>OX467306.1:77500-10077500 GCA_950108535.1 Agriphila straminella | reverse complement strand
GTTTTTTTGCTTTATAATAATTTGCGAATCATCTTTTTTACTATTGTGTGCTATTGTTTATTTATTCTTTGTTACCACGGCCGACATTTTCCCCAAAACAATAACGCTCGTATATAGACGAGTAAGTAATGACTTGAGTAAAACTTGCAATTTTCAAACGCTTCTAATAAGTATTATTATTTCACATGCAATTCATAGTATAATTAATTTATTAATCTTAAATGAAGTCTCAGTGCAGTTTTAGTTCATTTAAAATTAGTTTATAGGTACTATAAATCGCATGTCAGTATAATAAGTATTAGAAGCATTTGAAAATTGCAAGTATTACTCAAATCATTACTTACTCGTCTATAGATACGAGGGTAAGAAACATATAAATTTCTCAAAATAAACGCACATGTCCTATGAAAAGCCTGGTCGGGAAAATATTTACACAACAGTATGCCTTAGTTGATGTGAAGTTAATTTAAAATTCATTAATTTTTTTTGTGGCTACAATCTAAAAAATATAATATATCAGAATCCGTTGGTCACCCTCGTAGCGCGCCCCGCAATAACCTCGGCGTAGTAGGCGCTCGCTGCCGCAGATCGCCCCCGAGCATGCGGCGCACTTCGTTCCAGCAGCGTCATGCGCCCGCGCCGCAGCACTCGCCGCCCGTTCCCACGGACCGAGCCATGTTCCACCTACAAAAACCTTTAAACCCCGTGACGGACTACAGTTACCTACCCATTATCGCAGTTTTCGTTTTCGCATTTTAAAGCGCATAATTCGAGCGATAAAACTAATGGACTGAGATGAGTAGCGGGCGGGGAAGTATTCGTCTTTCGGATCTATTGTTTCGTGGCATCGGAAGCGATTTGGGGCACACGCCCTGTTTTTGAACAGGAGGGTGGGATTGAGTACGCTCTGTAATATCTTATTATTTTTGTTTCTCTACTAGCGACGACTTTCAGCCAGAACATTCGCCTATTTTGCGCTTTTTACGCTTTTCGGAAGGTGAAAAAGTATAAGTAAACGTAGAGCACACTTTTTGTAGATAGAGTTGGCGGTCTTACAAGGCTCACAAAGGCGTGAAACGTAGCACCGCGTCATATCGTTGAGTAGATCGGGCGTTACGGTCACGTGTGGCTCACTCCCACGTCTAAATTGACCCATTTCGTGTGAGACTGCCGTGTCTGGGATACCATCGCCGCGGTATGTACGTGCGAGAACCTATCGTCTTTACTTCTTGTCATATTGCCACTTGATACCTTAAGGCTCAGTTGCACCATCTAACTTTAACGATAACAAGCTTGTTAAAGTACCGGTTAAGCACAAGTTAGCCAAAAAAAGTGGTTGAATTTTCGTAGCTACGACAACAGATCGTATGAAGATCAAACCTTTGCAGGAAATGAAAAATTACTCACATTAAAGTTACAAACTTTTTTTACCTACTTTAAACTTGAAGTAGATACCAACAACATAGAGAATAGTAATTACAAGATATATAAATTGCAAGTTATTCTGAAAATAGACAAAACAAAAATCCTCGTCAAGTCCTTTCTAGATCTAGGAAATGGTTTCGTTTTAATCTTTATTCATTGTATCATTATACCTTTAGGAACTTTTGACAACATGATATGGCATATCATTTATTAATTAAGCTTCTCTGAATAGTTTCCTTACAGTTGCAGAACTTCCCCCCTACTCAAATGGCCACTTTTCTATTCGTTCGCTAACTTAAAAATTAAATTTAAGCCTTAAATTCTAAAATTACGTGTCGTAGGTTTGTGAATACCATACAATACAACAATGTCTGTCTGTGCTTTACATCATAAACTTGCGACGTGTGACTTGATCGTCTAATTGCTTATTTTTAAGCTTTAACTTAGCGAACGAATAGAAAATTTGAGTAGGCCATCTGTACAGAAAAGGTTTGTGATGCAATGGTCACAAAAAATTAAGTACCTACTTATTAGCAAAGATTTACATGAAAATTTGCCAAAAAGAAAATTCGTTTATCTCGCTTTGTACTACGTGAATAAATGATTGTGAAGATTAGCATAGCAGGGCCGTATCTGCAGGTGCTGCCGTGGTCGCGCTCCAGCGAGGACACCTGCCAAGGTACGTGCACTGCCGTGATTCAGAACCAATCGACCACTAACTATTGTGGTCACTGAAGAGTTCTGTTCGAGGAAACGTTGTGCCTATACCAGGTGCTACCTATCTACCTAAGCATTGAGTCATTAAGGCTAACTCCTATAATAATCTATCTTCAGGAGATAGGCCTACTATGGGTCAGTTAGGCAACTGTTGTTATTACCCGTTAAAGCAGGCCTCATGCTTAAATAAAAAATATTTCTTAGAAGAATATTCTTTCATTTCAAATTTCAAGATGGAATCTACCTATTTGCATGAAAATTATTGTAGCTCCGTATGAAAATGTAATGTAACTTATTTAATTGCATTCACTTGAGTATCTCCTAATCTCCTTTCGTCAGTAGTTATTACATGAAAAATCTATCGAAGAATAAACCCTTTAAAATTTTATTATTAACACAGACAGGATATAGGTACGTAAGCTCTCTAATATCCCAAAAAATATCCTAAATTCAACGGTTTCTTTTTTTTCTTCATCATAACCAACTCTGAGTTATTTTATTTGAAAAGAATTGACTACACTCGCATTCCTACTGTTGGTCTACGAGAGGTCATCTCAAAGATATTTTATATTTGCATAGGTTTGCAGTAAATCAGCGGCCCGGGCCCGTCGGCAGTGGGCCAGCGTCCGGCCGAACGCGGCTTTGGCTAGATGGACTTCCGCACTTAGCTGTCTTCGCTTTATTTATGGCGGGGAACACAATTTCTTGAGACTCCAATTGTTCATTAAAACTAGCTACGATCGTTTGTGTTTCCTTTATGAACTGCCATTATTATAAGTAAGATACCGCTTTGGGTTTATATTTATTGCTGACAAACATTTCTCATTTCAGGAATATAAAACAAAAGGGTTGCCTAATATTAACTTTAATTTTAACTCTATGTAAATAATTTTAATCCCCCTGTAGACGGATAGGTATGTAACAGACAAATTACAAAATAAAGGTAATTTATATTTCTAATGCCTATATCAGGAATTCCACGCAAGGACACACAAATATCTCTAGCGTAGGAATAACATTCGATGCTATGAAGAGACAGAAGCGTATCAATTTACCAAACACTAAATACTAGGAACAATCGGAAATGCGCAATCACTTCCAAACTATAAACTAGGGTAGAGACGCTTAGAACAACAACAAAGAGACGGACGCAGGAAATGCCGAGATGAGTCCGCGAACGATCACGCACAATGCAGCGGGCCGAGGCAATGCTTACTAAACATCTTAATGACGCGATCAGGGTTGTTTATTGAAAATTATACTAGACACATAATAGCTTTTGAGTAAATGGCCAATGTTTCTATTTACAAATATTTCGTTGTTGTTTTGAAATAATAATATTTGACCTTAGTTAAAATTATCAGTCAACCTTTTAACTCAAAAAACGGTGGGTCAGCGATAGAGCTTACATAATAATTAACTTTGAAAATGCAAAGATATCTTGCCATGAAAATACAACATTTTCTTCGTACGATGTGGTAAACAAAAAACCTATTAATCATAAAAAAAATAGAGACTACTTATAACATAATGCATATCATTTAGATAAAGTTACAGTCACAGCTCATCCACCGAAACAGACAAAAACACCGATACAAAATGTTCAATTTAACACCATCCATTTAAACATTCATTAACTGTTGAAAAACTACGGAAACGTTTTGATTGCCACACAGAACGCCTAATAACATCAGAAGATAGCAGTTACGTCTAATCGGGCCGATTACCTGTAAATGGGGGGGTGAAAGCAGAGGGAATACCTACTCCAAAAAAGTATTCCGACAGTCGTACGATTTTTGTCGTACGATGTTATTTTAGAGAATGTAATGGTCACGAAGCAGAACGAACGTCGTCCGATTATCGTGGTTCGGTTTTCCGAATAGGCCCTTAGATTTGTTGCGCACGCGCCGATGAAGACGTCAGCGTCACTTTTCATCACCTGCTCGGTGCTTGACTGTTCAATTTGTTTACACCTGGCTCAATTTGCGGTCACGGTAAATTACTACATGTCAATGCGGTTTTCGAAAAGACATTAGGATGATGATGGCTAGCAAAAAAATCTCACGTTATTTTATTCAGCTGTGACCAAAATGATAAATAGATTCCTGTTGTGCATAATATTTGGATCAGTATAAGACAAATCATTTGATGCTATTTTTCGTTAGAAAATAAATAATCGAAATCCGTAAAGCATTCTATGAATGTTTAATGCAATAAACTAATTAAATAACTTTAACATTCCTTACTAAATGCTGAACATACAAATGACTAATGAGAAGGAATGATGTTTTTCTGATTACCTACTTTTGTCGATACTAATATGCTTCAAGATCTCAAATTATGAAAAAAATCCATTCTTTGTTAATAATTTTTTGCGTTAAATATACCTAAATAGGTATATGTAACGCAATTATTTTATGCCAAAATCAAAAAAATATTAGTAGAGTCTGTGCGGAAAAAGAACCTTTTGGGGTTTGTGCTTGATCACCAATGATAATCACCGTTTTTGTCATGTTGACGGCATTGTTATACGTAATAGTGCGACTATATTGACTAGATAGATAAATTTCAAGATAAATTACAGTCGCACTAAAACGTTACAGTGCCGTCGACATGTCAAAAACTGTAATCAAGTACAAAGCCCACGACCGACGGTCTCTTTCCGCACAGACTCTAGCTACAAACACACCGTACAACTTCAATGGAAATTCGTCTAAGTTTCAACAAAATTGCGTGTGATTTTATCCCATCAATTTACAAAAATCATTTCACGAATTTCTCCATCACTAGACATTGGCGACCGTAAATAATCATCAAGAATGATGGCTATAAACACCGCAACAGAAATGACTTAATTCCGGTGAGAAATATCTCGCTTCCAAGCAAATGTAATCTTGGCCACAATGAAGATGCTGATGAGCAATAACTGATGAATGCGCTGATTTTACACCCGCCAGAGCCACGATTCGACTAGTATTAACGTTAAAATCGTGTCTTTATAGTGTTTCAATAGTGTTGCTTTTTTTGTTTTAGTAACAACTGTCATGTCAAAAAGTATAATATTGAAACACAATTGAGACACGATATTGTTACGTTAACATTAGTAGATCGTGAGAGGTGCGTTGGGCCCGCCGCCGCCGCAGTCCTATGCTATGGTAATTTTGTTAGTAATTTATTCCCATAAGATTAGGAGCACACACCTAAATGAAGTTGTAACGATTTGAACTCGTATCGTAACCACAAGATTACAAGGCTATTTCGTACAATGTTAAGTATAATGTTTATTAGCCATTCATGGACGGTAAAATGACACAGGGTAAAGATTTTTTTTGGTGGTAATGTACGCATTCTACGTACGCATTTGAGAATGCTTCAGTTGTGGTGTTTTCTAGTAACTGGAAGTAGCTATTTTTTCTTTTTTTACAAAACGAGGAAAGTGGGTAACTTTCATCATAAATGTTTAGTGACGATAAAGCGAAACTTGGAAGGGTGTTGCATCTAGAATTCTCAAACTATGAGTTTCCGTTTACAACAATGTGGTAGCTAAAACAACCCAAAAGCAAAGCTGATGAACTGTTTTCAGTTCCCATTAAAAAAACCTTCGTAGCTAGAGCATAGGGTCCCAAAATTTTAAAAATAATGGCAAATCCGGAGGAACGGAACAAATAAAATCTTAGGAGAACTGAATAAACTATAAATAAATAATAAAAGTTTATTTAAATCATGACATGAATACAAAAACAGATTAGCGTTAACAACCATTGTAGTCATAAGACTGTGTTACAGTTATTAGCGCCCACCTCAAATTAGACAGGCATTACAGACATGATTTGAACTTAATGCTAAAATAACAATATGAAACAGAAAAAATAAAATAAAATAAAAAATATGTAAATGCGTGTGTGTATGTGTTTGTGTGTGTTTGTGTGTGTGTGTGTGTGTGTGTGTATGTGTGTATGTGTGTGTGTGTGAATAAGTGTGCATGAGTTTGCAAAATATTTATTTTACCAAGGACTCAGCTGTATCATAGTCCAGGCCAAGAAGCCACTCGTATAACATGGTTTTACATTTGTATTTCGAAAGAGGAAAGGTATTAAGCTTTCTACTCACTTTGTTATACAAAATGGGCGATATGAAGTCAAAATGATGCTTCACCAATACCAAACGAGATGCTAGTATTTGACAGACTACATCTTTTCTTCTTTTATTGGCCAAAATTGACGGGTCAAACGATAATAGCGCATGTTTGCGTAGTACTACATGAAGTATGAATAGTTTACGGATAGAGAGAACTTCCCAATAGCCATAAACTAAATTAGTGGGAAACCTTCTTGGCTTGAAGGCCATAACTTTCAAGATGGCCCTTTGCGCCCTAAAACTATTATTTTATACAAACTTTCTCGAATACAATAAAGTCCTGAAAATTTAGAAACTATTATTTCACTCAGATTATTGATTAGTTTTCTTAACGGTTAAAATTTTATAAGTATGTTTTCAACACACTTGCTCGTAAAGTGAGCCCTAATACACCAATTTTAGGGCCTAAAACCGAGCTATAACAAACGCGTGCAATAATATATAAAACACTAGTTCGTAATAGAATTAACCCTACAAAGTTAAATTAGTACCTTACTGCAAGTTCTATGCGAGTAAACAGAGCATTTCCAATTTAGCCGGATAATACAGTTATTTTTTTTTTACAACAAAGAGGTGTTATGCTGCCTAAAATTCATATACATTTTTGGAATAAATAAATGTGTAAGTCCTTAATTAAGTCAAATAAATATATAATTATTATCAAATTATTCGTAATTCACAATATTGTATTATAAAATAATAAATAAAATATTTGCATTTTGTCACTTAAAATTATAATTTTGAAGTATTAGTAGTAGGCTGTATGCTCCTCAACCCTTTGTTCGCAAAAAATTCTTGCGTTAGCCTGTGAAAAAAAAAACAAAAAAAAACATGCGCGCCTTTACCCATGATTATCATATTTTGTTTTTGCCATATTTGTTGCTTTGTGATATATTACTTTGTTTTTTCCTCGCAAATGTGTTGAAAAACGTCGTATGAAACTCGTGAGCTCTTGCTTATTGCACACTCGGCTGAGTTACGCCTTCGCCTGCGGCTCGGGCTGCAACCCACAGCCTTGTGTGCAATGAGCAACCTAAGCTAACTTGTCTCATAATGTACTATTTTGCCATTGCTCTTTGTGTGTTCTAGACAGAAGCGCTACTTTAAGGCGGTTGTATGACCGAAAGTGGCACCCTCAAAGGTTTTTATTTAATAAGTTATTAATAGAAAAAGATTTTGATAATGTTTATCGTAGAGATTTTAGGGCCCATGGTCTAGTATTTTTAGAAGGTATCACTACATGCCCTCGTAGTCATTCGTAGAAGTAGATAGCAAATGTGTCAAAAACGGCCACTTTTAGCAGTTTTGCTATCTACTTCTAGCAGTGACTACGAGGGAATGTAACGATACCGTCTAAAAATACTAGACTGTGGGCCCTAAAATCTCCACGATAAACATTTTTAAAATTGTGTATTAGAATTATAATATTAAATATAATTCACCGCGGCGCCACTTTCGCTCAGGGTACCACCTTAACCGCAGGTGATCAAAAACATTTCCCTCATTAGGTACTTTTGTTACTCTAAAAGCTGCTACAGTACTGACTTTAGCCTGGTTAGGCCCGAGATTGCCTGCGTACTTTATCTTTATGCGTTGGTACTCAGGAAATTCGATTTGTTCCATTGCGGCTCTTCTATCTAAATATTTTACATTTTGTAACAGAACGGTCGATTCTATTTTTGGGTGGTCGCTCTTGAGAGCGCTCATTTCACGGGTTTTAGCGGCTCGGACGACCTCCGACCACCATACTTGAATAAACACAATTAGAACTACGCATTTACAACCAGACAGTTTGGAGGATGACAACCATCATTCATTAACTAACTCATCTCTTTTTTATGTTAATTGAGTACTGAAACAGTTTTTGTATGGTAAGGATAATTATCTTTAAAAACAAAAAATAATCCTTCTCTGGGCTTTGTTAATGCAAAAAGATTATGCTTGTATTTTTACATATTTTCGAGTATTTTGGCACTTTACTTTTAATTCACGGGCAAAAACATTGAAATCTTTTGAAAGAAAGAAGAAAGAAAAATAGTTTATTTGAGACACACAATAAAACAATACAGTAGACAATAAAACTTAAACACTATTTGTCTCAAAACGGTCCCAACTCAGCATAATGCTGGTCTGCGACCAGCGCTGGTCTTCCGTGGGACCGGTTTGTTGACGCTGCGATGCGGTCACACATAACAAAAAAAAAACACACGGCAAATTCAAAAATAGTCTGTGACTCTGCTATCAAACCAAACAGACTGACATTTTGCATAATTACTCTATGCTCCGGACCGGAGACTGGAGAGCTATCTAATCTGTCACTGTCACTGACGGACGTCACTGTGACAGAGGCAGAGGCTGTCGTCTGCTATCTGCTATCTGCTACATTATTTTTACAATTTATTAACATAGTGTACTTTTAAAGTTTTCCGGGAGACACTCATTTTAAACAATACTGGCTGAAAATTTTCGAAAGTTTTGCGGCAAACATATTGACTGAAGTATCTTTTTCATATTTCATACAAGATATTTAAATAGTTCCCCTATTTTCATAAAACAGAATTCAAATTGAAATAAACTACTAGTTTCACAGGGTCCAGACGATAAGATAGTGTTTTTATGTTATGTTTTAATTTAAATGAAATTATATAAAGTTTTCTTTCAGGTAATTTAATTGGGACTTTTTAGGAACCTGTGAAACTGGCCCCAAATCAGTTCAAATAATAACACCCCTCTCTTTTTGCATCGGGGGTTAAAACAAAATATGAAACGTCTTAAAGTTAGTGAGCTCTAAAGAAATAAAAGAAGGTGGTAGAAAGGGCTCTAAGTGAGTGCTCCAAGCCGTAGTGGGTGGGCGGTTGGGTGCAGGCGTGGGTGCGGGGCGGGGCGGCCCGCCCACTAGCGACGCCCCGCCCTGCCACACGCCTAGCCGACAAACTTTATTCTTATTTTTAGATTTAGAACTTACCTTTACAAAGTGTTACGAAAATACCCCTAATGCCGGATATGGTAGATAGAGACCAGCAAACTGAACAACTTTTACTATGGGATCAACTCTGAAATCGCGAAAAAATCTGCTGTTTCATACAAAAATGAATTACGAAAATATTAAACGATATGAAGCAGCCGATTTTTTTGTCTCGGCATTACTCCAATTTTGAAAAAAATATATTTAAAAAAGGTATATATAGGTATATATATACTTGTCTCTTACTTTCTTCTAGTTTCCCATCGTTCTTCTTACCACGGAAGAGAGCAAGAATTTGATATTATGATGCATTAAATGTTGACATTGTCCATGTCCATCAGCCATTTTTGATGTCCCCACTGCTGGGGCACAGGCCTTCCTTATGGGTGGTAAGGAGGATGGGCCATAACCCACCACGCGGGCCCAATGCGGATTGGTGGGTGTTAATGACTGCAAATGCAGCCGGGACCAACGGCTTAACGTGTCTTCCGAAGCACGGAGGAGCTCGAGATAATACATTTTTGCTCACCCATCCCATGACCGACCCTTGCGAACGTTGCTTAACTTCCGTGATCGCTGGGCCAGGCGCTAAACCACTGCGCCACCGAGCTCCACCGCACCGAGCTCCACATTGTAATAATTTGCAATGAGTTAGAAATTGAATGAATTTTAAAACAGAATACAGTCATTTAAATGAAAACTTCCATACAACGGGTGACTGTTGATGTTTAGGGGCGAAGCCCCCCGCCATGGCTAAAATCTCAAAGATTATTAGGTTAGGATAGTATTGCGACAAAAACGCGCGAGCCGAGCGAGCGGAGCGAGCGTGCCGCGGGAGCGGCCGGCGCGGCGAAGCGTCAGAAACGAAGTTTTTGTAAAATAAACTTTCAATATAGGTCTTTTACTTAAATTTCCAGAATCCTTGGCTATTTCACTCACTGTATTCTGCACTTTAAGGCGGCGTTCAACGATAACACACGACCCAACCTCAACCCGAACTCAACTCAAACTCACCTCAACCGCAACCCACCTTGAAATAGAACGCTTACAATTTTGAGTCTTATGACTCATTAATAAGCTCCTGTGTAATGTTCAGGTGAGTTTGAGGTGAGTTCGGGTTGAGTTTGAGTTGAGTTCGGGTTGAGTTTGAGTTGAGTTCGGGTTGAGCGCGGGGCGTGTGCAGCTGCATCGACAAAATATAACGGAGCTTATTAATGTGTCATACAACTCAAAATTGTAAGCGCTGTATTTATTTCAAGAAGTGGGCTCTGGTTGAGTTAAGTTCGAGTTGAGTTTGAGTTGAGTTTGGGTTGAGGTCGGGTCGTGCGTTATCGTCTGAACGCAGCCTTACGGTGTAGCATCCGTTAATGTGCAGATTAACTAGTTAAAGTGCAGAAATCATCTACTTTAAGAATAATTTTGCACTTTAACTGACTCGACCAGTTAATCTGCAGATTAACGGATTCCGTACTTTAACGGTAAGGTAACATATATAATGAGGTCGGGTGGGGATTTTAAAGAAATTGTCCTCCAGCCCCACCCGACTTCAATAGATGTTTCTTAAAAGGTGAATACTCCATAGTGGAACCCTCAGAGGTTTTTATGTAATAAGTTGTTAATAGAAAATTATTTTAGTAAAACTTTTCGTGGAATTTTTAGGGCTCATAGTCTAGTATTTTTAGAAGGTATCACATTCCTTCGTAATCATTCGTAGAAGTAGATAGCTAATGTGTCAAAAACGGCCACTTTTAGCAGTTTTGCTATCTAATTTTAGCAGTGACTACGAGGGAATGTAATGATACCGTCTAAAAATACTAGACTATGGGCCCTAAATTTCACGAGAAATTTTATTAAAATTGTGTATTAAATTAAAACCAAACCAAAACATAAACTAATTAAAAATTTGATAAATTTTAATTTCTGAACGTTTTAAAAAATTCATCGCTTGAGGGTAGGCTCACAAGTAGCTTCAGTCCCCCGTGACCACGGCAGCTGCAAAGGTGCCGAAACGTCGGGAAAATAAAAAATCAAACCAAATACCAACTAATTACCAAAGTACTTTCAATAAAACCGCGCTAGTATCCGTTAAAAGTGTTTTATTTCTTGTGTATTAGAAATTACAATATTAAATAAAAATCACCGCGGCGCCACTTTCGGTCAGGTGAGCGCTTTAAAATTGATATGCATATCCAATGATTTGAATACAATTTCTTGCTTTTTAGGGCCTTAATTTTTTTTTTTTTTAACATGTTTCTATTGTACAAAACGCTCAATTTAAGAAATCGACATTTTCGTTATTGGGGCTCGATTTTGAACTTGAATTTCTTTCAGCATATAGGTAGTTTAAAATTTCCTATTGCACTATCATGTTCTACACGATGTTACAAAATAAAAATAAATCAAATTAATAAATAAACATCCTAAAATCGTAACTCAAAAGTTTTTTGAATAATATAATTTTGGATAAGTACAGTCGTTATTTATAATGAAAACAAAGTAGGTATTATTTTCTTTTCCTTTTCTTAGCTCTTCGTTTTTCTGTAAACACTGGTGGAAAGTTACTCTATTTCGTATAAATAAAATTAGTAGTAAATTAAATAACTAAGGTATAAAATTTTCTGTAGTAAAACTCTTATCTAGCTCGTGATAAAAAGCTTTTAAGCTTTGAATTATAGAATTATACTAAATGTCAGTAATTAACTTTGGTTATTTCTTGATGATTTCGGACCAATCTTTGTGATATATCTTGGAATTCATCTACTACAGTACAAAATTAAACTCTGGAAAACAAAGTGAAAGCTCGTATTTAAGTTATTTCTCAAGTTTTCCGGTAGATGTCGGACCACGATGCTTCTATTTCGGGGAGTGCACCCTCATTTAGGAACCACCCCGCAGGTTACTTTCCGTTCCCGACGTTAGATAGCGCTGTTATTTAGTTTTTATTAACAATTGTGTAAAATAAAAAGGGAATTGGATGTTTTATTATATTTGTATTTTCGCAACGAAATTTACGATTCAGCGTACTTAGCGACAATAAAGATAGCAAAATACAATTTGAATAAAGCGATGATATGATCGTTGGTAGTCGCAGGGGCGGTAGAGGCGGCGAGATGAAGGCTGCCGGGGACGCCGATACGATCGCCGGCCCTTTGCCACACCTCGCCGCCGCGCCGCGCCGCCACGCGTCTCGCATCAAACGCTTGATAAAATAGTTAGCTCATCTCTAATTTCATCTTCGCAGTAACTTTGCCTACTTTGTACTACAGATACACAAATAAGAAGAAATCTTGCAACTTGGACGATAGTGCATGAAGATTGAAGGGCCTTTTGTTGAGCTTAATAATTTGCTAAACGATCGGCTTTGAATCTACGAGTCGAAAGACTTTTCCCAATTTCAAAAATTTCACCACTAATATTAAATTATACACGAGTCTGTTTTATTGGCAAAATGAAAATGATTAATAAGAATATCAATACAATATTACCTATAGGTATAATAGGTATTAAGTCTAGACACACACTGAGAAAAATGGATTGAAGTCGACGTAGTAAAATATCATGCAAACATTCTAAAATACTCTGCATTCCGCTAATAAAACAGTGCGCAACACTTTAAATAGTGACACGAATGTATATCTATTCTGCGGGGTATTAAACTTCATTATGCAAGAAACCCCGCTAAAACTTATTGTACAAATGTATAATCTTTTATCGTGCAAGAACTAATGCATAGTAAAATTGTGGATTATGCATCATATTGTACAGTGATCGAAGCACAATAAATTAGTGACATCTTAAATGCACGTTAAAATATCCATTTTTTGCATAGAAAGTTATGGTTCAAAGAGTTGCACCATAACATTTGATGCAATGCATGTTTAAATTTCAAATTATGCAGCAATTTTGATAGTGCCATTCTCCATTTTTTGCACAATAAGTACGTCAATCCCGAGGAACATTAAAATTCAGTGCGAATTATAATTATTGCACGTTAAATAATCGTGCCAGGTTGAAAAAATTATAACTCAACACAAAAAGTTTAAAAATAAATTAAAAAATATGGTGCGTATGCACATAAAGATTACGTGCATGCAGTGAACGCGGGGTTTCCAGGGTGGAGGTCCGGGGACGGGGAGGTAGAACAATTCGCCCGAGACGCAAATTCATCATTAATTTCATTGTGACCTCGGACCTTGACTGACGTCGTGAAGTGCTGTTCTTCAACTAAATAAAATGGATCCCATGGGGTAACTGCTTAGAAAATGGGGCTTCGGTGAAGAAATTATCGAACACTTTGCCAGTAAGTACCTAGTTACTAATACTATACCTACCTATTTTTTCGTTTCGTTAGATGCGTTCGTGGTCAGTGTTGAAAAATTCACAGATTTTTCTGTGCGGTCTCCGCAAGAATCGGAGCATTGAAAACATAAAGTTAATATACCTTTCCGCTAGGTATATTAACTTTATGATTGAAAATGATTATAAAATTTTGCGAAAAACAAATGAAATGTTTTAAATAAATGTAATAGAAAACTACCTATAAACATTCGATTGGTCTAGACGAGAACCTAAGTTTTATTTTCATTGTGTAGTTTAAATCGATAATGTTATTTCAGGCGAGTACTAGCTTTAACGATCTTTCATCGCTATTGCGGTCTACTATAGGCGGTCAGGAACAGGATTTTCTAGACCTCGATAATCAAAGACCCTTAATTGACTTGGAGGAGCTAACTGACTCTCAGAGTCACAACTAGAGTTGTTCAAAACGCCTATAAAGCAACAGCACGCTACAGACTATATGCTATTGATTTCTAGCGCGCTATTAAATACGCTATGTTATAACGCGCTATTTATCAGGAAGCGTGCGGGCGGCTGGCTGGCGCGTTAGATGCAGCACGTTTGATCTCGTAACACGTTACGTCACACGTCGTTCGTTAGACAGATCGCGCGCTATACAAAAATGTTATTTATTAATACGTCGCATTTTAGTCTTAAATAAAATAAAGCAGTAAACTAATGAACTTTCTTTCATACTTTTCGGGCTTAGAACTGTCTATTATTGAATTATACGATTTCGGAAGAACAAACGTATGTCGGAAAAACAAGTGAAGGTAGGTAATGTTTGTCTAGTGATCTGTAGTTAAAAAAAACCGGTGCAAGCGAATTTCGACCTTATTGACATTTTAAATTCGGTTGTTTTTTGCCGTATTCTCGTTTACTAACTTAAAGCTTCAATAAAAACCGTTATTTTGATAAATGTCAATAAGGTCGAAAATCGCTTGCACTCGTTTTTTTTACATGTGATCACTAGACAATGTTTTCTAGTTAATAAAAACCGATGCAAGCGATTTTCGACTTTATTGACATTTGAAATTCGGTTGTTTTTTGCCGTATTCTCGTTTACTAACTTAAAGATTCAATAAAAACCGTTATTTTGACAAATGTCAATAAGGTCGAAAATCGCTTGCACTAATTTTTTTAACTAAGGATCACTAGACAGTGTTTTCTAGTTAAAAAAAACAAGTGCAAGCAGTTTTCGACCTTATTGACGTTTGAAATTCGGTTGTTTTTTGCCGTATTCTCGTTTACTAACTTAAAGATTCAATAAAAACCGTTATTTTGACAAATGTCAATAAGGTCGAAAATCGCTTGCACTAATTTTTTTAACTAAGGATCACTAGACAGTGTTTTCTAGTTAAAAAAAACAAGTGCAAGCAGTTTTCGACCTTATTGACGTTTGAAATTCGGTTGTTTTTTCCATATCTCTCGTTCACTAACTTTGCTTAGCTAAATAGCTTTTACATAATAACTAATTGACTTAGTTGTGTCATAACAGTCCTAATCGAACTATCACAATATAAGGTCGCGCGCGATATTATACCCAGTTAACAGTTATGTGTCCCAAAAGTCCTAATTTATTTAACAATAACGTCAATAACGTGTTATATACACAAAGTCACTATGACAAATAAGTTCGCGCGCGATAAGTACCTAGCGACTAGCGTGCTGCGACTGGCTGCGAGAATAACGTTCATAACGCGACAGATATCAATAGCGCTTACGCGACAACGCGGCCTCTCGCCCGCTGCCGGCCAACGCCCCGCTGCTAGTTGTTACTCGTTATATTTCTAGCGTCATAACGACTACTTACATAGCGCGCGATGTGCGCTATGCATAGATAGCGCGCTAGAATATTGCGCTAGACGTTATATTAACCACCTCTAGTCACAACCTACCAGAGGGACAGTCAACCAATCAACCAAACTACCAGCAGGACAGCCTGCTGCCCTTGCTGAAAGAGTTTCCAGACACACCCCCACCAGCCAGCACCAGCACTCCTAAATCCCAAGGTCACCGGGGAAATCAGGTAAACCTAGTACTTCTAAGTTCTAAGCACTCTGTCAGATATAATGTATTATTTTTATTATTAGTAAGGGGGCTGTGTTTCTCAAGTGTATTTAATTGTTTATTAAGTACTAACTGTTATTTCGATAAGTTATATTTTTTGTAGAAAATAAAAGTTTGTATAATTTCAAAGTTTTTTTATTAATTTATACCCCAGGCTTTGTGTGTGATTCTTACACACAAAGTCACACTAGGTTAACTTCACACATGCTAAGTACTCGTAAGTACAGTGAATATTTACAAAGATGAGTCGCATTATAACAGGCAGTAATAATATTAATTTCCAATCGTAAAAATCTCAATGATAAAAATCTGTAACATCAGACCGATGACAGAACTATCTTTTCTTATTAAATTTATATTAAGATGAATAATATATTAGAAAACCTCTGTGCAAACGCCACATAATGTATGTATTGTGATGTATGTGGATATCTTTCAGGATATCACTAAATCTATACATGGTGTTTCCGGACGATGAATAATATAATCAGATTAGTGTTCGAAGAGGTATCCTGAGTCAGGTAGGATTGATAACTCCCAACACTAAATTGATTATATATTATTCATCGTCCGGAAACACCATGTATAGATTTAGTGCTATCTTGAAAAATATCCATGCCATCACGATATTAAATAGTGCGGAAAAAAGTGCTCGGGCACGTAAAAGGATCATGCCGTGATAAAAAAGCACTATAACAGTTAGTGCACTTGCATATAAATACATGCTTCCAGTAATCAAATAATATCGTGGGCAGGCACGAAATATTATAGTGCACAAACTGGTAGGCACCAATAAGTATAATGCAAACGCACATAATAGTATAATGATACGGAACTATGAGTAATCGCAATGCATTATAATATAAAATGCCGTCAATTAGGTATTTTGAAGCAGTGCACTACATGTTTTTATTCTTTGGGGCTATACATTATGATTTCTTGACCTTTATTTTATAGTGCGAGCTGCAAATAAGCTTGTGATGTCACTAAATTACGGTGGAACCATAATTTTATGTGCACCGCCGGCAGCGTAACTTAACGTGCTTGCACAATTGGTCAAAAAGATGTGCATTCACGATAGTTT
The DNA here is from genome assembly GCA_950108535.1 of Agriphila straminella. NCBI lineage: Eukaryota > Metazoa > Arthropoda > Insecta > Lepidoptera > Crambidae > Agriphila > Agriphila straminella. The sequence goes on along the minus strand of OX467306.1, from coordinate 10,060,764 downwards.
ATAGTGCCCCATTTTTCTCAGTGCATTTTCCTTTGTTTTTCAAAGATTATTCAGTAATTTCAGAAAATGATAACATGAAATGCAACATTTTATGTGACAATAGTGATTTTTTCCCACGAACTTTCACCTGGGGGTCTATTACAAAAAGTTTAATGCGATACACGCAGCTGCGTCCGTGCTTCGTTGTGATTGTTTCAATATCGCATTCGCAAGTGATTTGTTAGGAATTGCACTTGCGAATGCGATATTGCTGTAAAGTGATTGCGTAAGTTTGACAGTTTTTTTCTTTAGCGTATCCGACATCATTCGTTCAGTCTTTGGGCTACGATAGCCAAATTTATTGAAAATGTGTTAGCCAAAACCGACGAACTGCGGACGATTATCGTGACCAAGTGACTGCGTTACGCAATTGCGTACGTTATTTTCATAATAGGCCCTCTGGTTCCGAGAGTACTACCTCTCCAGTGATTGTACGACTACCGCTCGGCTGTGATACCGAAGATTCCATAGCAATCAAGATGGTTCCAAAATGGTTCCACTGTCAACAAAGCGGCAAACAAGCGACCGCTCAACGTGAAAATCGATGTCCATCGTGATTTTTCACGCCATTGCCACTTTTAATAATTTATTTTTAATGACAATTTGTAAATAATGGACATAGGTACACTAAGTTATTATTACCTTACATTTATATTAAAATACTTACATAGTCTACAATTTTTAAATATCTGTAAAGAACACTTTTGTAACCGTATTTGCAAATAAAATTACTTACTTACTTAATAATGTTGCATACACTTTTAGACGTTTTCGAGAAAATCGTTAAGATTGGCGAAACAGTCAAACCAACAACCAAACAAACAAAATTTTAAAATTTTTGAGCCACTAAATATTATATCTTTTTAGCAACATACAGCGACATTCTGATAACATTATTTTTTACTTAATCAAAATCTTCTTACTTTTAACGATTTCCGATTTACAGTAACAATACGTAAAATGTTTCTACTCTTTCTAAATCAATCCAATAAATAATTGAAGTATGCGGCTGAAAACTTTATTAAACATCGTATTAACTTTAAAATTGAGTATACCCAGAAACTTTGGCAAGCTTTCGGTTTTGGAGCGCGATATCTCTGGCCATGCATAGTTAAGCGCAGCGGCGTCAAGTGCTACCGACGCAATATCGGAACTTCCCTCGGGGTCGGTGCTTGTCGATTTAACTTCTTCACTGGTCTGTCCGCCGTACCTCATACCGCTATTCATGCATATATAAAAAGGTTCCCATGACGGGCGGCTTACATCCCAGGGGGAAGTCCCGAGATATTAGAAGTTAGCTCAGCTGAAATAGCAACTTCTTTGTTTGATTTTTTCTGTTCCAATATTATTTAATTTCCTAAAGTACAAAACTATATTACTCGTATTTAAATGTGATCCTTCAAACGAAAAATAGTAAATATTTTAAAGACAAAGGGTGCATGCAGTTTCAGTGGACTGCATGACAATCAGCCATTTTAATGTCCCCACTGCTGGGGAACAGGCCTTCCTTATGGATGGATAAGGAGGATGGGCCGTAACCCACCACGCGGGCCCAATGCGGATCGGTGGGTGTTAACGACTGCAAATGCACCCGGGAACAACGGGTTAACGTGCCTTCCGAAGCACGGAGGAGCTCGAGATAATAAATTTTTGGTCACCCGTCCAATGACCGACCCTTGCGAAAGTTGCTTAACCTCCGCAATCGCTGGGCCAGGCGCTAAACCAACTGCGCCATCGAGCTCCTCCGCCATCGAGGTGGATTGCATGTCAAAGTTTAATTGAACAGCGGCGGCGCTGCGCTTGTGCCGGCTGGGACTCGCATTGGAATTGGTCGACAGCTCCTGGGATTCAAATCGGGATCTTAAATAATAGATGAATACTTACGTAAAATTCAAATTTAAAAATTTAACTATTATAATATTAAAAAATCTTTACGGGTCAAGTGCCGACTGTTCTACGGGTGAGTTTTTGAATTTATTGAATTTTTTTATTGAATTAAAAGTTATTGAATTTTGCATAAAATGTAATTGTAAATGTAATTAATTGCAACCTACCTAATTTATTTTTTGGTATGCCGTGCTTAACTCAAATTACGATAATTATAGAATTAATAGACTTCCCATCAAGATGCAAAAAAATACAGTGTTATGAAAATGGACTCATTCATTTCCTTTCAATTAAACATTAAATAATTGTACGATAGGTACGGTACCTACTTGTAAATTGAAGTCTATTTGGAAAAGTGTGTGGTAGGAGGTTTGTTGTTGCCGCTTCAATAGACTCTGAAACGCTGGAACCCGCCCCTTATTATCTTTTTACAATCTTTAAGTGCCAAACGTCTGAATGCTCAAAATCCATTCATCCACCGCAATTCACCATAAAAACAATGAGCGTATACGTACCCTTAGCCGAGTTCGGGTGAAAAGGTACAAAACGCAGAAAAATAATACACGTACTTCTTGGGAACCCTTTATCGCTGGCGAGGGCAATCGAATACTTAAAACATTGGAATCGAATATGAGTGTGTGGTGGGAGGGTGAATAGAGAGGGGCACAATAGCGCGGCCGGCGCAGGCCGCAGTGTCGTGTGTCGGTCGCCCACTCCTCGCGCCCGCGCCGACGGCGGCGCAGCCCGACATACGATACCACCTTTTTACTTCATAATTTCTACACAATGAAATCGCTGCAAAGGCGTAGGGCGAAGACAATGCGCCCGGAGGTGAACCGCTCGGAAACCCTTTATATCGGATTTATTGTCTCAAAATCGGGTGCAAATTAAAATAAGTATTGAGCCATAGGACCCGCCGTTTTTTAACCGCCCTTTAGATTCATATTGATATGTTAGATGGGTACGAATATCTATGGATATATTTGCATGGATTCAAACAAAAGTTCTTTGTACTGAAAATAACTAAAGACAGGAAACTTGCGATAAAATCAAAATGATCAACCACACGTGTACTATTATACTCGTACACACCCGCTTCTAATAATGCAAGGGATGGGTACTATCAATAAATTAGTTTCATAAAAGGTACAAACTGCTATAGTTATTATTGTTTTAAACATATGTTTCGGTACCCCAATAGGGGGTTAACAAGGTTTCCGTTTCGACCGTTATGTTAAAACAACTCTTCAGAGCCCGGTAATAAATTGTGGGTGGCTTATCGAGATTGGCGAGCTGTAATGTGTGTTGGGGTAATCAGATGAGCGCCTTCCAACTTTTAATTCCCCGAGTAGCCGCGGGGGCGCGGGCGAGGGTCAGTGACGCCGATATCGCGTATAAAAAGGTTGCGGATCGCTCGTTCCTCCATCCGGCGATTGGCTAGGCGGCGCCGCTGCTCCCCAGGGCACTATACGAGAAGCGAAATGGGCCCCAGAACACCCATAAGAGAGCGACCCCGCCCGCCACGGCCGAATAATTAGGGCTCTTTGTTTAGATAGCGGCAATTTTATTTGGGAGAGAGCGGGCGCTTGGGACGTCTTCAGCCATTCCGCCCGCCCAATATTAATAAGAAACGTGTGGGCCCACTAACCTACTAGTTCTGGAGAGATAGCGCCACAGATTCGATTTCATTGTTCAAAACAACTGGCTTTTCATCGGTTCTCGTACGACCGATAAGAATATAGACAAAGCAATACGTTTGAGTATTGATAGCAAAAGTTGCGAAGTGAATTACACCGCAAGTTCTTACCTAGTAAAGAAAGGGGGAACATCGCCAGTCACCAAGGCAATATCGCATAAATAATGCAACCAGTAAAATTGGGATTTTGATTTGTTTTCTTGCAAACTTTTCCATTTGTTTTCGACTGAATGGGGCTACTGAACACAATGATTCTTTTGTCCTGAGACTCCTGAGCCACAAACTTTTGTTAAGAAGAGGCACATTCAAAATCAAACAAGTGGAAAAATTTATCAATGTGTCCATGTCCACCTAATTTTATGAAATAATTACCTCACTCGAAATCATAAGAAATCCAATTTGCTATAGCTGTAAACTTCTGACTTCTTGATTGCAAGTTTGCCATCTGGGACGGCTGCAGTACGTTAGTAGCAGCAGCAATTGTTATACTAATGCCCTAATGATTGAATAAATAGTTTTAAGTAATTTAGGTATAACGCGGTCACAACTGTGAACGGTGTGAACCTCGCTGGAACGCGATCCACCCTGCTACCCCTTATGGCACTTCGAAAAATAAAATAAAATTCATTAAGGCGGTTGTGTGACCGAAAGTGGCGCCCTCAGATGTTTTTATTTAATAAGTTATTAATAGAAAAATATTTTAATAATGTTTATCGTGGAGATTTTAGGGCACATGGTCTAGTATTTTTAGAAGGTATCACTACATGCCCTCGTAGTCATTCGTAGAAGTAGATAGCAAATGTGTCAAAACGGCCACTTTTTGCAGTTTTGCTATCTACTTCTAGCAGTGACTACGAGGGAATGTAGCGATACCGTCCAAAAATACTAGACTGTGGGCCCTAAAATCTCCACGATAAACATTTTTAAAATTGTGAAATAGAATTATAATATTAAATATAATTCACTGCGGCGCCACTTTCGCTCAGGGTACCACCTTAACTAATTAATTTGGAAAAGTGAGCTTTCGTTCTGTAGCTGTATTACTTTCTTATTTCTAGTTTTTTTTTGAGAGCGTTGATCATCGACATCAGGTCCACAAATATTGTCACCGTGTAGTTACTAGTAACACATGACAACGAACATACTAACAACTTTGGAAAACGTTGTTAGGTACTGTTTACTTTGAATTTTTAAAAAGTTCAACCGTTAAACCTAAGAAACCCAACCCAACAACGTAAGTAAGCCAAGTTTAAATGATTCAAAACAAGGCTGCATACAGAAAGAAATATCAAAACAAAAGCACATCGCGTTCCTAGCAAGGCCCGCGAATCGAGGCGCATTGCCAGCGTGGCAGGCAATCCGAGGCAGCCACGAGGGGCCGCGTCCTTTGTCTCGTCTCCGCAAACTTGCCATAAATGTTAATATGGGATCTTCTCACATTTGAATATCTATTTCTTCGCGAGGCCGGTTCGTTAACGCGGCCTTGAATTTTAAATTTTATCGTCGCAGGGGGACCGCGCCAGATGAGGTGCGCGCCTACGTGATCTCCCCGAGAAAATAACCCGCCTTTCTTATTGTTTGCCTTTTTTGCAAACTGAGATGTGACAAACTGTACCATACATACATGTTGCCTCTTAAGTACTTAAATTACAGTGTACATTCAGTTTCCCGCAGTGGAAAATTTTATGGTCAAAACCTTGCATCACAACACAACTAGCTTAGCCTGAAAAATCCCAAAAAAATAGCTTCTCATAATTACTCGTCTTAGACGCACCGAGATTGGAAAACTTCTGTTATTTTCGACCTATGTCGGATAAATAAAACAGTTTTCATTTCCTGGAAATTTTCTATCATCAAATCTTTTTTTCATTAATGTCTTAAGATATCTCGATAAAAATTACTAAACAGCAAATTGCATCCGAATACAACTCAGGTACCGTATTGGAGACGGTCTCGTAGATCACTCCCGCAGTGACGTGGAGTGAGTACCTACCTTAATTACTAATTTCCCTACTGTTATTACACTTACGCCCCGTCACATGTGTTAGGGCTGCTAGTGCTGTAACTTTCTAACCTTTTTTACATCTTACGGATAACATGTAAAAAAAAGTTAATGCATAAGGTTAGTAAAGTTAATGTACTCTGTGGTCTGGGTCAAACTGAATGCGTTTGCGCTGCAATTCAATCAATAGGGAACATGCATCAATTTTTTTTGTATCAAAATCAAAAATATATAATGCGTGAGAAAATCAACTGTAATATTAAAACGCAAGAGAAAACTCTTTTTTTCTCGTGATATATTCACTTAAAGTTAGCGCCGAAAACGCTCTATACAAAACGGTCAACATTTGTGACGTCACTTGTGCCACGTTTGTATAAAGTTAGCAAGGAATTTTCAAATATCTCCCTAAATATTGCGTTTAAGTAGGTACATATGTGTCATACAAATTATTATTTCTTATTTCATATTCTATCCGACTGTTATGTGCATTATATCCGAAAATGAAGAAAAAAACGCTATTTTCCCCTATGTGATAAAACTAAAATAATACATTATTATTTTTTTCTGTTCCATCATGTTTTTATACGTGCTCAAATCAAGCTTAAATTTATCAAAATCGGTGACTTATGCATGTTCCCCATTGAAATACCTATCTTTCCAGATATTTTGACCATTGATTAAGATCTATCTTTTACTAAGTTTCATAGCTATGAATATGTTTTTATAATATACCAATAAAACTATAGGATTCAAACCTGTTACTGATCCTCATTATACAATCGTACCTAACTGGCGGCAGCCCTGTCCTCGTTGTGTGTTATTCGCGACGTGTGACGTGGCAGTCGCGTCGTGCGCTTTCCGAATGGTGAAATGGCTTTTGTAGTGAAAACTAAATTACACATTAGACACCGATTCAGACCATATGGGGTATACATCTAAGGAATAATTAACAATTCAACAAGGAAATAAGGAAAATTGCGATTTTTATACACAAAACAGAAGAAAAACAAAAGTTCAGGGGTTCTTTGTTTTTTGTTGTCCGTGCAATTCGCAAACTTATGGAAAAGGCAGTATTTTTTTCACGTTTTTAGAGATAAGATAATTTTATTTTTACATTTATCTAATAAAGGTTTATCCTCAATCAGATTTTTGTAGGGTCTAGTCAAACTTTTTATCTAATCTAATCTCTTTACGTTTTCTATAGGTATACTTAAACTATGACAATTCCAGAACACGTTTTTGCTGTAACCGACCCTTAATCATAGAAAACTTAAAAACAAGCTAAAGTTTTAAGTATTTTGTATTTTCCTTATTTTTTTAAAAAATAGTTACTACCTTAATAACTACCAAAATAGCCTGATGCTGATAACAATCCTAAAATTTTAAAGATTTATAATTGCGGCGAAAGAAATAAACAACCTATTTTATGTAAACGGAAAACGTTTTTACCTAACCTAAATTTTATTCATGGAAACAAAATTAAATAAGTATGTTTTTGTTATTTCAGAAGTTGGTACTTTAATTGGGTCATGATGACTTATGGGTAAGCATTAAAAAAAAGTAATATTTTATCAACAAAAAACAAAAATTGAGGACCGGTCTTAATACGCTACCGTAGTTGTCGTGTGGTCGCAACAAATGACGATCGCATATAACCTCGGTTGTAGCGACAAATGACGATCGGAAAGTTACAGGGAACATTCATCGCCACCATACCACCCCGTCTGACCGTCAATTATTGAAAATGCACTCCTGTCCGCGCCCAGCGCCCGCATAGCTCCGCTCACATCTCAAATGCACATTTTAAACTGCACCTGATTGCAGAGTCGTGTTACTATTCAGGCTAAAAGTCGGCTGTCGCTTTATTTCGGGCGATAATTGGTTATATTGGTGCCGCATATAACTTCCCGCTGAAATCTGAATAAATGCCCTTAATTGGTGGTGGAATTATGTAATATTAGGTGTGAGTGGAAGCTTGTTGAAAATATTAAATACCTTGAAAATAAATTATTTTGGTATTGAAAAAAAATACTGTAAGCAACTAGGTATCGCCTATAATATTTGCGCAACTCATTAACAAAACAAAATGTGTAAACTTAGGTATATACTTTCTTTCTTTACGTTTTAGACCCTTTCGTTAACTTTATTTACGAGTATGTTGTGACAAGTTAATTTTTTTAGATTTAATTTATGTTTTTGTGGCGTTAAATGAAAAAAATATTCGAAAATTTTGGTTTTCCAAGCCTAATAGTTAATAATATAATAAAATTATAAAGACAACTAACTAAATGAAAACTGATTTGTTACTAAATGAAGACTGAATAAATTTAAAAGTTCTAAAAATTATGTCGATTATAAAAATTTTAACAATTTTATTTCATTTTCCTTATAATATTTGCTTAACCTGTCAAATTCTCTATGATTTATTTCAACATTTCAATAAAAAAAATAAAAAAAACTGCTGGAACCGGGGGAACCGGTTCCCCCGGTTCTAACTGTCCATTAGAACCGGGTATCAAAATCCTGGAACCGGACTCGGTTCTGCATGCCCTGGTCACAGTCAGTAGGTATTCTTCATTATATTTTAAATAGTTTTTAATTCGTATAAACTATTTTAACAAAATTTTAAACATAAGCATCATTTGTCTGAGGGCATGTTTTTCATAAGCTATTACGGCTTCCTCTGGCCCCATAAATGTGAAATTTCTCATCGTAAGTATTCTAGGATAATGAAGAAATCGCAGGATGTAAGGTCTAAACTTATTGCGGAATGGATCATGAACTCCAACTTTTCAGACCCGAAAATGACTTTGTCCTCATCGCGGTTTGCACTGAAAAATTAAAATCGTGCTAAAGGATGTCACTTCGGTCATTTTTCCTTACCGTTTTTAACGACAGTTAGGAACCAAATAGTAGTGATCTACTCAGAATTAACTGTATTTTGTTCTTCAAGTAGGTTATATTTTTAGATAGGACCCGTCTGGGAGAAAAATAATGCAGTCAAATCCTTGCCCACGATTCTCGCCATGCAGTCGAATTTTGTCGGTTTACTGTCGACTTCGAATTCGAACATCAATATAGCTATCTTTCTGATTCCGGAACAACATCCATATTTTATCTTCTATTACAATACTGCCCTACTAAGCGCAAAAGCGGTATCTCAAAAAAATTCGTAAATCTGATTTTTATGGCATCGGATAGCTTAGAAAAATACGCATCTATTGAACTAAGCCTTATTAGCGGTATGTTATTTAAAAAGTATAAAAAAAACGTTATGAAAATTTTCTCTATCTCTGTTTTACAGAGTTTTACCTTAAATTACTAGGCGTATTAGAGGTATATCAATATAACGTAGGCAACAAGCCGTATATTTGAATACCGCCAAATCTTTAAAAAAACAGGAGCATTTTACGTATGTCGTGTTCTAAGCCAAAAAGCGGCAAAATACGGCTGCAGCTGCAAGTCGAATTGATCATTAAGGTGTAATCTATACGGTCGGATTTTTAAAACATCTTGCAATGATTTATCCCTGCCGTGGCTAAATTCGTGTCATTACTTGTTTGTTATTGTTGTAAACAACAAGTGTCAATTTTTAATTACTGTGAGGTGTTAAATTAGTGAAAATACTCTCAATTAATGTGTTCAGTGGTTTGATTGTGTGTTTCGACAATCAGGTAGTGGTAATATAAGTGTTAATATAGTTAAGAGTATAATTTGCACGTTAATTTAGGTAAAAGTAAAAGTATCATCCTCGTAACCTTTTTGCGGTCAAAACTTTGGTGTACTTAAGTATGAATTTTTGTAACACGACAAGATAAAACACGGATTAATGGTTTTACTATAAATAACTAATCAAATAGGTTTAACAGAGGTAGAACTATTGTTGAGTTTGTTATACTTTTTAATTTTACTGTTAAACAGTCGGTCAGACTACGGTCATAGAACGCGTTTCTTTTTTAAATTAGGTTTTTTATGATTATAAAATTAAATAATTAAAGACTTTAGAAGTGCACTTTGATTTGTTTTTTTCTTTATAAGAATATGTATTTTATTAGACTGAAAATTCATATCCTTTTGTATACAAGCATGGTAGGAGAAAGCTAACCAAAAGGCGGCAACTCAAATCTTAAGTTTGTAATTACTTAGCGGTGTAGCAGTATCTCATGATTAAGGCATTTCCACGTATATTTTAACTATTGTGATAGAAAACATACCTAATATTATATATAAATTACATTAAATAACCAAAAATAACAATCTATAAATTAACGAAAAAACAAATTTTACATAACGTCAATTATCTCGAAAGTAGCTTCCACTGAGATACCGCTTTTGCGCTTAGTAGGGCAGAATATCAAACTCAGCATTTGAACGGACCGTATTCGAGCCCGTTTTTTCCGTGGTGAGTTCATGCAGAATCCACCGGCAACAAAGTTTCCTAACTTATTTTGAATGCTAATGAATTTTTTTTTTTATTTTTTGTCATATATTGTGTTGTGTCATACCAATCCCCAAGTATTCTCAAATTCACCAGTAGATAACATGTCGGTTTCCTTTAATTAATCATGTGACAAAAGTCATCTTTTGCACAGTGATCGCATTTGAATGCCGATAGGAGAGACAAGAAAAAGATTAAATTCTGCATACCAATGCTTTACAATACTCAAAAAAGTGCTTCTTTTCCTTTTCTGGAGAAGTGAAGCAGTGCAAACTTGCGGAGAAAGCGAAGTTTCAAACTCATAAAAAAATGTCACCCTAAAAATTTCATTGTTGCTACGGGCGACGAACTTCGCATTATGTGATAAAAAAACAAACTCTAGCGACTTTCAGTTAATTTTTGTTTTAATTTCATTAATGGGTTCTTAAGTTTAAAAACATAACATTATAATATATTCAAATATTTGTGAGTTGCCAGATACGAGTTGCCAGAGTGCCCTATGTATTAGGATGCAACGTCAGAACATGAAAGCTTGTCATGCAAAGTAAAACTTTTCAGCTCAATTTGAACCTCTAACCGAAATATCGGGATACAAATCCAAACGGCTGTTTTTCATCTAAAACACCCAGCCGGTCACCGCCCTAAGTGACGAACGCTGTACACAATTTGGTGCGTCCATTTTAATTGTAACTTCCAGGCCGCAGCCGCAATGCAATTTTAGCACGTTTTCCGTACACGGCGTCTACTCTTATGAGCACTCCCCTTTTAGACGTTTCTGAGAAAATTACGTATGTCTAGCCATTTGACGTGTTTAGACTATTTTTGTTGCTTATTTTTCGTATTACCGAAATTTTATTGTTAAGGAACCTGTCTGTTCCATAGCTTAAATAAACATAAAAGTGAGAGAGAACTCTCAAAGTATCTGCTTGCGAGGCAGCTACGGATATTCCGAGGTATCTTTATTTGCATCCAATGTGCAGCATCCTGATGAAAACCACTTAAAAATAAATGTAATTTAATAACAGAAATAGGTGTCACATGTTCTAAATTCAGACATCTTATTTGGGGACAAAGTGCGTGTGAAGCACACCCAATAAACCACCGATACGCAGCGCTGTCGCAAACTGCGCGCTGCCATCCGTAGCGAGTTTAGTGCCGTCCGGAGAGAAACTACGATTCCTCCGAGTGGGAGTATTCTACTCCTCAACTTTATGTTCATTTTATCTTTTCGGCAGTATTGCGAGGCGGGGACTCCGGCAAGGGCCCTCCAGGGCTCCGTTAACGCCTGCCACCTCCGGCGCCAACACTTTTTACACTTCACTATTCAAATATTAATATGCGAGCACCGACGACGTTGTCATTTAACTTAAATTTTATCTTTATCGCTTTTTTATGTGGAAGTTTGGAAGAGTTTAGATAAAGTTCGTAAATATTACGAGGCTTACCTGATTCGAAGCTGTCCATGCTCTCGGTTTTGATGTCGGCAACATCTGAAACAAAATAAACGGTTGGTCATTAAATTAGACAGAGGTGCCCATACGGTCGATCGCGTCGCCAAGGATAACAGAAAACAGAAATCTGTCTCGCGACGACGCGACCTTTAAACTTTAAGTTTTACTTATGCATTTCTTTTTCTGATTAATATTTGGTGGGGTGGGTAAAATGTCGATCTCTTAGTCAAAAATTTTTGCTAAGTCGATCTCCTTAACAAAAAGTATGGGCACCCTTGAATTAGATGATGTATGATTCACTGATCTAGTGATTTTTTTCTTTAACCCGTTAGCTGCCAAGTGACAGACAAACAAAAGATTTTGTCTGGCTCAAATAGCAGTGAATATCATAAATACTTCTTATATTCGTGTTTTCAGGTAACGTTAGCTCCTCCTTTAAAAAATGAAGGTTTTAAAGATAGATAGAGACTGTCACTTTGACAACTCTCCGTCACTCGCAATTGTAAATATTTTTCCCAAAGAGCCACTGTTAATTCTTTTCAAACTCGTCTCCAAGTTACATCGAAAGGGAGCCGACCGCACAAAGTTGGAGCCCTACTCGTGATATGGGAGCCCGAGGCGCGGTCGGACTGTGACATGGCCGCTGATCCACTTACCACCTCTCTCACCTAACACTTTTCCTACTGCTTTAAATTTACAATTCGAGGTGATCCTGTTGGAAAGTTTTAGTACGATACCCTTCGGGATGTGGTTTTAGTATACAGCTATGCACGCATATATAGCTAATGAAACTTCTAAATAATATGTATGAAGTAGGTTTTTTGGAAATGATAAATGTAGGTATTCTTTACTCTTTCATTTTGAAAGGCTATGCCATGCTCACAATGTGGAAAATTATTGTCATCTCTATTATAGCAATAACATTTCAAAATCCCAACAACACCGAGCACAATTTCCTGGGAATCAGCCCTGGAACTGCTGCGTATAATAACGATGTTAGGGAAATGCGCTACGAAATGCGAAATGATTAGGTTTTGTTTTTTTTTGGGTTCCGTACCTCAAAAGGAAAAAACGAAACCCTTATTAGGATCACTTTGTTGTCCGTCTGTCTGTTATATTTTTTTAAATATCGTTATTTAAAAATATGTTGTCATATTAAATTAAACTGTCACTAATAATTAGAAAATTTCTTTTGTATACATTTTGAATCATTTTCATATAAATCTATAGCATGTTCATACCTAAACAACTTTGAATTATACACATAATTACTATACCGTCAGTTTCCCAGCGGTTCACACTTACTAAATTTCCCAGAGGTTTCCACATATTACAAAACTTGAATTAAACAGAAGTGTTAAAAAACACATATTTAGTCAGAAATAAGAGCAAATTAACCTGCCTATTCTTAATCTTATATTTATAATTTGTTTGATTATAAAGCTAAAGCGTGTGGTAAAGACTTAAACGGAAGTAGAGTCATAATATGATTTTAACATAAAAATAAAAAGATGACATACCTAGGTACACCTTCTTAAATTCAACATGAACACCACTTAATTAACCAGCCAATACAACAATGATACCTAGTCTATATTTAGTAGCAATACGCGATAAGTGAAGGCAAGCCGTCCAGGTGCGCCGGAGGATATTAACATTCTCCCAGCGGGGCCCGGGGGGACTCTAAGGCAGCTAGATTTCCCTCGGGGCCCCGTTAATTTTCTGCCGCCTTGAGCATACTGCCCCCCAGGGGCGCGCTACCTTTCAGCCATTCAGGCTCAAGGTGTTATTCCTGTAACGGTTGATGTCGATATACCTCTCATGAGGAAACTTTTTCTTTGAGTAAAAACATTCGACGTTATAATGATGTCACATAATAATTTCCATAGCGCTTCGCAGTGCTAAGCTACATTTTGCGCGGTGCAACGGTGGGGTAACTAGAGTAAATATTTTGAAAACTTATCTGTTATTAAATCTTTGAAATAACAAAGTTTTATTGTAAGTAGTTTTAAAAATCGATTGCAAATTAACCTTCTATCGCCCAAAAAAAATGGAAAATGATGTTTATTCCTATAACATGATTGAATTCTTTGACAAAAATCGACTGCAGCAATTTGTACAGCACGTGTACAAGGAAAAGTGTGTTACAAAATGTCATTTAAAGTTGGTGACCTTAACGCCAGCTCGTCACAGTTCACGGGCATGCCCATCGCAATCCAGAATTTTTACGCAACACTTTACTGCATTAGCATCTATACGAGAATTTTATGTGAAAACTATCAAACTGTATGCCACCTCACACGTGATGAAAACTCACAACTTTTAAATTGACACAAACCACCAAACCATGCAATTTTAATTTGGATATAATATAATCATCGAAGAAGTAGTGTGAAATCTAAATTATTGTACCTAGTAAATTTTATTGGTCATCTAACAAATGTAGTAGCAAATTTTGATATAGAGCATACGTTACTTAATTATTATAATATCTATGGTACCTATTTATATTTAGCCAACTTTACTATATGGTAAAACAACATTGTGATTTGCGAGGTTTCGCGTTATCAAATAATATAAAACTTGATAGTACTAGCAAAATTCAATTCAAACGTAACGAGAATAGGAGTTGTTTTCCAGTTGTCAGGCTGCGATCATTGTTGCTAATAGCAAAGGCGTCTGTAGTGGATCCCGTCTGCTGGTGTGTGTATGAGCGGGTCGAGGCGGTCCCGCGGGACGGAAGGAAGTGTGGCCGGAGCGGCGCCACCTGGGACCGCGGGGGCGGGGGCCGGGGGGCAATAGACAAGTAACAGACACAGCCAATAGACGATATCGGAATCACGCTACAACTTCCAGTTCCCCCGCGTAAACAAGAAACACTTTTAGTAATTAAGTATTGAAGCGATGGCCTCAGGTCGCGGGTCGCCAGCGATAATATCTAAATGCCTAATGGCAGTAATGGCTGCTGGGCCTGTGACGAATGTATCGACCCCCCGCCGCCTCTCCACTATGTGATAATTCCAAACGCTGCGGCCGCGCCACCTGGGATCTGCCAGGGACGGATTCCAACAATCTGAATATAATCAAAATTGTAGGGGTATCACCCCCACAGCCTAGCTTGTATCAACAATAGTGTAGTCCTGCAGCCAGCGAGGCCTCTCTCACATACGGGTCAAATGTGCGCACGAGTGTACAGAGCAAAGCACATTACGTCGCCCCGTGCATTTTCATTCTGGCTATGACTATCGACAATATTTTCTCATTGTATATAGGTGCACAGAATAGTAAAAAAGCGACTACCAGTGGGAACACTCGTAATAAAAATAATTTAAAATTATAAATGTAAAAGATTGAAAGTGTAAATGGATATTGTTACTCAATAATGCTTAAACAGCTGAACGGATTTGGATCTTACAACCTAGACAAAAAAATTAGATAAATTTTCAATTGTCGCTAAGTGATTTTATAAAAGGAAGGTGTAAAATATTCAGTGGGTAAATCTATGGATCAACGGTCAACTGAGTTTTCAGCATAGCGAAAGCACAGCTATATATATATATCTGGCCAATATTTGCAAAAGGATAACAGCGGCATTTCTGCCCAAAAGACCCAATTGATGTGTTTCGAATTTGGGGCCAACAGCGCCAACAATTCCAGATTGACAATGGCAGGCGAGCGGCGGCACGCGCTGCGGTGTCGGCTCGCCGCGCCGCGCCCGCCGCCGCCAGGCATTCCGGACGCACCCGCGTCGATACAAGCTATGGCATTTAATTACCCACGTGCCTCCCGAAAGGCGATCCGGAACAACATTGCCCGCATTGTTGTCCTCCTAAGTTGACAAAATAACTTGCAAATGTTCAGCATTATCAAAACAAATGTTGGATTGGGTTGGGACTAAACTGAAATTGGCGAATATTTCTGGTTGACGCTATCAAGTTTCTATCCAATATTTCCGATCGAATATTTTTTTGCACCACCGTCAACACTAGACGTTATGATACTGTTTATAACTGGCTCATTGCTTTAGTGTCAATCATTTTTTTTATGCTAACTAAATGTGATTGAGATTTCCAAGGTAATGAAGAAACGTATGTCAAAAATACTTTAGCTGGTCACGTAGATAGAGAGTTATTCGTCTGCATTTTGGCAAAGTGGCATGCTTCTTGGTGCCTTTTCTAAAATATCCACATCCGCTCCATAGGCTTTATGATGGATCTACAGACAGACAGTCATATTAGATAAGTACTCCTTCAGTTGAAGAGGATCAGACAGCACATATGCGTCTAGTAGTTTAAGAAGGAACTTTCGAGCCAAACAAATAATGTGAATAATAAAGGTTGCTAAAGCGTGTGTTTGAGTGCGGTCCCTGCAACAGAGTCCCACGGGAGCGAGCCCGCGCGCCCAACTTCGGGCTCAGCGGCGCCGCCCCCCGCGCGCCCCCCTCGCCCCCGTTGAGAATACATTTGCGCAACACTCGCGCTGGCCTAACAACGACTGCGACAACGAACCACTCGCCAGGAAAAATTACTCATTTTCCAATACCGAAGGCTAGTTGTGAGCCTTTGTTAGAAGACAAAGAGTCTTCGCGTTTATATCTCCGCCGTCTGCAAATGCCTATAAAAAATCCACGATAAAACACGAACAATACGTAATTTGCTTATAACCGTGGGTGCCTAAGGAAAGGAGGCTTTGTCTGGTGTGTCACGTTGCCCAATATTTTAGAATTAGTGTCCGATTGTTTGCCTTCACAACTGGCCGTTTCCTATCGTAACTACACTTTTATTGGCGTTCTACGTGCCTAGATCTTTTTTCAAAAAAATACAAACCGCATGTAGTGCCTATGGTATTACCAATTCACGAGTTTTCTCTCTGGTAGAATTATTATTCGTGTAGTTATTTATTAGCTTTTGCTTTTTTCATGCCATTACGGAAAGAAGCTTATTGTTTGGTTATTATAGAAAAAGCCACGTAGAAACTGATTCCCTCACAAATCTTCAAGTTGGTTTTTTTAAAATACTTAATTATAATAATAGTACCTAATACACGAAGAAACCTAAAGCAGATAAATAATATAAATAAACAGAAAGTAAAAATGTGTCTTTCGATAACTTCATCCGAAGATAACGAGTAAAACAGCTTAGTTCACTACCAGTAAGAACCAACATAAAACTTAATTATCTGGTGGGCATAAAGTTTAAGACCGCTAGGCGCAGGTTTAAAAAGTCTGTAAAGTTGTAAAAGATAAAGTGTCGTCGGAGCGCGCCGATGATGGGCGACGCCAGCCAATTTATTTATAATCTCGGGCGCAGAATTGGCTACGAATTAGCATGTAAATATTTGAGGTCCAAGGAGGCTTGTGTAGATTTATCGCCAACGGCAGGAGATAAGCGGGGACACAGTCGTAAAGCAGGGCCGAGCGAGCTGGTAGAGCAAGTCACCCTTTGACGAAGTTGTAAAAAGGGCATTAAAACGCAGTAAAAACGCATCGCCCACGAGCCTCGAGACCGCTTGTTATTTTAGTGATCTCCTTATGAATTTCAATGAAGACACTGTAATGAGACAGTCCTTGCTATGAATCTTGCTTTGTTATACATAATTAGATGCTTCGCTGCTAGAATTCAGCGCTTTTAAATTATATGCCTACGTTCCCATAAATGGGGAACAATGTTACTTTCCCGCAGTGGAAAATGTGTAAATCCGTGTGGTAGCTATAATATTAACTAACAGTTCTTACATTTAGTAGAAGTAAGAAAGATCTGTTAAGTTTGTTTCTGCGTAGGATGTGTGAGAAGGATATTATATGAAGTTGATGTCTGTCTACTATGGTTCCGTTAGTAATTTAAATAATTTCTTGTTCTTTAAAAGGTACATTTTAAATTTAATCTAAGCTGTGTGTGACGCATAGTGACGTTTGCTTAATTAATAACAATCAATTAATTGATTACTAAACTGAATTAATTTACAGAATTAATTTATTACTTACCGCCAATATCATCAGCTTCATAGTCTTCAGATGGCTTATTTTCAATTGCTTCTGCATCCTCAGCATCTGGAAAAAATTTAGTTTTATATTTTTTGGTTAATAATTAATAATAGTAATTGAATGTCAATTTTAAATAAACTAAATGGTTTTCAATAAGAATAAATTGAAATGCTCGAAAAAAAGTTCTACCCTAGCATGGCGTGCAACAAATTAGCTCGATTATTTAATGGGATCTTTAGGCTCGTTTAGATGGGGCGACTTGGCAGGCGACTTTTGTTAATTAGCGCTTTTTATCGACAATCGCTTGTTAAATCTTATCGCAAACCTATTTAAATAATTTCAGTCAATGAGGTGGCGATTCGATTTTTCAAGCGAATGTCGATAAAAAGCGCTAATTGACTAAAGTCGCCTGAAGTTGACTGCCAAATCGATCTGTGTAAATATCCCATAATGCAATAAAGGTTGATGTTCCATCTTTGATTTTAAAAACATCTAACATAATCCCTGCGTGGAGTCTCATTTCAACATACGTTACTTGCAATATTTTTGCTCTATCGCTCTATATTGTAGGTCTATCTCAATGAAAACAGTCGTTCTAAAAACATGAAATTTTCATTAAGCCTAATAATAAAGCTTGAACATCTCCTCGATGAAGCCTTACTGACGTCTTCAGGGAGCGCACGTGGGGACGAAGTGAGAGTTGAAGATAATGTAAATGCATAGAACTCGCGTTTTTCGCCCCTCTGAGACAATACACCCGAGAACATACGTCGTCGTGATGACAGGAAGATTATAGAACGCCTCTTACCAAATTTAATGTTTATTTTAAAAAGGTAAATATTTTTCGTTGCTTAAGGTGAAACCAAATGAAGTGATTATACTGAAACAGGTAATATATGAGTTTAGTGGGTGTTGCTAAAACTGAACAATATTCTCAAAGGACATTAGGTCGAAAAACGAAAAAATATTTTTTTCCCATACAAAATATATTGGTCAGTTGACCAACTTAAGTAAAGCGAAAATAAATATTTTCTCGATTTGCTTAAAGTTGTTCAGTACCATTTGTTTCAGTATTGTTGCATAGTTTAGTTCCACCTTATAGGTAGGTAAAATAAGGCTAAGCATTATTTTAGCGAGTTGTGTGTGATCTTATAATGTTATTAAAACACAATATTTAAGGCCTATTTCACAAGTTCCGGTTAAATTCCATTGATTTCTTTTTAACAGACAGTTTCATAGAAATCTGTAGCATTTCCAAATACCTGACATTAGTGTCAAACGTAGAATATTGAAGAGGCATTTGTATTATATACCTTCAGGAATTTCCTCCAAATTAGCGTCCTCAACGTCATCCTTTTTGTCCTTTCCCTGGGAGTCTTCATCGAGATCTTCTGATGGGTCCTCATTTGCCACCATGTCGCTTGTATCTCGTGGTGTACCTTCAGCCCATTCCTCCTCCTCAGCTGTGAACAAAAATTACTAATTACAGTATTCATAACGTAATGATTCATTGGTAAATTAATCTTTAAGTAAGTGCTTAACTAGTTAGACAAATTAACTTAACTTATTTTACTGCTATCGATAAAATCTTCTTCCTTATCATCCCTACTATTATTAATTTGGAAGTAAATTTGTTTGGTCGTTTTGCCTTTGTCTTAACTACGCAACCGATCATTTTAGAATTTTTCATACACGTTGTCAGTCAGGGGTGCAGAGATCCTTCTCTTATATGTCCTCATGAGAAACCTTCATCCCGAAAAAATGACTGTTCCCGAGGGGTATAGAAATAACTGGCCACGTAGACGAAGTCGCGAGTGGTCGCTAGTACAGTATAAATCTAAGCCAAAGTCAAAGTCAAAATAAGCTTTATTCAAATAAAATTAATTATTAAGTACTTTTGAATCGTCTATATTTTCCTCCCACCCGTTCCGGACTTTTTTAGCTGACAAGAAGAACGGGCGCAAGAAACTTATCAGCTGTAACAGCCATAAGTAACGATATTTACAAACTTGAATATATCGTTACCAGATAATTACAACAGGGTGACAGGATTATTGGCAACAACATAGACTTATTATATTACTTTAACATAGTACTTATAGTAGCAAGTTATGTGTCACATCATTTCCACGCATTTTGATCTTTAAGGTAATCGTCTACTTTATAATAACCTTAACCCATTTGGATTGGAGGTAAAATACAGTATTATGTAAATAAATTAATGAAGGGTTGTTATTTTACGATGGCTTTGCGGACCACTTCTGGTGGACCACCAGTGGTCCGCGGATCGCCGGTAAAAGAACCACTTAGCTAGGGCATCACCGCATCTCCCCAATGACCAACGATAAAACGAAATCAACCATCCATCCATTCCATTAATAGTAGAAGTAGTAGTTACATCAATTCGTCTTCATGTCAAGTTAATGCAATTAAGTCAGATAAAAGTATGCCAATTAAATGATTAGATATAGTAAGAGTTACCTATTAGTGTCTTTTAATTTTAAAGATGTTAAAAAACCTGCCGTATTGTAGGTAAGTCATAAAATCTGAAGAAAAATAATAAGATCGTTAAAAGATTGTCTTAGCCTAGTGTAACAAGGATTTCCGAGCGACGACGTAAGTTAAGACTTTTCGCGGACTCTACCAAAAGGTAAGCTAAATCCCCTATACTGGGCTATCTACAATTATGGTAATATTATTGTGCTTCCTCCAATTCCAGTAAGCGGTCGGGGTGAAAGTAATGATGATAGTAAAGTAAAGCAGACAAAACGACCCGCTCGTAGCCGGCCATTCCAATTCTATGTAGCAACACCAATTTAAACGTTATAACGGTCCTTTGAAATTGCTCTTTCCTGCAAACTGTTTTGTATTCATTTATTTAATAATAATGACTTCATTACACAAACTGGCATACCTAATACTTACTTGAAAAACTAGAATAAATAATAGGATCAACTACGTAACCGAAACATCTGTTCGAAAAATCAATTCATATCACACCACATCCACCTAGCAATAATTTTACGATGTAGCTGGCAACTATACAAACGGGGCTCAAAGTAATCAAGTTGCAATAAATACATCAAGTTAATGAACACAAGTGGGGGTGGGGGCTAATTCGTATAATGTAAGCGTCGGTGTCGGCTGTGTCAACATGGAAAACGCGAGCTAGGTGTCCCCGCGCCGCTGGGAACTCAAATCACTGGTCAACTTAGGTAACTGTATGAAACAAAATAGGAATATTTTCCTTTTAAATCTACCTCTTAACTTCAATATAACTCGTCAAACGTACCTACATACATATCTAACACTTATTTTAATATTTCTTTGAATTTGAATTCTAACTCTTTATTATGTAACTTTTGCCAAGCATACATTATTACGTATCTTTATCATGTTTATTGTAAAGGATAAGTCCTCTTGTATTTTGAACTCTTGAGCATAAATAATTTAATTATTTTCAAAGCATTTTATTGATCAGGGTTTTATTTTTGTTATTTTTTATAATTATTACCTATTTTATTACCGGTTTTATTATAATTATTACCTACTTAATAAATAGTTTTATATGTTTTTATGCAATAAAGTTTTTCACATTCTATATAAATAGGTACACTAGGTACCTACTCGTGCGTTCATTCTCGTAAAATCCTGTTTGACACTGACTGACATTATTTCTAAGTAGGGTATGAAAATTTTTCTATAATGTAGTTCATATTTTTAGATTATGCTTTAACTTTCTTAAAAGATGGGAACCGGGTGGTTTGGATTAAACTATGATAAATTTTTTTTTAAAATCTAGTAGCACCTACTCGGGGTTTAGTAAGAAGGTTATTTATTACTGATGGTTTTGTGTCGTGTATTTTTTTAAGTGTACACAAGGCGTACACCCATGCAGAGTGCTTGGTCATCGGTTTGGTTGGTGACATAATCAGAGCAGTAGGTGCGGGTGGCGATGGCGTGATTGAGACCGTTCGCGGCCGCGCCTTCGCCCACTGTGCACTCCCGAGACACCACCGTGCGAGGATTATTTAAATCTACAGTGGAACTTATTAGTGGAAACCTCAAATTTTATAACTGATTCCATGTTTATTCAAAAACAAACTTATTTTTTTATTCCGTACCAAATATTCATGTATTTTTAACTAATGGCTAGTTACTAAACCACGACTGAAAATATCACTTTTTTTTTCCTAAGCTACGTCACGTCTCGTCTGCGTCAGTCGTTCGAATCCTTGCTTTGGGAAAAACTCCGATGAAATATACAATGTTTTATTCACATCAATAAATAAAGAACACGTTGATTGCTGCACAGCTATGATGTCCACATAGATCACAGAGTAGGTAAGTATTATCTCCATGCCTTTCCATACAGGTAGTCATAATTCGATGATAGGTACCGTTGCCGTATTTTCAAGGCAATTTGTCACATCCCATAGGACTGTCCGAGTGTGTACCCCAAGGAGAGTCCATCGATTCATCAAAAGCAGGGCACGGGCCAAACACAGGCCTCCACGGAATGGCCTCCCAGACCTCCAGGCTACCAACCTTCCTCAAATGCTTAATTAACCTACATACAAAATTGATTGCATTCGTTACACATTGTTAATTCATAAAATTGATAAATCCTTTAAACTAGCATAGCCATTTTGTGTTATTGTCTTCGAACCACTCATGCTTCTTTGTTAATCATTCAGTCAGCCAGCAATTACTCAGTGATTTCATTAGCACGCAAAAATTATTGATACTTAAGCTAAACTCGTCAACGAAAGATGAGACTCAGTTTGAAAAGGAGGGAACTATAATTTTGCGTCTTATTTTAGGGGTCAGTTTCAATAACTTATAAACTTTAAACTGCAAGTGGCGCCACTATTTCAGTCAGTCTCATATTTCGTTGACACTTTCGATTTCCAAAAATAGGTGACCTTTGAAGACTTCAAAAAATTAAAAAAATTTAAAAACCCGCCTGCATAAAAAGACAAGTCGACTGAAAAGATGGAAACAAGATTAAATAAATATTAAAGGCAACATGTCATAATAACATGCAGTCGGAGGCATGCATAAAGAAAGTGACATTATGAATGATTGAATTATATGCCTCCGACTGCATGTTATTATGACATGTTGCCTTTAATATTTATTTATTCTTGTTTCCATCTTTTCAGTCGACTTGTCTTTTTATGCAGGCGGGTTTTTTAATTTATTTTTTTATTTATCTCTTTTTAGTTATTATATTTTACGGTCATGATATACCTTTTTGAAATCCTTATAATAAGCCCTTTAATTTGACACCCATATTGCAGTATTCTAAAAAAAAATTTTTTTTTCACTACGTATAATAGCACCGTACAGCCGCCATGTTGGTATTTTTATAACGCCACCTTCTTAAGAACACTTGGGCTGAAAAGACCAATCTAACGATATCTTAATCATAGAAATCCGTTCAGCCGTTTGAGAGATATGAGGTAATAAAGAATATTACATACAAACATACTTACAAGATACGCGCGAAATACATAACCCGCAGTCGGGTAAAAAGCTTCGATTCCAAAAAATTGCCTTGAAAACAAAAGTCACGTTTACTAAATCCGTTTCTGTTTCTACAATAAACGAACACCTTTGTTGCCCTGAATGCTCAGCACCCCTGCGCCCGCCGTTCCGCAGCGAAACGAGGATAGTAAACTATTAAGTGCTAGCAGCTTCGCTGTGGTAATAAGCAATACCAATATGGTCAGTAAGAAAATTGAATTGGGGCTCGTATTGCAGTGTTTGCGCTTTGGTGCCGAATGTTCCCCGCGTGGCACATTGCCGCCGGAGTTATGATGAGCTATCGTTGTGGAGACCACTTGACGTCAGCCATGTCTACTATACGAAGCGGTTTCGTTGGACTTAATACAATACGAGAATTTAAAACTAATTCAAGTAATTACTTGGATTTAAGCTAGTACGCAACTTACGTGTCACATTTTGTTGTATGCGATAAAACGTCCTTCATTTCGTTTGTTATAATTGAAAAATGAGAATTCCTTCTTCATACGGGTTAAACTGAGAACCTTCTTTTTTGAAGTCGGTTAAAATATTAAAACTTTTTCCTAAGTGTAACAAACATGTTTCTGAAAACCGTATCAAAATCGGTTCAGCCAAACGCTAGAAATCGCGAACAAACATCTTCTAGAATAACTTATTCCATTTGAATTTATGCGCCATGGAGTCTTTGTAGTTTTTGTACAGCACCAATTTGATACAACTTAGGTACTGCCTGTCGATTCTGTAACCAAACTTGCATCTCACTTCGAACCTCACTTCACTTCGCGTGAATTCGTTATTAGAAATTAGCTGAATATAAACTACTTTACCTCTTGCAAAAAGTCTTAGGTAGCTACCGTAGCTATCTTAAATCTTTTGTGATTAAAAAAACCTACCTCTAAAAAGCAAGAAATAATATTCGTAATAATAAAAACACGTCGGGTGGGGCTGGAGCATATGTATTCTGTGGCTGGAGTACAAATTCCTTTTTTTTTATTCTAAAAGCCCCACCCGACTTCAATAGACGTGTTTTTATTATTACGAATATTATTTCTTGCTTTTTAGAGGTAGGTTTTTTGAAGTCGGTTTTTTGTTATTTTTTAAACAATTTTTTATTTTTTTATTTTTAGTGTAGGTGACTTTGTAGGTAAGGTATATTATATATATATGTAGAAAAATCGGCTCAGCCAAACGTAAGATAATCGCGGAGAAACATACTTAAATACGGCTCAAACTGAGAACCTCCTTTTTTAAGTCGGTTAAAAACTAAAACACTTTAGATTTCCCTCTTCCAACAAAAAAATAATTATCTTATTCAGTTCATAAACAAAGAAGTAATACGACCAATCATCAAGGTAATTCACACAAAATCATACTATTTTCGTGCTTTTTTTCAAAATTACTTGAAAAGTACTAAACCGATTTCCAAATTTTAAAAAATGGGACCAACTTGGGAGTCCAGCCGTCTTCGAGTAATCGGTGGACATACACAAAAAAAAAATACAGACGAACATAGAACCTCCTCCTTTTTTGGAAGTCGGTTAAAAATAGCCTATCATTATCTCGTTTATGATTTAAAATTCCCGTGAAGTGAAGTGAGGTTCGAAGTAAGATGCGAGTTTGTTACGGAATCGACAGGCTGAATTCAAGTATGCTTCAAGATTTAACACCCACCACCAGCAATACCTACACAAAAGTAGTGAAGTAAACATCATAAAGTAGAGCTCCGTTTGACTGGATGCCCGTCACGGAGCGTACGTGACCGGCCGCGCTCCTCCTCGGCTGCGTGTCGCCGGGACAAATGTAATCACCCACCTGACTCATTTATGCTGCTCCACCGATTGTAGGTACGACTGAATCGATCATAGATGACATGCATCACAATTGATCGTAGATTTTCAAAGATAGGCTTGTTAAAGGTCGGTAGTAGTCGGCAAACGTTTTCTGGGATTGTCATAACTTCATAAATAGAAAACGTAAGAAACTTCACGAAAAAAACTTCTGGCTAGCTAATGAGTTAGTTAGACTTACCGCTAATACAATCGAATTGATGATAAACCTTGTAGATAAGGGAAAAGAATGTGAAAAATTGCAAAAAGCTATGTCGTATTATCATAACTTTGGCGTAATTAAGAACAAAACACCATTACACCTATTTTTGTTACTTAATTAATAAAAAGACCAAAGATGTGAATTTTCTTTTTTCCGTTAAAAATTATCTGTTCTACGTGATTTTTTTAATTATTTGATTGAGTGAAACCAAAAAATATTAATATAGATTCTTGAGTGAATTCTACGTGATTTTTTTTAATTTAATCGATTGAGTGAAACCAAAGAATATTAATATAGATTCTTGAGTGAAACGAACATGAGTGAAAGGCGGGAACATTTTAAGCAAAATCAAAGTGTAATTTCAAAGTTTGTTATGGTAAATGTATAATGTGTGTATAAGTACCTATTACATGCATGGTCCAACGACAATTTTTTTTGTATTTTTTTTAGTAAAAGTGAGATAGAGTTTTTCTGTTGTGAAAATCTTAACATCAAAAAGTGCTAAATGGGGGAAGAAGTCATGACGGGAAAGAGAAATATATTGCGCACTTGCCCCGTATCAGAAGTAATTTTTTTTTGTGTCAGTAATAAAAATATATTTAATAAACTACACCTACACGGAAATCACTCTAAAACTTTTCCAAAAAAGGAGCAGAAAACCCTTCTTTATTCTCATACTAAAAAGTTGGAGGAATAGTAGTATGAAAATACTTTACTCCCGCGTACAAACGTATTAATACTTTTTTACACGATTTCAGAGTTGGTCCTTTGGTCCCATAGTGAAAGTTGTTCAGTTCCCTTCAGTTTGATGATCTCTAACTACCATATTCGGCTTCAGGGATTTTTTTGTAACACGTTGTATAAACTATGTCAAATTCCCGAACTCATTTTTGCTGTAACCAACCCTAAAGCATGGGGCATGGCAAGACAAGACAAGGCCTCCTGTGACAAGGCATAGCATTGGCATTATGGTTAAATTTAAAAGTGGAACAAGTTCCAACGAATTTTCATTGGAACTTATATCATTACCCGAACGAAACTTGACCAGCACCAATTTGATTTTGATGTTCTCGTAGAGAAGCGGAATGTTTTTCGTAATTTATCAACTGATCACATTATGAAATTAGACAACTGTTTTCGTAAACTACTAATCCACTAAACTGTATCAAACTATAAGGCTACTTCATGAAAAAATTTAGTAACGACAACGACAATGACGTGTGTCCATTCTGTTGGTTATGTCGCATCGTCGGTCGCGTCGCAGCACGTATCGTTCACAAATCTAATCAGTTCACGACTTTCATGTCTCTCCAGAACTATACCCTACTATACCCGTCAAACGACAGCGATAATAAACTTATCTTGTGAGAAGATGTCAATTCTTTCAAGATAAGGTAACATAATTTAGTTTTTTAACCGACTTCCAAAAAAGGAGGAGGTTCTATTTGTTTTTGATGGATATTTGTAGGTTTAGATAAGATGCAGTTTTTGTTGTAATTATTATAGTATTTTACGAAAAAAAATACGATTCGGGGCCAGATATGTAATAACGTTATTGTGAGGTGCAATTAAAATAAGTAACCACAAATAAACCGTTAAAGGTAATAAAAAATTTATCAAAGATACAATATCAATTTAAAGAAAAAGATCAATATTATCTACATTTACACATTATACTGCAAGTAAGTAGTAGGTACCTATCTATAATTATCACCTAGATACGACACATTTTTTCTTTTAAAAAGTCCAAATAGCATCACGGCAAACCTACAGGGTCTCCTTCACAAAGTCGTTATGTATAATACGTTAGAAACGACCTATTCCACAGGCAGCACTAAACGATGTAGGTAATAACTTTGATTAAGGACCACCCGGATAGGAGCACAAAGGAATAATAACACAATCCCCATCTAAGACGTAGTTTCACATAGTTGTATATCCTTGGAAACTGTAATTTTAATGTGTTCGGAGGCGTTAGTGATGCCGGGAGCGCGGAAAGCGTCCCAGAGGCTCGCAGGCCGCGGGGGCCGGCCTTCGCTGGCCCAAATCTCGTTAACTAAATATACGATTACCGATACACACATTATCTTCAAGACAACGCAATTGCCTCTTAATATTTGAGTGACGTCATTAAAGGTTTTTTTCTTAAAAGGAAACAAACAAAATTATTCAGTTAGTGGTGGTTTTCAGAGTTAATAATAATTTTCCGGAGCTGTATGCATGGTAGTTGGTACACTATCTATTATAGATAGTGTGAAAACCCACTAACTAAAGCTTATTTTCATTACAAATATAGGCAACAGGCTACACCAAAAAGCATTGCTTTGCTATACACTAGTCTACATTCTATTGTTAAAAAACTTAGAACAAAATCGGTTCTTTAAGCTCCGATTCAAAGAGAGCTACGATACCATAGACAGATACACACAAGTGAAAATATAAAAATTGTTTATAATTATTGATTTACATGCCATCGAATTGCTTTGCATGCCAAAAATCTGACGTCGCTGGACGTATTCAGCAATAAACGCGTTTTAAACGAATTACGAAAAGGCTGCCAATTAATATCGGGGCGCCTCAGCTGGTATTTTCGTGTGAGAGCAGGCGCGCGGGCGCGGCGAGGGCGGACTCAGGTCCCGTGGGAGCGGGCGGCGGCGGGCGGGCGGCTCCCGAGAGATGCGGCGTGGGCGGCGGAGAACTTCGCTTCCACTGGGACTGGGGAGACCCACCTAGTGCCGCACCGTGGTATTTTTCAACGGTATCTTTTGGACCATCTAGGTATATCAGGGTTGGGTGAATAATTTAATGTTTAGGTTAAGCTTTATACGTTATTGATGTAGTAAGCTTACCAGCTTTTGGAAAATGTATCTAAATTAACTTTAACAGGTGAAAAATAAAAAAAAGGACTGGCATGCGTATTTTAGTAAGTAAACAAACATAATTAAGACCTATCAATTATTGTAGTAATCTGACTTCCAACTACAATTCATTTCCGATTTCCAAATATGGGCCAGCGTAGTAAGTAAGTAAGTAAATTAAGAAACATTACAATTTGTAATTGACTACCTACGCTAATTCGCATACATTGCGGTGTCTGTGAGAAATTTATTTTCTAGTTTCAAATTGGCGATGCAATGAACACCAAACGATTGTTGTATTTTCTACGGCAATGTTTATGAAACAGGGCCCTGCTGTGAAAGCTCAATATAAACATTTAATGAAAGCTTATGTAACAGAATAGTTTATCTAGATTGCTAAACAATGAAGATATGAATTTAAAAACAATATACTTATATTCATAAAATTAGAAATTCATAACCAATAAAAAACAATAATCAAAATATCTTTTTCAATACAGTTGCTCGAAAATTTAAGTTTACGATGACAGTCGAGCGTGCGGAAAGTTGATTTTACCGCACGCCGGCGCCGTGCGTTTTTGTTTACGAACGTTTTTTTTAATTTCTACTAGCTTCCGCCTGCGACTTCATCCGCGTGGACAGTAGAAAAATATTGCAACCAGTTTAAAATGACCCCTTTAGTGTATGAAAGCTAGTACTACGGAGAGTTCAAGCTGTTTCCCTGGTTCCACTCACCTGAATTTGATGAAACATAGCTTAGATTTTAAGTTGGACCTCAATCTACTAAATTGTGAAAAATCCATCAAAATTCGATTAGCGGTTTTTGCGTAATTCGCGCACAAATATTTAGAATTTACAGTTTTATTATATGAATAAATTACAATTTCAGCAGTACCTATAATGTTTTCTCGCAAATGTATTGAAAAACGTAGTATGGCACACGGTTGTTAAGGTTTTTAAAACCTCCTTACCAACCTTGTATCATAAACTACTATTACCAGAAGAAACTAATTATTATGTGGTTGTTTACACACACTTACAAAATTTTGTACTGTAATAAATGTATTTTAATCTCAGAGCATGAATTTCAGTGCGGCTACATATTTCATCAACTCGTCATAAAAAGAATACGAATGTAAAACATTAATGCAATCTGTTAACTTGATGAAGCATTCTCCTTTCTATTCCCGGGCGGCTTACATAAATCACTCACGTGCTTTCACGCAAAACATACATACAACCTAACAACAACGTTAAACCAACTTGAAAAAAAAAAGGAGGATTACTTGGTTATTATTAAATTTGGTATTAATTTTGTAGCTTGCGATTGTGTCAAAAACTATCGTTTTTCACAATTTAATGATATCTATAAGATTCATTTCTAATGGAGCTCGGGGGCGCAGTGGTTTAGCGGCCCAGCGATTCGCAAGGGTCGGTCATGGGATGGGTGACCAAAAGTGTATTATCTCGAGCTCCTCCGTGCTTCGGGAGGCACGTTAAGCCGTTGGTCCCGGCTGCATTTGCAGTCGTTAACACCCACCAATCCGCATTGGGCCCGCGTGGTGGGTTATGGCCCGTCCTCCTTACCACCCATAAGGAAGGCCTGTGCTGTGCCCCAGCAGTGGGGACATCAAAAACGGCTGATGGACATTTCTAATGTTTTAATGATTTGACTGGAACTTGAATCCTGGTAGCCCGTGCAATCATTGATATCAGACCCCGTTTACATTATTCTAGTAAAAACACATTGCCTGGCATGTTCGTTGATTTTAAAAGAACATCAAACACACCACGTAATGTACTTCTACTGGAATGTTTTTACTGGAATAATGTAACTGGGGTCTAACTTCTGTGACTAGAGGTCATGATTACGTAGTTATAACCATCGGTAACTTAGATCATTCAATCGGTAATAATAGTTTTTAGCATGTTACTCTGAGAAATTAGTTAGTTAATTAATATTATTAATATCATGTAAATTCATAATTATATGCAATGTGCACTGAACACTGAACAACACTGAAATAGTGCAGTGCAGTTTTAATATGCAAAGAATTGAATAAAATTAGTGGTACTTAAGTATTTTTTTAATAAATTACATATACCTACTTATACATACTTACAAAGTACGAACAGCTGATATTCCATTATTTAAAACTTTATGCTCTGTTTTAGCTCTATAAAACACGGGGATAAGTACTCCAGAAATACGAATATAATAAGAAAATTCGAGAAGATTGAAAAATTTCATAGAAATAGTTGGGAATTTAATTAGGTAGCTTCCGGCTGCTTTTACACCGACTTCCACACAGTTACGTCGCAAATGAAACCGATTAGCGCACAGCCGATAGTAGATGAGAGGTCAACATCAACATAAAACTGTTATGATATGGCTTTAGCGTATTTCCCAAAGGCGCAGAGGGGGGGCGGCACCCAGGGGAAATTTCCCGGCGGCTCTCAGCGGGCCCCGTACAAGTTTTATGGACGCCGGCGCCCCGCGCCCCACCCCGCTCACAGCCATCAACTTCTTATCGTTACACATAACGGTCTCTAGAAGCCTTGATAAAGTAATTATAAGTATCAGACTAACAGGTCAGGCGAAATCAAGCCTTCAACTTTAGTGTTAATTACAAAACTTTGATTTCAGGAATTTTAACTTGTTTGTTCATTAAGTATTATTTGACATTTGTAGTTAAGTATTATTTGGATCACATGATGCAGATTATTCTTTCTTATAGATGGGGGTCAAGTCTGCTAATGTTTTCGTCAAAATCGTAGTTCAATGGTGTTTGAATGGTAATGCTTTTGACACAGTTCTTGTTTCTTAAACCCAAAATCGAGACACAATGTGTTTCTAGAAACACAATATGTTTTGGGTTTAAGAAACAAGAACTGTGTCAAAAAGCATTACCATTCAAACACCATTGAACTACGATTTTGACGAAAACATTAGCAGACTTGACCCCCAGGATGTGATCGGCTATGTTGATATATGACAGCCGATAGGCAGACAGGAGAGATTCAGGACAACTTTCAAAATTTTCCGAATTTTCATCTTTTATTTTTACAATATGACCTTCAGGCTGCTCACTAAATAATAATACGTTAAAATTTATTTAATCGTGTTATTGGTCTGTCTTCATCGAGTCACTTCAACTTTCAAGTCCACTTGCGTCAAACGCATGCAAAGCCCTAAGCCCTAAGGAACGCCTCTGTTGAAAGCGCAAGAGGAAAGCGAAAGCGCACGATTAGCGTGCGCTATTGAATGCCTTGAGGCATGCGTCAGATGAAAGTGAAAGATAACGGGAATGAAAGATTTCCTTTCACTTTCATCTGACGCAATCAATAGCGCTTTCGCTTTCCTCTTGCACTTTCAACAGAGGCATGCCTAAGAGCATGCTATAGTGCATGCCCTATCTTCTCAAAAAACTATTAACTTGGCAGAAAGTTGAACGAGAAAGCGCATCGCTTGGAGGCAATCAATATTGCATGCGTTTGACGCAAGATGACTTGAAAGTTGAAAGGAAAAGCCCACGGTTTGGAGGAAATACTGCTTGCGTTTGACGCAAGCTGGTTGACATGAATGTTGAAGCGACTCGGTGAAGACAGACCATAATAACACAACTAAATTGTTTTTGTTAGTAAATGATTGATAAATATGTTGGCAGTAAGTAAAAAGATATCTACTTACTACCTAAATTAAGGACAGTAATGCAGAACTTCTATTCCAATGTAAGCTCAGTAAAAAAAGTTGACGCGCAAAGCTAAATTGACTTAACCCTCTTCAAAAGGCTTACAAATACGTCCATCCAAAGCTTTTACCTCGCATAAAACATTCATACGTTTTATTGTGATCTTTACACCTGCCACCCTTTGCAACGGGTTAGAATTTTGCGTGTGTGGGTGGAATAATGTATAAACTTATTAATTAAGCTCTGACCTTTCTTAGTCAATCACGACCTTATACTGATTGTTTTTGAGAATTTTCAGGATTACGTAACATTTTCATAAACCATTGTGCATACACTAGGTAGGTAGGTACCTAACTAATAATTTTATCAACGATCTCTTAAAATGCATTTCAATACTATACTTAAAATGAAAAACATTACACTACTTATAAGTTAACATTCCACTTCGCTTACAAAAAAACAATACGAAATACATTTTAGACCGACGCGACCTTACCTCATTCATCGGGCTTACTTATCTTGCACACCGTTTGCACACGAGAAGTCACGAGGTGCCACGAGCCTCAGCAGTTATTATTTCAAATAAACAATTCAAGATACGGCAATCCGTTTTTATAGTCTGTTTGGGACAGCCAAGGATTACCATTTTCGCTGGATGTAAAATTTTAATTCCCTCGCATGAGGGACGGGCGCGGCAGGGATAAAATTGACGCGTTATTGGACCCGGGTGATGCCGCGTGCTTTTTAAGCTTGGGGCTTGAAAACTTGGTTATTATGTGTTTTAGGTTAGCTAATAGATAATATAATGATTGTGATGGAAAATGACATCACTTAAAATGCTGAGGTAATTACATGTTAAATATAAGCTTGCATAATCTTTGGACCAATGTATGGATATGGCTTATTAACTTTTACTACAACTCTGAGGCTAGTGGGCGCTGTATGTTGAAATTGTTCAGCTGCCGATGCTACAATTTGTTGATTGTTATTTTAATCTGATTTATGCTTGTACTTACCTGTAAGAAAACCTTTATGTAACATTTAAAGTGTGTGGTAATAAATAAAAAATATTATTATTAAAATTATTATTATAATTTTTAAATTTTGACGACTCTGTATGAAATATACAGGGAGAAAAAAGCAGCCCTATGACGAGTTTCTTGCCGGTTCTTCTCATCTCCCACCATAGATATAGTATATTAAAAGGGGTCTCCCACCTAGGGTTTGCGATGACAATCACAAGTGCTTGTAACAGCCTAGACCATAAAGTTAATATACCTATTAACTTTATGGCCTAGACTAAATAAATTATTTTGAATTTGGAATGAATGTGCAATGAATACGTAGGAAAGAGAAGAGTTGTTTGTCTGTTTTTTACCCGACTGCAAAGAAAGGGTTATGTGTTTCGCGCGTATCTTGTAAGTAAGTTTGTATGTTTGTATGTATGTTTGTATGTAATATTCTTTATTACCTCATATCTTTTAAACGGCTGAACGGATTTCTATGATTAAGATATCGTTAGATTTGTCTTGTCAGCCCAAGTGTTCTTAAGAAGGTGGCGTTGTAAAAAAACCAACATGGCGGCTGTACGGTTCTATTATACGTACTTAGTGAAAAAATTTTTTTTTAGAATACTGCAATATGGTTCAAAAAGGTATATCATGACCGTAATATATAATAACTAAAAAGAGATAAATAAAAAAAAAAAAAAAAAAATATATTTTGTAATAGCATCCATGTGGGTCAGTTATCAATATTTTTGTTTAGAACTACCAAGTAAGACGGATTCTAAAGTTTGTTTAGCCATAAGCAACAGCTTCTGAATCTGTACATACTATTCATATTGTTGTATAACATTTCGAAAAATTTCAGTGCTTTCAGCGAATGTATAGTTAGGTAGCAAAACCGTTGATACAAGCGCGGTCAGTGTTGAAATATTCACCAGAGCACTAACAACGTAATAGAGAACAATGGGAATGAGTCCAGGTAAAAGAACCGGAGCCAGTATTGCATTAGAGATCCCTAGGGAGCTGGTGGCATCTCGCGCGCCCTAGGGACGCATTACGAAAGTACTAGACTCCGAGATCGATACCTACGGTTACTGTATTACGTCGCCGAGCTTAAAGTAGCTGCATTGAATTGTATGGAATAAATGTTTATTAAATCTGAAACTTTCATTAGAAAAGATATATATAGGTAAAACGCGATGTGTGAAGGACTTGGCTCGAGAAAGTAACTAAGTAGGACTTTTTGATTTTGAAAAGAGTGTCAATCAAAATTGCTATTGCAATATACCTTATATAGGTGCAATTATAAATAAAAAATATTACGATTTCACTTTATTCAATTTCTATTTTTTTTCAACCGATACAATTTCACGAAGAAAATCTTGTAGGTAACAACCATTTTAGAATCAGTAGAGTTTTTAAAATGTCAATCCTCAAGAAAATTTTTACCTATCTGTATGCTAAACTGCTATATACCTACTCGTATGCTGCATATTTTTCAAGTCTTATTTTCCTCAATAAAACTATTATGGTTACTGATGACCGATCATTGTTTCACATCCAAAAAGGTTCAAGAAAAAGGGTATTGTGTTTATTTAACTTAAGTATATTTTGCTATTAATTATGCGTAAGTGACAAAGTTATGTCTTTAAGAGAATAAAGTTCTTTAAACATCTAAAACTTCAGGACAAAACTATCGGAAATAAGTTCTAGGTGTTTTGAAAAGGTCTAGAAATTCTAATAACGTTCCTACTAGTTTTCTTGAAATTTTCATCCGGTGATGTAGATGAAAAGAATAATCTGGAAATGACAGTTTCGCGTATGTGTCATTTCGCGTATGAGTCATTTTCGTATTCAAAATGTGTCATTATGCGTAATCAAAATGTGTCATTATGCGTAAAATTGGAGAGGGCATCAGAGGAAGCATGGAGCATTTTCATCCACATAATGTGACTAAACCAGAAAATGGTAGATAGGGACCATCAAACTGAACAACTTTAACTATGGGACCAACGCTGAAATCGGCTGTTTCATACAAATAC
Source organism: Agriphila straminella (assembly GCA_950108535.1). Taxonomy (NCBI): domain Eukaryota; kingdom Metazoa; phylum Arthropoda; class Insecta; order Lepidoptera; family Crambidae; genus Agriphila; species Agriphila straminella. The sequence goes on along the minus strand of OX467306.1, from coordinate 10,026,091 downwards.
AAAAAAAACAAGCAGCTGTTTCATACAAAAACTGATAACGAAGATATGAAAATGTATAAAGCAGCTGATGTTTTTTCACGATTTTAGCATTGGTCCCATAGTTAAAGTTGTATAGTTTGATGGTCCCTATCTACCATCTGGTTTAGCCATTAATTCTGTTACACGTTGTATAAATACAAAGGACGTTCAGTAACCCTATAAGCGGCAACGCAGCAACGTCCGAGCCAAACCGCGGCGCGCCGACCGCGACCGGCGACCACTGATAAAACGCTGATATTAGGGCGCAGAGGCCGCAGCGCGCGACCTGCGACGCGTCCATCACTCCGCCGCTGATGCGACGCCATCCATTACACGCTTTAAATACTACCTGCTGGAATCCCTGTCGCTTTGTGCACGTCTAAACGCTGTGAATATACTTACGCTGACATAATTTGTGGGTACTTGGAGGAATCAGTAGTAGGAGCTTAAAAAAACATTTTCATACTTATATTTTAAAGTAAGTAAGTAATCTTAATTACTTATCTACTAAGTATTCAATATTTGTATAGTACTTATATCTACGAAAACTTTTTCAATTTTATAAGTTTATCGATTACAATTATATTACTTACTCATCAACTTGTAAAGACTACCTAGAAGTGATAGTTTTCCTTTTAACTTCATTAATGCTACTGTCGTAGGTACTTAAATATTATTTGCATCTCCAAAAGCAACAGTGTACGTCGTAGGTAGGTACCTGGTAGAGAGGGTACACTGGCTCTAACAAAAATTTTCACTTGAAGGATCCCTGAATTGGAAAGTAGGAAGTCGAAGTGAAATTTTTATTTTTTATTTTTCACGCAACCGAAAATTCTGAAACTTTTTTCTATTACTAAGGCAGCTTATTCCAAACTATAAAAAAATATTCAGCCGATTTTATTTTGTTCGGACATTGCCCATTGTCTTTTGTGATAGGCTAATGTTAATTTCTTTAGACATGTTAGTAGGTATTGTTATTGACTTGACTTTATAGGGTTCCGTACCCAAAGGGTAAAAACGGGACCCTATTACTAAGACTCCGCTGTCCGTCTGTCTGTCTGTCACCAGGCTGTATCTCATGAACCGTGATAGCTAGACAGTTGAAATTTTCACAGGAGTTGTATTTCTGTTGCCGCTATTATAACAACAAAACTAAATACTAAAAACAGAATAAAATAAATATTTGAGGGGGGGCTCTCATACAACAAACGATGAATTTTGCCGTTTCTTGGTACGGAACCCTTCGTGCACGAGTCCGACTTGCACTTGGCCGGTTTTATTCAATAAACAATGTCATCATGCTTATAACTATACGTTGTAAGTACGAAGGTACCTAAATCGAAAGTTTTTTTGTTTGCGGGCTGAAAAACAATTGTTAGCAACTTACGTTTCAACGATCTCGGTTTCGCCTGCTTCCTTCGAGACATCCTAAGTTCGTAAGAGAAAAACTTGTGAACTTTGCACACGATCAGCCGGCCGGTCGGACCGCGGCGTTGCACATTTTCGCGATAAAGTTTGTCGGTACGAGGGCGGAAGGGCGCGGAAACCGCTCGGCAGAAGCGAACACCCCGCGCTCAGCGAGCTTACTGGCGCCCAACAAGTGGCATAACAACGCTGTTGCCGCCGCGCAAACTCGCACGATATGTCTTGCACTTTCTTAGGACGTTATCTGTAGAACTTTCTGAAATAAACCCGCTATGTATTGAAATGTCGTCAGTGTTGAATATTTTCAAGAGAAGCGAAGGTAAGTTTGTATTTAAGTACGAGTATTGTTAGTTCAAAGTTTATTCTATTACCCACAGTTAGTAAGATTCATCTGACGAAAACACTTATTTTTGGGAAATTCGAAACTATGTCAAATTTTCTGCCATGGGACCTGCGGGGTAATTACGTAACTTTGTAGCAATCAACTCTGACAGAAATCGCAGTTACATCGCTGCTTTAGTAAGAACCAATGTGACAACTATCTTAACTAAAGCAGCAATGCAACTGCGCTTTCAATCGATCGAGAATTGTTAGCAACAAACTTAAGTAATTCGCTAGCCGCAGGCTGATTATCTAAATAGAAACTATTTAGCGACTGGTTTCATTTGACATACATTGCTACTTTTCTTTGGTATGTTTTTTTACCCCAAAAAGAAGAAGCAATGTATCACATTTATCTGTCAAATGAGACCGGTCGCTAGGTGGTTTTTAGTTAGATAATCAGTCCGCCGTTTTACTCTCTGCACATCAGTTCACGTCAGTCCAAGAGAAACAGACATCGGTAATGTTGCTATTCAGTAAATTGTAAAATGTTTAGATAAAATACCATAAAAAATGGCTTAGAAATCGTACATAATCAGTAAAACAGTTACTATGTTCAGTAAAACTGTTCTGTATAATATAAGATCAAACGAACTTCTAGAAGTGAAGTTCGATCGATATTATATGAGTCGCTTCATACGAAAGATATAAGCTTGTGACGACTAAATGTTAAAGTGGTTAAAGTTTAAATAGCAGTCATAGGCAGCGAACGTTTTAAAAAGTACCCTTAGCAGGTAAGACCTAGATTATGTACACTTAGTGAACGTATCTCTTATAACCAATTTGAACATAGACGGACTACTTACCTATTTATAATATATATTTTTGTATCTTTTTAGGTTCCTTCTTTATTCCAAAATATAGTAGGTACCTACTACTCAGTGGAACCTTTCTATTATTTACTCCACCGCATCTCCACCGTGACAAGATGGCCCTGCCCACAAGTATTAGTTTCTTCGGATTTAAAATTCCTACAGTTATAAAAAAAATACTTTTCGAAACAACAATAAATAACTTTCGAAATATGCAACTCAAAGCAATGCAAATTTTGATGTCGTTTTGTAGATTTATATAAATGCAAAAAATTGCACATTAATGTCTCAGTTTTTGTGATCTGTAGGTAGAGATGGGATTCTACCCGGTAAATACCGGGTAAATACCCAATGTACCCAAAATCAAGGTATTTACCCAGGTAAATACCCAAAGGGTGGGTATTTACTTTCCAACTATTTTTTAAGTCTCTTATTATACTATTTAAATGCTGCTTGATCTGTCATGGAGGTGTAGAGCATCTGGCATGTTTGCTAAAAACAGGTCCAACGACTTTTTACTCTGTAATGCGATTAGTTTGCCCATGTCAACCAGTAGTTGACACGAGTTTGAGTACCTACCTGAAATGCCCGTGTCAACTACTGGTTGACATGGGCTAGCGCGTGAGAGAGGCCTCGATTTATTTAATTATACTTATCTCTTTTACTCTTAGGGACATTTCTGAACGTTTGTCTCGTTATTCTGTGAAATTTGCTAGCTGTACAATCCATAAGCAAGCATTAGGTCTCTGAGAGAAAAAAAAATTACAATTCGTATTGAACGTGGTGGTCTGTCGAAAAGTGTATTGTGTTTTCTGTGTTTTGAGTAATTTTAGTATTTTGTATAGACAAGTGTATGTTTTTTTTTTTAACATAATCTTTATTATCTTATTGACGTATTTTAAATTAAAAAACCATAGGTCATCGCTTTAATGTTTTAGTACGAATTTTTTAATAAAAGTGCGCTCTAAAACGCGCCATCTCAATGTTTACCTCATCGTAATACTTTACCGGAATCGCGTTTTGAAAAACAAAAGACGTAGTGGAGCCGGAAATCGCTTATTTTTTCATTATAATTGTGCACATTCGTAAGTTACACTACAGTGATCGTTTTAAGATGTGGATGCAAGCTGGATTTGACCCCTAAGAGATTATAGAGGTCAAATTGTTCATCACGGACCTATCATTTCGCCGCATGTTTGTCGTAATAACTGCAAATTTCCAGCTACTAGGGCAAGTGTGGTATCATTTTCGGATAAATAAAAGACGGCCAATAGATTTCTGATATAAAAAACAAACCTTTACATACTAGAAAATAAATAACCGTAATTCCGAACCCCAAAAATCGAAAATGTTATTAACAAAAAAATATATTCCAGTGACGATAAATTTGAAACGAGTACAGATATCGGTTAAAAAAAAATATTATTAGAAAGCCACATTAATACAGATTTAAAAAAATATAAGTTTAATTGGAACAGTGTCATAAAAAATACGTTTAAAAATATTATACACAGCGCGGCAATTACATAAAAAAATCTTAAAAATGCGTTTTATTAAAGGCCGTTACAGTTATCTCTGTGATACCAGCACTAAATTTTTATGTTGTTTAACATTTTATTATCTCTTAAAAACCGTCGGGAGACCGCCTGTGAAGTGTTTTGTTCCGGAGATATGACGTCATCAAAATGGCGACAGACGCATTTTGAAAAAAAAACCTGATAATTATGATTCTATGAAAAAAACGTAAACGTCGCGCGCCGTCTATTTCCTTTATAAAAGGTTTTTTGTATTAAAGAATAACAATATGGCTATCCAATGAAAGCTAATAGCTGTTTCCAAAAATATTATAAATATTATAATACTTTAATGTTATTGTTTTAAAGAAAATTAAAAAAAACGAAAACTAAGAAGTACGATATATTTGTAAATTATTTGAAAAACCAAAAAAGGCCACTCAAAATCAACACAAAAAGGCAAAAATCGCACAGGTAACACGATTGTATAAATGTTGTTAGTTCCCTTGAAAGTAGTTCATACCGAAGTATGCAGCTCTGCAACCCTGTGCTGCTCGAAAAACTTACCATTTTTTTCAGTTTCTTCAAAAAAACTATATTAATGAAGTGTTTTTTAAATTACTTGGTCCTATACTTTTGTAAAGCCTACTTAATTTACTTATAAGAAATTTTGAAATAAAAAGATATAATTTAAAAAAAAAATCGCTATTTATTGTTTGTAAAGGTTATTAAAAAATATTTTTTTTAAATCTGCATTAAATGGAATTTATCAACATATTTTTTGTTTGCACTAAAATTATCAGTTACGGTATTTTAAAATAAAATAAAAAATGGGGAGTTTTTAAAGATTTAATTTCCATATAGTTTAATATATTTTCGTAACTGTACCAGCTTATGTTTTGTATTATAACATTATAGAACACTTAATTACCTTTAATCTGACACCCCATAGTGCCCCATACATGTATATAGGATTCATAGAATCATAATTATCAATTTTTTTTCAAAATACGTTCGTCGCCATTTTGATGACGTTATGTCTCTGGAACAAGGCACTTCACAGGTGGATTCCCGACGGTTTTTAAGAGAAAACAAAATGTTAAACAACATATAAAAATTTGGTGCTGGTATCACAGAGATAACTGCACCGGCCTTTAACAGAACGCATTTTTAAGATTTTTTTATGTAATTACCGCACTGTGTATAATATTTTTAAACGCGTTTTTTTATCAAACTGTTCCAATTAAACTTATATTTTTTAAATCTGTATTAATATGGCTTTCTAATCATATTTTTTTATGCCGATATTTGTACTTTTTTCTTTCAGCAACCAGTAATCAGTACAATTCAATACTCATTTGAATATCTCTCAAATGTAAAAAATCACTTTTGCTGCTTAAACTACTGAACCGATTTTGATGACTGAGGTGTCATTGGAAAGGGGGTGATGTGTAGATGTGTTTTCATATGTCAGTTTTCAGCTAAATAGGAAGGGTATTTGCTTAGTAAAAAGACATAAAACGGAATAATACGGAATAAAACGTCCTCTATATCGAAATTGACCTCTAAAGTACGTTAGGGGTCAAATCCAGATAGCCTCCACACCTAAAAATAATCACAGTGGTGTCCCCTAAGCATGGTAAAAATTCATCATCTTTCATCACGATGCGCACAATTTTATCAATTTCCGGCCCCACTAACAGCATTCAATAGCTGTATTCCTACTTATCATAAAAACACAACACTTGATAGTGTAACATATCGAGTTAAGTCGCAATGAACGCTTTAACGGGAATCGAGCTGCCCGGTGAAAATTGACGGGCAAAGCTCGAGTGATTACGACGGGCGCCCGGGGCAACCGAGCGGTTAGAGTAGGGCATATTTTGAAAAGACTGATTAACAACAATACCGCTATAATTATTTATGACTGTTCGTAACTACCAGTACAATATCCATTTTTTTTAATTATGTAGTAAAGTAATTCAATTCATAATGTAACTAACTAAATTATTATTTTTTAATTTATTTTTGTTATAGAACACAACTAACCAAATAGTCGGAAATAAAAATCATCTCTCTAGTTTGGTCAATAATCAAAATAATATATTTTTTTGTACCTAAACATAAAACTAAACTTAAATGAATAAAAAGAAAAACGAAAAGAAAAAAAACTACTAAACCACATCGAGCTTATTGTTTTTACCCATGCTTTTGGGTATTTACCCGGTAAATACCCGGTATATACCCAAATTGGGTATTTACCCGGTAAATACCCATCGGGTATTTACCCACCGCCCATCTCTATCTGTAGGTACCCTTAGCACGAACAGCTATCGAAAAAAATAACGCGCGTAAAATCATTCGATAGATAAATTTTGTATTGGAAATTTGGACAGCGCCATCTATCGCCGATAAGCGAAATGAAATTTTCCATAGAGAATTGTCTATCGAGTAATTTTACGTGCGTTTTTTTTCTCGATAGCTGTTCGTGCTAAGGGTAGTAAGAAAAACTAAAAAAGCACACTCCTAATTTCGAGTTCGTGAATCGGATTAAAATTAACTTTAGTAGGTAGCTATTTACTAATGAATATTATCTACACTCACAATCATAAACTTACTTATTTATACTAGCGTAAAATATTAAGTTTATGCTCACAACCGTCGAGATAAATACTGCCGCCATAAGGGAAAAAAAACCGGTCAAGAGCGAGTCGGACTCGCGCACCGAGGGTTTCCGTACGGTCCGTACCATCATACTGCAGAATTGTAGAATAATAAAATTATTATTGCAGCATTAGGTCAACACCATCACTTGGCCGATAGTGGTACTATTTTTATTTTCTTAGGCCAGCGCCGTCTCTTGACCGATAGTGGAACTAATTTAATTTTTGATAGGTCAGGGCCATCTGTTGACTGGTAGAGGAACTAATTATTTTTTTGTTTGTTTTTTAATTCCTAAAAAAGTGTGTTATTATTGAGACATCGTTTTATTTTTCCTGTAATCTTTACATAAACTATCTACTATCACATAGAATTATTTCAGATTTTTAAACGTCACTTAAACTATTCCACAAGTTGATACCATTAGTAGTTCTCGAGATATCCAGCTGTGACAGACAGACAGACTGAGTCACACCATAAGGGTTCCTTTTTACCATTTTGGTACGGAACCCGTATCTACCTTTACCTTCCAACCGAAAAAAAAACCATTTGTATTTTTTTTTGGAAAAAAAAATCGCTGGGCAATAGTAAAGGTAAATGTTTTAAATTTTAGTATGCAAGATTGTATTTTAGGTCATAGCTTAAGGCGGTTGTATGACCGAAAGTGGCGCCCTCAGAGGTTTTTATTTAATAAGTTATTAATAGAAAAAGATTTTAATAATGTTTATCGTGGAGATTTTAGGGCCCATGGTCTAGTATTTTTAGAAGGTATCACTACATGCCCTCGTGCAAATGTGTCAAATTACGGCCACTTTTAGCAGTTTTGCTATTTACTTCTAGCAGTGACTACGAGGGAATGTAACGATACCGTCTAAAAATACTAGACTGTGGGCCCTAAAATCTCCACGATAAATATTATTAAAATCTTTTCTTGAAATGAATTGAAAATGACTGTAAAGCAGTAGTGTACAGCGCGCGCTGCCGCGTTAGCGGTACCGTGCGCGTCTCAGTTCTAAAAGGTATTATACCATTCTCATCGCACGCGGATTATAACAATAAAATTCTGATAGGTATTTTACTAAAAGTATTAATTATTGAATTTAATTATTTACAAGATAGGGTCTAGATTCTAGGTATAAAAAATTCACAGATTTTACAGTCAGTTCATAAACAAAGAAGTAATACGACCAATCATCGAGGTAATTCACACAAAATCATACTATTTTCGTGCTTTTTTTCAAAATTACTTGAAAGGTACTGAACCGATTTCCAAATTTAAAAAAATGGGACCAACTTGGGAGTGTACCTAATGTAATGACGTTTGAATCATTTCAATCGGACCAGCCGTCTTCGAGTAATCGGTGGTCATACACAAAAAAAAAACCAATATACCAATATACAGACGAACATAGAACCTCCTCCGTTTTTGGAAGTCGGTTAAAAAACCATCATGGCTGCCAGGTTCATTAGCAATGGGGAATGTCAAGGGAATGTCTGAAAAAAATCAAATTGGCTGAATTTTTTTTACAGGTAGGATTACAGCGCTACACTAGCGCCGCCAATGAAACCGCACCGCTAGTATAGAAAAATACTATTCGTCGAGGCGCCCCGGCCCCGATGAATAGACACTACCGAAAAGTTTCTATGGTTATAAAATGTACTCAAAATAGACTCAGCGGTTAGCCTGCTGGAATGCATCCATTCAATCAATGGGTGCATTCCAACAGACTAACCGCTATATTATCGATCGCCATAGTAGAGGTACATTTGAAGGGCCAAGATGCAGAAGTCCCTTAGTCCAAAAACAAGTCTCTTAATAAACCAAAAGAGAAAAAATCACTGAAATTGAAATATTTCTAAACTTTTAGGTTATTGAAGAAAATCAAACTTCACTGTGTTAGGATTTAATCAACCTTTTATTTAACAGAAAAACTGTCCCAAACTCATGGACGTAGTCCCTCCCTTTTGACTTTTTTTAGGACTTAGGCACTTTGGTTACATATTTGGTTGATATAGTTAATATAATATAATGTATACTGTGGTGATCGGGGACTTAGCGATTGCTCTTCTGGAATGCACCCAATGTCAATGTCATTGTCAAGTCGGCCTTGAATTGAAAAATAGATAGTTCTTATTTTGATTTTTACTAGCTACTTTTCTCTAAATTTTAAGTATAGTTACAATAAAATAAGAAGAAATGGATCTACCATTTGAGGTAAGCTTTTTACTATGTGAAAAGCTTCGAATGTGATAATTTAGTTTTTGCATTATATGTACTTTTCTATTTTTCTTTGTTCGTGGTAAACCTACACAATTTTTTCACGTGATTTTGATTATGATGTAGTTTGTTTTCCTTTGTTAGTATTTTGGTTAGTATTATCTAATTTCTCAAGGCTTTTCCATTGAAATTTATGACGGTTCGTGGGCTAAAACGCCCAATACATATTATAGATGAAGTAGATATCTACTTAAATTCTTCAATGTTAATTTTGATTTTACTTTGTTTATTTTTGGTTTATATTCATTTTATATTTACATACGAGGTTATAAATTATTTATTTGTGATACACCATACCTAATTACTTTAATTTATATTTTTTAAGATTATAAGGGAAACAGAACTTACATAATATATAAGGAAGGATAAGTTTAGGTTTGCAACTAGGATAAACCGATTAGTTGATGTTATTTTTGTTTTACTCAGTCTTAATGAAGCCTAGATCGCTATACACACCAAATTGATCTGATCAGCATTCTAAGAGATATAAACACATTTAAAAAAACGAAAATAGCATAAAAATATATGGAAATCCTAAAACTGAAAACTCTGATCCTTAAATCTCTGATAGAATACTGATCAGTTCAGTTGGGTGTGTATAGCGATCTGAATCTCCTCCATTCTCTCCCTGGCTGGCCATCATCAGTTCACAGCTAGGTCAATTCTCAGCGAGAACTAAGGCTTCAAAGTTACCTCTTTTATATGAAAATCAACTGGTGTCCTTAATTATCTGGCCACAACTGTGTATGCAGATTGTACAGACATGTACTTAACTATTACTTACTTACTTAATTTTCATTTTTTTTCAGGTGTTAGTCTACCTGTTTAAATACTTACCAAAATCTGACAGAAAGTCTGCAAGTGAAACTTGCCACTCCTGGTACTTGGCTGCCAACGACTATTGTTTCTTGAAGAACAAAGTAGTGATATTTTACAAATCTGTTTTAAATGATGAAACTACCTCACCCACGAACATATTTGAAAATTCATCTGTACCATTCTCCAATTACCTGTTCAGTGAAGTTGAAATAACAAATAAGTTAAATGAATTTTGGGACAAATTGGGAGAAAACGTCAAATGTTTGACTGTTAGAAACTGTGATATTAATGAAAAAGTATTTGTTTATATGTTGCAAAGATGTAGAAATCTTCATTCCCTCAATATACTAAGTTGCAAAGACTTATTTATGTCTGGACGTCTGTTGGAAGGAAAAACAGAAGGGCTCCTTGTTGAAAGCCTAGAGAGCTTGAAATCATTAAGCTTATCAGGAAATCAGTACTTGACTGATGCATTATTCAACAGATTTATAACAGCAGCACCAGCTCTGGAAGAATTAAACTTGTCAGCTTGCTCTTTACAATTTCATCTTGGATTAGTTAAAAAGTTTTACCCACCTGGTTCTGAAATATTCATAAACCCCTCGGAGAGTGTTTTAACTTTTTACTTTGTTTTACAATTTATTATTGCAAGAGCAGAAAACATTAGAAAGTTACTGTTTTCTAACACTCTTATTGATGGGGCAGCATTAAAGTATTTGTCTGAAGTACCAAATTTAAGACTTGAAGAGTTAGAATTGCATTCCTGTGACCAGTTGACGAACACAGGGATTTTAGCATTAACAGTAAATCAAACTATGTTGAAAGAACTGGATATCGGTTTCTGCACAAGAGTAACAGACCAGTCGCTTGTATATATATGTGAAAATCTAGTCAATTTAGAGAGCCTTAACATTCAAAGATGCCGTGCAGTCACAGACTTAGGTATCATTGAATTAAAAAAACTGATAAAATTGAAATCATTAAACATTTCACAATGTGAATTAATCACAAAAGAGGGATTGGAAAAGGGGCTATGTGAAAAACAAAATGATGTATTAGAAGATTTAGATATACACTCTCTTAATATTGATCAAACTGCAGTCATAATGATTTCTGAGACATTTCCAAATTTACGTTCTTTAGACATAAGTTACTGCTTTAATGCTGTTACTGATACATCAATTCAGGTTGTATTTAAGAATCAAATAAACCTACATGTGTTAAAAATGAGTCACTGTGACAAAGTGTCTGATGCTGGGTTGACAGGAATGGGCAAAGTGGAAGTATCTGATGAATGTGGCCCAATAATGTCTGATTATGAATCTGCACCCTGTCATAAGATTAACCTAGGGTCTAGGGCAGAGGAGGAGATTGTCAGAGATGCAAGGAGGAAACATGATGTCATGCTTATGTGTGAAAAATTAACAGTGGATACATATAACGGCTTCTCACTAGCACGCATCAAAGGCTTGAAGGAGCTTGATATTAGTGGCTGCAGTAGAATCACAAATGTAAGCCTGACTTATGCATTCAACTTCAAGGAACTCTCTAACCTAAACCTGAGTAGATGCCAACAAATATCTCATGAATATGGCATAGGACATCTAGTCAAAAACTGCCCCAGTATAGAATACTTTAACCTGACTGATTGCTACAACCTTAAAGATGAAACAGTGTTGGAAATAGTCAAGGGGCTAAGAAGACTGCAGCAGCTCGAGTTACGGGTAAGAAGCAGTACAATCAATAACTAGTAGTTAGTACTCGTTGGTAATGTCTGTCATCTGCAATTTTTTGAAAACGCATAATAGAACTTCCGTTTCATCAATAACAAGACGCAGACCACGTGGAATCGCGCATTGTGAAAATTATAGCACGAAATCATAGACTGAATTGTTCAGTGTAGTGATTTGAATTCATCTATACACATGGGCGTACCGAGGGGGGACAGGGAGGGGCAGCTGCCCCCCCTGGATTTTGTTTACCTCCAACTAACTATCTACTGTTGTCGATAAGAGATCTGATTTGCCATTTGCAAAACAATTTTTTAAATTTAAAAACAATTTTTGCAAAAACGAATAGACAGGCAAGAGTACAAGATTAGTGGATGAAACTGACTAAAAAAAGCGCTGCGCGGGCTTTTTCTTACAATAGGCAGGCAGGATTACCTACAAGATTGTGGTTTAAACTTAAACTGACTATAAACCGCGCTGCTCGGATATTTTTTTTTACTATAGACGGTCAAGACAAAATTAGTGAATGAAACTAAATAAAAATTGTCCGCAGATACTCTTTCATGGAAAAAGTAGGTTTTTACACACGATTTCGTGAAATTTAATTTGGGGTTGCTATAGAGAATCTCCCCAGCAACCCCAACATTTGTATGAATTTACTCGTTAACTATCATTTAATATCATTGATCAGGGTACAATTTTTTTTTAGTAAGTATGTTACTAATTCGGTACTTATTTTGAACAATTTCATCACGTATTTAGAAATAGAAAATTCGATAATGGGGTTGCCAGGGAGGGAGCATGACGTGTATAAAGTCCTCATCTAGGAGATGAGCCGGAGTGGGGGGAGGGGTTTAAAGATCTCAATTTTTAGTTTTTCGCTGACAACTCCAAAACGGTGCGTTCGTAGAGAAAAGTGTTTTCTACCGAATGAAAGCGTATAAAATTCTCTATTAGTTACACTTTTTCCAATTTCTGTAAAAATTTGGATGATGATGATGATGATGATGGTCAAGTTTGTATTCGGTATGCTGGGGCCACACTACCTTACCGTTTACCGCATTAATTTTGGCATTAAATTACTGCCCAAATTACCGCGTGAAGTGGTGTGGTGTGGTTACGCTAGAGTTTACCGAGATATGACAATGAACTAGGCAATAGATATGTAATTTTTCAAGATGGAGACAAACCTTGGTGTATGATAAAAATGCGTATGGACTTGGTTCCGATTGGAATGCTTGCAATTTCCGTTGAGCCCCTGTCGCACACTGAACAAACTGTAGTGTGACCACTTCACGCAAAAATTACCGCGGTAATCGTCTTTGATATGCCAAAAAGACCGCCATAACCTTTTATTGGGTAGACAATTTCTACCTAATAAAAGCATATAAAATTCTCTACTAGAAAACATTTTTCTCTACGACGCACCGTTTTGAAGATATCATCGAAAAACCCAAAAGCGAGACCTTCAACTTTAAAACCCTTTCCCCACTCCGGCTCACTTCCTTCGCGAGGACTTTTAGAATGTTCACACCCTAAGCACCTTAAACAACTTTCTGAAGAAATTGCGTATGTAATGTACCTATTCGCTCACGCACTCTACAACCCCTTTTAGGTGAACGCAGACTTGCCTACTTATTGTCTAATTTTCAAAACCTATCGCAATCGCTTTCGTTAAGTAGGCAGATAGATGGATGTGACACATTGCTGCATTTCTTTGGTAAGTTTTTATTTGTGCCAAAAAGAAGCATCATTGAATCACATCCTGAAAGCGATTGCGATAGATTTTAAAATTAGACAGTTAGACCCCTGGCCGCACCGCACGCGCCGCAGTGATGAATAATATGAACTCAAAAATTTCATCGCCATTAAGAATCAAATAATAGTTTTTTTATTTTTATTTCAGGGTTGCAACCAACTAACAGATAAAACAATGGAAGCAGTGCAAAAATATTGCGGAAAACTCAAGTATCTGGATGTCCAAGGTTGCCGCAACATTTCACCGGAAATGGCTTGTTCACTTGGAAATTTGACTACACTACACACAGTTTTAATATCTAAGCCAGGACCATATATTTCAGATGGTCTTAAAGACAGAAAACCAGCACCCAAGTTTTTACCTGCTTTGATGAGAAAACTGCGTTTACATTGATATTTGAGTTTGAGCTCTGCTTTATTTAAGCAATCTTAATACTACTAAAGAAAAATTGTTTAGGAAGGCATGTAATGTATCGGACTCGTATTGTTGGTTGACTCATAGTGTTTTAAAACACTGATCAAATAAAATAAACTACTGTTTGTAGTAGCAGCAATCCTGCCTCTTGAGCCAAAGGTCCTAGTTTTGAGCACTGGTGTATATGTTTGTATGACGAGCATAAGCATTTGTTCCCGAGTCATGGATGTTAATACCCGGTTATGGCATCCTACATTATCATGTTGACGGCTACACGGTTTAAAACAGGAAATCGGTTTTTGGAAGGACGTTTAAAGGTTATGGCAATAACTTCAAGAGCTAAATACTCCACAGATCATCATGGCATATACACGTTAGTCCTAGCTTAATTAATTAAGTTAATAAACATGTAATTACTTATTTAATGAAATAAACTATTCTATTCTATTCTACGTTGTGAGGGGTACAGAAAAGGACAGGGTACGCCTTTCATCCAGAAAGAAGTACTGTTCCCGAGGAATAGAAACCACTGTCCGAGTACACTGTTTTAAACCGCCACGCGCAGTTTAAAACCGTGTGTATAAGATGCTTAATTCTTACTTATGTATTTCTATTAGTTATTTAAATTACTTACAAGCTTTGCTTAGTTCGGGACTAAATGTTTGGCCTGATTTTGTCCAAAATATTTACGTACCAATTTATTGCAATCGGAAGAATGTACACACGGCGGCACTTCAGATGTAACAGTTCTATTGCAAAAACAACTATTATTACGTAGTGCATAAAGGCGTTCTCACCAGAGAACTAAAATTCGCTGGATCTCGTGGACAATAACGGGTGTAACAAGACACTCAACGAAGCCGAAGTCCACGCATTCCGCCCATCATCAGGATCATTTTTGTCTTTTGGACTATACCTGGGAAACCAATAGCTACGAAGTTATTGACGGTCAAAGTAATTTTTTTATGAAATCTTATTTTATTCGTTATTTCCTAACTTTTGTCTACAGAAACATCAAAATTGTATGTATTTCGTAACAAACAATGTCTTCAAAACGTCATCACTCAATGTATTTCATGAGCACTCACATAATCGTTGCCATTCAACTCGGCCGCACGCAGCTGTGTAGCATTCACTCGCAGGCGCGGTCTTTTGTACGCGTTACATTGCGTGGTAACGTATGCAATTCTTTTTTAACACCAAAAATTAAAATCGTTTCCCAGCAATAATTTTGAACAGAAATGGTCCTGATGATGGGCAGAATACGTAGACTTCGGCTTCGTTGAGGGTCTTGTTACACCCGGTATGTTAGGTAAGTACATCTGATGTGCCATTCGTATGGACATGTTGGTCTATTCCAGCCATTATTTGAAATATAAACCAGCCAGCCAGACCTACGCTTTGTTTTGTGTGCCCTTGATTATGTGATGTTAAGACGGGTTCACATCTGCTCACGTGCAGCGCAATCAGTGGCAATTTGCAGTTGCATTCGCTGAAGTCTCAGCACAGAATAACTAATAGTGCAAGGACTACAGAATACATTAATAGTAGGTACCTACTAATGTCCCAGACATTTGCGTTGTCTCTATCATTAGGTACTCTTGATGGAACAAATTTTTTTAGAATGCCTTCTTCCTTCGCATTACTTTATTATGGCAACTAATTTATTTTTCTAATTATATAGTTTAAATTAACATAATATATGTACCTATAATAAATTATTATTTGCATCACAATTGTCTCTATAAATTATTGCTAATTCTTTCGAAAACGGCCGAAGGGGCTACAGCAGAGGGATGCTGTTATTAAACTTTACTAAGTACCTACCTATTTATATTAAAATATTATAAGAACTGAACCTATGAACTGTTAAAATATTTGTATTTTATTTGAATTGTTTATTGCACCTACTTGTTTATCTATGAATTATTTACTTGCATAATAATGTAATATTTATATTATTTCAGAGTTGACAACTAATAAATACTGTATTGTAATGTTGTAGGCTTACTGTGATAACAAATTTTAAAGAGCCTAGTTCTTTCAGATATTAAAATTGTCGTACATTAAACTGTTTTTTTTCTTTACGATATATTGTTAACTAACGAAAAGCAAAAGTACCTAAGTAGGTTCATTCAATAAAATTCAAAATAAAATTTCAATACATTTAATTTAAAAATAACTTAAATTCAATATAGGTATACTCTTATATACTTTAGGTACACACTAACAACTTTGTTCGTATGATTTTGAATATGGTATATACAATGGTTATAGTATAAAATAAAATTACTGATTAGTAGTAAGCTGAGAATGCTAGATACTTATTATCTAAGCATGACGGAAAACACACTAATCAAGCCTGCTGCGCATAGATGTTCCTTAATAAAAAATACTAACCTTGCGCCTTAGGTATTTCAAAAATTTAAATCTATTCATAAACCTTATTAATTTGCGTGCCTTAATCCAAAAACTATTGAAATATTGCTCGAATGTTTTCATAATTTCCACTGAACTGAATCGCTATAGAATTATTGTACATGACGATTCAAAGTCTAGAATAGAAGACACAGAAACTAACGTAATGTGTATACGAATCTGGAGCCAAACGTTTATTCTATTGTAGTTGGTAAAATATCCCGTCTTAACCTAAAGGCTTGCGTAGACGTGACTCCTCGGAGTACCTTTGTTGTCCGCTAAAATAGATTGCTCGAAACTGCATCGCGAAACGCTCTTGATATGCAAATATGTGCATATCATAGTTGTGAGGTGAAAGGTATCCAGAGGAGTGCATCCTTGGCGTCGCTACTATATAGGTACTAAATGATACATAATTTACAATTATATTCAACTTGGTATTTATGCATTCAACGACAGTTATCTTTTAACCAAATGCTGACAGTACTATAATGCCACAACAGGCGAGTGTCCGCCCATACAAAATGTTATTTTAATGTAAATAATACAAACTAAGTCTCATGTAAGTATTACATTTGTATACATAACAGATAAATACGCAGTTTTAAAGGTGCGCGTCCACGCAACGGAATCGCAGAGGACGGATTTGTTGCTTTGTATGGATTTCTATGGCAACTGCTTCGGCATTTCCGCGCCATAGAAATCCATACAAAAAGTGACAAATGACGACGCTACGTCCGCGCATGCCGCGCCGCGCCGTACGCCCCGATTCCGACGCAGTGGACGCGCAACTTTAACCACATTATTTAACAATATTACGAATACAGACCAGTATATATTATATATAAATTGTTTGTTCATTTACTTTCTTAATATTATATAAAACGATGGTTTGCTTTAAGGCACCGTAAGCATCCAATAGCAGTCTGAGTGTGATGTGTACATTTTATATTTATATTATCTGTATTTAACATAGATGTATGCGCCGGTCGGTCCCATAGAGTACATTACGGTTCATCCGACATTGCTCGCGTTCATTCAAGACCACAGTCTTAAGTAATTTGTTACATGGTCTGTGTTCAGAACATAATTTTCTCAAAAGCACATAGCTCGAACAATGATTATGGTTTAGTTACTTAATACTAAGAATTAATTAATAGGGGCACAGTATCATTGTCAAGCAAGACTAATTTAAACTATAGGTACACTTTTTGTTTTGTACAATTTGAGTTCAATTTATCAGAAAACCATTAAATAACAACTTTGCGATGACACCAAAATGAGATCAATAATTTAAAATTGATATCCACATTTTAATTAATATTGCAACTACCTACACTTTTTTGGACAAGGCTATCAAAACTAGTTAGATCTTACTTAGCAGCACGTCACTAGGTATATCTTCCTATAAATAAGGGTATTTTAGAAAAATCAAGCTAGATTGTAAAAGCTATGTTGTCAATACAGAGAGAAATTGTTATACTTTCCTAAGGTCAACCACTTTCGGTTATAAAAAAATAGGTGACATTTACGTGATTGTAGGTAGGTAGGTAAAGTCAACGGCAAGCTGGGCAACCACAACATGGTAATCCATTTTAAACTTAAATGCAGACATTAAGGTTCAAAAAAAAATTTGAGTTTCTTTTTACAGTTCTGTATAACTTGATGTACTGCTGACTGAACTGAACATCCAAAGTATTTCGAGATTTTTTTTAAAATAAATAATTCTCTATACTTAAAGCATTATCAACGACTAAACATGTACAAAATATAAAATGCGTTTTTAAACTTAAAATTCCGCGACCATCTTAAATTTTTTTCGTAAAGCTCCCTAGTTAAAAAATCAACCAATATAAATAAAAAATATACCTACGCTCCGAAACTGTACAAATTATTATAACTATACAATTAACAGTCGTTATTATACACACATAGATTTACATTAAATATTAATTAATGAGCAGTATTCCCGAAACTGTTGACACACACACACACACAGCATTTTTAGTCCTTTTTCACGATGCCTTTTTTTGGTAGAGCGTTTCTGTTTGCGGTGCCTTTTTTTCCGCTTTTCTCATGGCCGTAGGGTTCCCATGGGTGAATTGAGTTGCATCTGTGGCGTGTTAAGCGTGGCGTTGGCGGGCGACATACACGCATCCTGGGAATCCTCTGCTTCCAACTCCGGAATGGATATTAACTCAAAGTCTGGAATATTCCCTGTATATGATATTAGCTGATTCCCTTCAACTGAAAGTCACCCAAGAAAAAAACCGTTAGAATTATTTTGTAAAGACAGTTAACACTGCGTCAATTTAATACAATGTACAATGAAATA
This sequence comes from Agriphila straminella, assembly GCA_950108535.1. Classification (NCBI taxonomy): domain Eukaryota; kingdom Metazoa; phylum Arthropoda; class Insecta; order Lepidoptera; family Crambidae; genus Agriphila; species Agriphila straminella. The sequence continues at coordinate 10,007,527 of OX467306.1, read as the reverse complement.
ATGAAATTATTCAAACCATGCTGATATGATCAAATCATGTCGTGTTTCGTGATTTAGTTACATTATACAAAGCTGCTATTCAAAATTCGTGTTATATATGTTCAGCCAACGCCTAAGGCAAATCATAATTAAATCTTATTTAAAAATAGTACAATAATAATATGGTGTCTTATTCTAAAATAAAAGCTTTAATTAAGGCAAGTACAAATATCAACCAATTGTGCCTTAAAATAGCGGATTACTAAAAATAAGTACCTAAACAATAACGAGTTGAAGTTAAAAATAATAAAATGCAGAACCATACAAAGAAACAGAAATTCGACAGTAACACAATAGTAATTTATATTGCATCTAGTTCTATAGAGCTACATGTAAGTACTTAAATAATAAATAACAAAAAGCAAGATATTTCACCAATATAAAATTTTGGACCCGGACCCAGACGGCGCTATATCTAAATTACGCTAAATCATAGATTACAGCACTGCAACTTGAGCTATATAGAATGCATATACATGCTCTACTTTCTTTCTCAAAACAACTGAGAGTATACCAACTTGTGTACTTCTTTTAAAATTACCTCGAATACTGCAATTCATCAAACGAGAAAACTAAAAATCAACCGCGTCCAAAATATTCATTTATTTCTATATTCTACCTCTCGTTTGTAGTAGGATGAATGTCTCGCACTCGCAAGTAGGTACAGTTAATGTGATAGTATAAGGATGATGACGACGCGCGACGCACAGTGTTTAGAAACACTAATATCGAAACTAACTAAAATAGATGATAACTACATTACATAGTAGATCGTTCTAAAAGGTTAAAAAACAGTTTATTAAAAAAACACGGTACTATTGATTACTTTGGATGTTTCTAAATATTTGGGTCAATGTGGATCAGTAAAGATTTTTGTTTAGTGGCTTATCAGAAAGCTTATGCCACCACATGATTAACTGTGAAGAAATTTTTACGATATCTCTTAAACCTGAGAAGTTATACGAGTTAAAACACTGTTATTTTGGGGGTCTTTATGACGTCATCGAGACGTACGCGAACCTCATGTCGTACGTGATAAAGCACGTATTGCATTTCCTTCAAAACCCTTATAACTCAACCATTTCTAAACAGATTTCAAAAAATCTTTCACTAAGTTTTTATATTATACCAATAGAACTATAGGATTCAAACCTGTTACTGATCCTCATTGGAGAAATTTGTCAGTTTTGTAAATCTTAAAGTGCCGTTAACTGTACTATATTTTTTCCCTCAGTCATTTTGGTGGAGTCAAATGTAATAGCTGCAACGCGTTTAGGTAAGGTACTACAAGAAGCAGAACAAGCTACTATTCAATCGTACTACAAAAATTGTAAGTACCGTTTTCGTCTGTACACTGGTTTTCCTGGCGTTCGTTGTCACAGCTTACATTCGCAATCTCACCTTTCTGCTTCTTTGCTTTAATTAATAATAAAATACATTTATATTTTCCTTATATTTTTAACTAAAAAGCTGACTGACTAAGGCTAGTATTATAGAATCAAACTCAAACTCAGATCTCTGCTCGAGTACGGTTAGAAAGGGATGCCGCTATATGCGATGAATAGCACCATTCCTTTCGAACTGTACTCAAGCAGAGATTTGAATTTGAGTTTGATTCTATTACACGAGCCTAAAAACCTGACGTGACACACATGCGACAGAACTTGGCTACTTGGATAAATTAATAGGTACTTAGCTCTTGTCCAGATGACGCGACTTTACGCGCGAGTTGACACCGCGATTTTGGTTACACTGATATCATAACAACCCGTTATGCGTCAATACCATGTCAATATTGCACACGTTACTGTACTGACTAAACTGACAGAGCAGATTCTAAGCGAAAAATATACGAAACGCGTGTCGACTTGCGTCGAAAATCGCGTCATCTGGACAAAATCTAAACCTATTTATTTTACCATTCATATTATTGTTGCATGTTTGTATTAGTATTACTTATTACCTTTAATATTATTGGTAACAAATTTAATAAAAAGTGTGCAGGCAACAAACATAAAAGCTGCAAACAGCTGCAGACATTTCCACAAAAAAAATCCTAACTCAATTCCGATTACAACTTGCGCAAGCCCAAGAACCTTTTTGTGCTTTCATTGCGTCCATCGAAACTGCCTTTTTTATTAGAATAACAAACTATAAATATTTTTAATAACAAAACCATACTCAAAATTCAACCAAGATACATCTTTTAAAAGCATAACGTTGGTAAATTATATTATTATACACACATCTAACTTCCATAATTATCTCTTCATCTAACATTCGCTAAACTAATAGGTAAATTACAGCAACAGTTGTAAATAAAATGCGTAATATTATAAAAAAACATACAACTAATATAATATCCTTAGCAACACTGTTGTAGTATTAAATATAAACTGCTGATGCACACATAAATCCGTCGTCGTTGAGAGCATTGTCAGTCACCACAATAATAATATTACAGATCACTTTTGCTGCAACCTGTCAGCCAGAGTCACTATATGCAACCACCACATTCATTTTAACTCTTTACCGAGTATATCCAATACGCCTATTGAATCTCGCAAATAAATTCTTGCAAAATTCTTGTAAGATGAGTAGCAAGCAGGCAGTAAGAGGCTAATTTGCAGGTGATGCCTCACCATTACCGATCAGCCAATCAAAATCAATCATCGGATACTGTTTGGTTGTATCTACAATTAACATAAACTTGAAATAAAACTCGGAAATTATCGAAGACAATGTTTACCCTAAACCGAAACAGGCGGACGTGATGAGTATGATAGTGATGGTAAGCATTACTTTAATTGGACTGGTCGACCATTTTCGTTAAATAGATACATAACATGTATATCGTTTTTGTTTCAAAAAAACATATTGTCTCTGTACTACTCTGTAGATAGCAGATTTTGAGACATTGGCATACAATACAATACACTAGAATATCATTTAGTAATGAATAGTTGCGTGTTACATAAATTCTAACTACCGGGCTGGGCTATTATAGAAATCTAGAGATGAAGTCTGCGCCTGGAAGGAGCATTACTTTTTCGGGTTAACTTTAAAAAACAAATTACTACTTGAAAATGCCAATCTGATAAACATTATTTTAAGATTCTTTTCAATATGTAAAATGAATAAAAGAAGAATCGGGTCTAATTTACCGGCAGACGCAATATTCTCACTCGGACTAAGACAATTCTAACTCGAAAAATAGTGCAATGATTACGAAAAGTGCATGTAAGTGGGACCTGATACAAAACAAGGGAACAGAAGAATAGTTATACCTGCTTAATAAATATAAATGACTCATCCATGAAATACTAAAAATGTTTAAATGAAATTGGTTGCAAAGAAAGTGATTGGGCTGTTTAGGAAAGAAACAAAACCCTTACCACGAGCTCGAAACATCGATGAGATGAGATATTATTGCGGCTGTGAAAGCAACATACAGCGTAGTATCGCTTTCACAAACTTTATTAATATTGTTGCTTAGAATAATAACACCTAGGACAATAGTCCCCTACAAAGTGCACTTGAAAAGTGAGGCAACTAAAACAGAGCCGTAATGGCTGTTTTCAGATTTTTATCCTACATACGTTAGGTACCTAATCATACCCTACAAGTATGAAACAGTTTCCATTTCCCTACATTTAGGGGATTAGTTAAGATTTTATTGGATTTTAGTTACGATAAAGGTAAAGTATAAAGGATATAAATCTGAAAACTGATCCATACCATCATGGCTCAGTTTTAGTTGCCACACTTTACATACGAGGACTCGGCTTCTATATAGGTATTATCATTCTAAGTATTGTTGAAAACTTCATGGTAAGGCCTCTGATTTACAAGTTTACTATTTCAGAATCGTAGTCCCACAAGCGTGTACATCATAGGTGCAAGTGTATGAGATGTAACCACGCACTTTTGATACAATTAGCTTTAGCAGCTTCTTTATTAAACAGTAGACATTTTATTCAACTGGTTGATTAACCAAGTTGTTTTTTTTTATTCTGACTTGATTAATACAATATACTTTATGCTATTCAGCTTGTTTGCAGTGTATTGCAACGTCTTCAACCCCATGACGATTAATCTTAAATATCTACTGGGCCAGGGCTCAACCAATTTCTTGGCAAACTTTATAAGGGAAAATAATTTTTAAATAGTGATATTATAACGCATTAAAATAAGAATGATGATCAATAAACTTACCACCGCTTGACGTTTTCGCTCTTTCGTCCATGTTATTGTAAGAGAGGCCATAGAAAGGATCTTCAGAATTAAATAGCTATAAAAAGAAAAAAATATTGATTAAAGTTCAGGATCCATAGTTTATAAGCAATTAATAACCCACTGAGCGAAGTTAAATGCTAGTCAAATTCATTGTTTTAATGTATGAAAACCGTCGATGAAGCCCGAAGTGTAGTCCGCACACTTGAAAAAAAAGACCAGTCGCGCCAGCCACCTAAAATTTAACATAGTAAGTGTTTAACAATAGTGTCTCCGCACACGGGCCACTAACCACAACCACAAAACGCCGCCCCACTGACCTCTTTCTCTTTCCTGTAGTTTTCATGCATTTTATATTAAACGCCGGTAGTCGCCACACGCCACAGTCCACACGCTTATATGAAAGGCTGCGCTTGTGGCCGTGGTTAGTGGACCGTGACCGTAAGCCCCACTCACCACAAACGCCCGCCACTAGATGACTAGAAGCTAGAAGCGGCTACAAAAGTAGCTGAAGCACGCGACAGCAACAAGTGGTCAGTGGCCGACACAATGGCCGGGGCAATCGCTACATTTTTAACCCCTTTTGCTTGCAGTATCCTAATGGGATCTCACGAAGAAGGTTTAGAAGGTTTAATTACGCTGTTGTTGATAAAAAAAATTTTGGTTAACTGAAGCGAAGGGGTGGGATATCTCGTGAGTGGCGTGGTGTCGGCGTTTATGGCCGCTGATAGCCACAAGAAGCGAGCAGCGACGATTTGTAGCGTGTGGCGACTACCGGCGTCAACCGTGTGCGCCGATGTAAGAAAACTACAGGAATAGGTCAGTGACGGCGTTTTGTGGTTGTGGTTAGTGGCCAGACCCTAAAATTATTATTTTATTTTCAATCAGACAATATTCATTTCTGTTCACTCACTGGCTTATATTTAACCCCTAAATAAAAACGTACTTGGAAATTCCGAGGCAGAAATTGATGTCCAGCAATGTTTGATTCGTTCATCTAAATTAGAAATAGTCATAATAATATAAATGACAAAAATTATGGCAGTTAGACTAATCATTTCAATTCAACAGTCTAAAATAAATACCCACCCTCATTTTTATTGTATAACTTTTTTTAAGCAATCAGACGATAGTAATAACATCACTCGAATACTAGTTAAAAAGGCTACCTTTTTGATAAATAAAATAAATATATACAAAGTAATAGTTTATCTAACTAAAGTTTATATAAGATATTAATTTTTAAACAATAGGAAAGTGTTGAAAAGCTCTTTCTTTGTGACGTCAGAAATGAGAAAGTTGGAAATTGGCTCAAGTGGCATAAAAATATACATTTGATTATCGGTGTTTAGTTTTCAAATTAATTTGGTAATTGATTGCCTACACATAAGGTAAATTTAATCACAAAAACAATCCGTTTATTGACATTCGCAGGTAGCAAACAAACTACGTCACTGATTAGGTAATCATGAAAGTGGTCGTATACTGGTGTGATAATATAGGACAGGCAGACCCCCGGTATGCAGACGGCGGCGCGCGTTAGTGTGCGTGAGAAATTGCTTCGACTTCACAAGACAGTACACGCGGTCGCACCACGTTGCCTGCAACGTGACCCAGCCGAGCGGCGATGCCAACCGACCGGCGTGAAACGTCATTGTTTACTATTTACCGCGCGTTAGTGTGCGTCACGTCATGGTACAGACTGTCACTCGAATACCGATACGCCGAGCGCCACAGTTTGAATGTAGACGGGCGGGCCGCGGCGCGAAGAAATGATTGTGCAATGTCAGAGCCATTCGTTACATATTATGTATCTTTTAACCGCTTTGAAATAATTTAGGCCCTCCGCTGTGTCAAGCGGCGGCATAGATTAGAGCTTACTTATGCACTGCGCAAGCATCTGTCCGTCAAAAACCAGCAATCTATATTCCTGCGCCGTGTACCCGCGGCGGGATCCCGCTTGACACAGCGGAGGGCCTTAGACTTATAGATAATTATATATTATGAAACTTAGACACGAGCACCCTCGTATACCTACTTTCAATTTACCTTTGTATTCGTTTAAAATAATTAAAATAACACTTACCCCCAATAAAGTATTGGTGTCAAGGGCATAAGAGTCAGTCCGCAAGAGTTCCCTGAGGGAGTCAAGGTCCGATTGCATAGTTTCCAAATGATCATCAATATCGTTCCTGAAAACCAAAAATAAATGTTATTTATCATGCATACCTACCTCACATTTGTAACTTTCCTTTGTATAAGTAGGTACTTGTTTTTTAATAACTGCGGATAAATAATTAATATTTAACAACCTTAATTTACCAAAGCACATTAAAAATCATCTACATACTAAATGCTTAGAATAATAACACCTAGAACGATAGTTCTCTACAAAGCGCACTGTCAAAATTGAAGAAACTAAACTTTCTGTTTTTTATCCTTCATAATATGTTAACTAATCGTACCTGTAAGTATGAAACAGTTTAAATTACCCTACGTTTAGGGGATTAGTTACAGTTTTTTTCATTTTAATCACGTTACGATTATGTAACATATGAAGGATATAAATCTGAAAACTGAGCGATTATGGCTCGGTTTTAGTTGCCTCACTTTACATACGAGGACTCGATTTCTAGGTGTTATTATTCTAAGCTTAAATGAACATTTTAACGCTTTAAATTACTACTTACTCTACTGATTACCACGGAATCAGACTAAATTTAGTTTTGCTTTTTTCAATTTACGGGAAACATAGTAAAGTAATATTTACCAATTCTATTATTTGCACAAAAGCCCGATACACAATATGGTAGTTCGTGATAAATCTAATGTTTAATTTAATCCTCTTTTATTACTAGATATTTTGATACTTTAATATAATCCAAATTCTAAGCAATTTTTTTTATCTGTCGATAGAAATAGCGTTAATTTAATGGCCTCCTAACCCTCTTTGAATCTAATCTTATAAGGTAACCTTTTTCTTTTGGTTTATTATAGGTAGTTTTGTTTTATTTTTATTAAAATATTATGTTACTTTAAAGAGTCTGTGCGAAAAGAAAACAGTCATGGGATTTGTGCTTTAAAAAGTGAAAGTTTTCGTTGTTATAATTTTATTATTAAAGGTGCAACGAAATTAGACGGACTCTACAGTCTGTGCGGAAAGAGAACCGTCATGGGTTTTGTGCTTGATGACCGTTCTTGTCATGTTGACGGCACTGTTACGTCATTAAAGTGCGACTGTAGTATCTTGACATCTATCAAGTCAAGATAGTCGCACTATTGGCGGAATTGTGCTTAGTGCACTTAGGTAGTGTAGGTATATTATTTAGGTAGAAAAATCGGCTCAGCCAAACGTGAGATAATCGCGGAGAAACATACATGCATACAAACTGAATACCTCCTTTTTTTGAAGTCGGTTAAAAATACTACACAAAGGTATCCCTTTTCCAACAAAAAAAATCATCTAATTCGGTTCATAAATAACAAAATTGTCAAGTTAGTTGATTTAATATCATAGTATTTTCAGGATTACTTGTAAACTATTGAACCGATTTGAAAAAAAATTAAATGGGACCATCTCGCAAGAAAACTCAATCGAACAAAAAAAGAATCATCTAAATCGGTCCATAAATGTCGAAGATACGCGCGAACAACGATAAAAAAAAAACATACAATCGAATTGAGAACCTCCTCCTTTTGATGAAGTCGGTTAAAAACGGTAATCAAACACAAATTCCATGACAGTGTTCTCTTTCTGCAACAGACTCTGAGACCGTCTTATTTCACCTTTAATAATTATTATACTAATTAAACGGGTGTGATACCTGACTTCGAAAAGTGTAACACCGATTTCCACGTCCCCGAAAGTTCACTAACACGAATCACTTAACAACGAATGCACGCTACCACGAAAATCTTGACGCCGAAACCATGTGATCTCGAATAACCAAACTTGTAATTTCTCCAATACGAATCACTTAACAACGAATGCACTCAACCACGAAAAACTTATCATCGAAGCCACGCGACCTCGAATAACCAAACTTCTAACGAGAAACATAAATAAATTATTCGGACCGCCAACGCCTACTTAATGTACTAACCTAATAAAGATCCAATTTTTGGATTTTGGAGGGAATTCATGCAACACGATTACGAAATCGTAATTAATTAGTACATTACAGCCAAGAACGGGAAGTAAGCTTCCCGTACAAGGCTTGTATAATTCTTTTCACAAGAAAGGCTAGGAAATTCGATTTTAAGGAACAGAGGTTTTTTTTGAAGAAGATAGGTAGAAAACATACAGAAATCATTACTTAAGTATCTTTTGATAAAAAAAAAATTGAAAAAATATTTTCTTTTTCATAAATTTTACTTACAAATCAATTATATAATTTTGGAATGTGCTCTTTAAGGCCTTTCATTTGATATCAATACCTATTCAAAAATTGAGAAAAAAAACTAAATATATTTAAAAAATCTTTTTTTTGTGTTTTCTACTTTTTTTCTTCTTAAAAAAAACTTTGTTCTCTAAAATCGAATTTTCTAGCATTTCTTGTGAAAAGCATTATACAAGCCTTGTACGGGAAGCAAATTAATTTGCTTACTTCCCGTTCTTGGCTGTAATGTGCTGTCACGGGGCAATGAAACAACAGCTGATACACCACAGCATATTTTTATGGCGTCATAGTGGCGTGTGCTCAGTAAAAAATACGGCGTTTGGTGATCGAGGGGTATTCTTTGGCATGGTGAACCTTCTGAACCCTTTGATCATTTTAAGAAGGGGAGCCATCTCGGATTTTTGTATGGGAGGGAGTTATAACACAATCTTTTTTTTGTATGGAATTTGTTTTTTTTTACCAAAACCCACCGTGTGGGGTATTGAATGAAAGGTCTTTTTGAGCTGTACCCTTAGCACGAATAGCTATCGAAAAAAATAACGTGCGTAAAATCATTCGATAGTGCAATTTAGTATGGAAAATTTGTACAACGCCATCTACCGCCGAATAGCGAAACTAAAATTTCCATAGATAATTCTCTATCGAGTAATTTTACGCACGTTTTTTTTCTCTATAGCTGTTTGTGCTAAGGGTACAGCTCAAAAAGACCTTTCATTCAATACCCCACACGGTGGGTTTTGGTAAAAAAAAACAAATTCCATACAAAAAAAAGATTGTGTTATAACTCCCTCCCATACAAAAATCCGAGATGGCTCCCCTTCTTAAAATGATCAAAGGGTTCAGAAGGTTCACCATGCCAAAGAATACCCCTCGATCACCAAACGCCGTATTTTTTACTGAGCACACGCCACTATGACGCCATAAAAATATGCTGTGGTGTATCAGCTGTTGTTTCATTGCCCCGTGACAGCACATTACAGCCAAGAACGGGAAGTAAGCAAATTAATTTGCTTCCCGTACAAGGCTTGTATAATGCTTTTCACAAGAAATGCTAGAAAATTCGATTTTAGAGAACAAAGTTTTTTTTTAAGAAGAAAAAAAGTAGAAAACACAAAAAAAAGATTTTTTAAATATATTTAGTTTTTTTTCTCAATTTTTGAATAGGTATTGATATCAAATGAAAGGCCTTAAAGAGCACATTCCAAAATTATATAATTGATTTGTAAGTAAAATTTATGAAAAAGAAAATATTTTTTCAATTTTTTTTTTATCAAAAGATACTTAAGTAATGATTTCTGTATGTTTTCTACCTATCTTCTTCAAAAAAAACCTCTGTTCCTTAAAATCGAATTTCCTAGCCTTTCTTGTGAAAAGAATTATACAAGCCTTGTACGGGAAGCTTACTTCCCGTTCTTGGCTGTAATGTACTAATTAATTACGATTTCGTAATCGTGTTGCATGAATTCCCTCCAAAATCCAAAAATTGGATCTTTATTAGGTTAGTACATTAAGTAGGCGTTGGCGGTCCGAATAATTTATTTATGTTTCTCGTTAGAAGTTTGGTTATTCGAGGTCGCGTGGCTTCGATGATAAGTTTTTCGTGGTTGAGTGCATTCGTTGTTAAGTGATTCGTATTGGAGAAATTACAAGTTTGGTTATTCGAGATCACATGGTTTCGGCGTCAAGATTTTCGTGGTAGCGTGCATTCGTTGTTAAGTGATTCGTGTTAGTGAACTTTCGGGGACGTGGAAATCGGTGTTACACTTTTCGAAGTCAGGTATCACACCCTAATTAAACTATTATACTATCTATTATAGATATTTATCGAAATAAAGTTTTATAATGTTCATAATTATTAATAAGTTGTAATAAACTAATAATTTCTAATAAATATTTATATTAGGTTGATCATTAATATCATTTGTCACATACTTGTTAGGATTTGTTCCAAATAGAGAAGCAAATTCTTCTCGACTTTTGGCGATGTTATCTCTCCTATTCCTGAATATTAAAATAAATATTACAGATATCATAAAGTAAACAACAATAATCCTTATACAAACCTTTTTCACTACTGTTTTTTCACATAATAATTAATGTAGCGTAAGATGTAGAAAATACTTAAAATAACATTGTTAGAGTCCTAAAACTGTGCTTTAATATTTGTGTCTGAATGGACTTTTTTTAAAAAAGCAGTAGTACCTACTTGTAATTTAATAAAGCTACAACATATAATATAATCTGACCTTGGCTGAAGCCTATTGTTCACTGTAGCCACAGACATGTTATTCCAGTCCAAATCATCCTGAAGTTCAGTCTTAATATCAGCCAAATTGAAATCGACATTATTCTTGCCGTCTTTCTTAGATTTCTTCGAAACAGTTTTAGTTGTTCCTACTGGTTTTTCCAGTTTAATATTGAGTCCACCGAGCATCTTGTCTTTAGTGACGGGGTCGCGAATCTCCGTATTTAGGAGAGAGTCTTGTAAAACACTCTGCATATTGAAGTCTTCAGTTGCTGCTAAGCCAGCATCGCTTACTGAATCGTCACTTGCAAATATCTCCGCTGGTAGTTTCAAGTCAGCTGACGGATTCATAGTGTTGAAATTAGAGGGGTTGAAACTCTTGTTTAGCGTGGGATTTCTGTTTACATTGGTTCGCGATTTGGATTTAGATGTCCCAGGAGAAGCCATAAGGTTGTTAACTGTTTGCTCAGAAGAAATAGCAGGTTCAGGAATTGTAGGTGATATAACAACAGGTACAGATTCAGGTGCTTGCAGAGTATCATTTATACGAGAAATTGGATAAAACCGAATTGATCTTGTTCCATCTATAAATTACAGACCCAATTGAATTAAAAAGAACATAGAACATTTAAATTGTACTTTTAAATAAGTAAAAAGGGACATACCGGAATCAGTTTCTTCACCGTCTTCCATTGTGACTTGATATTGTAAAGGTACTGTTGTATCAGAGGGACTGAGACCAGATACACCTGTGGGAATTTCTATCGTAACAAAATTACAAGGGTCCAAAGAATCTTGAGAAGCTTCATTAGTTAAAATATCGTCGTGAGCTAGCTCATGGATAGTAGGACCATCTTCCTGCAATTAAATTAAGACAGTTAATAACCAATATACTTATTACAAACCCCGAACTGGAATTCAATAAATTTTATAAACACACCAAAGCGTCGTCATTCAAATCGTCCGGTAAAGTCTCCTTTCCATGTTTGAAATTCTTTGCTTTACTGGGATACGATCCGTCAGTAGTAGAGTTATGAGCCGCATTGTTTATCATGAGTTGGTAAGGCCTCTTGACGCCAACATTGTTGCCAGCGCCATTGGGTGCTCTTGTTGGTTGAACTAAAGACATCAAGAATTGTATAAGCTGAAAAAATTAAATGAGATTAAGTCAGAAATGCGACTGACAAAAAAATCGGGATTAAAAAGGGGTTTGACAGTACGGAGTGTTTGTCGATTGAACGGTAAATATCCAACAGCTAACAAGGCCACTACAGTGGCTTAGCAGCTCCGTGATAAACCTTATAAATGTTTGATGTAAGTTAAAGTACTTACTAATTAAAGAAAATACGAATACCTCAGTCCTTGATATTTATTAAGGTGCAACTTATACTTACATTGTTTACAATTTGCTGCTGCTTGATGTGTTTCTGTCTAAGAATCGCTACCTCCCGCCATAAGGCCTCATTTTCCTGCTTCATAGCACTGAATTTGGCATCAAGGCTCTCTTGTTTACCTTTCATTTGTTTCACATCAGTCAAAACTTTATTCATCAACTCTGGTTTAATAAGAATCTTTTCTCCACTCTCACTGCTGGTCACAATCGACTTGGGATTAGCAATTTTTCGCTTTATATGTTCCAAAAGATATGCATGTCCTCTCATAAAACAAGGATGAGAAAATTCAATCTCATCTTTCTCATAACGTAGTCCTCCATTTTCGACAGACGTTATTTTATGAAATCCATACATATTTAGCTGGCGTATAAAGCTGGCCATATTGTTGTGTTTGTAATAAAGTGGTAAAAGTTCCCGAGCAAAATCTGCTTGGTTTTTTATTACAAATGTTTTGCCTCCCTAAAACAATAAATACTAAGTTGTAAATTGTTATCATATAATTTTGATGAAAAAAGTAAATAGACTAACATGTCTTATCAAACACATTTTGAGGAGTATTTAATGATAGTGTGAAAAAACATTAAAATTATAGTTGTACCTATGACTTGTATGCAAGTTTATATCCCTTGACCAGCCCCCTGATTTTGTAACTTTGTTGCAATCAACTCTGACCCCCTAGCCAAAGTTACATTTGCAAATCTTCGTTATTGCTTCGTTTGCGAAACATGTATGGGATTAACATAAGGTTTCGTTAACAATCGAATTATAAAACGTCAATTCCATACATTTTTCGTTGCAAAGCGATAGCGAAAATTTGCAAATGTGACATTGGCTACAGGCTACCCCTGATTTAGTAACTACATTGCTGCGTTAGTAAGAACCAATGTGACAATTATCTTACATAAAACAGCAATGTAACTGCAGTTTCAATCGATTTCAATCGAGAATTGTTAGCAACAGAGTTACATTCAGGAGCCAAATCAATCAATCTACATTTACTAAATACTTCTATTCCGATTAGTCCTGTTTATGTTAGTTTCTTAAGGCGAGGCAAGTTCACGATCTGATGAAAAGTCAGATTTTTGAACTTCCAATGTGAAGAACTGATGTAAAATTCTACTTCACAAAAATTACTGTAGACTGAAAAAGAAACAAAGAAGCAAAGGAACCGAACAGAATATTGAAAAATGGCATGGTAACTCTGTAAAAAAATCCTGAATAACACCATAAAACTTATAAATATAAATTTCAAATCGTCAGATTTCGTAATTTTCAACGACAGTGATATGATTTTTTATGCAAAAAGGGTAGCTTTTTTATCGATCTAACACAATAACCGAGTACATTTTTAATAAATGATCCAGTATTTCAGAAATCAATAAAAATGTACTAAAATTCGTAAAATTTCTGGCGAAGCGTCAATTAAAGTTATGCAATATTCAACCTTATTCTAAAGACACAGTGAAAGAGTAAATTTCGTGAACTGGCCTCGCCTTAAGCTCGTATTATAGAATCAAACTCAAAATCAAATCTCTGCTAGTTCGAAAAGGATGGCGCTATATGCAATGAAGAACACCATCCCTTTCTAACCATAATCAAGCAGAGTTTTTTTTGTGCTCTGTTTTTATTTGCAATCAGTTGAACTTTTAGCAAATGTGCTGATTTATGTGAGTAATTGTCATTGCGGGTGAACTCTCCACTGAGAGTTTCTCCCCTTCAGGTCCTTCCTTCAAGCATTATGCCAGTTGAAGTATGTCTTTTCTTTTAAGCCTTTTTATGTAGCTGCGACTGGTCAGTTGTTTGCGAATGCATTGGGATGTTTTTCAAGGCGATTACAGTATTTTTCAGTGTAGAAATAGAAATAGAAATAATCTTTATTCATAAAACGCACACTTAAAACAGTTAGCAGTGGCTACCACACTAGAACAAGCCTGTATCGTGGAAGCCAATAAAACGATAATTAACAAAAATTTAGTTTACATAGTAGTGTCATAGCGAGCAAATAAAGAAGTAAACTAAATTGTTGTAATAATAGTGGCAAAAATAATAGACTACTAGTAAATTATTAACGAGAGTAATAATAACACCTGAAGTTGGATGCATGTGTAGTGTGTGTGTGTGTTTGTGTGTGTGTGTGCGAGTGTGTTTTTATTATCGAGTTATTTCCAGTAAGCTTTCCGTTTCTGCGTAAGATAGACTCTGTAGCCATGTTAATACTTTAACCTTGGCTACGGCTACGGTACATGACTTAATGTCACAAGCGCGAGCCACAACATTATAAAGAAAAGGAATTTTAAAGTTGAGGTGATTTTTGGCAAAAGATGTTTTGACTTGTGTCAGAGGAAATTGGAAAACACGTTTTTTAATCAAATTGTGGTATTCAGGGGAATTTAGCGTAGTACGGTGTCCAATTGTGAAAACATTCAGTATGTATATTTGTCGAACATTCAATACAGCAGCCTCCCGGTATAGGTCAGTAGTGGGGTACCGTCAATGTTTTTTAAGCATGACCTTTATGACTGATCGCTGTGCTCGCTCTAGACGTATCATAGTTGTTTTGCATGCACCTCCCCACACTGGAATGCAGTAGCTTAGAATCGACTGGCATAGCGTGAAGTAGATATAAACCAGGAGACCTTTCTCCGCTGAATTTAGAAGTAAGCGCATGATGTGGATTTGTTTACGCAGTCTCTTAGATAGAAGGTCGACTTGTTGTTTGAATGAATGCTTTTCATCAATTACAATGCCAAGATATATAATACATTCTGCGCGACTTATTGAAACGCAGTTGCAACAAGATATGTCATTGCAAGCGTGAATTTTTAAATCTGTCAAATTCAAGTGTAACTTTGAATTTTTCCCTTTACTGTATTCATTCCCAGATGTTTATGTAGCTATATTATGCAGAATAATGTTTTGAATTCTTTGCAGCATGGATATGTTGGAGCTGCAGGCGCTTCCCCAGAGTTGGATACCATACATCCACACTGGTTTTAGCGTGGCTTTGTATATTCGCATTTTGTTATCTGTCGATAGTTTGGTGTTTTGTCCAACGAGCCAGAACAGATTCTTGTATTTCAGAGATTTGATTTCGAGTTTGAATCTATAATACGAGTCTAAGATTGGTCCCCTGATTGTGTATATTTGGTTGTGCAGATCATTCAGGCACAACACATTTTTGGTTTCTAAAAATGCCGATCAACAAAAAAATGGTATGTATTGTTAGAACTAGCCATTTGGAGCAATAGTTAATATGGCACCAAATTTATAAGATTACTGTCTGAGCCAAGTTATTCAAGTTCGAAGATTGGTCATTTTCAAACATTATTAAAGTGCTGGGAAACATGGTCTTTGCCAGAGGGCACACAGAGGATCACAGCTAAAATATTTAAGATAATCTCATAAAGTTTGAATTAGGAATGCTAAGTATTTAAAACAATGAAGATGTGGTTCCAGGTTTGCCAGTCTTTTTTTACATACTTGGACAAGACTTATGATCATTAATGATTCATTTGTGTACCACTTTGTCAAAATACAGTAGAAAATACAAGTGCACTAATTACACCAAAAAGATAAAATAATCCAACCTTTCAGTCGGAGAGTCAGGTTCGGGCTAAATGTCACACTGTAAACATATGGCAGCCTACAGCAAACAGTAAAGTATTACACTAACCTAATCTTTTCTTTGATCTTGATTAGTATATAAAATTACATATAAATAGTAAAAAAAAAAGTAACTATGCCGCAAAAAATCATAAAAAATATGCTTGAATTAGAGCAGTTACATGCCTTATAAGGATTGATGTATTTATTTGATAAAGTATAAACAAATATTTGCAGTTCTCTCTCCGACCCAGAAAACTGTACCCACTTTCTAATTATTATTCAACCAAAAAAAATATACCTTCATCATATCATATATAAAATTAGAAGTTTAACAGGGTTTGATGATGAAATTAGATGTAATTTCTATTATTACAATAGAAACCAATATATGATGTAGTGAAAAGTTGACCATCCTCACCAAGTTGTTGCATTGTACTTTCATACTGGTACATGCTAGGTACCTACAACTTGAAATAAGATCCAAGCGCATGGAATAAAACGTGACGTTAACTATTTATTTATCATCAATGACGATCTGTCAACTGGAAGGGAATAACATCTATAAAATTTTAGATTTTGGATAGATTTATGTGACCCATAGTAACATCCTTAGAAACTGTGTAAATATACCTACTGTCTTGTTGTCCTATAACCATAGAATTTAGAATAAAATACTTACAGGGCTCCATGAAATCAAATGATTTGTCTCTGCATCATTAACCAATTTCCACAGTTTCCCAAGAAAAGCTGGGACGCTTGCACCTATCTCTACAACCGAACGCATTTTGGAGATTAATAGAACGTTTTAAAAGAGTTTAAATGTCCCTTTTAAAATATTTTTATAGGAATATCTTTAATGTACACAATTCACAGATATTCACGCACGATTCGCCATTTAATTACAAACATGCATACATTTCACTCACACAAGCATGCATCGCCATAATGTACTCTATGGCATCGCCCAAAAACAAGATTTGTATACACACACCCAGAAAAACAAATTCAGAACAGCCAACCTACAAATGTTTGTGATGCGTTCTTCGACTTCAAAAAAGCCTCAAGGAGGTTCTCAAGTCTACGGTTTTTTTGAATGTATGTTTTAACCATAGACATAGAAATTTTTTCGCTACGCTCAAGTAGACGGACTATGGTGCGAGTGAGAAACCGATTCTTACGGCTTATGCGATGTGCGAGAAAGAGTTAAAAACAAAATGACAGCAGCGGGTCTACCGGCTAAAAACAATGAAGTTAATGTTAACTGTAATTTGACAGATGTATGTGATACATTGCTACTTCGTTTTGGCACAAATTAGAACCTGCCTTGACTATTCGAGTGGAATATTAAGTTTATGGTTTTAACATAACTTTGTCAGTTGAGTTGCGTTCAGAGAGTTAGAGCGCGGTTGTTTGGTGGTTTTTTAACTCACTCTAAGGTTCGGATGGAGAAAGCAGAAATAGAAGAAATAGTAGTGAAACAAGAGAGGGTAGAACAATCGACAATCGAATAAATGAAGACAGAACAAATGACGGTGGAACAAATGACGGTGAAACAAATGACGGTGGAACAAATCACGGTGAAACAAATGACGGTGAAGCAGATGATGATGGAACAAATGAAGAAGCTGAAAATGAGAATGATAGTGTGAATGTGAATAGAAGAAACATTTTTGAAAGTAATTTAAATTTTGATAGCGTTATACAATCTGAAGAAAGTGAAGAATTTTTCGATAGTGAAGGAATTGAAGAAAGTCAGAGTCGAGCAGTAGAGAGTGAAGCAGAAAATGGAAATAGTAATGAAGAAACTGAGGGAAGTCGAGCGGTGGAAAATAATAGAAGAAGAAATCAACCTGCGAGAGAACGAAGGTTACCAGAAAGATATAAAGATTATGTCATGGAGTATGATACGGAAGTATCTATGTTAACGTATGAGGAGGCGATAGAATCAAGGGAAAAAGATAAATGGAAGAAAGCAATAGAGGAAGAAATCAAATCGTTAGAAGAAAACAATACGTGGACCTTTGTGGATAAGAAAGAAGCAGAAGGAAGAAAGCTAGTAACAAGCAAATGGATCTTCACGGTCAAGTCAGATGGAAGATACAAAGCAAGATTAGTCGCAAGAGGATTTCAACAGAAGTATAAAGTAGATTATGATGAAACATATAGTCCAGTTGTAAATACAAATTCTTTGAGAGTACTATTGTCAGTTGTTGCAAATAAAAAATTGAAAATGAAACAGTTCGATATTAAAACAGCATTTTTACATGGAGATTTAAAGGAGTGTATTTATTTAAAAGTTCCAAAAGGTTACAGCAATAAAGAAGATAAAGTATGTAAATTAAATAAGAGTCTGTATGGGTTAAAACAAGCCCCATTAATGTGGAACATTAAATTTACAGAACATTTAGTTAAAATGGGTTTTAAACAATTAAGGTTAGATCAATGTATTTTTGTAATGGAAGGTGAAAGAAGGATAATTCTTGCGATTTATGTTGATGATGGACTAGTAGTTGGTGAAAGAGAAGAAGATCTGGTGCATGTAGTGGATACACTAAGAAAAGGTTTCGATCTAAGAATCTGCGAAAAAGTATCAAATTATATTGGGCTGGACATAACACAAGAAAAGCAAGGAGTAAAAATTTGTCAGAAAAACTATATCGAAAAAATTTTGAAGAAATTTAATGTAAATGAAGCGAGAGAATGCAAAACCCCAACCATTTTGATTGAACAACATCCAAAGCTGAAAATAGATATAGAGAGCCATGAACTCTATAGGGAAATGATAGGATCATTATTATATCTGGCGAATAAAACAAGGCCAGACATTAGCTTCCATGTAGGGTATTGCTCGCGTCAACAAAGTTCTCCAAATTTGAATGATTTAAACAACGCTAAAACGATTTTAAAATTTTTAAAAGGTTCGAAAAACAAAGGCATTCATTTTGGTGAAGGTGATAAAGTGCTTCGAGGCTACTGTGACTCAGATTTCGCGGGGGATCCAGACACTAGGCGTAGCACGTCGGGTTACGTGATTTGGCTGAACGGTGGACCAGTGGCATGGAGCTCAAGAAAGCAGCCGATAGTGGCGTTATCGAGTACGGAAGCAGAGTTTATAGCCGCAGCAGAATGCTGTAAAGAACTCCTATTCATCAGAGATTTTATATATGAAATGACCAATGAAAAATTAGAAATAGAAATGAAAGTGGATAACCAGTCAGCGATTTGGCTTATGAAGAAAGGAATTATGAACAAAAGAAGTAAACACATAGATGTGAGATACTACTATTTAAAAGATCAGATTGATGAAAATAGAATAACAGTCAAGTACTGTCCAACGGGTTCGCAGATAGCAGACATACTCACAAAGTGTTTGCCACCAGTGAAGTTTGAAAGGTGTCAAAGAAAACTCGTATCAGAGTGAGTGTTAGGTAGTGATAAGTGCGGGCAAAAGTGAACTAATTGCGTTTCGGTCAATATTGTGGGGTATTAGTATGTAAGTTTTATAGGGGTGTGTAAGATTTGTATAAGAAAGGTGTAAAGGCGTGATGTAAACTTAAGAAGCCCAGTCAATTAAGGGGGTGCATATACTAATTAAGGGGGGTGTATTTGGCATATGTAATGATTCATTTAAGGGGGTGTGGAATGGTAATATTCAAAAGTAAGTAAATGAATCATTGACTTCAGAATCTTAAATAAACCACGGAAACAAAAGAAAAGGGGAACAACTTTCAATAAAACATATTATACAATAACTATTGCTAGATTGGCCTTAAGTTTCCTATCACATTTACGGGTTTTATATTAAAGTGTATTTTATAATTGAAGATTTGTTTTTTGGTTATTTGTATTTATGTTTAGTTGCATGTTGTATGTGGTAGATTAGTTAGAGGTCGAGTAGGAGTTAAAGTTATTTATGATGTGAAATAAGATAGGTCGAGTAGGAGTTAAAGTTAGTTGAAAGTTTTTGGTTTTGAAATGTAGTAAGGAGCTCGAGAAGTGTTGTAACGGGTTATAGGAATCGAGAGGCAGATAGAAAGTTTTAGTTTTGAAAATGTTTGCAATGTTTTGCTATGGGTTATGTATTGTATGTCAAACGTTATGTTAAGGGGTAGACAGGGGTAATGAGAGATAGATACAACTTAGATAAAGGTTTTGTAACTGTTGGGTAGGAAAGTGTTTAAGATTGTATAAGAATGATTAGGCAGATAATTCGAAATTTAGTAGTGCTGTACAGGAAGTTAGAAAACTGGTTTTAGGTCAGGATGGTCAGCATGTGCAGCGGATTGAGGGGGTGTGTTGAGGGAAGTATCGGACCTTCACGATGGAAGGTCTATGGTACGTTCCAATATTAAAGTCAGTACTATTATGTCAATCCTTGCACATGCGCGACAGCTATAGGTTTGACTCAGTCTATTGTGATCCGTGGTACCGTCAGGTGATAGTCAAGCTTAGTTAAGCAGTTGCTTATAAATGTCTGTTAGTTATATTAGTTATGTGAGAAGATAATAAAAGAGTTAAACACAAGTCTCCCGGTCTTATTCACACCAGTCTACAGGAACGACCAAGAACTTTAATGTCAATGTCAATAGTCTTCTTTTTCCATTTGGAATGCGAATAATTTAAACTTTTCTTTATTCTAAATCAAATAAAATCCGTTTTTTGAGGATCTACCATGATTATTTTAAGAATTAGACCCAAAAACATCAAAATACTGTCAATTGACATTGTCATTTTTTCTATAGACAAACGTCAGAGCGTTTTACAACCATCCATTTTGATGGTTTAATAGTTGCAACGCTCTGGGGCCTTACTATGAGCTCTTATAGCAGGGCTTATATTGAACTGCCTTACTTTTTCGTACTATGACCTCATCGGTTAGTATGAAAGCAGGCCTTTAAGCAGTTTAAGGCCTGCTTTTGAACTGAACGGTTTTTTATTTGCTGATAGTAAGCCCACTGACGTTTGGAATGGGACGGTTGTGTCAACCTAACGTCACGCTCTAATGTTTGGAACGCCGTTAGAGCGTTTGGTTGTGGTTAGGTTGCACTCGGAGCGTAGGTTTGGAACGCGCCTCAAAACTCATATGGACCCCCTAAACGATCAAAATTGCTTGTCAATAATTTACATTGCATTGCTTGTCAATCACATTTTGATCGTCTAGGAGCGATGCTTGACAAGCACCACAGAATAGATAGATTACCGTGGCTAATCAAAGGTAGACAACGCCCCTTAATGCTAAATGCAATGTAAATGATTGACAAGAAATGCTTGATCGTCTAGGGGCTCCATTATGGACACCCTAAACTGTACTATTATGTATTCTGTGCCTAAACGATCAAAATTGCTTGTCAATCATTTACATTGCATTGCTTGTCAATCACATTTTGATCGTCTAGGAGCGATGCTTGACAAGCACCACAGAATTGATGGATTACCGTGGCCAATCAAAAGTAGGCCACGCCCCCAAATGGTAAATGTTTGACAAGATATGCTTGATCGTCTAGAGGCTCCATTATACTCTTTGTACAAATTAGTAATCTGTGACTCTTCTTTTTTGCAATAGGTACAGCAAGCGATTATTCTCTAACTCTTCTTTTCTTACGGTTTATAATCAGCACACGGTTTGGTACTGTTTCTTGTTTACAAAAATTTTGTGTCTATATGATTTAATTTCAATTTCAAAGCTGTACTAGAGCTTTTTACTTTTGTGTTGCATTGCAGATTATTGGGTTGGTTTGGTTGGTCGTTCGATTATCATCTGAATCTGTCAATTATTCTGTGAAAGATGGAAGTAAGTTTCATGAATATTTGTCGTGCTTTTTTATCTAATTTTGATTTACAAACGAATGTAGGTATTATTATTATTTTTGTTTTCAGATTCAGCTAGAAATATTGAGCGTCTCTCGTTCGAAACCAATAGGAAAAGTTATTGTGCGAGAAGATGCTACAATTAAAGAAGTCAAAGAAAAAATACACCAAACGTTGAACAAGTCTCTTTATCTTGATCGCCAAGCTATCAAATTAGAAGCTAAAGGAAAAACGTTAAAAGATGAAGAGTCTCTTAAATTTCATAATATAAAACATGAGGCTAAGTTATACTTGAAAGATTTAGGGCCTCAAATTTCCTGGAAAAATGTATTTTTGGCTGAGTATGCTGGCCCATTATTTGTTTATTTGTGGGTCTACCAGCAGCCATGGCTAATATATGGTCCCACACCAGGATCACCAGGGAATATTGCCACGTAAGTATTATGGTCTTATTATTAAACTGTTTTATCCTCTGAATAAGAACAAGGCTGCCCAACTTATCCAAAACAAAACTTTTACTCATTTTGGTGAATGATGTTCGTGTGCAATCGCAATCATGGATTAATATTTTATCTGATTATCGCAATGTGCTGATGTCACTGTACATAGCTGTAGCTGTCTAGATGTGTGCATGTTTTAATTGTAAGCAGGGTTCGAGGATATATATCATGATATACAAAGTGGAGAGGACAATGCGACAATAAATTAAATTTCGTATATCTAGTAACACTCCCAGTCTGCCTGTAAAATATCAATTAAAAATACCCAGTAGTTTAGTCACAAGATACATTTTTACGTTTTTAACATTTTCTACGTGCTGTATCTATTACTAAGCTATTGCCGACAAGTCAAAAACCCCTACATCAGTATAAATTTACACAACGTTGCCAAACCTTATGCCATAAGAGTCATTTTTAAATGACACGCTTAACCCGGCGAGCATGTGGTGAAAAAAGTTACACCTAGCATGTGGTGGGGTTTGCCAAACCCCAACATATAATTACCTATAAATGCCAATTTATTAAACCAAGACTTAAGAATTTATTCGTATTTTGAAATATGGTTTATATTTAGTGTATAAAATAAAAAACAGTGTATATTTATATACTTTTATTGTATTATTTATCAGAAATACTAAAATATAACATTTACAAAAAAACAAAAAAAGGAACTTCTGAAAAAAGGAACTAAAATCAACTAATTCTTTAATAAAAATATAAAATCAACTTTAAAAACTTAAAGAATATAAGATTCTCAATAATATTTTTTTTTTTAAAGAATTAGTTGATTTTAGTTTTAGTATTTTTGATACATAATACAATAAAAGTATATAAATATACACTGTTTTTTATTTTATACACTAAATATAAACCATATTTCAAAATACAAATAAATTCTTAAGTATTGGTTTAATAAATTGGCATTTATAGGTAGATATATGTTAAAACTAACACGGAGCATGTGGCGGGGTATGACGCACCCCACGAACGTTTACACGCGTGTAGCTCCTGCGCCGGTTGACGCGACACTGCGGTCACGCCACTCTCCCCCCGCGGAGTACATTGGCTCCAGCTACTCGAAGCAACAAACCAATTGAGGGGCAAATTTGAAAAATACATGACTTCGCGCAAAGCATGGGCATGTCACACCCCACCACAAGCTCGCCGGGTTAAGCACGTCATCTAAAAATGTGCGAATGAGACAAAATCTACTTTGAACAAACAATAAAGTTGACAACGTATCAAAATCAAAGTTTTATGGGAATTGAAAAAAAATGCAGATTCAAACGTTAACAATATCGATTTTAATTTCGCAGTTCAAAAAATTGTTTCGCTGTAAACTTCGGTTTTAGCAGTATCATGAAGTCCACTTAGGGACTGTGTTACATTACAACTGTCTGCCATTACAAATCCTTCAGAAACCTTGATATTATTTTCGAATAAAGATAAAATTAACTAAAATACAAGGCAATTCAATTCAAAACATTCAAAGAACAAGCGAAAAATATTTTGACACTTGACAGCGACAGTTTTTTTTGTGAATGCTTGTTGTCCTTCCTAATTTTAATTTATGGGGAATGTCGCTGCTTTCGCTGTCCAAAGGATAGGTACAAGAAATATTTAATTTGTGACTAGGTATTCAATGTACAGAATAACTTTAAATCAGTGTTTTTGGATTCAAATTTAGGATTGCCGTATTCAAAATAAAAATATACCGTAAAAAGCAAAAAAAAATAATTTATTGCCATGTTTTTGAAAAATATCATAAATCTCAGCAATGAAAATTGCCGTATGGACAGCGTTGTTGCATGATGCCGTAGCTCGAGTCGCTGCCGTAGAAAATGTAGATATCAAGAAAAACACTATTTTGATTCAGCTTTAAATGGCGCCAAAAGTTCACCTGTCAACACTATTCTGTGACCTAAAACCGCGCTGTTGCCGCTCTTACCATAGGTATGTAACCAATATTTACAAAGGCTGTTTAATTTCGTACTTGTTTTGGTGGTATTTAGTTTGTTCGAAAAAAAAAAATTTTTTATTTCGCTGCTAGGAATTATTTGATAGTTTCAAAATACTTCTATAGTGGCTACAGTATTATCATTTTTTGTCGCATTGTCCTCTCCACGTTATATATCCGATATATATCAAACGACTTTTTGTGATATATATCGATATGAAAATAGTTAAAAAAAATTACATTAATATGTAGTTTTTTTTATTGATCTATTATTATTTTAAAGTGCTGACAAAATTGTTAAAGTGCAAACCATTATTTTTGTAGTGATAGTATTAATTTATAGATCTATCATTATTTTAAAGTGATGATATACAATTTTATAGCTAGTTTCATCAAATGTTTTTTGATGCAATTTTTATGTTGTGTTTGCCTGTAATAATTTGTGGCAATTAGTTATAACTTATAAGTATAATAAGTATTACTTTATTAAAATCTATTGTTGTACACAAATGTTGGCAAACCTAATAAATAAAATAAAATAAAATTTTAAAGTGCTATTAAATACATCCCTAATAATATTGATAAGTGAAAATTAATTTTTGAAACAAAATTAAATGCAATTTCATTATCTCCACATTTTCCACCTCTCATATTATGGTGATACTAATGATTTTTTTCCTGATTTTTAACTGATTTGTTAAATAGGTACCTAAATAAAACGATAAAAATATTCTAGAAATATTCTATTCTTTTTTCAAATAATTTGTTCTGTTTATATAACACATATGCATACAGTATATATATCAATAATACAAAAAAAAAATATGGGGCTGTCATACAAAATGGATATATATCACATTCTTGATATATATCATAAATATCCGATATTTTGATATTTATAATAAACTAGCTTCTGCCCGCGACTTCGTCCGCGTGGATATTAGAGAAAATCCTTAGGGAACCTTCAACCAGGATCCGACCAGCCATTTTTACGCAATTAGGCGCGCTGCTTGAGACATCTGCCGCGTGTGGTGGACCTCGCACAAGGCTCCCCGTTCCGGTTCGTTTCCCGTTCCCGTTCCCGTCCCCGTTCCCGTCCCCGTCCCCGTCCCCGTCCCCGTCCCCGTCCCTGTCCCTGTCCCCGTCCCCTGGATGTGCATAATTATCCAGGACCAATCATGTCCACCGTGTTGGACTATGTGTTTGCCTATATATGTTAAACTTCGTAGGAGCACATCTAAAAATAATTTTTTTAGATGTGCTCCTACGAAGTTTAAAGTTGTAATGTCTATTTTAAATTATTTATCCATACAAAATTTGAACCTCATTTTCACCCCTTTAGGGGTCAAATCATGTCCACCGTATTGGACTTAAAAATAAATGTCATTTATGCAATCGTCATCCCAGAAAACCCCAATAACGACATCCATATCTATTTTTTGGGTTTTACCCCTTTTCACCCCCCAGTTCATCCCCATAGGGGTTGAAATACTAATAATAACAATATACGTTGCCTTAGATTTCCATCCATAAGCCTAAATTATAAATTTAGCTGTTTTTACTTCGAAAATAAAGGATTTTCTTCAATACACAACTACATCCCCCTTTTGGCCCTTTCAGGGGTAGAATTTTGAAAAACGCTGAGACCCGTATTTCAATGCTCAGCCTAAACACAAAATTTGAAGATCCTAGCTTCAAAACTGAGGGACTTTCATACAAACTTTGATCCCCTTTTTTACCCCCTTAGGGGGTGAATTTTGAAAAATCCTTTCTTAGTGAACCCTTAGACCTCATAAGGAACCTACGTGCCAAATTTGGAGTCTCTAGACCCAGCGATTTGGGCTGTGCGTTGATAGATCAGTCAGTCAGTCAGTTTACGATTTTATATATTAACTAGCTTCTGCCCGCGACTTCGTCCGCGTGGATATTAGAGAAAATCCTTAGGGAACCTTCAACCAGGATCTGACCAGCCATTTTTACGCATTACGGCTTCCCGTTCCCGTTCCTCAAGAACGACATCCACATCGATTTTCATGTTTACTTACCCCATTTACACCTTAAGGGAGGATTTTCAAAATAACAAAATATGTGTTTCCTATTTATTTTTAGACATGCTCCTACCAATTTTAAAGTTGTAATGTCTATTTCATATTATTTTTCCATACAAAATTTAAACCCCATTTTCACCCCTTTAGGGGTCAAATCATGTCCACCGTGTTGGACTTCAAAATAAATGTCATTTTTGCAATCACCATCCCATAAAACCTCAAGAACGACATCCATATCGATTTTTATGTTTACTCACCCCATTTACCCCTAAGTGGTTGATTTTCAAAATTACAAAATATATGTTTGCCTATTTATTTTTAGATGTGCTCCAACGAACTTTAAAGTTGTAATGTCTATTTTATTTTATTTTTTCATACAAAATTTGAACCCCATTTTCACCCCTTTAAGGGTCAAATCATGTCCACCGTGTTGGACTTCAAAATAAATGTCATTTTTGCAATCGTCATCCCCGAAAACCCCAATAACGACATCCATATCTATTTTTAGGGTTTTTTACCCCTTTTCACCCCCATTTCATTCCAATAGGGGTTCAAATACTAACAATAACAATATACGTTGCGTTAGATGTCTATCCATAAGCCTAAATTAAAAACTTAGCGATTTTTACTTCGAAAATAAAGGATTTTCTTCAATACACAACTTCATCCCCCTTTTGACCGCTTCGGGGGTAGAATTTTGAAAAACGCTGAGACCCGTATTTATTTATTTTCAATGGTCAGTCTAAACACAAAATTTGAAGATCCTAGCTTCAAAACTGAGGACTGAGGGACTTTCATACAAACTTTGATCCCCTTTTTTACCCCCTTAGGGGGTGAATTTTGAAAAACCCTTTCTTAGTGCACCCCTAGACCTCATAAGGAACCTACGTGCCAAATTTGGAGTCTCTAGACCCAGCGGTTTGGGCTGTGCGTTGATAGATCAGTCAGTCAGTCAGTCATTCAGTTTACGATTTTATAAATATAGATTAAGATATCGGATATTTTCGAACCTTGATTGTGGGACACATTTTATGTTTGGGGGACAATGTGGGACACTATAAAGGGAAATGATAACGACAAATGTGGGACTGTACCCCCCAAAGTGAGATGGTTGGCACTTGGCAGCCTCAAATTAGAAAAATCTTATCTTAATTTTATTTTTCAGCATTGCAGCATTATGCTGGTCCGGTCATTACGCCAAGAGACTGCTAGAAACCTTGTTTGTACATCGCTTTTCTCATGGTACAATGCCGATGCGCAACTTATTCCGCAATTGTGCCTACTACTGGTTGTTCACTCTGTATGTTGCATACCATATTAACCACCCGCAGTACACTCCACCAAATGACACATGGTTTTATGTGGGCCTCACTGGTTTCATAGTAAGTTATTTTTTCTTACTTTATTATCTTGATTAATTTTTAAATATGGAAAGACAAAGTGCAAGTTGTTGCGTAACCGTCTTACCCCCAGATCCAATAATCAATCCACAGATAGGGATACCCCTAATCCAAATTAGTTGCTAAGCAACAGTCATTATTTTTTTATTAATATCAACCGTTCATCATCATGTCCTCCTCACCGTATCCGGCGACGGCGATCCTTAAAAGTTGAGCTGGTTTTTGTGATGTGCTCGAATGTGACTAGCAAAGTCAAATTTTGACTTAAAAACACGATCACAAGGCGCACAGTGCAGCAATATCAACCGTTACATAGCTACTAATCTGGATAAATAGACCTACCCCTATCTGTGGATTGCTTATGGGGCCTGGACATAACGTCCAGTTAAAAAATTAAAAAGTTATGGAAGACCTTCATGCTTGTTATAAGGAATTTCTTGAAAATCATCCTTACTAATATTATAAATGTGAAAGTCAGTTTGTTTGTTTGTTACGTCTTCACGTCTTAACTTCTCAACCGATCATCATGAAATTTTGCATACACGTTGTCAGGGTACAGGAAAGGACATAGGGTATCTTTCATCCCGAAAAAAGTACTGTTCGCGAAGGAAAGAGAAATAACGGACCAGGCAGACGAAGTTGCGGGCGGTCACTAGTTATTCATAATTGCTAAATAGCGACAAACACTCTTTAAACCTTTGATAAAGTTATAGAAGCTCCCCAAGAGTATATATAGAGATATACTGTGAAGTTGTTAAAAGTACCTGTAAATAAAAATATAAGTAAGTACTTATAATAATAAATATTAGAAAAAAATAACTATTTAGCTCACAACACAATATTCTGCCCTGGCTCCTTAATATCAAATACTTTAGCTCTTAGTATGTATTTGTATTTTATTTATTTATTTATATTCATATGGCATACACAACAGATGACAGTCAACAATAGCACACAATAACAGCTAGACATGTCTTGAACCAAACTGACGTCCAAACACGTGCACACACAGAAATACATGCGATGCGAAAACATTTAAATTATTACATTATTATAAATATATTATTATGTATTGCAGAATTGTAGCTATTAAATTTAGTTATTTTGAAACATTGTAAAATGAATTGTTACCATAGAAGCACTTTTGTGATGAAGACCCCAAGGGGTCAATATCGACCACTTTGGGAATCCCAGCTCTAAAGAGTATTTGGAAAAGCGATGAAAAGAAAATATTTTTAAGGGGGTTTTGTTCATTAAACAGTTTTGCTAATTGTTAACCACAGTTAGCCTTAAATCAGCTATTCGCTGGGTGCGAACTGCGAATGTATAATAATCGATCGCATCGCAGCGCTCATGGTGGCAAAAAGTAGAAATAATGTAGGCTCTGTAATCTGTTAGAAAACGATATTTAGTTTATTACTAGCGATACAGGAACAATTATATAATGTTTATTATCACTTAATAAAATTATTAAAGTAGCTTTATCCTCTTGTTTTACAAAATCTACAACTAAAAAAGAAGTAAACAAACCCTGATTATAACCAAAATAAAACACTTATTGAATAGATTTTACTTGCCACATTTAATTTAAATGACCAAAAATGATTTCACAACACTTTGTCCACCCAAATCACGGTAATTTTGTAATTTACATTAATAACACAATATGTATAGTATTTTTTTAACATTTTGTCACAATGCCGCCATTTCATATCAAAACGGTCAGTGCCAACTAAGTTGCGAACGCTAGGTGGCGCTAAAAGCGTGCACGGAGCCAATACAAGTCTGCGTTACTACCTATTTAAAGTATTGAATTGGAATAGAAAATCTTTAAATTGTTTTATCTATTTTTTCCAGTTGTGTGAATTGGGAAATTTGAGTATTCACATTTTATTGAAGAACCTACGTCCACCTGGCACGAAGGTCAGGCGTGTGCCGGTTCCGGATGGGAACCCATTCTCCCTGCTCTTCAACTTCGTATCCTGCCCTAATTACACATACGAGTTTGGATCTTGGATCTTCTTCACAATCATGACTAAATGTGCTCCAGGTAAGACTGATATTTAATATAATATTATTTAATCATAGCATAATATTATAATATTTCTCTTTCTTAATGTTTTTTTAGTTAATTTATTGATGTTGTGCTCCTTTTTATTATAGTATTTATGCTTATTTAATTTGCTTCATTCTTCTGCTATTTTGTCGCCTCACCACATCGTCCAGGGAGGCTGTCTGAAACCAGCACAGCTGAGACAGCCTGTTGGTTGGTTTTACTTTACTCAATCTCTTTTCTGTTTTATGTTTCCATTTTTTGAGGCCAATAAATGTTTCTTTATCTTTTATCTAATCATAGTGAATATCTTTTTGCAACTCTTTAGAAATTATCATAATTTTATTGGGAATAGAAAATACCTATAAATTTAATAATATTCTCTGTTAAAGTAATAATTTGATCATTTAAATAAGTAATAATTCCATAAAATGTTATTACGGTAAAAGCTGGGTACTTAATTAATTTTATGTCTAAAAACTAGGTTCAAAATTAAAAAATACGATATGATGTACACACGACGGCACCTCAGACTATACATGTTGACCTTGAGACCGCCTTTATGCACTACGTAATATAAGCTGTTTTCAAAGTTTAACTGTATAAACCTGACGTGCTGTCATACGATACGATATAGTCGCTGACGTATCGAAGCTAATACATTATTTACTAGTTGCCGCCATGAACTTTGCCCATCGTTAAATATTCTATCAGCTACCTGCTTACTTATTCAGAGTTTGAGGTGGCAACCGTTTACTTAATTATTGTTTACTACTTTTCAATTTGTTCATAATATCGAAAAGTCTCTTTTAATAAATTACTGCAAATACCGACCTATACCATACAACTAAAAAAAGAGTCTGAGACTACTCGGTCAAGATTAAAACTACTTGGCCAAAGCAGGCTTTGATTAAAGTAGAACATGGTACAAGTTTGCTTTGATTAAAATGTTGATCAAAGTGCGCTTTGATTACTCTTTTACATGATCAAAGTAGCGTCAAAGTAGTAATCAAAACTACTTGGTCAAAGCATACTTTGATCACGTCAACGCGGCATGGCATTGGCATGACGCGAAATGCGTATCTTTGATTATATACCTGTCTAGATAGAGAGTTCATGCGGCTAAACGCCAAAAAATATCAGCCAACGGTTGGCTGATACACGCACACATTTAGACCGAGCTCCCACTGCATGAAACCTTACCTCATAAGGTGGAACAGCAGACATGTGTTACAGCAATAGATATTACTTAGGAACACTGGATTTTAGTGGGTTGCCATCGCATATCCTGGAAGAACATATATTTTTTTTCGTTTTCGTATCGCTATTTTGACCGAAAATTACATCATGAGGTGGAAGATCAAAATGTTTACCCATCGAAAGAGAAACATGTGGAGGTCAAAACCCGCATGGGTTGCCAGCCCCTACCCTGGCAGGTTTCAAGATCAGCCAAGTTTTATGAGGCCCAAAAATGGGGTCACTTACCTCATCAGGTGGAGAGATAAAATTGATGCAGATCGATAGCCCTAGATGTGCCGTTCATGAATATATAGGGTTGCCTGCCATCAGCCTGGCAGTTTTTCTGGTCAGCCACCTCAAACAATCTATATCAATATCTTGTAAAAACGAAAAATCTTGAAAAGATGCTATGATTAAGGGTATTTTAATGCAAAACGGTATTATTAAATTAGTCTGCACACTGGCAGTCTTGCGCCGTTGAAATAATAGGGTAAATGCACCAGTTATGGTCATTTTTATTGGTATCTTCAAATATTAAAAAAAAGTAATGTATCTGTTTAACGTCATCAGGTGGCTCGATGGAAATGATGCAGATCGATAGCCGTAGACGTGCCGTTCATGAATATATTGCCTGCCTTCAGCCTGGCAGTTTTTTTGGTCAGCCACCTCAAACTATCTACATCAATATCTTGGAATAACAAAAATGCTATGATTCAGGGTATAGTTAATAGAAACCATGATATGAAATTAAAATCTACGCACTGACAGTCTTGCTAAGTATATTATGGTGTTGAAATAATAGGGTAAATGCACCAGTTGTGGGCATTTTTCATTGGTATCTTCAAATATTGAAAAAGTAATATAGCCGTTTAAGTTCAACGTGTTACCACGTTGGTGGTATTCTAAGTGAAAGGAGACCCGGCCTTTTATGCTTACGTTGTTAACTTTTTAAAATTTTTATATTTTATTTTTGTGTGTGACAGCTCAATGCCAAATCAGAAGTCAAAATTGATGTTTAGTTTTCTTAATTTTGAAAAAGGAAAATAATTATGGTAAATGCAGCAACGTTTTTACATTTCATAGCTTGACTTTTCTACCCTTTGAAAACTGAATATGGATGGATGGCCATATTGGCCATATCAAAAACAGTGGCGGTACCTCCATACAAGCCCAAAAGCCCGGCTTGCCCTAACAAAATCTTATTTACACTACTAATGAATCTCAATTAATGACAACAACAAAATATTATTCACGATCGTAAATTTTCAATCAAATATCACCAAGGATTCAATTTTTAAAACAACTGATCGATAGTCAAGTCGTTAAACTGCGTAATATAGTGTATTAATCGAACAATACACTACATCTCTCTCGCACTCGTTGGCTTGCAACCGGGCTTCGCGAATTCATATTACCGCACTCTTCTGACATTAACGAAACTGGTACCCCACTACATACATACTACTGTACGTATCTATAGATTCTATGAGAAATGCGCGATGCGGGCAAAAGCAGGCTTTCTAAGGAAGTTAGCCACAAGTGGGTTCGATGCCCCCGGCGCGGCCGCCCGAGTTGCCATGACAGCGCATATCGTCATGTCGCCTCGGGCCGGGCTGCAGCACACGACGGCCAATGCCGCCGCGGAAACAGTAGCCAACAGCTCGCGATCGGGCCAATCCCTGCGCAGCAATACACAATCGAGCTAATGGCTACGTAGCGCATACTAATCAGGAGCGATATCTAGTTTGGCGCGCAGCACAGCACGTATTCACCTGCGTGTAGGTAGTAGCAACAGGTGTTTTATCAGTTTGAGCGAATGTTTGTTTGATAAAGTTCTCTGTTTTGCATAAATTAGTGTTTTTCGTTGTACAAAAAGATGTTCAGGCTGATGTTATGTGTGAGATTGATGAGAAAAGATGTTGTTGTGATTGAGAAGGATTAAAATGTGTCAAAGTTTTGATCGGCGAGGGAAAGGTAAGCTCATTGAATTTTGGCGAAAAAAAGCAGCTCGTATTTTCAGACAGACCTACTCCAGATTTGTGTATTTTGCAAACTAATAAGACTAACAAAAGACAATTCAATAGAAATGTGTACAAAACTCGTTGGATTGTTGGTTGCTCTTAATAAATTATATTGTTGGTATTGCATCTTTTTTTCGAACGACAAGAACGTTTGGAATACCTCGGGTTATGACGATTTAAATAATTTAACTGGTAGAACAAAGAATGTACAAGATTTGAAGCTTGTGTATTTTTTTTTGAGCTTTTGGCCTTTGGGCTTGCCCCGATCTCAGACCCTAGGCACGCCACTGATCAAAAATATTTATAAGTCAAATGTTTTTTTAGGTGCATGCAAGAAAAGTTAAGACAGAGCGTTCGATTAATGTAATTTCGATCAAGATCAATGTACTAAATAATATTGGCTTTAATATAAGACCAAATTGAATCATACATGTAGGGTTAGCGATGTCGGAGCTTTTAAAGGCAGATGCAGAGAGACTTATTACACCAAGAAGCAAAAAAGAAAGAAAACAAAAATGATTTGACTATACAGCTAAAATACAAAAAATACAGAAACTGCTGCAATAACACTATACAGAACCTAAAAAATGCACATGAAAGAGAACTCTTAGATCGCGCAAAGGGAGACAGTAAAAAGACGTGGATTGCTGTTAAAAATATATCGTCGGCCTAATTCGTTAACCTGCTAAGTTCATTTTTTGGTCAATTTTACTTTTTGAGCTAATCATAAAGTTAAGATGATTACCAACCTTATGGCAAAAGAGATAAAGTCGATATTAATCTTCAATCGTGCGGGAAAACCGTGCACGAAAAACTGCTTTGTATCTAATTTTATGAATGAGACGCAGACTAGATATTGTATTAGAAATGCCAACTATAAAGATATTAATAGGGAAATCTTAGAAATTGACTGGGAAAACATATTTCATAATAAAGATACGGAAATGTGTGTTGATATTTTTTATGAACACGTTTATAATATTATTCGAAAATATATCCCTTTTAAAATAATATCAAATTCTAATTTTCCTGTAGGGTTAATTCATCCCTTAAACACATATTTAAAAATAAGAATAATGCGTGGATAAAGTGGAAGCAATACAGGAATATCTCAGATTATTCAGATTTCTCTATGTATCGGAAAAGGTTCAAAAATAAGGCTAGTGAATGCTATAATAATTATATTGCCAAGGTTGAGGATGGTATGAGGGATAATGTGAAGTATTTCTGGGCATATTTAAGTAACCGTAAAAGTGACAATAACTTCCCTGACAGTGTACATTACTTGAACTCCAAAGCAGATAAACCTGAAGATATTTGCAATCTTTTTTCTAATTTTTTTCATTCAGTATACCAACCGTCAAATCTATCAGATTCTTATTGTATAGATGAGATATCTGATTTGGACTCTAAAACACACTCAAGTATTATTTTTAGTGATGTAACATTGTCACATGACAGTATCTTGAAAGAATTAAAATCCTTAGACGTTTCCAAAGGTCCAGGTACTGATAACCTGCCGCCAATTTTTCTCAAAAAAACTGCCTCAACCATCTGTACACCTTTGTGTATTTTGTATAACAAATGCCTGAAGGAAGGCGTGTTTCCAATATTATGGAAGTCTGCTAGGGTTGTTCCGGTTCATAAAGGTGGTTCCAAAAGAGATGTTACAAACTATCGTCCTATTTCCATACTGCCTATTCTGGCAAAGCTACTCGAAAGACTTGTACGCGGCATCCTATATTCTCATTTGCATAGATACATATTCCCGCAACAACATGGATTTGTGTCTAGACGATCAACTGTCACTAATTTGACTATTTATACAACTCAGCTTTTCGAAAATATGGATGCCAATATACAGACGGATGCTGTGTACACAGACTTTTTTTTAAAAAAGCTTTTGACCGAGTTGACCACAAAATTCTGTTACAAAAGATTGCATATAATGGTATACGTGGTAACTTATGGAGATGGTTCAAATCTTACGTATTGAACAGAACTCAAAAGGTGGTTATTAAAGGTTACGAATCGGAAACAATAACTGTAACCTCTGGGGTTCCACAAGGCTCGATTATTGGTCCATTGCTTTTCATTTTATTTATTAACGACATTGACACCTGCTTCAAAAATTGTAACTATTTACTATATGCCGATGACCTTAAAATATACCGAAGTGTGAAAAATATTGCTGACCAACATAAGTTCCAAGATGACCTTAATCGATTTACTAGTTATTGTAATGATAATAAACTCGAACTTAGCTTGAAGAAATGCAAATGTATTAGTTTTACTAAGAAAAAAGAAACGCGTAAGTTCGATTATTCACTATGTGGCACAAACCTAGACAGAGTTGAAAAAATAAGGGACCTTGGAGTTTTGTTGGACAGTAAACTACCACTTGATGAACACATTGATAATGTCTGTAGAAGAGCATACAAAATGTATGGTCTTGTTATCAGAGCTAGCACTGAATTTAAACGCCCTAGCACATACCTATATCTTTATAAATCACTGATCCGCTCGCAGTTAGAATACGCCACTGCCATTTGGGATCCGTTTTACATGAAATATTTTATCTGCCTTGAAAAGGTCCAAAAGAAATACCTGCGATGTATGTATTTTAAATGTTATCGTAGTCGTTTACCTTATTCATCATTGTTAAAAAAATTTCGCTTGCTTAGTCTTAAGTGTAGAAGACTCCATCTGGAGGTTATGTTACTGCATGATTTCTGCAATAACAATTATGATTGTAATGACATAGTTAGTAAAATTTGTTACCAAGTACCAGTCAGGCCGCATGTGCGTGCTTGCCGAACTCAGAAACTCTTCACAACACCTAGATACCGCACTTATGCAGGCAAACGCTCCCCCATTGCACGTCTGACTGATATTTACAACAAGAACTTTGCTGCTTTGGACATTTTTAACACAAGCAAACCTTCTTTCAAAAAGGCTGTAATCAATTGTCTATTAGAAGTGAAAACAACACCTTAATCGTTGCTGCTTACGGTAATGGCCAGTGATATTACTCCGTGTATTATTATGTTTCCTTCTTCCTCTTTTTTCTTTCTTTTCTATATATGTTATTTTCCTGTGGGTACACCCTCGCTCAACATATACAACAATTTAAGCCGTGGTTGACGGTGTTGGTCTCACAATTATCAATTCTATAATTTATGATTAGCTTAACATTATTTATTGTGAAACTGTTTGTTGACCCCAATAAAAAAAAATAAAAAAAAAAATATTCCTGAATAGGCAAAATACTCTGAGAATAGTATGTTGTAAAACGTAATTTCGGCTTACTCTCGAATAACTGGTCATTTTATCTAAGAATAACAGCTATTCTCACTTGGTCGAATCCGCCCTTAATCAAATATTTAATTACATCGTGTTTGTAAATGACAAAATTAGAAACAAGGGATGTCTATTTTGTTCTATCTTTAAGTTATTTTTTCATTCAGTGTGGTATTCGAGTGTTTTTAAACGCATTCAACTTATAATCTATAAATATTAAGGAATTGGCAGGTTTTAATATTATAATGTAATCTTAGAAAAGGATTAAGCGGTTTATTAATTTTATATTTTAATTGTTTTTTTTTAATTATAATATTAATTCGCATTAATTATTTTTAAAATAAGTACCTAAATCAATTTTGTAGTGAGGTATGTAGGTATACAGGTCAGCAGAAGACCGCAACAGGGACATGCAGTTTATTAATTTTATATTTTAATTGTTTTTTTTAATTATAATATTAATTCGCATTAATTATTTTTAAAATAAGTACCTAAATCAATTTTGTAGTGAGGTATGTAGGTATACAGGTCAGCAGAAGACCGCAACAGGGACATTTAGAATTAATAGCTATAGTCTGGTGGTTTGTTTTTTCTGACTTCTACTATGTATGTACCACAGGCAAAGCCGGGGCGGGCTACTAGTAAATTATATACCTAAACCTTTATCACGAATCACTCTATATATTTGCTAATTAGCATGAAAAGTATTTGAGACTATTGCAAACCAACAAATAGAATCCCAAACCAATAATATTTTGACCTCAAACGATATAAATAGTTCAGCTAACATAATTAATTCCATTCAAGCATTTCATATCATGGTTTCTATTAACTATACCATGAATCATAGCATTTTCGTTATTCCAAGATATTGATATAGATAGTTTGAGGTGGCTGACCAGAAAAACTGCCAGGCTGAAGGCAGGCAATATATTCATGAACGGCACGTCTACGGCTATCGATCTGCATCATTTCCATCGAGCCACCTGATGACGTTAAACAGATACATTGCTTTTTTCAATATTTGAAGATACCAATGAAAAATGACCATAACTGGTGCATTTACCCTATTATTTCAACGGCGCAAGACTGCCAGTGCGCAGACTAATTTAATATCACGGTTCGCATTAAAAATACCCTTAATCATAGCATCTTTACAAGATTTTTCGTTTTTACAAGATATTGATATAGATTGTTTGAGGTGGCTGACCAGAAAAACTGCCAGGCTGATGGCAGGCAACCCTATATATTCATGAACGGCACATCTAGGGCTATCGATCTGCATCAATTTTATCTCTCCACCTGATGAGGTAAGTGACCCCATTTTTGGGCCTCATAAAACTTGGCTGATCTTGAAACCTGCCAGGGTAGGGGTTGGCAACCCATGCGGGTTTTGACCTCCACATGTTTCTCTTTCGATGGGTAAACATTTTGATCTTCCACCTCATGATGTAATTTTCGGTCAAAATAGCGATACGAAAACGAAAAAAAATATATGTTCTTCCAGGATATGCGATGGCAACCCACTATAATCCAGTGTTCCTAAGTAATATCTATTGCTGTAACACATGTCTGCTGTTCCACCTTATGAGGTAAGGTTTCATGCAGTGGGAGCTCGGTCTAATTGTAAGTAGTGTGACGCGGCCATAGTTTATATTACAATACTCTTTGGACACGATGATGCTAAAAACGCTCACCAACCTAAAAAGCTGGCCCATTTTGTTTACTACGTCAAAATCGCAACACTATCTAGACAGGTATATAATCAAAGATGCGAATCTGTCGCTGAATTAACCTTATTAGATACGAGTTTAGTTTGATTTTTTAGGATAGAATTTAACGTCTACGTGTTTGTAAAAAAGGCCACAAGGCTAGAATGATGAGGGTTCAAAAACTGTTTTTTTTATTGTCTATGCTAGTATTCCACGAGCTTTATGTTAAAGAACTAAATACTTAAAAGATGAGAGTCACGAGTTTTTTTGAAGAAAACACAAACGTATTTCACTTCTGAAATGCTGACATTTTCAGTTTCTACATTTTCAACTCCGCCAATCTCAAAACCTTAAGAATGGATACTCATCATTCGAGCGTTGTGCCCTTCATAATCAATGAGGCAATCCCACTAATTTTAACGATAAACATTACGTCATTCGGTGGTTTTGTTGCAGCTGAGTAGGTCTAACCGCAAATGTACGGCGTTTTAAGTAAAATTACATAGTCTCCTGAACCAACGTCTTTCTGGTTAGAGCTGTAGAGCTGTTACATTCAACCAAATTATTTTTTGCACAGTAACACGAAAACGACATCGTTAAACTATGGTTTAACGATTTGGTAACGACGAAGGGGAAGTATTTGTTATACTTATTGTTATTTTCTCGTCTTTTCAGCGGGCTTGTTTGCAGCAGCCGGTTTCTACCAAATGGCGCTTTGGGCTATCGGGAAACACCGTAACTATAAGAAGGAATTCCCCGAATACCCCAAAGGCCGCAAAGCTATTCTACCCTTCGTTTTATAAACTACTTCAATGTCTACCAGCTTAAAGTTCTTTGTAGAAAAGCAGTGTATGACAATGCCAGATTATATATAATAAATAGAGGTATAGTTGTCGGATATCGCTAGGGTTCGGAAGGGTGATGGTCTGT
This sequence comes from Agriphila straminella, assembly GCA_950108535.1. Taxonomy (NCBI): domain Eukaryota; kingdom Metazoa; phylum Arthropoda; class Insecta; order Lepidoptera; family Crambidae; genus Agriphila; species Agriphila straminella. Next base: position 9,968,642 of record OX467306.1, on the reverse strand, counting down.
ATTTATGACATGAATATGAGTAAAATTGCATTTTTTTAGTTAGAAAGTGGTGTGTGTTGGGAATTAAAAACTGAACTATGAAGTCATTATGTTTAAAAACTCTTTAGTATTGCAACATTGCAACTTTCATTCTCGGGGCATATTTAAGTTACCTACTGTTAAGTTAATTTAATTTAAAAGCAAATTCCATTTAATGTTTAATGGTTCTTTTTTACTCATGTGAGCATATAATAAATGTTTTTCACAAATGACTTGTATACATTTGATAATGTTCATGCGTGCTGAGCTGAGTATTGTGTGCCATTTAGTTGTAGAAGTTAGAGGCCCTGCGATTGCGGAGGTTAAGCAACTTTCGCAAGGGTCGCTAATGGGATAGGTGACCAATAATGTATTATCTTGAGCTCCTCCGTGCTTCAGAAGGTACGTTAAGCCATTGGTCCCGGCTGCCCAATCCGCATTGGGCCCGCGTGGAGGGTTTTGGCTCATCCTCCTTATTCACCCATAAGAAAGGTATGGCCCATGGCCCCAGCAGTGGGGACATTAAAAATACCTGATGTCAGTTGATAAAGTAACCCCTGCCTCGTTGTCAGGTAGCTTTGTAATAATTATAAACATACAATTTAAATAAATTATTGAGCACTAGCGACCCGCTCTCGCTTCGCTTCGGTTCCTTCCTTTTTTTGCCAAATGCGACCTTCCAACAACACCTAACAAGAAATCAAATACCTTACGTTACAGTCGTCACCTCCAATCTCCAAAGTCTATTCCATCCAGTTCGAGTCCCGTCCCGTCATCGGTGTAAGAATCGCGCTTAAATTTATTTTCGCTCGCATATTTTTTTGCGACAACTCCTAAGATATTCATTTAAATGGTATGGTGTAAAAGGTTAAAATAATGTGCATAAAATGCTTAAGGTGGTACCCTGAGCGAAAGTGGCGCCGCGGTGAATTATATTTAATATTATAATTCTAATACACAATTTTAAAAATGTTTTTCGTGGAGATTTTAAGGCCCACAGTCTAGTATTTTTAGACGGTATCGTTACATTCCCTCGTAGTCACTGCTAGAAGTAGATAGCAAAACTGCTAAAAGTGGCCCTTTTTGACACATTTGCTATCTACTTCTACGAATGACTATATACGAGGGCATGTAGTGATACCTTCTAAAAATACTAGACCATGGGCCCTAAAATCTCCACGATCAACATTATTAAAATCTATTAAAATCTTTTTCTATTAAGACTTGAACAAATATCGACATATTTCTACAAATTTACATAAAACCTCAACTTATTATACCTACACTTAAACCTTCCTCAGGAATCACTATCTATTAGTGAAAACTGCATGAAAATCCGTTCAGTACCTAGTTATCGCGAACAGACAGACAGACGCGGCGATATGTCTTTCAAGTATTTTGTTCATACAAGACAAAAGACATGACCTTTGCTTCACGGCATGTCGTAATATTTTCGTTTCGAGACGTAAACAAGTATTTTCTGCATAATTATTGAATCATTAAATCTAGGTATAAAAAATGTGTTTTTTTTAATTGTTTATTACTGTATATAGTACTACTTTTTAGGGTAGGTTGAATAAAGATCCCTAAAGAACACCCCTTTATTCTAATGGTTTCTGTGGCTCATCGATACACCGAATCTTGCCTAGCAGTCGATCGTTCTCTTCCTTGAGAGCGACTATAATCTCTTCTCTCGCCTGTTGATTCAAAAAACATAAACAGGTTATTATAAAAGGCAAATAAACGCACTTGCAGTTTAAATATAATGTAGATAAAATTAAAAGAAGGGATTCAATTTCGTCAATGGCCCTTTGGCTGCTAAGTCAAAATTATAGTTAATGGTTAGTGGACTTACGGCCAGAATTACGGCCAGGCCCAATAATCAATCGACAGATACGAGTAGGACTAATCCAGATTAGTTGCTATGTAACGGCAACTATTCTGGATTAGGTGTATCCCTATCTGTGGATTGATTTTTGGGTCTGGGGGGTAATAATCAATCCACATATAGGGAGAGATAGGCCCGATCTATATTAATTGCTAGGCAACAGCTGTCATACATTCTTTATTAGTGGGATATTTTGAATTGGGTGACTGGAAATATTAAAGGACCTACTTAAATACTAAACCCGGCAGCTGTTTATTTTGTTGGCGACAATAAACCTTAACGAGCGACAAACTAGATAACAAAAAAACCGACCAAGTGCGTGTCGGGCCACGCGCCATAGGGTTTCGTAGTTACCTTATACCACTACCATTTTTCGTCTGCAAAAATAACTTTGTTTTTCACAGTGTTGGTATGAATGACAAAGTTATATTTGCGGTTTTGGAAAATGTGCTATATCTCAAAAACTAATTTCTATATCTCGTTCAAACCAATTTTCGTTGAAAGTGTTTATTAAGGTCTATAGCATATATTTTTTTTAGATTTTTCACTCTTATTTCAAAAGTTAGAGGGGGGACACACATTTTACCACTTTGGCAGTAAATATCTTTCAAAGGGTTGACTTTGAGAAAAAAATGTCTTAGGAACCTCAATGTAATTTTTAAAGACCTATCTATAGACACCCCGTACATATAGTTTTTAAGAAAATTTATTTTTCTGTTTCAGTTTCAAGTATGGGGAGCCCCCCTTAATCTTTTATTTTTGTGTTAATATCGTTAGGCGGTTAACAGAATACATCTACCTACTAAGTTTCAACTGTGTAATCCTAATATTTTCGGAATAAAGTGGCTGTGACATACGGACGGACAGACAGACATGACGAATCTATAAGGGTTCCGTTTTTTGCCATTTAGGCTACGGAACCCTAAAAATACGTAAACGAGCAACTACATGTTGGAGATAAATAACTGAAGTTAACAGTGAAAATTCTAAATGAGTGACAAAAATACTGAGTGGGCAACTATTAGGTATACCAAGTAGGTAAGGTAACTACTATGTATAACTGATTTAACCCGCCCAACGTGGTATTTTTATCATCTCGAATAGGTTAATAGTCGCCTTTTTTAAATAAATTATATGCCAAATTTTAAATGTTTTGTGTGCCTTAGGGTTGTCGCCCAAATAGAAATTTGGTCGCCCGTTCTGAATAACTAGTAACTTAATTAGTATTTTAAAGTCACCCATTTTCAATATTTCTTGTCGCCCTCAGTCCGTCGCCCACTTCGTATTTCAGTATGCTGTATTCAGTATTTTTGATACCCAAAATGGGAAATTATTGTAACCCGATTAAATACTACCCTTTATTAAGGCGATTAGCTACCTCACAGTGACGCCCTCACCCTTAATAAATGAATTGCTCGCTAAGTACTGTTAAGGTTGATTATAAATCATACACCACGTTAACAGAAGTAATACTTTATTTCACGACCAGTTCAGACGATAGCTCGAGCAAAAGTGAGCACAATTTACAAAATCCAACGCTTTTATACGGTTTACCATAACTATCATAGAATTGTCCATAGACTTGCAACTGACAAGTATAAACACACGTGGAGCATAGACTTGAGCCGGAAACACACCATTGCGCCGTGCCGTGTCGCGCCACGGCACGTCAATCAATCTGTCAGTCTTTGCTCCACGATTCACAGACTAGCATTAAACGTCAGAAGGATGTTTTGTCTGTGAGTGATTGCCGACAACTACATGAACTATGGCAACACTAATGTCAATCTCAAGTATTGTCAAGTTGACATATGACACTCAACAAGGAAATGGCCAACAGATATTAGGATTGATAAACAATTGATTTACAAAATTAATTACTAACAATCGGCCTTTCCTGACAAATGATTATTACGTCCTCGTAATATCAGACGTTTATAAACGATATTGAAATTATATAAACAAAAAAAAACTCATTTAAGTTAAAGGTAAGACATTTTTCTTTTTATCGCAATTATTATTCACATAGATTCGGCCGTCCTGATAAACAATTACGACCTCGTAATTTTCATAGCATCTATGTAGAAAACAATGTTATTAGTTAAATATTACATGAATTAAGTGTTGCTCTTTTGCAGGGAATTAATTATTCATGTATTTTTTTTAATTATTATTATTAAGTAAGATAGCGTTCAATTTTTTTGTTTTTTTTTTCACCGGACATAGGTACCAAGGTGATAACAAATATGTAAAAAAAACTCGCTCAGACTAAATATTAAATATTATTATTGATTCAGTTCTAAATATTGAGAAACTAGCTCAGATCTGTATCATATATTATTATTATACTGCTGGACACACCAAGTCAGTTCTAAATACTGCTGGACACACCAAGTCAGTTCTAAATACTGCTGGACACACCAAGTCAGTTCTAAATCTCTGAGAAACTTGCTCAGATCTCTATCATATATACTGCTGGACACACCAAGTCAGTTAAATAAACTGAGAAACTAGCTCAGACAATAAATTATTACTAAGAGAAAATATTGAACTACCGGACACACAACGGCAGATTGCAGCTACCAGAAACACTATCAGCAATAATGCTGCTAATATTATAATAACTGTAAGTTTTATTAATTAGTATTTAGTGTAATGTACAGAACATTCATGTATATTGTGATATTGCATTACTCTTTTATAAATCAAATAGATAATCCGCAAATAAATCTTACATTACTGTAATAACATATCATATTCTTAAATAAAAAAAAAACAATTTAGTACAAGATTTTATTTATATTGTAACAATTAAGTTTCACTCAGAACTATAATATTTTATATGATTCAAGCTATTGTGTGTAGTTTTATTGATAATCAATAGATTATTTATCAGGTACATTCCTATGATTTATAATGTATTGTTTTTAATATAATTGTATATAATATCATAATATTGAGTTAAGGTATAATTACGAGAATTATGTAAATAAACAGTATGGTTGTTTTGCTTTTAATTTAAAAAAAATCATGTCTTTAGTGTCTACTCACTAGTATAATCTTTTTAATTTTATTGGCAATTAAATTAAAACTAACGTGTTACGTAAGGTCGTCAAGGAAGTCTATTTCCTATTATAAATATTTTTGTATCTTTCTTTAAGGTTGGGCTCGTTATTCAAGGAAATGAGGCGCATTTGCTAGTTACTGGGAAGATTAATGTCAAAATCTAGATCTATAAGCTAATTTGTAGCTTAGTATTTGTGTAGTACTTTTTAATGGGGTGTTGCTATAATCTTAGTGACTCTGCAGCAAGCTGACTTTGGAATTTAAATTTTAAATTTATTATCAAATTTTTAGGAATATTATTATAACTATTATCGTCAAAATCGGTCCAGTAAAAACCAAATATCGAGAAAGATCCAGCCAACGAAATATTTAAAATTATAAGATCACTCAATAACACAACATCGTTCGGGTTAATCAATACCCACAAAAGTTATTAAGTATTGCTCACTATCAATATATATCAATGACTAAAGCCATATTCTCGGAAGCCCTTAAAATATCAATAATTAAATGGATGAGATGGACTATTACAGAACCATTATTTAATCGTATGGCGTAATTAAATTGTAGGTTGGTTATTATTATAGGTCCACATCCACAGAACCATTGCTCTAATTTCAGTACTGGCTATTTTGAAAAGGCAACGCATAACAGTATTTATAAATTTCTAGAAAAATAATGTACTGGCTAAAAATCAAAATTGCTTTATTTTGGAAAAGCAAGTCAGCTTCCTTAACAGCTTTTTATTTAATAAAAATGTTATTGAGAATATTTTTAAGAATATTAATACAATAATGTATATTTTTTTGACATTAACAAAGCTTTCGACTTTGTCTCGCATGATATTCTTTTGACAAATTGTGAGAAATATGGTTAAAGAGGAAATGCGCCAAACTGGCCACAAAATACCTTCATTATCGTTTTCAATGTGTTGAAATTAATCACATCAATGAAAATAAGAGAGAAGTTCCCGTAAAATATTACTTGTTAGAAATAATGTAGTTAGTTGGAAAGACAAGGAACTATACTAAGGCCACTATTATTTATGTGACTATACTCATCAGTGTTATTTATTATCTGTCGATATAAAATAGTAATACTACAATTAAAATAAATAAATTAAATATCATTTCAAAAAAATACGTTTTTATAATAGAAAACCTATAGGCAATGATCTGACAATACTTCATAATAATGAGCTCGTAATGGAATCGTAATTAGAAATAAGAAAAACATGTCAAGGAAAATGTGCGCTAAAATAAATAGATTTGCTTATTGTTGTAAGGCTTACGATTCAAATAAACCAAAATTGCTCTTTGATGGCTTATCATGAAAACGTAGCTTCAATTAAGCATCATATCATATGGTTTATTTTACTATTTTGGGGTTACTCTTACGACCCAAACAAAACTTTTATATCCAAATGCAATGTTAAGAGCAATATGTAACGTTTCACCTACACGTCGACGTCGTGTAAGCAAACCTAAACCTATTTACTCTTCCTTAATTATATATTTTAGAGTGCTGCAAGTTTGTCAAAACCCTATCCATATTTAATTGTGCATAGGGATACATTTTATATGATGAGAATTATAGGCATCATAAAAAAAACTATTATTACCCAAAATGCAGACCGTCCTCTACAAGAGGAACTGTTACATAAGATGTGTGTGAATCTTTAATAAAATGCCACATTCTGTTTGAATGGCTTAAAACAAAATATTTTTACTTATTTGAGGAATATTTTAAGTATTTGTAAAATTAACATAAAATAATCAAATAATGGCATAATGTGTAAATTGTTTCTCTAAATAGTACATCCATTATTAACTATCTATTATTAATTTTGACAATAACACTAATTATTAAATTGTGTTTATTTTTTCAATTTACATGCCCTATTATTGGCAAAATAGATGGACTGCGAATATGCAACAACTGAATTGTACACACGACAGCACAGTAAGTTAAACAGTTTAACTACGTATACAGCTCTTAATTACGAATGATATAAAGAAGGTATCAAGGTCAAAATGTAATAGTCTGATGTGTCGTTGACTGTACTCTATTTTCGATGAGTCAATTTCATTTTCAATCGATTTTATACATTATAATCTACATTTTCAGAGTTCACTACTTTTTGGGGGTAAATAATCGATTGCCGCGTCGTACAATACATTGATTCATACCAAAAAAAAAAAGTTTGACTTTGTAAGTACTTATGTGATCATTGTAAGGACAATAAATCATTAGTTCAAAGGAGAACATATTTATTTTATAGCCGGCTCACACTTGCTAGTTACAAAGTGTAAAGTTTTGGTTATAAAAATGAGACGCTCAAATATACTTTTTATTCACTGACTATGTATGTTAGAAAACACATCATATTCAAAAGTACTGCGGTTTGTTTGTAAAAAGTTTTTATGGAGCTTACAAACCAAGGTATTTACTTCAAGATATTGAAAATTTTTTGTACAAACTTGCATTATTTCTTTTTCTGTATGCCACCTAAGTTTTCATAGTAAATAAATTCGTAAATTATTTCAGTAACAAACTTTGATGAAGCTTGAAATAAAACACTTTTAACGGATACTAGCGCGGTTTTATTGAAAGTACTTTGGTAATTAGTTGGTATTTGGTTTGATTTTTTATTTTCCTGACGTTTCGGCACCTTTGCAGCTGCCGTGGTCACGGGGGACTAAAGCTACTTGTGAGCCTACCCTCAAGCGATGAATTTTTTAAGACGTTCAGAAATTAAAATTTAACAAATTTTTATTGGTTTAAGTTTTGGTTTGGTTTTAATTTAATTTTATATGCAAAAATAGAGAGAATCTACTGAAATTACTACCATTTCATATAATTGGGAGGCCCTTCCAAGAAAGAAATGGCGAAAGAAAACTTGGAGAGGAAGGCCAACCTCCTTTGATGAAGCTTTTAAAAAAAAAAAAAAAAAAAAAACTAAATATCTATTCGTAGTTTTTATGTGTTCTTGTTTTTATTTTATTATATTGAAAATTCAAACTTATTTTGAGTGAGTCTGTTTGCGACTTTCGGCTTTATGCTTTTTTTTTTTTTCAGAATCATATAATTAAATAAATAAATAAAAAAAAACAATTCTGTCAGTGGATACTGAAGTTATGATTTTTGTCCTTTTCCTCCATACATTCGATGCATTGTGCGTCGGTAAGATAATACAACAATACACGTGTATCCTTACAACCTGCACCATGAGATCATGAGCCCCTGCCTCAACCAATGGATAATGTATAAATTATAAAACCACAATTAATATCGTTAAGCTCACAAGGTTAACCTAGCGCCGCCGCAATAAAAGTCTATTACCCACTGTGACTCCTCACGGTACCTACTGTTAGCAGTTATGACGAAGAAACGAATAGTCTTAAAGACGTTTCTTCCACTCGTCCCAGGTCACATCCGATGTCTTGTTGATGTCCATACCACGAACGCGTTGCCTTCCAGAGTACCCAGTAGTGTGGTGGTAGGAGGGTGTTCAGCCGTAGATATTCGCCAATGACTCCAATCGATGAAAACATGCGTGAACAGACAATAGCATTAGAATTTCTTACGAATTAAGGCACGTTTTCAGGTTTTCCGATAAATCATAAACTATTCCTACTATTTCTAAAATTATGTAACAAGGATGTATTTTGGTCCATGATAGAAAAACATGGTTTGCGCGGGTCATATTTTAGCGTAAATAATAGCAGAAACGTACTGAACTCTGCATCAAAATACACTTTAACGTACTGTGAAGCTTTGCTCCAATATTTTTTTAAGAAAAAATATTGTGAATGAAAATGATGAAAAAAACAACGAAAAACATTTTTAAAAAAAAGTGCAGAAGTGAGGTTATTTTCCATACTGTTCACACGTAAATAAAAAGACAGAGACAAATGTTTCCGCATAACCGAGCCCTAAATCTGTTCGTCTCACATCAACATCAGGGTTGTGACTTGCACTGGTATTTAACTGGGTGGGATAAATTGATCAGTGGTAGAACAAGGTGGTTAGGTGGTAGGCTCACTTGAATTTGCTGATTTTGCACAGCACGTTAATTTCAACAGAAGGGTGTGGTTTCAAGACGGAAACATTGATTGGTAGAATTATTAATATCAGTGGACGTACCTGGCATAATACACTCCTCATTGGAGACTTGGGGCGCTGGATGTTGCTGTTGTCTGATAATTTGTTCCAGCAATGGGTCCAGCCGCATAATTCGGTCGATATTATTATCGGTCGCCTCGGAGCTCTCTTCGGTTCTTCTTCATCGTCACTTGAAGTTAGTAGGATGCCGTGTGCGTCGATTGTTCAACGTGACACGTGGTAAAAAAAAACGCGCACTTCTGAATTGTTAAAGGTTGATTATAAATCATACACCACGTTAACAGAAGTAATACTTTATTTCACGACCAGTTCAGACGATAGCTCGAGCAAAAGTGAGCACAATTTACAAAATCCAACGCTTTTATACGGTTTACCATAACTATCATAGAATTGTCCATAGACTTGCAACTGACAAGTATAAACACACGTGGAGCATAGACTTGAGCCGGAAACACACCATTGCGCCGTGCCGTGTCGCGCCACGGCACGTCAATCAATCTGTCAGTCTTTGCTCCACGATTCACAGACTAGCATTAAACGTCAGAAGGATGTTTTGTCTGTGAGTGATTGCCGACAACTACATGAACTATGGCAACACTAATGTCAATCTCAAGTATTGTCAAGTTGACATATGACACTCAACAAGGAAATGGCCAACAGATATTAGGATTGATAAACAATTGATTTACAAAATTAATTACTAACAGTACATAATGTATCGAAAATTTAAACATTGAGATTGAAGCTAAGTAGGTATAGTTTTATGTTATTGTGATTCCCGTTTTTCGTGTGTGCAATAAAGTGTTTATCTATCTATTTATCTATCTAAGGTTCTATAGTTTATTTACAAACAATAACCTCTGTCAAATATAGTTCGTTGTAGTAGTAGGCAAAAGTGCCAAAAGTGGTCACTTTTTGCACTTTTGCCTACTACAAATGAGGGCGCCTCTTGAGGGTACTAATCACCTATCAAACGTTGCTTATCAATTAATCGGGATTAGACCAATCCCAATCTGTGAATTGATTATTAATTTTGGCTTGTGAAAAGCCCTCATTTACCTCGATTTTCTGCTTGAATTTCTCGTCAAGTTTCTCCCTGTCCTCCGTGACGTGCTTGAGCTTGGCGCGCGCGGTGGCCGGCGGCAGGTACCGCGCGGACAGGCCCAGGATCGACTCCATTTGGAAGCAACGCGTGCGAGTCGTCTTTAGCTCCGTCCGCAAGTTATTGATCTCGGTGAGTAGCGTGCAGTTCTCCTGAAACCAAATTTTATCAGTTTAGGGCAGGGATTGAAATACCGTTAAAAAAATAACGTTAAAAATACCGTTAAAACATTTTATCGGTAAATTTACCGGTAAAAATAACGTTAAAATTATTGTACCGGTAAAATTACCGTTAAATATAGCGTTAAACTTTACCGGTACAATAGTACCTACCGGTAAAATTATCGTTAAAAAAGTAACGTTATTAATTGGAATAACGTTAATTTTAAAGTAACGGTAGCAAAAAGTAAGAAATAACGTTAAAATTAACGTTATTTACTGAAATAACGTTAATTTAATAATAAATAAATAAATATTGACTGATGTGTGATGATGACAAAGACTATACTATACTTGTTATGGCTCTATATAATTAAATTATATTGTATGAGATACTCTTATTTGAAGTGTTCTTTTTGAGTCAAGTGGAAGTAGAACAAGATTAATTTGGTTTTAGAAAATAAAATATGATCATCATGTGTTCCAATCCAACCTTAGCAGTAGTAAAACGGAACCATTACCATTATAAAAGAAGGTGTGAACTTGGAACCACCTAACCACCAGGAGCACTACTACGGATCATGCAAAATTTACCCGTTCTGCCACCAGGGGCACAGTTCAGGTGTTCAGCGGAGCAGTTTACGTTTAGGGCCTTTATTTATAAACCGCTCTCAACGTTGAGAGCTACCTTGAGAATTAAGATCATACTTGAGATGCAGTTCATGCATCTCCTAAAGGCGTGGTAGGAAGAGTAGAAGCAGTTAATGCGTTATTTATATCTCCAACAATCGAAGCTGGTAGGTATGTATGTAATAGTCCGTAAGCCCGCGACAATATTGCCTACGTCATATGACATCACGATTAAATGCATGGCACACGGTCGGAAATGTTGTGCAGAGCGAGGATCAAAAGATTATCGCAAATGAAATTGGCCGGAAGCTTGAGAAAATCCTTCACTTCCGGTCAAAATTTTAAGGTTATATTTACGTCATGTGACATCAGTACGAGACCCGTGGCATCATTTAGCCCTTCAATAATAAAGAGAGTTAACATAAGTCTGTAACAGACTTCCGGCCATTTTAGAACTGACAGACCTATGTAAAGTCTCTCTGTAACTATTGAAGGGCTAAATGATGCCACGCCACGGCTTGTACTGATGTCACATGACGTAAAGTATAACCTTAATATTTTGACGGGATTTTCTCAAGCTTCCGGCCAATTTTATTTGCGATAATCTTTTGATCCTCGCTCTGCACAACATTTCCGACCGTGTGCCATGCATTGCATCGTGATGTCATATGACGTAGGCAATATTGTCGCGGGCTTACGGACTATAAGTAAGTAATCTTAAAATTTAAACTTGAATCCCCTAGATTAGATATCCTAAGTTTTCGCAAAAGGCTATAAATAAACAGTTGCTGATCACAAAGGCCTTCTGTAACTCCTAAACTCGAATTTATAGCTTCGATCATCTATCTCAATCTCAAGTATGATCGTTGAGAGCTATCTCTCAACGTTGACAGCGGTTTATAAATACGGGCCTTAGTAATGCAAAAAAACAACATAAATAGAAATGTACGAACATCCATAATCTTGCAGATGTCGTTCTTGGAGCCGCCGAGTGAGGCGGCGAGCTGCTGCTTGAGGCCGGCCACCTGCTTCTCGAGGTGGTCCCGCTGCCGGTTGAACTCGCGGATGGCCTCGTCGTCCGCGATGCGGCTGCGCACGAAGTCTATGTCCTCCACGTACTTGTGGAACAAGGTCTGTATCGATAGATCATTACATTAATAGACAATAGAAACACCTTTTTAGGGTTCCGTACCAAAATGGTAAAAAGGACCCCTTATGGTGTGACTCAGTCTGTCTGTTACAGCTGGATATTTCGAGAACTACTAATGGTATCAACTTGAAATTTGGAATAGTTAACCCGGCGAGCATGTGGTGAAAAAAGTTACACCTAGCATGTGGTGGGGTTTGCCAAACCCCAACATATAATTACCTATAAATGCCAATTTATTAAACCAAGACTTAAGAATTTATTCGTATTTTGAAATATGGTTTATATTTAGTGTATAAAATAAAAAACAGTGTATATTTATATACTTTTATTGTATTATTTATCAGAAATACTAAAATATAACATTTACAAAAAAACAAAAAAAGGAACTTCTGAAAAAGGAACTAAAATCAACTAATTCTTTAATAAAAATATAAAATCAACTTTAAAAACTTAAAGAATATAAGATTCTCAATAACATATTTTTTTTAAAGAATTAGTTGATTTTAGTTTTAGTATTTTTGATAAATAATACAATAAAAGTATATAAATATACACTGTTTTTTATTTTATACACTAAATATAAACCATATTTCAAAATACAAATAAATTCTTAAGTATTGGTTTAATAAATTGGCATTTATAGGTAGATATATGTTAAAACTAACACGGAGCATGTGGCGGGGTATGACGCACCCCACGAACGTTTACACGCGTGTAGCTCCTGCGCCGGTTGACGCGACACTGCGGTCACGCCACTCTCCCCCCGCGGAGTACATTGGCTCCAGCTACTCGAAGCAACAAACCAATTGAGGGGCAAATTTGAAAAATACACGACTTCGCGCAAAGCATGGGCATGTCACACCCCACCACAAGCTCGCCGGGTTAAGGATGACGTTTGCCCAACTATTTTGCAAATAAGAAAGAAATAAACATTTTTTTTTTTTTTACAACAGGGACTGAAAAGGGGTCTTAAAAATTTTAAGTGGGCCGACTAGGGCATGTGGGGTATCTTATGAAAGAACGCTGTTTGCACATTTAAAAAAAATCTCTTGTTAGGCCGCATACTTAGTTTTCGACTTCTCAGAAGTTTGCAAAGAGAAAAATCTGAAATAATTCTATGTGACAGGAGTTTATGTAAAGATTACAGGCAAAATAAAACGATGTCTCAATATAACACACTTTTTTAGAAATTCAAAAACAAACAAAAAGTTAATTAGTTCTTCTACCAGTCAACAGATGGCCCTGACCTAAGAAAAATTAAATTAGTTCCACTATCGGCAGGCTAGGCGCACTCCGCTCTTTAGGTACGAAGCTACAAGTAGCCGGCGTACAGGTTCGGTCGGACTAATTTCAGAGGGCCGCCGCGCGCCGGCCGGGTCGCACGTTAGCAACAGTAGTTCGATTTCGATACTCATTCACGCGCCGCGTTCGCGTATTGTTGCGTCGTTCGTTTTCATGTTTAACCAAAATGTAGGCATATTGCATCGCAATGGGCTGCCTTAAAGCACACATTATAAACACAATAAGTCCAACAGCCATTTTCGATGTCCCCACTGCTGGGGCACAGGCCTTCCTTATGGGTGGTAAGGAGGATGGGCCATAACCCACCACGCGGGCCCAATGCGGATTGGTGTGTATTAACGACTGCAAATGCAGCCGGGACCAACGGCTTAACGTGCCTTCCGAAGCACGGAGGAGCTCGAGATAATAAATTTTGGTCACCCATCCCATGACCGACCCTTGCGAACGTTGCTTAACTTCCGCAATCGCTGGGCCTAAACCACTGCGCTCCACCGAGCTCCTCACAATAACTTGTAGGTATTCAGATTAATTATTATTTAAAAGAAGACAACCCTGAAATCGTTAGAAGAAATAAGAGCTACGCGATAGAAAGAGAGGCAACTTCTAGGTGAATATAACTGTAGGCAAGGGAGCGGTGTGCGACCTGAATTGCACTTTATTGCGTCAGGGATAGAGTCGCTATTTATTTAAATGACTTTGCGGAGTGGATCTTCTGTACTTATACTATTATGTATTCTGTGCTATCGGTCAAGAGGTGGCGCTGGCCTAAGAAAAAAAAATTGTTCCACCATCGGCCAAGAGAGGATGCTGACCTAATACTGCAATAATAATTTTATTATACTATAGCTCTGCAGTTCTTTTATTTATTATGATGGTACCAGCCAGCTTCTATTTTCCCCCGAACGGTTTTTTTTTATTTTTAAAAAAATATTTTAAAATGTCCAAATAGCGTTCTTTCATATGATACCCCACATGGCCTAGTCACCCCACTTAAATTTTTAAGACCCCTTTTCAGTCCCTGTAGTAAAAAATTTTTTTTTATTTCTTTCTTATTTGCAAAATAGTTGGGCAAACGTCATCTTAAACTCTTCCAAATTTAAAGTTGATACCATTAGTAGTTCTCGAGATATCCAGCTGTGACAGACAGACAGACTGACTCACACCATAAGGGTTCCTTTTTACTATTTTGGTACGGAACCCTAAAAATCGTCTTTTCATACAAAACTCGATCAGCTGCTCGGACATTTGTATGGGGGTCGAATTTTTTTGTTAGTTTTTGGAAAAGTCGTAGAACAAATGTTGTTGTTTTGTTTATGATGATAGTAATCTACTCCTGCGAGGTTTAGTTGTTGGTGATTTACAAATAATCTGTATATCGCGTCGTGATATAGCATTTTAACGACACCCAACTGTCAAAAAGTCCATTGTCTTTTGACAGTTAAACGTGATAAATCACAAGGGGGGCTGCTGCCACTGGCTAGGTAGTAGGTAACTACTGTCGGTGCTATTACAAAAGGTTTAAGCACCTGTTTAACTTAGACAATGAGATAGGTAATGCTGTCTCTTTCACGCGCGATTCCGCTCGATCGGCTCACACGTCCGCCGCGAAAATAATTTCGCAAAACCGCTATTAAGGCTGGTTTACATTAGATTATTTTTAGTAGAGTGCTTTAGTAGCGTGCGAGTAGATTCGAATGCGAGCGCTTTTAGTAATTTTAGTGGCTTTCCAGTGAGCGTTTACATGCTTCCAGTGCGAGGAAATTGTCGTGCGGGGGGTGAGCGGGCGGCGCGGGCGCGCAGGGGTTTCTACTGGAAAGCGATGATTCCAGTTGAAAGGCTACAACGTTACTCTCTTTAGTCATAAGACGACCGTTTACATGTTTCAACTAAAGCACTCTACTAAAAACTAAAGACTGGTATACACTTTGATTAGTTAAGTGCTTAGTGTTTAGTGCACTGTTTAGTGTGTAGTGATTAGTAGGTGATGTCCCATACTGTTTAGCATACGCTATTTAGTTAATTGTAAAAAAAAATAAGACGAAAAAAAAATTTATGATCGCATTCGAAATATTTTCTAAATGCATTTCAACAGTACTGGCAAGCTTGAGAAGTGAATAGTACTGGCAATATAAAATTTGATTCGCCTTCAAACGAAGAAGAAGAAGAACAGCTATGGTTTGCAGAGCGTCTCTTGCCTGTTTGTTTTTGTATTCAGGACATTTTATATTATTATAAACAAGCATGTTGAACATATAGCTCCACAAATTTGTGGGTTACAAAGTCGATCCACCTGGTAGACATTTATTTTAATTATTTTTATCACTGACAAACAAGAGGAGAAACGAACACGGGCTTTGTTTATATAAACTAAACACTTAACAGTCCTGTCCAGACGTGTTTAGTGCGATAGTGTGTGTTTAGCTGCAATGCAAGTGAGGGGTGAAGGCGGGACGCGCGGAAGGAGCTAAAAAACAGAAAAAAACAGAATGCGCTATAAACACTGTACTTCGCTAAGCACTTAACACTAATCAGAGACAGTCCGAACGTGTTTTTTGCTAAACACTAAACGAGCCACTCGCACTAATCACTAATCAAGATAATGTAAACCAGTCCTTAGATGTGATATACCTAGTCATCGTCGATCAAGTCATTGCGGATAACTACTGCGGTTTCGCTGGTATTGTTTTGCGACTGAGGTATGCTATGCTACAGGCAATCTTGAGAAACGTATGGAACAGTTGACAATTTTTGAAGAATAACTAAAAAGAAAAAGCTGAAAATCCGAACCTACGCTACGTCTGTTGAGTGTTGATACTCACTTTTACATTCAATTTTAATTTGGTTGGATCCTGAAAGTTGGCGGTCATGTTGTGCAGATCGATTTTGATCTTTTTTAATGTGTTCTTCAAAGTTAAATTTCGTTCTGCCTCATTTAAGTAATCCTTCTTTGCCGAAAGCAACTTTTCATTCAACTGATTGATCTTGAGTTCTGTAAAAGTAAAAATAGCTGATGCAGTTTTGTGATAATGCAATGTAGTAAACGATGTAAGTATGTGTAATATACATACGTGTTACGAAAACCCCTACGGTTGAATAAGTATGGTAGATAGCATACTATATTAACCATCAGACTGAACAACTTTTACTAAGGGACCAACTCTGAAATCGCGAAAAAAAATCTGCTGTTTCATACATTTTGATATTTTCGTTACTAATTTTTGTATAAAACAGCTGATTTATTTTGCGATTTCAGAGTTTGTCCCATAGTAAAATAAATGAGTTTGATGGTCCCTATCTACCATATACGGCTTTGAGGATTTTTTGTAACACGTTGTATATTGTGCTTAAATAAGACATTTTACTTACACAATTCTTGCTAACTAAGTAATTCAAGTGCGCTAAACTAAAGCTAAAATAAGAAATCCTAAATATCTGCATTGCATTGTATATAGGTTAGGTAGGTACTGTTGAGCCGTGCCAAACTAATAAAATAAGTAATTATACGTTACTTAGGCATGCTGTTTAACATTACATTATTTCGTAACTCTACAGTAATGAATACTAGGAAATAAAAAATAACAACCACGAGCGAAATATCCATTGGCGACAGAAATAAAAATGGACGTGCGATAATTAGTACTTTACCTACTGTGTATACGACTAAATACAATGACAGCAAGATTAAAATGCATTATGAACAGGAAAAAAATTACAACTGCGTCTATATAATTATTTAGATAGGTACTGATTTACCGCGAAAAGCTCTTTGCTTTAAAAGAGTTTCAAGTGAGATTTCCAGCTCAAGTATTCGAATCTTTTTCGCTTTTATATCTCGATCTAGTGGGTCTATCTGTTTGGAATAAATAAAACGCTATGTTTTAAACATTTGTAGGAACTCATAATTTTTAAACATACTTATTTCATTATTTGTATAAAGCTTCGTACAGACTGAGGCGAATTCCGCGCGCGATGCGGCATTTTGACCACCTAACTCAAAGCGATACCTAGCCAAAGCAATTGCTAGAGCATTGCTTTGGCTTTGGCTATGGCTATCGCTTTGAGTTAGGTGGTCAAAATGGCGCATCGCGCCACAGAATATATAATAGTACTAACGTACAGAAGTCCGACCCCGCGAGGACCATCAAATAATAAGCTACTCTCGCTGCACGGCAATAAAGTACAATTTCAAACTGCACAACGCTGCGTGGATAAAATTATATGCACCTACGAAGAAGAAAGACAGGCGTCTCTTTCTGTCGCATAGCTCTGTCTCAACCGACACATTTCGGGGTTGCTACTCGCTAGTTACTGATATCATAGAAAACATTCGTTATGCCCATGAATAAACAATGAAATTACTATAATAGGTACCTACCTATAAAATAAAATAAATCTACCTAATAGGTGAGCTGAGCATATTTAAAGAGCATAAATAATAAGTATTTCTAAGTAGTTAGAGAAGCTCGATGGCGCAGTGGTATAGCGCCTGGCCCAACGATTGCGGAGGTTAAGCAACTTTTGCAAGGGTCAGTTATGGGATGGGTGAAAAAAAATAGTATTTTTTAGCTTTTTTCTTTACTGGTGCCATATTTCGAACTTCGATACAACTAAGTATGTAAATATGTATACAAAAAATACAATAAACTTTGGTAGGTAGGTAGGTACGTTAGTAATTAAGTATCAAAAACGAAGTGCATGCAGTTTCGCATTCGGCACTGACTCGTTTCGTTGGTGACGTTCACGCGCTGCGCTCTCGTCGCTTGCACACGCCGCGCGTTTCGGTCGGCGCGGTGATATCCCTCGACAATGGCCCTCTTGGAGTGGGCCGCGAGCAGTAGGCTAATATAAAAGTTTAAGCGCGGAGTTATACCCCCCTGATCGCGCGGCGAATTCGCCTCAATCTGTACGAAGCTTAAGTCTTTAAAAATCTGTAAAAAACTTGCGTATATACCTACAGAATATGCACAAATAGTATGAATACGCTCTAAATATAATATCTAACAATAATCGCGACTTATTTTATGACTAAATCGATTGAAAAAGTTCTCATTAAACTGAAATGCGCCTGCGCAATTAAAGATAGCAAAGGCAATTATATAAAAAAAATACAGCTGTAACTTTTTTCTTATTTGATGATAGTGCACATTAAGGTGATCCCGACTCCGGTGTGCAAGTTTTAAGACATGTATGTTTTTATAACTGATGATGGAAAGAAACACACTATAGAACGACGTAACTGGGCGTATTTTTATTTTTTTGTACCTTGCATTTTTTCACGTGTCACCTCAATTGTGCAATTTTTTTTTGTGATCATTAGCAATATTCACTATGTGAATAACAAAATTAAGATTAAGTGTTTATTTTTGTTTTGAATTATGATGTTTATTTTAAGGTTTTCCTTAAATTGTATTTTTTATGATTTTTTGAAAGTACTCGTAAGCTTTTCGTTAGTACTAAAATGTTATGTAACTCACTAAATGTAGTGGTTTAATCTTACGTTTATCATCACTGTTGCCGCCAAAACTTTGAATTTTTACTGACTCCAAAGACAGTTGTATATTTCTGAACGTTCAAAATGCCTTTCACGGAAATATCAACGGTAAATATTGCAAAATAAGAGTTTATTTCTCGTAACTCAAATTGATCTTAGTGGAAATTTCCTACTGAGTGACGGTAATTTCTAACCATATTTTATCTTTTCTACCGGATGTAAATATATTTTTCAATTTAGCAACACCAACTCAAAGCGTCATAACTGTCAGCCATTTTGTATACCGTAACGAGAAGCTCATACGTGTGGATGTTTGTTTGGAGCAGTTGAAATTTTCCATTGATAAACGGAAATATTTAAGGCAAATCCAAGGTAAGAATCATTACTTAAGTGTTTATGTGTTATTTTTTAGAAAGGTCAAGGTATACACTCTAAATTTAAAATAAAGTTTAATGCAAAGGCAAAAACAATAACCTGTGAAATATTTTTTGTAATTTCACTGACATGAAAGCGTTACGTCGGCTGAGAAACATTTCACTCATTGGAATGAATTTGTAACTCAGTGGAAGGTAAGGGCGTGTGCAAATTGTAAATTGACTAGTGACCCACCCAGGCTTCGCACGGGAGCAACTAAGAGTTGTAATTTTATCGTGAAACGATAAATTAATATGTCATTTTCATTTCAATCACCTATAAATATTTTTATAGGTTCGTAGTTAGAGTACCTTCCTGTTAAACATCATCCGTGTTATTACAAAAGATTTTTAAACACTGTTTAACTAAACACATGTTTAAATGTGATGCTGTCACTTTTTGGACAATATTTCTTGACAGAGACAGCATCACATTAAAACATGTGTTTAGTTAAACAGTGTTTTAAAATATTTTGTAATAACACGGAATATGTGAGTGTTTCTTGTGAGCAAAGCTTTACTTTTTCCATTTAGTTATTTCGTGATTCCATTGAGTGATGTCTACCAAATCTAGTGTTAAGAAATTAAAAATATTTTATTAAGTTCCTTAATTAACGTTCCATTTTGTTACCAAATAAATATTTTATAATTCCTTTATTTCACATTTGTGTTAGATTTTATCGTCTAATTTATCTTAAAATACGTTATAAGCAAAAAAAAGTATAGGTTTATGACCAATCTGTAACTCAAAGGAGAGCATTTAGAGATTTTTATTGCTCAAGTTGTGTTTAAATGTTTAATATCTAATAGATAATTGTAGTATTGACTGATTATGTTCCAAATAAATATTATTTTATAATTACTGGCCTATTTAATTTGTAAAAATTCTATTAATTTTTCGTAACTCAATGGAGCCTTTTATCAGGTCTAGCACATTAAACTATTTTTTATTTTAAAAGATATGGTACTAACTTTAAAAACATATGAATATTCAGTTAATTTATATATTTATGATTAGAAAAAAAATATCATATAGTATTTTATTGCAGTTTTATATTTATGAACTATGGTACAAGAAAATAAAAATACGCCCAACTGTAATCTGTAACTAGTGAGGCAAACGAGTTAAGATACGATACCCATATTAAATAACTTGATCTATTTGATACCGCTAATAGTGTGTTTTTTGGTGTGGGAGGTTCGAATGAGCTCACACGATGGTTTTAAACCCATGCACAGACTAGATCTTTTTGTTAACTAAATAAAAACGAGTATCTCTTGATGAATCATACCGAGTTCATGTTTTATATTTAACAATTTCAGTTCCTCATTTTCCATATCATCAATTTGCACCTTTAACTCTCTTATAGTGCGTTCCTTGGGTTCGATCTATAGAACAGTGGGTTGAATTTAATTTGAAGAGACTCCTATGTTTTTTATATCGGTAAGTTCTAGATATTTCTCGACTCAATATTTAGTATTTAAAGTGAAAAAATAAAAAGACAAACCCACCTGATTCTTTAGCTCCGTAATTTTGAAGTTCAACACGAACTTATACTTTTCCAATTCTTGTTTTTTCCTCTTGAGTTGGTATATTCTCTGCTCTTTGTCCTGAATTGTTCCATCTCGTTCGGCTATTTCCTTTTTCAGATCTGCTACGTCCCTCTCCAGAGTTGAGATAACTTTTTGGAATTGAACATGTTCAGCTAAAAAGTAAGTGTAGGTACAAAATAAGTAGGCAAGCCCGATGAGTATGAGTACTATGCACAGGTTTCGGACATTAAATTATTGTCAAACAAGATAAGATTTGAACATGTTAAATGGCTCTAAGGAATGCGGAAAGGCGATCCTTCATAAGCAGTTACTCTAATAAATGATTATGTTATATTCAGAAAAGACGTCTACCAATGTCATGTTCACATATAGAACTCATTCACCTTTCAGTTGTGCTATTTGGTGTTTAAACTCATCTATTTCCTTATTGGCGCTGATCAGCTTCTTCTTCATGAGTCCCGTCTCCCCCTTGAGCCTCACGTTTGAGTCCTTTTCTTCTTTCAGTTGGACCTCGTACGCAGTTCGTATTTCAATAATTTCTCGATCGGCATCTTCTTCGATAGCTGCCTTTATGCTTTCGTGTTCTTTAGTTTCCATATCAGCTTGTTCTTGTAACTGCAGAACAACATCGAAAATGTGAAAAACGTGAATAAAAAAATTCAGCTCAGTTAATTAAAAATTACGGTGGGTGTCACTGTCACAACCGGATCCCTTGACTTATGTTTATGTAGCAAGCAAGACAAGACGTCGTTTTTGCTTATTCAAAATGGAGGTCTATTATAATAACTTCGAATTTTACCTACTTTTCTGAGATTAGCTATTATTTTTGCAGTTTCACGTAGTTGGGACATTAATGAAACCACGGCTTTGCGATACTTACAAATAACATTAAGAAACAAGGTAACTAACCTTATAAACTCGACGAAGAGGAAAACTTTTAACAGCCAATTACCCTACCCTTGACCACGAAATAGTTATAAGTACTACCGTCCTTGACTTGAACTTGATTTGACCTTCCCAAATCTATCATACCATCTATATCATTTATCATCTATAAACTCAATAAAAAAATTGCTTTGTCCGACTTCAGATAGGCATCTACTATTTTCGGAGAAATGTTAATAGGTTTACGATTAAACGGTCCTTACCTCTAGCAACAACATATCCTTTTCCTCGAGCTTGGCTTCGAACATCCTGTTCATTTCCCTGAGAGCCTGCCGTTTGCTCTCCGCGAGCTCTTCTAGTCTTTGCTCGTAATCTTTCCTCATTCGAGCAGTTTTGTCTTCAAGACTCTATAATTAAATATGGTTAATATGGCCTTTAAAATTTTATTATAAGACTTGAATATTTTGTCCATGGTATAACGCAAACACTTTTTTTATTGAGGTGTAAGCATTTTTGATTTTGAACATTTAACTTTTTATCTCCTTCTTCTCTATCTCCTTCTCATAGTCAAAACAATTTCGACGCAATCAAATATACCGTAATTAGATCAGTATAAGTAATTATGTTTGCCTCATTTGACCGTACCTGCCAACTTGCGACAGTTGAGGTCAGTTTTTACTTATCATGCAGGTAACGTTAAATTATTACAATAATACTGTTTGCAATTATGCACTGTATTGGGAAAACTTAATTATGCAACTAGCTAACTTGAAGGTATGGGAAATATGGATATTAGATACTTATGTACAAAAAGCATAGGCAATAGTGGTAGCCTATCTACCTACCAACAACCAAACTACTCGACACGATTGATTAGCGGAAAAGCCTAGCTTCGTTGCATAGAGATTTTTCACGCGCGATTCCACCTGATCGGCTCCGACCGTTGACAGACGCGAAACCGCTACGTAGATGTGATCCTCATATATCGCCGTCGGTAGAAGACAACTCATAGTGGAACTACCGCCGAAGGTGTGGTGTGGTACAGGCGTAAGATTAAGTTATTAGTGGCAATGTATACCTGGTATCTGTCGTACTCGTTGATGAGCCTGATGTTAAAGTCCGCCTCGAGCCCCTGCAGCGTGCGCTCGTGCCCCGACCGCAGCTTCTGGATGTCTTGCTGGATCATTCCTATCTCGTGCGTGTGCTCGTTCTCCATAGTCTGCGCAAGGAACGCCCTCACACATTAAAGTATACTTATATTCAAATTATGGGGATACATCTAAAATTAACACATTTTGATGTAATGATGGCATTACAGGTTGCGGAAAGATCCTAGAGATCTGAAATTAAGATATATATTTCTTTAAGTCTTTCTCCAGACACGTCTATACGTGTCCTAATACAATCTATATCCAGAAACACAATTCAGTGATTTTGTTTGATAAATTTTAATTTAGAAAATACCCTTTAAAAATTATTAAAATCGAAATTATTTAGAAACAACATTAGGTATTCAAGTCGAAATTGCTTTAAATAATATGTTTCATTAATATTCAGAATCGTGTAGAAGCATTTCTATTTAATCGCTATAGTTATTTACTACGAATTGATTTAATGTTATTTGCGCCAAATCTGCCGAATCGGTCTCGCTCCCACGCGCGTCGTTTTCTCATTGCTATCTCGCTTTACGCTTTATTTTTGACATAGCCCCTTAAACGGTAACTTTTAGTACCGTCAGTTCTTGATCTCCATTTTTAGTACCGTCAGTTCTTGATCTCCATCTTTCATCGCACCATTCTGTTTCCAAGTTATTTTGATGATTTAGTGCACTTACCTCATTCTTCTCTTTTAGTTCCTCAATGGCTGCACAGTAGCCTTCGTGAACTTCCTTTAGCTTCTCCGCTTGCATGGCCTCTGCTTGTCGAAGCTGATATGTATGCTCCGTTTCTAACTCGCTCATTCTTGTGCTAAGCAACTAAAAATAAATGGATTTCATTTATACTGATTAGTTAAAGGATGAATATGGTGCATAATGGAAAAAATACTAACATTAATACTATTTATCTTTTCTTGCAAATCCTTCTTACTTATCAAAATTTCTTTGGAATAAGCAAAATCCTTATCCAATGCAATAGCTCTGCCGTCAGCATTTGTCAGTCTCCACACGCATATCGAAGAGTCTTCTGCTACGGACACCAATGTCTGATCGTCGTACGATAATGCGATTGCAGTTACTTTCTTGTAATGCATGTGGAACTCATTGAAAATTGCTTTGTCCAGAAGCGGGAGTTGCACAGTAGTTACTCCTCCTTCTCCTCCAGTAATAAATAACATCATATCCGAACGAGATAGAACGATTGTGTCTAGCTGGCATCCAATTAGGGGCAAATTTCTTCGGATTGTATTAGATCCAATCTCTTTGATTTCTCCATCTGACCCGACGCAGTATGCAGTCTTGCCAACGCTGTAATATTTATGGAAGATTATAAATGTGTTTGTGAAGATAGTAGGAGTCCTTTATAGAACTGAATTTAAAAAAGAAAAATGTTGAAGTGGGTAACTAAGCGGTGAGCGAGTTCAAAACTAATCTACCAAGCTATTTGTCAGTTTCCATCCCACCAAAGCTAAGTAGTGTATAGTGAGTGGAGCGGATTAGGTCACAATTAAGTATATGCTTTGAAGATGTGCGAAGAACATACAACAGCTTTATTGGGTTTTTTTGTCATTTCACTACCTGGAGAATTCCATTATCTTTCCAGTAAACCAGTTCTTAACCATTTAGTGATGAGGGACCAATTTTGTCAAATGGTTGACAAAATTTCTGTCTTGCCATGGACCACCCTCTGTTTAGATTGGAGGTATAAAAGAATGAAGGGTTATTTTAGGATGGCCTCGCGGACCACTTCTGGTGCTTCCAGGGACCACCAGTGTTCCGCGGACTACCAATTAAGAACTACTGCTTAAAATTCAAGTGGACAACAACCTGTTTACAGCGCAGGCATTGAAATGGTTGGTCTTGAGGATCACCTCGCCGATGCGCTGTCCCGTAGACATACTCCACTCGTAAACCGCGCCCTCACTCCCACATGAGACCAACGATAAGTCATTCGCGGACCACGACAGAGAGGTCACCTAAAATCCAAATTAACTATGTTAGGTAGTTTCATTCGTCTTGGAATTGCTGGCAGGAATGGCATTCAATATTTCTTATGCAAAATCTGTAGACTCTACAGTGTAGAGCAAGATGTTGAAGCTTGCATTTTATTATTTTCTTCACACTCCTCAGTTATTGAAGCAAAGACGTCTACTGACATATTTTGCACATGTATACAATGCCTCTATCTATTTACTGTTGATATACAGATAAACTTAATTAACCTTGTTGCAGTGTAAATATGTCAGTTATCAGAAATTACTTAGAAAACGGATGTCGTTAATCTTAATATTTTATTGACATTATCGATTTCAACAAACCTTGCCGTTGTGGCCTTTTAAGTTAAAGACATTTTGGAAAGACGTAGATGAGAACACTTGGATAACTTGTCCGTTGACGGCAGCGAAGAGATGTCCGTTGGTACTGAATTTGGCTCGATTACAATTCCTTATCGGAAATTCTCGCATCACTTCAAAGTCGTCGATTAATACCACCATGAAGCGTAATTTGTCTGAGAATCCAACGATGGCGAAAAGTCCTACACAAGATGAGTTATCAAATTAGTTTTATAAAAAACATGATGTTTTTGTGGTCTGGTTGCAAAAAAGACTACGTAAAAAATACTACCTAAGACTAAGACTACCTAAAAAGGTAGGGTATCTGCTAAGAATTTCATATTCCATACAGATTTCCATCTGGATATAGTATGTCTATCTAATCTTATATGAATTAGAAGTGTGACAAAAGTTATCAATAAAAAAAACACTGTGCCTACCTACATTCCAATCAGCAATATGCTAACTATAATCTTTGTCATGCAAACGTCAACGTCTAGGTACTCTCAACGTTTCTCTCAGAGATTGGGAAAATTACATAACTGATGAAAGTCTTTTTGGAAATTAAGAAATGTTTCATTATGACAATCAGAAAACGAAACGCTGAACAATATCTTATTGTAAAGTCATCCATCATAATTAATTAGGTCCTATGGTTTTTTTTAATAAAATAAACGTACCCGTGGGGTGTAAGGATACACAATGGATTTCTTCTTGGTACAACCTGATGAGCTCTATATCGTCGGTCATGTAGTTCCAGATCCTGATGCTCTTGTCTTCCTCCCCCGAAGTCATGAATATGGGCTTCCAAGCACACATCGAGAGAGAATTTATTCGCCCATAATGCATTGCTGGCCCGAGTTCCATAAAAGAGATTTCTGGATTCTATGCAAGAGATAAAAATTGTTGCTTTTAAAAATTCAGGTACTCTTTATTAGATCTTGAACATTATTTTTAATTTATTTATTGTAATGTTAAGTTCTTTGACCAGTACCTGCAACATGTGTTGTCCAAACAACTTGACGTGGTACAGTTGTTTGCGCAGAGTTGTGATTAGAAGCGTCTCTTGGTTAGGGTCGACCGCGATGTGTTGAATGGCGTCCAATTCTGACCACATTGGGTATTCGCGAGTGTGCCTGAACAGACAATTTATGAGTATCACGATTTAGTTAAGATCTTATCAGACAACCTGTGAACTGAGTTTAGAAGAACTGAATAATTTAGAGACAAATTATAATAGTCAACTAGTTCCAAACTAGGATACTAAAAAACACATGTTACTTGTGTAACAAAGGACATTTAGTTTAGAGTAACTGGCAAAATCGCTACCGCTTCATTTCGGCAGGATATAATATATTTTTAATCTCTAATGAAAAAAAAAATTGTAAATTTTCATACTTATAAGATTTCTTGGAGATTCGGTAAACATTTCTCTTTCTCCAATGATGAGGCGTTTCCTTTTCGAACATGTGCACGTAGCCGGGCCCACAAGCATATACGAAACCTGTTTCAGTGTTCACACATTATTTGTAAAAGATTTATCAACAAAAAACTAAAGCAATTCTTGCAACAAAGTAATAGCTACTTTTAGGAATTAGACACAATGACATTACGAAATTCTCTATTAAGTATAAATAAAAGATACACGGTCGGTTTCTCTTATGCACTATTTTTGCATGCATCATTCATGAGTAACATTTGAGTAGTGCGTGCTCAGCTTAAATTTCTCAATTCAGAAACCGGCTAATAGATTTTTTAAGTCTTCACAAAGCTTTACTTATAAAATAACGTAGAGAAAAAAGTTTCTTTACCCTTAGGAAAGTTAACGAAGTTGGTAACAGCGAAGGATTCGTCAAAAAGGGTTGTTTCTCGCTCACTGGTTGTGTCCTGCTTGCTTGAAGTGCTCTCTGGACCCTCTTCAGCTCTGTTCGAATAATTTAAAAGGTTTTTCATTTAACTAAAGAGATAGACATCTTAAATCAGCAGGCGATAACATTAAGAACCCCACAAAAATGTTGTCTACATCGAAATGTAATGTTTGAAAGATACACAAAAGGTTTGCCGACTCGAGATTATTTGACATTTCTATAGGTAGTTATACAGAAAATCTCTCGAGCTCATCATGGTACAGGGGCAGGTTTTATAAACCAAAGATAACACAAAAATAGCGCAAAAAAAAAAAGGAATTCATATTTTCTACTTAATTTGTGAGTTTATACGTAAATGCGTTGATGTCTTTTATTTGAGGACCTTGTTGCAATTTTTACAACAAATATTTTTATCGTGTCTATTTTTATCTTGTTTATTTATCGTATATTTTCTATGTTAAATATTATTCAAAGAACGCGAACGAATCGTTAAAAATTGAAGCCACACAAAGATCTGAGAGGTCTTGCCACTGAAACTTTTAGTTCTTTATCTTCAATAATTGTATGACTTACTCGGCCTCAACCTTTTTCAAAGACATCTCAATGACGTCAACGGCCTTGAATATGCAGTTCTGGCGGAGCTCCCCGTTCTCCACCATCATAATCTGACCGTCGT
This sequence comes from Agriphila straminella, assembly GCA_950108535.1. Classification (NCBI taxonomy): domain Eukaryota; kingdom Metazoa; phylum Arthropoda; class Insecta; order Lepidoptera; family Crambidae; genus Agriphila; species Agriphila straminella. Next base: position 9,940,827 of record OX467306.1, on the reverse strand, counting down.
TCGTCCCGAACATTATGCGGTCAGATGTTAACCACATGCAGCTGGTTATGTTGATCTAAAAAAAAACAATTTTAACACTTGTTCTGAGGATATTATCCAAGTTAGGTTAGGAAATGGTTCTACAACCTTTAGCTTAGCTTCTAAAAACCTTTTCCAAACCTTTCTAGAACCTAAAAAAAATGTTACTTGTTCTGTTACATCGAGACTCGGGCCCTGTACGCGTAGGCGAGATACGGATTAGAATTTTGACTATATAAGAAGCAGTTACGAAAAAGCGATCATTTTTAAGGAGTTGGCTGACACGAAGAGCTCTGCGCATCCTGTCTGTCTAGTAAACTAGCCTTTTAGCTAAGTAGTTCAATTTTTAATAGAGTAAGTCCGAGCGGTGAATGTTGTCCGCTGCGGGTCAGGTTTCGGTAGGTAACGGTAGTAAAACAATTGTTTTTTTTATCATCTGGGAGTACTAAGTTCCGCATGTGGAGCAAATTTGCTGCATCCAATTACTTGTCTGAAATACAATCATAATCTTTTCGTTATTTGATGGAATTGGAAAGTGTAGCTGTTATAGTTTACATTACGTATGGGTATAGTGTTTCTCATATGATTGCATACACTTTAGTGTATGCGTACTTTGTACGTAGCACGTATTCCTATCTTACTAATATTATAATTGTGAAATTTTGTGGGTTTGGATGTTTGTTCCTCAATCACGCAAAAACGTCTGAACAGATTTGGATGAAATTTGACAGGCAGATAGTTTATAGCCTGGATTAAAACATAGGATACTTTTTATATTGGTCAAAGGTCCCTAGGGATTTTCCGAATGTCCACGCGGAGGAAGTCGCGGTACTAGTACGGGAAAATGAACGAGGTAGTAAAATTAGAGTTTAAAAAAAAGGAAACGAGTACACAATATTGACTTACGTTTTCTGATTTGCACCAACCCCACTGCCGCCAGACAGTCTCCGAGACGTTCATGATGCGGAAGGTGTACGGCCCGGTGATCACCACCAACGTAGCGTCTGATGGATTGCATTGCACCTAGATCATTCAAAAAAGGATAATAATTCAATAAAATAATATGTTACTATAAATATTGAAATAATTATTTTACTTTACATGGACGTTTATATTATTACCAAAGTTGTTTGTTTTCGTCTTATAACAGATCTTTTCCCATTATTGAGATTCATTATTAGTTTTCTATTAGTTTTAGTTTTATGTTTGAGACTCTGTCACGAAATTAACAGCTGAGGGGATTCACTTATGAACTCTTTATTCAACATTACATATAGGAATAAGTAATTTTTCTCCCAACCGATCCGTAGTCACACGAACTAACCACACCAGTAGTGTGACTATGATTCATTTTATTTATCCGTAGTCACACCGGTGTCACTAAGGATAATTTATCCCGATCCGTAGTCACCACCAACACACCCTTGACCCAATTTGCTTCTTTAACCCGTGTTACTTATTTCAATATGTATTATCTTCAATGCGATTAATCTTCTCTGACTTACTACAAGTCAATATTGTTTCTTTAAGATAACTTTTTGTACTTACACTTTCGACAATGCCTTGTCCACTCGGATTTTGTGCCTTGGCGTGACTTTCAACTTTGCCTTTATCCCAATTATAATAATATAGGTACCAGTCGGGTTCCCCAGTGATTGCCACAAGATACTTCGAATCAAATGTGAATTGAACACACGCAAATTCTCTAGCAGTGGTATTCTCGAAGGGAACCGTTAGTATTTTTCTTCTTTTGTATGTGGTTAAATCGTATATCGTTATTATAGGTTTCTGTCCTTCTTCTGCTATTTCATTTAGAGCCAACCATCGCCTAAAAATAATCATGAGATAAAATTTACAAATTACAGTAGGTATCATGTCAGCTAAATTCAACAAAAGAATTAAACTAAATGGAATTCCTTTACCAGGCTATAGACTTATAGAGGGCAAAGTGTGTATTAGGTATTATTTGAAGTTAATAATCATATTGATGGATCAGTAATACCTTACCTCCTCGCACTACTAGACCTTGCTTTCAACATCATCATATTTATTAACATAACAGTCTATTATAGACCACACCTCCTCTCCACGCTTGGCACTGGCTGAAAAATGCCCCCCTAGCGTGACCACCAAAACCAACAATATAGGTATATCGCCTGTTATAGTGTTTTATCGACACTTAACTGTCAAATTCTAAAATAAAACGTTATAAATCGCGCGTTCAGTGGTCATGCTAGGGGAGCTGGGGAGGAGATCGCACCGTTTTCACCAGAAAGTAATACGCTGCTGCCCATTTTTTGTCTTTTACTAAAACCCTAAGTAAGATGTGTTGATGTTTTACTATGTCGGACGCATAAGCTAATATTATAAATGCTAAAAGTAACTCTGTCTGTTACGTTTTCACGCCTAGACAGCTGGACTGATTTTGACGAAATTAGGTACGGATATACAGGGACCTTGGGGATGGACATAGGCTACTTATTTAACCGACTTCAAAAAAAGGAGGAGGTTCTCAAGTCGACGGTATTTTTCTTTTTATTTTATTTTTATCCCACAGCTGGGCACGGGTCTCTACGCACGATATAACCTGTAGTCCACGCGGGCGATGCTGCGGGCGGAAAACTAGTAGTAAATAAAATAACAACTTACCTGTTAGGCGATAAAACCAATGACTTGATCGGTTTGTGTTTGTCTTGGAGTCGAATAAACTTCTGTTTCTTTTGAAGATGGTTATGTATAACTATGACGCCGCCAGCCGGGTATATGATCTCGGACTCGTTGGCAAAATGAGCATTATATCTAAATCAAGGATTGTTATTTATAAAGAATAAGAACACATTAAAATTTCAGATTATTTACAGAGTAACGACATTACACAAAGCTTTTTGCGTAAGGATTCCATTTATCTGCTTTTTCTGGTCATTGTTTAATAATAAAATAAATAATCTACCTAATCACTCCTAAATGAAATAAGTAGGTAGGTAATATTCAGTAAGGTAATATATAGGTAATATTCAGTAAGGTAATATATTATTTAACTTTAAAAATAATAATGAACTGTTAAAGTTAATCAAATTAAATATTTCATGCTTAGTTATATAAGGCTTTTATGTATGATTTGATTTTTGTAGGAATAAGTGGAACGATTAGCTGTAGGTACAATGATAGTAGCTCGAATCATAATCTTTTTAATAAGAAAATAACTTAAGTTAGAAGCATCTGCTCCAGCCATAAAAGTCCATTAATGATCGAGGGATAGGTATCCTATGGCAGGGTGAACCTTCTGAACTCTTTAATCAATCAAGAAGTGGAGCCATCTTGGGTTTTGTATGGGAGGGAGTTATAGTATATAACACAATCTTTTTTTTGTATGGAATTTAATTGAAAAAAAAATACAATTCCATACAAAAAAGATTGTGTTTTAACTCCCTCCCATACAAAAATTCAAGATGGCTCTTCTTAAAATGATCAGGGTTATGAACCCTGATCATTTGTCCTGATCAGGTTCACCCTGCCAAAGGATCCCTGCCCTGGATCACCAAACGTCGTATTTTTACATGCCACTAAGTTATACCTATTATATTAGGATTAGGAAAGCGAGGAACTTGGTTTCTAATACCTAGATTTTTAAGTTATGCTTTTTTAATAATTCTTTTTATTGTGAATTATTGAATGCAACCGGTCTCGCTCTGACTCTGAGGAATGAACTACAAGATAAGGCATTTTTTTTTCCTAAAAATATGGTTAGAACCTTTTCTGAACTTAGAAATATAAATTTACAACATAGAAGTCTTTGTATAACTTACTGAATTTCCGTACGTAGACCATAGAATATACGAGCCGAAATATTCGGTGGTGTAGCCTTTGCCATGATCTATAAAGTTACGAACTAAAATACGAATTAATTAACATTAAACAACTTAAATATTCAACTTGATAATAATATTATAATATATAACATAATACATTGATCTATTTTTCCGCTTCTGTCATAACAGATAACAGTTTAGTGGTTGTCATGGTAACCACAGAGGAAATAATCAACCACAACGTAACCAGCAAAGAGATATTTTTAGTAAGGTAAGTTTGTCTATGGTTAAACGGTCCGAGCGAGTTAAAAAAGGTTGCATTGGCTAAGAAAGATAGCGATAAGTAGATATATTGGATTATAAATTGTATACGTATTTCCGGGGCTAGCCCTTAATCCATAGAGTAAGATAAATAAATATTAATCCATATGGATTTCTGGCGAACAGCGTGTGTTGTGGCTTGTTTCTCCCAGTCGAGGCTGAAAAAAAAACCCTGTGCGTGTGCGTGCGCCACCATACTAATACTATGGGACACAAAAAAAATCGTGCGTTTACGAACCGCCCCGCCGCCGCCGCGGTCAAAACCTAGCAAGTAGGTACTGAAAAATGACATGTGCTAAATTTTTGGCGGTTTCAGACCTACGATTAAACGTGTGCGTTTAATCACAGTGCGTCTAAGCCTCCCTCTTCTCTCTTGATAATTCCTTAGAAAAATTAGGTTTATACAACATAGAAGTCATTGGTTTATTTTGTTTACGTAGCGGCTGAGAAAAACTCAGTTTTATCTGAGTCAGGTTATTGCAGGAAAATGCAAATACTTACAAAACTTACGAATTAGCAATATATTTTACATTTTCTCTACATCTTTAACATTTTCCTAGCAAATAGGTACTCGAAATGAATAGAAGTAATAGTGCACAGTTGACATAGGTACAAACTGCGCATTCTATAGCCATACGAAGACGCGCGCCATTTGCACGGCTCCTGATTGGTCTTCAATGTCTTCCTGGAGGAGCATCCGCCTTGCAATTTCCGACACAAGTCTCAGCTTCCTTTGCCGGTTAATATACTTAACTATTCGTGACATTCATCATACAATATTAAGAAACAAATTGAAGAGATTGCTTCGTGTAGATTACAAACAAACACATTTTCTTTTTTTACAAAACAAGCATTTTTGCTAAGTTGGTAGCCTAACTTCTTATTCCGTGAAATTATAGTATGCCTTAATCTATTAGGTTCTAAGTATTTTTACAGAAGCTGAAAAATAATGAGATCAAATATTTTGCTAATTCGATATGGAAATTCTCGGAAAAAACTACTTATCTATAATATCACCTCTGCATGTCGATCTGTAACAAACTCGCATCTCACTTAATTCGACCTCACTTCACTTCGCGGAAATTTTAAATCATAAATGAGATAATGATAGGCTTTTTCTCTAATCACAAAAGATTTTAGATAGCTACGGTAGCTACCTAAAACCTTTTGCATTCGGTAAAATATACTGGCCTGAAAGTTATTAAAAATTAAATAACATGATGTAATACATTTTAGATGAATTTTTTTACACAAAATGACTATTTTCATTGCATCTTTTTTAAGTTAAAAATGTTACTAATGTATAATTTTAGTTTCTAAGAATTAAAGCCTATAAAATTTGCAACAAAACGTTTTTAATCTTAAACCTCTACCTTCTATAGTTGCAAAAACAATTGAAAAGTGTGATACTAACTTTTGCAGGCCAGCCTGCCTAGCATGACCAATTTATATCGCGTGATATAGAATTTTATCGACACTCAACTGACAAACTCCTTTGTCTTTTTGACAGTTAAACGTGATAAAACGCTATATCACGCGATATAAATCGGTCATGCTAGGGAGGCTGTGTAGCTTAAATATTTCGCTAATTTCTAATAACAAATTCACGCGAAGTGAAGTAAGGTTTGAAGTGAGATGCGAGTTTGGTTACAGAATCGACAGGCAGAATACAGAACAAACATATGGAACAAACTATCACCAATTCCGTTTCTACAACTTTAACTTAACAAACTTAACTTAATTTAATTTTAAGAACTCTTAAAGTAGGATCACCTAGAAAGCCTTGACGGTATAAAAATCTACTTGAAATCTCATTAGAAACACTTTTTACGGATTACAGCGCGTACCTATATATATTGGTTAATTCAAAACTTTTATTTCACTTGAAATTGAAATCTCTTGCTTCTCGTAATTCTACCTTCGAGTATTATCGTCTGTTAACAGCAACCCTATAGTAAGTTTTATCGAGCACGTGGCCGTCCCAGTAGCGCAGAATAACGTTAATAAGTTGTGCACATGCGAAATTAATAGGTACACCCGCAATCTAGATCGCGCGGCACACTTCTGAAAATGCTAATTCCTCGCTCTGGTTTTCCGCCTCACTTTATTTGCGAAGCCTGTCGCACTTACTTAGCGTGCCTACTTTCTCCTTTGTTTCGCGTTTAATTTATTACGTTTACTTCGTTATTAAATCTAATAGGTACCTTAATGATATTACCTAAACAATTAATGCAAGTCATTAGGTGAATTTATACCTAAGTAATTGATTCGTAGAAAAATGTTAACCACATTTTTTTTTTTATATTATTAGTTTAAGTACTTATTTCAAATAAAAACAAAAATGCGTCTACCTACACTAAACAAATGAAGTTTCAAAACTTGGAAGTTGGAAGTGTATTTCGGCTAAGTGCGATAGTAGGCACCCCGCTATTAAAGCCTACCTCTACATACAGAAATAACATAAACAAAAGAAATAATTTTCATTGTTGTCATTCTATCATATTGCGATTGAGGAAGTTCTTCGGTGAACCAATAAGGGTATTGAGCAAGAAGATAACATCAAGTGACCCAGTCAATGAATTGGCGATATTGGACACAATTGATGGTGCAATCTAATCGACTGACGCATGAGAGTTTCCGCCTGTTCCAGTATAGTCCATCTATGAGAAAACTGAGGATATTAATGTTAGCGAAACTTTTTTTCACTGCTGTTTTATGACATTAGTCAAACATTAGCCCAAAATAAGGAAAATAAAAATGTTTCTAACGAGTTAGGTTAAGTATATTGTTTTGAATAGATATTTTAATTGCATAATAATCATCAAAATAATTTGGTTAGTAGGTACCTAAGCTATCAATATTTTAACTGCCGTATTAAACGAAGTGCGAATTAAAAATGTCTTAAGTTTGAGAACAATAACCACAGTTATTGACCTTCGTAATGAATGAGTTAATACAGTTTTTGAACCTTTGTTCGAAGTAGTATATACCTAAACTAAAGTGCAGTGGCACTAAAACAAAGAACAAAAGCGGACAACAAGCAAGTCATTTTGTCTTTATTGTCGAGGAGCAGGCAACTAGCCAATTCTGTAACATTTCACGCCGATGTAAAATAAACCGATTGATGTAAGAATGGCTTTTAGCAAAGTTGACGGAATGTTGTTCTAGTATTTTTAACGTTGTAGGTCTGTAAGAATCATTACCAGCCTCGACGTCGGTCGTATTAAAAAGTTATAAGCTAAGCTACACAACACGGATCGATAGCATCGCGTGTCGGCCCATTAGCGTTAACATTTTGGTAGAATGCTTACAACGTGAAAGCGAACACAATCCCGACCTTTTGAAATATTTCATGTAATAGTGATTTTAGACTCGTTTGCTCGATCCCAAGTTTTTCAATGATCGAAGACTCTACAATTAGCAGTTTCAGTATCCGGGTCGTGTGTGATACATTGCGTAATTCTTGAAGCGGTCGCCTGTTATATTTATTTAAGGTGTGATCATATTTTCCTCAGTTTACTTTACACGACCTTCGCCTTTCTTGTGGATGACGTGGCCTCGTCACATCTGGCGTCACCGCAGTGGCAGATTTGCAGTCCATTCGGTCATAAACCTCTCGTTTTATAACTGTAGCTGATGAAACTTCAAATGGTAATCCGTCTCTAAACCAATTGTCTCAAGCTATATTACAATTTGCCTTGTGACTCTTATTTGAAATGCATAGCAAAAGGTTTGTTGACGCAATTTACCAGGGTAGGTAATTCGAATATTGTGTAATTATAAAGTTTTCAGAAACATAAATTAACTGAACGACTGTTTTGTTTCCGTTTACTAGAATTAATTACTTTATTTACTTACCTTAGTAATTTAATTGTTAAAATACCTATAAAAGTAAGTAGGTATGTTTATTTTCCTTTTATGAAACTGATTTTAGTAAGTTAGGTAAGTCTACCTACATACCTAAGTTTATTTATGTTTTTTGAGATATGTACAGAACAAAAACAGCGCCACTGAAATGATGCAAAGTTACGAACTGCAGTTTCATCGTTTGACGTCCGTCTCATATGGGGAAAAACATTATAAACATGCATTACGCGAGATTATATCGATGCAAATGTTCGATTTTTCGTTTTATAATAATCGATTCGTCATATTTATAGGTAACAATAGGTGTGACGCATTGAACGTCATGAAAACACGATGGTAGCGATCAAGACACGGTCGGAGAGAAGTGATAGCGCAGGGCTGCGGACGATGGCAGCGAGTCGCGGCTAGTATGCCGCAACCCGCGACGCTGAGCGCCGCGACGCGCACCAATCTCGAGCTCAGCCGCGAAAACAAACACGCCAATTATCTCGCGCCGATAAAAAGATACAGCATTATCAACGCGCGATAACTCTCTAGTGTGATTACTGATAAAGAGCGAAGTGGTCGACGCCTTAACTGTGTATTATGTAAAAGTGTGACAAGTGTCATCAGTCTTACGCCAATATGACGACCATGGCCGGTCCTCGTAAGAGCTTCTCCATTCAAGACTACCCGGAACACTTGAACCCTTTCCACGAGGAAGATAACCATAACAAAATCAGGTTTTGGACTATCGGAAGGAAACTCAATCGTTCCAACAGCATCAACTTCTCTGGAATCAAAGACCTTAAAAATTCATGGTAAGTGAAAACAGCTGATTTTTACTGTAGTTCAGATAACGGTTTACGAGTAGATATTTCGGCCTGTACGTTAACTATCTTGTAATACATTATAGCCTTGGGAAATTGATTTCACCCGCACGTCGCGTCGTTGTAACATGCTAACGAGAAAGATAATAAATTAATGAATTGCTTATTGTAGAAAATAGCTACATTACATACCTACCTACCCAATGAAATTACCGATTCAATGCTATTCTACTATCGAATGTGTGTGTCACGCGACAAATTGTTTGCATTTAGATGTTGAAACTGTAAGACACTAAAATATAATTATTTAAGTTTGCAATCGCTTAAAGTAGGACCTTAATTTAAAAACCGACGTTGAAACTGTAGACACTAAAATATAATTATTTAAGTTTGCAATCACTTAAAATTTCAATAGAGAAAATGGTTAGAGAGTACCACCAATTTGGGTACCACATAATTCATTCAATCCCAAATGACACACTGCAGGATCTAGATCTAGATAGGGATCAAAAAAGAGGTCGACATAACCTCTCTGAGTTTTCATCCGCCAGTTCTTTCTCGGAGAGGCATCCCAATTTGTGAACTGGTGGTAGATTCAGAAGATAGATCGTGTTTTCTAATTAACTAAAGTTGATTAAAATCAGTTAAATACAATTTTTATTATTAAAATCAGAACGCAGCTATAAAATAATTTTTAAACACACTTGCTCGTAAAGTGAGCCTTAATACATCGCTTTTACGGCCATAAACCGACCTATAACAAACGCGTGCAATAATATATAAAACACTAGTACGTAATAGAATTAACCCTACAAAGTTAAATTAGTACCTTACTGCAAGTTCTATGCGAGTAAACAGAGCATTCCCAATTTAACCGGGTAATACAGTTATTTTTTTTTTGTATTAACAAAGAGGTTTTATGTTGCCGAAAATTCATATACATTTTTGGAATAAATTAATGTGTAAGTCCTTACATGAAATAAAACACTTTTAACGGATACTAGCGCGGTTTTATTGAAAGTACTTTGGTAATTAGTTGGTATTTGGTCTGATTTTTTATTTTCCCGACGTTTCGGCACCTTTGCAGCTGCCGTGGTCCCCCGTGACCACGGCAGCTGCAAAGGTGCCGAAACGTCGGGAAAATAAAAAATCAGACCAAATACCAACTAATTACCAAAGTACTTTCAATAAAACCGCGCTAGTATCCGTTAAAAGTGTTTTATTTCATGTCTAGTGAGCGCGTAAGCTTGAGAAGTGAGTGTGTAAGTCCTTAATTAAGTCAAAAAACTATTTATTATTATCAAATTATTCATAATTCACAATATTTTGTTATAAAATATTAAAATATTTGAATTTTATCACTAAAAATTATAATTTTGAAGTAGGCTGTAATGGCTGTATGCTCACTCACCCCTTTGTTCGCAAAATATTCTTGCGTTGGGCGTGTGAAAAAAAAACAAAAAAAAATCTGCGCGCCTTTTCCCATAATAATTATCATATTTTGTTTTGTCGTATTTGTTGCTGTGTGGTAAATTACTTTGTATTTTCCTCGCAAATGTGTTGAAAAACGTCATATGAAAATCGTGAGCTCTTGCTTATTGCACACTCGGCTGAGTTACGCCCTCGCCTGCGGCTCGGGCTGCAACCCACAGCCTTGTGCGCAATGAGCAACCTAAGCTAACTTGTCTCATAATGTACTATAATAAACTTGAATGCATTTTTATAAAGTTCCGAGCGGGTAATTTCATAAAAATATGAGCAGCCTTTTTACTTTAGTCGACCCGTTACCACGGCCCCTGGAAACGTCGGGAAACCCAAAAATCGATTAAATCAAAACTAAATAATTCTAAAATAACATCTGAATTAACCAATATACGCGCTGTAATCCGTAAAAAGTGTTTTATTTCTAATGAACTGTACGCGCGGAAGCCCTAGAAGTGTTAATGATGTTATTGTTTACCAAATTGGTGCTACATAATATTGCAAGCAAAATGATTTAACAAACACTGGCCTGAAATGGGCCTGAATGCATATGGAGTCCAGGCAGGACCCTTACTTTTCTACTACTTACTGAAATCATACTGAAACCGCTAAAACTATCAAAACACGAGGGTCGGGTTCGGGTTCCACAACCTAACCGCTTTAAAAAAACCTCTAGCCTAGTTGAAAGGTGCAATGGAAAAGCGATAAGTAGGTATATCTGCTATGTATGTAGATCACATGATGTTGCATTTCCATACAGTAGTAAAATGACAAAATTAACAAAATAAAGAGGCCAAAGTAGGTCCTAGTGAACAATATTTCAGTATTGTAATTTAAGACAATAATTCTTACCGCAATCTCTCCGTCTACTTTACCACAAGCAAGAGGTATGTTTACATAGTGAAGAGCATATAATTGAAATGTTTTGGGGTCTATTTAGAAAACAATAAATGTGGCAGATGAAAAAGTCCACACAAAACAAAATAATACAGCAAGGAAACATTTAATTACTAAAGCATAACTTGGTTTGATGATACGGTAAAAGATAAGGTATGGTAGACTTGGTTTAAAAGGTAAGGGGTACTTACCTACGAGTTCCCGCGGAAATAAATGAGTTCGATATGGAAAATGGAAACCAACCGACCGACACACCTACATTACGTTAAAATAAGATTAAAATATTATTATGGTATCATTTCGAAGGCATACAAATATTCAAGACATCGATAATCAGCAATTCTGGACGTGATAATTTGTGAAATGCCTACATTTTGCTGGTCAATCGTGCGCAAAAACCTACAAGTGTTGAACCTAACTTGCTTTTGTTATCATATCAAGCACATAGGGTCTAAACTCTAACTGAATAAGTGTCGTCAGGCGTATTTATAGCTCTGAAGTCATTATTGACACTGTCGCATACTACTTAAACATGCAACGTATACTTAGGTATTTAATTAAATAACTTGTTTACGTGACGATACACTATTATATATTCTGTGACGATACTTTTAATTCTCTTCGTTTTAACTACTGGAAACTTACGATTTACATTTTAACTAAAACAGAATTAATCTCTCTTCGTTATTATTACCCACTTATTTACATTTAGGTTTTTGTTTTTTGTTTAAAAACTGACAATGATAGGATTGAAAGTATACTTATTTAGTTCCATGGTTATTATTGAGCTTATTTGAATAAATATATTTTCATTTTCAATATTCTCTTCTAGTTTGACATTTTGTCCTTTCCAAATAATTAGATTTTAATGTTTTTATTTACGATAGAAATCCGGATAGGTACAATTCCTTTTATCAATTCTAGAAAAATGGACAGGTATGTCCGCCTTTTCTACCGATAGGGTCGCTCGCTAGTGTAGGGAACTTTCTACCTACTTTTAGTTATTATTTCGTAATTTGTATTAAAAAGATACATCGCTTTTTTCTTACCTTTTTAGTAATAAGGTAAGTAAAAAGCGTTGTCTCTTAGTTGTTATTACTTACCTAAATCTAATCAATCCATCATAAACGTCAATCAACCAATCTGATATAGGTTTTTGGCACATAAACCTAGATTCTAGGTAGGTACATAATATTGTGCCGAATTTCAAATTGATTGGTTTCTTTCAGCAAGGTAGAGTCAATCTAGAACAAATTATTTCTGCAAGCTGTAGGTAGTTGGTAATATTAAAAAATTATAGTTAAAAGTAACAGCGTATAATAATATAATAAAGAACCAATTTTATTAAATTTTTTGGCTCTCTGTGGGATAAATCATCCGACATACTTTTTGTTTCTCTGCTTTTTTTTGGTTTTTCGAGGTTTTTTCTTTGGCCACACAACACAAATTCTCCAAACTCCATCGGCCCACGTGTTCCTTCCATAACAAGGCGTAAAAAGCACCCAAAAGAATACCTGACCCTTGGCCAGCTAAACATTCAAAATATGAAATGGCTGACCAGGATATCAAATGACTTTCTTTTTCTAAAAATTATACCTTTGAGTTTGAGTAGAGTAATGATGTTATGTTAAAAAATTCAAAAGATAAAAAGTGAAGATATTCGCAAAAAGACAAAAATAACAGATGCCTTAAAACATGCACTAAAACTGAAATGGAAATGGGCCGGTCATGTTTCAAGAATGAGAGATGAAAGATGGACGATACAAACAACAAAATGGTTAGGTCCACAGGGAACAAGAAGTGTAGGTAGACCAAAGAAACGATGGACTGATGACATAATTACCATGACAGGAAAAGAGTGGATGAAGATGGCACAAGACAGGAACGAGTGGAATAAAAGGGAGGAGGCTTTTACCCAGAAGGGGTCCATACTACACCAAGATTAAGAAAATACTAACATAGTTCTACAACTTTAATTATCAACTAACAAAATCAATTTACTTAAAGAAAAATGTAAAAAAAAAAAAAAAACTGTATGGAAATAAAGAAGCTTTATTATTATTATTATTATAATGATGTTATAGCAGCCGGGGCCAGGAATATCTTAAAATGTGCCTACCAAAACTACCTACGAGACTTTGTATTTGTAAGTAACCATTGACCGAACGATTTCGACATCCAAAAGCCATGAACTCTTTAGGTAGGTAGGTAGGCGTAACTTACAGATAAACAAGCACGGAAAACCCGGCATTTGACAATCATTGAAATGAAATCACAGTACCTACCTAACAAATTTAACTTTATTACTTACATCAAAAGCTTAATAAGTAGTTAGGTATTATAGTTACCTACTCATTTATAAGTAAGTAGAAGGTAAATTGTGTACCAAAACGTGCTTTGGCTCAGATCCAAACGTTTTATTACAGGATTACACTACAATTTAATATGCATTACATTTTGTGTTTTATCTTTATTAGGTCTGTTTTATAAATATTTACCTAAATGAATTATATTCATAGTTTCGTTTAAGTTCCTGTTAGATAAAAACACGCAAGCGTTGCTCTAAATACAAATAATCAGAATCCTTAGTTTATTTTTAATAACAAGGAACTTTTTTCCTTTAGGGTTCTGCATGATTAAACCTTTTTTTAACCGACTTCATCAAAAGGAGGAGGTTCTCAATTCGATTGTATGTTTTTTTTTATCGTTGTTCGCGCGTGTCTTCGACATTTATGGACCGATTTAGGTGATTATTTTTTGTTCGATTGAGTTTTCTTGCGAGATGGTCCCATTTAATTTTTTTTCAAATCGGTTCAGTAGTTTACAAGTAATCCTGAAAATACTATGATATTAAATCAACTAACTTGACAATTTTGTTATTTATGAACCGAATTAGATGTTTTTTTTTGTTGGGGAAGGGATACCTTTGTAATCTTTTTAACTGACTTCAATAAAAGGAGGTATTCAGTTTGTATGTATGTATGTTTCTCCGCGATTAACTCACGTTTGGCTGAGCCGATTTTTTTACCTAAATAATATACCTACACTACCTAATACAGAAGGTAAGTACTTACACTAAAAATAAAAAAATATTGTTTAAAAAACAAAAAACTAACTTCAAAAAACCTGCCTCTAAAAAGCAAGAAATAATATACAAATCATTAGATACGCATTATCATTGTTATAATAAAACACGTCAATTGAAGTCTTTTTTAAACTAAAATTACGGTTTTACCATTGGTTAAGGTTTTGCCGCTTCATTTTTATGACTTTCCTCGTCGAAAGAGTATTTTCATCCATAGAGTAAGATAAAAACGGCTGAAAAACTACAATTTCAAAATATTTTGGAGAAAATTGCAAATTTTTTAAGAGCTGTATCTCGACGTACCCGTCTTACTCTAAGATCTCGACGATGTTGAGTAAAAATGAACGCCGTAGTACCTACCGGTGATTTTTCATAGGATGCAACTATCAAAGAAACATTTAATTAAATTAAATATTTCGGAATTTTTTTAGGTTTTCCCAGGGTCTTCAAACACTTTATGAAGTTAGCACAGACCTGTCAAAGCTGATAATGGCTTAATAGTATTATTATGTCTTTTGGTTTTACACTATTTGGTCAGTATCAGAATAATTATTAAGTATGAATCTTGTTAAGCGACTGAAAAATGCATCAATAATTCCTGAGTAAACTGCATTTTTTTGCGACACCGCGATTTGTATTCTACAGCGACTATGTAATTTTCTAGTACCTATTGAAATATAATTATTAAAAAATGCACATGACAAGCATTGATTCGGCCTTGTGCCTACTTGTGATGCGACACAGTGGATGCAGTCACACACGTCCTAGTCTATCTAGGACCTAAGTATAGACGTTTGCACTAAGTAGTACCTAAATCATCATGCTAATTTTCGCATCCATCATGGATAAACCTAGCTGCAACGAATCCGTTGTTGTAGCTAGAAAATTGTAGTCATACCTAGATATTAAACTTTTTATAGTTCTTGATGTTGGTTGTAGCCAAGAATCTTATATTCATATTCTTTGGTTGTAGCTAAGTACCTACAGACACCCTGTGTTCTGTGCCTGCACATTGATTGAATGATTTATTATTATCGCACTTATAAGTTGGTAGTTTGGTAGTGCTTTATTTGCATGGGTGAAAACTCAAAAACTTTCATTTGTTTTAAATTAACGGCTCTTGTAATTTAAAAAAATCTCACTGTAGGGTAATATGCCTAGTTAACCGGCCGCCCCCAGTTATCCGGCCCCCCAACAGTTTTTCGAATAAAATAAGAAATTCGTGGCAATTTCTTAACATTTTGGATATTTTCCTGGCAGCACTGTTATCGATCTATCGAATGGTATGGACGCCACTAGCGAAACGTTACGTAATATTTTATAATTTGTGTTTCACGTTGAAGCCTACCGCATCTGGGTCGATTTCGCAAGTGGAGATAAAAAAAAATAGTGGAGAGCTCTTGCCAAATAGTCAATATTGTCCTTCAGGGCATCGTTAAAAGGTAAATATTTAGTTTGTTCTCAAGGTATGTTGTTATTTATTACTATTTTAACGTTAAATATGGCTTAATAAGCAGATATTTAGTAATATCAAGGGGCCGCCTTACTAGACAACGAAACCACATGTTTCCAGTATACCGGCCGGGGGCCGGTTAACTGGGACTGAGCTCGATATATTGTTTTGTCTCTTTTTGTTAAAAGAGGGATTCCATAGAAGAATGTATAATGCTATCCCTTTTTATTTATTTTAAAGTACTTTGTGTCCAGTACTCGGCCGCCTAAATGTGCTTGTATAAGAAGTTGATTTTTTCTTTTTGTATGGAAACGGGTGGCCGGTTCTACTGGGTGCTTGCCCAGTTTACCGGCCTCCTAGTATACACTAGGAGGCCGGTATACTGGCTATCCTGCAAAATACTCCCAGTACACCGGCCAGCTTTGAAATTTATCTACTAATAAAATTAATTGTGCGTCTCGTGAACAAGCGACGGCGACGTGCCCGCCATCCAGGTCGTTGACCCTCGCTGAATACCTATTTGTCTCTTGTTATTTCCGAAGTGAATGTCAGCGAATTACTCAAACGAACGCTACTGCATTGAACGATGTGTTTTTTAAGCAGACTTGCCTATCAGCTAGACTTCTTTATTTCTACACTACACTTTAATACTAATCTATATATTATAATTAGAAAAAAATACACAAAAATATTAATATATCTATATTATTATTGAATACCAATCAATGTTATTGATTGTTAATATTATATTTTTTACAGATTATACGTACTTCCGGTCATTATCATAATACCCATAATATTTATTGTTATTGTTTATAAGAGACCTATTGACATTCGGCTTTAGAAACTATTTTTTTGTTAATTATTAAATTATTATTTGTTACCTATGTCTTCTTGAGCTCGGTGGCGCAATTGTTCAGCGCCTGGCCCAGCGATTGCGGAAGTTAAGCAACGTTCGCAAGGGTCGGTCTTGGGATGGGTGACCAAAAATTTATTATCTCGAGCTCCTCCGTGCTTCGGAAGGCACGTTAAGCCGTAGGTCCCGGCTGCATTTGCAGTCGATAACACCCACTAATCCGCATTGGGCCCGCGAGGTGGGTTATGGCCCATCCTCCTTACCACCCATAAAGAAGGCCTGTGCCCCAGCAGTGGGGACGTCAAAAATGGCTGTTGGACATGTCTTCTTGATTACTGTAATAAAATTATTAATCGAAGATTTAGATTTTCTATAAATTTTCCGATTCCTATATGAAAAACTGCAAGGCTGATTCCAGAATCAATATAAAGGTTCCAAGTAATAGTAAATGTTAAATAAAAGTACAATCAACGATTTTTTTAACTCAAAAATAATAGTTAAGTATATTATCTGAAATTCAATTTCATACAAAAATCAAAGAAAAATGGACCTTATTTAAACTGTATTAAGAGTCACAGGCCGCTTACTGGGCTAGCTTATCTTTTGCCCAGTATCCGGCCGTCATGTTCTTTGAAAGGCGGCCGGTATACTGGGCAAAGGGGGGCCGGAAATAGGAACAGGGGGGCCGGAAACTGGGCAAATCGTACTTTTTTGGAAAATAATTTCTAATGACAAAACCGACTGATGGAAATTTTCAAAAAAAAAACAAGTAATTCTCAAGGATATATCCAACAACATAAAAAATAGTTGGGATCATTACTATTTGTTAAATTTAAGTTACAACTGTTCAAAGTCAACAACTGCCTTAAACGGCCGGAAACTGGCACTTTACCCTACCTACCTATGAAATTCTAATCAAATGTAGAGTTTGTGATGAAATGGCCCAAAATAATAACAGGATATGAGACTTGAAATGTTGTAGGTACATACATACATAGGTAGGTACAATGTTGACGACCTGAGTGGTGCAGTGGTCAACATGCCGCCTACCACGCAAGAGGTCCCGGGTTCGATTCCCGGCCAGGCAGAAATTGAAATGATGAATTTTAATTTCTGTGACGGGTCTGGGTGTTACGATGTATAATAAGTATATATTTAAAAAGTATATAAGTAGTATATCAGTTGTCTAGCACCCATATTACAAGCTTTGCTTAGTTTGGGGCTAGATGGCGCTGTGTGAAATTGTCCAAGCATTTATTATTTATTTATTTATTATACAGTGGCGGTCCATAATTAAAGACACCAGTCGATTTTCATACAAACGAGGTAACTTTGAAGACTCGGTTCTCCGCCAAGGATTGACCTAGCTGTGATCTGATGATGGCCATCCAGGAAGTGAATGGAGGAGATTCAGATAGTGTAAAAGTATGAATGTTTGGATTTTTGTTATTAGTTTTATAGTTCCCTAGGAATTTTTCGAATGTCCACGCGGACGAAGTCGCGGGCGAAAGCTAGTATTCTATAAAGTTAAATTACCTATCCTTTTAAATTAAATTATTCTTTGCAACGTAATTTTGTAGTCGTTTTAATTAACTCAAGGTAGTGTTATACCAATAAAACTAAACATTTTTGCCAAAGAAACATGGGGTAAAAAACGACAAAAATATTTACTTTCCCATACTAACACAATGTTTAAGCTGTCTAGTTATAGTTAGTAAGTAGGTAGGTAGTAGGTACCTACCTACTTATAGGAAATGCTTTGAATTTCATTGGTAGAACACTCCCTTAAGTTACATAAAGTAATTAAAACGACTTCCGGTAATTTGCGTGTCTGGCACTATTCGTCGAAGTGTGTCTTTCTAATAAATTAATTTTCTTCAAAATATTTCGACAAATTTTCGCAAAAGATAATGCGTCTGAAAGGCATAATTTTGTTTAGTGACAATTATCTTTTTGTTTGAAGGCGAATATGCTTTGCACCAACAGTCATTATCCCACAATGAAGTGCACTGCTTTGTCTATAACTACCGCAGTCCAACCAAGACGGATCGAGTCATCGTTGTTGCAGTAGGTCGTTGCTCCGACGACCACTTTAATTACAAACTTGCAGGTCATGATACTGTTTGCCAAATTCTCTCTTGCCAACTGAATTATCGGAAAAATCTGAACCCTTAGTATAAAAAATCCTTGGGGTGATTGCAAAGAAGTCTATTATGTATTCTGTGAAGAAGTGGATACCTAGGTAGGTAGTTAGGTACCTAATGTGCAAGTGGCTGTAAAAGCTTGAAGCTTTTCGTAGTTTGAAAGTTTTTTCAGGATTGTCCGAATTTGCTCGATATTTTAATAGTGATAGTACGTACAAAGTTAATATTACTGTTAATGTAATTGATCAGTTTCTATATTATCATTTTATAAAATAATATTAAAACCATTGTTATAGGTTATACGTAAATGAAGCTGTGTACACACAACTCGTGTATTAATTACCTACGGAACAAATAAAAGTATCTAGTTCTGACCTGAGTTATGAAATGATACCTAATACTTCCATATTAATTTGTTGTCACAATTTGTTTTATTAACCGCACGCTCCTGCAAGAGGCGCGAGGGTCGCAGCATTCGTTGATGGATCAAACGAGACTGCAGGGTTCACGAGTCAAGAACACTTGCGCAGGCGTCGCGCAATACACAAACAATGCTAATTTACATCGGCAAACAAACATGCTTATTATAATTTGTAACCTAACATAGATGTGACAAATGTATTGAGAAACAATGGAGGTTGCGAATATGTAGGAGCAACCTATATCACATAATACTTGATAATAATATGCCCTTCGATCAAAGGTTATGCCTATAAAAAATATTGAAATAACTCGTCCTTTTATTTTTTTCCGCATGTCTTAAATGACATTCAGTCTTGTAAGGCGACTGGGAAAAACAAGGTCAAAGTCGAATCAGTTAATAATATTGGAAAATTAAAATAACGCAACTGAGAAGGGCGGGCGGACACACAGTGGGATGTCCAAATGTTTTCGAAGAGTGGGTCTGTTATCTTAATTATTAATAATACCTTCTTAATTAATTAACAGGTGAACTTTTTGAAAGGAAAGATGTTAAATTAATAGTTAGTATTCTTGTTAACTCGGTACTTACAACATTTACGAACTTCTTAATAAATATTCTTTACGTATAAGAACTTGTATTACCTACATCTACTTAAGTATGTGAATGATTATTTACCCAAAAGATAACAAGATGAATCACAAAAAAATGAGATTAAATATCTCTAGTGGTATGACGTGGGTCATGAGCAGTTTGCAGTAGCGGTTAGAGAAGCGTGGAAGTATTCATTAGCAGGATGCGTTCCGTAGTTTATCGTCCAAGGTGCCAAGGTTACCTCCTTTGACCATAAACAAGTTGAATTGCTGTTAAGTTAGACTATAACCACAGAATAGTCTATAACCGGTAACTCCGATCAAAAGTTTCAGAACTAATTTCCTACAAAATAGATTAATTACCTACCTACCTACCTAGTATCCGAAATTTAGGGAAGTTAATTTAACAGAACAAAAGTCACTTAGGTACTTACTTGATTAGGTATCGAGAAAAACTAGGTTCTCTTTTTGTGACTAAGTATTGAATAATAAAAAACGTGTTAAAATAGGGCACATCATATTTCTCGGTTTAATTAGCAAGATTGTACCTATATAACAAATAAACCAGGAAATCACCGCATTTTCTAGGTACTTAGAGATGACGTTAGAGGAGAGTTAGTTTAGAGGAAAATCATCATAACTCATTAATTTGTTCATAACTAAGTATTATTGTAATTATTATTGTGTGTTTTGTAATGTCTGGTTCTTAGTAGATTTTGAATACCTACCTAGGCACTGTTTCTGATAGTGGCACAAATTTGATGTTGATTCACCTCGACAAATATCAGGAACACCTTATCAAATAAGAAAAATGTTATATAAGAACGAACACACTTCAAAGTATTTTAATAGAAAGGTATATGTATGTCTGAAATAAGGAGACAATAGATTGATTGTAATTCGTGACGAATATGTATGTTTTCTAAATAATTCGGTCTCTTTGTTTAACCTTTACAAACATGCTTATTTTTTTGACAAGATCATTTTACTTCTCAAGCTGACGCGCTCACTAGACATGAATAAAACACTTTTAACGGATACTAGCGCGGTTTTATTGAAAGTACCTAGGTACTTTGGTAATTAGTTGGTTTTTGGTTTGATTTTTGGTTTTCCCGACGTTTCGGCACCTTTGCAGCTGCCGTGGTCACGGGGGACAACCAACTAATTACCAAAGTACTTTCAATAAAACCGCGCTAGTATCCGTTAAAAGTGTTTTATTTCAAGATCATTTTAATTTTGGTAAAGATTTTTCAAACGATTTATTTCTCTCACCCGACTACGGAAACATCTACAGGCAATGTTAGATAACTCAATGCGAGATTTATCCACCAGAAGTGCAGCAAAAACCAGTAGCATTTTTATTAAATGTAACGCGTAAATTGCAATCGTCGACAGCGTTTAGAATAGTCCTCCTCATTGGACGACGACGTGAAGAGCGAGTGTTCTCAACCATTTGCATCCCAAGCCCTTGGACAGATGACAAGGTGGATGAGTCTTAACTCATCCACCTTGTCATCAGCCCCCCCTACTCAAATGGCCAACATTCTATTCGTTCGCTATCCTAAAAATTAAAACTAAGAAGGTACCTAAGCCATCAATTCTAAAATTACATCATAGGCTTGTCTATCCCTAAAAATATCTGTGATTTACATCAGCTTGCGACATGTGACTAAATCGTCTAATTGCTAGTTAGCGAACAAAATCGAATGTCAGCCATTTGAGTAGGGGGAAGGTCTGTTGAAGCTTACTAAAAGTTGCCTTCGTAGCAGATGTACCTACCTATACGTGATAACGTAATCAAAGCTAAAGAGACGACATCTATCATGTATTCCTGATGCAGTTCAAGTGCAGGTCAAACAAATCTGGATTTATCTTTACGACCTAGGCTTGGAGATTAATGTCATGCACATGTTAACTGTTCTAGATTGTCTAGGCAGCAGAATGTCGAGCAATGAGCACACATGCTTGCGAGATAAATAACATAAATGCTTATTGCCTTCTAATAACGTCGCCTGACCTAAACATTGTAATTTAGCCTGTTCTAGTGACGTCAAGTCATAAAAAGATAGGTAATTACTTTTTTATTTATTTCTTATGTGCATCTTCAATGATAACATACAGCTACCTGTATACCTACCTAATGTAATGCTTATGTAATGTAGTCGATTATTTACGGTTTGCGTAACTATTTTAGAGAATAGGTAGGTACCTACCTCAGTGAAAACTGCGTGTCGACTGTGTGCAAGACTATAGTGACTGGAATTAACTGTAATAATTAGAAGAAAACCCTTGTAGAAAGTGATCATTAAATGACATCGATTAATACCCTTAAAATTATTTTAATAAGCCCAATTTTTTTTAGAAGTACGGTCAACGGCACGCTGGGCTTCCACGACAGCGTAATGATATTCAATCAATTTTATAGGTACTTACCTACTTAAATGCAGGAACTTAAGGTTCAAAAATAAATAACAGATTTTTGACAGTTTTGTATAACCTCATGTGCTGTTGACTGTACAATGCGATCAAATTGATAATAGAGAGTGATCCGCTTCATCTTCACTCGAGAATGTATGGAAAAGAAAAAAAAATACAGATTTAAATACGTCGTTTTGTACCGCAAGCGCTCTGAAGTTAATCACTTCAGTTGTACATTATCAATCTACTTAATGGCATTGTACCTACTGTACTCCCTAGTTGGTTTACCCACTCCTCACCTGCGAAAGGCCAGGGTTAGCAATGACCACGCGGCGTGGGTGAAGACCGTCTCATGCGCGCGTCCGTCACGCCACAATTGCGATCGCTCAAGTGGAATCAAGTGCACTAAACTTCCATTACTTTTGTCAGTATTGCGCCTACAGACATCCGTTAACCGGGCCGTGAGAGCTCCTCGAGCGGTTATCGTACTCGCTGAACCAACTTCCGTATTACGAACGCAGAAAGTTGAATTTGCAATGTCTTAAAATGAAAAGGTGTCTGTTACTGGATTGTTGCGGATAGCGATCGTATTGGTCTCTATTCAACGTTCGCTACACTGAACTTTGATTCCATGAACGCCTCTTTCGATGAACACGTTTTGCCTGTAAAATAATCCACATCTTTTGTTTTACCCGTATACCTATAGGTAGGTAATATACCTATATTACCTACCTATACCTACCTACCTAAACTAACTTTAGGAGCATGTTGCTAATTGAAGATGCTTGTTTGTTTCAGGGCATTTCGATCCTTTATGAAGAAAGGCAAAAAAGGACAACAAACAGAAAAACCTGTAAATGGAAACGATGACAACAGTCCTATTGTATTCCGTCGAGCTTTACAATGTAAGTTTCTTTCGTATAAACTTTGATATGGCAAAAAGTACCTAAGTAATTTCTCTTACGAAAACATAACAACGACAAAAGTTGTTGTGATTTCCTTTGACGAGGTGACGAGATATTTCCCCAAATGGTACGGGAGCCTAGAGGGTCTGACACAGGCGATAATAAGGGCGAAAAAGTGATACTTAGCTTTGTTCAGCGCAAATAGGCAATTTTCGTGATTTATCGTATAAAAAGTATCCGGTGTTTTCAGCCCTTTGCGGGTTGAATCAAGTCCACCGTGCGTGTTGGACTTCAAAATAACTGCCATTTCCGCAAACAAAATCACATAAAACCTCAACAACGACATCCATATCGATTTTTTAGTTTGTTTACCCCATTCACCCCCTAAGGGATTGATTTTCGGAAAATCGCGAAATACTTTTATAATAGCTTATTTGTTTAAGTAGGTACTTACTTACTCCTTACGAAGTTTAGAATCGAAATGTCTATTTATTATTTTTCCATAAAAAATTATAAATAATTTATTTGCTACAGCATGGGTACATTGCGGTCTTATGTTTAAACTAGTCATAAAACATTTTAACCCCCATTTCACTCAGACCCTACGGGCTCCCCTACCCTACCACCAGTCAGGCGATTGTATTTTTAACCGACTTCATCAAAAGGAGGAGGTTCTCAATTCGATTGTATGTTTTTTTTTTATTTTTTTTTATCGTTGTTCGCGCGTATCTTCGACATTTATGGACCGATTTAGATAATTCTTTTTTTGTTCGATTGAGTTTTCTTGCGAGATGGTCCCATTTATTTTTTTTCAAATCGGTTCAGTAGTTTACAAGTAATCCTGAAAATACTATGATATTAAATCAACTAACTTGACAATTTTGTTATTTATGAACCGAATTAGATGATTTTTTTTGTTGGGGAAGGGATACCTTTGTGTAGTCTTTTTAACCGACTTGAAAAAAAGGAGGTATTCAGTTTGTATGTATGTATGTTTCTCCGCGATTATCTCACGTTTGGCTGAGCCGATTTTTCTACCTAAATAATATACCTACACTACCTAATACAGAAGGTACTTACACTAAAAATAAAAAAATAAAAAAATTGTTTAAAAAACAAAAAAACCGACTTCAAAAAACCTGCCTCTAAAAAAAGTAAGAAATATTATACAAATCATTAGATACGACGCATTATCATTGTTATAATAAAACACGTCAATTGAAGTCGGGTGGGGCTTTTAGAATAAAAAAAGGAAGATGTACCTACTCCAGCCCCACCCGACTTTAATAGACGTGTTTTATTATAACAATGATAATGCGTATCTAATGATTTGTATATTATTTCTTACTTTTTTTAGAGGCAGGTTTTTTGAAGTCGGTTTTTTTGTTTTTTACTTACTTGGAAAGATAAGCTGTGTGTTATGTTATAAATATCAGGAAAAACGGCTTCCTATATTTACTTATTTATTGCTACATTTCTTGTATCTTGAACGAAAATAAGTTTTAATTAAATGTTGATAGTGCAGTGATAGGTAGGTAAGTTTTTAGTACCTACCTAACATATTTTTATTTTGAACATAATCGCAGAATAGATATTACCTATCATAAAGATAATAGGTAGATACTAACCTACAGATATCTGCTTTGTATTGACAAAAATACGTCAAAGCAATATTTTATTAGGTTTATTTACTTTTATAATTTATATTTAGTACGATTTACTAGGATTGAGGTCAAATTGGATCTACAATTTTTATTTAGGTCTAGGCTTATCAATCACATAACATGTCAAAAAGGTAAGAAAGGGGGTCTTAAGACTACCACGAAATGTTTCTATAAACATAATCAGTCTAATAATAAAGCCAGACCATACCATTACTTGAATATCCACTAGCCTCGTTTTAATAACGAACTTGCTGACAAGTGTCTTCTGTATAGTGTGCTAAAGCTAAGGGTCCACTGATCAGCATCGTACGGGCTCACACCACATCACCTCACCCACACATCACCAATGAAACTGATTCTGCGTTCAGTACGGTGCGGATCAGAGGTACATTATTGAAATGAAACTGATTCTGCGTTCAGTACGGTGCGGATCAGAGGTACATTATTGAAATGAAACTGATTCTGCGTTCAGTACGGTGCGGATCAGAGGTACATTATTGAAATGAAACTGATTCTGCGTCCAGTACGGTGCGGATCAGAGGTACATTATTGAAATGAAACTGATTCTGCGTTCAGTACGGTGCGGATCAGAGGTACATTATTGAAATGAAACTGATTCTGCGTTCAGTACGGTGCGGATCAGAGGTACATTATTGAAATGAAACTGATTCTGCGTTCAGTACGGTGCGGATCAGTAAACAGACTTTTATAATTTCCTAAACAAAAAGTATTACTAAAATCGTCTTGCCGTGACGCGTGCGCTTGTGCAGTGCTCAGAACCTCTAAATAATGTTTACCTAAATTTGATTACAGTTTCATCGACGTCGACTATGGGCGCCCGCAGTACGATTGCGTCGCCCGAGCGCTACGTGTACGGGGGCTCCGTGACGCCGCTGCCGCGCTCGCGGTTCCAGGAGCGCCTGCGCAGCTCCAGCCAGAATGAAGTCAACTCTCTTAGGTTGGTAGTCACGGTCGGTATTTACATGGCGCCAGTATAAATGGGCACGTGGAAATATTTGGCAGTTTTGAAGAGACGCCACCATTTTCCCACCAAAATATACTTGGCGCACTTTCATTGATTATCGTGTTTTTGTGTGTATAAAGTACTTATAATTTCCTTGGTATCAATCAGTTTGCTTGCCAATACGAGACGAAGACTTCCCTTATAGGAGTTCTGTATCCGTAGCACGAAAAACTATGGAATTCGTGTCAAGCACAAATGTCTTGTATTGAAATTTGTGCAGCGCCACCTACCGCTGTAAAGCGAACTAAGATTTCCCATACAAAAAATTGGACAGTTACGCCCGATACACATCGAGAGTCATTCAATGCTCAAATTCAAGTTCCTGCTACGGGTACTGAAATATCTCCATTAAAATAGTACAAAATTGAGAGACTGATAAACCAACAACGATAACAATGATTCATGCTCAGTTGCAAAATAAGCTATTTTCTCATATTTAATTTTATATTGGCCATGCAATTGGATAACGATTCGAAAACATTTTGGTGATGCGGTTAGTTCTACAATAGCTTCTTGGGTTAGTATAGTAGTCCAGTAATAAGCGAATTCTGCTGGTAAACAATATTCTTAACTATCCATCGTGTATAATCTACAGACTTGGAAATGGAGTCCTTAACACAGTGCGGAAGAGGCTCTCTTTTCTCATATCGAGATAAAGTTCCCTGAATCAACATCATAGAGCGAAGATAAGAGCGCATACCAATCCATTTGTTGTCTTAGTACACAACAGGGGCGATTAACTTCACACTTTGTTATAGTTGTTCGCGATAATGATGTCATCTTAATTTTTATTCAACTTAGTAATATCACAATGCAGATGGATTCACAACAATAATAACATGCGCCAAGACAAGTAACAAAATAATCTGATAATCTACTTTTCTCTCCGCGCTTGGTTGGTAATTGTCTCTCTTCACCCATATAATTTTCACATGCTGTCATTCGATTAATCTACTCCATGAGGGCAACAACCAGTGACAAGGTGCAAACACACTGAGCTTACAACACCCCACGTATGTGCTGACACGCCCATCAGACATCGGTTTTCATAGTAAATGTATGAATTAGAAAGCACACTTTATAACACGTCGCTGACGCGACCAAATCCCATGACGCGTGTGATGCGTCAGTAAAGATGCAAAGTATTTTCGATATCGATAAAAATATCGAGGCACGAAACGAGCGAATACTCAGGTCTCAGACAATTGACGCTTCCCTAAACATACACGTAACATCACATCAGAGTGTCATCAACTCATCACCTAAGCGCAGTGTGCTATATCAATGACGCCATCTGGCTTGTGACAAGTGTGCTTCTAACGTTCCATCACGTGGCGTGGGGTATCATCACGTACGTTCCATGCATTTCCATCGTTAGTCATATATGCTACAGTCAAGCTATTTTAGGGTACGGGTCTATCCTTTGCTTCATGCGAAATATTTTAACTCTACAGTGCTTCACCGCGCATGGCCCGCAGCGAGGTGACCGGGTCGCGGCTGAGCGTGGGCAGCACCAACCCGTTCGAGGATGGGCCCGTGCCGCCGACGCGCTCGCGCCGCAAGAAGAAGCGCGCGCCGCTGCCGCCTGGAGCGACACCCGCCGCTGACGTATCGGTAATTTATATTTCACTCTCTTCTCTCAAATCACACCCAAAATGATGAAGCAACGCTCAACCATAGCGCCCGGTTCACTAACACAAAGAACTAACAGTTGAACTAACTAACGCCAACGTATCCGCCTAGGAGATTCGTCCTCTGAGTGGTGTGGTATCAATGCCGGAGTTCCACAGGGTGGCGTCTTATCTCCTTTTCTCTTTTCTATTTTTTTATAACCTCCATTACTCACTCGCTTTCAAGTTCCTATCACCTTTATCCTATCACCTGGTAGGTTAGGTTAGGTTAGTGTTTTGACCACTCGCAGCGGAGCTCCATAATGCTTGCATGCATGTTGCATGCTGAATGCCTGCTTGCATGCTGCATGCCTGCCTGCATGCTGCATGCTGCTTGCTTGCTGCATGCCTGCTTGTATGCTCCATGCCTGCTTGCATGTAGAATGCTTGCCGGGGGCTGCAGGGGGCCCCCCGCTATAAAGAAAAACTTTTAACGCACTTACCAGTAGGTTAGGTTAGTGTTTTGGCCACTCGCAGCGGAGCGAGCGAAGCGAGCGGAGCTCCCTAATGCTTGCGTGCATGTTGCATGCTGCATGCATGCTGCATGCCTGATTGCTTGCTGCTTGCATGCTGCATGCTGGGTGCCTGCTGCATGCCTGCTTGCATGCTGCATGCCTGCTTGCTAGCTGCACGCTTGCTTGCATGCTGAATGCCTGCTTGCACTGCATGCAATTGCAATTGCATGCTTACCTACTTGTTATATTTAAAAATGTATTATTAAAAAGCTAATTATAATTTTATAAATCAAATATATAAATAAATATATTTTATAAATAAATATATCCACTCATGAGGAAGGCTTGTGCCCCAGCAGTGGGGACATTCAATATGGCTGATGGACAAATAAAATATGAGTAAACAATTTTATTTTAGTTCCATAATTTTGTCGTTTTAAATTGAGATTCAATGCCAAAGCTCTCAAAAAAGTGAAAATAAATTTATGTCATTTGTTAGTTATGGCAAATATATCATTATGTTTAATGAATTTATGGCATATGCAGTTATGGCAAATGAAATTATTGCATTTAAAATTATGGAAAACATTAGTAAACCGATCTTAAGATCTACACACAGGCTCCTCTATCCGAACTCTCTAGTGCCATAGCTGCCACTAATTCTGATTTTGCACATTATCTATTAAGTCTTATGGTCTTGCTGTTAACCCATCTAAGTCTCAGTCCATCATTATTGGGAGTCCGTATTTTGTTTCGAGAATCGACTTCGAGCGGTTATACCTCCTGTGAAATTTGTCAGCACTGTTATTCCTTACACGAAAACCGTCGGAAATCTCGGAGCTGTCTTTGATTAATGTTTGAATTAATCAATGAATTGATGAATCAAGTTAGAAGGCATTTCCTTTCTCCCTCCTAATACTATTTTCTTAAACTCTCCTCAACATAAAAATTTTTTTCGTCCAAATTGATTTTTTTCTTCTATAAGCATGCAGTCCTAGGTCTTCATTCACCCTTTTAACAGTGATTTTGCTTAGTCCCATCTACAGACCTAGATTTTTTGCTTGCGGACAGGATTTCGTTGGATTTGCTCCTTCACTGCTTTGATGACCGCTAGAGTCCGAACAGTACGAGGTCGACCGCTCCTATGTTTATCTTCTAATCTTGAATCTTCACTGAATCGTTTGATAGTATGATCACGTATGATAAATAAATCTCAGTGGAATTTTAAAATTTTACAGCAGTTTGAAAATCTCAGTTGGCGCTAGACCGCAACGATGCAATGCAATTTACTGCGACCATAGTAGAATCAAATAAGTAAGTCGCCTTACTCATTCGCCCGAACGCGGTTTGTATGTGAGCGCGGCCCGTACGTATGAGCGTCGCACGCACACACTGACAACATTTATAGATGATAAAGATGCGCCAGTCGTGGCTGCGCCGGCGCCGTACGTGATCCCGCCCGCGCTCACGCACGCACCGCGCCGCTGCGCGCTCACGAGCTGCCTCGTGATAATTTGTACGTGTACCTACAGTACATACCATGCTTTCCAAAGATATTTTTGCAAAAAAGATTTGTTAGAATGAGGATTTATTTTAGATATTAAACTTTAAATAATAAGGCATTTTGTACCTACTTGTCGAAAGAGCCGTTTTTTCTGTAAGTAACAATTGTGTAATTTTGTTTACAAAATCACAAATTCCTACAGGAAAAAGTATTTTAATGTCAATTATTTGAGGTTATTGTAAAATATTCAATTTCCGAATTTAAAGATTATAATTTTATTTTGATAAGTGTAGGTAAATGAAAAAGTAAAAGGAATAAATTAATAGGTACTTAGTGTAAAAAATACAATTTCATAATCATTTTATTTTATTGGAATAAATACATGATTCAGTAAAGAGAGCTACGTTTTAATTAATCCTATTTCGATAGTGATTTTCAAATCAATTTCAAATCGGATAACATGACGTACATATGTAATAAAACATTGTAGACAGTTTCTGGTCTATGTACAAAAATAATTAATAAACTTTGTATTATAGATCCCTGATACTTACCATACAAGGAAAAAATGTTTTGTATAGAGATTGACTATGCAATTTTGATGATTGAATAAACTAGCGACGTGCGATGCGACGACGATAGCGTGTTTAGGCTATTATCGCTCGCTCGAGGCGCGAGTTGGCCTACTTATTTGATTCTACTATGCTGCGACTCTGTCTTCTTTGCGTGTCCACTCCTTTTTATAAAATGAAGAAAGTTCCAGAAACTATTAGTCTTTATTTTCTTTAAATGTTCAAATTTCAAAGGCCCATAATATTTTTTTCGGCTTGCATTTTAAATTTTACCTTTACGAAACTTTACCTATGTAGGTAACAGAACTTATGGCTAGACTAGTTGTATCTATTGTCCTTCTAGTATTTATGCTCTGTCCTCTTCCCCTTAATATTTTAAGGTTGCCTGGAAGAGACTGCTACGTAGCAGTAAGGTCGCCTTTTGTGTACTTGTCCATGTTTATTGTTTGCTCGTATGTAATGTCTTTGTCTAGTGTGCAATAAAGCGTTTTATTATTATTATTAACAGTTATGCTAGTAGGAGCAGAATCTTTAACAGAACTCGAATCTACAGCTACAGCACCCGATTGTCTGACTAGGCGTACAGCACTAAATGATACACTAATTTAGTAAAGAAAGAAAGAAATAGGCTAGCTTAAATATATCGTTGTGTTGCTAGAGTCGGCAGTCTAAATAATTCTTTTTTTACTTTTGTTTTCAGATTACCAGCGAAAATTCGGAGTTGCACATAAATGAAACTAATGACAGCAAATTGCATGCAGATGTTGACTTAGAAGCAGAGGATGTTAACCTCAATATAGAATTAAAAATTGTGGAAGATGAAGAAGTCACACAAAAAGAATTGATTATTGCAAGTCCTAGCAGCGATACCAAAGACGAACCTATGATAACGAATGAAACTGAGGAAACAGCAAAGGTCCAAGTCAACGAATTATCACACCAGGTAGAAAAAGATCAGGAATCAAACATAGAAACTAAAATAAAAACTTCCGATTCAGATGATGACATCCTATCCAAAGCTTCCTTTCCAAAAATAGACATAGCTACATATCGACGAAACTCTAGCGTAAACGAAGACGATATTCGACTAAGACGAGGAAATCTGGAAGACTTTCATGCCCTGATGAATAAGAGAAGCAAGAGCCTAACCAACGCCCTAGATTACAGTTATACAACTTACGACATTAACTTAAACGAAGAGAAATTGCCTATAGATCCTAATGGCAACGAGCAACCACAAAAAGTAGTATGTAAACTCTATGAAGAAACACCTAGAAGGCAAAGTGTCGAAACAGTGTCGAGCACTGAAAAGGAATTCATGGAAATTGATAGAGCGACCCGTGAGCTAGAGAGAGAGATAAGCAAACTAAATTCGGCTCTTAACGAAGACGATGACGCCACAGAAGCTGGTGCTAGACTGTCGGTTTTAGATATTAGGAGAAGATTCGACAACAAAGATGTAACATCTCCAAATCCTATACCAAAACCCAGAAGAAGTCATTACGGAGATTCTATATCACCGGTTAACGGCAACATTAAGACATAAGTTTGAAACGGGACAAGCAAATTACGTATTTAAAATGGTAGCATAAAATTGGATCTCAAATTTCGTAAATAATAATATTGTGCCTTTAACAACGGGGACCTAATATCAAATACCAATAATGTTTAAATACGTAAAACATCACTATTTATTAATTAAGACTTAAATGTGATAAAATATAAGTTAGCTGTGCTTTCGTAGGAATAATTAAATAGGTGTCTAACATTGTACTATTCTATACATTGTGTTGTTCTATGCATGCCTTTTCATCACCCCATTGCTCTTTTTAATAAACAACCTATTTAAATATGATATATATTTCCGTTTCTCCCCAGAAAATTGTATGAATTGAATTAAATTTGGTCTACTTATTTATTATAATAATGTCATGGCGATCACACAAAACTAATACTATTAAACGTTAAGTAAAAGGTATGAGTACAATACACTAAAAAAGAGTGAAAATGTACAAGATATCATAAATTAAGTATTTAATTTATATGTTTGTTAATTAGAATCACTTTAACCATTAATTAGTTTATGATTGTTAAAATAAAATAAATTATTACGTGACTGGTATACTTTTGTTTATATATTATTGACCAATAGAAGTAACCCCCTGTCATAAATATAAAATGTTCTTATCCCTACCACGGATAAAATACTAATGTAAGTAAAAACATTTTAATTATGTAAAATGTGTTAATGTATTTAGATTGATTCTTTGCAGTTTAAGAGAGTTTATGCGCTATACTAGCGCCGCCAATAGAAAAAAAACATAGTCCTCAAATAAAGATGAAATTGTAAATTGTGTTCTTCTAGTGTAGGTACTCCGAAGAAGCTTTGTGGTACTCTTTATCGCTTAAACAGTATTTTCTTGTCTGTCGTTTAGTTTAATGAAGTTTTGTTGCTAAAAGTGGCCACTTTTGGCACTAAACTAAACGACAGGTTATAAAATATTGTTTAAGCGATAAAAAGTACCACAAAGCTTCTTCGGAGTACACTAGAAGAACACAATTCACAATTTTGCCTTTATTTGAGCACTATGATTTTTTTTCGATTGGCGGCGCTAATATAGCGCAAAAACGCCTTAGCAAGTGACTCGCTATTGTAGGCACATAACGTGGTTTCCCAGGGTTTTAGCTTTTACACAATATATTTTCGCGTGTTCTGACAATTAACGGCAATTGTTTACAATCAATGCAAAATTATATCATTAAATGCAGTATGTTTGTAGAATTTGTCGAATACATCTTTAGTATGTACTAATTCACTTATTTGTATTGTACACACTAAAGTTGTATTCGGCAAATACCTACTACAAACAATTGCATCTAATGATATAATTTTGCTTTGAAAACATTTTGTTTATAGTGAACAATTGACGTTAGTTGTCGAAACACGCTAAAATTTTGTGTAAAAGGTAAAATCCTGGGAAACCACCATATGTGCCTACAATAAGATATACACGTGCTAATGTTAAATTTAACCTTAAACAAAAGGGCTTACGGAGTACAATAAGTGAAAATCAGAAGTGATACAAAAAACTAAATATATTGTAATAAAGTATAAGAGACATTATACATGTAGGTACTAATAAATATCTAATTTATTAACAGGTTCTGTAACATACACTTAGAGCTTATTCAACCGCGCTTTTTTATACTTTATAAACCTAGGTAAGTTTGATGTTGCTGTGCTTACAAGTACCTTATATTCCTTCGGGAGCCTTTTCTGCTGTCTTGCCTGTAAACAAAAAAAATATTTGTTAGTATATGAAAAATAAAAGCTAATTTAAACTGGGATGGGAACTGAAGTAAAGTGGGGAAAAATTACAGGTGAAAAACTTCAGTATAGCCAAAAAAATTGAATTTCAATAATTCGTTTTTTGGCAACACTGCAAGTTGAACTGAAAATAAATAAGCATTCATTTTCAGTTGCATCCATTTTATACCAATCAAGGTTGGCACCAAGAACTTTAAATTAATTCTATATAAATTCTTGGTTGGCAGTGTTGGCCCCATTCTGTTCATTCGAGAATCAAACCATTCAGAGATTTCCAGACCAGACCCAAATTTCAGATCACTAACCTCTGAAAAATAACAGTTAAATAATATTAGACTACTTTTCAATACTTACTTTATTCTTCAGTATAGGAGCCAGTATAGTTAATTTATCAACCAGTTTTACTTTAGCAGCCAAAATATCAGTTTCATCTTCAGAATACAAATCCACTATTGTGTCTATGGCCTCTGCCAACACCCAAACCTCGTTTTCTTTATGAGCTTGCTCCAGAATAAACTCAGTTATTGTGCATATCACATTTGAAGTTATGTTATTCAAGTTATTTACTAGGAGCAGTGCCAATATTCCAATCATCCTGATGAGGTTTGATCTGATTTCGGGCGTCTCACATTCTTTGATGCCTGTCAACATCATCTGTAAAATATAAAATAATAATATGAAAAGACATAAATGTTTAACTAGGTACTACTAATTGGTTTTTTTTTCTGTAAAAGCTAATTATACTCACTTCAACATCAGACAATGCCATGTCACTGAACAAATTGCATTCATTGATGTTTCCATTTTCCCTGAACTTAATTTTATCAAGAGCAGCTCGCATAACTGCTGTCGCAGATTCCAATAGGTTTACATTGTCAGATTTTTGTTTAAATGACAATTTGCCAGCTTCAACCCAAATTTTATAAACACCATTAGGTCCTCCGAGACTGTCTATAGGAAGTGTAGACAACATATTGTTTACACAGAGTAAAGCTCTAGTCTGAACACTTTGAAGTCTGAAAAGTTACAGTAATATTATGAGTATACAAGCAATACGTTGAATACCTAGTTTAAGGTTATGTATGTTATTATAATGTTAAAAATAAACATTACTTTTTAAAAACTATATGTGATCCTTCATATTCTTTCAATATCATCATAACATTTTGAGGTGGTAATTCTGTACGACACCAAACTTTAGCAAATATATCTAATGAAATTAATGCTTCCATGACCAGTGGGGGGAGTTTATCTTCAGTTAGCATGGTGTCATTACCACTATTGCAAATTTCATCATCTACTTCACTGTCAGAAGAGTCATCGTTAACAGCTTCATCACCATCTAGAAACACAAAACCAAAAATGTATGTACTTACAGATAAAATGCCTGTTTAGAGATTAATATTTGAAGACCAATGCTTACCTTCACAAGAACAAATATTAGCAATTATTTCAATAGCACTTTGCTGTGCATCCAACATTTGTACAACAGCTTTAATCTGATTATCAAGCACTTTAGCTTCATTGCCTTTCACAGCCTTGACTTTCCCTGAAGCATCAGCTAGTGGAACACTACTAGATAGCTGATTACATGCCAATCTATGGTCAACTGATAGTGCGTTTGCCAAAATAGACAAAACTTGATTGACCACATCAACTGGCAAGGTATTTAAGTTTCCACCGCACATATTGATGATAACTCCGGCAGCTAAACTTTTAATTAGAACCACATCTGGCTCACTTCCTTCTAAGGATATGAGGGCTTGTAATAAAGCCTCAGAATTTGATTTGATTTTCTCTATAGCAGAGGGATTGTCTTCTACTATTACAAACAGACTTTGCAAGGTGGCAATAACTATTTCACTTCCAAAAATTGAAAGTTGTAAATATCTGGGTAATATGTCTAATATTTGTGATTGTCCTACATATTTGATTGCAAGCTCTGTAAAACAGAAAACAACATTATGTAATTTTATTATTATTAAGTTATTTAAATTTATTACATGGATCTTAAATTCTGAAATATCTGATTAGATAAATGATGGATTTGACGTAACAAACCTGAGCTTTCACATAAATTCAATAACAAATTTGTGCACTGAACATAGGTGTCTATGTCTTCATCTTTTGATTTAGAATCATTGCTCGGAGTCCACTCTGCAGCATGCTGAAAAATGTTGTTTGGTTATATACTTGCAATTGTAAATGCAAATTAAATAACCTCGCTACACTCAAACCAACTTAAGGAATGAATGTTTACAAACAAACCGCCTATACTTATTATTATTTAGAAGGGGGGACACCAGCGAAGCCGGACGGGTGATCAGTCACCTTGATTGGAACCATTGCATGCATTTTATTACATGAATATCATAATAATATAAAATAATAATATGAATATCATTAATAGGTTACCTCTGTCGTCCAAGTTGTATTTATGGAAACTTAAGGTATTTGTGGTGGAAATATGTGCAAAGTTTTGTTTACAAACATTCTTTCCCTAAGATCGCTGGAGTAAAGTAGGTGTTTCTGTTTACTACAAATTCTTGAATATGAATTAAGTTACCTCATGATAATAACAAGTAAGAGGTGTCATAACATCTTGTTCCATCAATGCATCACAAACTTCCAGCCGTACTGCAGATAAGTTGCGGAGAGCTCCCGAAGCCGCATTCCTCACTGAACTAGCAGGATCCAGCAGCAATGGTGCTGCTACTTTCACAACTCCTCTACTAATCACCTGCTCAATATTGTCTGGATTTTCTATGAGTATTGCTAGTGTTTGTAAGCCACAGTACTTCTCTTCCACATTGGCTGTCTGCAAAGGCATTAAAACAATTGAGTTTCCAATAATTATACTTGTGAAAATGTCCAACAATGTTGTTTCCTGTCACATACAATTGAAATTATCACTGGATTTGCAAGAAATATCTATTTATTGAGGCCTTTATAATATCTTCATCATCCCCCTACCCTTTATCCCAATTTATTTTAATTGGGGTTGGTGCACTGCGTCCTTCTCTTCCATTCCTTCCTGTCACTCGTCATTTCCTCATCCACTCCTTTCACATTCATATCATTCCGCACACAATCCATCTCGCTTTTCTGCAGTCTTCTTCTTACTTTCCAGCCCTCAACTTCCATATCCATTACTCTGCTAGTAACATGCCTTTCATTTCATCCCTTCTCATAAAATGCCCAAACCAATCCAGACAATTCCCTTTTAACTTTTCTGTTACTAATTAGTTATTCTGTGCTAATGCTACTTTTCCAAACTTCCTCTTACATACTCATTCCTAAATTTATCCATTCGCGTCACACCACACATCCACCTCAGCATTTTCATCAGAGACCTTTACAATAATACCTAATAATAAACTTTGGTAAACTGACCTGCAACTGATCTAATACAGTCTGAACTGCATTCTCCTTTGAATCAATAACTAATTGTTCCTCTTCATCTGAATCATTGGCAGGAGCGGCCAGATTTCTTTTGTTTCTATTTACTTTCGGCTTTTTTATCTTTCCCATTTTCAAATTAAATAAACAATCAAATCAAAACCTTTTCATAACCTGAAAAAAAAACACGCCGCCACGCACGATGATCGATGATGAACGAATGATGTCTGTCACATGTCAATGTCAAAATGGTTGTCAGTCTGACAGTCAGTAGGTGCATTCCAGCAGACCAACCGCTAAGTCATCGCACACCATAGAATAGATTTTGACCATGGAAAGTAATTTGATTTTATTGTTTAATATTTTGCGTGATTTTACTTTTCATTGTTAAAATCCTTTTTTCCCCACTGCTCAACTAAACTGCCCAACTGCGAATAGTTGAGCAGTGGGGAATCCCCAATGCTCAACTGTGAGGTCTGTGAGTCTGTGAGATAGACAAAAGAGACATATCATACAGCCCACTCAATGATATTAGATTTTTTAAATGAAGATTGTAAACTTATAATATTATTGGTTGTATGTATGGAGTAATGGGGAGCGAATGACACTGGAGCGAAAAAATATTAGCGCGGTACGCTGGAGCCAAACCAAGTGAAGAAGCGAAACAGACCTTTCGGCGCCAGGCGTCTACTTATGAATTAGCCAATTTCTTATCCCGGACTATATCTCAATGTAACAAACATTCAACTTCGCAGATAACCAACCTAGCAAATTATCATACTTCGAACATACCTACAGTCTACATTAATTTGAAACTACTTCGCAGACTGCCTACCTACTTGTCAAATAATAAATAAAGTAGTCAGTGTCAAAGGACAATGCACACGGAAGTATGGGCCGCCGTACACTGGTTGCATCAATGATAAATTGAGTTTGAGAAGTTCCTTTTTATTCTAATTAAACGTACTTACTATAATTTTTGAAAGGAGAACAGGGGTTTTCAAAATATTTACAAACATATATTCAATTTTTTTTATGTATATAGCAACACTTTTAACAAGTGCAGCGGTAGACCGGAAATAAAATAAAAAAATACATGTTTTATTTATTAGTTAATTAAAATCCCTGTTTGAAATAGCCATCCCGAATGCCAGACCATGTTTTAAATAAAACCAATAATTTCTATTCTATTTTCATCTTGATGCATGAGACTTAGCTGTACCAAATATGAGCATTCTCCTTTATACAATATATCAAATATAATAAGTATTATAATAATTAATAATATGTAGTAATATATTTTTCAACACACTTGCTCGTAAAGTGAGCCCTAATACATCGCTTTTAGGGCCATAAACCGAGCTATAACCAACGCGTGCAATAATATACAAAACACTAGTACGTAATAGAATTAACCCTACAAAGTTAAATTAGTACCTAACTACAAGTTCTATGCTAGCAAACAGAGCATTCCCAAAGCCGGGTAATACAGTTATTTTTTTAGTAACAACAAAGAAGTTTATGCTGCTGAAAATTCATATACATTTTTGGAATTAATAAACGTGTAAGTCCTTAATTATGTGAAACAAATATTTATTATTATCAAATTATTCATAATTCACAATATTTTGTTATAAAATATTAAAATATTTGCATTTTATCACGTAAAATTATAATTTTGAAGTAGGCTGTATGCTCACTCACCCTTTTGTTCGCAATTAATCATCAAGATCGGATCATCCGTTCAGGTTTTAGATTTTTTTTAAAGTTTTTTTGATCAAGTGGCGCTATCTCTGTTCCTAAGGGATGAAACTTTCGCTGCTGAGGGTGAAATCGCTTATTTTGATCCCTACTATCACTGTACAAAGTGGCTTGCTTTCATCACAAAGTGCTGCTTTTCAGAAAACAGAAATTACGCCATAATAAGACCTAGCAGTACAGGGCACAGTTCGCCTCTGCGGGAATTGTACCCACAACTTCTGGATCAAGAGCCAAACCACAGAATAGATAATAGTGCCAAACGTTATAAACACTGGACCACAAAAACAGTAAAATACCTACCTTTGTCCAATTTACTTGGTCCAAGTATACTTTGATCATGACAACGCGGCTTTAGCCGTGACAGATAATTCATAATTCATAATCGTTTATTTGCATAAAACATAGTATTAAGTAAAGATGTTAAGTAAAGTATAAAACAGTACACATGTTTTGCTAAATATTAATAGCATGCAAAAGTAATAAAAAAATAAAAATGGCAAGTTAGATAATGTCAATGCGGTCAATAGTACCACCCAATAAAAACAATGTCATTAAAATAAGCATTTATAATTAAGTATTGTCAAAAGTGATTAGTAAAGTCAGAATAATTAGGCAGGTACCTAATTAGATAGAATTATATTGCGAGAAAAAGTCTTTTAAATCATAGAAACTACTTTTCTTAAGCCATTTGCATAACTGAATTTTAAATAATCTGGTGTTGAGAACCTTAATCTCATTAGGAACTTTGTTATAAATTTGAATGCTCATGCCTATAAAACTTTTCCGAAATTTGGCTGATCTTGGGATATCATCAAATATTAGTCTGTTTGGGTATCTTAATCGAAGATTACCAGATTTTTTAAACAAGTCTTTATGATTATGAACGAAGGTAGCCACTTCGCAAATGTAAAGAGAAGGCAGTGGCAATAAGCCAAGATTTTTAAATAACTGTTGACAGGATTCGTCTGGTGGAATTCCGCAGATAGCCCTGATGCACTTTTTCTGTGCAACAAAAACTCTATTATTGTCCGTGCTATTGCCCCATAGGAGAATTCCATAACGTAGAACAAACTCAACGTAAGTGTGGTAGGTCATTATGGCTGTTCTTTGGTTGGTTACTGCCTTTACCCGATTTAAGGCATAGACAAATCTATTTATTCTACGGCACACGTTATCTACGTGCATTTTCCAGTTGAGATCTTCATGAGTGGGTCTCCAGCTTCCTCATAGGCTATAGAGAAATTCTAAGCATGCCATATTTTAAAGCATAATAGCAGCAATCAAACTTCCAGACATAATAATAGCAGCCACCATAAGCTCGTTACCATGAGTTGTTTTATGTGTGCGAGCTGGCGACACGTGTCTACAGCTTACACATGCCGTTAAGGCAAACCAGTGAGGTTAGGGTTTTAGACTATAGTCAGAAATTTAGAGCCTAATTGCAGCAATAAGATCCAAAAAAACCAACCATCACACTCAAATACTCTTGAAACTACGAGCATAAAACTGTGTGCGAGCTGGGGACCCGTGTCACTGGCTTGCACAGCTGTATTTTCGTAATTATTTAAGCTACGATTATGTAATATACCTCAAAATTTTCAGCCGAATTGCAGCATTAGGCTCCAAATTTTTCAAAACTTTAACTCGAAAGGTTTTTGAGCTACGAGCCGATATCTATGTGTAAGCTGGGGACCCGTGTCGCCGGCTGACACATGGTGAATTGCTGTAACTGTATATGTTAGAGTTTCGTTTTAAAGATCAAATGATATGTAATAATTGCAGCACACACGAGGCAAAATTTCAAATCTCTGGGCCTCTTAGTTTCGAAATTATAAGCCAAAAACCGTTTTCCCGCCAAAAAATTCAAAAAAATGGCTCGGAAGCGGCTAATCGCGCCGTTGCCGTTCCGTGCGCTACACTATTGCAATCGAATTTGAACCTAAGAGCTTGTATTATTTTGAGTCATTTTAATTTGCTCTCTCGATCGTTTAAATTTATGTACTGAGAATTTTAGTCTAAGAGGTAGGAGCTGATATAACTGGTTACCTAATTTAATATAAAAGCAAAGTCTATTTATATAGGAATGTTTATATCGCTAAGGTATAGGTACTTTATTTTAAGGAGCTTAAAATAATTAATGCAACCATGTAAAAGTAATCATTTCGCACCAATGAAACTTAGTATTGAATAATTCCGATTATCATGTATGGTCTTCATCATCAGTTCCATTTCGGCAAAATGGTACTTTCCGAAAGCAAATGCATAGGTTACTTAAGAAAATACTAAAATCGCTATAGGTGTGCCTATAATATTTGAAGAGTTCCCTTGATTTGTCCAGGCACCCATCATTAGATCCTGACTTCATGATAATGGGACCAACTTGGAAGTATATACTTTCAAACAAAAAATCAATTTTTCAAATCGGTCCAGCAGTCTTCGAGTAATCGAATAACATACATAACTCCTTCTCTTTTTGAAGTCGGTTAAAAAGTTTTAGTTATG
The DNA here is from genome assembly GCA_950108535.1 of Agriphila straminella. Lineage (NCBI taxonomy): Eukaryota > Metazoa > Arthropoda > Insecta > Lepidoptera > Crambidae > Agriphila > Agriphila straminella. Next base: position 9,899,870 of record OX467306.1, on the reverse strand, counting down.
TTGATTATTTGCTCCAAATGTGCCTAGGTATACCTATTATAGTCGACTAGTGACCGCCCGCGACTTCATCTGCGTGAAAAGTTTATTTGTTCTTTTTTAATCTCTTTTTATCCAGTTAATTAATAAAAATCCTGTGGTTTTATGGTCTTTTTTTAATGGTAACGATGTTTTTGTATAATCGCTACATCCCTATTTGAACTGATCGAGTGATCAAAATTTATAACCTATTAAAAACGTGTTAATAAAATAAAACAAAGTACCTATACCTTAGCGATATAAACATTCCAATATAAATAGACTTTGCTTTTATATTAAATTAGGTAACCAGTTATATCAGCTCCTACCTCTTAGACTAAAATTCTCAGTACATAAATTAAAACGATCGAGAGCGCAAATTAAAATGACTCAAAATAATACTAGCTCTTAGGTTCAAATTAGATTGCAATAGTGTAGCGCACGGAACGGCAACGGCGCGATTAGCCGCTTCCGAGCCATTTTTCTTGAATTTTTTGGCGGGGAAAACGGTTTTTGGCTTATAATTTCGAAACTAAGAGGCCCAGAGATTTGAAATTTTGCCTCGTGTGTGCTGCAATTATAACATATCATTTGATCTTTAAAACGAAACTCTAACATATACAGTTACAGCAATTCAACATGTGTCAGCCGGTGACACGGGTCCCCAGCTTACACATAGATATCGGCTCGTAGCTCAAAAACCTTTCGAGTTAAAGTTTTGAAAAATTTGGAGCCTAATGCTGCAATTCGGCTGAAAATTTTGAGGTATATTAAATAATCGTAGCTTAAATAATTACGAAAATACAGCTGTGCAAGCCAGTGACACGGGTCCCCAGCTCGCACACAGTTTTATGCTCGTAGTTTCAAGAGTATTTGAGTGTGATGGTTGGTTTTTTTGGATCTTATTGCTGCAATTAGGCTCTAAATTTCTGACTATAGTCTAAAACCCTAACCTCACTGGTTTGCCTTAACGGCATGTGTAAGCTGTAGACACGTGTCGCCAGCTCGCACACATAAAACAACTCATGGTAACGAGCTTATGGTGGCTGCTATTATTATGTCTGGAAGTTTGATTGCTGCTATTATGCTTTAAAATATGGCATGCTTAGAATTTCTCTATAGCCTATGAGGAAGCTGGAGACCCACTCACGAGATCTTCATCTAACAATACACCTAAAAATTTTAAGTGTGTGGCTTCTTTAATATTAGCGATATTTAAAGTAAAATTGTATTGTTTTTGTTTACATTTATTAAATTGTATAAAAAAGGATTTATTCATATTAATTATTAAATTATGCGCTTTTAGCCATTCAGTAATTTTGTCAATTGTATTATTAATGTCTAATTCATGATTGTGTATTGAAATATTTTTATGTCCATTATTATTTGATGTCACTATTATAGAAATATCGTCAGCATACATAACGCATCTATGATTTGTCACTTTAGTTATATCATTGATGTAGAGCAGGAACAAAATAGGTCCCAGAACACTCCCTTGAGGTACACCAGATGTATTTTCCCTATATTCAGATTGGAATGACTTCATATCCTTACCTTCTAAGCTATCCAATATAACACATTGACGTCGCCCACATAGGTAGGCGTAGGATGATATCCAATTAGTCGCGTAGCTAGAGAAAAATTACCTTCGATAATACTAAAAGTTTTCGTTTTTGCTGAGTGTATAGATTATGTGCATTGTGAGCTATTTTTGAAAAGTTAGAAGTTTTATGCCGGTGCTTTAGGTATAGTTTAGGTATTTCGTAATATTTCGTTTAACTTCATATATATAGAATTAAAGTTTGAAATGTTGATTGTTTCATAATAAGAACTATGTTATCATCATGTTGTAAAAAAATTAGAAAGTTAATTTAAGTGTAACTGCGTAAATCACAAAATTACTCTTTTGTGTCCGAATAAAATTTTAAAGTTTCTGAAATCTTATTTTAAGACTTTCAGTGGTTAGATATAGCTGTTGAACAAAGTTTAGAAAGTAAAGTGGTGTGCTTCTTTGATATTTTCATTTTTCCTTTATAACATACGGAATAATGAATAAAAATTGATAAGATCGCTCTAACATGACCTTTTCAATGCACTTATATACTACACAAAAAATTAGAAACATACATAATGTGGATTTTGTTTAATTACGGATAAATTATTGCGCTTAAATACGAATTATGCGGGACGCGCGAGCGGGTCCATGCAGGGCCCGCCGACTGCCACGCGCCGCGCGGGCAGGCGCGGGGCCACAAACTATAAGCTACTCTCGCCGCACGGCAATAAAGTACAATTTCAAATTGCACAGCGCTGCGTGCCTGATATATATAAGCACCTACGAAGCGCCTCTCTTTCTGTCGCGTAGCTCGCTAGTCGTTCTTACCGATGCCGATATCATAGAAAACATCCGTTATGTATGTCGATGAAATACAATGAAATAACACAGAATACTTATAAAATAAAATAAATCTACCTACCTACTAAATGAGCTGAGCATAATTGTATTTCTAAGTTAGTTGGGCGAATCAACTTTTGAGGCACTCCTTTCAGAGCATTTTGAAACAGAAAAACAAAATTAAATTTAATCGAATTTACAAGAATTTATATTTTATTTTTTTAATTTAATTTATTTATTTATATTCAGGCATCGATGGCCCATAGATATATACCTTAAAAACGAAACATATATAATTTATAAAACAATGTTGTTAGTAAATAACTTAAAACATATGTTAGTAAAAAAATCAAGTACCTAGACACTTTGTGTGTCGAATCGGTGGCACAAGGGAACGTCCCTCTGAAGCGCCTGTACACCACGCCCTGCGGCCAGAAGTCCTCCTTCATGAAGAGGTCCAGCCTTGCTGTCGGGATGCGCACCACAAACGCCATAAAATTGGTATTATGGCGCGACTCCGGTGGCTGAACTCTCAAACAAAAGTTGGATTTCTTCTTTATGTACTCGATCACGTCCTGCACTGTGGTGGTATGGTGCAGGCGGGACAGGTACACGGCCGTGGTCGGTATGGCAGCTCGCAGCAGGAAGTTGGGCCCTGTCGGTGCGGTGCCATGGTGGTTCTTGCTCTCTCGCTGACGACGTCGCTTTTTGTTCCGAACCTCGAGGAAACCGTCTTCATCTTGGCCCGGTACGACGGCATTCAGCAAAGGTATAGATTCGATTATAGTTTGTATCATTTATCTAAAATTTAGGTTTTAAAGGTGGCCACGATGTTTGACGTTTAGTTTTTGAGATTTTTGAGAATAACAAAGGATCGTCGTAAAAATTTCCCTTCTGTTACTGTTGAGTTTTTTTTTGTGAATTAAAATGATACTTCAAAGAAAATCTGTACATTAAGTATTTAAGTAATACAACAAGAAAGTATCCTATTAAAATAATGTATCTATGTAGTAAGTAATAGTTTCTTAAGATTGACATTATTTTAACTCCACTGCGTTACTTTGACATAAAGTAACGCAGTGGAGTTGATTAGTAACTGATTGTTAGTTTTCGCACTAACAATCAGCGGGTAATAATCGGTACCGCCTATAGGCCACAATGGCAGGACCCGGGTGTATTTTTGGACGATATTGCGGATTCCATTGCCTCTTTCAGAAACTACGATGTGTTGATCCTGCTGAGTGATTTCAACATAAATCTGCTTGATGTTAGTACTGGTAAATACAAACAATTTATGCAGTTTCTTAGCTGTGTCTACTTAAAACAAATAGTTAAGGAACCCACACATTTTACCGATCACAGTTACAGCTTAATTGATGTAATATGCACGGATACTCGGGCTCTAAATGTCACTGATAAACACATCTCTGAACGTGGTCATGGAATGGTATTAGCTGAATTTATGGTCAAGAAAGACAAAATATGCCCACGATGGGTGACATATAGGCCACTAAAAAATATAATGGTGGACCAATTAAATCGGGATCTTAATGCGATCAATTGGGATGATTTTCATAAACTTGATAACATCAATGAGCTTGCAGAATCCTTTACGGCTTGTCTCATTACATTATTTGATTTGCATGCTCCAACCAAGGTGCAAAAATTCAAACATCCACCGCACCTCTGGATCACTGATTCTATCAAATGTATAATGCAAACTATGGATGATTATAACATAAGATCTTTGGACGAACACCTAACTTTTGAAAACCATGTCGCTGAGTGCTCACGCAATTGTTTTTATAGACTTAAGTTACTGTTCAAAATAAGACCTTATTTGGGTGAGGAACTGAGGGTCACACTCTGCGAGGCACTGATTTTGTCAAAACTAAATTACTGTGACATTGTTTATGGGCCGTGTTTGATGTCCAAGACGAGTAAGCTTATCCAGCGGGTGCAGAACGCTTGTGCGCGTTTCTGTTTTCATGTACCACCCCGATCGCATGTGACTCCCTTTCTGGACTCTGCAAACATGATGAAAATGGAAGCGCGCAGGAGACTTCATCTCGCCACTCTCTTGTTTGGTATATTAGATACGGGAAGGCCGTGCTATCTTTATGAAAAATTGGTATGGTTTGGTGACTTGAGCATGTTCCCAAAGAGAAAAAATACTAACATTTTCGCAATTCCAAAGCACGGGACAATGGCGTTCCGCGGTTCTTTTAAATTCGCCGCCTCGAAGTGCTGGAACGATATTCCACCGCCGTTAAGTGACCTGAAAGCGGTTAAAACATTCAGGAACCACCTTAAGAAATATCTCACCACGTTGCAAAAACAAGACTCACTTCGGGGTTTTTCACGATAGGAGCCGGGTTGCGTTCCAGCCTTGGGGGTTGTGTGTGTCGCCTTGAGGCGGACACCTGTTTTAATTTATTGTATTTGTCACCCATATATTATTTTGTCACCATACAATTTGCTTGAATGTTGTTTTGTTATTGTTGTTTGTTTGTTTTGTGGTTCCGAGGTTGTATTATATCACACTATTCTGTAGTTGCACTTTGTATGTAATGTAGGTTGCGATTTCTTTTTCTTTTTTTAATTGTTTGAAATGATGTATTTTTGCCATATTAACCAAATAAAATAATCTCTTCGTAAATAAAATCAAAACGAAAAATATCAAATCAACCAAAGAGTACTTCGATTTGTCTGACCAAACAGCTCTTTTATATATATTTCTTTTTATTACTATGTAGATCAAACTGTCATGGAAGAGGCAAGGATACCTAATTCCATACAGCCATTAAGTTTTTTAATTTTTATTCCTCTTAAATAATATTTTTATTTTGTTAGTGTTGGTGATGATAGAATCGATGCTCGTTAATATTTATCTATTACTTCGTTAAAATTATTGTCTATTGTCTTCTGAATTGTTATTAAATTATAATTTTTGTTTGTCTGTTCGCTGTCGTCACCAAGTAGGCTCCTCCAGAATACCAGCGTTGCAGTGGCATACTCAGGTTTGCCTCTGTAGCATTGCTGAGGTTGGGGCCTAGTTGGCCGCACTGTAATTAGTCCTAAGTTTGTGTAGGTACATTGTTTTCTTTTGTTTTGCGGTCAATAAATGATTTTTCTTCTTCTTTCTTAAACTTTAAAATAATTTGATATTAAACAGCCACTTGAAACTTACTTCTATGTCAGGCAGTACTTTTCTTTTCTTTATAATTACGTTCACTGTATTGTTTACAAGGGGGACACCAGGGTAACACTAGAGAATAATATATAGTAACTAGTAACTCCGGAGAAAAAGAAAGAATTTGAGAATATTATATTGTAACTAGCGACCTGTCCTTGCTTCGCTTCGGTTCCTTCTTTTTTTGCTAAATGCAACCTTCCAACAACACCCAAAAAGATAAAAAAACAATACCTAACAGTCCTCACGTCTTTTTCTCTCCCGTTCGTCCCGTCCCGTTGTCGGTATAAGAGACGCGTTTGATTTATATTTGCGCGTGTTAATTTTTTGCGACGACTCCTACGATATTCATTTAAATGGTATGGTGTTAAAGGCTAAAATAATGTGCATAAAATGCTTAAGGTAACTAACGTATTTAATTTGATAAGGATTAGTACTTTATCCTTCTAAATAGCTTTCCAAATTACCGCGTTGAACTTGATAATTTTTTTAGGAAGATATAATTGGTATAGTTAGTTATTTTTAAAAGATAGATATATACCATCACGGACTTTTTTGTAGATCTATAAAATAGGAATAATTTCATCATAAATTATTTTGTTATAGCTCTAAAGGTTAGAGCAGCGTTTTCAATGCAAGCTCCCAGTCAGCTTAATTTTTGCCGACCTCTTCAACAATCATCGTGATATTTCTACCAATTTCTATAAAACTTATAATACACTTAAACCTTCCTCAGGAATCATTCCATCATTTAGTGAAAACGCCGCATGAAAATTCGTTTTTATAGTTTTTGAGTTTATCGCGAACAGACAGACAGACGCGGCGAGGGACTTTGTTTTATAATATGTAGTGATTCATCAATTAATCTAAGCTATAAAACTAGACACGAAGTTATATTAACTTAACCAGATCACAAATCATTACAGGAACATAGCAAAAACACAATTTAACATAACATATTGTCGCTATGTCCCATGTATGAAAATGTATTTTTTTTACAATTTAAGTGATTTTTTCGGCAAAACATACCTGTAACCTTTATAAAAAACATCGTATTATTTTTTTAACGATAAGTTTGAGCTTAATGTCACGTCTTTTCATTTGTGCACTTAATGACTGGGCACATGGTATATTTTTAAAATTGCTGAAAACTCGACTATATTGATATTTGATTCTATTTTAAAATCAGAGCTCAAACCTCATCAAACTGCAGCGAGATAACAACAAGACAAGGAGCCGTAATGTATCTTTTTAGGTTTCTGGACTGGAATTAATTCGGCATCAGCATCAATGGCGAGCACCTAGGAGGCCTTCATTTTGCTAATGATGTAATTCTTATAGTCAAGACCTTAAAATACTGGGAAATAATGTTTTAATATCTCAGTAGTGCTCCCCAAAGTGTGGGAATGAGATGAACATGATAGAGTTAAATAATAAGTCTGAAGGAGATCGGGAATTTCTATTCCCTCGCAGATTCGATGACTTCCAACCTTCCAAACAAGCCGGTTCCCAAGAAGGCACCATTAGACCATGACCAGGGGCCTAATCGCGCTAATTTTCAACGATAAAACCAAAACTAAATTGTTACCGTTTCAGTTTCGTTTACAGAAAAATACTCGCTTTAGTTTTGTTGTTGAATACTCTGCCTAAGGAGTCTAGGATTACAATCTAGGACAATTTAAGTGAAAATTATAAAGCTAAACCAAAGATTTTTAGGTACCTAAATATAACCAAAATGACAACGTTACGTTTTTGTTTTATCGTTCAGAATTACCGCGATTGGGCTCCAGGTTGCACAGAGCACCGAAGAGTATCTGCTAAGAGTTGGTGTTCATGAACTATGAGGATAAGAATACAAAACTGGGTAGATCGGACACTTCCGTTGAGTGACGGTGGGTCCGAGCTGCTGGTGTGGTGCGCAGAGCTGCCATGCCGGAGTGAGGGCCCAGTGATGCTCCAGTAGTGGGCTGCGAAGACCAGGTCGGGATAATGCCGTCGAGAGTTGCCGAAGGTCCAAGAAAGCGTCGTCAATGATGCTGCGATGGAACCTTGAAGGCCTGTCTTGCTGTGCTTCTGCTTGCAGTGTGACTGCTGCGGATGCTGGGATAAGGTATGGGGAGTGATGGCTGCGCTGCGTTGCTTGCTGAAGGTGCTTGATGTGCTCCGTTGGGGTCACCAGTGTAGTGAATGAAGTAGGTATGGTAGGTATGGAGAGAGGTGACCACTAGGAGGAACGCCAAATGGAAGATCTTCCTCCGGGCTTGGTGTTATTAGTCCAACCGATGATGGTTGGCAGTTGTATATTATGCTGCGTCGCTGACTAAACGTCGTTAGCGAGATTTAGGTTTCTCCATAATTATTCTCCATACTACGAGCTGCTATTCCTTACTAATCTTTGTGTTTATTCGACATTAGCGCCATCTAGTCACACGGTGATGAATCTTGTTGCAATCGTGTGTTGGTATGGTAATGAGCGGCGTATAGGTAGGTGCTGCTACACGGGCAACGCAGGACCGATTGTTGTGGAGATTCTTGGAGGAGGTTTTTAACACAGAAGATAAGATGATGATAATGAGTGTAAATGTAAATTGTAAATGTAAAACCAACCATTAATTTACTTCACTACAGTGAAGTAATCGGTTGATTATATTATATATATATATATATACGTACAGTACATAAATTCTCTGGTGTTACCAGATATTTCTCTAGTGTTTCCGGTAACGCGATGGAAAACATTGATAAAAGTACAAATAAGTAAGTAATCATTGCATATCGAACAACTATTTCAACTTGATCTTAAATTCCGATATTAAAGTTAGTATTATAACATAATAATAATAATAAAATAATCCATGAACTTATCGTGATTTCCGACGTAACACAGCCGAACCACAATAAACCCACACACACCCCTCGAGAGCTATGGCTAGAAAGACATTGAATGACAAAACAAGAATTAAAGTTAATCAAGGGGCAATTCTAACGACGCTACATAGGACCTTTATGGTAATACCATCACCAATTATTAACGGTCACGCAGGAGCCCTGATTTTTTGACATTGTTGGGGACAAACCATAGGAAATATTAATTAGAAGATATAAGCATAAGTACATAAAATCTCTGGTGTTACCAGATATTTCTCTGATGTTACCAGTAACGTGATGGAAAACTTCGATAAAAGTACAAATAAGTAAGTAAACATTGCATATCAAACAACTATTTCAACTTGATCTTAAATTCCGATATTAAAGTTAATATCTTAACGTAATAATAATAAAATAATCCATGAACTTATCGTGATTTCCGACGTAACACAGCAGAACAACAATAGACCCACACACACTCCTCGAGAGCTATCGCTAGAAAGACATTGAATGACAAAACAAGAATTAAAGTTAGACAAGGGGCAATACTAACGACGCTAGATAGGACCTTCATGCTAATACCATCACCAATTATTAATGGTCACGCAGGAGCCCTGATTTTTTAGACATTGTTGGGGACAAACCTTCGCAAATATTAATTAAATATTGTTTAAGCAAAATTACTAAAACTATGTATTGTAAATAAAGGATTATTCAATATAGAACTTAAATATGTATAAAATATTGGGTATTCTGATACAATATTTTGAAGATTTGACATGATTTGCTTTGACCGGCTATGCCAGGTAACACAGATTCTTTGTATGGGGAGCGATTTTGTTCTCCTGAGATACTAGCTATAAAATGTTCAAAGGAAAAAATATTGTAATCTGTTGTTCTCGCATTGCTAAATGCATCTAATTTTAGATTAATGTAGAAAAATGTAAGGTTTAAACCGAGTTGTATATAAATAATATGATTTTTTATAGAGCGGGGACAAGAAAGGAGTGCCTTAAAAGTTGATTGGCCAATCTCTGACTCTGACTGAAGCAAACATAACTTGCCTAGTAAAAACTAGGTACTTGATAAAAATAAAAATATACTTGAAAAAGTATTAATCAAATTGTTTAAACCTACTAATTTGTTTTATTTATCTATGTACCTACTGTGCTCATTCATAAAATTACTGTCGTCTTTTAGGGCCTATCTACATAATATATGTAGCAGTTGTATAAATTAGGTAGGTACGTTAGTTAGAGCTAGGTAGGTTAGAGTTGCACTATCCTTACTTATATTATAAATGCCAAAGTCCGTTTGTTTGTTTTTTTACGCCTTCACGTCATGACTACTGAATCGATTACAATGAAATTTTACATACACGTTGCCAGGGGTATAGAAAAGGACATAGGGTTTTATCCCGAAAAAAGTATTGTTCGCGAGGGATAGCAAAAACTGTCCACGCAGACGAAGTCGCGGGTGGCCGCTAGTGGAATTATAAAAATATATCATTTCGGGATAAGAGATAGGTCAGATAGGAGTCGACACGTCTTAAGTAGCCGTAATGTTACGTTACGCCGAAATGTTACTGATCATCGCCAGTATCGCCACCTAATTAATTTATTCATATGGCGCGAGCGGGCATAGTAGCTGGCCGCCGCGCCGGCGTAACGGCGCGGCGCGGGCGGCCTGTAGCGACAACAATGTATCTGTAATTAAACAAAATCCACTGTATGTATTTTTCTAATTTTTTGTGTGGCATATAAGCGCATTGAAGAGGTCATGTAAGAGCGATCTGATCGATTTTTAATTCATTATTGCGTATATTACAAAAGAAAAATGAATTTATCAAAGAAGCACACCACTTAACTTTCTAAACTTTGTTCAACAGCTATATTATCTAACCACTGAAAGTCTTAAAATAAGATTTCAGAAATTTTAAAATTTTATTCGAACACAAAAGAGTGATTTTGTGATTTACGCAGTTACACATATATTAACTTTCTAATTTTTTTACAACATGATGATAACATAGTTCTTATTATGAAACAATCAACATTTCAAACTTTAATTCTATATATATGAAGTTAAACGAAATATTACGAAATATTACGAAATACCTAAACTATACCTAAAGCACCGGCATAAAACTTCTAACTTTTCAAAAATAGCTCACAATGCACATAATCTATACACTCCCCAAAAATGAAAACTTTTAGTATTATCAAAACTTTTTTATGAAATTTAATGTCCCACGACCGGACTAAATGTAGAGTAGGACCTCTTATTCCCAGTGACTCTAGTTTTTGCAACAATAGTTTATGTGACACGAAATCAAAGGCCTTTGACATATCAAAGAATAATCCAGTAGCACTACCATGAGTTTACAAAAACCATTCTCGATATCGACAGCGTAAGCAATTTGTATGGGAAATTGAAGCAGAGCCTCTAGCGGATACGCGAAGAACTAAAATCTATAGTAAGAGTGCTCATCATCCACGAGTTTACTATCCTCTCTAACGTGAACTCGATTGTTGGTGTAGTATTCGTGGCGTTATGTTGGTACAAGCGGGTGACGTCACAGTCACATCCCACAAAGTGGATACTTACCTATTCACGGTCAGCCCATAGCCACAGAATAACTAATAGCGCTTGCTGTGCACGTATATGTTATTTTACTGCTTTACTAATAAATTTTCTAAGCAATAATCCTATTATCAATTGACTCCTTACGTCGTTACCTACTTACGTGAAAAATCTCAAAGCGTCATATTCCTGGACATATTTTTTGGTTCTTCTATGTATTCATTTATTATGGTATATTAATAAGTTATTTAAAACGTAAAAATAGGTAATTATTTTTCAAAAAATTGTATGCACATTGCACTTGTTATTGAAGCAAAAGTAAACGGAATAAATAATAATATCTAGGGTACTATTTTATACACATTTATGGCGTCGCGCGTCGTAGTATCTCCCAATGGTTAATCAGAATAAAATTCATATCTACATGATCTAGACAGCGTCCTAGACATCTATACAGTATCCTAAACATAAAATATATTTTCACTAGCTTTTGCTAGTGACTTCATTCTCGTGGACATTTTAGAAAATCTTCAGAATTCTTAAAATGCTGAATTAAATTCAGAGATATTTTATCTCGTTCCTCATCACGTTCCCGTTCCCGTGCCCCGCTCCCCTTTTCACTTTTTCTCTTTTTCACTTTTCTTTCACCTTTACTATTTCACTTTTGACTTTTTGGATTTTTTGTTTTTCTTTTTTAATTTTTTAGGACATATTGACTTTTAATTTTTTGTTTTTTTACTTTTCTGACTTTTTTACTTTTTTTTTTACTTTTTTCGATTCCGCTTCCGTTTACACTTTTTACACCTAAACATTTACTTACCATCACCTTTCCCCTTCCATTTGCCCTTCCCCTTCCCCTTATAATTTTTAATCGTCATCGTCAGCCTACACACAAAATTTGAACATCCTAGCTTTGAAATTAAGAGAATATACAAACTGTCATCCCCTATTTCATCCCCTTAGGGGGTGAAATTTTCCAAAATCCTTTCTTAGTACTCAATTTCACCATGAAAGGTATCTACCCTCCAAAAATGGTTTCTCTACCTTCAGCCGTTAGGGCTCTAGTCGTATCCCAAAATCAATCAATTTAATACTTATGTATAGATTTCTGTTAGATTTACGTCCATTTTCCTTAGTAGCGTCACAGAATATATAATAGTAGCGTGCCCGTATTTTTATATTTTAATTTCTTTGTAACTAATTTATTTAGCTTTGGTGACATGAATGGCATGCTTTACTCCACACAGTACATATTTTTTATCTAAAAAGAGTATATAATAACTCTTTATAAACTTTTTGAATCGAATTACGACGTTTGACAGCTCATGAAAGAGACACGCGTCTATGATCAAGAGAGATAGAGATAGTTGTCAAAGACAACCTTTGCCCATCAAGTTTCGTTAGGTTGGTATACTTGCAAGATAATCCAACCATAAACTTAATATTCCACTCAGCGAAAATTTTTCTAAGTCTATGAATCCAACTAAGTAAAAAAAGATCACTAGTAGCATAGCCTTCTATATTTTCCAAGCCATGAAGTGAGCAGAACGGCAACATCGCATACTGGTCAAGTACGGGGTATAACATTATTTTATTCTTTATTATTTGTTTTTCCTATATTATCTATCTTTAAACTAGTTGTAAATTGTGATGTAAGATTATTTCAATAAAGATTTTATATTTATTATTATTATTTATTTATTAGGACATGAGGTTTAAGTCAAATTGTTTGACCTTCTCGGGGTCCTTTAGTACTATGAGCATTTTGATCTAGGCCTTCTCTAGCAATGAATCTTACATCATTGGAAAGGTATTTACATTTGAAACATTTTATTGTATGACAGCAAACGTCAACTATTAGTACTATTAGAGATAAATCGCTCTGAAATCAACCAAATTTTATAACATTAATGACCTAAAACTCCGAAAATACTAACTATTGATAAAAAGTATGTTTACACCAAATATTTTTCATACAAAAACCTCTCCAATGACAATCAAAAACAAACGCCCAAGCACCTCTTATGTGACTGTGGACCTCTAATCCACAGGCGTAGTATCCATCTGGGACGACATGTTATCGACCCGGAGGAAATAAAAACTCTTAAAACCAGGAAGATTCTCGACGTCTTGGAAGCCGCTGGGCTCAAAGAGTTACTATAATTAGGTGGCGAGTTACAATAGATCTTTTAGGTCGCAGTGACTACAGCCTCATTTCGAGCTGCATAGCCCCTAACACTCAAATAATAATAAACTATGTGCTTGACTACATGCAATGTTGCCGTTCTGCTCACTTCATGGCTTGTAATTATAGAAGGCTATGACAGGTACCATAGAGGGTAGTAAAATTGATCTCACGCGTCAAAACGCAAGTGAGAGACTTTACTACTATCGTTACGGTATTTCTCGATGGCATCTGTCAATTAGTAACTCATGGTACCAAATTCGTATGACAAAGGCCAAAACGTTACTCGATGCTCGCTAGCGACTATAGTTAACTATTGTAGATTACTTTACCAACTCATGGTAGTGCTACAGTAGTCAGATTATTTTTGTTAAGATTGGTTAATATTGTACGTACTAGATCACACATAGCTAATGTAGTGGATTTTTTCTTTTGGAAACCGTATTGTGCCGCATTGATAATATTGTATTTAGAACAGAATTTTAACAATTTATTTAGCATGCATTTCTCGAAGACCTTGGATAACACTGGTATTAATGTTATTGGACGATAATTATCTACATCGTCTTTGTTGCCTTTTTTGTACAGGTAGATAGGTACATACCTACCTATACCTACCATAAACTTAATAATCCACTCGAAATATTAAGTTTATGACCTATACAAATTAAATAAGGTAAGTATCTTCTACGTTTTTAAGAGAAGAGATGCCAATTACATTTTTTCATACAAAACAGCTGTAAATATTTTAATACTAATTTAATCTCTTTAAAGTTTGTTATTTTTTTTTAATAGAATAGATAAATTATTAAATAGGAAGGTACTGTTTTATCATAGCCTTCTAAATTTTCCAAGCCATGAAGTGAGCAGAACGGCACCATCGCATGTGGTCAAGTACGGGGTATAACATAATGTAATTGGGTCTATCCCGTATAATTATGTATATATAAAAAATAAAAATAAAATTATTTAATTTATTATTGGTTTTTCCTATATTATCTGCGATTTAACTAGTTGTAAATTGTGATGTAAAATTATTTCCACATCTACTTTTGAGCAGTTCCGGTCCTCGTATAGTTGTATGTACCTACAAACCCATTGATTTGCAGAGTCATTGTGCTAGAGCCACACTGAGCGCACAACATTCGTGAGTAATTATTTGGGCATCTTCAGCCAGAGCCGGACCCTGCCTGGCACGTCTGAGAATGATTGCCTCAAATTGATTGGTACCGCAGGGGGCGGACGAGAACATTGAGTCATCTCTGTGACGTGACGCCTGCCGGACATTGCGTCCGTCGCGACAAGGACTTTGAAGTGGCGATGTAAAGAAAAATTACTAATCCACAGAATTACTACCTACGTCAAAATCTTTCTGAATGAATTTCAGCGACGATTCTACAAACGACTTAACTACCTACGATATTACATTTATTGAGGTTTGGTTACGAAGCAATTGCGTCATGTAATACGATACGACGTATTCAATGTTATTTTCTGTTTTAAAATTTTCTTTCGCAAACTTTTTTATTTTGGGCTTTGAATGGTTTCAATAATTTCGTTACGTACGTACCTACCTATAGGTGTGCGAGACGAGTCTCGAGACTCTCGAGAGACTTTAATATTATTTTCTTAATTTATTGCTATGCCTAGCAAGGAATAGGAAACCTAGTATAAATAAATAATGCTCGAGAGAAGTAAAAAAAAGTACTTAAGTACAGTCAGCAACGAAAGTCGCTTAACACTTTAGTACTTTGTCATAACGACTGCAAAATTTCTCAAAATTTGACACAAAAACAATAATGCTAGCTGTCAAAAGACACGTCGTGGTACGGTTTAAGTGAATGATTGATCGATGACGTCACAAAACTTCCAACGGAAACATTATTACAATAATCATACTTTATGAAGGTCGTAGTACGAAATAGCATGGTAAGAATGAAATAATACTGCGCTAAGACATGGCAGTAGGCACCCAGGTCAATGTCAGACTGCTTGGAGATCAAATTAAAGCTATTGCTTGCACGCAAGAGGTACGAATTTACTAGCGTTGCATCGTCGAAGCGACTAATGAGCAGCGAGTTTTTTGGAAAATAGTCTTTTAAGTTTGCCGTATAGGTACTTAGTATTGGTTTTTAGCTTAATCTACTTTTTGTTTGTTTATTATTTGGCTTGTATATCTTGTGTGGAATGCGCTACCTATACCTACTTATTAAGTGCTTATTATTGTAAATTGTTTCCATCGGTGAGGACCTGTAATTGGCTTTCAAGTGTTATATTAGCTTAGCTTCCTACTGTATTAGCTGTAGGTCGCTGTTGGTCTTCCGAATAATTAAAATAAAATAAAATAAAAAATATCTGTGGTAACTGAACAGATAATACTTATACCTAATAATAAACTAGCTAATACCAAAATGGTTAAACTTACTTACAAGTTAGTTGTCTTTCAACAATTCGTGCCACAGCACACAGCGGGGGTGGCGACAGCGGGCAAACTCTTTACGACAGTCGCCAGAGTTCCGCCATGTGACTTATCTATCGAACGTATAAACGGATCCTTCATAATAGTACATTATGAGACAAGTTAGCTTAGGTTGCTCATTGCACACAAGGCTGTGGGTTGCAGCCCGAGCCGCAGGCGAGGGCGTAACTCAGCCGAGTGTGCAATAAGCAAGAGCTCACGAGTTTCATACGACGTTTTTCAACACATTTGCGAGGAAAAAACAAAGTAATTCACCACACAGCAATAAATACGACAAAAACAAAATAATATGATAATTATACGAAAAGGCGCGTATGTTTTTTTTTTTTTACACAAGAATATTTAAAAAAAAATTAAGAGAATCAACTGTGAAATGAGATAGAGTTTTCTTTCGTCTTTTCTTGATTGATGCTTTCTTTATATGGGTGCTTCTTCGAGTAAGGCATTCTTTGGTGATTTTCGTGGCAATTTTCAAATCCAATTTTTTTTTAAATTTGAGAACAGATTCTTAAAATATACGTAAAATTAATATTTTTACTAGAAGAGGCACCTCAGAGAGCGATATACTTACAGAGTTAACCGAGGTTAAAAAAATTGAGGCCACGCAAATCACAAAATACCCCCACGAAAATGAAAACTGTAATTTAACTTTTTCAAATGAGTAACTTAATGTTACTTCATATTGAAAAAAAGTTATTGTTTTATTATAAGGTAAAAAACAGGTAGATTACTATGGCAGAAATCGTTTTTTATCAGAATCGGTCCAAAAATGTTTATTATTTATTAAAGAAATTACAAATATATAATACAAATTTAAACATATATTATAAAAATTATCAGTAGGACGGTTAGTTATAAAGTTGTCGTGTATGTGCCGGCTTAGAATAGCACTACCCCCTCTCATCCCGTAGGTGTCGTAAAAGGCGACTAAGGGAACACAGCCATCAGGAGATGCGCAGCAGCGTCTCCAAAAACCTTGGCCTACTGCGATCGCCAACCCACCGAAAAGGCTTTAGCACCACATCCATACGCTGCGGCAGGTAATACAGAAAACCGAGGAGTATAATCTGCCACTTTGTTTGGCGTTCGTGGACTCTGAGAAAGCCTTTGATTCGATTGAAACCTGGGCGGTGCTGCAGTCTCACCAGAGGTGTTAAGTAGACTACAGGTACCATATCGAGGTGTTGAGGTACTTATACAAAAATGCCACCATGTCGATCCGAGTATAAAACCAGAGCACAAATCCTATCCAACTGCAGCGAGGTGTGAGAGAGGTTATTTCTCTTATTTCTCCGAAAATGTTCACGGCTGCGTTGGAGGACATCATCTTTAAACTCTTCGACTGGAAAGGACTTGGCATCAACAATAATGGCCAGTACCTAACATACCTTCGTTTTGTCGATGATATAGTTCTTATAGCCGAGACCTTGGAAGACCTGAATGCAATGCTCGAAGATCTCCGTAGTGCTTCCCAAAGAGTGGATCTCAAGATGAACATGAATGTTCAGCGGGCACAACATGGGTTGTGCCCGCTCCAGTTCATGTTGGGAACACTACACTTGAAGTTGTTGACCATAGTTGAAGGTAAGTCCAACTTCGAGAAAGAGATCTCTCGTCGAATCCAACTCGGATGGGCAGCATTTGAGAAGCTTCGAAAAATCTTTGCGTCCGATCTACCTCAGTGTCTCAAGATGAAAGTCTATGACCAGTGTGTGTTGCCAGTGATGACTTACGGCAGTGAAACGTGGTTGCTAACTATGGGTCTCATAAGGAGGCTCAAGGTCACTCAGCGTGCGATGGAGAGAGCCATGCTCGACGTTTCTGCGTGATCGAATCAGAAATGAGGAGATCCGTAGGAGAACCAAAGTAACCGACAGCGCTCGAAGGATCGCTCAGCTGAAGTGGCAGTGGGCTGGACACATAGCGAGAAGAACCGATGGCCGTTGGGCCTGAAAGGTTCTGGAATGGCAACCGCGCACCGGACGACGCTCCGTGGGTAGGCCCCCGACAAGGTGGACCGACGATCTGGTGAAGGTCGCGGGAAGTCGCTGGATGCGGGCAGCGCAGGACCGATCGTCGTGGAGATCCTTGGGGGACGCCTATACTAAGCAGTGGGTGTCGTGCGGCTGATATGATGATGATAAAACGTCAGAAACCTATTGAATGTGGCATTTTAAGTTTGATTTAAACGAATTTGCATTTGTAAGTTAAATAAAAATTAGTTTAAATAAATAATATCCATGAACTAGTACAAAACTCAAAGTTATTTCAGTTGCACGGTCAAAAACTACCACGTAAACCACGCAAATCACGACCACGTAAATCAAAATAAATCACTTATCCTAAAAATATACAAAAACTATTAAAGCAATTTAACTGTGTTTTGAATATAAGTCACGTTACCTTATATTTGTTCACTATAATATTTTATTAAATAAATATATTCACAGAAACCGGACAAAATTGTACCACGCAAATCAAAGTTTTGAGAAAACAAACCCACGCAACGAGGTTCTTACCTCTATTTTTCAAAAACTCGACGCACCATCACACAATCACTCTGCCCAGCCTACGGAGCGCGACCAGTAGTATCTTGAATTATGATGACGCATTAAACGGGTCGCAAATTTAGAGATGTGCTAGTGAATTTATAATGATCCACGCAAATCACCAACTACCGACGGACAGATACATTTTTATTTTTTTTAAGAAATGTACTTCATTTAGAAGTATAGTGTTTTTTTCAGAGCATTATAAACTTCTTAGGATTTAGTGGTTTTTTTTTGGTAAGCATGTAGCGTTTAGTTTAAGATATATAATTTACGAAGTGACCAGATCGGGGCTTGGGACACTCCACGAAAATCAAAGAATGGGGGTATTTTATTTTTTAATGATATTAATTATAACGATAATAGAATAATAATCAGTGTCCCAGTTAAAAGAGGTATCGAGGTTTGCGCAAAAAAAATATGGCTTGCTGACTTTTCAATTTCCATTATTTTTATGCATTGCCGCTTGAAAAACGTGCCCCAAATAATGACCCATATACCTACTTAAATTAATATTTGTGGTCGTTAACTTATTACATAAAAGGTGTAAGTAGGTAGGATACTTACATTTATATTTCTACCTAACAGAAAAGTTGAACAGAACAGATGACTTTGAACTTTTTGCGAGATAGAAGCTTTTGGACTGACCACAGCAACACAATAGTAAGCTTTACAGTATGGAGTGATATTATGGATCTAGAAAATTCATCAGAAATATAATAAATACTACAAAAATAGCTTTTTACATTTTATTACGCAACTTCCTTTCCCGGATTCTTAAATCGTCAAACCAATTGTAGAGCTCGACGTTTTAAGTTAAAGCAACTAAACTACAGCTTGACCATAAAGAGTTGACAAAAATTGAGGGCGCCACTTACTATGTAAACACGTCAAAATCAGAAATAATTTGGCAACACTGACTATATTTTGTACTGAAAAATTTTAGTTCCATTTTATTTAATTTCATCTCTTTATGGCCAAGCTGTACATGGAGCAATTATTGCCGGATTTAACGTTTTAAAATTAATGAAAACTACTTACTAACGTGAACTGCTAAAACATTCTTGCAACGGTTGAGTTTGAGAAGATGGGCCAGCCAACAAACATGGGGGTAGAATTGGAAAGGTAAACAGAGCCCACCCGCTTGGCGCCGTGTCGCCGCGCCGCGCGCCATGCTCGCTAGACGCTAACCAACTTTGGATAAACTTTCCATGGTTATCTGATGACTCATATGGATCATGGAAATTTTTATACCAAAAGCTATATAATTATTGCCATTCTTGTCAGGTTAAATCTGTAGTTAAAAAGGTGGCACCTACTTTATAGGTATTAGATAATTTATGATGTTAAGTATATAGTTCATAACTTAGAGCAACACGGCTTGACGAAAATGTTCATTAAGAAAATTGCAAATGAAAACATCTGAAATTAAGTTATTGACCGAGCGAGCACGAAGTGCGAGCGAAGCGTCTCTGCTTCAGCTTGGGCAAAAATTCTTTCGTATGTCTGGCTGTCTGTTCCCACCTACAGGTACGGTCGCATATCTCAACCGATTCTCATGAAATTTTGTGAGCAGGTTCGAAAATTATAGTTTTTTTTGTCGAGCCAGTTTTTTGTTTTTTTTTTTTCAAAATGGCGGAGATATGTTAAAAAACATATTTCAGTCCGACATTCCAGCCTGTTCTCCTCTAGATACAGGCCGCATTTCTCAACCGATTCTCGTGAAATTTTGTGAGCAACTTTAAAAATAATATAGTTTTTTTTTGTCACGCCAGTTTTTTGAAATTTTTCAAAATGACGGAAAAATGTTAAAAAACATATTTCAGTCCGGCTTTCCAGTGTTGTCTGTTTTCCTCTACAGGTCGCATTTGTCAACCGATTCTCGTGAAATTTTGTAAACAGATTTGAAAATTGTATAGTTTTTTTTTGTCAAGCCAGTTTTTTTTTTAATGGCGGAGATAATGTCATCATCATCATCATCAGCCTATCATCGTCCACTGCTGAACATAGGCCTCTCCGAGAGCACGCCACTGAGCACGATCCGCGGCTATACTCATCCAGTTTCTGCCAGCCACCTTGCGAAGATCATCGCTCCACCTTGTCTGAGGGCGTCCCACACTACGTTTGCCGATACGCGGTCTCCACTCAAGAACTCGTCTGCCCCAGCGGCCATCGGTTCTACGGCTAATATGGCCGGCCCACTGCCACTTCAGCTTGCTAATCCGGTGGGCTATGTCGATGACTTTGATGATTATGGAGATAATGTAAAAAAACATATTTTAGTCCGGATTTCCGGCGCTGTCTGTTCTCCTCTACATGAGTGGGTCTCCAGCTTCCTCATAGGCTATAGAGAAATTCTAAGCATGCCATATTTTAAAGCATAATAGCAGCAATCAAACTTCCAGACATAATAATAGCAGCCACCATAAGCTCGTTACCATGAGTTGTTTTATGTGTGCGAGCTGGCGACACGTGTCTACAGCTTACACATGCCGTTAAGGCAAACCAGTGAGGTTAGGGTTTTAGACTATAGTCAGAAATTTAGAGCCTAATTGCAGCAATAAGATCCAAAAAAACCAACCATCACACTCAAATACTCTTGAAACTACGAGCATAAAACTGTGTGCGAGCTGGGGACCCGTGTCACTGGCTTGCACAGCTGTATTTTCGTAATTATTTAAGCTACGATTATGTACTATACCTCAAAATTTTCAGCCGAATTGCAGCATTAGGCTCCAAATTTTTCAAAACTTTAACTCGAAAGGTTTTTGAGCTACGAGCCGATATCTATGTGTAAGCTGGGGACCCGTGTCACCGGCTGACACATGGTGAATTGCTGTAACTGTATATGTTAGAGTTTCGTTTTAAAGATCAAATGATATGTTATAATTGCAGCACACACAAGGCAAAATTTCAAATCACTGGGCCTCTTAGTTTCGAAATTATAAGCCAAAAACCGTTTTCCCGCCAAAAAATTCAAAAAAATGGCTCGGAAGCGGCTAATCGCGCCGTTGCCGTTCCGTGCGCTACACTATTGCAATCGAATTTGAACCTAAGAGCTAGTATTATTTTGAGTCATTTTAATTTGCGCTCTCGATCGTTTCAATTTATGTACTGAGAATTTTAGTCTAAGAGGTAGGAGCTGATATAACTGGTTACCTAATTTAATATAAAAGCAAAGTCTATTTATATAGGAATGTTTATATCGATAAGGTATAGGTACTTTATTTTAAGGAGCTTAAAATAATTAATGCAACCATGTAAAAGTAATCTTTTCGCACCAATGAAACTTAGTATTGAATAATTCCGATTATCATGTATGGTCTTCATCATCAGTTCCATTTCACCAAAATGGTACTTTCCGAAAGCAAATGCATAGGTTACTTAAGAAAATACCAAAATCGCTATAGGTGTGCCTATAATATTTGAAGAGTTTCCTTGATTTGTCCAGGAACCCATCATTAGATCCTGACTTCATGATAATGGGACCAACTTGGAAGTATATACTTTCAAACAAAAAATCAATTTTTCAAATCGGTCCAGCAGTCTTCGAGTAATCGAATAACATACATAACTCCTCCTCATTTTGAAGTCGGTTAAAAAGTTTTAGTTATGTTGATTATTTGCTCCAAATGTGCCTAGGTATACCTATTATAGTCGACTAGTGACCTCCCGCGACTTCATCTGCGTGAAAAGTTTATTTGTTCTTTTTAATCTCTTTTAAAAAAGACCATAAAACCACAGGATTTTTTATTAATTATCTCTTTTTATCCAGTTAATTAATAAAAAATCCTGTGGTTTTATGGTCTTTTTTTTAATGGTAACGATGTTTTGTATAATCGCTACATCCCTATTTGAACTGATCGAGTAATCAAAATTTATAACCTAATAAAAACGTGTTAATAAAATAAAATAAAGTACCTATACCTTATCGATATAAACATTCCTATATAAATAGACTTTGCTTTTATATTAAATTAGGTAACCAGTTATATCAGCTCCTACCTCTTAGACTAAAATTCTCAGTACATAAATTGAAACGATCGAGAGCGCAAATTAAAATGACTCAAAATAATACTAGCTCTTAGGTTCAAATTCGATTGCAATAGTGTAGCGCACGGAACGGCAACGGCGCGATTAGCCGCTTCCGAGCCATTTTTTTGAATTTTTTGGCGGGGAAAACGGTTTTTGGCTTATAATTTCGAAACTAAGAGGCCCAGTGATTTGAAATTTTGCCTTGTGTGTGCTGCAATTATAACATATCATTTGATCTTTAAAACGAAACTCTAACATATACAGTTACAGCAATTCACCATGTGTCAGCCGGTGACACGGGTCCCCAGCTTACACATAGATATCGGCTCGTAGCTCAAAAACCTTTCGAGTTAAAGTTTTGAAAAATTTGGAGCCTAATGCTGCAATTCGGCTGAAAATTTTGAGGTATAGTACATAATCGTAGCTTAAATAATTACGAAAATACAGCTGTGCAAGCCAGTGACACGGGTCCCCAGCTCGCACACAGTTTTATGCTCGTAGTTTCAAGAGTATTTGAGTGTGATGGTTGGTTTTTTTGGATCTTATTGCTGCAATTAGGCTCTAAATTTCTGACTATAGTCTAAAACCCTAACCTCACTGGTTTGCCTTAACGGCATGTGTAAGCTGTAGACACGTGTCGCCAGCTCGCACACATAAAACAACTCATGGTAACGAGCTTATGGCGGCTGCTATTATTATGTCTGGAAGTTTGATTGCTGCTATTATGCTTTAAAATATGGCATGCTTAGAATTTCTCTATAGCCTATGAGGAAGCTGGAGACCCACTCATCTCCTCTACAGGTCGCATTTCTCAACCGATCCCGGTGAAATTTTGTGAGCAGGTTTGATAAATATATAGAACTTTTTTGTCGAGACAGTTTTAAGAAATTTATTAAAATGACGGAGATATGTGAAAAAATATATTTCTGTCCAGCTTTCCGGCTGTTTGTTCTCCTCTACAGGTCGCATTTCTCAACCGATTATGGTGAAATTTTGTGAGTAGGTTCGATAATCATATATAACAGTTTAGTCAAGCCAAATTTTCCAAATTGATAAAAAAAATATTCACCTATTTTGAAAAATGATCAAAATTAGAAGCACCATCTAGCTGTGAATACTCACGTACCTTCTGTGTCCTTTGAAAACTTCATGGCGACATTTTATTTTATTTTATCGCTCCGTGAGCTGTACTCACGGAGCCAAGCTCTAAGAAAATTGCAAACAATTTCAAAGAAAAGTGATGTCGTACATAGCACAGTAGTACGTTCTTTCTTATATATTTTCTGTGTCGTAGCGTAATCATACATTGAATATTTGGATTTGGTTGGATGGTACCTAGGGTTTATTTCCGTCCGCCTGACTATAATAGCTAGGTACCAACATCTTACCTAAGTCCGACGCGACGCCATAACATAACAACAATTTAAAAATTGTTGTGTTCCGCCAGTTAGAGGTAAATAGTTCCTCAGTAATGAGGATTCCGGGGTGCGCTTTCACCTTCGGCCTTATCAATTTATCATAGCTTTACATCAGGTGAGGTGAAGAACAAATTCCAAACTATTATCTTAGGTGCGACTGAGTCTGTGAATGCCTTCTAATAAACTCGAAGCTGATAAAATCAATCACCTTAAAAATAAATAAATATTCATTAAGATCAAAGTAATCTGCAATATTTTACATAATCAGTGTTATAATTCTTTTTGGTGTACAATTAAAGCGTACCTAATAAAAGGCTCAGACGTAAGCCGCGTACCGGCGGCGGCGGCGCTGCCTTTGAGCAGCCGGTCTCTCATTAACATAAATGTTTCAAAATCTGGCCGAGTGTGCGATGGACTCGCGGCATAGTGCAGCTCACTTGTCGACAAGTATTTAATCTAACAAATCATGTTATTTGGAATAAATGTAGGGCTAGCTACGAAAAATGTAGGTACCTGTTGTAGCTACATTTTTCGTAGCTATAGCAGCTCTACACGATTTCGTAGCAGAAATTTCGTGTCTAATCTACCTACTTATGTAAAATGATTTTTTGAACTTCAATATTCCTACCTACTTATTTAAAGTTCATATCATTTTAGAGTTTCTTTCATATAGGTAATATAGGTACCCTTCACAACGAATTCTCAAGGAATATCGAAAAGTATTGAATTTCGGTCACCGAAAAAGATACAGTGCTGAATTGCACAGATATGATATACTTACCTATTTAGCAGACATTTCTGCTAAATGTTAGTGTCTCTGCGTTTATGATTCCGTTGTGATCTTAGGTAGGTAAAGTTAGTTGTTTATATGCAAAACTTCAAGATTGCGGAGCCATACAAAAAGCGTTCATTTAACAAATCCACTGTGTCTTACCATTTTATTCCTGTACTGCAAAATCAAACATACCACCTGCTTAATGAGCATTATGTCGAATATATTAATAAATATTAAATTACTTATTATTATAGATATAAGTAATATTGTATTTTCTTGAACTCCAGCACTACTGAGCCCAAATTTTTAGCAACTATCTTATAACTTATACACAAATTGCTGCTAAATGATGCATTTATTTTCAAAAATATTCAACTGGTACAACCAGTTAAGTGGCTCCTCAATCCTGATGTTTAGGCTGAGGAGCCACCTTGGCATTGATATTTATCTTGTGATATATTTTGCTTTTAAATCTAGGATTTGTGCTGCAAAATAATCTAGGTACTTTGCTGTTAGGAAAAAATATTTTCTATTTCAAAGAATATTTACAGATTGATCCCTGCTTTTAGGGTTCCGTACCTTAAAAGGAATTTGAGTTACTTACGGATTTTGCGATAAAGAATAATGTGGAATAGTGCTTTTTACAAGAGTAACTGAATTTTCCACTAAGGCACCTGTTAACTTTCCGTAGTATCCGGCAGAAAATATATAATTGCAGCATATCGTTGTTACGACTATCTTGGAAAAATTATTGAAAAAATTATCGAAAAAAAACATAATTAAATCGATGTTGTGATTTAAATGTCCTCACTAGTGCGCAGCGGTGAACGACGCGAGTGCGGCGCCCGGTAGCCGACTCTCAAGCTTTCTTCATCATAAATCAAAAAGTTGTTTTTGTGTCTTATCGGCGGATAATCGGCGGCTGCTACCGCGCGCCTGCCCCACCCCCGCGCCGCCCCTCCCCCGAACGGTCCATCGCCCGGATGGACATTAACTTTTTGTCGAATTATATAGGGAATTAAACTAAAGAACCCGACGATCATTATGCACCGCTATCGGCAGACTCTAGCCCGCTAAATGGAAGCTATTAAAGGATTTTACTGGAATAGATAACAAAGGTTCTAATGTAATGATTACAAAATAATGGGAAGCATGACTCCCGCGGCTCGGAATGCCGGCAGATAGGAGCTTATGTTCTTAGGTGACCGTTGTTTCTGAATTCCAAACTAGATTTATGTGCAGTAATCTAAATAATCTACGGGCAAGCGAATGCTCGGGAGGATTATTATAATAATGTGACTAACAATGCGACTTCAGTCTATTCATTAAGGCATCACTAAATACTTAAGTAGATGTCCTATCTATTGAATATCAAAATTATATTTGGTACCTACTTACTAGGTGTCTAGGTATTCCTCGTATATTTTTTGTAAAAATAGCTGCGTAGCTATACCGACTGGCATTGCTTATTATAAGGCAACATAACTTCCTTCTATAACTTTATGCATTTTCAGATAGTTAGGACAGGCAAGGCAACTATCGTAGTGGTCTAGCCTATGCGCTGATGCCATAATTAAAATCTATCTTACCTAATGAACCCTACTTCGCTATTTCATTGCCTACTTAACTACTTATATTATACCTTACCTTACTACCATAAATGGACGAAAAAAGCCTATAAGAGAAAACGCTATAAATTATATAGGCATTGTCCACGCAAAAAGCCGTCCATAACTTACATTTACGGGCATCTATAAAACGTGGATGAGTCGACGGCTATAGAGGTTCCTAATTAAAACTCCATTACGTATGCATGAAACCGCATTTGGAGAACATCAAGAGAAGGTTGCGGCGTGGCGTGGCGTATGCGTCGGCGGCGCGGCGCGGCGTGTCAGCACATCTACTCCGCCTAATTGCGCCCCCGCGGCGTGATGGATGGCCGCCCCCGCCCCCTCCCCGCGGCACACCCCGCGCTCACAAGGGTTGCTCCGATCGGTTCCCAGAAATTCCATTATTCTCATTACACTGCGGGCCGTTGCATTTGACAACGCGCCGACGAAATCACAATGCTTTTTAGTTCGTACAGAAAAGTTTATCGGATCCCAGAACGAATGTAGATTATGCTCGGCTGAAATTCGTCTTTTCATAATTAGCTTAGCCGCTCACAGTTTTAAAGATTTTGTTTTACACAAAAGAAAAGAACTTCACAATATCGATGTCGCCTCGAATACGAACGAACTCAAAAATAATCTTGAATACCTACCTACTTTAGCTAAGTACCTAACTGAAAGTTACAAACCAAATGTTTTAGTTTAAAAAAAAAATGCAAAACTGATAAAGTTGTTTGCAAAAGTTTTTTAATCTTACCACACTAATAACGTAAATCAAGCTCCTCTCTTTTATTTTATTTTTACGAGCAACAATTTTAATTTTAGTCGCATACAAACGTTATCGATTCTCATAATCGACGAGACATTCCAAACCCCTAATCGCCATTTTAATGCGTCCCTGTATAATGTTCTGTTTTATGATCGAGATTAAATTAAGACAAATAATTTTTACAATAACGACGCTCAAAACTGAACACAATATCTGAAAAGCTGTGTTGATTAAACGTTCTGCGTTAAAAATAGGCATTCAATTCTAGCCATCGGATCGGATATATCTGTCACAAACAGCTTTGCGTGTTCGATGTCAGTCGTGGCAGGCTCTCCATCGTAATAAAGGGGTGCTCGGTGCTCGCTAAATGATATCGATTACAACTACGAAGGTAAAAATCTACCCTTTTCCGGTCGGTGCAGTGTAGTGAAACGGAAACGAAAAAAGTCAATATTTGGACAGAAATGATTACCGCTCGCACGGCCGGACGCGAATGTATTCAACGGCGCTAATAAATGTAAAGAACAGGATGCGATTTTCGACGGAATCATGTTAACTCGTCTGTTCTCAGCGTTCTCCTGTCACAACAAATGACGAAAAAAGGAACTTTTTTCAAGAATTGCCGTTGATTCAATTGGATATCGAGCCGGGGTTGAATGGCGTGCAATTCGTATTGAACGGAGTAGTACTTCCGTGCCACAATCCGATGCCGGCCTCCATTAAACACGACCCGCTGTTTGCTCGCTGACGTTGACAAAATAAAATGTTTTTATAGGTTTCACGTTTCACGTTTCTAAACACGTGCAAGTAAAATTTTATTGATTTCTACCTTAGGCGACCTACCTATTAGACCTCTGCGACTCAAACAGATCGGTCTGTTTAAGTCGCAGTGCGTAAAATGCCGAAAATATAAAATTTTGTTTCTAATGAGCTTCAACTAATTTCGGAAAATAATAGAAAATCTACGATTTGAATAGAAAAGACTGTATCTACTTTTACTACACTTAATAAGCACTGCAACATTGTGCAAATTGATAAACTTAATGTTTCCTAAGTTGTAAGTAAACATCGGGAGAAAGAAAAAAGACAGTGGCAATTTTTATTGAAAGTTGACAAAAAACGTCAGACTAAAAGACATCAACGCACACAAAAATGTTGCATTTTGTGAATTCTAATTTTGGTTCAATTACTTTTGATAATTTATCACATTTTATAACTAAGTAGGTAATTACAAATTACTAACACATACAACAATGCGAGTGGCAGATAATTTCTACAGCATTCACGAGTGATTTTCTGGGAAAATTTAATCCTGGGCACGTGTACGTTGTCAATTTAGTCCTAAGTGGAAATGTCGAGTGGGTAAATTCAATCACATCTGGAGGGTTTGCCTCCTCCCCAAGATGCTTGGAGCGGAGATAGCACTATGCGCAATTGTATATCTTGCGAAGTAAACTATACATCAAAATACGTTAAGGAAACATTACGTTAGATATACTTGAAAGGTTTTATAAGTAGTTGGTTAAGTTTTTTTTAATTAAAGATTTTTTTATGATAGAAGTTAGAACAACAATGGTATAATCTTCTCGGTGTCAAAACAAAGGCATAGAATAAAACAATTTCATATAAAAATGAAATAATTGAAAATATATGCTAAAAAATTATGTTAAACCTAAACCATAAAAGGAAGAGTTTTTGCTATTTAATTTAAAGATGATCACTAAGTATAGCACATCCTATAAAATCCATTAGGTTGATTACAAACATTATTACCATTAAATCTAACGAGTTACGTACGACCATGGGCTACATCTTAAAATATTTCAGTAGCTTTAACTGCGGTGTAAAAAGACTGCGTGTGTTCGAAACCTATATAAAACACTCCTCACCTCATCCTATAATTAATTTATTATTTGCACTGCACTAGTGATAAAACTTAAGCTGGTACAGACATACCTACTAATATACGAAAAAGGTTCAGCTAGGTACTTGAACTTCATTTAGAATTAGAGGGAAAGGGACAAAACACTAGCCATGCTTTAAACACTGTTTATTAGTACGGCGAGCCCCAAAAGTTTCTCAAACACTTCTCTGATAATAATTCTTTCTTTATTTACAGAATGTACAGCTTTGATTCCGGGTTGTTTACTCCAGTTGATAGATAAAGAGCGATAGGAAAGCGGTGTTCTTGTCGCATCAGAAAGAAAGCCAAACAAATAAAGAATTTCGAGACTCTGTGTAACACTGGGGGTAACTTTGTTGCTTATTTGATAAGAACTTTAAGTTGTTTGAAGAGTGTAGACATGGAATACTTTAATGTTATAATTTTGGAATATGTTACCGTTGCTGTCTTTAAGCTCTTGGGCGAATTAGATTTTTTTAATTGATTGTGTTATCGTTTCTTGCACATATGTAGATCTAACTTGTATTTGACTGTATATTTAAAACATAAAAAACCCTTATTCAAAAACAGGTAGGTATATAAACATTGAATAAGTAGATAATATAAGTACTTATGTATAAATGTAGGTAAAAAATATTCGCCATTTACTTCCACATAAAATGGCAATTTTCTAGTAGGTAGCTAGTAGCAGGCGGTCTCGAAAAAGTAATTCTACCCCCATTTGAATAAAATCAATACAATACCTAATAATATGCTCAAGTGGTTTCAAAATTGATTATCTTATCTGAATCCGAGATTAATAGAATATTTATGGAATGAGGTTTCGATTCTAGAGGACGTCGAGTGCAGGGGGAATGACAACTCGACAACCGATTTTCAATTTACCTTCGGTTATTGGAATTGAACGCAGTCAATAGATTTGAATCGGAAATGTTCGTTATTTGTGTATTACTTCATTGCATCTTTATGGTCGTTAGCTTGGGGCCATGTATTTTGAGAATGTATATTTCATGTTTATTTAGTATTGTAAGTATATTTCAAACATAAGTTTTGAAAAAATAGCACATTGTACTTTCCTGATTTTTCCTACCACTTTCTTTATGTCTTGAAGGTTAACTTATTTTAAAGATACCGTTTGTCAAGTATCCTGAGTTAATATATTTTTTAAATGTTCTTCTTATTTTGTTTTGGCAATCTACTTTCCTCTTGGAAGTAATTTTTGCCAGTGTCAAGTGTTGAATAGTTCAGTGTTTTTAAATGTTACTCTTGCTCATACTTACTGCATTGATAAGCCAAAATGAAAACTCTACAAAGGTTTTATGGATTTATGGCTAAACAAAACACATAAGTAACCCTACAATGGCAAAGCGTCTTCTAAAGCCTTCTTAAAATCTATCATAGTACCTATCTAATTTTTAAAATTTAAAAATTTTAACATTACCTTGCTTATACATTTTAGAAATGTGCAAGTTTGTTAGGAAACATCCAAATCTTTATATTAAAACTATAGACGCGCCTCGTCACAATGTCCCGCGAATGTTAGCGATATAAAAATAATCTTGTGCAAACTACATCTAATTTAACTTTACATAGTTTGGGTCCTTACCCGATGTCAATAAAAATTTATAATAAAAAACCAGAAAATCTAAAAGCCGAACCAAAAATCAATAAGTTCATTAATTCATTAAAACAACTGTTACTAACTAAATGTTATTATTCTGTTAACGAGTATTTTAATGCCAGGAATATTTAAATGTCTGCCCCTCTCTTCCACATTGCTATGCCTGTCAAGGTGCATGCGATAATTAGTTACTTTAAGATCTAGTAGTTAAGTCGCATGTAGTGCAAATGTATAAATAAAGAAATAATATGAATAGAATAAAACATTGCGAGATAGAAGGTTGCATCGAACGCACGGTTATTTATTCCGCACCGTTATTGGTAAGAATTTAGAAATTTCCTAGAAAGTGGCCTCATCGACTCCGGCGGCTCTCCCGCTCCGTAGCACAATTCAAACCTGTAATTTGAATATGGAAGGCGGCTCGTTAACACGTGGAAACCAGCCCTGCCGCAGAATACCCTACTCGGAAATCGTTAAAGTTCGGCACCTAGTTAAAATGCTGCCAGTGTCCATTAAACTGAATATTCATAAGACTGGCAACACTAAAATTTCGTAGATGAAATTAATGTTGTTGTTCTGTCGGTCTTTTCGAACTGTGAAATAGAACGAAATTTGGAATTCTCCTTTGAATAATAACACCTAGAACGATAGTTCTCTACAAAACGCACTGTCAAAAATGAGGCAATTAAAACAACCAAAATGGCCCCGTTTTCAGATTTTTATTCTCCATAATCTCCATTATTACCTTATCATACCGAATAAGTACAAAACACTTTTAATTTTACTACATTTATTGGATTAGTTACTATATTATTTTATTTTAGTTACGATTAGGTAACGTATGAAGGATATAAATCTGAAAACTAAGCCATTCTGGCTTAGTATTAGTTGCCTCACTTTGCATACGAGGACACGGCTTCTAGGTGTTATTATTCTAAGGAATTCTCAATAAGAAATATTTTAATTTGAAGTAGGTACCTTTTAAGTTAGTATTGCCTACCTAAGTATATTTTGGCATTTTGCTAGTTTATTAGAAATCCATAATTTAACTCAATGTAGATAACAAAACAACGTAAGTAGGTAGGTAAGTACCCTTATTCCGTATACATAACTATTTTTCA
The DNA here is from genome assembly GCA_950108535.1 of Agriphila straminella. Lineage (NCBI taxonomy): Eukaryota > Metazoa > Arthropoda > Insecta > Lepidoptera > Crambidae > Agriphila > Agriphila straminella. The sequence goes on along the minus strand of OX467306.1, from coordinate 9,868,348 downwards.
TAATTCCTACGAAAAAAATATGTTTTTTTTCTCGTTTAATAACTGGTTATCAAAGAAGAATTTGTTTTCCGCTTTTGTAACTTGTATTCTAATTGTTTTCTTAGCAGATTTGACAAGAACAATAAAATTGCAAAAACATAACTATTTCAACAAATTATTTTTCTCAAACATGCTTGGAAATTCGAACATTATTTTGACAACCTTCTTCGTGCTAAATCGGAGTTACTGGACAGACCTAAACCGCTCCGGCAATTTTTGTATGAGTATCCATTACTAACGTGTAATAATGGATTTTCATATAAAAATTGCCCCGCGCATTAAGTATTTGAGAAAGGTACTATACAAACGTGCCGCTGCAGTAATATAAGTAGGTACTATTCTATTCTTTGCTAGATTTTATTTTGCGGGTTGGAATCAATGATATTAAATGTTGGAATCATATCAATTAAAACCACTTGCGGGATGTAGAGTCGTACAGTGAGTTTGTTTGAAAAAGCATAATATAGGTACTTAGTAGTTAGAATAAGTTAAGGAAATTGAAATTGTAGAATACTTATGTAACCTATTTTGGAATAGAAACAAGAAAACCACATGCCAGTGACGGTGGCTATCATTAGTTTGGTCACGCGAGACTCGCGAGAGCGTCGTAAAATGAAATTATACGAAGGGTCTAGTTTCATTATAAATGTCTATTATATGGCCAGTGTGCCGCCATCAAGTCGCGCGCATGGTTGTTAATTCTCCATTACTTAGTACACTAATATCAGGGTGTTATGTTTCAACACGATTACCATGTGTTGTGGTGTTACGCAAGTTCTTGTTTCGAAAACATAATTTTTTAATCGCAGGAAATCCAGAATTTTTCGCATTTTGATCCTGATAAACAAACATTATCGGGTTCCTTAGCCAGATATAATATTAATAATAGCGCACCCAACACCCAAACTGTACTCTTGCTCATATGCGAATTTGCCTTTGTGAGAATTTTACCTTATGAGAAATTGCCGTTTTTAGAAGTTGCTCTTTAGCGAATAATAAGGGAACCTTACATATTTTCGAATCCACTTATTAGCCCGACCAAACCGAAAAAAGTACTTCCTCTCTTAGGCATATAAAAATAATTTCGGAAGTTAGGTAGGTACTCCTGTATGATTTAAATGCGCTTCTTTCTAAAAGGGTAAGACTACAGTGGCCCGCCCATCACTGGATCCATCTCTATCTCTTTTCGTCATACAAAGACATATTTTACTAGAGCCAGAAATCCACATATATGCAGTTAACCCTATAATAAAAGTATAAAATCCACGCAACTTTCATATCCCTTATCTTTTATTAACTGAATTTCATCAATGCGCTCAACAATAGCATCGCAACGATTTTTTATCAGTCAAATTCCTTATCTTAAAGACTACCGCGAATTGTTATTGAAGAGGACACATTCTGAGAATGTCGGAAATAGCGCTTCCGAGTAACTCTTACATTGGTTGGATCTCTTGTCGCCCGTAACCGCCCGTGTTTATTTATACCGCAACAATCTGATGGAGGGCCACGATTGTATCGCTACCAGAATAACCGCCATCACATCAAAGAACTCACTTTGGGACAGTCCATTACTTCTTAACTCATACGAGGTTTCATTTTCAAATCATATCTAACGCGGAGCTTGGAAACATGCCTTCTCAGTCATCTAACTAAAACGTCAAACTCGGAGGTTGCTTTATTTTGATTTTGATGATTTTTGGGATATTGTTAGATTGAACTTAGAGAGACTAACGCTAGAACTGTAGCTCAAAATTCATTGCTTGAAAATGTACGAGTGTTTTTCTTCACCGATTTTAAGTTTTCCAAGCACAGACTTTCAGAGCTGTAAACTTTTTTTTTACTATTGGTATCTTTTAATCTATCCTTATAACATCCCTAATCCGATCGAAGCCTACTCCCTACAGATCAATACAGTGCAATTTATTGCGATTTATGTAAAATCTACTAAAACCGATGTGAAAACAAAAGATTGTTGAATATAATGTTTGTGTCAAATTCTTACAATATATATATATATATATATATATATAAGAGTGGGGCACTCGGATGGAAGAACAAACTGATGTTCAGGTTGTGGTAATGTACATTATATGTAATGGACTTTCAAATAACAAAACCATTTTTTGAATGGACATCTAAAGTGACCGCCACAAAAAAGACAAGAATCTACATTTTATGTTCGTTCGTATCCGAAAACGATCGGCGAGTTGTTGATTTTTTTTATTATTATTTTTATGCTAATGTATATTCAGGGTGCATGACCCAACAATAGTTATTATAACGGTTGTAATGAGGCGGTAATCGCCGGTCATGGCTATCGCATTAAAGTAATATCCCACATATGTTTCGATGTTGCACTCTGCCGACGCATGTAATCTTATTAGCAGTATAACAGATGTAACCATTAAAAAGTAATAACAGTACCGACCGGCTGCGGGCTGCGGCTTTGATTTCCTAATCACGAATTGTTCTGTTGCCATGTGTGGGATTGGGTCATTAATAAAGGCTTGAATTTGCATAATATGTCGATGATTCATGAACAGACTTAGCTAGGTCTTTATTTCTGTGACCTTTAGCGTTTTATATTACGTAACCTATAAAATATGAGATTGCATTTTTTAACTTTCAACCAGAGCTTTTCTCTACATTGACAGCTGCATTGCAAAGTCAGATATCAGGCCCCCCGATTTGAATTGATGCAGGATTACTATAAGTGTGACAGGTGTGACCATCGATCGTGGTAGAATAAGTGGACGACCCTCAGACCTTAGCGTAGCGGTGGCATCATCAGGCGGCGAGATCACAAAGCGCGGGTCGACGCACGCGCAGGCCTCTCCCCCCCAGCCTTCCCCACAACAACAAACCCCGGGCCGTTTGACCGACTGCCATGCCGCCGCCGCCGGCTCGCCCGATCGCGCAAAATACGCTCAAACAAAACCTGCCATCTTTAAGACCGGTTATTGTTTACAAACGACCAGTGTTTAATGGTCATAAATTGCTTGAGCGAAATATCTCGCTCCTTACTTATTGTTATTCTACGAAGACGCCTTCCGCATTGTCTGTCTGAGATTTGAAACGTAATCATGTTGCTATAAAACCATTCCGACTATAATTTCTTCACTCATTATTCCAATTATTACCTATCACTTCACAGCTGAATTGGTTTCGCTATTAGCGATATCTACCCATTTGGCGAAAGCGAAAGCAATACCAGCGACGACGGTTGCGGCGCGGCACAGTCGTGGAATCGAATCCGCTAGGGGCAAATTAGTATTACCTATTTACTTTAAGTGGTATTACCTATAGTTTATTTTCTACCTAATATTATACATACTCGTACATTGTTTTGGAGCTTTCGGTGTTTGTGTTTGTCGTTTAATAAAAAACTTTTTCTTGTTTTGGTGTATGACTGAGAAACTGAGTTTTTCCCATCGGATCCCCTGTGAAGAAGGTCAAAAATAAATAAGTAGGTACCTAGGTACCTATTAATATTTTATTCCCATCTGATACCTACCCTAATAGTTACTATGTATGGCATTGTAGGGTAGGTGGGATTTTTAATCGGTGGATCGGCAGCAGACAACTTGCAGATCAGATGGGAAATAACTCTGTCAGTAGGTACCTATCAACTTTTATAATGTCTAAGTAGGTAGGCTCTCCTTCCTACAGTACTTGTACTATTAGTTATTCTGTGCTACACAGTTGTTGTAAACAGTTGCGCTGCGCATACGCGACAAATCTTTGTCGCAATGTGCGAAATATGTGGTCGGTCACTCTCTGTATTATGATTATGACGAACCATCAAAGAGCTCTGCCCACGGCGGCGGTCGAGACGGCTGAATTAATTACCAGCAAGCACCGGTCGCCACTCACTGTCTTTATAACATAATTTGCACTTCGCGCGGCGAGATCAAAAGCTTCGGCTGGTCGGCGGCGGCGCCTTTGATCACGACGAGCCTTTGAGTTGCCGCCGCCTCCGCCGGGCACGCCTCGAAATAGTCAATTTGTCGCTGGTTTTTTCATGATTGCTCGTGCACACGTAATTTTACGTTTAAAGTTTTATTTGCTAGATATTTTACTCCGCGTTTGAGTTAACATCAAAATCATACATTTGATGTACCGAAAGATTAGAGGTAAGTATACGAAAGCGTGATGTGATGTTGTTGTGACGTGGAAAGAGTCATCCTCAAAAATAATGTACACAAAGTAACATAATACTTATAGGTAAGTACCTAATAATAACTAGCTTCTGCCCGCGACTTCGTCCGCGTGGATATTCGAGAATATAAACACCATACATAACACCTGTCCAAGAACCATCGCCGACAAATTACAAACCCATTACAGAAAACCGCATCTAAATCGGTCAATCCGTTCTGGTTACAAATAAGAAAAATATTACTGCAGCGCCCCCTAGCGGCTAAACACCATAACACTTATCTAACAACCATTGATAATAACATACAAACCCATTACAGAAAATCGCATCTAAATCGGTCAAACCGTTCTAGAGATAAATGGCAACATGCGTTTTCGCACAAACAAACTTTTATCCCCTATTTCAACCCCTTCAACCATTTTTTTCGCGATAACATGTAGCCTATGTCCTTTCTCAAGCTTTACTCTATGGTCTGTACAAAATTTTATCAAAATCGGTTCAGTAGCTAAACTACTGAGAGCGTAACAGACAGACAGAGTTACTTTCGCATTTATAATATTAAGAAAGGATTAGTATGGATTTGTACAATAAGACCTGAAGGAAGCATCTAGTCTAGTTTCATCATCATAGGTGAAAGTAAATCTCTACTAATATTAATTTAACATCACACAACTGTAAGCACTAGAGCGTGAATAAATCACCCAGAGACAAATAAATTAGGAAAATGGCGCTGCTAACTCGAATCCAGAGTCGATTTGCACAGACATGCAAGTTGGCAACTGCTGTTGCCGCGGCGCTGACCGACAAAGAGTAAAATATAAGGGTAATTAATTTGATGCCGGTGAATGCCGAATGCCGTGTGGCGAGTGCCACGGAGCGCAGCGGCGCCCGCGCCGGCGGCCACGCTATCGATGCTATCTCTAAAATGCACATTAAAAGCTTCGCCGCAAGCCAAAATTACTGCCTACCTACTTTTCTACATTGCGCTTTGGGATGCTTTGGGGCAAATTTTCTGAAAATGTACTCATACAATACAAGGTAAGGTAAGAAGGACTTATGTTTTCAACGGCTCTACGGTACTTTCTACTACTACTAGACTACCCCAAGAGGCCAATACAAGACTAATGTAATATGCTGTGGCTTTACTATCACGTCACGTACGTATCAAGAGTACTTGTTTGTGTAGATACCTAGCGAAGAACTTTGCTTAAATTTTCAGTGATTGATGTCTTATAACTATTAAGTAAATATTAACCAAAAATCATAGCCAAATTCCGTAGGTATCACTATCAAAGTTTATCTTACCCATCTACGTCGTTGACTAAATATTTGTTTATATAGAGATTAGACTAAAAGTTTTAATTTGATTTAAATCAGTATAGCCCTTTTTTATCTGCTAATTATTTGACTTTACCATAAAAGATTTTAAAACACTGTTCAACAAGGTTTTAACTTAAACACTGTTTTAATGTGATGCTGTCACTTTTTTGACAATATTGTTTGAAAGAGACGCATCACATTTAAACAGTGGTCTAAATTAAACAATGTTTTAAAATCTTTTGTGGTAAAGGCCGCTAGTGCCTAACATTTCAAGACTGATACCGTACAAAACAAGTTTCGACTCTCCAACACTACGAGTTACGTCGCGGTTCAGTAGATTCCTAATTCATGAATCTCGGCTATCAGTAAATTCAAATCTTATTCATACGTGTATCGAGTCGAGACAATGTGGCGAAGGCCCGTTCTCGGCGCGGCGACATCAAACGCTCCGAGATGAGTATCGCCGCAGGCTGAGCCCACGCCCCTAATATTTTTTTAGTTTTTTATACTTTTAACAGCTCGCCGTCTTATCTCTACATGTAGAGTACATTTCCTCGTTTTATGGTTATTACGATAAAGCGGATTCGTATTCGGCTGACAATTAAAGCTCTGTTTGTAGAAACTAGAATCAAGTTTTAACAGCCAGTTAAGCGATGAAAGCTTTATAAAAGCTACTAAAATTAATGATTATTTAGTCTGCAGTATGGATTGCCGTAGAATAAATCACCCCCAGGCTCAAATAAATTAGGAAACCAATTCGCATTGGGCTACGGTTATGTTATGGCCCGTCCTCCTTTCTCTACGAAGGCCAGTGCCCCCAGCAGTGGGGACATGAAATAACTGATGATGAATAAAGGAATGACAGAAAAGTATAACTGCAGAAAGTAGAATGACCACTTAATTTCCAACAATTTAAATTGATACTTGTTTGATTATTTAAATGACTTTCTTGTTACTTGGATCATGGATACAACATTTTTGTCTAGCGGTAGAAGTTTATTTTATACTAATTAAGCCAATAAAGAAACTTAGTAACTAACAACAGAGTTACAAAAGTAAGTACCTTCCTAATAAATAAGATCTACAGACTATTATGCAATGGTTTTGTTTGTATAACGAATTCCTTAGACTACCTAGTACATAGTTAGATCTTCTATGGAAACTTCTGTTGAAAATGTTTACAATGACTATTGTAATACTGTCATTCACATGGAAGTAAACCACTGTTTGTAAGGGCGAGCACAAAAGCTCAGAGATTTTTTACAAATGCAATGCAATATTGCAATTTGCAATGGCACGTGATGCAATAGATGGCGGTCCTTTTTGATGTAAGCATGCTTTTATTCCGGTAATGGATCGCCATCGACAGAGGTTGTCGCCTCTGATGTTGCCGTCCAACGAGTACCGACAAAGGGCCCGCGCCGCGGTAGCACAAAGCTATTGATATCATTTAAATCCCATTGATGATCGCCGACACGTAGCATAGCAACCCTGTGGGAAAACAGGCTACATTAATTGAACCAACCCTAACCCTGAATTAATAGTTTCATTCATCCGTTAAGTCGTAGCGAATTCGTTTTGAGTTCCTGATTGATCTATCAGTGTATCAAGCATTTTTCTTTAAACAAACATAGTGTAATCTTAATACGCTAACCAAATACATAGCTTTTGTAATGATATTCTCTTAGTTTCATATACAGAAGACTGCCTTTTTAATATGCAACATGAAAAATTTTTGCAAAAAAAATGTTACGATGTATCCTTACATATTATAAAACAAAGTCCCTCGCCGCGTTTGCTGTCTGTCTGATCGCGATAAACTCAAAAACTACCGAACAGATTTTCATGCGGTTTTCACTAAATGATAGAGTGATTCCTGAAAAAGGTTATAGGTGTATAATAAGTTGAGGTTTATGTAAATTGGTAGAAATATGACGATAATTGTTGAAGAGGTCGGCAAAAATTAAGCCGACTTGGAGCTTGCATTGAAAACGCTGCTTAAACCTTTTGAGCTATTAACAAAATAATGTATGATGGAATTGTTTTTCTTTTATAGATCTACAAAAAAGTCCGCAATGGCATATATCTATCTTTTAAGAATAGCTTACCCATTATATCTTCTAAAAAAAATGTCAAGTACAAAGCGGTAATTTGGAAAGCTATTTAGATGGACACAGTCAACGATATATCCAGTATTATTATATATTATTATTATATCAATATTAATCCTTATCAAATTAAATACGTTAGTTATCTTAAGCATTTTATGCACATTATTTTAACCATTAACACCATACCATTTAAATGAATATCTAGGAGTTTTCGCAAAAAATTAACCCGCGTGAAAATAAGCGGAACGAACGGGAGGGAAAAAGTCTTTTGGAGCAAATGGAGGTGAGGACTGTAAGTAAGGTATTCGTTTTCTTTTTGGGTGTTGTTAAAGAACTCATTTGGCAAAAAAAAGAATGAACCGAAGCGAAGCTAGGGCGGGTCGCTAGTAAACTTAGATAAACGTATCACCGAATGATTACTAAGTATATAGGTAGGTACAAGTTTTCATTTTCCGATGTAAGATAATTTATAAAAAATAAGGACATGCAGAATGTAGAGCCAAAATTCATCTTCACAACGAAATGTGTAAAGTGCACAAGGTCCTTAAAATAAATAATTATATTGATTATTAACTGAATTATCTGCTTAAAGGTATCTGCTGAAAAATTAAAAGCTCATTGCAGAATAGAGAAATAATACTTACAAAATATTTTTCCAACTAAATATAATTCAAACAGCAGCACTAACATTTAGTTTTTGCAAAAATTTAGAGACTACAATCCGTACCGTAGCAGCTTCGATCAAGAAAATCCGGACGTAGTTATGCAATACGCGTAGCAGGAATAAATATTATATTAAAAGAAACATAAGCTAGCAGAAATCAAGAATCGATATTTGTAGTTGATCGAAGATAATTGTTTCTTACGTATTTTGCAAATATTGCGATAAGTACTACCTACTTAACTTGGAAAAATACCTAGTAGAAGATAGCCATCCCACCCATTTTGGTGCAATGTATTGATTTGGCAAAATATTATTCAGTTCTTTTAAATTAAATGTTTCATATTCATGTATTTTAATATTAATTCCAATGAAATCAAAACTTTTCACATGTTTCCAATCACTTCACTTAAAAAGTTCATCGTTTCCAAGAAATTGCTGTTACGTTATTACGACATATCGATCAGTAAATCTTTCGAAGCCCATTATTAAAACTGAATTTTTAGAGCGTTATAATAATACTAATAATAATCACACCACACCGCGTTGCTATTAAGCTGGCACCACTTTTGAGCATCCGCCATGGGAGAGAACAGGTTCTGATATAAATGTACCCAAATAAAAAGAGTTCGCGCCGCGAGCTTTGTAAAGGGAGGACCTCCGTAATCGTACGTTATTATTCCTTTGAGGTGCCGCCACGCCGCGCGCTGATGCAAAGTTGCGCCTGCGTCTTTAGTTAGTAAATTACAACTTTTTACTTTACCTATGTGATACAAAATTTCATGCCATTAGGTATCAAATATCGCCTGAAAACCATCAAGAATGGTTTGTAAAAAAAAATTAAATATTTGTGAAAGATTTATTTATGTAATTTCTAAAACTTTCCGCAACCCCCGCTAAGTAAAATTTGTTAATTTGGTAATCATGATAATTTCTGAACAAGCTGTGCTCTAAGGAGCTTAGCACACAGCTTACGCAGAAAAATATTTACCTACTTTCATTTTATACTTTTTACTGCATTCTTTGGAACACTTAGAAGATCATGTTTTTAATAATGTTGAGCTACAAAAGTATATCCCCGACTATAGACTCGCAGTTTTTAAAAATTCTTCCCTTATTAGGAGAGGAGTTATTTATGGTGTCATCTTTTTTTTTAATGGGGGCAAAAATGTTCTGATAACCTATCGTGTATGGTATCGAATGAACGGGCTTGCTGAGCCGGTTCTAAAAATATATCACATATCGTTACATTTCAGCCACTTGTTTTAAATTAAACCAAAAAACATTTACAAAACATACTTACCAAGTTTGGGCTCCTCCAGATACAATATGGTTGAATGACGAGAAAGTAATTTTGAAAGTATGTACTTTGGTTCCAAACTTATTTTTGTATGGTATTTTTGGTTTAATTCAAAACAAGTGCTGAAATGTAAATATGTGATATATTTTCAGAAACAGCTCAAAAAGCCCTTTCATTCGATATACACACGATAGGTTTCAGAACAAACATTATTTTATACATACTTAATCACTTTGTAATCATGAAAAAAAAAACGAACCGTCCCGTCAATCGGCGTGTCGTCGCTCGTCTGTACCATAGGTACTCCTTATGCATAGACTGTTACCTACTAGATGTAATCTCTAGTAAGGTATAACTGGTTTACCTCAGTTACTATTACAACGCAACTCTTGTTATTTTACAAAATATGGACAGTTTCATTTAATAGACCTCTTACTAAAGGATTGGTTATCAAATTCAACTGTAAAGCAAGTTCCTGAAAAGCTTAACTAATGCGCTGGCATATCTTTATTTAGGTTTGTTTTGATACTTACAATAATAGGAACAAGCTCAACAGTACAATGACCTAATAATCCAAATCAAACAAACAGTGGAAATGCGTCTTTTGTTCATGTTGTATTTTCAAATTAACAAAATGTAATGCATTGCATACGTTGCAACTGTTGCAAGTTGCAACTTCGCAAATTAATGGTGTTATGATTATGATTCGCCTATACGTTATTTACTTCTATCCAAAGTCAAATATTTGATGGAAATAAATACGAGTGGGCTACACGAGAGAAACGACCGACCGCAACTGGCGCAGTGCCAGCCAACTGAATAGCAGAAATAACGCCACTATCAACATTCCAGGTCACTCTTACGATTATCTTTTTTATTTTAAGTACCAGACCAAATTATGTTTTGATCGCATTAAACGGCCGTCTAAACATTACAAGCGAAATAAAAATTCTTAACGTCAAAACACTGCTTTTATTGTAGTAAAATCGCTTCCTAATGCTCAAGACGAAATTGCTTAAAAATATTCCAGAGCTTTGTTAATTTAGCGGCGACCGACCGGATTAAAATTTCTCCCATGCGGTTTATAAGAATTAGGAACAAAAACCGAATGGGGGTGGTCCCGGCTAATGAAGTTCACATCTGGCACAGGTTTTACAACGTTCTTCAATAACAATTGAAAAGAAGAGACAGGTAGGTCAGTAATTTGTAGAGAAACAAAATATTTATGTTGTATATTGTTTTCTATGTTGTTATTTAAAAACACTTAGTTTTTGCTACTTAACGTCGTTTCTACATGTTTGCAACTACAAGTGTCAAATCAATTTTATGGGTTTGTATTGAAAAGCCATCGACATTCTCGACCATTCTATGGTCAAAGTAGATATTACCATTTCGTGGAACGTGCGCCACCCACGTCGGGATCCAGTGTGCGGTGTCCCGCTTCAAAGCTTCAACATTTTATAATGACATCATAAGATTCGACACATTTCTACTCGTATATATACCATACCAAAGTTAGTTTCCTTAAGACCAATTATTTTATTAGTACACCTATAACAGGAAAGGAATGCGTCTACACCAATCTCATTCGTCTGGCTGAAGTTTTCTTTATTACCGACATAAAACTGGTGTTTGTTGTAAGTCAGTTTTGGAATACGACCTCATCTCGGTCACAGATTACTCATCGACAATAAACCTAACACGAAGAGGCCGTAAAACTCCAATCTGGAGCTTGCTTCGTCCGCACCGCTCTGGCGCCTACGCCTGTGGGATGTGGGATTTTGCACCCCAACCCCATGTGAATACCTCCCTTTCATTGAAATCACACAAAACTTGCACTTTACCTTCCTAGAATACAAATGGGTATTAAAAGTCATCCATTTCCTATTAAAAGAACACATTTTATTTAAATAAACAATGAGTATAACAGCAAGTTTCTAATATAAGTAATTAAAATACCATAAAAACTATTTTTGCAAAATCTTTTTGCCACAACCAATATCAGTAGGTTAGGTCTTAAGTAGTATACCTAGTCACTTTTGAAATTTTCACAAAATATCTGGGAAAATATAAAAAATTAAAACAAATTATTTGCATTCAGATTGTAAAATGTATTGCTTTTATTCTTCAAAATTTAATTTAAACTTCTAGAAATACCTAAACGAAGTTATTAAATCTCAATAGTTTTGATATTCGATTTGCAATTGATGCTAATTGCAATATTTTTTTGATTTTCCCTCAAATTTAAAGATTATATTGCATCATAATTTTTTTCATTCTTTTTGAATGTCCTTTCTTTGCTCACTTTATGTCAAACACACTTTAACTTTCCTTCCAACTTCCCAAACATCCTACTAACAAGAAAAGTAAAGCAAGCTGATCGAAAAAAAGCACACAGCATTTTTATTTTTCTGAAAATTTTAAACAAAATATACTTCTTTGCAGAGAGTTTTAGTTGAAGTGGCATATAATGCAAAAAATAGGTCTTTAAACTTTTTCTTTATTTATTGCAAAAAACTTTCAATTTTTTCGTCTGAGCATTTTACCTAACACGACACCAAATCAAATATTTGCGAAACAATTAAATCTAAAACGAGCATACATACAGCATTTTTTTAATTTTTCTGAAAATTTTAAGCTCAGTAACGAACTCTTGACATATTCTACTTCTTTGCAGAGAATTTTAGTTGAAATGGCATATTATGCAGAAAAATAGGTTTTTTAACTTTTTCTTTATTTATTGCAAAAGTCTTTAAATTTTTTCGTCCGAGCTTTTTACCTACATAGGTACACCAAATCAAATATTTGCGAAACAATTACATGTAGGTATATTTTGAATATTATAACAATACGAGTATATCGATCGATATAATTAAAATATAGAAATAGATAATTTCTTAATACTTATAGAAAAAACCCTTTATAACGACAATTCTGACAACATGTTATTTTAACATGTTTTTATTTAAACATCCTACCGTCTTACAAGCCAAAGCATTCCTATCCTACAATAGGGATGTTGACTATTTTTTTTATTTTATGTTACATAAATTACCTCTCAAAAAAAGAAACATTGGTAAAAGAATTAATTCGCTAGCATGAAAACTGCCCGAGATATCACAGTGTGAAATGCACACTAATGGACTCGATCAAAAACGCTCCATACTAATGGTGTTACCGATGTCGGTAACCTCGACACTGTATGTTAACGTCAAGCGGGAACGAATTGAAACACCTTCTTGAATCACTTTGAATGCTCGTATATTGTGGTTACAAAGAAAAAATGGGTGTGCGAGCTTACAAATCGCCCTGCGTCCGCGCACCCTGAGGTAGTCTGTTGCATGATTGCAACTGGTACACTAATACACAAACTTACAATATCTAATTAAGTTGGGTACTTGATAAATCTACATTTATTTCTACCCTACGTTACAACGAGTTTGTTAACGGTGGTAGGGAGTGCGCTTCCCCCACTCCGCGCTCGCAACCAACTTGGCAGCGGTGTGAGAGGGACAGCGAAACCCCTACTCCTCTCTCTTTATGAGACTACCTACCTCATTTATTATTTAGGTACCTTTCAGTATTTACATTTTGTCTTTAGGTATTTAGGCACCTCATTACCTTTAATCAGAGACCTATACAAGAGGCCTTTATTTTACATAGTCTTACCTCTTAGTACCTCGTCAAAACCTTAGGGCTTATAGGACAAAGGCTGGCGTTTGACCTAGACACATTTCAGGTCGAAACTACCACCTCCTGGACCTATAGTACCTGGCCCATACCTCAAAACCTTTACCGGGTAATGCAATTGAAACAACAAGACTTTAAATCATTTAATGCATAGGATACCTAAATACCTAAACAATACCTATTTGAGCTAAAACCTAAATATCTCACAAACTATAAAACTTACAGCTACGCTAAATATTTCATTTTACAGCACTTTTCATAAGCTACATTTTAAAATCAAATAGAACGTTACACATTAATAAACTTCAAAGTAATTAAAAACACAAACTAATCAACTCAAATAGTTATAACGAGCTATTGCTTATGAACAAGGTACTTACATGAATATTCACAAACACAATTTTCACCACTAGTTCGCACTTAGTGTCCACTAAACTGTCTTTTTGTTAATCACTTTTTCACTGAATTAAGCTGTCCGCAACAGTCTCCCCCCGGTGCAGCACTCGCGGCACCTTCTTCTTCAGTAGGGAGGACAGCCAATCTCGTTGTCGGGCGACGAAAAACTCCTCCTCTTGTCTTAACATCAGCGTTGCGAATCTCGCCGTCTGGTCCCGGATGCACCGCCGTCACGACGCCTCGCGGCCACACATTGCGAGGCAGGCTGGAGTCGACGATGATGACGACGTCACCGGGCTTAAGTGAGCGGCCCGTGACGTCACGCGCGCCCCCGCGCGGAATGAGCTCGGGCAGGTACTCGCGCACCCAGCGGCGCCAGTACTCGTCGGCCAGCGCCTGCGCAGCACGCCACAGCTTACGCGAAGCTGGCTCGCACGGCCCAGTGAGTGGCAGGCCGCGCGAACCGCCCAGCAGGAAGTGATTTGGGGTGAGCGCCTCTGGATCTTCTTCGCTGACTGGTACGTGGGTTAGCGGGCGAGCGTTTATGGTGTGCTCTACCTCCGCTAACAGCGTCGCTAGTACCTCTTCTCGCGGCGACTTCTCGTTCAGTGTGACTCGTAGCGCACTTTTGACTGAGCGCACGAGCCTCTCCCATGCGCCCCCTTGATGTGGTGCCCCCGGCGCTATGTAGCGCCAGTCCATACGCTCTGATAGTGCGTAATCACGTAGAGCCGGTTCCCATTCTTCTATCGCACGACGCAACTCTACGTCGGCGCCTCTGAAGTTTGTTGCATTGTCTGAATACATAAGACGCGGCCACCCGCGGCGCGCGCCCATTCTTCTTAAAGCCATGATTGCCGAGTCTGTCGATAGCGACGCCACCAACTCTATATGTATCGCTCTTGTTGTGAGACACGTAAATAATGCGCCCCACCGTTTTTCATGCCGCCGTCCCACCGTCACGGTTATTGGTCCGAAATAGTCCAATCCACAGTTTGTAAAGGCTCTTGTATATGGTTGTAATCTTGCCTTAGGTAAATCTCCGTGCACTGGAACCACAGGGCGGGCCTTTCGTACACGACAAAACACGCATTTGCTAGCCACTGTACGTATCGTCGGTCTCAATCGTAGTATCCAGTATTTGGCTCTGACTTCGTTCACAACGCGCTCATTGTGTGCGTGGTGGGCGCGACGGTGCTCGCGATATAGCAGCAGCCGCGCATACGGGTGCCTGCCGTCCAGTACTACGGGGTGAGTAGCGGGGGCAGACACACCCGCTGCCCTTATTCGTCCCCTGGCACGCAGCACACCTTGTTCGTCCAAATACGGATCCAGTTTTCGTAGCCGGCTTCCCACTCTGAGGTTTCGCTTTGCAGTGATTCGTTCTATATCTTCAGCGAAACATTGGCGTTGCGACTCTCGTTGCAATCTCATCTCAGCCTCTTCTATGAGCTCTACATTCATCGTAGCGGCACGGTCACGACATTTGCGTACGAATAGTAATACTCTCGCCATCGCTCTCACCAAGCGTTCATATGAGGAAAAACGCTCGGCTCGGGGCCCGGCACCCGCCGCAGACGCCCCCATGGCGCACCACTTTGTCAAGTGGTGGCGCAACAAGTTTAGAAATGGATACAAGAAATTTAGCAGTACGTACACTTACCTATCTGTTTGCAATATATTGTTACCTAACGAAAGTAAGGTACACCAAGAACGTAAGAACTCATAGCAAAATTATTTTAGTTCTAAAAGGCATAATTATTGTCTTGAGTATAGTTCTGTTCTTTCGAAGATCCCTTTTATCGTTTGTTTAGTTTGGATAAAAATACAATAATTGTGGCTGATCTCAAACATCTCAAAATATGTTGTTTATATAAGAAAAAGGTTGGGTTTGCGTTTCAAACAGATTATTGAAGAGCTGTTTTTTGATAAAGTTTGATAAAAGCAGCTCGGTAGATTTTGACAATCACTGGGATCAGTAAGTACCTAAAAACAAACTTAATAACTTTAAACAAGTAATATATATCTATACCCAACTCAAATTATGTTAACAACAAAAACATGAAAACAGCACAACATACTTATCTATAATTTAGATGATTTCTTAGAAATGGTCCGACAGTAGGTACCAATGTAGGTACTCGATTTTTTCTAATAAATGATGTATTTTCTTTTAAAGATAGGTAAGCAAATAAACTTAATAAATACCCTTGATTTCACATGCATGACCATGCCATGTAATGAGGCTTATATCACCAATTTAAACAATTTTACAGTTATATTCTATTAAATAATTAGATCTAACGTAGGGAATACTGCTAAGTTTTTATCGCAGTCACACATTACACCTACCTACAAGATCAAAGGCGATGGATGCCGCTACGGTATGATTGAAAAACAAAATGATGATAAAAAATCACGGCGGGAGGTTAATTCGAGACAACGACTTGAAAATTACTCTTGCTCAGAGTTCTTAGTAACGCCGACATAATTATAAATAAGTATTTTATTCAATCGTGCCGGTCGAGAAGTTTTGTTTTGGTAGGTAGGTAGAACTTATAACTAGTTAGGGTTCCGTACCAAAATGGTAAAAAAGGAACCCTTGTGGTGTGACTCAGTCTGTCTGTCTGTCTGTCACAGCTGGATATCTCGACAACTACTAATGGTATCAACTTGAAATTTGGAATAGTTTAAGATGACGTTTGCCTAACTATTTTGCAAATAAGAAAGAAATAAAAAAAAAATTTACAACAGGGACTGAAATGGAGTCTTAAAAATTTTAAGTGGGGCGACTAGGGTATGTGGGGTATCATATGAAAGAGCGCTGTTTGCACATTTTAAATCCTTTTTTTTAAGCCGCACAGTTTTTGACTTATGATGAAAAATGTAAAAAAATACCGTTCCCCCCCCCCCCCTATCTCCGATGTTTGCAAAGAGAAAAATCTGAAATAATCCTATGCGATAGTAGTATAAGTAGATTACAGGAAAAATAAAACGATGTCTCAATATAACACACTTTTTTAGAAATTCAAAAACAAACAAAAAATTAATTTGTTCCTCACCAGTCAACAGATGGCCCTGACATAAGAAAAATTAAATTAGTTCCACTATCGGCCAAGAGATGGCGCTGGCCTAAGAATATTCAACACCGAGGTATGATGCGATAGTTCCGCTTACGACATAGAATAAATAGGTACACTTTCTTATGTACTTACTTATACACAGGGATTGAAATACTGTTAAAAAATAACGATACAAAAAAATAACGTTAAAAATACCGTTAAAACATTTTATCGGTAAATTTACCGGTAAAAATAACGTTAAAAATATTGTACCGGTAAAATTACCGTTAAATATACTTAGCGTTAAACTTTACCGGTACAATAGTACTTACCGGTAAAAAAAGTAACGTTATAAATTGGAATAACGTTGATTTTAAAGTAACGGTAAAAAAAGTAAGAAATAACGTTAAAATTAACGTTATTTACGAAATAACGTTAATTTCGTTAAAATAACGTTAAAATTAACGTTATTTACTGAAATACCGTTAATTTCAATGTAATACGTTATCTGAAGTACCTAACGTTATTTAATGACATAACGTTATTGTTAAAATTAACGGTAAAAAAGTAAGAAATAACGTTACATTTAAAAATAACGTTATCATTCCCTGCTTAAACATATTAGATAGACCTATGAAACATTCGGGAGCTAAGCTACGCTACGATGCCACATATGTATACACACCATCCTTATTGGTGCTTATTGCAAAAGACGTCTTTTTAAACTTGTTTTAAAATCTACAAACGTTTTATTTTTCTTTTTTCGGCTTGCATACCTAAATAGATATTTGAGTTGATAACAAAACAACAACTAATTTCATACAAATTACCTAATAGGTAGGTACTATGTTTGTAAAAGCCAACCCAGAACGTTTTAACCAAGGGTTTGATTGCATGGTCATAGAGAAAGCAGTGAAATCCTTGTTTTTTTTTTTCACCCAGAAATATCGAAATCGAGATTTGATAATATATCAAAACTTCTTACCCCCAAATCTACTGTGGTATCGACAAAATCAAGTTCTTAAGAAACAAACCTTAATACAGAGAAAATTTACTTACTTAACGACAATTCTACAATCGATTTCTTTGAAATTGTGTGAAGAAAAATAAAGTTAAGTGAGTACTACCTATTACAATCTTACTATGAAATTCAAACATTAACTACCTAAGTACATATAATTATTATAAATATATATTTCTTCATTATCAGATAAGCAAACAGCAATAAAAAGTGGAACTATTAAAATAAGTTCAAGGTCTATGCGAAGTGACCACTTAGCCACAATCGACACTATCGGTAAACATATATCTCTTTAGTGAGCACCGACCGATTCCCTTCACCAAAACACAAAATATAAAATTGCAGATACAGCGACTATTCTTTCCAATTTGACTACGGTTGAAGGAACACAAAAACTACCTAGTCTACTATAAACTTGTCATAAATCATAAAAGAAAAAGCTTACAGCAGAAATATTTACACCGAAATGAAATCTAAATAAAAAATTGAAACTTCCGCTTTTAAGAGTCCAAACTCCAATCCAACATCAAAGCGAGCTTTAGAAGCGAACAGAGGTCGCTTTGATCTCATCTATTTAGTTACGAAATACGCAGGCAGAATACTTCAATTTCGACGATAGGTAGGTATCTACCTACAACATCATTCATTTTAATATTCCCATACACACGTCAAAGCCGCGAGGCGAAGTTTGTTAATAAAGCTTTAGATGTAAAACGAGTCGCAGCGCTCATTTGATTAACTTCAAAGAGAAAAGTTGAAAGCACGTCGCCGAAGCGGAGACAATGATACCTTTTATTTGAGATCAAAGAAGGCCCGCCCCTGGTTTTAAGCTCGTGACGGACGGCTTCGGCACTCTGTATCAACCAAACAATTTATAGAAGCCACGAAAGCTCAAATAGCTTTTGGAAAGAGTAACTCTTTTCCGATTACGAAACATATTTGTAGCAATAGTTAAGTGAAAATAAGAAAGGGATAACTTTTCTTGCCTATGTAAGAAATATTTCCATTTGCGGATGATAAAACCGCCTGGCTGTGTATGATAAAAGGCTTTTTAAGTAGAAGTTGAATATCTTAAAAAGTCGATTCTTGGATGTATTATTAAGATTTTGAAACAATTCTGACTTTAGGGGGTATTTTCTTATTATTACTGTTAAAATAATAGTGATTTGCCAGGGATTTATCATTAATATTTTCTGTAAATACATACTTAGTTTGTTAAACAATCCATAACTATCAAAAAACATCATTACCTATTGAAGTTACTTTTAGCAGCTTGAGCTCGCAGCACTAATCCCCAAGCTGAGCGGAAATAGTGAAACTTCTTTGAACTAAATAAGCCTAGTAAGTATAATTACCAAAGGCAAAAAATGGCATTATATTTAATGAGTAACATCATAGATGAAAGGAACTCGACGAACGCCCTCGAGCCGCGGTTACCGTCTCGTCGCGCTATGCGCTAGCCACATTCCTACGCTTTGATTTAGTATATCAAGGCTATCACGTTACCTACATCCATATAGAAGGACCAACGATCTCAACATCAACGTATATGGGATTTCCGTTTGTAGTTAAACACTGAGTCAAATTAATTACAAGAATACGATACAAAATACTTAGAGCATAGAATAGATATATGTATAAGAGACTAGAATACTTAAAAAATACTAGTTAATATAGAGTCCATTTTACGCCCCTGTCCATCTGAATAGTTTGCTTTGTACATATTATAAACTGTGCTATGTTATCTTTATAAGTCTTTATTTGATTGAATTTTTTTTTTTATTTTATTGAATTCTCGAAAGGCTTGGCGAAAAACAACATGAACGATTTGAGTTTGAATCGGCTTGTTATATTTCAATAATATGTAGTGATGATTAAGTACAATTACTTAAATGATTAATTTAGCCTTCCTCAAAAAAATCTAAAAATTTGAATACTGCTACTTTTAAGACTAAAAATCTTTAGATTATAAAGTTGTATATTTCTTTCATATACCTACTTATAGATATTTTAATCTATCACAAAAATGATTATCTACTGTATGTACTTATGTTTAATATAAAAAAATACATTTTTGCTCTCTCAATCGTGTTTGAACTCGTTTTGAATGGTGTTTCTATTAAATAATTTATTTGGTAGTGTTGCCAGGCAGAATGGCCGTTGTCAACAACAATTAATTATTTCCGTGTAGGGAATTCCCGTTACCAAAGTTTTCATCAACATTTTTCGTAGTTTAATTTTTGAATGTCACGCACTTCATTATATCACAGTCTAGGGCCATAAGTAAAATTAGACATACCTAATTATTTAAAAGAATAAGCAACTTCATAAACAACCGATCAAATAAACCTACAGATATAGGACCTACCGGTGTTACGCTAGCTTTAGCCAAGCGAAACCATACCACAAGTTACCTCTTAAGTCCAAACTATATATGTTTTATAAAAGGATTCGGTTCCTTTTGAGAAAAATAACATTAGCGGCAGATGTGGCGCGTCGGAGGCAGGGTCGGGCAGGCCGCTCTTGGGCCTTCCAGGAAATATACTACGCGCCGCCCCGGGCCCTCGCCGCCGCCGCTGCGCACCGATCCGATCTTTTTGACTTCGCCGTCAACTTATTAGTATATTTCGTCGTATTTTACTCGGCCATTGTACTTGTTTGTATTGTGTTCCTTTTGCCGCGATTACAATAACCGTAGCGGATAGATGCCTATAATTCTTTTTACGGACCTCCTCTTTTTTCTGAGAAACGGATTTGTATGTAGTTTTCAAGTTTTACGACTACATACTTTAAAAACTGAAGAGCTTTCAAGAAAACTAAGTATTATAAAATGCAAATTGATTTTTTAAGAAGGCCGTATCGTTGCGTCAATCATGTTTTATAGAGCGCGAACTTTGACCACTAGAATTTTCTTTTTTAAAACCTACCATTCAGCTTTACTTTTCCATTGCAGTTGGTGCGGATAGTGAGCGAACAGATACCGAGGAGCTGGTGGGGCGCGCGGCGTCGCAGTGCTCGGCCCCCCCAGACCTGCTGCCGAGCGAGGCCCGCGCGCTCCTGGCGCCCGCCACGCCGCCCCCGCCCCCTCCCCGCACGCTGCGGCCACAGGAGCCAGCATACAGGCCCCCTTCCAAACCACCATCGCCTGCACCACCACAGGACCAACACGACGACAAACACCCAAGACTGCGATTTGAGGTGTGTATACCAGTCATAATTAGGTACCTACGTCAAAAAACTTATACCCTCTTATTCCAAAACACGGGGTAAACTTGGAACTAGTTTAGTTAATACTGATGGTGTCAAATAGAAGACAAATGGTAGGTGTAGTTTTATACCAGGGGTACCGGCTAATGCTCCGATCCTCGGCAAGTCTGCCGGACTTCAAATTAAAACTTCAATCAGGCCAAAATGGCGAACCCCAATTGATGATTTCACACGAACCAACATCAATATCTTCCAAAAACCTTCGGCAAATCGTTGCTAACTAGGGGTCTCATAAGAAGGCTCAAGGTCACCAGCATGCAATGGAGAGAGCCATGCTCGGCGTTTTACTGCGTGATTGAATCAGAAATGAGGAGATCCGCAGGAGAACTAAAGTAACCGACATCGCTCGAAGGATTGCTCAGCTGAAGTGGCAGTGGGCTGGACATAGCGAGAAAACCGATGGCGGTCGGGGTGGAAAGGTTTTGGAATGGCGACCGCGCACCGGACGACGCTCCGTGGGTAGGCCCCCCACAAGGTGAACCGACGATCTGGTGAAGGTCGCGGGAAGCCGCTGGATGCAGGCAGCGCAGGACCGATCGTCGTGGAGATTCTTGGGGAGGCCTGTAACCAGCAATGGGTGACGTGCGCCTGATATGATGAACTTGACAAAATAGTACAATACGAAATTCCTTACTTCGATTCGATTTATCTGTTTTAAGTTAAAGTCGGCCAGGAGACTCACCGAAGTTTGAAAAGTTTGCCGGTAGGGCCCCAGTATGACTTTATAAATCCACGATTGGAATAAGACGGAAAAAGCTCCGAATCTTACAAAACTTGAGTTTTTTAGTTACGTTTACTGTTCACATCCCAGTCGCAGCTGCCAAGTACAACATATCTCCAAAGTCATGAATGAGCGATAGAAAGTAAAAGATAAGCATGAACTAACTCGTGAATCGTAGCGTAACCGTAATATGAGATTTTATCGCCGCCTATATTAAAGTAGTTGTAGTCGGTTAAATCAAGCTACGGCATACCATGAGATTATTTTTAATTGATGACAAATATCGTTGGACTGGATATCATGTAGGACGCTGTTGTTTATCACGAGAATCGAGATGTTATTTTATCGCTGTAGTAATAGGTAATTCATTGAATAATGAGATGATCATCTATTTATGTCGCGTCGGAGCGGCGGCGGCGGCGCGGCGCATACACGGCGAAGCGGGCGGCGCCTTTGGTGCACGTATGCGTATCTCATTGATCGTAAAGGCGCGGCTAGTTTCCTTTTATGCGAGAGATAAGGCCGCAGCCCGTCGACGCTGCACGAGCCGGCATGCGGCATCGGCACCCAGGCCGCGCCGCAGGTTATCTGCCGTACATAGTCATAACCTCTACGTCTACAGTGTAATCTCGATTCTCCATAGGAACTTAATGTACATACGTGTTCCTTTTGGCTTATTCAGGGGCCCTATCGGCTAACTTTTCGAACTTCAGCGGGTCTGCCGGGCTTTAACTTAAATAAAACAGATAAATCGAGCCCCAATCAGGCCAAAATGGCGAACCCCAATTCAGGCAAATAGTAAAATACGAAATTCCTTACTTCGATTTATCAGTTTTAAGATGAAGCTCGGCAGACCCGCCGAAGTTCGGTACCCTGGTCTTTTATCGAAAGTAGGTTTTGGTCTTTTGGTAAAGGTAATTGTTCTCTCTAGTCTTTTTAAGGCTTAATAATTAAATATTGAACTGTTTCTCTTTCAGGAGCTGACATGTGATGTTGAATTAAAGCATCCGGAGCCATCTAAACAACAGCCGCTACAGTTTTCCTTTACCTTGTACGACCTTGACGGCCACGGCCGCATGACAAAAGATGTAAGTGTGCTATTATACTTACATGACGATTTAAAGCCTTTTTATTTTCACGATTTTACATCAGTAGTAGTTTTAAAAACTGCGTTTTTTCTCTCTTTTTAGTAGATATAATTGTATCTTTAAATGATCTATAGTATTTTTTCGAAGTCTTTTATACTTATTTCCATAACACTCGTCAATTTTAAACTAATGAAGCAATAATAAGTTAATTTAAAACTTGTCATAGTAAAATAGATAGCTAACCGTAACCCTAACACGGTATAATACTAAATAATATACTAGAAAAAATACGACTCGCACCAGATCAATACTCAGACGGGAATCGAACCCGCGACTAATCACGGAATCTAACACGGTAGCTTTTCTCTTTTTGAGCAGACATTAATTTAGTTCTATTTTTATTTTTACAGGACATAGCTGGTATTGTTTCGACAATATATGAATCCATAGGAAAGTCTGTAACCGTCCCTCACTACGGGTCGAAAACCATACAAGTGCGGTTAACGGTCGTACCGGAAGACGGACACGCACGAAGCCATCACGAAAGGCGAGAAGCCCGTCGCAGACGGCGGAAAGAACACGCTAACACCGCACCACCAGAACCTGTGGACCATTCTGACGACGACCAACGAGATAGACTGTCTCCTGACGAAGATGTATCTTCAAAATCGTCCTGCTCTGGCGACAGAAGACCCCAACAACGACCCGCGGCGAATTACCATTCTAGACCACATCGCAATCACCGCAGGGACCATCGGGATCGCAAACATGTTAAGAAACGGTCTGGCAGCTTGCAGAGGCGTGAGCTCCTAGAAATCATTCAGGCCAACATGGAAAAAAATCACCTGAGCTTTCAAACTTCAAGGTATGTTCAATCAACATAGTTTAAGTATTTTAGATGAATTTAACAAGCAAAACAAGATACTAGAGATCTATGAGTGTTTTAGCGCTAGATAAGTATAATTATTCACTAATTCAATAGAATAAAGAACGCTTTGTTAGTAACAACCTTTATTGAAATTGAAACAATATTGATGAGTTTTCATAACAATATTTTGTTCTTGTTGTTACAGAAAGCCCAGCGAACATGTTGCCAATGAAGAAGAGATCACCAACAAATACCAAAAGCTGAGAAACAGATCGTACACCGTAAGCGAGAAACCAGTGAATGCATTCCAAAAAATTAAATCTGACAGTCCCGGTCACGGGTACTTGGATTTGGCCAGCGGCGGAGATTCCAATTTGTGTCGATATGACAGATATCTGCACGCGGTGATATGCTCGTCGACGCGACACGCCCACACGGGCTACCACCAGAAACACGCGCAGACGCCCCGGACGCCTCGCGCGGCACAAGTGCACCACACACGCTCGCGGTCACATGACTTGCCACCACAAATATCCAACACTCAACAACCAAGAGTATTACAAATCATATTCTTATAGAACTCGGTAAAGGACATTGTTGGAGACGACTTTGTCCTTTTCACCTTTTAGAATAATGTCAACATTGATAAACTACTAGTTACCAAACGCTATACTAAAATTGACCGTAGAATTACGTTAGAACGCTGAAAATTGCATGTTTGTAAAATTGAAGTAGAAAAATAATCAGTATTTAAATTATTTAATGAGAATCAGAAGTGTTCGAAATTTACTGAAGAAATATCATGGGTAGTGGTGACTTGAGAGAACTGAAGGTCTAGCTAGACAAGGTCACATTTGCAAATATTCGTTATCGCTTCTTTCGCTTTAAAAAAACTATGATGAGACTGACATGAGTTTTCTTTTAAAACGTCAATGTTTCGAAAATTAAGCAATAATGAAGTTTTGCAAATGTTACTTTGGCTAGGGGGGCTGATTCTTCAATAGATATTAGAATGTGATCGATAAAATTCATTGACATAGCCTTCTGAAATGTCTTCATAAAAATTTAACTGAAATAATGAACTGCTTTTAAAGCACCTATCCAATAAGGATAATAAAGTATTTATGTGGCCCGCTATGTTATTTATTTTTTTCGTTTGGGACAATTTTGTATCTATTTCGACAACTTTTGTACCTAGGTTTTGACACATGACATAACATTAAAGTACTTAAATAATTTTAAAAGTGTGCCTTAAATGTATTGATTCTGGTGATGGACAATCAGATGGATGGAGGATGGGTATCCATGTGAATTTTCTAAAGATTTTAAGCAAGAAATAGATTTATGACAAGGTTGGGATTTTTTATGAACGATAATAAAAAAAAACTATGTATTTTGCAATAGGGGTTGAACGAATAGGGCAGGTTGAACTTATAAGCTGTTGTGACATGTCCTGGTTCGATTTTTCCGTTTGTTGGTAACTATTCAATCAAAAACCTGTCTCCAATGCCCCTGTTGGCACTTTTGATCGTTAAGAATGCTCAGTAGATGTACCTTTTGTATAACTCATTTTAAGAGTTCATAGACTGATTTTATATAAAAATTATTAAGTATAAGTGTTCGGATTACAATAGTTTATAATACTGTTATGTTACATTTCTTTGTACATAATGAATGACTGTGTTGGAGGTACTTAACTTTAGATGGGTATATAAACTATAGCCTCTGAACTTCATATTTCGTCGAATATCTTACTTCTCTGTTGCATTACCAATACCAGTATTTATAAATCTTAAGTGAATGAACGAATCTCTCGAATGTTATTATCTACCTCTTATTTGACTTTCATTAATTTATTGACGTAAGTATGAATTACGTATTTTTTAGTTTAGATAGTTATTGTGATAATTCTTAATTGTAACTATTATGTTCAAAGAAAATGTTTGGTCCTTGAATTTAAGGTGTATTGTATAAAGTGTACAAAGTGCTCGTTCTTGTCAAAATATTTATTGTCAAATATAATCATGAGATTAACTTACAAGTAACATTTTTCTTCAGTCTCCTTAACTTCTTCCTAAGGATCTCTTCCTTAATACGAATAATATTAACAGGAATGAAAGTATCACAGCCGTTATTGCTATTGTACTTTCTAGAGGCAAACCACACTTTCTAACAGAATACTCATTAGGCGAGATTGTTACCTGAAATGGAAAAACAAAACATGATATTGAAGGAATACAGAAAACTTATATCCTACTATAAAACTGTGAATGTTTGGATGTTTGTAACTCAATCACGCAAAAACGATATGGATGGTTAGCACACAGATAGTTTATAGCCTGAATTAAAACATAGGCCCGTGTATTTATAAACTACAGCGGTTTATAAATATGGGCCATAGCCCATAGGATACTTTTTATCCAGAATTTTCCGAATGTCTACCTACGTGGACGAAGTCGCGTGGGGAAGCTAGTTATGCTATAAAAGTTTCAGTTCAATTACCAGCATATATTTCGGGTCAGCTCTATTCCTCCATGAAAATGAGGGGACTGAGTATTCACTAAATTCAGTTTTCAGTTTCTTATAAGAGTGCTTGAGTAAGCATCCATGATGAGTGTGACCCCCAAATACAGCTCTCGGTTTGATCTTGGCCACGAGGTAGTTTGTGGCTTCTTTAGAGAGTGCATCGATGCGTATTCTAAACGGTTTGTTTCTTCCTGGTAACGGAGGTGCATCAGGTTCCGTGCAGAGTGCATCTGACTCTCTATATAGTGGAAAATGCTGTGGAGAAAGAAGAATATGGGTTGTTATTAAATAACGGGTGTAACAAGACCTTCAACGAAGCCAAAGTCCACGTATTCCGCCCATCATCAGGATCATTTTTGTCTTTTAGACTATACCTGGGAAACCAATAGTTACGAAGTTATTGAAGGTCAAAGTCAATTTTTTTTTTCAATTTTTTTATTATATCTTATTTTATTCGTTATTTTCTACTTTTTGACTAAAGAAACATTTTCAAAATTTTAAGTATTTCGTAACAAACAATGGCTTCAAAACGTCGTCACTCGATGTATCTCATGAGCAACATAAACGCTGCCTTTCAACTCGGCCGCACGCAGCTGTGTAGCATACACTCGCAGGCGCGGCCTGTTGTACGCGTCACATTGCGTGGTAATGCATGCAATGCTTTTTAACACCAAAAATCAAAATGGTTTCCCAGTAATAATTTTGAACAGAAATGGTCCTGATGATGGGCAGAATACGTAGACCTCGGCTTCGTTGAAGGTCTTGTTACATACACCCTGTATGTTATATTGAATAGCAAATAGAAAGCATTATTATTCTCAGACACAGCGAAGTGACGCATGTAGGTTTTCGAGATGTAATTTATAAGACTTTTGAGTACGTACTTAAATGCAATACATAACAGTACAAACCTGCATAAGAATTGGATGGCTTGGATTGGATTGTGGTGTATTGCTCTTATTTCTCGCAGCTTTCAACAATTCTGTTAAATCATAGGCTTTATTAGTTTAATCAATATCACCATAAATAGTTTTAGGGCTGTTTTTTCAATGCCTAGATAAGTTTGATCGCGTATTGTATTATTATACTGCCAAACTGAAAATTTTGTCAACATTTGCCTGTCATAGTTTTTGGATAACTTTTATTTTATTTGGTTACTTATTAAACTGACAGATATATGTTATCTGAGGATTGAAAAATCATCCCATTATAATACAATGTCTGTAAGAGATCTAATCTGATTGTTTCTATACACGCAATTGTCCATACCAACTAAGGTAACGCGTCGTCCCAATATTCGTAACAAGAGGGCCTAGCCAAAGTAACATTTGAAAATCTTCGTTATCGCTTCGCTTTCGAAACATGTATGGGATTGACATAAGGTTTCGTTAACTATCCAAATTTAAAACGTCAAATCCATACATGTTTCGAAGCGAAACGATAACGAAAATTTGCAAATGTTACTTTGGCTAGGGGGGCAGGTAACAAATCGTCCCGATATGGACGACTCCAAACGAATAATTTAAATGTATGCAGTATATTAGCTAACCAGCTATTGTAAACTATTTTTTGGTTGGGCCGTTTTCGACCAAGGGGTCAAGTCTGCCAATGTTATCGTCAAAATCGTGTTTCAATGGTGTTTGAATTGTAATGCTTTTTGACACAGTTCTTGCTTCTTAAACCCAACGAGACACTAACGGCCTTACCACAAAACACTGTTTAACAAGTGTTTAACTAAAACACTGTTTAAATGTGATGCTGTCACTTTTTTGACAATATTGTTTGAAAGAGACGGCATCACATTTAAACAGTGTTTTTATTAGTGTTTTAAAATCTTTTGTGGTACAGCCGAATGTATTTCGGTTTAAGAAATAAGAACTGGGTCAAGAAGCATTACCATTCATGCACCATTGAAACACGATTTTGACGTTAACATTAGCAGCCTTTCTATTGTCTAATTTCAAAATCTATCGCAATCGCATTCAGGATGTAACACATTGAAGCTTTTGTTTGGCACAAATAAAACTTACCAAAGAAATGCAGCAATGTGTCACATTCATCTGTCAAACGAAAGCGATTGCGATAGATTTTTAAATTAGACAATAAGCCCCCAGACTTGACCCCCTGTCCATTTTCGGCAACTCTTACTGGTATAAACTTTTATTCGGTATTGCGTTGCGGTCAATACTCAATGCACAACTAACTATGTAAACAAACAGGCCAATTCGGTTAACGAATTCGGTTAAACCAAACGCGCCTTACGTGACCGACCTAATGGAAACGCGCCATAAGATTATGGATCTAAGGCCCGTGATTTTTGAACCG
Source organism: Agriphila straminella (assembly GCA_950108535.1). Taxonomy (NCBI): domain Eukaryota; kingdom Metazoa; phylum Arthropoda; class Insecta; order Lepidoptera; family Crambidae; genus Agriphila; species Agriphila straminella. The sequence goes on along the minus strand of OX467306.1, from coordinate 9,839,791 downwards.
CTCTCAACAATGAGAGCTATCTTGAGATCATAATTGAGATGCTCTTCTTATAGGAACAGCATCTCAGGAAAGATCTCAAGATAGCTCTTTAAGTTAAGAGTGGTTTATAAATACAGGCCTTAGTTTTAATTGTTGTTAATAATTATCGTTAAGCCAAACGACATCGTTACCTGGTATTTTGTCAATATAATTTCTTGCTTCCGTACAAAGACGACAGGAATCACCTTCCATAGCCATCGAGTTTATGAGTACGAAGTGACTACCCTTCAGTGTGATCAACTGGACAGGTGGAGCATTCAATAACTTTGAAAATCTTTCCGCAGAGTTACGTCTTATGCTGAAAATAATTAATAAAATCTTACGGCGTTACCACAAAAGATTTCTTAACACTGTTCAACAAGTGTTTAACTAAAACACTGTTTTAATGTGATGCCAGGGGGGTATCACTCCGCGCTTAAACTTTTATATTAGCCTACTGCTCGCGGCCCACTCCAAGAGGGCCATTGTCGAGGGATATCACCGCGCCGACCGAAACGCGCGGCGTGTGCAAGCGACGAGAGCGCAGCGCGTGAACGTCACGAACGAAACGAGTCAGTCAAGCGCCGCATGCGAAACTGCATGCACTTCGTTTTTGATACTTAATTACTAACTTACCTACCTACCTACCAAAGTTTATTGTATTTTTTGTATACATATTTACATACTTAGTTGTATCGAAGTTCGAAATATGGCACCAGTAAAGAAAAAAGCTAAAAAACACTAATTTTTTTTCACCCATCCCATAACCGACCCTTGCAAAAGTTGCTTAACCTCCGCAATCGTTGGGCCAGGCGCTATACCACTGCGCCATCGAGCTTCTCTAACTACTTAGAAATACTTATTATTTATGCTCTTTAAATATGCTCAGCTCACCTGTTAGGTAGATTTATTTTATTTTATAAGTAGGTACCTATTAGTAATTTCATTGTTTATTCATGGGCATAACGAATGTTTTCTATGATATCAGTAACAGCGAGTAGCAACCCCGAAATGTGTCGGTTGAGACAGAGCTATGCGACAGAAAGAGACGCCTCTCTTTCTTCTTCGTAGGTGCATATAATTTTATCCACGCAGCGTTGTGCAGTTTGAAATTGTACTTATTGCCGTGCAGCGAGAGTAGCTTATTATTTGATGGTCCTCGCGGGGACCGACTTCTGTACGTTAGTATTATATATTCTGTGGTGATGCTGTCACTTTTTTGACAATAATGTTTGAAAGAGACGGCATCACATTTAAACAGTGTTTTTATTTAACAGTGTTTTAAAATCTTTTGTGGTAAGGCCGTTATGTTTATTTACGTCAATCATGTGTGATGTGGTAATATACATTTTACTATACAATGCCCGATATGGGTGGAGAGTCAGGTTCGAGGATATCTTATGGAAAAAATCCAATCCAGTCAAGTAGTATAATAAAAGTTACAAAACAACACACTTACTAATTATGAAATCCTATGTCGTGGTTTCCTGCAACGACATACATGGAAGTTTCATTTGGAACAGGAAATAATTTGAAGAAACGAGCCACATAGTCTTCGAATTGTTTTTCACTGCTCCATTCACCTTCATCAAATAGATCACCTACAATATAAAATCAACTTTAGTACAATGCATAATGCGAGTTTCATCCTTATTGGCGGCTGTGAAGTTAAGACACTATGCGCGTAGCCATGTGTTGCCATTGCTACGGTCATTACCGTGTTCTACGGTTATCGGGGTCAAATAATAACCCTGCTACGGCTGTCTAAGGCAGAAGTTTTTATTCAACAAACACGGTAGTTTCATATGCTCTAATGCTACGCTAGTCGTTACGCAGATGTGGCCAAGACTTAACGGTGTTAATTTACAAAAGACAGTACTAAATTAACTTAGCGCCTTAGCTAAATCGTAGTTGAACATTACCATTAACGTTAACGCAGGTGGAGCAGTAGCATACCAAATTACGGCATCTGACAAATGTAAGTACAATGGCAACACTGGCGTAGCCATGCGTGCCTCACCACCGTAAGCCACACGCCTCTTCACATACATCTCGTGCGATGTTCCGAGCCGTCAATAAGATTGAAACATATCGTTTTAAGTTACATATTTATTAATTAAAAAATTCGCTAGCTTCGTTAATTCAAGAAGACATCTCAAAAACAGTTACCTACTAAAGTTCAATTAGTTTTTCATATAGGATAATAAGCGATAGGGCTAAGGCTTAAATAATGATAATAAATAGGCACCTACCCAAGACGAACACTACATCTGGATTATGTATCATTACGATGGCGCTAAACGCCTGTTGCATCTGGAATTCTCGTCTCCATTTGTCCAGCCAGTGACCCCTCCACGGGCCGAGCAAGTGCGTATCTGCTATTATTAAAGCTTTCAGGCTCCCATCTGTCGTATTCACTAATGGCCAGGCACACTAGAAACAATAAAAATCTTATCCGTAATGACTAATTAACGCTGTTTTAATGACTCGGACAGAGTTTGAGTAAAATGGGAAAAATATTATCAAAACAAACATGCATTTGAATATTCCAAGATTCCATTACACGAATTAGGCATTCTTAGAATAAAAAAAAACTACTAAATTATTTAATTGATAATAAATAACTTACCTGAAATACCGTAACATAATAAATCAAGTACTCGCAATAAAAATATGTAAACAAGACACCTACTATAAAGATTAACAACTTTTTTGTTATTCGACGCATTGTCTGTCACTATTAAACGCAAATATAAACAACTGTCATAAACAAACAATCATTTTTGGAGTAACTAAATTATGAAAACCATTTTCTTATTGTAATTTTTTTATAAAGTAGATATTTTGATACCGCAGATAGGTTATCTGTCAGTCAGATAAACATTATATTGTTGTACCATGGATAAACCTTCTAGGTTAGGATAGCAATTTAGTAAATAGGTACGATTACAGACGGCAGCAACTGGCGGTCAGCGCCTGAAATTAAGTACAGCCAAATAATTATCATTTATTAATGAGAGGTACGTGCTAAGTGCTTCCGATAAAATACAGATTATTCCTTTGGACTGCTATAACCTTATCAAAATGACAAAGCAATAAGCCCTTTGCTACCATTTTGCTGATGTATTTGTAATGAGTGTTTTATGCACAGAGATTTTAGTACACACATCAGTATAGTAAGCACAATCAACTTTGAACTAAATATTCAATAAGTTAAGGTTAAAAATCTATTATTAGACTATATCGTTCGGCAAATACTGTCTCATTTGCTACGGCCGCGACGTACTTAACGCTTTATATTATAGTATTTAACGCTACTAAGGTTTAAAAAAAATACAAATGCTAAAATAAGCCTCGTTTAATTCATTAAAAAAATAGTACAATTAAAATGTTATTAGTATTCATCAAAAACAAGTTAAAAATAATATTTACAGAATTCATACAATGATCAATTTAGATTCAATTGTTTTGTACTATAAAAATAAGTACCTACCCTAACGAATATATAAGATACTTAAACAAAACAAAAAGGTACTGTTAAAAATATTTGGTGTCGGACTAATACTTCATATCTTTTTAAGCATGTTTGGCATAAATATTTAAACGACGGGAAACAACAGAACATGTATAAAATCAGCAGAAAATCTACACAAATTCATATCATCATCAACTTAAATAAAAGCAATATAATAAAAAATTGTACCTACATTAAAAAAAATCTATCGTTTTTTGTGTTAAGTTTTCACTTTTTTTAGGGAATTAGTTTTTATTCTGGCCAGATTTGGTTTCTTAATTAAAATTGTAATAAATAATTAGATTTGCCAATTAAGTGTTGTTTCCTTACAGTAAGTCAACTTAAAAGTATTTTTTTAAAGTATTTTTATTGTAAAAACTTAATTAATAAATAATAATACAAATTATGTGATGATTCATTCTGAGATTAGGCGGGTTAACTTCAGGCCTTACCGTAAAATTTACTGTTCAGCAAAAATATCAGTAAATTAACATTAATTTTGGCCTTTCCAAACAGGTCCATAATAGCACAGCCTTCATATTGTTTCTGTAATAGATCTTGAATATCTATTTCTATAGATTCCATTTCTACTCCCATAAATTTAGCTCTTATTGTGAACACACCATTATGGTCAGTCGGTGTAATGTCAAACTGCACATTTTTAAACTGATTTGGGGAAAGACCTTCTATCTCTAGAAGCACTCCTCTTTCTAACAACTTAGCACCTGAGTATTTCGCAGTTAGTTTTGACTTCAGTTTTTGGATGTCTTTGCCCGGTCTTCTCAAACACGCGTGAACGCTTCTATAATAAAAAAGAATACTTAACAGTCTGTCTCCGTCTATATAGTCATAACATTAAAGCCGCGATTACATACGCCGATTTAGCATACCAATTTCGGGTTGCCACTCGTACTTGACAATAAAATATTGTATAATAAGTTCGATTTTAAAAGTGAATTTACCCTATAAGGGAAAGATACACATTGTATAAGATTGGAGATGAGAATTGAAAATAAAAAAAACATAAACAATGTTGACCTTTGCGTTATTTGTTTATATTAATTGTTAAAATTTAACTTATTATACAGGTGGCAACTCTAAGTTGTTATGCTAGATTGGAATATGTAATCGCGGCTTAAAAAATAGCAACACTAATGTCGTCTCGTTTCAACCATTATACAAGGTCATTTTGTATTCACTATCCAAATTTTGAGGATGTGTTCAGTCCATGAAACTGAACAACTTTCTCTAAGGAACACATGGTCAAATATGTAAAATAAAAATCGACTTTCCATACAAATCAAAGAGATCACGTCATCAATTGAGTATGGATGGGATGATCAAATTTTTTTGGCGAGATTTGACATGTTTTTTAGAGAAAGTTGTTTAGTTTCATGGACTGGACACATCCTTAAAATTTGGATGGAATGAAATTTGGATCAAAATGACCCGATATTAATTTGAAAGGGATACTCTACAGTGTTGCTACTTTTTAATGTCATGACTTTATAAACAGATGCTAAATATTTTAACAGCTCAGTAAAAAAAGTAAGATGGTCAAAGAGTAAAATAACCAGTCCTTACCTTTTACCAGCATGTAGATTGGCTAGGCACGACCTTATATACAGGTCGTATGACTTGCACTTTTCTTCGTAATATTTTGTTTTTTCCATCAAACTCTGTTTTGTTCTCGTTAGTGTTGCCAGCGCCCTCTTTTGCGCTTGTCTGTACTTGCCCTTGTTGCAGAGATCGAGAGCAATAGACGTCACCAAAGCTTGGTATCCGTCCTCTCGTGTGACGTAGCCTTCATCTTCGAGCATCTGCAAGTTGCGTCTGAGTTTTGCAATGTGCTCCCTCAAAGTCATAACTTCATCTGGCTTTGCTTGGCCAGAATAAATACGCTTTTGCACTTTTTTAGCATACTGATCCTGTTGCTCTTTTGTAGTGCCAATACAAAGCGCCTCTAAGAGATGTTCACCTAAATTAAAACATTACATTGTTGAAAAATAAACCAAATGTATTAATCAGTTTAAAACAGGGGTGCGATTGCGTAAGGTAATCGTATTCATTTGACAGTTCATATCGTATTCCATCGGCTGCAATTTGTATGGGATGGGATGACAATGACATTATGTATGATACAATATGAACTGTCAAATGAATAAGATTGACTTTACGCAATCACCTAGCTGGTATAGTTCTTCTATCTCACGAAGTCCGTTTTGCTATAAGTGTGTTAGGCGTACACATGCACATTATTTTAGTGTGCGTAATACGAAAGCGTGTAGACGCACACTAAAACAATGTGTGTGTGCACGCCTAACAACATTAACAGCAAAACGGTCTTTGTGAGATAGTACAACTATATTTGAAACGTATTTTGCATAAGTTAACGTACCATTTAGGAAAGGAATGATAGCGACACACAGTTCCTTAGTTTTGATGAAGAGTTTGTTCAGATCTGTCATATCATCAGCTGGAGCCTGGAATTTATTTACAAGTGCTAGGCACACGTCCAGTCTTGCATTCTCTTCCATTGATTCCCCCATTTGCTGTTTATGAAAATTTTTAGTTATAACCTGTGTTGTGATGCTAGTTATGTTATAAGCGCCAGTGGATTCAATAAATACATAATTGAAAACTAGATCAAAAATAGATAATTTGCAATGAGGGCTTTTCAGTGACTATTTGCCTCACTAGAGGTTACAACATACTTTCCATCAAGTGGGCTTTATGTTGGTTTATCTTACGCCATCCATGTTGCATAATAAAAAAAGAACTCAAATCGTTAGCAATCTGTTTGGACAAGACTAAGGTTAGTTTTTACCGTATCAAGGTCACGTGAAGCCAACTGCGCTACCGAAGGTACTTCCCCCAAGTCGTCAAGGAGCTCGTTGAGTCTATCCCGCGGGTCTGGAGCTATTATATCTTGATATTCCACCAGTAGTGCGTGCGTGTCAACTATTTCCTGTAAAATTTCGAATCCCCATCAGTTTAGTCGTTAGCACAAAATAATTATATAAAGAATGTACAGAAGCCCATTCGCGCGAGGACAAACAAATAATAAGCTACTCTCGCTGCACGGCAATAAAGTACAATTTCAAATTGCACAGCGCTATTATTATTATAAGCGCCTCCGAAGCGCTTCTCTTTCTGACGCGTAGCTCTGTCTCAACCGACACATGGCATCCCTCGTGCGCTGGCTCGACTGAGTCAGCCGCGAGCAGTAGGCTAAAATAAAAGTTTAAGCGCGGAGTGAAATCCCCTTATCATTAGAAACAAGCTACTACGATGATCGACCGATCGATGAGGAAAATACAAAAAAAAAGCCACCATAACTTGCTGCTCCCCCGCTGGTGTACCTATGCCTCACGCCCAGATACTAAGCGCTAGGTGCTAAGCAAGCCGCCTGCCAGTGCGTACCTGGCCTTAGTGTTATTAATGCAATTATAATACCTGAACTGTGATATAGATATGAGGGTGGTTAAGCAGTGTTGCCTCAGTGTACTCGTCGACGGCGAAGTACTCCTCAAGCGTGGGGCCGCGGCAACATCGCCTGAACAAGTCTTTCATTTTCTCGTGACACTCCACTATAAACGGATTCAGGCACTGGAGGTGGCGAGATTCCTCACCGAACTGAATAACACAAACATTCAATTTAACTAACCAATTAATTTAATTCAACCAAATACACTGGAGCTTATGATTATAAGCTCCATAATTTGTGTGTTCATAAAATGTCATAATTTTATGGACAAAAATGGATAAAATGTCCATCAGCCATTTTTGATGTCCCCACTGCTGGGGCACAGGCCTTCCTTATGGGTGGTAAGGAGGATGGGCCATAACCCACCACGCGGGCCCAATGCGGATTGGTGGGTGTTAACGACTGCAAATGCAGCCGGGACCAACGGCTTAACGTGCCTTCCGAAGCACGGAGGAGCTCGAGATAATAAATTTTTGGTCACCCATCCCATGACCGACCCTTGCGAACGTTGCTTAACTTCCGCAAGCGCTGGGCCAAGCGCTAAACCACTACGCCACCGAGCTCCACAAAAAAAATATAGTTCTTATTACATTTGTTCAAAATAGTGATAGAGTTCAAAATAGTATTCAAAATTTTAAAAAAATGTACAACCAGGTCACAATTAAGGTCAAAATTCCTTGCTCTATCAAACTCATAATAGACACTTTGCTACCTCGCTTTTCTGCATAACACTGTCGCGGGCGCGAGATTGCAAAAGCCTGTTTGAAGGTGAATTTTATTTAATATTATAATTCTAATACACAATTTTAATAATGTTTTACATGGAATTTATAGGGCCCACAGTCTAGTATTTTTTGACGTTATTGTTACATTCCCTCGTAGTCACTGCTAGAAGTAGATAGCAAAACTGCTAAAAGTGGTCGTTTTTGACACATTTGCTATCTACTTCTACGAATGACTACGAGGGCATGTAATGATACATTCTAAAAATACTAGACCATGGGCCCTAAAAAGCTAAATACTCTTACGTAAAACATTATTAAAATCTTTTTCAATTAATAACTTATTCAATAAAAACCTCTGAGGAAGCTACTTTCGGTCATACAACCGCCTTAAGTGGCAGAGCGTCAACTTCTGTGATTAATTGATTATACATAGTTGGTTTGACAAAAGCGGGGCAAAAATATGGATACCTACTTAACGAAAGATGCTAATTCAATTAAATTAAGAACAAACTTACTCCTTTTTTAGCAGCAGAGAAATGTAATATTTTTGCAACCGATGCTAGATTTTTCCTTTGATCCGTTGTAAGGCCAGAACCATTTGTCAAATTGATAATGTGGAATGCATCGGGAGCCACTATCGCTGCATTAAGGAACTGATAATAGACTAGGTTCCCAATTACCTGAAATAAATGTTATAATGGTGAATTGTCTGTATATGTATTTGTGCAGTGACATGTTAGTACTCTATGTTATAGCGGACATTAGAAAAGAGAAGTGCTGTTGTATGTAAACTGTGGTTTTACACACAACAGCACTTCTGTTTACCCAACCTTGTCTGCACTGCAGTTGATTTTTAACCTTATCGCGTAGTGTTAAGAGAATTGTCAACCACGTGGTCTCCATACAAACGGCGATAACGTTTCCCACCCTCTAAACCTTAACCTACAGTAATTTATTATTTTTTTTTTTTGAAATGCCTAAATACTAGGGCTGTACGTTTTGATTTTTTAAATATCTATAATAGATTTCGAAATATTTGCATTTTAGTGATTTCATACAAAACACAGAAGTGCCAATATTTTCAAATCTACAATGAATATTTTAAAAATCAAAACGTACAGCCCTAGTTTTTAGGCATTTCAAAAACATACCAAAAATTCATTGCTGTAGAGGGTGGGAAACGTTATCGCCGTTTGTATGGAGACCACGTGGTTGACAATCCTCTTAAGCTCAAAATTATCAGGAAATTTAGGAATATTGCAGTTACAGTAGATGCAGAATAACTCGACTTTGGTACCACGTGACCTGCGCAGTAGCAATTTTAGGTACAAAAATGTTTAGTATGCAAGCCTCATTGTGTATAGTTAAGTATATGGTTCAAGTTATATTGCGCGAACTATATTTGATGTGCTCTATAATAGGTATGCAATGTTACTTACTTTTAAAATATCTTTTTCTGGTGTATGAGGAAATTTAGAGGTGAGTGCCCTATGAAGAACGCGTGCCATATACGTGATACAAAACGGTAACAGCTCCGTCGACTTGGTTATTCTATCCAAAAATATAGTAACAACAGTTTTTAGCTGCGTCAATGCAGTTTCCAGTCTCGCCCGTACTTCTGGATACTTAAGCGCTTCTTCTTGCGTTACAGAATACGGCAGAGATCTGAAAACAAATTACATGAAAATATTACTGAATTATTCATCAATGTCCATTGATTGTTTCTGAAAAGTTACTTACGATATTTGTCCCGTTTTCATCTCGGTTTCGTTCCTCCAGGCCTTGTATATTTCTATAGGCCCAGTTTCTATGTTCAAGTCTCTGTCATTCAATATTCTTTCGATTAAGGGGCACAGTATTGTTTTTAAACTGTTTAATCCTGATAGCTGCCTTGACAGATTGACTGCCATTTTTAACACCAAAGGCGTAGACGCTATGATATCGTAAGGCATGACTACTCTGCAGCTTATTTCCTCTTCCAATGTGAATCTGAACAGTTTTAACAATAGGTATTCGTCTCTAGCGTAAGCTCCGAAATTGTACAGACTCAACACAACATTTTGAACAAAGTTATTAGTTTTATTCTGTGGTATGCAAAACAGAAGTTTTGACAAATACGTAGGATTCGTTTGTAATTCATAAAACAGATGTTGGTAGCCATCGAGCAATCTTTTGCTTTCTTTAGTTAAAGATTTAAGTCCTTTTACTGCAGTAGACACAGTCATCAGTGAACCCTTACCGTCGGCGCGGTTTTGGAACACCAGTTTAGTCATAGAGTTGTGCTTAACCAAGTTATTCAATTTTAAGCCATGGGCAGCTACATCTTGTAGAGCAATGCGATTTTGAACGAGAAGACCAATTTTCAGATCCATATCGTCAATTTGTTTGGACAACTCCTGATTCTTTCTCATAGATTGTACAACTTCTGACTTCAACGTCTGCAACTCTATTTCTCTGTCATAGTCTTGTGTTGAAAAGTCAAGCATGGGAATGAATCTTTTAACAGCTTTAAGCGGTGGATTTGCCGAGTGAAAGAGAGACGTGAAGGCCTGGCGAGCTCTGCGGCCGCGCCATAATGCTTGTATTTTGATAATCTTCTTTTCCTGAAATAAAGATGAAACAATAGGTAGGCTAAATAATAAAGGTAAAACTTACTTAGTGGACAAGACTATGATACCATAGAAACAGTTTATCAACCTTTTAGATGTAATTAAATTCTAATTTTTAGTAAATCAGATAAGTACCTAGATTGAGTAGAAGTAGCACTTACCTGTATTTTGTACCATACCCAAGGATTCTGTTTCCTTTCCTGTTTAAGTTTTGATTCAATTGCCTTCATTTTAATTAATGTTCCATATTTCCTTTCCATTATAATTCTTCTCCACCATGCTTGGATTTTAATAACATATTTAATGTTTTCACTGAAATATTCATATCTTTCTCCTAACCGTTTTCTAAACAGATATCCTCTGCAACAAGCTTGAAAATGGATGATACAATTTTCCAAAATAGTCTGCTTATATTTATTGACATGATTTTTGTTGGTTTTGTCTATAACTGCAATAACATCTTTTCTAGTCAAGTATCGAGCATATGGAACAAAATCTTTAGGTGTTGTCCAACTGTATGTGTATGATTCAATATCTATGTAAACTGTGTTTCCAGCATCTGTATGACATACAATCCATGGACAAATGTACTGTCCCCTCTTCTTAAGGGCCTTAGAAAACATTTGGAAATAAATATCTTTACATGTGCTATCAATCCTCGTTGAACCGCTGAGTAAGGGGCTGGAGAGTGCATGCCAAAACTCGTTTATATCTTTTTTAATAACTGCCAAGTTCAAATGGACTAAAGTATCAGTGAGCTCCTTAACTTTCAAGGACTCTTCATTCACATCATTGATAGCATTGACAATATCATCAAGCCATAGACTTTGTGACTCTCTATGTACAAGCTTCTTTTTTAATATGCGCAGATACAAATGGTGTTCTTCTTTATGAAGAGGAGTTGCTATTTGTAAAGCAGGACTCTTCAGAAGGTTCATTAAAGTGTTACTATCCTCTTCATAGACTGCTTTATTAATACTATTGATGACAGATACCACTGTAAATGTAAAGAAATATTTACAGTATCAACATGAAATGTGATTCAAACCTAATTGCAATAGGCATGAATATTTTTTTATGTTACATAAATTACCTTTCAAAAAAAGAAACATGTAAAAGAATTTTTTTGCCAACATGAAAACTGCCCGAGATATCAGTTTGAAATGCACACAAATTGGACTCACCCAAAAACGCTCAAAATGACAATATTCCCACTCAATTTTGAGCTTCCAAGCTTACACAATAAGGCTTATAATCAACCAATCTTAAGGTAGGATTTACAATTTGACACTGTTGGATAGCTACCTACAAATGTTGCTATATCTAAATTGTTAAATCCAAAAAAATACTTACATTCTTCATTTTCATCATCCTTCATATTTACCATATCAATGGTGTCACGAATATCTTCCAAAGTAAGCAAAGGGCACGCACACTGCTCTCTAATCTTTACTTGCATTGCCGTGACTAGAGCTGATAGATATCTACGTCGGCAATGAGGGCGTAAACTTTCAACATTGACCTGGTTTGAGTTCAGCAGCTTCCAGCAGGCAGCTTCATCACCCCTCTCAACAGCCTGGGATATGGCAGCCACTGCAGTTAGATAGGACACAGAAACAGCTATCTCACTTTCATTGAGATTCTTTTCTAATTCACACTTCTCCAATTTCATTTCTTCAAACAATAGGGGAATACTGTATTTATCAATCTTAAAATTTAATTCTAAATGCGGATTAGTCAAAGCCTTGTACAAGTCATCAGGGCTCCCTTCGTCCAAAGCTTGGTTAACATAAGCAATAGCATTTTTGTGATCTATATGCTCTAAAGATTTTCTGTTTCCTTCATTGATAATGTTTTGGAATATTTTATGCCAATTTGTCACACTTTCTACATCTATATCTTTGCTACATTCTATGATTTCTCTTACGACATCACAGTAAAAGTCTACATTTTCTGCATCATAATCTTTTATACTAACCCACTCCTCATTGAATACTTTGTGTAAAGTGTTCAAGTCATTATCAAGTGATGCAGTGCAAAGTGATTTCCACAAGTACTTGTAATTGACAGAGGTAATGTGGCCTTGTATTTCAACCTGAGTAAGTAGCTCATCATACTCATCCGCTATGTAACTATCATTCAAAGAATGGTTGTGTGCGGCTTTTACTTTCTCATATCTTGCGGCTTGTAGTACTGACTTGTATTCATTTATTAGTCTATTTTGGACATGCTTCAGTTTTAATTGAGGATTTAGTATTGCCAATGTGATTGATTTTTCGCTATCAAGCAGTTTATTTAATTCAACAATAGCTTCATGGAGTGCACTAGAGTCAAGAGCATTATTTTTAGATAGCAATCCACCAATTTTTTGAAATATAGGCAGTGGATGTTCACATTTCTGCAAATCTTTAGTGATTGAGTCAAGTTCTTCATCTGTAGGGATAACGAAAGTAATAATAATTGTAATAAAACATTGATAAGCGCATTAAAAAGAAAAGAAAAAATACTACCCAAATGCATTTACCTGTAAAGACTGCTTTGCCAAAAACATCATGAATGAGTGGAGCTATACCCATTTTAAATAAATGAGAACTAAGTGCATGTATGCAGTATATCACACGAGGCATATTTTTCTTATCATAAATATCAGTTGTTTCTGGTTGAAAAGTCTGAAAAAAATAATTTCATTTGGTTGTTATAAGCTTATTTTATTAGATGCTAATAAATTCTATAGAATTGGAGCGTTGGTCTTATAAGGCCGCCTAATTTTATTAAGGTAAGATACCTTAATTTTATTATAAGACTAACACCATTATATTCTGTGCCAATGCTCCAAATTCCACCCAAAAGTTTGTATGGGACAGTTTTATAATTGGCTCTACTATATAAAAAGTAGAATTAAAACTGGCTAGTTTCAATTTTATTCGAAGAATTTATAGATACACATTTGTTTTAGTTTACTTTATAGCTTTTTTAAATAATCAGATCATATTTTAGCAATGCATAATCAGCAACAAAATACAGGATATTGAATAGGTAACTCATTTATTGTAGAATCAAACTAATTTTCGTCATTATATGCTTTTGGACAATAGGTATCTAAATCTAAGTACTAACCTGAGGTAGTTCAGTTCTTTTCAGAATTTGTAAGAATTTATTAATGTTGTCAGTGTGTTTAAACTGCAGTCCTACAACCTGTAAATAATTAAAAAGGTATCAACAAATAAAAAAACCTCTCTGATTACGATTAGATACAATTTATAACTCAAGATTGTACTAAAGATGAGTTTTTTATTTTATCTCCACAAAAAAGTCTATATTATATGAAGTGTCCATACGGTGGATCACTATCAACCGGTCAATTGTGAGAGGTTTTAACGTCGATCGCTAAGGATAACAGATTTGCACTCAATGTAGTTTTACTTATGCAATTTTTTTTTTTAATATAATATATTTGGTTTCCAATTATATTTGGTGGGTTAAATGGTCAAAATATTGATATCTTAGTCATACATTTTTCGTAGGTCTATCTCCTTTAGAAAATGTATGGCCACCCCTGATATAATAAAACTATCCTAATTTGATCAGTGACTTCAGTTTGTATTCAGTGACTGAGTGCAAATTTCATCAAGGTTCAAAACAAGGTTGTTTAATTTATTAAACACAAGGCCGCATGAGGCCAGATAACAATCGAAAATCTATTGTGTCTCATTTTGTCTGGCTCGACTAGTCAAAACAATAATTTAATACCTACTTATTTTGTATTTTATTATAAACAAACATTACTCAAGGGAAATGCTAATATTCATCATAATAGCATGAGACCCAATAAATCAGGTTGAAGTTACCATTGAAGCAGGAAACACAATCATTAGCTACTATTGTCCCTACCCTACCTGTCATACTTAATAGACATTATTTTATTGTTGTTTTCATGAGGATTGAGGATAATGAGTCACTGTATTGTTATCAATGATAATTATTCACAAAATTACTGTCACATTTTCCTTTCGTTATGTATGTGAAATTGATTGAACAATTAAATTATCAACAGCAGTTCATATAAAAAAAATGATAGGTACCTACCTTATAACGCCTTAGATCGAGATCGTAAATCTTATGTAAGGGCAATAAATCGGGGGCTATGAAATGTCCAAGTTTCGCCAAATAAACTCCATTACGCAAACTCTCCTCAAACTCTGTTGCATGAGGCAACTTTTCTTTGAGGCAGGTCTCCATCCATGTCTTGGCTTCCTCTAAACGACACAAATACTCGTATGCAATAGTCCTTTGTCTTATCAAGTCCATTTCTTGTCCCGTCTTGCGAACATCGGAATCACCTGAATATAAAAGTATTGAATATCACTGGTACCTAGATAAATAGGGATAAGAATGTAAAAAAAATTAAGATTGTAAATTTAATGTAATAACTTACAATCGTCAATTCTTCCAATATGTTTTCCATCTTCGTTACCCCCGATGCTAAACACCACATCCAAATTGGTCATTATTGAAGATTCTTTTTATTTACCTACATCGAATTACATACAAAAAAATAGCTTTAAGATTTAATTTCAAGCTTTTTCGTCAGAAATAATAATTTTTCAAACCGTCTTAGATACCTTTCAAAACAAATCGTCGGTTACGGAGTTGCCAGTTAAAGCGCTTATTACACCATCCTGAATGTCGGACCCGGAATTTAGTGTCCGATTTAAGAGCTAATTAGATCATCCTGAATGTCGGACCCGATATGACGTCACTCCTAAATTCAGAGCAGTGTAATTGCATTCAGGAAGCTAGGATCCGATTTAGGATCCTAGTTAGGATAGAAATTGTCTCCGACATAACGGATGCTAAATCGGAAGCACTTAGGACAGTGTAATCGCATTCAGGACGCTCGGCTCCGACACAGTAGTACCACAGCATAAATAGTACAGTCAGTCAACGCCTTTTATGTTGGCGAAAAAATATCCGCCGCGCCGTTCGTCTAGCTAGATAGACAGTTGGCGCAACGACTAAAAGTATATAAGGGTTGTCACTCTGTGATTTGCTTTTTTTTGACCTACATCAATATAAAAAACAAAAAAACCTGCCTCTGAAAAGCAAGAAATAATATATAAATCATTAGCTACGCATTATCATTTTTATAATAAAACACGTCTATTAAAGTCGGGTGGGGCTGGAGTACCTACAACTTTCTTTTTTATTCTAAAAGCCCCACCCGACTTCAATAGACGTGTTTTATTATAACAATGATATGATAATGCGTATCTAATGATTTATATATTTTTTCTTGCTTTTTAGAGGCAGGTTTTTTGAAGTCGTTTTTTTTGTTTTTTAAACATTTTTATTTTTTTTTATTTTTAGTATAAGTACCTTCCGTATTAGGTAGTGTAGGTATATTATTTAGGTAGTAAAATCGGCTCAGCCAAACGTGAGATAATCGCGAAGAAACGTACATACATAAACAAACTGAATACCTCCTTTTTTTGAAGTCTGTTAAAAATACTACACAAAGGTATCCCTCTCCCAACAAAAACAATCATCTAATTCGGTTCATAAATAACAAAGTCGTCAAGGTAGTTGATGTAAAGTCATAGTATTTTCGGGATTACTTGAAAACTACTGACCCGATTTGAAAAAATAATAATTGGAACCATCTCGCAAGAAAACTCAATCGAACAACAAAATAATCATCAAAATCGGTCCATAAATGTCGAAGATACGCGCGAATAACGATAAAAAAAAGTATACAATCGAATTGAGAACCTCCTCCTTTTGATGAAGTCGGTTAAAAACTAGTTCAGATTAGCGTTGAAAATGACACGTACCTACCTAGCTACCTACATATACCTCCTATTTACCTAGCTTTGTATTTTTACAGCTACAAGAACATTCGTTTAACTACTGTATGATCGTAAAGCTGTGATATCGGATACGACATTCAGGACGGTCTAATTGGCGACTGAATTTCTCGTCCTAAATCGGACACTAAATTCCGGGTCCGACATTCAGGATGGTGTAATAAGCGCTTTAGGACGAGAAATTCAGGCGCCAATTAGACCGTCCTGAATGTCGTATCCGATATCACAGCTTTACGATCATACAGTAGTTAAACGAATGTTCTTGTAGCTGTAAAAATACAAAGCTAGGTAAATAGGAGGTATATGTAGGTAGCTAGGTAGGTACGTGTCATTTTCAACGCTAATCTGAACTAGTTTTTAACCGACTTCATCAAAAGAAAATCCCGAAAATACTATGACTTTACATCAACTACCTTGACGACTTTGGTATTTATGAACCGAATTAGATGATTGTTTTTGTTGGATACCTTTGTGTAGTATTTTTAACAGACTTCAAAAAAAGGAGGTATTCAGTTTGTATATGTATGTACGTTTCTTCGCGATTATCTCACGTTTGGCTGAGCCGATTTTACTACCTAAATAATATACCTACACTACCTAATACGGAAGGTACTTATACTAAAAATAAAAAAAAAATAAAATGTTTAAAAAACAAAAAAACCGACTTCAAAAAACCTGCCTCTAAAAAGCAAGAAATAATATCGACGGTTGAAAGGCTAATTGATCCAAACGACATTTTGTGAAACTTGCAGGGGGAAGGATTAAAGTTTTATTATTTGGAAAAAAAATCATAAAAAAACAACTATTGAATAGACTTTTATTTATTTAATACAGTATATCCCTAATTAAATAGGGAGGTTTTCTAAGCTATGACTGATGATAATTGTGTATTATTTTAGAAAATTTATGTTGGTTGGCCCAAAATGCATCAAATTTAGTTATTTTTAGAGAAAGGCAAAATGGTTCAAACGCTTACCGTAAATAAAATAGCTGAAAGTAAACTGGCTCAAGCAGACTTCGAGTAAAATAATACGAGAGAAAATGAATTTAGCGCCAAGTCAACTGACGGTTGAATATACCCAATGAGTCAAAGCAACATGATGGTGTTGCACCCGAGTGAAGTTGTTTGATGCAGATGCTCATTAGAAAGACTGCAGAATGAAACAAAATGAACCCTTACTAGGTTTATAGTAGATACTAGTATTTCGCCCTGGTGCGCGGGCTGCTGAAGCAGCCCGCGGGCATCGCCCTGTTGGGCTGTAAGTGGTGGACTTTGAAGAGTTGGACTGCAAATTTTCGAATAGCCATATTGCCATCCGCAAGTTGCAGGGCGGTGTGGTGATGCGTAGTAAAAATGAATGCTCTTTCTAAAAACTTTGCTGGCTGATATTAAAATCATAGAAAACGAATATAAAACTACTATGTGAAACATCATATCAAATCAAACCAGGGAGTACTAATAATCTTCGAAGCGGTTTTGGAGTTTAAGTATTTAAATCATAAAGAAACTAATAAGGAGTTCTGTTTTCGTGGCTTTATATTAATGCATTTCGAAACTGTTTGTGAATTTGTCCTGAATAATCGTTTTGCGAGAATTTCGAGTTTCTGTTCTTGCTTGCACCATTCATGGTGTGACCTAATCGGACTCCCATTAAAGCAACCTGCAGCTCCAGCTTAGGAATCGTTACAGTTTTCAGGTGCAACTCTACATTTCCCAGCTACAAAGGCCACATCGTCATCTCTAGTCAGTAAGCGAAAGTGGCATAATGCTTGCTCAGAGTCATCAACGAAAATGTGTTATCTAAATCAAGTCGTCTGTAAGAAACCATAGCATCTGGGTACTGAAAATAATTTGCAAGTTTCAAGCTTCTGAACCCATCATACCAATCTTTGTTCATCTTCTCAACGATTTGATCATCCCATATGAACGTAGATCGCCAAACTTCCTGCAGCAATATCTTTTAATTAATGAGGAAGGTGGAGCTCGGTGGCGCAGTGGTTTAGCGCCTGGCCCAGCGATTGCGGAAGTTAAGCAACGTTCGCAAGGGTAAGGGTCATGGTAGGGTGACCAAAAATTTATTATCTCGAGCTCCTCCGTGCTTCGGAAGGCACGTTAAGCCGTTGGTCCCGGCTGCATTTGCAGTCATTAACACCCACCAATCCGCATTGCGCCCGCGTGGTGGGTTATGGCTCATCCTTCTTACCACTCATAAGGAAGGCCTGTGCCCCAGCAGTGAGGACATCAAAAATGGCTGATGGACAATCAGGACGGGACATAAACATACCCAGTGAAATTAAAATTTTTAGCAACTCGCGATTCGTTGGCGGTCGCAAACCTTCGGTGATCTCTTTGTCCACCATCTTAAGGCTGAGATCAAACCGTGAACAAAAAGTGTCTGTGGCTGGTTTCCAATTGTTGGGTCTATTAGAGGCCCAACTTCAAGTCAAAACCAGTTGCTTCATCTCCTTCTCGTTATCCGTGGAGTCGAGATAGTCATCAACGTAGTGCCTTCTCTTAATGGTTTCGACTGCTTGTGGATGATGACATGAAACAAAATCATCAGTATTACAACAAATAATACAAGTACCTATGCATGGAGATGATGTAGCATCGAGGTCATCGAGGTGACCTTATAAGTAACTGAGGCCTTCTTTCTTTCCATTACCCTCCAAAGGAAGTACTGGGCGTTTTGATCCTGATCATTTACTTAATCTGCAGGAACATTTCCCTTTATCTTTTCTTTTCCGGAACCTAACCAGGACATCAACTAATGAATTCAACAGATCTGGGCCAGTCAGTAATTCGCTATTCAGAGACACTTCTTGAGCTTCGGCTTTCGCATCAAAAACAAGTCTTAAGTTTTCCAAGTTTGTTGATATTTTTAACGCCAAAATGTAGGAGATACCAGACTCGACCAACTGGTGCCTGTCAGTTTTCTTGGCATAATCTTTTTCCAACATGGTATGCATCTGCTTCGTGTAGTCTACTGCGAAGCTCGGATCAAAATCCATTATCTTCTTAAAAGCGTAATCTATTTTCGGCGTTTCTCTTGTTGTTGGGTTGGGAAGCTTGATGTCATCGTTCCTCCACAGCAAAGCAGACTCCCAGAGCCGTCGATTTTCTTCGACTTAGTATCGTAAATGCGAAGTGCTCGTCATTCTTCTGGAGAATATCTAGGTAGCTTAGAATTCCTGATGCCTATGCTATCAAGTCTAAAGTAATCCTCTAATAAGAGGTGAAGTTCATCCTCTTCTTCGGACTGTAGTGACAAGCAAACTCGGGAATAATCTTTCTCGAAATTGACGACGTAACTCCATGCACAATCCAACTAAGTTCAGTGAGAGAGACGACAGGCTCATCCTTCCTGCCTTCTTTTATTTCTCGGCTTATATTCAAATGACAATAACCTTGGCCTATGAGGAATTGAGGATTGTCTGTCGATATAGGTGGTCGTACTAAGAAATCATGTTGCCATCAATAGGATGAGTAGCTTTCAAGCATCATAAGCGTATTTTGCGGTTGCAGATCCACTCCCAGCGTTGGTTAACGTCTTCGCTTTTGAACTTGTCACAGGCAGTAGGTAATCTGATGGCCCGTGTTGTTGCTTGGGTTTTATCTTCGTCTTGTTCGTCAAAACTACCTAATCGGGCATCTTCTCCTCCGATTTAATCGTCACGATCGGTCGTTTGTATGTAACTGATTTAGAGGACTTCGGTGGTGGTGGTTCTATGCCGCCCTTTTGAGTCCGCAAGCGGAGCTCATTGATTCATTATTGCAGGCGAGATGATACCATCCGTTTTATTTTAAGCAAGAGGGTCTAACGATTTATCGTTTATTTTCCTGCGGGTGGCTTCGTGGTTTTCAGTAATTTTGTTTTTCCACTATTTTGAATATTTTAGAGTCCTCTACAGCTTTCGTTTGAGTAGTACCATTTTGGCGGACAGTTTCCGTTATGAGTTTTCTTAATCTTGAATATTTTTTCCTACAAAGTACAACCCCTTTCCCCTCTACAACTGTTCCTTTTTGGTAATAACAAAAATGTGACGGTACCTGGAATATAAACCTTACTTTCAATTTCAGTGTTGCCACCTTTTCGATATAAAATAGTCAAATGACGACCTCCGTGGTCGAGTGGTTTGCACGCCGGTTTTCAAGGCGTCACCATCTCTTGAGGTCCCGGGTTCGATCCTCGGCTGGGTCAAGGTAGAAAATTAACTTTTCAATATTGTCTCAGGTCTGGGTGTTTGTGATACCACCGTTGTCTCTGATTTCCATAACACAAGTGCTTTAGCTACTTACCTTGGAGTCGGAGCAATGCATGTGATGTTGACAAATATTTATTTATATTTATTTATTTAAATGTCATTAGTATTGGCAAAATCTAATGGTTTTTAATAAAAAATATTAAGAAATGCCGCTATTTCAATTTTTCACATTTTTGGGGTAAATCTCGAAAATACCCTAAAAATGGGTAAATTTTTTTTTACAGGGCACTACTACTTGATATGTTGCATAATTCGTCAATACATGGCAACAAGTGTTTTTTTTTTTTGTATTTTGGGGTAAATCTCAAAAGTTACCCTGAAATGGGGTAAAAATATTCTACCTATATACCTATACCTACAGCCGTTTTATGAACCTCAAAACGCTCCAGTTTTTCCATCTGGAAGAAAATCGACTATATGCTGGGTTTTCTGTAATTCTGTATAGCGGCCATTTTGTTTTTCCGCCATTTTGAATTTTTTTTCGCGCTTCAGGATCTGCTTGGAGTCCTATACAACTTTAGTTGGAGCACCATCTACCTATGAAGTACCATTTTGGCGGGCAGTACTCCGTCATGAGGATCTTGACCTGGACTTCCACTTTTATTTTATTTTCTTATAGTTTTCTAAATTGTCAATACTTTTTCTATACATTGTACCCATCTACAAATGCTCCTTTTTGGTATTAAAAATGTAAGGCACTTGGAAAATAAACCTACTTTAAATTCCAGTGTTGCCATCTTTTCGATATAAAAAAGTCAAATGTCATTAGTATTGGCAAAATCTAATGGTTTTTGATAAAAAATATTTGAAAATGCCGCTATTTCTATTTTTCACATTTTTGGTGAAATCTCGAAAAGTACCCCGAAAATGGGTATTTTTTTTACAGGGCACTACTACTTGATATGTTGCATAATTCGTCGATACATGGCAACAAGTGGTTATTATTATTTTCATTTTGGGGTAAATCTCAAAAGTAACCCTGAAATGGGGTAAAAATATTCTACCAATCAATACATTGTAACTATACCTACAGCCGTTCTATGAACCTCAAAACGCTCCAGTGTTTCCATCTGGAAGAAAATCGACTATATGCTGGGTTTTCTGTAATTCTGTATGGCGGCCATTTTGTTTTTCCGCCATTTTGAATTTTTTTTTCGCGCTTCAGAATCTGTTTAGAATCCTCTACAACTTTAGTTGGAGCACCATCTACCTATGTAGTACCATTTTGGCAGGCAGTACTCCGTCATGAGGATCTTGACCTGGACTTCCACTTTTAATTTTTTTTCTTATAGTTTTCTAAATTCTTAATACTTTTTCCATACATCATATTTCTCTACAACTGCTCCTTTTTGGTAATAAAAATGTGGCTTTACCTGGAAATTACCTCACTTTGAATTCCAGTGCTGCCATCTTTTAAATATAAAAATAGTCAAATGTCTTTAGTTTTGGCAAAATCTAATGGTTTTTGATAAAAATTATTTAAAAATGCCGCTATTTCAATTTTTCACATTTTTGGGGTAAATCTCAAAAAGTACCCTGAAAATGGGTATTTTTTTTTACAGGGCACTCCTACTTGATGTGTTGCATAATTCGTCAATACATGGCAACTTTCTCAAGTGTCGTAAACTGCCTCAAAATAGCCTTGAAATATTTGAAAAATGTATAAAATTTACAAAATGGCCGCCACCGCGTCCGCCATATTGATTTTTCGATTGTTCATATTTTTCCTATATTAAGCAGCATATACTGCGTGCAATGACGTTTCGATTTTCTATCTCACTCGCACCCAGCCGCCGCAATAGGACTTGAAAAAAGGGCATCTCGAAAATGACTTTTTCCTCTGCAGGTTTCAGGGTTGCCAGAGGTTGTCAACTAAAATACCAAAATGTCACTTGCATACAGACTATACACGAACCCTTATACTCGGAATTTCCAAAAAATGGTTATTTAACTTTTTTGCATTTTGGGGTAAATCTCAAAAGTTACCCCGAAATGGGGTAAAAATATTCTACCAATCAATACATTGTAACTATACCTACAGCCGTTCTATGAACCTCAAAACGCTCCAGTGTTTCCATCTGGAAGAAAATCGACTATATGCTGGGTTTTCTGTAATTCTGTAAGGCGGCCATTTTGTTTTTCCGCCATTTTGAATTTTTTTTTCGCGCTTCAGAATCTGTTTAGAATCCTCTACAACTTTAGTTTGGGCACCATCTACCTATGTAGTACCATTTTGGCGGGCAGTACCCCGTCATGAGGATCTTGACCTGGTCCTCCAGTTTTATTTTTTTTCTGATAGGTTTCTAAATTTAGAAAACTTTTTCCATACATCATACTCCTCTACAACTGCTCCTTTTTGGTATTAAAAATGTAAGGTACTTGGAAAATAAACCTACTTTCAATTTCAGTGTTGCCATCTTTTCGATGTAAAAATAGTCAAATGTCATTAGTATTGGCAAAATCTAATGGTTTTTAATAAAAAACATTTAAAAATGCCGCTATTTCTATTTTTCACATTTTTGGGGTAAATCTCAAAAAGTACCCTGAAAATGGGTAAATTTTTTTTACAGGGCACTACTTCATGATGTGTTGCATAATTCGTCAATACATGGCAACTTTCTCAAGTGTCGTAATCTGCCTCAAAATAGCCTTAAAATATTTGAAAAATGTAAAAAATTTACAAAATGGCCGCCACCGCGTCCGCCATATTGATTTTTCGATTGTTCATATTTTTCCTATATTAAGCAGCATATACTGCGTGCAATGACGTTTCGATTTTCTATCTCACTCGCACCCAGCCGCCGCAATAGGACTTGAAAAAAGGGCATCTCGAAAATGTCTTTTTCCTCTGCAGGTTTCAGGGTTGCCAGACGTTGTCAACCAAAATACCAAAATGTCACTTGTATACAGACTATACACGAACCCCCATACTCGGAATTTCCAAAAAGTGGTTATTTCACTTTTTTGCATTTTGGGGTAAATCTCAAAAGTTACCCCGAAATGGGGTAAAAATATTCTACCAATCAATACATTGTAGCTATACCTGCAGCCGTTCTATGAACCTCAAATCGCTCCAGTGTTGCCATCTGGAAGAAAATTGACTTAAAAAATGGCATGTTTTCGTATCTCAAACAAAATGGCCTCTACAACAGGCGCCATCTTGAATTTTTAAAAAGTTTCCCCGATTGGTAAAAATTGAGGGTAATTGTGGTGAAACGGTAAAAATATTATTCTCAAACTAAATAACACTTTAGAGCTGTGGCCCCGCGGTTTGGGGTCCAAAAATCGATTTTTTTTTCAAAACTCTCCGGCGCGGCCGCCATTTTGTTTTTTTATTTTTTTTATATTTTTCTAAAGTTAAAATGTCAAGTTTTACCACTCTTGTAAGTTTGAGCAAAATCGGTTGGAAAACAAAAAAGTTACAAACTTCGTCACAGCCGCCATCTTGTTTTTCCCAAATGTCATAATTTTTCCCCAGTTCGATTGAGGTTTTGCACATTTTCCCCAAACACCACTATACCCTTTTCCACCTCCTTCTGGGAGAACAATCATGTCAATGAGTGAGTGAGTGAGTGGTAATCGAGCTATATATAGTATATAAATAATAACTAGTATTTCGCCCTGGTGCGCGGGCTGCTGAAGCAGCCCGCGGGCATCGCCCTGTTGGGCTGTAAGTGGTGGACTTTGAAGAGTTGGACTGCAAATTGTCGAATAGCCATATTGCCATCCGATCAAATCACATTGCCTTTTGTCTGCAAGTTTCGGGGCGGTGTGGTGATGCGTGGTAAAAATGATTGCTCTATTAATCTTTCTAAAAACTTTGCTGGCTGATATTTAAATCATAGAGAAACAGTATAAAACTACTATGTGAAACATCAAATCAAATCAGGGGGTGCTAGTAATCCCCGAGTGCGGCTCGGCTACCATCAATGGGGTTGGTAAACTTTTTCGAAGAGAATTGTTTTATATATTTTTTTGATAGCACAAGTTTGAAGAATAAAGAAAATAATATTATGATTTTTTTATTTTACCTTGTTAACTAAATATATTTTTTTATATTATTATCGCGATAAAATATCAAGCATACGGCTGAACACGAAGTTCCTTTGCATTTACTGATTTAAAAAACTGATTGACAGATTTGACAGACAGTGACAAAGAGTAATCATACCTTTGTTTTTTTTGTTTTGAGCAACAACATAGAAAGTCTTTGGAGCAAAGGCATAACCTACGCATACAGCCGTAATAGTGATTTATTGTACTATGCTGTAAATAAAAAATTTAAATTTTTATTAAAATTAAAAAGTAGCATTATAAAAATTCCGCAATTTGTTATTCCTGACTCCAAACCCAAAAGTTACCAGAAAATATATAATTCACAAAAGTTTTGGAAAAGTTTACCAACCCCATTACGAAAACTGCACCTGGGAAATTAAATAGCACTTGCTATTTAACTTAATCGTTTTGCTATTTCGAGTTGCACAATTCATGGTGTGTGTGTGACCTAAACGGGCTTCCAATTAAGCAGCCTGCAGCTCCAGCTTAGGGATCGTTACAGTTTTCAGGCCAACTCTACATTTCCCAGTTACAAAGGCCACATCGTCATAATTAGTCTGTAAGCGACAGCGGCATAATGCTTGCTCGGAGGCGTCAACGAAAATGTGTAATCTAAATCTAGTCATCTGTGAGAAACCATAGCATCTGAGTACTGAAAATAAATACCAATCTTTGTTCATCTTCTCAACGATTTGATCATCCCATTTGATCGTAGATCGCCAAACTTTCTGCAGCAATATCTTTTAATTAATCAGGAAGGGGCATAAACATACCCAGTGACAAACATTTTAGCAACTCGCGATTCCATGGCGGTCGCAAAACTTCGGTGATCTCTTTGTCCACCTTCTTAAAGCTTACAGGTTTACAAAGTTGGGTCTATTAGAGGCCCAACTTTAAGTCAAAACCTTCTGCCTTATGAATCACAATCACGCCTTTCACCAGTTGCTTCATCTCCTTCTCGTTATCCGTGGAGTCGAGATAGTCATCAACGTAGTGCCCTTTCTTAATGGCTTTGACTGCTTGTGGATGATGACATGAAACAAAATCGACGTATCGTATTACGACGAATAATACAAGTAGCCGTGCATGGAGATGATGTGGCACCAAAGGTCATCGAGGTGATCTTATAAGTTTCTGAGGGCTTCTTTCTTTCCATTACCCTCCAAAGGAAGCACTGGGCGTTTTGATCCTGATCATTTACTTAATCTGCAGGAACATTTCCCTGATATCTGCAGTAACGGCTACTTCTCTTTTTCGGAACCTAAGCAGGACATCAACTAATGAATTCGACAGATCTTGGCCAGTCAGTTATTCGGTATTCAGAGAGTATTTTCCAAGTTTGTTGATATATCGAACGCTAAAATGTAGGAGATACCAGACTCGACCAACTGGTGCCTGAGCAGTTTTCTTGGCATAATCTTTTTCCAAGATGTTATGCATAATTCTGCTTAGTGTAGTCTACTGCGCATCTCGGATCAAAATCCATCATCTTAATCAACCGTAATCTATTTTCGACGTTTCTCTTGTTGTTGGGTTGGGAAGCTTGATGTCGTCGTTCCTCCACAGCAAAGCAGACTCCCAGTGGCCGTCGATTTTCTTCGACTTAGTATCGAGAATGCGAAGTGCTCGTCGTTCTTCTGGAGAATATCTAGGTAGCTTAGAATTATTGATGCCTATGCTATCAAGTCTAAATTAATTCTCTTATATGAGGTGAAGTTCATTCTCTTCTTCGGACTAAAGTGACAAGCAAACTCGGGCATAATCTTCCTCGAAATTGACGATGAAACTCCATGCAGAATCCAACTAAGTTCAGTGAGAGAGACGACAAGCTCGTCCTTCCTGCCTTCTTTTATACCTTTTCGGACGAGATCGGTCGTTTGTATGTAACTGATTTGAAGGACTTCGGTGGTTGTGGTTCTATGCCGCCTATCCGATCCCGCAAGCGGAGCGCATTGATTTGTCATTACAGGCGGGATGAAACGATTTGGGCGCCGTTTTATTTCTAGCAAGCGGGGCGTAAGGGTGGGTAGGGTACCCACTTAGGATCGGGAATCTCCACGTTTTTCACGGATCTTAACCTGGACTTTAATTTTTAATATTTTTTCTGGAGTTTTTTAAATCCAAATACTTTTTTCATACATATAACCCCTCTTTTCCACCTCCTTCTGCGAAAACAATTATGTCAATCAGTCAGTGAGTGAGTGGTACCTGGTAACCGAGCTATAATTAATGCTGGGTTTTCTGTAATTTTGTAAACCTGCCACAGGCAGTAATCTAATAGCCCGTGTTATCACATAAAGCGCACCTAGCTTGGGTTCCTTCGTGCTGTTCCTCAAAACTACCTAATCGGGCATCTCTGATTTAGAGGACTTCGGTGGTGGTGGTTCTATGCCGCCTTCCCGAGTCCGCAAGCGGAGCTCATTGATTCGTTATTGCAGGCGGGATGAAAGGATCCGTTTTATTTTTAGCAATAGGGTCTTACGATTTAGCGTTTATTTTCCTGCGGGTTTTCAGTAATTTTGTATGGCGGCCATTTTGGTTTTCCGCCATTTTGAAAGTTTTTTCCTTTCATTAGGATCTGCTTAGAGTACTCTACAACTTTAGTTTGAGCACCATCTACCTATGTAGAACCATTTTGGAGGGCACTACCCCGTCATGAGGATCTTGACCTGGACTTCAATTTTTTTTCTGATAGGTTTCTAAATTGTAAATACATTTTCCATACATTGTACCCCTCTAAAAATTCTCCTTTTTGGTAATAAAAATGTGGCGGTACTTGGAAAATAATCCTACTTTCAATTTCAGTGTTGCCATCTTTTCGATATAAAATAGTCAAATGTCATTAGTATTAGCAAAATCTAATGGTTTTTAATGTAAAAGATTGAAAAATGCCGCTATTTCTATTTTTCACATTTTTGGGGTAAATCTCGAAAAATACCCTGAAAATGGGTAATTTTTTTTACAGGGCACTACTACTTGATATGTTGCATAATTCGTCAATACATGCAGGCAACAAGTGGTTATTTAATTTTTTTGCATTTTGGGGTAAATCTCAAAAGTTACCCTGAAATGGGGTAAAAATATTCTACCAATCAATACATTGTACTTATACCTACAACCGTTCTATGAACCTCAAAACGCTTCAGTGTTTCCATCTGGAAGAAAATCGACTATATGCTGGGTTTTCTGTAATTCTGTATGGCGGCCATTTTGTTTTTCCGCCATTTTGAATTTTTTTTCGCGCTTCAGGATCTGCTTGGAGTCCTCTACAACTTTAGTTTGGGCACCATCTACCTATGTAGTACCATTTTGGCGGGCATTACTCCGTCATGAGGATCTTGACCTGGACTTCCACTTTTATTTTTTTTCTAATAGTTTTCTGAATTCTCAATACTTTTTCTTTACATTGTACCCATCTAAAATTACTCCTTTTTGGTAATAAAAATGTGGCTTTACCTGGAAATTTACTTCAATTTAAATTCCAGTGCTGCCATTTTTTCGATGTTAAAATAGTCAAATGTCATTAGTATTGGCAAAATCTAATGGTTTTTGATAAAAATTATTTAAAAATGCCGCTATTTCTATTTTTCACATTTTTGGGGTAAATCTCAAAAAGAACCCTGAAAATGGGTAAATTTTTTTTACAGGGCACTACTTCTTGATGTGTTGCATAATTCGTCAATACATGGTAACTTTCTCAAGTGTCGTAATCTGCCTCAAAATAGCCTTAAATTATTTGAAAAATGTAAAAAAATTACAAAATGGCCGCCACCGCGTCCGCCATATTGATTTTTCGATTGTTCATATTTTTCCTATATTAAGCAGCATATACTACGTGCAATGACGTTTCGATTTTCTATCTCACTCGCACCCAGCCGCCGCAATAGGACTTGAAAAAAGGGCATCTCGAAAATGTCTTTTTCCTCTGCAGGTTTCAGGGTTGCCAGACGTTGTCAACCAAAATACCAAAATGTCACTTGTATACAGACTATACACGAACCCTCATACTCGGAATTTCCAAAAAGTGGTTATTTCACTTTTTTGCATTTTGGGGTAAATCTCAAAAGTTACCCCGAAATGGGGTAAAAATATTCTACCAATCAATACGTTGTACCTATACCTACAGCCGTTCTATGAACTTCAGGAAGGGGCATAAACATACCCAGTGACAAAAATTTTAGCAACTCGCGATTCCATGGCGGTCGCAAAACTTCGGTGATCTCTTTGTCCACCTTCTTAAAGCTTACAGGTTTACAATGTTGGGTCTATTAGAGGCCCAACTTTAAGTCAAAACCTCCTGCCTTATGAATCACAATCACGCCTTTCACCAGTTGCTTCATCTCCTTCTCGTTATCCGTGGAGTCGAGATAGTCATCAACGTAGTGCCCTTTCTTAATGGCTTTGACTGCTTGTGGATGATGACATGAAACAAAATCGACGTATCGTATTACGACGAATAATACAAGTAGCCGTGCATGGAGATGATGTGGCACCAAAGGTCATCGAGGTGATCTTATAAGTTTCTGAGGGCTTCTTTCTTTCCATTACCCTCCAAAGGAAGCACTGGGCGTTTTGATCCTGATCATTTACTTAATCTGCAGGAACATATCCCTGATATCTGCAGTAACGGCTACTTCTCTTTTTCGGAACCTAAGCAGGACATCAACTAATGAATTCGACAGATCTTGGCCAGTCAGTTATTCGGTATTCAGAGAGTATTTTCCAAGTTTGTTGATATTTCGAACGCTAAAATGTAGGAGATACCAGACTCGACCAACTGGTGCCTGAGCAGTTTTCTTGGCATAATCTTTTTCCAAGATGTTATGCATAATTCTGCTTCGTGTAGTCTACTGCGCATCTCGGATCAAAATCCATCATCTTAATCAAGCGTAATCTATTTTCGACGTTTCTCTTGTTGTTGGGTTGGGAAGCTTGATGTCGTCGTTCCTCCACAGCAAAGCAGACTCCCAGTGGCCGTCGATTTTCTTCGACTTAGTATCGAGAATGCGAAGTGCTCGTCGTTCTTCTGGAGAATATCTAGGTAGCTTAGAATTATTGATGCTATCAAGTCTAAATTAATTCTCTTATATGAAGTGAAGTTCATCCTCTTCTTCGGACTGAAGTGACAAGCAAACTCGGGCATAATCTTCCTCGAAATTGACGATGAAACTCCATGCAGAATCCAACTAAGTTCAGTGAGAGAGACGACAAGCTCGTCCTTCCTGCCTTCTTTTATATCTTTTCGGACGAGATCGGTCGTTTGTATGTAACTGATTTGAAGGACTTCGGTGGTTGTGGTTCTATGCCGCCTATCCGATCCCGCAAGCGGAGCGCATTGATTTGTCATTACAGGCGGGATGAAACGATTTGGGCGCCGTTTTAATTCTAGCAAGCGGGGCGTAAGGGTGGGTAGGATACCCACTTAGGATCGGGAATCTCCACGTTTTTCACGGATCTTAACCTGGACTTCTATTTTAATATTTGTTTTCTGGAGTTTTCTAAATCCAAATACTATTTTTAAACATTATACACCTCCTACTGGGAGAACAATTATGTCAATCAGTCAGTGAGTGAGTGGTAACTGGTAATCGAGCTATAAATGCTGGGTTTTCTGTAAATTTGTTAACTTGTCACAGGCAGTAATCTAATGGCCCATGTTATCACAGAAAACGCACCTAGCTTTATGCTTGGGTTCCTTCGTGCTGTTTGTCAAAACTACCTAATCGGGCATCTTCTCCTCCGAGTTGATCACCACGATCGGTCGTTTGTATGTTACTGATTTAGAGGACTTCGGTGGTGGTGGTTCTATGCCGCCCTTCCAAGTCCGCAAGCGGAGCTCATTGATTCATTATTGCAGGCGGGATGGAACGATCCGTTTTATTTTAACAAGAGGGGTCTAACGATTTAGCGTTTATTTTTCTGCGGGTGGCTTCGTGGTTTTCAGTTTGTATCGCGGCCATTTTGTTTTTCCACTATTTTTAATATTTTAGAATCTTCTACAGCACACGGTGAACCCTTCATCAAGCAGAGCACACGACGTGTTAAAGTTGTCTTCAGGCCCCTGGACGGTTGCGGGAAGCACTTTCAAAATGACTCGTTTGGAACTTGCCGACCAGATGTTTGCGGTAGTCGCGGTAGTCTCTGGGTCTTTCTTCTATTCGGTCTCCGTCTCCATTCAGACATCACGGTGAAGTAACTTATAGTGACTACCTCTGCAAGTTGAGCACCCCGACCTTCGACTTGCATCTATCTCGATAATGAGTAGCTTTCAAGCATCATTAACATATTTTCCGCTTGCAGATCCACTCCCAGCGTTGGTTAACGTCTTCTCTTTTGAACTTGTCACAGGCAGAAGGTAATCTGATGGCCCGTGTCATCACAAAAACGCACTAAGCTTGTTGCTTGGGTTTTATCTTCGTGTTGTTCGTCAAATCCTTCGTCAAAACCTTATCAGGCTAAATCGGTCGTTTGTATGTAACTGATTTGAAGGACTTCGGAGGTTGTGGTTCTATGCCACCTATCCGATCCCGCAAGCGGAGCGCATTGATTTGTCATTACAGGCGGGATGAAACAATTTGGGCGCCCTTTTATTTTTAGCAAGCGGGGTGTAAGGGTTGGTACCCACTTAGGATCGGGAACCTTCACGTTTTTCACGGATCTTAACCTGGACTTTAATTTTTAATATTTTTTCTATAGTTTTTTAAATCCAAATACTTTTTTCATACATAATACCCCTCTTTTCCACCTCCTTCTGCGAAAACAATTATGTCAATCAGTCAGTGAGTGAGTGGTACCTGGTAACCGAGCTATAATTAATGCTGGGTTTTCTGTAATTTTGTAAACCTGCCACAGGCAGTAATCTAATAGCCCGTGTTATCACATAAAGCGCACCTAGCTTTATGCTTGCGTTCCTTCGTGCTGTTCCTCAAAACTACCTAATCGGGCATCTGTCGTTTGTATGTAACTGATTTAGAGGACTTCGGTGGTGGTGGTTCTATGCCGCCTTTCCGAGTCCGCAAGCGGAGCTCATTGATTCGTTATTGCAGGCGGGATGAAAGGATCCGTTTTATTTTTAGCAATAGGGTCTTACGATTTAGCGTTTATTTTCCTGCGGGTTTTCAGTAATTTTGTATGGCGGCCATTTTGGTTTTCCGCCATTTTGAAAGTTTTTTCCTTCCATTAGGATCTGCTTAGAGTACTCTACAACTTTAGTTTGAGCACCATCTACCTATGTAGAACCATTTTGGCGGGCACTACCCCGTCATGAGGATCTTGACCTGGACTTCAATTTTTTTTTCTGATAGGTTTCTAAATTGTAAATACATTTTCCATACATTGTACCCCTCTACAAATTCTCCTTTTTGGTAATAAAAATGTGGCGGTACTTGGAAAATAATCCTACTTTCAATTTCAGTGTTACCATCTTTTCGATATAAAAATAGTCAATATTATTAGTATTAGCAGAATCTAATGGTTTTAGATACAAAATAAAAAAAATGCAGCTATTTCTATTCTACAAATTTTTGGGGTAAATCTCGAAAAGTACCTTGAAAATGGGTAATTTTTTTTACAGGGCACTACTACTTGATACTTTGCATAATTCGTCAATACATGGCAACAAGTGGTTTTTTTGCATTTTGGGGTAAATCTCAAAAGTTACCCTGAAATGGGGTAAAAATATTCTACCAATCAATACACTGTACCTATACCTACAGCCGTTCTATGAAACTCAAAACGCTCCAGTGTTTCCATCTGGAAGAAAATCGACTGTATGGTGGGTTTTCTGTAATTCTGAATGGCGGCCATTTTGTTTTTCCGCCATTTTGAATTTTTTTTTTTGCGCTTCAGAATCTGCTTAGAGTCCTCTTCAACTTTAGTTTGAGCACCATCTACCTATGTAGTACCATTTTGGCGGGCAGTACTCCGTCATGAGGATCTTGACCTGGACCTCCACTTTTAATTTTTGTCTAATAGTTGTCTAAATTCTAAATGCTTTTTCTCTACACTGTACCCATCTACAAATGCTCCTTTTTAGTATTAAAAATGTAAGGTACTTGAAAAAAAAACCTACTTTCAATTTCAGTGTTGCCATCTTTTCGATATAAAATAGTCAAATGTCATTAGTATTAGCAAAATCTAATGGTTTTTAATGAAAAAGATTTAAAAATGCCGCTATTTCTATTTCCACATTTTTGGGGTAAATCTCGAAAAATACCCTGAAAATGGGTAATTTTTTTTACAGGGCACTACTACTTGATATGTTGCATAATTCGTCAATACATGCAGGCAACAAGTGGTTATTTATTTTTTTTGCATTTCGGGGTAAATCTTAAAAGTTACCCTGAAATGGGGTAAAAATATTCTACTAATCAATACGTTGTATCTATACCTACAGCCGTTCTATGAACCTCAAAACGCTCCAGTGTTTCCATCTGGAAGAAAATCGACTGTATGGTGGGTTTTCTGTAATTCTGTATGGCGGCCATTTTGTTTTTCCGTCATTTTGAATTTTTTTTTCACGCTTCAGAATTTGTTTAGAATCCTCTACAACTTTAGTTGGAGCACCATCTACCTATGTAGTACCATTTTGGCAGGCAGTACTCCGTCATGAGGATCTTGACCTGGACTTCCACTTTTAATTTTTTTTCTTATAGTTTTCTAAATTCTCAATACTTTTTCTCTACATTGTACCCATCTAAAATTACTCCTTTTTGGTAATAAAAATGTGGCTTTACCTGGAAATTACCTCACTTTGAATTCCAGTGTTGCCATCTTTTAAATATAAAAATAGTCAAATGTCATTAGTATTGGCAAAATCTAATGGTTTTTGATAAAAATTATTTAAAAATGCCGCTATTTCTATTTTTCACATTTTTGGGGTAAATCTCGAAAAGTACCCTGAAAATGGGTAATTTTTTTTTACAGGGCACTATTACTTGATATGTTGCATAATTCGTCAATACATGGCAACTTTCTCAAGTGCCGTAAACTGCCTCAAAATACCCATAAAATATTTTAAAAAATTATAAAATTTACAAAATGGCCGCCACCGCGTCCGCCATATTGATTTTTCGATTGTTCGTATTTTTCCTATATATGGCAGCATATACTGCATGCAATGACGTTTCGATTTTCTATCTCACTCGCACCCAGCCGCCGCAATAGGACTTGAAAAAAGGGCATCTCGAAAATGTCCTTTTCCTCTGCAGGTTTCAGGGTTGCCAGACGTTGTCAACCAAAATACCATAATGTCACTTTTTTACAGACTATACATGAACCCTCATACTCGGAATTTCAAAAAAGTGGTTATTTCACTTTTTTGCATTTTGGGGTAAATCTCAAAAGTTACCCCGAAATAGGGTAAAAATATTCTACCAATCAATACGTTGTACCTATACCTACAGCCGTTCTATGAACCTCAAATCGCTCCAGTGTTGCCATCTGGAAGAAAATTGACTTGAAAAATGGCGTGTTTTCGTACCTCAAACAAAATGGCGTCTACAACAGGCGCCATCTTGAATTTTTAAAAAGTTTCCCCGATTGGTAAAAATTGAGGGTAATTGTGGTGAAACAGGCAAAATAATAATCTCAAACTAAACAACACTTTATAGCTGTGGCCCCGCGGTTTGCTGTCCAAAAATCGATTTTTTCAAAACTCTCCGGCGCTGCCGCCATTTTGTTTTTTTATTTTTTTAATAATTTTCTAAAGTTTAAATGTCAAGTTTTACCACTCTTGTAAGTTTGAGCAAAATCGGTTGGAAAACAAAAAAGGTACAAACTTCGCCACAGCCGCCATCTTGTTTTTCCCAAATGTCATAATTTTTCCCCAGTTGGATTGGGAATTTGCACATTTTCCCCAAACATCACTATACCCTTATCCACCTCCTTCTGGGAGAACAATCATGTCAATCAGTGAGTGAGTGAGTGAGTGGTAATCGAGCTATATATAGTATAAAATAACTAGTATTTCGCCCTGGTGCGCGGGCTGCTGAAGCAGCCCGCGGGCATCGCCCTGTTGGGCTGTAAGTGGCGGACTTTGAAGAGTTGGACTGCAAATTGTCAAATAGCCATCCGATCAAATCACATTGCCTTTTGTCTGCAAGTTTTAGGGCGGTGCGGTGATGCGTGGTAAAAATGAATGCTCTATTAATCTTTCTAAAAACTTTGCAGGCTGATATTTAAATCATAGAGAAACTAATATAAAACTACTATGTGAAACATCAAATCAAATCAGGGGGTGCTGGTAATCCCCGAGTGCGGCTAGGCTACCATCAATTACGAAAACTGCACCTGGGAAATTAATAGCACTTGCTATTTAACTTAATCGTTTTGCTATTTCGAGTTGCACAATTCATGGTGTGTGTGTGACCTAAACGGGCTTCCAATTAAGCAGCCTGCAGCTCCAGCTTAGGGATCGTTACAGTTTTCAGGCCAACTCTACATTTCCCAGTTACAAAGGCCACATCGTCATAATTAGTCAGTAAGCGACAGCGGCATAATGCTTGCTCGGAGGCGTCAACGAAAATGTGTCATCTAAATCTAGTCATCTGTGAGAAACCATAGCATCTGAGTACTGAAAATAAATAGCAATCTTTGTTCATCTTCTCAACGATTTGATCGTAGATCGCCAAACTTCCTGCAGCAATATCTTTTAATTAATCAGGAAGGGGCATAAACATACCCAGTGACAAAATTTTTAGCAACTCGCGATTCCTTGGCGGTCGCAAAACTTCGGTGATCTCTTTGTCCACCTTCTTAAAGCTTACAGGTTTACAATGTTGGGTCTATTATAATAGTCAAATGTTATTAGTATTAGCAGAATCTAATGGTTTTAGATACAAAATATAAAAAATGCCGCTATTTCTATTCTACAAATTTTTAGGGTAAATCTCGAAAAGTACCCTGAAAATGGGTAATTTTTTTTACAGGGCACTACTACTTGATATTTTGCATAATTCGTCAATACATGGCAACAAGTGGTTATTTTTTTTTGCATTTTGGGGTAAATCTCAAAAGTTATCCTGAAATGGGGTAAAAATATTCTACCAATCAATACACTGTATCTATACCTACAGCCGTTTTATGAACCTCAAAACGCTCCAGTGTTTCCATCTGGAAGAAAATCGACTGTATGGTGGGTTTTCTGTAATTCTGTATGGCGGCCATTTTGTTTTTCCGCCATTTTGAATTTTTTTTTGCGCTTCAGAATCTGCTTAGGGTCCTCTACAACTTTAGTTTGAGCACCATCTACCTATGTAGTACCATTTTGGCGGGCAGTACTCCGTCATGAGGATCTTGACCTGGACCGCCACTTTTAATTTTTGTCTAATAGTTTTCTAAATTCTAAATACTTTTTCTCTACACTGTACCCCTCTACAAATTCTCCTTTTTGGTAATAAAAATGTGGCGGTACTTGGAAAATAATCCTACTTTCAATTTCAGTGTTACCATCTTTTCGATATAAAAATAGTCAAATGTTATTAGTATTAGCAGAATCTAATGGTTTTAGATACAAAATATAAAAAATGCCGCTATTTCTATTCTACAAATTTTTAGGGTAAATCTCGAAAAGTACCCTGAAAATGGGTAATTTTTTTTACAGGGCACTACTACTTGATATTTTGCATAATTCGTCAATACATGGCAACAAGTGGTTATTTTTTTTTGCGTTTTGGGGTAAATCTCAAAAGTTACCCTGAAATGGGGTAAAAATATTCTACCAATCAATACACTGTACCTATACCTACAGCCGTTCTATGAACCTCAAAACGCTCCAGTGTTTCCATCTGGAAGAAAATCGACTGTATGGTGGGTTTTCTGTAATTCTGTATGGCGGCCATTTTGTTTTTCCGCCATTTTGAATTTTTTTTTTGCGCTTCAGAATCTGCTTAGAGTCCTCTTCAACTTTAGTTTGAGCACCATCTACCTATGTAGTACCATTTTGGCGGGCAGTACTCCGTCATGAGGATCTTGACCTGGACCTCCACTTTTAATTTTTGTCTAATAGTTTTCTAAATTCTTAATACTTTTTCTCTACACTGTACCCATCTACAAATGCTTCTTTTTAGTATTAAAAATGTAAGGTACCTACTTGAAAAATAAACCTACTTTCAATTTCAGTGTTGCCATCTTTTCGATGTAAAAATAGACAAATGACATTAGTATTGGCAAAATCTAATG
Organism: Agriphila straminella; assembly: GCA_950108535.1. NCBI lineage: Eukaryota > Metazoa > Arthropoda > Insecta > Lepidoptera > Crambidae > Agriphila > Agriphila straminella. Next base: position 9,803,072 of record OX467306.1, on the reverse strand, counting down.
GTTTTTGATAAAAAATATTTTAAAATGCCGCTATTTCTATTTTTCACATTTTTGGGGTAAATCTCGAAAAGTACCCTGAAAATGGGTATTTTTTTTTACAGGGCACTACTACTTGATATATTGCATAATAATTCGTCAATACATGCAGGCAACAAGTGGTTATTTTTTTTTTTTGCATTTTGGGGTAAATCTCAAAAGTTACCCTGAAATGGGGTAAAAATATTCTACCAATCAATACGTTGTACCTATACCTACAGCCGTTCTATAAACCTCAAAACGCTCCAGTGTTTTTATCTGGAAGAAAATCGACTATATGCTGGGTTTTCTGTAATTCTGTATGGCGGCCATTTTGTTTTTTCGCCATTTTGAATTTTTTTTTGCGCTTCAGGATCTGCTTAGAGTCCTCTACAACTTTAGTTTGAGCACCATCTATCTATGTAGTACCATTTTGGCAGGCAGTACTCCGTCATGAGGATCTTGACCTGGACTTCCACTTTTATTTTTTTTCTTATAGTTTTTTTAAATTCTCAATACTTTTTTTCTACATTGTACCCATCTACAATTACTCCTTTTTGGTAATAAAAATGTGGCTTTACCTGGAAATTAACCTCACTTTAAATTCTAGTGTTGCCATCTTTTTGATAAAAAAATAGTCAAATGTCATTAATATTGGCAAAATCTAATGGTTTTTGATAAAAATTATTTTAAAATGCCGCTATTTCTATTTTTCACATTTTTGGGGTAAATCTCAAAAAGTACCCTGAAAATGGGTAATTTTTTTTACAGGGCACTACTACTTGATGTGTTGCATAATTCGTCAATACATGGCAACTTTCTCAAGTGTCGTAAACTGCCTCAAAATAGCCTTAAAATATTTGAAAAATGTATAAAATTTACAAAATGGCCGCCACCGCGTCCGCCATATTGATTTTTCGATTGTTCATATTTTTCCTATATTAAGCAGCATATACTGCGTGCAATGACGTTTCGATTTTCTATCTCACTCGCACCCAGCCGCCGCAATAGGACTTGAAAAAAAGGCATCTCGAAAATGTATTTTTCCTCTGCAGGTTTCAGGGTTGCCAGACGTTGTCAACCAAAATACCAAAATGTCACTTGTATACAGACTATACACGAACCCTCATACTCGGAATTTCCAAAAAGTGGTTATTTCACTTTTTTGCATTTTGGGGTAAATCTCAAAAGTTACCCCGAAATGGGGTAAAAATATTCTACCAATCAATACATTGTAGCTATACCTACAGCCGTTCTATGAACCTCAAATCGCTCCAGTGTTGCCATCTGGAAGAAAATTGACTTAAAAAATGGCGTGTTTTCGTACCTCAAACAACATGGCATCTACAACAGGCGCCATCTTGATTTTTTAAAAAGTTTCCCCGATTGGTAAAAATTGAGGGTAATTGTGGTGAAACAGTAAAAAAAATATTCTCAAACTAAAAAACACTTTACAGCTATGGCCCCGCGGTTTGGGGTCCAAAAACCGATTTTTTCAAAACTCTCCGGCGCGGCCGCCATTTTGTTTTTTTGTTTTTTTAATATTTTTCTAAAGTTAAAATGTCATGTTTTACCACTCTTGTAAGTTTGAGCAAAATCGGTTGGAAAACAAAAAAGTTACAAACTTCGCCACAGCCGCCATCTTGTTTTTCCCAAATGTCATAATTTTTCCCCAGTTCGATTGGGGTTTTGCACATTTTCCCCAAACACCACTATACCCTTTTCCACCTACTTCTGGGAGAACAATCATGTCAATGAGTCAGTGAGTGAGTGGTAATCGAGCTATATATAGTATAAAATTTTAAAAAGTTTCCCCAATCGGTAAAAATTGAGGGTAATTGTAGTGAAACAGTAAAAAAAAATTCTCAAACTAAAAAACACTTTAGAGCTGTGGCCCCGCGGTTTGGGGTCCAAAAACCGATTTTTTCAAAACTCTCCGGCGCGGCCGCCATTTTGTTTTTTTGTTTTTTAAATTTTTTTCTAAAGTTTAAATGTCAAACTCTACCACTCTTGTAAGTTTGAGCAAAATCGGTTGGAAAACAAAAAAGTTACAAATTTCGTCATAGCCGCCATCTTGTTTTTCCCAAATGTCATAATTTTTCCCCAGTTCGATTGAGGTTTTGCACATTTTCCCCAAACATCACTATACACTTTTCCACCTCCTTCTGGGAGAACAATCATGTCAATCAGTCAGTCAGTGAGTGGTAATCGAGCTATATATAGTAGCACCATCTACCTATGTAGTACCATTTTGGCGGGCAGTACTCCGTCATAAGGATCTTGACCTGGTCTTCCACTTTAATTTTTTTTCTGATAGGTTTCTAAATTTTGAATACTTTTTCTTTACATCACACTCCTCTACAACTGCTCCTTTTTAGTATTAAAAATGTAAGGTACTTGAAAAAAAAACCTACTTTCAATTTCAGTGTTGCCATCTTTTCGATATAAAATAGTCAAATGTCATTAGTATTAGCAAAATCTAATGGTTTTTAATGAAAAAGATTTAAAAATGCCGCTATTTCTATTTTTCACATTTTTGGGGTAAATCTCGAAAAATACCCTGAAAATGGGTAATTTTTTTACAGGGCACTACTACTTGATATGTTGCATAATTCGTCAATACATGCAGGCAACAAGTGGTTATTTATTTTTTTTGCATTTCGGGGTAAATCTTAAAAGTTACCCTGAAATGGGGTAAAAATATTCTACTAATCAATACGTTGTATCTATACCTACAGCCGTTCTATGAACCTCAAAACGCTCCAGTGTTTCCATCTGGAAGAAAATCGACTATATGCTGGGTTTTCTGTAATTCTGTATGGCGGCCATTTTGTTTTTCCGCCATTTTGAATTTTTTTTTCGCGCTTCAGAATCTGTTTAGAATCCTCTACAACTTTAGTTGGAGCACCATCTACCTATGTAGTACCATTTTGGCAGGCAGTACTCCGTCATGAGGATCTTGACCTGGACTTCCACTTTTAATTTTTTTTCTTATAGTTTTCTAAATTCTTAATACTTTTTCTCTACATTATACCCATCTAAAATTACTCCTTTTTGGTAATAAAAATGTGGCTTTACCTGGAAATTACCTCACTTTGAATTCCAGTGTTGCCATCTTTTAAATATAAAAATAGTCAAATGTCTTTAGTTTTGGCAAAATATAATGGTTTTTGATAAAAAATATTTAAAAATGCCGCTATTTCTATTTTTCACATTTTTGGGGTAAATCTCAGAAAGTACCCTGAAAATGGGTAATTTTTTTTTACAGGGCACTACTACTTGATGTGTTGCATAATTCGTCAATACATGGCAACTTTCTCAAGTGTCGTAAACTGCCTCAAAATAGCCTTTAAATATTTGAAAAATGTATAAAATTTTCAAAATGGCCGCCACCGCGTCCGCCATATTGATTTTTCGATTGTTCATATTTTTCCTATATTGAGCAGCATATACTGCGTGCAATGACGTTTCGATTTTCTATCTCACTCGTACCCAGCCGCCGCAATAGGACTTGAAAAAAGGGCATCTCGAAAATGTCTTTTTCCTCTGCAGGTTTCAGGGTTGCCAGACGTTGTCAACCAAAATACCAAAATGTCACTTGTATACAGACTGCACACGAACCCTCATACTCGGAATTTCCAAAAAGTGGTTATTTCACTTTTTTGCATTTTGGGGTAAATCTCAAAAGTTACCCCGAAATGGGGTAAAAATATTCTACCAATCAATACATTGTAGCTATACCTACAGCCGTTTTATGAACCTCAAATCGCTCCAGTGTTGCCATCTGGAAGAAAATTGACTTTAAAATTGGCGTGTTTTCGTACCTCAAACAAAATGGCATCTACAACAGGCGCCATCTTGATTTTTTAAAAAGTTTCCCCGATTGGTAAAAATTGAGGGTAATTGTGGTGAAACAGTAAAAAAAATATTCTCAAACTAAAAAACGCTTTAGAGCTGTGGCCCCGCGGTTTGGGGTCCAAAAACCGTTTTTTTCAAAACTCTCCGGCGCGGCCGCCATTTTGTTTTTGTGTTCTTTTAATAATTTTCTAAATTTTAAATGTCAAGTTTTACCACTCTTGTAAGTTTGAGCAAAATCAGTTGGAAAACAAAAAAGTTACAAACTTCGTCACAGCCGCCATCTTGTTTTTCCCAAATGTCATAATTTTTCCCCAGTTCGATTGAGGTTTTGCACATTTTCCCCAAACATCACTATACCCTTTTCCACCTCCTTCTGGGAGAACAATCATGTCAATGAGTCAGTGAGTGAGTGGTAATTGAGCTATATATAGTATATAATAAATAATAATAATAATAAAATAATAATATTGATACTAAGGTCATCATTATTCAGCAACATCCATAAGATAATTTTGAGGCTGTTTTGCCACTTTATACAATTTTAGATGGTGTCTTGTATATTTTTTTAAATTTTTTAATGTAGTTAACAGTTAACAGTTTTTTAATGTAGTTGAATGTAAAATGGGTCAAACGACATAGCTTTTCGTTTTGGTGTAATCCAAAATATGCCAAACGACAAAACCACAACCATGGCGAAAAAGCCAAATGCCTTAATCGACACACGTTATAAAAGTCCGAAAAATCAAAACAGCTTAAGTTGTCCTGTCCTCAAATCGGTCTAATTTTGTGTCGTATAGATCAATGAGCTTAGAAATGAGGCCTGTTTTGCTGTGGGTGCCAAGCGCCAAAAAAGTAGTCAGAAAAATTTGAAACCTAGCTCAAACGACGGAGAAAAATTTGCTGATTCCGAATATGTATATAACTCAATATCGCAAAAAATGTCGCTTAGATCAATTAGCCTTTCAACCGTCGATATATAAATCATTAGATACGCATTATCATATCATTGTTATAATAAAACACGTCTATTGAAGTCGGGTGGGGCTTTTAGAATAAAAAAGAAAGTTGTAGGTACTCCAGCCCCACCCGACTTTAATAGACGTGTTTTATTATAAAAATGATAATGCGTAGCTAATGATTTATATATTATTTCTTGCTTTTCAGAGGCAGGTTTTTTTGTTTTTTATATTGATGTAGGTCAAAAAAAAGCAAATCACAGAGTGACAACCCTTATATACTTTTAGTCGTTGCGCCAACTGTCTATCTAGCTAGACGAACGGCGCGGCGGATATTTTTTCGCCAACATAAAAGGCGTTGACTGACTGTACTATTTATGCTGTGGTACTACTGTGTCGGAGCCGAGCGTCCTGAATGCGATTACACTGTCCTAAGTGCTTCCGATTTAGCATCCGTTATGTCGGTGACAATTTCTATCCTAACTAGGATCCTAAATCGGATCCTAGCTTCCTGAATGCAATTACACTGCTCTGAATTTAGGAGTGACGTCATATCGGGTCCGACATTCAGGATGATCTAATTAGCTCTTAAGACTGGTATACACTTTGATTAGTTAAGTGCTTAGTGCACAGAGGGCCTAGTACGAGTTGTGTTTCTCACCTCCCTTTGCGAATAGTATCGGGTGAAAGAGAGAAAATCATACGAGTGAGTGAAGGAGTGAAAGAGAGAAGACGATAGTTAACTATTCGCAAAGTGAAGCGAGTACAAAAAACCAACTCATACTAGGCCCTCTGTTTAGTGTGTAGTGATTAGTAGGTGATGTCCCATACTGTTTAGCATACACTGTTTAATTAATTGTAAAAAAAAAAAATGTATAAACTAAACACTTAAAACCGGGTCTCCTGCGCTTAATTTTCAAGATCTTTTGTGTTTTCAAACATCAAAGCCGCGTCTCCTGCGTGTTTTGCTAACATGTTAGGGGCGTGCCCTACGAGTTTTGTTTAGCAAAACACAAAACATGTTGAAAATAAAGCGCAGGAGACCCGACTTTACTACGACTAGTCCTGTTCAGACGTGTTTAGTGCGATAGTGCGTGTTTAGCTGCAAGTGAGGGGTGAAGGCGGGACGCGCGAGAGGAGCTACTCGCAGAAAAAATAGAACGCGCTCTAAACTAAGCTTTTACTTCAGCTACTTCGCTAAGCACTAAACACATGAGTGGGTCTCCAGCTTCCTCATAAGCTATAGAGAAATTCTAAGCATGCCATATTTTAAAGCATAATAGCAGCAATCAAACTTCCAGACATAATAATAGCAGCCACCATACGCTCGTTACCATGAGTTGTTTTATGTGTGCGAGCTGGCGACACGTGTCTACAGCTTACACATGCCGTTAAGGCAAACCAGTGAGGTTAGGGTTTTAGACTATAGTCAGAAATTTAGAGCCTAATTGCAGCAATAAGATCCAAAAAAACCAACCATCAGACTCAAATACTCTTGAAACTACGAGCATAAAACTGTGTGCGAGCTGGAGACACGTGTCACTGGCTTGCACAGCTGTATTTTCGTAATTATTTAAGCTACGATTATGTACTATGCATCGGAAAGCTAGTATAAAATCGTTCGCAAACTTTATGGACAAACAAACAAACAAACGAGAAAGTAATCAAATAAAAACGTGTTAATAAAATAAAATTCAGTACATACCTTAGCGATATAAACATTCCTAAATAAATAGACTTTGCTTTTTTATTAAATTAGGTAACCAGTTATATCGGCTCCTACCTCCTAGACTAAAATTCTCAGTACCGAAATTAAAACGATCGAGAGCGCAAATTAAAATGACTCAAAATAATACTAGCTCTTAGGTTCAAATTTGATTGCAATAGTGTAGCGCACGGAACGGCAACGGCGCGATTAGCCGCTTCCGAGCCATTATTTTAAATTTTTTGGCGGGGAAAACGGTTTTTGGCTTATAATTTCGAAACTAAGAGGCCCAGAGATTTGAAATTATGCCTCATGTGTGCTGCAATTATAACATATCATTTGATCTTTAAAACGAAACTCTAACATATACAGTTACAGCAATGGGGTTGGTAAACTTTTTCGAAGAGAATTGTTTTATATTTTTTTTTGATAGCACAAGTTTCAAGAATAAAGAAAATAATATTACGTTTTTTTTATTTTACTTTGTTAACCAAATATATTTTTTTATATTATTATCGCGATAAAATATCAAACGTACAGCTGAACACGAAGTTCCTTTGCATTTACGGATTAAAAAACTGATTGACAGATTTGACAGACAGTGACAAAGAGTATAATCGTAATCACCTAATGTTATTGTTTGTTTATCAGCTTATTACTGTGATTTTCTAGTGTTTTTCTTGTTCAATTATTGGAAATGAATTAGCTTGAAGAAATCCATAATCCAGCTTATCACGCCGATGAAGTACCTACACTGCTTTGTTCCGTTTTGTTTGAAATATAGACGTGACCATCCGCAGAACATTTTTTTTTAGAATTACCATGCCTTTGAAAGAGACGTGGTGCAGAGGATAAAACAGGAATTGTCCTCAAAGAGCTTTATACGTTTGTGATGATCTCGTAAATGTATGTATATCTACAAACTTACTCACAAAAGAGTTATTTTATTTATGTTAGCTGACTGTGACTGACATGACAACAATAGTTGACATTGCTAATGCCAAACCTTTGCTTTTTTGTTTTGAGCAACAACATAGAAGTCTTTGGAGCAAAAGCATTACCTACGCATACAGCCGTAATAGTGATTTATTGTACTATGCTGTAAACTAAAATTTTAAATTTTTATTTAAATTAAAATAAAGTATTATAAAAATTCCGCAATTGGTTATTCCTGACTCCAAAGCCAAAAGCTACCAGAAAATATATAATTTACAATAGTTTTGGAAAAGTTGACCAACCCCATTCACCATGTGTCAGCCGGTGACACGGGTCACCAGCTTACACATAGATATCGGCTCGTAGCTCAAAAACTTTTCTAGTTAAAGTTTTGATAAATTTGGAGTCTAATGCTGCAATTCGGCTGAAAATTTTGAGGTATAGTACGCACGACAGCACGCTAGGTTAAACAGTTGAACTACGAAAACAGCTCTTGTTACGTACGGCATAAAGGCGGTCTCAAGGTCAACATGTATAGTCTGATGTAGCAGCACATCAGACTCAGACTTTATGCAGTCAGCAGACTGTACATAATCGTAGCTTAAATAATTACGAAAATACAGCTGTGCAAGCCAGTGACACGTGTCCCCAGCTCGCACACAGTTTTATGCTCGTAGTTTCAAGAGTATTTGAGTGTGATGGTTGGTTTTTTTGGATCTTATTGCTGCAATTAGGCTCTAAATTACTGACAACCATCATTTTTGATGGTTGTTTGGTTGCAACGCTCTGACGTTTGGAACGACACGGAGGCGCGTTCCAAACCTACACTCCGAGTGCAACCAAACCACAACCGAACGCTCTAACGGCGTTCCAAACATTTGAGCGTGACGTTCGGTTGACACAACCGGCCCGTTCCAAACGTCAGAGCGTTGCAACCAAACAACCATCAAAAATGATGGTTGTAAAACGCTCTGACGTTTGTCTATAGAAAAAATGTCAATGTCATTTGACATTATTTTGTATTTTTGATGTTTATATGTCTATTTTTTAAAATAGTCATAGATCCTCAAAAAACGGATTTTATTTGATTTAGTATAAAGAAAAGTTTAAATTATTCGTATTCCAAATGGAAAATCAAGACTTTGTATTGACATTGACATTTAAAGTTCTTGGTCGTTCCAAACCTTAGAGCGAGATAAAAAACAACCAAACAACCGACGCTCAAACGTTCTCAACGCAACCTAGGTTTGGAACGCGCCTCTGGTTTGGAACGCGCCTTTGCTCTTTTTGTTGACGGACAAGAGACAGTGACATTCGTGACATTTTGATTTGTTTATCTTATTTCTCTCTAATTTCCTTCACAATGAATCTACATAAATATTTCTGAAAAACAATATGATCACCTTATCGTCGTCGCCGTCAGACATACTAATATTAGAGAAATAGCATAGCTATTGAGTGAGATGTTTGTTTTGGGAATATGCATTCATGTTGTGTTTCTTTTTTCAATTTTTGATATTTACTTTAAGTCTCCCATTGTAAGAAATGTAATTCATTACCAACCACAGCACGATGCACTCGCCGATCGACTTGTCCTGCTCGTTGTGGATGGGTTGAGAGCAGAATCATTCGTGAATTACACTACAATGCCTTATCTGAGGTGAGAGAAGATTTGAACCACAGAATCAAAACTTAAATCTTTTTCATTTCAATAACTTTGTCTTTGATTAAAACTTTATGCCAATAATGCCTGATATTTTATCCTTCAGGTCAATTGCAAATACACATGGTAGATGGGGTATTTCCAACACTCGAATGCCCACAGAGTCTCGTCCAGGCCATGTAGCCATTATCGCAGGCTTCTATGAAGATCCATCAGCTGTTATGAAAGGATGGAAAGAAAACCCAGTTGACTTTGACTCTGTTTTTAACCAAACCTCTTTCACTTGGTGTTGGGGTGCTTATGACATTGTTAATATTTTTACAAAGGGCAGTACTGATAACCACATATTTAGTGAAAAATTTGATCTTTACGATCAAACATTTAGTACTGACAAAAACACAACACTTCAGGATGCCTGGGTTTTCAATAAAGTTAGTGACTTTTTTGCAAATGCAAAATCTGATCTAAAAGTTAATAAAATGTTACATGTTCCAAAAATTGCATTCTTTTTACATTTATTAGGCACAGATACTTCTGGACACACACATAAACCCAAAACTAAGTAAGTTGTATGTTTAGAGAAAGTAATTTGTTTTAGTTTTGTTTTTTCTTATTTTCTTTATGAACTTTTGCTTTATTTTAGAAACTTTTTAACAACAGTGAGGTATGTTGATGAGGGTATTAAACAAATTGTAAATATTATAAAAGACTTCTATGGAGATGATGGCAAAACAACATTTCTAATGACTTCAGACCATGGAATGACAGACTGGGGTAAGCATGATGACTTTCAGCATAATCCCTTAAGAGCTAATTAGATCATCCTAAATATCGGACCCGATATGAAGTCGCTCCTAAATTCAGAGCAGTGTAATTGCATTCAGGAAGCTAGGATCCGATTTAGGATCCTAACTAGGATAGAAATTGTCTCCGACATAACGGATGCTAAATCGGAAGCACTTAGGACAGTGTAATCGCATTCAGGACGCTCGGCTCCGACACAGTAGTACCACAGCATAAAGAGTACAGTCAGTCAACGCCTTTTATGTTGGCGAAAAAAATCCGCCGCGCCGTTCGTCTAGAATAGTCTAGATAGACAGTTGGAGTATATAAGGGTTGTCACACTGTGATTTACTTTTTTTTTGACCTACATCAATATAAAAAACAAAAAACCGACTTCAAAAAACCTGCCTCTAAAAAGCAAGAAATAATAATATATAAATCATTAGCTACGCATTATCATTGTTATAATAAAACACGTCTATTAATGTCGGGTGGGGCTGGAGTACCTACAACTTCCTTTTTTTATTCTAAAAGCCCCACCCGACTTCAATAGACGTGTTTTATTATAACAATGATATGATAATGCGTATCTAATGATTTATATATTATTTCTTGCTATTTAAAGGCAGGTTTTTTGAAGTCGGTTGTTTGTTTTTTAAACAATTTTTTATTTTTTTTTATTTAAAGTGTAAGTAACTTTTGTATTAGGTAATGTAGGTATATTATTTAGGTAGTAAAATCGGCTCAGCCAAACGTGAGATAATCGCGGAGAAACATACATACATATACAAACTGAATACCTCCTTTTTTTGAAGTCTGTTAAAAAGACTACAGAAAGGTATCCCTTTCCCAACAAAAACAATCATCTAATTCGGTTCATAAATAACAAAGTCGTCAAGGTAGTTGATGTAAAGTCATAGTATTTTCGGGATTACTTGAAAACTACTGAACCGATTTGAAAAAAAATAAATGGGAAAAATCGCAAGAAAACTCAATCGAACAAAAAAAGAATCATCAAAATCAGTCCATAAATGTCGAAGATACGCGCGAATAACGATAAAAAAAAAGTATACAATCGAATTAAGAACCTCCTCCTTTTGATGAAGTCGGTTAAAAACTAGTTCAGATTAGCGTTGAAAATGACACGTACCTACTACCTACCTAGCTACCTACATATACCTCCTATTTACCTATTAGCTATGTATTTTTACGGCTACAAGAACATTCGTTTAACAACTGTATGATCGTAAAGCTGTGATATCGGATCCGACATTCAGGACGGTCTAATTGGCGACTGAATTTCTCGTCCTAAATCGGACACTAAATTCCGGATCCGAAATTCAGGATGGTGTAATAAGCGCTTTAAACTAAGCATCATAATTTTTGTTAATCTTAGTGGCTTTCTTCGTTTAGGGTCACATGGATCTGGCCACAGCTTCGAAACCGAAACTCCATATGTTTTGTGGGGTTCAGGAGTACAACAAGTAAGTGCGAGTCAAACTGACCCATCAACTTTAGGCATGTCACTGGATCACAGATTTGATATCAATCAAGCCGATTTAACACCGCTGATGTCAACTATACTCTCCATTCCTGTTCCTGTCAATTCAATTGTAAGTTTAATTTTGCAATATTCTATTTTCGTCTACAAGCACAATCAGAAAAGTTTTTTGATTTTCCACTCTTTTCAGGGTAGAGTACCAATACAAATACTGGATATTTCATCAATGAACAAAGCAAAGGCAATTTATAGTAACAGTAGACAATTAGCTGCACAATATGACAAAAAAAGACAAGATATAGAAGATAATGCTTGGTCCTTCTTATATAAACCTTTTGAGCCATTCAATAAGAAAAAGTACAATGAAATTGTGGAATTCACAGAAAAACTTATAGAAAATGATGAAGAACATGATAAATTAATTTTGCTAAGTGAAGAAATGATGGAGTTAAGCCTTGCAGGCTTGGATTATTACCAAAATTATTATCAAAAACCCCTCTTAATTCTAGTCACTTTGTCATTCTTGGGATGGACAATGTATTTAATGAAGTCATTATTAGAACAAAACATTAAAACACAAGTTAACTCCTCTGATGTACAGAGTCAAAGACTGTTGAACAGTGGTCTGTTAGATTATTTATGCTGGCCTAACATAATATTTTCAATATTAATATTAACTTTAGGATGTCTAGTTTATGGTAATAAAGATTTATTAATCTAAATTAATATTATTATGGGTCACTCTGACTGTATAAAATAAAAAGTAAAATTTATCTTTTGTTTCAGTACAAAGCTTTCCATTGCAATATTACATATATGTGTTGTTGCCTCTTTTATTATGGAAATCAGCTATGACACCATTTAGTATTTGGAGATATATGTTTAGTATAAGAAACAATAATAATATTTTTATATGGATGGAGATTTTATGTTATACTGTGGGATCATTTGCACTGGTAGGTACTTTTTTATCACTTGGACTATTAGCAACTGAAATGATTATAAACTTATTGTATCTCAAAATTGTTTTAGGGTATGTCATTTACAGACAGATGGATGTTGAGTATACCTCTAATGGGTATGGCGTTATGGCCATTCTTTTCATCAACCAGACACCATCTAACTATACAAATACTGATTGCCTGGCCTACTGGTTGTATACTGCTTAGCTGCTTTTCATTCATGCCTGTCATAGGAAAAAATACTAATATAGAATTAGTGTGAGTTTCAGAAATCAACAATAATAAAGTTACATTTTATTTAGGTGTTCGAGCCTTCGCTTGAACCACTTGAGATTACGCTTCAATGAAATCGTCACTCACACACTTGCAAACTGTTCTACCGTGTAACTGTGCCCTGTTGCTATCTCTTTCTAACATGACGCAGCGCTCGGTGGAGCGGCGCTAGCGCCGCGCTCTTCAGTACGCTTTTGATTATCGAACAACTCACACGCTGCGTTTGAAATTTCGGATCGAATTACACAAAGTAAAACACACAGATATACAACTTCGGTAAACTTACTATTGACCCTAATTCCGCTCGGCACCCATGGTCCAGCGACGTCAAAGTGCCAGTCACTTTTCCGTTGGGTCGTAGTGTCGCAACACATCGACACTAGTGGCATGAACTGAGGCGACGCGACGTCTTGTATCGCTCAACATACAGTTCTCATTCCGCCCAGTGTCGCATGAAATGATGGCGACGTCTTGTATCGCTCAACATACAGTTCTCATTCCGCCCAGTGTCGCATGAAATGATGCGACACGTCGCATCATCTGATGGAACACGTCGTGTCAACTAGTGTGACACGTCGTATCGTCTGATGCGGCGCGTCGTCACAGAATACATAAGCGTCGTGTCATTTGATGCGACGCGTTATTTCAATCGTTGCGACAACGCATACCGGCGGCGGGTGTCGTGAGAGTGTCACAGAATATACTGATACGACACCACCTTATCAGAGAATGAGACGATATGTAGTTTATCGATACATCAGTTTGTAATGATAATAATTAGATGTGTTATTCCTACAAATAAGTCATTACTCCTTTCTTTCCTTTATTTCGATCATGCCAAAACAACTTGGAGATTTAGCGTCTCGTCCATCATTCTATCATCACAAGAGCAATCGACGAAGTCTTTCCCTCGGATTGGCGAACATTGCTCTTTGGCGAGGAAATCTCCCCAAAAGTCGAAGCCGAGCTAAGGTTTGCTATCCCAACAGCAGACATAACTAAGGCTTTCGATCCTATTATTATTATTTGAATGTTAGGGGCTCTGCAGGTCAGATAAAGCTGTAGTCACTGCGACCTAATAGATCTATTGTGACTCGCCACCTAATTATAGTAACTCTTTAAACCCTGCGGCTGCCAGGAATTCTAGTATCTTCCTGGTTTTAAGAGTTTTTATTTCCTCCGGGTCGATTACGTGTCATCCCAGGTTGATACTACGCTTGTGGATTAGGGGTCCACAATCACATGAGAGGTGCTTGGGCGTTTCCTGCTCATCATTGCAATATCTGCAGACGTCAATATCACTCAATTTCATATGAATAGGTTTAGTTTGCAGTGTCCAGTTAAGGCTCTAATAGTCGCGCTGACGATCAATCTACTGAGCTTTATATGCTCACTCGTCCGTTTTTGCGAGTAGCCTTCCACTAAGGTTGTGGCGTGTCTCAATCTTGGCTGTGTTAACCAGATTTTTTTCGACTCGTCCAAGAGATTGGCTTAAGGAGTTGCATAGCCTGGTTTTTTGAGATGCCGCAGAAAGGTTCTGGGCCGTTTTGTCGGCCTCGCGCCTCAGTTAGAGCAAGCTCGTCGGCTTTCTCATTACCGATGCCACCTGAATGACCTGGTACCCATTTCAGAATAACTTAATTCTTATGTCCTAGTTCATTAAATTTATCTACGCAGTTTTCACCAGTTTCGATCGTATTACGTTCGAGTTTATGGCGCTTGGCTATCTGAAAAGATATAGATGGTCTGATTTGTATATTTTTGTTGGCGGTTGGTTTCTGCACATTCTATAATGGCATAGACCCTCTGCCTGGAATATTGTGGCGTACTTACCAAGATTAACACTAAGGTTGACTCTTGGTCTTACACCTTGTACACCACATTCTACATCAGGACCCATTTTGAAGCCATCCGTGAACCAGACTAGGCTTCCAGCCTTACAAGAGCCTTGGTCATCAGACCACATCTCTCTGCTAGGTAGTTCCACAGGGTAATTTCTAGTGAAGTTAGAGTGGAAGCATAACATCAGATGTCATTGCAAGAAGCTTGAGTTCGAGCACTGATTCATGTAAAGACCTCAATGCTTGAGAGTGCCAGCTTACTTTACCGGTGTTGCTTACTCTATAAGTCCCTGCTTTCGCCTCCTTCAAAATAAACAGATGAAGAGGCGGTAGGTTTAGCAAGGCATTGAGTGCTGCTCCTGGTGCTGTAGACTTGGCCCCCTTTGCCATAAGGCACGCTTACCCTTGCAAGCTGGTAAGCTTGTTTATAACTGTCGTTTGGGTTGCTTTTTGCAACCATACTACACAGGCATAATTTTATTATGTTATCATCGGCCTGACTATGGAAGCATACACATCCACAGGGCAATCTGGGTGTTTAGGCCCTTAACGACAGCAAAATTCTTAAGACAATTTTAGCCTTTTGGTTTATTTATGTATGTATTCCACGTCAGCTTTTGGTCGATTGTAACGCCCAGGTATTTGGCTTCCGTAGAAAATGGTATGGGATGGGAGTCCCCTATAGTAGGCGTTTTAAGTTTGTCCAACTTACGCTTCCAAGTAAAAGGAACCATTATTGTATTGGTCGGGTTCACCGAAAAGCTGTTCTCAGTGCACCACTTATTGATGACATTGAGAGACCTTTGAAGTATGGATGATACTGTGCTCTGACAGGGGCATATCACGCAGGCTACCACATCGTCAGCATAGCCCTGTATATCTAGGTCTTTTTAGAGGCTTCAATCGATAATTGATCGACAACAAGTGACCACAATAGGGGCGATAGTACGCCCCTCTGTGGGCATCCCCTAGTTATCTTGAAACCTCTAGTATACCTATAGTTCCGTGTAAACTGACGCGGATGTTTACAGTTCTGTGAAGAAGCATGCATTCGACCCAGCGGATGTTTGTGCTGTCAATGTTTTTACACGCATTCCCCTAGAAAGGGTTTCGATAGTGACGTTATCGAAGGCTCCTTCAATGTCAAGGAAAGCGCATAAGGCTATCTGTTTATCTTCTAGGGCCGTTTCGATCCTCTCTGTTAGGTCTAGTAGAGCAGTTTCTGTATACTTTTCCTTACGATAAGCGTGTTGCATTGCCTTGTATGTAGGGGATGCTCGCGCAGTGGCTCGTCCCTTATATACACATCAAATTCAATGACCTTTTCTATACTCTTGAGTAGGAACGAGGTAAGGCTAATCAGGCTGAGGGATTTTGGTTGTGAAAAGTCCTTCCTTCCAGCCTTTGGAATTGGTTTGCTTGGTATATATCCCCAGGCATAGCTTGCTCTGAAAATCTTTACTAAAATGGGGATGAGGATCTCCTTTCCTTGCTGTAAGAGAGCAGGAAATATATCATCTTCCCCAGCTGATTTGAACGGCTTGAACGAATCAATGGCCCATTCAACTTTGTTTGGCCCGAAGTTTCTTTCTGCTCTTCTCCAGTCCTCATTGTTAGGCCTAGCGAGGCAGCTCTGAGGAACATTCATTCCATTGGCGTCTGGCACTGATCCAGGAAAGTGCGTTGACGCCAAGAGTTGGCGTCGTTGGCGTCGACGTCGGTTTCTTCCGTTGTTTCAGTGAAAGTCTCATCTGGTTTCTTTAATAGTCCCAGTTGATTCGAAGGCGATTCGGCCAGGACTTTGTGGATTCTATCTCGTTGAGGGGCACCAATGATACCCTCACAGAACTTTCTCTATGAAAGTCGCCTCACCTTTCGTATTTCCTTGATGTAGTCTGCCAATGCTTTTGCATACCGACCCCAGTTACCGGTCTATTTAGCCATGTTAAACAGCTTCTCGACCCTAATACTAGTGTTCTATCAGAGAAAAAATATCGAAGTGCTAGATCAAAGATTCTACGCTAGTGTCTGGGTCGAGCCTTGTTATACTCACCTAACTCACCTCAACATATTGTGTCTTAGACATTTGGCTCGGGCAAGTTCTACTGTGCGTCCATGGATGCAGTTCGTGGCATTAAAAGCAAGAATCAACTAACCAGTCGTCATAGCATTTCTTCGGACTATCAATGCACTTAAGGAAATAATTCTACTAGGAATAGCACTTTGACACCGTCAACACATACTATCATAGAAGATCCCAAACATCATATTAACCCCTCAATGATTCCTCGGGTGATTCGCCACCTCAAAACCTCCCAAGGAATTTACTTGATAATAGCCCTCAGTTGGAACAGAGTTTTCTGGAAGCCCGATCTTAGGCGAATTGCTGTATACCCTCCAGTCCCAATTCCGGACCTGAGAATGAACCTTGTCGACCTCCGAACGAATCATCCGCCACAGAATGTAGAATAGTTAAATTTATTGGTTTGGAAGGTACAAGCTGGCTGCTGGAATAGATATCCAAGAAGCTGGTCAGAAGCAGATATAAGCCTTTTAGAAGCGTCTTGGAGGAAATCCACTATCAAAACCTATACACACCCATTTAGCTACGATGGCAGAAGTGGTCCCGCTCCAACAATGTTACCACTGACAAGCAACCCACGGCCTTTAGATGTAGCGCAATATCTGTGTCACCTACATAAAGACATTAAACTGGCCCCGTACCATTGACTTACACAAATCAGTAAGTAATAACAACTATCAAATCCTGAAAAGTTAGCAGCCCTAAGCTCCCATGTACTAGTAAAAACTTTGGATCTTCCAAGGTAAAAACATGTACTAAAAGCCATTTTCTCGAAGAACACTCCAGTGAAAAAACCATTGCCTTTGAAAATAAATGACCCCCTTGGGTTCCTTAATTCCTACAATAAGTATAAATAACAACAGCCTGTCCTTCTCCTGCCTCGGGACGTAGAGCACACGATCTTACTCTGTTAAGCATTGAAAAAGAATATATCGTTTACAGACAACGGAAATGAAATACTTTTATGGCCACATGATGACTCTGAAAAATATAGACAATCAGCGTGGGTCCTTAGAGATCCCAGATGAGGTTCAACTTGGTCTCCTATCGTGGATCAGAAAATCCATACGGCTGTCTCATGAGAGACGAGAGGGGAAGTATCCAACAAGAGGCACAGTAGGTAAAGAGTGCATCCCGCTCAGTGATTGCAGGATGGATTTGAACATTTCGAACTTTGTTTCGTGAAGCTGGTATATCCGCTTCAGCAGGCAGCTTTAGAGCGACTGTAGCATCCGAGAACTGGGCATCTAACAAATACGATATTGAAAAGATTCTACAAGGGGGAAACTGGAGATCAAGAAATACTTTCATACTGTTATTTAGACTACCTGTGGGGTAGTCTAAATATTATCGTAAAATTATCGTAACCCTACTGCTAACAGTTTAAGTGATAATTTTCAACTTTTTAAATGTCTCCTATTAATATGATGATTTAGTGATCTTATCTGATTATAATCAACAAGTAGGTAAAGCCTTTGTAATTTATATAATTACGAAATTATATCTGACTGTAAGAATTTATATTACCCATTTAATCCAAATCATTTAAAGAATTTAATAAGAAGTTACATGTTTCATTACTCATTTACTAAAAATCACAGTACGCATTAGCAGCGCCGGCAGAATAGAAACACATCTCAAGTGGTTCAAGCGAAGGCTCGAACACCTAAATAGACCCGTTTTCCCCCCGAAGGGTAGAAAACGGATATTTAGTTTTCAGCCGTAGCTTGAACCACGCTTTTAAGTTCCTTGCCGGCTAATTTTCACGTACTGAAGAGCGCGGCGCTAGCGCCGCTCCACCGAGCGCTGCGTCATGTTAGAAAGAGATAGCAACAGGGCACAGTTACACGGTTGAACAGTTTGCAAGTGTGTGAGTGACGATTTCATTGAAGGGTAATCTCAAGTGGTTCAAGCTACGGCTGAAACCTAAATATCCGTTTTCTACCCTTCGGGGGGAAAACGGGTCTATTATTAAGTTACAATGATAAAAAAAAGTTCTTGCTTCTGTTTGTTAACTCTGCCGTTTTAAATGGGTGTGACATGTTGGTGGCGCCATCTCAGGCAAGGAAGAGAACTGTAAATTTTTAATTTCATTCCAGAATTTTAGCCGGTTTAATCTGGATTTCAATCTTGGCTGTCAACACTTGGAAAGTATTTTTACCACTTTGTGAGGACAATAGAGAATCCTATAAACAAATAATGCTAACTTTATCACAGATTATACTATTGGGACTCTCGCTTCAAAATATTTATATCCAATCAAATAGATTTGACAATGGTACACCAGTATCTTCGATTTATCAAGGACTAGCTTGGATTATTGCTGGTATGTATCAATCAAATATAAGTGTGTATGTTTTTTTAATGTACAACGGTACAGTGCTTGGCCTTCATCTCACTTGATGTTTAGTGACGATAAGGCCGAAGGTGGAAGCGCACTACACCCAGAACCAGAATCCTCATCTGAGAAACTGGATATCAGTCTTACCTCTTAACTGCCGGAACACAACAATTTTTAATTTGTTGTTATGGCGTCAGACTTAGGTAAGATGGTGGTAGCTAGCCAGGCGGACTTGAAATAAGTCCTGCCACCAACCAAACAAATTGTACCCCCCCCTGGGAATCGAACCCGGGACCCCTGCGTCATACACGGGTGGGCGAACCACTAGACCACAGAGGCGGTTAAACGATAATAATGCCGAGGGCCTAGCCAGAGTAACATTGGCAAATCTTCGTTATCGCTTCGCTTTCGAAACATCTAAGGGATTGACATTAGGTTTCGTTAGCAATCGAATTTTAAAACGTCAAATCCATACATGTTTAGAAAGCGAAGCGATAACGAAAATTTGCAATGTTACTTTGGCTAGGGGGGCAGGACACCGATCGATGTGCCAATACAATAGTCTAAATATTTTTGACTAATAAAAATAATGTCAGTTGCATCAGTGAATTCCACGTATTTTAAGGCGAATTTATATGAAACACTAGCACCACTCCCGCAAAAAATAATTAAGTACCATGTAAATACAAAAATTATTGAAAATCCAAGCTTATGGTCAACTCGCATAATATCAATTGTTAATACACAAACTCCGTGACAAATAATTGCTTGCAGTTTTGGTGGTGAAAAACGCTAAAAACGGTCGTCGTTTGTCGTTGAGAAAACCATATAAATTATTACCTGTCATTATGTTTGTGTTTATAAATAACTATTGATATTTTGTAAGGGGACCTTGGATTTTTAATAAATTGTGTATTGATTATACCCTGCAAAAAATAATTACTACCGTGTAGTAGGTAGGTATTTATTTTATAAGTGGCGCTAGCGCTTGTGTTGCATCTCGCACCACTGCGATAGTAAACAATTTTGAAAGTAATACGCAAAGTGCGCAGGCCGTTTGTGTGGTGAGGTCAGATGAGTAACCGTCACTCATCTTTGAGGAAATCATCATGCTTATACCAACCATACCCTTGATCAAGGTCATCATAACCACATGTGACATGGTGAAACTGCAAGTCCCGGGAACCGAACCCGCGACGTTAGCTGTAGCTTATGTATGTAGCTGTCAAGCTAGTTTAGCTATTATATACCTACTTAACTTTTGGAAAATTGTTTGTTTCAGTGATATCATTACTTATGCCATTAGCTTTTACAAAAAGGTTGATTTTTCGACTCGTAGCTATTTATACATCAATTCTAAATTTCTACCTGCTGTTATCTGTCTCACATGAAGGTTTATTTATGGTTACATTGATTCTCAGTGTAACATGCTGGTTGTTTATCGAATTCAAACTGCTGCCTTTCGACGGTATTGGGGTAAGAATAAAACTCCATATCAATTATCTAGTTTTGATTTATCTAGCCTTGGACGAATAAACCACTGGACACAAAACAAAAGAAAGAAATGTATGAAATCACGATCAACCAATTTTTGCAGGGTGAGCTTAGATAATCTAGAACAGTGGTTCCCTAACTTATTTCGAAGGATTGCTCAGCTGAAGTGGCAGTGGGCTGGACACATAGCGAGAAGAACCGATGGCCGTTGGGGCGGAAAGGTTCTGGAATGGCGACCGCGCATCGGACGTCGCTACGCGGGTAGGCCCCCGGCAAGGTGGGCCGACGATCTGGTGTAGGTCGCGGGAAGCCCCTGGATGCGGGCAGCGCAGGACCGATCGTCGTGGAGATCCTTGGTACCCCAAGGATCTCCACGACGATCGGCCCATACCCAGCAGTTGGTGTAGTGCGGCTGATATGATGATGATGATGTAAATTTTATTGATGACGAAGGGCGATAAACCCTAATTACCAACATCAAATACTTTCCTTTTCCTACCAAGACAAGACACTACAAGAAAAACGAACGGGAACGGTTGCTTTGCGTTCGAAACATAAAAATTAGAAAATATTTTATTCCTTTATGAATCTCGACCATAAAGCTACAGAAAAGGCCGAATATGATGATGTTACTACATCACAGAATTATAAGAGCTTTTTTCCACGCAGTTGAAAATACAGTTTCTCTTAATGAACGTTGAAACAAAATGGTAACTGGTAATGCCAGACTATCAGCACACAGAGACATAAAAAGTGGAGGCACCAAGTCACATCCGGGACCCTTAGATTTGTCTACAGACTAACAACTTTTAACGGCGGTTGCGTTGAGAACTAGCACCGAATTCTCAATTTTTACATGTTTTTATTACTTTTCTTCGCTTTCAAGTTAGTTAAAAAAAATCTGTTCAATTAAGATTGAAGGTATTAACATCGCCGATTTTTATGGTTGGTTTTAACATAAAGGAATGTTCTGTTTCCGAGAAATTTTGCAAATAAGACCAGAAACAGGGTCCATGGATTTTTTTTTTATATCAAAGGTGGTTACATTTTTATAAATGCTTTCAATTAAATCTATTGTGTATTATTTCAAGTACATTATATATTTTTTCCATAATAGCTTCATGCCCGTAATCTTTCAATAATTTGAATTGAATATTGGGATTTGACCCACCTTAAGGCCTTAATAAGATTCTCAATATTATCTGTGAAGCATTAAAAGCACAGGGTCCTCTACACGGTGCTGTCGTAACCGAAGTAATTTACAAGTCGTCATTATCTCTAGGGTTACCGACCGTGCAATTTCCATTTTCTATGAAATTTAAACTTTTGTAATTTTAATTGTAATAATGCTGTAATAATGTTAAAATTTGTAATCTTTTAAAAAAACTCTCGATTTGTTTGTTTGTCTGAAAAAAAAAACAAATCAAAAAAAACTACATTCCATCCAAATATTGACGGATGTCTGGACTTCTGCCTTGAAATGTTCTTCATTTAATTTTTTTCTTTTCTTTGTCCATAAATATCGAAGAAGACGATACTTAAAATGCGCTCGCAAGGAAATCACAAATCAAAAAACTCTACATTCCATTCGAATATTGACGAATTTGGAATTCCGGGATAATTTGGATTATCTTGAAATAATTCCGGGAGACGGGAGATCTTGATTTTTAGGGCTCGATTCCGGGAGGCTCCCGGAAATCCGGAAGAGGTGGCAAGGCAACCCTAGTAAAGGGAAGGCGAATAGTCGTAACGCGTCCAGTGGTTTATTCGTCCAAGCAGGATGCTTAAGGCACAGAATATAATTGCTTATGGTGTTATATTTACCTAGGGAATGCCTAATCTCTCTCGCTTTGGTTTAGTAACTAATATATTTTAAATGTGTTTTAAATGTGGAGCTCGGTGGCGCAGTGGTTTAGCGCCTGGCCCAGCGATTGCGGAAGTTAAGCAACGTTCGCAAGGGTCGGTCATGGGATGGGTGACCAAAACTTTATTATCTCGAGCTCCTCCGTGCTTCGGAAGGCACGTTAAGCCGTTGGTCCCGGCTGCATTTGCAGTCGTTAACACCCACCAATCCGCATTGGGCCCGCGTGGTGGGTTATGGCCCATCCTCCTTACCACCCATAAGGAAGGCCTGTGCCCCAGCAGTGGGGACATGAAAAATTGCTGATGGACATATTTTAAATAAAAAGCGCTAGTTTTAGGGCTGATTTTTCAATGCCTAGATAAAGCTTTATAAAGCTATAAATACGTAATACGTAAACGTATAAATACGTTTGATAGCCTAGCTAGGTGTTATACCGCAAAATTGAAAATGTTTGTCATTCATTTGTCTGTCTCATTTTAGAATGACTTTTATTATATTTCGTTAATATTTAAACTGACCGATATCATGAAGATTGAAAAATCAACCCTTAGTGTAACAACAAGAAGAAATGAGGCGATGCTCTCTCAGCGTCGTGGTTAGGGGCTGGCAAGGGGGGCGGCTGCCAGTCTTGCCAGGGGCCCTCATTATCCTAGAAATATGTCTGGGCGCGAAATTAAAATCTTGCCAGAGGCGCTCATGACCCTAGCTCCGACGCTGTGTCTTCCTAAAAATAGGTAGCTAAAAATTTTTTTTTTGGTCCTTCGAGCACTATACCTATCTGATATTGTATTTGTATTTTTTTGTCACAGATATTAGAATATAGGTTTGACAACCATGAAGAGACAACAAAAGATTTGATCGACTTTGAAAGGAGTATAAGTAGACAAGATTTTAGAAGAGCTTTCTTTTTTGTATCCTTTTTTACTTTTAACATTAACGAAGGTGAACATTTGATTAGTTGTTGTTACTTCTGTTGTTATTATTTGTAAACTGTAAAGAGATAATATCACCTTATATTATAAGGTGGAACCAAATTTTGTACCTAATCCTACTTAAACCAACTTTCTCCAAGGAACAAGGTCGAAAAAATTTTTTTTTCGCCTTTTCATAGTAAGTCGGTCACTGACCAATAGAACTATTTAAATGGGAGAATGATTTTTTTTTCCTTTTTAGACCTATATTAATTCTTAGAGAATATTTTTCGAACTTCTGCGGGTCTTCCGAGTTTCAACTTAAAACAGAGAAATCAAAGTAAGGTATTTCGTATTGTACTATTTGTCGAAGTTATTTGAAACTTATCGATGTTCGTGTGACATCAATAATTATCTATTCTAATTTGACCCCCGCCAGACTTTTTGAAGTTTGATGCGTTAGCCGGTAGCCGCCAGTTCTTCAGTTTAATCACTTCATTTGGTTTCACCTTATTGTTAATGAAATTGATTTTATCTACACCCATGCTTTATCCTCAATAAAGGATTTTGAACCGGTAAGCTTACTTACTACCTACTATATCCGAGAGGATGTCGCGCTCCTCCCCGAGCCCACGCGCGACGAGCTACATTATGAAAATCAGTACAACATTATAACACTCGTTCGGATGATATAATGACGAAGAGGAGGAGGTAAGTCAAAGTTAAAACCCTTTATAGAGGATACATATCATGGGTGTAGATAGTCTTGTATGCAACTGTACATAATTAGCATAAATAACTATCAAACACTGTAAGTATAATAATTAACCATAATTCATTATTACCAGACTTCATATATTGTTCTAGCATTTTTCGGTACAGGAAACATAGCATCACTAAATTCATTTGAAGTAAGATGGGTGACTTGTTTCATAACATCATTTAAACCGTTTATTATTACTGGTTTGATTCTACTAAAAACTTTATCACCATTTTTGACTGTCGCGTGCAGTTTAAGGGCCGTGCAACATTTAACAAAGGTAGAAACAAATGAGTTATCATTATCTCATAATTTGGTCGACAGCCTAATTTGAATATATACATAATATATAATATTTTTTTGTTTCAATTTTCAGGCGCCAATTGGATACCTGCACATTATCGTGCTGATTTATTCAAATATAATGGGAATTCAGCTCCTGTACAATGTCAAAAACTATGGCAGCTGGTTGGATATAGGTACCTCTATATCTCAATTTGTAATCGTGCAAGTTATAACTTTGTTTATTGTTCTAATTAACCAGATTGCTAGAATTTTGACAGATTACAGTATTAAACTATTCATTAATAGATTATTGGGTAAAAGTATAAAAAAATATGTTTGAAAGTAGTGTTTTATTTTCGTTCTGGAACCATTTATATTGATATATTTAGTTATTCAAATCTTAAAAAGAACACAAAATATGATTTTCCTATTAAGTTAATAAAACATGTACGTAATTGTCATTATACATAATTTAATATGACATAATTTCACTTAAATCAGTTAAAACTTACAAGATTTGAGGCATATTATTTGGCAGTTTATCGGTTTCTATATTAATATCATGAATCTTTCTAAACCTAATTAAAAAGGTTTTTGATCTGGTGAGTCATCATGATGCATGGCTTGTATTGTATCACCACAGAATACATAATAGTGTATCACCTTAATAGTGTGGAGAAGAAATTATTTTGTATAATTATAGAAATAAAATCAACTATTTCGATTACACATTACACTAAAGCACGTCATTGATGATGAAATCTAGTCATTGCTTTCAAAAGAAGCTTCATTCTTCATTATATTTTATTATGTTATTTTTCAAGAAGTTACACATTAAGTTATTTAATTTCTCTTCCATATTAAAGTCTTATTATTAGAAGGCATTTCTATAGTGTCTATAAGGGCAAGATCATTTTCTTCTCCTATTTTGATAAGATCATTAATATCACGAAGCCCCCATGATGGATCTCGGGCTCTCAAAGATGCATCAAAATCAATATTGCTCTGCGGTGTAATTACTCCATCTCTACTGAATGGGCCGTAAGTAATAAGGAATGCATCACTTTTCAAGTAAGTGCCAGCATTCTCAAATAAGCCAATTGTGCACTTGAAGGGACTTATATGCATCATATTGGCATTGTACATGTAGTCAACACTGTTTTCAGAAAAACCATAACATGAAAGTTTGTTACAAATGTCAATTAACATTGGATTCATCATATTTTTCGTTGGACAATTATCAGCATAATATGCTATACTCCCAAATAAATTTTCATCTACTTCAGATGGTCGAAACTTAACACCTGGAAAGTGAGGTGCAAAGTGAGCCAGATGTTGTCCTGATCCTGATGATACCTCTAAAAACAAAGGACTTTCCTCATGTAGGGTATTGGTATCTGTCATTACAAATCTTTTTAAGACTTGTAATATTGGCTCTTTATTTCTGTTTGCAGCTGGATAGATGAGCTTCTCTCCTTTGACACTGTAAACAAATTATTGATGAATGTGAATGAGGAATTTCTGTGACAAAAGAAGATACTATCTGGAACCTTGTCACATTACCATCCATGTTGACGTGATCCGCAACTAAAAATGTTATGAAACAAGAAAATTCTAATCGGTGATCTAATATTAATATATTAATTATTGAATTAGTATTTTCAATAAGATAGGGTCTCGGTATATAAAAAAATTACAATTGTTTTTCGTTCTTGAGGTTAAAAACATGGCCGCCAGGCGCATTACCAATTGGCGGGGATAGTAAGTTGAACTTTGGCAAACAATAATAATGATGTAGGTACCTAGGTACTTACCTTTGGTTGGCAAGATAGGTGGATGAAGCATCCCGAACTTTCGACATTAGTCTGATTTTAAAAGCTCGGATTCGGATTAACTTTATCCACATTAATTATTTTAAAATTGATTAAAGCAAAACCTTCAAAACATTGGCTTTCAAGATCCTGAAACACTTTGCTGAATTCATCCGGTATTCTAAGAGCAATAATTTTTTTTAACACTTCTTGTAAGTAAAGGTAAATTATTATGTAGATGCGTTTTTTTTCTGATTATGTAGTATTATTTTTTATCGGCCTTTTGCCCTTTTATAATAAATAACAAACAAAACTTTGCTCTTCTTGCTTTGTTTGTTGATGACATTCACCAACACCAAAGAAAGAGAAGAGAATATAATCACTTTTACCAACACAAACATAACACAAAGCAAGCAAAAGCATCACAGACACAGAGGCGCGTTCCAAACCTACACTCCGAGTGCAATCTAACCACAACAACCGAACGCTCTAAAGGCGTTCCAAACATTTGAGCGTGACGTTCGGTTGACACAACCGTTTAACCATCACAATGAATGGTTGTAATGTAAAAAGGAAAAAATGTCAATGTCAAGTCAATTGACATTATTTTGTATTTTGATGTTTTTGAGTCTAATTCTTAAAATAATCATGGTAGATCCTCAAAAAACGGATTTTATTTGATTTAGAATAAAGAAAAGTTAAGATTATTCGTATTCCAAATGGAAAATGAAGACTTTGTATTGACATTGACATTTAAAGTTCTTGGTCGTTCCAAACTTCAGGCTCGTATTATAGAATCAAACTCAAATTCAAATCTCTGCTTGAGTACAGTTAGAAAGGAATGGTGCTATTCATCGCATATAGCGCCATCCCTTTCTAACCGTACTCAAGCAGAGATCTGAGTTTGAGTTTGATTCTATAATACCAGCCTCAGAGTGAGTTAAAAAACAACCAAACAACCGCGCTCGAACGTTCTGGGGCCTTACTATGAGCTCTTATAGCAGGGCTTATATTGAACTGCATTACTTTTTCATACTATGACCTCAACGGTTAGTATGAAAGCAGGCCTTAAGCGGTCCTGTTTAAGGCCTGCTTTTGAATTGAACGGTTTCTTAATTTGCTGATGGTAAGCCCCCTGAACGCAACCCGGCGTTCCAAACAGAGCGTGACGTTCGGTTGTCACAAATATCCCGTTCCGAACAAGGGTCTGACATGCTTTGATAGAGCGAGATCGTCTTATTAAGATTCCTATAGGAGGAAATAGAGAAGAGTGTCATGTTTTTTCTCTATCACCGACCGGACTTTTTTTCATGGTCGGGTTATAGGCAGAGTTCAAATAAGCAAAACAAACAAGTGGGGTTATATCAAAAGTGCCAGAGAAATTAAAGTTTTTGTGGATAACTCCCTAATTAATATTGAAGATTTATTATAAATCGAATGTGTAGTGTTTGTGTCTAGCATACAAAATGGTGGGATGTTCGATATTTGGCTGCAAAAGCAACAATCAAAGGAAAGAAGCGGGCGTTACATTTCATGCGTGAGTACACTGTTTTCTATATTTTGATCACGTATTTCTTTCTCAAATCTCACAGGAACCAAGTTTCTTAGCTAAATCATTAGTTATATCATGAAAAACCTGATAAATAGGAAAAATCTAAAAATTATTTCTAAAAATAACCTCGTAAACATTTGACATGCAAACCGGTAAAATTGCGTACATCTACGTAATAGTAGAAGTCAGCTTAGCTTTGACGTCCACTAAAATCAGTAGGTTTATAATTCGATTTCCGGATGCCTACTATATAGAAAATTTTCCCCAAAAATTACCCCATATTTCAGGGAATTTCAAGCGATTTGATTTTTTCAGATTTCCGACGGAAGATAAAACTCGTGAAAAAGGTATAGAAGCAACTGGAAAAAAGAATTGGGTGCCACACACGAATTTGTTCAAAACATTAAAAAAATATATTGTTTCCGAAAAACAGAAAAACTAACGTTAATAAAAAAAGTTCTGTATTCCAACGTTTAATAAAGACTTTACCTGTTTTAATTTAAAGTTTATCTTTTTATTCCATTAACCACACAATCTACAAACAACCCCAGCTAGTTTACTCTATGTATACGTATCTTACCGTTAAAGTACGGAATCCGTTCATCTGCAGATTAACTGGTCTAGTCAGTTAAAGTGCGAAATTACGATTTCCGTACTTTAACTAGTAATCTGCACATTAACGGATGCTACACCGTTAAGGGTACTTTTTCTGATCATGGCAACCCCATATTTTGACGTCATAATATATCTATCCCTTACACCCGGTCGCTCGGTAGCGCATCTACCCCTTTTAATATACTATATCATCTATGGTTCCGAACGTCTTTCCGAACTTTTTAACCATCAAAATCGGGGTTGCGTTCAGAGCGTTTGAGCGTCGGTTGTTTGGTTGTTTTTTAACTCGCTCTAAGGTTTGGAACGACCAAGAACTTTAAATGTCAATGTCAATACAAATTCTTCATTTTCCATTTGGAATACAAGAAATTTTAACTTTTCTTTATACTAAATCAAATAAAATCCGTTTTTTGAGGATCTACCATGATTATTAAAAAATTAGACATAAAAACATCAAAAATACAAAATAATGTCAAATGACATTGACATTTTTTCTATAGACAAACGTCAGAGCGTTTTAAAACCATCATTTTTGATGGTTGTTTGGTTGCAACGCTCTGACGTTTGGAACGACACGGTTGTGTCAACCGAACGTCACGCTCAAATGTTTGGAACGCCGTTAGAGCGTTCGGTTGTGGTTAGGTTGCACTCG
Source organism: Agriphila straminella (assembly GCA_950108535.1). Lineage (NCBI taxonomy): Eukaryota > Metazoa > Arthropoda > Insecta > Lepidoptera > Crambidae > Agriphila > Agriphila straminella. The sequence continues at coordinate 9,774,211 of OX467306.1, read as the reverse complement.
GAGTGTAGGTTTGGAACGCGCCTCGGTGGTTAGAAAACGTTCTGACGTTTGCCTATAGAAAAAATGTCAATGTCAATTGACATTATTTTGATTTTTTTGAGTCTAATTCTGAAGAATTTGTATTGACATTGACATTTAAAGTTCTTGGTCGTTCCAAACCTTAGAGCGAGTTAAAAAACAACCATACAACCGACGCTCAAACGTTCTGAACGCAACCCGGCTGATCGAGTTAAAAAACAACCAAACAACCGGCGCGTTCTGAACGCAACCCTGAGGCGCGTTCCAAACCTACACTCCGAGTGCAACCTAACCACAACCGAACGCTCTAACGGCGTTCCAAACATTTGAGCGTGACGTTCGGTTGACACAACCGTGTCGTTCTAAACGTCAGAGCGTTGCAACCAAACAACCATAAAAAATGATGGTTGTAAAACGCTCTGACGTTTGTCTATAGAAAAAATGTCAATGTCATTTGACATTATTTTGTATTTTTGATGTGTTTATGTCTAATTTTTAAAATAATCATGGTAGATCCTCAAAAAACGGATTTTATTGGATTTAGAATAAAGAAAAGTTTAAATTATTCGTATTCCAAATGGAAAACGAAGACTTTGTATTGACATTGACATTTAAAGTTCTTGGTCGTTCCAAACCTTAGAGCGAGTTATAAAACAACCAAACAACCGGCGCTCAAACGTTCTGAACGCAACCCTGAGGCGCGTTCCAAACCTACACTCCGAGTGCAACCTAACCACAACCGAACGCTCTATCGGCGTTCCAAACATTTGAGCGTGACGTTCGGTTGACACAACCGTGTCGAGGCGCGTTCCAAACTTGAGGCGCGTTCCAAACCTACACTCCGAGTGCAACCTTACCACAACCGAACGCTCTTAACGGCGTTCCAAACATTTGAGCGTGACGTTCGGTTGACAGAACCGTGTCGTTCCAAACGTCAGAGCGTTGCAACCAAACAACCATCAAAAATGATGGTTGTAAAATGCTCTGACGTTTGTCTATAGAAAAAATGTCAATGTCATTTGACATTATTTTGTATTTTTGATGTTTTTATGTCTAATTTTTAAAATAATCATGGTAGATCGTCAAAAAACGGATTTTATTTGATTTAGTATAAAGAAAAGTTTAAATTATTCGTATTCCAAATAGAAAATGAAGAATTTGTATTGACATTGACATTTAAAGTTCTTGGTCGTTCCAAACCTTAGAGCGAGTTAAAAAACAACCAAACAACCGGCGCTCAAACGTTCTGGGGGCTTACCATCAGCAAATAAGAAACAGTTCAGTTCAAAAGCAGGCCTTGAACAGGACTGCTTAAGGCCTGCTTTCATACTAACCGTTGAGGTCATAGTACGAAAATGTTATGCAGTTCAATATAAGCCCTGCTATAAGAGCTCATAGTAAGGCCCCTGAACGCAACCCTGTTGGTTCAGTTGGTTGCTGTCATAGAGTACATTATTATTGGTTGCTGTCAATTTTGTTCTGTTTACTACTGCTATTATTATGACAATTAATCTTATCAATGCAATTAATATTTAAAACGAGCAGTGGAGCACTTTAACTCTAATTATTAGGTATGTTGAATTGATAAAAACACCCAATGAATTTTAACTTACATAAATCACATCAAATCCTTCAAAACTTTCTAATACTAATTCCGCGAGCTACTTACATCAAAGGGTATTATGAAGGTTTGAAAGAATGGATACATTTGATAAAGAGTTTATTACAGAACTTTTTCTCGATAGCGATAGTGTATCTACCATAAACAGACTCGTGGTTGCTATAGCAAATGTAGTAACTGAGAATAACGACAATATTGTTGCTTATACTGAAGCGTTTACTGAAGAATACGCTGACCTTCAGCAAGAGGTGGACACACTAAAAGTTGATATCTCGGTACCTCGGGAAATTGGAAGTCACTTTGGAGATTTTGACTTATTTATTAATTATACTGAAGAAGATTATATTTCAAGATTTAAATTTAAGAAATCAACAATTGAGGTAAGCCTTGTAACTGTTACGATTCAGTCCCATATTGACCAATTATGTTCGGTACCTAGCTAATAGTTCTCTGAATATGTTATTAGGTACCTACATTATTTTATTTTTTTTAATTCATTTTATTGTCAATGCTTCTTTGGGGGTTCTGGTAAGTCTACATAATTAAGTTAACCGCCTCTGTGGTCTAGTCGTTCGCTCACCCATGTAAGCCGCAGGGGCCCCGGGTTTGATTCCCAGGAGGGGGGTACATATACTTAGTTTGGTTGGTGGTAGGGCTTATTTCAAGTTTGCCTGGCTAGCTACCACCATCTCACCTAAGTCTGACGCCATAAAAACAATTTAGAAAACTTGTTGTGTTCCGGCATTTAGAGGTAAGATAGCCAGTTCCTCAGTGATGAGGATTCTGGGTGTAGTGCGCTTCCACCTTATAATCACTTTACATCTGGTGAGGTGAAGGCCAAGCACTATACCATTGTGCATAAAAAAAAGTAGGTATGTCCACTTAGCTAACCATAAAAACAAGGCTTAAGAGGATTGTCAACCACGTGGTCTCCATAGTAATAGTAATAATCTCTTTATTGTTCTAATTGTGGTTACATAACGGTCTTATTAAACTAAATTTAGTGGAGTCCCTCACAATTAACTTATTAAAGGCGTACAATGTCATCAAGCACACTAAACATATACTATTGAAAAGATACTTATTTTATATTAATTACGTCTTTAAGTCAAACAATTCTCGCACATCATAAAAGTTATTTTCATTTAACCATTTAAACAACTTGTTTTGAAATGCAGTATTGGAACTAATCTCTTTAATATTGACAGGTAATTTATTATATATTTTAATACACATTGCCAAACAGCTTTAGCCGATCTGGGAATATCGGTATATACAAGTCTGTTGGGGTCTCTTTTAAGTCTAGTATTTACGTCAAATGCTCTTTTAAAATGATTACTGTGTTTTCTCACAAAATTAGAAATTTCGAATATATAAAGTGATGGTAACGGCAGCAAACCATAGATATAGTATATTAAAAGGGGTAGATGCGCTACCGAGCGACCGGGTGTAAGGGATAGATATATTATGACGTCAAAATATGGGGTTGCCATGATCAGAAAAAGTACCCTTAACGGTGTAGCATCCGTTAATGTGCAGATTACTAGTTAAAGTACGGAAATCGTCTACTTTAAAAAAAATTTCGCACTTTAACTGACTCGATCAGTTAATCTGGAGATTAACGGATTCCGTACTTTAACGGTAACATACGTATAAGTACATAAAGTAAACTAGCTGGGGTTCGCTCAGTTAGTTGATATGAGATTGTGTGGTTAATGGAATAAAAAGATAAACTTTAAATTAAAACAGGTAATGTCTTTATTAAACGTTGGAATACAGAACTTTTTTTATTAACGTTAGTTTTTCTGTTCTTCAGAAACAATTTTTTTCAAAATGTTTTGAACAAATTCGTGTGTGGCACCCAATTCTTTTTTCCAGTTGCTTCTATACATTTTTCACGAGTTTTATCTTCCGTCGGAAATCTGGAAAAATCAAATTGCTTGAAATTCCCTGAGATATGGGGTAATTTTTGGGGAAAATTTTCTATTATAGTAGGCATCCGGAAATCGAATTATAAACCTACTGATTTTAGTGGACGTCAAAGCTAAGCTGACTTCTACTATTACGTAGATGTACGCAATTTTACCGGTTTGCATGTCAAATGTTTACGAGGTTATTTTTAGAAATATTTTTTAGATTTTTCCTATTTCTCAGGTATTTCATGATATAACTAATGATTTAGCTCAGAAACTTGGTTCCTGTGAGATTTGAGAAAGAAATACGTGATCAAAATATAGAAAACAGTGTACTCACGCATGAAATGTAACGCCCGCTTCTTTCCTTTGATTGTTGCTTTTGCAGCCAAATATCGAACATCCCACCATTTTGTATGCTAGACACAAACACTACACATTCGATTTATAATAAATCTTCAATATTAATTAGGGAGTTATCCACAAAAACTTTAATTTCTCTGGCACTTTTGATATAACCCCACTTGTTTGTTTTGCTTATTTGAACTCTGCCTATAACCCGACCATGAAAAAAAGTCCGGTCGGTGATAGAGAAAAAACATGACACTCTTCTCTATTTCCTCCTATAGGAATCTTAATAAGACGATCTCGCTCTATCAAAGCATGTCAGACCCTTGCAGCAAACCAAGACTTTTAAAATATGGTTGACAAGATACGTCAGGTGCAATACCACATATGCCACATACGCCGTTTGTATACACATACAAACGGCGATAACGTTTGCCACCCTCTAAACCTTAACCTACAGTAATTAATTTTTGGTATTTTTTTGAAATGCCTAAATACTAGGGCTGTACGTTTTGATTTTTTTAATATCTATAAAAGATTTCGAAATATTTGCATTTTAGTGATTTCATACAAAACACAGAAGTGCCAATATTTTCAAATCTACAATGAATATTTTAAAAATCAAAACGTACTGCCCTAGTTTTTAGGCATTTCAAAAACATACCAAAAATTCATTGCTGTAGGTTAAGGTTTAGAGGGTGGGAAACGTTATCGCCGTTTGTATGGAGACCACGTGGTTGACAATCCTCTTAAGTTGTGTTTTGATAGTAGATTCAGTGAAAACAACCAATACCCCAGTAGTTGAGGGTACAGAATAAAGTTCTACGTTGAGGATGTAGTAAAGGCCAATCACGTCATCAGGCAGGACCTCTTCATTTTTTATGCAGCTGAAACACTTTCCTGTTCTGAATAAAAATGATAAAAATTATTAGATGTGCAAAATTGAGCTGTGTGATCATCTGGGACCGGAAAATCCCTTTTTTTGGTTACCGTAACTGATAGAGAAACCCCATTTAAAAACTTACCAAATGATAGGGTTTCCCTTTCGATAGGGTTAGTCGACGTTATGCTTACCGTATTGATAGGGTTTTGAAAACAAATCTATGAAATACCCAATTAAAAACCTTTTTAACGGTTAGCGGTTTATGAAATACCCAATCAAAACCCCTTTGGTCCTTCGGCCCAGGTGGAACTAGGTATAAATTGCTTGAACACGTTTTAAAACCCCCTTCATAAAGCCTTCATAGGGTTTCCTCAATATGGTTTTCGTATTCGGTAAGTACTTGGGTTACTCTTTCGATAGGGTTACCGTATTGATAGGGTTCTTTAAAAACAAGTCTATGAAATACCAATCAAAAACCCCCTTATCGGTAAGCGGTTCCGTTCCTTGGTGATCATTTGAATTTTAAATGTACTAAATTTTATAGTGCCTGCCTTTTTTATAAATTATATAGGTATATTATAATATATTAATTAAGTAATTAAATTATTAACTTTATTATGAACATATTTTATGCTTGTTAGGTAGGTACCTAGGTAAAAAAAAATCATCAGGAAATCAGCTTAAAAGATATGGATTATATTATAAGTAAATCCTTACTATAAATGTATGAAATATTATTTAATTTATACTTTACCTAGGTATTCTATACCATACCGAATGCGCAGCCAGTGAAGTGTAAAGAAGTGTGTAGTTAAATTTCGTATTAATTATATTGTGATTTTCCTGTAGGTAGTTATATGTAGAAAGGAAAGTGTCTATTTATTGATGCGCCCCGGTGATTTTATTTCTATTAAGTGGTGCTATTAAGTATTATTATTATTATTATCATCAAAAGAAGAAGACCTCTACTGACAGTTTTAACCAAACCTAATGAACTCTTTCAAGACTTTCCATGGCGGGGGGTTCGGGGTCTTAGCTCCCCCGTCACCCCTACTTTAGTGTAAACTTTCTGACCAATTAATACCAAAATATATTTATTTCACACACTGTTTGTTAAAAGTGGTGGTCCTTAACCTTAATTAGTTAAAACCAGTTTTGATTTGACTGCAAAACTCAGTTAAAGTGGTTTTGACCAATGTCCGTAGTAAAACCACTTTTGCCTGATTTTTGCAGTCAAAAGTGGTTTTGACTAACATTTACAACTACGCAAAATACACATTTATTTATATAAGCTAGATTGCTAGAAGATCTATCTCCTTATTATCAGATTAACAAAGTCCCACGTTGGGCGCCAATAAAATAAATCCTGGCACCGCTGCGCTGTTTAAAAAGCATTTCCTTTTTCATATTGGTGTTAGGCAGAGTGATTGAAAAAAATATTGCTTCTGAGAATAGCTGATTTGATGAACCGGTCAAATAAACTACCTACATAATATGATTTCGACAACAACACTTGCAGACCAACATCGCAACTGATAGAATATGTATTTGTGGTTTGGACTTTACATTGAATCATGAGTTGTGATTGTGACTTGTGACATGTCTTGTATGATTTTTTTTAAGAAAGAAGTATGTTTTAAATATTTTTGTCATGTATATAATTCCTATTTTATTCTTAAAGACTGTAAGAGTTGTGTAGAATAATTTTCGTCAAGAACTCGGCTTGCACTGGATTGCACTTTATCACGATTTTTTTTTACTAGAAAATCGTGATAAAGTGCAATCCATCACATTCAAAGCAAGAGTGAACAGCATATTCTTAGTTAAGTATGTTGTAATTTGATAACTAAGTATTAGCGGCTCATTTGACGGTATAATTAACAAATCCATTGTCATTGTTTCTATCGTAACTTTCTGAAAGAAAATTAACACAAGTAAAAGATTATTTATATACTTGTAAACTTAAAATTTATTTTGTGCATTTTCCAGGCTTTGATTACGTTTTTGAAAGAACACTCTCCGGCGACTAATTCGAATGTATCGTTAGAAAAGAAAGTACATATATTTTTATGGTTATTATCAAGTGACGCTTCTTATAATGACGTCGGGCTCTTGTTTGGCCTAAACAAGTCATCTGTCAGTCACATATTTCATGAGATGACTTCATTGCTAGCTGACCTACGTTATCACTTCATTAATTGGCCATCAGTTGAAGAACAACATGTAACAAGAATAAAAGTAAACAGTCGATACAAGTTTCCTAACTGTGTTGGATTTATCGGCACATGCCGTTTTAATATTGGTTCGAGAAGAAAAAAGAAAGAGAACTTAGACACTGTACTTTTGCAAGCTGTGTGTGATGATAGTCTTATGTTCATCGATATCCATATTGGAGATTTAGGTCAGAAAAAGAAAAGCAAAGTATTTAAAGACAGTTCAATAGCCAAAGAGTTACGAAACTTTCTTGATTTTGAAAATCATATACTTGGTGATTCAGAATACAAATTAAAGATGAGTTTGATTACTCCCTTTTCGAGTGAAGAATTGTTAACAAGCGAAGAAATGAAATTTAATGAAATACATTGGAAAGCGCGTAGCTATATTGGTAATGCATTTGAGCTACTAAAAGAGAGATTTACGAGATTGAATCACATCGATGTCATCAAAAGAGATGCTGTTAATAATCTGATATGCTCTGCGTGTGTTCTTCATAATTTTATTTTGTTACACGAAGGATGTTCAGAAATAAAGGATGAAATAGTTTTGATTGAGGATGGTGTAAGTGTTACCATAGATAGAGACATTGTTAAGACAGCAGCAGAAAAACGACAGTTTCTGTGTAATTATATAAATTATCTTGATGAAGATATAGAGACTTCTTTCACACCTGTTTTAGATTTATGATAAGGAAAAATAAACACAAACATATTTAATAATACTTTTATTTTTCCACTATTATGGAAAAATCATAAAATTTCTAAGTATGTATTACAATTTTTTTCGTAATATAAAAAATATAAATTAAATGTCAAACATCATCATTTGATTGCTGAATTCTGAAAATGTACATTGTTGTCCCTATATTTTTTATATAGTAAAAAAAATATCTTAACGTACCTAATTTTACACGATTAGCATAAAATGCGAAGGTAAATAAACAAAGTTTCTATGATAAAGACAGAAAAAATAATGTCTGCTTAACTTAATATACTTTGATAAGTTGGCGGTGGGAATACTCGATTTTAGATCTGGTGGTAAAAATAGTATTGCTTCCACATAGTTAAATCACATTAATTTAACAAAGAAATATCAATTCAGTTTATATTCAAACTTAAAAGATAGTCACATTAAACTACAAAAATGTTTTTTTTATTCTGGTATCTTTTTTAATACCTACCTACATTTACAAAGCTTGAAAAGCTTGATTTCTTTGATAAAACTGAAACTAACGAAAGCCTAATATTATATATTCTCTTGAACTCCTGATGTATCCTAAATTACATTAGGCACTAAATTGGCAACCTACAAGGCACTATGCACTTAGCACAGCAATTTATACTATTAACATTTTCAACTGTATTTTTAACAAGTAATTACGTCAATACGTTTATAATAATAATAATATATTTTTTAACATTTTTGGAAAGTGAAGTAAGTCAAAGTTATACATGGAAAAGTTACGTAAAAGTAGTGTTACAATACAATCTTTATACTCTTTGAATTTCAAGTGTGCTGTTGAGATAGTGCGTTGCATCGCATTTATTACATACTTCGTTTTCTCCTTTTGGCTTGGCCGTTAGAAAAAAATACGGTCTCGAATTCAATCGGGAAACAATAGAATATGTAAATTCAAATTAAATTCTATAAAAATTAAGAAGTGGCACTACTGATTGTAAGGCATGAAAGTCAATAAATAGGAGTCGTAATATGTACAGACAAGGTACTTAACAATTTTTAATATCGTTTGATGTTTGATTGAATCAGACTAAATTATTATTTATATTAATCTAACTAATGCGGATCAATATCCCCGATCGATTACCATAATCCTATTCCTTATTTGAGTCATTTTATATACACATTTACTTATTTACATTAGCTGCGCTGTAACATTATCAACTATAATAATGGAATGTAGAAATGATAATAAATAATACTAACTCTGCAACACATAAGTTACTAATAAATATCACCAAATTAGTATTAATTATCAACGCACTCAATACATTAGCAGATACCCAAATTCATTTAAATGCAATCTTGACTAATGTAGAGAGTTCCTATGTTGAACAAAAGTCCGTGTTTGAAACCATAATGATACTGTACAATGACATTAATAACAATATTTACAGAGTTAACACCAACAGTGACCTAATTAAACATTGATTGTCCTACCCGAGGTACTCGGAAGACTTGGCACACGCACACGCGACGCACATTTGCATTTTCACAGTCACTTATGAATTGATCCATACATTGTTTGTGTGGGTAATTTTCAAATATAAGTCTTTTTCACTTTTTGTAAGGTTCCGCACTTGAGGTCTTTGTCGAGTGATTCGGTGGAGTTTCGCAGATCTAATGTACGCTCTTTGCCTAGATCCATATGCAAGTTATCCTGTTTTGCCAGGGGGCAAACATTTGCTACCATGTTCACGTTTTTAGACCTTGGAGGCATGTATGTCGAATTCGCATTCAGTGGTGTTTCCAAGGGACTCAACCTGAAATTAAATGGGTTGCTTTGCTATACATTTGTTATGGTGATCGCTAACAATTAGATTATGTTATGAGTCGTTTTATTAATATTCTTAACTCATTAGTCTTACGAACCTGTTCAAATGATTGTGTTGTTCATTGAACGGCGAGGTGTCGGTAAAAAAAGGGTGACGAAATCTTCTTGAAAAAAGATATCCTATTACGAAACCGACCATAAGAGTGACTAGACAAGATGCTACTACTGCAGTGAGCAGCGCTTGTGCACTATAAATATTTCCGTCAGCCGCCTCAACTGTCAGCAAATCTGCAATAGAAAATGTTATGATATGAGTCGGCACTCAGTGATAACAGGTTAAATGGGTTGGGTTATTTTTTAGTTTCTAATTACCTGTCTCATGTTTGTTATTATTTGAGCTCTTATCTTCTGATAAAACGTTAGTTTCTACAACTTCTATTAATATTTCGTTCTGAATATCGTCCGTCTTTTGACGTAAGTCTGATTCGGAGAGAATGGGTTTTTTCGTACCAGGGTTTCTATTACTGTGTCTTTCACCAGTCATTAGGGGTGGCAACTTATTACAAATATCAGTCTTTCCATACTCTACATTCTGTAGAAATCTCTCGGGGTTAGGAAATTGCCTGTTTCCTACCCAAGAGCATTGTTGTTGCTTAGCATCCCAAGCGCAATGGGGATCTTGTAATGCGACACAGTCTCTGAAAATAAACACATGATTAGTATTTTATTTTTAAAATTCACAGCGCAAGTCTCGTTCAATATTAAGTGAAGTTTAAAATAAACATGACAATACCTGCACGATTGCACATTCCCGCAGTGTGACAATGCTACAGATTTTATGATGTCGCTTGATGCAACAATTAATTTTTCCGTTGTTAGTGCGACATGCATTTGTTTAATGGGTACACCTTGTGGTAACACTTGCACCTCGGAAATAACTGCAGTTCTAACTGGACTTCTGCTGTATTCATCACTGCCATCAAACACGCCCTCATTAGAGGCAACGTTAACAGCTTTGATTACCCTTCCATCGTCAGTACCGACGTATATGACGTCGTATTTGTTGCCATTCATTGCTTGAACTTGCGGGTGAACAGCGATCGCTGAAAATCTGTATTGCAAACTCACTCTAATAAGTAACGGACGTGCTAAAAATGATGGCACTGCTTTATCCATCAACGGATGTGTTTTTACAAAGTTTACACCAGAATCAGATAGAGTCCGACTATCTTCCACACACGACCCTGGTCGTGGTGATGAAACCTTTTCTTTTTCTAGTGGTAACCAGTTGGAGTTCATACTTTCTTGACCTTTGAATGGACCTTCAAATGCATCGATTATATCTCTCATTGCAAAAGCACAAACAGCTGATCCTCCTATAGCGTTTTGTGGAGTAGTAAAAACAGCGTACACAATGTCATTTCTGCTACTGCTGCTACCATAGATTCCACTGATGAGCTCTGTCGTCGCTTCTGTAATAGATTGTATATCGGTTTAGTTTTCTACCTCTACAATGCCAATCCTACTTCCTACTAATATTATCAATGTGAAAGTTTGTTGGTTTGGATGTTTGTTCCTCCATCACGCAAAAATGGCTGAACAGATTTGGATGAAATTTGACACACGGATAGTTTATAGCCTGAATTAAAATATAGGATACTTTTTATCCCGATCGTAGGTTCCCTAGCGATTTTCCGAATGTCCACGCTGACGAAATCGCGGGCGGAAGCTAGTTCATACATAAAATATCACTGCGCTTTAGTATTAGGTTAGGTAGGTAGTTCAACTTACGTATTTCGTCGAAATAGAAAGGATACTCTCCAGGCATAGAACAATTAAGGCGAGTTTTTAAGAAAGATGTCCATCGATCGCTGAACGTATGAGGGCCACCTTTATCATTTAAGCATATTCTTGCAACTCTAGAGTAAACGGCCTGAAACAATTAATGTTTATGATTACTTTTCATGTAGTTATTACAAAAAATACTTATGTGATATTATGTTAGATTGATACTCACTTTGCCACAGTTCATGTATTCTACAGCTGTCTCACGATAGAAGAAATAAACATGGCTTGTGGTAGAGATTGCTCCGACGAATGATGGGTCGTTGAGTAATCGAAGGTCTGATCTTTCTGTGCGGACTGGCTCTCGGTATATCAATGGGTCAGTTCCCGAGAAGTCGGCTGCTGTTGCTGTATATAGTTGTCCGTCTGTCAACAAATTATTACAGTTGAAATAATAATCAGTGTAATATAATAATCCTCGTAATCCTCTCTCACAAAGATACGAAACGGAAAAGGCACAAAATATAAGAATCTATTGAGGCGCAAAAGCAGAAGTTATAAATCATGCATAAATCTCACAAAATTATTATCCTAACTTGTTGTCCTAACCACGAGTATTAAAAGTTATTAATATTTTTATAGAATTACTTGTTTTTTTTACCGTGAACTTAAAACAGTAAGCACTATGGAACCAAGGCAAATTAACGGTGTCTTTAAACCTGTTTAGTTTACGATAAAGAGGAACATGGTAACTGTAACTACTAACTGTAAAGGCAATAAATCGATTGATATCGGGCGCATCGTGTCGTGTTTAGTTCATCCCCCAGCCGGAGATACGCGCGCGGCGTCGGTCGTGCCATCTTTGTAAATGACGTCCCTACCCTAATGTGTGATCACGACGCCAAGAAATCATTTTGTTCCCCATTTTAAATGTCAATTTACATCATATTATTTTATTAACCGACTTCATCAAAAGGAGGAGGTTCTCAATTCGATTGTATGTTTTTTTTTTTTTTTTTTTTTTTTTTTATCGTTGTTCGCGCGTATCTTCGACATTTATGGACCGATTTAGATAATTCTTTTTTTGTTCGATTGAGTTTTCTTGCGAGATGGTCCCATTTAATTTTTTTTCAAATCGGTTCAGTAGTTTACAAGTAATCCTGAAAATACTATGAAATTAAATCAACTAACTTGACAATTTTGTTATTTATGAACCGAATTAGATGATTTTTTTTGTTGGGGAAGGGATACCTTTGTGTAGTCTTTTTAACAGACTTCAAAAAAAGGAGGTATTGTATGTATGTTTCTCCGCGATTATCTCACGTTTGGCTAGGCCGATTTTTCTACCTAAATAATATACTTACCTACACTACCTAATACAGAAGGTACTTACACTAAAAATAAAAAAATAAAAAAATTGTTTAAAAAACAAAAAAACCGACTTCAAAAAACCTGCCTCTAAAAAGCAAGAAATAATATTCAAATCATTAGATACGCATTATCATTGTTATAATAAAACACGTCTATTGAAGTCGGGTGGGGCTTTTAGAATAAAAAAAGGAATATGTACTCCAGCCCCACCCGACTTTAATAGACGTGTTTTATTATAACAATGATAATGCGTATCTAATGATTTGAATATTATTTCTTGCTTTTTAGAGGCAGGTTTTTTTGTTTTTTAAACAATTTTTTTTTTGTTACATTCAGAACATTTACAATTGAAACATTTGAAAGGTTGACAATCTTCTTGTCGGGTTTAAGTAAGATTTGGCACATAACAGTTTGGAGATTCAGTTATTTAACAATACTTTCCGTATTTACTGGTGTCTTTAGGCCAGAATTTAATAGGTAATCTTACCGGCATAAATAGCGGTGGAATTGTGTTGTGGATCATAAGGGCAGCGGCCAGATCCGTCAAATTCTTCGAGGTGATGAGTGATGGAGTGGCTTGCGTACCGGCGGCACAGCGGCTTGAAGGCGTTAGTGCCGCACACGAGCAGGCGGCCGTGAGCGCGCGCCGCAACCCGCGGGAAGTTCTGACATTCGTCAACTGATTTGCCTTTTAGCTGACATAGTTCTCTGTGCGCGTCCGTTGATTGCCATTCTAAGCGCTGAGGACAATACATTGCTGATTAGATCACTGTTGAAATGTAGGAAACACTAAATACCTATTACTACTACTAATGATACTCATGCTAGTGATAAAACAGGTTTATCAGATAAGAGTCATTCTAGTCTCTCAAGTCTCATCACATTTGTGTTATTCTACCGCTACTGGGCAGCGGGCATTCAATGTAAATTACATTATGAACAATTTTTTAGCTTGTACCTATTAGGAACATTCATTACACACCAAAGAGTTTATACAATGATAAAATAATATATGCGATAAAAACTACCAGCGCAGCCTACGATAATTTGTACATTTCGCAAACTGTACCTACAGCACACTTGCAAGGTGACATGACAGGACAGTCATAGTTGCGCAGCGCAGACTGTTCAGAGAATATACATAGAGTGAGTGTATAAATATGCGCGTTGCAGCTCGCGGGCCGCTTTTAGTGCAACCGGTTGACGCATGCGAGCACAATTGGCGCCCATGATCGCCTTTCGATAAAACATTTCGACATCGAAGTCTCTTTATGTCTGCAAAGCATACTAATGTTGGTTGTTAAATTTAGCTTATTTTTATTGTAATGTAACGTCCTAGTAATCATTTAAACTTATTTTAAAAGAGCTTTTTTTCTACTTACGTAATCAAACTTAGAGCTCAGAATACATAATAGGGCAGTGCAAGTGCTAGAGCAAGTTTAAAATAAGTATCTACTTACTTATATATTTTATTAATCATGTTTCACTCATGAAAAAAAATTCACTCAATATCAATGAATGCTTGTCTTTTTTGATTTGAAATAAAAGTTTCTATGGTTGGTTGGCTATAATGTTTGAGTGATTGCCTGGCAGCCCGCCAAAAGCTTAGAACTCTACGTACCTACGTTTCTTGTCGTGACGCGACAATGTATTCGATAATGGTATGCCATTGGTAAATAAAGTAGTTTATTGAAATAAAACTAGTCCAGTTCAAATAATTATGCGTTCACTGAGTAAAGGATTTGATTAAGAATTTATAGGTGAAGTACTTTAGTTATGTTATTTTATGATGTCTTTGGGTCCAAATTAATTGTTTAACTTATCATAATCACCTCCCTCTTGTGAAGTTAGTTGGATAAATATTAAAAATATCAGGTTTAGTTAGATAATGTTCGTACCTACTCCGCTACAAAATCGATTACTTACTTACCTATTTATTATTATTTCGATAAAAAAAATTGGAGTCAGTATCGCAAAAAATCTTATCACGTTAGCATAGCACACACTTCGCTACCAGTTTAAAGAAGGGCTTTATCAAGTGACCTATAAAAAATAGGTTTTCTGTTATGCAAGATAACTTTAGACTGGCGAACTGTCTGGGCTGTATATTTTTTTATAATGTATGTCAGTAAACGTAACACGTAGGTAGGCTGTATGTAAACGAGCGTGAATGAGTAAGGTTTGGCACAATACTTGATATAGAACTGATGAGACACTTCCTGTAATTTATTTTACGGCAGTACCTACCTACATACTTCACACGCTGCATGTTACAATGTAATGACTAATACGTATTTGTTATGCTTTTTCACAAAGTCCGATAAGTTCCAATTAATATACTTCACGAGTTATTTCATACAAATTCTGTTAATTTTTAAATTAACCGCAAGTTATTGCCTAATCATAGATTGTGAAACAGGCACTAAGTAAAATATCATGTTTGAGTAAATACCTGTTCCACGTTTTCTGATAAGTCGTAGAGGCTGAGATTGTAGACAGTGTTTCTGTAAAGAAATATAAAAGCATTATTTTTCTAGATAAGAAAGAACCACTAGAAATTCCAATCAATGTTTCGAAAGAACTCGTCTTAATACAAAATAATATTTTTTTACTTTTCTAGTCGAAAACGGTTAAAAATTTTCCACTCTATAGAAAAATACTAACGTAATTTTTAAATGAAATTTATAATAGCTGAGATTCTCGTTTCTGTTTGTGTCATGAGGTTGAAAAGAAAAGCGAACTCACCTGCCGCCCACTATAATGGATAAATTATCTTTGTCTAAAATACGGAAGTGGTCCGGTGCCGTCGCGTTGCCTACGAACTGTTCTGAAGTTTCATCGCCTGCAACAATCCAATTCATTAAGTTTCCCTGAGTCACTACGACTTAATATTACTTAGATCACCCTAGGATTATTAAGTAACTTGTATCAAATGTACACTCGACGTCGACGCATCAATGAGTTGGCATGACCTGCAATATTTGGTTAAAACTTATTTGTATGATTAATGAAAATATATGATTTATACCAAAATAACGGTAACGAGGTTGGCTGGCGCTTGTCTTGTTTAGATATTTTGTATAATTTTCATTAATATTTTACATGCCAATATCTCATAAATTATGCAAAGTAACACTAATAAACCACAAAAGTTTATATTTTACTAATGCTACTATTTATTATCGACATCGAGATTTAAATAGTAGGTAATATAAAATATCCAACAGCAGGATTGGTAAATAAATTCCATGCCTATGATAAAGATACGATATTCAATTTGAAAAGATAGAGAGAAATGTGAGAATAGCAGTTTTTTTAGTGTCTCTTTATGTAAGTATAGATCAGAGACGAACAATGTTCCTATTGTGCTACGATTAAACAACAATGTGGATTTGCGATTTCATAACAATTGGATGTGAAATTCTCACGTGTTCACCTATAGGTACCTAGGTACTGCATCTGGAAATGAATGCCACCTGGGAACTGCCTTTGGGGTTTTAAATTACGGGGAATCGAAGTTTTTGCACTTGAGGCGATTAAAATTGAAAATTATCAATTTGAGAAAATGATGAAGTGGGATGAAAAGCGAAAATAATAAAATGACTTCAGTAGATAGGTACCTACCTACTTGAAAACGATGAAGAGGGAAAATTATGTAGGTAGTGGAAAAATTAAGAAGTGAGAAAAAGGCAAGTATCGCAATCTTATTTATGTGGTAAACATAATTAAGTACCTAACTATTGTCTTTTTTCAATTTACATATTTAGAATTCAATAAGTAATCTGACTGTGGTGACTTATGGAACATGGAACGGATCTTTGTAAACAAAACTCAATCCATTAACATTGTTCTACTAAATAAAACTTGGACAACATAAATGTAAACTAACAATGTATATTATAAAACGTGTAATAAAAAGTTATAAGTACCTATGGGCGCGGGCGGTTTATTTACAAACATTATTTCCGTAAGTTTTGCTGTTTCTGTTAAATTTGTATTATCCAGCACAAAAAATAATTCAAAGTTAGGATATTAGATGAATTTTATAGCATATTAGCAATTTCTTACCATATTTTACATGGATTCTTGCGTTGGAGTCTGGCATCCAGGCGTGGGCCGTGGATGCTAAAAGTACTAGGATGGCGCGAGCAGCAGCCATCTTGTTTCAGAACCGTCTCCTTTCTAAGTACGCCATCTTCCACTGCGCACTGTAATAAAATTAATAATATACATAAGTAAGGAAAAAATTAAATGCTTAAGCCAAAAAATCAATGAGTGCGAGGTACTTTATGGTTCGTTAGTTTAGTAAACTTTGGTATTTTGTCATCTTGAGATTTATCATTTCGAACCCATCATAGTGCTACAGAGGCTATCTCTGAGCTCTTATAACAACCTCAAAGTAATGTTGTTATAGGGACAGAGCTAATACATCGCGTATAGCGCCATCTCAATCACAACATCGCTTCGATATTACTTTTGACAGTCATTGTAGGGGGGCAGATCATTTTATCCGTTGATATTTTATTAAACTTTGATTTTGAAAAATATTTCAATTATAAATAGTACCTAGGTACCTAGTTTAGTTCGATTAATAATAGTGCAACTGAGGATTGGTAACAGTCAATAATGGCATTCAAAATGACGCAGAAAAACGTATAGGTAGTTTATTTTATTTGTGATCTTTAATTATAGCGAGGATGCTGATACACGCACTGTGGTCAAGCAGGTTACCGTTCACACGGTGGCAGTGCACGCAGTATGCATCCGCACAGGATTCACATATTTTTTTTTACTTTTAACTATTCCCATGGATGGCCGTGTGAAGCAAAACTCGATTGTCTCGTCTTGATCGTGATCACAGCAACATCCACTTTGTTACGAGCGACGACGTCTCGTTTTAATCCACCCCTATCCCATGCCTCGATACGGTTTATAGCAAGACATTTGCGTTTTTTATGCAGATATTGTACTTTGAATTGCTATCGTAAACTGGATAACATTGCTGAATGGGTTATCTCAGATACGAGTCTGGTTTTTTGTATTAATATAAAAACTTTATAGCTCTAGGTATTATACTTATTTTTTATATTTACGAAGACATTTTATTTAAGATAATGGTGCATAAATACTTGTGAACCGCAGTGTAGGATGCTGTATGTACAAGCAAAAGTTGCTTGTACTAAACTTTGCTTCTTTGCACAAAATATCAAAAACTCTACTTAGATATTACCTATCTAGAGTTTGATAGAATTAATCAATAACCTTTGTAGGTAGTTAGGTACTAGGTAGTGGTACAAAGTGCTATTATTGCACATAAAAACTTCACTGGAATGATTCGTTTCGTATACTTAAGTATGTCTTATTATTTAATAAAAGGTTGATACAATTAAATTAGGTACAATAAAATAGGTGCTAATCGTTATCACTTCATAGTATAGGTAGTATTATACTTACCTATTATCTGTGATAGTAGGTAAGTATATTATAATAATAAGTTATTAAATATTAATTTTATTTGGGAAAAACCTTTTTTTTTATTCCGTCTACCTACCTACATAAATATTTTCCTGTAGGTAGTGTTAGTCTATTTTAGGTTAGTCATACATACACAGAATAACTAATAGTATCTACCTACAAGTGTCATACTGAATGAAATAAAATATTTTCACATTATTGAACTCTTAGATTTTAGGCATTTACAATGCTATTTTTATATTTAGATAATTAATATAATTTAAAAAATACTGGAAAAAATCGACTCGCCGACGGGTGAGTCGATTACTTAATACTTTCACATGTTGCCGCTGTTTACGTCACATAATAGGTAGGTACTTTATTAATAGATTTATATTAAAAACCGTGTGTCACATGCGCATGATGGGCATTAGGTATGGCATGCAGTTAAAAGGGTTTTGTCGGTTTTGCACAGATGCGACACAAAGGCGAACACGCCTCTGTAACATAATGCCACATGCTTGTCTATCCATCTGTTCAGGTTCACTGCAGTATTCATGAGCAATTGGAGTCTGCTGTAGTGCGTCATGCAATAACTTGTTGGGGTGAATTCCGCCACCGCCGTATATTACTCGAACCTGTAATTTATCGAGTTCGATCTGGCGGCACAATTACTGTGCTAAATAAACGGGCGGTTATCGAGTGGAAGGTAATAGCGTCGTTATTTCAACAAAATCCCGATGTGCTCCTTTAACGAAACCGTACAATATGTTTGCGTACGCAATGAATTGAACAAACTGTTTGTTACTAACATAAAGGTAGATAGGTTTTGTCATTGCTGTCTCGCTTTACAATTTATTTTTGACATAGCCCATAAGTAAACAAGTAATAATCTCTTCATTTCTTACTACTGAGTAGTAGTCTCTTCCCTTTTCGAATCAAGTATGTGCAGTTAAAGTTTCAATATTTAATAAATTAGTCATTATATTGAGGTTTGTGTGTGTCCCATAATTTTACTGATTTCTGGATTTAGAGCTCATTCATAGACTTCCTCGCGCATAATCAAAAGAGACTATAATCTTGTTTACGTAGTTACATCACGAAAAGACTTTATAAAGATTAAATTTAGATTAACTAATATTTTTTTCCGATATTTTAATCTATTAATTAATTCATAACTTTTAACTGCACATACTGTCACTACTGTCTCAGTGACTTGGTTAGATAGCACCATTTTGTTTTTAGGTAAGTCTAAACTCAAAAATTAAAGGTGTATAACTTAAAACCATCTTTGATACTTAATGAGTTTTCATATTATAAATGAGTAGGTACTTAATAAATTATACAGGTAGATATTACTCATGTTGGGGACTCTTTTCGAGTTAAGTTTATTTATGGTGTAAGTTAAAGAAGAAAATATGTTTTCGTATTGGCTTTGTCTTGTCAAATTGACTTGGAATAAAATTACACATTATTTTTCCGTTGAACTTTATATTTCATTTCAAGGGCTTTTGCACCGCTTTAATTACGTTACGGTGCCTACATTTCGCCCCAGACAAGATAATGGCGACCATAAAAGAATTAAGAAAGAGCCGAAAAGTTTGTCGCCTTTCATACACATTAGCGACAAATAAAGTCCAAGAGGCTAGTCAGAAGCGGAGGATCTGAGAGGACTTTTTCAGACGCTTAAAAATAAAGCTGAACAGCTATTTCATGTCGACGAAGCCCTAAAATCTGCCGTCTTGGCAGAAGACGACATGTCGGAGGAGGACATGTTCCAAATTCTAGATGTTGAAGAGACGATGGAACGTGAAAACTGTTACAACATTATAAAATTTAAATGTTAGTCTATTTTACACAATAAGTTAGAAAATGATGTTGACAGTATGAAAACTGTTGTCGAAGCGCATACCGTAAAAAGAAAGTTTCAGCTACCAAATCTGGAAATTATCCAGTTTGATGGGAGAGTCGAGAACTGGATCGGGTTTTGGGGTCAATTTCGAAAGATTCACGAAGATGAGGAAATGATGCAGATGATAAGTTCCAGTACCTTTTATGAGCTACCTACCGAGCCAGGTACGCCCGCCAGATCCCTAGTCGAGAGTTTTCCTCCAAGTGGTGATAACTATATTAGGGCGATTAAAGATCTAAAAGTCAGATTTGCAAAAGACGAGCTGATTATCCAATATTAGGTACCTACGTGAGAAAACTCTTAGAGCTTGTACTCTACCAGAACAATAATAGAGATTTAGATTTACGGTCACTTTATGATAAACTGAACACACAGCTTAGGGGGCTTGAAACACTTGGTGTGACCAACGACAAATATGCTGCTATGCTGCACCCGTTAATCGAGTCTACCTTACCAGAGGACACGCTTAGAATTTGGGAGCGTTCGGCAAAAGATTCAAGCCAAGATGAATTACAACAGCTGATGAACATTCTGAAGATTGAAGTAGAATGGGAAGAAAAGGTGCAGTTAGACAGAAACTGCTTTAACGAAGGGAAGAGTTACAATAAACCCACGTGTTTATACTGTACGAAGCGGCACTCAATCATCATGTACCCGGAGCAAAAAGGTAGTATACCTTCTTGCCCAGAGAGAAAAACCAAATTTTTCATCGGAGAATACGATATTTTACTCATTCGGAGCAGCGGCAGCTGAGCGTTGTTCAAGCAAACGACATCTCTCAAGGCGAACTTTTTGTCTGTTCGTCTGTGTGTCTGTCTTTCACTGTAAGCAATTGCGCTTTTCTGAGTTTGTATGGTACCAATTAGAGATCATATTTCACTATACGCGTCCACCGTGCAGGTGGAGCGAATTATTCCCAAGTCTTTTTATCACTGGATTCGAATATCGTGTTAAATCTTTGAACACAACAAAACAAAATATTAGAAAGCATGCCTGTATAACGGCCTAATACTAAATGAAACGATATTAAAGTTATACCTAACCTACAAGTGGTCCTAAATAACCAACCTAAACGTGATCATACCATCTGAATTTCACAGAAGTTGTCAGAATTGACAGAAACATTATGAAACTGACAGTTCCTTAAAAATTTAGGGGAGATTTCAACCAAATATTTTAGCTAAGAAGCTTTACCTTACCTAATGCCATTAAAAGAAATGTGGAAGTTCTAACAATTATGCAAACTTTGACGACCTCTATGGTCGAGTGGTTTGTACGCCGGTTTTCAAGGCGTCACCATCTCTTGAGGTCCCGGGTTCGATCCCCGGCTGGGTCAATGTAGAAAATGAACTTTTCTGTATTGGCTCAGGTCTGGGTGTTTGTGATACCACCGTTGTCTCTGATTTCCATAACACAAGTGCTTTAGCTACTTACTTTGGAGTTGGAGCAATGCATGTATGTTGTCAAATATTTATATTTATTTAAGTAACTACAACTAGGTACCCAACCTACGTTATTTAAATATAATAATGTCTACATGTCGCTATAATGTAAATAAAAAAATATTGTAGGTAGGTATAATTAATTCAATCGAGCACAAATGACTTCGTGCGTAGCGTAGTAATATATTTTTAATAAGCTTCTTGATATAAAAAAAATATTTAAAGGCTGTTTTATTCTCACTTAATCATCTATGAGACAAAACATTAAAAACCTATACCTACTGATCTTAAAGAAAAAGTAAGTAGGTAATTATTTTCTTTGTGGTAATATAATTGTTTCAAAGTTTTGTCATTTTAATTTAATTTTCTAATTTAAGACCATGTTTTTAAATATAAACGTAAGATTAAAATTTATATCTTATCATTTACATTTCCGGTTACGCCTATAGAGTGCAAAAAGATCCATCAATGGATTTATACAATGGATTTTAGTGGATCTAGCTTAGGTATTAATTGAGCAATATGACAATGAATTATGACGTTGCCAAAGGTTGAAGGATTGACTCGCCATCAAAACAAAAGGTAGTAACATGTTATGTTGCCTACCCCAACCGGTTTGATAGCTATCTGGCCTTAAATTATCTTTTATAATGCACAAAGTGCTTCTCGACTGGATCGTAACGAGTTGTGTGGCTTATAAACAAGATACGGTTGCAATTACACGGACGCGGTTGTCATTTGAGCCCCGGGCGTCAGTTCGAAGTCCCAGCGATCCCACGCAAGTCGGGAAGCTGTGGTCTTTTTCTCTAGACCGCAATAAATAATCCCGCTGAGAAGCCCCCGGCTAACGTACAGCTAGAGGATTTGCTAAAGACGATAAAAGACAGTTTCGCGCCATTTTTCCATATCAGTTTATAATTTATAGATGCTTCTGGCGACGTCACGCGTAAGATGTGTTTCACAAAACGACGTGATAGGGATAGAAGGATAACTACGTGATGAGACTTGAATACGCGAATTGGGACACTATTGTGATAAATATTTCAGTAGGTTTGAACGTGGAATAAGATGTTGTATTATTATGATAACATAGCAGCGCGGTTGCTTGTAGGTACTATGTTGATACCAAATAAAATATTGGTGATTTTTGACAGATTAATATTCCATCTAAAGGCAACTTATCTGATACTTGAAAATTATTATGATGATTTGATTAGCCGTTTAATTTGATAGTGATAAACTTACCTAGGTATATTCTTTAGAGATTTTTGTTTTCCGCAAAGTTTATATTGGCGTGAATTTATAACGAATACTAGCGGCCGCCCGCGGTTTCACCGGCGTGGTTCGCCAGTTCCCGTAGGAATATCGGGATAAAAAGTATCCTATGTTGTAATCTAGGCTATCTACTATCTGTGTGCCAAATTTCAACCAAATCCGTTCAGTAGTTTTTGCGTGATTAAGGAACAAACATCCAAACATCCAAACGAACAAACTTTCACATTTATAATACTAATCAATACGAAAAAAGACCTATTTTGATCAGAAAGCCAAGTTTTCAGAACGCAGAACGAAATAAAAGTTTGCAAAACAAAATACAGATTGGGCGCCACTAAAGGATATAAGTTCACTCTTCCCTTACGGTGTTGTTCGCTAGATGGCGTTACGTGTCTCTGGATCCGTTAAAGTTGACGCCTAGTTGCAATGTGATGTGATAATATTATAATATAAAGACTTAAGTAAAAATCTATCTAAGTTAATTTCTGACTGGAATTGAATGAGTTAACTTAGAGACGTGACATAAGGGTCTACCCAAATGCGAATAATAATAAATTGTACCGTTAATTGTTTCTGCATCTCGACATCATAGTAAAGTCGTTTCTTTTAATAATCTTGCTCTACATCATAGCAACGAGATGAAAGTGATCAATTACTGACCAAATTGTTCAGGGTGTCCTATTTTTGTAGTTCTTGAACATACCTTACCTACCTACTTAATTTGTTGGTTTTTTTACTGTATGCATCATAGTTAAGTGATACATACAAGTACCTATGTAATTGTATCCGTATTTTTGGTGACCTGACCAATTAATTGACTTTTTTAGAATTACAGTTACAGCACGTCTACACACCACACCACAGTCATAGCATTTATTGGTACAAAATTGTGGCTAAATAGGCAAGTGGTTAAGGAAAACATCAACTGTTTTTAAATAAAATTGCCAAATCTAGAAGATGAAATTGGGCCGTGAATGTATTAGTATTTTTTCTCTTCGAATGCTTAACCTGATAGTTTTTGGAAGTTAAGTATAAGTTATTTAAGTAGACTCTTTATGGAGTTAATTTAGTATCTAATAAATACCTACTTAAATAAGTTAACATTATTTTGGTGGCTGGCGCCTCCGCATCTGTTTTCTCAATGTAGTAACCTAGTAACACGCTACGTTTGTATGACGCATTCTTAATTACGGCAGGATGTGATAATGTCATTCTTTAATTAAGAAAGGAGGTAGTTAAGGCAATTGTTTTTATTCAATACGAACTGCAACGTGAAGTTGAATTAATTAAAATTTATTCACTTCTCAAGCTTAAATTAAAATTTTGTCTAATTTATTTCAGGCTCCTCTAGGTGGAACTACCAATCTACTTAGTAAATAAATTATTTTGAATCGCGTCACTACAATCTACATTTGTTATTCGTTATTACCACAAACAATTAATCATGTCTGTCTCATTCCTTATCTTAAAAAACTGATGATAATTTTATCGGTACAGTACAAAGTAATTTTTTCGCTTATTATATGATTTTATACAAATCGAGCGATGATAAGCTTGTAGTACTAATGTGCTAAATAAACGAACGTGCGCCAGTTAGTGTTGGCTTTCAAAATTAGCACGCTACTACTTTCGAAATGATAGCCTACATCTACCGTACGGCTTACACACGACAAAAGAGGATAGAGACAGTGTGCTTTTGCCTGTACAATTTACTCCATGGAGTCGTCGACTCGTTCGTGCAGCGGGCCCGCTTGCTTGCCGTGTCAACAATGCCGCTCTCTCCTTCGCTCCCCTATTTCGACGAGTTTTTGTTTGTGCCGCCTCCACAATGTGCAGACTATGCGTGCTATGGGCGCTGTGTATGCTCCCCGAAGTGGACACTTACCGTTTTCAATTATTCACAGCTTTAGGTAATCCAATTCCTGATGTTTTCCAAGCCGCAGGTCATGTCATCGCATTGTGCAAACAAATTATTCAAACACTTTTGGAACCACACTTTTATTCCATAAACCGTTTTATAAGACACTGTAGTCACACAGGGCACTGATCACGGAAACCACAATCGCCGTATCACTTCGATCACTGGAGTTGAAACCGGTTTTTAGGTAAGGAGTGCAACAGTGAGTTGTGCAGTGTTTACTAGCAGCGTGAAATCGGGCAGCGCAGCGCGTGGTCCCGACGCGCACGGTAGAAGCACTGGCTGGCGTTGTTGGCGCGACACCCCTCCACTCGCGCGCCGCTGTCCCGCCGCGCACCGCTCTACCTCCTTGTCTAACGTGCGTGTGCGTCGATGTAGCGTCTCGACTCGACCCGGTCCTACGAATACGATGTTTTTTATTTTGTGTTGACGCTTCGAAGCGAGGGACTATAAAATAGTAATGGACATGGATGGATCGAACGAAATGTTAGTTAGATGCTGGCATTAAATTCCATTTTAGGAGGAGGTGCTTCTTCACATCCATTAATGACGAATATGGTCATCTGCTCTTTTTTTGAGTTAGTTCTCTTAGTTTTAAAGATAAGAATGGGAAAAAAAAACTTAATTTTTCTGGCCGTAACATCAACAGAAACACCCAAAATACTTTTATCAAGTTAACATCCAAACATACGTGACCACAGCAGCTGCAAAGGTGCCGAAACGTCGGGAAAATCAAAAATCAAACCAAATACCAACTAATTACCAAAGTACTTTCAATAAAACCGCGCTAGTATCCGTTAAAAGTGTTTTATTTCATGTCTAGTGAGCGCGTAAGCTTGAGAAGTGAATAAGTTAAGTAATAGAAATAAATTCTAACATTTATAAGCTAGACGTTATCCATCTCACGAGTGAAGTAACCACATGTGGCAATACAAGTTTATTGTATACGCATGCGCAGCGCACCCCTCGCAGCGCGCTCAGGTAGAGACGAGGAACGATGGGTAAACGAACAAAAAAAATCTGCTGCGTTTGTTAGAAAAACAGAGCCAAACGGAAAGGAACTTGCAAAGTTAAAACAATACCTTTATATTCAAACTAGCTTCCGCCCGCGAGTTTGTCCGCGTGGACATTTGGAAAATCCCTAGGGGAACTTTTACGAGGATAAAAAGTATCCTATGTTTTAATCCAGGTTATAAACTGTGCCAAATTTTATCTAAATCCGTTCAGAAAACTTTCACATTCGTAATATTAGTAGGATGAAAGTTAACTATACCTTACCAACCTGCAGGTACGGACGTTCGAATATTTGGATATGCAACAATTTTACTTATATGAATTTATGAGTAAAACACAAACTTTAAATCAATTTTCATAATAGGTACCTAATTACCTAGGCAATATTATTCTAGAACTGCACTGCTAACTATGATGATGAAGTCACTTCTAATGCATTATAACTAAACTATCTACTTACTCCTAATTACTCGGCAAATGGAATTAAATTAATTAGAAACAAAGAGGAATTAGGTAAGTGGAAAATAACTAGGATAACAGGTATAACAATCCATTAAAACTAGTTATGGATTCTAAACTGTATAATTATTATTCTAGATGCAATACTTAAGGAATGAAATAAATAATGATTTTTCTCAAAGGATGGCATGGCAGTATACACTGGAAAGGAACACGGTAATGTTTTGTTGTATCGTACGGGTGTTTGTACGTGACAGGTGCTGTTTTGGAAGTTACCTGCTGTGTAAGCTATTATTATAACGTATAGGTGGCTCCAATACAACCAGTACAACTTCAAACCATCCACAAAACAGGTATAAATTGCACTGCAAAATTGCATAACACCATCCAAAGTAATTTATGTAAGTATATGCAATAAGTAGTAGAATCAAATGTATTTTTCTTGATATACCTATAGGATTTTTTAATTATATATTGTGTATTTTACAGACAGAAATAAGTAATTAATTTCTAAATTTAATTAATATCAATATAAAATGTAAATAAAACGACAGGTAACTAACATGTTTTTTCTCAGAGGCCTTGCAAATGTTACTACGGCGTTCTGAAATCTTAGTTCTAGATTTAAAACAGGGACCGGAAATCCCCTTTTTTTGGTTAACCCAATTAATAGGGAAACCCTATTTTAAAAACGCAAACGCAATAGTAAGGTTTGGACATTTAGCCGCGAAAACATGCACTCAAGACTCGGAAAGTTATTTAGCATCTGCGCGCTACGAAAATTTTGCAAAAATCTCGTAGCCTTCTCGTAGCCCGTAGCTATTAATTTACATTATACTTAATAGGGCGACCGTAGACACACAAAATCTCGCCGAATCTTAATAAATTGCACTTTCTGATATTTTTTGATATTGTTAGGATGCAAACTAGCAGCTTTACAAGTCCTGCTCACTACATGCTCGGATAATTTCGAAAATTTCCGACTTTACGCCGCATTTGACTTACATAAGGTGTTTTTGAGTTAAGCTCAACATCCCAAAAATCTGTTCCGTGCATTTTATCAGGACCTCCAAACCTCCAATGCTTTAGTAAGATGACAGACTTTAAAATAAAGTCGCTGAAATACTTGTTAAATATTTATTTAACAATATTTTAATGCCAGATGTAGATAGTCATGATGTAGATCATCTTCAACTTCTCTATCACTTCAAATTGTTTTCCTCAGATCTGGAAAACGGCTCACATAATCCCCTTACCCAAAGTTCCTAACCCATCTTTACCTTGTCATTTCCGACCTATCTCTATTTTACCGTTCCTATCTAAAGTTCTCGAGCGTATCATTCATAAACAACTTTCTTTTTTTCTTCTGTCCAATTCTCTGTTAAGCCGTTTCCAATCCGGCTTTCGTCCTGGCCACAGCACCGTCACTGCTCTGCTGAATGTCACTGATGACATTCGCTGGGCAATGGAAAACAGGGAGCTCACTGTCCTGGTATTACTCGACTTTAGCAGTGCCTTCAACTCTATCGATTTCGAAATTCTACTTGCCACTCTTCGCTCTCTAAATGTCTCTTCTTCTGCTCTTTTATGGTTTGATTCCTATCTTCAGGGGCGCTCGCAGTGTGTCCGCCTTGATGAGTCATCATTTGATAGGTGTGTACTTACTGCTGGCGTACCTCAGGGAGGTGTTCTCTCGCCACTCCTTTTTTCTATCTTCATCAACTCTGTCACAAGAGTCATTTCCTCCAACTTCCATCTCTACGCAGACGATTTGCAGCTATACCGCCATTTTAAAATCGGTGCAGTGGACTCCGCCATATCTACAATAAATGACGACCTGAACAATATTTCCACCTGGGCTAAGCAGTATGGTCTTTTGGTTAATCCAAATAAATCTCAGGCTATCATTATTGGTAGCAAATACATGCAGATCCAAGCCCATTCTCTTCATTTGCCACCTGTGTTACTAGATAGAATTACTATCCCGTACAATAATTCCGTTAAAAATTTAGGGGTTATCCTCGATTCCAATCTTTCCTGGTCAACTCATGTCGCTGACGTCAGTCGCAAGATATACTTTTCTTTTCACTCCCTCAAATGTCTCCAAAGCTTTTTACCCTTGCCCACTAAAATCTCTCTTGCTCAGTCACTCATTCTACCTCTTCTCGATTATGCTGATGTCTGCTACTTAGACGCCACCGAGCTACTGCTAAACAAACTTGAGCGCCTCCAAAATCTTGCCATTCGCTTCATTTTTGGTCTTCGCAAGTACGACCACGTTTCAATGTATCGTAAGGAACTCAAGTGGCTTCCAATACGCCTGCGCAGGAATGTTAGGATCCTTTGTCTCCTTTTCAATGTTCTTTTCAACCCTTCTTATCCATCCTACCTCCGCGATCGTTTTTCCTTCTTACACCCGCCTAATACCCCGTGCAGATCGCATCTTAAATCCCTTCTTAAGTTCCCCACCCATAGTTCCGACTTCGCTTCTTATTCCTTCTCCGTGCATGCCGCTCGTCTCTGGAATTCATTGCCGGCCGAGATAAGAGATTGTCGCACGATATCTCTCTTCAAAAAACGTTTGAAGGAGTATTATTTATCTTCCTGTTCTTAACACTGTCGAATTCTTTTCTGCTTTGCAACTTTCTTCTTATTTTTAGTATGTTTAGTATATGTATTAAATATTTTATCTATGTGTAAGTATATTATATTATCTATGTTATATATAATGTATGTATATAAGTATAAGTTTTTGTAAGTGCCTACTTCGAGATACACACAGACTGCCCTTCTCAATGTTCTTTCCTGTCCCGGGCCAGCTGGAAGAAATTTCAATATGAAATAAGCTGTGCCCTTGTACTACTCTTCTGTCCATTATTTTTTTTCATGTAAAAATTGTGTGTGTACTAAATAAATAAATAAATAAATAAATAAATAAATAGCTATAAACTTGCATATTATGTAGGTACTTACATAAAAAAAGTTAATTTAACCACGAGTAGGTATAATTTTTATTCAATGTTAAATTGAAACATGGTACGATATAATAGGTAGGTACTATACTTAATTTGTGTAAAGGCTTATGTGCACATATTCTAAATAAATTATGGTTTTGTGAGTTACATCACGGAATAGTGCATGACAAATGTTGGCGATAGAGCGTGCGAAGGCAGGCTCACTACCTGCTCGGACTATCAGCCATCTGCGGACCTCTTCCTCCTTATCTTTCGTAATACATTATTCTGGAGAAAGTCCGACGTTACGTGGCTATTGGGAAATATCGATTGATGGCGGGACCCGTATAACAGAATGTCGTAACTAATGCATATGGAAAAACTATGTTTGCCACAAAATTTTCAATTGGAAAACTCAATATTTGGAAAAAAAATAAGCAGGAAATTGATGTTTAAAAATTGTTTAAAAAACAAAAAAACCGACTTCAAAAAACCTGCCTCTAAAAAAAGTAAGAAATAATATACAAATCATTAGATACGCATTATCATTGTTATAATAAAACACGTCTATTAAAGTCGGGTGGGGCTGGAGTACATCTTCCTTTTTTTTATTCTAAAAGCCCCACCCGACTTCAATTGACGTGTTTTATTATAACAATGATAATGCGTATCTAATGATTTGTATATTATTTCTTACTTTTTTTAGAGGCAGGTTTTTTGAAGTCGGTTTTTTTGTTTTTTAAACAATTTTTTTATTTTTTTATTTTTAGTGTAAGTACCTTCTTTATTAGGTAGTGTAGGTTTTTTAGCGGTATTAAATTTTAAAGCTTTTTTGTTTTCATTTTCAGCTTTTTTGAAGTCGGTTTTTTGTTTTTAAAACATTTTTATTTTTTTATTTTTAGTGTTAGTAAGTTCCTTCTGTATTTGGTAGACTTTAGTTTATTTATATTATCTTATCCAGTAAGTATATTATCTAGGTAGATAAAACATGGGTAGACCCAAAGTTATTTTTTTTTTAATTTAACTTTTTTGTGTAAGTATGGTATATTTAGCGACGATATTATCTAAGTTACAATAGTCTTATGTCAATAGCTCATCACTTCATCACATCACGATACTTAGTTTAGTACCTATTGAATAGTTCCGGTGATCATCTATGGTCTTCATCATCAGTTCCACTTCACCAAAATGGTACTTTTCGAAAGCAAATGCTCGAGTTACTTAAGAAAATACCAAAATCGCTATAGGTGTGCCTATAATATTTTAAGAGTTCCCTTGATTTCTCCAGGATCCCATCATCAGATCGTGATCTTATGACAATGGGACCAATCTGTAACTATTATATGCTTTCAAAAAAAAAAAAAATTTTTAAAATCGGTTTGAGATTGACAAAGTTTTGTTAAAACATACATAAAAAAAAAATAAAAAAAATACCGTCGACTTGAGAACCTCCTCCTTTTTTTGAAGTCGGTTAAAAAGACTAGTATAAAAGTCTTGCGATGCTTTGGAGATAATAAGTACCTAGTAGGTCGTATGTTGGTAGGTCACGAGTGGACTCATGACAACAAACACTGAGTAACATGGTAGGCTTGGTGGCCCAATTACTTGGGTATGTAGAGACCGCCCACCGTGCTCCAGAAAATCCACATAGGGATCGGAACACACAAGCTACATGTTGTCTCTTGAACTTGACGATAGTTAAGTTCCATATCTGGTTCAATAAAGTATTACATTACATTTATTTATAACTACTGATTGATAATGGTGTGAGTCATACAAGAAAATCATTGCTTAGTTCAAGGTTTAAAGTTGAAACCATTTGCAGAATGCAGACGGAAGATAATAAAATTGGGCAGTATATCGATTATGTGTATACGTATGTCCTTGACTTGACTGATAGAAAAGTTTATAAAACATCAAACACTTATCTGATTTAGCCAAGTTATGGCAGCCGCATTACTATAACTCGGTGTGTTTTAGTCCCGAATTACGTTATCTGATGCGGAACGGTTTACGATCTTGGCGGAGCTTATTTGCATATCAGTGGCGGGTGTGGGTGCCGCAAACTGAGGACAATATATTTCAACGAAAGACGACATCGCTATCTCCGCCTATTGTATATAAGAAATGTACCTTTGCGAATGGCGGCCTGCCATCGCCAAATGTGAAAATTTAACTGGAAAATTCTGATTAATATTATAAATGTGAAAGTCAGACGAAGTCGCGGGCGACCTCTAGTATTACTTAAATTGATGTAATAAAGTAGATACTTACTATATCACAGAATAACTAATAGTAAAGTCCTTTATTGTGTGCTGAGGTGCTGACAGTTTTTTAAATTCTCAAATTACTATATCCGTAGGTTTCAATTTACGAAAGTGTAACTTAACGGTAAATTATTTAAGTAATACAGTTTTTCTTACGTTTTAAATGTTTGAATTGCAATTAAATTGATATCCTGGTAACTTTTGCATTACGTAAGAACCATTTCATTTTCGTATATATTCCGTATTTAGGTATGCACAAGTAGGTAATTTATCCCTAATGTGGTATCTTTCTGCTCTACTATTTTCTGTTATTATATAAGAGAACCATTATGAAGCCGTAGTCCGTACTTTGAACCGTATTTTTCGAATTATCTGATGAGTATGACCGATAAAATTGATCACCATGGGACCGCCGTCTTTTTCGTCTTCTGTATTATGCTCGTAATATGAGTTGCGTGACTGTAAGCTGGCCTAGTATGGTAATGATTGTTGTGTAATTCATTGCGTGCATCTCGCATTAATCTATAGGTACTTTTATGACCATGAAATTCCCATTAAAAGATTTTCTTCCAAGTAGGTACGATCCTTTTAAATATTTGGCGACAACTTGAGTAATATACCGACCGACTTACTTTACAAATATAATTTAGTATCGACTTTTACGTTGCTAAATATAATTTTAATAATAACTAACTACTTAATTAGATTAAAATCTTTTTCTCAAACATGCTTGGAAATTTGAACATTATTTCGACAACCTTCTTCGTGTTAAATCGGAGTTACTGGACAGACCTAAACCGCTCCGGCAATATTTGTATAAAAAACCATTACTAACGTGTAATAATGGATTTTCATACAAAAATTGACGGCGTCTGGCCGTAAATGTTTCTAATAAAACTCATTACACACGTGCAATTCAGAATTGGAGCGAACTTTTCAATGAAACACGAAGACGGGTATCAAATGAAAGGTTTTGATGAGCACATTCCAAAAATATGAAAAAAAAGAAAAAAGAAAAGAAAAAAAAATATTTTTTAAATATTAGGTGGGTATCAAATGAAAGGCCTTGATGAGCACATTCCAAAAATTAAAAAGAAAGGAAAAAAAAACTGTCTTTGTCGGACGGATGACTAGTTTTATCGCGTTTCGAAAATTATGAGTTTTGATTTAGTCTAGCTAGCAGCAACCCCAACGCATTGTCAGTGCGCTGATCAGTGGTTTATTTCTCCGAGGCTGATCATAATGATCATACTTAAATCAAAAGGACCATTCGCCGGAGCGGTCGCTGGCGACCGAGACACAATAGATTTTCTATTGTGTCTCATTTTCCGGGCGTTGAAGGGTTAAGTTTCACTGAATTCAATTAAAGGTTAATGATTAAAATTCATTCAATACTTATCTAGTTCCCACGTCAATAAAGGAAACAACGATGCTACGTCACAAAATTGCCTCGTATTTAGAATCTGTTGACAATGACAAAGATTAGACTGACCACACGGCATGTAGGTACTGCGAGATCATTAAAACAGACCTCAACGCATATAACAGGTGACATAAAGCCGACGATGACGGCGGCCGCGGGCGGTGACGATCTAATTCCAAACAAATGCAAATTGAGCTCGGGAACGCCGAGCTGGACATCCGCTTAACACGTTAGCTGCGGCACCAATTTTTGCATACTTTCCGTTCCTGCGGCACGAGGTATAATCGGCCCGTACCGTGACCAGACGTTAGGGCGACACGCGGTCTATTAGACCCCACCTCCTTTTACAGACTAAAATCCATTTTCTGGCGCGAAATCAAAGATAAATGAGAATTTTGGTCCTTATTGATATAGACAGTGAATTGATGAACCCTAATCCACCGTCGCCCCGGGATCTGATGGCTAGTTTAGGAATTATTAGCAAAACAAAATATGGGATCTTATACACCTCGTAACGCACTGAAATAGGGCAAATTTTCGCTGAGATTAGTGATGGGAAAAATAATATCGACGTTTTTAAACTGTCTTAACTACGCAACGACTTGACCGATCAAACTTCAACTACAACTTCAACTATCTATCTATCGCGACAAACGGACAGACAGCGAAGTCTTAGTAATAGAGGGTCCTGTTTTTATCCTTTCGATACGGAACCCTAAAAATCTTTAATATTTATATACCTACTTTCAAAACCTAGACAAAGAACTACTGAAATATTAATTATATTACTTACCTGTTTTGTCAACGGCTGCTTTGCGTTTCTTGTGGAGTTTTTCACAACCTACAAAAATATCAATTAAGTGTTAAGTCCTAATAATAATAACATTATTATCACGATATAGAATAATAGGTAATTCTAGATATGTTGCAAAGTATTAGGTACGTCAATAATCGTTATTACCAATAATATCTTTAGGTATAATATACTTAAGTAATAATATCTTACACTTACTTTAGGTACATAGCTACCAAGATAAGAAAAAACTAGGTACTTACTGAAGATTTTTTCATTAAAAACTTACCTGTTTTGGCTCTGTTTCTGAGTTTTTTAAAATTAACTTCTTCCGACATCGTTTAGACATGTTCGGCGCTGTAAAAGGACGTGCTCTCCAATCGACGTGATGCACAACACTGGTCGCGGGAAGCTCGCGTTGGGTGCGGTACGAGGTCAGGGGGGATATGGGACGTTTTAGCCTCGTTCCGCACTGCATTAAAATTATATTAATTCAGTGCGGCACGAGGCCTAAGACATCCGGTACCAAGGTAGGTACACCACCGAGTACGGAACCATTAGCGCATCTCAAATATATATTTATCTCTTTCCTACACTGGACCAAACCAAAGCTATGCCATTCGCACGACAGAGAAACTCACGTTTTTCCTTGCCGCACCACAGGGAAGTTGCATCAAGGGTGATTTAGGCCTCGCTTCGCACTTAACGTGTTAATGGCAGCATTGTGCGGCGCGATAATGGTCGCGTAATTGGCACGAGGTCAGCGGTATCGCCTCACCTGGACCGTAGTGTTTCATCCAGACCCGATCTTGTGTCCCATCGCAATACGCCCTCAACCGTGATATTTAATTGCGCGCGTAATTAAATCCAATGGAGCCTTCGATTCATAAAAGACCGCTGTTTAGCGAAACGTGAACGCTTGTGAAATACAGTACAACAGTGAATTGCGACACGGTGTGGGTAGAAGCTGTTTTGGTACCTATTGATTGTATGAGATCAGATGGGACATGAAGGAAGCGAGGGCGTTGAGTGTCAGCTGGTGTGTCCTTGTGTCCGCGAGGACAGGAAATTCCTCATTGTGTCTCGCTGACCCGTGTCCACAATGCGTTGACAATTCATGATGACAATGATACCTACTAGGTAGGTTGGTACTAACTAGGTATATCTGAAGTAGTTTTGCCATCCAATGATTTTATTACTTAGATCATGTCTTATTAATTAACTAGCTTTTGCCCACGAATTTGCTCGCGTGGAAATATTTTTATGTCAGTTTAACTTTTGCCCACGACTTAATAAGGCGACCAGTTTAAATGAGTGTATACACATGAAATATTCAAGTTGTTACCCTGGTTCTTTCCACCTGAATTAGATGAAATATCAAATTGTGAAAAACCCATCAAAATCCGTACAGTGGTTTTTGCGTGCTGTGCGCACAAACAGACACAAAGTTTTAACCACAATATGTAATAGGTATCCCTTTATGATACAGATGACGCACTTAGCACGCTTTCCCTAGAAAACCTAGCAAAATATGCGAATGTTATAAAAATAAATAGGGGAGCGTTTCCGGACGTGCCCAAGATGCAGTAATTATCTCCCGTGACGTCATCCCTAGGCGTCTCCCACTCCCACGCCTGGCTACGGCTGGCAGTTATCGCGACAATTAAATCGCACTGACCTACGCCGACCCTCCATGTTCACTTCTACAGGAACTTCTAATGATAGTTTACGCAGCTTTGACCCAAAGTGGACGGAAATAAATAAGATGGACATTGAACTTCATTAATTTCTAATTTTAAAGTGATAGTGAGACCCTTTGCACAGATTAGTTTGACATTTTGGCGTTTAGTTGAAACTTCCCCGCAAATTCTCTTCATGAGTATATTTGAGATTTGATTGAATTGAATTTATAACTGTTTTATTACGGAGCTTCGTAAAAAGTTAAAGTTCCTGCACGTGATATCATAACATAACGTAGGTTTATACATAGGTACCTACCTACGTACGAAACATTGTGGAACAGAGATATTTAGTTACTTTTATTTAGAATTCATTTCCTATGGATTTGATCTATCTCGTTCTTAAGTTGAGGAAGGTTGTCTAAAAATAGAAGCAATTAACGTGAGTAAGGAAACGTCCCGTGACGTCACGCTTGTTCGAGCTCATTCACTTGAATAGAAATACGATAAGACACTTTAGTTAGAATGTTTCGATGAATTATACCTTCGTTCGTTACTTAACATTACCCTATTAAAATTACCTAGTAAGAGTTTATTTATTTATTTATTTATTTATTTGCTTTTAGGAGGATTTACAGTCAAATATAAACAATAGAATAACAAATAGATTTTCCAATGCCATTTACAAATCCCCACATATAGGTTTCTAAGTAGGTTGCATTAACTATCTATAAGATTTTGGCAAGTGGGTATATCTACACTTCTTCCTCACAATAAAAAAAAGATAACAATGAAGAGCTATTTAAGAGTTGAGACAATAGTTCAAGAATGCTTAATTTAAGTTTATGTGAATAAAGATGTTAGACTTAATTAGACTTTAGTTACTTTCTCCTAAGAAAAAATCGTTAGAAAAGATATGCTGGCACAAAACAGGTCAATAACATGGGTCAGTGGGTAAACAATAGAATAACATATAGATTTCCCAATGCCAATTACAAATCCCCACATATAGGTTTATAGGTAAGTTGCATTAGCTATAAGATTTTAGCAAGTAGGTATACACTTTTTCTTTCCAACAAAAACAAAGGATTACAATAATGAGCTATTTAAAGAGTTGAGACAATAGTTCAAGAATGCTAAATTTAAGTTATGTGAATAAAGATGTTAGACTTAATTTGGCTTTAGTTACTTTCACCTAAGAAAAAATCGTTAGAAATGAGTTTTTTTACTGAAGATATGCTGGAACAAAACAGGTCAATATCATGGGTCAGTTTATTAAATGATTTGCATGAGCGTAAAACAAATGTGTTGGCTCTGTACCGGGTCTTAGCTAGAGGTGCATTTAGAATGGGTCGCTGTCTAAACCTCAGTAAGTTAGTTTTTAGGTTTATTTTAGAAAGTAATTCAGGGCAGTCAACAGATCCATTAGCAATGTTCATAAGGTAGCATATGTCACTAATGTTACGTCTTATTCCAAGAGGGAGAAAGTGGTACTTTCTGCATCTTT
The DNA here is from genome assembly GCA_950108535.1 of Agriphila straminella. Lineage (NCBI taxonomy): Eukaryota > Metazoa > Arthropoda > Insecta > Lepidoptera > Crambidae > Agriphila > Agriphila straminella. The sequence goes on along the minus strand of OX467306.1, from coordinate 9,737,446 downwards.
GGAGGTAATCGCTCGAGCGTTGATTAGTCCTAAAGTCGAGGTATCTCAAAAATCGATTTTGTATACGCTCTATTCTTAACTTATACGTTTCATATTGAGGGTTCCAAATTTGGGAGGCGTATTCTAAATTGCTCCGTACGTATGCACAATACAGTATTTTTAGTGTTTTAATGTTTTTGAAGTTATGTGATCTACGTATGATGAAACCCATTGCCTTGGACGCCTTTTTTACGACACTGTCTATATGTTGGTCAAACAAGAGTTTTTCATCGTGAATAACACCGAGGTCTCTGATCTCGTGTAATTTTGATAATTCTTGGTTCATTAATGTATACTTTGAAGCTATAAATTGGTGACAGCGTGTGTAAGACATATAAAAGCATTTAGTGACGTTGAGATCTAATTTATTGCGGATGCAATATGTTTCAAATCGAAGGAGATCGGTTTTCAGCTCATTAACATCTTCGGCATTACGAACAGTCTTAAGAATTTTCATGTCGTCAGCAAACAATAATATTTTAGAATAAATAAAGCAACTTTTTACGTCTGAAATAAAAATGTTAAACAAAAGCGGTCCCAGGATGGAACCCTGAGGGACACCAGACGGAATCAGACCCCAAGTCGATGTATAGCCACAAAGTGCAACCGCCTGGCTGCGGTTTTCAATGTAGGATACAAACCACCTAAACAAGCTACCATGGATACCGGCTGACGCCAACTTACTGAGGAGTATGGTGTGGTCAATACGATCAAAGCATTTACTATAATCAGTGTAGATTACATCGACCTGGGCCCTTTGCTCCATACCGGCCGTAATAAAGTCATTAGCTATGGAAAGGTTAGACACTGTGGATCGATTTCTTAGAAAGCCATGCTGTTCATCGCCAAATGTATTTTTCAATGCGGCGTAAACCTGGTGGTGTACGATTTTTTCAAGTATTTTGGCAAATAGATTCAGCTTCGATATAGGTCTATAATTCTGGACCTGACTTCTGTCCCCTTTTTTGAAAACAGGAGTTATGAACGCCGACTTCCATACGTGTGGCATGACACCCTCAGTAAGAGAACGTTCATATAATATACATAACGGCACTACAAGACCGTCGGCACAGTTAATTATCAAATATGGAGGTATTTGATCAGGACCACCAGACTTATGTGGATCAAGATTCTTTAATAATGTCAACACATTTTCAGGGTCTATAGTGACTGAGCTAATAGTTGTGCTTGAGATAGTGTTGTCAGTGATCAACGATGGATTGGAACTACTAGGATGATTAAAGGTCGATAAAAAATAGTTAGCAAATAAGTCACTGATGGCTTGCCCATTGTCAGCTGTATCATTGTTGTATGTCATCTTGTTCGGACAGGGCCCTGACTTGTTTTTGCTTTTTAAGTATGACCAAAATTTTTTTGGATCTTTAGTTATGTCATCTTCAATAATTTTCATATAGTTAATAAAACAATCGTGTTCCAATTCGTCGGCGCGACGACGGAGGATGGTGAAGGAATTGTAGTCAGAGATATTTCCGTAAATGTGGTATTTTCTATGGTGCTTGTATTTTTCTTTTAAGATTTTTATGAGAGCTGCATTATACCAGGGTGGATAAGATTTAGATGTGTAAGTTTTAATGGGCACATATTTATCGCGGAGTTCAAGCAGGCGTGAATAAAAACGATCAACGGATTGCTGGAGCGGTATATTATTGAGGAGGCTATTCCAGTTTGTATCAATAAGATCAGAGGTAATGGCTGCGTAATTGGCTTTATTATAATTATGTTTAGCGATTTTATCTTGTTCGAGCATGTGAAGCTGTACAAAGTTAGCCCGTATACACAGCGATTTATGATGTGAGTCTTCTTTAATAAGAGGTTTGTCACATGCCTGAACTGCAACTACATCATTGGACAATACTAAGTCGAGTACACGGTTGTTGCAGTTCAGGGCGTTGTTATATTGACTGAGATTACAAGTGTGAAGTCCATCAATAAAATCAACTAAATGTTCTGAGCTGGAAGCCAATACAGGTTTAAATTCATTGTCCTCAGCGTCTATAGCCCAGTCGATCGTGTCCGCCAGGTTGAAATCGCCCAAAACAATGAATCTATCTAGGGGGTGTGACAATACTAACTGTGTTAACTTTTCCATAAAATTACCTAACTGCACCTTGTGACTGTTTCCACCATCCTCCTTTACTAGATAAACATTACAGATATGGATGCTGTAAGATACTGGAAGCCGTTTATCACGCACCGCAATTGTTATCCACATATCCTCTGCCGAGCTTACCCAATCATGCCTATTTATTACTGTGAAATTACGTTTAACCGCAATCAAAACACCCCCTCCCAAAGTCTGACCCGTTCGAGCATAGTCCCTATCCCTCCTCCAGACTAAATATCGGTCATCAAATAGTTCAGCATCAGCAATGCCATCAACAAGCCATGTTTCAGTCAATGCTATTACGTCATAATCATTTAAGCTGACCATTCTATACAAAGTATCTGTTTTAGAGCGTAAACCACGTACGTTTTGATAGTATAAGTTAAGGGACGCCATTTTTATAGGTTAATGTACTAGAGTTCTTGCAATACCTACCTATCTAGCTAGGGACTTACATACCTACCTCTTGAAAAAGTATTTTTTTTTAAATTATTATTTAATATGGTTATTTTCATGTCTATTTTCATTTCTACCGGGTGGCAAGTCATTTTTTTATTTTTTTTTTATTTTTTTTATTTATAACACACATCTATCTTTACAGTATTATAAGTAGTCATATAAAATCATAGTGTACCTACCTCATCAAGCAGCAGCTGTGTAAAAAGTATTGCTCAAACAAATAGGCGAGTACCTACCTAGCCTACCTACCTAACTAGGTACTTAACTACTTAGTCTTTTCACATTCGTCTTTATTAAATACTTATTCATCAAAAAGGTGAACCATTGTCACAGAACAATTATAATAGTACTAACGTACCATTGTATTTTATAGCCCATACCCTGTAGAATAAGACAAGTAGGTAGGTAGGTAGTAGGTACCTAGACACTTAATTAATCTTAAATAAGTGGCTGGTGTGAAAAAACTGCTGGGGCGTTCGTGAGATCGAAACAACAAAATGCAAAATTACGTTTCCCACACAACATACAGCAAAGCACATATAGGTACCTACCTACTAACTACGCTACGATGGGAATTGTTTTGTGTCAATGATAAAAACTGAGTGTAAGTTACTAATCAGGTAGGGTAGGACAGAGATAAGGACAATGGGGTAATTTTGTTAAACGTTCCCAAGACACAATTACTACCTACAATAGTGTGTGTTTCTTAGGCGTAAAACTTTAAAGGACATCAGGCAGAGTCCCATAAAAAAACCAAATAATGTATAGCGTTACTGTTTTTACTAAAATGTAGGCTTGTAATTAGTAAGCCATAGAAAATACTCAGATTTTTACGAAGATTTATGTTATAAGAGTTATTAATGTTTGAAAGTTTTTTTTTTGGTAACCCCGACACTAAATAGCAACACCAGTAGGTACCACGATTGTACGAACAATGTATCTACGAGCCGGACCCAGATCAAATGGAAAATCTGTGCAATGTCGCACGTAATAAAACGTTTTTGACAGTTGACTAACAGATAACTGACAGTCAGTGTCAAATGTCATTATTTTTTTTAATGTGCAATCACTTGTGTAATCGCTGAAAAAGATGTCCGTTTCATTGATATACTTTCGTTAGCTAAATCGAAGAGTATAAAAAAAAAGTTGCTACTGTTTTATGATTCTAGTAACATAAAGTGTTTATAGATAACATAATTATTTTTATTCACGTTTGGGTCTCATGTGCCTGATGTCCTTTTGTTGGTTTCACGAGAGACTATTTTATAATGTGAATTTACGAGTACCTAGGTATATGTCCTGAATACCGCAATTATGGAATAAGTAGGTAGGTAGGTACCTACCTACCTACACATAGGTACCTACTTCACACCTCACAATTGCCAATGAATAGATAGGGATATAACCTATAGGTAAATCTTAAAATTAGGTAGGTATATAAAAAAACAAGGATTTAATTTTACGTGGTACCTACCTAGGCAATGATATTTAATATCATTGTACATAGATAATTATTGTAATACCTACTTACGTAAAATTTAATCCTCGTATTTTCTAAGTTATACTTCGTGTTATTGCAACATTTCAGCAAACGACTTCTTATTATTAAGTAGGTACCTACCTACCTACTACCTAACTGGTTGTAATGAAAATATTTAAGTTGACTTAATAAAACAATCAAGCCATGGACGGGCAAAGAAGAATGTATTCTCTAAGCTGTGAACGAAATGTTATGAGTGAGATGTGTCGAGTTCAAAAACAGCCTTTATTCAATTCATTCAACGTGTAGGTATGTTTATAATAACTGTTTAGATAGGGAGTGATTACTCAGGGACCAGGGGTCACATAAGTAACAGCCCTCGCCCAATAATCAGTTTCTATTTACTTGCTAAGGGCTGATTTTTCAATCCTCAGATAACAGTATATCAGTCAGTTTAAATATTAACCAAATCTAATAAAAGTCATTCAAAAATGTAACAGACAAATAAATGACAAGCATTTTCAATTTGGCAGTATAATACGCTACCAAACGGATAAAGCTCTACCTATCTAGGCATTGAAAAATCAGCCCTAAGTTAAATAAAGTTTATCTGGTGACTTTATCCTTTCAGTAGATATATGTAAGTATTTATTCTACCTAGGTACTGAAGCACAGAATAGCTATAAGATTGAAGTAAGAAGAGTCTACTTAGGTCCAGTTAATTTGTAGGCGAAGTACTTACCCTAATTTATATTTGAAATTCACTTTTATATAAGAGATGACTAACGAGGCTGTTCATAAATAACATGAAGACAGACAAAAAGAGAGTAAACGATTCCGACTGACTTCGACGAATGTTAAAAAATCTATTGATGGAAACGTTTAAGATATAGAGGTAGAGAAAAGACCTACATTTTTTAGGTCGATGGGAATACAGATAAACTTATTTCAATTCAACTCTTCCGCAATAGAATCACATCTCCTTAAGAATGAGGGTGTTAAGAATTGCACGCTGACATTTCCGTGAGAAACTGGCTGTTTGTAAGTTGTACATAGGAAATTCTTGTGAACCAGTATCATACTTACAACAATATATACTTATATCTACATGTGGGAATAATTGTAGACCATTATTGCGAACCGGACGTCCGGCATACATAAAAATACAAAATGTACAAAACATCGCGAAATGACACAAAAGAAGCGTAGGTATGCGTTTGCAGGATGTTATGTATTACAATACAACGCTCGTAGCTGAATGTGACCGCTGTCGTCCATTTCAGTTGACCTAAAGAATTAATGAGCTACACCCGCCTGCCTAATCTGCCTATCACATAGTGCGATACTTTCCTTCAAGAAACCATTTTATTTTATTGATAAAGGATGTAAGTAATGATAGAGAAGAGACAACTTCTTCAATTATCACGCCGAACTCTCAAAATAATTCTGACCAAGTTGAGCACCTGATTACATTTGCTTCGCTTTTCTCTGCTAACATTCTAATCTTCAAAAAACATAAGTTATTGTGGCAATATGTTACTACATTTGCAACAAAAAAAGTAATGAGCTCTGTAAGTATTCATGGTGCAACTAAAACAAGTAAAAATTTGCATAGTTATGAAAGTGACCAGAACCAGCATTCTACTTGCCCACTAGGCAGGTAATTAGAATTATTAATTTGCTCGAGTTTAGCAAATCAATTATGATCGTTGTACTTAAGCAAAATTTTAAAATTTGATTAGAAACGACTGACATGTGAATGAATATGTTGTGAATGAAGTGGTCGTTGGGAAATCGTGAACCAGACGGTGCGGTGCGTAGCTCTAGTTGTACTATTATGTATTCTGTGGCTCTAGCGACAATGCGACGACGTTTAACCTGAATTGGTTGATTGTCCATCACGTCTTTCCCGTGGACCCTATCGAGAACTCTCAACACAAGTACTTACCCTATATCTACCTCCTTGCTCTCGTTTATAGGCCCTAAACGTCTTTACAATATGGCGCAATAGTTAGCAACTACCTATTTAAAATAAATCAGGACGCGATGCGACGTTATAAATTGAGATGAGAAATAAATCAGAGGCACATATTCCTCATTTTAAGGCGCAGCTATAATTCACGAGTATGTTTTAAAAGATTTATATATCTCGAATTTTAGCGTCGTATTTCACGCTCAATTTTTCGTCTTATAAAATTCTAGGAAATATTAAACTAACTTGGCGTCCAACCAAAAGCTCTGTAAACAGATGTAAGTAGGTTTAACTTATTTACATAAGTGAATTCGGCGAATGACACCAGCGGAGAATTAAGTGTCTAAGGGAATACCTACCTAACATTACAACAAATAAAACACGAGCGATGCTTACCTTATTAGATACAAAACGAATTTTCTAATTATTGCTTTTTGTTAGGTTGATGAAGCACTTTTAGTTGAAAACGAAAAGGTTTATAAGTAGTGGCATGAATGAATAGTCGTGTTTTAAGCGTATGAAAAAAATCCTGAAAGCTAATAGAAAAAATTACACGACCTATCTAGATAGACTAGATACGAGAGCTCCTATTTCAGGAAACAACTCAAGTGATGGTCTCTCAAAATGAGGTTTAATAGTTAGGTATTTTCTAAATGTAACATTGGAAACATAAACACAGAATACATAAATGCAGTTTTCATAGTTCGCAGAAAGTCTAAAATGGTCGATGTATCTGATTGTTGACGTTTCCTTATGAGCGAACAGCAGAGTGGGCGGCGCGGCGGCAGGCGGTTGCGGCGGCAGGCGGTGCATTCGCCGGTTTATGCTTTCCGAGACCAAAATAATCCACAATCGCCGGCATCCGCTATTGAACGTGAGTGTACCACTGGGTGTGTGCAGATCGACGATGCTTCTAAAATAACACGAATCTCGATTGACGTGCGTGTTTGATTGAAGTCTCCATGATAACTTTACGAAGCGTGAAATACCATCTATTGCCTGGCCGGCCACGGATGTTTGCGTGGGCGATATTTTATTGATCGCTAGTTAGCATTTAAGGTTATAATGATTCAATTACGTAAAAAGGTGATGTTTTGTTGTAACGACTAGTTTGATTTGAATTTGAGTTGAGTTTTTAACCCGGCAAGCCAGACAAAATAAGACAATAGATTTCCATCGTTGTCCGGCCTCATGCGGCCGTCTCGCGTTTAATGAATTAAAGCGTGACTATGAATTTATTGAATAGTTTTAAAGGAAGTTCTAGCACAGAATATATAATAGTGTTCTATCTGAAGCAGGATATAGATAGTTTATCGGTAAAGCGTTTGATTGGTGCTACATTTGTCGAGCCAAGCCGTCCGGTCCGTCGGAAGTCCTGACCGGTTCTCAGCATTCCTATAAACTCTTATGGCGAACTATTTCTGAGATTTATCAACCCGCAGTTGGTTGACTGAGTCATTCACCCGAACTCTTCGTGGTAAAAGGATTATCTTTAATAGTACATTATGAAACAAGTTAGCTTAGGTTGCTCATTGCGCACAAGGCTGTGGGTTGCAGCCCGAGCCGTAGGCGAGGGCGTAACTCAGCCGAGTGTGCAATAAGCAAGAGCTCACGAGTTTCATACGACGTTTTTCAACACATTTGCGAGGAAAAAACATAGTAATTTACCACACAGCAACAAATACGACAAAAACAAAATATGATAATTATGATGGAAAAGGCGCGCAGGTTTTATTTGTTTTTTTCACACGCCCATCGCAACAATATTTTGCGAACAAAGGGGTGAGTGAGCATACAGCCTACTTCAAAATTATATTTTTTTCATTAACGCCGGAGCGGTCGCTGGCGGGCGACCGAGACACAATAGATTTTCTATTGTGTCTCATTTTCCGAATATTTTAATATTTTATAACAAAATATTGTTATTTATAAATAATTTGATAATAATAAATATTTGTTTGACTTAATTAAGGACTTACACATTTATTTATTCCAAAAATGAATATGAATTTTCAGCATCATAAAACCTCTTTGTTGTTACCTACTAAAAAAAATAACTGTATTACCCGGCTAAATTCGGAATGCTCTGTTTACTCGCATAGAACTTGCAAATAAGGTACTTATTTAACTTTGTAGGGTTAATTCTATTACGTACTAGTGTTTTATATATTATTGCACGCGTTTGTTATAGCTCGGTTTATGGCCCTAAAAGTGATGTATTAGGGCTCACTTTAAGGGCAAGTGTGTTGAAAATAATAATTCTTACTTAATTTATGGAAGGATGAGAGATGATGACCATGAAATAGTAAAAAGTGAAAAAAATAGGTTAGTATCTATCTAGAGTAGCTTCAATTTGTACAAAAGGAGGTAGGTAGGTAGGTGTAATAAAAATGCCGGTGAAATATCTCTTTTGCTGTTACATTTTGTGAATTTCTTCAACATTACAAAAATGTGTTAGTTAGTGGTTAGGTTAGTCTAGCTACCCAGAGAGGTACTGAAAGACATCGAAATGTATAATTTTCGATGCTGAAAGAGTATTCAAACGACTTCTTTTGGGCATCGGTATTATAAGGGTCAAATAATAGATGGTACGCTGTTTTTACATACATTTTCATTATGTAAGTATATTTTAGATTTTAAAGAATAAAATCCCTTGGGATATACCTAGCTATACCCTGTTACTCTAGTAAATACAAAGAAAACGGACCGTTTTGTAATTTATATTATACCAAATACAAACGTGACGTGATCCTCCCTTCGTACGTTCCTGTTTTTTGTTGAAATTAATTTCAGCGGTGATATTGATACTGTCTGTGATGCTACTTCTAACTACTACCTAGTATTATATTCAGTATACATTACAATATAAAAGTGTAAAGTCGATATAGACCGATTTCCATGCATCCTAATTTTGTCTGATTCTGTGTTATGTTATTAGTGCACATGGGTTGTGCATTGCATGAGTCACGAACATTTTTCCAATTACTTATCTAGACATGCATTATATACCGTTAAATAGAATTTAATGTTATTTTAATGTTTGCTTTGAAGCGGAAAGTCGATTATATGGACAATCGTTTTGGCGGTCGCGTGATGTGATTGCAATACCAAACCAACAGAAATTGATGCTCAAAAGACAATGAACTGTTGGAAGTTAATGTAAAAAAACGATGTAAAAAGATTCATCTAAAGTCAATTTTGATTTAGGACAAGCATGTACCTACGTTGCTCAATATAAGTAATTGTAGTTGAGTGGATGGAGAGCTAATGTTACGCAGTGGAATATAGCTTCGTGCTCAATAATCTAAGATTATTGAGCACGAATTATTTACTATAATCATAGAAATTTTGTAAAGGCCCCAAGTTTCGTAAATGAAATACCTATAGATAGAATTACAAACATGAAAAAAAAAGTTGCTTTAAATTCTAATCTTCTAAAAATCTTAAGGAACAGTAAGATAATGTAGGTACCTGCTGGTGATAAAAATAAATATTTTATTCTTAGAATCTTACTTCCAAATTGAAGATCTTCGAATTCAAATCTTGATTCAAATTAAGAAACATCCAGCCATGATCTATCCTAGCCAATCTTCGATGATGTAACGTTGCCGTGTCACATTATTATTAACCAGCTCATTGATACTGATTGTTGATTAAGATTATACGAACTACAAAAAGTTACAAGCATTTCGGTATGTTTCACAAGCATAGTATCGAGTGACATAATCATAACGAGCCAACTAAAATAGCCTGGTATTCGTTCTCGTACTTATTGAATGAAGACGGTAGCGTTCGCCGAGAAGCGGCACAAATTGTTGATTACAAAAGAGCAGCAATTTAGTCTCCAGCCATGCAGGAAGCGCCCAGATTGAAACTTATGTCTGCAAGTCTGCCTGTACCGAATGCTGTTAAGTATGTGACGAGCTACAAAATGGTAACGCACGCTGCAAACTATTGTATCGTAGACGAACGAACGTGAGTCGAATTGCAATGCGATAAGGCTTTGTAAATATTGACATTACATAATGCATTTTTTAAAAGAGCAAGAGCAATGCGATGGGTACCGATATGTTTGAGTTGGTATTACAATACAAAGCCTGTAATGTTACATTCACAATACACATTTGGTAATGATGAAAGTCACAAGTAAATCATCCCCGGGCATTGTAGCAAACAATGATATCTAACAAGAAATCATCGTTGTAGAGAAAGTGTATGATAGTCAGTTCTATTGTTTCCGGTGGTTCACTCTTTACTAATGAGTCATGACTGCTCAAAATTTTCACTCCAGCGTGAATGCGAATGTTTTTTTTAAATCTAACATTCATTCCATAAGCTCGGGAAAGGAATGTAACCTTTTCTTACATATTACGTTGACGCACAGACACCTACGTTGGAACATCTGTTATAAATTCGTAAGATCCGAAAAGAAAATTCTATTTCTGACCAATTTTAACGGACGTTCCGTTGTTTTGGATCATACGGAATGTAAATTCGGAATGGATTTGTTTACGTTAACCGAAATAATGCTTCTAATTTGTTTACTAATGAAGGAATTTTCTAGTGTCGTAAATCAGGCTGAACTTCTTAATTGGTTGGAAAGCGATGGGTTGTGGCTGTGGGCAGCCGGGTGAGGGGTCACTGGGCCTCAGGCGGTAGCATACGATTAGATAGCAGCGAGATATCGAAAGAGAAAGCAGACAGTTACGAACACCCTATTTATTAGAGCTGTTGTAGCAAATGTCAACTTGCTGGTTTGTGCTTGTCTGTATTGTTAGCTCGTAAATTGAATACACTGACGATAACGAGCTCAATAATTCGGTAGGTACATTATAATAATATTTCTTTTAGAAAGAAGAAGAAAATATTTGTTATGTTATTTAATAATTATGCAACGTGCATGTTTTAAGAACTTTTAATTTTTAGCATTAAAATTTATTTGTATGAGTAAAATGAGTAGGTAGGGTGGGATTTCTAAAAGGTAAGCCGATGGGAATCGGCCTGTATGGACCGTTCGTCACTGGCAGGTAAGTACCTACAAGATATTGTAAAAAAATATTTTCAGGGACGTTTAATGTTTCAAAGGCAGTTTTACTAAGTTGGTAAGTTTACGAGTTTGCTTTAGTATCTTCATTAGAGCAGCCGGGTGAACAAATAATTGTGGAGCGGGCGCGATCGGCGCGCGGGGCGATCTCATTAGCGGCCGATGGGCCTGGAATGCTTCAAATTATTTCACGGTACATTAATATTGAATATTCACGCTGATAACATCCGACGCCTTGTTAATTAACATCGTATGTTACTCATGACACGTGCTTTTTAAAGCTTTCTGATTTATTTGGATGGATGGAAAGAGTTAAACTCTATTGTTGCTGGCAGTTCTAACAGACTTTTTATCCTTTTGTTTGATATACTTAGGTAGCCAATAATTTTATATTCAAGAATGTATTTATACCCAGTTCTTGGCTTTAGCTATTATATTCCTTCTTGATACGATAAGTCGTTATTATTTTATTTGAAAGTTTAATACTTAGGTACTTCGAAATCTTGAAATAAGCATTTATTTCAAATTCCTTTTGACCTGCCAGTTATTTGCTCACCTTTCATGACGATTATTTATTATTATTATATTCTGAATCTAAACACAATCGCAGCAAAAAGTAAAACAAACTAATGTCATAATATTACCTCTTTCAATCTTTAAAGTTATTTTGCAAATAACCCACGCAGTAAATAAACGGTAATAAATAATAATATCCTTACAGCAGTTATAATTTGATTAACAGTTTCCGCTAGTAATTGTACTTGTACCTACCTACATAATTTGTCCGTACAATTTTGGTGTCTTTGTTCTGACATATTTGATGTGACCATTTACTCTGAAACCAACCTTCGTTTGTTTACCGTCGTTCATTTTAGGTACAATGACTTTGTGGCGGCCGTTTTACAATACAATACAAGCAATGTTACAACTTACTTTGTTGATATTTTACTGTTTCAATAAGTACTCTGTAGACTAGTAGTACTATATAGTTACTATAGTTCAATCCCCGCAGCTATATTTGAAATAAGTACCACAGTACCTACATATTATATAAGTTTTTCAAAAACTTATTTATTTAGTTTTTATTTTATTTTATTTTATTACTTTGGGAAACATACAGCTTTAAATAATACATAGTGATAAACAAAATATTAGTACATCCGCCAAAAAAGTTTCCACCACCAAGTAGTACAATACGTTGAACAGACTATTATGTAAGCAAACAGATGTAAGAAAATTATTAAGTAAATAATTACATTACAACAAAAAAGTATTTTTTTTCTTTAAAAGTTTTGAATGTAGCAAATTTGGTATTTAAAATAAGTAATCTAATAACATTTTAACAAAAATGGTTAAGACATGGTAACAAAAAACATTAAGGTTGTAGTTATAGTAGTAGTATATATGTACTGTGTAGGTAAGTACCTACCAAGACACGAACTTTCAGCGGGCCTACCGCCTAACTCTATCTTTGACTCTGGCTTTGGTTTATGAAGTCAGTGCACTGTCCGTCCTTGTCATCGTGTTATGATATGACAAGGACGGACAGAGCATAGCTATCGCTCAAATTAATATATCATAACTCATTTTCATATTTCTTTTCAACTGATCGTAATTTATAGCAATTAACGTTACATAATCAAATCTTTTCTAATAGCCTTTTTCGTTATGCAGACAATCATATTTTGAACGAGTTCCTTCATTTTTAACCGACTTCCAAAAAAGGAGGAGGTTCTATGTTCGTCTGTATATTTGTTTTTTTTTTTGTGTATGTCCACCGATTACTCGAAGACGGCTGGACCGATTGAAATGATTCAAACGTTATTACATTAGGTACACTCCCAAGTTGGTCCCATTTTTTAAAATTTGGAAATCGGTTCAGTACTTTTCAAGTAATTTTGAAAAAAGCACGAAAATAGTATGATTTTGTGTGAATTACCTCGATGATTGGTCGTATTACTTCTTTGTTTATGAACTGAATAAGATAATATTTTTTTTGTTGGAAGAGGGATATCTTAAGTGTAGTTTTTTAACCGACTTAAAAAAGGAGGTTCTCAGTTTGACCCGTATTTAAGTATGTTTCTCCGCGATTATCTTACGTTTGGCTGAACCGATTTTTCTACATATTTAGCGCCAACGCTCACGGGCGCTTAATCGCCGAGCGATTTTTTGTAGCCCAGAATAGAACATATGGAGTTCAATACGTAAACGCCCACGAGCTACAAAAAGTAGCTCACACATAGCTCGGCGACTAATCGCCCACGAAATGACACTGACAAGAGTGACAAGCGGCTTTAACCCTAAAAGACACCACAATTTTTTTCGCTGGCTGACATAATTATTTTTGTAATGGTAGAGTTTGCAATAAAAAGTAAGAGAATTATTATTACATGATATGCTTACCAATTTATATAGTTTTTAATCCTGTTCCATAAAAGGTAGGAACACACTACGAACCTGAGGTCGGTTATAGGCAATTATTGTTCTGGGATTATCATAAGTTTATAATTTACCTATATTATTATGGAAAACTTAACGTAAACGTAACAAAAGAAACATCAAGTTAGCTAAAGAATTTGACTAGTCGCTAATAAAATCGTATTGAAAGCACTGTCGGATTGTCTAAGAACAAACATCTAGTAAATTTTATTTATTTATAAATAATGAAAATCAAAGCAGTCGCCGTTTAAATATGTTTTCCATAACAATGCCTACCTACCTACTTCTGTTTTGCGTAAAAGAATCGCAAGATTCAGTTTTTTAAGTAAGATGATTTTGGGCATGGAATAGGGGATAATACTGAGGAAGTAATGGCGCCACATGCGACTGTCCTAAATTCGTTAAATTTGATGTTTCAGATGTAAAATGTAATTTCTGACGTATTTTAGCCAATCAAAACCATTTTTGTTTACCACAGAGTACAATGGCGCCATCTGCGAAAAGTTTTACGTATTATTTCCTATTGCGAGTTTTTACACAAAAAAAGAAAAACCATAAGCATTCTATGGGTTCTTTATAAGGGTTCCGTAGCAAAATGGTAAAAAGGAACCCTTATGGTGTGACTCAGTCTGTCTGTCTGTCTGTCACAGCTGGATATCTCGATAACTATCTATTAATGGTATCAACTTGAAATTTGGAATAGTTTAAGATGACGTTTGCCCAAATATTTTGCAAATAAGGATGTTTTTTTTACAGCAGGAATTGAAAAGGGGTCTTAAAAATTTGAAGTGAGGCTACTAGTAGGGCATGTGGGTATCATAACATAATGAAAGAGTGTTGTTAGCACATTTTCAAACATTTCTCTTTTTTTAGGCCGCATAGTGTTCGACTTATAATGAAAAATGTAAAAACATACCGTTCCTTCCTCCAGCTCCAGTATAGAACTTATAGTAAAAAAGATAACTATAACGTTCGAAAAACATGAATAAAATATTCTATTGTACTGTTAGCCGATCGGTAATTATAGGGTTTGAGGTTATTTTTCGCACAAGTCATCACGAAAATACAAAAATGTGGTATCGATGCATTCAATACGATGCCCCGATCACAAATATATAAGATGAAAAGCGTGAAAATGGCGGGGGTAGAAACTGTGATGTCATAAAGTTTTCAGTACTTACAAAGATTTTTTTCATACCATGTGGTATATCAAAGCCCTTTGGCTTTGTGAGTATATTGCGAATATAAAACACACTATAACATGTCATCAAAATCTCATCATAGTAACATACACAGTAACAGTCAAAACACATAAAAAATACCGTTTGTGGAACATGGATAAAAATATTATTTTTTAATATGTCATAAAATGATGTAATACAAAAACTAGCTTATGTCTGCAAAACAAACACTTCGAGCGACTCGCAATATTTTTTCGGGGTCAAAACCTTCCAGTAGGTATCGAACAAATTTTTATTAATTCTTGAATTTGCGCATATAAAGTAAATGCAGAATTTTTGTTCTTCACACTATTTTGACGATAAAAGGATCTGTACCCTTAGCACGAACAGCTATCAAAAAAATAATCATTCGATAGATAAATTTTGTATTGGAAATTTGTACAACGCCATCTATCGCCGATAAGCGAAATGAAATTTTCCATAGAGAATTGTCTATCGAGTAATTTTACGTGCGTTTTTTTTCTCGATAGCTGTTCGTGCTAAGGGTACTGAAGACATTTGAATCGTATACATTGTTTGCTTCATTTGTGAAAAGTAAGTATATAATTACTGACATAAATAAATCATAAACTTTATTTTATAGAGCTTAGCAATAATAAAAGTGATTGTTCTATAATATTATTACCGGGTGCCTTTTAGGGTTAACCTACGTCAGCGACTAAAAAGCGCCGTGATTGTCGCCGCGATTATCGCCGCGTTTATCGCAGCGATATCGCCGCGATTAACGCCGCGCTTATCGCAGCTACAAAATAGCGCCCGTCAGCGGTAAGCCTTATACCTTACCTACAAGGCACAGACCTACACTAAAAATAAGAAAATAAAAAATTGTTTAAAAAAAAACAAAAAACCGACTTCAAAAAACCTACCTCTCAAAAGCAAGAAATAATATTCGTAATAATAAAAATACGTCTTTTGAAGTCGGGTGGGACTTTTAGAATAAAAAAAAAGGAATTTGTACTCCAGCCCCACCCGACTTCAATAGACGTATTTTAATTATTACGAATATTATTTCTTGCTTTTGAGAGGTAGGTTTTTTGAAGTCGGTTTTTCGTTTTTTTTAAACAATTTTTAGTTCTTTTTTGTTTAGTTATTAATGTTCAATAGGAACTTAATTGGTGTCTTAAGTCAAGTCACTCATTACAGAGTGGTGACAAAAAGGTCCTAAGGAATTTTCTCAAGGGAAGTGCAATATTGTTCTCATACTGTACCTATTGTTTTATTTGTATTGTTTCAAACTCATTGTTTGTCATTTTGAATTAAGTAGTTTTACTGCGAAAGCTTCGGGCAAATAGTCCTGAGAACAATAATTACTTATCCAAAACAGGATGATCGAAAATTCTATACTTACTTACTTACATCCGTAACATATTACATTAAGTTGTTGTGTTCCGGCAGTTAGAGATAAGATAGCCAGTTCCCCAGTGATGAGGATTCTCCGGGTGTTGTGCGCTTCCATCTTCATATCATCACTTAACATCAGGTTAGGTGAAGGCCAAGCACTAACTATCCCTATACAACTATAGCTCTTCAAGCGAGTAAAAAGGTCATAAGGAGATAAATAAATTACCTGTGTCTGACGATGTCGTCGGTCGAAAAGCAGTCAAGCGCGAGTCAGCGCGACTGTAGCGGGACGTTTTATTCTGGAAATAATACTATGAAGCCGATGGTTCTCGCAGTGCCACGCATCACGCAGATCAGGCTCCGTCATTCTACTGATGCTACCAATACACGCGTAGAGATGCGTTGTTGGAGTGTTACACCAAGCATGATTTCTATACAAACTTGGCACTGCGCGCAGTCTTCAGCGTCGTAGATCGTCAAATAGTTCAACATGTCGTAGGAGATGAGCCATTCCTACGATATTTATAAGTCAATTCAAAACTGGAGTAGGTATGAGGTTGTCCTCATACCTACTCCAGTTTTGAATTTCCTAAATTGATATTTCCTAAATCAGTGCTGACAATCGCCGAGGTTGTCGGTCGCCGGCAGCACCTCATTACCGGGCCGGAGTTCGGACTCAGGGCGCTGCCGCTGGAAAACGCCTCCAACTATTTCACGCCACGTTAAAATTGAATATTCACGCCTCTCCGGTGCCTCCGATCATGTCAGGGAGATAGGTACTACGCCGTCCGTTTTTTGTACGGAAAAGGTTTTCATTTTAGCCGTTGAAGTGTGACTTGATTTTAATATTTACGTTTTGTATTGTTAAAGTTTTTGAGAAGTTGCTTTATGTAATACTTATGGCCCAAAAATTCAGTTGATTTTTAAAAAGAAACTACAATTGCTATTTGGTTGACTTAAAACTCTACCGCGTTAGAGGTAGCCGTCGAGGCTTATTTCCAGAAATAGAAACGCTGTGGTAGGTAGCTAAACACATACCTTACCTTTTAGTAAAAGCTTCCAAATAAATTTTGCTAACTTAAATAGGTACTAGGTATTACTTTGGCTTTAGCAAAAGTGGAAAAACTGGAAAATAATATTGTAAGTAGGTAGATAACAACATAACTTTCTGATCTTACCGCAAAATCTATTTTAAAAACTAAATATTTAGGTAGGACCCTAAGTTATTATTTTTTATCTTTCATCATACTTACTTACCTTGATATTTGCTCAAAAAATATTCAATTTATATTTTGAGATTTATTAATTTACTAGTAAAATAGTGACCGTTAAAATAATCGGAATTTAGGTAAAAGTAATACGAAATCTCTCCGAAAATCGTTCGGCTTACGGGAAGTTTGAAGTCAGTAGGTACCTAAGTATTATAATAATAGTTTAGTAAATAGGTAGGTAAGGCCTACCTATAATGGTATTTTTTTATCTACATCCGCAAACTTTGTGACCGTCCACGTTGCAACATAGGTACTGTAGCCAACACTTCGCGATAATATCCATATTTAACTGACGAATGACGTTTAATACCGACCGGTGGTCTCTGAGCACGTACTCAATATGTAATCTGTTGGTTATTGTTGCATTGTCGAGGATATCTTACCGCCCAAGGGGTCCATTCCACTCGGAGCGGGCACATCAAATTTATCCGAATCCAATTTAAATAAGCAACTAGCCAACTAGTTGCGCAATGGACCATCGACCCGCCACAATTGTGGCTCATTTCGTTCGCTTATGCATCAAACGCGTTCAGAGAGACTCCCCTCGCCTCTGATCACATTACATACCAACTTTAATAACACTTAATAGCTCCAGTCAAGTTCAAAATGTTTTGAATTTAATAGCTAGCGAGTGCCATAGCCATAATATATCAATCAGTTTCATATCGTTAAACCAGGCTTAAAAAATAACCTTGATATTCTGTGAAGAGGTGTACGAATACGAAGATTATATCTTTTCGTGTTTATGGCTCCACGTTTTTAAATGCTATGCAAAATATAATATAAAATTGGTAAAATACGCTCATATTCACACCTTATTGTTTTGCAACAGAAAGACTTCTTAGGCACTCCTCAAATTGCAATGTTTTTTTAAAGAAAACACTCATACATGAGAATTTTTACACTGATGATTGTGACACTCCATTGACGAAACTGATAGCAATCATCTTGTATACTTAACTATTGAAGTTGTCTATTGCTAAAGATACTGTTATTTTAATAACACTTGAGATTGGATCGATGGAAGCAATTAAGTACTTAGGTATTTTTTTAATACTACTTGGCAAGTAAACATTGAAGCAATAAGTAATTGAAAAGACCCTTTCCGTGAAATAAAATATGTAAGATGAAAAAATCTAACTCATTATGAGAATTTCTATACCCGAAGCTCCTTGATTCTAAGGTTAATTGATGGCATACGGTTTAGTAATGCGTGCTGGAATGTTGCCCTTGCAGATTTAATGCTGTTTGTGTTGTAATAAATCTTTTATCCTTGTCTGTCGGGCTTCTCGGCTTACACTTGATCGAGATATATTCCTTTCTTGGGGTTTAGAAAGATGTAACCAGTTTTAGTAATTGCTCTTAATGGTCGTAAATTCTGTAACCAAAAAATATAGACATTGATTTTAATGATAACAACTTTAATGGGGAAATGCTGAATTGTAATTGGCAGTGGTTGGGACTAGTTATGATGTTGGGTAATGTCCTTACTTGCTCCATTATTAGTATTAGTACCTACTGATAATAACCAGCAATGGTCAGATCTGTGAGTTATAATGATTTTACAATCGTTCTACAGCAATGAAAATCATTAAGAAGTTCAACATTACCGAACCTATGTAATTTCTTGCCCTCACCTTTTGCCGGAAGACTTGTTAAAATTTGGTAAAAGAGTGCATTATTATTATTCTAAGACCACCTATTTTAAAACTTATAAGTGGGATATAACTATTGACAGGACATGGATGGCAATAAGTAAGTAGGTAGGTACTTCGATAAACTAGACAATGATATCGATTTTAAAATGTGCACTATAAGGACGATATTCGTTTAACTCTTTGAAGTTGGTGTCTTTGAGCAGGCAAGCGTGTCGTGATGTCGGTTACAGTTTGAAAGTCTACTCCCTGTAGCCCCACCGGACCGGCTAGTCCAACGGACTCAAGTCTGCGCTCATACGCTGAACTTCCTCTACATGATTGTGAGTGCTTCTTATCGGATGTCGCCACTAGTAGGTATCACATAATACTACAGAATACATAATAGTAGGTGCAATGCATGCAATTATCTTATTGTTGGACTGCAATGTATACAGGGATTGATAACGTTATTTTTAAATGTAACGTTATTTCTTACTTCTTTTATCGTTACTTCTAATATTAACGTTATGTCAATAAATAAAGTTACTTTAGATAACGTTATATTAAAATTAACGTTATTTCAGTAAATAACGTTAATTTTAACGTTATTTCTTACTTTTCGTTACCGTTACTTTAAAATTAACGCTATTCCAATTAATAACGTTACTTTTTTACCGATAATTTTACCGGTAGGTACTATTGTACCAGTAAAGTTTAACGCTATATTTAACGGTAATGTTACCAGTAAAATAATTTTAACTTTTTACCAGTAAATTTACCGATAAAATGTTTTAACGGTATTTTTAACGTTATTTTTTTTGTAACGTTATTTTTTTTAACGGTATTTCAATCCTGTGTATAACACGAATCTGCAATTTAGGGTTTGATACCAAAGACATTTAAATGAGCAATTGGATTAGTCAAACTTGATCAAATGATTTGATAGTAGCAAGAGTTGAAAACGATCTCAGTTTGGCGAGAAGTGACCTACCCCTACAAGCCAGCATCAAACTAAGAATGAATTTGTACGAGTAAATTAAAGCTTAAGATATTTTATCGAGGTTAACGATAAATATATTTTTGTCTATACAATAATATCTACCAATTTTGTTATGGCTCGGGGGTGTGCAAGCAAGCCGATTGCCAAACCGAACCCCCAGGGAAATAATAATAGTGTTCACATACCGGCATTTTCACGCACGTATCGGGCAAATGGACGTAGAATTTTGTGGAGATGCGTGAGGTCACGAGCCGCACGATCAGCGCGCTGCTCGGTGACGTTCCATGACCATTCATCATCCGACCACAACAAAAAGCCCGAGCCTCAACCAACAAACCATTGCATAAGGAAAGTTATATGTATATCCTTATGTAATTTAGCTTTGTGCGTCATACTTAATGAATGCGAGTATAAATAAAACATTAATAATGAAGTGTATTTTAAAATCAACCTAAATAAAACTAGCCTTCTATAAGCTTTTTATATATTTAACAGGTACTTGAGAACATCGAAGTTTCTAGCCGCCTTCAACTTTAAAAAGTTTTACAGACAGTGTGAAAGCCACAACCTCGAAGTCGGACTGGACCTACTATCGCTGGCACTTAATTGACTTTTATGTGAATTTGTAGCACATAGCCTAAAGAAAAAACAAAATGTCACGTTGTAAGAAAAGTCATCAATCAAGCTTGGCAAAAAAGAAAGAGCCGCCGCCTCGGAGAGAATAACATCTCCAGCAAACTTTATAAAAAATGAAATGTTTTTTCCGCAGCGTTGACAGAGGGAATTGAAATATAGATGCTGGAGATACTTCGAGGAGAAATTAGAGCCGAAAGTGCTGGTCCAACGTTTTTATTGGTGGAACGGATATTTTGTGCTCGACGATGCATCTTCGTCAAACTCTTCAACGTGACGCTTATGATTTTTTGGAAAACGTTTGGTTTATTTTGAAGTGGATCTCCTTTATTTATAGCGTTTGATTGATATTGGTGAGTGGTGGTAGGTACTACTGATACTAGTACTTATCTTACGAGTGGTTCGCCTTTGCCGTTCATTGATGGCTTTGTAAACGATGCACCCATCATGTCACTTTACAAAAACGCATGCTCCCACGGCTGGCTTGCGACATTTGGCCGATCAACTGCAACTATTACACACTTCCAAAATGTTGTGAAATAAATATAGAGGCAAAAGGCCACTCCTTCGTGTCAACTCATATGAGCATTTTATGTATCTATAAGTTCATTAATTAGCGCGCGTTACGATAACCACGAAGGTTATGCAATTATTGCGCGTGGCGGCGCGGCGTGGACATGTGAGTTTCGTGTTTATCATACATATGGCGACGACGTGATAGTTCGCAATATGACCTGTATCGCTTAGTACCTACCTACTGTGTTCATTGTGTTCATTTTTTTTCAATTTTAACATAAGTAACTGACACCCGAGGCTTTCCATGAGCACGGCCGTTATAAAAATTTCATACTGATAGAGAGGGTTATAAAATTGCCGCGTCGGTTACTAAACTTTACGCAGTTTTAATCATATAATAATTATGCCGTGCTGTAACTGTAATTATGATATAGCTTACCGAGCTAACGTTTTCTACCAAATATACCAATAGAAAAATAAATAAAATTAAAGTCGTACTCCATTGCGTTCGCCAAATATATTCTTCATGTCTTAGGTTTCGATTCCGTATCCGATATCAAAGTGTGACATTTTACTGTAACAAAGGGCAAATCGTTTGAGAAATACACCGATAAAATGATTGGGACGCAGAATTAACGATGGTCTGTAGGAGTGTGACGCGGGAGCCGGCCGGCGCGCCGCGGCCCGCATCATTTGTTACGCCCGTCGCCCGCTGGCTCCCTAGGGGTAGGGCTGCCCTATAAATTTGCTAACTCAGAACAATCAATCGACCAGCTAACAATTTCACTCATAACGCTGACAATAAAAAAAGAACCATTACTCTATTCCCAATCCCAACTGGAAATTAAAGGTGCAACGTTTATAAATCAAGCACTCGAGTTTTTCTACAAACCTTTAGTGAGAAATATTGACATGCCAACCCTATGCTGCACCATCATTACTCTACCAACGATTCTTTGTTACCGGATATCTGAAATGTCGCGATCAGTCAACTGACTATTATTTATCGGGCTAGAGATTACCTTTGGTCCCGTTTCTTTTAGTGAACGGAAATATTTTGTCAACGTTGAAACTGACAAATGTAAACATCAATGTTTGTTCAGATACTATTCCTAGCTAAGAAGTAAAGAAAGACTAATGTACTACATACTTAATAAAGATGGTATTAAGTTTTGGAATAATCGACGTTCTTGACAATCGCTTTTCTTCCTATTCGTGATGCTATTCCGCACAACTGCTATTGTAAAAGAGTTTCAATAGCGTTTTGCTAAAATATGCATCGTAAAAAAGAGTAGGTTCACATTGTGTTCTAGTTTAAAAAAGAAAAACACATCATCATAAAAGTTTAAACGAACTCTGTGACCTTCTGAACTGCAGTGATCTCACGGCACGAGGTCTCACTAACACAGTTAGTTCCTTAATTAAATCAATTAATGGGCACCTGTTAATGCCCGCCTCGCCGAATAGCACTGCACTGTATTTTTGGTTAACGGAAAAATTATGCTATTACTACCTTAGATACCTACGTACCTACATTTACGAGGTTTTGATAAAATATTCAGAAAACAGTGAAAATATATGCAAAATAGAAGATAGAAAATTGTGCATTTGGATTTTTCATAAATGGAAAATATATCACTTTTTTTAGATAAGTCAATGCTCTTTTCCCATTTGATGAATGATTGTCTATGATCGTATATACTAATATTGAAAAAAAAACAAACTATTATTCCAACAATAAAGTTTTGTAAAGCATAGGATTAGAAACTTTTTGCCATAAAACTAAGTAGGTACCTACCTACATGGTTTAAATATAGTAATATCACACAAATATTAACAGTGATAATGACATTTATGAATTCATGGAAAAATCGCCAAATACCTAGTTAAAATTAACTGTTTTAACTAAGTAGTTAAATTAATTAGTTTGGTTAATTAATTAAATTAATGAATCCGTCATTTCACTTCATTTAGTTAGTTATATGAACTTAGTTGAATTAGGTATACTAATTAATAAGTATTAACATTACTACTATTTCAGCATCCATTGCTTTTTTGATCCCATGATACTATCATCAAGCAAGAGTCAAGATAATAAGGTTACTTCGATCACAAATAGTGATTCGCTTTCTCTCATATATCTCATACGCGAACCTTGTATTTCTGGGGCTCTTATCCGTATATAAATAGGGATTAAAGTTGTATAATTTCCAAATGCGGATTATAGCACGCCTACAATTCAGAAGATGCTAGCGCGCAGTGTCTGTAGTTGCATCAAACATTTTTGCATAATACGCGGTTTATTGCAGTCGAGCTGAATGTCAGCTGCGAGGCCAAAATCCTTTTCATATAGCACGCCCTGACATTCTCGGCTAACTCGTGGATGGGCCATTCACGATTGCAGTCAGACTTTTTAAACAAAACTTCGAGGAAATTGTTCTGTCTGTCTACTTGTATTTGGTGTTTTACTCCATATAGCTAGGCTATAGGTACTCTATTCTCAGCATTGTAATATAAAAAAGTATTGGTGAAGTTTAAGATTTTCCAGCAAAACTTGAGAAGTTTTGACGGTTATAGGTTTTACCTCAGAGACCATGGGTAATGTTAAAATTGTATTTCATTAAAATTAATGAAAATTATAAAAAAAAGGTTTCATTAAAAATATGATAAGAAAAAAAATTGATCTATACGTTTAGCTTTCAGAAAAAAATACTCGGATTATAACAATTAGTAATTTATATCTATACACATTGTGGTTGCTTCGTTCGAGCAAAAATCTATACATACTTGCATAATATCATAAAATTGTAACCGGCCGATGTGTATATTGAAGATATTTAAGAAAAAATAAAATAATTGGTCTATATAAGAGTAATAGAAGCCAAAACAATATTTTTTATTTTAGACTTTTTGCCGGTCTGTCTGTCTGCATGTTTGCACGCGCACCACGCAAAAACTCTGCACGAAATTAAATGCAGTTTTCACAATTGCATTTCTGAGAGTGCAACTTAAAATCTGGTGCATGTTTCATCTTGATATACCAACGGCCGCTGGTATTAAATAAATAATGAACAACTAAAACACGTTCAATTCGCAAAAACAAGTTTAGAGCAAGTCTAGGTCTAAAATCACAGGTGTTCGTCTGAAGAACATTATTAAACTAAGTTGCCAGACAACTTTTTCGATAAGTATAAAATATAATTACGACTATTATCGAACATTTATAATTACTCGCTAGTTTTAAGTTAGGTACTTATATATATTTTATTATTTACCTTCCTTCGATTAAGATTACCTATTAAAACTGAATAAGTTTACATCGGTTTTTGGTTACATTACAGTCGTTTCATAAAAAACTACGTGGCTATTGGTTGAAAAGACAGACTTAAATTTATATCTCCTTGATATTCTTCTTCGGAAAATATTTACTACCTAAGTAGTAACACTGTGCTACTTACAACCTATCTACAAAACTACATAAATGCTTGTATAATTTTGCTATTTTTTATTTGTAAACCGTGTTATATTTTGCGAGATTCGGCACGTAATCTGGGAAAGATTCCAACTGGTTGGTGCCTTGCGAGAAAGCCTAGTGATTGATGTTCTTACTTTCGCAGAAAGGATTCTCTTGCTACTTTTCACATGCCTAATCCTCTTAATCCTAGATATATCGTTATAAAGATAGCATTTCCAAAAATCTTATATGTGAAAATATGAATTTTTAGTGCTAAAAAATTTGTAAGATTTGGCAAATAGTGAAACTATTAGTCTGTAAGAATAATCTTGTTAATTAGTCAATGTTTATGAATGACTGTTTGTTTTCCAAATAAAGATAAATAAAATAAATAAAAGATTTCTGCTTATTACTATTTGATACTATTTTTTGTGAATTAGAATTTGATGAAAAAAAACAAAAAACCGACTTCAAAAAACCTACCTCTAAAAAGCAAGAAATAATATTCGTAATAATAAAAATACGTCTATTGAAGTCGGGTGGAGCTGGAGTACAAATTCCTTTTTTTTATTCTAAAAGCCCCACCCGACTTCAATAGACGTATTTTTATTATTACGAATATTATTTCTTGCTTTTTAGAGGTAGGTTTTTTGAAGTCGGTTTTTTGTTTTTTTTAAACAATTTTTTATTTTTTTATTTTTAGTGTAGGTACCTTGTAGGTAAGGTATATTATATATGTAGAAAAATCGGCTCAGCCAAACGTAAGATAATCGCGGAGAAACATACTTAAATACGGGTCAAACTGAGAACCTCCTTTTTTAAGTCGGTTAAAAAACTACACTTAAGATATCCCTCTTCCAACAAAAAAAATAGTATCTTATTCAGTTCATAAACAAAGAAGTAATACGACCAATCATCGAGGTAATTCACACAAAATCATACTATTTTCGTGCTTTTTTCAAAATTAACCGATTTCCAAATTTTGAAAAATGGGACCAACTTGGGAGTGTACCTAATGTAATAACGTTTGAATCATTTCAATCGGTCCAGCCGTCTTCGAGTAATCGGTGGACATACACAAAAAAAAATAACAAATATACAGACGAACATAGAACCTCCTCCTTTTTTGGAAGTCGGTTAAAAAGGAATACAAGAGACTTGATGTGTTTATAGAAAGTTGGTTGGTTGGTCTTGGTTTTAGGTTTCACACCTTATTCACACATAAGTTAGTCGTAATAATTAAAACTACCTTTTAAAATGGTTTTCAAGATTTGGTAAATAAAAAATACGTTAATGTATGTTTTACGTCGGAGTCAGCAGACAGAATATGACAAGTCCCGTAAAGATTTATCACTGCCTTTAAACACTTTATTTTTACACTATCTCTAAAGTAAAGATCTTGAGTCTTGATATTTCTTGTCTTTGTTATTCCTGTGGTCGAACCCAAACAATTAAAATAGGTACTTACAGTTTAGGGGACAAAACAATAATGTCCCCAGAACTTCCCTACCTGCTCTGACAGATCCTGAGACCCATGAGTATGAACGATGTTTTGGTCAATTCAAATGTGGCGTGACTAATGGTCACCAATCACTCGACAGAGTGGCTTTCTTTTTGGTATATTTATTTTGAGCGAAATTGAGATACTTACCTTTTTTCATGCAAATCAATTATCCATTTGTTTCGGGAAGCAATTTTAATACCAACATTTATAAAAAATATTGTCAATTTTATCGTTTTTAATTAATTAATAACTAAAATACATATTTTTTATTTTGGAAAACTGACAATCACAAAACTAAAGAGCTAGTTAAGGTTTCTTTTTATTATAGGTCCAAGCATGGTCCATGATTATTATTGGTTGGCACATCAGTGAAAAACTACAAAATTGGAGGTTATTACATTTTTTACATAAATAAATGATATCGTGTTCTTCGTACGGGTAAAATTAATGATTTTTATTTAACTTAAGTAGTTGTTTTACGTTAGACTTGACCAATAAAAGATTTAATCATTAATAATATGTTATTAAAAAATTATATTAACAAAATTGAATAACAAACATAATTATTATTATTATCTCATTTTTTATTTTTTGTAATCTAAAATAACATAAGACTCAATAAATTAAAACTATAATTTTGTTTTACTTTTAAAAAAACTTTTAGTAGGTATCCGAATTTTTTATAATATGAAATAACATTTTATTACATTTACAACTCACAAAATAGCTTAATCAACGACAATAAGTAGAGGTGGGTGGAAGTAAAGGAATAAAAATCGGGAAGGTAATTTATTATTATTTAATATTATTTAGAGTGCATACAAAATAAATTACACATTTAATTTAAATAACGGTAAAGATGCCTACGTTAGTATTTTCATCAAACGATTGATTGTATACTTTTAAAGTATTTAGGTATGTAAATAGGTTAAGGTTCCTTTAAAGAAGATATTTCATAACCGACTATCTATTCATCCACATATTAGATTTCCATCAATCATATAAGTATGAGTATGTAGGTACCTACCTACAAAATATTATTTTTAAGTATTCTACAACATGTTATACTTATCAAACATCTATACTTATAAAACTATATTTATCAATACTAAATGATATAGGTACTAGAAAAAATACGACTCGCACTAGATCAATTTTCGGACGGGAATCGAAACCGCGACCTTTGGATATCCGGTCCAATGCTCTGATCACTGAGCTACCGAGTCACTAGTGACATCGTCGAATTTCTTCTAGTATATCTGCTAGCTAGCATTATTTCACCAATGTGAGGAATTACCTCGACATTCAAATGAAATATCTTTTCAGATATTTTGACTTTGACAGATTTATTTAGTATATCATTTAGTATTGTATAAAAATAGCATTGTCAAAGCAAAAATCTGCAATTTGAAAATTATATTTATTATTAAATCATACTTTAATGTTATAGATAGACCTTAATTAAATATTCCTAACACAAAAATACTTTTTCTTAATAGATTTATCTTTGAATAACCTGTTATTACATTTTATTGTATTGTAAATTCTGAATCTTACAAACAACTGCTTTAAATATGTATTTGGAAAACAAAGACAGCAGTCGTCAAATGAAATGTCACATAATTTTTTTAAAATTCCATTTCCAACTGAATCCAATTTATTATGTTGAAAATTTTCTTTGAAGCGGTCATCGAATGCTTTTATACATGTTATAAAACTTTCAGGAGGGTTTATTAGAAGTGTATTGTTCTTTATAAAATCACTTTGTTGCATCTCTTCTTCACCTTTCTGAATCATCTTATTAATTGCTTCACAGTTATGCATTTCGTAACATTTTCCCAATAGATATCCACAAACATACATGAACGCGTTTTTTTCAGGCAAATCAAACCGGTAATCGACAGTTCCTACCGCGTCAATTATTGAGTTAGTTGTAACACCGGGTTCCTCTTTTATATAAATTTGGTTTGTGAGAATACTAAAATCATCACTGTTCATTAACAGCTTGTCTAAATCATCGGAACAGTTTGTATTTTCGGAATGTTTCATGATGTTCACCATAAACAACTTTTTAAAAGCTCTGCTAAACTGGATCGGTGTTGGCTTTCGACAGTTTCCGCCTTGTTGTCGAACGCAACCAAAAAAGTTTTCTAAAGGGTTCTGATTTAATCTACGCGTAAAAATGAAACGAAAACCTTCAGCCTGTAAATCTAGTGCAAGGCATTTAATACTTTGTAGTGAAATTTTGAAGCCTTTCAGACATTTTATTGAATTTGTTACATTTTTGTTTGTTTTATCGATGACAGCGACGTTGGACAATAAATGTTCGAACTGTTCCAGCAATTCTGTTTGATACGGTTTAGATGAAAAAGCAACCTTATATTTGTTAGAATTTTTAACAACTGAAGAATTTAAGATGTCAAAAGTTTTGTCCATTAACTCAATTAATTTGACAGTACCCAATGAATCTTTGTCTAGCTGACCCCACTCAATTGAAGAATTCATAGCAGCCGCAACCGTGTTACTGAAAACTTGGGTTGCATATTTTACCCTCATTTTTTCAAATTTGTTAGGGTTAATGTGGGATTCTGTCAATTCAGGTGCTAGGCGATATGCTTTTTTGCTGTCCTCCTTATAAAACTTTTCAATATCTTCCCATTTTGCAGTCATTTCGGTTCCGTCTGTGTCTTGAAATACAAAATTATATTTTAACAAATTGTTTCGGACTGATTTCATGAGATGACGAATGTCAAAAATATAGTAAATTTTTTCCCCGTTAATGAAAAAGTACGGTTTGTCTGCGGTGACATTACGCTCATTGGCAAAATTTAAAAAATTTGATCCTTGATCTGAAACAAAAGCTACAACTTTGAATCCTATTTGCATAATTTTGGAAATAACACCATCTAACCACTCATTGAGGTTTTTGTTATTTTTGCGTTGTGCCAGTAAACTATATCCCAACTGCTGTTTCCAGTTGGAAAATACTCCCCTGGCCATAACGACACAACCTTGTGTAGCTGGTTCCGCAGTTTGTGTGCCATTAATTTCATGAAAACCAACTATTTTATCTTCATTGATTTGATAATATAAATTTCTTTTCAGTGAAATTTCATCAGCGCAGATAATACAGTATTTTTCGGATTCGTTAAAATGTTTCAATTTATATTCTAAAGACTTCAGAACATTCGGATACAATTTTGTTCCAACATTTATATTGATTCTTCGTAATATTCTTTCGTTTGGCAAGTTCAATGTTTTTGCAAGAACTCTATAAGCCAAAGGACTTGCTAAGTATACATTTAATGAAAATAAGTTATACTCTTTAACGTATCTATTTTCGCTGCTATTGCATTTCAATTGCTGTTGTAAATTAATTAACTTACAAAGTTGAGGTGTCATGGGCTCTTCCGTTTTACAAGGTGAAGAATTTATTTTTTCATTTTCCAAAGTTCTCCTTATTTTACTCTCATTATTCAGTTTTATGGACAGCTTTCTTTTGCGTGGCGTGTTGGTAGACAATTCCTGTGTTGTTTGTATGGCTGAAGTGCTTGGGATTGACAAGAGATCAGATTGTGTTTGTGTCGAAACATGCCAGCTCTTTGGTAAGACTACTTCCGTTTGAGACGATCCTTCTATTTTAATTATTGATGAAAATGGTAAGTTCAGAGAAGGGATCACGGTTCTTTTAAGTTTACGTTTCATAATGTCTTCAGGTTTAAAATGTAAATCACAAATGAAGTAAAATTTTTGAATCACTTCAATATTTTTCATCTTCAGGTCGTGACGATCACAGGCTTGTATCCATTTTCTGCACCTATAATATAAAAAAAAAATACACATAAATAAGCTTGAGCTGTTGTGCTGACTGCACATTATTTGACTGCACTTCTATGCAAAAACAATCATTGTGGTTGTTTTTGCAAAGTGACATTAGTAGTAATTTTAATTTGCAATTTATAATCACATGCTTGTATCAAATTTAAATTAAAACAAGCTTTCATTAAAAGTAATGAAATAAAATGTAAAAGTAATACATACTTTATACAGGAAAAGTTATATGATTATGATTATTATGATGTTCTTGACAATCTCTTTTCTACCTATTCGAGATTCTACACATCTAGGTTCAGGATAGGTCAAATATATTTCTTGAGGATTTATTTTATTCAGACATGTTTTTTAAATCTTGAAGTGCAACCTCAAGATTCCAGCTCCATTACCCTGGCTGGAGAATCTACGATCAGAGTGCTCGTCAATACAAATCAAACAAGCCTAAACTCGATGTGATTGCAATGTTTTAATACAGAGTTCCTGTATGTAAATAAGTAAAACCGTTTATAAAGAGAGCGCTCGAACAATGTTATTGCGTCGTCGGTAACTCGGTACCTACCTACCTACTAGTACCTTCCTTCATAGCAACACCGCACCGGGCGGCCAGCCGCGCGCCGACACCCCTCCTCCCTCCTTTCCCCGCCAAGTAATACTTTTTAATACGAGGACTTACTTTTATAGGTATCTAATTTGAAATAATGTATTGGGCTTACTAATAACTAAGTATATACCTACCTAGAAGTATACAATTAGGTACCTACCTACATTCATAAATTTAACACTGAGTTTACCTACCTTTAGTGTAAATTATAAATGAAGGAGTCTTGCTTACCTCGGTTCATCTTTGGGAAAATGAAAAAATCTTCTCTCTTTCTCATTGGATGATGCTAGACATCCGTACACAGAACAACGGTGAACCATATTTGCTTCGAAGTAAGTATCAAAATAAATAACACGCGTTCACGCGCCGTGCACGAGAGTTGACACACGACTAAAATGAGCACACGAAACCACGAATCGGCACATGAACTCGCGGGGTGGTGGGGTGAGGTAATGGCGGGCGCGGCGCGGCGGGGGCAGGGGCTGGGGGGGCTGGGAGTTGGGAGGGTGTCCGTATTTCCATTCCATGGTGTTTCTGTACGTAGGTAGGTAGTATTATTATCTATTGTCTGATTCTTGTCTTTTATTTAGTAAACAATTTTTGACAGTTGTCATAGTTACCTACGTTAGTTAAAAATAAGTTAGTACCTTTATCAAATTGTTACCTATTAATCGCATAAGTATTAACAATTTCTTTCGTAATCTATGTGTGGAAAACCTTTTGTTGTAGGTATTTTAAAAACGATTATTTCATTAAAGAATTCGGTGAAGTCGGTTTACTAAATAAGACAAGTAAGGATAAACAGACTACCTACCTATATCTAGTATTTACGTCCACAGATTGCTAAAGCTCTTTAACTGACGTGATGTTTACCAATAAATTCGGACCACATGGATGCAACACCCCCTTAACTTAATTTAGGTATAAGTTACAAAAGTCCTTCGTCTTGCTGAAGAAATCTTGATTCCCTTTGTTTAATACTCGTAAAAGGAAAACATTGAAATCAATACCAACCCTTTTTGTACCTTTCTGTTACCGTCAATCAATCAATAGGACAAAAGATTCGTTCTTTTTGTTCTTTTAGAAGTGAAACAGATCAGTAAGAGCCAGTTATCGAGAAACAATCATGGAACAAGATTACTCAAGTAAACTGACTCACGGCGCTGACAGATATTCTCAGAATAGTAGATAACCTTGACAATGAAATGGAATATACTAAGAGCTGGCCCTGGAAATAGGTGATGGACAATTTACAGAGCGATGAAATCTCTCTAGATAGTTAGCCATACTTTACCACTTTTTCGCGCATTTTGATGCCGCCGTAACTACTTTTCCATCAGTCAAAATTCTTGGCGATGTTATAGGTATTCGATTTAGATACATGATTGGCTTGCTATTATACCACACCAAATCCAGAATTCTGTAAATTGTATACCTTTAATCGCTTTTCAGCCTCTTTGTTGCTCAACCACTCCCACCCCGACCACTGAAAATCTGCGAGGTGTCCGGATCTGTTAAGAGGATTGTCAAGCAAGCGCTCTCCATACAAACGGCGATAACGTTGCCCACCTTCTAAATCTTAACCTACAGTAATTAATTTTTGGTATTTTTTTGAAATGCCTAAATACTAGGGCTGTACGTTTTGATTTTTTAAATATCTATAATAGATTTCGAAATATTTGCATTTTAGTGATTTCATACTTTTGTATGAATGTATGGTTTATTGTTTATTTCACACCAAAAATTAATTACTGTAGGTTAAGGTTTAGAGGGTGGAAAACGTTATCGCCGTTTGTATGGAGACCGTTTGCTTGACAATCCTCTTATGGCAAACTAATAAGAGGGATTGCGTCGCTCTGTAAATTGTCTACCTATTTCCGGGGCTAGCTCTTAGTCCAGAAGTTGTTATTCACTCGTCCAATTCTTTGTAAAACAAGTACAGATCGCAAATATTTTAGGACAGACCAAATATTTAGATTAGTCACTACAAAGGTTAATATTAGCCTATGAAATTGGCGAGAGTTATAAAGAAGTTGCATTTTCCATACCTACTAACATTTTCTTAATTTATTTAACAACCATGTACGCTAATGCTTTAAACCTTTTATGCACTAATGTTAACACTGAGATAAGTATGCCACTTAGGTTATGCGAAAAAAAATAAGTTTTGGCTAAGTTAAAAGAAATGAAGTGGTCACTGCTAACAAAAAGAGGAGTCATTTTTTGCTATTTTTTATGTAATAAGGAAAACTTTAATGAGGATTTTTTAACTATTAATAGTTGTCTATGATAGTCTTTTCTGGATATAATATCAAATCAAGCAATTGATGAATATTTTAAATTATAGAAGTGACAAGGTTCTCTATTTGTGAGAGAGACCAATTTTATAGGTAAAGACCCAATATTATTAGATTCTTCCAGTCAGCTAAAAAAATATTTTTGTTAAGGAATATTAACGATTCAAAGGCGCTGAATGTCTAAGATTTTTTTAAATAAATTATATTTTGACTTATTGATTACGTACAATAGAATAAAAACAAGTTTCTTCTTCATTGCTCATTTTTACATTGATCAAAATATAAGTGGTCATATCTTTTGAAAGTAACATTTCCAGTCAAATATAGAAATAACATTTTACTTGCACTTATTGCGTACCTTAGAATGAATTGTGAACCGCAAATTGTTAAATAGAGCCATCAAACTGAACTACCGTCCTATTCAGTCCATTGAAAAAATAATGATCTGTCTGCTAACTGAAGATCATTTATTTTAATAGACATAATTCCTCTCGTCCATTGTGTGAGTGTCACAGGCACACTTTGAGTTTAGGCAGTCGATAGAAAGAGTGTAGGGTGGTGGAACATTGCATCTAGGCACAGTAGACGCATAAACCTAGAAGTTTATCTGCATTAGGAGTTTATTAAATACCCTAAGAACCCATAGAAATATATTTGTCAGGTACCTACTGAGAGAGATGTAAGATCAAAGTCAAATATCGGCGTCATTAACTTTTATTTTAATTAATTTGCTTTTTAACTTAATTTAAGATGCATTTTACTGTAAGGATTTACAGTTTTATAACATATGGATTTAAAATAGAACTCATAACCTCTTGCGCTAGACCCAGTAAATTAAAATAACGTAAGACCACAGAGTAGGTAGGTGAGACGTGAGAACAACCGTTGCGCGTTTATGTACCAGATGTAAGCACATCCTTTTCAGAAAGATAATTTATTCCCAGTATTAATTATGATATGTTAGTTTAAAATTACGCCTTTCGTACAAAATCATCAGAGAGAAAGCCGTAGATTGTAATACCTATATGTTATACATGTCGTAGGATTATCGTTTAAACCGGATCTTTGCAAAAATCCTAGGTCATTGTAAAGGATCGGATAATTAGAACCTAACATAGATTTCCGTAATCTTTAAGATCACTTTTCAAGATCTTTGTATGAATTTCAGTATGTTTCGTCGGACAATTGGAATCTTGAATGCTGTTTGGATAATCTAAGAGTGGATTTAGTCTGATTGGTCAGAACATGATTCTTCTTAATAAGAAGTTCTTATACGACTATAGGTAGCCAATCAGAGCATCCGTCATTCCAATAAAGTTGACGTCAGCATCAGCACGCGCAAAATGATGGTCATTCGCGATTTACCTAAGATACGCTGGATTTTTGTAAAAACATTACTCGGACGATTGCAAAAATCTGTCTAAGATTATAAATATGCAGTTTTTTGCAATCATACTAGGATTTTTGGAAAGATCCGATTTGTAGGAACATTCTACGACTTATATAAGTCGCTGTCGAAGAACAAAAATGTTAGCATTAAGTTACAATTAAAGAGCTATACCATATGTTTCTATTCTAACAATGGATTAAAAGATAGGAAGATTAAGTACCACCGTATAAAGTACTGTGGCATCCATGCAGGGATTGAGTGCGTCAGCTGTGCGAGGCGATTCTGTCGAATAAAGATAAATGGGTCTATGAGTGCGGGTTAGAGGGGCAAAGGGATGTAGGGAGGGCACGGGACGGGGCTAATTGGCTGTCAGCGATGAGATGAGTCCGGTTCTCCTCTCCGTACACCGTAACCGGCGACCGTCACCGGCGGCAGTTCTCGTGACATGATCGACCAAACAAAAGTACAAAACAATGAAACCTCGGAACAAGAGCGAGAAAAAAGTCGTCACGAATACTGATCACGACCTAGATGGGATTGGATGGTAAATCAGATTAATTTAGCGCTGGCCTTTGTTGAAACGGCTGATTGACGAGCGTGTGCGGGTCGGATTGACGTTTGGGGTGTTAGGATCTCTCTCATTTCCCTTTGTCGAGAAGCTAACGCCTACACGACGGAGCTTTTACCTGTAGCAATAGGAGTGAACTGAAAATATTGTTTTGTGACTTTCAAACATTTAATTTATTTATGCCGGGTTCGAGCAGCGCAGGACCGATCATCGGCGTGGAGATCCTTGAAGGATGTATTTTATATCTTATATAATAATTCAGTCATTGCCCGAGGAAATGGAAAATCTATTGTGTCTCATTTTCCGGGGCCTGAAAGAATAAGCAATTTAAAATAGTTTTAAGGCCACATGCTATTGCATAGTTTCTACTAATATTACAATTTGAGGAAGTTGTCGATTAGTTAACTCAGTTTAAAAATGTGTCATTTAGTTGCAAAAAAGACAATGTTGTTGTATTCGAATAATATTAAAAGTTTGAACTCTTTACAAGTACGACAATTTTATCAAATTAGAGATTCGATCGCACTAACTCAAACCAAAAAACGAGCGGATAGTGTCGTTAAATGCGCAATAAAGTTAACTGGAAAAGGTTCGATTGATTTACAAATCTAAACTCATCAGCATAATTATACTATAAAACAGGCACTTATCAATGGTGTGTGTGCTATCGTTATCTATAAAAAATACAGTGACAGGAAGAGGCAAATCTTATTTAACGTATAGTTCTTGCATCTCACGAATGCGCGTGAATTTAACGAGTTTCAACCTTATTGCATTGCCTTAAGAGTGTGCGATGCAGCTATTAGCTGTGATGCGCCTGCGCAGCGACCATCCCACGATCGCGCCAGGTGGAGCTTCATTAGCATCGCGCATTCATTAACGGTACTCTCGGCCCGACTAATCAAACCCACAACACAACTTATGTGTAAGCACAATAAAAAAACAAGACTTAAAAAAGTTTTGAAGTTGAGTGACAAATAACACTGAAACTTGTTTGTGGTGTTTAAAACTGATTTTTGCTGACACCATTATAAAACGTGGTTGAGTAGAATAATTGTTAAAAATAGGATAAAGTGATTTACCCATTTTGTAAGATTTTGAGACTTAAATAAGTAACTAGTAGAAAATGTTTAGTGAGATTATTATTTCATGTATAAGTACTTAATAATAAGTAGGTTTCAGTGGACACCATTTTAGAAGTGATGCATGTTTTGAATCGTCCGCGATTAATATGCTGACATCCATTTACTGTGTTAAACTTGATCTCTGCTATAAACTGTTATCGAAAAAAAGTCGAGAATATCTGTTAAATGTAATTTGATTATTTACAAGCGAAGTTTGAACGACTTTTTGTTTATTATTTTTTATTTGATCGCGTAGCATTGGGATTCAAGGTCCAATGATTCCATTTGTTAAGGTTTGATGCACAAATAGTTGATGATGGTAAAAAATGTCTCTTAATTTTTTTATAAGTACTTAGAGTACACGGTTTATTAACTTGTAACAAACAAGGAAAGTTTGAGAAACTCTGAACAAGATGGTATATTTAAACATTATATTTGTTAAACTTAAATCTCATTGAAAAATGTAACTTACTTAGGTACAGTAAAAACCATGGAATATAAAACTCTCAACTCTTCACAATGCGATGCCAATTGAGATTAAATCGCTGAACAAATAGGTCCTTCTCTTAATACCTTAATCCCGTTCATTCAGGGATTATTGCGTGCACATTTGGACAATTTCCACGGAAAAATGCGAGAGAAAAACAGAGCACGGCTCACATAAATCTGCGGAGACATACAAAGCGTCAGGCCTGGGACAAAGTAATGAACTAATTACATTAGCTGGGACGGGACGCGACTAACTAAAATGGATAAACCGCGACTATTAACTGCTTTATGCTCGGGGAATCATTTTGTTTCTTCTGGCTGTCTTTTTACAGGTTCGCAATAACAATAAACAACATCACCGCTAATTGCAGTGTTGATGTAGCACTGTGATGTTTTAAAAGATGTATAGCCAAAGCGCAGCTATTTGTGTTGATGTAACTGGAGAATTATTGCTTCTCCACTTAAAAACAACAAAGTAAACTTGGAAAAGACGCAGTCAGTAATTTAATTTGCTCAGTGGTTCTCAATTAATCATATTTTTTTATCTAAATCTAAGAATACGTTTTTTTTACAAAACTGTAATCAGTATTATAATAGATAGGTACTAAATAAATGAAAATAATAAATAAAAAACTGTTACCACTAAGCTCTAACTAAAGTATTTAGGTATACCTACGGGGTGTGGCGATAAGACGTACATACTAAACTCAATAGTTATCTCAAGCACATTCTCTCTCTTTTGCTTGGCTGCGTCATCTTCGTTATAAAACGGTAATTGCTGATACTTCCTTAGCTTAGCTGCTTCTAGCCCGACGCTATTATCATACAAATTTTCATGTTTGCGGTTATTATTACTGGAGAGGGTATCTCTTTACTTAGCCGCCTAGAAGCCGGGTGTAATTTGAACATTTTATGCGCGTTATAACACTTAGGGCAAATTGTATAGAAAGGATATGAAGCTTATATTCTGTTGTTTAGAGCACAGAACAGAGATTTTTTAATGTGCCGTTGGTTTAGAGATTGCGCTCAACAGCCTTTTTGTAAAATTATATGACATTATTTTGGAGTAACTAACTAACCTTTTTTACTTTTACGTTGCAAGAGAAAATAATTACTTAACTATTTTTTTTAAACACAAAGTAGTTAGCTGCTCTATCACTGTAGCTCGCACGATCCTATTATTTTAGTTACTGCAATTTTTATGAAAATTCTTTTCGTTATTCTGCAAGCTATTGTTAGGGCAAGGATAAGCTCCGGTTGAGCTTAATGTTTCAGAATATTTTAGATATGTATATTACATAATATATAAACTATTTAAGTAACTATCTAAGTCTTTACCGACTCCATTGAGCACTCGCTAGCCGAGACATAGGTTTTGGTGTTAAGGATAGTCAAGTGGTCAAAGTCAAAGTCAAAATGGCTTTATTCAAATAAATGAATCGTCTTTATTCCCTACCTCCCGTTCCAGACTTTTTTAAATGACAAGAAGTAGATAATAGATATGTGCTTGGTGCACTGCGATTTATTTATTCCATAATTAGTATGTACGCTAGTGTAGTTATTATAATTTTACTTATTATTACAATAATAATAATAATCATTTATTTCTCATCACAAACTAAACATTGTAACAAGGTCATTAACATTACAGGATTAAGTAATTTAAGTCTGTGAGAGCCTGGAGCCCATGCCAGGCAAGAAATACCTGTGTTACAGGTCACCAGGCTCCCACCACCTCGAGCCACACAATGATTCACATTAAATGAACCCAATGATGACGCAGAGTAAACATGAGAATATTAAATGACAAAAAAGAAAATATAAAAGTAAAACTAAATAAGCGTGTGTGTGTGTGTGTGTGAGTGTGTTTGTGTGTGTTGTGTGTGTGTGTGAATGGTGAGTGTATGTTCCTCCTTAGTAAGTAATTTGTAAGAGGTTTTCTGTTTCGTTGTAAGTCAAGTTCAGTAACCACATAATCAATTTCGCTTGGAGTTAAAAACGCGTAACTGACACACCGATCCCTTACGTCGTTTACCACTATGTAGCATAGGGTCGTAGTTGAGCTGTGAGTGTTGGCGAAGTAAAGTATGTAGAATGAAGAGTTGCCGGGCAGTAAGCACCTTCCATAATGTGTAGACCTCAGTCGTTGGGCATAGGAATGGGAGAGATGCGCCTACTTTTAAGACAACTCTCTGAGCTCTCTCAACTAAAATTAAAGTGTGTCTTAGCAGCTCCTCCCCAGGATGAGATACAGTAACTCAAGACCGATTGACATAAGGCCAGATATACAGACTTAATGACGTGAAAGTCCGCAACATGTCGAAGAGTTCTAAAGATATAAATAAGTTTCCTGAGTCTACCGGCAAGGAGAACAATATGAGGATAGAAACTAAGTGTAGAATCAAACATCACTAAATATTAAATCAAGTCCGTAATAGAAAGTTCAGGACAGGCGCAGTCTAATGAGGATGTACAAGAATGGACTGTCAATGAATGGGTGTCAGTAGTGACCTGCAGCCTTGACGAAAATGTCATGTATTTAGTTTTATCTACATTTGGCGTCAATTGGTTCTCGTCTAACCATTTGGTGACTGCATTCAATCCTCGCTGTGCTAAATCATAAACGTCAGTCCAAGAGCAAGCGTGAAACAAAAGAGCAGTATCATCGGCGAATGTTAAAATTTTACCATTGGAAAGTTTTAGATTGCACAACTCATTAATACATATAAATTAGAAATAGGGTTGGTCCGAGAACACTGCCCTGTGGGACTCCGAAGTTTATATAGGCAGTTCCTCGCTCATCCAGCCATCAATTTTAACGAGTTGGGACCGATTAGTAAGATAGTTGGAAAAAAGTTTGAGAGCTAACCCTTTAACACCTATAGCTTCAAGCTTGCGGATAAGTTAATAACAAAGGGACAACTGTCTTATAAAGCTGCATTTTTATAAATTGTCAGATTATTTAATCTTTATAATAATATGTGAGAAAAATACAATAGGTACCTAACGTGTATTTAACTTCCTTACGTACCTAATTCATGCTTACTACCAAATGGAAGATTTTATCGTCAAACAATGGCGTGATTGTGTAATAATTGCATGACATGCAATGTACTTACTAATTAATGGTCGTTACTTAACATTTTTTTTGCATCAATGCTAATAAGCAGTCGGTTTTCAAGTTAAAGATACTTACATTTATTCGTCGTCAGAAAATCGTTGAACTAATTTTCTTAATAGGTTTAAAAGTATAAATGGTAATGGGCGAAAATGGTAATTAATTTTTAATCGTCAAAGTTATTTTGCAGAAAAAAATTACTCGCATAAATTAAATAGGAAAATGTTAGCGGATTGCTAAAGACTATTTAAAGTGATAATGATAAATGGAAACAATTTGCGAAAGTGATAAACATACTTACTTACCTACATTATAATTACTAATTAGCAAATTGTTTCCATTAAAAGAGTTTGGTTTTCTATGCAGGTCTATGTACCAAAAATATAACGTCGATGTTGCGATTGATATTATCGTATCATCCATTTTGCATCATCGATCATTTTCGCATCATACAAAAAAACAGGCTTGAAGAGTTATGCAATGTTTCGTTCACGCCCACCTACGTTTTATTGAATCCGACGTGAGGAGACACAACACCAAATTTATTATTCCTAGCTTGAAGCTTTTGTAAAGCTCTATTGAGCCTTGCGTCACCTAAAGCTCCTTTAGCATAAACCTTTGCCGATAGATAACCTATATTATGTTATTACTTACTCTTAGATAGCCTGCAGAAAGCGGTTTTCTCGCCACAAGATGCGGAAGACAGAGTCCCGTTACAACCCAGCCTTAATGTGAAGGAACAGTCGTGCGTCCGGACCGCAAGCCACCAACGCACGCGCAGCCATTTCTAACGCACTTCACGAATGCATTT
Source organism: Agriphila straminella (assembly GCA_950108535.1). Taxonomy (NCBI): domain Eukaryota; kingdom Metazoa; phylum Arthropoda; class Insecta; order Lepidoptera; family Crambidae; genus Agriphila; species Agriphila straminella. Next base: position 9,697,059 of record OX467306.1, on the reverse strand, counting down.
ACCACTTCAAAGACAATTTTGGTACTTCCTGGGGCAATCTTGTATCTTACGACATCATTAGAAGAACCACATTTAAACTCATTTTATAAATGGGTATTCAAAACTCTTACGATGTATAGTGATGGTGACCAAATTACTAAAGCGTGGAAATTCTGGGAAATATTTTGATTACTTTAAACATAATATCATAAGTAGGTACCTATGTATGACACCTCGAGACGGCGATCCTTACCTAAGGTGACTTACTATTGTAGACACATAACGTGGTTGGACAATATATTTTAGCGTGTCCCGACAACTAACGACAATTATTGTTCACTATGAACTATGTTACCAAAGCAACATTATCTCAATTAAATGCAATAGTTTTGGGCGAATACAACTTTAGTGTGTGTGTACATATACGTGTACACACCTTAAATGCTATTACCAATTAGCAATTAAAGTAAAAAACGAATTTCGCCATAACTAAGCACTAAAATAATTAAGTTACATCTTATATCCTAGCAAGTAATGACAAGGTATGTCAATCAATGTTAAGTTAACCTGATGTTTCACTCAATTAAGTTTAAAAAATACTTGGTTTTTATCTCAAAATAAACTTTATTAAGTCTCATTAATGAACTTTTATTGCTTAGAATATTGTTGTTAATCATGTTTATTTTTAAATTAAAGGTAAAAATGCTAATGGCTTTACTAAAATGCTAACTGTACCACATACTCGTCATTTTTCTTTCACCATAGCACCACAAAAGCACGGTTGTATTATAGTTTTGGTAACCAGTTTTAATGGCATACTAATATAATTACAATTCTTATAATAGTGTAAATTAATGAACAACAATTGTATAGGCGTAGGTATGAATAAATATTCAGAAATTAATATTCAACGCGTTTTGAAGGAGGTGAAATTAACACGACGGACATTTCGCCTAGATTACAAAGCCAGAAATTTAAATGTTGATTAAATTAAGTACAAGTTGACTTAATTTTGAGAGAAATCTTGATGTCGTTTGAGTTCTGTCTTATTTATTTCATATTGATTAAGGTACGAGTAATTAACCAATTCACATCGGAGGATAACCAAAAGTTTAGTAAAAGTTTATTCCAATCTTAAAATCAATATTATTATTAAGTATGTAATTTCAAAAAACTTACTTACCTAAGTTATACCAGTGTGATAATTTGTGAAAATATTTTTGATAATTTGAACTAACGTAGGGACATCCTGTGTAACATTTTAAGATTTTTATTAATGTAGCATTAAAAGTAACATATTTTATGTCTTCCAATTGAGGCTTAAAGAGGTGTAGACATTATTAATTACACCGTTTGATAACTGCCGAGCAACTTAACCATCTGGGCTCGTAATTATCGACTGGATTGTTTCGTAGTCGCATGTGATACGGTCATTAACAATTTGCAAATCGTATACATTTTTTGCGCACCAAGTTTTTTCTACTCGTCCTTCGGAAATCATATTCAGATGTGGACGGAATGGTCTTGAATATATTAAGTTAATGGCGAGTGGGATTGTTTTTTATAAAGGGACCGGTTTATGTAGAACCGAGAGTTCTTTTTTGTGTGTAATTAATTTTAGATTTGGAGTGTAGTCGTGACCTGAACGCGTGAGCCGCGCAGGCTTCCGCGCAATTTGCTTCGAATGTTACAATGTATTTTCAACCTAAATCATTTATATACGCGACCCTGTGGGCCTTAGCACTATTGAAATACGTTTCAATATCGATTAGGTACGAATTGATTTGAATATATCGATAGCCTACGCAGCCTACCCACAGCTGCGATCTACGTTTATAGACAAATCAATCAAGAAAGCTCTACTTGTTGCGTATGCGAAGGTAGAATATTAGGGTCTAAAATTGTTCTCACAGTTTTATAATTGATCTATCCTTTTAAGTGCACAACAATATTAATCATTTTGTTAAATTTGAACTGGCAAAATTATTATTTTTTGCCAGTCAGTAAAATAAGCTATTAGAAAAGTACAAACCTTTGAAAAATTCGTGTACCTAGCTTTTCTTTTTGTAATAACTTTTTCTACTATTTCATAGTTTGTTATTAGGTTTTGTTATAAAACTTTTGTACACTGCGGCTTTTTTAGCTACGAGTTGTTCACAAAAATGACAACTATTGCTTTTGTTTCAACAACATAATACCTATCCTTTCATATGTTTAGGTACCTTAGCAAAGCTTAAGAAAAGGTGGTTCCGAAAACCACTTAGTAATTTGAAATTAAAGGCAATCGAATAGGTTCATGATCTGTAATAAAAAAATAGAAATGATGAACAATCGAAAAATGTTTATACTGCGATTGTGCCAGATAACGCCTACTGCTGAAAATAGCACATTATTCCGGCGGTGATCCGCGTGATGGATGAGCAACCTGGAAATACAACTGTCAATCAAAATAGTTTTTCCATTGGAATCATGAAACGTTAGTTCATCTCGACTGATTAATTACACACATAACCTACAATTTCTATTTGGGAGTCTATAACTTTAAGTTAACAGATTGCGAATAAATTCCGGATTAGTTATTCGATAATTTCGTAGTTAAATAGTTCCGCTTTTTCCTCATTGGTGCTTAATAATTGATGATTAGCATGACATCTTCCAGAAATCTCTAAGATAACTAAATTTATGTTTTTGCAGGACAGCAGAACTAGGGCGAACACGGTACACGAACAAAATAATAAAGAAAAAAAAAGTCTGGAACTTATAGTTTTGGGTGGATTACCTATTATAATAATTAGTCATTAATTCATTACTTTCAGAAAAAAGAAAAAGTTTTGATAAATATGGTGTTTAAGATGCTCTACATAGTTGACTTCAAGACGTCTTTATTTCTAGATGTCAGGTATATTCAATGGTGACCTCTACTTAATCCTTCTATTTTTATCCAGAATCCTCGCAGCAAACTGTGGGACAAATAGCGGCCAGCCCTACATATTGTTATTGATGTGCGCGGACGGGGCGGGCGGCGGCGCGGCGGCGGCGGCGCGGGCGCGGGCTAACTAATAGTTTTCATTATGGCCGATCATGCACCCGAACTGTATAGGGGTGTCATGGTTACGTAACTTTTATTATGCTTAGTTTCGTTACTTAGTTTGGGACTAAATGTTTGGTGTAATTATTTTGTCTAGAATACGGACAAAATGAGATACAAAAATCTACATGAAAGGTAGAGTCTACAACTCTACATGAAAGGTAGAGTATAGAAATCATGTATATAATTTTAAGTGACGCATATAAAGCATATTCTTATTTTTACTTACACTTACAAAATTAACCATCAAAACATTGTCATGAAAAATGTTGCCAAGACGAGACTAAATAGCTCGCACTATTATAAAAATTAGCAGACGTCAAGCTCCTAACTCTACACGATCTAACTCTACAAGCACTAACTTCACAAACATCACATATCATATCCAGAAAATTTTGTTAGTCTGGTATTATCCAAACCTAAGTTATTTGGTTCAAAAAAGACGAAGCCTTCGAAAAAAATTAGTTAGTGCCGAAGTGCTTCGCTTGGTCTTCTTGGCGGAGGCACTACAGCAACTACATACAGTGCTGCCAGAGAAGCATACCGCGTCAAAGTGTAGTTGCTCATTTGTCTTCACTAAAATGCACATTATGCATATACTTAAAGACAAGAAAAAGATAATTGATGGCATGGTGGTAACCCTACAGCCCAGACGGAAAAATCATAAAATACGGCATCGGGTAAGGCTTAACGCATACGTATTGACACTTCTCCCATCACGTTTAGGCTCATAAAGTTCGTAGTTAGTTGATACGTGGTAATGCCACATAAGTTATACAATCACTTTATACAATTATACGCGGCGGTAGTAAATAGAAGTTACTAGGAGGAGAACCATTCGAATTTAAAAATATAACCTTGCAGTTGAATGGAGAAAATGTAGGAAATCACCTACGTCTTTTTAAATTTTTCAAACGTATGATTTTTTATGTTCGTTTCGAATAACACGATGGCGAGGTTGTGAGTTGTGACACACTCAATATGTAGCATAATAAGTAAGTAAGTAGTAATACCACCGAATATATAGTACTTATGTGTAATACCTAAGTATATTACGAATACAGAAGCATTGTTAGTGACAGTGGATTTTATTTAATTATCAAAGAATATTTTAATTATCTATATTTTACGTACAGAAATACATTCATTTTTTGCGAATTCTTCGACCAAAACTCTAAGTAAGTATATAATTATTTTCAACCACATCGGACCAAGACGTCCAAAGAACCAAAACCAATGATTTGATTGATTTTGTCTATAAATTCTTGCAAGAATCATCAAAAAAAGTTATTCCGCGTTTTAAACGTTTAATTTGAAAATAATTAGATAGATGACCGCAGAGCAAACTAATTAGATGAAATGCGGTTAGTTCCATTATGGCGAACGTTAGAGCTAAGCACACTTTGTAAGCGTAAATTACAGGAGAGATCGTCACTGCAACCTGCGATGCATGTGTGACTATGTCAAACAAAATAACTTGTCTTGTAATATTTAGTTAGGAAAATGAGGGAATTTAAAAGAAAAAAAAAGATTTATTGGAGGTCACTTTTGATTTTACGTTTTTGCTTTAAAGGTCTCGAAAATTGATGTCGTTAAATTTTTATCATTAAAAAACTTTTTTACTTTAAGCTAAATGAATAGCACTTAAAGCTATGAAACAGTTTTCTAATATTTCTTTTTACAAACAACTTTGTCCTATTCTATAGCGACTACTGTAAAATGCACCGTTTAAAACACAATTTCTTTCGTTTCTTCTTTTTCTCTGCAATCAAATAGAGTTTAAAAAGTTAAGCATAGCAACGGTTAACAGTTAACATGGATGAATTATATGGATAATAGCTATTAATAACACGATTGGCGATAAATGTTCCAGTAAACAGAGCGGCAAGCCGCTGTTCTAACGGTTCCGTGGAGTAGTAGAGCAAATAACCAGTAAGTCAACTCACGATAGCTCTTAAAACAATGACTAACATCAAAACAAGTAATTGATAAAAAAATAAACTATATGTGTTAGCAAGTTTTGATTAACTACAAATTCAGAATCGGAATGAAATCCCGGATTTAAAAAATATTAACAATTTACTGAAACTTTTTTTAAATATGTTTTGTTAGTTATTTATTTAATCAAAAAGAATGGATGATTCGACACTCGCTTCGCTTTCTATAATGGATAGAATGTTCTTGCTTGAGTTACTGCTCTATATTCTAATTAATGTTCTATATTGAGTTACTGTTCAGCATTTCTGTTGTGGTTACTAGTTTAACTCGATCTTGGTGGAGGTTCAAATTAATTACAAATCTTCGGTCTAGCTCACACTGCGTGACCAATAGGTAGGTACTCTCAGTTGCTTATTTCTCTCCAGCTACAGTTATTGTAAATAAATCATTGAGCAATATTTCTTAAGGCTATGCACTGGATTTGAGCATGTAAAGTATTAATTAAATTTGTGTAATAAAACTTAACGACAAGCGGCTTGAACATAGCTGTTTAAACATTTTGATGATAAGAACGCTATTTGCAAGAAATATTTGGTGTACCTAGTAAAATACTGCACTTATTAGAAGTTAAACGTTTGTCAATGTGGTTATCTGTTTGAATGAAAAAAATAGAAGCAAATCAGAGTAGAAGAAATTACCTGAATGTGTGTGGGCTGGCATATACGTAAGTAAGTATATAAAACATTTCATACAAAAATATAAGAAAAAATCTACTTTTGAAATAGACGTGTATCTTGATTGTCAATCAATAAAAATTGAGTTTATAAATGTTAAAATTGATAAGAATAAGTTGAAATCAATGCATTCGTTCCAGTTTTGTAGGAACCATTAAAACTTTAATTGAAACGGGTTGATGGATTGCTATTGAATCGTTATATTTTGTACGTTAGTCATACAACAATGTTTGGCTACATCGTAATGCTTTTTAAGCATTTTAGCTCTATCATAAGAATCATAACGAGTCTAGAGACAATCTTAGAAGTTGTTTAATACAAATGTAAAAATGATTGTGCCTCGTATGTTTTATTTAAGAATAAAGATAAAAATTACCTACATGCAGTGCAGATATGCAATCGAAGAACGGAAATGCATTGCAACACAGGTATGACATGAATATAATACACAAGCAAGTGTACGTGATTGCTTTGCTATTATCTAAACTGTTTATTAAGTATTTTTAGCTAGAAGTATATTTTATTTCGTAATGCCTAAATGAAAATACTATTTTGATGAAAGCATAACAATAATTGTTTATTAAATCTATTATTAAAATAAATTCAGAGGTCTTGATAGCGGTTTGGAGTGATAATTAAAATGTTAATAGTAGGCACGCCATAACTCGATCCTCGGTCGTGTACTTATTCATGGAATATTGGTAGTTATATTGATGAAAGCTTAACAATAATTGTTTATTAAATCTATTAAAATAGATCTTGATAGTTGTTTTGAGTGATAATTAAAACGTTAAGAGTGGGTGCGCTATAACTCGATTCTCGTTCGAGAAACGGCGGGGTTCCTCAATTATTCTACTGGCTATGGCCAGGAATGTCTAATTCGCTCACGTAATTTTGGTCGGAATTCGTCCCAGACGGATGCCGGGAACTATTTTTATTGCTTGTTTCCTATCTGCTCGGCTCTGTCGGGGACAATATAACTTGAGCTCGAACTCTACAGAGTTGCCGCTGTAAGTGTATTGTGCGTTGCACGTTCACTTCAGTTACTTGCGTTAAACGTTTTCTTTTATAAAAATCTTTTGATCCCGTGAGAAAACAGTAAAATGGCTTCATTAATCATGGTGTCTGTTGTTAGCGCTCGACAATAGAAAACATTAATTTGAAGATAATTGAGGGTTACGTGTTAAAATCAATAGAGTAATGTCCACTTACGGGTAATTGTGGCTATTCCGGTGAACCAAGACACCTTACATTGCCTGCAATAAAGAAGAAGTATTTAGTAGAAATACTTAGAAGTAGCTAGTCTAAATAGAAAGGTAGTACATACATGAATGCAGACATGAATGCAGACATGAATGAATGAATAAGTCCATAATGTTTCTGGTTGCTTACATTTTTTAATATAAAGTTGAATTTTTTTCACGTCTAGAGCTGCGTCTGTTTATATTGACTATCAGATAGAGTGTGATTTTATGAAAAAATATGGTGTAAGAAACTTTATCAGTAGCAAAAACAAAGAAGTACTTAGTAAAATACAAAGTACACACAGTAGCGAATATTCACAGAATAATCACAAGTTCATACTATAAAGTATTAAGTCAATAGTAACAAACAACACAAACAAATCCGATAACTCTTAAAATTAATTAAAACGTTAAAATATTCTCTATACATTGTTCATAAATGTTAAATTACAATCGATCGTTTCGAGATCAAGCCGTGTTGCTTCTAATTCGACGCTTATTACAAGAGCTTTATAAATATGGATTAGCAAAGTCAACGTACGGTGGAGTTTAACAAAATAAAGGGAGATAAGTGATATTGGACTGATGCCAGGACATGGCGGGCCCCCACTCCATTGCTCTTTACATAACTACGTATTCAAGGGATCATTAATCTTCCTAGTTCCACGCCAGGCCGAGTTTAATTTTAATAAACGGCTTTAGCCATACCACGGTATTAATTTACATGGCCTAATGAATGCCGCGCTCTTGTTATTCGAAATCCTAGATTTATTCACCCCTTTTTAATTTTTTATTATTGAATACCTTCCCTTTGTCATTCCACTATTGTAAGTTTTTATAAAACGAGTACCTAAGTTAAATTTTCCTGTCCATATTTCCGTAGTTAAATATGTTTAATCTTTACAAGGAACTTTATTATTTCCCTAAATGTTTTACGACAATCAGTCTGTTCCTGCACTAGACATACTCGAAGGTTGACTAATATGACTAAATTATTTAGGTACCTATAGGATATAGGTACCTTTACCTGAAATTGATGAAAATTTCTTCAACGAATGAAAGTCTAAATCGTGCGTTGAAAGCATATAACTAAAACTCGAAACAAACCAACCACAATTGTTTCTCGGTTACACTGCTAGTGTTTTAAATGAAAGTATATAGGTAGGTAGTTCTTAAAATTGTACATGTAACCAACAGTACGGACAAACAAGACTATAGCCTAATCCCTAAATGGTTATCTACAAATTGGCTCACCACAACGCGGTTATATTCTGCAGATGGCGTACTTTCATGACTGGAGTTCAATGTTGTTAGTAATGAATTTACCCAGCGGGGCCTAAGTTGTATAATATTAGTTTACTTCAGTTGGATAAAACGGTGACAAGGATTCTATTATTGTTTACAAATCACGTAATGTTCCAAGTCTGAAGAAAATGCTTTTCCTATAATTTGATGATTTGTTATAGAAAATAATATAAGTAGAACATTGTTTGTTTTATATAAAAAAGACAAGTCGACTGAAAAGATGGAAACAAGATTAAATAAATATTAAAGGCAACATGTCATACTAACATGCAGTCGGTGGCATGCATAAAGAAAGTGACATTATGAATTATTGAATTATATGCCTCCGACTGCATGTTATTATAACATGTTGCCTTTAATATTTATTAAATCTTGTTTCCATCTTTTCAGTCGACTTTTCTTTTTATGCAGGCGGGTTTTTTAATTTTTTAATTTATTTTTTTATTTATATCTATTTAGTTATTATATATTACGGTCATGATATACCTTTTTAAAATCCTTATAATAAGCCCTTTAATTTGACACCCATATTGTAGTATTCAAAAAAAAATCGTACAGCCGCCATGTTGGTTTTTTTATAACGCCACCTTCTTAAGAACACTTGGGCTGAAAAGACAAATCTAACGATATCCTAATCATAGAAATCTTTTTAGCCGTTTGAAAGATATGAGGTAATAAAGAATATTACATACAAACATACTTACAAGATACGCGCGAAAAACATAACCAGCAGGCTTACGTGTTTTTACCCGACTGCGGGTTATCTTTATTTAATCTTGTTTCCATCTTTTCAGTCGACTTGTCTTTTTATGCAGGCGTGTTTTTTTATCAATGTAGTTTGAACTAAAGATCATAATATAAACACATACCTATAGTAAGCTACGTGTGAAATGCATTAGATAAAAACGTAAAGTTAAATTACGTTGAAAACGAGGTTAGAAAACCTTTTAAAAAGATAGGAAAAATCATCTTCAAGTGCTCCATACTATGTTACGCTCCATATTTTTGAGCGTTTTACGAGGGTTGGCTATTCTAGTTTGTATTATCGCCGTAAAATAGAATCATAACTTACTAAAAGCATGCCGCTCGTAACTCTATTAGTGGTTAGACACTGCTGATGTGACGCACATAACGTGAGGCCGTCGGAGGGCCCGGGCCTTAGGGACTGGCCCTTAAACCTTGCTCGGCCTTCATCAAACCGTGTTTTATGGCAGCCGGCCAAATTCAGCCTGAACACAGGTGTGTACTATTTTTTGGCGGCGCGCTGAATGGGTGCCACTTTTGAAATTCATGGCGTTGCCAACGCGAACTTAGGCTGTAAATACCGGGGAAAAGCAATCTCATATTTTTTCATATGATTTTGTGACGTCGATTGAGATCTTGTTATTGTAGAATTGTTACTAAAAAAAGTTGAAGTTTCTTATTCAAGTAATTTCAATAAAAAAAAGGGATTTGTTTGCTACCTTTAGGTAAAGGTACCAAACAAATCCTAATTATTATTAAGGTGTGCCTTTTCAGTGTAACTTCTAAATAATCAGAAATAAATCTTTATGTATCACTGAAAATTCGTAATGTTTCACCTAAATAACAATGTAAATGCTCGGAAGTAAAAGCCCATTCGACCTATCAGGTGATCGTGATACGAAATCCTTAGTAGGGTAATTTCCGTAGCATTCGGAAATACTGTTTGTACCCGAACCATAGAATGCGTGATTTACTCGTCTCCAGGGAAATATATGCGAATGCTCGGGACGATGTCTGTAATACCTTAATTCGGCTAATCTTCTCCTTAGAGGCTTGTGGTTGTTACGTCATGCCTCCTGCCGAGTGCAACCGGCGATATTAGTATTCAACCTCCGCTTACGTACCTAACATAGATTGTTAGTTTGTGTTTGTATGTCATTTATAACTAACTAGCTTCCGCCCGCGACTTCGTCCGCGTGGACATTCTATAAAATTCTCATGTTTTAATTTCATTAAATTCTGATCAGCCGTTTTTACGTGATTAGGCGGGTTCCCACTAAGCGCGCTGCCTTGCGAGGCATGACGTTTGCCGCACGGACCTCGCACGAGGCTGCTCGCTTGGTGGAGACCCGCCTAACCACGTAAAAACGGCTGATCAGAATTTAATATAAATTAAAACATGAGGATTTTATAGAATGTCCACGCGGACGAAGTCGCGGGCGGAAGCTAGTTTATAATATTCAGAATTGTATCCAGAGATATTAGTATCCCGTTCCCGTTCCCGTTCCGGTTCAAGTTTCAAAATAACACAATATGTGTTTGATTATTTACTTTTAGACATGCTCCTACGAAGTTTAAAGTTGTGATGTCTATTTTATATTATTTTTCCATACAAAATTTGAACCCCATTTTCACCCCTTTAGGGGTCAAATCATGTCCACCGTGTTGGACATCAAAATAAATGTCATTTTTGCAATCGTCATCCCAGAAAACCCCAATAACGACATCCATATCTATTTTTGGGTTTTTTAACCCCTTTAACTACTAACAATAACAATATACGTTGCGTTAGATTTCCATCCATAAGCTTAAATTATTAATTTAGCGATTTTTACTTTGAAAATAATGGATTTTCTTCAATAAGATCAGTGTGTGAAAATACTTTTCTAATATTTAAGTTTAACTGAACTTATTGAACCAGATACGCTTTCTAAAGTGACTTGTGTCATCGGAAATTATAGGTAATGTATTAATTTACTTATATTGGTATAAAAATAATATTAATTGCATTAATCTTTAGATTTAAATGATATTTTTTAAAACTCGGCGTGTAGACGGACTTCCCATGCAGTTTGAGGTAAGTCCGTCTAGTACCAAAATAACCATAACTAGTGAGGCTATATGAATGAAAGCAGTTTCTAGCAGTGATGCAAAACAGGCGTTGAAATATGTGTTTTATGTCATTGTGCTTACGGTTTAGATTTCAATGATAATTCATTTTATTTTATTTTAAGGTAAGTCCGGCATAACTTTGGTGACAGTGGTTGCAAACATTTTCAATAAAATTATAACTATTGTTTTTTCCGTAAAATTAAATACTAAGTAAAAACATAAATCTTTATTTCAAATTGAACATTATAGGTAGTTACTGCAAAATTAACAATTACCTTCCCTCATTATCATTTAAGAGGTCAGAAATTTTTCAACTATATTTTTTGAATAACTGTCAAATTTATTTAGTATTTAAATATGTCAACCTAGTTGTATTTTTGTATAAGTAATTATCACATGTGTACCGCCGTTTTGAGCTATAAAACAAAAAATTGACAGACAGACAAAAGTGACATAATATACGTGCAGCTGAAAAGGTTGACAATATCTGCAATCGAGGCAAGACCGGCATATGATGGACTTTCCTTATGCATGCTAGACGGACTTCCCAACTATTTACATTTAAGGTTGGTATTTTGTGCATGTAATAATTATGAAATTCTAGCGATATTAATGAATTCATCACCAGAAATAGGTATATGGATCACTAAATGACTTTCGTAATCACAGAAACTCCAAAAACTCCATTGATTTTCTATTTTTTTTATTTTTTTTCGAAGAGACGTTACACTCCAACTTCAAGTACTTAACGCGAAAAAAACTGATGACCAATTTCTTTCAACCTAATGATGTTAGCGACATCTATATATGTTTCTCAGTTCACACTAGCTCCGTAATATTTTTTTAACGACCGAGGCATAAGAACCTAGTCCTTCAAAAATGGAAGTTATGGCCTCTAGATGGACTTGCCTCCCAGACGGACTTCCACACATTGACCTTACACAACTTCATCCCCCTTTTGACCCCTTCGGGGGTAGAATTTTGAAAAACGCTGAGACCCGTATTCATTAATTTTAAATGGTCAGCCTAATCACAAAGTTTGAAGATCCTAGCTTCAAAACTGAGGGACTTTCATACAAACTTTGGACCCCCGTTTCACCCCCTTGGGGGGTGAGTTTTGAAAAATACTTTCTTAGTGCACACCTGGACCTCATAAGGAACCTATGTGCAAAATTTCAAGTCTCTAGGTTCAGCGGTTTGGGCTGTGCGTTGATATCTCACTCAGTCAGTCAGTCAGTCAGTCAGTCAGGACTTTGAATTTTATATATATAGATTAGGATGATGTGAAGCAGTGCAGTGAGTGTTTCTAATAATGTTTACAATATATTCCCGCGTTCTCTAAGCAATCATTGATACTATAATGTGATGCTCACGAGCTTGTTTTGAAGAATAATTGCCTGCCGCCTCCAACTTAGTAGCTGGCTGCAGAAGTGAGAGCGGTAAGTTCACAAATGCTGTGATCTTGTAATTAATACCTAGCATAAAAAAGTAAAACAAATTCAGTTCCTTCGTTTGCGCCACAGACGGACACTACATACATAGGCATGCACATAGATATACATACACACGTCAAACATAATACACTTTCTGTTTTCGTCGGGGGTTGAAAAATAAGTGAAAGTTTCTTTCAATTTTAATAATGTGAAAGTTTTAATAGCACCAGTAATTTGATGCATAGTCAATAGTAAAAAAATCCTAAAGCTATAAACAAGGTCGTAAAGAATTGAATTGTGATGGTAGGTAGGAATTAAATCAGAAGTTTAATAATTGCTTATTTCAACATAATTTTATACCTGCAAACTGATAAGAATGTGAAGTAACATGATTCGTTTTCGCGTATTTTTGTCATGCAAGGAAGAAATTTATAGGTAAGTATTTATAGGTTTATACTGACACTTTTAAATAGATAGATAGATAAACACTTTATTGCACACACACATTACAGAAAATACAATAACATAAAACTTAAAACTATGGTGAGCAAAGGCGGCCTTATCGCTAAGAGCGATCTCTTCCAGAAATAGTCAACTAAGCAAAAAGTGCGCGAAACGTGTTCAGGTTAATAAGTAGGTGAACCAACCATTAAATTGGTAGTTGTATTTTATCTCATCAACCAGTAAGAACGAAGTTTTTTAGAATAATCAAGCTCAACTTGAAAATCTTTTTATCCACATTTTTGCATCAGTTTTTAGCACTATTACATTGAAATCATAGTTAAAATGTTCTCTCTCACAATAGTTATAGGTATACCACCAGCGAAGCTCATTAAGAACTACTTTGGTTCTCAAATGATACTTTCACAATTCTGCTCCTTAAAAGGAACAAATGAGTGAAACTCGGCAGTGTCTAGTCGAGCTTCGTTTGGCAGACTCGTTCCATTGTAGACCACAAAATTGTACTTGTAGAAGTACTTAACCTATTATTGCACTTCAAGAATTACTTACTCGTATTTACTATTCTGAATGTTTCTAAGAGTCATTATTATAAAATTTAAGTTCAATGAATTAAAATCATTTCGATCTACAATTTTAATGTTGATTTCGATCTACTATTCAAATGATTCAAACGATCAAAACACTATTTATCAGGTTAAGCCAGCCATTTGTAAAGTGTACACGTTAATATTTCAAGCCCTAAATCTGAATGTCGTATGGAACGAACAAAATGCATAGTACACCAGTCCAAGGTTGTTTTATAACGGCACTAACATGTTTAGTGTCTGCCCATTGTTCACTTGAACCGTTTCAGCGGGACATTTTTATTTGTTGTACGACGAAAGCTTGATTTAAACATTTGAAAGTTCCCCACGATTCCTTGGAGTAGCCGGCAAACTTTGTTGGATTGCGTTTAAAACGTATAAATGTTTGGCCAGATGCTCTTTGTTTTATGTTCGCTCTCGATTTTATTTCCATGACGGTCGATGTTTATAATACCATGTGTTATTAATATATTTAAAGGTTCACACCTCTAATGTGTTTTCGTGTTTTTTAAAGCTTCTTCTATGTTGGATATTATGCAGAAAGCTTTGATGAAAATTTTTGGAGTGACTTATAAAGATATTTTCCAGATGAATGGAAAATTTAATGTCAATAAAATAAAAACACTTAAGTACTTTGATTGCGATTCAACTGGTAACTAATAATTTAAATAATCTTCGAACGAAATATAATACTAACGTTTTTTACGTTAAATGAAAAGGCTGTGCCCGTTACCTTAGTATTATCTTACCACGTTTTACTCACAGATAATAAAATATCAAACATTTGTGACGTGACACAACTTTATATTACAATTCGATATCGAGAAAAGGTTGTCAAGGGTTGTTTTTCAAACAAATATTGCGTGTAGGAAAACTCGTTTAGAAAGGTTATCTCTTGCAGAAAATTGCTTTGCATCTCCAAGGAAATATCACGGCCAGGGAAAATAGCTTTTTCGTAAGTTACCGTGGCTAAGGAATAGTCGTTTGCAACAAGCACTTTATAAGTTTTACAAGTGCAAACTGTTGAATGATGTAAAGTACAGGAAAAATTTGATGAAAGGTAAATATAGTTGATCGGTACTATGTTCAATTATGTTTTCTCCGAAATATACTCTTTTATTACGTACGACAAGCAGTTTTCCGGGTAAGCTCTATCTCTATCTCATCTCTATCTTTATGAGACACATCGAATTAAAACTTATCAATTCATAACTGAATATAGGAAAGTTTGACTTTGATAGTACCTAACCTATGGGTATAAGTTATTCATTGGATTGGCTGACAGTCGCTAACAGACATCGAGATAAATAACAGAAGTCACTTGGAATAAAGTGCGTACAATTTTCCGACGTTTAATGTTGAAAGGTATTTTATTATTGCGGTTAAGTGCAGGGCTGTCTCGCAATTATTTTATTGGTTCCGAGTCCATCGAATTTGGCGACTTTATATCAAATGCCTTTTACGATCTACGTGCTATAACCGATAAAGTAAGCGTCTATAAAGAAAACAGTATCGGTTATACAAGGATGCGTAATAAAATGGTTGAGCATTATGTCAAGGCTAAAGATGCAAAAGCTTTAACATTCGAGTCATAAGCTCCATATTTGTATTGATAGGCTTTCCCAATAATGGTAAGAAAATTATAACTTATTTTTATTTATCTGATAATATAAAAAGAAACATTGCTTTAAGTATGAGAAAGTTTTGAACTTCGATAATAACAGTTAATGTTTCACGGAACTCTAACAATGCCAGTACTTTGATTCAAATGCAAAAGAGCAGACGCAGGCGAGCTGTCGATTAAATATTGTACAAGTCGAGAAATATCGTTCGAAAACTTCTCTGACGGGAGAGTTCATTTATCTTTTGCTTTGTCTTCTGTTCAGCTTTAGGGAAGTTTTCAACATCAACCATTTTTAAGTATCGTTTCCATCTGCGGTGCAGCCGAATGGTATTTCAATTTGGGATCGGTTGAATAAATCAAGCATCATTGCTTAAAATGTGTGGCTAAAATAATAATAAGCATAGAATACTTATGTAAGTTTATACAGGTTGGTCCACAATGACGTTGACAAGTGATTTTCAAATAATTTTAACAACATAAATTATAACCCCCTTACTAATAAAGATTGTATAGCAGATGTATAGTTACACAATGGTTACTCTCTGTCAAACTATTTGAGTTTGACATTGAAAAGAAAGTGACAAAACACTGTGTAACTATACATCTGCTATACAATCTTTATTAGTAAGGGGGTAAAAATATAACTTTTTTTACAGGAATCCCTATTTGTCTTCAAAATAACCTCCTTCAACGCGAATACATAGAGTCAAACGCTAAAATTTAAGATTTATCTAGCAGAATACAGAAGCATTAGCGTAGACCATGTAGCACGGTGGTTTAGTAGGTGTACGGGTTGCATTGCCCTCTAATTGCAACTAATCAATAAGCGCTCTGTCAGCAAGGGTACAACAATCATGGGGTAAAACGGTGCAGGGGATTGCATGGAGAGCCCCGTGAGTCACCGAAGGCGACCAGACGGCGCCCGGCGCGCTGTCTTCCCCACCCCACTTTAAAATGGGCCTGACTAACAAAACTGTTCGTGACTGTACTTAGTGTCGGATATTTTTGGCCTTGAGTAATGTTTGCTAGACAAAAGACTATGTTGTATAACATTAGAGTGAATAATGTTCACGTGCTTTGAGGCACTTATTTGATAAAGGCATCAATTGGTGCCAGGTATACTGGAGAAAAATTTCCGAGTGAAATTTTTTCAATAACGAAAGTTTTTTTAAGAATTATTTTATAAGATTTTTTAGATTTACTTACGCTATAAATAATCCTGTTTTAAACTTAATGTACTGTAAGCATGACGAATAGGTACTTACTTTTGACAACAATGCTTTCTCATTCGTCGAGAGTCATAAATTTTAAAGATTTATTAACCAACCTTTTTGCACCGCTAGCATGATGAGATCAATTTGCTTTAAAATCGCTAGAGCAGCAATATTTATTTCGGATTGTACTAAAGTTGCTAATATTTTAGGGAATACTTTTATTGGGTGGTAAAAAGTAAAAAATCAATAGTAAAATCTAATGCAATTTCGAGTAGACTTTCCAACCCTTCTTATTAATTCCTTAGCACTGCAAGACTTATCCAATAACAAGGCCCCAATTTTACCGACGGAAGTATATTAAGCATATGAAGGGTTTCAGGGTTCGGTATTCGATAAGAATTTTATTAGATTCCCGAAATTGGCAAACACATGAATATTAACTTTCAAAGTCTGCTATTTCTTTTTAATGAAGAGGTTTTTGGAATATTTTTAAATCTAAGAATCCAGATAGTTTATAAAAAATAATTTTGATTTGACACCAGTTGGCACACAATGATAATTACTTAGCTATTTATTTGAACTGAAAAATCACGTCTTTAGTAATAATCATAGACGTAATCTACCTATGCATGATTGCATGACCTTTTAAAGATTTTTATAATTTGTAACTCTTTTATAGTGGAGTTTCTTTACCAAGACTGCACTAGGTATTCGCTATCTCAGAGATGTAACTAACTATAGCCTGTAAATTCAATTTTATAAGACTAAGTGAGTAATGGCGTAGACAGACCACGCACCACACAAGGCGGAATTAATTTTGTTTGAAATTCATGGCGCAGGGAGGGAGGGCACGACTGCGCCCCGTGCTCCGTGTTGGCAACGACTTTGATATGTTAACTCTGCCCTGTACTTATGCTAATCAGAGTAACAATATTCTGCGGCCGCCTGCTATTTTTGTATGCCAGTTGCCATTGTAAAAAAACTTGCATAACAATCAAATAAAAATTAGGCCAGCTAAAGAAAGAAAAACGCTCACAAAAGAAGTGACGACGTTTCAGTATTGAAAAACAAAACAAGTTCTTATGCTAATGACATTTTTAAAGCACTTAATTAGTGAAACCTTGACCGCGCTTTTGCGTTTTTGTATCTTGGTTATGAAATTTGTGCGAAATCGAGCCTTGCGTTTCAAGAGAAGAAATCCTTCAAAGTTAATTTGTGCGTGTCATGAGTCGATTAGAAGTATTAGAATATTGGATTACAACTCTGAGAAAGAAAGGGAGCTGTTACACCCATATATATAATAATAAATGGATTTACTTTTACCGTTAAGTACTAACTAATCCACATGCTTGCTTGGTTGGTACAGATGAAAGTTAAAATAGCTTAATATAAAATAATATGCCGAAAATACAAATTATGCTAACTTTGAAAGTCGTAATGCCTACAATAACTTTGAATTTGTTTAAAAAATATTTTCAACATTTCAGAGTAAGTTATGGCCAAAGAAAATAAATGAAACTTCTGAAAAGGTTATTCTAAGCTAGTTTGCACTCTTCATGCAGTTGTGAGAAACAGACGTCGCAATGCTATAAACACGTCTTTGACATTAAAGCGAGACCCTCCAGTCTGTTTTGTAAATAATTATCTTAAAATAACATTTCAAATTGGCGGGTTGTGCCACGTGGTTTGTTTGCGGTTATGGTTAGACTCTTGCGCAGGGAATTAAGGCCTGCGAAGGTTTCTTCATGATCGTGGACTCCGTCGTCACGACGTAGCCTACTTTTAAGTTTTCATGTCTAATCTGTCAAAGATTTGGTCACTCGATTATCAAATCCGACTATTGCTCATAAGATTACTAAGGTTGAGTGAGAAGTGTCGTTTTCGAAGTCGTAAAAATTGACAAAGTAAAAAAAATACGGTGACACATAGTTACTTGGAATAGACATTTCATCCAATTTCTAAGAATACACCAAAGTCCGGGAGATATGAGAGCAAATTGTATGTTCAACTCATTAACTTTAGCTTAGCTCAGCAGCTTTCTTGGACCACATCTAATAGAAGTTTAAACACGAGATTTTGGGATCTGTTATTTTAAGGTTAAGTCGTAAGATAGCCAATTTACTTTTCGTAATTAGATTTTAGCAGAGTAACTATAGACCTCGCTGATTTCAAATTCCATTACTGTTCACACGATAATATAATTTATTTTGATTTGTTTTTTTGACAAAAGTTAGTAAGGATTACACTTAACATATGAATCATCAATGTCACTACAAGTTTTATTAGATTATCTTAAGCTTGGTCGATTTCAAGATTTATGTTTACGACTTGAGCGGTTTCATTCGATTTGTTTAAATACCTTTTGGCATGTTAATAATGTGGACGCATATTTACTTTTCCAATAAAAACGCGACGGAGACGGTGTGGCAGACAGTCGCGCACGCCGGATCTTTATATAGACCAGGGGCCTAATCGCGCTTATTTTCAACGATAAAACCAAAGCTAAATCGTTACCGTTTCAGTTTCGTTTACAGAAAAATACTCGCTTTAGTTTTGTTAAAATTGTTTAATACTCTGCCTAAGGAGTCTAGGATTACAATCTGGGACAATTTAAGTGAAAATTATGAAGCTAAACCAAAGATTTTTAGGTAAATATAACCTAAATGACAACGTAACGTTTTTGGTTTTATCGTTCAGAATTACCGCGATTGGGCTCCTGGCGCCGCAAATAAAACTCAAATCAGACGCGTCCCACCCGCCCTATAAAACGACATACATCGTATGAAAGAGGAAGTCAATCTAATAACAACCTTATTACTTTTGCATTAGATCTGGTAAGTTCTCGTAGTATCAGTAAGCAACTTTCTCTTGTACGATGGCCTGCCAACAAGCGCAGTGGACAAGAAACATAGCCTGGGGGCTATTACTCGTTACCGCACCGAACGATAAGGACGATTGTTCATTATCATATTTCACTAATTTATGTAATGTCCATTCACCGAGGAATACGGGTCGACGGCTTAGCTCGATAATTTAACTAGAGTAGGTTACACCATTCCTACTAAAGTTATTAGAAAATTATCTCTTTCGTAGCTCGTAGCAATATAGACTATGGCATTACTATGCAGGTAAAAGTTTCCAGATTTAAAGAACTTCTGTAGGTAACTTAAAGCTACACGAATCTTTTTTTTAAATATTTGATTATTACATTACATTAAATATTACTTACGAGTTAAAGGCCTGTCGATCGAATTATGATAATGAAATTTAAGAGCGGTGGAGGTGTTTGCGGTTTGAAATCAATAATAATTTTTCAATTGTTATTTCTGATGAAAGGTTTTCAAGTTAAGAGAATTTTGGTTAAAAAAACCAAAAAAGTGACCTAGTTTTTTAATGATAAAGAAAACTATTTACTGGTTTAACAAAGCACTATAATTATAACAAAAGCGTTCTAACAGGTCATGGTGAATTTATCGTGCTCGTATATCTAACTAAAAAGAGTTTTCATTACTCATGAAATCATTCTCAAAAAACTTCATATTAATAAAATTGTAAAGAGTTACTAATTTTAGATGAAACGAAAAGTTCAAATAACGTTATTGGGTGAGTTTTTGTATGAAACTGTCAACCATTCTGTTATTTTCTCAGAGAAAGTGTGGCTGTAATATCAAGGTTACAGGTCGGTTGCTTAATGTTCTGCGGCCATTACTTAGCTTCCTAATGGATATTTACTTTCGGAGCAAACATAAAAAGTCACATCTTGGGAAAGTCGATAGCTAGGTGTAATATACTTTACTATTAAGTGCGTGTATGACACGAGACTTATATTTAGAGGCAACATAAGGTCTGATAAATCATGGATCCTAATGCATTCTTTGAAGATATGGGAACGAGACATAGTCGTAAAGCTGATGGAAGACACATCAATTTTTCGTTAGTGAAGACTTTTTCGATCGTGTCTTAGCTGATAAAATGTACTGTGTTAGTACTTTCCATTTAGTAAGACCAGTGTTCATTTTTGTAAGTGTTATAGTGACTAAATATGTGTAAATAAATTCGGTAGGTACCACAGTTTTAAAAGTGTTAGTAAGTATAGAATAGATCGATATAATTTGTTAGTAGCTATTGATATGATGAGACATGACACGACTAGTAAGGTATTTTTTATGTGTATGAAATTACCACATTTTTACCTCTGTTTAGTAAAAACTACGATGAATCTTTGTCGGGCCTTATTCATGTTTATACAATTATGGTGTCTATAAAAAAAGTCTAAATCCATAATCTAAATTGCTTCGCATTGCTTACACATCTCTCTCAGGATTACACTTCTTAAAAACGACACCTTCCCCACAAACAGACGGCAGAGTACTAAAATAAATGCTTATTTTAGCACGCGCTGAGCAAGGGTTGGTCGGATCGTCACGGATTCAATGTACATTTTCGGTGAACCTGAATATTCAATATCCTTGCCATGTTACACCTGTCATCAGTTTTACTTGGAAAATATAAACTATTGTGCGTAGGCATACGTATGTTTCTCATTTTAAAATTCTGTTTGTGAATTTGTAAGGCCTGAAAAACAAAATAAGTATTTGTAATTTTGTTATCCAATTACTTTCTGCAGCATACTCGGTTATCTTCATTGTTAAAACTTCAGGTAAATTAATCTGTCAATCATACTGTCTTGTCGTCCCTAAAATAAGCTAACATTTAACGTAAAGAAGCGCGCGCATCAACCGTAAAACATTTACCCCAGAAATAGCTATTCACTTTAGTACTTTGTCACACCAGCTATAGCACTCGTTTCTTGAGTTCCGTCTCTACCTAATTGGAGCGATACGGCACTAAAATTTTCAGCTAGGTACTTCTGTTTCTAAGGCCGACCGTACATTACACGCGGCCTTGGTTTATACGGCTGAACGTCTATTCCTGAACGGCAGGCGTGCAGTCATCGTTGCTTTTACAGTGTTTATCCCAGGCAATAGCGAGCTTAACAATTCGAACGTTGGCATAACAAAAACATAGCAAGTTGGAAATAGTTAAGGAGCTTTCTGCACGAAAATGAGCTTAAACAGTTGTTACGATTATTGTATTTGTTACTTATAATAACACCAAATTTTCAGAATGATTTTTCGATGTTCGATTATAAAATTTGATTATTTTCCGATGTTCGATAAGCAATTTTTTTTTTGTAAAGTTTATATGACCTGACGTAAAATGATGAACGAGTACTTACAGAAAGTTACGTTTTTATTTGCAAGAAAACCAACAACGACAATTTAATTATATACCTAAGTAGGTATATTATTATATGATTAATAATATACCTACTTAGGTATATAAACAACATGCACCACTGTTCCTCTTACATCAGTGCCATAAACTGCCTCATGAACTGATGGCAAGGCCTACTAGCTGATTAATGATGTCCGTTGTTTTTAATATCGATTACAATAAATTGTTCCTATCTTCGTCAAGGCGCGACGACCGACCCAATTTTTATCAGAATTGTGAGTCAATTGGAGCAACCTCGGCAGGCACTTGGCTGATACCGAATGAGAACTAGGTTTCATGCATTTCAATTATCGATAGACTTAATTGGCAGTTGCATATCTATTAAATGAATATAAAAAAACAAAAATTAATACATTTGAATCAGTTTTCCCACAGAACAGGGGCATCGCTATTGGCTGCATTTGACAGGAATGTAACACGTTGCAACTTTTCTTTGATAGGTTTTTATTTGTCATGAAGCTGATAGCGATGCCGACGATACTTGCGTGATAGACCCACAGCTTAACTCTGAATTATCTGTGACAAAAACTAGGTCTAGTCGCTGATGTTCTAGATGCGGTTCATGATGCCGTTTGGAACTGGTCGGCGCGCTGGGTTTCTAACGGACTCCACCTCAGTCCGCATTGCACGCCCTCTTGCGGGTGCTTGCGGTCTCTAATCGCAGGAAAAAGCTCAGGAATTCAGTGCAAGGCGGATGGAGCCCGTAATAAGTGGCCGGTTATTAGGACACTAGCTTAATTACGCTGAATTGACTGAGAAAGTATCTTTTGCGGAAAAATACAAATTAATAAACCAATACCAATTACTAACATCAATAATTTAATGAGTAATCCTATGTGAAAGGGTTAATTAATTAGCAATTATAGGAGTTGAGTTGTTATATAAGTAGATTCAATAGGAAACCTACATCAATATCAGTATAGCATAGCACAGCTCTCAGTGACAAATATTAGCATAATCCTTCACTATGATTATATACGCCATTTTGCTTCGCTAATTACACATAACTCTTATGAATATTAAAGATTTACCACTTTGCTTAAGCCACTTTGTTTAAGTTAAAGTTACGGTAGTTCAGTCGTGGTTTCATTTCTAATATTACCTTCTATGGCATAGTTATTATTTGTATTGTTTTATTATATTTTTATTTTTATTTTATTTTAAGTTGTTCTATTATTCTCCTCTCAAGCTTACGTGCTCACTAGACATGAAATAAAACACTTTTTAACGGATGCTAGCGCGGTTTTATTGAAAGTACTTTAACGTACGTTTAATTTGCTATTTGGTTTGATTTTTTATTTTCCCGACGTTTCGGCACCTTTGCCGCTGGCGTGGTCACGGGGGACTGAAGCTCCTCTTGAGCCTACCTTCAAGCGATGAATTTATAAAGACGTTCAGAAATTAATATTAAACATTTTTTTAATTGGTTTAAGTGAATGTTATAATTGAATTGTGAATTTATTAATGCTAAAAAGTGATAATCTACTGAAACTACCACCATTTCAACAAAATTGGAAGGCAAAATATACATGGAAGAGTACTTATATCGGTTTATGAATAGTAGTGTTCGATCAATGTGGTTGGAATTTGACGATAATTTTATTCAAAATTTTAGAAAACAATATAAATTTTCAAAAAGCAATTTGACAAACGATGAGTAAAGTACATACTGTAAACAGTTCACCGTTTTATCTTTCTCTGATATATAAAAAAATTGCAGAATTGAAGAACAAGCACGTAGAAAGAAATACTGCACTTAAATGAGACTGTCAAACTAAGGTGGTCTAAATTTAGTGCAAAAAGCATCTGCCCGTCTGTTATTTAAATTCGCCAGGTGTAGGTGTCATGGCGTCGTATATGCAAAGGTCACGGGAGGACTAAGGTGCAGGTGCCGAGCAGCTGGCTTGCGCACGCGCCGATCATTAGATGCGAGCCCTTGAGCTGATCAATTAATGCAAACAACTCCACTTAGCTCTTGTTCATTTGAAATTTAGATCTCAATCTGTTCGGCATAAGGTACCTGTTACTTTAATGTCTAAATACTGAACTCATAAACTCAATTAAACGGTCTACATGACTGACTATTTATTTTGATTGAGGAATAGGCATAGTTACAATTTCTAGATGATGATACTTTACTCTACTCATAACAACTTATTTCAGAAATAAGTAATTTTGTTAGACATATTATGATGATTTATAAAAAATAAAGTTAATAAAAATAATAAATCTTTTTTTCATTAAAACTTTAAAACTTTCTTTCATTATTTTTTTTTCGAAACATGTCTGTTATCTTAGTCTAGTTATTACAGTTTTCCTTATAATCACTCAAATTACTGTTCTGAGATACCTTAAGATTACCTTGATTACATCTAATCTTTATCTTCAGATCCCAAAACAATCGCTAAGGAGACCTTAATGAGTCCAATTAGGGAGCTTCATCTCCATGACTCGAAAATTGATAAAATTATATCATAATCCCATTATCCTTCGGCTTAGACCTTAATAAGATTTAAGCTCCATGCTAATGGGATGTTACATTTACTAATAAATGTACAGAGGTTATTAATTATGTAGCTTAAATGATGGATGTATTTGCTCCATTTAGATATAAAATCATATAATTAATATATTTGACAACTCTGAACAATATTTTTAGAGTCACTTGGACACAGGTCATAGAAGTAGTGGTGAACAATTTTTCTTTGTTCTGTGGTAAAAAAATCTCATTTTTAATAGGTCCTAAGTCTAAAGTCATTTAATAATAATTGTACTTACCAAACTAGCTCGGGGAATTAAGCAAAAGCGCTAACGTTTGAATTATAAAGCGCGTGTTTGCTTCGTTACTCCTGCACGTAAAATACTTTAGTGCCTACCTAAAGTTTATTCAGGGCGCCTGAAGGTGCGCACATATTTCAAATTTGATCCTTATTTGCTATGTCCAGAATGCAAGCATCAATCATCGTATACCACCTTTCAGGATCAGAGTGCTTCCATCCTCCATATTTCCATTACAATACCATTCGATGGAAACAGATTCGATCTTGTTTATATAATATTTGTTCTTTCAACGTTCTAAATTTATGATTCCTACTATTCACCGACATGCAATGTGGAGAAATCCAACACACAGCCGACATCAACACATGAATTCAGTTTAATTGAAACAGCGTTAAATGCCAACACAATCGATTAACCTTCTATTGAACTGCAAATGGCTCGTCTAGTTATTTTTGTACGCTAGCCTGTCACGTGCTCTGTATTGAATTCTTAGAAAAAATGAGTAAATATTTCGTATAACCGCTGTTAATTATAATTACTTAGGTACCTAATAGATGGAAAATTCCCGCCATGTTTGTTTGTCAGATGGAAAAAGTACTGCAAATACGTTTTTAATTCTTTTGAGTTGAGACGTTCCACAGCTATTATATTATCGCATATACAACGTGTAACAGGATTAATCCCTAAACCAGAATATTATGGTGATAGGGAGGGAGGGACCATCAAACTGAACAACTTTTACTATTAGACCAACTCTGAAATCGCGAAAAAACAGCTATTTCATACATAAAATTATAAAGAAAATACAAAAATGTAAAACCAAAATGAAACAGTAGATTTTTTCGCGATTTCAGAGTTGGTCCCATAGAAAAAGTTGTTCAGTTTGATGGTCCCTATCTAATCTACCATTAATTCTGTTACACGTTTTACATCCCAGGTATATTTTATAATAATGATTGGCCCAAATAAAAACAGTGTTTGTGGTACCTATGCAATTAATAACGTTATATTCAGCTCATCAACAATTAACGACGCCATCTTTGATATTCTATACAAATTTTAATGTGTAAAAATGCTTATGATGAAGTTAATTAAAATTGCTCGTATAATAAACTACCTAAGTTTCATTACTCCGTTAACATTAGGGCTAACATGCCTTTTTTATTACATAAGTTTTGAAGGTCGAGCGAACATTGAAAGTGCTGAATAGTTTCTAGTTTGTAAGTAATTTTGTGCCAGACCCTTTTGCTTCCTTCCTGAAAGAACAGATTGGAAACGGGGTAGGTATTTTATCATACTAATAACCACTTCAACAAATTACTTGATATGCTTGAACTAAAATGGATCTGAGAATAAGTTACGCACGAAACTTTTTCTTTCTGATTAAGTATTTTGGTTTTGCTCAAGAGCAAAAAAATCTTTCTGTTATGGTAGGTAATGTATTTGTGTTTAGATTTAAAGAACAGTACACTTAGAAGAATGAGACAAATCAACATGTAAAACGATAATGTCCATCAGCCATTTTTAATGTCCCCACTGCTGGGGCACAGGCCTTCCTTATGGGTGGATAAGGAGAACGGGCCATAACCCACCACGCGGGCCCAATGCAGATTGGTGGGTGTTAACGACTGCAAATGCAGCAGGGACCAACGGCTTAACGTGCCTTCTGAAGCACGGGGGAGCTCGAGATAATAAATTTTTGGTCACCCATCCCATGACCGACCCTTGCGCATGATGTTTAACCTCCACAATCGCTGGGTCAGGCGCAAAACCACTGCGCCACCGAGCTCCTAAACGATAATGGTGGTGTCCAATAACAATCGCAGAATATTAATTAATGATTTTTTACGCTACGGTAGAGTCGAGAGAATTACCTAAAAGCTCTGGCTAATATTTTAGGAAATGATCCGGTCGCATTTTAAAGTAATTTTATGATCCTGACCCTCGTCAGCTAAGAGCGGGATTAGTGGCTGAAAGGTTAATTTTATTTTCCTCGATTAGGTACCGTTGAGTAGGCCGTGAAAGAACATGGGCGGACTGGAAGTCCTTTTTAATCGCCCAGAGTAGCGGCTCACGGCCGTCCCAAAGCGTCGAATAGGCAACAATACAAATGCTAATACCGACATTTCGCGGCGACCTCCAATTTTGATTTCTCACTCGGATCGTTTCTGTGACACGACACAATTTCACAATTGGTGAACTAAATTTTAATATTCCGATTTCATATATCACCGTCAGTCCAACAAATCGGATAATTTAGCAAAGTTTATGAATACATGATTAATTACAGGCGTTACGACAGATGTGAGGAAGGCTTTCGAATTTTGGTTTCGCAGTTGCTTTGATTCAAAATGAATAGGAAGATACGGCATACACTTCACAACATTTTGACGTGATAAAACATTTAAAATGAAATACTCGTAGCATTTTTTGTATAAGAAGTTCGTGATCAAGTGCTAACTAATCATTGGCATACTTACCAACAATGTTAATAACAAAAACTTGAAATCTAGAATCATATTTAAAAATTGTTGAATTTTATTAATTCTAAAATAATTCAACAGTCGTCGCCACAAAGTCTGTCGAGGCGTATTGCATTTCGTTTTCCTCCTACGTACCTAAATGCAATGTTTCTCGAGTCGATGGTGGCTCGCCTTGAGCGGTGCATTCCGCCTCGTTCCCTAAGGTACACACGTGGACCGTCTAACTAATTATACACTGGCTGCAATGCAATTGAACAGGCGTCAATCAACTTCAATAGCGGCCGGCACGAGTACGGCTTGATTGTTGTATGTATTAGTTACGCAAGATACTACTACTTGAGAATTGGTACTTCTAATGCGTTCTGTACAAGCATCCATTTCGTTCCAATCAAAAAAGCTTGTAAAAAATAGTATCGCTTGTATTTATTACTTTATCGTCACGTCAATCATTACATTCTTGTAAGGTATTCTTCTATGTTAACATCACTTGAATATGTATACAACTAAGGTAAAGTAAAAAGGTTACATGAAATAGCTTTTTCGCTACAAAATACCTTTGACAACTTTTCATACGATTCATTTGAATTTCAGGAAAGTTCAAATGACGACGTTCAGTGCTCGGAAACACAAAGTACACAGGACGTTAGACTTTCTCAAAGAGATTAATCTTTTGCTAGAATTACAAACAGCATTTTGACTGAAACGCTGACATACTTGTCTCTCAAGTCGTAGCAGCACTCGGGTTTCTTCTTTACTTCATTAATAGACCCTTTAGGCTTACCGCTGACGGGCGCTATTTTGTAGCTGCGATAAGCGCGGCGTTAATCGCGGCGATATCGCTGCGATAAACGCGGCGATAATCGCGGCGACAATCACGGCGCTTTTTAGTCGCTGACGTAGGTTAACCCTAAAAGGCACCCGGTAATAATATTATAGAACAATCACTTTTATTATTGCTAAGCTCTATAAAATAAAGTTTATGATTTATTTATGTCAGTAATTATATACTTTTCACAAATGAAGCAAACAATGTATACGATTCAAATGTCTTCAGTACCCTTAGCACGAACAGCTATCGAGAAAAAAAACGCACGTAAAATTACTCGATAAACAATTCTCTATGGAAAATTTCATTTCGCTTATCGGCGATAGATGGCGTTGTACAAATTTCCAATACAAAATTTATCTATCGAATGATTATTTTTTTGATAGCTGTTCGTGCTAAGGGTACAGATCCTTTTATCGTCAAAATAGTGTGAAGAACAAAAATTCTGCATTTACTTTATATGCGCAAATTCAAGAATTAATAAAAATTTGTTCGATACCTACTGGAAGGTTTTGACCCCGAAAAAATATTGCGAGTCGCTCGAAGTGTTTGTTTTGCAGACATAAGCTAGTTTTTGTATTACATCATTTTATGACATATTAAAAAATAATATTTTTATCCATGTTCCACAAACGGTATTTTTTATGTGTTTTAACTGTTACTGTGTATGTTACTATGATGAGATTTTGATGACATGTTATAGTGTGTTTTATATTCGCAATATACTCACAAAGCCAAAGGGCTTTGATATACCACATGGTATGAAAAAAATCTTTGTAAGTACTGAAAACTTTATGACATCACAGTTTCTACCCCCGCCATTTTCACGCTTTTCATCTTATATATTTGTGATCGGGGCATCGTATTGAATACATCGATACCACATTTTCGTATTTTCGTGATGACTTGTGCGAAAAATAACCTCAAACCCTATAATTACCGATCGGCTAACAGTACAATAGAATATTTTATTCATGTTTTTCGAACGTTATAGTTATCTTTTTTACTATAAGTTCTATACTATAAGGAAGGAACGGTATGTTTTTACATTTTTCATTATAAGTCGAACACTATGCGGGCTAAAAAAAGAGAAATGTTTGAAAATGTGCTAACAACACTCTTTCATTATGTTATGATACCCACATGCCCTACTAGTAGCCTCACTTCAAATTTTTAAGACCCCTTTTCAATTCCTGCTGTAAAAAAAACATCCTTATTTGCAAAATATTTGGGCAAACGTCATCTTAAACTATTCCAAATTTCAAGTTGATACCATTAATAGATAGTTATCGAGATATCCAGCTGTGACAGACAGACAGACAGACTGAGTCACACCATAAGGGTTCCTTTTTACCATTTTGCTACGAAACCCTTATAAAGAACCCATAGAATGCTTATGGTTTTTCTTTTTTTGTGTAAAAACTCGCAATAGGAAATAATACGTAAAACTTTTCGCAGATGGCGCCATTGTACTCTGTGGTAAACAAAAATGGTTTTGATTGGCTAAAATACATCAGAAATTACATTTTACATCTGAAACATCAAATTTAACGAATTTAGGACAGTCGCATGTGGCGCCATTACTTCCTCAGTATTATCCCCTATTCCATGCCCAAAATCATCTTACTTAAAAAACTGAATCTTGCGATTCTTTTACGCAAAACAGAAGTAGGTAGGTAGGCATTGTTATGGAAAACATATTTAAACGGCGACTGCTTTGATTTTCATTATTTATAAATAAATAAAATTTACTAGATGTTTGTTCTTAGACAATCCGACAGTGCTTTCAATACGATTTTATTAGCGACTAGTCAAATTCTTTAGCTAACTTGATGTTTCTTTTGTTACGTTTACGTTAAGTTTTCCATAATAATATAGGTAAATTATAAACTTATGATAATCCCAGAACAATAATTGCCTATAACCGACCTTAGGTTCGTAGTGTGTTCCTACCTTTTTTGGAACAGGATTAAAAACTATATAAATTGGTAAGCATATCATGTAATAATAATTCTCTTACTTTTTATTGCAAACTCTACCATTACAAAAATAATTATGTCAGCCAGCGAAAAAAATTGTGGTGTCTTTTAGGGTTAAAGCCGCTTGTCACTCTTGTCAGTGTCATTTCGTGGGCGATTAGTCGCCGAGCTATGTGTGAGCTACTTTTTGTAGCTCGTGGGCGTTTACGTATTGAACTCCATATGTTCTATTCTGGGCTACAAAAAATCGCTCGGCGATTAAGCGCCCGTGAGCGTTGGCGCTTAATCTCTGCACACACTTCGCGTTTACGAGTTACAGCTGTCACTTAACAGTCTTGTGAACTTATTAATTCAGTGTCATCGGCACAGAATATATAATAGTACTAACGTACAGAAGTCCGACCCCGCGAGGACCATCAAATAATAAGCTACTCTCGCTGCACGGCAATAAAGTACAATTTCAAACTGCACAACGCTGCGTGGATAAAATTATATGCACCTACGAAGAAGAAAGAGAGGCGTCTCTTTCTGTCGCACAGCTCTGTCTCAACCGACACATTTCGGGGTTGCTACTCGCTAGTTACTGATATCATAGAAAACATTCGTTATGCCCATGAATAAACAATGAAATTACTATAATAGGTACCTACTTATAAAATAAAATAAATCTACCTAATAGGTGAGCTGAGCATATTTAAAGAGCATAAATAATAAGTATTTCTAAGTAGTTAGAGAAGCTCGATGGCGCAGTGGTATAGCGCCTGGCCCAACGATTGCGGAGGTTAAGCAACTTTTGCAAGGGTCAGTTATGGGATGGGTGAAAAAAAATAGTATTTTTTAGCTTTTTTCTTTACTGGTGCCATATTTCGAACTTCGATACAACTAAGTATGTAAATATGTATACAAAAAATACAATAAACTTTGGTAGGTAGGTAGGTACGTTAGTAATTAAGTATCAAAAACGAAGTGCATGCAGTTTCGCATTCGGCGCTTGACTGACTCGTTTCGTTGGTGACGTTCACGCGCTGCGCTCTCGTCGCTTGCACACGCCGCGCGTTTCGGTCGGCGCGGTGATATCCCTCGACAATGGCCCTCTTGGAGTGGGCCGCGAGCAGTAGGCTAATATAAAAGTTTAAGCGCGGAGTTATACCCCCCTGTCATCGGTGCGTTCTGTAGAGGAGTAAGGAACGACTTAATCCACTAAACAATACAGGCTGAGTGACATGATACGAGAGTAATTTATTCTGAGAACGATCCGTTTCGGCTTTGAGATTTATTTACATTCACGTACAGTCAACACGTATATCGTCGCTGCAAATAGAAATTAATAAGAAATGAGCTCTTAAGTGAATTTCCAAACATAACTACTTAAATTCCAAATTATCATTATTTTATGACTAGTGACTTTTATTACCTACTTGAGAGCATTTTAAAAGTAGGTGTTATCAATCACAGTTGGTTCTGCCTTGTTATTGTCAAATTTTCAAAATCTATCGCAATCGCTTTCATTTGACAGATGGATGTGACACTTGCTGCATTTCTTTGGTACGTTTTTATTTGTGCCAAAAAGAAGCATCAATGTATCACATCCTGAAAGCGATTACGATAGATTTTAAAGTTAGACAATTAGCCCCCAGATTTATCTCACGAATGCGGTTCGGCTATGAATGCTAGGCGTGCACATGCACATCGTTATAGTGTGCGTATGCAAGCTCTCGTATTACGCACACTAAAATTATGTGCATGTGCACGCCCAATATTCATATTTAGCCGAACCGCATTCGTGAGATAAAAAAAATGTAGCTCATTATTTTTCAGGCCGAAATCTTTGAAAAGTAAAAAGCCATAAATGATGCAAGTCTGAGTGTTGATTGTGTATTGTATTAGGATTACAGATTATTGCTTAACACCCTTACCTTCTGCGCGCCGCTCAAGTTCAAGCAACCCTGTGATTGTATGAAATTATTAATTTGATATTCAATTTTCCAAAGCTGAAAATAGCACGTTGGCAAAAGCGTAGGTCTGCAGTATGCTACGATTAAAATTGATAATGTTCCTCAGGGGTGGGGATTGGAGTTGTTTGTTCATGTTAAATGGTAACGATTTCAATTTGTTCATTTTGGCAATTGTAAGCAAAGTTACAAGGTGAATTGCAAACGATATATTTGTTGTAACAAGCATAATACCTAACCTGTTAATTTTGCTGTTTTCGAATCTATATTTGTAAACAACGGTAACGATCATTAACGTTGTTTATCTAACCTAGTGATAGATGAACAAATATTTTTTTTAAACAATGGTTTGGATTTTGAATCTGCGAGGTAAATGTAAATACTGACTTACGCATTAACTGATTGATGATGTAAGGTCACAGATGATAAGGTTAAGGTTAGGGACATTAATCTGAACAACTTTTACTATGAGACCAACTCTGAAATCACGAAAAAATCAGCTGTTTCATACAAAAATTAATAACGAAAATATCAAAATGTATGAAACAGCTAGTTTTTTTTCGCGATTTCAGAGTAGGTCCCTATTTAATATTTTCTTATTCAACATTAGTTTTCAGAATCTCCTAAGTATAGAGATTTTACTATCTACTTATTATTGATCGATAAAGGTTTACACCCTACCACAGAATAACTAATAGTACAAGTCTCTATATACTCTCGTTGTGAATTGACGGGATCGAGTTCACATCTGAATCTAATAAACATCAAAAATCAGTTATTTTGGTACAGTGAAATCGGTTTCCATTTCCATGGTTTCCATAGTACCGTTTTGACATTTACTCGATTCTAACTCGATCTCCACTCAATATTCTCGATCGCGTCAGGAGTAACCCCCCTGAGGCCGTACTCTTAGCTCTTACAGCAACCTTAAAGTAATGTTGTTATAGGGACAGAGCTATCATCGCGTATAGCGCCATCTCATTTACAACATTGCTTTAATATTACTTTTGACAGTCATGGTAGGGGGGCTGGTCTAAAAGCTAGGTAACAGGCTTGGAAACTTGTATTTTTTCTATTGATAATAGGTAACATTTCTTTTTACGCAAGATTGTTTACTAAACAGTATATATCACACTTAAGTCTTCCCACTCATCATCCTCGTTGTTTGTGCGAGGCGCGCAGGGTCACTGCGGTTGACACCGATGTTATGCAATCAATTACTTAATAAGCCTCGAGTATCATCGAGCTCTGAGTAATGGCAACACCACGTGCATCGCGTCACGTCGTGTCCTTGTATTTTTATACGGGCGACACTCACGCCATGAATGGACTGGTTAGTAGGTATATTAATCTGTTGCTTGTGGTGTTTTGTACCGATGGTATGCTTATAAAAACCGAGATTCTTGTACTTTTGCTTACAATGTTGATTAGCATAACTATTAAGTACAAATAATTTCTGGTTTCTATAAGGTACCCTGAGTGCTTGCCTTATTTAAAATTAGTTTTCAAGAAGATTAAAGAATCGAGAAAAAAACTGTTAGTTTATTTTTTATACAGGTACTAAAACACATTTAAAACTAGAATATAGGCTTATCCAAAACCTAACGTGTTGGATGTTAATTTGAAATTGGATACTTTGAGTTGTTGATTGTACAAGTTGATTTGTACAATTGACACTGTATTGTATCACGCATTAATTGCAAATATTATGGTATTATGAACAACGCTGCTGGCGATAATGATTCAATACTCACGCAGTCACAATCACAACTCACAAGCGTTGCTAGACACATGATTTCTAAGTAGACAAATAAAAAAGCTCTTTTAATGCTATTTGATAAAGAAATCCTAGAAAACAAAACAATCAATTTGTGTATTGTCTAGCTCATTTTAACATAAGTACCTACTTATAGATAAATTGTTTATCTCGTATCTTCAAACTTGTCAAAATCGTGATAAGGAAATTGTTTTAAATATTTAGGCCTCATTTTCAAGCGCTCTCTGGATGTGGATATGAATACGGCCTTCAAAGAGATTTGCGCTACTTTTAGCTTATTTTTCATAATTTAATTTGGCTCCCTACTTAATATCTTACCTACATAACTGCCGTTAACTCGGAAAAAGCGCGTTAGAAGGAAGCCATACTACGGTCTCATATTTACTGAAATTAATAAGTTAATTAGTCCTTGTTAGCTGACAGAAATATTTTCTAGGTGTAAATGAATACCGTTGCTAATTGTGAGACAGAATAAATGATCGATAACATTGTTTAGCGAAAAATTTCAAGTATATACTTACCTCAATATCTCGTATTAAATTTGTATTCAACGAAACATCGCAAATAATTGTAGAATATACAACAAGTGAAAAAAGAGGGAATTTAGTTCGAGGGACTAAGTTGGATCCCAAACGTAGCAAGGGATTCAAAAGTAGAATCCTGAGCGAAGCGAGGGATACAAAGGACCGAGATGAATATTTTTTTTCACGAGTTGTGTACTCTACTTTTTACCATTGACTGCGAGAAAACGAATATAAGCAGTAGGTACTTATACCTAATTAGCTCTATATATTAAATAGTTATCACATTTTTATTATTTAGGTAGGTAATCAATAATAAGTATTTAAACATTAGAAAATAGTAAAACTAGAAGTTTTCCAATGACATAAAACAACCACGCTAAGAGGGAAATTACATGATCAGTTTGGAATCAGTCCATTTCATCAGTTTGTATAAATAAATTAACTTTGAATTTTTACAGACTGAATATCGTACCAGACTGATGCAAGACTGAACAGCTAATCTCCCTCTAATATATAGAAAAGAATCCAAAGAAAAGACACTAAAAAGGACCTAATTAATTTGGCGGGATATTTTTTAGAAAAGAACACTAAGATAAGACAAAAAGAACCTAAATAAAATTGGCGGGACATTTTTTTTTAATTTATCTATGGAATAACTCCATACTTTCAGCACGTTTTATTTTTTTTCTACATAATTCATACGATGCGCGCTTGTTCCAAATTCAAAATATTTTTATTCACTCGGTGAATAAAACAGCGTATTATTCACTCTCATCGTTGAATTAAACGCACTTTTTCGAGTGGCGATGGTAAAAATGTAATAATTCGC
Source organism: Agriphila straminella (assembly GCA_950108535.1). Lineage (NCBI taxonomy): Eukaryota > Metazoa > Arthropoda > Insecta > Lepidoptera > Crambidae > Agriphila > Agriphila straminella. The sequence goes on along the minus strand of OX467306.1, from coordinate 9,662,149 downwards.
AGATTCTTTATAAATTTCAATAATAATTAGTTTACTTGATAGATAAATTCTGCTCCATTTTTAAATTAAACGAGGCTTGAAACTTATAAAACAAGCCCATAACTAAATGATTTCTGAATTTTCTTTACAGATAAATACAAAATCTTTTAACTAAACCATAAAGTAACAATTAGAGTCAGCTTAGGTAGTGATGATAACAGTAAAAGTTAATGAACTCAAAACTTAACAAGGCGTGACTCAAAAAAGAAAAAAAAACAGAACTCGAACTTTGAACCTCCTCTAACTTTTATATCAAATCAAGAAGGTTATCGTCGAATTACAACTTTTTCAATTGCAGGCCGATCATAAGAAAATAACGGCAATTTTAATGGTTTTTGTTTTATTGGTCACGAAACAATGAACAGAAAGTAAATAATTGTGTCGAGATAGAATTGCGTGTTGATTTGTTCAGTCTATCGGTAAATTAGATTAAGGTGTTATTTATTTGATCTTATTGTACTTACTATAAAAGAACAGCGTTCGTAAAGTTGAGTACTTATCCTACTAATAATATAAACGTGAATGTTTGTGGGTTTGGATGTTTCTTCCTCAATCACGCAAAAACGGCTACACAGATTTGGATGAAATTTGACACACAGATTATAGCCTGCATAAAACAAAGGATACTTTTTATCCCGGTCAATGGTTCTCCTGGGCTTTTCCGAATGTCCACGCGGACAAAGTCGCGGGCGGAAGCTAGTGAAAATATAAAAATATTTAGTCTACCTTTCTTCATCAGCAGTATTTAAGCTCTGGCCATAGTCATTAGACACCACAAATTATGGCATATTTTTCCTTAATTTTTTAGACGTAAAAAGTTTATATAAAAAAAACCGAAAAATACTGAAACAATTATTATCCGGTTAATAAATATACGCTTACAAAATTATGGAAAATTTTATATCTCAGTCATGAAAATCTTGGTCATCCGAAAGAGCTTGTGGATAAAATTCAAACGAGAAATTCATGAGTATTACGTTTCAAGTTTAAAAACAAACTCTTAAACCCTGCTTCAATTGCATTATGCTACTGAGTTTCAAAATCAATTTTTTACATAATCTTGTTTGCAAAACACACTAACTCAAATTATGCTGTAGTCGTTTTCCTCTTGATACACGTCGTAATCAAATTTCACGGTTACTTTAATTAAACTGTAGAAAAAAATCAACCATCGGATTGTGTCGCACAATTTAAACCGTGCCGGGGTCGGCCGATTTCTGCTTACGTCACCAGTTACATAGCGCTGGCTACTTATTGGATTATTATTACAAAACCATTAAGTGACACTTTCGCGATTTACTAAACTAATTTTACCTCCGTGGTCAATATTGTTTCCGCAATCGTTGAGAGATAGTAAAGGCACAGCGATTTTTTTTACCCTGTGGTAAAGTGGTGAATGTGGATAAATAGCGAGTAAATTATCGTTTGCCGAAAGTGCAACATTAAACAGAGTTAAACTGATGATGTTTGTATGTGTATCATGTTGGTACCTATTTACACACACTTACATCTTCCCAAAAGATTTATACTAGACAATTTATTTATCCGTGGCACGATTACGCCGTGTGTCGCGAATTACGGTATCGCGATGTCTCTAACTATCAAAGTAAATACATTGATTAAACATAATAACAATTAAATGGCAACACTAAATCAGGCAGACAACTCACCACTTTTGCCCTTCCCTAGCGCGTATGCGCTTGAACTAAGCTGTCATTCTGACCTCATAAAATGAATGTGATGATCTTCTTCAACACCAGTGTAATCGTAGTTAAAGGAGGCCGAGTTTGCAGTAGCACCGAGGATTTCACAGCTAAGTCACATACTTACTTAATCTAGATTTATAGAGTATCGAAAGCAATACTACTGAGCCAAATGTTCGATCCTGGTCGTGATAGGATCGACTGAACGTGGCCAGGCCTGATCACGTAGTTCGCCGGTGGTGGATGCCTTAGGCAAGCAGAAACCATCGGCGGCGAGATGTATGCAGTCCCAAGAATAAGCCTTTACCCAAATGTGTTCACTGACGAGTGACCAGGTCCGGACACTTAAGAGGGAATGAACAGCTGCATACTGGAGGCTAAGGCGAATGAGGAACGCAGGGTCCTGATTCGATTAGCTCCTTGATGTAATAAACATATTAGTAAAGTTTGATAAAGTGAAACAATGAAAGAACAGCGCTGGAAGGGGGCTGCCTGTCACAGGCAGCCATCTTCCAGGCTTGATAAGAAAGATTGGCAGTAGTACATGTTTATAAAGTAATATCATAAAGAATAAAAGACATAACAGCGTTGAATGATTTAATAATACATATTAAAGTTAACAGTATAAAGTAAATTGTCTTATTAGTATCTGATAAACTAGAGAAAGTAGGTGTGTGCTTAGCCCAGATAAATATGGGACATTATACTTACAGGTGGGACATAAATAAGATGAAGAGAAGGAAACAGTAACGGATAATACAAGTATACCACTTCAGTGCCCCCGGGACTGGAGAATATGGAAAGGTTGGTTGAGAGGACGACATCCTGAAGGTATGTGTCTACACAGTGTCGCGCTGGATACCCTTTATAACCTTAATGACAAATGCGAAGCACCCCATAATAATAAATTACTAAACTATATATTGACTAATTATAAATATGTAAGTAGTTCACTGAGAGAGATTATAAAGGGTCCCGGTCTGGTCGCGACAATGGTGGAGGTGCTGGGATAAAGAAGAATCCCGATCAAGCAACCCAAAGCGAAATCTCAACCAAACTTTCCATTGGTAAAATTCTCAGAAACAATTAAATCCTATTCCATTTCTGTAAAACTGAATAGTAGTGACATCTATGAGATATTTTTGGTACTGGTTCCTTATAGGCAAAACCACATGAAAGCTACTTAAAGGCGCCAAAGTTAAATTATACCATCATTGTAAAAGCATGGTATAATTATTCATGTATGGCGCACAAATAAATGCTAAATTGAAAGTTTCTTAAAGATACCTTAAATTGAAAGATTATAAAACGAGTACACATAGAATGTATAGCGTTTGGAATTAATTGAAATGTCCACCTCGTAGTTTGGTGTGTATTTGACTTCGCGCTAACAGCGCTGTCAGCGTGATTCGGAACGCGGCCTTTATTTGTCAAATGAAAATGAACCTTAACCGGAAGTGATGTAAAAGACGTCATCCGTCATGTAAGAGGGCAAATGAACGCACTCTTAATAGATTTCAATTGGAAACTGTATTTGATTTAAGAAATAAACTATGTAAAATTCGGCAACTAATTTACTTAATGATGTTGTAAACAATTACACTGGATAGGTTGAAGTAAACAAGTTACGCGTGGTCTCTTTGAAGACAGGGAAGTTTTCTTCGTACTTTGAAGATGGCGTCTTGGGAAAGTGTTGAGAAGTCTGCCTGAAAAGGATAAAATCCTAAATAGTACTGTTTATTTTCCACAGGAACGTCATAATTCAGTAATAAAATTGTGATTAAACGACAAATTAGTCTCAGGTAGACTACATAACTAAGTACTGGTGAGTTTAAGCAATATTAACTTTGCCAAAATTTGCATAGGGCATTTTGTTTGGAAACATCTAATAAGTAAATGTAACTAAAGTTTCTTGTGAAATATGACTCATTAATGAGAAAGGCAAGTAAGGCGATTGAGTTTTAATGTCTACAATACAATTCACTAACGAGCATAAATAAATATTACACAGAAATAGTTGGATGACAAGATGCATCATCCACCCACAATTGTGAGGAAAATTCGATGAATCTTATAAGAAAGTAGCTCATAGCTTTCCTAACACACAAAACGTATGGAAATTACAGGTTGACGTTGGAAAGGTCACAGTTGTGGCAAAGAAGTAAGAAGATTCCTATGAGAAAATTACCTACCTTTAAGTGCATATTTCCAAATTGAATGAAAGGTCTGATTGAATTGATGATCAGGATCGACAAGGAAGATAGCAAGGTAAACTATTGACATTTTAAGCTGTGGTAGTTACCAAGTCAACTCATATTCTGTCAAGTCTGACAGTAAAATTATTCTAAGGGTTCTGTAGGCAAGCGATTGTGGCATGAGGTGAGATACTCATGTATACCTAACAATAAGGTTGTATCATCTGAGTTTATGTAAAGATTACTAACCTAAAGGTTGATATTTCTAAATAAGTGATCGAATAAATATTAAATCAAGTCGCTGATGACTACATAGGTACTTAAAATTCATAAATAATAAACTAATAGAAAGAACTAAGGTACACATTTTCTTATGTTCATGATAGGTATAGTAAACACAAACTAAATAATATTTGCAAAACAAAATTAAACCAACGGATAAACATGTTTCTAAATGAATATATTCAATTTGATTGTATTTCATGCAAAACAATAGTCCCATTTGACCAAAGTACCTCTAATCTGATTTGGTACTCGTTTAGATAAATATTATGTTAATACATGGGGAACGTAACATTCTTTGTGGATGCATACACAAATAGTGTTGGTACTTCACATGTGTAAGTATGAGTTACAAAAATAATACCAATATTTTCATATGATCTGAAAGGGTATACTGGGGTAAATTGCAGAGCATGAAACACTTTTAGAAATTTAAAGTTTTGAAACTAAACTGATGAAATGAACCTGCTTATCCGTCAATAAGGATGATAACTGATGAAATAAAATCTGAATTCAATTAAATTCTAAAACAATTATAGAAATAATTTTAAATGAAGGAATTTATATTACAATTACAAGTTTATGGATGTGTTCGACTCAGAGAACACACCGCTTTATAGAAAATAACTTATTTCTCACATCTTGATGAAAATTAAAAAAATATACAGGGTGTCAGTTTTTGGTATGCTACTTATTAGGGAGGGTACCGACAGCTGACACGCCACAGTGTATACAGGGTGTCAATTGTTGAAATGTTATTTGTTTGTGTGGTTGGTCGACGGTTGGCAGACGGCTCATTTTTGAGGTGCAAACTTTCGACTCGTGTTTTTAACATACAGGGTGATAAATAAAAAACTTTTTTTTCTAAGAAATATTACATTACATGTATTAGGCGATTTGAAACTAACACTATATAGGGTGTAGGGTTTTAGAAAATCAAATTATATGGTATAAATTTTAAAATTTTGATTTCCAGAAACATGGAAAAAATTATTCTAAATAGGCTAGAGTCTATAGCTAACGCCATAGAAAAGCTTACCTTAGAGGCTCTCGAGTACAAAGATAATATTAACCTAAAAGATGCTGAAAACGTAGAAATATTGCTCACAAAACTAGACAATGCGGTAAAGAGGTTTGGTACAGAATTAAATCAGAGTTTGTCGATAAATGAACTAGGATCCTTCGTGGAAGAGATCACTTCGTTCAGTGAGATACAACTACGGGGCGAAGAAACTTTCGCAGAATTAAATATCAAGCTGAAAAGAGTAAAAGAAAGTGCTACACCTGCAGCAACGCCTGGTAGAAGTATCGCATTGACCGGAAAGTTACCTAAACTACAATTAGCAGAATTCTCAGGAGATATACTAGAATGGTACCAGTTTTGGGATCAGTTCAGTTCCAACATAGGGAACCGAGATCTGTCTGATGTGGATAAACTATCCTATCTCAAGGGTTCTTTGAGAGGCGATGCGAAGAGGATCATCGATGGACTTGAAATTACCAACAAGAACTACGAGGTAGCTGTATCTATTTTAAAGGGGAGGTACGGCAAGGAGAGTCACATAGTGGACGCACACTACGCAGCTCTACATAAGGTTCCTAAGGCTTCTAAGGGTAGCATAAAGGACCTGAGGGAGACCTTTAGCCAAGTTGAGAAGCACCTTAGAATTCTAAATTCATTAAACCAAAATATCAACCATGATCATCTGAGATTTCTCATCTTGGAGAAGATGCCTTCGGACGTAGTCTACGAACTAAAGTTGAGAGCGAATACTGAATCTATTGAGGAGATCCGGCAACATTTGGAAGTGATCATTTCGGCAAGAGAAGATGCGCAGAGAATTACTTCTGAAAATGTAGAAGAGTACACTACTCAATCTCTACACGTGAATACGTACGTAAAAGGAGGGAAACCAGGAAAACCCAACCGAAGCCAAAGAGATTTCAAGAGACACAAATTTATACAACAAAGGCAAGATATTAAGAAGGAAGATAGATTCAACGAACCTGGATCATCTCACAAATACAATAACTACAACAGACTTCCATTGAAAAGGAAGCTTCAAGAACGAGAAAATGATAGGGATGCTCCACCGGGAAAGAAAAGGAGAGGGCAATGCGTTTTCTGTCAAGGATCACATTTTAATGATCAATGCGATAAATTCAAAACCATAAAAGAAAGGAAAGGAAGATTAAAGAACAGATGTTATCGTTGCTTAGGCCTCGGCCATAAAGGAAATAATTGCAAGAGATCTACTTTCTGCGTTCACTGTAAAGAAACTAATCTTCACAATAGAGCACTTTGTTTGAAAGGACAAACATCTAACTCTGAAAGTGTCACAACTCTTCACGCCAATTCCATTAACTCCACTATACTGCAAACAGCAATAGTCAAAGCCCGACGTGAAAACGATGATACCAAAGAAGAAACTTGTCGAGTTTTGTTAGACTCTGGCAGCCAGCGTACCTACATCACACAAGAAATAGCTTCTAAACTAAAACTGTCCATAGAAGAAGAAAATACTCTATCAGTTTTCACATTCGGTGCTAAAACTCCTCAAATCATTGAAAGTCCAATAGTTAGGCTACAAATGAAAACCAGAACAAACGATATTCTGGAAATAGAAGCAAACGTTGTCCCACACATATCACATGGAGTTCCTTATTCAAATATAGACTTAAGCAGAAGAGAAGAAAATCTAATTTTGGCTGATGACGGCTCACTGTCACCGAAAGTAGATATTCTAATTGGAAACGACTTCTATTTTTCATTCATACTAGGAAACAAAATCCAACTGGAAAATAATTTATACTTGATTGAATCAAGATTTGGTTACATATTGACCGGAAGAACCACGGCTAAGGATGTGGACCCATTATCGGTGATAACGTACTTCCAAGGAGTAGAGAACAAATTAACTCCGCCTGACTTACCATTATACAATGGAAGCATCAAATGTTTATGGGAATTGGAATCTATAGGGATATGCGATTCACCAAATCTAACTAGAGACGAAGAAGTCATCAATCAATTTAATGAAACAATAGAGTTAATAGATGACCGATATACGATCAGCTGGCCATGGATCGATTATCCACCTGAACTAGAAACCAATTATGGTCTTGCAATCGGTAGACTAGTAAATTTATTGAAGAAACTAGATTCAGAAGCATTAAAGTCATATAACGCCACGTTACAAGAGCAGTTAGAGAAAGAAATTATAGAACGCGTACCCGATCAAGAAAAGTGTGATATTGGTATAGACCATCCTATCCATTACCTGCCACATCATGGAGTAAGTCATCCAGGAAAACCTACACGTATCGTATACGACGCGTCAGCGAAAACAAAGAACAGCAAAAGTTTAAATGAATGCTTACACTGTGGTCCACTCATGTTGGGAGACCTAACAGGAATGTTGTTAAGATTTAGGTCACATCAAGTGGGAATAACCGCGGACGTAGAGAAGGCATTTTTGCAGATCGAGTTACACAAAAAAGACAAGGACGTGACTAGATTCCTATGGCTAAAAGACATAGAAAAGGCAGCCACGGAAGATAATATTCTACATTTACGGTTTTGTCGTGTTCCGTTCGGAGTGATATCGAGCCCATTCCTGTTAAACGCTACTTTGAAACACCATCTACTGCGTTCCAATGAAGAAATCCTGAAAAGGATAATGAACGACATTTATGTGGATAACTTAGTTACGGGAACTGACTCCATCCATGAAGCAATTGAAATGTATGAATCATGCAAATTTGCGTTCAAAGAAATTTCGATGAATCTTCGGGAATGGAGTTCTAACTCCAGACAATTCTCAAAGGAAATAGATCCAACTGACGTTTGCCAAGACATAGAAGTGAAAGTACTAGGTCTGAATTGGAATACAGAAGAGGACACTATCAGTTTAAGGCCAAAGAAAATAACAGAGACTAATACGAAAAGGGAAATATTAAAAAACGTAGCTTCAGTATATGATCCATGCGGATATGCTGCGCCAGATCTGCTGCCAGCAAAACTTCTACTTCAAGATCTATGGGTAAACAAATTTAAATGGGACACTCCTTTACCAGAAGAGATAACTAAAGAATGGCAAATTATTAGAGAACGACTAGAAAGAACAAAGAATATTGTCTTACCTAGAAGATATTTCAAACAAAAGGGCAATGAAGACATTCAGCTACATGTCTTTACAGATGCGTCGACCAAAGCATACGCAGCTGTAGTATACATTTCTAACGGAAGAGAGTTAAGTTTCGTGATAGGGAAATCAAGACTAGTACCCATCAAAGATCAAGACAATCTCAAAATTCCAAGACTTGAATTACTAGGACTTCTGATTGGTAGCAGGCTACTGAAGTATGTAAACAAATTTCTGAATTTCGAATCCAAAAAGAATACTATATGGACGGACAGTCAAATAATAATCGATTGGTACTACGGCGGTAAGCTATTACCACCATTCGTAGCGAAAAGAATAGAAGAAATAAAGGGAAATGTGTCAGCAACGATAAGGTATGTACCAACAGAGCTAAATCCAGCTGATGTAGCGACTAGACCCACAGATTATGAAAAATTCAAGCACAAATGGTTATCCGGACCAGATTACCTGCTAGAAGACTGCAAGAAATGGCCAAAGAGTCGTAGGAGGGAAGTTTCTCCGCTTACTCAAGATGAAAGTGTACTGATTGCCACGCATTCCTCTGTGGATCGTCAATTTTCCTTTCCCATTGGGGAGGGTCTCACGAGTGGAGAACCAAGCTCACAAAATCAGAGACAACAATTAAATGAAGAATTGCAAAAGAATCCCTCAGAGAAATGCGAGGACGATACACTGTCATACGTACAAAAAATCAAAAGAATCCAAGCAAAACATTTTCCTGAAGAAGTAGTAGGTAAAGATACAAATTTAAAGAGAAATTTAAACGTGTTCACTGACGTTGACGGAATCCTACGTTGCAAAGGAAGACTACAAAATGCTGACTGGTCTTATGACAAAAGATATCCAATACTGATTCCAAAGGACTGTGAATTTACTAACACCGTGATCTTAGAAACACATAAAAAGAACTATCACGTAGGTGTTAACCACACTCTAAGTCTGATCAGATTGTTATATTGGATTCCTCAAGGAAGAAGTCAAGTTAAGAAAATACTTAAAAAATGCACAAATTGCGTTAAGCATGGAGGAGGTCCATTTAAACTACCACCACCTCCTGCGCTTCCAAAGGAAAGGGTAAATTATAGCTCACCATTTACATACACCGGCATGGATTACTTAGGTCCTCTCCAAGTAAGGACCGACGGTAAAACAGCAAAACGATGGATATGCCTGTACACTTGTTTGGTAGTACGCGCTGTACACCTAGAAGTTGTCAAAGATCTTACAGCAGAAGAATGCTTATTAGCACTACGAAGATTTATATCTTGTAGAGGCGTACCGGATAGAATAGTTTCAGATAATGCACTACAATTTAAACTGACTGCAGAAATACTGTCAAGCAATTACTGCATCACTAACGAAATAGACTGGAAATTTATTCCACAACTAGCTCCTTGGCATGGAGGATTTTACGAAAGACTAGTTGGACTAGTTAAACATTGTCTCAAGAAAACACTCACAAAGAATCTATTGAAAGATAATCAACTTAACACCATTATAAAAGAAATAGAAGCGGTGATAAATACGAGACCATTAACTTGTGTAGGATCTGATCTGGAAGACATTCTTAGGCCTTCAGATTTTCTAACCTTGAACAAATGCATCACGACAACACCTTCGGATGCTGAATTTCCACAAGAAGGCACGGTGACAAAACAAAACCTAGTAGACGGTTGGAAAATAGGACAAAACATGTTAAAGGAATTTAAAAGGATGTTCATCGAGCAATACCTGCCGAGTTTAAGGGAAAGATATCGTCACGCTCTGAAAGAACCAAGGATTACTAAGTCAGAAATCCCAAAAATAGGAGACATAGTACAAATTAAAGGAGATACGAAAAATAGAGAAAACTGGAAAGTTGGAAGGATCACATCTCTGCTTAAGGGAGCAGACGGTCAATGCAGGGTGGCACGAATAAAGGTGAACGACACGGAATTCACGCGCTCCATCGCTCATCTTTACCCATTGGAAGTCGATGAAGAAGTACCTGGAAGAGAAGAGGTTATGTTTGAATTCGAAAGAGAAGACGTAACACCAACGTTAGACGACTTACCTCTGTTAGAAGAATTAGACATAACTAGTCTCACCAAAGATATCTCTTCAGCTCCAAGAACCACAGAAGAACTCGTCGACAAACCTGAAACAGAAAGCAGACAAACAAGTATAATAGAAACAGTAGACCAAATACCTCATAGAATACTTACCACAGAAGATGATATCCAATCTGTACAAGGACGTGATGATAAGAGCACACCTAAAAGCATCAACATTAATGAAAACACACAACCCGAAGAAGTGAGAGAAGTAAGAGATGCGTCTTTAAAGGCTCGTGAAAAGATACGCGAGTGGACGAGTAGATTAATGGAGAACATGTAACTTCTGTCGTCGTCGGGAGTGTCGCGAATTACGGTATCGCGATGTCTCTAACTATCAAAGTAAATACATTGATTAAACATAATAACAATTAAATGGCAACACTAAATCAGGCAGACAACTCACCACTTTTGCCCTTCCCTAGCGCGTATGCGCTTGAACTAAGCTGTCATTCTGACCTCATAAAATGAATGTGATGATCTTCTTCAACACCAGTGTAATCGTAGTTAAAGGAGGCCGAGTTTGCAGTAGCACCGAGGATTTCACAGCTAAGTCACATACTTACTTAATCTAGATTTATAGAGTATCGAAAGCAATACTACTGAGCCAAATGTTCGATCCTGGTCGTGATAGGATCGACTGAACGTGGCCAGGCCTGATCACGTAGTTCGCCGGTGGTGGATGCCTTAGGCAAGCAGAAACCATCGGCGGCGAGATGTATGCAGTCCCAAGAATAAGCCTTTACCCAAATGTGTTCACTGACGAGTGACCAGGTCCGGACACTTAAGAGGGAATGAACAGCTGCATACTGGAGGCTAAGGCGAATGAGGAACGCAGGGTCCTGATTCGATTAGCTCCTTGATGTAATAAACATATTAGTAAAGTTTGATAAAGTGAAACAATGAAAGAACAGCGCTGGAAGGGGGCTGCCTGTCACAGGCAGCCATCTTCCAGGCTTGATAAGAAAGATTGGCAGTAGTACATGTTTATAAAGTAATATCATAAAGAATAAAAGACATAACAGCGTTGAATGATTTAATAATACATATTAAAGTTAACAGTATAAAGTAAATTGTCTTATTAGTATCTGATAAACTAGAGAAAGTAGGTGTGTGCTTAGCCCAGATAAATATGGGACATTATACTTACAGGTGGGACATAAATAAGATGAAGAGAAGGAAACAGTAACGGATAATACAAGTATACCACTTCAGTGCCCCCGGGACTGGAGAATATGGAAAGGTTGGTTGAGAGGACGACATCCTGAAGGTATGTGTCTACACAGTGTCGCGCTGGATACCCTTTATAACCTTAATGACAAATGCGAAGCACCCCATAATAATAAATTACTAAACTATATATTGACTAATTATAAATATGTAAGTAGTTCACTGAGAGAGATTATAAAGGGCCCCGGTCTGGTCGCGACACCGTGTATCGCATGAATCTCTTTATCCTGTTTTGCAATATACATAATACCTACCTAGTTTTTTATATATTTTTTTCGTATCATCAGTAACCAACCATAGTATTATTTTGACCGTTAAATATTTAATGGGGCTACTAGATTGAGTTGGAGAGTGATGCTGTGTAGCCACTATAATTTTCAGTGCCCAACGTTTTGGCAGGCTGCCGACGAATCGAATCGAACCATGCGTTTCAGAGAGTTATTTTTGCTTGATTCTGATAAATGGTATGCTGTTCGATACAAAATTGATAACTATAGAATTAAGGTATGTTTTGTTATTGTTGTTTGTATTTCGGTGCGCGTATTTTACTATAAATATCGGAGTTGTGGAACTACCGTTAGTTAAATTTGTATTGTTTAACGTGGTGGTGAATAATTCAGTACATTTGGTCATGTATCTAAAGAAGAAACTTTGTCAAGGTGTTTTCTCTTCAAAAATATTAGGTATACTTACATGAGTGAATAAAATTGGTTGCTGTTTTGGCGAGTTTGCAAAATGCTGTCTGTCTTATGTCGTGTCATATTCAGCAGCTTATGAAACTGGGGTTAATCAGCGGCGCTTGCAGCCGCTGACGGCTCAATTACACGATTGAGAGCCCGCCGTTAGGAAACATCATCTCAAACCGAGCCTCGTCAATCTCGCTATCTATGTCAGTTCGTTACCATCTAATAGGTAATCACTCAAAAAGCAACGTGAACTAAGTTCATCACCGTGCGAGATTAAATAATTGGCCAGTTCGGTCACGCTTCGCATCTTATAAATAGGTTTAAATGGTGCAATAAATGTTTCAATTAGCATTTTGATTTCAAAATTAAGAGTTACCAATTTCGCGATAGGTTTAATGAATATCATGTTCTCACAGCGGAAATATTACAATTACAATCATTCACAACGTTACTGCAATGAACGTTTAGATTTGGGAAGTGGCTACGAGTAATGATCGCCGCGGGAGATAGTCTTATAATGGTTGTCTTAATCGCTATCCGCAGGAAAATCGAGGTGTAATTAACATTAATCAGACATTAACATTAACATTAATCAGACCGACTCCAGAGTGATCTCTACAATTAGTCCCCGGGTTCCACACCCGGGGACTAATTGTAGAGATCACTCTGGAGTCGGACCACTCGTGCGTGATGTCGGGGCCAGGGATCCCGCGGTTATGAATGAGCTAGCGACAAAAGAACTGTAGAGGTGACTTTAACTAATAGAGGGGCATCCCGTTCACTTACTTCATCTCCTCCGCTAATATCCGCTAACGAGTTCAGAGTTGATAGATACATGTTTTTAATCAATTCTGATAATTCTGTCAAAAGTAATAGACTTGGGCTGTACGTAATGACTGGAGCAACGCGATCACGAGTTGTTCGTATTTCGCAACTGCATGCACGAGTTTTCGTAGACAAGCAACTAATGTGCCTTAATTTACAAAACAAAATAAGTTCTCACGAAACAGAGATTTCGAAATATACAGTGTGGAAAAGAAGGTTGTTGTAGGAAAATCTGTGATAAATTTCCACTTCCTCCATTTTGATATTAACTTATTTCGCGGAATTTCTGATTGATATGTATATATGAAATTGTTTTTGTACCGCCGCCGCCGCGATTTTTATACCGCCTTATATAGTTAGTAAGGTAAAGATCTAATTGGTACTATACATTTATTTATCCAGCCCAAATTAAAGTGCTGGACTTTGAATAGATATATTGTAAATCTTCTTCTAAACTTCCAGTAATTTACAGGCGAAAGTTCAACGGTTTATTTTTGATTATTCAGAAAACAAGTGCACCAAAGTCTACGAACGTCCGCACTGGCGCAGCTGTAATTTTCATAACAATCCGTATAATTTTGCAGGTCGTTCTTGGCTGACGTCGCGTGACGCCGCCCCGTGCCAGGCAGCGGGCCCCGGCGTGTCATGGCGGCGGGCCCGGCGTGTCATGTTGCCGGTCACGCTCGCCAGTGCAGACATAGCCCTACAGCACAGAATAAGTATAGTAAGTACTACAGTTTGAGACTTCTGAAACAGACGATCCAGTGGGAAATCAAAAAGAAATATCTAGTGCTGAATCAGAGACAGTCGGATTTTGTACGGGATGGGAGAATAAGATAAAAAAACGTTTTTTTAGTGTTTTCGAAGTTTTGGTAGTATGTTGTGAATAGGAATTAAAAAAGTTCTCCCTTAGGTAAGAACTTCAGGACGAGGTGTAAATTGTTGTTGTAAATTACCAGGGACCCTATTTTTGAATCCTTCGACTGGCGTCGAGCGCTTGGTTTCTACTGATTTTCGTTCGACATTTGACTTTCCATATTTTTAAATCGCTCGACCGCAACGAGTGCCCCTACCCACTCGTGAACAGTCGAGCGATACGGTAAGGCGAGCGATATTTTTTCTACCAAAAAGCAAAGATTTTTATGTAACAGCCAATAAAAACATGGATATTACGTTTCGTTTTCGTTGCAGTAATTACCAGTTTTCTCTAGATTCTGCGTGGAACGGATAAAATCCAACATATCGTTTATATTGGCAGCACCGGAAACGAACGATTCAAAAATACGGAAAATCGGCGTCATGCGACTTGGAAGACGAGTGTGACTTAAGTCGCATGCGACAAAACTATGTCATACGAGCGATTCAAAAATAGAGCCCCAGTATGTTAGTTTAGTTATAGGTATTGGAAGACGATAATGATTCATCTTGAAAAACTTAAAATAGCTACCAATGACGTATATTGGTGCCTACTTGTATGTATATTTTTTAGTTTTCAACCATTATAAATAAAAAGTAAGCGTAGGTAAGTGCAGGGTCAAATCGAAGTCATTGACAATCTTTGAAACTAAGAACTTTAGGACAAAAACTTAAATCAAGGTCATCAGAATTCAAAGTGATGTCTAAAGTGATTTTTGTCCTAAAGTTATCAATATCGTGGTTAGATTCTTAGTATAAAAATAGCAAATAACTTCGATTTCCTGTTTTGTTAGATAAAAGGAATGCAGGTACTGTAGCAATAAAACAGGAATAATAATAATTATTAGGTTTACAAATCTAAGTTACTGAAGGCAGTGAGATACTGTGGCGTTTCATTACAACAATTTCCCTTTGTGACCCTTTCTTTTCGAAGAGGTTTTTATGAAAAATGTGTGCCGCATCCGTATTTTTTGTTATTGAATAGAATTTTTTGAACTTTGTTGATAAATATTTCAGAATTTCTTTTATTCAGAATTTCATTTTGTCGGAAATTTTTGATGAAAGCATGAATTTCTGATTGCTTGTTTGTGCGAAAAGTCCTGATTTCAATATTTTATATTTTGTCTTAATATCAAGCCTTAATAAAAAATCTTAATTAGGTAGTTCGGTTTTTTACAAAAAAATCTGTGACTTCATAGCTGATTAAAAGCTCTAATAAACTTGTCATAAATGAGTCGAAATTGACTAAGATCACAAATCTGAAAGATTATTTCCACTTAAATTAAGATACGAATCTCTGATTTAATAATCTTGCAATCTATTTGATTTACTATGTTATGCGAAATCGTGGCTTGAAACTATATTACATTTTATTTATTACCTACTAGTTATATTATTATTATATAATTCGTGACTATAGTTAGAGTTAAATAATTACATACTTTGTTTCTTAATCATTTGTTGGATCTTTTTGTTGCATTTAAAACATTACTAAGTAACTTTTTTAGCCAATTTCTTACATAACAGTATAGGTAAGTCCTCTAACCTTAGAATAATAACATCTAGAAGCCTAGTCCTTGTATGTAAAGTGAGGCAAATATAACTTAGCCAAATGGCTGTTTTCAGATTTTATATTATCCTTCATAAGTTACCTAAACGTAACTAAAATCTAATAAAATAGTAACTAATCCCCTAAAGGTAGGGAAATTAAATCTTTATCGTTCTTATAGGTACAATTAGGTACTTAACGTATGAAGGATAAAAATCTGTAAACAGAGCAATTTTGGCTCAGTTTTATTTTTGCCTCACTTTTGGCAGTGCGCTTTGTGGGGAACTATCGTTCTTATGTTGTTATTATTTTAAGCCTCTACAATAAAAAGCATCTTTTTCACTTTTTTACACTTAAAACCTAAGTACCCTTTTGGCGAAATTTATTAACACCTTGCAGTGATATTTTGTTTCACATGTCCTTTTTTGTGCAACGCTAAGCGCTGACTTCCTATAATTTGTGGTGACGAGCAGATGTATGGCAGTCGAAGCCACCGGTAAATCTGCGCTTGCGCATCATTTTCCACCAATCACGTTTGCCATAATACGTTTATTGACTGCATTTATGTGTCAAGCTATTTTAAACTTTATCTCTTACAAATAAGATCCATATAAGGCCACCGTTAGAGCTCTTCATCATTTGCACCTGCCAGTAAAGGAAGTTCTAATGAAGCCAGTTGCATATTGCATTTTGAAAGCTACAATCTGGAAGGGTGTTATTTGCGAAGGTAAAAATTACTTGTGTAAAGTGATATCTTTGGTTAGTATTTACTCTTATCTAAGTATTAATGAATGTAATAATATGGTTTTCAACTAATCTTCACTGGGAAAAATACTATTTTAACTTCCTATCCTATATCTATTTTACTGGACTGTTTAAACACACTAAATCATAGCAAGATGATGTTTTAAGGATACTCTATATCCTTAAAACATCATCTTCAGACATGTTTGTATTTAAAATGACGTTTTCACTTCTCATGTTCGTAAAGTTCGTCTTTATGTTAGGCTGCATAAAATCGCCTTTCATGCTCTGGTGCATAAAGTTAAATCTTCGTCTAAGTTTCAGACTCTAAGACAAAGGTCGTCAGGTAAACAGCCACACACGCAATTAAACTTCGTTAATTATGCTTGTTATTTCATTCTGGTTCTTCATTTTTCTACATAATTCATGTTATATTAAAAAAAAATGCAATATCAATATTGCAAAAAAATTGTAATTTAACATGATAGTTTAATTTCTTCACAATCAAAGTGAAAAGTAGAGTGTATAATACTAAATAATATACTAGAAAAAATACGACTCGCACCAGATCAATACTCAGACGGGAATCGAACCCGCGACCTTTGGATATCCGGTCCAATGCTTTTTTCTAGTATTATTATTTAGTATTGTATAAAAATAGCATTGTGAATGGAAAAATCTCAAATTTAAAAAGTAGAGTGTATTATATAACTCGTACATTAAACCCATTTTATGCACTTGTTGAACAATCTACTATTTTAAACTGTATTAGTACTAGAATATCCATACCTTAGGAGCGATAGGTCTCAAGGAACGTGCATGCAAACTCGGCCGCGTTTCCTACGTAGCTCCGATTAAAATTCAAAGCTTGTAGAAATGTAATTACTTCTTCGTCTGGACAAAAGTTAGGTTGAGTTTTATTCGAAGTAATTAAGTTTAATGCCTCTTTCACATCTCGGGATGGGAGGAGAATTGGTTCCAAGGGTAAATCGAGTGATTAAGATCATCACAGCTTTTGATACTGTTCATTCACAATTTTATGAAGCAACTAACGGTAGCCCGCGATTTCGTCCAAGGGACTTTCTTCCAGGTCCCATATAAGGATTTTCATACCCTATTTTACTACATTTGATATTAATTTTCACGACAACAGTGTAGCCTAAAAAGGGCTCTAAGATATCGTCTAATATCTATCTCTATACTTAAATTGGTTTAGTGGTTCAGAGTGGAAAAATTACACACTACATTTACTGCCCTATTTATAAAAGGTAATTGAATACTTAATTTTCTTCTCTTGTTTTGACTTACTACTTACTTTAAGTCTGCACTCTCTATTGTTTTGGTAATATTCTATTTCATACATAAACAACAAGAACGGACCGCTCGCTGCCCCGTGAAATTTAAATTTCATCAGTTAAATAAGTGGCAACAATCGAGGGTTGCAACCTCGCCCAGGTGCTCTGCCGACACAATCAGCAGTAAAAAGAAACGAACTTTTGGCATATTATATTAAAGTGCTAAAATTATTTCAGTTACCCTACCTTTGCAAAAGTTTAATATTTTTCCGTAATGTTATATTTTGTAAGTTACCTTACCTATTTCGATAAAAAAATATTACAAATGTTAACTTATTATACCAAGATAAAATTGATGAATCACTTAGCAAGAGTTTGAGTCTGAACTGAAAATAACTGATGAAATTTTGAAACTATTTAAGAAGCGGTGATCCCAAGATTTCGTGTTCGTCGTCTTTAACCAAGACTAAACGAACGACTACTGTTGTACCCGATTTGCGCTAAGAACTGTATTTTCTACAAAACAAACTAAGAAAATAAGTTGAAGGTAGGTACTTAAGTCCCTGGTGTTTACTTTGCCAGAGCTATCGTTCACGTTTATTTACTTTGACGCGTTACCATAAGTTCGAAGACAAACGGATTTCAACGCGCAAACATCTGAAAAGTTCTGGGAACTAATCGATGTTTCGAGAACAATCATGGATTGTTTGCAACAATTTTTTTACCATTCAAGTACCTACATATACATCGAAATATTTAGCACTCAGTTCTATGGGTCTACTGCATAACTCTTTGAACATGAAGTTCAGGCATAAGAATAAATAAATTTTATTTATTCTTATGGTTATGCTTATTTTGACATCGGAAATCCCAATTTTTATAGTTTCTCGTAAGTACCTACCGCTTTCTATTAAGCGAAGCCCATAGCTTTAAGAGACGAGTGAAATTAAAACATCAGTGAAAAGGACAAAAAAATAATAATATTAGGGACTTCAAATGTCAAAATAAGTCTGATTTTCAGGTCCATTAATTACTAAGTAGATTCAATGGTTCAGATTGGGCTTAGATAACTGTATTATAAAGCACATAAACGTGTAAGTATTACGGTTAATGTATTATCCGATTGCATCTGAATGGATTTGCACCACAGCCAAATGCACGTAAATGGCGCTTATTCGCTTCATTTAATGTAAGTACGTATGCCTAATTGCCCATTAGACCATTCTATAGAGCGTATAGTAAATAAACATATTCAATACAAAATCTGTTCGTATTAACACAAACTTTCAAAAACAAGGTTAACAAGAAGCTTTTAGCACTTTCGAAAACTTATTTGTGATTGTGAATTTGCAACAGCTTAATTGCTCAGAGCAGTGACCTAAGACCTTCGATTGGAACGATTAGACTACACTGCGTTTTATCTCGATGCGGTCATTGGTGATTTTATAGTGAACGGGGCGGCAGCCGCTCGTGGACTATTAAATCAGCCGCTATCGATACCCGATACTGTGACTTGTGAAACAGCTACCAAACTAGAAGCCTCAAATGGTATCCACTTAATTGTACGGCCTTAGTATAAGTAATTGTATGGTATTTAAGCGTATATTAACGAGTTAAAGATTTTAATATTAACAAAGCTGAATTGCATACATACCTGTATACATATAAGTTTGTTGAATCGTAAGTAAATTCCTGACGTTAGATTAATAGCGGTTGGAAGACGGCTTGGCGGCGCGCGCGCAGGTGCGCGTTGCATCAGACCCCATCGCATTCCATGAGGCGATGGCGTCCGAGAAATCTTAAATACCCGTTATGATATTAGAATTGGGACACTTAGTGGACCACACCTAGTCGCTATTATCATATTTTGTTAACTGGTGCAGTTAGATGGAAACTGGATTCCGCTTACGTTTACTTAAAATAATATTTTGTAGTGCTGTTATCATTTCAGGTAAAATGTTCATTGTATTGAGCAGAGGTGCTCATACTTTTTCTTAAGGAGATCGACCTGGTATGTATGACTATGAGATCGACATTTAGACCGTTTAACCCACCAATGTTATATATTTATGTATTAAAAAATTGCATACCTAAGTAAAACTATATTCGGTGCAAAGTGTCAAATCTCTGAAAAGATCGCGAGATGTTTTTAAGGTCGATCGCCAAGGAAACTTGGCGATCGACCTTAAAAACATCTCGCGATCGACCACTTCTGGTATAGATAGAGCGTGTAAAATAATAATTACTTTTTTCGAGGTTTAAAGTTTCTTAAAGCAAAATACGTATGCATTTTTTCATGCAGTCTAATTTTTAGAGCTCCTTGACTATCTTGTTTATTTTTTTTAAATTAGTGTTTATCTAAGTTTCTTAACTTAAATTCTGACTCAATTATAAAGTGTTTAACAAATTAACATGTTGTCCTAGATCTGGACTTATCTTCGTCTACTCACCCAGGCGGTCGGTCAAAGTCATGCTAGAACGTGACTTAATGCATTTAGCCTGGATTTCCTCACCATTTTATGACATCAAGTCTCTTTGTCTCAGACAAAAGAGATAGACCACAGATAGTGCACTTTAGCAGTTGCAATTATGCTGTCAAAACTATACAAACGATTTGAATGCATATAACAAGACGAAAAGATTTAAATTTCCGTAATCACTCTCAGAACGTAGCTAAAGTGGTCGTTACAAACATTTGCATACTTCTTAATCACGTTGCTAGTTGCTGGATATAAATATGAAAACTAGATAAACTCAGCTCTAAAATTACTATCGTTTTTAGCCATCAACAATTTAAAAAAACTATTTTGAAGACAATAGCTCTATTACATAATACTATGTTCGCCTGATATTTAGACACACAAAACCTTTGTGTTATGGTTCAGTAAGTGACTATTTATAACGCACTGGGCATAGTTTGTCAAACAGCTAGCCTTGAGCGCGTAGACTGCGTGCCACCAATACAAAACATTCGCTACTACCACCAACATAAATGTATAATCATAAGTATACATTAAGTGTTTAATAATGATGGATTTGCTGTGTAATGTTTGATTGTGTTTATTTAAATAACAAGATGTTGCCGAACGAGTCAACCTACACAGAAACGAGTTATTTTTTTATTTGCAAGATGAGTTTCGTGTAACCTTTACTTGTCCTTATATTATAACCTAACCTATTGAACAAATTAACACGATTGAGTCATTAAGTTTGTTATTCAACTAAAGATTGATAGCACGACTTAATTGATGAATTTTTCTTACTTGTCTTAAATATCAATATAGATTTAAAAAAAAATATCCCGAGTTTTTAGTCGATTGTGTGCTTGTAAATTCCTGAAACAATTAGTAAAAAAGTAACGAAATAATGTGTCGTTAAATAAATTGTGTAGGTATTCTCTATTGCTATAAACAGCAGTTAAATTATTAATATTCTGTTTTGCTTAAAACATTGAGGACTGAAATCTGTTAGATCATTTAATTTGTTTCAAAGATATCTAACCGTCCAAACAAATATAAACAAACTTGTTTGTATCATTAGTCAAACAAAATGAATGTTTTTTTATCAGTTTTTGCTACAAAATTTCGTAAAGTTGTTTCATAATAACGTAAATTCGTGTCTACTTTTTATCGTGAAAAAAGTTGCTTCGAGTTAAGAAATTGTTTCGCTTTAACTGCAACGAATTGATCTCAAAGTAACTTAAACTAACACTCGAAGGCTGTGCCTGATACTAATCGATTGCCAATACCAAGTTATGATTTTGTTCACAGTGAAACTATTAACTTAGTTTTTATGCCCTTTTTTAGACCATGGGAAAGTATCAGGTACTTTATTGACAAAAGGTCGATCGCCGAAAAAGTGGAAATCGCAGGTAATAAAACGTGTCTGTGGCCAATTTGAATTAACATTTGAGAATTACCTTTTTTAAAAAAAAAATAACTTTTTTCTTACTTATAATGTAATTATGATAAGTTTAAACTTATAAAATCTACAAAATAATGCCCTTTTAACATCATTTTGGAGAAAGGATTTGGAGAAGTACACGAATTTTTCCGTCGTCGGTTAAAGTTAGAGCAAACAGCGAGGCTCTGCAGATCGAAAAACGGTCACAAAAATAATATGGGCTGTACTATTTCGAATGTAAATACTAGGGTTTTGCCTATTTTAGTTGAAATGTTTTTTTTAACCTTCAACCTCGATCGAAGCCTCGATCTTAGGACCTCTGCGTATGACACAGGAGGCCGAACCAGCAGACCAGATAAGTGGTTAAATTTGAGGTAATGATGTGTAGTTATCTGAATCTCACAAACTGTGATTATGCTGGGATAAATATTAAGGGCCCTATAGCCCTTAAAGTTATTAAGCCCTCATTTATTGCTCGCTAAAGACATAATGTATCAAAAATCACAACATGTCATGTAGGTAGGTACCTACCTACAGTTTGAAGTTAAATTTCGTTGTAGTAGTTGTAGGCAAAATAGCAAAAAGTGGCCACTTTAGGCACTTTTACCTACTACGACGAACTATATTTTATTGAGGTTATTGTTTGTAAATAAACTATAGAACCTTAGCTTCAATCTGTACATGTGAATTTTTTATACATTATGTACGTACTTAGCGAGCAATATATTTAATTAAGATGAGGGCGCCACTTGAGGTCTATAGGAGCCTTAAAATGGCCTCAAAGTTCACGGCCGCTCGTAGTCGTGATTGACGGGTATGCGTTCCGGTTGATGCTGCGAGTACCTACACTACATTGTGATGAACAATGATTCAAGGAAGCGCGTCATGATCATGAGCTTAGTAATTTGAACCCTGATTCATGTCAGGTCGGTAACGTAACACCTTCAATGCAAAATAGCGATATGCAAATACATACGTAGTGAACTAGTGATGGTGTTAACATTTTCTTGTCAAGAAAAAACGTAAAGAGGAAAAGGGTTATAGCTAATTTGTCGAATTGTGGGACAAGTCACATTGGGACCTGTCCCACAATTTTTTTTACTAGTGACAGTTCTAACCTTACCTTCATATATCGCTCAATAAAAGTACCTAGTGCAAAAGTTTCACTCGCATTTTACTTATGATTTGAAACGTTTGAACCATAAGGCTTTGTTTTAAGTTTTGCAACAACTAAAACAGTTATTTATTGCAAAGTTTGAAACAAACACAAAGTCTACCAGGCGGCTGTAAGACCAAAATATTAACTTCTACAGGCTTATGAACAAAGCCAGTCTCTATGAAATTTGGTTAAATCAATTGGTACGAGTAATATTTATGATTGCAATTAAGTTAATGAATAGCCTAAATGCTAGGTATAGAAACTAAATGAAACACCGTTATTAATTTAATGGTAAAAAATCTAAATGATAATTATTATCATAACTATGTCAAGGTAGCAACAGTAATAAAGTAGTAGGTATTAATAAATTCATAGGCTAAATGACTAGCATTTTTTCTTTTTACGTAAGAGAATGCCTGGCAGGTGTTCGCGTAGTAAAGTCAATGGATGACATTTAGATACCTTCGGTGGAATAAAATGTCGCTCAAGATTATTATTATACCAACAGCCGTAGAGAAAAAATGCAAGAATACATTTGCGTTTTTTTACCTTTAAAGGTCAATTATTGAACTACTGAATGCATTTTTATTTTTATTTTTTATGGTATCGGATTTTTTCAATTCAACGCCCCTTAAGAAATTAACAACAAATTAATGACTATTGACAAAACACTACCACACCTACATAAATAACGCCATCATGCAGATTTTTGTAAAAAAACCACGCGCGTTGATTCGTAGTTGATACTCGTAAACTTACAACTTGGAGACGGCAATTATACTACAATCTCAGTCTGCATAAAAAGGTCACAGGAAATATTTTTCGGGTCCGGTTTTCAGTACAATCAATTTTCGTGCTATTTAGTTTGTTTGATTTTTTTAAATTTCGATCCTAGGAATTATTTCATTGTTTCAAAATAACCAATGTTTTCATTTATTGTCGTATTATCATCTCCCACAACTTTAAAAAATCTGCAGCATGAAGCGTAGCAGTGTGAGTGTGAGATCTGTCTGCTACGGATCGCTTGCCAAATCTTTTGAGCTTTGTTTTGTAAGTAGATAGATATACTTAACTTACTTATTATAGAGCAATCTCTGCGTTCAATGCTTTCTCCTACTGGAATGTAATAGCTCTTGTTGTTATGTCCCAATGTATAATCATATGGTAAATACAGAGAGATTGCTTTTGAAGTGAACAATTGTGGGCAAATTGCGTTTTGCCACTGTGTGCGGATGTCCACTGTGTACGATTTTTTGTTTGTTTTGCAACACTTAACTGCTAATAGTAAAAGTTAATGTCACTTTTGTCATTTGAAGAAAAGATGAAAGGGGCATGTCAAGAAAATATATCGGATTACTTTGAATTTTAGATATTTCAAGTATTAATACTTACCTGACCTTAATGTCGGTCCACTATGTTTGTGGACGTAATTAAATTACATTACATAATTAATAATGAAAAATAATTTTCCTACCTAAAAATTACCAATTTTAATGTCAATCACCTATCTACCTATCTGAAATAGGTGGCGATTAGGTATTATATTATACTTTATTGTTTAAGTAGGAGACTCAATAATTTATTAACGCTGTTGATATTTATAAAACTAAACAGAATCCATCCGTAGAATGTTGTATTGTGCAATTAAATAATGTTAAATATTGTTGCTGTTACTTATTTATTTCAAAACATTTGTCTGTCACTGGGTTGGGCCCGACTTAGTTGTTCGAGTCAGTATAGATGAATGTAACTACCTTATCAATTTACCTAATTGATAGATGAATAAATGTCAATTTAACTCTCCGTTAAGACTAACAAGTAGCTGATATTGAAATTATTTCTGATAAATACGGTGGTTATTATAACCTGATTATTTTATATTCAACTTGTTTTAAGACAACTCATAATCCAATGTTTTTAAATTAAGGAAAATAGTTAGCTGTCAGTAAGAAATATTTAATAATTAGCCACAACAATGGTGTGGACGACATAAAAACACTTGGTGGCCAGACAATGTGACTCGGATGACACCTCTCCTAACCTACCCTCGGAACAATGGCCTCGTTAACACAAACAATAACTGGCCACTTGCGGCAGACGCAGCCCAGCCCCGCTATTAAATCGATGATGAAAAACACTGAAATTGAAATCCTTTATTCTCCTGTTTGAATTAAAAGCTGTAGGTATAGCTGGCAACATTTACGGCGGTCGCGACTCGTTTATACGGGGGTTACGTAGGTACTTGTTGTATGGTCAGCTTGCCGCCATTAAGATAGTGACTATAATAAAAAATAAAATATGTCTGATGCCGATTAGAACAAGATAAGATAGATAAATCTTACAGATTATAAAACTCACGTGCAGAATTATTTTTTTATAATAGATAGAGTTACATTTTATTAAAACACAGACAATCAGCCTTACTGTCAGTTTCAGAAGCCAAAGTTGTGCCAACATAGGTCTAGTAGTCCTACGAATTAATTGTATAGATAGAGGAATAAACATGAAGTTTTATTGCTTGGCTGTGTTCCACGCACAAACGTTGAGGCTTGAGTCCCGGGTTTTGTTGGTATTTACTGGGTGGTTCGTTAGCGTCAGCAGCGAGATATTGGTCGTGCGGGCGGCCGTCCAAAGTATGCCTTGATCCGTTCATAACTACACTGGTGCCTGCATCAGTATGCATTAGTATGCAATGCATGTGGATCGATTCATCCATCTCACAACACAAGATACAGCGTTTTAAATGATTTTCAAAAACACTGAAACCAATTTGTCTTTTTTTTTTAGTTGGTTAAGAAGTTTTATTGCTTGGCTGTGTACCACGGATGAGCGTGGAGGATACACACAGAGCACACATACACAGAATAAATAATAGTTATATAGTTAGGCACTATATAGCGTATTGAGTTTTGAGTCCTGGGGCTGGTATGTTCGACTCACTAGTTAAGGTTTTGTAATTTCGTTAATATAAGCAATATAAAGTCATCTGAATGAATATCTCAAATATATATTCGCTTCGTTATAATTTAATCTATATCTATATTAACGCGCTTTATATCCGTAAAAAGTGTTTTAAAAATGAATGTTCTGGCATTGCATTAAAAATAAAAAACCATAATAATTATGCATATTTAAAAAAAAAATCTAAATGACTTTGTTCGAAGAGTCTTTCAGTCTTCTAATAACTAACTTCCGTAATAGGCACCGAGTACAAGTAATAGCTAAATAGGTGACAGCTCGTTACTGCATATACGGGAGTAATCCATCTGGATTTTGTACACTGTACCCACTGCTGTAATACCGCCTTCAATAGGTCTGAGTCCTGAACAATGGGCAGTAAATCTGGTTGCAATGAGATAAAAATTGCAAATGAACAAAAAAATCGAACTACCTACACTGACCACACAGTAAGGGCAGTAATTGGTCATAAATACATTAACAAAGAAGGCTTAAAGTCAAATAAAGATCCTAAAGAGGTCCTGTTAACACACACATACCTACATACTGTCATCATCAGCCCCCATAAAGTGACCGAAATTCTATTTGTTCGCTCAAGTGAGCTCAAGTGAGTGAGCTTTTAAGCTTTAAAGCTTAAAAAAATAAGCAATTAGACGATTATATCACGTGTCGCAAGCTTTTGTAAATCACAGATATTGTTGTATTGTATGGAATTGATAAGCCTACGCCACGTAATTTTATTTATTGCAAAATTTTAGTTTTTAAGTAAGCAAACGAATAGAAAGTTGGCCATTTGAACAGAGGGGCAGACTGAAACCAGAAAAAACTTTTGTATTTCAAAAAAAAAATTATGAATTTCTTGTACTTATTTCAAAAGAATTTTGATAAAATTGACATTGACATCATTTCCTTAACCTAAACAAAACTGTGTGCATTAGAAAAAAGTAATATTCGGCTAATCGAATAGCTTTCCTAAACAACGAGTGTTACAAAATAACCCCGCCGAATATTGTAGATAAGGACCATCAAACTGATCAATTTTTACTATGGGACCAACTCTGAAATCGGGAAAAAAAACAGCTTTTTCATACATTTTGATATTTTCGTCATGAATTTTTGTATGAAACAGCTGTTTTTATTTCTCACAATTTCAGAGTTAGTCCCATAGTAAAATTGTTCAGTGTTATGGTCACTATCTGTATCTACCATATTCGGTATTAGGAGTTATTTGTAACACGTTGTATTATAGCCTGTAGAAATAACCAAATGTAACAGAACATTTTTATATTTTAATACTAGCATTTTATTGCGTGCTGTCCCACATGTATTCTACAATATCGCCGTCTAGCAGGTTATAAACACAAGGAAATAAAGGTAGGATGCAGGAAATTGCATACGTTTGTTCTGTTGCACTATTGTTATTTGTTTAGTTTTGAAACGAACTTTGTTCTGCATATTTATTTAATATTTGATTTCTAAGAATATTCTGATTTGTATGTCTATAATAGTGTGTAATGGGTACATTATGTTTGAGAATGTTTCTGTTCAAAAATTCCTCTGTTCTGTGGTTCTGTCTGACCATAGCATACACGTACACTTTGATTACCCACATTGGTCTTGTCTTTTAATTAAACTATTTGTTTTATTACTTAACTTGGCATCTAAGAATGTCGACAATCAAAAACAAGAGGTGGGGATACGTCAAAAAATTTGTCACTTTTTGAAGTAAAGGTCGAGGAAAGATCCTAGAGATCTGAAATTAAGAAATATTTCTTTACTTATATCTTTCTCCAGACACGTATTGAACCAGAAACACGATTCAGTGATTTTGGCTTAAAACATTTTAATTACAAAAATACCTTTTAAAAATTCTTAAGTTCGAAATTATTTAGAAACAACATTAGGTATTCAAGTCGAAATGCTTTAAATAATTTGTTTCATCAATATTCACAATCGTGTAGAAGCGTTTCTCTTTAATCGCTATAGTTATTTACTACGAATTGATTTAGTGATTTTTGCGCCAAATCTGCCAATCGGTCTCGCTCCCGCGCGCGTCGTTTTCTTGCTATCTCGCTTTACGCTTTACTTTTAACATAGCCCCTTAAAACGGATGAAGTATAGAAGCTAATATCTCCGAATTATTTATCCTGTAGCTGCAAGGTGAACTGCAGGAATCAATAAGTGCCTCCGCTGGTGGGCCGGAGCTCGCGGTGCCTTGCAGCGTTACAAATGGTGCACTGCCGTACCTTAACAAATGACTCTACAATACTTGCTATAAAATGTGCTGCTACACCTGTAGAAAAGACTAGGTAAAACAAACATAACGTAATTAACAATATAGTAGCATTACTCAAAAATAATCTTAAAAAATAATCATAGTGGTCGATGTGATATTATTGTAGCATACCTACTTACCGGTTTTTTTTATACATTAAATGTTGTGATTTCTGCTTGCTTAGTTTTAAATCTTTTTTAAATTTTAGATAGTTTTAAACTAGACAAATATCTAATTTTAATTTTATTAGACAAATGTCTACAGATATGTTTTTATTTTTCTTTAATAATGAAAGCTGCCCTTGACTTTTTGTAACATTAACCTATAGCCAAAGTAAACTTATATTATATACTGTGCTATAGCTCCCCAGCCTGCCTAGTATGACCGTTTATATCGCGTGATATAGCATTTTATCGACACTCAACTGTCAAACTCCTTTGTCTTTTTGACAGTTAAACGTGATAAAACGCTATATCACGCGATATAAATCGGTCATGCTAGGGGAATGAAACATCTGATTCAGAACGAATTACCTTGACTGAACACAAGCCGTGTTCAGTCAAGGTAATTCGTTTTGATTTTGGATCTAAAATAAAAACCATGCATGTCAGATGTTTCATACCCTAAATATTTAGGGTAGTCCATTTCATGATATATCTTTGACCCAACCCGATGTTATGTAAATCATCTTCATTAAAATTAGGGAAGTTTAAGGAATAATATTGATGACCCTACCCATGTTTCCGTGTTGTGTAAATCCTCTTCATTAAAACTAGAGAAGTTTAAGCAATATTATTGAAACGCAACCAAGCGATAATATTTCGCCGCTCGATCGGTCGGCCGGTCACTTTATATCTATTCTGTGGGCCGGTCTTAGAGTATTTCAGATTAGCATTGATAATATATTAACGACATATCTAGGCGGGATCGTGGTATTATCTACGATCGCTGGCGCAGAAATAGATCACGAGCTACGTTTGGATGTCTACGTTTTAATTAATTCCTGTTTATTATTCAAGTGCTGTCGTCGCCCTCGAGAACTGCAATTTATTTCAGTACATTTCTGGCGAATGTTGAGGATATAAAATTATTTGTTAATCTACTCTTGGTCTAGGTTTATGATTAATGATGGATTATACCATCAAATTAAGAATTGAGAAGTTACTTTGGCTTAGACAGTTGTGTTTGCAGATTGAGGTATGAAATAGATTAAGATAAATCTCTCGAATATCAATCAATCACACAATCAACTAGAAAAACTCATTGTACTTACTTAAAAGGATTGGGGATTTATTCTTATAAGTCTAGTCTAAGTCTTACTTTGAAAGCTTTTAATGGCATTGTGATCTTTTATTTTACAAAAATATAAAGTAAAACTTTTTCAGCTGAAAAAGTTTTCAATATTCAAAAAGGTGCTCACTATACAGTTATGACGAATATAGCAAAATGTTCTTACATTAAAATATTAAATAAATCTAGTTATTATAATATCCATTGTTAGACACGTAATTAAGATAATATTGATTTTCACTTTATTTCATTCTCTCTCGCATTTATCTACAATTTCAAGTATTTACATTAAGCATTGCACTATTGAAACAATAGCTGATTTCAAAAGGTTGTCTTTGTTATTTTATCTACATTTACCCATTATCTCTCAAAAGCACTAATTAACATTTGCTTTTTCATTTACACAATCGTTTATAAAAATTCTGATATTCTCATATTTGCAAATACTTAAGTAGGTACTTACAGATCAAAGACTTAATTTACTGCGTTATTGCAGTAATGTTTAATAACTTTTTAATAACAAACTTTAACACCCTTCTTTTTCCGTCGGGGTTTAAAAAACGATGTGCTTCATATAAGGTGGTCATTACATTTTACTATCATTGTGTTCTATCGACTGCACAGCACGTGTCAGTTTTCAGTTGTTATTATTATCTACGATTACTTACAACATATTAACTTAACATAATCAAATCACACAAGTGATTCCACATAGCGTCACTCTGGCGCATAGCCCAGTCACTTTGACACAATTTCTGTCAATCCAGCAAATTGCAGTAGGCTAAAGTGATCTGCAGCTAGATATAATAGCACATTGACATTCGCGCCATGCTCAGCGTTCGGGCGACCAACGACACGCATTCAAATCAGTCTGCGGCACCCTCGGCCTACGAATGAGTACTTAATCTAATGTTCTGGATAGTAATTTGCTTTAAACAATAGCGATACACGACGTTCAAAACATACCTAATATTTAAAGATTAGTATTTATATAACCAACTGCGTCCCTGCATTCGTTTATAATACTTTAAACATCGTAAGCTTTTTGGAGACACTTAAATATTTGAATAAACGTTACGTCTTGCTTATGTATTGCCTTATAAGTTTGATCGTATTTTAAGTAATTATTTTGCCATGGGGTTTGAAGTGATAATGTTTTTCAGACAACGATCGCCACCGTTTAAACATACATATCGTTTATACGTTTACTTTACTACTTTATGACTTGAGGACCGCCCTTGGGTTTACCATTGAAAATTATTTAAGTAATTTTAAATTCAATATCCGTCTCTTTTATAAACCTCCATTCCTAGCTGGAACTGAATAGCAATAACATTTTTCATCATCATAATTTTGTCAAGTTTATATTCTAGATTTCATTCGGTTGCATGTTTTAGACATACATATAAATACAATCACATCCTAAGTCACGTATGTGTAACGTAAACAGCCGGCTTAGTTCCTCAGCCGTTTAATGAAGAGATTTGGCACGACAGCAGCGCTGTAACGGTGCCAGTGGCAGCTCTTATCTGCGCTCCACGACGTTAGTGCCGCTAAAACTAGGGCTCCGAGACGATGACATAGGTCGGATTATGCTAAAACCGAATTACAATTACTAACAGCCCGATACTGGGATGGTGTTATGATTGGTGACAGGAAACCCTAGGTATAATAACTAAAGTCGTAGATAGGAAGACTAATTTTAAATAACTGTACTGTCCCCAAGGAACCTTAGTTGATATTTCAAACTTCTAATGCAATCCAAGAAGACGATATAAGTAGGTACCTATTACATAAAAATGTAATAATCAATTTTATATCTTTTCTGTAATATCATAGTTTCGTGTTTACTACTAAAAAGCAATTTGTGTAATAACCTTTTGGCTGCAATAGTTACACGGCTAGGTTTTTGTAAAATTACCATCTGCTTTAATTTTCGAGGAGCAGGTGAAGAAAAAAACCTTCTAAAACTTCATTTAACTTAGGCAATTCCAAATGTCATTTTGCTTTGGTTGGCTACTAGAAAATTGTTTACATTTTTCTTTTTGGGAATCGTCTACATATTTATAAATAATTTATGTATTTGCCGCTGTGGCTTATCATAGGTCAGGACAAATGCAGACATAATAATATATTAGCATATTCTATATCTAGTTCCAACATTGGTAAACTTTTAATATTAAACACGAACAATTAGTATCATGAGATAGTCTACTGTTTATGCATTGAGTGTTTCGTTTTAGAACTCGTGAATTTGTAGGAAATTAGGAATTAACAAAACACAAACACTTTATCTCTAAAATATAGAAAAAGGTAGATGTAGAAGGTAGAAAAACGAGTTTTTCTCATCTACCTTTTTTAAGGCAGTAGGTACCTACAGGTTCCACAAACGACCCACTTTCTGTCTGCCAACTCCAGTCTCGAGAGCAGTCACGACCAAACTATGCACGTGGCTAAAACATCTCACCGACATAGTGCAAATAGTCACAGAACCATCAGAATACATGTTTTGAAGATCGAGTTAAAAGCGATAACAATTTTTTCTTTCATCGGTTCTAATGTTGATGCTCATCAAAAGTAGCCTGAAGGATGAGGGAACATAGCATAGTCTAGTCATATACATTGCGTAATCCTAAATCTAATTTTTATAATGAAATAGATTAGTAATAAAATTGAAAATTGTCTGAGAGTATATGGTAAATAAGTCCTAATATGGAAAGAAGAATTTTCATAGGTTGTATCGATTTCGCCAAATATTTTGTTGCCAAGAAAATGATTTAGTGAAAAGATACATAAGACTATTGGAAAATAAATACATAAATCACCGAAGGATTACCGTTCGCTATCAAGGAGCGTCTTAGCTCAACGTCGCTAAACCTAAGCGTGTAACGTTCGGCTTACTTATTCAGGCTGTACCTGCAAAACAACATGATGTACAATTCCTACGTTTACAATTCAGGCACCACAGTCAATGCTTACTCCTAAAGCGTTTGAGTTAAGCCTGCTGTACACACAGTTGTACCTGTGCAAGGGTAGCCTGACCTGTACATGGGTAAACAGTCGACAATCCGAAGCTGTACTTTCAACATGGATTTGCTACAGCATTGGCATATTCTTCTTGGCATGATGTGCTTCCTTATTTTGACCGTATTATGTTTTTGTTAAACCTACAATTTGCAATGACTGCCGAAAGGGAATTTCAATCGGCCGAATGCCGAAAATCCAGATACTATTCGGTCGAATACCAAAAACTTAAGTTAGATGTTTAGATAATTGGATAATTAGTAAAATAACAATATTGATTTAGCAACGATAAATATTCGAACTCCTGTTTATTGGTAAAGATATCTTGGTATATAATTTCCAATACGTCGGAGGCTCTACAAACATCAACTTTGTCTAGGGATACAGGTGTTATTTTCATACATTCGAGGTAACTTTGAAGCCTTGGTTTCCTGCCAGGGATGTACCATGCTGTGATCTGATGATGGCTCATCGTTGGTTCCTTACATTTATAAACACTCGTTCTAGGAAACTGGAGAGCATAATTTTTTCCAATAATACAGGTTCTAAAAAGAAAAGCTTTAGAAAGACAATTCCGAAGCAAAACAAGGTTGGAAGCGATCCAGCGTGCATGCTCTTAATTGGATAAGACCACTTCTTCAGAGCTATATCTCGGATGCCTGGTGCAGTCGCAGCTATTCTTGAATGTATGTAATTAACAGTACGATGTACCTAAGTCTATGTAGGTATACGACAGATAAACCTCTTATTTTAATTTTATGTACTTAGTTGTATCATCCACAAAGATACTCGTACCTCGTACTATTAAACGATTATTGACGAATGATATCAGGACTTTTCCTACCTACTGTGTCATCAAATTAAAATGATGGTGATGGAATAGGTATCTTCTTCCTCGCTGAATCAATCATACTACTTAATTGTTTTTGTGATCGATTATGATTCGAGTTTATAAACACGGAGATGCTGTACATAATGTTATGAGAACGTTTTCACGGACTCGATAGTTTTACGAAGACTTTCTTTCTATGAAATTCAAAATCTGTTCCGCGGAAAGGATATAAAAAGTTTCAAAACAGATGACTATCGTTTTTATTGTTTTGTTATTTTGTAGTATGTACACAGTTCCAAACTTAAAAGCTCGATTTTGTTTTTAATTTCGAATTCAACGCCTTCGATCACGTTCTGCAACGCCCACGATAATCGTCGAGTGCCATTTTCTCGAGCGCAGTCGTGTCACGGCGTCCATTGTTCAGCTGGATCATAGCACTACCGAAGTTTACTTCCAGTTTAATGTTCTTGTCGACGCTAGTTTTTGAACGAGAATTAATCAGTTCAAGGCCCCAAGACAACTACCAATTTAGACAAAGTCAATAACGGAGCAACTACATGGACGATTGTGCTATAGAAAGTAATAATGCAATTTGAATTCAGTATTTCTATTACCTATGGATGTTTTGTTGTACTTTAAAAGAGTACATACAACAACACAGATACAATGGACACGTGCTCAATTTTAACACTATGACCTTATTCCTTTGAATTTGAAATTAAAGGCACAATTTTCCGAAATTACAAAATTGGTTCTTCAAATAACACAATACATTGAAGAAGAAAATAACTGTATTTTTTTAATTATTTTCATAAAGAGAAGCTTATCCTAAATGGAGAAAGTTATACAACTCCTACATCACAGAGTTTGAAAACACAGACGTGTGGGGTCATTGCCACCGAGCGGCTCGGCTGGTTCTATAAATACTGTAAACAACGTAACTGGAATAATAAAATACCATTCAGAACTCACATACAAATTGAATAATACATACAAATTAGACGTCAAGTGTGATAGTATTTATTTCATTGTTAATACAAAGCAACTACAATTCGAAATAATAACTTGGAAATAACACCCTATTAAGAAAATACTCTGTTCATACCACTAGAATCGCTAATAGTATTAAATCTGTTGAAATTCTGTGTTCAGAATAATTCATCGAATTCAAACAATATTATTAGATCCTCGAATCGTTATCTTTGTGGGATGGAATCATGATATTATCAGAGAAAATACAGTTTCATCGCGCAGACAGTTACACACAGTCACACACTGAAATTGTTTACTTACCTTAATTCAAAAACAGTAATGGATCAAATTTAAACGTAACTCCTCACAACTTTAAAAATAGTTTCAGTATTTAAATATTTGTGACGTAATTATAGGTACTTACGCTTTTTTAAACCGATCCCAAGGTATTACCGGAGGGCTAAGTGGGTTGGTGAAGGATGATATTATTATTATTTCTCTAATTATTAGCAACCAATTTTACGCAGTTTAGTATTTGTAAAAACAAGAAATGTTACTGTTCGAGTTCCTATAGTAATAGCTAATAGGTATATGTCTGTCAACCTACAGTTTTTGTAGTGATTTTTAATATCTAAAGTTCCACAGATTGTCTAAACTTCCTTATATTGTCTGGCAAACTACATTTACATTTAATTACTTTAATATTCTTTTGTTATTTTAATTTTGTTGAATCCTTTTACGTTGCTTGTTATACCTACATCCTTGATTTGTTACCATGGGAGGAGGAGCTGCTGCCTGAGATACGGGTATATCCCAGTTTGGGTAGTAGTTTGTACTACCATGCCATTAATTGATTTTACTTTTAGTTTTTGTTTGTTCCTATAGCAATTGTAGTAGGTAACCAAGTTGTTTTGCGGTGTGTACCCACACTTTTGTTTAAAAAAATTGTAATGTGTTAAATTGTATAAGGTGGGTACTCCTACCCTTGCTGCTTTTATATTTCAATTGTAAGCTACCTACGTAATAATTTTGTAATGTATGGTTGTGCAAATAAATCATTCATTCATTCATTCATTCATTCATTCATTCATTCATTCATTCATTCATTTTGGAGATGAACAATTCCTGCAAAAAGCTAACTAATTAATTATTTTAAATTCTTAATATGTTTAAAGTGATTCGTTTAAAATTTTGTTGAATGTCGTCGTCACCTTACTGAAAATGGAAATGGTATTGATATTTTTGACTGACTTTGATAAAAAAAAACATGTTTTAAGATGAAAAGAAAAAACCAAAACTATGGGAAAAAACTTAAGTGTACACTTTTCGATACAATAATTTCAGCGTTTTTATGAAATTAAGTATAGATCTTAGAATAGAAGTAAAGAAGGTACTGCAGATCCATAGACTGCATCTTGATCCTCAAATCATCGAACAATAATGGCTATGCAATGTCATTTTAGTACCAACAGCGTATAAGAAAGTGGCACTAGATTTCTATTCATGTATTGTGACATTTGTGACGCCTTTACAAATAGAAGTTTGTACCTACCTTCTTGTTAGTTATTGTATGATAATAGCGAGTACTCGACTTGTGTGTGACGTAACTATTGTGCAAGTTGAAGGAATAGACGTTGTTATTAATGTTTCATGTCATAAACTATAATCTAATCTAGAGCCGGAACAATGACTAAGCTAAGCTTTCTTTTTACAATCCTGCTTTCAATGTGTTTTGAACACATACTTGTTGTATGGTGTGTAGTTTTGAATAAAAACGGCTTCTACTACCCAAATGGTAGCTTCAAAAGTTGAAACCTAACTTTGAGATCAGTAATGCAGCTGCTAGGGTAACTCGGTTCATAATTCGAAGTATGAATATCTTCTTACATGGGCGTACCGAGGGGGGCAGGGAGGGGCAGCTGCCCCCCTGGATTTTTTAACCTTGAACTAACTATCAATTGTTATCAAAAAACGTTCTTATTTGGCATACAATATATTTGATTTACAACAAACTTTAAAACAATACGCGCTTTTTTCACCTAAAGACGAAAAGAAACGGCTCCCGATGTTCTTTCTTGATAATTGATGCTCACTGGCTGTTAATGACACCATTTAAACAAAACAAGCGAGCTGAATTGAACAAATGAATAGATGGAAACGACGAGTTTGGACAATTGGCATCATTGTTGGTTTGTCTACGATTCAGTGAGGCCAGGCGACGTTCGGTTGACCTGTTTTCGACAATTGTTACCGATCAATTGCAAATCATTCATCTTTAATGCAACAAACGGTGTGGTGACTTAAGTGAGCTTGACATTCGCGAGGAAATTTCGAGAATTCATTATTATTTATAAAAAAAACTTCTAATTAAGTCCGATGGTGCAAGAAACACGTTAGGTCAACAAATTAAAATGACTTGTTTTTGAAGTTCGAAACTGGTTCCTTGGTTGGTCACCAAACATTATTATCTCGTGCTTATAGAAACAGGAAGGCACGTTCGGCCATTGACATTAACTGAAATGATAATGATAGCCCTCTTATTAGTTATTTATATTAGATTTATTTCGTTCATTGGTATTAAGAACTTCTTACTTTTTCTATTTCTTTGTTCAAATAGATTTTAAGAAAATTTTAGGTGTTGAATGGTGTGTATGTCGTAGATACCTAGTTGAAACATAATTTGTACTCTTTAGAATCCGCCCTTCAACATAAGAAGACAAGCAGGACAACTGAATGACGAAGGCGCAAAACAAAACCGGACCCAGCGGAAGAATTTGGGAGAGGTCTACTCGTATGTCCAGAAATGGAACCAAAGAGGCTTGTGATGATGATGTTGAGGTATTTTAATAAACACTAATATAGTTTACAACAACACCATTAACGGTATTATTAATTTCGTAATGAAGTAAGTCAAGGAGAAAATAAAGTTTGGAAACCCACGAACCCACGCGGGATCCAATTGAATGTTATTCTTTATGTGACACTTTTGTGGCCTCCAAGAAACATTAGTAATGACATTGAAACGCGTTGTTAAACTAAGCTTTAGTGACATGCATGTGCTATTTCTGTAAGATGTTACCAGCATTTACTTACTTGTAGTAAAGAATATTCGGTTTTCTATCAAAAGAAAGTTTTGAAAGTTTTTTCGTCAAAATCTCAATTTTATTTGTGTTAAGGATTCGTTACTGATTATGTACTTATGCAGTATTTTATGGTGATCTTTTGTAGCAATTCGCTTTTAGCAAGCTGTAAGTATATTTTATCAGAGCATCGATATACAAAGGACAAACACTAGCATATATCCATCTTTATTGTAGTTTTTACTTTACGTCCCAGAAAACATTGTATTGTATGCTGCAATTGGTGTAAGAAAATAATTATTATAGCACTGCGTTAACTTAATGGTACGTATACATCTACAAAACATGTAAAGTTTTTTGTAAAAAGATTTAACTATTTTTCTCAGTACCTATTGACAGAATTCTAAACATATTTCAATTTTATTCCGAAACTTCTAATTAAATTATGTGGAGCTTCCAAATTTAGCGTAAGCGATAGTTCATCTATATTAATTTCGCCTTAGTCTCCCACAGAGATAATATACCAAATTAAACCAACTTTTGTCATTAGCAAACATCGGTTCTGTGTTATTCTCAATAATTACTAATAGCCTATGATTTAATGAGTTTGCACAGTCCATTCCCACAGTTTAATTATTATTTGAAATGGATAAATTATTGATTTTGTTCAGGGGATTTCCAAAATGTTGAGTTCACTGTTTTTTTTCACTGTTTCGATTTATTGTCACTAAGTACACAAAACTAAAGATATAAAATTGAATTTTTTTAGGGATTAACATGAATTAATTTTTCATGGTTTAGTTAGCAACACGCCAGGTTATTACAACATGTCAAAGTTAAGTTGAAGTGAATATGTCAAAGTTCCTCAGCCATTTTTTTTTAATCTAACGTAGTTGGTATTTTACATATTTTTTTCTACGAATCCGCAAAACACACCACAAAATCTTGAGTTGGTATTTTGCTTATGTGGAATTTGCGTCTAAAGGTTTCCAGTTGCAGGAATTTGTCAGTTCAGTTTTCTGGCTTTTTCTGTTTTCTGGAACTACTGGAAGTCAAAATCTTGTAAAACATAATGAATAGTCAAGATTTAACTTGACAATGATATAACTTTATTTGTCACAGTAACGCTGAAAAATATCGAACGTGATGTAATTTAATGGATTTCAAATTTTCATTGTTCCACAGATTTCGGATTCATTAAACTTTCGCAATGTAATTTTGTCACTCTTTTATTGTCTAGATACCTGTGGAGATACTTTTGTCTGCATCCGTGTGATTAATTATTGAGAAATTGTTTCCGTTTTCTATAACTTCTATAAAATTTGAGATTATGTACGAGGGCGGTTTGATAAGTCCATGACTTTGAAAAGAAGAAATACTTGTTTTCATAATTTATTTTTGTACCTATCTTAAAAAGAAACACCTTAATTAATCTTTACACTTTTTTTTTATTTCGAAAAAGATAATAATCTTCTTTAAGAAACAAAAAGCTCAAGCGACTTCTAACTTTTCTTAATGACGAAATCGCGAAAAAAAATCAACTGTTCCAAACATTAATAGTGGAGTCGATGTTGTACTTTTCTATGGAACAGCTGATTCTTTTTCGCGATTTCGTGGTTGGCCCCATAGTAAAAGTTGTTCATTCACGTGGTCTGAATTTTTCTTTTCATTTTAAGATATACTTAAAAAATAACGGTGTATAAAATAATCGTAATAAATTATTAATTATTATTGATCGATACGATTTGACATACAGATTTTCATAACCTAGTTTACACAGTACAGGTACAGGCACAGACTGTATAATAGTACTAATGGTACAGGTGACATTTATTTATCTCAACGTTGATAATAGTTATTTTGGTGTATTTAAAATTTACAGACTAAACCAATGATTATAATATCATTGGACTAAACATATTTTTGTGATTGTTGTGCCTACCTTTGTTTGTGATGTTGTTTAATATTTATTATTTTTAATGCTACATTAGGTACATAGATAAGTTAGGTAAGCGTATCTTGAGTCTATGTAAAAGTAGGTACCTCGCAAATGTTAAGTCACGAGGGGTCAGGTTGTTAACTGCAACTGCCGTCTGTCTGTAGAGTGCATCTCATTATTATATCACCGCTTGAGTCTTCTTTGAGGTCAGGTGGCGAAAGCGCGATGCAGGTCACAGAAGTTGCCTTTTCTTGCTACCATTGAGCTAGATAATATTACTTTACTTGCCAACCTAACCAATGACGAATATGCAGTTCTTAAAAGTCAACTCTCACTGTAATTTAATATTGGAGTTTCTGTCAATTACCTACACTACGTTTTCGATGTGTGTAGGCAGATACAATTAAAGTCTTACAAAAATCAATGCTTTTTTAAATAAAATAGGTAAAATAGTAGGTAGTGTAGATAAAATAGCCTTTTGCCCACAAACGAACCATAATCTACCGAGGTTATTGTTTGTAAATAAACTATAGAACCTTAGCTTCAATCTGTGCATGTGAAAATAAATGGATTCTAGACTCATACAATCATATTCAATATTTTGATGTTAATTGACCACGTGATTACATACTCCGTATATTTACCGAGACTCATTAAAGGTTTTTTTAGTGTACTAATGATCGTAATAGTTGATGTAAGAAATAAAAACTATAATTGAAAGAACCTTTTGTGACTTTACCATTAGAACAAACTTAATTGGGCTCACCTTCGAGTTCAATGTCAACATGCGTCTGGTCTCGACTTTCGTGCTGTGATACGTTTACCGACGCTTATCCTACCGATTTCAGACAGTCACCCACTTTCGAACTGTGAACCGGTTTAATTAAACAAAATGTTCGATTTTTAAAAGCTTTTAATTTTTCATAACAAAAGAGCTTTTTCATAGTGTATTTTGAATAAACTTTTCCTATGATGCAGAAGTCAAAAATTAAAATACGTGTTGAAAGAACCAAATGTTGGATACGAACCTTCCTATGAATAAAATATCTGGAGTTCTAATTATCCGATTAATCAATTGCAAATTAAAATGTTAATTAACGAAAATTAACATCTCAAGTTTCGAGTAAGTAAAGCCTCAAATTTAATACCTATATTTCTTATAAGTCTTAAATGCGTCATTCTACGCACTTATGCATTAGCAAGTAGGTATATGCGTAAAATTACAACAACAACGCTCGCTACAATAACAGACTGAGAAAAAATATATCAGTGAATGAATTCACGTCATCGAATACAAATCATCACACCCAGCGGACGAGCGAGACACGGGGTAACCAACTCGCGCGCCTCGTCCCAGCTCGGCTATCTTCGGCAAAAGTGCAAGTTAAAAAAGGAAAACAACTTGCCCATCCTGCTCGCACTCGGGACAAAAGCTGTCTCCAGATTAGATCAGTGAACTAAAAAGAAACAGACGTCGCTCTTTCGGCTTCGGTGACTTGGAACCGGTTTTGTATTGTAACTTTTGAGTCCTTTTAAATAAAAAAGCTGGAGTCCATGCATAGATAATCGTTCAACCCATACTCATAACGAACTTTATGTGAGGGGCTATACTTACTTCGCAGGAAGGAAACAGTTACTGAACGGAAATGGACAGGAGCAGGCAGACTCATTAAAAATAATGAGAATTTTATAAAGGTTTTACAGAGTAGGTACCTAAACTCATTTAAATGCAATAAAGCGTAACAAATAGAAGGTTTTTGATTAACGTACTCAGGGGTTGATAGCAAGCTTTTTCTAGCTTGGTGCCGAAACGTCGGGCAAATCAAAAATCAAACCAAATACCAACTAATTACCAAAGTACTTTCAATAAAACCGCGCTAGTATCCGTTAAAAGTGTTTCATGTCTAGTGAGCGCGTAATCTTGAGAAGTGAATAAGCTTTTTCTATTTTCAAAGCTCTTATAACCTGAAACACACAGCGCCATCTCTGGCTTGTTCAAGTAACTACCAATTCGAGTTTCGTTCATCAATTTACATACAACGGAGAACACACACTCACTATGCATCTCACGATGTCGGTAACCTACTCTCATACTCTGTTCAAACTTTCGAAGCCTCTTCAAAGCACCGTTAAACGTCAACATATATTGAAAATATACACTATATAATTTTCAATCCACATGTATTAACAAGGATTGTTTAATATGCGTACACCTACGGTATTTACAAATGAACATCTGTGTTCGTATTGTAGAATACGAATATAATGAACCAAATTCTAATGAAATTATAGTTACTCTACATTTTTATTTCTACATGGAATTAAAATAAGTGTAGGTATCGGATATGAGGACCGACCATAAAAAAAGGTTACTTAACTAGGAATATATTTGTTACAGAGACATTTCATATTCACAATGAGTCATCGCAAGTGAGTCCCCTAATTGGTAATCGTGGGCAAAGGCTAATCAATATAGCGATAGATATGAACAGGGGTCCACGGAAACCCTCTGTTTAATTCAATTCATAGGGGCACCAGCAAACTGCCTAAAAGCTCCGAACGTGCCTATTCGAAGTAATAATTTTATTACGTTTATTTATTAAGGTGTGACATAGGTATCCAAAAGTTTGTATTGACACTAGTCAAATAGTTGAGGTATTGAGCTGTTGAGAGTGCCTAATGTAATGACTTTGAACTAATGACTACAAAAAAATGTGAGTAAGTACTTTTACATTAAGATACCAACACAATATGGCGATTTTGTTACAATATGTCATAGACTTTCACATGATGCCTTTCTAGAGAAGTCATATAATTATTTAGCTTTCCTTCTTTCAGTATCCATACAATATAAACTGCTAAAAAATAGGAGCCACAAAATGGTTTTCCATACAAAAGAGCTAACTTCTGAAAGGTATTTTTTATGATAAATTAAATATGAATATGAGTCAAGGAATCTCATTTTTTTTTAATTAGGGCTGGTAACCTGAGATACAGGTACTATACCTAGTTCAGGTATCAGTCCACCATAATCTGTCAAATCCTAGGATTACGGTGAGAATTAAATGATTATTATTATTATTAATTTGATATTGTTTAAACACTGTAATAGTCAACTTGTGAACTAATGTTTAATTTAAGTACTCTATAATTTCTCTTATTCTCAGTTTATCAGTTAGAATTTAAAAATGTTGATTTTCGCGTATTTTTGTATATGAAACTCCAATTTCGATAATTAATATATTAGAAAAAATAATTAATATATTAGAAAATGGCGAATACAAGAAATTATAGTGGCCCTATTTTATTTTGAGTAGTAAGTATATTTTAATGACGGTACTCCAAATTTCGAGGTTCTCAGTTCGCTTCTAAGTTGTAACTACCTACGTAGTGTGGGTAGTGTAGTAGGGGGTTTACCTAGTGAATTATTTTGGCACTTACCTAATGCATCTTAATTTAATAGAAGCTAAAAAAATATAGATATTCCATATTTATGTCGATCCCAAGGTTAGCGCGTCATGTGAATTTGGAGTAAAGGAACTCTCCAAGATAATGCGGTCGCTGGTACATGTAAAATCCGTCTTGGACAAGGAGCAAGTATACCTAATATATAAATTTAGCTTTTAAATAAAAACCAATTTAATGAACATTTAATTTGCTCTTTTAACTTTGAAATCAAATACTTTTAACTTTGAATAAACCCCATGGTACAAACAGCCACTTGGCAATCCTTTTGTCTAAATCAGTTTCCTAAACACGCAACGCAAAGTGGACGTAGCCACTGTTTTTCTTGACTTTGATACAACGGTTCTCGCTAGATTTTACAGACCCGAACAAATATTAAGAGAGAAAACTCTGCCCCCTTTTAGGCTTTCATTTGTGTTCGAAATAGTGGTGCCATATTACCACCCGTTAGAGTTGGGTTTTGTTTAGTGATTCGGGTGGCAATTGCATTCGTTTCACGGTTTCAGGGCAGGACAAGAGGTCGTTAACGAGAGCGGTTGTTTGTTTTCCCACGGCTCTTGAGTCTTCACGACAATCCGAAAGCTCAGCCGAAGCGATGCGGAGCGCGACCGATTTGTTGACGGTAATTACCAAAACAAACCGACTACCGTTATGTTTGACCGTGATTTTCGTTTAGTACTCTATTTGTGAAACCGTCTTAACAACTTTATAACTTATTTAATTATTACCTCGTTCATTATTTCCAGTGAAGCAGTAATTATTTTCACGGCTTTTTGATGTGGAGTTTACCTGCTTCATTAGTGATTATTTTGTTTTTGACTGACAGATTTTCTTCAATCATTTATTAATGATAGGCTATTTGTGCGTTAGAATAAATTGTTAAATTTTACAAACATCATAACATGTAGGTTTCCATGGCTATTTATAAAACGTAATTTAGCCCTTAAAGTCTCCCTACTCGCGATGTAATCGCTAGATTCAACACGCGAATTCAACAATAAACTTTCATTTCCCATGACGTGTCATTACAGTATGAAAATCATAAACAAAGCAGATTTAATTAAAAGATCTCCCAATCGTAATTGTGTACTGAATGGAAGGAAACGTACTTCTATTACAAGTAAGGAAGAAATTCTCAGCGAAAACATGTTGCCACTGGCAAATAATAACCGTATTATTATTAGGTTCTTGTGCGATGACTTTCTATTATGAATTAAGGTATCTTATTTCGCCGTATTAGCACAAGATTTATATGGCAACAGTAATTACAACAGGCCCTTATAAAATAAGGAAAACCTTTTTTGGTGTCCGATTTCTCAGAATTTATCTGATTTGGATTCTTTATGTATATTTTGTCGTTGACATTAGTATATGTATATACCTACAGATCTTATTAATATACGAAGCAAAAAATATAGAGAAAAAATGTTATTACCTAGTATCTCTTATTTTCTTGTTTATGATTTTGTTAGACCATAAGTGGCCACACGGGTCGACCTGGCATGCGACTTACTGATCATTTTAGTCAATTAGCGCTTATTGTCGACAACCGCTTGTAAATTTCTATTCACAAACCTAATTTTCAATGTTAATGTCAATCATTGAAAATTAGGTTTTAAGTTATAAGTTTTTTAGGATTCGATAGTCGATAAAAAGCGCTAGTTGGCTAAAACCGACCAGCAAGTCGGCTGCCAAGTCGACTCATATAAATAACACATAAAAAAATCTTTATTACTCAATATCAATTTAACATAGTAATGAGACACCCCAGAGAGTAATACATACTCGTGTTGGGGTTGACTCGCTCTTCCCAAGACAAAACATTATAATTGAGTATGTACTAAGTAGGTATACATATAGTAAGATAAACATTAATTTAAAAAGAACTAAGTATGACTCTTACATTATGATAGTTATTGGGAACAAGAACAGTGTGAACTAAGGAAAAGTTTACGATGTAAAGTGATAGAGTTTCACTTTACCTTCTTAGAAAAAATTAGAATGTTAGAATGTAATGTTATAATATTCTTTCTTTTCTTCTTGTTTATTAAAGTAAGCCCATATTGTATTTAACAAAAAATACAAAGTATAAATCTTTTACATTATGAAAGTTATTACGTACAAAAAAATGGGGAGAAATATGGAATAGGTATAGGTACTTAGAAAGATTTAGTCTTACTATGAAGAAAATCATTAAAAATGTACACAGATTAACTTTAGGTAATACAAATCATAAGATCATACAAATAACTTATTTGGTACGCATAAACGAGAAGAAAATAATAAATGTGGAG
The DNA here is from genome assembly GCA_950108535.1 of Agriphila straminella. Taxonomy (NCBI): domain Eukaryota; kingdom Metazoa; phylum Arthropoda; class Insecta; order Lepidoptera; family Crambidae; genus Agriphila; species Agriphila straminella. Next base: position 9,617,236 of record OX467306.1, on the reverse strand, counting down.
CTCGGTGGCGCAGTGGTTTAGCACCTGGCCCAGCGATTGCGATACTTAAGCAACGTTCGCAAGGGTCGGTCATGGGATGGGTGACCAAAAATGTATTATCTCGAGCTCCTCCGTGCTTCGGAAGGCACGTTAAGCCGTTGGTCCCGGCTGCATTTGAAGTCGTTAACACCCACCAATCCGCATTGGCCTCGCGTGGTGGGTTATGGCCCATCCTCCTTACCACCCATAAGGAAGGCCTGTGCCCCAGCAGTGGGGACATCAAAAATGGCTGATGGACAAACGGGAAGAAATATGGAATAGTTCACGACGTAAAGTAATACAGAATCACTTACTTACTAAGATAGATTTAGTTTTACTAATATGAAGCTTAAATTAGAAAATAACTATACACAAATTGACTACTTATAGGTAATACAAATTATTAGATCATAAATAGAAGTTATTTGGTACATAAACGGTGAGAAATATGGAATAGTTCACAACGTAAAGTATATAGTTTCACTTACCTTCTTAGAAAGATATAGCGAGTCGCCACTTCGGCGCCGGCAGCATTCGTGTTCGTAGCTGAACAACTTTGGGCAAATCCGAAAAGTTTCGTTTAGATTAGTCCATAACACTTTACTGCTGCTGTGTACGTTACAAGCCTGTGCGACGATAAGTTTAGTTGCCACACCGATCGGAGGAAATGTATTTTTGTTATGTATCCCATAAAACTTGCATGTATCAGACTTCCAAAGTTTTACTTCAGAAGTAGGTTTAAGTAGGTAGTACTTATTAGTAATAAATAATTATACGTATTTTACAAAGTTACAAATTTTTAAACAAATATTTTCTAAAAATAGGCTTTCTTATAAGTAGCTTATAAGAAAGTCTATTTTTATATATTTAAGCTTAGTCTGCTTAATTACCTCATATACAAAGACAATAGTAGAAATACTCTATTGTTTTAAATAATGAAAATTACGTTTTTTGGATTATTCGATAAAAGTCAAAGACCAAAAAAATTTTAACATTAAACATTAGCTTAAATCATTCACAGCAAAAAGATTGTTACACATTAGCAATTGAAAATGAAATAATATATCATTTTAAAATTCTAAAACTATCATGCAAAATATTAAATATCTTAATTTTACCAGTAACTTAAAGTCAACAAAAACGTTAATAAATGTCTATAACGAAGATGATGATTATCAGAATAAAACATTTTTTTTAAAAAAAGCTGTTCAAGTACAAAACAACATAATTATAAACGCTCAACGTTAGCAAACCTTACAAATGACTCTTAATATTATCATTCAATTCAACATCGCGTGCAGTGTGCCAACTAAACTTCCAGTAAGTTCGCGCACTCACTAAAACTGTTCACGATTCGGTGGCTAGGGCGGCGACGTCATACGCGGTCGACTCTAGGGCGGCCGGCGCGACACTGGCCGCTCCGCCCGCCCTCGCGCGAAGTTCACGGCAACCAACAGAAGTCACTACTTTCTGTTTGGTGACTTTATTAATATTTCAATTGTATTGGACGTTTGTAGAATAAACATGCGACATATTTATTTCTAAAGGGAATTGGATCATTGCTATAGAAAACAGGACGAAGAAATCTTGTTACCTATGTTAGCGAACAAATAATGCTGCGATTTATAAATTACCGAACTTACATCCAAATGAAAGTTTGCTAATGTGATTGCTGAAAACCATTTCTGAAGAGTTGCCTATACTTACATTAAATGAGTGTTTTTACTTTGAAGTTCGATTTGATCCGACGGTTAATTGTCATTACAAAACCCTAACTACAAAACTTTCGGTCTAAGGTTCGATTCCCACAAGAAGCTAAATAAAACGCTTTGCTTTTTCTTTGAGTCCATCTAAATATAGTTACCATTACCAAACAAACAATAACAACGATATATCGTTGTAGTATTTTGATATTAGATAGGGTACCTACCCATTTCTCAGTGGTTGAGGGTTCCAAGAATATTAAGTTGCCATGCCACTTATTTTTACTAAGTATTGGTTAACAGCAATACGTTTACGTAAAATATATAGATTGAGGAGCTCGGTAGCACAGTGGTTTAGCGCTTAGCCCTGGGATTGCGGAGGTTAAGCAACTTTCGAAAGGGTTGGGTGACCAAAAATGTATTATCTTGAGTTCCTCCGTGCTTTGGAAGGCACGTTAAGCTGTTGGTCCCAGCTGCATTAGCAGTCGTTGACAAAATTTCGTCAAATTTCTGGCGAAGCGTCAATTAAAGCTATGCAATATTTAACCTTATTCTAAAGACATAGTAAAAGAGTAAATTTCGTGAACTGCCTCGCCTTAACACCCACCAATCCGCTTTGGACCTGTTATGTTATGATGTTATGTTTGGCCCATCCTCCTTATCCACCCATTTTAAGGAAGGCCAGTGTCCCAGCAGTGTGGGGATAATAAAAAAATGCTGATGTCGATATAGACAGCAGATTAACTTAAATTTAGTAAATTATATATTATTTGAGGTCGATTATCAATTTTCTTGTCATTGAATGTTTTTTTAAGTCATCGACTTTTAGGGAGCGGAAAAGAAGACCTCATCCTATTAATGAAGGCTTGAACCATCCAACTGGAAGTTACAGACAGTTACATTTTGTCAAGAGATATTGTGGTGTAAGTTAAATTTGAATGTTAGCCGCACAGCTCCAACGTCTGAGGTAATGAAACAGTCCCTCGGGATCCATCATCTTAAACTCTACACAACTAATTACTTTGTTACAACGTTCCTGTTTTACCCAAGTTGGGATGTGTATATATTAGTTGCTAACTTTTGTCTTTGGCAATTTACTGTTGGTTAAATTAAGCATTAAGTATCTAAAATGATAAGGCAATTTTGAATTATTATTTCGTATCAAAGGCACTTTGTCTGTATTTTTTAGATACTCTTAACTCATTTAAATCGAAAATAATTGTCTAAAATCCTAAGTTGCAGAGTTGAAACCTGTAAAGCTATAGGGTTTCCTAGGATGACTGTGCCGTCATATTACGGCCGTAATTTAGCGGCACCGTCATCCTAGGAAACCCTAGCTTAAAGGGCTCAATGTTAGCAATTTTGACACAAATATTACCCATGTTGTTTTTGAATATCACATAATGGTTAATTAAATTTTGATTTTGTTCAAAACTTGTTAATTTGCGTAGGAATCAGTATTAAAGTTGCCAAAACATTTTAGGCCTTTTAACAAAGTATTTAAAGCCTGATACAGACACGCTTTCGTTATCAGTTGTTAATTATTGTTCGTATCCATTCATTAGTTTTGGCCAGTATACCGAAACAAAACACTTCGTAATTTGCGGCGTAACAGACAAAAGTCTGTGTCATGGTGGATATAAGTTGTGATAACTTTGTGGTACCTATCGCATTATGTAACGCGACTAAGGCTATATAGGCAGCAATTTAACGGTTACGAAGTAGGAGCTCGTGCGTGAAATTTGCCATAATATTAAGAAGAAAGTTATTTTTTTCTTGTTTATAACGTCTAACTTATTAGGAGGTTTATTTTTCCATTACATGCTTCTTAGAATAAGAAATTGTGTGGTTGTACGTTAAAGACGAATTTTTAGTATTTATTCAAAGGTTAAGTCGCCTCTAAATAAATGCTTTGATCTCGAAATTCTGAAACTAATATAGGTAATAAACAATTCAATTTTATTTTATTGGAAAAATGAAAATGAATTTTATTTGTCTGCTTTAACTCCTTTTCCCCGAAACGCAGTAAAAGAATAAAGATTGAAAACAACATTGAAAATATTTCGATATTATTTTATCCTACTGAAAAGGGATGAAATTGAAATATGAAATATCTTTTCTGAAAAGGTATCAATTTCTGTTTTATTATTAGTATTATCAATAATGACTTATTGTTTACGGTAAAATCAGAGGATTTTTAATTTCTGAGTTTATTTACTTCAACACAGATTTTGACTTCAAAAGGATGTGTGACGATATAATCTTACTTCTTGAGTTAATTTTAAAAGGTTCATGTACAGTTTAAAAATATGTATATGGTTTAAAACCTTGTCACTTTGTTGTAGTGGTCATTGTTATTGATATCTGTTCAAAAAGTAATAGCTTTTAGAGTGACATAGTGACTGACTGTAGGTACAGTAAGTGTAGAGGTAAATGAAGGTACACTATGCCCAACGATAGCTCAGTTATTCAGGACAGACCGTGAGGAGTCTAGGAAGATATTTAAGGTATTCGTGAGAGCCGGCCCGGCCGGGAATCCGGCGCCGTGTCCGACGACCGCTACGGTCACAGAACAAACTCGCTGCGGTATTCGTCCGGCTGGACAAACGGGCACGGTTGTCAACAAAACATTGGGTTGGGGGTAAGCTGTGAGCATACTTTAATAAATAAAATACCGGACTACTTAATAATACCAATAAAAATAATTAGGTATTTAATATGTTATGGCTATGATACGGTTACCCATAATATAAGCAACAAAGTTAATTCTTAGGGCGATGTTATCAACCTGCTATGCTAACATAATTATAGATTTAACTTACCTTGTTGTAAAAATGTCCATGCCCCTTAAGCCCTAAAGACAATAATTAAGTTGCGATGGATGTAGACAAACCTTTTGTTTGACTGCCAAAAACTATTTACATTCGATTTATTAATACAAAATGTTTGCCGGGTTTGTTTACACGTTCTACGCTTGTTTACTACATAGTTTTATGTAATAAAAAAGTTGACTATTTTAAAAGCCCATATTTGACTGCTTTTCGTTTCAGTAAGGTTCTCAATGACATAATATTATTTTCAAAAGCAATTCACCATCATTAATCAGAAATTCTTAAATGTTAGAGATAAAGGTACAATAAATCAAACTCGGTTCTTGAAGAAATTTAAAGCCTTCAAGATAGCTATTTCTATCTTCTTCAATGTAAAACAAAATTAATTTAAGGCTTAAAGACTTTGTAAAGTCACCGAGGTCAATGTGACACGTCTGTGCGAGTATAATGAACAAAATTCCATGCTCAGTGTTTAACAAAATTGCAGTGTAGCGTTTGAAGCTAAACTTTAAAGCTTTCAATCTATTTTATTTTTAATAATGACTTTCTTTCCAAAAAGCTTTGCATTTCAATCTACTATCATAGTAATGAAAGCGCCGTTAAAAACAAGGCGTGCTTTTTTTAAACGATTTCTTAGTACACATACTACTGTTTTACCTCCATAAGGTAGGTAGAGCTATTAACGCTATATCATATCAGCTGGAGTAGGGCGCCATCACGGAACTCCCAACTACGCGCCATATGTCCAGAGGGACTTTGAAGAAAACAGTTCTTTCTTACCCGAATGCCGAAAATGATTGTTAAGTAATGTTTGATCAAATTAGGATTTGATTAAACATATACTTAAGCTTTCAGGTAATTATAAAATAAATAAAATAAAACTTATTAACAACATTATTTGTAAATAAACACAACTGTTCAGTATAGAAATAATTGCAGGCAGCTTACATTGTTTTCTTAATTATTCTCTCGCTGTTATTTTACTATTTGGTAAAATAACAGCGAGAAATTTGTAAACGAAAAATTATGTATGTTAATTACTCGTGGAAAGTAGGATAAACAGAAATTGTTAAAATTTTGCCCTCAATAAATAAAACATTTGAAACTTTGATTAACTTTAATTCGCAGTTTGTTTAATATTATTTACCCGCCATTATTTCCATACGTTAGTTCTAGTTTATACAGTTTCGTTTCGCTGAAGAGAAATAAATGAGATAACTTTGTGGTAAAGTTTACTGGCGACTTTCTTAAAGTTTTGCCCTTTAAGATATTAAATTATATTTATAAATCATACTTTAGTTAGTCTGTAGGTCGGACCATCGGCATACAATTTGGTAGCATTTCTCTCTAATACATTTGCCCCTTTCTTCTGCTAAACTGTTTTGACGCTTTGTTCAAACTTCATTAAAGTATTTATTTAAATTTTAAAGGCTATTTAATTGTATCTATCTGATTGAATTATATTTAGAAGTGATTTGATGTATTTCGCGCTAAAATAAAATAGAAAATGTTAAAATAATTGTGTACCTACACTTCTTTATTACGGTTTTTTACATTGTTTAACTTTGTACCTAAGTACATTTTGATAAATAAAATAGGCAATAATATTACTTGAAGGGCTGATATTACCCCACATAATGCGTATTACAAATATTACAATACATAGGCACAAAACACGAAAATCTTTGAAGGCCATTGTCACGTAACCGATTTCTATTCTCGTTTATTTGCTATAACACGTAACAATTCCGGCTTTATGTGAGTAAGGGATGGATTTCGGTCAATAATAAGAAGATATACGACGAATACCTTATACGTAAAACGTGTTATGGGGCAATGTCACGAGGAAAAGCTATATCTCTTAAGAAAAAAAAACTTAGGACTTTTGCAAACACTGACGAATGCTATAGTTACTACCTAGGTACTAGCTGTTTTGTAACTACAAGCCAATGGAATATAGGATTATATACTTATACAGGACACAACAACACACAATACTGTGCTTTTGAATCCACAACCACCCTTTACGTTACAAAATGAGATAGTTTTTTTAATCCGTTTCGTAATTATCGATTCGATTATTCAATCGATTTAATAGGTAATCGAATCGATATTAAATCGATTGAATTAATATCGGTTCGATTATTTTATTAATTATTATTCAATCGAATCGGAACAGATCGGCCAACACTGTACCAGCCACAACCATGGAGTTTACCGAAAGCTGAAAATGAATGTATCCCTTGCTTTCTAAAAAAAATGAGGTCAAGGCTTACTTTTTTATCAGGTTTTGCGGGAATCAGTTTGTATATGGTTTAATACCGCAAACCGCGAAGATTAACTACAAAAGGTAGCGGCTGAGCGTCGTAAATAAGCCGATTTGTGAACGCAAAGAACCATTCACGACCTGATTTGTGTTGTCGTGAGTGGAATTTTAACATTTTCTACGTCTATGTCTACATACTTTGTGCTTTTTATTTAACCTATAGCTGAATAAAAAAATATGGTACGATAGCTCTTCATAACATCTACTTTTTTACCATAAGGAAGACCACTAATGCCTCCAGTTAATTTTCTCACAAATAAAAATATAAATCTTTTTTAGTCATGCTGCATGCATCGAAATTAAATTCATAACAATTAAAAAAAAACAAATTCTATCTGACACCTACGCAACTAATTCGTTCCTTGTATTTAGAACTATAAATTATAACTTCTGTGATAGAGTGAATGCGACCAGTTTACGATCGTACAAAAAAGATGGGTTTACCATAAAATGTAATGCACTTCCGAATCATTACAGACCTGCGTAAGCAGTCTTAAGTGTTGTTATATAGCTTTGTCACTTTAATAGTTATTATATTATAACAAAGTATTTAATGATAATGATATATTAAAGACTTCGCAGACCTCGGTAAAGCTATGATTGACATGAAACGAATCGCCGCAAGCTACGGTTAAATCTAATCAGCCAACCTTGGCTCTTTGGTAGCAAAAATTATATAGGGGCTAACATCAAAGAGATTTAATAAAGGTAGATATTTCCTAAATAAATACGATTTGAATTTTCTTGTGAATAGTTTATTGATCTTGGACATCTTTCCCAGAATTATAGAAATGTCTAATGGCACGAAACTTTATGGAAATTACGTCCTAATTTCAAGAGAATGTCGCGAAAAGCGAAATGAACGTATAAAATCACCCATTTCGAAATACTTTTCAGTTTATTTAAGTTATAACAAATTATGTGTGAATTTTTTACTTATTGTAGGTACAGTTAATAACTCTATTTAGGTATATAGTTAAGTGCACTGATGCTGATATACGCAGTGAAATCCACTCACCGGAAGAACCCGTCAATCCGTGATTAGATAATGTGAGAAGAGGCCAATAATTTTAGTTGTCAGTCACGTTAAATGTACACTCAGTCGATACAGTAAGCTATTTTAGAATGACAGCCTCCGATTTTTATGCAATAATCGAGGGCAGTGACAGAACAATGGTAGCGTTGGTTCTAAACGTGCATTCATTTTGTTTGTCGATTTGTTGTCCGACTGTTTGTGCTCCAGATTGTCCTTTCTGATTACATCAGAAAATTATTGTAGGCATGGGCGTACCGAGGGGGGAGGGGCAGCTGCCCCTCCTGGATTTTGTTTACCTCCAACTAACTATCAATTGTTATCAATAAAAGTTCTTATTAGCCATACAATATATTTGATTTACAATCCGGATACAATCAATTTGCCCCCCTGGGGGCGATACAATAGATTTGCCCCCCCTGGCCCAGAACCTGGGTACGCCCATGATTGTAGGCATAGTGCCTTATGGAACGAATTGATTCTGCATTAACAATCTAACCAAGCAATAACAGTAAGTACCTTTTGATATTGTGGTTTTCGGTAAGTAACGTGACAAAGGGTTTAACGTCCGAAGTGACAGTGGTCTTACAAAACGTCTTGACTGGCCTGTAAAGCGTAACATTGCTGACAATAAAGATGGTAAATCCATTAAGTTTACGTTTCTGTCAAGCAACTTCCTCAACAAAGCGATGTTAACGTCAAATAAATCAGTGAATGCCTGTGTACTGCTTTACCGTTGGTTACAGTTCAATAGATTAAATTGCGCTTCATTTATTCAATGAAATAATGTTGCTATAAGCATAAGCTGATTTACATGCCCTAGTTAATAACGCACATTGGTTTAATGGTATGAAATTCCCCTGTTAAGCGCTTATTTACCGTGTCCTCACATTTTCAGCCTCAACTGCGTAGAAAATTCCCTTCCGGCCGCGAGGTTTTCTGAGAAATTAGTTTAGCAGACAAAATTATGACTGTTTGACACTAGCTTCCGCCCGCGACTTCATCCGCGTGGATGTTCGGAAAACCCCTAGGAAATCTTTGACCAGGATAAAAATTACCAATCCTATGTTTTTATTCGGGCTATAAACACACATTAAGTAAGTATCACGAAATAATTATTTCTGTAATTCATGTGTATTGAAGGTTTCAGAAACAATATAACGCAGTACCTACCTATTGAGTTGTAATTAATTTATGTTTCATAGAAGTAATCAGCTAAAAGGGGAACTTTAGTATGAACATTCAAGTTTCTTCTCCAAATGAAACTGCCAGTGAAAGTAATTAATTGAACGTCTATAGTAAAGCAACTAAATTTATATCTCCATAATCATAGCCAATCTTACTAAAGTGTACCGGAAGAAATAGTAGTAGTTTACTATTTAGTCGTAATAGATTTATACAAATTATATTTATTAGTAATTACTTTTTTTATAAAGAACAAGTTATGAGTAAGTAGACTTTTAAACCGTTTTGCGCATAGCAAAACGTTATCAAAGTATCAAGTTATCAAATAAAGATTTTGTTTTTCTTCTTAAATAACTGTCACTATAAGTTTTAAGGCAGAAGTTAAACTCAGTGATTGTCTATTGTTTTAACAGAGAAAAGCTGAGTTGCTGAAGTTCCGATCGCACTCATTACTTCAATCGAATTGTAGAATTATCTTTGGAACATTACGATCGATTGCTGGAAGCTGTTTTGGACTCTACCATAAATAATATTCCATCGTCATTATTTATGATACCTACCTTCGTCAGTTTTTATAAACAAATTATAAAACACAACATAGCATAGATCAATCTTGATAGTCATCCTTAGAGACATGTGGAATTTCAGATAATCAGCCTGTTACAGTCACAAGAGTGAAAAAAAATATTGTTACTCCTCCAAATTACCGAAAGTATCATCACTAAATCAAAAGCCCAGCATATTTATCGGAACAGCAAACCTTAATTAGTGCGATACCTTGAGATAGTCCGAGAGTTATAACTAAGAGCCGTAAAAGAACAGGCGAAACTCGGAACAAAGTTACCTCTATAAAAGGAAAATTAGGTATGAATAAATGACCCTACTTCTAATTACTGACAGACGTATCGGGGTTCCCATCTAAAGTGCCCTTAGGGCTGTACCGTATTCTATGTAGTTCGTTACAACGCTATTATAACTAAACTTTGTTGTTAGATAAAAAAGAAGCCATATCGAATTGATAAGTCGTTTCGACATTCCTTGGATGATTATAGAGCGTAAGGTGTTCGGGAGCCGAAAACAAATTGCTTTATAGAACATCGAGAGTAAGGCCACAACAATATAAAGCTTTTGGTATGTAAATTACCATGGTGTTGGACGGACGGGCTTGTGATAATAAATGGAGGAATTTATTATGATTAACACTTGAGCTTCCTTAAGCTAAGCATCTACTGAATAGTCGGTAGTTAGCGAGACGGGTTTTGTTATTAATAACTTAAAAGAACGAAATAAACCTATTGCATGATAAAAACATTCAACGATAAGTGCTTAGAAATTTAACTCCTTAAAAAATTGTAACATAGAATTAGAAAATTTAACTCCAAAAAGTAAAAAAAAAATATATCATTTCTTACTGCAATTTTTAGCTTTTACCGTAATTTTCAAATCGTTTACTAATTCAGATTTTAATGCATATACTAGTCCGATCATTACAGATAATTGCGGCTTTTAAAATAATCATACAATCGAAAGTTAGTACCTGTTAAATGGAATGTGATACGAGCGTCTCGGAACACATGTTGCGAAACAAAACACAATCACGATGGATTAAAAGAAAGCGGCGTAACTCGAGAACAATTTAAAATCTCAATCAGTGTTTAATTCGCAGCCGTAGAATACGACAAGAAGAGACAACGATCATTCTTGCTAAGACTAAATTCAAGTACTTGTAGAGTTAAGTTAAAAAAATACTTAAAAATTTGACATCGTAATGTTGAGAGAAACAACAGACAATTAAAATAAAGCGGCGTCACTCGAGTGCATTTAAAATCTCTGCAGTGAGGCGTTAGTTCACTCGTAGAATACGCGGCAAGAAGAGGCAACGGTTTTGGATACCACAAAGTCAAAACGCACTCTCGGAGAGATTTGGTATGATACGAGTACCTATTAGACTACTCATATTTACGATATTGACAACATAATTACAATTACGAAGACATATCAGAAGAACGCGGTGTAAAATATCAGCTGTGAGCAGGTACGTGCTTAGGTATAGCATAGCAATGTGACACTAACAACGATCTTAGACCGTCCGTCCCAAGGTAGGTAAGTACATTACATACCTCTCATAATTTATTAAGCTTCCTACTCTGGCTAAACGCTTTAAAGTATTTAACTTAATCAACGGACAATCATAATGAAATAAAAGACAACAAATTTACTCGAGTACAATTTAAAATCTCAGCAGTTCGAGCTCTTAGAACACGGCAAGAAGTGGCAACGATCTCGGTCGGGCCGGATGCCTCTGCCTCAGGGTAGCTCATAATTGATTCCGCGTAGTTGATACTTGGCGGTCTCGGCGGTCCTGTCAGCCACGCCATTAGAGGAAGTGCCGTAAGACCCAACCTGCCCGCGGATACATGACCAAGTAATTTCTTTTCTTAAAATAGTTTGCTAAAAACTACACGAGTCAGCCGTCATTTTAGTTCCATATAAGAATCGATACGATACTTTGAATCACTGAGCACATTAGTCACTACGTTTTGCTTTGAATATTTTTTAATGAAAACAAAGAAAGCTACCCGTTCAGGAAAGTTAAAAAATAGCACGAAATGTCCATTCGAAGTTCAGTATTGGAATCATGATGCAAGTACACATACCAATTATTATGTTAGCATTCTTTGCCCAGAGATAGTGAATGCTGCATTGAATGAAATGAAAACAAAGAAAGCTAACCGTTCAGGAAAGTAAAAAAAATATCATGAAATGTCCATTCGAAGTCCAGTATTGGAATCATGATACACATACCAATTATTATGTTAGCATTCTTTGCCCAGAGACAGTGAATGCTGCATTGAAAATTCTTTTTGTGATGTACGTATTATAAAATGTGTGTGTAGTGAGTGACACACATGAGGCAGGTACAAAGCAGGTCAAAGTTGGGAAGTAGGTATTCAAAATAATTTTGACCTTTTAAGATCAAGAACACGATCGAAATGCCTACTCGTGTTAACATTTAGTATATAAATGGGTTTTTGTACACACAATGTTTATTTAATTACAGAATTACTGGGTTTATTAACCAACTTAAAAATAAGCTACTTACATTTTACAACAAAGTTTAAGATATGAAATGGCGATTTCATAAATATCAAGGTTTGTAGCGTAGCAGAAATTAACTTGCAAACTCATGATCTGACAGTTAATTTACTTTAAAATGTTTTTAAACTACTCTTACATTGCGATAAACATACTTATTTATTATTGTACTTATAAGTACGATTTCTAAAAGATTATCATTCAATATCATTTTCGTTATCATAGAAATTTAAAGAAAGCTCTAAAAAACTCTCCCATAATTTTAATTATGACTTGGTTTCCTTCGTTTACTTTGAAATATGATGATGTTGAACGACGGATGATGTTTAAAATATTTTTTAATTCAAGTCTTGCTTATTTTAAGGTGACAAGTAATTTCGACCTAGTTACAGAATCTGCGTGCCGAATTTTAATTGATTAATTATCGTGACAGCTATCGCATACCAAAAACCATAACTCGTCAAGGGGTAAATTATTCCACCCGCGTCTATGTAACAGTTTCCATACGTGAGTAGAGTAGCCCATCATTCGGCTCGCTAGTGAATGCCAAATCACTCCGTGTTCAATAGCGATTGTCTATGGTTGCTCCTCACGTGAGGACATTCGGGAGTTCAACGAGCGATACCATTTCAGGTCGCCAGAGGTTTATCAGCCACAAAGGGCAGCAAGACATGCAAATTGCGTCAGTATTATGTGCCGTCGGATGCTCCGATGGGATTTACATAGGAATGGAGGAGGCAACGTCGCCGGCAGTTAGGCGCTTCCGCGCGAAGCCGCGGGGCGTGCGCCCCCGGCCGCCTGCTCCGACACACCAGAAGATTACAGGCGCAAATCTGGGACGCTCATTCATAACTCCAGCGAAAACGTTCGCCAACTAAATTTGCATAAACGTCCCATTACGCTAGTGAAAATCAAATTTTAACAGTTTCTAAAGTAAAAACTGTATTTTAAAGGTGCGCGTCCACTGCAACGGAATGGGAGCGGACGGATTTGTTGCTTTGTATGGATTTCTGTGGCACTGCATGCACTGCATCGGCATTTCCGCGCCATAGAAATCCATACAAACAAAGTAACAAAAGCCGAACTCTCCGTCCGCGCAGTACGCTTCGATTCCGATGCAGTGGATGCGCAACTTTAGATTTTTTCAGCCAAGAAATACTGCAATTAAAATCCCGATAAATGAAGACTAAAGTTCCGACTTGAAATCAGCCTTATATTCGAGGCGAGAGTTCGATACTTTCCAATTACAAGGCGAACAGTTTGGAAATATGGTTTCATCATCACGAGTTAAAATAGTAGTTGCAGAAATAAATGCAGATAGTGACGGGAGTTATTGGTTTCCTATGGATAGTAATTAATTTGGTGGCGGTCAGTGAGTGTTGTGAAGGCGCGTAGATTGCGTAAGCGGTGACGTATTGCACCCGCCTGCGTGCGCGCCGCCCGCCGTCGCGTCGCCGCGCCGCCCCGCCGCCGCCCGATTTCTGCATTAACCTTGGATCGAGAATACGGTTAAGTGCTCGATTAAACTGGTTCAAACAATAAACCAGCAGCGGAATCGTGGATAAATAACAAAAGAAGTAAAATATTAAGAAATAACCTAACCAAATACTTGTCGTTCGAGGTCGACTGTTATAAGTTTTTATATAAGTAATTTAAGTTGTTAAATCATATTTTGAAGAAGAACTTTTTTACTTTACTACGGCCGGGCGGGTTTAAATTTTGTAAACTTATTAATTTTTATTTATATATATATAGTAAGGTATTGAATTACTAATATTTGGTAAGTCGCTATACGAACAAGCTACATACCTAGTATAATTTCAAACACATACTACTATATTTCGTAATCTCCTTCTAACATAAAAGTAACAGCTTGTTACAAGTCGCTATCTCGACTATCGATATAAAACGGTTCTGTGAGTAAACGGACAACAAAAGATACAATACCACTGATATCTTATTATTTAGATAGGGCGATCGTATCGAGATAATACCGTTGATTGTTTTCTAACCTATTGTCCGCCATTGTAAGTGTTGTAACATCAATCAAAGACACTCTATTTAATACTGTGTTGGTATTTATTTATCATTAAGTAGCTATGTATATTGCTTTCGTTTGATTAATTTAATACTGGACCGAAAAAACAATTTATAAAGACTTTTGTAATTTATTAGATACATCGTTACATAATGTTGTTATTTGCTAACAACAGTGTGTAAAAAAGGTCAATTATTTAATAATTATATATAGTTTGTTACTATTAAAAGGTCAATACTTCTTTAATCGAAATTGAACAAAAACAGTCGAATTAAGTTTTGCAAGTTAGAATGGTTGATTTATGTGTGTTGTAGATTACTCAATAAAAAACTGATGTGTGTAGTCGTTGATTAATTAAATTAAACCTTTTATAATCAGAAACGTGTTAAATTAAAAAGCGCTTAGCGATCCTTTGTAACAGAATAGAAATGAAAAAAAGCAGTTTTATTTCTAATTATGTACTGGGATTTTACCCGTGTAAAGTTAATATGAGTAAAATTACAGTATCAACACAGAAAAAGGAAAAAAAAACTATTTATGTCTTTGTGACTTATTAATTCACTAGCTTGAAGTCTTCGTACTAATGTGTATTAGATAATCGTTATGAGCGATACATAATCATGTGTCACCTTTGTATGAAAATTTACGTTACGCTCGCCAGCGAGTTTCCATATTCGGAAAATCCAAGCTACAGAGATTACTGTTATATTCTATAGAATTACATTCTATTCCGACTGCAAGTTATTATGACATGTTGCCTTTAATATTTAATCTTGTTTCCATCTTTTCAGTTTACTTGTCTTTTTATGCAGGCGGGTTTTTTATTTTTTTTAATTTATTTTTTTATTTATCTCTTTTTAGTTACCTATTATATATTATTAATGGTCATGACCTTTTTGAAATCCTTATAATAAGCCCTTTAATTTGACACCCATATTGCAGTATACTAAAAAAATAAAAAAAAATTACTACGTAAATACAGCCGTCATGTTGGTTTTTTTATAACGCCACCGTCTTAAGAACACTTGGGCTGACAAGACAAATCTAACGATATCTTAATCATAGAAATCCGTTCAGCCGTTTGAAAGATATGAGGTAATAAAGAATATTACATACAAACTTACAAACATACTTACAAGATACGCGCGAAAAACATAATCCTTTCTTTGCAGTTGGGTAAAAAATAGAAATATCATTTGGAATCTTTTAAACGAAGGTATGATCCAAATTATTATTGTTATATTAAGTACTTTACATTAATGTGGAATATAACTACGATGGAGTTTTTGTGTCAAATACTCGTAATTAACCTTGCCTTGTCAATGTTTTTTTTCGACGTTAGCTGTCTCTAATTACCTGCCAGTTTGGCTCCTTGTCCTAATATTAATGAGACACCTGTTACATATACATGACGCAGAGAGGCCTTAAAGATTTGCATGGTTTCTTAATAACTCTACAGTAAGTCTTATAAACAGATTTGTTTTATATTATATTTTTTGTTGGGTTGTGGTTCGAACGAGATATGAATGAAAACAGGTAAAGAAAATTTTGGTTTTCTTGCCGATTATACCTATACTAAACATTATGATTATAAGCAAAATTTATTTCAACTGTAATAGGAATATTATTTCTGATTCTATTTTTTTGCACTATATTTTTCTTATTGTTATAAATTTTCTTATCTTATCTTAGCACAAAAAGCAAACTATAGATATAATATAGAAAATCAGATTGATATAATTCTAGGAGTAAATTAGTTTTCCAAAATGTAATTTGTTAGGTTCTTCCATGAAGCAAGTCAGTGCCTATTTTACTATCATGATAATACTTATTTAGATAAAAACTTACCAGCATATCTGTACGATCTATTTATTCTTTGAAAGTTATTTACAATGTACCAAACCGCCTAGTTAGTATTAATTGATTTTCTCCTTTACTTTATAAATTGATCTCCAAAGGAAATAATTAAGTGCCGCTACTTGTTGCTGATATAGTTAGTTAAGAACCTTCACACAGCAGGAAATCGCAGCTGACAAGTTATATAGCTGGAGGCTTTATTTACTCTGTGACTGGGGGCCGATCGTGAGCCACTTTATTAATTTATTTTAGTAGGTAGTGTGAATAATAACGCTCAACTATATGATATACATAAAACTTAATATTAATAAACATCATTACATATATAAAGATAAAGTTTTTCTCTCTCTAAAAACTTAATCGGAGAAGTTTCACTAAAATTAATATGATAACTTCAATGAAGGTAGCGCATCATGACGCCTTTGAGCTGAATGATTATACATGAGTTTTAATAAAAAAATATGTTTACCCCGATTTTCACCAAAGGTTTTTGTGGCAGAGGTCGTAAAACGAGGTAGCTTGAATAGAAACAAAAAGCATTAGAAAATATTTAAAGTTTTTTATAAGGTTATTATAAAAAGGTTAGGCAAGCTTCCGACTTAAAAAAACAGCCTCAAAGGAATACTTTTTAAATTATATTTCATAAAAACGTGAGAGAAACTTCAAAGGTTCTCTGATTGAATAAGGATTGAATAAATGATATACAGACAAATTGTGTTGCTTATACAATATGTAATTGTAATACTTCGTATCGATATTCGATTCGTAGCGACGTACCTACTTTAAATTTTACTTCTGTTAAAAACAGATTGTGGCACTCGTTTTCTAATAAGCCATTAAGTGTAAAAAATTCATGGCGATTCAACGTTAAATAAAATTTATTGTAATAAAGTTTTATATTCTTTCTTTGGCGCTTGAGACTTTTTTTTACAACCGTAACCAACCCTTGGAAGGTTGCTGCTCTGTTCCTTTTTATTATTCACCGTCTCCGTGCCTGTAGATGCACTTTCTACTTTATTTTATTCACTTTTTATAGTAGCAACCACTTTTTAGATCCTTTAATGATTTATCTACCACCGTATCATTAATCATCGGCAACCTAGCTTAGAAAACGTTTAAAATCGTCGATTGTAACTTGCTTTATATACTAAATATTAATAATTTTAAAGGTAAGACACAGAAATTCAGTTTGAGTGCATACAAAATTAATATACAACTATACCAAAAGTTTCTTTGACACCTTTGAGAATGTTAAAGAATGCCCTAACTAAGGCATTAATCCCGCCAATTTTATTGTTCATAATGCAATGAAGTTAAAATAATAAAAGTTGACATTAAAAATTAGCCAAGTCTTTATTCGCTATTCATTCTCTACCATCTTTCAAAAGTAAAAAAATCGAGCCAAATTTTAAGTGGTATATTATGAATATGTGAATATATTATCTACTAATTCTGTTATAAACATCGGGACCAGTGAGACAAGTTTGTATCGGATCGGTCACAGATAGTTAACCAAGCAATCTTAGCAGATAATAAAAGTCTCGACTTTACGAGCTCTGTCTGAGGGAGATATTCTCGATTTTATAACTATATTTTAATAGCTATAGCTTTTTAATGCAGTCATTGACTTACGCTTTTTATTTACATTGTAAAGTTTATTTCTCTATTTCTTTGTGATAGACCTTTTTTATTGAGAAATAATAGATTTGATAGCGATTTTTTTATAAAGGTTAAAATTATTCATTGCTAATGATTTAATGTTAAAACTTTGTGTCAGATCAGAAGCGGTATGTTAAGGTACCCTGAGCGAAAGTGGCGCCGCGGTGAATTATATTTAATATTATAATTATAAAACACAATTTTAATAATGTTTATCGTGGAGATTTTAGGGCCCACAGTCTAGTATTTTTAGACGGTATCGTTACATTCCCTCGTAGTCACTGCTAGAATTTTTTATTTTATTTTATTTTATTTATTGAACATTGTTACCACAGCATTTACAGAGCATTAACGCAAGTATAAATTATACAATACATAAGCCAATTACGGAAACAATACTTTGTAAACAAAATATATAAATGGTTACAAAAAATAATAATAATATGATTTTAAACAAATATTAAGTTTTTGAAAAAGAAATCTAATAATAATGAGAATTTCGAAATAGTTTATTATATTGTCTCATGATAGGTGTGTGTGAATGTGTGCGTGTGTGTGCGTGTGTGTGTGTAGGTTTGTGTGTGTTTGTGCATGCGTGTTTGCCTCCTTCGTAAAAATAGATTCACTCGCACTGTATGTGGGTATGTAAACGTAGGCTTACATGGCGTACAAAGGTGGAAAAAAATATTAAAATATTGAAAATTGGAATTAAATCATATTAATGTCAGAATTAGATAGCAAAACTGCTAAAAGTGGCAGTTTTTGACACATTTGCTATCTACTCTTACGAATGACTACGAGGGCATGTAGTGATACCTTCTAAAAATACTAGACCATTGGCCCTAAAATCTCCACGATAAACATTATTAAAATCTTTTTCTATTAATAACTTATTAAATAAAAACCTCTGAGGGCGCCACTTTCGGTCATACAACCGCCTTAAGAGAAATTCTTTAATTAGGTATTTAAGAGAAAAATATTTATCCATCAAAGCAAATGTGTAGAGTCAATCGTATTTGTCTGCTGTAGTGTCATTAACATAGATAAAAAATACTTACAGCTTTTTATAAAATTCTGTAGTTCTGACTCTGACTGTCACGATCTCTTGTTCCATTCTAGATAGTTATACCATTTCTTCAACTGCTAAATACCAATACGTTTAGATATTCTTTCCATTTAACTGTGCTTTTAAGCACTTTGTTTTTATCGCCTATAATACAACGTTTATAAATAAAGTCAACCGTAAATAAACTTTTAAGCTCCACACCCCCAGCCTCATTTGCTGTTTACTGCAAACGCTTACTACGGTTTCGTGTCAGCATATTGAATGAAATATGTCAGCCAAAGTTCGCCGGCGAGCGGCCAAGGTGACTGGCCCGCCAAGCTTCCAAAACCAACAGTTTCGTGACGATAATTCCAGCGTACATTATTCGGCCACCGACTGGCGCACGTAAACTTTCGTACCTACGAATGATATAGTCCGTAAGCCCGCGACAATATTGCCTACGTGATATGACATCACGATGAAATGCATGGCACACGGTCGGACATGTTGTGCAGAGCGAGGATCAGAAGTCTATATATATAATATTCAAAGTCCTGACTGACTGACTGACTGAGTGAGATATCAACGCACAGCCCAAACCGCTGAACCTAGAGACTTGAAATTTTGCACATAGGTTCCTTATGAGGTCTAGGGGTGCATTAAGAAAGGATTTTTCAAAACTCGCCCCCCAAGGGGGTGAAACGGGGTCCAAAATTTGTATGAAAGTCCCTCAGTTTTGAAGCTAGGATCTTCAAATTTTGTGATTAGGCTGACCATTGAAAATTAATAAATACGGGTCTCAGCGTTTTTCAAAATTTTACCCCCGAAGGGGTCAAAAGGGGGATGAAGTTGTGTATTTTATTTTTATTTTTATTTTTATTTATTGGTTCACCAACAACTTATATACTAATACATGCTTAAAATTATTTTGTTAAGTAAAAGCTAAGTATTAAGTTAATTACAGGTAAACACCGCTTACATAAGAAAAAGAAAACTAAATTAGGGACATTTGAGTTAGAAAGTACGTACTAACTAATATATTATAAATTAAGCTTGAGCAAACAAAAAGAAAAGAAAACTAAGAACTAATTACTTAACTAACATCGGTCAACTCATCTAGAACAGTTGTGCGAAACGTTCTAAGTGAGACATGGTTAACATCTGTGGCATGGCTGACTTGGTTGAGTAGTTTGGACATTCTACAAATAGGCGACTGGGACCCAAGTACAGAGCGACGCAATGGAGGGCAGAGCGGCGTGATAGAATATCGTGGAAGACGAGCGGGAGCTCTGAAGCGAATTTTTCCTAGCAACTCTGGGCAGTTTATATTGTTACGCAGTAGTTTAAATAGAAAAGTAAGATCTAACATATCTCTTCGTTTAGATAATGTAACCATATTGAAATGGTTTAAGTGGGTCTTGTAACTTACACGTCTACCCCGCGAACCCATAGAATATGCTAGGTGTCTAAGAAAGCGTTTCTGTATTCGCTCTATCCTGAGAGAGTGTGTTGCGTAATGTGGCCTCCAGATAATACTGCCATACTCTAACAAGCTTCTTACTAGGCTGTTGTAAAGTATTATCTTAGTCTTAGGCTTGCGGAACTCTTTGCCGTTCCTTATCACAAAGCCAAGCATTCTCGATGCCTTCCCAAATACTTGTTCTATGTGTGCTATAAAAGTTAGCTTGCTATCTAGTAACACGCCTAAATCACGCACGACATCGGTCTCGCGCAGGGTAACGCCCTCCACAGTGTATGAAGACGAAGTAATATTCAACCTTCTAGTGAACTTTATGTGCAAGCATTTTTTTATATTGAGTTGTAGACCATTATGCTCACACCAACAACATAAAGAGTCCAGATCCTGTTGAAGCAATTTGACGTCGTTCTCATTGTCAATGATTTTGGTTAGCTTTAGGTCGTCGGCAAACATGTATGGGGATGAATACAGAAAACAATCTGGCAGATCATTAATGAAAATATTGAACAATATGGGACCCAAATGTGAACCTTGCGGCACTCCAGAGGAGACGGGATACGATTCCGATTGAAAACCGTTGATCACTACGTAAAAATTCCTATCATTTAGATAGGAATTAAGCCATTTTAAAAGGGGTCCAGCAAAACCATACCCCGCCAATTTCCGAATAAGTACCGCATGGGGAACCCTATCAAATGCCTTGCTGAAGTCACTATAAATAACGTCTACCTGCTTATTAGCGTCGATTGCTTCTATGAGACCTTCAACAAGACATATAAGATTGGTTGTAGTGGACCTCGCAGTTACAAACCCATGCTGCTTGTCTGACAAAAACTTCGAAAAGTAATGCTGAATATATGGACAAATAAGTAATTCTAGTAACTTAGCGAGAACGGGCAGAATGGAAATGGGCCTGTAGTTTCTTACGTCGTGGTCATCATCTGCCTTGTGAATTGGTACCACCTTTGCTAGTTTCCATCGTTTGGGAAATGTTCCATTTTTCAAGGATTCGCTGAAGATGATCCAGATGGGGGTTGATAAACTATCAGCACAATTCTTGAAAAAACACGGCGAAATATTGTCGGAACCCGCGCCCTTGGATATATCTAGACCTTCCAGTGCCTTAGAAATCTTGTCACGACTTATTGCTACTTGAGTTAAGCAGTCTGAATTTGAGTGCCTGCTATTCGAGAAACTAATATTCGGGCAAGTTGGAGGTGCTGAGTTGGAGTAGATAGCTGAAAAAAATCCGGCAAACAAGTTACAAATGTCCTCTCCTGCACTACATGTAACTTCTCCGTTGCTCATAGTATTCGGATAAGCTCTACAGCCTACTCGTTTAGTTTTGACGTATGTGTAGAAAAACTTTGGATTGAGAGCAATCTTGTCTTCAGTGTGAGTGAGAAATTTTCTATAGCACTCTGAAGTCAGGGTGTGGCAACGCTTAGATAACACACGAAACGAAATCGCATCAAGAGGGTTTTTAAATATTTTATATCTAATCCTATATTTATTCTTCTCGTGTAACCTTCCGATGAGTTCCCGACTGTACCACTGGGGATAATATCTATTTTTTTTAATTTGTACAGGTACGTATTTTTTTATAAGGAAATTAATTATATCGTAAAATTTGTCTACCATTACGTCAACATCGTCAACGTTTTTGAAAATGTCATACCAATCAATATTACTTAGATCGCGATTGATCGCGCCGTAGTCTGCCTTGAAAAAATTTAATCTTACATTACTAGGATTTGGGGTCAATTCATTTGGTCTGTGATCCAGTTGAAATTCTAGAGGTGGGTGAAGCGCGTCAATCTTAATCAAGGGATCGATTGCTTCAGATAGGTTGGAAACCGGAAAATCCACGAGTACCAAATCCAAGATTGCTCCATTCTTATTCTTTACATTGTTAATTTGCCTATAATTATTTATATTATAAAAATCAATTAATTGGTGACATGCAGTAGGGTTCCGGTAGAAGCCCGGATCATCGAGCTGCGCCCAGTCAATGCTGCTCAAGTTGAAATCACCTACGATGCAAGTATGTGAAAGTTGGCTCTCTGTGACACGATTACAATTATCTAGAAAGTGGCTCAGTTCAGACAATGACACAGGCGGTGGTAAATAGACGATGCCAAATGCAACCCTTTGACATGTATTTGAAAGACAGACGTCAATAGTCACCCAGAGGTCCTCGCAATCACTCTCCCATGAGATCATTCTTGTTGAATTAAGTTTTGAGGAAACTGCCATCAGAACTCCCCCTCCCTCTTTTTTTTTGTCAAAGCCAGATGTTTCCCGATCCCTCCTGTAGACTTTGTAGCGGCTATCGAATAATTCCGAACTAAATACTAAATATTTGAAGAAAATCCTTTATTTTCGAAGTAAAAAATCGCTAAATTTATAATTTAGGCTTATGGTTAGTACTATTATATATTCTGTGCTTATAGATGGAAATCTAACGCAACGTATATTGTTATTGTTAGTATTTCAACCCCTATGGGGGTGAAAAGGGGTAAAATAAAACAAAAATAGATATGGATGTCGTTATTGGGGTTTTCTGGGATGACGATTGCAAACTTGACATTTATTTTGAAGTCCAACACGGTGGACATGATTTGACCCCTAAAGGGGTGAAAATGGGGTTCAAATTTTGTATGGAAAAATAATATAAAATAGACATTACAACTTAAAACTTCGTAGGAGCACATCTAAAAATAAATAGGCAAACATATATTTTGTAATTTTGAAAATCAACCACTTAGGGGTAAATGGGGTAAGTAAACATAAAAATCGATATGGATGTCGTTCTTGAGGTTTTATGGGATGGTGATTGCGAAAATGAGATTTATTTTGAAGTCCAACACGGTGGACATGATTTAACCCCTAAAGGGGTAAAAATGGGGTTCAAATTTTGTATGCAAAAGAATATAAAATAGACATTACAACTTTAAAATTCGTAGGAGCATGTCTAAAAATAAATAGGCAAACACATATTTTGTTATTTTCAAAATCATCCCTTAAGGTGTTAATGGGGTAAGTAAACATGAAAATCGATGTGGATGTCGTTCTTGAGGTTTCATGGGATGGTGATTGCGAAAATAACATTTATTATGAAGTCCAACACGGTGTACATGATTGGACCTGGACATGCACATCCAGGGGACGAGGACAGGGACGGGAACGGGAAGGGGAACGGGAACGGGATACTAATATCTCTGGATATAATTCTGAATATTATAAACTATTGGCAGGACGTTTGCCGCACGGGCCTCGCACGAGGCAGCGCGCTTGGTGGGAACCCGCCTAATCACTTAAAAACGGCTGATCAGAATTTAATGAAATTCAAACATGAGGATTTTATCGAATGTCCACGCGGACGAAGTCGCGGGCGGAAGCTAGTCGCAAATAAAATTGGCCTGAAGTTTGAGAAAATCCTTCACTTTCGGTCAAAATTTTAAGGTTATATTTACGTATTTGTATGAGAGTTAACATAAGTCTGTCACTTCTGAAATGGCCTGAAAGTACTTGATAGACTTCCGGCTATTTCAGAATTGGCAGACTTATGTAAACTCTCTCTACTTAACTATTGAAGGGCTAAATAATGCCACGCCACGGGTCTCGTACTGATGTCACATGACGTAAATATAACCTTAAAATTTTGACCGGAAGTGAAGGATTTACTCAAGCTTCCGGCCAATTTTATTTGCGATAATCTTCTGATCCTCGCTCTGCACAACATGTCCGACCGTGTGCCATGCATTTCATCGTGATGTCATTTGACGTAGGCAATATTGTCGCGGGCTTACGGACTAATAGGCTAGCACTTTGTGTAATCAAAATAACAAATGCGAAATTGTTTGTTTTGCAATTAAAAACTTAACTAAGGCTAATGTCATCAGCTTATGTTTAGAATCAAAGTCATGGTGGCAAATTGTATTTCTATTCGAAACCGTTTTGTTAGTAAGTAAGTCTGTTTACCTTTACTTGTCGTATTTGGTAAACAATCTTCACCCAATTCTTTACCAAAAATAATAATTTATAAAATATAACAAATGGTTTTCCACACATAGAATACAAAAGATATTGTTAATGACCATTTGATTTCATAAGAACATATTTTTAATATAGATTTTTTTAGATTTTAGCATTCACAATGCTATTTTTATATATTAAGTTACTTAATATAATTGAAAAATACTTACTAGAAAAATTCGACTCACCCGTAGCAGCTCAGACGAGACTCGAACCCGCACCCTTAGGATTCCGGCCCAATGCACTAACCAATTATGCTACCGAGTCGCTTGTGGGAGTGGCGAAATTTTCTAGTACTTTTTACGTTTTCGCTGTAAGCCAGCGTTATTTCATCAATGTGAAGAATTACCTTCAACATTTGAATGCAACATCTTTACAGATGCCAGACAATCGATAAAGATGAAACAGCTATATAATATATAATTTTTAGATTTTAGCATTCACAATGCTATTTTTATATAAGTATTAAGTTACTTAACATAATTGAAAAATACTAGAAAAAATCGACTCACCCGTAGCAGCTCAGACGGGACTCGAATCCGCACCCTTAGGATTCCGGCCCGGATTAAGTAACTTAATACATATTTTTAATAATTAATGACTTATTAAGTTTAAAAGACGTTATGACAACTATCAAAAATTGTTACTAAAAAGTAGGGATATAAAGACTAAATCATCACATTTTTAGTGACCGTAAATGTGTGTGTGGGCGTTAAATGCTGACAAAAAGGTATTAAAAATATCATAAAAATTCTGCATATATTTCTCAACTCTCTCTAAAGCTTTGCGTTTCTTTCCCCCAATTAAATAACTAAAGTTTTTGTACGCAAGGCGTGCAAAATTGAATAAATCCATCCCAACTATAATGATATTCCGAGGAGCGTGGGTGCGCCTGTTATGATTACACTAATCTCTGGGGTTTCCGCCAAATAATCGCTTGACGACGATTCTCGTGTTAAATAAACACAATAATATAACATAACCCGTTTTACGAATAAAATTAGAATATTTAAGAAGTTTCCGCTAATTCATTTTGACAATGATGACATATAAGATCGAATTTTTATTACAATACTAGGCCTTGTTTTGTTTCCCTAAACCTATGAAATATTCATGATTAGAGTAAAATCATGATTTATTTATTCGTATCTGAAGGTTCTTTGCTACTTTGTTAAGATATTGATTACCTCACTATGAACAATATTGTATAGACAATTGAAAATTTTAAAACTGATGATATTTATGAAAATACTTAAATATGTATTAGGTACAGTTCACTCAATTACATAATATTGGTTTTGTTTATCGTGCTTTTATCAATAAACGATCAATACAAACTGCAAATCAATTTCAACTATGACTGACAGTCCTTTCGTTATCAATTATCATACTGTGACATTAGATCACGGTTACCTTTGTAGTAGGTACATAAGTGTACCTAATACTTAGTAAAAGCTTTTGTTATTTATTTTACACAAGATTAAAAATAAATTATTTTTCTCGAAAGGCTATTTTGACAATCAATATAAGTTGATGTGTTTTCAAATTAGGTATTTTGATTTCCAAATTGCATGTTTATCCCTTTAAATAAACATCAAACATAAGCGCAGATTTTTTTTTAATAATATTGGCATTCACGATATAGATTTAAATATAATGAGTAAGTACCTATAACTCGAAAAAAAAACTACTTGTCTCAAATCACTGACGACGCTGCCACGATTTTTTTCCTAATACATGCATACACGCTGAAATTTTTATCATTTGATTCCCGCCGTGAGGTGGTTCCACTCATTATTACAAGCAACTTTTACTATGAGGCCAAATTTCGCAAAAAAATCTGCTGTTTCATACATTAAGGTCGAGTAGGTACCAACTGCACTTTTGTATGGAACAGCTGATTTTTTTTTCCATAGTAAAAGTTGCTTGTAATCATGAGTGGAACCACCCCACGACGGAAACCAAATGATTAAATTTTCACGCTGTATATACAAACAGCATACCGGTTTTTCTACCGAATTTTATCGTTTTCCTCCTATATTTCCTGTATCATCTAGGTTAAGATTCACCAGCTCAAACGTGGTCGGAAGCAATGACCTGCCGAATCGGACGCACGAGAAGGCTTTATTGACTTTTGGAAATAATCTGTTATCATGGTCACGCGCCGAAGCTTCGACATTAGTGGTCGGACCATGACCGAATCTCCCGTGACGTATTCATTTATTCAATGTTGATTCTGTGAAATCGTATCAAGACTCATGAAAATGACAAAAAAATTACCTTCAAGTTTAATCTTCCTACCGTACTAAATAGGGATGTTGACTAATGAATAAAATAACGAAATACTAATAAAAATCGTAAACATATTAAACTTTTAGAGTAGCTTGTATACCTCTTGGTTTTATATATTGCATATTATTCGTTTTATGAACCTTCAAAGTTGGGTGGACAAGTCCATTTAAAAAGTATAAAATTTATTAAAATAAATGATACCTTTAATTAGTCCGTAAAATGTATAGCAAATTTGTCGAAGAAACCATTTTGATAAACACAATATTTAATATAGTTGCTGAACAAATTTCCTATGCGTTGCATACAAACTAGCACGGCGTGACGTCATAACGTGCAAGCCATTAGTATGGAGCGTTTTTGATCGAGTCCATTTGTGTGCATTTCACACTGTGATATCTCGGGCAGTTTTCATGCTAGCGAATTAATTCTTTTACCAATGTTTCTTTTTTTGAGAGGTAATTTATGTAACATAAAATAAAAAAAATAGTCAACATCCCTATTGTAGAGTTCGTGATTTCGACAAGTTTTCAGTGAACAGTTATTTATAGGTACGTTTTAAATGAACTACTTACATTTCTTGTGATTTTGTTATTTCATTACCTACTAAAATATTAAATTGCGAACTAAATCGTCCAAAATACAGACAAAACGACAATAATACGACCCTATTTTAAATTCAGCATTCAAAACATTTGACAAATTATATCCGAGCGAAATTCGCATGAACAAAACGCGTTAAACGTGACCTGCACCATAAAAAGTTAAATTCATTCGAGCGAGATGCGGGCGCGGCGCTCCTATTAAAAAGCTCGATAAAAACATCACAAGAAAACAATATCGCGCAGTTCTTTGGTTACGATTCCAAAATGAACGAGTTGAAGTGAAAAAACAAGCTTGTTATCTCCAATTAGTTTCCGAAGCGGTGCCGGGGCCAGAATCATAAAGAGGGCACAATATAGTATTGGCGGCGCCCGGAATGAGAATCCGGTTTGAAAACACAGCTTGCGGTCAAAGTGGGCGCCCTGGCAGGCGGGCGAAACGATCGAGAAAAGGTTGTATTCTTACTACAGCGTAGGTTTGTAACCCTACACCAACACACGACCTGGGGGTCAATTCTGCTAATGTTAACGGCGAAATTGTGGTTCAATGATGTTTGAATACTAATGCTTTTTGACAAAGTTCTTGTTTCTTAAACCCAAAACCGAAACACATTATGTTTCTTAAACCCAAAACGGAATCACATTGTGTCTCGATTTTGGGTTTAAGAAACAATAACTGTGTGAAAAAGCATTACCATTCAAACACCATTGAACCACGATTTTGACGTTAACTTTAGCAGACTTGACCCCCTGTAGAACAGGCGTCATCAGGAACGCCAATCGAAATCTATATGAAACTATACAAAAATAAGACTGAAATTTGCATGCAAATAATTTAACGAGGGTTTGACCGAACCTAAATAAAGGTCAAACCCTAACGGTAGGGAACTGAATATTTTAGCAAGCCTCCCTCAAGCCAAGGATCCCTCAAACGCAACCGCCATCAATATGAATTTTAAAAGTATAAATAAATAACTCACCGTTAAGTTAGCTTTTCAGAAACATTTATTCCATCAGCAAAAACTAAATAAGTTGTTCATGTCGTTCATTAAACTAGGGATCGGTAAAACTTAGTACCTATCCATCCATGCTACTAAAATTGTTTAGTTAAACTGAAGCTTCAACTAATAAATCAAACCCCCTTACTAATAAAGATTGTATAGCAGTTGTATAGTTACACAATGATTACTCTCTGTCAAACTATTTGAGTTTGACATTGAAAAGAAAGTGACAAAACACTGTGTACTACTAACATCTGCTATTCAATTTTTATTGGTAAGGGGGTAAAAATAAAAACGCAACTGCGCATAATTTAAATAATGGGTTCTCGGATTGATAATATATTTATTTATTTATTTCTGCTGTTTGTATAAATAAACAAAAAAGTTTTTTTGCCGTTAAAAAAATGTAGCGTTCTTATTAAATTCATGGAGTATTAATGTATGACCTAACTATTTTTAAAAGTACGTTCTGTTGTAATAGAAAACATTCAATTGTTAAACTTAAAAGAAACTAGTATAAAATTTCTACGGAACCTTGTGGAGCTATCTACCTGACGTTCGCATGTCGGCAATTACTATTTTTTTACGTAGTAGCCAGTCATGTGTTCAGTTCCTCACTGCGACTGGTTTTTGTGATATTTAATTACGCGACCATCGTAAGGTTCAGTATGACCCAGGCAACTTAATAAATAAGTATAGAGGCTGAGAAAAGTTCAATAGGACTCAAGAGTGAATTCAAGAATTCACCTGTCTTTTTAGGAATGAATGGCATTGATAGAATTATATTTTAATTTTACTATTAAAGACAGTTTTGGCTAGGCTTTTTAATAACGCGGAGCTGTCTAATGCTGTATTTACACGGGTCGACTTGGCAGGCGATTTTAGTTGCCTGTCAAGTCAACTCGTCTAAATACCACATAATTGATTAAATTAAGATATCGAAATATCACATTTTTTTAAATAAGTACAGTAGAATGCATGTATCATCTAACAGGACGTGTTTCATAGGTTTCAGATAAAATAATGTTACGCAGTCATGCTACGGTAAAAATAAGACATACAGAAATACCTTATTATTTTCAGTACTAGTTAAAAAAGAAAAATCACATTATTTTTCTATCTAATCTACATTCGTTGAATGAACTTTAAAGTAAAAAGACTAAGTTCTTACTGAAAGATTTCTTTTTAAAAGTATAAACATCTGTATTTACACATACTTATAAGTACTTTCAATAAGTAAAGAAATGAATCCAAAAGGTTTTAAATCAAAGGCTTTTGCGTACCTTGGCTGCTCGAGTTGATCTTCAAACTGGAGTACCATCCGATTTCGATTAATCGTTCGAGAGCACGTTTTACAGTTCATATTTGCAAGCACTTAAAAACATTTGATAGCTTTTTTTTATACCAGACTTTTATCCGATAGATTTAACGAAAATTAATCTAAAGCGTAATCTACAAATAACATTCTTTTGAAAACTATTTGTGCGTGCAAAACTCAACCCATACGGTACAGCTCGTCGGAGTTAGTTAATTTCAAAATTAATTTGACCTATCTACACGTGATGTAAAGACATATATTATGCCGGCACTACATATTCGCCAAGCAGCGACTCAAATCATTGTACGTTGCCGGTTTTGTAACAAATGCTTCAAAAAGGTTCTTTCAAAAATGAGCCAATTGGTAGCCAACCCCGTTATTGTTTTAATGAAGTTAACAATGTGGTTTGCTGTAAGCCAGCGCTTATATTCAAATAAAACACAATTTAATATTTTGTCTTTTGTAATAAAACATACAGTTCTGATTCTGAGCGAGTGTCATTCATCTCGTTTGCGAAACAAAATCACAGTTCCCAAGTCACCGTTTTGTTTCGAAAGTCTGGGTGAGTCAGTGACGTGACTTTCATTGACGTGGCCACCACGTTCCGGGAAACAGGCTGTCGAATTGTAGTTTTATAATAGTGATTCACTAATATGACTCATAGAACACCCATCCTTATCATAAACTAATCTAGAATTGGACAAAAAACTAAGAAACGCAAAGTTAACCTGTTAGTATGGCCAAATCGAAAGTTATTCAGACTTTGATGCAGGTAAAACCAAAAAGTTTAACATACTTACCTCCTTTTTTCCTTTCAGATGCGATTATGCGGTTGCGGCTTCTGTATTGGTAAGAACTTACTATCCTTTTATAACCGTTTATACAAATCGATCTCCATTATTGCGCCCACAGACGTATAATGAAAGGAGAAAGTATTTCATGTATAAACTTCTATTTGTACGGACATTTGTCTATTATACCAGCGAAAGTGATGTTTATTGTGGCATTGTAAGTTTAATAATTTAATCGAAAGCTTAGCACTTTAACTTACGGTTTATAATTGAGGATGTTTCCTTGTATCGACATTAACGATCAATATTTGGCTAAGATCATCATTACCTAAGCGAAACATTTGTTTATTTTTTTTTTAAACATTTGCATTATCAAATATTTATGGCTTGTTTGATTTTATGCTTTAAAATAAAACTGATTTTAGATAAATATTAAATTAAAATTAAATATTCGTCTATAAATATTATGTAAAATGATGACTTTGTTCTAAAACCATATCCACTTTGCCAAAAGGTTTTCCTTTTCACAGTAATTAAAATTTTAATATCCTTTGATGGAAGATTTTTCGGACGTTTACTAAATTTTATTTGGGTAAAACTGGAAGCGTATTAATTTATCCAACGAAAAAATTATGAATTTGACTGAAGTCAAAAACTTAAAAGCTTTTTCTCCGTAATGATGAGGCATTAACTATATGGGGCGACTTACAAACGACTTTAATCGAATGGCTTTTTGTCGACAATTACTTGCCCCATTATTATACGTAGCAAAAATAGTTATATCATTACCTTAATTTAGTTAGCTTGATTTGAGGTTAGTTAGTTCATGGGGGTAGGTAGGTATTATGAAACATCCCATGAAATAACCATAGAGTTGCTATTCTATTCAATATTAAAAACTAAAGATAGACTAAACAAAAAAGTCGCCGGTTATTTTCATCTACAGTTAAGCTAAAGTTCTGCAATATTCCTTGTCTTTAGCGAATTTTATGATGAAGTAACAAGCTGCGATAACATTTAACGTCCATTTTATCGGGTCCACCATCACATGAGAGTATGGAGCAAAATATTACACCATAAAAGAACTGCTTTTGACAATAGCGTGACCTACATTTACAATACTGACGATATTTCTTTTGACCCAGAAATAGATTCTGCGTCATCCATAATATTCTTTTGGACTTGAATCTGATAATTAAATTGTAAGCTTGACTTTATTCATAAATAAAATACCTTACAAAGCATGTTGTACAGAGTTATACCTACCACAGTATAAACTATAATGTGGTTCATCGGTTCTTCTAGAAATAATATTCTTTGTAATATGTCATTGAATTGATCAATATAAAATATTATTATCTATACATATAAAACTCTAAATTGATTGACTGATTCGCTGATTCATTGTTGGGATAGGCGTGGAGCCCTAACGGCTGAAGGTAGAGACACCATTTTTGGAGGTGTAGTGATGGTGTCATGATGTAGATGAGCACTAAGAAAAGATTTTGGAATATTCCTGTTATACAGGGTGCTACAGGTTGTTCAAGTTTGTATGAGAATTTGTATAGAGTTGAAGCAGAGACACCATTTTTGGAGGGTGGATACCTTTCATGGTGTAGGTGAGCACTGAGAAAGGGTTTTGAAAAATTCCCTTTATAAAGGATGCTACAGGCTGTTCCAGTTTGTATGGGGATTTGTATAGGGCTGAACCATTTTGCTAGTAGAGATACTATTTTTGGAGGGTAGATACCTTTCATGGTGTAGGTGAGCACTAAGAAAGGGTTTTGGAAAATTACAGTTGTACAGGGTGCTACAGTGTTCCAGTTTGTACATGTTATTTTTATGGGATAATTTTGAAGTGTGAAATGAGGTCTACTGATAAATACCTAGGTATATTGGTAATCCGTGACTTTCAAAATAAATGCACAACTATCTTAATCACGCGAACGAAGTCGCGGGCAAAAGCTAGTGTATAATAAAACTATGACGAAATTTCAATGTTTCAGCTTCATTTATCTTCGACAAAAAAAGGATTTACATGTTATTATCAAAAAGCAACTTATCTCTCCGTCGTCTGTCCGACTAGGTACTCTAAAGCAGTTTATTCGATTCTTTAGTCTATTTCTGACAACGGGACAAGCAAATTAGATTAAGTCGGTCAATCCACATGCATCCAAAATAGCGAACTTTACAAATTCATAGTATAAAGATGGGGTGATTAGCCTCTGCCCTAACCAGACCGAGACAAATGCTCAAATTGCAACTTCGCGGGAACTGACCGGAGTAGCCGTTTCCGCGATTCAACCGTGACCACAGTGTAGCTACGGAAGACACTGTCGGACAGAGACAAATACAGAACACCTATATTTTCTGTAGACAAACTTCTTATAATTTCCCTGTGTAAAGTACGACTACCAAATACCAACGACATTTGCCAA
Organism: Agriphila straminella; assembly: GCA_950108535.1. Classification (NCBI taxonomy): domain Eukaryota; kingdom Metazoa; phylum Arthropoda; class Insecta; order Lepidoptera; family Crambidae; genus Agriphila; species Agriphila straminella. Next base: position 9,584,488 of record OX467306.1, on the reverse strand, counting down.
TACGCTGTTAGCCAATGGCCGTATTGGCGCAGCAATGACTGCGCTAATTCAAAATAACTTTTTTTTTCGAGGACAGCCAACAAGGCAGACGCTAATACAGGATTAAAATACTTACTACTTTAAGAGACACAATATAGAAAAGCATAATCAAATGTATGTATTCTATTTGTTTTAATTATTTCCAATGGATTGTTTTATAGAAATCCCTTACACCAAATATTACATTGATAAGTAGTACAACTACAATGTACAACTACAACTATGTACAACTACTCATGTAGTGCAGTAATAAAGCCGTACCAAAAACGTACTTTGTTTTAGGAGATGGACCTATATCCTAAAACAAAATACGTACTAATGCCACAGGCTTTATAATACTGTGCTTATGCTGATCTTTTTCGTAAATAGTAACAGACAGCTGCTGAGCGAAATTAATTTGAGTAATATTTGTTTCTGTTCGCTTACCCTATGTGATTTAACTAGAAATGTTACTTACTGATAATAAATTTCAATGATAATTTTTATTTTGTCAGCCTTGATGTGGATTGTAACTTTTTTATTTGTAGTATGAGTCACATACACATTTGATACAAAGCCGGACAAGTAAAAAATCCTCTAGTCTAGACTATTCAATATGTGATATCACATACAGTTACAAAACATAAGCCTCCAGTGAATACACTGTCATGAAAATTATTTATTTGGGGCTCTTTGATCTAAATAGAGTATTACTTTAACCTTTGCTTTACGCACTAAGCCGCTGGTTTTTAACAAAATAACGTTTGGACATATAACTTAAATGGTTGTTTACTAAAATTACTTGTCCTGTAAAGGACAACTAATTTTAGTAAACAACCTTTTTCAAGTTGTAAAGGATAAACAATAGTCATTTTCACTAATAGTTCAAACAATATTGGAAGTTGATAGATATCAAAACGTTCACGTTCACTGAATACGTTTAGAAAAAAGTAAAATACAGTATGTGACATTAAGTTTGAACTTCGACTGCAAGAGTTATTGACGTCTCGGACAAAATAATTTTGGACACTTTCTCCGAAATGACACCTTTTAATTTTTTTTTACTTACGATTCGGACACAATTACAATAGTTCAAGCATGTTTGTACAGCCAAACAAAAAGTTATAAAGCTATAATGATGTCGGAATCGTTAGAAAAAAAAATAACTTAAAAAATGTCATTTCGGACAAAGTGTCCGAAATTGTTTTGTTCGAGACGTCAGTAGTAACTCGACTGCAGTTACGTTTAGTTTTAGATAAAATATGTGATATGATACAAATGAGATTATAAAAAAAACCTTAAATAAGCGATTACAAGTCGTAGCATATTAATAAAATATTTCATTTTATATTTTACATGAAAGGATTAATAATATAATAATAATAATAATTCTTTATTTCAGACACAGGATCCATATTATACAATATACACAAAACAAGACAATACAGAACAATAAAATCTACTTAGATGTTAGCTTATTAAAGCACAAAAAATATATTGGGTAACAAACCTTCGTTCTTGACAACCACACTTAATTAAATAAAGTTACAGTCAATATACCTATATAATATGCTAAGTATATTTATACTTAAGAATATTTTTTTTTTACATTAAGCAGCAATTTTACTCCACGTATTTATACGTAGGAAGAGAGTTTTTGCAGCGTTTTTATTTCCAGGAATTTAATAACCTTTCAAAAGAACTAAGTATAAACATAACAGCCAATGTTCATAGCGGAAATAAAGATGTACCTGAGGAAATGAAAAGCTTTGGTTTACCTATGTTCAGTTTTCATAAGCGACATTATTTAAGTGAAAGCCGGGATGAGTCGTAAATTCAACACTACCCACTCTATAGTTTCACAACGTTTTTGAAACAGCTAATACATAGTATTTTACATTAATTTCTATGCGGTTTACATATTCTGTTTATACGGAAATGAATATTTGTTCACTCATCCGTGATATAAACTGTAGTTTAGTAAAAACAAACTGGTGACTTTACCCTGATAAAACTCGACATCTTTGCCACCGGCCGATGTATCGAATTCGAAACATTATGATTATCAGTTTAATTTCGTGTGATATAATACCTTAAACTTACACAATAGGAGTTGTTATATACTTCCGTTATTGTTACTTTCATTAGAACAAGATTTGATGTCTGTGTTATAAATAAAACTCTATTATTTTCCGACTCCGTTCGCACGCCCTCGCCCACGCGGGATCCCACGCAAACCTTTCTTGAACCATCTCCTTTACATTCTTTAGCACGAGGGACAACATACGCGATTGTACAAAGGATCATACATTTTGTATACTAGCACGTGTGATTTTGGTGTAAGTAATGGGATTATTCTCCTTTTTTAATTCTGTCGCCGCAAAATGAATTGGGTCTTACGATTTTTTTTTGATGATAATAGCGCAACTAATGATGGGTCGCTTTACGTTACCAAAGTACTCAAATTGTAGGTGATAGTGGAGAAATGAAAGTATTTTCGGGAATTCTGTCTATCAATTTATCTATTTGCCATGCACGTTTAAATAACAGTTGTTGCTTGAAAAATAAATGTTAACGACTCCCAAGAACGAAACCATTGAGTTGATTTACACTTTGATGTTATAATTTCTTCTTCATCGTATAATTCTTAATATTTGTTTACCAGAATAGTTGTTCAACTAATGATGTTGTTGTTTTAATATTTGGTTTACCGCAAAACATATAAAATAATTATAATGAAGATATGAATTGACTGAAATAGAATAAAGAGTGTCGAATTATGGTTGAATTCTATAACTTTGCGATTGTTTTATATCATACCTGTGTTAAGTACTACATTAAACATGTTGCTTATTTTCACTAAGGTAATGTTACGGAAAACCTGTAATTGGTCTTACTAGTAAATTGCATTTTCACGGGTTGACTAGGCAGGCGACTTACTGGTCATCTGGTCAACCTATTTTAGTCAATTAGCGCTTTTTATCGACAAACACTTGTAAAATCGAATCGCCAGATCATTGAAATCAGCATTTCTATTGTCTTATTTAATTTCAAAATCAATCGCAATCGCTTTCAAGATGTAATACATTGATGCTTCTTTTTGGCATAAATAAAAACTTACCAAAGAAATGCAGCAATGTGTCACATCCATCTTTCAAATGAAAGCGATTGCGATAGATTTTGAAATTAGACAATTAGCCCCCAGGTTTGCGATTAGATTTTACAAGCGATTGCCGATTAAGAAGTTATAAAGTCACTCATTCACATTATAATAAATAGAGTACAACTGCATAAAATACAATATTACCGAATTCAGACTGTGACGTAAAAACGGAATCATATTATATTGAAATAAAATAGTGTCAACCCTTGTCACAATATCACGATATTATTGAAAGTGAAAACATACAACAGAGTTATTGTAATAAAATTATAAAAAAGTTTAGTTACGTTATCACTAAAACAGCAAACACTTTCCCAAAATGTTATGGTAATCTAATCTTCATACCCTGCAAGAAATGTTTTCTACACCCGGCTTAGAGATGGCGACGCAAGTTAAATGATCGAATCATAAATTTCTGAAAACACGTTTTTTACGAATATTCGTTTGAATAAAGATCTTATCTCCAATAGATAAATAATGGGGCATTAACACGGGTTGATTTTCCAAATGACTTGCTGGACGATTTTAGTCTGCTAGCGGTTTTTATTGACAATCGCTTGTAAAATCAAATCGCCACCTCATCGAAATTAGGTTTGCGACTAGATTTTACAATCTATTGTCGATAAAATACGCTAGTCGACTAAAATCGACCAGCATGTCGCCTGGAAAACCAACCCGTGTAAATCCCACATAATTATTACCTACGGGTAGAGTATTGATAATAATAATAATAACAAGGATAGTAATAACACAAGTTCAAATTACTCGATTACAATACCGATATTTGAGTTACTTATACATACACCATTTACTAACAAGTTGCTATGACTACTCATGCCATAAATCCTAAATCCCTCATTATTTTTATGTTTTGTTTGGCCTAATAACATATTCGTACAACTACTAGATTGACTGATAATAAAGTTAGTGTCTATAGGTTAATATAGTGGCATGATATGAACATAGCTTGCTCAGTGACACTAATAATGCCTCAGGTTGTGCACTAGAGCGTGATCAAGATATTATATTATGGAAGAAGCATCCGTCTGTGAGGGCACGCAAATATTGACAATAATCTCACAATTTAGAACTCATTGATATAGATATAGCGGAATTAACATTAAGGACAAAACATATATAAATTTTTAAAATATTAGTTAGGTATATACGCGGTTGATTAAAATAATGATTCGATAATTACGTCTGGTGTGTCATTAATGGGTCAATTATTTTTAAATTCTATACTTCGATCATGATGTTTGAAGATTCTATAGTACATTTTATGGCAGTTGTACTCTGTTTGATTAATCATTATTAATTCAACTTTAAGACATATATGTTTTGGTTTTTGGCATAATTACCTAATTATAACCAAGTCACATGGATTTGGTTTTAAATAATATTGTCACAATCACAATTGAAATCAGGGCTTGATCAAAGCTATTTCAATGGTAATAGAAACACGTATTAATTAATGCAAGGGTAGGTATCTAATTAAACAAATCCAAGAAGTTCATCCAAGCACCAAGTTATTCTCCGCAGACCCTGAGGTTGAACTTGAAAAAACTTAGTTTCTGATATTGAAACCAGTAGAGACCATCCTTTTGGGGAAATTCCGTTTCAAACACTGTGTATTTTAAAAGTTGTTATCAAAACCCAATAGGAAATGGCCGCATGCCTCACATAGCCGCATTGTAACAATTACAATTATTCGAACTAGATTTCTGTACCTACTACAAACTACGCTCCACTTTTTCTGAAATTTCGAAAGGATGTATTTCATATTATACGTTATCGATCTTTCTAAAAATATATTGATGTAGGTAGTTACTGTTTTTATATTCGTAGAAACAGCTATTTTTACTCGTTGCGAATGGTAATAACGTTGTTGTTTGTCCTTATGTTCATATTTCACTTAAATAGTTCTTAATATATTTATTTAATTGAAATGCATTATCCCTTGAGAACCATTGGTAAGGAAAAAAAAAAAAAAAAAAACATTTGTCCATTTGTTTCGAATTGATTGAGTAATTTGTTGGATAGTCGTAATTGGCCTTAAGAATACGTTTTAAAATTGTAACTTAGAATTTAAGTGAGCTGTGTACTGTCCCTAATAAAGTAAAATAAAATAAAAATAAAAATGAGCAGACTTTAAGGCAAGAAAAACGGTGGACTTTTAGTAAGCTCTATTAGTCACTAGACTGTGATCTTTAGTTATTACTTAGCTAATCGGATAGAATATTTTTGAATAATTTTATATACAAAAAATTACAAATTACGTAACTTTACGTAATAAATAATGTCGAAGACCATATCCAACTGAAAATCCGTCGTCTGCGTAAGCGCTTTCAAATTTGATCCCAAGCAAAAGCGTTTAGCCCAATTTCCAAACCTTGTTTAATGTTTTATGCATTACGGAGTAATTAAATGTGTTCATAGTAATTATATTCTACTGATTACAGAATAAAACGCTTAGAAGCCTCGAAGCCTCTTGGAATCTCAGAAGGCACGCCTTTGAACTTGTAAATGTTCTCCTAAGGGATACACGCTAATTAAACTTGATTAATACTTCTCACTGTTTCTGTTAGCCTGTTTGTTTCATTACTTACGAAACTGTAATAACATGTTCAAGTTTGTGTTTGAGATAAAACATAATATATTGAATAAGCCTTATTAATTTCATTTCATTATTTTAAAGAGAAGACATTTTTTTTGCTTTGAAATTGTCGCTGTAGGAGTTAGCATTGTGTTTTAATATCCGTGGAGCAGGTTTCGTTTTCTTCTTGGGAAATTCCTAAAATTTTATAAGATTATAATAAACAAGTAATTTTGTAACTTTTGAGTTCGTTCGACCAACATCTATTTGAATTCCGCTATGTGATTTGCGATTCGATATGGTTTAAGTAAATTACATAGGTTTATCGAATATCATCAAGTCAATCATCATTATGTTGACAACGTAAGCGATACTGATACATCATTGTAAAATTAACAATAATAAGTGTAATCTACGTGTTAATGATAATAATTATACCCAGTAAGTATAACAATTAAATTATAAATATCTAAGCTTCTCAGTATCTCTGTATTAGTTATCTTCGAAAAATAACAGTTACCGGGTCAATATTGGGATTTATTATCCTTATTAATCTCAAAATAGCCTCACCGTATTTCGTCCATTCAATTGAAACATTTCTAGGCAAAATAGATAGTTATGGCCGTTATTATTATTTATTTAAATATCAGATAACTGAATCAACTGATTGTTTATTCAATCGTATACATGCTAATGACTTTAAATTACGAGACTAAATTCACATAAATTACCGCAGTATCGATGAAGGCATTCGATAGTGTCATCAGCTGCAACTGTTATCAATTAATTGCCGTTAATTAATGGCCCACATTCGGGCGCCGAGTAAAGTCACGTGCTGGCGATATGTTTGATTAATAGAACCGAAATAATCATAGAAACTAAGCATAGAAATTACGCTAAAACTGACAAATAAGGCAGATTTTTCTTAGATGGCACGAACACAGCTTTTTAAGAACATTTAAGCATAAATTATTCCTAATAGATTTGAAAAGACTCTCATGTCGCGCTAACACTTAGGTTTTTCCCCGTATTCAGATGGATACTTATAAATAAACAACTAAAGCATAAAGGAGCGGAGTTCACCCGTCTTTGTACAAATTCAACAAGCTTCGGTCTTGTACCCAAATTCGACAGTGGAACATACGACCGTTCTCATAATGTAATCTTGACACAGGGTCAATTTTGACAAAGTTTCCCGAATTAAACACGTAGTGCCATTGTTAATAAACCGTCTGGTACCCGAATCTGTTTTACTTCACTCGAATTTCCGAAAACGAGTAAACGACACTTACTGTGTTTAAAGGTTTTTATTGTATGTACCTACTTAACTATAATTTACATACATATAAGATAATTTACCTATAATACCCTGACTGTCAGTATGACTTTCAAAAGTCACTGTCTAATATAATCATGACGATTAATAAATGAAAAATGAGGTAATAATAAATTGAGTGAAAATTCGGAGGCCCAATGTGAGACGAAGGTCTATGCTAGAGGGCATTACTTAATTAAAGTATACGTAGGTAGGTGATAAATTATATAATTTATCACACCAACATACTTTGTTTTGCACCAGTTGATGACCTATACGTGATATAATATATTGTTGTAATTAATTAACCATATTGGTATAAACAAAACACTTTTTTAGTATAGGTATATGCTGAAACTGGGCACGGACACAGAATACATAATAGTATATCACGGAGGTGTCCTCAAAAAATCGGAAAAAGGACGGAAAGGATGACACATCCTTTTTTCGAACTTGAATTTTCAGTGACGAGGTATTTACATTTACTTTTTTTACATCTTTTTACGGTAGAAGAACTGCTTTGCAAGACCTTTATTCTTTTTACATTTTAAAGGGATTCGTTTTCTACTTTATTTACTTTATGCTCATATCCATTTTTATTTTGTTCAAAATTGTGACATTTTCAAGTCAAGTTTTTTTTCTCTACGTTTGTCTGCTATCATCCCCTCGTTATGTTTTGAATCAATTTGTACTTGTCATACCTATAATATCTCAGACATGACATCACATGAAAATATTTTATAAGATACTATACATTACTTAAAGAGATTTTCTGCCTGTCAGTCGCCTGCGATGGCAAAGAATGTCTTTTGTACAAAGTCAAAGAAAAAGGTCGTAGTCAATTACGACTGAATCCAGCTACGAACCACGAAGTTACTCTACGCCATTATTATTCTTACTTACAAAGTAACATAAAGTTATATTTTATGCACAAACGCTAAAATATAGGTGTGCTCATAAATATTTAGATTTTAAAAGCGCTAAAAAAAGTAACGGGAACAAAATAAAAGCATTGTGGTCGTTTATTTCTGTCATAAAAATTTGAACATTGGCGATATTTTTGCTAAACAAAGTAATTTCTTTATTTTATGTTTTTTTCTGGCATTTTTGGCTATTGAACTGGAACACTTATTTCATTGCATTTCCTTTTAAAATGTTAATTTATAAGGCAAATACAACTTAACTACTTCCCAAGAAACATAGTCGCTGATAAGCTCAGTTAAGATGCGCTTAATTAACATAGTAGAAACTGCAGCCACTGCAACTCGCTTGTGCTATCGACTGTATAATTAATTTGGTAACGTATACCTACGACACACGACACACCAGGAAATAAATGCTAGAACCTCGAATAAATACAATATGTTCGCATGATTCATTACGAAATATTTGAATGAAATTTAAATTATTTGGAGAAGTTGAAACCTATTTTTCCTTTATTTTTTTTTCTTTTTGTGCACAAAAGTACACACATCTTTCACTTGCAACTCAAGCATTAAATATTTCGTCACAAGATGACGACGCATTGCGTTATTGCAAATGGAGAAAAGGAAAATGGATAAGGAATCCAGATCACTCTTGAGAGCAGTCTTTTGCTGCAATCATGAGCGGAGGCGTGTACCTACACTTACACGCATTCCGAGACTTTAGCAAAGTGCAATTTACTCGCTAGGTCAAATAAATCTAGCTAAGTATGCTCAATTCGACAAATCGAGGCAAGTGGAACATACTTGAGTGATGGTTTTCCATTAACACTCTCTCTAACATCACTTTTCTGCAGATAGAATAATGAAATTAAGTGCAGCTAATTCAAAAATGTATGTCGAGCGCTTCATATTTCTCGCCAAGAATTACCAGTTGACCATTGCAAAATTCCATGTAAAATTCAGTGGTCCCCTGCAATATCGCTAAGGAACAGAGTTTTCTAAAGAGCCCGGTGCATAAATCACATTAAGGTCCACGAGAATTCTTAGGAAAGTACAAGAAAATAGGAGGGTCACTTTGTAACCTCTCTACCTACAGAATAAATAACAGCTCTGCTCTTTAATGTCAATATACTTACTCGTTTAAAAATACAAAGTGATGAATGTCATAAAGCTATTTCGGCTGACTGAATATATTTATTAAATTCATAAGTACTTACCTACTTAAAATTTCAACAACTTTTTTAACTACTTTAACTGTAGATCCTTTATTAACAATCATCATTAGGTTATGCCTTCATAGTTCTTAATACGTCGTTCAGAAAAGCAAAAAATCTTGGCTCAAGAAAAATGAACCATCTGGCTCAAGTAAGGGTTCTTTGTGAAATGTCCAGCGGATGTCTTCAAATGCCGGGTTCCAAGGCCTCTATTACAGAGAAGTTTTACGATCTGTAATTTTTGGATCTTTATTACGGTCACATTTACTGTCGAATATAAACAAGCTTGCAATTCTATTCATCAAATGCTGGTGTAATCATATTTGTCTCCCTCTAAGGGAAAATATATTTTTAAAAGCCCATGAAGTGGCCGTCAGATTCCCAACCTTTTGCTTTAAGATTTCATATGAATTATATTAGTGTCCATAACAATCCTAAAATCGGAACAGTTTTTTTATGTAATTACCTGTCGGAATCTGTGAAACTAATAGCTCATAATGAAATTTGTTTGTAATTTGTTACGTGTAACTAGGGATCAATAGTTACATTTTGCATTGTCTCAATGCTAATTAAGTACGGCATGCTAAAGGTGGTCAAACAGTCTTTTGTTCGTATCAAAGAGCAAATTAAACTGTAAATAAACCTTACCAAAGCGCCTAACGTAACATTACGTCGTAATCATAACGAATCGAACCTCGAAGTCGCATTGTATCCACGTACCATACCCTTTATAAAATGTATGAGCTACCACAAATCCATACAGAATTCATATGCAATTCGTCGAACGCAAATTGTTCATGCTAGTTGCATGAATAATATGAATATTAATCTGTGCGTTGCGTTGCGTACCTACGTGATCACTTTAAGTCAATGGGTCTTTTGTTTTTTGTCCTTGATTGCCTTGATTGTAGTAGGAAATGCGCGATGTAGCTTTATATGGGATGCGCCTGTGAATATGCAGACTTTTTTGTAGTTACTTATTTTGGACAATGCAACGATAAATATCTTTGTTATGACGTGTGATGGTAGCTACTTAGTGCGCATCATAAAGTACCGTTTCTACTAGATGGTGTTGATTAATCATATCACATTGACCTGGTGCATTTTCTCTCTAACACTAGGTACTTATTTAAATTATGGTATATGGTATATGGTATATACAAGGTTAATATTAAAGTCAAGGTCTTCATAAAGAACGTCATTATTAGCATGGTCATCTGTAATGTTCTACACGTAAGTGCATGCAATTTTGTTTTTGGTAAAAAAAAAAGCCTCGTGAAGTGAATGGAACAATAATCTAGTTTAACTTTTGATTACATAGACAACCAATAAACAGTGACATAAAAGTGAAGAAATCCAATGCAATGACGTTATTATCCTATTCTTTGCCCAGAACTCTCTAATTGAAACGACCTGATTGCACTTTTTCCAAAGCATACCTCGTAAGACCTACAATTCAAATTCTCACTTCAATTGCTGGGACTGATAAAGTGTAGAAAAAATATTTTAAAAAAAACCCGCCTGCCTAAAAAAGACAAGTCAACAGAAAAATAAAATAGAAAAACTAAAAAACCCACATGCATCAAAAAACAAGTCAACTGAAAAGATGGAAACAAGATAATATATAAAGGCAAACTTAAAAAATATTGATGGTAGTGTTTAGATTAAAGGCAAACTTAAAACATATTGATGGTAGTGTTTAGAACTTTTGTTCAACATAATAACATGCAGTCGGAGGCATGCATAAAGAAAGTGACATTATGAATGATTTTACTTATCATTCAATTCTATAAAGTATCAGTATACTAAATTAATGCTCTGTTTTTATGCGACCTATTGCATTTGTTTACTCAAGCATGATTAATGCATTTTGTTCTTACAACGAAACTCACTTTAGAAGAAAGCTGTCTTCTAAGGTCATTGTTATTAATCTTATCAGACACGCGAAATTACATTAGCCGTGGTTCATCTCTGACACTGCGCCACTCGATCACTCGTCTGCCGACCAAGACTCCCCGTGGAGCGTACATCTTAGGCTATTTTGATGTTGTCAAATTATGTACAAGTTTGCTGATTTTACTTGCTTTTTGTCTTCATTAATTTTTTATGACAGAAATAAGTGATTTGAAAAGTTTTAGTGTAAGTTTTAAGGTTTTAGAATATAAAAACTTTTATAAAATATCTTTCATTCAACTATTATTTAATAATCAGTGGCGCTACTTCGTCTTTGATTGATTATAAAAGTTCTGTAGAATGCATATTTATGGAATTAAAAACTTATTTTTTATTAAATGTTGAAAGTATTGCATCTGTTCAAAGTAACGAAAAGGGCAGTAATATCTAGTTATCGATCATCAAGGAAACATAATGTAAAGGCCAAGAACTTAAAAACGCAACATGTGTGGCCTCCTTAACGATAAGAAAACATTTATTTTGCAAACTTTCGTTTATTTTTTTAAACTGAAAAGTTTTCAGGGTTCATTCCAATAATTTATCCCCAGTAAGAGATTGGCCTATTAAAGATTTGTTGCATTGCATAAGATTTCTGTTAAAATTGTTAAATAACGACAGACGACAGTGGCCTAGAACTGATCAATACTTAGGGTCCCCCCAGACCTACCGGTTTCTTTTCTTTGCTTTGCTGTTCTAATGTTCTACTTTGCTGTTTAGACCGCCGGCTAACCAGAGTTATTTCAATCTATCGCATATTGGGACCAGACCAAATTGACAAGATAGCCATTAGCTGTCTGGGTTGCGAAGTAGAAAGCTTATGGGAGATATGCCACCCTGAACATGGTCTCCGATTGCTAAAAATAAATCGATCGCATATTTATATAAATTGTGATCAGGGTCGTGGGTGGCATCATTACCTACCTAAAGAATTTTTTTGTGTTTTCATAACGATCGTTTAAGGAACAAAGCTCACAAGAACATACATATATGTAAAATGTACTTAGATTGAAAATATGCGATAGATTGAAAATGAGCCTCTTGGCCGGCGGTCCATTGCCGAACAGCAAAGCAAAGAAAAGAAACCGGTAGGTCTGGGGGGACCCTTAGTAGATCTATCTATCAAGATGTAGTAAATTAGACTATTTATTGAGGATCAGCCGTTAGAATTTAATAAATTAAATTGACTTCAGTTTTAGTACAATCGGATAAATCCTCAAATTATAATGAACGTCAGATTAATTGGCACAAGTGATTGAAAGTGACAACTGAGAATATTTTAATGAGACAATTATAACCAAAAGTCAGCAGTTGCCAGTCATTCAACCTAACTAAAAAAGCAATATTATTATGCAATAAAAAATAATTATCCGTATTTTACGTAAGTAATTTCATAATATTTTTTTTATCAACGTCATACGTTTCGGACCGGACGGCATAAATTGGCCCGTGAAGAATTATTGTTAAAATTGTTTGTCATTTTGTCAAAAATGTTATCTTCGATTACCTTACTAATAACGCCCTAAAGGTCTCTGTAAGTGAGAAAAGATCAGCAATTTCATCCGTCCCCATTGCTGGGGCACAGGCCTTCCTTATGGGTGGATAAGGAGGAAGGGCCATGACCCACCACGCGGGCCCAATGCATTTTGGTGGGTGTTAACGACTGTAATTAATGCACCCTTGACTAACGGCTCAACGTGCCTTCTAAAGCACGGAGGAGCTTGAGCTAATACATTTTTGATCACCCATCCCATGACCGACCCTTGCGAAATTTGCTTAACCTTTGCAATCGCAGGGCCAGGTGCTAAACCACTGCGACACCGAGCTCCTCATTAGAATATCCTACTGTAAGTATACCTAAAAAAAGAGCCTTCGATATAGAAGGATACTATTATATAGTAGGGTTGGCAGCCCAAATTTGAGGTTGCTACTTGACTGTGTGCCAAACCAACCTAATTGCCTATTATTATTCAGACGACTTGGTATTTTTTTCTCTTTTCTTTTTCTTTCTTTCTTACTTTTTAGTATTTTTATACATTATTACTAACATTTACTAACTTAAATCTTTATTATTATTATTTTTCTTGTTATGAGTCTTACAGAATGAGTAAAGATTTCATATAAATTGTTTCAGCTGTTAAGAATTGTTTTTAAGGAGAATTAACAATTCTTTTTCACTAAAGCAATTTATTATTCTAATCTTTTATGGATATTTATTCTTTGGAGATGAATAAATGAGGATGTTAGTTTTGTGAAGATATTACAAATAACAAGTCAACGCCATCTTACGGTGAGACCTAAAAACTATTAATGCGATTGACAAAAGAGGAGCTAAGTCGTGCTTGTCTGTTGCTTTAAAGAATATATGATAAGAAGTACGGCCAACATTCGTTAGATGGCGCTGTTAAAATAAGATAATTAAAAAAAAAACTATCTGAATCAATAAAGTCGAAATAGTTTATTTACTCGTACTCGTACAAGCTGCAGGGACAAAAAGAAACATACATTATTATTACTACAATAAATTATAAAAGCTTGTCTGGTAGAATCAAAAGGAAGCATTAGTTTTCAGACTGGTCAAATTAATAATGTGTTTTCTTCTGAAAAACTTGTCTTCTATGTCCTGTTTCATTCTGTTTATTGTTAGCAAACGGGTGGAGGTGCTATCATGTTTCCAGTGAGTTAAATTATCATCATGAGACATGAAACATTGGTAAACCTGAAAAGTACCAAATGTCAAAATATAGAAATTTGCATCTTCTTAATATTTCATTAAGATATAGAAATATACATAAATCTAGGTATTTTCTAATATTACTGCTAAATAGAACCAGTGTTGATAAGGAATTAATAAAGTTAACCAGTACTTATAGTATAACTAACTAACAGTAATGAAAACTAAAGTGGATAAAATTTTGTCGTAGACAAAATTTGGATTTTCATCAGAAAATCAATATTGTTATGTTCTTTATGGGAAATTTATCATTTATTATTGCTACTAAATTAGTCTAACATTTTAAAATAAAAACTACCTTCTTAAGTCATATAGATTTTAAATGGGAGCAAAAAAGCAGATTCTTTGATGTAATAGAATTCCAAAACTAAGCTAATTTAAGAATGCTAATAACTTTTGTGTTTGATAATAGATTCACAAGGTTGAAGTAAAATTGATAAATTCAGATTGTTCTTATTATAATTTAATATAAATAATGTCAAGAAATTTAGGAAAACATTACTTTTTGGATGTGTGAAAAATACCAAAATATGACAAATTGCGCTATTATAAATACCTTTTAACTTTGGCTGATGGTTAGAACTCCTGAAAATGAAACCCCTCTACAGCTGAAAGCTGTAAGCTAACAAAAGACCACATTTAAAAACATTATTACATTATATTGTCTACCTTCAAGTTATTTTTTTTCTCAGTGATTACGTTTTATGAGGTGCGTTCAAGAGAACACTCAACGGATGCGTTCAAATATTAGTATGAACTGTTAAGCGGCATTTAAACTCACAACTATGCTACAAACACGTTACAAACATCTTCCAAATGTGAGATTGGTGTGCGCAAACCAATTGATGTACGTCATGCACGTGTTTTATGCATTTCAAAGATTAATATTACTACTCGTTATTTGCAAATGTTAAGGGGAACATTCGTTAGGCCGAATATGTGATGAAATTATCTAGTTATATAAGATAAGAATAGGATTGCCTACCGGGTAAACAAGGGGTGTGTATTTCAACCATGGTTTGGCTGTCTATTGATGTACGGAATAGAAAATCTTGCTACAGTTATCGATTTAATCCGCGTCTGATTTTCTTAACTATTATGTTTTCACTACGTTGTCATTAAGACAGGGACAGTTTTGTAACAGCTACACTATAAGTGTACGTCTGTGGCCGGCTTTACATCAAAATCGTCATTATGAACACAGCGCAACAAATTATAAACTGTATGGAAACATATTCACTTTGGCGGTTTTAAAAACGCTGACATTTATACAGGCCGCTTGGTTGCTTGTATAATGTAATCGGGTCCTAAAATGAAGTTGTCGTTGTTTTTAACACAGTACATAAGCTGATAGCTAGTCTGAGGTCTAGGGGAAAATTAGTGTGGCAAGTCACATTTTCCCCGATCATCGGGAGATTTTTCGACTACGGTGTTTTAACTTAAGTTGTTCGAAATTACAAAACCTAAATAATCTAACTAAAATATAGGTTGTTTACATGCAAAACAAGTAATGAAGGGCTAATAATGCGTGGAAATAAAGTAAATTCATGCAAATGTATAAATTGTCTGGAGATAAAATACTTTGAAAATTTTATAGAATATTTGAAATTAATAAGCTACTATCTTATTAGTAGGTTTTACCTATTAAATGTGTTATGTAGTTAATTATGTATGTTGTTTAATTAATTAATAAGGTTTTCCAAGTGTTATAAATGGATATTACTATGTCACCAGGAGTTTGAAAGGCTAAAAAAATTAGCAAATTATTGTTAAGATTGAAAGAAGTATAAATTAAATTACTTTGGTTGGTGATTAATATAAGAAATCTACAAATAAAGTTATTATCGAATAAAAAACTTGAATATTTATAATGGGAGAATTGAGAAAAAGCTGGCAATTTTTAGTATTTATTAATTATTTATTAATTATAGAAAACAGCTGAAAAGCTTACAAATAAGTCATCTAACCGATGTTGAAACTTAAATGCTTGAGGAATTCACATTTCTTTTCTTGTTTTTATGTTCATATAATGATTTATTGACCTTTTAAAAACCACTTGACACTTGGCTGTGGAATCGTTACAGTCGGACATATTTTCTTATGTATCAGACCATATATGGCATGATACATAAGGATTCAACGGTTTTTTCGAGGATTAAGTGGGGGTTTGAGAGACTTTAAAAGACGAAGATTGAGACCTTCGGAGATAGTTTTTGCGTATATCTAGCAGGAGTCGGAACTCTGCCGAAAAAGTCCAAGAAGCCAGTCAAAGTTTTAAGTGTAAATTTATTGTCTTTTGTGTTAATTAAAAGTTAAATAGTGTTAGTTTGCTGTGAAGAATACATCGTAGATTTTGCATAAATAGCTAGGCATGTTGGTTCGTAACTGGTAAGCAGGTCTCATCTGGTCTTCTAGAATACTGTGTTTTATAAACCCTCGTTTGGGACAGTTCTTGGAATAGTTGGTACGGGTACAGGGCCCTGCTTGTGCTAATTGTTGCAAGGATTAAGGTAGAGTTTCATTGTTGATTCTCCAAGAAGTCTGAAAAACTTCTGAATTCATGGAACTTTTGACATCGTAAGCGCGTCCAGATGCGATTCTTTTTGTATGAAATCGTGTTGTTGTGCGTGGTCGTGTCTAGACTAGGGGGGGAGACTTGCTTACTGTTCCAACGAGGTAGGTCACAGTTAGGACTTAGGGATATCTTTGCTCGCGTAAAGCTCTAGGTCGCCGCCTCTGAGCTAAGCAAAGATCCGCGACGGGAGTGTCTTAGTGATGAGTGTATGTAGTAATCAGTGTCTTTGTGTTTTAGTGAAATGTGCTTAAGTGTTGTGTGTAAAGTGAGTGATTTGTGGTAAACTAAGGTGAGGAGGATCTATTTACGAGGAATAAACAAATAGATTTCAGGTAAGTAAGCATGTTTTCTAAAATCTCCTTCAGTTCATGTTAGGATAATTAATCAGTGTTTTTTTTCAGGAATACTATGTTTTTTGTGTGTTTTAGTGTTATTAGACGACCTAGGTACATTTAGGATCAAAAGTATTCTGTGTTGACCCAGCTATCACTCATACAACATAATTTCTTAGCAAATCTAGGCTTTAAATTGAACCTAAAGTTTATTAATTTATTGCCTGTACTGTTTTTAGGAATCTGGCAGATCTAGGGTTAGGATGTCATGTGCTTTGCGTTTAATTAGGTATTTTGTTCACATCTAATACTTCTGGCTTTATTTGTAGGACTAAAAATGCCTACATACTTTAATTTCTAATATCAGTAATACTATACTAATCCAATCATTTATTTCATGATTTAAGGTTTTACCAAAATAAATCTAGCTCAAAATTAATAAACTTAATAATAAAGTTTATTAATTAATATGCGAACAAAATATCATTGTTTTCATAGTTATAATCTTTATGACTCATGCAGGTTTCAGAACAATACTAAATTTGACAACGCTGGTCAATTGAGACCATAATATTATATAATGAATACCTGCGTGAACCATACATTTGTATGTGTGATTTGGGTGATGTATTTTCAGAAGGTGCTCCTTGCTCTTTTAAACACTTACTTAATTGCCTCAATAAGCAATAGTAATGAGCAAAAGGACCTTTATTGAAAATGACAAAATCCAAACAATAGTTATTATCTATATGATAAAAACTGCTTGTATGTACTTATATATGCATACACCTATACACAAACAATCAAATTGTAGTTTGAAATGTCTGTGGATTTAATCCGCAGATATTTTAAATGAGGTATAAAGGTAAAGTTGAGCGACCCTGGATTTTAACGATAATTGTTGAGTCTATTGGTAGATTTCAGCAGACGATCATAAACCCTTAGAGTTTTATTTTAGGGCTTTCCCCGAGGTAATTACAAGTCTAGTTACGACATTCAATCTCATTTATCAAGCGGCTAAAATAGGCTTGTTTGAAAAATGTTGAGGGCTTGGGCAGTTCTTGGCCTTGTGCCTTGAAACTCTAACACCATGGTTAATAGTGATTTGTTGGAATGTGATGTTATGACTGAACACCTTAAGCCATGTTAGGCGGACCTGCCAGTGGAGAATCTGTGTGTACAGTCATATCATATTCTGATGAGATTACTGTTAATTATGAGGCTTGATCAGATGTCCATTGGTTTCCTGATGCAATTACTTCAAAACTAAAACTTTGTCCTTGTGATATCAGTGGTTGTGGACAAATCTCCATTCGGCTATTGATATACAAGGCAGAGTACATCCACCTCCCTGTGTTCCTATTTTTATGACCGTCTGGTGAACTAAAACCAAAGCTTGATAGACTTTAGAAATAACTTAAAGTTGGGAGCTTAGCCGGTAAAGGTTGCTGGTTTGGTATACTCTATACAGACTTATATTATACATTACAAGACAGAATTATTTGTCTATCTTATAATCCTACTGACCCACATCAGTACCTGATTTAATCATACTATGATTTAACAATGCGTTCAATGTCATTTGAACTGTTCCAATTGGTTCAGCGATATGCTGTTTTTTCCATGTCAATGCAATAGTCTTGTAACATACATGGATTTTATACAGAACACAACTATACAATGGCAGCCGTTGGCTGTTACTATAATCACAAATTTTAATCCCCTGATAGAGCTTAGTCTGGAAATATGCGGAGCCGCGAATATACGCCAGTAACTGGATTTGCTCAGTGCCATCCACCGAAAGCGTTGACGGTAGGTTTCCGTACCAGCTGACCTCTATGGGAACTTATACTACACAAACCTATGGACATGCAGGCTGATTCGCTCACCTAATTGTACCTGGGAACACCACATTGTGCCTCCCTAGTGGTCGGTACCATCACCAACTTATGTAATCACTTGGTATAGATTCTACGGAACTATCCCAATGCTTACCCAACTCCTGGCTGTGTATGTTGCATGGTGACGCAATGACATGGAATACTACTAGGAACATTTACATCTATTCCAGTATGGTTAAATCGGTGTACCTTCCTCTTTCATGTCGATTTTGAATAGCGCCACAGTTGCGCAGTACATAGTTACCGGGAAAGCATCTAGTTATGCTGGTGTGCGTTTGGAATTAAGGTCGGGGGCTGGTGGTAGAGACCTTCCAAGGCTTATAGCCTTGGCTCCATTATCTTCATCCTTATTTATTTATCTTTAATTTATCCAAATCATCAATATAATTTATGCTATGTCAAATATTAATATATTATAATGCTTATTAATTTTAAGATCAGAATAAGGCTTTTTAGTTATAGGATAGAATTAGTACATGTGCACTTGATAATGAAACATCTAGACTCGAGCCAGACATACCAAAAGAGTCCGGGTTACTACTACTTAAAATCACAACGTAGGTCCTTTTATAATTAGACGATCAAATTTGGCCAATACTAAGTCTTCATGAGGTTTCAGTTACCTATAGCTGTAATCAATTGAGGATTATATTACCATAGATATTAAACGATGGTAGAAGAAGTGGAGTTTACAATGGGTACCATTCACTAGGATCTTAGATCTTAATAGCCCAGGTGAGCTGTTCACAATTGTTGCCGTGACCAGCGGATGTTTGGTTTTAAAAATGTCTGGTTAGGCTAGATGTTTCAAAGTGCAACTAGTCTTTATATTAATTGAGTGCAAAGCGAAAATGTCTGTGTGCCTAGCGAAGTTATAAAAGCATGAGGGCAAAATAAAAATAAAAACTTGCTCTAAACCATTTAATAGTTCTGTTTGGCTTGGCGATTAGGTTATTTTTCAGTGCAGTTATGCCATGCGGCATTGCGTAATAAGTGTTCAAGCATTCATAGTCTTCACCAAAAGAACAGTACAGGCAAACTGAAATAAAAACAATAGCGTTAGAAGCATGAAAACAAACATTAGTTAGCATAAAATCGCAACCCATTAACAACAAAATGACAAAAAGAGTGATACCTGGGGTTCATTGTATGTTACTTCGTATCGGCTTTATTTCAGATCTTTTTATTATTGCGTATAGCTATTACTTTTTCTGTGCTTTTCATATTTTTTTATAATAATTTGTGTTCGTCGTATTGATTTATTTTTCATGTTTGACAATTATTACTTTGACATGACTAGTGCCGTAATCGTATTATCGTAAACTCACCGAACCGATTATCGAGTTAATCGATTCCAACTAAACTTAACAGAATTTTACTAATATATTACTAAACAGTTTTTTAGTGACGGAAAAATCGATAAGATTACTGATAAATTCATTAATTATTTATTTAAACGATAACAATAGCTAAATAGTTAAATTTAATAGTAGTATGCTGGGGCCGAAAAATCTTCGAAATAAAATTATTTCTTGTATTCTATTGTTTTATGTAAATACTTTTTAACATTTAAAGTTGAGAAACACGAATAGAAATAGTTCGATTATTAGTTCATTCAAAAGTAGAATCGATTCATTCATAGTGATTGAATAGCGTAAATATCGATTTTTCTGTCACATCCCTTATCATAATACGTATCTTGAAGTGTCAAGACAAAGTATTGCCAGCGGAAGGTTTTAAAAATAGTACAAAATATCAGAATTTAAAAACGTATTTCGTAAGAATTTATTATTATTCGGGTTCAAATGATAAAAGTCTAGTCAACGGGTAATAGTAATGTTGATTTATCACGAAAGAATAAGTTTTGGTTACTGCGGTTGGTAATTTTAAATCATAAAGCCTACAAGAATATTATTATCATAATATTATTTTTCACATATTCATTACGAAAATTCGCAAAGTTTCGGATATTTTTTTGTTAAGTTGGTAACTTTTGACATCTTTTTATTCATTCTTTAAAAATAGGTAAAGGTATGATGTGATCGTACGGCTTATTATTTACTGTTTACATATGGAAAATTACGGAAATTTTTTGTTGACACGTCAAAATTTTAGGCTCATTATACCCTGATAAGATAGTAGCTTATATTCACAGACACGATCATAAAAAAAAAATGTCACCAGACTTTTGTACATTTTAGGGAGTAGTTAATGTGCGTTCATTTCATTCAGTAGGTAAATCTGTCGTCAATTATTTTAACGAAATAGTTCACGGTACTGTAGAAAAAAATAGTGACTCGGTGGCTTAGTGGTTAGTTACGGGTTCGATTCCTGTTCGGGGGGGGTTGATCTGATGCGAGTCAGTTTTCCTTCTTAGTACGTTCAAAGATGTCACAGCTTAGCAGTTTTTTAGAAAAAAAAAAAAAAGAGAAATGTGACTCGGTGACCTAGTGGTTAGCTCACGGGTTCGAATCCTGTTCGGAGTTTGGATGGTACAGATTAGATTCTTCTTAGTGTGTTATTAGTATTGTACTTTTGAGTTATTTTGCTAGAAATGTCATTATACTAAATTTAGTTTGAAATTTTTACAAAAAATTCAATTATCTCGAAAACGGTGGGTCTGATAGAAAAAATAGTCGAATTTTGACCCCCTTTTAGAAACCCCGTAGTAGGTTAGTAGCACCTGATAAGCTATCAAAAAACGGTCTAGGGCGAACTTTAAATTTTTTTTCTATACTAAATTTTATAAAAATTTATTAAAGTTTTATTATGTGGCAAATTGTGGCAGGATTTAAATGCTATAGCATTTTGGGGCTTAGATAATTTTGAAAAAAGGCCTTAATCCATAGACAATTTCTTTAATAGTTTTGTAGGACAACATTTTGATTACGTTTTAGTAGACTAGGTACGTAGACTAGTAATAGTGACCTACTAACAGTCTAGGTTATCATGTAAATAGTCATTTATTACGTGACACATGTCACACGACACATAGGTAAATGAATAGAAATCCACTACGCGATCATTACGCGATAGGTACAGTTCGCGTCACGTCGCGTCGGACTGTTTTCATAGTTCAACTGATTAATTTATTTGGTTTTCGAGTAATTTAATAAAAACTTAACTTAGCAACTTTTCGAGTATAGTTATCAATTTAAACTACATGTAGCTAAGGATTTTATACGAAAAAAGTACGGGGTTAGTATCTATTTACTTTTATTTACGTTGTACATTCAGCGGTGCGTCGAACTGTACTTGTTAACTAATGGACGTGGTGATAAGAATTTACGATAATTCGGCTGACGAAACCGATGCGCTGTTGTGTGTACATGTAAATATATTTTTATCATCTGTACTGGTTGTTTTGCGTAAAGCGAACTAAAATCTATAAAAAAGTAACTTAGCTATTTTAGTTCTTGAACATAATTAATTTTAATTTTTAAACGAATTATTGTCGCTAGCAGAAATCAGTTTACGTAAAAGATTTAGGTAGGTGCGGGAGCGAAAAAGTGCGTGCACTCGCCTTGGGAACAGAATAGCACTGAAGCGCACTTCGGTGCATCGCTCGAGCTCAGACTGGCGCACTCCGTCACAGCGGTCAAGAGCGAGTTGCTTTGCTATACTAGCGTGCGCCCCGTTCTCGCTCGTGCTATAAAGTTAACTTTTAATATAAAATAAATTAAATAATTAAATTTTGGAAATGTTTACATGATAATAAAAATCACTAAATACAGTAGGTCACTACAGGAATCAATTGCGCTATTTAGTTACGAATATTACGAAGGAGTGACAAACAAACAAACTTATGTACTGATTTTAGTGCATAAATACGTGTGACACAAACGTACTACTGTGTACACCTCGTGTACCACCAGGGTATCTGCACTAAAGTTTATGGTTACGTGAATATCTTTTGTGTTAGTGTAAATTGGTTGTATTGCTCTACGGACGGACTTGTGATTTAATTAATAGTGAAAACTAAGTTCACTAAGTGAGTGCTGTGTGAAATACTTATTTGTGTTAGAAGTGTTATTAAGATATTAAGTGTACAGTGTTTTAAGTGTTATCAAGTGATAGTGCAGTGATTTAAAGTGTCAGTATTGGTGTTTGAAGAATATTGTGAAGTGAAACAAGTGAAAAATGTTTGCAATAAAATATTATTTTTTTTCTTCATCTTATCAACAAGAAGTCCGGGGAAGAGTACTAGCTATTACCTCTTATGGAAGAAATGAATGGTAACCATTAGTGACGTGGAAACATTTTAACGGCTACGTAGTGAAACGTCATCATCAGTAATCACCTGCATAAGTACCTGCGTGTTCACCGCCCATACAACAAGTTGCATGCTATGTCCAGGAGTTTATAATTGATGTATTGTTAACATATTGTGAGTTGTTAAAATAATAAATGGTTTATGTATACCTACCTAACACCAATGGATTTTATTTTTTTCCCTTTTTAATCATCTTCTTTTACTTAGTACAAAATGCGGTTTGGTTTATTTATTTAAAAAAAAAAATTGTGTAGGTATACGGATGCATTAGGTAACTGACGACTTGCTGATTCCCTAGTGCGTAATTTTCACTTGAGGGATAACGATTTCTTTTACTAAAGGGCAGTTAAGGCTCATGATAGAAATCTACTATTATAAATAGATTTAACGAGTATACCTTACTAGTTTATACCTACCATGGGAATGATAAATTATCTCTTGTTATGTTTAAGTGGGGCCGCGCCATTTGTTAAGTAAATAATTTTGGGTTAGTTGTTATTACTTAGGACTTAGGTAAAGCTTTTTATTTTAACAACAATGGAATAATGGATATTACGGGTAGTTGGCGGTTTTTTTTTATGTGTGTGGTTGTTTGATTAATTATTCGAGTACATATAAACGCGCGTTGTTAACTATTCTATGTACAGTCTTGTCTAATCGAATAAGATGCGGGTTTTTATTTATGTGATTGCGGTTTGTCGGCAATGGGTTGTAAGTGGGTGTTACAATGTTTGGTCGCTGGGGGGCGCTGTAGTAGAAATATTACTATTAGATTTGTCAAGAGTAGCTTAACCAATGATGTTGATGCGGTTTTAGAATAAATTACTAGGAGGTTCCTTTTTAAGGGTTTAAATAAGTAAGTCTCGTATGAAAGACAGGAGATAAAATGTTTTGATACTTAGGTAACTATTTTAGACCAATAACTCTAAATTTTTCTTGACTTCTTTATCAATTTAGCACACACATAGAATAAAACTAACACTAATTTCGGTAAACTATTTATGGTATTGTCTATTTAAATAGTCTAGTCTAGACAATTAGTTCGCGCCAATTTACATAGATGGCGTTAGTTGTTTATAGACCATCTGTTATTCTAAAACTATTCGGTATAGTTTAGTGTTACAAACACAGTCTAGTAGATTTTACTAAAACCAAATACGTGGTGTATTTAGATGAAACGTGATTAAATTAATTTAGATGTATAGTTCACTGAGAGTTAAAGAGATGGCGCTAGTAGGATGTTTACCACTTTGATAAATTTTCATTTTCGGCTTTCATTAAATTTCTTTTGTATTCTTTTTTTCCTTTTGAAAAAAATACAGTTACCTACTTATTAAAATATTATAAATATTTTTTTTACTCTTTGAATAATAATAATAATAAAATATTTAAACAATACCTACGTTTAGTTACAGCGCCACCCAGTACGTGATGCTGTATGTTTTGGATTCACAGTAGTAACACTAATTTTATTTGTATAAGTACGAATATTTTTTTTCTGGTTTTGATTTATTTTGATTATGATTTCGCGGTATTGCTCGGCATTTTTTTTTCGCGTTTATTATTATTTCTTTTGCGTTTCGGGTTACAATTTCGATTCAATTGCGTTCCTGCTTGCGTTTAGTTAAACGTTTCTGCTATTATTATTAGGTTTTAATAACTTTAAGATGACAAATACAACGAACTACATTCTTATTCGAATATGACATTGTTCATTTAGGCTTTTAACTTTTCATTAATTATTAATAGAATATAAATTAGAAAAATTTTTTTCAATCTTGGACATAAGTGCGATATTACCAGTTTAACGTAGACACGTTTGTTCCAGAGTGCATTTTCGGGGTGCTTTAGAAAGTGAAAAGTGAAAGTGAACTTATCCAGAGTGCATTATAATTAATTACGAGCGAACAATCTCTAGTGTTAAAGTGAACTACCTACTATTTTTTTATTCTTTGACTTTATTAGCGAGTGTTTTTTTTTTAGTGTTAAAGTGAACTACTATTTTTTTATTCTTTTGACTTATTATTGAGTGATTTTTAGTGTTAAGGTGAACTACTATTTTTTTATTATTCTTCTGACTTTATTATTGAGTGTTTTTTTTTGTGTTTTATATTTTTTCTTTTCTTTTAATTTTATTAATGAGTGGATTTTTATGTTAATGTGAACTTAAATTTTTTGACTTTAATTTATGGTGGTTAAATAGTAAGTGAACCTTGAGTGTATAAGTGAACTTAAAAGTGAGTCTAAAGGTGAACGTGATCCAATAAAACCTTCAAGATGCCGAAACAAAGAGCACAACCTAAAGCCGCTGCTACAAGAAGGTCCAATATTGTGACTCGAGGGGCCGCCATAGCAGACCCCCCTCCAGAGCCGAGAAGGGTCACTTCAGTGCAGTATATGTCACGTATGGTACAGCGAGCTGTAAATACCATCAATAATAAAATTGCTGAATTAGAAAACAAGATTTCAACCCCCTCAACACCTGTCGAAGCATCAGATACATCTATACAAGGAAGCGACACTAATATTCAAGCTTTAGTACAGCCTGGACCTTCTACGGTGTATTATCCAGTACCCCAAATGTCTGCTGAGAAGCCCAAGTATCCGTCAAAATACAAGCACCCTGTGACCTTCATTGAAGATTTGACAGCATATCTGAAGAAGTATCCTGGAACTACTGATATTGTTGATATGGTCCTGGAATCCCTTGACGATGAAGTACGAGAATGGGGAAGGTTATATAGGAGTAGATGGACACAGTTTGAGGACTTCAAAAGGGACTTCTTGGAAAATTTTTGGGGAGAAGCAGAACAAGGAGAATTGAGGAGGAAAATTGTACAAAACACATGGGATGGGACACAATCAATGTTAAGCCATTTCATATCGCTATGTGGTCAAGCAAAGATGTTGACATACCCTATACAAGAACAACAGTTAGTAAGCGACATCATCGGACATTTCCCCAGAAATATCCAATACGCATGGAATGCGTCTAATTACACCACCATACTACAAGCTACAGAATTTTTACGCAAATTAGACAATGTGAACAAGCGAACAGACCTCAAACAGAAGAATACCCGAACGAACGTTGTACAAAAGCCTGCGGCAGCCGAACAACATCAATCAGAAAACAGAAACAATTTCAACCGGAAGAGGCAGTTCAATGACCGACCGGCACGTCAAGCAACATCAAATAGAATAGCAAAAACTAATGTTGTAAATATTGTTAATGATTCTAACAATTCTTCTAATGAACCCACAAATAATTTAAACGAGTAGGTGTTGATGTAAGTCGCTCCGTTACATCGACATTAGGAGGGGCCGATTTAACTCCAGTAGCTTTAAAAATTATGCTAGATCTCGGGTGGAAGCCTGGACAGACATTAGGAACGCGCGATGAAGGGATTCTTAAACCCATAGTCATCAAAGGTCAATGCAATAAGGCAGGTTTAGGGTCAGGTATAAAAGAAACTAACTTAAGTAACTTTGAGTTGCAAGTGGTAGATACTCTTAAAGCACAATCAGAGTTAGGTAATAGTTCATCAGTTCAAACTGAGGTAGTTTCGTCACTATTTGAGGAAGAAGATAACATTTCTGTTGATAAACTCGAAATGGTCAAGTCTGAAGTTGAGGTAGAAATATTTAATCATCGTGTTATATGTCTTGTTGATACTGGTAGTGACATCACGTGTATTTCCGAGTCATTTTGGGAAACTCTCAAGTCACAGGGTGGAAATAAATTAAATATGCTACCCGTTAAGCCGATTCAGATTCGTGGGGCCGTAGGACAAAAGAGCGCTAAAATACAACAAATGGTCTTATTGCCTGTAAGGTTAGGGAATATTGATCTAGAAATCCGATTTCTAATAGTACCAAAATTAGTTCACTCCGCGATATTAGGGTTTGATTGGCTTGTTGCAAATAAAACTAATATCAGATTACAAGCTCCTCCAGTAGGGTTAATAATTAGTCACAATAGCCAAAGAGTGTTAATTCCTTTCATCGAGTATGTATTTGAGGGTCAAGTTTCAGAAATTGCGAAGGTAGATAGTAATTTTGACTTTGAAAAGTATTTACAGGAAATCAAAACAGGGATACCTCTTAAAGGGACACAGACTAATAAATTGAGACAAGTGTTAAGAAAACACAGTGATGTTTTTACTAAGAGATTAGGACGTGCAAATAGCTATGAGCACGTAATAAAAATGACGGATCATAGTCCAGTTATAAGACGCTCTTATCCCGTTCCATATGCGTATAGACAACGAATGGAGGAAAAACTAGCTGAAATGGTAGAAATGGGTATAATATCTAGAGGTTCTACTCCATATTGTAGTCCGTTAACATTCACATTAAAGCCCGACGGTTCAATTAGGGTTCTGTTAGATGCACGGGAAATTAACAAATATATGGTAGCTGAAGCTGAAGCTCCACCTATGCAAATAGACGTTTTGAATTCGTTTCATGGGGTTAATTACATCAGCATTATAGACCTTAATAATGCGTACTTCCAAGTTGCCATCTCAGAGGATAGTAGAAAGTATACGGGGTTCACATTTAATGGAAAATCTTACATGTACAATGTTTTACCACAAGGACTTAAGACATCTGTTGGAAGCTTCAGCAGGGCTATAGATCAGATATTAGGGCCTGAAGTTAGCCATTTTTGTGTCAAGTACTTGGATGATATCGCGATTCTAACGCAAGGTAGTTTAGAAGAACATCTAGAACATATCGACATTATATTAAACAAATTAAAGTCAGCAGGACTTACCTGTAATCTTGAAAAATGTAAATTCATTTGTAAGGAGGTAAAAATGCTAGGTCATATTATTTCTACGGAAGGAATTAGAACAGATCCAGAGAAAATAGAATCCATAAAGAATTTTCCGATTCCTAAAAAGATAAAACATTTAAGGGCATTTTTAGGACTATGTAATTACTATAGGCGTTTCATTCCTGATTACAATAGTACTATTCAACCTTTATGTCAATTATTAAAGAAAAGTAAAGGTTGGACCTGGACTTCAGAAGCTCAGGTAGCCTTTGAGGAACTAAAAGGCAAGTTTTTGAATTCAATAATGTTGCATCATCCGGATATGTCTAGGCCTTATTACCTGCAGACTGATAGTTCTGGAGTAGGTTTAGCTGGAGTTCTATTTCAGTACGATGATAAGGGTGAAATGAAAATATTAGGATACTGTAGTAGAGCTTTGAGGGGCGCTGAACTAAGATGGACAGTCACAGAACAAGAATTTTGGGCAATAATTTATTGTTTGCGAAAGTTCGAGACGTATTTGAGAGGCGCGAAATTAATAATTAGGACTGACCATAAAGCATTGACGTTTGTTAGAACTTGGAAATTATACAATAGCCGAATAATAAGATGGATCCTTTTCCTTGAGCAGTTTGATTATACCATTGAACACATAAAGGGTAAAGACAATGTCGCTGTTGATGTGCTGTCTAGGTTTCCACCTGATTCAGCATTAATACAGGATGATAAGGTGTATTGTCCTGAGATTCATTATATGGAGGCCACTAAAAACAAAACTCTAATAGCTGATTTGAAAAACATAGCTAATTTTCAAGCTAACGATAACGAGGTTCAGTTAATTATGAGTGTTGTAAATAAAATTAATAATAATCTAGTTGGTAAATTAGGTAAAATAGCTCAACGATGTTATATTAAGGATAGAGTAGTGTATTTCAAGATTGATTCGGATAAACATGTAATCTATTTGCCTACTAGCTTGAGAGAGGAAATAATACTTCAAGTCCATAAAGAAATGGGTCACCAAGGGGCGTATAAAGTACTTAAATATCTCAAAGATAGATTTTATTGGCTTGGGATGAACAAAACAGTAAAAGCCTTATTACGAACTTGTCATATTTGCCAGGTCTCTAAAAGTGATAATATAAAGTATGTAGGCGAATGTAAGTCTATTGTAACAGAACAAGTAGGAGACATGGTAATGGCAGATTTGTATGGGCCTTTACCTAAAGGTAGATTTGGAGTTGCTTATATACTTGTAATCCAAGATTCATTTAGCAAATTTGTTAAGTTATATGATTTAGCAAAGGCTACTTCACGATCAGTAATTTCTAAATTAAAACAATTCGCTAAAATAATCAAGCCTAAGGTAGTCATGACAGATAATGGCAGTCAATTCTCATCTGATAGCTGGAAACAAGCTTTAAAAGACATCGAAATTAAACCAATATACACAACTGTTAGAAACCCTAGACCTAACACCACGGAAAGGGTAAATAAAGAGTTAGGACGACTATTTAGAACATATTGTCATAAAAATCATAAGGGGTGGGCAACGATATTAAACAATATAGAACAGTTGTACAATAACACCTTCCATGAAAGTACCGGTTTTACTCCTAACGAAATATTATATGGCTCGTGTAACAGCATGTCATTTGACAATTGTCTGCCACAATTAAACAAAATTAAAGACATTAATGATGTCAGGGCAAAGGCTAGGCAAAATCTAAAAGATAACAGTGTAAAACGACAAACTAGGTTCAATAGATCTCATCGGTTGATCGAATTTCATATTGGTGATTATGTAAAGATCCGTAAGGTTAACAAGTCAGAGGCTCAGAAAAAACTTACAAAGAAATTTCAATTACTTTACGAAGGTCCTTATGTAGTTAGCGCCGTGCCTTTTGCAAATGTTTACACGTTAATGGACCCTAAGACCAAGCAGATTAGGGGCAACTTTAATGCCATTCATTTAAATAGGTATTATGTGTAAACATTCAATCACAAGTTGCTTATAATAGTTAAGGATAATTGATTATGATGAACAAATCATTAAAATATTACGTACAGTTAAGTTAGGTTTCACTTGGTATAACCATACATTTTAGAGTTAGTTTTGTTTTGTTTTTTCTTGTTATTTTATTATTTTCATTTATTTTCATTTTTGACTAAGAATCCTGGTTTTATAATGACATACCGTGTAATCGACCCAATTAGGTTTGTTAAATTTGTTTGTGGTTTGTAAATATTATTATGTTAGTTAAATTCATTCATTTTATTTGTGGGATTTAATGTTGTAAATATTATTATGTTAGTTAAGTTCATTCATTTTATTTGTGGGTTTTAGTGTTGTAAATGTTTTAGTTAAGTTTAATCGTTTTATTTGTGTCTTTTAATGTTGCAAATATGTTGGAGTTCAATTATTTTAGGGTTTTTTACGTTATTTAAGTTACTTGTGTACTAGGATATTACCATAGCTAATATTGTGAATAATATCATTCTTTTACTATGTCATAATTTGACTTGCGAAGTTTTTGATAGAATTTATCTTTGATTTTGTGGTAAGAGCAAGTTAAACATATTAATCTTAAGATTAATGGCTAGCTATTGAATAATTCTTACTATAAAAAAAAAAAAGGGGGGACTGATTTTATTCCGATTATGATCCTATGAATATTTAACGATATCATTTGTAAATTGATGTTATACTAAAAATAGAGTGCAAATATTATCATGTAAATTATTTCATAACTACACGATTATAATGAATCGCTTTTGGAAAGCTGCAATTATTGTTATTTGAACAGTGTTGATTCAACAAATCTATATACTAATTTATATTTAATAATAGATTTTGGGGAATCGCTGGGTCAGGGAAATGACTCGAGTACGACTGTCAGAACGCTTGGAAGGATGAATAACCTTAATTATGCGTTTTACATTCAAATCGACGACCTCAATCGGTCTACTGTCTTAATATCATTTTAAATTGGTTAAAAGGTAAACTATCAAGCGTTATAATAACAATCATACTCGGTGGGGTGTAGGGAGGTCATTTCAGGGGGTAGGGGGCTACTCACACCTTGCGAAAAAAAAAAAAAATGGTTTTTTATTTTTCAATCTTCCTCCAAAATTTTTTTATATATTATTATTGCGGCAATTATTATGTTTTGTATTGTTTAGATGATTTATAACTCAAATTATTTTTCATTATTAATCAGGGGCCGGATGTGCCAAACCAACCTAATTGCCTATTATTATTCAGACGACTTGGTATTTTTTTCTCTTTTCTTTTTCTTTCTTTCTTACTTTTTAGTATTTTTATACATTATTACTAACATTTACTAACTTAAATCTTTATTATTATTATTTTTCTTGTTATGAGTCTTACAGAATGAGTAAAGATTTCATATAAATTGTTTCAGCTGTTAAGAATTGTTTTTAAGGAGAATTAACAATTCTTTTTCACTAAAGCAATTTATTATTCTAATCTTTTATGGATATTTATTCTTTGGAGATGAATAAATGAGGATGTTAGTTTTGTGAAGATATTACAAATAACAAGTCAACGCCATCTTACGGTGAGACCTAAAAACTATTAATGCGATTGACAAAAGAGGAGCTAAGTCGTGCTTGTCTGTTGCTTTAAAGAATATATGATAAGAAGTACGGCCAACATTCGTTAGATGGCGCTGTTAAAATAAGATAATTAAAAAAAAAACTATCTGAATCAATAAAGTCGAAATAGTTTATTTACTCGTACTCGTACAAGCTGCAGGGACAAAAAGAAACATACATTATTATTACTACAATAAATTATAAAAGCTTGTCTGGTAGAATCAAAAGGAAGCATTAGTTTTCAGACTGGTCAAATTAATAATGTGTTTTCTTCTGAAAAACTTGTCTTCTATGTCCTGTTTCATTCTGTTTATTGTTAGCAAACGGGTGGAGGTGCTATCATGTTTCCAGTGAGTTAAATTATCATCATGAGACATGAAACATTGGTAAACCTGAAAAGTACCAAATGTCAAAATATAGAAATTTGCATCTTCTTAATATTTCATTAAGATATAGAAATATACATAAATCTAGGTATTTTCTAATATTACTGCTAAATAGAACCAGTGTTGATAAGGAATTAATAAAGTTAACCAGTACTTATAGTATAACTAACTAACAGTAATGAAAACTAAAGTGGATAAAATTTTGTCGTAGACAAAATTTGGATTTTCATCAGAAAATCAATATTGTTATGTTCTTTATGGGAAATTTATCATTTATTATTGCTACTAAATTAGTCTAACATTTTAAAATAAAAACTACCTTCTTAAGTCATATAGATTTTAAATGGGAGCAAAAAAGCAGATTCTTTGATGTAATAGAATTCCAAAACTAAGCTAATTTAAGAATGCTAATAACTTTTGTGTTTGATAATAGATTCACAAGGTTGAAGTAAAATTGATAAATTCAGATTGTTCTTATTATAATTTAATATAAATAATGTCAAGAAATTTAGGAAAACATTACTTTTTGGATGTGTGAAAAATACCAAAATATGACAAATTGCGCTATTATAAATACCTTTTAACTTTGGCTGATGGTTAGAACTCCTGAAAATGAAACCCCTCTACAGCTGAAAGCTGTAAGCTAACAAAAGACCACATTTAAAAACATTATTACATTATATTGTCTACCTTCAAGTTATTTTTTTTCTCAGTGATTACGTTTTATGAGGTGCGTTCAAGAGAACACTCAACGGATGCGTTCAAATATTAGTATGAACTGTTAAGCGGCATTTAAACTCACAACTATGCTACAAACACGTTACAAACATCTTCCAAATGTGAGATTGGTGTGCGCAAACCAATTGATGTACGTCATGCACGTGTTTTATGCATTTCAAAGATTAATATTACTACTCGTTATTTGCAAATGTTAAGGGGAACATTCGTTAGGCCGAATATGTGATGAAATTATCTAGTTATATAAGATAAGAATAGGATTGCCTACCGGGTAAACAAGGGGTGTGTATTTCAACCATGGTTTGGCTGTCTATTGATGTACGGAATAGAAAATCTTGCTACAGTTATCGATTTAATCCGCGTCTGATTTTCTTAACTATTATGTTTTCACTACGTTGTCATTAAGACAGGGACAGTTTTGTAACAGCTACACTATAAGTGTACGTCTGTGGCCGGCTTTACATCAAAATCGTCATTATGAACACAGCGCAACAAATTATAAACTGTATGGAAACATATTCACTTTGGCGGTTTTAAAAACGCTGACATTTATACAGGCCGCTTGGTTGCTTGTATAATGTAATCGGGTCCTAAAATGAAGTTGTCGTTGTTTTTAACACAGTACATAAGCTGATAGCTAGTCTGAGGTCTAGGGGAAAATTAGTGTGGCAAGTCACATTTTCCCCGATCATCGGGAGATTTTTCGACTACGGTGTTTTAACTTAAGTTGTTCGAAATTACAAAACCTAAATAATCTAACTAAAATATAGGTTGTTTACATGCAAAACAAGTAATGAAGGGCTAATAATGCGTGGAAATAAAGTAAATTCATGCAAATGTATAAATTGTCTGGAGATAAAATACTTTGAAAATTTTATAGAATATTTGAAATTAATAAGCTACTATCTTATTAGTAGGTTTTACCTATTAAATGTGTTATGTAGTTAATTATGTATGTTGTTTAATTAATTAATAAGGTTTTCCAAGTGTTATAAATGGATATTACTATGTCACCAGGAGTTTGAAAGGCTAAAAAAATTAGCAAATTATTGTTAAGATTGAAAGAAGTATAAATTAAATTACTTTGGTTGGTGATTAATATAAGAAATCTACAAATAAAGTTATTATCGAATAAAAAACTTGAATATTTATAATGGGAGAATTGAGAAAAAGCTGGCAATTTTTAGTATTTATTAATTATTTATTAATTATAGAAAACAGCTGAAAAGCTTACAAATAAGTCATCTAACCGATGTTGAAACTTAAATGCTTGAGGAATTCACATTTCTTTTCTTGTTTTTATGTTCATATAATGATTTATTGACCTTTTAAAAACCACTTGACACTTGGCTGTGGAATCGTTACAGTCGGACATATTTTCTTATGTATCAGACCATATATGGCATGATACATAAGGATTCAACGGTTTTTTCGAGGATTAAGTGGGGGTTTGAGAGACTTTAAAAGACGAAGATTGAGACCTTCGGAGATAGTTTTTGCGTATATCTAGCAGGAGTCGGAACTCTGCCGAAAAAGTCCAAGAAGCCAGTCAAAGTTTTAAGTGTAAATTTATTGTCTTTTGTGTTAATTAAAAGTTAAATAGTGTTAGTTTGCTGTGAAGAATACATCGTAGATTTTGCATAAATAGCTAGGCATGTTGGTTCGTAACTGGTAAGCAGGTCTCATCTGGTCTTCTAGAATACTGTGTTTTATAAACCCTCGTTTGGGACAGTTCTTGGAATAGTTGGTACGGGTACAGGGCCCTGCTTGTGCTAATTGTTGCAAGGATTAAGGTAGAGTTTCATTGTTGATTCTCCAAGAAGTCTGAAAAACTTCTGAATTCATGGAACTTTTGACATCGTAAGCGCGTCCAGATGCGATTCTTTTTGTATGAAATCGTGTTGTTGTGCGTGGTCGTGTCTAGACTAGGGGGGGAGACTTGCTTACTGTTCCAACGAGGTAGGTCACAGTTAGGACTTAGGGATATCTTTGCTCGCGTAAAGCTCTAGGTCGCCGCCTCTGAGCTAAGCAAAGATCCGCGACGGGAGTGTCTTAGTGATGAGTGTATGTAGTAATCAGTGTCTTTGTGTTTTAGTGAAATGTGCTTAAGTGTTGTGTGTAAAGTGAGTGATTTGTGGTAAACTAAGGTGAGGAGGATCTATTTACGAGGAATAAACAAATAGATTTCAGGTAAGTAAGCATGTTTTCTAAAATCTCCTTCAGTTCATGTTAGGATAATTAATCAGTGTTTTTTTTCAGGAATACTATGTTTTTTGTGTGTTTTAGTGTTATTAGACGACCTAGGTACATTTAGGATCAAAAGTATTCTGTGTTGACCCAGCTATCACTCATACAACATAATTTCTTAGCAAATCTAGGCTTTAAATTGAACCTAAAGTTTATTAATTTATTGCCTGTACTGTTTTTAGGAATCTGGCAGATCTAGGGTTAGGATGTCATGTGCTTTGCGTTTAATTAGGTATTTTGTTCACATCTAATACTTCTGGCTTTATTTGTAGGACTAAAAATGCCTACATACTTTAATTTCTAATATCAGTAATACTATACTAATCCAATCATTTATTTCATGATTTAAGGTTTTACCAAAATAAATCTAGCTCAAAATTAATAAACTTAATAATAAAGTTTATTAATTAATATGCGAACAAAATATCATTGTTTTCATAGTTATAATCTTTATGACTCATGCAGGTTTCAGAACAATACTAAATTTGACAACGCTGGTCAATTGAGACCATAATATTATATAATGAATACCTGCGTGAACCATACATTTGTATGTGTGATTTGGGTGATGTATTTTCAGAAGGTGCTCCTTGCTCTTTTAAACACTTACTTAATTGCCTCAATAAGCAATAGTAATGAGCAAAAGGACCTTTATTGAAAATGACAAAATCCAAACAATAGTTATTATCTATATGATAAAAACTGCTTGTATGTACTTATATATGCATACACCTATACACAAACAATCAAATTGTAGTTTGAAATGTCTGTGGATTTAATCCGCAGATATTTTAAATGAGGTATAAAGGTAAAGTTGAGCGACCCTGGATTTTAACGATAATTGTTGAGTCTATTGGTAGATTTCAGCAGACGATCATAAACCCTTAGAGTTTTATTTTAGGGCTTTCCCCGAGGTAATTACAAGTCTAGTTACGACATTCAATCTCATTTATCAAGCGGCTAAAATAGGCTTGTTTGAAAAATGTTGAGGGCTTGGGCAGTTCTTGGCCTTGTGCCTTGAAACTCTAACACCATGGTTAATAGTGATTTGTTGGAATGTGATGTTATGACTGAACACCTTAAGCCATGTTAGGCGGACCTGCCAGTGGAGAATCTGTGTGTACAGTCATATCATATTCTGATGAGATTACTGTTAATTATGAGGCTTGATCAGATGTCCATTGGTTTCCTGATGCAATTACTTCAAAACTAAAACTTTGTCCTTGTGATATCAGTGGTTGTGGACAAATCTCCATTCGGCTATTGATATACAAGGCAGAGTACATCCACCTCCCTGTGTTCCTATTTTTATGACCGTCTGGTGAACTAAAACCAAAGCTTGATAGACTTTAGAAATAACTTAAAGTTGGGAGCTTAGCCGGTAAAGGTTGCTGGTTTGGTATACTCTATACAGACTTATATTATACATTACAAGACAGAATTATTTGTCTATCTTATAATCCTACTGACCCACATCAGTACCTGATTTAATCATACTATGATTTAACAATGCGTTCAATGTCATTTGAACTGTTCCAATTGGTTCAGCGATATGCTGTTTTTTCCATGTCAATGCAATAGTCTTGTAACATACATGGATTTTATACAGAACACAACTATACAATGGCAGCCGTTGGCTGTTACTATAATCACAAATTTTAATCCCCTGATAGAGCTTAGTCTGGAAATATGCGGAGCCGCGAATATACGCCAGTAACTGGATTTGCTCAGTGCCATCCACCGAAAGCGTTGACGGTAGGTTTCCGTACCAGCTGACCTCTATGGGAACTTATACTACACAAACCTATGGACATGCAGGCTGATTCGCTCACCTAATTGTACCTGGGAACACCACATTGTGCCTCCCTAGTGGTCGGTACCATCACCAACTTATGTAATCACTTGGTATAGATTCTACGGAACTATCCCAATGCTTACCCAACTCCTGGCTGTGTATGTTGCATGGTGACGCAATGACATGGAATACTACTAGGAACATTTACATCTATTCCAGTATGGTTAAATCGGTGTACCTTCCTCTTTCATGTCGATTTTGAATAGCGCCACAGTTGCGCAGTACATAGTTACCGGGAAAGCATCTAGTTATGCTGGTGTGCGTTTGGAATTAAGGTCGGGGGCTGGTGGTAGAGACCTTCCAAGGCTTATAGCCTTGGCTCCATTATCTTCATCCTTATTTATTTATCTTTAATTTATCCAAATCATCAATATAATTTATGCTATGTCAAATATTAATATATTATAATGCTTATTAATTTTAAGATCAGAATAAGGCTTTTTAGTTATAGGATAGAATTAGTACATGTGCACTTGATAATGAAACATCTAGACTCGAGCCAGACATACCAAAAGAGTCCGGGTTACTACTACTTAAAATCACAACGTAGGTCCTTTTATAATTAGACGATCAAATTTGGCCAATACTAAGTCTTCATGAGGTTTCAGTTACCTATAGCTGTAATCAATTGAGGATTATATTACCATAGATATTAAACGATGGTAGAAGAAGTGGAGTTTACAATGGGTACCATTCACTAGGATCTTAGATCTTAATAGCCCAGGTGAGCTGTTCACAACTGTACATATTCACAAAATAAAGGTGAAGTACCAAACTGGTATACTTATCTTATCGCAGGAACCTTCACATTGTTACGGGCGTAGTGGCGCCGCGCCGCCCGCCGGCCGCGCCGCCCGCCCCGCAAATGACTGCAATGCAAACTTCACTTCCGGCCGCTCCGCCATTGGGCCCTTCCGTTCGGGCCCTATCACCGATATCGAGAAACGAAAGAAAAATGTAAAGCGAAACGAATGGTTTGATGTAGGTATAACAACTTAATAATGATATTTCTAATTTAAAAATAAAATTCTTGTACAGTCAGCAACGAAAGTTGCTTAACACTTTAGTACTTTGTCATAGCAACTTTCTTGACAGATGTCTTACAGTTTAAAATATTTATCAATAAAGTTGCTGTGATAAAGTATTAAAATGCTAAGCGACTTTCGTTGCTGACCGTACTTATTAACTATTGTTAATTAATTGAATCAAATATATTTACAAATGTTCATTAATTTCTATTTCATACATGGGATTGTAGGTACTGAAAACTTCGTTTTAGGACAATAAAATAAAACAAGATACAATTATACATTTTGTGCACTTGTAAGTACTTTCGAAATTTCAATAGATCCAAATGAATGTTCTCGCATATCGGGCTACCAGGAAAATCCATACAGATTTCTTACCTTACAAAATTTAGCACAGACATCTTTCGCAACCCGCCAGCAATGTGAGCAGAGAAAAATGAGCGGTCCTAATCTTTATCCCGGAATTTGTTTAGCTTTACATCTACCGTCCTCTCCCGCACCCGAGCTTTGCAACATTCCTGTTCGCAAAAAGTTCGGTAGCTAGAAAAATTCAGTTAAAAAAGCAGTCAAATATAAAACGGTCTCCCACTTTGTGCCATAGGGAAGTTGGCAACGAGCTCGTGTAAACAAAGGAATGACCCCGCAAACAAAGCACCGGTTGGTCAAGTTCGCCAATTTGCAGCAAACGGGCCGCGGCAGCAATATCTCCGCTGCCCGCAACCGCATTGCGACCGACCATTGTAAGCGCTCACCCAAACACCATTATGCAAAATAAATCGCCTCGGACCTACCTAATGAATGTGGTAATTATTACATTACCCAGCGAAACGCTGTGCGCTGGCCGCCAGCAAACATTGCGTGGCACGACATAACTTATATTAGCAACGGAAAGAGCGAATATTTCATACTAAGTTTGAGGCAAGTGCAGCTCGTTAATCGTATAGTAAGGATAACAGATTCGCAACATGCGACAATGGCGAGACAGCGAGATTGCCGCGGGGCACGCCCGGGGAAATGTGAAAAGTTACAAACTTAGCCGTATTCCAAAAACGGTTCCGGACATCTGCCTTGAGAACGTGCCAAATGTGGACGAAGTGGACTTTAATAGTGGTGAACCGCAATTTGTGATTCACTTAAAAAGTTAAGCTCGATTACACACATGGAGTGAACTCTTTTGTAAGTGGGAGTATGATTTAACAGTTTAAGGTTTTATTTACTTTAGGCACCATTATTTTACACTGTACCAACTACAATGCATTTTTATTAAATTGTTTAGTGAAATAGTAACACCACTGAATACGAACAATTAATATGGCAATCTAAGTTCACACATTAATTTTCGCATTCATCAAGTTCTTTCATTTGCGAATTCATAAAGTTCTTGTTTTTCATTTGCATAATTTTAATAGAGTAAACCTGTTTTTAGGTTTTTTTAATTTCGAATAACAAAAATACAGACTTTTTAATAAACCTAAAAACTAGAGAAGTAATAAAAAATATAATAAATGCAATGAAGTTATTATCCTATTCTTTGCCCAGAACTCTCTAATTGAAACGACCTGATTGCACTTTTTCCAAAGCATACCTCGTAAGACCTACAATTCAAATTCTCACTTCAATTGCTGGGACTGATAAAGTGTAGAAAAAATATTTTAAAAAAAACCCGCCTGCCTAAAAAAGACAAGTCAACAGAAAAATAAAATAGAAAAACTAAAAAACCCACATGCATCAAAAAACAAGTCAACTGAAAAGATGGAAACAAGATAATATATAAAGGCAAACTTAAAAAATATTGATGGTAGTGTTTAGATTAAAGGCAAACTTAAAACATATTGATGGTAGTGTTTAGAACTTTTGTTCAACATAATAACATGCAGTCGGAGGCATGCATAAAGAAAGTGACATTATGAATGATTTTACTTATCATTCAATTCTATAAAGTATCAGTATACTAAATTAATGCTCTGTTTTTATGCGACCTATTGCATTTGTTTACTCAAGCATGATTAATGCATTTTGTTCTTACAACGAAACTCACTTTAGAAGAAAGCTGTCTTCTAAGGTCATTGTTATTAATCTTATCAGACACGCGAAATTACATTAGCCGTGGTTCATCTCTGACACTGCGCCACTCGATCACTCGTCTGCCGACCAAGACTCCCCGTGGAGCGTACATCTTAGGCTATTTTGATGTTGTCAAATTATGTACAAGTTTGCTGATTTTACTTGCTTTTTGTCTTCATTAATTTTTTATGACAGAAATAAGTGATTTGAAAAGTTTTAGTGTAAGTTTTAAGGTTTTAGAATATAAAAACTTTTATAAAATATCTTTCATTCAACTATTATTTAATAATCAGTGGCGCTACTTCGTCTTTGATTGATTATAAAAGTTCTGTAGAATGCATATTTATGGAATTAAAAACTTATTTTTTATTAAATGTTGAAAGTATTGCATCTGTTCAAAGTAACGAAAAGGGCAGTAATATCTAGTTATCGATCATCAAGGAAACATAATGTAAAGGCCAAGAACTTAAAAACGCAACATGTGTGGCCTCCTTAACGATAAGAAAACATTTATTTTGCAAACTTTCGTTTATTTTTTTAAACTGAAAAGTTTTCAGGGTTCATTCCAATAATTTATCCCCAGTAAGAGATTGGCCTATTAAAGATTTGTTGCATTGCATAAGATTTCTGTTAAAATTGTTAAATAACGACAGACGACAGTGGCCTAGAACTGATCAATACTTAGGGTCCCCCCAGACCTACCGGTTTCTTTTCTTTGCTTTGCTGTTCTAATGTTCTACTTTGCTGTTTAGACCGCCGGCTAACCAGAGTTATTTCAATCTATCGCATATTGGGACCAGACCAAATTGACAAGATAGCCATTAGCTGTCTGGGTTGCGAAGTAGAAAGCTTATGGGAGATATGCCACCCTGAACATGGTCTCCGATTGCTAAAAATAAATCGATCGCATATTTATATAAATTGT
Source organism: Agriphila straminella (assembly GCA_950108535.1). Taxonomy (NCBI): domain Eukaryota; kingdom Metazoa; phylum Arthropoda; class Insecta; order Lepidoptera; family Crambidae; genus Agriphila; species Agriphila straminella. The sequence continues at coordinate 9,543,850 of OX467306.1, read as the reverse complement.
GATCAGGGTCGTGGGTGGCATCATTACCTACCTAAAGAATTTTTTTGTGTTTTCATAACGATCGTTTAAGGAACAAAGCTCACAAGAACATACATATATGTAAAATGTACTTAGATTGAAAATATGCGATAGATTGAAAATGAGCCTCTTGGCCGGCGGTCCATTGCCGAACAGCAAAGCAAAGAAAAGAAACCGGTAGGTCTGGGGGGACCCTTAGTAGATCTATCTATCAAGATGTAGTAAATTAGACTATTTATTGAGGATCAGCCGTTAGAATTTAATAAATTAAATTGACTTCAGTTTTAGTACAATCGGATAAATCCTCAAATTATAATGAACGTCAGATTAATTGGCACAAGTGATTGAAAGTGACAACTGAGAATATTTTAATGAGACAATTATAACCAAAAGTCAGCAGTTGCCAGTCATTCAACCTAACTAAAAAAGCAATATTATTATGCAATAAAAAATAATTATCCGTATTTTACGTAAGTAATTTCATAATATTTTTTTTATCAACGTCATACGTTTCGGACCGGACGGCATAAATTGGCCCGTGAAGAATTATTGTTAAAATTGTTTGTCATTTTGTCAAAAATGTTATCTTCGATTACCTTACTAATAACGCCCTAAAGGTCTCTGTAAGTGAGAAAAGATCAGCAATTTCATCCGTCCCCATTGCTGGGGCACAGGCCTTCCTTATGGGTGGATAAGGAGGAAGGGCCATGACCCACCACGCGGGCCCAATGCATTTTGGTGGGTGTTAACGACTGTAATTAATGCACCCTTGACTAACGGCTCAACGTGCCTTCTAAAGCACGGAGGAGCTTGAGCTAATACATTTTTGATCACCCATCCCATGACCGACCCTTGCGAAATTTGCTTAACCTTTGCAATCGCAGGGCCAGGTGCTAAACCACTGCGACACCGAGCTCCTCATTAGAATATCCTACTGTAAGTATACCTAAAAAAAGAGCCTTCGATATAGAAGGATACTATTATATAGTAGGGTTGGCAGCCCAAATTTGAGGTTGCTACTTGACTGTACATATTCACAAAATAAAGGTGAAGTACCAAACTGGTATACTTATCTTATCGCAGGAACCTTCACATTGTTACGGGCGTAGTGGCGCCGCGCCGCCCGCCGGCCGCGCCGCCCGCCCCGCAAATGACTGCAATGCAAACTTCACTTCCGGCCGCTCCGCCATTGGGCCCTTCCGTTCGGGCCCTATCACCGATATCGAGAAACGAAAGAAAAATGTAAAGCGAAACGAATGGTTTGATGTAGGTATAACAACTTAATAATGATATTTCTAATTTAAAAATAAAATTCTTGTACAGTCAGCAACGAAAGTTGCTTAACACTTTAGTACTTTGTCATAGCAACTTTCTTGACAGATGTCTTACAGTTTAAAATATTTATCAATAAAGTTGCTGTGATAAAGTATTAAAATGCTAAGCGACTTTCGTTGCTGACCGTACTTATTAACTATTGTTAATTAATTGAATCAAATATATTTACAAATGTTCATTAATTTCTATTTCATACATGGGATTGTAGGTACTGAAAACTTCGTTTTAGGACAATAAAATAAAACAAGATACAATTATACATTTTGTGCACTTGTAAGTACTTTCGAAATTTCAATAGATCCAAATGAATGTTCTCGCATATCGGGCTACCAGGAAAATCCATACAGATTTCTTACCTTACAAAATTTAGCACAGACATCTTTCGCAACCCGCCAGCAATGTGAGCAGAGAAAAATGAGCGGTCCTAATCTTTATCCCGGAATTTGTTTAGCTTTACATCTACCGTCCTCTCCCGCACCCGAGCTTTGCAACATTCCTGTTCGCAAAAAGTTCGGTAGCTAGAAAAATTCAGTTAAAAAAGCAGTCAAATATAAAACGGTCTCCCACTTTGTGCCATAGGGAAGTTGGCAACGAGCTCGTGTAAACAAAGGAATGACCCCGCAAACAAAGCACCGGTTGGTCAAGTTCGCCAATTTGCAGCAAACGGGCCGCGGCAGCAATATCTCCGCTGCCCGCAACCGCATTGCGACCGACCATTGTAAGCGCTCACCCAAACACCATTATGCAAAATAAATCGCCTCGGACCTACCTAATGAATGTGGTAATTATTACATTACCCAGCGAAACGCTGTGCGCTGGCCGCCAGCAAACATTGCGTGGCACGACATAACTTATATTAGCAACGGAAAGAGCGAATATTTCATACTAAGTTTGAGGCAAGTGCAGCTCGTTAATCGTATAGTAAGGATAACAGATTCGCAACATGCGACAATGGCGAGACAGCGAGATTGCCGCGGGGCACGCCCGGGGAAATGTGAAAAGTTACAAACTTAGCCGTATTCCAAAAACGGTTCCGGACATCTGCCTTGAGAACGTGCCAAATGTGGACGAAGTGGACTTTAATAGTGGTGAACCGCAATTTGTGATTCACTTAAAAAGTTAAGCTCGATTACACACATGGAGTGAACTCTTTTGTAAGTGGGAGTATGATTTAACAGTTTAAGGTTTTATTTACTTTAGGCACCATTATTTTACACTGTACCAACTACAATGCATTTTTATTAAATTGTTTAGTGAAATAGTAACACCACTGAATACGAACAATTAATATGGCAATCTAAGTTCACACATTAATTTTCGCATTCATCAAGTTCTTTCATTTGCGAATTCATAAAGTTCTTGTCTTTCATTTGCATAATTTTAATAGAGTAAACCTGTTTTTAGGTTTTTTTAATTTCGAATAACAAAAATACAGACTTTTTAATAAACCTAAAAACTAGAGAAGTAATAAAAAATATAATAAAAAAACCTGAGATATAATTATGACTAGTAGTCAGGAAAGCCAACTATCCGGCCTCATTTTGTAGTCGGTGACTAGGCAAAAAGCAACGACTAGTCGGGCTATTACTTTATGCATATTTCTATGCTTAAAAATATTTATTAAATAAAAAATAGGGTTGATTGAAAAAAAAACGTAACCATATTTAATTATTTTTATTTTAGTAGAGTCGGTGTCAATTTTTAGTACAATCTTTAAATAAAAACTCTTCCTTAGATAAATAATTGGACTTAAATCAAGAAGTAAATTAAATCTTTGTATAACTATGTATAGAGAACACACGGAACGTAACTTATTTTTTATTATCAGGACCATTGCCGATGTCACACTCAACCGAAAGCAATGATGGGCTTAGCCGACAAAGTCCTTTTTGCAACCGACTAGTCGTCCAGTCGGTTAGTCGGCCATAGTCATAGTCGGTCCATCTCTACTAAAAACCTAAAAAAGATTAAAAATCCATTAATAGGATAGGATACAGACTTGTTCGACTTGTTCGTCCGAGTTATCTCCCCTTGTAAACATTAGCACTTTACAATCTTGGGTGTGGAGATAACTAAATACATCACTTGCGTTAACGACTTTGCTCTAAAAAAGCAAAGCCGGTGCTTTTTTCCTAATATTCATAAACGATAAACATGCCGAACAGCTTTTTCGATCTTATGCCCTTTTTATTACTTAGACAGGTGCGCACTTTGAGAGGAAATCTGTAACGAAAAATATGATCTTTAAGTATTTTTTTATATCTTATATTCACAGGTGAATCAACCAACAGATTATGTTAACTACATCGTGAAATTTTAATCATTTGGTTCCCGCAGTGGGGTGATTCCACTCAGGATTACAAGCAACTTTTACTATGGGGCCAACTCTGATATCGCGAAAAAAAACAGCTGATACATTAAGGTCGAGTAGGTATTGCGCTTTTGTATGGAACAGCTGTTTTTTTTTCGCGATATCAGAGTTGGCCCTATAGTAAAAGTTGCTTGTAATCAAGAGTGGAACCATCCCACTGCGGGAACCAAATGATTAAAATTTCAGCGTGTATAGCAATCTCACAGGAAACCATTTACAGATTCACACAAATAATAAAAGTAATGGAATAAATTTTTAGTATTTTATTTTTATTTTATTTTGTAGTTTTTAGTATTAGTATTGTAGTATTTATAGTTTTTAGCAAATAAACCGTTTTAAACCAGAATCTGTGATTTTAAAACCGACCACGTGGTCGTATATTAAGAAATACTTAATACTTAAAATAGAGATAAAGAGGTCAATTGAAATCATTTACCAGTAGAGTTACATATCATAATTTTACTACTTTTTAGGTTTAGACAGACTTATAGTTGCAAAAAACCGTTTTAAGCCAGACTATGGATTAAAACCACGACCATTGTTTTCAGTACTTACATGAAATAATACTTTAAAAATTAAGAGAATAAGAAAATTTTAATCTTTTTCATTTAAAAGCAATTTAATTTCTGCTTTCCAACTTATGATTTAGTAATATAATAAGTCTATGTTTCCAACTAACATCTCGTTTTTCTTTTCATCCTTACAAATGTGTAAGATTATACCGAATTTAATGTTAATAAAAAGAACGATACCAACCAGTGAAGGAGAGAAATATTTGAGGGCTTAGCAGCTCTTCCATGGGACTTATCCCAAAGACATCTTATTAAAAGTAATGTGCTATAGAGTGAGCTTCGGAATAAGGTTTGCGTGTTCGGATTATATGGGGAATATATCTTTATGGACCGCACGTTGTACGAGCAAAATAAGCCAGTGATAAGCGTATAAATGAATATGACAGATGTAAAATTTAACTGTATGTCTATCAGCCATTTTTGATGTACCCACTGCTGGGGCACATGCAGGCCTTCCTTAAGGGTGGTAAGGAGGATGGGCCATAACCTACCACGCGGGCCCAATGCGGATTGGTGGGTGTTAACGACTGCAAATGCAGCCGGGACCAACGGCTTAACGTGCCTTCCGAAGCACGGAGGAGCTTGAGATAATAAATTTTTGGTCACCCATCCCATGACCGACCCTTGCGAACGTTGCTTAACTTCCGCAATCGCTGGGCCAGGCGCTAAACCACTGCGCCACTGAGCTCCACAATAAAAATTTAACTGTATACATGCATAAAAATTAAGCTTTTGCTCTTTTACGTGCAATATAAATACGGTAAACTCTTGTAAGGTGTTTCTATGTCGGTCATAATTATTTTTTCCGTACTTAACCTAAATTCTCTCTTTCAAAGTGCAAGAAGATAGTTATTATAGAAATTTTTTTGGTAGATACCACCATACTACCTATACAATATGTGATTTTAAAATGGTATACTCGTAATAAATAGTTGAAAGAGATAGTTAAGTATAACGAATATTTATGTAAGTACTTATACGTAACATTAAAAAACTAAGACAACATATTCCAATCGAGTGTAATAAATAACACCCAGATAAAACTTAATCAAACAAATGGAACACGCCATTACAATACTTTCCAAGTGTTAATGACACCCGAACATATAATGTGAAACTTTGTGAAAGCTCCATTTGTATTGTAAGAGCACTTGCTTCTAATGAGATTTGCACAATGTTATTTATTTTACTTCATATCTAATAGACAGACACTACAAAGACAGTTTAATTTTACAAACTGCATGTAACGATTTTATATGTAAGTACTTACAACAATATTAGTTTTCGTAACAAGATCCGCTTACGATGTAACAGTAGTTTATGTGAATATTATCTAGGTTAGGTATATCTCTACACTAGCTATATTAATGACAAATGTTTTGCCTTACATACCACACTTCTTGGCGATAGAAAATTCACTGATTCTCATTGCTTAAACTAGATAACATAATATACGAAGACGAGTTCTGTTATTCTTGATTGACAACCAACAATGGAAGTTTTCTGTGGTTTTATTCAAGAAGGCTTTTCCGCTTTTCACTGCAAACAAAAGAGAATCGGAATCTGTCCACTCATAAGCCCTCAAACCGCACATTTACAGTGACAATAAACGACCGAATTCCAAAGAAACCGAACGTAATTGTCCGTTTTGAAGCACAAAAGTCGCTATGTATCTCTTTCGAGACTCCCACGACCGTAAACCGACCTTTGCCATTCACAATTTCATTGTCATTGAAAGCTATTAAGTCCGAAATTGGCATGTTTATAGAAATATGGTTGAAGCCTCCGTGATACAACGTTTAAGTGGATTTCCATAGTGGGGTCGTTCGACGAACCACCCGCTCTGTCACGAGCCAATAACTTTTCGCTTCACATTAAAATGTAATTATTCTCGTTAAAGCGATAACGTTGATTATCTATAAGTACTAATAACAGATATAATATAAAACTCTGAATAAAATGTGAATTTATATTTAATACCTAATTTTGTAGTAGAAGTTTGCTTAGATTAACCTAGTTTCTGTAATTAAAAAAAATCTCTCTGCCCCCCTCATGAATTATCATGAGCACCGAAACACGATATAAGTATATCGCGTGATATAGCGTTTTATCGACACTCAACTGTTGAAATCAATTGTCTTTTGACAGTTTAACGTGATAAATCGCTAATCATAGATCACGTTTCGGTGGTGATGCTGAAGGGGCTGACTTTTCTGTAAGTATTCAAACATGTCTAGCCATAGCCAGTGTGAAACTCGTCAACATGTAATTTATGCTTTCCAAAATATCACAGATCACTCAAAATCTATTAGGTATCCTTCAAAGAGATTCTCTTTCGTAAGCACTTCTTAAAAGAGCATTTATCTTTATCTTTATCAAAAGGAAGCGTTTGGAGTAAGTAAAAAAAAAATTCGCCAGCAATTTTTTCCCGGTCTATCTTCGAAGTAGGTAACGTCGATGGCAGGCAATCTCGAGCCGCTGTAATTCAGTGCCACCCAGGCACATGTATTACCGCAGCTTCCAATGAACTCAGGAGTTTAGTAAATTCTCACTTTTATTACCTACCCGGGGCGTTAGGGCAAGCTGCATTAAAATTTTAAAAAAGTTCGCATTATGTAACGACAAATATTTTTATAAAAGTTTTCATTTTGTGTTATTATGTCTCATTCATGCTCTCCCATGTCATTGTAAATGTAAAGCCTTGAAATTCAGAACCTATTTTATTAAACTTTATAAAATAAAAAAGATAACGTTTCGTTAATGACTACGCATCAATATTATATAATACGGATTTACAAGTTATACTATTTCAGGCACTTATGTTAGCACAGAGCAGTTTGGAACAGACAGAGATCTGCAGCAAAGAGCTTCAATTTATCGTCGTTCTCGCCTTTATTACTGAATCTGCTGACTCGGCGTCCTTGATCAATTCAATGATACCCTACATTTTCATTAATGGTGCGGTTGCATAACAAAACGAATATTTTTATCGAAGAAATTCTTCTCAAGTTGACTTTACTTTTACAAGTTTTAACTGAACTTGAAAATATTGAAACATTATTACAAAATCATTTATTTTCAAGATTTAGGGCATAGCTAGTTACCTTTTCTAAAGTTCTAAATGTTTACATCAATGACATCTAAGATTTTCAGATTAATAAAACTGTCAATTTACTCTCTGGATACAAGAAAGACATATTTTTTTATAAAACAAGTAAGACAATTTTATATTTCAACAACACCACAAAATCTGCGAAACTGTAAAACCAAAACTGCAGCTAGGGTTAAGGTGAAATACACTCAAACTTTTCTTCCTTTTCCAAGACATTTTCCGAGCCGCCTAACGTCAGCAGCAGAGATCTCAAGTAATAGTAATTTAACCACCTTGGAGGCCCGTATTATAGCATCTCGGACTCTACTTACTGCGGATGTCTGTTGGACTAAACTGCTATTGCTGACTCGATTGGTTTGGCTCCTATTTCAATGTTGATGTCAGATTTCTAGCTTTTTAATCGATTTTTTAGTATCTGCTTTTGATTGTAACGGAAATTGACCCGGTAAATATAAATATTCGTCCATTCTAGAGTTACTCACACACTTAACAGATCACTTTTTTTTTCGGCAGCAACGAATATCGAAATCAAATATTCATATTTACGCAGGGCGCAATAAATAGAGTTATTTTTGCCACCCGCCGCTACTCACTTCATCTGATTCCGCCGTTTATAGCCGGGCCAGTACGAAAATACTCATAAAAATCACGATGAAGAGGGTCTATCGCATTTCAACACTTGGGCATTTACTTTGCGATATAAAATTTGCAAATCATACACGGCAAAGTTCTGTGGACTCGAATAGAATAATTCAAAGTGGTAAAACCCATTAAAGATAATTTACAGCAGCCGTTTTAGAAGATAATTCGCCCATGAATGCTCCCGAACGCACCCCGAGTCACGACGGCGCGCGGCGGGCGCAGGGAGAGCTAACCTCGTTACTTGCGAGTGCGACGCCCAGATTTTGCAAGCAAGCGATGGCTCGGTAATTCATTATCCGCAGCCCGCGTCCGATCATTTGCGCGCCGCTCTCAGTCGTGATTACGGGAACGCTCAATGGGAAACGATTTCCTCCTTGTGTACTCTCATTGAACACCACTTTGTGAACGCGATATCACGCTAATGTATCACTTCTATAAATAGTGCTTCCTTCCAACCACAGCACGCCGTGTACGGCAATTTACCACATCCGTGTTCATTTGCTCACCACTCATTTGCTCGCTTCAGACGGTCACCAGCGCCGCGTAGCTTTTGCAAGCTTGATATTAAAGGTGCAAAGATTTCGCACAACGTTTATAACGCACAACGTTAGCATGTGATAATGAGGCAGGTCGGTCGATTTGTGCCGATAGTGTCTACCCAATAGGCAGTTTAGATGAACGCGGCTCGTAGCTCGTTCGTATCACCCCTAGGGCAGTTCCCGACCGCACGAATCGGGTTTGAATCGACTTTCACATTATTACTCTGGAGATATTGAAAGACTTTTAAGAAGTAATCAAATTTATCGCGGATCTTGTAATACCATTCCTTTTCTTCCTTTTGTCTGAAAGAAATTCATTATGTCGGTGTCCTTCGCATTTATAAGTGTTTGACACTCACCGTCTCTGAAACTAAAATTTCAGTTTTTACCAAAAGCAAAATCTTGTCTCTCTTTTGAAGCAATATCACAAGTAGGAAAGCACTTAATTCTTGCAACTGCAATGCAGTGTTATTTGTATTCGGTCGACTTTTATAGTGAATATACCTACATAGTCACATACTGAGTCGGATGTGTGTCGGTTATTGGGCGCCATTCATCTCCATGCGCGTATATCCCGCTCCTAACTAAGCGGGTGTGGAATGAAAAATGCAACGCAGTGCACAACGGCACGTCGGAGCTCTACTCAGCCGCCGATTACTGCATGCACACTCCCTACTGCATGAAATAGCTTCAATGTTTATATCCTTTATCGCTTGATTGCGATTTCTTCGAGTTCTACTCGAATTAAATAGATTCATACCGTAGCCCATCCACCACATCCATAAATTGTGACATAAGTAGTACTACCACAGTACTGTCACAATTTATGGATCTCGTAAAATACGAACAAGATAGGGCCAACAAAATTATCGTTTTGAACCAGATGATGGTTGCCAAGGCTCGGCACTATTTATATGGAGTTTAAAGAGTGTCATTAAAGTACGTAAGTACGCACGTTGTCGGAACGAGTTGAGGGATGAAAAATGCATTTCAGAAGTCGACACCGTACTATTCTTTGAGCGTGCTATGCTACACGCGACGTTTCCTACCTCATCTAATCTCAACCGGTCTTTTTGTACGAAGAGCCAGCATGAAAAGAAAATGAAGATTGCTAGTCTTTGGGTTTTGCCATCGAATAGAAAAAATCTGAAAATTATACAATGATTAAATTACCTACATTTTAACAAAATATCATTTCATTTAAAATACTTACATCTTTAATTAAGGCTATATAGGATTCATCTAATGTACATCTCACTCATATTACCATCAATTCAGTGATTATTATTAATTTTATAGCTAAAGTCAAGACTTTCTTAATATTATAAAGTCACAGCACAGCTTTAGTAAATACGGTATATCGCAATATTTTCCATAGAAGTGATTGGCTGCATCTACAATTCTACATGTCGCAAGAAAATATATACTTTTGTATTTATGTACATACTCATGCGAATGATCTATGTAGGCGAAGGGAATGAAAAAAAGCAATCGGGAGGGACGCGACGCGACAGGCAGGGAGTCTGAAGCTCCCGCGTTTCTGCAACTGATTGCTGCAGCAATATCAAACGGCATCGCAGGCATCATTAACATCTTCCTTGGAATACGAATGCATATAATGCATATATAGGTCGATGTACTGGCTATAAACTACTACGAAATACGCCAGAACAGTATTTATCTGGATATAACGTCGAAACTAAATAAACTAAACCTTTTGATTATGACAGGAATCGAATGCTCTTTTCATTACACATGGCCGTTGCACATTCGTATCTTATCAAAATATGGAACAGTAGAAGCAATCGCTACGAATTTATCAGTTAGAATTTACTACCTCTATATTACTATACTATGTGTCGAAATACGCCAAAAATTTTGGTCATCCCATACTAAACCGATCTAACGTGATCTCTTTGATTTGTATGAAAAGTCATTGTTTTTTACATATTTGACCCTATGTTTCATGGAGAAAGTTGTTCCATTTCATGGACTGAACACATCCTTAAAATTTGGAGAGTGGTTACAAATACACCCTGTATATTTCGTTCTTCTTTATTTGTGCCGCATTCGCGTTTATCTGTTTACTTGTTGGTTGTCCGCCATTTGTACCTTACTCTATGTATTTGTACAATAAAGATTTATAAATAAAATAAAAAAACTACTTCGGTTGGATATTTTAGTTCGCAATATCCCATTAAAAAATATCACAATTCAGATCAAGTTACACAAGTACAATACACAACACACAAAGTTCGTTCCCTTTTACCGACTTTAAAGTGGCTGATCATACTTCACATCATATCAAATAACCAGAAATAATTGACACAAAAAAAATCTGAACATTGGAATATAAAAAGCACTTTCAAAGATTGCACAATCATTAAACTTCGTTGCTCTCGCATGTTGGTTCAAACGGGCTAAATGTTTTCACTGAACCATCAATCGCCCGTGAATTGATGGAATCATCGTACATATCCATGTGTTTACTGACAGCGGCTGTCGGGATGAAAAATACTGACGCGGCCAGCCATCCAATATGACTAATTATAATCGAAGCCTGAATAATCCTGATTCACCCCCTTTAACCCAACTGATTTTTTTATATATAGTACCTACCTGTTCTGAACTAGAAAGTACGGTTATATGTTTTTTGAAAATTGGCCGACTTATGAGTAACTTATCAAAAAAACGTTTTATCATTAGAGATCCGTTTTACAGATTGAGCAAAGTTCTGGTTTAATTTCATTACAGCACAGCACAGCAGTGAAGTAAGTCCTAAAATACCTGTGTTTTAGTAGAAACGGTTATCCGTTTGTAGTCCGTCGGCCCTTTTTAAGGCTAGAGAGAGACAGTATAACATGCCATCAAAAAAAAACTTTAATTATTTCTCGTCTGTGTCGTGGACTGTTGTTTTTATCAGTAATAGCAATACTGATTAATATTTTACCGTTGTATCTCAATTTTAGATAACTTTTAATATTATATTTTGTAACTTCTGCATATAAATTTTCATCTTGTTTTTATAACCAGCACCTCGTACTATAATTTTAGTTTTTCTGAAAAATAATAAACTATATGTAATAGTAAAAAATATAGGTACTTACACCTTATCATACATATCAGGTCATATTATATTTCTTGCAGTCTAAGCAGTTTTTTATAGTCCAAGAAAACCATTCTTGATTGAAAGATCTGTTTTATTTGTGTAGGATATCGAATTTCATTTCTTTTATCTGAGTTCAATTTCGACGTTAGCGAAAAATGAACAAACGCTAGCAAAATGCTAATAACTCGCAATCGGAAATGCTCCCTTAGAGCGGGTATCACTTGTTTAATTGAAACAAACACCCTCGTGCTTAGCCCCTCGCGTTGATTGCTTTGTGGAGATGGGCAGTAAGCTGCTAAGTGCGATCAACGGCAGACCAATCATGAAACATTAACCTTCTGTATAGGTAGGTACGTTAAATCTTCGGGCATTGATAAAATTAGGCACTGAATACGTTTAGGTGGCACTTCTATATTAATGTGTATATTAATGTGTATATTAGTGTGTGTGTGTGTGTTAGCGCGCGCGATGGGTGTATGTAATAACTTAATTTTACTTGCCAAAAAGGGATAAGGATGAATGTTAAAAAATCTACAGATCTCACACTACGGCGCAAGAAATAAAGTACACGATAAAGTGAACACGGAGCGCAGACTGACCTCGCGCGTAAGGGACCCGCTACAGCCTACAGTTTTTGTCCGCCCGCCTCCTAAGATAGCTTAAACTGTAGCTTAATTCAATCCCGAGATTTGTTTGTTTCCGTTTCTCGATCAAAATCGGCGAAAAAAAAATTGAAATTTAAGATTATTAATATAATTGAAAAATATTAGAAAAAATCGACTCACCCGTAGCAGCTCAGACGGGACTCGAACCCGCACCCTTAGGATTCCGGCCCAATGCACTAACCATTTATGCTACCGAGTCGCTAGCGAGCTTGGCGAAATTTTCTAATACTTTTCACGTTTTTTACGCTGTAGGCCAGCGCCATCTCATCAATGTGAAGAGAATTACTTCGACATTCGAAAGCAACACCTTTACAGGTGCTAGACAAATCGATTAAGATGAAATAGCCATATAATTTTTAAACTTTTTAAATTTTATGCATTCACAATGCTATTTTTATATTAAGATTATTTATATAATTGAAAAATATTAGAAAAAATCGACTCACCCGTAGCAGCTCAGACGGGACTCGAACCCGCACCCTTAGGATTCCGGCCCAATGCACTAACCATTCGAGTTCGGGTTCGAGTCCCGTCTGAGCTGCTACGGGTGAGTCGATTTTTTGATGCATAAAATTTAAAAAGTTTAAAAATTGAAATTTGTCAAGAAAAAGTTACTGACCGATTTTGGGAATTCAAATTGTACTTTGAAGCCCTCTAGCAGACGCAAATTTTGACATATAGCTTATCTGCGTACCTCTCAGTGGCGAAGGGTCCATACAAGCCTATTCCCATCGGCTTACCTTTTAGAAATCTCACCCCACTGATTCACTATGCAGATCATAACATTTTTTATCATTTTTGTAGAGCGGCTTACCATCGCCATAATTTCACCCCTCGCCACTGGTACCTCTCATATCTGCGAAACTACAGGCAAATGTCACAATTTCATAAATCCGGGCACTACTCGATCACGAAAACGTAAACATTTTCAATGTTAAAAAATGAAAATAAGCCATCCGTCAACAGTCACAGTCACGAGCCATCCCTAGCAGTAAACACTCGGTCGCTCAGATATTGGATGCTAATATAATAATAGCGCAAATGGCTCCGAGCACAACGTACTTGAATGAGGGATTATTTCCAGCCATTACGACTTACACGGCGCGTACGTGACTTGCAGGAAATTACTCCAGATTTGCAAAAATCACTACGATACAATGCAGAGTGAGGTCCTAAAGCATCTATTGTTTTTATTCTTTTTTTAAGTGTGTTTTTAAATTATTGTACAATTTTATTTTAATAGAGGACCTACTTTTACTAAGTATGTATATAACCGTGTGGTGTCTGGCAGAGTAGATTTTTAACTTTTAGCGATCTCGCACACGAACTACTTTTTGTAGCTGCGATAATCGTGGCGATTTTCTCGGCGACATTGTCAACTATTTTGTAAGTAGGTAGGTACGATATCCCGTTGAGTTTTGTATGAGCAATGGCGCCATTCTCATACATAGCTGACAGTTCTAAATACCGAATTGGACTAAAAATCCCTCGAATACTGACTCGAATCAAAAATCCTACTTTATATCAAGAAGTTTAAAACATACATATCATAAAAAATATTTTTTTAAAGTTTTTGGCTTCAAAGCTCACAAGTGTGTTTTTTGTTTCTACCATTTTCAGATAATTAAATCTATTCTTTTGAGCGACCTTTACAAAAGTTACTTCATCGCTGTAATTGCGGTCAAGTTTCACTATCCAACTCCTCAAAAAACGACATCATACTCATAAAGTGAATTAAAATGTGTCCCCCGAAAGTGCCGCTCACAGATTTCAGTAAACAACATCAATCATCCTGATATCCGGTAAAAAAAACCGATCGATATACACCATCTCTGAAACCTGAAGGACAGTTTATTATCTTTATTACCAGACATAATTTCATAAAAATATCACGAGTGTTGAAAATGTCTGAGTTGCTGAAATTATCTCATGACTAGGATTAACAACTTAGTTTATTAGTCGTTAAGGATAATAGGGTCTATTTTAGAAGCATTAAAAATGTACTCTACCACTATAAATTATGGTAATTTGAAAATTATTCAAAATTCAAAATAATTTATTCAGTCTAGGCTGTTACAAGCACTTGTGAATGTCAAAGATGCTACGCCATATTGACTACTATACTACCTTCACCCAGTGGAGCTCGGTGGCGCAGTGGTTTAGCGCCTGGCCCAGCGATTGCGGAAGTTAAGCAACGTTCGCAAGGGTCGGTCATGGGACGGGTGACCAAAAATGTATTATCTCGAGCTCCTCCGTGCTTCGGAAGGCACGTTAAGCCGTTGGTCCCGGCTGCATTTGCAGTAGTTAACACCCACCAATCCGCATTGGGCCCGCGTGGTAGGTTATGGCCCATCCTCCTTACCACCCATAAGGAAGGCCTGTGCCCCAGCAGTGGGGACATCAAAAATGGCTGATGGACAATACAACCTTCGCCGTACATCCAATAACTAATAGCACAGATAATAATATTATGTATGTATGTAATACTAATACGAGTAGATAGGTCAAGTCAGCGCTCAAAAGTATTTCAAGTGGCCACTTATAGCACTTTTGCATAGCCTTTTTTTTTATAAATTATGTACTCCGCGAGTAAATGCAATCATTTACTCGCGGAGTACATAATTTATTAAAAAAACTAATCGAATTAACTACTATGATTAGTACATGTCTGTCATTATGTTGATAAAAGTAATTTATGTAATGAAAGTTTTGTCGGCTAACCCTGTAATGATGGTCGAAACTTTTTCTATAAACTATTCATTTTGTGACTTTTCAAGTGAGCCCATGTCTCTGTTGATGGCGAGACCATCGTGGCCGGTTCGACACGCCACCGCAACGTTTGTTCAAACTTGACCCGCCGCCGCGCCAGCCGCAGTGTAGATTAACTTGCCCAACTCCTGCTAGTAAATTGATTGTTGTTTTGTTCCTATACCGACCACCTACCTAAGTAAGTATAAACCCTTAGTATATTCAGCTTTTTACTTACATAATTAATTATAACGAAATTCTCAGTTTTCTTAAATGTGATTTCAAAAGGTTCTCAAACCTATCTTCAATAAGAGATAGGTCTACATGGATAGAATGTGCCGGCAATATAATGATTTAAATAATGATTTAAGGCGGTTGCATGACCGAAAGTGGCGCCCTCAGAGGTTTTTATTTAATAAGATATTAATAGAAAAAGATTTTAATAATGTTTATCGAGGAGATTTTAGGGCCCATGGTCTATTATTTTTAGAAGGTATCACTACATGCCCTCGTAGTCATTCGTAGAAGTAGATAGCAAATGTGTCAAAAACGGCCACTTTTAGCAGTTTTGCTATCTACTTCTAGCAGTGACTACGAGGGAATGTAACGATGCCGTCTAGAAATACTATACTGTAGGCCCTAAAATCTCCACGATAAACATTTTTAAAATTGTGTATTAGAATTATAATATTAAATATAATTCACCGCGGCGCCACTTTCGCTCAGGGTACCACCTTAATAAAGTCTGATAAGCAACTCGATATCTACACTACAAAGCATACTGTTTTTAAGTCCCACGTCAAAAAAACTTATGTTTATGTCATTTTCTATTATATTTTTGATAATTATAATTCAATCATTACCTTTATAAGTAATAATTCAATAATTTATGTCAAATTAATAACTCTTATTGTTATTTCTTTGTTATATGTTACTGTGGTGTTGAAAATAAAGCATCATCTTATGTAAACTAAACAATATTAATTAATGCAACTTTTATAGTACCAATTTATAATAATTGTAATAATTCAAATGTTTTCGCATCGCATGTATTTCTGTGTGTGCACGTGTTTGGATGTCAGCAGTTTGATTCAAGACATGTCTAGCTGTTATTGTGTGCTATTGTTGACTGTCATCTGTTGTGTATGCCATATGAATATATAAATAAATATCATTCATCTGCCTATATCATAAGGGGGATTAATTATTAGGAATTAAGTTTAATGACCGCCAGTTGTGTTCACGTGATTTCAACCCATAAAGCTAAGTATGAACATTAGTATTTGACTATCCATGTATATGTGTGAGAAAACCAAGATTTAGAAAACAAATCAATCCAATAGACAACAGCTGCTCTCTGGCTCGAAGCTAACTAATAGATAGTCCTGGCGCTACGATCAATCAATTTAAATTTAACATGTGATGCTGAGGTTGAATTCATCTGACAAGGATAAATATGGAAGACGAGTTAGGTAATTAAATCCTTAAGTTCAATTTTTTAACAAGTAAAAATATTTTGTTGTTGTTAAATTAGTGATAGATTTTTTATATTAAGAAAATAAAAGGTTGTACACTTGGACAGAAAATCAACGATTACTTATCACGTCAATTTAAGTTTCTTAGTATAATAAAATACGAGGTTAACAAAAATGATAGAAAATAGTTAAAAATTGCTTGTTAAATTTTCCTTTCAGACAATTTACTATTTCATAAAATCACCATTAAGATGGTCTTGTGTTAGAAGAATCAGACCCCTACTTCCTCGGGTTACTTTGTAAACAACAAGCCAGCCACTCTCGCTCTTCACCAACAGATCAGCTTTCCATCTAAACTGGGGCAGCTTCCTATAACCAAACTGCAATCAAAGATAATTCACTCTATATTTACGGCACTTATATAGAATACAATTGTTGTTTATTAAGCAATAGCATTCGCCGAAGGTGCAATTTTTGCTTATTATTGTACAATCTGGTGGAGCTGCTGGATGCGGGCAGCGCAGAATCGATCGTTGTGGAGATCCTTTAGTCTAATGACTAATTCATACAGGGTTATTTGTAAAACACCAACAACCTCTCAGGAGTTGATTACCAACATCATAAACAATAACATTTGTTCTACGACTTTTGATGATTCGTTAGGTTTTACTTTCATACAAAAAAAAATCATTTTAATTTTCCGTTCGTATGTTCATAACTCTGCGTGCACCGCCCGCCCCGCCGCCATCCATAGACGTAAAAAGTGACGAACAGTACAATAAAAACTTAAAAATTAATTTTTGGTAAATGTATTGAGTTATGATAAAAGTCGTAGAACAAAATTATGTTGTTGTTTATGAACCCTTTATACAATTATGATGCAATAAAATAAACAACAACGAATGATGTATAGTTAATTACCAATACCTAGAACCCACTGTAGCAGAACGAGCTCGAGATGGAGCGGTTTTGTCTAAATGCTCGTACGTTAAATAGATCCTGACTTAGAGAAACCTTTTGTCCATATGTCCAAATATATTTGGATTTAGACAAACATTTTGTCGAGTTCGTCTGCTACGCCTGCAGGGACAACATGATGATCCTGTGTACCAGATAACTTGACTCGGTGTTAGTTATTTACTTGCTTTCGTCCGCCCGGCTAAAAACAAAACAAAATCTGTAAAAAAATTACTGATAAATTGCGATTCTGCAAAAAAACTAAATCACTCAAGCTCAAGCGTAGAATTATTTTTATAATTTGAGGGTCTGATAGAATAGGTTGTTGTCTTGTCGATCTACTTTTAGCACAGAATACATAATAGTCTTTCAGTTTTTTTTATTAAACGCTATCTGCCTATGCCCTGCCTATATTGAGAACATAATACCCAATTACCCACTTTAATAACACTATTAAAAGCAAGAGTTTTTGTAGAAAAATATTGTAGCTGAAACAATAAATTGATATTGAATCCATTGTAAACAATACTTTCTGAAAGCAATTTACGTTAAAATAAATTGATAATCATGATACTTACTTTTTTGGTAAGGATTAATATCTCCAGAGTCACAGTCTTAACTTATTATTAAAACAAATAACATTACTTACATATTTAATTGAATCATTTAACTTAATTAGTCACAGGTCAAAGCCGTTTGAATTTTAAATTGGAGAGAAAGTTTTACCATTATTTTAATGATACCTATTACTTTAAATCTTATGTCATAAAAGATATTTATATCTATGAATTAAGTATAAAACACCACTTTATTCTTTGAAAATGTTTAACCCTTGTAGATAAATAGAGCTATGTATGTTTAACGTACGAACGTATGTAATAGATTAGTTTACAACCGCTTTAAAATTCTTTACTTTGTATGGAAAAAGAAGTACTATTGACTATCATTTACTTTCTTAAATTTTGCTATCTTTTCACTAGGCTCTGTCATACAGGGACACTTATTAATAAATAAGACTCCAAAATTAAACTAAACAAATAGTCATGAATTATTATGAACATCATCTTTTAATATGAACTATACCTACCTACTTAAATATCCTAAATAAATGACAAGCGGCAATCACGGAAGCGAATAACACCTGGGCCGAACAATATAGATAATTATTTTGACAGGCAATCTTGAAACATCCCGCCGAGGCGAATTGTGAATAATTAAGTTGCTTCATAAGCACAATAAAAACGTGTTAAACGTGCAACAAAAAAGATGTTAAAGAACGACTAAGTAGTACAATTAAACGGCTTGTAAATATCTTGTCAATTACCTATCTATAGTGATTGGGTTTTCGGGGTCATAAATGAGTTGAAGTTGCGCATACATTGTACATACATTGAACCTGTTGTTAAGAGCAAATACAGATGCCCTTAATAAGAACAGCACAATGGTCGATGTCCTCCAATCGGGAGACGGCACTTCAATCACCTTAATGTCAGGTTATGCAAAGCGGCAGAAATGCCACCGAGCCGCATTAATCACGGCATCGAGTGTGGTGGGACCTTTTACTCGCTGTCCGGCCAACGATACATTTTAAAAAGTTTTGAGTTTTAAAATAAAAAAATACAAAAAGGTTTTATTAAATCACAGAATTGTGTACTTACTTTTAACCTTTTAACAAGTTGAACTATAGCTTAAAAGAGCAAAATAACCTCTTTTTGTTCAAGGTGCAAGTTGAAAAGGGCAAAATGTCAGACTTTAAAAACTTAATACTGTATTTTAAGTATCTAGCTTTAATTTTGCAGGCTTATTGTGAACGAAATAGCTTTGCACGTTAACTGGCGCCGAAAAACCATAAAGCCACTCAATTCTAGAGGGTTGTTCAAAGAGAATTGCAGATAACTGCTATTTCAGCGGCTTAATGCTCATTTGCCCATTACCCAAGTCCTAAACAACACACAGACGAGTAAATAACACCCTTTTAAAAAGAGAAATCGGTCTCTTGAGGCATATTGTTCACTTCAAAGGGGTCACAATATGTTCAGCGTAGGTACACTGTGACGACGAAGCCAACTGAAGTGTTCTAAACGAATAACTAAACGTTTATTCTTCACTTATCGTTTTTACGCGATATTCACCGTGTGTGAGATGGGAGATTACCGACTTGTCTACAATAACAAAAATCAATAAAGAAGCAACCTAGTAGGTATGTTTAAAAATGTGTCATTATGTATGTACTTACCTAGAGAATATTTTAAAGCATCCTTATATTTGTATAATAATAAAGAACGGTGAGAAAAATAACCTTTGCTGGTTCTTTTCAGCCTGCAAAAGATTTACAAACCAATGACATCACTTTAGGTTTTGTTTTGTCTTCCTTAAATAGGTACTGTTAATCCATACTAAATGTTATGTTATTAATCAGAGTTGGATAGAACACCGTTTTAAAATTAGTTAAGTAATGGGCAAAATAGAGAATATAGTCGGTCTTACTGATGTTTTACTAGTAGTCATGTGACAATTTAGTTTTGTTTCGTTGTTGCCTATTCTAGCGATGCATTGCAATTAGTTATTAAAAAGCGTAAACCTATTTTCATATCAGCAAAATTGTTCCAAAATTCCTTTAAGCACTGAAAACGATCGCATAATCAAAACAAATGAACGGAAAGTTCCAAATACGGTCCGTAATAACGGTATACGACTCAAACAGGAATTGTGTGAAACTGTAGGTACTAGTTAAAGCCTGTGTTAATTATCACTAAAACTCTGTAATGAAGTAGGATAAGACTACAACGACTTTCGAGCAAATTAGCAAATAATTTCGCTAGCGATTGTACTTACTGCATATATTATTTGTATCGAATTTGCGAAAATGACCTCGTCGCATGTGTTCGAAAAGTTTACAATAATTCGTAATTAATCACGGATGATTAATGACGTAGTTGAAAATGGAATCTAAGCGATACGATGTAGAACAAAAGTTCGTGACTGGCTGAACTCGTTAGGTGACGAAACAAGCAGGGGTTTTTGCTAGTTTAAGAAAGCAAAAAAGATGACATATATGGTACTGTTAGGGATTTTTTCCATAGATGCAAATAATTTCAAAACATTAATTCAAAAGTACGAACGTTAGGTATCAATCCAAAACATGACTGAAAATTGCAATTCATGCAATCAAAACAAAAGGTAGGTAATAGTTTTATAAAATAAGTCCTACTAAATATTTTTAAGTTACAAAGCAAGCATAATAAAAATTTTAATTTTGAGATTTTTGCATTCACAATGCTATTTTTATACAATACTAAATAATATATTGTATAAAAATAGCATTGTGAATGCAAAAATCTCAAAATTAAAAATTATATGGCTAATATTTCATCTTTATCAGTTGTCAAAATAGCTGGAAAGATATTTCAATTGAATGTCGAGGAATTCCTCACATTGATGGAATAACGCTGGCTTGCAGCGTAAGAGTTGGATATACTAGAAGAAATTCGACGATGTCACTAGTGACTCGGTAGCTCAGCGGTCAGAGCATTGGACCGGATATCCAAAGGTCGCGGGTTCGATTCCCGTCTGAGTATTGATCTGGTGCGAGTCGTATTTTTTCTAGTATATTATTTAGTATTGTATAATTAATTTTTTTAAACGAAACCTTATGAACGTACACTTAGGCCCGAATTAAGGCCTAAAGTACGTAGGTATCTGTTTAAAATATTTTTTACACACCCATTTCATGTTATGGATAACAATTATCGAAAAATTAAACCTATGAATGGCGATTGAAATGTCACATCCAACAATTCAGTTCGGTGTTTTTTTTTTTTCGAAATGCATTATAAAATTTCTTTTTATAGCTCTGTGGTAGTCCAAGCACAAATATGATAATTTTGCAGCCATGCAACATTAAGGAACACTTTTGTAAGGCAATTTTAGTGAGCACTCTCGAGTTAACATATCCATGCATCGTTGCCTCTTGCATAAAGCGGGACCATGTGACTTCATAATATTCGCATAACATTTGCATATCATGTACCTACTTATGTATCCACTATCCAGCCACATCCTTTAAAAGTCATTTTACTGTTTAATGTTAACTGCTGAGACTTGAACGTTCTGAAACTTGAAATTACGTTGTAATTAATATTCTTTTGGGTAACAATTTCTACGTAAAATAACATTAATCTGAATTAAAGATGCATACAAGTGTCCCAAAACAATGCCACGCGAAGGGAAATTTTACTGAAAGAAAATTTAATTTTCACTAATATATTTAATATAATATAATATAATTATATTAATTATATTATATAATATAATTTTCACTATAATAATTGGAACTTCATTCAAAGATTTTTGAAAAATAAGTAGGTAACTCGATAAACCCACCTAATATGAAAAAAAAACAATATTTTATTTTTATGATGCCGATCAAAAGGGTTACTCATTAGGATTATTATTTCTTAAGTAACACCATTAACACAGCATCTTAAATAAAAGAAATACCATGTTAACATTTACAATTCAATAACTACTTACATATTGTATCAATTTGTATAGCATCGAATGCGAATTAAAAAAAAAGTTGTTTCCATTATTTTTTAAAACAAAATGAGGTAAAAAATAAAGTGAAAAATAATTAAACTGAAAATGATTTCGAAACCGCACTGAATGTACATTATTACTGTATATCACAGACCCTACAACAAATACTACGTACCTACTTTATACTTACTGTTTTGTTTAGTGTTTTAACAAAATTATCTGAAAAAGAAAAGGAAAAAGGGACCTTCAATTTAATTACAGTTTTAGCTCTTTTCATTAAAAAATATTCTAATTTCAATCATAATATAAACGAAATAGTAGATTATACAACAAGTGAAAAAAGAGGGAATTTAGTACGAGGGACTAAGTTGGATCCCAAGAGCAGCGAAGGATTCTAGAGTTTATAAGCTAGATAAAACAGCGTTTTATTCACTCTTATCGTTGAATTAAACGCACTTTTTTGAGTGGCGATGGTAAAAATAATATTGTTACCACCATCCGACGCAACAGGCTCATTAGCCTGATGACATTTCGGAATGTTGTTATTAATTAAAGTAATTATTTGTTATTATATTGTAGCTGACAACTTAATAAACAGCTCTTATTATCTTGTGCTCGCTCATCTCTTAATATCATAATAAGTGCTATTTAGAAGATAAAGTGTGGGCTATGGCAAAAGAGGGTCAAGTCCCCGATTAGTGTAGGTATTTCGTAATTACTTGATTAAACGTCTTCACCATTTAGAACTTTATGCTTTATTAAATTAACTTATGAATAAAATTAAATTCTAAAATAAGAATTTAACTAGGTATTTAAACAATTTTAAAATTATTTGTATTAGTGCTATCTATGTAGTTATTCAAGTTTTCTGACACATCACCCCTAATGATATTCTGAGATTTATGGCAGATTCTGAAAATTCTACCTTTCAGGTTTTAAGTACCTACTTCCTAAAGGTAAAGGTAGGTACTTCTAGCCCTTTCGCACCACCGAAAAGTGAATAAGTAGTTAAGTATCTATTTTTTTTTATATTTACTATATGACGTTGTGATATAACTAGAATATCTTGAATTACTAGGTCCTTATTAATTTCGATGGTTCCAAATACTCAGTTTTTTGTATAAGGCAAACAGTTCAATGCGATTCCATGCAAAGTGTCGTGCTCGTGCCCAAAAGGGGGGCATCACGCGACAGGCGAAGAGCTTTATTAAATGTAAATTTGACAGGAATGTTAATTGGCATCAGTAAATTGCCAAATGCCATGAGTTCTGCTAATCACGGCAATGTCCAGTGCCGAGCAAATGCATTTGCATAATGAGATTACAATTCGGCATGACAAAGTGCAGTTCTGCCAGTATTGCTAGGTGAAATTTTAGTGCGCGCTTTATTACAGAGTGTGGTAATTGGACGTTTAATAATGTCTCGCTGTTGTGTGAGCGCGGCGTTGCATCCTAGTTTGACCTCTGGTGTGTTAGATATACGAAAACTAGCAAGATCAGAGGTCAAACTATTAACTTGGTGGTACCGAGCGGGTATTGTTGAATACATCTTCTTCATGCAAACTATTCTGACGATAATAATATATCTGGGGTCATTTTGAACTTACCATCCCAAGGATGTAACTAAACAAGTTTTCTAAGAAACATGACGTGTCGAATTTCACCACAAAATTTTGGTCATCCCATAGTCCATACTAAATTGATCACGTAAACACTTTGGTTTGTATGGATAGTCATTTTTTTTTACATATTTGACCACGTGTTCCTTAGAGAAAGTTGTTCAGTTTCATGGACTGAACACAAATTTGGATGGTGAATACAAAATGACCTTGTATAAGCGAAGTTAACAACATTACTTTAAATACCTTCTAAAAGAGCCCAATATAATCTGCGATATATTTGAGCTATTTAAACTAATTCTTTTCAAAGACTAAGAAAAAAAGTAAAACGACCGCAAATAATTTTCTATATTTGTGAATGGAATGATTTTTTCATAAATCAGACGCCCACTGGTATAGATTTTTGATCCCAATCGAGTTGAATTCAAAAGTCAGATTTCAACTATTGAAACTAAAGCAAATAATTTGAAATCTCCATTATTTAAACTTGCAAATACATAAATTACTTGCTAAATTGTCCTTCTAAATTCCGAGCAAATCCAAGTCACGTTCATTTATTTGTACCGCATTGGTAATCGTATCTAAAACGTTAATCGTAGTTTTGTTTAACGTTGATCAGTTTATCAATTACAGTGAATAGAGTTGGGTCGGCAGGTGTGTATGACTGCATTCTCGGGTGCTAGAAAAACTGGATTGGAAGCAGTACTCGGCCAGCCAACTGCAGAGATTAGATTTTTTTTTTTTTAATTTATTTATTTAACTTTACACAAACAATAACATTTCATCTTAACAAACCAAAAACCACGGGGGTTTGTCCGGAATGCTAGATTTTAACTTATACTTAACTAAAATATATTACTTACATTATACGGTATCAGCAAAAAAAAATAATAATATTATAAAATTAGTCATTACGTTGTCTAGTAAACACTTTACCTGCGGCAACATAAATCTGATAGGAAATTTATTTTACAGCCAACCAGCCAACTAACGACCTGGGGGCCGATTTTTGAATCATTAGAATTCCAAATCGTGTATCAAATCGCAAGATTCGTATGCGAATCCCTAAAATCGCTATTTTTGAATTTTCATACTCGTGAATTTTGCAACGAGTGGTCCGACCCACTCGTTTTCGATATTCTACCAGTAGAAATGACGTGAGAGGGAGATAGAAATATCAAAATCAAATGACTGACAGACAATGACATTATAACTTTTTAATTTACGTTCCGTTCCCCCGTAACTCAATACCTAGTAGTAGTTATGGCTTTCCGGTTTTTATTTATTCTGCGTGAAATGAAAAATGTTATAAGATTCGAGTTTTAGGGCAACACTCATTTCTATTGTTTCAAAAATACGTAAAATTGGGAGCAATCGAAATTGATTTCGTATACGTTTTGCTTCCGTGCATGAATTTAAGATTCATTTCTAATGATTCAAAAATACGTCCCCTGAGAACCGCTCGTTCGAGTGAAACCTTACGGGGTTCTAAAACAACTGGTTAGTTGTTGTGAATTGTTTGTTAAATATCTTTCGTTGTGAAGGAAAATCTTAGGTTAGTACTTCATTTGAAGGAACTTTATGTTTCTTTCACTTTTATTACTTCCCGTGGAATTGCACTTCTCGTGCACAATGTGTTCTCAGTCAGGTATCGTGAATAGACTATTTAGACTGAAATCAATTTCATTTTGAATAATTGAATCATTTTCAACGTTAGTCTGCTTTTGGTTTATACTATAAAATAAAACTATAAATAATAATCTCAAAACTATATTCTTAAATTGAAAAAAAAACAATGCATACCTACCTAACCTAGTCAAAAACTAATTATTTCTGTAAAAAAAACACTTAAACATTGAAAATTTCTTCTACACCCGCATCAATCTAAAGCCAAAACATAAAACAACATTGGGGTAAAGTAGATTTTGAATAATTACATAAAATTACCTTACGAACGCCAATCTAAGCCTTTGTACAAACGATCTTGACTCCGATCTATAACCGGTTATGATAATACAACGTTAGGCCCAAACGCAGCTGTCGATTTTTGGTTGCATTAAGTTAATTTAAGCCTTCGCTCAATAGAATTAAAATATTCAATAAAATGGCTCCCCATTTCCTGCTTTGGAGTCTTTGGAGTATGGTCACAGAATAACTAATGAATTATTCTGATGTAAACTTATTAAAAAAAACACATGCACACGCATTAGGTGTCACGTAAAAGTAAAATTTTGCCAAAAAAGTGAGATTTGGACCAAATTATTATAGTTGACTTGTTTATGCTTAAACTACTGTACTGGATGTAATAACCTAAAATTCTTAACATAACGTAGGCTAACATTTTTGTAACTAATAATATTTGGCTATATGTAGAAGCTTGTAATTGGCCTTCGATATTTATTTTAAGTTAACCACTTTCTTCTCAACCTAGTTGTTAGCTTCCCGAAGATTGTAAAAAAAAAAAAATTGATTACTTAAAGTAATTTACAATTGTTACGTTTGTTAAATATGGTCATTAATAGCTATTGATTAAAAAACAATAGATTGCATTACCTAGTAATAAATTAATTAAAGACAATATCTATTGTTATTACCTTAATTTATAATAAGTGAAAAACTTGACAGCCGAACCTTGACATAGAAAACAAAGAAGGTTGTTCTTACCCTTAGCATGAATATCTATCGAGAAAAAAACGCGCGTAACTCGATAGAGTTGTCTATAAAAAAAAAAAGTTTTTCGGCGGTAGATGGAACTACAATTTCCCATACAAAATTACTTTATCGAATGTTTTTACGCGCGTTACTTTTTTCATGTACGTAATACTGAAGGCACATTGCACTTTTCCAGCGCGATGTCAGCTTAAGTGTTTGCAGAAAAAATTGTTGCAAGTTGCAAACGACTTAGCGAATTTCTTTTTTGTTGGCTACTTTGTAACTAGTTTAGTTTCGAACTCGTTAACTATTAGTCGCGTGTAACGCCAATACATCATAAATAAAAGTTTCGAACACATTACCATGATATTATTGGACGCAGCCAGAATACAAATCGCGTGTTCGACAAACTGAAAGTGGGAGCTTTTATCAATATGTGAATGGGGCATTATATTACTTAACAAACTGCAGATTATTGTAAATTGCCCCTATCTCTCATGGGTCATATTATATCATCTAATTTATCTATTAGGAATTTAGTTAAAAATGAAATCAAAGAGAACTAACAAAAATAAACAGATGACCCTAAACTTAAGATGCTCATTTCATTAAAATTAGATTGCGTCAGTAACTAAGTAGACATCATGTTACGAAAATAACTAATTTTACTATTTAAGTATTATGAAACTTACTGCTCTATCTATCAAACCCACACTCAGCATTTCACATCACTTACCTCGATTTACACGACAATTTGCTATTTAATGACAAATCACTCTATTATAATGAAAGTATTAATCAAAATTAAATCATAGCAATAGCTTTTAACTGATTCTCAATTCGAATCTAGAATTATTTCGATCAGAATTTCTAACTCGGAAACCCTTTGTAGGCAGAGTAGAGGCAATGGGGATCTCTATTAATTATCTACTATGCAAATACTTAAGCAAACAACTATTGTCTACAATCGTACAAACTACAAAACAAAGTAATTACCTTTACCATAAAGATGCGACAATACCAAAATGATGAAACTTCTGACTGCAAACATAATTTTAAATAAAGTTATCTTTATTAAAATATTTTTCTGTGGTTTGTTTTCAAATATCAAAAAAGCACTAACTAGTTGAAATGTAGCTATACAATAGTATTTCAAGAACAAGAATAATGCGTTGAAGCACAGAATAAATACACTGGCTTTAATAAAGAGTTAAGTAACACCAAATGAAAACCCTATACGGACATTAAATTATTGTTCAGTTCCATTCCATCCCACAACATTTTCTGTCAATTTTTTTGTGAAAAAAAGTTATTTTTCTTAAATTGCAGCAGCATCACTATGGCGATATGTCGCAACACACCCTAAAATTAATAAGTCCCAACAAGCGATCAAACTTGAATCGGTAATGCCTAGCTCTGTGGGCTGCCTTTAATATTCTGTAGCAACCTAACGGAGGTGAACTGGGTAGCGCCATTGTTCTAGTTCTCTAACTAATCAATGTTCGTATCTAGCCTAATTAGATTTTCATGTTTATCCGATTAGCAACCGCAGTTATACACAGTTTCATTCAAATTAGGCACTTCGATTAATGACCACAAATAAGTATATTTACCGATTATGAAATTATCATTTTTTATTTTATTTAGGTACTATTACATCTTTACTGTAGGTACATAATTATACATAGGTACAAATGGCGGATTTAACGCTAAAACATTATCTCCCAGTCAACCAGTAAACAGATTTTTGGTATTTTGACTGTCATCTGATTCATAGATCTCAAACACTCAGCTCAACTGAAGTTGTCAAATAGTGGTATCTTGTACTATGTATTATGTATACTGTGGTATAAGCCCTAAATTTTCGTAGAGTATTTCTAAGGATTGTGATCTAAATCTTTAAGATCATACAAAGAACATAAAAAAGAGAAGTTCTCGCAACTTTCTTGCGCTTACTTGGGTACAGCACTTACCCAGATTGCATAAAGTATGTTTGAAATCTTTGTGACAGATGAAAAGACAGTTTTTGTATTATTTAAAATGTATTGTTTGTATAGAATTGCCATTTTTCCTAGCTAGTCGTATCTTATACAGCGTGAAATTTTGATCATTTGGTTCCCGCCGTGGGGTGGTTCCACTCATGATTACAAGCAACTTTTACTATGGGGCCAACTCTCCTCCTCGCCAAAAAATCAGCTGTTCCATACAAAATGCAGTACCTACTCGACCTTAATGTATGGAACAGCAATTTTTTTTTTGCGAGGAGGAGAGTTGGCCCCCTAGGAAAAGTTGCTTGTAATCATGAGTGGAACCACCCCACGGCGGAAACCAAATGATTAAATTTCAGCGTGTATAGTGTAGTAACGTATGCATGCATACATGTAGTACGTATAGCAAACATAATTTATCTCTGCTTATTTTATTACAATAAACCAGTGTATAGCCAGATTCCTTTTTTCAATTTTCAATACATCTCCTCGGCACCCGCGACGGTTTTATTACGTACTGACTGATAAATCTGTTGTATTTGTGTTAACATTTGTTCGACTCCCGCACAAATGAAATCGGACAAGTCCCATAGATATATGGCAGATCCATCGGATTTGTAAAAGTTCAAAGATCTAAGTAGGTAGTCTGCTATGATATGATTAACCAGGGCAAGCAGCTAAAAATAAACATTAAAACAGCTCCAATCTGGCGTCTACGCTGCTTTTGCACGGATTATACGCAGGGATGTCACCTAGCTTTTAGACGGTTCAAGAATTTAATTAATTTAATTCTGGTAATTAAAAAACTTTTTGTATTGTGTATGTGTGTGTGTTTGTTATAAATGTCACATAAAAAACTATAAATAAAAAATTACAATCGCTCTAACTTTGGTGTAATATTATTTTATTACTTATACTTACATTATTTTTTTACATCTTTCATATTCGGTAAGTAGGTCCTTATTACCCCCAAATGGGGCTTGTAGGTAACCAATTAGCACTCTAAGGCAAGTAATTAAAAAAATCCTGTAAGTAAGTAAAAATCCGGTAAGTAATTAAAAAAGCCCAAGGGCGGTAAGTAATTAAAAAAAGCCCTAGGGCGGTAAGTAATTAAAAAAATCCAGCAAGGTGGCTGAAGGTACATTGAAGATTCCATACAAAATAAAAGTAAAATCACCAACAAAATAACGGAAATTATTCAGCTTTCAAAAAATGAAACATCTTTCTCAAGAGATAATCCGCAACCATTAACTTCTGCTGAAGAAAGCTTCATCCCGTCAGATTTTGTCCATGACCAACAAGTATCACAATCTCAAACTATTAACATACCCAAAAAACACCTGTCACTAAAATTTGTAAATTGTTCTCATTTCACTATAAATTTTAACTAATAAAATGTTTTATTCTTGTAATGCCGATTTTTTTCTACTTACCTCACCATCGAGAATGTAAAGCAGAGTAGTTAGCTCGGGTGTAAGCACTTGGCTACTAATCTACTATTACATACTGTCACAAAGTACTTGAAAAGTGAAAATGTTCAATGTTGTTACAATAAATTATAATATTGGTGGTTTTGCGATTAAATTAATAACTTGTACATTATTTCCATATATTCACAGTAGAACAGCATTTGTGCAAAAATCACATTAGTTAACAAATAATCTCTTTATATGTCAATGTCAATGCACCGTAGCAGCATAGTATAAATATTAAAAAAACTAATACTTATCTCTAATGGGTAGCAACAAAGTATTGCTGTAGCAGCCCTAACGAGCATACGTTTATAAACTGTTATGAGGCCATACTAGTTACTATGAGTACCTCCCTGAATTATGACCTATTTCGCATACCACCGGCAATGTTTATATTTCAAAAATATTTTAGTTATGATAGAATAACATTACTTCACACAGTAATTTTTTTAAGTTAAACCTAAGTTGCTTGATTGGTTTTAAATAATATTTATAACTTTATCCAAGTCTCTGAATTAAAACACCTATTTGTATATACTTAAGTAAATATTAAATAAGTACGCGATTTATCACAATAAAATTCTGAATTTACCTAATTGGTTTGAGAGTTAATATTGCATTTATTTATTTATAAATCTTTATTGTACAGATACATAAAGTAAGGTACAATTGGCGGACTTAATGCTAAAAGCATTCTCTACCAGTCAACCAACAGTAAACAGATAAGCGCGAATGCGGCACAAACAAAGAAGATATTTACATGCCTACAAAGTATATAAATACACACCATATATATGACGACCTATGTGGTGCAATGGTCAACATGCCGCCTACCACGCAAGAGGTCCCGGGTTCGATTCCCGGCCGGGCAGAAATTGAAATGATGAATTTTAATTTCTGTGACGGGTCTGGGTGTTACTATGTATAATAAGTATATATTTTAAAAGTATATAAGTATTATATCAGTTGTCTAGCACCCATATTACAAGCTTTGCTTAGTTTGGGGCAAGATGGCGCTGTGTGAAATTGTCCAAGCATTTATTTATTTATTATTTATTATATAGCATTCTTGATGTTTCACGGCTCCTTATTTCAGAGAAAGAAAACATCTTGTGGAGAAGTAAAATAACAGTTCAATTTTCAGGAAATATTAGTATAGTATAGATAGACTTTATTAATTTCCTGACAGAGAAAAGCTTTCGACGGATTCCCAGAATACAAGTAAGTCGAACCGTTGTGTTACCCAATATAGGTATATAGGTATATTATTTTTTAAATTTATTTTAATAGGTACTCGACTGTACACATAATAATATATAAACAAAAATTAAAAATTTAAAAAACCCCCCGACAAACGGCTGATCAGGTCATGGTTACCTTGCCATATACTTCCAATCTCATTGAAGTAACACGGTACCAAATTTCGAATCGATAGGACATATGGAAGGTAGTCAGATCAGATACCCTCATCAACTAATAAAAAGCTGATGATCTTCAAACGGCTGATCAGGTCATGGTTACCCTACCATATACTTGCAATATCATTGAGTCAGATCCCCTCATCAACTAAAAAAGAGCTGATGACCTTCAAACGGCTGAACAGATTTTCATGAAACATGGCTAAGAACACTCGGGATAAAATTATCTATGAAACAAAAAAAACTAAACGTAAATCGGTTCATCCGTTTAGGAGCTACGATACCACAGACAGATACACATCAGGTACACAGACACGTTAAACTTATAACACCCCTCTCTTTTTGCGTCGGGGGTTAAAAAGGACTACTTATATTTCAGTCAACGAGGGTGAAAATCATTAGTCGTGATTGCGCTATCCGCCGTAAGTGGGGTGGTCTAATAATCAAATTGTTATCAACCTGCCCCACGTCTCAAGCTAGCCATTTTGGCAACAACACATTACGTATGCCTGGGCACGCGCCGACGGGGTATTTTGTTACATTTTGTTATGTTTGTTACCGAAAGATTTTCTTTTAGGTGAGAGGTTATGATGTCTAACAGAAAGCGTTGCATGACAAGTTCCAAAGAGGCCGTGTCGAAATCGGAATTTTGTCATAATTGTTGAGTTAGTGACGTTTTGATGTTGAATTTCTTCTTCTTGTGCAGTGCATAATGTGCTTTGTGCCGAGGAACGACATGTACGTTTATGACGTTGCTGTAGAAATATTACCATGCAAGAACATGGTAAGAAGAAGACTATGGAATGGAACCCATGCTGAGCTTGTAATCTTCTGAATCCAAAGTCTGAATTCACTTTCATCAAAGCACTCAAATATGCTTTTAAACTTCTAATGAGTCAAAACAAACGATGCCAAAGTTGGCTTTACGTAAAAAACTCATTATTCGCGAAGTTTGATTTCATTCCGGCATGTCGTTTGTAGTTGTTAGGTAGGTACCTACTTTTAAACTATGTTTAGGCGGAAACTCGCACTCCCGCTAACAAACTTTGCAGATCATTTGTAAGTACGTAGTCACGTAAATTTTTTAAAACTCCCTCAAGTTTATTTATGTAGGTAAATAGATACCTATAATAATTATTATTTTGCGCAAATTCAACTTCTGGGCGGATGAAAAACCTGCCAATACAATATGAAGGAAGTTGTTTTTCTTTGAAATCATTGTGTCATTTAGGTTTCTAATAATAGCACTAGGGTTTAATTAAAAAATGGAACTAAATTTCGAAGTTTTCTGTCAAGTAAGTACCTAGGTACCTTGTTAGAACTTATTCGGAACCTAACTTTTCAGCGTCTAAACCTTGCCTATTCTTGAAAATGTTTTAACAGTTTAAGCAAACAGTTCGTAGGCTCAACGTAAATTAGACATTGCATCTGTAAGCGTAGGCGTTCATACGGGGATTGCTAACGTCACACCGACGGCTGCTCAGCTCGCTCTGGACCCATAAATCGTATTAACACTGGCTTTATACACGAGTCAATAGAAAGTGTTTTCTTTTAGTGGAAAATTTCTAAATACAAACGCACAATGTCCAGTGAAACTTTTGTTTCACAATAATCGTTCCTGTAAGATCCTTTTGGAAAAAGTCAGACGTCTTCAGATTTACTAAGGCTCAGTTGCACCATATAACTTTAACGCTAACAAGCTTGTTAAAGTACCGGTTAAGCACAAGTTAGCCAAAAAAGAGGTTGCAAGCCAGCATGATGTCCTTTGACAAGTTTGACGTGACAAATAGATAGCATTTATCATTTGACGATAACTTTAACTTTGACAGCGTTTTGGTGCAACTCACACTAAGTTTTTTTAAATAATTAAACAAGAAACACTAGTATAACATTCAAATGCACATGGTGTAAAAACGACGAATGTTGATGGTTTTAATAAAAATAAATTAAATATATTTTAACATAAGTATATCTTTTTTTTAGACGTTGGAAATTAATATAAAGTAGGATAGTCCTCTACTAACAAAAGGAAAAAAGCTAAATGTGGTCATTGTTCAGTTATTCACAAAACAGTCTTTACAAACGCCGCCGCACCGACGACGATGGCGGCGTGCGCCTAGAAATTGGAAACGTCACCAATATCTCCGTTTCTATCAGATACGTCACATAAATCGTTCACAGTCGCATCGTTTATATAAATTCGGAAACGTATGTATTGTATAGATATTGCTAGTCATTACTTAATCTTGAAAAACTTTTAGACACAGCAACTAGACAGGTTTAACTTAAATTACGTTATATTTTAACATCTGCGAGTCTACATAAATAACAATGGATCTTTGAGCTGTATACCTAGCGAGTTTGCCCTTTACCTTTGCAACCTCCTATTAAAAATATAAGTATTTTTGCAATTTTTTTAAATTTCGAAATACTGGATCGACAAAGTCAGCTCACAAAATTTCTCGAGAATCGGTTGATAAATGCGACCTGAGGAATACAGCCGGACATACGAAAGAATTTTTGCCCAAGCTGAAACGGATATGCTTCGCTCGCGCTTCGCGTTCGCTCGGTCAGTAATAATATTGACACTAAAACAGTGCTGTACAAGGGCAAGGGTGTGCAAGGGCTGGATTTTCTTTTTTAATTACTTATTGAAATAATTGCAAATGAAAATTTTGAAGAAGGTAGATGAAAACTTACGAAAGCTTCGACTTTGTAGTTTTTAGAAACTTTTTAGAAAACTTGCACAAATTAAGTACATCATCAATTTGTGCCGTTCTCCATGAAGATTTTTAGAAACTTTGGTAAGAAAAACCACAGGTTTTTTAGTTCGATCGGTTCTTGATGAAACACTCCGGAGCAGTGGTAATTCATCAGACTCGCTGCTAGTTGTGAGTAATCCTAATAACTCTGACATTAACGTGCTATTCTTGGAATCGTTTGGAACTATTGGTTACCTATCTACCTTTCCAAAAATACTATCAGAACAAGAGAAATTAATTTCAGGCTGTCTTCATGTAAATTTGGAAAACAACTTCAGATTTGCGATAAGATGTAAGTACCAAAATGAGGACTTAATTAAGGCTCTAAGAATATCTAAATGAAATCGCGATTGAGGTAACGTTTCCGGGTTAGGTTTAACTTTTTTGTTTCAATTATCATTTGAGTTAAAAAAAATAGGTACAAAATATTTTCCGCACAGAATTTAAAGAAAAAAAGTTACAATGTTGCCCTAAATCGAATCGCCGAATTCACAGAACATCTGCGTCGCTTTAAGACAAAATCAATATTGCAAAACGTTATAAATAATTCATACAAACCTGAATACATAACAGTGTCAAATGCCGTAATTTAGTACATCCTACGCACGGCTAACGTAAGGCTTTGTAGCTCAGTGCCTGCCAGGTGCAATGTTAATAGAATTACCATATAAATAAGTTCAATAAAGCTGTGCTTGATGCCAAAATAATCCGGAAAATGGTGATAGCTTGGTCATCGAATATAAATTACTAAAACACATAAAAAAATAGTAACTAGTGCTGGATGAGCACTGGAAAAAAAAACAAGCGGCCACTGGTTGACATAAAATAGTTACGTATGAAGTATGATGATTTTAAATGATTTTGTAGTTGTACCGTAACATAATTATTTGGTGTAAGTGACTGCTACATGTTACTTGCGAAATGACTTGTAAGCATAAAATATTATTAAAATAAGGAATATTGTAATTGCTGGCTTTTGATTGAATACAATTCCAACCACAGAACGATACACATTTGTTTCCTTTAAACCACCAAACACAAACATTATCTGACGTAATACCAGAGAAATTTTTTCTAAGTCTATGCCTAATCCTACCTACCTAGTAGGTACCTACTGTTTTCTTGGACCATGCGTAATACGATGTCCGCTGACGAACTAGTATTTGACAGTTTTTTTCATAAAAATTAAAAAAGTTTATCTTCCAAATGTATTACGAAAAATTTATACACGCGCATCGATTTATTCAAAACAAAGATTAAGTTAAGACGTCCAAGAGTTGAGATTAATTTTAATCAATCTGTCTAATTAATCGAATCCATCTATATGAAATTGTATTCTATGATACAAACGATTAGTGACAATGTTTATGAATTCACTTGGCTTATACTCAAGCCTTTGTACTTCACACTTACTTGGCATTGGAAGTTCTCAGAACCAGCTTTAGTATTTCTGTTGACCTTTCCTCGCTCGTGTCACTGCCTTTTTATTTTTTAACTTATGAATATCGATTTTTTCCTGCTTTGATCACAGAATAAACAATAGCTTTGACTGCGTTTAACAACAAAACCCTATTCGATTTCCATAATCTTGTCTATATACAAAAAGTGGAAAGGACGTCAGTCTTAAACATCACTGTTACAGCTGCAGAAGAACATCGGCATAGATATAAACTAAAAACATTTTTGAATATTTTTGGCTGATGTTTATTCTCTAAAAGAAAACTAAATTGTGATAGTATGCTGTTGGTAGATGGTTTACATTATTTAGTACTTAACTATGTTTCATATTCATTAAAAATACTAAAACGTCCACCAAAACTACCTAGTTGATTGGTTTATTTCTCGTTCTAGGTATCCAAGGTTTTTTAATACTATTACTGTTTTTCCCAAAGAATGATGAAAATTGAAATGCAGCACAAGAGACAATTGAAGCAAAAAGACAATAAATTATAATTGCCATTAGTGCCGCCGTATCAATTAAATCCAATTTAATTATCGTGACTGCACCAGACCACGACTGTCTATCGCAGGGTTATCTACAAGAATATTTGGCGTAACAATAATAATGCAATAATAATATTACGAAATTTAGAAAAATGCTATGGAATAATTTGTTAACGCCGGAGCGGTCGCTGGCGACCGAGACACAATAGATTTTCTATTGTGTCTCATTTTCCGGGCGTTGAAGAGTTAAGACCCATGGCATTTTTAGATTTTTTGGCATTCACAATGCTATTTTTATATTAAGGTAAATATAATAGAAAAGTACTAGAAAAAATCGACTCACCCGTAGTCACCTCAATCAATCCCGTCACGGGTTAGTCAATTTTTTCTAGTATTTTTCTATTATATTTATTAAACTTAACTCCTGAAAAAATAATATTAATTAAGTCCATGCGTTGAAAAAATATCAGCAAATATCGTCAGCTATAACAGCCTTACCTCCCTAAATTAAATAAAGAAAATAAAAACAGCCTTACCCACAACCCACAATCAATAATAACTCTACATTCCTTTTTTCACATAAAAAAACTTGAAAACTCATCAGACAAATTTTAGGTGTTCACTTTTCATTTTCGTAGCTGGCAAGCCTGGGCAGCAGATTGCCATAAATCAGTTGTTGCAGTCCAGTGCACCTCACAGCTCACACTGCATTTGATTGCGCAATCGATTGTGACCGCACGTGCCCGCCATTTTGAAATATAACCGATCACAAAAAACGCGGCAAAAATATTGAACCAGCTTTAGGATTAAATGGAAAGTTTATTGTTTGGCCTGACAAGTCATGTGCCCAAAAACTTCCAAGTCTGTTTGTTTTATTAGACAGACAAAAATTACAGCTTTATCTGTCACACTTAAAATTGTGTTGATCATTTTATTACGATTGATGTCGTTGTTACGAATATGGTTCAGATGAAATATTTTTTGCAAACGAACGAAAATAGGTTTTACGAAAAATCTGAAATGTCATTTTTCTTTAATAAAAAAACAGATTTAAGTAGACTGATCAACATCAGTAAGTTGAAACTACGTCATAGGTACCTATAAGGTGTTAAAATAAATTGCATAAGCCAGTAATGTTTGTATTCTTACCAGGGGCTGATAACATTATCAATACAAGTGACAGAAGGACTCCCACAATGCTTTTCCGGTACGAAAACCTAGGGTCGTGCAAAAGAATAAAAGTTTTAATTATTCTTATGGGTGGTATAAGCCGTGTAAGGCAGTTTATATCGTCATAATACAATATCTAGAGATGTCTATTGTTTACCCACACGTATTTTTCTTTTTCAGTTCACTTATTTCAATCATATTTGGAAACTTATTTTATTTATTTTATTTTATTTAAGTACACATTTATTATGTTAACTATAGTATATAATCTCAGTATACAACAGAAAACCATATAAGTACAGATTCACACAAATAAAAGTAAGGTAAAAAGAATGTACAATTAAGCCACAAGTACTTAAATCGACTTACATCGATCGCCAAAAGAGCTATACAAAAAATATAGGTATACCTATGCAAAGAAAGTTTGATGAGACCAATAACACATTAATATTAGGTATGGATCCAAATCCAGAAAACTTAAATATCAGAACAATATATGAGAATAGGTATAATAATATAGATTTAATAATTATATCTCACCCACTTCACTATTCAGAGAGTGAAAATGCAAGATTGCGCATATCAATATCAAGTTTGCTGCACAACTCATTGAAACATTTGCCCGCACGAAGAAAGAAAGAATAATCGAAAATGGTAGGTAATCGAACATGGAAACTTGTCATATAAGTAACAACCTTAAATAATGATAATGAATTTTAGGTCTTTGATTACAAAACCCCGTCCAGTCAGCCGACACAGGTACACGTTTGCAGTCATATATCAGCAGTCGCAGCTCGCTGCACGTCATGCAATCGATTGTGACCGCTCATAATCAGCTTAATTTAAATATTTTTTAGTAAATGATTAAGGTATTATGGAAACCGCTAAAGCTAACATAACTCACAGGTATTTGAAAGCCTCGTTTGGAAGAAAAGAAATGTTACTAAATTCTAGCGCTCTTATCATTGAAAAATGCAATTTGTTAATGATTTGAAGTTGAGATTGTCCGTACCTACATGGCAGGTTGAAGATAGACTTCAACTATAGTGGCAACACTTAACAAAATAGTTGAAGGAACAGTTTCAATGTGAAATTGAATAGTGAGTAGGGGCTTTAGCCACTTAGTTTTTTTCACTTTATTAAGCTTATTGTTTCTCTCACTGATATTGCTGAATATTCACTGAATATCGGGTAGAAAATATGTTATTTTTTAAGAGCCTTGCCTGTTTACTGAAGATATTGTACTCGTAATTTTTTTTATAACAAATTTTCAATGTATTTATGTAATATTATTGTAAATGTTGACTTACCTAGGTTGCGTTATGTAACAAAGGGTTAATAAATAAATGAATTGAATGAATTGAATTAATTTCCTACTATTCCTGTCAGCCAGAACTGGTAATCCGTCTGCCACCGGGTGGTCGCAAGAGCTCGAAGTTTCAATGGAGAGCCAGAGAATAAACAAGTTTGTGCGAGCACTTTAAATTTGCTTCGGTTGCTTAACTTTCTTCGCTCATACGTGTTAAGTATTCAGAGTCCGAACTAACAGAGACCGGTTGACTGGTTGCTATGTACTTTTGGAGTAGGTGTACCTACGCTAAGTTTTAGAAGTTGAAACCTGAGGGCCTAACTATTACAAAAAAGCATCGCGATAAGCGTACAATGTTTGTCCCACTCAGGCACTTTTTATTGACTCTCGACTAAGGTTCAATCACAAGAAAATTGAACTAGGTACGATCAATATGATCGAAGAAATTGAACGACGAATTGCGTCCAACTATCGTGAATCTTTTTTGTAGTAGGCCCTCTGCCCATTAATGGCTAAAAAAAAATACAATTTATTAAATCTGGGTCCTGTGGGCACTACTTATATTGATTGTGTTAGCTACTGATGATGCATTGCTAAATAATAATTATTTGCATAGGTATATTGTTGGATTCTTTCTCGACTCATTCGCGATAAAAGTATCTCACTGAAATCTTATTAAACGCATCACTCAACACAAACTTGGCAAATGGAATCGCTACGCTACCTACCTAATATTGCAGTTATTAGTAAGTATCAAAATGACCAAATTTTTGATCATCTTGTTCTATGCTTGTTCTATGTAGAAAATCTTTCAGAGAACCAACATTCAGTTGAGCTTGAGAAGCATGAATTACTTATACTTACTTAGTTAAATGCAGGTAATCAGCTCTACTGTCAAACAATTTATGTTCAGGTACTTAATCATTCTTACAAAAAAAACCTTCTTTTGCTAAATCCCAAAAATTAACAGGTAGGCTGTAGGCAGCAAATTTCGAATTTTAACTCCATACATTGTTACAAGTGAATAAAATGCAAATAGCTCTACTGGCTCTACTTATAAAAAGTTTAACATCTTCCCTATCAATTATTTTTTAAAGTTTTTACTATTAGCACTACCGTGGAAAAATACTAGTAGCGCCTCCTAGCGGCAGTGTTAAAACATTATGACTTAAAGAGACTATGCTTTTTCCAACAATGGTACCGCGCGCTGTGAAAATGCTTTTAGAAGCATTAAGTTAATTAATGATATGATTTCTTTTTACTAGGTGGTGCTACTTTATAAGTAACTGTACGTACAAGAATTTCTCGATGTTGAAATGAAATTCTGTAGATCTTCAAAGCTTTGACAATTTCTTTGTAGTTTACTTACTAGTTTTAAAACGATATTAAAACGAATGTGGTCACTTTTGGTTAAAACCATTTTAAAACAAATGAATGTAAATGTAATGTCTAGATGAAAAGTAACTTACCTACCTGGTTAAGGGCCCTATATACCTAAAAGCAGGCCCTCATCTTTATAAAATTTATTGCTCGCTATGTACATAATGTATCGAAAAATTCACATGTACAGATTAAAGCTAAGTTTCTATTTTTATTTTTAAACAATAACCTCAATAAAATGTAGTTCGTTGTATTAGTAGTGGACAAATAAAATGCCTCAAGTGACCACTTTTTGCTATTTTGCGTCTTTTTTTTCTTTTGTTTTTTCTCATCGGAAAACCGAACGGTCCCTAAAATAGTAGATTATACAACAAGTAAAAAAAGAGGGAATTTAGTTCGAGGGACTAAGTTGGATCCCGAGAGCAGCGAAGGATACAAAGGACCGAGAAGATTTTTTTTCACGAGTTTTTTTACCATTGACTGCGAGGAAACAAATAGCAGTAGGTACTTATACCTATATAATAGTTATCACATTTTTGTTATTTAGGAAGGTAATCAGTAATATTTAAACATTAGAAAATTGGTAGTGAAACTAGAATTTTCCAATGGCAACCACCCTAAAATAATATTAAAGGAAAAAAGAACGGAACAAAAAGAAAATGGTAAAAAGAAAATTTTGAAGAAAAATAAACCGACTTCCAAAACTCTGTACCGAACTAAAAGAAAATTAAAATTAGTTGATTAAGTAATTAATCACTTATTAATTTAAAAGAAGTAATTCCTTAAGTAATTAATTAGGTAGGTAGGTACTTACTTAATTAACTAGAAAGTCTGTAGTCTGCGATCTGCGAGGAGAGCGAGAGAGTTAAGTATTTTTAGTTCGGTAATTACAGAGTTTTTGATAAATCGGTTTATTTTTCTTAAATAGCTAATACCTACTTACCTATTTATTTCACTAAAAATAATATATTTTTAATGAAATATTAGGTTAAGATAATTAATATAAATTGAAAAAAATACTAGAAAAAATCGACTCACCCGTAGC
The DNA here is from genome assembly GCA_950108535.1 of Agriphila straminella. NCBI lineage: Eukaryota > Metazoa > Arthropoda > Insecta > Lepidoptera > Crambidae > Agriphila > Agriphila straminella. The sequence goes on along the minus strand of OX467306.1, from coordinate 9,503,010 downwards.
AGCAGACAGGTTAATCCTGTCTGAAAAAAGCTGCTACGTAAGTCTATTTTTTCTAGTTTTTTTTTTAATTAAGTATATTAATTGTCTTAATTTAAAAATAGCATTGTGAATGCCTAAAATCTAAAAAAAAGATCAAAAGAAATATTAGGTAGGTATTTAACATAAAATAAAATTAAGTAGATAACTACTTACATGTCATCACATCACATACTAATTGACTCAGCCAGGCATGTTTTGAGTTGTTACCGCATTCTATTCCATACCAATGATATAGTCATTGCTTAACATTAAATAATAATAATAATAATAATATTTTGAACTGACGTATAGGCACTATTATGTGTATTCTGTGGTATACTTATAGGTAGAGGTAGGTACCTACTAGAGAAAGAGTAGTATGCTATGACTAAGGTAAAAGGTATTCTTATAATAGGTAATATCTTTTTACAAAATCTAGCTTTATCAACTTTTAATTAGGATGATGAGAGTAGCTTGTATACCTCTTGGTTTTATATACATATTGCGTATTATTTGTTTTATGACCCTTCAAAGTTGGGTGGACAAGTCCATTTATAAAGTATTAAATGTAATAGAATAAATGATACCTTAGTCCGTAAAATGTATAGCAAATTTGTCTAAGGAACCATTTTCATAAACACAATATTTAATATAGCTGCCGAACAAATTTCCTACGCGTTGCATAAGTTGCATACAAACTACTCAGGCGTGAAGTCATAATTGAGTAGCCGTTAATATCATTCTACTATGTTAGTATGGAGCGTTTTTGGGCGAGTCCATTTGTGTGCTATCTCGGGCAGTTTTCATGCTAGCGAAATAATTCTTTTACCAATGTTTCTTTTCTTGAGAGTTAATTTATGTAATATGAAATAAAAAAAGTTGTTATCATCCCAAATTCTGCAATTCATAGAAAACAAAAACAAAATATAGTTCCAAACCCATAGGTAGGCACAGTGATTCCTAGATGTGATCGGTTTGGTTAACTCTTATATGCGTGATGATTTGTATGACTGAATGAAGATCTCAGAAAAAGTATGATTAAAACTTTCAGCCTTATCATCATCGGATGAGAGCCAGGCTCCTAATAAATATTCTTTTCATAGGATTATTCCAAGATAAAACATTGTATTAGCGATATCGTCAACAGATTTAAATTGAATTGTCTTTTCATTATCTATTACATTACAGGTTACAGTTGACATTTTCTCTTGGTTGGGTAATTTTATTGATCGCCTTTTAAGTAGAATTGAAAAATCACCTCCTAAATATAATTGACATGTTTTAATTTTTTACAAGGTCTTACCTTTAATGGACTTAAGAGCTAATTAGATCATCCTAAATATCGGACCCGATATGAAGTCGCTCCTAAATTCAGAGCAGTGTAATTGCATTCAGGAAGCTAGGATCCGATTTAGGATCCTAGTTAGGATAGAAATTGTCTCCGACATAACGGATGCTAAATCGGAAACAGTGTAATCGCATTCAGGACGCTCGGCTCCGACACAGTAGTACCACAGCATAAATAGTACAGTCAGTCAACGCGTTTTATGTTGGCGAAAAAAAATCCGCCGCGCCGTTCGTCTAGATAGACAGTTGGCGCAACGACTAAAAGTATATAAGGGTTGTCACTCTGTGATTTGCTTTTTTTTTTACCTACATCAATATAAAAAAACAAAAAAACCTGCCTCTGAAAAGCAAGAAATAATATATAAATCATTAGCTACGCATTATCATTTTTATAATAAAACACGTCTATTAAAGTCGGGTGGGGCTGGAGTACCTACAACTTTCTTTTTTTATTCTAAAAGCCCCACCCGACTTCAATAGACGTGTTTTATTATAACAATGATATGATAATGCGTATCTAATGATTTATATATTATTTCTTGCTTTTTAGAGGCAGGTTTTTTGAAGTCGGTTTTTTTGTTTTTTAAACAATTTTTTATTTTTTTATTTTTAGTGTAAATACCTTCTGTATTAGGTAGTGTAGGTATATTATTTAGGTAGTAAAAATTTTTGAAGTCTGTTAAAAAGACTACACAAATGTATCCCTTTCCCAACAAAAACAATCATCTAATTCGGTTCATAAATAACAAAGTCGTCAAGGTAGTTGATGTAAAGTCATAGTATTTTCGGGATTACTTGAAAACTACTGAACCGATTTGAAAAAAAAAATCAAACGGGAATAAACGGGACCATTTCGCAAGAAAACTCAATCGAACAAAAAAAGAATCATCAAAATCGGTCCATAAATGTCGAAGATACGCGCGAATAACGATAAATAAAAGTATACAATCGAATTGAGAACCTCCTCCTTTTGATGAAGTCGGTTAAAAACTAGTTCAGATTAGCGTTGAAAATGACACGTACCTACTACCTACCTAGCTACCTACATATACCTCCAATTTACCTAGCTATGTATTTTTACGGCTACAAGAACATTCGTTTAACGACTGTATGATCGTAAAGCTGTGATATCGGATCCGACATTCAGGACGGTCTAATTGGCGACTGAATTTCTCGTCCTAAATCGGACACTAAATTCCGGATCCGAAATTCAGGATACCTCGGAATGGTTTTCGATTTCCGACACCGTAAATTTTGGAAAAGACAGAAACAAATACGTGTCTCTTGTTTTCATAAGTAATTTCTAAATACCAAATGAAAACACAGGACGAAAATTTTGAAATGTTGTCAATTGTATTCTAATTTAACTGTTGCAAAGTCCGTATATACGGTTCATTAAACATCGATGGCCGACCAACCGACCAACCGTGCCAAAGAGGGTGGCAACCCGATACCTGCGGAAGCCACTGTCAAGTTAAATCGGTTCTCGCATGACGGCCATCGATCGAGCCTTAGGGTAAACTCCACTAAAAGTGGCCTTCCGAAATACGATTTTTTCGGTTGGTCCAACTTGTCCTCTAATAAACTGTAAATGTGCCTCGTGCTTCAGAAGGTATGGTCCCGACTGCATTTTGTCGTTAAAACATTAATCTGTATAATTTCTAATGAATTTCTGAATTATTGAATTTCTAATGAAAGGCCTTGAAAATGGCTCATGTCATGATGGATGATGGAGACATTTAAGTAAAGTAAAAAATATTTAATTTACAATACACTAATTCAACGTCAATTATGCCATGGTTTCGTAGTGAGATCGACATCTTGAAATACCGAGAACAAGCCGCAAAAAAAACTAGACAAGGGTAGATAAGGTATGTTTATAATTAATTAATCGTTTCTAGTGAAATATAAGTTAGGAAGCTACTTGTAAACATATTGTAAACATGTAAGGACACTGATGAACCCTGACAACTACCTTTAATGTAAGTAATACTCATGTTTGACTTAATAAATGATTATTGATATTTATAGATTCCAACTTACCAAGTCAGGTAGGATTCTGAAGGAACTGAGAGATTCCGACTTGCCAAGTTATCAACCGTCACCTTTGTAGTTTATTAATTAAATGAGAATTTTCCTTTTTTTTAAGTTTAACCCTTCAACGCCCGGAAAATGAGACACAATAGAAAATCTATTGTGTCTCGGTCGCCAGCGACCGCTCCGGCGTTAATGAATTAAAAAACGATCGAATTACATTAAGGCTGAGTTGCACCAACTTAACTTAACCATAACTTTAACAGATAAGTACAAACGTATTCTGACTCGAAGACAGAGTCGCTGACGTCTATGGCGTAACCTAGGTATCAATAATATGTAATAACACCTTAGTTCCACTTTTGACCACTGGCTCAGATATGTTTGTATGTGTTAAAGTTATGGTTAAGTTACGATGGTGCAACTCAGCTTTAGTCCTTACTCACTTTTTTAAATGCAACTTTATAACTGGCTGCTTTACCCTATACATAACGTCTACCGTAACGTAAGTCCATAATGCTGTCGTATGTAAATTAGCTTTATAATGTTGCGGTTAACAGAAAGTACCTAACACCACACACACATAACGACACAGAAACTATAAAGATTATCAATTTCTAAGTAGTAATTCCTAACTAAGTAGGAAAGTACTTGGTAATATTGAAATCGTAGTCAGGAAATCGCTATTGTTCGTTAGATTAGAAGTAGCTAGGATATTATTTATCAAAGCCAATTCAGCCAATCGAGGGCATCTCAAATGTATGCGTAGGTCGAAAGACAACTGGTTTAACAAAACCGGCACAAGATTTCTTGGTTACTTTTGACTACTTAGGTTTATTTTTATGAAAATAATACTAACCTACTACGAGCTTTGCTTCCGATTTCAACACATCAATATAAGGTCAAAGCTGGTCAGAGTAAGTAAAGTGTTTATTAAAAACTCCTTTTAGGCAGTCGTGTAACACAAAAGCTCTACATGCAGGCTTTTGTGTTGTTTTTTACATGATTTTTTATTATCTACTAACGAATAAAATACAGAAACACAGACTAATTCTGAAAATTCATCTCCTAAGCCCAAACTAAGCTTAAACTAATAACTTATTATAAATAAGTCACTGAATGAGATTTATAATTTCTTTTAAGTTTAAAGCACTACATTATTTATGTCAATAGGTTGCGACCGGTTAAAAACGAGTCAGTTAATAGATAGATTATTAATCTAATGATAATGAGTGTTTGTTATAGATGGAATATGGGATCGAGGGGCCATTACCGATCTCATAAGCCGCCGGGCCCTCTGTCGTAACACACGCGCCCTCTTTACCTTAACGCGCGACTCTACAATGAATACCAATACGTGTTTCCGTACCAGTATTACAAAGTTCTTTTAAAAAAGTAACTCCACAATGTGCACCAAATACGGTTCAACGGACCTAAAAGAACAAATTCTTAAGGATGTGCCCGAAGTGGATACAGTAAGGTAATCAGCGAGTCCCAAGCATTATCTAATTTAGTTCCAGTAGTCGTCACAATTTGCTCCGTTTGACATGACACGACACAGGAACACGTTTATAGAAGACGAATCTTGAAGAGTTATCTCTTTTGTGATGTAATACAGTTGCGGCAGAATCCTTGTGGAAGGGACAGTGGTTTAAAAAAGTTATGAGTAAAACATTGGAACCGGGACACGTTGATGATTTATCTGTTATGTACGTATTTTACATAATTTTTGTTATTTATTCCATTATTTTTATTTGAACCTAAAATTTTTATTCTGCCCTGCTGCCTGAAAAATATATCATAACAAGTTAACAAACTTTTTTTAGTTTTTGTTAATAGGTATTTTGACATTTTAACTTGCAACTTAACTTTTTTTTTCAATAAAAATTACTTTAACGTAGGTAATTAGTTTGGATCTTAAAGAAACTATATTTTTCTTTGTGTATCGCTTCGAGCAACGCCGGCTTCGTCCGTCTTACTCTAAGGTGTATCGCATTGCATTTTGCTGAAAGAAATTGTATCCTATTTATTTTTTATTTAATTTTATACAGCGTGAAATCGAAGTCATTAGCAAAATTTAAACTATATAAGAATCTAACCGCTATATTAAATAGTAGCCCGGAAAATTGACCCGCGGGCGACAGTTAATCAATAAAATCAATAGGTACCTATTAAAAATGATAATATTAGTTCGCTTATAAAAAAAAATATGCACTGCGCTAAAAATCTGATTAAAAGACTTCCAAAAAAACTTCCAAAGAACAAAAACTTTAATAAGTATACTTACTTAACTCGAGTAAAACGATAAAAGTTTAATCTTTTTTAAGACAAAATTTTCGTAACAAAAATTCGTGGAAATGTGATTTTTCCAACAAAAATTTTGACAAAAATTTGCACAGTATCTAAGATCTTTTTTTACATTTATCACATGTCATACCTAGATAGATTAATTCATACCTAAAACAACTTTATGTCATTCGAGGTTTAAGGTAGGATGAGCCGCCTATAATACAAAAATATATCAAGGCCAACAAAATAGCGTAGCTTAGAGTATGTTCTAAACAAGTTCTTACGTAGTAACCTAGTAACTAAAGTAAAAAAAACGAACCAAGTGCGAGTCGGACTCGCGAACGATGGGTTCCGTACCATAATATATTTTATTGTTTTTAATATTTGTTGTTATATTCTACTATGCTATCACGGTTCATGAGATACAGCGTGGTGACCTGTTGACGCAGACAGACAGACTGGCAGTAGAGTCTTAGTGAATTTAGTAATAGGGTCCCGTTTTTACCCTTTGGGTACAGAACCCTAAAATATTTTGATTCCAATAAAAAATACTTATACAGGGTTATTTGTAAAACACCAACAACCTCGCATTAGTAGATTACCAACATCATAAACAACAACATTTTGTTCTACGACTGTCCAAGGAAATTAATTTTTCTCAAACATGCTTGGAAATTCGAACATTATTTTGACAACCTTCTTCGTGCTAAATCGGAGTTTACGGACTGACCTAAACCGCGCCGGCAATCTTAGTATGAGAATCCATTACTAACGTGTAATAATGGATTTTCATACAAAAATTGCCGGCGTCTGACCGGCAATGTTTCTATTAAAACTCATTACGCACGTGTAATTCAGAAATGGAGCGAACTTTTTAATGAATCACGAATAATGGGTATCAAATGAAAGGCCTCGATGAGCGAGCACAATCCATTTTTTTTTTTAATATTAGGTATATATGGGTATCAAATGAAAGGCCTTGATGAGTACATTCCAAAAAAACTGGAAAAATAAAATAAAAAACGAAAAAACTATAAAAAAAATTTTTTTTTCAACATGGGTATCAAATGAAAGGCCTTGATGTGCACATTCCAAAAAAATAAAGAAACTGGCTCCTTTCTTCTTTTTTCAATTTTTTGCTTTAATTAGAAATAAAAATTAAAAGTTAAAAATACCTTCTTGGTTTGAATTTCCGCGCATTATTTGAGAAAAGTACTATACAAGCCTTGGCCGCAACTAGGCATTGATGGACTCACGTATGTGTGCCTCGGCTTCGCCTCGGCCCACATTTTCACGTTCGTCCTTCAATGCCTGTCTTGCGTGCCGCTGCAGTAATGTACTATTACTAAAATACTTTCGCTTTATTTTTTTTTATGACACAATTTGTTTCTCTTTGTAGCATCTTTGTATTCCATTAGGTACTCGTAGCTACCTGATTATCTAATTACTTAAAATAATATTATATAATTAAATTAAATATCATTTTAATGAAGCGTGTCACTAATCGGTGCTTCTTTTTAACCGACTTTAAAAAAAGGAGGAGGTTCTCAGTTCAGCTTTTTTCTATGTTTGTTTCCTCATAACTTTGTCAATCACAAACCGATTTTAAAAATTCTTTTTTTTTTAAAGCATAGGTATAGTTACAGATTGGTCCCATTATCATAAGATCACGATCTGATGATGGAATCCTGGAGAAATCAAGGGAACTCTTCAAATATTATGGGCACACCTATAGCGATTTTGGTATTTTCTCAAGTAACTCGTGCATTTACCTGGTCTTTTAGAATAAAAAAAAGTTGGACTTCAGCCCCACCCGACTTCAATAGACGTGTTTTATTACAATGATATGCGTATCAAGTGTTTGAATAGATATTATTTCTTGCTTTTTAGAGGTATTTAATTTTGATGCTTTTTTGTTTTCATTTTCAGGTTTTTTGAAGTCGGTTTTTTGTTTTTAAATATTTTTTTGTAAATTGCTTGTAACACTTGATCATTGTCCATGTAGGTTTCAAGAATTCAGTTTTTCCATGCCATAATTTTACTACTAAGGAAATTGTATGCACAGTTGAATATTTAATTTTTTATTTACTACCAGGCACACCAGGCGCATAATTAATTTGAAGTAAAATGATTTTATGGTTGTATTTATGCACACGTTACGTTCATTATGACAGGGATTTTGATACGGTAAACTTTTTAGTATATACCTACCTTGCACGAAAATAAGAGACTTTGAGAAAATGGCTAGGTACCTAATTAAAGTTGAATGGTTTATATTTACTAAGGCCTTTTAATTTGTTTTGAATATGTCATGGACCCTAGTTTGTTTTGAGTAAGTTGTCAATGCCAATTACACACAATTGCATTCGCAATTGTTAGTTCGAATTGAACAATTAGCAAAATATAAGAAAATTGCTAATTATAGATTTTGTTACTTACCTGAAAAGACCAGCCTTTCTATTGACTAATTTAAAAATCTATCGCAATCGCTTCAAGATGTAACACATTGATGCTTCTTTTTGGAATACTTAAATAAAAACTTACCTAAGAAATGCAGCAATGTGTCACACTCACACTATCTGTCAAATGAAAGCGATTGCGATAGATTTTGAAATTAGACAATTATCTACTTAACCCCCCGGTCAAATTCTATCAAGTTGATTAAAAATGTTGATCAGCCCCTTCTTCCCGTGCGTGTTTTGGGATTTTTTCAAGGGCCAAATCTTTGTGTTGCGTTGCAATGCAACAAATAAATGATTGAACTACTTAAATCTCTCTAGTTTAATTAAGTTAATAAAACTGTAAATTACTTATTTGAAGAAATAAACTTATTATTATTATCTATCTAAATAACCGTAGATGACCGTAGTTATATTATTTCCAGTGAGCCCAGCAGACGATGGCGATGGCGGATCGGACAGAAGGTGTTCTACGGACTGGGGCACGTGTACAACGACCTTTGCGCCGCGATGTGGTTCTCCTACATGATGCTGTTCTTCCAAGCTGTTCTCAACATGAGGGCGGCGGTCGCTGGCACTATGCTTCTATTAGGTAAGTAGGAGCTCGGTGGCGCAGTGGTTTAGCGCCTGGCCCAGCGATTGCGGAAGTTAAGCAACGTTCGCATGGGCGGTCATGGGATGGGTGACCAAAAATTTATTATCTCGAGCTCCTCCGTGCTTCGGAAGGCACGTTAAGCCGTTGGTCCCGGCTGCATTTGCAGTCGTTAACACCCACCGATCCGCATTGGGCCCGCGTGGTAGGTTATGGCCCATCCTCCTTACCACCCATAAGGAAGGCCTGTGCCCCAGCAGTGGGGACATCAATAATGGCTGATGGACACAGGTAAGTAAATCGTAAATGATACGAAAAATGTTCGCCAAGTCCAAGTTCATAAACGGCCTGTTAATCGTGAGTACGAATAAATGGTATTTGACCTTTACGCCACCATGGTTTTCGTACATGATGCTCTTTCAAGTTGTTCTGGACATGAGAGCAGTGACCAAATTTTTTTTATCAAGTAGGTACCTAGTTACACAAAGAGGCTTTTAAGAGTGTGGTGGAAGCTGTTTTACGCCTGTCTACAGATGAATAAATGAAAAGAAAAGAAGAAAGTTGTCGAAGAAAAATACTTATAAGTAGCTTGCCTATACCTATCTATGACAGATACTGTTGCCATTACTACCATTTCTCTTAGCTTTTGATATTACGGTTATATTACGGTGTATACGGCCACACAACACATGCAGAACACGACAAACACATACACTAATATTATAGCCACATGAGATGACCAAAACTTGTAACACGGGTATCTTTCGCATGTGAAACCGATACTAAAGCCGCAGTTCTGAGAATAGTAACCATAGTGAAACGTTTCACAAATTGAACAAAACAATGAAATAATAGGCCTTGGCGTATCTAGAGATATTATCTGGGTTGAGTTTTGAAGGGCAATAGAAAAATATATCAGGCTTTTGGCACTTTTGGCAATTATGGATTTTAAAACTTACAGTCTTACAGAATTAATGATAACTGTTGAAGAGTTATTCAAAAAATATTAGAGACAATTGAAGAGATTATTACATGAGCTTTTTTTAAATATTGACTTGGTTTACGAGTAATAAAAATAAATGTAGTAGCGGCGCTAGTTTCACTACCTACAGCGCCTTAAATTAACGTTTATAGGTTAAGTTATTGGAAACTGAACCTTAAAATAAGGAGCAAAATTATAGTTCCATTTCCAACCGAGTCGATGCGCTATGTCGAAGAGGCACTTACTTTTGCAAAAAATGGTTCGGCAGCTTCAGGTCTGGTAATTTTGGTGATAAAGATGTTCCTCGCTGTGGTATCTTTATTATTTTTAGTACAAAAAGGTCGCGAATTTTTCCGACTACCTAATATATATTAAATAATAATACCTATAAATTAACTAGAAAAATTCGACCACTATGATGTTGATGATTCTCATGAATTTTTTTTTTTTAAGAATTGATTTTCAGAAATTCAAAGACATAATGTTTGTGGTGTGAAGTGAGTTAGGGTCGTTAGGGATTGCGCAAAAAAGTTTGTACCTAAGTACCTAGTGGTTGCTGAAATGACGACTCTACCGTCTAGGTCTAATTTTCGTCCAAGGTCTAATTAGATTTAGTTTAGCTTCGAATTAGTTCCAATCTACGCCTCACCTTATTGTTCGATAGAAAGCGACTAAAATAATTTTCCTCGTCAAAATGTATTTTCATTCCTTTTCATGGTTATCTTGGCATTGCAGTTTTTATAGTTTTGGCTGGTTTTGGCACATTCTAAAAAATAACGACTTAAATTTTTAATTAGTTAACGAATCACTGTACCCTACCTATAACCATCTCAAACATAATTCCTCCATCTAATTAGGCATTAATTAAGTTCATTCATACACACATAAAATAAGTTATTTTCTTGATTCCAGGTCAAATTGTCGATGCGCTAGCTACTCCAGCGGTGGGCGTCCTAGCTGACCGCTATGGCACAAAGAAGTCTTGGCACTTGTCAGGTATATTATCTACCGAATTCATGTATTCTGTGCTAATTCCCTAATTAAATCTAGAGTCTACGCCAGTTGTCCTTACATTGCAAAACGTTATTAAGTACTTAGATACATTTTTTTACAACAAATCTTCAGAATATTATCGACTGAAAACAAACTCATCATGCATTCGAAAAGTCATGTTTTCGTTACTTTTTTCCCTTAGCCTTTGCAATTAATTGTAAGGGTGCTCTACACGGTGCATGTAACTTGCGCAAGTTGAGGCGCGGGTTACTTGCGCGGGGGTACAATGCTAGAGTCTGGTCAACGAAAGATGAGATTGAAATGGCGGCGCCACTTTCTTTGTTAAATTAACATTTAGAGGTTAATTTATTGGAAACTGAACCTTAAAATAAGGTGCATTAGTTCCATTTCCAACCGAGTCTCATCTTTCGTTGACAAACTCTATGGAGCTGGACCCGCTCACGTGTTTCCAGGGAGCATGTAACCTGCGCAAGTGCTACTTTCACCGTGTAAAAGCACACTTACTTAAATAAATCATGTTTCTTTCAGGCAGTGTGTTAGTGACGTGTACGTTTCCTCTACTCTTTATAAGATGCTGGGGATGCTGGCTCGGCCAGGATGCCACGTACCTTTCCTGGTGGATGCCGTTATACTACGCGGTGCTCATTACCTTCTTCCAGATCGGATGGGCCATCACTCAGATCTCTCACCTCGCCATGATCCCATCAATCACTGATAATCTTCTAGTTCGTTCAGAGTTGACTTCTATAAGGTAATTTCACCTTAGTTGTTGAGTGATGTTCTGTTAGAATAGTATAAAGGCGATGCTGTTGTTTATTTCTTTAGCATTCTCAAAAATCCTGTGTCACTTCCATAAGGTTTGCTTTTTCTTTGTCGAAACAAATAGGTACGTACCTAAGTGCTAAGGAGTGGTGAAGGTCCATCCAAGCCGATTTCTATCGGCTACCTTTTAGATTTCCCACCCACCTCACCGATCCACTATGCAGATCATTATCATTTTTGTAGAACGGCTTACCTTCGCCATTATTTCACATCTCGTCACTGCTACTTAGACAATCAATATCAATAAAGTACGTTGACTCTTAAAAGCGGTTACCTATTGCTTTCAGATATATGGCTTCTGTGATATCAAGTTTAATGGTATACCTAATCACTTGGGTTGTACTTAGAGCTACCAATTATAGCACATTCATCGGACCCACAGACGACTACAAGTTCAGAGTAAGTTCTCAAAAATTTTAAGATTTTGCAGACTTATATTTAGTTCTCAGTAGTTATTATGTTGAATTTGATTTCAGGATGTGTCAATAATAATTTCGAGCATCGGTATCGCAGCGTATTCGCTTTTTCATATTTTCTTCAAATTGAATCCTTTGAAGGAAGCAAAAGCGAACGGCAACAGTGTCACCAACGGAACCACTTCCCTGGTAAAAGAAGATGCAGAGACTGTTTTGCCGACGAAATCGAAGATAATGCACTTCGTAAGAATGCCATTGCTGTACCAAGCCAGTTTGCTGTAAGTAGTACCTACGTACAAGTCTTCTACTTACACCTGCATGAAAACTTGCGCATCATATAATAATGTACTTACTTAAATTTTCTGATGACTATAAAAACTCGATAATTCTAATTACCCTGGACATTATGTTTCAATAGCAGCGAAAGTAAAATAATTATGATTAACTTTATTTTTTTATTCATGGACTACCTACTTAGGTAATTTCTTGTAAGTGAACCCCTCCGCTGAAACGGCTTTTGTAGCAGTGTTTGTAACTTTTTGTATTAATTTTATCAATAAATAAATAAAAATATAAAACTTAAACAGTTTCCAATTACGCATAGCGGACACAATCTGCAACAGGCCTGCATAGTGGGTGGGTACATATCAGCTTCTTCCCTATGTACTTAGTTCTAAGCCCAAAGAAAAAATGCAATGTGCACTTCATGGAAACGACAAAATTATGACGATCTGTGATCCAAAAGTGAGTAAGTAGAGATGTGGTGTGAGGGACGGGGAAGACAGAACATACAGTACCTACTTACGTTTGTACACCAAATCAAAAATGTTTTAAAGAAGTAATAAGTAAAATTAAAGATGTAAGTAAGTATTTGAAATCGGTGGTCATATCTAAGGCCGATGAGAGTAAATGAAGCGAAAGAAATTGGGTATGTTACAGGGATCGAAGAAACAGATCTCGGCTTACAGAAAAGCATGGATCGTATCATGTAGATACTTATGATGTAGATACTATACTACTCTTAAAACGGTAAAAACATTTAGAAATCACCTAAAAAACCACTTTATTAATATTCAGAAAACAACTTCTTGACTTCTTTAACTCACTCACTTTCGGGATTTTTCACAATAAGCATTCACATGGCGGGATTTTGTGTTCCGGCACCCTTTGGGGCACGGCGAAGCCCTTTCTCCTCTTTGTTATCACACGTGGCTACCATACCACGTGGCTGCCGCGTGTCGTAACGTGGCTTTTATATATTTCTAATATACGTAGGTAGGTTCTTTTTTTGTAAAATAATTTCACCGCCAGCATCATTATTAATTTTTATGTTTGTCAGTTGTCACTTTTCTTCTTTTTTTTTCAGTCAATCATAGACTAGACTAAAATATATGTTTATTTTTAAGACAACCTTCCTTTACTATGGAAGCAAGGGAATTGAAGGCTGTACAGCCAACCCAATGTTTCGCTGTTATGTATGTGTAGATATTAATTTGTGTTTTTTGTAATTATTTAAATATTTTGTACGTCCAATGTCGCCACTGATTAGGCCCCACCAGAATACCAGCGCTGCGACGGCCTTGTGTCGTAGTAGCATTAGCTGAGGCTGGGGCCTAGTTGGCCGCACACTTTGTTTTCGTTCTTCTGTTTTGTTTCCTACTTTGTGGCCAATAAACGATTTACTTACTTACTTACTTACTTTTATGCTGTAACTTAATTATGATCGTTCTTTCAGGTACGTATTTTCAAGACTTTACTGGGCTCTCAGTTTGGTCTACGTCCCGTTATTTCTCGAAGAGAGGCTGGCGTTCAATCCAAGTGCAGGTTCTGAACTGGTGGCGAGCGTGCCGCTGGTCCTGTATATATCTTCATTTTTCTTTACGCTTCTTTTAAAAAGCAATATTAACAAATGCGGAAATCAGGTGATTGTTTTAAGATTTATTTGCAATTTTCATGGAACAATTTTCTTTTTTAATAAAGTAACTACTTTATTGCTAATTATACCTAACTAGGTACATTTAATTTTATGTTTTTCAGCGTTTGAATCTGTGTTTAAAGCAGAGTTCGCAGACCGTATCGATTTTTGTTGATATTTTTCTCATCTTGCAGGTGGCATATTTGATTGGCAGTTCTCTCAGCCTAATCGGCTGCATATGGATAGCGATAGCCGTTAACCCAGAAGCAAGCATCGTGCAAATATATTTAGTGGCGACTTTAATAGGTAAAGATTTAGAACTGCACTTTATGAAGACTATTTGATCATGCCCCTGAACTGGATCAAGCGGCATGATCGTGAGTGGTCTCCATTATTTTGCTAGTAAAGGAAATTATTTCCTTCCATGAAAGAAATAAATTTTTGTGGGTAAGTATTTCGACATTTGCAAATCTTCGCTATCGCTTCGTTTTCGAAACATGTAGGTGTACAGTTGCAAAACTTCCGAAAGATTCCGAATAATAGGGATGTTGACTTTTTTTTTATTATGTTACATAAATTACCTCTCAAAAAAAGAAACATTGGTAAAAGAATTAATTCGCTAGCATGAAAACTGCCCGAGATATCACAGTGTGAAATGCACACAAATGGACTCGATCAAAAACGCTCCATACTAATGGCTTGCACGTTATGACGTCACGCCTTGCAAGTTTGTATGCAACGCATAGGAAATTTGTTCAGCGGCTATATTAAATATTGTGTTTATCAAAATGGTTTCTTCGACAAATTTGCTATACATTTTAAGAACTAATTAAAGGTATCATTTATTTTAATAAATTTTATACTTTTTAAATGGACTTGTCCACCCAACTTTGAAGGGTCATAAAACAAATAATATGCAATATATAAAACCAAGAGGTATACAAGCTACTCTAAAAGTTTAATATGTTTACGATTTTTATTAGTATTTCGTTATTTTATTCATTAGTCAACATCCCTATTCCGGAATACTTCTCGGAAAGTTTCTTTCAGTCAGAATTTTTCAAAATAAAGATAAAAAATATAATGTACCTATAGACTAATTAACAGTGCAAAAAATGCTTACATCTCTACGTAAAACTATCAATTTATGATTATCCATACATAGTAAAAGATGTTTGATTAAGCAACATCTATATTTATAAAATCGTAAACTGAATGACTGACTGACTGACTGATCTATCAGCGCACAGCCCAAACCACTGGGTCTAGAGACTCCAAATTTGGCACGTAGGTTCCTTATGAGGTCTAGGGGTGCACTAAGAAAGGGTTTTTCAAAATTCACCCCCTTAGGGGGTAAAAAAGGGGATCAAAGTTTGTATGAAAGTCCCTCAGTTTTGAAGCTAGGATTTTCAAATTTTGTATTTAGACTGACCATTTAAAATAAATAAATACGGGTCTCAGCGTTTTTCAAAATTCTACCCCCGAAGGGGTCAAAAGGGGGATGAAGTTGTGTATTGAAGAAAATCCTTTATTTTCGAAGTAAAAATCGCTAAATTTATAATTTAGGCTTATGGATAGAAATCTATCGCAACGTGTATTGTTATTGTTAGTATTTAAACCCCTATTGGGATGAAATGGGGGTGAAAAGGGGTAAGAACCCCAAAAATAGATATGGATGTCGTTATTGGGGTTTTCTGGGATGACGATTGCAAAAATGACATTTATTTTGAAGTCCAACACGGTGGACATGATTCGACCCCTAAAGGGGTAAAAATGGGGTTCAAATTTTGTATGGAAAAATAATATAAAACAGACATTACAACTTTAAACTTCGTTGGAGCACATCTAAAAATAAATAGGCAAACACATATTTTGTTATTTTGAAAATCCTCCCTTAAGGTGTAAATAAATGGGTGGGGCAAGTAAACATGAAAATCGATGTGGATGTCGTTCTTGAGGTTTCATGGGATGGTGGTTGCGAAAATGACATTTATTTTGAAGTCCAACACGGTGGCCATGATTGGACCTGGACATGCACATCCAGGGGACGGGGACAGGGACAGGGACGGGGACGGGGACGGGGACGGGGACGGGGACGTGGACGGGGACGGGGACGGGGACGGGGACGGGGACGGGGACGGGGACGGGGACGGGGACGGGGACGGGGACGGGGACGGGGACGGGGACGGGGACGGGGACGGGGACGGGGACGGGGACGGGGACGGGGACGGGGACGGGGACGGGGACGGGGACGGGGACGGGGACGGGGACGGGGACGGGGACGGGGACGGGGACGGGGACGGGGACGGGGACGGGGACGGGGACGGGGACGGGGACGGGGACGGGGACGGGGACGGGAAGCCACGTGCGAGGCCCGCCACACGCGGCAAATGTCTTGCCTCGCCAGTTAGCGCCCTTGGTAGGAACCCGCCTAAATGCGTAAAAATGGTTGGTCAGATCCTGGTTGAAGGTTCCCTAAGGATTTTGAAGGTTCCCTAAGGATTTTCTCTAATATCCACGCGGACGAAGTCGCGGGCAGAAGCTAGTTCAAGTACAAAAGGTGACCGTGAACTTATGGCTATTGACGTTTTAAAATTCGATTGTTAACGAAAACTTATGTCAATCCCCAAAAATAGATATGGATGTCGTTATTGGGGTTTTCTGGGATGACGATTGCAAAAATGACATTTATTTTGAAGTCCAACACGGTGGACATGATTCGACCCCTAAAGGGGTAAAAATGGGGTTCAAATTTTGTATGGAAAAATAATATAAAACAGACATTACAACTTTAAACTTCGTTGGAGCACATCTAAAAATAAATAGGCAAACACATATTTTGTTATTTTGAAAATCCTCCCTTAAGGTGTAAATAAATGGGTGGGGCAAGTAAACATGAAAATCGATGTGGATGTCGTTCTTGAGGTTTCATGGGATGGTGGTTGCGAAAATGACATTTATTTTGAAGTCCAACACGGTGGCCATGATTGGACCTGGACATGCACATCCAGGGGACGGGGACAGGGACAGGGACGGGGACGGGGACGGGGACGGGGACGGGGACGTGGACGGGGACGGGGACGGGGACGGGGACGGGGACGGGGACGGGGACGGGGACGGGGACGGGGACGGGGACGGGGACGGGGACGGGGACGGGGACGGGGACGGGGACGGGGACGGGGACGGGGACGGGGACGGGGACGGGGACGGGGACGGGGACGGGGACGGGGACGGGGACGGGGACGGGGACGGGGACGGGGACGGGGACGGGGACGGGGACGGGGACGGGGACGGGGACGGGGACGGGGACGGGGACGGGGACGGGGACGGGGACGGGGACGGGGACGGGGACGGGGACGGGGACGGGGACGGGGACGGGGACGGGGACGGGAAGCCACGTGCGAGGCCCGCCACACGCGGCAAATGTCTTGCCTCGCCAGTTAGCGCCCTTGGTAGGAACCCGCCTAAATGCGTAAAAATGGTTGGTCAGATCCTGGTTGAAGGTTCCCTAAGGATTTTGAAGGTTCCCTAAGGATTTTCTCTAATATCCACGCGGACGAAGTCGCGGGCAGAAGCTAGTTCAAGTACAAAAGGTGACCGTGAACTTATGGCTATTGACGTTTTAAAATTCGATTGTTAACGAAAACTTATGTCAATCCTATACATCTTTCGAAAGCGAAGCGTTGACGAAAATTTGTAAATGTGACAATACTTAGCTACCTACAGGCTACAGGGTCTTTTCAGATTACTTCTGAAATAGACTCCTCGTCCGCCAATACGAGAATATTTTAATGTTGCACATAAGTAATGTAATCAAGCTAGCACAGACCATAATTAATACTAAGTAAGTATCAAGCCGGGTACATTGAAAGAAATTGAACGTTCATACATTTTAGAATTATAACAAGCGCGCTCTCTCAGACAGACAAACAAATATACTTTGCATGGCGCAATAATAAGCACGTTGACAGAAGCAACGAGTTTTTTTTAGTTATAAAGTTAAAAGAATAATTAAGTACCCCACCTATGTAAAAAAACCTTCACATCCCTTCATTTTCAGGAGCTGGCAGTTCAATAACGCTGGTTTCGAGCTTGTGCGTGACTGCGGACATGATCGGCCCTCATTCCCACCAGGGTGCTGCCATCTACTCCATAGTCACGTTCGCCGACAAACTCGTCACTGGCATCGCTGTGGTCGCCATTGAAAATTAGTAAGTTACTCACTGAAGTTATTCAACATTTCAACAACCTCTGTGGTTAGTGGTTCGTCCACACGCGGGGTCCCGCCGAGACTGATTCCCAGGAGTAAGTAGATATAAAGTATATTTTTACTTAGTTTGGTAATTGGTTGGTACCTATTTAAGTATATCTTTTTTGAAAACCTCAACAAGACTCTTCTGACGCCATAGGTAACAATGTTTAACATTGTTGTGTTCAGTCAGGCAGTAAGTAGCGGTGATCTGGTCCTCAGTGGTTGAGGATTCCAGGTGCAGTGCGGTTTCACGTTTGCTTCGCGCGCATCCTCATCGCGAAGCTGCTCGTCAAATGTTCGCAAAGTATTTTCTTATGTACTTATAACTACATTCGTTCGTATTTATATGAATACGCCGGAGATGGCCGGAGTCATAAAGTCCACGCGTATTAGGTACGAAGTCGCGGGCATCAGCTAGTTTAAATTTAATATCAATCACTTTAAATTTTACAGCCTCTGCACGTATCTTTAGCGGTGACAGTTAATTTAATGCGCAGAAGTAATTTTGGGTCTCATTGGCGGAAGACATGGTGCAGGGATACTGCAATCATGCGCAGTAATCCCCTCCAATTTCTCTCACCGCCAAAGATAAGTGCCGAGCGAGGCTTGTACAGTCGTAAGTAATTACTGTAAGTAGGTACCTGTACCTAATAAAATAGTTGTATTTATTCACAGCAAATGCGACGATGCCGAAGATTGCCCCCAATACTACAGAGGGGTCCTCACATACGCCTGCGGGGGGAGCGCCGCTCTCGGGATTCTATGTTTATCACTTGCGAAGTTATGCAGACGGAAACAAGACTCAATATAAATTACTTTAGTATTTTTTAAGGAATACTTACATCCTATTTATAAAATAAATACCAAAAGGACATTTACTGTTTTATAGTAGTTCTTAGTAAGTTAAGTACCTACCTATAATGCAGTAATTGATAGCTGTTTTATGTACTTAATTAAGAATTTCCTATACAAATTAGGGAAGTAAAATGCCCTCCACCTAGGGTATGGGGCCGCCTACTCGAAATTCTGAAAACTTGCGTAAGTATTTTCAATTCACCTGAGCTGAGTATATAAAGTATAAATGAGAATCAATCCCAGTAGGTCTGCTTGTTCTTTATAGAAACATTCTTAACTATACATTAATTAAGTATTATAATGGAGCCCCTAGACGATCAAGCATTTACATTGCATTTACCATTTGGGGGCGTGGCCTACTTTTGATTGGCCACGGTAATCTATCTTCTGTGGTGCATGTCAAGCATCGCTCTTAGACGATCAAAATGTGATTGACAAGCAATGCACTGTAAATGATTGACAAGCAATTTTGATCGTTTAGGGGGTCCATAAGACGACAGAATGTTGTTTCTGGGGCTACTGCCACCAACCGTGCTATCGTCAATATTATTTGCGTCAGGGACTTTGTAAAGTTGAATAAAAGTTTATGGTTATTAGAATAAGTATTCAATTATTTATTGCTCATATTTTAAATACATATAGGTATCACAAAATATTTATATTGGATTATTCTAGGTAAAACTATGTTCAGGCCTAATAGGGAAAACATTAAACACTGATATGGATGGTTCATAATTTAATCCAAACCTGTCGTTGGTGTTGTTCAGCTGATTCTGACATATTAACACATTTATTTGAGGCTTCCCACAACCTTTTTTAGCGTCATTAAACAAACGGAGTATCCTTCTTTTAGCAGTATCAGACATATTAGCTTTGATAGATATATTGTATAATTCTTCACAGTTTCCTAACAGAGTATTTGGATTAGCTAGAGTTTTCGATTCTGACGACTTGTCGTGTATATGGATGTTCTCCAATGTCTTACATTGACTTAGCGAATTGAAAAAGGTTATAAAGTCGATATTTCGATCAACCAAACGGAAATTCTTGAGAGTTTGGCTCAGAGGTATCGACCGGCCGATGGGTGGGAAGCAGGGCGAAATCGATGGAGCGACCACATCCAGTGTAACAAGGCGATAACAACAACGAAACAAAACATTAAAAAATTCTACACTGTATCGTACAGTCCCACTTAAACTTAAAAACGTTAGTTTTGACAAAAACACCGTATTTGGCGATAAAGTCACAGGGTAAACATAGTTTTCAATAAACGACAAACTCAACATTGCTCTAGATTTATTTTTGAACACGGTATCATAGTTCAACATACAGTTTGGATTGCCAATTCTTTTTTTCTTAAATCCATTAGCATTACAGATACTTTTAGGTTCTGGCTCTGGACCTGAGAGTCCTGGAGCCACAACTTGATGTGTATAAAACCAGTCACATTTATCTGGACCTGGGTATTGATGGTCTGTACCAAAAAAATATGCAAAATATGGTTCTAATCTATTATATAACTTCTTAAAAAATACAGTATCAAAGTTAACAAACTCTTTATTAAATATCATTATGCCTACATTCCCAACCAAATAATAATCATACTGTTTGATATTATTTATATTTATATCAAACATATTACTGAAGAAATCTTTGAATATTGGAGTAGCATACACTTCTATTTCATGTAAAAATTCTCCATTGACTATTATTATGATTTCAAAGTTGTCTGTAGTAATTTCTTTAAATATGCTAATTGAATAAAAATATCCAAAGTTTGCCTCTAAATTCATTAAATATGCAAAAAATTCATTAAATTTTATTGAACCCGTGACTTGCTCTTCATTTGCTAAAGGTAAAACTGTCTTTTGATGTGCTACTGTTAACTTGAATATATTCAAGTCAGATTTTCTTAATAAATGCAGTACAATATTTGAATACAGCAATCTTGTACATGATCCAACAAAATGAATATTGTCCATATTCTTAAAAATTTCTTGATACTTTTCAATTAATTTAGTCTCAAAAGTATTGTTACCATTAAAATTAATAGTTAATTTTTTTATAGAAGGACAAGCTTTGTACATATCACAAAAATCAATTAAATCTATGGCAGTATATGAAACATCAAGAGTTGTTAACATCTTGGAGCGCTTTAATGCTGGTAACAGTG
This sequence comes from Agriphila straminella, assembly GCA_950108535.1. Lineage (NCBI taxonomy): Eukaryota > Metazoa > Arthropoda > Insecta > Lepidoptera > Crambidae > Agriphila > Agriphila straminella. The sequence continues at coordinate 9,481,842 of OX467306.1, read as the reverse complement.
CTGTTTTACACAAATCAGTAACTCCACACAAGTTCAGGAGTGTCAAATGTTGGGCAACATCTTTGAAGAAATCACTTTTTAAATATTTCACACTGGCAATTGAACTTCTGGTCATATGCCACTCTTTGACAAGATTACTTATTTGCAATACATTTCTAGCATAATGACATGTACTATACAAACTATAAAGGGACTTCAAATCTAATTTCTTGATAATCATTATAAATACCTCTTCCGGTAGTTCCATTAATGACATTTTGGAAAAGGTTTCCTAGCTCCAAGCTGGTTTCAAGTTGAGAGATGGACTTCTGCACATGTAAGTAGGTAGTGTGATTTATTCCAGTTAAATATTTTGAATATGACCTGTAATTTAACCATTTATTTAGAAACTCAACAGCTTTTTTTACAAACGTATCTTATGTAACTTATAATATTATTACTTAACTCTTAAGCCAATTACAGAGTTTCACAACATTTTATGAGGCTAAAACAAAAGATAGGTAGTACCCAGCAAAAACTAAAACTAAATTTAACTACTTAAATAAACATAATAAGAAACAATAATACTTTTTCTTTTAAAACAAGAAACTTGTTAACTATTTATTGAAAAATCCCAAAATGAATACTTTCTAGAGTAGAGGACACTCTGGCGTTAAATTTCTGGTTTTTAACAAAACTTTAATTCGTTAACTTAACTAATAAAAAAAAAATGACCACCAATTGCTATGGATGAGTAAATTTTTGGTAGGTAATTTTCTAGTATTTTTTAAAATATATTTATCTTAATTACATTAATGTAATACAATTTTTTCTGGGTGCGGGTATAAGTTTGAGGACCACCTCAGATGGACCAAACCCTTGGGATTCTGGCCCAATGCACTGAGTCGTTCGAGTTCCATCTGAGGTGCTATGGGTGAGTCGATTTTTTTTTAGTATTTTTATAAAAATAGCAAAAGTAAAATCCCAAAATTTAATCGTTAAAGTAACAACAAGGTAGTATTTTCATACAAACTTTACTCAGAGGGTAATCAGTACCCTACCTACATTAAAGTTTGAATAGGGAGAGGATCTTGAAACTGGCATAACGTAACCAGAAAATAAATAGGTAAAAATATATAGAAAATAAATCCGACCCAGAAGCTTTTATGTACCTACTTTTGTATTGATTGAGTATAATTGGATAGGTACAGTTTAAACAAAAAAATATAGGTAATTTTTTTGTACCTACCTACTACTGAGATCAACATACCTACTACCAACTGATATATATGTCGTAAATTAAAATTAATCACACATGTTCCTGATAGTTTAGTAAATTGATAGGTAGGTAGTGAAGTGAATAAAATGTTTTACAGAGACTGAAATAAATGCAAACTTTTGTTGACTTTTGACCGACGTGACGTGACGTGATACACTGAGTCTGACATTGACATCTGTCTGACGTTGACTGATACTGACATGACAGCGGGGTTGCGTTCCGGGAGGCGGCGCCGGCCGGCCGGCGGCGCGCGGCGTTCCAAACATTGAGCGTGACTTTCGGTTGATACATTGGCGTATTAGTTGACAGCCTCACCATATAATTGGAAGGTTTTGACTAGGTCAAAAAATTGTTAGTAAATAGTGATAAATAGTGAACTATAGGGTTGCCTTCCAAACCTACGCTCCGAGTGCAACCAAACCACAACCAAACGCTCTAACGGAGGCGCGTTTCAAACCTACACTCCGGGTGCAACCTAACCACAACCGAACGCTCTAACGGCGTTCCAAACGTCAGAGCGTTGCAACTTTTTAACCATCAAAATCATAGATAAAGTACCTATATCAAAATGGATGGTTGTAAAACGCTCTTACGTTTGTCTATAGAAAAAATGTCAATGTCATTATTGACATTATTTTGTATTTTGATGTTTTTGAGTCTAATTCTTATAAAATAATCATGGTAGATCCTCAAAAAACGGATTTTATTTGATTTAGAATAAAGAAAAGTTTACATTATTCGTATTCCAAATGGAAAACGAAGACTTTGTATTGACATTGACATTTAAAGTTCTTGGTCGTTCCGAACCTTAGAGCGAATTAAAAAAAAACCAAACAACCGCGCTCTAAGGCTCTGAACGCAACCCGGCATATAAATAGTGAGACTATGGTTCAGAAGATATTTTGAGTATCTTTGGTGAGGCTGCTAATTTGACGTCAAGCTGACAGACACCTTAAGAAATACAGTTCGTATCAATATGATTTATATGCCGAAAAACTCTTAGAAAATAGTGAATCGTATACTCAATATTAATTTCAATAATATTGCTTCAATACAAGCCGAGATATTACGGTCTCAAAGTGGGCTGCTGACTTGACGTTTCTGTCGATGGCGACATAGTATGGCGATTCCAAAGAAACGGGTACAAGTTTTATACAAATAAATTAATATATCAAAAAATTGTTAGTTAAATTGTGATTCTTATGATATACATAAAAAAAGAATTCATCATTGCCATTTTGATTGTAAAACACTCTAACTAACGTTTGTCTATAGAAAAAAATTACAATGTCATTTGACATTATTTTGTGTTTTGAAGCTCTAAGTTTTTGTGTCTAATTCTTAAAATGATAATGGTAGATATCCTCAAAAAACGGATTTTATTTGATTTAGAATAAAGGAAAGTTTAAATTATTCGTATTCCAAATAGAAAACGAAGACTTTTGGTGGTTCCGAACCTTAGAGTGAGTTAAAAACAACCAAACAATCGCACTCTAAGCCACTCTAAGCCTACTCTAAGCCACAGCCATTGAACGCAACCCTGGGTTGCGTTGACCGCAAACGCAACCATGACCGCGGCAGCCGCGCGACTGAGCCAATATACTATATCTATGGAGCCATGACTGTTCCTTTGTTCAAATTTTCGAATAAAAAAATCATAGACCATCACTATTTACATACTAAATCCACAGAATATATAATAGTACTATGCTATATCTATGCTATTTACCACACCAAAATGAACGTAAAATGAATGTATCACTGTTCAGAAAAAAGAACAATCAAGAACGCTTTTTATCAAATCAATCCTTGTTCATATCAATCCTTCTTCATAAAATTTAAAGTTTTTGTCATATTTATGTATTTACATAACCAAGAAATACATTTTAAATGTCCGTTTCATTCACTCTAATAAATCGACAAAAATATCGATTACTGACAATCGATACTTTCTCGTGTACTAACGGAAGTGACGTTTATGTAGTCAGAGACTATAGAGTTATCCAAATCAAAGACAACAACTAGGGGTTAGTGATGTACGTATGATAAGTTTCAATTCATTTTATTTAACTACCTATCGATTCTAGTACTCGTTTGAAAACTACCTACTATGTTTTATGTTTTGACATATTATTATTTATATCTCTTGAAAGTAAAATCTTTACAAACTTATTTAATTGCCCTTCACATGTTTGCGTTTAATTGCGAATGAAATAAATCATTTGTAAGAATAATGACGTGTTTTATTTGTTCAGAATTCAGATAGATTCACTAATATCATTAATTATCATTATTAAACATTAAAAATTAAGGCAAAAGGATAAAAGATATGCCTCTATCTATACAGCGTGAATTTTTAATCATTTGGTTCCCGCAGTGCGGTGGTTTCACTCATGATTACAAATAACTTTTACTATGGGACCAACACTGAAATCGCGAAAAATAATCAGCAGTTCCATACAGGTTGAGTAGGTATTGCGCTTTTGTATAGAACTGCTGATTTTTTTTTGAGATATCAGAGTTGGCCCCATAGTAAAAGTGTCTCCTAATCATGAGTGGAGTTGGAACCACCCCACAGCGGGAACCAAATGATTAAAATTTCAGCGTTCATTTGTTTCTACACCGTAAATTTTTAAGTATATCTAAAAATAAAAAGGGAATTTCAGACCACGTGAATGAACCACTTTTACTAGGGGGCCAACCACGGAATCGCGAAAAAAAATCAGCTGTTCCATACATTGTCGTCGAGTCGATGTTGTACTTTTCTATGAACCATCTGATTTTTTTTCGAGATTCCGTGGTTGGCTCCATAGTGAAAGTTGTTCATTCACGTGGTCTGAAATCCCCATTTCATTTTTAGATAATTATACTTAAAAATTAACGGTGTATATCTAAACTAACTTGGTGACAGTTGTCACGGGCGTAGCCAGAATTCTGTATCGGGGGGGTTTTAAGAAAATAAAACTACAACAATGTAGGTATATGAAATGACATTTATATTCTTATGAAATGTACCCATGCGCATTAGAGGATCAGTCTTCTGTTTTTTTCTTAAATATGTCCATTACTTCATCCGCAATAATTAGATGATGCCTATTGTATATTTCGGGGGGGGGGTTTGAACCCCCAAAACTCCCCCTGGACTAAATTGACCCCCGTTTGTCTTTGTACAATGTACAAAGACAAACGGGGGTCCATTTAGTCATTATAGCTTTTTAGAATATTATTCATCTTTTCGATAGTTCTAAATTATAGCAATCGATAGTTTTGTTTTAACCTCTTGTGACTTTTAGCGTGTGCGTTTGAAGATGAATGGAATAAAATCTCTGGAGTCCGATTATTCTTACTTGTCTTATTTGATAAACAATCTTCACACAACTCTATAAGGCCTATGTTCAGCAGTGGACGATGATAGGCTGATGATGATGATGATGACACAACTCTATAAAAATATGACTAAGAGATCGACATTTTGACTGTTTACCTAACCCACCAATTGTTACTAATAATTTTAGCTATCTCTGGCGATGGCGATCGACCTTAAAACTTCTCGCGATCCACCGTGGGCACCTCTAGATAACAACATAATATTGAATTTATTAATGACTAAAATAAGATTTAGTAAGAAATCTTATTTTTAACCTTTTTAAATTCTGTTAAATTCTTCCCTGTTAAATTAACGTTTAGAGGTTAAGTTATTGGAAACTGAACCTTAAAATGAGGCCCAAAATTAGTTCCATTTCCAACCGAGTCTCATCTTTCGTTGACCAAGTTTTTGTTTTTTTTTTTTTTTTTTTTTTTTGCGTTTATAATAATTTGAATAATAATTCCTTATTATTTTAATAGAATCAATTTTAATTTAGGTATTTTGTTTACTTTTACCAGTCAGTAAAACCGTTCGTGGTTAAAGCTGGAAACAAACTATATCGGACGCGAAACGCGAATGGTTTAAAATGTGTTTGTCTTATTTTGACGACCTGGGCCCTGTTTCATAAAGCTTGACAAGTCGACAATTTGTCAGAAATCATGACATAATTATGTCGGATTGTCACAACAATGACAATTGCCGTTTCATAAAACTTGACATATTTATAATAATTGTATACAAGAATTCAGTGGTAAATTGTCACTTTTTCCGTTTGTTTCATAAAACCATAGTCATGTCATATGTACAGGTAATTCATTGTCGGTGTCATTGTAATTAAAATAAATGTCAGTGACAGGTAAATCATTGTTAGCGGTTGGTAAATAACGGTGTTTATTTTTTAATTAATATCCTCTAATATACTACCTACCAACAAAACATACACTGATATTCAATCAGACGCAAACATGGCGGAGGCAAACAAGATGTTAATATTAAGTTGTGGAAGAACTTAATGCATTAGAAAATGGTCTTCAGTTATTATTTTCCCACTGGCTTGCTAACGACCGACGAGCATCTTAGTATTCTTGTGTCGTGAACCGACACTGGCCTGTGGCCACCGTGCGCTAGCATAAAATAATTCCAGATTTGGACTACATACAACCTTTGAATTTATAAAGTGGTTTAAGTATCGATCAACAAAAACAGCTTCAATTTTTATTACAACTAATTAAAAAAAAAATCTACCACCACTTTACTTATACAGAATTTTTCATTGAAAGTAAAGTCGGTTACTTCCAAAGAAAAGTATTTTTTTTTACTAATTATTATCTCCTCCGCCTATTTTTTTCCAAATAATTATCATCACTGTCACTACTATTATCACTGCTAGAACACACGTTGACAGTTGTAATCTTTATGAAACAGGCCACTAAATGGTGCAGTGGTCAACATAAGGCAAGAGGTCTCGGGTTCGATTCCGGCTGGGCAGAAATGGAGAATGATTGAAAAAAATCAAATTGGCTGAACACCACACCTGTCACCACAACCACAACATAGCATTTAAAAAAAGTTTCAACACAAAATTTCAAAAGTTTTTTAAATACTTGTTGTGGTTCAACATGGCAGGTGGTGGCAAAGGTATAATATCCATTCTGCTGTGTAACTTTCGTACATTTGTAAAGTCGAAAAGACTTGAAATTTTTTTTTAATTTTCACTCAACCGAAAATTAACAAACTTTTTTCTATGCTGAAGGAGCTTATTATTAAAAAATATTCACCTAATTTGATTTTATTAGGACATTCCCCATTGAAATGATGAATATTAATTTCTGTGATGGGTCTGGGTGTTACTATGTACAATAAGTAAATTAACAAAAGTATATAGTTGTTTAGCAGCCATATTACAAGCGTTGCTTAGTTTAATAAATAATAAATAAATAAATTCTTGGACAATTTCACACAGCGCTATCTAACCCCAAACTAAGCAAAGTTTGGGGTTAGATAGTGCTGCGTGAAATTGTCCAAGCATTTGTTTATTATTATTTCTTTCATTTATTTATTAATTATTTTTAGAATAGAAAAGAATCGAAAAAACATTTATTGACACTCACACAACACAAGTTACAGGAAATGAAACGATAAAAAACAACATTGGATTATAATTAAATGAAATAAAATAAATAAAAGGATTTATAATAATACCTACAAAGATGGGTACAAACATAAAAGAAAAACAAGATAAGTATACTGAACCCTGAGTGTAACTTTTCACAAAGAAAAAACGTAACTACCGCGTTTGCGTTTCGAGCAATATTTGTATGGGGAAAGTACAGCGCCGCCATGCGGCGAGAGGTCGAAACAATTCACGCGAGTGTGACTTTGCCTCAATACGTAAAACGATTCGTTTCCAAACGTATCGAGCGCGTTTGGCTATCCGAATGCGTTTTTGTGTGCTTTTTGCGAGTGTAACTCACAATTTTGACAGTTCCACGACAGTACGAAGTTAACTAAACGTAAACGTAGTAGTTAAGTCATTCACTTGTAGTTTCGCTAGTGAGATCAACGTTTCGGTGTTTTGCAAGGATTTTAATAAGTAATATTATGGCTGCTCGTTATTTTTTTGCTTGGAGGATGTTAGCGATCGCTGAAATGCAAGATGATCGTAATCGCCTACGCAGACAAAGGACTTTTTTTAGATCGTCCTTTGATCCAATCAAGCATCTCACGGAGAATGAATTTAGAAATAGATATCGCTTGTCTAAGGAAGCTGTGCTATTTCTGTGTGAAGAATTAGAAGAATTAACAAATTTGAAGTCAACACTACAAATAAGTCTCCAAGAAAAGATGTGTTTCCTTTTTTTATTAGTACTTGTACCTACTTACTTACTATAATTTGCAACTAACATGATAAACCATACACCAAGCCATAATATATTTAGTGCTACATATGTAAAAATTGTTTTGATTTTACAAACAACAAAACAAGATAAACACATATTTGTGTGAGGCCCATAAATTGTTGAGGGAAGTATCGGACCTTCACGATGGAAGGTCTATGGTACGTTCCAATATTAAAGTCAGTACTATTATGTCAATCCTTGCACATGCGCGACAGCTATAGGTTTGACTCAGTCTATTGTGATCCGTGGTACCGTCAGGTGATAGTCAAGCTTAGTTAAGCAGTTGCTTATAAATGTCTGTTAGTTATATTAGTTATGTGAGAAGATAATAAAAGAGTTAAACACAAGTCTCCCGGTCTTATTCACACCAGTCTACAGGTCATGGGCCACTAAAAAAGACTGTAAAGACGGGAGTGAAGAAAGAAGAAAACTTTACTTTTCAGCTTTGTTTTTTGGTTATTTGTATTTATGTTTAGTTGCATGTTGTATGTGGTAGATTAGTTAGAGGTCGAGTAGGAGTTAAAGTTATTTATGATGTGAAATAAGATAGGTCGAGTAGGAGTTAAAGTTAGTTGAAAGTTTTTGGTTTTGAAATGTAGTAAGGAGCTCGAGAAGTGTTGTAACGGGTTATAGGAATCGAGAGGCAGATAGAAAGTTTTAGTTTTGAAAATGTTTGCAATGTTTTGCTATGGGTTATGTATTGTATGTCAAACGTTATGTTAAGGGGTAGACAGGGGTAATGAGAGATAGATACAACTTAGATAAAGGTTTTGTAACTGTTGGGTAGGAAAGTGTTTAAGATTGTATAAGAATGATTAGGCAGATAATTCGAAATTTAGTAGTGCTGTACAGGAAGTTAGAAAACTGGTTTTAGGTCAGGATGGTCAGCATGTGCAGCGGATTGAGGGGGTGTGTTGAGGGAAGTATCGGACCTTCACGATGGAAGGTCTATGGTACGTTCCAATATTAAAGTCAGTACTATTATGTCAATCCTTGCACATGCGCGACAGCTATAGGTTTGACTCAGTCTATTGTGATCCGTGGTACCGTCAGGTGATAGTCAAGCTTAGTTAAGCAGTTGCTTATAAATGTCTGTTAGTTATATTAGTTATGTGAGAAGATAATAAAAGAGTTAAACACAAGTCTCCCGGTCTTATTCACACCAGTCTACATAAATTACCCTGCCTCAGCATCAAGCCTCTGTGCCAGTCTCAGTCTCAGTTGGGCAGAATGAGCACAAAGGCGCTGTTATTCTGATTTTTAAATGCATTTCTTAGATAAAAGAAAAGACACATCAAGATACATATTTTTCTCTCGGTAAAATGAATACGGTTTAGTTATTAACTTATTTAACTTTGTAGGGTTAATTTTATAACGTACTAGTGCTTTATATATTATTGCACGCGTTTGTTATAGCTCGGTTTATGGCCCTAAAAGCGATGTATTAGGGCTCACTTTACGAGCAAGTGTGTTTTAATCAATGATTAACACCCTTGACAACATGTGCATAAAATAATTACACGTCAAAAACGTTTATTTAGTACATTGAGAAGGTCGTAAAGTTTAGTACTGAGGGTACAACTTTAGGACGCTACTTTACAGACGGTAAAACTCAGTGTTTTCATACTTTACACGCCAGACACACGGCTTATAATAACAGGGGCCTTACTATGAGCTCTTATAGCAGGACTTATATTGAACGGCCTTACTTTCTCGTACCATGATCTCAACGGTTAGTATGAAAGCAGGCCTTAAGCAGTCTTTTTTACGGCCTGCTTTTGAACTGAATGGTTTCTTATTTGCTGATGGTAAGCCCCCTGGTTTGTAGCTGTGTAGCCAGCCCATTAGCGGCTCAAGCTGCGTGGGTTTTATCGATAAACATCAATATTATATCGTTTACAACTCTATAAGTAGTTGTTCTAGCTACTTTTTGACTTTATAGTTGATTTTTATTTGTATCGATAAACATCGATAGATCTCGTTAACAACACAATGGTTTTTAATTTTTTTTGTTGAATTTTAGCTGTATCGGTAAACATCGATAGATCTCGTTAACAACACTATAAGTGTTGGTACTATACTCCGACTTTTAATTCGGTTTTAATAATCAACAAGCAACTTGCGTGGCTGTCACCACGCAATTGCTAATCACCCCAGTGGGCACACTGGAGCTGTCAAATTACTGCACCGAATTAAAAGTCGGAGTATAGTTAGTTTCATTAAAGTAAATAAAAGTTTTCATTAGTTAGACTTTGAGTCCAATAAGCATTCTGTTTTTAATGTTTATTTGACTTTATTTTCATAATTTCGTCGTATTTTATTCAATTCAGACCTGCCTAAAAATGTACAAGAAAGTGTAGTCGTAGTAAAATAGGAAACAGTTGCATTATATGCACAATAAGAAGCTTATTAATAATAGTATGATTCAGTGTGGCAAATATGTATTTTTTTTGTAGAACTCATTATTAAATAGCAATTTTATTACTTGTGACATTAAACTTTACTAATCCCCGAAAGTTGTAGGTAGGTACCCTTTTTTTGCCCATAGAAAAATAATCATTAAACTAGGTACCTACAAAACTTATTTTCCTCAAAATCTTTTTAACTATACATGCTACAAAGACATGAAGCACGTACTTATTATGAATAATTATTGAATGTTATCAGATTAGCTTGATATCAATCACTCCGTAACTTCGCAGTAGAAGTGTATTTTTCTCAATCATAAACTTCAAATGTGATTTTCTCAACTTGTACATTTCGATAGTTTCAGATTCAAAAAATTATAAAATATTAATTGTTATATTTAGATCTGGATCTTTTTTCTTTAGCTATATGTATGTAGGGGAGAGGGGGGCAGCTTTGAACGTTTTTCAAACATTATCCAATAAATTCCAAATTTTTGAAATTCTGCAAGATTTTCCTTTTTAACCGACTTCCAAAAAAGGAGAAGGTTCTCTGTTTGCCCGTATTTTTTTTGTGTATGTCCACCGATTACTCGAAGACGGCTGGACCGATTGAAATGATTCAAACGGTATTACATTAGGTAAACTCCCAAACCAAAAAACCGATTTCAAAAAACCTACTTCTAAAAAGTTTTTTGTTTTTTTAAACAATTTTTTAAATAATGTCCTTTGTTATCAAGCAGTAAAATTACCATGGTTTTTTAAGTATAAAAAACCATGGTAATTTTACTTTTAATAAGTAGTTATAATGACTTTGGCAAACCCATGAAAATTTTCAAAACTGCCCCATCCAGGGGGTAGTTTTGAACAGGCCTGAGGCAGCTTTGAATTATTGGTTTTACAAAGTGAAAAAACAACAGAGACTAAATTATTTGGTTTAGTGACAGGCCAAATACACCATAAAGACTTAAGTAAATGTTTCACTTTCACCTTTTAATGTAATGACATTTTTTTGTCCAAATACAAATCAGGAAGACTACCGCCTGGGGCAGTATTGAATACGTCAAAACAGTTCTGAGCATTATTTATAAAAATGTAATAACATGTTTAATGACTATAAAGTTAACTTTTTATCAATGAAATATGTATTAAAAACTTAATCTAATAATATTATTAAGTGGTCTTTCAGTATCTTTTTCACATCATCTTCATTAACTTCTGTTTCTCTCTTTTTTTTTGTAATTTCTTACCATATTTGCCTGTGAACATAATATGATACGTGTAAGTAGGGACATAGAAAATAAGATGAGAAAGTAATCTTTAAGTACTCTGCTTGAAACTGGGGCAGCTTTGAACAAAATTCAAAGCTGCCCCGCTTATTTTGTTCAAAGCTGCCCCAACAACACTTGAAAAATAAAACGTAATAATTTTCCTATAAAATAAGGTTTTTTTTAATATTCTTACATAAGCTTACATGTAATTGATAAAACCCTAATATTAATCGAAATTAACTTGCCTCTCTTCATAAACGTAGTCGTAAATCCTTACAACAAATTTGAAATTTATTTAGTTCGGACTGCCGATGCCGTAAACAACTTACCTTCTTCAGTGTTTGACGTTGAATGACAGATTAGAAATGACAATTGACAGCTGTCGTCGGGATTAGTGTTGCCCGTAGGAAAATATTATATTCTGTTAAACTAGCGTTCAAATTACTCTACAAGCACACATAATTCAAAGCTGCCCCTGAACAAAGCCTTCTCCCCTAATATTATCGAGTTTTAGGAACTATCAATAACTCCATATCCCGAAAGTTGTACCTTTTCAGATTCACAGTCACAAATTCTCTTTCTTGCCAATGAAGGAATGTGAATGTGAAGGAATGATGGTTTTCCTTGAAGGTAAGCTTTTAATCACATAACTTTGATAGACAAAGGTACATAAAATCAAAATAAATTACAAAGCATCAAAACTGTTTTCGTAGTGACGGTACCTATAGTACGAGGCATAAGTATATTTTGAAATCGGGTGGGGATTGCGCGGAATGCGTATTTTGGGCATGCGTAATGCGTAGCAGTGAGGGGCGCGGGCGGTGGGAGAAGGGCGCGCGCTATTGGGCGCTCGCAAGAGCACATGCGCGAACTTATCCCCACTCAGTCGAAAAAATTTCAAGATACATGCCATGCCTCATACTGTATGTATAGCTTGACCATAAAGAGTTGACAAAAATTGAGGGCGCCACTTTCTATGTAAACACGTCAAAATAACGAATAATTTGGCAACACTGACTAAATTTTTAACTGAAAAATTTTAGTTCCATTTTATTAATTTCAACCCTTATGGTCAAACTGTACCTAGTTTCCGTTTAAGTGGGTGTTACTACTAATATGAAAGTTTTTTTGAGTTTGCCGCTTCATCCTACTGCAAAATTAGGTTTCTTTAACTCTAGCGAAACATCTGCAGAACGAACGAAACTGTACCGAAAAAGGATGCAACTATGTCATCATCTCCCTAATGTTAGAGTGAAACATATCTCAAGCGAAACGCTGCCAACAATTCAAAACTCATCAGACAGGGACTCCTACTTATCCCAAATGGTTTTGTCTTGTGGTGTGTGATTTGATTATGCTTCAAACTAGCGTCGTCGTCGCCGCGCGCCGTCGTTTTGTCAATCAAAGTCAACAAACACAAAACATGATAATGAAAAGTAGCGCACAGTGTGATAATGTGGCCTCAGTCAGCATGACGATGTCGCTCACATTTCGGCAATGGTGATGTGTTTTGTTTCGCTGCGCTGCGCCACTGCCAGCGATTCGCTGCCCCACGCGAACATGTTATGTCCATAGCGCATGTTTTGCCCTACACAATCAACAAAACATCTCAACATTCAACAAAACCCTCATTCGTTTTTTTTTGTTGAATGTTGAGATGTTTTTTTGATTGCGTAGAGCAAAACACGTGCTATGGACCCGGCCGTAGTGATTACTTGCTCAGTGGACCCGGCATTATTCATCGTAATCATCAAGGCGTCAATGAATCGATAAAAAGTATCGTTTTCACATCTCTACGATAGGTAGTTGGCATACGGCAATATGGCTGTAGCTTCCGAGTTTCGCTGGTAGTGTGCGGTGCTCGTATCGTTTCCAACACAACGTAGTATTTCCGACGGCTTCAAAGTTTCACTTTTGATTTTTTTGTGGTCATCGTTACTTTATCACTTGTTTTATCATAATTCGTATCGGGAAATTACCAAGTTTTCATTTCCATCGTCACCAGATTCATGCGACGACAAAATGGCGTCGCTTGACAAGATTTTCCTGCAAAATATTTTTTGTGAATTTATCGGCTTACATTAAAAATATGTAGAAAATAGCTGCATAAAATGGTTTCTATAACTTTTTCCCTGTAAAATATTTGGTTTTCGTGAATTTTTCTTGCTTACTCTTCAAGTTACAGTGTATTCCTTCAATTTACCACAAAATGCTCCTGGTAAGTGTTTTTAATGCAATTTATATTATTGTTTTGGTATTTCCATTTAGTTTATTGTGATTCTGTGCTATGTACTATTCGAAGAGTTGCCTAGATGAGCTGGGTGTGGCCGTGGAAAAGGGGAAGATTTTGAGACGTAATTCTGAATTTCGGTGTTTCTGTGATTGTTTACAATATATATTCGTAATTTTATGTATGAAAATATTACTGTCCCACGTTTAAAACCATTTGTATGGTTACTTGGTTACGTAACCTTTCTATAGAGGTCATGAAAATGAATTTCTGAAATGGACCCATTTTTGCAATTTAGCTTTGAAAATTGCTCTCACCAATAAGAGGACAAGATATTGAGGTTATGTTGCTATTACTTAACTATAGCCGAAGATATTCAATAGATTTATTGCTCAATATCACTTGTTTTTTACATTTTATGAGACCACAAAGATTTGCAAGTTTTTTGAAGAATTAAAGGCATTTTTTGGCAAAAAACACTTAGTATTTTAAAGGTAACACCTTCTCTATAATGTAGATTATCATGTTCACTTTATATTATAAGGATTATCATTGGCATTCTTTTACTTTTATACCTGAAGAAAATATGATGATTTTGCTCTCCTGTAACTATAGTTGTTCTCATCCATTCACGGAAACATCGGCGGACGTGTACACTCTCTTCATCGGTTTGTTTTTATGTTACTTGATATTTATTAGCTCATCTAAAATTGCCTTTACTTAAATATTCAAGCATGTTTGTTTTGAAAATAATACTTTTACCCAGCATTTCTTAATTATTTATTTTGTTGCAAATGCAGTATAGTTGCCGTAAACCAAGGAATTTCGTATATTTCTCTAAGAAAACACTCCTTGCTTGGTGTATGTTCTTTATAACCATTAATAGGTACTAATGTTGCTACGTTAATTGAGTTTTAAATTATTCATTCTTGTTTTAGAAAGGATTCATGAATGAATCTGGGAGTGAGTCTGCTAGTGAAAAAGGCAACTCCAGTGCGTCTGGTTCAGGAAGCGAGAGGTAAATTTAGACTTTGCTAATGTAATGCATGTGAAAAGTTACCTCTTTTACATCATCACTTTGTTCTTACAGTGATAGTGGATCTAGTTCGTCAGGCTCACGGTCTGGTGGTAGGTCAGGGTCTGAAAAATCTTACAATGCCAATAGATCACATCTCAGCGATGACACAAAATCTTCACCAAAACATAGTAATGCAAATTCTTCCAAATCTGATCACCACACCGACAACAATACCTCAGACGATGATTCACCATCGAAGCCCAGATCTAGAACTAGTCATGGTAGAGTTAAATCTGAGCTGTGGGAGGATAATCCCGATATATATGGAATCCGAAGGTCTGCCAGATCCAGGAAAGAACCTGATAGGCTTAAACTTGCTGACAGTGATTCCAGCGAGAGAGGAAGATCACATCACAGGAAGAGTAGGAAAAAAAGGTAATTAAAGCACAACCCTTGAGTATAATTTTATTGTCATGTAACTATTATAAAGACCATTGATTGTAAAGTTAAATTGCTTATTTTAGTGATTCCTGGAATTCCAACACATCAGACAGCGAAAGCGACATGAAAGGCTCCCCACCACCTCCTTCAAAAAGACCTGGCCAAAGAAGTGTACCTCTCAGAAAAAAGAAACCAGCAAGAAGAAGAAGATTCACAAGTGAAGAAGATGAGTCTACAGAAGCTTCTGATGAAGACGCTCAAAGGTATTTTATTTTTTAATTTTGCCTCTTTCCTTCTCTTTCCATTCAGGGCTGAACTCATCATCAATTAATTTATTTAAGTCGCACAGCAACACGGCGGACTGGTGCAGCTGTAAGCTATAAAGAAGCTAGTGATGATCAAACTGATTCTTCCGATCTTTTGGAAGTGGAGGGTGTAGAAGGTGAAGGAGAAGCAGAACCAGAACCGGAAGACCACAGTGAGACCATTGAGAGAGTTCTTGGGCATAGAAGAGGGAAAAAAGGAGGTATTATAAGTCAATTTTTAGTGTTATCACTCAATGATATATTATTCAATGATACTAACGGTTGTCCATGACTGTCTGCGTGGACAGTTTTTTTATCCCTCGGCAAATTCTTTGGTTCTTTTTAAAATTTGTTATTCATGCATTTCATTCAACCTAACTTACCTAACCTAACTTTTATACATCTTTTTAATTAAGTATTTTTTATTATTTGGTTTGCATTTTGGTGCAAATGTAATATTGAATTTTAGCTAATGTCTTCTTATCATTATGCAGTTACTGGGAATGTGACAACCATTTACTATATAGAAGAACACGGAGATCCTAATGAAGGATGCAATCCAGACGATGTTGAAACAACAGAACCACAGTACCTGATCAAATGGAAAGGGTGGTCACACATACACAATACATGGGAATCAGAGGCAACGATAAGTGAACAAAAGGTTAAAGGACTTAAGAAATTAGAGAATTACATGAAGAAAGAAGCTGAATTATCATGGTGGCGGTCGCAAGCAGGACCTGAAGACATAGATTACTTTGAGTGTCAGTCTGAATTGCAACAGGAATTAGTCAAAACATACAACAATGTGGAGAGGATAATAGGTGAGTTTTTATTTAAATTTGTCAAGCTATAGGAGCTTCTTGCTAATGTAAAGTAATTAAATCACTTTGTTTTTTAATGACTTTATACATTAACAAAAAATACCTTTTTGCCTCTCCATTGCATTGTGATTGTGAGATGAACACCGATCTTAAGAAATAAAACACTTTTTAACGGATACTAGCGCGGTTTTATTGAAAGTACTTTGGTAATTAGTAGGTATTTGGTTAATTTTTTTATTTCTGCACCTTTGCAGTGCAATTATATTATAAAGAAAACATTTTATTTTCATTTTTTTATTTATTTATTGATGAATTCCAATTCACCAAAATAAGTTTTAAATCATGGTGATTTGGTAAATCTCATAATAAGAAAGTTTTGACTTTTTGCGCCTTTGACGTTTTGCTCCTTGGACATTATGCGCTTTGGACGTTTTGCTCTTTTGATGTTTTGCTCCTTGGACATTATGCACTTTGTTTGGACCTTTTGCTCTTTTGACATTCTGCTCTTTTGACGTTTTGCGATCGCTTGACATTTTGAGCTTTGACGTTCTGCGCCTAAATGATCTATGCCGAGGCCTGTACTACCTTCTACAATCTTGTGGTTCTGAGCAAAATTGAAGAGGAAGTTCAGACTTTCAACATGAACCAATTAAAAACTACAAATACCTATATAAAGAGATTTTCGGTCAAAGTATTTATGAATCATGTATTCAGTATTTATTTTAGGTTAATAATCATATTTTTATTTTATTCCAGCGCAACAAACCAGAGAATTAGAAGGTGGTGGAACAGCACATGAGTATTTTTGCAAATGGGAATCTTTACCATACGCTGATGCGACCTGGGAAGACTCATCATTAATAGAAAGAAGGTGGCCTGCTGAAGTAGAACATTTCAAACACAGAGAAGCTGCAAAAACAACTCCTTCCAGACATTGCCCTGTTCTAAGAAGAAGACCAAAGTTTCATCAAATAAAAGAACAGCCTGAATATATGGGGAAAGATGAGGTGAGTCTTTTGCAGAAATTGTTGTCTTTGTTGTGAAATAAGGTCATTTAATTTCAAGGTTATAAATAGAATTTGTTTAGTAGGTACAAGACTTAATTCAATTATGATTGGATGATAAAATATTATTTACAAAACATTGAACAATTAATTAATTCATATTTTTTTTATTCTGAAGCTGCTTAATTAACTTTTTAAGATGATTGCTTATTATGTAATAATAGAAGTTTCATTGAATTTCTGGAAAAATCAGTATAATAAGTTTTTTTACTGAAATTAGGGAATATGATGTGAAGTTATTGTTTGCCAAGTTCATATATTTTGTGATGATGATGTTTCTATTCCTAACAATTTATTGCATATTATTTTGCATTTTGCTCTATAAAATGGCGTCGGTGTAGGGATGAGCGTTGAATAGACGGACTAGTTGAATCGACCGTCGACGTTCATTCAACGGATAGACGGTTTACCGTTCTCTGATCAACTAGTCGAATTCGTAGACGGCTCGGCTAAACAGCAGGTAGTCCTGTCCGCAAAGTGAATGACGTCGTCGACGTTGAACGTAGACGTAGCCGTTTACACAGTTTATTACTAACCTTTGTATGATCGTTGGTTCTTCGTTGGAATCGTATTTGACGGATAATCTATAATGAACGCTAAAGGATGATAATATCCGTGTCTATTATAATGTTGTATTCTGTGCCCGAATTAAATGTAGATTAGGATGCTGACAGGCTAATTTCGCGAGCGTGAAAGAGAGATACTAATGAAACCTTTTTTGCATAATATTTTTCTTTAGATTTTTTTTTAAATCACAAAAGGATTTAATAACTTAACAACAATGCATCAGAGCAGCAAATAAAATTTACACCAAGCCATGCATTTTTATTTTTTTTCTTCATCTACTAGATTTTTCCATTTAGGTAATTGATTAATTTTGGAAATTAATATTTTATACTTAATTAAAAAAAGTTGGCAACCCTAGCTCGCACCTTCATGACCCTATACACCGCGTCTCAACTCGACTATCTACAACCCAACGTCCATACGTCTAGTCTAGCTAGTTATGCAAACAACGGCAAAAAACCTAGGTTGACACTTGAACTAGTCGACGATTTCAACTAGTTGATCTACTAGTCGATGAACGAAATTAAACGGTCTAGTTTCGTCGATGATTAAAACGTCGACGACCCATCTCTACGTCGGTGGCATCAGCGCCATCTCTCGATGTGATGTTGAACTGCTTTGTTACCACTTGCTTGTACTTTTGTCATTGACATAAGTTTGCTCTTGCTATGAGCCAAGCAAGCACCACAGAAATAGAGTGAGGTTTATGTTGAGGGATTAGTATTATGTGAATAATAAACTCAATAAATTAAAAAATATACAAAATAATAGGATGAAATTGATAACTAGTCACTTAGTTCTGTTACTAACTATCATACATACTTATTGTTGGTGTCGGTCGGTTGTATGGTTGGTCACAACTCACAACAACACAAAACTGATGATATTGATGATGTTGCACACAATTAATTTAAATTCAATTATTTGAATATTTAGATTTAAATATATTGGACTTGAAATTATTTTATTTCATAAACATACAAAATATTAGACTTTAAATTTGCTACCTTTTGGTTAAGTATAGAATTTATGAAATCATATACCATTTATTGGATTTTATGTAGATGTAATTAATTACTTAACTAATTAAGTACAGGTACTTAAACAAAACAAAAATTGATTAAGTAGGTAGTAGGTTTTTTTATCAGTGTGGTATTTTAGTGTTGTAGAAACTGTAATAAATAAGTAAATATTATAATATACTGTAAGTAATATTATTTCAGACTTATATTTTGAGAGATTACCAAATGGATGGTTTGAACTGGTTAATACATTCCTGGTGTAAAGAAAATTCTGTTATACTTGCTGATGAAATGGGGTTAGGAAAAACAATACAGGTAAACAATCAACTTTGGTTTTCTTTTCTTATTATCACTACAGTTTATTTTGTTTTTGCTAAAATACCAAATCTTTTTTCCAGACAATATGTTATTTATACTATCTTTTTAAATCACAACAACTTTATGGACCATTCCTCTGTGTTGTGCCCTTAAGTACAATGACTGCATGGCAAAGAGAATTCCAACAATGGGCTCCTGATATAAATGTAGTTACATATATTGGTGATGTAATTAGCAGAGATATTGTAAGTATGTCATATGAAAATTAAATGACATAACTGAATTTTAAAAGAGTGTTGTTGTCCATAGTTATGCTTATTTTATATTTACAGATTCGTCAATTTGAGTGGAGTTTCGCCAGTTCCAAGAGGCTAAAATTCAACGCCATTTTGACAACATATGAAATTTTACTCAAAGATAGACAGTTCCTCAGGTCGTTTAGTTGGGCATGTTTATTGGTAGATGAAGCGCATAGGTTAAAAAATGACGACTCATTGCTGTACAAGGCTCTTAAAGAGTTTGATACTAACCATAGATTGTTGGTTACTGGTACACCATTGCAAAATTCATTGAAAGAGTTATGGGCACTTTTACATTTTATAATGCCTTACAAGTAAGTTCTTTTATATCTAATTAATATTTTTATTTTTGTGTGTTTATCATAAACAGTGTAATTTACGTTTTATAGATTTGAGACATGGGAGGCATTTGAAAAGGACCACGAAGACGCCGCTACTAAAGGTTACGAAAAATTACACAAACAGTTAGAACCTTTCATATTGAGAAGGCAAAAGAAAGATGTAGAAAAATCGTTACCTGCAAAAGTGGAACAGATATTGAGGGTAGAGATGACGTCAATACAGAAACAATACTATAAATGGATACTGACAAAAAATTATAGTGCTTTACGTAAGGGTGTCAAAGGTTCCATAAATACATTTATAAATATTGTGATTGAATTGAAAAAATGTTGTAACCATGGTCTTTTAACGAAGCCAGAAGATTATGAATCAAGAGCTTCCCTTGCCACAACAGATGCTGTGGAGGTAATTTGATTATTTAAACTTTACATTTTTTTACCCATTAGGACAAACACTATGATATTGTTATATTTTGCTTCTATTTCAGAAACTACTAAGAGGCTCTGGAAAATTACTACTTCTTGATAAACTTCTGTGCAGGCTAAAAGAAACAGGCCATAGAGTACTTATATTCTCCCAGATGGTGAGGATGCTAGACATATTAGCAGAATACTTACAAAGGAGACATTTTCCGTTTCAAAGACTCGATGGTAGCATAAAAGGAGAAATAAGGAAACAAGCTCTTGATCATTTTAATGCCGAAGGTTCTACAGACTTTTGCTTTCTGTTGTCGACGAGAGCAGGAGGCCTGGGTATTAACCTGGCCACTGCAGATACTGTAATTATTTTTGATTCAGATTGGAACCCACAGAACGATTTGCAAGCTCAAGCTCGCGCACATCGAATAGGTCAAAAGAATCAGGTAAAATCATACTGACAATTTTATGCTGATAAATATTTTGTGACAGTGGAGAAAGGGTACATACAAGCTAATTCCCTTTGGCTTACCTTTTAGAAATCCCACCCCACCGATCCACTATGCAGATCATAACATTTTTATTGAACGGCTTACCTCCGCCATAATTTCACCGCTTGCCACTGATATGTGATATCTAAACAATATGTGTATTTGTTTAGGTCAATATTTATCGGCTAGTCACAGCAAGATCTGTTGAAGAAGATATAGTAGAAAGGGCTAAAAGAAAGATGGTTTTAGACCATCTGGTCATCCAGCGAATGGACACCACTGGCAGAACTGTTCTCAACAAGAGAGAGCCTTCTGCGACAACAGCCAACAATCCCTTCAATAAAGAAGATTTGAATGCAATATTGAAGTTTGGTGCTGAAGAATTGTTTAAAGATGATGATGAAAATGATGAAGACCCTGTCGTAAGTTATGACACTATCTAAGAAAGATGTATTCGTTTTAAGATTTTTGATTAAGAACAGATGTGTTATTTTTCTTTTTTGTTATAGTGTGATATTGATGAAATTTTGCAACGAGCAGAAACTCGTGATGAAGGTCCAACTATGGCAGGAGATGAGTTATTATCTGCTTTTAAAGTTGCAAGTTTCGCGTTTGATGAAGAAAAAGCTGTGATGGAAGTTAAAAAAGAAAACCCTGAAGAAGAAAGTAAAGATTGGGTAAGCCACCCTCATTATCTCATGAAATGTCAGTGATGAATAGAGAATTTGTTGAGTTGAGAAAAAAAATACAAATATTTATACAATACTAAATAATGCAAATATTTATATTTTAGGACGACATCATTCCGGAAAACGTCCGAAAAACCATTGCTGAAGAAGAGAAGAACAAAGAGATGGAAGATTTGTACTTACCACCCAGAAGAAAGCATTTACAACAAAATGCAGATGCAAGTAAGTTACTTATAATTTATTGAATTAAGCTGACCAGCCTTTCTATTGTCCAATTTCAAAATCTATCGCAATCGCTTTCAGGATGTAACACATTGATGCTTATTTAAGGCACAATTAAAAACTTACCAAAGAAATGCAGCACTGTCTCACATCCATCTGGCAAATGAAACCGATTGCGATAGATTTTTAAATTAGACAATTAGCCCCAGATTTTATTCTAAGTATTAAGTATATACAAATTGTGTGTAGAATATGCTGTGATATGTTTGCCTCGTAAGATTACTATCTATTCCTAAGCATGTTAACACCAGTGAGCTGATCTCTAGTAACGCTGCGAATCGTCTCGCATTGGGCCCCCCCAATCAGTCGTTGGGACAGTCCCGAATTTGTCCTTATTGTTCTCCTTTATCAAAAGCGTCCCACATTGTTCCACAAACATCAAATTTGTCCCACATTGAAAACATGCGCACATAGAAAGCTACGCACTTTCACTTCTATAGTGAAATCAACGCATTGCGCACGAATCTCACTTAAGTACCTACCGAAACGAGTAAAAAACCCAGGTGGCGGATCATGCGTTTTTTGGGCCACTGATTTTGGATTTTTATGTCTGTCCCCTATTTTTTTCATTTTATTGAAAAGGCAGCCCTAATCTTTCGATCATTCAGAATCTGGCTCACTAGTCTTCTGAACTACTATAGCAATCGGTTTCCGTCTTGATTATTTAAGATTTGAATAAACCTTTCAGGTACAGTAATATGAGACACAAGACAATAGATATTTCATCGTTGTCCGGCCACATGTAGCCGCGTGGGATTCAATAAATTAATATCAAATACTGATAGAAATGTCCAATTGTATGTTCAGAGGGTGGTCGCAAGAGGCGCGGGCGCGGGTCGGGCGAGGGCGGCGAGGGCGCGGACGCGGACGGCGACGCGGACAGCGACGCGAGCGACGCCGACGCCGACGCCAGCGCCGACGACGACCGCCCCCGCAAGCGCGGCCGCCCGCCCGCCTCGCACCGCGAGAAGATCAAGGGATTCACCGACCAGGAGGTATGCTGCATGGAGAATCTGTCCTTATGAGATTAAAGGGCAACTATATTCTGAAATAAAACACTTTTTAACGGATACTAGCGCGTCCTAGTCAGTCCCCCGTGGCAGTGACCACGTTGTCTAGTGAGCGTAGGTAGGTAGCGTAGGCTTGAGAAATGAATACAACTATA
Source organism: Agriphila straminella (assembly GCA_950108535.1). Taxonomy (NCBI): domain Eukaryota; kingdom Metazoa; phylum Arthropoda; class Insecta; order Lepidoptera; family Crambidae; genus Agriphila; species Agriphila straminella. The sequence continues at coordinate 9,459,168 of OX467306.1, read as the reverse complement.
TCCTGTTAGAGTAGGGCTGCCATAAATGCTGCCGGAACGGATAAACCATGGATTTTTCAAAAATTCTGGTAATATTTAAGTGCTACTTCTACTTGCTGACCGGGACACGACGCTTCAAACCGCCTTTAAGCCCGATTCACATTATCAGTGAAGTTTTAGTACCGCCACTGTGATCCATTGTGGATCTGGCCAATGGATCTTCTGAGAATGAAGGATAATTATTCTTTCATACATTCTCTATGAACACACGTTCACTGATACTGAAAGCACTGTCTCGTCACTGACACTGACAAGTGTGGACGCATTCATAGAGAATGTATGAAATAATTATCACGGTGGCTGTACTGTACCGGAACTCCCCGGGCCCCCACCCCAGAACACGGAACAATCTGGTGCCCACCGGCAGAAAAAACCTGAGGCCGAGGCCCTCCCTAGAAAATCTAGATTTAGATACGCCCATGCCATCTGATGATGGGCATCCAGGGAGTAATTGGAGAAGATTCAGATCGCTATAAACACCCAACTGATCTTATCAGCATTCTAAGAGATCTCAGGATCAGGATCAAAGTTTTCAGTTTCAGAATTTACATACATTTTTTATGCTATTTTCGAGGTGTTTAAACATAATTATCCTTAATATCTCTTAGAATGCTGATCAGTTGGGTAGCGATAGATAGATAGATAACTGTTTATTTCATCAATAATGCGATCTGACTGGATCTCCTCCATTCACTCCTTTAGAAAATTCTCAAATATTGGTTGTTTCTTTAGCTTTTTTAAGAAGGGCGTCCACTAGAAACGGGTCTTGCCTGATGCTGCAATAGCGCGCAGTTTCATATTAATTGTATAGCAGGCGGCCCGACCTGGCCCACTCTTCGTGGTCGCTATCCTTAATAATCTGCATTGTAGTGATTTAACTATTATTTCAACAGATACGGAAGTTTGTAAAGAGCTATAAGAAATTTTCTGCACCTTCGAAACATCTGGATAGTATAGCGTGTGATGCTGAACTTCAAGAGAAGCCGTTGGCAGAGCTCAAGAAACTAGGAGAGATCTTAGAAGAAAGATGTAAAGCTGTACTAAATGATACTACAGAAAAAACTAGTAAGTGAAAACTATCCTTTTGGTGTACTCTGCAAAATGTAGTTCGAAGTCTTTAACTGAGCTATTCTGGAATATATTTAGAACTGTCTCACATTATTGCAGATGAACAAAATGACGGACGTAAAAATACAAGAAAGAGTTTCAAGCTTGGTGGTGTACCTGTTAATGCTAAGACGTTAGCGGCGTGTCTAGACGAGCTAGCACCTCTAGATGAGTTCTTGCCGCAAACCAAAGAAGACAGGCTGAAATGGCAGCTGGATTTCAGGTATTATTGTACAAATCACCAAATGATGTTATTAATTATTTCTTTTAGTAGCGAAATAATTCATATACCTCTATTATTCCAGGACGAGACCCGCTAACTTCGACTGTGAGTGGGGCGTTGCTGATGACTCCAAATTACTTGCTGGTATTTATCAGTATGGAATGGGTTCATGGGAGGCTATCAAAATGGACTCTTCCTTCGAAATAGGCGATAAAATTCTCACCAATGAAGAAAAGAAACCTCAGGCTAAACATTTGCAGTCTAGAGCAGAATACCTGCTGAAATTAATAAAGAAATTATTAGACCAGAAAAATGGGAAGCAAAAGCAGAGAAAACCGCGAATGAAACGTGGCAATAAAGAACCTGTAACGAAAGATATAGTCGAAGACGACGTCAGCTCGGGAGATGAGAACAAAAAAGGTAGCAATAAGGCGTTGGCTAAAAATGACAATAAGGTATGTTTATTATTTGTTATAGAGAAGCTCCATATAACCGACTCTTTATTGATGCCTTTGTGCATGACATAATACGTTTTCTACTTTCAGAGCAAACTAAAATTAGACGACATTTTAACGCATGATGAGACATCAAATGATAGGAAAGAAAATCTTAAGAAACGCACAAGGAAAGACGGCAAAGACAGAAAAGGCGACAAAGTGAAAAGCCGCAAAAAGCCCGCAGGGCCGATGCATTTTACGGCGAATAATGAGCCGCGGGCACTAGAGGTTCTTGGCGACTTGGACCCATCTGTCTTTGAAGAGGTAATATCCATATAACGTTACCGGCAATTTTTATTTAGGTATTCTATCGTCACATTCGCAAATGGTCATCGCGAAAATTTTTATCACTCAAATGGTCACTTTCGCAAAACGTTACTTTTGCAGAATGTCATTAAATTTTTTCTTTTTCTCAAAATTGTGAATGACATTTTGCGAAAGTGACCATATGTTTCGCGATGACCATTTGCGAAAGTGACGATCTGCGTCAAAACCTATACAATAGGTACCTAGGTAATGCATAGAATAACTGGGACGTCCAGGCAATGTATAAAATATGAATATTATCATGCCTTTTTAATTTCAGTGCAAGGAAAAAATGAGACCAGTTAAGAAAGCTCTTAGAGCTCTAGATAACCCTGATCAGACATTGACAGAATCTGAGCAGGTCACTAGGACTCGAACATGTCTCACACAAATAGGAAACCAAATTGATATTTGCCTCGAAGCATACCCAGATCCTGAGAAGAAGGTGGAATGGAGAAGTAATCTCTGGTATTTTGTGTCAAAGTTTACTAATTTTGATGCAAAACAATTGTATAAGTTGTACAAGTATGGACTGAAGAAAAGTGAAGGCAAGAAAGAAGGAAAACGTAAAGAAAATTCAAAGGTAAAACTTATAAAATATCTGTAAAATGTTTAATAATTTATTGTAGACAAATTGTAATATTAGTACTGAATTTTAGGCAAACAAAAATAATAACAAAAACAATCACAACTCTAATAACCATGTGAAGCGTAAGAAAAAAGATGGTAAACGTGAAGAAGTAAGTGAAAACCAGAAAAAAGAAAAGAAACCTAAGCCAGATAGGGATAAAGCAGATGGTAAAACGAGTGACAAGACAGCCCACGCGTCAGGAGTAAAAAGGAAATTAGAAGATGGCGAGTGCGATCCAGAACCGAGCGAAAACAAACGCCATGAAAGGTAACAAATAATTAATCTCGAAAGTCAAAAGTATCTTTATTCAAATAAACTGAATGGTCTATATTTTCATAGCACACCATTCCTGACTATTTTTCGACTCACTTTTCACTTTCATCATAATTCATGTTCCATAACATTTCATTAGCCTATCTACTTGGTGTCATTCGGTTAACATTTTGTTATTTTCATTTTTGCTAATACTCCGTGTGCGCTCACTACTACGGTATCGCTTCTTTCATCAGACATAAACACAAACACAAGGATCGCAAGGATAAGGATAGCAACCAGAAGGACGATTTGATGTACAGAGAGCGGGGCCGGTCGGACCGTGATCGGGATCGAGAGCGGGACCGGGAGCGGGACAGGGATCGCGACCGGGAGCGGGACAGGGATCGCGACCGGGATCGGTCCCGGACGCGGCGGGACAGCGGCGGCGTGGGCCCGCCGCGGGTGCGCGCGCCGTACACGATGCCGCACGCCGCCGCCGCCCTGCACGCGGAGCACCCGGCCCATCCCGCGTGGACCGCGCCCGCCTATCCCGGCCCGCGCCAGTACCGTGGCGACAGGAATGTGCGACCACACGATAAGAGAAGGTAACCTAGGCCCTAGGACCTCTCTTAACGTTGAGAGCTATCTTGAGATCATATTTGAGATCCGGCACGTATCCAGACATTTAATTCGGGGGGGACAACTACATCCCGCAAACTGGAGTGACTCGCCCGCTAAATTTGAATTAGTTCTGTTCTGTGTGTTCCGGATTTCGGGGGGGATAAATCCCAACTATCCCCACTCTGGATACGCCTGCTTGAGATGCTTTTCTTATAAGAACAGCATCTCAGATATTATCTGAAGATAGTTCTCAACGTTGGGAGCGGTTTATAAATACGGGCCATCAGCCATTTTTTAACGTCCCCATGCACTGCTGGGGCACAGGCCTTCCCTAAGGGTGGATAAGGAGGATGGGCCATAACCCACCACGCGGGCCCAATGCGGATTTGTGGGTGTTAACGACTGCAAATGCAGCCGGGACCGACGGCTTAAAGTGCCTTCCGAAGCACGGAGGAGCTCGAGATAATACATTTTTTTTGGCGAACCTTGCGAAAGTTGCTTTAAACCTCCGCAATCGCTAGGTCAGGCGCTATACCACTGCGCTACCGAGCTTTTAAATAACTATTTATTTGCAATTTCTATTTCATTTGAATTGGATTTTCAATGCTCTACTCAAAATTCTTAAAAATGAGGATACAAAAACGGTTTTGTTATGTTTGATGAAGCTTTGTCTTGCGTTACGATAGACAGATATAAAAATAAGTATCTTTTCTGTTTTCTTTTTATTATTTTTCCTTAATTTTTTTTCTTATTTTATAAATCTATTATTCTTAAAAACCTCTCAACTTTTCTTTTTATTTTAACTTATCATAATAGAATGTGTAAAATAACGTCTAATAAACATTTAGCAGGTACGGGGGATTCGGCGCGATGGCTGGCCCGTACGGCGGGTATTACGAGAGCGCGGCGATGGCCGGCGGGATGGGTTGCCCGCCGGTGCGCGGCTACCCCGAGGAGTGGCGCGGCTACGGCCACTCCGACTACCAGTACGAGGAGCGAGACTACGAGCGAGAGGTCTATCGGAGGGACTACGACCGACGCGCTCCTCCCACCTAAACTCTAATCTCTATGAAATTGTACATACTTGTAATCTAATATTGTAAATAGTAAAAACTCTTTCCGTGAACACTCGTCTCGTCTTACTGATAAACTGTAAAGTGTAAGTGACAAAATAGTGCTGTGTTTTTATCTATGTGATAAGCGAAGCGCATCGATTCAAATAGACTTAGTGACTGTGTTTTATAAGTGAGACTGTATAGTAAATTTATTTATTACCTTAATCTGTCGATTGATTGTTAATGTACAGATTTAGACCATTACCATTAATTTTTATAGTGATTCAATTTTGTTGCCGATTTTACCGGTTCTGAATAATATTTTTTTATCTGTAATCTGTATTTCTATTTATTTGATGCCTCACCACTATTTGTATAATTTGCCGACGCGACATGTAATTGACAGTAACACGGTGATATATTATTATATAGTTCATAGTAAATGTACAAAAAATTAAATAGCGATTCGTTAGGAGTTTTGCATATTATTCAAAATCATGTGCAATTTAAAAAATTGTGTATAGCTTTAACAAGAGGGGCACATAAAATTTGTCATTGCATTTTGGCAGTGGACAGGAAAGAGCGTTTGATTTGTGCATTCATTTCTCATTCTATGTGCATTTCCGAGTCACGCCAGGGCTCGCACAGTCCTATTTTTATACATTATGTAAAGTCTTATTCTCTGTTACATGAAATTGAATGTAATAAGAGTGGATCGTCTTAAATGGTGTATGCCATGATAATAAACATATTAAAGTTGACTGTGGAGTTATTATTCATATAACACCCGTAAAACTCAGACTTTTTTAGCTACATCAGAGATAGACAGATAGGCAAGCTAGCAAGCTACTTGTCTAACGGGAATCGTAATTTCCCGTTCGACCCACCAGTTGGTAATGCAGTGGGTCCACGGGTCACAAGCCCTTTTTGTAAGCTAACTGATGCAAGAAATCTCTTCTCAAAATTTAAACATGGGCTTTTAGGCGGTTGAAGACGGACTGCTACAGCACCCCTGCAGAGATGGCGGGATACCGCCTGGTTATTGAAATGTTGGCTAGCTAGGATATAGTGCCATTTGGGTATGCGTAACCCCAGCAAAATGTTGCGTCTTAGAGAAATGAGAGTATTACAGATAATTATACTAGTTCCTTATCATTATCACGATAATTTTATGAAAACAAAAACTGCTATCTGCGAAACTTCTGGGATTGCAATCCGAGATCGATTTCTACGAACTTTGCAAACGTCAAAGATGACAGGTTATTGGCACACAACAGACAGAAACCCGTCTTACTCTAAGCAACAGAGGGTCCAATCCTCAGTCATATCCGACCTCCGAAAGATAGATTACTTTTTCAGATAGCATTTTCAATCGATGGATAGGTTATTGACACACTTGAGTCAAAAAATGGATTGAATTTTCAGCCTTAGATAGCAAAAAGTCCATCCAGATCAGTTATTAATTTCAGGCTTAAAACGTCCCGACAACTGATTATGGATTGCCGGTGGTTATCCCGCCATTTTGATATCAAGATGGCAAGACAACCAGTTATGCTGACTACTTATATCTTTGAAACTATCAATGGTAGATTTTTTTTTTAACATAGGCACTAAATGGCACTATAGTCTAGCCACGAAATATTTCAAAAACCTTGCGGTATCCCGCTATTTTGACTTTCACCCTCTGTTCTACCCCTGTATGATTCGATTTCGACACACCTTTATGTATATTATTTAATTAAATCCTCTTTGTATTTCCCCATTGAATAATCCACACATCAGCAGTCACGGGACTCACGGGACAACTTTAACGGGTCTTTGATGGGACTCCCAGAAGCAGGGAATACACTAATCTGTTTCGTACTGTAACCACAGAATACATAATAGTACAAGTACTGTAACTACAATGAAATAGTTCATTGTAGTTACAGTACTTGTACCCATCAGAAGACCCGTTAAAGTTGTCCCGTGAGTCCCGTGACTGCTGATGTGTGGATTATTCAATGGGAATACAAAGAGGATTTAATAAAATAATATACATAAAGGTGGTAGGTACTTGAGAAAAGGGTTAAGGATTGCGGTGACAAAGCTGTTATGGTACGGATTTGGTTATATTGTATTTCTCTCAAGTCACAGAAATGCGCATGTGCGTGCTGTTCATTCAGAAAGACGTCCTATGCTATGACGCGACGGCAGTAACCCCCCAGCTTAGGGGTGGGAAGTGCGTCAATGGTCTACCCTAGAATATTTTGTTTCGAACGACACATGAATAATAATTCTATCAGTTTTGTTAAAGCATCTTTCCTTGGATATTAACAGTGGCCTGTAGTTAAGTTTTCAAGCTGGATGTGCCTAAATCGGTAAGCTACTTATCTTATTTTTAGTATTACCTCCCTCCTCTACATATGCACCTAATTGAGTTTAGAATGACACCTGTATGCTTTTATTGATCCGGATTTAGAATTTATTTCGGAGTGTTCTGTGGGCACTGGGCAGGTGGGCATTATTATAGCTACAGTTTACCATAAAGTTGTTTAGAGGACATTTGATTTTTTATTGTAAAAAATTAATAATATTTAGGGCAGATTTTTCAATCCTGAGTTAACAGATATCAATCAGATGAAATTCTAAACATGTGTCCGACAAATACTTGACAAACATTTCCAATTTGGCGGTATAATACGCTATCAAACGGATAAAGCTATAAGGATAAGGCATTGAAAAATCTGCCCTTACGCGGAAAAACCTTTTGGCAACAGAGTGGAATTAATCCTAAAAATAATGAATAATAAATAAAACAATAGATTCTCCAGCTTATTTATATTTTAAACTTACGATAAATTATGTTAGATCGGCTTTTGTTTCTGTTGCTTTCGAACAGTGGTAGCAAATGTGTGATGGTGGCAGCAGGGCGCATGGACGGCGCTCTGGCGGGACCATGGTGACCGGCTCGGTGGCGGTGCTCGCTGTTTTGGTGGCAGCCACCAACTCATGTTACTTGTTCCCAAGTGGTAAGCAGGCGAATGCATTTAGATGGCTGGATGAATAGAGTTTAATATCAAGTGCGATTTTTTTTTTTTTTTTTTAAATTTCCTTTATCTTTGATAGTTAGTTACAATTACAACATACTTTATGTCCATTAGACCCTTTCTTTGTGTATTTTTGTGCCATCTCAAAAAATGTAAAAAAAGTTACCTCTCATACTTCACCTTAGGTGTACCTGTTTTTGTATCGACGTTGGACTATTGGTATCTGTCTACGCCGAGTCGCTTTCCTTTTCGACTATAACTTTCAATTCGTCTTGCGTCAAACGCATGCCATACACCCTTTATTCCCATCTGCCCCTTTGGAGCTTTGCCATCGGGTAGGTGGTTGGCACTAATAGGTGGTGTTTACCCACCGGGGTGGTAAATGCCACCTATTAGTGCCACCCGATGATGGTGATGGCAAGCTCGATGGTGGCAGATGGGAATAAATAGGTGCCCTTGACCACCGGGGCAGATGGGAATAAAGAGCTAGGGCATGCGCTATTGCAGGCTCTGAGGCATGCCTCTGATGAAAGCGCAAGAGGAAAGGGAAAACGACTGGGTAAAGATAGGGCCTATCGTATGAACTTGCATAAACCACCAACAACAAAACAGACCTGCCAGACCCGTGCCACGGAGTGAGTTGCGGGCCGGGAGCAGTCTGCCGGCCCACTCCCGATGGCCGGTCACACGACTGCGAGTGTCCGACATCTTGCCCCAGCTACGGCGACCACGAGGGCTCGCGGCCGCTGTGCGCGAGCGATGCGCGCGACTACCCCGGCGAATGTGAGATGCGGCGTTCCGCCTGCGAGTCCAACACTAATATCACTTTCAAGTATTACGGCAAATGTGGTGAGTACAAAGAAAACAATACTCAAAACATCATTTATATTTGACATGACAAAGAAGCTATAGGTATGCCATCGGTACGCAAGCCCCAAGTGCCCGTTCACACAGCAGCAGTCCGTTTTACAGGTCCGTTTTTCGGATACGTTTTTATTCGGCGATGGATGGCGTATAAAGTTATATTAGCGTGTTCACACACTATCAGATTCAGTAGAAATACCGATCCGTTTTATATCGGAATTCGGTCGGCGTTGCCGAATCGGCGATGGCGTAGGTACCTAAGTATTTCTATGAGCGTGTTCCCACAAAACAAATTATTCTGGAACCATTAAACACCAATCCTATGCGATTTTACTTTATCCGGTTGCGACGGATCCGTTAAAACGGTCCTGTAAATGCAGTGTGAACATTACGTCCAGTGACGATGGGATGGCGCGCCGGAGACCTTGTAAAGAGAAGAACAGGCAAGAAACTCGTTAAGGACGTTGTTTTTTCTCCCTGTCTTTTTTCGTACAGAGTTAATTTATTTATCGTTTATGGATAGCTAACAGCTTATAAACATACAGATAACAAACAAATATATATAACTAAAAGCTATTGACAAGCTACCACATGTAGAATTCAAAAGAAATTGATCGTAAAGTAGGTAATTGTAGCCCAGAAAGGACAGGTGCGTGAAATAGTAACATTAAACTAAATTTTAAACAATAACTTAATAACAGTCGTGATGCTGTTGAAAAATAAATCAATATTGGCGTCAGCGTTATTAATGGCGGAACAAGCTCTAATAAGGAAACTGTTATGCCTGTAGTTGGTGTGCATAGAAGGAATACTAAATGGTCTATATGTTAAGTACTCAAGTCTCCATCATTACAGCTCCGAGCTGTTTATAAAGCTTTCATTGCATTGTGTCATTAGGTTTTTCGTCATAATAACCTAATCGTCTTTCCAGATCCTTGCGCAGGAGTGACCTGCCCCGACCCGGAGGTGTGTCAGCTAGACGAGCGACGCGCGCCGTCGTGTCGTTGCGCTGAGCCGTGCCCGCTCGAGTTCTCGCCCGTGTGCGCGTCCGACGGCAAGACGTACTCCAACGAGTGCCAGATGCACCGAGAGTCTTGTCGCGCGAGGAAACAATTGAAGATTATTTTCAAAGGACAGTGCAGCACCGGTTAGTTTTTACCCGACTGCGGGTTATGTATTTTATGCATTATTCTCGTAGGCCTATACCCAGCAGTGGGTATCGTATCATGCAGCTGACTGATATAATGATTAATCTCGTTCGGGAGAGTGCCAGATAGTCGAGATGTCGTTGTGCAAACCCAAGTTGTCGCAAGTGTTGGCGTCCGATGGGAAAACGTATTCCAAAAAAGTCTGGAAGTGGTAGGAAAATTTATAGACATAGTTCGGAGTTCATTCAAAAGTACAAAAGTACACTTATAAAATGTTTATTTGAATAAAGCCATTTTGACTTTGAGTTTGACAACGAGTACCAGAGGTTGCCAGCTACAGCATGTTTATGTACCTTATGCAGGTAATACGCTGCTATCATTTGACAACCGAAATGACTTACGCACAGACGAGTTTGAGTTGAGAATTAAATCGGCTATTTCATTCGGTTTGGTCCACAAGGTGTAAACCCTTGCGCGGAGGTGGAATGCCGCCACGGTGCTGAGTGTCGCGTGGAGGGCGGAGGCGCTGTGTGCGCGTGCCCGCCGCCGTGCGAGCCCGTACTGCGGCCCGTCTGCGGCTCCGACGCGCGCACGCACGATAGCGAGTGCGAACTGCGCCGCGCCGCCTGCCTGCTGGGCAGAGAGCTACGGGCCGCGCACGCTGGCGCCTGCGGTATGTACTATTTAATATAGCGAGTTCAAGCTTCGACAGGCCTCCTTCACTCGCTCAAGGTCGCACGATAAGCACCTACCGCTAGCCGTGCCTACGAAGGCACAAGTGAGCAGAGGGGCGCCACATGGCGGGCCTATGTAGTCGCGCGGCATCTTACTGCCTGCGTAGGTATAGCCTCTTTATAATAGTAACAATGTCGAATGGAAATTACTGTGCCGTGTACGGATGTCAAAATCAAAAAAACCAATAAACAATTGTCGTTTTTCACATTATGATATATGCTACGCAGTTCATTTAAAAGAAGACAACCCTAACATTGCGTCGTCAGAAAAGGTAAGAGCACGCGATAGAAAGAGAGGCAACTACTAGGTGAACTGCGCGACCTGAATTGCACTTTATTGTGTCGGAGCAAAAGTCGCTATTTATTTAAACTTTGCCGAGTGCTGCTTCTGTACTTGTACTATTAGTTATTCTGTGGTAATAGGTCCTGTGTTTCATTTTGCATACTTAACCACATAATGTCATCGTTCCAAAGCCTCATATGAGAACCTAATACATAAATTTTCACTTAGTACATTAGAAGTTAGAAGGTCACTCCTGAGCTCCATGTTTCTGCATAATTTGTGCCATAACAATTTTGACTGCACTAATTTGGTAAACAGATTAAACTATCAAGTTCCTAGTCAATCTAAAAGAATTCGGCAGAAGTATCAGCATCGCTTATTTTCACTCCCTCATTGTAAGACGAACGCCGGAAAACGTGCTCCATTGTACAGAATAATAAAATTTTACAATGAAAATCTAAGCAATGTTGACATACTCTGGTTGTCTACTTCTTTGTATAAGAAAAATGTCACTTTGTTCCTCACGCAATAGCATCTAAATCTTATTCCATTCTGTTTTGTTTGTTACAGTATTATAAATAATTAATTGAAATTCAAAATTGATAAAATTTATGTGATTTAATCACTACTGAAGCGCACAGCATATATTTACATAGACTTTTAAGTAACTAGTGGATAATGAAGTTGGTTGTACAATAATATACTCGTAAGATGTCACCTGTAACGCATAATTGTATGACTAAAACACAACTGTTTTTTGTCCCAAATAAAATAAAATAAAATAAAATAAAATAATAAAATGTTTCTCGAAGACTACTCAAAGCTTCAAAGCTTTAACTGCATTCTGTCTGATGTTCTGTAGGATCTAACGGCGTGTGTGCCGGCCGCGTGTGCCCTCACGGGGGCGAGTGCGTGGCGTCGGGCGGGCGGGGCGTATGCCGCTGTCCGCGCTGCTCGAACGAGTTCGCGCCCGTGTGCGGCTCGGACGGCATCTCGTACGGCAACCGCTGCAAGCTGCAGCTGGAGGCGTGCCGGCATCGGCGCGACGTGCAAGTGCTCTACGACGGGCCCTGTAGTGAGTCACTATGTTCGATCAAAAATATCCTTGATAACGCTTCACGAACTAAAACAGCACGGAAATGTGGCACAGACTGACAAAATAAAAGGCGAATCGAAATTTTCAAAATTTTATCTGAGTTCAAAATACATTTTTTTGGCTTTTGACTCTGACCGAACATCTAGGGTATTCGTGATACATGATCGTAATACAGTATCAATAATGTGTGTGCTGCCGCTTTACATTCTATGTTCAATAAAAAAAAACTATTTTTACTTTTAGACGGCTGCGAAAACAAAAAGTGCGAGTTCTACGCTGTTTGCGAGAGCGACGGCGTGTCAGAAGCTAGCTGTGTTTGTCCCAAACATTGCGAAGAGGGCACAGTAAGTAATTCATTTCTATTCCAAGCTTTACATATTTTAATTTTTTGTAAGGTCGACATACTGCGATACAAGAGAATCATGGACCAGCACCTTCATAAACAGATATTGAACCTTTACAAAACTTTAAAGTCTAAAGACGAAAGTCTTCAACCAGTGCGTCCTGCCTGTCATGACATACGGAGCCGAAACGTGGAGGAAGGAGGAGGTGTGGAACTCACTGTAGGGCTGGCTCACAAATTTAAAGTCGCGCAGCGAGCTATGGAAAGGGCTATGCTCGGAGTTTCTCTGAGAGATCGGGTCCGGAACGAGGTGACCCGACAGATAACTAAAGTCATCGACATAGCCCACCGGATTAGCAAGCTGAAGTGGCAGTGGGCCGGCCATATTAGCCGTAAAACCGATGGCCGCTGGGGCAGACGAGTTCTTGAGTGGAGACCGCGTATCGGCAAACGTAGTGTGGGACGCCCTCAGACAAGGTGGAGCGATGATCCTAGCAAGGTGGCTGGCAAAAACTGGATGAGTATAGCCGCGGATCGTGCTCAGTGGCGTGCTATCCGAGAGGCCTATGTTCAGCAGTGGACGATGATAGGCTGATGATGAAAACTTTAAAAACTGTAATGTATAAGAGCTTTTCTCCTACTTGTGAACTCCAGTTTGGAAGGCTTCGTCAAATAAGTATTTCTTTCATTTCATTATCGTCATCTTATCAGCCAAACGACATCCACTGCTGGGTCCACCCAAGGATCTCCACGACGACTTTTTGGCCCGCATCCAGCGGCTTCCCGCGACCTTTACCAGATCGTCGGTCCACCTTGTCGGGGGCCTACCCACGGAGCCAAGTCCGGTGCGCGGTCGCCATTCCAGCCAGAACCGCCCCGCTCCAACAGCCATCGGTTCTTCTCGCTATGTGTCCAGCCTACTGCCACTTCAGCTGAGCATTAATCCTTTGCGCGATCTCGAATACTTTAGTTCTCCTTTTAAGGATCTCCTCATTTCTGATTCGATCACGCAGGGAAACGCCGAGCATGGCTCTCTCCATTGCACGCTGCGCACTGGTTGACCTTGTGCCTCCTTATGAGACCCATAGCAACACTGGTCATATACTTACGTTTTGTGACACTGAAGTAAGTCGGATGCGACTCGAGTCGGCGAGTCGGAGTCGGATGCTAGCAACATACGATCATATACTTTCGTCTTAAGATTGAGGTAAGTCGGATGCGAAGATTTTTCGAAGCTTCCCGAATGCTGCCCATCCGAGTTGAATTCGACAAGAGACCTCTTTCTCGAAGTTGAACTTACCTAATGAGGACTTTTTAAAGTGACATTTAAAACAAAAAATAGTAACTATTTGCCTCACTAAATGGCGTTGATGGACAAGTGAAGTGTCAAAATTGGCTTTGAAAAATAAGCGGCCTGTGCTTATTCGTTGGTTGTTAGCGGTGTTTTTGGATTTTTCATGTGAATTCTGTTTTCTTTTACTTACGTTTTCTACAGTTGACACTTGCCTGTTTATCAACGCCATCTTTCGAACCTACAGTTCTTTGTCATTTTGTAAAGCCCTCATTGGACTTCTTGTCCTAGGTATACGTCTTGCAATTCAATGTTGTTTATTATTTAATAGGAGACGGAGGAAGTCTGCGGCAACGATAATCAAACGTATAGCAGCGTGTGCGCTCTACGTGACGTCGCCTGCCGCGAGAAGAGAAGGCTGCATATCAGACACATGGGGTCGTGCGGTCAGTAACATATCGATAACTTTATTATTATTTCGGTAGGAAACGTGGAAGAAGTGCTTGTTTGAAATAGAGTTTTTGAACGCATGACATGAATAACTTTATCAGGGTAGAGCAAAATGGGACGGAATTTAGAGTCGACACCTAAGATTTCGACGAACTGATATCCTCCTTCTTTTGATGTCGGTTAAAAATGCAATTCATTAGCATCCTATTACCGATGAAACCGAACATTTTCCTAAATAAACCATATTTTAAAATGACCGAATTCAATAACTTGCCCCCAGTAAGGGCCTCAAAGGTATATGTATAGCTTAGTCAAAGTCAAATAAGCTTTATTCAAATAAAATTAATTATTAAGTACTTTTGAGTGCTGTTAGGTAGGTACTATAAACCTATGTAACTATGTATTACACTCGATGACGTGCATACCCACCATATTACATTTTCTCGATTCCTGAAAAAAAAGGTGTAAATGTCACCTTTTCTTCCTGATCTCATTTTATACGGGCCATGAAACAAGCCATGAATATCTTTGCTTTATTTCGGGCTGATTTTTCAAACTGAAATCTGTCAGTTTAATAATTAGTATAAAGTAACCAAAAGAAACATTTAAAAACTATGACTGACAAATGTAGGACAAACATTTTCAATTTGGCAGTATAATACGCTATCAAACTAATAAAGTCTTATCTAGGCATTAAAAACAGCCCTTAGGGTTTTCTTTGCCGAACACGCGGCTAACGTTCGTGAACGAATGTGCGTTACAAGTGGCCGCGTGTGAGGCGCTTTGCTTTATTAAGGGTTGTCATTATCAATGTGATTGCTAACAGAATCATGCGCCGGCATCCAATGTCCAGCCGGCACTTGGTGTGCTCGCGGCGCGTGCGCTTGCGCGACCCCCTGCGCCGAAGCCGAGCGCGAGCCCGTCTGCTCGGACACGCGGCTAACGTTCGTGCACGAATGCGCGTTACAGAAGGCCGCGTGCGAGGCTCGAATGCGCGGCGATCCGCCTATACACGTCGCTTATTACGGCGAGTGCGCTGATTCGCAGGACGATAACACTACTGCAGGTTTGTAAAAAGATATATGTTTTTATAGATGAATGAATACGCGAATCAAAAACTTTTTTGGTTCAGTAAATACGCTGCAGGACTTTGTCTAAAAGATGGCAAGAAATCTAAGTATTTTTTTTACTGCTATGCAATGTAAAACACGATAAGCGCTACATCATACGCTAACGCTACCCAATAAAATACTTGAGTAAAACGTTTTAGGGATGGTTTCACATACCATTGCTTGGGGCATCATGGGCAGGCTAGGCACACTCCGCTCCTTAGGTACGAAGCTACAAGTAGCCGGCGGGTCCGTCCGGACGGACTAATTTCAGAGGGCCGCCGCGTCGATTCGATTTCGATACTCATTCACGCGCCGCGTCCGCGTATTGTCGCGTCGTTCGTTCGCATGTTTAACCAAAATGAAGGCATATTGCATCGCAATGGGCTGCCTTAACAATAATAAAAAGGATCCGAACCCCACGTTTTTCACACTTCCAATCGTCTTTGAAAGGTAAGAAGAATGCTTGTCTAAGTACTTATAGGTAGATTCACTACTATATTTTTATTATTATTATTATAGCCTAGTTTTATTTGAAAACTAATTTGTTCTCATTAAAGTACACATTATAAACACAATAACTTGTAATAAATTAAGTATTCAGATTATTTATAATTTAAAAGAAGACAACCCTGAAGTCGTTAGAAGAAATAGAGCTACGCGATAGAAAAAGGGGCAACTTCTAGGTGAATATAACTGTAGGCAAGGGAGCGGTGTGCGACCTGAATTGCACTTTATTGCGTCTGGGAGAGAGTCGCTATTTATTTAAATGACTGCGGAGTGGATCTTCTGTACTTGTACTATTATGTATTCTGTGTCATGGGGTGTTATATGCATAATGCAAACGATAGTTTTTACATCCGTGCTACTGTACCCGTAGCACGAACAGCTATCGAAAAAAATAACGCGCGTAAAATCATTCGATAGTGCAATATTGTATTGGAAATTTGTACAACGCCATCTACCGCCGAATAACGAAATTAAAATTTCCATAGATAATTCTCTATCGAGTAATTTTACGCGCGTTTTTTTCTCGATAGCCGTTCGTGCTACGGGTACTGATGTCTATAATACCTAATTCATTAAAATAAGTTAAATAATGCTATTATCTATTTCTCACCCAGGATCAAACAGGACTGCAAAGATAGTGGACAGCAACGATATCCGCATCGGGGATGAAACGGAAACATCTAGCGAACCAATAACCAGTACCGCAGTATGCGCGAGAGTGCAGTGCGCATACGAGGCTACGTGTGCCGTTGATGCCAACGGCCAACCGAGGTAAATAACTGTTGAGTTCTCTCATATCTTCAGTCTGCTATGTATTTGTCTCTAAGCAACCGTTATTGTTTCCGGTCATTTAACAGAAATATCGAGGCAACAAATCATCTAGGCTTATTACGCTAGTAATATAATAAGTCTATGGCTTATACATTACTGAAGATAGGTGATTAGGACCTTAGAGTTCAGCTACCTTAGCACGAAAAACTCGAGTGCGAACCGAATTCATATCGAGCAATAATGTAATTGAATTTGAAATATAATTTGTTCTGCGGCGGTTGGTGGTGCTATAATAACTATCATCATCATCATCATCATCATCATATCAGCCGCACGACACCCACTGCTGGGTATAGGCCTCCCCTCCCCTAGGGATCTCCACGACGATCGGTCCTGCGCTGCCCGCATCCAGCGGCTTCCCGCGACCTTCACCAGATCGGCGGTCCACCTTGTCGGGGGCCTACCCACGGAGCGCCGTCCGGTGCGTGGTCGCCATTCCAGAACCTTTCCGCCCCAACGGCCATCGGTTCTTCTCGCTATGTGTCCCGCCCATTGCCACTTCAGCTGAGCAATCCTTCGAGCGATGTCGGTTACTTTAGTTCTCTTGCGGATCTCTTCGTTTCTGATTCGATCACGCAGGGAAACGCCGAGCATGGCTCTCTCCATTGCACGCTGGGTGACCTTGAGCCTCCTTATGAGACCCATAGTTAGCGACCACGTTTCACTGCCGTAAGTCATCACTGGCAACACACACTGTTCATAGACTTTCGTCTTGAGACACTGAGGTAAGTCGGACGCGAAGATTTTTCGAAGCTTCCCGAATGCTGCCCACCTGAGTTGGATTCGACGAGAGATCTCTTTCTCGAAGTTGGACTTACCTAACTGGATTGCCTGTCCTAGGTATACGTAATGGTCAACAACTGCAAGTGTAGTGTTCCCAACATGAACTAGAGAGGGTACAACATGGGTATTTGACATAATTTTCGTCTTATCCATGTTCATCTTGAGACCCACTCTTTGGGAAGCACTACGGAGATCTTCGAGCATTGTGTTTAGGTCTTCCATGGTCTCAGCCATAAGGACTTCAGCGGCAAAACGAAGTAGAAGAACTATACAATTATTAATTGATTCATATACGAAAAATAATATCTTTTTAACAGTGAACTAACACTAACATTAAAGCCACGCTAATTTTTGTTTATTGTAGGTATTAGACAAAATACGAAAATATGCCTTTTTAGAAGTTCTTGGTATAAATGGCTATACTTACTTAACATTTACATTAATAATAATGCTTTTAACAGATGTGCGTGTCTATTCGACTGTGCGGCGGCAGCTGCCGCGGCGGCTACGTCCGCTCCAGTTTGTGCTTCTGATCTCCGCTTGTACCCAACTCTATGCCATATGAAGCTCGAAGCGTGTCGAAGGCAAGAAGAACTTAGATTGAGGCCGTTGCCTCTATGTCGCGGTTTAGAGGTAAGTGCAGTGTGTTGGCAGTATGTCAGTACTGACTTTGTCTCGAGTGCATACGTCACAGTCGGTTGTCTAGTCTGTGGTACAGACTTGACACAGTCAGTCTGTCATGGCGGCCGACAGAGAGAGCACGTGTGGTGCATTGCCGAGCCAAAGACAGTGGACACAACAGTGAGGAAACAATGTTGTTCTTGTCTAGGGTACGTATTTATTTATCTGTAAGGCAACCACGGTGGTTAACTTAGTTCTGTTCTACCTCTATGTCATATGAAGTTTGAAGCGTGTCGAAGGCAAGAAGAACCAGAGGGCCTAGCCAAAGTAACATTGGCAAATCTTCGTTATCGCTTCGCTTTCGAAACATGTATGGGATTGACATAAGGTTTCGTTAACAATCGAATTTTAAAACGTCAAATCCATACATGTTTCGAAGCGAAGCGATAACGAAAATTTGCAAATGTTACTTTGGCTAGGGGGGCTGAAGAACTTAGATTGAGGCCGTTGCCTCTGTGTCGCGGTTTAGAGGTGAGCTAACAATGTTGTTCTTGTCTGGGGTACGCATTTATTCGTCAGTAAGGCGATCACGTTGGTTAAGTTAGTTTGAGTTGTGAGTCCTACCTCCGCTCGTACCCGACTCTATGCCATATGAAGCTCGAAGCGTGTCCAAGGCAGGAACAACTTAGATTGAGGCCGTTGCCCCTGTGTCGCGGCTTAGAGGTAACTTGCGTATTTTATTCAGGGGTGAGAAAAGATACGGCTCACGAAGGGCATACGGACAGTGTTCCTTCCAAAGTTCAAAGCTCTTGCAAGCGAAAGCCTTGATTTTCTAAACGTACTCTAATCAAATAAAAAATTCCATTAAAGAACTTAATAGCCACTTATTGATGTCACGCCACGCATTGTTTTGGTTCTTTCCTGTAACGGTTTGCTAATTTTATTGTTACCTACTCATGATATTCACAGATGAAAATAAAGTGCTTGTTTATAGTTTCGTCCTTGCGGTGATGACGAAGCTGTGGTAGATTCGGAAGGTCGGCCCGTAGACTGTGGCGGGGGCCCGCGCAGGAAGGACTGCCCCATCGGCAGCTACTGCCATCACACGGCCAAGGCGGCGAGGTGTTGTAGAAAAGGTTGGGTTACAATCAATCATTGGAGCTAGAGTTTGGTCAACGAAAGATGAGACTCGGTTCGGTTGGAAATGGAACTAATTTTGCGCCTTATTTTAAGGTTCATTTTCCAATAACATAACCTCTAAACGTTAATTTAACAGGGAAAGTGGCGCCGCCATTTCTGTCTCATCCTTTGTTGACCAGATTCTAGTTGAAGGTAACTTCTGTCTTTCGTCCAATCGTTGCCAGGTCTGGTAATGGTTTAGTCTAAGCATCGAAATCGAGCAACATCCATACAAACCTGCCATATTTCCAATATTATCTGAACATCTTTAATTATCGTTGCTTTTCAACAGAGAAAGGCCTAACCGAAACCAAAGGCTGTCAAGAATCTTGGCACGGATGTTGTGCCGACGGAATAACCCCGGCTCGAGGTCCCGGCGGCGTCGGGTGTCCGTCGCAGTGCGGCTGCCACCGGCTCGGCTCTATGACTGAGCAGTGCGACGAGAGCGGCCAGTGCGCGTGCAGGCCGGGGGTGGGGGGGCAGAAGTGCGACCGCTGCGAGCCCGGCTACTGGGGTCTGCCGAGGATCGGCACCGGACATTCTGGCTGCATCCGTGAGTACTGTACTGGGGCCTGCCGAGGATCGGCACCGGACATTCTGGCTGCATCCGTGAGTACTGTACTGGGGCCTGCCGAGGATCGGCACCGGACATTCTGGCTGCATCCGTGAGTACTGTACTGGGGCCTGCCGAGGATCGGCACCGGACATTCTGGCTGCATCCGTGAGTACTGTACTGGGGCCTGCCGAGGATCGGCACCGGACGTTCTGGCTGCATCCGCGAGTACTGGGGCCTGCCAGGGAGCGGCAGCGGACATAGTGGCTGCATCTGCATCCTTCAGTCATAATATAGCGTAGGTGAGGGGGCAGAAATGCGAACGCTGCGAACCCGGCTACTGGAGCACCGGATTTATTTATTTATTTTATTTTTATTTACTCTGGCTTGATCCGTAAGTTCTCGGATCTCGGACCTGCCGAGGATTGGCACCAAATAATTATACTGAGCATTTGCTCTAATTTTAGAGCTAGTATCGGAGGATTCCGATTTTCTGAGACCCTTAAATTAAACATGCTTACTATTACGAATTAATTTAATTTACTACAACCCTTGTTTGCAGCTTGTGGCTGTTCAGCTTTTGGATCTGTGCGTGAAGATTGTGAGCAGATGACGGGCCGTTGCGTCTGTAAACCTGGAATTCAGGGTCAGAAGTGCACAGTCTGTTCAAACCATGAGCACACTCTTGGACCGAACGGGTGTTTCGATCGTGAGTGTCTCGTCTCTTAATTGCTTTTTAGGCTTCCGTAGCCAAAATGGCAAAAAAACGGAACCCTTAACGGAACTTATAGCAGGGGGGTATCACTCCGCGCTTAAACTTTTATATTAGCCTACTGCTCGCGGCCCACTCCAAGAGGGCCATTGTCGAGGGATATCACCGCGCCGACCGAAACGCGCGGCGTGTGCAAGCGACGAGAGCGCAGCGCGTGAACGTCACGAACGAAACGAGTCAGTCAAGCGCCGAATGCGAAACTGCATGCACTTCGTTTTTGATACTTAATTACTAACGTACCTACCTACCTACCAAAGTTTATTGTATTTTTTGTATACATATTTACATACTTAGTTGTATCGAAGTTCGAAATATGGCACCAGTAAAGAAAAAAGCTAAAAAATACTATTTTTTTTTCACCCATCCCATAACCGACCCTTGCAAAAGTTGCTTAACCTCCGCAATCGTTGGGCCAGGCGCTATACCACTGCGCCATCGAGCTTCTCTAACTACTTAGAAATACTTATTATTTATGCTCTTTAAATATGCTCAGCTCACCTATTAGGTAGATTTATTTTATTTTATAAGTAGGTACCTATTAGTAATTTCATTGTTTATTCATGGGCATAACGAATGTTTTCTATGATATCAGTAACTAGCGAGTAGCAACCCCGAAATGTGTCGGTTGAGACAGAGCTATGCGACAGAAAGAGACGCCTCTCTTTCTTCTTCGTAGGTGCATATAATTTTATCCACGCAGCGTTGTGCAGTTTGAAATTGTACTTTATTGCCGTGCATCGAGAGTAGCTTATTATTTGATGGTCCTCGCGGGGACCGACTTCTGTACGTTAGTACTATTATATATTCTGTGCTTATAGGTTCGTCATGTCTGTCTGTTTGTCCGTCCGTATGTCACAGCCATTTTATTCTGTAAGTATTAGGATTACACAGTTGAAACTTATTCTTAAAAACCGCTTAACGATTTTAACACAAAAATTAAAAAAAAAAGATTAAGGGGGGCCTCCCATACATGGAACTGAAACTGAAAATAATTTTTTTTCTTCATACCAATACGTGCGGGGTGTCTATAGATAGGTCTTTAAAAATGACATTGAGGTTTCTAAGACAATTTTTTTCTCAAAGTCAACCGTTTGAAAGATAAACACTGCCAAAGTGGTAAAATGTGTCCCCCCCCTCTAACTCTTGAAATAAGAGAGTGAAAAATAAAAATAAAAAATGCTATTGATCTTCATAAAAACTTTCAACGAAAATTGGTTTGAACGAGATATAGTAATTAGTTTTTTAGATAATATATCATATTTTCCAAAATCGCAAATATAACTTTATCATTCATACCAACACTGAAAAACAAAGTTATTTTTACAGACGAAAAATTATAGTGGTAGTAAATATGGTATGTCCATCAGCCATTTTTGATGTCCCCACTGCTGGGGCACAGGCCTTCCTTATGGGTGGTAAGGAGGATGGGCCATAACCCACCACGCGGGCCCAATGCGGATTGGTGGGTGTTAACGACTACAAATGCAGCCGGGACCAACGGCTTAACGTGCCTTCCGAAGCACGGAGGAGCTCGAGATAATACATTTTTGGTCACCCATCCCATGACCGACCCTTGCGAACGTTGCTTAACTTCCGCAATCGCTGGGCCAGGCGCTAAACCACTGCGCCACCGAGCTCCTCAAATATGGTATGGTATAAGGTAACTACGGAACCCTACGGCGCGTGGCCCGACACGCACTTGGCTGGTTTTTTTTATTAAAAAATATTGTTGACTAACGTTTTTTTTCTTTCAACAGCTGAATCAACACAACTGCCAGCGACTAATTGTGAACATATGACATGTTACTTTGGAGCACACTGCATAGTTCGTAGCGGTCTAGCAACATGTGACTGCACCACAACAGAATGTCCGGCGACAGAGGGGCCGTCAGTGTGCGGTAGCGACGGGCGTACATATCTCTCCGCTTGCCACTTGCGATCCCACGCTTGCAAGACGCAGTCGGATATTGTCGCTCAAGCCTTCGGCCCTTGCGCCGAGGGGACTCCACACGTTAGGCGAGGTAGCCGCTCAACCGACAACCGCTCGACCCCCACTCGTAAACACCGAGAGCACAACCCCATACCTCTAGAGTCACACGCCAGACATTCATCCACAAACTCTCTCCAGTACACAGACGCTTCCGTAGACACCAGCGATAGCGGCAAACCAGATAGTCCAGACCCCGAACTCAGTTGTGTCGACATCCTCCCGCCAGTCGGATACCGCTAGCTTTACAAGCGCTAGAATAGTAGACTTCTGCACCAATTGTTACCGATGTAGATACGAGGCACTTAAATGTAAGATTTTAAATATTAGCAGTTTTAAGATGTTGTTTAAACTGATTCGCAGAAAAGAACGAAATCGAGAGAATTGTAGAGGAAAACTGTGTTGTGAAACCTAAAGATAAAGTTGTAACTTTGGAAGATTTTGAGGAAGAACTGAGTAACGAAGTAGAAGAAGATTATTTGCTTTACGAAGAATATATTGAGGAGGAGACAAGCGATGTGTACAAAGTGCCGTTGTTCGATGGCAAGGCTGGTATGACTGCTCGGACGCGGTTACCGGCGAAGCGATTCGATATTTGGGCTGAAGTGTCCGCCGTTTGTGGTAAAGGTACTTTGTTGACTGCATCCGGCTCGAGGGACCATTTGTGGCTTGGTTTAGTAGATGATGAAGCTGTGTTGCGTTGGGATGCGGGGAGTGGGCCTCTGGACTTGCGTTCTGGGAAGGTGAAGATAGATGGCAAGTCGAAGATATCAGCGCGGCGGTATAAGAGAGATGCGATGCTGAGAGTTGGTTCAGCCACTGCACGCGGTTCGGCGCCAGGGCGTATGAGCTCATTAGACGTGGACCCATTCATCTACATTGGCCATTCTCCGGATAATGTTACGAAGTAAGTCTAATTTTTATCATTTAGTTACCTCTATAATTTAGCTATGATTTTTTATTATTATTCGATACACTGTTATACAAACATTCAACTGTATGTCATAAAATATTTATTTTCACTGCTCTCTATTTGTTTAAGTTTTTTTTAATGTAAAGCAGGATAGTGCTTGGCCTTCATCTCACCTGATGTTAAGTGACGATAAGGCCGAAGGTGGAAGCGCACTACTCCCGGAATCCTCATCACTGCTAACTGCCGGACGGAACACAACAATTTTTAAATTGATATTATGACGTCAGACTTAGGCTAGCCAGCCTGCCTAGCATGACCGATTTATATCGCGTGATATAGCATTTTATCGACACTCATCTGTCAAACTCCTTTGTCTTTTTGACAGTTAAACGTGATAAAACGCTATATCACGCGATATAAATCGGTCATGCTAGGCAGGCAGGCGGACTTGAAATAAGCCGTACCACCAACCAAACCGAGTACAAATAGTACCCCCCTAGGAATCGAACCCGGGACCCCTGCGTCTTACACGGGTGGGCGAACCACTAGACCACAGATTTACACAATCAATTTGAGCTACAGATGCAGCAACGTATAAATGTAGGCGCAAATTGTTATGAACCTAGTAAGTGATTAGTATGTAATATTAAACGTCACTTTCTATCCAGGTTATCCGGCACACCGTTACACGGCTTCGTGGGTTGTATTCACCGGCTGCGCGTGAGTGGCCGCGACATAATACCTCCCACCAGAGGGCTATCAGTGACGGGGCATGGACTACGCCCGTGCACTCCTCACAACCTCGCGCATCTTGTTTGTCCATAAATATTTTATTTCATATTAAAAAAGAAGAAAATATATTTTGGTTAATTGTAAGTTAAAAAAATATCAATGTTCGAATAAGGTAAAAGTTTTGTTAATGAATGAATGTAAATTTGGTTTTTGTTGTAAGATCATACGCAACGAATGTGGTCAAAAAGGTTGCTAATGTTGTAAGGGAATCCAAGTTTTATAATATTGATAAGATTTAAGAAAGTGTGTCAGCCCCTTAGCATGACTACCGAAACACGATATACACGTTCATTTGCTGCAAGGCTGGCATATATCTCAAAATTGGTAAGTTTTTAGTTAATAATATAGTTATGTATAGAAGCTCTGTTTAGTGTAAAAACGCCATTTCTCTATAGTAAGAGAGAGAGAGCAACTATTTACAGATGTGCTGTTATAGCACTGTCTCTTTCGTTCCAGTACTTGAAACCTTAAAATTCTCTCCTGTAAAATGATACTTTTTGAAAAATGTCGACCTTGCTGCAAAATGCGCATGATATAGCGTTTTGTCGATACTCAACTGTAAAAATCCATAGTCTTTTGACAGTTAAACGTGATAATCATTATCGCTTTTCGATGGGCATGCTAGGGGGGCTGTATTATCAAATTACCTTTAAAATTATTTGCTATTGGCATTAAATTATATTATAGTAAAAAAACTATTGTGACATACCTATATCATTAATAGATTTTTAAATTCCTTGTACTGAAACTATCGAACTTCAATGTGATAAACTTCTTAAAATTTCTTACTATTGTTAACTTTGACATATCTAACTCTACGCGTTTTGTAATAAACTACCTTAAAAATATATTAAGCAGTTGAAATTTAATCTGAATTTTATTTCTCACTGTCGTTTTTAACTTGGAATATTATATTTTTAATTTAAGTGTGATGGCGAGACTACTTATTAAGGAATTCCCTTACCCTGGCATAAAGAAGCAAATTAATCTGAAAAATGTTAGTCAGTAATGTCTTAAATACATTTATTTGTTTTACTTTTGATACGGCGAATTCATAACACTTCCAAAAAAACAAAAAAATAAATTAAGTAATTAAATCACGACTGCCCTGCCAAAATATTTTTAATTACATTTGAAAGTAACGTCGTACATCCAGACGCCTTATTGTTTTTAAGTTATTGTCATTCTGTATGATGTAAGGATTCTAACGATACCCCATTCCAAATCCTTTAAGGCATTTAGAAGTTATAATGGAATAAAGAAACTCACATACACACAAACATACATGAACCCTAAACACATTACACGCTCTGTTTTTTTGGGCAGTCGTGCAAAAAATGCAATTTCTTTCAGGTAAGTAGCTACAAAGTTTCCAAAGTAGATAATTAAAGTGTTCGTCGATCATAAAGAGACAATGAGAACCTTTTTGATGAACTAAATCGCATTTTATTTTGATACTTAATAAAGGATAAATTTCCCGTCATCTCTCTCAGTTTTCATCGTCGGCCCATTATTTTCTTATCTACACTTCGCCCCCTTGGCTTTTATATACCTCCTTATCGCAATCTTCTTCATAAAAGACAGAGCTTCAAAATTTAAAGCCATTATTCTGTTAGACGAACAACTGAGAGCAAGTCGTAAAAAGTTTTTTTTACAAGTCTTATCAATAATGGAACAGCGACCGTGTAACAGATCGTAATCGTGTCAATAAAAATATACTCGCTGTTACAGTGTTAATGAATAATAATTAGGCTTTTATTTAGGCTTGTTTCTATGGTTTTACTTGACCAGTGATGTTATAAGGGTTATAGCTTTTTAATAGTAAGCCCTCATAAAAAAAAATTAGGAATGATATTGTATTAGAAGATAGAAATAGAAAAATGTTTATTCAGCAAAACAGTTTCAAAAAATATAAAATTAACATCGAGTTTACAC
Source organism: Agriphila straminella (assembly GCA_950108535.1). NCBI lineage: Eukaryota > Metazoa > Arthropoda > Insecta > Lepidoptera > Crambidae > Agriphila > Agriphila straminella. The sequence goes on along the minus strand of OX467306.1, from coordinate 9,433,211 downwards.
ATTTTTTGCTGAAGCGGTAACATCTCAGCTTGTGCCGCTGCTTGAAACAGTGGCGCTGGTTTTCAGATGCAACCGTGGTGGTGACAATAATTATACAATTATTTTCTTATAGTCAAAACTACATATTAATTATTATTTAAAACATCTAGGTATGCACTATGATACTACATTATTACTTTCATTATTGATCAGTTTACAAATACTTACTCTGTTAGTTTAGTTTAAATAAGTACAAAGACTTATTAGGTATAGATCCATTCACAAAATACATAATTAAACCATTTAGGTAGGTATACAGTGATGCAACATTACTAATGATTTGACACTTTCATAATCGATCAGTTTACAAATAATTATTTTGATAGTATAAGTAGGTATAGCATAAATGAGCATAAAGAGAAAACTAATTATAGACCCAATCACTTACACTGCCTAGTTGAATGTTTAAAAAGTATGCTTTGATTTTACGTTTAAAACTGTAGACAGATGTGAGAGCACGGAGGGGTGGAGAGATATTATTCCAAATCTTTGTGGCAGTGTATTTTGTAAAAATAATTATACTGAAAAAAAATGTTTTTTAAAAACACTTTTTAAAACGGACTAAAAATTATAAAAATCGGACTAAAACATTAAAACGGACTTGTAAAAACAGACTAAAAAGTATAAAATAAATTCTTCAGTAAAAAAATCTTCTGTAAATATTTATTTTATAAATTACCTACAGTAGTTCTTACTAAGGTCACAGATAATATAATACCTAATAGGTACTAGTCTAAGGTTAAGATGCGGAGACGATGATATTTTTTAATATCATTGGCAGGCCTTAATAACTACACTACAGCAGACGTCTCGAAAATTATGGCATTGTATTACTTTTCAGTGTAAACAAATTATTTCATTTATTAAGTTTATGTGAATCTTCACTCTTACTTTACAAACAGACTCCTACAGGCCTTTTATTCATACGATACGCGCCAAGCCAGCTCGCCTTCGCATCTTGCCGTTTATTAATTAGTGTTCTAAATAATATGCGTGGAACTAATATCTCAGTGTTGTAGCTCGTTTATCTTCGCGTTTTCATACTTACTGCAGGTCTGTCATAGATAAATGTTCTGTACAATTAAAGGTTTCTTCGAACCTTTGTGGGATAGACATTGGTGCATTCAGACAGACCGCTTTCGTCCAGTTTCGTTCCAATAAGAAAGTCCATTACCTATTCATACTTCACAAGTTTTGTTTCTTTGTACCTACACCTTCTAAAGTTGTGAACATGTTTTGAAAATAGGGGGAAAATAGTGGGAGAAAGTACAGTACAGTAATTTTGTATGGGAAATTTTTGCAGCGCCGAAAAGCGAAATGAGATTTTTCATAGACGACTCCTCTTTAAAGACGTTTTTTTTCTTGATAGATGTTCGTGCTAGGGGTACGGTACGGTAGGTATTGCAAAACGATACTGTACGATTAGTATGTCTGATGATAAGATTCTATAGGTAACTTCCGAAGTCACCGCAATATGAATTTCCAAAAATGGGTTTCCACAATCGGGAATTGAATCCTGATCGGGTTTTCTTTGCCAGAAAGTTAGGTGGGTATACTTTAACCGCGAGACACCGCTTATAATTTTTTTCGACCGATCGCAACTTCCCTATTCTTTTTAATAAAAAAAACTGTGGATAAGTTTTTTTTTTTTGCTTCATGTTATTAAGTTATTATTTCTGACGACGACTGACCTACTTTTTAACCGACTTCAGCAAAAGGAGGAGGTTCTCAATTCGATTGTATGTTTTTTTTTTTTTTTTTTTTTTTTTTATCATTGTTCGCGCGTATCTTCGACATTTATGGACCGATTTAGATGATTCTTTTTTTGTTCGATTGAGTTTTCTTGCGAGATGGTCCCATTTAATTTTTTTTTAAATCGGTTCAGTAGTTTACAAGTAATCCTGAAAATACTATGATATTAAATCAACTAACTTGACAATTTTGTTATTTATGAACCGAATTAGATGATTTTTTTTGTTGGGGAAGGGATACCTTTGTGTAGTCTTTTTAACCGACTTCAAAAAAAGGAGGTAAGTATTCAGTTTGTATGTATGTTTCTCCGCGATTATCTCACGTTTGGCTGAGCCGATTTTTCTTCCTAAATAATATACCTACACTACCTAATACACAAAGGTACTTACACTAAAAATAAAAAAATAAAAAAATTGTTTAAAAAACAAAAAAAACCGACTTCAAAAAACCTGCCTCTAAAAAGCAAGAAATAATATACAAATCATTAGTACGCATTATCATTGTTATAATAAAACACGTCAATTGAAGTCGGGTGGGGCTTTTAGAATAAAAAAAGGAAGATGTACTCCAGCCCCACCCGACTTCAAGAGACGTGTTTTATTATGATAGGATTAAACGAACTTACCTGAAGTGAAGTTCAATCCTGATTATATGAAGTACTTAGTCCGAGATATTTACAATGTAGTACTTGGTCTTTCACACTCTTGATACGCGAATTTCAAAGCTAAAAGCAGAAAACAAAAATCGCCACCTGGCAACACTTAATGTCAATGTCAATATTTCAGAGCCCCTAGCAACACAGCCAGGGAAAATTAATTTAATTACTACCTAAGAAAAATTAAATTAAGGGAGGGCGGGATGTTCTATCTCGGACTAAGTACTTCATATAATCAGGATTGAACTTCACTTCAGGTAAGTTCGTTTAATCCTATCATTATATTTGTACTTAGTCCGAGATATTTACAATGTAGATGTTCAGAGTAGAACATAACACTTTTAATTACAAATGATTTATTCAATATTCAAACAGATAATTATGACAACTCCTTTCTTAAAATTTAAATTAAATCAAATTAAATTATTTAATAGTGCTTTAGCAAACAACACTTGGTTAAAATGTTCAGAGAAGAACATATCACTTTAAAATTACAAATGATTTATTGTTTCAAGATTCATAATCAAAACAGATACCTATGTATGTATGACAACTTCTGTCTTAAATATTTAAAATTAAATCAAATTAGATTATTTAATACCTTTCTAGCAAACAACACTTAGTAAGATGTTCAGAGAAGAACATAACACTTTAATATTACAAATAATTTTATTTATTGGCTCAACATTCATAATCAAAACTACTTAGTTATTATGACTTATGCCAACTTCTGTCATAAAAATTAAATGAAAGCAAATGAAATTATTCAATACGGCTCTAGCAAACAATGCTTGGTTAGGTTCATTCATGGTACGGCTCATTATAGAGTAGTTTGTTATAATGTGCTGCAAAGGCCGGCGACCTAGGAGACCAACCCACTGGTCTAATAATAATGTCTACAGAGAGACCTTCTATGGACACATGGGGTCGCAGCACAGCATGGCACCACCGTCTGACATCTCTAGCTTCAACCATCTACTGATGGACTGGTCAGACACACGATGGTGCGGTCTTTTGAAAATAATAAACAAATAATTGAATGAATTTTCATTCCCCTGGTTATTTCCATATATTGTGTAAGCGTTTGAATGGGACATATTTCAGGTTGACAGTGAAATAAGTTAAGATTACTTGACGTTGACGTAAAAAAAAAAAAAAAATTATTTCGACATCAGTAGCTATGTTAATTTAATCTTTTTTTTTTTTTTTTTTTTTTTTTTTTTTTTTTTTAATGGAATTTATATTCTGGACCCTCAGGCCAGTACCAATACTAACAGCATAACAGACTTATTGGTGAGCTTTTCTAAGCTTAATTTATTCAATGGATACACATTGTACCAGATACAAACATATTATGATAGAACTTTAGAAGGGTCCTCCTACACACTGCCATTGGGTTTTTTTTTTTTTTTTTTTTAAATCCCATAACTCTAGGGTATAAATAAGAGACCATGAAATAGAATCGAATAGTGTAGGAAATATTTTTCAACTAAATATTCTTTACATTTATTATTTTTCATACAAAATAATTTAAAAAAGTTAAGACTACCTATGCAAAACACTTTTATGTGAAATATGGCAACGTCACATTTCCTTGCCTCTAAATAGGCTTATCATCACATCATCAATGAAAATTTTAGTAGTAGTATTTGTCAATGAAAGCTAAACGTCATCTTTACGTTTGTGATCATTGATAATAGTAAAAAACTATATGTATGCAAAAATAAAGAATCGTCATAATGGTAATAACTTTTGAAGTAATTTAATTAAGATTGATAAAATCTACAAAACTAGGCATCTTAGGACCACATGTTCGAGGAGTTTTTTGATTATTTTGACCCATAGAATATAAAAGTTCCATAGAAGCTACTTCTGACCATAACACTACTGTCTGTTTAAATTTTTTGAACATCTTTTAAAAGTAAATAAAAGTAAGTAATGCGTAAAAGAATAACTTTCAACCAATTAACAGTGAATGCCTGTATTCCACACAGGTGGATTCCTGTGCCATGATATATTCTTACACATTTGAAGTTAACAAGAGATGCAAAAAAATATATATATATATATAGGTATATAAATGTCAGACATTCCCAATTTTATAATTATAACGTTGAAGGTTTCAGTCGACAGTTACAGTTAATTACTTGGACTCATAATCAGCATTAGTATAGTATATTGATTTTATGTATGATAAAATCAATAATTTCAAGTCACACACCACTGCCAGATCTGTATTGCCAAACCATTTAATAAGGGATACTGATACTGAACTCCCCTAGTCTGTTGACTTAGAAGAATGCAGTGGTATTGCCTATTTCAAGAAGGATTTCACAATTTATTAGGTCTTGAGCAAAACATTTTAATGTAAAAAATGTAGATAATAATTCACAATAACTGATATGAGAGTCTAGTTCTTCATCAGACCAATGACCTCTAGCACTCTGGCCGTTGCAAAATGCGCCCCAACCAGTGACCGACTTCCAAAAGATTTCCAATTTAAAATCATATTGCTTTATCTTACTATTATAGCAGAAGTAATATTTCTTTTTCACCATAGTGAATCCCATTTACCTTCTTTAAGTGCTTCAATAAGCACTTTAATGTAATGCAATCATTACTATCATAGTTGCCTCTGGAGGCTTCTAACCTCCAGAACTAAATTTCCTAATAGTTATACAAATTCTCTAATTTTACAGCTATCTCTCTTTTAGGAACTGTTGAATTAAAAGTTTTTTTTTTTTTTTTTTTACTAATTATCAAAACCTGAGAATTAAGATTAAATAATCTTTCACTCTGGAAGCCTTCAGGAAACTCCTTGTTCTATTAATAATGAAAACTAATGTCTCAAATACAATAATTGTGACATTATTATTATTTTGGAGACATTCCTCATAATATGACGGTCCCAGACAGATTGTGTCATATAAATATATTATTATTAAATACAGTACAAAATGTACGGGTTAGGTAATTTTGTAAAAACAAATGGCGCTGATGTTAAAACAAAGTGCAGGCAATTCAACTGATATAATTTGCCATGAAAGATGAATCTTAAAGTTAAAAAGTGTCTGTGATTTACTAGAACTGGCACTAAGAAGTAGGTATTTTTCATTTCTATAGTAGTCATACAGTTTCCTCTTGTTAGTAATTTGCACATACTCCTAACATTTCTAATTTAGAATGAGAAGTCTCTATAAACTTACTAAAGGTGTTTAAGTTAAGTATGAACTTGTGAGTACCATAACTTTTAGGCACAGTAAAAATACTTGAAAGAATTGACTACAGACTACTCAACAATATTGCAATTAATTCAAGAAGCTTAACAATTTCTTTAAAAAGAATTAACTTCTTAGATAAATTAAGATTATTATTGCATGGTATATAGTTTTTTCTAAATTAAATTATTTTAATTTTAAAATAAAAATAAAAATAAATCTGTAAGAAGGATATAGTAACCCTTTCTTATCCACTGCAATTATTACAGGATCCTGAGTTAATGTTTCCCAACATAAATAAAAATATTGCAGTGTTTCTGTAAATTTTACCTCTAGGTACGGGTAGCAAGATCTGCTTCTGAATCACTCGTGAGCTTAGTGGGGCAGCGCCTGGTACCCGGGTTAATGTTGGGATCCTCTTCGAGTTGTTAACTTTGAGGTTAAAATCTAAATTCTTGTCCAATAATGGGCTAATCAGCTTCATTTTAATATTTGTATATATTTATAATTTAAACGACAGAGTAGTCTTATAACATCGCTTGAATTCTTGACGATAGTCATAGTGTATCAATGTTTGATTTAGTCATCATGACTATTGTTTGACATAATAGTGGCAATAGCATTTCTTGTATCCTCTTGTGTCAATAAACCTGTAAGACCTACGTTACGCTTGTATAAATTTTCAATTTTCAGGAAAATGAAGTTAATTATCAAAATCTTTTCCCATTCTTCTGTCAAGATGTTTTGAAATCTTAGTAAGTATACTGTTAGTGTTGTTTACTGTTGATGGGAATGTTCCCCATGCTCTCATTCATCTTGGGCTAAATGTAAGTAATCTCATTTGATAAAAGAAAAATTATTTGGTAAATAACCATTATGTCTGGAGGTCTATGCAATGATTTTCCCACATTTTTAGAGCTTCATGAACAATGAATAGGTAACACAATTGTTGAATTTTAGAACAAAATTCTTACTTGATCTTACTAATAACCTAGTAAGCTCTTATCCCAACGGGATAACGTATGTACATATTAAACAATATTTGATACCTACTAGTTATTGGTTTATATTTTTCCAACGAGAAGTATGCTAGTATCCCAATGGGATTACGTATGTACAATAGTAAAAAATATTTGATACCTACGATATCAGTTTAAACCTTCTCAACGAGAAGTATGCTTTATCCCAACGGGATTACATTATGTACATTAGTTAAGAATATTTGATACCTACTCGGTATCTGTTTATACCTTCTCAACGAGAAGTATGCTTTATCCCAACGGGATTGCATATGTACAATAATAAAAATATTACTCAGTATTGGTTTATGCCTTCTCAACGAGAAGATGCTATTATCCCAACGGGATTACATATTATGTACAATAGTAACAATATTACTCGGTATTGGTTTATACCTTCCCAACGAGAAGAAAACATCGCTGTAACACGAGGATATTTGTTTATAAACAAATCCAACTATCACCACCCCACGGGGGGCTCGCATAGTCGCAACGCGATAATGCGTACAATTACTTTGCCAGTTTGTATGTTATAACTTTGTAGGTATTCATGTTTTACCAGAAATTAGTTTTTCAACCTAATACGAGCTTCTTAGATGGTGAAGATGAGAACTCAAAATACTTACAATCTTCCTTCTAGTTACAAACTTATCATTTATACTTTTGGTGTTTTTTCCCAAATCTTTGAATAGTTCTGTCGAATCATCTTCAGACTTTCGTTTGGGCATGCTAATCACAATTTAACACAATATTACACAAAAGAACAATGAAATTTCCAAATAAAATCCCGAAGGGAACAATCGCGTGCGAGCGCGAAAAAACAATTGACATTGACATTAAGTGTTGCCAGGTGGCGATTTTTGTTTTCTGCTTTTAGCTTTGAAATTCGCGTATCAAGAGTGTGAAAGACCAAGTACTACATTGTAAATATCTCGGACTAAGTACAAATATAATAACAATGATAATGCGTATCTAATGATTTGTATATTATTTCTTGCTTTTTAGAGGCAGGTTTTTTGAAGTCGGTTTTTCAATGAAAACTTCCAGTTCTTGTCGTTGGGGTAATTAACGACCAAATATGGAATAAGCCATAAATGGTACCTACTGAGTGAAATTACAACATACGTTACTAGGCTGCGCGAGACTAATTTGATCTGACTGGAATAATGAGAAAAGTATTTTATGGACAGATCCCAAAAACTTAGGCCCTTCGCTGCGTCAAGCGGGATTCCGCCGCGGGTACACGGCGCGGGAATGTAGATTGCTGGTTTTTTTGACAGGCAGATGCTTGCGCAGTTGCATTTAATCTATGTCGCCCCGCGCGCGTGTCCCGCTTAACGCAGCGGACACGCTTAGAAACGTGTAAAAACAACACGTCTAGCCAGATCACAGTCAGATATTATAAAGCATTTTGCTTGTCAGTCGTTTTTGTAGTCGTTCTTGGTGGTGGCTTTTGGGTGATTTAAAATGTATGATGTTCCAATAGGCAGTAGGTACCTATACGTCAGTAATTTTTAGGTACCTAGGTTGTACTATTATGTATTCTGTGACCTAGGTAGGGCTTACACCTTTATCTTACACTAAAATTAAGTCGTAAAACATCAGATGTCATTATTAAGATGAAGGCGGGCCATATGTGGGCCGCTTAGTGGTGGCCATCAATTTGGCGACAACAGCCGCTCAGCCGTCGTCTGTGCCCGTAATACTGCTAAAAGCCTCTATTCATTTCGACTTTCCCGCCATCGTTTACCGCCATTGATGTGGCATGGCGGGACACGTTACAAATATTCAACTCGTTTATTGTTTCATTTCGATAAGTACGGTTGTTATGGGATAGGGTATTACGTTTGAATGAGGTAGTAATGGATATTGTTTCAAAATTACATTGTCGAAGTGGGGGTGTAAATTAATTTTGTACTTAACTAAGTATGTAGGCCTACTTAAGTGCACCAAGTACCTATGATCTAAAGCCCCTATTGCTTTAGAGCAGGGGCTTTCAGTGGGGCGCCCCCCCAAGGGGAGTGTGGCCAGTTTTTAGGGGATGGAGGGGCGAATCATACGATATTTTTTAACAAGAATTTTCTCTAGATTAAGAATAGGCATACGACTGCGGTTGTGGACATTTTATGTTAGGTTCCTATATCAGAGTTCATACGATCAGCTAACTAGGTACCATGATATTAATATTGCAAGGTTTTCAAACGCTCACAGGCATCTTACAGGCATTTAACTAGTGAAGCATCCTATCACAAAACAAACAAAAGGAACCAGTACTTATACAAATTGAAATTATCAAGACTAGCAGAATTTCCGACTCCACAGAAGCTTAATTTAGGAAAGTTCAAATATTTGTTGACCCGCTTATATTGTTCAGACAACTATGAGCATCCTCCGGAAGAAAGGGGTTTGCCCTCACACCTGCATTGGCGCGATGCCCTTCGTATGGCTTACCAAGTTACCCCTAATTTATTATTAAGGGTACCCGGGTACCTACCCTCGGCTACGACACGCACCCATAAAACATGATTCTCTGCAGACGTGAAGTGTTAGGCTTTGTTATTTGATGAATGTTGAGTTCCTTGTTATTGATTACATTTTGAGCTTTAGTATATTCTGTGCTTTAGTGCTGGTATAAAAGTCTCATGAATCTTTAGAATTTATTTCCTAGCATAATATTGGGTACCTACTAGATATATTTAATAATGTTAGTCTCTAAAATCAACTAATTATTTTCGAATGATAACATAAAACATGTAGGCTGTAATCAATTAACTATTTCAAGGAAAATTTGATGTTTTGTGGTTTCATTTCAGTTGCAGCTGATACCTAGGTACCTACTCATATTGTAGGTAATACCTACCACAGTATATAAGTAGTACTTATTAAAACTGTGGTAATACGGTGATACAGAAATATTTCCTATGCAGCATGCAGGCATGATGTGCATAATAAAATAACATTTTCACGGGAGGGTCTCTAGTGCGACATAGCATAGTAGAATCTACTATGGACATAGTAAGAATTTTCTACCTGGTTAATATCATGGCAGCGAATGTTTAATCACTGTTGTGACACTTGTGACATCGTACGGATACCTACCACTGGATACTGTGACGCCGACATGCGCTGACGACAAGCAACCAAGGGTTGTCACAAAATAATAGAGTTAAATAAGTAAGTACTTAATAGAAAAAAAAAAAAAATACCGTAGACTTGATAACCTCCTCCTTTTTTTGAAGTCGGTTAAAAAGATGGAAAATATGATAGGATAAAGGTTACTTTTAAGTAATAACAAGGTAAAGTGTGGTGTGCTTAATGGAGCTGTTAGAAATCATTAACAATTCCGAAAAAAAACTGAAAATATTTTTAAACTACGATGTGTAGAACGGCTTATATCAAAAACACTATAAGTATGACGTGGGTGTGTGTGTTGTGTGTACTTTAATAAAAATAATAATTTAACAATATTCCAAAAATACCAACTGATTTTATTGAAGTGACATGAATTATTAAAGTGACAGACAAGACAACCCTATTGTAGTTGGACCGTACACGAGTGCAGGTAGTTTTACGAGGCAAAGAAATAGGTACCACTCGGATTACTAAATTAGAGCTGCTCCAGAAACTTGCAGTTTTCCGACCCAGATTTTACCTATGTGCCGACAAAGTTTTAGACGAACTGCGTGTAATTGGGCTTCTAAAGTATTCCTAATGTCGTCACTTCTTAGCGTTTACGTAAATTATTATTTTTACGGATATATATATATATATATATTATAAGCAAAAACAATCTTATTTTGCCCCCACTCCGTCCAACCACTATAAATAACGTGCACAACGCCAAGCGGGCCTCACTTTGCTCTTGGCATTTGGCGCGGACGGATCCCTGCTCGAGTTGCTGTCGGGTGACGTTTTATTCATTTTCCTTCTTAAAAGTGTTATCAGTGTTAGTTTATTGGTTTAAATGTGATTAGTGTGAGTGAGCAATCTTTTAGTTTTGAAATTATTAATAAAGCAGTCGTTTCAATGGTAATTTTGTTAATTTTCATCATAAAAAGATAATTACAGTGTTTAGTGTTCTTTTGTGTTTTTTTGGTCTTTTTTCACTTCTGGTGCTAAAATCAGAAGTGGGATAAAGAACCTGTTTAGATAAATCAGCCCACCTGTAAATTTTATTTTGAGGTTAGATTGCTTACTCACATGTTCATATTTATTTTTGTTCGTGTATTTTTGTGCATTAAGTAGTTTAATATGGTCCGATCAGGATCATGCAGCCGTCAAAGGCAAAGTACTCGGAGTGTCTCGAGCGGTCGGATAGATCTAAAAATCGTCGTAATCATGATTCGCATAGTAAATCTAGTGATCGTAGCCGAGGTAGCTCGAGACATTCTCCGATTAGCCAGAAACGGCGACGTGATCTTCGCAGTAATTCTCGTGGCCGTGATCCGTCTGGTTCGAGCAATAGGCAACGACGCCGCTTGCGTCACGCGGATAGAAATCGTTCTCGAAGTGTCTCTCGTGTTCGGTCGCGATCACGAGGTAATACTAGGAATAACGTTCGTAAATCTCGATCTCGCTCGCGTCGTTCCTCGCTTCATCGAGGCCGCCGTCCGCATAGTAGACCTAGAGGCCCGGTGACCAGGGGGCTTACCATCAGCAAATAAGAAACCGTTCTGTTCAAAAGCAGGCCTTAAACAGGACTGTTTAAGGCCAGCTTTCATACTAACCGTTGAGGTCATAGTACGAAAAAGTAATGCAGTTCAATATAAGCCCTGCTATAAGAGCTCATAGTAAGGCCCCTGAACGCTGAGTCACGCGCGAGCCGTTCTATTGAATCTGTCGCTCCACCCTCTGAGGCGTCTACCCTCGCTCACGCTTTGATGCAAGCCATAAAAACGCTACAACCGACAAAGGTCTCAACACTATTACGTATCTAATTTCGACCCATTAATAAATAACATCGAAGCGTGGTGCGAGGAGGTGGACCGCGCCAGGGACGCGAACGGATGGAGTGATCACGAGTGCTTGTCCCGCGTAGCCTCTTGCCTTAAGGGTGATGCTAAGGTTTGGTTGGGCGAATGGGTGACGAATGACAGGACGTGGTCCAATTTTAAAAGGGAGTTCAAACCCCTTTGCCCAAGCAAACTAGACTACGCGGATATCTTGTTTGAAGCGATGAATTCGACTTCAGATAAATACGCTACGTACGCAGAATATGCGCGTCGGACTTTATTACGCCTTAGAGTAGTTCAGGGACTTAGTGACGAGTTGAGAACGCTTATCGTCATTCGTGGTATCGATAGTCCCCAAGTTCGCGCAGCTGCCGCCAACGCCGAGTTGACGCCAGATAACATTGTCTCTTTTCTATCGATTTACACAAAGCCGACTAGGATTAGGACCGATAAGTCCGTTAATTCCAAAAAACCTATTCATCACGGTTCGAACGTTCGTTTTGGCCCCAAGTGTTTTAATTATGGTTTGAGAGGTCACCTTGGTAAAGATTGTAAACGTCCTAAATCAAATGCTGCTCCTGCCCCGCAACCGGGCGTAAGTAAGTCATGTACATTCTGTAAGAAGCAGGGACACACAGAGGATACCTGTTTTGCGAAAGCACGATCGGAATCTCGCAATCCGCGTAACGTTAACCTTTGTTCTCATCCAACGGATTATAAAAACAGTAACGACGTAACTACCGCGGTTATAGATGGCGTACCGGTTGATGTACTAATTGATAGTGGTGCTCTCGATGTGTCCCTGATTTCTTCAGATGTCTTAAAATATATTTCGTGTCAACCAAAGTTAAGACGTTGCGTTTTAAAAGGTATAGGTGACAAAGAAATTGTAACTTTCACTTACGTAACTGTTACCATAGAATTTAGTGATATCTCCATCGAGACCGATCTCGTAGTTGTTCCATCGGCGTTTATGAACACTCCTATCATAATAGGCACAGATGTCTTAAATCGCGACGGTATTTAATTACTTACGTGAGATGAGAACTAAGGATAGGCAATACCTTACGCATGCTAACAGCCGTACCTGTGTTAATTCTGTCCAGTCGCAGGACAAGCTTTCGGTGAAGACGCCTCTTCAAGGCAATAATTTAGATAAGCTTATGTTAGTGAAACACGAGTTTTCGGAATTTTTGATATCTAGTACCGCTGCAACGACCGTAAAGACGGGCGAAATGGAGATCAAGCTCACTAGTCCCGTACCAGTGGTATACCGGCCGCACAAGCTCTCCTATCAGGAAAAACTTCGAGTTAGGGAAATCACTAAAGATCTTTTAGACAAAGGGGTGATTATGATTAGGCGGTCTAACTCCGAGTTCGCTAGTCCAATTATACTAGTAAAGAAGCGTGACGGTTCTGATAGGTTTTGCGTCGATTTTAGGGCACTCAACCGAATCACAGTGAAGGACCCCTAACCTTAATTGACGATCATATTGATAGCTTGGGCAGCTACAAATTTTTCTCCAGCTTTGATATGGCTACTGGGTTCCACCAGATTCCTTTGAAAGAAAGCAGCATCCACCTTACTGGTTTCGTCACGCCCGAAGAGCATTTCGAGTATACCAAAATGCCCTTTGGATTAGCTAATTCACCGATCGTATATCAGCGCATCATAAATGATACCTTGCGAGAGCTTATAAATGAGGGTAATGTGCTACGTCGATAACGTGCTCCTTTTGAGTAACACCATTGACGAGGGCATTTGGTTGCTCCGTAATGTGTTAGGCACCCTCACTCAAGCAGGCTTTTCCATTAACCTTCAGAAGTGTTCTTTCTTGGTGATCGAGGTAGAATATCTAGGCAGGGTAGTAAGTCAGGGTCAGGTTAGGCCGAGCCCTCGTAAGGTCGAAGCCCTAGCTAACACCACCCCTGTCATACGTTCGCTGGTGCGAGATATAGCAGTTGAAAGCTCAACACCCAACCGTGAGGCTCTCCGTGAGATCACCAGGGGCAGAACGCGTCAACTGTTGGAAGACAATATGAGCAAGCAAGATGAGCGCGTTAACCGGCGAAGGCAGGCGCCACGTCAATTTAAAATTAACGACTGTGTCTTTGTAATCAAGTTCTTTCAGTCAACAGGGAAACTCGATCCAGGCATGCGCGGGCCCTACAAGGTGACTGAGGTGTTACCTAGTGGTCGTTACGCACTCCGCCTGACCAGTGGCGGCTATGGCAAAACAACGCAGGCCGCGGCTCAACACATGGTGCCGTGGCAGGGCGAGTGGTGCCCCGAACGTGCTGCGTTCTTCGAGAGCAAGTTGAACGCTGTGGCGTTTGTCGCCTTGAATGTGTTATGTTGGGTGAGGGAAGCTATGCAACCCGAGCGTTTGTCGCTACACCCTGGCGTGTGTCGCCTTGAATGTGTTATGTTGGGTGAGGGAAGCTATGCAACCCGAGCGTTTGTCGCTACACCCTGGCGTGTGTCGCCTTGAATGTGTTATGTTGGGTGAGGGAAGCTATGCAACCCGAGCGTTTGTCGCTACACCCTGGCGTGTGTCGCCTTCAGCTCTTGGTGGGCCCCAAGTTGCTGCATAGCTTGACCAAATTGGTTAACCTATGTTGTGTTTCTGCGCACGTGTGGAAGACGTGCGTTGACCAGCCCGTCAGTCGGTGGTGCCGGCATTGGCCAGCGCAGCAGCCTCCATCTCTCAGCGAGAGAAGACACAAGATGGCTCAAAAGTCCTAGGCTTGGTTTGATATTTTTAAGAGACGTCTCTGCCTTATTTTTAGAATGATGAATGCGAAGTTTCTTTGTATGATGAGCGTGTTAGGTGAAGCATAAATAAAGTAAATGACGATCGAAAGGAAGGATATTGGGGTGTGAGGATGAATGACATTTATTGTTAAGTTGGTTATCAAACACTTATGACATATTGTTTACAGATGAAAACGAAGACGATGTTCATTCGGCGCCGACAGCATCTACCTCAGCAGCCGCACCTTCCATTCCATTGCTAGAAGATGACGTGGAAGATCTCCATACTACGCCACCAGCAGAGTCTACCTCTGCAGTTCCTTCTATGCCACTACTAGACGAGGACATGTAACCTTGTACAACCCTGAATATTGTGCCGAGGACGACACAACGTCAGGAGAGGCCGTATAAGCAAAAACAATCTTATTTTGCCCCCACTCCGTCCAACCACTATAAATAACGTGCACAACGCCAAGCGGGCCTCACTTTGCTCTTGGCATTTGGCGCGGACGGATCCCTGCTCGAGTTGCTGTCGGGTGACGTTTTATTCATTTTCCTTCTTAAAAGTGTTATCAGTGTTAGTTTATTGGTTTAAATGTGATTAGTGTGAGTGAGCAATCTTTTAGTTTTGAAATTATTAATAAAGCAGTCGTTTCAATGGTAATTTTGTTAATTTTCATCATAAAAAGATAATTACAGTGTTTAGTGTTCTTTTGTGTTTTTTTGGTCTTTTTTCACTTCTGGTGCTAAAAATATATATAAAAATCTTGATCTTGGTTTATTTATGGCGAGGCATCTGCAGTACCTACCTATATATTATGGGCATCGTGCAACATGATGTTGAATTGTTGATGATGACTTGATCATCATCCAAGTATATAGTAGTTTATGATAGAAGGTTGGTAAGGAGCTTTTTGAAAAAACCTTAACAACCGTGACGTTTTTCAATACATTTGCGAGAAAACATAGGTACTGCTGAAATTGTATTTTATTCATATAATAAAACTGTAAGTAAATTCTAAATATTTGTGCGCGAACTACGCAAAAACCGCTAAACGAATTTTGATGGATTTTTCACAATTTAGTAGATGGAGGTCCAACTTAAAATCTAAGCTATGTTTCATCAAATTCAGGTGGGTGGAACCAGGGAAACAGCTTGAACTCTCCGTAGTACTTGCTTTCATACACTAAAGGGGTCATTTTAAACTGGTTGCAATATTTTTCTACTGTCCACGCGGATGAAGTCGCGGGCGGAAGCTAGTAGAAATAAAAAAAAACCTTCGTAAACAAAAACGCACGGCGCCGGCGTGCGGTAAAATCAACTTTCCGCACGCTGTACTTCTCCGTAAACAAAACCGCACGGCGTGCGGTAAAATCAACTTTCCGCACGCTCGACTATCATCGTAAACTTACATTTTCGAGCAACTGTATTGAAAAAGTTTTAAGTTTGTTACTTGTAAAGTTTGTTGTTGTAAACAAATTAAAGTCTTGATAAGTATTGATTATCATAATCTATAGTAATAAATAATCTATATCCGGGTCAATTGATTGCAGTTTATCAGCAATAGGCAGAAAATGTTTTCTTAAATTTTGAAAGTTAGTCTCTATGTTCTCTCTATAAAACTATGTTATACTTACACAATTCTTTTTACCTAGGTATGTGAAAACATTTTTTCTAATCATGCGGGCTATTAATTGGTACAACTCAGCCGCTTTAAATAGAAATTAACTTTTAACGCTCATTTAACAAGAAACTAAACAAATGCAAAAATACGCAACAGGTCGGTAACGTTTTCGTACCGGGTTGCGATCTCATAGATTTCACTCTTGGCGGGGAATTAGCTCCAAGCCACCACAATTATTTACGACGTTTCCGCCGCGGAATTAGAGCCCGCCGCGGTCTTTTATGTTTATTCACGGGTTATAATTCCCTTCCAGAGAGGATTATTTGAAAACGTAAACGTAGGTGCGCTCATATTTCACACAGCCACTGTTGTGGCAGTTGTGAAAGTAATTCCGCACGCGAAATTATCCAGGCTTAGGGCTGCCATTTGCGATGCGTCAACAGAATGCAATAGTACCTTGTGGGACTTTGCCCTACGCTCGTCACCGTTATTGCTTTAGCCAGCCTGTTCTTGTATGGTGCTGAATTTCAAATTATGCACTTGTTCGTCTCGCCCTCTATGATGATTTTTACTACATGTTAGTACCGTTTCTCGTACTCACTAACGCCACATAGTTAAAAGAATAATAAATTAACGCGTTTGGAAAGGAATTAAATGACGTTTTCAAACGCATCGTTTAAACGGGAACGCAACCTGTGCTGTCGATGTCAAGCTTCGCGCGCTTCTGGCTGTCATTCGTTGTTTATGTCACTCCACCGGCGCCACGCATTTCCATAAAATATTTAAAAAATTGTTATAAAAGGTTTTAATAACCAATTTGGTTCTCAGTTTTATCAAGAACAAGAACAATAGTGAAATGTAAAGTTAAAAAAGTGTTTAGAAGTGTGTGGAAAAGTAGGAAGTTCGATCCCGATACCTACGTTACTGAAGAAAGAATATGGTTTAATCAACAATAAGAATTAAGAGTTTTTATGCTACGGACCTGCTGCGGGTTGAGGAACGGCTGACTCTCCGACCCGGTATGGGTATCATATTGTTTCAAAACATTAAGGCTAGAGGTTATGTACACAGATGTGTACGTTAAACCTCACTGTCCTCTAGGACAGTACAAACGGATACGTCAGGTCTATCTACAGGATAGTGCGGTATCTTAACGTTTTCAAGGCCTGGGTAATATACGTTAATACGTTATACATTCACACCGTTGATATACGGCTTGTAAGTAATGAGGTTGCTAAACACAGTGAATGTATACGGACCCACCACTCACTGTAAGGCATAGAAAAGGAAGTAAGACCTACATGAGACTCGACCTGCCTGTGAGATATGGAGACGCCAGATCAGCAATAAAATCGACAATAATTAAACTCGGACCTGCCTTCGGGTCATGGAAGAGTCAACAATTGTAGTTGCTACACTACAGGCTGTAGAACCTAAATCTAGAATATATCAGGTTATAATACCATATACCATACCATATTATTGTTACTACTTATATCCATTTGTCACAAAACGAGACAATATTATTACCAGATTGGTGATGGACACCATTCACCCATCGTTGAAGCAGGTATATATTTCTGAAAGATTTTTTTTTCTCTCCATTTGCCTGAATGGACTGATCATTTCTGCCTTGGCGGCTAAGAGTAATAAGAAGAACAGTAAGTTTATATACTATAAAAAAAAAAAAAAAAATTGGTACCTTACCTACTTGCACATATTAAGATTGAACGATTAAAGAGACATAACACATGTACCTATCTCTTTTGGAAATCATAATAATACTGATCAAGATTAAACCACAACTTGGAGCAGCAACGTTAAACAAGAGCTTGCAGCGGTTGTTTATTAGTATTGAAGAAGTATAAAAACTATTGGACATAACAAAATAAATAAATTGGTGAGTAATAATTATTCTTATGGGAATTACACCATCTCCATGAAAACAAAATTGACATTGTGCGAGATTTTTCCATTTTTGCACATGAACTATAAATGAGCAAAAGGCTAATTAGGCTAATTACTCAATAAATATTAAAGCTGTACAGTGTAAAAGACTGTTTAAGCCTTAATAAGTAAAGTTCCTAAATAACTTTAACCAGAGCTTTAAACTGAAGGGGTAATATAATCTTAAGTGTCCGGGAAACAACGGGAAGAGAGCCAGAATCCTTTCTAAGACATATTATTTATTTATAATTGGGTGAAAATAATTAAAACCTATATGAGTTAAATTGGGCATAAGAATGACTGATTTATAATATAAAATCAATTTATATTGTAATTTTATAATTACAGAAAACCTATGGATAAATAAAACTCAACATTTTAATGTTCATTTAATTCTTGACAAAAGACTTTAGATTTATTCTGAAAATATTGTATAAAAGGATATTATATTGTGTAACATTCTTACAAAACCTCAGAAGTCTTAAAAATCTTAAATTCATAATTGACAGACATACAAGCATGTACCTACAAAATGAAATAGGTACTTACTTACACCAAGTCTTCATCATAATTGTTTGACGAATGTCATGATCAATATTCTGATAATGTCAATGATATTTTTTAAACTCATAATAGAAAAGAAGTTATGTCAACTCATTTCTTCTAAATAATGCGAGTTCCTTTGTTTAATACTAAGACTTCTATGTTGTATGTTTGTTATAATAGATTCATACAGTTTTTTTTCCAGAGCTATCTTCATAATACTACTGATAAAAAATATTATTTTTTTCAATGATGTTTTCTGAGTCAGGACAGGACAACCTGCCTTGATCTAAAATGATTTTTTTTCCAAAGAATAAGAAAGGCATAAATATACCTACTTATTCCCTTTAAAATTATATAATAATTTAGTCCTTACCTAACCGACATTAACAATGTCAGTTAAATAAGTACCGAAGTAAACAAAATAAACTTGAGCGGAAAACAGGCATCTATTTAGACCATTATTCCAGGAGAAATAAACAAATACAAATATTTTTATTATTTAAATATAATTACCTAGTTAAAATGATTCAGTCTTAAAACTTATCATTTTCTTTTTTGTTATTTGCTCCTGAGTAATGTGGAAGTGTGAGTTTTTTGTGATTTCGTAGGTAGGCATTAAGGACTAATAGTCATTCCACCCTAATCGACAGTTTTTTTGAATGTATTTTTCATTTATTTGTTACTAAGCTAGTTTATTTGGCAGTTTAACTTTAAAAGTTAAACTTTATATTGTGAAAATTGATATGAAAATTAAGAATGTAATACCTAGTAGGTATGGTTATTACATACAGATTGATAAAATACAGTATGTAAATAATTACCTATTTTCTTAGCAAAAACTATTCTAAAATATTAAAGACTCAGATTCATACAATAGTACATACAATCAGTACAATAGACAAAATTTAGTATTGTACAAAATAACTAATTATTGAAGGTTTCGATTCATGAAAAATATAATGTCACACAGAAAGGGAACTATAACTAATATTTAGTATTTAGATACCTACTTAAGTATTTGTTTGCTTTAAGAACTTTAAATGTCCTTATTACACAAGATTATCTTGGCTTAGATACAGATATTTTATGCATTTTGATGAGTCAAATGAATTGAAAAATTATAACTATATCTGTTAGGCATTTGAGATACACTGCCTTAGCACAGTTAGTTTTCAATTTCAACTTAATTATTGCATTATTTTCTTTATAAGATATTTTTTTTTTTTCAGTATATTTAAAAAAAGCAGTAATCTACTCACCTATATACCAAATATAATTCTTATATTTTTTATTAATTTTATTGTCTTATATAAATGGATACTAAAGCACATAAAGGTGCTCTATTAAGATAATAATTTCTTAACACACAAGTTTGTTTATGGTACATCTTGAAATCTAGGTATTTTTTGATTAAGGTGAATGAAATGTACAGTCAACAACATGCTGGGCTACCACAACATACGGGGTTACCACCACAGGCTACCAAATTATTTTAATCAATTCTGAGCTTAAATGCGAAGTCATAAAGGTTCAAAATTGATTGGAGATTTATTCACAATTTGTATAGATTGACGTGCTGCTGACTGTACTATAAGCAGCGCACATAATTAAATTAAGTATAATTATTTAAGTACCATGCCATTATATACCCTTAGGTTGGAATCGATGAAAAGGTAGAAATATTATTAAAAACTTATATTTACATATTGTATGTACCTACCTTACCTACATCTAAACCACAATATTAGTTTAGGTACATGAGATGGTTCTATTGCTATATGTACATTTTATGGAATCAAATTATTTGACATTGTTTATTTGATGATTGCACACAGTCATCAGTTTTATCTTTTAAGGATGTTATTATCTATGAAGTCTCGGGTTCTATCCCTGGCAAGGTTAATTTAGAAAAACTAACATTTCTATATTGTATATTTCTATATTTTTTGTGTTAACATAACACCAACCATTGTCTCTGATTTCCATCACACAAGTGCTTTAGCTACTTTGGAATGAGAGCAATGTATGTGATGTTGTTCAAATTTGATTTTATTTTTATTTATTAAAAATTGTTTTATTTATTTACTATGATCATATCTATTCTGGCTATGAGTGGAATAGACGACAGTCTTCTCCACTCACCAGCAAACAGACAAGATAACCACCTAGTCATTAGTAATGACAAAATACTGAAGTATTTTAATTTTTTTTTTTAAATATTGGTTATTTATATATACCTTATAGATAGATATATTGTTCAAATTATAATATCATTTCATATATTTAGAAGAAATCAAAAAGTTTAATTGATCATCATAAATTCATTAATTATAATAAAAAGTTTTTGTTTTATAACAAAAAAAAAAAAAAAAAAAAAAACTATACTTATTCAATTAACACTGATTCTTTATCATAAATTGAAGTTATTTTTATTTACACAGTTATTTCTTAGAATAAAAATGCTAAAAATATTTAAGTAGGTTACATAATTACCTTTATTGTATGCACAATAAAACGAGACAACAAGAGGCGGACTTACTGCCTTACTGCTAATAGAATTCTCTACCAGTCAATCTTTTTTTAAAAAAAAAAACGATATACTTACCCTACATTAAAATTTAAATATGGTTATATACATAATAATATCGGTCCTTTTTTTTTTGGTGCACAACGTAATAACTCATCAGCAATTTCCAAGGAATACGATGATACATCATCACTCTCTACAGAGTTTCGTGCACACTAATTTGAATGAAGTAAAGTGTCTTAGTATTAATAGGCACGTTTTTTTTTGATTATTATTAGGTACTTACTTATATTAAAATCTGAATGCGAAATTCTTTTAAAATTACTTGGGAAGTTCTCAGCTCCGTCTTGTCCCTCCAATTCTATTTCAAGCCTCGATAGTAATGTTATCATATAATATAATAATATCATTCTTTTTGATAATTATTTATACCTATTTTTTTATGGTTAGATATTCCATAATCTGATTCTACAACTGAACTTTAAACATCTAACATGTAGTAAAAATCATCATAGAGGGCGAGACGAACAAGTGCATAATTGTACAATCAAACAAACTTACCAAGTGATGTTCGATTGAAATTATGCACTTGTTCGTCTCGCCCGAAGATGATGAATCCCTCCCACCCTTATATTACAGGTACATTACCTATACCCTACAGTTGCAGAATCAGCATATATACAGGGCGTGCGAGACCTAAACTTTAAACTTAATGACAGCCAGAAGCGCGCAAAGCTTGACATCGACAGCACAGGTTGCGTTCCCGTTTAAACGATGCGTTTGAAAACGTCATTTAATTCCTTTCCAAACGCGTTAATTTATTATTCTTTTAACTATGTGGCGTTAGTGAGTACGAGAAACGGTACTAACATGTAGTAAAAATCATCATCTTCGGGCGAGACGAACAAGTGCATAATTTCAATCGAACATCACTTGGTAAGTTTGTTTGATTGTACAATTATTGCATGTTCGGAGGTGAGAACCTGTTCGCTGTGTAGTCTTTTCTTGACAGCCGAACCGAATTTGCATAGGTTTCGTTTGTAGATAAGTGGCAAATAAAATACATCAACTGACGTTTAAGAAAAGTTTTGGTTGGCGATATTATTGAAATAGAAAGAAGGACTAATTGACATAAATTCTTTATATGGATGGTAGAGTAGGTAACCCTAAAAATTTTAACCCATTGAATTTGAATTAACCTACCTGTGCTAATTCGTAAACAACCTATCATCCAAAGTAAAAACTAAACGAAAAATAACCTTAGGTAAATAAAGTAGGTACAGTCAGCAATGAAAGTCGCTTAACACATTGGTTCTTTGTCATAGCATTTTTTTGACAAGTGTCTCACGGTTTGAACCATTAGTCAAAAAAGTTACTATGACAATGTACTAAAGTGTTACACAACTTTCGTTGCTGACCGTACCTACTGAAATTGTTACTTCAAGGGCCAAATTCACTAAGACACTTACTTAGGTCACTGAGCAAGTAATCAATCACTAAGTACGTTAAATACTTATTTATTGCCACTGAACTATATACCAAGTACCTAGGTACCTGAATAAAGACACTTTGACTTTGACTTCGATATAAACGTCAAACCAGTTTCTTTGTCAATAGCGTTTCAAATGCGTTTTGATTTCGTTTTCATAATTGTTTTCAATAGAAAGCAGGATTAACACTCAGCTATAAAAAGATTTCTAGGTAATTCATAATAAGATTACACCAGTTTGACCTACGACGACAAAACGTCAGCTTATACGTTGACCACGGGCTTTTAAAGAAAATTCATAGGTGTCAAAACAACGGCCATTAAATTCGGAATAACGCAGCTTACGTTTATACATATAATCCCCTCGACGTGTAAAATACGAGCCGTCAGTAACTATTAAACTGTGCAATAATTTCACCCGCGCCATTGTCATAAATATTGCCCAGAGATTTTAATAATAATTGCAACCCCACAAACAAGAGCACCTTTGCCGACTTGCATTTTTACGGCACTCATGTTCGCATGATTTCGTATAAACAAACTGCGATGTCATTCAGGAAATTGCGTAAAATTTTAATTAAGTATTTAAGTAGGTTGTGTGTTGTTACTTGAAAATAGCCATCCATGAAATACGGTATATTCACATTGATTTGCGTGACTAGATAAAAGCTCCTTTAATCCGATAAGATTTTGATCACGGCGAGTGTTTTAGCGTTAAATTATAAACCGGCCGTAAGTTAATGAAAATCTTGTTCCGAGAGAAAATTCGCAATTTTCTTAATAACTTCAATACATTTAACCCTATTGTCTGGGAGGCGCGACTGATGGATAGATACCCAAAGGCTAGTTACGCAACTCCTCTGTAATTGACTTTTATAAATTGTTTTCTTCGGAGTGTTCGTTTCTCCGAATCGCGGCGACGTTCCGATGAGGCAAGAAATAAATTGATTTTTGATGTTGCCGTTAATGATTTTCTGCGGCGCACATTGACTGTTGAATGACAAAAAGTTTATTGATGAATTTTAATAACTACCCTATATGTAGGTTTTTTATGATCAGTAATATTACTTATGAATTATCGCTCTCGTATTAAATAATTTTACTTAAGTGCGGCAAAGGAATGTATTTTAGAGTTTACAATTTAGAGTTTCATTTAATATCAGTGGCTTATGCCAGTGCATAGAGAGCGCTGCGGTTGCCATTAATTTCGGGTCGTGCAAGAGGTAATCTATGCCATAAAAGTCCATGAGTTGCACACGGTCGAGGGTCAAATGGACTATGAATATTGTTGAGTTGCTATTTTACACACAACATTTTCCAAGTGACTTATTTAAAGAGGCTTTTGTTGTTTATGAGGTTGGTTTTACGATACTTACCAAAAAAAAATCAAAACTCTTTTTCTATATCGGGATTAAGTAAAGTTATTTATCTGGTATGGCGCTATGTTAGTTTACCTAAGCCTACGTTTATCACATAGCTGGTCTTCGGCCAAGTAAAATTAATTCTGATTCTTACCGAGAAAGTCGATCATCATGGTACCTACATCCTACTTTACAGTTTATAGAGATATTCCGGTAACAAATGGGTTTTCTATAATGGCGTTGGAGACAAGATGGTGTCACGATAATCGTCGCATCCAATCACTCGGTGTCCTATTACAAAGTGCGTGGTGTTATTTACGTGGTACCAATCAGTATGTAAATATATAGGGTAGGTGAATGCTCTGGAGTGTGTGGGTGCGAGCCAGCGCGGCGCGCAGCCTCTGTCGCGTCCTGGTAACGTGCGCACGCTCAGCGCAAGTCTAACACTATTTGACAAGATCCCATCCTATGTTGCGAAAGATCAATATCATTCAATCCCGGTATATTCTAAAGAGGTTTTCAACATGCGATTTCTAAGTTTCCCTCTGGTGATTCTTGTGTTACACATAACGAAAGTGCAGTTGGATCGCGAGAAAGTCGAGCGTAACTGTAATAGTGTCTTGTCCGATAAGGTGCTGCTGAAACGAGCGACCTTACTGTCGAAATACGTGTTCACGGGCAAAGTGTACGGTGTGAATTACATGAATAAGACGACAGTGTATAAAGTTAACATACGGAGAGTTTTGAAAGGGGATTTGAACGACATAGGAGTGACGGTACGGTTTGGGAAGCCGAAATCTTTACGGTTCAGCGATGCGACTGTGTTCGTAAAAAGTGTACGATCGTTTGAGTGTCGTCCTTTGCGCGTACGTACGTATGCGATCTTTTTGACGGAGAAGCGTCGTGAAGAAGGGCCATTAAGGCTACATTTGGTGGTTGAACCGGTGCTGCTGACTTTGAAGAACCTTGCCATTATTGAAGCGGCCGTTAAAGGTAAGTGCAAGAATTTTTCGTAAACTTTACAAACAAGTTTAATTTATCATACCACATAAGTCATAATTTTAATTTTACTATATATTAAAGACAAAATTTGATAATAAGTAAGTAATTACATTTTGTTCATAAATGTTAACGCATCAAAATTACTTATTTGGACGCAGTTTTGGTGAGTGAAGAACGATGTAGAAGCTTCGTAGAAGGAAACCCTGAATTTTATGTTGAAATGAATTTAGGAATGCACCATTATAATAGTATTTTTTTGTATGTGTATGTGTACATAGTAGGTACCTTATGCAATAAAGGCTGGAATAAGCAAAATAGAAACTACTACTAAACCGGTTCTGCAGAACTGAAACAATCTACGAGTATATATTTGTCGGTAAAATACCGGATCGCATTTAGAATTAATTTGCATAGTTAAAGTCTTAGTCATGATATTTCATGGGAATCCCTTGTAGTGAAGCGAAGCTTAATCTATAGATTATCTCACACAGAACAAAATTAGCTGTTCTGTGGAATAGCTAACGGAGATCGATAAAATACTGACTTATTCGTCAACTGGCGCGTGTGAAACTCGTGAGTGCGCGCGAGTTGGTATACCTAAATAAAGCAATTAAATAAAAATGGAATGAAACCAAACACAAATACCTACGTCAGATTTACACAATTGAGCGAGTTGACGATAAAAGAAATATATAGGTAGTTAAAATCGGAAGGTGCTAACTCGCGTGCACTCGCCGCGAGTTTCGCCACTTGACGAATAAGTCTAAACATTGATTTCTTTCTAATTTAGGCTTCTTTATAACTAATAAAAGATAATAATAATATTTTATTTTTAGGGAACATATTTTATAATTAGTTCTGAAAAAATCGATCTGTACATAAGTCATTAGTTTCTTTCACTGCCTTTTATTATTTCCGTAACAAAGTAGTCGGTAGTTTACTCGAGGTAGCGTGTAAATAAAATAAGAACGGGTAATTAAATGGAGGGCGGGCCAAACGTCAGTTGAGGAAAAGCTGTGAGTAAAGTCGGCATCAGAATACCTGAAGTACTTTGTCATACTAAGTCTAAACCATGTACTAAGTATAAGAAAGCAGTTATTGATGTGACAGGGTACTAAAGTGTGTAGTTACTTCTAAGTCAGCTGCAGCAGGAGGCTGGCAGGTAGCGATTTCAATATACAGATTATTTATGACTGGCACTCACTTTACTGTATGTTTATGCAAGTTCAGTGGGAATTATGCAAAAATCTGACTCAGTAGTTTCACTACGACTTCAATGAATCCGTTATTTGCGGAGTTATTGACGATCTAGCCGAGTCGCTGATTGTCGGGTTTGTTGTCAATGCCCAGCCGAGTGATTAAGAATATCATCATCATCGGCTCTACAGCGCCTACTGTTGGGGATAGGCCTCTCCTAGGTTAAGAAAATAGTGGAATATCAAAATTCAACTACAAATTGACTAACTTATTTCTAATAAACACCTACCTACCTACCTAATCAATAAAAATAATAGTAAGAATAAAATAACAAATTATTAAACTTTTATTATGCTATTGGGGACTTCGGAATGTAGGTATTACGGGTATTACCTATGTCAAAAACATTTTCGAACTTTTCTAGTGGAAATCTTATCTATGTTAATAATGATTAAATTTTAATTGATCTGTTTTTAGTGCCTATGTGCTTTTCAGTGCTTATAATTATTGATGTAGGTAACTTATTCAATACCTATTACTAATTCTCAAGATAAATAATTGTACCTACTACAAAAATATCTAGAACTTTTCCTAGAGAAAATCTAATCTATTCACACAAGCTAAGTCAATTAAGTTACACGCAAACACTGGTTTAATAAATAATAAGTTGGCGGAGCCCCATGTGCAGGCGCGGCCGTTTTTAATAAAAAAATATGAACTAGTAAAAGTTTTAGTTTCTCAGGCGTGTGTCAGACCTTTATCAAGGCGGGCGTTGATATTGTTCCCGACGCACTTGCCTAAATCAGGAGCAATATCTTAATAATATGAATATCCACTTTAGATACGCCCGCGCCGTGCGTATCACACTTGGAACGAAGGTTGTACCTTATTTGACGAGACACATTTTGGTTGTGTACATTTTTTGCATATTTCTTTTATAATAATGCAGTAGAAACAAAAACATCTTAGTAGGTACCTAGTATTTTTTAAGTAAATACCTAATAATTTTCAATATCAATACAAAGTATAGAACCATTCGATGCCCTGAGTAAGACTTAAACCGTTTTTCTTTACGTGCCAACAGTTGTACGGGTATATCCTTTTTAAGTAGTCATAAAGTAGTGCTAATGTGCCAAAGGACGTAATTTATCGGCTATAAAACGTTCTCCTTGCGATTACATAGTAGTCGCTTTTGGTCCATCCCTCCTGTCATATTTACGAGCCATTGTGATGGATTTTACACTGACGTAATTTCGAACTTGTAAGTTAGCCTTTTTTGCCACTGCTCGTGTTTTATGATTAATGTGGGTGAATTTATGTTACTGAAATGTACTGAAATTAAAATACAAGGAAAATAGGAAAATGTTAAGAATTTTTATTAGTATCTGTATTCTGTATACTTACTCAGTAACCAACTAAGTACTTATTATTTATTTGAAGCAAAGCGTGTTTTCTTATAAAAATCAAAGAAAAGTCAGGGCTTCATAGTGTACTACAGAAATAGTACCTATATAAAGAATGGAATCTAAAACAGGAGACGTAGTCCGTATGTATATTTTTGCTGATTCACATTAAATTATATGGCAGTTATGATTTGTAACAAAAATAAATTGTAAGTACTTACTTATTCTGAACTTTCTAAAGTTGTAGCTGCTACAATATAAAACAGCACACTTTTAAGCTAGTGCTTGTAAAGAAGCAAATCTAAGTGCCTTATTTTTAAATATTCGATAAGATTCAGTTCCCAGCTTGCTTTAACGCGAAGTAGCTATATGTTGCGGGAATATTAAATTTTCCGTTTTCATGTCCCCAGAAAGTTCGCTCACGTCCCGAAGTTCCGTTTACCTGTTCACCGTACCAGGAGATATTAATTTTATGAAAACCTCAACTAGAGTAGTAAACTTTTGTTGGCAAATGGAAGAATTTGTCTACTTTGCACTATTTGCCTGAAGTTTAATCATTGTCGTAGCTTTTGCACTTTGTTGGGTTTTCTGAAGTTATTTTAATGGCTTGCGCGATATTGTGCATCTTTATAAAATATCCATATGTTTCAAGTGATAACATGGTCGTTGGAAGATGACTCTATTTATGACGGACTATTAAACAGTGAAGCAGTTGATAACAGAAGTAATTTTATTTTAGGTAAAGATACATATTTCTCAACCCGTGTGAGACTATATTACCTATAGTATATTATCTGTGTTTGTATCCATGCGTTTTCAACACCAGTTTCAACAGTTTACCTGCACAAAAATACCTATATGTTTGATATTTCCATTTGATATTAAAACAGGAATATGAAATTGAAATGAATCTGCTCGTCTTACGTACTTACCTATCTGGCAAAAGTTTATTAGCCAAACTATGTGATACTGTCTATTGTTTTTATCGCGAATTACCCTAACTACTCTCACAAAGCAGAATTCAGTAATATCAAAGTTATATAAGAGTATTTTCCAAATTTTTACCAGTAATTATACCTTCTTGTAAATTTTTATAACTTCTCATGCCGTATTAGATGTAATATTTTAACCCTTTTTGTAACTTGGTTAGAAAACATGAAAAACATTTGCCAAATTTTGCAAGTTCATGTTGCTTTAAGGAAAACCTTAAACTAATATATTTTCTTTTCCGTCCTTCGTGCACAAGACAAGGACGCTGTACAGACAGAATACGGAATGAGACTATCCGTCCATTACTTAGTAGAAAATATCCTTACGAAGACGAACGTAAACAATTACCTACTTCATAAGGGCGCGGTCCCATTGAAAGTTATTAGTAGCTAGCTAGGAGCTATTTTAAA
The DNA here is from genome assembly GCA_950108535.1 of Agriphila straminella. Lineage (NCBI taxonomy): Eukaryota > Metazoa > Arthropoda > Insecta > Lepidoptera > Crambidae > Agriphila > Agriphila straminella. The sequence continues at coordinate 9,404,324 of OX467306.1, read as the reverse complement.
GTTCAAGAAGAGGTAAGCTGCAATTTCACCTAGAAGGTTATAAATGGTTAATAGAAGTTTTAGCTACCAAAACTCTAGCTTAGCTACTGCGACTAGTATACAGCCACTTGCTCGCAGATTGACGTCTACTCCGGGACTAATCTGCTGCTCTAAGTTGAGAGCTATCTTGAGATCATATTTCAAATGCTCTTCATATGAAACAGCATCTCAGGTATGATCTCAAGATAGGTCTCAACATTGAGAGCGGTTCATATATACGGGCCTAGAAATCGACCTATCCGCGCTGCGTTAGCTCACCTATCTTTTAGTTGGTAGCCCATCCAGTAAATGAGACCGACAATGAATAATAAACTGTTAGTTACATTGATAGGTTAATGGCTCACTATTACGTATAATAATAACTGTCAATAATATGACCCCATCCTATATGTCGGGCTATACGTCTAAAAGCGAGCAATAATAAAAACATTTCATTTCAATCAATGTTTGTTTTCCCAAAGCTGTGTTTTTATGATGCCGTCAACGGACTGAGCCCCGACTATGAGTTATATTTCGAGTAATAAAAGCACAGCCGGTGGTGATTTACTCTAGCCTTATATTTCACACGTCGTTTTCTGAATTATAAGAAGACATAAAGTTATATTTTATTGTCGACGCGGGCGCCCCACACGGCTAACTTATGTATCTACTCATGAATATGTTGAATTACTCTTCTCATGCTCTGATTGAAATCAAGCACTAAAGTTTATCAATGTAAAATTAATTTATTGTGCTGAAATTATTGGGAGTTAATAAAAAATAGAACTGAGTTGAGTTATCTAAAAGTCTTTTCTAACATGTTACGCCAAATATTGCGATTTTACAGGGTCTTCAGCTTGGGGTGCTTTCCCCATTTAGGTAGGAGAAAAATAAGTGTTTGTGAAAACTGGATAATGGAGGAAATGAAAACCATGGGCAAAAGTTTTGAGAGAAAAATATTCTTGAGAAAGTTTGGAGAAAATTTGAAACAAATATCTTTTCACTTAACAGACCATTTTCTTAACTTTGTTTGCCTTTACAACTGAAATGACGCTTGTAACTTCAGTTGGTATGTACAGGTTTAGATTCATGTATGAACCTATGTTTTGTATGAAAGTGTACGCTCGGTATCAAAGCTAAATAGTTGCTATCGGGAAATTTTATTTTCTGTGAACTGTGTCAGCCTAAATAGGACAACACAGCGCCACAAGGATAATCAATCAAGTGTTCTAGGCTTTATTTTCAATAAGAAAAGGCGTGTTAGAAGCAACCGATTGGCAATTGAGGTCAGTTCTCATAGTTAAGCAGCCAGACGAACTCTGCCGAATTTAACGATCTCAAGACTTAGATTTAACCTCTACAGCTTCTTCTCGTAACGATTTGTTACAGCAGAAGCGTCGGAATATAACTTTGGATGGTAATTAATTTGAATCTGAAGTTATGGAGTTTATTAGAAGGCTAATTAATTATTTGATTTGTTTGACTTTCATTTGTTTCGAAGGCCGTTTAATAATTTCATTAATAATTTTACAGGCTTACGTTGAGTTGTGGAATCGTATAATTACCAATAACATTTGCACATGTTGAGTCAATATTCATGTTGATGGAATTTATAGTTTAACTAGCGGCTGGCCGCAAATCCGTCTGCGTGGACAGTGCTACCCCTAGGTATACCTATAGGTTTTTGTACCCATGAAAATGTGTAAGTACCTAAGAATAGAAGAACAGAATAAACAATTTCTATGAGCATTGGTAGCCATTTTTAACCGTCTTCCAAAAAAGGAGGAGGTTCTATGTTCGTCTGTATATTAGTTTTTTTTTGTGTATGTCCACCGATTACTCGAAGACGGCTGGATCGATTGAAATGATTCAAACGTTATTACATTAGGTAAACTCCCAAGTTGGTCCCATTTTTTTAAATTTGGAAATCAGTTCAGTACTTTTCAAGTAATCTTGAAAAAAGCACGAAAATAGTATGATTTTGTGTGAATTACCTCGATGATTAATGGTCGTATTACTTCTTTGTTTATGAACTGAATAAGATAATTATGTTTTTGTAGGAAGAGGGATATCTTAAGTGTAGGTTCTTTAACCGAATTAAAAAAGGAGGTTCTCAGTTTGACCCGTATGTATGTTTACGCGATTATCTTACGTTTTTAAGGGATATTTTTAGCTTACCCTCTATTTTTCTTTGCCAAAACTTGTATAGCATTTTATAACATTTCTTATCAATATCTTCGTTCAAAAGGACATTAACTCGTGCGTAGGTGCACCACACTCATTACAGACGATCGAAGCCCCTCAAGGTGATTAAAATTAAATCGTAAACCATCTAACCGTATTAAGTTATAGTAATTGACTCGTTTCGATTTAAATCGTCAAAAGCAGAATGCCGGGTGTTCGACTCGAATTTATCGGATATAAATCGATCCTTCATAATTGTTTATGTGGAATTAATTGTTTGGTGCGTCGGCGTGGCACTCGTATATCACTGCTGACGTAATTAAAAAGGCCACTGACGACGTGTTGGTCAAATTAATGAAGCTTTATTAAGGAGTTACACGCAGTTGCAAGGCCAAAAAAGACATTTCTTTTCGTTTTTTCTGAAAAGGGACTTTTTGACAAGTAGGTACAGGTATTAAATAAATGTAATTGTAACTTTTAACTTCATTTGGTATTCTGCATCATCAGCAGCTTCTCATGAATCCCGAAAAAGCAATAAAAAAACCAAATTCTTGTACTTTTTAACTGCGTGTAACCCCTTAAAGTTCGTTTATAGTAGGTCAGTACATGGTCTGAAAAGTCCAGATAGAGATTTTCTTATACTTACAATTTGGAATATTTATCCCTATTAATTATTTTTAAAAGACCTACTGATAAAACAATTTGTGTTTTAATTAAAACAAGAACTTATTAATAAAGTAGAGATCACACTAAGCAGAGAGAAAATTAATTAACGCGATTGAAGCAAACTAAACGTACTTCATTAGTGAGCTAATGATATCGCATGACATCTAGTTTGTAATAATTAAGTTTAGATAAGAAATGGGGCGAGTGATATTGGCTTATATCAAGTTATCGGCTAACATCTCCGCCTAAGGGTAGTTGTTAAATCTCATACTGATAATAAACTGGACCGTAAGTATTTACGAGGAGCAAGTTGTAGGGCGATTCGATTAGTTTGATAATTTGAGGCGAGAGTTTGTGCAAACGATCCGAATTTGAGTTTGATGCTCGAACTCAACTCACGTGTTTCGAACGACATTTGGTCCTTTACAAGTTTGCCTTTTAATGGTCGTAAGTTTTGATTAACGCGGTTTTATATTAGGTACGTTTAGGTACGTGATAAATCAATGTCCATTTTTGTGTTGAATATAAAATGTTTATCCTAATTTTTATTATTCGATCGATACAGCTTGGTTTTATTGAGCATCTAGAAAAATTGCTTAAAGCGCACCGGTAACGATCATTTGCGATTGTCAATTTTTACGTCATTGACGCCCATTGATGCGAATATTGATCGTTTACGCGTGCAATTGGAGCGATTGTCAATTGCTCTAACAATGGCATTGACGAAAAAATTGTCAATCGCAATTGATCGTTACCGGCGGGCTTTACATCGCCAAAGCCACAGAATATGTTGACCAAAGCGCCAAAATAATGCAAATCTTTTGTTCGTATGTGGTAGCATGCAGACTGTTGCTGATGAAATTACACCTTATTTAGTCTTTTCTAGTAGACAAAATAGGCAAGTAAATTTTGAGTTTCTAGCGCAAAAAATGGTTTAAAAAAGTAGGTATAATTATCCTTTTCAAAATAACCAGTTCACCAGTTCAGGTAATGGAATTCAAACTGATAAAATAGGTGCACACACATTTCCCTAATGAAGGTATGTAACGAGACCGTGGCAAGTGGTATGAAGATTCGATAATCCCCATACAGAATTGGAACACACGCCCCGCCGCGTGAGCAACTTCTGTTTACCTATGGGGTTGCGCTTTTGGTTGGGTCACGAGCATAGCGGTTAAAGGAGCAGTGGCGATAGCTGAAAAGGATTTTTTTTTATTTTTTTATTTATTACTGAAAAACATAGAAAAAATAATACAATTAACTTTCGCCAAACTGCATAACAGTTTGTCGGCGAATTAAAATCGTGTCATGAATTAATGTATTCTTTGACTGTATTTTATGTAAATAGGTATCCTACAAATATTGTAAATGTGTGTAATAAATACGTTTGGATGTTTAGATGTTAGTATGTTTAGATGTTAAGTATGCTCGATAATTCAATCACGGTTGGTACATGGATAGTTGGACGAATAATATGATTTTTTAGTTGTTTTTGCCCCATGTTACGAACTGGCCATCAGGCCGGGTGTGGATAATTTGTCTATAGTTTTGTCTTTGATCTTTTACCTTCTCCCAAGAATCTTATAGTGTAAAAGAATATTAATATAAGATTCTTGCCTTCTCCTCCTATGCTTCTCCTATCTGTTAACTGTCATCTGTCTTCGGCTTCTCCGCTTCTGTTTCTGTTTTGCTGTGTGATTGGTATAATCATCCATACCGACCACGGCCGTGTACCTGTCCCGCCTGCACCATACCACCACAGTACAGGACGTGATCGAGTACATAAAGAAGAAATCCAACTTTTGTTTGAGAGTTCAGCCACTGGAGTCGCGCCATAATACCAATTTTAAGGCTTTTGTGGTGCGCATCCCGACAGCAAGGCTGGACCTCTTCATGAAGGAGGACTTCTGGTCGCAGGGCGTGGTGTACAGGCGCTTCAGAGGGACGCTGCCTTGTGCCACCGATTCGACACACAAAGTGTCTACTTGATTTTTTACTAACATATGTTTTAAGTTATTTACTAACAACATTGTTTTAGAAATCATATGTTTAGTTTTTAAGGTATATATCTATCTATGGGCCATCGATGCCTGAATATAAATAAATAAATAAAAAATAATTTTGGTTTGTATGTGTTTGCCTTAATTTAAACCTTCTCCTTTTCCCCCTCTTTAGCGCCCCAGTTATAGTTTTCTGTTGGATTATTTCAAGCTGATCATCGGACGCTTGCGCATCATACACTTGGGTGAAGACCTTGGGGTCTTTCACTCAGCCGCTCCAACCTTTCTTACCATCTTACCTAAAAAGTCAGTATACCCACCTGCGAATGATTTTCAAGCACAGCGTAAACTAAAATATAAAATGCAGTTGCTGAACTGGACGATGTAAATCGCAACCGCGATTTTCCTTTATAGGTACGGCACAAGTTCTGATTAACGTAAAATTTTATTATTGGTTAATATTTTATGTAGGTTTATAGCTTCTGCGTGAACTTATTTTATGATCTAATGAAAGGCTTCGTAATAAAATAATGTCACATAGGCTGATATTCTTGAGTTTGCCTAATTCAAGGATCCTTTATGTTTCATAAAAGATAAGCCTAATACTACGGTTTACTATGGGTTTACTGCATATAAAACGATTTGAGGTTCTAGTGTAGTGTCGTTAACCTTTATGAATAGATACTATGCAAAGTTTACAGTCCGGTATTATTATAATCTACCTACTTTGCTTGTTTTAATTATTTTCAATTCCATTATCTACCTGATATAAAACCAATCAAAAGTTACAAAGTTACTTGCTAAATTAATAAGCTTTAACTTAACGAATCTTCGAGCAGCGACGGCTTTGTCCCGAAGCCCGTCTTACTCTAAGTAACGAATGTTCAAGGGTTTATCAACATACGTATACCTATTGATCAAGGAATGTACATTCTGCTCTGTTAAATTAATTGCATTAACGACAAGGAGTTAATTTGTATAAAATTTAATTAAAAATAAGTATGATCTTTCAAAATTTCCAGCTTACAAAACTTTAGTATCTCGAAAGCTCTTCTTAAAACCTCGGAAACCCTTTGATACTTATCTAACCCTTGCAGACCGTCTGGTCATTTGCAATTAATATGTTGTCTTAGTATAACGCCACTGTTGACACAGTCCTAAAACAACAGAGAATATTTAAATTCGTACTCTGCGAACAGCGATATGCTTTGAACCCTTTGCTAAGTGTCCGAACTCGGTTCAAATGATTGTAACTTTAGTATTAAAAAGGTTGCTTGGAAGGAATTTTGAGATGGGTTGTGATTTCTGGATTTTATGGTCTGCCATTTATTTAGGAGGTTCATTCTCAATAGGGATTTGTGCTGAAACTTTCCATTTTAAATATAAAAGGGTTTTTAAATAAAAAAAGTTCTTGCATTGTTAGCTTGGATAGAATAAAAGCTAAGAAATCCTAGGTAAGTAGTAGGACTATGTAATATCTTAAAGGAAAAAGTGTGATGAATTTTTTGATACTTATTAAAATGCTGTCGAAATATTTCAGCCTTTTGCTTTCAACGTAATATGGAATAACGAAACATTCACTCTTTTTAACCGACTTCATCAAAAGGAGGAGGTTCTCAATTCGATTGTATGTTTTTTTTTTTTTACAGTTTCAGCTTCTATTATGAGCTCGTGCATATTTGATGACAATGAGGGTCAAACTTTTTAAATTACAATAAATTCACAATTACTGACCAGTATTTTAATAATAAGCTTGCCTCTGTTAAATAATAATGATGCCAATAAGCATACACTGTGTGCGTCCTCATTAAATCAAATTGTATAAATTTAATGGTTCTAATTCAGCCAAAGCAGCTTACAATCTAGTTGCCAATATGCAAAGCCACTAGGAATAATAATTATCTGTTCATAGCTAGTGGCTGCTGCCCGTAATTAGCTCGTATTCAAGCCACTTACGCAGCAAAATTTAGAATGACCCGACAGCGGAACAGATATTACTTTCTGACAGTCCCAATCGTGTTGGAATTGCATTGTTTTGCCCGGAATGTTACAACCACAATTTGTAGAGCTAAATGGCAATATTGCCCTTTGGACAGATTGTATTCGTATGGTTCTATCAAGTATTCTGTAGGTACTTTTGCCTTCTGTACCCCTAGCCCGAATATTTATCGCGAAAAAACGCGTGTTTAACTCGATAGAGAATTATCTATGAAAAAAAACATTCGTTTTTCGGCGGTACACTGTACAAATTTCCAATACACTTACTCTATCGAATTATTTTACGCGCGTTTTTTTTCTCGATAGATATTCATGCTACGCAAAAATGTAATGCTCTGCATGCACTATGCAAAACAACAAAAAGTTATGTCATCAACCTTTGTAATAGAGTATAAAATCACTAATTAATAACTACGCTTTATTATTAAGATAAATTACAGTCACTTAAAGTGCTCGCTCCACTTGCAGGCAACAGAGGGTAGTTATTATTGATTTCTTTCAGTAACGCCCCGCGATTAAACAGTGTAGTTAATATGAAGGCGTTGCGATAAGCACTCATTACTGAACATTTAGCTTCGCTGCAGCGCTACATAAATTGAAAGGCTTCTGCTGCTAGTTTACGCATAAACGAGCTTTTTTATCGAGTGGAATCCCCGTATGGACTCAGTTTAACTCGCCGGACTTCATCAAGCACTTCAACCAAAGATTGAGAGAGTGAAAATAGTCAAAATGAGTTCAGTTCATTTGTCTATTGCAGTGGAAGGACATAAGTGACAAGACAAGTGGTAAAACTCTTTTTTATATGAAGGTCTTTCCGACGAGCTTTATTCTGTGAAGCTAGCAGGTACTACTTGTCTTGGTACTCTTTGTCAATTTTCTGTGATGATGATGCCTAGATAGATAATGTTTTATTTCAAAACGACTTGTATTTTTTCGTTGTTCAGTAAAAGTGTGTGATGGCGCTTAGTTTATCCATTTGCGTTTTTTTTGTCAAACTTTTAATTGAAATGCTGTATTGAGCAAATAATATTATCGAATAGAGCACAATATTAAATCAAACTAATGAATCCTTGAGTTCTCGCGTCAGCAGTCTTATCATTGCAATTAAACATTTGAGAATTTTGTGATAATGAATTTAGCAGTAGAGTAGTATGTACTTAATAGTATTTATAATCAGTACTTGTATTAACTGTATTAATAAAAAAAAATACTACTTGTCTAATTATTTTGTATATAGGTATATAGTTGTTTTGAATATGTCTACTTGTGGCTACAGATTTTCTAAGTGTTGTTATGAGCTTTTAATGTATTTAAAATTGAATCGTTAAGATAACTTTGAAGTGGCTGTTTCAAATTCAATACGTGTGTAAGTGGATGTTGAAAAGTATGTCTGTTCGTATAGATAAAATTAATATCGAGCAAGATTCTTGATGAACTCTATTGACTTTTTAACGTAGCGCGATAAACGTTGCTGTTTAATAAAGCAATTTGTCTTGTGTTATATTGTAATGAAAACTAGCAATGCAAACACGTACTCAAAGTCTAACGACGCTGAAATTCGAAGTTGTGGAGTGTTTTAAAGAATCATAAATTATTTATGATTTCGTATAGAAGAATAAAATGGCTTACTTATGTAAGTATTATATACATGTATACATTTAGACGCAAAATTAGTGAAAACAAAAACTAAATAATACACCAAACAAATCATTAAACGGCAACAAAAACATGCAAAGTCGCAAAAAGCTCGCTCTTTTCATGTTCTGTTAAAAAAACGGTTCATTCGAACTGTGATAAACACATAAAACCTCTCTTTAGGACAGAGAACACGAGTATTCACAGTAAATAATTTAAAGCCCCGATGCTGATGGCATCATAAAGCCCGAGTAATGTCGACTTAATATTCAAAACACTTATTATTTATTCCACATCTTCATTTCGCTAACGACAGCGTAGCGTCGCAGAGCAGTCGTAAATAGCTAGTTGAATCTTACGCTCTATCCTTAGGGAGCTATGCGCTTAATGTGGGATATATGCACGTGTGTATATGGATAGGATGATGAAATATGAGACCCGAAAATTTATAGGAAAAAAATTGGTGATTTCAGAAACTGAGCTGACAAAACAAACTATTAGTTATCAACTCAAAAGTTTGTAGTTACCCCAAAAATTGGGAGAAAAATTTGGCGAATTTCATAATCAGAAATGTGGTTTGGTAACAAATGAGTTGTTATTGTTAACCCAGCAAGATTGTAGTTTCCTATTTTTTTGTGTTTTGTTTTGTGTTGTTATAAGTTTAACCTTTTAAATTGCCATTAGGTACAACCTACATTTTAAGTTACATTTTAAAAGCAAATTAATAAAAACATTATATAAAACTTCTCTTCCATCATGCAAAATATTTTTCAATAAAAGATCAATTTTCCACGCTTTCAAAAAATCCGGTGAATTCTTTTGACTAGCAAAAATGTTCACCAACAAAGGTTTGCTCTAAAGCAGTTATTTTATTACAGCAGAGATTACAAAAAAAAATTACAGCAATTTTTGCTACTATTTAATTAAAATTCTTCGTTACGTGTATGGTAGGTATATTTGACAGCATATCAACCTGAATATGACGATATTTTGAAAACCTTGTAACAAGTGTAATTAAGTTCTGATGTTTTTCATTTTCAGAATACAAGTGAATATAATAATCAGAAGTCATATATTTGGAATAAAGTTATCACTAATATCAGATCATTTTCAATTTGATTAATTAGGCTTCAAATAGAATAGGAAAAATAGTGCGTTGCATGGTTCATCAGCCGTTGAATACTATTATGTATATAGCATCAAAATGCTTGTTTTGAGTGAATACTGTTTTTCAATGCCCCATGCACTTGCATATGCATGATTATTTACAGTTCGAATTGAAATGCTAATGTTTATGGACTTTAACTGGGAATTCTATCTACCGATTTGTAATAAGTTTGTGAACCTCATTCCTGTATTAATTTTACAAAAAATGTTCCAACGAGTAAGTATTAAATCCTTATCGTAAAATGGATCATTTTTTTAATTAGTCTAGATTTCGAGTCTTTTATCTATTACCCATCAGATGTCTTGGGAATCTAAAGTGTTGTCTGAAAATCAAATGATAACAATGCAGTTTTCTTCGATTTATCAATGGACTGCGTGGTAATTATGCCTAGGTACCTACCTACCTTTTCTTTTCTTATTTTATAATATATGTTTGTATGTATATTTCCTATTATATCATTAAACATCATTCAGACACGATAATTTCGTTAACATCAGCATCGATTCATGTGCTATTCACAACAATAAATTGAATTCAAATCGAGATTCTTTGGTGCGGAAGCACAATCGCTACGGTTGCACTAATCACTCGGCAATAAAATGGAAATTTAAAATTAATCCAATATTACTCCGTTCGGTATTCCCGACTGTCGATAAGGAAATTGGTCTACGGTAACTTTATTAAGGCAAGTCTTATTCAACCGATTCATCCGAGAGCCTTATTGAGTCCAAATCGAATAGATTAAGGATTAAGTTTAACAATAGCGTTTTAATCGGATAGTTAATATGAAAGGAGAGGATGCAGACAGGGGGGTTTATTGTTACGTGTATAATGTCGCAGGGATATGATGAAAACGGGGATTTGGTCAAGAGTCTGAGAGGATTGCTGAAATCACGTAAGACATTTAAATGTCTACTTGTCAGAAACATTTCACAAAAAATACCTATTCAAAGATTTTATACAAGATTCATTTTTGAGATTACAACAACAAATATTTTTAAAACCAGGGCTTATTAGATATTGAACAACACACATTGTTAATAAAAGACTAAGGTAATAGTAAATAATTTGCTGAAAATTAAATAACATTTGTCGCCAAAGGCGAATACTAATTGTAATAAAATCGTACACACTATAGGGATGGCAACACCGGGTAGTTTTTATGAGTCTCTAAGGGGGAATGACAGTGACAGGAGGTGTCACTATGTTTATAAAAATAATAGATGGTAGACCGGCTGAACTGAAGTTTAGATTCTTTAAATAAATCTAAGGGCTAAAGTTGAAACTCTCGTGGTGTGATGAGAGTTTGACAGGACTCAGGAGATGCACACACGATGAATTCATGTAAGTTTTATTTGTCTGATTTAATTTATTATAACAGCCATTAAACCTACTAAGTTGATGAAAACAGGGGTTCTATTGTAAAGTCATGGACTTTGATTATGCGTGGATTTGGGGGCACTGTGAGGGGAGCTGGGAGGTGCCTTTTATACCCCATGATTTTCGTCACCTTGGTAAATGACTAATAGTTGGCAACCGAAGGTAATCTTACTTTGTTCCAAATAGCCAGCTATGATAACTTTATGCGAAGCAGATACTTCTGTATGTAAGTATATTGAGGAGTGTGTATTCATACTTTGGTTTGTATTGGTTCAATTCATGTCTAACAGATCCAGGGTGACGACATGGTGGAGGTGCTGGGATTCTGAGAATCCTAGGTATATAATATCACTAAAGAAATATTGGTTTTTTTTCTTCTAATTCATTGCTACTAAAGTTTTGATAAAGGTAATCTGTGATATAAATAAAATAAATAAAGAGTGTCAATGTACTTTATTTGTGTTTATCACACCAACCTGTGAATGTTACTTATTGCCTACTTATATGTTTCACAAGTTTTATAGTTCATGTTTCTTTTTTATATGTGTGTTGTAGCGATGAAGAGGTTCCTTTATTGGAACGCAGTGAGGTGTCTTACACCTACATAGAAGTCCCTTAGTTGGGACGCAGTGAGGTGCTTTGCACCTGCCTAGAGGTTCCTTTATTGGAACGCAGTGAGGTGTCTTACACCTACATAGAAGTCCCTTAGTTGGGACGCAGTGAGGTGCTTAGCACCTGCCTAGAGGTTCCTTTATTGGAACGCAGTGAGGTGTCTTACACCTACATAGAAGTCCCTTAGTTGGGACGCAGTGAGGTGCTTTGCACCTGCCTAGAGGTTCCTTTATTGGAACGCAGTGAGGTGTCTTACACCTACATAGAAGTCCCTTATTTGGGACGCAGTGAGGTGCTTCGCACCTGCCTAGAGGTTCCTTTATTGGAACGCAGTGAGGTGTCTTACACCTACATAGAAGTCCCTTAGTTGGGACGCAGTGAGGTGCTTCGCACCTGCCTAGAGGCTCCTTTATTGGAACGCAGTGAGGTGTCTTACACCTACATAGAAGTCCCTTAGTTGGGACGCAGTGAGGTGCTTCGCACCTGCCTAGAGGTTCCTTTATTGGAACGCAGTGAGGTGTCTTACACCTACATAGAAGTCCCTTAGTTGGGACGCAGTGAGGTGCTTCGCACCTGCCTAGAGGTTCCTTTATTGGAACGCAGTGAGGTGTCTTACACCTACATAGAAGTCCCTTAGTTGGGACGCAGTGAGGTGCTTCGCACCTGCCTAGAGGTTCCTTTATTGGAACGCAGTGAGGTGTCTTACGCCTACATAGAAGTCCCTTAGTTGGGACGCAGTGAGGTGCTTCGCACCTGCCTAGAGGTTCCTTTATTGGAACGCAGTGAGGTGTCTTACACCTACATAGAAGTCCCTCAGTTGGGATGCAGTGAGATGCTTTACACCTACATATGGTTCCTTAACTGGGACGCAGTGAGGTTTGTTGAATTGGTGAGTATGATCCCCTTAGCAGTAACGCAGTAAGTTGTCTCACACCAATGATCTTAGTGCCTTAACCAGTTAAACTTAGAGATGTGATATTAACATAAAAATAAAAACTGATGAGATGAAATAAACTCCCTTATACTAAGGCATGATACTGATATAATAATGCCAATGTCTTGGGTTATTTGTAAAGTAATAATTGTAGTAGACTTCCACTTGTAATGAAGATATTGAATAATATTCCTTGGTGGAGTACTGTCTCAGTTTATCAATATAGTAATAACTAAATGATATAATACAATATGTTTGATTTATAAATTCAATGTAAGTTTGTGCCAATCGGCGGACATGGGAGTCATAGCGTTCTGTATGGTAGATAGAAGTGTATGATGAAGTAATGAAGTTTACATGTCCGTATCAGACACTAAGTTGTGAATCTCAGTCGGTTAAAGAGACAAGTAATGAGATTGTTGAATGATTACAGTTTGGTGGGGAAAAGGCAATAGACTGCATTTATTCATTAAGTGTATTGGTGACCGTTTCACCTAACAAAATATTTTTTTTTTCATTAGTTTTAGCTGTTCCCGAGACTCTTGACTAAGCATAAAAAAAGGAGGCATTGCAAAATTTGATTTGACAGTTTACAGCAGAGGTGACCGACTTCAGAGGGCTTGCCTTGTTGAACCTTAATCCATCGCAATAAGACAACAATGCCGGTACTGCCAGCATAGCGTCCAGGGGGGTATCCGATGAGACGCATTCTATTCTAATCATTAAAAATTATGTTGCTAAGATAGGATTGCGTTCGGAGGCTTCGAGTACAGTTGTTTAGTTGCACTCGGAAAGACGGTTCTGAACGCAACCTAGGTAGATCTCACAGAATAAAAGTTTAGTTTGACGTTGCCATCCCTAGAGAAGTGTGTTAGTCTATGGTAATATACCACGGTGTACACGTTGATGATTTGCGTGGGTAGCGGCACGGCTCGGGATTTGCCGGTTTCGACTTGAAATTGGTGGGTTTTAGTTGTGTTGCTATTTATGCAAATATGTTGAAATCATAAGTTTTGAGTTGTGTTGTTGTTTGTGCGGGGCACCGACATCCTCTCACGCTCTGTGCAGATGAAAACCCGACTAGAGCGTTTCGTCTCGTCTTGCGCGGATGAATGCGACCAGGCAGGCGACGTAACTTAACGTCACGACAATGAGAATATTTTGTGAAAAGAATAAATAAGTAGGTAATCCAATTTAATTTATTGTCAAATATTTTACAAATATATATTTACTTGGTTCTTCACTAATGATGCTTATGTTTAGGGCAATTTTATTAACTTAAGTTCGGCCAGGGGGCTTACCATCAGCAAATGGGAGGCCGTTCGGTTCAGAAGTAGGCTTTAGACAGGACTGCTTAAGGCCTGCTTTCATGCTAGCCTTTGAGGTCATGGTGTGAAAAAGTAAGGCAGTTCAGTTTAGGTCCTGCTATAGGAGCTCAAAGTAAGGCCCCAGTAGTTGGTTGCGGACTGATTTATTCAACGAAGGTGATTGCCTCGGCGCCGGCGGAGCCCATCTGGGAAGCCCCACGTAACGCTGAGTATACGTTACGGACGGTTCGATACTGATCGGTCAAGTATGACTGATCGTTAAGACACGGCTTTATGAAGATAGTTTTCCCTTTTTTTTTGCCTTCTCGGTGATGGGAGAATTTGCTAATAAATAAGGGTGCATTAACTGAAGATTCGTGCCACATACCATGGAAGTAATAGTCGAGAAAACAAACCTTGATTTTATAAGTATACTTTACGCAATTGTAAACTTTCAGATAAACTATTACAATGGAGGAATCCATAAAAAATTCGAATAAACCTAATAAGTGCCTCAGTAAAATCACTTATTGCCACAGGGCAAGACGTTATAAAAAGCATTAAGAAAGATGGCACTCTTTCGAATGAGTCTATAATAGTAGCCTCCAAGCTAAAAACAATGAACGATAGATTTATATCTGAAACAATTATAATTATTTTCAATTGGTTGATTCTCCCTCACAGAAGAGGTATCCTCATACACAGTATTACAAATGCAAGCGGAGGAATTTATTGCGGAAATAGAAGCTCTTACGCGACCAAGTAACATATCAACAGCCTCATTGTTAGGAAGCAATAATATAACAAGTAAGCTTCCTACAATGGAGCTTTCTAAGTTTAATGGAGACGTTCTGCAGTGGCATTCATTTTGGGACCAGTTTTGCTCCAACATAGATGCAAAAAGGATCGCAGATGTTGATAAATTACTCTACCTCCAATCGGTATTAGAAGGAGAAGCTAGAGAAGTAATAAATGGTTTAGACACCACCAACAGGAATTACACAATAGCTATTGACACATTGAAAGAAAGATATGGAAAGCCTAGCATAATTATAGACGCACACTATATGGCTTTACATAGGATCAAACCCGCGGAAAAGGGTATAAAGAGCTGCCGAACTACATTAAATGAAATACAAAGAAATTTAAGAATTTTAAAGTCCCTGGGTGAGGATGTGGAACACAATCACCTGCGGGTAATGATTTTGGAAAAGTTTCCTGAAGATTTAGTTTATGAAGTGCGACTCAAGATAGGTACTGATGAATCTATAGAAATAATTAGAAAAACTTTAGACACCATAATTACTGCGAAAGAATCTTCTGGCCGTTTGATATCTGAAAATAAAGAGAAATTCACAGTTGAAACATTATATAATGTAACACATAAAAGGAAAGAACCATTCAAAAGACGGAACACATACACACCAAATAACAAGTACTCAGTACCTTAGGAAAATAAGCTGTATTTTTTTTGTAAAAAAAAACCTCATTATAATGATGATTGTGATTTATCATTTAAAGAAAAGAGAGTAATATTGAAAAAAGAAGTGTTATTTCTGTTTCCGTGAAGGACATACAGCGAGATATTGTCAACTTAAAAAAAATGTGTACATTGTGGGAAAATGCACAAGAGAGCTATGTGCCCATCCTATTTTTATAAGAAAAAACAAAAGAAAATAACAAATGATGTCGCTCCATCTGCGACTACATTAACTGAAATTAATCCTGCTAAAACTGCTGTTACTTCCACGAGGAAGTAGCAGTAATACATAAGTCAATCCTGCAGCTGATTCCAGAAAATGAGAGATAATTATTGCAGATGATAACAGTGAAGGAAACAGAATAGACTTATTAATAGGTAATGATTATTATTATTCTTTTGTACACAATGAAAAAATACAATTACATGATAATTTATATATAGTAAATACTGATTTTGGCTGGATATTTACTGGAAAATATGAAAATTCCAAAGGAAATGGAGAAACAGTTAGTTTTATAACTAAAAATACACATAAAAGGTCCTGCTAGAATACCAGCGTTGCTGTGACACGTATGTGTCATGGCAACACAAGCTGAGGTAGGTCCTAGTTAGCCCTAAGACCTGTTTTTTTTGTGAAATTTTTAGCTTTATTTAATTATTGTAACGTGTGGTCTTTGAGTTAATAAAAATATCTCTCTCTCTCTCTTATTACTTATGCAGAAGAAGTGACACACTTACAAATGTGCAATTATGTAACTCCAGATCCACCATTAAAGGATGATAATATAAGAAAGCTATGGGAGCTAGAAGCAATAGGTATAACCGATTCACCAAAGCAAAAAGAGACGAGGAGGCGATACATAATTTTAATCAAACAATTATTTTCCAAAACCAAAGATATTATATAAAGTGGCCATGGGTGGAGTATCCACCAGCTCTGCCGGTTAATTTGGGCTTAGCTTATGGAAGGTTACAAAGTATTTTGAAGAGAACTGATAAAACCACCTTAGAGTTATATGATAAAACAATGAACGAACAAATTAAGTTATGCATTATTGAAGAAGTTTCACCACCGATTGTTAACAGTAACACACCAACTCATTACCTTCCGCACCACTGTGTACTTCAAGAAGAGAAATCAACAAAACTAAGAATTGTTTATGATGGATCCGCTAGAAGTAAAGACAATAATAGCCTGAACCAATGCTTATACAAAGGTCCACTCATGTTAGAAGATTTGACAGGAATTCTGTTGAGATTTAGACGTTATAAGTATGGTGTGACAGCGGATATTGAGAAAGCGTTTCTACAAGTTGGTCTCCAAAACGAAGATCGTGACGTCACAAGATTTCTCTGGGTAGAAGACATAAATAAGGATACTACAGATGACAATATAAAACATCTACGATTTTGCAGAGTACCATTTGGTATAATATCAAGTCCATTTATTTTGTCAGCGACAATTAATTATCATCTCAACAAAAATAATACAGAAATAGCAAGAATGATTGCAAATA
This sequence comes from Agriphila straminella, assembly GCA_950108535.1. Classification (NCBI taxonomy): domain Eukaryota; kingdom Metazoa; phylum Arthropoda; class Insecta; order Lepidoptera; family Crambidae; genus Agriphila; species Agriphila straminella. Next base: position 9,387,422 of record OX467306.1, on the reverse strand, counting down.
ATATTTATGTAGACAACCTGATTATCAGTGTTAATACCCCAGATGATGTCCTAGAGGTGTATGATAAAGCAAGAACCATTTTCAATGAACTCTCTATGAATATAAGAGAATGGTCTTCCAATTGTATTAAGTTAATGGAGAAGATTCAGGAAGACAAAATAAGTGTGTTAGGTATGAACTGGAATCCTACAAGTGACACATTATTTATTAAAACAAATATACAAAGGCTGTTGAATCTTAAGGTTGAAACTAAAAAAGATATTTTAAGGTTAATAGCTTCTGTTTATGACCCTTGTGGTTTTATTGCACCTCTTCTACTGTTTACTAAGTTGTTTCTTCAAGACCTGTGGAGATTGAAATTTAAATGGGATACTAAACTACCATTAGAGCTCAAAGAAAAATGGAACGAAATAGTTACAACTTATCATGAAATAAAAGATTTTGAAATACCACGTTACTACCTGTCCGGTTGCTGTGATAATACAGAGCTTGAAACAAACTATGAACTGCATTGTTTTAGCGACTCTTCTATGATGGCATATAGTGCTGTTGTTTACCTGCGTGCGATAAGAGACAACAAGATCTCAGTGAGTTTAGTAATATCAAAAACAAGGTTGAAAGCACTGAAAGAAAAGGAAGATCTTAAAATACCGAAAATGGAACTCCTAGGTGCATTGATAGGGTGCAGGCTGTTATTACATGTTAGTAAAATGTTACAAATAAATATTGAGAAGCAAATGCTATGGACGGACAGCCAAGTTGTATGCAGTTGGATGAAAACCAACAAACTACTACCACCATTTGTGGCTAGACGAATAAGTGAAATAAAAGAGAATAAAAATCTACAAACTAAATACATACCTTCTGAACTTAATCCGGCCGATGTAGGGACAAGGCCACTGAAAGTTAAATTAAAAGATACCATTTGGATATCAGGACCCATGTTTCTACAAGAGAGTGAAATTCCATGCTTCTCAAGTGAAGTTGCCACCACCACTAGCGCTGCTGGTGTGGAGGGTCTTCCGAATAATAAAGAACAAATAGAATTGACTGAAAGAAATATACAGCAACAAGATATTAATTCGGAAGATACTGATAATGGAAATACAGAAAGTGAAAAAGGTATAGAAAATACAACAATATTAGAAGATGAAGGAAATGAAAAGGAAATATTAGAAAAAGAATCTGAAGAAGTAAAGAAAATCATACAACTACAAAGAGATCACTTTCCAAATGAGTATCAAAACAATAGCACCTGTTTATCACGGTCGTTACAACTATTCAAAGATGAGAAGGGGATATTAAGATGCAAAGGTAGATTTCAACACACTAAAAACTGGTCGGCAGACATGAAATTTCCAATACTCATTCCGAGAGGCACAGATTTTACATTTGATCTAATTAATAGAATCCATTTTGAAAATCATCATGTAGGAGTGTCCCATACACTGGCAATACTAAGAGAAAAGTATTGGGTACCGAAGGGTCGATCTCAAGTACAGAAAGTCATCCATAGATGCACCCAGTGTATTAAGTATGGAGGTGGGCCCTATAAGCCCCTCCAATGCCAACGCTACCTGAAGAAAGATCTAATTACAACGCTGCTTTCACATACACAGGAATCGACTACATGGGACCTCTGATAACAACCAATGGAGAGAAGCGTTGGATCTGTGTATTTACTTGTTTATCAGTAAGAGCAGTTCACTTAGAGGTGGTATATAACCTAACTACAGAAGAGTGTCTTTTAGCTCTGAGAAGATTTGTGTCTGTTCGAGGGTTACCAATTCAAATGATGACTGATAATGCTCTTTATTTTAAATTATTAGCTGAGGTAATGCAAAGCAAATATTGCATTGACAATACAATAAAGTGGAAGTTTATACCCGAATTAGCACCATGGTTCGGTGGCTTCTATGAACGACTTATGGGATTAATAAAACACTGCATGAAAAGAACACTAGAAAAGCATTTATTAAATGATCAACAACTTATTACAGTAACAAAGGAAATAGAAGGTGTATTAAACTCACGACCTTTAACCTATGTAGGCAGTGATCTGGAGCACATTTTAACGCCTGGAGACTTTCTTCACCTCGGTGGTCCATTGGTGTGGTGATGACAGCATCTGATATTGAAGTCCAGCAACCTGTAACAGAAACAAAACAAAAATTAATAGAACGTTGGGAAAGAGGTCAAAGAATATTACAGGAATTTATAGGGATGTTCACAGGACAATACTTACCTGGTCTGAGAGAAGGGCGTTCAGTACATGACATAAGGAGCCACGTGTGAGATGTGAAAGAATTCCAAAGGAGACTTAGTACAAATTAAAGCTGAAGGAAATAGAGCCACGTGGAAGGTTGGCAAAATTAAGAATTTAATAGTCAGCTCAGATGGAAACATTAGGGTTGCCAAAGTGGATGCTCGGCCAGGAGAAATACTTACAAGGTCAATATCTCACCTTTACCCACTAGAACTGGAAGACTCTGGTGTATGTGATGTCAAGGATTGGATTGAGACAGATCAGTCTCAAAGCAGCACTAGCAGCCAATCACGGTCAGATGATAATATTCAGCAGTTAGGCGAGACAGTCAGTATCGATGTTGACAAGAGTACGAAACATCTAGACCTAAAAGACGATCAGCGGAAAGGGCTAAGCAGTTACTTAAAATATGGACTGCACAGCTTATAAATAGCAAGACAATACTGAAGTTTAAACTCCAGCCTCGTGTTGGGAGTGTCGCCAAAGGCGAATACTAATTGTAATAAAATCGTACACACTATAGGGATGGCAACACTGGGTAGTTTTTATGAGTCTCTAAGGGGGAATGACAGTGACAGGAGGTGTCACTATGTTTATAAAAATAATAGATGGTAGACCGGCTGAACTGAAGTTTAGATTCTTTAAATAAATCTAAGGGCTAAAGTTGAAACTCTCGTGGTGTGATGAGAGTTTGACAGGACTCAGGAGATGCACACACGATGAATTCATGTAAGTTTTATTTGTCTGATTTAATTTATTATAACAGCCATTAAACCTACTAAGTTGATGAAAACAGGGGTTCTATTGTAAAGTCATGGACTTTGATTATGCGTGGATTTGGGGGCACTGTGAGGGGAGCTGGGAGGTGCCTTTTATACCCCATGATTTTCGTCACCTTGGTAAATGACTAATAGTTGGCAACCGAAGGTAATCTTACTTTGTTCCAAATAGCCAGCTATGATAACTTTATGCGAAGCAGATACTTCTGTATGTAAGTATATTGAGGAGTGTGTATTCATACTTTGGTTTGTATTGGTTCAATTCATGTCTAACAGATCCAGGGTGACGACAACATTTTAGTAATAGATTATCGTCTCTTAATTAACGAACATTAAAAGTATAGTTTTGATGGAATAAAGACGTAATAATTTATTTTTACCGAAACACGTTGCGATTTTGTGATTTGGTCAAATCGCCAATTTCATCTTATCCCCACGACATGTATATCTCAGTTTTATAGAGTTGGCAAACGAGCCGCATTGTCCCGCGGCCCGCTCGCTATCGATTTAACTTGCAACGCAATATCGTATACGAAAACGACAAGTGAACTTGATTACGCTTCAGAGAGCTCGTTTACTATAGGCGCTTACTGCTCTCGATATTTCAGGATTGGATCGCATGACTTGCATCTTGACTATTGTCCAATTTCTCAAATTACATACTTGTAAGCTAATGTATTGAAAATGAAAAGTGATTGAAAATAAATTTTGTTCTTTACCTTTTGCTAACGTATACGTGCTGTAATCTAAGGCTGTGGTTCCCAAACACTAATTGGCTCAAAACATATTATTTACAGATAGATTTCGATTGCTTTCTTGCCTTCATATATACAAGGTGTTTGGTAAAAGCCGAATATGGTAGATAGGGACCATCAAACTGAACAACTTTTACTATGGGACCAACTCTGAAATCACGAAAAAAAAACAGCTGTTTCATACATTTTGTTATTTTCGTTATTAATTTTTGTATAACAGCAGATTTTTTTTTCGCGATTTCAGAGTTAGTAAAAGTTGTTCAGTTGATGGTCCCTATCTATCACATTTGGCTTTATAAGGCTTTTAACAAACACCTTGTACTTATATGCTGTCTTAACGAAGACATCAAAATAATTCAAGTAATATTAACTAATTACTTACCTAACTTGTTTTTTTCGTTATTTTAACACCTAACAGTAAAGTTTGTTTCTTCATTTATACACTTCCATCTATTTAGGTAGATAATGGTGCGGCAATTTAATTTCGCCTTGTCGGGTAATATTTAAAGAGACGAATTAAGCAGCACTTATTCAATTAGATGTTTGAGCTGACGCATGAACACGGTCGTTGTAGCAAAATTTACTCCATTTAGGGTTCCTCCTCTGAATAAATTCAGATAATCACATCACATCGGCGGCCGATGTCGGCAACATGCAAATGAAGACATGAGAGCCTGGCATGTTTATGCTCGGGGAGGGCCAGATGTTAACACTAGTCTTGTTATCGCCCCCGCCACCATCTTAAACACGTTTTACGTAACGTCTACTTGATAGCTATCTACATAAATTTGCGGTTATTCCTAGTCTCATAACTGTGTAATTTGAGGGAGCAAAATTCCAAGTGATCCTATAGTTTTGTGCGGTATTCGAATAATGTGATGGGTGCGAAAATTTTGAAGCGTAATATGAGGAGGCACGTTAAGTAGAGTTCCATAAAGGAAACGAATATTCGTTTAGACATTTTGAGGCGCAAATGCTTCGGTGAAATGTCTCTTGATTAATTTCCCGTGTTCGCCGTTATTCACGTAACGTTAAACAGCTCGTTATTACCACACATGACTTGTTTATTTCGAACTAAATATTGACTATTTCAAGCGAGTTCTGTCCATTTAATTTAAATGGAAACCAAGGCTGTTATGGTTCCGAATGCAATTACAGAGAGTTCTGAAACAGACGGTAATGTCGTGTTATGCCCACGCGCACGATTAGCCGCAAAGCCTCGCTACAGCTCGTCCCCATTCGTCCGTGTTTCGTTACCGAAGCTCTTATGCGTGAAACAGTAGCATTTTTAACGATCTCATAAATTAATTACTTATAGTATGTGATTAGTAAAAAAGGCATACGTGAGTCAAAGCCCGATTGATATAAAAATACCAAATCAGTCGAAAAACGAATAGAGTAGGTATGTGTAGTTTTTAAAGTAGTTTCAGTTAATATTGTTTTTGGGAACGGTTTCAGCACAAGTGCTTGCACTAGTGTGAAGCAAAAATAATAAAACGGAATCACCGCGTGGTAATAAAAAGGGAAAACCAATAAGAATGTTAATTTACTTGTTATTATTACAAAACACATAAAGGAACGTGTGAAATAGTTTTCATGTAGGTATTCTTTCATTAGGTAACTTTATAATTGCCGTAAAACGTAAAAAAACATATTTATTAGTCTCAGCGTCACAGTCAAATCTTTTTTAACCGTTTCATGTCCATCTCGTTATTTGGATCAATTAGAGTTTTGCAAATAGTTGAATAACATTTTTGTAACAGTAACCGACTGAAAAAGCTCGCACGGTCAATGAATCTAACTTAAAAAACAAAAATATTTTCTAAGGAAGCTTTTCAACGAAAAGATAATTATGTACCACAAGTTTTTAGAGCGACAATCAATGTCGTTAAAGTGTAACAAAATCTACGATAAACATTCAATACCTTTTCCTTAAAAGTTTTTCTGCCGATTCATGCATTAAACTCCGACGGAGTAAGTGACAGCGGCGAGCGATTTATCTCATTGATCCCTTTGCATACGTCTCAGTCAGTGCACGCCCGGGGCAAGTCCCCAGAAATGGATTTACGGGGCTTCCGCGCCAACAGAATAAGGGGATGTACGACCGTTTATGTCGAATCACCTATACATTTTTGGGGCCTTTTGATCTTTCTACGGTGACATTCGATTGTGAATTAGATGGCGTGAATATGTATATAACTTATTTATGAAAAGAAATATTATTTGTAGGTAAGTATATTTACTTTTTTTCTAATAAGATAGATCTTTTGATAATAATGTATTTTTCAAACGTGGTTGTTTTTTTACTATTATTAAAAATTCTATGATGTTTTAAAAGTAGAGCATTTAATTAAATTAATAGTGTCGGTGCGTACCTATGCGATCCTTATCTTATAGAACCAAATGGAATAAAAAAAATAAAAAAATATGCAATAACCCATTCCCATTGCCCATCTCATCACCCATTTGAAGGACTTCGATGATTCATGACAACTTTCCATCCATATTTGTTTACATTCCACCATTCTCTGTACTGAACGTTAAATGAATTTAATTTAAACGAGCGTTGGTAAATTCATGCTAACTTAAGGAAGCGGGCAAAGTAAAGCAGAGCAAATATCTCGGAAGAAGTTATTTGTTTGTCGGTTTTATCCCGCGGTGAATGAAAGATGTTACATTTTAGAAAAGTAATGAGTTTCATTATTATGCTGAATATGTGATTTTGAGCGAAATTATTTCCGCAACGCAAATGTTTCTTAGGCGTAGAGTCGAGTCTTCATCTAAAACTTAATTACAATTTGCTTAATGTGCTCGTTGGCGTAGTGGCTTAGCTCATTCGGACTGAGATTGCGGTGGTTAGGCAACTTTCGCTAAGGTCGGTTGTTGGATGGGTGAGCAAAACCGGAGCTCTTTCAGGCGTCAGAGGTCTCGACTGCATTTTTCTCTCGCACGGGCCGCAAGCTAGTTATGGACCCAATCATCTTTATCCAACTATTAAGGAAGGCCCATGCTCAACTCAAGCAGAATAATAATATCGAAGAGTTTTACAGTATACAGGGAGTTTCATAATAACCTTAGACGCAAATAGACTATTGTTTTCGATATTCCATTCCGTAACTAATGGGCAATAGCAAAACACAATTTAGGCCTAGGGTTGTCACTATGCAGTTTAACATGATATTTTTTTTAAAAAGAGTGGCGGTTTTCTGGTGTTATAATAATTTTCCGGGGTTGTATGAATGTACCTTATATTCGGCTATAAGGGCTGTTTACGTAACACGTTGTAAAGGTTATCCGATTATTAATAAAATTAATTTAATAAACAGGTACATCTGAATTAACTTCGATTTATAACTCATGTTAAAGTTAATTATTATCGTTGTGCATTAAGTGTAAGTACTTTTAAAATGACTCGGTAGTGGGCAAAGATAAATATGTGAATGTAACAATTGGTCCGAACAATGGCTTTTAAAATACATTAAACATGTAAAAGGCGTTTCAGGTGTTTTTAAGGCAGGCTTCCAGTCCCAGTTAGTTCCAGTTCTAAAGCTATATTTTACAGTAAGTTGGTATTTTTTTTTAATCTCAACTGTTTGTATAGGAAAGTAATTAGTGTTTAATATTATGGGTGGACCTGATTAAGCAATGAAAAAAGCAAGTTACATAACGCAATTAATATTTAACGTGATTTAAATCATACTTGAGGAGCTCGGTGGCGCAGTGGTTTAGCGCCTGGCCCAGCGTTCGCATGGGTCGGTCATGGGATGGGTAACCAAAAATTTATTATCTCGAGCTCCTCCGTGCTTCGGAAGGCACGTTAAGCCGTTGGTCCCGGCTGCATTTGCAGTCGTTAACACCCACCAATCCGCATTGGGCCCGCGTGGTGGGTTATGGCCCATACTCCTTACCACCCATAAGGAAGGCCTGTGCCCTTGCAGTGGGGACATCAAAAATGGCCGATGGACAAAAATCATACTTACCTCATATTATTAGTTTTGTATTATCAGATACATAAATCATCCATCAGCCTTGACGCGATTACATGCTCCTTTTGTTGGGACCACTAATATTTGCGCAAATTTTTTTTATGCACTTACTTAGGTTTTTAGAGTGAATATTATTGGTGCTAAGCTGTTACTGTGGCCTTCACATATACGATAACTATTAAAGCTGTGTCTCGCTGCACGCGGGGCATTATCACTTTAAGTGGCTACGGAGGTAGAATTAAAAAAAAAATGCATGGCCATTTATTGTTCGTTTATATTGCCCCGCGTGCAGCGAGATTTTGCTTCCCTTTCGGCGCCAGGTGTCTACTTATCAATTAGCCAATTTCTCATCCCCAACTTCTTCTCAATGTAACTTAGCAGCTAGCCAACCTAGCAATTATCCTACTTCGCATACAGTCTACATTCTCTACTATAACATATAGTTCTGTTGTAGCACTTATTACAGTGGAAGACATGCCTAAAGAAGCGCCGTGTAGTGGCAGTGGAGAGCGAAAATACTGCTCTGAAGTTAATTAGTGTGGTGAGGTAGCACAGTTTTCAAGGAACTAATGAAACGGCTAAACTGTTATTCACTCACAGCTCACATTCGTCTTGTAATTTTATGAGAATGTGAGATTTCTTATGAGTTATGTATGAGTATGTATTATGTCTCTATTATTATTATTATTGCAAAAATTTAGTTTCCTCCTTAATTCGCTCACTATGACGCAACTATATGTAAACTGCATTTTTGTTTATTATTGTTTTACTTGCTTTTTGCCCGCAGCAGCTTCATCCGCGTGGACTACAGGTTACATCCGTAGTATCAAATTTCGTCAAAATCGGTCCAGCGGTCTAGGCGTGAAAACGTAACAGACTGATAGACAGAGTTACTTTCGCATTTATATTATTTGTATGACAATCCAGGCTTGGATTCCACGATACAGGCTTGTCCAAGTGTGGTAGCCACTGCTTATTGTTTTAGGTATGCTTTTTATGAATAAAATAAGGAAAGTTTCATTTATTATGTATTCTGTGCCATAAGGAAGGCCTGTGCCCCAGCAGTGGGGACATCAAAAATGGCTGATGGACAATAGCAACAGTAACTAGTTGGGTACCTACCTACTGTTATAGACTGACTGACTTAAAAAAAAGTGAGGTTATGTACCAGCTAAAATATCCAATTATCAGAAAAAATATGCAATTAATAATTGATCAATATGTTATGATTTTACTTATCCACGAAAGTAATTGTGTTGTTAACTGAGGTTCACAAAGAAGCTAAGATTCTAGTTAAAGATTTCAGAATTCTCAAAAACGATGTTAAAAGATTCCGTTTCAAAACTCATAATTCAGAAATCCATTCAATATTGTTTAAACGAAATAGAATTATATTTCAAACCGGAACGTACCTATGCAGTTGAGAGCCGCAAAAGTTACGAGTTTGTTTTATAATTTTTAAAATATAGGCTGCCCGCTTTCATGAGCTGGATTTATGAGCGGGATATATCAGACATGTACCTGCACGTTCTCCGATATATTATGGTTAACTTTTGCCCAAAAAATGTTATGTGATGAGTCAAATAAAGCCTAACATTGAATAGGATTTACATCGGTTTTCCAATGTGATAATGTAAAAATTAATGCAAAAAATGAACACAATAGTCGATGAAACATTAAACGTCGTATGAAACTCGTGAGCTCTTGCTTATTGCACACTCGGCTGAGTTACGCCCTCGCCTGCGGCTCAGACTGCAACCCACATCCTTGTGTGTAATGAGCAACCTAAGCTAACTTGTCTCATAATCGACTATTACCAGCTCTTTGCTGAAGGTAAAAGAAACGTTGAATTTATTAAGAATAGTGCAAAAATAACTTTTTGTTATTTGCATTTTATGAAAATACCTTTTTGTTTATCCTAAGATTTATCCTAAAATTGTAAACTTTATGATAATATTTTCTAAACAAAAAAAACGTATATAGCTTTCCCACCGATGGTTCTGTAAAATACTCCCATTTTTAATATGACAGTATTTCTACTAAATTTTAACGTAAATTTTCTGAATTTCACTTTATTTAGAGTCGTAGAAACTTAATGACATCACATGAAGTACGCAAACGGAACCCTAGAAAAACTATTTTGTTAGATTATGTTACCTTCATACTAGTATTTAAACAAGTACTTATCAAATCAAAACTCATAGAACGTTGCTGTATATAGGTTGTCCTTATGAAATAAATACCTATGCCAATATTTTAACGTCGACGTTATAATATCAAAGAAGTTTATTTAGAGTAGATATAGGTAAATACACTGGCTGGCATAGAATACTTACGTGTTTCCCTAGTTATTCAAATTATCTAATAAAATGTGTGTGTAAATATTGGAAATGCTCATATTTGAACTAGCTGTAATGAAGAATGGTAATAAAGCTATTTTATTTTACCAAAAGCAGAAAAATACTTACTGAAAGTAGGTCACATAAAAAAACAATTATATCTCAGTATGTTCAATATGGATTATTTAGTTAATAAACAAATTGAAAAACTGGCAAATTCAGATGAATAACACTATGTAGTAATATAATAATGTAGTAGAGTAATGTAATATTAGTGATGAATAGGGATGTTGACTAATGAATAAAATAACGAAATACTAATAAAAATCGTAAACATATTAAACTTTTAGAGTAGCTTGTATACCTCTTGGTTTTATATATTGCATATTATTGTTTTATGACCCTTCAAAGTTGGGTGGACAAGTCCATTTAAAAAGTATAAAATTTATTAAAATAAATGATACCTTTAATTAGTCCGTAAAATGTATAGCAAATTTGTCGAAGAAACCATTTTGATAAACACAATATTTAATATAGCTGCTGAACAAATTTCCTATGCGTTGCATACAAACTTGCAAGGCGTGACGTCATAACGTGCAAGCCATTAGTATGGAGCGTTTTTGATCGAGTCCAATTGTGTGCATTTCACACTGTGATATCTCGGGCAGTTTTCATGCTAGCGAATTAATTCTTTTACCAATGTTTCTTTTTTTTAAGAAGTAATTTATGAAACATAAAATAAAAAAAATAGTCAACATCCCTATTCTGGTAACCACCAGTAATACATCAAATTTTAATATGCCTTTTCAATGCAATATTTACGTCTAAGTATTATGAACGGTCTACACGAGACGATGTGCTTAAGGTGGGTCGATGAGCTCAGTAGCGCCACCAATGGAAATAAATCAATTACGTTTTATCAAGGGTTTAGATTAAAAGTTTTGATGATTTTGCGCAAATAAAAGACTAAAATGCATTTTCTAAATATAGTTTCAAAAACTCAAACTTAAGCAATAAGTCGTGCATGTCACTAGTGTCAAAAGTGGCCACATTTAGCAATATCGACATTCATAACTTATTGTGTATATTTGAGGCCATGAAAAAATATTTAAGAATTGCACTTTACTCTTTTATTTGCGCAAAATATCCAAAACTTTTATTCTAAGCCCTTGATACAACGTAAATGATTTATTTCCATTAGTGGCGCTACTGAGCTCATCGAACCACCTTAATATCGAAATTCTGGTGTGGTAATTAGCAGAATCTATTTTCAAAGGGAACTGGAATTCAATAGAATTCCAGTACAGTCGATTCTCACTCATAGGAATATATCTTGCTTGTTCGACAGTACTTCGGTCTATGTATTGTACGGTAAGCCTCAAAAGTAGCTGAATAATTGAGTACCGTGCCACACCAATCAGCCTGTTCATAAAATAAACCCATGCAATGATTTATTGCACAACAACGATAATAGTTACTGTGACAAAGTACTAGCATGACGCAGTACAACTCACCGCAGATTGGAAATAAAAAAAAAACCGGCCAAGTGCGAGTCGGACTCACGCACGGAGGGTTCCGTACCAAAAAACGGCTAAAAATCACGATTGCTGTATGGAAGCCCACAAAAATATTTATTTTATTTTGTTTTTAGTATTTGTTGTTATAGCGGCAACAGAAATATCATCTGTGAAAATTTCAGCTTTCTAGCTATCACGGTTCATGAGAGACAGCCTGGTGATAGACACACAGACGGACAGCGGAGTCTTAGTAATAGGGTCCCCGTTTTACCCTTTGGGTACGGAACCCTAAAAAAGATTGGAAAAATAGTGAAGGTATTAAAAAAGCTACTGTAATCTTAAATTTTTAGATTTTAGCATTCGCAATGCTATTTTTATATATTAAGTTACTTAGTATAATTGAAAAATACTTACTAGAAAAAATCGACTCACCCGTAGCTCAGACGGGACTCGAACCCGCACCCTTAGTATTCCGGCCCAATGCACTAACCAATTATGCTTCCGAGTCGCTAGTGGGAGTGGCTGTAATCTAATGATACCTATTCATTATTATAATTAGTTTGCGCTAGTAGTATATTCCATGTTATTCAGACAATGCGGATCTGTAGAGTTGTTTAACAATAGGTCCGATCGGTTGAGCGATCCTGAGTTATTCGAGAAATATTATCGACAATATTTGCTCGTATCGACTAGCTTATAGGTAATATGGTGTAGTGCTATTGAACATTTTCTAATATTATGTTGAACATGGCTCTGTTGGCTTTTGCCTATTTAGTCTGAAGTGGCAGGGAAGCATTGAGATGAGAGTCACGAACAACAGTGTTGTATAGTGCATGAGTACTTGAGTAGTAAAGTATACTTCTAGCACATACAAAACAAAAATATTCAGTAACCACCACTAATAGATTTTAGTGGATCTAGGGTAAATAGGCGCCAAAACAGGATGAAAAGATGAATAATATATTTTAATCGATTCGAAAGAAAAACATTAATAATTCAAACCTGGACCTCGTGACAAAAGATAAATTAAATCTATTCAGTAACTATGTCCCAGGATTTGCATCAGCTGGGTTGGAAAAGTAAAAAAAAATCAAAAAACTGTCAATGGTTAGCTGATGTCTTTGCCCCTTTACTCTGTTAAATTATTATTATTACCAATGTATAATCATTTATATATAAGATTGAGGTCTTTTTTTCATAAAAAATGTGTAATATCACATCAAAATTATTTTAAAAGTAAGGCGGTACAATTATGAAATGTAAAGTTTGAAATTACGGGTACCTACTTAAGTAGGTTTACGTAACAAAAGCTAATAATTAAAGTATGTATGCCGATGTAATTACAGATCAATTCTCTTTGATTTTGATTGCTTTGAACATTGAAGTACCTACTTAGTTTAATTACTTAGGACCCTTAGTGCGTTTTAATTACTTGAATTAGTTAATAGTGCCATGTATTTGTTTGTGAATAATGAAGTATTTACATGGAGCGACTTGGCAGGTGACTTTAGTCAAAGCGCTTTTTATCGACAATCGCTTGTAAAATCTAATCGCAAACCTAATTTCAATGAGAAGGCGATTCAATTTTACAAGCGATTGTCAATAAAAAGCGCTAATTAATTAAAGTCGACTGCCAAGTTGCCTGCCAAGTCGACTCGTGTAAGTACCCCGTAAGCCTCCATGTCGATTACTTCTATTTTCTTCTTCATCTTATCAAACGCGTGACACCCACTGCTCCGTAAATAATAAGTAATAACAACAACAATACATCCTCTATTAATATATTTGCGACTGTTATTTTGTTCAGAATGAAGAAACCATTCTTCTTATATTATGTAGTTTGAAACGTGGGATAAAAAAGGTGTTTAGCGAGAACTAAAGATATAAAATGCACCTGTTTAATTTGCCCTTAATTCTAATTCCAAATTGTAGATAATCAGTTTTGGGCTGCTGCCCGCCGCCCATCTATAACCGCCCACGCAACGGGCAGCCCATATCTCAGCGAGGAATGCCGTCCAGTTGGCGATCGACAGTCGCATATCGACGATCGACTGCCGATGCCTCGCCGATCGACTGCTGCGTGGGACCTAAGTAACTGTTTTTCTACTGAATACTCTCAGATTCGATGTTTCCCCTGTAAAACATAGAGGTTTTGGGTTCGATTTCCAAGACCCTTTGTACTCAGTTTGGTTTGGAAAACAACCATGTTATTGTTTTAAGTCTACCTGGCTAGCCATCATAATCTTATCAAAGTAACACTACCATCATTTTATCATAGTAATTGTGATCCAGTAAACAGTGGTATAATCCGCGCGCGAGGAGAATGGTCTAATACCTTTTGGAACTGAGACGCGCACTGTACCGATAACGCGGCAGCGCGGCGCTGTACACTAGGTACCTGCTTTACAGTCATTTTCAATTCACTTTGACAAGGTCCCTTACCATTCTCATCGCGCGAGGATTATAAGTTAGCTATTTCTAGGACTGAGGTTTCCAGATGTAATGCTCTTTCACCATCGTCCTTATCTTTCTAATACTATTATTTGATCGCACTTCCCTGCTGCAGCCTAAGGTAAAAAAAAGTGTATAGAAGTCGATCGTGAAATTTATTTGCCGCTCCGACCGGCGCGCCTTGACAAATTCTTACGAAGGTTGCTTCGTTTACGAGATGAAAACCCGTTCGCGTGTAGTAAATGCTTGAAATTTCTGTTCTGTAGTTTCATTTTAGTATACGAAGTGCGAATTTGTTTGTGAAATGTTTGAGGGTAAATAATTACTTTTAAGGTTTTTTGAAAGTGGATTTTGCACATGACTTCCAAGTTATTAGTTGTAGCAACTATGCTTAAAAATCATTTCCCAATTTTACCTTTTAATTACAGTTAATATTTTATCCCCGTTATTTTATTTCAGTGTTTCCGAGATAGCTACTATTACAGATTCAGTTTAATAATTTTTGAATAAAAATTTAAGTTAGCCTACGTATCGCTGTCGTCGTTTTGTGAAACACGTAAACGTCTAGAATATAACTGGAAAGTCTACCCCGTGAAATGTGATCGCCATTATTTAACGCAAAATTAATATCTTCCATAATAAAGCACTCGTGAGAAATGGCAGCCGATGTAAATTGCGTAAATCATTAAGTGCAATTAATTTAATTTAAACGAGATACCGAGCGCGCGCGGAAACCTCAAAAGCCGTGTTACGTCGTCACATACATTTCATACGTTAATACGATTACTGTAATTGCATTCGACACGGGTTTCAATGACTACTATGTGCACTTTTGATGAAAAAAACGACGTAACGTAATCTTAGAAAAGAACATGTTTAATTTCCCTTTTTTTAAACTTTTCCTACATCCTATGAAATATTTTTTAAATTAAACCAAATTGTAATGCGACTTTGTTTTTTAGTGATTTATATCAAACAATTTTTGTTGTTTACGATAAGCGTGAATATCAAGTATAGATATACCTAGTTTCATACGTGATTTAATGATACTCCTTTGAGTGAGGTCAGAATGAATAGAACGAGAGACATAAACTTCTTCAAAATCACAATTTGTAACTTAAACGTTGTCATTATCGTAAATCATTACGATCATATTATTCAGTTACCGTACTAACTTACAGGTGTAATGGGATCCCAAAACGTGAAAAGTATTGTCCAAAATTACGGCATTGTATTTCTTCGGAACGGTTCGGTAATAGGCATAAATATCGGGATCGGTATCAGGAATCTATTGCCGCGGGCCATAGTCAGAACACCTGCCTCGCATCGCCGCAATATCTGCGCGCATCCCGCATAAATATCCATGATGTTTCAATTTATATTCATGATATTAGTAAGTCAGACGGAATGTACGTCACATTTGATTTCCTTTGTTGGTGAAATAAATACGAAACCGCGGCTGAGTCCCGCTCTGTTAAATGTAGATAGAGAGCTAACAGAGTACCTACGGTTTCAGGTTGTGTTTCTTTTTTAAATATTTGGTAATATAATTTATAGCTTTTGGGATTATAGAATAGAATAGAATAGAATTTTATTTGCATTAAATAGGGTTTACATAAGGTGTTCGTAGATCAATTTAAAGTATCTTATACCTATTTAGCCATTACAATGACATGCAAAAATTGAAATATTATTTTTCAAGGTACAATTTTCCACATTATTTTTGTAATAACTAAAATATTATATTAAATTCATCAATAATAAACTAATTTAAATGTCAAATTCAATTTAAATCAAGGATAATTAAGTAAAAATGAAATAAAATTAAAATATGTCAAATAGCACACAACTCACATTTATATTCAAATTAAATATATAGGTAACATTTCATGTCAATCCATGCACAAAGTTAGCCACACAGAAATTAATACACATTAATTGCGGTATTTCAAAAACTCGTCGATACTATAGAATGTATTTTATATCAACCAATTTCGCAGTGCTTTCTTGAAGTTATTAAAAGAGAGTTGTTTTATATCCTCCGGTATTTTGTTGAATATCTTAATTGCCATTGCTGGTGCGTTAGATTGGAACCATTTTGTTTTTGGTATCGTGCTTTGTACTAATTTATCAGGAAGTCTAAGGCTTCTATTTGTGGTGTCTTTTGCCTTTGTAAACATATGGATGTGTTGTTTTACAAATACGCCTATACGATTTGTAAGTAAGGTGATGTTACTGTTACGTACGGAGGAGCTCAGTGGCGCAGTGGTTTAGCGCATGGCCCTGCTATTGCGGAGATTAAGCAACTTTCGCAAGGGTCTACGGTACAACATCGTTCTGTCTATGGTACGCTTTAATTAGGTATCATAATCTATGGTCACTTTAAAAAAAAAATTGTCAGATTGTCTGTGGTTCGCCTTTTTCCATCCTTAACCACGATAGCCGACGGCTGTTGTAAGTCTTGGCTTTGTTCTCAATAAATTCCCTTTAATGCTCCTAAATAATTATATACTCCGTTTATTAATACTTAATGTGTGTTAAATTTTGTGATCAAAATTTAAATACAAATGTGATAAACAAGTGACATGCTTTTCTTTCACCGCCACTAGGTAGGTACCCGTAGCATAGCATAACAACACGACCACACTTTAGCTTTCGCTGAGCAGCAAATAGATACTCTGTCCAACATAAAATGTATAGGAAAGGGACTGTAATTAGGTTAGGTAAAAACAAGGCGACTGTTCGGTACAGCTATAATTTTACGACAACACACTGACAGCAAAAGAAACAAAGAAGAACAGAAAATAGACAAGAAGCTAAAAAGATATAAAACTATACAAACTATTTACAAAGCTATGATCCACCACATCATCCTGACCATTTTTTTTATCTTGAGCTCCTTCGTGCTTCGGAAGGCACGTTAAGCCGTTGGTCCCGCCTGCATCCTCCTTATTCACCCATAAGCAAGTGCCCCAGCAGTGGGGACATTATAAAAGGCTGATGTCGAGACTATTAGGTACGTGTCACAGTTTTGATATTGATTTTTATAAAACGACCGCTAATTTAAAAACATTTGACATATAGGAATGGCCGTGTTAAATATGATAAAAACCTGTAAAACGCTTTTTTAACGCATTCATACATTGCATGCACTGAAAGCGTTAGAATAGGTGTGTCAGGGTCATTGGCTTAATAAAATTCTTTCCCAACACTACCTACAATCTTCTGAGGCATGCGAGATATGAATAGGTGTAATGAATATCCATATGAAGGCAAATTTCCGATTTGGTGGACGTATTCTGTTTGGTCACAGCACACGATCGGTGAAGCACAAAGCGATTGTTCGTAAAACGTAAATTGGGGCTGACGATAGACAGTCAAATTGAATTATTGATGCGATATCCTCTCATCGTGACAGGCCGAAGTTTCGTCGAGCGCTCGCTAGCTCAGCTCATGCTCAATTAGCTATCAGACCGACGCGCTTAATTTAGTTTAAATTTTGCAGTCAGTCTGACCAGTCTATTATTGTAGCCGTATCCAGTAGGAAGTCAATAATCATCGTTCCAAAGATAGGATAAACGATGATTTTATTTATCACTACGTGAAGGATTTAATTTTGAGGTTGATCGATCTGGAGTCTTAATTTAATTAGTTTATTGATTTTATCGGTTCTGTTAAGAATAAGAATAAGAATTTTTATTTGTTCAAAACATGGATATTACAGGTGGTACATTAGTGATATAGACCAACATGTTTTACCAAAGTTTGGCGTACAAAATTTCATAACAATAAAAATTTAAATAATTATTAAAAGAAAGAATTAATTAAGAAATAAATAATTATATATACCTACTAAACTTTACATTTCATGGATAATTATGTCAATGGAAATTTCAAAGTCAACAATGCAATTGGATATGTCAGCGCAATACTTGCGCAATAAATCAAATCTAGGAGTAGGTATTTTATTTAAAAAATAGAGAGTGTACCCATATATTAACAGGTATTAACAGGTATTGCTTTACGAAATTTGTATAAAAGAAACTCCCTAAGGTAAATTAAATCTAAACTTGGTTACTATTCCTAAACGAGTACCTAAACCAAAACCTTGCTTCACCGAACTTTGGATATAGGTACTAACCTAAGAAGTCTGTCTAGCTACTTGGGTACCACAGGTTTCGTAGATAATAAATGTAAATTGGGCGACGTTTGAACACAAACGACGCGCGGGCTGAGATTCCACCACCTTACTGAAGAGATTCTGCTCAGCTGAGCGAGCAGAGCGAGCGACGCCAGACTAATGACGTTCACGGCGGAGCAAGCTTTATTTTTTTCGATGACATTTATTTAAAGTGGTAAGTGGTTGATATTAGCCGTGGTAACCCAAATAAAAACAAAACTGTATTATTTACGAAATCTTATAAAATTAAGTCCTGGAGGGAATCTGCTCAGTCTTTACAAAAACTTTAATTAGACTGGCCTTTAAGAAACGGCTTAGTGGAAATAGTCTTTGGTAACTATCTGCTTTGTCAACTATTTTAACACTGATCTTACATTTGATTCTACGGTTAGTTAATTTATGGCAATATAATAGTTTTTTTTTCATTATCAACTGAAAAATTATAACTAAACCTATTATAAAAAAAGAAAATTCGAAGAGTTTCAGTTAAATTGTCCTCCTTTTTGATAGTTGGTTAAAACATCAAGGAAATAGTAAAATACTGTGTTTTTTTAATCAAAATCATCTGAAACTGTATTTTCCAATGTGAATTGACTTTATTTTAAGTCTGTAAGATATAAGCTAACTTTACATCACGGCGAGTTTTTTGAACATAATTATATATAAATATTTTTTGAAATAAAACACTGCAGTATCCTTCATAAAACACAATCATAAATCAAAATAACCTTTGATAGAACCGCTTTAGTATCCATCTAAAACATTATTTTTATGTACTCGTATGGTATTACGCGCCGAAATCTAGGATTCATTTCAATTTGAAAATTTTAATGTTCACGTTTAGTTTCTTGTTTCGTTTTCACAAGTAAAAAACAAGTCACACAAAAAGCGAACTATTAAAGAAGTGGGAAACTACACACTGTTATATTAAGGAAAAAAAGCTTTGATTTTCTGTACAGAATTTTTGCAGTTAATTACGTAATTAGGTGTATATCCTAGGCTGAGTTGGAAATGGGTAACCGGTCCAAGTGTAAAGTTTACTCGACGTCAATATAAAGAACAAACAAAATACATTCAAAGGGCAATTTAAACCGAAAATACGTTCACTACTTATATAAAAGCGGGAATAAAGTTCAACGCCAGTTAAAAGGCTTTTTGCGATTTATGTGCGTTGCAATTTTTAGAACTTTTCATGTGAGATTAAGTTTTAAATATGAATAAAACGCCTTTGAGTTAGGTGCACTTTGTAAAATAATCCATGAAATCACATCTAAGATATTATTGTACAATCAAACAAACTTACCAAGTGATGTTCGATTGAAATTATGCACTTGTTCGTCTCGCCCGAAGATGATGATTTTTACTACATGTTAGTACCGTTTCTCGTACTCACTAACGCCACATAGTTAAAAGAATAATAAATTAACGCGTTTGGAAATGAATTAAATGACGTTTTCAAACGCATCGTATATACTGGAACGCAGCCTGTGCTGTCGCTGTCAAAACGTCCCGCGCTTCTGGCTGTCATTAAGTTTAAAGTTTAGGTCTCACACGCCCTGTATATATGCTGATTCTGCAACTGTAGGGTATAGGTACATGTACCTGTAATATAAGGGTGGGAGGGATTCATCATCTTCGGGCGAGACGAACAAGTGCATAATTTCAATCGAACATCACTTGGTAAGTTTGTTTGATTGTACAATTATGCACTTGTTCGTCTCGCCCTCTATGATGATTTTTACTACATGTTAGATGTTTAAAGTTCAGTTGTAGAATCAGATTATTGAATACCTAACCATAAAAAAAAAAATAGGTAGAAATAATCATTAAAAAGAATGATATTATTATATTATATGATAACATTACTATCGAGGCTTGAAATAGAATTGGAGAGACAAGACGGAGCTGAGAACTTCCCAAGTAATTTTAAAAGAATTTCGCATTCAGATTTTAATATACCCAATAATAATCAAAAAACGCGCCTACTAATACTAAGACACTTTACTTCATCCAAATTAGTGTGCACGAAACTCTGTAGAGAGTGATGATGTATCATCGTATTCCATGGAAATAGCTGATGAGTTATTACGTTGTGCACCAAAAAAGGACCGATATTATTATGAACCATATTTAAATTTTAATGTAGGGTATATATATATATATATTTAAAGATTGACTGGTAGAGAATTCTATTAGCAGTAAGGCAGTAAGTCCGCCTCTTGTTGTCTCGTTTTATTGTGCATACAATAAAGGTAATTATGTAACTTACTTAAATAATTTTTAACATTTTTATTCTAAGAAATAACTGTGTAAATAAAAATAACTTCAATTTATGATTAAGAATCAGTGTTAATTGAATAAGTATAGTTTTTTTTTTTTTTTTTTTTTTGTTATAAGACAAAAAAAAAATATTATAATTAATGAATTTATGATAATCAATTAAACTTTTTGATTTCTTCTAAATATATGAAATGATATTATAATTTGGACAATATCTATCTATAGGTATAATAAATAACCAATATTTAAAAAAAAATATTAAAATACTTCAGTATTTTGTCATTACTAATGACTAGGTGGTTAGTTTGCTGGTGAGTGGAGAAGACTGTCGTCTATTCCACTCATAGCCAGAACAGATATGATCATAGTAAATAAATAAATCAATTTTTAATAAATAAAAATAAAATAAAATTTGAACAACATCACATACATTGCTCCCATTCCAAAGTAGCTAAAGCACTTGTGTGATGGAAATCAGAGACAATGGTTGGTGTTATGTTAACACAAAAAATCGGACCTAAGCCAATATAGAAATATTAGTTTTTCTAAATTAACCATGCCAGGGATAGAACCCGAGACTTCATAGATAATAACATCCTTAAATGATAAAACTGATGACTGTGTGCAATCATCAAATAAACAATGTCAAATAATTTGATTCCATAAAATGTACATTAGCAATAGAACCATCTCATGTACCTAAACTAATATCGTGGTTTAGATGTAGGTAAGGTAGGTACATACAATATAAATATATAAGTTTTTAATAATATTTCAACTTTTTCATCGATTCCTACCTAAGGGTATATAATGGCATGGTACTTAAATAATTATACTTAATTTAATTATGTGCGCTGCTTATAGTACAGTCAGCAGCACGTCAATCTATACAAATTGTGAATAAATCTCCAATCAATTTTGAACCTTTATGACTTCGCATTTAAGCTCAGAATTGATTAAAATAATTTGGTAGCCTGTGGTGGTAACCCCGTATGTTGTGGTAGCCCAGCATGTTGTTGACTGTACATTTCATTCACCTTAATCAAAAAATACCTAGATTTCAAGATGTACCAGCATAAACAAACTTGTGTGTTAAGAAATTATTATCTTAATAGAGCACCTTTATGTGCTTTAGTATCCATTTATATAAGACAATAAAATTAATAAAAAGTATTAGAATTATATTTGGTATATAGGTGAGTAGATTACTGCTTTTTTAAAATATACTGAAAAAAAAATATATCTTATAAAGAAAATAATGCAATAATTAAGTTGAAATTGAAAACTAACTGTGCTAAGGCAGTGTATCTCAAATGCCTAACAGATATAGTTATAATTTTTCAATTCATTTGACTCATCAAAATGCATAAAATATCTGTATCTAAGCCAAGATAATCTTGTGTAATAAGGACATTTAAAGTTCTTAAAGCAAACAAATACTTAAGTAGGTATCTAAATACTAAATATTAGTTATAGTTCCCTTTCTGTGTGACATTATATTTTTCATGAATCGAAATCTTCAATAATTAGTTATTTTGTACAATACTAAATTTTTTTTTTTATTGTACTGATTGTATGTACAATAGTACAATGACTATGAATCTGAGTCTTTAATATTTTAGAATAGTTTTTGCTAAGAAAATAGGTAATTATTTACATACTGTATTTTATCAATCTGTATGTAATTACCATACCTACTAGGTATTACATTCTTAATTTTCATATCAATTTTCACAATATAAAGTTTAACTTTTAAAGTTAAACTGCCAAATAAACTAGCTTAGTAACAAATAAATGAAAAATACA
The DNA here is from genome assembly GCA_950108535.1 of Agriphila straminella. Lineage (NCBI taxonomy): Eukaryota > Metazoa > Arthropoda > Insecta > Lepidoptera > Crambidae > Agriphila > Agriphila straminella. The sequence goes on along the minus strand of OX467306.1, from coordinate 9,365,063 downwards.
TTCAAAAAACTGTCGATTAGGGTGGAATGACTATTAGTCCTTAATGCCTACCTACGAAATCACAAAAAAACTCACACTTCCACATTACTCAGGAGCAAATAACAAAAAAAATGATAAGTTTTAAGACTGAATCATTTTAACTAGGTAATTATATTTAAATAATAAAAATATTTGTATTTGTTTATTTCTCCTGGAATAATGGTCTAAATAGATGCCTGTTTTCCGCTCAAGTTTATTTTGTTTACTTCGGTACTTATTTAACTGACATTGTTAATGTCGGTTAGGTAAGGACTAAATTATTATATAATTTTAAAGGGAATAAGTAGGTATATTTATGCCTTTCTTATTCTTTGGAAAAAAATCATTTTAGATCAAGGCAGGTTGTCCTGTCCTGACTCAGAAAACATCATTGAAAAAATAATATTTTTTATCAGTAGTATTATGAAGATACCTAGCTCTGGAAAAAAAACTGTATGAATCTATTATAACAAACATACAACATAGAAGTCTTAGTATTAAACCAAGGAACTCGCATTATTTAGAAGAAATGAGTTGACATAATTTCTTTTCTATTATGAGTTTAAAAAATGTCATTGACATTATCAGAATATTGATCATAACATTCGTCAAACAATTATGATGAAGACTTGGTGTAAGTAAGTACTTATTTCATTTTGTAGGTACATGATTGTATGTCTGTCAATTATGAATTTAAGATTTTTAATACTTCTGAGGTTTTGTAAGAATGTTACACAATATAATATCCTTTTACACAATATTTTCAGAATAAATCTAAAGTCTTTTGTCAAGAATTAAATGAACATTAAAATGTTGAGTTTTATTTATCCATAGGTTTTCTGTAATTATAAAATTACAATATAAATTGATTTTATATTATAAATCAGTCATTCTTATGCCCAATTTAACTCATATAGGTTTTAATTATTTTCACCCAATTATAAATAAATAATATGTCTTAGAAAGGATTCTGGCTCTCATCCCGTTGTTTCCCGGACACTTAAGATTATATTACCCCTTCAGTTTAAAGCTCTGGTTAAAGTTATTTAGGAACTTTACTTATTAAGGCTTAAACAGGCTTTTACACTGTACAGCTTTAATATTTATTGAGTAATTAGCCTAATTAGCCTTTTGCTCATTTATAGTTCATGTGCAAAAAAGGAAAAATCTCGCACAATGCTAATTTTGTTTTCATGGAGATGGTGTAATTCACCATAAGAATAATTATTACTCACCAATTTATTTATTTTGTTATGTCCAATAGTTTTTATACTTCTTCAATACTAATAAACAACCGCTGCAAGCTCTTGTTTAACGCTGCTGCTCCAAGTTGTGGTTTAAACTTGATCAGTATTATTATGATTTCCAAAAGAGATAGGTACATATGTTATGTCTCTTTAATCGTTCAATCTTAATATGTGCAAGTAGGTAAGGTACCAATTTTTTTTTTTTTTTTTTTTATTTTTTTTTTATAGTTTATAAACTTACTGTTCTTCTTATTACTCTAAGCTGCCAAGGCAGAAATGATCAGTCCATTCAGGCAAATGAGAGAGAGAAAAAAAAAAATTCTTTCAGAAATATATACCTGCTTCAACGATGGGTGAATGGTGTCCATCACCAATCTGGTAATAATGTTGTCTCGTTTTGTGACAAATGGATATAAGTAGAAACAATAATATGGTATGGTATATGGCATATGGTATTATAACCTGATATATTGTAGATTTAGGTTCTACAGCCTGTAGTGTAGCAACTACAATTGTTGACTCTTCCATGACCCGAAGGCAGGTCAGAGTTTAATTATTGTCGATTTTATTGCTGATCTGGCGTCTCCATATCTCACAGGCAGGTCGAGTCTTATGTAGGTCTTACTTCCTTTTCTATGCCTTACAGTGAGTGGTGGGTCCGTATACATTCACTGTGTTTAGCAACCTCATTACTTACAAGCCGTATATCTACGGTGTGAATGTATAACGTATTAACGTATATTACCCAGGCCTTGAAAACGTTAAGATACCGCACTATCCTGTAGATAGGCCTGACGTATCCGTTTGTACTGTCCTAGAGGACAGTGAGGTTGAACGTACACATCTGTGTACATAACCTCTAGCCTTAATGTTTTGAAACAATATGATACCCATACCGGGTCGGAGAGTCAGCCGTTCCTCAACCCGCAGCAGGTCCGTAGCATAAAAACTCTTAATTCTTATTGTTGATTAAACCATATTCTTTCTTCAGTAACGTAGGTATCGGTATAGAACTTCCTACTTTTCCACACACTTCTAAACACTTTTTTAACTTTACATTTCACTATTGTTCTTGTTCTTGATAAAACTGAGAACCAAATTGGTTATTAAAACCTTTTATAATAATTTTATAAATATTTTATGGAAATGCGTGGCGCCGGTGGAGTGACATAAAAAACGAATGACAGCCAGAAGCGCGGGACGTTTTGACAGCGACAGCACAGGCTGCGTTCCAGTATATACGATGCGTTTGAAAACGTCATTTAATTCATTTCCAAACGCGTTAATTTATTATTCTTTTAACTATGTGGCGTTAGTGAGTACGAGAAACGGTACTAACATGTAGTAAAAATCATCATAGAGGGCGAGACGAACAAGTGCATAATTAGAAATTGCTTGGATTTAAATATTAATATAATTGAATAGTATTTCAGTAAAGACGATGCATTTTCTAAGCATCTTTAATTAAAACTTTGTAATATGTAGTGTCTCAAGACGAAAGTCTATGAACAGTGTGTGTTGCCAGTGATGACTTACGGCAGTGAAACGTGGTCTATGGGTCTCATAAGGAGGCTCAAGGTCACCCAGCGTGCAATGGAGAGAGCCATGCTCGGCGTTTCCCTGCGTGATCGAATCAGAAACGAAGAGATCCGCAGGAGAACTAAAGTAACCGACATCGCTCGAAGGATTGCTCAGCTGAAGTGGCAATGGGCGGGACACATAGCGAGAAGAACCGATGGCCGTTGGGGCGGAAAGGTTCTGGAATGGCGACCGCGCACCGGACGGCGCTCCGTGGGTAGGCCCCCGACAAGGTGGACCGACGATCTGGTGAAGGTCGCGGGAAGCCGCTGGATGCGGGCAGCGCAGGACCGATCGTCGTGGAGATCCTTAGGGGAGGCCTATACCCAGCAGTGGGTGTCGTGCGGCTGATATGATGATGATGATGAATATGTAGTACCTATATTCATTTATATTATTTTATTTAGAGTACAAAACTGTGTCAATGCTTAACAATCTGAAAACTTGTACTAATCTCTCTATAACACACTGGGCCGCAAAGAAAATGGGTCACCACGTTATTTTCCTACAAATATCAAGAAACACGCTCACTTCACAGTCTTTGATAAAAAAATAACGAAATTTGTATGAAAATAACGTGGTGACCCGTTTTCTTTGCGGCCCAGTGTATTATTTAAATAGTGATCCCCTTAGACAAACCTTTTTTGCTATGTAATCATTGTGTCAACCCGTAACATGCAGACCTCCCTGGAAGCGTCTCTAATTAAGTTTTCCAATGGAGGTAAATTGAGCGCATTAATCCGAGATAACCAGCGGCACAGTGCAGTAAATAGTTATGAGCTACCGGAGGGATAGCAGACGTCACGCGATTAGGATTTACTCAACACTAATGTTATATGGAAGCACGGTCTATTACTTAATTGCATTTAAAAAGTAAAGTATAGACAAGGAGAGAAAAGAGACATGTACTTATTTTATGTTTTATTTAATTAACGGGATGTACTTGTTAGACACTTTTATTAGTACAAAAAAGTGTTTGATAATGTTAATAAAATTCATCATCTGTCTGTGGTGTATTTAACTCAATTTCCATCTTGTTTCCGTTTTTGTCTGTAATGTCTATAAATACCCGATAAAAGCCGAGTCGCTAGAGTCTTTATTGTTCAAAATTTATGTTATAATGCAGTTTTTTATTTCATATCGTTAAATATATGAAGTGAAGTTATTGTGAACATGTTATTATATTGATTCAACCAGCTAATGAGCAACACATAGTTGTTTGACTGAGTGATTTAATATCGTTTCGGGGCTTAAATCTGGATTACCCGGGATGATTCCGAGCTGTGAGTTATTGCGTGGAATATTGCCGTCGTTTCGGCTACTCGCTTGTTTAGTGCGGATGTCGAGGGGAATTAAATAGTTATTGCGACTCGTGTGTTTGTAATAAACGGCTTTACTTTAATTTTGACTTTTTAAGTGTTTTAATTACAGATGAAAGTAATGGGTTGAAAAGAAAGTAAACAAATATATTATGGAAACTCTATTTCCGTTTCGTGGTGTTTTCTGTGAAGTTAATAATTTTTAAATAGGGTTGTTATCCAAGTAAGGGGAAGTATACATAACGTAAATTGTAATCATGTTAATATTAAATCTTGCTTTAAAAACTAACAAATAAACTCATTCGTAGTTTTTTTCATTTTATCTGCTAAGGGGGGCTACTCAAAAGGCCACTTTTCTATTCGTTCACTAACTTAAAAATTCAAAAAAAGCCATAAACTCCAAAATTACGTGTCGTAGGCTTGTCAATTCCATACAATATACAATACAACAATGTTTTTAATTTATATAAACTTGTGACTTGTGACTTGATCGTTTAATTGCTTATTTTTAAGTTTTAAGTTAGCGAACGAATAGAAAAGTGGCAATGAGAGTAAGGTCTCTCTCTTTGCACAATTTAATATCTACGATTCTCATGTCATATTTATTTAAAATAAGACACTCTTTATTAAATTGAATTGTTTTGAATGATTAACCATCTTCTACAATGTAAATGCTAACTTCTCGTTCTCTGCTGTAATATACTATTGAACCTTAATTTAGTCATTTTATTGCTATATTACTTTCTAATACTGCGTTAGGTAGGAAGTTTGATTTAGGTTGCTAAATTACCTACCATTCGTTTATTTTTGCTAGGAGTAAGGGCATCCCTGAGGATTGACAACCCTCTTCGAAATCGTTTTAGCAGTTCGATTGCTAAGACTTTTGTGGTAGAATTAAACGATATACGGTTACGTTTTCTTTCCTAAAACTATGTTATTTATAAAATGACTTATTATTATATTCTTTATTGCACTTATAATAAATGTTACATAATTCAATAAATAATTGTGATCCAAGGTGGACTTATCTCTAAAGAGATCTCTTCCAGCCAACCTAAGAGGTGTCAGAGATTTATAGTAAACGGGTGCATAAAGTGCATGCCATATAAAAATTAAATAATAAGATAATAAAATAAAACCTATACTTATTTATAATTGCTTTATATTTGTAATGTGATGACCTATAATTAGCTTTCTGTTACAATTTAAGTTATGTATTATGTTATAGTAGCTGTTGGTCGTCCGAAATTAAATAAACATAAAATAACACACATGTATAAATAAAATAAAATATACCTACATTAAATACATACTCAATACATAACTATAAATAAACATGTAAGTGATTATGAGATACTTAATGTTAATTATGATTCGGGGTACGATAATTTTTATTGTGCTAGAAAGTGCGATTTAACTTTGGATTTAATGGTCTTGACGTTAGGGCAATCCTGGATGTTTTGGATGGTTTGGAGTGGAATATATTTTACCAAATAAAGATATTTAATAGTAAAATAAATCTTAGTCTGAATCTGAAAAGAGGGGCGACAAAGAGCGTTTTAGCAGGAAATAGAGCAATTAAAAAAATCTGTGTTAAAACAATTAAATTGACAAGGGATTTTTTTTTAATAAACTCTTCATTTATTAAAATAACACTTTTTTTTCTTTAAAAATACCATATAAATCAAAAACACTTAAAATAACATTTAATATTTAAAATAAAATTGTATAATTGACTACCTCGAGACTCAGATCACATAACCAGAAAGTAAATGCTTAGGCCATTTTGTGTACTTATAAAAACTATAGTTTCCCTTTCCATCGAACACGGAATCCTCAGTAATTGACACGTATCAGTGCTTAGAGGGGAGTAATGAGCGCAGTGGTAACGATACTGGGTGATTAACCGACTATCTAGTTGGGAACCCCTGGATTAGCGTTGGCGATCCGATGGGTGAATCAAATGGCTGTGTATTAATTAATTAATTCATCAATTTATTTATATAAAAATGGATTTTGTCCTTCTATACACAATTTGATTATTAAATATTGTATTTTAATACAGTTCTATCATCATATTCATTATCATTCTATCATGTAAGTATTTATTCTTTGGATATCTGCAGAGGTAGAGTATTTCCAACTTCGTAAAGTATAATCGTAATAAATAATATTCATCATGTTTTTACGCTGTCATTTGTTTATTTCACAAACTTTTGAGACCTTAAAAAGTTTGTGAAATAAACAAATGACAGCGTAAAAAAAGTTTAAAAGTAAGTACGATTGGACTTTCCAATAATTAACTCTTCGATTCTCTATTTAAGTTTCCAAATGAATCTAAACAGAAACAGGACATTTTAACTAAATCGTTGGCTCGTAACAATGTAATCAATATCAAGAAATCTATACTTGAATAGCGATGTTATTTATGGAGACTCAACAATACGTAATATTTATTGCGTTTTGGGTATTGTTTCGGTGAATTTGCGTAGATGAGTACGGGTCTATGTAATTGCGAAAGTTTGGAGTATCATTATAAATATCAACATTAGTTGGTGAAAACCAATCCAGGATAGAAAGGAGATTCTTTCTACGAATATAAGGTAAGTAATATAGGAAAAAAGTCTTTTAGTTTTTCTGCTGGACGATAAACAAGGAAGCTTCGTATTGTGGTATATGTGTACTTAGGCGCATCTACGATACCATAAAATACAAAATTTAAAATGTCGAATAGTTTACCAATCCCCTAGCACGAACATCAACCGAGAAATAAAAACGCACGTTTAAATAATCGATAGAGTAAATTATCTTTGGAAATTTTCATTTCGATTTTCAGCGGTAGATAATGCGCTGAAAAAAATTTCATACAAAATTACTTTTTCGATAGCTGTTCGTTCTAACTTCCTTATCCTTACTAATAATATAAATGTGAAAGTCAGTATGTTTGTTTGTTACGCCTTCACGTCGTAACTACTTAAACCGATCATCACGAAATTTTGCATATACATACGTTGTCAGGGGTACAGAGGGACATAGAGAACTCTTCATCCCGGTGTCGATTCCGTGCTACTGTGCGTCACTGTGGTGGTACAAAAAGCCGATAGCGATGCCGACGACACGGTAGATCCACTTTTTTATAGTGTTTATTAAAATAAATAATAATAAATAAGTAAATGCATACAAACACCAGGATATTGGATTATGGCGTTCCCGAAAATTGATCAAAGGAATAGTTTAGGACTTTAGGGTTAAGCTTGAACTTAACAAGTTAAAGGTCAACAGGAACAGATCGTTTCATCGAGCGTAACAGATTCCATGAAGTGATTTAATATCTGGGATTATATCGGATCCCTATTTGGGATTAGTTCGGTTCGGATCGCTCTTGGCTATGCGGAGTTTCTGGCTGTAATAAACTTTTATTAAACGAATTTCGCTGAAATAAACACTTTTCAGCTTTCGTGGGGCAAGCGGTTTATTTTATTGCCATACATTATTTCAACTGCAGATGCTACGTCAATAATTTTTAAAATCCTTGAAAATTCTGGCTCAAATCATTTGTTTAAATATAATTATTTGAAGACTATTGTCATTATTTTTATCAGATATAGGTAGGTATTTAGTGTACCAGCTCCCACCTACTCTAAACAGGAATTGATGGGATCGAGTTCACATCAGGATCGAATTATTTTTGCGGGCGGGCGGGCGGTGCATCTTGCATATTTTGTTTGCGGAAGTAAGCTACATATATTTCTTTTTTCAAAATGGTTTGGGACTTCCGCCAAGTGACGCCTGATTCAATCAAATATTTTTGGGTTCATTTTCAATGCTCCGATTCTTGCGGGGACTGTAAATTCTGTGATTTTTTTATTTATTTACGACATACATACGTTGTACAATTGAAATGTCCCAGCGTAGATCAACATTGCAACTGTAAATATGACAAGTTAGCGGTCGCCCGCATGTTCAGAATTCCGCGACATCACAGGCAAACTACCGTGATGTTTGTTCCAACTCTCATATAAGCCTTTTACGTTTGAGTAGGCGACGCACTGAACATTTTGGTGGCAGGGATCACAAGAAATTTTTAACACATTTTTCACAAATAATATTACCCAAGTCTTCTATATAGTTTCAAGAACGTTTTCTGTGACATTTTTGGATTTTTTACTATAACACAGTTTTGAAGGTCGCAAAAATTTTGAATGAACACCTCTCAGTACTACCCACAGACCATACAACAAGTACTTACGTACCTGACGCACTAGAAATCTAAATTCCTTGAACAACTTATTACCAGACAAAATTACCTGCCTACTGGATTAAAAGACAATACCTAGTTTCTCTGTTCTTAGAAAATACCTGTTGCGCCGCCATATGGTAACCTAATAAGATATTAATATTCATTATCCGACAAATTACCCCAGTAAAATTCTACATTAAAAACGCAAAGCGCGATGTAAAGCTGCATTTTTGATATGTTATTTGGACCCCTTAAGGTGTGTAATTTTTTTTCAGTTTTTGCAGTTCTATTCAAAAACTATGGGCTTTGACAGGTCCACATTTTTCGAATAAGAATGTCAAATAAGTATAGACACCTCTCAATTTATCCAAAAAAAGGGAAAGGTAAACCAGTTTCCTTGTTCCATACAATGATAATATTATGGAATTAAAATTATGCATTGCTTAACTGCATTTTTGGCGAAATTGAGAGGTGCCAATACTTATTTGACATTTTAATTCGAAAAAAGAGCACCTGACTAATTTTTTAACATACAAATCATTGCAAAAATGCTCAACATTTTATATTTATGAGACTGTGAAGTGAGCATGTTTGTATGAAAATGACGGTGCGGGCGGTTAGATGTGCCGGTGAGTGTAAAATTTTTCAAGCATCATTATCTCAAAAACTATAAGGCATACGGAGATGTGGGTAGGCTTAAATTCTTTCAAATTTAATATACTTTTAAAATGATACTGACAACTAATGTCAAAAGTCCATAGTTTTTTAATTAAACTGCAATTTTTTTTTGCAGTTTTTCACGTATCACGCTGGTGGCACAACTTTTTTTGCATGCAAAAAGAAAGTAAGACACTCTCCTAAGGGGTCCAAATAACATACCAAAAATGCAGCTTTACATCGCGTTTTGCGTTTTTAGAACATTTGATTGTAAGATTTTACTGGCCTAAATGACTGTTCGTCATATTTCATATTTTGCTTTACTGTAGCTGTGAAACATAAATTATATTGTTAATATCACGAATTCATTAAAATGTTTACCACACACTTATGTATGAGTGATGAAAGTTAAGAGACTATTGTTTTATTTTATGTTTTAAATTTTATTTAATACCTATACGAAGTTTTGCAATAAAGCAAGTAACAATAATAATAACGAGCTGTATGTCTGTAGAGAAAATGTATCTGTTACGAAAGATAACGCTTCTTTGTTAAAGTACACGTTCAATGAAGAAATTGTTAAACTTACAATTACTTATCTTATCACGTTGTTTTTCTTTTTTACAGAAGCTTTGAAACGGTCAGCTGTTTTGTTATTTTCCTCTTCCTATTGAAATAGATAACATTTTATTTTATGTACTGTATTTGAAGATTTCATCTACCATGGTAGATGGTAGGAGTGGTAGTTATAGCTGCAACGCCGAAGTTGCGGTCCCCTCCTGGCGAGTCCCACATGCCCCCTTCCCGATCACCTGCGGGAAGGGAAGCGCGTAAACGCGTTTTCCTTCGGCATACCAAAAAAAAAAAAAAAAGGAGTGGTAGTTATGTTGGGGTGGGGTACGGTCGGACTGTTTTTCGATTAGTTGAAGAGGTTGCAGCATATGTTTTTACCTCGTTTCTTACAAAAAAAATATCAATTGTAATGAGCTTTCGTTGTTAAGGAATAAATTCACCGTCAATTAGTATTTTTTTATTTTCTTTTTCATAGGCGGCTGCAAAGTTATACGTGTACGAGTAATCGTACATGTATATAAAATCATTTATAATATTGTGTAAGCATCGATCGGTTATTGTGAATTGCAAGCACGCATTTCTGTTGGCCTAAATAATAACGAGTATTGTAAAAATGTAGCAGTGCAATAAACGCATTCTATCAACGCGGTCGGTTATCATTTCATAGCATTTTCCTTCCGCAAATCAGCAGCATCTTTATCATTTTATCATCTAGCATTCAGCATAATAGTTAATGTGTGCACACCACACATTATACATTGGTCCTTCGATATTTTGACCCAGCGCGCGGTGAGGTCTAAGACAGGAGTTACAGTTTCGTAATTCTAAACTTTGCGCTTTGGTTTATAGTGAACATTTAAAATTAGCATAGCATTTTAAAAACAGTATTAGCATTTTTTGTAACTTTGTTTCGTGAATTTTCAATTGTGAACATTAAGCCAGTGAACAACATTTGGATTTGGATTTTGTTGGAGACAAAGTTCTACAAACGGGCTATCAGCTCGTCTCGACAGCAGCAGCCAGCAGCAGCAGCAGCACGACAGCGACAGCAGCAGTGGCAGTCGGTTTTCACCAAGCAAATCGAGGTATTCCTAAATCAACCTTATGTACAGAGGCAAACAGCATTTGAGTTAAAACGATTGTATGACGTAACAACGGAGTGCATTCACGCCATACATAACTTAGGAGTGGATACTAACACATGGGATCCACTTCTAGTACATTTATTAGCAAAAAAGCTCGATAGTCACACCTACAGTGACTACATGAAATCACGTAAGCAACCCCGAGAGCTACCAAAACTAGTAGACTTTATGGAGTTCATAGAAAGCAAATTTACAGCACTCGAGCCAATTCATCTACGAGCATCCTCTTACAAGCAAAATAATCAATCTTCGCCACAAGTATCAAAACCGTCATACAGCAAACCCAAGAATCAGGGTAACCATATATTTAAAAATTATCAAGCGATGCCCACATTTACATCATGATGTTCATTTTGCAATCAGAATCATGACTTATTTCAGTGCAAGAAATTCCTAAGTCAATCACCCGAAAGCATAATGAGGACGATTTCGAAATTAAAAATCTGTAAAAATTGTTTGTACAAGCACGTTGACAATATTTGCCATTCCACAAAACGTTGTAAAGAGTGCAAAGGTGAGCACATACATGACGCGATGACACACCAAGCCTCGAACGCGTCAAATGCAAGCTTGCAATTGCAGCAATCTCGGTCACTGCCCCCAGCAACAGCAAAATACACGCCGAATAAAAGCGAAATCAAACAGCATAGCGTAAACCATATTGCAACTGAGGATGATGAATATCACTCAAGGTAAAATCAGCGGATAGCACATATATCACTCTAACAGCATTATTAGATCAGGGCTCTCAAATATCATTAATATCAGAAAACGCCGCTCAGATGTTAGAATTACAGCGTCAGCGTTTTAACGCATCAATATCAGGAATAGGAACCAGCTCTAAAGTAAGCAAAGGGGTGGTCACAATGGAATGTCAATCAGTTTATGATGATTATCAGTTTAGCACACAATCATTAGTTATCACGAATGTTATTAACAACTTGCCGAATTCATCCTTTAGAAAGCAAACTTGGCCACATCTACAGCATATAAGATTAGCAGATCCGGAGTATAACGTGTCGAAGCCAATTGACATCCTTCTCGACGCCAGCGTTTACTCAGATATCATCATGAGTGGCTTAATAAAAAGACCGTCACAGGCACCTATAGCACAACAAACCAAGCTAGGTTGGATTCTGTCAGGCAACGTAAGAACATTCAGCTGCAATGTGGTTATTAATAACATTGATGACATCACAAAGTTCTGGGAAATTTAGGAAATAAGCAGTAATTCAGCATCATCATTAACTAAGGAAGAGCAATATTGTGAGGATTTTTATCTTGCAACAACATGCCGATTGGAATGTGGCAGATAATGAAGTCGCACTGTCTATGAAATCTCAATTTGAACAGCATCTTGGAATTTCAAAACCGAAAGCAATAGCACAATTTTTACAGCAAGAAAAAAGCCTTTCGGGGCGTTAGGACCAAGGTGCTAAAATGACCAAGGTGCTGAAATGACCAAAGTGATAAAATGACCAAGTTGCTGAAAGTGAAAGTGAAAGTGAAATAAGCTTTATTCAAATAAACTTAATTAAGCTGAAATGACCAAGCTGCTAAAATGCCCAAGGTGCTAAAATGCCCAAGGTGCTGAAATGTCCATGTACATGTACAATGACCCGTTTATAGGTACTTTATCTCTTTCGCTCTCGCGCTAACATTATTGTTGTGCCTGTGTGAGCGCAATGGCAATATGTTAGCGCACGAGCGAGTATAGACGGGTCATTGTACAATTTTTTCTCAGCCTACGTCACCTATTACGGAGAAAATAAATAAAAAAGTAATTAAAAATATAGAAGTTAACCTTCTCCGTATTTATGAGATCCTGGTACTTTGGTGATGTATTGTATTGTATTACGAAAAATAAGAAAAAAAAGTTATTTAAAATATATTCAACTTTGGATATGATATTTTATCACCTTGGTCATTAGGATCCGAAAATATTAGTAATTTTGCAACTTTGGTCATTTCAGCACCTTGGTCATTTTAGCATTTTGGTCCTAACGCCCCGAAAGGCATTAACTACATCGCTTTTAACATACGAAATGATGTAGGTATATATTTATCAGAATCAGATTTGAATCTTTGTATACATTACTCACAAGAAAAAATATTATGCTCGCTTGATAAACCTATATATCAATTAAAAATAAAACAATCAATTTGTGATGTCCCAGTTACTAACGACGAATATAGCAAAACATTAACATGTATAACAGACACAATGGCATGCCGCAATAAATGGATCAAATTGCTGCGCCCGAACGTCTGGTTGTACTCCTGTTGTAAGGAATGCAGAGTACACATTTTCTGTTCGTCGGGTATAGAAATAAAAACATTACAGGGCAATGGACTTATCACATTAGGTCAAGGTTGCGCATTGAAGGGCGAATCGTTTACAATATATTCGCACAACAACTTTTTTAATCATCTGAAGAAAGAAGACAATTTAATGGAATTTCCGCAGATGTCCATTTTGAACTCCATCATCAATACTAGCACTTCAATGGAAATTGACGCTTGGCAACCTGAAAAGCACAACGAATTGTATAAGGAAGTTAAGATACTCTATGGCATACTGGCTGGAATTGTGATCGGAGGGGTGGTATTATCCTGTACGCCTGCAGGAGCAGGCGGCTAGAGCAGCAGCAGGGCGCGTGGTCGCGACTGTTACCCGGGCGGGTGACGCCATCGAGCGTGGCATCGCTTGTGCAGTGATAAGTGAGTGTAGTGAAAAATAGCCTCAAAAGTGCGTGGTAAAAGGTGTAGAGCAAGGGACTTCTCCTATAGTGTTACGGCCTGCCAAATTCGAGGTATCCATAGCAAAAAGTGAAGTGTAAAAATAAAAGACAATCGGACAGAGACAATTTTAGTAAATTTCATATTCAATTGTAGCAATTTCATATTATTATATTCATTTGTAATGAAATACTTATACAATATTTAAGATGACATTTATAAGTAGCATTATTTAAGTTTTGTAAAATGGATTTTTTTAGATACCTTTTGTTAAATCAAGCACACATCATCCTAATCACACTTTATCAACATAATTTGTAGTTGATCATTGTCAGCATTTACATAATCATTTTTGCAATATTAAAAAAAAAAAAAAAAATGTTTATTTCTTACAAAATTAGTACAAGCAATATTCTGAGGCTGGAACCAACCAAGTAGGTATTCATAATACCTGTATTAGGCGGCACCGCTCCTCCATAGCAAAAGGTACATGTATGCAATTAAACGAATAAAACGAATTAACAAACATGCCTAAAAACTATTGAAATTATTAGGCCTACTTACATATATTTATTTATTTGTATGTGTGTGTGTGTGTGTACATGCATGTATTGTTTGTGGGGGGAGGGTGTGTTTGCGCGTGTGAGATTTTACAAGTAAAAACCAAATACCAGTAATTATGTAATGACATAACGTTTGCCTAACCCTACGATGAAATATAATCTTGGGATCGGTTATTTCAACCATTAGACACACCAAACTAGAAGATCGATTTTAGAAAATCTTCTGTCTCTTTATATCCTAAACTTTTCAGATCCTTAAGTAACGTTTTTTTACATTCTTTAAATTGCATGCTGTATATATTATATTTCTGTTGCATTTTCTTATAAAGGCGAGCAGATTGGGCTTGAAATTGTCGCTTAGCAAGAGAGGTTCTACAGACATGGATCGAAACTACTCTGTCCTGTCTTCTCCCAGTCAGTAAATTCGGATCATATGGTAAAGTTTTATGCAGCTTAAGAACTGTGGTTAAAATATATAACTTCCTGATCGATAATATGTTGTCACAAAGGGTATATTAATATATTGGTATTAACTTTAGTTAGCAGATAACTCTTCTTCTTTCTTGAGAGGCCAAGATGTATGAGTAATCGTACATGTATATAAAATCATTTATAATATTGTGTAAGCATCGATCGGTTATTGTGAATTGCAAGCAAGCATTTCTGCTGGCCTAAATAATTACGAGTATTGTAAAAATGTAGCAGTGCAATAAACGCATTCTATCAACGCGGTCGGTTATCATTTCATAGCATTTTCCTTCCGCAAATCAGCAGCATCTTTATCATTTTATTTCATTATATTTTTATTCAGCATAATAGTTAATGTGTGCACACCACACATTATACAATATGTTTGCGAAGATTAGGTTTGATTTCCAAAAACCAGGTAAAGACCGGATTATAGCGGGGTAAGTTCGGACTTCCTATCTAAAAGCGACTATGTGGCTCTAAATCTAATGTTAAAATTAGAGAAATATCCGTTTTTTTCCGTGTTATGAATTATACTAAAGAGAATTCTAATAAAATTAATTAGTTTGGGTTTTATTCCGATCTTACCCCGCATAACGAAATTTATTGTTTGGGAGTTATTTAAATTATCTGATGTTTACCCGATACGTTCTTACCCTAACATACCTTATTTAATAACAAATTCTGCCCATCCACGGGTTAGATGCAATGGCAGGGATGCGCGACGTCAATCCAGCATTACTTATTTATTCCCGTTGTGGATTGGGAGCCACAATGCATAAGATGGCTTCGTTGCAAGCTGGCGTTGTGTTCGCCTTAAATGATTTCCGTACTTAGTGTTAAGGGGCCGTATAACGTCAAATGCACATTTTTGAGCAAAGGTTTCACTCAGTCAGTACCTATTAATTTATCGGTCCCATTAAATAATGTAGAAAGTAGATAATAGTACTTACTCAGTTATGCGATTGACAGTAAGTACATGATAGCTAAAACTTTGCTCTATAGATAAAAAGCTTTTTCCAAATTTGCAATTTTTCAATGCTTTTTCAAACCTATAATCTTGAACCTATAATAAAAAAACCTTAGCTCTCTAGTTTTGTGATTGACAGTTTTGCAATAAATAAAAAACTTTTTTACCATCGCCACTCGAAAAAGTGCGTTTATTTTAATGATAAGAGTGAATAAAGCGCTGTTTTATTCACCGAGTGAATAAAAATATTTTGAATTTGGAACAAGCGCGCATCGTATGAATTATGTAGAAAAAAAAAACGTGCTGAAAGAATGGAGCTATTCCATAGATAAATGTTATACAAATAAATTTGAAAAAAATATCCCGCCAATTTTATTTAGGTTATTTTTAGTGTCTTATCTTTGGGTTCTTTTCTAAAAAATATCCTGCAAAATTAATTAGGTCCTTTTTAGTGTCTCATCTTTGGATTCTTTTCTATATATTAGAGGGAGATTAGATGTTCAGTCTTGCATCAGTCCGGTACGATCTTCAGTCTGTCAAAATTCAAAGTCTATACAAACTGATGAAATGGACTGATGCCAAACTGATCATGTAATTTCCCTCTTAGCGTGGTTGTTTTAGAAAAATTCTAGTTTCACTATTTTCTAAACTTTAAATACTTATTACTTATTACCTACCTAAATAATAAAAATGTGATTAATATTTTATTATATAGGTATAAGTACCTACTGCTATTTGTTTTCTTGCAGTCAATGGTAAAAAGTAGAGTACCTACACAACTCGTGAAAAAAAATTTCATCTCGGTCCTTTGTATCCGTCGCTTCGCTCAGGATTCAACTCTAGAATCCTTCGCTGCTCTCGGGATCCAACTTAGTCCCTCGAACTAAACTACTATTATTCAATAAACAACTAAGCATTTACAATGCACAATATACTTATTGAAAGTCTGCACATACGTATTGAAAGTCAATGTTTTGGCTTCGGAAACAGTACGTAACAGTCGTACCAATCGCTACATTGATTCTCTCGAGAGAAAGCCACAAGAAACTATGAAAATGGACAATAATTTCTAGTTAAAATTCTTAACTTACACCATTATTATAGGTAATGCCCAATGCATAAAAGTACGAAATTAGAGTTTAAACAGCTTACTTAAATATTATTATGGCTGACTTTAAAAACTAATATTTTAGCTCACTTAAGTGCATTTAAAGGCACGGTGGTATAATTTATTAAGCTTCGTACACACGACATGCTGAAGTTGAATGCTTGCCCACATATCACAGGCAATTTTGCGGCTTAAGCACCAGAGTTGGACTCTGTGGGATCCAAGCACATGTCGTCTATTTTTTTTATGGACTACGGGATAGTGCTTGGCCTTCATCACCTCACCTGATGTTAAGTGACGGTAAAGGCAAAGGTAGAAGCACACTACACTCGGAATTCGGAACTGACCATCTTACCACTAACTGCCGGAACACAAAAAAAAATGTTATGGCGTCGTCAGACTTAGGTAAGATGGTGGTAGCTAGCCAGGCGGACTTGAAATAAGCCCTACCACCAACCGAACCGAGTACAAATTGTACCCCCCTCTTGGGAATCGAATCCGGGACCCCTGCGTCTTACACGGGTGGGCAAACCACTACACCACAGAGGCGGTATATTTGATGACATTTAATTCAATAGGGTATATCAAAGAGAAAATGTCTAGATTAGGGTTGGGTATATCCTATAAATAATCTATGAAAAAAACAAGTTATAAAATAGGTAGGTAATACGTTTCTGTCAAAAATTTAATTTTGATACAAGCTTTTATTGTCGACTGCACTTTTGTCCGCCATATTGGATTTAGAGTGACGTCACTTTATTTTACGAGTTATTCTTAGCAATCCCTTTTATTGATTGATACCGATATTATAGGAGTGCATTAAAAATAACTGGTTCGCCATTTTGGTTGCTTAGTTTTCGAATGTAATTTTTTGTATCATTTTTTTGTATTCTATAATGAAAAATTATGCTTAGTTCAGCCCTGCATATACCTAGTAATGTTCTATGAATTACAACTGCATAAGGTGAAATAAATTATACCGCTAACCAACAAATTCTACAATACAATGTAGGGAGAACTTTGTATTTACAAAAAACCTTCAATTATCACTGTTCTGAAATAGATTTATGTGATGCCCACCATCAGTTTCAAAACTTTTGTCTAAAAATACTTGTTTCATGCAAAAAAACTGACATCGAGCGAAACTTCTGAAAGTACCGCTTTTTGTGTGCGACTAGTTACGGAACTAACGTTCTGTTAGATAATTTATGCAGAATGTTTCTAAATTGTTTTTAGTGCGGTGGAATTTGAAATGAATTCTGCTGCTAGTAAAGTTTTCTCTGCACTTAGTAAAAATAATTTTCTTTACACACGACATGCTGTGTTCCTTGTAACAGATATCTTTTCTTAGGAATACAATAGATAGTTTCAGTAAAATATTTCCGCTAAAATCCTTAACCATTGTAATATTTAACAATCCTAAGAACAGTAGTAAACAGTCTAAACTGATAGTTAATGGTTTTTAGTTAGTGTTTAACCTAAAGTATAATACACAATATTAAACTACAAGGGTATGATAATAACATTAATGATAGTAAAGCTGGAATTTAATTCGCCGCGGATAAAGTCAATTTGTGTCAAAGACATGAAAATTTCAGAACTTTTCTTAGCGATTGTTAGTTTTCTAAAGAAAACTGCATGATTTTTTTATTAAGTATTTCGTTTTACCAAATACTAAGTATTTTATTTATTAAAGATAAAGAATAGGTACTTACTTACATAATAAGAAAGTGCTCATATGATACTGTGTTCACGTTAAGTAGATTTGTAGTAGCGTCATAATAATTGTCAATTTTGAAATTAAACCGTGTTAAACGAAATGAGCAGCATGATATAACATGTTCATAATATTTATCAGGATTATATCTCCGTCGTCGCGGTACAGCGTTTCGCCATTAGTTGTAGTTTGTAACGGAGCTGATAACATTCCCGTTCGTGCCCCAACATTTCTGTATCGCCGTTGCTATACTGCAATTACACCTTAAAAGATTTGTTAGCGACTACTCTGAACTCTGTGCAAGTTGTGAGCGGTAGCGGTAGCATTTGCTGTTTAATAAAACGTTATAAAATAGCTGCATTTGCAGTCGTTAACTCACCAATCCGATTTTGGCTCGGGTGTTGGGTTATGGCCCATCCTCTTAATCCACCTGCCCCAGCAGTAGTGACAATAATAATGGCTGATGTGCTTGGAACTTTTATTACAGTACGAGGCAAACATCTTAAAATCGGGTGGGGATTGCGCGGAACGCGTATTTTGATGCGTAGTGGTGAAGTACGCGGGCGGCGAGAGAGGGGCGCGCGCTATTGGTCGCTCGCAAGACCACATCCCCACTCCGTCGAAAAAGTGTCAAGATGTTTGCCTCGTACGCGTACGCTATCTATTAGTAAATCAATGAAAGCTTGTACATTGGAGCGCAGAGCGTGGTTCGCGGCGCCACATCCCGTTCGCCCACGCGCCGCACGCATCGCGAGCTTTCACAAACGTCTCAGCTGCGCGCCGTCGCTACACCGCTACTACCTATATAGGTACACTATCTCCATAAGATTTTGGCCTTAGCTCTTAAAATAAAATAATTAATAATAATAATTTGTGTTTCACATAACTCTTTCACCAATTTCTGATGCCAAACGGGCTTTCTTAACTGAGACACACTTCTTGGATTTTGGATTGTCACCTATGTATGTGTCATTTTATTGTTGCATCAGCAGCGGCAGAAAAGTATTGATTCCTGTGTTATTGGGCATATTTGTTTTTCAGATATAAAGCCGTGAAATGGCTGAAGGAAAGGTCATTGATGACATTATGTATATTCTTAAATAGTTAAAAAATCAATCCCTCTTAAATTCTAATAAGTATGTACCTAATAAATCAAATCACGAAGTGAAGTCAGATTTTTATTATTATCAATTTATACAAAATGTAGCAAAATACTGAGATTAAGTTTTATTAACAATTATAATGCTAATTTATTACCAAGTGACCCTACTTACTACTAGGTATTTAAAAATAAATAGGTAATTTTACCTTTAATTTTTACAGTGTCTTTCTATTCACTCTATGTGTTCAGTCCATGAAACTGAACAATTCTCTAAACAACATACGGTCAAATAATGTAAAGAAATGACTTTCCAATGGTTTCTATACAAATCATGCAAAGAGATAACGACGTACTTATACAGTTTAGTAACGAACGACCAACATTTTGTGACGTATACATGTTTCATGGAGTTTCATGGACTGAACACATCCTTAAAATTTGGAGAGTAAATAAAAATGCAGCCTGTATAAGACGATTTTATTCATAAAAAAACTATAACTACCTACTTATGGCAAGTTACTTAACCAAATGTTAATAATAGTGATGAAGGCAACTTTATGAATTTATAATAGACTATTAGAAATACATAAATAAATATAAAAGTTTTAGTATGATAATTTCCCGTTATGATAAAATTGTATTGTTGCAGAATACGAAGATGTTTATACATGTATAAATGAGTTATGTTTAGGTGATCAAGTGTCAATGCTTTGATTAAGTAATAATTACTATTATTCGATTCATTTTTAAAATATATTGTTGATTTCCTTTAATAGTTTTTGTTAAATCTAAAAGAGAGAGTAAGTTTTTAACGGGAAACCATCATATTTATCTTCCTATTAATAATGAAAATAAAATAACTACTAGTAGTGAAACTAGCGCCGCCACTACATTTATTTTTATTACTCGTAAACCAAGTCAATATTTAAAAAAAGCTCATGTAATAATCTCTTGAATTGTCTCTAATATTTTTTGAATAACTAACAGTTATCATTTTTCCTGTAAGTTTTAAAATCCATTTTAGCTCAAAGTGGCCACATTCCAGTAACTTTAAAAACGTAAAAGTGAAAGTGAAAGTGAAATAAGCTTTATTCAAATAAACTTAATTGTTAAGTATTTTTGAATCGTCTATATTTTCCTACCACCCGTTCCAGACTTTTTTATAAAAAAAGCAATTAATTGTTCGATTTTTGAAAATAGTTCTCAAGTTATTGACGTGCAGGCTTGCAAACACGAACGACAGATGCTGAGAAAGCGGACGAAAAAAAATCAAAATAGTTATCTTTTGCCCTTATGCACTGGAAAAAAAAGAAAAACAATCACTTGTTCGATTTTTGAAAATAGTTTTCAAGTCATTGACGCGCAGGTTTGCGAACACAGAATTTATAGGACAGTGCCGGGAGATAATCCGGCCGAGAAGGCGAACGGGTATTACTCACGTTCACAGTTATTGATGCTTCATGGCTCCAAATTCCATTGCGAAACTATTTCAAATTAATAGTTTTGAAAAACATTACAATGTGGTTTTTGAATAAAAGATTTGATGTATTTTCTTTGAACTAGAGCTATGCTTTGCACTTATTAAAACTTACTTATTTAATACATGTATCATTTAAAACGACGACGAATTATAGTATGTTACTTGTAAATGTTTTCAGGAAAGTAATAATCACAAGAAGCAAAGTGTGTTTTGTTTTGTTTAAAAATAATGTTTATGGTAATTTAGGCTAAACCATTTTAATAATGGGATGTTACGAAGAAGAGTAAATTTAGCAATATTTTGCTATTGATGGGATATATATATTCATAATTTACAAGAGTTATACTTAAAGATTAAAACAGCTTTGGCGTAGTTTAGAAATACAAAGTCGACACTAAAGCTTAGGCGTGATGAGCTTAATTCAGCAGGCTTCCCTTATTTCACTGCAGGAGGCGGCGTGTGACAGCCTTCAGTCAGCGCCGGCTGTCTGCGCGAGCGCACGCGTGCCCGAAACACGACACTAGAACGCAACACTAGTACAACCACGAACACACCGACTCGTGGGAACCACTCCTGTGCCGCGTATGCTAAACTCTTGAATAAGAATTACATCATTATACATCCATACTAAACTGATTAAATCTCCAGATTAAATATACAATTTGATGACTTTCTGTTAGTGAGATGTCAACGCCTCGACCCTTTAATAAGCTGTCGCCGCCAGTTTATGCACTTCGGCGGTCGTAAATAACGAACATAATGTGACATACGCATTTGTAGCGGTCGCATTTGTAAGTGTTCAACTGACAATTCTGCGAGATGAAGCTGTCAATGGTTATTGTTTATGTTATCGCGGCGATCGTCGTCGGGGGCGAGATCAAAATCAAAGGCAAAGTGAGAAAAAGATTCAGCTCGCACAGAAGGCACAGGGCTGTGTTGCCGCCTTGCAGTTTCAACGAGACTTTGATAGACGACGAATGGTCGTTGATGGAAGCGATAGGGAAATCGAAGTATATATTTACCGGGAAAGTTTTGAACGTGAAAAGGTTTAAGGCGGTGGACGGTGAGGGTAAATCGAATTTGTACAGAGTGTATTTGCGTCGAGTGCTGAAGGGTTCGCTGAGTGACTTGAGGGTGTTTGTGAAAGAAGGTGAGGGGGAGTCGCTGAGCGGTTCCTCGCTGGCGGCGGAGAGGCCGGGAGCGCGGGAGTCGTGCGCGCCGGGCCCGCGGCCGAGGCTCTCTGCGATCTTCTTGAGTGGCGGAGAGCGATCCGACTCGCAAAGAGGTCCTAATCCCAGACTGAAACTACTGACAGACCCGGTGCCCTTAACGCTATATCACTTGGACAGAATCAATGCAGCTGTCAAAGGTAAAATTAAATTTTGTTATCTTTTGTATTAGAAAAATCTTGAAAGATATTGGAATCTGTTCAATATTAAATTATGAGTGAATCAAAAACGATGACTGTAAATAATAAAATCTGTAGCATTGCTAAAAGTTGAGCTAGGTCAGAAACCACAACCTATTACTTTTTACCGACTTTAAAAATAGGTACTTTTTGGTAGCCTTATGAAGCCGAATATGGTAGATAGGTTACCATGCATAGAACCCGAGAAAATTATTATACATACATACATACATACTCACGCCTGTTTCCCATGGGGGAAAATTATTATACACCCTGAAACCGCCACATGTACGTAAAAATGAGAAATGACAACCCTAGAAGCAAATAGACTAGTATTCGATAATCAATCCCATTAATGGGAAAAAGTAGGGTTTTCTTTTTTTTTGTTTTTTTTTTTCAGTTTATCCCCGCTTTTTGGTAGGACCTTTTTGCCGTTTTTCGTTCTTTTATTTCTTTTTTCTTTTCTTTTTTGCTATACTTAGCTTTAAAAGCTCTATTTTATATCATTTTGATTCTTTTCTTTTTACTCTGATATTACATATTACAATGTTTCATAATAACTAATACAGTCTTTTCTTCTTATTATTCTACTGTTTAATATTTCTTATTTTAATAACTTTATCTCTATACTTGTGTACCTACTTATGCATAAATTCTACTTACATACATATATTATTTTCTTTCTAATGTTTCTTACATTGTCTTGTTTCTTTACATTTTATCGCTACGTTTACATTAATCTAGTCAGTCTAGGGTTGCCACTATGCAGTTTACCATTAAAAAAATTTTTTTTTATAAGTGGTAGCTTTCAGAGCTTTTCATGGTACTCTATCTACAATATTCGACTTTATAAGGCTATTAACAAACACCCTGCACATTAACATAAAACAAGCAGCAGTTAGGTGCCCTCATTTACAATTCCATTTTGTTGAAATTGATATGCGATTGATTAATATTTGAGTCAATACATCAGCCTTACAGGCGGCAGGCGCGTCATATCAAAGCAAACAAGTATCAGGTGTGCTCTAAATATTGAACTATGTGCCGCGTAGGTAAGTAGGTACCCGAAATTTAAATGCTCGTAATTTTACGTTGTGCAATCTACTTAAGTTTTGAGTTTAGTCGCTGTATCTTGTAAAGACAAGCACTGACAGTAATTTCGAAACACATTTCATAAATTTTGTTTTTTAATAATATAGGTAGTTTGTGATTTATTTACATACTTTATCAATGTAGAAAATAAAAATCAAGCATGACAATATTTTCTTCAGTGTTTAAATAGGTAATCTACCTGCTCATTATTTAACGACTGTAAGTTAGCTTCAAACTATGTTTAATTTAACTTATAATAATAATAATCATTTTCATCAATACATTATAATACTAGCATCTACCAACTAATAATTTACTTAATATTATGTGTATAAAAATAATCGCAGCAATTTTACAAACTTGTAGATAAGGTAAAACAACACAGCATAAACAGCGTGCACGCCATTATCCTTAATCAAGTTGTTAAAGCGAGCAAACTGCGGGCACCCATCGCTGAGTAAGCGCAATCGGTTTAGCATCATACCGCGTATAATGATGTGTGGGCGCGTATCCGTAATGTACGACGGGCATTAAGAGTGGTTTTGATCGACATCTCGACAACTGTTCGTTAAGTTAATGGAGTGAATGCTATCGCTGCGTTTGTAGCTACACCGCCGGACAAGCAGGGCTGCCCCCTAGAATGACTGACGAACCACGATATTAGGTATATCGCGTGATATAGCGTTTTATCGACACTCAACTGTCAAAATCCATTGTCTTTTGACAGTTAAACTTGATTAATCGCTATATCATATCGCGTTTCGGTGGTCATACTAGGAAGGCCGGTGAACCACACCAAATTTTTTTTAAACGAACTTTTTGAAACATTCCATTTTCAAGCTTCAAAAATATTATTTCTTAGATTTTATTTCTTTAAGGTGGTACCTACATTTTTTCTTTTCCATTTACTGATTTATTAAGAAAACACGCATATTGCAAAAAAAAAACATAATCGGAGGAGGATCATCGTAAATAAAATAAAGTAGTTGTACAACTACATTTTTTTAATTTTACTGTTTATTCTTGAGTTACTTGTTAATGTCACGGTCGAAGTCGTCCGTTATCATAGTTAGGCTTTGGTGGTAGCCCAGTTTTGTTATAAAATCAACTGATTTGTAATCTGAGGCCTGCTTGTAAGTTTCTAAATTTTACTGACGCGTTTGCGATAAGTTTTGTATGATAAACTTTAAAACCTACTTAACTCAAACTAATGTAACATTTGGAGATTTGAAAACTTACACTCATGACGTTGCCAGCCCTGCCTTTGCTACGTAAAGCTAAATAATACAGGGATCAATCAATATGCGCGTAAACTGGGTATTGTGCCAGATATAGGTCTTCAAGTTAACTGAGGGCTAGGTAACAGAAAACGAGGCATAACATATCGGCAATCGTTTCTAGTTAGAAGTACTCGTATAACGACAAATTAGTAAGGAAATTAATAAGTATGATTTTTTTGCTGAATTCGCCCAGTTTTACTAACGTATCACACTCCTACATAAAAACTACGGTTTTCAAGAAATAATGAAAACTTGCATAAGAATATGCTAAAACTATTTTCTTCTAAATTGCTGAAAAGTAGCATTTTTTACTCGGAGTTTCGTCTAGGGGTGAAATATTGTAAGTTAGTATTAATTTACTCTGTAAATAACACAATTACGCAATTACAGTCGAAATACAATTTCTGTTAAATTTTTAAATTCATACAATAATGTTCATTAGGTATAATAAGCCGTAATTACGCTTTTGTGTACGTAATAAACACACAAGTCTTAAACTTAACAAAACAAAATGTTAATTTTAATCTTCTTAAAGCTTCAGTGCTCCAACTCATCAGGTTCTAAATCCGTTAAGACAAAATAATGTAAATAATATTATGAACGCTAAGATGCTCTTTAATTGAATCTGCTGTGGGTCACGGATAGAAATTTATTCCAAGTCAAACAGGCCGCAATAAATTTTATTGCGAAAACCATTTTAACCTAAAAATTCCAAGAAAATCCAATTTAAGCCTCGCATAATCCGCCGACGAGATGAGTATCGCACTCGGGCCTCGGGTGAGCGAGACATAGCATACATAAGTATTATCTTGATGCCTCGTCCTATCTTCGTTATGTTAAGTTCTTAGGTTAGTTAGGCGCCGTTCGTACCCACTAGCGCCACTGATACGTATCAGTCCACACGACCCGTGAGAATTCTCGCAGATAATGTACAGGACCGCAATCACAATTAATGCAACGGCAGTAGTGAAAGTACATACTTGGTATACTCAGCTAAACCTGTTACTTAGCCTTGTGACAACCGGAAGAGTAGAATATCACCAACCCTTAGGGGTGTCGTAAAAGACTCTGATGTCTATAAACTTAATATACTTTCGTGGACCATAAAATACCCATCAGCGTTAGTTACCCATTTTCGATGACTAACAAAGTACCTATCTAGAGTGCTTTTGAATTATCAAACTTTAATTTTGACAGAAATTGAAAGTGATACCGTAACACACTAGTGTTACGTTAAACTTATTTCTGTTAAGTCAAGTCCATCAAGTTATAGCAACTTAATCTTAATAGTAAGTTACAATCAATACTCAAATCAATACTCACGACATATTGACTGTGTATTAAAGATCACGTGACACTAAAGCACAGAATATATAATAATAGTATCAAGATAGTAATAAAGGCAGTATATGTCACAGTGTGCGATATCGGAATGGCATCGCTATGTATCAAGCTTCCCGTACTAAGACACGTATCTACGCTAGGATCGCGCCTTGTAGAGAAAGTAATGACCAAGTGCATTCGTCACGAGCACTGCACCGCGTACAAAGTATGTTTATAGTAACGTTGGGAAGTTTATCAGCGATAAATAATCATTAGTGTGTATCTTAGTACTGCGTTTGAATCATCATTTTCTTTCTTAAGTTTTCACAGCTTTTCGTAGCATAACAATGGGCCGCAAAGAAAAAGGGTCACCACGTTATTTTCATACAAATATCAAGAAACATGCTCACTTCACATTCTTATTGATAAAACAAAATTGACCATCTCTGCAATGACCAAAATCAAATCAAATGCAAAATCCTACTATATTTTTAAAGTAAGGTAGTACCTATTTATTTTTACGATTGTGACACGAGGCGAAGCCCGCTGACTGCCCCGATGCACTTCTACCATGACGATCGGTCAATAATCATAGAAACTACATCACTTTTTATCCGTTTTTCATTTTTAGAAAATTAATAAACAAACACCCTCCAAAAAACCCGAATTTACCCGAATTTTGCAAAATTCCAAAAAAGTTACTAGTAGTAGATTTTCAAAATTCAAACCTTCACTCACATGTGTCTCTTCTTCTCACTCTACTATTTCCATCTCGATCGTTCCAAAAACTTCGGAGATATGGCCAAAAATACGTTTCTGGCGATTTGCATCTGATAACCATTTTCAATGGTAAAATAATTTTTTACAGTTTTTACCGTTAATTGATTTAATAACGCTGTATCTTGGGGACTGAACTGAACATTGATGTAAACTTTATTCGACGTATAATATTTTTGGATTTTGAGTTTTGATGGCTTAGCTTAGCTATAGCTATAATGCATGTTCTAAACCTAATTTATGTAACAAGAGGAATTTCACCCTTGTTTTAAAGTTAGTGTTACAATACTTCTTTATTGCATTAAGTAGCTATATGCCGTTAGTTTCCGGAGATCATTTCTCACTTTAAATTCAGTAGGTAGTTGCCGAAATGGTACTACTGATAAGAAGTGTGTAGGTTTAAAATAAATAGACTGCGCTGAGCCCGTGAAAAATGTTATAAAATATAAAGTGCGACGTTGTAGATTCGTCAGAAAGCGGCGGCGGCGCGCCGACTCGCCCGCCCACGCTTGTAACACTTTCCAAATTCTTCTTGTAAGCTCTTGCAATCACGTGTGTAGTGCGGGAGAAGACTGGCAACCTTTTTTTAATAAATCACTATAATAAGTTCTATATAAAATATATACAAAGTACATACGCCACTCAGTGACCATGTTGAGTTGACGAGGTTTGGATTTTTAGGAATGACATTAAACATTTACGACCTCTTTCGGAGAAACAAGCGACAGTCTTTTGTCTTTTCTATTAACCTAAAGTCATGGCTAAAGTGATTCATGTATGCAGATTATACGAGGTGATATTTACTTACAATATTGATGTTGAGCATTAACTACTAAGAAAGTTTTGTATAGTTGAGAGACATAATAAAGTTTCTAATCTGTAGTGTTTCTGAAATACCTATTTCAATACGAACATTAAGCAAAACATTGTACTAAAGTTCAGTAATATTTTACTTAATGTTTGTATTGAAATTTGGGTTTAATAAATAAATTGCCTAACATATAGAACAGAAGCTAATAACGTGGTCCTTCATTGTACTTCAGTGGGCAGTGGGCAATACTTCTAACAATAGATTCTTCACAATATCGCGGCTTCTATTAATTAACAGTAGAAGGAGAAAAGTAAATAATGTTTAATTAAGATAGCTATTGATTCCAGCAATGTAATTACTGTAGATACCCCAATCAGGAACGGCATGTAGGCTGTAATTAACTTAGTGGCAATCTAGAGTACCTTCTCAATTACGTGCTTCAAGGTCAAGTCTTTACAAATATGGAAGGAAGAATGTTTCTTTTGAAAATACGGTTGGAACAAATTTTCCAGTTTGCTAGGATAAAATCGTCTCCCTCCCCTATGTTATAATGGCGGTATTCAGCTTTCATGAGCCAGTTAGTTCCTGGCTGCGGAGCGCACTAAATGGGGTGGAGTGGCTAGGAAGCCATGTTAATGCAAATACATAACTCGTTAATGAAATGAGCTTGCCGCAACAATGCAACCTACTCCGTGTATTTTTGTAGGCAAAATATTTTGCACTGTGTATCTGTATGTAATATCTTTGTGATAAACCAGACATTCCTATTGGATAGGTACATTAAAATTTGTTTTTATGCTAATAAACACAGGATTCCATTTTAACTCAAGAACTTACTTTTAATAAGAATTTTATATTCATTGTTTAACTGAACGAAATAAAAATTACGGTTTGATGATTCAAACTGAAGTTAATGTTTGGAAAATTTTAGTAAACATTTGCTCCGGGCGGCGGGCCGTGTTCTCCGGAGCGGTACAAAATTGACCGGGTAGTTCCACCCTCGGCTCGGTGTGTACATGAATATTCAGGGCGTTCGGCAATAACTGTTAACTCGGGCCGCGTAATGTCTTTCTGTCACCTGAACGTTGCCTGCTCTGCGCCATGTCGTTAAGATTGATTTTTGAAACATTACTTTCTTCAGCAAAGCTCCTGCACAGAACGCTCCACTTAAAATAGACGGTTTATTGCTAAAGCTTTGCGTCCACAAAGCATAAAACTTCGCCACGACACGAAAACGAAATCCTATAACTCTTTTGACATTTCAATAAATAACGAACGTGTTAAATCAAAAGAAATATAACAACTCTTTTATTGGGTTCTCGTAGTAAAGCAACGTTAGACCACGTTTGTTTACGTTGATGAAGGTTGCATCGAATTGCGAGGTGCCCAGTCTACGCGTGAGGTTGCGCTCGCGCACGCGTCTCGGTGGCGCCACGCCAGCTTGCGCAACTGTGTCCGCGTTTACGATCCATCTTAATCAAAACTTTCCACATAAAAGGCCACTGAAATGGCTCTTATTTATATCCACCTAAGCACCCCGTAAAGCCATACATCGGCACACTCCCAATAAAGATGAAGCTTCAGTTTTTAGTGTTATTGCTTTACTGCCTCACTATAATTCATGCGCAATTCCGTATAAGGGGTGTCGTGAAAAAGCGGGACACGTTTCACCGCAAGAAAAACATAAATGGCCCCAAATGTGTTTTAAACGAGACGATAACTAATGACTACGAGATTCTGTCGTCAGCCGTGTCTGAATCTAAATACGTTTTCACGGCTAGAGTCTTGAGCGTGAAGAAGATAAAGCGGGGACGTAAGCCCCGCATGAAAGTGTTTATGTCCTATAAGCTGTACATACGGCTAGTTATGAAAGGCGACGTAAACGAGTTGAAGACTCACGTGTTTTCAGGAGACGAACGCACTTTGAATGGTGCTATTGTGTTTGTCGACTGGCTTCGGACGAATAAGTGCGCTTACAAGCTGTATAGACATTCCTCTGGTATATTTTTGAGTGACGGTTTTTACGAAGACTTCAACGGTGGGAACGCCCAGCGAATGCGGCTGTTGAACGAGCCTCTCCCACTGTCACTTTACGATTTGGATAGAGTAAATGCCGCGTTGAAAGGTAAATGTTTACTGCTATGAGGTGTCGGTAAGGTTAAAAGCTCAAACGCGTCATAAGTAGACGTAAGGCGGGTTATAAAATTTTGTAATAAGCGTCGTTCTCTCTCAAGTTGAGTTACTAAGTGTTAATTAACATTAGAAGAGAGCATCGCTAAGCTTTCATTGAGATATAAAAATGAAACTTCGGTAATACTTAACGTAAGTACAGTTTATCTAGAGGTGATAAAATGTATTAAAGTGCCGATAAAATAAACTGTGTTGTTGTATAACAAAACAAAACACAATCGTATGGTGCTTTATTTCATCCATCTCCACAAGTTGTTGGCACTTTTCGATACTACCCTTCAGATCCCTTCTGGTAGATACGGATCAATTTGTATCGGAACTTCAACAATATGAATCAGAAACTTGTTCGCCGTGACAGCAGGTAGAACACGCACGGAGTACCGTATTATCTTTGTCCTAAGGTTGATTTTGCATACAACTTTGCCTAACTATTGACTACGAAAAGGCATTTGTTGATTTTGGGTATCTGATATTTGTTAATGCTCGTAGATTTTGCTACTCCTTCTTAATATTTGCTAGCTATATTTGTTTTTGTGTACTTCACTCAATTCTGAATGTTATTATTTGCAAATCTTTTTTATTACTATTTGAATAACATTGACGTTTAATATCATATGAAAAGAAATTCTGTGTTATTTTACTTTTATAAATATTTTTTTGAGATCAAAAGCTACTCGTCTTCCTTGGGATTATAGCCTCTACAAAGATAAGAAAGATGAACGTTTAACTTTAAGTAGAGAAAAAAAGTGGTTGTATACCAGTTGTATACAAACTTTTGAAGGGTTTGACAGCGCTGAGATTTTATCGCGTCTGGAGCGCTCCCATTTTTTGTTTGGGATAAAAGACGTCCCATGTTTCATAAAACTAAAATTAATGTACATTTTTGTCTGCTGTTCAAAATGAAGAAGTATTTTTTATTCTAAAATCTTGTATTAACATGTATATTAACTAATAAATTAATTGAATTGAATTTACTTTGTATCATGTAATCTTATAATTTTAAGATGTGACTTTAGTAAAATCGTACAATATGACACTTAACTCGTAACAAGAGTTGTTATTTAATTAGTTGTCAATGCTTAAAAAAAACATGACCTAATTAATGAATCAAACTTTTAATAATAAGTATATATCTAATCGAATGTTCCTCTGCAGAAAGAATTCTAGTGCAATAATTTATTTCAGTAAACCATAAATTCTTAAATATTTAATGTGCTATATTTAATTAGCTATAATGTCTAAATATAGGCATTATTGCTGACAAACAAGTGATTTTTAATAGCGGTAGAGCGGACGCACAAAAACAGAATTTCACAAACTTCTTTAATAAGCTTTGCAGCTTAAGGCCAGTATATTCCAAAAACTCTATCTCTGTTTTTTTCTTTACGTGTGAAGAGTAATGAAAATAACCTCACTTTTTAATTTTTTCAATGTTTTTGCTATTATTTAAAGCATAAAGTATTTTTTTGAAAAAGTATTTGGAATATACTAGCCTTAACTTAAGTTTTTTACGTCATAGTTTTTGTTTTAAGAAACTATAATGGTTACATTTCATTAGCGTGATGCCCAGAACGGTTTTTAAAGAGACCATTTAAATGTCAATCCGACTACGTGTGGGAGTAAACTTCTCTTTGCAATTTATTCCAAAGAGAGATTTCAACGAAACGAGTAATTATGCTATTTTAGTTGGAACTTATAATGGAAATGGAATAGTCATCTGGTAAAGACAATTTATAATTTTTAACGATGAAGATTCTATTTTCATTACATAACAACCGCTAAAGTGCATTAGGTATGGTACTTCTATTTTTTTTCAATGGAGTACCTTACATTTTTAGGGTCCCGTACCGAAAGGGTAAAAACGGGACTCTATTACTAAGACTCCGCTGTCCGTCTGTTTGTCTGTCTGTCTGTCTGTCACCAGGCTGTATCTCATGAACCGTGCTAGCTAGAGAGTTGAAATTTTCACAGATAATGTGTTGCCGCTATAACAACAAATACTAAACAGAATAAAATAATTATTTAAGGGGGCTCCCATACAACAAACGTGATTTTTTTTGCCGTTTTTTGCTCGATATTAATAACGACAACAGGTAGATAGTTGAAATTTTCACAGATGATGTATTTCTGTTGCCGCTATAAAAACAAATAGTAAAATCAGAACAAAATAAAAATTTAAGGGGGGCTCCCATACAACAAACGTGATTATATTGCCATTTTTTGGTACGGAACCCTTCGTGCGCGAGTCCGACTCGCACTTAACCTGTTTTTTATGACTTGGGAAGACTTTCTGCAAAATTTGGTTTGATTATGGTATTTAAAAATAATTTATATTGTCCCTGTAAGTAGGTATTAACTGAAAACAATTAATGAAATAGCATAATATATAGGTGGGTATTGTCCATTAACATTAGGTAGCTTCAGAGACCCATACAACAGTGTAATACAACAGTATTGTATAAGAAACAGGAAGTTGTTCGAAAATGTTTTATGGTGTTATAACAAAAATTACCTCAATCGCAAGGAATCTTTTTGCCTTTTAAAACTTAATAATCCCACTTAAAAACAAGTGGCTGACGAGCTCGCGACGAAAAGCTCTAGTACCTACGCGATCACAGAATATTGACGGTTGACGCGCGCTAAATGGATTTTGTTGGTCGAATATAAAGTTTTACTTAATTCCAATCAACGTGGTCTTTATATTTAATATTATTTATTAATATATATTTTTCTTCATTTTTTTTTGGAAACACTCATCAACGTCGTTATCAGCCATTTTTAAGATGTATTCCCCATTCATCCGCAAAATTCATCCGAATTATTTTCATTCCCCACTCATCTGAATAAGTATGTCCCACTCATCCGAAAACAAAATATAAATAAATTGTTACCCATTCATCCGAAAAAAGATTCCCCATTCGTCCGGCACGTTGATGGTCTAATGAAACAAGGAAAAGATACAGACTGCAGAAAAATTGCGCTGTATATTTTTTTTATAGACATAATAATATAATATAATATATCTTATAATAATATAATCTATAATAAAATATATCTTAAAATAATATTTAAATATTAATTTTATATTTATATATATAAAAACATATATACCTTTAAAAAATACGTATTTTGGCTACCAGCATGCTCTCCACTTTTCATACATAGTAGTAATATTTTTAATATCACATTTAATTTTCAAAAACAATAAAACAATAAAAATCTAAATTAGTTACAAAATGTTTCGTGGTATGTCTTTAAAATCTTTTGTTTGTCAGCTTGACAAAGCAGCGCATTTATCTGGGTCATTAAATAAAACTATAACCACATTTTATTTTCAACAGAACTTCATGGGGACTTAGGCAGCACCAAAACTACGTCCAATGTTGTACCGCTCGTATACGCTTTATTGATGAATAAAAAAGAAGGAACTTATAAAATTCTATTTCAATTAATTAAGTCACAAGTGCCAACGTAGAATTCACAAAAATTTCAAACTGATAAGCCAAGCAATTAAAATTAGACAAAAATCCCATTGATAAAACTCACGTTGCCATGTGTTGCGCTTTGTCATTGATTCCGCAACATTTAATAAGTGACGGTTATTTATATATAATGGAAGATTGCTCCAATAGCGGAAGTATTTTAGTTTTTAATGATTACTTTGTGAATTTGTGAATCGAGCCCTTTTTTTTTTGGAAAGTGGTCATTTTATGGAGAGAGATTTAGAACCACAAACTATTTAGAAGGGTGGCATTCTAAGATAAATAAAAACATATCTAATTTGTAAACCAACTCTTATAAAATTTAGAAGTACTACAAAAAAATGTAAATGAGTATACTCTCAAAATAAAACAATTCGAAATAGGAATTCCGTTATCATATAGAAAAAATAAAATCGTTGAGTTTGATTCTCATATCGCAATAATCGTAATTGTAATAACTTACAATTACAAATGTTATAAATACCCACCTAAAGGTAATTTATTTATTAATTTCAAGATCTTTATTATTGTTAAAAAGAATAACACTTTCAGTAGAAATATGCATTAAAACATATTTGATTACTCTAAACTGTTTATATTTCCTAATGTGTATAGAGACCAACAAACAATACTTGCATTCCTAGATAGGTGAATAGTACAAAAAATTGTCATTGTGTTACTTTTATTGTAAATTTTATATTTCACTTTTTCATGCTACTACATATTTAATTTGAACCTGTTGGTAATTTGAACTAATAAAAATCTAAATATTATTAAAAAAATGATTTACTTTATTTTCCGACCCTATTTATTATTATATTAACCTCGATATTTATTTTGCTAATTACGTTTACAAAATATGCGTATGAGTGGGGAATACCTTCGGGTCTTCGGATGAAAAGGGAAATTGCTGTAGGTATTTTAATATTCATTAAAATTCATCCGGATGAGTGGGGAATACATCATTTTTAGACACCCCCCGGGGCTCAAATATTAAAACAAATATTTAACAAGTGAATTACGCATAGAAGTGTTTTTTCTACGATTTTCGCGTTTCTATCTGCATTTTTTTTTTCAAAACCTATATTATACCTACTTCCTTTAATATTTCGCCGCGTCGCATCGAGTGGCATCATTGGTACGTCTTTGACAAATTTCACACCGTTTCATAACTGTTTCTCAAGTGCCACCTGTAGACGGATATTTAGCGTCATTATCTAGGACATCGATTCGAACTGCATAAATGTATTAACATAAATTAACGTCTGGTCTGGAATCTGGATAAATATAGTTTAGAATAACGTCGCACGAAATTGGTAATCGTTTAGTTTAATCATTATCAGCGGTGAGAAATAAATAGGAGTGGTACTAGTGAATATTATTATTCTCATCACTTACATACTAATGATCAAACATTTTTTGTAACCCGAAATATAATGGAGTAAGTCACAAAGTATATACCTAAATCGATAAATTACCTTATTCAACAAAATGATAATTTTGTCAACATAATACTCGTTTAAGTAAGTAGGTAGTTAATAATAATGAAAGGAATGAGAAAATTATTGCTTTTTTTGAAGTAAATTTAACTTTGAGTAGTTGTATAATACTAGTACCTAGTTCTTGATAAACACTTTCACTTTCATATTGAGCATAAAACGAAGATTTCTTGCTATTATTCAAAAGACTTACCATAATATAAAACTTTGAATACATGAATAAGTCATATTGACATTCACTTGATCCTTGAATAAAGTATCAAAATAAAATGACGCAGAGCTCACATATTTTTGAATAGTATTCTAAGATTGTTACTTACGAAATATTTATATTCCTACATGTAAGTTAAAATCCTTTTAATAAATAATGTATGACTGAATTCACAAATATAAAGAGTCCAGTTAACATTTTCTTTATGTAATACTATTGAAGTATCTTGCAGTTATCTCGAATATGTCACAAGAAAATGAAAAATAAATAAAAAGGAGGCTAACTTAAACAACAGCAAAATAACGACAATTATTAATATTCAATTAATTTTTCATAAAGGTGCGTAACTGTTTACAGTTTACTAGAAGGTATTTTCTGTAGCATCCCTTTTAGCTCTCGTCGCAATATTTTCCCGCTTCCAGTTTTAGGAATCTCATCTATGAATCTAACACCACCCCTCAGTCTTTTCCATGGGGAAACCTAAAACCAATAAATTACAAATTCAATAATAATAGTACACTGATAAGTTTTGTTTGATTCTTTTGATCACAGCAATATCACATATCGCAGCAGGTAACTGGGATATTCCATGAAATGAAGATAAAGCGTATCATAACTATGACAATAAGGCAAATGACACAAAAATAGCGGCTGATCTATGACAGAAAGAATAAGCAACTAAAAAGATGGCTAACAAAAATCTGTCAAAAGCATAAATAATTTAAACAAAGTTTACCTTGGTAGCTACATAGTCAATAATTTCTTTTTCCATTACAGAAGAACCAGGTTTTTTAACAATGAACGCTGTAGGTAGTTCTCCGGTCGTAGGGTCTGGTGTTCCAATAACACCGACATCCTTCACTGAAGGGTGGACTAAAAGTACTGCTTCTAATTCAGATGGCGATACCTGGAAAAAAGGATTACTCATTTTGAAGTAATTACAGGAGTGTGATTTTTTTATAAAGTACTGTTCTGATATGGGATGGTTGACCAAAAATATATTAACTCGAGCTCCTCCGTGTTTCGAAAGCCTCGATAACTCTTTAGTTTCAGCTGCATTTGCAGTCATTAGCACCCATTAATGCTCATTGTTAAGGTGGATTATGACCCATCTTCTCTGTTCATCCAAAGAAGGCCTGTGCCCCAGTAGGGAGATAAAAATGGTTGATGACGATTATGTAGTCTAAGCTTTTCAAGCAGTACTGAATACATAGTAATTAATTCCACAATCATCGTATGATATAGCTATACTAACCTGCCAGGCTTTGTATTTGATAAGTTCTTTGATCCTATCAACAATAAAGAAGTATCCTTCATCATCGTAGTACGCTACATCACCGGTTTTGAAAAAACCATCTTCATCGAAATCATCCCCGCGTTCTTTGCCAATGTACCCATCAAATAGAACTAAGCCTTTTACACAAATCTCTCCAGGCTTGTTGGGACCGAGAATTTTTCTAGTCTCTACATCCACTATCTAAAACAGAGAAAAATAATTATAAGGATTTTCTTCAGCTTAACCAATTCGCTGCTGGTCACCATAATAATTCAGCGATAGTGGCTTGTTTCACAATTATTGTTGCCATTCGTTGTTGGCGTTTTTTTGCACACGTAAGCATATTCTTGTCATCAACTGATGCTTTGTATTGTTTTGCCCATCTCATTGATAATAATATAACGCGTGATCGGGTGCTTTTTATCTTACTCTGCATCACGAGTCGTTCGAATGGGATAGGTAATTACTTGAAAAATATTCATAAAAGGTATAGCCGCAGAAAGATGACAGTTGAGATATCAAATTGTTTTACATAATAATCTCGAAACTTCTTTTGAAAGTTATTCGTTGTTTACTGTTTATCACATTGCATTGTTTCTTTGTTCATAAGTTTTCTTACTTGGATTCATATTATCAAAGGAATAATAACAATGGGATTCGTATTAGTACAGAGAATAGGTAATTGAAATTGAGAAAATTTCAATAATACACTATTGCTTTTTGCAATATTCCGTGATAATGAGGTTTGATTAATCTTGCAATATCATAATTGCCACTAGCGCAGCGGCGCAAAATACAGACATTACATATAAGAAATTACTTTGCTGGGTATTGTTTCGCTTGGATTATTATTGCTTTTCAAAAACATACGGTCATACTCGTACTTCAGTTTACTTTATGTCTTTTATAATTTCGTAATTTTTAGGCATTTTTTTTTCTATTCTTATATAGGTTTGCCCTACACCAAAATCTGAGTTACAACGTCGTCATTCATCGTTTATTCCATGGTATCTATATATTGTTCAAATAACTAACCTTAATTATGATTCCTTCCATAACTTTTCCCACACTTCCTTGTTTTGGGGCTATATCAATTTCCCTACAAATTGCTCCTGTAGTTTCTGTCATCCCATATGTTTGAATAACGTGGCGTAAGTTTTTGAACCTGAAATATTAAATAATATTTAGTTATGTTCAACCACTGCTCTATCTCACTATAGAGAATAGAGTTCTATTTTCGAAAAATAAATACCTGTTTTTTACTAGAGTAATGACGTCAGAATCCAACGGTGCACCACCGGAGCACATCACCTCAACCGAACTTACGTTGTATTTGTCCAAATTTGGCGTTTTCGACATAACTATTAAAGTTGGTGGTGCTATAAGCAAAATTCCTACCTGAAATATTCAGATTTTTAATAGTAACAGGTTCATGTGGCAGTGGATAGCACGGAGCGACTTTTACGCCTTTAGCACACCTCCGCCGCGAGATAATACCAGTGGCATCTTGGTAGTTTCGCCATAGTTCCTCTATTATGTTGTCTATCGACGACGATATATGAGAATCACACCTACGTAGTGGTTTCGCGTCATTTCTTTCGCGTGTGTCAACGGTCGAAGCGATCGGGTGGGATCGCGCTTGAAAAATCTATGCATTAGAACAGGCTGTTAGCATTTGTTTCGCTTGTCGAACTCATGGCGGAACCTACTGTGGTGTTCCGCGGGCGGAAGTGTGCTACAGGTGTTAAAAAGTGCTGTAACGGGTGGTAGGAAGTATAGACGATTCAAAAGCGCTTAATTACTAAAATTATATAAATAAATATATTTTGACTTTAACTTTGGCTTTCGCATAGGCCACTAGGATGGCAGGTGAATCATATTTAAAAAATCTCAATAAGTTCTATGGTTTTAAAACTGCGCTTTGGATTAACACTCGTTATCCTTAATATTTACTTAAAAAATTTATTTTGGAATTGTAACAGCTATAATTTCTCTTTATGGGATTACCTTATACTTCTGGATCACCTCTAAATAAACATTCTCATCAAATCTTTCCAAAAATACAGTGGTACGCCCGAAAGACAAAGAATCATTCAATGTGAGAACACCCATGGTGTTACACCATGGAGCAACAGTCAGTAGAGTCAAATCCTTTTGAGTCATTCTGAAATTAAATTATGGTAAATAAATAAAAAATACCGGTCAAGAGCGAGTCGGACTCGCGCACCGAGGGTTTCCGTACCATCAAACATAACAGACCATACAACAAGTAACTGTGCATCATAATAAATACACTGCAGAGCTGTAGAATAATAAAATTATTATTGCAGTATGAGGTCAGCACCATCTCTTGGCCGATAGTGGAACTATTTTTTTTCTTAGGCCAGCGCTATCTCTTGACCGATAGTAGAACTAAATAATTTTTTCTTAGGTCAGGGCCATCTGTTGACTGGTAGAGGAATTAAATATTTTTTTGTTTGTTTTTTGAATTTCTAAAAAAGTGTGTTATATTGAAACATCGTTTTATTTTTCCTGTAATCTTTACATAAACTGCTATCACATAGAATTATTTCAGATTTTTCTCTTTGCAAACTTCGGAGATAAAGGGGGGGGAACGGTATTTTTTTTTACATTTTTCATCATAAGTCGAAAACTATGCGGCCTAAAAAAAAAGAAAAAAATGTTTTAAAATGTGCAAACAGCGCTCTTTCATATGATTCCCCACATGCCC
Organism: Agriphila straminella; assembly: GCA_950108535.1. Taxonomy (NCBI): domain Eukaryota; kingdom Metazoa; phylum Arthropoda; class Insecta; order Lepidoptera; family Crambidae; genus Agriphila; species Agriphila straminella. Next base: position 9,326,059 of record OX467306.1, on the reverse strand, counting down.
TAGTCGCTTCACTTAAAATTTTTAAGACCCCTTTTCGGTCCCTGTTGTAAAAAAAAAATATTTTTTTTATTTCTTTCTTATTTGCAAAATAGTCGGGAAAACGTCATCGTAACCTATTCCAAATTTTAAGTTGATACCATTAGTAGTTCTCGAGATATCCAGCTGTGACAGACAGACGGACATACAGACAGACAAACTTAGTCACACCATAGGGGTTCCTTTTTACCATTTTGGTACGGAACCCTAAAACTGGACAAGTCAGAGTGTGACACTCTGACTCGCGCGTCGAGGGTCCCGTACTAATATCTATGTAACATAGGTATATAAAATGTATGCCTACTGATAAATATAGCTTTTCGGATATTTTACATTTCAACTTGATTACGGCACGTGTATGCGGGAAACCAAATGAAATTATAAGAGTTAGGCCATGTACGCACCGACAGGTGGCTTGCTTAGCGCCTAGCGCCTACTAGATAGTCACCTAGCGTATAGCGAAGTAAAAAAAATGTTCTATAATGTTCGCAACTGACCACGTGTTGGTGCGTATACGTGGCCTTACAATTTACTTTTGACGGAACTCGTTAAAATATAATTGGTTATGATAACTGCTATACACTTACTGTTGTTGATATAATATGGTGATTAAGCCTAGATTTGTTATTTTCGCTCCTTTTGGCAAACCAGTTGTTCCAGACGAGTAAAGTATTAAAGCTGTTTTGACTTTACCTGCAAACGTTATGTGTTTAAATCAGGAATAATTAAATTGGTAAGTTTTCTTGGAATTTATTTATGAAGCCTGGGACTCCATAAAAGCGGAGAAAAATCGCGAGGAGATGGTGTTGGGTATAGAAAATAGAATTTCGATAATCGCATTCTATCCTTATTACGCAACCCCTGCACTAAGTTAGGTGGATCTCCTCTATTTCTTTGTTCTCTGCTTCACACTTTTCAACTTTGGTGAAGCCCCAGATACTTTGAAGGCCTGGAGTACTATGAATATTGTAAAAAGGTTCTTTTACCTTGATGATCGGCTGGTATTAAATCAGTTCTAGCTGGTACTGATGAAAGCTCGTTGAAACTAATTCCATCTTCTGTGGTTTTGCCATAGATAAAGAAATTCTGAAGAGTTGTTATGTTCTCCAAGGTTTTATGATGCAGCTTGTATGCATTTGGAGAAAGAAAGCAATATTTTGGCTTCGAAATATTCGCAGTGTGAATAAGTTCATCTATAAACACAATGTTTTAATTTGATTTGCAAGTTTAAAGTAACTGGATTTTAGTTTATGTAGATCTTTTATTGCAGTCAAGTATAATAATAATACTTGATTACTTTAACATACCTACTTGTTCTGAACACTTTTGATAGTTCAGCTATCTTATGCACTTTGTTATGAAGTCTACAGCTTAGTTAGTTAGAACACAATAATAAACCATTTTTCTTCAGATTGTTTATTGCAATCTTTTACGATATGCAAATGTCAATTTCGTGAAAATTGTATATCAAAAGAAAACTGACATCAAATCTTATTATCTAAACTTGAACTATGATATCAACGGTGTTGTTATCATCATGATTATCATTAAAAATGTCGATAAAAGTGAAACGTGAATTGAAACAGCACTGTGTTTAGTTTCAAATAAAGGCGGTTTGAGTAAAACTCCTTTCGGCACACATACAGGGAAACCAGGAGAAAATCTTTCATGTTAATTGAATAATGGCTCAAAACCTAGATTTTATGACAATTTGTGAAGTAAATATTATAATTAGGTATTGAATAAATGATTACGACTAACTCAAGTAACGATAGGCCATAATATTACTTAAATTCAACAAAAGTAATGAGTTTACCAACACTTTACTGGATGGTGAAGTTTGGATTTGCGATAGTACGCACGACAGCACGCTAGGTTAAGCCGTTGAACTACGAAAACAGCTCTTATTACGTACGGCGTAAAGGCGGTCTCAAGGTCAACATGTATAGTCTGATGTGGTGCTGACTGTACAATGGCTAAACTATACTTGTATTCATACAACGTGTCTGAGTGGGGTTTTGATGATCTCAATAATCTCAAAATAAAGACACTCTCAAATACTCGATAACTTGGGTGGTGAAATATATGCAATACCTACATAAAAAACCTTGTAATTCTATAAACTTGTTTTGATATAGGTAAGTCTAGGTACATATTTAATTCGGGAAGCTTTATTATTATATTTTGAAATTTTTTTCGGAGCTGATGACGTACCTACCTAATAATTTGGTGAATAGTTTGGTGATTCTCATCGACAGCCAATAATGACTGCTTGCTAAGGACAGAGTTTAACATTGATCTGACATGTCCAAAGAATCATCCAGCTCACCTTTTGTGTAAACGATGTTGAAGAAAGTGTTCACTGCTCCTATATAGTACAAAGCTATTTCTGTGATGAAGTATTCAATTCGGTTCTCGCTACAGATTGCAACGATGTCTCCTTCTTGCACACCGCGATCGACCAGAGAAGATGCAACTGTCAAAATTTTGTTTGCCAACTCGGTGAAGGTTATTTTTTCGCCTGTAGCTCCGTTTATCTGTGTAAAAAATATAGTGAGTTGAATATAATTCTTAAAAGATACCCACATCGTTTTTTGGGATGACTGTTAGGTATACCACCGACATCATACGAGTTTGAGACTGAAAACTGATGAGTTCTCAGGAGCGTATTCAGATATGCGTATTATTATAATTTAAACATACAAGAATAATACATTAAATAAATAATAGTGCTAGTAATATATTTTAGTTTCCAAAAAGACAATCCTGTATACTACACCCTACAAAAATTTTTTAATGCGAAAGTAGGTCTGTCTGTATCTTTGTATTTAAGTTATATTTTTCACCCCTACACCACTACCTAAATCAATTTATTTTATCTAGAGATACTTAGATTAGGGAGGAACAAAGCTACTTACTATTATTACTATATTATTCCCGAAATTCTCACGGGAGACAAAGATAAACCCCAGTGAATGATACGTAAAATGTTATTTGACTTACTTTACCAGCAGTAAAGATAATTTAAACTAACCAAATGACGATAGCTAAATGGCAAGGTTATTACGTTATGTTTTCTAAAAATATGAGATGGACTTTAATAATTTAAGGTTACCTACAGATTCCACATATATATTAGCATCCCGATTGTCATATTTAATCACATTCACAATCAATACATCACAGACCATCAATACTTAATGAACTCACCAAGGCGATTTTATTTTTGTAAAGTAACAATTTATCCACTAAAACTTTTCCAAAGTTTGCATGAGTAGGCAGAACAAAATTAAAGTTATTATAAAATATAGCGCCGAAATTGCTATTTTTTATTAATTCCATTTCACTTCGGTAACAATGATAACAACTACAGTTTTATATACTGAATGAATTTAGCTAGTGCTCGTAACTTACGTAATCTTGTTTATCAAGTATTTGATAACTAAGAGTGCCTTTAATAACAAAGATAATTTGATTCAATCTTTCGTTGTCAAAGTAAACGGTGTTATCATTAAAATAATATTGATTATTATGCAATTTATTTTGTTTGTGTAAGCCGATTTAAAAGTAGGTAGAACATTTGTAAAGTTGTTTTCATAATGCTATTAAAAAAAAATAGAGTAACCATTTTTTTTAATATGTCAGTAAGTTTAATCTAACACCGGCTCTACACGATCGCCCGAACGAAGGCAAATAATATAGTTCGTTGATTCTTTTGAAAGGGACCTCTTTGACATATTTGTTACAAAACTGACAATGTACGCCACCGCTCGTCTTCACTCGGCAAGCTTGAAGGCCTGTATAAGATAAGCGAGGCAGATAGGCTGAAATGTTACAGATGAAGGTGAAAATGATAGTGTTTTTAAAAAATATTTCAAAAAACTACGAAAAAAAAGTACGATGTAATAATGAGTTATACAAAAACAATGATAAAAGACGAAATATATTATCATCGGGATTTATTTGTCAACAATTTATCTACTTTCCAATCGGGATTTCTTTATCAATAATTTATCTATAGGTATACTTCAAAGTCCTGAAAATGTATTATAATAAATTGGTCTATACGTTTAATTTTGCACTTGATCCATGGTTTATTTTGTCGTCGACTCAAAATACTTGTCCTTCCTCCAGTACAGTGGCTTTTACTTGTAGAAGTAAGGCTTAGTGCAGACACGATTGTTATTTTAGCCATCATAATAAAGGCTAATTTGTTCTTAAATATAAGGGATACCGCGTAAAATAATACAATGTTTATGGTTTGTGACACAGGTATTGCATTATCATTTATATTGTTACACAAACGGCGAAAGTTGTAAGTAAACATTTGAACAATGCTTTTGAGTTGAAAGAGTTTCAACTAACGTAAAAAAATATATTATTATTTACTTCATTTCCAGGTAGATTTTTATATATGCCAATGATATATAATTCTAACCTATTTCTTTTCTTAACTTATTTTTACAGACTGCTTACATATTAAAGTAGGATTTACTCCACTGTGCGATTTGAAAAGTATATTACAATTTACATTATCTATTGCATAAATACAATATATTTCAGTGTGGGCTTAAAAAAATATGTAATTTTTATTACTTAGTTGTATTAGCACAGAATATATAAATGTATTAGTCTAAACATGGACAACTATGCATGGGCATAGGCATAATTCGTCAAAACAGTTAGTTTGTCAAAAAGTGTATTAATTTTAAACTCGACTGATTATCAAAGTCTAGCTGGCATTAAAAAAATAACCTTTATAAAAACAGCGGATTTCTTCTTGTTTCCGATCTAAGCCTTATTTACTAGTAGGTCTCGGGTGAGTAGGTAAACGTAATTTGTCGGTGCGCCTGCGACCGGCTCGCCTACGCGGTCCTACATAATTCTCACGATGTGACTCACGCCTTAGCTTCAACTTGACCTTTTCTTAAACCTTAATGTTAACGCAGTAAGACTCTATTTAGTTTACACAAAAATGTATTGTTGTGTTGATAGTTGCAACCTTAAAGATTTAAGGATTCTTTGATAATGTTTGGGTGGTTGATGCGCGCTTTGCTTGCTCTATAATGGCTTATGAGAGGTAGGTACTAGGGGTACTAGTTAGGGTGACATTAAGAAAATTAGGCAAAATATTGTTTGAAGATAAAACTACACGCTTTAGAATTCACATTATTTCAAATAATAGGCTAAGTTGGATAACTTGATAGCAATTTTATGCTTTTTCTTATTGGTCAAGGTATTTTTATTGTAATTGGCTATTTACCAAAGAAAAAACAATGTAGTTTTTGCCAATAAAAGAAACATACTATTATAGATAGTTACATTGATTTATCGATCATGGATGCTAAGATCCACGGTTTGATGATCCTATTGAAAATCCGGGAAATCAGATAAGGCAAATTATTGCAAAGAATAAAAAAAAGAGTAAGCTGAAGTTGCAAATTTATATATATAAAATTCAAAGTCCTGACTGACTGACTGAGTGAGATATCAACGCACAGCCCAAACCGCTGAACCTAGAGACTTGAAATTTTGCACATAAGTTCCTTATGAAGTCTAGGGGTGCATTAAGAAAGGATTTTTCAAAACTCACAAAACAAAACATTTCACAATCAAATCCATTTAATTCCTGTTCCATTCATTGTAGGTATCTTGATTGATGGAATCCATGTTTGGATGTAACTATTTCGAGCTGGCGGCTTAGTTGATCGTATGCAAAGCTAGGCAAACAAGAAATTTCAGTTAGCGGCTGCATTCACTCATATTTTTTTCAGCTATGAACTTTTGTCAGATGAATAATTTCTAGTCAAGCTGAAATTAGTCAGTTTAGCTGATTTGTTCTCATACTGCAGTTATTAAATATTCTTTCTCGTTCAAAACATTATGGAACATATTGTCAGAAAAAGTTTTGTCACAGCAAATCACAACTCAATCGTTTATAATATATTTATATTAGTAAATGCTTCAATAACGTCCCTTAACATTTTATAACAAACAAGATAAAAAATTATGTCATTGGAAAATGATGGAAGGTGTGATGTTCTTGTTTGTGTTGTGAAGTCACAGAATATTTTTATTTTAGTTTATTGTGTATCGATGTGAGTACAATAACTTTCTTTCTGAAATAATAATTAGCGTTAAATTAATTACAAAACTGTCTTCTGTCAAATTTTATAATTGTTCCACTGTGGCACGTTTTGATAATGTTAACCCCAGCAAAAAAAGTAGGTAAAAAGAAAAGGCGAAGATTGTATAACTTGTAATAAAGTGTCATAAAGTAATCGTTTAGGGTTGGCATTTTAGGGTTGATCCTCCGTGACGACGTGACAAAATAAGTCTATGCGTGACAAAGACAAATATTGATTGCGAGTAGCAATTATAACAGATCCCGATTTCTCACAAGACCGTGTGCGTGATAGTGGTTGTTTGTTTCCCACGGTCGCACCCGCCCACTAAGCGCATAGCTTGAAAGCGCATTTTTAGGTTAACTTTTTTAAGCTCCCGCTAAACCGTAATACGGTAAACTAAATTAAATAGCTTTTTCAACATAATCGAATGTCAAACATTTGGAAGAAGAAATCTAATGTCGATGGTACTTCTTTACATTCAGCCAGTGCAAAGTAAAGCACGCGGTGCTTGCTTGCTTTATTTTGAACGGTTCCGTGCCCCTACATGGAACATCAGAGTTTAGTTAGAGTGACGTGTGTAGAGTTAGTTGGTATTAGGGCAAGTTGTGTTGCTGTCAGTGCGTTTGCAAGTATTTGCATGTCCATTTATTTGTGTGCGGGCGGGCTATGCACAGATTTCTTGCAATTTTGTTATCTGTTGTGTAAAAGTTATTGCTAAATATATTTTTTTGCATCCATTAAGTATAAATAGACTTCCACAATATAACGCCTGATTGATTCTATTAAATGTTTATTTAATATTTTTCTTCGTTGGTTTGAATCAATATAAATTAAAACACGCACCTACAGCTTATGAATAAATGTTTGATTTCGTCAATTATTTTACCATACCATTATTTTATGCATGAACATTAGTTAATACCTAGTGGTAACTATACTAAAATAACGGTTCACAAGCTAAAAACTTGATGATAACAATATTGAAGTTGACGATCTTTTTCAAATTTAATGCCTTTGCTTTAACTATCCCAATGTCTAGTTAGCACACCAATGCCACTTAACAGTTGCCAAGTATGGTAATGCATCCATTACCATTATTGACAACTACTAACGATAGGAATCCAAACGTGCCGACTGTAAAACAAATCAATTACAATGCTTTAGAACGTTACTGCATAAGGCTAAGAGCTTTTTAAGGAAATCTTAACCAGTGGGATAAACGACTGTATTGTTGTACTATGAGTTAAATCAAACGGTTTTAAAGGCTTAGAAAATAACGGAATGCGGCGAACTCCTATTGTTGATGGGATGGGATCAACGCTAATAAAATATGACAACTAAATAGATAACTAGTCATAATCTATACTATGGACTAGTGTTGTAAGGAACTTGAGTCGGTCCTTTGCTTAGTATTACAATATTAAGACTTAAGTTCTTTCTGAAAGACTTAATTCTTTTTAATACTAAAATCTGATAATATTCAAAGCTCAAGTTCTTTTCCATATTGAGTATTTTATGGGAGGACTCGAGTCTTTTCCAAAATAACTCGGGACTGCACGCTCTCTGAGTCCTTATTTAGAGTATTAAGTCAACGAAATAGAAAATAAATCGTAAATAGCAGTGTTTTGATCCGAGAGATCAGATTGACATAGAAGTAGCTGCCTTTACAGAGTAAGTAGCTATCTAAACGGTAGCTACACTGTCAATTACAACATGAGTTGACTGACTCAAAGGATTCAAGTCTTCAAATTAGGACTAATAAATTGATTTGAGCTAAATAACTGAAAGGAACTAGAGGAATTGAATGGACTCATGACTCGTAAGACTAACAGTTGCGAGCTCTGAAGGCAGAGTCTCAAAATTAAGACTAAAACACTCAATTATTTTACAACACTAAGTATAACGAAGCGTACTAGCAGGAACAGCAAAGGGTTCTGAGCCGACTGAAAGGAAATTCTTGGAGGTAAAACGAAGTCCTTTTTAAAAGATCTCGACGTTTTATTGCTACACAATGCGGGTATTTACAAAGGAGAAGTCGCGGAAACGGTTTTAATGCTGGGGGCGTATTGATCCCCCTTTGTCGTTCGCCTATCCGTCACAGGACGATTTTCAACCGTTGAAATAAGACCGTGATATCTTGAGTTTTATCATCTGGCTGTTGCGCAAATAATTTTGTTTATTTGAATTTCTCTAAACCCTCTTAAAACGGTAAGATAAGAAATTTAATTATAAAAGGTAAAATTTGATCTTTCAACGCTGCCGTTACTGAGTGGGTACTTACATTTCTCACTAACTATGTATCGATTAGCAAAAGTTCAGTGTGCAAAAGCTTCTTCGAATTTTGTTAGACGAAGTTAAAAAAAAAAGAAAAAATAATATTTTTGTTGTGTTTGTTTAATATTAGCACACTAAATACTTGCACATTATTTCTATTGTTATTATTACAGCTTATAACATTGCAATATCTCCCGCATCAAACTTAATCTAGACTAATTCCCGTTATTGTTTGTATCTGAAATTGCTTTGCTCCATTATCACATATTACAATAACACAACGGGAGTTTATCGAGATTACCAATATATTGTGCTACGATTTATCTAATCTAATCAATGGGTCAGTTCAGCACACTGTGCGCCGTCAATAATTACAAAAAGATATCTACATTAGAGGTTTATCCCCGTTGTACAAATAAAGCTTTCTGGTGTTTTCAGGGTTCATCAAAAGTTTTTATATTTCACACTTTTTGTGATAGGTATAATACCCCTAATATCTAGGTAAGTATCTCAATTTCCAAATTCGCGCTGAAGGAGTTCCGTTATGCCTAAGCAACTCAAATCTAGTTCAGAACACCCTTGACCATTGTTAGGGACCTAACTTATTTCGTATTGTCATAAACCTACAATTTCAATCATTAGGTAAACAGTTCTGTTCATATTTGATTTTTAAGAGTTCTCTTATGTATCTTCAAAGTCTAAGATCCCCAATGCTAATGAAATTTAAACCATCATCCTTGAAGTACCTATGTCTTTCAAATAACAAGAATTATCTAAATCGGTTAAAAAACAAAGAAGTTAAGTGGAGTGGAGTTAAGTGGAACATCAGTTAAAAATCATGTAGTTAATGGTAACGAATTTTTGTTACCACTATGAACATGAAACTTTCGTTACAATATTTTAAGGATTTCCTGAATACCGATATCAACATTTCAAAAAATTAGTGAAGACCAATTTGAAAGTATAAATTCTTTGAAATAAAAAAAAAGGTTTCTAAATGACGGAGTACAGAGGTAACAAACATAAAAACATACAACCGAATTGATAACCTTCTTCATTTTGAAGTACACATTTTCAGCTTCGTACATTAAAGTACGTATGAGTGCTATTTTGTTGGTATTACATCTCGTCCATTATGCCGTCCTACATTAAACATAGCTTCTAGAATATCCTCCAAGATAACTGGACAAGATAAATGAGCCTAACGTGCAAAACGTTTAAACCCATTTCCAACTAAAATCCGACCAGTCAGTTCCATATATTAGTGGCTAAAGCTTTCCTGGCGCGAATCTTCATCATTAACGATATCCAAATTAGTTGGGCTGAGTTTGGGCGTGCCCTCATGGAAATTACTCGGTTCTAATGGTATAATTTAAAAGATTAAATTGAAAATATGTCTCTGAAAATATGAGTTGAGTATTTTTTATTATTCATTAATTTTCGTTTAAGCTAATGCGACTTGAAATGTGTCTCTTATATGATTGTTTATGAACAAATTATTTGCAATTGCAATATTTAGCTAATAGCTCGCAATAACTTTCCCGGTAACATCATTTTATACTTTTATTATTACCCCATTTTACTAATAAAGATTGTATAGCAGTTCGTGTTTCATCGTACAGTATCCTTTATAAGTATTAATCTTGTTTATGTTTTTTTTCTCTTTCAGGTATGTCCAACATACACACGGATTTATCGACAAAAGTAAGTTTATTTATCGACAAGAGTAGGTAAATCGCTCGTGAACAAACATTGCTAGTAATTATTTAAGAGAAGGACATAATTAAAAAAGTTGATGTAAACGTCATTATGTTTAGTGACATCCTTATCCATTTTTCCTTGTTTTAGTTCACTTGAGGACTCTAGTGTTATCATTGTCTCTTGCTCGCGACATATCATGATAATAAAATCATATCGTAGGTGGTCTGTCCTACACTGCAGATTGGCTTCAATATTTTTATTGAACTGTATAAGGTTTTACTGCCCTGACCGAGAAGTCTTTACTGCGACGCATTAAGTATTTTCAAGAAAACAGTGCGTTATTGTTCCGGGACTAGGGAGATAAAATTATAATACAGAATAGTTATATTATATTAATAGGAAATAAGTTTGCCATCCTCTTTTCGGTTTTAGGTATGTAGTATCTGTAACTGTTATTTAATCTATCTTTTTAATTTTTTTTTACTGAAATACAAAATTCAACATAGCAATAATCCCGATCAACATACAATACTTTAATTAATAAGTAGGTAACTTAGGTACCTATGCAATGGTTAATTCGTAAAAGGTAGCACTTTTAAGCGTATTAAAATTATGAGTGTCTGAATTCAGTTAATTTGAAACACGACAGCCAAACAAAACACGAAGCATTGTAATTTTTATTAAAACGAGTGACGTCATCAAACGTCATGACAATAATATGAATGGAAGTTATATTGAACTCACAGACAGAGACTTTCTAAAGTACCATAATTGAGTGAACTGGCCAGCCCATCCAGATGGCTCGGTACCACAAATGCACTGATAAATGCTACTTCTAAAAGATTACTCATCACTAACACTCTTCTGTTTCAAATGACTTAATAAGTTTGAGTGCAGATAACGTATGGACTTGATTAATGGATTAAGTAAGAAATTGTGTGAAAATGTGAATTTAAGTTACTTTTCTTTAACATACTTACTTGAGAAATAGAAATAAAGCTAGACGAATGAAAAGATACATAAAAAAATTGTGTGAAAATGTAAATTACTATGTTACTTTACTTTGACATACCTATTTCAGAAATAGAAATAAAGCTAAACGAATAGAAAGAACATAAGAACAAAATTAGCCGTTTGAAGCCTATATGATGGGTAACATTTGAAACGTACCAACGGCAGCGTATTTTGTTTTATGTTAGTACATATTTTTACTGTAACTAATTTGCAAAATCAATATACGAGTAAATCAACTACAAAATGATCTTCTCACAATCTTGAATTGACAAGTTCGTAAATTAAAATAATATCACCATCGTCCATTGACGATTTAAAAAAGTATCAAGCAATCACGGCGAGCGGTTTTCAATATTTTATCAAACAACCACCCGTTCAATATTTTGCCTTCCGTTCAAATAAGAGACGAAGGTTAAGTGGCTTCGTTGTCTGTTTCACTTAAATCAAAATCGTTGCCCGCAGCACGGAGTAAACGGTGGCCTCTTGTATTCACTACGTCATATCATAATATTATGACGGCAACCCCGCCGCTTAACGAGACTAAACAAAAATGTAATCCTGCCTTTGCAGATTTGTGGCGTGTTTCATATTTTTTGCTCATACTTTGCGAATACGTTCGCGGAGTGTTTTCATGGTAATATGGGTTGTTCATTTCATATGTATGGATGATGGCTGTGTGTTTTGCATCAACGAATTTTTTAATGTATGTTCATTTTGCCAATGTTTAAAGGCATAAATTTTATTTGCATCGCAAATGTTACCGTTATAACGTCTATTTCGTTGTGAGGTTACAATTGAAAGAAAATTGTATTTCAATATTCCCGTTTCAGAACAGCTTTGTTGGTGCGAGTTTGTCGTGGCCGCGAGAGCACTCGGCAGCACTCGACTGGCGGTCAACTCAATACGTACTCGTCCGCAATCGTTTTCACTGCCGCCGAGATTACTTAGGTTGTTGGTTCTGATTGAATTCACCCGAACGGCCGGTTGCCTCGGACGCCTGACCCGGAAAATTAACCCAACGAGATAAATGCCTATATGTGTCAAGTGGTTACGAGGATAAATTAAAAACATACCTCCTTACGCATCCTTTTATCGAATCCTTTTACTTTGGAAGGTTCTCTCGTATCATTTTACTTTGAAGACTTAAATTCTAATTGGTAAAACAAATTTTATAATCTATTAACGACTGTAGCCAACAACCAGAGGCAGTAAAATTAAGTGAACGTGCGGGAAACTGCCGCTTAAAAAGAAACGCTGAGCATCATAAAAAGGCGAAACATTGTGCAATGTTATGTTTTACACCGGGCTACTAATCTCGACGTTGAATAAAGGCAATGCAATTTAAGTACTATGTTCCTATGGGATAAAAAAAAATCAGTACAATAATAAATATCTTTGTGTGTGGTCTTTTAAAATTGTTTGTGCTGTTGTATGAAGATATTCCTATTTTCTTTTTAATAATGTCAAAAAAACAATAAGGTCAAATTATTGTTTGTTTTAAACATAACATTTTATTATTTTTAGATTTCGGTCAGCTCTCAAAACTGACAAGCTTTTTCTGTCGTATAGAGTTAACGAGCTCTTAAATTGTTAAAAGTTCTATAAATTGTCAAATATTTAATATCAATATCGCACTGAGGTTGCCTTATTGCTTCGAGCCTATAAATTCATGGCCCGCTGATAATTAGATTGTTGTGCCGAATTCTTAGTGGAGGGATAATCCGGCGGAATTAGGATGTCGTACCAACTTAGTGGGGCTCAAGGGGTCTCCTAATTAAAAATTCCTGGGAGAACGAAGAGACAAAGTAACTCGATAATTACGTCGGGCGAAGCCCTAATATACTGCGGCTGTGATGATAGTAACTCCTCAAAGTTGCAGTCTCGTTAGCGGCTTTGGACATCTGTCACCTTTATGAGTGCTTTACGCTCATTCATTCCTTCGCTTTGCGAGTGCAGCCTAGCAACGCTCATACTTTGAAAGGGGTTAAAAACAAGAATCGCTATTTGCGACACGCTCGTCTAACAACTTTGTCATAGTAAAACGTTAGTGTAAAATTGAATTGTCCATCAGCCATTTTTGATGTCTCCACTGCTGGGGCACAGGCCTTCCTTATGGGTAGTAAGGAGGATGGGCCATAACCCACCACGCGGGCCCAATGCGCATTGGTGGGTGTTAACGACTGCAAATGCAGCCGGATCCAACGGCTTAACGCGCCTTCCGAAGCACGGAGGAGCTCGAGATAATAAATTTATGGTCACCTATCCCATAACCAACCCTTGCAAACGTTGCTTAACTTCCGCAATCGCTGGGCCAGGCGCTAAACCACTGCGCAACTAAGCTTCTCGAAAAAAATTGTATTACCTATCTATGTATTATTAAGCAAGTGAATTTATGTGCTCGTTCGTTTCGTTCAACGAATTATTATTCTCCTCAGTTACTTCTTAAATTGCAAATTATTGAACCGTAATATATGCTAAGCCGAGACTAATATCATTTTGGCAAACATAATATTTATCCCGCTAATGATACTTTGTTCATACAAAAGTCATTAGTTGGTGCAAAAGTTTATTATCACGTGCCGATATAGGTCCGCCAGTCTGGCTTCATTTGCCGTAGCGCGGAGCAAATGAGTGTACGTGATTACTAGTCTATTTATCGCTAGTAAGATTAATGAGGGTAATATTTTGGGTTAGGCAGAGTTATTGGTTTGCTGTTATGTTGCCTGCCTGCAAATATTTTGCCGTCAAATAATTAAGACAGTAACATACGTGACCCTGAACGAGTGTTGTGGAAGTAAGAAATGAATAAATGCGTCTTGCGACTTTGAATATTTTAAGAAAATTATGAAATTAAAGCAGAGGTATGTAATTATTAAGAGACATACCAAGCGTTATGGTGTTATTTATTATCTGCAATTTGCTTATACGTTAAAGTGCATGCTAATTTTGCATTTGAATGCAATTTTCTGGAACGAGAATAAACGATCCCTAACCGTAATGATTACATAAGTAGTCTAATATCGATTTAATTTACAATTTCAATATTCATATCTTGTTCTCGATCTAAGTAATCACTTCAGAGCTGTTAATTCATTCGATTACCGGAGCGCGGCTTCTGGGAGTGAATTAAGTGAGAATCTTTAAGTACCTAGCATGTCACATGAATGTTTCTGTTGGTTGTCGTTTTTTTATACATATTTTTTTTATTCACCTACGTGTATTTGTATCAGAAGAGGCGATTAGATAAGTTCCTTATAATTAGGATGTTACTCGTCCAATCATCCATAATTTTTATGTACCCATTGGGTCACAGGACTTCCTATATGAATGGATAGGTGAAGAGGTTAAACCATAACTGTGCCATTGCGGTCAGCCATCTCATGATCGAACTTAACGCAAGTTGATTAACAACCGCAATCACAGACCGAATGATAAGTCACTGTCATGCCATAACGAACTTCTCTAACCCATATTTAAAGTATATTATTATGACCTCATTGCTATTTGAATAAATAAATAACTTAGGCACTGTTTATTGCACTAGAGCCCTATCGCCCTTTACTAACCTCTTTTTAAATCTGGCACGTATTGATGCATGCGAATTTTAAACTTCCATCTACCGTTTTGGTTTAAGTTCGATTTTACTTACAATGTTTACAAGTACCGTGGGTATCATGTAGGGAATCCAATTCCGCACCTTGATTGCGGTATCGGAAATGCGGGATCCGGCACGTTAGCGGGATTGAAAAAACTAACTCGATTATTTTAAGATCGCACTGCCTAATATTAATAAGTGCTTTCCCGTTTAATTCGTGACTTTTGTAAGTATACAATTTGTATGGAAAACTATTATGTTATCGGTTTTAAATTGACAGACGACTAAATAAATTCTATATTTGTTCTATGTTGAAGTAAGTTGATTATAGAGCCTTTAAAATTAATAAAACTGTTAATTTGTCAAATAAAAAAAACAAATAGGATTTAATTGTTACATTATTATTAAGTATTGTTCCTTATGTAAGTATATCTGATTTTATAAACGTTTAAAATATCATTACATTCAGTTTATAATTAGTAATTAGTATTACTTTACTTAAAAATAATAATTATAAGCAATTTACTTGTCTTTCTTTCATTTTATTTTGAAAAGACTTCATAAACGAAAAAAATATTATCTATAAATCTCAATAGTGCAAATCCCGCGGGATTCGCGAAATCGATGACCTCAATCCCGCAAGCTTGCGGGATCGTGATTCTGATGCGGGATTGGATTCCCTAGTATCATGCCAATATAAACGGTTTTCAAAGTAGATAGGACATGCTCCGATAATGCGTCCGACTCTGTAGGGGAGATGTACATAAATCATGGCTAAGTGAGATCGGGCCGATGCGAGCCAGTAAATCAAGCCACCAAATGAGGCCCAACCGTTGATGGTGGCCATCTAAGAGTATTGTATTAATCGAGTTTCAAATGATACAACGCTTAACTTTGATTTGATTCAGTTTTAAAGTGACACTTTTGACTCTATCTAAAGTCGAGGGGATAATTAGATGGGAAAAATGAACTGTCAATGTCACAACTTTTTGTAAATAAACTTTTTTTAAACAACCAAAACAACCCTTGCGGTCTCTTAATTTTCAAGTTCTGGTAATGTTAGTGGGCTTTTTGCCATGTTAGGGAAAATCACAGTAAAACAATAAATGCTAATGGAATCGAAAAAATGGAAGATGATAAAATTTTACTAAGTTACATGGAAAAATTATAATACAATGTTCCTTTAATATAAATTCTGCTACAATTTGATAAAATGTTAGTAGAAGTATATTTAAGTACTAGAAAAAAGTAAAAAACAGGTATTAAAAAAGATTTGTGATCTAGATTTGTTAACTTTACACAGTGTGGACAGTATGTAAAGAAATACTATGTTCAAATATTGAAATAAAATATTTTATTAATATAAGTAATTTTTTAAGGCTTTTTAAAATCTAAAAGACCATGTAAAAATAGATTTGTTTATTTTGTTTCCTCGAAAATTAATGATGATTTTTGAACGTCCACATTTGATTTATAAAGGCAAATCACATTAAAGTTGGTTTTTTTTCATCTAATTAATATCCTTTTGTATGTTTTTTTAAAGTTCTTTAGACTTTGATTAATAAATTATTGATGATTCAACTACCTTACAGTTGATTAGGTACAAAGGTACTGTTAAAACCAATGGAGAGTTTCAATAAATCACATACCTATTGTTATACTGACAAAAATACTTAATGGAAGTACATTATAAAAATTTAATGAATTTGTGATGTAATAATGTCACGCAACGCATGTAATTACATGCGTCGAAGCATACACGCAGAAGTGGTACAATTTCTAATGTTCATTCAATATTAACCTTTTTTGCTTGAAGCAAAGAGCAGAATATCCTTATTACATGATGAAATATGTGTTTCTAAATAATTGCATGGTGGGAATTAATTAAGTAGTCGCGTGTAATGGCTGTGTATCAGAATTTACGGTTTTGTCATTAGCTCGTGCGGAGTTGCGGTCGTTCCTGAGCGCTCGAAATGTCAGCCCAAAGTTAAAGAGATTAAGGATCTATTGACACTCACATTTGCCTTCGAAGAATATAAAGTAAAATATGTTAAGTCAGTGCTTCTTTAGATATGAGAAAGCTTATACTGGTTTTCATGAATAGCACCAAGTTTGTTCTGAAAAGCGTTGCGAATGAAAATAATTGATTGCACTCTGGTTCAACAAGCATTCGAAAGTCAAACTTGTACTAAAACTCATTATTTTATTGAAATGTGTACAAGATGAACTGTACATTAATGTAACTAGAGTACGTTTCTTTTAGGTACGTGCATTAATATGGTCCAATCGGATTGGACAAAGTCCGTATTAATATCTATTATTTACGACCCACTCTCCTCCCAACCATCGGTGTGCTCAATGTTGTCGCCTTAGAAAACTACCATAAGTTTTGCTTACAACCATAAATAAAAAATTAAGGATTTGCAAACCTAATAATATCTCTGAAACTTAATTATTAACTGTGGATGACTGTGAGCTTACAGTAAGTCATCACGTGACCACAGCCCAGGATAGTATCGGAATATTTTCGGACCAACCGTGGAGTAAGACAGAGTTGCATTTTTTGGCCACAATTATTTATCCTATAGTTGGCGAACCTAGTATGCACAGAGTGCTAGAAGAAGGCTGTGTGCATGCAGCGTCTCCTTCAGTACTACAGACACGTGGCCAGACGGAAACCAAATAACCTTGAGAAGCTCATCGTCATAGGCCACGTAGAAGGAAGAAAGGAGCCGTAGAAGATCACCGACTCGATGGATCGATGCAGTTAACCCCAGTAATGCCAGGCCGACATGCAAACTTCATGGCCGAAAACCGTACCGCATGGAGAGCCCTGATACCTGTACCGATTGACTTCATGCTGAGGGTCGCCTCAGTCATGAGGATGCGAGGAAGAAGAAGTGCAATACATTGTTTATCTAAGTATCCATTTTCAAAGACTCTGTTATTACTAGATAGTGTTTTTTCTGTTATTCTGTTAGTCTGTTATTTCTGAAACATATATTTTCGCAGTAATCTTATCGTGTACTCTATTCATTTAAACACCGTGGTAGGGGATCCAGCCACGATATTCAATTACATCGATAGTATGTATCTCGCTGTCATAGTATGTTATATATAAGTTATAAGGTTTGCGTGAAAGATAATAAATTTAGCATTTTAACTCCTCCGCTTTGATGCAGTTTTAGGTCAATTCGACGAGCTTTAATTTTATGGGCGACACTTAATATCTTAAACTTAATAAAGAACATTATCAGATGACACCTTTATTATTTTGGTACTATAAACTTACGTTTTGTGATCGTGTTGATAAGACTGGCCTTAGTTATAAAGTTGATAATAGATTATTCGGGAACTAACGTAGACATTGAATAATTCACACTTATAGATTCATGGTTTCTCATGCTTTTCTTTAAGCTTTTTTATATCAGTGTTGCAATAATTTTTTTTTCTTCATCATTAAGAAGCGGCTTGTTAAAAAAACCGATTAATCTTATTACAGACTGACACATTTGCAATGATTTCAACGAACCATTCGATTTATAACCAACAAAGTGTTTAAATCATAATTTACGATCGACCAAAGCGAAATAAGATCTTTACGAGGGTGTTCCTGTTTGAAAGGTGGCGCCATCTATATATCAATTTATGTTATCTGTTCGATTATGCTATGAATATGTCCGAGCGTGTTTTATTGGTTACAGCATGCTGATGTGACTTGGACGTAAATTATGTTGTAGAGATCGTTGTAAAACGCGTTAATGGAAGAGAAAGTGTCGTAATAGAGCTGCCGGCAGAATAAAGCTTTATTATTTAGAGTATGATGTGTTTATACACTGTTTGTACAGCATACGTACGATTAAGTTGTTTGGTAAAGATATAATAATATATAAGAATTTTACAATACTAAGACTATGTGTTAAAAAGTCTGATTCCTTTCTCCATAATCATCAATCAATCTATCTATTTTTTATCAACACAAACAACGTTCAATTCAATCGCATTTACACTTTCGTTCTGACATCAGTCATTTTTAGGGTTCCGTACCTCGAAAGGAAAAAAACGGAACCCTTATAGGATCACTTGTTGTCTGTCTGTCTGTCAAGTCAAGACCCTTTATCTTGGGAACGCGTGGAGGTGTCGAGTTGAAATTAAAACCATATACCTACTTAAGTCTACATTCCATTGAAGCTGTGAAAAAATCAAACTTTTAAGTTAACGTAAAAAAAGATACGGCCGTTTATGACGCAAAAAACACATATTTCGACACTCTCAATTGAATCAAAAATTATAGGGTACTTTCCGTGAGCCTAGAACTATGAAATTTGGCAAGTAATAACGTTTTATACTACAAGTACCTACAGGGAAAAATCTGAAAAGTAGGTATACATTTTTTTATTAAATAAAAAAAATTAATGTTTAATTAATGTACGTAATGTACACGAAACCATCGGTGGGCGAGTCCGACTCGCACTTGTCCGGTTTTATTGTACACTTTCGTATTTTATGATTCGTAATTTATCTTTATACCTACGCAAGTAGGCAATTTTAGATGTCCTTGTAGTCATTGTAACGCTACTTTTACAAGTAACAATACCCTAGCTTTACCCTTCCTATCCTTTTACATCTATGTCAGACAGTAAAAATATTCCACAGTCGAAATCAAATTGAAGGTATCAGATAATCGTATCATAACTGGATATTCCAATTTCCATACCCTGGACAGCTGAGGTGATGACTGACTGACGTCTTGACGGGCGTTCGTTAACTTAATGGCCCAACAATGCCGTCAGTACTGATGCCGTGTGATCATTAATTAAGACAGATGAATTCGAAGGACCAAATAACTGGTTTCGATCACTTTTCATTCCGTAATCAGGAGAAATGTTTGGACGTCTTTCTGGCACAGATTAATTTATCACTCAGCTCGGGTTACGCTTTGGAGATGTAAATGATATGCGGTTTTAATAAGGAACCCCTTTTTATGGTTGTAGTTTTATTGCAATAGCTACTGCTCTGCGGGATATACTATAAATATTATGCGTCATTAATCGGGTACCTATGGTCTGTGACTTTGTATAAATTTTTCCCTTTTTGTTACTTTTGCCAGTCATTTTATCACAATCTGCACACGTTTCTCTAATTTTCACTAGGCCCTCTGTATGTGTAAAGCCTATACGGGGATATTTGAACCTAACCTATCACAAGGATATTCCGCCCAGATCTTTTTTTATTCTGAGCAGGGTATTAATAGTGCCGTCGTTGTTCTCATAACACAACACAAGTGTTTTAGCTTTTATAGGTAAGTTTATTTTGATAGAACCAGAAGACTGAATTTTGTGAATGTTGAACATTCAAATATCAAAAGTTGTTAGAATCATTTTCAGACAAAAGGAATTTCCACGCGTAATAAGATGTAGATTTTTGAGATATTCGATTCGTTAAAATTGCTTTAGTAAAAAGCGCTCTTGTAAATTGGATCGAATTGGAAATAAAAATAAAAGCGAAATTGTGTATTCCATTTCGCGTATTCGCTGTGGTGTGCAATGCAACATGAGTATACTCAATTTACCGTGTGCCGGATACGGGCCGGATGCCGGAACCGCCATCGTCAGCCTACCGAGCATCAACATTATGTGCACACAGATTTGGGGATTTTGCCAATGAGCATTGCTATAAAATTTAAATCAAAAGGATTAAAAACTCATATCTTTCGCTATTTTGGATGACCAGTATAGCCTTATCGACCAATCCGTGCACACCTAGTTTCTTTATAAAAAATCTGTTCAGCAAAGTGCCTCTTTTCTTACCCCTATGGGAAGGGAAAGGTGTTGAATGCTGATTAAAAGTTGTTGACTTCGCGAGAATTATAATCGAAACTATCTACAACTATTACCGGGTCCTCACCCAGACTGGGGTGTTATCATTGACAATGTCGAACCGGATTATAATAATGAATTGATAACAATGTCTCGACATCTCTGAACAAGGCAACCTAGCCATTTGACGCCCAATCTACAGAATACATGAATATTCATTTCGGAAGCCGATTTTGTGTACACTACGAAATGGCAGAGCTCCGTATAAAATTTTAGAATATTCAATGTGTTAATGTTGAACTTTCACCTAGATTTGGGAGCGCCTTAAAATTTTATAACTGGATAGCGACTAAGAAAATAAGTATATGAATATTCATCACGAAATCCCGTCGGTTTATCTCCTGGACACACAATTTGAAATTTATGGATACTTAATGACCTTTTTAGACTAAGAATAATTTTTACTTGATGTTTTGAGTCCTTTAAGCTTAAACATTATTACCTGTATTTTTTATTAGGCTCTTTTAAATATCAGTCAATATACTTGTTTTTATTGCTCCGTAGCACATGTAATGTAATATGAAGATTTTGCTAGAAACATCACTTAGAAATTAGAACAAAAAACTACTTTAAAAATCCAAAGCGAGGTAGATATTTCCCACAAAGGTCTTTCACTTATTATTCAAATTTAGACCTTAATTTTTTTAAAGCATAATTATGCTATTTGTAACGATCATTTTGTGACAAACCGAATTTGTTAAAATCAATAATGACAATAAACGAATTATTTGGAATTATCTAACTTAGCACATTCTCTCCCAAAATTACTTAAAAATATTTAATAATAATGTTAAATGTTTATTCTCGTAGAAGATCTAAAGCCAAACTGTGAGTAATAAACTTACAATTTAGTTTATCAAGAGCAATATTCCAATGTCGAAAAGATTAGAAGCACGTTCGCCATCCCATCTAGTAGATACGAGGATGCAGGCATACTATTAACATAAATTCTTGTCCCTAGAAGTAGCTAGTTGTAACATGTTGTATTTGTGTACTATGAAGCAATATGGCAGCAAATACCCTGGTTTTAAAGGCTTTAGGAGCGTCATTTACATTTAAAAGCAATTTATATTCAATTAAAGCATGTCGCCCACGATATAATAGTATCAAGAAATTTGTTTTGCTTAGGAACAATAGTGTTACATCATTTGCTACAAGTTTTTTATGTTCCACAAGCTACCTTAAAATAAGAAAATGTTAAAAGAAAATATATTATGGATAACCGGTACTAGCTCAATAGCTAGTACCGGTTATAACAATTATACAACATTATTTTTTGTATATATACGAAAGCCGAAACACGGGTCACATATTTTCATTTTCAGAATCAGTATAAAAGAATGATAATGAAGTTAAAAGCTTTTTGTGTTGTCTCGTTAGTGGGGTGAGCGTAAATAATTATGGTTATGTAAAGATTATTTGGTCAAAATTTAACATGATATAAAAAATATTGCAATCGATTGTATTACTGATTCTGAACAAACAGTTTTCAGGTTTAGTATACCTATGTAAGTATACTAAAAATAACCTTGTATACTTGCGCCGTCAGATCATCATCAATTTAATTTTATCTTTGTTTTAATGCAAAACAGGATAGGTAGTGCTTTAACTTCACCTCACCTGATATTAAGTGATGATAAGGCCGAAGATGGAAGCGCACTTCGCCTGGAATCCTCATCACTGAGGAACTGGCTATCTTACCTCTAACTGCCGGAACACAACAATTTATAAATTGTTGTTATGGCGTCAGACTTGGGTAAGATCACAAAGTAAGTATTCTTTTTTATGGTAAGATGGTGGTAGCTAGCCAGGCGGACTTGAAATGAGCCCTACCACTAACCAACTACCATTTCATGATGATCGGTTGAGATGTGAAGGCGTAACAAACAAACAATATTAAGTAAAAAGGATAAAACGAGCTATCAAAAATATTTCAGATTTGTATATTGTAGGAAAATATTAACGATTCAAAAGTGCGCTTAATTTTTAATTTTAATCGAATAAGGTTATTTTAAGTAAGACTCTTCTTTCACTTTGTATAACGTCCACGTACTTACGTACTATAACGAAATTTGATGACGCCGTCCACCCTCAACGATTTCAAACCGACAAAAATGTAAAAAAAATATATTTGTAACACTCTCATTTGTTAGAGTCTGAGTTACTTCATTAGGCAAACATTGTTCTTAACCAGATACACTTTTGCCTAGTCATAGTTAGGAATGAAAGAGCCTTCGGAATAATAAAATCAATTGAATCCACTAATTAAACTTCTCGGCATTCGCCGCACGTAGGTAGTTTCCGAACGGAACACTAAATGTGCCTATTTGTTTCCGCTATTTGTAATTGGTTTCACATTTTGTCGTGCTGTTGTAGGTATCTTTCGTATATTTTTTTTATGAGAAATGTAATAAAATGCATCCTTAGTGTTATTATACAAAAGTTGTACTTTTTTTTTTGGTATAATTACTTATGATTATTTCAGTGCATATGTATTTTCAGTCGTGTTTGACGTATTTTTTTCCAGATATCGTAAAACAAACAAAATATGTGCGTGCGCAAAAATCACAGTTGAAAACGCTACCGTGCTTTTGCCGCACTGCCACCATGCAGCCACATTATAAATTGGTAAAAATATAAAAAAATATATACCTACAAATCGGTTGAAATATCGGTATATTTCGGTACCCAGCAGTCACGAGTGTCCCACGGACACGGACTGTATACGAGCCTCTTCCGTGCATTTATTTAATTTACTTATGGATTTTTAATCATGAGACTGTACTGTTCTGCTCAAGTCAGTGTATTGATATGTTGTATATTATCAAATTAGTGATAAAATTTTATACTCGAGAAAGAGAGTCAATGGGCAGCCCTAGTGCGTGTACCGACCAAAGGTAATTTTAGGGACACTGGGTGTGTTAATACTTAGATATTTCTTTATTCTGTAGTGTAGCTACCGCATCGCGCGCGCCCCGCATCGCTTGGTCGATTTCCACGTGCTTGCTACTCCGGTTCCGGCCAAATAAAATGGAAAGATATAATTTTGTTCGAAGTTAACTTACGTTCGTCACAAACGATAAATCAAGTTTATGTGACGCGTTCTGACACCGTCGAATTTATGTGAATGTGTAACTTCGTGCATTCATTCTAATGTATTCCGTTAGTAAAATAGTCATTTTTCTTTATCTGGTATCTACAATGGTATTTCACAATCTTATAACGATTGACCCATTATATATTTAAAATTGATAATATCATAATTGGCTTTACAAAAACCTCTACCAAATAAGGATCATCTCGAGTATAAGCGTGCAAAGTATAAAAGCAAACATAATTTATATGCACATAAAATGATTGTCGAACATGTACAAGATATTATTTTAATGAATAATGGTCTTTAACAACTCAATATCCCTTTTGTTCTGATCCGCCGACGCTACGTGACTCGATTTGAATAAAAATCTCTCTGAATTTAAAACACAAAGAGTAATAATTAGGGCCTATAATAAGGCTGCGTCGCGTAGCGGACTGGCTATGTAAATCATTATGATAATATGGAATTTAACATAAATGGAGCAGAAATTGTGGAGTCATCCCGGTGGTATTGGAGGTCTAGTGTGACCGGTGTACACCGGCGACGTGATGCAGCGATACATGACGTTTTCGTGGTACAAGTCATAAGAAATGTGAGAAATTTAAGGGTGCATCGCACGTCCACTAGCGCCCCCAATCAACAAAAAATCATTACAACGAAATAGTTAACTATGTTAAATAAAATTCTGAAAAATATAAAAACTAGAATTAGCTAACAATTAATTTTGTATGCGTTAAATTCTTAGTTTAAATGTGTTTGTGTAGCTAAAACCTGGATTAACGCCCAAAGTGGCACTTTGACATAGTTATTAGCTCTAACTCAATGTGTTAACTATGTTAAAGTGGCACTTTGACATAGTTAATAGTTATAGTTAAACATAGTTATTTCGTTGTTATGATTTTTTATTGTTTGGCGGCGCTAGTGGACGCGCGATGCACTCTTAATAAACTTCTTTTCGTTTGATAAGTTTTAAAACATATTTCTTTATTACTACACTTAGCAAGAACGCCTCACTGGTTCCACAGCATTTAATAAAATAACTTTGTTTAATGTCCGAGTAATATATGCATATTACAATCCTCATGTCATAAAATGTGTATGTTTACTCTTGATTTTAACACGAAAGCTCTAAGCAAATGTAAGATGTTTCTTGTAGGTATCTCAAAAAAATTCATGACATGTGCTTACTCCTTGGACAGTAACCAATAGTATTATTTTATTTTGCGTAGGCGTCAACGTCAACTTTTCTGTTTTGTATCAAAGCTCTTTATTACTCTGATATTTAAATTATGTATGAGAAAATAGTGTTGCATCATAATAATCTAAGAATCCGATATTATATAGCGGTTTGACCTCGAATACTAAAACATTTCGGTAATTGGTTGTTATGAAATTCATTTAATAAGGTGATTTAGTCTCATTATTAATATTTGTAATCGACTGATTGACAAATTTTATTGAAATATTTACTGTCTTTAGAAAGATATGACACTAATAACTATTGACGTTAGGCTGTTTCATTGATAAGATGACAAATATAATTGCTTGTTGAGGAGATTTTTATAATTACCTACCGCTGTTTTTATTGGTATGCAGTCACGATAGAAAAACGGTTCGTTTGGTATCGTTCTAATATTCAGAAATTAGCTATAAAGTTGTATTGAGTGAATTGATTGGGTTTCAGTATACCCATCGTTATAAATTTATGGAAGTTTTCGTGTACAGTGGCAATCCAGTATGAAATAAGAGAGTGAGAAAAATCGTAACAGACTGTGATCATTTTCTTACTGGTTGTTTTGAATACAAGTATTTAGTGAAGTCTGGTCCTTTTATTCTTGAAATTACTTGAATTTTATCGAAATAGCGTAATTTGGCCGTTGCCTTTTGTCAGGCGGAAGAATATCCCTCGGTGTTCATCTTTATTAACCGACTTCCAAAAAAGGAGGAGGTTCTATGTTCGTCTGTATATTTGTTTTTTTTTGTGTATGCCCACCGATTACTCGAAGACGGCTGGACCGATTGAAATGATTCAAACGTTATTACATTAGGTAAACTCCCAAGTTGGTCCCATTTTTTAAAATTTGGAAATCGGTTCAGTACTTTTCAAGTACCTACTTAATCTTGAAAAAAAAGCTCGAAAATAGTACGATTTTGTGTAAACTACCTCGATGATCAGTCGTATAACTTCTTTGTTTATGAACTGAATAAGATAATTATTTTTTTGTTGGAAAAGGGATATCTTAAGTGTAATTCTTTAACCAACTTAAAAAAGGAGGTTCTCAGTTTGACCCGTATGTATGTATGTTTCTCCGCGATTAACTCACGTTTGGCTGAGCCGATTTTTCTACCTACACTAAAAATAAAAAAATAAAAATTGATAAAAAAAACAAAAAACGGGTTTTTTGAAGTCGGTTTTTTGTTTTTTTTTAAACAGTTTTTTTTAGTGAAAAATTCATTATCAAAACAAATTAAATCAAACTTCGTGAATACTTACGCTTCTCCTTCGAAGATTGGCTGGCTGATAGCTAAATTATACCAAAGCTGATGAAAAAAAAAACATAAAAGTCAGCAACCACAAACTGTTCCGTTAGGAAAATTCATTTTTTTCTACGCTGTTAACCCGTAGATCGATCTATTGATCACTTTTCAATATTTGCATGTTAGTTCGGACGCAGCCGCCCGGGCGCTCCAAATTACAACCGGGCGTTGTCGGCGCAAAGAAAACCAATAGCCCAGATTCACGCCACTGGGTTTTATTGAAAAGCCTCGTACGTGCTTATTTTTGCCGTTTTTTGTTCTACCAGACAATAACTCTGCACTCCATCTGTATTTTTATTTGAGTTGAAACTTTTTGTCGATTTCAATACGCGCTAAATATCAAAAACCGGTCAAGAGCGAGTCAGACTCGCGCACCGTGGGTTTCCGTACCATCATACATAACAGACCATACAACAAGTAACTGTGCATCATAATAAATACACTGCAGAGCTGTAGAATAATACAATTATTATTGCAGTATGAGGTCAGCACCATCTCCTGGCCGATAGTGGAACAATTTTTTTTTCTTAGGCCAGCGCCATCTCTTGGCGGATAGTAGAACTAAATAAATTTTTCTTAGGTCAGGGCCATCTGTTGACTGGTAGAGGAACTAAATATTTTTTGTTTGCTTTTGAATTTCTAAGAAAGTGTGTTATATTGAGACATCGTTATATTTTTCCTGTAATCTTTACATAAACTACTATCACATAGAATTATTTCAGATTTTTCTCTTTGCAAACTTCGGAGATAAAGGGGGGAACGGTATTTTTTTTACATTTTTCATCATAAGTCAAAGCTGCCTAAAAAAAAGAAAAAAATGTTTTAAAATGTGCAATCAGCGCTCTTTCATATGACACCCCACATGACCTAGTCGCCCCACTTAAAATTTTTAAGACCCATTTTCAGTCCCTGTTGTAAAAAAAAAAAAAAAATCTTTCTTATTTGCAAAATAGTTGGACAAACGTCATCTTAAACTATTCCAAATTTCAAGTTGATACCATTAGTAGTTCTCGAGATATCCAGCTGTGACAGACAGACAGACAGACTTAGTCACACCATAAGGGTTCCTTTTTACCATTTTGGTACGGAACCCTAAAAATGGTTGACAATACGTGCTTTTAACGCTCATAATAATAGCATAAATCGTTCAATTCGAATGGGATTTGACTTCCCTGATGAAATGAGGGCAAACCTTACGTGAGTCACCATGTTCTATTATAGTATTTTTATTTAACTCATAAAACAAGTGATTATGCTAAGAGGATTCCAAACTTTTAATAATTTGATAGCCATTTTCATAATGTCCACGAAGTTATTTTCATGTCTGCTCCAAGCAGACATTATAAACTTCAAAATAGTGCTCCGAGACATATTTAACTGGAAAGCAAGTTTGAAGTTTTCTCTTTATAGCGAAAGACAGTTTTCATACACTTACTGGATTTCTCAAATGTTCTGCCAGTTGTACGGATAAGACAAACTGTATGAGAACTATACAAGTTTAAAAAGTTAGACGATTCTATTATTCGCGCGTCCATAAACGCCCATGGAGAACTTTATAAAATTATGAAACTTTCATAATACATAATTGTTTAATGTTTTTTTTACATACAATGCATATTTTGCCATTTTTACGTCTACTTGATTATAAATTTATGTATACTTAGGATAAAACATTTTTTAAAGCATCGTACCGATTCGCATGCTTTTGGTGGATTAAATTGTATCATGTCATTGTTTACATATTTAATTAAATGGAAAACACAATACCGTATAAATTATTTGCATAAAAAGTTAACCTTAATACGAATTAAAGCGTGCTGATATGTGGTGCATTTTAATCGAAACTGTTACGTAACTCTAAAATATGTCAAAACGAAATTCCTGATGAATTTCCCTCAGGCGTCAGATGTCTATTTAACGAATAGCTTATTTCTTATTATATACTTCTCTAGGTCACTACTTCGCTATAGGCCACTTAGCCAATAGCTTATTTCGCATTCTGTATAATTCTCAATGTGTCTACCTACTTCCCAAACAACGACTGAATCACTATCAAACAAAGTCAAATTTAATCCATTTTGTCTGAGTTTAACAAATTTAAACACAGACAGATAAAAATAACGTAAGTGTATGTAAAAACAATTAAATGCATACTTACTATCGTTGCTATGTTGATGCACTATTTTAAATTATAATACCTAATTGTTTGCTTAGATTAGTTAGAACAACAATAATAATAATGGATTAAAAACAAACACTATTTTAAATTATAATAATTGTTTGCTTAGATTAGAACAACAACAATAATAATGGATTAAAAACAACCATAATCAGTGTCGTTACCAATACTAAAAAATAAAAAATAACTTTCTTTACTATTTCATTTTCAATATTTATAGGTATGAATTTCAGGTCGTTTGCTTTAAAAGCATTTTCCAGACAATAATTTAATTCTGTAAAGTTTAAATTAGTTGTAAATAACTGTTAATTATTACTTTTCTTTTTATCTTGCATACTTTGTACAGAAATATGCCTAGGCTGAGAAAAATAGATTTATTTAAAGAACCTCACTCGATAAGACTAACACACTCCCTCACAGATAGGGCTACCGCTTCCAAATTTGAAAAACACGGACAAAAAGTCAATCATATTGAAAATATTTTGGATAGTCACGAACTTTATTAAGAATCATTCAATAGGAAATGATTTATATTTCCTGTACAAATTAATAGAAACGCCCCGGGCCAATTTCCGGCTCCAAGGTTAAAAATCCCGGACTAATCCAGACGTATGGTAGCCCTACTCACAGAAGGCCCAATCTGTTTGGATTACGTGTGATCGTGACCATACCCTTTTGCTTTTGTTATCTTTTAATCTTACGGTAGGTCGAAGACCAGACCTCCTATTGTCTCATGCTGAAGATAAGACGACATGTCAGTATTCAATAGCGACGCTTTTAAGTCTTGATTTTAATAAAGAAATGTAATAGTACCAAATGTAGTCTGTACATTACCTTAGTTGATTCAATTGTGAGTTACGCGCTTGATTGCTATGGTTTAACCTTTAAAACAAACTTAGCAAAAATAGAAAAACTTCAAATAAGATTTCTGAAATTACTAGTTGACAAAAAAACTAAAAATAAGTGTAAACAAAACTACATGGAATTATTTAAAATATGTAATGTTCTACCAGCAAGCTTGAAACACAAATATTTATTAATCACTAATCAACATGGCAATCAAACGCATAACCTAGCACTTATCAAACATAACCACGATACGAGGTCAATATCCGCGGGCAAGTTTGAGGTACCTAGGGTGAATAATTATTATGGTGATAGAACTATTAAAAAACGTCTACCCTATTTACTGAATGGCCTGCCAGCGGATATTAGACATGAGCCAGTTAAAAATAAATTTAAAACAATGTTAAAAAAACACATGCTTCAAAACTTAATTTTTTAAATTTAAGTCTAGTCTATAAAAGAAACTGAAGATCCCACAGTCAAACCGACTAGTTGGTTTTGTGGGACTATTTTGTAACCTCATATTGTATCCTCTTTGTTCATAATAAATATATAAAAAAAAAAAACAAAAAAAAAAAAAAAAAAAGAACTTAGTTTTGAAAATAGATAAAGTTATAGTAATATTTCAAAGAAAAATGTAGTGAATTATTAGTAGTTTTTTATAGTTTTATATTATATTCATGTCACGAGTATGCTGTAGATATGGTGCTCTCGTAAATTAGAATAAAAAAAAATAACAAGAGTTTTTACCTTAAAAGTTTTTCAGTTAAGTAATTCACGATCTACTAATAAAAGATTTATAAAAAATTGTTTAAAAAACGAAAAAACCGACTTCAAAAAACCTGCCTCTAAAAAGCAAGAAATAATATACAAATCATTAGATTCGCATTATCATTGTTATAATAAAACACGTCAATTGAAGTCGGGTGGGGCTTTTAGAATAAAAAAAGGAAGATGTACTCCAGCGCGAACAACGATTAAAAAAAACATACAATCGAATTGAGAACCTCCTCCTTTTGATGAAGTCGGTTAAAAAGTCCTCAATTTAAGACTTTCATTTGTTTTATTTCTCTGCGTCTAAAGTCGGTCACCGAAGTCACCGTATCAGTCGTATGCAACCTGAAAAAGAGAAAAACGGTATCTCCTAGAATTGTTCCTTCAGAAATATAAATTGCAGCGAGTTCAGTATGGTAGCTAGATCAGTGTGCCGACATATTGTGTAATGGATTAAACTGGCTTTTGTCCCTCGACGGCGATAGAGACGTCCGTAATGGAATTAAATTTTGTACCTGATAAAAGAAAAAGATTTTTTGAGACCAGTGAATTATTGACCTTTCAAATGCCTCAACGATAATGGGAATGAGTGTGTTAGATTTGTTCACATTTATGTGTGATATCTAACTAAAGCTATTTCTAATAAGTGCTTATTCTCTCAGTCTTTTTCACAAGATAAGACGAGATAATAATTTATAGGAATGAGAATTTCCAGAGACATTTATATCAAGCAAAAACTTCGTTTTATTATCGGGGGACAGGAAAGATTAAATAAAACATATTATTTCGCAATAAAAGCAAAAATATCCCCATGTTATTAAATTTTATTTGCTCTAAAGTAAACTTATGTTAATATTACTATAAAATCACAATAATGCATCGCAATCGCAAAGCTCAAGCAAAATAGTCAAGAACAGAACACACATTCGAACATTCGCTCCAACTAATATCAACATTTTACGTCTGCCAAATGCCGCTCCACGTAAAATAAACGTTATTAATACATACATAATGGTAAACACAATCATATACTTGTACCTTCTGCCTTCAATATTTGCGCGATGTGTATGTAAATATTTTTCTGTGCGGCGCTTACTGATGTTGCGACGAGATGGCAATAAAGCCGACAGACGTAATGAGGAAGGCTGGTGGTAAACTTTGCCGTAAGAAGAGCGTTATGACGTTTCCTAAGCTTAAGGTGTTAAGGTTGAAAATAGTTTCTTTATGTGTTTTAAATAAATTTGTCAAGTTCGGCCGAAACGCCGCGGGGCTCTCGGTAACGAGCGGTTCGCTGACGGGGCGCCAGCCGTTGTGTCGAAGGCTCTAGCGCGCTCTTTAAAAAATTAGCTCTTGGATTTTAACTTCAATGGTCGCCATTTTTTTATAAATAAAGCTCGGAACTTTGCCTCCATCTTTATCCTATGATCGTTAAGTATCAGATAATAAATTATCTACCTTTTATAGCCCGAGCCAGCAATAATTAGATTAATAGGCAACGGTGGCAAGTTGTGTGACAATAATGAAGTTTATAAGCTTCATGGCCTATGCTATGCAAATTGATAGTATGACATGTGTCACAAGCATCAAAGCCTGCGGTATGATGGTTAAATATTATCTCTAGAAAATATGTTTCGCCAAATCACGAGATGAATAGAGGAATGGATTTGCTGGTAATTTCTACTGCACTTTTAAACAAAAATCTTAAGAACTTTAGTTACTCTTTCTTATAGGTAATTATTTATTTTAGATCTATTTATTCCTGGCTGGTATTCCAGACATCAGCATCCTAAATCGTTATTAGATGTTTAATTATAGACGTCGTATAAATAACTGAGATAAATGGCCGGTATACTTCCAGATAGGAGGTAATAGTTGTCTGCAATTAAGACGTTTAATCGTTAGATATAGCCTTGTTAGTACCGCTTAGAGATCACTAAGCTGCTCAAGAGTCTTTTATAACTACCACCTGCTTATAATGGCGGGGAAAATATGAAAAAGGTAAATTTAATTAGGCTATGATTTTAAGATAACAATTTATAAAGTTATCTACTTACATTACTTTGCACCGATATTTAACAAACAAATTAGTCTAACTAAAATGATGATTATGCTAATATAAATAGTATGCCAGAAAACAATTATGCCAAAGTACCTATTATTATGACAAAAACAATATGCCAAATCCGTTATGCCAAGTCAAATTAGGTATAAAACTATTATGCGAAAAAAGGAACAATAGAACAGGAATATTTTCAGCTCAAACTAAAATTATAATAAGGAATATTTACATAAAAATAAAAATAATGTTTTTCAGAGTCAACGTGATTCATATTTTTATGCGTTGTGGGAATATGACTTTGATTAATTTCCAGAACTATTTTATATTCGAAACAACAAGAAAAGTATCTTGACAAAGACAATTCTGAGAATAAATATTTATACAGCATCGTCTAGCTACCTACATGACTTCCATTTTTAGAATTGGGATCCATAAATTTACTAATAATACAGTATCAAAATAGTAAAGTTTTATGTATAAACTTATTACCTACCAACACTATGCAAGTATGTTTGTAGGTATATTAGAATATACAATTTTATTGCGAATTGGTTGTTTTACATGTATTATACAAACAATTTGACATTTAAAAAAGTTGAAGTTGGTATGTAAATATGCCTTTTGTATCAAGAGTTTTATTTGTATTCGTACTAAATATCTTTTACTAATGAAAGTTCCAGTAGAAAACTTAGTATCAGTTATGGACCGTTTTAAAGTTATAATTAAAGTGACGCTCTAGCAGACAAACATTTAATTAGAGCACTCTCAACGATAACGAACGAGTGTGCGACTGAAATGATGTGCTCGGCGCAACTTAGATTAGATTTGTATTGGATTCCATGCTGAAGTTATTCTAGCAGTTATATCCAGAGAGTAAATTTCTTCTTTAGTGCCGGATACGGTTTACCAAGTCTGGCCCTGAACCTGTCACAATTGAAATAGCATCTAGGGCAGGTTAACAATATCTGAAATAATCTGAATAGAGAGAAAAGTAAATATTTTTTTTACTAATCAATAGAAGGGAAACGCTGCAACTGAAACTCAAAAAGATAATCAAGATTGTTAGTTTTTTTACTATTCGTATAGGACAAGTTAGGGCGATTTCTCAAACTTTTATAGTTAATAGCTGGTTTACACAAATTAAATAAGTTATTATTTTGCTGTGGCCGGCAGCTCGATGGCGCAGTGGTTTAGCACCTGGCGATGCTATTGCGGAGATTAAGCAACTTTCACAAGGGTCGGTTGTGGTATGGGTGACCAAAAATTTTTACAGCAATATGATTCGTCCTTAGAAGATGAGATATACATGAAAGAGATTTCTTTGAAGTGTAAAAAACTATACTTATTTATTAGATCGATACCTGCAATAAATTAAAGGTTGCTCTTAAGTAATTGGGTGAGGACCTGGAGACCTGAAATACAGGGTCGCCCTAGTTTGGGCTCCAGATCACACACTCGAAGCACTCTGTGATGTAATATGCTGCTTTGTTGTTATTTGTGTGTGATGAAATAAATGTCTTTTATTTTTTATTTATTTTTTTATTTTTAATTAAATCTGGTCGAGAGTTTGCGTAACTCAAGTCTTGAAACAATTAACCTGTTGCTAAACGGGTGCATATACCTATATATGATCATAGTGTGCCAGTATAGTTGTAACCTTGTAAAAGTTAGATTAAAAAGTTGGGTAGCTAATTAAATTTAGCTTCTGCAATGTTGAACCCTGTTTTGCATAATGCATTTTTAATTACTGCTGCCGCCGGACTATATGTGTGGTCCTACAATGTTAGCCTCTTAAACAAGCTTAGAGAAATTTTCAAGTGTTTATGTATTATGTATTATAGGTACTGTGATTTGTGATAAGATAAGTAATATTTATTTGCAAGTCACAAGGAATATTATCATATTTCCCATAATCACTTAAGCTACTGACATGGCTTCGGCTAATCTTACCATTTTGGATATTTTATGAAATAACTTTTGTTTTTTCGTTAAAATTTAGTGGCATTGGCTTTTTGGACTATAATGCCAGAGTTGAGACTGGAATAAGCACGTCGTTAAAACATCCGTCAATAATTGATTAAATCAATAATTTTGATTTAATGAATTAAATAAACTTTCAATGTTGATTGTGTTCCTGATTATGAAAAACATCATACGAAAATGAACTTAGAGCAGATTTTGCAAAGCTTTTCTCTTTTTTCTCTAAAAAAGAGAAATGAAAAAAGCTACTGTTTAAAGCGTAATAAAGAAGGTCATCTTTTAAATAAACATTTGCTTTTCAACACAAGACAATATAAAAATGTGAAGCTATGTATAAAATTACGATTCAGACTTTAGGAATGAGATCTGATTAGGGTTGATACAAATTTATGAGATTCATTTTGCAAATGAAACTGTGCTCTCAAGTCGGCGACGACTTTTAAAATGGTTACTTCTTTCTAAAGACAAGTACAATTTTCCAAGCAGTCGGTCCTGAGTCCTGGCATTTCACTAAAATAAACATTTTTCACTGAAAGCGAATGAACATTTTCATTTTTCTTATTTTTTGTCATGGGAATTTGTCACAACGATAAAGTATGAATTAAAGTAGGTAGTTAATTTGGTAGTAAAATTATTACTATTTGTACTGAATATTGAAGATTATTATGAATCTATTACGAAGTGATAAAAGATTAATAATATCAAACATAGTACTAGAATATGGTGGCTGGCAGAAACTGGATGAGTATAGCCGCGGATCGTGCTCAGTGGCGTGCTCTCGGAGAGGCCTATGTTCAGCAGTGGACGATGATAGGCTGATGATGATGATCACTAGAATAGAGAGAGTCAGAAAGTTTTTCCTAAAATTAATGTTAATGTAATTGTTTAAATTAATGTTAATTAGTGAACCAATGCTCGATTATAATTTTATGTCACATTGAAATGCCTCCAAAAGTTTAACTACGCCTATTCCTTCCAAGAAAAAGAAGGAAAGTTCAATAGTTTCACAAAAAATAAAGGTTAGGTTCCATTCCTCGGATTATTCGAGGCGCGGGTTGACACCACGCTCGGTCACTGCGTCAACACAATCGTCTTGTTCCCCCCACTTTGACATTTCACACAAAACGGACGCGGTCACCGCACAAGAGCTTTTTCAATGTCGCGTATAATTCCTTCGCGGAACGCTTCAACTTCTTTCTTACTACCTTTGATATAAAGTAAGAAATGGGACAAGATCCAGACGTATTTCTTTGAATACTCCGTACCGTGCTGTAGATATAAATGCAATATTTGTCCTATACACGTAGTAGAATAGAAAGGAAAAGTTTGTGTGAAAACCGTCAAATACCTATGGGAACTTGAAATAAAATACTTTTCCGGGTGTGAACGCGTTATTTTTAATGATTTTTTTCAAAATATGTTTAGTTTTGATTTAGCATTGCGACTCGTAAGTAAAAATTAAGGCCTTAAGGTGTGTCAATCCGAGCGGGTCGATCCGTGATGGAGTGAAATCGAACGTAACTCTACTCACTTTGGGTTCAAATCAGTGCGCGTTCCAACGCGGCGGTTGCGTTGAGAACTAGCACCGAATTCTCAATTTTCAATTATTTAAAATCTGTTCAATTAAGATTAAAGGTATTAATATCGCCGATTTTTATGGTTGATTTTGACATAAACGAATGTTCTGTTTCCGAGAAATTTTGGAAATAAGACCAGAAACAGGGTCCGCGGAATATTTTTTTACATCAAAGGTGGTAACATTTTTTATAAATGCATTCAATTAAATCATAGTGTATTATTTCAAGTACATTATATATTTTTTACACATTACATGATAGCTTCACGCGCGTAATCTTTCAATAATTTGAATTGAATATTGGGATTTGACCTACCTTAAGGCCTTAAGAGCAAATTAAACAGAGTCAGTGAAAAGTATTACAATAATTGGTAAATGATAAACTTACGTGTTAAAAAAAACAGTAATCCCGAATAAGATAGGTACCATCCAGTTTGATGGTCACACTCTACAGATGCGGCATTACGGATTTTTTGTAACACGTTGTAAGTATGTGATTTTACATATCTAGGTAATCTAGGTATATCTTTAAGAATAATAAAAGGAATGACAAAACTTTTTATAGCACTTCCCCTAGCGCAGGTATAATTTAAACACAAAACTTAATATATGATTCTAGTAATTTATCTGATAACTGCTGCATTTGCTGTTTATTGCTCTGCACTGGTCGCATTAAAATCATGAAATAGGGGTCTCATTAACACCACAAATATGAAGTCCGGTACTTATGAGTTAGTGTAATAATTAAAGTTTCTATGGCATAACTGCGGCTGAGCGAGAGATACTAGAATCTATTGTTTAACTACTATTATGACAATATAAATAGATGAGCTGTTATGAACAACTCTTTATATAACAATAAGTTAACTTTGAAGAAATACTAAGCAGAACTTTTTGAAGTAGGTAATTTAAAAAATCTGATATTGCGATTACGGAATCGGCAGTAGTTTACAATTAATTTATATGTTTAAAAAAATAACAATGTTTAAAAAAGCATATTTTGGAGAACTTTTATCTTATTTTTGTTGATACAGGGTAAAATCGAAGACATTGGCAATCTTTTAAACTAAGAATATAACTGTGATATTGATAATTGTCGCGTGGAAAATCGACCCGTGGGGGTATTTGTCCATCAGCCATTCTTGATGTCCCCACTGCTGGGGCACAGGCCGTCCTTAGGATGGGCCATAACCCACCACGCCGGCCCAATGCGGATGGGTATTAACGACTGCAAATGCAGCCAGGACCAATGGCTTAACGTGCCTTCCGAAGCACGGAGGAGCTCGATATAATACATTTTTGGTCACCCATCCCATGACCCACCCTTGCGAACGTTGCTTAACTTCCGCAATCGCAAGGCGCTAAACCACTGCGCCACCGAGCTCCACTTATTTACACGGGTCGATTTCCCGGACAACTTGCTAGGCGACTTTAGTAGAATATGGCTTTTTATCGACAATCGCTTGTAAAATCGAATCGGAAACCTAATTTTAATGAGGTGGCGACTGCCAATGACTTCGATTTCACCCTGTAGTTACTTTCAATAATAACACTTCTGTAGGTATGTAAATTAATCAAAACCTCACCTACTAGAATAATCCTCCTACAGTTTTTTGTGCAAACTTTTCCACAAACAGCTTGCGTGTATGAATCGAGCAGCAGGATCTTAACTGCAAACGCAGCGTAATTTGTCCCGAGTCTCACTGCAACGTGCATATGGACGGTAGACTATGTCCCGAGGGAGCAATGTCTGTGACTTTCGCATTACTGTGCAGTGCTGGTTTCTAGAGAGTTTTACTACGTTTTACTGACATCCTAGCTATTTACGAAAGTGTACTTGGGACATCTCAATATACTCACAAGGTCTTAAAAAGCAATAAATATCACAACTTATGAAGTTCGTTCTTTCGTTCGATTATTCTTTTAAATTCATCTCGAAACTAAATATACGGCCAAATGTATTAGCCACCCCTAGTTTTAGCTTTTTTGAAATAAAACTGGCAGATCAGACTTTTCATATGAATTCTATTTCAATAAAATTGTTTAAAATGGTAAGTAGGAAAGAAATGTAGAGTGGCTAATTCATTTGGCCAAGGCTGTATTAAAAAATGCATGCATATTTTATGTATTGACTTTGTTTATTTTTACATCAGTAAAAATAACTGCAATTTAGCGGTAATATCAGTTAATAGGTTACGCCTCTACTCCAGAGAGTGCGCAACAGGATTTTAATTAAGTTATTTTGTCCGTTTTTAGGCCAAAGGTACGCGGTCGGGTGGTCTCCGGCCCACTCAAGAACAATTCTAGTGAAACCGTCATCCGCGAGGATAAGCGGCTCATTATTCACTAAAAGCCCACGGCGTGCTCGCTCGGATAATTGGAGGCTTTGTTCCTTTGCGCTCGGCTTTGATGCCCTCAACTATACGAGACGCAGCTTCGCCTGATTATTATTCGCAAAATCAACCGTGTGCCACCCGCCTTAGATTAATCTGACATCTGAAGTATGAATTGTTTGAACGGGGATAAACGTCGCGCCGTTTTTTGCGCCTCTTCCGCACAATGCGTTTGGTTTTTATTGCTTGTAAAACAAAGTGTCGGGTAATGTTATACTCAACGTTTAAAGACTGCGATTGTATAATTATTAAAAAGTTGGTTTTTACACAATGGGATTTGTTTATAAAAATATTGAGACAAAACTTTTTCTAGCTAAAAAGTTTGCGCTCTACATCTCTTAAGATTAAAGTGGAAAATAATCTTTTGAAATACAAAAGTAAGTTTGTTTGTTTGTTTGTAACGCCTTCACGTTTAACTACTGAACCGATCATCATGAAGTTTGCATACACGTTGTCAGGGGTACAGAGAAGGACATAAGGTATACCTTTCATCCCGAAAAGAAACAAACTTTCCACGCAGACG
The DNA here is from genome assembly GCA_950108535.1 of Agriphila straminella. Taxonomy (NCBI): domain Eukaryota; kingdom Metazoa; phylum Arthropoda; class Insecta; order Lepidoptera; family Crambidae; genus Agriphila; species Agriphila straminella. The sequence continues at coordinate 9,287,467 of OX467306.1, read as the reverse complement.
AACTCGCCGGCGGCCGCTAGTAATGCGATATTTTCGTAAAAAAAGTTGACTTACTAATGTTGAGTGAGTTTACTGATACCTACGTCTTGATATAAGTTCATATTATTATAGAAATTAAGTGACTTAGTATCACTTTAGCAAACTTAATTGAAAGCAATAAAAAATCACGTGGTCAGTTTCCATAAATTCCATAATTGAAACTTAGGGAATAAGCATGTACCTATTTCAAGTTTTACTGTGAGTAGTAATTTTACAGAGAATAGCGAATTAAAAGAAAATTCGCGTTTTACGGCGTCGTATTTTCGGTGTTTTGGCGATTCCGGCTTTAAGTGTTCGTAATTAAAATGTTTCATGTTTTAATATAAATTTCAACAAAGGAAATGTTTCGTGAAACTTTTAAACAGTAAGCCTACAATATTTTAGCAGGTAGGCTTAAGTTATGAGTTTACAAAACTATAAGCTTAACTATTTAGAAAAAAATGGGTACCTAGGTACGTACTATACTCGCCTTTTTTTCGTCTAACGCGACGTCAAAAGCGTCAATACCGTTGGTTGGCGATACAAGTACTTTAAGTACGCAATAAAGAATCTCAACGTATACTAAAAAAACATACTTACCTACTCCACAATTTGCAAAAGGCCCATTTTCCAATGCAAAATGAAAAGGCAGAAGTTCGAAAAATTTGAAATAGGAACTTTTGAAACGCTACTGAGTGCTTGCCGAAGACGTACAAGCTTCATAACAGAACGCAAATTCTCCTATGATTTTTGTCGAACTCTATTGTTTCGTACACAGCTGATACAGTGTAAAATCTTCGAAGCTTTTACAGGTTATCAAAAAAGAAAATTCTAACGTTACAGAAATCGTTCTGAAATGAAATTCAAAAAATGTTCTGCTTTTAGACATAAATATCTCTTAGTTTAGAAATTATTAGGAGAAATATCAGCCATTGATTGGAAATCTGGGAAATACGTCATACTTAAAATTATGCTTTTTTAAAAAATTCTGTGAAAAGATTAATATGTTTCTAAATAAAGCAAAAAAAGGTAAAATCACATAATTTAACCTACATTAGACCTACATCCATAAATTTAGTGGTTGACATTGCAAGAGTTATCTAAAAAGCTTTCATTTAGAATGCAAATAAATTAAAAATTTATAATGATTTATAGGAAATCGTACAAACGATGCATCTTTTATCGGAATCACTAACGAAAATGATTTTTTTTTCAGTAAAAGCTTCAGGAATGTCCAAATTTCGGCGTATTGTTTATTTCTCAATGGTCAGCACTATGGGCGGACAAGCGCCACTGAAGCGAAAGCAATTTGTTGACCATTTCTCCCGCACCCGAGCGACACTTCTATTGGTGAACACGGCTCTGTGAATACGCCGCCGCCGTTTAAATATTGATTCAAATAAACTTCACTTTAGTTCCTCGTAATGGTTTAAATTAAGCTTTATTATGTAGCTGTAACTTTTAACTTTATATTAGTGATTGTTTTAATTATTTAATGCTTAAAGTTTAGTATTCAATTTAGCAATACCTTAGTTAATATTGCTTATTGAATGAATACTGTCTATCTGTTCATATTTGCCCGCAGAGGAGTGCGTTATTTTTTTTAAACTTACGATTTTTCTACATTTTACAAAGAAGTGGAAATACTTTATTTAGATAGAGAACTTTCTAACTTACTGTCATACAATACTAATTCTGTGTGAAATTCATTCATTCTGCATTTGTAATATTATGAACACCACCAATTCCACAAAATTGACACTTCAATTTGTTCACATAATAATCACGTGTTTAACAGCGCATTCGATAACATCGCTTGCAGTTAGTATTTGTACATGAAACTAAATTTGCTACCAAGCTTTTGCATTCAAACTCGCTATCATGAGAACTGACATCTCAATTTCGTCAAGTTACATTACAGGTGATCGTGCACAATGCATTTATGCAAATGTAATTTGTGAGCCATTCTTGTTTAACTAGGTATACAATTACTGTTGACTTTAATACATAGAATTTGTAGATCTATACTCATATTGAAGCACTAGATAATATAGATAATTTGTTATTGAAATAAATATACCTCCGCCATTTTGATAAATTTAGAAAAACTGAACTGAACTCAAGAAAATTTCACGAGAAACTGTTGAGAAATACAACATGTAAGACAGCGGACAGCAGGACAGCCGGACATACGAAAGCATTTTTGCCCAAGCTGAAACGGTCATCGGTCATTTATTTATAAGATAAAAATAAAGATACCTATCTTTATTATTATAACTATAACAATGTACATACTTGTTGACGGCAATACATTCTAATGTTTACATTTACACACTTGATTCAATGCTAACGGTACTTAAAGTGAGCAAAACAATTTAGTGAATGTACGAGTAACAGCACCATCAATAAGCGACGCGTAATGGTCACCGAGCAAGCATTTACAAGCTTCCATTGTGTTTACTACTTCGTTTTTAAATTCACTGTACAGAATTTTTCTGGCAGAGTCAAACGGCCACTTTGTTCCCGTGGCCGGCTGCGCATAAAATAACCATCGATGCGATTGAGCATTGTATTCAACGTTGTACGACGCAATTTGTAGGACATTTCTCTTGTGTGTCGTCGTTACAAAGCTGCGATTCGCGCTGAACTGATACTATCGATAACTGTTCGGAATTAGCGCTTTTGTTCTCGCTCTTGAAAGATTTCTCACTAGTTTTGATAGAGAATAGCTGACCTGCTCGAGCGTCGCCTCTTTAAGTTAACACGATAAATGGCGAAATGATTGCAATAACTCTTGGTCAATCGGATGGAATAAGTGTTTCATGTAGGCTTCTTTTGTTTATTTGTAGTGCATCAGACAGACAAACGATATTTTAACGATATACAGGTTTTTACCGATTTATTATAAAAAAATGTTTTTACCGGTTTTTACGTTTTTTTTATCTCTATAAAGATATCGACATCAGCCATTGTTGGTGTCCCCACTGCTGGGCCACAGGCCTTCCTTATGGATGGATAAGGAAGATGGGCCATAAACCCACCACGCGGGCCCAATGCGGATTGGTGGGTGTTAACGACTGCAAATGCACCCAGGACCAACGGCTTAACATGCCTTCCGAAGCACGGAGGAGCTCGAGATAATAATTTTTTGGTCACCCATCCCATGACCGACCCTTGCGAACGTTGCTTAACTTCCGCAATCGCTGAGCCAGGCGCTAAACCACTGCGCCATCGAGCTCCTCGAGCTATAAAGATAGCATTCAGTCATATTTTTACTATTTGAGTAGAAAAAAGTATTCATAATCAATCCTTTACTTTCGACCATTCTCTCGAATTGCGAAGAAAGGTAAACGCATTTATATACCTTGCTGACATTTCAATGAAGTCCAATATTTTAGCGAATGCTAGTGGCAGGCGACGGGCGGGCGGCGGTGTTTAATATCGAGCAGGGAGATCTCATTTTTGCGGCAATGGGCGGCTTGTGCCAGATCCGACCGGCATATGTTAGCAAATGAACTGCTAACTCCCAAGCCAAGAATCAAAAACTAGACTTAATGAAAGATGGAAAGAGTAGGTCAAAGGATGTTTTAGGATAGAATGAGAACAGCTTTGTTTTAATTTAGCTCGATGCTAATAATCTGTTTGGATATTTCTATCGATATCAAAATCTTTATTTTATCATCATGACTGACTTCTTTGGTTACTATAAGTATCGCTAATCTTCGCCTGCACCAGTCATTTTTAGTTGATTTCATCAATTGCAAGACATCCAGTGGTGGTCTGCTCATTTCATCATCTACCTTTCATCTCAACCTTATTTTTACTATCCCACCTTTCGTGAAATTGGTTTTTGTCAAATTGCTATTTTTGGTATATTAAATCTTAGAGAATCGTTAGCATCACTTTGTGCATCGAGCATTGTAACGCTCCATGTTTTGGCAGGATGATGTGATGTCAAATCATTGAGATTTAAAAATGTGCGACTCTGATAGTGTGTATATGTATGTGATTTCATTTCTGTTTTTATTTTCATGTGTGTTATTGTATGCATTGTTATAGTGTGTGAAATAAATTATTTTCATTCATTCATTCATAATTTCCTCGTTCAATAAACTTGTTTAGCAATTTCATAATTAAATCCCAGAGCTTACTTACCTATACTCGTAGCTCTCCAAAATAGACTCAACGGAAAATACGTGTTAACTCTTCGAAATACAATAGGGATGTTGACAATTTTTTTTATTTTATGTTACATAAATTACCTCTCAAAAAAAGAAACATTGGTAAAAGAATTAATTCGCTAGCATGAAAACTGCCCGAGATATCACAGTGTGAAATGCACACGAATGGACTCGATCAAAAACGCTCCATACTAATGGCTTGCACGTTATGACGTCACGCCTTGCAAGTTTGTATGCAACGCATAGGAAATTTGTTCAGCAGCTATATTAAATATTGTGTTTATCAAAATGGTTTCTTCGACAAATTTGCTATACATTTTACGGACTAATTAAAGGTATCATTTATTTTAATAAATTTTATACTTTTTAAATGGACTTGTCCACCCAACTTTGAAGGGTCATAAAACAAATAATATGCAATATATAAAACCAAGAGGTATACAAGCTACTCTAAAAGTTTAATATGTTTACGTTTTTTATTAGTATTTCGTTATTTTATTCATTAGTCAACATCCCTATTGTCTATAAGCGAACAAAAGTTCGAATAGATTAATGTTTGATTTCTTACAAACCACAGATTGTACCAACGTTTTGCTCCAATTAGTTCTGTTAATCGTTTATTGAATCCATTGGAATTTCTGTAAGAAAATCTGAAGTTTGTTCCACTGCGCGTGTTCGCGAGCTGGCGGAGCACTCTGCGACCACAAAATGCAATTATCGACCGCTGTCCGCCGCAGCTATGCCTGGATTGCATTCCTATGTTGCAGCCAAGTATGAGCACGGTTATGGTACTTGATATTAAGGAGACCTGTGGATTTTTTTTCAAATTGAACATTCTTTTGGTGACATATTTTTCTTTGATCGTTGTCTTGGTCGGCAATATTAATCAGTTTACGACTGAAAGATTAGCTGATTGTAATAGAAAAAAGAAGAAGGCAATTACATCCGTCCCTTAAAATCATTAACTATTATGAAAGATACAGCAGCTACCAGCCAGCATAAGTAATACAGTGCATTGTCACTATCATCTACTATCGTCTCAGTATCATCTTTTTCTTCATTGAAAATTATAACATTTAGAAATTTGTTAACTTATAGGTAAGTTAAACTTGTAGGTACTATACCTTTAGTTGGCAGAAAGTTGCGCGAAGCGACCACAAATTCAATTATTGACCGCGCTGTTCAGACATAGTATAGATATAGTAGGTCATTGCTCAACTAACAGAGTATGTAAATATGCGACACATGCTCTTTAACAACAATGACATCGTCTACATTAAAGTTAAAACCGATATAATGAAATCACGAATAACTTCCAATTACTTTAATTGCCAAAGTTTAAAATAAAAGGCAACTTTCTTGCGAAAACATTATTAGTAGTAGATTCAAGGCTACGAAATACAAATTGACACCGATCGCGTTGAATTCGCAAAATGCCCTTTTCAAAGGTTTGGCAAGCGCTAGAAACGGGTGAATAAAACGTAAACGAAAATCACTAGCGAAATTCCAGGGTGATTTTATGCAACACTGCCCCAACTTGGATTGTGACACTTTACTGGCACATCAAAGCTCATCAAAGGTTCGAACGTAGACGTTACCTACTGAGGTAGGTAAATATTTAGTCTCTAATATAATAATATATTTATTACGTAAGTATACTCTATTGTCAAGGTGAACGATTCTATAATGTCGTGAGTGACTTTTGCGCGTTTTTGTTTGCATAAAGAACGGCAATAACATCGATTCGTAGTAAATACACTCACGAATAACGTTTTTTTGTTTATCAAAATACGTCCATTGTCCACCATGAAAATCGATGCATATTATTGCATATGCCTGCCACACAACCACGGAAGTTGTCATGAAGAAATGTTTATTGAACTAACAGCAATAAAATCAATCCGTAGCAAATTCGCTCCTGAATTATATAAATCATTCCTCCGTTGATGCAGGCCATAGCCTTCTATTAGAGAAGGCTATGTGCAGGCCCTTAAGCAGCCTTCTCTGATTGGATAATAGACTAAACGGCTAAACCTATTTACGTGTTCGCTGCCCGCGGCGATGTACGTTTAAACGCTCCGTTGCACGCTGCTCCGAATTTGCGACCTAACCATAAATGTCACATGTCCTATTAAAATAAAAAGTACTGACACATAATAGTATATAATTAGTAATTTTATTTACACACAAGCTAAATAGTTTGAGATTGCCTTTTATAGTTTGTTAAAATATGTCCGGACTTTTGACTTTCCATCCGGGTTTTTTCCGGATATGATCCATCAAAATTTTCGAAAGAGTGGGATTTTTCTGAAACGTTAAAACTTTTGTCTAGTTCACGACAAAAAACATGTATCTGTTAGTTTATGAAAATCAAAAAGTTCATAATTAATTGTGAAATTGAAAACACTAAATAGTTTTATTTATTTGATCAAAAATATTATGTTCAAATATTTTATAATCATAAATTATATTCACTGACAAACTTGTAAATGTGTATTAGTTGATAAACAATCTTTTAGCTTAACTTCTGGTTAACTATCTAAATTTTGTTTGATAGCGTTTTCGCAAAGCCAATTTCTACTTTACACATTACAGTTTAAATAGCTTTTCTTCTTACTTTGTAGTAGATTAAGATGGAAGTCAGATATATGTTGAACTTATGTTAATCAGCTCAGTTTCTTAACTTGACTGAAGTGAGTTACAACTACTGCAATCTTTAATTAAGAAAGTATAGTCTTTAATTTCTTAAGTTTTTGATAACGTAGAACAAATTGATCCGTATTCCTTTTCACATAAGATGATGTGTAATAAACTTTCTTGTGCGTGTAGGTAAAACTTTACAATAAAAAGTTTTCGCCTTATTTACTTACATTCACGTAATTTTTTGTCCAAACTTAAATCTAATCTTAATGTAATTTGGGGAAATTCTCTCATAAACATATAATATTTATATTTTTTTTGAGGTTTCCGCATCTCAAACCCTACCCATGCCTACTTATCATATAAAAGGAACCATTTGCCTTTTTATAAAAAATAAGCAGATCTATTTTTATGGGTAATAAACATAAATAAATTTATATTAGCGAGTGGGCATGCAATAAAAATGTAGTCTGGCATGTTACGATCAAGATAAAATAGTCTTGACACCTCATTTTGATTGTGGTGCAAATAAATGGAATGCTCTATTTAACAGTGTAAAGGTATTTAAAAGAAAACAAAAAGGGGAACTTGCAGTTTATGCTGACTTTATACCTCAACAAACTCAGACCTTGTTAAAGTTTAAAAAAGAAAAACAATTGTAAGAGCTTTTTGCTTTGTTTAGTGTAGCTTGCTTGCAAAATCCAACATCTCCCTGAAAGATGTCACCTCACAAGTGAAAGTGAAAGTGAAAGTGAAAGTGAAATAAGCTTTATTCAAATAAACTTAATTATTAAGTACTTTTGAATCGTCTATATTTTTCTACCACCCGTTCCAGACTTTTTTAGCTGACAAGAAGAACGGGCGCAAGAAACTTATCAGCTGTAACAGCCATAAGTAACGATATTTACAAACTTGAATATATCGTTACCAGATAATTACAACAGGGTGACAGGATTATTGGCAACAACATAGACTTATTATATTACTTCAACAAAGTTCTTATATTAGCAAGTTATGTGTTACATCATTTCCACGCATTTTGATCTTTAAGATAATCGTCAACTTTATAATAACCTTTACCCATGAGCGTTTTTTTAACATGGTTTTTAAATTCATGCAAAGGAAGATCAATCACTTGTTGTGGAACTTTATTAATAAAGGCTATGCCTTTCCCCATAAATGAACCTCTCGTTTTTGCAAGCCTAAAACTTGGAACGGCAAGTTTATCTTTATTTCTTGTATTAAACTGGTGAATGTTGCTGTTCTTATCAAATGAATCATAGTGTTTCCTTACATAAACTAAATTTTCATAAATATATTGGCCTGCCAAAGTTAAAATATTTATTTCTTTGAACAATTCTCTCAAGGTATCTCTCCGCCGTAGATTGTATATGGCGCGAACAGCTCTTTTTTGGAGTACAAAAATATTTTCAAAACTGGCAGCTGAGCCCCACAATAGCAGTCCATAAGACATTACACTATGAAAATAACTAAAGTATACTAACCTTGCCGTTTCAATATCAGTTAAAAGCCTTATTTTCTTAACAGCGAATGCCGCTGAACTAAGTCTACTTGACAAGGCTTCAATATGTGGATCCCATTGCAATCGAGAATCTAGTGTAATACCTAGAAATTTTGTACTCTCAGTAAAGTCTACTTTATCGTCATTCAATTTAATATTTAATTTTGTCTTCTCAACATTAGGTAAAGAAAATTTTACACATTTAGTTTTTTTGGGGTTAAGTGCTAAATTATTACTATTAAACCAGTGTGAAACTTTAGAGAGGGCACTATTTACTTCGTCGGAACAGTTATTACCTCTGTTTACTTTGAAAACTAAAGAAGTATCATCCGCAAATAGTACAGTCTCACATAAATTACTCGCGTAGTTGGGAAGGTCATTTATATAAATTAGAAACAGCAATGGGCCCAATATTGATCCCTGTGGCACACCCATATTGATGGGGGCTCCAGTAGATTCAGTTCTATTAATTACTACTTTCTGAGTTCTATTGTACAAATACGATTTCATAAGCCTAACCGACTTATCAGAGACACCATAATGTTCTAGCTTCTTTAATAGTGTTTGGTGATCAACGCAATCGAATGCCTTAGAAAGGTCACAGAAAATGCCAATTACATCCTGCTTTTCTTCCCAAGCGTCAAGAATATGTTTGAGAAGTGCAATTCCAGCATCAGTAGTACTTTTACCCTTGGAAAATCCAAACTGGTTTTTATGAAGTATATTATTGTATGTAAAGTAATCTAATAATTGGGAATATATAATTTTTTCAAATATTTTACTAAGTGCTGGTAGTATAGATATTGGCCTAAAGTTAGCTGGGTCACTTTTATCCCCAGATTTAAAAAGAGGAATCAATTTACTATTTTTCATTAAGTCAGGAAAGACCCCCTCGTCAATACATTTGTTAAAAATAAAAGCCAAGTAGGGGGCTAGTATATCAATTATTGATTTAATAATGCTTGTTGACATGCCCCAAAGATCTTCTGTTTTTTTAACATTAATTGTTTTAAAAGCTTTAATGATATCTGCACTATTTATATATTTAAAGGAAAAACTTTCATTGCACTTATCAACACTAGACTCCAGAAGGGAGACAGCGATGTTGGGACTAGCACTAAGAGTACTGGTAGTTTCTACAGGTATTCTAGCAAAGAAATCTTCAAAAACTTTAGCGACCTCATTGTCAGATTCAAAAGTTTGATCACCAGTTTTTAAACAGAAGGAATTTATATTGGATTTTGATTTGCCCGTTTCTTTGTTAATAATATTCCAGGTAGCTTTAATTTTGTTATCAGCTAATTTTATTTTATTTGCAAAGTACTTGGACTTTGCTAGGATACAAACTTCTCTGAATGTTTGTGAATACTTCTTGACAAATTCAATGAAGTTAGGATCACAAGAAGTAGCTTTCTCTGCATAAAGTTCGTATAATTTCCTTCTGCTTTTATATATGCCGGGTGTGGCCCAGTCACTAAATTTCGTACTATCATTACATTTGATGACTTTTTGTTTGAAAGTTTCACTAAATTCAGTTTTGACTATGCTAAATAAATGATTATATAAGTTATTGGCTTCAAAATTTGGTTCTGGTAATGTTTCAATTTTACTTGTGACATTGGTTCTGAATTTTTCAATACAGTGTTTCTTTATTGGCCTACACATTATTTCCCGTTTAGGCCGAACATGATGGTGCTCAATGGAGGCTAATTGTCCACTATGGTCGGATTTAATACAATTCAAAATTGATTTTTCAATGACATTACAGTTACAGAAAATATTATCTAAGCAGGTTGCCGATGTGGGTGTGATACGCGTTGGTTCATTAAAAATATGTAGTAAATTAAATGATTTAAATAGGTTTATGAACCTACTCGACAGTTTGGCTAATTTAGGGTCTAAGATGTCGACGTTAAAATCTCCACAAATCGCGACTTTTTTATTCTTCCTACAAGTTATTTTTAAGACTTCCTCCATAGTGGACTCAAACTCAGAGTAATTCGCGGTGGGGGGTCTATATACGCATACAATAATTATTTGATCAAGTTCCACACAAGACAACTCAATAGTTCGTTCAATTGAGAGGGATACTACATCTTTGCGCTCTTTACATTGTAAACTATTGTGTAGAATAATAAGTGAACCCCCTCTTATAGCAGATTTCCTACTAAACGAGCTAGCAACTTTATAATTATCTAAACTTAAAAGTAATTCGTGCTTTTTCAACCAATGCTCAGTAACACATAACACATCAATATTTTCAGAGTTTATGAATAAGCTTATTTCTAAATCTTTGCAAGAAAAGCCTTGTATATTCTGATGTACAATTCTTAAAGACTTTGGCTTTTCTATTGTTAATTCAGGGCTAGAGGACGCCTCTATTGTCTTAGATGGTAATTTAAATGAGAAAAAATATTATTACTTGGACTAAGTAAAATGTTACAATTATTTTTATTTGGAACAGATTCCAAAGTTGAATGACTAATGTCAATAGTTGACTGCTCAATAGAAGCAGTTGTTTTACTAGCCAGATTATTGGCTAAATGTTTAAAATAAAAAGATAGCGATAATGCTATTTGTCTCCTAAAAGAACTAGGCAGATAGAACTTATCTTTTGTCAAGTAAAAACTATTAAATAATTTATTGATGTCAATTATGTGTAGCTGTTCACTATTATGGAATGCTACCGTATTCAATGTAACATTCAACTGATACCTAACGTTATTTTCCATTTGTGACACACTTTTGCAATAAGGGAATGTGAACAAAATAACTTTTTTTACTTTCAAAGACAATAAGGTATTACAATAAGCTATCAGTTGGTTTTTGTTCACATTACCCCTATTTCCTATTAAAATTATCAAATTAGTGTTTTCATTAAATGATTTTTTAACAATAATTCTCATCAAGTCATCCAAAGTTGACCCAGGCATACAATAATTAATAATATTTCCCTTGGTGTGTTTCTGAATTAATTGGCCTAAATTCTTACCCATCTCATCGCAGAACATAATTGTTTCACAACAGTTTTTATCGGAAGATGGACTATTTTTTGGTGAATTTATTAAATCATTACAAGTGTATGAGACCTCTGGTTCAGGTTCACATACTGAGTGGACATTGTATTCTTAGAACGTATGGTGTAGTAAATCGTTTAAGCTCTCACGATCGCACCTTGGGCCAGAGTCTATGGCATTACCACTTGTTCGCCCACGCGCTTCACTGCAATGGTTGCACGTACACCTTCGTCGTTCTTTGTTGAATCTGCTAAAGAAAATCCAACTTTATTTTAAAGCAACAGAGCTCACAATCCCTCAAGGAGATTTCTCAAAAAAAGGAATACTACGTTGTAGTTTGTACGTCGCACAGTGAACCTTGGAGCTTACTCCACGTTTTGATTACGCCTGTATTTTCGATAAACTGCATAAAGAGCTATTGAAATAAAACAATAATTGCGTTTATGAGCCTTTATTGAAATGCAGTGGGATGCTAATTGAATAAATGATTACTAAAATACATTTATAGAAGTTGTACTTTTAATCAAGTTTCATATAAATTATGCCATAAGAAAATGTCTTCCTTTCCTTAATTTTTTCTTTCATTTCCGCACACGTCGAACTTTTTAGTACCAATAATAATCGAAAATCGAATTTTTCTCTATGCACTTAAACTCGTATAACAAATATTTCCAAGGATAATCGCACTAAGTACCAACGAACAAGAAAATCGGTCACCGATAAAATCTGTCATGTGCGGATACGCTTTGCCGAATTCAAGGCACTTGACAGTTTCAAGTTGCATCCCAGATTTCGTGGCAATCAAGCGCGGCTGATATATCAGGCAAGCATGCATTGAATGATTAGCTAGCGAGTGATGCTGAGTACTACTTATCCCGGTTTCCAGAATGTGTAAAGCTTAGTGCAGCTTATATTATCGATTTATCTGCTTTATAATATCTATTTAAAAAAGTAACATTTTAAATTAAAAAATCTTTAAAAGATGACCTTAAGCGTAAATGCACACGAGCTACTTTCTGTAGCTGCGATAATCGCGGCGATTTTTTTTAGCCATACTTATGGCTTTTGGCCATTTTAGTAAGCGATTTTGTGAGCGACTTTTTGTAGCTCGTTCTCTATGTTCTATACTAGGCGGCAAAAAATCACTCAGCGATTAATCGCTCGTGGGCGGGAAGCCTTAGATAGATAAGCCTTTATTATCTAAGGTCCACGGGGCGTTATTGTTTTATAAATTGATTTCAAATGTTGATTAATTATTTTCCAACAAAATATCTACACATATTTCAAAAAAGTTGTTCTGTTTAAAATAAAAACAGAGTACCTATTGATTGATTGATTGAAAAACGCAAATGAGTTCAAGTTGGGACGACATCGCGGTACCAAACATTTACATACATCTCAGGATGAAGTTGTAGCCCAAGCAAAATACACCTTGTTCCACCAACTTAATACTACTTACCTAAGTGTTTCTACTTAACCGACAGTACTTATTCCGTACAAGTTGTCCACGTTTTCACTTGCCCTTGGACAACAACATTCTCACATTCGTTTAAAGACCTATAATAAATTGGAAAATAAGTATAGCTTAAGTTAAATTTACGCTCGCCGTATGATAACTGGTTTCTAATGACATCGCATCGGCAGATTGCGACAGGCTTTATTTTTTATTATTTTTACTCGCCAATGCAATTCACTTAAAAAGAGGGAGGATAATTTACTGTACTTACCCATAATTATTAAACATTACGTTTACATACTACTTAATAGCATAATTTAAAATGCTTACTTACCATGGAATTTTCATTCATACTTTAATTAATAATTAAATTAATTCGAATGCAGTATTTTTTAAACTCATTTTTATCACATTATTATTAACGAACTTAAAAAAAAAAAAATATTAAGCACACAAAATGTGTTTCGTTTGTAATTTAAGACATTCACATGTGAACCTGTTATTGCAATGTTTACGAATGTTGACAAAACTAGTAGAAATACGTCAAAGATTAACGTACGGCAGGCTGCAACTGCAGCGGACGCGATACAGCCTCCAGTTGAGCTTAGCACGGCGGCCGGCGCGCGCGCATACGATTCAACACTATTGCCTGCCACCATCCCAGTTAACGTCTTCATAACGGAGCGGACATGGAATACCGCAAACGGAAACGTAAAAACCAAACATAAAAATAATGCATAGCAAATTCGGAAGTAAGACGCTAAAAAAACAATCAATATGATTTCCTTAACAAAAATATCGATAATCCTTTCCGTTTGTTTTCTCATATCAGATGCGAATTTCGTCATAAAAGGTGCAGTGAAGAAACGAAACACTATCATAAAAGTAAACGAGAATTTCCCGCCGTCATGCTACTATAACAAATCTATATTCAAAAACGATAACACTTTGAAGCATATAGTGCTTTCCTCGGAATACATTTTCACTGGGAAAATTTCTAGCGTGCAGAAGAAACGGCGTGATAATGGGAAACCAAGGAGTGTGTTCAAAGTGTTGATCCGAAGAGTTCTGAAAGGGAACATTGGTGATTTTGGTGATTTTTTGAATTTCGAAACGAGGACTAGTAACTCGTCGAGTCGTGCGTTTTTGTTCGCTGAGGGTGGGGTGTGGAAGAGGGGATGCGGTGGTACCGGTGGTTGGGCAGCCTTGCTGTTTAGCAAAAGACAACAGTCATCACCCTTGAAGCTTTTAATTGATCCCATCCCGTCAAATCTTGACCGCGTGCGTCGGATCAAGGCTATTATCAAAGGTATGAATTTCAATCTAGATGTGTTATAGATCAGTTGTGACATTAATCTACCAAGCATATAAGGACTGTAATATATTTTATTTTTTTTCATAAAAGTATGGAAGCTTATCCATGACAAATGTTCTTAGAGCTGTCACAAGAAGTGGCAATTTAAGTCCATCCTGTTAAGGTATTATCAAGAAACTAGTTTAATGACAAACTGATAAATTGCTTGCAATTGAAACTATCTAAATTAATCATAAAGGACAAAAGCATGCTGATATAAATTCTTAAACCTTTTCTTTGAAATAGATTTTATTATTGTTCGATAAATTGTTTGGCACTAAAAACAATATACCTATCCAATAGAAAAACATTACTAATATCATCTCTAGCTGTATGATTTCGATCTTTATATTTTAAAAGTAATAATGATGGCAGCGGCGGTAAAAAAGATAAACAATACAAAAAAAGGCTAAAGCGCTTTTTACGCGGCTGAAGTCACAAGTATCATTGATATATTTATAAACGTATGTACCATACTAAAGCGATCATTCAAGACTGATCTGGGATAATCCGATTCCTCTGTACAGTTCAGCGCTTGCGTTTCTTGTTTTAAGCCTGCAATAAAGCTTTACAGCCCAATGCTGTTGTCGAAATGCTAAATGAATTTCAATCACCATATTGTGGGGTTCCCTTTTTGAATAGGATACTATCAAAAAGTTTATAAGTTTGAGATAATCTTCACGTTTGTCAGCAAAAATTATAAGTGTAGTTATTTAATGTTTAATGTTCGATAGATAACGAACGACAAAATCCAGAAAGACGGGCGTGTTGCAATTGCAATTCACAAGTTCTGTAATGAAGAAAAGCTCGAAACACTCGCTTACTTATATGACGCAGTGGATATGCAAAAATATTTAGCACAAGTCACCACAAACGTCTTTTGTCGGCAGAGTATATCGCTCGGGTATCGCGTGTTACCCAAAAAAAATAATTATAAATATTATAGATCGTCCTCCATGAAAAAAAATAAGTTTTTGTTTGTAATGTATATAGCTAGGCGTAACCATTGCCGTCGGTTTTACTGATTTTCATAAGATTGTTTTACTTGTTGCTAGAGATGAGATGTAATCCAATGCTGATATTGATTCTACGAATAAAACATTTATTGCTGTTAGGGTATACGTACTTTAGAATTTTATTATTTAACTGTGGCTTGGAAATAACATTTTATGTTGTAAAAAGCTGGCGTAATTTATGCGTTTGTTATAAAAAGGATTTGAAAGGAAGGAAAGATTACAATACCTACTCTTTATTTTATAACCCAATCACTTAGGTTAAGAATATGATAGGACTAAAAGCTACATTAATTTTCAAAATACCACAATGTGCGTGCGTGCGTAGTTGCAATAATATTCTCTCGTCAGACCATATACGATTATTATTATTAGACTATCTTCATGAATTTTAGTTCCAAATTTTGCTTGGAGCTTTTCCTATATAACCAGTCTGCGGTAACGAGGTGGTTAAAGCAATTTATGTTCTGATGGGTTTAGTTTGAAACGAAATCGGCTTTAATTATTGCCAAATGTACGCGTAGAACCCAAATTAGTATTTCTATAAATGACAAATCTATTCCAATTTTGCTTTAGTATTCTATTCAATCTGAAAATCGCTTGGTGCGTCGGTTGGTAGAAAACCTGTACACTGCGCCAAAGGTCCTTTTTATTTTTATTTTATATACTTACCGAAAAAAACTCTTTTAAAATCCTAAAATGATATTTATATGATAAGCTGAGCATAAAGTATTTTTTTCCAAGTCATTAATGTATCTATTTAGGTATTCTTATTTATTCCATTCGTATTTAGCTACAATAGTAAAAGCTAGGTACTCATATTTGAAGTAGTTGTTTACAAATAAGTGAATGTTGAAAGTTATCCGGAAATAAAAAATAAAAAAAGTCTATTCAAAAAGCTTGCACTACCTAGTCACTTATTAACTATGTTATGCTTGTAATACAAAAAGTTATATTATAGACGACCTGAGTGGTGCAGTGGTCAACGTGCCTCCTACCACGCTAGAGGTCCCGGGTTCGATCCCGGTCGGGCAGAAATTGAAATGATGAATTTTAATTTCTGTGACGGGTCTGGGTGTTACTATGTATAATAAGTATATATTTAAAAATTATATAAGTAGTATATCAGTTGTCTAGCACCCACATTACAAGCTTTGCTTAGTTTGGGGCTAGATGGCGCTGTGTGAAATTGTCTAAGCATATTTTATTTATTTATTATTTAGGTTTTTATTGCGTTACGAATATTATTAAAAAATACGAAATTATTTATGAAAAAATACTGATAAAAACATTATTAAGTAATTTCTTCGGAATTGAATAATAGCATTTCGTTCAAAATTGAAATTATTATTTTAAAGTTAAAAATTCTTATGTTAGAAGTATAATTTGATCTTACTTCACTAACAGAAGTTAGTATTAAATGCAAAAAAAACTTTGTAGGTAGTTTTTTTTATCAGCGTGGAAACGCGCACTGTTAAAATTGTGTTTTTGCTTTTTGGGTTAATTTGAGAAACTTTGAAAACGTTTCCTTTTTTAAATATAAGTTAAGTATGTAAGATATTGAGGAGCTCGGTGGCGCAGTGGTTTAGCGCCTGGACCAGCGATTGCGGAAGTTAAGCAACGTTCGCAAGGGTCGGTCATGGGATGGGTGACCAAAAATTTATTTTCTCGAGCTCCTCCGTTATTCGGAAGGCACGTTAAGCCGTTGGTCCCGGCTGCATTTGCAGTCGTTAACACTCACCAATCCTCATTGGGCCCGCGTGGTGGGTTATGGCCCATCCTCCTTACCACCCATAAGGAAGGCCTGTGCCCCAGCAGTGGGGACATCAAAAATGGCTGATGGACATGTAAGATATTTATAAGTTAAGTAGGTACTTACTATACAACGAATATCTATTTTTTTTAACTTATATTTTAATTATCTGAGTGACGATGTTAACATGTTCAATAAAGTTATTACTTATATTCTTCATGATACTTAACTGCAGTCGTATAATTTCAATCCACTCTGATGTTTTAAAAGATATGGACGATCTTGATGTCGTAAAATTACACTACCTATTTTCCCTAGAACGTAGTAGTCATGAATTTTCAATATAGATATTACTAACGGGGAGAATATTTAAGGGTTGTCTATAATTAATTAAAAAAAAGCTATATTATTACATGAAATTCAACATTTTAAGAAATAACAAATTATTTCAGGTCTATCCCTCCTTTTTTCGTACTGGTATAGATATTTATATTTTTTCCAACTAAGCTAAAGAAGAAAAGCAGAATACTATGAAAACTCTTTTTTAGGTTTAAAATATGTTCAACTTATACCAAACAAGAAATTAACAAGCTTGTTAGAAAAATAGAGTTCTCCTAGTTAAATTATTCAAATGATACTTTGTATAAATATTTTTCTAAATTAATTAGTCATTATGACAACAAAAAGTACATAATTTATTGTAAGTTTAGAATAGAATAGAATCTAATATATCTAATCTAGTAAATAATTGATTATACCTATAGACAAAACAACTTCTTACTATGGAGCCGCTGAACTTCAATATTTACAGAGTAAATCTTGAGTGTATCTAAAAATCCATTAGTATCGATGATTGAAGATACACTTACAGAGAGCAGAGTTGCTTTATCTGATAGATGATTATCAGGTGTAAATTGCTGGCCCAAGATGGACTGTAAACCGCAGAGGTTGATTGTAAACGAATTCACTCTGTGGGGAAAACGTATACCTACGATCTTTTTGGAGGTGTGAAGTGGGAATAAAAAGTGTATGTATGTTGGTCTTATATACTTTTTGAGTACCGTGTTCGATTTTTAAATAAAGCCCACTTATTCATTTGTTTTTTAGGTATTTTTGACCACCAAATTTTAGGCTACTTTATTTTCGATAGGAAAGCGATTAAGCGTTGATGTTGAAAAAGAAAATTGTTACGTTTTTTTTACATTTGGTCCATTTATGTTGTTATGTTATGTATTTATGTTGTTTATCAATTTAATTTTTTGTCAGTTGTAAAAGAGCTAGCAGCTGTCTTTCCTTAGGGTTGTCACCGCATTGCCCAATGAATATTCGCGTAGCTGAACATAATAAACTTAACCCTATGCCTGCCTACCTATTGCAGGGTAAAACAATACTTACATAACAGGTATGAGTATTGTATTGTATTGTATAAGAGGTATGTTTAAGTTAGGTATAACCTAAACATACCTCTTAAATCTGATATACTTATAAGGAATGTGTTAATCCGTATTTGCTTATTATTTAATGCTACAGAAAACCAAATTACGTAATAATTCAAAATGATAAATTTCTGTAGCATAATTTACGTCATTCACTTACTCATATTATGTTTAAATTATGAACACGAAGTTCCACTCCTTGGTTTGAAATGTATTCGTAGAAGCGGGAGCGTGGGCGGGTCGCACCGTGAGAAAACAAACCCGAAAATTGTACAATTGTGCTTTTATACTGTCACGGGAAATATGGGCTCATTCTATTTTATTCGAATACACTGATACGTGTTTTTTCTTTGGCCAATTATAGTGTACGAATGACGGCGTCGCCTCCACCACCCTAATTACAGGTAAACGTGTTAAATTGAGGAGCGTTTGACGTCTCACCGGCATCGAGCTGTAAAAAAAACTTTAGTTCCTTTTATTTAACACTCCAGAAATGTACAAAAAGTAAAAAAAGTAACGCGTATCCCATGGGTCAAAACGCGTTCCGCATTAAAATATTTATTGCCTATAAAACGATATCAAACAACAAATCAGAATAAAGTTCGACAAGATAACATTGATTCGGAGTGATAAAACACTTATAAGATAAATGTAATGGACAAGGCCGGCAGATAAGGACAAACAGTGCATGGACACGATGGTCCTTCGGGACACGCTGCGCCGGACCACCGTCGGAGTGCATGGCTGTGGCTCTACCGCCGCCGACAAATTTATTGACACTCTTTCAATTAAACCTATTGTTGCCGCGAACAGAGACAGCGGTCACAACAGAACAAAACACGTTCACTCGCCACATGAATTCGTAATGCGTCCCGTATCGACCGCCCGGCCGCCGTAAAAGGAGATTTATTAAAACTATTTGGAAACTGATTCGATCGGTACCGAACGATTTGACATTTAGATAAAGACTAAAATTTATTTTTCCCTCGGATGCGGAGCTGCGGTGGAGTGACAATGGAATAAAAAGGTTATAAAATGCCGGTTGCGGGTCGGCTTCGTCCCACGGGTGTTGTAGTGTTGTCGGATGTTCATGGTGCATATCGTCGGTCTCTGGCAGGCAGATAAACGCAGTGTTATTATGGGGCGGTGCTGCAAGCACGTGTAAATCTATGAGAACCGAGGACGGTAGATAAGGCGCGTGCGTGGGCGCGCAGAGATCGTCGGCGCCGCAAGTGCCTTAGGCGGCGCCATCGCTTCGCAAACTTTACACTTTTTTTTATAAACGAGGTCTACATGCTAATTGGTTTCCAAGGATAGTAAACCAAAACAGTATCTCTGCGATTTCTTTTGTTTGTTCCTGGCTGTTGGACACTAAGTCGATTTTCAGATTGAATATGATGTGATTCAGTCTCTTCAAATGTAAATTTTGTTCTAGATCGTTAAAGAGTAATAAACATAAAATCACAATTTATGAGGAAACCAATAATAGAGTTTAAGGTATATCATATAGCAGAATCTTTTCTGGAAGACTATAACTTATAATAATAAACAAATAAAGATTAGCTTGTTAAATAACGCCTACATTCTATTTGGTTTTGGAAAAGCTATTGTCAACCAGCTTTAGATCATCTCTGTCGTGTATGGTAAAGTGATAAAATAAATTATTCAGAAGCAAAGACGAGATTTCCAATAGCATTGTTTTGATCTGAGTTGAGGTAGATCAGTGTGACAGTACTGATCCTCTTAGTGGACGTGACACAAGAATGGAGAAATTTGCTGACGCATTGTTTATGGAGACTAGTAACAAAATAATATAAAAGTGCACCAAAGCTCTTGATATGAAATAGTATGGTAAGGGTATGGTTTAAAATCAAACGGTTATAATAAAAAATAAATAAGTATATAATAAAAAATGTCCACGTCTCTTGGATGTTTTCTAAGTCTTAAAAGAAGTATGTAAGCATTGCATGCTCACATGCTTTTAGTCTAATAGCACATTGTAGATACTTAAGGCAAGCATGAATTTCAATTTACGATGAAACGCGTTTTACCCTCGTTTATACTCACGTATGCACTCAACCGGGAATAAAATTCGATATATTGACAATCATTTTTATACGGGTACCTACTAACCGGCAAAATTTAAAAGTACCATCATCCCAAGAAACTCGAATGTTTTCCTAATTTACATATATGCCTATTGTATCCCGTTGCGTTACCATAAAATTTAACAGCAGCCGACTTCACATGTCCTGCGAGCGCCCAAGATGCTACTTTATAGCGGTCCTCAAGACCGAGTTAAGGTTATGACTATAATTCAATTTTATGAAACCCCTTTCAGGTAACAAAGTGTGTATTCGGAAAGTTCTCACATAACTTACGTGGACGACTCAATGGCGCGCTATTTGGGACATTTGTAATGTAAGTGACTGTAATTCTTTTGTCTATTGTATTCGGGAATTGTGGTGATTACAATTTTTGGGACAAATGAATGATGGCCTTTTCAAAATTATAGCTGTCATCGGTAATTGGTTCTAAAATGATAGGTTCAATCTGCGTAGATTTTAGTTTTTCGAGGAATTTCAATTAATTCTATTGTTAAAGCTTTGTGCATAGAAAACCAAAATTAAACAGTTAAATTGCCTGATGTTTCAAAGTCTTATTATTTAGATTCTTGCATTCAGAATGCTATTTGTAGGATATTATGTTAAATATTATACCTACTGTTGCGGGACTCGAACCCACAACCTTTTGAGTTTTAATTATGGGGTGGAGTCTTACCTGAGGAACTGGTGATGAATCGCTTTTTTCTAGTCTATTTTTAAAGTCTATTTGTGTCATCTTAGTTCTTAATTAGTATTTCATATTATCAAAAGTTTTTGTTATGAAGTCTTTGAAGTTTATTTAGGCATTAGGTGTAAATGACGAGGCACTGAGATATCTTGATAATACGATACTAACAAATATTTCGTTTAAGCCACATGTGGTCTATCCGTTGTTAAAATTAGTTATTTTATACGTCTGTATTACGAAATGTTATATCGCAATGAGAAATTCTTAACAAAGGTTTATGACTTCAATAACGAAGTTTACGACGCTCTTTGCGGTTGTAACATGTGTCAGAAGTATAGCATCCACAAAGCAGTTCGCGAAAAACATTCCTGTGATAAAATTAAAATTCCTGACACTGTTATGTACGTCAAGAAAGAAATAGTCTGTTTTCAAACTAAGATGGATCTTCCACGCATTACGCTTCATTATGCAGATTTAAAAGTTGTAATACCTTCGTTGAGTGTATGGAATCTCGTAGGCAGTAGGGCTTATTACGCTAACAACGCATCTGTATTGTAAGTGTGTGACAGACAACACACTATACCGTCTCTAAGGTGCCTACTTCGATAGTTAATTACTTTATTAGCAAAATAAATACAACTGTTATTTTATGGGGCAAACATGATGTAGTTATTTATGGTGTTTAATGGCGTTACGTCCTAGGATGGTCTTTTATACGATAGTTTTCAGCGGCAGTCTTCCGCATATTTGTAAAGGGTTACAAATTGCACTACATGCGTTAATGAAAGATGTGCAGAATGAATATAATGTGGATAAGGATATTTATTCTGCGCAAATAATTGAAGAAACTTAGTAATTTTGACTACATGAGTTCCAAGAAGGTTCCAAGTAATTTTTATTTGGGATCAATAAAATATATTATTTCATTATATTCGTCATTCCCAAAATATAAGCTTTTTGGTCTTTCCCGTCGTCCATCTGTCAATCGATTCCTTCTTTTCTCTCACACACACATACTCTTCTTTCCGTTTCATTCCACGTCTCTTTATTGGATGAATCTCTTCATTCATCTTACATTTATTAAAAGAAGTGATATTTTGATCTATGAAAAGTAACACTGGTAATTGTCGCACAATTCGTTATTCATTTAAGAAAATCATGATTAATAAGCGTAATGCGAATGTTATGCTAACGGAGCTAAAGGTGTGTCGCTAATGACACGATCAAAGTAAGCACACATCAATTTGTAGTTGACAAAAATATTAATGAGCAATAGATCATATTATCATATTGGATGATTTGTTTGTTTAGAACATTTTTTCTTCTATTGTGTAATTTTGATGTTCACATTTTTGTTTGTTTACATTGCCATTTATATAAGACAAACATTAACAAAAAACAAACAAAAGTCTAATCGTCCTTCTTGACCTTTTCGGATTAAATATTATCATGGTTGACACTATGCTAGACATCACTTGCTGAAGAAGAAAGCAATATACTCTTAATATAAAAAATAAAAAAAATGCGCTGGGGTTTATCATTTTGTTTAAATTAATAAACGTTGTTCTCATCAAAAGAGGCTGAATCAAAAGATTAAAGGAAAAATAATCGGCTTACATTTTTTCATAAAGCATCGGAATGGCTTGCGAAAAATTGCGTACATACTTGAGGCTAGGTTGATTTATTAAATTTCGAAAAGTTAGCTTATGTCAAGAATGTCGTGGCAATTTCATTAAATTGGCTATTCAAGGTGAACAATCAAGATTGGGCTCTGTTTTACGTGCTGTGCTGAATGTTAGTACAGATGAATGCCACTGGGGATCATGCATAAGTCACCGATTTTGATAAATTTGAGCTTGATCGCTGCGCACACGTATAAAAACATGATGGAACAGAAAAATAAATTATTATTTTAGTTTTATTACACAGGGGAAAATAGCGATATTTTTTTTCATTTTCGGATATAATGCACCTAACAGTCTGATAGAATATCAAATAAGAAATAATATTTTGTATGACACTTAAGTACCTAACGCAATATTTAGGGAGATATTTGAAAATTCCTAGCTAACTTCATACAAACGTGGCATAAGTGACGTCACAAATGTTGACCGTTTTGTATGGAGCGTTTTCGGCGGGTGCTGCTGCGCGCTAACTTCAAGTAACTATATCACGAGAAAAATGCGCAAGAGAAAAGTTTTAATATTACAGTTGATTTTCTCACGCATTATACTTTTGATTTTGATACAAAAAAAAATTAAGGGACCAACCAACCGAGGTGACCAATGAGCTTGCAAGCGATGGCATGATAAGTTGTGGTATGGATCTGTGCGACGCTGCCAGTTACTAAAGCACAGCTGCACAGCACAGTTCAATGTTGATTATTCACCAATATTGTTCGGGTAAAAGTCGATGTAAATGAGATGACATGGTGATGTAAGGCCTCTTTTAAGTGTTTTTACTTTGGAACAAGCCGGCGTAGTTGGGCTTTCGGTCGTAAACCGGTGTTAGTGCGCAGGGTGCTCCCGCCATAAACCGAATCGGCGACGCATAAGGAAACTCCGGTTGGATTGAATTGATACTGTATGACTTGCAGTTTTTGTATGTCAAATTTATCCGTATTAACTATAAAGATTATTAAACAAAAAGTATGTGAATTTTTAGCACTGATAAATAAATGAAATAAGACGAAGATAAAAAAATGATGAAGTAGAAAAATTCATGGATTTCATGAATAAAGGATTCGCGCAATCATTGATCTCGTCACCAAAACGTTAGATTGGATTTGATCAAAATAGATAAATCTTTGAGTAACTATTTAATCTATAAACTTTGTCTCTAATAAAGACAGAGTAAAGGTTCAAGTACGACTCACGCGCAGCGCAGGTAACATTCGGTTGACATTCCACCTCTTTGTTGAACCCGACGAATGTCGTTTGCCCACGCGCTTCCGGACGCGTTACAAATTTAAAGTCTCTGGATCGTAACTGTTATGTCCATTAATTCCGTTCCGATCGCATGTTAATGTCCCTACAACATTTTGTTTTGCGTAACAAAAGATCAATCGACATAAAAAATTTCTTCATTGTTATACTTACAAACTATTTTAATTTTTCACACTTACTTTTTCCCACGCCTTCGTCCATGTAATTCAACAACTGGGATAAAAAGTTAAGTCAATCCAGGCTATGAATCACCATAACAATGGCAACATATTTGAGAAAAGAAAACTATTATCATATAAAAAATGCCCTGTTATTCGAATCGTCTTTAATGTGTTGTTCACACTACAGCCTTTGTAGGTACTGTACAGTCAAAAGTAATGAAAAATATATTCACCATAGAACTTATGTAATATTTAAGAAGTTATTCAATTATGTAATGTGACATAGTCCTGTCCTGTGGTGTGTACATTTCATTGCTCGTGACTGTACGTTTACACTAACTTTGACTTCTAAAATTAATCTTTTGTTTACCCACGCGTGTCAGGTGGGTTAGCATCATTAATCTGGGGACCTTAGTACACAGCTTTGTTTTTAGTTTACCTCCAGAGTCCCAAAAACAAAGGACTAAAAGCAGAGAAACAAAGCAAATATGAATTAAACCTTTTTGTCATTGAAATGTAATTTTAGAGAGGCCCATTTTAGTTTGCCTTTTGTTTTCCTAACTTAATTAGGATTTATAGTGCTTTTACAAGTATTGTTAGTATTAGACTTTTACTCTCTTATTAATTCTTATTAAATCTTATTAACTTTACACCTAGTTTAACCAAAAAAGTTTGTTTAGGAATATGAGGCTTTGAGACATCAAACGTCAGAAGTAATATTTTTGGTTTAACCGGGTGTACCTAAACTAACTCTAATAGATTATTAAAAAGGCCATCAGTGTTTTTCCCCCCTTTTTTCCCTAAGGGACAAAATAGTTAATTAAAAAAATACATTGCAATTCATTCTATAATTTATTTCATTGAATACCTACATACTATTTTATTTGATTACGAACTCCGCTTTTTCAAATTAGTGTTTAAAAATACTTAAAACGAAAGCACGAAAGTGTCGTAGAACGAAACATTTTCTTTACACTATGCCGGAACACTGCATTACTCGTTAGTAAACGAATACCTACAATGTTTTAGTCGTTAAGTTAATAACACTGTTCATACAAAGTATCAGCCATTTAACTATAAAAGTTTAATGGGACACTGTACCGGGCTATGGAAGCAATGTTAGATAATTAATTAATCACCCATCGGCTTATTGAATTAATTAAATATAATAAGCACAAGCTAGTTTTTTCTAACTGTTTTTTTGCAATTTATAATCGTTAGATAGATCTATTGCCAGATCCAAGGAGGATAATATGGTTCATGCCTATAGTAAAGTAATGGATAGATTTTTTATATTAGAAACCTTTCATGTTAGTAAGCACTAACCTATCGTGTTAATTGAGTCATGAAAGTTATTCTGATAGCATGATGGCAAAGCACAGCAACACCCACTCTCGATGATTTATTTCTAACAATGCTCCGTGGGCTAACGTTTATAGTTTGTTAGTCGTCTGATGAGGTAACCGTGCTGTTTACTAATTGTTTTTATTCTTCATTGTTACAGGTATGGAGTATTAAGGTCAAATAACAAAAAAATAACTGGACATCGAAAAGTTTTTGGATGGTAAATATAGAAGAACAGATGAATAAGTACATTTACTGAGTTTCACAAGCATGATTAGATACACGTAGACCAAGACCGGCCAAACCTAGGCACGCGGGCCAAAAAAGTGACCCGCCAAGGTATTTGAATTGGCCCGCCAGAGATCGGCCGGTTGGCCGGCACACGATAGCGCTAGCCCAGCTTAAAAGTTGGGGCACCCAGTGGTCGTAGCACCCGATACAAATAAATTGTACCAGTACTTTTGGTTAAAGATTGCACCGAATCTAATTAAACTGACCGGGTGCATCGGCCACAGATGCTACAACCAGTGGATGCTTCAGCCACCAAAAAGTTGTGGCCCGGCGCAGCCAGAGTTTAAAAAAAATCCACCTGGCAATTTTATTGGGCCACCCTTGCGTAAACCATTGGTCGTCAAATTAAGGTATTTTGCCTGAATAATACTACAATGGACAGAAAAAATATTGGGTCGTTATTTTCACGTGCAGATCACGAAGTATTGGCATATATAAAAAAAATAAGTCACTTACATGTATCGACTTTCATGTAACGTCCAATCATTGCGAAAGTTAAACGTGAGCGCTGAAGTGGTTAGGCTAACGAACTTCTCAATATGTTATCTACAACTTTCAGTAATTGGTATCGCGATAGTTTGGAATTACGAACATGTACAACTTTGTGATGTAAAACTTAGTCGGATGTGGAATTATGGCGTTAAAAAAATAACCATTTGGAAATAACTTACACCATTAAAATAATCACTGCGAATTTTGTTCATACCAAAAAATATTATACTTACTACTTCCAAAATATATAAAAAATAAATAACGAAGTGTGTCTGTTATTAGTATCAGAAAGGTTGAATGATTCCTTTTCAATTCTGCTACCATATCATTAAGTACCTACTCGACTACCTACATATTTTATAATAGGTAATAATAATAATAATTTTTATTTCATAAAAATGTTTTATGACTCACTTCATTTACACTCACAAAATTTTGTATGACTCACTTGGATAAACATAAAAAATTTTTTGTGGTAAGCCACTAAAACTAATTTAATTTGTGGACAAAGTTTCAATGCTCTCTAAATCATAAGCTCGTAGTGCACTCCACTTGCCTAACTTTCTCGAGATTCTGTTTACGCTCGTCGAGTTATATTGACAGTTCTACTCCTACCGTGCAGACCAATACATTTCATCCGCAAATATATAACGGGTTTTAGTGAAATCAAATTTTGTGGAGAAACCTCAAGAACGTCAGCAGTTTGCATTTTTCATGCTCTCGGTTTCGTTGCGAGCTAGGCTGCGGCTCCACCAAAGCGAAGATTATGTTCGAATCTTCTCTCAGATGAAAATGCTTAGCAGCTAAAGTGTACTCGCGGAAAGCTATACGGAGCGTGCTAATGCGGAACGGAACAGAGATTAGGTGGCTACTCTGCTGCTTGCTTGCGAAGCTCAGTTCTCACCAAATCAGAATATTAGACAGACATTTCCTCTTCTCTCTCTGCTCAACCGTATCTAATGTAGCTAAAGAGAGACAATTAGATGTGTAAATAACGAAATTCTATTGGTTCATTAGGAATAAATTTAAGATCAAATTCTATAGTTGTTTATTACACCTCTCCTGTCATCTTGTGTCCGCTTGTAAAGATCGGGTCTAAGGGTTTGCGACGCATACAAAAATGAATTCTTTCTATTGTATGCGCATTAGGTTTCGTGCTCGCATACAGCTAGCAAGGCAGATTGCTGTAGGCATTTCAAACCTAGATTTTAGTTTCTAGTAATATAACTTGCTTTAAAAAAATACGAATAATCTTACTCGTAAATTAAAATGTCCTGAATTTCATTAGTCTGATAAAGCTTTTAGCATTAATGTACAATTAACTTCAGTCTGGACTATAAATAAATTATTGATCGTGAGCCTACCGAACGACTTTTGACTGACGTTAAGAGATTTCGCCCGACTGGTTTTATCATTTTGTTTGTAATAAAATCTGAATATTCACTATATCGATTTATGTGCATGTGCGTGCAAGAGTACTGAATAATTACTCGTTTGATTGTCAACTGTTAATTAGGCACCTTTATATTTATCTGTAGGTAGGTTGATGATGGATTTTGTAACCAAATGAAGATATTTTGCAGCTGATTGAGAGAAGGTAGAAACTAGAAACGGGCCAAATATTTCTATTTATCTTAGATGCAGAAGTAGACGAGGTAGTTTATAAGAGTCGGAAAGTAAGTAGTTTATTTATACTTTATTGTACACACAAAAAAAAAAAAAAAGAAAATCACAAGAACAAAGGAGACATACAATTGGCGGCCTTATCACTAAAAAGCCTTATCATTTATCCCTAATTCATAGTTTAAAGCAATGAAAAAAGACGACTTGGTCAATTAGATGATTTGCAGTCAATAGTTTTATTTTTATTTATTTATTTATTTAACCATTTATTTCAGGCATCAATGGCCCATAAAATATATAAATAATAATGGCCCAGTTTTATAAGCGCGATTCTTTGGTATTCAATACATTGACCTTTACAACAACAAACATTACCAACAGTTTCTAAGTACTTAAGACATCGTCTACTTCAAAAGGTAGGTACCTATTTTAATCTACCGTTCTCTAAGTAGCACTAACTAAGTATTTTGCATATTTTGCGTAATTGCATGCAGTGAGTTCACGAGTGACGTGGTGATGTTTGCATAGAAAGCCTGCTCTTGCGCAGATTGCACCGTGAACATTTCAAGTGAAAACACATTTAGGCACGAACACTTATGACGGCGTATTTAGTTTTATATTTGACTAATATTTATTTTGTGCTACTGCGCGTGGCATACAGCCCAAAATGTTGTAAGGCTAAATAACATGGAAAATTACTATTTAAAAGGTCCAAATGTATTTTGCCTTTTAGACGATGAATGATTTTTAAAACAAAATACATAAATATTACTTTTTAACTATTTATAGAACTATTTACAAACTAATTTTGATTGTAAATAAAAAAGCGTTTTCCGTAAAGTGCTTTTTGTATTTTTGTAATACCTAGGTACTAAATAATTTACTAGAAAAAGTCGATTCGTCACCAGATCACATTTCTCAGGCGGGAATCGAACCCGCGACCTTTGGAAGTCCGGTCCAATACTCTTCCAACTGTGACCTGATAGCTGAGTTTGTAGTATATTATTTAATATTGTATAAAAATAGCATAGATCTCAGAAGAGCTAATAAAATCTCAAATTATAGTAGATTATACAACAAGTGAAAAAAGAGGGAATTTAGTTCGAGGGACTAGTTGGATCCCGAGAGCAGCGAAGGATTCTAGAGTTGAATCCCGAGCGTAGCGAGGGATTCAAAAGTAGAATCCTGAGCGAAGCGAGGGATACAAAGGACCGAGATGAAATTTTTTTTTCACGAGTTGTGTACTCTACTTTTTACCATTGACTGCGAGAAAACAAATAGCAGTAGGTACTTAATACCTATATAATAGTTATCACATTTTGGTATTTATTTAGGTAGGTAATCAGTAATATTTAAACATTAGAAAATAGTGAAACTAGAAGTTTTCCAATGACATAAAACAACCACGCTAAGAGGGAAATTACACGATCAGTTTGGCATCAGTCCATTTCATCAGTTTGTATAGACTTTGAATTTTTGACAGACTGAAGATCGTACCAGACTGATGGAATGGACTAATGCAAGACTGAACATCTAATCTCCCTCTATTATATAGAAAAAAATCCAAAGATGAGACACTAAAAAGGGCCTAATTAATTTGGCGGGATATTTTTTTAGAAAAGAACCCAAAGCTAAGACACTAAAAAGAACCTAAATAAAATTGGCGGAATATTTTTTTTTTATTTATTTGTATGACTATGGCTTTATCTATGGAATAGCTCCATACTTTCAGCACGTTTTGTTTTTTTTCTACATAATTCATACGATGCGCGCTTGTTCCAAATTCAAAATATTTTTATTCACTCGGTGAATAAAACAGCGTTTTATTCACTCTTATCGTTGAATTAAACGCACTTTTTTGAGTGGCGATGGTAAAAAATTATTTGTTATTATATTATTTATTAAATGAAAATTGGTATGAAATAATTGGTTAAAGTACATTTTCCATCAAGGCTGTATTCGAATTTTCACCGTGTTAATTGGTAATGAGCCATAATTTCGCCTACATTTGATTCCATTGCGTAATTTGAAACAAAAGAGCTCGTACCTACATGGCTCACTGTCCAATTAATTTCACCGTACTCAAAAGTCCTCGGACATAGTTAATTACACACACTCGTTCTTTTATCTTTACAAATTAATATAATTACCCGCAATAATATTCCTCGTGTTTATTTTTGAAAAGCATAGCTTACTGCTTTTTATGACACATTGTTTATAACCCTGTTGCAATAAAGCTGAGCTGTGTAAAACAAATATTCTAACGTTATATTGTTGGTTTCCGTAACTAATTTTGTTTACGGTCTCTATTGTTAGTGCCAACAATTAATATAGATAGGTAGGTTTAATGCTCTTTTAGCAAAATAAGTTTGTCGAAGAAAATAAGTAATGATTCTTTGTTAAAATTATAAAGCGCCTAGCGTGTAACTTAGCTTTTGTAAAATAGCTGGAAGAATTAAACAAGGCTAATTGGTATTTTACAAATACATAGTTTAACTAAAACATCATAAGTTTTTAATCTTAATTAGCTTTCTTCATTAGTTTGATATTTTACTTGATGGTACATTTGTGACAAATATTACTTGACAAATTATTTAAATGTAAAAAAATGATTTCGTATTTGATGAATTGAGATAAATTTTGTCGATTTTATGGTATCGTTCAGTGATTGAAGAAGTTGAATTTTATGGTACGCTTACCGTATTTGTTGCTCGCAGTGCACGCATTTGTTTTTTTCATTATTGTAAATATGAATTCCTCAAAATGCATACAATAATATCAGATGGCTATGTCTAAGATATCGAATATTAAACTCTATTAAAATATTATAAGACAAATAGAACGAATCGAATTTAATAGAATTAATTTGAACTAAGTAAGTAATTGAATTCGTTATTTGTGAAACTTGACCATAACTTTACAATTTGACTATTACTGTTACTACTTCTTAGTTTATGAATTATGCAGCACCAGAGATCAATTTAACTCGAACTATTCCAAACCAAAGTTTAGTAAGATATCCTTAGTTAAAAGGTTACTTAGATGTTTGAATATCTCTTAATTTTAAATTATTTTTTTAAGATTTGACAATAAAACATAAGTCAGAATCAAAGATGATGAACTACGGTAAAAATATAACTAACACACTGAGCTACTCTTTCTGTTTGGGCTTTAAGCTTTTTTGTTAGAATATACAAAAAATACACATTTTTTATATCCGATAAGCACACGATAAGCACTTTTCTAAATAATTGCCGTGAAAATTACTTAAAAAAATACATTTAAAATTGCAGTGCAAGGTACGAATCGGCCGTGTTATCGTAAATCGATGGATTGTACGCCATAATTATAAAGTTTTAAGGCCGCAACGCACTTAATCATTGCTATTCGGATTGGACGCAAGTTCGCCCACGCATTGGCTCGCTGGCGCCACAATCCAGACGAGAA
This sequence comes from Agriphila straminella, assembly GCA_950108535.1. Classification (NCBI taxonomy): domain Eukaryota; kingdom Metazoa; phylum Arthropoda; class Insecta; order Lepidoptera; family Crambidae; genus Agriphila; species Agriphila straminella. Next base: position 9,255,981 of record OX467306.1, on the reverse strand, counting down.
TGTCTGCATAGAAAGACAAATAAAAGCGCAAATGGAATTTTTATTATTTTTACAACGCAAAATATAAAAACAAGCTCATCTAAGAATTTAAATTATGACAAAGTGATGTATAGTTTTATTGCTTTTTTGGATTTTCCGTGAGTGAAGATTGTGTTAAAAGTTTACTTATCTCATTAAACATCAAAATATGCAACAAAATATTTAACATCTTAGCATAAGTAATTAAGTAGGTATTCAAAGAGTAAAATACCGTTAATATCTCATTATTTTCATTGTTGCTATCAATTAGGTCACACGGAAACTGTCATACAACTACATAGGTTTCAAAATGAGGACTCTAAAACAATAACGACCACGCATGCGGTTGGTTACTTTTGGTGCGAGCCTATTCTAAAGCGATGTTCAAACCGAGTAAGTAACTTTATCCATATTTTGAGCATCGCAGTTTCTTTATAGCTACTATTTATCTTATAGAAATATTAATTTTCAGTAATATGGTTAGTTAGTTGTGGAGCTCGGTGGTGCAGTGGTTTAGCGCCTGGCCCAGCGATTGCGGAAGTTAAAGCAACATTCGCAAGGGTCGGTCATGGGATGGGTGACCAAAAATGTATTATCTCGAGCTCCTCTGTGCTTCGGAAGGCACGTTAAGCCGTTGGTCCCGGCTGCATTTGCAGTCGTTAACACCAACCAATCCGCATTGGGCCCGCGTGGTGGGTTTTTTATACTAATACCTCCACTCCAGCATATGGTTGGGTGGTGGGTTATGGCCCATCCTCCTTACCACCCATAAGGGAGACCTGTGCCCCAGCAGTGGAGACATCCAAAATGTTTAATGGACAATATGGTAAACTTGTAGGTTTTTTAAATATTGACGCATCCTTGCGTTGATGATAAACAATTTCTGACTGGAAGATGCGGCTTATTTTCAGTGCTATAGGTAAAACCTACGTGTATCAATCAGCAAAGTTATTTTAGATGAATTACAAGAAAATAATACATAAGAAAAGTTTTTTTTAAAGAATCGTTTCATTAAACGTCAAAAAAGTATTTACCACTGACACTACTCTAAAAAACCTACTCAATACAAAATATTTTGCTATAAAACAACATAAATAACTCATGCTCGCGTATTTACCCACGCCTTAACGTAGTTCATGCGAGGGATTTCCAACAGAGTTTGTACAAGGCTTAACGTTGGTTGCGAAACATTCGTCTAATTCACAAAGATAAGTATTGCCACTTGCAGGGATATGGCTGATAAGACCCCCTTCGGAACATTTTGCGGTTGACAGCCGAAGTTCTGTCGTGGAACCCAAATCTCGTATTATGTCGTAATTACAAAAGCTTTTCGCTGGAGGAGTTTTTAATTATGAGCGGTTAATTTGTGGTTTTGGCGGTTAGGAAAATTAGACTTGCTTAGATGCGGAAAATTGGGTTAAGAAACAAAAAGGAGATTCCAAGTACAGGAAAAGTTTGATGGGGTTAAAAATGCCGTAAAGGGTTGTACTATAATAAAGAATTTGAAGAAATATAAGAAGATAACAAACTTCTGAATTAAGTTACCAGTTGTGATTGTATTATTGTCAAAACGTGAACTTTATGTGAACTTACATAACATAAAGTATTCATTATTTATAGGCTATAAAATATAAAATAAATCAATGAATCTACGGTAAGATAGTCGAAATGTCGGTTTGTTTTCTATAAACAAGGCATAAAGTAGGATTCCATGGAAGTTATTAAAATTGTAGTTTCGTTTCGTACAATAATCTGTTTTAATAAGGAATCGGAGATTATTGTCAATACAGTCGGATTACAATAAAATTCAATGTAAATACAAACGATCATTGCATCGCAATTTAATCAGAGGCAATAATTGAATCGAACTTAAGCACGGCAATATAAGTAGTTTATTAAAGGCTACTTTGTTATAAATAAATGTTCTTTAGTGCTATAATTTTCTATTTACTTTATTAGATAAGAATATCATTGGTAAAGTAATGAATTTATTAAAAAAACTTATGTGCAACATTTAAATAAATGTTGTGTGCTTTTTTAGAAAGAAAAAAAGTTAAAGGGACGAAACGATAAAAACATTTGTATACTTACAGAGTTTTTAAACACAATTATCTAGCTAATTAGATTAGCTTAAGTTTGAGCTTGTTTTTTTGGGTCGTGCTTACAAAAAATCTTGAAAAAATTAAATAGGCACATTTAAACATTCAGCAATACAATTCAGCTACAACTTTTTGAAAATGAAACTTTAATATATTCCATAATATAGAAGTTCTTATGAGAATAACAAATATACAATTTATAGGTAAACCTAGCTAGGGAGCAACCGTTTGTATTCATGCAATCTGGATAGGAGTCCGTTATAAATTGCAAAAAGGCGGCCCCAGCTTTTGAGAAAGCGATTTCTTGAAATGCTTTACAATACAATACGTTCTTGAGCATTGTATCAGGATTCGAGCGTCCTTTATGGGACTTATTTATTTCTCTATTGCTTTAAAGATATTACAAGAAGATACAAAATGTTCCAATGAATATAATAGTTTATTCGTTTGCTAGAAACAACACTATTAAGTTGGAAGGTAAAAGGGAGTTTGTTGATTTTACTAATGATTCTTCAATTGAATGATAATAACAACTAACTATGTTATTGTTATAGTTGTACTAAACTTATTATATCAAAATACAAAATAATAAAAATAAACTAGGTACGATTTTTTAAATTTTATGGATATTTAATCATTATCATTTTTAAAGTGAAAATTAACAACAACTTAATAAATGTGCATGCGACATTCGCAAAAGCGTTCAACCAACGTTGCAGATCCTCATTTTTTGATTTAGGTATTTTAAAATAGGTAAATAAAATAATGAGTGAATTATATACGCAAAAGATACTGATAAATTGAATAATGTTTTCTAACAACTTAGTAACCAATTAAAAATAATTGAGTAACCATAAACAACATAATCGAAAAACGATACACGTATTGTTAATACTAGTGACTTTAACATAACTGTTAATATTTTAAATGTTTCTTATTTGTTACAGTTATATTCATATTATAACTCATTAGTAAAAGTCGAATCATTTGGCCCTATCTCAGATATGGGTTGCCAGTTGATTGCACCGCGGTAGAGTAATGGCTTAATACAACGCTTTCAAGGAAATTGTTTGCCATTATTGTGCCACAACACATCGCTTAATGACCGAAGCGACATCAACTTGCATTTTAATTTAGAAAAAGTTACGGCAAAGTTATTGCATACCATACAGTTCTGAGAACGATCGGTTTTCGGAATGTCAGTTTCATGCGGTTTTAGGATAATATAATATTATCAGTTTATTTTCAGCAAATTAGAGCTTGTAGTGCAATTGAAGTTCATTCTAGTCTTCTGTTAATGTAATAATGATGATGTTGATTTTTTATAACGGACTGTTTATTTACACGATTATTTGAACTAATAACTTTCTCTGAAGAATCTGAATACTTGGACGCTAATAACAGAAAAATAAATTTTATCATACGAACGTATCGTTATTAATCACTGTGTATGTTTTTTTGAGTAAATTAATTCAGTGCTATTTTTTTTAACTCATATAAAAACTTGAAGATCCATTTTTAGACTAGCAACAAATACAAATGCGTAGCTATATTCAATTAAGCTTAGAGAAGACACGTTTGAATTAATCTATCGACATAAGTACGAGCACAATGGCGTTGAAAAGATTTCAGAAAACCAAAATCATTTATATTTTTTCCCAAGAATTTTCTGCAAAAACAGTGTTGTATCAAAGTAAATCAAGTCCATTGAAGGTCCATACTGAATTGTTCTATACATGTATAATGTATATTTGAGCCTTTTTTGCCGGTCTGCTGCCCGTCGCTCGGCCACGCGTATAATTTTATATCAAAATATCAACCCAAGTCGTCTGGAAGATGGATATGGATTAAATGTGTTGTACGCCAACAATTTGTGTTTTTATTTTGATTACTTTTGCGATTGTGCGAAATATTACTTTTTATGATATATTTCTTCTAGAAGAATACTTTTTACTTTGTTAATTCTTATGAAATTTTGAAATGAAAATGAAATGAAATGAAAAATCAATATTTATTTGGTTTTCAGAATTACTGTAAAGGAAATCTTATCGGTTGTCAGGAGACGTAGGTAGTGTAGTTATCAAGCAGTTTGAAGGCTCATTTAATCTATGTCTATTGTCTACTTATAAAATAGTACATTTTAGACAGCTCGTAAAACGTCGAAGTTTTATTTATTTGAGTCTCATTAATCCTATTAAGTCGTTTACTACAGCGAGTTGTAACACTCCCAACGATTAACTAAAGCCACTCAATCCGTAATCATTATGCACATTTAAATGTCTTTAACATAATTTAAGACAGTTTACCTTATCCAAGTATTGCACCCACAAAATGTTCCAAGTTTCATGAAGTTATCTCTGAAGTTCCGCAATCTACCTCGTAGGTCGGGCCAATCTCTCTGCAAATGGCTCTCTAAGTAGCCCAAAGCAGTCTCCATCCCACTACAACTCAGCAGAAGCTGTTATGAAAATCCCTTTGCATAATGGGAAATAGCGGATGTACTGAACACATTGCGCTGACCTGGCTATTTCAGACGCGAAACACAAAACTCTCTTTATTCAGAGCGCCTTCCATTTCAATTGCATCGCGCCACGAAATGAAACATTACAAACAAATGCCGCCCGAACTTTAAAATGCAATCTTTGCGGAAACGAAAGATTAATGGGAGGAACGCTAAAACGCTCGTCGGTGACAGTGCCAAAAATGTTCGCTCCGTATGTGAGAGGTAACAAAAAGCGCACCGTATTTCCCTTCATTAAAACGGGTGAAATTAGCAGGCGTTAGTGTGGCTGGGGTGGCCACATGCAAGTCATTATGTGGACGATCATTGAATTAATTACGTGGATGTAGGAAGCGGCGGGCGGGAGCTCCGTCGCTACGTCACCGCCTCGGCTCCACCAGACCTCGCCCCTTCACCCTTCTTGATTGTTTAATCTTACTTTTATAGCCTACATGCATTCACACTTATGAGGCAGAACTTACATCATGACTACAGTAAAGTCTCAAAACATCAAAGTGATAAAATATTATTACTCGTATAAACAAAATGGTTAACACGCCGACGCGTTGCTGCTGCCGTCTCTTACATCAAGATTTCTGAATGAAATAAGTAAGTACTTACTTAGATTTCAAAATGTCAAAAAATTGCTATTAAAAAGAGTAGCTAAATACTAACGTGCAATAAAAAAAGCGTGTAAATAGCAATGTTTTGTCTTTGTAGCTCTCACGATTTTCTGCTACTTTCAAACACAATATTATTATTTTTAAATTTTAAAAGAAAAAAACACAATTGAGCCAAAACGACAGCCACGACATTTGACTCGAAATATAGGATGTAACATAAAGACTGAAATAAAATTGGCTAGTAATCTTTAAACGGGATCGTGACGGAGTGTAGCAGGAACCAAAACAGTTGGTGCAAGAAGAAAGCGTTGAAATTGCGAATTGATTGTCGTGATCCTAGAGTTTGCATGTCTGAGTATAGATAAGGGGGTTGTACACCCTCGGCTTGACTCGGGAAGGCGGGTAAAATCAAATTAGGTCGGGCGGTCGGCCGATGATATCGCGCTGCACCGACGTCTCAGCGATAACACTGAACACTAGATACAACGTTTTGATTACTGCCCTCTGGCGGATGACGCATTTGAGGAAATCTTTTTTTAGTCCCCGTGCCTTATCTAGTTACTACCGAGCTGTTAAGATAAATTAAGTAAGTCACCGCAGGAGTTTGCAGTGCAATGCCACAAAGTATTATGTTAATGTGAAAGTATGTAGACGTTTATAAAAAAAACTTTTGAAAAATAAAAGTTTCAACGCGTCAGATTAAAAGTATTTTTTTAGTTTTGTTTGGCAGTATTACTTAAAATTATTTTGATCTGTAAACAAATTAATGAATTTACCAAATGAAAGTGTCAAACTTGTTATACGAGTATGGAATATTTGATTAATAGGGAAACATACGCTTTCATGCTTCGTTTAAACAATACCGGAGTTCAATTGGTTTGTTATCATTCAATTTCCCAATGAGTGAAAGCGTCGATGATTGGTGATAACATAATGTTATTATTTATAACGTGAAAATAGAACTCGTGAGGAGTTCGACTTTGAACATAAATATTTTTATTGGATATTATAATTGCCCTGTTTCAGTAAAATGAGACTGTAGCAAAAGTTTCTTACATAACAAAGAAGAGTTTTCCATATTGCGTACATTTGTTTGTATGATAATGTTTGTTTTGTTTTCATCTGGTATTACTAAATTGCAAAAAAAAATTATAGCGGCATATAGGAAGAGCTTCTTACTAAGGCGACGAAATAACGCATACCTATAGAACAGGACAAATGCTTATACACAAACATAAATTATAATCCTTTCTAGCCCTCGTATCTATAGACAAGTAAGTAATGACTTGAGTAATACTTGATATTTTCAAACGCTTCTAATATTATATTCACGTGCAATTTATAGTATAAATTAATTTTAAATGAACCAAAACTGCACTAAGAATTCATTTAAGATTAATTATACTATGAATTGCACGTGAATATAATATTAGAAGCGTTTGAAAATTGCAAGTTTTACTCAAGTCATTACAAGTTTACTCGTCTATAGATACGGGGGTGAGATTCCAACTGGAGGCCTAAGGCTCAGCAGGCAGAATCACTTCTGATGCTTTAAATTGTCAAAACGAACCAATATTTTTTGCGTTTTTCTGTTAACACCGTAATCGTTGTTTCGAACTGTAATTTATTTGAAAATCATTGTTTACAGTAATTGGCTTTGTGTGCGGATGCCGAGGCGAGCGAGCACAAATATGTGATTGCAGCAATTATTCGATGTTGTATATAATTTTGACAATTGACAATAATTTAGATAAAAAAATCCTCTCTTTCTTTTTATGCCGTCTATCCACAACGCAAGTGATTGCTCTGTGCAAATCAATAAAAATCTATGGAACAAGCATTCCGCTTAAAAAATAGCACCACACAAAAATTGCAACCAAGTGGGCGGGGCTAAAATGCTGGCATTTTCGAATCAGGTGATGATTCAAATCAGCCAATCAATTCAAATCAGCTAACCAATTCGAATCAGCCAACCGATTCGAATCAGGTGATGATTCGAATCAACATAAATACTTATTCGAATCGAGCTTGGATTGACGTGATTCGAATCATTCGAATCAATTGTGATTCGAGTCTTATTACTTACGACCTACCTACCTACAAAATTGATAATTAATCAATAATATAATCATTGTTTAAATGAGTTATGTATACGTATGTGTCCTGTAAATAGTTTGAATTGTGTCTAATGTGTAAAGAAGACGACGAGTTACAGTGTACAGAAAAACCTTTAAAGGTTTATGAGACACCGTCATTGCATAAAATTAAATTGAAAATGTGTTTTTCTAATAAATAAATAAAAAAATAGTCCCATCACTAGTGTGGTTGTAATTTTTTAACCCCGTGGTGCTATTTTTTAAACAAAATTAATTGTTTGCAATTTTATCACAATTTTATAGATTTTAGTTCGCTGGTGCTGGTTCGCTGGTGCAAGCATTTGGCAGACAGCATCGCGAGCAGTTTCGCGATTTCGAAGGCTGAAGGCATTACAATTTGTAGGATGTAGACCTAACAAGTCTATATATAGTCATTAGGGATTGTAAGTACCTACTGATAGATTTACATAAACTAAGGTGACACCGTTTTAATCAAAGTTCCACAGGTAATTTCTAAGCTATATTTACTGACGGTAAATATTGATTACGTGAACTTAATATGCTTTACGATAACTTGGTATGCTAATGACATTACTTAGAACCTATATGTTTTACATAAGTAATTTCAGATACTCACGCGGAGTTGATAATGTTCTAGTGTATACCGGGTGTAACAAGACACTCAACGAAGCCGAGGTCTACGTATTCTGCTCATGATCAAGACCTTTTCTGTTCAAAATTATTGCTGGGAAACGATTTTAATTTTTGGTGTTAAAAAAGCATTGCATACATTACTACGCAATGTAACGCGTCCAAAAGACCGCGCCTGCAAGAGAATGCTACACAGCTGCATGCGGGCGAGTTGAAAGGCAACGATAATGTGCGTGCTCATGAAATACATTAAGTGATGACGTTTTGAAGCTATTGTTTGTTACGAAATACATAAAATTTTGAAAATGTTTCTGTAGGAAAAAAATAGGAAATAACGAATAAAATAAGATTTCATAAAAAAATTGAAAAAAAAAATTACTTTGACCTTCAATAACTTCATAGCTACCTATTGGTTTCCCAGCTATAGTCTAAAAGACAAAAATGATCCTGAAGATGGGCGGAATGCGTGGATTTCGGCTTCGTTGAGTGTCTTGTTTGTTACACCCGTTACAGGTACCGGGAAAAAGCTTAAATTAATTGCTTCTCGTCAACTGTAAATTGATATCAGTGATTTATTCTGATTTGTAAAACTTTTAAATTAGATATAAAATTAGTACTTAACTATTTTGTGAAACATGGACCTTAACTAGTAATTATTAGATAATTTGCTCCTAAATATTTAACAGGGTCCTGACCGGTGTATTTTTAAACGACAATTAATAAAAACAAAACTGATATGCTCTCATTTCGGTTACGATAATCGTTTTTTTCTTAAGCTTTGTTGAAATCGTTGAATGAAAAGCTCAGGGAATCCAGAATGTCAATCGTACAATGATAATAATAAATTGAAACAAACCAAGATTTTCGGTAAAAGTATTCAAAATGAACACTTTTCAGTTTTAGTTTTGATTAAAATTAGCAGTCTATGATAAAGTATGAGGGTGCGCTGTATGAATTTTTGTTATTATTTTTTTGGTTTGGATTATGCATTGTGTGGGTAATAGTCGGTGTGGATCTAAACTCTATCTCTTAAACGTATCTACTTAGTTTACTAAAACGTGGCTTTCTTAGCACAAAATGCTAAAAAGTGAAGTGAGCTTAAAATTCACCAAGTTTGAGCCAAACCGCAGATGGCACTCCACTTTACGTTAGTTTACTGGGACGAGTTTTTTTATTGATGGTTTTGCTCATTCTACTAAATTATTTAGTTAGTTTTTCGTGGTGTAAAGCTTAAATTGTTAGCAAAATTAAATTAAGTTACCGAAACTGAAATTGACTTTATTTAAACTTTCATGCATAGGAACGTATACCTATACAAAAACAAAATGTTTGTATTGTATAAGAACGTATCTTACAAAATACTTATTAGATTGTACATCATTCGTAATGCGTAATATTTATCTTGGGGATTCTTCGGGAGCCCGTTTCGTGGAATGGACTTTAGTGTAGAAAAATAACCGTTCTGTCTTTTGTTTTACTTCCCACAAGAACCTACTACGGCTATGAAACAACTACGAATGAGTTGTTTCTAAACACGTAAAATTCTCAATGACATAAGCGCATCATTTAAACGTTATGTGTTTCCATAACATGAGAGTTCCGTGCCTCAATGAATTAGTGGCGACCTCATTAACCCATATAAGCCAGCACTTAGATCACTCTAGCATTAACAATGAAATGAATCACCCTCCTGGGTACCCCACCGAGGGCTAAGACAATGTTTTATATTCCCCGTTCTTTAACCGCAGTCTGAAATTTGAGTTAAAGTGCGTATTTAATTAGCGAAAGGTGATTTATTACGAAGATAATAACCTGGCGTTTTTAATGATTGCACATTTTCCCGCCACAATGGCTTGTTTACGAATTAGCTTTAAAATTGGCCTATTGTTTTTTGTCTTAACTTTTGAACTTATTGGGTGTTTCTCTGTACTAAACTTTTAAATAATAATAAATGGTAAGTATATTTTTTTCTGAAATTATGGCAAGACGGTGCGTTATAAAATTTTCATCACCTAAAACGTGCATTTGTCATCCAGTTTACAGCTTTCCAAACTTTTCAACACTATTTGAGTATACCAGTAGTTCACACATTTTATTGAAACAGTATCAATCCCATTAAACAATGGAAGCAAACACTCAATAAAACAAATACATTGGAATAGATAAATCGAACCTCAATTTGTAACATGAACGTTTTTGTCATTCTTTTTATTCCAATACAATTTATCATTGGAGAAATGTACTGTGGGAAGATAATGGACTCGCGATTGAAAATGGTAATAGTGTTCAGGTAACAATAAAATTGGTCAAGGTAATTCGTTATCGCTTCGCGTGGTTGTAGACTGACGTAAGGTGCGCGGGCGTCGAACAGCGCAATCCGTACTGTCCCTTGTAAATCTAGACATTGTGTTTGTATGAGATGTTTATGTATGCTTGTATTGTCTTTGTCACCGTATTTCTGGTTAGAACAGATGTTTGATGTGATCTATATTGGTTGACAGGGTTATGTTGAAAGAAGTGTTTCAGTTAAAAAGTACCTAGTCTGTTTATTAACAGACTTAAAAAAGGAGGAGGTAATCAGGCGACGGTTTTATTCATCTATAGGAATTGAAACGTATACGAAAACAAGTTTTGTATTATGTATTGCATAATAACGTATCTTACAAAATAAAGGTTGTTCGTCTTATTCATGAAAAGCTTGTTATAACGAATTTCTTGAAAATTATTTTTTAAAATAGCTCAATAAGGACAAACACTCTATACGCCTTTGATAAAGTTATAGAAGAGTGCTGCTTATATTATCCCCATTAATTTATTACGCATATTTACAGAATAAGAATTTCAGTATTTTAATATTCCCTTCTACAGTTTAAATATTTTTTTCACTCCTCTTGCTCAAAAAGTGCGTCATTGTAACGTACAAGAGTCGAGATAAAATAGCATAATAAGCCCTAGGGGATAAAGTTTTTTCTTTTTTAATGTTTGTCTATTACCAATGAGCCTACTAAAACGAAAAAGTCTTTATTCATAATCACGAATAAAAACTCGCTCGACTTAATACTGGGGGCCTATTACGAAAAGTTACACGCGGCTGCGTCCGTGCTTCGTTCTGATTGATTCCTATTACAAAGCACTTGCGTATGCGATATTGCAAAGTGATTGCGTAAATTTGACAGTTTCTCTCTAGTGGATCCGTCATTATTCGTTCAATAGAATATGGACTACGATAGCTACATTGAAAATATTTGTAATAACAACAACCGACGAACTGCGGACGACTATCGTGACCAAGTTTCGTAATAGGCCCCCAGTTTCTCATTCTTATTTTTGAAAATGGAACTAAAAGCATCTCTTCGGTGAAATCATAGACTTATTTATACTCTGTGCACAGAGTGAATCGTAGAATGCGTGTTTGTGTTGTTTAGCTGCTACAGCAGAAATTAAAAAAAGGTACCATGGCGCGAAATCTTTAGATTTTTTTTATACTTAATTACAAACTGATTGAATTGTGTGACTGTAATAGGAAAGAAATAATTTTAATCTTCTGCCGTCCAGAAACAACAAATCAAATCATTTATTTAAATATTTTACAAAAAGTTTATGAAGTGGAGGATAGAAAGACGAGTGGATTCGTTTACGGAAGTAAGTAGGTATAAACTATTTAATATTGTATTTTATTTTCTCGCAATCGTAGTGAAAAGTATAGTGTAACACACGACGCTAAAACCCATTGTAACTCGGTTTCTATTTATTCCCTCGCTAAAGCTCGGGAATAAAAATACCTCGTATGCAATGGGTCATTTTAGCGTCTTGTATAACAATCTACTATTTTTATATGTTTGCGATTCATGTTGCCATCCCTATTGTGGGGAGTTTAATTCAGTATTAGCTTCAGAAAGTATATATTATATATTTACGACGACTTCCAATCAATTTGATTGACATAATTCAGTTTGATTTATTTTAAAATACCTTCAAGTATGATTGATGCTCAAATCAAAAGCTCTTTAGGAGTCGACAAAAAGCTTATATTCCGGGAAACTTGACTGTTTTTCTTATTTGCATGACAGTGGAAGTACTCAAGCGTCGTTGTCCCCTAAATAGAGCAAAATGGCGTGAAAAAAGTTCATTAATGCAATACATTCAAAGCTGGTGTGTCGACGGCAAGTAGCGTGTGTTTAGGGCCACCGCAGCTTTCCTACGTAGTTTTTGTGAGATAAAGTTTGTTTTAAATAATATTTAAAGGGTTTATAGACAGCACTTCTGCTGCCATTGGAAAAAAATACATAGTGCTTATATAAATAAAGACGAAATTGTGAATTGTGTTCTTATAGTGCACTCCGAAGAAGCTATGTTGTACTTTTAATCGCATAAAAAATATTTTCTGGCCTCTCGTTTAGTTTAATGGAGTTTTATTTCTAAAAGTGACTTTTAGAAATTTTCAGAAAAAGTGACTTTTAGAAATTAGTAAATAGATTTCACAATTTCGTCTTTATTTACGCACTATGTTTTATTCAATGGCGGCGTAATTTTCGTACGTTCTTAATAAGTACAATGATAGAACTAACATTGAGACTAGGTTTGCTTAATTTAATTTATTTAAAGACATTAAGTGAGTTCCCTTTCTGCAAGTATTTGTTTTTCAGTTGTGAGTTAAATAAAAGAAGAATACAATTAATCATTTATAACAATTCCTGTGAATTCTCCTACTTACATTGCAGTCGGTAGTGTATCCCGCTTTTATATTTTGTTTCCTTGTAAAACGTTTTTATTTATCATAGTACTAGCTTTACAGGAATATTTTGAACCCGGATATTTTTGAACATCTGCCAATCGCCTTCAGCCCTATCTAACATGTCGCTAGTACGTTCTTCCTCTGTGGCCGTAAAGTGCACATGCTACTAGTAAGTACCACCTCACGATTAGGGTTACCATGCCTGTCGAAATTTAAAAATCCTGAACATAAGGGCCGTAATATTCGTCAAAAAAAACCCGGACTAAGGGAAAAACCGCAGAATTCGGTCCTAAAAATTTTTCCTAAAAAATCCCTCTTTATTGAAAAAAAACTTTTTATTACACGTCGGCAACCGAGTTAATATTAAGATCCTTTTAATATTAACTCGGTCGACACGTAAGGAAAAGGTATATAGAAGATGTTTTAACACCTATGTTTTAGTTTAAACGCGTTTAATGCCTGTGCATTTAATCTAATAAAATGCAACGCGAAAGTTTAAGTGTATGTACGTCTGAACCTGAGTACAAATAAAAAAGTCGGAAAAAGAAAGGACAGAAAAGTTTGAATATTTAAAAAAAAAATCCGGCTAAATCCAGACGTATGGCAACTCTACTCACGACCCAATAACCTCGTGCTCTTATGCATCGGTAATAAGGTTTAAATTATAGGAATATGCGATGTAATAAACCTTATAAACTTATGAAGAGCTAAATAGAACTAGAATAACATGATTACAAGAAGTTTGCACGTTCCTTAATAAAACATGAAATTCAAAAGTAGCAGTAGCAATAATATTCAGCGGTAGTAGTTTAATAACAAGTCAAAGTTTATTTTCAATCATAATAAATAATGTTATCAAGCCATACCTCCGATTATTTTTTTAGACTGATTTTTGAAGTTATTAATTTTAAACTTTTAGATTTTATGCATTCACAATGCTATTTTATATTAAGATTAAGATTATTAATATAATTGGACAATATTAAAAACAATCGACTCACCCCTAGCAGCTCAGACGGGATTCGAAACCGCACCCTTAAGATTCCGGCCCAATGCACTAACCAATTATGCTACCGAGTCGCTAGCGAGATTAACGAAATTTTCTAATACTTTTCATGTTTCCGCTGTAGGCCAGCGCCATCTCATCAATGTGAAGAGAATTAACTTCGACATTCGAAAGCAACACCTTTACAGGTGCTAGACAAATCGATTAAGATGAAAGCCATATAATTTTAAACTTTTAGATTTTATGCATTCACTATGCTATTTTTATATTAAAATTATAAATATAATTGGAAAATATTAGAAAAAATCGACTCACCCGTTGCTACGAGTGAGACGGGACTCGAACTCGCACCCTTCGCTACGGGTGAGTCGATTTTTTCTAATATTTTCCAATTATATTAATAATCTTGTTATTTTTTTTTTAATTCTTGCACATAATGTAAATAGAACATTATTTAACATTTTATTGTTACATTATTTAACTAACAAACCAAACAACCAACATAGCAAAGCATTCTTCTTCTTCTCAACTTAAGAGCCGCGCTCTTGTCTGTGTAGCTTCCTTTGATCTGTTCCATATAGGCTCTTCTTGGTCTTCCTCTTCCTCTCTTTCCCTCTATTTTTCCTTCTATAATGTTTGTAATAAATTTGTCGTGTCTTATCAAGTGGCCGATCATTCTACCTCCTCTGTCTTCTATGATTCAACATAAAATGTAATCTTTAAAATAAATAATTAAGAAGTTTTATGATTCTGTTTTACATGAATACATAATAAATCAATTTGTCATTACTTATCTCTGAATTTAATTTTGAGATTCAAATCTTTAGCGTCTCGGTTAATCAATTCATAAGTTAATTAAAAAGCTTATATTATTTCTTTTAACTGCGCTCAAGTGAGCTACAATAATAATCTTTTCTGACATAATAAGAAACGTTTACCCTTTTGCAGCGCAAGAAAAAAGCAAATACTCTAGCCACAGGGCAAACAATTAAAAAAAGCATTGAGTACACCAATTAAAATGAGTAATGAGAATTGTATAACTCTTATCCATAAAACTTCGCGTAGGCTGTTCCTAAATGGTTTATTTCACAGGCCTATTACGTATGGGGTCGATCAATCATTCCCTTTTGTTGTAGGCACTTTAAGGCCTTTCGGGATAGCGCGGCGTCACTGGCTTGCAGTAAAGTAAACTGTCGTGAAATACTCTAGTTGTCTGGGCCTATTACATTAAAATAATCGCGATAATCGGACGCAATGGCGATGGCAACATTGGCAACACAACGCTAATTTGTAGATGGCGCTGCGTACGCTTGTTCCTAAGACAGTAGACGTTCAGATCAATATAGAAAAATAGGTTTTTATTTTGTAGTATTTTTGACTAAAAAATGCCCATAATGCAAGTGACGTAATTAAAAGCCAAATTAAGACGTTTTTATTCTTACAGAATTAATTATTTTTTTCTTAATACTTATCCAGATTTTACGGGAATACAAATTTCAACAGTTACAAAACTTACAAAAGTGCCAAAATTTTTACAGCCTATTTACACAGAATTTGATCATTTTAAAGCTATAAAACGATTTTTAAAGTAAAAGTCATTTGTTTTGATAGTTCTCGTGGAACAAGCGTAGTAGCGCCATTTTGACAGTTGCCTTCCCCATTCGTCGTTCAATTTTATATTTTTATTTTTTATACCTTATTCGTGAGTTAATAGCGTCACGGCGTGGGATGAACATCGTCCGCATATCGCTATTGTTTTAATGTAATAGGCCTGCTGATTTTTCTTATTGGTAGAGCATAGTCAAGATTTATTAACAAGATTTGCTGGAGACTACAGAATTTTAATTAACGATAAATAAATAAGTATCAGATATTACATATTGGTTCATTGCTCTGATTCCGAAGTAAGTGCCTTAAGCACTGTGTTATGGAAATCAGAAACAACAATGGTATCACAAATACAAAGTTGAGACACAATACCTAGACTTGTACTATTAGGCATTCTGTGGTAGTAGAGAGTAAAGCCAGTTTAATTTAATCATACTTATGTAATAAAAGGATTTTTGTATTTATAACCTTTGTATAATACGACTATTATTTGTTTATTTTATTTGCCATTCAAATTTTATTACAGTCTATATTGATATTCTAAATTATAAGTAAGTAAGTATTTATATTATATTAGTATTCAGCTTACACAAGTATTTGTACTTGTGTAAGCTGAATTAATTTAGCCTTTTAAACAAGTGCAGTTATTTATAAGCTATAAAGTAACACATTAATCAATGGAATTCAACCTTTTCCAATGTATAAAGCGACAAGTTGTTTCGTGTCGAAGCATAATCTTAGTACTAATTGGAATAAAGCATGGTTCCATATTGAACCAGTTTACAATGAACTATCATAAGTCGGCAATTCTGTAGCGAATACAATAAATTTGTAAGGGTCGTGTCAACATAGAGGGAGCAAAGGAAATTGGCTGTACGAATTCCGTACTGGACGTCCCATGAAAATCATAGCTTTATGGCAGGTAATAATTAGATGACGTATAAAGACGTTCGTGCATTAAAGGTTCCATGTAGGTTGGCTTTATTATTCTTTTTCTATTTGCGAATGAGGTTAAGGTCGTAATGATTCAGATCCGTATAATGGAGCCCTGTTCGTTGATGTGCTAAAAAGGATGTTATTAAAGGCCCGTAAACTCGATGTTTTACGACTGTAGAATCCGAAACTCATTTCATTTGATTAGCAATAGTTACTCGAGCGCTCTAGTGTTTTAGGAAACAATCTTTATTGAGGTCGACGATCGTGCGATATCTGATTCAGAAAAAAATACGAAAACGTTTTCTCATTGTAATAACTTCACTGATATAAATACAACTTTTGTTATAAAGAAGTTTAGGTAGAATTTTATCTACATCACAATTTTTAATATCTTACAACGAATGTATTTTGGGCGGCGAAAACTTGCTGTTCGCTGAAAAATTTAAAGAAATCCTAAACGGCTCGTGCCTTCAATAAATAAAATCAGTTTTTAATAAAACCTCTGCGTGCAACTAGCCAGGCATATTGCATCCGCGTATAAATTCACTAATACCGCTGCTCCGATGCGATAAAGCCTAAAATCGCAAAAGTTATTTCTGCCGCCGGAATAATTCTTCGGATTTTTGACAGCGCAATCGAAGTTTGCCGCTAGGCTCTGCCAGGCTTTAATTAAGAGCAAAACTGCAGTCGCTACGTATTGCTGCTCAGGGGCCTTATGCGGGTACCCGAACGAATCCCATTCGAATAAAAAGTGTTATTGAACATATTGGAAATTCAGAACAGTGTTCGACGAGGTTTATCGAATATTAAATAGACAATCACGAATAGCTCGATGGAAGTATTTGACTCGATAGGAGTGATAAATCAAATCAAACGAGGATGGCTATCACAATATTGTAAAAGCAACATTATATAGAAGTACACAAAACTGAATTTATGATTAGACTTTTTCGGATCAAAGGTATTCGTTCATGCATTACTGTACGTCATTTAAAATTCGACATAGGGTGAAAATAAATGGAATATTCCGTTTTTAAAAGCTGAGATTTTTTTGTGAAAATTGTAACCACAGCTAGAACAGTGAAAACGTAACATCGAAATCGTTTTTCTTTTATTTGAGCGAAAACAGTCTCTTGGTTTCAAGTATAAACTCTCAATCGTTAAATTATAGAGGGTTTCCAAAGCGATCACACCCTAAGTTCATTGTTTAATCCATAATCATTCCAGTTTTATTTCAAGGCGATAGTTTGAGAAGCGCAGGTGCTGGAAACTTGTTTCCATAATTTTGTTTTTGTTGCAAATATTAAAGTTACGCGCCATTTAGACCCTAGTTTATTTTTATTACAAGAACGTTTAAGAATCAAGTACACTCGAATTGAAATAATTCGAGCGCCTTTTATTGAATTCAGGAGTGTTGGTGGTACTTACCTATAAGTCTGTTGTATTGATTTAAGTCACAGCTGTTAACAATTTAGCCATAGCTGTAAAGCACCATTTGCCAAACTTTATCTAATTTTCTCTATATACCATATTTTTTGCAAAAAGCAAAACTCGAACCCTTTTTAGGGTTCCGTAGCCAAAATGGCAAAAAACGGAACCCTTATAGATTCGTCATGTCCGTCTGTATGTCTGTCTGTCTGTCCGTCCGTATGTCACAGCCATTTTATTCCGAAAGTATTAGGATTACACAGTTGAAACTTAGTAGGTAGATGTATTCTGTTAACCGCTTAACGATTTTAATACAAAAATAAAAAAAAGATTAAGGGGCGGCTCCCCATACATAGAACTGAAACTGAAAAAAAAAAATTCTTCATACCAATACGTGCGGGGTGTCTATAGATAGGTCTTCAAAAATGACATTGAGGTTCCTAAGACAATTTTTTCTCAATGTTAACCGTTTGAAAGATAAACACTGCCAAAGTGGTAAAATGTGTGTCCCCCCCTCTAACTTTTGAAATAGGTGAGTGAAAAATCAAAAAAATATATATGCTATAGATCTTAATAAAAACATTCACTGAAAATTGGTTTGAACGAGTTTAGTTTACGAACCTAGTAATTAGTTTTCGAGATATATCATATTTTCAAAAACCGCAAATATAACTTTGTCATTCATACCGACACTGTGAAAAACAAAGTTATTTTTACAGACGAAAAATGATAGTGGTATTAAATATGGTATGGTATATAAGGTAACTACGGGACCCTACGGCGCGTGGCCCGACACGCACTTGGCCGGTTTTTTTTTCTATCAACAAATTTATTTCACTATTAGTGCTATTGGTGCCATTAACGAGTTCTATCCAAATATTTGAAAAACAAAACCATTGACTTCCCAAACGTGTATGAAAATATGCATAAGTAATCAGCATTAGCACTATTACATTTTCACGCTTCAATTTCGGAGACACTGTTATTTGAAAGAAAAATTTGCGTTCAGCGTTTGCAGCCAAATCCACATGCACATTTGCACAATCAGCTAAAAAGGAATGAAGTTTTTTTCGCTTGTTCGAGTCCCGTGTCCGTAACGTTCCTACTAGCTCATTGGAAATTCAAATCGAGCTGGACCTCCACACCCTGTAATCAATAACATTACATGTACGTGCTTCCTAAAGCCGTTGCAAGACCGACAATTACTGTAGACGGTGGCCGAAGTACGGCCAAAGTGGTAGATAAGAATGAGAGCTGTTTAAGGGTGAAATACGGCGAAGTAATAACCCATTCTCACGCTGACCTGAAGCACGTAGCACTAGCCAATAAGGCACTTAGCAGTTGCAGTAGATTTCAATCTCAGGAAGCCATTTGGATAAAAGATTGAAGTTTCTGGCTTTATCGAACGGATTTGGAGAAATTGACACGAGGCGCTTTGGGATTAAGTAGGTGGGTGTTAATTATTATTTTTCTTTAGGGATAACAAAAGTCACTTGAATTCGTGTTTTCATTAAAACTTGTTAATTAGTCTAAATTGTATTGGTTTTAATCAAGTGGAATTGATATTGCAAATTATAATGTAATCAAATTAGCTAGTCAACCTGATACATTGCAAGTTATTAATATAGATAGGTAACACGGTTATAGAGCGTCGCCAGTCTCTCAGAGCGTCTTAATAAAGACACTTGTCTTATCACAACCGAATAAGCAAGTGTTGATTCTTGCAGTTACCGTGGTTTGGAGTGCCAAAGTTACTTTACTTAATCGTTTTAAAATGAAAAGAGTGGATATACCAGTAATAATGAATGCATTTCCGATAACATGTAGCAGTTCGAATTATGTTAATGTCCAGGTACTTGGCCCGACTACATAATGAAAACGCATCAAGCCTGATTATAAAAGTCAACTCCCGAGCCGGACCCTAAAAGCAATTACAAAGTATTATTCATTCCAGCCGTAACATTCCAAACGGCAACATTCGTGGTGGATGCAAAGAAAATTGCACAAACTAATGATCATATCGTTCCTTGAATACAAATTTAGGTCTTTCAGCGCGGCCGGTCAGCGGCCGGCCTATTGCTCGCGTTAGGTCGGTAAATTGAAATGGCGTTATGATTTATAGTGAGACTTCACGAACCTGTATTACGGCCAGCTTCCTACGAACGTGATGTGAAATCTCAAATTAAAAATGTTAGAACTCAGGCAATTTTTTGTGGAATTTTGTTTTAAAGAAATAACGTATTTTGATTTTGAGGTGAGGTGTCACGGGATGGGTGGCCGGATATTTGGTTAGTTTTATGTACATTCATTCAGTTAAACAAATAAGAAGCTTTCCTAATTTTCATGTTTTATTTTTTACTTCGTTGTTATATATGTAATTTTTTCGGATGTGCCATCAGTTAAATCGCGAGTGAATTATTTGCCACATAATTATTTCGTATTGTCTCCCACTGTTCATCCGGTCTGAATATTGCAGACTCGAGAACAGACGTGGTTTTCTCGAGAACGTTTCACGTCAATTATTCACGGCATTCCGCCTTTATGTGTGGTGCGCAACGATAATATGATAACATTTTGACGAGTGTAAATTCCTTCAGTTCCAAATTAAATGGGGGTTTGTGAACGAGGCATTCATATGAAAATGTTCTAAAAAGGTTGGAATACTGAGAGGCTTCTGGCTGGCGCTGTTAGTTTAAAAGTCATATTTAGCTAATTACATTGCGGCGGCTGTGGCGGACGGTCGGCGCCGGTCTCCAGAATTTCATTCGCTAATGTAGAATACAATATAGGTATGGTATGGACAAATGAAAGAGACTAACTTTTTAGGACTCAATTGTGCTTTTTGTTCGACGCTTCTTTTATGGAGCACAGACTGCTTTTTAATTTTATTTATCTTTTGTTTTGTTTTTGAACGTCTGCTGTTTTTTCGCTGCTATTTTCTTAATTTCAAACATACATATTTTAATTCATTATTTTGACCTTACATCAATTTATTATCTTTATTCAGGACTAATAAGTTAATGTGTGATATTGAAAATTTTGTACAAATAATAAGTAGTACTTAAATATTCATATCATTTTAGACCACACA
Source organism: Agriphila straminella (assembly GCA_950108535.1). Lineage (NCBI taxonomy): Eukaryota > Metazoa > Arthropoda > Insecta > Lepidoptera > Crambidae > Agriphila > Agriphila straminella. Next base: position 9,235,190 of record OX467306.1, on the reverse strand, counting down.
CTTAACACCTATATATTCTAACAAGGAACAAGGGCTTGTTCATAATGTTTCTAATATAGAAAATAGTACAGTAACATATTCCTAAGTTAATAATAGTTTACAACAGTTTACATAATTTCAACGTACAATTTCGTGCCTGCTGCAGAGTGCTACTGCAAGTAGTTGGATAATATCGCGGTATTTTAAGAAACTATTATTATGGCTTACATTTTCTTGGACAGAAGTGCCTTGGCGCGACGCCCAGTGTAAGGTGGGGACAACGGCTTGCGGTCTTGTCCTCTCATTTTCATAACATTCTTTACGAGTTTCAGTTTATCGTTCGCGAAAATTGGAGAGTGTTGTTCATCAGCTTTCTTTTGTTTTTATTATATTTTTTAAATGGCCCTCTTTTTTACTTTAGTAAAACTACGGTATCGCGGCAAAGAATTTCCTCTTCCCGTATCGTAGCGTGTTGTGTTACATGCAAACAGTATATGGAAAATTTTCCGAAGAAAATTCAAACTTCTTTGCATCACGATAGCGAACATTATGCATATTTAGTTTACACATGTTGCACTGCATATCTGGGTACTTTCAAGCGTTAAGACTGCGATGCATTTTAATAGCAAAGTGTTTGATACAGGTGGGATATGGAATTTTATTATAAATATGATTTTATTTTCTTCTAATCTTCGGCTATGACAGTAAAGAATAATTTAATAAAAACACCAAAACGTATGTACAGATGCACATCAGCCAATACAATGTTGACCTTGAGACCTTCTCTATGCCCTACGTAATAAAAACTGTTTTCGCAATTACATTTTTTTACTTAATGTACTATCTTGTGTCTATGAACGCAACCATCCAGTAAATCTTGAAATGAAAATTATGTTTCAGTTTTTAAGATTAATTTAACGTCAGACAGATTCTTTTAAAATGATGTCGCTGAAACACCAAGTCTGTGAAAGCAGCAGATCCTGTCACTTACAAAAGCTTCACTGGTCCAAAACTTGGTGCCGGATAATGAGATTCTTATAGAAAATTAGCTTTTGAGTAATCTATGAGTTTTGTTATTGCAATAAGGATTACCTACTGTAGGTACAACTGAAAATGTTTTAGTTTCACAGAAGCAACCCGCAGTGCGTCATGAGAATTTTGATAATAATTAATTTTCTTAACTGATGCTAACGTTTTAATAACTATTATTATGTTGAGATACCTCAATAACTAAGTTTTAGCCCGATCTGTCCAGTGGATTGAGGTTTATGGTTTATAACGCTGGTCTACGTAATTTAACATAATGCATTTCTTCTAAATGCCAAAACTAAAAAGTCTATAATCTAAAATAAAAGCATTTCGTTGAGCTCTGCGCTGATTTCAAAATTACTTAGTTAAAGTATTAAAATCGGAAGTAAAATAAAAAGACATGCGATCAAATATATTTTTGTTGAACAATGTCTTATGTGAGAATCTTTTGCCCTCTTAAAGGATTCTGAATGTTAGCTCTAGGCACTCCTTTTGGCAGGCACTCCAAAACGTTTTTGCTTTTATGACCCAATAAATTTCATAAAGTTATCGATTTTACGACCACATCACAAGGACATGTCATAAAAGTAATAATAATAGATATAAACTCTATGAGTATGTCTTGGAGTATATGTGATATCTAGCTTTGAGTTACGGCTATCAAAGATTTTAAGATTGGGATGAATGGTTACCAGAAGACTATCAAACAACACTGTGCTGGAATTGAATGACGATGTCTAAAAAGCATAAATTTCAAAAACTAGGAAAAGGCCTAACGCTGATCTAACTATATTTCGCATAAAATGTCACGCAAACGTAAAATAAACTTCGATTCAACAATAACAAGCTTAATTCAAACTGAAGTAAAATAACTTTCAATTATTAATAAGACCGTTTTCAATTATAACAACAAACCTGTAAAGCTTTTGAAACTATCAAAGACGTCAAGCAATCCATTAACGTTACTTAGTTAATACAACATTAAACATTATCTCAGATTTACAAGAGAACTTAAATCCTTTGGTTTCCATAGGACTTTGGTATCAGGCTGGTTATCTAAACATTGACGAAAGGGTTAAATGAGATCGATATCAGCTGCCAGACCCTTCGTTACATACAGACTTAATAAATTGATTTAAGATATTTTACAAAGGCCTTTAACCAGCTCTGCTTGAAAAATTATGGATCTACCTACTCGTACTCGTGTGCTATTGTTGTGGAAATTACCTACTAAGATTTTTAGTTCGTTTCCCACACGCACCTTTAACAGCGTGCTATTCTACTTTCCGGGGGAAATTCGGTGATAATAATGTAATAGCTTATGTCACTCAGGAACAGTATAGCCATAGAATATTATATAGTATTTTATGGTGTGGCTTTAAAATTGAATTTTTTAATTCGGATGAGTTAGTTTCGAAAATCCAAACATCCAATTTTTAACTCTTTATATAGGTAGTTAAAATATCATACGTTTGTGTACTGTAGGCTATATAGAAGTCTATCAGTTTTGCTTTGCTGATACTAATTTGACATACGATAACTTGCTTAGCTTTTTCAATTACTTTTCTAACGTGAAGTATTGTATGACAAGGCATAATAATGTAAAAATATTAGAATTTAAAACCATAAACCGTTACAGTAACTGATTGAATAACCTCATGAATAGGCTAAAATATTCTGTATGTTTCCTAAGAATGTTTGTACTCGAGGTGAGTGTTTGTCTTGCTAACGTTTGTACAAAGTAAGCTCCAGGGAGTATCGGTGGTTTTATTACGATACTCATGGACTCATGTGCAAACTGTTGTATCCTGTCTACGGTTGTGTTTTATTTATTAAAAGGTCCAACTAATTGATAGCAAAATATAAAAATAATTAACACATTTATTCAATAGTAGGTATTGTATTGTTATAGACTGAATTCAAAAAGTATAAAACTACGTTAGTTTTTACGATCAAAGCTCGCTTTTGAAAATTTTCATCTTGTAATAATTATAAATAATCCTAATTAATCTCAAAACTTATAGCCGCTTTTTTATTTATTCGGACTTACCGATTTCAAAAATATCTTATTATAGAGTTATGAATGAGAAATTCCAGATGACATTATTTAAATATAATCTTTACGAATAATCAAGATAAATACTCGCAATCATCAAAGAATAAGCAAACTAAATCTTGATTTGAGTTAACAGCTTTTCCGACCTTCTGTAAGTTTTATTAACGGATACATAATAGGTAAAGAGCGTTTATTCCACGTCTATCTTTGAAGGAACACAGGAACGGGAGCGGTCGTAAATTATTTGATCTTAAGTCCTCAGCGTACTTAATGACCCATAAAATGAACTGAGACTAAGGGTAAGCTACTAGTTGTAATTATAAATAAATCTCGACGAACTTACAATGGTACATTGGCTGAAAGGGTGTAATTGCCACCACTGAATGAGGCTTTCATGAAATTATTCAGGTATTTGTTCGAGTTTTACGTAAAAATGAATTTGTTTTTTTAATAGCGTTTTCACATTTTTCAGCTCTGATAGACTGTCTCACTCACGCTTTGAACTTTTTTAAAGATAAAAAATGTCTTGATTTATTTTTGGCAAATGTTTTTAATAGTTACATCATCAATAAAATAGTATTACATATATTATACTATACATACATTGCTTTTGTCGAAAACTTATATTTAAATGTAGAAAAACTAGTTCAAATTGTTCTTTTTTGAGGTTATTTCGCCAAATTAATCCAAAGTATACTTTAAATAAATATACTTCGTGAAATATTGCGTGGTGTACCTGTAAATTATTTATCTTGTAAATACAACTATTTTAAATAAATGAAAACGATTATTCTCAATTTTGGAAAAACGATGTTAAACAGCGCAAAATAAATAATGAAGCTAAAAACGTGGAATGTCCTGGGGTCGAATTGCGTAAGGTAATCGTATTCATTTGACAGTTCATATCGTATTCCATCGGCTGCATTTTGTATGGGATGACATATATTATGATACAATATGAACTGTCAAATGAATACGATTGACTTTACGCAATCACCTAGCAGATTTGAAATGCTATACAACGTGTTACAAAATAATCTCTAATGCCGAATATGATAGATAGGGACCATCAAACTGAACAACTTTTACTATGGGACCAAATCTGAAATCGCGAAAGAAAAATCAGCTGTTTCATACAATTTTTTAACAAAAATATGAAAATGTATAAAACAGCTAATTTTTGTTTCGTGATTTCAGAGTTGATCCCATAGTAAAAGGTGTTCAATTTGATGGTCCTTTGTACCATATTCGGAATTAGGGCTTATTTTGTAACACGTTGTTTATATTACTTCATATTCTGAAAACTACGCCTGTGTGTGTATCTCACAATGGTTGAACACAGCTTAGAACAAAATATTATATTTCCTAAAAGTTGCACCGCCCGCCCGAGACACTTCAAGTTACACAACTGTGACACCTGACAAATAGTTTGTTTAGTTGGTTGCAGATTCGGTATGACACCATCTAGATATATATATTTAAGGAATTGTTTCATATTTAGCTCTTTGACACACAATTATAAAACAAACAGCCTAAAATATTACCTACTTATCACAGATTGCCTGGTATAAGCCGCTGATACACTCTGCGATTGTTGTTCACATATTTTGATAAATTAATCCCTCATTTACGTTCGTGAACAAAAACCAAGGTCCCAAACATATTAATATGATCTGGCCACAATGGAAGCATTGCGTGTTAAATTCAATAAATGACATAAGCAACAAGGGACATTGTTTACAACACATAATGATTTAGTTAGACACAACATTGTTGAACACCAATTTTGTACCGGTGACCCTCGAGTTGGAGCTACAAGTGTCTTGGGAAACTGAGAACTGTTATTACACGTAAATTTATGGGGAGAATTCCCACTAAGTTCCAAGTTGCCATAAACAACAATACGGAACTTATCCGGTGTTTCGGTGTAATGTGACGCGGAGAAAGAAATCCACGTTGTAAAATTTGTGTCGCGTCGCTTATTATGAGACTTTATTCCCTACTTTGTACAACTTTTGCTCATTTTCGTTAATGTCCCACCGTATCATTTTGCGACGGCTTTAGAATATTATAAAACGCTATTTAGCGGAATGGGAGGAGATAGCCATCAAAACTTCGCAGTCGTGAGTGCAAAAAAGTTGTTTTTAAACTTTTTACTTCAATTTAGATGATTAATAAGCGTTAAGTTGACATTTGATTTATTACTGTCGCCAAATTAAATGCTATATTAAATGAGGTAGGTCTGTTAGGATTGTCTTTAGTCAGCTTTTTAACAGCCACTGTGGTTTCAGATAGCCGTAAAGGAATCAGAGGGCTATTCGTATCTATTTACTGGTCTGATATATTTTTAGAATTCCTCGTACTCTTATAATTTCTGGCGCTCTGTTGTAATTATTTCAACAACCTTTTTGGTGTCATAAATTAATTACTGTTTTTTTATTTAACAAATCAACAACTGCAAAAATGTTACTGATAGGTACTTGCAACAAACCCAACACGTTTACAATGTTCCAATCCTCCAATGAAACACGTAAAGTGTAACAAAACACGCTATAAAATAATTAGCTATTTTAATTCTTTGCGGAATGTCACGACACGTTTAAAATAACAATATGTTGTCACGTTCTTTGTTTGAATGCAATGCAAGTTACATTTTCCCAACAATTAGCAATGAAATTAGGTAAGTGTTTAATTTTGCTTAGATCACAGACCAGCAATTTTTCTGTAAGTACTGTAAAAAATATTAAGGAATTATTAAATTGATTTTTCAACACACTTGCTCGTAAAGTGAGCCCTAATACATCGCTTTTAGGGCCATAAGGCTTACCGCTGACGGGCGCTATTTTGTAGCTGCGATAAGCGCGGCGTTAATCGCGGCGATATCGCTGCGATAAACGCGGCGATAATCGCGGCGACAATCACGGCGCTTTTTAGTCGCTGACGTAGGTTAACCCTAAAAGGCACCCGGTAATAATATTATAGAACAATCACTTTTATTATTGCTAAGCTCTATAAAATAAAGTTTATGATTTATTTATGTCAGTAATTATATACTTTTCACAAATGAAGCAAACAATGTATACGATTCAAATGTCTTCAGTACCTTTAGCACGAACAGCTATCGAGAAAAAAAACGCACGTAAAATTACTCGATAGACAATTCTCTATGGAAAATTTCATTTCGCTTATCGGCGATAGATGGCGTTGTACAAATTTCCAATACAAAATTTATCTATCGAATGATTATTTTTTTGATAGCTGTTCGTGCTAAGGGTACAGATCCTTTTATCGTCAAAATAGTGTGAAGAACAAAAATTCTGCATTTACTTTATATGCGCAAATTCAAGAATTAATAAAAATTTGTTCGATACCTACTGGAAGGTTTTGACCCCGAAAAAATATTGCGAGTCGCTCGAAGTGTTTGTTTTGCAGACATAAGCTAGTTTTTGTATTACATCATTTTATGACATATTAAAAAATAATATTTTTATCCATGTTCCACAAACGGTATTTTTTATGTGTTTTAACTGTTACTGTGTATGTTACTATGATGAGATTTTGATGACATGTTATAGTGTGTTTTATATTCGCAATATACTCACAAAGTCAAAGGGCTTTGATATACCACATGGTATGAAAAAAATCTTTGTAAGTACTGAAAACTTTATGACATCACAGTTTCTACCCCCGCCATTTTCACGCTTTTCATCTTATATATTTGTGATCGGGGCATCGTATTGAATGCATCGATACCACATTTTTGTATTTTCGTGATGACTTGTGCGAAAAATAACCTCAAACCCTATAATTACCGATCGGCTAACAGTACAATAGAATATTTTATTCATGTTTTTCGAACGTTATAGTTATCTTTTTTACTATAAGTTCTATACTATAAGGAAGGAACGGTATGTTTTTACATTTTTCATTATAAGTCGAACACTATGCGGCCTAAAAAAAGAGAAATGTTTGAAAATGTGCTAACAACACTCTTTCATTATGTTATGATACCCACATGCCCTACTAGTAGCCTCACTTCAAATTTTTAAGACCCCTTTTCAATTCCTGCTGTAAAAAAAACATCCTTATTTGCAAAATATTTGGGCAAACGTCATCTTAAACTATTCCAAATTTCAAGTTGATACCATTAATAGATAGTTATCGAGATATCCAGCTGTGACAGACAGACAGACAGACTGAGTCACACCATAAGGGTTCCTTTTTACCATTTTGCTACGGAACCCTTATAAAGAACCCATAGAATGCTTATGGTTTTTCTTTTTTTGTGTAAAAACTCGCAATAGGAAATAATACGTAAAACTTTTCGCAGATGGCGCCATTGTACTCTGTGGTAAACAAAAATGGTTTTGATTGGCTAAAATACGTCAGAAATTACATTTTACATCTGAAACATCAAATTTAACGAATTTAGGACAGTCGCATGTGGCGCCATTACTTCCTCAGTATTATCCCCTATTCCATGCCCAATGCGATTCTTTTACGCAAAACAGAAGTAGGTAGGTAGGCATTGTTATGGAAAACATATTTAAACGGCGACTGCTTTGATTTTCATTATTTATAAATAAATAAAATTTACTAGATGTTTGTTCTTAGACAATCCGACAGTGCTTTCAATACGATTTTATTAGCGACTAGTCAAATTCTTTAGCTAACTTGATGTTTCTTTTGTTACGTTTACGTTAAGTTTTCCATAATAATATAGGTAAATTATAAACTTATGATAATCCCAGAACAATAATTGCCTATAACCGACCTTAGGTTCGTAGTGTGTTCCTACCTTTTTTGGAACAGGATTAAAAACTATATAAATTGGTAAGCATATCATGTAATAATAATTCTCTTACTTTTTATTGCAAACTCTACCATTACAAAAATAATTATGTCAGCCAGCGAAAAAAATTGTGGTGTCTTTTAGGGTTAAAGCCGCTTGTCACTCTTGTCAGTGTCATTTCGTGGGCGATTAGTCGCCGAGCTATGTGTGAGCTACTTTTTGTAGCTCGTGGGCGTTTACGTATTGAACTCCATATGTTCTATTCTGGGCTACAAAAAATCGCTCGGCGATTAAGCGCCCGTGAGCGTTGGCGCTAAACCGAGCTATAACAAACGCGTGCAGAAATATATAAAACACTAGTTCGTAATAAAATTAACCCTACAAAGTTGAATTAGTACCTTACTGCAAGTTCTATGCGAGTAAACAGAGCCTTCCCAATTTAGCCGGGTAATACAGTAACTTTTTTTTTGACAGCAAAGAGGTTTTATGCTGCTGAAAATTCATATACATTTTTGGAATAAATAAATGTGTAAGTCCTTAATTAAGTCAAATAAATATATAATTATTATCAAATTATTCATAATTCACAATATTTTGTTATAAAATATTAAAATATTTGCATTTTGTCACTTAAAATTATAATTTTGAAGTATTAGTAGTAGGCTGTATGCTCCTCACCCCTTTGTTCGCAAAATATTCTTGCGTTGGGCGTGTGAAAAAAAAAAAACATGCGCGCCTTTTCCAATAATTATCAAATTTTGTTTTTGCCATATTTGTTGCTGTGTGATATATTTCTTTTTTTTTCCTCGCAAATGTGTTGAAAAACGTCGTATGATACTCGTGAGCTCTTGCTTATTGCACACTCCACAGCCTTGTGTGCAATGAGCAACCTAAGCTAACTTGTCTCATAATGTACTATTAATAAATAGTTATTGGTTTTAATAAATTCTTATATTTTGCTGCAGTTATTGCTTCTGGTTGGCTAAAAGTGTTTTTAATAGTATTACGAGTATCTAACTCATTTTAATACCTACTTATCTAGCTTTTGTTACAGGTACGTTCGTGATTGGTCAAAGGCTTTATTTTGATCCTATACCGCTATAGTGCTATAGGAATCTTCTTCACCGGCTCAGTACGTTTTCATTTCAGTCCTAAAACAATAGCTTTTCGTGGAACTCGTAATCAAATAACCAATAATAGAAACTATAGGAGAGTACGGCTCACATGAGAGTCACCACATTCGGGTCATTCCACATGCCGCCGTTCATTAAGTGAATATGATCGATAGTTGAGGAGCGTCGCGACGTTAGATCATTACTGATATGCGAATGGCGCTTGCGGTTCGCAAACGCCCCTCTGGCCGTTATTAATTGCCTCACGAACAAAAGCAAATGACTCGGTAGAGGTGATCCTGCGAGGGCGGGTCGGCGTTATCCATTCACCCGGTGTAGACGTCCCGAAGAGAAATGTTCATTCACGATAGGAGAATTTATGACTTTGATTTACGCTGGAGTTTTCACGTGGCGTCCTCGACTGGAGTTGGCCCATAAATAGAGTAGGGTCTCGACTGACATTTGGACGGTCAGCCATTACTAGAAGTCGCACGTCTCCCGCTATCCGACTGCCATATGCGGCGCGGAATTGATATAGGAAACGGAAACGCTCATATTTACATATTGAGTGAACGGCCATAGTAAAATGTTACCGCTTATGGGCTTTCTACTTTCGTTCTACGCGAATACGTATTGTTAATATTGAGTAATGTGCACGTGTTATTGTACCTTATACCACCACCAGTAGTGTTTTTAAATTAAATCTGTTAGAATGAAAATTTAATTGCGTATTTCCTTTGGTAAAATTTAAAGGGCTAGAGAAATATATCATCAATGCCCTAATAACATGGTAGTCTTCTATTACCGATTAAAAACTTAGATTGGAAATGTAGACCACGTTGCCTTCATTGGCAATCGTATACGGAATTATAGAAGGTCATCTTTTTAATAAGTACCTACCTACTATAGTAATACTAACACCAAAACTGTAAACAGAACTTTACTTTAAAAAACCCACAACATTTTGTTCAATAATCGCTTCACTAAAATATTCAGCGCCAGCATTCCATTGTACAGCTGACGTACGAAATACAAGTACAACGGTGCAATATTTCCATTTCCGCATAATGCCGGTGTTGAAAAGCCGCGAAACACATTAATTCAGCGGCTGTGAGCAAGGCGCTCAAAAAATATATAGCGGCGGTGTCGTCACATTGTTTGGCTGCAGTTAGGTAGTTTTATCTCACACAATTTCAATTTTTCATCTGCAACTGTCAGCTCCGCGGCAGGAGATAAGTAACGCGTTCGTCCCGGCGTGAAAGTTTGTTGCTGGTTTGCGCTCCACTTCCTTTTGTAAACTTTTTGTATGACTGCGATATCAATAATTCTAGCGAAGCTTGCGTACAAACTGTTTTGTTTTCAGTTAGAGTGTTTTTAAGGACTGGGTGGTTGTAGGTATAGAATAGAAACAGTCTGTTGCTTCTAAGTTGCTATAAAATCATAAGTGCAATATAAGTATTGGTTAGCGTTCTACGTTATTTTGTAACCTTTTTGTATGACTGCGATATCATTCATTCTAGCGGCGCTTTACGTATAGAAGTGTTTTAATTTCAGTTATCTATCGTGTCTCTTTTTGTTACACTTGCATTTAGTGTTGTTATTCAAGTGTTTCAATTTGTTGTATTATTGTGTTAATGTTTTATTAAATAGAAATGTTAAATAATGAAAACCAGATCATTTAGAAACTCATCTGAATCTACCATTAAAGTGAACATAATATTCCATTGAGAAGAATTTTCCTGAAAACGTACTTATGAAATGCGAAATAGTTGGCTAAGTTTAATGTAAGTATGGCCATAAGTAACGGCAATAAATCGATGGGAAGTCCTCCTAAACCCTAACTTAAGTGTTAGGTGTCCCAAGACAGTTTCTAAGTGAGTGAGTGTGTGTATAGATAGATGGTCTATAAACTTTATTATTCGTTATTGGTTCAAGAGAACCATTTACTGATTTACATTTGAAAAAAGAATAGATTATAAATTTTTGATTTAATTTTCTGTACTTATACTATTTTATTTTAATGGACGTTAATAGATCTGGTGTACTTTTATCTTACAAAAATATGGTTCAAGATTAGGAAACGGTTAGTTAATAATTCGTTTATCTTCTCTTTAAAGTTTTATATAAACTATAAAAATAGTAGATTGTTATACAAGACGCTAAAATAACCCATTGCATACGAGGTAGTTTTATTCCCGAGCTAGCTAGCTTAGCGAGGGAATAAACAGAAACCGAGTTACAATGGGTTTTAGCGTCGTGTATTACACTCTACTTTTCACTACGATTGCGAGAAAATAAAATACAATATTAAATAGTTTATACCTAGGTACTTCCGTAAACGAATCCACTAGTTTTTATATCCTCCACTTCATAAACTTTTTGTACTGTATTTAAATAAATGATTTGTGCTTGATGGCAAACGATTAAAATTATTTCTTTCCTATTACAGTCACACAATTCAATCAGTTTGTAATTATAGAAAAATTCTAAAGATTTCGCGCCATAGTATTTTTTTTTTAATTTCTGCTGTAGCAGCTAAGCAACACAATCACGCATTCTACGATTCACTCTGTGCACAGAGTATAAATAAGTCTATGATTTCTTCTTCTTATTTTTGTTATGGCAATCTACTCCACCTCAGGGAGTAATTTTTGCCAGTGTCAAGTGTAATGATTTCACCGAAGAGGTGCTTTTAGTTCCAGTTTCAAAAATAAGAATGAGAAACAGTATTAAGTCGAGTGAGTCTTTATTCGTGATTATGAATAAATACTTTTTCGTTTTAGTAGGCTCATTGGTAATAGACAAACATTAAAAAAGAAAAAACTTTATTCCCTAGGGGTTATTTAGCTATTTTATCTCAGCTCTTGTACGTTACAATGACGGACTTTTTGAGCAAGAGGAGTGAAAAATACGTTTTAATACTAATATCAGATTTACTGCAGTAAATTGAAATGTAACAAAAAAATAGTTTGCTTATCAATATTGTTCAAAATGGCAAATTAACAATTCGTACAAAAGCAACAACAACAATGCATATTAATTGCCAAAAAACTTGCCACTGAAAGCAATCTAAATCGACTACCTACCCAGTACGAATTGTAACAAAAGTTTAACACTTCAGTTCATTCGCGAGGCTGTTTTTGTTTCGGTCGTTAATTGTAAAGGCAAAACACAAACGCGTGACTGGCCCGGAAGATTAATGGCCCGCGTGACAAAACGGGAAAATTGTGCTGCATCCATTCCGTCGGAATTGCAGTCGGGAAGGCGCGAAAAACAATCAGTGAATAGCTAATGCGCCAAATAGTATTATTGGATAATACTCGTAAATTAGATTTAGATTCAACTTTTGGTGTCGCAATGTGTTGTCGTCGTATTGTTACAACATGAATTTGTTTATTGTTGGTGCAAATATAAGAAAATATCATAATACTATGAAGCCTGCAGAAGACTTTTCGAGAATTTCAGATATTTACAGATGAAATAAATTGTCCCTGATTTTTTCTATATGCGATAGAGATAGATACCGTGGTAATTAATCTGGAGTAGGTAGGTCGTAGAAAAAAAAGTTTTGAAGTTTATGTCTTAATAAAACGCGCAAAACTCGTGATTTGTAGGTTCTGCGCTCAAAATTGTTGGCAATTAGATTTTTACGTCTGTATTAGATTAATAATTATTACATAACAAAATGAAAAGTCAACAACATAAAAAATAAATTAGGTACCCATTTAATTCTTAGCCAACACTAGCCTTTCGCTATTTGGGCCATTTTCACTTTGGGCGTTAATTGTAAAAGCAGAACACGAAGGCCTGCCCGAAGATTAATGGGTCGCGTGACAAAACGGGAAAATGTGCATCCATTCTAATTGCACTTATTTATGTAGGCTTGTGCTCATAGAATTCTTTGTACAATGACAATGTGTATTCCTATGTACCTATATTTTAATTTTATGTTAATAAATAACTTGGGACAAAAATCCTTACCCACAAGGGGTCTTGTTAATATTAGCTACAATGTTGGCAGTTATAAAAAAATATGGAAATGGTGAGATTTTGCTTAACCCGTGACTTTTAGTGAATGATGAACGGTGTGGGTCTGCCGTCTTTCACTTGCTAGTGTTAGAGTTAGAGCCAAGGCGTTTGATGTTAGGGTTTAGCCGGCCTAGCATGCGCATCACGACATAATTTTGGCTGACACTTTGTTCGCTCCCCATATTTTAGTACCTCTACAGATCTGGTTGAAGTGTGCTTAGCAAAGTGCTTGCCCCTTGTCGAAAAAAGTTTGATCCGGTAGATTCAATTTGATAGAATTCTATTGGTGGTTAGCTAAAAGAAATGATTTGCGCTGCTTTTGACTTCCTTGTAAAGCATTTTTTTTTGATAATTACATAAATTGTAACCATCATACAGGAACAAGATCAATTTTCCTGTATATCGACGCTAAGATGTGGTGTAACCAAACCGGTCAGCTTTTCAAAGTTATATTTCTAGTTATCAGCAAAGTAGAATCTACGAAGCAGCTAACTAACCAGTTTTCATCTATTTTATTAAAAAACTTTGGCGCAATCTTATACCGAAGCTGGCGTACCTGTTTGTTTAGTGTTATTTCACGGGCAGTTAATTAGAGAAGGTTCTTACTTAAACTCGGTGGAAAGTTTTACACCGATAACAACATAAATGAAAACTCGTCTGGATTTGGGCGAAGTATGGCGATGACAGGGGCGGGCGGAACGCGAGGGCGGGCGGGGTTTCGGGCAATCGCATCGCCAGTGCTTACTGCGCCGCTTTAGGGAGGCTACGTCGCGCGAGCCTTCAGCGTCGCTACGGACGCGACCGCTACGGGACTATCTGAACTAGTTAGCCCTTACACCGATATGGGGACCATAGCCCTATTCGGGGGGCCTATTGTGTACAGTGCTATCACATGTGTCTCTTCATATATGTGAAGGTGTTTGTATGGGTGCCCGGTCATTGGCCGACGTGGTTCACCCACTACTGATGATTAGAATGAGAAGGGTGCCAATTGAATTTGTTACATGATTCACTAATGCTGCATATTTGAAGATGCTTTATTGAATAAGCACAACTGAAGTTATTTTATGTGAAAAACCTACAGTATTTCCCTTTTTAACTACCAATTAAGTTTTAAGTTCAAAATTATACTTATCACGGACTACGCAGACTTCTGTTTTATGTTAGCTGACAAAAATAAGTTATAGCTATTCCTAATCTACAACTTTTTAATCTAAGTTTACAATTGAGGTAAACTAACAAAAAATAAAGATTTTTTAAGGATTCCGTTCAAATACAAAAGTATTTAATTGATTAAATGCTGACTTCTTAGAATTACGCTTTATATTAAAATAAAGCGTAATTCTAAGATATAAGGTATTTAATTGATTAAAGTGAAAGTTAAACTTTTAAATGTTTTCGAATCAAAGGAAGGTAAATTTAAACTATTCAATAACTATTCCGATACTCAAAAATGAAAAAATAATTAAAACATAGTTTGTTGAGTACAGAAAAAAAGAGAGATAAATCACGAAAAGGGCGATTCGTAAGTACTTCTTTACAACTGAATGTTCTAAAAAAATATAAAATAATCAACTTATTTTTAACTGATGCGTGGTCAGAACCTCAGAACTACGAAACATCGTATTCACGAATAGTTAGGATTCTTAAAACATTAAGAATCCTAACTATTCGTGAATAAGAAATACCTACAATTATGCAATTTATTCCGCGCGTTCGCAGCGTATCACAGAGACGGTGCGACATTAAAATAACTTCTAGTTTAAAATGTATGTAAATTTGAAATATTCTTCGCTCTTTCGCTTCTTCTCAACTGTCAAATGAAAAGATTGTTATTTTTCGTTTATCAAGAATGACAAGTTTTCTTGCAATTGATTTATTATATTTAACTTTGAGACTGGAATGAACCCGGCATAAGAACGGAGTGGATTTCTTCCTCGCTTCAGATATGATATACCTTCTAAAGAAGATCACGATCACTGTCAAATGACACCGTGTTCATATTGGTGTAAAGGGTCCTTGTTGTTAGTAGGTACTTTTTGGTCTGCAATTCAGAAAATTCGACTTAAATTTAGTACGAAAACCATTGAATTGAATTTAGTAACATTTTTTGTCGAAATTGTGCTAGGTACGACAATAGCCTACCATACCGCCACGGTACACGCCTAGCGCAATTTACTAAGATACATAAATATGCCATGACTGATTCACACAACTTGTAAGCATCGTTGATATTAGGATCATGGATCGTATAATATTTATTTTTTACTTTTAGCATTAGCTAAGATAATGATACGTATAAAAACTGGAAATATGAATGTGAGAGAGGCTGTGTTGTGAGAGATGGATAGCCTACAGATTGGAATAGTTCAGTGATGATAGTAATGCTACACGTTACATCTCTAGAGTACGAATATTTTATTTTAAACAATATATTCTCATTTTTTGGGTAGTCGCGTAAAAAGTGACTTACTTATACATTAAAAAAAAAAAAAACATACAATCGAATTGAGAACCTCCTCCTTTTGATGAAGTCGGTTAAAAAGCTCTATTGGCAGAAAAACCAACAAACATAAATTAAATAAAACTATACGAGATAAACATGTTAACCCTTAAACTGCAACTTGTCGACCAAATCGACCAACTCAATTAACTTACATGAAAACTCTTTCCAGGGCTCAAGTAAGTTTCTTTTACTGCTTTCCTAAAACTGAGGCGGTCAGATGCGTGGCGTGACCGGCATTTACTCGATATACGAAATAACACGCAACATGCCAACTTCGGGTTAAGGTTGTGGAACGAAGGACCTTCAATTGCCTAAATTACGATGACACCCAAGACACGGAAGCCTTATGACTACTTAATAAGTAGACACTTTGTTCTACGCGGATTATAAAAAGTCTTTGTAAATTTTATACATTGATACATAACGCATTATAGAATGTTTAACATGCATGAAGACTGTAAAGTTAAATAGAACAATAAATATACGTTTTCGGATATATAAGAAAATCAAATCACTCCTTGAAAAAATTTCTTTAGTACGGAAAAAAGTTATTTTGCTGCGAGTTTTTAGGCACCAAACGCGCCCTTTTCATGCTGGAGAAGTGAACATGCTATGAACAATACAACACAATTACCTACGTAAGAAAAATAAAATAAGAAAATCAAGCAGTAAGGAAAAAAATACAGTAAACTGTTGAAGTATCGGCCAGTGTGGCAAAAGCGTTGTAGTTATGACTAAGCTTTTTGTTTGACGGAAGAAGACACTAGCCTTAGGCGCTCTAGAAATCTATAGCTAGCAGTAGGTTAGGTACTTAAAAACAACCTAAAATACTTTTACTCGACAATTAATATTCTATTATAATACTGAAACTAGTGATCATTATATCAAGGTATTCGCAATTTACAGTGAGTCATTTAAGCACAAAATAATAATTGTAAATCAATTCAGTAACATAAATACTCGTTTATAATTTTAATGTTAACTACATTCTAAACTATGGAGGGTTTTGTAGTTTCAGAAATTAATTTTAACAATGCTAAAATTTAAATAATTTCGTACGCCCACAGTCCGCACGGGGGAATAAACGTTGTCCGCATTTTAGTGTGAACTTTATTAGGAATGTTTGTCTTTCCTGCGGTGAAATCCCTACAGTCCCTACTGCTGGCTTTACAGTCCTGAATTATTTCTAACAGACCTCCGCCAAAATACGCCTTGGGCTACACTACAACTGTTATAATTACATAAGGTAACATTTATCAGTAGAAACAATACACTGCGCTCTCTCACGGCAAGTTTAGTTTCATAACAAAGTTGAATATTCAATTAGAGCGGTAGTTTTCCGACTAATGAGTCCACTGCTATTAAAAGTAACTGGAATGAAACTGTTCATTATTGTTATTTTGTTCATTCGATAAAGGACTAAGTAATCTGGAACAATATTTTTTTTTGTTGAACGGTTTAAAATTAAAGTGTTACGACTACAATATACTGGAATAGAATCCATTAAAATCTTAATGGAATTGCTATTATATTAGTAAAAATAATAAATATTAATCCAATAAAACATTCTTTGTTTTATTTTATACCTAAATATACTCGTACCTTCTATGCCTAGGTAGTATAAAATTACGTAAAATAGCCCCCTGGAAAATGAAGCTGCGAAGATAATAGTACTAACAATAGAATTGATTAAGATATTTCATATCAAATTGAACTTGTAATGGATAATCATTTTAATTTTGATATCCTTTCATCTCAAATATCAAAATTAGTTTTGTCAGATCGGTTGATTAAATTCGAGGACAACGGACATAATAGAGGTACTCAAAACAGCAATTTCAATAACAAAGGTGTCAAAAATACCTCTTTTATTAAAAATAATTATTGAACAATTATTTTCTGTTACCAAACTTTTACCAAATATTTACTTACATACAAGTTTTATCATTATTTATTTGATAAATCGACGGCAGCAAAGAACAAAGAGACATCTGCACTTTTTACAAAAAGTACTTTTTTACATAATTCTTATCAGAATTTCCCAAACTATAATAGGAGTTAAAAAATTTAAATCATCTCATATTATTGTTGATTTTTTCTCGCGAACATAAAGACGTGTTCACATATTTTTCACAAAGTGACGAAGTACACACGGAAATTTATATGTCCGTGTTTGCGTCAGACAATCGGCGCGGTCGCATATTATAAACAAAAAAATCAGCCCGATAGTGGTTTCACAGTGAGGCAGGCTCATTTAGATAGATAAATACATCTATCTTATTATGACAAAAATATATATCACTGTGAATAAGGTTTAGCCAATTCCTAGTGAATGCCCTATTATTAATTAAATATTCAAACTTTTAAGAAGATTACAAACGCTCTTCTGAAAAGTACCGATTTCGCAGACCGTTTACTCCTTGCAAAATAGAAATGTTACCAAAATATCTAAAACATTGAAAACTTGTCCTTGTAGCAGTCAATACCAGTAGTTTCGCCATACCTTTCTCAAAATGTCTTGCTCACCCCTTTGTTCACAACCAAGTTTAAATTAAATTATTCGATTCATTCTATTGTTCACTGATTCACTGTACTGTGAAATTAGAATTGTACCTATCAAACGACGAAATAACACAAAATAACAAAAAGCTTTTAGCTTCTATTAATAACAAAATTAACTCTGTTGACCGCATTTCAGCCCGCCATTGAGAATTTAAAATGACGTAATTATAATGAGCAGGTTATCAGTGATGTGTTTTTGATATGAGACGAACGTTATAATAATTATGAGCTTTTGTTCGTGTAATTTACAATAATACTGCTAATTTTATGAGATAAACCTCATAATAAATGTGGTTTCGTAGGTTTAAAATAGTACCTATTCTGATATAAGCAGTGCCTCAAAATCTGAGGTTTTTTCGTCTAGTACACCCATTTTGATATGAGATGAACTTCATATTACCTTTAAGGTTCGACTCATATCAAAATAATATTGTAGATATTTCTATTTGTCTGGCTTAAAATACAATTGGACTAGTTCAGATCTCGAAGTTGCTGAAACTATTCAGAGCCGGTCTCAAAGTTGTCTAGAGTCCTAATTTACGTTTGAAGTGCATTGTGTTCTATATGAGAACAATTACAATATGACTTTCAAAATAGTTTAGAAAGTTGTAAGTTAAAATTTAGTTTGCAAATACATGAAATACATGCAAGTTAGTTTTGAACTAAACATTGGCTTATTTTTGGCCTTATTTAATAACTACAACGTTTAAACTATGTAAATAGAACATATAAGGCCCACTTGAAAATAATAAAAAAAACATAATTATGATAAATCCAAGGAGAACTTAGTTTAAGAGGATTGTCAACCACGTGGTCTCCATACAAACGGCGATAACGTTTCCCACCCTCTAAACCTTAACCTACAGCAATGAATTTTTGGTATGTTTTTGAAATGCCTAAAAACTAGGGCTGTACGTTTTGATTTTTAAAATATTCATTGTAGATTTGAAAATATTGGCACTTCTATGTTTTGTATGAAATCACTAAAATGCAAATATTTCGAAATCTATTATAGATATTTAAAAAATCAAAACGTACAGCCCTAGTATTTAGGCA
This sequence comes from Agriphila straminella, assembly GCA_950108535.1. Taxonomy (NCBI): domain Eukaryota; kingdom Metazoa; phylum Arthropoda; class Insecta; order Lepidoptera; family Crambidae; genus Agriphila; species Agriphila straminella. The sequence goes on along the minus strand of OX467306.1, from coordinate 9,216,069 downwards.
TTTCAAAAAAATACCAAAAAATAATTACTGTAGGTTAAGGTTTAGAGGGTGGGAAACGTTATCGCCGTTTGTATGGAGACCACGTGGTTGACAATCCTCTTAAGTATTAATTGAGACGTCAATACTGCACTTGCCTAATGTTTTGCTAAAAAAATGTATTTTAACAATATTATTATAATAAAACCATAGATATCACTTTATTAACCAGCTACAAAGTCTTTAAAACAACAAAGACGAACTACAAATCTGTAACGCAATAAACATTACTACGCAATGAAATACAAAGTGTATAAAGTAGATCTAGTAGATTTAATTTCTAGAACACAGAAGAACATTGTCAGAGCCCGTGCGAAGGACAACTAAAGTTACATAGTCCATACAATAGGAATACTAGGATATGAGATTAGTTAAACATTTCAGCTATTTGCATATATTCACACTGGTCGGTATGCTGGTTTAATATGTGGTGACCCGCGTAACGACTGAAGGAAGTCGGCCAGCAACCGCGTGATTGTGTAACATGTTAGTAGAATTTGCCTGAGGCCCAACTCTAGTGGTACTAATATATGTTTAAGGCAAACGAAAACATAGTTGCAGTCAAAGTTAAAGTGTCACATTACGCATTTTAGGTACTTTTTCAAAACGTCCCAATTCAATGGGTTTTCAATGGGTCAAATGTGAATTTCTTGATTTAATGATTAATTATTTAACGATTAAATATTTATGCCGTACTTAGCACCAACATTAACCTTCACATATTTAAAGTACATCAACAAACATCTGCCTAGGTTTTAGTAGCACATATTCATATTGAAGTTCTGAATTAGGGTCTACAATTATTATAAATTACTTCGGCAGACGAAGATTTATAAAAAATATAAAATTATTATCTAATCAAACGAATGAACTTAGGTTTTATGAATTCATCTTGACGTGACATTTTCACAGTCACAGTAATAATAGGCAAATGGATCCACGCAACTGTTTGCACACTTCAAAATATCAATAATATTGATGTCAGAAGGACATTTATTTATTTGTATAAAATAGCGCGTCGTAACCTTGACTTATGTGTTCGTTCGTATAGAATGCAAAAGTCGAGTTTTTGTGCGCCACCTTACTCTGTAAAGGAAACTTAGATCACCAATATAATAATATGCCGTTTATCGATTCGCAATCGATAAATTTTGTGCTTAGGTACAGTCTATTTGGAAATACGCCGCTGAAACTCCGTTTGACTGACTGTAACTAACCTCCGCAAGTGATTGTACAAGTTTGCCGACCAAACCATACGTTAACCTAAACCTTAAGCTTAATGAGCGGAGTTTCACGTTTGCAAATTTATTATTTACCTACGTCTCTACATAGTTTAGCTACTGTACAGTTAATTATGTTCTTTCTATATATTATGATTCGGGTAGCAAATAACTTTGCTATTTCTATATTAAAAGCTTCTAGTATTTCATATTACGCAATACTATTTTGCTTTAAAGTATAGCATTATTCGTCATTAAGCTATACTATACGTGACTATACACGCTGAAATTTTAATCATTTAGTTCCCGCAGCGGGAACTCTGATATCGCGAAAAAGATTGATCGCGAATCTGATATTGGTGTTCCATACATTGAGGTCGAGTACCTAAGTATTGCGCTTTTGTATGGAACAGCAGATTTTTATTTCGCGATATCAGAGTTAGCCTCTTAGTAAATGTTGCTTGTAATCATGAGTGGAACCACCCCACTGCGGGAGCCAAATGATTAAAATAACACGTTGTATAGCATTGTATAGCATAGCGTTTACATACGCGATATAATCGCAAGCTCAGTTGACAGCAATCTGTCAGAGCTTACACACCCTCTTATTAATAAACGAAGAGTTTAGTTTACAGATAGTTTAACCAAAAGTTTGATTAGGAATATGATGCTTTGAGACGTCAAAGTAATATTACTAAGAAATATTGTTGGTTAAACCGGGTGTAAACTTACTCTTCGTTTATTAATAAGTCCAATATAATGTATTATCATATTTTTTTGCGGTTAGCGTAAAGACCTCGTCTCTGTGTTAGAAATGAGAAAAACATGTAACAAAGGAAAGAAATGTAAAAAACAGCGTACTTATTTATTTCTCATCTTCCATAAATCCACACCAAATTAAATAATAATAAATCTTCAACACATTTGGTTTTCATTTCATCAGTGAAGCAAAAAAAATTCTGATCTCAATTTAAAACCTTAAGCCGGTGGGTTCCACCCTGTTGACTTAACGTTAAAGACCCTCGTAGCGCCCCCTGCTGACGCTAAACTATAGATAAAAGTGTATGGGCACATGATTTTTTGCCTCGTCCTTTATGCACGTACATTATACCACGGTTATATTTTATGTTCCTTGAAGGGTATGCCGCTGTGAAAAGCGTTTCAAGAAGCAAGAGGCTTATGATTTCTAGACGAGGCTTTACCACGGCGGTTTGAGGGAAACGACAGAGGGAGCTTTCTAGAAAGCTTTTAGAAAACTATGTATGTTATAACGTATGGCTGAGAAACGTCTTGAAATGTTGTTTTAATGATTTAAACTACCTACGCCAAAAAAGCGCTTTTTATTATATTTTTAAGTTTTCTTTTTCAAGTTAAACAAGCATGGAATTATGCGATCTCTTATATTATGTAATATATATGTTAATGCCTTTATTTAAATATTTTACGGGCTAATTATTAGGCCAAAAATTTTAAAATAACTGAATAGCAAATTTTGACTTGTTGGATATAGTTGATCTCTATAATAAACTCTCTTGATGTAACGATTAAGAATTTTGTTATGAGTAGGGTTTAAAATATTTTTAGTTATAAATGAAAATGAGCACCTTGCAAGTGCTATAATTCTGGCAGGATGAGAACCTTATCTCAATAAAATTCTCAACTGGTATACCTAGATTTTCAGTTTCGCAAGTGGCGTTGAATCCGCTCCGTTCTAGGTAGGCTAACTAGCTTCCGAGTAACTTCCCCGAAATCCATTAACTGTTGTTAATTATCTTAAAACTGGATTAGATAAGTTATTCCATGCTTAAGACATGTTTCGGTTATAATCACTGCTTAGTTTCTCTTTTGTGTTCGGCTATTAGCTGGCGACTAATTAGTAGGCATTTTTTTTCTTCTAGTCATCACGATTATCAAATATCAATTTAAACTAAATATTAGCATCTAATCTTAAGCTTCTAGTCTATCTAGATCTAATATTAAGTGCATAATTAGTCAATAAACATAAAGTCTCGTAGTTAAAAAATACGCTGTCGAAGTTAGTCAACTTGGAAATAACTGTCAATAGTCCTAATTTCCAACTAAATTGCCTTCTCAAGTTGTAACTTACTGTGCCCGAACTTTTATGTAATGACTTTTGTTTGTTTTTAATTTAATTAATTGGGACGGATTATCCTAGCTATCGCAGGGATTCACCGAGAACTTTGTTATCGACTTCGCTGGAAGGTCAACGATCCATTATTAATGCGGCCAACTTTTGTAGAGCCAGTAAAACTGATTTAACAGTACTATGACAAGGGATATAATTAAATCAGAGCTTTCCTTTGATTCGAAATTGTTCGTTCTTATCCGAGTCACTTAATCAAATTACATAACTTTCATGTGTCAAAATCAGCAGAATAAATAGGGTTAATTTTAGTTGAGGGAGTTTGTTTGCTCACATCGTTACTTTTGTCTACCTTCTCTGGCATAGGATTGCGCGGGTGCTGGCGTAATACGAAAGATAAATACCACCGCCTAACAAGGGCAGTAATTGAGATAAACACATGTGTATTCTACTCTATAACTTTCCGCCTTTCAGTGTAACAAAGTCAGCAAAGTTTGTATACCGACTTGTCTTTACTTCCACCCTACGATTTACCCCACGCGTGATGTAACGTTATGTAATACTGTAGGTATATGTTTTAAAAAAGAGAATTTTTAAATATGACAGCATATAGTGAATCGTAAAAAGTTAATGTCTAATTTGTGCACAGCGTCAATAATGATGTCAGCGGTGAGGCCTAAGCTCAAATGAGGCGATTAAGCTTTGAAGATGAACAGGCCGGGCTACGATTACACCGCGCCTGCACCCGCCACATATTACGCAACCAATAGCCGCCCGCCGCAGTACGAGCGCGGCTACGGGCTCACAGCCGGCCCTATCTACAGCCCCTCCTCGCACCCACTTTCCAATTACGCCGATATATACGAAGGCAATAACGATACAACACTCAGAGCAGAAGAACGACATTGGTACATAGAAAACCATAAAAACTTACAACCTACTTTCGATGTCAATCATGACGTCGTACCTCAAGATGCCAAAATTAAAAAAGAAGAGGAGAAGAAAAGTGAGGTGCCTATCCGTAGAGCAGAGGCGACACAGGTCCGGCAGCGGCGAAAAGAAGACAGATGTTCCTGTGAATGTTGGCCCACCACTGACAATATCGTCCCAGACAGTGGAGGGAACGAAACGACAAGGTCACTATCCGGAGTCGATATGGTGGCGTCGTATGGTGTGTATGGGAATCCGCAAGATGATGACAGTTCGGGGTTTGCTCGGTTGTCAGAAAAGGGTGCCGTGTATGGTCAAGGTAGTGACGCTCCCGTGCAAGGTGTTATAGTCAACCAGCAAGGAAACAGTGCAGTGGTGAGGGCCGCGACAGCCTCGGATTCTAGTTGCACCAAGTGCTGTCGTTGGTCCTCGGGCGCGCCGGCTGCTAACTCAGAAGACTATTGCTGGATTCACTACTGCAGGCCAGCTTTAATAGTGCTGCTGTTGCTGTTTTTTTTAGTACTGCTGGGAGTTTCAACAGGGTTTTTATTGACAAATAATTGTAAGTATGCATAAACATAATTTTATAAATTTTATTTATATAAAACAGAATTATTAATTAAGTATATCTCGAAACAGAGTTGTATATAATAACAACAACTTTTGCGACAAAAGTAGCTCTTCCATGAGGTTTTCGCTATCGAAAACTATTTGATTACTGCTCACAGTCAATGCGAGTGAAAGAGAGAAAACGATAGTTTACGGTAGCGAAAAAGTTTGCATCAACTCATGGTAGGGGCCACAGAAGACCACGACTGTTATTTCGTATTTGTTGGTAAATGGACCTCCCTCACGGACTGAGAGGGGTAAAAGAAGGGTAAAAGGGGAATGGGATCAGTGTGTGTGACTGACATCCCTCGTGGTGTTAACCTCTATCAGGCTACTATGATTCTCATTAGTCTGATTCTCAACATCATTTTATGACACTCTCCTAAAAATCCATACTAATAATATTATAGTTTATTTAGAAACAAATAGTAGGGGTTAGGTAAACGAATGATGCGTTCCGAATTGGCAAATTCGGCGCAGCGGTACCGCTCGATTTTCCCAGTGCAGGATTAATTCGATCAGTTCGATCATAGCTCTCAATCGGATAAAGCCTGTCGATAGAGATAAAGCCATTTGCTGCACCTGCCGCGGTCGGCGCCACTTCCGTTAAACTTTCGGCCTTAATGCAGTTTATAATTTTATTTGAAAGAAACTTGCTAGATGAAAATGTTGTTACTTTAATACAATTGATTCGATTTCTTTGATTTCTTTCCTGACATCAGCAAATTTGACATATTTATGCCAGAAAGCTTTAAAGCAAACAAAATTGTATTGAATTACATTTAAATTCGCGCGGAAGTCGAAGTGTAATATGTTAGGCTCAAAGACCAAGATCGGTCTTTACCACTACTACTTTACTACTAATAGCACACACTCGTTATGCATTAGTTTCATAACCTACTATAATGTTGTTGTTTAATTATAGAAATCTATAAATTAATAAAAGTCATAGTTTGAACACTCTTAACGTCATCACTGTAACACGAATCAAATCTAAAATCATGTAAATAGAGCTTGTGTCTTTTTTCGAAAAAAGGCCATTAATACTGTTCAAACAGTGTTCGACATATCGATATAATCAAATTCTAATTTAAACGCGGAAAGCGGACGTGGGCTTGACGAAATTAAGCTCGTCGATTTGACTGCGGACCTCTAAAAGGTGGGTTTTATTGAGTTACTGGATTCGTTTTAAAGTTGATTCAGTTGAACTGAAACGTTACGGTTAGTGTAGGTAGATTCGGTCTCGCTCGTTTTTCCCAGTGGCAGGACATTAATTTCAGTAGCACTCTGAGCTACATCGAACCGGAATTTCAAATTGCACTAAAACTATCGGAGTTAAGTTTCATTGAATTTTGGAGTTCTTTTCTTTTGAGTATTAGGTTTAAGGATTACTATGTCCATTGTACAGTATCTTTTATATGGTATTATTTTTGTAACAAATTCTCGTCGTTTTCGTCTCTCTTTTTACTTCTAAGTGAAACAGCAAAATTATTGTCTTCAATTCATTCCAATCTTGTTTATAAACATCAACTGTCGTTCCCCCATAGGCGTTCTATTGTTAGAGAATGGCAAGCAATTTGCTACATAATTGAATGTTTCATAAATTATTTGTATTCGAATTATTAACGGGTGACGTTTCCAACTGAAGCCTTATCTGGAGTTCTTAGATGAAGTGTAATATGGCTGATGACGTTCGAATACTGTTTTCATTAGTTAGTATTTATGTTTGTTTCGTGAGATTATTTAAAAAAAAAAAACCGGCCAAGTGCGAGTCGGACTCGCACAGGAAGGGTTCCGTACCAAAAAATGGCAAAAAAAAATCACGTTTGTTGTATGGGAGCCCCACTCAAATATTTATTTTATTTTGTTATTAGTATTTGATGTTATAGCGGCAATAGAAATACATCATCTGTGAAAATTTCAACTGTCTAGCTATCCATGGTTCATGAGATACAGCCTGGTGACAAACAGACAGACAGACAGACGGACAGCGGAGTCTTAGTAATAGGGTCACCCTTTGGGTACGGAACCCTAAAAAGGTTCAAATACTTTCTTACTTACAGTGATGTGAAAGAAAATCTTGTTTTGATTGTAGACATAGGTAATACATACCATAGGTATAACTTCTATATCTGAAGTACCTTGTACCTATTATAAAATCTTTATGTCTCCTTAATTATGACAAGATAAAAATACAGCAAACCACTTTAGGTTTAGGTATATATGAGCTTCACCCCGAAACTGACATGGATAATGCTAAAATTTTAATACCCAGTTTCTCCTGAAAAAAAAATCTTTGTTCTATGGAAATTTTGTACAGTGAAGCCGTGTGTTGCTTTCTGTTCTGGGTTAATCAACAAACTAATATTATAACACAGATTCCATTCCACGATGCCAGAAACAATAGCCAAGGCAATTTTGGAAACCATTATTTACTATGAAACCGTTAACAAACTGCGTTGTGTATCTAAATGTTGCTCTTCTACAACTTGGACAGTTTCAAGTACTGACCGTAATTAAAGGTCCTATCAATATATAAGTTGAACCCTGAATAAATTTAATTTTAATGAAGTTTTTTTATAAAAAAGTATAACTTTATCTACATAAAGGCACCTCAAAATAGTTAAATTTTAAAAACAAAAACAAACGCAAATATGTAATTCCATCTCAACAACACGAATCAATAATCGAATGAATCCCCATAAATTGAGCTACGATTTCACGTTGGTACATTGCAACAAAGGACGTACGATGGATCGACAAAAGTCGACCGACACTTTTTTCAGTTGCAGAACTAATTTCCACAGCGGCGAGGGACCGTATCCACGAGTCACGCTCAACTTTAGCTTTTGAAGCGAGCGCGAATGGCTAATCGATCGATTAATTTTCACACCGTTTGAACACGAAATTCTTGTGGAATGCACGTATTGGAGATTGTAATCGCTACCCTTGCGCAGATTTAAATTGAGTAATCGCTGTTGTTAATGTTTAAAGTTTCGTTACAAAATTACAGCATATGTAGGCAACGTAGGTACTTATTGTCAACGATGGAAAGTATCTCCTATTTTTTATGAGGAAATAAACGATTTATATTACAAAGTAAAATTCAATATCCCGTTTTTATTGTGATCCGTCGAACACGAAATTTAACAGATATCGCGTAACTCCGATTCTGCGAGCGTTTCAATCGACTGTGCCGAGATTAAGTCCGGCGAGCAACAGGAAACTGGAGTGAAATCGACCCATACGAATCGAGCAGAGGCGGCAGTTATAGCACCGCAACAAATTGAAATTGATACCATCGGTGGGCAGCGGCCGGCCGGATATTACTGGTGTCCAGCGCAATCACGCACTTGCGCACGGGTGCCTTCCTTCCCCGTATCTTACACTTTATAAGATCTATGGATCTTACTCACTCCACTATGTGAAGTAAACTGATTGTATTTCAAACCTAATTCAGCAGGTTGCTTTTGCTTGACTTGTTTGCTGAATCGTTTGCTGAAGCGGATGTGTATAAATTGCCTCTGATTTTTTTTGTATGCAGGGGGTCTATTACGAAAAGTTTAATACGATACACGCAGCTGCGTCCGTGCTTCGTTTTGATTGTTCCCTATTACAAAGCACTTGCGTATGCGATATCGCGAAGTGATTGCGTAAGTTTGGCAGTTTTTCTCTAGAGTAAACGACATAATTTGTTCAATAGTCTATGGGCAACGATAGACAAATTCAAAAGGTTTGTTATATCTACAACTGACGAACTGCGCACGATTATCGTGGCCAAGTGACTGCATACGTTATTTTTGTAAAAGGCCCCCAGCTCTACAAGAGTTCAATATTTATTTCTCAATTTTATTCCAGATATGTCTCAATATATAACAATTTCTTTTCAAAGATTTCAAAGAACTAATAATAGAGAATCTAACCAAAGTGAACGAAATAATGTACCGTGTCTCACCAGGAAATAAAGTCACTTTTGAATTGTAGCTTTTATAAAAGGGATTTCCGTCAGGCATACCTCGTTCAATACTCTTTTGTGAGCATTTTTTTGTGACTGGGTGCTACTTATTAAGGTAAAAACCTTCGTGCTACAGAACCGTTAGTCATATTCATTATTGTTGTAAAAATTATAGCTTCATATACAATTATCGTATACTCTGGAGACATTGATAATCGTTGCGAAGTGCGTGATTCATAAAATTTAACGAAACCATCGTTGACATCAGATAACCTGGTAATGATGTTGAATTGATATTATCTAGCTCATTACCATTTTGCCAACGAATGATATTTTATAATGGAACAGAAATTGTTTTTGTATTCGGTTAAAACATAAATTATGCCATTTCGATTTGCATATTCGGTCAGTCAAACACGATATGGAATTTCTAGCTCTAGTACCTCCAAATAACTTTCTGTTCTGAAATGTTAACTTGTCATTCAATAAAAAGGGTAACTTTATCATTTTAACTTTTGGTTTACACGTGTTGAGGATAAATAGTTTTGAGACCTTTTTCTGGAATTGAAGAAGTGAATAATGTCATTTCATGTCATTTTCATAAACTGAGAAAACATTACAAGAAAAAGAAAGAAATATATTACTTCTAATTCTTTCTTCGGTTGGGATTTCCATTCACCAAATAATGAACATAAATTAATAAAATAAAAATGAGGCTTATTAGCAAACGGACCATAGAGGTATAATGCAATTTTACTTAACCGAAAATACTTTACTATGGGCCATTGTCCATACACAGTTTTTAGCCGTATAATCTAATGTTGATTCTACGGCACGGCACCGCCGCCACCCGTCGCGCCACCGTGTGTGGAAAAGCTTCGATAGTGATTCATACAACACTGCCGACCGTGCCTACGCACGGCGAACAAACCGTAGATTTTTACGGTGAAAAACCGTGCGTGGGCAATCGCCCTTAGTCTAATTACAAGCAGTGTCGAATTTCTGTTCGAAACTCGATGTAGCGAAGTTGTGTTTTAGAGAAAAAAAATAGCACAGCTGCACCACTCTTTATATTTTCAATAAACACAGATAATACTCGTATTGGTGAATTTGTTGTTTTTTTCGTGGAAATAAGAAAAAGTTAAAATTGGTAGTCATTACAACGCAGGTTGCACACCTACCAGCATATGCAACCTTTTAGCACAGGTTTTGTGGAATCTAATCGAAGCTTTTTCAAAAATAACGATCGTCATTTGTTTAGTCATCATAATTATCAGCCGCACGACACCCAGTCACCCACTGCTGGGTCGGTCCTACGCTGCCCGCATCCTGCGGCTTCCCGCGACCTTCACCAGATCGTCGTCGGTCCATTGTAGGGGCCTACGTCCGGTGCGCGGTTGCCATTCAAGAACCTTTCCGCCCCAACGGTCATCGGTTCTTCTCGCTATGTGTCCAGCCCACCGCCACTTCAGCTGAGCAATCCTTCGAGCGATGTCGGTTACGTTAGTTCGCCTGCGGATCTCCTCATTTCTGATTCGATCACACAGGGAAACGCCAAGCATGTCTTTCTCCATTGCACGCTGGATGACCTTGAGCCTCCTTATGTGACCCATAGTTAGCGACCACGTTTCACTGCCGTAAGTCATCACTGGCAACTGGCAACATTTGTTCAGTCACGCTCAGAGTATTTGACTGTTGTTAAAATATTATAATCATTATTATTATCGTTTAAAAATGTACCTAACATGTTTTTTTCTATTTATTGGGGTCGACAAACAGTTTCACAATAAGTAATGTTAAGCTAATCTTACATAGTAGATCTAATAATAATATTGTAAGACCAACACCGTAAAATTTGTCGAAAAGAAAGTTGTAAGCTGTTTTATTTTTACTGAATTATTCTAAATCATAACTGATAACTTGCGTTTCTTTTTTGTGGCATTCTCCTTGGCTTACCTAAGTTATTTGTAAATTAGATCTATGAAAAAAAAAATTACTTCGGGGCCCGATTTACATCTAAGCTCGTCACATGTCAAGCGATACCTAACGGTACCATGACGTCTATTTTTTCATAGATCTATGTGACTTGATGATATTATTTTTAACTTTTTAAGAGATATAGCTTTTTGTGTCGGGGATTTTTTTAATTTTTTTATTAAAGTTTTATTTGAAGCTTTTTAAACTTAGTTTTTGGCGGCCTTTTTTTCTGCCGTCATTTTGTTTTTCTATTGCACCTTGCTCAGGGTGTACATTAGTCAAAGCACCACCTGTATCTTATACCGTTTTGGCAGGCAGTTGATCAGCTCCATAAATGGCTGGGTGGATTTCCATCAAACGTAGCTAAGAACCATCTCGATTAAGCTTTCAATTAAAAAAAAAACCGCAATGAAAGCGCTTGATCCGTTTAGGCCATAAAGTTAATATACCCAACGGAAAAGAGGAACAAAGGGCTGAGCATGCGAGATGTCACTAGTTAGCAACACTGTGTGATAAAGCGAGATGCGTGATGCGACGTGGTAGAACTCTTTTTCGCGACAGTTTGTCTGCACATATAGATTTTAATGTCAATAGTGACAAGATGTTCATCACTGACACTATACATAATAGTACATTATGAGACAAGTTAGCTTAGGTTGCTCATTGCACACAAGGCTGTGGGTTGCAGCCCGAGCCGCAGGCGAGGGCGTAACTCAGCCGAGTGTGCAATAAGCAAGAGCTCGCGAGTTTCATACGACGTTTTTCAACACATTTGCAAGGAAAAAACAAAGTAATATATCACAAAGCAACAAATATGGCAAAAACAAAATATGATAATTATGGGAAAAGGCGCGCATGTTTTTTTTTTGTTTTTTTTTCACAGGCTAACGCAAGAATTTTTTGCGAACAAAGGGGTGAGGAGCATACAGCCTACTACTTATACTTCAAAATTATAATTTTAAGTGACAAAATCCAAGTATTTTAATATTTTATAACAAAATATTGTGAATTATGAATAATTATAATATATTTATTTGACTTAATTAAGGACTTACACATTTATTTATTCCAAAAATGTATAGGAATTTTCAGCAGCATAAAACCTCTTTGTTGTCAAAAAAAAATAACTGTATTACCCGGCTAATTGGGAATGCTCTGTTTACTCGCATAGAACTTGCAGTAAGGTACTAATTTAACTTTGTAGGGTTAATTCTATTACGAACTAGTGTTTTATATATTATTGCACGCGTTTGTTATAGCTCGGTTTATGGCCCTAAAAGCGATGTATTAGGGCTCACTTTACGAGCAAGTGTGTTGAAAACATTTTTACACACACAAATGTAATTAAATTTCGGTTTCGTTTGACAGCTCATGTCTGTTCCTCTATTCCGCTAGGTATATTAACTGTATGGTTTAGGCACTACGATTATACGTACAGACAGACATACAGTCAGACATAGGCTTCAAACTTATAACACCCCTCTTTGCGCTGCGTCGGAGGTTAAAAAAGAGAAATGCCAGAGGTGTTTTAATGTAAAAAAACAGTAAATAGGTAACCTTTTTGTTGTATATGTTACATTATTTCAATGTTAATATTTATTTTCATACGTTATTACCACAGGGTTCATTTAAAACTCAAAGCTCAATTAGTATTAAAAGATACTTAGCTTTAATTAACATTATATGGAAATGCTGCAGGAAATCCTATTATTTACTGATCTGTAACATCGCAGTGATGTAATAATACCTAAAACCGCAACCCAGTACAGTGGTTGACCATCAACGTTTTCCACTGAAACGATTCAATTACATTAACTTAATAAAAGTGGTTAACCAGTATCATTTAAAGTTTTGTATCGTTTCAGATTTATTAACGAGTGAATTAATTTGATTGACCTCTATAAATGTACTCATTGAATTTTAATTGTAGTGTTGACTTTCACCTATAGGTTCACTTTAAAAGGGTTATGTATAAGTTACCGTTCAGTCTTAATTCTAATATAATTATTAGAATTAAATCGAATGGAACTGGTTTTTTCATTAAAAGGTTTTTATACTTGTCGACTTGGCTGGCCGATTTAAGTCAATTAGCGATTTTTATCGGCAATCGCTTGAAAATTCTAACTGATAAAAATATAGTGATAAAAAAACATATAATTAATATCAATTAGGTGGCGATTCGATTTAAGAAGTGATTGGCGTTAAAAAGCGCTAGTTGACCAAAATCGACCAGCTAGTCGCTTATGCCAAGTTGACTCGTGAATCACATTACAGAACATAGCTCCTGCTTTTTTCACGTAGTTTTTGATTGTTATTATTTAAATTGATAAACTTTTCTGTCTAAATGCTGAAACCGCCGTGCGATGAAATACTACCTACTGACACTCGACTTAATGATAGAAAGGTCGTAGATTATTATTATTCATTGAGGTGGTTCCTATGCCACAGAATACATAATAGTACAACTATGCCACTAATCTATTATACTCGTACCTATGTAGTTCAATAATTTCCCTATAAGTTTTACGAATGTCTTGGTTTTACACCTTGGAAAAGGGTGAGATTCGACTTAACCTTTATCTTTTCTCTAATGGCTTCGGTTCTATATAAAAATGTAAATCGGAGCAAAGATTGGTTTAATGCTGCTTTTGCAGACGAGACGAAATGACCTGTCATTTGGCGAGGCGACTATATTCCCTATTCTCTAAACCTTGGTATCCTGTCAGCGGTCCGTGCTCCATCTAACGTTGTGGAGCTATCGGATTCGTTTAACACGTGACTGGTCACCAGCCGTGGTTTAATAGCCTCGTATATGTAAAGGACAGGCGCGGTCTCCGTCCAACCAATTTGCAATAAAACAATATGGCGCGCCCCAGCTTGTACGTACTGCCAGCCTCTTGCTGTATTTTATATTTATCCCGGCAACAAAACCATTAGCCCCGACCGCTCTGTGTCATTCCGAAATGTTGGGGCCTAAGGTGAAATTAATCCGACACAAAGTCACATGAATAGATACCAGCCTTTTTGAAGCCGCCCTACTTTTTCATGTGGCTTAGGATTAACTTTTGCGGTTAATACCGTAGAGCCAATTTGTGGTGCGACATTACTGGAAAGCAAGGATCGAAGCGGTAAGACAATTGCTCGGGTGTACCATAATTTTGGTTTGTTTCCTGGTAAAGTTCCGAGCTTAAGTTGGGTTACATTACAAACCAACGATTTTGGGGTAACAACTTTTATGTACAAGACACAAAGTTCCAAGATATTTCTTCTGTATGCAGTTGTAGATAGCTTACTCGTAGATTATTAAATTGTACCATACGTTACGTAGGTATCTATATTATATTATACAAAAGATAATGATTTTATTAATTCCAACATAGTTATTATTATACTCATACTTTGCACATTTTATATCCTTCGTTTAACTTTGTTTTTATCTTATTTAATCTCATAGGTACATACATACATACACTCACGCCTGTTTCCCATGGGGGTAGGCAGAGACTATGGATCGCCACCTGCTACGATCCTTACACACTTCTGTCGTTTCTTCTTAAAAATTTAATTAACTATGGCTAATGTCTTACATAAAAGAGAAATATAATTTCTGTACACATTAACATTAATGTAAACATTTTTTACACGTCATTTTAAAACCAAACAATTCGTTTTAAAAATTGTTTAAAAAAAACAAAAAACCGACTTCAAAAAACCTACCTCTAAAAAGCAAGAAATATTATTCGTAATAATAAAAATACGTCTATTGAAGTCGGGTGGGGCTGGAGTACAATTTCCTTTTTTTTTATTCTAAAAGCCCCACCCGACTTCAATAGACGTATTTTTATTATTACGAATATTATTTCTTGCTTTTTAGAGGTAGGTTTTTTGAAGTCGGTTTTTTGTTTTTTTTAAACAATTTTTTATTTTTTTATTTTTAGTGTAGGTACCTTGTAGGTAAGGTATATTATATATGTAGAAAAATCGGCTCAGCCAACGTAAGATAATCGCGGAGAAACATCACATAGAGAACCCCCTTTTTTAAGTCGGTTAAAAAACTACACTTAAGATATCCCTCTTCCAACAAAAAAAATATTATCTTATTCAGTTCATAAACAAAGAAGTAATACGACCAATCATCGAGGTAATTCACACAAAATCATACTATTTTCGTGCTTTTTTCAAAATTACTTGAAGAGTACTGAACCGAATTCCAAATTTTAAAAAATGAGACCAACTTGGGAGTGTACCTAATGTGATTTGTATCTTTTCAATCGGTCCAGCCGTCTTCGAGTAATCGGTGGACATACAAAAAAAAAAAACAAATATACAGACGAACATAGAACCTCCTCCTTTTTTGGAAGTCGGTTAAAAATACATGTTAGCTACGGCGAGTACCACAATATTTAGGATACATGTTAGAACAAAAGCTTTATCAACGAAGAAAAGAAAATTATATTTAAAATTTTCGCCTTTTCTTTCCTTTCTTCGAGAAGGTCGAGACCTTTGAAATTGAGTTTGGCTGAACTACGAGATAGTGAGATATGATCCTTACGTACGTTTCTGATATTCGAGCGAGAGCGTGTCAAATATAATAAAACTGATAACGATTAAATATTGAAACTGCTCTTTCTTTGTTTACATCATTCTGTAAAAATACTGAAAACTTTGTTTTCTTTAAACTTGTTTTGTAAACAGATGAGTTCACTGCTCGTTCTCGGAGAAGATAAATATTTTCTTTGTGAAAAATACACCGTTCACTATACCTAGTGATAGTTTGATAGGAAGAAAGGCGAGTAATTTTAGCATGATATTTTAGTCGCGAATATTGAAAATTAAAAGTGCAAAGATAAAGTGGACTGTGCACGGTCTACGTAGTCAAAGAATACAAAATATTACGTAGTTATCAATATCCAGGTACCAACCTTTGATGTCGTTTACACAAACAAAATAGTTTTGTAATGACGAAATGTCATATTCAGCTGTTTTACCTTTGTGTTTAACCCTTTACCTTTTTGGTTATTTATATAACACAAAGTATAGTCAGGTTTTATGTAAAAAATAATTAAATATCAATGTACACATTCACTGGAAAACTTTGACCACTACTACACCGAGTTGTGGTTATGTTTATATTTACATTACAGTGTGGTATTAAGTATGTAAGTGTAATGTGGTGATAAGTAAATAATGGATGAAACAGTGATGGACAGTGTTAATTAAAACTCAATCTTGTATTAATGTTTCGTTCGTATCAAGAATCTGACAGATACTTGATTAGCTACATTTAGTTAATTGCAGATTCTTTTGTTTCAGATTTACATTACCAACCTCGGCCTCCTGCTCCAGAAGGTAAGAAGCTTTTTTTGTAATATTTTGTTTCATTGTAGATAATTTTATAGTAATAATAAATTGCGTAGTATTGTCATAGACTCATAGTAAAAACTTTGATTTTTATTCCCACTATGCAAGTGCAATCACTAGGAGTTTCAAAGAATGCATTTAATTAATGTTACACATTTACAATATTTAATTCATATCAAATACGTAATACAAACATTTCAATTTGAACAAGTAATACCTACTTATTTTTTTTGGTGAAAAATTCACTCAATCAATAAAAGTAAAGTGTTATATGAAATCTATGTTGTTAGTATGAAGAATCCGATCCCATTTGAGTGACCAATGAACTATTTTACTTGCAAAGTTGTCACTCTTTGGTGAACTTTGTTTCTTCAATATGTGACTTTCTAAAAGTTTCTCCTGTATCTGAACTTTATTTGTTTTCTTATTGGTTCTTTTGTTTGGCTGTGTATTTTTATTTTATCGTGTCTATTTTTGCCAACATCATTATTATTATAGGATAAAACAATTTGTTTCTATAAAAAATATATTTGAATGATATTGTGTCATTCTTTATGAACCTACAAAATCAAAAGAATCATATTTGTCTTTTCATTCATCACTGTACAAATAAAGCCAAGTAAAAGCAAAGCACTGTCCAAAAAAAGTAATAAAAGTTTATGTTTACTCTTCGATCATAAGTGTTTACTAAAAAAACGATTGACAGCAACAAAAAAAGCCCACCCTACCTCACACACGACAAAACAATTTATTTTCGGATGGTATTAGGGTATTTTAAAACGGTTTTCTGACGTGAAAAACGCGACGCGGCGAATTTTCTAATTTTCTTTCATTCACAGGCATCCGCCATCATTTTTATCTCCCCCTCTTGTCTCCATTTATCTCGAGCTTCTCGTGTAGCGATTCAAGTTCAAACATTTTGTTTGTTCCTTACGAAATTGTTATTTCCGGCTGTTTTCTTTTCTCTAAGCGGATTCGTCTTCAGCCTTTCTTTATATAAAATCAAGGAAACTTTGCGGAAGGAAGGACTTTGCGGCCGTATTTGGTACCCCAATATTTGACCTCTTTCAAAAGATTCAATTTGATACAATAAAAATCGACGCCTCAACGCCACGTTAGAGATCAGTTTCGGAATGGAATCAATTCAAGTGTAAATGATTTCGGTTATCTTGGGAAACGGTTTGGCAATTGTCGTGTAATAAAATAGCTTTTCGCAGGTTGTATACACTTTGGTATTTTTTTTATTTAACAAACAACTACTTCATTTTGAAAACCTTAAATATAATATAACATTTTTGCGACAGACAAGTAGAATGTCTTCGTAGGTATAATAAAAACGTTAATTAATAAAAAAAACTCGTCTAGTATGAATAAAGTAACAATACCAAATTTTACAAGGGTACAATTTGAGAGAAACCCCAATACCGCTTGAGCTTAGAATCGACAGCGCTCTAACTTTGAAATCGAGAAGAAAATTGTAAATTAACTTTTGCAACCGCTGTGTGAGTTCGGGCCCAACAAAATCTGCTCAGAATTTTAACTAGGCGATAGAGATCATTCGTCCCCGATGCCTAACACAATGCTGCGGCAAACGGATGTTCGCATCTTATTTCCGTTCTCCTTAATAATCTCGTCACAACCCAGGTGGAAAATTGGGAATTGTGTCATTCTTTGCGCAGCCACCGAATCACGTCTGCTTGAAAGATCTCTCTCCGTTTACGTCTGAACATTATTAGAGCTATTCAGATTTAAATATTTGTCCTTTCTATCTACATTAGTTAGCTTGAAACTTTGTTGATTGATAGAAAGATTTATCAAAAATTATGTGGCGAGATAAAAGATTCAGTTTTGTGATAAGAGAGTCATTTGGCTGACAGATCAGTTTGTGAGATTGTTTCGCAACATTTCTAGACTTTTTCTCAAAGAGGGAGAGGGAGAAACCCCCTACCAGCCGCGGGTAGAAAGGTTTATCGTGCCAAATTCCAGGTCATAAGGCTCAGTTCAGTTCTACGAAAAATCGAGCTTCTATAGATTTTGTCTAATAATAAGATTATTCAAACTTATGTTACATCAATCAAATCCTTTGAGACTTTGTAACCATTACGCTTTGCGTTTTAATGTCTCGTCTATACATAGATATTCATTTATAAATATTTACTTAACATAAGAGCTTTTTTCGATTTAGTTTAATTATTATACAATGCAGTGGTGGACGGATAATTAGAAATACCAGTAGATTTTAATACAAACGAGATAACTTTGAAGCCTTGGTTCTCCGCCAGGAATTGATAGAGCTGTGATTGGAATCGGAATATTAACCTAATTTGTAGAGTAAATTAAAAGTTATTTGCTTGTAACAAGTTGTAAAAATAATGTAACCGTAAACTGAAACTGCAAGAAGCATTATTGATAATAATATTTTCCTAACGCTTATGAAGAAATAGGTGTGGTTTCAGAATGTAGCGATGTAATCTAATAATTAGTTGCAACGACTGAATTATTTATTTATTTTATTTTTTAACAGAGGCGTGTGAAAAGACATTCTGCCGGTGGGGTGCGGAGTGCGTGTCTCTCGGAGATGGTAGAGCCCATTGCGCTTGTCCTACCAGTTGTCCAGCCACACCTGCTCCTGTTTGCTCAACGGCAGGACGAACGTACCGCAATCACTGTTATTTGAGGAAGGAGGCATGTGAAAGAAGACTCAATTTGAGGGTCAAGAATGAAGGAGAGTGTGGTGAGTGACCTAATGTCTAGATTAACTTTAAGAAGTGGTTTATTCAGTCACGCTTTGCCCTGTTGAATTGGTAATACCGTTTATCAAAATTTGTTCACTCGAGTGACCTGCCCAGATGCGTGAGGGGTGGGTCAACCAGTGTTACATCCCAAAAACCTGTCACAGACTAAAGGTGAACATACTGAGAATATGCAGATTAGCACAACTAGGGGCCCAAGTCTGCTATTGTTAACGTCATAATCGTGTTTCAACTGTGTTTGAATTGTAATGCTTTTTGTCACAGTTCTTGTTTCTTAAACCCAAAACCGAAACACAGTTCAAACACGATTATGACATTAACAATAGCAGACTTGGACTCCAGTTAGTTCTCCATAGTGCAATTTGAACCTTACATACAACCTTCGATCTTACGACATCAATTAAATAGTGCCGTTTCGCAGAAGCTGGGGACCCCTGTACCGGAGTATCCTGCCCACCTGGGGCGAGATGCGTAGTGACGGCGGGCCAGTCAGAATGCCGATGCCCTAGAAGCTGTCAGAGACGAAAGCCAGTTTGCGGTACAGACGGCAGAGAGTACCTGTCTAACTGCCACCTAGACAAGCACGCCTGCGAAAACCAGCAGAATGTCACTGTCAAGTACCATGGGAAATGCGGTGAGTGAAATTACCTTGGACCGTGAAAGTGTGACGTCACAATAATGGCGTAGTTTGAAATTTTGGGTAATAAAAACGAACATCTAAAGTAAAAAGGTTTCTTTTCTTGAGACATGGATATACCCCAGGAGCAGAAAAATACGGCATCATATTTATTCCTAACATCAAAATGACTCCATAATTGATACAAAGCAAAGGTGCCATGCGTCCTTGTTTTAGTTTTTACCCAAATATATGTCATAGCAACACATTGCTTCCACTGTCTATTCGGCATACATGCCATTGACTTATTTGCACAGAACAAAATTTACCATTTAGCATACCATTTTTTCAATATGTTATATAAATGCATACCATTTTAATACGACTGTTGAATTAATATGTATTTGAATATTTTTAATATTGAAAACGCATTTTTTCAAACCGACATTTTTTTCAATTTTATTCTAATCAGTTGCACTCTAATCTTCCAAAATGA
Organism: Agriphila straminella; assembly: GCA_950108535.1. NCBI lineage: Eukaryota > Metazoa > Arthropoda > Insecta > Lepidoptera > Crambidae > Agriphila > Agriphila straminella. Next base: position 9,196,012 of record OX467306.1, on the reverse strand, counting down.
TCAAAGCTGCCATGACATATTTTCACTTTTCAAAGATTTGACAAAAATCCCATATACAAAGTTGTTCAATTTGACCCCTCCGATGGGGCCAACTTAATCAGAGCAAAAAAATAATCAGCTGTTCCATACATTTTGGTCTAGTAGATCACTCGATATACATTTCCGACGTTTTACTAGTAGGTCGTTTTACTTTAACGTCATTTATACTACAAGGGCGTTTTACTAGACTGTCCTTCTGATACGGAGGGAATTAATTGGTGCGAAAACAAATGACTAAATAAGCATTGTTTCGTTTAATTTAATGAAAAACTTGTACATAGAAACGCCGACGGCGGCGCTCCCAGAAGATTTTAATGAGGAAAATTAATTAAGGCAGTTGACCTGTATTGTCGGTTATGACGCTGAAAAGTGTAAAAATAACCCTCGTTATGGACGACCGCCTCGAACACAGCTATCTGTTATTTTCAACATTTTCTTATTTACATTGCAAGCATTTTTCTTTAGTTTTATAAGATTTACATGCATATTTACACTAACTATTACAAAGGCCTTTATTTAATCATCGGCATAAGTATATTGTGAACATAGTTTCGGGATATTTATTACCTAAATGTTTTTTCAAATAGCTCTGTGGAAATGTAACATGCTTCCATGGTTCGCGAAAGTAAGCGGTTTAAGCAAATAGAATGAACATTTTCCCTAACAAAGTCCAAATTGGGTCGCCTTTTTCATAAAAGTATTTTAATCTGCTTTACTTTATTTATTATGTAGCTACATTTTGTTAACCCTTTTCACGAAACTTGTCCGAGAACATTCGATCTGAACTAAATTTGTACAAGACCAAACGCCCGCACATTCCGGCATCCTTTGTGAGATTCTGTTTACTTTCGTAGTTCACTTCCCCACTTTTAATAAATCTTTCAGTTTTGTGCTACTTCAACAAACTAGTTTGACTCGCTCCGCAGCGCCTGCCTGAAATACTGATTCGATAATATTTTATTGGAATTTATTGAATTAATGTATTTGTTAGATGTTTCCGTGTTAAGTTAACACTAGATTAATAGAATCCCGGATTAGAAACCTTGTACAGACAAAATTGTGTAATGAGCATTATTATTATTTTGTAGTTTGGAATTCTAGAATGCTAAAACTCAATAAATGACGTGTACCTAATTATTTGTAACTTATTTATCTTCGGAATTTAGATCGAAGGCAGTCGAGTTTTCAAGACACCTAGCTAGCCTGGTTAATTAGGAATTGCAAGTTCAAGACATAGACAAGATAAGAGATTTTCTAACATAATTTCTTTGTTTTAGATCCTTGTTCTGAGCATGAATGTGCTGATGGCGGGATCTGTCAGTTGAATGAAGCCAGAACACCAGTGTGTCGTTGTGGCCCGCCCTGCGACTTGATCGCGCGACCAGGCTCGGCTCTCTGCGCATCCGATTATAAGGACTACCCTAGCGAGTGTGCGCTGCGACGAGAGGCGTGTCGCACCAGACAACAACTCACTATTGCGTACAGAGGGGAGTGCGCTTCGGGTAAGTTTTTAGGATATATTGACTTGTATCCTGTTTCCACTGTGGATTAATAGGTACCATGGGAAACAGCGTCGCTTAACCACTCCCAAGATTAAAATCGTTTGCACGCCGCGCCGTCACAATAAACGTTTAGTTCGTGCATGTGCACGCACGCACACGAATATTATCTTTTGCCCATAGCCTACCAAAATTGTCACGTGATATTGAGATCCAGTACCCCGATTTTTAATGATCATTCAATACACATCATTCATTAATGCTATTTATTTCATAACAAAAATGTAAGGGAAAAATAAACAGCTAAATCCATTAATTAGAGCAAATAAAGGTACCTACTTAGAGAATATTCAGTTATATTTTTAAATTATTAGATGATTATTTGCTTCTCTAAAATAATTGATCAAAATATACTAAGAGCTGGCCTCGGAAATAGGTATGCAATTTACAGAGCGACGAAATCCCTCTAGTTAGTTTGCCATACTATCATTATTAACAGCTCCGGGCACTTAGCAGATTTTCAGTGGGGGGGTCAGAGGTGAGGTGGTTTCAGGAACTAGAGGGATTTTGTCGCTCTGTAAAAATTGCATACCTATTTCCGGGGCTAAGCTCTTAGTCCAAAAGAAAACAGTTTCTTGAAATTCTGAAAACATCATTTCTATTGTTACAGTTTGATTATATTTGTTGCGCAATCCAGAACACACAAAAGTTGGCAGCAATCCCTAATATTTATTTTTCCTTGTAGCGCAACATCCATGTGATTCAGTGAAGTGTGGAGTCAGGGAGCATTGTTCATTAGACGCCCGCGGAGTCGCAGTTTGTGGATGTGGCTCTGAATGTGAGCCGATAGTCAGACCAGTCTGTGGCACCGATGGGAAGACTTATGACAGCGCCTGTTTCCTAGACCGAGCGGCGTGCCTGGACAACAGAGATATACGGGTGGCTTACATTGGACCTTGCGGTAACTCAATACCTTGCGGCTTAGATTAATTATAGCGTACGTCAGTGCGTGTTATCTACGGTAGTGAACGATTTTAATCCAGCATGACTGACTAATGACGCCGCTCATAATTCGCGGTTAATACATTACGTGGTCAGTTACGTTAAAGTAAGTGAGTAAAGGTGCGTTAAGTGTGATAAAACGGTAACATGATCAACCTTGAAGTTCTTATCTGGAAGAAATACTGTTTGAACTCCACACATCAAAACTCAAGTTATAAGGATGTGTTAAATTATCTTAAAATCTTGTATGATTATTATCTGTGTTCACTGTTCATGGCTAACATAAGCTCTGATGCATATACACAAACACCTTATTCACCCTCTTATTTTTCAGCAGAGCTTGAAATGAAATTTTTATTTGCAACTAAAACAGTATGACAAAAACAGTAGTGATTGTTAGTGGCCACAGTAGTTAAAAAACTGTGTCGCAGACACTAGCACCCACCTCCAGAAAACACAGGATTTGCTTAATTTAAATAATAGTAGGTACTTATATGATAATTTTAGCGAAGCTAAAATTTTATTTAAGCTTAAACATAAAGTAAAATTATTATTGTTTACTCCAATCCAACACCACGAAAAAACGTTATACATGGTTATTTGTAAAACACCAACAACCTCGCAGGAGTAGATTACTAACATCATAAACAACAAAATTTAATTTGTTCTATGACTTTTCCGAAAACCGACAAAAAAAATCGAGTTTTGTATGAAATGTCGATATTTTTTTGTCTGTTTTCGGAAGTCGTAAAACAAATGTTGTTGTTTATGATGTGAGTAAATCTACTCCTGCGAGGTATTGGTGTTTTGCAAATAACTCTGTATAGATGTTTCTTTTGTTTCTGCCATAGATTACGGATTAATTAAACATTAAATTTCTCCTCAGGTTCTGAAAACCCATGTGCCCGCGCTACTTGCCCATGGGGTGGAGCGTGTGTGTCACGAGGTGGCGCGGCACAATGTGCCTGTCCAGTCTGTGACGCAACGCTCGCGCCAGTCTGTTCTTCCGACCACAACACCTACGGGAGCGAATGCAAAATGCGTATGCATGCGTGCCAAGAAGGGATCAAAGATGGCGAACTACGGGTGCTCTACAATGGAACGTGCCGTAAGTATTTCTTACGTGCTAGTGGTTAGAGTTATTAGGTGGAGCTTATAATATCACAAACGAATATCATTTGCGATATGGATCGCGATAATGATGTAGTACGCCTCTATCCTATTTCATAACAAGATTAAGTAATAAATAATAAAATGGTTGCAATAATTATTTTTTCAGCTCTTTACTGGATTTGATTTTACTTACATTACTGAAGATTTGATGGGTTTACGTATGCGAGTTTAATTTGACGCTCTCGTAAACTTAGCTAAAGACTACAGTAGCTCATTTAGAGTAATAGGCGCAAAGTAATCATTGAAACTGTAAAAATAAATAAACAAGGTACATATGCGGCCACTAGTACACAATAGGACATAACTTAATTTTCTCTCGTTTTAAAGCCAACGTTTTCGCGAGCACTGTCTTTTAGTCTAAATACGCACTTTATGGTAAAACAAACTTAAGAGTGTTTTGTTTTGCTTGTGTTTTTGTTATTTTTATTATACTTTATGTTTTTACATTATTCAAGCAAATTGAACTTTGCAACTGAGTTGTTAGCCTTGAAATTGAACTAACTGTCTTCAAATTTAAAAAAAAATATAAATTCATCTCTTTTGGTATTAGTTTGTGACACTAAACAGAAAAAAAGCTGTTAAAAATGCATTTTTTTGTATCACTAAGCTGTATCAATGACTTGAGTATCAGGTACTTTTGTATTTACTGCCACAAATGCGCCTATTCATCGATTTTTCTCTTTTGTAGATGTTTTCATAGTTCATTTTCTGATTTGGGATAGCTCACAAGCTACGTTATTCTGAAACGGTAACACAATTACTGAAATGTTTTAAAAAGTCTTGAACATAAAAATTGCCACAAAGCAAATTCGTTGGGTAAGCAAAAATAAAATTATGATATGAAAATTGCTATCAATTCCATATCAATGAAAATCTTTTTTCATCTAATGAAATTATCGGGAAGCGTGCCTGATTGCTTTTTATATAAATTTATTTTGCCAATCAGCATGATTAGTTTTAAAGCATTATTGAATATTAGTGGTTTCTTCCACTCAATAAGTTTTTAGGTACTAAAACTTCGATTTTTATATTCTTGAAAATATTTTTATTATTACCTTGCCTCAGAGAAATAGTAAAAATTATGATGGAAAAACAAAGGCAAATAATAATCAAAGGGCTACTACTGTACGATTTTAGTTTATTGCAATTTCGACTGCAACTTCTGAATATAAAAAACATATTTTCCTGACATCAAGTGAACAATATTAGTACTATAAAAATATCAGTATAGTAAAAATATAATATTTTAATCGATTCAAAGGTTTTGCTCAGGGACATTTTGGCATAACATGCTCATAAAGATGAAATAAATATACCGAGATGTCACTGTTTCACTCAGATACTAACAATTTAATTGTGCCTTTGTTTGTTTACCTGAATAAACTAAAAAAACCAGTAACCAAAAGAAACAGCTTAAAATATTAGTTACCTTTGAACAAGTAAAGAAGAAAAGTTTCTTTCACGGCGTTAAAATATTCGAAACAGCAGTATCGCAACCGTTAAGAATTTCCAACACAGTTAAGTGTTTTTCATTCGTCTTATTTCGACTTCGAAGCGAGTGCAGCGGTCGTTTGTTTTGCTTATAGAACGCAGACGAGGCAATAAATTGTGCAGAACCTATTACTGAAATGTTAATTAGGGATTGAAATGGCGTCTTTGGTCATTACAATGACGCATTGCAGATACGTTTTGAATGAATAATAAACATTTTCAAAATCTTACCTCTTATAATTTTTCCACGAACTTGATATATTCATTGAAACAAATACCTTAAGATACAATACTAAATAATATACTAGAAAAAAATAAATTTAAAAAATAAAAAAACCCGCCTGCATAAAAAGACAAGTCGACTGAAAAGATGGAAACAAGATTAAATAAATATTAAAGGCAACATGTCATACTAACATGCAGTCGGTGGCATGCATAAAGAAAGTGACATTATGAATGATTGAATTATATGCCTCCGACTGCATGTTATTATGACATGTTGCCTGTAATATTTATTTAATCTTGTTTCCATCTTTTCAGTCGACTTGTCTTTTTATGCAGGCGGGTTTTTTTATTTTTTAAATTTATTTTTTTATTTATCTATTTTAAGTTATTATATTTTACGGTCATGATATACCTTTTTGAAATCCTTATAATAAGCCCTTCAATTTGATACCCATATTGCAGTATTCTAAAAAAAAAATTTTTTTTTCACTACGTATAATAGCACCGTACAGCCGCCATGTTGGTTTTTTTATAACGCCACCTTCTTAAGAACACTTGGGCTGAAAAGACAAATCTAACGATATCTTAATCATAGAAATCCGTTCAGCCGTTTGAAAGATATGAGGTAATAAAGAATATTACATACAAACATACTTACAAGATACGCGCGAAATACATAACCCGCAGTCGGGTAAAAATACGACTCACACTAGGTCAATACTCAGACGGGAATCGAACCCGCGACCTTTGGATATCCGGTCCAATGCTCTGACCGCTGAGCTACCGAGTCACTAGTGACATCGTCGAATTTCTTCTAGTATATCCAACTCTTACGCTGCAAGCCAGCGTTATTCCATCAATGTGAGAAATTCCTCGACATTCAATTAAAATATCTTTCCACATAGGTATTTTGACAACTGATAAAGATGAAATATTAGCTATATGAATATATAATTTTAAGATTTTTGCATTCACAATGCTATTTTTATACAATACTAAATAATATACTAGAAAAAATATCGATTCCCGTCTGAGTATTGATCTGGTGCGAGTCGTATTTTTTCTAGTATATTATTTAGTATTGTATAAAAAATAGCATTGTGAATGCAAAAATCTTAAAATTAAAAAAAAACCTTAAGATTTAAAAAAGAGAGTTTTACTCCTAGTTTATCAGATTTAAGATTTATTTACATTTTCTACGGTTTTAGTTCGTTTATGTAGTTTGTATGGTCACAATTTCTAAAGTTTTACTGTTATACTACTATTGTGTTACTATTTTAAACTATCTTCTATAATATAAATGCGAAAGTAACTCTGTCTGTCTGTAACGCTTTCACGCCAACCGATTTTGATGAAATTTGGTACATAGAATAAGGCTTGGGAAAGGATAAAAAGTAGCCTATGTATGTAGGCTAATTTTTATCCTACTACTGGGCATGGGTATAACATGTAATCCACGCGGGCGAAGCTGCGGGCGGAAAGCTAGTCTATTATAAGGTCATCATTCTTATTTTCTTTATAACCTATCATGAAACGATATTATAATAAACTATTTCGAAATTCTCATTATTATTAGATTTCTTTTTCAAATCCGTTAAACTTAATATTTATTTAAAATATTTTTTTTTTAGTAACTATTTATATATTTTGTTTACAAAGTGTTGTTTCCATAATTGGCATATGTATTGTATAATTATACTGCGTTAATGCTCTGTAAATGCTGTGGCAACAATGTTCAATAAATAAAATATTATAAATTCTTGTATTAAAACATTCCCTTGTTACAGAATCGTGCGTCGATATAATATGCCAAGGTGGGGGAGATTGCGCAGTCGATATGGACACAGGCCGACCCTTATGCAGATGTAATCACAACTGCACAAATGCATTAGTGAGTTATTCTTCTATAAATTATACTGAACAAGGCGCGGCACGGAGACATTTTTATCGTATTATTGTTTGATTGTTTTTGGATTCTTGATACATTTTACCATTTATCATTTTACTTAGATGGTAAAATATATCATTAGCCATCCAATAGTACAGATAAAAAAAGAAATATATACAGACGAACATAGAACCTCCTCCTTTTTTGGAAGTCGGTTGAAAATCAAATATATCTAATCTAAACATCTTTATCAAAACAATGTGCTTTTTCATGCTCAAATAATTATGTGGTACTTTTATATTGGCGCCCAACGTGGGACGCAGTTTTTTTTAAACTATACGTTCTAAGAAACTAAAATTTCATGTCCAAAAAAATTCAGAGAATCTTAGTAGGACACTATTATGGATAATATTGTATGGGAAATTTGTACAGCGCCATCTACCGCCGAAAAGCGGAATAAAATTTTCCATAGATAATTGTATTACTCTATCGTGTACTTTTACACGCGTTTTTTTTCTATATAGATGTTCGTGCTAAGGGTACAGAGTATAAATATAAATCAGTACCCATACAAACACCCCATCATCTATCGCTTTGAAGATGTTTGCCAGTCCGCATTCAGGCTGATTGTTCGACCAGAAGGGCCTATCTCGAGAAAGTAAAATTGGAGTTTGTTGTTAGTTGCTTATGTTAACCCTCTTAACGGATCACAACATCTTTTATTAAATTGCGGCTTTCGCAAAAGTAATTTTTCAAACCCACTTCTTGTGAATTCAGCTATGAATAATCTGAGAGATAATAGACAGTAAACAGGCTGAGAAAACTAATTTTGTTAAGCTTCAGACCGTTAGATTTTCTCATGTCTACTCTCAATTTTGTTGACTTGGCATACTAATTATCTATTATTCTTCTTACAGCTTAGATGGCAGTAAATTTTGTTACGTAACGAAATTCAATTTATGTCAAGACATTTTAACGACATTAGGAATTAAACCCGAATGTTCTTCGTACATTAATAATTAATTAGTTTAGCTTAGATGTCAAATTCATATGTCAAATTATTTAGTAACTAGTTAGATTACTCAGGAAAGTCATTTCCTCAAATAGCCCTTATTTGTTGAACTTGAAAATTTGGTTGACAAAATATAATCAAAAAAGGGTATTATTTGCCAAAACTTAGTATTTTGTTAGTAATTATCATCGGCTATTTTGTAAATTCACAGATTTATGATTCGATTTCTCAAAGACAAAACATCTAGTTTTAACTACTATTCAATACAATAAACTTTTGTCAGATTCAAGTCGTTAACAATCAAAAGTTTTGACAGCCGATTCCAGCTTGCCAGTAGCAATTCGATATCTATTCTCTAATTCAACCCTTAATTTGGGTGACAGGAATCAGACGTGGTGTGCGGGAACGACGGTCAGACGTACCCTTCTCAGTGCGAGCTCGACTCGACGGCGTGTCGGGAACAGAGCAACTTGCGGTCGGCGTACAACGGCGACTGTGGTAAGTACCCATTTTGAGAACTGAAATTGAATTCATTTTGTAATCTCCATTAAGATTGCAGACAGGTGAGGTGGGGGTCTATTTTTGTACGGTTGATTAAATGTCGAATGTAATAATCAATCGCAAATTTCGCTGGGATTGATTGGAAAGGCCACTTATTTTTAGGCTACCACTTTTCAAAAGGGAAAAATGGTACCCTTGTAACTTCACTTCACGTCTGTATTTCTCTAAAAGAAATTCTATAAAATATCCAACGAGTCCAAGTTTAATGTGACCACTATTATATTGACCATTCACAAAGTGCAATTTTGTAACTCGAATCTATACTATAGTATTGTAGAACTGGAAAATTAGCTAAGCAAATTTCCCACTGGCAATTTCAAGCAACTCGATTTATTTCAGGATATTACGCCATTACCTTATAAAATGGTTTTACAGCACGAAATCAAAGAAATTACTTCAAATTTTATGAACCTACCTACCTATTTAAAATTATGACTGAACTAGACTTCGCTTAAATTTTTAATTTTCCTTATACCATTTAATTTCAACCTTTAAATTGGAACTATTTTTTACGTTGTTAAAAGATGTCTTGTTAGTCTAGATCTAAGTATATACTAATTTTAATTACTTAAAATCGTAAAAGTGAAATGTTGGTATAGAGTTTAAAAATATATTTTTCTGGACAAACTAATTTTAAGTTTTTTGTAAAACTTTATTAAAATTATACGATAGGGAAAATTGGTGGGCTAATATGACACCAAATTTATTATAACATAAAAATTGACGGGAAAGTCGAGAGTACTGCGTGTGTATTGATCTTTTTCATTAGGACAACACCGAGGCAAAGGGGTGGGTGTTAAACGAGTCACGTTAACGCGCGAGTTAACCAATTTATCAATAACTTTTTAAGCACCTACATCGCGTACGTAAATCGTTGAAAACGGTTTTCCCGAAGCAATTTGGGAAAACACAATAGGTCGAATGAGATTGAAAACGTTTTGACTGTTATTGAAAAATATTATATGTGAGTGACAAGGTCCTTAGATGTATTTAATATGCCCCTTCGTTACATTGTAACGCTCGTGAGTATTATAATATGCCACAAAACTCAGCCCAAATTAGTAGGCACGTCTTGACATGAATGGAGACAATAAAATAAGTTTTTCCATGCAAGTTATTTATGAGTAATTTTTCATTAAAATCATGTCAAAATTTTTGGACGGGCGGGCGGTGCATCTTGCATATTTTGTTTGCGGAAGTAAGCTAAAGATACATATATTTCTTTTTTCAAAATGGTTTGGGACTTCCGCCAAGTGATGCCTGGTTCAATCAAATACATGTCAAAAAAGTTACAACTAGTGGCTTTGTGAACTGTAAACTTGCTTTAACATATTATTAATCTAAGTCATTTTGAAAAATTTCGTAAAATTGAACCGACAATAAAAATCTATGTATATAATTATCGAACCTGGGGCCCTGCCGCCTAACTTAGAGCAATAGCGCACTTGCGGCCTGGCCGCGCGGGCGCGCCCTATTTTTGAATCGTCGAGCGCTCCTTTCTACAGATTTTCGTTCGACATTTGACTCAAATGTATAGACGTTGAGTCGAATGTCGAACGAAAATCAGTAGAAAAAAAGAGTGATTCAAAAATAGGGCCCCAGGTCGCGTGACCTTTAGTTTTCATTTGACAGATGGATGTGATACATTACATAAATGAAAGTGATAGCCATGTAAGTAAGGCGGTAGGGCCCCTGCTCACAAAATTTTACGAGAATCGGCTGGGAAAAGGAGAAAAAACGGACAGCCGGACGGAAATACGATAGAATTTTTTTACCCAAGCTAAAACATAAACGCTTCGTTAGAGCTTCGTGCTCGCTCGGTCAATAACAGACTTTTTTTCATTTGGATCCCAGTGGATTGAGGGCAAATTACAATTGAATTAAAGGTTAATATTTATTTTCCCTTTGTTAGATTTCAGTGATTTTTCGAAAAACCCCATTATTTTATATCTGACTGAAACTATCTATCATCATTCGAAAGAGGTTTACTACATATTTTTTATTTCAAAAATTAGTTAACAACTCAAAATAACTTTTCAGCTAAATGAAACGATAACTATCCAACATATCTGAATTAGGTCCAAAAGTTAATCGGGTGTTGTGAACAATTTGTCCGGTTAACTGATGCCAATATTTTACAATCGCGTCAGATACTAAATCGTGTCAATTGCGAATCAACAATAACCTCTCTAATCCCATTAATATCGCAACGTCCGCCATTCATCCATGTCACTGGCGTAAAATATGTGGCGGCTGGTTTTTTTTATGAACAGAATTTTTATCCTGATTTCAATTGTTGATTTCAGTTTTTACCATTTGTCAACGTTTTGTATTTATTTTACTTGTAGATACACTGAATGGGGGAACTGTTCGATATTATAGAAAACAATATGGGTGATACAGTAATCGAATTCATTTGATATATTTTCGCAAGTTTTGAAAAGTTTTGGAGGTATTTTAAAAAGAAGCGGCTAAACTTCGACAGGATGCTAATAGCCTCTATACTGAACTTAAAATTTGAGACATTGTCGTAGTAACAAGTAGTTCTTATACTATACATATTGCTAAATCTTTTTTTATATAAAAAAGAAAGCTTAAGTTGCTAACGATAAATCTTCAACCCTGTCATGCCGTGACTCAGATCAAAATTTTAATCATTCCATATACAGTGTGCGTGGAATTCATCAGAATGATTGACGTACAGAAATTAACTTGTATTTTACGTTATTACTTTTGACTCTGTGCGTATTTTTATTAAAGCTACGACATTCGCGATGTCATATTAATTTGGAATCGCTCTATAAATTGTTTTAATATTTCTTTTGCGCTTTTTTCATTACGGTCACATAAACATTTTTTGTATTATTGAATAATCTCAGGCATTTGGTCGTTTACTTTCCAATGCATTGCAATGCTAAAAAGCTTAAAATTTTCACATACATAATATGATCTGATAACACAGCTGGATAAAGAAGAGATCATTAAAATATTTTCTTTTTGAGACTTGGAACCGTATAAAATTTTGACTTAAAAATACGGTCGGATCTACGGCGCCGGATTAGGATTATGATCGATACAGGATTAAAGTGGTCCAATGCCGAAACGAAACGAAGTCAGATTAAGTGAATCGGCTTTGTGTTGTGCATCTTCTGCTTACTCCGTAGTTAATCGGTAGCTGCCTCTGTTAACTTTACTCAACTTGGTCTATTAGACAGATTAATTCAAGCCGTTGGCTTTCATGCGAAAAGGGATAATGTGATTTACGGTTTTGTTACGTAGACATAAGATGTCCCAAAAATTTTAATCAAGTCTATTATCTAGCCTTTTTATAAAATCTAATGCATTTTCAATTCCATAATTTTTTTTTGCAATTACATAATTTATTTATGTGGTTGCCTATTTCTATAAAGGTTATAGTTTTTAATCGTTAGTTGGGAGATTGATAAAATCAAAAACAAATTTGATCATAATGATAACTTTTCGTTTTAACAACCTAACAACTCACCCGCCTGGTGATCTAATCTAAGTATTAGACTATGTGACACTGATTTAGTAAAGCTTCTTTAGGTTTTCAGGTTATGAAATGAGGCTTAAACCACTTATAAAACTAGAATAGGAGCCATGTCAAGTCTTACAAGTGTCTAGAATACTAGCTTCGTAGTGTAATTAAGAATCTAGCATAGTTATAGTATTTTCAATTTATAATCCACGTGCGTTTTTGTCAAATGTACTTTTAATAATATGCCTTTTCTCTCTTCTTTAAGAACAATAATTATAAAATAATCTACTTGTCACTGAACCAACTATTATTTTTATGAGTAGCCAGTAAACTATAATTACAGATAGGTAATTAGATAACTACTAATTACTATACGTAAATAATTATAGTAATTATCATTATACAGCAGTAGGGTAGTAGCATTGGATTTTCATGAGTAGTACGTACTTTTACAAAAAATAAGACTTTTCAAATGCTAAGTATCTCGCCTAATTTAAGTACCTGATAAAAATTAAAGTAATCTATTAATCATTGTGTTAAAGTTGGTGCCAGATGAGTATATTAAAAAAGTTACTTTGATCACTGCTAGTTTAAACTATTGTTCTATTTTATTCGAATACCGATGTCTGAAAGCAACTACAGACATTCCAAAAACATAACTAAAATGTCGAAAAAATCTTTTGATTTTTAAAAATAATAATAATATCTTTTCTTTTACAAGTATAAGTAACAAAACAAAAGTAATACGCAAATAAATAAAGCTCGTAACTTATTTTGCTTATTGTTCCGCAGACAAAAAGATGAGAAAAGCTATATTTTTACGAAACCGTAAGCTTGTCGGTCTCTGAAATTAATCGACTTCAACATTCTTTTTGCTTCCATTTCGCGGTCTTGCGGTAAACAATCGTTATTAAATTTGAACGGGTGTCTGCGCCCGTTCCATGTTACGGAAAAGAGCGAGCCTAATTTTCCTCGACGTGAGAATGAGAATACCTACGCCAGAAAGTCGCGATTGTCGGACCAAATGACATTATCTGTCCAACCATTCGTTTCTCTACAAAGTTTAGCCGGGCGCTTATGGAGTCGTAACCTTTCTCCGTAGACGATATAAAACACGAATGTCTTTATTTATGATGTTTATACATGGCACCTTTAATATTATATTGGCGTGAATCCTGATACTGTGTTTTTTCTTTCGGCAACGTATTTGGATACCGAGGATGTTAAATATTTTTGTTTATTAAAATTGGCATGTAGCCTTTTTATGAAAACATTATTCTTGTGTATATTTACTCCCATTGATATTTCAATTTCCTCGTAATTTCACAAATTAGGTATGTGCCCATATTTTGTTTTCATGAATAAAAATCATCATTATGAAAGCAGAGAGCTACATATAAACTAGTTTTACAGAGATTTGAATGAAGTCATTTGTTCCAGCTCTATGTGAAGGCGTGCAATGTTCTTTCGGCGCACACTGTTCGGCTGGCGAATGCATCTGCCCAACCGACTGTACCGGAGCCGCTCGCGAACCCGTCTGCGGCAGCACTATGCAAACCTACCCTAACGAATGTGAGCTACAAAAAGCGGCGTGTAGACTCCCACCACCGGCGACTCTTCACGTCATCTTCTACGGAGATTGCAAGGACAGATTAGCCGTTGTACCGCCTATAGCTATGAGTGAGTAATAAAAATTATAAGTATATTAATTCACACAACATCTTTGAACTAACAATTTCAATATTGATCGAGAATGTTTCCAATATACAAACATCTGTTAACGTATCGGGACTTCGTTAAATAACTCAGTAGTACCAAAATACTCGTACACAAAGGGTTGGCACAGTCACAATATTTACCATCGGACCGTCATCAACCCAGTTGTTAGCAGTAATTTCAATAAAGCGACCCATCCTCGATCAATTAACTAACTTTCCGCTTTATCGCTCGACTAACACGCAAATATTTGGGTGGGGTGGATAGCTACGACCGCGATGACCACTACTGAGGCGGAGGAAGGATCGACTGACTCGCTGGGCGCGACGGATGTGGGTGGGACGGCCAGCCCCTCCGCCTGTCGGGATATTCGCTGCGATTTCGGGGCGAGTTGCGAAGTTGGAGCCGATGGGTACCCTAGATGTTCGTGCCTGTTCGAGTGCCCGCATGAAGTGGACTACTTTCCCGTCTGCGCCTCGGATTTCAGACTGTACTCGAGTCTTTGTGCGATGCGAAAAGAAGGCTGCCAGAAACAACTCGAGCTACGGTTGCGACCTCTGGACCTTTGCAAAGGTTTGCTTACTAACATTCTTGAGCACGTTATTAGCGTCTTTGTAATGGAGATGGAAATAAAATATTCCACCTTTTTGTGATTTGAATAAATTATTTTGAATGCCGTAGGCATGGAAGTGCGACCTTGCGGGAACAACAAAGCGATGATTGATCCAACAACCGGCCTTGAAATAGACTGTGGCAACGGCCCGCACCGCCAAGATTGCCCGGCTGGTACTTACTGCCATATTACACTGACGGCTGCGAGATGTTGTCCTAAAAGTGAGTAAATAATGATCTATGAGGCACTACAGTAAAAGAGGTACCACAATCTAAATATTACAATGCGTTAATTTTAACGATAATTAACCGAACGAGCGCGAAGCGTCTCCGTAAGCTTTGGCAAAAATGCTTTCGTATATCCGGCTGTCCGGCTGGCCGTCTGTTCTATTCTAAAAGTCGCATTTCTCAACCGATTCTCGTGAAATTTTGTGAGCAGGTTCTATAATTATATAGATTTTTTTGCCGATTCAGTTTTTCGAAAATTTTCAAAATGGTGGAGATAATGGCGAAAAACATATTTCAGCCATTTCGAAAAATGTTAAATATGTCACAAATGCGAGGTTACAGAGCCACTAGTTTATTAAAAGGTATGCAACGTAATTTAGTAAAAAAAAAATATTGAATGTTAGAGTACTTTGGAACAGTTTCAGTTCACAAATTGAAAAACAAAGAAGTGAACGGTTTGCACGCCAGTTTCATTTCTGTTTCCGCGATTATTTCATTACTTTATTGTTTACATTTTGTTGGCAATGTTTGCCGACTCACGCAAAGCTTATTTGAATTTGCAATGTAATTTCAAAGTCTCCGTTCAAAATTATCACATCCGACTTACTCATGCGAAAATCGTACCCTTTTCATGCATATATACGGTACTTAACTGGTGATTTGTCAGGGTGAAGATACTAACAGTACATGGCACCATGCTTAAATTGGATACAATCACGCTAGCTGATATGGCTTGAATTCCTTTGTTACCGTCTCGTAAAGTAGCGCTTTTATGATTTTCTATACATGCAAAGGTGACGTTCGTGTTTTATGCAGATGACACGAAGTTTGAAGAAAAGAAGGTCGGGCACTGCTCGGAGAGTATTTTTGGATGTTGCTCTGATGGAAGTACTACCGCAACAGGTCCTAATGAAGAAGGTTGTCCTATCACCAGTTCTACGTGTGGCTGTAACAGACTGGGATCTGTCTCTGATCGTTGTGATGATAACGGGCAGTGCTCGTGCCGGCCAGGTGTGGGTGGCCTGAAATGTGACAGATGTGAGCCTGGTTATTGGGGTCTACCTAGGATTGGTACTGGGCATACAGGGTGTATCCGTAAGTTCAATCTCAATTAATTGTTTCGACTATCACTAAATATGCTTCCATATGCTTCCACTAAAAAAACACCATAGCAGGACAATTTTGTGTCATCGCCTTTTGGAGAACTAAAAAGCGCATTTGAATTGTTTCTACATTTTATTATAGCCGTACTTTATGTCATGATCATTTTGGATAGGATGAGAGAAAATTAATAATAATGACGACACATTGACTGTATTGAGTTTGAATATTTACAGCTTGTGGATGTTCAGCATTTGGATCAGTTAGGGAAGATTGTGAACAGATGACAGGAAGATGCGTTTGTAGGACTGGAGTTCAAGGTCAAAAGTGCACGGTGTGTGCCGACCACAGGAGAAGACTTGGACCAAACGGCTGTTCAGATCGTAAGTATTTCTATTTTAGTTACTTTTGAAATAAATATTTAGTTTTATATCCCTCTATTACTGCTAACCACAGAACAAAGAAAATAAAATCTTATATGAGAACTGAGCTATTTTGGCCTAATTTATTTGCCTCCCTTTGCATACAAGGACACGGTTTCTAGGTGTTATTGTTCTTTATTTATTATTCATCATGGAACTGTCATTCTATCAATGTGTTTATGTCTTTTATTATTTCATATTCTGTCTTTACCAACCAAAAATGCATGTGTGTAGAACATTCAAACATTGCTTTTCCTAATACATACTATTTATTTATTTTTGATTAATGTTAGGCTCTAAAATTATTATAGGAATTCTGACCCGCTCTAGTTTGATGTCGAAAACTTTATTTAGTTCTTGTAGGGAGCAAGCAAGGTTGTGATCATTGTTAAGCGAAAAGTTTGTGCCTAAGCTTTAAGCACTTATAACTTCAATAGCTTTGAGTTATGCTAATACGTAATTAGATAAATCCAAGATTTCAGTGCATTTTGAACTCCTTAATACTTAAGAGATTGTTTTTATGTCAACATTCTGAATTCGTTTGATAAAATAAATTCACTGACTCGTGAACCAATTAATAATACAATGTGCTTGTCAGATTTTGTCAGCAATACTTTCAACAACTACGGCCAAACTGTGCAACCTTATTAAAGTAAAGCACTTTTCTTTATATTTGTGACGCGCATGTAAGAAGTTATATTTCCCTAAATTTTACGCCTTTACAGTGTGATGTAAGTATTTAAGTTTTGTAAGCTAAACCCTCTTCTGATTCTTAAATTTTTATATTATGCATAATGAAACAAAGAACATAGGCATACACAAACACACACACACACACACACACACACACACACACACGCACACATTTTTATTTTATATTCATTCTTTAATTTTCATTTTTCTTTCTCCTTTTGTCATGTTTTTATTTAGTACTTACCCTGGAGAACTAATTGTGTACCATATTCGTTATGGAGGAGCGGGATTCCAAACACAAGTGCTTTGCACTTAACTGGCGATCCCATTATTAATTTTAAGTTTGTAATCTCCTGTTACTGAATAAATAATTTTGTATTTTGTATTTTTTTTGTAAACCCAATGATTTACTTCAAGCCCTTGTTTCAGCCGAGAGTGGCGTTGTAGTGAGTACATGTATAGAGCTGTCGTGTTATTTTGGTGCCGTCTGTACCGAGCGCACTGGAGGTGCTTTGTGCGAATGTGCGGCCGCGCCGTGTCCCGACAGCGATAACAATATGCTGGTAAGTTCATTATTCCCTTGTTGATAATTAATTTAATGTGCCTTTTTGTTCAGTACTTACATTGTTTATATTTTTTTTCTTTTAAAAATAAACTAGAAATCATTGTGATTGTAACTTTGACAGAGAGTGATCGTGCTGAACTTACAAAAAATAACTTTACTGATTTGCATTATTTACATGAGCAAATTATTGAAATATAAACTTTATAGCAACTATCATAAATATTACGAAAATAGATTTTCACAATAGATTTAATACAAATTGTAAACGTAACTCTTTAGTAAGATTTCCCCCATTCATTACGCATCTGAAAGCATTCAGGAAAGTATATTGTTACGTTGAAAAAGTTTCCGAAAAGAAATCGGATTATCCAATCTCTCTGGTATCCACATATCGAATATCAACGTTGCTGTGATTGATTTCAAAGAAGCCATTTATAGACCTTACGAACTTGAATTTACGTGCTTTGAAAAGTATACGCTCACGTTATACGCTTGGAAAATACGACTTTATCCTCCCACAACTCTATCCATTATTCTATTCTCCGTAGTATCGTATGTCTTCCGACATTCTTGCACCTACCTCTGACAAAGCGACCTTTGTCTGAATATTCGAGCAAGACAACGTAAACTGAATACAACAAAAACCAACAGGTATGTGGCAGCGACGGCAAAACTTACGAGTCAGAATGTCACTTGAAATTGCAAGCGTGCCGCACGCAAGAGGACATTGTGGTGCAGGCGTTTGGCCCTTGCAAGCTTAGCGAAATAGCTGGCACCGCGGGGCCGCCTAGACCATCATCGCCTATACAGTTCACTCAGCAAGACGATGGTGCTGCGTCGAAGTCAACGCGACATCTCCTAAACCCAGATAAATACTACAACAAATACGATTGGACGAGAAAAGAGACGCCTAGTGATTTTGACAGCGTTCTATCAGGCCAAAAGTTCAAAGGTGAGGTTGACTCGGCTTTCTGGCTAATTGATACCGTTGTTACACTGATTGATATATCAATTGAATTGGATTTTTTTACATTTTGACTTTTTAAGGCGAGGCAGTTCCCGAAATTTACTCTTTCACTAGGTCTTTAGAATAAGATTGAATATTGCGTAGCTTTAATTGACGCTTCGCCAGAAATTTGACGAAATTTAGTACATTTTTATTGATTTCTGAAATACTTGATCATTTATTTAAAATGTACTCGGTTATTGTGTTAGATCGATAAAAAAGCTATCCTTTTTGCATAAAAGTCAAAGTCAAAGTTGTTTATTTGCTATAAATGCGGTAACAAGGTTGATACATACATAGAATTTAGAATCACGCACTTAGCTGTATGGACAACATGCAAACATTTTTCTTAAAGTAGCAACAGTAATTATCGATTATTGATTTCCAATATTATATTAGAATTAATTAATTAATTAATAGATATTTGTTATACAATGTCAAAGAATAATAATAATAATATTAGTTATGTCAAATTAGATTAAAATTTTATTTTCCAGATATTCTTTAATTGTATAGTAACACCTGTCAATAAGCAATGAGCGCAATCTTAGTTTAAACATATTCATAAAGATCATATCACTGTCGTTGAAAATAACGAAATCTGACGATTTGAAGTTAAATTTTATGGTGTTATTCAGGATTTTTTTACAGAGTAACCATGCCATTTTTCAATATTCTGTTCGGTTATTGTGTTTCATAACATAATGTTCAGTCTACAGTAATTTTTGTGAAGTAGAATTCTACATCCGTTCTTCACAATGGAAGTTCAAAAATCGATCTTTTCATCAAATCGTGAACTGGCCTCGCCTTAATTTTGATATGTCGGTCGAATTTTAATTAGTCAAATATTCTTTTGTATCGAGTTTTACAAACACAAAAGCTTATTGAAGCCGTACAATCGACGACCGAGGATGGGTATTGTTTCACATAAAAAATGTACTAAAATAAAACCCTTTTTGATCACAGATTTATAATACCTATTGATTTGTACGTTTTAACGTAACGGAATAAACGTAGGGTAATTTTCATTTAGTAATTATCATTTTAGTACAGAACAGATCCTGAAAATCTCGGTTGGTACCTTTATGGTACCTTAATATTTTTACTTTTATACAATTGATGCATCAATTTTATAAAAGTTGATACATCAATTAACTTTAAAAGCAGGCTTCAGTTTCTTTGATATAGTTGTTGTAGATCTATTCCTAAGACAGTAGGATTGCAAGGACGGCTGGAAACCAACTAAGATACATTCTTTGCTCGTCTGCAACAGTGCAGAGCGAGAACAATGTTACAGAACAGATAGTAATAATAGATTTTTACATACAATGTAAGTTGAGATATTTCATCTCGGAGAATATTGTGATACAACACTATTATATGTTGTGATTCTTTGTTTGAGCTAAGAACATTTCCGTATAGTACCAAGCTTTTGAATTAATAAGCGACCGTCGCGCGTCATCGTTTTTTGATTACAAATAATAGCTCGAAACAACAATAATACTCGTTAATACGAGTAAACCAAAAACCGGCCAAGTGCGAGTCGAACTCGCGCTCGAAGGGTTCCGTACCAAAACGGGGAAAAAACACGTTTGTTGTATGGGAGCCCCACTTATATAATTATTTTATTCTGTTTTAAGCGGCAACAGAAATACATCATCTGTAAAAATTTCAACTCTCTAGCTATCGCGGTTCATGATGATGATAGACAGACGGACAGTGGAGTCTTAGTAAAGGGTCCCAATTTTACCCTTTGGGTACGGAACCCATTTTTGGTTTATGTTATGAATCTGAACATGCAATACCAAAGCAGCTTATCTTTAATTTTGTGTATAATTATAGTTAGATTATAACAAAATTAAAATCGATGAAATTCAATTCTAATATAATGAGAAAAAAAGCACATTTAATATTGTATTACGGAAAAAAATAAAATTTTCCCGTTAGTTGGGATTTTGTCGGTTTATACAGAAATCCCCTTTCAATATTCAGAAAATATCGGCAATACCCGATAAACCGCACGGTGACAAAAAAACTATTATTTTTTCCAACTATCTGTATTGTATACAAATAATTTTCTAGGGCAGGCTCACTTTTTCATCCTTTGAATCGACATGCCAATATTGAAACGTCAATATTTAAGTTTGCACTCTCTTCTGCAGCTTTTTATTTGTGAGCTTTGTATTTTGATTCTTTCAATTCAGCGTATAAATATCTTCAATAGGGATGTTGACTAATGAATAAAATAACGAAATACTAATAAAAATCGTAAACATATTAAACTTTTAGAGTAGCTTGTATACCTCTTGGTTTTATATATTGCATATTATTTGTTTTATGACCCTTCAAAGTTGGGTGGACAAGTCCATTTAAAAAGTATAAAATTTATTGAAATAAATGATACCTTTAATTAGTCCGTAAAATGTATAGCAAATTTGTCGAAGAAACCATTTTGATAAACACAATATTTAATATAGCTGCTGAACAAATTTCCTATGCGTTGCATACAAACTTGCAAGGCGTGACGTCATAACGTGCAAGCCATTAGTATGGAGCGTTTTTGATCGAGTCCATTTGTGTGCATTTCACACTGTGATATCTCGGGCGGTTTTCATGCTTGCGAATTAATTCCAATGTTATCAATGTTTCTTTTTTTGAGAGGTAATTTATGTAACATAAAATAAAATAAATAGTCAACATCCCTATTGAACTTGATCATTTTGAACGAAAATTGGAACGTTTTCATTTTGGATATGGTTTTCCATTCCGATCAACTAGTTGTGGCGAATGAGACCCTGTATGGGACTTTTTCTTATCGAATCAACTATTTAACTTTTCTATTAAATGTTGACATTTGGGTATCAACTCAAAATGAAAACGTTCCAAGTATCGTAGAATCAATGTAGGTACGCATATCAATTGCGATTCCAAAAAAATGTATCGTACTTTTGTTTTTGGTGCAAAGATTCAACAAAATCTGTAGTCATTTTAATATTGTTTATATCCTTATTTAAGTATTTCATAAATTTTTTATGAGTCACCATAGCTTTAGCTTTGTTTGGCCAACGGCTTAACGTGCCTTCCGAAGCACGGAAGAGCTCGAGATAATACATTTTTGGACACATTAATTACTTAAGTTAGTGAAATTCTTCCCCAAGGTTCACAAACAGCTACGACAGCAACAGTGGGTGCAGTGGGTGCGTTACTCGGGGACTTGTGTACCGAAGACTCTGACTGTGCCGCTTTACCTGGTTCCCATTGTACTAGGGGTGGCTGCGAGTGTCGCCCGGGATATATGCCTACGGTACATAGGAAAGCTTGTGTTGGTAAGTGCACACACTAACACTCTGAAAAAATACACCAACAGCAGCAACAGTGGGCGCAGTTGGTGCGTTACTCGGAGACTTGTATTCCGAAGACTCGGACTGTGCCGCTTTACCTGGTTCCCATTGTACTAGGGGTGGCTGCGAGTGTCGCCCGGGATATGTGCCTACGGTACATAGGAAAGCTTGTGTTGGTAAGTGCATACACTAACACTCTGAAAAAATACACCAACAACAGCAACAGTGGGCGCAGTTGGTGCGTTACTCGGGGACTTGTGTTCCGAAGACTCGGACTGTGCCGCTTTACCTGGTTCCCGTTGTACTAGAGGCGGCTGCGAGTGTCGCCCGGGATATGTGCCTACGGCACATAGGAAAGCTTTTGTTGGTAAGTGCATACACTAACACTCTGAAAAAATACACCAACAACAGCAACAGTGGGCACTGTGGGTGCGTTACTCGGGGACTTGTGCACTTAAGACTCGGACTGTGCTGCTTTACCTGGCACCCATTGTACCAGAGGCGGCTGTGAGTGTCGCCCGGGATATGTGCCTACGGTTCATAGGAAAGCTTGTGTTGGTAAGTGCATACACTAACACTCTGAAATAATACACCAACGACAGCAACAGTGGGCACTGAGGGTGCGTTACTCGGGGACTTGTGCACTTAAGACTCGGACTGTGCTGCTTTACCTGGCACCCATTGTACCAGAGGCGGCTGTGAGTGTCGCCCGGGATATGTGCCTACGGTACATAGGAAAGCTTGTGTTGGTAAGTGCATACACTAACACTCTGAAATAATACACCAACGACAACAACAGTGGGCGCAGTGGGTGCGTTACTCGGAGACTTGTGCACTGAAGACGGCTGCAAGTGTTGCCCAGAATATATGCTTACTGTCTTCGATCAAGAAGTATTCTTGATCGAAGCTTACTGTACATAAAAAAGCTTGTGTGCTAGTAAGTTCATACACAAACATACTTTTAAATAATAATTGTCTATCTAACATTATATTGATTGAAAGTAGCGGGATCGAATCCTGATAAGAAATGGTTTTGTGATATATTGAAATAGTTTATGTACTCATTTATATATTCTATACGATGACGGAAAAGGATAATGAAAATTGGAAACGATATTGGAAATTGATAAAGGATTGACTACTTAGTTTGGGACTAAATAATTGTTGTTAACTAACAACTGTGAACAACTGTCAACAACAACAAATAATATGTACTAATACTGAAGTATTAGTATTATTTTGTAACATCAAGTTATACAATAATGAAGACGGCATAGACACAGCTTAGATATTGGGGAAATTGCTAAAGTGGTATTTATTTTCATGGTCAATTGTACCAATTATTATCAAATGTTGGGAGTATAATATTGTATATTTCTCATCGTAATTAATTGAAGAACAAAGTCTTTAATAAGATTAAGTTCCCCTTATTTCCCAATGAACTTCAATTTATCTTAATTAATACCAATCCAATTTTTATAATACCGAGCTTTGTGTCAAGCGTAGAATAATAATGATGTCGGATTCGATTTTAATTCACTAATGATATCAGTATTTTAGACTAATAACATACATTATTTTCAGAACAATCAATTCAAGAAACGACAGAGGAATACAGCGCGTGTCTTTCCGATCCCTGTTACAATTTCGGTACCTGCATCGATCTACCTGGATCCACATACACTTGTGTTTGCACCGGCCTTTACACAGGTCTCAATTGCGAATCGCTGTCAAAAGATACCCTAATGGGATCATATATCGAGACGCCATCCTTTGACGGCTCCGCATACATACGCCTTAAACCACTAAAGGCTTACCACAAGCTCAACATCGACATCGAGTTCAAAGCATTTTCAGAGAATGGCGTATTATTGTACAATCAGCAGAAACCCGACGGAACCGGCGACTTTGTTTCGCTCGCTCTGGTTAATGGATATTTAGAGTTTAGGTGAGCAATATTTTCCAATTTCTCACTACTGTTCGCTGCTTTTGAATGTAAATCTTGCCTTCGTTCGAAAACGAGTAGCAGTAAAATGCTTATTCAGCGTAGTTATTTTTCTGTTTTAAATCTCGATTTCAAACTGCGCTGCGCTTATAATCAATATTATTTGAAATCAGTTTAATTTAAGTAATACTTAATTAGTTTTATTTGTCAATAGGTATAATCTGGGTAATGGTGTGATAATCCTAACGTCTCTTGAGAAAATTACATTGAATGAGTACCACAAAGTGTCAGCTAAGCGTTACCATCGTGATGGAATCCTTTCGGTTGATGACATGGAAGATGTAGCTGGACAGTCAAGTGGACATCTCAAAGCTTTGGATCTCACTGAAGATGCTTACATCGGCAAAGTACCAACGAATTTCTCTAGGTAAATGTTTGTTATAAGTAATTTTACTTTAAAATACGGAAACATTTGCTCGAATACACCTGCCGTAAAAATCATGTTACAAATAAAATTAATTCATTAACATTCGAACCAGTAGTTCAAATTACTAGTTCATTATACTCCACTTACCTCACACACAAATTACACCAACAGAAGTCCATTACACTGTCCATTTCTGAATAACCAATCACATAAAATAATCAATACTTGTCCAGGGTTTTCGATAACATCGGCACACGGAGCGGATTTATTGGGTGCGTCAAGTACTTGAGGATAATACGTCATCAAGTGACAAAGAAATTGGGGAGACCGGACTCATTAGTTGTGGCTATAGAAAATGTTAGGGAATGTCAGGCGAGCCCTTGTATGAGTATGCCTTGCAAAAACGGCGCCACATGTTCAGCCGTGGACGGGTCACCGACGGAATATATTTGTATCTGCCCTATCGGATTTCAAGGAGGCAATTGTGACGAGAGATTAGATCCGTGCGAGTCGAATCCTTGCGGATATGATGAGGGGCTATTGTGTGACATCGGCCCGGACGGAGGACACGTCTGCCGATGTTTGTTCGGAGGAGAAGTCGGCTCCAATGGAAATACTTGTAGCAATGGTAAGATTTTAAGGTATTTTCAGTAGTAAGCCTTTTGAGTTTAATTCCTGTTCTTAATTATGTTTCAAATTAAAACTAACAAATTGTGTAAAGTATGAAGTTAGTATCTATTAAATTTATTTGAGTTACAATTGAATTATTAGTCGTGAACGGTCTACAATCAATAATGAAAAACTTAAGTAAGTAATTTATATTTTACTAGTTCTTCCAAAACAACGAAAAAAGATCAATTTACACAGCACAGCGCATTTACCTACTTGAAAAAGGAAATTATATAAAAACAATAGACGAACAGCCATCTCTTTAATTTGGCCCTTTTTATTTGTTTACAGATGTAAATGTAGTCCAAGAGACGTGGTCCCCCCAATTTAACGGGACGAGCTACATCGAATTACCTCCACTTGAAGGGCTGGGTAAAGCGTTTCGCATCGAAATCTGGTTTTTAACGAACCGATTCTCTGGGATGCTCCTTTACACGGGCCAGTCTAATAAAGCCAAGGGAGATTTTATAGCGATTAACTTAGTTAATGGATACCTTCAGTTTAGGTACAACTTGGGGAGCGGCATCGCCAACATTACGTAAGTGAAAACCTTAATTCGGAATTGGTTTTTGTGATTAAAAGTAAGCAGGTTTTCTCTTTCTTGTTTGATTTACAACTAAGGCTATCCGCTGACAAGCGCTTTTATGTAGCTGCGATAATCGCGGCGTTAATCGCGGCGATATCGCGGCGATAAACGCGGCGATAATCGCGGCGACAATCGCGGCGCTTTTTTGTCGCTGGCGTAGGTTAACTAGGAAAATATTGCTAATAATAATAGTAATAATTGCCTATAACCGACCTTAGGTTCGTAGTGTGATCCTACCTTTTTTGGAACAGGATTAAAAACTATATAAATTGGTAAGCATATCATGTAATAATAATTCTCTTACTTTTTATTGCAAGCTCTACCATTACAAAAATAATTATGTCAGCCAGCGAAAAAAATTGTGGTGTCTTTTAGGGTTAAAGCCGCTTGTCACTCTTGTCAGTGTCATTTCGTGGGCGATTAGTCGCCGAGCTATGTGTGAGCTACTTTTTGTAGCCCGTGGGCGTTTACGTATTGAACTCCATATGTTCTATTCTGGGCTTCAAAAAACCGCTCGTCAGCGTTGGCGCTAAATGAATGTTGGGAACGTCGATGTTCAAATTCTTAGAAAAATATGCATACTCATCTGAATTTGCAGAAATCTATGCGATATATCGATATATCGGAACGCAACCAGCCAACCAGTGCGTCCCGATCCTATACATCGCATAGATCGTAGCGATCCGTATCGCATGACCGTAACGCAGCCTGTGTGTTTAGGCTCATAAAATCGAAAATCATAAAAAGTTTGGTATGTTTTGATATTACACAACCGACTGTCGCTTCATTTTATAGAAATTTGACTTTTTTAGATCCCCCGTGTCGATCACTAAAGGCCGTTGGCACAGAGCACGTATCACGAGAGACGGTCGCCACGGTAGCCTGCAACTCGATCGGCACCCGACAGAGAGAGGGTATTCTGCTCCGCCGTTGACGCATCTAGAATTGACGTTACCGCTCTTCATCGGTTCTTTACCGTAAGTAATGTTAAAAGTTTTTTTTTTAAATGTTATAATAAGTAGCCTTAGTCCAGGTTTTTCTGAAGTGAATAAAACAATGAAAATCTAAGAAGCATACATTTCTTTTATAGATTGTTTATGAATATTTCTAGGAGTATTTAAATGTACTCTTATGATATAAGACAATACTGAATAGTAATAAAATTACTTACCATAAATTCTTATCATTATGTTTGGTGAAAATATTAACTCTAAGAGCAAGCTATAATTTATTTTGCTATAATTAAATAAAAATACATCTTAACATTTTCTCATAGATTTGTTTTGGTTTTTAAAATACAATACCTAGGTAAATAAATCGTTTGGTAAAAATGATCTTCCTCCACGTACATATTTTAAAACTCACTTTGACTAACTAATTTCGCAACGTTTAATAAATAAGTGTGTTTCTTCGGCGCGTTCATTGTAAAAAGGTTTCATTTAAATTTTTAAACAGCACTGGTGCCTCACTGAATTTTTAATTCTATGAGAAAATACTTTTGCCTCTTCTGTTGTTTTGCCATTCCGGAACGGTGACAAACTCCCTTACCTATTTGAGTATAATCGGATTTATTTTGTTCGTTCGCATACAATTCCTTTCAAATAACATATTATTATTGTATTATGTCCTTCCAATGTAAACGCTATTCCGTAAGCAAAAAATCTTTTCCTTATCATATGTTGTCAGACGAAACAATTTGTGAAACATAATATATTAGTGTAGGCGTCAAATTAACTTGCTCCGCGTCTATCAGAAGTTCATCAGCGGAAATACCGCATCATTACCGTCGATATCAAAGTCCAGATTAATGATTACACGATCCTCATTAGTGCTGTAGGTTGACGTAATTTATCGTAATCGAGCTTCGGTTCAATCGAGCTTTTGTCCGTCGATTTGTCGATTGTTAGCATCAACGTTTTTTCAGGGCCTACATCCGCCCCCATAAAATGTCTGGCGTGACCAGCAGTTTTATAGGAGCTGTGCAACAGGTCTTCGTGAATGGAAACCCTTTGTCATTGTATGGCGGAGACGTCGCAAGATGTGCTATAGTTCAAGATGAAGACAAGCTCCCTTGTGCAACTAGTGGAGTTACTAAGTACACCGGGCCGCCTTGTGGAGATGGTAAGCCATCTGAATTGTTTATCAGCTACGAAGATGTCTAAGTGAATACTTAGTAGTTGCTAGATTTGTGAATTGCTCTTCAAATTTCATTTTTAAAAATTAATAATTAAAACAATGCCCAAGAAAGCTTATCTAAGAGAAAATAAATTATTTTGTTACAAATCCTGTACTATTTACTAAGTATTACTATTTCAAGGAACATAATTATTAATAATAAGGTTCAACATTTTGTAATAAACATATTTAATGCATTAGGTCTTACGCCATGCAAGAACAATGGTGATTGCATACCGATGCTCAATGAATACAAATGCATTTGCCGAGATGGCTTCCAAGGAAGGAACTGCGAGGAACAAATAGCCGAAATGCTTAACGACAGGACTCCGATAAAATTTGATGGAAATAACTACTACTCTTACAGGAGTAGAGGAAGTCGCAGGTAAGATAATTTCACTTTTGTTGTAAAATCAAGCTCAACACAATTTTGTATTCACCATACAAATTTTGAGGATGTGTTCAGTCCACATAACTGAACAACATTATTTAAGGAACACATGGCCAAATATGTAAAATAATAATCGACTTTCTATACAAATTAAAGAGATGACGTGATCAATTTAGTATGGGATAACCAAAATTTTGTGGCAAAATACGACACATGTTTCTTAGAGAAAGTTGTTTAGTTTCATGGACTGGACACATCCTTGAAATTTGGCTGGTAAGTTCAGAATGACCCGATACTCCCGATATAATAGAGGTAAATCTAAATTTATAATTTTCGACATAGAGCATCAGCTCTAAAAAGTGAAGTCACAAGAAAGACTATTTCTACTAGCCTTTAAAAAGTTCTGAATACAGAACATTATACTTAGTGGTGGTGGCAGCCGTACTTTTAATTGTTTTACCGACAAATGAAAAGCTATCCGACACTATGACCTACTTCTCGGTGACTGTCATTTCGATTGCAATAAGTGCCTTATGAAATGATTGTTCCTTGTTTAATTATTAGTCGGTCTTCATTTGTTCACACACAAAATTATCCTAAATAGTTAATTACGAGGAATCCTCTATTAACCAAAAGGAAATTACTCTCTGTGTTCGTCTAATCCCTGGCTAACTGAATTTCTTTTCTAGCTTGCGTACTAACAAAGACGACGGTGAAGGACTATATGATGTAAGATAACATTCGGTGGATACGAAAAATAACATTTAGTTCCATAATAAACCACAACAGAAAGTCTAGATTAGGTAAACACATAGTATAACTCCAATTTTTTCGTAGTTTACGTGGTAAAAGGGGACATTAGGTGCCTTTTATTGTTTCATGCTCGTGAATATTTGATGGCAACACGGAAATTGTGGCACTTATGTGTAATTTAGATGTAGTACCTACACCAAATTTTAAGCACTTAGTTCGCGACTTATGTCACGGAAAACAACAAAGAAGTTTTAGGAAACAATGTATTATATAATGTTTTTTGAGATACCAACCTTCAATTTAATTATTTTATCAATTAAAAATGGTTAGTTTTCCATAGACAAAAATCTTATACAAAATTCAGCAAAACTATTTTATTTCAATAACAGAAATAGGTTTACAAAAACTATTTCGAGTGAAATCGCTGATTTTATTGAAATGTGCGTCACGTTTCGTAAAGTGCCAATCATGCTTCCTAATGAAACTTTTTACGCTTTTGAAAAATGATACCCTAATGTCTTCCTAAGCGCATGTTCTGCACGTGTCATTGAACTTTGATTTTAACTATGTTGTTTTTTATCATTTAGCATTTATTTATAGCATGTAGTCTTTAGCTGTTAAGAAAATTCTAGGTTTCCTTATACTGTTATCTAAGACGACAGCAGTTTTGATAAGTTTGAATAAAATCCTTTTCTTTTATTTGATATCTATTTCGAAAGCAAGCAAAACAAAGTCAATAATAAAAAAAAAAAAAAAAAAAAAAAAAGAATAAAGAAAAGAATAAAGAATATTTGCTTCACCTCTTTTGGTATTACGATTTATATTACGTTTATTGATTTATTATTAAAGAAGTTGTTTCAATTACGAAATCGCGGCACTCTCTTGAATCCAGCAAATTCACAGACTGTGGCAAATGAGTTAAAACTGAAGTTGGCACATTTACATAAATGCGTCAACTTACACAAGTAAGCTTCGAAACTGGTTAGTGTAGTTTGTTGATCATAAACCATGGATAATCTGATTGTTACAACATGTCTTCAAGTTCAGTTTTCAAATTAAGATAATTTTGTGAGTAGTAGTTTTATTTAAAAGAAAATAATGCTTTTATTGTTTTTTTTTTAATATTATAAAAGGCTTTGAACATGAAATGGTTATTTGTTGTAACGGCACATATTATATTCTATTCTATTTATTTCGCAATATTTAGTTTTATTAACTATAATCTTCGATAGCATCGTCGTTGCTTCGCCATCGCTTACTTTCTTCTGCACTTTTTCAAGTAAAGAGAAATAAAAAAATAGGTACGCATTGTTGACTGATATCGCTTTCAAAATTCATCTTTGTAGCTTCTAAAATCTTTTTCTTCAAACTTTCAATGTTTTTGTAGAAATCGCAGCGCCCGCGGGGTTAGGTACGAAATCAAATTTCGTACTTACAACGACTCGGGACTACTGATGTGGAGGCGAAAGATTGGCATCCGGCCCCGCGACTTCATCGGCCTCGGAATTAGCGAGGGGAGGCTTCAGCTAATTTACACCGACACGAATGTTAAAGAACTGAACAACTCGAGAGAGGATTGGTTCCAATGCGTGGAGTCCAAGTATAGGATAGATGATGGCATGTGGCATAACGCGACGGTAAGAAGGAGGAAGCGGTTGGCGATGCTGCAAGTTGACGATACTCCTCCAGTTAGGGGGTACTCGCAGTCACTGTTGGTACCCTCGAAATCTAACCCTAAGCTGTGGATTGGTAAGTTGAATTTTACCTTACTTTTATCTGCAGATAAAAACCAAGGGAGGAGATTAATTAAATATTTTCGATGAAAAATATCTCTAATAATTCCTATTTGAAGAGAGTTGCCGACAAAATCAAATTAGTAGTTCAAATTAAACTTTCATTATTATTTGTAATGTAACAAACATGCAATAATTGGCCGTATTTTTTGTCTGAATTGCAGTAAAATATGTTACCAAGTTTAAATAACGTTTTTCCAACTCTTTTGCTTTTTAAATTTAATCTACAGTAAACTGAATTTTATCTAATAAATAATTATCTGAGATTAAAACCGTAACGCGAATAATGTTGTTAAGGTTTAACAATACGCCAGCTAAGCAGGAAATCGGACGATTTAATCCCTCTCTTGGTATTTCTCCCGTATTTTATCGTATTATTTTCCTGGTAGGTGGTTCTCCGACATTACCGCTGGGGTTGCCAGCGGCGCTGTACACGGGGCTCCGTGGATGCGTCGCTAGCGTGAAGGCAAGCGGCCGACACATCGATCTCAGTTCACCCATACGACCCTCTACCACGATACGACAATGCGACTGAAACGATATATCGCTCGACAACATCGATGTCCAAAAATGTTCTGTTATGTCCCCCAAACAATGAGCTTAGCGGATTTAAATAGAAGAAATGAATCCAACAATTTGAGTCGTCGTGTGTAATGAAAAAAAATGTGTCAATTAAGACGCGCCAGAAGTGACAAATTACGTACGTCCATAAAACGACTTTTTGTACAAAATGTCACGGTCGAGTAATAACTACGCAACTGACATTTTAACGAAACGGCAGTTGCTTAGCAATAATAACGAATAATGTAAGGCGAAAGTATTATTATCTAGTTTTGCGTTTTAGAGCTTAAAGTACCTGTTGACGTACCTACCGATACATATCTTTTCGGGTAATTCCATTTCTGTAATAAATCATATCCATAAAACCTCTTTTGACGATGTGGTTTTTAAGTATTCATATCTTTAACCAAAAGATTATGTTGCCATATATGTTATAGTTTAGGCATATAATCGTATTCACAAGAACGATTTTATAACTTAAAGAGAATTGTTCTATTGAATAGGCCGTGAATAGGGTAAAACCAATTGTATGTATGTATGTAAATCGGTGCTCAGATTACACATCAGAGGTGAGTATAAGAAAAATCTAAATTATAAACGTGCGTAAGTACGTGAATAATCAAAAAGACTTTAAAATATTTTGTTGTTATAACTAGTAAAAATATATATTACCTAGATAGTAGATTAGCTCATAATAAATTCCATAATGTAAATGTGAAAAAGTTGAAATGAATAAGAAAGTTGAATAGATTTTATCAAGTACGATGTTGTTTTGTGCTTTTACATTCCATGCAGTTGTTTTTCAAGTGATATTATTTAGAAAGTGAGAATATACTACGTTCCGCTAACAGCATTCCCATTTACGATAGTAATTAATTTATAATAAATATACGAAACAGTGCCATAGTAATTGTACAGTAGCAGTTTTTAGTATTTTTTACATTACAATAATTTAAGTTTTGTTACTATTTTATTTTTCTTGATGTAACGGAGAGAATATTTAATTTTGCAATTTGATATCTTGCCAGCTTATTGATAACTTGAAACACAGTTTATCTACATAATTTGAAACTCACCGTTGCAACCTGTAGAATAATTATTATGTAATTAATTTAATCAACGTTAAACTTCGCAAATACTTTTTGAAAATTAGCTTCTCCTTCAACAGCAGTTTTTTTTAAACTGGTAGTAAAAGCTTATCTTATTGGTAACTTAAATGACTTCTAAGTTTATTCTAAACTTATTTTTTGCTAGTCTGTAATATATTGTACATATCTAGTTAAGTTTTTATGACATCTTAGTTTTTACTAAAAGTGCTACTAATGTAATGTGTTACGATGCTCTGAATGTTAGATGAAAATTTGAGTTCATGTAAAGGTATATTTGTTCCAAAGGGAATTATATCGAATTTGAAATTTATTTCTAAGCATGTACATTATTAAAAATACTTAATGTTATATAATAGAAACAAAAATAATTAGCCTAGATGAAATTTAGGTTATTTTCGTTTGATTTTTATACGCTAACGCGAAGCGAAAGTAATAATAAAAGCTAAGTTGTCTTTTCTACATTTCGTCTAGTGAACTATTTGTAAAGTATTATAATTAATACTAATTAAAATAAAACAATGACAATATTAAAGTATGTATATCAACATGGCATTTAGAGTTATGTTTTTCGTGTTAGTAATGCTTCGTGTTTGGACGAAACATATACACTTTGAATGATATTTAGGGCCCACTCTTCCCCGTTTATTCGGAGTAAGATGGATGAGCTGTGGTACATATGCCTTGGGGAACTTTACAAAACTCTTGCGGGAAATAACCATGGAGCGATGCCCTTCTTCTGACGATTACTCAAAGAACCTTGAATAAGGTAAATTCTACCGTGACACATTTTTTATGACTATGAAATTAAAAGTGGTAATTTGATTACATTAAGATTACATTAAATAATTAATTAAGTTTTTTTTAATTATAGAACTCTGAATCCATCTGGACAATTAAATACACTTTCAAACCAACGATTGTTTAAATCACGGTTTGAGATAATTTGTCATGCATCTCAGTTTAAAAGATATTCAAAATTGTTAGTAGCGGATTTTACGTCCGTCAAAGTGTTATTATAAAGCCTCTAATCAGTTGATTTTAGTTATATTTAAACTTTGTCTGTTTAATTATTCCAATACGTGATTTGTTTTATAAATCTTTAACATTTGTGGAGAGGAGGGCCCACAGCAATAACATAGTACATACTTAACTAGTACATACGTACAATAATATCACTGGTTTTTACATATCTTCCAGCCCAATTTGTTATGCAATGAGTGTTATAATGTAACTATCTTAGTTAAAATAATACAAATGATAAATTAAATGAGACTGCAAACAGAAAATGTGTTTTATTTCACATAACGAATAATACATTAGACGAAAATTGAAATTAGGATAAATCTAATAACGTAACGGTTAATAATATAATTAAACTAAAATAAAACAGCTAAGAGAAGAGCTTGTAAGCATTTATAATATTAAAAAAACCCGCCTGCATAAAAAGACAAGTCAACTGAAAAGATGGAAACAAGATTAAATATTAAAGGCAACATGTCATAATAACATGCAGTCGGAGGCATGCATAAAGAAAGTGACATTATGAATGATTTGAATTATATAATATTTATCTGCTGCAAAATATTTATCTGAGCCTAATTTAATCATCCGTCTTTCTTTTTGGCTATTCCTGTGGTGCTTTTACAATTTTTTATCGAAATTTTATTTGTCCATGTCCATCAGCCATTTTTGATGTCCCCACTGCTGGGGCACAGGCCTTCCTTATTGGTGGTAAGTAGGATGGGTCATAACCCACCACGCGGGCCCAATGTGGATTGGTGGGTGTTAACGACTGCAAATGCAGCCGGGACCAACGGCTTAAAGTGCCTTCCGAAGCACGGAGGAGCTCGAGATAATAAATTTTTGGTCACCCATCCCATGACCGACCCTTGAAAACGTTGCTTAACTTTCGCAATCGCTTGGCCAGGCGCTAAACCACTGCGCCACCGAGCTCCTCAACTTTATTTAAACTTTATTTAAGCGAACTTTATTTAAACTAAATCATAATTTGTGATAAGCCATTTTATTCCTGAAGCCTATCAATAACTTAGCAACTTATATGTTTGGCATATAAAAATCCCATCAAAAGAATATCGCATACAAAATTCATGACATAAACAGGCTTCGCGTACTTTCAGTGTTTAAGACTGATTAAGTACCTACTGGCGGCTCCGTAAGGCCGTAAGACGTGTCTTATCAACTTCTTGATCAGAAATTTATGGATAATAAATTAGTTAACTGTTTAACCGTGCCCTTGTGCCTGTAGGTGCCGCTGATATAACAAACGGGCTAGGAACACGAATGATTTTAAGTTAAATACTTAGGCAAGTGTACGCCATTGATTAAGTACTGGTGCACGTGGGAGCACTAAGGTTCAAAAAAAGGGGAGGAGAAACATTATTAACAACAAAAAAAAGTTTTATAAAAAACTTATTTTTCGTTGCAAGCATTTAAAATAATTGAAAAATGCAATTGTTATGGGTTTAGAGGAGTGGCTTTTTAAAGAGTTAAAAACTTTACAGATTATACTTCTACAATTAGCCTTAAATTATAACAAACAACAAAAACTCATTCCTTACTTAATGTTCGTTAAGTACCGACACGACAATCATATTTTCACCGACAATCAAATAAAATTTACGACAGTCCAACGTAATACGCGGCAACAAAAACGAGCGCAGGAAAGAAACAGATTGATATATCATTCTGCGGACCCGCCTCTAATCTCAACTAGGCTGAATTATGGTGTAGAAAATATCCTCTTATTCTTTGCATAAGCCATAAATCAAGTGGATCCCGGAATACCAGGGGCCATTATGAATGAGAAAAATAAGCAACAGATATTAAGCTGGAAGGGTATATTTCTCCACAACATAAAGGTGCAAATGTTTCACACATATTTACAGGATTAAACCCCAAAATATAGACAAGCTTTTAGATATATTTTGAATAAAGACGGTCACGATACCCTTAGGATATAAAAATATCCTTTTATGCCGTAGTTCACTTTGATAAAGATAAATCTATTTATTCATCATAACGTGTTTGATACTTGATACATTTGTTGAAATACGAAGCGAGGAAATTGAAAAGAGTTCTAATAAAACCGACGAAATGGAATCATAAAAATATCGCGTGTAGGCGCAAACGTTCATCACTTTATTAAATGCTGAATTCGTTTTAGGGATTGACTTACAGTGAAAAGAAACATGGTGATTTGTTTATATTAAACCGGCTATTAGAACGATTAACTTAATATCATCTTAGAAAAAGGGAAATCATTTCATTTTAAGGAATAGTAAAATATTATTTGTACTTGCTCTTTTGACTTTATGGCACTTGGCCAAATACACACCAGAACTAGGTGAGAATGTTTATATTACGTTTTTAAACAAACATCATAATATACGTAGGTAGGTATTGTTTTCAGCAAATCAAAAGTTATCAAAACTTTAATGATCCTTAACGATCTCATTATTGATTTATTTCTGATACAAAAAACACGACTTAAAAAAAAATGCAATAGTTATTTTTAAACAGTCAGCTGTCAAAAGCAGTTTACAAGAATAATTTATTATCAATTTATTATTCGTAGTCGTGTCGTCATGTAGCTACGAAACTACGACGATCTCGTAGCATGTTAGCATCGCTACGGCAACGTGTTTTTCTGATACCGTCTGTTTTGATACTGCAACTAATTTATTTTGATTTCTTCTGGTATGTAACGATATTGTTGAAGCTGTTGTTGCGATAACGCAGCGAAAGATTGCAACGCAGTAGATGCTACATGGAAGCATGCACTGCCTTGCATTTCCACGCACCGTGTTGCCTGCCACTGCATTTTGTTATGAGAAAATATATTTATTAAGTTAAAAGTTTATCTACTAGTGGCTCTGTAAGCTGACCTTGCGTTTGTGACATTTTTGATCATGTTTTGAAAAGGCTGAAATTGCTTTTTTTTTCGAAAATATGAATCGATAAAAATTCTATATAATTGTCGAACCTGCTCACAAAATTTTACGAGAATCTGTTGAAAATGTGACCTAGAGAAGAACAGACGTACACACGAAAGCATTTTTGCCCAAGCTGAAACGGAGACGCTTCGCGCACGCTCAGTCACTTATTTAATTTCAACCTACCTACCCATTGTGTGCAATCTTTTGTTAATTATTGTGATGGAAAATGACCTCACTTTAAATGTGGAGCTCATTTTTCAATGTTGACGACTCTGTATCAAAAGAAAAAAAAGCAGACTGACGAGTTTCTTGCCGGTTCTTCTCATTACAAGGTCTCCCGCTCAGGGTTTTCGAACCGATGGCGTAGCTTCTTTGACATTCACAAGTGCTTGTAACAGCTAAGAAAGATATTTCAGCTAAAAAATGAACACGTATAGAAAATTTGTAAAACAAATACCAGAAACGTTGCGTCACCACACAGAAATGTTTCCTCAGAATCGCATATAAATATCACTAAGGTGAGCATAGAGGTACGGGAACAGATTCCTAGTCCCCCCGGGATTTGTATCTCGTCTCCCGCGCTGCGACGTGTCCGGAATAAACAGGCGATCTCTTACACGCCAGGAAAGGTTCAACTCCACATAAAGAAATGCAAATATCAAATGACAGATGTGAAGCTTTGAAACTAATTGGTTTTATTTTGTTTGAAAGATTTTCTACTTTATATTTATAGAGATCGTTTCAAAGGAAGAGGTAAATATTAGTTACTTTTATTCGCTAGGTAGATTTCGATAATCAAATGTTGATAACTTTGACTGACGTAGTTAACCTTTTAAAAACGGTCCTAGGTAATAATAAAATAGTGTAAGTTTATTTCATTACATAGCACGCACACCTGGGCCATATTACGTAGGATTTATTTATACATTTACAACTAGTAAAACTTATGCTGATGCTCCTCTCTATCTATCTATTTATTAGTGTGTCTTGCGTCAAACGCATGCCATACAAATGTTGTCGTTTTTCGAGAAGATAGGGCATGTTTTATTGCATGCCCTGAGGCATGCCTCTGTTAAAAGTGCAAAAGGAACGAGAAAACGACTATGTGATGACACACCTTTAGGCGTTTCGTGGCATTGTTTCCTAGTAATTGTAATATTACAAAAACCGACCAAGTGCGTGTCGGGCCACTCGCAGTATAGGGTTCCGTTGTAACTTGATACTATACCATATAGCTATATAGTTTATAAAAAGAAAGTAAATATACACTACTAACGACTATTTAAAATTTGTATCTACCTACGATAGCTTTGCCGTTGATCAACTATATTACTCGTCAACTTGTAAGTCTACCTAGCAGTGATAGTTTTTCTTTTACATTCAGTAATGTACTACTGTCCCGATTTTTTTTACGTATTCAAAAGCAACCGTTAACTTGGCAGAGGGGTGGAGGGGGGACACTTGACTCTAACAAAATTTTGCACTTCAAAGCTTTATATTTCGCAAACGGATCCCTGAATAAAAAATGGTCTTCACAAAACCACAACATTTTTGAAAGACCTATCCAACGATTTCCCATGTTATAACATTGATGAGAAAAAAAAAATATGTTCAATTTACATGTACGTGTATAGAACCATAGTTGCCAAAGACAAACACTGTGCGTATGAGTATGAGTACAGTTATTCGTGTATTTTTCATTTTTTTTTTGGCATTACATACTAACATAATATTATTATTATACATAATTATTCATGCCAAATTACAAATTTCTAGTACTAAGGACATCTGAGCGCGGCTTACCGCGGACGGACATTCTGATCGCATCGTGATTATGAAATCTTAATTAATTGTAAACCTGTCATAAACTGACCAACAAACTTGACGATAACCACTGTTGGTTAAATTCGTCTAAATTTAACTTTATTCTGAAAGTAGTAGAGCATATTCACTGACATCTTCGCAAAAAAATTCGCAAAGAAGCGTAAAAAATAATTCATAATAAGAAAAGCAGCCATGATATACAGTCCAATAATCCGTCACGAAAATAAAACACTCACTGTAACACTTATTAAATAAGTGAGTTACGACTGAAGTGACAATGCGAAAGTTACCCGAACATTCCATACCTTCGAAGTTAGAGCGACATCGTATAAGAGAGGGTTATGAAAGGCTGAAGAATAAAATAAATC
This sequence comes from Agriphila straminella, assembly GCA_950108535.1. Taxonomy (NCBI): domain Eukaryota; kingdom Metazoa; phylum Arthropoda; class Insecta; order Lepidoptera; family Crambidae; genus Agriphila; species Agriphila straminella. The sequence continues at coordinate 9,157,382 of OX467306.1, read as the reverse complement.
GGGGCTGATATATTGTCCCCAAGGAGGCCCGCGCAAAATGAGCTACCCTGAAATACGACTGGAGAGAATCTTGTTGCTTTTTGCATGAGTAAATACGGACATATCTTGCGCCATTTTGTGGGGCTAATCAACGTTTGGGTAACGAGAAAAGAAAAAATATTGTTTTCTTATGTCAGCGTATGTTATCAAAATCTAATGATTTAGCTTTATAAATACTAAGATTAAAAAAAAATATTTTGATCACAGCAACCCACAAGTCATCGTACCCAATCGGACTCAATTTCCCTTTTAAGGGTACAAATTGGAGTTATACACGTGGCAACAATAATATCGGAGGCTGTAACGGCGATCCACGAATGCGATAAATCGTTTAATTCCACTTCAGTGATTCGGCCGATTGCGAAAGGCCAAGCGTCACAATTTACAGGGCTACCGACTTATCTCTTCAGGGGGCCAAATAGTCCCATAAAATCGAATTGAGCAGAGACGACCTACTTGTTCGACTGACTAAAACACATTTTTTATAATGTCTGAACTCTTTAGATCTCGTTCTCTTTAGATCATTGTACAAAATTTACTTTCCTACAAGGTCACTGATTTTCAGAAAATAAGGTATACTATGACACAAAGTGATGTTCAAAAAAACAAAATAAAACAAAAATAGTTCTTTAAATCGATTATCAATTAGAATGGGTTAAGAATGACAATAATAAAAAATAAAAAATGTCTTTATAATCTTATAGTAAAAATTCCTTAAACTAAAGTTTACAATAATTATAATAATGCTTTCATTATTTAGATTTCGTCTTTGGAAAAACACTAATTTCGTTCGATTTGATCTTTAATTAATGAATTCTAATGTAATTCTTTGGATTTTAATTATTATGATTATTTTATGGTTGCATATGCTAATGCTGAAAACATATTTTTCTTATTTTTCCAGAAACAATGAATAGAATATAATATTAACACTAACAAACTTGAAGTAGTTATTTTGGATTTAATTTAATTTCTGATTAGTACACGCCTAAACCTTAAGGCATATACAAATCTGCCTGCCTAGCATGACCGATTTATATCGCGTGATATAGCATTTTATCGACACTCAACTGTCAAATTCCTTTGTCTTTTTGACAGTTAAACGTGATAAAACGCTATATCACGCGATATAAATCGGTCATGCTAGGCAGGCTGAGCGGTATCCGCTACCGGTGCCGGTAGCGATATCCCAATGGGTATGCGGTATGTATCCCGTACCCACTACAGCAAATACCCGGCGGGATATCGTTTGGGTATTACCGCTACCTACGTCGGTAGCAGATACCGCTCAGATTTGAATAGGCCTTTAGAAGTGAATTATACCTTGTCCTATTTGCTTATTGTCTGGTATAACTGCTTGTACTATTATTTATGTTTGATCTTAACCTACTCCGTACCTCTCCAAACAATTATAATAAAGCAAGTGGGCAGGACAAAGCAAATTCCAGCAGCATCGTAGCCAAAACTAGCGTCTAGTTTGATATGTCTCGAGAACTTGCACTAAGTCGTATTTAACTTGGGAGAACACAGCTTGCGTTGCGACCGCATACTAACAAATTTTGACGCCGGTTTCAAGGCGGCCATACTGATACATTTAACCAATTCGTAGGCCACTATATGGAACCTTGACAAAGTAAATCAATTGATTATTAGTTAAAGCAGTAAATGGCTTAGAATCTAATCGAGTGACCGTACATACAACCTTAAATGTAGCTAAACTCATTGTCACACAAAATATAGTGTCTATATGTGTGTGTTTCATAATAAGCCGTAAAATTGTGTTTTTTATTTGTATGGAAAACTACAAAGTGACAACCCTAGACGAATAATCAGTCCCATTAATGGGCAAAAGCAAAACAAAACTTTGGTCTTGGGTTCGGTCGCCACTATGCAATTTATCGTGAAAAGTTTTTTTTTTTTTCAAAAAGTGGCGGTTTTCAAGGATTAAAATTTTCCGGGGTTTTATGCATGGTACTCTATCAACCGTATTTGGTTTTAGGTGTATTTTTGTAACACGCTGTATAGTAAGGTTGTAATTTGTTGAACTGAATCGTGTTACAGTAAATCAATTTTGACGTGTCAGTCGTAAAATTAAGGACAGTGGATATTCCTCCAGCGTGTTTAGGCTTTAGGCTAAACATTCTTATCGTTACTTCAGAACAACTTTTACAACCGTTTCGTGTTATCAAGCTAAGGCAATCAACCGGTCATAAAACTTTTTAGCTCTGTTTCGAAACAAAACTGCTGGTGGCAAAACTATAAACGTGACTAATAGATTAAGGAAAGCTAATTAAGAACTTTCTTGTGCATTCGTGACTCATAATGTTTATCCAAACGAGTAAATAGGGCTTGATAGTATCTGTAGCATTGTTAACGATGTTTGTTTTTTTTACATTGGCTTCAGTTTTTATATATTTTTTAAGTTAAACTTAGCAAGCTTTTTACGTTGTAATTGCTTTTTCAGTAGTATTTATTTCTTTGATTGTTTTGAATTTTAATAATCATCTTGCATCCATTTCTATATTTTTTATTGGTACCATAATGCAATAATATTATTGTCCTCGGCATGTGTAAATCTATTAACAATTAAGCCATCGATAAATAACGTTAACAAAGAATAGTGTTGGACTATTTACTTAACAACCAAGAGTGATAAACGAAAATCGATTAACGGAACACGGCTGTCGAACAAACCGTGATTTCTTAGTCATTTGCGAAGAAATTAAGCCAAAGTTAGTGCTGCTAACCACGACATGGCTTTAATACCGACCGTCATGCAACTATTCAATCACAAACACGGTGTTTTAGTTGTTAATATACAGGGAATTAAGTAAACGCAAACGTTAATAACGTTTTGAATGAAAGCCGTAATGCTTTGTTTGATGGCCGAGTTTAAAACACCGTTTGTTAACTGGGAAAATATGATTTCGCTTGTTATATAAGTTTGGTTGAGGAATCTCAATAACAGAGATGAACTAAATAATAAAAGTACCTATATAATAAATAAGTAAAGTTCCACCTTTGTTTACTTCAACTTGCTTGCAACATTCTGGTTTGAAAATTACTGATATATGTGGATCGTAGCAATGAAGCTACGAGACTACGACCGACGGCTTTGTAGCATATCAACTTCGCTACGGCAATTCTTTTCGATGTTTTTTTTGTTATGATCCACCAATTAATTTCAAATTATAAAGGCTTTTAATATTACAAAATAATATTTTGAGTAAATTTTTTTGAATACGTAGGTAGATGTAATTTTCACCAAAATGATACCTAAATAATGCTGGATTACTCGCTCGCCAAATCTTTCAGGAATTTTATTTTTTAAGTATGATCTACAGTTTAACAAAATGTTATTAATTTCAATCCGAATAAGATAAATGTTAATATTTCACCCATTTCCATTCAACTAAAACGATCAGAATTTAATCACTAAAACGCCTACTCAAATCGTAGCAACAATGTTGGTTTTGAGAAACATTGGGTCGCGCCGGTTCGGTTGGCCGCGTTCCTACGACAAAATGCACTCACGCCGCGCGCCGGCTCGACCGTGCACTCACGAATGCATTTACATATTGATCTCAAAATCACACTGTCTGAATCGCAAATAAAAGTGCGCTTTGCTGTCCTACGATTTGTGTAGGTATATAATACCTACAGCGATGTGTTTTCCAGAGCTTTCGCGCTATTAATCGCTAGACATTAATTTGTTTGTGTAGCAATACGGTTTAAATATTTTTGTGAAAATTTAATATATAGGTAAAGTGTGAATTACTAAGTCATAGAGACATTAAAATTGGCGTGTTATTGAATGAATCACTAACCAAATGAAGTTGTAGAGTTTAAAAAATGAGCCACTTCGTGATCCATTTATGTTTTTGATTAGGTAAGATCCAAGAAGAGAAAGGTAATAAGACTTTTAAATCCTTCTTTGCCAGTTCCACTTCATTATTATATGGGTGTAAATAATAATGTATGAGTTTTTAGACATCACTGAGTTAATAGTTTGCTCTATAAATACTTATATGCTTAAAATAAAAAAAAATAATACTACCAACTAGTTACTACCAACTTAACATTTTTATAACTTAGTATACAAGAATACCTCACTATACATTTTATGACGAAAGAAGTGCACGTATACATGATTTCAAAAGCGTCGCTAATTGAAAGGCTACAAGGGAAATTAGTTTTCCATTCGTTTTTAAAGCAACAAAGTATGGACGTAATTACACCCGACTATAGTTGGTCCACCCACATTACTGAAGGCAGCAAAAGAGAACATTCATTGACATATTGCAACGCAGTTTGCTGGCCCATTAAGGGGCCATTACAGCCACATAGTGGCGCCATCTAGGTACTTTAAAAATATTTGCTGAGTTTATGATTACATTGCCGCAATTACAGATGACAATATACCTATTTAGTTTTTACCTACCTATATATTATATATTCATATTTATATATATAGCAAAAATATAGCAAAAGTTCTATATTTAGAAATAAAGTTCCTGTTGCACAGGATTCGGACAGAAAAAAAATTACAAATTATAAAAATATCAGTCTAGAAAGAGCCAGAGGTTGGCAAGATTATGTAAGGCAAAACACAAACACTACAAATGCTACAAACGCTGTAACATTATTAGGGACATTTTGGAGAATTTTTAATAATTGGTTTGTGCAAATCAAAAGGGCTTTCTAAATGTGAAAAAGTGGGATTATTCACAAATATATTCAAGATACTTTAGCTCACGTTAATATTGTCCAATAAATAAGACCTTTAACCGGCAATTTTTAAGCATTTTTTTGATAAATTGAAAACCGATAGGAAATTGTTTTTATGCTACAAAAGTATGAGTGTAATAGCCAATGGCGTAGTAATTGGGTGCTTTTACGGCAGCGGCAGAGCACTCATGCCTCGTGTCTCATTATTGCATGGATTTAAAAAGGCAATAACTGTCAGAGTTTTGATATACTACGGTGGTTGAGAGGGGAAACAAATGCGTGCACTCTTAACAAAAAACGGAATCGCATGCCTACTTTTATATCATTGCGGAGATAGAAATAAACAAATTAGTAGTTAATCATTAATTGTGTGTCTAATCTAAAACTCCATAGTTCGGGAGCACACGTTAACGCCATATAAATATACAATAAACTCCCCAAAATAATTAAAGATGAAAATAATATAAATTCATTCATAAGAAAACTGAAAAAGTATTTGTTGGAAAACTGTTTTTACACTATGCAGGAGTTTTTGTAAATGATTATTCTCATAAATTGTATTGTACTATGACTGTGTTAAGTGCATTGATTCTAATACATTTGAAAATGTTATAATAAATTAAGCAAGTTCTTAATTTAATTGAAAATATTGTAGTGCCCTAACGGGGTTCATGATGATACTTTTAATATTTACTACCATGTATAACTCATAAGACAATAAAGATATTTTGTATTTGTCTTTAGCTTCGATCAAGAATATCCTAGATAACGCTTCACGAACTAAAACAGTACGCAAAAATGGCACCTCAAATGGCGTCCCACTTACAAACTTGGCGCTTATTTTGTACATAATCACCTCTTATTTTGTACAAACTCACATTTTATATCACTTACTTTGTGCAAAATAAGCGCCCAGTTTGTAAGTGGGACGCTATTTGAGGTGCCATTTTTGAGACTCTGACCGGATATCTAGGATATTCTTGATCGAATAGGCTGTTTATGCTGCTTGTTTTAAACTATGAAGTGGAAGGAAAAATTAAAAAGTTGTACACTTATGAATTTAATAACAGAGTAAAGATACCAAGATACACACAGAGTAGGTATTATAGGAGAAAAAGTTTATCTTACATATTTTATAAGCAATTGCAGTTGATATAAAACTAAATAGATACTAAACACATGTTTAAATTCCACATTTGCAGGTAGGTAAATTTTGCGATTTCAGAGTATAAATTATAATTTAATTAATATCTTCATCAACACAGCATTGGAATTAATTAAAAAAATCTAATCAATCAATTCAAAATATTAGTAGAATTTGGTTTCAGTTGATCGAAGATGGGAAAACTCTAAATGGATAGCGAATAAAAAACAAATACGAAACTTTGATGATATTCGAGAAAATTCCGCTTTCAATGTTTACGTGATACGTTCCTAGCTTTTCCAATTAATTTGAGTCGATCGCAGTCGATCGCTTCAAGCGGCTATGGACATTGCAAGGAGCACGTATGCAGCCGACACACAATTTGTCGACTCTGACAACAAAATCATTTGTTCCAATTAAATCGTCCCATTGAGGAAATCCCGGTACGTATTTGGGATTTAGGGCTTTCTGTTTTGTATTACTTAAATCCTTTTGCAATTAAATTGATTGATTAGGTACTTTTATATATTCACAAGCTACTACTATTAAAAAAGGTATTTCATTATGACCGGTCCATTAATCATTAATTATCGAGAAAGCTGAAGATATTTTCAAATTGAAGCTACACGTTTCTGTACTTTATTATGATATTTAGATGAGGCATAATTAAAATAAAATAAAATAAAAAAGTCTCATGTTCCGTGAAAACTTATAACTAAAATATAAAGGCCTTTAAAGAAGTTATTAGTCACTCTAATCCAATAATAATGGAGTTTGAACTAACACCACTTCCGCTGCACCATCAAATATTCAAGTACTCTCATAAAATACCCTTCCACAGCCAAACTGCGGCATTACCATAAAGAACACCGTAACGGCTACGATAGACCATGAAATGGGGATCAATAATCAAACGTTCCCAATAACCTCTGAAATATCTGCTCAGAAAAAGGCAGACGCACTTCTGAAAACAAACTGACGGAATGGAGAAGCGACGAAAGTTAATTTCACGGGTTGTGGATGCTTCTTCAGAAGTCAGCTCGCTCGAACAATCAGCTCCTTTGCTACTATTAATCACGATCTAGACGAACTGTCGTTAGTTTTAGGCTGATGCTATAAAAGGAGTTCAAAGGGGATGATATCAAATAAACCTTTTTACGATTATATTCATAATTCAAAGTAAACACGAAAGATATAGTAGCCGGTTGGGAAAACGGGAGCGTAAGTAGATAACAAAATATGTGTCTTCCGGAGAACTATAACTAAAACCCGTAAAGGTTTAAAAAGAACTTGCAATAAAAGTTTATATGCAGTTCTTATTAAGATCGAGACATAATATATTAAATTGCTTCTGTAGGATCGAATCCAGCCATATTTTGTACTATTTCTATTAACGAGCAACTTATAACATTGGAGAGATGAATATTATCGAGGCTCACAGAAAACGCATCTTTTCTGTTATGTCTATTCAATTTTACTGTCTAATAAAGCTTGTAGATACTTACTGAGTTATTATACTGAAGTAGACTTGGCGTCAAGTAACGTAAACGTCAGAATACGTTAGGTGCAGCTGTTGATTTGAAGTCAAGTCCACTACATTTTATACCAATCTTTCACAGAGTTTCTAAAGAAGCTTTGTTATAAGTTCAAACATATTGGAAATAATATCACAAATTAGTACCAGAAATCACAACGCTTACCTATTAATTAAACATCATGTATTTTTTGGGAATCAAAACCACATTATTCAGAAATCCATTATTTATAGGTTATCGTTTTCATGGGAAAGAGCAGCTGCAGGCAACAATTTGATGTCATTTATTTCTTTCTTGATCAATAAAAGGTGACACGTCGTTTGTTACAGGCTTATAACTTTATTATACTTCAAAGAATTACTAATTCAACAAAATGTCTAACGTGTCTTTCACATAGTACATCTAAATAAGCTCTACGGCAGTTATAAATTACGTACAAAGATTCGGAGTAATCCATCTAATGTAAAAAGTTTAAAGTTTCCTTAGAAAATTTTCGCAGAGCCAGTAGATGACATGCGAAAGTTTGCGAACTTAACCTATAAATCATGCAAACCGACCATTATGTGAAATATTAGGTAGATATATAGGAAATCTTAATCTACTTTTCCTGTAAAACGCTGAGAGGGTGCAACTTCGTAATCTCGAAAGAGTTTGGGTATGTGGAGAATGGGAATAAATTCCCGTTCCATAGAATATATGGGCACTGTCAAAAGAATTCAACCATAAAGTAGTTAAGATATCCAGCACACATTTTTAATCTAGTAGTTATGCAGACAAAAGTTTGAATATTCCAAAAAATAATAGATTTTTCTATAGGGAAAATCTAAATGAGTTATATTAAAGTTTTAAGTGTATAATTTGAACCAATACATTTCTTCTATTTAACTTATTTCCTTTCCTTATTATCGCTTTATAATCTAGAAAACTTTATTACTCAAGGTTGCCTTGAAGATATTGCTATTTCGCAATAAGATCGCCTTCTTGTGTGCTTTCTCTGTTTATTGTTTATTTTTGTAATATGAAGAGAAGAAAGAAATAAGTGTTTATTAGTTGTTTTTGTAATATGTCCTATCTTAGTATGCAAAGAAGTGTTTATTATTTTAAAAACAGTTTATCAATCTTATCATACAACGTCGTGGAATTCGAATAAATCAATAACAATAATGTAGCATAATTAATAGTTCGAAAGATAATTTCGTCGTTCCACAATCTCTATTTCATAGTTATTAATTTGTGTTGCATGTTCTAGTGAATTATTATAGTTGAAAAATATTTTTTTTTTGCGCCTTCAGCTGTTAGATATGTGTTTTTCATATTATACAGTGTTATTTGTAAAACAGGACCAACCTTGCAGGAAGAGATTACAAACATCATGAACAACATCGTTTCTTGTTGTTTTTTTTTTGTGTTTTTTGGAAAGTCGTAGAACAAACGTCGTTGTATTATGACGTTAGTAATCTACTCCTGCGATGTTATTGGTGTATTACAATAACCTTGTAAATTTAAAAGGTATAGCATTTTAAACCCACAGTTGCATGATCGTTCCTCGTTCTTTGATTGGTTCCTAATAAAACGAAGCTATCTCGAAACAGGGACTATCGAAAAAGTGTACGTTAAACATAGTTGTTTAACGTAGTCCGAAATACCGTCTAGTCAATTTTCTCGATGTTCGCTTCCAAACGGACTCGATGTCATCGAATCGAAATTAAGTATATGTCAGCTATATCGCAGGCTCTTGAGCCCGGAAAAAGAACAGTGAAATTGTCTCCAAGAATTGGAGAGCTCAAGTGCTGAGTGAACGGAACGTGTCGCTTAGATCTCTGGGGATGCCCCAAGAGCGGTTAACTGGCTACATTCCTTCGAGTTTGAGCTAACAACTTGCCATGTTTCGTTTATTTATTGTCAAAGTATTGCTATATGGAATTCGCTTTCAAATGGAATTGCTTTTCGAAGAAATACGATGCACTGCATAGTTACATTCCTACGTTTAAACATATTTAGGTAATAAATTGAAGCACTGTTCATTCCGTTCTCTATGTGTTAAGTGGAAGATATTGAGTTGGGAAATCGGCAATATGTTATCAAAGTGGAATAAACAATACATACCCATTTGAATAGACATACGTATCTTAATGTTACTAACCTTTGATTTCTGAATCAGGCATTAATTTGTATCACGAATATAATTCAAATGTAAGGCAGTATAGGCAAGCCATTTAACAGATTTAGCGAATTTTCTAGTGGTTGGTTTATAATAAGTAAACCAAGTCATGACTCTACACATAGATTACGTTGTCGTCACTTAAATATACTCCTCAAGCTACCTACACTTCCTCAAAATACATAGTCAACTAAGTAAGTGGAAAAGCAGAACCAGCAGATAACCCCGTATTGGATCACTGACTAAATCCGACACAGCGTCGGTCTTAATGCGCGCTTCGCTTTGAAATGTAAAGCTTGCTGCATTGATATTACCTGGAGACCGAAAGAGTCGCGACTCGCGACTGGCTCACACACCTCTAATTCCCAGGAAACATAACATTCCATAGACGCGTAGACTTTAAACTTTCCGCTGTGTAATGTAAGAGGCAATTCAATTTGAACAGAGTGCTGGGAAGTGCGCTTCTGTGTCACACATTCCGGACTGTCTTTGCAGCTAGTGTATGAATTATTCAGCTTTATGATTCAGCGGAGAAAAGTAATTAAGTTTTCCTTAGTGAAGGAGCTCGCTTGCGGCCAGTCCGCTGTTAATTAATCATCCCAGCCGTCTCTTCTCCCCACTTTCTGAAATAGGTTAATAAATGCCTGTCTTTTTCGCATCCTTTCTGCCGTTTGCATTATTGAATAAGTAAATAAATAGCCACAAATTTAATTAAGAGATGGCGCTTTTATAAGAGAAATTTAATATCTATGCAAAATGGTTCCGATGATATATCATTAAAGACAAATGTATCTGATATTTACGCCTCAGCTGTTTTGAGACGCTCCGGTCGGGAATTAAAATAACGAAACGAGATAAAAAAACTGATTTAATTTCATCTAATTTATTATCAAATCATTCCATTTCTTTCTTCATTATTTCAGATTCAATTTTCGATTCGATGTTCCAATGACACTTATTTATATCCTCCTATATTTATTCGATGTTCCGATGACACTTATTTATATTATTTATATACATTTATTTAATCTGCTAAACACATAAAGGATTAGGAAATTAAATAAATACCTATATATGTATTTTTTATATTAGTCGGAGATTTTTATGGTAAATGCTATAAATATTTGTGAGTCCAAATAAAACACTATTATCATCATCATTTCAGCCGCAAGACACTGTAGTGGCTCAAATCCTAATTTGTATATGTGATCGTCTAGTTATAATGTTTTTCTATGTATTTGGTGGTCTTGGTGAAAGTCGATGTTACTGGCATCTAAGTGATCTGCGAATCGTGTTTATGTTTGTACTATTTAGTAGCTGCGTGTGAATGGAACGGAGGCTCATCGAGATAAATCCATCATTCCGCAGGCCTATGGTTTTAAATAACATTGCGAAGCTTGTTAATATAAAAATGCAAATTGTTTTAATCTGATCGCGACTTTCGCCTCTCCTCTACTCTAATTACCTAAGCTATAACCAAAAGATGTCTGCTCATGATGTGGATTACACTCTGGTCGTTTAATAGCGCCTACAAAACCTTCTAGGAAAAACCCTTCTGGGGTTTATTATTTGGGGAACGTCAGCCATCTTTGTTACGCTGCGGAGCGTTTGTCAGACATCTCCAGGATGTGGACATTTATTTACTTTACTTTATAAGGTGTTCGCTAGACACCTTTCCCCATAAAACCATGGTAACCTTTATTTATTCATATTTGTATTAATTGAGAAAGTTCGATTTGGCCAAATCGGGCGATGGCTGAACGCTATGAAAGTGCAAATGTGACGACGACCCAGAAATGCTTCTACCCGTTCGCTGAATCCACACGCAGATAGCCTTTAGGCTCAATAAGGCTGAGCTCGCGAGTACCGGCCAAAGCATCCCGTTCAGTCAAGTCTAAGAGAATAATCTCTTATAGTCAAGAGCTCTCATTCGATTAAAGTCAGTGGGTGGAATGCCTAGCTCGCAGCCTCAAGCGGTCAAACACCCCAGGATCTAAACATCCTGTACAAGTTCAATTTCATCACAGATCACCTAGTATACCTATCCCTATTTCCTATCCTAAATACAAGTCTATAAGTGCACCTAACAATGTCTATGTCCTGTGTAGAGGCAAAATGTACTTACACATTATACCTATTCAACACTAATACATTATACTTCCTTCTGCTCAGCTCCTGTTGTGTCTCTCGTCCAAATTCAGCAGCTAGACTCCTTTACTAACACGTTTAAATAAACTACCTATACACAAGTAACCTCAACGGTTTGAATGTAGTCTCTTCCTTAGTCTTTAATCACTCCCTACTATCCCATGTTTATTTAATTAGGTATATGTATAGAAATCTACCTAGACCTAGACTGAAATCTAACGAATTTAGCTCATAGAAATCGTGATTCAACTGAAAGGTATATGTGTGAGAACGCAAAGTGTTAAACGAAGCCAAACAAACTAGCTCAAAGGTTCTTCTAAGTATTTCTTAGTATTTAACACGAGTTTGACTATGCCTCTCACTGTGCCTCCTCTTAGGAATCTTATCTCTAAGCAGTAAAACATATAATTATGGAAAAAAAATATTATTTATTTAAATTAAATGTGTTTAGTTTAACTTCGAAATAGCAAAAGAAACTGGTTTGATTATTTAAGCTGTCACCTATAGGTTGCTATATAATGACAGCTAGATTTTCAGCTCCTATCTTAAGACCACACTAAATAGAGAGAAAGCGAAAATCCAAAGAAAAAACTCTCTAAGGTCATCTAGATTCACACTTAATTTTAATTAAACACACACTAAAGTTTCAATAGTTATTTTACAAATTAAGTCTAAAGTGAGATACGAACACATTTATAGAACTAACCTGATACATTGATTGAAAAATGGAAAGAAAAAACTATTTCACATATTAGTCTAATCTAGACTTGATTATTAACATTCATAATAGATATTAGTGTTTCGTATTCCACCAGGCTACATAAAGTTACAGTCTCTAGAGCTTTAATTAATACTTTCACGTTAACCATCCTTATCTCCGAGATTAACTATGCATTAAGAAAACGCAATCCAATTCAATCTAACCCGGCTCTTTGCATTTCTATCTCATTTGGTAGACCATCTTGCAAATACCCCCGTCTATTTAATATTCGACGATTGCAATAACTGAATATCTTATATCCACAACACCCTAATACAACTATTGCGCATATTAAAGTCAACACAAAAAATGAGGTGTTCTACCGAGTTCCATTCGGTTATTAAAGAGAAACCCCTAGAATGGAGTTGTTCTTCGTATTGATACATTTCTACGTTGTATACGATATTCTGCTCGTTAATCTAGAGATTGTACCTTTATTGACACATGAAATAAATCACAATGTATACAATTACATACCCCACTCGACGTTGTTTGGATTCACTTTGTAAAATAGTTACACTTGTTTTAATATTCAAATCTACAATTTACTTAACAAAGTTAGTATTTATTTAATAGTTAACTCTTTAGTCTTTATTGCTCACACAGTTAGTTACAATGGAGTCACGAAACTCCCAATCTAACACTCCTAAAATATTAAAAGCGTCTGCGTCCTACTGTCTGTCTTAGCGTCTGTCTCCCGAATGCTAGTTGCCTCCTCGTTTTATCTCTTCCATTCCTACTGAAGTTTTTCTCCGCCCGCTCTACGCCCATTTAGACCCCTCATTGGTCAGCTTGATGCTTGCAATCTTCACGGCGACGCCTACGCACCATTTCTCACGATCCGCCCTACCAATTCTGAGAACTCAAGTTTTTTTCCTTCCTTCGACTACTTCACCCATCTGTAACACATTTAAATCTACCAAACTCTTAGAAATCTGTGCATTCCAACTAAAATTGTCCATCATTCACCAGTTTGAATAGTTTGTATGACAGTTGAGCGTAATTTACGGCCTACCCAAGACTCCATTTGTCTTAGTCCCCGCTGTGCGCTAATAAAACTTGTCGCTCTTAATCTATTAGAAGAAATATTCGAAACAAAATTTTTTATTCCTAGTTTTGTTTTACGAGCCCGGCTCTCACATCTGCTAATAATACGAATGCCATCACACATTCCCCTAAATAGAATCTTAAACACCTACATCCGAATGTACGGTCGTTTTAAATTATATTTCCTATCTGTCCACATTTCCAAACTTTCCCACGGTATTCGTTCAGTTCTCACGTTCCCTTTCTATAGCTCTTATCTGTCCATTGTATACCCAAGTAGGCAATAAACCCCGATACTCCGCCTCCTTTGTTACATAAGTATGGCGCCTCACAAACCATTGTCCCTACTTTTTTTTCTTTTATTTTATTTTTTTTATTATTTTTACCTATTCACATAATAGCGAAACAGGTGTATCGCATTGTAATTCCCTTTTATCTTGTTTGTTTGTTTATCTATTAGAGTGTACACGTTGCTACTGGGAATAGCACCAATGACGTATGGTCCTTCAAACAAACGTGCAAACTTCTTAGTCACTTTTTAGATGCATCCGATTTCGCAAACTTTTTCAACTTCACTAGATCACCTATGTCAAAACACACTAGTTTATGATTTTTGTTATAATGAAATTCTCTACTCTCGGCTGACTTCAATATGTTCTGTCTCGCTCGTTCCCGAACTAATTCTAATGGCTCTTGTTGTAGGCCTAACCCTACTCCAATAATTTTGTCGTTATCCGTAGATAAGCGAGTTCTTGTACCCCATACTATCTCGTTAGGTGTGTAACCCGTCGTGGTGTGTATAACTTGATTGTAACAATCCTCTATTTTCGGCAATACGTCAACCCAAGAACAATGTGATTTTTCACAATACGTCCTAAACATTCTTCCTAGCTCTCTATTGACCCTCTCCGTAGAATTAGGTCGCGGGTTTCTGATTGAGGTGTGCGTTAGCACGATACCTAACTGTCTAACACCTGACTCAAAAATCCTTGATGTGAAATTTGCACCTCTATCCGAACATAAAACCTTTATTTTGACCTGTTCGTGAAATTTTCTAACACAAGTTAACGAGGCCCTGCCACTCGCCTGTCGTAATGAGTATAATCTAATTAATTTGCTGAAGGCGTCCTGCATAACAAACACGTACTTATGACCAAAGCGTCCTGCCGGTATTGGTCCATAAATGTCACAAAATACTCGTTCCCCTATCTCCCTAGCTATCACCGTCTTAATTGGTCCTGAGTGTGCCTCCAACGCATGTTTCGATTTTTGACACACGTCGCAAGCCCTAACTACCTGTCCTATTTTGCGTGCCATATCAGTGAAGTAGTAACGTCGCTTCATTAACGCAAGCACCTTGTATCGCCCAAAATGTCCTACTTCCTCGTGTATACTAGTAATCAATTCCGTTTGTAAGTTCTCGGGAACATATAATCGCGACCTACCCGAACCTATCTCTATCCTATAGAGAATCCCGTCTATTAGTCTGTAATGTCTAGCCTCAGACTCGCTCTCAGCTTTTATACGCTTAGTTATTTCGCTAACAACACGATCACGCCCCTGATGTTCTCTTATCTCTTCCCACTTATTCTTTATGAGTCGTCCAGTTGGTATTTCAAACAAATTCATTTCCGGTCCCACAGTTTTATTAGTCAAGATATCGGTGGCTCCACTTATATGTCGTGACAACACGTCCGCTACAGTGTTCAGACTACCCTTGACATGTTCAATCGTATAATTGAACTGTCCTATATAACTTACCCACCGTATCATGCGAGCGCTTAGTAATTTACACGATTGTAGAAACGTCAAACTCTTATGATCGGTCCTAATTACTAACTGAGCACCCCTTAAATACGTTTCAAACTTTGATAGACTATAAATTATGGCCCACAGCTCTTGTTCAGTGACTGTCCATCTGCGTTCCGTTTCTGATAATGATTTACTACAAAACCCTATAACTCTCTCTTCCCCCTCACTCGTTAGTTGGTAGATGTATCCTGCGACACCTATATTCGAGCTGTCCGTTTGTAAATAATATATATCCTTCGGGTTTGGATGTGCAAGAAGCACGGTATCTACAAATAAAGTTTTCACCCTTTTAAAACAATCGTCTACTTCCTGTGTCCATGACCATCTTTTGTTTTGTTTCAATAGGTCACACAGAGGCCTAACCTCCTCACTATACTTTGATATAAATCTACGAAAATAGTTTATTAATCCCAGAAATCCTCTTAATTGTTTTATGGTTCGAGGTGCGGGGAAATCCAATATCGCCCTTACCCTATCCGGATCCATTTGTACCCCTTTGGTATTTACAATGTGTCCTAATAACTTTACCTCCACACATAGGAATTTACACTTTTCCTTCCTACTCGTTAGTCTAGCCGCCTCTAACCTGCTCAGTACTTGATCTAGGTGTTCTAGGTGTAACTTTAGGTCCCCCTTAGTGAACACTACTATGTCATCTATATAATTTATACAAAACTCGCGCACCCCTTCTAGTATCGAATCCATAGCCCTCGAGAAACCTGCCACCGATGTCTTAAGTCCTTGAGGTAAAACACAATACGTATAGGTTTTCCCCATAAAAGTGAACCCTGTATACTTTCTAGAATCGGGATGTAATGGTATCTGAAAATATGCATTATTGAGGTCAATAAGACTGATGTAATTAACCCCATAAAAGGATTGTATGATTTCTGATGTAAGTGGTGGCGCTCCTGCGTCCCCCACCATCTTCTTATTGAGTTCGCGCGCGTCTAATAAGAGTCTAATTGTTCCGTCTCGCTTTTTTGTAAAGGTAAGCGGACTACAACACGGTGTCGCCTCCTGACGGATAACTCCTAAACTCTCTAACCCATCTAGTTCTCTTTTTATCTCCTCCCTATATGCTAAAGGTATTGGATAACTTCGCTTTATAAAAGGCGTGTCGTCGATTAATTCAATAACATGCTCGTATCTGTCCGTCAATCCTAATTCGTCGGTAAACACTCTACTATATCTGTTTAAAACGGGTAACAATAGTTTCTTTTGTTCGTCATTTAAACCCATCTCGTCCAAGTAGGTAGCCACCTTTCCGCTATTGTTTATTTTCTCGCTCGCCTCACTATACACCGCCGGTTGGGCGTCCGTCTCTAACATCGTATTTATCATGTTTGCATTGTCTCTCCCGCCTAACCGTTTTAATTCGCAACTCGAATTTATTTTGACACTAGTCCTGACTCCTAAGTGCTCAATTGATAACGTCCTTTCTCTGCCACACTCCACTATCCCCTTGACACGTTCCAACCAGTCGTATCCTAATATCATTGACCTAGGAAGCCTATGCAGAATTAACATTGACGCTTCAATGATTGTGCCACCCAAACTTAGCTCTATTAGTACCATACGATTCGCACTTTCACTCCGTGATCCAAATGCTCCCTGCACCTGTATAGCCGGGATAGCGATCTCGGGCAAATCACCTCTCTCTTTCCGAATAGAATCGTGTAGTTCCCTAGTTATAGCGCTTATTTGGCTCCCTGTGTCTATCAATGCACTTATACGCATCCCGTACACATCCACTCCTATCTCGGGTAATCTAGGCAACGAATAATCAACACCTAAGTAATCTGACTCGTCTAGCTCATGTGATATCGACAAAACCTCTCTACCCCTGCTGGTACAAAGATCACACGCAAGCCCTTCTTCGTCACATTCTATCACATGATTGAATTGATTTTCCAATAAGACACCTATGCTACACGCTATTGCTCGCAAACTGTTGCTACTCACTGACACTCCCCCGGTCAATGGCCTCTTCAATCCCTTTCCGTCTGCTCCTAAACCCTGACCTGGCTCCCATCCATTTTTAACTAAAATCTTATACGCTATATCGTCTTTCCTATTTTCTGAAGTCCATTCATTCCCCTTCCTACACTTTGATAACCGATCGGACTCCGCTTGTGTAGGGGGTATTAGTTTTTTGTTTTATCCTCCCTCACAGACGTTGATAATGTTGACCCCTCACCTTCCTTCATGAATGTTATAGCTGGCCTAGTATTTATTTCACCCAACACGTTCGACCGTGATGTATTCCTATTAGAATATGATCCGTAACCTATCCTGCCTCGTCGGTGAGCCCTTCCCCGAGTCGAACCGCCTCTGCCTCGCCATCTTTCCGCTAAAATCGTTGCCGCAACTGGATAATCTGTCTGTGTCCTACTGTAACGACCTCTCTGATTATTTCCTCTCTCTCTAGCATATCTACCTATCTCTCTCTGTCCCACAACTACATTTTGTTCGATACTCCTAAGAAAGTTCGCGCCTTTCATAATAGTGGGTTCCTCTGCTCTCGTAAACCACAACCGTTGAACATCCAAAGGATAATGACGCATTATCGAATTTACTAAATCCCTTTCACTAAAAGATATGGTCAAGGACTGCATCGACTCAACATATTCAGCAAAATGTTCGGACATCGAAATTGCTGATTCACTTGTGTACACCGTGTTAATCAACCTATACCTAACGGATTCTTGTATTTGTTCAGTCCAATAAGTCCGTCTAAAGTCGTCCTCAAAATCACTAAAAGTATTCCATCTCCTTGAGTACATCTCCATCAATTTTCGTGCATGTCCCGTGATGCAACCTAGCGCTATATCAATTTCGCGGTCCTGTCCGTTCACTTCTCTAATATATTTTTTTAATCGTTTCAAAAACGCAATAGGGTTCGTGAATGGTTTTCCGTCAAAACTCGGCTTCGCAACTGAAGGCTGTATGACGTATAAGTTTCTAGTTTCCGAATTCGCGACACTACCACTAGCTATTGTGCTAATCGACTCTTGTCTAATCGTCTGATGACTATTTTGCACATTCCCGCTCGACTCTATCCTCTCGTTTAATCGCTCCGCGCTCAACTGCCGTAATGTATTTTGAAATTCATCCATTCTTTGTGACATCTGTTGTAAAGTTATGTTATCTATATTTCCCGTTTGTTCCCCTATGCTTCCGTTACTCTCGCGACTTTCCCCTGTCCTATCTTGACCTCTAACCCGTCTCTTACTGCGCCTAGGCATTATAACGTCACTTAACTCAACTGCCGACAAACTAGTTTCGATTTAAACTTTCCCCTACTCCTAAATGCACAGATCGTTCTTTATGAGAAAGGTAGATAGTTCCACATGTGATTAAAATACTCATGATAACAGACTTACATTGAAATGTAACAATATCTTGAGAATCTGCTCCCGCCTTTGTCTCCACCTAAATCACACATCTTTATTATGCTAACCTTTTTACGTACAGTCAAAATCGTCAAACGCGCTGCTATGCTTTGAATAATATTGGAAAGTATTTTTATTTTACTCTTTTATTGTTTATTTTGTTGGGTAAGATTTCTCCACGTCCTTCCCTTTTGTCTTTAATGTACAACCGTCAAATTTTACTTCAATGGACAACAGCAGTTAAGTTGCAAACCAATAAAACATTACCCTAAGGTTTCCTTTGTCTCGCTTCCCATTCACAAGCTTGTCAGACAGGCTTTTGTCTTCCGTGAACAAATAACTTGGCTATACAGTTGTCTAAAAATAAATTCTTTTAATTTTATAATTTACGAAATAGGTATGTATATATTTTTTTCTTTCGATCTCGTTGATAACATTATGACGAATTCTGACTGTAACTGTGTCTTTCCCCTACATTCAAAAGACATGTAAACAGTTTAACACAATAAAATAATCACACCATGCACATAATTAAAATAATTATTCCATGCACAATTTATCTCGCCTCCTTGTTTCGCATCACGATGTCTCGTAACATCCCTGTAAAAGTATTCCTTTCAACTGACCACGATTTCTACGTTGTGTTTATTTTATTTATTTTTGTTTTATTTATTTATTATAATTATTTGGTCCTTTTGATCCAATCGTATCGTTATTTCGAATACGTATTTGGAATCCTGGTCGACACGGCATCATTTTCTGTAGTGGCTCAAATCCTAATTTGTATATGTGATCGTCTAGTTATAATGTTTTTCTATGTATTTGGTGGTCTTGGTGAAAGTCGATGTTACTGGCATCTAAGTGATCTGCGAATCGTGTTTATGTTTGTACTATTTAGTAGCTGCGTGTGAATGGAACGGAGGCTCATCGAGATAAATCCATCATTCCGCAGGCCTATGGTTTTAAATAACATTGCGAAGCTTGTTAATATAAAAATGCAAATTGTTTTAATCTGATCGCGACTTTCGCCTCTCCTCTACTCTAATTACCTAAGCTATAACCAAAAGATGTCTGCTCATGATGTGGATTACACTCTGGTCGTTTAATAGCGCCTACAAAACCTTCTAGGAAAAACCCTTCTGGGGTTTATTATTTGGGGAACGTCAGCCATCTTTGTTACGCTGCGGAGCGTTTGTCAGACATCTCCAGGATGTGGACATTTATTTACTTTACTTTATAAGGTGTTCGCTAGACACCTTTCCCCATAAAACCATGGTAACCTTTATTTATTCATATTTGTATTAATTGAGAAAGTTCGATTTGGCCAAATCGGGCGATGGCTGAACGCTATGAAAGTGCAAATGTGACGACGACCCAGAAATGCTTCTACCCGTTCGCTGAATCCACACGCAGATAGCCTTTAGGCTCAATAAGGCTGAGCTCGCGAGTACCGGCCAAAGCATCCCGTTCAGTCAAGTCTAAGAGAATAATCTCTTATAGTCAAGAGCTCTCATTCGATTAAAGTCAGTGGGTGGAATGCCTAGCTCGCAGCCTCAAGCGGTCAAACACCCCAGGATCTAAACATCCTGTACAAGTTCAATTTCATCACAGATCACCTAGTATACCTATCCCTATTTCCTATCCTAAATACAAGTCTATAAGTGCACCTAACAATGTCTATGTCCTGTGTAGAGGCAAAATGTACTTACACATTATACCTATTCAACACTAATACATTATACTTCCTTCTGCTCAGCTCCTGTTGTGTCTCTCGTCCAAATTCAGCAGCTAGACTCCTTTACTAACACGTTTAAATAAACTACCTATACACAAGTAACCTCAACGGTTTGAATGTAGTCTCTTCCTTAGTCTTTAATCACTCCCTACTATCCCATGTTTATTTAATTAGGTATATGTATAGAAATCTACCTAGACCTAGACTGAAATCTAACGAATTTAGCTCATAGAAATCGTGATTCAACTGAAAGGTATATGTGTGAGAACGCAAAGTGTTAAACGAAGCCAAACAAACTAGCTCAAAGGTTCTTCTAAGTATTTCTTAGTATTTAACACGAGTTTGACTATGCCTCTCACTGTGCCTCCTCTTAGGAATCTTATCTCTAAGCAGTAAAACATATAATTATGGAAAAAAAATATTATTTATTTAAATTAAATGTGTTTAGTTTAACTTCGAAATAGCAAAAGAAACTGGTTTGATTATTTAAGCTGTCACCTATAGGTTGCTATATAATGACAGCTAGATTTTCAGCTCCTATCTTAAGACCACACTAAATAGAGAGAAAGCGAAAATCCAAAGAAAAAACTCTCTAAGGTCATCTAGATTCACACTTAATTTTAATTAAACACACACTAAAGTTTCAATAGTTATTTTACAAATTAAGTCTAAAGTGAGATACGAACACATTTATAGAACTAACCTGATACATTGATTGAAAAATGGAAAGAAAAAACTATTTCACATATTAGTCTAATCTAGACTTGATTATTAACATTCATAATAGATATTAGTGTTTCGTATTCCACCAGGCTACATAAAGTTACAGTCTCTAGAGCTTTAATTAATACTTTCACGTTAACCATCCTTATCTCCGAGATTAACTATGCATTAAGAAAACGCAATCCAATTCAATCTAACCCGGCTCTTTGCATTTCTATCTCATTTGGTAGACCATCTTGCAAATACCCCCGTCTATTTAATATTCGACGATTGCAATAACTGAATATCTTATATCCACAACACCCTAATACAACTATTGCGCATATTAAAGTCAACACAAAAAATGAGGTGTTCTACCGAGTTCCATTCGGTTATTAAAGAGAAACCCCTAGAATGGAGTTGTTCTTCGTATTGATACATTTCTACGTTGTATACGATATTCTGCTCGTTAATCTAGAGATTGTACCTTTATTGACACATGAAATAAATCACAATGTATACAATTACATACCCCACTCGACGTTGTTTGGATTCACTTTGTAAAATAGTTACACTTGTTTTAATATTCAAATCTACAATTTACTTAACAAAGTTAGTATTTATTTAATAGTTAACTCTTTAGTCTTTATTGCTCACACAGTTAGTTACAATGGAGTCACGAAACTCCCAATCTAACACTCCTAAAATATTAAAAGCGTCTGCGTCCTACTGTCTGTCTTAGCGTCTGTCTCCCGAATGCTAGTTGCCTCCTCGTTTTATCTCTTCCATTCCTACTGAAGTTTTTCTCCGCCCGCTCTACGCCCATTTAGACCCCTCATTGGTCAGCTTGATGCTTGCAATCTTCACGGCGACGCCTACGCACCATTTCTCACGATCCGCCCTACCAATTCTGAGAACTCAAGTTTTTTTCCTTCCTTCGACTACTTCACCCATCTGTAACACATTTAAATCTACCAAACTCTTAGAAATCTGTGCATTCCAACTAAAATTGTCCATCATTCACCAGTTTGAATAGTTTGTATGACAGTTGAGCGTAATTTACGGCCTACCCAAGACTCCATTTGTCTTAGTCCCCGCTGTGCGCTAATAAAACTTGTCGCTCTTAATCTATTAGAAGAAATATTCGAAACAAAATTTTTTATTCCTAGTTTTGTTTTACGAGCCCGGCTCTCACATCTGCTAATAATACGAATGCCATCACAACACCCATTATTATACATTAACATTATACCAACCTATCAACAAAACATTTTTTTGGAAATAATGTTCGGATCATATTGTTTACTTTTAAAGGTTTGAGTTATTTTAATGACTTCCTTTTTCCACGCTGCGCGCTGGCTGCCGATGATCACAATTTGATAACACATTTAATGTGTAATACCACTACTTTCAAATGTTTCTAAGTCAAGTCAAGTCAGTCCAAAGTAATTTAAGTTTAAATTAAACGCAAATTCCGATTGACTACTATTGCGAAAACTCAGAACAACATAAGACTGAATGAAATAGCGATGTTAAGAACAAAACATTGCAACGATTTTCTTAAATAAGACCCGGCGCACAATTTAGTTTTCCTTCATTAGTGAGGGACAAAATCCTTTCACTATTCTCCATCTAATTGCAGTATTAGGGGAGCTCGATGAGCTATTGTAGAACGGTTTCCGTCTGAATACTTATCTTCAAATCGGTAGAATGTTTTAAATGAAACAAGTTAATGAGTTCTATGAAATACTGAGTCGAGTAGGTACGTAATTTTCAAATGCACCATTCTACTTTACTTTTATATTATACTAAGTGTAGAGATAAAACAGAAAAAGAATGAAGAGTATGCACAGCGATACCACGAACGCATACAACACCTAATTAAAAACGATTATGCAAAAGAAATTGTAAGTAATGAAATAACACCAAAGACATGGTACTTACCTCATTTCGGGGTAGACAACCCTATAATAAGAAGAAACTACTTACACTTAGTTTTAGATGCTGCCGTTATCGTGAACTTGAAATGAAACTTTAAAAATGAAAAAAAAAACTTCTTAAACTAACAAACTAATTAGATATCGAAACATTAAGATTAAATATATATTTTTATTTTAAGAAAGGTTTTTAAATGGTGTTAACCCCTTTATTTACATTTGCATGCATCTAAATCAGCATTATCAGCAACTGAAAATAACTTTTCCCTGAATTATCTTTTTACACTACTGCCCAAAAAGAATTTTATTGGGTTCATCCGTACAACTTTCAAATAAAAATATCACAATTCTAGTGTTTCCAGTGTTGATCCTTTCAACCTCGTTTATTTTTAGTTTCGGAGATCTAACAACAGACGGGTTTAAAGCCGTAGAGATTTAAAAAAACTTGATTCGAACCGAAAAGAAATCTTGTGAAAGGAATCAATCTGTTATTTTCAGCGTTTACCTAAACGTTTTTACTAAATTGTTAACATTTAAATAAATGTATGATTTCTATTTTTAAAGAATTTTACGGCAGCGACTACAGACGATAACCGACCACGACTCGTAGATGTTAAATTCGTAGCATATCTCGTAGCATAGCATATCTTCATCTTGTAGCTTAGCATATCTCGTAGCTTAGCATATCTGCTCATTCTGCTCAGACCTTTTGATAAGACTGTGATTTTATGTATGTGATTACTGTGCTTTTCGTGTAAGCATAACCTGGAACGTGAATAACGGGGGCGGCTTGCGACGAATGTCGGTGCGAGCGTATTTCGACAGCGCGGATTAACTTAGCGCGGATCTTCCGCTCGATCGCGCGAGCGGATCCGCGCCCGCTTCGAACCCCTACTAATTTGGGATAAGTGCTCACGTAGCAGGCTCAACGGCTCGACTACGAATGGGTACCTTTGAACTAGCTTTGACGCTCAACGACAAATAACGGGAACAGTTTGTGTGTCTTTTTTAACCACCATACCGTTTAAAATTATTGCACAAGTGATTTGAGGTGTGTTTTAATTCTAACGCAAGCCTTAAATAGGATTTATCTTGATGATTGTTTTATATTTAAATTTTTTACTAAATCCTTAGATCATCTAAAGATCTTTCGATGATCTATACTATCTATATCTGATCCATATATCTAATTATCTATAGATGATCGAAGACCAAATCTAAATAGATTTTCATGAAATGAAATTAACAAGGGTAATAAACCGGTAATATGACATATTTTTACTTTAGGCTAACTCTAAGGTACGCATTGCTGTCAGATCGTTTATTCAATTCTCTTACAAAACACCAATAAAGTAAACTTGGTCATGGTCAAGGCAAACCTGAAGCAAAAAGATCAAATCCTTCGGCTATCAAGTTACAAATTATAGTTATGAAAACAGAATACTTTTATCAAAATTATTCTTATAATACATTTAAGTAAGTTGAAACATTAAAGATTTGCTTATCAAAACTTACACAGTTGATATTAAATCCGCGATCAATAATATTAGCGCATTTGTATTCGTCGCGGAGTGCATAGAGACGCGACGAGCGACGACGTGAGTGCATTTTGTCGTCGAAGAAACCAGTGAGCCGTGCACCACACTGCATAAACACACGCTGAAACTGAACAGCCGAGCCCGATAAAGGGTTAGGGATTTCTAGTGATTTCGGTATTTTATTTTGGTACCTGTTCAATGTTGGTACCGATTTTGTGAATAGATCTGATAATGGTACTTAAGTAGTTTTCGGGATAAGGTGTATCCTACTTGAAAATAAGGTTAATAAATGTTAGAATTATTATAAGACATCGGAATCTGCCGGTCATTCCAGGTCCACCTTTAAGTGATATATGATTTGGGCCCTTTCTTCAATCTGTACTTTGCAAGAAGTTTTAATATTTTTAATAATGAA
The DNA here is from genome assembly GCA_950108535.1 of Agriphila straminella. NCBI lineage: Eukaryota > Metazoa > Arthropoda > Insecta > Lepidoptera > Crambidae > Agriphila > Agriphila straminella. The sequence continues at coordinate 9,132,286 of OX467306.1, read as the reverse complement.
TTCTTTGTTATTTTGAGATAATAAACAAAATCAATACGTAGTAGCCCTCCCCCACTGTCACAATATTATTTATTAAGAGGGCCCTAACATAATTTTATTTCAATGCGAACCTGGAATGACCGGCAGAATCAGACTTCTGATTATAAGAGAGTGTTTTATTTTTTTGTTATTTATGGGTATCTGAACAACATTACAAAAAAATGCACAGATGAAAACGCATCTATATACTGAAATCCGCAGCACAACAGGCCAACTGCTACCTATTATACCTACTTATTACTTAGGTACACTTATTTGTATAACGCATTTGTTTTGTGGAATATTTTTACTAATTATTAAGTAACATTAAGGGAGCAAGATTTATTAGAATGATACCAGATTTGTTTACAGCGTAACCCAACACTATTAATGCCACGCGGTGCGACAGCAGATTTCTACAAGCTTTGAATATTGATGTTGCATAAACACGACAGAAACCGACGAGCACACTTTGCTACAGTTTTTTTGCCATCGCTTGAATTTTTCCTAGATTTGAGAGCAATTTTATGTGAGCGACGTATTTTATGACGGCCGCTGGCAGTGTAACAGCCACAACCGCATGTGGCCGGGTTATGCTAAACGCTAAGAGAACAACGAAAATTACGAAATCTCAAAATATATTTCAGCCTCAGGCAACATCTGTACTCAATGTATGCATGTGCCACTACGCCCGTATATCTCTCGGGAGCGTTTTAAACATCAATAGCTTTGTAAGCGAACTTTAAACACGCAAACGTTTCGGTATTTCCCTTTACTTCTTCATAAATAAAAATCGTCCAAAAAAAAAATGCATTTTGATAAATATTTTCTGATATCTTCCGAGCGAAAGCAAAGAAAAATCTTAAAGAAACTTCGTCCGGAAAATATCCGACAATATTAAATTTCCCTCTCGTAACATCGGTACTGCCGGCGTAATAGACAAAACAGATGTTGTGATAATAAACACTTATCGACCGAAGGTTGGCCCAAGAGTGGCGACGAAATAAATGGCCTTTAATTTAGACGTGCAAGGGAAAAGAATCGCCCTCGATACGGGTAATGTCTTTCGTGCGGAGGCCTCAAGCTCACGTTGAACAGTGATTCGAGTAATAACAGAATCGAACCCAGATTTGTATCTTGATTTAATGTTATCTGCTGAATTCATACGGAAAATACGTTTTTTTAGGCGTGGGGGAAACCTTTTTCTTTTGTTTTAATTTAAAAAAAAATGGTAATCAATGTTTTGTCTACAGAATAGCGCAGCGAAAAATTTTCTAAGTCTATGGTTTTGTCGATAGTTTAACATACATAATCAAAATGTAACAGTAGATGGAATTAATCACTAGTATGGGTATTTAATATTGATATATCAATTCTACTATACATAATTTCCTTCAACTTCAACTTATGCATTGAAAGCGATACGAATACCACATCACGATATAAAACTACTGCCGTTATAAAAAACTTGCATAAAAAAGCTGCTTACGCTTGTAAGCACTTATATCGCTCAGTCGACGAAGATCGCAAGAATTCTACGAACTCTTCCAAACGCAATACCATTATTTGAAGCTGAATGGAGAACAGATTTCAATATAATGGGGCCCTTGGGATGAGAATGGTAAATTAACTTTTCTCTACTTTTATGGACATCGGAGCCGTGTGAAAAAAGTCAAATTACTTTTTGTCGAGACAAATGAATATCTGCAAGGTTTAGCTATTCCTTTTTGATATTTCGGCAACTTACACTTATGATTTACAAAAATATTACTCCAATGCACTGTTTTCTGAAGGCTAGTCTCTTTCATAATATCTTTTTGTTATCTCTGCAATATTATTGCATAAAAATTAAAAAAATCAACTTGCACCGATTTATTGTTTTTTCTTGATAGATTTATTATGTGTCTGTGTAAAGTATCAACTAGTTTAAATATAACTTCAATTGTCTCTTTTCCTAATACATTAAGGAACATTCCAAACCCACTCAATAATTCAATGCAAGGCGTAAGAAAAACGTTGGGTGCTTCGAAATAGTGAGTTTTTAGCGAGAAAGGCCGACCTCAAGTCTCCACGATTTCAACAACACGAACCTTTCAACCTTTACCCTCTTCAATGGAATTACTAATACTCAAGAGTCCACTTAATAATTTTTTTCCAGATTGGTTTCAAGAGCTTGAAGAATTATTACTTACCTACAATTTTTATACTATGTCTCATTTATATGAGGCAGATGGATGTTTCAATTGAATATCGACTAATAGATAAGTTATGTTATAATATTAAATAAAACCAAATAATTTTCGGATATTACTTCTTGTATTGCTACTGTATTCTATTATTACTGTATTTAACAGTTTTTATTCAACATAGTAGCCCCTTCATTATGCTGGAATTGTCAAACGTAAACAAACGAACAGCGAAAAAAAGTAAGTAATAGGATTACTTTATCTGATTTTAGGCTAATACTAAATATAACTAAAATGATACTAAATTTGAAATGTTCGTATCTTTAAATGTCATTGTCCAAAAATAACCAACACTTTGACCACGCAGACATGAAAGCTTATAATTGGAATTGGGGTCCTTAGAGGATATTCGATCGTAATAAAAGTTACTCGATTTTAATCTAAAAGCAATAGGAGAAAGAAGTTTATTTGGCTTCTAATCCCCGAGAGTTTAAAAATACTTCATCTTGTTTATTGTTCTTCGGTTGTAGGCACCAATATTGGGCCGCTGTGGTAGGTAGATTACATTGATGATTCCAAGAATCCGGGAAAGACTCCAGGATATACCTAAGTCTTATGAAATCAAAGAGTCTGGGATACCAAAACTCCTGGATACTCCTAAATTTAAGGATTCTTTGTTTACGGGTTTCTTACTCAGGGATTTCAATACTCCGTGATCTAGAATTATAAATTGCTATCACATTAAAAGTGAAAAAAAAAATCATCAATCATCAATAAGCATTTAACACGAGCGACAAACACACCCACTTCTATGTTTTATCCTTTTTCTATGAACTATTTTTTGTAATAGTATTACGTGTTGTGTGAATTTTCACAATCAAAACTTTAGAATACGAAATTAAATTCACCAGTTAAGTTACAAATCAATTTAAACAAAATAGCACAGCAGAAAACCGCGTTCTTCCCGAATTAGGAAGCGGCGGTTAATAAAGTCTTTGTGCTGCGTCGGGGTGTTTCGGAGAATGTAGGGCCCAAATTGGCCTCTTCTACGGACAGACCGCAATTAACGTTCCCAAGTATCCGTCTAAGAACGAGATCGTTGCAAATACCGCCTTAAAGCGAACCGCAACGAACGAACGCTGAAAATTCATGTACTTAGTAGAGATAAACTGGTATTGCCTACGCAGGGTGCTTGCTATCTTTTCAAACGTACAGAGATTATGTAACGCACTAGGGCAAAATTTATGTTACTTTCAAATATAGTATTTCTTATTTCGTAATGTGTACCAGATATTAGTTTAATAAATGAAATTTATAGAATTAACATTCAAGTCATTGGAACATATCTGAAATCGTTGCAACTTTTCTGTAACAAATTTTATGTTGAACGTCTTAACTGGCAAACTTAAACAATTTTTGCAATGTTTATCATGCTAATAAGCTTTAAAATTAACGAGCACTACCGAAAATTTAAAATAATAATTCAAACGACACAGTCAGTTTAAAAAAAATGTCCTTTATAAACAACAAGAAAGATAAAAAGAACAGCAAAGCATTTGTAGTTATTTACATTTCCTCCTTTGGCCCTCCCAAAATGATTAGTAAGCATTAATCTGCCTTATCAGCGAGAGAAATAAAACGGTTGCAAACGGTACCCGAGCAGTTTCTTTTCCTCTTGTTAATGTTAGCATTTGTATTAAAATCATAATCCGGCCAAAATGCGTTTCATTTCGGATGCCCGAAATCCCGAAATAAAATTGAAAGGAAGACAACAAAGAGTTTTTACGTCTAAGTCCAGAGAGTTGTTGTGAAATTACGATGTTATTCTCCACCCAAACGTCGGCCGTTTGGAAGAAGATATTAAATGATTTACCTTATTATAACCTTGACATCAATTGCAAGCACTTCTCTAGTGATAAATCAAATAAATAATAAAAGATCCTAGAAAACTATAGGTAAGGTATAGGATTTTTTTAAACTTCGCGAATAGTTTAGCAGTTTTTGTAATTTACAATTTTTTTTCGCGCTTTGACAATTTTACTTACCTTTTAAGGCTTAACGCAACTTACTAGTGTTAGGAAAAACGCGAAAAAAAAATTGTAGATTAAAAAATGTTAAATTATACGCAAGGCTTGAAAAAATCAAATCTCAATAACAAGACATAATAAATTAAAAATCATCCTGTAAAAGAAACGTAACCTTTATAGAATTATCAAAACCATAAAACAGCAATCAGCGGTGGGGTCCTAATATTTTTAAATAGATAGGCACTGATGAACTTTTTAATGGAAAAGTTAAATTATCAAAACGAGTCACCTCCACAACGAACCATTTCAGTAGATTTTACGGCGCCAACACCACGGTCCTTGGCGGAATTAACTTACATTTCATGATCGCTAAATCATAAATAAACATTATTTAAATGTAACAAACATTTGCATTTGAAATTAAACAATCTTAGGGAGTAATTCAATTTACTTGGCAAATATACGCCTCCGTCATGGCGCCGAAACTCAATGATTTGGTCTTTACCTATCTGTTTATTTGGCATGTTGACTTATGTGTCTTTTGGCGGAATTATCAATAAATCAAATACATGATTTGCTACAAATTGATGGAATCATGTAAAAGACTTATCTATTTCGGTGAATATTTAATATTGTTTGCATTATTATAAGCAAATGTACTTAACAGTAGCTTTGCCGACGATATAATCCTGTTCATACGAATACTAGCTTCCACCACTATCTTTAAATTTAATCCAAGGGTATCGTAACATTCATCTAAGTCCAACTGTCACTACATAATGACAGTTGGACTTAGATGAATGTTTTTTTTACACAAGAAATTTTTTTTTTACATAAATAAAAGTTTTTTACCGTTTTTTCGATGCCGATCATGGTGCCCCCAGAGACATGATGCCCTGAGCAATTGCTTAACTTGTTTATGGGCTAATCCGGCACTGGTTGTTAGAGAACTTGTACTTGAACGAAACACCATTTATTTACTCATGTGTCTTTAGTAAGCCTATCTCTTACTGAGGATATATATTTTAACACAATGTTACCCTAAAAGATATAAACATCGTAACATTTACATTTATAATATTATACTTATAGTAAGATAAGATTGTAAATTCTCTGTGAGCTGTACGTTTGTGACATTTTTAAACATTTATCGAAATGGCTGAAATATGAAAAGAATACAAAGAATAAAAAAAACAGAATCGACGAAAAAAACTATATAATTACCGAACCTGCTTTTGAAAAATTTTCGCGAGAATCGGTTGAGAAATGTGATTTAAGAGGAGAATAGATGGACAACCGGACATACGAAAGCAATTTTGCCCAAGCTGACACGGAAACGCTACGCTCGCGCTTCGTGCTCGCTCGGTCAATAAGGAAAAAATGTATTTGAACACATAAAAAGTTCAAACGGCTGCAGAAATTGAATAAGTTTAGTAGCCACACCAAACAGTCTAAATTTATGTTCATTGACACTAAATACAGAGTTAATTTTGTTCCACACAACAACGTATCGTATCCAGGTGGATTATAGTAGCGGACAATAATTACGTAGAATTGCTCGACACCGAGTCCGTGACTGAATGTTACGTAATCAAGGATCAGTGCTGAAAGCTTCAACTACTCCATATAAACTGGCCAATTGGGCCGCAATACCAACAACAGCCAATACAATTAGCATTTCATTTGTATGGCTTAGTTAGCGTTATTTGTTTTATTATTACACTGTTAGAATTTAGCGTGGCAATTTGCATGGGTCGATTTAAGTCACCTGTGACGGTCGACTTTAGTCAGCTAGTAAGTCGCTTGTAAAATTGAATCGCAGATAACACATTGGTGACGATGTCGCTGTTGTTTATGTAGTCGATGGCGTAACCTAGGTAACAATATCTAATAATACTTAGTTCCAGTTTTGACCACCGGATCAGATAAGTTTGTTCAGACCAGCGAATTGCCATTTACACAGTTGATTGTCGCCGTGTGGCAAAAGCTTATCAAAAGTCGTGCGTTTTTAGTTACCCGTGTAAATCCCACATTACAATCCTTTCTGATTTGAAACAAATATTGAATCTTCACAAAACCTGGAATATCTTTATTATTTTCAGTACTATTCTTATGCCACCGCGAAAGGATTTCCTTAAGCAATGTGTTAACAGATATAACCCACAACCTCTTCCATACAAAAATTATGCAATAGTTTTTGTATGGAAGCAACACAAAAATCATCAGGTCATCATGTAAATCTTTTTTACCAGTATGTGAAAATGTAAGAAGCAACTTTTTTCTGGGTCCTGTCCTTGTTGAATTCAGTTTCTGAATGTTTGATCATGTTAAAAATAATGTACTTTTACAAACCATAAGTGAAAATGATTTTAAAAAAAGAACGGTCTACAACAACCTAACACTTTAATTTAATTCTTACTAACTTAAATCATGAACTAATTTTAATCCGACACTAACTTTAATCAATACGACAATATCGAACACTGAATTAAATATGCGAGAGCACTATAACGCCACAAAGAAACATCCGTCGCATCCAAACGCCGCGCGCAGAGTGAGGCCGTGCCGCAGGTGACGCCGCCTTTTATACAGCGCCGCTCGGCCCGGGCTCGTGAGTGGGGGAACTTGCTAAGAGTACGTTAATTCCACCTTGGTCATTAGGACGTACGCTTTCCTCTTGTGCAGTAAAACTTTACATCATCATTCATATTAACATGAGTTTTCCTCAATAGAGCGCTATTTGCACTATTTGTTTCAGAACAGGTACGCATAGCATGGCCGTGCAGGACATTAGGTTTGTGGTTTGTAATGATTGTAGTGCGCATTCAGAGAACGATGATATCATCTATGGCAGGTAAAGGTATTTTCAGCACATGACTTTTGTATTTAATAGTAGGATTAGTAAGATTACATAGTCACAGCCGGAAGTTATACTAATAATAGCAGCCAGCCGCTATTTTCATTGTATAAACCTCTATTTGACGCCGCTTTGCTCCGCTTTGCCAATAGTTATTTGTCAAAAGTAATCTGAAATGGCGATTTCTATACAAAATTGCCAATGTTGAATTTTCGATTATATAGCTGTATACTTTTGGGGTTTTCCTATTTTTATTATTTCTAAACAAACCCGTTTTTTAGTTTTAGCCAGACTATCTAACAGCAATTAATTTTTATTTATGTATTAAGAAGATTAGTTAGGATATAAATTGCGATTCACTACAGACATAATGTTTAAGGTACTTAGTAAATAAGATAGGATCTATTGTTAACTATGTCCGAGTATCTAATGTACAAAAGACCCGAGCCACGATCTTTTGTTACAAAGAGAGTATTTGCCCTATTTAACTGCTTTGTAAAAGACCCAGCTGGTCTCAAATTACATGAACCGATAATGTGAAGCGATGGAGCTTTATTTGACTCGAGATTCTTTCGAAAAGTCCTTCAGTGATTGGGATTTTGTTACTAGTCTTCTTGTTTACATTCAGTTTGATGAAATATAAAAGTGTATTAGGTACTTAAACTTTTACATGTAAGAAGATTCTATAGGTACCTGGAATAGATTGTAAGTACTAAAACTAATATCTATAAACGTAAGTTTGTATCCTTATTACCTTTTCACTTAAAAACCACTTGACGGCTTTGGTGAAAGCCACGCACATGGCTCATAGCCTGGATTAATTGGAGAATACTTTTTGTTGAAGCTACGGGCAAAAGCTATTTTAAAATAATTCTGCTCCTTCAATTAAAATTTTAATACTGTATTGTAGCCGTTCCCACTAAATGTAGATACTTTTAAAAACATGTTTTAAAAAGTATCTACATTTAACATAACGTAACTACATTTTGTTAAAACATGTTTTAAATGTCCCTAATTTGTAAGTTTTTTGTAAACTTGTTTGTGAAATAAATGATTAGGTACTAATGTAGATACTTAAATTACCAACAGTTTTTAAACTTTTTGCTTTTCCATAATCTTCCCCTAGAATAGATAAATCAGTTAGAGCAATTTGTACTTGTCATTTTTCAGCACGTGACCAAGTACTACGACGAAGTATGAATAATTAAAATAATTACCAAAAAGATTGTATCTAAAAGTCATTTCAAGTTATTTAGTCTAGCTAGGCTTTATGCTATCGTTTCGTAAATCTACAGAGCTTTTGCAACTGAATGTAATTTCTAACTACCATAACATACATATTTGTACATAATTTGACTAAAAGAAAAAGTTTATCCGAAGTGTTTGGAAAACGTTGTACCTACCTACTTAATATTTTAAAACAATAAAATAAGTACATATAAAAAGTCAAAACAACATGTTAAAAAATTACGAGAGACTGGCACCGATCATTGCATTTTAAAAATGATGTTGTTTTTGTTATTTATTTTAGAAATTATTAAATGAAACAACCTCTTCATTCTAAAGGAGATAAACGTTATTAATTTTCTTCATAATAATAATTAAACTAACGGCTAAGAACAAAATTGAGTGAATAATTCCTAGCATCTCCCTAGGGGCAAGTCTCCGTTAATTAATCGGAGAACTCGTCTGAGCTCTCTACCTCCGGTTACAAGTTAGTGTTGCAGTGTACAAATAAAGTTATTATCATATTTAACAGGACTTTTTTATAAAAAAAAGTATGATAATGATAATGTGGTACTTCTTATACACAAATAAACAAGAGCAAAGATCAGTTTTTATAAGTACTGTATGTTTGCTCACATAGATTTTTTTATTACTTATTATTAGTTATATAAAGATTTACATTTCAAGTCATATTGCTTTTCTATCTATTTTCTAATTTGAACGAAAAACAAAGTTTAATTGGTACTTAATCTATTTTCTTATTTGAACGAACAAAAAAGTTTAATGGGTACTTATGCAATCGTATGGTATTTGATATTACAGCTATCAACATTTCACGTAACATTTATGATATTACTTTTGAGCACAAATTGTTTGTCAAAAGAAAAGTCTGTTATATTTTATTACGTAATATTATTACCATTTCAAAGCACACTCAATAGAAAATAAGCTCTAAAACAGATATAACGAAATAAGATTAAAACGGTACAATTTTATTTGAACAACGATTCGTTAAACTAACTTCAGAGGTATGTGAGTTACGGTATAAAAAAGACGTTCCCTTTTTTGCAATCAGAAAAAGCTAAGCCGGTTCTTTTTATCGATGCGGGTAACGTTCAGTTCCGATCTAATTTAGGGTCTGTGATAAAATACCTCCCCAATTTTATTTGTAACAAGATGTGATTTCTCAGAAGGCATGGTCAGATCAGCTAGCTGGCTTAAATACGAATTTTAAATTATAAAACCGAAGTTGAATGAATGGAAAACCATTGTGGTAATAATTTAAGGGATGAGTCCGTTTGGGTTTCTTATTCTTTATATTTGTGGATGGAGCTTAATCTCCTTATTTTTGTAAATATCAAAAGTTATTTAAGTAACTCGTGTGACAGATAGGTACAGTTGATTGTGAGCTTCAATCACGTTGTGATATAGTGGTTATGTTACGTAAAATGAAACTGACTGACTGGGATATTAACAAAAAACTGAAGTTGATAGATTGTCAGCCCTACAAATTTGACACGACAGTCTTAGCGCAGCCTATATGACGAGGAGCCGTTTAGAATTCTCTTCAAGACACGCAAAGAAGTATATAAGTTTACATTGCAAAGCAATATTCACTGATTTTGCCGCGATAAGGAACAAGTTAGTGGTTAGTTTAAGAAACATTTGAATGAAACAAAAGTGAGTTTTTCTTGTTTTCTCGGTATAAATAGACCATAAACGAGTTCGAGAGAAAAGTTAGTCTTTCAAGTAAATACAGATCCAGCTTTGGAGTTTGGTATTAAAGCAGATCACGTAAAGCTGCGATTGAATTTAGCTTTCCCAAAATATGTTAGTACCACATCAGTGGATTAAAATTAAACGTTAACTGCAGATTCGAGATTAAGATTCTTTTGGTCGAATGAATGTAAGACTGAAAGGCTTTTTTAATTGAATGAAAGATTATCAAGGTTATAAACGTTCCCATTTACAAAACCATGTTAAAGTTTTGATATAAACCGTATCAAATAAAGAACTCCAAGGAAAGAACCAAACAATATTAATCGATATATTGGAACTTTTCCAAGATATTGAATTCAAATTATAGCCCATTACGTTCAAACACTCAAATCAAATAAAAACTAACGCAATATTTCCTGAATTAAATGATTCCAGTGAGCAGTTCCGCAATTTCATTGAAATATTGATGCTATAAAGTTTGCAATTTTAAAAGAGTAATGTCAGATTCCAGGTGCTTGAAATCACTATTGGGAAATAAAACGAAGCTAGATAAGCAAAGCGGGGACGAATTTAATATGCATTAATTTGTGATTGGTTAGTTAGTTAGGTACGCTGTAACGAAATAATTTGGTGTTTGAGCTAAAACTAGATGAGTATAGAAAACTATTGAAGATGCATCATAAAAAAATATCTTTCCAGTAATAAAAATATAATTGGTATTGACAGTATCATACATTCAATTGTTTGAGATCACGAGAACAAGTATCTGTATTACGATATCAGTTATTTTTAAGCCCTTACTGCTGGGGCACAGGCCTTTGTTATTTATGGGAAAGGTGGATAGACCACTTCACGACGTGGACCCAGTGTGGATTGATGTGATGAGTTTTAACTGTGCTTGCAGTTTTCATTCAGCTACAAAAGCTTGTAGTAACCAACAAACCACTATTTCCACCTGGTTGGACGGTTAAGCACTGCGAAACTCCAGATAGTCAATTATTTTATGTCACCCACTTGATGACCGACACTAAAATTGCTCAACCGTTGTGATTGCAGGCTGAATACGTTCAGCCACAGCACCATCTAACTCCTTTACAAGATAGTCTATACGTAGCAATACACAACAAATTTCAATATTATGTAATGTCGTATCTATATGCTAAACGCCATGTAAACTGCACTTTCAGAAGGGCCGATTACAACATTCACGATGGTGGATAAGATATTCGAGGCACATGCAAGCCAAGCTATCTCTGTACCTCCGGTGCATACGAGATGTGTGAATTGATCGAATACAAATACCTTACAAAGCTGCAGGAGATACTTACGGAGTTGTTATTGTGTTTAGTATTTTAAGCAATGATGTTATATAGTTTAGAAAGAGGATGTTAAAGAAAGAACTTAACGTGATAAAATGCCAGACCGGTACGCCATATTTAAAAGAGGTCTATTGAACAAGATTACTTATGAAACTGACCTAAAATTGTACCATGATTAGCAGGCAGCTATACCGCAATGATTGACTTCGATTTTTCTGAGGTCCCAGCACTTATTAATTATTTAATACCTACAATATATAGTTTCGGTTAAAATTACAAAACCGACTGCTCGGTTTGACTGTGCGATCGACGTCATACATTTACTTAAATTTATCATGAGTGAAGAGAGACGGTGACCGAATTGGCAAGTCGCCTGACCTTGATTGTCAGGAGGCGCGAATTCGAATAATACCCCTGAGTGATATCTTTCCAATATATTCTGTAATCAAACAATAAAAATAAAAGTAATTAACTCCAAACAGGGTTGCTGTTTGGATCATAAACCAAATTACTGCAACAACAAAACAACAAATTATAATTAACAAAACCGATACAGGAATCGTTTGTGAATATCGTGATTTATCAGGGTTGGTTATAAGTTCGCAGGTACGTACGAACCGTGGATATTGGCACGCCGGGCGTAAAATAAGTCTCAGGTGTAGTTGATAGCTTTTATCCGCCAAAACTGATAAAATATGCCTTGCCCTAAACCCGGCCCATGACGTTAGTTCACGAGCGAAATTATGAAACTTATTGTTATGTAGCAACGACGGAATTCCGTCGTTGCTACAATCGTTGTAATCCAATATTACAAACAATTGTTTGTAATATTGGATTTATTAACAGGTATTTCCGATATTCTTACAATAAGTAAAAGAATTATCTTAGTCTGATAATATTTTAGTTTGCATAAATAGGTGTAAGTAAGTAATATGTTCAATCTTTATATTGTTAAATCTTTTCATTTTAATACCGTTTGTAACTTTTTTGAAGTTAAATAAATAAATAGAAAAATTATAATTGTTGTCAATTTTGTCACTACAAATGTATAAAATCAGCGATTCATGACTAGAAAACTGCAAGAGTGTAATAAATTATCTTCGTTTCAGTTTAAATGTAAGGGTAAAAGATCACGCGACGCTCAGAGCGCAGAGACATGCATAGATGAACAGCTTTGCATGTTCAATTTCCCAGAAGACCACCGATACAAAGTAAGTGCCAACACTTTTAGACTGCACTACGGATATCTTTTAGATGGCTTGGTGTATTGTTTCGAGCTCAAGCAACTATTAACACTGAGAATAATGTTGGGATTACTTTTTTTATTTTAAAGGAAAGAGGCTAATTTGCATTTTACAAAGTTTAGTTAGATTTTAGAGGCTTCCTCTAGAAATGCAGCATATTTGGAGTGCTTCAAATAATTTCAATAGGTATCCGGGTTTTCGGTAAGTATCTTTAAAAAAAATCTTTGCCACATTAAAAATTGCTCCGATCCCGAGACTTTATCACAACCAGAATCACAGATAAGTTAGTTTTTCCACAGTATAACTCTCAGAACATTGTCGTCACATAATTATCTAATTATCAACAAATTGCAAATTTAAAATTGAGCTAGCGGTCACCCGTGACTTCATTCACTCCTACTACATTCTAGTTGGCATACCTAGATAAAATTTGCATCAGATTTTAAGTTAAACTTTCAAAAATATAACTGAGAAAACCGCATCGAAATTGGTGCAGCAGTTTATGCGTGACGCGCGTACAAGTATACAGACAGCCAGACAAAACTTCTAAAAATACTGTTTTAACTTCTAAATACCCTTTTAAGACCCCTTATTTATCTTTTCTTAAATATCTCCTATGCACAGACATCGGTCAGTTAGGTACAATTTTATTTTATGTATAGATAAAATAAATAACGAACTTGGTTAGAAAGACACAGAAATATCATAAGTTTAAGCAAAAGCAAAGATTTACTTACAGTAAACTCGTCTCTATGGTGTTCACTGATATACGTTGATAGACTCATCTAAATTCGGTTTGGTCGTGACCTGGACCCGAAATACGGAGTTAACTGCAGCTAATTTGTACTAAAACTACCAGTTGAAGACGTTCGAATACCTTTATTTGGTTAAGAAGTTAAGGTGCGCAATATTGTTAAGGTAAACTCGGGTAACGTAAAGGGAATGCCGAAGAACGCTACATGAGTGCACAACTTAGCGTTAAGTAACAAACATGAATAAAAGATACTCATTTCTGTTTGTATCTCTCTTTTGTAGACATTTATTTGTCTTAATACGATACGAAACGCACAGTCAGTCAGTCATTTTAGGTAATATTGAGTTTCCCATTCAAAATGTACAAAAGATAAAGATAAAACCTTTATCTGTGACAAAATATCAAAAGTAATTGGCAACCACCTTTATCTTTTGTATTAAACACGTTGATGAAACACATAATAACTATAGCCAGCAATTTTATCGATAGTTGTGAAATAAAAAACAGTAACATTAATGAATAAAATTTTGAATCTCAAAAAAACCGACGCGTAAACGAAATATTTGTCGGTAAAATATACTTTTGTATTGCGATATTTTCAGAAAAATGTTTTAAGTTTGATGGTTTATATGGCTTGCGAGAGGCGGATTTATGTTACTGGATCCGGCTGATCCCGTTTAAGCTCGTGGGTTCAACCCCTGGCTGGGAAATAATAAGACTTGGTAGCGTCGTGCTCTCTACAGTGCAATGCACGTATTAGTGAGCAAACGTGTTCAACATAGGGACAACAAAGCGACCCACATGTTTTGTTTCGAAATGGACTGTATTGTTTTTCATATTTCGTATTCGTAAATGGATTTAGTTCATAAGGTGTCAGAAACACTTACTAACCGATTATGTGAAGTTGATAACCACCTTTCAAATAAACATAAACTATATACAATAAAACCGCATCAAAATCGGCCCATTAGTTTGAGAGCTACGTTGCCTCAGACAGACAGACAGACACACACAAACGTCAAACTTTTAACACCCCTCCTTTTGCGTCGGGGGTTAAAAAACTAATCATAATGTGTAAAGGCGTGTTTTATCTATTTAAACTGCGGCGTTACTTTCTTGTAATAAACAAAAAGGATTCATAGTGAACGCCGCAGAACCCACCTGCTAGGCAAAGGATCTCCATGACGACCGTCCTGCAGTGCTCGCATCCAGCGTCTTCCCTCGATCTTCAAGATCAAGACTGGCCAATAAAATTGAGCAAAATTTCTTAGACTGTTGTTGCGGCGCCGGGCCACAACTTTATGGTTTCCATAAAAATGTGGCCTTGGTTCCTTGGTGGAAGCGCATGGCTAGCCGGCCAACTGCTGGCGGGAGTGATTACATTCTCTTTGGCGGGCAATTTCAAATGCCTTGGTGGGCTACTGGGTCTGGGTTGGCTGGCCTTGTTCCAGATTAATGGTTAATAATGTAGGAGGCGTACTCACAAAAAAGCGTTAGAAAAAAAAAGCTTTAAGAGTTCTTAAGGGTTCGTAAGGTCGGGTTTTTTGTGGTTACACAATGATGATTTTCAATGATTTTGTCATCTTCACAAAAGTAAAATTAAAGTGGAACAAAATATGCATGAAACTGTTTTTAGTACGTTTAAACCTGTTCGTAGCGTATACCTATTTTTAAGACATAAAAACCGGTCAAGTGCAAGTTGGATTCGCATTCCGAAAGTTCCATTCCCACTTCAAACATTTCCCAATCTGACTGTTGCAAAGTTTGTTGGCTTGGCAGTTATAATGATTTTCACCGACCACCGTAAAATTGAGTTTGTTGGGTCAATTTGTGGGTTTCTCAAAAACAGGCTGTACCTTATTTAAATATTTCTAGTTTATAATGAGTGATTTTTGTTTAAAATAATTATTGTGATTCATGCGTATGATTGTAGTCAAAACGTGGGGTAACACACGATTTTAATTTGGGCAATATTGTACCTCGTATCTAATGTTTCAATTTTACCAGCCGATTGACCAGCCTGCCTAGCATGACCGATTTATATCGCGTGATATAGCGTTTTATCACGTTTAACTGTCAAAAAGACAAAGGAATTTGACAGTTGAGTGTCGATAAAATGCTATATCACGCGATATAAATCGGTCATGCTAGGCAGGCAGAAGCTGGTAAGCTGATTATCATAACGTCAAAGTTTGATTTGAGTTTATTGTGTGCGAGTTAAATTTTGCTTAGAACAAAACACTCTCATACCAGACGCCAAACGATTAAATTTATTGTGTCCCTTTAGCCATAAATTTGATGAGAGGGCGCCACTGACATTTGGCTCACTCATAGAAATTCAGGAGGCGCGTGATCGGAATGCCGATGGCCAGATTAGGCTTCGCGCCGGCAAGTTGGCTCCGAAGACTTCCATGATGGTCCCTAATTAAGACTTACCTAATGGAGAGACGGCTATCTTATCGAAACCAACCGAATCGTTATGTAAGTTGTTCGCTAGTAAACGTTGGAACAGTTTCTAATACGGTTGTGTATTTACCAACAATTTGCTTCAACACTCAATATGGAATGGAAACGGTTATCTGTATAAGATATTTACACTATAAATCCAAACAAAACTAAAATTAATTGAAGAAACAGATTTGTTACCATTAATAGTTAAATATTTCTCTTTTGGTTTTTTAAAGTTAGTTTTCGTTCTTAATCTAAGCTTTAGTTTTTTACAACAAACAGAAAGAATAATAACATTACATTATTTAACTAAAATACTAACAGAAATGCTACAAGTCCATTGATTATAAAAGCTCATTGGAAGCGCTCGTTCACCGTGCGTGTTTCTCTCTATACGTGTGTGCGACTATTTATGGTAGGGGGATGTTAAAAGCGATATTTTCGCATCGTGATGTATGGGGATCTTGCCTGGAGCTGTAATGAGAAATTCCGATGTCACTGCTTTTTGTATGACGCTGAGCTCCCAGGGGCGCGATCGGCTTTGATACGCCGAGTGACTCGTCAGAACTGAACAAGATGACCTCTAATTATGAATATGAGATAAATATGAATGGCGATGTCATCGTGGGTTCAAAGGGATTCTATAATATAATTAAATAAAAAATCGTATCATCGTGGGTGAGGATGGGGAAAGTGTTGAGTTGGCGACGTAAGTGACTTTATGTGTATTGGGATTTTAATTATTACTTACTGATTATTTGAATATAAGTTTGAGAGTTTTTAATAAATGTATTTTTATTTAAGTGGTTTGAACAAGCATACATATTGGATATAAAACACTTAGTAGCAGTGGACTTCCCTCTTAACAAAAAAAGTATCTTCCTTATTATAATTATAAGAAGTCTTTCAGTTATAAGCAAGAACATCCTCTTTTATATAATACCTAGCCGTCATCGAAGCGAGCCTCACAATTTTCTTTAATGTCCCCTCTGAAACATATTGTGTGGGATCCAGCTAGAGGCCGGAAAAAAGGTGTTTGTTACCAAACTTGTCATGAAAGCAATCACATGAAAAGCACTAAATATTTTAGCTAAATTTCTTATGAAAGCGCCTTTTTATTTCCTGTGGGAGAAGAGCGTTTTTCGCACCGAGATTTTTCTAGGACAGATTTTACGTAACTTTCTATTCCTAAGGACCATCGTGATTATGCAACGATCATTTATTTTTGCCAACAAATTTAGAAAATAAACTGCTATATATTTTCCTCTCTTAAAAAATAGGAGCCTGCTTTAATAGTAAGGTCTCAAATAAATTTTTCAAAGAACCTACCTTCATCAGAGAGCTATTCTATTCTTTCATAATAAAATTCTAGTTTCAATAATGACATGCAATAGTTCAAGACTTTTACAGAGGATGTTAAAAGCAAAAATATAGCAATGAATTTGAAAGCAATGACAATGTGTTTCAAGTCATTGATATCCTATAAAATAAGCACCAACAGCTACCACCAACCAAAAACCCCTAACAATTTAAAGATTGCAAAGAAAAACGAAAAAAAAGATCAGTGCTATCATCAAAGACGTCATCCAAAATATATTGAAACGAGAACGCAGAAAGGCTCATGAGGTTTTTACGGTTGTTTAAGGTAAAACGCCGATTTTTCACTTACAATAAAACGTCGCCGGCCGCGTTTATATATTTCTTTTGTAGCCGCCGAGGTACGGGAATTACCCTCTCTTTGTAATGCTAATTTTAAAACCAAGGAATTCATTTTTTATTCATAAGTTTTTCTGCTCTAAAGCCAGCAGTCGGAGCATCCGACTCAGCCGTGATGAGTTTTTCAGTTAAATAAAAGTCATGTATTATTTTACAGCTTTAGAAATCGTCACTTCTGAAAAGGCATCGTGTCGTTAATATTTTAATGTATCAAGAGCTTTGTACATTTGGATCTTTTGCGTTGCATACTTGAATTAAAGTGATAAGTGTGTATATCCTTAATATTATTCATGCTTAACTAAATTATTTAATAATAATAAATAAATAAATAGCTTGGACAATTTCACACAGCGCCATCTAGCCCCAAACTAAGCAGAGCTTGTAATATATGGGTGCTAGACAACTGATATACTACTTACATACTTTTTAAATATATACTTATTATACATAGTAACACCCATTCCCGTCACAGAAATTAAAATTCATCATTTCAATTTCTGCCCGGCCGGGAATCCAACCTGGGACCTCTTGCGTGGTAGGCGGCATGTTGACCACTGCACCACTCAGGTCGTCAATTTAATCAAATTAATTGATCGATTTAATTTATTTTAATCAAATATAAGAAGGACCTACAATTATGAAAGTAGTATTTTCTAAAAGACACACCATGATCAATATTATTGGATAGACGATAACTCTCTGTTTAACTTGGTATTAAGGTATAGTAAGGTAGGTATTAATTTAAACTTATATATAATTTAAAGAGACTTCTAGAACTACAAAGGTACATGAAAATGTGAGTTTCATATTTCGACATAACCATATTCACAATACCATAACATGCCATAACTCGTAAGCTACTCGTAATTAATATGTCCTATATTTAACTGAGTGTAATGTTTCCTCTTTATTTGCTAGATATAATAAAGCATATTAACGCAAGTTATTTTAACAAAGGTTTAGGGTTTGATTATTTTTAACAAAGAATCCTTTCTATTAGAAATATTAAATCACATTTTGTTGAGTTAGGCATACGCTTGCAACATTTAATTGTATGCGCCTTTTATAACGTATTCTTTTTTTGCGTGCCTATAATTTAATTGTTGAATTGTGCGCAATTTTTGGTTTCATTTATTTCTATTTTATTTAATGAGATATTTATAGAAAGGAGGAGGCCTTCACCCGAGAAGGGATTCATAGTACGTAATTAAATAAATTAAAAAAAAAGTTTTCTTGTAATATAACTATATAATTACTGTGAAATAAATAAAGGCTTATTATTATTATTATAGAAAGGCTTAGCTTATTTCTTAAAACTTCTGAGTTTAAAGACTTGGGAACTCTTACGCTTTCAACTCATCTTTTTGACCCCTTTCAATTAGTTGTGCCGTGTATGCGGCTTTCTTTTGGTTATTGCTATATTTATTTTTATTTTTTATTTTATTTAATCTTTATTGCTTAAAATAAAAACAGCAAATGGCGGACTTAATGCCCAAGGGCATTCTTTACCAGTCAACCGGTAAGTTGTTAAGAAGAAAAATCGTGGCGGCAATAAACAAAACTTATTAAACAAAACCTGAATAAAAAAAATACCAAATTATACATAAAGTATATACTAAATCCTAATAAAAACATAATTAAATACATATATACCTACATAAATCATACATACATATAAGAAGGAATGTCAGATACGACGAGACTAGCGTAAAGAACTCAAGTAGTGCTCACGGACCAATAATAAATATAATGGTCAAACCGATATTATTATAACTTTTCTTCTCTCAGTATTAGAAAAAGCAAATGTTATGTTATGATCCAACGAAAATTGCAAAGTAGACACCTATCTCATTCAAGGGCACGTTTTCATAGGGAAAGGCCAATATTCGATACTTTTGCCTCGAGTGGCACACTTTTACATTTCGACTACGTTCCTCATTGATGATTCAACCCTTGCGCGCTCGAACAAACTGGATTAGCCCGGGACATGTTCGCTCGCTAGGGAAATAAATTGATTTTTTTTATTTCGCTCTGTTCCCAACTCGCGTCCGCAATAACAGGCCACAATGAAAAATAATAACACACGGACGATCGAGCTGAGGAAACAGTAAGCTTCAGTGCAGCCACTCTTTTTAACGGCGGGCATGCGTAGAAACTAGAAACAACAGGTTACTCATGTTTTTAGATTTATTATTCAATGCAAAAAATATTTGGATAACTAACCTTAGTATTTTGCAATAATTACGCACATTATTGAAATAAATCATTATTGAAAGCTGCGAAGCTTCGAAAAAGTAAGCTGTAGGAAATAGAAGATAAATGGGGGGTCAGTTAGTAGTCAAAAGAACCTTACCCCGCGTTTCCTCTACAATGAACATAAATACAGACGATGTTGATAGACCAAGTCTGTTAACATGTTAGTTGGGTTGTGCTGTTGTAGCAAATTAAACTTTATTCTGTAGGTGGAGTAGCAGGAAATCCTTCGCCGCTACAAAGCAATAGACTAGTTGTGAATTTGAATTCTGTCATAAGACCTCTGTTTCGAAACAATGTTTAAGCAGTGGGTGTTGTGCGGCTTATGATGATAATGATGATGCTGATGATGACTATGACGTGATTTTTGTAACACGTCAGCCGCAGTGTGTGTCGTTTACAAATACATTTTGTTGTATAAATGAATTTGCAGTGTTGTACCTGCCAACATACACTTTCACGAAATTGGCACATTTTAGATTTTTTTTAATTTTTCTGTGTAAGTAGAGATCATAATTAAACAAATCGTTTTAGCTCTGCGAACTAAAGGGACTAATTGGCTAGTGTAAATGCTCGGTTAGATTTACTCTCCAACCAATTTTAAAAAAAAACTGTAACATCAAGTTAACAAAACAAACGAATGTGGAACCAATACTAATTCTCGATTTAAGTAATAATGACAATTGAATAACGCTTCCAAAAATCACTTTGTGCAGCGGTCTGTGAACCTTTTTATTCGCAATATTGAATATCATGGAATAAAAAATTATATTTTTATTCAACCAGTTTCTGTGAACGAGGAGAGTATCGGCAAAACTTGCGATATTGGTTGACCACACGCTGCTGTTGTATTTTTTCTTAAGCTATGAAAAATCCATCACAACTTTTGCACGTCGTTAGCGGATCCTAGGTTTTTATTCAGTAACCGATGGAGAAGTATAACAATTCGATATTTTCCTTTAAATATTATTTTTTACAGTTTATATTTCATATTGATTCACCATGGAGACTTTGCAAGAACCTACTTTTGGATGAATATTATTATTTTGTCAACAATGAATACTGGGACAGAATTGAAAGAGGCATATTACAACCCCAAATTTGTTTAACCATGTTTAAATGCGGAAATTGCAATAAAAATGATTTAAAAATACACTAGCGAGAATACAGTCGCTACGAGATTCACGGCCAGATTCACTGGTTGTGAAATTCCGGATATCATAATTGGCAGATGATTTCATATAAATTATATTTCTATTATAAAAGAACATCATCCATTTTGGTCCAAATGTGAATGTGCCGGTCAAAGAAACAAAAGTGCTTTATTCTGATATATTTTGTCCACCTAAGCATTACTTATTATGGCACCGAAGCTGTAGCACCGCTATACTTGATGTTAAATAAGTTCAAAAGTCTGTCTCTTCATACATTTTGGCACAAATATAAAAAAAGTCGGCCAAAAAGCAAATTCTGATAGATTTTGTCCGCCTAAGCATTTTTTATTATGGCACCGAAGCGGTAGCACCGCTGTACTTGATTTTAATTGATTTCAAAAAGTCTGTCTTTTCATACATTTTGACACAAATGTGAAGCGGTGCTACAGCTTCAGTGCCATAATAAAAAATGTTAAGATGGACAAAATAAAGCACTTTTGTTTTTGGCCGGCACTTTCATAATTGGACCAAAAATGTATGAAACATGGATGATGTCCTTTGTGAAACAGGACTTTCAACATTATAAAATGATTTTATATTAGTTCTCACATTCTGTACCCCTACGGCATATCGAAAGGGATAAACATTTATATGGCAGAAATATTTAAATAGTATTTATTAGAATAGTGGCAATTTTTCTATTGTCACACTCATAAGACACCTTTGTTTCAAAGGAAAATGTACTTGGACAGCGTTCAGCTGTGGACACGTTTTGTTCCAAGTTACTGGACTAACTGGTAAAGACATTATTGCAATTTCAACGGTTTTACCCCCTTATCAGTTACAAGCGGCTGCCCGCGACTTTATCTGCGTGGAAAGTTTTTTTGCTATCCCTCGGGAACAATACTTTTTTTTCGGGATGAAAAGTACCCTATGTCCTTCTCTGTACCCCTGACATCGTGAATATAAAATTTCATGATGATCGGTTTTGTAGTAAAACGTGAAGGAGTAAGAAAAGCCAAAACAAACTAACGGACTTTCGCATTTATAATATTAGGATAAGGATGATATCCAGACTCTTTGTAATCGTATAAATAAAGTTTAATATGTATTTAAAAAAAAAATATCTTGAGCGTAATATTTTTGTGAACTCTAATACTAGAGGAAAACTTGTGCCCCTATACTAAATTGCTTATGAATCTTGTATGTTACAATAGTCAGTTCAGAATAATTTAAGTGAAAAAAAACATGTAAAATATGCGTCTGGCTTTAGGGATGAAACATGTCCGAAAATAGCACCCACAGATTTAGTGAGGCAAACATTTTACGAAAAACATATTGTTGACATGCAGTCCTAATAAATTCTACCGACAACATATCAGTATGAACGAAACCTTTTTCTGGAATACAATTCAATTTTCTGTACGAGTTTCGTTGTAGTTCACAAACTCATGAGTGCATATTTGCTCAAGGGATAGAAAATCCTTGTCTGGGAAATTGCCTTTGATCGGATTGGATGACGGGGCGGAGTCGCCTGCAAAGAGAGCGCGGCGCGGCGCGACTGTCATTTGTTTAGAGCTGACTCGAACCAGATGGAGTTGGCTGGGCGATAAAGATGAGAGTTTATCATTCAAAAAGGTGCAACTCATCGTCTTTAAGTTTACGGACCTCAAAAAGAAAAAAAGGAACCCTTTAAAGTCCAATCATAAGCTATTTGAATCTGAATCTGAAATAGTAATTTAATACATTTTAATTTTCACTTGATTTTTTGTAACGTATAAAAAATATCTTGAGAGGGGAATATGACATTTGTTTAGAGCTGAAGCGAACCAAAATGAAGTTGGCTGGGCAATGTTATGTGGTGATGGCGATAGAAAGACAGTTTATCATTCAGAAAACTGCGATCCTCTTTGTTTAAGTTTATGATAATGACACAATAGGCCCTATTGTAGTACCCTACTGAATAGGGTATTAAAATAAGAAAAGTTGGAACCTACAGTAGGGTGCTACTAAAATATTCAGCTCCTGAAACCGACTGTACTTTTAGCCCCCGTGATTCTATAAAACACAGTATTATGAAATAAATATCAAAATAGCTAACACTCGATATTACAGGCTAATTGCCCTACTCAGAGACATCAATTAAGTTTAATGCTTCATTAAGTATCGTGTCGTCTTATACCATCACTATGGAAAAGAAAGAGATAGCAACAATTTTAATGAAATATTAAACTTAATTGATGTTTCTGAGTACGGCCGTAAGTCAGCTTATTCTAACTATTACGCAAAAGCAATTAAGATTAGTAAACACAGTAAAAATATTTAATCCAGGAGTTTACTGGACCTCGTTAATGCTTAACACATACGTAGCTGCTTATCCATACTAAGTAATAAAATATTTTGTATGATTATTATAAGAAATATCTACTTCAAATAAATCTTATTTTAAATTAAAACAAAAGAATGATGAAAATCGATCTTGGGCAAACATAACTTTATGTAGTATTTTTTATGATTTATTCAATCAATTTCCCATTTAATCAATTCTCAATGCCAAGTTATCTACCTATAGCTTTTCACCAATATGATCACTCTTTGTACCGGAAATGTAAATCAAGTGAACGTGTCAAACCGGCTGATGAATTTGCTTCCACGGAACATAATTCGTCAATATCAAGTCCACGCGGTGCAGAAAGACGTATTGTGTTTCTTACATTCCCTTCAACTCATTAATTTATTGATTGTTAGTTATAGTTATTTACAAAGTTTTATGATAGAAAAATATTCCCAATTTTTATTGATTGTTAGCTATAGATATTTACTAAATTTGAAACTAGAAAAGTTGTCGTCTCTAACTTAGTTCTGTTCTAAGTTACAGTTTTGACCCGTCAACGCCCGAAAAATGAGACCAAATAGATTTTATACTGTTGTCCACGCGGGCATATTCAGTATGCATTCAGTTGGTATCAGAGTACGAACTCGTTTGATTTTAATAAGCAGCAGTGTGGTGTCAGTTTTGAATGCATGTTATTATGCATTCTGCAATAAGACGCGGCTAACGTGCCCGATGCACCAACGGCGTCTCGGCAGCATAACTCGAGCACTTAAAGGCCAGAGGATGGGCTCTGCATAATGGCTAGTATTAGGAATTAACAAAAGAAATAAATAAATACCGAAATAATGTACGGAACACGTTAAATGACACCGTCAGTCTAGAATGAGAACTTTCCGAGATATTGCTGTTTTAAGTTTGACAACTGTCATCTGATATAAAGATCTCACCAAGACCTTTAATTTTTTCAAAGACACCAATTTTTTTTTCGGCAAGTTAAATAATACATACATAACTATCACAATACACTTTATAGTACTGAGACCTCACAACGTTATAGACTGCCTAAACGCGGCCGAACTACAAACCACTTCCACCTTTGGGAACCTCCGCAACCCACTACAGTCGTGCGATCATGATCATCTACCTAGTAGGTTTATTTTGTAACCAAATTCAATGTCCAGATGCATTTTTTACGAATTTTGATTAGTCTCCGAAAATCAAGTTATTTTAATTTATGTCCGGCAAGTCGGTTTTTTTATTTGTTTTTATTTTTTTAAAATTTCTCATATAAATTACGTTACTAACCTAGCGATTTTAACCTAGCCATACGATAGATCTCCGCACCTGCACATTTTGACACCTCTCCCACAGAGATTTTTAATTTCGGCCGATCTACAGCCATGTCGCACTTTTATCTAAACATCGGGCACATACACTGGTGATCATATTAACATTTTCAACGTTAAAAACGAATGATTGTTAATGCTTAAAAAAGTGGATCCTATCTCTAGGACTAATGTTTCAGAAGCAGAATTACAGTAGTGGCTTTGCGTTCCAGGGTTAAGCGACGAGACACTTCTCTAGACCAACGGACAGACCTTTTTCGAAATCCTAACGAAAATTCTTGATATAAATAGAATCAAGTTGAATTATTTGACACTGCCTGCGAACGTACCTATATTATTTTCAAAATTGCAATGGTATAGTTACATTTTCAATTCTAATATTTTTATTAAATAAAATGAAATGTTTCAGGAAGCTATGTTACCGTTGTGGTGCTATCGATCTTTTTGGAGCAATAAACGAATAAATGAACTTTTGAGAAAAAAAAACATTATATTTAAAATATTTAACACAGTAGAATCGTAAGCTCCAATATTGAAAAGTATTGTGTATTGAACATAGTTGCAATGTGGTTTGGTTTCTAAACTAAAACCAATATTGAGTTTGACTCTTCACTTTCTGTATTAAACTTGTTTCTGTTTGTTTCAGTCATTTAACAATTTCTATTATGTATATTGTTCAGAAAATTCTAGACAGAATCACTGCCCTGGCCGTATTCAATAGTTCATACGACATTTGTATCAAAAACTTCACCAATCTAAAATAATTTATTAGGTAAAAATTTTGTGTTATTGTAGGACTTAAATACCTATGTAATTTATCATACTTATTGCATCTGACTCGACAAAAAATTATTTTCAGCGTCCATGTTGTTCTGTCCAAAGATAATGGCTGTTACGACAGACGTAGTTATCCTGTCATTAATCTAGAAAATACATTGCATTTCCAAATATAACCGGGAATCGTGTTTCATAGTGACAGATTATAGTAGGTTCATTATCGCCACAAAAATAATAAACCCTTTAGGTCAGAATAGAAGCTCTCTCTGTATAGATTCTCTTACTATGCAAATGTCAGTTTATACAACTACCAATATTGAACGTTGGGTTTCGTCACAGAATAATAAATAAAACTGTTTTAGAGATATATTTTATAAGATGCCTTGAAGGTAACGTAGTATACCACAAAAGCATTATCCATTACGTTAAAATTGGGTCTACTATAACTTTTTCACTCAAAACCCGTTGGTTATAGTAGGACTGTTATATGCATATATTTCACTTTGAGTTGAGCACAATTTTTAAGTTGGAATAACAATGCCATCGCCTTACTTGGAAACCGTTACTTCTCCGTTTCTTTGCAGAGAACAATATTTTCCAATTTAAGTGACAAAGTGCACTTAGGTCGGCATGTCTGAAACCAAAACTTCGCCATTTGAACTACAGAACAAGTTGCGGCTTTTTTATGTTATTTATGGGACGAAGTATAAGGACTTGTTTTCAGTAAATTCATTATTCTCTTGTTAAGTAGGTGTTGCTAGAATTGTGTAGTTCTTTGTTGACTTTTTGGTTTTAGGTCAACAAGTTGTCCTTTTCGGAACAACAAGGTGAATAAAATGACGACTTTTCCATTCAGTTAGAGAAATAATTATTTGCTTTTTATCATTGCTATAACAAACATTATAGTTCAGAAAGAGTTTTAACATAAACGTAATATTTCCTTATTTGTTGAGACTGAAAACTAAGTACATCTTATTTTTATTTATTCGGTGTAGATTTCTTTTTTGACACATGATTTTCACTCATTCGAAAACATTTCCTTTGCAACGTTGTGCTCTCTATTCCATTGGTTAGCAACTTAGCAGCGGTTGTTTCACAGAGAAGCAGTTACATTGTTCAATACAAATCCATAAAATATAGTGCAGACTAGCTCGCATTTTTGTAGCAACAGTCGTTTCAATGAAACATTGAAAAGCTTTCAACAGATTCGCAACATGCACGCCGAAAAAAGACTGATAATTCAATTTTCTAAGCTCATCTCCGAATAAAACCTTTCGTTACAATAATATGCCATATTCCTCAATGTGTCAACAGCTTCCAACATCCAATGCCAATCCCATCATTGTACGTGATGCTAATTTCAATCCCGCATAAACGTACGCTAAATGAAATTATTAATTCCGTTTGCCAAGGAGATAATTTTGTAGAATGGCTGCGTTGTTTGACTTTAATTAATTCGAGCCTTGTCAACTGTGGGTATAATTTCTACGCCGCGCCTGTCTGAGGCATGTATCTCGTTACTCTAATCGCCTAACGTTCATTTAGTGTTGATATGACGCACAGAAAGCGAACCCACATAATACCTATATAATTCTTTAGGAGACGAAGATTGTGGTTATCATAGTATAATTTCGCATTGAAAATCCCAAACCCCAGATAAGACTTACTAGTCGCCACATTGAAAATAGAAAACAAATGCACAAAGTAAGTTGGATGCTTTCGAGTCGCGAATACTGATAGGTAGACCGAACGCACGCTGAGCCAAGCGGAATCCGTACCATATTTCATGTTCTGTACGTTATGCGCTTTGTGAAAGAAAATACATTTTTCACTATCTTTAGAACTCGCAGTCTATTTCCCTTTGTTTGTTTCATTCTGCACCCAACAGCTTTTTTAGGAGACGGAGATTTAAAATTGCATTCAATTTTAGCTTATAATGAAAGACGAGTTTCATTTGGGTGGGTTTAGACGTGCGATATTGGTGCTGTTGCGCTTGCAGAAATGGTGGAATATAATTGAAAAGCGCTCGAGTGAGCTCGGTGGGATGATTTCTCGTTTGCCGACACTTGGTAACGATTCATTTGAGAAACTCATTTGCGGGAAACCTCTAGAGAACGATCCTCATTTGCGTAGTGTAAGTGGAGCGAGTACCGTTGATTGTACCCGCCGCCGCAGTTGAAAGACTTATTTCTGCGTACTGTGCCTCGGAACGATTAGAAATATTTTTCAACTCAGTTTGTTTATACCTCTGTTTTTGGACTGTATATTGTAGTTGCGACAAACAAAAAAGCGACAATCACTATAGCGACAGAACGATATTTCGACAGACTGTATAACGCAGTTGCGACAAACAAAAGAGCGATAATCACTATAGCGACAGTACGATATTTCGACTCACAATGTAGCGACAGTACGTAACTATATCAAAAGTATAGTTACGTACTGTCGCTACATTGTGTATCGTATCAAAGGGTGAAATTGCCTGAGGTGCACCATTCGACGCCACTCGGCGTGTGCATTGACCGCACTTGTATTCTGCCGAGTTTGCCTCCTAGTCATTTGTAAGTTTTTTTCTGGAGCACACCATTCTATCGGTTCTGGAAATAATGTATTCTAACGTTGTCTAAACAGGACTTAAGATTTTCTTGTAAATATTTTGTTTTGTTCAAAATTTAACATTTTGAGAATTTAATTGTTCTTAGTCCTTTTGCAAGCAAATGTATTAAACTTGCGTACAATTTTAATAGTCTAAATTAATATTTCTAAACACTGTTTTAAATGTTAGGAAGAAACTAAATTCTTTATGCTGCTGACATTTCTGAAACCTTAGAAAAGTAAAAACTTAATTGAATAGAAACCTTCAAGGGGTTTTCCTGGTGGAAATGGAAAAACTCATTAAGAACATACAAAGAGTTACTTAATTAAAATGTTAGATTTGTTCAAGACGGCGTTTTTTCGTTAAGGAAACTTTTAGATTCACGATTCGGTACGATCGAAAAAGTTAGGTACATACCTGCCAGGAATTTGAAGAATTTGTAGAATTGTTTGTAAGATTAAATTTGCTACCAAGGTTCGATGAAAAACATGGTGTGGTGTTCTCAAAATATGATTTTATCATTCACTAAGTATTTATTATAAATAAATTAATACAATTTGCTCTGTAGCTTCATTTTTCAAGTTAAAAGCAAAACAACTATGTTTTTTTTAAATTAAAATGCGAGTTTTAAACGTTTAAAAAATATTTTATTATCGACTACAATACTACCTTTGTTTAGAAACTTTACAATCAGTATCATAATATTCATAAGCTATGAAATTCTCTTGTTGAATTCCCATCTGTTTAACATATCTTTAATTAATAACAATTAGGTTAAATATTTAATGACATCAACCAATATTTAATAACCGCCTAATTGTTCTTGAACAAAAAGTCTGTTATCTAGACAAAGTAAGCAAAAATGTGTAATTAATGGCTCGCTAAGGTCACGACGGTAAATATTCAGACGTTCCAAAGTTGACGTCTCTTCAAAAGGTGGATGACTTGAAATTTTTTAACGCTAAGTAACATTAACGTCAACAAAAAGGCCTGAAGTGACCTAGCGTCAAAGTCGGCTTATGACTGCTCATGTGATAGATTGCCGCCGCTCGCTTCCGTTTATTTTTTATTAAATGTCGAGGCATCTGGCTTCAATTGCGGTAACAGCTTTTTATGGCACCCCTTTTGTGTTTACGCGAGAGTCTTCCTATTAAACTGCTTTTTAATATACTAAATAGAACGCTTAAACGTTTTATTTTGTTCTTTTTTTATGCTTTCTACTTTTGTTATTATGTACCTAATGGTGTGTAATGAAGTTTGTGTTATTTAAGCGTTGCGTATATTAAGTATAAATAATTATGTAGCTTTATATGAGTAAGCATATCATAATTCTCCCAGTTGTATATCGTAACTAAGTAATTACAGCTATTGTTCCATTTTGTTTCGAGATGTTCGAGAAAAGCTTTTTTATTAAATTAGTCTACTATTAGAGTTGTCTACTTCAAGGAAACATGCTAAAGTGTGTTTAACCCTCCAGCTCACACCGTTTCTCCATTAGATAAAGATAAAAACATCCGTGGCCGAATCATGGATAATTAGGACACGTTAAGCAATTAGGCGAGAAAAATATTGGCCAAACAAACAACGTAAAAGGCCACAGCGGACGTGACGCCATTTGTAAATATTTATAGCGTGCCTTGTTGCTTTACACGTCTCTCTAAAAATATTTTAATGTAATTTTAGAACAACAATAAATAATAAAGTTTTAATAACATTCGATTGTTTCATATTTGTTTGTTTGAGAGTAATGCTAACCTGAGCAAATGAGACAAACATCAATTTTAGGAAAATCTTTACATGTAGCTTTCTTAGTTTTTACCCGACTGCGGGTTATGTATTTCGCGCGTATCTTGTAAGTATGTATGTTTGTATGTAATATTCTTTATTACCTCATATCTCTCAAACGGCTGAACGGATTTCTATGATTAAGATATCGTTAGATTGGTCTTTTCAGCCCAAGTGTTCTTAAGAAGGTGGCGTTATAAAAAAACCAACATGGCGGCTGTACGGTGCTATTATACGTAGTGAAAAAAAAATTTTTTTTTTAGAATACTGCAATATGGGTGTCAAATTAAAGGGCTTATTATAAGGATTTCAAAAAGGTATATCATGACCGTAAAATATAATAACTAAAAAGAGATAAATAAAAAAATAAATTAAAAAAATTAAAAAACCCGCCTGCATAAAAAGACAAGTCGACTGAAAAGATGGAAACAAGATTAAATAAATATTAAAGGCAACATGTCATAATAACATGCAGTCGGAGGCATATAATTCAATCATTCATAATGTCACTTTCTTTATGCATGCCTCCGACTGCATGTTATTATGACATGTTGCCTTTAATATTTATTTAATCTTGTTTCCATCTTTTCAGTCGACTTGTCTTTTTATGCAGGCGGGTTTTTTAATTTTTTTAATTTATTTTTAGTTCTATTAATTAATTCGTCACTCAGTTTTCTCTCTAGCTATAAATGAATCGAGGTTATAACAAACAGCAATACCTATTATTTTGAGTATGTGTTTTAATATAAAGTCTAAAAGAATCGACAAGGGTTAAACTCAGTCATTTCTTTAATGTAACTATCTAATCCTTCAGCTGATCCCCTGACTAACCCAACACTAGTGTCCAATAAAAATTAGTACCCTAAAAACTGGCCATTGTTCAGGCACCGCAAATTCTTCCACTTAAGTTGGGAGCGTGACAAATGTAGGGCCTTTCCCAACTGTTACATTTCGTTTTAGCCCGAACGACCGTAATACGACATTGATAAGTGTTCGATAGGCACGTCTCTATTTTGCT
The DNA here is from genome assembly GCA_950108535.1 of Agriphila straminella. Taxonomy (NCBI): domain Eukaryota; kingdom Metazoa; phylum Arthropoda; class Insecta; order Lepidoptera; family Crambidae; genus Agriphila; species Agriphila straminella. The sequence goes on along the minus strand of OX467306.1, from coordinate 9,101,507 downwards.
CGAATTCGAGATAATCTGGCTAGCTCGAGATTTCATTCATTTTGGTTGAATAATTTAATATATGTTTCGGAGCTTTGTGGACTTCTAATAGCTTTAAACTTAACACAATCAGGTATTTACTTTTTAAAAGTGAACTGTTTTTATCCAAGTGGCATGTTTATTTTGTAAGCTTAGATAAACTTATAGACCAGACGTTTACTTAGTAGACTCTTAAAAAATGAAAATTGTGTTTTTGTGTACAATTTCTTAGAGTAGACAAATGCTATCCTGCGTTTATTTCACTAAGCACTATCATTAAGTTGTATAAAAATTAAACTGGAATAATCTACGAGTAAAATATTATACTTTTTATAAATACGACAGTGAGTTTAGTTTTTTCGTTTGTTTGATACGTTTTCACGACTTAGCTTCTCAGCTGATCATCATGAAACTTTGCAACACGTTATCAGGGGTACTGAAAAGGATATTGACACTGTTTTCGAGGGATGGAAAAACAACTTACTGTCCACGCAGACGAAGTTTCACTATTTCATAATAAAACGACTTTCAAAGTATACACTTTCAAAGTAACTATTGCTCGTAGAATACTTACAAAAATCGCAACTGTGAGTGGGCACAGAACCCCGTCACCACTAAATTGTAGGCCTTCCATCTAATCGAGTATTTGTTGCCCGCTCAATGATCAGCAGACATTTCCATTTCTTTCAATAAAAATTTATAAAAGCAAAAAGTGAAGTGTTTCTTTGAAATTTCTCTAGTCGTTACGATGAAACATTGACTATTTCCTAATGAACCTAGTTTCAAAGTGACTAAAAATTTACTCGCAGCATACAAATTGGGACTGTGTGTGGGCAGAGAACGACGTCACCACTAAAGCGTATGCCTTCCGTCTAATCGAGTAAATGTTTCCAGCCCAGTGGCTTGAACACGTCGCGTAGCAGCTACGAAGCTCCCTCGTAGACGTATTGGTGTAGTACCGTTGGCAATTTCGTAGCAACGGATAGTTTAATGTTATGTTAAAAGTTTTGAAGTTGTTAGAGAACCTGCTTGCTAATTTGTGCCAAGCAAGTTTATTTATTTATTTACATTGCACATGTATGGACATATTTAATAACATCTTTAATGTATGTACATTAAAAGATGTTATTAAATAGGGTTCGTGGTTCGTGGTACTAATACATGACCCGGTGAGGGTATTGAAAACGATTGAATTAATCATTTTTAAGTTACTACTAAAGCAAGTCAGAAAAATTGAACTATGCTTGTAATCTTTACGAGTACCATCATCTCCCAATTTCTCTTTATCTTTCAAATAAATAACTCTTAATCGATTACTAATTATTAACTTTTTATCTCAAGATTTTATAAAAAAAATCTGTTTTTAACCCTTAAGCTGCCGAGTGACTGATATACAATATATTTCTCAATAAATGACAACGAACGTTGTAACGAATACTTATCATATTCTTGATTTATTTTGAAACAGCTAACGCTCATTGTTATCAATTGAATAATGGCAGTTGGTAATAACTGTGCGGAGTTCCGATTCGAGCAAACATTTGTGCTGCACTCCCTTGCTTGATGGCCGCATACGGAATGTTTTCCGACATGCTTCGTTTCCTTATCATGTTTAAGATTTTGACATAGATTGAGATGTAGTACTGAATGTAGTATATTTAAATATCACTATTAAGATAAATAAAAAAATGCTGCATGAATACTATCATTATTTTATTGTACAAAAACGACGATGAAAAGTATTTACTTTCTTATTTGGGAATATAAAAAAGTAGTTAGATTATAGGAAGAAAGCTGTTGTCGTACTACATCTGGTGAATGACATCACTGTAAAAATGTCAAATACTATTGTTTCGTTTTTTTATTAAGATCTCCATAATATTCATATCAAATTGAAAAGTGACCGCTACTAGTATTTATTCTAATACAGAACTTTAATCGAGGTGATAACGGCAACCAGCTCCAGAAGCTATCAATGAGGATCAACACGATAATTGAATGTATCAATTTTGTATATCACATCAAATACAATATCAATATCTGTGTAAATCTCTATTTAAATTTCTCAAATCCATCAAGAAATGACAAAATTATTATTTATAAAACACGCCCGGCCCTTGCGGATCATGCGATGACGTCACTTGCCACGATCGTCCGAACAAACACCGAGCGGCGCACGTGGTGGGGAGCGTTTTTGAGAATGCAACACGAAAATCACTCTATCTTCGTCATTTCTGGTCCAATTTCAATACTCCTTTCACTGAAATAATTTATTTTGAGGTGACTGAAACTCTACATATTTAACTTAAAACCACGTTGATCCTCATTGAGCAACTTCAATGTAACGCATTTGGGTTTCAATCAGGCGATCATGTGACGCCAATGGCCACAGAAACAAACCCGAAATTAATGTCACCATTAAGTGATTAACGTTTGTATGGTAATGATTTTAAGAGTGGAATTTTAAAGCAATTATTTCAGTTAAACAAACAGGCTTTGCTCCAACATTGGCAATAGCCACCATAAATTATGCAAACGTGTTATATTTAAACACTTAGCACATTTTAATGCGCCTGTATTTAATGAGTTGAATTATTCCCATAGTTGTTTTGTTGAATATTGGCTTATTTCGGCTGCTGATTGTCATGAGCGTTTTTGTAATGTTAATTTTGCTGTACTCTGGACTGATAAAATTGATAATGATGAATGGCGACGTAGATTGGGTGGAAATGGACTGAAATTTTGAGACCAGCATGTCAATTTTATTGTATTTGTTGAATTAAAGATTATAATTAATAAACCTGGCGTTTCTGAGAATAGACTTGGTATTTGTTTACTGTATCGATATATTATTCCACATAAGCTGAAGAAGCAATAAAGCTTTTTTTTATTGCACAACGGTATAGTGCTTGGCCTTCACCTTACCTGATGTTAAGTGACGATAAGGTGGAAGGTGGAAGCACACTACACCCGGAATCCTCATCTCTGAGGAATTGGCTATCTTACCTCGAACTGCCGGAACACAACAATTTTCAAACTGTTGTTATAGCGTCAGACTTAGGTAAGATGGTGGTAGCTAGCCAGGCGGACTTGAAATAAGCCCTACCACCAACCAAACCTAGTACAATTTGTAACAGTCCTGGGATTCGAACCCAGGACCCCTGCGTCGTACACGGGTGGGCGTACCACTAGACCACAGAGGCGGTTAAGCTAACACATGTGTGTGTATGAAAAGGACACAAATACACAAAAAAAACTGATTCACGCTTAGAATCCAGGTTACAAAGCCATTATAACAATGCTTTGACGATCAAAATACTATGAATTATTAGTCCGAAGCACAAATGGTAATCCTTGTAGGTAGTCATTATGGTTGTAATAAATTAGATATAGCTTTGCATTATGAAATGCATTTGAAATTGAAAAGTTAACCAGATACAGTTATACCTATTTTTGAAGAGGCCATAAAAAATTAAACAACTACATGATCTACAGGTCTGTGGAAACAATAATTTATATTCCAAAATGACAATGACAATTAATAAAGAATTATTAAAACTCATACCTTTTTCACAAATAAGTAAAACAAGAAATGAATCACCTTTCATATTGATATTTCATGATTCAAAAGAGACCGAAAGACTCCGCCCAGTAATCCAACTTTACGATAACCAATAAATAGTGTCGATTTCCGATAGAAATTATTAAAATCTGAACGAAAACTGCGTCGCCGTACTTTAGTCCGAACTTTTTTGATATTACTCAGCACCCGTTGCACGTAAATCTACCCCTACATTGGTCCCAGCAACTTTTTCAATTTAACAGGTAAGGATAAATCGTTCATTCTTTTTATTTGAACATAGAACTGATATAAACTCCCGAAAAGTTCAGAAGGCGGGAGCCGATATTGTTTGCTCCGTGTTAACTTCAAAAATCTTTTACTGTGGAAGATTTAAGTGCTCGCGTTGTAAAAAAGATTTGTGCAGCTAATTTTTATTGAACTGTTTATTGACCGAGATAAATAAAATATAGTCGTATGTAGGCTAAATAACAATTTTCGGTCGATTAATTTGTAAGAAAATTGTTTTACTTCGTGTAGGCTTTATTATAATGATTTTAGTTACAAATAGATTATGAATAAACTAGGCATCATTTTGTTGCTAATTTATTAGCAAATAATAAAAAGGCAACATAGGTTTGCTTGTTCCAGATAGAAACAAATCAGAAAAAGCTTTGTAACATACTTACGTTTTAGTATTTTGGGCTTTAGTATTTACCTCTATAATAATATAACCACTAAGAAGCTCTTTTAGCAGTATAAATAAATAGTTTGTACAAAAAACTTTCATCGTAAGTATAGTATTAAAGTCCCAATCGATAGTAGTATCTAATAGACCAACACAAAAAGTATCGATTAATAGAATTTGTAGCTTTCAGATGCGACTCTTCGATTAATAGATTGGTGGATGAAACTTTTTCAATCGAGAACTTTTGTTATCGATTAACTTGGCGACATAATGGTTAGGACATTGTGCTGGGAAAATTATTTGAAAGTGTTTTTATACCCAAATAATCATTTTGAATGTTCATTAGGTAGGTTGGTACGTTGTTTTTTTATTTTGAAAATAGGGGAAAATACTTTATTTATGTGCATTTTAATCAAATTTAGCTGCAACTTTTTAAATGACTTTCTGGAATAGCAATTCTGTAATTTAAACTTATTATATTTTTATAATCAAAAACAATATTTGTTATTTTCCATTAAAAAGAAACTTATAATTGAACTTGTAATACAAAAAAATACAACATGATAAATAATACTTATTGCCTTGCTTTGCCATAGCACTGTATGAAGTTCAAAACAAAGATAACGCTGTTTGCAGCTTCGTAGTAACAGTTCCTCTTTAGAAACACCTCTTGCAATGAGTCTTATCCTTTATTCATGCAGGGGCCGTACCGTGGGTTAGCCATCAAACTTCGAAAAGTCTGCTGGGCTTTAAATTAAAACAGATAAATCGAGCCCCAGTCGGGCCAAAATGGCAATTTCTGCATTTGTTGCAATTTATTACTTTATGACACATACCCAGGCAGCATTCGAAAAGCGAACGCAGAACGCCTGTAGTAAATAAAAAAATATATAAATTAAAAACCGGTTAATAATTTAATTTAACGTGTAATACAAAAAATAACAACGTAACGTAACACGGTATACAGATATACAAGGTTATTTTTAGTTCATTGAAAACCTCTCGTGGGGTTGATCCGACCATCAAACTGAACAACTTTCATGGGACCAACCTCGAAAACACGAAAAAAAAATCTGCTGTTCCATCGAAATGTATAAAACAGCTGATTTTGTTTTCGCGAATGAACTAAAAATAACCTTGTATTGATTTGCATTGCCATAACTCTAATCGAAGTACAAAATAAAATATATTCGCTGTTCGCAGTTCCGTAGTTCCACCTTTATAAACACCTCTTAGGAGATGGACTACGAGACTTTATCCTTTATGCACGCAGTCATTAAAACTTTTATCTGGCATAAAGGCTGTTGGTGCATTTTTGTTGAACAAGTAAATTCTGAATCTGAAACGTGTTTTTCTTTGCAATAACGCATGTTTTCTTGGAGTGCTATAAAGTTAACATTAAAATATTATTTTATAATTTTAATTTTTAGGAAAATTAACAATTATGTGTACCTAATAGAGCAGCTATTGAAATCGTTAAATAAATTCAATATCAAAAAAACGTTTTTTAACTTTTTTTTACAACACTTAATGCTCCAATAAACATTGTCATTTGCAATGTGATATAGGCAGGTTAGTACTAGATTTTTTATGCTTTAAAATACTATTGACCCATAACATAAATAGTGAAGTGTAGTAGTGTCATCATTATTTTTCAATTAAGCTTAGAATGTAAACTACAATAAGACCTCGGTAGTACAGTAATTATTGTACCTACTGCAATGAAAGTGGAAAACCGACAATAAAATTTGCATAATAATTGTGCCGGTGACTAAAGATTTCATCCCTTTCCTTCTTCTGTATTATGATGTTTGATAAAAAAGTCCTTACTTCTAAAACATTTCAAATTAGTATTAGATTTACTTAATGACGAGGCCCTTTAATTTAAAAGATTATCTACCTTCGAATTGAAATAAAGAAATTTCGTTAAAATATAGTTCGCTTTTCTTATTGATTGCAAAAGATGCTTCTTTGAACACTTATCGAAGGTTGGAGCCCCACTTAGCAGTTTCGTTCTAAATATGCTAATACGGTATTAATTCAAAGCAAGAAATTATCAATTACCTACTGAAGAAGTAAGAGAACAAACTGTGAAATAATCTCATTTTATCAACGCATCCCTATCTATGCTTCGAAGCCTCAAAATCTTCTCAAAATCGATCCCCTGATAGTAACCGAATAAAACCGTTGACATAAAATGAAGGAAATGATCCAATCAACACAAATTAATCCTCTTTTCTCCACTCTTTACTAATGGAGTACACTTGATTGTTCCTTTCGAATCACTCCCTTTGATCCTTTGATCTTAGATCTGTCTTTCGCATTACAATAATTGAGTAGCTCTCTTCATGTAAGCAGCCACTACTTAATTAGGAAAGTTTCACTAAAGTTATTTTGTGCTATTAGCAAAACTGGTGTTAATTAATTGTTATTATTAGTCATGCTTTGAATGTTTCAATGAAATAGTAACCTCTCTACTCTTAGCCTCTAACTAAGCAGATGTAATATTATGTAAAACAACACCAATAAGTTTATTATCAACCAGGACTTGTGTTCATAAAAAAAGCAATTTGCCCTACTAACTTAGACTTTTGGCGTATTAAGTTAAGTAAATGGTTCCTAACACTTCTAACACCCATCAAAATGTTTACTTTCCTGTTAATACATTACCCATTTACAAGGCAAAATCTTGAAAAACTTCCAGTAATAAATATCACAAGCAATCACCAGTAAACAAAGCATAACTTCAAGACGCGAATTCAATTATTTGACGTACCTAAACTAACAAAAGGAGACTGTCACACTCCACTCTGGAGCAAATGATTCGTGGAGCTATTTTCCAATGACGGGACATCTATGGAGCCATGACAATGCTTCTTGTCAGTGGACGGCGCTATTGTTGTGCTCGGAAGCCATTACTGACATTATTCAAGGGCTATTAAATATTTTTTTTATTGAAAAACGCTTAGGTAAATTTATGAATCGAGGGCAATAACTCATGTGTTAAGCCTTGTTCACAACCGGTGAAAATAAGATGTCAATATTTTGTCATCGGATGCGTTCACTTTGCGAACCATTGCGTTTGTGAAACACCCTTTGATAGTTTCACAGGTATTAATGAAGTTGTTATTGGGACTCAATTTCACCCTGTCAATTATTTAAAAAAATTGCCGATATAGAGGTAAATAAAGTTATGCCATACATCATAAATAACTTAAGTACAAAGAATCACAGATACAATGGGGCTGGCGTATCCATATGGATAAAAGCCCCAAAATAAATAAAGAGAAAAAAAAAAAAAAAAAAAAAAAAAAAAAAGAATCACAGTTGTGTAAGTGTTAAGATTTATATTTCTGGGAAATAAGAGCCACTTCGTGAGAGCAGAGATTAGTTTACGTCCGATTTGGACAGCCATAATATTTTTTTTCTCTTTTGACAATAAAGTATTCTATAGTCACTTGACATAATGTTCGCGGTAATCATAAAATGGATTCAGGGTACTACTCCAAAAGTAATAAATAACCGTGCTTTCTAGTAAAATAAATTATCATTGGCCATTAAGATGAACTCACCCACTGAAGGGGTACAAGTTTTTCTTATATCCAGCCCATGGTGATATCCGTAGAGGGTAAATTATGGTATGTATATGGTGTGTATTATGGTTTAAGAAAACAATCTAGCAAAGGTCATTGAGGAGATAATAAAGATTTGTTTTTCATAACATCTATTTAAGACATTATTATTTTTAAAATACAAAAATGCATAGGAAATAGAAATAGAAAAAAATCCCTAATCATTTTTAAATCGTCAATGCTTTTACTCTACCACTTATTATGACGTCTCTTAGCTGACAAGAAAAATGGGCGCAAAAAACTTGTCAGCTTTATCAGATGGAACAATATTTAGGTAGGTATTTATAAACGTATTTCCTTAATCCATAATGCAAACTACGTAATTCAAATTGTGGTTAGCCTCTGAATCGATAGGTCTAATGAGACTCTATTATCTTAGTACATATACGACTTAATGGAAGTCCCTTTAATTACCATGAATCTGACTGATCAGCAATTTAATGGCGTGAGCGTAGATTTAAATTGATAAATTAATATTTATTTTTAGCTGTTTTTACACTATTCCCAATAAAAAAAAACAATATCGGTGACCGTCCTTGTCTACGCAAGGCGGCGGCGGCGGCGTGCTCTTCTTTCAAATCAAAGCATCACTTTTAAAATAAATAATTCAAATTAATTCCAGACAGCAACGGCGGCGGTGATGACCAACACATGAATAAATTGACCATTTTGCAGTGCTGAAACTTATACGATCTCCATAGATAGTAAACATATTTTTCTCTCTTTTGGTCAACTTACAAAAATGCAGTGCAAATGCAAAAATCAAAACATAATTTATTATTATCAACATGATAATACACAAAAGTTTGAAAATAATACAAAAACTACAACAGTCTCTCTTCCTGAAAGTAAATTACATAATTTTAGGGTCTGTTTTGCACGCGATTTCTTGATTAATCATTCAGTAAATAACATATTTGAGTAATAATAAATCGTTACTAGGTTTGTCGAAAGCGTTTCTTTCGTATTAATTTTAATTGAGTTTCATTTTCTTTTGTATTGCTAAAATTGTTGATAAAAACAAAGAAAAAGTAATTTCAACTGTCACTTACTTTTTGACGAAGTATTATTACTACAAAATGAAGCAAGCCTACAACATTTTCTATGACGACGTGCAACATTAATTTGCTGATGGAGTGTGTCAGAAACAGCAATGAGAGGCAGCTATTAATAAACAAATACAATTTAGACACCTTAGATATTGGCCTTGTTCAAAGTATTTTGTCAGATCCACGATCAGAAACTGCAAAAAGACTTTGCCACTTGGTTACGGTTTTGCAATAGCTACCTCTCCTTTGAAAGAATAGTATAAGGTCACGATGGGGTTGGCATGTCTAAAAGATAAAAACCCCGGTAACTTTCATCTAGATAAAAAAAAAAAAAAAAATCTATAATTTTCAACTGACCAAACGACCGCAAAGCAACTCCGTTTCAGGTAGGACAAAAATGGTTTCGTTTGTCCGTCCGGCTGATCGTTTGTTTTCCTCTTCAGGTCGCATTTCTCAACCGATTGTCGTGAAATTTTGTGAGCAGGATCTATATTTTTTTCCAAATCAGTTTTTCGATTTTTTTAAAAATGGCGGAGATATGAGGAAATCATGGATTTAGCACTAACCTTTGGTCTAAGGGAAATATCATATTTCAGCCATTTCGAATAATTTTCAAACATGTTACAAAGGCGAGGTCGAAAGCTCTTTAAAGCCTATTCTAGTATTACTATAGAGTTAATAGTTACATCGAAGTTAAATAAGTCTATGCTATAGACTCCGATTTTTATCTAATGAAAAATATATGTATATAATAATGTTATAGCATTTATATGTCGGATTTATAAGTTTGAGCATGAAGTGTTGAACGAAGCGGAAGAAAGGAGATGGATGAACGAGTGAGCGAGAGGAAACGTTGATTAAGAGAGAGGTTTTGGTTGGGAAAGGAAGATGTCAAATATATAATGGCGTGTCAGTTTAATTTAAAATAAAGACGTACAAGTATAAAGAAGATAAGTATTTAATTAACCAACCTTGACCCTACATATATTTTACTTGTTTGAGAGTTTGACTGACGTCCTTTTCTCACAGCGATGACGTACGTCATACGCCTCCTATGATATTTATAAGTTGAAGTGGTTGCGTGTGTTTATAAAAACAAAACATTTAATTACGATTTAAAATTGACTACCGTTTTTTGCAACACATGAAAAATACAGACTTAATGCCATTGAACATTATTTACCAGTACATGCTACGGTACAATGGACAACCCGACAAAAAATATTTTGTCAAAATAAAAAACCCTTGCCCATCACTAGTCACAATGTTTTACAGTGACCACGCAGTGACAGCGTTTCCCGCGTGTTTTCTGAATGAATCACTACTTATAGCCTCAGAGCTACGTAAAAGAGCCTCAGAGCTACGTACTTCCGGCAAAGTTTTTAAACTTTTAAAACATTTTTATTTTACTCAAAAAAACACAAAAACTAAAATAAATGGGTCATCTCTTTCTTTATTCTCTCTTAGAAAAGCAAATAAACAGTGCATGCTATTTTTTGTCGTGATGTCCATTAAGTACTAGCAACGATAATAAGACATTTCAATTGAATTTCATACAAAAGACTTATACATTATTTTTAACATTACCTATTAACCTTCAGGATGTAAGATAATACTGGGAAAATCCCTTTTGGGTATTTATTGAACATGGATTTGTACCATGATTTCCACTTAAGCCTATTATTATATCCCTGCGAGACGTGGAGTCGAGCCTACGTGAGCATTTTGCTAAAATTAGCTAGCCCGTATATGATGCTACTAATATTAGGATTATGAAATGAATATGTAAGATGAAAGGTATTTTCCAGAATACGTCATAATAATATTATGAGGTTGTACTGTACATGTTTGATTATGCTATTTAACCTTCCTATACCCGCACACTGGTCTGTGAGACCAATGAAACACTTTTTCGTAATTATATCTTTCGCAGAAATGCTTAGAACTTTATGTTTTGCTAGCTTCCGGATTTGTTGCTAGATTCACTTCAGTGACCACCACACGTTTGTGTGAGACACAAACCTAGCCAATTTTGGGTCCAATTGGTACGTAAACCGACGCGGGTATAGATGCTAGTTTAATATGTCAGTATAACCTTACTTTGTGATTTTCTGAATATTAATTATTGGCTTTGTCAATATGGCCTTTGTGTGTAAGTTTGTTTTGATCCATTTAATTATTATGTATGTTTAATTTTACCAAAATGAATGACACCAACCGGGGCGCTTCAGAAGGCATTTTACCTCTGCCATAGAAAATTAAAAGATTCATGACAAAACATAGGTATTGAATTTTCATATTTTAAGCAATCACTATGAATTTTATATTAAGATAATTAATTTATTAAAAAATAAGAGAATAAATAGACTCACCAGTAGCACCTCAGACGGGACGTCCCGACGACGGATGTTCGGTCCGTGAGACCATACCGGAGTTTAGGCGTTATAAAAATTTACGCCAGTATATAAGAAGGTTAATTGTTACGAGAGTAGGTAACAGCTGTATTAAGTGAGTAATAAATAATTTATTAGGGATTCAATTAAATATATTGCTTTCTCAACTATGCTAAAAGATATCTTATGTAAGTTTAAGTTCCGCACGGGCTCAAAAGTATGAAAGCTGCAAATACGCAAATGAATGTACCTATTTGAATAAAGTAAATATACTTTAAAACACACAAACACACCTCTACATTGTATCCCATTAAATTTATTTATAAATGGTTATTACATTCAGATTTTTATTCATCTTATTACAAATGTAATATTTTTAGGCTATTTTTCCATGGAAACATGCGAAGTGACGGTCCCATGATTAATGAGAGCCAGCTCAGTGTTTGTTGTGATGCAAATCACTTGAGTCAAGCTACATGATGACTGTCCTACATACTGGGGAAATAATTTACACCGATATTAGCCATTTTTAATATCCCCACTGTTGGGGCACAGGCCTTCCTTACGGGTGGATAAAGAGGATGGGCCATAACCCACCACGTGGACCTAATGTGGATTGGTGGGTATTAACGACTGCAAATGCAGCCGGGACCAACTCCTTAACATACCTTCCGAAGCACGGAGGAGCTCAAGATATAATAGGTATATATTTGGTCAGCCATCAGATGACCGACCCTTGCGAAAGTTGCTTGACCTCTGCAATCGTAGGGCAAGGCGCTTAACCACTGCACCACTGAACTCCTTTACGGTCAACTAATAACAACGTTACGGTTAAAATATTAAACTTTTGCAACATTTTGGAAATTTTTGAAATGCGTGGAGCCTTGGACGAATAAACCACATCCAAGCAAAGATATATTTTTGTTTTGATATAATTATCATTGCATCCAAGCGTAAAGCAGACTCAACTTCCATAATATTTCCTAATCTAATTCTTTTTCGTTTTTAAACAAAACGCTGCGTAACCATTTCATTTTATTAGCTTTTCTTTTGTTTATTTTGTAAAAGGAAAGTCTTTTTGAAACCTCATAATAACACTAGAGGCTCTGTAGAGCTGTAGACGTCGCGTATATGACACTTAATATACGTATAATAAAATATGATTTTCCCCATATATGCGCTATTAAAAAAACGAAAATCAACAATCAAGAACATGCTCACAAAATTTGACGAGAATCGTTTGATAAGTGATAAGTAGAGGAGAACAGACGGACAACCGGACAGTGGGACAGCCGGGCATACAAAAGCATTTTTGACCAAGCTGAAACGGAGACACTTCGCTCGTGCTTCGCGCTCGCTTGTTCATTTTTTTTAAGAACAAAGTTTACATTGTCGTTTTGCAATTTTTTAGATTATTATTTTCATATCAACGTTTTTTTTTCTTTTTGTTCGCGAAAGTTAAGAGAAAAATGTTTGTGACGGTGTAATAGTAGTCGACTTGCAGTAAACGCCACAATACGTTGCATAGGCCGCTTTCCAGGAGCTTGATGAACCGTTTCGAACGCCTAAACCATTGTTTGTCGTCGAGCACCCTGATCGGAGGACTGTGTGCTTTGCGGTTTTATTCCGTTGTTATGTACTGTGTGACGTCACAAGAAGCCTACGAGATTTCGTGGGCTTAAATTTTCTAAGAATAAGATTTAGCTTAAGTTTTAAATGTCTGAGCTGGCTGGTTCCAGCAATAAATTATACTTGAAAGACTATGTTTTGAAATGGTTTTGAAGTAATAAGTAACAAAGATTACGTGATTGCACGTAGTTGGGTTGATTTTCTAAGATAGTTTAGAGCAAGGATAGCATGCAGATTTTCATTTACTGCACTGCACAACAATGTGGAGAAAAAATATGTAGGTAATTTATAATTAACAACCTCATTTATTGTCTCAAGGGAAGTTGTCTAAGTACCGTTAAAAGTTTGTACAACAATATTTTTAGAAGTAAAGTATAGAACACTCTTCATCCTACATTAAAATTAGCTTAACAAAGGAACAGACTCCTCTTTTAGCTACAAGCTTAAACGGATTGCAGCATGTCACCAGCAGCGCCACCTGATGAGGTGTTTCGGTTAAACCATTGTTTGAGCCGTGTTCCCTGTGATCGGGACTAGTTGGGACAGCTGTATGTATGCAGTGATGCGTGCCTTGACGAGAATGAGAATGTTCTGTTTCCGTTGTTCGCCAAACTAATGGCGCCAATGTAGTGGAAATAAATTGGATCGGCTTTAAAGCGATGCGAGTGTTTTTGTTTTACGAAATTGCTTGGTTGGATTTGAGAGTTGTATAGGGTTGTGCGTTTACAATTTGTTTAAATTTAAAAATAATGTCTAGACTACACGAGGACAATTTTTGAAGTCAAAATAGCAAGACAGTATCAGTAAACCGCAAGCCAGTAAGTAACTCTGACTTCATGTGAAGCGAGAGAGAACTGGCTTCATCTTTAGGCGAGTAAGCGAGAAAGCAAGCAAGGGCAGTAGGTATACTGATTTGGTGGCTATCTGGCTTAGTATTCTGGCTTCAAAAACCGTCCTAGTGTATTCCGGTTATTAGGGTTCGAAATTACCATCCAAAAATTAAAGAAATCAAATCAAATCAAGTTTATTTGCAACTAAGTGTACAGAGGTGTTACAATACATTAATGAAGTGCATGACTTAGTGACCATTTCGGTATAGCAAATTTTTGACAGTACTATTAATTAACATTAAAACGAATAGGCACTTAAACCAATAAGATTAAAAATAAAAATATTATATAATTCGAACAGAACCTAATATTTTTAATATATTTTATGTATTTATAATAGTAGTTTATGATACTGCCACACAATGAGGGGCACTAAAACATGAGTGTGTGTTTAAAAAGAGGGTCAACATTGCCACTGCATGTATAGTTAGCCTTTTGAAAAACGCTAGTTTAAATCACCCTCTTATTTGCTCTTACTATTCTGTTCATTATACTACTTGCCAGATATTTGTCATCTTTCACCATATTGGGTGTGTGTGTCAAGTTTGTGCACAGCCACCTCAGGCAGGCATGATGAGGCTTTTCGGCATTGTTTGCTCGTCCCTCTCTGTAATCAAGAGACAGTGTTGGTAGTGTGGGACAGGTCAGCTTCAAACTACCAGAGCATAGAACTGGAAACTCAATTTTCAGATAAAATATTACACAAGGATTTATTTTAAAAGTTTTTTCAAATCGAACTTTGACAAAGACCCACGCGGATGAAGTCGCGAGCGGCTGATAGTGTTAGATAAACGTAATGGTAAAGTTCAGTAGGGCAAACTATTTCTTCGGCAAGAGAAAAATATACTTTCGAAAAGTTTAAACAATAGACCAAAACTTGTGGTACTTAAGTACTTATTTATATTCCTGTTTCAATTTCCAAACACTGTTTAATGGCACTAAATGAGAAGTATCGAAAAATAAATAATACAAAAGATTGTCATCTGCCTGTCATACTGATCAAGTAACAAATATTTAAATAAGTACTGAAAAAGAACCATTTGTGTGGATGAGACTTAAGTTATATTAAGTCCACAGCAGACTGCGATAAAATGTCAGCATATTTATCATAATTACAATACCAACAGATTTTCGTATCAGGGCAAAATGTATTCTTTCTTTTATTAAATTCATTAAAAAATTCCGTTTCATTTTATCTGACATTGGTCGTAGGCAGGCGCCTGTCAACGTGGAATGAAATTCCACTGTAACTTTTAAGATAAGTATGCCATTTAGTCATCAGTTTATGTAATTATTAATAGGTATCAGCTTTTTGTTGCGTTGGCACCACAAATAATTGCAACTAGACACTAACATTGCAAAACCTAGGTACGTCAAATAATGTTTGAGTAATTTTTAATGGTCATAATATAAACTTTATTAATAGAGTCTGTTCGGAAAAAGAACCGTCGTGGGCTTTGTGCTTGATCATCGTTTTTGTCATGTTACGGCACTGTTATACGAAATTATGACACTATCTTGACTTGATAGACATCAAGATATTACAGTCGCACTAAAACGTCACAGTGCAGTCAACATGTCAAAAATGGTTATCAAGTACGAAGCCCAAGACGGTTCTCTTTCCGAACAGACTCTATCAACCCTTTAAGAAGCGTAGGTAAGTAGTGAAATTGTAAGAAATGACTCCATGTTTTTCTTTTATTTGTTTATTTTACGAATTCTACGGTAATACCCTAACTTATTCTAAACGGTATCTAAATCGGTATCACGATAAGTGTTGCTTCCTAACTAAACATTAAGTCGGCTTAGTACTGTGAGCATCTAGAGCAATTCGTGTTATGATAAAGCAACTGTACATGAATACGGTAAACCAGCACGTTGCATTGTTATTGCTAGCAGCGTCTACGCGTTTAGGATGTAGTGAGAGAGACTGATGAAAGCTCAGTAAATGGATGTGGTAAATGAGTTTGTAGTTTTGAAACTAGCGTAATGCGATCGTTGGTCTATAAAGGTTGAGTTATTCCGTATTCATCACCATGACGTCACATCCTACTCGTTATCTTTTTATTAATGAAATCAATCCTAAAGAGACTGTAACATCCCAATAAATGAAATTATATAAATACTAAGTAGTTTTTATGCTTTTTAGAGTTAGAGCTAGCTCTCGCAGACTACATACTTTCTATTGACCGATAGTTGAGTCGGACCTATTTTAATATAAAGAATCGGCAGATATACTGGTTCCCTGTTTATCAAAACTTAAAAGTCTTGTACTTTTTAAAAAGAAGCATTTTCCTTATGAAAATAATTATTCCAGAAATCCGTTTATCAAAACATGTTAAATTAAACGCTACAAATGTTTTTGTTTATTTAACTAATATGTTTTCACTTATATTAGTCATTTCGTTAATCAAAAAAATCAAATCTTGTAAAAAAAACTTACAACTTGTAAAAAATTCAATGGAAATTCCTGAGTATTTCTGAGGGTGTCCAGCGACTCTCCATTCCGTCGGACAATTTTTAAAAGTGTCTTGCATAAATTATTTTTAAAGACATAATTTACATGAACTTGTAAAATTTTTCAAGTAAATTTTACTTGTAGCTAGTAAGTTTTGATAAACAGGGCACAGATCGTTGTAATGTGCGCACTTGCATACTTCTTCATACTGATTAAAGGCCCGACCAAACTATCGACCGATAGAAAATCGGTAGTTTGCGGGGCCTCTTACGTCTTGATTTTAGCTTTTAGGACAGTCAAAAGAAGGGTCCCTGCTTTTTCCAATTCACAAGGACGTGCAAGTAGGAAATCTCTTTAATACCACCTCCAATGAAATGTAAATTTTCTGAATGTAATCCTCGTCACCTCATGCCACAGTCCACATTGTCCACAAAGCGAGGCGGTTAGAAGCTAAAGCATATTTTAGCGAATGTTCACACCAAATTTTCAAGTATTCACTACTGGACTTCGTTTGCACAATGTAATTAAGGGGTTCATATACGTTGATGCTTATTTATAACAAAGTAAAAGGCTTTGTTCAACAGCTATTGTTAGATATTTATTTCGACATTGATTCAATTTAAAAATTAAGAATGAAAGCTGGCTTTATTGTTCTATTGTAGTAATCTAGCCACAGAATAACTAATAGTACAAGTTCAGATAATTTGACCAGTTTATGACTTCATCTCATCATTATTTCATCATCGATTATTTTTAATGACTCAACTCCCATTCAGTGGGTCTATTTCCGTTTTGTCCGCCACTTTTGTCCGCCTCTGGGGGAGATCGGGAAAAAGATTTTGTACATATTTTTTTCAACTTTTTTTTTCGATAACCCCATTTTTTCGAATTTGTTATATAGCTAAGTAATCATATCGCTATATAAACAGTCTTCGTAATGAATAACGCGCCCCGGCGCGATATGAAATCCTGACTCACGGCCTTGAATTATTCTACGCTGCTGCATAAACATACCTATATAAAAATGTTGCAGAACACAATAGCTAGACCCTAAGCACTTTCCCTTTCCCTGAACATTTAGTAAAAAGTAAAAAAATATCAAAATAATGTAACAGCATAGCAAATACTAACCAATTCACTCAGATGAGGGCAATCAAACGCATTTTTTTACGAGCGAAAGCATTGTCTACAACGTTGTTTCGTTTATTTCTCTCTAAACTGGTCTCGAAACTTGGTTTCGAAAACGGCCGAAAGGGTATACATAACCTTTAATAATTCAAGTGAAATGTGGTTAATAATTATTGTATCTGCTTGGCTATCACGGCAAGGTATCAAATTGATCCCGATAACAAGACAACCGAACCTGTCTCGAAGCCACAATCCTGGCGCCTAGCAGTATTATCGGCGAACAGATCACAGATAACTATCCTCCTCCTCCTAACTATTGAGCTCCCACAATCTAGCTATCTTAATAAATCTATAGAAGCTTGCATATAGACCCTATTAAAGCTTTAGTATGTACATTATTGTATTGCAGCCTGAATTTATATAACCAGTAAGGGAAATACTAACAATAATAATAACAAAACCACAACTATTATAATCTAGAGAACTTCGTGTGAAAACTGTATTCTTCACAACATCCCTTAGATTTAAGCCTGTATAAACCACATAGTATTATTATCCTGATCTCATAAAGCTTATTGATCATACACCCTCAACACAAGTATTCCATTACTTTCTGGGGCGGTCTCACCTCAAACTAGTTTTTGTATTTGGGAAATAAAAACTATTTTTATTTTTATTTTATTTTTTTATTTATTGATCACGATTAATGTGTCGATATTACTTTGAAGACTTTTTTATATCTAAGTATATGAATATTTATTTAAGAGAAGATACATTAAGAATATTCAACGAAATCATAAATGTAGCGTAGCATTAGATAGAATTTATTGTAAACAAAAAAGAAACGTGATTTTACGTAAAATGTTGTCTTCTTACTTTTAGGCTGAAATTCATTTCAACGAATTAAATTATCCCTGTCAGTGACAGATTTTTCTTAGATTTACGTCACGTCGTTGCCGAGAAAACAATTTGTATTTTGCACAGCACACAATTTATTAAAGGAGAAAGCTCGGACTTATTTCTTTAAACTGCTCGCTAATTGTTATTAGTCAATTAAAGAGGAGAAAATAAATCGGAGCTTTAATAGAGCTTTGCGGATTAAGTCATTTAAAGCTTGGTGTAGGTATTGACTTTGCACTAGATACTTCAGTTTGTTGATCTAAGCACGAAACAATATCTAGATGACTAATTAATTAATAATGTTAGAACAAGAACAGTCAGTTCACCTACAAAACAAAGATTTCATAATTCAGCTTTCTGTTAAATTAAGCTTAGTTATGACTGCTACCAAATTTTCATTCATATTTCGAGAATTTTTGTTTGAAAGAAACAATGAATGTGTGTATTTTGTTTTCATGACTATTTTCACTAGATTATATCTTTAGTTGCTCTAAGTTTAGTTTGTTTCGCTTATTCTAAACAGATAAGCCAACTACGTCGGTAACTTTTACTTAGTGTGCACTTTACTACGTAGTCACGTACCACATATTTCTCCCTAATACCCATAATATCGTCGGCTATTGCTTATTTGTTAGACGTTTCTAGTCTACTAAGAATTGATATTAGAAGAAACAAAGTCAGTTTTATGTCAAGAATTACGAAATACGTATAAGTTCAACGTGAGCAAAAGAACTTTCCTACGTTTTACAAGTTAAGATGACTTTTGTTCTATTCATCACCAGCATAAAAACGGGACTCTATTAATAAGACTCTACTCTAGTCTGTATGTCTGTCACCAGGCTATGTCTCTGGCTAGACAGTTAAAATTTTTGTATTTAATGGCTTAAAAACGGTTCCAGGAATTAAATCAAAATTTTCACAACGAAGGAGGTAAATTTGTAGGTATAGTTTTCTTTTGACTTTTTACACCAAGTTCTCAATCACCTCAAGTTCTCAATCACCTGACCCAGAAATCATACGCATTATTAATAATTAAGAATATTTCTATTCCATTTCCAAGTTTACGTTCGTAATCAAAATAATCATAAATGTTAGAATTTAAAAAAAACGAGTTGTAAAAGTTCGTAACGTTCGCGCACGGCTAACCTTTACGATTTGATAAAAATCGCCCAGCGCTGTGACTTGTCACAATAAAGAAGCACACAGAACCTTACGTTAAAATTTTGATATAAGGATAAATGACTCATATCCTGAGTCTCACAGTCACAGTCTTTCACTTTCAAAATAAAAATATTAATTTAATACAAACATTTGTAGAAGGGTGATTAATTGATTTTATCTACACTCACAACGTAATGTTCCAAATATGAATTCAAAAGAGGTAATATAAACACGTACTTTATTTTCGTGGACACGAAAAATTAAAAAAAAAACTCATTACGATGCAGTCAACTGAATCATAAAATAACTTTTTTTCTCATTACGATACAGGGCAAATCCAAGAAGAAGGCAGTGCCGTGATATTAAAAAAAAACAACGATATTTTCCCATGGTGATCGATGACAAGTGCGATTAGTTTGCAGGGTTGCGTTCAGAGGCTTAGAGTGCGGTTGTTTGGTTGTTGGCTCTAAGGTTCGGAACGACCAAGAACTTTAAATGACATTAATAGTACAAATTCTTCGTTTTCCATTTGGAATACGAATAATTTAAACTTTCCTTTATTCTAAATGAAATAAAATATGTTTATGAGGAGCTACCATGAATATTTAAAAAAATTAGACACAAAAACATTAAAATACAAAATAATGTCAAATGACATTGACATTTTTTCTATAGACAAACTTCAGCGTTTTTCAACCACCGATTTTGATGGTTAAAAAGTTGCAACGCTCTGACGTTTGGAACGGGAAAGTTGTTACAACCGGAAGTCACGCTCTAATGTTTGGAACACCGTTAGAGCTTTCGGTTGCGCTCGGAGCGTAGGTACTGAACGCAACAAAGTGCACTGATCTCATATTTTTTTTTCTTATGGAATGCGCGCCATTTTTAGAGCTTTACAAAAAAACTTTTGATTTCAATTTTAATTTTGTTGTACTGAATTTCGTAGGTTTTTTTAATTCTTGATTTAAAATGTGAAGAAAATTTGACTCTGCTCGATATTTTAGATGCAGCTAAGGAAATGACTTATTACAAGGTAATACCTAGCTAATACAAACAAAGTCTCACTCTCTTTTCTAACGTTGATCTTTTATTATTATCTTTTATTAGTAGGTTCAATCCTAAATGTATGAGTGTAGATAAAGTAGTGTATGAAACTGCACATAACTAGGTATTAAAACACTCGTGTGATACTATTAACACACACTCATGTTTTAATACCCCTCATTATGTGGCAGTATCATAAACTACTATTTAAATAGAGTAAAAAGGGATATAATAACAAAACAGACGTGATGTCTAAATCTGATGGTAGTTGATGATGCGTACGTACTGCAATTCACTTCCTATTACGTCATCTATATGTCTAACCTACAAGGAACGTGTTAACCGATCATGCCATCAATCTATTCTATCACGACAAAGTCGATCCAAATTGAGATACTGGCTCCTATTTGACGTAGGTAGTGCCTGGCTGAGAAAATGCAAGGGTAGACAATTTTTCTGTGTCGCAGTACAAATAGCTGTGCGGAATGACACGAATCTTAGAAGTATGTGGTGCTCTTTCTATTTGCGGGTCACAGTAAAGAAAAATATATTCCAATTTAAAGAGATAGTGCGCGACTTGAATGTTTTATGCCGAATCTTTTCGTGGAAACGTATTGGTGTAACGTGCGCAAAAATGTTTTACGTATGTACCTAGATTATTCTTTCGAAGAGTTTGATCGAGTGCAATAATTCAATTTTTTATCTTAATAAAACACTTTTACTGATACTTACGTGATTATTATTTTTTCTTTTGTTTTGATTGGGATTTTTGTTTAAGCTACTTATATTATAAGATACGTTTATAGAATAAATAACATTAGTAAACCTAATTGTTCACAATGATAAAATGATAACGGTATTGGAATAATGAACATATTATTCTTTCTTTTACTTACAAATCAGAAATAAAAATTATAAACGTGAAAAATAATTTTGGCCCAGATAAGATATTTGTTACAAATATATGTATAAACCCTTATCGAGCATTCTGAAGGCATTAAAAATAAGCTTTATCTGGATGTAGTCTTTTTCAGCATCATCAATCATACTTTCAAATCATTCCAAATGGGACGAGAGATATTTTTTGAATAAGAAATTCTTGAATGCTCTGTAAAAGATACGATTGGCAAGGGTGACATCAAAATTATTCTTAACAGGATGTTTAACAGCCGTTTTAATTTTAGGAAGAAAATGTTATCTGCTGTCTTTTTGCGGATTTTAGTGCCTTGCAAAGAGTTATAAGGTCAATTAAGCACTGATTTTGCATGAAACAGTTCACTAAAAAGCTCTAGATTGTTGGTATCTGTTATGTCCGAATCACACGAGGATGGTATTTGAAGCCAAAACGCTAAGCCAGTGTCAGCAAGCCAGCCAATAACTCTGGCTTCATGTAAACAGAACTGGCTTCATGTTTTGGCTAGTAAGCGAGAGAACAACCATAATGTTCCAAACTAGGATAGAAAGACAGCAAGCATGTTCCAACCAGGACCGAAAGCCAGAGCAGCGCTGACTTGCTGGCTTACTGGTACTGTCTTTGGTATTCTGGCTTCAAAAATATCCTCATGTAATTTGTACATTATACTGACTGACAATGTTCCAAACCCCGACAGGAAGAGAGCAAGCATGTTACAAGCTAGGACAGAAAGCCAGGGCAGTACTGGCTTGCTGACTTACTGATACTGTCTTAGTATCTGGCTTCAAAACCGACATTACTGACTGACAAATCAGTACCTAAACTGTTATTACTGCAATGCAACATTAAAACATTTAGGCAATATCATGGTCACCCTCCTAAGGAGTGCTTATTACGGTTCAGGTTCGCTTAAGCTTTGCCGCTTATTCGTATCAGGATACTCAAATGGAAATACATTAAAACCAATTTGAATAGATAACAACTCTGGATGAAAATCTACGTTTGTATAAAATGAAATTTCAATAGAGTTATAAATAAGTTTTCATAAGAGAAGCATTTATTTCTTTGATATTTATTTTCTTTCTTTTTTGTATCTCTCTCTCATTTGCAAAACAAATTATTGAACAGATTTGAAGAAAGATAAATAATTAGTGAATACAGTTTTAACCTTTAATATGATTTTGTTGCTTGATTATAAATAATTCATTATCTCAAAAAACATAATAATAAAAACGAAACGCACTAGAGGGCTAATAATAACAAAAAAAACTGATTTTAGGCAAATACGAAAGCATCTCTATTGCAAAAAAAAACCTTTTTTTGAAGTCGGTTAAAATACAACTATTCTGCTGTCTATTCCTTTCTTTATTCCTATGAATATGAAAATTAAGCACTAAACTAACTATAATATTATACCTTTTTATATGAATGTGGGATTTGTTTCTGAACGTATGAGTGTGATGTGTGACTGCGGATGTTGAACGAATGTGCGAGAGAGAAGGAAGGGAGGCGTGAGAGGGACGAAAGACAGACGAATGGACGACGAAAATCTGTGTGTGTGCGCTCCGCCTTTATTTTGTGAAACCTTGTTCGTTTTAAATCAGAAAATAAAAGTCAACGTTTATAAAAGCTGTTTAATTCACCGAGCCCAAGATTCTACATTTGGGAGCTCGCCTGGGATACGCCTGGGACAAAAACAAGAAACACACGGCGCGCGCGGCGGGCGGACCGCGTGGCACACCTACGACGCACGACGAAATCCAGCAAGCTGGAACTAAAAGACGAAATCTACGACGACGCATGCGAACCCGAAACGATGGCAAAACGACGAGGGAGCAAGCACCAAACTTTTGAAGACGATTACGAGATGCCGATGATGGCAGCTGCACCGCGTGGCTCCATGATGTACATGTCCGAAGACCTCATTCCCAAGTTTACCGGCGGAAATAAAACGTACCCGGTTACACGATGGATTCAAGACATCGAGGATAACGCCGAAATATTCGGTTGGACGCCGACCCAACAACTTCTAATGGCACGAAGATCTTTAGCCGGGACGGCGGCGCTTTGGCTACGTGCTGAAAAAACGTTCAAATCTTGGGATGAGCTCAAGCAAGCTATCGCTAAAGAATTCCCTGATGTCGTCGATGTAAAAACTATCCACGAGATGATGAGCGCAAGGAAAAAACTGCCGAACGAATCCTGCATCGACTACATGCTAACAATGAAGGAGCTGGGACGCCGCGGGAAGATGCCGGACTACGTGGCGGTGAAATACGTCATCGACGGAATAAATGACACCGAAATCAATAAAATCATGCTGTATGGTGTGACGTCGTACAATGATCTAAAGGAAAAATTGAAAATTTATGAAGAAATAAAAAACAAGATGAAGTTCGAAGCGCGCGAACGCAATAAGCCAGCTGTGCAGTACCAAAAAGCCGGTGAAAGTGTTGGAAGTTTCGATGTGAGGTGCTACAGCTGTGGAGAAAAAAAGCATGTGTCTGAAGAGTGTCCGTACAAAAAACAGGGCATAAAATGCTTCAGCTGCAACGAGTTCGGCGGCCATATTGCATCATCGTGCCCTTTACGGCGGACAAGAATGGCGGCGCCAGTGGCGCCACGACCGACGACATCGTTCACACCGAAAGCAGCAACTTCCGGCGTTTCCGGGGGACAAGATTGGCGGATGCGTAAGGTTGGTACCACTGCGGGCGCAACAAAACAAGCTTTCATCACGACGACTGAAGAGGGCAGCACCGTACAAGAAACCGACCAATCACGTGACACGAACGACGACGATCATTTCGATTATGTTGGTA
This sequence comes from Agriphila straminella, assembly GCA_950108535.1. Taxonomy (NCBI): domain Eukaryota; kingdom Metazoa; phylum Arthropoda; class Insecta; order Lepidoptera; family Crambidae; genus Agriphila; species Agriphila straminella. Next base: position 9,077,223 of record OX467306.1, on the reverse strand, counting down.
GCCATGACGGCAGCAACATCCCCGTTGGCTGTGGCTGCAAGATGGCCGGTGACACCGACGACAGATATGACGTTTACGCGACAAATATCAAGGACGACGGAGATGTAAACAAGATACTCGCTGTACAACAAAAACCTGTGAGAACGGTGAAAATACGCGGAAAACTAGCGAGTGCTCTCATCGACTCTGGTAGTGATGTTAGTCTAATGTCGTCAACTGTGTACGAAGAGTTGGGTTACCCGGTTTGTGACAAAAACAATAACATTACGTTGTCTGGGTTGGGTTTATCACGAGTGAAAACGATTGGACTAATAACGTGCGACATTGAAATCGACGGCAGTAATTACAAAGCGATTCTCTTCTACATCATACCTAGAGACTGTATGCCCTTTCAATTAGTGTTAGGCAATGATTTCCTTAAAAATGTTGTTATGATTATGGATGGTGGATCAGTATGGATGCAGCCAAAGAATGAGGTATGGTTGGGTGAATTGAATTGTTTTCCATGTTGTGTTGATGTTGTAGATCATGTGGGCGATGAGTCGCTCAAACAAGAAGTACTGCAGATGGTGGAAGGTTACCAGCCGCTTCAGACCAAAGAGGCTCCCATTCAATTAAAGATTTTCGTGAAAGACGATGTACCTGTTGCCCAGCGACCAAGACGAGTATCCCTGAAAGAGCAAGAAATTGTGGAAAAGCAAGTGGCTGAATGGCTCAACGATGGAATTGTACAAGTAAGTTATTCTGAGTACGCCAGTCCCCTAGTTCTAGTGAAAAAAAAAGACAACACGACTCGAGTTTGTGTAGACTATAGACAACTCAATAAGAAGGTAATTAGAGACGAATTCCCCTTACCAATTATTGAAGATTTCATAGATAAGCTGTCTGATGCTAAAGTATTCAGTGTTTTAGACTTAAAAAACGGTTTTTTTCATTTGAAGGTCAGCGAGGACTCGATTAAGTATACAGCCTTTGTCACCCATCATGGACAGTTTGAATTTACAAGAGCACCGTTTGGTTTGTCAATCTGCCCTCAATATTTCATGAGATTTGTGTCTATAATCTTCCGTGAAATGATTGCCAAAGGTATTGTCCTTATATTTATAGATGATATTTTAATTCCAGCGAGAGATGAGTTAGAAGCAGTTGAACGGCTAAGACTCGTACTCAAAGTCGCAGCCGAGTATGGCCTCCAGATCAATTGGAAAAAGGCAAGTTTAATAAAGAGAAGCATTACCTACCTTGGGCATGTAATTGAAGACGGAAAAGTGAGGCCCTCTCCAGAGAAGACGGACGCAGTTATGAAGTTTCCAGAGCCACAATCAGCTAAGCAATTACATAGTTTTATTGGTTTAGCCTCATATTTTAGAAAGTATATTCCAAATTTTGCGCAGATAGCAAGTCCATTGACAGACCTATTGAAGAAAGATGAAAAATTTGCATTTGGTGATTGTGAAAGAAATGCTTTCAATGTTTTAAAGGAAAAGCTGGCCAGTGATCCAGTATTAAAGATATTCAATCCTAAGTTGTACACAGAGCTGCATACAGATGCATCAATGATGGCATACTCCGCGATACTTATACAAAGAAATGCTGAAGATGACCAATTACATCCTGTGTACTATATGAGTCGCAAAACTACTGACGCAGAGAAGAAGTATACGAGCTATGAATTGGAAGCGCTTGCAATCATAGAAGGAGTAAAGAAATTTAGGCACTATTTGTATGGGATCTGTTTCAAGATCATCACGGATTGTCAGGCTTTTCAGTTGACTTTACAGAAAAAAGATGTATGTGCCAGAGTTGCACGATGGTCTCTTTTGTTACAGGAATTTGATTATGTCATCCAACATCGGCCTGGCAAGAAAATGGCACACACGGATGCATTGAGTAGAAATCCGTATGTGGCAGTGATCGGCATAAGCCTACATGACAAAATTAAAGAAGCACAAAAAGCCGATGAGGGTTTAAAAGCAATTATGAAAATTCTAGAAGATGGAGCATATGATGATTATTTTGTACAGAGTGGTTTGCTATATAAAGGTCCGGAAAGACTCCTTGTTATCCCAAGAAGCTTGGAAAACGAGATAATTCAAAAAGCCCATTCAAATGGTCATTTTTCAAAAAAAAAGACAACTGAATTTATAAACAAAGACTATTTTATTAAAAATTTAAATAAGAAAGTTGAGGATTTTATACTAACTTGTATACCTTGCCTCTTAGCTTGCAGGAAAGAAGGAAGACAAGAAGGATTTTTGCATGTGATTGACAAGGGAGAAGTACCGTTGCACACCATCCATTTGGACCACATCGGCCCGATGATGGAAACCAAGAAGCAATACAATTATATACTTACTATGGTAGATGCATTTACGAAGTTTGTCTGGATATTCCCTACAAGAAGTACCACAAGTAAAGAGGTAATGGATAAGTTGCGCATTCACCAACAGCACTTCGGTAACCCTAGCCGTATAATAACAGACAGAGGCACTGCATTTACGAGTACAGAGTTCGAGCATTATTGTCAAGAAGAAGGCATTCAGCATGTCACCATCACCACCGGGGTTCCAAGAGGCAATGGTCAGGTGGAGAGAATACACAGAACCATCATTTCGGTATTAACGAAGCTGTGCATCGAAAACCCGGCGCTGTGGTATAGACATGTGAACAGGCTGCAGAGGTCCCTAAACAGTACTTACCAAAGGAGCACCAGCACTACACCGTTTGAGCTCATGGTGGGTGTGAAGATGAAATGTAAGGAAGACATAGAAATTTATAATCTATTGTTACAGGAAGAAAGAGACAGCTTTATAGAAGGGCGAGATCAGCTGAGACAGAAAGCAAAAGAAAGCATTTTACATATACAAGAAGAAAACAGCAGAAATTACAATAAGAAGAGAAAGGAGGCCATGGAGTACAAAGAAGGTGACGTGGTGGCCATCAAACGTACTCAGTTTGGCTCGGGATTGAAGTTAAAGCCAAAATTTCTTGGGCCCTACCGTGTGACAAAGGTCAAAAGAAATCACAGGTACGATGTGGAGAAAATAGACCCGTCGACTGAAGGCTCTAACAAAACCTCATCCTCTGCAGATCTTATGAAACCATGGCCGAACAACCTCCATGGAGATTAATTATGGTGGGTACGAGTGAGATGTTTATTTTGTTTAAATGTGTGATGAATGTATGAGCAGTATTTTGTTTCACTATTTTGTATTTTTTTTATAACAACTTAAGTGTCTTGTTATTAGTAAATTTATTGTTTTAAAACTAAGCGCTGTTTTTTGTGTAATTAAGATGCTTGCCAATCACTGTTCCTAAATTACAGTTATTAAGGTTGATAATGTTAAGATGTTTATTAGTTAAGATTTAGTAGGATGTTTACCTATTGTTTTAGTGATGATTTAGATTTTCATCGTGTTTTGCTTTTGGATGTCCGAGGAGCGGACATCAGTCAGGATGGCCGAATGTGGGATTTGTTTCTGAACGTATGAGTGTGATGTGTGACTGCGGATGTTGAACGAATGTGCGAGAGAGAAGGAAGGGAGGCGTGAGAGGGACGAAAGACAGACGAATGGACGACGAAAATCTGTGTGTGTGCGCTCCGCCTTTATTTTGTGAAACCTTGTTCGTTTTAAATCAGAAAATAAAAGTCAACGTTTATAAAAGCTGTTTAATTCACCGAGCCCAAGATTCTACATGAATATGGAAATCAGACATTGAAAATTGAATCAATCTCCACCAAAAAGCAGATGAGTAACACGAAGTTGAAGTGAACGCATTAGATTTATATTTACGAATTTTGTTTACTCTTGGGAACGCATTTTTGCCTCATTAGTCTTCTCTATGGCCATTACAGTAATGTTTCCCTGGAGGAGAACACTTCTCAAAGATATTAAATAATGGCGGAAATGAACGTTTCGATAAATTATATTGAATTTTTCGCATTAGGAGCCGTGCTCAACGGAGTGGATGGGCTTCGTTAAGATAGAAACAAGTGCCACTTTCGGAGAGTAAACCTGATTTTTTTTCGTGAATTATGCCTTCCACAGCCGTGCCCCACTTAAGGGGGGCACGAGCACCCTTTCTGGTTTGATGAGCCATCATTTTGGAAGTTGTGACAGCAAAATAACTTTAATCCTTCTTTTAACAACATTTGCACTTTTATAACCCGGTGATTGACAATAATTCTCTGAATAATTAGGTACGTAACCAGATCTACCTATTGCTTAATTATATGGGATTGATTTACGTTGAATGTTGGACAATAAAAGACATTAATATTATTAATATCATTGAAAAATATTAGAAAAAATCGACTCACCCGTAGCAGCTCCGCCTGAGCTGCTACGGGTGAGTCGATTTTTTCTAATATTTTTCAATGATATTAATAATCTTAATATAAAAATAGCATTGTGAATGCATAAAAATTTAAAAAAGTTTAAAAAAAAGACATTAATTTTAAAATAGTAAGTAAGTATAGCAAATTATCTAAAAATGTACCATTCAAAACGTTATAGTAGTCAGTATAATTTAACGAGTGAAATTATAATTTCACAGTATATTATAAATCGGCTCCAATTCTTACAATTTAATGGACTATTTTTAGTGACTTTGTAATTGCACGGAGCGACTATTAAGTAGTTACATTATAAAAACACTACGTAGGTATTACGAGTGGAGATACACCATTAAGCACTCACTTAATGGTGTATCTCCACTTTCATATGTTTTAAGGTTTTAGATAATTGTTGGTGTTTTACGTTTTAATTTTTCTATTAGAGATAATAATGATAGGTCTTAGTAAATGTTCTTTAATTTATTAACAGGTCAATATTACCAAACGTTTCCCATAGCGAAACTGCTTAGTACATCATAATATACGACACCAAATGTTCGAAGAAATACGACATATAAAACTTTATTACCACTTGACGTCTTGACGCTTTTTATATAACTTTTCCCGTTAATCTCCAAATATCCACATCTTGTTTGCCATGTAACATCTGGGACCGCTATAATTTACAAGTACTATGGCATTATTTTTTTTCTAATAGCTACGGAGTTTCGCTCTTTAATGTTTGTGACTATAAATCTGGGCAAATTAAGCTGGTATGCTTAAGCTCGTTTGTGGAACTGTTTGTTGGTAGCTGACCTAATTTCTGAAACTTAAACACTCTTCATTTAAGTCTTATCTGGGTGCTTTCATAGCGCTTTTTAAGATAAGCTTAGAGTGTCGTAGATTTAAGTTATTTTTTTTGTTATACATTGAAGCATTGAAGTTGTTCAGTGTTATACATAAGTACTGTAAGGTATTTTTTGACTTTGTGATTTTTACACCATATAAGCAAACATAGCTTGTATTGGACGTAACCAGCACCATTGTGCTAACAGGCGGTATGCTATTATTATAATAAATAATATACCACCCCAAGTTATTTGAGGTGACTTCAAGGTCAAAGTGATTTCGGCTTTCGGTTTGTTCATATCCGGCTTGTAGGACCATAATTTGATTAATAGCAACTCCGTTTGTTAATTACAACAATAGTAATTGACCGAGCGAGCGCGAAGCGTCTCTGCTTCAGCTTGGGCAAAAAATATTTCATAATTATATCCTTCCCGCTTTTTGTTTGTTCTCCTCTACAGGTCACATTTCTAAACCGATTCTCGTGAAATTTTGTGAGCAGGTTCGATAATTTCAAAGAATTTTTTAGTCAAACCAGTTTTTCTAAATTAAAAAAAAAACACACATTTCGAAAAAAATATAAAAATTAGAAGCACAACTTATACAAAATACTTAATATACCAAACAGAACGTACTCTGCTATGTGCTTTGAAAACCTCGTGGCTATGACGACATCTATTAATTTTTAAACAACTTACAATTTTAGTTACTTTTTTACGCGAGGTCTAGAGCTTACAGAGCCACTAAAAGTATAAATTAACATATTTATATTAAGCAATTAGCACAAAATATTAAGTATGGAAGAGCCTCGCGGAAGAAATCGCGGTATACAGTGCACGCACACATAGACTTACGTGTATATACAGGCAATGTCATGCCAAACAAGGATATTGTCAGTACTACAACAGTTGCTAAACAAAATAATGCCAGTGCAATAAAACAAATGAAGGTAGTATTTTCGAATGCAAGGTGCTAATGTACGTTTTCCTGCAGTTTTTCGTAGTAAGCGCCTATGTATTCAACTGGTGCTAATAGTTTGAGTTTTAATATGATTTATTTAACTAACGGCCACCCGCGCGTCGTCGTCTGCGTGGACAGTTATTTCTCTATCCCTCGAGAACAGTACCTTTTTTTCGAGATGAAAGATAATTATGTCCTTCTCTGTACCCCTGACAACGTGTATGCAAATTTTCATGATGATCAATTTGACTTTTGTAAGGAACCTCGTCACTAATCCAATACAAAGCAATAGTAGATTACCTAATCTTCTATTTACACCAGACAAATTTGTCAGTCAGATTTGCTCTGAAACTGTTTGTTTACCCAGCACTGAGGGTTGTTTACGTTACAAAGGTAGCGGTTGTCTTGTCCTTGCTAGCAAATGTGCAACCAAGGAAACGTCTAACCACCAACCTTAAGTCACACTGTCCTAAAGTTAATAGGTATCGCGCATTAAATAGAAACTATTTGTAACGCTTAAGGCTCCGTTACGCGAAATCACTTATCTCTGTCATTTTCTTTATGTGTAAAGAGTATGGAAAATAACCTCACTTCTGCACTTTTTCGATGTTTTTCGTTGTTTTTTCATCATAATCTTTAGCACAATTATCTTTCTTAAAAAAAGTTATTGGAGCAACTGCTCAGTACGTTAAAGTGTATTTTGATGTAGAATTCAATACGTTTCCGCTATTATTTACGCCAAAAATATGGCCCGCGACAAGCGCTTTTGATGATATTCTGATTTTTTTTTACAATCATCTGTGTGGTTTATACGCAATTTAATACTTGTAGGTAGGCCCGCGCAAACCATGTTTTCCTATTATGGCCCCTTAATAAATGCTATCACTATGTGGTTTTGATTAGGAATAAAATTATATTTTTATCTGACTGCAATCGAACATAAGTAGAACAGAATTACTAAAGCACAAACTAATTAATTATTTCGAAAATATTTGAAATTATGATATACCTAAATTAATTAAGTGTGATCAAAAGAAAAGTTTGACAGTCTATTAGTGGAAAAAGAGGCATTAACTTTAGTTACAACGTGGCAGAACTTAAGTTCACCACTATCGTGTAAAAGAAATCGAACTGTAAATAATAACAAACTGGAAGCTTAGTTTTGTTTGTCACACACAAAGTAATCGACGAGCTCCTTTGTCTAGTTGCTATAAACAGTTGCAGTGTTAGTATTCGGTACGTGGCTTGAGACTGTCCTCGTTAGCCGAGCGGCCGCCCAACCACACCATGGGGCCTAATCGCGCTAATTTTCAACGATAAAACCAAAGCTAAATCGTTACCGTTTCAGTTTCGTTTACAGAAATATACTCGCTTTTGTTATGTTAAAATTGTTGACTACTCTGCCTAAGGAGTCTAGGATTACAATCTGGGACAATTTAAGTGAAAATTATGAAGCTAAACCAAAGATTTTTAGTTAAATATAACCTAAATGACAACTTAACGTTTTTGGTTTTGTCGTTCAGAATTACCGCGATTGGGCTCCTGGCTTACGCTGAAGCCACACCTAAATTTACTTTCCGAAAACCCCTTTCTTAAATATGTCTAGCTTTTCTTGGTCTGTTAGAAATTACTGGAAGAGAGGTAAGCCAATGCGAGACGTAAGCTGAGCTTTAAATGAGACTTTCTGTTCTTTGAAGTTAAAAATAATTTTCTGTAAACCAAGGTGTTCCTACCTTAGACGCAGATTACCTAATAGTTTACTTAGACTACTGTCAACCACATCGTTAGGTTATTACCATAGATTTCAAATCATATTTTATAGTACAGTCAATTCCTCAAATTGTTCCGTTTAGAATAATCTTTCTCTACGCCCGCCCTCCAGTTTAGTGTCGCAGCGCACTAGTTGCCACCGAGTCTCCATCTACATTTTAGATCGACAAACCGATGTCTAATTAGATTAACCCTACTAAGGCGAAGTTTCCCGTAGATTTCTCACTATAACTACATTACGGCACTGCGCGGCACAAGTGGCCTATTCATAGTTGCCAGTCATTGGTTAATTAAGCAAACACAAACAAGGCACCAGTGCTCACATTGTTGTGGAGTATATTGACGTTATATTGTCAGATTAAATTTTGTACAAACAACGGGTTTGGCGCAGCTGCAGGAGTCGGACTAATTTCGTCTCAACATGACAAGGGTATTAGTTGGGTCGACCCTTTTTATAACTCAGGTTACTAGCGATGCAAGACCTTTGGAATAATTGTCGCTCCAAAATATGGGTATAATGCGGATTTAATTTCGGAAAGCTTGTGTTTTTATTTTGGTAAATATTTTATTCTGAATCACTCTTGCGGTTTGCCACAAATAAAGCCTCACTTTTCAAGCTATATGAACTTTTAAATTACATAGGCCTAAATTTTCAATGACCATCCTAGATTTTCCAACTTTTGATTTCGGATTCCATAAACTCTGCTTGGTGTTTTGAATCTGTGAATATGACTTTATCGATTGAGATAGTTTTATAAAAAATAAATTTAAAAAACACTACAATTTTTTTATGGTCTGAGATAGTAATTACGTTTGTCATAGAAAATATTCCCAAAGATCTACTTATAACAAAAACAAATTAATGAAAAACAATATCAAAATGGCTTAAATAAGTTATTAAATTAAACCAACCATTTACACAAGCACAAATTGTACATGGATAACAAATTGTGTAATAACTGTCAACATGATCAAAATCAATGGGCCGTTAGACTATCCAAACAATATAATCCCTCAACAGACGTAGCTCATTGCGAGCGCTAATCCTGATTTAAAACAGCTAAATTATACATTAATTTGTCTCGAATTAAAGGGTTGTAAGTGTTCCCGAGTGTAGTATTCGAGACTCAGCAAGATTTAAGAGCGCCGTAGCTCGTAGAAAGAGATAAGAGTGGATCGCGCTAAGCTCATGAATTACCGCCGTTTCTTTGTACGACAGAAACGGCCCGGAGTTCGTCTCCCGAAATGGGGATAGCTCGCCGTATGTGCCCGAATTTATTTAAATTCGCAGCATACCTCGTCCCGGCTCGAATAAGTGAAGTTACTATGACATCATTAACTCGGCAATAATCGTAATGAAATGTTCCTCGCCGTGACCCAGCTGCGCTGGCGTGGAAGACAATATTACGGGCATTATCACAATTTAGGAGTGTTAAGCTGCCCTGAATTTCTTCATTACTCACTCGGAATACAGCGAAAAAGAAACACCGAATGTCTGACTGGAGGCAATAAAGAACAGTGTCAGTTTTGCCATATCTGAACGGAGGGGCACGTAGGCCCATACCTACCTAATATACATATAGATTTTTGTGACAAATACACGTCGTCCTCATAAGAAATTCACCCTTGTCGCTGGCGCCGGGCGGGCCCTTGTGAATTATAACATCAGAAAGCGCCAAGTTTTTGCGCCGAGATTAACTGCGTATTACAAGCCGAAAGTATGCCAATGAGCCGGTGTTTCTCGAACTTCTTAATTACTTGCGAAGGGTTTTTTTTAGTTACGACCGTCTTTTTAAAACGAATTGTTTCCACGTTTCAAAGTGGGACCGACAGAAGAAGTTTGCATAGTTAACGTTCACTGTAAAAACTTTGAGGTGGATCGAACCCCTTGAGCACCTACTTAACCACATTCTGGTATATTTTTTTCGAAACTAGGTTTACAGACTTCGCGTTTTACGGCTTACGTTGAGTTGTAAATAAATAAAAAGAACTTGTGAAAATTTAAAGACATTTAAAAATGTAACTGTTGCCATACATTGCTTGGAGAGATTTCAGAATCATTGAAAGTTTATTTTTGTTAAAGTCAATGGAATAAATGATAAATATCCGAAACTTTAATTTTATTTTGGTTCTCACTATAAATTCCATGAGATCGTCAACCTCTTTGTTAGAACTCAAGATATCAGACTTCATAAAGACTACGTCACGCTGCCTCGACATTCGAAGTGAACCATGTATCCACGAAGGAGGCGGTACGCTTGCGAACTATGCCAATGAGAGTAGCAGCATCACTAATCAGCCCGCGACATTTTGACGCGACGACTCGCCTTCGATCAGGCGAAACGTCTGAATCACTCTCGTGTGGCTGAAGCCATTCACGGCACCGAAGTTCCGCTACGTGATTAATGGTCTCGCGTTCCCCCGACATTGTGTTTTTGTGATGCAAATAACTCGAGCCGTCGGAACAAGGGGAATTGAGTGGGGGGACCGAGCACTACCGCAGTTTCAATTGCTATGCCGCTGAATACTGATGAACCGTTTCAGTTAAAGGTATTATCTCTGTTGCAACGTTTAAGGTGCAAAGTGGTAAGACGATTAGCGCGGGCTGCTGTCGTGTTTTCGGTAAATATTTGCCTGACTAGAAGGTATACTGTCCTTGGAAAATACTGGTTATAACTAAATTAATGAAAAGGGATATCTGGATTTTGTGCAATGTAACAACACTAAACGTATCTCTCCTTTTGATTTCTAAAACTCAAGAAAACGTATCATGACAAAATCATACAATTCGATGCCTGCACGGTTATGTAGCCAACATGCTTGTGATAGTTTTATAAACTCACAAATTTTGTGGAAAGTCTGCAATTCATTAAACGCCTCGAGTCAAGTATACAAAAATAAAAACGGTGCTACAACTTGCACCAAACGTAACAGTGCCCATGTGGAGTTGTATGAGTTTGTTGCAGCCCTCGAAACTCTTCAAATTCGAATCGAATCGAAACGAATCTGTTCAAATGGAGTATCCTTAACTTGGCGTTATCTATTCTATTCTACTCTAAGGATCGTTGAAACCTCACTACAGACAAGCTGAAAGAAAAGACCCATGCCCCCAATAGATCTGTATAATAATACTTATATATATAATAATTAACTTAAATCTTCAGCTGTCATTAAGAATGCATGTGTGTCGTGCTAAAATTTTAATCCAGCTTTGACACGCTTTTTGTCATACTGTCATCTGGAAATACAGCAAAGCAGTCTTGCAATTACGAAATGTAAAAATTTGAACCGGTCGCAACAATAGCTACCTGGAAAATGGCTGCAGGCAATCAAAACGTTATTGTGCATTATTAACCTATTGCTTCCTGCATTTTCCTCTGCGTTTTCAAGTCATTTTTCTTGCGGTTAGAAATTACCGGCCGGAGGCAATTTTAGTAAGTTCCTTTGTAAATCTTTAACCATTGGTTTCTTTTGTAAATAGTTCCGGTTGTTTGCTGCCTTATTGTTTAAGTCAATAAGAGGTTAGTTGTTAGTAATCAGTAAGACTGCTATTTACTTTACCTAATAAAACCTTCCTCAATAAAAACTAAAATTAATATTTGTTAAAAAAGAAATAGGTAAATATAATAAAGATTTAGTTATCATAATTAAATAACATATCAGAAATTGATCATAAAGTTAATTAATTTACTCTTTATAGAATCTTATAAACTTGAAAGCCTTCTGGGAGATATTCATAACACGAGTGGGGTCAACGACTTTACGTTATTAAATGGCCCAATTTTACATATTAAACAAATCGATTTCCTCGGCACGTTACACCACCACATTCGTGACTGTGTGTGAGCCACACAAAATTGCTCTGTTTACTATTCAGCTATGAGACGTTTCAGCCATTGTTCCATCATTTTGAGCGTTTTGTGGTTTTTGCTATCTCTGTTATGGCTGCCATTTGTTATTTGCCACATTAAATGCAGGTAGAGCTGCTCTAGTGCGATTTTGTTTTGTAATTTAGTTGCTGGTCTATTTGTTAAACGACTCTGTGGTTTGTTTGAATTTAGTGAGTCTGTAATAACAAAATTTTATTATTCGTAGCTTTGGCACGTGATAGAAATCCTTCCCTTATTATTTTAAGGTTATAGAAATAATTCCCTTTCGGCTTTTATTAGGTTTAATATTAAATATCATGTGACGATAAAGCAAGTTCTTCTGAAAGCTATTTTAAAAGTCATCTTGTTTAAAATTGCCCTTTAACTTCAAGTCACGCGTTGCTTATTCATTTACAACCCTCATTTTTCAAATATGCTAAATTTACCTGTGAATATTGTGCGAAGTAACAATGACTCTTATATTTTTAAACAAAAAGCAATTTAAGTTATTTGTGAAAAAGCACCGTCATCGCAAACAACTTGTAGAGTCGGTAAAAATATGTTTTTTATTTACAAAGTGAATTTTCCCCTAGAGTTCATTTGCCAGCATTCGGTGGTAAATTAAAAATAAATCCTGTGTTTCCATTACAATTTATAAAGCCTATTTATACTTACTTATTTGGTAATAATGATAAGATAAACTTGCAACAATATTATTACTTGCAAAAATATTCTTTTGACTGGAAAAAATAAAACTTATTGTTTTATATTAACATTTTGATTTGAATTTTTCGACGTTTTTGCATCTTTTCAGTTGCCGTGTTCACGTGAAGATTTTGTTGGTATCGTAGGGTTCGTGCAGATGTCACCGAAATTTAAGCGGAGATCTACCTAAAACTCGACTAACCGCCTCTGTCTGTGATCTAGTTGTTCGCCCACCCGTGTAAGACGCAGGGGTCCCGGGTTCGATTCCCAGGAGGGGAGCACATTTGTACTCTGTTTGGTTGGTGGTAGGGCTTAGTCCGCCTGGCTAGCTACCACCACCTTACCTAAGTCTGACGGCATAACAACAATTTAAAAATTGTTGTGTTCCGGCAGTTAGAGGTAAGATAGCCAGTTCCTCAGTGATGAGAATTCCGGGTGTAGTTCGCTTCCTTCGGCCTAATCGTCACTTAACATCAGGTGAGGTGAAGGCCAAGCACTATCCCGTTGTGCATTAAAAAAAACTTTTGACAGGAAAAGCAGAATATTAAAACCTCTGCCATTCATATAAAACTCCAGTTTTCAGACTGTAATATCAATATATTCCACGGACTCCACGGCTCCTTTTCAGGGTAATTCCCATAAATAATGTCAACATTTTCCCGCTAAAATAACGTGGACCGAACAAAGTGGATGCGGCCATAAAAATAAAATCCAACAATGGACATAAACATAAATAATCCCTCCATCATTTGCAACAATATACGCCGCTCAAATTGTCTGCGTCTCTATACTTTAAAAGTTTTTTAAGTGCCGGAACAGGCCGTCGTTTTAATTGCGCCAACCGGAAAAGGGGGAGATGAATGGAAGGAAACCGGTACTGCCTTGCCAACCGGCCTACATTATTAAAACTTGCCTCTTAGGCTGTGTACAGACGACTGGTGATTGGCTGGCTGCTGTAAAGTGAATGAGCTCGGGAGAGTCTCGCAATCTAGTAATCTAATGTGCGCAGAAAAATAACTTGCATTGCATTGCAAATAACTACTGCATTCATGTGAAAAAACGCTAAAAAATGAAAACAAATTAACAAAACAACAAAAATATACTTTTTTTTGACTTGTATTTACATAATCATGAACATTGCATACACACACACGATTTGAGGGATAATTATAACGTATAAACTTATTTTTGGTTCGCATCAAAATGTTATTAAATCTATTTCAGATTAATGTCGATAGAAATCACCAGATGTGTGTTTCTTTGTTTCATAACAATAAACTAAATGATCCATATGAATAGATTATTGAGAAATTGAACTAAAAGTGGCACGTATACACTCACACTTACTTCACACCGCGGCTTCGCCATAATGAGTCGCGCATCTCGAACCTACTCCAAATAATTTCATTTTGAATATGAACATTCCTGTCTCATTAATTAGAAGTTATTAAAAGTTTACCGATTTATCGATATAAAGTTTATATTCATAATAATAAAAAGACATAGGAACGTATAGTAAGCATTTTGTTATTGATTAGCGAATTGACGCGTACAAAATAAAAGATCATTCAGTAAAAAGTCTAGATAAAATAACCCACGCATCCGTATTTGAAATAATAATTTCATTAAATTTGTTTTATTTTATTACAGCAAAGTAGAACTTTACTCCTCCGTGCAACAAAAGTGTTCTTTTATGAACATGAATATGAATGAATAAACGTGTGAAATGGGTCCATCTGGCGCTAAAAAGGTAACGAATAAAATTTTAACACCTGCCTTGCATTAGTGGGTTTTGTTTACCGCATAACGTAACGGGAACGCGACTAATTGCGTCCTTGAAATGAGAGGTACCGCGTAAACACTGTTTATAAAAGGTATGAAACAGACGGCCGTGTAAATGTGTGCGTTGTCAATTAGTACTCGGTATCTTATGTTTGAAGTTTAATTAGATATAGTTCTTGCAACTCACGAATGCGCGTCGGCTATGAATATTGTTAGGCGTGCACGTGCACAATATTTTAGTGTGCGTAATAGGAAAACATGCAGACGCACACTAAAACAATGTGCACGCACGCGCACGCATAACAACATTTATAGCCGACGCGCATTCGTGAGTTGCAAAAACTATACCTACTTCAAGTACAAACACCGTAATTTTGTAGTTGTTTTAATTCCAATGAAACATTAATTAAAAGTTTCATTGGTAAAACACCAATTAAAGGGATTAAAAAGTCTACAAAGTGACGGTGTATAATTTATTTATTTTACTGTATTTTAATAGTTTTAGCAGTTTTAAACAAATACCAACTAATTACCAAAGTACTTTCAATAAAACCACGCTGTATCCGTTAAAAAGTGTTTTATTTCATAGTTTTAGACCGTTTAATTGTACAACAATAAAGGCCTGGGCACACCGGATGCGTAGTACGCACGTAACCCCCTGACACACATACGTCTACGCTTACGCTGAACGAATGAATAAAAAACATTAAAAACGGACTGTTAAATTCGATCACATTGATAGTTTATGGTATTTCTTAGGTATTTCACATTCAAATGAACCTTTTATGTTTACACGAACTGAAACTATTTTAATCAAACGTTAGCCCGCCTTTGTCTGGTAAAGTTTCAAAAGGTTTACTCCAATAACGGGGTTTGATGGTTTGTTTTCATAAATAACCTAGTTAAATAAATACCCCCTTACTAATAAAGATTGTAGGTAAAGCAGATGTATACTATACCTACAATCTTTATTGTTACACAGTGTTTTGTCACTTTCTTTTCAATGTCAAACTCATTTGACAGAGAGTAACCATTGTGTAATTATACATCTGCTATACAATCTTTATAAGGGGGTTATTTTATAACAAAGTGAAACTTCTTGCTACAATCGATACTTAAAACAAACTACCTAGTTAAATAACTGATTATTTTTACCAAAATGACAGGACATCTTGATACAATTATTTCTTAAAACTTAAGGTTCTGTTTCACTGTCCATTGACTGTACCTCGACCGCCTTATTACATTGCGCGAGTACCGCCACAAAGCCTCAGCCGTGCCTTATCTGTGGACCTCGAGAGCCTTCTAAGCCCAGGTTGTTACCTCGAAACACATTGTTACACATTATGCGCCTCGACCTAACGCCCCGTCGCCACGTAATAAGAATATGTAGTCTTAATGCTTCGCTCCTTGACAATATGCCTTTAGATTCTGCTATGTGAACGAGATAAAAACTGAGGTAAACACAATATGCACTTTACTTTGAAATGGGGTTCGGGAACTATGATTTTTTTGATATTGGAAAATGCAAACTGTATGGTTTTATTTTAATTTTATTTGTTTACACTTGGGATGTCATGAGGTTGGTGAAATAAAACAAAATGCACGATGTCTCCTTTGTGATTTATCCATCCGATATTAAATTTATTATAACGCTTATAGAATTAAGTTTAATATTCAATGCAGATTGCAATTTGCATTTTTGAACCACTCATAATTCAGTGGCGATAAGTTTAGAAAAATCTCTTATGTCTTAGGTGTTTTTCTGGTTCTGATGCGTTACAGTACAAATATGCAAAAAATACAGAAAGAAAACGAGAGTCAGGCCAAGTTAGAAAACTTCTTTCAAGACTCAATATAGTTATAAAGTTATGGACATACGAGTATTCCAGTTATAAAATATGTGTTCTGAGAATTATTGTAGTTGTGGGTACCGTCTTGAACTAACTTAGCTCTATATCATCAAGTCACATGCATCTCGACTGCACACGAAAGTTTATGCCTTTGTTGAACTACATTCCAACTGGTAGTTTACCCGTGATAGGGAAATAGACCTTTACAACTTTGTAAGTACCTACGTATACACAACATGACCCTAGCATGTAAGCATTTCGTATTATTTCGTAGTAATTGCTGGTTTATGGTTGGCAAAAACGATCGAGATCGATTATACAAAAGTATTTAAGTAGTAACTAGAGTATGTTTATGCGTATCTTAGTTACATAAATGTCTTTTTAATCCGTTCAAAGAAATATACCTACGTATCTCTCTCTCTACCCTGAGATGAGATGGGAAAATAACTTTTATTCACAGACAAAAATAATTTTGTATTATAAACGCTAAGCACTAAGCCGGCATACAGACAACGACAGTTTCACAGAATTCATAATAGGATTATGGGCTTAGTTTGTACCATTATATCGTGTCACCTACAAAAAAGACTCGTAGGTCGGCCAGAGAGCACAGATTAGTGAGGGCCACGACAGACACGCGGTACACTTTTAGCATAATTGGCGATCGATGTTTTAATTAAGTACTTGTCGGAAGCTAGATGCAGCGACTAAACGCTCCACAACGCACACGTAGGTGAACGATCTCGGCAATCGAGTTGCTCAACACAGCGACTGAACGCTACAACATGCGTTGGACGCCACTGTTGACTTTTGAACGCATTTCTGATAACACCCGAACAACTCAGCAAAGTCGCCAAAACGCTTGAACTCAAGGAGTCACCAGAATCTATACAACATCGATGCAATCGCAAACTCTAATCGCTGATGCTAGAAGTATCATGTCTGCTGTGGCCTTTACTCCTAGTGGTAGAATACCTAATCCCTTCTTCAGTCCACGGTCATAATCTGGGTAACATCGACCGGTCATACCCCGACAATCGAGAAGAGACGTCGATCACAAAGGTTGAAACTAGTGATGCAACGGAGTATAACGGAAATAGAAACGGAAACAGATTTAAAAAGTAAAGTAACGGAAGCAGATGTACAAGTAAGTACGCCGTGCCCGCGCCTTCCTCAACCATCGTAAGTTTCGTTCGAATTTCCGTTATTTTGCTGAAACAGAAACAGCAGTGCTATTCTGAAAAGTTCCTCTGCAAAATCACTTCAGTACCCTTAGCACGAACAGCTATCGAGAAAAAAAACGCGAGTAAAATTACTCGATAGACAATTCTCTATGGAAAATTTCATTTCGCTTATCGGCGATAGATGGCGCTGTACAAATTTACAATACAAAATTTAACTATCGAATGATTTTACGTGCGTTATTTTTTTCGATAGCTGTTCGTGCTGAGGGTCAGTATTCGCGGTGAAATTACAGTTTCGTATTCAAAATGTGTGAATTCGTTCGACACTAGCACCACCAAGTTTTATCGAAAGTGAGAAGAATTACGTCGAGTGAGTATTTTGACGTTTGTCAGTAGGATTTGGTATTTCTGAAACACGTTTTACTTGTCACATTCGATGTTATCTTATCTCACATACGAATTCATCTGTCAAATCAACATAGTTATGCTATTTTTTGTGAGATTACCATTACCATTTACCATTTTCAGAATAGCATAACAGAAACGTGCAGAATATCCACAGTTGCGGAAACAGAAGCAGAAATCTGTTGCATCACTAGTTGGAACCAAGTATGGAACTTGAAGGGTTGGATTATAAGGGTCTAATTCTCCGAGGCAACAGGATTATTAATATTCAGGGCCGCGGATGATGGCCTTAATTTACTTTTATTTAATATTCAATTACAGGTTGGTTTTTGTGAACCCATCGCGGGTTAAATTATTCGGTATTATTACAGACCGTTTTGGACGCGTTTTGTTTTGCGCTTAGCGGGTCGTTGGGTGGAATTAGCTAGGATAAGAAGCTTAACCATTGTTCCGATGCCATTTTATATCAAAAAGAGACAAATTACATACGCATTTTTTCCAAGAGAATCTTTACAGTACAACGGTTGCATAATTTGAGTCAAAACAGTACAAGTCACAATCATACTTTAAAATAAGAATTAACTATTAAATTAAAGCTAACTATGAAAGTTGGCTAGTACATGTACGGGACGAGATGCAACTAGAAATCGCTTTTTTAATGTGAAAGTGAAATGAAAGTGAAAGTGAAATAAGCTTTATTCAAATAAACTTAATTATTAAGTTACTTTTGAATCGTCTATATTTTCCTACCACCCGTTCCAGACTTTTTTAGCTGACAAGAAGAACGGGCGCAAGAAACTTATCAGCTGTAACAGCCATAAGTAACGATATTTACAAACTTGAATATATCGTTAATGTACTGCGATGACTAGTCCTAGTTGAATACTAATCGCAAGAAAGCTACGTAGGTATTTAGACATGTAAGCTTGTTTGCAAAGTGACTTAATTGGATGAACGACATTTAGCAGGACAGATTTTTAGTATGTATTTGAAAGTGTCTTATAATAAGTGGAGAGTTTAAAAAGAAAAACCTAATGAACTTACGTCTAAAAGGAACCATTAAAAGCTAAGAGAGATTTAAAAAAACACTAATAGTGTCAAGAATAGTCGTTACAGTTACAAAAACACTTTTTTAACCGACTTCAAAAAAGGAGGTTCTCAGTTTAACCCGTATGTATGTATGTATGTTTCCCGCGATTATCTCACGTTTGGCTGAGCCGATTTTTTTACCTAAATAATATACATACACTACCAAATACATACAGAAGGTACTTACACTAAAAATGAAAAAATTGTTTAAAAAACAAAAACACCGACTTCAAAAAACCTGCCTCTAATAAGCAAGAAATAATATACAAATCATTAGATACGCATTATCATTGTCATAATAAAAACACGTCTATTGAAGTCGGGTGGGGCTGAAGTACATCAACTTCCTTTTTTTATTCTAAAAGCCCCACCTGACTTCAATA
This sequence comes from Agriphila straminella, assembly GCA_950108535.1. NCBI lineage: Eukaryota > Metazoa > Arthropoda > Insecta > Lepidoptera > Crambidae > Agriphila > Agriphila straminella. Next base: position 9,058,041 of record OX467306.1, on the reverse strand, counting down.
GACGTGTTTTTATTACAACTTGAAGTTGGTTTTCAATTAAATATACATTTTCACGAAACTCCGAATGCAAATGTTAATATTTGGGCAAAGTAAACTATGGTATCAGGATTCCGTGTACACCGAAAAAACAAAAGCTCTTTTCATTTGTAAAATTATATTTAATGCCACCGAACACCTGTGTATATTTGACGAAGGCGTCGTTTATCATATTTTGTTTGTAATCTCATTTCGGATACACCACCACTGATGGATGCAGCCGAAAGTAAATAGCCACTGTGTAATTTATTCGTAATATAAAAAATAATATGCTTGCAATAGGCGGATAAGCTATACGTTTGGCGTTTTAGAACCACACTTTTCCTAGATAGAGAAAACGACGCTCTTTTTCCACGCTCTTCGGCATCGGCCTGTCAGTTGTAACTGAGCGGTATTCTCACTTCTGAGGACTGATGTTTCTAAGCGATAGAAAGAGATAGAACTACGGAAACATGCAGTTATATTCGGTACATATTATTTAACTCTATAATAGATGTATTCTGTTGGAATGAAACTGTAGCCGTGAAATTATTCGGTACGTGTTAACATTTTCCTGTCGTTCATTTTATCTTTTTCGCTCAAAAGTGCATTCATTTGACAGTTAAATTAATTGAAAAGGCTATTTACGTTGGATTCAACTTAAAAAGCACCTGAATATAGAACTCTAAAAATGCAAAATGAATAATTTAGCGACCGGCATCATATGAATTGCAAATCAAGCGGAAGATTGTATTTACGCCAAATTATTCAAGCAAATCTTTCCTAACGAAGTGTTTGCTTCTTTCGAACTTTTGCAATAAAATTATTAAAATCCGGTAGGTAGATACACTCTTGTTTAATTTAAAATTTCATTTGATTATATGTTCAATAAAATTATTACATTAAAATACCTGTGCTGAAAATGGTGTTATAATTTTATGGTGTGTGATTAATAATTTTATGAATATTGAAAAGGGCGCAGCGTGTCAAAGTGCTATGAATAATTAACACTGTATGTTTGCAATTCATAATACCTATTCGTAGATATATACGCTATATAAAGGGTATCGATAGGAATTATAAGTGTATGTTTCCATAATTATATAATAACATTTTGTTATGAAAAATTAAATAATTTCAAAAAAGTTATAAATACAAAAATAGGTTTGAATTTGAATATTTCGCAAATGTCAGGTATTTTGCATTCTTCCATTTTATTTCCCGCCGTGTAACACTCAACTCCAGATTGTTTTACGGTTACTTTTTAGAATGTGGAGTTTTTGCATAGCTTTATGAATCGTGAATTCACAAAAGAGAAAGTTTTGTTTCATTTGCGTAATGTAAATATTTCAGAAATGCTAGGTATGTTTTCATTTTTACTTTCATCGTTTCTTTAAAGAACTGTTGACCTCTTGCAAAAAGGTAAAAGTATGTTGAACTAGCCATGTTAAACTTTGCATTTAATTTTCTTTAGTTGCAAAGGAAAATGTCTCGTTTTTATGATTCATTAATGTTTTGTCACCATCTCAGTCCAGCTTGTCTTCTCCATCCTTCTCCAATACCACATCTCGAATGCTTCTAATCTTTTTCTATCTCTCTGCATCATTGTCCAAGTTTCACATCCATATAGGGCTATACTCCATACGAAAGTTTTGATGCACCGTCTTCTTATGTTTTTAGCGATTGTTTTAAAAAAGCGTAATTCATTTTTTTTATAATAATGTTTCGACCGTATTCGGTCACAGCGACTCGGGATCTAAGGAGAGCGTCGATCGTGTGCTTTCAGCTAACTGACATATCCAATTTTTGCTTTGAATGTGCGTCAACAATCGCCGCAAGTCCGCACATAATTATAAATAAAAGCCGTAGGTGGTAGAGCCTTAAGCTCATCCCGCTAAGTACCGAGCTCATCCTTTCGTCTCCGTTCATACACGCACTACACTAAACACATACACACTTATATAAACACTCTCTCACACACACACACACTTCTCAACACAAAACTTTCATCTTATTCAATAATTTATTTCTGTTACATACCTTACTAGCTTCTGCCCGCGACTTCGTCCGCGTGGATATTAGAGAAAATCCTTAAGGAACCTTCAACCAGGATCTGACCAGCCATTTTTACGCATTTAGGCGGGTTCCTACCAAGGGCGCTAACTGGCGAGGCAGGACATTTGCCGCGTGTGGCGGCCTCGCACGTGGCTTCCCGTTTCCGTTCCCGCTCCCGCTCCCGTCCCCGTCCCCGTCCCCTTCCCCGTCCCCATCCCCGTCCCCTGGATGTGCATGTCCAGGTTCAGGTCCAGGTCACAAAAATAAATGTCATTTTCGCAATCACCATCCCATGAAACCTCAAGAACGACGTCCACATCGATTTTCATGTTTACTTACCCCATTTACACCTTAAGGGATGATTTTCAAAATAACAAAATATGTGTTTGCCTATTTATTTTTAGACATGCTCCTACGAATTTTAAAGTTGTAATGTATATTTAATATTCTTTTTCCATACAAAATTTGAACCCCATTTTCACCCCATTAGGGGTTAAATCATGTCCACCGTGTTGGACTTCAAAATAAATCTCATTTTCGCAATCACCATCCCTTAAAACTTCAAGAACGACATCCATATCGATTTTTATGTTTACTCACCCCATTTACCCCTAAGTGGTTGATTTTCAAAATTACAAAATATATGTTTGCCTATTTATTTTTAGATGTGCTCCTACGAAGTTTAAAGTTGTAATGTCTATTTTATATTATTTTTCCATACAAAATTTAAACCCCATTTTCACCCCTTTAGGGGTCAAATCATGACCACCGTGTTGGACTTCAAAATAAATGTCATTTTTGCAATCGTCATCCCAGAAAATCCCAATAACGACATCCATATCTATTTTTGTGTTTTTTTACCCCTTTTCACCCCCATTTCATCCCCATAGGGGTTTAAATACTAACAATAACAATATACGTTGCGTTAGATTTCCATCCATAAGCCTAAATTATAAATTTAGCGATTTTTACTTCGAAAATAAAGGATTTTCTTCAATACACAACTTCATCCCCCTTTTGACCCCTTCGACATCTTAAAAGAGACACGAACAACATTAGTGATGACATGACATACAAACTAGCGACATCTTACAAGAAACAAAACAATCATTAAGCATAAAGCAGTGCCATCTAGTATACGGTAGCGGATATTTCCAATGTATTGCAGGACACGGACACAAGACACACATAATAAAGCATAGTCTAGAACCATATTCCTAAATTTGCCACTTTACGAGTACTTATCGATCTCATGGTCGATCAGCTATGAAGACAACTTGAAACCTGCAAGTTGAAGTTCGAATCCAGACACAAGCGTGATTTTTTGAATAAACATTTTCACTATTATTGCGAAATACATTATACAGCAGTCATGGGGGATGAAAATGTTACTATTCGTAAAAATAAAACGACAGCCTATGAATCATTAAATTCATCATTCATATCTACTAATTCAGATTGTTTATCGAAAAGTTTACCGGACTTATCCACTGGCTGCATAAATAATGATGAAATAGAAAACCTAAAGACAGAAATTAAAAACTTAAAAAGTCAATTGGAGATAGCTCATGGAGAAATAGACAACTTATTGTTACAAAATAATAAATTGGAACAACAAACAATCGATCAGCAAAATACAATAACACAGTTAAAAAAAATATGCACAGGAGGAACAAGTAGCACAAAAAAATCTACAGCAAAGAAAAGAAAAACAAAGAGGAAATTGCCGGAAGAAAATCTAGACTTGAACGATAGCTGTATAGACCTAGAGTTGAAATCTGATACTGAATACAACAAGGGAACTAAAGTTAGCACCACCAACTATTTACAAATCAACTCGGCAACACCAAATAATACACCGGCAGTGTTACTAGATGAACAATCACAAGAGCCCCTGAGAGATGGCTGTAATGATCAAATTATATTAAATAAATGCGACAAACCTGAAATCTTAATATTGGGCGGACAACAATGTTCTGGTTTAGCCGCAATGCTTATGAAGTCAAGACAAAATACGCAGTTTGAAAAATATCAGATCCGTTCGATTACAAAACCTAATGCACTTACTGAAGAAATATTGAAAAATTGCTACAACCTGGACGACACTGAAGAAAATTACATAATAATTTGCGTGGGCGAAAATGACTGGAATCCGAACACTATTCTAATTGAATTGAGTGCCGTTTTAAAAACATTTAAAAAATTAAATATAATTGTGTTAAATATAATAAGAAATATAAATTTAAACGTATTCATGTTAAATAATTTGTTAAAAAATATATGTAATAATTTTAAAAACTGTACCTTTATAGAGACTAATAATAACGTAGGGAAAAATGGTTTTTATCAACACAAAGTTAATAGTTATTATTACTTAAATCAAACGTGTCAAAAAATAAATATAAGCATAGACTCAAATTACTATGATACTAAATATATACCAAGTTGCATTAAAAACTTTGTGAATAGTAATAAAACTGATAAGATTAGAAAATGTCAGTTATCTCCTAGAAAAGGTACCATACCATTCTACTTTAAAAAAATAGACAAGTCCAAGACCGTTGGCATTGACACATTTTTTCGATAATTACGATACTGATGGTTTAACTAAAGCAAAAACAGACACAGCCACGTTACTTCACCAAAATATAGCAGGCCTGTTATATAAGCAAGAAAAGCTAGAAATTGCTATAGAGGAATTTCGAGACAACAAAATAAATATAGACGTTATATGTATGTCTGAAACATTCATAAAAATAGGCGATGAGTCAAATATTAAATTAAAAAACTACTCATTAGCAAGTCATTTCTCGAGGACAAAAGAAAAACGTGGTGGAGTTTGTATACTAGTAAAAAAGTCACTAGAATTCAAATCTATACCTTTTTGTAATAAAATATCTACCGAAAAAACATTCGAGTGTTGTGGAGTTAACATACCGTCTTTGGATTGCATTGTTGTATGTATTTATAGGATACCTAAATCTGATACTTCCATTTTCTTCAACAAGCTTGAAATACTTTTACATAAATTAATGACAAAAAATAAAAGGATTATTATTACAGGTGACATAAATATTGACACTTTAAAAAATAATTTAATTACTGAAACTTTAAATGACATTTCTCTAAATAATAATTTAACATTACACATCAATGAACCGACACGTCAGGACTCCTGCATAGACCACATTATTAGTAATATTAAAGACTCAGTAGGAAAGGTTCACAACATCTACCTGTCAGATCATAACACTGGACAAACTTTGACATTTCCAGTTAAAACGCGATGTCAACAGTTAAGATATTGGTATGTGATGAAAAGAGACCTTAGTACTTAAAGATAATATACAAAAATTTCGAAATTGCTTGGCTAGCCTATCATGGTCTGATGTTTATAACGAATCAGATTGTAATAAAGCATTTGACATTTTTTATGACACTTTTCTATTATTTTATGATCTCTGTTTTCCAATGAAAAAAGTAAAAATTAAATGTAACGAAAGGACCCCTAGGTGGATATCAAAAGGCATTAAAATTTCATCAATGACTAAAAGAAAAATTAGATATAAATGCTATAGAAATAATAATATTGAAAATAAAATGAAATATATTAAATATGACAAAATATTAAAAAACTGCGTAAACCAATCTAGGAAAAAAATTCATAATGACTACATGAACAAAGCAAAAAACAAATGTAGAGCATCCTGGGATATAATCAAAGATAAAGTAGATAACATAATAACTGATAAGAATCTACAATCTATTAACTCAGATGGCTCCATTATATCCGATGCTAAAGAAATTGCAGAAAAATTTAATACATTTTTTAATTCTTCAGCAAACGTAAAACCTGGCTCCTACTCTGACTATGCTTCCATTGACAAAGTAGATTCTAGTATTTTCCTGTTGCCAACTTCACCAGATGAAATCGTAAAAACTATTAAATCGTTAAATAATACAAATGCCGTTGGATATGATGGCGTTATAACCCAAGTAGTTAAGGAGTGTGCAACTGAACTCGCAGAAATATTGAGTCACCTAGTTAATCTATCGTTTGATCAAGGTAGGTTTCCGGAAAGGCTTAAATTATCAGTAATAAGACCGTTATTTAAAAAAGGCAATAAAGAAGATATTAATAATTACAGACCGATAACACTTATAACAATTTTTTCCAAATTATTTGAAAAACTAATGCATTTACGTATATTAAATTTCTTGAACAAATTTAACGTTATCATAAACGAACAAAATGGCTTTCAAAAAAAAAAAGTCAACTACACTGGCAGCTTATGCATTAATGAAAAGTGTCGTAGAAAGTATAAGTAAAAAGATTCGTGTTTCTGGTATCTTTTTTGATATGAAAAAAGCATTCGATCTTGTAAATCATGAAATCCTGCTGAATAAGTGCGATCGATATGGCATAAGAGGTAATGCTCAACAGTGGTTAGCTAGTTACCTACACAATAGGAAAACATGTGTTGAAATCACCAGAATTGACGAAAATAAGATACTCAATGCTTTCAGATCTGACTACGAACTAAATCGGACAGGCGTGCCTCAAGGAACTATACTAGGTCCGCTTTTGTTCCTGATCTATATAAACGACATTACTAAGGCGACAAAGCATCAATGTATTCTATTTGCGGATGATATCTCCATTGTAGTACCAGAATTTTGCAAAACCTCGTATAACAATGATATAAACTCAACAATAAACTCAATAACAAACTGGCTTGATAGAAATGAATTAAAAGTTAACGTTTCCAAAACTAAGTTTATGCAATTTTCTAATGATAGAGTTAGACGTGAACCTCTGAGTATTAGTTGCAATGGTGAAAGTATCATGGAAGTGTCTGAAACAATGTTTTTAGGCTTAGTTGTTGATAACCACTGCAAATGGAAAGAGCACATAAGATTAGTGTGTACCAAAATTAACAAATTTGTATTTGCACTAAAAAGATTAAAAAAAATAGCTGGTGAACAAACTGCCATTGCAGCATATCACGGTTATGTTAGCTCATTAATAAGATATGGCTTATTATTGTGGGGAAACTCCACCGACATCCATAAAGCTTTCATAGTTCAGAAAAAATGTGTCAGAGCTATATATGGAGCCGGACCCATGGAATCATGTAGACCACTATTTAAGAAATTAAAATTGCTAACTTTGACTTCGCTCTATATCCTAGAAATAGGTGTTTTTGTCAGAAAGCATCCCGAAATGTTCGAACGTGCCAGTAATAAAAATAAATATTTGTCGAGAGACCCTACAAAACTACTAGTACCAAATTTCTCAAGTCACCTCTACCATGTAAATTGTTCATTCATGGCTATACGAGTATTTAACCGAATTCCCAAAGAAATAAGAGAATTGCCACTCAATTACTTTAGAAATAAACTGACAAAATGGCTCATTGATAAGTGTTTTTATACAATTAAAGAATTCTTTGATGGCAAATATTAATATTTACGACTTGGCTTGATATATGATTGTATTTTTATTGTGGAGTATTGTTATTTTTTAATTAGGTATTTGAATTTTTATTGACATTTTAGTGGTATTGAGTATAGTTTTAAATTTTATTGACATTTTTATTATTAGAATTTTACTGACATTTTTAGCAACTTTAAATATTAATTATTGTATCAAATGAACACGAAAATGCATGGATTTTATTTTATTTTATTTAGTAGTATTCATTAATTTAATGTGATAATGATGATTTTTAATAATGTATTTTGCCTTTTTGCATGCTGATATATTCAGCGAAACATGTTGAACTTTTTATTTTATAACATCGACGTTGTACCATACCGTGTTTCTTGCAAAATAAAATTTATGATTTATGATTATGATTCGGGGGTAGAATTTTGAAAAACGCTGAGACCCGTATTTATTTATTTTCAATGGTCAGTCTAAACCCAAAATTTGAAGATCCTAGCTTCAAAACTGAGGGACTTTCATACAAACTTTGATCCCCTTTTTTACCCCCTTAGGGGGTGAATTTTGAAAAACCCTTTCTTAGTGCACGCCTAGACCTCATAAGGAACCTATGTGCCAAATTTGGAGTCTCTAGACCCAGCGGTTTGGGCTGTGCGTTGATAGATCAGTCAGTCAGTCAGTCAGTCAGTCATTCAGTTTACGATTTTATAAATATAGATTAACTTCATTAGCGGCAACATAAACTTAGTACTTGTAATAACAGCTATAAGCTCAATCCGGGAAGTGAGGAGTTTGTTTGTATTACAGGTTGCAATGCAACCCAACCTATTTCAAGCATCAGTCTTCACAACTAGTAATCAGACTGATATTGTTTATATTTACTGTTGCTTGTTACTACTATTTGTGAATAAAGATTTATTATTATTATTAGTATTATACTCTACCTACATGCGTATCTCTAAGCGCTATTTTGCCAGTAATAAAGTTAAGATTTAGCTCAGATTTGTTTTTATTTAATAAAAGGACTGCATATTAATTGTCAACCTTGACAAAAAAACGGGATAAATTATCATAGTAATCTACAAAGATTCAAAACTTCATCATTCCATCCCTATACACGTGAAATTACTTGCGCGATTTGTGAACGAATCTATGTTAAATCCTATTGTTATTTCAAACAAAGGAATTAAGCAGGAACAAATTTTAATAAACGTGCTATTCAATTTGTTATCTGTCCCTTTACACATTGTTTCATGGAATCTAATCAAGCCAGGGAAAAACACAATAGACCCAATTTTTGATATCAGTCCTATAATTGAAATCAATCTTTCCTTTAATACCATCAGGATTTTCAGTCGGTAATATGGAAGGCATATTTTTTGTTTTACATAAACAATTGAAACAAATTAATTACTGTGTTAACAAACTTTATTATTTAGAAATTATCGTACAACCGTAACCTATTTGAATCGCTGATTTGATATAGAAACAGATTATTTATTTTTACAACTGGAAAGTTTTATTACAATTAATTTAAATTGCAATTTAAAGCTTGAGAAGTTTTAACGTGACGATAATGTTGTATGTATTTTTTATGGATAATTTTGTTTCATTTTATTTTTATTTCTGTTTGTGATACTTGTGTAATAAAACAATGTAAAACAAACATAAGAACAACAAACATTATAAACTCTTGCCAATAGCTGCTTGTATTCATAGTAAACAAAAATAAATGTTCGACGGAAGAACTTGAGAGATTTGTAAATAAAGCCCTCACTGCTTTGAAACTTTCCGCTAAGTGTTTTGCATAGTTTTCTGAGTGGTGGCAGAAACTTTGCAATATCATTTTTCCATTCTCAAAAAATGTAAGAAGATTTTTACTATGAAAACTTGTTCGGTGGGGTTTACGATTGATGTGTCTGGGTTATTCTTATTATACAAAGCATCATTACAGACATTTTTAATTCTAGTTTCAGTCCTAGAACTGCCACTGAGTAAATGGTTAGGCAGTAATTTTTTATTCTAATTATTGCCTGCTGTCTGTTGTCTAGCGACTGAGACACGGTCTTAGTCCAGAACCTTAATAAGCAATTAAAGATTAAAAAATTATAATATAATGTGCCAGTTTTACTTACTTACATTATTATATCACCAATGTAGGGTTTGTAGATGAAGGAACTCTTCGCCAGGTATTCAGCGAAAAGGGAAGTACTTCCACCGAGCTAGGTGACTGTGCTCGGGGACATATACACCAATCCATAAATAAACAATCTACATTTTTGTTCACAACACGTGATGTTAAAAAATAATATAGGGGATTAAATATCAAAACAGTACATTTGCTACGAGAAAATGTAATGAATGCGAAAAATGTATTTTTATAGAAATAATGCTTTATAATATGGCTTTTCAATATAAACTCAATAAATGCGGTATTTTTTCGGTTAGTTAGAGGATTACTTAATAGATAAATTCTTGAATGAAGTTTTTAGTCATTGGTCTACCAATTTATCCAGAGGCTATGGCTTTATTCCCAATAATGTTACCCATGCATGCGATAAATAAAAACAATTTAACTTCAGCCTTCACAAATAAGTGAACGCTCTCCAAATTGTACCAAATTTATAATAACAAATGGTAACTGAATATCCGAACAGGAAATTAAATGGGAATCAGAACAAATCCCATTATAAACTCTCATCAATCACTGAATCCCTGGAGGTTTCATACAAAAAGGTGGAAACGAAAACGCATTAAAGACATCGCCATAAATGTATCCAAGTTTAAGACTGGCTGTCAAAGCGTCTTCAATTAGGTCCAGCTGGAAAGAAAATATACTAATCCCTTTAGCAAAGAAAGAGATAAAAACTATAATGTATGTGACAGGACAACAAAGATGTTTCACGATTTCATAAATGTAGTGTTTGGCTTCAATAAATATTATTTTAATGATTTGAAGATGTCAATAGATTTCACAAAGTTATTTAAAATATATAAAAATCCTTATGCCTTACGTTTGATAAAATTAAATCAAATCAAATCAAACTTTATTAACCTTGTAACAGAGTATGTTACACTAGGTTTTTTTTTTTAATTTATTTATCCAGATAACATTACAATAATTATTCTAAAGATGCCTTTACGCTTATAAACCTACGAGGTTTGTCCAAGCGTTGCACATTCGACTCGGACGATAACAATTAAGTAAAAACAATAACAATACTGTGACGTGCGTCAGTCGCACGCACACAATAATAAGATACAAATAAGTTGCATTGATGCGCATGAGTGAAATAGTTTCGTGTGCGTCCACCAGTTATCCAACAGGTTTCTGGTTTACGCGCTACAGGATGTTCGGAGAAAACTGATTGAACATTAGTTTAATAAAATTGTTGTTAATTAGTAAATTATAATAAGTGTTCTAAGAACAGGCTCAATAAGTTCATTTTCATTTACAGCTTAGCGTAAGGCAGTTTTATTTATAAATAAGTAGAGTTTATGACAAATAATTACAAATAAAATATTTCCACTAACTCACCTGTTCGAGGCAAGGTACCCAAAAGACTGGCGGCATTGCCCCTTTGTATCGCTAGGCTTATGCGCTGAGCAAAATAGTTGCCAGACCTTCGGTCACCTGTTGCCTCCAACAGGCGAGCAGTTAGGTCCTTTAAAAACAATTTTGCATTTGGACCCCAGGGGCCCATTGTCTCCACTGCAAAAGGAAGGAAAAAGTATGTCTCCCCCAAGTCCCGGTATTTACGTGTTTTGTTACACTCTGCTGTGATTGCTGCCGCACAAGAGAGAGAGACAGAAGGCGCTAGCCGTCACAGTACCATCGGCTCTTTTTATTTTTATTCATAAATATATTCAAACAAGTGGAAGAGTCAGTTTTATACCATAATTCCAATTAATATTGTGGTGTGCTAAAATGGTATTGTTATCTCAACAGAAATATACGAGCTTCGCAATATTTACTGACACTGATAAAAGTGTTACTTTGTGGCGGAATAGTGCGTAAAGTGGAATAAAAACAAGCCAGGACTTCGAGTTTGTTTTGTGAGCCTCTAGCTATAAGCAGTTTATTATTCTATCGTGCTCCGAAGTGCTAGAATTATTTGTTTTTGGTGGAAATGTGAATATTTTTCGAGGCACTAGGGTTGGTGCAGAAATCAAATTCTCATCATACCAACCAACGCAAATAAATCGACTTCAACTGAACGAGGTATAAGCTCATAAATTGGGCGCATTTATGTAAGCAGCTTTACCATAGTGGTGAAAACAGCAACTCAAGCGTTATCGTGCAGATTGAAGTTCCAATCACGGGTGGTCACTTTTTCATTTTGAACTTTTTTAATTATTTACTTCTGTTGCTATTAGTTACTATTTATTTTTAGTTATGATTTGACTGCGTTTCTTTGTATTTGAAAGATCAATAAATTTAGTTTTATATTATAAAATTTAAGTTTTTTTTTGATACTTTTTTATTTTGTTCATAAAAGTTTTTCATTATTTATTTATTTTTCTGTTGTGATAATTAAACAGGATAAATACTAGATTATAAAACTAATAATTTAAATTACTTTTTCTTTTTGTTTTAAAACTCAATCTTTGTCAATTTTTGTGACAGATATAAAATCTATTTATATTTTGAAAGTAAAATATATGATTTATGTTAATTGTAAGATTAGTCCTTATAGTGTTTGTAGACTTCTCGCTTGTATGGCTGTATTGAGTTATTTGTTAATTTAACACAAATAGGTATTATAGTTTGATTTTGGAACTATAGCACAGAATATATATTTATAATTTGTCATTATATAAATTTGGATTGGTGTTGTTCATATTTATTTTTGCTGCGATATAATTAATGAATATTTTATTTTAATACATTTTGTTTTAAATTCGTGACAAGGTTTTATACCTATAGAAACTAGTGATTGTTAATTGTGTTCCGAGTTTGATTCTAATTGTTTAATTTGTCTCTTTTTTATGTAACATAGTTTTGGTGAGTTTTAAATTGTCATAAGTTTTATTACTGGGATGATTATTTCTTTGATGAGAGTTGATATAATTAAGTAATAATATAACGTTGGAGGGGTATGTCTCAGCCACTTCCTTCGGTGGGAACCTCGCAGTCGGATGTTCCAACCGCTCTTTCCTTAGATTATTTCCAAAAATGTAGCCAATGTTCTCAGCCTCGGTTTTTTAAGGGAAAAAGGGGGTTAAAGATCCACACGGGAAAAATCCATAAAAATACTTCCGCTACCGATAGTTCTTCCGCTCCAATCTTCCTTTCAAATCCTAATGTTCATTCATCCGGGGAAGACGAACCGCTGTGGAAATTATTAGGCAGGTTTCGGTCCGGATTGCCGTTAGTTAAAAGAATTCCCCGTGGTGCCAGAATATCTGTCGCTGAGAGATTGAAGAAATTGGTAGACAAAGTCGTTGACAATAATGATAAAGCAAGCTGGGAGGAACTACTTTGTTTTTCCTACACAACACTACACGCACCCAGGGACAGTGATGCATCAGTTTCTCTAACGCAGAAGATTAAGGATAATTGCAATAAAAGCAAATTGGCAACTACTACAAATAATGTTACTGTAAGTAGTAAGAAGCCCTATTCTATTATAAAAAAAATAGAGAGCAAGGTAAATGATGGGGATTTGAGAGGAGCTGCTCGCTTATGTTTTTCTAACGATACTGTAGCTCCCAATAATTTGAATACTTATCATTCTTTGGCTTCAAAACATCCATCATCATCATCGGATGTGAACTGTGGGCTGCTGGGGCCACCAGAAGAAACGGATAATGTAATACAGGTGTCCCGAGAAGACGTGCTGGCTGCAATCCATTCTTTCAAGAATGGCTCGGCGGGTGGTCTCGATGGCCTTACTCCACAACATTTAAAAGATCTTGTGAGTGGCACTACGGGTGATGCTGGCAGAGCACTTGTCTCGAGTTTGGTATCGTTGGTAAATTTGATGCTATCTGGTAGGGTTCCCTCTGAGATTTTACAGAATTTGTATGGAGCCAATGTTTTTGCCTTGCTTAAAAGAGACGGAGGTATAAGGCCAATAGCTGTGGGTAACACTCTCCGGCGGTTAGTTTCGAAAATATGCTGTCAAAAAGTGTCGCCAGATTTAGGACAGTTATTCCAACCGACTCAGATAGGTTTTGGTTCCAAAGGTGGCTGCGAGGCTGCGGTGCATGCTGCCAGAATACTTGTGTCGGCGGGTACAGCTGAAGTTCTCCTTAAAGTTGATATTCAAAATGCATTTAACTGCGTTGATAGGAGGATTTTATTGGAGAAAGTAAAACTCCATGCACCTTCAATATACCCTTACGTTCGGCAATGTTACGGTGCTTCTTCAAACTTAGTTTATGGGGAAAAATTAATTCGATCAGAAGTAGGGGTACAACAAGGTGATCCGCTTGGTCCTGCTATATTTAGTCTAGCTATTCACGACATTATTAAAAAACTGAAATCAAAATTCAACGTTTGGTATTTAGATGATGGTACTCTAGGTGGTTCTTCTGAAACGGTCTTGGAAGATCTTAAATTTTTAATTGATACGTTATCGTCTTTTGGGCTAAAATTGAATTTTACCAAATGTGAATTATATGTACATAACTCTGTATTGACAAATGTACAATTGAATATTATTTCTAGGTTTGAAGGTTTAGCACCGGGCTTGAGGATTCTCGATGCGGGATCGCTTCGTTTACTAGGTGCTCCTGTTCTTGGCTTCGTTTGCAGAAGAGCAAATAGTGAAATTTCGAGAGACTTCCGCTCGGCTATTTGAGGTAAATGCTCACATGGCTCTTTTTATTATAAAATGTTGTTTATTCGTCCCCAGGTTTACTTACTATCTGCGTGTTTCTCAATTTTGGAAACATCCGAGCCTTTTAACGGATTTGGATGATCTCATTAGGGATACGATTTCAAAAATTTTAAACTGTACGCTAAGTGACAATGCGTGGCAACAGGCCTCCCTACCTGTGCGTTTTGGTGGAATCGGTATTAGGAAGGTGTCGGACATAGCTTTGCCGGCATTTCTGTCTTCCGTACATGCTTCGGGATCCCTATGCGGTAGTATTCTTAACCCTTCCTTGGGTTCCGTTGGGGTTCTAGGACTTTCGGAGGCGAAGAATGCATGGCTGTCACTCTGCCCAGGGGATACTCCATCGATTCCACATTCACAGAGACAGTGGGACAAACCGCTCTGCAGACAGACTTTACAGTCTTTGTTAGAAGGATGCGACAACGCAGTGGATCGCGCCCGACTGTTGGCGGTATCTGAAAGGGAGTCGGGCCTGTGGTTACAAGCTTACCCTTCTGCCAACATCGGCACACTATTAGACAAATGCACCCTCACCCTATCAATAGCCCTCCGTTTGGGGACCAGGGCAAACGAACCTCATAGGTGTCGATGTGGGGAGTGGGTGAATGAGCTGGGCCACCACGGTCTCTCGTGTCAAAGGAGCGCAGGGCGTATGAGTAGGCATGCTTTACTAAACGATATCATTCGCAGAGCGTTGGTGACTGCCGGTGTGCCTGCTGTTCTAGAGCCTGGTGGGGTGTTGCGGTCGGATGGCAGGAGGCCTGACGGGATGTCGCTTGTGCCTTGGAGCATGGGAAGGCCTTTAGTTTGGGACGCCACCTGTGTGGATACTTTGGCCCCGTGCCACATTGACGCTACATCTGACCGATCTTGTTAATTAGTTATGTTATTTTTTTATTTATATATATATATATATATATATATATATATATAGGTACCTACTTATTATTATGATTGATTCAATTTTCTGGTAAGTAGTTATTACTTTGTGTAATTTTATTTAAACGAATTATGTTGATTAAAATAAACTACGTATCTGAAATTAAATTATCTATAAAATATGTTTTTAATCTTTGTTTGCAATTTTTTTCGTTTAAATTGTGTACGAAATTTTGGGGCATATTATTTGCTATTTTAGGGATTAAACAACTCAGTCGTCTGCGACCATAGTAATTGTTAGAATAAGGTTTAGTAATTATTTTTTGTGTTGCTTGACGCGTTTGTATTTTATGATTAGTTATAGGTAATGCTGGTATAGTATGTAGGTTTTCTTTTATTATTTCACATTTTAGTTTAACATTTATAGGAAGTATTTTGCAATATTTGAATAGTTCTTCATATTTATATTTATTTATTACTTTTTTACCAGCTATAGCTTTAAGTATTCTAAGTTGCAGGTTATAAATTTTGTCCGTGTATGTTTTAAAAGTTCTACCGTAACTAGTTAATCAATACGTATATAAAGGAGCTACCATGGCATTGTGTAGGTTTATAAGGATATCGTATGGTATTTTATATTTTAGGACATGAAATTTGGCTAGCATTACTCGCATTTTGGTACATACGGATTCTACTTGTGGTCCCCAGTTGAATGTATCGTCTATGATCAACCCCAAATATTTATGTTGAGATACTTGTTCGATAGGTCCACAAGTACAATGCGTGTTATTTTTGTGCAAACAATCATGACTATGTACTATTATTTTAGGTTTCTGATTAGCATGGTTATAGGGTGAATGAATGTGGATGAGTTTTGTTTTTGCGTTTAAAACTAAACCCATGTCATGCGACCATTTGGTAAGTAGCGTTAGATCGTGTTGCAGTGTTTGCTGAGCAGTTTGTATATTGCGATTCGCTGCTATGAGACAAGTGTCATCAGCGAACTGATACACTGTACATTTTTTTATTAAATTGTCAATAAATCACAATATACAAATTTCATAGATAAATCCAGTTTAAAATGTAGTACTTACTTATAAATATATCACTTAATTTTCACTAGGTAAACCCAATTTAAAATGTACTCATATAAAAAGGAAATTAAACATAAATTGATTAAAATTGACTTAGAAAATTGATAAAAATATTATTAAAAATGATTACAAAATTGATAAACAAATTAAGAATTGATTAAAAATGAACTTATAAATTGATTTAAATTGAGAGTTATTAAAAATTAAAAATTCATTAACAATAAATAATACAATACAATAATAAATAATTTAAACAATACAACATTATTTACATAAAAATTCGGCTTCAGTCAACTTCATGCTCATAAATTCATTAATTGTGTAAAAAGCATTATTAATAAAAAATAACTTTAGTTTATTTTTAAATTCCCCTGTGCCAAGGTTCGTCAAAGCCATCGGCAAATTATTATACATACTAATTTTATTATATTCTCCTTGCTTTTTTACTTTACTAAGTCTAAACTTGGGTAATAATAATTTGTTTTTATTTCTTAAGTTATATGTATGAATGTCCTTCCCTTTTTTATACATATCCTTATTTTCATGAATTTCCAATAAACTTTTATATATATATAAAGATACGACAGTCATTATTTTATTCTGTACATAATATTTCCTTGCAGATTCTCTCTTTCTAATCCCTGACAAAATTCTTATTGACCTTTTTTGTGCCACAAGTACTCTTTTAATATCTGCACTATTTCCCCATACTGTTATGCTGTAACTAATTAATAAATGTACATAGGCATAATATACAGCAAGCATAGTTTTGTAGTCAACAAGCGGTTTAAGTTTTAAAAGAGCGTAATTTGCACTTGCTACTCTTTTACATAGTTTCTCTATGTGAGGTGTATGTGTTACAGTATAATCAATTGTGTAACCCAAAAATACATGTTCCTTCTTTATTAAAGCGTCATTTTTTTGATTTTCGTGTTTTATGCTCTAATACAACGCTTTTCCGTATTGAGTACAATGCCATTTGCTTGAAACCATTCTTTCATCAGTTTCAGCACCTCATTTATTTTTTCATTTAATTTTATCTGTGTCGACTCTTTTACTCCTACAAATGTGTCATCTGCAAAGAGATTTACGAATGCCCAGTTAATCATTATAAGTACTAGTAATACAAAAGTGAACACAACTAACGAACAGTCTGAAAATTAAATGTCATATTAGTGAAAAGTCCACTTCTGACTGTCCTGTTGCTATTCATCATCATCATCATCATATCAGCCGCACGACACCCACTGCTGGGTATAGGCCTCTACGACGATTGGCTGCCCGCATCCAGCGGCTTCCCGCGACCTTCACTAGATCTTCATAGAGCTTACTGTTGCTATAAGATCAACTGAATTATTTAAATAATACACAGGTATAATTACATCGTAAGTTATTTATATTTCCAATCGTGATAGTAAAATACCGAAAATGAAGCTTCGGTGATCAAGTGGTAATAATCTCCACGTCGAATTTTAAAGGCCCTTCCTTAATTAAGTCATAAAGTAGTCGTTGGCATCGCCAAGTGCTATTTATAACCTTTCTGCTTATTTTCAGCTATATAGAGTTTATAGGCCCGGCCCGGCCTACTTGGTTTTACGTAACAATTAGGGGGAGCAACTACATTACAACGCCGAGTCGTTTGGGAACCGAAATTAAGCCTTTACTATGGCTTCCGTACTGCAAACATTACAATTCGTCTTCGTAAAAGAACATTAGAAATCGTGTGCCGACGTGTACAATTTGCAATTTAGTTTCAGAGGCCGCTGACAGTGAACTTCCTACAAATCTAATGCCAAAATGATTTGCAATGCAATGTTATTTGGATTAAGACATTATTTGTCTAGGGTTCTATTAAATAAAAATCCAAAATACTAGCCCAATTTAAAATAAATGCCAATTACATTTTTAACCGACTTCATCAAAAGGAGGAGGTTCTCAATTCGATTGTATGTTTTTTTTTTTTTTTTATCGTTGTTCGCGCGTATCTTCGACATTTATGAACCGATTTAGATGATTCTTTTTTTGTTCGATTGAGTTTTCTTGCGAGATGGTCCCATTTATTTTTTTTTCAAATCGGTTCAGTAGTTTACAAGTAATCCTGAAAATACTACGATATTAAATCAACTAACTTGACAATTTTGTTATTTATGAACCGAATTAGATGATTTTTTTGTTGGGGAAGGGATACCTTTCAATTTTCTACGTGACACGCACTCTCGAGTTTTGAGATCATCGGAGAACTTAACATTGGAAATACCGAAGCACTCAACTAAATTTCTGGATAAGTCCTATGCAATCCAAGCTGCCCGTCTCTGGAATGCATTGCCGGATGAAATTAAACGTGCACAATCCCTAGATATATTTAAGCGACTTGTAAAGGAACACTATCTATCATTGTCACCATAGCCTTACCACACTTTATCCCTTCTTGTTTAAGTCTTATATAATATTTTTGTAACTATTTGTAGTGTATGTATTGTATATAATTTTTTAGGTATATGTCATATTGTAATATATATAATCATAGTGTAAAAGCACCATAAACTGCCCACTTCTTATTCTTTTTCTTCCAGTCATACAAATGGTTGCCTGGAAGAAATTGCTTTTTAGCGATAAGGCCGCCAAATTGTTCTTAATATGTATTTTTTTTCCTTGTAATGTTTTCTATTATGGTGAACAATAAAGAATATATCTATCTATCTATCTATCTACCTTTGTGTAGTCTTTTTAGCCGACTTCAAAAAAGGAGGTATTCAGTTTGTATGCATGTATGTTTCTCCGCGATTATCTCACGTTTGGCTGAGCCGATTTTTCTACCTAAATAATATACCTACACTACCTAATACAGAAGGTACTTACACTAAAAATAAAAAAATTGTTTAAAAAACAAAAAAACCGACTTCAAAAAACCTGCCTCTAAAAAGCAAGAAATAATATACAAATCATTAGATACGCATTATCATTGTTATAATAAAACACGTCAATAGAAGTCGGGTGGGGCTTTTAGAATAAAAAAAGGAAGATGTACTCCAGCCCCACCCGACTTTAATAGACGTGTTTTATTATAACAATGATAATGCGTATCTAATGATTTGTATATTATTTCTTGCTTTTTAGAGGCAGGTTTTTTGAAGTCGGTTTTTCCATACAAAACTGTGAACCGCAGTAATTTTTATTTGGTTTAATATTTTGGATTATTTATTTAAGGCGGTTGTATGACCGAAAGTGGCGCCCTCAGAGGTTTTTATTTAATAAGTTATTAATATAAAAAGATTTTAATAATGTTTATCGTGGAGATTTTAGGGCCCATGGTCTAATATTTTTAGAAGGTATTACTACATGCCCTCGTAGTCATTCGTAGAAGAAGATAGTAAATGTGTCAAAAACGGCCACTTTTAGCAGTTTTGCTATCGACTTCTAGCAGTGACTACGAGGGAATGTAACGATACCGGCTAAAAGTACTAGACTGTGGACCCTAAAATCTCCACGATAAACATTTTTAAAATTGTGTATTAGAATTATAATAATAAATATAATTCACCGCGGCGCCACTTTCGCTCAGGGTACCACCTTAATAGAACCTAGACAAATACTGTCTTAACACGGATACATAGATTTTAATAAAGCATTTGAATCAAGTGATGTTTATCCTCCATGTATAACAGAATAAACAATAGTGCCCATGCTATTATGCTATATTATAAATAGTAGATAATGAAAGAACATACTCCCAAAATATAATTAGAAAATTAAACCTAATTGACTTGAGAAGTATCATCAAAATCGACAGTTACTTAAAGGAAATTTTGTGCGCCCAAATATTTTCACTGTTTAATTACTAATTCTAAACAGTATCTATAAGTAAAGGGTAATGTACCAGACTCAATTTGTCTCATAGCATTCTCCTTAAGTGTAATTGCGTTTCGTAATAAGTAATTTGGGAAATTCCCTCCTCGGGTCTTGCTTCCACGATGGTATAATTAGATACGTCGTTAATTAGAAGCAGCTCTACGAGAGCACTCAGGCGCTGCTTTCGTTTACTTTCATAAGCACTAGGCAGGTCTAGCCAGCTAAAATTAAATCAAAATGTGCAAAAAAACCGTTAAGTTTCTGTAAAATTTCAAGTACCACAATTTAATAGTTTAATGTTTTACCATTGGTAATTGTGGTTCCTATGCTTCCAGATAAATTTGACATTCGAGGATTTTTAATTTTTACGGAAAACCAACAGCATTTTAAGTGCCTACTAAGGCCATTATAGCTATCTTTGCTAATGCACAGATTTTGATCCGAAATATATTTAAGTACAGTTCATTATAAAGAGAAAAAAAAATCAACTTCTATAATGAAGCTAGGCATACCTTCGCGATATGTGATTCCGATCAAAACACTAATCCAAATCGCTGACTATTAGTAAGCCCGTTATGGTGGAAACGAAAAATTACAGATATAATTTTCCGCGAACACATGGCAACCGCTCAGAACATAGGGGAGAAAGCTATTCTGTTAATGGAGGCACAATGGAAAAGAAAACTCAATCAAGCGCACGAGTCACTGTGATTTCTGCGCCTAACTAGGTACAACCTACCTCTCGCTTGTGTATTCTGACCTTAAGCACCATTACATAAGGTCCACACGTCTTTCTCCGCTTGCGGTCGGTCGTATAAGAGATATATTGTGGGCTCGGAGTCGTCATTAGCCACGGAACGCCACATCGCCCACAGAGGGCGGAAGAAATTCTTCTAAATAACCTTTACGTAACTTTTCATATGTGAGTCTGATTTAGCGGTAGCCATCAGGAGCCCAGATTTTTTTGCGGTTATGCTTAATTGGATCTTAATTTGCCGAGTCGATGCTTATTACTTTTAGTTTCGTTTCACGGAATATTATACGAATCATCTATATAAAATGTGGGTGGGTAGTAGGAAAATATAGGTTTATTTGAATAAAATATTCTGAGTTGACTTTGAATGAATACTAAATCATATCCAAAGAAGTCTCTTTCATAAAAAATCTGTGATAGCCTTTTTTGCATTTTATTCAAATCTTTCAGCACGTCTTAAGCACCAAATGCCGAAACACTCTCCTTCAAACATTCAGGCTCGCATTTATCACATCAAGAACATCAAGGAGCATTTCGTATTGTAATGTCGTCGTTACGACCACTTATACATATTTATAGGGGCAGGTTTCAGCCGGTAGGCACGGCACGTATGCGCGCGTGTCGGATGAATTGAACCTTCCGTGACATGAGCTCAAAAAGTAAAATTTAAAGGACTTTCATACTTAACCGTTTGGAATTTACGTGATAAGCGCCGCGCCGGTCGAAAAAAATGTGCTGCGCTGTGTTGTAAAATGAATGTTAAAAAATGAGATTTGACAAGATTGGATGTTTGGTGTGTATTTTTGTCTGATATTATGGTAAGTAGGAGTGCATTTATCTATTATTATGTACGTTGTAATTTATTCGCCAATCATAAAAAAGGAAAAGACAAAGAATAAAGGACACGATGAAATTAAAACAAACCAAATCTTAGAAACCCCTAGGAGCACATCATCATCATCATCATATCAACCTCAAGATACCCACTGCTGGGTATAGGCCTCCCCCAAGGATCTGCACGACGATCGGTCCTGCGCTGCCCGCATCCAGTGGGTTCCCGCAACCTTCACCAGATCGTCGGTCCACCTTGTTGGGGGCGTACCCATCGGAGCGTGTCGTCCGGTGCGCACGCGATGAGCTCTTATTAAATTCAAAGTAACAATCATGATATCAATAAATTAACTGCATAACGTCTTTGTATTCATTCTACACAGAGGACAGACAACCTTCATATAATTTCCTAGAACTACTAAGTTACAGAGTAATGTTATTTCATTCAATTACTCAGCCTACGTATTGGTTCTGCTCTGCATCTTTATATGGAATATTTGACTTCCTTTTTAATATTTTATATTTTTGAAAACCACAGCCTGTTATCAAGTTTGCTTACCTGTGGCCAACTTCGTACTGGGCAGGTCCAACTTTAAAATAAAAACAGGTCAAGTAAAGAATGCAAAATGGAGAGCAACGCTATCAAAACTTCGTTACATCGACGTGTAGCGTGAAGAAAATTGAATGTTCAGGGGGTCTAACTATATAAACGACAACACTGTAGTTTTGTGATTTGTAGCATAAATCCTTTGAAAATCGCAAAAAATTGCTATACCTACATATTATGTTTTTGAAACATCTGCATTGCATTCAATATAAAAATGAATTTGAGTTCGATATTATGCTTAAGGTTAATTTATTGATACATATAGAACATAGTGTCTATAATAAAGGGATGAGGAGTCTACAGTGCTATTTTGTCTATGTATGCAGTACAAATGATAAAACAACAATTGACTGGCATGCAAATGAAAATGCCCTGCGGGGTAGCAGGTATTAACATTGTGTTGGGGAATGGTCATTTGTACATCGTAATATTGCTATTATAATTATATTCTGTGGTACAATCACGAATTCTATAATTTTGTTGTAACTGTAACTTACATTATAATATAGTGAGATTTATCCCATTGTAGGGCGACACACGTATGAGCTTTTGGATGAATTAAGAGATACAACGCCTACATATTACATGAGGAATAAAACGGCGAAAACTTTATGCGACATTAATCTACGGACTTTATGAGATTAGCTTAGTTATTTTAGATTAATGTGACGTAACGTGTGTTAGGTGTAATAAGTAGATAATTATAGTTCTTTAAATATTTTTTTGCCTGTCGCGTTACGGAAGGTAACGGAGCAAAATTTGGAAGAAAATAAAACTGAAATCCGGAAGTTTATTTTAAGATGTCACTAGTCATCTGTCCTAGGGTTACAGAAATTAGGAGCTACTATTAAGCTAAGTAAGTAAGACTAACAAAGGGTTAGATAAGGGCGAAGCAGGATATGAAGTGGCGGTCACACAGGAACGTCCAGGTAGCGGGAAGGCGCTCGAGGTGGGTACGGGACCCCGGCGGATCAGATGAGGGACGCGCAGGTGGACCAGGCAGCGCAGGTGGTGGCGCGGGGCAAGGTGGACAGCGATACTCGACGACGGGCGTGGCCCGCAGGAGTACGCGTTGCAGAGCACGGGACGACGTAGCCAGCCGGTTAACGTAGCGGCGCGGCGTGAGTAGAGCGTGCATAAGGCCCAGGGGATCCGACGTAGAGTCTTCTCTGTAGGACATCGGCGGATTGTGTTGTAGGTATTAATGGAAAATAAATTTGAGAGTTGATTTAATTGTAATTCGATCAATCGATTCTAAAGTAAACTTTATAATTTTATACGTTCTCTAAAACAATCTGAAAAAGTGTTTTTAATGCAAACTAAAGTCTTTGTCTTAAAAGACATAAATTGCTATAATAATGTAATACCAGCCAACTGAGCCATTACGCAATTCCTTACAATTTGTAAGAAAGTAAAAATCGCAAACTGTAAGTTGTTACAAAACTCGTAATCCCAAAAACGTCTGTTCGTAATTTCTTTCCCGATTTTAAAAGAGCCATCTTTCATTTACGACGACATTTAGAACAAGAAAATTTTCAGGCTTCGACACGAAGTTTTGCCAATTTCCGTACTTTGTGATGCTTTTTTTGTGACCCACAGTTTGGCATTAATCTTTCGTACAAAAAGCCCTCCTATACTCGGCGACTTGTTAGAGCAACTGTTTAAGTCGACAGATTTAAATTGCCGATTCGTTGGGGCAGGCGATTAAGTTTTTCGGCCTATATACTCGTAATTGCCCATTACCTTCAGACTTGTGGATGAAATTAATTTTCGAAGTAAAAGCTTCGTGAATCACACCCATTAATCGAATTTCACGGAACAAAGTTCATATCTATTCAATATTGTAAAAGTTGGCTCTGGATTTTATATTACGGTTGTTCGTTCACTCTCGCCATTCGAGGTCATATTCGACCCAAATTTGTCCAACTGCGGACACATTTTCAACGTCTCCACGAACACTTTTCTTTTTATTGGAATGTATATTTCAGAAATTTCATCGGCGCACTACTCGGGTCTCTCATGTTATTGCAAATGAAAATGTGCTTCGGGTCCTTTATCTCGTCTTAAATTCTACTCTTTTATATTTCTGACCTTTCTTAGTTTTTCGATGCGTTTGGGTGATTCTTGTTTATTTAATTTTACAACTTTATAAATAGCCGTTAAGAATCTGATACAGGTGACACCTATATCTTTTAACATTTAACTTTTTAGACGCGATAGCGTTTGGCTAAGAAGACTCAAAACGCAGCAATGCTTAATATTTTTATCTATATTACTTATTTATATCATATTCGCTAATGATGCAGATGACGTCTGCCGACTTGTACTATTAGTTATTTTATGTCTGCCGTCCGTTTTAAGGTGCGAATGATAATGAAACCACTAATATAATCGTAATAAAAATAAGTAGCGTAATGTTCATAATTTACACACTACCTTTTTAATAAGTGGAAAAATGGTTTCATAAAATGTGACACAGAAACCCGAACCCAAGACCATTCTTAGCTAGGCCTTTATGGTACTAAGTACCTCCATTAAGATAACAGTTACCCGTTATTGCTGAAGAAGTGAAGACCTATGGTGAATCCAACAAACACGCGATTGCAATCGACGATATGTGATTGTGTAAAACTTCACCGCACGTCCTTTGTCTTTAAAAAAAAATACAAAATTAAAGTCAGGATACATTCCATTTAATCTCTAATAAAGGTAAAAACGAATTTCCCAAGTACGCGATTAAAAATCATTAGGTTCTGTAACATTTAAGGTATCTCCACCATCGGCAACCATAACGGAAATTGCTAATATATTAGGTACTGTAATTTTTATGTTCCCCTGCATTTTATAGGCTCATATATCGGGCTTACTCCACACTGAAAATATTTTACGGCTTTTACGTTCATAAGTATGTGTTTTATAGAAGTCTTACAATCGCATAGTTACTTAGGGATTTCTTATTAGGAAGTTGAACATTAGTTTTGCTTCGCACTCGATACCGTTTATTAGTATTGATTGAGTATTAATAACCTTGAGTTAGTTGTTTAGTTGCTAATTGAAGTACCTATATACGAATTCGTGTGTGCTTATGGACAAACTGGAGCTAGGACTTTAGAGTTAACAAGAGCTCAACCGTAGCTGTGTACGGCTGAAACTGGGCGAACCATCTTTTTGTGTCAAAGTGATATCGTAGCGTAGGGTCTTACAGTCCTACAACAGTCCTACTCTAATTTCATCTAAAAGAGTCAATCGAGCTCCGAGTCCAGTTTCAGTCTGGCTTCGGTAGGGATCCGGTAAAGCTCCTGACGAGCTGTGGTCGTGTTTTGTCTGAGTTCTGGCGCCATCAATATGAATTTAGCAAAAAAAACAGTAACATCGATTTTTTACAAAAAAAACATTACTAGCCATTATCAAATGCGGGACCATTATCAATTGTTGTTGATAATGATAATAATTAATCGGTAACCATACATACCATATCAAAGAACATAGGAACCATATTTTTTTGCGTTTTGATTCCAACGGCCAAGTAAAATATTGTGAATGGAATTAAACACATTATAAGAACAAATTCTCATATAGAAGTCGGCGTGATTCCGTTTTAGGTTAGCTCCTGGGTAAGCTCGTAAAGTTTCACGGCACGACGCGTCGGCTGCGACGGCAACGGCCGCGGGCATCACAAACCATTTACCGCGATCAATCACCCTCCTGAGCCAGCATCTTGCTCTATATCACTTTACGGGAACTTTCACTGAGCAACGTGAATTGGTGAACGTGAATTGTTGAGTGTCTGATTCATTTCTCCTTTTTTAGGGAATAGGGAATTCATGAGGAGTTTTCCACAAAAAAGGAAAACCCGGTGTACATATATGGAAATGTGGAATTTCGGATTCACTACTACAATGGAGAACATGCATCAATTTTTTTTGTATCAAAATCAAAAGTATAATGCGTGAGAAAATCAACTGTAATATTAAAACTTTTCTCATGCGTTTTTTTCTCGTGATATATTCACTTGAAGTTAGCGCACAGAAGCACCCGCCGAAAACGCTCTATACAAAACGGTCAACATTTGTGACGTCACTTATGCCACGTCTGTATGGAGTTAGCTAGGAATTTTCAAATATCTCCCTAAATATTGCGCTTAAGTTCATAATTGTGTAATACAAAATATTATTTCTTACTTGATATTCTATCCGACTGTTATGTGCATTATATCCGAAAATGAAAAAAAACGCCATTTTCTCTTGTGTGATAAAACTAAAATAATACATTTTATTTTTATTTTTCTGTTCCATCATGTTTTTATACGTGTCCGCAGCGATCAAGCTCAAATTTATCAAAATCGGTGACTTATGAATGTTCCCCATTGAGTTTTGTGATTTAGTCTACTCAGATGCCTTAATATTTTCTTGAAAATTTTTGAAATAGGCCTAGGTAACACTCTTAAACACTCAACTGTGTTTCACAAGGACAGTGAAACAACTTGATTCGCTATAGTGTGTAACAGTTCAAAACTGAACATGTTAATTTTTATCTCAAATATTACTTAAATTGTAAAGAAAAGAAATATATTAAAGGAAGGTTGTCACTGACCTTGTTCTCAGGAACTTATCGGCATTTGATTATGCAGTTATTCACAAAAAACACAGGTTTTGTAGTAAATCATAAGCACTTCAGATGTCAATCAACAATTAATAAAATGTTCATTATTTTTCAAAGGAGCTTGTGTTAAACATTACTTGGACTCATAAATTGTTGTACTTCACAATTTGTTTGTCATAATTTGATGATGAGAAAGAATAACATAATATTAGCTTAGAAGGTTATAAATTAATAACAGATAATTACAGAAGATTATGACAGATAGGATGACGTAAATCTGACAGCTAGTGATAAAAATCGGAACTATTTAGCAATTGTGAATTTTCTGTAAGAAAGGCAAAGGGTTTTAACCTTACTGCCAATTTTGGAAGTCAAAACGAATTAATTTCATTTCCACAGATAAGTTCATGTGATAAATTAATAATGTTTAAAAGCATAAATTGTTGGGAAAAACTTAAATAAACATATTGGTTTGCATAAATGTGAAACTATTTTATTCTCGTTCAAGTTTGTTTACCAAGAGATAAATGTGACTAAATAATGCTGAATTGTGTTTGTTTATTTTACTGAATAATAATTAGTAAAATAGAACATGATTAAGTAATTAATTGTTATAATAATCTGTCTAAAGAGTAATTTAAGGTCATAAAAATAGGCGGAAGTTTCTTAAATCTTTCTTGGCGCCAAGGTTTAAATATTAATCCTCGTGACGTTCAAAACATGGATTAAGTTATAATTCATTCATAATTATTATTGATAATATTATTAGTTTTATTAGCACTCATCAGTTATCGTCATAATTGTTTATTTCTAAAAAATACTTTAAAGAGGAATGAAAATTTGGCGATTAATTAGGTTTAGTAAGTTGGCAGCTATGGTACAGATTGCACGATTGCACAATCACAATTAGGCGGTCTGCACAATTTATATTTGCAATATGGTAGCACCGACGCGTCAGATTGATGGCGACGGAATGTCGCGGGGGGGTAAAATAATAAGAATGTTGCTAACTAAAATTGCAAAGTACCCATTTTTGTATGTGTGTTTAGTTAGAGATAATAAGTTTACTGTATTTTAAGCAGGTGGAAAAGCGGAATATTTGCATTAATTAGTACTCAGCAATAGGTATTTTGGCAATTTAAATTATACGGGATTAGGTAAAGCAAAGTGAAACGATTAATTAGTTAAAATCTAAATGAAGTTGGTTTGAGGGTATTAGTTTATGTAAGGAAATTATATTAATCGTATTATTAAAGATTGACAAGACAAAACTGATTACGTAACTTTTAGTAATATTATTGTGAAATTTTATTATTCGAAAATGATTTTCTCAAAGTGTTGCGTTTCGAGGTTATGACGAATTATTGAAACTGTTAACGACTTCACATAAAATGAAACTTATAGTCTTTGTTGATTTAAATAAGATAATTATCAAAATGTAGTGTAAGTAATTTTTAATATCTCCATTAATAGGGTTAGTGAAATATTTTCATAAGCGGGGAACACTGAATAAGGGGAGGAGCTAGAAATAGGGCACCAATAGGAATGGGCTAAAGTGCACAATGTCAATTTAGCGCGGGAAATTTTAGCTATTTTGATGAAAAAAGCGCAAATTACTTGGCGCCGTTTTGGGTCGCGTCATGACGCTAATTTAGTCTTTATAAGGGGAAGGATCAGAGAAGCGGGGATTCATTTCTCCGGTGTCAAGCGAAGCGTCAAGACGTAATTTTTGAAGAAACTCCACATCCCTCTGTAAGATCGCGTTACTGAAAAAGTTTATTTTTAAATCAAGCAAATTTCAAGAAGTCAGCAAGAAAGTGGTCGAGGTTTTCTGACGAATAGGGCCGCATTTGTCCCGCGAATCTTTTGCATAAATGCTTTAATTTGAGCTTATCTGGTATAATTAAGTTCATAATTAAAGTATGTAGATTTTGTTTGCGATAATCATAAAGTAACGTAGCTTTCCCTGTAAATTCTTGAATTAGTATAGTAGGACTACTAAGAATTGAAGTTCATAATTAAAATATGCAGATTTGTAGTGAAATCCTATAGAGTCATGTAGTTCTCTCGGTGGGGTCATGAGGTAATACAAATGTATTGGTTCTTGAGTCTGTTGAGGTCGGGGCTGCATTATTTTGTGGGATGAAAGCTAACTAGATTTGCTAGTATTATTATACAATGTTGATTTTAGATGAGTATTCATTTAGTTTTGTGTCTTTTTGGGGCGATTTGTCAGATCCTCGCGGGGGGTTTAGGTAGAAAAGTCTAGCCTTGTGGCGGGTTAGATGGGCATTTGTTTTGAAAACTGCCTAGCTAGTCACATAATATTACCAAGCTTACCTACAGCGATGGAAATCAGACGGTCCGAAATGAGTTGGGAGATATCCCTGTCCATGGCTGTGGGCAGCAGGCTTGGTATTATTATTCCTTATGTAGGGTCTTGGTCGTTCCTTCCCACTCGGCCAAGAGAGCGTCAAAGGTTGCTAGAAAATTAGGGAGTGCCACTCAAACTGTACAGAATTGGGCAACAGGATTGGTGGTAAGCATTCCAAGAATTGCATAGGAAATTCTAAATTTAGACGCAAATAGGCAGGTAAATTCATTAATAAGGTAGGAATATTATTATTAGGTGAATTGAGCAAAAGTAAAAGGTAGCATTTCAAGAAGGTGGGGTATTCTTTGAAGTGAGATCTGTGTGGGCGTCAAAGATGTCGGGAAACATCATGGGGGTCGCATAGGAATTCAGAAATTTAGTAGTTGTTAGGCAGGTAAGTTCACTAGGTAAGATTCCATGTCTTAAAGTAGGCGCTTTAACAGGAATCCATAGGTAGGTGCCTTAACAAAAAATCCATTTAAACTATAGCTCGGTGTAGTGAATATTCACAATGTAGCATTAATTGTGTTGGTTTTACCAGTTTCGGTGAGTACATATTAATTAATTACTTCAGTGAGTGGATAGTGAAAGTTAATTTATTACTACTTATAAAAGAAAGTTCCTTTATCTTTGAATTGGATTGGATTTATGATGATTTTGTGTGGAGACTATTGATTTTAAAAGAAATATTCTATTCTAGTAATCTAGAAGGTGTACTGAAATCTAGATCTGGGTGTATGAAAAAAGCCTGCGTTTCTATATATGCTAAGGTTGATTCACGGCTATTAGAACGCTAGATCAAAATGTTTGAGTGGACTTTTTCTATTAATAGAATAGTTTTGTATAATATAGAAACAATACTTCAATTATGTACTATAAAAGTATCAAACTGTTTAGTGAATATATCCAAATTCTCAAATGGTTAAACTAAAGTACTTTCTCATCAATATTTCAGCTAAGTTTCATTTACCAATTCAATTGGAAGTTGTTTCAATAGAGTTATATTCCACAATTGAATTTAAGTACTTATTGACAAACACAATTAATGTACAGGTTAGATATCATTAGAAGACTAAACTGAAATTACCATAGTTCATAGAAGCTATAATAGGTTCCGTTGTTGAGATGCGGAAAGACTGCGACCAAATAATACATTCCCTTTGAATTAAATTGTCTTTCCTTCAGAAATTGGATCTATCAGACCCTTTTGAATGGATAGTAATGTTGTGTCCATAATTATGTTATAATGTTAAACAGTTTCGCTAACAATAAATATATTTTTAAATTAAATTAAAGTTGTGCAATTCCACCATCACAATAGAAAGATAAATCTTCATTGTGATAAGCTGATAGATCGCTTGAAGCACTTTGCTTGTCCTCTTTTATTAAGACAGACATACTAAGACTAAATAATTCAACTAATTTATTAATTAAAGTTGTCATGAAAGCAAATGGTGGAGCTAGAGGAGAATTGTCCCAGTACGGTTAGTCGAGATTCACTATACAGAGCGGGGAGGTGCTCTGTATCTAGCTAGCAAAGAAACCATTGTTTACTTAGTACTTGACTATAGCACAATAGTATATTTTATATTTGACAAAAAACACTAGAACAATTATTAAGTAGCGATGATAAATTTTCTATATTCTGAATTAATACAACGTTAACTTCTATATTTATTACCATTTTACCTTCTTTTACTCTATTCCTAAGCCTCTAACCACATAGGATAACCTAAATTAAATAAAATAAGAAAGTAAGAAAATAAAATCATAATTAGTAGCGGTGAACAATTTTCTATATCTGACTTTTGGGTGATCATAACTTTTGGTTATTTCATTCAGTTCTTATTACTGTAATATCTATTAGCATTCCATCATACTAGACTTTTATAAACATACTGAGCAAATTATCCTAAAAAAAATAGGTACCATATTGAATTTCATATAAGTACAGCGGGTAGACATAAGAGTAAATTCTATACCATTTAAAAGTATGCAGTAAACTAAGTCAGTTATTAGAATAAGAAGCTCCATAAAGCAATATCAACATTCTAATATAGGTAAAAATTAGGTAGTTTCACTTTAAAGAAATACTTAGGTTGGCTGAAAGAGATTTCTTTAGAGATAACTCTTCATTACTCACAGGTCTTGTTATAAATTAGGTAATAATAATTATAAGTGCAATAAAGATTATATCTATGTAAAATTTAATATCAAATTCTATTAACAATTTATTAGGGTAACGGCTAATTTGTGATATTATCAGTTAGTAACAGTCATAGTAACAGAATTAGTTAGGAATGAATAAGGAAAGAATGATAGCGTTATAGTCGGGAGACAAACAATGATTGCACTTCTGAAAAGAATCTAGGTTACTATTATTCACAATCAGGGACCGCCCTAGAAATCACGAGCCCTTTCAGACCACATAAAAGCACGTCAGTAATGTAGGTTATATCTATAGGTAGGAAAGGTTAACAAGGAATAACTAAGTAGACGATAGGTTTGAATATTTAATCGGAGCAAAGGATAAGATTTGATACATAAAAAACATTGGGTAGGTAACTTACATAATATAAAGAAATAGGTAGTTAATTGACATACATCGTTCAGCATTTTAGTATGGTAGAAGTAGGGGTTGGTAAGGGGGGGTTACAAGTGGCTTTATGAAACTATTTTTAACATTGAGTGTGATCAATGAAAATTCCAACATAGCGGTTAAAATGACCGGACGATTTGTAACTGCAAAGCGCCGGCAAACCATTTAGACAGGCATTATGTGAATGAGCACTGAACATGTGTCGAACTTCGCATCTCGCAGGTCCAATCTGATAGTTGAGGTATGAACGAGCTAGGTTTTCTTGCTGGGTCAGATGAACACGTTTTGAATCCCGAACGGGGTTTTTTTATAAAAAGATTTTTCGTACTTTCTTGTCTATGTATGTGTGGTTACAGTTACGAGTACATTATGATTTCTAGATCTGTACGTGTGATTTCTCTAGCTACTTATACCATGTAAGATCAAAACAAGACCTTTGATATTGAATCATAAAAAAATAATGTACAATGAAATCAAATCACAAATAACCGTTCGCTTTAACAGAAAATTCGCACCAAACCGTTCATTAAAATTCGCACCCAGCGCCGAAATCATAAGCAAAAAATAAGGATTCATTTTTCTTCCCAATATTGTCCTACTGCCACCCTTCATCAGACGCGAAATGACTGTTTTTATTCAATTTACGAAGCTTATTCAAGTTTAAAGGGAGTTTTGGTTGCAAATCTTGATTGATAGCTCGTACGGGGGCTCATCAATTTTCACCGAACGCTGAATTTGCACTTTAATGATACAAGTATGGCTGCTTTGTGCTGTCTTTATTGTATTAAAATTTTGCTGACATAATAATATCGTTATTCTTTGATTTATAGTAATTGTAAGAACCTAATGTAGCTAAATATTTTAGTAACATTGGGCACATTTTCTTGATAAAAATTTTTTGCGAATCACTTTTGATTGACTTACTATGAAACTAACTTTTAACCGCATCTGTGGTCTGTTTTGCCATACATGTTAGACGCAGGGGTCCCGGGTTCGATTCCCAGGAGGGTGGTACAATTTGTACAGGGTTTGGTTGGTGGTAGGGCTTATTTCAAGTCCGCCTGGCTAGCTACCACCATCTTACCTAAGTCTGACGCCATAACAACAATTTAAAAATTGATGTGTTCCGGCAGTTTGAGGTAAGATAGCCAGTTCCTCAGTGGTAAGGATCCCAAGTGTAGTGCTCTTAAACTTTCGATCTGTGAGGAGAAAACCAAGCACTATCCCGTTGTGGATAAAAAAACTACGAAACACGTATAGATCAAAGCCGAATAAACATAACACAAATTGTTATAATGAAATTATAGGAGAATAATTTTTCATTCATTTTCTAAATCCCTTCAAAGCTCTAAACAAAAGTTTCATTATTAGTTAAACGTTATTGAAAATTCTCGAAATTGAAACCGCAGTATATGAGATGACTATATTAAAATTGTTTCACTCAGGTATTTCAATCAAGTTTCTGATAAAGGTATATAATATGAACTGCCCAACAGTATTAATTCGCTTTCAAGCATGTCGAAAGTATTTCTAATAGCAAAACTTATATGAGAATTCTTGTTTACGACTCTTTTTATATTAAAGCTATAAAGGAATTACTAGCTTCTGCCCGCGACTTCGTCCGCGTGGATATTCGAAAAAATCCCCAGGGAACCTTTGACCGGAATAAAAAGATCCTGTTTATATCCAGGCTATAAAACATCTGTGTGCCTTTCATCCAAATCTGTTCAGCCGCTTTTGCGTGAATGAGTAACAAACATCCAAATATCGTAGCTTTCACATTAATATTACTAGAATTATTAATTATTATTGTTAAGTAGGGAGTAAGGATTGTTATTCACGTCAGTAGGCCGCGTTGTTATAGCAGAAAATCGTCTTGAAATAGTTTTTGTAGACCCTATGTCCTTTTCTGTACCCCTAACAATGTGTACAGTTCGGAACCCTGTGCGCGAGTCCGACTCGCACTTGGCCGGTTTTTTTAGCACCAGCCGCCTGTGATATATAATGTTTTTATCATTATCATGATTCAAATAAGTAAGGCATATTGTTTTAATTAAATACTGCGATTTGACTGGTATTGTTTTTTTATGATAAAAAAATCAAAAGCATGATAAATCTTACATAAAGTGCATTAACTACAGGCAAAGCAGCGGCAAAATGTACTTTTATTATGTTTGTTATAAAATGAAATTTATGTATCAATAATACCTAACTACATACATTATTTTAAGCCAAAAAAATAAATAAGGTATTAATACTATTTTTTATTGAAAACCTAGATATACTCTAAATATGTGATCAACCCAACTAACTAAATAAATAATTCATTTAAATGCTTGTATGTACAAAAAATAAAACTGAAAAGCAGTAGCAGATTTATACGTATCACTTTATGGGATTAAATTGTAATTGTATTCCTCTCATATTTCAGCTGTTTACCTAAATTTTTATCGGTCGAACGCTGCAGTCCACGGCCGCATGTCAGAAGCACTTGCTCGCGAAAATTATGGGCCAGGCAGACGCCTAACTCGCTGTTTTTGTTTCCAAGATTAACGATGAACAACGGCCCTCGAAAAAACGTGTCACAGAAAACGGATATTACCCCAAAAGTTTACGGTATAAATTTTCTTTTGTTCACTTTGTAAAGTTTTGTGTAAATAATGAAACAGTTCTTTTATGGTTTCAGCGCTCCGCTTCCTCGCGAAGTTTGATGTAGAAGTTCCAATCTTTTGGTGAGCGTGCAATCTTTGTAAATTATATCAAAGCGATATTATAAAATAATAACGTTATATTGTTTTCATCACACTTGCTCGTAAAGTGAGCCCTAATACATCGCTTTTAGGGCCATAAACCGAGCTATAACAAACGCGTGCAATAATATATAAAACACTAGTTCGTAATAGAATTAACCCTACAAAGTTAAATTAGTACCTTACTGCAAGTTCTATGCGAGTAAACAGAGCATTCCTAATTTAGCCGGGTAATACAGATTTTTTTTGACAACAAAGAGGTTTTATGCTGCTGAAAATTCATCTACATTTTTGGAATAAATAAATGTGTAAGCCCTTAATTAAGTCAAATAAATATATAATAATATTCACAATAATAATAAAATCCACAATATTTTGTTATAAAATATTAAAATATTTGCATTTTGTCACTTAAAATTATAATTTTGAAGTATTAGTAGTAGGCTGTATGCTCCTCACCCCTTTGTTCGCAAAATATTCTTGCGTTGGGCGTGTGAAAAAAAAACCAAAAAAAAACATGTGCGCCTTTTCCCATATTTTGTTTTTGCCATATTTGTTGCTGTGTGATAAATTACTTTGTTTTTTCCTCGCAAATGTGTTGAAAAACGTCGTATGAAACTCGTGAGCTCTTGCTTATTGCACACTCGGCTGAGTTACGCCCTCGCCTGCGGCTCGGGCTGCAACCCACAGCCTTGTGTGCAATGAGCAACCTAAGCTAACTTGTCTCATAATGTACTATTTTTATAGTTCTTCAATTTTATCATTTATAAGCAATTTAATAACCGATAACTGTCATCTTTACCGACTTCCAAAAAAGGAGAAGGTTCTCTGCAGTTCGTCTATATATTTGTTTTTTTTTAAATCAGTTCAGTACTTTTCAAATAATCTTGAAAAAAGCACGAAAATACGATACGATTTTGTGTGAACTACCTCGATGATCAGTCGTATAACTTCTTTGTTTATGAACTGAATAAGATATTCTTTTTTTTTTTAAATCAAAAAACCGACTTTAAAAAACCCTACATCTAAAAAGCAAGAAATAATATTCGTAATAATGAAAACACGTCTATTGAAGTCGGGTGGGGCTTTTAGGGCAGAATAAAAAAAAGGAATTTTACTCCAGCCCCACCCGACTTCAATATACGTGTTTTTATTATTAAGAATATCATTGCTTGCTTTTTAGAGGTAGGTTTTTTGAAGAAGGTTTTTTGTTTTTTTAAACAATTTTTTGTTACTTTTAATTTAGGCATTATTATTACTTCGGTCACGGCTTTAAAATTTACCAAATTCTAACAAATTCTATGCGACCATGTCTTCAATGGCTGAGGTAATCAGTCAAAAGTGTATAAGTATTTACCAAATTGAACTTTGGAAACTTAGAACGTTGTTTTTCAGCAAGCATCGATTTTCACAAGGATCCTTTGTATTAAACTATGAAATTTCTTTACTTTAACCTTAAATAACCTTTCAGCTTAACTAGTACAACACGAAGTAAAATGAAAGATTTAGTAAACGATACCCTTACTGACGTTGAACTCACCGCTCGTTAACTGAATAACGTTTCGTTGGTAGTTTCTCAATTGCCTGATAACAAGCGTTGCATCAGGCTTTCGGACCTTCAGATGGGAGCGGGTTAGGAGGTAAAGAACGCTAACGTCTGTCACCGGGCGCGTGGCTGGCCCGACTAAATGCAGTGGAACTCCCACTGTCATTTTTTATCACCGTTGTGCCATTTTTAACCGACTTCATCAAAAGGAGGAGGTTCTCAATTCGATTGTATATTTTTTTATATATCGTTGTTCGCGCGTATCTTCGACATTTTATGGACCGATTTCGATGATTCTTTTTTTGTTCGCTTGAGTTTTCTTGCCAGATGGTCCTATTTAATTTTATTTCAAATCGGTTCAGTAGTTTTTAAGTAATCCCGAAAATACTATGATTTTCAACTACCTTGAGGACTTTGTTATTTTATGAACCGAATTAGAGGATTTTTTGGGAAGGGATACCTTTGTGTAGTCTTTTTAACCGACTTCAAAAAAAGTAGGTATTCAGTTTGTGTGTATGTATGTTTCTGCGCGATTATCTCATGTTTGGCTGAGCCGATTTTTCTACCTAAATAATATACCTACACTACCTAATACAGAAGGTACTTACACTAAAAATTAAAAATTAAAAAAATTATTAAAAAACAAAAAAAACCGACTTCAAAAAACCTGCCTCTAAAAAGCAAAAAATAATATACAAATCATTAGATACGCACTATCATTTTAATAATAAAACACGTCTATTGAAATCGGGTGGGGCTTTTAGAATTAAAAAAGGAAGTTGTACTCCAGCCCCACCCGACTTCAATAGACGTGTTTTATTATAACATTGATAGTGCGTATCTAATGATTTGTATATTATTTCTTGCTTTTTAGAGGCAGGTTTTTTTGAAGTCGGTTTTTTTGTTTTTTAAACAATTTTTTAAACATTATATTTTGTTTGCGATATAGATTTTAGTTCACTGGTTAGGAGTTAATTAACAACATTGATGCTTGTTGGATGTAGTCAACATGTTTCTCTATTAAAAACTTTCATCCCCTTATTTTAATACGCGAACTAAAAGTTAGACCAACAATCCCTCACAAATTTCATTAAACGTTCTACAGGTAGGTACTTAATGTGCAGCTGCATTTAGAAAATATTTTAGATTCACACTGAAATGAGTAGGTACTGAAATTTCCTAATGATCAAAGCTAACAAAGGCTTAGCATGAATATTATTGAGAGAAACAAATGGAATTCTATGAAATGCCAGGTGGAAACTTTTTAATGTCTTCTTTAAGACATTCAAAAGTAATGTTTTGATAGTACCTACCTACTATATTTATTAAACAATATACTTTTACGATGGATATAAATAATTACAATAGACGAAACTCAAAATTAAGGCAGGCAAGTTATCGTAGGGCATCAAATTTTAATACACGCCAAGAGGCGCCGTTTCACATCAAGAGCGGGAATCACAATTCGAGGGAGTATTATTGCGTTTTTGTTTTCCATTTGGCGTTTTACGGTTACGACTCTGGTCTGGCGACTGGCCTCGAGCTTAAGAAGGCAGCATTAGATCACATAGTAGTGTAAGATTTGAAAGTTGTATGCAAAAATTGTTTAAAAAACAAAAAAACCGACTTCAAAAAACCTGCCTCTAAAAAGCAAGAAATAATATACAAATCATTAGATACGCAATATCATTGTTATAATAAAACACGTCTATTAAAGTCGGGTGGGGCTGGAGTACATCTTTACTTTTTTCATTCTAAAAACCCCACCCGACTTCAATAGACGTGTTTTATTATAACAATGATAATGCGTATCTAATGATTTGTATATTATTTCTTGCTTTTTAGAGGCAGGTTTTTTGAAGACGGTTTTTTTGTTTTTTAAACAATTTTTTTTATTTTTAGTTTATGTACCTTCTGTATTAGGTAGTGTAGGTATATTATTTAGGTAGAAAAATCGGCTCAGCCAAACGTGAGATAATCGCGGAGAAACATACATACATACAAACTGAATACCTCCTTTTTTGATGTCGGTTAAAAAGACTACACAAAGGTATCCCTTTCCCAACAAAAAAACATCTAATTCGGTTCATAAATAACAAAATCGTCAAGGTAAGTATAATTTACGAAGTATTACAAATTCATTACTTATTTTATTCAAATATCTTTTTTTCTTTTTTATTGTTTAAATTAATACAATGTTAGGTAAACATAAAGATAAACACCGCTACAAAAGCCGTTTCGGCTTTAACTATGGTGGCGGAGGAGGGCAGTTGCGTGAATTATTGAAAATTAATGATTTCTTAAGAAAGCAAATAGCAAAAACATGCTGCCATTGAAGCATAATGTGAACAAGGTCTTAATTATTATATAACTATTGCGACACTTAATTTCGAAACACTTTATTCCAAAACGTGGATTATTGAAACTACTACTGTCACTTTTACTTTCTGAAAAAAAAGACGGTAGATGTTATATGGTTATGTATTTGGAATAAATTGGTAAGTATCCGTTCAAAAGTTAGCTTTCGGGCCTGTTACTTCGTATGTTTTAGTTGCACTCAACAGCCTTACACGTCGGTGTGATAGTCAGTATCCTAAAGCAATAACAACACGGCCACGGCGTCCGGCCGCCCCATTAACCACTGCATTATCTCCTCTCTTCTTTCCAAATATTTAGATACTTTATTTGCCTCACTAAAGCGAAATTCTTGCAATAAAATAATTATTAATTCTAATGTTCCTGCCATTTAAATAACCAGTGAGCTGTAGACCTCGCTCAAACAAATTTTATTGTATGTTGTTTAAAAATTAATCTAATAGATGTTGCCACGAGGTTTGAAACACTGCTTTTGAAAAGCAGTGTTTTTTGGTAGCAAGAATTTTATATTCATTAGAATATGAATATAAAATCCTTGTTTGGTAGATTAGGTATTCTTTTAATAAAAGTATCTAACTAGATGGCGCTACTTATTTTTAACTTATTTCGAATGGGTGATTTTTTTCGCAAAATTTCGAAAAATGTCTTGACAAAAAAATCTATAAACCTAATTATCGAACCTGCTCACAAAATTTCACGAAAATCGGTTGAGAAATGCGACCTGTAAAGAAGAACAAACGGACATACGAACTAATTTATTCCCAATCTAAGGCAGAGACGTTTCGCTCGCGCTTCGGGTTCGCTTGGTCAATAATTTATGAGGCCTAAAATCCTACGGATAATATCAGTGAAACTTAAAAATGCTTTTGGTGATAAAACTTTATGTAGATCTCACATCACTGAAACTTAAGTTTAAACGTGAAAGTTAAACAAAGTTAACTCTTACTCTTTCTAGTATTTCGTTAATTTTAATATCAACTTAAAATAAAAGTTGTGCTCATTCATATCATCAAATTTTCAAGAGATTGGAATTCACTTTGTTCATATTTTGTCAATAAAATCAGCTAAAACTTTCAAAACTAAAATTGATACCATCCTATAGTTTAGTATAACACAATGACACAGTAAAATGCAATGGCGAATATAACGTTTTACGAGGCAAAGTTCAAGCAAAGTTGCAAACTGTATGAGAGAGCGTTCTTTCGAAGTTATGTCGAAAATCAGTTTAACATGCAGGTAAGGAAAATTCAATTATAGGGAATAATGGTCCCTGCCGTGAACGCAAATTCTCCTTTACAGAATTTTAAATCGGGCAAATATGGTTTTTTATGTAATTTACGCAGGCAAATTGTGAAAGCGAAAACGATTTTTAACCGTTTTTTTGTAAATGTGAGGCTGTGTTCCAAAGTTTCTACCAACTGCTTCCGATATTAATTCTCGAGGTTACTAATATTTTTGATAGGTATAATGATGTATCAACGTGACTTTTCCGATTCAATTAAATATATCTACTACTATGTTTGGGAAACAATCGATGTTTCGTATATCGCTTGATTTTCTGCGAAAAACTAGGCTAAATTCAATGTTGTACACTTTATAGTACCTACCTTAAAGCACTTCAATTATTGTTTGCTCAAGCGAATTCAGTTATAAAATACTAGCGGCCGCCCGCGGTTTCACCCGCTTGGTTTCCGTTCCCGTGGGAATATCGGGATAAATAGTATCCTATGTTTTAATCTAGGCTATCTACTATCTGTGTGCGAAATTTCAACCAAATCCGTTCAGTAGTTGTAAGGATAGGATAGTAGGAAGTAGGATTAGTAGGACGTTTGTGTTTATAAACCTAATCTTGTTTAAGAGAAAAATTAAACAGTAAACTGTTTTAGAATACTATGTAGACCAATTATTGAAGTTAAGGCAAACTTGAAACTACACAGAGTCAGGTTAAGCCGTAAATCCTTAACGTATGGTAGTATCTTGATCCACAGGGATTTTCTCGGTATCGTAATTTATTATGAAGATTGTACTTCTCGGTTTAATTTTCGTTTAAAACCAAAAACCGAATGGGTTAAATAGTGAATAAAGAAGGATGGCTAACAATAATTAGATGCGGCTTTGTTTTTGGGATGTAATAATCTTTCCTACATCGGACCACAGGATAATCATGACGTGTTTGATAATTCACATAAAAGATAAGATTGTTCATAAAGTACCCAGAATCAATACGAACAGGCTTTATACCAATCGATTGTTTAGAACGAGCTAAACAATGTTATCTAATTATTGAACTTAGATTTTAAGCATTCACAATGCTATTTTTAATCTTAATCATATTTAAGTCACAGAACCTAAATCCATTGGGTATCATTTCAAATTGGGGACTTGAACCCGTCAATTTGACGCTCAGGCTGCCAAAGCATGAATTAAAAAGTATTGTAAGTGTTGTAAATGCAACTTGCATTCTATTTTACTTGAGATTAAACAACTTATCAACTTAAAAGGTCATTTACCGCCTCTAATCATGTCAACTCAATGCCAATTAATTAATTTTGTAATTGGTTATTGTTATTCGATGACTAATGAGATATTATGGGTTAGGTACTTAATATACCCGTTGATGCATTAAATGATAAGACGTGATATGATTATTGTCATTGAAATTGAGTAGAGTGCACTGTTTTTAACTTTGATATCGTTATTGCATGGGGTTTTTGCAAAAAAGCATTAGATGTGCATTGCATATCCAGTCGATGAGCCTTCGTATTAATTGACTAGTGGCTCTGTAGAGTTATAGACCTCGCATTTGTTTGTAACTGTTTTATCATTTATCGAAATTGCTAAAATATGTTTTTTCTCCATATTTCCGCCATTTTGAAAATTTTCGAAAAACTGAATCGACGAAAAAAATCCTATCATTATAGAACCTGCTCACCACTAGAATCGGTTGTGAAATGCTACCTGTAGAGGAGAACGGATGGGCAGCCGGACAGCCGGACGGACATACGAAATCATTTTTGCTCAAGTTCAGCTTGGTTCTCGCTTCGCACTCGGTTGGGCAATAATAATTAGGCAAATCTAAGTACAATAGGTTCTAACTCCTAATTTAAGTTAACTTCCAAATACCCCGTTCTGATTACGACTCATCCCACGTCGTTACAATGTCTTGAACTTCGAACATAAAAAAAACTTCACAAAATAAGCACCTATGTATTTTGGACTTTTAGACATTTCATAACAATGTCCCTCGCGAGCTTTCGTATTATTCGTAGCTAATTATACATTCCTTCGTCGTGTTTCATGAGTCGGATGCTTCAAGTGGAAAATTGGAATTTGCTTCTGTCGTTTTTATGACGAGATATTAAAACGAGGAATGTTTAATTTTTTGCTTAAAATTTGTTGGCACGACGATACGAGTTTGTGGATATCACTTTTATTAAAGAGAGCTGTTTTTAAATTGGCTGCGGGCCTTGTTTAGGCCAATAACATAAGATATACTAATGAAGAGTTGTATACTTAGGTACTTATATTTTATTAAATAGATCGTAAATAGACTGAGTGATCTGAGTTGATCTGAGGTGTTCTCAAGATGAAAGTCTATGAACAGTGTGTGTTGCCAGTGATGACTTACGGCAGTAAAACGTGGTCGCTAACTATGGGTCTCATAAGGAGGCTCAAGGTCACCCAGCGTGCAATGGAGAGAGCTATGCTTGGCGTTTCCCTGCGTGATCGAATCAGAAATGAGGAGATCGATACGCGAACTAAAGTAACCGACATCGCTCGAAGGATTGCTCAGCTAAAGTGGCAGTGGGCTGGACACATAGCGAGAATAACCGATGGCCGTTGGGGCAGAAGGGTTCTTGAATGGTGACAGCGCACTGGACGACGCTCCGTGGGTAGGCCCCCGACAAGGTGGACCGACGATCTGGTGAAGGTCGCGGGAAGCCACTGGATGCGGGCAGCGCAGGACCAATCGTCGTGGCGATCCTTGGGGGAGGCCTATACCCAGCAGTGGGTGTCGTGCGGCTGATAATGATGATCTGAGTTACTCAATAGAGCTCACTTAAACTGAGTATGTAACCAATAAATTACTATCGACAGCCCGCTTATAAATAATTACTATCGGCCGCCCGCAAATTCGTCCGCTTGGACATTTCTGTATCCCTCGGGAACAGTATTTTTTTAATGAAAGGAATCCTATGTCCTTTTCAGTATGACAATGTGTATGCCAAATTAAATAATAAACATAAATGGTTAATTAGACATGTGCAACAAACTTACTTTTGTGTTTATAATATTGTGTAAGGAAGTAAGGATTGAGGACACTTATGAGGCAAAAATGTGTCGCTCTCAGGATAAACTTAGTAACTCATGAAACGTATCCTCAATCCTAATATATGCAACACTAGCGCTACTCCTGATAAAAACTAACTACCGTGTAAATACACAATTTATTACAAATCCAAGCTGATGGCAAAATATCAATGGTTATTTTATAAACACACCAACTCAGTGACAAATAGTTTTGGTGGTGACAAAAGTTAAAAACGCTCGTCTTGTTTTTCATCGAGAAAAACCACAGTAAATTATCTGTCATTGAGTTTGTGTGTTTATAAATAACAATTGGTATTTCGCGAGGGGACTGTAAGCTTGGATTTATAATAAATTGTTTGTTTTATATCGCCCTCAAAAAACTACTACAAAGCTCTCAAACAGAAAGACTCAGAATTATTTAAAGTAGGATCATTAGACAAGAATGAGTCAAGAGTCCATTCTAAACAAAGTCAGGCTTTCTCCAACTTGTAATTAAAAATACTTGAGTAATTAATAAAAGAAAAAGTAAAACAATATTAAAGTAAAACATAGAGGTCAGACCACGACAACTGCTAATTAATGTATTCAAAGAAAGAAAAACCGCATATTTTGAGACTAGGGGAATAAATTAGAACCTACTGTTTCATAATTAAAAATAAATTCTTTGTTACAAAAGAGTAACATTTTCACTAACTTTGATACTGTTTTAAATAATATTATTATCCTTGCAATACATCTAAGATTTCCGAGCGTACTTTTATAACGTACATTGAATTATATATAACACTATAAATTATTATTGATACTTTTAATGAGTTTTTAATTTGATTGATTTTTGTATTTTTCGTTGTTTCGGCACATTTCAGCTGCGTAACAGGTTACTAAAGCTACTTATAATTTTTCAACCGATACAAATTTCTGTCGATATTTTACAACAAATGACAACAATTCCAAAAACTATATAATAAAATCGCGGTAGTATCCAATTTCTAATTTAATAGTTTGAAGAATATATTTCAGATGAATTAAGAAACAAATTATTAAATGTAAATCAAACAAGTAAAATGTGTAATATAAAGCAATTGAAGTAATTATTTTCCACAAAATAATGATTTTTGAAGTCCAAATCCTGGACATGGTGGTGGTTCAACAAGAGTGGTCAAACCACAGATTGGCTCGCTGGCGTATCGTCCATTTCTGCAAAAAAAAAAAAAATACAATCAGTACGCCTAAATAGTTAGGTACATAAATTGGATAGCGTCATTTAAAAAGGGAAACAGTCAATGCGCCCAAATTGTTAGGTATGTACATATCATCCAAATGGATAGCGTCATCTAAAAATAGAAACAGTGCCCAAATAGGTACCTACATCCAAAGGGATAAAAATATTGGAACAGCCAAAATAGGTATTCGATTGATAACAATTACCTACATAAAACGTTTGAAAAAGTTTTCAATAATTAGAAGTTCGCGTTTGTCACGATATTTTTGATCACTTTGGATGATCGTACTATTAATATTTGGACAGATTAGCAGATTCCATTATACTCGTCTAAGACACTGACTATACAGTCGGCATGTTGGGCTACCACACAGGGTAATTTATTTAAATAACTTTGATCAATTTTAAACTTAAATGTGAATTTGATTCAGAGATTTTTGACAGTTTGCATGTCATGTGCTGCTGACTGTACATTAATAGTTAAAATGTAATTTTCAACAGAGATCAAAACGAAAGATCTCATACTATTAAACAGTAATGAAAAAGTGCAAGTGGCTATTGAAATAGGAATCTCACTATTG
Source organism: Agriphila straminella (assembly GCA_950108535.1). Lineage (NCBI taxonomy): Eukaryota > Metazoa > Arthropoda > Insecta > Lepidoptera > Crambidae > Agriphila > Agriphila straminella. Next base: position 9,013,305 of record OX467306.1, on the reverse strand, counting down.
TAAAAAAACTATAAACTACTGGTAATAAGTTAAGCAGCTGCTAGATAAATCGTAATAAAGGCAAAATCTCGCATAAGCCGGTGCGAATACCAATGTGTGTTATGTGATATTTATAATAATATAAAAGTCACTTTATATTAGAGTGTGGAGCTCGGTGGCGCAGTGGTTTAGCGCCTGGCCCAGCGATTGCGGAAGTTAAACAACGTTCGCAAGGGTCGGTCATGGGATGGGTGACCAAAAATGTATTATCTCGAGCTCCTCCGTGCTTCGGAAGACACGTTAAGCCGTTGGTCCCGGCTGCATTTGCAGTCGTTAACACCCACCAATCCGCATTCGGCCCGCGTGGTGGGTTATGGCCCATCCTCCTTACCCATTAGGAAGGCCCGTGCCCCAGCAGTGGGGACATCAAAAAATGGCTGATGGACATTGTAGTCCATAGTATGTCGTGTCATGCTGTGTGAACACGTTTGAATGAAGCATTTAAAAGCCACAACACATTCAACAGTACGATCGTAGTCACGATATAGGGGAAACGGGCTTTAGAGTGCAATGTAGCTAAAATTATGACATTTCCGGTGAAACAAGCGTTAAAAAGCTTTTGCATAGTCTATTAGGATTTACCATAATATTGGCAGTTTGGTAAAAGGAATTAAAAAAGGACTTTGAAATGTTAAACTTTTTAAACATTTACAATGGCCCTATTCTACTATCCCGTGGAGAAAAGTAATCATATTTCAGTAACAAAAATCATGTGCAATTACAAAATGTTATAAGCTTATAAGGCTGGCGGCGGTTACTTTGTCTTGTCTTATCTTCAACTAGTTTTTTAGTAATTTGAATTAATTTGTTACTTACTGAGGTCCCACTGGTGGTATCTGCCCGCATTTAATGGCTTTGATTATATTGTAGACATCACAAACATTAACGTCTTCCTGAAAGTACATTTTTTTTACCAAAAATCAAATTTGATCAGACTGTTTTTTTTTCTTATTTATTTTATTAAGCGAGTGAGGCAAGGATAATAATGTTACAAAATACTTTCTGTGGCTACACAGTTATTTAACGACACAGTTTACAACGGTAAAATATCCGTAGCCGCTACGACACTCCGCTACGGCCGCTACGGGTAAGGGTATTTAACCTGATAGAAACTGTGTCGCTATCGCTACACTTACGTAGTAATCATCGTCGACAACAAACATAGGTGCGTTGACGCACGCGCCTTGACACTCCACAGTGTCCACTCCAAAGATCTTATCGGGTGACAGACCACCCACACTGCAGCAAGTGGCTTCCTCAGCTGCCTTCAGAATAATATCAGAACCTCGCAGCATGCAGGGGGTCGTGATACAAACTTTCACATGATATTTGCCACGGAAACGCCTGGAAACAGTTGTGTTTAAGTTTATACAGATCGACAATAAAGAGTGATCAAGAACTTACGTGACCCGAGTTGCTAAAATGAAGATCTTACAGTTTTTTTTATATTTATCAATAATTTTAACATTTATATGGAAGCAATTTTGCGACAACACAGTACCAACCAATGTAGGTATATAGGTACCGTAATTCAAAATTACGGTTGGAGTTATAGAAGTTTCTTTGTTCAAATTATTTACGGCATTTCACATGAAAATCAAAGACATTGTTATATTTTATGGAATTGACAAGCCTCCGACGCGTAATTTTAGAATTTATGGCTTATTTATTAAATTCATTAATTTTTAAGTTAGCGAACGAATATAAAAGTGGCCGTTTGAGTAGGGGGGGTAAGGGTATGTATAAAAAAATTAAAAGTTTTTCTTTTCAAAATATCTTACCTTTTATTCATGGTGTAAAACGTGGCCCACTCATAAACTCTAACCCTCGGAATGCTCAGAATCTCCGCCACCTTGTGCATGGCAGAGATGGGGACCCAACCGATTTGACGCTGCGCCAGATCTAACGCTGCGCCGACGACAGATCGCTGCGCACCTGCGGGGTAGTTCTGTACTAGTGCTGCGATACGCTGCAATGAAATATTGTTTATGTAATTGTTATTGTAAAATTGTAAAGGCAATGGCAGGATAATTTTGCTGATTCAAAAATCGTCTAGCAGTCGGCGCACTACCGCTAACTTGTCGCTAGTGTAGAATGTAGACCTGTCATTTTGTTGTTTTCAATGTGTTAGATATCAAATTGTGGATGTTAGAATCAGCGTATTTTCGTAAATATACATTTTACTTCCAAAACATTTTGGTTTTCTTTTTTTTCAATTCCATCTTTAATTCATTTACTGTCCAACGTTAAAATTGTTATTACTATCAACCATTCTTAGATAATAGTTTAAAATAAACAGGAAAATGTCCGTACAAAGCTTAATATGGAACCAACTCTGAAATCGCGAAAAAACAGCTGTTTCATAAGTTTTTATATTTTCGTTAGAAATTTTTGTATGAAACAACTGTTTTTTTGCGATTTCAGAGTTTGTTCCTTAGTAGTAGTATTTTGTAACACGTTGTATGTATGTACCTATAAAAATGGTAGGTATGTATAAAAATTGACAATGGTACGTTACATTAATATTTTATGATATATAATAGGTTGATATTCTGCTTTATTTTAGTTAGATACGCTGTTTCATGTTTTCTTGAACTTAGTGTGTATAATTTCCTATATTGAATTAAAAAAAACTGAAATGCTTATTAACGCGTCCTATTTTAAATTCAAAGTGAAACGACCTCAGACATAACCTGAGGGAAAATTTTAATAGGGAAAACTAAGTTTTAATGTGGGTCCTAAGATGACGTCATAAAGTAACCCATTATCCCTTCCGCACAAGACAACGGCAACTAGCTCCCTTTATAATCCAACGGCGCTAGTCTGCAATTTTCCTCAAAACTGTAATTTATTTTAAGAGAAGCAAAACAAAATATGTAATGAGAAACAAGCTTACAACATTTTTTATTAAATTACCTACACTGCACATCAGCGTTTTTCATTTACCCTAATGCTGGGGCACATGCTTTCCTTAAGAGGATTGTCAAGCAAACGGTCTCCATACAAACGGCGATAACGTTTCCCACCCTCTAAACCTTAACCTACAGTAATAAATTTTTGGTATTTTTTTGAAATGCCTAAATACTAGGGCTGTACGTTTTGATTTTTTAAATATCTATAACAGATTTCGAAATATTTGCATTTTAGTGATTTCATACAAAACACAGAAGTGCCAATATTTTCAAATCTACAATGAATATTTTAAAAATCAAAACGTACAGCCCTAGTTTTTAGGCATTTCAAAAACATACCAAAAATTCATTGCTGTAGGTTAATGTTTAGAGGGTGGGAAACGTTATCGCCGTTTGTATGGAGACCACGTGGTTGACAATCCTCTTAATTTGATACCCGTTGTATGCATTGAATGGTTTTAACCGTTACTCTGGTATCGCTGAGAGTTGATTCGACATCAGTCATTTTTAATGTCTCCACAGCTGGGGCACAGGGCGGTAATTATGTATCTTTGTTGCAATCAACTCTGACAGAAATCGCAGTTACATTGCTGCTTTAGTAAGGACCAATATGAGAACTATCTTACTTAAAGCAGCAATGTAACTGCACTTTTAATCGATTTCAATCGAGAATTGTTGACAACAGAGTTACGAAATTCGCTAGCTGGTCTTCCTTTTGATGGGAAAAGGAGAATGGGCCATAACCCATCATGCAGGCCCAATACGGATTGGTGGGTTTTAACGACTGCAAAACAGCCAGGACCAACGGCTTATCATGCCTTCTGAAGGAGGAACTCATGATAATAAATTTTTGGTCACTCATCCCATGAACGACCCTTGTAAAATTGCTTAAACTCCGCAATCGCAGGGCCAGGCGCTAAACCACTGCGCCACCGAGCTTCAAGAGTTGATTAGTATTATAAAAACATCTCGGAATGGAAAACAGTCGCTTTATCATCGTAATTTGTATGACGGGCGTCGCTTTATGGCTGCACACAGAGAGTTTTTGGTACGAGGCATGCAGTTGTCCTCAAAAACAGGGTCGCTAATCCATGATTATTTTAATAAACTCTCCGCGAATATTTCTCTAATGTGTCAATACGGTTTTTTATAATCTTTAAACAAGAGAGGCTGATTACAGTCTCTGTTACATTACTTACAGCCATATTGGGTTCAGTAAACTCAAACGGAGTTTTAGCATTATTATCAGAGGCATCCCTGTGTACAAACAAGTCGTCTGCATACAGTATCGTTGAACTGGAAATCTTTCTGAATAAGAAAGGAACCTGGAAAGAATACAACAAAAGCATCGTCAATTTTTTCGAAGTAACGTTGTTTGTGTCGCAGAGGGCACGGTGCTACCAACCAAGATCGTTGCATTCTAAAGCAAATATTTTAATGAAGGTTTTTTGAAATCAATGGTACCTACTAGACCAGGGGCATTACAATGAGCTCTTATGGCAACTTAAAAGTAATGTTGTTATAGGGACAGAGCTATACATCGCGTATAGCGCCATCTCATTTACAACATTGCTTCGATATTACTTTTGACAGTCATTGTAGGGGGGCAGGATCCAACATAAAAGTAGTATAGTAAAAAGGCATACACTGTCTTTGTTTTGAAATTAACATTGTAAATATGCTTCTGTTATAAAGATGTGAAAATAAATTGTTAATAGTTTTTGCTTAAAACATAGTCTACACGGTCGCCTATGTTTTAAGAAAGGTATGGCATTTATCAATGACTTATGTTGTATATTGGCATCTATCAGCCGACACTTTGTTACTTTCTCTAACAACCAAATGCTTTTTTGCAATGCAATGCAATATTGGAATAGATCCAGACACCGTAACTACTCTTTAGTTAGTAACAGAAATGTTTAGATTTGGCCTATATAAAGAAAACATAATAATATTTATGAGGCACCTGGTTGAGTAGATTACACAAAGAAGCAAATTATTTCACTTCTCAAGCTTACGCGCTCAATAGACATGAGACTAGGTCCCCCGTGACGTGACCACGGCAGCTGCAAAGGTGCCGAAACGTCGGAATAATAAAAAACCAAACCAAATACCAACTAATTACCAAAGTACTTTCAATAAAACCGCGCTAGTATTGGCTAGTATCCGTTAAAAAGTGTTTTATTTTATTCAGCAAATTATTTATTAGGAACAAGTTAGGAACATGTTAAAAGTAATCTTACGTTCGGAATGTATTCCTTTAAATTATTCATGGTGATAGCTTTTATTATAGACATATTATATGTAATCAAATGGTGTGTGTTATTTTTCTTTATTAATGATGTATGTAATTTTAATACTACTTCTTTTTGTAAACAAATATTTAGTGACAATGACGTGACGTTTATACTTTACCAATCAAATTATGACAAAGATGATAAAAGAGGGTAAAATTCATAAAAAAAACTGTGAAGAATCATTTTAAGTATCACCACAGAGTAAAAAAGTATATAAGCAAACAAGTAAAAAGAAGTAAGTTATTACCAATGAAATAAATAACACAAGCAAATTGTGATTATATCAATGTAACACAAGTACACGAAATATAACTCTACTATCCACCAATAAAATCAGCAGAGAGGGTCATATATCTATCGACATAAGAGGAAATCCGTCCTCTTATTTGCTTTTACAAATATACCAGCAGTAAGCCAGCAGATTGAAAAGTGCAGTGGCTGAGATGAATTTAATTTAACACAATCAACACAATCAGAGTAGGTACCTACTATGTTAATTTGATCAAATGAAGGGTTTTCGCTTTATAATATGATCCACATCTGTGCCAGGAATCCACCTACTACGATGCACCCAATAAAGATAGAGTTATAGCAATTCTCATAACATTTCCAAGTAAAACCCTTTATAGACAAAATTAATAGCTAAACTCATTTAATATACCTACGTATGGGGGGTACACCTGCACACTATCAAAATGTTTTATTCAAAACAAGCCGATTTAATAAAGGTATTCGCAACCTTTCGACGCGACGCGAAAACATTAAGGAAAGTGTTCCCAACGATCGCGAAGTTGTTACCGAACGAACGACCAATATTAACGGATATTGGAAAAAGATGGTAAAAGATGGCTGCCACCGGATCAAGAGTAGTAGGCACTAATATTCCCTGGTGCAATATCAGATTCATGCTATAAAACCGCTCTGGGCGATCTTGGGCGTTATTGACCCTACACTATTTCAAGGAGGCAGATATCGTGCATTATCAACATGGTAAATGGTTATCGTAACAGATTATTGTTAGCAACTGATCCTGAAGATACTGCTTTGTGTAACATAAGGAATTATTTTATTATTGTCTGTGAAACTGTTAAATATTTAAGTAATCATAAGTAAAGTGTAATTAATTTAATTTTAGTATAGATGTCATTTTCTTTTTGTTTTCATTTTACTTTTTTTATAACAGCATTTTTATTCGAAATTCTACGTAGCTAAAAGAAATAATATATTTCTTCACCACTAAGATTATTATTTATTATTCAGTAGACTGTGCAACTTTGAAAGTAAGATTCAGTTGTTTTACTTAACTTCACATCGAAACGCTGTTTACGTTGTAGTTTATAATTTTAAATAATTTTAAAATTATTTAGCATAATATTTTGTGTAATGCTGTTGGTTTCATGAAATAAATAAGCTAATGAGCTTGCCCACGTGTAACAGCTATAGTACAGTTTATGAAAACTTTTATAAAATACATGTAAAATTTATAATACAATCGAATGATGCAACCACTTCCAGTCTCAGGAACGTTGAACGTGAACGTACACATTGAGTGCCGAACGCAATTTCGCTCTAAACATTGTACAAAAAGTTTTTCCATAAAAATGCAATAATGAAGGTTCCTCCTTTTAAAAGGAAAAATCGGCGTAAAATTTCATCAGCAAATTTAATTTCTTGTTGACTGCGAAGGCCCTCGTTCGTTAGATTGAAACAAATTTTCAATCAACCATTGGGATTATTGGGCCGCGGCTTACACGACGCCATTCAGTGATTGATCAATTCGTCAATTCAACGAAAACAGGTTCAAATCGGAATCTTCCATAATCCTATTACAGCGTTCGTTGTTTTTATTTTCTATTATGAAATTTGAACCTAACCTCGAATTATGTTTATTAATATTTAAACGTAATTCGGTATCATTTTACAATTACCCTAACATATTTCACCTAACGTTATTTCACCGCTATTTTCATCAGTGAAACAGTTAATACAGCTGAAATTTAACTCCGCATCGAAAACAATGCAAAAACGGGGAGCATATTTAAGTGAAATTAAAAGGATTATTTGCATAACAATACGACAGTATACATTTAAACACGGTGTAACTAAAGTTTGTAGAGGAAATACACGTTATTTTACAAAATGTGCATTCTGTTGAAATGTCTGAGTGCGTTTCTGAGCGAAAGGGCTTTCGGTACAAAGCAAGTTTTGCAATGGAATCCAAATATAGCATGCTCTTTGATATAATGCAAGCAGATGGCTTTAGAGCTGGATGGCTACTTCGGTATAAGAGCTTTAAGTCCACTACAGTCGAGCATTTCGAATAAGGTCAACCGATAACAAATATTTATTTGTCATTCTCGGAAAAATGCACGGTTCTGAATTTCTGTAGATAAAGTAAATTGTAACAATTTATTTGCATATTTTTTCCCATTACATTTTTTCTACACGTCCAGCCGGTTCAATCATGCTACACAGATCCCATTCTTATATTTTGTTATCATGGGACATTTACTGCGGAATACCTACGCACACAAATGCATTTCGTTTAACTCGAAAATGAGACTTCCCGCTACGTTTAACGAAAGATAATGAATATTAATTACTTCATCAGTAGGGTAAAAAGCATCAGCCACAACCTTTTAAGACTCACTTCGACTTGATAAGGATGATAAGCAGCTGTCTATGTTTTTTTATTGCCAGGAGCTGTCGACTTCGTTCGAACAGTATGTTGTAAATTAATCTAAAAGATGTCGCCACGAGGTTTTCAAAGTGCTGTTTGGTAGGTATTCTTTTATTATATCTATTTTTGAACATATTTCGGAATTGAGGTTTTGTTCTTCCAAAAAAAAAAAAAAAACTGGCTCGACAAACAAATCTATATAATTATCGAACCTGCTCACAAAATTTCACGAGAATCGGTTGAGAAATGTGACCTGTAGAGGAGAACAAACGGACAGCCGGACGGATATACGAAAGCGTTTTTGCCCAAGCTGAAGCAGAGACGCTTCGCGCTCGCTTGGTCATTGGATAGCCTCACAAAACTATATGCTTAAAAAAAACCTCCAAAATCGACTTATACAGCTTCAATAATTTTTTGAATATATTTTTCAATTTGATTACAAGTCACATACCTATCAATCTTTTTTCCAAACTTGGGTTAGTAATTTTTATTAATAATCAGGGTTTAAAAGTTCTTAATTCTCCCAAAAGCAAGTGATTAATAATCAAATTCCAAAACCATTTCACTTGGCAGGATATAGAACTCGCTACACCGAGGGAGGCACCAGACGGTTCATTCACTTTATTTTACGAGATAATTAAGAGGCAAATACCGGTGTAAGGAGTTTTTTCCCCCAACGTAATAAAAGGCCTGAATCTATCCAAACAGCAGATTGGAAACTCTTAACAATCAATGTAACTTTCCGAACAAAAGATCCTTAATTTTGACCAGCAAAATATATTAACTATCCCACTGGGTGAATCATCCTCTCTAACGACTGTACATTTTCCATTGAGAAACTGTTTGTTTAAAAAAAACATTAAACGATTTAACAGAGCACTCGGGCCGTGTTGCTTGGAACTAAAACTTTTCCATTTAAACTTAGAGATAGCTTTGTTTCATTGTAAAACCGCTCTAGATTATACTTTCTTTTTTTTATCTGCAAATCTGTTGTTTAGATGCGTCGTTTGTTTAATGCATGTTGTACATTACCTGTTCAATATTAATACTTTTTTATAAAATTAAATAACTGTATTGTTTGACTTACAAGTAAAATAAAAAAAAAAAAAATTCAACACAATCGCCACGCCAACGTTATTTCAAAATGCAAAATTCAAGTAAAAAAACATTTATTCAGTCCAGGCTGTTAGCTGTTACAAGCACTTGTGAATATCAAAGAAGCTACGCCATCGGTTCGCAATGTTGCTACACTTCCGCCGCGAAACACCGCAGTAGGTTCCGTTGACACACGCGAAAGTAATACCGCGAAACCGCTACGTAGATGTGATCGTCATAATATCGTCGTCGATAGAAGACAATTCATGGCGGAACTGTCGCGGAATTACCGCGGTTTCGCTGGTACTGTTTCGAGGCGGAGCGCGGAGGTGTGCTACAGGCGTGGGAGACCTTGTAATTTCTAACCAAGTGTTTGAGGTCAATATAATAACTAGATTTCCTTTTAATAATTTACTATATGTCACCAATAAAAGGAGCTCGGTGGCGCAGTGGTTTAGCGGGAGCTCGAAGGCGCAGTGGTTTAGCACCTGGCCCAGCGATTGCGGAGGTTAAGAAACGTTCGCAAGGGTCGGTCATGGGATGGGTGACAAAAAATTTATTATCTCGAGCTCCTCCGTGCTTCGGAAGGCACGTTAAGCCGTTGGTCCCGGCTGCATTTGCAGTCGTTAACACCCACCAATCCGCATTGGGCCAGGGTGGTGGGTTATGGCTCATCCTCCTTACCGACCATAAGGAAGGCCTGTGCCCCAGCAGTGGGGACATCAAATTAATGGCTGATGGACACCAATAAAAACGATAACGCTGAAAAAGAAATAAGTCGTTATAATAACACACTATCACCACAGAATATAATAGTACTACGTCTATTACAAAGGACATTTATTATTTTTTACCATCGCCACTCGAAAAAGTGCGTTTAATTCAACGATAAGAGTGAATAAAACGCTGTTTTATTCACCGAGTGAATAAAAATATTTTGAATTTGGAACAAGCGCGCATCGTATGAATTATGTAGAAAAAAAATAATACGTGCTGAAAGTATGGAGCTATTCCATAGATAAAGAATAGTTCTACAATTAAATGTCAAAAAAATATCCCGCCAATTTTATTTAGGTTTTTTTAGTGTCTTATCTTTGGGTTCTTTTCTAAAAAATATCCCACCAAATCAATTAGGTCCTTTTTAGTGTCTTATATTTGGGTTCTTTTTTATATATAAGAAGGAGATTAGTTGTTCAGTTTTGCATCAGTCCATTCCATCAGTCTGGTACGATCTTCAGTCTGTAATAATTCAAAGTCTATACAAACTGATGAAGTGGACTGATGCCAGACTGATCATGTAGTTTCCCTCTTAGTTAGCGTGGTTGTTTTATGTCATTGCAAAACTTATAAATAGTTTCACTATTTTCTAATGTTTAAATATTACTGATTACCTACCTAAATAATAAAAATGTGATAACTATAAATACTATAGGCATACTAAGTACTATAAGTACTGCTATTTGTTTTCTCGCAGTCAATGGTAAAAAGTAGAGTACACAACTCGTGAAAAAAAAATTTCATCTCGGTCCTTTGTATCCCTCGCTTCGCTCAGGATTCTACTATTGAATCCCTCGCTACGCTCGGGATTCAACTCTAGAATCCTTCGCTGCTCTCGGGATCCAACTTAGTCCCTCGAACTAAATTCCCTCTTTTTTCACTTGTTGTATAATCTACTATATTTCATAACTTGAACATTGACGTAGGTATATAAGACAGTCGTAATGATGAAATTAACTGAATCATCTGAATGATTCCAAGCTTCGTTTTATTAAATAAACACAACATTTTTAAAATTCCACTTTAAAAAGATCTAAATTTAATGACTACACGTTCCCACCATCAAAGGGGAAACAAATTCACAAAGTGAACAACACAAAGTCGTTTCACACAAAAGGGTCATTTTTTACAAGAGCTTTTTGAGTGTATCTTATGAATTTTAATTTTTCATTTATGCACCAAGTTATAAAAACATTATAACATGTCACAAATTATAACACCCCGGCTTAACATTAACGCGCTTGTTAAAAGGTTTACGTTAAGAGCAATGCCTTTGTGTCCTACGACCCTCGTCAAAAGTAATATGATTATGTACCGATTAATTCCTACACGGTTTTTGCTTGTTGAAAATTGTTTAATTGATTTCTGAATATGTAAACAATGCAATGCTGCACATTAACTTCAGTTCTGTTTTGTCTGTAACATTGTTTTTGAAACAAATTTTACTACTACTATTAGTTTTTTTATATTACTTTACCTCGCAAAATTGCTAAGAAAAAATGTGAAACAAATTAAAGTATTTTACGAATTTTTAATATAGTAATAACAGCGCGCAAAAGCTAATTAACAAAGACGTCGGATTTGATTCAAAAACTCCATGTAACATTTCAACAAAGGGAACAAGGTAGGTACAATTTTAGGGTACAGAAAATAAGCTTATCTTACCCTTATAATCCCTGGCCGCAACTTTGATCCTCTCAAAATGGAGGAGACCTGCACAGATTGACGTTTACATCGTTATCTGTAGAACCAGACGACGGTTTTGGATCTATATAATTATATACCTTTTGAATATAACCTACTTTGGGTAACATGTGTGATATAATTTAATATTACTCTCAACTTCTGCCAAAATTAATATTTTTTACGTAGTACCATACCCTCATTTTCTGTATTACTTATTCTTTAGAAACTATGATTTTTCATGGTGAAACACATTATTTCCTGAAAAACATTAAACACGTTTTTAAAACTACCTAAAAGTACAAAAGTTGGACTAAAAACAAATAAAAAACGGACTTAAAAGTATATAATAATTTAATGGGGTTGCTTGGTTTTATTACAGAGTTCCTGTAGCCTTTTCCGGCTTTATCATCAGACCCTGGACCTCGTTCCATCAGAGTACTTGTCAAAACGAATCTAACGAGCCCAATCTCGATGGGGTTGTATGGTTATCACAGAGTTTTTTCCGGCTCCATCATCAGATCAGCTCCATGACACCATAATATTGCAAAGTCTTTTAGTTCTGACCTATGTTCAAAGTTTCAAGTCTCTAGCTCATCGGGAAGCTAGTATAGAATCGTTTGAAAAAATTGTGGACAAACAAAGAAACAAACAAATAAACGAGAAAGCAACCTAATAAAAACGTTTTAAAAAAAGCTGTACTGATCCCATTTACTGCTACAAGGGAATTTAGTTCTATTCTAATGTTGGTTTTGCAATATTCATTAGAAGTAGTAAAAATAATAAGGTAGGTAATGTGTTCCATTGATCATTTTATTAAGATAAATAAATATTAAACTTTGTTCTCAAATTCATTCTATGATTTTTTGATCAAACGTAGTTTTCGATGTTTTTCACGGATTATAGAACGATTTATAAAGCTTTATTGCTGGGGGCCTATTACGAAAATAACATACGCAATTGCGTAACGCAGTCATTTGGTCACGATAGTCGTCCGCAGTTCGTCGGTTGTGGATATTAAACACATTTTCAATTTGGCTATCGTAGCCCAAAGACTATTGAACAAATGATGTCGGATACGCTAGAAAAAAACTGTCTAACTTACGCAATCGTGTTGCGATATAGCATACGCAAATGCTTTGTAATAGGAAACAATCCTAACGAAGCACGGACGCAGCTGCGTGTATCGCGTAAAACTTTTCGTAATAGACCCCTTGGCCGTATGCTTTTTATATAAAAAACAAAAGCCACATTTTTTTAAAACTTACGCTTTTTTCTTCGCACAAGATAATAACAATAATAATATCAGCAAATTACAAGATCATGTTCCTGACTGATAAAATTCGGGAATGTTCAATATGTATACGAAGCGCTATTTATTATAGTGTAGGTACAATTTCAACAGAATTTATAAACGACAAGGGTTGCAAACAGCGGTCGAACCACTTAATGGTAAACTTTTACTGTGAAAACATGCGGTCTCATGTTCACGATTACCGTACAATCACGTTACATTGACGAAAGAAAAAGTTTTGAACGACACCAACTGGTATGTAGGTACTAACACTTTACAAGCATATCACGCGTACTAATATTTTTACAAGTATTAGTATCACGCGTACGTTTAGACTCGAACTGCAACCATAATTTATTCTTATGCTGCAACTATAAAGATGAGATTTTCATTTTTAGTTTGAGCCTAATAAAGCTATTCGGTTTCGAAATTTTAGTTCTATCTTGACTTAAATCCTTAATATTTATTTAGTTTATAAATAATCGAATCACGAAACGAGCTCAATAGGGATGTTGACTAATGAATAAAATAACGAAATACTAATAAAAATCGTAAACATATTAAACTTTTAGAGTAGCTTGTATACCTCTTGGTTTTATATATTGCATATTATTTGTTTTATGACCCTTCAAAGTTGGGTGGACAAGTCCATTTAAAAAGTATACAATTTATTAAAATAAATGATACCTTTAATTAGTCCGTAAAATGTATAGCAAATTTGTCGAAGAAACCATTTTGATAAACACAATATTTAATATAGCTGCTGAACAAATTTCCTATGCGTTGCATACAAACTAGCACGGCGTGACGTCATAACGTGCAAGCCATTAGTATGGAGCGTTTTTGATCGAGTCCATTTGTGTGCATTTCACACTGTGATATCTCGGGCAGTTTTCATGCTAGCGAATTAATTCTTTTACCAATGTTTCTTTTTTTGAGAGGTAATTTATGTAACATAAAATAAAAAAAATAGTCAACATCCCTATTAGCCACTTTCGAAAAGGGTGCCACCCTTTTCGAAAGTGGCTGTGAATTTTATTTAATATAATTTTATTTTACATTGTATTTATAATACACAATTTTAATAAAACTTTACGTGAATTTTTTTGCGCCCATTGTGTTTAGACGGTATCATTACATTCCCTCGCAGTCCCTGCTAGAAGTAGATAGCGAAAATGCTAAAAGTGGCCGTTTTGACACATTTGCTATTTACTTCTACGAATGACTACGAGGGAAGGTAGTGATACCTTTTAAAATACTAGACTATGGGCCCTAAAAATTCCACGTAAAGTATTATTAAAATCTTTTTCTATTAACAACTTATTAAATAAAAACCTTTGAGGGCGGCACTACTTTCAGTGGTAACCAATAGCAATGTACAAAAAGCTATTACACAATATGACATGTCTTCACTAAACAGAGCAGCTTATTCCATCGGGAACCATAGATATAGGTCGGGAACCCACCTGCTCTATCCTGCCATTAGCAAATGACATCAAACATTCCATCTGTGAATAGAGCCGCAACAATACCGATGTCGAACAAACCACGCGAGCGGTAACTTAATTATATCTATTCTACACAACGCAACTGTACGAGACTTTTTCACTAGTATCGAAATAAAGTATCTTCTGACCTATGAAAATAGGGTTACAAGATCTAATCTAAATCTAAATCTTTCATGACTTTTCCCTGACTTTTCAGTCTTTGTTGACCTACATCTATTTACATTCTTCATTTAGTTGACGTTTGTGATAATTCTTTCTCACCAAAATGATTAACAAATTATGTGTTACACATTTTGGGATTCTATAAATCCCTGACAACCACAGTTTTTCCCTGTTTTCCTGACGGATGCCTGAAATTCCTGACATATCAGGAAAATTTTTGTCATCTGGTAACCCTGTATGAAAATAAAAAGCTGGCGGGCTCTATTTTTCTGTTTTTTAAAAAGAGACTGAACATTTTTGTGTTTAGTATTGACAGATCCAGAAAAGACGGGACCTTTTACCGCTTGCCGGATCGTCAATTTGCAAGTTTTCGTGAAAGTATAAAAACGACGACCGCTTTAATATACCTATCTGGCAAAACAAAACCTTTTTGTAAGAGACATCACATTTCCATATGACAACCACACCTACATCTGATTTTAGGGTCAAACAAAACAGAAGGATTAACCCTAGAATCTTCTCCGCTTGTAACCTTGTGTCGTACACTGGTTGGATTAAATACAATGATATTTTAGATAGAAGGCTTAGTGAAACCGCAATGTAGTAAGTAAACCGTTTATGGCTTATGTTTCATAGTTTTGTGTTCAAATTATCTTTAAACGTGTAGAAAGCTACAGCAGTAGCGTTAATAAAAATTACTGATGTATGTGTGTGTGTGTGTGTGGAAACATGAATCTACGATGATAACATTTAGCTCATGAATGAAAGTAATAAATTATGCACGAAAGTATATGAATTAGAATTACAAGTGCATGACATATGCATAACGTTATCAGGCAGAACAATTTCAAAGTAAAATTAATGTACAATTTTTATAGTGGCCGTTTGGTGGCCGCAGATAAAATTCATGATACTTTTTGTGCAAAATCTGTGAAGTGAAATAATCTACAATTGAAATCGTAATGGACCAGGAGGTGTTTACCTCAACGATCGTAAATTACTGCGCCACTTGCGACGGAACCCTAACTCGTGCAGTAGAGTCCTTATGGCCCCTAAAAAGACAATTTTATCTTACGCTACATTAAAACCGGCTAAAGAGCACTCCGTCTCTGAGAATTGGCGTCCCGTACAATATAATTTTGATGTCTTTTTTTCACTTCCAGGCTCCCAGTACCATTTATCGAGAAAAATAAAACGCGTAAAAGTAGGTTACTCTACAGAGTAATTATCTATGAAAAATTCCATTTCTCTTGACTGCGGTAGATGGCGATGTACAAATTTCCTATACGAAATTACTCTATTGAATGTTTTTACGCGCGATATTTTTTTCGAAAGTTTTTCGTGCTAAGGGCTTCAGAAAAGCGTCATGTTGATTTATCAGCATCAGCATTCAAACATAATTATCTTAAACATTACAAAACTTTTTTACTTTTTCCTAAGTTTATATACGTCGTGGCCAGACAAAACTGAATGACGTTATTTAGATTAATAAAATATACTTAACAATCATGTCGAATGTGTTACATTTAATGTGATTAAAAACGCCTTAGTCAAAAGATATGTCGCAAAAAATCAACTAGTAATAAACTGAAATATCTACCATAACATTATTGACCTGTTTTATTAATTTAAAAACTCACCATATTTTCTACATCAGTTTTTGAGAATGTCAAAACTTTTTTATGATGCAATGAAATATTTAGATTTTTTACAAAGAACCCTAAAACACACTAAACGCTTTAATGGATTGCGTAGGACGACGTAAATCTAGAGTGAAACACGCGCAAATCCTTTTTTGCGTTGATGCCTTTTTACTGTGATAAGTGTTTTCATATTTGTGAAATATTTAAGAGGCATATTCAAATACTTACATGAAGATACCTTAAAGTTGTCCCAAAGAGTAAAAAAAATAACATAATTTTATTATTATTATTTATTAAATTCCTAATTACTTCTATTCCTAAATAACGTATAAGTACTTTCTTCCCGATATTCACAAAATTAACAATAAAAAAAGATTTATGTTTTTAAACTTAAATTATATATTTTTTTTTTTTATTTTATTTATTTAATTAACAAAATACAAATTAAATATTTGAAAAACACACCATAAACCACAGAGATTTGTCTGGCGTGCTACAAAGTTGAGTTCGCTTCAGCTATTTCATATGATTAATACTACTTATATAGATTCGTAACGTAATACAATATTCTATTGTCTCATAATATGTCGTGTACCCAAGTCTTAGCATAACCCAAGTAAGTAAACAAGTATGAACCGCATCGGGCCAAGCAAATATTCTTTGCGTGAGGGAGATAGCATAGTAGATTTGATTCTACTATGGAGATAGTGAGTGCGGTTGACGTGGGCGAGCGATTGAAGGTCACGCGCAATGTGCAAAATGCACAGGCATGATTCATCGCTGCTACAGGCTGTTCAAGAAGTGTAACTTTAATTAATAATAATAATAATATACTTACTCCTGGTTGAGTAACGATGAATATTATAATGACTGCTAAATATAAACTCTTTAAATAAATAGAAACCTCAATCACTAACAAATTTATGAGTCAAATTAATGAACATCAATTAAATTAATGTAACTTTATCCTTAATTTGACACAAAACGGGTAAAAGGTAATTCTAAGTCCACCGGTTATTTGTAGGTCAAGATTTAAAAAGCAGCCCTTTGAGTGGAATGAAATGTATTTATAATATATTAATTTTGTGGGTCAAGCTCAAGATACAAAAATAGCTGCCCTTTGAGTGGAATGACATAATTATATTTCGGGAGTTTTGAGTAGGTAACTCTAATGGTATAGGCGTGCTTTAAGGTTTTTACTAACCTAACCAAAAAAGGAGAAACTCACTGACTGACTTAGCTATCAGAATTATTGAGACAATTTAAAAGTCAGGACATCATAGAAAACCAAAAATATTTTATTTCAAGTTTGCCTATTAGCATTGTCGTTTTTCCTGAATTCCTCTGTTATTCAGCTTACTTCGGAATAAAACCAATGTAGAGACACTTGAGGTTAATTTTTATTTTATTTTCTATCTAGAAGAACGACCGGTATAGGACGAGAAAGATATTTTAAAATGGAGTGTTCACAACAGCGAGATAATGCGTCGCTAAATGGAGTGCCACCGTGGCGCTAAGCGACTTCAACCATTACGGCAGCCACGGTACAAAGCGATCGGCGATACGGCGAGCGTTGAACATAGAAGAAAGAAAAAATATTAAAAAAAATAAAAGGATAAGTTGTTAACTTAAACATAGAAATTAACGTATTAAGTTATGAAGCCAGACTGGAAGACTAGATTTGGTAAATATGAATTAGATATTTTTCTAAAGTTAAAAATGTACTTCATCCCTCAACGCTTTTGATGATACGAAGATTCGTTTCAAGAAACTTATCTTTAAAAAAAACTCATCATGGTTTCATCAATATTATTATGTTGCAAATTGTAAAGAGGATAAATTCCGGCTTTATTTTATGACAGGCACTGATTAAGGGCCAAAGAGTATCCTCATCAAAGTCCTCATTAAATTTAATTGTCTGCTTATTTTAAATGAATTAAATTAAGACATGTGATATTTGCAAGTGCGAGATTTACATCTGATAATTATGATGCTTTGTTCGAAGTTTTTTCTTTTAACTATTCATTTAAACAGATACTTGGTACCTAACTGTGCATATTACGGATAAAGTCAGAAATCATGATTAAGAAAACATGTAAGTATGTATAAGATTATACACTCATTATAATAAATGACTCCTTTCTACAGTGGCGGTACCTCCATACAAGCCCAAAAGCCCGGCTTGCCCTAACAATAACTTGCTAACACTACACCAATGAATCGTAATTAATTACAACACAATATTATTAACAAATGTTAATTTTCAATAATCAATAACCACAAATTCAATTTTTACAACAATTGATCGATAGACAAGTCGCTAAACTGCATTTCTTTTCTCAATAAACCCTCTACAATGCATTTATCTCCCTCGCACTCGTTGGCTTGCAACCGGGCTTTGCGATCTGTATATATCCGCTCTCTTCTAACATCAACAAAAGTGCTACCCGCATACATAGTACTGCTGTACGTATCTATAGATTCTATGAGAACTACACAATGCCGAGCGAAAGCCGGCTTGCAGTCCGAAGTTCGCTCCAGTTCGGTAGACTGCACAACGCGCTGGGGAGTGTGAAGTTGTTTCAATCTGTGACGACAGCTGTTTTGAAACAACAAGTGTTTTGCCTAAAATAGTGTTTTTGTGTTAAAAATGAGTTTAAATTTCAGTTTAATGATTGATAATGGTTTTATGTGATGGATTAAAATGTTTATTCTCTGTGAAAGTGTCCACGAGTCGAGTCGATCCAAGAGAAATACAAAATAACTCTTTCCTTGCAGTCCGGTAATAAACCTTTTCATTTGAGTATTTTGCAAAGAAATATAATATTCTTCAATGTAAGTATCGTAATTTTGTAGTGGACTTGTTTACATTGTTGGTTGTTCTTATAAACATAAATAAGTAAGGTTAGTTTTGCGTCTTTCATTTGAACGACAATAATGTTTGTTTGGAATGCAGGAGATAGGATTGAAATTATCTAGCAAAAGCTCAGTGACGCTATTATTTTGTGAATTGATTTAGATATTTATTATGAGTGACACACGAGAAATTTAGTTTTGATTACACAATAATATAATTCGATAAAGTCACGCCATCTAGCATTTTGTGAATAATTAAAGTAAGCTTAAGGGGTGTGCTTTTGGTGATTTTTTGAGAGTTATCTATAAATTAGTCTAGATGGCGCTGGGGTGTGTCGCATCGATATTTTGGTAAAGATCATCGTATGAAAAAAAAATATGCATTGTTTTTTTGCTTGACCTGGTAAACAAAATTGCTTGATTTGAGGGTTCGGGCTTGCTCTACCCTGTAGGCCTGGGCACGCCACTGCCTTTCTACTCTAGTGTACTAGTACAAAACACTTAGCCGTTGCAAGCAACCACCCGGGGCTCTACCACCTAACTCAAAACTATATCATGATTGACAAAAAAGGTAGGTATACGCTAATTACTTATAGAGTCTGGACTGCACGAAACGCGAGAACTGACTAATTTTGGATTGGCTACCACTATTATTATATTAGTCTACGTTGGCCAGGTACTACATAATTATGTTATGCGCCTTATTCGTAGTATTTGTAACCAATTATCGGGCGAGATCTCGTTCTCCGTTCAAGCTCGATTCGGCGAACAGAGTATAGTATACTGTTGGCCGTTGCAAGCAACCACCCGTTGTCGCCGACCTGTATTCCCTTACTAGTGAACGATATTGCTATTGGGGTATTAACATAGGTGACTAAAGCCGCACAACTTGTAAATGATGACGACCATGTTAATGACAATTCGGCCTAGGCCACAGGTGACTGAACAAAATTATCTGATCCGGGGGCCAAAACTGGAACTACGTTATTATTGTTACCTAGGTTACGACATCAACTACATACTACGACAGCGACGCAATCGCCTGCAATTCAATTTTGGAAGCGACTTGCTAGGTGACTAAAGTCGACCGTCACAGGTGACTTAAATTGACCCATACCCATGTAAATAGCCCATAAGTGATAGAAAGAGAAAAAAGCAGCAGAAAATTGTAGAAACGTATATTATTATTATTATTACGTTTAAGTTTAATAAAAGGAAATATTATAAAAGCGGAGTAGCTTAGGACATAAAATGTTTGTATATCTATATTATTATTATAACATTTTTCTACATCCAGCAAAGACTGAGCTAGTCCTAAGAGCTAGCATACTGTTGAACCACTAATTGCTATGCTAAGCTCTTGAGTATAAAGCTTTGTATAAAAAGTATTTTACACGTGTAAGGCAAGGACATAATAGACGCCTTTAAACTGTGAACATAAATTCTAAAAGTTTTCCAATTTGAATTTAACTAACAACTTGAGATTTTCTTGGTGGAATACTAAAAAGTTTTAGTATTCTAACTAAGCTTCCGGTACATGGTAAAAGAGAGACAATTATTAACGGCCAAGATTTAGTGTGCAAATGTGCTACGTGTTGTAAGTTTTCAACTTTGCGGGACTTGACTGGAATATTAAGCTATCTGATTTAACTGGCTAATTCCAATTTGGGATTCATAGTTTTAGTTTGTCAAGATGTGAAAGGAAGCGCATAATGAAATGAATAAAGAAATAATCAGCAAATGCACACTTTGACACAAGATGCGTCCAATTAATAAGAACGCAAAAAAATAAAAAATGGATCTGTAATTTGATGGTAACTAATAAGCCGAAAATCATTCGAATTACGGAGCTAAACGAACGATTGATAGAAAGCTTATCACAGATTAGAATTTCCCTATACTATTATAGGGAAATTCTAATCTGTGATAAGCTTCTATCAATCGTTCGTATGTTATCATTATCGTTATGTGACCATTAGATCAATGTCTCAGATAGAATAATCCTGAGACTATTCTCAGGATTATTCTATCTGAGACATTGATCTAATGGTGAGTAATATATTATATTAACTTATCAGGTAACATTCTGAAAAGATTCACACAAACTAATCATAATTTCTAGTAAGTACTAATGTTACAATACAACATTACAGTCCAGAAGATTAGGTATTTATTAACAAGGTTTATAATTAAGCTAAGGCTTCAATAATTAATTAAAATTCTGAGATAAAAGTAATTTTGCTTACAAAATTTATAACCTTTTTTCTATCACAATATTGGAATACTTTATGTAACATTTCGGAAAAATTGTTGAGTGGAAGTTTGATTTCATCCAGTCTCGGCTCGGCGAGTCGCACAATATTACTGAAGTTTCGAAGTTATTTCATTTCCAGCCTAAGGGATAAAAGTTCGAATCCATCAGCTAATGTCTAAACAAGTGGAGGAGCTCGCAATGGACGTAAGTAATTAAATGGTATCTGTTGATCCCTCAGAACTTTTGCCGGCGCAGCCTTTGATTGCAACCTCGCCTTGGACTCAAATTAGTTACTTTGCGATTATCTTTGGGTAGGTACTTTGAGATTGATCTGGGCTAATTTTTCTTTTAGTTTGTCGATCGTTCAGACCTTTATTTTCGTTTCAGTTAGGTTGTCTTAAAGATTTCGATTTTTTTGTTGTGATTATTCTATTTCAGATATCTTGAACAAAGATGTGTTAAGTTTAATGATAAAAAAGATTTATTGTGTTAAAGAATGTAAATTGATGTAGATGTGGACTTAGTTGTTTGTTTTAAGTTGAGCTTTGATGTTAATATTATTATCTATACATTAAGTATGTGTATTTATTTGTCAACCACGGAAGCAGCCTTAAGGCACCATAATTACACACCTATGAAAAAAGCGCTTTGTCTAGTTAGAGTATTCTAAATTCGGCAAGTCTTGATACATTATAACAGATAAAGTAATTTCTAAATTTTATATCAAATTATAATAATGGTTATTGGGTGAATCAACTTTTCGTTGATTTGTAGCATTTCTTAAAATATCTACGTGAACCATTTTTATATAAAGTTAATCTGTAGTTGCAAATATTCTCAGCTAATCTATATTTATAAAATCGTAAACTGAATGACTGACTGACTGACTGACTGATCTATCAACGCACAGCCCAAACCGCTGGGTCTAGAGACTCCAAATTTGGCACGTAGGTTCCTTATGAAGTCTAGGGGTGCACTAAGGAAGGGTTTTTCAAAATTCACCCCCTAAGGGGGTAAAAAAGGGGATCAAAGTTTGTATGAAAGTCCCTCAGTTTTGAAGCTAGGATCTTCAAATTTTGTGTTTAGACTGACCATTGAAAATAAATATATACGGGTCTCAGCGTTTTTCAAAATTCTACCCCCGAAGGTCAAAAGGGGGATGAAGTTGTGCATTGAAGAAAATCCTTTATTTTCGAAGTAAAAATCACTAAATTTATAATTTAGGCTTATGGATAGAAATCTAACGCAACGTACATTGTTTTGTTAGTATTTAAACCCCTATTGGGATGAAATGTGGGTGAAAAGGGGTAAAAAACCCCAAAAATAGATATGGATGTCGTTATTGGGGTTTTCTGGGATGACGATTGCAAAAATGACATTTATTTTGAAGTCCAACACGGTAGACATGATTTGACCCCTATAGGGGTGAAAATGGGGTTCAAATTTTGTATGGAAAAATAATATAAAACAGACATTACAACTTTAAAATTCGTAGGAGCATGTCTAAAAATAAATAGGCAAACACATATTTTGTTATTTTGAAAATCCTCCCTTAAGGTGTAAATGGGGTAAGTAAACATGAAAATCGATGTGGATGTCGTTCTTGAGGTTTCATGGGATTTTATGGGATGGTGATTGCGAAAATGACATTTATTTTGAAGTGCACATCCAGGGGACGGGGACAGGGACAGGGACGGGACACGGGACACGGGGACGGGGACGGGGACGGGAACGGGAACGGGAACGGGAACGGGAACGGCAACGGCAACGGCAACGGCAACGGCAACGGCAACGGCAACGGCAACGGCAACGGCAACGGCAACGGCAACGGCAACGGCAACGGCAACGGCAACGGCAACGGCAACGGCAACGGCAACGGCAACGGCAACGGCAACGGCAACGGGAACGGCAACGGCAACGGCAACGGCAACGGGAACGGGAACGGGAACGGGAACGGGAACGGGAACGGGAACGGGAACGGGAACGGGAACGGGAAGCCAAGTGCGAGGACCGCCGCACGCAAATGTCTTGCCTCGCCAGTTAGCGCCCTTGGTAGGAACCCGCCTAGATGCGTTAAAATGGCTGGTCAGATCCTGGTTGAAGGTTCCCTAAGGATTTTCTCTAATATCCACGCGGACGAAGTCGCGGGCGGAAGCTAGTCTATATATATATAAAATTCAAAGTCCTGACTGACTGACTGACTGAGTGAGATATCAACGCACAGCCCAAACCGCTGAACCTAGAGACTTGAAATTTTGCACATTGGTTCCTTATGAGGTCTAGGGGTGCACTAAGAAAGAATTTTTCAAAACTCACCCCCAAAGGGGGTGAAACGGGGGTCCAAAGTTTGTATGAAAGTCCCTCAGTTTTGAAGCTAGGATCTTCAAATTTTGTGTTCAAGCTGACCATTTAAAATTAATAAATACGGGTCTCAGCGTTTTTCAAAATTCTACCCCCGAAGGGGTCAAAAGGGGGATGAAGATAATTGTCCCCTGGGTCACTAATGATTTTCTTTAAACTATTGATTATTTTTGTACAAAACTAAATGTTTATTGGCTATGAATCTAAATATCGTAAAATAGAGTTTTTTTTATAAAAGAGTTATCTAGTTTTGTTTTAGTTTATAAAAATGTACACATGGGTCGATTTTGTCCTTACATTAAAAAGTTGATTCACCCATTTATGGTTGAACGGTATGTAGAAATCAAAACAAAATGAAACACGACGAATTAATATTTTACAATTGTAAAAGAAATAATGGTCGGAGTAATAACGTGCAAAGCATAAAATATTGAAGAAATAATAAATAATGCAACCCTTGTATTGGGGAGATAGCCCGAAGTCCAGAAAACGTTTAGGGGTCGGCCACAAATCATGATCGCTTAATAGATTATACATTAAGACGATGCTGATATTTACCAAAATCCCTCGAGTTTCACAAACTCTTCTCTTATTCCGAATCAAATGAATTGCCAAGTTCTGTAGAACTTTGTAAGTACTTATTTTGTTTTGTCTTCGTAATTGAACCCAATACTTCATTTTCAACTCTAACTTCAATGGGGATGATGACTTAACAGTTAAAAGTTCAGTTTTTAAGTATTTGTTAAGTGCTCTACATAGATCGACTTCTAAGTGTACTCTTTTCGTTAATTTCATCTTTAAAATAATAAGGATAACGATACTGAAAACATGACTTTATGACATGATTTTTAATTAAGTATTTACCTACCTATCTACCTTTTCTTGGATTTCCTTCTAAAGCTTTCTATATTTTTCAACTCTCCAGCACGAAAAGTGCTTTTTTAATTTCTAACACCAACTTTTAAAATAATAAAGAAAAAAAAATAAAGTGACAAAGATGAGACTTGTAACATTGATATGTCAGAAAAGGATAGATAGAGTGCTTTATGGTGTCATCATAAAGTTAATATGCCTGGAAATTAACTTTATGGGTGTCATACATGGATTAAAAAGTAAAAAAATAAAATGCACGGATATACCAAGGAGTTTTTTTTTAAAACAAGGTGAATTCGAAATAAAAGAGTATATATGGACGAAATGAGGTCGCATACATTATACAAATATAAAATAAGAAAAATTAATGAAATACAATAACTATTATCAGTGTTATATGCTCGTAAATAAATAAATAAGATGGAATATTAATAAATAAGAGATAAATACATCTCATTTTGACCTAGCGATTTACTTCTAGGACAAAATACCTATTAGTAGTTGCAACTCATAGGTACACCATTTTTAAGTTATTTATTGAAATTTAAGTTTATAAATTGTACTATTGCTTTTTTAAGACGTAATATCTATTTAAAATAAATACAAGTAAACATTAATATCGCTTACTTAAAATATCATGTTTGGTTTTCATAAAAATGACAAACAGTGCAGTTTCCGAACGCAATGCCAATATTAAAAAACTTTTAAAATGGGTGCATTCCAGCAGCCTTATATCGATTGCGAATAATCTGCAGAACGCATCCAAAAATTCGATGACTTAAGGGATCGTTCACGCGAGCGATTTTTTCAACGCGCGATTTTTTTCAGTGTCTATTTTAGTTATTTGCAAATTGATTCATTATAGATATTGTGTCTTAAAATTAGTGCAGATTTGTGGTACATTGTCTACGCAACTGAAGTAGGATAATTGAAATAGGCGCGATCTTGGTAGTGTGAAGCTGAGACTTTTATTGTAGTGGTGGCTATCTCCGCAGAACTTTCCGATTTAACTGTGCTGTTCCGATATACTTGGTGCCAAATCCTCCAAACAGCATTGGAATGAGATACACCCGCATTCTAATGTAAACTGAAACAATACCTACCACTACTATTCAACACTTAACACTGGCAAAAATGTGTCCCTAAAGAGGAGAGTAGATTGCCAAACCAAAAATAAGAAGAAGAAATTACTTTCCATAGTTAACTATGGCGACCGATAACTCAGCGATTAGTCTGATGGAATGCACCCACTGAGTCTACTAGCGAATAGTCTGCTTGAATGAACCATTAAATAAATGGCGGGAATTTGTTACGTTTTGTTAGGTATGGCTATGTAGTCAAAGCTAAAAAATAATAATAAAATAGCGTGAAACAATATTTTTCAGCAAGCCGCAAGGTCGTTTTAATAACTTTTATGAATTTTGTGGTATAAATTATTGCGAAAATGAGTGCATCCAGCGATGAAGATAGTTGTTTAACTCCAAATGAGCTAAGAGAACAAGTATCTAATGCTGAATTTAGCTTTTTACCAGAAAAGTCACGTGAAAAATATCAAGCATTCAGACAATTTATTATTGGTAAAGTTGCTTAATACAAAGACTAAAATTAACCGATCTTTTGTTATTTGTGAAGAATATGTAAATATTATAGGTAAGTAGGTATATGGCCTTGCGTCCCGCTCATACAAAAACGACTAGATTTTTCTTGCAACGTGCTAATGGAAAATGTAAGGTATATGGGAATCAACAAAATCGAAAAATTGCAACTTTTCTGGAGCTTCAAAACCCTCATCTATATACTGGTCATTGCCTAAGAAGAACTTCGGCCACGCTTTTGACCAATTCCGGAGCTGATATTACTGTCTTAAAACGCCATGGGGGTTGGAAATCCAGTACTATTGCGGAAGGCTATATTCAGGATTCAATTGAGAGTAAATCCAATCTATTAATTTAATAACTCCCATGGACACTATGGACAGGTCACGTCACACCCTTCAAAAGAAAATACTATTGAAAGTCATGTAATTTCACCAGACCCATCTGAATGCCCTCCACAACCACAATTCACAAACGTAGAAGCTTTACCTAATTCACAAGTGAACAATACTACGATCACAGCTCCAAACAAAACAGTAACCTTCAACTTGCATAACTGCACAAATTTCACTTTTGATTTTTAATTTTGTAATTTTGATATTTTCTGTAATAAAATATAATAATATTAAATGTCGCCTCAAATGTTGTTTTTCTTACCTATAACAATTTTCTCGCTGGCAGAGGTGAAAAGTTGTATGTTTAACACGAGAGCAAATTTTTTTGATGTCTCGTGGCTTTAAATCACGAACTAGCGAAGTAGTCTAGAATTGAATCACGAGCGTAGCGCGTGATTCTAATATAAACTACTGAGCACAGTGAGTGAGTGAGCACTCGCAGCAAAAAATGACTTTGCTCACTTGTATAACAAATAACTATTTATACTACACCTGCTCGGAAAGTACCTTGATACTTTATCAAATTTACGGTAGAAAGTACGTCATTGCATATCGAACAAATATGCGGGGAGAAAACGCATCTGAGCGGGAGAGAAAAGTGTATGAAAATCGATTTCTTACGTGGTTTTTCTTTTTTAATTTTGGGTAAGACTATGCGCCGGTAACCTAAATATCAAAAGTCAAAAAGTTTTTACAGTGAGTTTTTATCTCTAAGTTCGCAAAATGATACTGGCCACTAGCTGTGTGTCGGATGGTGTCGGGCTGGCAATGCGACCCTGCGGCGGCAGGATAAACAATTTGAAAAAGAACATATGAAAATTGCAGACGCCATTGGCGCCATTTTCAATTTGTGTGTTGTAAATTTGAGGATGCAGTTTTCGTAGAAAGTAAAAAGTAAAAATTTTTTCATACACGTGGCCAGGGGTTACAGAAAAGGATATAAGGTACCTTTCATCCTGGGAAAAGTCTGACCGTTCTGTTTGAATAAAACTATCCAGCAGACGAAGTCGCGGGCGGTCGCTAGTTTTCAACAATTTTTTTTATATTTGACAACATCACATACTTGCTCCGATTCCAAAGTAACTTGTAGCTAAAGCACTTGTGTTATGGAAATCAAAGACAACGGTGGTATCACAAACACCCAGACCTGAGTCAATATAGAAAAGTTCATTTTCTACATTGACCCAGCCGGGGATCGAACCCGGGACCTAATTAAAATTTAAAATTAATAATCAACTAGTTGAATACGGAAAATAAAGTGAATAGAAAACTAAATCGCGGCTAACAACTTATCGTAGCCAAAATCTACTTAGGTACATTACATAAGCAGAGGTCCACATAAAATATGCCATTTCCCCATTTCGCCCTAAATAAGCGGGCATTTTCCCATCTGTATTCACAGCCAATATTGCGCTGTGTGTGTAATGTGTGAAAATAATTACATCATAAAGTAGGAGTAGCACTGAATCGTTGTAATAAAGATGAGTGAAGGACGGTGGCGGGTTGACCGTTGTCGGAGATAGATCATTTAACCCTGGCATTATAAATAAATTATACTATATTCAGTAGAACAATGGAATTTAAGGTAGGTACAGTTTTATTTCACTTAAAGTGATTCCACTTCAATTTTGAAAGAAATCAGACTTTATTTCTTGTAGAAGTTTATCAAACGATTTTTGTGACAGAAAATTTAGTAGGACTAAAATAACTTTTTTGTCCGTTTAAACATTAGAACTATACGGACTAGGTACTTCACTTTATAATCATTGTTTGTCTTGCTTTCTTTGTCACAATAATGTAAATAGACAAAGTCACAAACATGCATTTTTTTTTTTTTTATATTTTCTTCACAACTTCATCAACAAGCAATGTAAGGGATAGTCCTAGTAGAACGCGACTACGCGATCATCGCGCAAGTGAGCGACGCGACGCGACCATCGCATCGCGTGTACGCGTAATGACAAGAAATGTGTGTCCTCGAGCATTGACGCGACCATGAGCGTACCGATGACGCGACGCGATTATCCCGCAAATGCCAATAGGGATGATGACTAATGAATAAAATAACGAAATACTAATAAAAATCGTAAACATATTAAACTTTTAGAGTAGCTTGTATACCTCTTGGTTTTTTATATTGCATATTATTTATTTTATGACCCTTCCAAGTTGGGTGGACAAGTCCATTTAAAAAGTATAAAATTTATTAAAATAAATGATACCTTTAATTAGTCCGTAAAATGTATAGCAAATTTGTCTAAGAAACTATTTTGATAAACACAATATTTAATATAGCTGCCAAACAAATTTCCTACGCGTTGCATACAAACTACTTATTCGTGACGTCATAACTAGGAAGCCATTAGTATGGAGCGTTTTTGGGAGAGTCCATCTGTGTGCATTTTACACTGTGATATCTCGGGCAGTTTTCATGCTAGCGAATTAATTCTTTTACCAATGTTTCTTTTTTTGAGAGGTTATTTATGTAACATAAAAAAAAAATTGTCATCATGCCTATTGCCTATATTCGAAATCAGTATGTATTATCGCTGTGCTGATTGGTACGAACATAGTTCGCGCGAATAGATTTTAAACCACAGATTTTAAACATTTTAGTCGCGCGACCGCACCACGCGAATGCCAATTAGGACAACCTATTCGACATCTGGGGGTCAATTCTGCTAATGTTAACGTCGAAGTCGTGGTTCAATGGTGTTTGAATGGTAATGCTTTTTGACAAACTTCTTGCTTCATAAACCCAAAACCGAAACACATTGTGATTCAACCCAAAACGGAAACACATTGTGTCTCGTTTTTGGCTATAAGAAACAAGAACTGTATCAAAAAGCACTACCATTCAAACACCATCGAACCACGATTTTGATGTTAACATTAGCAGACTTGACCCCCAGTTTGTTTGATCGCGGATTCGTACGACTGAAATTCTTGCGATGATCGCGTTCTATTATACGATCCCTTAGTATTGCAAAGCTATTGCAAGCATTATATTATAAAAGTCATCAGACAGTTAAGTAGGTACCTAAATTAATTACCTCTTTTAGAAATATAATTCTAAAATAATCTAAACTCTATTACTTAAAAACACCAAATCTTGTACTCAAAATTAATGCAAATAAATATATCATTCATTCATTCATTCATTCATTCATAAAACTACATTTTGAGTCTTAGTACAGAAACTTACTTCATTCGTTATAACAAATAAAAAGTTCTAAGTTATTTATAGAGGAAACTTAAAATGGCGAAAGGGAAATAAATATTTCCTGATCAAAGATTATTACAAAACCGGTCAAGAGCGAGTCGGACTCGCGCACCGAGGGTTTCCGTACCATCATAAAAAATACACTGCAGAGTAGAAAAATAAAACTATTATTGCAGTATTAGGTCAGCGCCATCTCTTGACCGATAGTGGAACTTTTTTTTTCTTAGGTCAGCGCCATCTGTTGACAGTGGAACTAATGATTTTTTTGTTTGTTTTTGAAGTTCTAAAAAAGTGTGTTATATTGAGACATCGCTTTATTTTTCCTGTAATTTTTACATAAACTACTATCACATAGAATTATTTCAGATTTTTCTCTTTGCAAACTTTGGAGATAAGGGAGGGGAACGGTATTTTTTTTACATTTTTCATCATAAGTCGAAAAAAAGGAAAAACATGTTTTAAAATGTGCAAACACCGCTCTTTCATATGGTACCCCACATGCCCTAATCGCCCCACTTCAAATTTTTAAGGCCGCTTTTCAGTCCCCGTTGAAAAAAAATATGTATTTTATTATTTCTTTCTTATTTGCAGAATAGTTGGGCAAACGTCATCTTAAACTATTCCAAATTTCAAGTTGATACCATTAGTAGTTCCCGAGATATTCAGCTGTGACAGACAGACAGACAGACTGAGTCACACCATAAGGGTCCCTTTTTACCATTTTGGTACGGAACCCTAAAAAGGAGCTAAATTGTACTATAAGGTAAAGGTTGGGCGGCAAATCTGAAACATCAGCTAGATAGTTTATCCGTAGTAAGTAGGTTTACGGTGTTCTGTATTGGTTTAGAAAGCCCTCTAGCGGAAAATTATATCAACTCTCGGGGGAGAGCCACCTATCCCGGTTTTTGTGCTATGAAGCGATTTAATATTTGATGTAATATCGAATCTAAGTTTGTAAGTAAGGCATCAAAGTTAGATTAGTCTCTTTCAACTTTCTTTATAAGAATTCATTTGCTATGTATTGGTTTCTTATTTT
This sequence comes from Agriphila straminella, assembly GCA_950108535.1. NCBI lineage: Eukaryota > Metazoa > Arthropoda > Insecta > Lepidoptera > Crambidae > Agriphila > Agriphila straminella. The sequence continues at coordinate 8,982,622 of OX467306.1, read as the reverse complement.
TATTTTAGGTCCTCATAATAAGTACGAGTACTTGACGAGTAATTTCATTATAAATTCTGTTCCATTTTCAAATTAAGAAGAAGTTAGTACGATAGGCACTAACGTTATGGCACTAAAGTTAGTGCCTATCCTAATCATAGGTGAAACAGTGGCGTAGTGATAAGTTTGAGCTTTACAACTATAGTACATGCTTTCTCTATGTCAACTATTATTGGCCTTTAATGATGAGTAAAAGGAATTATCAGCTATATGTTTCAGTAAGAGTGAACTTACATGTTCAGTTTGGCATCAGTCCATTCCATGAGTCTGCTACAAATTTTGGATCATCAGTCTGGAATAATTCAAAGTCTAGGCTGATGGAATGGACTGATGCCAGACTGAGTATGTAATATCCCTCTAAAAGATAGAATAGTACTTTATAATCATGGTTAATGCATGTTTTTATTGTAATGAAATGAAGGCTAAAATCCGATTTTAATTTCTCTATTTTAGTTTCAAATGTGAACACTTAATAATGTATTTTTTATAAACTATCCAAACCTATAAACTATCCAGAAATGAAAGAATACATTTTTATTCAAAGGTAAATCTTTTGAATTTTACAGTGGCAGCAATTTTTATGACAGTGTGTCGAGAAATAGTCACATGAATAATAAATATCTAATATGCTTCCCGTACGGACATTGCACCAAACTTTGCTGCAGCGTTTTTTATATAGCTCATATTCTTTAGTTAGTTTGATGTTCACAAATGGCTTTTACGCCCTATAATTTTATTTGAGAGGTGTCGTTTACGTCCGACACTTTGATGATGCAAAATAATAATTGCTTTTACCACAGAATAACTAATAGTACAAGTACAGAAGCAGCACTCGGCAAAGTGCCCCTCCTACACACACTCACTCATTTTTCACTATTAACAAAAGGAGGAACCACTCACTACTCACCACCTACAACTAAAATTCCCACTGAATAGTTAAGCTTTATATTTTGTATCTCTTGATGTTCTTTTACTTTATTTTTTATTTTTGAATAGGTATTGAACCTACTAGTGCGAGCACAAGCAATTATTTTTAACCGACTTCATCAAAAGGAGGAGGTTCTCAATTCGATTGTATTTTTTTTTTTTTTTTTATCGTTGTTCGCGCGTATCTTCGACATTTATGGACCGATTTAGATCATTCTTTTTTTGTTCGATTGAGTTTTCTTGCGAGATGGTCCCATTTATTTTTTTTTCAAATCGGTTCAGTAGTTTACAAGTAATCCCGCAAATACTATGATATTAAATTAACTAACTTGACAATTTCGTTATTTATGAACCGAATTAGATGATTTTTTTTGTTAAGGAAGGGATACCTTTGTGTAGTCTTTCTAACCGCCTTCAAAAAAAGGAGGTATTCAGTTTGCATGTATATATGTTTCTCCGCGATTATCTCACGTTTGGCTGAGCCGATTTTTCTACCTAAATACCGAACCTACACTAACTAATACAGAAGGTACTTACACTAAAAATAAAAAAATAAAAAAATTGTTTAAAAAAACAAAAAACCGACTTCAAAAAACCTACCTCTAAAAAGCAAGAAATAATATACAAATCATTAAATACGCATTATCATGGTTATAATAAAACACGTCAATTGAAGTCGGGTGGGGCTTTTAGAATAAAAAAAGGAAGATGTACTCCAGCCCCCCCCGACTTTAATAGACGTGTTTTATTAAAACCATAATAATGCGTATCTAATGATTTGTATATTATTTCTTGCTTTTTAGAGGTAGGTTTTTTGAAGTCGGTTTTTTGTTTTTCATTGTACAATGTTGAGTTAGATCCTAGGGATGAGCGCTGTAGTCTGAGATACAGGTTTTTCAACCTAGTTCGATTACAGATGACCGCAATATATGTAACATTGGCCTATATATACCTAAAATGTTTGTACTGTGCTACTTTGTTATTTATGCTGGGAAATAAATAAATAAATATAAAAATATAAAAGTCATTTAAATAAATAGAGACTTTTGCTCCGTCACAATAAAGTTCAATTCAGCTCGCGCAGTTCACCTAGTAGTTGCCTCTCTTCCTATCGCATGCCTTACCTTTTCTGACGACGCAACGTAAGGGGTTGTCTTCTTTTAAATGAACTGCGTAGCAAATAATAATACCATAAAGTGAAAAACGACAATTGTTTATTGTTTTTTTTTTTATTTTGACATCCGTACACGGCACAGTAATGTTGATTCGACATTGTTACTATTATAAAGAGACAATATCTACGCAGGCAGTAAGATGCCGCGCGACTACACAGGCGTGGCGGCCCTCTGCTGACTTGTTCGTTCGAACGAACGGCTAGCGGTAGGTGCTTATCGCGCGACCTTGAGCGAGTGAAGGAGGCATGCTTTAACGTCCAAAATACAAAAAAACTGAAATACCAGTCTTGAAATCTGCAGTCGTATTCACCATTATTTTCAGAAATTGAAAACGATAGCATAGAAAAAACTGAATAAGATGGTATACAAAACTTATATTGGCCAAAATGGTGGTTACGCCCTTTGAGATGCAAGGTAACGATTCAGTCCCTTTAGATGAGAGTTATTACTTATATCTAACCAAAGGCATCTTTCATCAAGTGATCATCATCATTATTTACTGGGGACGAGGTCGTACGTAGGTATATTAATTGTTATAGTTTTGATTTCAAGTTAAATGCAAGCTAGTTTTGTTGGTTTTATAATGTAATCACAACTGTTAGGCTTAGAACATTTTAATGCTCTAAGCAGTTAGGGGTAGAAAATAATCATACCAGATTTTTAGTATTTTCATACATAATAATTAATTTCATACTAAATTAGTCTGTGGTTTGGCACCTCACTTTTGGCATATTTTTTTTAGTCTGTGAGTGATCACCTCTCGTAATCACCTCTAGTAAATGGTCACGCACGCCACGTTCGCATTACAGATACATCTACAAATTAAATACATAATTATTAAAATGACAAAATGCTACGATGTTATAATAAGTAAACAAAGTACCTACAGTGCCAATCAAGTGTTTTAGTTCATTCAACTCTAAATTAGGAACATAATATAATATTGATTCAGATCTGCACGAATTCTAAAGTAGTTTGTTCTCCTCATCCCTAGCTCGTATTCGTATGATGTCCACTCGTGTTCGACTCAAACAGATGAAAACAGCACTTTTTACTTTCCGTCATTCGTTTTGAAATGAAAATCACAATTCATGTTTTATGTATGCTCGTTTGTGTAGGTTTTGACTGGAGTTAGTCGTGATATTTTATTCATAGCTTTCTGTTTGCGAGGTATTTTTAATGGTTCTATTTTTCTGGCCCCGCAAATACTTAATTATGTTAGTCCTAAATTGACTAGAAAGAGATTTCGGCATGAAAATGCGCAAACGGTTAAGCCTGCTTTTGTTGAAGCAGTTTTGCTCTTGAATATGAATTATAGATAAATAAATAGCATGTGTACACGTACATTGAATTTTATAAATTTATAATCAACCTAATTCAAAAGAAAAACTTTAAACAAGCGCATACACTTTTTATTTTTGCCATCTTTTTGCATTTATGTACAAAAACCACAGAATAAATAATTGCTAAAGTTTAATATGCAATGACAAAAAGTCTATACTTACCTTACAATTTTATTTTGAGGTCCCTTGGTAGGATAGGTTAAATGGTTCCGTGAGAGGAAAATTAAGTAGCCGGTTTGTTTTTGATTGATTTTCCTTTTTAATAAAATAATATCGGTTACGGTTTTGTGAATCACTGTCACTTTAGGTCCAGCAAACACAAAAAAATGGCGTCTGAAGAATACTGTTCTTGGACATACAACACATTATTACTATCTGGACGACGGACGTTATCTGTATCTGTCACTGTACAGAAGCAGTCTCCTATTCCTTAGAGAACCAAGCCTGTACAGTCACGAGCAATAAGATGTTCACACCATAAAACTTTGTCACATTACGTTTTGAATAACCTAGGTATAACATTAACACACTGAGATATATTGATTGAATGTGACATAGTTCTAAGTGTGTACATTTTATTGCTCGTGACTGTACTGCCAAAGTACGAAATAGAAAGTCTGTCGGTGTTATTACAAAATAATTTTAAACACCTGATTAACTTATACACTATAATGCTGTCACTTCTTTGACAATATTGTTTGATAGAGACAACATCACATTTAAAGAGTGTTTAAGTTAAACAGGTGTTTAAAAATCTTTTGTAATAACACCGTGTGTGTTTTTGGCAGAAGTGCCGTTGGCCATATTTGATAATACTACCGTCATTTGTTTTGTTGCGTTAAGCTAGGGTTTCCTAAGATGACGGTGACGTCATATTACGGCCGTAATTTAGCGGCGTAGAACGTAGGTATTCTATGTAAACAATACGGCGCGCCTTTTTGTTTTCATATACAACGTTCTACGTCGTTAAATTACGGCCGTAATATGACGGCACCGTCATCCTAGCAAACCCTAGCTTTAGGAACTCCTTCGCTACAGTACTGAAAAAATACTAGTTTTACCTGAGATTGTCTGTACTAAATGTCTATGTGTGCATACACGGAAAACCGCAATTTATTCCGACCAACGCTTCTGCCCACTTTTTATTTTGTGAAATAAGAATGATACTATAGGTAGTAGGAGGGTGCGTAGGTACAAAAGGTACGTCAACTAAATAAAACGCCCCTATGTCCTAGTGGAGAATTCCTATCGTTTTGTGCAATTCCAAATTGCAGCATCGTGAGTTGAGTCTCTTTGTTCGCTAAATCCCGTTACGGAAATATATGATATTATGTCGTAACTATAGGTATTTAGTACCTATTTTGTATGCTACTGTACCAAATTGCAGTGTTTTCACTTCGATCTTAATAATTCACAATTCTATTACGATTCTTTCACACGATGTCATCAATTTATAGCAAAAAAGTCAACTTTTACGTAATTGATGCTCATTGACGCAAAAATTGATCGTTTATAAATTACCTACATGTGCAATTGAAGCGATTATCAATTGCTTTAACAATGGCATTGACGAAAAAATTGACAATCGCAATTGATCATTACCGGGGGCCTACAGTATTTGTAATGTTAACATAAGAAATTAAATAGTAGTTTATGATACAAGGTTGGTAAGGAGTTTTAAAAAACCTTAACAACCATGTGTCATACTACGTTTTTCAATACATTTGCGAGAAAACATTATAGGTACTTACCTACTGCTGAAATTGTTATCTATACATATAATAAAACTGTAAATTCTGAATATTTGTGCGCGAATTACGCAAAAACCGCTAAACGAATTTTGATGGATTTTTCACAACTCTCTGTATTACTAGCTTTCATACACTAAAGGGGTCATTTTAAACTGGTTCCAATATTTTTCTACTGTCCACGCGGATGAAGTCGCGGGCGGAAGCTAGTAGAAATAAAAAAAACGTTCGTAAACAAAAACGCATGGCGCCGGCGTGCGGTAAAATCAACTTTCCGCACGCTGTACTAATCCGTAAACAAAAACGCACGACATGCGGTAACATCAACTTACCGCACACTCGACTGTCATCGTAAACTTAGATTTTCGAGCAACTGTATTGAAAAGGTCATATTTTTCTGTTCAGAAATCATTGAGGCCACTTCATTAATATCATCAGACTGGACTTGTCACATTATTCATTGCTCATGTTTGTAGTGTCTCATAAAAAGGGCCCCGGAAGATTAACTGTCTCGAGATTGCAAATAAAATATTATTAATAGCTTTTTCCTACGTTATTATTACGCTAACCTTGCCAACCATTTCGTCTGGATTTGGGAGAATAAGTAGGGGAAGTACGACCAAAATGACATACTATTTTTATTTGTCGTTATATCTTTCTAGATAAAGTCATTACAATCATTCATTCATTTTTAAAATCATCTTTAGTTATTTGCCTTACAGTATTAAGCAGGGCATGTATGAAAAGATTGATGGATGTTAATGAAGCGAAAGAAGTGTGCAAGGATCGTAGCAGGTGGCGATCCATAGTCTCTGCCTACCCCCATGGGAAACAGGCGTGAGTATATGTATGTATGTAATTTAAACTTAAAAATTAATAGAAACCATAACATAGGAATTCTAGAGCCCAATCGACCAAAAGTCGAAAAACCATTTTGTCCGTATAGTACTTAGGTACGGGCAAAATGTCATTTAGTTATGCACAAAATGACAAAGTAAAAAAAGTTGCACAAAGGTCACAAATAAAATTGTTGGTCTTCCTAGTGTGACGTTTTGTCGTTGGGTAGTAATAAATTCATTTTATTGTTATGATTTCAAATGAAATTGAAAGGATAATAGTATCTTCGTTTAATAGTCTGGCAACACCGCAGCTTGGCTCCACCGTTTCCCGCCACATTTTCCCTCCATTTTGTAGTGGAATGGGGAGGTAAAGTGGTGGGGATAATCGGCGGGACAGTCAACGAAAGTCAGTTGCAGGCAGTCACTGTTCAACCGTCGAGAAAAGAAGTAGTTAGGGAAAACGCTAACGTACTGTTGCTATAACCTAGTTAATAAGAGTCATGATGTATTCCCGTGGAGAAAGTAAAAGTGGTTCACCGTTATTATTGTAGTTTCATTACAAATCAGCAGTGGAAGAACCAAGGTATGTACGCTCACGAACTTCTTACTTATCTAACGTTTTAAACCGAGCTAAAATTACGAAATTAAGTTGGGTAGTTTCAAGTTTTAATAAACTGCATAATACACCATTGCCATGCCGTGCATACACACCATTATTCACAAACATTGCACGTGGTCGAGGCAACACTTCGGCCGTGCATACATATACCATTATTCACATTCATTGCACGTGATCGAGGCTACACTTCGGTCGTGCATACACTGCACACAAAACTGCACGTGATCGAGGCTACTCTTCGGTCGTGCAATACACTGCACACAAAACTACACTCAGTCGTCAGTCACCATGATGAAATAGTGCATGATAATGGAATGGAATAGTAATTTTCATAATTGTATATAGCGAGGTCATGAAATGAAAGTTTTGTTATCTTTACTGCCCAACTGTAACTTTCGTGATTTAAACTCTGGAAATGCATTACATAATGAATTATGGAAATAGGAACTGTGTATTTTCAGTATCTATGTTACTGAGTATTTTTATCTCGGACAATGTGTTTCGCAGAGGTTATCAAGTTTTTTTTTTTTATATTTCATACCATTGTAGGTAATTGTCGTTAGTAGTCTACCTTTACACTGTACCCTGGGGATGTACGGATACGTAATACTTACTGTAGAATTAGCACCAAGTTATTTTGACCTTCAAAAGGGTTTTAGTAGTACAATGACGCTATAGTCGTAGCTTAAGGCTCCGTTACGCGAAACATTTATCTGTCTTTTACTTAACTTGTAAAGAGTATGGAAAATAACCGCAAATCTGTACTTTTTCGATGACTTTCGGTGTTTTTTTTTTTCATCATTATCTTTCTCGAATAAAAGTTATTGGAGCTATTACTTCACAGTACGTTAAAGTATATTTTTCATGTAGGATTCAATACGTTTCCGCTATTACTTACGCCAAAAATATAAACTACGCAAACGCTTCTGATGTTATTCTTATATTTCTTACAATAATCTGTGAGGTTTATACGCAATTTAATACTTGTAGCTACTAGAGAATCTCTTTAGCTTGTTGTATGTTTTTTTTGTGACTACAACTTTACGTTTTCTATATATGACCCTCGCAAACCATGTTTTCCTATAATGGACCCTTAAGGAGTTTTATTTTAGTTCAAGAAGTAAATTTTTATTCTATTAAGAGGCCATTCACAAAAATTGCCGATTTCACTAATTAACGTGATTTTACAGAAGTGATCTCAGTTAAAAAAAAAACTGTACCTACCTACAAGTAGCTCATCTTTCATGAATAAAATAAAACGAAAGATAATTTCATTATCTGGTGTACGAGCTACGTTTTTATTTTTTTTCTACATGGTTTCGATGCGCGGTATGTTTACTAGTAAAAGATTATAATTTTGATTTCATTTTTATTTGTTCCTAAATGAATGATGTAAGTTTACTTTGAAGTACATGATATTTTGTCCTAATTTCTTAGTTTGAAGAAATATACTTCGGTTTAGAAAGCTAGACGTGCCCTACGTGGTTTAGAAGGCTAAACGCGTCTTTGGTTTACAAGGTTTAACTTTTGGTTTTCTATAATACATATGGATGGGTCCAGTGAAAATTTCAATGAAATTAAAATTAAATTTACTTATATGGAATTTATGAAATATTTCAAACTAAAATGAACCATATTCTAAATATTTCACCCAACCCTAAGCAGTTTATACTAGATATTTATATGAACTAAAATTTATTTTGACTTGCGAGGCTAGATGCACATCCAGTTTGTAAGGCTAGGACAAGCCTAAACGCGCCTTCGACCTAAAGTAAGGTACCTATAGCTTTTGTTCGTTTTCATACTAGAATGATAAATAGGTTTGAGAATTTATAAGGGTGAAGCATTTTAAAGGTCGGATTTGCCTTCATTTTATTTATTTAGGTAAAAAAATCAGTCTTTAACAATTAAAGTTTAAATTTTACAAGGTTAGATGCGCGTTTATTTTACAAGGTTGAGATGCGCGTTTATTTACAAGGTTAGGTGCGCGTTTATTTTACAAGGTTAAATGCGCGTTTATTTTACAAGGTTAGATGCGCGTTTATTTTAAAAGGTTAGATGCGCCTTTATTTTACAAGGCTAGATGCGCCTTTATTTTACAAGGTTAGATGCGCCTTTATTTTACAAGGCTAGATGCGCCTTTATTTTACAAGGTTATATGCGCCTTTATTTTACAAGGTTAGATGCGCCTTTATTTTACAAGGTTAGATGCACCTTTATTTTACAAGGTTAGATGCGCCTTTATTTTACAAGGTTAGATGCGCCTTTATTTTACAAGGTTAATGCGCTTTTATTTTACAAGGTTAGATGCGCCTTTATTTTACAAGGTTAGATGCGCCTTTATTTTACAAGGTTAGATGCGCCTTTATTTTACAAGGTTAGATGCGCCTTTATTTTACAAGGTTAGATGCGCCTTTATTTTACAAGGTTAGATGCGCCTTTATTTTACAAGGTTAGACGCGCCTTTATTTTACAAGGTTAGATGCGCCTTTATTTTACAAGGTTAGATGCGCCTTTATTTTACAAGGTTAGATGCGCCTTTATTTTACAAGGTTAGATTCGCCTTTATTTTACAAGGTTAGATGCGCCTTTATTTTACAAGGTTAGATGCGCCTTTATATTAAAAGGCTAGATGTGCCATCAGTTTACAGGGCTAGATTCACCTGTGGTTTGACTAGTTGTAATTAATATCTTATTACTTTAAATTAAAATAACATTGTACTGGCAGGCAACTATTATTATTAATGTCAATTTATCATATTTGGCATTAAAGTTTGACATTTATTTTATTGGGATTTTAAATTATTTAATGGAAAGATGGGTAAATAAAGTACCTAGTTATAATATTTTTATTAATGATTAATGTTAAGTACAGATTCTCAAATTTAAATTTTATAATCACCTAGCTACTTGCAGATTTCCACGCCTAACTAAGGCAGGATATGCAGATTTTGTTATATTATAATGTCATCAATGTATACTACAATATTCTGGGAAATAAATGATTGGTTTATTATTTAGATGCAAATCCAGTTTGGCTAGATGCGCCATCAGTTTAGAGGGCTAGATGCGCCATCAGTTTAGAGGGCTAGATTCGCCTACGATTTTGTTAGATGCGCCTACAGTTAGGCTAGAAGCGCCAGCGGTTTACAAGGCTAGGTTGTCATTTAATTATGTTACGCGTTTATGTGACTATATTATGCCATTTTATTAATTTCATATTCGAATCGTCATCTGCATACGATTATTTAAGTTGTTGTTGCTTAGCTTAGTGCACGGGCCCTTAAATAAATATATTGGGATACTTTTCAATTACGAACAAAGATCTGTAAAAAGAAATAAGTAGACTTTATGTAGTCCGCGTTCTTCTTTAAGACACAACTTCATTTTACATGGTTATCTATTGGTTAATAATATTGCAATTCGATGTTAATATAATTATGGTTAATTTGAATACATTATATTTATGCTTGAGAAAATAAGTCTTTCAATGTTAAGTACATAGCAGTGTATAAGCTACTATTATAATATGAACTATTTGTAGTTTTTAGGCGACTAGGTATGTTGCGTCTATGGGCCAAGTGTGTCCTAAAGTTTAATGGTTAAGCGGCCAAGTGTGTCGCATCTATGGGCCATGTGTGTCTTAAAGTGTAATGGTTAAGCGGCCAAGTGTGTCGCATCTATGGGCCATGTGTGTCCTCAGTTGAAAGCTCTGTAAGCGGCCAAGTGTGTCGCGTCTATGGGCCATGTGTGTCCTAAAGTTTAATGGTTAAGCGGCCAAGTGTGTCGCATCTATGGGCCATGTGTGTCCTCAGTTGATAGCTCTGGCCTGAATATATCTAAGCCTTGGTAGGCCGTGAACACATGGCGGCAAAGGGTAGCCCTGACCGGAATGTCAGCCTTTTGGCAGGCCGTGTCTACCTACAAGTGGCAAACGGTAGCCCTGAGTATCAGTGTCTTGGCAGGCCCTGTCCGCATGATGACTAATGGTAGCCCTGGCTGGAATATCAGCGCTTTGGCAGGTCGTGTCCACATAGTGGCAAACGGTAGCCCCGAGTATCAACATTAGCAATTACTAAAATTGAACACATTATATATGAAGTGTCTGAGAACCACAAATTGTGAAATAAAATGAGTGAATTATCAGGAAAATTTAACAGCTTCAGACCATGATGAGTTACTAAATTTATTGTCGTTATTAAAACGCTTCAATTGTTGCAGAAACTTTGTCTATTAATAACTATTTTTTTATTATGATCAAATAAAGAAAGCAAAGTTTTAATTATTACTTTGATATTATTATAATTTCAAAACAATGCAATTAAATAGATATCTATCGTTTTGTATGTAAAAAAATTAGTTTACGACATCGTTCTTATCCAGGGATTGATAACGTTATTTTAAAATGTAACGTTGTTTCTTACTGTTTACCGTTACTTTTTACATTAACGGTATTTTAATAGATAACGTTGCTTTTGTATCGTACTTTAAAATTCAATAAATAACGTTACTTTTTTTTAGGTAAAAAAAAAAAAACGTTATTTTCATTCCGATACCAGCCCGCGAATGCGACGTTGCCAACTCAACGTGAAGCGAACGCGTAGGTAGACGATGTTGGTATACAGAAAGTATTCAGCCTGAGGAAATGTTCACTTACACAGAGTTCTATGCGATTGATTTTCTTGTTTAGGTATCTCGTAATTTAACAGAATATACACTCTAACCGGTACACTGTTTGTTGGGTTATTTTTGCCGGTAAATTTACTGATACAGTTTGACGTTACCTATTATATTATTATGTAACGGTAAAAATATTGGTAAATTATTCAATCCCTGTTCTTATCTCAAATAATTCCCATGTACTTATAGATTTAAATATTTTCCTTTTGACTCTGATGTTTTATTTGGTTGTCATTTGTACTATGATATATGAACGGTTACTGTCGATTATGTTCTATTTATTTCAGAAACATGTGGCATCTAACAAGATGCCGATGCGCTATAGAGGACGCTAGGTGGCGGTAGCGCGGCAGCAGGCTGAAGGATGTGCGACGGAAGATTTTTGGGTGACTGAATGGTAGAAACGACGATTGCGTTATTGAAGTTTTGGTGGCACGACGGCAACGGGCTGCGACAGACGATGGGTTTCAGCTGCAATTATCTTCTGGTTGAACTGAGAAATATAACAGAATTTCTACAAATTGATTTATCAATTATATTTAAATCTTATTTAGAACCTGTTAAAGTAGAAAGTTTTAACTAAATTAAACATTATAAGTAACACAGATACTATAAAAATATTAGGTAGGTACCTAACCTAAGTCATGCTGCGGATTATGAAGTAAATAATTAATGCATCATAATTATTGTTGCAACACAAATTTAATCAATTTGATTTACGTGTGTAGTTACTTACTGTAAGTGGTAATATTTATTTTCTTATTTTTAACAAGACTCAAGATTGTATAGCCGTTGAACGTTGTTTATGAAGTGCACTTACTGTGTAGTAACAAAGCAAAGAAAGGAAGTTACATTTATATTCCCCATTAATAGGAATTATTGTAAATTGAATAAAATTTAAATTTGTATTAAAATCATTGATAAATTCAGTTGGGTATCAGGGGTTATTGTCTGTCAAAGATCTGCAATTTGTGATTGAGTTACCCTGTCGTTGTTACCCAGCGTGCTGTTGGCTGCTATATTCTTTTTATTCTTGTATTCGTTTAACATTATAATTAAATTCATAATTTAGTAAAAGGAACTAATGAGAAGTGTTAACTTTGTATCTACTTACATAAAAATAATTTATTTGCAGTATTGTGGGTTTCTAAGAATTGAAGATGTTTAAGAGTTAATATTTGTAATACAATATTACCTACAGGCTTTTATAAATGATCATGGAACAAAGATTCATTTCTAGTATACTCCGCGAGGCTATTGAATTGAAATCAATAAATATCCTAATTTCATGATGGTGAGATGGTGTGAGTGGATGAGGTGATGAAACTCTATATCTACACTACAAAGCACACTATTTTTAAGTCCCATGTCAAAAAAGTTTTATGTTGATTTCATTTACTATTATATTTTTGATATTTATAATTCAATAATAATTAAATAATTTATGTCAAATTAACTCTGATCACTGTAATAATTTCAATAGGTAATTAATTTAATATTTTCCCATTAGTATTAATTATGTAAAGTAATCACGCAACTTTAACAGTAGATACCAATTTATAATAATTTAAATATTTGCGCATCGCATATATTTCTGTGTGTGCACGTGTTTGGATGTCAGTTTAGTTCAAAACAATATGTCTAGCTGTTATTGTGTGCTATTGTTGACTGTCATCTGTTGTGTATGCCATATGAATAATCCCAGCTTGGGACCCCATAAGTCACCAGTTATAGCCCCAAACACACACTGCAGGATCTAATGATAAAACTAGTTTCTTTTGTAAATAAATAAATAATAATATATATAAAAGACAGAGGTCAACAACCCTCTCAAGTTTTCTTTCGCCATTTCTTTCTTGAAGGGGCCTCACAATTTTGTGAAATGGTGGTAGATTCAGTAGATTCTCTTTTTAGCATTTATCAATTCACAAAATTGAAATAAAACAATAAATTAAATCATTAAATTCTTTGTATAACATAAGATTTCTGAACGTTTTATAAATATCAAATTAATGCAATATAATTTAACTGTTTGTTATCCCAAATAAATAAAATAAAACACACAACCTGCCGAATGTGACGATATTTTGACCGTGCATGAGGACACGCACGACGTCAGGATGGACGAATGTGACGTTTTGTCGTTGGGTAGTAATAAATTCATTTTATTGTTATGATTTCAAATGAAATTGAAAGGATAATAGTATCTTCGTTTAATAGTCTGGCAACACCGCAGCTTGGCTCCACCGTTTCCCGCCACATTTTCCCTCCATTTTGTAGTGGAATGGGGAGGTAAAGTGGTGGGGATAATCGGCGGGACAGTCAACGAAAGTCAGTTGCAGGCAGTCACTGTTCAACCGTCGAGAAAAGAAGTAGTTAGGGAAAACGCTAACGTACTGTTGCTATAACCTAGTTAATAAGAGTCATGATGTATTCCCGTGGAGAAAGTAAAAGTGGTTCACCGTTATTATTGTAGTTTCATTACACTAGGAAGCTTTCAGCACTCATATTAATTTAATACACATCGCAACATAAAGTCACAACGCATCGATTTAAGTTACAATATTGAAAGAAAACAACGTCATCATATCAGCCGCACGACACCCACTGCTGGGTATAGGCCTCCCCTAAGGATCTCCACGACGATCGGTCCTGCGCTGCCCACATCCAGCGGCTTCCCGCGACCTTCACCAGATCGTCGGTCCACCTTGTCGGGGGCCTACCCACGGAGCGCCGTCCGGTGCGCGGTCGCCATTCCAGAACCTTTCCGCCCCAACGGCCATCGGTTCTTCTCGCTATGTGTCCCGCCCATTGCCACTTCAGCTGAGCAATCCTAAAACAACGTAAAACCTACCAAAAGTAATAAAATAGTCATGAGAATAAAAAGTTGTTATAGGCAAAAAATACATTTGTAACAGTCACTCCGGCGCGACTGAGCGATAAAATTTTGACAGGATTGCTAAAATATGACATGAGGTTGACATGATCAAAGTATCAAGTATACTGGACCAAGTAAATTGGACAAAGTAGCTTTGATCAAAGTATACTTGGATACCCGTTGACACTATCTAAGTACACTTGGACCAAGTAACTTGGACAAAGTAGCTTCTTGTATTCTTGTATACGGCGACGTCCAAGTGCACTTGGATTGCTCGTTTACATGATCCAATTAGCGTCCAAGTAGTCGTCAAAACGACTTGGTCCAAGCAGACTTGGATGAAAGTAGAGCATGGTCCAAGTTTACTTGGATTTGAATTTTGATCCAAGTCCACTTGGATTACTCGTTTACATGATCCAAGTAGCGTCCAAGTAGCCATCCAAACTACTTGGTCCAAGTATACTTGGATCATGTCAACGCAGCTTAACTTCACGTGATACGATGTCAAACACCTCGTTTCTGGTCGCCAGTTTTGAATAAACCGCAGTGTGTCATTTTACCTATGTATGCCATTTTGTACGTTCTTCCCCTATAACATCCATTTTGAGCTGAGATAACACAATATTGCTATCTGTAAAATCTCTTTGATTGGAAGTGATCTTTCAAAGGAACAAACTTATAACTTTATAAGGGTAGTTCTTCGGAAAAGTGTTCTCCGTGTAATTTCCACAGCATTTTTGAAATCACTAAATTAAAGTGAGTTACACAAAAAAATAGAAAGCTTATGCAAATTCAAACATTATATCAAAATTCGCCACGTAGCGAATGCATACTTTTGCTAAAAAAAATTATAGAAAATTTGCGATCCATGGAAATTACAGTAAAGACCACGGAAATTACCCAGCAGATAAAATTTTGCTGAAAATCATGTCAGATATGAAATTAAAGCTCAAATAAAAGTTAGTTGGGGTAGTATTAAGAACTACATTGTATTATAATTATATTTAACAAAAATAGTAGATTAATAAAAAAAAACTTACAAAGGAACTCAATGTAGAAACATGAAGGTAATAAATAATAATGTTATTAATTAATAAATTTCTTTTAGAGTATATTATTGATTGCATATTATGGATGAGCATCATAATAATAAAAATAACAAATATTTGGTAAAAAGTATCAACAATCTGTACGACTAGGTCAATACTCGTTTACTAAAGACTAGTTTTCACTAGTTATGTATGGTCTTCAAACAATAACGCTGACTAAGTTTACCAACCTGCTCTGTATAACGATACAAGTTCTAATGCAGATCAGTTGGACTGCAAGTCCCGGGCACAGACTCCTAGCCCGGCAGAAGTACATACATGATACATGACCTGCCGTCCTCAACAATGGTGACCTGACCACCGACACTGGACAGCAGCAAGGTATACCACCCCTCATGAATGAAGATTGGAGTTAGCTTTCTAGGTCTGCAATCAAATGCAACTAAGCCCTGCAGCAGCAACTCGGCAACTGGCGGACGACGGTAACACGGCAGCCCACAGCCAGGTGATAATGCGACCTACACCGGTGTGGCAGTTCTGCATACGAAGCCATACCGCCCATAGAGTAGAGTAACCACCAGCACATATCGTCATATCGGGAGACTGGAGTGTAACTGACCTATGTACGAGTATTTCAATCAAAAGCAAAGCCTTTAGCTTTGCTTTTGATTTTCTTTTTTGAGTAACGAAGAAATTAATACAGGATCGACGAAAGCCAAGCTCACCCGACACTTTACCAAAGATATCCAGGACGCCAGCCTGAGAATAGTATGGCCCTCAAACAGCTAAAAAACAACAAGGTGGCGGGTGACGATGGAATCACTAGAGAACTTCTGAGAGCTGACGGAAAGCCGATACTCAGAGTTTTCTAGAAGCTTTAGGAACAGTGTACTCAAATTATCCAGACTATTAATTATACCTAGGACAGACAGTCCTAGTAAAGTGAGTCCAATTTCGAGGAAGAGATCTCTCGTCAGATCCAACTCAAAGCTTCGAAAATTGTTTGCGTCCAACTTACTTCAGTGTCTCAAAACGACAGTGTGTGTGTTGTTGCCAACTTGCCTTGTTTGGCGACAGAAATGAAGAGATCCGTAGAAGAACTTAAGTAACCGACATCACTTGAAGAATTGCACAGCTGAAGAGTAACCGACATCACTTCAAGGATTGCACAGCTGAAGTGGCAGTGGGCGGACATAGCGAGACAAACCGGTGGCTCTGGAATAGTGATCGCGCACCGGATGCCCCCACCCCCTGACAAAGTAGTCGGACGATCTTGTAAAGGTCGGAGGAAGCTGCTGGATGTGGGCAGGACAGGGCCAATCGTTGTGGAGAACCTTGGGGAAGGCCTACACCCAACAGTAAGTGTCGAGCGGCTGATATAATAAAACAAAAATAAAACAAAGTAATTTCCATGGGCTTTATGTAATTTCCATGGTGTTTTATACATGGAAATTACGCCATGGAAATTACCAAAAAGCATTAATTTTGAAATTTATCGGCATTGAAAAGATATAACCTGCTACTTTGTTACTGGTTAAGTACATTTGGGAGTAAGGTATTGCACCTCAGAACCCGTTTACAAAAAATAGCACAATTATATTGCAAAAATGTGACATGGAAATACATTAGAAATGAGAACCAAATTTTTTAAAATCGTAGAACTTAGTCTTGCACCAAAAGCGTGGGAAACAGCAACACAGCCATCTTACCTGTCAGTAGCGGTGTAACTGTCGATTCGAAAACATCAATCACTATTTGTCTGTGCCTAGCCAGTCCAGAGCAATGGCCGTCGCAAGAGGGCGCAGTGAAAATGTAGCTAGGCGTGTGACATACTTACTTAGGTCCATAAAATCAAAAGTTTCCCTCCGATAGGATTTAAAATTTGATCAGTATATAACGTGATATGTCTATTTTAAATGTGTGTACAAAACTGATTAAAAACGTGGGTGATTTCAAAAATATCCGCGATTTCTCATAAGCCGGCGCCCGTGTGACACGTAAAAACGTGCAAAATAACCCCGTTTTTGAGGTGTTGAGGGTGAGTTACTCCGATCTACGTAGTTTTTAACCAGTGAAATCTATATGACACGATGCTTAATGAAATGTAGAAACGATGTAATGATAGTTTTAATCATAATTATTTGTTTTTATAGGAGATATGAGTCTGTGACACTCAAAAATTGCTCTCCCAAGAACTACCCATAAGTTCTCCCGAGAAATTTGCGTGAAGTTTCTGAGCAGCCTCATATCTTTATTGAAATACAAGGCGGTGAGGAAAATAGGGAAAACTTAAGACCTTCGGCTTTTCTTAGAACTCAGGAGCTAAACAATTTAGTTAATTAACACTTACTTAAAGAAAGAGTAATTGAAAACTTATAGATAACGAATAACAAATAAAAACACTGGACGATTTTTTTGAAATGTTATCAATTATCCATTCCCGTATTTTTTTAATTTGATCAGGTATATTACTGTCTTATTTTATTAATAAAAGTGTATCAATTAGTTTTTATTATGGTCTTTCTTCAATTTAATAAAAGTGTAGTTATATTGCATTCTAAACTCTGTGAATATTGAATCTGGCGTGTTTTTTTTTGTTTTAATTTATTTATTTTTTATTCACAGGTGAATCAACAGTCATTATGTTAACTATAGCAATCTCAGTACTCAGTACTCTCATACAACAAAAAACATTCACAGATTCACACAAATAAAAGTAAGGTTATAAAATGCACAATTAAGCCACAAATACATCTATCTTTTCTGTCTACTTGTTATCCTAATATAAGTTGGTCTATAATTAGTCTATAACATTCATTTCTTATGTATTCATTTCTTATACAAGGTGTTTGGTAAAAGCCATTTTAAGCCGAATATGGTAGATAGGGACCATTAAACTAAACAACTTTACTATGTGACCAACTCTGAAATCGCGACCATCTGTTTCATACCAAAATTAATAACAAAAATATCAAAATGTATGAAACAGCAGATTTTTTTTCGCGATTGCAGAGTTGGTTCCATAGTAAAAGTTGTTTAGTTTGATGGTCCTTATCTACCATATTCGGCTTTATAAGGCTTTTACCAAACACCCTGTATATGAAATCATATTTGTAGCTCAACTCAATGTGATTATCTTATTTCATCTGATAACGATCGTGTTTTCTTTATTTTACTCTTATTAATTAGTGTGACTGTTTATTCACCTGATAAAATAACACAATATCCTAGCCTATATTTAAGAACATATGTATTCTTGAAAAACATACTTGATATCCTATGTTTTTTTTCTGCATAATAATAAAGAGAATCTATTTGAAAAATAAATGTTTCTGAATGTCAGCAACGCTACAGTGATACCTAAATAGCTATGAGCACATAGAAAGATCAGGCAAGCTTTACTGGTTCGCAATGAAAATAAAATGCCTTGCTTGAATATAATATCCGAGTTGGCTCGCACGCATTGGGGATATAGTGGTGCTTATCTCTACAATCTGTTTCTTTTTCCAGCCTAAAGTGTGTAAGTATGAGTATTTATTTTAGAAGGATTATTTAGTTCTATTTCAAATTGGTAGATCATTGTCACATTTTCAAGACAGATTAACAGTTACGTACCCTAACTAACTTTCGCAATAGATTTTTGTAACTACTGTGCTGTGTTTACTGTGTAATTTATAGTAGTGGTATAGCGGTTTCTGTGGACTGTAGTTTTGCGGAGCGGGGCGGTTGAGATAATGTGATGTGGAGATTTTGAGGGTCGGGGGAAAAGGCAAGGGGACTCACCAAAACGTCTCTTGATCAGCAGCTGGAGCCGAAGAAGAACGCCGTCTTTGAGCGTCTCACACCCAACACCTCGGAGACCGTAAATTTGCACTTTTACTGCCGGCCGGCTAATTAAACATCACCGTTCACTATATAGGGCACTAATTAAAGTTTATAGATGCGGGAATAGTATATTTTTGCGGTTTACTTGGATTTAAAAGCGGAGATAAAAATCACTGCGTCGAGTCCAATTTGGTTCTCAATATGTAGTAACGGCGGTCAAATAGTTCATCACTTTTGGCGCTGTTGTAGGCACAATGTTCTTTCTCTTTCACTCGACGTATGGTGATGTATAAGAGGGAATAGGAAAGGGATAACCTGAAGGACGCCACATCACGAAGAGCGCGAAAATTAAATTAGCCAATTGGCGTAAACATCCTCCCGGCCTTGATAATACGACGTATTATCAAAAAAAAAGAAAAAATCGCGGTCAAGACAAAGGGGACAAATTATCAAAGTAACATACGAAATACTTATTATAATTACCTACCTAAACTATGGGGATTAAATTATTATATAAGTTATTGAGAAGGCAATGGACAAAGTTTGACGATAGGTCGTTTAAACATGCCAGATGCAGTTTTAACTAAGGCGACGCGGACTCTACCATCTTTACCCGGATAAACCTCCTGTATAATGCCCAACGGCCAGCGGAGCGGGGGAACATCATCCTGATGTATCAATACAATAATACCTGGTTTAATGTTTTCCGTATTAGTAAGCCATTTTTGCCTCACTTGTAATGAATTAAGATATTCTAAACGCCATCGTTTCCAGTAACTGCACACCATTTGGTCCAACAATTCTTTTCTATGACGCAGAGTCTTAGTTTCATCGGAAACAGGCGCGGTAGGTAGGTATGTCAAAGGAGAAGCCATTATAAAATGCGCGGGAGTAAGAGGCTCGGGATGCGGGTCCTCTGATAAAATACAAAGCGGTCTAGAATTTAAAATGGTTTCGACTTGCGTCAAAACAGTTAACAATTCTTCATAGGTAAGTAACTGAGATCCAATAACGCGGTATAAATGAAGCTTCATGCTTTTAATATTAGACTCCCAGAGTCCTCCGAAATGAGGAGCACGGGGCGGGATCATATGCCATTCGATGCGATGGTCGGTAAGCAGTTCGTTTATCTGAGACTTAGCGCCTACAAAATTCGTCCCATTATCGGAATACATATGCGAAACTGGACCACGCCTCGAAATGAAGCGTTTGAACGCGGAAATGAAAGCTTCGGATGACAGATCGGAAACTAGTTCAATGTGAACTGCTTTGGTTACTAAGCAGATAAACAAACAAATATAAGCCTTCTGACTTCTTTGTCCTCGGCGTCTACATAAGGTAATTTTTATGGGACCTGCGTAATCAGCGGCTGTATGAACGAATGCTTTAGTTTCTTGCACTCGGTAAGATGGCAAATCAGCCATTTTAGTATTAAGATGAGATGGAGAATTTTTAAAACAAAAATTACAGGCGTGAACACGTTGCCTAATCACATTTCTTGAAGATAAAATCCAATATTTTTGGCGCAATAAAGAACTCAAAACATTGGCACCAGTGTGACAATGCAGGCGGTGATAGTAATCGATCAAAAGATGAGTAACATGGTCATGCTTAGGTAATAATGCGGGATGTTGAGCTTCGTATGGTAAGTTACTATTTGAAAGTCTACCTCCTACTCTTACAATTCCGTGATCATCGATGAACAAGTCTAATTTTCTCAGCGGCGAAGAAATGACTTTATTCATTTTTAAGTCATGAATTAATTGAGCAAAGTGAAAACCTTGGACAATTTGGATTAAATATCTTTCAGCTATTATGAGCTGCGAAGCGGATAGTCGATTATTACGCGGTAATTTTTTAGTAAATATCAGAATATATGCAATAATTCGAATAATTTTATTCCAGGATGAAAATTTCTGCGTAAGGTCATAAAGTAAGCCAGGAGCGGATTTAGAAGTCGAACACATGAAAGTTTTACTTTTATATTCAGGCAAGGTCTCACAGGCCTCTGGAATAAAAGGTGTGATCGGCCAGTTTGATGCTGGAGCACAGAGCCAAGGAGGGCCGTGCCACCATAGAGGATGAGAGAGCAATTGTTCTGGCAAAAGACCTCGAGAAAGGCAATCACTGGGATTCTCGATCCCACTGACATGATAGAAATGACGCGAATCAAGATTTTCGTGACATTTTGCAACGCGGTTACTAACGTAAATATCCCATCTATGCGGTAAAGAATTAATCCAAGAAAGAGCTATTTTCGAATCTGAAAATGCGAATATATTATCAATTTTTGTACGAGCACTGTATGTTTCATGAATCAGACGCACAAGTTTCGACATAAGGACTGCGGCGCATAATTCCAGTCTGGCTAACGAAACTACTTTGACAGGGGCCACTTTAGATTTGGCGCATATTAAATTGACATGCACATTTCCCTCGCTGTCAGTGACGTGCAGATATACGACGCAACCGTACGCCTTCATGCTTGCGTCCGCGAACGCTACAATGTGGGTGGTGCAACCACTGGTTACCCCTAGATGACGCGGGATTTTACATGCGGAAAGAAGCGGTAGTTGTTCATTAAAACTTTGAAATAAAGAAAGTATATTGTCGGGTAAGGGATCGTCCCAATCGACTTTGAGTAGCCATAGCTCTTTAATTAAGAGTTTGGCGAATAATATCACTGGAGCGGCGAACCCAAGTACGTCCCATAAGCGGGCGATGCTTGAAAGAATGGTCCTTTTAGTAAATGTTTCCTTTGTAGGAGAAGTTGAAAAAGTAAATATATCCTGGGTGGGTAGCCATTTAAGGCCTAACACCTTCATATTTTGATTATCCGAAAATTCTATAGCGGCGCGGTTAGACTGTGGCACAGCATCTAATAACTCAGGTGAGTTACTGGCCCATTTAGTCAAATGAAACCCACCAGACTTAAATAAGTCAATGAGCTCGTGTGAAAGCGATTTTCCCTCGTCCACTGTAGGGACAGAAGTGGTTAAATCGTCCATATATAACTCGTGAGACGCCACATCAGCGGCGCGCGGAAAGCGATCGCGTTCATCGATCGCTAGCTGTCGCACTGTGCGCATAGCTAAAAAGGGGCTGCACTTTAAACCGAACGCGACTCGATTAAACTGAAATTCGCTTATAGGTTGCGCGGGGTCAAAGCGGAATAAAATCTTTTGATATTTGCGGTGCTCTGGTTGAAGAAGGATTCTAAGATACATTTGTTTTATGTCTGCCGCTAACGCGACTGCAAACAAGCGGAAATTAAGTAACAGCACAAAAATGTCGGCCTGGAGATTCGGCCCTGTATGAAGAATGTCATTGAGTGAAATGTCATTATGACATTTAGCACTAGCGTCAAGTACAATACGAACTTTCGTAGTATCTTTATCGCGGCGAACGACGGCATGATGCGGAATGAAATAACCTTGCGAATAATCCTCGCTGTTAGGCGGGACCTCGGACAAATAATCGTTATTTATGTAATCCTGTACAACCTCATTATAACTGACCCGTAGCTCAGGATCTTGAAGTTTGCGCTCCAAAGAGAGCAATCGGCGAACAGCGACGGCGCGAGAATTCCCTAGTTCAGACGGATCTCGGCAAAAAGGTAAAGCGGTGCAATAACGACCAGTCACATCACGCGACACGGTAGCGGTGTAAATGTCTTCACATTGACTATCCTCTGGACTAAGAAACCCTTTGGAAGGCATTTCCTCCATTTCCCAAAATTTAGTCAATGTTTTATCAAGATGAAGTTCATCGAAGCGATCACGCGTCTCCGACGTGCCACTAGAACACGTGAAGAAAGTAGCGGTATTTATATTTTGAAATGCGCATACAGTGTCATTTTTATTAAAATTATTAATAGGAGCGTCACCCATTAGAATATAACCAAACACGGTTTCAATAGCGGACGGTGCGGGGGGCGCGACAACCCTGCCGCCTAGCAACAAGTGCGGAAACAGCTGAGCGCCGAGTATCAACTCGACCTCACCCGGAATGTGCCAAAACGGATCAGCGAGCGGTAAGTCAACCAAATGTCGCACTATCGAAGTGTCAACATATTCGGAAGGCATGCGGTCGGTTATGTTATCGACAACTAAAGCGGTAATGTTATAAGAACATTGTTTATCCTTTGTGGTAACAAGCAGCTGAACGTAGCCACGAACCGTTTGTGAAGCGGACCCGATGCCCTTAATAAACGAATTTGCAAGCGAAATAGGTTTTAGTTTGAGCTGTTCACAACATGCGGAAGTAATCAAGTTATTCTGCGAAGCGTTATCAATTAAACATCTAACCGAAATGTTTTGTTTGTCATTATTTAAAATATTTACTTGAGCGGTTGAAAGAAGTACCGTAGTACGCGGCGGGCTAATGATATTATGAAGCGGCGTTTTATCAGAGCGAGCGCATAGCGACACGTTAGCGGGAGCAGGCTGCGAGTGCAAGCGGGACGGCAACTTCGCGGCGTCGGCGGCAGCGGCAGCGCCCGACGCGGGAAGCGATTGCGCAAGACGCGCGGGCGCGGGGAGCGCGGGCGCGGGCGCATGGAGTGAAGACGCAGGGAGCGCGGGCGCGGGGGGCGCCCCCGCGGGCGGGTTCGCTGTCGATGGTTGTTGTTGTTGCCAAGATGGCGCGTTATTATTATTTTCCAAATGTAACAGGCTATGATGGGCCCTTTTACAAGATTTGCACGTAAAAGTGGAGTTACAATGCGAAGCGGTATGAGATAAACTAAGACAATTTATACATCCTCGTTTGGATTTAACAAAATCA
Organism: Agriphila straminella; assembly: GCA_950108535.1. Classification (NCBI taxonomy): domain Eukaryota; kingdom Metazoa; phylum Arthropoda; class Insecta; order Lepidoptera; family Crambidae; genus Agriphila; species Agriphila straminella. Next base: position 8,958,715 of record OX467306.1, on the reverse strand, counting down.
AAACGACCTTTGGCGGGAAGCGATTTAAATGCGGGACATTTGTATAACTGCTGATGATCAGACTTGTTACACATCATACAAGACTCAACACCCTTGCCGTTACTCGTAAAAAACGTCTGCGACTGGTAGGTGTCGCGCGCGCGGATAGGTTTCGCATTGTTAAGGTGCGGTTGCACTGAGCGGTTTGATTGCGATGACGAAGTACGATCTAATATTTTGACTTGACTCTTTGTGAATTCTATTAAATCCTTATAAGAAGGAATTTCCTTGTCTCTGATAAAAGATTCAAAGGCATGTGCGGTGGCAGAATCGATTTTACGCATTGCAATATTTAATAAAATGAAATCTTTTAAATCGTCAAATTTTAATTGCTCCAAAGCGGAGACAGCGGCGTCGAAAGTTTCAACGAAAGTATTTAATGACGAGGAAATATTAGTCGCGGGTTTTATATTAAAAAGTATGGACATATAATGACACCCTAAAGCTCTTTTATCTTGGTATTTTTTAACTAAACCTTCCCAAATAGACGAGTAATTTTCGCCTGATGGAATGATGCCAGTGATTATTTTTAATGCGGGACCAGTTAATTTCCCGGTCAAATATTGAATTCTTTGAGCATCAGTTAACGATTCATTTAAATGTATATTAGTTTTAAACGACTCATAAAATATGGGCCAACTATCCATCTTTCCATCAAAAGAAGGAATGCATATTGGCGGTAATTTAATTTGGAGTGACGAAAGCGGACCTTTATTTTCGCACGATGAGCGCGAGGTTTGCTGAGACGAATTTTCGATGATACGGAAACGCGCCCTCTGTATCCTAGCATAAACATCTTCAAATGCATTGAGAGCTTCGTAATTAGGCACAAACTTTGGGTTATCGACAAATCCTAGCTCATTAATGGAGTCTAGATTACGAATGAATTCTTGACGTATGACCGATAATGTCTCGGTTTCTGCCATGAATGTTTCCGTAGAACGACGATCGGAGGTAGATAAAGATATTTTCTTAGATAAATCATTGAGACTAGTTAAACGAGCGAAAATTGCATTGTTTTTAGCTTGTAATATGGCTATTCTAGCTGCCATGGTAAACAAATGGTGCGTAGGTAAGAAACAAATATGTACCGTAAGTACTATTATATATTCTGTGCCGTAAGTAAGTAACTTAGGTAGGTAAGTAAGTAAAGTAAGCGGTTACAATTATGTAGGTATACACGAGAGACGTATAGTATGCCTACCAATACGGATATCAGACCAGGTAGTTTAGATAGGTAGGTAAAATACCTGGATATTTGCGTAAATACACCTATAGCACGCCTATAGGTAGGTAAGTTTAATGAGTAAATATGGTAGAATGCGATGTAAAATAGGTAATAACCTATGTATATGCGGTAAACTTCTACGTTTCCTATCACGATTAGCGTGTGAAAACAATAAAATAAGTAAGTATTTGCAAATAAATGAACACCTAAATAGGTCAATAATAAGCGGCGCGGGAGAAGGCGGGAAACGCGATCGACTCAGTGCGATCGATGTGTAATTACAATACACCTACAAGATGGCGGTTTGATTTACGTGCAAAACTATCGGAGTTTGGCACCAAATAAGAATGAAATGAGCGGGTTGAATACGTGTAAACTATCAGAGTTTAACACCAAATATAATGAAAAACGCGAAAGGAAGGTCCTTATTATTCGGTTCGAAGTCAGACCAGAAAATGGTATAGCGGTTTCTGTGGACTGTAGTTTTGCGGAGCGGGGCGGTTGAGATAATGTGATGTGGAGATTTTGAGGGTCGGGGGAAAAGGCAAGGGGACTCACCAAAACGTCTCTTGATCAGCAGCTGGAGCCGAAGAAGAACGCCGTCTTTGAGCGTCTCACACCCAACACCTCGGAGACCGTAAATTTGCACTTTTACTGCCGGCCGGCTAATTAAACATCACCGTTCACTATATAGGGCACTAATTAAAGTTTATAGATGCGGGAATAGTATATTTTTGCGGTTTACTTGGATTTAAAAGCGGAGATAAAAATCACTGCGTCGAGTCCAATTTGGTTCTCAATATGTAGTAACGGCGGTCAAATAGTTCATCACTTTTGGCGCTGTTGTAGGCACAATGTTCTTTCTCTTTCACTCGACGTATGGTGATGTATAAGAGGGAATAGGAAAGGGATAACCTGAAGGACGCCACATCACGAAGAGCGCGAAAATTAAATTAGCCAATTGGCGTAAACAAGTAGTTTTAAGCCGTTAATTGCCAAGTGACCAGAAAATACTCAATTTCCAATGTGTCTTATGTTCGCAGTTAAATTTTATGTGTGTTAATTCCGTCTCTGCTATACCATTTCAAAGCAAAATCAATTTTAGAATTTGGCAAAAAAAGTGTTTTCACTCATTTTTCCTTTCGAGCTGTTCTTTAATTTCAAAAGACTGCTACAGTCTTGTTATTTTAAGACATACGAAAAGGTCATCTTTTACTGTCATGCAAATCTTTTACTCTAATCTTTTACTCTGGAAAAATACTTCGAAATTAATAGAGCCAGCAAATAAAGTAAGTTCGTCATACCAAAAATATCCAACTATTCGACAGACACAGGTATTCCCGGGGGGTTATTCACGATTGTCGGAAACCAACTTTCCGAATCGAATCGGAAAGTCTATAGTCTTCGATCTTATTTTCTACCTTATGCTACCAAACTTTGTAAATGCATTGCGCTTTCGCGTCAGAAAGTGAATCGAATGCCAGTCGAATGTATTTGTAAATAGCTATATTTTTGTAATATCGGAGGATACGGATTCGAATCGAATGCTTTCGAGTAGATTTCCGACAATCGTGAATAACCCTACCGGTTTTACATTTCGTAATTAAATTCGATAATGTTGTTAATCTCAATTTCCTATGTGCGCACTACTCGTGTCTTTTATCAAAAACAAATGCCGATCGTCGAAACCGCCAAATTGAATTTCATTCAGTCAGATTTCCGTTGAGCTCCAAAATATCAGAAAATGAGCCTTACGATTCCGAAATGTTCATGCATGATGTGTATTGCCAAGTGCATAGATATTCGCAGGTTGTACGCTGCATATAATTTTTAATACATATTTTATTCCGAGCCGTGTGTTTGGTGTGACAGTAGTGCTGTATCTGAAATTGTGCAAGTTAAAAAATATAGATTTATGTTCATTCAACCTTTTTTTAATCTGAAAGTGCTTTACTTAGTGCTTTGGTGTTATGGTGTGGTATGTTATGGTCACTACTTTTGTTCAGGATGAAAAGTACCCTATGTCCTTTTCTGTACCCCTGACAACGTGTACCTAATGTAAAATTTCATGATGATCGGTTCAGTAGTTAAGATTCACATCTTTAGGCGTAACAAACAAACAAACGGACTTTCGCATTTATAATAATACTAGCGACCCGCCCTCGCTTCGCTTTCCTTCTTTTTTGCCAAATGAGATCTTCCAACAACACCCAAAAAGAAAACGAATACCTTACAGTCCTCACCTCCATTTGCTCCAAAAGACTTTCCCTCCCCTTCGTCCCGACCCGTTTATTTTCGCGCGCGTTTATTTTTTGCGAAAACTCCTAAGATAATAATTTAAATGGTTAAAATAATGTGCATAAAATGCTTAAGATAATAAACGTATTTAATTTGATAAGGATTAATACTGTATCATTCTAAATAGCTTTCCAAATTACTGCTATTTCCGCTTTGTACTTGCCAATTTTTTTAGAAGATAAATGGGTTTATGGTAAGCTATTCTTAAAAGATAAATATTATGCCATCGCGGAGTTTTTAGTAGATCTATAAAAAAACAATTCCATTATACATTATTTTGTTATAGCTTTTTCAATGCAAGCTGCCAGTCGGCTAAATTTTTGCCACATCTTCAACAATTATCGTCATATTTCTACTAATTTACATAAAAACTCAACTTATTATACACCTATAACCTTCCTCAGGAATCACTCTATAATTTAGTGAAAACCGCATGAAAATCCGTTTAGTAGTTTTTGAGTTAATCGCGAACAGACAGACGCGGCGAGGGACTTTGTTTTATAATATAGTGATACAATAATCAATAGCACTTTTTGTACCTTATGATTCAGTCAAATAGAATCGGTCTTTTGATAGTAAAAGAAACATTTTCATAATCACCCTTAATTATTTTGGCACTCAAATAAAAGTCTGAATTAATGGTTTACCGTCACGCGATTACTTAGGCTGGTGTTACATTATATTCTGCGACTAGTTCTGGCGTCTCTCCTAGGATGAGGTTAAGGGGCATTACACGGATGAGATAAGAGAGAACACTCTGTAAATGGAAAAGTAACGGGTCAGTAAACCCGTGATTTTTTTCGCGTTCGTGACGTGATAAATGGCCATAGAGTAGGGTTTCCATTCAAGAATTCCCATGCGGATACAAAAATAAAAGAAATTATTTAGGTATAAAATAAAGAACAGTAAGTAATTATTTTAATGTAAATTTGCTATCAAACTCCTTTTTTATAAATGTAAACTTAGGCAGCCATTACACGATAGGTTTTGCTGTCAGTCGCCGTCAGTCACGGCCCGTGACTGACGGTTAACCTACCGTGTAATGGGGTGACTGATGGTTGCATGAAGTTGATTTCTTCTTTCTATCAGTCAATCAGGCAAGCGTAATTCATGACTGATGGAATTTGACTGACGCTTGCATGAGCGTGTAATTGCTGCCTTAAGGCGATTAGTATCCTCACAGTGACGCCCTCACCTTAATTAAATTTATTACTCGCTAAGTACATACTGTATCAGAAATTCAAATGTTGAGATTTAAGCTAAGTTTCTATAGTAAAATATAGTTTGTAGTAGTGCAAACAGTGGCCACTTTTAGCACTTTTGCCTACTACTACTACATCGAACTATATTTTAGAAAGTTTATTATTTGTAAATAAACTATAAAACTTTAGCTTCAATCGCAACGTTTGAATTTTCGATACATTAGGTATGTACTTAGCGAGCAATACATTTTATTAAGATGAGGGCGCCACTACTACACAACACGACTGGTCTCAGCAGAATACCAGTGCAGTGGACGTTGTCTGCTGCTAATACTGAGCTTGAGGTCAGTATTGGCATCACATAGCACGTAACTGTAGGTATTTCTTGTTGTTGTTTTTTTTTTCCTTTTTTTATTTATGTTTAAATTATTTGTGCCTATTGTGTGTGTGCTATGTGTTGCTAATAAATAATATTCTATTCTATTCTATTCTATACTTGAGGGTACTAATCACCTTAAAGAAAATTCCTGTAGATTTTTAAAATGTTGGCAACCCTGTCTGGAACGCAGCGTTCGGCTGCCTAGACTCGGCAAGCGGTTGCCAATGGTGCGAGAAATTGCCCTTATTTTTCTCATCTCCTTAGAAATGTTGCAAGAATTGCTATTGCTATTGATTTTTTAAGATATAAATTACTATCGCTTCTGGAATAACTTGTGAAACGCCTATTTGGAAAAATGAGGATAAGATAGGTACTTAATGAAGATAATTTCATATGACGACTAAAACAAATTTGAAGTCTTCAGATACTTGTAGTAAAGTAAAATCAAGTCATAATAATATTTGTTCAAACACACCTTAGAAATTATATAAAAATAAATTATTTATAAGTGCTTAAAAGTAGTAACTACATATGTACCTAACAATTTTTACATTCCTCTAGATCAGGGATGGCGAACCAATGGCACGCGTGCCATCAATGGCACGCGACACAATATGTTGGGCACGTCACCGATCACAAAATTAATTATGCACTAAGTACAAAAAAATACGAATTTATTAATTTACACATACACATATTGAAACATTGCAAAATGTACCTATTTTTGTTGTAAATAATGAATTTTGAGTTGATAGTATTTATTATTATTATTATCCCAATAATCACAAAGTTCAAAAGTATTTTTAATGGCACGTCAGTGACATCAAAAAAAATCTTTAAAAAAATGGCACGTTGATACATAAAGGTTCGCCATCCCTGCTCTAGATATACATATAAAAGTTAGCGCAGGTTGTATTTTTACCTGCATTATGAAAAAAGTGCCTAGAATAAATTTTTAGTCAGTTGTACTTTCGTACGGTCACTTCGGGAATGGAATACTGATTTTCATTTTCAAATTGGACCCAATTTTATCTATATTGTTCACGTGGCCGCGGTAATTTTGGACCGTATCTACCTACAATTGGACTCTGATTCTCATCAATATAACTAATTTTATCAGAATATTTAAATTACTTTTGGAAAGATATCGAAGCCAAATGGAAATTATCAATTTTGAAACATTTAATTTTATTTTCTGCCAAGGAGGTTTTTAAGAGTTGATAAACAGTTAACATAGGGGATTTTTTCAATCCTCAAGTAAAGTTGTCAGTTTTGGCAAAATACCTATATATAAAAATCATATAGATGAGTGAGTGATGGCTTGAGTAAAACTTCTAATATTAAATACTAGCGGCCGCCCGCGGTTTCACTCGTGTGGACTGTGATTCCCGTTCTTTTGGGAATATCGGGATAAAAAGTATCCTATGTTTTAATCTAGGCTATCTACTATCTGTGTGCCAAATTTCAACCAAATCCGTTTAGTAGTTTTTCGTGATTGAGGAACAAACATCCAAACAACCAAACCCACAACCTTTCACATTTATAATATTAATAGGACTAGTAGGATTTACATGCAATTTTATTTAAAGTATAACTTAATCTTAAATGCGTCAAAACTGCACTTAAACTGCTAAATTTCATGTGCATTGCAAGATTTACTCAAAAATTGCAAGATTATTATTCAATAACTCGTCTACTACGAGGGTTAGAATCACAAAACAAGAAATACAAAAAACAGTATGTAATTCATACAGCATTGTAAAATTAATTTGAATATTATATTCACTTCAACAAGATTCACACGAGAATTTTTATTGGTTTTGCGGAATTTAAGTATAGTACGAGTATAATATTATTATCTGTGATCCTACAAACTGAAAAAAATGCGCGCACTAATAACATATTTAGCTCCACCTAGTAAAAGCTTTGGGAAGCTCTAAGGAATGCACAAGGCGTGCTTTTCAGAGGCTGCACAGCCGCTAGCAGTCACCGAAGCAAGCTGTATCGCTTAACAATGAACACTGATATAATTTAATAGATGGCAACGCTATTTTATAACACTGAATAAGCCCATAAAAATATTGTAGCGAAAATTTTTCTATGTCTATGGAATACCAATACCGATAATCAAACATATTTTTTTAGAAATGTTTTTTTTCACTACATACTAAATTAGCATTTTTGGTTAGCTAGGTACGCGACCTGCAACCGATGTCTACTTATTCAATAAATCCTTGATTGACGGTTTAAAACTTAATATTGTCATGCTTAGATTCATTGGGTTGCACCATGTTTTACTGAAAATCACCTTGTTAGATAACGTAGATACGTAGCTGCACATATTTACCGCAAAAATATAGTACCTACCTACCTATTATTTATTCATTTTATTCATTGCAGCTGCTGTGACTGCAAAAAAAACTAAAGACTTCCTGAGATACTGTCATCTCGACTCAACATCCTTCCTGAAAGTTTTTGCCAAGAATGTATACTTAAGTCCTCAAAGGTACAGTTGTGGCATTAAAAAGTGGTTTGGGTCAGAAAACGGAAATATTTGGGATAACAGCTGTCCGGATTTTCTTCAGGCTTCGTAGGTACGTTTATTTCAATCATAAACATAATTAATCTTTTTGGCCATTGAGATAAAGAAAAACTTATACCTAGCTTGTAGATTACGAGAATATAGAAGATGTAGGTAGTGTTACCCTTACTAATCAAGTTGCAAAAAGTTTGTTGAGTAAATATTTAAATTGCGCAAATTTTGTTAATCACTGAACTAGATTTTCCAAATAAGCTAGCTTAACAAGGATAGTAATCCTGTATAATTACTATCCTTGCCGTCCTTTGCTCAATGACTATACAATTATGGTAAAAAATCAAGTCAACCTTCATCCAATTCCTTACAAGCAATCACTAATTAGACATAATAGTCACCTTAAATATGGTATTAATCAAACTGTCAAAATTATTGAATCATGATATCACCTTGTAGATCACGTATTTCAGGCCAATTAACTCTTAAAGTGGACGATTTCTGTCAAGGCTGACTTCGATTGCCTTTCTATAAAAAATATATGGAAAGGTGCTGTTAGGAAAGTCAATTTAAATTTGATAAGAATAGTTTTCGTGCTCACCGAACGTTGGCAATTGCTAAGTGGATATCTCCAACCTTGAGAAGAAAAACAAGGTTAAAAGGTTAATATCGCCTAAAGTTTATGAGACAATTTCATGAGTATGACTACGAAAATGAACTTTGTCACGATAGCTTTTGTACCGAGCTACCGATGTACGAGACTGCGAGGATCTTCGAAAAAGTTTTTTGCCTTCTTAATTTGTGAATCGCAATGATATTTGGAACTTTGGTGATATCTTTGCAGAACTATATCTAACTGATATCTATGTGGAGCTCGGTGGTGGTGGTGGTTTAGCGCCCGGCCCAGCGATTGCGGAAGTTAAGCAACGTTCGCAAAGGTCGGTCATGGGATGGGTGACCAAAAAAATATTATCTCGAGCTCCTCCGTGCTTCGGAAGGCACGTTAAGCCGTTGGTCCCGGCTGCATTTGCAGTCCTTAACACTCACCAATCCGCATTGGGCCCGCGTGGTGGGTTATGGCCCATCCTCCTTACCCCCCTAAGGAAGGCCTGTGCCCCAGCAGTGGGGATATCAATAATGGCTGATGGACATGTAGAACTATAACAGGCTTTTGTTAGGATGATTCAATACACTTACTTACCTATAGACATAGAGACCTATATCATGGGCAATTTTATAGAGTTTGTGATGAGTCAGAATATAAAAATACAAACACAGCTCATGAAAATTTCTGGTTGTGGTATAATTCAAATGACAGAGGTGTAGGTACCTATATTTATACACCTCTGCTGTCATTTGACTTTTACGATCCTTAGTGTAAAGAGTTAATGTTATTCTGGCGGACGCCACCATGGCTAATATCATCACACAAATCGACTAATTGGATCATTTTACATTGTTTAAAATTCGAGTTTAAGGGGTTTAAAATTACCTTTTTTTCTTTCCACACATTTTAATGTTACTTATATAATACTCTAAAATGTAGGTATAGCAAGGACTTCATCGTAAGTTTCTATCTCTATTATAATCCTGCTTGTTAAGACCGGACGCTGTCACGGCCTCATTAGCCGATGCATCGAGTTTCAAGATGTCTCGCCTGCTAGAGTTACACACTTTTCTAAATGTAAACACTCCTCGCTATTTAGTTGAGAGCTTCAGTTTTAAACTCACATTTGTAAATTTTTATCTCTGCATATACCTATAGATAAATGCGACTCTAACCTGGGGCTGGGGGCTAATTGTCTAATTTCAAAATCTATCTCAATCGCTTTCAGGATGTGATACATTGATGCTTCTTTTTGGCACAAATAAATACTTACCAAAGAAATTTAGCAATGTGTCACATCCATCTGTCAAATGAAAGCGATTGCGATAGATTTTTAAAATTAGACAATAGTAGCCCTGTTTGCGTAGTGTAAGTTTTTATTTTATTTCGATAAAAAACTAAAGCACAACATAACAAGAAGTTCAATTAAGTTGTACAATTAAATCAGCTTTTTTTAAGTTGCCTTTATTGACCGTAAAGATTGAAATATCATGATAAAACATTCGTCATTCATCAATGTCACTTTGCAGTTTAAATAAAATTGTCTGATAATTTTTAATACACAATAGCCTTTTTATAACACCTTTATAGCATCAAAAGTTCTCAGGAAAAAAATGAAAAACCATTTTACTGTTACACAGAGTTTTGTAGTACCATTGAACGCACATTGTGTATTAAATAATTACTTAGATGAATCTTTGGGGCCTAGATTTTATGATAGCTTGTAAGATTAAGTTACAAATTCATATCGAAATATGAAAGAAAAAACGAATTAACTGAAATCTAAGCACTTCTTAAATTTTTGTATTAAAACTTCCAAACTTATCCGCCGTTTAATGTTTGAAGTTACGAAATTAGTTTGAGATTGTTCAAGTTTCTCAAAGTCGAACTTAATTGGACCCTGAATTTGTTATTAACAGGCCTCTGTGTATGGGTATGCCAATTTGAAACTTCTAAGATTTTGATTCGAACGCTGTTCAATAAAATCCCTCGATTTTACTTTGAAATAAAAAACCCAATAAGGTTTTGCTACCAAGAAGTTTTTATGGTCTCCGTAAAAATGCAAGTCATCAAGCATACCACAGTTGAGTACGCATACATCATACAGAGCATTAATGTGGTATGTAGGTACCACGAAGCCGCTCAAACAGACGTGGTAAAGCTGGCTATTTGACGTATTTAAATAAAGAAAAAAAAACAAAAGAATGAAAGGGTCATTGCCTCCCGATCAGCTGTCCACGTCTAGTCACGAGATGCCTTGCCAAGGCTGTATGCAAGGCAGCCGAGCCGCATACCATGCGTGATTCCAGATCAGTATCGCTGTCCCTTTCCGCCTCAGCGTATCTGTGGGAAACCCTTTGGTTAAATTCCTGGGTCTGCCATTTGTGAATGCAGTAGGTATGTTAAGTGCTAATTTCTTACAAGCCCTTTTTTAATATTTGTTCGGTTTTAGTACCTTTCGCGATGAGTGTTCCTTGCATAGCTTTTAAAGGAATTTTAGTTTTTTTTAAGTTTGTAGTAGTAACTTTCAATAGCATTAAGTATGTACGATTAAGGATTTTATTACTGTTATTAAACCTTGAAGAACTCTACTATATTTGAGACCGCAAAATTCTGTAGTTGCCCACCCACGGCTACGTTTTCAATTGAAAATTTATTAAATAAATCTTATGAAATTAAAAAATAGCTTTACAGATACTTATAAGTAAGTATGTCTATTAAAAATATATTGCTGTTTTCTCATCGCAAAAGATGTATCATCGCTAAAGGTGCCTACGCGTTATAACAAGGAAAATACTAGTTAGTCTTTATCACCAAACTTCAAAAGTTGTTGGGTAAAGTTTGTCGATATGACATAGACAAAAAAGAACCACAACCAATCTGTCTGACCAAGTAATTCGTAAAGCTGTAATGCAGGTGTTATAAACAGCAACCACGAGCTTGTGCCTACCCTACCATGGTAGGTAGCTTCTAACGGCTGCAACGATTGTTCGAGCCAGCCAGGGCCGGCGCTCTTCCAGAAAAACTAAACTTACGAAAAGATTTCAGGTTACTTACGATTTACACATGCATGTATGGCTACAAAAGCCGTACCATATATTTAGTTTGCCAACCTTGTTTGTTTAATAAAAAAAAACTATAGCGACTGCCCGCGAGTCTGCGTGGAAAGTACTTTTTTCTATCCCTCGGGAGCAGTTACTTTTTCTGGGTGAAAGGAACCGGTTTGTGTATGTTCTATCTGTGGAAGCTTGTTGTAAGCTTTTAAGGATTTATTTTGATAATATATACCGCCTCCTTTGATATCTGTTCCCTAAAGGTTGACTGGGAGATAATGCTTTTAGCAATAAGTTCGCCTTTTGTAATATTTGTTTTAAATGTACAATAAAGTTGGTTAAATAAATTAAATAAATAATTTGTAACAGATGCTGTAAGCTCCCCTAAGAAAAAAAATCTTTTTCTGTATGTTTGGCAACGTAAATGCAAAATTTCTTTATAATCGGTTCACTATTTACACATTTATAATACTTAATAGACTTGGGACGCATAACTTCTCTTTGTAATGTCATGAATTTTGTGTATCGTTTGGTTCCACGCTCCTTGAACTTTTGGTAAAATCCGGCCCTGATGGTAGTCAGCCATGCGTGTCTGCTCCCCGTTTCGGCTCCAAGCATAGCGACTGCCGAAAAACACACCCTCTAACACGCGAACAAGCTGTTTAAAGGTTCCATAATTTTCTAATAACTTTAACCTGACATGACATAACATTTTGTTTATAAACAGCTTTTGTAAGTTTTCACGTTTCATAAAGATAATTTTATAATAAACTTAATGGTTATTAAATAAATCTTATCACATGTGTGTGTGTGCGTGTAATTTTAATGTTTTCAATATAATATGATTTATTAGGTTTATTTATTATTGTGTAACTAACGCGATGCACCAAAACAACCGGATAAGTTAAGTCTTTTTTTATTATAAAAAAACAAAGTTGCTCGTAAAAATAACACAAATGAAATTGTATGAAAAGTTTTGCATTTATTTGCAAGAAAATCATTTTTTTTATTATGTAATGGACCTGTTAGAAGTGGTTTGATTGCTAAATTAAAACCACAGGTTTTTCAAACGCGTTTTAAAATAAACTTATGTGTTTAAACATCTACCTTTTCCCGACGTTTCCCGTCGTTTCCCGACGGTTTAATTATGTTACGTTACGAAGAATATATCCTTTACGTAACAGAATTTGTGAAATAATAATGCCCCTGTAGCGAGCTCGAGTAACTTTTAAGTAAGGTAGTCGCCCGCTATAGCCCCTATACTCCGGTTTTGTCTACTCAGCCATAACGTTAACGTTAAGGTAGCGTTGCGTAATCGGCCCGCGTAATGGTGTGTAAGTGGTGCTTAACAGACAGGGTTGTCAACGCCAACGGTACTTTAAGATACTCAATATATGACATTAATTTTCTGTCTTAATCTAACGTAAATCGAGTGAATATGTTTTCAATTATTATTTTAACTTTTGCGTTTTATTTTACTTAGGTACTACTTATTTTTTTTAATTTGATAAACATCTCACTATTTTTTTAAATAAGTAACAAAAAGAAAGTTCTATGAAGCAAATGATTCAGGTCTACAATATGAATTCATTTGACATAATTTTCCAGGCAGTGCAAGAAACAAAAACTAATCAGGAAGTACCTAAATATTTATTAACTTACTGTTTACAACTTACTACGTTTCATTAAGTAGACTAAACCTTATTAAAACTCCAAGTAAAGTATAATACTGTACTATCTCAACATGTCTGACAACCTTTGTATGTATACAGCACGCTTTGCGCTGTCGGCGAGTGGTCCACTATTCGCCATGTGGTCAGCATTAACGGACTCTCAAATTCCTCCCTGGCTGGGTCAACAAGCCGACCGATTTAAGATGCCCCCGATAAGCTCACCTCCAGATCTTATCAGTGACCTCCAGATATTGATCGGTTAGCAATTTGCTTGAAATCTGAGACACGCCTTTGGAGATTATTTCGCATAATTCTTTCGAGGAAACGTCGAATGTATTTATTAATAAGGGTCTGAAAAATTATTACTTTTGCATTGCAAAATCTTATCCATCCATTTTTTTATGTAATATTTTCATGTTAATAATTTATTCACAGGAAAATAAGTCAAGAGTCTTTACGAATCTCCAGGTCCTCTTTGAATAATAGACTATTGGAGAATGATTGGAGACAGTTATTCCAAAAAGAAGCAAAAGTTATTAGTTTATTTTTAATTTTCTTTAAAAATTGTTTGTTGTAACTGTTCTATGACTCTGACCTAAAACAATGTTTTATGAACACAAAACTTAATGGAAGCCTCATCACGCTTAAATATCGCAAGCGTATCATAATAACATGACGACAGACGACAACAGAAGCATAGCCTTCCTATGGTTTTGTAGCCGCGGCAAGTTTAGGGTTACCGCCATTGAAGCCATATCGAGTCGGCTGTGGCAATATTGACTCAACTGAGGTGTATGTCGTTCTGTACTGGCATAGTGAAATTGTAAAGAGTAGGGTCAGTTGTGATTTTTGTAATACTGTCATTGCAATTATTATAGTAGTACTTTAGTTTTACATCGCCTATTGTTGCACTTTATTCTGAAGTTTCATTGGGTACACATCGTGAACAGCCCAATGCAGAATGTACATTCTCCCGTAGAGCGATGTTCCCATTATTATTTCCACGCTTATTAGTCACACAACTTACGTCTAATTGCATCAGTTGTCTACTACAACAAAGGATGAAAGGGTTCGATTCTACTCTGCCATGCTTGAATAGGCTAACTGAATGCTACTGAAAACTTGCGAATTAAAAAATGGACTCTGAGAGTTATATTATATCCTTATAGATAAATAAGTTTTGGCGTCAAAACCGATGACTTTCATGCCTTTTAAGAAATATTTTATACCTTCACATGTTTTTTTTCGAGAGCCAGCGTATATATTTCATTAAACATATCATACCGTTAACTTGTTTATTGTGTTACCTCCGTCATATTATTTGCTCTTTGTGGCACAAGCCTTCGTTCGCTTTGATGTACTAGAAGCTAAAGTTGACATAGCTGGAACCGATGCTGTTCATGGCAATGCACCTCAAAGACGAAGTTTATGGGCGGCTTTAGCCGGTCAGCTAACCGCAGCCGAACTTAATTACCAACTACACTGTTTTGAAGCTGATAGTTAACTTTTACCTGATGGCGTTAAGCATAGTACCTATAGCTTAAATTACATCAGCTATAAACATACCTAACTTTGAAAAATAATGATTACTAATTCAAGCAGCTTTCATGAATGATTGAATACCATTCTACAAAATATGTAATTTTTAATTGTTGTGCTAAAACCATATAAATTTTCCAGTTTATTAATGGCATTTAATAATATTTACAATATTATGCTAATGTGATCAAGATTATACTTAACAAAATATATTTATAGTATAAGAGGATAGGATGAAACTACCTCTAACAGAATTTAAGTATTCGTTTTATCTTATAATTTATTTACATTGGTATTAGCTTATACTTCTTCAATGGTGCTACAAATTGGCGAAACCTAAGGAAATAATCCCGATGGATGAAATAAAAATTTCGCCATATGACCTAAAATAAAAACTATTCAATCATCTTATGCAAAACAAACTGCAAAAATTAACAGAAGCACTCTAAAAAATTCGTTCTAATTATCGCATACTAAGGAACCTTACGTCAGCCGTAGACGCCATGGTTGCATAACGGCTGCTATGACTACGATATATCACTTTCTCCTTATGGCTATCGGCCTTCCATTTGGGTCGCACGTCTGGTGTGCTCTCGACAGCAAAGGAATTAAATTAAAACATATCGTTTTGAGAAAGGTTAATACTAAATCTCACTGAATTATGACGGTGTGATAGGCTGATCTGAAAGAATGGAAGAAAAAGACATGACGTCTCCGTAGATGACTCTATATAATTTGGGTCAAGGGCAGAAAAAGAAAGGCTTATCAAGTAAAAGCTTCTTCACCCCATGGAATACCAAAAGTTTACGGCTACCATATTATAAGGTATAGAGTCATATTCTTGTCAGCATATTATAGTGTTTCTAAATCTTACCCATCTCTTCCAGAGGAATACCAAAGTCTGAATTAAATTTGGCAAAGCGTTAGTAACTGCTAGGAGAGAGTTAAAAGTTTTCCTTTACTACGGTGATATTATGATCAAAACTATCATAAAAAAATTAGAGTCTGAAAATATCATGTAATAATTATCCGTTATAAGACGTGTTTTATGTCAAATCTTAATTGATTTTGAGAGCACAATTTTGATTTCGCTGAGATTGAACTTAGCGTCATAATGTCTCATGGAAATAAACCAGTCTACTTGACTCATGCTCATTCCAGACTCTATATTCCGATAGCGAGCAGATCTAAAAGGCCACACTCATAAATAAGACCGTTTCTCAATCGGATGGGTAAGTACATTTAGTAATAGAACTCGAGCATCATTTTGATAATTTAGTACGAGAAATTGAAGTATTAAACACACTCTAGAAGTAGTTTTACGATGTTCCACTCGTTATAATTAATGGTAATAAGACTTAATTAAAAAAATCTCTTTTATATAAAATTTTAAGAATGACTGCTAACTTACTAAGTACTTAGAGTACTCAAAGGAAAATAAGTAATATTAAAAAAAACATAAAAAATGTTCCTTCTCAATGTTCTTTCCTGTCCCGGGCCTGCTGGAAGAAATTTCAATGTGAAATAAGTTGTGCCCTTGTACAATTCTTCTGCCCATTTCTTTTCTGTTTGAAATTGTGTGTGTACACAACCAATAAATAAATAAGTAATAAATATATAAAAAAACACAATATTGGAAGTAGTTTCGTAAAGCAATCCAAAGGTTTACTACATCGGAAAACTAGAAATCAAGCAGCGAAAATACGTATCAATCAAAAGATAATTGAAAACCGCTCAAACCGGTGAATTAAATTATGAAAAGATTACCGTTTCTGAGTCGGCTTATAATTTATTATTACGTTAATACTTATTGAAACGTTTCGCAAAATCACAAGCTAATCTTTTATAACTTGGTGGTACTGTTAAACCTCTTCACAACTATTGCAGACACGTACAAACCGTACAATACAAAAGTAATGACCAGTTTACGTGACGCCACCAGTGTACTGGAATATTATAAATAAAAGAAAAACCATTAAAAAATTACATCAGCGGTGAAGTTTTGAAGTTTCGCAAAAAGCACTCAATGATCTTTAGCAATGAAAAGACAGCCAAAATGAATTTAGATTTTTAGATTGTATGTATCTGCTATCGGTCTAATAACTAGAAGTATCTTTACATAGAATGTTATCACAAAAAATATAGGTATAAGTATTAACAACAGAATAAAAAAAAATCGTCACAAAATGTATGATTTGTTCCGGGGTCGTCATGTTCATGACTCGTCGCATTATTTTTATAGTGTAAAGTGTGAAGACAAAATCTAATAATACTTTTTTATAAATATTAATGTTGTCCAAAATGTTATGCTTGGATGAAGAATCACATTATAATACTACCTATTGTTCCCGTACATTCATTCACAACAAATACAATCAAAAGGAAAATCGCAAAAGCAAATCACACGCTCGAAAAACTGGGCCAATTCTTACATCTCGTCCGAACGTTCTTTCATACGAGTGACTTGAATGAAAATCTCTCGAGTATCACAGGCGAGTTAATTCGATACTATTTGTATCGATGCATCGAGTTCTTCATTCGTTCCGCTGCATGTATTTCCCGGACTGCAATTTAAATTCTTTTACAGAACAAAGCAATTCTATTAAACTGGAAGTTCAGTCGTCACATGCGAGTGGAGTAGTGATCACGAAGAATACATTTAACTCGTACTATGTAAAGATAAATCGTTGCCTCTCTTGCAACCATGAAGCTTAAAAGTCGCATATACAAATCCTTACCAACAACCTTGCCAATCAGATGAGTTAGTTGTATTAATGGTACAAATTTAGGCTGAGTTGCACTACAATAAGTATAACTTTGACAGCGTGTAATGTCGCTGTCAAAGTTATCGTCAAATGATATGCTACCTATTTTTCACGTCAAACTTGAAAAAGGACATCATGCTGATCTATGTGCTGGCTGGCCTGGCAACCTCTTTTTTTGGCTAACTTGTGCTTAACCGGTACTTTAACAAGCTTGTTATCGTTAAAGTTAGATGATGCAACTCAGCCTTAGCGTTTTTTATTCACCATAATGCCTGAACAAAGTAGTCTTATTGGAATAATAAATTATCGGTTTTTTAGATAGTTGCAGAAACTGTTGCCAAAGTATTTAAATCGAATGAGTTTATAAACCATATCAACAACTTAAAAAAGAGAAAACATTTGAAATTAAACGCCGAGTTACTTCTCAAAAATGTATCTTCAGAAATGTTTATACAATAGAAACAAAGAAAATTTACGGAAAACATGAAATTAATTATTTACCAATGAACTTCATGAAAGATTGTATTGTACCCATGTACATACTACACTTAACTATTGGCTTAAAGTATCATTAAAATCATGCGCAAGTGTTCTTAAGGTGACGTGTACTATTCACCGACGCGACGGGCGACATATAATAACGGAATAATAAGATACGGTAGAAAACTAAGCAAAATTAAGTTTTTTTTTTAAACTTCAAGATTTTTTAAAGTTATGTTGCTGTCGATGGCAATGGCAATGAGGGCTTTTCACAATGACAAAAATCTGTAGGCGCGATAGATAGCGTTTTTTGAAGTCGGTAAAAAGGACTCTCATAATACAAAAAATATATACCTCTTCGATCATCTTGATCGAAGGTGTACCTTTGCCTATTGCCTGTAGTTATCGCATGTGCCAACCAATCAAGTACTTTTAAACAACGTGCAACTTTTACTATTAACCAACTCTAAAATCGCAAAAAAAAACTGCTGTTTCATACATTTTTTTTTCGGGATTTCAGAGTTGGTCCCATAGTAAAAGTTGTTTAGTTTGATGGTCCCTATCTACCATTTTCGGCATTAGGGGTATTTTTGTAACACGTTGTTTAAGATAAAAAGGACTATCGAGTTTTCAAATAGTACATCGCCTTAATATATGCTTGGACAAAAAATCCTCGAGCACAATGCTAATTGCTCGTGCTCCCCAGCTGACGGGCATCCGCGTTTTTGTTCCTCTGCCATTCTTGGCGTGTAGTGTAGCAAGTTATATTATTCTCCGATGATCCATTGTCTTTGGTCATGACGTTAGTACATACGCTTACGCTCATCTCTATTAGTAAAAAGGCGTGAATTGTCCTCGTGTAGATATCGTGTGATATTATAATATATCCAGGATTTAGTTTCTAATACAAATATATTTAGTATCTAAAACAAATTTATTCAGGTATATTTTGTACAGCACGCTTGCTTTCATTCAAGCTACAGAACCTTTTACCCAAGTTGAACTAAGTTCATCTTAGGTCTTATATTTTCATAACTTACATAAATAAATACTAAATACTAACCATCATTACTAAAATACTCCAGTATTATCATAAAGAAGCTCGATGGCGTTTAGCGCCTGGCCCAGAAAATGCGGAGGTTAAGCAACTTTCGCAAAGGTCGGTCGTGGGATGGGTGACCAAAAATTTATTATCTTCGTGCTTTGAAAGGCACGTTGAGCCGTTGGTCGTGGATGCATTTGCAGTCGTTAACACCCACTAATCCGCATTGGGCCCGCGTGGCGGGATGGCCCATCCTCCTTATCCACCCATGAGGAAGGCCTGTGCCCTAGCTGTGGGGACACTAAAAATGGCTGATGATCATTATCATAAAATTCAATTAGGTAAGTACTATAACAAATATCAACTTTTAATTTTGAGATTTTTGCATTCACAATGCTATTTTTATACAATACTAAATAATATACTAGAAAAAATACGACTCGCACCAGATCAATACTTAGTATTGTATAAAAATAGCATTGTGAATGCAAAAATCTCAAAATTAAAAATTATATTGCTAATATTTCATCTTTATCAGTTGTCAAAATATCTGGAAAGATATTTCAATTGAATGTCGAGGAATTCCTCACATTGATGGAATAACGCTGGCTTGCAGCGTAAGAGTTGGATATATAGAAGAAATTCGACGATGTCACTAGTGACTCGGTAGCTCAGCGGTCAGAGCATTGGACCGGATATCCAAAGGTCGCGGGTTCGATTCCCGTCTGAGTATTGATCTGGTGCGAGTCGTATTTTTCTCGCTTATCAAGTATTCATTCAATTAAAATTAACACGTTCTTATAAAATGTTCTAAAATTTTTGCTTGCATTATTTATCAATAGTGCATTAAGGTTTTGCGAAACCACATCGTAACGTGACCGGTTGTTTGCCATTACCGTGACAACTTCATCCTACCAGTTTTTGTCATTCATGAAATTTATGTATTGTTAAAATGCACTTTGAGTTTCATATTTTGTTTAATATTATTGACGAAATTATTTCGTTTAATTCAGATTTACTTCTTGCGTGTGATAGTTTTCTAATACCTATTTAGATTTTTTGCAGGCTCCAATGTATGATAATTGCATATTATGTATATCGGCAACACTTCCGATTTACCATTCCTAAGGTTAAAATTGCTTTAGGGTGCATCTACACGGTGCTAGTAGCCTGCGGAAGTTGAGCACTTGCGCAGGTTACATGCTCCGTGTAAACACGTAAAGCAGGTCCAGCTCCATAGCATTGTATGTACATACACCCGCGCCTCAACGTGCGCATGCTACATGCACCGTGTAGAAGCACCCTTACTTAATAATATACTAGCATAAATACGACTAGCACCAGGGGTGGAGTTGCGTAAGGTATTCCATCGGCTGCAATTTGTATGGTTCATAAAATATGAACTGTCAAATGAATACAATGGGGAAGATGAGTGTAATTATTTTATAATATAGAAAAATCAAACGTAAAATCTAAAAAATAATGGTGTAAGAATTTTTTAGATATCTCAAAAACTGAATTTTTTATTAATTTTCAAAGTTGAATGTTTTTAAAATCAGCGCGGTCTTGACCGTTTAAGGCGTGACGTCACATCGCCGGTTACGTCCGCCGAGATGTTATAAAACAAAGTCTTTCCGCCGCATCTGTCTATCTAAACTCAAAAACTACTTAACGGATTTTCATGCGGTTTTTACCAAATGATAGAATGATCCTTGAGGAAGGTTTAAGTGTATAATAAGTTAAGGTTTTATCTAAATTGGCAGAAATATGACGATAATAGTTAAAGATTTTGCCTAAAATTAAGCCGACTGGGAGCTTGCATCGAAAACGCTGCATAAAAATTTTGAGCTATAACAAAATAATGTATGATGGAATTGTTTCTCTTTTATAGATCTACAAAAAAGTCCGCGATGGCATATATCTATCTTTTAAGAATAGCTCACTATACCCATTATAATCTTCTAAAAAATCGGTCACATACAATGCGGTAATTTGGAAAGCTATTTAGAAGGATACAGTATTAATCCTTATCAACTTAAATACGTCTGTTACCTGAAGCATTTCATGCACATTATTTTAATCTTTAACACCATACTATTTAAATGAATATCTTAGGAGTTGTCGCAAATTATAACGCGAGCGAAAATAAATTCATGCGCGTCTTCTGGAGCAAAGGTAACGACTGTACGATATTTGTTTTATTTTAGGGTGTGCAAAAAAAGAAAGAAGCGAAGCGAGGGCGGGTCGCTAGTACACTTAAAATACTTGTTTAAAACAGTGTATTTTTTCAAGACAATATGAGACTATGATGGAGCCAGAAGGTGGCCATGGGAACTCTGTAATAAAATGAAGAAACCCTATCGAGTTTATGCTCGTTTGATTCGTCTTGACATGGACTCTGGTACTAGATGATATCCAAGGTTTATGATGGAGCCAGAAGGTGGCCGTGGGAACTTTGTAACAAAACCCTGACAAAACGACGAAACACCATTGAGTTTGGATTCGTATGATTGGTCTTGACAAAAACTTTAGACAAAATCCAAGGATGATGGAGCCAGAAAGAGCCCATGGGAACTCTGTTATAAAATGACGCAATACCCTAGAATTTAGGCTGGTTTGTTTGAAACGATCCCAAATTCAATGGTGTTGTGTCGTTTTATTACAGATCTCTCATTACCACTTTCTAGCTCCATCATGAGACCCTGGGAACCATCTAGAAATAGGGTCTAAGGTCTTAGTCAAGACAAATCAAACAAAACCAAACTCGATGAAGTTGTATGGTTTTATTGCTGTGAACTTCTTCTGGCTCCATTTTAAGACCCTGGAGACCATCTCCCATCATACATAGTACTTGTCAAGGCAAATCAAACCATTCTAAACTAGATCATGGTGTTGCATGGTTTTATTACAGAGTTCCAGTGACCTTCTTCCGGCACCATCATCAGAACCTGGAAACCATCTCCCACCATAGTACTTGTCAAGGCGAATCAAACGATTTCAAACTAGAATATGGGGTTGCATGGTTTTATTTCAGAATTCTTGTGGCCTTCTTCTGGCTCCATCATCAGACCCTGAACACTTTTTGCCAACAGTGTACTCGTCAAGACGAATCAAACGAGCTCAAACTTGACGGGGTTGCATGGTTTTATTACAGAGTTCCTGTAGTCTTTTGCAGGTCCATCGTCAGACCCTGGACACTGTTTCCCAACAGATTACTCGTCAAAATAAATCAAACGAGCCCAAAGTCGATAGGGTTTCATGGTTTTGATACAAAGTTCCTGTGGCTTTCTTCCGGCTTCATTATCAGACCCTAGAAACTATTTCTCAATAGAGTACTCGTAAAGACGAATCAAACGAGCCCAAACTGGATGGAGTTGCTTTTTACCCGACTGCAAAGAAAGGGTTATGTGTTTCGCGCGTATCTTGTAAGTATGTTTGTATGTATGTATGTTTGTATGTATGTTTGTATGTAATATTCTTTATTACCTCATATCTTTCAAACGGCTGAACGGATTTCTATGATTAAGATATCGTTAGATTGGTCTTTTCAGCCCAAGTGTTCTTAAGAAGGTGGCGTTATAAAAAAACCAACATGGCGGCTGTACGGTGCTATTATACGTAGTGAAAAAAAATTTTTTTTTTTAGAATACTGCAATATGGGTGTCAAATTAAAGGGCTTATTATAAGGATTTCAAAAAGGTATATCATGACCATAATATAATTATAAAAAAACTATAAAATAAAAAAAGTAAATTATATTACGCAAATGCGAGCGGCCGCTATAAACATGTCAATGAGAAATTTATATTTTGTTTGTGTATGTTAGCCACATTCATGATGAAAAAATAGGCTATAATATCATCCCAAAATCCCTCGGGATCGAAGCCTCAGGCTATGCCGCAGGGCACGGCTAAGTTAATCAATAGATGGCGCTGTAGCCGAGTACATCGCGGTATGGTTTTGTATTCATCATCAATAGATTTCTAGTTGCATAGACCATATCAATAGATGGCGTTGTAGCCAAATACATCTCGGTATGGTTTAGCTCTCTGTAGATTATATAAGGTCTTTTGTGTTTATACTGAAAATATAAAGATAACAATAAAAGAATCGAAGAAACGATAACGAGAAATAAGAAGATTAAACTATTTTAATTGATAATTATTTTAATACGATTCCATCTAGCTAGCTAGAGTACATTCATTATTTATTATACTAGATTCCATCTATCTAATTGGAACGCGTGTTGCATTACTTTACTTGCATTAATATTGAAAAAAATATTAAAGAAGTAGATTTTGTTAGGTTTTGTAGCAAGTATACCTAGTTTAGTTAGGACTAAGGAATAGGGTGTTTAGGAATATCTTATTACTGAATTAGTGATTAATTACATTCTCTTTGATATCGATAATAGTACATTACAGCCGTGAACGGGAAGCTAGCGATTGCATTGTCGAGGATGGTTTGAAGCCCGAGCCGCAGGCGAGGGCTTTAATCATTCGAGGCAATGCAAGTAGCTTCCAGAACAAGGCTTGTATAGTGCTTTTCTCAAGAAATGCGAGGAAATAAAAAACTTTTCAATTGAAACTTAATTAAATTTAATTAATATTAAAAATGAGTAATCAGACAAATCCTCTGAGTAATCTTGAATTACGTGCAGCGCCATCTACCGCCGAGAAGCAAAACCCATCTCATTTCGCTTCTCGGCGGTAGATGGCGCTGTACATAATTCTCTCGCAGGGCTTGCTGTCAGTTGTCTTGACCCTAAAAAATTCTTATTTAAACCACACGATGAAAATTCTTTTAAAGAATTAGACCGTCTACGTAATTTGTAAGGAGAATATAACTAAAAAGACGTAAATAAAAAACAACTAAATTTAAAAAATTTAAAACCCGCCTGCCTAAAAAAAGACAAGTCAACAGAAAAATAAAATAGAAAAACTAAAAGACGCACATGCATCAAAAAACAAGTCAACTGAAAAGATGGAAACAAGATAATATATAAAGGCAAACTTAAAAAATATTGATGGTAGTGTTTAGATTAAAGGCAAACTTAAAACATATTGATGGTAGTGTTTAGCACTTTTGTTCAACATAATTATTACCCGACTGCGGGTTATGTATTTCGCGCGTATCTTGTAAGTATGTTTGTTTGTATGTAATATTCTTTATTACCTCATATCTCTCAAACGGCTGAACGGATTTCTATGATTAAGATATCGTTAGATTGGTCTTTTCAGCCCAAGTGTTCTTAAGAAGGTGGCGTTATAAAAAAACCAACATGGCGGCTGTACGGTGCTATTATACGTAGTGAAAAAAAAAATTTTTTTTTAGAATACTGCAATATGGGTGTCAAATTAAAGGGCTTATTATAAGGATTTCAAAAAGGTATATCATGACCGTAAAATATAATAACTAAAAAGAGATAAATAAAAAAATAAATTAAAAAAATTAAAAAACCCGCCTGCATAAAAAGACAAGTCGACTGAAAAGATGGAAACAAGATTAAATAAATATTAAAGGCAACATGTCATAATAACATGCAGTCGGAGGCATATAATTCAATTATTCATAATGTCACTTTCTTTATGCATGCCTCCGACTGCATGTTATTATGACATGTTGCCTTTAATATTTATTTAATCTTGTTTCCATCTTTTCAGTCGACTTGTCTTTTTATGCAGGCGGGTTTTTTTTATTACAGAGTTCCTCCGACCTTATTTCAGCTCCATCATCAGACCCTGGATTCTATTTTCCAACAGAGTACTCGTCAAGCTCAAGACGAATCAAATGAGCCCAAACTCGATGGGGTTGCATGGTTTGAATACAGAGTTTCTGTGGCCTTATTCTGATTCCATCATCAGACTCTGGAAATCATCTCCCATCATAGTACTTGTCAAGGCAAATCAAACGATTCCAAATTATATCAGACCCTAGAAACTAATTCTCAGCAGAGAACTCGTCAAGATAAATCAAATGAGCTAAAACTCGATGGGATTGCATGGTTTTATTACAGAGTTCCTGTAGCCTTTTTCAGGTCCATCATCAGACCCTGGACACTGTTTCCCAACATAATACTCGTCAAAATGAATCAAACGAGCCCAAACTGGATGGAGTTGCTGTTTTATTACAGAGTTCCTGTGACCTTCCCTCAGCTCCATCATCAGACCCCGGATTCTATTTCCCAACAGAGTACCTACTCGTCAAGACGAATCAAATGAGCCCAAACTCGATGGGGTTGCATGGTTTGAATACAGAGTTCCTGTGGCCTTCTTCCGACTACATCATCAGGCTCTGGAAACTATCTCCCATAATAGTACTTGTCAAGGCAAATCCAACGATTCCAAATGATATCAGACCCTTGAAACTACGAGTATTTCTCAACAGAGAACTCGTCAAGACGAATTAAATGAGCCTAAACTCGATGGGGTTGCATGGTTTGAACACAGAGTTCCTGTAGCCTTCTTCCGGCTCCATCATCAGACCTTGGACCTCATCTCCCATTCCTATCAGAGTACTTGTCAAGACGAATTAAACGAGCACAAAAGTCGATGTGATTGTATGGTTTTATTATAGAGTTCCTGTGGCCTTCTTCCAGCTCCGTCATCAGATCAGCTGTATGATGATCAGCGTTGTCTTACAGTTCTGACCTATATTCAAAGTTTCAAGTCTAGCTCATTATAAAATCATTCCCAGTAATTAAACAAAGAAACAAATAAACGAGATAACGACCTAAGAAAATAAAAAATAAGTACCTCAAAAAATACCTGTTAAAACGTCAACTTGCGAAAGATACGTATCCGAGGAACTCTATGAAACTTTCTGTAATAAAATTAGGTAGGTACCCTACCTAATTTTATTGAAAAATACAGTGGTTGTATGAAAAATGTAAAATAACAAAACAAAAGTATCGAAATTAACAAAAGTAAGTTTACAGAGCCTGTCAATCACATAGTGTCGCTAAGCTCCCATACGCCCGCCGCCGCTGTCCATCGTACAACCGGCGACGTGACGTCATAGCCATTACTCGAACGACGCAATCAGATTCCGCGCGTCCCCAAATTGATTTGCTTATAAAAAATTCAATTTTCGTGATATCAACATATTTTTTTCACAGTTAGTCTTATAATTGCTTATACTTTTAATTAGAACTAAAAAAATTGAATAAATTTTTATTTACATCTTCCCCAAGATCAAAATTGCTTGCACGCCGTGCACACGATTTTTTTCTGTAAAGTGAGAGTTGCCGATCGTACATAATCTACATCGGTCCTTCACGCTGTAGTACCTACTAGTGATTATGTTGTGCTGTACAATACTCAAAAACAAAATAATTAATAGCTGATATTATTTTACAAACAAACTACATTTTACGTTAAAATTTTTGAAATCATAATATAAAAAAGTTACCAATTTACTCTTTTTCGCAAATATTCATAATGAGAACCTAACGATTTAATATTAAATTGTTAATTAGACAATCTGAATATTTTTTTCTTTAGCAATATGAACACTTCTATTGTTCTTTATAAGTTTTCCATATTATTCTACAAGCTCTACCTAACGTATTAAAAGTAAAAAAATAATCTAAATTTTATTGTAATACGACTATATTTTAACCCCAAGAAAATTGTACAAATCATAAGACGATAAAAGAAGATTTACACAAAACAAAGTTTCGATTACCCTTGAGTTTATTTTGCGTTTACCGCTACAATGCGGATAAGGCAAGCCCGCAGTCGGGTTTAACGTAAATCCATCAGTCATTCGGCCATGTTGAATGGTGGAATATCCATTAAGAGTTTCCTTTCAGGCCTAACAGAACGGCCATATTGGATTTCGTGACTCCCATATATTCTAGTGCTTATAAGAAAAGCTTAAGCATCATTCGAACAAATTTTAAGTAGGGCATTGCTAAGTGGACGATTTTCTTTTCTGTTACGTATTTTACAAAAAGGTCAATGAACAAGTCAAGCGTGAACTTTGTAATTCTGTGTACGTGAGACGTGAGATCGACAAAAGTCAAATATTAGGTATAAAGATTGCAACAAAGTTTCGATTGAAATCAAATATTTTTAGAGTTTGGCTAACAAGTCACAGGAAAACATTAAGAAAAATGTCGTGTGCACACTTTTTATTTTATTTTTATTTTGTTACTTATAAGTTATAATAACATAAAATAACACAGTATTAATATTATAATTATACTGTGCTTGTAACGTAAGGCAATTTGTGTTGTCCGTCAAAAATTCGAATTACTATATCTCACCGCATTTCGGCATTCCATTGCAGTTTTTTTTTCTCACTACTACTTACTACTCTTGTATTTTACTGCCTTACAAGTTAACTATGTTCATCATTATCATGCACTTCATGAAACTGGCATTTTTAATATTTTTCCTCGGCTCATGCCAGTTTTATTGAGTTCCGTAGTTCCCAGTACTTTTTAGTTCTGTCTCGTTCAAACAGAGCTAACCCCATTTTGCCGATTCACAGCGTTTATTAGCACCGAAGTGTGTTGGAGCGTTTTGGAATTTTTACTGTTATGTTTTCGTAGGTTTTTCTCGTAGTTTTAAAAATGTACACAGTCAAGTTATTATTATAAGAGTTTCTTTAATGTTAATTTTTGTAGTAAATATTGTCAATATGTATGTAAGAATACTAAATGAAATAAAAAGATTTTCTAACGCATTCTGAAGCTCCGATTTTTCACGTTTATGAAATATCAGAGCCAAAGCTCCATAATAGAGAATTAAGTAGTACGAAACCGGAATATAAACATAATATTAAAACTTATTTATAAAATAAAAAAGCTGTGTAGGTGCTTTTCTTTTTATTCTAATACTAGTTTCCGCCCGTGACTTCGACCGCATAGATATTTAGACTAACCACTTAGGGAACCGGGATAAAATGTACCAGGCTATAAACTATCTGGGTGTCAAACATATAAATCCGTTCAGCCGTTTTAGAGTTAGAAATGGTGAACTAACCAGACTTTGTTTTATAACCAGAAAAAATAGACTATTCACAAATAGTATATTTTTCTGGACTGCACTTTGTGAAATGCGCCATAATGACATGACAATGTGATGCGCACATGGTCTAAGCCAACCGACGCATTTCGCACTATTACGTCAATTGCTCCTATAAGTGTTTTTTGTTTTTATTACATTCTCTCAGTACATATTTACGTTCTTGTTTAACCAGGGTATAAATATTTATCCTTTCATTTTACGGTACTTATACAAGAACTCTTGTGTTGTTTTGTTTTATAGTTTCCAAAATGAAATTGTAAAAAAGTAATCAGTACCCTTAGCACGAACAGCTATCGAAAAAAATAACTCGCGTAAAATCATTCGATAGATAAATTTTGTATTGGAAATTTGTACAACGCCATCTATCGCCGATAAGCGAAATGAAATTTTCCATAGAGAATTGTCTATCGAGTAATTTTACGTGCGTTTTTTTTCTCAATGGCTGTTCGTGCTAAGGGTACAGAAGATGTTTTTCTATTGAAATGAGTTTGCTAAAACGCAATGCTATTATTGTACCTAATATTTCTATTTTATTAATACTTAGCTTATTTTTCTTCGATCTAATAAAATGTTATATAATTATTTAAATTAAAATGACATATGAAGGATAATTATCAACACAGTATTTAGGTAGGTACCTACTTAAATAATATTTTAGTTAACCAAACATAAAGTTAACATTTCTCTGCTCCCGAATAAATGTTTTCCCTACAGAGCAAACTATACGTTTAATTTAAATTCCGCAAACTATAACTCAATCAAAAATGCCGGTCCAAAACGTTGTCAATATTTAATTTTACTAACAATCAAACTTTCGTGCCCTCGATCAAAGTAGAGGAAGCTCACACGACCCACCCTCGCGACTCGAATAAAGCCGAGAATCTCCGACGAAACCCGCGCGCTTCCGAGCCAATCCGCTAAGCAGTCGAACGAAGTCGGTTGTCACCGGCCGTCGCTCGTAACAACTGCGAGCGGTTCATTCAGAAATTATTGCAACTAAGTTATTCTTTTCATAGCATTGTGACATAAAGTGGAGTGTAATATCGGCGAAGAAAATATTGTTTGAACAAGTGTATCGATATGTACTGAAACATTTTGGAGTTTTATACTACTTTGTTTTGTGACGAATTTGTTTTGTTTGCACCGGCATCGGCGGCATACTAATCGTGTGTGGAGGTAAGTCGGCTTTATTTCTGTTGTCAATCTATTTTACCGCAAAGTATCTACGTATATCGGAATGGCAGAAAATTGGTAGCTAAAGCTAAGTCTAAAGACCAAAACAAAAGGATACATTTATACCATGCAACTAGGTGTATATTCACTGCGATCGTCTTTTATTTATCTACTATGCAATTTCTCAAGTCGTTCCATCCGTCGGTCACTTTGCTTACTGCAAAACGTCATTCATTCCTTTATCCTTATCCACAGCACAGCGTACTTACTTATAAAAAGCTACCTTTTCCCTGTTTATAACTATCGGTACGCCTCATCCGCCGTCTGAGAACCTGTTTTCGACCAGATGATAGTTTGTTATTATTATTTTTTTCTCTCGACGAGTATCTGAGACGTAAGATACGGCAGTGAATGTACTGGATAACATCGCAATGTGATTATGTATTTTGATGTTTCACTAGTATCGTTATTCTCTTCATCGACAATATTTATAACATACAATTATAAAACATACAAAATTATATTTTGTAAATAAGCTATCTTCATCATGAAATTGTCTGTAATGATGTCTACATCTTAAGCTATGTAAACTTTTCGCTCTAAAGATGTAGAAATTTAGTAATAGTGAAAACATTTTAGTAAGTAGGTACAGACGACAGCCGCATCAGGTAATACAATTCAACTGCGAAAACCCTTTAATTGGGTAGGGTATAAAGGCGGTTTCAAGCTCAGCATGAATAGTCTGAGGTGCGTCGTGTGTACATATTTGATTTCACTTCACTATTAATTGCTCACTACTAGCACAGAACTTTGTACTAAGAAAAGTCGCCATACATAGGTAGATTTCAAATAATGGTCTGTTTTCATCGAGTCAACTTCATCAATTCAACATGCGTCAGACGCATGCAATATTGCCTCCAAACCGTGCGCTAAGTATTCCTTCCAACTTTATGCCATACAAATATATGATTTTACTTCACTATTAATTGCTCACTACTAGCACAGAACTTTGTACTAAGAAAAGTCGCCATACATAGGTAGATTTCAAATAATGGTCTGTTTTCATCGAGTCAACTTCATCAATTCAACATGCGTCAGACGCATGCAATATTGCCTCCAAACCGTGCGCTAAGTATTCCTTCCAACTTTATGCCATACAAATATATGATTTAACTTCACTATTAATTGCTCACTACTAGCACAGAACTTTGTACTAAGAAAAGTCGCCATACATAGGTAGATTTCAAATAATGGTCTGTTTTCATCGAGTCAACTTCATCAATTCAACATGCGTCAGACGCATGCAATATTGCCTCCAAACCGTGCGCTTTTCCTTTCAACTTTATGCCATACAGATTTGACGTTTTCAATATTGCCTTCAAAACGTGCGGGCATGAGGAGATAGGGCATGCGCTATTGAATGCAATGAGGCATGCATGTCTGTGTTGAAATCGCACGAGGAACGGGAAACGGGAACGAGTGTCTTGACTCTATCAAGACTATTCAAGACACACCTAAAGGGTGACATCATGGCATGGTCAGACAGTTCGCCTCATTTATTGCAATGATACTGCAGATATTCCTAATAACATTAAACATTTAACCTATTTTAAACTTAAGCTTGTGGACATAACGTTGTTAATCTATTAACAGTTAATGGATATAGTCTATTCTATAAGATCTAGAATTTATCTGCGCTTCATCACATTTTGTTACCGCATGCATTATGATTTGTAAGGCAACGTAAGATTTGTATACGACGGATCCATTGTTCAGATCACACAGCCGATAGATACACACTATTCATATTCATCGTAAACAATATTCTTGTAATGTACACACGACAGCATAACGAGTTAGGCCGTTGAATTGTGCAAACGTCTTTTATTACGTATTGCATAAAGACGGTTTCAATGTGAACTTGTAACGTTTGATATGCCTTCAGCTGTACTATCTATTATTGTTGTTACATAATAATATAAACAATCACTTTCATCTCTTTTGTTTTAAATAGTGTGACAACGTTCTTGATAATAGTAATAAATAATAACGGATATTAAATAAACTAACAATAAGGCTTCTTGTTGATAATTTAAATTTTGTAAAGGAATTTTGAAGGGGAAGAAAATCTGCATGAAAATTTTTCGCCTTATCGTACCTTGGTGCCTAATTAAAACAATTGACGCACGAAGATAAAAAGTTTTTCTATTCCATTGTTCTTTTGTTTCTCAAAACTTTTCTCCAAAAGAAAGCCTTTTAAACAACAGAGCTATTTAAAAAAAAAAAAAATTTGTGAAATTTCAATGAACCAAAACACTGAAGCCGTGTGCTTTTTTCACAACAGTCAACAGCAGAATAAATCATTTTTCATTTGAAAATTCCTCTTACAGTTTTAACTAAAGAATGGAATAATTTTTTTTATTTATGTATGATCTGGTTTTTAATCAGTGCACTAACTTGCATTCAATAGGTGTCTTGAAATAATATTAAAACAATCGTTTCGTCAGTTTAATGAAGTACTTACTGATTACAGAAAATTCATAATAAATTCAATTCTTTTCCCACCTAAACCTAGTTGACTTTAACAAAAACATAAACGTCCCAAATTCCAAATAATTAAATGGCGTATAATAACTTGAACCAGTTTGATGAAATCCTGTGATCGTGTTACTCGCACAAATTAATTACTATCCGCTCGAGTGATCGGCCATCATCTTAATTAAATTCGCATCTTGAGTTACGGCAGCTATAGGAAATAAGAAAATTGAAAATTATAAATTTACTCTTGAAGACTCTATTAAATATACTATCTAACCGATAAATCTTCAGAAAATTGAATACTTACAGTTTATATAGTTCTACTATTTTATTCATCAAATAAAAAAGAAAGGAGTTTACCGGAAAATGATGTTAGTATGAATAAAGTTTTTTGTGAACGCACCCAATACGCATTTGGAGGGTTGATGCAACTGAAATACCTACATTATCAGTCCTCAAAGAAGTTACTTTTAACCTTTCAAGGGTTAAATAAAAAAAAACCGGTCAAGCAAGAGCGAGTCGAACTCGCGGACCGAAGGTTTCCGTACCATCATAATAAAAATACACTGCAGAGCTGTAGAATAATAAAATTATTATTGCAGTATGAGGTCAGCACCATCTCTTGGCCGATAGTGGAACTATTTTTTTTCTTAGGCCAGCGCCATCTCTTGACCGATAGTAGAACTAAATAAATTTTTCTTAGGTCAGGGTCATCTGTTGACTGGTAGAGGAACTAAATATTTTTTTGTTTGTTTTTTGAATTTCTAAAAAAGTGTGTTATATTGAGACATCGTTTTATTTTTGCTGTAATCTTTACATAAACTACAATTACATAGAATTATTTCAGATTTTTCTCTTTGCAAACTTCGGAGATAAAGGGGGGAACGGTATTTTTTTTTACATTTTTCATCATAAGTCGAAAACTATGCAGCCTAAAAAAAAAAGAAAAAAATGTTTTAAAATGTGCAAATGGCGCTCTTTTATACCCCACATGCCCTAGTCGTTCCACTTAAAACTTTTAAGACCCCTTTTCAGTCCCTGTGGTAAAAAAACTATTTATTTTTTTATTTTTTTCTTATTTGCAAAATAGTTGGACAAAGGTCATCTTTAACTATTTCAAATTTCAAGTTGATACCATTAGTAGTTCTCGAGATATCCAGCTGTGACAGACAGACGGACTTAGTCACACCATAAGGGTTCCTTTTTACCATTTTGGTACGGAACCCTAAAAACACTAAACAACTGACCAACCAAAAAAAATAGGAGCATTTCTTAAAATGTTAAAACAAAACACTAATCAGGTAGGCAGCTATACAAACGAAAGAGTTTTTAAGTGACAAAACATAAGTTTCCCCTAAAGATAATGTATTCTTTATTTAAATTAAATCGCATTTCTCCAAATCGGTAACACTGTGGACATTGAAATGTCTCGATTATGTCAATTTTATTTCATCGGATGCCTTTTTAAGAAAACATTGATTTTAGATTTTGGTTCCGATTCATTTGACATATTAATAAGACTTTATCATAATCCAAATGTTGACGCTGACGGTCACCTTATATCTAAGTCTTGATAAATGTTTTCTTTGGAATGTTAAGTGTTTGCTCCATTTAATCGAATATTTACACTGTTACTGGGTTACTCATATAATATTTATATTGTGGAACTAATAATTACCATCCTGTAAATATCCATAGTGTCATTTGGATGTCACATCAATGTGATAATGTCAAATAATATTAGTACTTGAATCAGTAGACAGGAAATAAAATATGATATCTTCAGGTCCTGACCAGATAACACGGAGCAATGTCCTGGAGATATGCGTTCCTTGGAAGCAACTGCATTTATGTCAATATTTATGTCATTAAAATGTAAACTTTAGTTGAAGATTTTATATGCGTGACACTCATGAACTATCCCATCTTTAGGAGTAAAAATTGATGCTAATCCAGGTCGACTTAATCAAACTATTTTTTTTATTAATCAATATTTTACCACTCCTCGTATTATGCTATCTCCCAGTTGATTGAAAATTTAACACCGGATCATTTTTTTTAAATGACCTGCTTATTTATTTTTGTCTTTATTGATATGTGACATAATGTTTTATGTCATTTAAAGAAATAAAACCTATTTCTGATTTGAATATATTTTAGTAAGTATTGACTTTTTATAATAACATCTAATTGGTTGGTTACATTTTCTTTACTCAATTAACCCTTAAAAATTAATAATAGTACTGACGAAGTAATGTGTAAAGAAGATAAAAATTCATACAACCACCACAACACGTAAACCAATAAGGGGCATACGTAACCAATAGCAACCGCCGTTAACGTTATCCCTTCCTGTTTAGTTAAATACAAAACATTTAGGGGAAAGTGGTTTAAAAAGTATAATTAAAAAAACCAGCCAAGTGCGTGTCGGGCCACGCGCCGTAGGGTTCCGTAGTTACCTTATACCATACCATAATTAATACCACTATCATTTTTCGTCAGTAAAAATAACTTTGTTTTTCACAGTGTTGGTATGAATGACAAAGTTATATTTGCGGTTTTGGAAAATATGAAACTAATTACTATATCTCATTTAAACCAATTTTCATTGAAAGTTTTTATTAAGATCTAATATCACATATTTTTTTTAAGATTTTTCACTCACCTATTTTAAAAAAATAGAGGGGGGACACACATTTTACCACTTTGGCAGTGTTTATCTTTCAAATTGATGACTTTGAGAAAAAATTGTCTTAGGAACTTCAATGTTATTTTTGAAGACCTAATCTATAGACACCCCGCACGTATTGGTATGAAGTTTTTTTTTCCAGTTTCATTTCCATAATTCCTTAATCTTTAATTATTTTTATGTTAAAATCGTTAAGCGGTTAACAAAATACATCTACCTACTAAGTTTCAACTGTGTTATCCTAATGCTTTTGAAATAAAATGGCTGTGACATACGGACGGACAGACAGACAGACAGACATGACGAATCTATAAGGGTTCCGTTTATTGCCATTTTGGCTACGGAACCCTAAAAATGATTAGTGAGTATGTAAACAGTCGCGAGCTGTCCTAAAAATAAAATATAAAAAATAAGGCACACACAGGTGATTTTTTAAACCGCTTATGATTAAGAATTTATATAATAAAAATATATTAAGTAGCTTAACGGAAAATCAAAAGACAATTACTGATAGTTTTCTATATAATTTAATTATGAATAGATCCTTATAGCTGTCCACAAAATTCAGAATTTAAAAAGCATTCCGTGTAATCAAAAGATTTTTAAACACTGTTTAACTAAACACATGTTAAAATGTGATGCTGTCACTTTTTTGACAATATTTTTTGACAGAGACAGCATCACATTTAAACATGTGTTTAGTTAAACAGTGTTTAAAAATCTTTTGTAATAAGGCCAATTATGTTTATATCTAATATTTTACTAATTCGTTACTTGTTGAAAACAATAGTCAGTATTTTAAGAACAATGAAAGTAGCTAACTATTTGTAAATAAATTACTTACTAACTGGTTTTCTCGTTAGATCACATTAATCTTTCATCCATTGATGTTTATTTTAAACTTTACCGTGAAAATAGGTTAAACGGATTTTAAAAATTTCGTTTTTTGCTCTTGCCTTAAAGTCGGAAGCGCTAGATTTTGTTAAACGAAAATATTTTTAGTTTAACTAGAAATGTATTTGTAACTAGATCACGACGAATGCTTCGAAAATAGTAAGTCTGACCCAGAATGGAGCCACGAGCAAATCAATAATGGTATCGGAAATGGTTTAACTAAAATAATATGCTGCTATAGATTGGTAATGCGAGTCAACGAAATATAATACCGTCTTCTTTTAGAATAAACCTTATTTTAACGTTTAACTTTCTGGTATAATATCTCGGGACTTTTTTAAATTAGGTTCTCATTGGAGATTGACACTATATCAAGGCAGCTGAAAACGTGTTTTTTGACCGACTTAAAAAAAAAGAGGAGTTTCTAAATTTGATTGTATTTTTTATCGTTGTTCACGCATATCTTCGACAGCTGCCCCTCCCTGCCCCCCTCTCGGTACGCCCATGGATACAACAATAACTTCTTAAACATTATCGTCGCTTTTGATAAACTTCATCACTATTGTTAGACGTATATCTACAATCATTTGTTTGTAATTAACGTAATAGGAATGCAATTTTTACGACAACACTATATAATAGTAGTTTATGATACTGATACATAATACCTAGTTATGTGCAGTTTCATACGCAGTTTCATACACTACTTTATCTACACTCATACATTTGGGATTGAACCTATACTAAATAAAAGATCAACGTTAGAAAAGAGAGAGAGACTTTGGTTGAATTAGCTATGTACCTACCTTGTAATAAGTAATTTCCTTAGCTGCATCTCAAATAATTTTGCAAATTCAAACTTTTTTTGTAATGCTCTAAAAATGGCGCGCATTCCATTAGAAAAAAAATTGAGATGAGTGCATTCTTGCAATCTAATCGCAATATATAAGTCATCGATCACCATAGAGTGCATTTTAATCATGGAAATTATACGGGAAAATATCTTTTTTTTTTTTAATATCACGACACTACCTTCTTCTTGGATTCGCCCTGTATCGTAATGAGAAAAAAAGTTATTTTATGATGCAGCTGACTACATCGTAATGAGTTTTTTTTTAATTTTACCTATTCACGAAAATAAAGTACGTCTTTATATTACCTTTTTAACCGACTTCAAAAAAGGAGGAGGTTCTCAAGTCGACGGTATTTTTTTTTATGTATGTTTTAACATAACTTTGTCAATCTCAAACCGATTTTAAAAATTATTTTTTTGTTTGAAAGCATATAGTTACAGATTGGTCCCATTGTCATAAGATCACGATCTGATGATGGGATCCTGGAGAAATCAAGGGAACTCTTCAAATATTATAGGCACACCTATAGCGATTTTGGTATTTTCTTAAGTAACTCGTGCATTTGCTTTCAAAAAGTACCATTTTGGTGAAGTGGAACTGATGATGAAGACCATAGATGATCACCGGAACTATTCAATAGGTACTAAACTAAGTATCTCACTGGTGCGATACGATTCCTTTAATACGGTTGCTAGGCTATTTATGTTGTTCGTCATAATGCATATGGTGAAGTGGAGCTAATAGTGAAGTACCAGGAGAACTTCTCAAGAACTTACGCCCCTGCGTCGGGAAAACCAGTATTTTGTAAAAGGTGATGAGCTATTGACATAAGACTATTGTAACTTAGATAATATCGTCGCTAAATAAGCTTTAAAATTTAATACCTCTAAAAAACCTACACTACCTAATACAGAAGGTACTTACACTAAAAATAAAAAAATTGTTTAAAAAACAAAAAAACCGACTTCAAAAAACCTGCCTTTAAAAAAAAGTAAGAAATAATATACAAATCATTAGATACGCATTATCATTGTTATAATAAAACACGTCAATTGAAGTCGGGTGGGGCTTTTAGAATAAAAAAAGGAAGATGTACTCCAGCCCCACCCGACTTTAATAGACGTGTTTTATTATAACAATGATTTGTATATTATTTCTTACTTTTTTAGAGGCAGGTTTTTTGATGTCGGTTTTTTTGTTTTTAAAAAAAAAAATTGAATTCATATTTGGAACATTACGTTGTGAGTGTAGATAAAGCTATATACTATATAGCTAAATCGTACCTTTTCAGAGATTTTAGCATTCACAAATCACAATGCTATTTTTTAAACAATACTAAATAATTTTCTGGTCTGGTGCTAGACGAATTTTTACTAATTACTTATATATATTATTTAATATTGAATGTATAAATGTAAAATGTAAAATGCAATGCTACCCAGAAACGTTGACACCTGACATTGTGGGGGTGGTCAGTGATATAAATAATGCGCTAATTTCAAGCAACGGTCCGTCCATTTGCCCCGTTAACGGCTCGGTTAAATATAAATGTATTTTATGTTGTTATCGCAATATGGTATACCTATTATAGAATGATTAACGAAGGAGAGCCGACGACTGCACACAAAAATGAGTAGTTTTACGAATTTGAAATAGTAGCTCTCTCTTCTTGTCAATGACCATACTACCCATATTAAATTAAATACCCATATTATTACTTAGCTTACTTTGCTTAGTTTGGGGCTAGATGGCACAAAAAAATAATATACCTACTTAGGTATTAGAAAAAATACTAGATAAAATCGACTCACCCGTAGCACTGAGACGTGACTGTTATATAAAAAATTGCATTGTGGATGTGAAAAATTTAAACATATAATATCTTTATTCTAAGTTAAATTAAAATATTCTTATCTTCTTTAAAATGGATGTTTACTTGTTGTTTTAAATCTTCACTTCAACTATTTAGGTAGGTATGTGACTATAGGTGTATTGACCTCGTGCAATATCGGTAGTGACACGGTTGCGGGCGTGACATTCGGCCGAGACCGGAATTCTGTCGGCTCGAATTTCATGTCGACTTCGACGCTTGCAACACGACTCGACATAACTATTGGGGGCCGAAATATCTCGTCCTTCTTTCCTAATACCGTTTCGACGACATAGTCATGTCAAAATCTAGGCTGGTCAATTTCTGATGACTGATGGATTTGATTTTCTGCCCTACTTGCATGGAAAACTAATTATTTTTAATTATGAGTAGGTAAGTGTTATTAATTATTTGGGCACCGATCGACTTAAGTAAAAAAAGCGCCTCTGATACGATATTTAATACCTGAATCTGTAATTTACGTGTATTAAATTTTCATTTGATGAGATAAAATATTTCCCCATGTTGACAAGGAAGCGAATAAGGAGCAGTGAACTTTGTTGAGAGCTCTTCACACACCTGTGGTTTACTCACACAGGCATTAGTTCCGACGATTTATAATTCTAACGTCCCATCAAGACCCTACTCCGGAAACGAACCTCTGGAGTTCGATCAAGAATCAAAAGCGAACTAAATCGAAATATTAACCCAGTTTGAAAGTGCACAGTTACCTATTGGTGGTGCCGCTATTGAGACTCTGACCAGACATCTAGGGTATTCTTGATCGAAGCACTGGAGTCTCATAATCGAACGACGCCGACGTTCGTTTTTTTCATGATATTTATAAGCCCAAGAATAAGTAAATCCAACTACGAATGTCGTCCGATTATCGATTTTGTTTTTCATCGTAGACTCAAAAGTAGTTTACATTTTTAAAGCAAGACTGACAGCAGAGACAAGAAACTTATTACTATGCAACGTTTTAATTTTCCGAAGAAATGATGCAATCTTAATTACTGGGAAGTTTACGAAGCAAAAAAAGGTTACGGTCGTTAGTTTTTGTTATGCGAGATATTACATTTTGATTTTTCGGCGAGTCATCACGAGCAATAACGCGATTGCACGGTGTTCGATTATCGATCATGCTATGGGAATAATTTAAGGTATGTTATTATTAATAATTACAAACGCATGGGTAGGTTATTAAATTTAATCAAAAATTACATTAAATACAATACTTTATATCGATGTTATATCAAAGCCTTTGATTAATTTTCAAATGATTATAGTGACTAATTTCTTAAAAGCATTCTTGTTTTGGCTGAATATACTTATATTTTATTATTTTCTATAGGACTTTGGTTTAAGTTATAAAACCAATGCTTTGTGTGAAGAATCCTGCCCCAGTATAGCATCTCTTAAAATTTATCCGTTTTCTGAATCAATGCGACTCTTTTATTTATAATACAGCGAGAAAGAGATATAACAATAGCATAAGCCTGGCAAGTTTTAGGA
Organism: Agriphila straminella; assembly: GCA_950108535.1. NCBI lineage: Eukaryota > Metazoa > Arthropoda > Insecta > Lepidoptera > Crambidae > Agriphila > Agriphila straminella. The sequence continues at coordinate 8,919,309 of OX467306.1, read as the reverse complement.
GCTTGTAATACACCCCCTCGAACTGAAGTTCTTTACGTGGATGAATAAAATCTTTAATATTTCCTTTGCGCGAATACAATACAAAGTAATCCTCTTTTCTGCAGCTCGACTTTTTGTCATATCATAAATTCTAAAGACTCTTAAATTGTATTTTAACGCAATGCTCATATCTTCAATACTCGTAACTAAACAACACGTTATAGATTGCGTTATAGAAAATATTTATAACTCTTCAGTTTCATTCAACACAATTTAAAAAACCATAGTTTTTTTAAAACACAGTGTGGTGTGTTCGCCGAAGTGGACTTACAATTATTTTACTTTACAGTCCATTATGGTGTCTAGTCACGGCTTTGACGATGTGTCGACCACTTCGTTATTAAGAAATTAGTTCCACTATTCCATTAATAATTGTCTCTGATTCTTTAAGCTTTGAAGTGGTATTTTGATGGTGAAGTCCATTAAGGGCATTTTCACATCGTGGGATTTATAATTTAGAATTATAAATCCCACGATTTATGGTTTTCGATACTGTAAGTTCTTAAGTGCTAGAAAGGCCACAAAATGTATTTTTCTTCGTTTTCCAGAAGTTTAAAAGTTCAACACTGAAATAAAATCCAACATCAACAAAAAATAATTTCTGTTAGTTTTTGTAAGTGTTATTTTATTTTAAATCAAAATCAAAAAATATTTATTTACTTTAGCATCGAAAAAAATATCATTTAGTAGCTGGAGTCCCCATTTAAGCATGACAATGCCTGTACCAGAGGGCCCCGCTTCTCCATTCGGACATTAAAGATTTTAGTAGGCTACCTACTTACGTGCTAATAATTAAAAAAAAATATATAAAAAACTTCTTAAATTCTTATATTTAGGACAATACTAATTTTACTTATTTATTTAGTTTATTATAAATACATGTTAGTGTGTGTGTATATATATATATATGCGCGCGTTTGTGCGTGTGTATACAATACGTTTATTAAAAGTAATTTAAGTAAATATTGCTAAATGAACCGATAAAAATATATGTAGTTAAAAATAAAGTTAATTTACCTGCCAGTGAAAATAGAATTCATCTAAATAGTTAGACTGTGGCTGTGTCATTCATCTCGTCAAGGATATATTTAGGATCTAAGCGAGTGCCAATAGCACCGATGATGTGTGAACTATTACGATTTGGCAGTCAACACACTGGAATAGATCATTCAGTATAAATATTAGCTCTCTTAAAATTATACTATAGTCATTCAAATAAGTATCCCTTAGAAAGTTATTATTGGCATTTATTCTCATCTCTCTAACTCTTTATTGTATTCGCTGACATATGTACATATTCTAATATAGATAGATTATATACAGATTTTGCAAATTGCTCAAGTTTTATTCGTAATAAACCTCTTTTAAGACCTTTGAATAAAATACTACTTATTCTGTGATAGAGCCAAAACACCCCCCTAACGCGTCGGCCATGACATCACCACACCACGCGCGCGTCCTGCGTCTTGCGTGTCAGCAACCGCTGCGCGGTCGTAACGACGAGCTGAGAGGCCAAATTGAGACAGAGCGCGCAGTGGTTGCCGAGACGCAAGACGCAGGTCGCGCGCGAAGATGTCGTGGCCGAGGTGTAAGACCTAAGTGCTCTCATGGCAATGACTATACCATACATACCCTTGCTATGATGTTTTCTGCACACTAATTACAACTTCCAGTTGCGGTTAATTGCTTGACACTTTAGTACGTCGTCACTTAAACTGAGATTCACAGACTGGAAAATTGCTGACTTTGTTAGGTTATTCATGTTAAATTCTTATTTCAAAATGTGATTTATCATCATCAGCCATCTTTGATTCCCTACTGCTGGGACATGGTAGGTAGGCCTATAGGCCTTCCTTAAGGATGGATCTATAATCCACCACATAGCTCAATACGGATTGGTGGTTGTTGACGACTGCAAATTATGCAAAGGGTCCCACTTCCCCCCAAAGCATGGAGAAACTCGAGATATATTATAGTAAATTTTTGGTTACCAGTCCAATGACCGATCTCAGCGCAACCTCAGATCCAATGCGCTATGCCACTGCGCCGCCAAGCACTTCCAAATATGATTCTTTAATACCAATTTAAGGTGGCACCCTGACCGAAAGTGGCGCCGCGGTGAATTTTATTTAATACGCTATTTTAATTAACTTTACGGGCCCATAGCACGTACCTACTATATATTCTATGGCCATAGTCTAGTATTTTTAGACGGTATCATTACATTCCCTCGTAGTCACTGCTAGAAGTAGACAGCAAAACTGCTAAAATTTGATAACTACTTCTACGAATGACTACGCCCTAAAAATTCCACGTAAAGTTTTATTAAAATCATTTTCCTCCCTACCTCTGAGGGCGCCACTTTCGGTGGTAATAGCCACCTTAAGGGCTGCTTCTATTTTCTGGCTTAAAACTTAAAAAAATTAACTTAGCTTACGCCTGTGGTAGTAAATGCTCGTTTAAAAAAAACTATTATATTAACTTATGTTTGGATGGTTCTTAACTTTAACGACGCGTAACAGTGTAGCCAATGACATCTGCAATAAAAAACAAATGACAATTAAAACAAAATAAAGATTTCGCTATGCTGAACTTTTTTCTTAAACAATTAAAACCGATTCCAAATTGAAAAGAATACAATGCATTCACACTGGCAGTTGTACAATTTCAGAACATGGGAACGAACGTGGCTGTTAATTACAACAAACAATAACATTCCTCTGACCAAATATGACTTGAAGTTTGAATATAATAATGCTTTGCCAGACTAATGTCGATTAAATGGCGCAACCTTGATGTGTCAAGGACCTAAGAGGGTTCAATGTGACCATAACAATATTTTTCGCTCGCAATTACGTAGATTTATTGAACAAATAACAGGAAATCACGGATGATCAATATATCAGAGGTCCTATTACAAAAAGCATAGCGATAAGCGTACGATGTTCGTCCCACTTCGTGACTTTATTATCTCGTGTAATAAGGTTCAAAATTAGGTACTGATTACTGACTGAGTAGGTGATACTTTTTTGTAATAGGCCCTCTGTCCTCTGTAGGTCTTTTCGTTAGAACATCATCTGCGATCCCTGATCTGTGACATATAATAGTTATTTATGTGTGGAAAATATTATAAAAATATAAAATACCTACTTATCATCACAGTGACATCGTTGTGTTTTCAGATTATTTAAATAAAATTATTTGTGTTCATAAAATAAGTACCTATATCAATACATTATAAAATTTAGGCACTCAATAAATTCTCATTCAAAATTTTATTCTAACCCTTTCATAGTGACAGTTTGAGTTGCTATTGTGAGACAATTGCAATAGAAATTTCAAAGCCATAATGTTTATTCGTTTATAAAACATTAATATTCCTACTAATAAAAGCTTCGAACAAAACACTAATTAATAATTTTCGTTATCATTCCAGATATTAGCTCACCGGTTTCATGTCATCAAGCTATCACAGATTCCGTAAAAGGTAAGTTTATGACATAACCACATTTATTTAGGAACATAAAACTAAAAGTTCAGACAACATTATTTATGACTTTATATTGTTATTAATAAAATAACGTAACATGTATATAAATTAAAACTAGGGCCTGACCGAAACAGGGTGACTTTCCATTGCGGTTTCGTCCCGCATTGTATATAAAAAACCTGACAAGGTTTTATTGCCAGACACGATTCTTTATGAATAGTTAACGACTAAAAAAGTTTTAACAGTTCCTTCGTATTAAAAAATGCTGTTTTAATCAGTAACTTACCTCTCTTACAGTTTTCACTTGGCGGCATAACACAGCTTATTATTTTCATTGAAATAGCAATAATGATATCGAATATTTATAAAATTATCTGTAACTAGCTTCCGCCCGCGACTTCGTCCGAAAATCCCCAGGGAACCTCTTCGAATTTCACCGGGATAAAAAGTACTTATCCTATGTTTGATCCGGGCTATAAACTATCTGACAACACCCAAATCCATTCAGCCGTTTTTGCGTGAAACTTTCATATAATATTAGTAGGATTAAATATCGGTAATAATAATAATATTTTTGAAAACATCGCTTACAGATTTCAGACTTAGCTTAAAGAGAAGGGGTATTTTTATTAAGAAAGGGCTTAACGCCAGATGGTGTTCCAAATGTATTCGTTGCAAAGTAAGTTCGTTGCTTCCATCATAATAAAAAAGAACAGGAAACAGGTGTCAAACTTCTACCATACCTAAAACGAACTGTTAAAAAAACACTGTAACCAACTACAATTTCAATTCTGAATGGTCTAATAAAGAGTCAGGCGGAAGGTAAATTTAGCCACCAAGCCACCATAATATTTTATGGCTTCACAAACCACATACGGGTTAAAAGTTTCTTACTATTCCCGGGCTACTTTTCATAAACAGTGTAGGCCGTAGGTAGTAGTATTTAGTTTTATTATTACTATTTTTTTTCAGTTAAACTCTCTAGAGTGATCGGCGCGTAAGCATATGATAAAGTGAATCTTAAACAACTTGTAACAGAATTAATGGCTTAACCATGGCTTAACCAGAATATTATGTTAGATAGGGACTATCAAACTGAACAACTTTTACTATGACATCAACTCTGAAATCGCGAAAAAAAACTGCTGTTTCATACAAAAAATAACAAAAATAACGAAAACATGAAAATTTATGAAACAGCAGATTGTTTTTTCGCGATTTCAGAGTTGGTCCCATAGTAAAAATTGATCATTTTGATAGTCCCTTCTACCATAATTCAGGTTTAGCTATTAACTCTGTCATCTAAAAAAAAACAAGTTAAAAAATATATGTAACTGTGATACTTAATTAAAAATTAACACAAGAATACAACATTCAAATTGAATTTAATACCTATTCATGTGTTTATGTAGGTCAAGACTTTTTATTTAAAATTTAAATAAGGTTTAGTTTTCAAACAAGTTATTCGTATTTATAAATATTATTAATTTTTATTCAACCTTTCTTTAAATCAACATAGTTATCTAGTCAATTAAGTTATGCCGAATAATTTTGACAAGGATTTTTCTCTTGAAGTAATTACGATACTTACGATCAATAATACATTATTATTTATAATTACCCTCGTTGCTATCAACTTATTTCCAGGAGGCTTACCATCACCTTTTAGAAAACCATCATGTTTTATAAACGTTTTGTTATAAGCTTACAATAAGATTTTTCAAATTCGTACCACAACCTGCACAAAGTAATAATACTTTATTCCTGCCAAAGAACGAATGATGTTGCGAAATTGTCTATTCCCTGCTAGCCATCACTACGGCTTATTTGCTATCTACACTTGACACTGGCAGAAATTACTTCCAAGAGGAAAGTAGATTGCCAAAACAAGGGGTTGGCAACTGTCAAAGTGGCGCTAGCATAGCTAGTTCCCAAAACATAATAATTTTATATGGTGTATGGAAGAAAACAATTCCAAATAATATTATGACTCGCTGTATTGTACCAAAATGCTCTGAAATTGGAGTACATCATATTCCCAAAGATAAAAATATTCGTCGGCGTTGGTTAAAGCCATACGCCGTGTCAATTTAATTCCGAAGCCTAGTTAGAGGTTATGTTCAAAACATTTTGTGGACAATGACTATGAAAAAAGCAGTAAATATACAGGTAAGCTGTTTAAATTAATAATGAAATACCAAAAAGTATATATTTTGAAAGATCAGTTATAATAGAAATTCTTTTTTGGAACAATAATAATGTTGACATAATTTTTTGTTCTAGGTGTGGATCATCAACGTAAATACCTTAAGAAAAATGCTGTTCCATCTATTTTTCAATGGAATATACAACCGGTTTCAGAAAAGGCAGTTGCAAGAAAGATAGATTAGAGTCCCGGGTCCCGGAATCTCAGAAAGAAACAGCTTTTTGAAATGCAGATGCCGTCAACATCTCAGTGCTGTGAGGACATAGTGCCGCTTGTAAAAGATAGCAGTGTGTGCATGCTGCATGGACAGTAATGTATCTCATGTGGTTGAATCTGAGATGAATACTACTGTTCCTACTCCACTTTCATTAGAAAATAAAACAAACCAAGAAACTCAAACTCCACATATAGTTACTAAGAATATTCTCAACTGAGCTTTGCCTTTTACTTGCAGACCAGAAATTGGCTTGTTAAAGGGTACATATCGAAAGGCTTATTGGGTTAACTAAAACATATTTGATATTGCAAAATAATTTTAACCATTTTTATGTGCCCTTAGCATCAAAAATATTTTCAATATGTGTCATGTTGTGTAACTTTAAAGAAGGGATTGTAAATAAAAACTGATTACAATATTATAAACAAGTGTTTTATTGCATTAAGAGGTCTGTCACATTTTTTATAGAAATAAAATATTCCTATGATTAGGTACCTACTCACTAAGATAAATAATGCTTATCATAGTCTTATTAGAGGTGGTAGAGTTGTGTGGCTATTAATATCCAAATAAGTTTCTTCTGATGGTAGCTGCATTGTTGGATCTTCATCATCACCATCAGGACATTCAGGACGCCAGAAATGAAAGTTTTTGTCATAAAGCTCCAACCTGAAATAGGATATGGTTGAACAATTTTTTTCCATATTTTGACTGTAGTTTGCAACCTAAAATTAATACTGCTCGATAAACCAGTTACTGATTGAGTAAAAAACAGCGTCAGTAAAGTAGAATAGAAGATTTAGTAGAGAAATAAAAATACCTTTTAACAAGATCTGCTTTTTTTCCTCGTAAAGAAGCACCACGTTTTATTAATTCATCCTTAAGTTCTTTGACTCGCCAGTGAGTGTACATGGTGTCTTGAGGAATGTAACAACATAGATATCACTATTAACGATACCCTATGAAGTCAAGAATGGAGAAAATATTTTTTTAAGTTGTAAACAAACGCAAAACAAAACCATGACCGATGCACTTGGGAACTAACTATGCTGGCGCCATCTGCGTTTAGTTTTCACTGGCCAACCCTAATGTGTAAGCGCGCTTGTGTTTGAACTTTGTAAATTAATAAAATTTTATATTTTAAACTTAAATGTCGGACTTAAAGTAAGTAAATACAGATTTCCTTTCATCACCTTTAAACGCGCAGTGCTTTAGTTTAACTATAAAGTATTATTTCTTATTATACGACAATAAAATTAGAACTTCTATGGGAGTTTCTAAATTCCAATAAGGATATTGCTTCGGCCTATAATAGGTCGTTGCAGGCTAAAGAATACACTCGCACAGAAAATGCAACGAAATTACAGCAACAGAAGCAGCTAATTTTACAGGGGACTTCAGCAGAGGTTTCAACTCCTCGATGATGTTATAAACCAATTTCTTGGTAAGTCGATAACGTTTCACAAACTCAGCATCCTCTAATTCGAAGGGATCACTTTCTTCAACGCAACATTAGTCGACGCTGCCTTCGATTTCTATTAGTTTCTGCGTTATCGGCTGCCAAAAACTCAAATACTCAAATTTTTGGTCAGCCATCCCATGACTGACCCTTGCGAACGTTGCTTAACTTCCGCAATCGCTGGGCCAGGCGCTAAACCACTGCGCCACCGAGCTCCTCCGAAAACAAGTATTTGTTATCAAATAGAAATGAAACATAATAACTATAATATTACATTCACAATGAAGAACAATATGTATAAAAACGTTTCACTTACTGTTTATGACGCAATTTCCAATTTCTAAATAAAATAACTCAAAATAGTTTTGTTTCCGTCGAGAAAAAGCAACTTTTTTAAGACTGCAAAATTTCTCAATATTTGACACAAAAACAATAATGCTAGCTGTCAAAAGACACGTCGTGGTATGGTTTAAGTGAACGATTGAACGATGACGTCACAAAACTTCCAACGGAAACATTATTACAATAATCATACTTTATGAAGGTCGTGGTACGAAATAGCATGGTAAGAATGTTATAATACTGCGCTAAGACATGGCAGTAGGCACCCATGAAATTCCTCTGATCTTATGAGCTTTTTATTTTATCTTTAAAATAAGTCAATTAATCTAAGCAGAGCTTTTTTACCCCGGTTAATTTAGCTAAAAGAATCAGGAGTGATTTCCTCAGTTAATTCAGATGAAAGAAACGACGATATTCGGACGATGTCCATTGATCGATTTACTTGATTTTGAAACTTATATACATGAGGTAATGATGTCACGGAATGGGACGAACATCGTACTTTTATCGCGAAGCTTTTTTGTAGTAGGCCCTCAGGAGTGATTCCATTTTTCGCTCGATGGTGAAAACAGGAGAAATCGCACTCAATATGGACCGATTGAAATTATTGATGTGAATGCTGCTGTCGGTATAATCGTATTTTCCAACGCTCCCGGCGGCAGAGGTGTTCAGGAAGTGACCCGGCTCCACGGCTGAGTGGACATTGTACTACGTTTATTTCTCCCGTTTTAACCCTCTGGACGCTACTACCGGTAATGTAAATTGAAGGCTGTGAATTGGATTGAGCAACATAATTTACAGTAGGTTTGACATTGACGAGCAAAAATATACTTGTGCTATCAAAAATTATTTGTCTTGTCACTCTTCAGTATTTATTTTGGAAGTTGCAATTTTTTACCTACCTATTAGTACCAAAGATTATATTAACTTTTGTTTGTGCATTTAAAATTGGTACCTACTGAGTTGCTTTTTCTAGTATAAATTACAAGAGGTACATTTAACCATTAACATTATAACCTTTATAATGGTTTCACAGTTCACACTAAGACGTGACAACTGCGTGCAAATAAAGTAATTACGTCATCTGAATTTGCTGACTTTTAGGAAAACTATTATTATTGCAATTCCCACATGGGAAAACGGGACTGAAGCAAAAGAATAAACACAATGAAGTGTAAACAAGACAAATGTGTCAATTTTGCTTAATACAAAACTGTATTCTTCCTAAACTGACTTCGACAAATATTGTGCGGCAATAGCAGTTCTTTACTCGGAACCAGTTTTTGGAAACGCTAATAAAACCAAAAGGTTTACATAAGTATTTTTAGAAAATGACAATGTTAAAATAAGGCATACATATTTGTTGTATTATGCAATGGTGTTCGACTGCTAATTGCCATAACCATTACTGATGAATTAGCGAAACTATGTCACTTTGTATGCTTACGTTTACTATGTAAGGGCTTTACAAACATTGTACTTACTTACATGACGTCGCTGTGTGTCATCTATGTATTGTTCGGTTCGGTCATAATGGTTTGCTTGATTGCAGACATGTCTTCAGTAGAAAAACAGGCTCGCTAAGGGATGTATTGTTATAAGTTATTATTGAATAAACGATTTCGAGGCTTATTTAATATTTGGAAAACAACATTTGTTGTAAACTTTGTTACAGACTATAAAGCATTTTAGTATTTTCAAGCTGTTAAAAAACATGGTAGGTACCTAACTAATTGGTTATCTCAAAAATCCTCTATTAAATAAAGCCCATCAGGAAATTAGAATCACATCAAATCCAAAATCAAATTTGCTCACGTACGAGAAAACCCACCTGACAATTTCGATGTTATGGTCCTTCGACGGAAACTGACAGATCAAAGTACATCGGCGAGTTTTACTATGTTTAGACGTTATCTTCTTAAGGTTGAACAGCAATGGATGGTGATGTAATCGGTGTGGTAGCTGGTCCGAACAGCTTCGGCGGTTCGGTCACGATGCCGGTACGGTAAGATTACTTAGTTCAGTGTCGCGTTTCCACTGCAATGAACGCTTCGCCGCTCGGCTGCACAAATTCCTATCATTAAATTGTCATTTGATTAGTTATCGTTCGCGTAAATATATATATTGTGTTTCGTAATATTGAACGTGCGCTTAATCAGTTAAGTGTAGTGACTTCAATTATCTGGATGAACCTTAGAAAGTAAAGGAGCTTCAATTCTGCTTCAACTTTGAAGGTACTGTTGTCATTTCTCCTACAACCTGTTTTTGTAGTAATCTCGAAATTTTAGGAAATCTAAATAAGAAACAATTAGATAAGTCATTGGTTCAAAATATTTTAATACTAGTTTGATTCATTATTTATTTTGTAGTTTTAGTAGTTAGTAGTACCTTATTCATAATAGATTAGTTACAAAATTTAATTTAATAGCTATAATATGATTTTGTCTATTATTTATGAGATATGTATATCTTTTTACGTTTTCTGGATGGATTAAGTACCTACTTGATTTATAATAGTGCACGTTTTTAAGTTCTAATGTTTCTATTTATTACAGATTAAGGGTTAATTATTGTTTAGGATTCTCCTACATTGTTTTTGAGACATTCTCAAGTTTCTATTCGGAGCTAATTTCACGGTGAATGGAAATCAACTATTTTATTTATCAAGTCGGGAAATCCGCTGCTCCAAAGCGCATAGAACCAGCTTGTCTGGTTTTTTTTTCAACTAAAACAAAACACTATCCAATTTGATAGCCAATGATTAATATTGAATCATCAGAATTAATATTAATGTTTCGTGGTTTTTTATTATGTAAAAATTCCATGAATTATCGAATAACTCTGTCAATTTTATGCAAAGTGCTGTATCCTCTAGTGTCGGGATATGACATAAGCATTTGCATATTTTAACTTGAAGTTAAGAATATCAAATAAGCCTGGGAAAAACTAGTTGACTCATAAAATGCTCGTTACGTGTCGTTAAGGTCACTTTTGCCATTACTTGGTAAAGCAAGTACATTTTTTTCATATTTACTGAGTGCCTTAATAATTAAGTGTGGGAAAATTATGGAAATTTTGAAGGAGGCAAATAAAGTGTTTTAACTTGTTGCTATGCTGTTGTACTTTGTTTATAATTCTTGTTTTGTTTCTTTAAAATAGAATTAGGGCAGTGGTTCCCAATTCGAACCGGTATGCGTAGGTATGCTCAATCGTTTTTAATTTAAAAGCTACACGTGGGTATCTTCTTTTACAAGAGAGCCGCAAAAAATTACAACAACTCCGACTCCCTTTAGGAGTCCCCTACCCTTTCAAACAAAAAAAGAATCATCTAAATCGGTTCATAAACAAAGATGTTATGTCCGTACAAACTTGTGCGATGGCAAGCTAAATAATTGATATTTTTCAGGATTATGAACACACGAACTATGTTCTTATATATGAAAAAAGAATTGTATAATTGACTATCTATAGCACAGGAGCCGCATCGGTGGCCAAATTATATTTTATAATTTGTTTTGTTTTGTGTCCTTAAAATTACTAACACTAGAATAAGTTTCGCTGTAACTAACACCTTGTATGGATTTTATGTCCGAAATAAAATAAAATTATTAATTATTATAAATCGGTTAACAACTGACGAAGTTATGTTAAAAAATACATAAAAAAAAAATAAAAAAACCGTCGACTTGAGAACCGCCTCCATTTTTAAGCCGGTTAAAAATACATTACACTCACTGTTTTTTTGTGCAGTCGTGTAAAAATAGCAACTCATTTAAATAAAAAAAACAATAAATAAACTTTTAACTATTTTAAATTGTATACATCTTTATAAATGAGAAAATCTGTTCAAACTCATATCTTTTACGCAATAACGTTATTCTCCTACAACAAAGTAATGGATCATCTCAAATTGGGCAACATTACTCCAGAGAAAGTTGTATGATGCATGCACACAAATCAACAAGATAAAGCTAAGAATAACGATATACAATAAATAGAATAGCTTACTTTGAACTTTAACTAGCGTACGAAGGTCGAAACGCATCAGCGCATACCGAGAAGTGATTCATAGCTACTATCATTATAAATCTAAATCAACATCGCTCATAGTGAGCAGACTCGATCTTAAGACGTATCACCGATATTACTCTGTGATGTTCCAAATTGCTTTGTATTTATCATCCATCTTTTTGTAGGCATCTGGGATATTGACTGCTCAATCATAAACCATTTGAACCGCAAAACTTGAAGTAAATATTTAATTCTGTGAAACAAAGCGTGAATTATTAATGGGTTTGAAATGAAACTTAATCAAGTGGATGACAGCCCAACAGACTTTTAAATAATCATCAAATAACCGCTCTATACAAAAAACTGTTTAATCACACGAAGAATACATAAAAAGTAGTGAATTATTATAAATGATCGAATTTTGTTTACTTTAATATAAATAAAACACTTTTTACGGATCTTTTCGTATACGTTTCGTTCATATTTACATTTACTTTAAAATAATAGTTAAAACACTTGTGAATACTGTTTACTAAAAGAGATTAGACGTACGTAAAGTATAATAGTAAATTAAGATTTTTGTAGTGTGAAAAGAATCATCGAGTGTCAGTATGAAAAATTTCAAGTAAGTATTTTATGAACATACAAAGAGGAACAGAAGCTCAAATTTTTACGACTTAGCAGAATTTTATTTTAAACCAAAAGATCAATGACCTTCCTTTTTCTAACCATACTGATTGCAGATGACTCGGCGAATGCTTTGATAAAGATAGGTTCTCATTTTGAACAACCTTTAATAATGATACGGATGAAGTAATGGTTCTTATTATTTTAAGAGTAGATTATAGAATCCTTTTTTAACAATGACTTGATTGAAAATTGTTGGTATTAAACTTGATATAGTTATTTTTAATAAATATTTTAAGACTATGAAATATTGTGCTTTCTGTAAGATATTGTTATTGGTTGTGATCTGCTTGTAGAACAATTTTCCTCAAAATCTTCTAAGCTATTTTTTTTGCAAACAAAACAAGAATAAAAAAAGAAAAAAGACGTTGTTATATTTACCTGTCAAAGGTATTATGACAAATAAAATGGTAAACAATTATTTTTTAAATGTCTTCTAATGATTTCAACCTTGTGTGCCAAGCGTGACCGTCGGAGATCTCGCTAAGAGATTTACATACATGACTTAAATTCTATTTTTATCTTCAAAGCAACTTGTTAACTCGAGCGCAACAAAGATGTGGTTTTTGTCAAAATATCATACAATACTCATTTTAGTCGCGGCTACGGCGCAGTTACTGACGCATTCTAAATATTTTTCTTGATGTGAAGCAAGTTTCGCACAAGTTGGTATTTGGATAAGTTGAGCAATATTTTGATATGAAATTGATCTTTCCTTTTTTTACATCTTAATTCCGAATAAGAGCTAAGCTAATTTTATAAAAACTTAACAATACAAATGCATCCTTCTTTATATGATGTCTGATCTAAAAACTTGTTTATTGAGGTAGGTATTTGAAAGTGTGAATTTTCAGAAGAATATACATACACTATAGGTACTATACTTATAGAATAAGATCAATGATAATGACAAAGATAAGTACTCAGTCTATTAAAATTTTGTTTAAGAAATAGTTGAGCAAAAATTAAATCTTATAATTTGATGCAAAATAATTTACAAGACATTAAAACAGAAACCATATTTTTAAATTAATCATATAACTTGAAGTCAACCTTCACTAAATCGTTGTTTTCCTTTAAAAGAATTATGACGTCCATAAACAAAATTGACAAAATAAGACCAGAAAATGTGTTACAATAGAAAGATTAAATCCGTTATTGTTTCCGTTATTACTGCTATTATTAACACTTAAAACAGCAGCAAAAATGGGAAAAAATATGTTAAGTATCAAAGAGAATCCTTTGCTTTGCTTTAATAAAAAAAAATCAAGAAACAGCTGATGTGATAATTAAAGATTTTGCAATAAATGATTCATCTTCTTTGTAATCAAATGTAATTACAATAATTACCTTAGATATGTGCAATGGCTTTAGATAGGTAGGTACTCGTTTTGTTGACTCAGTTTCCTACTTCTACTTTAATTAAATAAAGTTGGAAAGTGAAAACGTAAAATAACTGAAAAAATATATTTTTCAGTTATTTGAAATGACTGAAAAATATAATTGACTTATGAAAACAAATGAATTGTCTGAACTAAATAAAAAGGAAGTAAATAGTCTCCTTTCAACAAACTCAATCTAAAATTCGGATGATACGCCGTTTTGGATTTGAACAAAGGAACAAAGAGCTTTCAATTCATTTGAAAAATGATAATGGTTTTGGAAGCAAACATATTGGTTGAATGCTCTAATCTAAGCAAACATACATTTTCCTTTTTTTTAATTGAACATTTGAATTGAAGAAAGTCAGAGACAAGACAGCCTCATTTCTAGTGTTCGCATTATTACAATCGATTCAAAATGCTGTTTTATCGATATGCCATTCGATTGTGCTTCCTCATAATCCGATACAGATTGTCAGCTCGTAAGTATAATCGACACTTTCGCTGGAGTAATGTGTCACGACAAATATCACAGGAACTAAGTACCTACAGCCATATCGAATCACAGCAAATTGGAGCGATCATATAAGAAAGTAAGTTCTATTATATTTATATTCATCGATCTTATTATTGTCTTTAACGGTGAAACATGAAAACAGCTATAAAGATTTTATAATAATGAAGTTGAATTATTTCGATTTTGATAGTATCACGACATAGATAAATGTTAAAAAGATATGTTTAATCAACAAACATCACTTATCATCACTACATCCTATCATTAGTTAATTATAAAATAATATATTTAATTATAATAATAAACAAATCAATGATTTTATGAGTCATCACGATTAGGCTCCAATTTTTCGAAAATACCTAACTTGACTCAATTCTTATAATTTGAATGCTGCAATATCCTTGACATTAAAAAACTAAAACCCATAAATTGGCTACGATCACGTCAATCCAATCGAAATTTGGCCTTTTGATCTCACACAACAGCAGCGTTGTAAATTATAAAATACTTCCTAGTGACATAACCATTAGTGTTTTACGAGAAATCGATGTTTTAGAATTGTTTGCCAGTTAATTTTGCTCGTTTTGAGCATTTGCATCTAAAATGTTATCTGTAGAAATAATAATTCAGCTATTTTCTGATACATAAAGGGTCAATGAAAAACTATAATATTGTATATATGTGTAAACATATTATTTTTATTTTATTTTATTTTATTTATTAGGGATAATAAACAGCGTTCACAATTTAACTTATGATCTAAATATTAAGTAAAACAAATTTGCTAATTGCGAAGCCCACACCATCATCCACGGGTTAATTATGTGATACTCAATTACCTACTAACTAATGTGATAAAAGCTAACAGAAAGATAGCACATAAAACATTTTATGAATTTATTATGAGACATAAACTAAAAAAAAAACTTTTAACTTTATAAATTTTCAAATAAGTAGGTATACTAGAAAAATTCAACTCATCACCATATCATTTTCTAAGGCGGGACACGAACCCGCAATTAATGGAGTCACTAGTGGGATCATCGAAATCCTACCAGTACTAAGTACATTTGGTACCACACTCTTTCGCGTGGCTAGCGTTCATTCATCAATGTGAGGAATTACCCTCGACATTTATGTTTGACAAAAAATATATAAATATATATATATTATATAAAGTAACATTGTGAATACAAAAGCTCAAATTTAAAAAAAAAAAATTAAGGTCAGGATATTTTTATCAATTACTTGGTAAATTATCAGCTAAATTAGTTAAGGTTTCAGTGGCAACTTTTTTAAATTTTGATTCCGATTCAGCAAATATGTCCAGATTTGGGAAAACTTTATTGATTATGTTTGTTCTATTGTTTGCTACTTCTGAATAATGTGTGTCTGAAACGTGGAACAGCATTTTTATGTAATTTTTATCTTTATGCCTGTAATGCAGTTTTAAGAATTTAAACATAACATTTATTTTAAGATTTTAAATTTTAGAGTAAAGTAGCCATTCAATTATAATTATTATAATATTGTCTTTTTATAAGCTCTCATTTTTTTAACACGTTTTTTTTTACTTTTAATTTAAAAAGGGCATCATTTCGTTTGCTGCATTTAAGGTTTGGTTTCCTGAAGTTTTTGATACATTTTGTACTGAATGAAGTTTGATATCATTGTATGGTTATGCTCATATCAATTACGCTACCATGACATTGGCAGACAGGCGTAAATTTTCAGTGACACTTAACGAAAATTCCAAGAAGTCAGGATGTTTTATCAAACGCGTCTTTTTCTTTTAAGCATTATGATTTGTTTGAGCATTATTTGAAGGGAAAGTTCTAAATGATGTCGTGATTCGACGAATTATTAAATAACGTTAAAATAACCACTGAGACCCAATAGAACAAAAATATAATAACTTGATATTCTCCTAACGAAACGGCCACACAAGAAGCTTCTTTCAGAAATAAAATAACAAATTGATAATAAAAAATTATAGTGGTTGGACATTATATTATATTGTTGTTTTAAAACATAACCCAGTTAATTTTACTACCTATAGAATAATTTGCGACGTAAGCAATATAAATTGTCAAATCAGCAGTTTTAACGAAATAAAATTAGTTTATGCCAACAGTGTTAGTTGTCAAACCTGTAATTAAGTATATTGAGCACATGACATAAATCTAGGTAAGTATACTAATTCTACAATAATGTTAAAAATAGCAGGCTATTATGAATGTAACAACGAAACATCAAATTTTCAATTTCGTGTTTTACATCATAATATATACATCAATTAAATAAGTATCCACTTGGATTTTCATCTTGGATACACTCATAAAATGTTACAGCAAGTTTCATTACGATTTTTCATTATGTTTGCCGCGTTCCTCTAAGGTTTAAGTATGTCATCAATATTAAATAGGTGCAGTGAACTTTATTGTGTTCGTTCATTCTTGATTAGCTTCAAATCATCGGTAATCAACTAGAAATTAATCACATTATTTCATATAACACAGGTAACTTTGTTTGAAATAATTTTCTGAATAAAATTAAGCTTTTATGTACAACCAAACAACAATTCTTTTCGTTGTGAGCCTGAAAGAGAATCCAATTCTATTAAGGATCTTAAAACAAATTGGGTTTCGCTGTTTAATTTGAATTCTATTATAAAGAAGACTACATCTTTAATTCTCAATTAATTGAAATAAAGTAAAAGACTGTACATATTATCTACAACATTTCTAAAGAATTACATTTTCTAAGAATTCTGAAGTTTGCTTTAACTAATTTGTCGTTTAATAAACCTTATTTCTTTTAAACTGAATAACAATTTTAAAGATTAATTTACAGACACACGCAAACGTTTATGAATCAACATACCTATACTTCCAGTTTTCAGGCCCACATAGAAACTTCATAATTATGTGAAAAGCAAAGGTTGTTGATCCTGTAGACTTTACAAAAGACGATAATCTTTCTCAACCTGTGCGTGTGGTGGGTGTGTAGGTATCTCAAAGAGACAGTACTTTAGAAATGCCATGATGAATTTCATTAGGAGCGTCTCAACAGCCATTATCTTGTAAATGTCCATGTTTGCCGTCGAGTTTCACAATCTTAGACAAAGCGTCTTGAATATTCCGTGTTTTGTTTCAAACGGTAATTCAAAGGAGTCAAAGTGCTTTGCCCTAAACGGAGAATATGTGATGAATATTCATATGGAAAAGCGCTAACACCTGAGCAACTGTTAATAGGGTTTAAATTATACTTAATTTACATAAAAGATAAGTCATTTGAATGTGTATGCATGCTGTTTGCATGTCTTCCGTAAAATTACGTGTACCAACAACGATAAATAAGATTAGGAACACAGGTTTTTAACGCGTTTTTAAACTAAACATAGGTGTTGGACACCTACCTTATCCCGACGTTAAACCTGTGTTCCTAATCTAATAAAATGCAACGCGAAAGTTTAAAAGTATATAACGATAAATAATATCGTTCGTTATTATATAGCTATATTTGTCGCAGGCTTTAAATAATTTTATTTTTCTTTTACATATTGAACAAACCTAACATCTATTAGTTAACGTAGTATCAACTAATGTTGATAATTTAAAACAAAAAACACATACAATTTATAAACATCAAAAGATAATTTTACCTGTGATTTTATTTTTACCGACTACTATAAATAATTATTTACTGTGTTTATAAAATTACAACTCATCGTTACCGCAATTTCAGTGACATCATACTTACCTAACTTTCAAAGTTGAAAACCTATCATAAACAATTATTTGGATAAAAATCAACTTACTAGACAATTCGAAGATAATTCTTTGACTTTTGATCTTGATCAAAATTAATTAGACAGTATTACACACACATTTCGGATAATGAACCAAAGGTTACTGACATCGTCTTACAAACTGGTTTTGTCTACAAAATAAATATCATCGTGAGAGTTTAAGAATAACGTTATC
The DNA here is from genome assembly GCA_950108535.1 of Agriphila straminella. Classification (NCBI taxonomy): domain Eukaryota; kingdom Metazoa; phylum Arthropoda; class Insecta; order Lepidoptera; family Crambidae; genus Agriphila; species Agriphila straminella. The sequence goes on along the minus strand of OX467306.1, from coordinate 8,900,973 downwards.
AACTCTTACAAATCTTGTTAAAGTATACGGTTAATTATGACTGGCGGTCTTTTGACATAACTAAGCCAGAAGTTTGTTTAAATAATACGAGTATTTAACAAAGACGAATACTTAATTAAACTTTCGCAGTCGTAAAACAGCGGAAGCTTTTCTTGACGATTGTACTTTACGTAACGGCTTAAACTGGTAAAAATGAATAACTTTGGCGTAAAAAATGTCACGGTGTCAAAATGTCATAAGAAAGATAAAAAAGAAGTTTGATCAAAATAAAAAAGGGATAAATTATCATTCACAGGCTGTAATGTTGATGTCGATCTGATTATCACTCGTAAAGAAAAACACATCAAAATAGTGCTTAAAAATAATCAATATTACAGTGATTTTACTAGTAAAACTCAATAGAAAATTATAACCATCAGCCATTGTTAATGTCCCCACAGCTGAGGCACCGGTCGTCCTTATAGGTGGATAAGGAGGACCATAACCCACCACGCGGGCTAAATGCGGACTGGTGGATGTTAACGACTGCAAATTCACCCAGGACCAACGGCTTAACGTGCCTTCCAAAGCACGGAGGAGCACGAGATAATAAATTGTTGGTCACCAATCCCATGACCGACCCTTGGGAAAGTTTCTCAACCTCCACAATCGCTGAGCCAGGCGCTAAGCCACTGCGCCATTGAGATGGCGATCGAGCGAGTAGAAAATTATACAGCCTTATTAATAGGTTTATTCGAATCAAATAACAAACAGCCAACCACATCCATTGTCAACACCGCAATGCAAGCAACTTTATTCATTGGATTGAATATAAAACTTTTCAAAGTTTGTTCCGTATTGAATGGCGTGCACTCCATTGAGCGAGCCACAATATGGTGCCACTCTTGCCAAAGGCGAGAAAAAACCTTGATCCGGAGCTTGAAAGCCTAGCCGGTTCAGCTATAGAAAACACAAGCGCTGGAATAGGGATGGGAGTAAAAATATCAAATGACTGAAAAAATATCTGACGTATTTTATATTTTAAAGTAGCTATTTGATAAAAAAAAAAATATTCACTAGCGACCGCCCGCGACTTCGTCTGCGTGGACTAGTAGATTGTTATACAAGTCGCTAAAATGACCCATTGCATACGAGGTAGTTTTATTCCCAAACTTTAGCGAGGGAATAAATAGAAACCGAGTTACAATGTGTTTTAGCGTCGTGTGTTACACTATACTTTTCACTACGATTGCGAGAAAATAAAATACATCATTAAATAGTTTTAATAGGACTTTTTGAGCAAGAGGAGTGAAAAGTTTTTTTGTTTTCTCTCTGGAACAGAATTTTTTTCTGGATGAAAGTTATCCTATATCCTTCTCTGTACCCCTGAGAACATGTATGCACAATTTCATGATGATTGGTTGAGTAGTTAAGACGTGAAGACGTAAAAATCATACAAACAAACAGACGGACTTTATTTATATTATTAGTAAGGAAGTAAAGTTTTAATAAAACATTATTGTGAAAACTGTAAAGAAAGATTAAAAAAAATATTTAGTATTGCATGCATAAGATTACTTACGTTACCATTGTTAGAGCAAAATAAAGAAGTTACTGATATAACTATTTTATAGTAAAATAACAACAGGTTTTTACTAACTGATGGACGTTGTTATACATAAATATTACAATAAGCTAACAGTATTATGTACCTACATATTACACGCGATAGATAACAGAAGAAAGAAGGTCAAAGTCATTAATTTGATATGTATTACGGACCACTTGCAACTATTTGTGATAGCTTGGGAAGTGTATAAATAAATTATTTACATTTTAATCAAAAAGATTCAAGTCCAGACGAGAGTAGTAAAAAAACAAAGTAACCGTAGATAGAATGAATTCTATAGAATAAGGAAAATATTCGGAACCAACAGTTTTTTTATTTTTTCAATTTATTTAGCAAAAGTATTAAATTATTATTTAAATTACTACGTATAATTTCAAATTGATATAAAACCTTTTCGCCAAGGCAAGAAAATCACATACTTATATGTCATTTTCGTGATTATCTTGCCATGGCGAAAAGGTTTTTTAATATCACATGACTAAAACATCTTAACCCTATGACTGACGTCATACCACACCACACCTATAACATATTATGTCGGCGCATTCGGCGGATGCCATTGAAAATCCACATCATTTTTAAAGTGGAGGAGAACTCCTTGACAAGATTGAACCATTTCACCTTTATTATCGTATTGGTCTTACGTCTTACTTTACCTGTTTTCTGCTTGCGAAATATACTTGGCCGTAACCCCTTTTACAAAGACGAGGAAAACCAAAAAACTTGTACCTACGTAAAGATTCTTTACAACGATCAAAGTGATATTACAAGAAGTCGTTTTTATAACCTTTTCGTATGATTAAAGGAAAACAACTATTCTTTAATCATACGAATGGAACTCCATATAAGGCAAAAAGTAAATATAAAATGAATTCATCTGCACAATGCGATTAATTTGATTTTGTAAAACACGAAGTGAGTGACCAACTTCAGAGCGCTTAGGGTACCTACAAAACGATGTTTTTTAATCTGTTGCAATCTGTGCACATCATATACTATACTTTTTTTAATAAGTTGCTGCAGATCACTGTCTATTTGTATAGGCTTACCTGTATTTGAAGGGCACAAGGCTAGAATGATAAGGTTCCAAAAACTCTTTCTCGTTTTATTTTATTTATTATCTATGGTAGTATTCCAGGAGCTTTATATTTTTGTCAAGAACCAAATGCTTAAAAGATGAGAGTTTTAAGTTTCTTGAAGAAACTATAAACGTATTACAATGCTAAAATGCTGCGATTTTCAATTTTCAACATTTTCAATTCAGCTAATCTCAAAAACCTTAAGAATGGACGCTCATCATTCGAGCCTTGTGCCCTTCATTTGTATTTGTATATACATTTTGTGTAATTCTTGCTTTGAAAGACTGACAAGTGTGCCTCGTTGACACTTCATTTGTTTCTGCGCCATTTTTTTTCGTGTGATAATAAAAGAAACAATTGAATAACGTCGTCTTCGAGTAAACAAACATCCTGATTGAACCCTTTCAGACCGTTAGCTGTCTCGAATGCGTCACATCTAATCTTAGCTCAGTCGCCTCACGATTACCTGACTCACGTTCCTAATCCTACCGAGCCATTACGAATATTGTTTGGTAATTAACGATGTAAATATTTATCTAAGCATGTCTAACGAACGTTAAAAGTTTACAAATAAAAAAGAGACGCTACTATTTTGTGACGATTGATCTACAACCAAACATACTCAGTCAGAACTATTAATGCTATAGAAAAAAGTTATAAAATGATTTTGATGAATGATGTACAAACTAAAAAGTGCATATTAAATTAGCATACACTCTGAAGTTCGTTATCGTTCACTTACATATTGTCAGATTAATCGCATTGTTTATGTTGTAAATCAATAAAAACTTACTCCACAAATAATAACTTAACCTCTTAAATCATCAATTTTATTACTACCGTAAATAGGCTTTTCCTAATGAGAAAAATATAGGTTTCAAGAACGTAAGCACGCTTCCAAAGTACACTTAAGGGAATACTTAGAGGTCATCCTTCCAACTTAATTATCTAATATACCAATTATATGATAACTAGCTTCCGTGACTTCGTCTATGTGGGATTCTGCTTCCCGTGGGAATTACTGTGTAAAATATAGCTTAAGTCACTTAGGCACTCCGCTGCGTTAAGCGGGATCCCGCCACGGGTACACGGCGCGGGAATATAGATTGCTGGTTTTTGGACGGACAGATGCTTGCAGTGCATGAGTAAGCTCCAATCTATGTCGCCCCGGCGGAGAGCCTTAGGGATAGTGTAGTTTCTGTCAGTGATATATTTCTGAAATAACATAAATAGTTTCGGAGATTACTTCAATCTTACAAACATTACCTTTTTCTCGATTATTTTCAAAAATTATGCTATTATTTTATTACCTTAGTCACCATAACTTACCATCAGCGTGGATTTTTAAGTACTATATGAAATGTCATAAGAACATTTCGTACTGTATAATTGTATGATTTGGTATTTAGAACGACAATGCTGATCAATAATAATATCCAATTAATAATGTAATTAATTTGTGTGTAATGATCATAACTATTTACAACATTCTTGTTTACAACTACTCAATTGATTTGCACGAAATTGTGTCAAGCATAATATTAATAAAACAGTAAAAAGTTTTAAATTTAATTAAGTGTAATATGAGCGAAGTCGAATACAATCCGAATTCCTGAAAACTATACCAGTTTCATACTCGGTACCATTGAGATCCAATTTCGGGTTTACCTCACAGTGCAAATAAACTGCTAACCTGTCTTTTAAGGCCTAACATGCGTATTGACGCATGTTACGCATGATATTTCACTCCATCACGGATCGACCCGCTCGGCAATCCGAGCGGGTCGATCCGTGATGGAGTGAAATCGAACGTAACTCTACTCTCTTTGGGTTCAAATCAGTGCGCGTTCCAACGCGGCGGTTGCGTTGAGAACTAGCACTGAATTCTTAATTTTTAAGTTTTTATTGCTTATCTGTTCAATTAAGATTGAAGGTATTAACATCGCCGATTTTTATGGTTGGTTTTAACATAAACGAATGTTCTGTTTCCGAGAAATTTTGCAAATAAGACCAGATACAGGATCCACGGAATATTTTTTTACATCAAAGGTGGTAACATTTTTATAAATGCTTTCAATTAAATCTTTTGTGTATTATTTCAAGTACGAGTACATTATATATTTTTTCCATGATAGCTTCACGCGCGTAATCTTTCAATAATTTGAATTGAATATTGGGATTTGAAGCACTTTAAGGCCCTAATGATCTCTGTTTTTGTAAACTTTTTGGTCCGTTTTTAGAACTAAATTTTAAAACTGGCATGAACATGGATAAAAATAGGTATATATCTAAAATAAATAATGTATTTAAGTATTTTAAATTATACATACCTACTTCAAACTCAGATTAAACATAAAAAAAATATAAAATTAATTAAGTACGAATTATAAAAAGTAAAAAAATAACTTTCGTAGTAAGTTACTCGTATGCATCGTAATTATAAAAAGGGGTTGGTGAAACCAATTAGTCTAATTGTGTCATTTTAGGTGTGAAACCTATGTTATATCAATGTAGATACCGAGGTGAACATCAAACCAAATAAGATAATCTATAAAAAAATGTCCTTGAACGTAAAATAAATGGGTCAAGTGACATCAAACTGTCAACACCATGTTATCACCCCATTTCTTTTTTTTCTATCGATATCGATAGGTATCGATATTTCTAATCTAAGGAATTCAGGTCTATGTTATCGTATTGATAATGCAACATGCCATTTTTATCTACTTGACAGTAATAACTTTAAAATTATTGTAGTTAAATACATATTTACCGTTTTTTCTATCACAAAAAAAACTTAGAAAGCATTCTTTGAAGTGGTTTATAGCAACTCAAATAATTTTGTTTCGTCCTTAAAAACAGTACTTATAAGTTCCTTAAATATGACAGCATTTATATCGGATGGTAGGTAGTTGTTATGGCCACCTCGACAAATAAACTCCTGAATTATTAAATACCTAAATTGTTTGAATTACCTCGGGGAAGAAGGAGCGTAGTCTTTCTTAGTCAGATCAGGTTTCTGTCTTACAAATGACTAATTTTAATTTTATGTACGTATTCAAGAGAAAAAACTTATAAACATACGATTTCCGGAATCTTTTATATAAATGCGGAAGTCTGATTTTTTTATTTATCCTCAACGGGATATAGTGCTTGGCCTTCACCTCACCTCACCTCACCTCACAAGTGTAATATAAGCGCACTACCCTTTGGACGCATAATACCACTACACCCGGAATCTTCATCACTGAGGAAGTGCGAAACACATTTTTAAATTTTTGTTATGGCGCCAGAATTAGGTGAATTGGTAGTAGAACATGAATAAAAAAAATGTCCTCTGGCAATAGAAATCTATATTTTTATTTTTAAATTACTTAATTTGTGCAATTAATATTGAGAGCTGAAAAATTTGTTGACAGTTTCCGTTGTTTCTTTGTTATTAAACAAATGACAAAGATGATTCAATTTGCCTAGGAAAAGGCGATACACACAAACTCCATTGTGATATACCTCAGCTCCTCAAAGGTAATTCAAGTGAGATTGTCACCTGCGGCTCACACCCGCGCCGTTCCGCTTTTTGATCTTGTTTGTATTCCAATACATACATCATTGCAGTCGCGACCCTAATACTGATGAGGTATACACTGATACATCTTTAGAATGTATTTTCGATAGAAATTCTCGTTTCAAACCGACACATTTCCAAAATCATTCTGGTAAACTTTCTTGTACTGCGTTCCTATAAAACTTATTTAATTTTAAGCTAAAACACTGACATCCTTACTTTTAACTACGAATATCTACCAAAAAATGTATTGTGTATTGATTTAGGTTCTCGCACATCTCTTCGTAAAGTAGGTATAAGGAAACAGTACTCCCTATTTTAATTTTATAAATAAAATTGATCTCTTATTACGGGGCAGATTAAATCACATAAATGTAGATACTCTACTTTTATTAAGGAATTCATTCCTTTCATATTTATCGTACAACAATAGGTTTCCCAAAATCATAAATGTGTATCACACAACATTTCGAAGTGAACACGAAGGTCCAAACACAGACCCTTCTTGTTTATCTCCAGAACAGAATTAATCCACTTACCTAAATCTCCATTGTTATGGTAAATGGACCCAGACATAATAAATAACTTTCTTGAATAAATATGCATTAGAACTGAGCTCATTTCCCAGCTAAACAGAAACAATGCGCAACAACCAGTCATGGAAAATGTTCGCCCGACGACATTTGAACATGAGCCAAATAAGGATGAGAATTAGAAATGTAAGCTTATTTACAACGAAACTACTAACATCGATTTATGACATCAGATAGGCAAAATGTATTGCAGTATGGGATAGCTGAAATAAACAGAAAGTTACCGACATCTCGACAGAGCTTAAAGCTCTATTCTTGTTTTAAGGCATTTTGTTTTTATCTTTTAGATGCTTATTTGATTAATAATAAATTCCTATTATTTAAATGTTACATACCTAATAAACAAACATCTTACTTACATAATTATTAGCTAAATAGAAGTAAACATATCTTATTAGTATCATAAACTTATCTATGAATTAATTGAGTGAAAACAGCGCATTACCTTTAATTAGTATGGTCAAAATAAAGTAACTAAAAGTTTACAGCATTTAATTAGTTCCCGTGAACCGTATATAAAACTAATTACCTCAATATACGCCTGTGACCAGATTTAATTACCCCATTTTTATGAGATCGTAAAGTGAAGCCTGTTCTAAGAAACCACAAGGAACGTGTTACATCTCCCACTTATTTTGATCGTCGGATTTGAGTTCACACATCCCTTTTCTATTCCGAGAAAATTTCTTTCAAACTGAAGTAGTTACGTAATTATTACCTCGCGTGTTATGGGAACTTTGTTACACACTGCCCATTGAAATCATACTAGACTACGCGCAGTTGTTAATCATAACAAAAATACTATAATCATTATCATTGTTTGTTCCCATGTAAAAAATGTTGATCCTCCGTCTTCGTCAAATAAAAGTAATTAGATTTGCCAGTACTATGTTTATTACTTCCATTATTTAAATTACTTCTGCGTGATTGATGGAAGCATGTGTTGAGTAATCAAATCAATTATGGCTGTAAATATTTACAAGATTTGTGAGAAAAAAATCAAAATTATACAGTCAAGGTCGCCGTTGCAGTAGTTAATAATAAAACGATAATGCAATAATATCGACTGCGCATTGCCAAAGATAATAAGATTGCCTATGGGATTGTAATTAATATCTTGCGGCTGTAATGTCGAAATAGTGAAGTGTTGACGGACTGCCATCATTGTTGCATAATTAATAGCTGTACCTATTAAAAGTCCTTGACGACATTGTTGATGGTTTCATAAAAGAGATAGCTAGGTATTACTGTAGCGCGTCAGGGATGTTTGCGGAAGTGCAAATAGATGATTTTGGGTCTATTATTCGTAAGCATGTTGCCTTCTTGGTGTGCCACGTGCGCGGCAGAGTGAACAGCATTCTGCAAAGTATAGCACAGAGGGGGGACGGGTGGGTCTGAAACATTGAGTTTCAGCTCATGTTATGTTATGATATGACGTCGGGACGTGCAGGGAAATAATTTCGTAATAATTTGTATTCGTATTGGGTATTTTTAATTCATTTCATCAATCATTTTATAATGAAATCTTACAAGTGCATTGTTACTAACAAAATATAGCTGTATTCCGAATTACGAAATAAATGATTTACTTAAGTAATAATATTTTTAGTTTGGTTAACTTTCTATGCTCTTATTTTTCAGTTAAATAATAGATTATGAATTAAAAAGGTAACTAAATAACCTTTAAGAGTACATACAAACCTTCATTTTCAAAATAATATGAGAAATGTAAAATCACAGTTTTCTCAAATTTTAAATTTTTGTGTTTCTGAGATTGAGTGCATTTAAATAAAATTGGAACATGATGCAAATGCACTTTTTTAAATAACAAGTACTGCAAATATTATCAAAATTATCAAAAGCTCATTTTCCTGCAACTATTATTGTTCTTAAACTTAGGTTAAGACCATTATCCGAAAACATAAAGTTATGTTTCTTCATCTTTGACAAGTACTCATTCTTGTACTATGTCTCTGACCACTTTTCATCGACCCCATGAGTAATAATGACGTCACTTTTAGCTTATACGCAAACATTTATACGAACATATCTTCAAATCGTTGTATCACTATTTATTTGATAATTTGCGGTAAGTGTCCTCATTTACATGAAACAGTTTAACAAAAAGCCTTATTATAATAATCGCAAAGGTATATTTTGCATGTCAACTTTACGCAACGTTCATACACTTGGCCGCCAACGGAGATGCCCACGCGCATTCAATGACAGTTTATAAAGGTAAGCACTTACAAAATATGAATATGGAATAATATTCATAATAAGTAGCCTTTGACCTTAAAACTTACAAGAATCGTATTCAAACCATAAGTATGTTTGTTTAAGTATAATAAAGTGAATAACAAACACTTGTTCCCGACTTAGCACAGTTGCAGCTGGTACCCGCGTTTCATCTGAGTAATGGCTAAAAATCGGTGTTTTGCTGACACCGAGCCTAGACCCGTCTTGCTGCTGCGCACACATGCATGCTTCGAGCATCGCGGCTTGAAGCCCGTCTTACTATAAGCATGCATGCCTTCTGCTGATTCTCTTTTGTTATGTTATGTGTACCTAGATGTCAATTTTGTTTGTCTTTTTTTATTTTTAGTATTCAACTTAATGTATGCATTTTTATTTGTATGAATGTGTGTGTTTTAGCAAATAAACTACTTATCTATCTATCTATCTAATAAACAGTAAAACGCAAAGACTAGAACTAAAAGGGTATTTCCCGTTGGAAGTCAGTAACAAATATTTAAAAGATCAACCATAATGTCATAAAGATTATCAATCTCTGAGTGACTCAGAGATTGATAACTTGTTGAACAAAGGCTCTAAACAAATGTCAAAACTAATCTATTCTTAATTTGAATTCCTTTAGAAAATACTGATGGCCAAACAGTTTAGATACAAATAAGTGTTTTGTAGAAAAAACATCTAGGTTTAGAGCGTGGACTTTTTCTGGTCTAATATTGACATACGTAAATATTGATCACAGAAAAAGATGTGAAATAAAAAACTTTTATCAAATGTGATTATTATTTTCACAACCAATAAGGTTATGCTGTTTCGTTTTTTACATCAATGCAGTAGGTACCTACGCGTAATCATTTTTTAAATATTTTTGATTGGTTTGAAAATTTAAAGTTAGGTAATCGTTCTTAAATAACTAAAGGTACCTACCCTGTACCTACAAAAACAATGAAGTCTTTAAAAAAATCAATATTAAACAACAAACATAGCCCCAATAATAATAAATTAACAAACAACCTACCTTTGTCAAAGAGATCAGATTACAAGATTTTAATTACAAGATATTCAGTGATAAATAAGATTAAGACCTTGACGTGAACTATCGTCTCATCAAAAAACAAACGGTTTATTATCATTTCTTAATAAAGTTCATTTAACTGTAGTTATGAAATGATTGTATCAGACTGTTAAATCATATTACGAGTTACGACTTTAATTCATGATCGATAATGGAAAATGTATGATGTTTAAATTATAATAAATTCAAGGGAGCTTAATTTTTTTATTATTTATAATATTTTTTGTCGGATACCTACATAAACAAACTTTGTTATTTCATGCTTTTATGAAAGCTTATCGAAAAAGACAGATAATGATTTACCTTTTGGAAATACTTACTCATTTCCTTCTACAGAAAATACATCCTTATTGCTTTCCCCTAAACAGCTGATTTAAAAACATGGAAGCATCAGTGCCTACGCAGAAATTACAGTTTTACGAACCAGTGTTTCGTTGACTAGAATGACAAGTGCTTTCTGTATAATTTATTGATTTCGACTCGTAAAGCCTCCACTGACATCATCGTGGGCTGGCATGAATCATTAAATGTCGTACTCTCTTCCTCAATACTTAAACATTAGGTTTACCTGCGCCCGCATGTATAAAAGATGTCACGCAAGAAACGTGTGAAAGTAAGTTAATATATAATGTGGAAAGTGTTAGGAAAAATAACAAAATGTGTAAAAGAAATCCTGTAAAAAGGTTCACAATTCATTTTGTTGTCTCTTGCTTGGCTTCCGGTATGAATTTGACGATTGTGGCTTTAAATGCCGCTATTTGTGTGTGCTCAGATCATGAACATTTTATACAGAAGATTAGACACTAATTAAAACAATTTTTATTCCCACATAGTGGTGGGGTCTGCCTTCCTAATAATTTTGCTCCACTTCGCTCTATCTAGGGTGTCGTCCTGAGAGATGCTATTCAAGCATAATGTCCGTTTTTACCAAGTCCAGCCATCTTCGTTTTGGTCTGCCTTTCCTTCTGGACCCAGCGAGATTGAGACTGAGTACCTGGTTACCCACATAATGTGGTGGTCGACGCAGGATATGTCCAACCTACCGGAGCCTACTCTCTTGTAGCTTGTCAGCAATGTCGCGCACGCCAAGACTACCGCGAATGTACTCATCGCGTATTTTGTCGAGTCCCGTCACTCCGTACATGGAAATCAGAAACTATTACTAATAAATACTAATAACCACCAAAAATAATTAAGTTCACCTTTTGCTACTTTTACCCCGTCTAACTAATTAGCCACTCAACCATGCAGACCCGCAATTTTAGTATTATAAAATGATTGTTTAAAAAAAATGTGTATTAACTGATGACTCTAATCGGTTTCATTTCGTAAAAATTTAAGTTAAAGTTATAATATTCATTAGTTTTGGGAAATATTTTCATTATTTAGACTTTAGAACTTTTCATTAGGTATAAATTTTCAACTTTAGTTTAGCATAAGTTTTATGCCAACTTACTGTACTACTCTCCGTCTATGCTGTTAGGTTATCTATTAAGTAAAATACTGAGATATCCAACTATAAAACAAAATGACATGTGTGTGCATGAACCTATTAATGATGCGGAATTCGTTTGAAATGAAATCCTACTCTTATTACGCAACATCGCATCAAAGTAAGATGAGAAAGTTGGAAGTGGTTTTTAGAGTAACTTCAATAAAAGTGACGGTCGATAGTTACACCACAGTTGGTTATACCCTATTGTTCTAAAGCTATTAGCGTTATCGAGTACTCTACATTTCTGTAAACGAGTTGTGTTTTCAACGCTCTTTGTTTCAATTTCATAATTCCCATCATTGTGATTCTACTGATTAACTCATACACATTATTATAAATAATTATTAATGCAATATATTTTTTATCAAAATAAGTGACGAAGGGATCCTAGGTATGAGTAAAATATGCGTTGAAAATGGCCGTATCTTTTGAGTTTGACTTAGAAGCTTGATATTCTTTCTACTTGATACTAACTACCGTTCCTTAGATTTTGACAAACAGACAGTTAATGAAAAGTTCATAACTTATATGGAACCCCAGTTATAGAATCTTTAAATTAACATAAAATGTTATGTCTGTAGACACAAGTGTCCTTGTCTCCTTTGTATTGATTACCAAATGGCTATTTATTTCGTGACGCAGTTTCTATTAACGTAAACAATAGGTAATAAAATAATAAAATTTGTATCGGCTGCTTAATTTTTACCGTTAAATAGGTAGTTAAGTCTTAACACAAAATAGAGAGACTCTCTCTATATTGTGGTCTTGATTTTTTTAACAATCAATGCCTTATCTAATTGAAAAGTACTATCATGACGTCATTGGTCGTTTATTGACTTTAATAAATTGCCGTGAAGGATTTTTTAGTAACAAATTAATGAAAGACCCATCCTAATTATAAATCAATATGTTTTTCGCTCTCTAAAGGGTTATACAGTTGTATCTCATTGGTTAGAAAAGTTTTTCTGCAAAGATTGTGAATTCAAACTGCTTTCGAGGAAGTCCAAGTCACATTAATCACTATTTCACATAACTATCTTTCATCAATTTGAAACCGCTTTCTAAGCATTACTTTTGTAGGGAAGCTTGTCTTGAAATACGCCATTATAAGTCAGAGTAGGGTAACCGTACGTGCGGATTAAGTAGTCTGAATATCTCGAAGTTACAGCCTTCTGGCAGAATTTACGATGCTTTGGCGTTTATATAAAAAATATATAACATTCATTAGTTGTATTTTATTCAGGATTTTTTAATAATGTGTGTCTCATTTTCTCATCGAATAACTTATTATTAAGATTTGAGTTTGTTGGTTTGTCTAAATACCCGAACTTGTTAATAATTATCATATTAATGATATAACATCCCTTTTGAAATGACAATTCATTAAATCATATTCTATTATCCGGACTTTCCTAGCTTTGATATGGTAACCATAAAAAGAGTGGCTTGTTCACTCCCTAGTAAGGACATCATTACCACAGAATGCGCGTTTCTTACTTCCCCCTTTTTATTGACCACTAAATGCGGAATCACCACGTTTCATATTACTTAAGATGTCTATTAACTATGTAATGTCTGTTTTACTAAGCTATTACAGCTTGGTAAATGTAATGAAGTACTTACTTAAAAATATTTACCGGCTTCGCTATCTCCAAAGCAAATCGCAAAGAGGTGGCACCTGTATACTTGTTGAACGAAACATAGCCTATTTAGAACTAACGTTCCTAAAAAATCATTCTACCCAACTAACATTCGAAGCTAGTGGTATTTACATTCCGTCTCAAAAAATGATAATAATCTGTCTCTACAGAACACCTAAGTCTGATCCAACTATATTCCTTAAAAAATTGGACCAGCTTCTACATGAAATATGTAGGCGCTACAAGAGACACACAAACATTGTTATTGCAGGTGATTTTAATATTAACACCTTAAAATCAGGAAATATTGTCAACGATTTAAAAGATTTATGTAGTAATTATAAATTAAATATTCATATCAATTCACCGACTCGTAAAGAATCCTGCATCGATCATATTTTAAGTAACATCAAAGGCGCAACTGCTTCTGTATTGCCCCTTTACTTGTCGGATCATGATACAGCCCAACTATTGACTTTTCCAGTAGAAAAAATCAATGTCAAGCCAAAGTCACATTTTGTTTACAAAAAAGATTATTGCCTTGAGAATATAAAAAAGTTTAAAGAATGCCTAAATAGCCTATCATGGTCGGAAATATACAAGGAGAATAGTCTAAACATAGCATTTGATAAATTTCATGATACACTACGGCTTTTCTACGATCTATGTTTCCCGACTATAAGAATTAAAATAAATAATATAAATACTAATAAACAAAAATGGATTAGCCGAGGTCTTAAAGTTAGCTGTAAAACAAAAAGATTCTTGCGCTATAGTTATTACAAGAATAAGACTTCTACAAATAAAGAAAAATATATGACTTACTCTAACTTATTAAAAAAGTGTATTTACAATTCACAAAAAATGGCTAATATTAATTTCATAAATAACAGTAAAAACAAATGTAGAGCTACGTGGTCAGTAATACATGATCAAATATCAAATAATATCATTGACAAAAATATAAATAAATTGAAGATTGACAATAAGACATTAACGAACCCAACTGACATTGCTAACGCTTTCAACAATTACTTTATTAATTTGACGAATACACAAACGAATAACAATAAATCTAGCCAAAAACCTACAACAATAGCAAATTCTGTGTATTTAAATCCAGTGACAGCTCATGAAGTGAAAAAAGAAATTATGAGCCTGAAAAATACTAATGCCGAGGGCTACGATGGATTTAGTACAAAAATATTAAAAGGATGCGCCACAGAACTAGCCTGTATACTGGCTCATTTAATAAATCTATCTTTCTCCACAGGGACTTTCCCTGAAAAACTAAAACTATCATTAGTTAAGCCTCTTTACAAAAAAGGGGTTAAAGATGATGTTGATAACTATCGACCTATCACGCTAATACCAATCCTTTCTAAGGTGTTTGAAAAATGCATGTTAAAAAGATTGATTGACTTTTGTTCAAAATATAATATAATAACAAATGAGCAATATGGATTCCAAAAGAATAAATCCACGACCCTAGCTACTTTTGAACTTATGCGTACAGTACTAACAAGTCTTAACAAAAAATATTTGACAACAGGGGTATTCATCGACATGTCAAAGGCGTTCGATTACGTTGACCACAAAATTCTCTTTAAAAAATTAGAATATCTCGGAATCAGAGGTCTTGCATTAGCATGGATAACATCCTACATGAGTGGTCGACGACAATGCGTTGTTATCGATAAAATAGTGGGAAATGAAATGCGGTCTTTCCCATCAGACTTTAAGGAGACTTCACGTGGAGTTCCACAAGGGAGCGTATTAGGACCTGTTTTATTTTTACTTTATATAAATGACATTACTCAAATAATTGACCATAAATGTATTCTATTTGCTGACGATATATCAATTATAATAACATCTAATGACTCTATACGTAAACACGAATCTGACATCAATAATACGATTGACACCATGATAAACTGGTTAAATACAATTAATTTAAAAATAAATCTTAATAAATCATATTATTTACAATTCAATAAAACCAAACATACAAAATATAATTTTGCATTGAATGTTACAAAAATAAAAGAAGTCCCTAATCTAAAATTTCTAGGAATAACGTTGGACGAAGACTTAGTTTGGAAAATACACATAGACAATATATGCAGTCGAATAAATCAGTTTGTATTTGCACTGAAACGAGTAAGGAATGTAACGAATAGGAAAACTGCTGTCATATCGTATCGCGCTTATGTAGAATCAGTTCTACGTTACGGGCTCATACTGTGGGGCAACAGTACTGACAAAAATAGAGCGTTCATTGCCCAAAAGAAATGTATCAGGGCTATATGTGGGATTCCGCCGGACCAATCTTGCAAACCTCTGTTTAAAAGTCTCGGATTGTTACCGCTACCATCCCTCTACATTTACGAAATAGCTGTTTTCGTCCATAAGCACATGGAATTATTCGTGAGATCTAATAATAGCAGACTTAGATATCCACATAGACTAATAATAAATGATGTCCCACGATCGAAAAAATATTCCAAAAGTTGCTTAGTCATGTGTATCAAAATCTACAATAAAATCCCAAAAAATCTGAAGATGCTTAGCACAAGTAATTTTAAAAATAGATTGTTGAAATGGCTTATGGAGCAAAACTTGTATGATGTTCAATCATTTTTTGACATGAAAACAAATTGTATGTAGGTACTAAATAATTTAAATGCTTATTGACATCGAATTGTATTTAATTTAATATTTTTAGATTGTTAATTTCTATTTCTATTATTCATATTTGCATGCTACTTTTATTACTAGCAAAACATGTGATCTACCAATAACTGTAACAACTTTTTACCATGTTTTAAGCAAATAAACTATTGACTATTGACTATTGACAAATGACGAAGTTAAATTGTTAGTGATTGACGAAATTATCATTAAAATAAAAATTGACACGAAAATCGATAGTTTTAATACTTTTTCATGCGATTCGAAACTCATAGACTAAGACCATCATAAAAAAAAGAAAAGGAAAAATTTTCATATCATTTTCTTTAAGAAAATTTGGAAAACTTGAGAACTCTCTTCTTTATTTCCGCTAAAAAACCTATTTAAGTGATTTTTCTTTCATTTTTTCTTTTACGTGCGTGCACAAAATAATGCTCTAAGTTTTCTCGCAGCCAACTTTAATAATATCCGATCGGAAATGGCACCCTCTTTATGTTGACCCATTTTTTTGGCTTTTGCAAACTCGATCAAAGTTACTCTCAATTTCATCTGACAACTTGGTCAAACATAACAAGATGATTGCACGGAAGTTTTCTATTTGAATCCCCTTTCAGTTTGTGGTTATTGCTTTTTGTATTGACTACTTATCTTACTTACTAGTTAGACATAAATTATGTTTTCACATAGGTATTATCACAGTATATAATATTAGTTGTATTATTCTGCTGTAAAATGTATAATAAATATCATACATAATATTATATTTTATTCTATGTATGATATGAATTCGATCACATATATTGAATTCATAGCTTTGGAATTTTGATAAAATTTTCACAAACTAACAATAACACAAGCATAAAAATGCATTCGCTTTAGCAAAAGCCACAATTTTTATCACTGCTTCTGTTTAACTTTACGCCACAAACATAGGCCACAAGTACGAGTACAATGGATGGGTTACATAACTTCAATGTATTCCAATTCCAAGCCTCCAGATCTGGCCAGTTGGGCCTTCCAATGTTGCAAAAAACATGAATCCACTACGCAACTGTGGGCAAGGTTGGCCATTGTTACGTGAACGATAATATCAGAACAGGTCGTGATTCTAAGAACTGATTCGCAAGAATCGAATCTTGCGCATCGATGTTTAGACTGGTATCAAGCTTATTGGGCATCAAATCGTCATTACCGTTAATCTTATGATTCGACAGGATTATGACAAGATTAAAACCAAATTATTGATGTACCCGTCTTAGAATTCAGAGTACTTTTTCCTAAGATACTGATATCGCAGATATCGCAAAAAAATTCCTTGTCTACCTATATTTGATGTTTATATTCAATGTTTAGTTAAACAAGATTGATTCCGAGAAAAGTCTTTGACGAATTGAGGCTTCTAATTTTCTTTTTCTCTTGTCTTTTACAGATAAGAAAGATAATATTTACGTAAAATTTATGATTTTTATCTGTAGGTACCGTAGAAAATCAATCGATTTCAATATGATCAGTATTCCATCCGTAATAATAGTTGTCACCAACTAAATAGGTTAGTTGATTCAGCATAATAATTAGCGGAGTGTCGTAACATTGCCAATAATACTTTGGACAAGTGCAAGTGGCATGTAGAAATTGTATCTGCAAATGGTTTATCGTAAAAGAGGACTGACTAGTTGCGAAACTGGTTGGCTCTTAATGGTCTTGAGGTGTCCAAGTTTAGGCTGTGGCTGTGGTAACTGCAACAGATGGTATTTAGTTTGAATGCTTCAATGTGGTTTTAAGCTGACTGAGTAATGCACATTCCTATGCGCACAGGTTTTACGAAACGCCAAGTCTTTACAAATTATTTTTCCTTCTGTTACAACACTAATAGGAAACACATAAGTAGTTAGTTACTTTGTAGTTTCTACTAAGAGGCTGATTAATTTTTTTAAGATACTTCTCTAGGTATCTCTTTTGAAAGATATAAAATGAGTAACTCTAAGGAAGGAATCGCATATTTATGTTAGTGATTATTAAACTGCGATGAGTGTCTCCTAAGCTTTAATTCTAGTCTGTTTAGTTTTTACTATACGGTACTTATGGTCAGGTCGGCTTTAGAAAACTAAGATTTAAACACACTTTCGCCCTCACAATAATGTTTGTATAGCTGATACGTATAGTTAAATACGGTAGCTCTCACTATTAAATCTATTTAATTTATGTTAAATCTTTAGTTTGATAGTGAGAGCTGACATAAATAATATAGAGACAAAATACTTCGTAATACAAATTAAGTAATGTATAGAATAAGAAAAGGTAAACCTTAAGTATCGTATCCATCAACGGCTACAATGCTGACCGCGCTGTGACGGCTCCGCTCTCGCAGTCATTATAGATCGCGGCAGTAACGCGCATTTTTTTTGTTACAGATTGATCAAAATGGAGTGAAGAGCGAGAATGCGGTGGTTTAAGAAAGGCGAGCCACCTCGGCTGCTGGCCGTCTCGCCTGAGGCTGAATCAAGGTCTACTAGGAGATCTAGAATCGGTAAGCATTTATTCATTTTAACTTATTTCATTCGTTTTTTAGGGTTCCGTAGCCAAAATGGAAAAAAACGGAACCC
Organism: Agriphila straminella; assembly: GCA_950108535.1. Lineage (NCBI taxonomy): Eukaryota > Metazoa > Arthropoda > Insecta > Lepidoptera > Crambidae > Agriphila > Agriphila straminella. The sequence goes on along the minus strand of OX467306.1, from coordinate 8,882,367 downwards.
TTATAGATTTCTCATGTCTGTCTGTCTGTTTGTCTGTCTGTCTGTCCGTCCGTATGTCACAGCCATTTTATTCCGAAAGTATTAGAATTACACAGTTGAAACTTAGTAGGTAGATGTATTCTGTTAATCGCTTAACGATTTTAACACAAAAATAAAAAAATAAGATTAAGGGAGGGCTCCCCATACATGGAACTGAAACTGAAAAAAAATTTTTCTTCATACCAATACGTGCGGTGTCTATAGATAGGTCTTTAAAAATGACATTGAGGTTCCTAAGACAATTTTTTCTCAAAGTCAACCGTTTGAAAGATAAACACTGCCAAAGTGGTAAAATGTGTCGTCCCCCCCCCCTCTAACTTTTGAAATAAGAAAGTGAAAAATCTGAAAAAAAAATTGATAGAGATCTTAATAAAAACTTTCAACGAAAATTAGTTTGAACGAGATGTAGTAATTAGTTTTCGAGATATATTAAATTATCCAAAACCGCAAATATAACTTTGTCATTAATACCAACACTGTGAAAAACAAAGTTATTTTTACAGACGAAAAATTATAGTGGTATTACCTACGGCACGTGTTTTAAAAATGTAAACTAAGCAAACAAACCCTCACGATAAAAATAATTTGCATTCAAAATAAACTTTTATATCTGCTATAAACCGATGAAACTTCCCATTTCTAGTTGAAATAGGTTTAACAGTGATTTTTTTAGTATAAAAATACATGAAACGTCCAAATTCCTTAACTTATCTAAAAGACGAAATACAATTTCCTGTCTCGTGGAATCTCTTTGATAACTTTACAATAGGACAGCATTAATTTGCTGTTTCCTCCTTTTTGTAATCAATGCAATAAAACTGCAAGACATAGGTAGGTACGCTGCATTTCTCGAAATCCGAAGTCTTCCTACACAGCAATTGTCTTTCAATTTACTTTTTAATGTTTATTGCTGTTATAAATCGCGCCGTTACCACGAGGTGAGACATAATCGCCCACTTGCGTCTCTTTAACTTAACTGCAACTGTGTTGGCGTGGCTAACGTACTTGATGTTAGTAATAAATTCAGTGACACCTACAGTCCCTTTAACAGAAGGTAATTGAGTGCTTTCTGAAGGGATGGTGGCATAAGTGTGTTTTTAAAGTGCCAATATTGGTGGCCACACAACCCCCATCATTTTGGTTGGCGCTTTCATTGGAAACTTTATTGAGCCAATCCAATCCAATTCTGACTATGCCCCTGCATAGTGTGAGTTTGTCCCAAAACTTTGCCACATCACGGGAGAAAAGATTTTTTAAATAGTTTTTTTAAAACCATCAAAATATGAAAAAAAAACATTTTATTTTTACGATACGGATCGAAAGAGTTACTCGTTAAGCGTATTTTTTCTTAAATAACACAACATCTCAAACAAAGGGAAGACCATGAAATTTAATATTTAAATATTAATTATTATTTACGTATTGCTACAATTTCTACCGAAACGTATGTGATTTAAAAAAATCTTTGAATGAGAATCTTCTTCTTTTAGTAGAATTTCCTATTTTGGGACATCCAGTATATTTTGTGGTATGTGTTCAAACTGAAGTTACATTCAAAGTGGTTGGTTATCTGATGGGTGTCCAAATATTTATCTTGATATCTTTAATATCAGACAAGATGATGATAATGAAAGAGACACAATGTGTTTAAAGATGAACCAATATTACATCAGTCTTTCAAGGAAACCAGATAGGTAAATCGATCAAATGATCGTTAGTTGACAACGTTTATCATGTTTTCTCTGTTCTATTGTGTCGATTGCATAATGCAATTATGAAAGATTGTGCTGTGTTTATTCAACATCTCATCGGTTTAATACAAATTGTTTTTTTTTTCAATGACGATAAATATCTCTGATATTATTGTTTGAAAATGCAAGTGTCAATAGTGAAGTAATGTAACATTTTTAAACGTACTTTCATAGTATTTTCTGCCGTTTGACATTACTTCCGCAAAAAGTGTGCTTGAAAGATCTGATGCCGGCACTACATATTGGCCCATTATGGACACAATTCATCGTACGTTGCCGGTTTTTACCGACTTCCAAAAAAGGAGGAGGTTCTCTTGTTCGTCTGTATATTTTTTTTGTGTATGTCCACCGATTACTCAAAGACGGCTAGACCGATTGATATGATTCACATTAGGCAAACTCCAGGAGTACAAATTCCTTTTTTTAATTCTAAAAGCCCCACCCGACTGCAATAGACGTGTTTTTATTATTACAATGATAATGCGTATCTAGCACTGACCTGATTTTTTTTTTCTATCGAGTGATTTGAATATTATTTCTTGCTATTTAGAGGTAGGTTTTTTGAAGTCGGTTTTTTTTATGTAGCTACAAAGAGGTTCTTTTAAAAGCATCAATGTTCGATTACTAAACTGTGCCTAAATTGTGCCGATCAGGGACGAATATGTAGTGCAGTCGTGAGGATGAAAACTTTGTAGGTACTATTCCATTCCATTTTATCCTTAAGCAAAACCGTCACAACACTTAAAGTTATCTCGATGAATTGACCTGTAGGCCAGTATAATAGTCCTTTGGAACAAACAAAGCAATAAATATCATTGATTGCATCTTATCATAAATGACATAGATCAATCTTCTGGCGACTTGATAGGCAATAGTGCCTAGTGCAGTTAATAAGCAATACTGTCAAAACGACGCGACTGCATCGAATCGATCGACAGGAATTGATTAAACTATAAATTATCGGCGATTCAGTACATCGCTTTGACCTGCTTCAGCAACACGTGCATGCAATCAATATAAGCGATTTTAATTCTGATTGATCCAATGATATTAAATGTAAAGATAAGTCATACTCCAATATCATTGCTATTTTAAACAGCGGAATGGTGCTATACGTTCACACATTGACATATTCCATCAAGAAAGATACAAAAATGAACACCACCATACGGAATACTTGTTGTAAGAAAGGGATAAACAGACATCATATTTCGTCTAATAAACTGCTGAATGCTCATTAGCCGCCAATTGACAGCGACAGCCGTCTCCTTCACTCTCACACGCAAAAAACGCTCTCGCTCTTTGTACTAACATGGCCGATTAGAGTAATACAAAATACGAAAATACATTTTTTTGGTTAAATACAGTACTTACGTGTGAAATGAATAATTTTTCCTATATCTGACTGTTGCTGTATAATTTGTACATCGTCTAAAGACGCAAGAAAGTATTTTTTTAACAGAATATCACAATTTTGTAGCGTCTGACTGACGGGAGTCGCGCGGTGTTTCCGTGTCACGAGACTGTGCCAGACTAATTGAAAGTCGGGCAATTACCTTACATTTGTCTTGCCATTGTGGAGCGCGGGTAACCTATCTTTACATTTAATATCATTGGATTGATCTTTTCTGTTCTTCATGCATTTATATCTTTATAAATGTTTACTAACTTACTTACAATAACTATTATAGGTATTTAACATTTTTAGAAAATAAACAAATAAAATTTGATAACCACCGGTAAAAACATAATATATATGTTTTACAAGATTTCCGCTTTTTACAAAACCTGATTAATTCATCAAGTAACTACACTACGTACGTTTAACTTAATTGTACACAAACAATTTGTCCATAAAGTTAAGTAAGACTTATAATACGTATTCAATTGTGACACACGTTTAGTGCTTAATTTTAGTATTTTTTTTTTAATAAAAAGTCATAAAAGAAAGTTTTGATAAATTGCAAGTCAAGCTTATCTAAGCTATTTTCACATCTTTCTATTTAAGGCTAGTTTCAGGCGAGCAATCGTATTATCTTGTAGTTATTAGCGTTGAAGCCGATATCTCTTTTGTCAAAGGATAAATTTATGTAGCATATATACCTACCTAGTCTTAAGAAATGGTAAATAAATAATAAATATGCTTGGACAATTTCACACAGCGCCATCTAGCCCCAAACTAAGCAAAGCTTGTAATATGGGTGCTAGACAACTGATATACTACTTATATACTTTTTAAATATATACTTATTATACATAGCTACACCCAGACCCGTCACAGAAATTAAAATTCATCATTTCAATTTCTGCCCGGCCGGGAATCGAACCCGGGACCCCCTTAAAATATTAAATCGAAACAAAAATAATTACGATCATTCCCATACATTAAGGTATCTAATAGTTTTGTGATTAGGTTATTAATGTCCAATTAACCGAAACAACATAATGTTTCGATAAATCGATTTCTTTATTCGTTACAGATCCGATTAGCATTCGATTTTGCACGCACGTTTGTTACGCATGGCAAAGTTTTGTCATTCACAACCATCGGTTATGTAATGAATGTTTTATAATTATGTAACAATAACAAACTATGACGTGGAGTATTCGATTTATTATTTTAACGTACATAAATTACGGGTTTTGCCATAAAAAAAACTTGGAAGGGTAAAAAACTGAACCGTTTAAAAGTAGATACTACTAAGTCTATTTAAATAAAAATATTTATTATTCAATTAATTATTTATTAATTTAAATAAACTGTAAAACCCAAGTGTAAAACAATACACTATCGGACTAAAATCATTATCTAAGTCCTTGTTAAATAAGAGTAGTTTATGATACTGATGCATAATACCGAGTTATGTGCAGTTTCATACACTACTTTATCTACACTCACACATTTGGGATTGAACCTACTAAATAAAAGATCAACGTTAGAAAAGAGAGAGAGACTTTAGTTGTATTAGCTATGTACCTTGTAATAAGTCATTTCCTTAGCTGCATCTAAAATAATTTTGCAGAGTCAATTTTTTTCACATTTTTAAGCAAGAATAAAAAACAACTACGAAATTCAGTATAACAAAAATGTAAAAATTGAAATCAAAATTCAAAACTTTTTTGTAATGCACTAAAAATGGCGCGCATTCTATTAGAAAAAAAATGAGATGAGTGCATTCTTGCAAACTAATCGCAATAAGTCATCGATCATCATAGAGTGCATTTTAATCATGGAAAGTATGTGGGAAAATATCGTTGTATTTTTTTAATATCACGGCACTACCTTCTTCTTGGATTTGCCCTGTATCGTAATGAGAAAAAAAGTTATTTTATGATGCAGCTAACTGCATCGTAATAAGTTTTTTTTTTAATTTTACCTATTCACGAAAATAAAGTACGTATTTATATTACCTTTTTTGAATTCATATTTGGAACATTACGTTGTGAGTGTAGATAAAATAAAATATGTTGGAATATGTCCGTACTACGGATTATTCAAAACACTATCCTTACACAACACCTTTATTTACAATTAAAACCTTTTTATAGATGAATAAGATATTAAATATTGAAAGCTGATTAAACTCATTCGATTATTTGTATAAAACTTATGTACCTAATCAAATGATTTATCGTTAATGACATTTACTATTCCTTATTAACGGTATTTCCTTGGTATATGTTACAGGCACGACTATTAACCCGGCGTCATTGTGGCGGAAAAAAGTTACACTAACGTTGAGGTGGGTCATCATGACCCTGGTTACAATTGTTAAAATTTTGCCTAGTATAAAATAATTTTAAATTTTTCAAATTTTATATTAATTATAAATACTGTATTTATAATCAGTAGCAGCAATAAAACACATTGGTAATGAGTGAAATAATCTTTATTTTTCGTTTTTCTTATAGACTATTAATTATACAACAAAACTGTAACTCTTTTCTTAATTTTCTTATATCAACAAAAAACAATATCGTTTCTAACAAATACTTACTTAAATAAAATCTATACTACCTTACCTCTCTATCATTGGAAGATAAGAACGAACGACGAACACTAACATGATCTTCATATAAAATATATATAAAAAGTATATGGCACAAAACAGCAACGTCGCCGTTGAGCTGGGTCATAATTACCCTGTCGCAGGTTCACACACGTGTTGCTCGTTGCGCTGGTGATGGACGAATGAAGTGAGATACGCGAAGGGGAGGGGTGATCTTTAGCTGCAGCTACTGAGACAGACAGTTGTGGGTGGCAATTATTTCTAAGCAGTTTTCCGTATGCAAAACATGCAGGGTCATATTGACCCTGCCTCAATGACGCCGGGTTAATATGATAATTGTAAATTGATATTGTTTCCGTGTTTCTAGTTTTCACATAATATTTAATCGAACATAAATTCGCAAAGTAAGTAGGTACCTATATTAAGCAGCAATAAATTGTTTTTTTAATATTCAATACTAAAATAAAATAGCAATGTTTAGTAACATCATTTAATTTTTATGTGTGTAATGTGTTAAGGGGCTACATTTATGAAGCGAGATAATCTTCTACACAGTTCTGAATATTATGAAACAAATTATCTATAGCAGTTTCGACTTGAATGCCTAATTTTTAAAAGGTATTGTATTTTCGAAATTAAAATGTTATGAGCCAAAATCATTGAATCGTGTTTATGGTAAAGAAATATAATTATAAGTATTATAATTTCAGATTGGTAAGGTCTCTCAGCGACATTACATCGAAAAGTTTTTTTTTAATTAAAAATTTCGCCTTAAGGCGCGGTGGTAGTGAAACTAGCGCCGCCACTACATTTATTTTTATTACTCGAAGAGACACCTCGACAATATATCACATTTTAATATTGTTTTTTAAAATGTACTACTTTTGAGTTAGCTGTTTATTTCTAATATTGTCTAAAAATATGATTTTGTAAGAGAAAGATTACGATATTTTATTTCAATGAAATGATTAATTATTTTGTGTGTTACTTTTTACTTTTTATTATATTTACTAATTGAATTAACAATTATTTTTCTTTTATTTCCAGATGAATCACCGGTGCGATATCCCCAACGCAAAAGCAGCGGCAGCTCAGTAGAAACCAATTTCTATAATCTCAGCGACCAAATCATTATCGTCGAGAAATCGCCTCATCGATTTCACCGTGGCACCGAGACTCCCGTAACTCGCCGTATATCACTTCAAAACGGTCCCACTTCACCGCATGAAATCTATAACACGACACGGAAAAACCGCGGAGGCTCTTTGGAGAAAGAATATACGATATACCGCGAAAAACGAAACCCGTTACTTGACAAAGTGAAAAACACCAAACTATCGTGTTTTAAGTCTAATGGACCGCTACGACACGCTGAAGACGCCGCGTCTACATCAGGAAGTGACTGCAGTGGTTTCGGTCATGTTGAAGATCCCAACCACTGTCGTTATACTAACAACTACGCTGAAAATCACTTAGAATTTGAAAATCAAAACCCTTGGGTGAAAATGCCAAATTACGATGATGACGTATTCTTCGCCAAAAGCATGCCTAGTCCTGTTGAGAATCAATGGAGGGAAGGCAAGTCATTTACAACTAGAGGTACTAGATGCTACAGCTCTGGTTCAGAGTGTGATCGTTACTACGCTATACCGAAAGCAGGTGCCAAGTTATCTAAGTCAAGTGATCAAATCTTCAATGACGATTATGAACCTTACGATGACACAATGATTGCTATGAAGTCTCAAATTAAGACTGATAAATATAAGAGTAATAAAAATGAAAAAGACACCATAGGTCCTAGTTCCTGTCTATCAGCTAAACTTAGAGCAATGTCAGATCGTTATTTAAAATCCTCAACAAATAAATTCCTCTCCAAATTATATCGACCAAATGGCGAGAATGAAGACGAAGTAAATGGTAGTAATGACAATATATTGAAATCAAGTAGTGGAAAGAGTCGAAAGAAAAGAGGTGGAGTTAAAGCAAAATTACGTAGTTTTTCATATGGCGCATTACCGGGATTGGATGAATTTCAAAAAGGTCATTCAGTTTTCCATGATGATGTTTACCAAGTAGCCGGTGATGATGAAAATGTTTTAATACAAGACTGCGAAGATGCTGATTCAGGTATTCTAGTCAATGAGTCGGCAGCTTCATCTATTTTTGAAAGTGATAGAATATCTTCTCGCTGTGAAAGTTCTGCTTCTCATGTTAATACTTTGGTACCGTGTCATGGAAGAAGTGTATCTGGTGATCAAAGCTATCCTCATAAGCCCCGATCATCTGGAAGAATCAGTAGAGAAAGGAGTGATCCCCCTAAACCCAGACCTCGTCAAACTCAAAGAGCATTGTCTTTAGATCGTAAGGAAATCCTCAGACGAATGCCAAAGAACAATGATGACTATGCAGAACCTCAATACTTACAACTCACTGAGAAACAAAAAATGCGTCAACGTGATATAAGTTCAGGGGATACGGGCATTCCTCCAATACCTCCATGTAGAAAACCAACAAGAAGCGGGAAAGTAGAAAAATCTGAATTCAAAGTTGTTAGAATAATGAGAAGAAACCCGTCGGATGAATTGGGCATATTTATCGCCAAAACAAAATTATCTGATGAGGGACATATCGGTTACCTGGTGGCTCATGTTGTTCCTGGTGGCTTAGCTGAAAAGTGAGTATTATTCCAAGCAAACCACAAGGTGAAATCGAAGTCATTAGCAAACTTTTAAACTAAATCTAACCGTGATTTGATAACTCTAGGACAAAAAATCTAAATCAAGTGGTCAAAAGTCAAGGTGAAATAAACATTAAAAAACGCACTAAAAGTTATAAAAATCGGACTATTGGATTTGGACATTAAAACAGACTAGTAAAAACAGATCCTAAAAAGTATAAAATATATTCTTCTGTAAATATTTATATTATAACCCTATAACTACAGAAGTTTTAAACCTAGAAACGTTGGGCGCATTTTGTAAAATTGTCTTTAGCATATGCACCACGTTTTTTGGTTTAAAATTTCTGTAGGGTTATTTTAATAATATAAATATTTACAGAAGAATTTATTTTTTAATTTTTAGTCTGTTTTAATGATTTTTTTTAAAACATGTTTTCAAAAAAGTTTTTTTTTCAGTAAATTATTTTTTCTGCTTTTTAGCTAACCAGCTTAGAATAAAAATATACCAGCTGCTATTAGAGCACTCGTCAAGACGATTCAAACTCAATGGGTTTGCATGGTTTTATTATAGAGTTCCAGTGGCCTTTTTTCGGCTCCTTCATCAGACCCTAGAAACTATTTTCCAACAAAGTACTCGTCAAGACGACTTAAACGAGCCCAAACTCGATGAGGTAGCGTTGTTTTAATTAAGAGTTCCTGTGCCCTTATTCCGGCTCCATCATCAGACCCTGAAAACTATTTCCTAACAAAGTATGTACTCGTCATGACGATTCAAACGAGCCCAAACTCGATGGGGTTGCATGGTTTTATTACAGAGTTCCAGTGGCTTTCTTCCGGCTCCATCATCAGACCCTGGAAACTATTTCCCAACAAAGTACTCTTCAAGACGATTCAAACAAGCCTGAACTCGATGGGGTTGCTTTGCTTGGTTGAATACAAAGTTCCTATTGGCCTTCTTCCGGCTCCATCATCAGATCCTTGAACACTATTTCCCATTAGAGTACTCGTCAAGACGATTCAAACGAGCCCAACCTCAATTGGGTTGCATGGTTTTATTCCAGAGTTCCAGTGGCCTTCTTCCGGCTCCATCATCCGACCCTGGACACTATTTCCCAACAAAGTACTCGTCAAGACGATTTAAACGAGCCCAAACTCGATGGGTTTGTATGATTTCATCATAGAGTTCCTGTGGCCTTCTACCGGCTCTATCATCAGATCAGCTTAATGGCACCAAAATATTTAATTCCCTTCCAGTTCTGACCTATGTTCAAAGTTTCAAGTCTTTAGCTCATCGGGAAGCTAGTATAAAATCGTTCGCAAAACAAACAAACAAACGAGAAAGCAACCTAATAAAATGTGTTAAAAATAACATGTAAATTAACGCGGTTAGATTCTTTCTTATTTTAAAAGATTGCTAATAACTTACATTTCACCCTGTATAAAATACAAAACAAAAGTTTTTTTGAAGGATGTAAAGCGTTACTACTTACCTTATAATGCGGGTTAAGTTCATTGCTATGGTTTTCATTTAGGTATAAAAATATTTATTTTATTTTTAAATATAATTTACTTTATTTTCAGGGAGGGTACGCTGCGCATCGGTGATGAGCTTTTAAATGTAAATGGCCGCAGGCTACGAGATCTCACAATGGCCGAAGCAAAGGATGCTCTGAAATCTGGTTCATCGGAAATAGACATCGTGATCTGCCGACAACGTGAGAAACCTGCTGACACCAAGCAAAGAGAACCGTCCCAACGCAGTATAAACCTCATGCGTGAAAGCTCTGTAGATTACGAAAACGCAATAATATTAGGAAAGGAAAAACGTGTTGATAAATATGACGTCAGCATAGACCGGCGGCGGTCGCAGGATGAGTCGTGTAATCGCAGCGCGCTATCAGCTGCGGACGAGCCGGCCGACAGCACGTCGCATGCCCACTCGCACTTCCTCAAGGGCCAGAACGCGAGCTATAGCAGCATGAACAACAAGTTGCTGCGCCGGCAGGTTGTCAGCTATGGCGGCGCGAACAAGGATGGACTGGCTCTTAGTTGCGCGGGAGAAGTCGTCGATGTCGACGTCCCAGACGGCACGGAAAGGTTTAAAGAAGTGCAAAACAGTGAAAACGATATCCAAACCCCGAATGCGGCCAATTTTTGCACTCTCCCAAGAAGACCTCGAGCGCCAACACACACTTATCACACCATCACGTTTGAGAAAGGACATGGGAAGAAGCCACTCGGATTTACGATCGTCGGTGGTCGCGACTCTCCTCGGGGACCACTGGGTATTTTTATCAAGAGTATCCTTCCGCAAGGGCAAGCTATCGATGACGGGAGACTGAAAGCAGGTATGTTTTAAAAAAAAATGTTACTGTGAATCATCTTATAAAATTCCATTTGATAAGAAGTCGAAAACCGATCTTTTATTATTCCACTAGTAAGTGCATCAAAGTACTTAAACAATGCAGTGCTATCGCCAGACTATTGAACTGGATTGTATATATCGAAACGATGCAATATTTATTTAACCGCATTATACTGTTGTGCGTTTACAATGAATAACTATGTAGCTTCGACCAGTGACATGAATTAATTCAACGATTTCATTACTTAACATTAGACCTTGTTGGACAGGTAATTTAAAAAACGTATAAATATCTACGTCATGTTTATATTACGCTTCATTAGCGTATCAACATCAGTGTTCATTCTTTATTGTTTATTAGTGTTTGTTTCCCGTTGATAAATAAGTTCATAGAACACTGTTGTTACGCCTATCCTTAGTAGTTTACGGTTTATGATGTAACTAAAACTGACAATGGAGTTTACATAATGATCACTAAAGTGTGTTCACAACTACTTGAACACTAAGTTATGTCCCTAATTTGTTGGTTGTAAGGCTGTTATTTGCTTGATTGTAAAGTGCATTTATGTGATTCCAGGTGACGAAGTTCTAGCGGTTAATGGGCAGGCATGCCATGAGCTAGCACATGTACAAGCTTTGGCATTATTCAAATCTGTGCGAAGTGGACCTATAGAACTGAGAATCTGCAGGAGAGTGAAGAATCCTCAGTAAGTACAATACGCAAAGCAATTACTTATTTTTTCCTTATTTATAATCAATGACGTTAGTTACTGACCACAAGAAAGAACATGGAAGAGGTAAAAGTTATACATACTTTATAAAAGTAATAACAATTCACGTGCCTACACGTAATGAAATTAATAATTTCTGACAAATAAACGCACAATAATGTTTATTGTTATCATACTGATAAAATCATAATTTCTCATAACAAGTTACACTTGAAATAGTTATTATATTAACTTTTTCTGTTAAGTGTTTTTATGCAATAATATCATACTCTTCAATACTTTGTAATAAAAAAATATGTTTTCCATTTACAGATCAACCAAAGCAAAATCCTGCACAGATCTACTAAACGACGAGGAATAAACTTACTATATTTCCTATAATAGTATATATTTATCGAGTATAAATAATGATTTCGCATGCTATAAAATGAAATTCAGAGAAATTAAATTAGAAATATTTATGAGGAAATAAAATACATCTTCAATTACGTCTTAAATAATTATGTAATTTTTTAGCGAATTTCAGTCTCATTTTGTTTAACTGTCAATCAATGTTGAAATAATGTAGAATGTTATTCAAAAGTTTAAACACAGATACCTACTAAATAATTAGGAAGCATAAAAATTATAATTAGTCACTTTAAATACAGCTATATTTTTATTGTAAAAAGTATCTATAGCTTACTGCTACTGCCTAATCTTATATCTCATGTTCATGTGCCATTAAATCTGTACTCAACCTTCTTTTCGAAATAACTTTAAAACAATATGAAATTTCAATCAAAATCTGTACCTGACTATTATTCCTTTTTTATTTTTATATAGAAGCTCAAAGTGCACGATTAAAATGAAAACTCCAAAGATAAGAATTAGGTATTTCGTTACTTTATCAGCAAGTTATCTGATAACTAATAGTTCTAAGTAATCGGTACGTAGAAATTGTAAAAATAGTTATAACTTATAACATTACTTATCGTTTATTTTCAAAGTCTGCAATATTTGTAATTTTAGAATAAGTTATTTTCACATAAATATTATGCAAGTTGACTATCACTGCACATCAATATTAGGAAAAAAATATTTAAGTACCTACCTAAGTACTGCATTCATAAATATTTCTAAAAAACATATTGTGCAATAAATTATATTTTACTTGTGTCAAAAAGCAAAGATCTGTCTAAACTAGTACTGTGATAGTTTTTATTCTGTATAAAACGTGAATTTTCACCGAAAACTGTTTCGAATGTATACCTACAGTGTAAAGTGTTTTATGCACAAAAACGTGTTGTTCTGTAACTATACGAATCAAAAACATAAAAATAATATTTAAAAAAATACTTCTTTGCTTTTTTGAACTTGCATTATTGGAAATTCGCACTAAATACCAAAATAATATACCTATACATACAGTTTATGGACTAAAACAATTTCCAATAATGTACATTTTTGAAAGCTGGTTTTTTCTTAGACAAGTTCTGATATGCCTATAAATTAAAATTGTATTTTAACTTGATACTAAATTAATCAAGAATAGTATTTCGCAAAGCATTATAAACTTCGTATTTTAGATAATAATATTAGGTATGTCGCAATGAAGAAATGTATTTGCTGATTGAATTGTTATGTATTTTCGAAAACCTACAAAAGTAGTACCTTGTTTTCCAGTGATCATGCTCTTCTTATTAAAAAAACACTCCCTAAAGAAGTAAGGGTACTTTAACCTTGAAACAATAGCAAAGCCATTATAATGGTTTTTTTTATAATTGATTAATCTGGTTATCTTCAAGAAGACCAAAACATCCGTTAGTAAAAAATATATATTTGTAAGTAATTGGAAAAGTGTATTCGGGCACAGATAATATAATACTGATTCGGGTCATTCTTGAGATGTTTGTCTTCAGAGTATATTAAATGTTTTAGAATTTTCTTTTACAAAACATTATTGCTTGATAAGCATTTGAACCTTTTTAACATAGCCCATGAAGTTGACGCATAGACCCATGGATCTAAAATCTAAAGAATAGCCCATTTACAAATACTTAATTTGTATCATGGCATGGCACAACGTGACACGTGCTTTCTTATCTGAAAAAGTGTTTCAATAATTAGATTTTTGGGCGCAAAAGTTTTCTAAAGGTTATAGGGAAATAAGTGATACAGTAGTGTTTAAGACTGGCCACATACAAACGGATTTTTTTGGGTTACTATCCCTTGCCAATTGGTAATGCGCCTGGCGGCCATTTTTTAACCACAAAAAGGAAAAACAATTAAGTACTTATTGTAAAAATATTACACACTTTCTTATTAAAAATAATAATTCAATATTTAATTTACTATATTACCTATTAGAATTTTCTTGTTTCATGACATTTTTAGTTAATGTGACAAGATTCCTGCGCATTAGCAGTTGGCGGTGATAGTACTTTTGAACGCCTTTCTTATACTGATAATACACCAAAAATATTAAATTTTTGGGAGATGTTTGATCCCGCGCCCGTTACCTACACCCATAGAGGAAACAATCATTATCTACGTTTTACCTACACCTATTAGTGTTCAATGCGATGGGGAACATGTATAAGTCACCGATTTTGATAAATTTGAGCTTGATCGCTGCGGACACGTATAAGAACATGATGTAACAGAAAAAAATGTATTAATTTAGTTTTATCACACAGGGGAAAATAGCGATTTATTTTTTATTTTCAGATATAATGCACTTAACAGTCGGATAGAATATCAAATAAGAAATAATATTTTGTATGACACATATGTAATTAAACGCAATATTTAGGGAGATATTTGAAAATTCTTGGCTAACTCCATAAAAACGTGCAATAAGTGACGTCACAAATGTTGACCGTTTTGTATAGAGCGTTTTCGGCAAGTGCTGCTGCGCGCTAACTTCAAGTGAATATAATCACGAGAAAAAAACGCAAGAGAAAAGTTTTAATATTACAGTTGATTTTCTCACGCATTATATTTTGATTTTGATACAAAAAAAAATTGATGCATGTTCTCTATGCATGTTCCCTATTGAATTGGCAAAAGGCAGTGATCTACTGAAACTTCACTCAAGAATGTATGGCAAAGAGTAAATTTTACATTACAGATTAAAATAGGTATACCTACAGCGTTTTGTACCACAAGCGCTCTAAAGTTAATCACTTCTGTTGTACTTTGTTAATTTAATTGCATTTTACAGTACACTAAAAACTATTTCAGGATCATAGATGTGATTGATTTTTATTAAAACTATTCGTGTTTTAACGAATAAAATGTTTTTAGTAATTGTATAAAATACTTATGTAATTTTTGTCGATTTATTGTTAGTTGGATTATTATTAAAAGTTTCACTATACATATCATTTTATTATAGCGTTAATATAGGAATTGTAATATTTTTTGTTTAAATGTTTAAACATAAAAATGTACTTATTTAGAGGCGTTTTTTATTAACCCATATTAGTACTTACCTATTTATAATTTCACATTACTTAAAATATAAACATTTATTTTTAGTGATTGGTACTTAAGTATTACAGACAAAGAAAAATTACCAGACCCATAATAAATTTTGTTTTAGTTAAAATTTTAGACACAAAAGTGAATAAAAAGTGCGATCAAAAACCTGAAAGAAGGTATCACCATTAATGGTAATAGTGGCACTATCTTTCCCACTTAGGTAGGTATACCATTACGCTTTATGGACGTGGTCAATTCTTAAATCGATGGTTACCTATATAGATAGGTAGTGGGACTGTTTTTAAAAAAAATAAGTCTCAGTAATACCTGAGTGGTGCAGTGGTCAACATGCCGGTCTACCACGCAAGAGGTCCCGGGTTCGAATCCCGGCCGGGCAGAAATTTCAATGATTAATTTTAATTTCTGTGACGGGTTACTATGTGTTACTATTATATTTAAAAAAGTATATTTATGTAGTATATCAGTTGTCTAGTACCCATATTACAAGCTTTGCTTAGTTTGGGGTTAGATGGCGCTGTGTGAAATTGTGCAAGTATTTATTTATTTATTATTATTTATTTACTATTGCAATGGGTAATGGGAAAAGTGGGAGTGACCTCCCAGGTTTGGTCTGAAGAAGAAGATGACTATTGAAGATGTCAATGAATTTATGGAACATGGACTACAAAAAAAACTAACAATGTGCTACTTTTACAAAACAATGTTTTTGTTTTTGTCTGATTGATTTCAGATTCTGAAACAATATTAGTGTGAGACGCACCAAATATTATAGAAACTCTACCGGTTGCACCAAAACGCTGACAAAGTTTAAGTTATCGTCAAATGATAATGCTTTCTATTTGTCACGTCAAAAGACATCATGCTGTCTGGCAACCTCTTTTTTTGGCTAACTTGTGCTTAACCGGTACTTTAACAAGCTTGTTTTTGGTAATGTTAGATGGTGCAACTGAGCCTTAGTGAGTCGATTTTATCTAGTATTTTTCAATTACCATATAAATTATCTGAAAAAATATACTTAATAAGTAAAAAATAATGATTTGTCAAATAACGTCATCTATAGAAGTCGCATTCCACTTGCTGGGCCGTTTGGTATTTGACTGCCTTCATTATAGATCCGTCAACGTCAGCTAGATGGCGTTACGTGTCTGAAATGGGTCCACAAAATGTGAAAACAAAGTTAAAATAAATAGAAAGATAGGTACCTATTTTTTAATCTGATTTATTTAATGATTGTCAAGTTGGAAAGCATTGAATCATTATTCAAATTGAAGAGCATTCGATTCATCAAAATAATCGTCAATGTTAATCATTTATTTTACTCGAGAGAATAAAGAAGCCGAAGCAAAACTTAGATAGGTACTTTGAAAAGTTAGTACCTATAGGTACCTTCCCCACTACTCAAATACGTTTGAACGCTACAAATAGACGATTAAATCACTATTGTCACAAACTTATGTAAATCATAGACTTTGATGCATTGTATGGAATTGTCAAGGTTACGGCACGGAATTTATAGTTTACTGCTTATTTGAAACTTCGATCAAAGATTTGAACACTTTAATAGTAAGCGTTGCGTTCAAACGCATACAATGTTGGCGATTTGAGTATGGGAGACTTGTTATACTACAGTAGTACTACTTACTTGTAACAAGGTAAACTTACTTATTTTTTTTATTATCTTAGCATTTGTAAAAATAGTAGGTAAAGACAACCGTAAAATGGGGGAAATAGGGAATCCAGGTGTAAATTGGTAAAAAAGTTGGGAAGATTTTTGAAGTGTTAGTCTATGGACCTTTCGCTTCATTTTTTTTAATTTGTAGTAAAAATACAAAATAACAAAACAACACCAAAATGAACCGAAGAGCTCACAGACTAACACTTCAAAAAATTTCCCAACTGTTGTCCCAATTTACACCTGGATCCCTATTTCCCCCATTTTACATAATTTTATATCTACCGATACAGTATGGAGTACCTACCTTGTTAGATAACTTTATATTATTCACATCATGCACCTTTTTTGCATACTTTCCATTTTAAAGTTCCCATGCAATGTCTATAATATTCCTTTTATTTTTCAATGGAAGCCATCAATTGATGTGAAACTTTCTCTTTTGGTAGTTAATTCAATATTAAACAATGGAATATAATGGCGTGCAGAACACATAAATTGTTTGAATCGCCATTTACTCCATTGGTTTGGAAGGAAGCTAAGCTAGCGTGACAGCAATAAATCAAATTAGTACCAAACCTACCTAGTATTTTACTTTACTTTCCTCCCATTAATACGTAGCAAAAAACCGACTATCATATTTATGTAAGAATACTTATTGTTTGTTTCAAGTAAGTAAGTAAGTAATTGATTTTGTTGCCGAAACAGTAGATTTTCAGTACATTTGGCGTACTTTTTATCGACAAAAATGTAAAAAATATTCAACTTATTAAATGTGAATAAAGCTTTTTGTTTTATTTCATCGTACCTTTTGAGAACAATATTTTGATAATATTCCTAATTTCATTCATTACGTCATTTTCTGATCACTACACGAGTTACTCAATTAATTGCAAAACTCTTACCGTGTTATTTATTACAAAAGATATTTAAACACTGTTTAACAAACACGTGTTTAAATGTGATGCTGTCACTTTTATGACAAATTGTTTGACAGAGACAGTATCACATTTAATCACGTGTTTAGTTAAACAGTGTTTAAAAATCTTTTGTAATAACACTGTTAGTTGTTAAGGGTAGAGTCACAGAATACCTAATAAACTAGGTAGAGTCTATTATTCCACAGGCAAAAGGAACATGCTTCGATACGTGATACTTTATTTTTATCGCTTCTGATGAACCATACATACTAGGTACACCATTACCTCAGCGTCGGTAGTCAGTTATCACGTTCCCGATTCCAGGAACCCTCGCTCATTAGTTGACAGGAGCTAAGGCTTTATCAGCATTAGGAAACATCACTTACGAGATAAACGCCATGAAATTAGAGCCGGCGACACTGCGCTTACACTAGATAAGAGTGTCGCTCTGATTACATTCGTGATTAAGAGAGAGTTTGGGTGGGCAATTCTACTAACATACTATTGCTATTCGAAAGAATCACCAATTCACGACTTCTATAATACGTCCATTCGGAATCAAACACACCTTACTTACCTAACGACAATAAGTAGGTTCCGCGTACGAGTTTTGTTTTTAGTTTACTACTACTTATTCGGTGGTTAATTTTTCTCTCAAATAAAATATGATTCAAGCTAAAGGAAAAAGGAGTTCAAAGGATTTTGGCAGCTAAGGTATATGTAGCTAGTAGATATAGTGTACTAAATCTGCACTAAATAGATCGGCTACTCACGCTGGATAACTATGGGTCTACCTTGATGTCGGCTGGATAATTTGTAATAGAGTTTTCCAGAAATAAACTGTCATCCATAAAATAATCCTAACTCTAAAACTTAGTATTGATTGACGAGTATAACACCACACCATCGTTTCATCCATTTTAGTTTAAGTTTAGTTAGTCCATTATATTTTACTATAGCATTAATTAGGTAGTCGTGCCAAATTAAATCTAAACACTTCTTCTGGGTACATTTTTCTTCAGTTTATCATATTTTGAATTCTAATCTACTCCACAATGTAAAGAAATGCAAAATAGCAACGGGATATAAGAAACAACTGTCGCCTGCTGTCGCATGAAATAAGAAACTTGTATGCGATATTTGATACGCACGTCACTTGGGCTATGGTATTGTTGGTTCATCATCACTGCATACGGTACACCGCAAGATTATTAGCGGCTTCTCACTAATAATTGTACAATCAAACAAACTTACCAAGTGATGTTCGATTGAAATTATGCACTTGTTCGTCTCGCCCGAAGATGATGATTTTTACTACATGTTAGTACCGTTTCTCGTACTCACTAACGCCACATAGTTAAAAGAATAATAAATTAACGCGTTTGGAAATGAATTAAATGACGTTTTCAAACGCATCGTATATACTGGAACGCAGCCTGTGCTGTCGCTGTCAAAACGTCCCGCGCTTCTGGCTGTCATTAAGTTTAAAGTTTAGGTCTCACACGCCCTGTATATATGCTGATTCTGCAACTGTAGGGTATAGGTACATGTACCTGTAATATAAGGGTGGGAGGGATTCATCATCTTCGGGCGAGACGAACAAGTGCATAATTTCAATCGAACATCACTTGGTAAGTTTGTTTGATTGTACAATTATGCACTTGTTCGTCTCGCCCTCTATGATGATTTTTACTACATGTTAGATGTTTAAAGTTCAGTTGTAGAATCAGATTATTGAATACCTAACCATAAAAAAAATAGGTATAAATAATCATCAAAAAGAATGATATTATTATATTATATGATAACATTACTATCGAGGCTTGAAATAGAAATGGAGAGACAAGACGGAGCTGAGAACTTCCCAAGTAATTTTAAAAGAATTTCGCATTCAGATTTTAATATACCCAATAATAATCAAAAAACGTGCCTACTAATACTAAGACACTTTACTTCATCCAAATTAGTGTGCACGAAACTCTGTAGAGAGTGATGATGTATCATCGTATTCCTTGGAAATAGCTGTTGAGTTATTACGTTGTGCACCAAAAAAGGACCGATATTATTATGAACCATATTTAAATTTTAATGTAGGGTATATATATATATATAGGTATATATATTTTTTTTTTTTTTTTTTTTTAAAGATTGACTGGTAGAGAATTCTATTAGGAGTAAGGCAGTAAGTCCGCCTCTTGTTGTCTCGTTTTATTGTGCATACAATAAAGGTAATTATGTAACTTACTTAAATATTTTTAACATTTTTATTCTAAGAAATAACTGTGTAAATAAAAATAACTTCAATTTATGATTAAGAATCAGTGTTAATTGAATAAGTAGTTTTTTTTTTTTTTTTTTTTATGAGACAAAAAAAAAATATATTATAATTAATGAATTTATGATGATCAATTAAACTTTTTGATTTCTTCTAAATATATGAAATGATATTATAATTTGGACAATATCTATCTATATATAAATAACCAATATTTAAAAAAAATATTAAAATACTTCAGTATTTTGTCATTACTAATGACTAGGTGGTTATCTTGTCTGTTTGCTGGTGAGTGGAGAAGACTGTCGTCTATTCCACTCATAGCCAGAACAGATATGATCATAGTAAATAAATAAAACAATTTTTAATAAATAAAAATAAAATAAAATTTGAACAACAACACATCCATTGCTCATATTCCAAAGTAGCTAAAGCACTTGTGTGATGGAAATCAGAGACAATGGTTGGTGTTATGTTAACACAAAAAATCGGACCTAAGCCAATATAGAAATATTAGTTTTTCTAAATTAACCATGCCAGGGATAGAACCCGAGACTTCATAGATAATAACATCCTTAAATGATAAAACTGATGACTGTGTGCAATCATCAAATAAACAATGTCAAATAATTTGATTCCATAAAATGTACATATAGCAATAGAACCATCTCATGTACCTAAACTAATATCGTGGTTTAGGTGTAGGTAAGGTAGGTACATACAATATAAATATATAAGTTTTTAATAATATTTCAACTTTTTCATCGATTCCAACCTAAGGGTATATAATGGCATGGTACTTAAATAATTATACTTAATTTAATTATGTGCGCTGCTTATAGTACAGTCAGCAGCACGTCAATCTATACAAATTGTGAATAAATCTCCAATCAATTTTGAACCTTTATGACTTCGCATTTAAGCTCAGAATTGATTAAAATAATTTGGTAGCCTGTGGTGGTAACCCCGTATGTTGTGGTAGCCCAGCATGTTGTTGACTGTACATTTCATTCACCTTAATCAAAAAATACCTAGATTTCAAGATGTACCAGCATAAACAAACTTGTGTGTTAAGAAATTATTATCTTAATAGAGCACCTTTATGTGCTTTAGTATCCATTTATATAAGACAATAAAATTAATAAAAAGTATTAGAATTATATTTGGTATATAGGTGAGTAGATTACTGCTTTTTTAAAATATACTGAAAAAAAAAATATCTTATAAAGAAAATAATGCAATAATTAAGTTGAAATTGAAAACTAACTGTGCTAAGGCAGTGTATCTCAAATGCCTAACAGATATAGTTATAATTTTTCAATTCATTTGACTCATCAAAATGCATAAAATATCTGTATCTAAGCCAAGATAATCTTGTGTAATAAGGACATTTAAAGTTCTTAAAGCAAACAAATACTTAAGTAGGTATCTAAATACTAAATATTAGTTATAGTTCCCTTTCTGTGTGACATTATATTTTTCATGAATCGAAATCTTCAATAATTAGTTATTTTGTACAATACTAAATTTTTTATTTTTATTGTACTGATTGTATGTACAATAGTACAATGACTATGAATCTGAGTCTTTAATATTTTAGAATAGTTTTTGCTAAGAAAATAGGTAATTATTTACATACTGTATTTTATCAATCTGTATGTAATTACCATACCTACTAGGTATTACATTCTTAATTTTCATATCAATTTTCACAATATAAAGTTTAACTTTTAAAGTTAAACTGCCAAATAAACTAGCTTAGTAACAAATAAATGAAAAATACATTCAAAAAACTGTCGATTAGGGTGGAATGACTATTAGTCCTTAATGCCTACCTACGAAATCACAAAAAAAACTCACACTTCCACATTACTCAGGAGCAAATAACAAAAAAAAAAAATGATAAGTTTTAAGACTGAATCATTTTAACTAGGTAATTATATTTAAATAATAAAAATATTTGTATTTGTTTATTTCTCCTGGAATAATGGTCTAAATAGATGCCTGTTTTCCGCTCAAGTTTATTTTGTTTACTTCGGTACTTATTTAACTGACATTGTTAATGTCGGTTAGGTAAGGACTAAATTATTATATAATTTTAAAGGGAATAAGTAGGTATATTTATGCCTTTCTTATTCTTTGGAAAAAAAATCATTTTAGATCAAGGCAGGTTGTCCTGTCCTGACTCAGAAAACATCATTGAAAAAATAATATTTTTTATCAGTAGTATTATGAAGATACCTAGCTCTGGAAAAAAAAACTGTATGAATCTATTATAACAAACATACAACATAGAAGTCTTAGTATTAAACCAAGGAACTCGCATTATTTAGAAGAAATGAGTTGACATAATTTCTTTTCTATTATGAGTTTAAAAAATGTCATTGACATTATCAGAATATTGATCATAACATTCGTCAAACAATTATGATGAAGACTTGGTGTAAGTAAGTACTTATTTCATTTTGTAGGTACATGATTGTATGTCTGTCAATTATGAATTTAAGATTTTTAATACTTCTGAGGTTTTGTAAGAATGTTACACAATATAATATCCTTTTACACAATATTTTCAGAATAAATCTAAAGTCTTTTGTCAAGAATTAAATGAACATTAAAATGTTGAGTTTTATTTATCCATAGGTTTTCTGTAATTATAAAATTACAATATAAATTGATTTTATATTATAAATCAGTCATTCTTATGCCCAATTTAACTCATATAGGTTTTAATTATTGTCACCCAATTATAAATAAATAATATGTCTTAGAAAGGATTCTGGCTCTCATCCCGTTGTTTCCCGGACACTTAAGATTATATTACCCCTTCAGTTTAAAGCTCTGGTTAAAGTTATTTAGGAACTTTACTTATTAAGGCTTAAACAGGCTTTTACACTGTACAGCTTTAATATTTATTGAGTAATTAGCCTAATTAGCCTTTTGCTCATTTATAGTTCATGTGCAAAAAAGGAAAAATCTCGCACAATGCTAATTTTGTTTTCATGGAGATGGTGTAATTCACCATAAGAATAATTATTACTCACCAATTTATTTATTTTGTTATGTCCAATAGTTTTTATACTTCTTCAATACTAATAAACAACCGCTGCAAGCTCTTGTTTAACGCTGCTGCTCCAAGTTGTGGTTTAAACTTGATCAGTATTATTATGATTTCCAAAAGAGATAGGTACATATGTTATGTCTCTTTAATCGTTCAATCTTAATATGTGCAAGTAGGTAAGGTACCATTTTTTTTTTTTTTTTTTTATAGTTTATAAACTTACTGTTCTTCTTATTACTCTAAGCTGCCAAGGCAGAAATGATCAGTCCATTCAGGCAAATGAGAGAGAGAAAAAAATATTTCTTTCAGAAATATATACCTGCTTCAACGATGGGTGAATGGTGTCCATCACCAATCTGGTAATAATGTTGTCTCGTTTTGTGACAAATGGATATAAGTAGTAACAATAATATGGTATGGTATATGGCATATGGTATTATAACCTGATATATTGTAGATTTAGGTTCTACAGCCTGTAGTGTAGCAACTACAATTGTTGACTCTTCCATGACCCGAAGGCAGGTCAGAGTTTAATTATTGTCGATTTTATTGCTGATCTGGCGTCTCCATATCTCACAGGCAGGTCGAGTCTTATGTAGGTCTTACTTCCTTTTCTATGCCTTACAGTGAGTGGTGGGTCCGTATACATTCACTGTGTTTAGCAACCTCATTACTTACAAGCCGTATATCTACGGTGTGAATGTATAACGTATTAACGTATATTACCCAGGCCTTGAAAACGTTAAGATACCGCACTATCCTGTAGATAGGCCTGACGTATCCGTTTGTACTGTCCTAGAGGACAGTGAGGTTGAACGTACACATCTGTGTACATAACCTCTAGCCTTAATGTTTTGAAACAATATGATACCCATACCGGGTCGGAGAGTCAGCCGTTCCTCAACCCGCAGCAGGTCCGTAGCATAAAAACTCTTAATTCTTATTGTTGATTAAACCATATTCTTTCTTCAGTAACGTAGGTATCGGTATAGAACTTCCTACTTTTCCACACACTTCTAAACACTTTTTTAACTTTACATTTCACTATTGTTCTTGTTCTTGATAAAACTGAGAACCAAATTGGTTATTAAAACCTTTTATAATAATTTTATAAATATTTTATGGAAATGCGTGGCGCCGGTGGAGTGACATAAAAAACGAATGACAGCCAGAAGCGCGGGACGTTTTGACAGCGACAGCACAGGCTGCGTTCCAGTATATACGATGCGTTTGAAAACGTCATTTAATTCATTTCCAAACGCGTTAATTTATTATTCTTTTAACTATGTGGCGTTAGTGAGTACGAGAAACGGTACTAACATGTAGTAAAAATCATCATAGAGGGCGAGACGAACAAGTGCATAATAGCATTTTATAGACACGATGCTGGTGCTAAATGCATACGCCTTTATCCCTTAGTAAGCACAGATATCAGTTATTTAAAGTACAAAATATAGAAACGGTAAACTCTCCAAACAGATATGATTCTCTTAATCTTCGATCATAGACGATCGAAGCTCTGAATACTCCGATTACTAATTCTTCGCAGACAAAGATAAAGTATAAGTGTATAAGTTAATACAAATAATTTCTTTAAACTTGACAATAAAGTTTAAACTCGATTAAAGTTAACTGTGGGCCTACCTTGTCTGCTAAAATTTCCATTATCTTTACTTGATATAAAATATTAATTACTTAAAATCAATATAAGGAAAGATGATAATATAAAACATGCAATGATAAAACAGGAAATAATAAATTTTGAACGAAATAAACTGTTGGCAAGCAAGATGAATCAAATTAAAATATTTCATCCTGAAATCAGGAATGTATTTGTTATTTTAGGAAGATATTCATTGGAACTCTGAGTATTTTTTTAATTAACTTCTTATTTTTGTACACAATTTAATATTTTTATCATACCATTTATTTTGTCTACGACTTTTTATGAAAATTTAATTACACACCACAGCAGTTACTGTAAAATACATTTTATTGACTCTTGAACTGAATTAGACAACATCGTGGATGTGGTTTCCGTTGCGGTTAAATCAAGGATTATCTTCATCACGCCTCTATCGCAGCGAGCAATTTATATTAAATTCTTCTTTCATCAATGTTATATCTTCAGTTCAAATCTAAGAACATAATGATTCTAATTTATCCCTTATAACATAAAATTATAGCAATTACAGCCGACTACCTTTTCCAGTGAAGAGTCTTCAACGTAAATGCTGGTACAGTCGTGTGAAATCTAGGTATATTTAGCTTAATCATGCAAATCTAGTCACCAAAACGATTGTATGTTTACCAAATTATAGTTTTAACTAAATTGTGTCAACATTATATTTTTTGTGAAAATAATGTATTTTTTTGTAAGACTCTACATTTTATTTTCCATGTATCAAATCTCACAAACGATTAATTAAATTCTTTTAACCAAATACGTAACATGTAATATGGAGTAACCCCAAAAAATTGTAACCACTCAATTGTTTTTACTCAAAATTTTGATTTTATTTCAATGTGAAACTTATGATGACGGTTATTAAAGTTAAGTATAAAGGTTAAGTATTTATTTATTTATAATAAAAATGTTTCTAGTATAACATTACTTTTTATGCTATATACAAAATAAAAAACTGAAAATAACTTATGTAGTATTTTGCACAAAAGTTATGCCACAACAATATTTAATTATTCTATCATAAATATTAATATTATACGTTAACCCGTACGTTTGTACCCGTTATAATGAAAATGTTTTTTTCCCAATGCTTTCATATCTCTCAAATCTTAATATTTGTTTTAATATCTGTTGTAGAGTGTACTTGCGCACACGCAGCCTATTTCGCCGTAGCCATCCTAATGACGCGTAACCAACCTCTGATGGCGACTCCTGCGCGCCTCGGGTTATCAATCACTAGTAGGGCTGCTTCGTCTTTCTTTACCTATTCGTCTCGGAAGCGTTATCATTTTTAGGCAAGTGCACAATTCACAGATTACATGAACAATAAGGAATTTCGGGATAGCCCCTTCCCGAAAGACTCACTAACTAAACACTTATTAAAACAAAATGAATTTTCTTACTAAAATTAATAGGTTTTTTTTCTACTCAAAAAAAACGCGCAAGAAGATATTATACAAATTGTTTTGAAACGACCTGTCGCGGCGTCCAGCCTCCTTTGACTAATGACTTGCAGCAAGAATCTTATATTCATATTCTATTGACTTGCAGGCACAGACGATGACAGGGATGACGTATCAGACGGACAGACAGATGACTTGATTTATATTCTCTTTGCAGATGGCTCGATAGCCGATACTAAAAGACGGAACTGGTGCTGAACTGGCGAAAGACGCTATCAAGAAGACCAGGACTGACCCCTGACACACAGGCGCTTCAAACTATGGAGCGTACGACACGGCTTCTTCCGTGTCTGACCTCCATAGAAGACCCGTCTCGTACCGGCCGAGACGGGTCTTCTATGGAGGTCAAGGACGCCTGAACTGTACCTTTATGGTTAATTATATTACTATCTACCTATATTTGATTTGCGAATTATATGAATCGCTGCCTTTAATTCACCTACATGGTTAAACATAGACAACCCTGCGCAGGAGTGCCTTCCAGAAAAACCTTGCTTTGCCATCGTTATGGGGCCTTAACTAACTTTTTCTATTTTATAGGAAATAGATAGCAACTGTAATTGATGATGGTTCTTATCCATGTTAGGACCGTTGTCGCATGGTAATAGAAAGTAGATATTAAGTTTGCATATTATGTAGAATTAAAGATGATTATAAAAGCCATTTGCAAGTTGGAAATGAAATTGTGGAAGATGCAATTTTATACGCAGTATAAAAATATCTAAATAATAAAATAATAACTGAAATTAATGAGACATGACAGTCATTAAACAAAATCTCAGCAATAGACGTTGAGTTGCAGATATCGACCATATTGAAAGAATATAAAAAAGGTGGAAAGAATACGTTGGTTGTTTAGCGTAATCTGTAGCTTAGTTTTTAATTACTTTGTGAGCATCAATGTACAGCTTGTCCATTCTGTAACCAAAACTAGAAGTACTCGAACCTCACTTCTCTGCGCGGGAATTGAGATAATGATAGGTTGTTTTTATCACAAAGATTTTAGATAGCTACCTAAAACCTTTTGCAATCGGTAAAGTAACTTATATTCCGCTAATTTCTAATAGCAAATTCACGTGAATTGAAGTGAGGTTCGTATTGAGATGCCAGTTTGGTTTCAGAATCGACAGGCTATAAGTGTTTCATACATTATGGTCTTTCGACAGTCCTTCGCGGTTCATAAACTTTGCGAGTGGCCCGCATTTGATTTGACCCATAGGGGTTAAGCAAGTCAAATATGTGTCTTACTTGGGGGTACCCTGACCGAATGAGAATTTAATTTTGTAATTCTATACACAATTTTAATAAAACTTTACGTTGAATCATTAGGGACCATGGTCTAGTATTTTTAGACAGTAAGTATCATTACATTCCTGCGTAGTCACTGCAAGAAGTAGATAGCAAAACTGCTAAAAGTGTCCGTTTTTATCGCATTTGCTATCTACTTCTACGAATGACTACGAGGAAATGTGGTACCTTCTAAAAACACTAGAAAGGCCTTAAAAATAATAAACTAGAAAAAATACGACTCCCAATTCCCGTCCGAGAATTGATCGGTACGAGTAGATTTTTTTCTATAATATTATTTAGTATTGTATAAAAATAGCTTATTAAACAACTTATTATTAAATAAAATCTTCTGAGGGCGCCACTTTAGATGGGCTATAAATACGGTGTTCACGTGCTCATCCAAATTGACACAAATTAAGTATGTGTCTTCTATGTGGTGTCAAAGAACATCAAAATTACCTTATCTTTGTATCAAAAAGTTGCATTTGTCCGGAAGTAGCGCGATAACTTCGACAGACTCCTTAGTGAAAATTAATGACTTCCATATGTACTTACATAACAAAAAAAATTTTATTTTTTCGCAGACCATGTCAAAAAGTTTGAACACAACGAAGTATAATTTGGTAGGTACTGTGAACCACAGTTTGATGTTCACACTTTTAAACAAATCTAAACTTTATTGTCTTAGTAGAAAAGTTTTAAGGCAGCGTCTTTACCAGTTTCCTCAACTTGATTTATGATGGCTTCGCGCAAAGAATTTTCACCGTACTTTTGCGGACTGTTTTCATGAAATATTGCTTTAGATAAGACCAAACTGTAGAACTTCAAAGCTTGCTTTCACAGATACGTTGTACCAAAATGTAAACGTTAGTCGTATCTTGTAGCTACTTTAGGGACTACGATGTCTATCTTAAAAGGCTGAATGTACAGGATGTAAGGTAAGGGATGAATGTAAAGGATGAATAGTAGGTAATTTTGTATCTTTACTTAGAATCATAATTTTCTTAAAGAATTTTTTTTTATCTAAAGCCACGTCCTTCCTTTTTCACGTCGTCATTTTATAAAACTGAAACAGAAAAAATTATGCATTTCAATTTCACAGCCAAATAAATAAAACCGTTCATTATCTGACAAAAACGGTTATTCAGTAAATTAAATAAATTGTCCTGAAAATTACATTAATGCATTTCGTCATTTGATCTCAAGCTTCACAGCCTCTCATCAAATCATACATAATAAACAAAAAAGACGTTTATTTCCGTAAATTATTCAATTGTTACGATCTAATTTACATGTGAATTTTCCGAAATTGTCAGAGCCTTGAGCCCTGACTTGGCAAAATAATAAGGTTATTCAGAAATTGCGTTTTGATGTCAACAAAATGTGTTATCTCGTACGCTTTGAGGAAGCAGAGTTACGAAACATAATGTGGGTGGAAACAATGAACGAAATCTTAGGGGGGCTACCTTGTAATCACTCGACAGCCGATTGACGTTGTCTTCGCTAAGAACATGGGCGTTTTAATATTAGTCGCGTCCCATCAGGACCTCAGAACAGACTAAAGATATAGATCAGTTTTAAAGATATCGATCAGTTTTAAAAGTAGGTAAAGCATAATTCATACAAATTCCTAAGGCAGTTATGTAAAACTTCTACATCTCATTAGAAAAAAAAATTTACAACAAATTATGAAAATTTTCCTTTTTTTAGCATTCGAATGTATTTACCAGATTTTTACAGCAACAGCTTCTATTAAAATAACATTACGTAACCAAAAAAATATTATATACCTCCGATATCAGAGAGAGGAATTTTCATAAGTTCGAAAACGGTAGAGATTTTACACGGTAATACTCGTACATATAATTGTGTCGCGTGTCAGCTACGAGAATCGACCCCCATTCTCTGTCGCAAGCAAAGTGACAACAAAGGGCCGATTTGTCTCCACGCAGAGTCACAATGGCAACCGGGTCAAGTGACTACGGAACCAGCCTAACGACCGGAGACACTGCAACCATCCTTACCTCTGTCACATAATATTAAAAGGCAGAAGAACTGCTTGGAACAAACCACGGCTACCCGTGCACGCACTCATAGACATTCCATACTGGCAATCTCATGCCATGTCAGGCTTCATTCCAGGTACCGAAGAGTTCCTAGCCAACAAAACAGATGACGGTAGCATCTTCGAATGCGGCCAAAGCGGAGCAATGCTTCTGTCAACACACAGACTTGACTTGCTACCTCTGTCGTCGCTAAATCAACCTTTTCAAGATAAGGGTCGGGAGATTCGAACGTAGGTGCTTACGTAAGCGTATTTGGCTTGACTACTCGGTGAAGTATCCACGCAAGCAGAAATTGACATACCTATGCGTTGGTTGTTTTTTGCTCAATAAGTACTTTTTTGCACAATGTGTTTCGATTTGGGATAAAAACTATCTGTGAGGTAAGTATGCCAAAACTCTGCCTCAATTTAACTAAAAGCCAAATACTTATTGAGTCTTTTCAATCCCACTAAAGGTTGAATTGCAACCTCCCATTGGAGTTTAAAAGCAAAATTGTTACCATCGGTGCTCGCTTAACAAAGAAAAACGTCTAAAAGAAAAGTCTAGTCAAAAGTATCTATAATAAAGTACGTATAAGAACAAATTAATTAACAAGTTCAGGAGCTACAATCCCTTTTTTCCCGTCCATAAATCTCTTCCTCGTTGCTTGTATCAGCGCGATGTGAACATTAAAGCGGTATTTTTTGCTACCGCTAATGCTCGTGATATCAAGAAGCCGCACGGAAATTGTCCCTGGCAAGGACATTAGCCGATATAATAAAGAGACAGGGCCGGCGTAACAAGCAACGGCCTAACAAGGGACAGGAAGTATGATTATCAAAGAGGCCGATAGAGTTTTTATATTTTTTCGTGTTTGGGTCACCCACCTTACGTCTTATTCATGAATAATGGATTTTTATTTCAACTCAATAATCGAGTTATTTTTCATGTCATAAGAATGACCCCTTCCTTTTAGGAAAAAGTTGATAACTTTTCTAAGCAATCGGTTTCGTTGCTTTTGTTAACTCTGTGTCACAAAAAGTCACACCTCACAGTCAGTCAGTATCTTACTATAGTTACTATTAGTAAAAAAACACTCATAGTCATAATAATAATAAAAACTAAGTGTCAGTCAGTATCTACTATAGTTACTATTAGTAAAAAAATACTCATAGTCATAATAATAAAAAAAACTAAGTAATTTCTAAAATACATTATTTTTTGTAATGGCGGTGCTACAGTTGATATCACAAATTCGATATCGGCAAAGTTACATCAAGTTTGATATTTTGACAAAGGCACTTGAACTAATTTCCCCAACGTAGTCCGGTCCTGTAAACAACATTTTACTTTGGAGAAAGTTATGAAACAACCTAGTGAAACAGGCGTTATTTAGGGAAAATTGTATGGTAGGCTCTACGTGTTTTGTTGGAGTTAGTGCTCTTTTTGTTTTAATTAGAGTAGTTCAGAAGTTGTGTAGTTTGGTAAGTCTTTTGTAGTTATGGATGTTAGGTGTGGTGTGTGTTTATAAGTTGATAAATAATAGAGCAAAAGCAAACAACAATTACGTATATTTTCTTCATATTATTTTGGATTGGGTTCGCTCTTAGCCACATTCAATAGAGGCTGAAGAAAGAGCGAATTTGCGTTAATTAGTCTATTTGGTTTGTAAAAATCAAAAGGCCAGAAAACATTTGGCAATTCACAGTTAACATTTAAAATACCTACCATGTTTACTAATATAAAACACCGGAACAAAGCAAGTTTATCATTTTTTGCCTTGACTAGTTTATTTTATATTCTTGAATATTCACATTAGCATCAACTTGACCACGCTGGCTCGGCATAATGCGGTACATTAACACCCCGTTACGCAAAGTCACGCTTTCATACGCAGCCCTACTAACCTTGGCATAGTCTACCTTCACAAATAAATAGGATGACTCAGAGGAAATGATTCTCTCTTTCGGGAAATGAGTTCGGAAAGTATTTACGTAAGCAGAAAGCTGAAGGTAACGACAAAGTTAGGTAGCGAACGAGGATTAGGAATAATGAGAGTACCTAGTTGTCGTGAAAATAATATAACTAAGAAGTGATAATTCAATATGATTGGTAAGTACTTTATTTACCACATTCCTTCAGAAAGAGACAAATAATGAAATAGTAATATGATTTTTCTACTACTCACGATAAGCCAACACAAAAACGGAGAAAACAACTTACTGTTTTTTCCTTGGGATGTCAATATTAAGGGCTTTTTGACATTATCAAACTTCAATATAAAATCTTCAAAAACATTGAACATTTTTAAGTAACTTCATAGAGATAGACACAGAAACGTCCACCTGGCTTATATTATATTATAAGTAGTCGTTTTTATGGCATGAGTCCCATTTTCTAAAAGCGAAAGTAAAAAGGGGTACCCACTGAGAGAACAAATTGAAATTATTGAACTTTTTTAGATTTTAGGCATTCACATGCAATTTTTATATTAAGATAATTAATAATATAATTGAAAAATACTAGAAAATGTCGACTCACCCGTAGCAGCTCAAACGGGATTATCCCGTCTGAGCTGAATCGATATTTTCTAGTTTTTTTTCAATTATATTATTATCTGATTGAAATTATTTAAATAAAATAATAGGGATGTTGACTATTCTTTTATTTTATGTAACATAAATTACCTCTCAAAAAAAGAAACATTGGTAAAAGAATTAATTCGCTAGCATGAAAACTGCCCGAGATATCACAGTGTGAAATGCACACAAATGGACTCGATCAAAAACGCTCCATACTAATGGCTTGCACGTTATGACGTCACGCCTTGCAAGTTTGTATGCAACGCATAGGAAATTTGTTCAGCAGCTATATTAAATATTGTGTTTATCAAAATGGTTTCTTCGACAAATTTGCTATACATTTTACGGACTAATTAAAGGTATCATTTATTTTTATAAATTTTATACTTTTTAAATGGACTTGTCCACCCAACTTTGAAGGGTCATAAAACAAATAATATGCAATATATAAAACCAAGAGGTATACAAGCTACTCTAAAAGTTTAATATGTTTACGATTTTTATTAGTATTTCGTTATTTTATTCATTAGTCAACATCCCTATTGGATAGCAATGAAAAGCCTTGATACTAGCTGAGTTATGATACCATCAGCTTGCGGGGACATCAGTTTCTAAAATAATTAATTGAAAATAATTCACGATATCAATATTTGATAGCAAGTTAAGTAATTCGGATTGATAGGACCGTATATCTTAAAAAATCAAAGGCGGATAAACAACTTTAACAGCCCATAATCACAACAGCTGTAAAAGTGACAAATATTTAAATGGTCTAGACTCTAGTGGTTCGCCTACCCATGTAAGACACAGGGGTTCAGGGGTCCCAGGAGGGGGATACATTAATTAATCGGTTTGGTTAGTGGTAGGACTTATTTCAAGACCACCTGGCTAGCTACCACCATCTTATGCCATAACAACAATTTAAAAAAAATGTTGTGTTCCGGCAGTTAGAGGTAAGATAGCCAGTTCCTCCTCAGTGATGAGGATTCCGGGTGTAGTGCGCTTCCATTTTCGGCCTTATCGTCACTTAACATCAGGTGAGGTGAAGGCCAAGCACTATCCCGTTGTGCATAAAAATGCTATTTGTTTGACGTTAGCAATCACAGAACAGAGATAAAAAAACTCTAGCAATTTACACCCAGTCATATTCAAGCAAAACTTCACTCTCATGCGCACTCATTCACACAAAATCATAACATAACAACAGCTGGCGCTTAAGTGTTAAGTTTTTCTACTCGTATTTTGAAGTTTTTCATTTTTTTATTATCCATCATGAATTTCAACAATTTCTCATAGTAATTGGTAATTAGTAAATACTAAATTCTATTTATCCACTGTCTAAGTATCTTTTTTTTCAATTAATAGTGTCCAAAGTAGGTAATAGGTAAGCAGAACAACGAAAGTCTCTCATTATAGCGGGTATACACCCGCTACCAATGTTACAAGTGGTACAAAAACTGTCTCTTTCACGGATCTGGGTCGCTCCCGTATCTTTATCATCCAAAGTGGATTGGATTCAGGGAGCCCATTTCGCTAACTCCGTATGGATATTGCCACATTGACCCGATTAGCGAGGCAAACGATTATTTTGTTCGACTTAGGGAGAAAATTGTTTTAGATAGGTAAGTTTATGGTGGTGATGGTCGACTAAATTAGATAATTGTTTTAGATTGGTGCATGTACTCTATTTGTTCACGCTCCGTTATTATTGATTGATATCATGTAAAAGGAACTTCAACTTTAAAATTAGGCAACGTTGTAGCATAATTGAAGCGAAGTTCCACAACCTGATAAAGATTCAATGGAATGAAAACTAATTATTGCAACTCGACACACATTTTGATTTTATGCAAATTCAAATCAAATATTAGCAAACGTGAACGTTGAGATTTTTTTAAATAATATTAGCATTAAAGCCAAGAATTTCGCCTTAATTTTGAATGAAAAAAGTAGTTAAGTCACTTTCATACCAAATAAAGGAAAAATTCCATACTTTTCTTAACCTTCGTAAACCTATAATGGCTATCAGTATAGACGATTTACAAGTTGGGTCTTACCCAAAATTTCACTTTACATTCAATGTCGCAAATAAATACGCTTTATCCGGCAACATATAATAATGTCAACGGAAGCTCGCCAGTAAATATACTTCCTTCGTTGTGTTTGTCCCTACGCTCCCGAAATAACTTCAGAATGTACACGGAAAACATACATTCGTTGGGAACGTGGAAATATTGACCGGAAAATTTCATTGACTTCTCCGTATAAACTTTGGGGCGTATTTCATTAATCTATTTATTTATTCGGTAAAACTTCAACCTTATCGTCTACTTAATTAGAAAATATAACTATTACCTATAATGAAACAAAAAAGATAATATTAAGGCTGAGTTGCACCATCTTAACTTAACCTTAACTTTAACAGATACAAACTTATCTGAGCCAGTGGTCAAAAGTGGAACTAAGGTGTTTTACATATTGTTGCCTAGGTTACGCCATAGACGACAGCGACAGCTGTCATCGAGTCAGATAAGTTTGTATCTGCTAAGTTATGGTTAAGTCAAGATGGTGCATCTCAGCCTAAGTAACTTAGATAACTATATAGCTCTAGAAAATTAACTAACGGTTAACTGACCTCTGCTATGGTTTGAATGATAAATCTGATAATACAGAATGTTTCGAATATTTTTTTTTTATTAATTATCATAAAAATTATCTTACAAAATAACGGATTTTTATTTTGTTCAGTGAACATATAATATGAGAAATGGGCAGCACACGACAGTTAAGTTTCCAAGAAATTTCATTGAAGTTTTTCAGTTTAAATATTTTTTTGCTGGATTTCTTTTTTCTTTCACGGACCACAAATTCTAATCCATATTTGAAATTTACATAATAGAGATGACAAATATTTTTTGTTTAGTTTAATGTGTATTTAAGTTTATGTGTGTGTGTGTACACATTTTCGTAGAACATTGCATTGTTATGCACCAGTGCGTTACCAATGTCATCATCGTATATCGCAATGCGGTAGGTCGTGGCTAAGTTAATGTTCGCTAAATAGTTTGTGCATGGTTGCTCAATCACTTTTTTATTGTGCATGAATAATTTAAAAATAAGATTTGAGTGACATGATAATGTTGGAATGAGGTAGTAAGTACAACGTTATAAATCTTTCGAATTAATATGTACTGTACTTTCACGTTTGAATTTTGATATAAATTTGCCATATTTGACAAACTTTTGAAACATTATCTATCTAACCGTGGTCGGAAGTTTTTAATATACACACATCAACTTTGTCTAGGGGTACAGGTGCTATTTTCATACAAACGAGGTAACTTTGAAGCCTTGGTTTTCTGCCAGGGATGTACTGTGTTGTGATCTGATGATGGCCATCCAGGGAGTGAATGGAGGAGATTCAGATCGCCATACACACCTAACTGATCTGACCACCATTCTAAAAGATTAATGGACATGTTTAAAAAAACCGCGAAAATAGCATGAAAGTGTATGGAAATCCTGAAACTGAGAACTCTGACCCATCAATCTTGTAGAATGCTGATCAGATCAGTTGGTATCCCTAGACAAAGTTGATGAGTATGTATATTCTTGCAAACTAAAGTCATTTTTTATACTAATTTCACAATGACAAAAAACTGTAAGCTCGATAGATGGCGTTGATAAAAATGTGTGTCAATGTGATTTTTTTACTAAGCTTCGAAGAGTATCAACACCATCTAGTAAGGCAAATAGTTACCTACTATTTTTATTTTTTAAATGTCACTTTGAAAAGCTTTCAATTGTCACTTTGACAGGTACTTGGTTTCTGAGCTAAAAGGCGCATTGTATCTTGTAAATGGTTATCAAGAAATACACTAGTAATCAATTAAATAATATTTTATTTAATACTTTACCTTTAGGTATCTTTTATTGTAATTAGGGTCAACAAATAGGACTCTTTGTTATCCCCATGTTACAGCTTTATGTTTCCCACAAAATACAAATGGACTTAAATCGCGCATATAAATCGCTGATTAACGCCAAAAGGGCTAGCTAGACATTAATTTATACGCCTTCCACCCTAACGCAACTGTTTTATTTTAATTAATCCCATTTGGGATCGCGAAGAAATTAAACTTGTACAATATTTCAGACTTCCGTTTAAATTAACGTCTTTCAATTGTTTTGTTTATTACTTGTTTCTAGCCATAAATTAATCACAATAAGTAGAAATTTTACTGAGAATTAGTAATTAGTTTTATAATCATAAACTCAGCGAACTAAAATCTATGGTATAAGCATTCTGTTTAAAAAATGGCACCATACGAAAAGTACAACTATGTGGATAGAGCTAAAAATGCTGGCATTTAATTATGCAGCACGAAGCGTCTGAACACTGGTTGCTTACTAGCGCCCATAATTTGTATACTTATAGATATTTTCCATACTGAAACGAAAAAATATAATATACGTTGTTTCTGCATCTTTTTACTGCCTTCTTTGCATCTTTTACACCATTTGACTATAAAGGACGTTATTTTTAATAAACTCTCTCTTTCTATCTTTTCTCTACAATACAAACTGCAATTTATTGAAAAGAACACTAACGTCAGTCACCGGGTGCGTGGCTGCGTGGCTGGCCCGACTAAAGCTGAGCGTGTTGTACTTTTTCCGCCCCGTGGTGCCATTTTTTAAGCAATATTTGTTTGCAATTACACTTCCATAGATTTGAGTTCGCTGCATAAACTATAGGATTGATCTGGTAATAAATTACTCTGGTAATAAAGACTCTTTTTGAAGTTTACACTTCTACTTGTAGGAAACGGTCGTCTTTGTAGTTCTTTTTACTGTTCCGGGGGAAAAATAAACCCTGCTACGCCCCTCGTGTAGATAATGAATTAAAGTGTATATTATTACCTAAACCTACTTCATTATTAACTTTTTATTTACTCCTATGCTTAATGTTTGGTTTGGCAACCTTCATTGTGGAGACTGGAGAACTAGCCAGTATGACATTTTGCCAGTGGCGAGTGACGAGATTAACCTTTATTATCTGGCATCTCCAAGCATCGATATAGGGCTGTGAGCTGAAAGTAAATTAGTTTTAAATCTATTTTTTTTTTCTTTCGTTACTTCTGCTTAAATAGAATAAAGAGATATTGTAACTCCCCCTACCCCTACTTATACCATACTAAAATGCTGAACGATGTATGTCAATTAACTACCTATTTCTTTATATTATGTAAGTTACCTACCCAATGTTTTTTATGTATCAAATCTTATCCTTTGCTCCGATTAAATATTCAAACCTATCGTCTACTTAGTTATTCCTTGTTAACCTTTCCTACCTATAGATATAACCTACATTACTGACGTGCTTTTATGTGGTCTGAAAGGGCTCGTGATTTCTAGGGCGGTCCCTGATTGTGAATAATAGTAACCTAGATTCTTTTCAGAAGTGCAATCATTGTTTTGTCTCCCGACTATAACGCTATCATTCTTTCCTTATTCATTCCTAACTAATTCTGTTACTATGACTGTTACTAAATGATAATATCACAAATTAGCCGTTACCCTAATAAATTGTTAATAGAATTTGATATTAAATTTTACATAGATATAATCTTTATTGCACTTATAATTATTATTACCTAATTTATAACAAGACCTGTGAGTAATGAAGAGTTATCTCTAAAGAAATCTCTTTCAGCGAACCTAAGTATTTCTTTAAAGTGAAACTACCTAATTTTTACCTATATTAGAATGTTGATATTGCTTTATGGAGCTTCATATTCTAATAACTGACTTAGTTTACTGCATACTTTTAAATGGTATAGAAATTACTCTTATGTCTACCCGCTGTACTTATATGAAATTCAATATGGTACCTATTTTTTTTAGGATAAGTTGCTCAGTATGTTTATAAAAGTCTAGTATGATGGAATGCTAATAGATATTACAGTAATAAGAACTGAATGAAATAACCAAAAGTTATGATCACCCAAAAGTCAGATATAGAAAATTGTTCACCGCTACTAATTATGATTTTATTTTCTTACTTTCTTATTTTATTTAATTTAGGTTATCCTATGTGGTTAGTGGCTTAGGAATAGAGTAAAAGAAGGTAAAATGGTAATAAATATAGAAGTTAACGTTGTATTAATTCAGAATATAGAAAATTTATCATCGCTACTTAATAATTGTTCTAGTGTTTTTTGTCAAATATAAAATATACTATTGTGCTATAGTCAAGTACTAAGTAAACAATGGTTTCTTTGCTAGCTAGATACAGAGCACCTCCCCGCTCTGTATAGTGAATCTCGACTAACCGTACTGGGACAATTCTCCTCTAGCTCCACCATTTGCTTTCATGACAACTTTAATTAATAAATTAGTTGAATTATTTAGTCTTAGTATGTCTGTCTTAATAAAAGAGGACAAGCAAAGTGCTTCAAGTGATCTATCAGCTTTTCACAATGAAGAATTATCTTTCTATTGTGATGGTGGAATTGCACAACTTTAATTTAATTTAAAAATATATTTATTGTTAGCGAAACTGTTTAACATTATAACATAATTATGGACACAACATTACTATCCATTCAAAAGGGTCTGATAGATCCAATTTCTGAAGGAAAGACAATTTAATTCATAGGGAATGTATTATTTGGTCGCAGTCTTTCCTCATCTCAACAACGGAAACTATTATAACTTCTATGAACTATGGTGATTTCAGTTTAGTCTTCTAATGATATCTAACCTGTACATTAATTGTGTTTGTCAATAAGTACTTAAATTCAATTGTGGAATATAATTCTATTGAAACAACTTCCAATTGAATTGGTAAATGAAACTTAGCTGAAATATTGATGAGAAAGTACTTTAGTTTAACCATTTGAGAATTTGGATATATTCACTAAACAGTTTGATACTTTTATAGTACATAATTGAAGTATTGTTTCTATATTATACAAAACTATTCTATTAATAGAAAAAGTCCACTCAAACTTTTTGATCTAGCGTTCTAATAGCCGTGAATCAACCTTAGCATATATAGAAACGCAGGTTTTTTTCATACACCCAGATCTAGATTTCAGTACACCTTCTAGATTACTAGAATAGAATATTTCTTTTAAAATCAATAGTCTACACACAAAATCATCATAAATCCAATCCAATTCAAAGATAAAGGAACTTTCTTTTATAAGTAGTAATAAATCAACTTTCACTATCCACTCACTGAAGTAATTAATTAATATGTACTCACCGAAACTGGTTAAACTCAACACAATTAATGCTACATGATGAATATTCACTACACCGAGCTATAGTTTAAATGGATTTTTTGTTAAGGCACCTACCTACAACACTTGTTAAGGCGCCTACTTTAAGACATGGAATCTTACCTAGTGAACTTACCTGCCTAACAACTACTAAATTTCTGAATTCCTATGCGACCCCCATGATGTTTCCCGACATCTTTGACGCCCACACAGATCTCACTTCAAAGAATACCCCACCTTCTTGAAATGCTACCTTTTACTTTTGCTCAATTCACCTAATAATAATATTCCTACCTTATTAATGAATTTACCTGCCTATTTGCGTCTAAATTTAGAATTTCCTATGCAATTCTTGGATTGCTTACCCTCAATCCTGCCGCCCTGGTCTCTACAGTTTGAGCAAGCATAACTCCCTAAGTTCCTATCGCTTGGACGTGTCCACAGTTGATGGGGGAGGAACAACTGGGCCCTACAGAGGTATAAATATAACAAACACTAAGGATATGAGCGTGCCAGCGAAATCAGATTTACAACTTCCTTCTTGGAGCGGGAATCTGGCCAACTATACCACGTTTGCTACATTTATGTGACTATCTAGGTATCTTAAAAACAGAAACCCATCTAACCAGCCACATGGTTAGACTTTTCTACCTAAACCCCCCCGCGAGGATCTGACAAATCGCCCCAAAAAGACACAAAACTAAATGAATACTCATCTAAAAACAACATTGTATAATAATACTAGCAAATCTAGTTAGTTTTCATCCCACAAAATAATGCAGCCCGACCTCAACAGACTCAAGAACCAATACAGTTGTATTACTTCTTGACCCCACCGAGAGAAATACATCACTTTATAAGATTTAACTAACAAATCTGCATATTTTAATTATGAACTTCAATTCTTAGTAGTCCTACTATACTAATTCAAGAATTTACAGGGAAAGCTACGTTACTTTATGATTATCGCAAACAAAATCTACATACTTTAATTATGAACTTAATTATACCAGATAAGCTCAAATTAAAGCATTTATGCAAAAGATTCGCGGGACAAATGCGGCCCTATTCGTCAGAAAACCTCGACCACTTTCTTGCTGACTTCTTGAAATTTGCTTGATTTAAAAATAAACTTTTTCAGTAACGCGATCTTACAGAGGGATGTGGAGTTTCTTCAAAAATTACGTCTTGACGCTTCGCTTGACACCGGAGAAAATGAATCCCCGCTTCTCTGATCCTTCCCCTTATAAAGACTAAATTAGCGTCATGACGCGACCCAAAACGGCGCCAAGTAATTTGCGCTTTTTTCATCAAAATAGCTAAAATTTCCCGCGCTAAATTGACATTGTGCACTTTAGCCCATTCCTATTGGTGCCCTATTTCTAGCTCCTCCCCTTATTCAGTGTTCCCCGCTTATGAAAATATTTCACTAACCCTATTAATGGAGATATTAAAAATTACTTACACTACATTTTGATAATTATCTTATTTAAATCAACAAAGACTATAAGTTTCATTTTATGTGAAATCGTTAACAGTTTCAATAATTCGTCATAACCTCGAAACGCAACACTTTGAGAAAATCATTTTCGAATAATAAAATTTCACAATAATATTACTAAAAGTTACGTAATCAGTTTTGTCTTGTCAATCTTTAATAATACGATTAATATAATTTCCTTACATAAACTAATACCCTCAAACCAACTTCATTTAGATTTTAACTAATTAATCGTTTCACTTTGCTTTACCTAATCCCGTATAATTTAAATTGCCAAAATACCTATTGCTGAGTACTAATTAATGCAAATATTCCGCTTTTCCACCTGCTTAAAATACAGTAAACTTATTATCTCTAACTAAACACACATACAAAAATGGGTACTTTGCAATTTTAGTTAGCAACATTCTTATTATTTTACCCCCCGCGACATTCCGTCGCCATCAATCCGACGCGCCAGTTCTGCCATATTGAAAATATAAATTGTGCAGACCGCCTAATGGTGATTGTGCAATCGTGCAATCTGTACCATAGCTGCCAACTTACTGAACCTAATTAATCGCCAAATTTTAATTCCTCTTTAAAGTATTTTTTAGAAATAAACAATTATGACGATAACTGATGAGTGCTAATAAAATTAATAATATTATCAATAATAATTATGAATGAATTATAACTTAATCCATGTTTTGAACGTCACGAGGATTAATATTTAAACCTTGGCGCCAAGAAAGAATTAAGAACCTTCCGCCTATTTTTATGACCTTAAATTACTCTTTAGACAGATTATTATAACAATTAATTACTTAATCATGTTCTATTTTACTAATTATTATTCAGTAAAATAAACAAACACAATTCAGCATTATTTAGTCACATTTATCTCTTGGTAAACAAACTTGAACGAGAATAAAATAGTTTCGCATTTATGCAAACCAATATGTTTATTTAAGTTTTTCCCAACAATTTATGCTTTTAAACATTATTAATTTATCACATGAACTTATCTGTGGAAATGAAATTAACTCGTTTTGTTTTCCAAAATTGGCAGTAAGGTTAAAACCCTTTGCCTTTCTTACAGAAAATTCACAATTGCTAAATAGTTCCGATTTTTATCACTAGCTGTCAGATTTACGTCATCCTATCTGTCATAATCTTCTGTAATTATCTGTTATTAATTTATAACCTTCTAAGCTAATATTATGTTATTCTTTCTCATCATCAAATTATGACAAACAAATTGTGAAGTACAACAATTTATGAGTCCAAGTAATGTTTAACACAAGCTCCTTTGAAAAATAATGAACATTTTATTAACTGTTGATTGACATCTGAAGTGCTTATGATTTACTACAAAACCTGTGTTTTTTGTGAATAACTGCATAATCAAATGCAGATAAGTTCCTGAGAACAAGGTCAGTGACAACCTTCCTTTAATATATTTCTTTTCTTTACAATTTAAGTAATATTTGAGATAAAAAAATAACATGTTCAGTTTTGAACTGTTACAGCTCGACCCCAAAATTCTTCATAGGTGACAATACTACGTACTGGATCCGGAGTAGAATTTTTCTTTCTCAATTCTCAAATATTTATATCAACCTTTCTACTCTCTCCTTTTTTTTTCAAAGTTATATTTTTTTATACTTCTTTTTTTATAACCCTAACTATTATTACTTTCCCAAAATCAAAGAATTGTTGGGTGAGCCCTAGTGTAAATGAATTTTTTTTTTTTAAGATTGAAGAGTGTATTTAAACCAAGATAATATTAAAAATTATTAAGCGAGTTTCAAGTACTTTTATTGCTTTTGCCAATTCCGTCTTATGCATATTCAACACCAGAAGTGTACAAAAACAAGGTAAGGTATGGGTTGTGAGGCCATAGTCCCTATTAGACCTACCCGGACACATACGCTCTTTTCTAACCTTATGAAAAGATAGTGTAGGACACAACGTATCCGTCCAAAGTACCCCTCCATATTCCTGTACGCCTCCTTCTATACTAACAGGGCCTACTCTACCAGATAGAGTGAGCATATACAATGACCCTATATTTCCAAAAGCTTACTTAAGACTCTAGAACAACCCTAATATCACCTTGGAAAATGTGTAGTTGTCGATTGTATCATAGCTCTTGGCTTCTTGTGTAGTATGAATTTTGGACAGCTGTTTACACCAGGACAATTACAAACAATAATAGTGTTTGTTTTCTCTCCGTTTTTTTTTTATTTTATTAACCTATCACCAAAAGGTCCTTCTGTACAAAATTCAAGTTT
The DNA here is from genome assembly GCA_950108535.1 of Agriphila straminella. Lineage (NCBI taxonomy): Eukaryota > Metazoa > Arthropoda > Insecta > Lepidoptera > Crambidae > Agriphila > Agriphila straminella. Next base: position 8,839,247 of record OX467306.1, on the reverse strand, counting down.
GTTAACCTTAAAACGCCAATCCGACCGCTAGCCAAGACTGAACGTTTAAAGTAGTGTGCGGATCTTATCTTTTGAGCCAATAATAATTCTGTACTCAAGCTTCACATACGTTATAATCCAAAGCCCTCCATAAAGAATCTATATTTTTTTTTCCTAGCTACTTTTTTTTTCATTCTATTCACACTCCTAATCTAATTTAGATTCTCACTCTGTTCTTCTTTCCTCATTGCACAACGTCCACTATCTTCATTTACTAGCCTACTTTCACGCCACCTAAGATTATATCATAGTTACTACCTGAGTACAAATTAATTTGCTAAATTGAATTGTTTTGAATAAAAAAATTTTTACTAAATACGTCGATTGTCACCATATGAAATTCTACACAACATTGAGACTCATTGAATTGACTCATTATTTCCCATTAACTACGCAAAATATACTTAACGCTACGCACTACGCATTTCATACTATACGCTACACATTCCGCTAATACGCATTCCTATTAAATGATTTGCACCCTATTAATCCACATTTCTACGCAAAGCATCTTCATTATTAGAAAACCTTTACTCACTCAATTTCTTTAAAGTCTAAAGTTACTAGTAGGCAATTAAAAAGATTACCTTTATCTTAATCTACCTATGAAAATTATCAACCTCCCAAAGAAAATCGGAGTTGGCGGCTTTTCTTTATTAACTACCTATACCTAAACTATTTTCGGTAAGAATGACCCAATGATACGCCATTACAATCATTGACAAAACTAATTTTTATTTATAATGAAATGAGTATCTACCTGTTCCAAAAATTAACCAATAACAAGTTTGTTCTATCGGGAAATGTAAATAAAAAGTTCAGACAACTTTAATCCGTATTTTCTGTTGAATAAAGCTAAAATTCAATAAAACTCGTGGTGACTCTATTAACCGGGACGTGTTGCGCGTTTTTCCTTTTGGTGACTGCGGGCACCGGAACGTTTGAGAAGTTAACCTAACCTACTATTAAAATTATACCAACATTCTTCCGAAACATATGCTACTACTACACTACTTATACTAGTAAGCTACAAGTCTTTCATCAAATATTTTAACTATCAATTTCGACCTAAATTCTACCCCAGTTTACTCTATTTGTAATTTCCTCACTAACTGTACTTATGATAATATTGTTAGTATTTGCGATTGCGAATATTATACCGTGATTTAGTTTAATTTGCTAATCTTAGTGAACATACTGGCGGTAGTGAGTGAATTTACAAGTGGATGCGAAAGTGAATTGGAAAAAGTCAAAGCATACTCACTCACAATCGTCGCCGTCGCGTCACTAATATTCGCATCCTACAGTACGCAATTTTAGTCACCTGAGTTATAGCAAAGCTGGCACAAGGGACCGCACCTCCACACTGGACCGGCAATCCCAAGTTCAAATCCGCAACCAAGCGTTTTTTTTTTCTTTTTTTTTTTTTTTATTGTGTTTTTTTTTTTGTACTGTTATTAATCAAATCGAAGTTAGTATCAACAAAAAAAATTACTCCATCTTTAACTTCTAATCAAATTAAATCAAATCACGTTTATTGGCAACTAAGTGTACACAGGCGTTACACTACATTAATAAAATGCATGACTTAATAACCATTTAGATATATTTTTTTTTTATATTTTTTTTTTTTTTTAGCAAATTCACTAACCAATTTTTTTTTTATTAAATTTCTATAACTGACGCCTATATTATTCCTCCCTAACCATCACCGCTTCAATGACTAAACCGTTTTGATAATTAATGCTACAACACTTCCTACTAAATATTTTTCTAATGCTATTATTGTCAACCATAAGTATGACTCTCTTCAGATAGATATATCATAAAAACATTTATGCTGTGTAACTCTCTTCATAATGCATATCATAAGAAACTCATTTAGAAAATATTTAACCTAAGTTGAAAAAAATAATCTGCACATAATCTTAAAATAAACCATTTAATCATTCAATTAAATAAATTTTAAAGTCAAATCAATATGTATTGATATATCTAATAAACTTCAAAAGTGTAACTAATTTAATCCACGACCCCCCTACTTTAATCTGTAACTAATATTTTATAGTCTTGGTACCCAAAATCTATTGTTAACTATAATCAAAACTCTGAAACATTTGGTTTTTGAAGTTTGAATAAAATCTTTGAAACCAAACAATGAACTAAATCTTAATTCCAAAATTAACTTCACTATTCTTATAAATATTTAAATTATAAAATTCAATTTACCCTGAAATGATTATTGATAAGTGTCATAGACAATCTTGATTACATCACTAATTTAAGTCCCCGCACTATCACTACCTAATGATCATCTGCAATTGTTCACTAACAAATCATTTCTATCCCTACTGTTTAAATCTTTCAATGTAAACAGTCCCTAATCCTTCTTAATTATTTCAAGTTAAGTACTTATTAACTCATACCTAACCATATAATCATACCTCAACTCTATTGTTATGCTTAAAATTTTGTTAAAAATAATGGTACTGTTACCCCTGTCCATCACAAACAACAATACCTATAAAATAATTTCACACATCCTAACTTTACTTCACTAACGCTATATACCGATATTTATTATGTTATCAATCCTTTCGACGCTAAGAGCCAATGATATGTATTTACAATTCCTCTGATAATATCAACTATTCGCTTCAACTCTGAGCTAAGCTGACTATCTACTTTACTACGTTCAATTTATAACAACACTAATAGTAAGAGCGACACAAGAATGACTCGAATAAATTTAAGTCCCGTTCACTAAATTTTAACTTTTAACTTCTCCTTAGGAACCACTAATAAAGGTACCCATAAACATTTGGTTAAGATCATTTTACTGTAGTAAAAATACTAACCCAACTCCATTCTAACTTAACTAAAAGAATAATTCTGAAAGTTATTTGCGGGTCAAATATTTAGAAAATACAAATTAAGTCTGATATTCAATAATGTACCTTAAGGTTCTAAGAATTTTATTAAATTTTCTTAAATATTACTTATCGTTTCGCTTAATTGACTTACTTAGCAATTGAATTGAATCTTGAACTTTACAAAACCAAACCAACGCATACTAACTTGCTTTAAGGTTTTGATTTTAAAATTAACTAAATGACTTTCGACCCCAATGTTAAAGATAAGGTAGTATTTTTCATAGCAAAGTTTATTCACACTGTTTTGTTAAACAACCTAACCGAATACCAATTCCGCTGTGTACTAACCTATGTTTTGCTAACTTATTTCACTCAAAATAGCAATGTTCTACAAATTTTACCACCAAGACTTGGCTATTCAAATGCAGTTCGATTTTAACTCAGTTTTATAACCACAAGTTACAATTAACTAACATCATTTAATAAAATCCACATGTGACCTTTGGCAATCATTAATAAATATTGTTTATTACATGTTTACTACACTTCTATTGTTTGTTTCTTACGGTTTCCGATACCATTTCTAATCTTATCAATGAAAACATTCTTATCAATTCTCTCTTGTATCATCTAGAACTTATTTTTCCAATGCAAAACCCGACCGAATATGTGAAAATGAGATAACAATCTTATAACCAATGAATTTAGCAGAGCTTACTTACATAACATCCATTGCAATTTACACTTAATCCATACCCTACTTTCACTAGGAACCTTTTGTTTTTTTATACTTCTATACTTTATATCACTTTCTCAGTTAAAATATCGCGATAACTTCTAATCTAAAGTATTTTTATTTTTCAACGTAAAATAATGTCAATTTGACAGCTGTCGAACGTAAACAGTGACTGGCAATCATGAAAATCTACTCAAATTTCATCCCATTCATTCGAACTCCGTATCATTCTCTCCGAATGGCATTCGTTCCTTTATTTTTCGCAATTTTTTTTTTTTTTTTTTTTTTTTTGAAACCTGGCAATTTAGGCAAAATAAGTCTTAAAATAATCACGAATTATTTCATTGATTGTGGTAAAATAATTACCTCTGACGCCATCTTTGATGTTTTTGCGTAACCGAATTAGCACGCACGCATTAGAACGCCATCTCGCGATACTTCGTGTGAACTTTGCCCGCGCGATCGACCAACTTTGATACCTTTATCATGACTGCTAATCGATTCCACATTGTACCGTCTAATCGGCCACGCCATTCGGAACGTAAATGTGACGGCCCATAAATTTAACCGACTTAATAAAACCGCCGTATTTAAACGGACGTGCTATCTGGGGCCTTACTATGAGCTCTTATAGCAGGACTTATATTGAACGGCATTACTTTTTCGTACCATGATCTCAACGGTTAGTATGAAAGCAGGCCTTAAGCAGTCTTTTTTACGGCCTGCTTTTGAACTGAATGGTTTCTTATTTGCTGATGGTAAGCCCCCTGATAGATACAATTCTAACGCATTCATTCATTATGAAATCCGACGCCAATTTATAATGTGTTAACACGTGTTACCACGTGGCATCAGCCAATGTGACTGCTCTAATCATTGAATAAAAATAGATAAAGGAAAACCCTTAAATAATTAAATCGGAATTAGAATTTAAGCTACATCAGAAATTACTTGTTACAACCGTATCGTGAAATAAAACCGTCGCGTTTCGAATTGAATTCACTGTGTCGATTACGCGAACACAGTTCAGTCGCTATTCATAAACAGACCCTTTCCGCACAACTCTATCACGCAGCCCTGTTACGTACACAAAGCGTGGCGCTTGACCCCTACAAACTCTAATATAAGATAACATCAATCCAAATATCAAAATTTACGGATTTATCGATTAGGTATCAAGGATGTATAAAGACAGTTTAAAAATAACAGTGACTTCCTAAGCATGATTCGGACCGAGCACTACTGCTGAGAAGCGATTCGGAACGCAACTTCTCTGTGTCTATCTTGACTGTCAAAGTAGAGTTTATTCGTTGTCATTTTATTTCGTAATGTCAAACCACAGATAATTAAAATAAGGGGCCTTACTACAAACTTTTATATCATGACTTATATTAAACTGCCCTACCTTTTTTGTACTATGACCTCAACAGTTAGTATGAAAACAGGCTCCAAACAGTACTGTTTAAGTCCTGCTTTGAACTGAACGACCTCCCACTTGCCAATAGTTAGCCTATTGCAGCCATGACGACTTTAATACGTAAATAAAATAAAGTAAATGATCGCTCTAGATGCTCGTTTTTTTTATCTATACTCAAAGACAAATTTATTCTGTGACTCAAAGAGAAATTTATTTATCTGTACCGAGGCGCGTTCCAAACCTACACTCCGAGTGCAATGAATTACAACCGAACGTTTCAATGCCACTTACCATTATTATGGCGTGACGTTTAATTGACACAATCCCGCTCGATCGTTCTAAACATAACCCTAACCTAATTAATTTGCGTAGGCATTGTCAAATCAACGTGTTTTTATAAAAGTGAAAGTGTTATTTTCAGGACGTAAATAAACCAATCACATAATCAAAACCGACCCCTAATGTGATGAAACCTGCACAAGTGCAATAAATCATTGATACTGTTTATCAATAAATAAGGAAGGATGACGGGACACAAATTAACAATTGCACGAGTCCATTTTCACCGCAACAAAATGTGACTGGAACATAATTAAATGAAAACAGCCACTTTCTTTCAGGACTACACAAAAACTTGAACTATACCTACCAAAAAGTCTGTAAGTTACCACTATGAAGATTTGATACTGTTCATCCCCACAAGATCCTGGTCAAAGGCACCCCCAAAATGTAACTCCCCCTACCCCTACTTATACCATACTAAAATGCTGAACGATGTATGTCAATTAACTACCTATTTCTTTATATTATGTAAGTTACCTACCCAATGTTTTTTATGTATCAAATCTTATCCTTTGCTCCGATTAAATATTCAAACCTATCGTCTACTTAGTTATTCCTTGTTAACCTTTCCTACCTATAGATATAACCTACATTACTGACGTGCTTTTATGTGGTCTGAAAGGGCTCGTGATTTCTAGGGCGGTCCCTGATTGTGAATAATAGTAACCTAGATTCTTTTCAGAAGTGCAATCATTGTTTTGTCTCCCGACTATAACGCTATCATTCTTTCCTTATTCATTCCTAACTAATTCTGTTACTATGACTGTTACTAAATGATAATATCACAAATTAGCCGTTACCCTAATAAATTGTTAATAGAATTTGATATTAAATTTTACATAGATATAATCTTTATTGCACTTATAATTATTATTACCTAATTTATAACAAGACCTGTGAGTAATGAAGAGTTATCTCTAAAGAAATCTCTTTCAGCGAACCTAAGTATTTCTTTAAAGTGAAACTACCTAATTTTTACCTATATTAGAATGTTGATATTGCTTTATGGAGCTTCATATTCTAATAACTGACTTAGTTTACTGCATACTTTTAAATGGTATAGAAATTACTCTTATGTCTACCCGCTGTACTTATATGAAATTCAATATGGTACCTATTTTTTTAGGATAAGTTGCTCAGTATGTTTATAAAAGTCTAGTATGATGGAATGCTAATAGATATTACAGTAATAAGAACTGAATGAAATAACCAAAAGTTATGATCACCCAAAAGTCAGATATAGAAAATTGTTCACCGCTACTAATTATGATTTTATTTTCTTACTTTCTTATTTTATTTAATTTAGGTTATCCTATGTGGTTAGTGGCTTAGGAATAGAGTAAAAGAAGGTAAAATGGTAATAAATATAGAAGTTAACGTTGTATTAATTCAGAATATAGAAAATTTATCATCGCTACTTAATAATTGTTCTAGTGTTTTTTGTCAAATATAAAATATACTATTGTGCTATAGTCAAGTACTAAGTAAACAATGGTTTCTTTGCTAGCTAGATACAGAGCACCTCCCCGCTCTGTATAGTGAATCTCGACTAACCGTACTGGGACAATTCTCCTCTAGCTCCACCATTTGCTTTCATGACAACTTTAATTAATAAATTAGTTGAATTATTTAGTCTTAGTATGTCTGTCTTAATAAAAGAGGACAAGCAAAGTGCTTCAAGTGATCTATCAGCTTTTCACAATGAAGAATTATCTTTCTATTGTGATGGTGGAATTGCACAACTTTAATTTAATTTAAAAATATATTTATTGTTAGCGAAACTGTTTAACATTATAACATAATTATGGACACAACATTACTATCCATTCAAAAGGGTCTGATAGATCCAATTTCTGAAGGAAAGACAATTTAATTCATAGGGAATGTATTATTTGGTCGCAGTCTTTCCTCATCTCAACAACGGAAACTATTATAACTTCTATGAACTATGGTGATTTCAGTTTAGTCTTCTAATGATATCTAACCTGTACATTAATTGTGTTTGTCAATAAGTACTTAAATTCAATTGTGGAATATAATTCTATTGAAACAACTTCCAATTGAATTGGTAAATGAAACTTAGCTGAAATATTGATGAGAAAGTACTTTAGTTTAACCATTTGAGAATTTGGATATATTCACTAAACAGTTTGATACTTTTATAGTACATAATTGAAGTATTGTTTCTATATTATACAAAACTATTCTATTAATAGAAAAAGTCCACTCAAACTTTTTGATCTAGCGTTCTAATAGCCGTGAATCAACCTTAGCATATATAGAAACGCAGGTTTTTTTCATACACCCAGATCTAGATTTCAGTACACCTTCTAGATTACTAGAATAGAATATTTCTTTTAAAATCAATAGTCTACACACAAAATCATCATAAATCCAATCCAATTCAAAGATAAAGGAACTTTCTTTTATAAGTAGTAATAAATCAACTTTCACTATCCACTCACTGAAGTAATTAATTAATATGTACTCACCGAAACTGGTTAAACTCAACACAATTAATGCTACATGATGAATATTCACTACACCGAGCTATAGTTTAAATGGATTTTTTGTTAAGGCACCTACCTACAACACTTGTTAAGGCGCCTACTTTAAGACATGGAATCTTACCTAGTGAACTTACCTGCCTAACAACTACTAAATTTCTGAATTCCTATGCGACCCCCATGATGTTTCCCGACATCTTTGACGCCCACACAGATCTCACTTCAAAGAATACCCCACCTTCTTGAAATGCTACCTTTTACTTTTGCTCAATTCACCTAATAATAATATTCCTACCTTATTAATGAATTTACCTGCCTATTTGCGTCTAAATTTAGAATTTCCTATGCAATTCTTGGATTGCTTACCCTCAATCCTGCCGCCCTGGTCTCTACAGTTTGAGCAAGCATAACTCCCTAAGTTCCTATCGCTTGGACGTGTCCACAGTTGATGGGGGAGGAACAACTGGGCCCTACAGAGGTATAAATATAACAAACACTAAGGATATGAGCGTGCCAGCGAAATCAGATTTACAACTTCCTTCTTGGAGCGGGAATCTGGCCAACTATACCACGTTTGCTACATTTATGTGACTATCTAGGTATCTTAAAAACAGAAACCCATCTAACCAGCCACATGGTTAGACTTTTCTACCTAAACCCCCCCGCGAGGATCTGACAAATCGCCCCAAAAAGACACAAAACTAAATGAATACTCATCTAAAAACAACATTGTATAATAATACTAGCAAATCTAGTTAGTTTTCATCCCACAAAATAATGCAGCCCGACCTCAACAGACTCAAGAACCAATACAGTTGTATTACTTCTTGACCCCACCGAGAGAAATACATCACTTTATAAGATTTAACTAACAAATCTGCATATTTTAATTATGAACTTCAATTCTTAGTAGTCCTACTATACTAATTCAAGAATTTACAGGGAAAGCTACGTTACTTTATGATTATCGCAAACAAAATCTACATACTTTAATTATGAACTTAATTATACCAGATAAGCTCAAATTAAAGCATTTATGCAAAAGATTCGCGGGACAAATGCGGCCCTATTCGTCAGAAAACCTCGACCACTTTCTTGCTGACTTCTTGAAATTTGCTTGATTTAAAAATAAACTTTTTCAGTAACGCGATCTTACAGAGGGATGTGGAGTTTCTTCAAAAATTACGTCTTGACGCTTCGCTTGACACCGGAGAAAATGAATCCCCGCTTCTCTGATCCTTCCCCTTATAAAGACTAAATTAGCGTCATGACGCGACCCAAAACGGCGCCAAGTAATTTGCGCTTTTTTCATCAAAATAGCTAAAATTTCCCGCGCTAAATTGACATTGTGCACTTTAGCCCATTCCTATTGGTGCCCTATTTCTAGCTCCTCCCCTTATTCAGTGTTCCCCGCTTATGAAAATATTTCACTAACCCTATTAATGGAGATATTAAAAATTACTTACACTACATTTTGATAATTATCTTATTTAAATCAACAAAGACTATAAGTTTCATTTTATGTGAAAACGTTAACAGTTTCAATAATTCGTCATAACCTCGAAACGCAACACTTTGAGAAAATCATTTTCGAATAATAAAATTTCACAATAATATTACTAAAAGTTACGTAATCAGTTTTGTCTTGTCAATCTTTAATAATACGATTAATATAATTTCCTTACATAAACTAATACCCTCAAACCAACTTCATTTAGATTTTAACTAATTAATCGTTTCACTTTGCTTTACCTAATCCCGTATAATTTAAATTGCCAAAATACCTATTGCTGAGTACTAATTAATGCAAATATTCCGCTTTTCCACCTGCTTAAAATACAGTAAACTTATTATCTCTAACTAAACACACATACAAAAATGGGTACTTTGCAATTTTAGTTAGCAACATTCTTATTATTTTACCCCCCGCGACATTCCGTCGCCATCAATCCGACGCGCCAGTTCTGCCATATTGAAAATATAAATTGTGCAGACCGCCTAATGGTGATTGTGCAATCGTGCAATCTGTACCATAGCTGCCAACTTACTGAACCTAATTAATCGCCAAATTTTCATTCCTCTTTAAAGTATTTTTTAGAAATAAACAATTATGACGATAACTGATGAGTGCTAATAAAATTAATAATATTATCAATAATAATTATGAATGAATTATAACTTAATCCATGTTTTGAACGTCACGAGGATTAATATTTAAACCTTGGCGCCAAGAAAGAATTAAGAACCTTCCGCCTATTTTTATGACCTTAAATTACTCTTTAGACAGATTATTATAACAATTAATTACTTAATCATGTTCTATTTTACTAATTATTATTCAGTAAAATAAACAAACACAATTCAGCATTATTTAGTCACATTTATCTCTTGGTAAACAAACTTGAACGAGAATAAAATAGTTTCGCATTTATGCAAACCAATATGTTTATTTAAGTTTTTCCCAACAATTTATGCTTTTAAACATTATTAATTTATCACATGAACTTATCTGTGGAAATGAAATTAACTCGTTTTGTTTTCCAAAATTGGCAGTAAGGTTAAAACCCTTTGCCTTTCTTACAGAAAATTCACAATTGCTAAATAGTTCCGATTTTTATCACTAGCTGTCAGATTTACATCATCCTATCTGTCATAATCTTCTGTAATTATCTGTTATTAATTTATAACCTTCTAAGCTAATATTATGTTATTCTTTCTCATCATCAAATTATGACAAACAAATTGTGAAGTACAACAATTTATGAGTCCAAGTAATGTTTAACACAAGCTCCTTTGAAAAATAATGAACATTTTATTAACTGTTGATTGACATCTGAAGTGCTTATGATTTACTACAAAACCTGTGTTTTTTGTGAATAACTGCATAATCAAATGCAGATAAGTTCCTGAGAACAAGGTCAGTGACAACCTTCCTTTAATATATTTCTTTTCTTTACAATTTAAGTAATATTTGAGATAAAAAAATAACATGTTCAGTTTTGAACTGTTACAATATTAGTAGTACTTAGTTAATTGTCTGAGAAATTGCACACCATTGATTGCAGATGGATTGAAGTTATAATCAAGAAAGAAACTCTATTAGGGGTAAAGAGCTATTTTAGGAGCTATTTTAGGTATAAAATCAATTAAAACAGGTTACGGAAGCGCTAGTATTGTAACTATTGCGAATACATTACATGGTGCGTAAGATTATGCGTAAATGATCGCTCGAATCAATTGAATAACACCAGTAATTATTACATCAACGGTCCATCGGTATATATTATGGTTGATGGTTTATCGATGCTATAATATATTATGAAACACAAGCTATGCATTACTTCAATACTTAAGTATTATTTTGTAGTGCTCGTCATTACGTCATGCATTAAAATTATTGTAGGATATGTACTATAGTACTAGTAGGTTGTTGTTGTTTATGAGGTGTTAATAAATAATTTCCCTATCCTATCCATGTTGACTGAACTTAACTGAATTTAAATATGAGACTTTACGTGATTGTAAACAGCTAATAAAATGTCATACTTATTAGCAATATATAAATACTTAATAAGATATGACACGTTTATGTAAAATCGATTTCAGACAATCTTCTCGTCGCAGTTATAAAATTATAGATATTGGAAGTAGGCTTTCAAATTTCCTAACTGAAAAAGTCATTTCTCCAGCCAGAATTTCTTATGTTTAAAGCTGCTTTTCCACGTGATGACAACCACGCTTGAACCTGTTCAATAGCATGATAACATCTGCAAACACAATGGTCGCGCGATTGGGAAATCTACATCGTGACTACTTTCCTTCAAGTTTCCCTTTCAATTTTATCACCCATTCTCGTCAAGGATAACCTTTCCCATCCAGTGGCCTGCACTTTAAAGAAGTGAATGCCTTAAAAGGGTCCGTTTGAAAACTGATGAAGCATCAAAAATGAATCTTACTGCGTCATTATACAGAGTAGAGTTGTCTGTTTGCCGGTTGTAATTGTAAGATCGCCTCTCACTGCCTGCGGAACGGATAAAATGTCATCATGACCCGCGAGAAACACCGGTAATTTATAAATCAATAGTAATAAAATGAACGTTAAAAGCTGTGACCAGTTTATTTACAACTTTGAACAAAATTTACAAGTGGAATTAATAGACCTTTGGTAGTAAATTATTTGTTAGGAGCTAATTACAAGCTGGTTTTGTTTATGATGAGAATTGTTTAACTGTCGAAGGGTATATATTGTATTGACTCACTAGCATTGTACTTATATAGCTATGATATTAGTAGAATAAAGAATGTTAACACTTTTGAAAGAAATATTATGAACAAAATAAGTTTTTTTGTATCATCGGACACCAATAATATTAGGTCATTTTTAGTGTCTGTTTTATTTTTTATGGTATAATATTATAAATATTTATTATTATATTTTGGAACTTAAGTACTATTTTATGAATGTTATCACAAACGAAATAAACGTGAAAAAAAGAGCGCGTAACGCATCAAAAGCATAAATCTTTCCCATATGTATCATCACCGCACCGTTGGTAAAGTCAAACACCACTACAATTAAAGGTATACCCGATGAAAGGCGCTTAAGGAATTTGATTTGATAATTCCACCAATGGGTAAGACTGATTTATATTTCCCGTGAATTCCATACCGCATTGTTTCCAGCAGTTAGCCAAGAGTACGCAACTTTCCGATGATGCGTATCGCCGTTGCAACTTCCTTACTTTGTGTCAGTTTCAACGTTACCCCTTAACGTTATTGTTTTGATCAACAAAGGAATTTAGGTCAAGAGCCGCTCAGATTTGCTGGTAATGAAAAGATTGAAAAGATTATTGTTATTATGAATATTAAATTGCCGAGCTTTTAGGTTATTGCATACTGCTTATAGTAAGTAGCTACCGATGTAATCAATAAACCTATTAATTATATTATTTTGCTTATCATAATTATTATACTCTGTGGTCAACTGCAGAATGTAGGTCTCCCATTGGAAAGACGTTGCCTTCATCTACACTACACGTTTGGCAACGTTTGTACTTTTAATTGTAAAGTTTGAACTAACCTGGATCATCTGCCTTACACAGTTATTTTTTACCAACCAAAGCAAGTGGATAGTATTATTTTTATTCCACATAAGTCGCATTGTCTTACCTTAAGGGGCTTTGTCCAACTACTGCTCAATGTTATACAATTCTATAGAATAGAATTATTTTATTTTATTTTATAAGGGATAACAAACAGTTGCACAATGTATAACATAAGACGCAGGCTTACAATATATATATTATTGCTAATCATGCAACCAACCACATTATCCACAGATTACTACAAAATAATGAAAATAATGTACCTAAATAAATAACTATTATAAGAGAGGCATAGTGTGCATTACTTATTTAATAATATAATATAATATATTATACAAAAAATCTACAAAGACAATTTGGAAGCTCATTGTGACAGCAATTCATGGACTTTAGTTTTAAATTAATTCAACGAGAGTGAAAAAACATCAACGTCGTGGGCACTGATGTATTATATATTAATAAGAAAATTGTAATAAATATTTGTTTACAAAGTCTGGTTTGGTTTGCTATGCTATGCCAGCCGTCACAGGAATGTGTTGGCGGCTGCGCACGCGTCGATTCACAGAGTAACCATAAACAGTCGGTTATTTTCAGATGTCCCTCCACTCGGAAAGTCCACAGGAAGATATAATTAATAGAGGAACATTAACAGCCCATTTATAAAACGCATTAAAGGGAAACGCCAAATTATGAATTTTACAGTTATTAATGTTGTTGAGATTAGTCCAATCCTGTTCAGTGTTTGTTTATATTTTGCGATTCCGGTGACATAAATTAACGCATCTTTTCTTATTTTCTTTAGTTTTTGATATTCCTATTTCTCCATATTCCTGATCTTATCAAACTCAGCCTTCGGTCGTTTTCTATACCAAGTTTCGAAATCAGTTCAAGAGAATACAGTATGTTCCCTGAACTTTATGTTGTCCCTGTATAGTAAAATCCCTAAAAATTTTCGGATTTATTTTCAAAAACTTCAGAGTACGTTTAAAAATATCCACCGTACCTTTGAACTCTATTGTCATGAAAAAGTCTGGTGTCAATTTATTTGACCTCCAAGTAGTTAATCTCGATACACTCACAACCTTTAAGGCTCATAAGGAAACGGCTTTCTCGTAGGAAATCAACGTACACAATACAGGTGCAAGACCTTTGTACAATGCAGCGCAGCCGCAGAGAGCGTTACTGCATGTTATATGGGTGCAGTCCCGGGGTATGCAGGAAATGCAAGGATTCAATATAAATGCTAGCCTATGCATCTCTGGAGGTATACTACCGAATGCACTCGTCCGAAGTTTCAGGCAGTCCAAAATGTTAACAACTTCTTCAGGCTCAAGATTTTCTCTTGTTCTGTGGGCTCAGCCTACTATTGATTAGTTTTCGATTGATAAACAATAATTACGGAGGAATTCGGAGGATGTAATTTGTTGCTAGACGAAAGCTGGCATCCAAATGGAAGCGCCACTTTCCCTGTTAAATTAATAAGTAATGTTATTTTTATTAAAAAACATGCGTACTGATAATAAAATTGTTCAAAACCAAAACATCTTTACTTTACAGTGGACCTACTGTTGATTTATCAGTGAGAAATTAATTTTGGTTCTGCGTAATTATAAAGTTGTATGGCTGCAGACGGCGCCAAAGGATCTTATATTTCTAAATTAGTAAAATCATTTGTAATTTGTATAAAACACAAAACATTGTATAGTTATATTAATTTACACATTACCACAGAATACATAATAGTGTCATTACTTAAGTTTTATTATTCGTAGAAACATGCAAATATTATATAATATATACTATAAATAGGTATAGAGAAATCGACGCAGCTAAAGTTTCTTTTAACCTTTTTCAGCACAGAATCAACTTGATGTAAAAAAAAAATTATACCATTTTATAGCTCGTTATTTGATCTCTGAAATGTATCAATTTCTTTGCGAATGTGAAATAGACTCAATCTTAACTCTAGCTGAAAGTGCGTCTCGAAAAATCTGCTTAAAAGCATAAAACATGATGCCTTCCACAAATGCTGACATTCCATTCTTGATCTTGTTAACTTTCAAAACACGCTTATCCCTCGGGCATATAAAAATGCAAAGCGAATCGTAGACAAGTGCCGAATGCAAATTTCATTTTTCTCCCCCACTCAATATTTTGTTTGACATTATTATAGGGATGTTGACTATTTTTTTTATTTTATGTTACATAAATTACCTCTCAAAAAAAAAACATTGGTAAAATAATTAATTCGCTAGCATGAAAACTGCCCGAGATATCACAGTGTGAAATGCACACAAATGGACTCGATCAAAAACGCTCCATACTAATGGCTTGCACGTTATGACGTCACGCCTTGCAAGTTTGTATGCAACGCATAGGAAATTTGTTCAGCAGCTATATTAAATATTGTGTTTATCAAAATGGTTTCTTCGACAAATTTGCTATACATTTTACGGACTAATTAAAGGTATCATTTATTTTAATAAATTTTATACTTTTTAAATGGACTTGTCCACCCAACTTTGAAGGGTCATAAAACAAATAATATGCAATATATAAAACCAAGAGGTATACAAGCTACTCTAAAAGTTTAATATGTTTACGATTTTTATTAGTATTTCGTTATTTTATTCATTAGTCAACATCCCTATTGTTAGGCTCGACTTGTTTTTCTCTCGATCCAAAATGTGTTTTGATAGCGTTTTTTGTGTAACATTTTTCTGCCTTTACTTAAAATTTACTAAAATGTTTACCAAAATGTGAAAAACAATTTATTTAACAGCAGTATCTACCTAAGACTTATATTAGGATTTTATTATGACGCGAATACCACCCTTAGTACGCGTGGAAACCCTAGAAACTTTAAATACCTACTACGTCTAAAAGTCTAACTACATTATAATGATAAACAATAAAATCAGTAAAGATATTAAGCCAACAAAATCCCTTGACCGTTTTTTTTTATTTTTAACCGACTTCCAAAAAAGGAGGAGGTTCTATGTTCGTCTGTATATTTGTTTTTTTTTTTTTTTTTGTGTATGTCCACCGATTACTCGAAGACGGCTGAACCGATTGAAATGATTCAAACGTTATTACATTAGGTACACTTCCAAGTTGGTCCCATTTTTTAAAATTTGGAAATCGGTTCAGTACTTTTCATGTAATTTTGAAAAAAAGCACGAAAATAGTATGATTTTGTGTGAATTACCTCGATGATTGGTCGTATTACTTCTTTGTTTATGAACTGAATAAGATAATTATTTTTTTGTTGGAAGAAGGATATCTTAAGTGTAGTTTTTTAACCGACTTAAAAAAGGAGGTTCTCAGTTTGACCCGTATTTAAGTATGTTTCTCCGCGATTATCTTACGTTTGGCTGAGCCGATTTTTCTACATATATAATAGACCTTACCTACAAGGTTCCTACACTAAAAATAAAAAAATAAAAAATTGTTTAAAAAAAACAAAAAACCGACTTCAAAAAACCTACCTCTAAAAAGCAAGAAATAATATTCGTAATAATAAAAATACGTCTATTGAAGGTGAAGGGGCTTTTAGAATAAAAAAAAAAGGAATTTGTACTCCAGCCCCACCCGACTTCAATAGACGTATTTTTATTATTACGAATATTATTTCTTGCTTTTTAGAGGTAGGTTTTTTATTTTTTCAATACAACACCAACTTAGCTTTAGCGTCAGAAAAATACTGTAGGTATACAAACTACATATTATATGACTAGTTTCATTCAAATCCACTCCCATTCAATCACAAAAGTTAAATTACTATCACGAGAAGTTTCTACATAAAACTGACTGTGATGGAATAACGGTCATATTAGGTTATGTCACTAGCTGGGAAATTAACTAATTTAACTTCATAAGTTTTGTCACTGTGATAGTACTGTAGAAAGTAGATAATTATGTGGACTATCAAAGCCATCAAGAAATAATAAAGTATAAATTTTTGAATAAGTTATTATATAAGATAGCAAACCTTATTTTATAAGAAAAGATAAACATTATTTTTGTGTAATTTCAATAGGTTATCTGAGCATATTTGGAATAGCAGAGCGTATGATGAACTTGTGATGGCGTTTCGTTCTCAGCTATTTCAGTGAGCGACCGCCACAGATATTTATATCAGACTGAGAAATACTAATTGCTCGAAAGGACAGACGTGAAGTGACGAAACGCAGTCTCCTTGCAGAAAAACCAGACAAGAGTTTAAAGAAAAAAATGTAAACTAAAAAGGTCTGGCATATGGTACTGAAAAGACTAGCAAGTAAGCTGAAACGTATTTCAGCTGCCAACGTACAAACTACTAATGGATTTGATAACTTAATTATGATGTTAAAAATATTATACAAGAGCATTGAATATCTCCAGTAAGTTGTCATATATTAAAATCAAAAGTCCTAAAGCACAATATACTTATTTTACATTTATTATACCTACTAGTGCAAAGTTAAAGCGTTAGTAAAAAGTTCAAGAACAATCAATAAACATGTATTGATAGATCCACTGAAATATGTTACAAACTATTTAATTTTATTCAAACCAGTAATTGCGATTGACTGGATAAGACGAGACATACCCGGGCTATATAGGGAAAGCTGTCCAGAGGAATTTCTGGAATGGAATCGCTATTATGGAATTGTATCGGGGCACCAGGTGCTGGGTACATCATATCGGTGTATGGCCGCCTTATATTATGCTCCATCTAGTTTGATGTACGACAGCAATTTATTAACTAAGGTACGAGATTGCTGATTGTGAAAATTCCCGTCTGATTCCTATTACTTTAAATATAGAAAATTTTGTTTTGGTCCCGTAAATAGTAATGATTATTTCGTTATTTTGCATTACCTAAACTATTTTCTGTTAAAAACCTATTTGATCATCAATTCAATTATCTTTGTGCAATCAATTTTACTTATAATAATAGGCTTTGTCTACTTATTGAAGTAAGGCTACAAAATAATAAAAAGGATACAAAATTAAAATCTACACACAAACATTCTCGTGAATTACCTATTATAATTATCGTGTCTATGTCTAATAAAAAGTTGTACGTAAACACAAATCAATTATATAGTAAATTTTATATAATATGCTACGTAATAATTCCACTACATATATATGAGACTGATCTGCGTTGTATTATTGACCTGAATGGAATTATTTGTGATAAATAATCTCTATCAGAGGCGTAGGCCATTATTACCCCTACTACGATATTTTTTGTCACGAAAATATTTTTTCAGCACATTACTTAGCGGTTTGTTATTATTATTTTACCTTAAAATAATGTAGGTTCCATAGTTATGATTTCAATTTAAATATAAGTTGACTAGCTTTTTCCCGCGACTTCGTTCGCGTGATTAAGATAGTTGTGCATTTATTTTGAAAGTCACGGATTACCAATATACCAAGCTAGGTATTTATACCTAATCAGTAGACCTCATTTCACACATTTAAATTTTCCCATAAAAAAAAATCATGTACAAACTGGAACACTGTAGCATCCTGTACAACGGGAATTTTCCAAAACTCTTTCTTAGTGCTTACCTACACCATGAAAGGTATCTACCCTCCAAAAATAGTATCTCTACCAGCAAAATGGTTCAGCCCTATACAAAATCCCATACAAACTGGAACACCCTGTAGCACCTTGTATAACGGGAATTTTCCAAAACCCTTTCTCAGTGCTCACCTACACCATAAAAGGTATCTATCCTCCAAAAATGGTGTCTCTACTTCAACTCTATACAAATTCTCATACAAACTTGAACAACCTGTAGCACCCTGTATAACGGAAATTTACTAAAATCCTTTCTTAGTGCTCATCTATATCAAGAAAGGAATCTACCCTCCAAAAATAGCGTATCTATTTTCAGCCCTATACAAAATCCCATACAAACTGGAACACCCTGTAGCACCTTGTATAACGGGAATTTTCCAAAACCCTTTCTCAGTGCTCACCTACATCAAAAAAAGGTATCTACCCTCCACAAATTCTCATACAAACTTGAACAACCTGTATATCAGGAATATTCCAAAATCCTTTCTTAGTGTTCATCCACATCATGAAATGTGTCTACCCTCCAACAATAGTGTCTCTACCTTCAGCCTTTAGGGCTCCACGCCTATCCCAACAATGAATCAGTGAATCAGTCAATCAATTTAGAGTTTTATATGTATAGACTATCAGTAATTTGTGAAACAGATAAAAACGGGCATTTAGTATCCAACATTTTCTTACAATGTTATAGATGTTAATTTATACTCGCCTAAATGTTGGGAGAGCAAGAAATTTACGAGAAATATTATATCATTTGCAGAGAGATCATTAAAAGAATCGATAGTACGAGATTTCGGAAGCCTAATGGAATCCGACACGATAAATCACGAACGCGAATGTGAATAATGCGCCCGCGCGCCACGACGACGACGATAGCGTGTAGATATTCCGTGATAATCATTAACAAATCGATTGTAATGTATTACATCTTTGAGCGTAATTAATGAGGTAAACACAAATGCTTACTTATCGTGTAAGTAGATTAAGTTAAATGTGTTAATATTATATTTTATCATCATTTTTTAATCATTCAAGCCCCGGAAAATGAGACACAATTGATTTTCCATTGTTGTGCGGCCCAATCGGGCCGCTCTAGAGCGCTCTATAATTAAGCAAATAAGACCAAATTAAAAATATATTCTGCTGCTATGGTACGTACTCGTAGCAAAATCAATAGATATGTATCTGAAAGAAATTGGGTCAGGAACTCAGGAGTTTGAACTTCTCTCTAATGATAGTCCTCGCTTATAGTTCAAAACTGAAGCATCATCGCTTCCTTACCATGAGTTGCATTGTACGTTTGTTTACCACATTTTGCTGTACGAAGAACTACTCCAATTTTCGACAAATAAAAAAACCAGCAAAGCTGACGCTGTACGATTATTGCAAATGACGGATAGCATAACGAACGACATCTTTAATATCGCAATTTATCGTTATATGGTAAGAACTTCATCTACTATGCCAGATGAAGTGAACCTACGAGTACTTATATCGTATTTACTACTAATAATTTATAGTACGGATGTAGGTTGGTACTGAAATATTTGGATATATAGCATCGTTGCAAGGTTTACGACTTGCCTGCAAATAAACTCATAACGTAACGGTTGAAATAATGAAGGTAAAAGGTCTCGTTATGGCGGTAAGACATTACCGTGGGTACGGGTACGACGCTGAAGGGACATGGAGGGAGTTTGTCCATAATATTATTGTGACCTTAATATTAAAGTCTGATGTCTTGTTAAAGATGACACATATACAAATGAAATGTATTTAGAAGTTAGATCTGGTTATTTTCTAGTCGCGTCATTTTAAGTAGAATAACATGGAAATATAATTACCTAAGTTTATCTACTGTTTCTGATGTGGGTGGTTTTGATACCAATCTTTGTTTCTAATTTGTAAAGCACAGAGTTTTAGCTACATAATCCTATCGTATAATTATTAAACCAACATTATTAAAATAATAAACTCTTTATGAGCAGATTATTAGTACAGCCAATCCAAACATTAATGCATGAATGCTTATCCCTTTAACGTGTAACATTTAAATTTGTTAACCAACCCAGAAAATGTTTAAAATTATCTCAGTAATGTTGCATTAATTTCTCCCTCGCCCTTTCAGTGGTCCATTAACGCTATGCCATAAATTATCCTGCTGAAAAAACCATTACGGTATTTCTTTTTTAATTTATCTGTAAAAGTTTCATAGAGCATAATTTTGTGACAAGTTATATTTTTGATAAATCGTACTAATATGTTAAATGCGAAAGTTTGTGTGTGTGTGTGTGTGTTTGTTACCTCTTCACGCCTAAACGGCTGGACGGATTTGGATAAAATTTGATTGGTAGACAGATTAGGACCTGGATTAACATAAAGGCCACTTTTCATCGTGGTAAAATTAATTGACGCAGATGAAGTGGCAGGCGGCGCTAGTTATACCTATATAAGTTAATATTTTGTAAATATTTTTTACGATATATCAATAAAATCTGTAAGAGGAAACGATTTCATATAAATTGTTAAGCTGTTACTGTTAAGATGTCAGTAAATAAATTTTGCACTGCATTGTACTTAATTTGAATGAATAGAATGCATATCGTGGCCTTTACGTAAGACATCACTAAATATTATTTTGCATGATTCATTGTTTTATTTGTATTAACATTGCTCCATGTTCTTGTCAGCTGGCAATCGGAATCGGACAAATCGGTTTGGGTTGGATAGTTTTGTTTGTCTGTCTGTTTGTCCGTCCGTCCGCCCGCCCGTCGCTCGGTCCGTCCGTCCACGCAGTCGAAGTCGCGGGCGGCCGCTAGTAAAAAATAAAAACAATGCAAATTGGCACCGCGAAATTGTTAATTTAATTTCAGTATTCCTTTCAACAAGAAAGTTCAAATTAACTTCACTTTAAATTGACTGAAACAATCAGTCAATTTTAATTTGAAGTATTCTCGATATATGTTGTTAACCCCAGCGCACACGAGCAACTTTTGTCTCCGCAACTATTTTGTCTGTCACATCAATTTTACTGGTTTGTTTAAAAACGCGCACACGTAGCGACGCGACACGTTTACATACAACCAACCATGTGAGCGACAAAATAGTTGCGCAGAAAAAAGTTGCTCGTGGGCGCTCTCCCTTACAAGCGTAAGTATTTGTTATGTTCTCGAGCACAGAAGCACACTTGTTCCGCGAGTACTATTAATTGTATTGTTGAATTCGTAAAACCCATTCAGAGGCAGAAGCAATTAGATGCATACGAAATTATTCTAAGTTAGTACGGTCAGCAACGAAAGTAGCTTAACACTTTAGTACCTTGTCATATCAACTTTTTTGACAGACGTGTCACAGTTTGAAACATAATTAAAAAAATGTTGCTATGACAAAGTACTAAAGTGTTAAACAACTTTCGATGCTGACTGTACCTGATTTAGAGGTTCTGGCTATTTTCCTGTTATTTTACTTGACAAATAATTATATGCAAATTCTCTTCGATTTTTAAATTAAACCAGAAGATTAATTTGATCACTTGGATGTTCAGCACTCAAAAAACTACACGCTAGGCTTCCAATCCCATATCAAATTAATTGAATTCCGCAACAAGACGACCACAACGCCATTACAAGCAAAATTAATGCGAGTAAAAAGCATTTAAAGGCAATCTAATCAATCATATTTGCTCCTGTCTCACCAAAAATAGTCGAGCGACATTTTTTGCGTTCCTTTACTAATAATACTGTGTATTGGCATTGGCGTCTAGTTAATCAGATTAATATTAACAACCGGACTGGCTGGCTCCAGGTGTAATTACATCGCAGACAAATAAACAAACACGATGCGTTGACAGGAAACCCTCCGATGATGGTTTCGATTCGCTGTAAAGTCTTGTACACAATGTACTCATTGAATACATAAAGGTAGAGGCAATAAGTCGAGGTATGATAAATCTATGTTTATATATTTATTGATTTTGCCCAAACTAACAACTGAGATTTGAACAAATCATCCTTATGCATATGGGGTACATTCAATAACAAAAAGATGTTTTCTTTCATAGATTTTGATTTATTTTATTTTGTTAGTAGTGCCGTGGTATTTTATATTTCTATTTATGACTTTGTTCATCTGGGTTTTAAGTGTTAAAACAGATAAAATATCCAACGGACAATAATTAATAATCACTGCGCATTATTTAAAAAATGTGCAATCAAACACGCATGATAATGGCGTAGTTGTTCCATTTCACGAAGACCGTTTAGCTATGAATGTTGTTAGGCGTGCAGATGCACATTATTTTAGTGTGCGTCTGGACGCTCTCGTATTACGCACACTAAAATAATGTGCATGTGCACTATACAAGGCCAGTGTATATAGGAATTAAACCATGCGCCATGCTCAACAAATACCGCATTAAAGAGCTGGTTTAAAAAGATAACATAAAACAATCGAATACCCAACTAAACCCATCCAGCTATCAGCGATCAAATGCTTTCACATCAGTGTTTATCAATACCAGCCGCACTGTTTATAACGAGACTGTGCATCTATTTCACCAGCTGTACCAGAATGATAGCATCGGAATAACTCGTCTACCCTTCGCATTTCTCCGATAATACACGAGATAATCCGTCAGAGAGCGGTTTTAATTGCGAACGCAACTTCTATTATATTATCGTCATAACATCTAAGCTTTACCTTTAAAACTTTTATATATGTAGATGTGCATGGTTTCCGGTATTTCAAATAGGCACAGTCTAAACATTTATATAAGTTTATGCCATGTGTGTACTAATAAAAAAAGGTGACTGTCAGTTATTGTTTGCGGAAAACAAGTTTTCCATTCTTCACTGTTGTTGTATGGCACAGACATTAGTACTGTGTTGTATGGTCTGTGCCATTTTCTTTTAATAAAGTTGGATCAACACTATACAATACAATGTCTTCCTTACACAAAAATTACAAAGATGGCGTTTTTATTTGCCCTCGAGATCCCGATGGGTCGTCGTGTTATACGGGAATACAGGATAATGACCGCAGACCCTAATAAGATAAGATATAGTATGTAGCTATTTACTTCGTAACGATATCTCTTGTCCGCACGTCTTCTGTTTTTTGTGCTGATATTTAACACACCTTGCCTAGTTTATAATATTTTAAGACCTCAATGATATTCAGATTTTAATTCAATAGCGAGTCATTTAGCGACCGCCGCAATCATTATGCTACACACTCTTTGGAAGCAATATTAACTATACAGGGTGAAATCGATCTCATTGCTAATCTCTTAAGCTAAGAATCTAACGGCGATATTGATAACTGTCGCCCTGAAAATCGACCCGTGGGGGCAAGCGATTGTCGATAAACAGCCCTAGGCGACTTAAGTCACCTAGCAAGTCGCCCGAAAAATTTACTTGTGTAAATGCCTCCACGGGTCGATGTTCCGGGCGACAATAATAATTATCAATGTCGCGATTACATTCTCAAAAGATTGCCAATGACTTCGATTTCACCCTGAATATTTTTTCTTTTTTTATGAATACTTAGTTTATTGGGTTAGAAATTAATGTAAATTTTCAGTCTGGTTAGTTCTATTGTTTTTTCTATGCCTTTTTTTCGTACTTGTGTTTCGTATCGTAGTTATGCTATGTAGTAAGCCACGTGTATTTTTTTGTTTTTGCTTTGTGGTAGAGTTTAGTCTAAAGGCGACGCCTCTTTGGTAAAATCGGCGTCGCGACGGATCGATTGCTGCGTCCCAGCACCAGACTGTAGGTTCAACAACCTTTAGAATATTTTAGGAGCTTTTGCTTAGTAAGTTAATATGTATCTCTGTTACAAAAGTATAGTTCAATTTGAAATAAGTTACTGTACCTGCTTAATTTGAGGTAATCCGAAGAGACTCAACCTTTCCTATCAAACTGTTACATAGTTATCTATAGATTCAAATAATGAGTCTATTGAAACATTCAGCATCAAACTGCGATTGGTACATTTTGTGTTACTAATTGAGTAAGTAACACAAAAGTTACCTATTTAACCATTGATTTTATATAATTTCTTACAATAATAATAAGTTATACTTATCAGTACTATATGTAATTTACATTCTCTTAATCGTTATTAGGGGAATACAATTTATATTAGCGGCCAACCGTGACTGCGTGGACATTTCTCTATCGCTCGGGAACAGTACTTTTTTTCTAGATGAAAGGTACCCTATGTCCTTTTCTGTACATCTGACAACGTGTAAGCAAAATTTCATGACGATCGGTTGAGTAGTTAAGACGTGAGGGCGTAACAAACAAACAGACTTTCGCATTTATAATATTAGAAAGGATTAGTAAGGAAGGATGATACTGATTTTTTTTCGGCCTTCAAGTTTTAAATTAATTGTCATAATCAAGAGTGCTTCTAAATTAGATCTTTAGATTTAGGATTCTTATAAGTAACATATTCCAAAAGCTCATCTAAAAAAGATTCATAGTCATGTAACTAATACTGACACATTATGTTATCAACTTTATCATAGAAATAAAGGAGATAATAAAACGTTTTACTACCTACGTTCATAGAGAAAGGTCCCGTAGTTATCTACAAGTTTCGTGGTTACCGCCGCTATTCCAGACTGCTCTTTGCACGCGGTCCCGAGATATGGGACCGTCCAATTTACTACGGCGGTACACTTGAATATAAATAGTGGTTTATACGAAATTTCACCTCTTGCAGATGAGTGCGAGATTCAGGTGAAGCGTATTTGATCGTATAACGTAACGTATACAACGTATATATATATACAAAAATATAGGGTGGAAACGAAGCGTGTCAGTTCGAGTTCGAGATTTGATTTTTCTATCGTGTTCTGATTTTAATATTCAAGGACTCAGTTTATTAAAATTGGTAAGAGTCAAAGAATTAAAATCAAAAATAAAACACTAGATATACCTAAAGTCAAATGGGAGCTTTGTGATGACTGATGATTCCGATTTCTATTCATGATGATGATTGTTTGACTTTAACCATTCGTTCAAAAAATTATAATAGAAATCCTATTTACTTGCCTTATTTATCAGCTTTTCTCCACTTCTTCTAAAAGCACATACCTACCTAGCGGAAAAATGATCCCGAGGTTAACGTCCTATCGTCCTTTAAGTAGGTAGGTACTATATCTCCGTTTCATGTCACACCATATAGATAAGTTGGTTCTAAATGAAGGATCAGGTGGCGCTAGCTAACAGGGCTAAAGCCGGTCGTCGATCTTTATTTGTACAACCCCCGCTCATAGCGACAACGAGACAGTAAGTATATTCAGTAGAATTGAGAATTGTTACTGGGGAGCATGTAAGACGTATAAAAATCACTCTAACGACAGAACAATAGCTTATTGTGTTTATTACTTTTTTAACTTTATATATATTTTGCTCTATACCAACTTTATAACGCTTCAAAAACGGAATACCTAACATAATTTAACATTGTCTATCTGTCAACCAAAGACAATAAAGATTCACGAACACGAAATAAAATATCTTATAGACATTATTATCTATCGGGATTACACACACAGAGGAAATAATCACTACGTTTATTGCACGTTTGAAAACTTTTATTAAGGCCGATGCCTGAATTTAAGATTTTAAAGGGTTAAAATGTTTGGACATTTCAAAACTTCCACTCAAGCCTCAGATCTGAAAGTGAAATTGTGAATTCAGCCTCGCGTCACGTCAGTCGTAAAAGTCAACTACTACGGTATTTGGTTTTACGGGTGACAAGCTGGCAACCTGTCACAGGCTACGAGTTATAATTTTGATAACATTATATAGGTATTGTGCTGTATTGTTTTTACGTAGGCGCGTTCGCATTGTTCATCCAAAATTAGCCAGATGTGAATGTATATAGTAACTAACTTCGAGTTACATCAACCTTTCTTTAATGTGAGCACAATACAACGGTAAATACAAATGATACATGGATATGAAAGCTTCACAAATTAGAAAATGGTTCGAATCGAAAAAAATATTAATTCGCAGAGGTTGGTTTTGGTTCCCTTTATTGAGCGACGCGGCTTCCGACAGCCGCATTTCTCTACTAAGCCTTTATTTAATCACCTAAGTAATGAAATTATTGTATTATTTTTTCTATTATCTAACAAGCTTTTGAATATTGTCGTTCCGTTAAATGATTATTAATAATTCTAAATACTTACAGTTCAAAAGCAAAGGTATTTTATTTCTGAAATTCATCAATCTTTGCACTCACAAACAACTCGGCCGAACGCGACTTTTATGTAAAGCCAAATCCATTTGTGGATTTTATCGCACAAAGCACTTGGCACAACGACACAAAACAAAAACTAATTTTAGTATCGGTATGTTCTCTTATTTTAACCTACAGTGTGTTGAACTATAACTGTACAAACATAACAATTTAAATCAATTCCCAAGAATAACATTGCAAGAGAAAAAACAATATAATTATGAAGTTCATATTTAATTTAAACTGATTTTTTTTATTTCAATTAAATAAAATCATTACATAAAGAAAGTTTTTTTTTTGCATTTTGAATAATTTTGTGTCTCAATTTCGTTCAACTTCGACTGCACTATATGAAAGCGTCTCATAAAGTTAGATTTATTCCAGTTAACTTCCCCGGGGACATATTTTGTGGTTGTTTGCCAATGATATTAAATGTAAAGATAGGTTATGCGCCAACATCATTGCTATTTAAAACAGCGTAAAGGTACTATAGATACACACATTGGCCGCTGCATGCGCATTGGCTGCCAATTAACAGCGCGTCAGCTGTCTCCTTCACTCCCACACGCAAAGCAGACAGCTCGCTCTTTGTACAATATGGCCGAATAAAGTAATAGAAAATACATATTTTTATTAAATACAGTACTTACGTCTGAAATAAAGCATTTTTCCGATCTCTGACCGTTGCTGTATAATTTGTACATCGTCTAAAGACGCAAGTAGACATTTTTTTATGGTATTTCACAATTTTATTGCGTCTGATTGACGAGAGCCGCGTGTGTTACCGTGTCGCGAGACTGGGCATGACTAATTGAAAGTCGGGCAATTACCTGACTTTCGTCTTGCCATTGTGAAGCGCGGGTAACCTATCTTTACATTTAATATCATTGTTGTTTGCATATCAGGGGAGCAGTCCTTTGTCTTATTAGTGTTGAACTGTTGAGATAGCTAGCCAAGATTTGGTAGAGCAATAAATCCGTCTAGAACAGACAAACTTTACTTAAGCTTGCGTATATCCTTCTTGGGATCCCTAAACATGTCGTAAACGTTATACCTTCTAACAAATAAGCAAAGCTTAGAATAAATGGTTTGCAGGGTCGGTCTTGGGATGGGTGACTAAAAATTTATTATCTCGAGCTCCTCCGTGTCTCGGAAGGTACGTTAAGCCGTTCGTCCCGGCTGCATTTGCAGTCGTTAACACCCACCAATCCGCATTGGGCCCGCGTGGTGGGTTATGGCCAGTCGTCCTTAAAGGCCTGTGCCCCAGCAGTGGGGACAATAAAAATGGCTGATGGACATGGACAGACATTTTAAACATATCGCATTAACAATTAGACCCTACCGGAACGTCAAAAAGAAGACTAAATATTAATCTTACACCTACCGCTTTAAGGTTAAATTGCATTGAACATTTACCAGGAGCCCAATCGCGGTAATTCTGAACGATAAAACCAAAAACGTTACGTTGTCATTTAGGTTATATTTACCTAAAAATCTTTGGTTTAGCTTCATAATTTTCAATTAAATTGTCCCAGATTGTAGTCCTAGACGCCTTAAGCAGAGTGTTCAACAATTTTAACAAAACTAAAGCGAGTATTTTTCTGTACGAATTTTACGAAACTGAAACGGTAACGATTTAGCTTTGGTTTTATCGTTGAAAATTAGCGCGATTAGGCCCCAGGTATTCCTATACGGCAGTTGGTACGCGTAACATAACTTTATATCCTACATCCGATTGATTTTGCGAAGTTCACTTGGCGGTTCCGACTCCGGATATCACGTTTTTGTAGCTTCCTCTTCAATTGCCTTTACCTTATTAAGTATTGACTGTGATAAGTAAATCTGGACTTTATTACGAAGTAGTTTGATATAAAGTTGCGTCAATAATCTTCACGTCGCGACATCGGTGCTTTTGTTTTTATTTTAGTCAATGCGAATCAAGACGTTATAAGCTTTCGTGTTAGTCTACATTGATGTTGAAATTTTTAGCTGACATCAAGTTAAGGTATATTAAATATACCTTAATTTGTACACCTTTATACATTTATTAATTGTTCAATAAGTCATTTCCCACAATAATTACCAGACATCATTAAGTAATTGCTTTTACCATTGACTTACACGCTATACAGAGTGGAGAGGACAATGCGACAATAAATTAAATCTCGTATATCTAGTATCGCTCCCAGTCTACCTGTAAAATATCTATTAAAAATACCCAGTAGTTTAGTCACAAGATTTTTTTTCGTTTTTAACATTTTCTACATGCTGTATCTATTAAGCTATTGCCGAAAACCCCTCCATGAGTATAAATTAACACAACGTTGCCAAATTGTACCTTATGCTCAAGACGTTACGACGACGACGACTTACATGACTCTTACATGACATCTAAAAATGTGCGAATGAGACAAAATCTACCTATTTCGAACAAACAATAAAGTTGACAACGTTTCAAAATCTTTTACATGTGTGAAAATGTGTATTTATTATTATTGAATTACTTACGAAAGCAGGAGGCGTATTTTTCCTTTTCCAACATTTTATTTTATGAAATGTCCAAACAAACACTTTTTTACGTGCCAAAGTCCTACACCTTGTCTACACGTTTACCTACAGTGGTTACTCTTTAAAGTTTTATGGAAATTGAAATAAATGCACTTCTTCAAACCAACCTGTATTTTATTAAACAGATTCAAACGTTAACAATATCGATTTTAATTTCGCAATTCAAAAAATTGTTTCGCTGAAAACTTAGGTTTTAAGCAGTATCATGAAGTCCACTTAGGGACTGTTACATTACGACTGTCTGCCATTACAAATTCTTCAGAAACCTTGATATTACTTTCGAATAAAGTTAAAATTAACTAAAATACTACAATTCAATTCAATACATTCAAAACACAAGCGAAAAATATTTTGACATTTGACAGCGATAGTTTTTTTTGTGAATGCTCGTTGTCCGGTTTTTTATTTTTCATAGCAGCAAAATGACAATGAGTGGTGAAAATTCATTCAGCTATGGTATAATAATAATAATTTTTAGTCTGTGACTTTTTAATATTTTATTTTTATTCTGTTTACTTATTGTACAACACACACCAAGACATGGCTTAAAGGACTTTGCATCCAAGCCAAAAATCTTAAAAAAAAAAAAACTTAATATTAAGTTTATGGTACAAGACAACTCAAAAACGCCCAAGGAGCATATCGATGATGACTTGACGTCTCATTGACGCAGAAGACTGCGTCAAAGGTGTTAAAATCTGTTAGAATACGAATAAGTATTACTTCTATGCCTTATTATAATTTCACAGTTTTCGAGTACACTGACATGATTTTAATAATGGGGAATGTCGCTGTTTTAGCTTTACGGAAATACCGAGAGAGATATTATGGTAAAACTTGTGTTTGTCCTACCCATGGTCGCACTATTGAGCTGTCCAAAGGATACAAGAAATATTTAATTTGTGACTAGGTATTCAGTGTACATAATAACTTTAAATCGGTGATTTAGGATTTAAATTTAGGATTGCCGTATTCAAAATAAAAAAATACCGTAAAAAGCAAAAAAATAATAATTTATTGCCCTGTTTTTGAAAAATATAAAATCTCAGCAATGAAAATTGCCGTATGGATAGCGTTGTTGCATGATGCCGTGGCTCCAGTCGCTGCCGTAGATATCGAGAAAAACACTGTATTAATCCAGCATTAAATGGCGCCAAAAGCAGGGGGGTATCACTCCGCGCTTAAACTTTTATATTAGCCTACTGCTCGCGGCCCACTCCAAGAGGGCCATTGTCGAGGGATATCACCGCGCCGACCGAAACGCGCGGCGTGTGCAAGCGACGAGAGCGCAGCGCGTGAACGTCACGAACGAAACGAGTCAGTCAAGCGCCGAATGCGAAACTGCATGCATTTCGTTTTTGATACCTACTTAATTACTAACGTACCTACCAAAGTTTATTGTATTTTTTGTATACATATTTACATACTTAGTTGTATCGAAGTTCGAAATATGGCACCAGTAAAGAAAAAAGCTAAAAAATACAATTTTTTTTTCACCCATCCCATAACCGAGCCTTGCAAAAGTTGCTTAACCTCCGCAATCGTTGGGCCAGGCGCTATACCACTGCGCCATCGAGCTTCTCTAACTACTTAGAAATACTTATTATTTATGCTCTTTAAATATGCTCAGCTCACCCATTAGGTAGATTTATTTTATTTTATAAGTAGGTACCTATTAGTAATTTTATTGTTTATTCATGGGCATAACAAATGTTTTCTATGATATCAGTAACTAGCGAGTAGCAACCCCGAAATGTGTCGGTTGAGACAGAGCTATGCTACAGAAAGAGACGCCTCTCTTTCTTCTTCGTAGGTGCATATAATTTTATCCACGCAACGTTGTGCAGTTTGAAATTGTACTTTATTGCCGTGCAGCGAGAGTAGCTTATTATTTGATGGTCCTCGCGGGGACGGACTTCTGTACGTTAGTACTATTATATATTCTGTGCCAAAAGTTCATTTCGCGGCTTATTGTCACCTGTCAACACTATTCTGTGACCTAACACCGCGCTGTTGCCGCTCTTACCATAGGTAAGTAACCAATATTTACAAAGGGGGTGTTTAATTTCGTACTTGTTTTTGTGGTATTTAGTTTGTTCGAAAAACATATTTTTTTTATTTTGCTCCTAGGAATTATTTGATAGTTTCAAAGTACTTCTATGAACTAGTGTCTACAGTGTTATCATTTATTGTCGCATTGTCCTCTCCACTCTGTATAACTTTTTAGTAACTGGAACTCAATTTTTTTTAAATTTTCTTTTCTTTTATGGCAACCGACTCATGTAGTAAGTAAGACAAAATTAAGACTAATCAAAACTGTTTATCACTTTTAACGCACTTGAAGTTAAAACCCTCTTTAATGCGATAAGAATAAATTGTATCATTATGATTTATTTTTTATGACAAACCAGACAAAAAGTACCCTAAGGACTTTTAAATATGCCCAACCCAAATAGCATTAGAACGCAAGGGTTCCATTGTCGTTTTTTTTCGCAAAACCCTAATATATTGGTTTTATATCCTTCCACAATGGACCCTTAAAATTTAATAAATCCACGTAAGGTAGTAGTTCGCCCCTCGGGAGTCAGGACTTGAATCTAATAACACCTTTCCTAAAGTAAAGTTTGTGTCAGCGTATAAGTAAAAATGGTTCTGGAAAGCTTTGGATCGTTCATTGTGATTTCACCTTTGGCACTATAAAAATGTTTATTGTGTCTGTTCTTGACTTAAATGTTCATATAATGTGTCGAAACAGAGAGCGTCCAAAGTCGCTCCCACGTTTATGTATTGGATTAAAATATAAACGTGTTAAAGTATAATACAATTTCGTCTACTTGACTTCTGCTTTCCGTATTGCATTGCTTTAATTTTCCAGCACTAATAAAACCTGCACACTAGGCAGCGTGGCGCCGAGAGGTCTGGGATGGAAATGCACACTGCGCCATTTGTCACCGGTCAGAATCGGACCGACCGCTTATTTAGTTGGCACCGTTCCATAGCGCACTCGCTGATCGAATCTGGCTTAAGGAATCTTGATAAAATGCTTTGAGAGCGAAACAATACACATTTTCGGGAAGAAGTTCTTTTCTTATCTGATATCATACAAAAAAAACTCATCCCAGCATAAAGATATGAGAAGTAACTTTAAGTAAAATCTTCCAATATAAAAGTGTTCCATTCCATTTTGATATCCCAATATTGTTAAATGAATAACTACTTAGTCAAACCTTATTGTTTTTTCTTTCAGTTTCAAAGAATATGATATCCTGCTTGAAACATAGATGCAGTTACCATGCATAAGGAAGGACCATTCAATAAACCAATTTAGTATTATGAATGAGTCATTTGAGTTCCTAAGTGTGAATAGCATCAGGAATCAGGATCCTCGTAGAGTATAGTAATGAGTTTTTATTGAAAATTTATTCTGAATACTTACATTACTTACTTGTTTTCTCATTAATTAAATGAGAAAAATCCAATGCTTAGATGAAAAAGAAATATTTCTAACAATTTTTCGTATAGGTACTTATTTTTACGAATTTTCAGAAACTTTATTTATTCCGAGTCCCAGCCGTGTTGCCAACTTCGTTAAATAAATGCAAATAGTGTTTCGCTTTATTCAAGGGTTGCCAAAAGTAGTTTTAGGCTATTGTTGGCACCAGCCCTACATTTCTTACTGTAGCCCTAGCATAGATAGTTTGTAATTTAACACGAAGGAATTCCAAAATAATAAATTAGAGTTATTCATTGATAACAAAACAGAGCTACTTATTCATAAAACTAATATATACAATGATGATTAGTGCCTAAATACTCTAGCTATTAGTAATTACCTTTTCAATACTTTTTTTATAACTCCTGCCCCCCTAGCATGCCCGACGAAACACGATAAAGGTATATCGCGTGATATAGCGTTTTATCGACACCCAACTGTCAAAATCAATTGCCTTTTGACAGTTAAACGTGATAAATCACTATATCATATCGTGTTTTGGTAGTCATGCTATGCAGGCTGAAATTAAAACAATTTTCTTATAGGTCTGTATAAATAAATATATTTTTTTAGAATAAGTAGTTGGCAACCCTGTCTGATGAACAAAGCGATGCGTTCGATGACTGCCCGCTATGGCATGTTCCGGGAACAGAAAGGCCTTAAGCCAACCTTCGAATAACAATTACATAACGTTATTCGTCCTTCCGCCAACGCACGGCATGCATACGCAGGCCACCGCCATATTGCTTTAACATTGGAAGAAAATACATAAAACCTAGTTTACCAACTAACTCTAATTGTAACTAAATAGTGTACCATTTATAATATACCAATACCTGTGTCATTTTAGAAAAAAGGCAGTCTGTCTGGCTTCCAGACCCATTTAAAATCGTGGACAACTGAGGAGCGTCGGAACAAAAACCGATAAATCACATTTGTGTTTTTTGTGGAAAAATGTAAAAAACTGGACAAGTTCATGGTTTTCTAATTTAGAGTTAAAAGAAAAATATCATTTTATTGGTGTTAGCACCACTGTTTGGAAACCTCAATTCTGCATTCGTAACTGTAATACCTCTTAAGTTATAAAAAAATATATGGATATATCGGTTTTTGACCAAACCAACTGGATATATCGGTTTTTTATAAAACACTGTAGGAAAAAATAAGGCTGCCTTACACTAATTTATTATACAATTGTTTATGGTTTTGTAATGAGAAACTCCTTATTAGATATATCGGTTTTTGACAGAATCAAAAGAGTCAACAATGAAATATGGTAGGGATCGCCATCGTTCGTGCAATTAGTGTTTTATTGGTTTATCTTCAGATTCGGGTATTTCGGAGCCAGATCTAGAGCGGATTTAGCAGTTTTTGACCAGGTTACGTTAACCACAGAGCAAGATATGTACGATAACAACCAATTGCCATCGCAAAAAAAAATTCAAAATGTGATTTATCGGTTTTTGTTCCGACGCTCCTCAACTTATTTAAAATACTTAAATGATTCTCTTTTAAGACTTTGTAGTACTTTTATACAATAAGGTAGTACTCCGTAGTAGGTATATCATTATAGCATTTCTCTTTATTTTCTCCAGGCATGCTTTATCCGATAACCTCGTATTTCTGTTATCTTTAAATATAAAATAAATAGTTACGTCCCACCAGCCTGTAGTGTCTGTTGACCGAGATTGCAGCGTCCAAAACAATTTTTTTGAGCTTTATGAGCTGTTCTGCAATAACGGACTTTTTTTCTATTTTTCTCTAAAAACGGTGTTTCTTTTATGAAACATTTAAAAATCAACATAATGTAATTATAACACTGTTAATTAAATCACAGATACGATATGAAACATTTAAAAATCAACATAATGTAATTATAACACTGTTAATTATATCACAGATACGATATTTTTATAAAATAATTAAATGACCGGTGTATTTGACAATTTATGGCAATAAAACACACCTAATAGAAAAATATAAAAAATACATAAAGCTACTAACCAAGCTATCAAACTGAAGTGTCCCAAATTGGATGATTGAATTGGAGCAATATCCGACCTAGATTGGGCGCTATCTCACTTGAATAGACACCAACGACTTCGCGTTCTTAGATTAGATTTTCCAAGTTTGTCATACGTAGAATTCGGTTATTTTTTATGTCTGTTTTTCAGACAATCCTTATAAATAAATCTGTCATTAATACCAATAACATGTTATTACTCTACATTCAAAGTATTGTAATGCTAAACCTTGACAAAACGATCACGTAAATACTGAGTTCATGAGCCTATTTTACAATGTTGATTATTCAATACATAATGTAGCATGCTTTGTATAATTAATCAGTCATAACTATACATAACTCGAGCTCGGTGGTGCGATAGCGTTTGGCTAGTTAAACAACAGCAAAGGCTGGTGGGTGACCAATAGACTTTTGTTACGAGCGCAGTGCGAGAAAACATTGATAGTCGTTTTGTATCCAGATGAAAGGACTAAGTTAGAGAGTCCATAGAGCCCAAAAGAAACACATTTATATAACATCTATAATATATTGATTATTATAGTAATTAGTGTGTTGCATGAAAGGCCAATTTACACTATTGTTATATTAATAATCAATTATAAGTGTCTTTCACAGGTCCCGATCAATTCCAATCCTGTTTTAAAATCAACAGAAGATAGTGCTATCCAGAATCTGTGAAACTGGCCCTTATTTAGGGTCTTGTAAAGTCGTCACGATTTTAAATGTTCCATACATTGAAAGTAAATTCGTCACTCATAAAAAATGTATCTGTAAATTCTTCACAGGTACATGAAACTCCAACTCAGATATTGACATTTCTACCTCTAGTGTAAAGTTGGAGTTCAGTTCACAACATTTAATACTACAGAATCGCTTAGTGAGTATATAGGGACGATCTTACCCTTCAATGAATTTTCGCTTCTTAGATTGGACCCTTCAGTGAGACATGAAGTGCAAATCCACTTGTTGCACTATGTTTTTTGATGCTCGTAGGCCGATCACAACAACTATCGAAGTCAAGGTTAGACCGAGAAGGCGTCACGGCAGCCTTGACTTCGGTCCGATTAGTCACAACAGGCCTTCTCTAAAATTAATCTGAAGCGTTTGACTTTGCCATGTTAGAATCGGCAATCTTCTGTGAATTTTAGTGTAGCTTCTTTGAATAAGATACCTAATAATAAGTAGGTATCTTATTCAAAGCAATTATCCACAAGCAATAGCTTGAATAATCTTTGATCAAAAAAACCGACTTCAAAAAACCTACCTCTAAAAAGCAAGAAATAATATTCGTAATAATAAAAATACGTCTATTGAAGTCGGGTGGGGCTGGAGTACAAATTCCTTTTTTTTATTCTAAAAGCACCACCCGACTTCAATAGACGTATTTTTATTATTACGAATATTATTTCTTGCTTTTTAGAGGTAGGTTTTTTGAAGTCGGTTTTTTGTTTTTTTTAAACAATTTTTTATTTTTTTATTTTTAGTGTAGGTACCTTGTAGGTAAGGTATATTATATATGTAGAAAAATCGGCTCAGCCAAACGTAAGATAATCGCGGAGAAACATACTTAAATACGGGTCAAACTGAGAACCTCCTTTTTTAAGTCGGTTAAAAAACTACACTTAAGATATCCTCTTCCAACAAAAAAAATATTATCTTATTCAGTTCATAAACAAAGAAGTAATACGACCAATCATCGAGGTATTCACACAAAATCATACTATTTTCGTGCTTTTTTCAAAATTACTTGAAAAGTACTGAACCGATTTCCAAATTTTAAAAAATGGGACCAACTTGGGAGTGTACCTAATGTAATAACGTTTGAATCATTTCAATCGGTCCAGCCGTCTTTGAGTAATCGGTGGACATACACAAAAAAAAAATATATACAGACGAACATAGAACCTCCTCCTTTTTTGGAAGTCGGTTAATAAGATATCATAATGAAAAACCTTATGGGTAGAGCTTTTTAGGTGATTTCCGTTGTACAGTCCAAGGGAGATAAATTAAAGAATTTATGCCTTTCACTGTATCTATTGAATTCAACACGACACACGAAATATAACTTTTTATACTACTTTAAAATATCATATAAAAATATCTCTTCAATTATAATTAATGTGACAAGTGCGAGGCAGTGTTCTGTAGACGACTGGCGGGACAGTTCCCGCGACACGAGTTATTATAATCATTATTTTTATTCCATAACGATAACGATACGCATAGGTGCTTAGAAATCATCAGAATTTAATCGAGGTCTAAACGATTATATGCATTAGGAATGCATTATAATACCTAAACAAGGAGGTAGATAACTGTTGACACCCACAAAACCGCATTCTACCGTTTAAGAACACTTGTACTTAATAATCAAAACACCGTGGCTGTACAATTACAGATAAACGTTGATAGCAATATT
This sequence comes from Agriphila straminella, assembly GCA_950108535.1. Taxonomy (NCBI): domain Eukaryota; kingdom Metazoa; phylum Arthropoda; class Insecta; order Lepidoptera; family Crambidae; genus Agriphila; species Agriphila straminella. The sequence continues at coordinate 8,801,891 of OX467306.1, read as the reverse complement.
ATGATAAAAGTTTCTATTGTGAAACACAATAATATAATTTACAACCAAAACATCGTAAAAAAAACTCAAAGTGGGTGAATCGTATTTCCTTAACAACTCAATTTTTATCATATCCGTCCGCAATAAAAAACAATTGAACGAAATCCACAATGAAAACCCCAACAAATTACTGACGCGAACGAATTGGATTTGCCAAATCAACAACACTGGGATTAAACGTAAAAATTCAGCGCTGGATTGCTCGTCCCTCTGTCCCAATTTCGACTGTGCCCTCTCGTTTGGTCAAATAAATGGTGCATGAAAATTTATGCTGCCAAACTCCCTCCACTGCCCTAGATTCTTTGTACCTTGTTTCGTATGGCAATCCGTCTTTTCTTGCAATCGTAGTGCCAGGATTTCTCGCCCTTTCATTTATTTCAACACGAATCTTGACACTTCCGAGGGGGCGAATCCACGGGCGTTTTGAACGCCCTCGTTCTCCTCAGCATTTTTTCATAATTTTAGAGTAAGAAAATTCTGTCCGCGTGTGCTTTGATGAGAATTGGTCCCAGACAAGTAGCGTTTTGCAGTATAAGTTATATTATTTTGCAACCTATCATAACAATTTTTTGTGGATGGGAATGACGGCGTTCAAAACGCCCGTGGATTCACCCGGGAACTATATAGTTGCTTCTCAAAAGTACTGAATAGCTTTTGCTCGTGATTTTGATTATATGGATGGAATAATAGTAGGTACTTGATTGCTATTTAACAAAGCTTGCACACCTGTGTCCATCCGCCATTTTTGATGTCTCCACTGCTGGGGCACAGGCCTTCCTTATGGGCGGTAAGGAGGATGGGCCATAACCTACCACGCGGGCCCAATGCGGATTGGTGGGTGTTAACGACTGCAAATGCAGCCGGGACCAACGGCTTAACGTGCCTTCTGAAGCACGGAGGAGCTCAAGATAATACATTTTTGGTCACCCATCCAATGACCGACCCTTATGAACGTTGCTTAACTTCCGCAATCGCTGGGCCAGGCGCTAAACCACTGCGCTACCGAGCTCCACACACACACCTGAGTTGGATACAATCCAGAAAATACTGACGACGTCGATTTTTTATTATATCCTTTGTTTTCCATTTGCACAATATTAATGTAAAATATCAATAAAAAAATTCCAAAAGATTTTTCATTATGAAAGCAACCGATAGGGCAGGTGTTTAGAACAATTTTTGACGTCCCACTTTTGGAGTAACTGACCCATAAATGAAAAACAAAAGACTCGTGGCTTAAAAGCACGAGTTTATTTATTTTTCTTTAGCTTCACAATAATAAGGCGTCCAAATTTTACGTGGGCCACAAGTTGGTAAACATGGGATACACGCAGGCGACTGCTGCGCAAACAGAATAGTTGTCTCAACCTAATTTATATACGGGCACACGTGGAGGCTTTTAAACGCAATGACTCCAAGAATGTGTCCACTGCACCGCGATACTTTCGTGTTGAATCCGAAACATTAAAAATATTTTCCTTATCGAATAGAATGAAGCGTATTCGAATGACTACCTACCGAAATCATGATAGCTATTCAATTTGGAATCTGTTATGTATTGGCAATCTGTAAATTACCTATTAGAAATAAAAGCAACTCAAACTCAACTCCAATCGCTCTATATTACAAAAACAACAAAAAATCAATTAGTAATTCAATAAGAACACTTGAATCAGACAACAGAACTAGGCCCGAATATTATCAGAAAATACAAAAAAAACATAATTCCTGATAAATTGTTATTGGTAAAAGGATATCAAGTTGTCGTGTTCAATTTGCATCCATTAATATTTACATCATCTGACTTAACGACAGACATATCAACCACACACAAAACATAAAAACCCAGCCTAAACTTAAGGACCTCCGTCTACGCAAAACGAGACGCCAGACTTTCGCTCGCGATGACAACAAAACCACAGGGTGACTCAAAATCTTACCGTCAACGAATATTTTTAGCCGCAACTAAAAATAGTCCCTACGGGCGACGCTTAAGGAAACGGTTCCCAAGATGGTTGTGTCACGACGATGTTTACCCGTTTGCTTTTTAATTACCCAGCCGTTATAAATCTCGAGGTGCAACGCTTCAACACACACGTGATAAAAATCTAACGCTGTGTTTAACATTAATATTCTTTATTCATGAGCTTTATATTATGAGCTTTATATTACAATATTATCGGTATAATTTTTTACTTAGATTCTCTTGAGCATATTTTTTAACTGTCCATTATTTAATTTCTATTTTATACAATTACCGTTGATGTTGTTCTTGCTATAGGTATTTTAGTAGCTAAAAAAATTCAAAAACTATATTTTTTATTCCTACAGTTTTTTAAACTGTCCAATTTTTTGTTTCTATTTTATACAATCACCGTCGATGTTTTTCTTAGTATAGGTATTGTGGGTATGGTGTAGAAATATTTTTTATAAGTACTTAGTTAATAAAAAATATGTTTTTATGTTTGACTGAACTACATAAGTATAAAAATTAATGTTGAGTACTTGCAAAATCTACAATCTTTCTCAATGCGTAGTGACTTCAAGTACAAGTAGTAAGTAGTTAGTTTTACAGATAAGTAATGTAAGATATAAAACAGATAGGTAATTATTATAGGTAGTTTTTTATTCATTTATATTTCATTATTTATTTTATATTCAATACCTACTAATATTACATATCTTAGCTTGTCAAATGAAAAGTCAAAAACAAAATTGTCAAATGAAAAGAAATAATATATCTTCATTAAAAAATTCGTACCGTTTTCTAAAAATATCATTTTTTACATGCAACATAGTCATCCTACTGATCCTACTACTAATATTATAAATGTAAGATGTTTGTTACTCAATCTAGCGAAAACGGCTGAACTGATTTGGATGAAATTTGGCACAGAGATAGTTTATAGTCTGGATTAAAACAAAGGATACTTTTTAACCCAGTCAAAATCTCCCTAGGGAATGTCCACGCGGACGAAGTCACGGGCTAAAGCTAGTGATTAATAAAGCCAGCAAAATAATCAAGTTTTGTCAATAACAGCATGGCAACCTGCCAACGGAACTGGATTCTACAAACAATAAAACTGGTTTTAACCCTAAAACGAGCTTACATTAAACAGGACTAGTAAATAGTTATCTCGTTCACTGATAACCGGGGACATCTGGATGTCGTAACTAATACCACTATAATCAACACACTTTTTTTTTAAAGTATGTTAAAAACTTGTCAAATACGTCTCATTTATGCACTGAGAGTTCCGTATATAATGTTTTGTTTGTGATTTTTTGCATTCCATTATGCTAGTTATGAACACCTGCGACACGTTGTCTATCAATGGTGAATAGCCGATTTAAGTTGTCATGAAATCACCTCCATTCCTGAGGAAATGGAGAGGGTCTCGACGGACAGACTGACACCGACGTGTTTCCATTAGTGTTCCGATTTTTTTATAAGGTACGAAACCCTAAAAACTTTCAATTTGTAAACAAAAACCTTGTTCCAATTGCCTGATCTTCATAAATCGATTACGAATTATTAACAGTTTGTTTAATTTTTTGTGAGCACTTATTCTAACCTTAAATGTTAAACGCTTAAGAAAATTTGTTTGTTTTTAATTAATAAACTAGGTTAACTATTCAAAACAAGGGTACTGTAAACGAGGCAGTGAATTATAAAATGTTATCCCACACTTAACTTTGTTTTAAACAGTATATTTTTAATATACTAACTATCAAATAAACACACGCATATTAAATGTTTTATATATAATATAATATATTATATTATATATAATATTATATATTATATGTTTTAGTTATAAGGTTTGTATCTATGGACCATTGTTGCCTGATTATAAATTAATAAATAAAAAAATAAAAAAAAAACGCAATAACATCAAGGTAATGATGAAGTTATCAATGATTCGTTGCACCGTCTCTCCCAGATCAAATGCTCCTCGGTCCTATGTAATTAAGATCTATTTTCCCTTAAAACACAATGACACGCCGCATCGATGTAACAGGATTCTTGGCTGATTAGCGCACATGACTTGCTGCTTTATTGACTCTTCGTTGGGCGTGCATAATAGGCTCAGCGCACGACCCCACGGAAAGTGCATGTTAATGCCCTTAAATTAAGCTTAATCAGAGACTTTAGCAAGAGCCATTTAAATACTTTACTTATAATTTTCTAAATGTATCCTCATCACAGAATATACATAATACTCCAACGCGATCCTCGTAAAAGAATTGACCTGTCAATTTTTAATTTTCAGAATTTTGCATTCACAATGCTATTTTTATACAATACTAAATAATATACTAGAAAAAATACGACTCGCACCAGATCAATGTTAATGAATTAATGTTAAACCTGTCAATGTTAGAAAAGAAACAACTTTTTAGAAATTAATAATATTCAGCTATTGGTATTTTCTATAATAATTAACAAAGTTTTATTCAGCGAATTCTTTCAAACCAGTCTTATTATTCTTTCGCTATAATGTAAATTGCAGACAACAATAAAAAAAAAACAAAAAAAAAATATATGTGCGCAGTTATTCCCTTCACTAAAATATGTTATATTCATATTTCGTTGAACCTCTCACTCGTTCTTTTGTATCAAATTCTGTTTATTTAAACAAAACCCTAGATTTGCATACACACTGCGGTTTTCTGCACTTTATTGTGCTGTCAATTTGCATCGGTAAAAAAACTAAAGTTTTTATGGCTACGCATATCAAATATATTTTTATACATTTTATTTCATTGTGTACCTTTCTACAAAACGTATACATTTACATAAGATTTTAGCATTCGTTAATTCTTTACATGCAACTGTGTTTTAAACAACGAGATAGGTTAAACCGCCTTTGCACACTTCGGCATCTGTCCTTCTTCAATCTCATGTAGGTTCCTACCCATTGCCTCGTCTAAATACTTCGATCAAGAATACCCTAGCTTGAAGTCCGGTCAGAGTCTCAAAAATGGCACTTCAAATAGCGTCCCACTTAGAAACTGTGGCGCTTATTTTGCACATAGTAAGTGATAAAAGATGTGTTTTTGTACAAAATAAGCTTATTTTGTACAAAATAAGTGATATAAAATGTGAGTTTGTACAAAATAAGAGGTGATTATGTACAAAATAAGCGCCATGTTTGTAAGTGGGACGCTATTTGAGGTGCCATTTTTGCGTACTGTTTTAGTTCGTGAAGCGTTATCTAGGATATTCTTGATCGAAGACTAAATATTCGATAAATATTTCAGTTTGCAATGTTCTTGGCTAAGTTCTTGGCATGTAATAAGGACTTACCTCAAGACGTAACTATATTCTTGTCAAGTCGTCAAGCACCGTGTTTCGTCACAGCCCACAGTATAAAACAAAGGCAGTCGCTACGCTCCCTTAGTTCTTCGCTTTTCCACTCAATGATGTTAAAAAGGAAGTCACGGAGTAAGGGTCGTTGATCTTTAGTTAAAGGCTGACTATATTACTTTTTTAGGCTGTGTTGTCCTCAAAATCATAAATATTGCCCATGATAAATATACTTTAATTCAGTAACTCCTTGCTTATTTTGGAACAAATTTTGTAGTTATTGTTTTTTTTAACACCGTTGTTTCCAGCAAGTGGTGTAGGTAATAATAATTTAGAACTCAATATTTTTGACGATCGTTTTCAATATGACAATCTGTAGTATTAATCCATCCCCGACATAAAAAGGCAGTCGTCGAAGTAATTTTAATTGCCTCCATGCTTTTAGTTTCAATTAAGTATTTTATGCTTTTGTCAAGAATAAGTAGTATTACATACGCTAGCTAGGTATTTATTGCGTTATCTTCAGTTGCATTATTTAACACTAGTCTCTGAGGTTAGTTGATGTTATTTATTTAAAACTTACCTGATAAACAATAAATAAAAATTCAGGTAGAGACATTTGACTGTTCCTGTTTGTTTTTGTAGCACCCTGTATAGTAACTTTTAGTAGGAAAGGGATGAATGAAACTTTAAATTAAATAGACATCGATTCCGTGACTTTGTTGTTTACAGATACTTTATTGATTCGTAACGCTGTTTTAATCAACTCAAAAAAAACCTACCCTCTAAACAAAACATGACGAAGCTCCAAATAAAAACTTTTGTAATCACCATCTGTTATTCACAGTTTGTATTGCGAGTTTGTTATATCAATCATTGTGTAAATCCGAATCCTTTGTAGTTCTATCGTAGGTATTATTTAATTTGAACTAATAAACAATGATAAGATAACATAAACAGTGTTTAAAAATTTGTAGATAATAAGAAAATTTTAATTTATTTTGTATCGCATATTAGATGTCCATCAGCTATTTTTGATGACCCCACTGCTGGGGCACAGGCCTTCCTTATGGGTGGATAAGGAGAACGGGCCATAATGCACCACGCGGGCCCAATGCGGATTGGTGGGTGTTAACGACTGCAAATGCAGCCGGGACCAACGGCTTAACGTGCCTTCCGAAGCACGGAGGAGCTCGAGATAATAAATTTTTGGTCACCCATCCCATGACCGACCCTTGCGAACGTTGCTTAACTTCCGCAATCGCTGGGCCAGGCGCTAAACCACTGCACCACCGAGCTCCAGTTCAGATATAGAGGTCGCCAAATACAACAAAATGTAAGTAACTAACAATTTGTTGCCATATTATAACGATCTGCTAAATGATCAAAAAGTGCTGACAACTCTATATTTCTCATGCGGTCAGCCGCATTTAAAAACGAAAGTCTAATATTCAAAAGAAAGTACGTTTCATCGCAAAAATAGTGGTTTTATTAACCGTATTTTCATGGTAATTTACGTCAATGACTGAGAAACGTCTGCGCATATAGTGTGTGGAAGCGTTTCATTTGGACGTTTGAAAAATTGGAGCATGCGAGTGATTCAACTCTACTAATGCTGTACTTTCTCTAAACGATTTAAAATGTATAAACTTTTGGATTGAGGTTAAAAAATAGAGCAATATTAGAATCACTAGTTCAGGGTAACAGAAATTTAATTCATTTATAAATAAATAATGTTAGTTATAAAGTAATATTTCCTTAACGAGTTATCTATTTAGTGTTTCTTTTTTCAAATCAATATCTTAATAACGTAGAGGGCCTTATTTCCTATGAATTTAATGTCCATGATACGTAAAAGGGTATTAATTTATTATCATAACAGGGTGTAAGTAAGTGAAACATTATTGCCGTATGTAAAATTATAATGTGCTTATAGTCGCCGACGGCGGTCCCCGCTAATAAAAGGGACATCAATTTTGCGAAAAAGAAAATAAAATTAATAAGTACGTCCTGTTATTGATTTATTGAACCAAACTTGACAAGAAACCCATTTCTAAATACGAAAAACTGATTTATAGTACAAATATAATTACGAAATTCAGTTCGAATTTAAAGTAAAGTTTACTATTAAGCACTTACCTAGTTTTTAAGCAAACCTTCTAAACTAAATTTGGTAAGCTACATTATTATAACACTATGAGCTTATTAAAATAACCATAATAAAACGTCATTAACATCAAAAATGGAATGGACGAAAAGGTCTTAAAATTAATTTTATCTACGAATAATCATAAAAACAGTAATAAACCTACTGTTTCTGGTAAAGACGTGATAATAAAAATGCTGGCCTACGGTTGATATCATAAATTCACATCGGATAAAAACCCACTTTAACCGTTCTTTCATCGAAATACCATTTGCAACATTGTTGCAAATGTAAAAGTAATGGCCAAATATTTTTTCGCCGGCGGCGGCCAATATTTTCTGATAAAAGTGTACTTATTATAATAACAGATGTGTCTTACATTCTACTAAACTTAAAACCATTATCGAAGTATTCCGTATAAGGTTTTTGAATCAAATTTTTATAGAGACCTGTCATTAAAGTGTATTTAAGGAGTAAAAGTTTATTCTTACTGCATAACTCTCACTTCTAAATAGTGCGGTACTTTCCGAATAAAGTATGAATAGTTCATCACGAATCGTCCGCAGTCATCGTAACTGGAATAAATACGCCAATCTCTTTTGAACGATGCAAATAGATATTAAGAAGTCATGTTAATTTAATGAATACCTAGTTAGTATTTCACAGATTCATTTTATATTTTACACTCCACATGCTCGACAATGCCGAATTATATGTCATGTAAACCTTACCGAAAGCAAGATATTATATCTCTTGGCTTTATCCGGGTTATAATGATCTATTATAACCCGCTGATCAATAATGTGATTTTCACTTTCATAATTCTTATTGGTATGTCCATAAAGTCAATTTCACTAAACAGAATGTGTCTATTATTGTAAAGTTCTTCTCTTGTGAGGTTGCCTTTTCAAAAATATTACATGTCTAGCTATAACTAACAAGGAAATCTTTGATAACTAGTAGTGGCAACTCTTTTACTTTGTAGTTTGTATCAAAGTCTTGTTTTATAAAACTATTTAGCAGCATTTTAAACATTTTTGTTCTAGCCAATAAATAAGTGAGCCAATCTATTTATAAAAACACAGTTGATTGAAAAGAGGCGGGCATACCAACATGTGCCGTATATTCCCTGCTCTCTGGCCCATTCCCTTAACTGTGAACATTAATTACTAGAGGCTTGTACAGGTATGCAAGATCAAGTTTTTAGCCTGGAATCAACAATTACTGGCGGTAGAGCACGCCATCTGCCGACTAGATTGCATACCCTTTCAAGTAGCGATTTATAGAAACAACCTAGTGCTTTGATAAGACATACTTTTTGTAGGATTACAGTTTATTTCAATGAAATTAAAAAAGCGTTTCAAGATAACAGTTATTTCTTACAGACGCACTCGACGTATTGGTTTTAAATAATGTTGGTGCTATCTCTCTGCTTTCGATTATAATACATAATAAAAGCCAAGAAGCTTTGAAAATAATTATTAAGGAAAATATCTGTGAGTACGGTTTGTGACATTTTACATTGTTGCAATTCAAAGTTACCGTTAAAGCCCGTTGGCGTTTATCTTGCTATAAAAATACAAGCTGGCTTTTAAGGCAAAAGTACCCTTCAATTACAACCCAATTTCCAATGTCCCGTTCCCAATCTGTCAATGTAATGCGAAAGCCTTTGATTCATTACGTCAATCCCAGGTTGAGATTTTTAAAGTACTCGATCGGATTTCGGCCGTGCGTGAAGTCGAAAAGTGAACTCCTGAAAGGGTGCGAAGGAAAAGTGGTCGATAGATATAACACCAACTTAAATGTTCCTTCGAGTTTTACCTTTATTCATTTACGAAACTGCCATGTAATGCGGTATAAAATGACACAATTACTAAATGTACCTACGTCATAAATAAAAGTCACAGCATAGCTTACTATTAGGTACCTATCTGAATTGGTCTCAGAAACAAAGGAATTGCTTTGTTAATGCTACCTAAAATAGGAACTAATTTGAAATCCTGTTTCTTGGACGTTATTTGAAACAGATAACGTCAGGAATCTTAACAATGCAGATACTAGAAGACAGTACAATACAACTCATGATGTTTACCTACTAACTAAATTTTCGCCAAGAATATTTTGTTGAATTTTCGAAAATTTAAGTCATCACTAATGAACATTAGGTTTAAGTTTTTCGCGTAGAGCTCATCAACTGTCGAAAATGTCACCCCGCACCCGTCATGACGACACAGGCCAGTCGGGAGTACTTCTGCGGCTAAACCTGTACCTATTAGCGAGCCTAGCCGCAAAAACAACAGGGAACGAATCGGGAATGCGCTCTGGATCCGACTCCCTGCCTTTGTTGCCAGTCAGTGACAATTTACCTTATAAAGGAGGGAAATGAAATTCACGTTTTATGTGATGTTGTGCGGTTAAGGTGTTGTGTTGATAGATAAGGGAGAAAGTCATGAATACTTTGCAACTTCAATAAAAAAAGCTTTCTAGGTTTCAGGTGAAAATTAAGTACCTATATACTGTCCTAAAATCCTCCATTTTAAAATGGTTTTTTACAACGAACTTATTAAACGGTTCCAAGTTAAGTATGAATCTCTTACTACCATTAGATTTTGGGGTCAAAAATATGGAAGAAATAAATTAGTATATAAGAGGTTTACATTCTGACATTGCTCCTAAACTTAAAAGATCTTGAATGGATAACTTCATGTCTTGTTTTTCACTTACTGAAAAATTATTAGAAATTATTTTCTTTTGAGTAACCTTTCGTGAGAGCTAAATGGTATAACCATTACGAATCCAATTTAATATTATACGTTTATTTATTCGCGTTATTTTTTTAGTCATATTAGTAGGTACTCGTAAACAACAGTCTACCTTTGATGACTGGTCGCATCTCACAACCGATTCTCGTGAAATTTTGTGAGCAGGTTCGATATTTATATATATATTTATATAATAAACATATTTGTGCCCTCCCTAAAAATATATTTCCGGAGAACTAACATAGTGCTGACTGCTGACAACCCTCCGTAGATTCCATTAGATAGTTAAATAGCGCATGTCTTTGCAAGGACCTCATTTACGACGAACCGCTCAGCTCGACAACCGGTTCTGTGCTTTAATTACATATTTCCAGTAACTAATGCATTGTTTTACAATACCCACTGACAACAAGGAATACGATTGTCATTTAAATACTTACAAGTATAATGCAAGCCATGCGTTGAATAAACAGCCTATTTAGAGAGGTATTTATACTAACTCATTAACGTAGCCGCCCAAACATAAGGCCGCGGGTCAAAAGAGTTTTAAACACGATCTGTGGCTTATAAGTATTATTTTCTCTGTCTACGTTATCACAATCGAATATACCTACCTTCTTATTATACGTTGTTCACAAAGATAAATGAAAAATTACCTACACATACTTTTTAAATTTTTCATTGTCATAAAAAATAATTCTGCCTGTATTTGACAATACTTTGAAGGTTACACTACTCTCTTGTCACTCACAAGAAGAAGTACGCACAAAATATAATGCAACTTGATTCCTGTGTGACGTGCAAGTGCGTCAATCGTAAAGCGAAGAATTTGAGTGAGTACCTCGTGATTCCCAAGCGTTCCGTGAGATCGTAAGTCCAATTACCACAGGGACGGACGTACCAACAACACTCCGAAAGAATCGCCACGGACGTTGGCGTGCCATTCCGGACACCAATAATGAGCCTTAATTTGATCGTGATCCTTTATAGAAAATGCTTCGGGATAGTTTGTTTTCATTAAACACGAGAATGAGACAAAAAATATCTTGTTATTCCACTTCAACTCCGGTGTAAAATAATTGTTAATGTTATAAAGTTTTACTGTTCTTCGAATTGAAGAGAATACATTTTTCCTGATTTCTTCAGGAGATTACGTGAGCCGGTCTTCGGTAGCACTAATTTACCATAAATACAAAGAGTGGAATTCTCTCTTGCGGCTCATATGTAAAAAAAAGTCCCGATTATCTTACAATGTGGTCCTTCAAACAAAGCGTGAAAAGAAATTTTGCATGATCAGCAGCGTGCAGACACAGCTAGAGAATCCCACAAACAGATTTCGCGTTTGTATTGTAAATTTCCGCTATTTTGATGATTTAATTTTAAACAAAATGACGAAGATAACCTGGCAATTGAATAACATTTTATTTGGCTTTGCTCGTATTTTGATGATTTAATTTTAAACAAAATGACGAAGATAACCTGGCAATTGAATAACATTTTATTTGGCTTTGCTCGTTATAAAAAATACTAGCAAACACGATTTTATATCAGATCTTTGTAATTAGTAACAAAAATACTAAATTATTCAATAATTTTTTCACCAAACTCTATTAATTTAACTGATTAGCCGAAATTATCTTGATCACTTAGATATTTACTAATAAATCTTTAAATCTAATAATAATAATAATACTAGCATATAGTGTTCTCTTCTTACTTCTTCTGCACATTCTATATTAGACTCGGCATCGAGTAACCAGCTACCGGTTTCAAACTAGATGCAAGATTTTATTATTGCTGTGATTATAATTATTATCTATACAAAATTAATAAGCAGCGGGAGTCTATAATGAAACTAGACAGATACTATAGCTTTTTATTATTTACGAGAACTATTAATGTTAACGATGTCTGTCGTACTCCTCTGAATGCCTATGACGGTCAATTCATGACACCTTGGGTACACTTAGAGATTGTTGATACTAGCCTTTGACTTTATATACCCATGTTTGCATATTTACATAATAAACTCTTTTATATATAATTTTTCGTTATCTTATATTCTTGTTTTATTTGTTATATTTGGATTTCTCATGGGATTAGAAACACTCAACTAAGTAACACTAAATAATACTGATTCTAAAGTAACTACTAACTCACAATCACAAGTCTTTTACAATATTATAAGTACGATTGTTGAAGAAGGAGAAAAGGTCAAGCATTTAGTGCTTAAAATTTTTATAAACAATTATTATAATAGATAGATAAATACCCTCCGTTTTTTGCTTCGCCGTAGTCGTTTAAAAATACAGAGACAAAGTGCATTTTGTTAATGTCGTTATAATAATTTGAAATCAAATAATGCAACCTTCACTTTTTATGGAAACGCATTTATTTACCAAGGTCGACTACATTACCAAGGTCGACGGTTATTTTGAAAACATGTTTCGGTAAAATTTTAAAACTATATATATAATAAACGATAATATCGATGTCGGTTTTGACTGCTTAAAGCGGCGTTTTGTTATTACTTACATACTAACGAAGTAACTATTATGTAAGCTGTCCTATTATATCTATGGCATATTGATCCAATATTATAAAAACATGAAAGGTTCATTTCAGTTTATCAATAAAGTATTATAATTATAGGTACTAAAATATTGTAGTTTTTGACTCATTGATCAGTAAGATCATACAAACATTCTAATCAAACTCTTGCTCTGACCATACTATTAATGCATTATGTGCCAGAACAGAACTCATAACATAAGTTTATTAGTTAGCAAATAAATTACCTGTAATTTATGAAAATAAAATTAAATATGTGTTGAAGTTAAAAAAGTGCAGCAAACTTTGGCGTGTCATACACTAATTAACTTTAGTGTTAATGACTGCGTTATAGTGATTATTTACATATTTCACTAAAATTCAAGTTAAAATATAATTACTATCATAAATTATGTCGTTCATGTTCGAAATGTTGTGCATAAAGCACTATGCAGTTCAAATATTGAAATTTCATAAAAGAAAAAGTAAAAAATAAACTTTGTTAACGTTAGTTAACAATTAAAATATTGTATAATTTTACAATTTTGAACAGGTTAATGTTTTTACTATTAAGTACGTACTTACCTAAAGGATAGTAGAATATAAAATCCTAAAAAACAATTGTTAACGAACAGAAACTATTAAATTATTTGACCTCCAAATTCATCGAAAACACCCTAAAACGTGTAAAATACCTATATCATTTTCCCAATCCTTAGAAAGCAGACTTGTGAATCATGTAGGTACGTACAGTCGTCCACTCCTCACTTTCGATTACCGTATCCAGAGGGAATAAGGGTCAGATTCGCAAATCAGTTTAACTGGAACGACCTCGAAGGCCGCCAGTTGCGCGATATCCGCATAGCTTGTCGGGCAGTGGTAATTAAGCAGCTATGCACTAATGCTACACTCAATATTGTTTACTATGGACCTATTTACTAATAATTACCCCTTTTTGCTAACTACTAATTATCGTGCTCTCGACGTTTACAACTATACAACTATGCAACTGTAAAGCGTGAATCGCTTTTGAACGTTATTAACAACATACATGGGCATACCCAGGTTCTGCAAATCTATTGTATCGCCCCCAAGGGGGGCAAATTTATTGTAAATGAAATATATTGTATGGCAAATAAGAAGGCAAATAGTTAGTTAGAGGTAAACAAAATACAGGTGGCAGCTGCTCCTCCCTGCCCCCCCTCGGTACGCCCATGACAACATACCTTTTTTTAAGTGATTAGTAAGCTAAATTATTAACATGAATAAGTACATTGAAAGTAACTCTATCTGTTTTTATTAGGGTGCGTCCAGATCTGTCGAATGTGTTGAAAATGCTCCTATTTACGTTTGCATTATACAACGTGTTAAAATCCCTAAAGCCGAATATGGTAGATAGGGAACAATGAATACAACCCCGGAAAATTATTAGAAACCCTGAAAACTGACACTTTTTGAAAAAAAAAAAAATATTTTCATTATAAACAGCAAAGTTACCCTAGACCCAAATTCTTGAAATGAATAGTCTATTTGCGTCTAGGGACACTTTGCAATTTTCCATCAAATAAAAACATAATTTTGAGGGTTATTATGAAACACGTAGGTACCTTGTATGTATAGTGCGATCAGCGCGCGCAATCCTTTTTCTCTCTGTTTTAGGGTTCAATATGAATCAGCAAGTTTTATAACCATTATCATTTAAAATAAACACTCGTTATAAAATACTTTCTATTTCCAAAAATAAATAATCACTTTCAAAAGTATCTTTCTTTTGTCCTAAAACAAACAAACGTAAGGCCTTTCAATGCGTATCAAAAACCAACAAGAAATCTATTCTGACTTTATTTGCTTGCCCAAAGATTCGGTGCGGATATCACTGACCAAATAACGTGATGTTTGCTGTACGGAAATTGTAACATTCCTATAGGTTAGTGACTGGGTTTAACGCCGATCTCATACCGATACTTCTGGTCAGAGGGTCTACTAGAAAAACTGAACGATTAATAGACAAATTCATTCCGCTTCGTATATTATAGGTATTCAATAATCTGGTGCGGGTCGTATTTTTTCTAGAATACCATTTAGTATTCAATAATAGGGTTCAAATTATTTGAATCGAACATCGTTCGGTTATCGCTATTATTTTATCGTAGTGGACCCTGATTTCATGGCAAACTTTAAAAAAATAACTTGAGTGACATTTCTTGGAATCGTCCAATCGAGTTTTTATATAGATGCTATTAAATATATATTTATACCTAAGTTCTTTGACGTTTATTTTATATTAATGATAAGAACTTCTATCCATTAAGTTTAATTAGCTTACAAACTGACAGGTCAGCAACCTTCATACAGACAGACCTCACTCAAAATCTAGACTTTTATTTTGGCCTAATAAAGAATATATTAAGTAGGTATCTTTTAAGTCATTATCATCTAAGTCATTACCATTTAAGTAATTATCATTTAAGTCATTACCATATAAACTTTTTTTAAGTTATTTTCGTTAAAGCTTGTGAAAATACCATACGTTTTGGTATGGTATACTATTAAGTTACCTAATATAACAAAAAAATATTAGAAAAAATCGACTCACCCGTAGCAGCTCAGACGGGACTCGAACCCGCACCCTTATAGGATTCCGGCCCAATGCACTAACCAATTATGCTACCGAGTCGCTAGTGAGAGTGGCGAAATTTTCTAATACTTTTTACGTTTTCGCTGTAATATATACTATACTACATACTTATTGCACACTACAATGAAATAACTTAGCAAAAAAGAGCTACAAATTTTGGGCCAAATGTTGCTGTATCATTTAACTGATATGTCCAATTGTAATAAAAACAAGCGAATAATAAAGAGAAAGGTTTTCCTAGGAACTTTATGCTGGAACGAGGGTAGAATTTAGTAGGTTTCGCGAAAATAAGCCGTTCGCATAATGTAATAACATAAAATATCGAATGCGTCGTCCTTGCCAAATAGGCAGATCTAGTTTTATGTTGGCAAGGCAATCCTGGCACTTGTATAGGGAAAACGTTTTTATTTTACGATATTTCTATTGCAAATCATATTTTTTCGTATTTATTAACTGATGAACAAGACGATGACCTCTTGTTATGGCTTCCATTATGACTCTCAAACGCAGCGAAACTTTTTCTAAGTCTGTGGTCAAACTTACAGAAAAAAGAAAAAAAATTGTCAAACTACTGAATCTGGTATTTAATTAAGGTTAACGCACATTTAGGCGGGCCGCATCGCAAAAATCCGCTCAAATTACCCTAATCTGGTACCACTGTACTCAAAATCCGTCAATGCGATGCGGCCCGGCCTGTCACAACTGTCACAATGTGCTATAGGAGCATTTTGCGCTGCGCTGCGGTCCGGCCCGCCCCGTTGCGACCCGCCTATGGCACTGTATCTAAGCACTCGCTTTATAACGACTATAAAAGTTCTTTTTAGTAAACAATAAACTAAATAAAAAATATTAAATTATCTCAACTAAAGCTATGTTAATGAAGTTGTAGATGTGTTAACATACTCATATCAAAAGAAACACTTTACCAAAATTAAATTTAAGAGCCATCTTAAAATGAATTGAGAAATGGGATCCTATGTAAATAAAAATATACGTCTCGTTGCCATCGTTATAATCTCATTCTTATTTATTTTGAAGAAAATAAACAAAGCTGGTTTATTTACAAAAGGCTTTTGAAATAAAAATAAGTCTTTTTTAATGTCTGACGACTTGTCCTTAAAGATAGAATGATCCTAAGTAAAGAAAAATAAAGAAGTGCACCTACTTTAAAGTAATTGAATACGATGTTTTAATGTTAATTGAATCGTAAAGTTTATGACAAGGAAGATTAAAACCTAAGTACTAGAAAATTGTTTATTTCAGAAGGTAACGTTTATTAAAATAATAGTCTTAGAAGTATGATCGCCTTGGTGCCAAGACACACTAACTATACTTATAATTATAAATCTTGTTCAAAAGTTGCCACTGTATCTAAATGCTATTTCCTCTGATCCATTCTCGTATCATATACAATATCAGAATGAAATGATACAAACACTGGTATTAAACCTAACCTTATTGTAACCACTTGCTTTTTTGTTGCCAAATAAAAATATGAATTCTATTATTTTCTTTATTTAACTTCATTGAGGTAACAACCGTCATTTAATAGTGTTACAAGTGATGATGACACACTAGCCAAAGAGGGCAAAACTTGATTTCATATCGATACAGTGCATGCGTAGTGAAAGCGCACGCATAGATATTACTAAACTCGTAACTATACGCAACTTGAATAAATTTTCTAAATTACGTTTTTGCCATTCAATAAGTACGATTGGTCTAACTAGAAGAATAAAATCTAACTGAAATACTGTTTTTGGACTACTTTTACCGAATCATTACGCTTTTATTTAGCCTTGGTAAAATCTTCCCTACTGAGGCCCAAGATGCCAATTGGAACTAATCGGTTAGTACTAAAGCTGAGGAGCTCGATGACGAAGTGGTTTAGCGCCTGGCCCAGCGATTGTGGACGTTGAGCAAACGCAAGGATAGGTCATGGGATGGGTGATCAAAAATTTATTAAGTATCTCAAACTCCTCCGTGCTTCGGAAGGAGTTCGAAAGGTACGTTAAGCCGTTGGACTCGGCTGCATTTGCAGTCGTTAATACCCACCAATCCACATTGGGCCTATGTGGTGGGTTATGGCCCACCCTCTTTAATCTCCTTATGCACCTCCTGCACCAGGAGGACATTAAAAATGGCCAATGGTCAAGTACTAAAGCTATACCAAAGATTGTATGGTAAACTTACCCGAAATAATGTTTCAGTTTAAGTTTTAGATATCGTTAAATATTAGCGCTATCAGGATTTAGGATTTAATTATCATCAGTCTGTTTTTTTTTTCGAAAATTAAAACATTAATGTTGTATTATTTAATTTTATACTAGGTACAGAGAAACATGTAGGCAGCTGACCAAGAACTTTGCAAGGGCTTAATGTTTTAATAACTCACAAATTACCTAAGTAAGTACATTACTTACCTTGAACGAATAGTTTCAACTCGCCTGTCACTCATAGCGAGGCAACTTAAATACGTAACATGTAAAATTAAAGTTCGTAAATAAATATTATTCAAGATAAAATAAATGACAGAATTTTAGTTTTTCAGTCCAAGTGAAAGTGCTGTTTTTACTTGTTGCAAAAAACATGTAACACCAATGAAAAGTGATGATGAGGTGTTGTATTGTATCGAAACGCGTCGCAGCGCAAATTACCGGGTAATCGGATCTGCACTTGAAGAACAATGAGCGCTTCTTCAAAGTAAGAAAGGCAAGCGTCGTCGCGTGCGCATCTGCTCCGCCAATCATTCCGTTAATTGGAGAGGATCATTGTAGAAAGTGTACACTGGATATTGCCATCAAGGCTTTTGTATCCGGTGATTATACTACCTACAAAAAACTCATTAATTAAACACGTCATATTGACGATTCCAATACCAAACAAGATAATGTCGTAAACTTTTTGATTGCTGCGAATTGAATGAGTGTTGACAAAACATGTTTGTTTGGGTTTAGACGTTTCAGTAGCTTATTTCCGTCGTTTTGCTTATATACTTCCCGATGTGCAAAGGATTTAATAAATTATGTAGAGATTTATACCTCTAATTATTGTTGTTTCTAAATCTACCAGTTATTTTGCGGGGTTAATGAGCATGTCCTTAAGAAAAGGATGTGTTCCATTAGCCATTCTGAAAATCCCAGCTCAAGTAGCCCTCGCGTCAGTTAGCTATGCCATGTCAACGCGGCCGAGTGCAACAAACTATAGCCGGGTCATTGCCATGGACATTAATTTGTACACTGATGCTCAACCACGTCCACTGCATAGAAACCGAATTTCGCCTATGAGCATAAGAATATTCACAAATACACCTTAATCGGCATAAAGTAAGCTGTAAATTCAAATGCAGTAAAATTATTCTCACCATTTATAGCTCTGATTTTACTACCGATCATATAGATAGAAACACGTGTCCGATAAGCTAACTTATTCAGCAGCATGTTATACAGAGACGTTTTATGCAACTCACACGCTACCTACCACGGAGGGTCAAACATGCCTTATCTTATCCACTTAGAAATTACCACAAATCCGCATTTCTAAAACACGAGTCCAAATAAAATATGAACTCGTACCAAAAGAAAATAATGGAAGATCTTTTTCTATTGTATCTGCATCGAAATTCTTAAATAAATTAAATCAGACTAAATTACAGACAAAAAATTGCTGCAAATGAAAAAAATATATTTAAAAGATACACGTCTCTTAGGTTACTGAAATATAAAACTAAGCTGATCTAGCTTCTAAAAACACGTCTCATATTTTATACATAGAAAGCCTGAGGCTCTTTAACTCATACTTTACTAACACGTTGTTCTATAGCTGTTTCGCTGCCTTTTCATGGAATCTAAAAAGCCAAGATTGTGTGTTACATTATAATATTTTTTTTTAAATTTCCCAAATCTTCATTAAATCATAAAATATTTTCAATAAATTTTCCCTTGCAAATGTTTCATACATTAATGTCAGCTTTTTAAGGTTTTAAAGAATTTCCTTCTATAAATCAGTACATGTTTCATATACAATCTTAGACCTTTACATAGTCCTTTATATCCATGTCTATAGCATCTTCACCCATTAGCATCTCACACCAATACAACACGGACATATAAGGTACGGCATCAATAGAAATGCAAATCAATAAACATATTACGTCATGTTTAGCGTAAAGGCCTATTGAAGATCGTGAAAGGAGCGTGGGCATAGTTATGAATAGCCAGGCTGAGTCAGGCCTTCCTGTGGCCTTTGCGGGAGACTTGTGGGACGCGAGCGGAAAGTCAATGCTGTGCTTTGTCAAGTTCCAAGGATAGCAATAGAAATTATAACATTCATTTACGTTAAACAGGTTAGGTTCACGAATATTTAGAAATATCTTTAATTTTACTTTTTCTTGATGAAAAATTAAGGATCATTCACCGAACTCAGTCACGTCATCGTCAAGTCAAGTTTTCACTACAAGTAGTATTATATTATCTGCGCTACAAGTTTTGTTTTTGGCAAGTCAAGCGCCAGAAACTACGTTTTTGTAAAATTTACCTTTAATAGGTCTTCTTATGATTTAAAAAAAATATCCTTCGGGGCGCATCGATAAATAAATAGACACTTCCTTTCTATAATTACACTATAATCATAATAAAATTAACATGAAACTTCCCTGCTCTGTCTTTTACACACATTACCGGCTGCGCATTTGGTATTTTATAGAATGCCTAGGTAAAGTATAAAATTAATAATAACTATTTCATACATTATTTGAACTTTTAGGTATTCTATACATTACCTACGTATTGTATACAATACTGGAATATACACATTGCCGGTAACACATACGTATAATAGTTATATGTCTGT
Organism: Agriphila straminella; assembly: GCA_950108535.1. Taxonomy (NCBI): domain Eukaryota; kingdom Metazoa; phylum Arthropoda; class Insecta; order Lepidoptera; family Crambidae; genus Agriphila; species Agriphila straminella. Next base: position 8,781,594 of record OX467306.1, on the reverse strand, counting down.
AAAACTTAACCCAATGTCTTGGTCACTGTACAAACAGAGCAATGAGAAATGTTTTGCCTCGAAACTTTCGGAAAAGCCGTCAAAACTTCATTAAAAGTACAATTAGCTATCATCAAACTAAGTTTCGAATTGATGTCAATAGGAGTTGTATTACTTTTCGTAGAACAATTTCTCCTTTTTGCTTATAAATGATTAGGCACGTTTACCCTACTTTTAGTAAAAAAAAAACCCACTACCTACCTAAGAATTTTGATTCTGAACAGGATTCAATAACTATTACTAGGTACACAAAGAAAAAAATTGAGCTTTAACGCATCACATGTAATATTTATTCTGCTGATATACAAAAAAATTGAGATAATTATTATTTTAGCAAACTTTCATTTTGTGTTTATCTTGTAAAATAAGTAGCTTGATTTACATTGCATCCTCATCATTGCTTGTTTGAAGACAACATAGATCTGGATCATGAACATATTCCACGAAGTTGTAATCCACCATCGCACGTACCGCATTAGAATCGTGTTCACTCATTCATTACTTGTATTATTATTGCTTGCAATCCGTTCATTGTTTACTTTTTCTTTTGTTTACACAACGACATCGAACAAAAGTGTCTACTCTTGTGTTCCAGTCAGTGTTGAATCAACAACTTGTAAGACCCTCCGCGATTGTTTGTTGTTCATCTGTTTTAACCCGACTACGGCGAAGCAAAAGGAGGGTTATGATTTTTTTATTTACAACGTTATTGCTCTTGCAGAATTCGTCATCAAGTCACATATTTTCAATAACTGCTACTTTTTTCACTATCAAATGAATAATCAAAGCGAAGAAGGTATCTTATACGTTTGTCTTGCTTAATGTCATCACAGTCATCACTATCTTACTTATTGTATCGTCTGCATGTATGTAGTATTTGTGTCAATATTTAATGGTTTTCTTTTTGTGCTTTACGTTACGTATTATATGATGTAGGTACGAGAATCTGTGTGGAAGGCACTTTGAACGACGGCTGCGTCGCATTGCGTTCACCTCTCGATTTGTCAACGTCACTAGACATTTTGGGGGACGTCAGCACACAATAGCAAAGAAAATACGAAAACAAATGTAAAGTCATAACCATTAGACCCACTATGAATTTGTTGAGCGGACGTTTTGTAATACTCCCCTACAAGCGAATGTCGTTTCCTGTCAAAGTTAATACCTATGGGCTTGATGAAAACCTTGTTGCTTGATGCAATCAATCTCGGAGTGTATTTAGAGATTATCCACATGCAAAATTGCAAAGAGATTGCGTTGATTTCTAGTCAGCTTACTCTGAGTAAGCCATTAAGCGATAAGTGGAAGATCCTTATAAATATGGAGAGTTATGATCTAATCAAGAGATAGTCAAGGATAGGGATCTTAAAATTAAAACAGATTAGTTCAATAATCTTAAAAAGTATGTCATGCTGGAATTACTAGAGTAATCAAGGATGAATTTAAAGTGAATCGAGATGAATTGTTATTTATAATAAGAGTAGAACAGGTGTATAGAGTGATTTATTTGCCGAGGATGTCGAACGACATTTTCCAGCCGGTTAATTGTAATGGCGTTCCTAAACCCTGGTTTTTTGAGGGACAACTGGAGGAATCCAGATGACATTGCCGCACCTGCCCCGCACTCTCATGCGCTAATTGTCTGAATATTTTTTATTTTACACTGGTCTTATCTGATGCGAAAATATTCATATATATTGACCAATGTAAGATTTTAGTAAATATTACATAACTATCAATAACTAAAACATTTTTGTGTATGATCGTATCGTCAACTGGCAACAATAATCAATATAATTATATAAAGAATGTGTACAAAATGTGCGTGCCACTAAAGCACAGAAACGATTCCCAATACGATCAAGGAAGTTATCATAACATGGTGTGGTAGCCCTCTATCCCACCTACCCCATTCATGAAGGTTTCCGATTATTCTTGAAGAACGTGCTTTTAAAGATATAAGAAGGGCTGAAAGATTGTAAGTGACGTTTGTGACGACATATGATGTGACGAGCATCAAGCGATGACCAATTTAACCGCTAGCCGTCAAACCTCTGAGGTGTAGTGGCGCACGATTAGCGATGATTGGGATCTCAGTCGGACCAAAGTGTTTTGATGATTTTATAATGTTTCTTTACGTGTTTAACAGTGTTTATTTACATAGGACATTGGACATTGGAAGTTAAATAGAAACTTCTAGAAAAAGAAGGAATCAAAAGGAAGAAGAAGAGAAGGAAGGAAGATGTGAAGAGAAGAAGAATGGAGGTGATGAGGCGAGATCTAGCAGTAGTTACGGAGAAGTAGGGGAATGTCGTCTAGTAACCGTGCCGCAGAGTCGCTGCGCCGTCGCTAGAAAGAAGACTATGCAACACGGAAGGGCGGACCGCGACATTCGATGGTACACCACGTCACTCAGAGGAAGACCACGTCAAACGGTAAAGACTGCGTCACTGAAAGAGACAAGAGTGGTGAAATAAAGCGTCGTCTCTGCAACCCCGTAGTTTCCTTATAATCCCGTAACCCACCTCCGTGACAAAATATTTTCATTTAAAAAAATCCAATTAAGTACCACACAATCTCATATCAACTCCCTGAGCAAAGCCGCACCACAGCTAGTTATTTATTAATTACAAATCGTAGTTATCCAATAAATAAAGATCGAAGAAAACAAATAAAGTTTAACACCGTAGTGCGGTATTTAATACCAACTTGTTAATTGAAGAGCACTTAAGAGTTGCTAATTGATTATAATTATAGGCGAGTCAAGAACCGGCACAAACTAATGTGTAGCTTTCCACACCAGCATGCCCGCTTTGTATCCGCTCTATATTTTATTTACTAGATTATTACAACCATCACTACATGGAGAAATCTATATAACTGCAACATTAATAACTGTCGCCTGGAAAATCGACCCATGGGGACATTTACATGGGTCGATTTTAGCTAGGCTAATTTACCCGAACATAGCTTTTTATCGAGAATCACTTGTAAAATCGAATCGCGAAACTTAATTTCAATGAAGTGGCGATTTGATTTTACAAACAATTGGTCCATAAAAAACCCTATTCGATTCTGTAGCAAGTCGCCACGAAAATCGACCTGTCTAAAGACTACCGCGGGTTGATTTTCCGGGTGACAGTTATCAATATCGCGATTAGATTCTTAGTTTAAAAGATTGACAATAACTTATTTGGTTTCACCCTGTATATCGCTTATTTCTTTCACTTCTTTATAATTTCTTTCCGCATTGTTGGCAATGAATTAATATCATATAATATTTTCAGCTACTTACCATTTCAAATGCAATGCAACGAGATATATAAAAAAAAATTACGAACTTTCATCTTCAAAAAACTTAATGTCTGAAGTTGATTAAAAAGTTGAAGTAATAATCTTCAATATTTAGTGGATTTCTTAATTGATTGCAAATGCACTCACAACTACCTACACTGAAATTACCACAGAAAAAAGTTTCCAAGATTATATTTTTTGCATTTTTTGCAACTTTATACAACTTACTCTATTGATATTGCGTAGATAAAACCTGCGCAAAAGTATTACGTACATTGTTTAATTGCTGTGTTCATCCTAATCTTTATAAGGCATCAAATAATTAATTTCCAGTAATTCTCGTTTGCTCATCTGACATTGCTAACGCATTCAATAATGTATAACTTGTATAAACTTATGCACCCGATAGCTGGACGTAATGTTGATGCCTGCCTAGTATCCAATAGAAACAATGTTTTCAATATATTATAGAACTACTCAAAAAACGAAAAATATGTTACAACATCAACGAATTTCAATTATGAACTCGTATTCAATTAGTTTTCTTCACTCTACGTTTGATCGCGATAACCAATCTGGTTTTTTTTTTCATTAATTACCATGAATACCTTTGTTGTGTTTTTGCAACAGCCTATAGATAATACAAGAACTTCGTCAACGGAAATCCTCAACATTAAAACTCATTGAGACTGATACCATCTCGTTTCTATAGCTACCTATTTTTTATGATACTGTTGTGCATAAGCACATAGAAAACTATTATTGACTAAGTAACTAGTAAAAAACATTCAATTATTAAAAAAATACACGATTTAATTTATCAACAATTCACGATGGGGGCCCCCTTTAACTTTTTCACTACCTATGTATAATATCGAACTATATTTTACAAAATACCTAAACATATTCGAAATAATAACAAAGTCTTTTTTTATGTGACTCTTTGTCATTTTTAATAATGTAATAATACAGATTTCGTATCCCTAAGGTTATTTCGAAAATAATAGTATTCTATAGTGCTAATATTACAAGCGTGCTAATGTTTATCAATGCGTTTCATTTAAATGGTACAGCAGTTTACAGCACACGCTACGCGCACAAAAGACAGGTGCTGCAAAAAAAATAATACACGTCTTTTAGCAACCAAGGAATTGTTTCCATTATTGGGTTTAAGGTTAAGTACCTACTTAAGCTCTTTACAACCGTCAAACCGCGACCGATTTTCAAATAACCTAGACCTCAGTAATCAGCTCAACTTACAACCCGAGCATAACATGCAAATTGAATTATCCGCAATGCGCGTTACTATCACATGCGTAAACCAGGCTTTTATGCACGAATGCCTTGACGCAACACATGACGAGGACGGCGCAAGATAAATAAGAGACATGCATAATGCTACACTGTAATCTTGTTGTTTTCATGGCAACGCACGAATACGTACAAATATAAAATAGATTACAGCCATTGACTTGCCAACACAAGTGCTTGTTCCGCGGCTCTACACGTTGGCTACAATATTGGCAAATTCATCGTACGTTGCCGGTTTTGTAAGAAATGCTTCAAAGAGGTTTTCAAAAGCATTAACGAACGATACATTGGCCAAGGTTTGGGCCAACGTGTGGAGCCGACATCCAAATAAGTACGAAAATTTTGAACTTTCACGGTAGGTAATCAATACTATAAGTATACTAAATTATTAATAATTCTTGTAATAACAAGTAAAAACAATAACAACTTGTAAAATCAAGTAACTCAAAATTCTCGACAAACGTGAGAGATGCACCATCACATGGTGATGAGATAGATAACAGAACATTATATTTTTACAAACAGCAGAAGTATATCGCAACAGCAATCACTTTCACACGGCTTAGCACTAAATGTCGATAGCTGCCTAGTTTTTTCGCCCGTTGAACACATTTCTAGTTTGTCGAACGGGCTAAATAAACGCTCGATTGGTCATAAAGGCTAACAATTGTCGATGCTCGGCAGTAATCTTCCTTGGAAAATATATTGTGTTTATGGTGGCGGCGGTTAAATTGAATATGAATCACAACTGATTCACAAACAACTACAATTTCATTAACTACTTATTAAAAAAAAAGGGACTTTTCACAGGTTTCGGATAACATTTTCTTTTCCTTTAATTTAAATATGGAATAGATATTCTATAAAAATATTAATAAGATAAGTTAACTGTTGCTATTATGTTTCTAGCATTATATTATTAAACATAACTGACCTAACTTGTGAAACAAGCTCTTACTAATGAAAATGTTATTGAAACGTATATTACCTACCTACGCAATAAAAACAATCCCAACATCTCATTTTTTTATCAAATATTAAAGTTGAAAACTCTTTCGTCGACACTTTAATGATTCAATTTTATAATTAACACAATGCTAACTTAATACACTTACAGTAGTTACAAAATAAATTCTATAACTCATCTCACGGCAAATAATGGTTTTATTCGCGCATAACCAACACATTGAATATTACAGCTACAGGCTATCAACAGACATTTCACCATAACATATTCAGTAGCAAACAAAGTAAGATTTCATTAAAGTGTTACTACAGGCCATACTGCATACTTCCATAAAGTACTAATACATTGAACGGTGATGAAGCAGAGGGTAGCAACAGTGTTGCAAGCGTTGCCACAATATCGGCACACAGAATGCTAGTATTTGGCAAGCATAGTAAAACCACTCAATGATATGACGACCAAGTTTGCGTGCAACCTGGTAGATAAGATCGCGTAAAAATATTGGTACTCGAATTTAACTTAATTTAAGTACAATTTTATCAATATATTTATACAAAGCCACAAACGCGTGCAATAATATATAAAACACTAGTTCGTAATAGAATTAACCCTACAAAGTTAAATTAGTACCTTACTGCAAGTTCTATGCTAGTAAACAGAGCATTCCCAATTTAGCCGGGTAATACAGTTATTTTTATTTTGACAACAAAGAGGTTTTATGCTGCTGAAAATTCATATACATTTTTGGAATAAATAAATGTGTAAGTCCTTAATTAAGTCAAACAAATATATATTATTATCAAATTATTCATAATTCACAATATTTTGTTATGAAATATTAAAATATTTGCATTCTTGCGTTGGGCGTGTGAAAAAAAAACAAAAAAAAACATGCGCGCCTTTTCCCATAATTATCATATTTTGTTTTTGTCGTATTTGTTGCTGTGTGATAAATTACTTTGTCTTTTCCTCGCAAATGTGTTGAAAAACGTCGTATGAAACTCGTGAGCTCTTGCTTATTGCTAACTTGTCTCATAATGTACTATTGTTTTTTCCTCGCAAATGTGTTGAAAAATGTCGTATGAAACTCGTGAGCTCTTGCTTATTGCAACCTAAGCTAACTTGTCCCATAATGAACTATTAAAAGGTGACGTCTTTGATAAGAAAATAATTATAAAAGTGCAAAAACAAGTTTGTACCCAACATTCTATACGAGAACCTTTAGCCTAAAATTAAATTTTACACATGGTTGCATGATTACCTGCACGATAAATAATCATTTTTTGTGATCCTTGCGTAAAAGCGCCCGATCAATAAATTATTCGCTCGTCGTCCGTATCAAATCAGTAGATTACAATTTTGCTTATAAATAGAAATCGAGTACCTACCAATATAAGTTAATTATATTTTTATCTCAATTTGATACAGCTAATACCTACTGACGCTAATATTAATCTGAATTTGATTTTTATACATTTTTCATAAACTTTAAAGAATAGTCAAATAACTTTTTGGAACTTATAGAAATCAAGAAATGGCATAAGTTACGCTAACTAAAATGGTATCGATAACATAATATAAATAGATATAAATCACAGTGATAATATTCCATAATAAATGACTCTAATAATACTAAGGAAAATATGAGAAGAAACGAAGTATCCACGGTCCCACAATGTTGTTGGCTATATTTTGCGGACTTATTATGAGTTATTCATGGAATCTAGCCGCAGGAGGAATACAAAAACAAACTTAAAGATGCAAAGACATCCTGGTGACAAATATTACTTACAATGTGACTAAACTTGCAATTTAATTAAATAGAAAAAAATAAAAATACTTTAAGTACAACGGAAACCTATAGTACGTATGCCGATATAATTAGGCCATCCACATGTTAAGATTACACAGCACACAAAAAGGAATGAAAAAATAAAAAATGCAGAGAAGTCTGTTCCATATTTATATTGAACCAAGAAAACGCTTTGGAAATAAAAGGCTGCATTCCGCCGCAGCCCAGCTGAGCAAAGTTGTTCGCTACTTTATACAAACAGCACATATGCTACACTAGTGGATAAAGAACTTTGTTCCATTTTTTTTCCTTTTCCTTCCTACTAAAAGAAAGCCAAAATATACATAGAATTTGTGAATCAGAAACACAACTTTGATTCTGTAAATGATATGACATCAATTTTATTTCAGTAGCTATAAATCCTTTAAAAAATATTGACTGCTTACTTGTTCTTATATTAAAACGTAACACCAAACCTCAGAAGTATCTTGCTCCTCAGTTATATTGCCAAAGTTGGTGAACTTCTTACATCTAAATTACGCCATTGTCGCCGCATGGCTCCTGCCTCTGTGGCCCAAATGCGCACATTGTATTAACGGAATTGGCCACATTTCAGCGGTATTGTCTCGTGCCAATGATCGCTTGCCATATTACTTAACCGAATCGTTGGGTCGGAAGCCGTACCATGATTAGTTGCGCAATATTTGTCGTTCATTGTTATGGGGTATTTACATGTAGTGACTTAGCAGGCGACTTTAGTCAATTAGAGCTTTTTATCGCAAACCTAATTTTTATGAGGTGGCGATTCGATTTTACAAGCGATTGTCGATAAAAAGCGCTAATTAATTAAAGTCGACTGCCAAGTTTCCTGCCTCATGTGATACCACATTAAATGTACTTACTATGGAAATAATAATATCCTTATAATTTTATAGTAAACTAATTTAAAATTTGTAATCCGAAAGTTCACTCGGATTACAAATTTTAAATTTACTTTATACTTACTTCCTTCTTTACTACCAAAAATGTTTGTGAACTGTTATCTCAGCATTTTTTCCACTGTTTGCAGCGGTTTATATTCACTGAACTAGTTATTTGACAGAAAAAAAAGTCGATAAAAACTTCCAGATACCATTTTCTCAGAAAAGTTAAATGTATTGTGATTTACACTTTAATAGAATCTACCTTTTATTACAAATACAATAAAAGCAAGTTGGTAGAACGAGGCAACGCTAGTTCCATTGTTCTAATTCCGTTACTATTTTCATTAATTAAATCCGCTCGCTTTACTTGTTGTCCATTAATTTTGCTCACCTACCGTTATATTTGCCATACATAACGTATACGCGGTCCAAATTTTTACACCACAACGTAATTTCGCAACTATCAAATTATTAATGCTAACACCGACCAACCGTGATGTATTTTAAGACCAAATGGACCCAGAGTTTAAGAAATACTTAACAACAACAGTATTGGATTCCCAGAAAAGCTAATCAGTTCAACAGAAACTGGTGGCAGTATATCATGTAATAATTTAATTTGTGGTTTTCTGACGAAAATTAGTTTAATGGTCATCTCGTGATTAATTTACTCGAGTACCTTAAGTTTAAATAGGGACAAAAAAGACAATTAGTTCAAAAGAAATTTGGCTGACTCAAAAATTGTTATGTAAGCCGAGAATAACAGCTAAAGTAGGTAACAAAAATGTGATAATGACCGCACACACATTTACACTTTTCATGAGATTTTATTATGTAACAGCTGACAAGAACATAATAACATAAGTAACTCATAGAAACGTAGTGGCTTCTCCTCGTAACTTACGATAATGGTTCTAATTTCTAACTTATGTTACTCTGATCTGCTTCGAGTACATTATTATTTTGAAAGTTATAACAAATTATTCGTATCTTATTAAATACAATGACATCACATGGATTGAACAACAAATTAAATATGGCAGTAATCGTAGAAAAAAATCTATAATCCAACAGTTCCGAAGCCATTAATCGAAACCCTTGCTAATCGTGATTGCTTAACCAGACTAGCAGAAAGTACGCTTTTGTTTAAAACTCATTCTTATCACAATACTAATGTGGAAAGACTTACACAAAATAACTTGGTAGCCCTTCCCTCAATACTATACGGCAAACTAAGCAATGACCGCAGGCTACTGCAAACACATCGCCAATTCCAATAACGTTATCACAGTTCCGAAGCACGTAATGAAGATGTTGACGGCCGCTCCAGGGGTCCTCAAAGTTTAACACGGACACTTTTACGATGTTAGTTGGGAAACGCAGACATAAAACGTGGATGCGGTAAATTGTACGACTTACATAGTTATCTTTGTAGAAAACATTGGAAATGTTGGGATGAAAAACAAAGGCGTTATTGTTATACAGCATACTTGCTTTTACTGTGATAATATTAGTTAAAGTTGTAAGTGGAAGTACGAAATATTGATCATCGAAATGGGATACTCTTTTCTCGTAAGTACTATCTAACAACTTCCTAAGATTTATTTAATACAGTAATTCGTTGTTTTGAAAGTGTGAGCTTCAACTTCGAAGTTTCACATGATTATGATGAGTTCAGTAACGTGGAAATTGTCAAACAGCTAAATTAGTGTGTTACATCACCTCGTACTCTTGATCTACGAAATCATTAGAACGATTCTGTCCATATTTTGGAACTATCAAATAATAATAATAAAAATATTCCATTCGCCAAATTGCTTACTTTTAAGAAAGGAAGTAAGCCATTTCATTTATTTAGCCTTGGTGTTTTCTGAGAAAGAATTTCCAGAATTCATCAGTTGAGGGGGTGAATAACCTCACAGAAGCTCAGCCTCCAAAGAGTGCAATTAATCACTTTTAACCATTAGCTCGGGCTTTTCTAACAAAAATACAACCCTTCTTTGATACTATCAACGAATTCACTTACGTAGATGCAATCTATAGTCTGATAATACTTATTTTCCCGTAAAAAAAGTTTTTGTTACTTAAATGAAACAAACTTCAGTTTGATGCATTCGTTACAATATTTTTGATTATTTGCTAGGTCATAAGATCTTATGCGGTAAAATTTTACATCAGGCCAAAAAGGGTGGACACTATCCAGACCAGTATTCCATTGTGTATTGACGAACGCATAAACTATTAAAAACAAAGTGAATGGTTGCTAACTCCTGAAACTCATGTGAAAACATGTAACGTGCTCCTAGGCACGTGCGGATTGATTACAGAAGCGCGGAAAATTCGTCACCGACACGCTAACGTTGCCACCAACGTGTGTTTAAAATAGTGTGCTGATATCCGTATTACATACTTACTTATTTTTGTTGGGGAAAAGTACGAGTGGACAAATCAAAAGGGAAAAAATCTAGAAGAAGCTAATGTCTAAACCGTCTAATATGGACAATACCGGGTGAAATATTATTGCTTTGATGTCGGAGGTCATGACCAACATCGGGTCCCTAAGCCACCGAAGTAAATACCTAAGTAAAATAATCTAAAACTAACAGTAAAAGTTTAATTCTTGCCGAGAGCATAAATTATGTAAACAGTTCAGTCACATTAATTCCCATTATTAACACGTATCATCAATCTTTGATTAGTTGGAGACTAAAACAATTTTAATGCGTGTGATTTAAAATTGAGTAATATGAATAAGAGGAAATATTAAATACAACGCAAAACAGTAAATTGTCCATTAAATTGAGGAAAAATAGCCAGATACCGAAGTCCGTTTGACTGTACCTAATTTATAAGTTAGGTTAAGAATTTATTTGTTTATCTTTTTCACCTACTATTTGCAAACATTGGTGAAATATCTACTTACGAATCCGTATTTACAGGACCGTTTTTACGGATTCGTCCCTACTGGATGTGATGTTCACACCACATTAACAGGACTTTATCGGATCCGTTGCTATAGATTCAGTACACATACGGATCCGATATACTGGATTGTGTGGGAAACACGTTCATACAACTAATACGCCATCGCCGAAAAATATCGGATCCGAAAAAGGGACCTGTCAGAATATCAGTGCTTCTGGTCATAATGTACATCAAAGAATGACCCAGAAGTTAATTTTGCTGAGGCAGGGCCCATTAGCACCACACTTTCTGTTTTTATAACGTAGAATTAATGTATATATTTATCTCTTCTTGTTTGTTTCTTGTTTAATTGTATACTGTTTTCTTTTATTTTGTGTGTTGTTAATAAACGTTTCTATTCTATTCTATTCCACCTGTAAAGCGGATCGCTGTGTGAACGCGCACTTACTAGTTATTATAGTATCCTTTCTAAATTTCAATTCTTTGTCTTAAAAAATGCCTCACAATTTTTGATACAAAGAAATGTACTTCCCAAACACATCGGTGTGTTGTTTGTTCTGTTGAAATTAGTGTCCATTTCGTTCACCTTCATAGCACTAGGCCTTCGTATAGCTACGCCACTTGCCACACATTCTCGCAACAAAACGCAATCGTTCCATCGTAAACAGTATAATTGCAATGCGAAATTCAGCCACTAAAGAAAATAAATAGTATGTGTTACTAAAGAACATTCTTGATTTACACTTTTTACTACACCTAAAATTGGCACAAGTTACTTCGTTAATTTATTGTGAATGAGGTATGACAAAGTTATTTTAAGTTAATAACAAGAATTAATTGATTAGTTTGTCGTTTGAATTATTACAGAACTACATCTGTTTTTGAAACCGCTTAAATCATTATTACAATTTTGTGAATGAGTTTACAAAGTTATCTACATTTAATAGTGGTGACACATTTTCAACAATGAGAATAACATGTTACTATCGGGGCATGTGGTCAATCATTCATGTATTATTTTGATGTTAAATAACATTGTTTGTAATAAGATAAAAATGCTGTACTTTTAAAGCGGATTATTATACTTATAAGTACTTGCATTTAGATTTTTCAAAAAGCATTTTGGATTTTCTTCTGGAGTTTATTGCTCAGATAGTTTTAAGTTTTTAGTTATTAAAAAATAATATTTTCAGAGCTTTTTTGTAAATCAATAAACACACTAGAAGTCATTGCCACTGAGAATTTATTTACTAAAACTAACTGAGGCAAAAGCGTAACGCAACATGTGAAGATAACCCTAAAATAGAACCACTGAACAGAATGCCTCTGAATCGAGCTAAACAAAACACCATCCGCTTTGGGCAACCAAATCTGCAGATACGCTATGAATGGGTGCACTTGTCGCATGCAGCTTATCATCCTCGTAGTGGGAGCTGTGAGCTCGCCCGCCGGTCGCCAGCCAGTCGCGCCGCGCGCACCGAACTCTCCGCATGCGTCACTGCCCGAACCTCCTTATCACGTCCCGCAGTAGGATCGATCGCACGTCTCCTCGGCTATCACGCACCGTGACTCCTGTGCCCTTAGTGTTGTGATGACATGTGCTTTTCTCGTGCTCAATAACTGGAACGATTTTTGTGGCGAGAAACATTATTGACGTCTCCGTAAGTAAATTGTTTGTAAACAATGATATTGTAATTGGAAATATTTTTTTAGGAAAAATATTGTAAAGTAGTTGTTGATGTAAATGATAAAAAACTTAGATATTGAAACTTTATATCTGCTCAACAGAGTTAAAATAACGAGTGAACTTAAAAAACAATGACTAAAAAAGACACTACGAACTTTAAATACGTATAATGAGTAAAAAAGAAAAACTATTTTTTTTCGATATATTGTATTTGGAAGTAGGTAAGTTATTGTAAAACCCTTTTCAAGATACCAGTCAAGCTCATTATAATTCAGAGCCAAACCCAAAGAAAAACAATACAACAATACTGAAAAGATTGAATCCTAAAAGCAGGCCCCCGCATTTACATTCAAACGTTCCTAAAACTCATCAGCATCATCTTTGAAGCACAAAAGTGGTATAAGTAGAAACGTATTTCCAGTTGCTAGAGCGTCAACACGCACGTATATTTTTACACTCCTATAGAAACATAAAAGAGTTACCGAAAGAGATGCTAAGAACAGCTGTTATTAATGAAACATACTGCATTTCATTGCAGCAAAAGCTTTTACGTTGTCTGCTTTAATTATTTTTATAACAGTAAAGTGAATGTGCGCTAGCATCATATTTTGTGTTTCAATGTTTCATTACTGAGGAACGTTACTTGTTATTCCATTACTCCTGCAAATGATACAGTGCGTGCTCGATAGCCGCCCGATTCCCATCAACTCCATCAGTGACTGGCACTTTTTAGTTAGATGCCTTAACGACACCTGCCTACGATTAGTATATAATAATCACTTCGAGATGACTGTCATTATTATACATACATATTTGCCCTAAGTACTTCTTCTCCAATTTAAATGTTTGCTAAAGTATTTCTATGTATCTTTATTTTACTATAATCTTCATCAACGCCGAGTTTAGATAGAAAACAGTAAACAGGATTGTCGGTAAATCGGTGACTTTATAGTTGCTATATCTACCTAATTCAATCTCAATCAAATAACAACACTTTTGATGAGTACTTACATAAAAAAATATTTTAACGCATAAATGTTAAATAACAAATATCCGGTGGATTTGAGTAGAATGTTTTGTCGACCTTTGTCGACGGAGGCCCTTTCATTTCCTTTTGATGTAATTGCTTTCGGAAAACGACAATCGTAAAATGATATTTCATCATAAACTATTCGCACTGTGCGTCTCAAGCACTCAATGTTGTTTGTTGAATTACCACAAACATTGCGAAAATTTGAACTGGAACATATTTTGGTAAATATATTTTTACATAAATTTGTAATTTCATAACGTTACTCGGTACAAAAATAATGCGAACGCCTCTAATAATTCGTACTTCTTTAGACTGGAGTATATCTTCTTAAAGTAGGGCAATTTGAACAGACAGCGTATTAGTATCTGAAACGCGTGCTACTTGACTATCCACGTTACGAATGTATCTCTGTTAATCTGCAAACATTAATGTTTTATATGAGATGAGACAGAACAGAGCTCATTGAGATCGTCGGCGATGGCCCGTAATGCGCGCACGCATCTGCGCCCTGGATGCCACCAGACCGTCTCGTGTATTAATCTGGACAATTCATCAACGCCGACCGCAGTAATTAAACGTCTCGTAATTAATTATGACTCGTAAGACACTCGAAAATATTCATAATACAATTTCGTTGTAAGAGCAACATTGTAACTGACGGCTTCAATTGGTACTGCTACAAACCAGTTAGTCAAATGAGCTATATTTTAATGCATGTCCTTTAACTTGATATTCTTCATATTAGTCGATATTAATAAAATTGAAACGGTCGTATCGGACGGACATGATAAAAATTTACGCGTTCTTGCACCGGTACCGGACCGCATAATAATTTGTTGTTTGTAAATGTCACTAGACTCTCATAAATTCTTTTAATTGCTGTTTTTACTGTCGCTTTATGTTAAACATAGATCTAATGCATAATTATTAAGTAATATAATACATAATTTTGTTGCATCTTCCATGCCAGATTTCAGAGATAAAGGCATTTAAACAGATTACTGTAGTGTTTTGAGAACATTTTTTTTTAATAGGCAGTCGAAAGTAACATAACGAAACTTAGTTCAATCTCTTTTTACACTAATATAGCTTTCATTTTATACCTATTGAAAACGTCTTTTACCGACTCATGTAACATAAAAATACTTGATAAACCCAAATTTGTAGATAGTGCTTATATAGGCCTACCATGAAATTATTAGAGGTATTTTTGCCACATGTTTATTATTTTCCAAAAATACGCGTAGCATCAATAATATTGAGTAGCATAGCTTTTCGTGTTACCAATTACGGTGGATTACTAACCAATCCCAATGCTATAATCATAATTAAAAAAAAAATATCTTTAAATGAAAGCTTTATCAATTTCAATTTAACAAAAAGTTGTGTTTTCGTTTTTTATTCATTCAATTTTCATTCAAAATAACTTTTTTCATAAATTGAAACATTGATGAACTTGAAAATACTTATTTCTAATGTAATAGGAACCAAGCGGAGATGCCCAATTTGTTACAAAAATTATATAATGAGAGGCCACGGATGCACCGCCGAGTCTTAAAAAATGCTTAAAAAACAACGAATTAGGCGCCGCCGGACTGGTTTGGCGTAACTCCGGAAGCGAACAGGTTCCACCAACGAGATAACTATTAATTGGAATTTTAATTTTTACTAATGAAAGACACTCTTGGTGCTCTGTCTCTCGTGAATCGGTTTTTAAAATTATTACCGTAGATTGAGTAATAGTTACGGCTTTCACTGGATACAATACAAGGTATCTGTAATCGACGACGCACGCAACTCTTTTTAGGTAACTTAAGCCAATTGTGGATCACTTAGTTACGAGGTGCTTCAGTGAACCTGTAAGGATGACATAACGTGCACAGATGATTAGACAGAGACTGGTTTTCTTAATTGCACCTACTTAATTATTGACTGACAAATGTAATAAAAATATTGTAATTTTCTGTACCCGCTAATCCTAATCAGACTTTATTACTTACAGATGAATACGAGAACTTATGTATGACATAAATTATGTAACTTAACAACTCTGTTTATCTCAAACTGTCTAGCTACTGAGATTCTTTGTTATTATTCTAAGTTTTAAAGCTTCATAAATATCTTTTTATCAATGAGTGCATTGACTCAGCATATAATTAAGATTCATTACATCAAACGTAGATACTAATGAATTAATGTTATGTGGGAAATATTCGTGACTACTAGGAATAAAGATATAAGAGATATAGGTAGTTTGCCTAAATCGACCCCTAAAAGACCATAAGATTCGAATCAGACACACAAGTTTCATGATACCATATCGAATACTTCGCAAATCGCATGTCCATCTTCACTTAAAGAAGACGCTTTCAAACTTTAAACGCAAATTGTGGTATGAAATCCACAGAAATACTGGCTAAATTGTTCAAGGGTCATCATAACAGGTCATGGCTGTGAAATAATGCGAAGTTGGATAAGTGCGTGGCGAGAAATGTTATATAACAGTATAATAGTAAAAAATTTCAAAGACTCGTAATCTTATTCTTGGTATTTTAAAAGTTTTAAAGAAGTTTTTCCTAGAATTCGGGAATGCCGTAGAAAGCGGGATTGTTACGAATTAAGAATTCAGATTTAGAAAATTTCCTAAAGTTTTATTACAGATAGAGGGATAATATAATTATTAGAGATGGGCCGACTATGACTTTGGCCGACTAGACGGCTTCATTGTTTTCGGTAGATTTATTACTACTCGTAGCTTTTTAGTTAAAATTTCTTACGCACAGCTGCTTCTTAATGATGGGCATCTCCCAAATCTTTATAAACATCTGTTTTACAACTTAACAATCCTTGTGCAAATAATATTTTTTATCCTTGTTTATTCATTGACCAAATATATTGTTAAATTAGCTTAAAAAAATTACTTCCGAGGGCCTATGTATAATGGATTTTATTTCGATCACCCTTATCAAAAATTTGAAAATTGAAATGACTTTTAACATAAAAATATGTATAAAGTAATAGGCCGACTAGTCGGTGCTTTTTGCCGACTAGTCGCCGACTACAAATGTGGCCGACTAGTCGCCGACTAGTCGGTACATCTCTAATAATTATGTAATAGATAAGCTATTCATAAACAAATCAAAAGTATCTTTTTACCATCGCCACTCAAAAAAGTGCGTCTTATTCATTGATAACAGTGAATAATACGCGTTTTTATTCACCGAGTGAATAAAAATATTTTGAATTTGGAACAAGCGCGCATCGTATGAATTAGGTACAAAAAAAATAAAAGGTGCTGAAAGTCATAGATATAGTATATTAACTGAAAGTATGGAGCTATAGCTATTCCATAGATACAGATATAGTTCTACAATTAAATGACAAAAATAATCCCGCCAATTTTATTTAGGTTCTTTTTAGTGTCTTATCTTTGGGTTCTTTTCTAAAAAATATCCCGCTAAATCAATTAGGTCCTTTTTAGTGTCTTATATTTGGGTTCTTTTTTATATATTTGAGGGAGATTAGTTGTTCAGTCTTGCATCAGTCCATTATATCAGTCTGGTACGATCTTCAGTCTGTAAAAATTCAAAGTCTATATATATATATATATACAAACTGATGAAGTGGACTGATGAAAGACTGATCATGTAGTTTCCCTCTTAGTTAGCTCGGTGGCATAGTGGTTTAGCGCCTGGCCCAGCGATTGCGGAAGTTAAGCAACGTTCGCAAGGGTCGGTCATGGGATGGGTGACCAAAAATGTATTATCTCGAGCTCCTCCGTGCTTCAGAAGGCACGTTAAGCCGTTGGTCCCGGCTGCATTTGCAGTCGTTAACACCCACCAATCCGCATTGGGCCCGCGTGGTGGGTTATGGCCCGTCCTCCTTACCACCCATAAGGAAGCCCTGTGCCCCACAGTGGGGACATCAAAAATGGCTGATGGACAACTATAAATACTATAGGTACTGCTATTTTTTTTTCTCGCAGTCAATGGTAAAAAGTAGAGTACACAACTCGTGAAAAAAAAAATTCATCTCGGTCCTTTGTATCCCTCGCTTCGCTCAGGATTCTACTTTTGAATCCCTCGCTACGCTCGGGATTCAACTCTAGAATCCTTCGCTGCTCTCGGGATCCAACTTAGTCCCTCGAACTAAATTCCCTCTTTTTTCACTTGTTGTATAATCTACTATTATCCACCCGTACAATAATTCATTTAAGTTCCTGTTCCTGTGAGCAAGAAAATTATGTCTAATTTCCAAGTCTCACCATGAAAACATAATGTCTAAACTTCATAAATTACGTAATTGTAAAGCAAAGTTTTCTCCCAGGAGATAAGTCTATGCTAATTCGCAATCGTAAATATTATCGACTATACAACTGAGGAGACAATTTTGAGACAGGAAACACTCAAGTTTGTTTTATTGCCTGCTATTAATGTCTGTTAGTGCGACGTGTTTGATTTACCTTCATTAGCTGTACGCTTCCGACGTCAACCACATTATCGTTATCTTTAAACTATTAAGAACGTTGAACCTGAGCTATCTCTTGCGTAATAAAACAGGGATACATTAGCCTGTAAAGGAATAAAAGAAGATCAAAAAAGATGCGCCCCAGATGGGCATTTACAAATTGTTGTTCTATTGTCTTTTTGTTTACTTTCGAAATCATTGTGAAGGTGTTAAAGTTTTACTGCAGCTTGTTTTGTTATATCGTAAAAGTGTTCTTGTTCGGTGTAGGTGGTGCTTTTAGGCATTTTCTCAATTGCCACGTCCGCCCACGGGACGCGTCGGCTTACGGGCCGCCTACCTCCTTGGTTGGGTACAGTACGCCCTAACTGTACCTGCCGACAACAAATTATCCCTGCTTTAGTTTTGATCGTGTGCTTTTGTTAGCTATGACTTAACACCATTATTTAAAAAAAAGTTTCAGAATTATATTTATCTAATATTATAATTCTGAAACTTTTTTGCTTATTCCTACCCATAAAAAATATACAGTCAATTTGTTTTTTTTTCCAGACATTTATTACCACAAATGCAGTTAGCTTTTATGCATAGTAATTTTATTCTATAATTTCCAATATCGTAACTTCCTTCTATAATGTTTCATATTTACGGGGTACATAACTACAGTTACTTTTGAATAATAAATGTTATGTATTTACCAAGAAATATAAAATTCTTGGTATGTACTAACACAAGGAAATGACGTAACACTAAAATGATTTATGATTACCGAGGGATGTATGTTGATGAATGATGAATACTATTTTTATTTGCTCACTGAAATTCGGCTTAGCTGTGGATAAATAGTTATTTGTTATACAAGTGACCAAAATCAATTTGTGCTGCGAGTACCGACTTTAAATCACGAACTAGCAAAGTAGTCTAGAATTGAATCATGAGCGTAGCGAGTGATTCTAATATAGACTACTGAGCACAGTGAGTGATTTAAAGGCACGAGGCAGAGCAAAATTTTGGTCTCGTGTTTAACATACAACTTTTCACCTCTAACAGCGAGAAAATTTTCACGTGACTTTCCTGTTAAAAAGCTAAATTCAGCATTAGAAACTTGTTCACTCAACTCTTTTGGAGTTAGACAACATCTTCATCGTTGGACGCACTCATTTTTTGTTTTGTTATCACAAAAATAGTTCGATCAAACCTATGCTGATTTTTTTTATTTATAAAGTAGATTCCCGTCGTCGATTTACATTACGCTGTGTTTTTTTCTTATTCATTAATATCCCATCTTATTTATTTATTTATAATCATAAAACACTAATTTATTAATAAATTTTAATAATTTTTCTTATTTTATATTTATTTCATACATGCGACCATTGCAACCTCATTTCGTAAATACTCTTTATTTCGAATTATCAACCTTCTTTTTTAATAATCCTTATTTAAAACTCCTTGGTATATCCGTGCATTTTATTTTTTTTACTTTTTAATCCATGTATGACACCATAAAGCACTCTCTCTATCCTTTTCTCACATATCAATTTTACAAGTTTCTCCTTGTCATTTTATTTCTTTTTTCTTTATTATTTTTAAAGTTGGTGTTAGAAATTAAAAAAGCACTTTGCCTCACGCTCGCAGCAAAAATCGATTTTGCTGCGAGTTTTTACGCGCCAAAAGAGCCCTTTTCGTGCTGGAGAGGTGAAAAAGAAATTCTTTTGATAAGGCTACTTTTTCCTCTTATCTTATCATATTCCCTTTTTTCATTCTCATACTTTGAGATTCTCTTTACTTGCATAACAGCACGTAGAAAAGTTTTGTTTGTACACCTAAAGTCTTATCCATTATCAAATTATTACCAGCGCGGTTTTATTGCTATTGCCCATACTTGACTATGCAGATGTCAGCTATCTCGATCTCACAGAAGAGCAACTAAATAAACTTGAGCGGCTTCAAAATTTTTGCATCAGATTTGTGTTTGGACTTCGCTAATATGACCATATCTCCGAATTTCGTAAAAAGCTCAAGTGGTTGCCTATTCGCCTTCGCCGGAATATGCATATTCTTTCCCTATTGTTTAATATTCTCTTTAATCCTACCACCCCTTCTTATCTTAAAGATCGTTTCAAATTTGCTAAAGACTCCCACTCCCGTTCCTTAAGGTCATCAGAAAACTTGCTACTGGAAATGCCGATACATTCTACTATCTACTACGATCGATCTTTTTCGGTGCAGGCTGTCCGTCTATGGAATGCTTTGCCAATAGCGATAAGGACTGCTCAATCTCAGCACACTTTTAAAAAGCTAGTCAAAGAGCACTATCTTACTTTTTAAATTATATTTCTCATGGTCTTACAACTGGATTTAACTTCAATAATTTCCTCTACGCATTGTAGGTATTATGTATTATATGTAGGTTTATTATATTTTGGTATGTAGGTATATAGTATATTATATTAGTTACATTTTATCATATATTTATGTAGGTATTCGAGTTTAGTAGGATTATTATTATTACTTTATTAAATTTGCACACGTCCAACTACCCCATCACATTTATCTTAATTCCTGTCCATCCCAAGGTTGCCTGGGAGAAATCGCTTTTTAGTGATAAGGCCGCCATTTGTATGTCTCCTTTATGTTTGTATTGTTACTTGTTTGTTCTGTGTGTATACAATAAAGAGTATATAAATATAAATAAATAAATAAATAAATAATTATGCTTTGGTGATAAGTTTGATGAATTATTAAAAAGAACAAAATTGTTATATCGTGGGATAACTTTTATATTTTCGTGCTTTTGAAAACAAAAGAAATAAAATATCTAGATCTGACCACCATGCACGCACTACTAACGGATTTGGGTGATATTTTTAGTAATAATGCAGATATTTAACAATTTGTCATCTACCAATTACAAAGCCCTACGTCGTTGAGTAGTAGCTACATAGCGTACGAAAGCAAATAAAGATGTCTGATAAATACCACGTAAAACTGTGAGTGCCATTTCAACGTGAAACTTTATACATCCTTATGATATTAACTTTGATAGTATGTGATCTATGAAGTAATGCTTTCCTGTATAAACTGCGTAAGTTCATGTTCGATACAATGTAATGCAAGATTACTATGATAATTTTACAGAAACATTTCGTTTTACCGTTTTCAAACTAATATGAAAAAGACATGTAAGTATACAAAATGGTTATGCTTAAAATGATGTAGTAACTCATGACAAATCATCCCATAATACGAAGAATAGTTAGTCCATCAGCCATTTTTGATGTCCCCACTGCTGGGGCACAGACCTTTCTTATGGGTGGTAAGGAGGAAGAATAGTTACTTATTTAATATTTACCGGGAGTTATTTTGGTCAGTGAGCAACAGTTTGCAAGTTCTATAATAACTGTAATAATATTTACTTTAGAGGACTTCAAATAAAAGCATTAATAATTTAATAACTGGACTAAGTAAACATGAGCCAAACTATGAGAATTATGTCACCGAGAATCAAATCTAAGTTATATATATTTCAATTTGTACACCGCCCATTATTAATAATACACTGAAGGACGTAGGCACTGTACCTGTCGTAGATTTAATTCACATGGGTGAATTAAGTATACTTATTAGTATAAGTACTTTATTCACCTCTATTGGTTTTAGTATATTTCATGAGGCTTTCTCCCTCATGACCCGTGGACCCACTGATTTTCCCTTGGAGAAAATATTTGCAAAATCAACACGCTTGGCAGGCGTGTTTATATTTAGATCGCAGTGCTGCCTGTTTTCTGATCCACGGAGGATGACGGAGGCGTAACGGTAAAATGTTACCTCAAAATATTAGTCAACTTTACACCCTTATGTGAAGGTTAAGCTATACATTCTCTGTCAGATGCCAAACCTCTAAATGACAATATTTAGTGACTACGTAAGTACTTGTTGTATAGTCTGTTTTAGTGACATAGACGCTTAAGAAACAAGACCATTTATCTACAAAAAGTCGACTTCACAGGACTTTAAAGGAGCATTATACAACTGGTTAATGGAAAAATGATTTTATTCTGTTAAGGACTATTTAAATTTTAACTCAATATTGATTTATTAATTTGACTTATTATATTTTATTTTAAATTTTATTGACATTCTATAAATTGTAAGTGTAATTGTATGTATCATTGATATGGTTTAATAATTTTATAAATTTTAATTCAGTTTATTTTTTTACAATTTTTGCATGCTAATTTGTAAATGGCTGAATAAGCTGAACTAAATTATTATGACCAGCTTAAGTGTAACCTTATTCAAATGCAAATAAACTTTCATTCATTCATTCAGGAGACGAAAATAAAGTTTTTTTTTTCTTCAAACAAAAGCTTAATTGAGTAGTTCTGAAATTACTGTAGATAGCTGGTATTTAGTTAAAATTAGTAACTTAGGTGGTATTGGTATTTTCTCATAACTCCCTAATTAATGCGAATTTGAGGTAACTGATAAAAGGAAGCGATGCGTAAATCAACCATAAAAATAACTGCATCAAAAAGTAAAAATCGCCAAAAGTTTAGATAGGTGGTCTTGGTTCGTAATTTAAAATACTTATTACAAATTTATTCCCAACATTCCTATAAGTAGCTGACATCATTCGCAATGTGATCACTCCACCGATCGGGTTACTATTACAACGATTACTTGTAAAGTGTAATTCAATCACGTTTCAAATAACACAGAGCAGACCACATACACCTTATCTCGATCGTCTTATCTATCAAATTCCTTTCTACTTACGTTATTTGTACTAAAGAGAGTTTTAATCAGTTAAACCTAGCTCCTGGAATGTTCGGCAATATAAACATTCAAAAGCTAATCCTAATTGAACAATTTGGCCTAAGGCTGTGTTTCCAAATAATCCGTTAACTGAGAAATATTAATCAAGATTTTAATACCAGAATAGTTAAATATTCATTTATGTATGAATAAATAGTTTCGGTGGGAAAATCGCTTTTTTTTTTCAGCAGAAAATATTTTGTTTATTTTTTTTTTATTTCTTAGGTAGGTACTTTTATTGTTAGTTGCCGTGCAACGATATCTAGAATTCTAGACAATAGACTCGTAAGCTTTTAAGCTTTTTCGGAAGCAAGTCTTTGAGTAAATAATTTTTGTAGTGGACTCAATTTTGTTCTATAGCTACCTAAGTACTTTATTGATAGCTGTCGAGTGGTTTGTTTACTTTGCCTGTTATTATTTAATAGAATATGACCACGTACCAAACACTTGTGTAAATACGAACGTCATTTGTAAACAAACACCGCTTCAAGTGGGTATGTCCTACGAACAATGTCCCACAGTTTATACCACGTGACGCTGACGTGACGCGACCAGTTGATGTCATTATGCACTTGTTCGTCTCGCCCGAAGATGATGATTTTTACTACATGTTAGTACCGTTTCTCGTACTCACTAACGCCACATAGTTAAAAGAATAATAAATTAACGCGTTTGGAAAGGAATTAAATGACGTTTTCAAACGCATCGTTTAAACGGGAACGCAACCTGTGCTGTCGCGCGCTTCTGGCTGTCACTCGTTTTTTATGTCACTCCACCGGCGCCACGCATTTCCATAAAATATTTAAAAAATGGTTATAAAAGATTTTAATAACCAATTTGGTTCTCAGTTTTATCAAGAACAAGAACAATAGTGAAATGTAAAGTTAAAAAAGTGTTTAGAAGTGTGTGCAAAAGTAGGAAGTTCGATCCCGATACCTACGTTACTGAAGAAAGAATATGGTTTAATCAACAATAAGAATTAAGAGTTTTTATGCTACGGACCTGCTGCGGGTTGAGGAACGGCTGACTCTCCTACCCGGTATGGGTATCATATTGTTTCAAAACATTAAGGCTAGAGGTTATGTACACGGATGTGTACGTTCAACCTCACTGTCCTCTAGGACAGTACAAACGGATACGTCAGGCCTATCTACAGGATAGTGCGGTATCTTAACGTTTTCAAGGCCTGGGTAATATACGTTAATACGTTATACATTCTGTAAGTAATGAGGTTGCTAAACACAGTGAATGTATACGGACCCACCACTCACTGTAAGGCATAGAAAAGGAAGTAAGACCTACATGAGACTCGACCTGCCTGTGAGATATGGAGACGCCAGATCAGCAATAAAATCGACAATAATTAAACTCGGACCTGCCTTCGGGTCATGGAAGAGTCAACAATTGTAGTTGCTACACTACAGGCTGTAGAACCTAAATCTACAATATATCAGGTTATAATACCATATGCCATATACCATACCATATTATTGTTACTACTTATATCCATTTGTCACAAAACGAGACAATATTATTACCAGATTGGTGATGGACACCATTCACCCATCGTTGAAGCAGGTTTATATTTCTGAAAGAATTTTTTTTTCTCATTTGCCTGAATGGACTGATCATTTCTGCCTTGGCAGCTTAGAGGAATAAGAAGAACAGTAAGTTTATATAGATACTATAAAAAAAAAAAATGGTACCTTACCTACTTGCACATATTAAGATTGAACGATTAAAGAGACATAACATTATGTACCTATCTCTTTTGGAAATCATAATAATACTGATCAAGTTTAAACCACAACTTGGAGCAGCAGCGTTAAACAAGAGCTTGCAGCGGTTGTTTATTAGTATTGAAGAAGTATAAAAACTATTGGACATAACAAAATAAATAAATTGGTGAGTAATAATTATTCTTATGGTGAATTACACCATCTCCATGAAAACAAAATTGACATTGCGCGAGATTTTTCCATTTTTGCACATGAACTATAAATGAGCAAAAGGCTAATTAGGCTAATTACTCAATAAATATTAAAGCTGTACAGTGTAAAAGCCTGTTTAAGCCTTAATAAGTAAAGTTCCTAAATAACTTTAACCAGAGCTGTAAACTGAAGGGGTAATATAATCTTAAGTGTCCGGGAAACAACGGGAAGAGAACCAGAATCCTTTCTAAGACATATTATTTATTTATGATTGGGTGAAAATAAACCTATATGAGTTAAATTGGGCATAAGAATGACTGATTTATAATATAAAATCAATTTATATTGTAATTTTATAATTACAGAAAACCTATGGATAAATAAAACTCAACATTTTAATGTTCATTTAATTCTTGACAAAAGACTTTAGATTTATTCTAAAGATATTGTGTAAAAGGATATTATATTGTGTAACATTCTTACAAAACCTCAGAAGTCTTAAAAATCTTAAATTCATAAGTGACAGACATACAATCATGTACCTACAAAATGAAATAGGTACTTACTTACACCAAGTCTTCATCATAATTGTTTGACGAATGTCATGATCACTATTCTGATAATGTTAATGACATTTTTTAAACTCATAATAGAAAAGAAATTATGTCAACTCATTTCTTCTAAATAATGCGAGTTCCTTGGTTTAATACTAAGACTTCTATGTTGTATGTTTGTTATAATAGATTCATACAGTTTTTTTTTTTCCAGAGCTATCTTCATAATACTACTGATAAAAAATATTATTTTTTCAATGATGTTTTCTGAGTCAGGACAGGACAACCTGCCTAGATCTAAAATGATTTTTTTCCAAAGAATAAGAAAGGCATAAATATACCTACTTATTCCCTTTAAAATTATATAATAATTTAGTCCTTACCTAACCGACATTAACAATGTCAGTTAAATAAGTACCGAAGTAAACAAAATAAACTTGAACGGAAAACAGGCATCTATTTAGACCATTATTCCAGGAGAAATAAACAAATACAAATATTTTTATTATTTAAATATAATTACCTAGTTAAAATGATTCAGTCTTAAAACTTATCATTTTTTTTTTGTTATTTGCTCCTGAGTAATGTGGAAGTGTGAGTTTTTTGTGATTTCGTAGGTAGGCATTAAGGACTACTAGTCATTCCACCCTAATTGACAGTTTTTTTTGAATGTATTTTTCATTTATTTGTTACTAAGCTAGTTTATTTGGCAGTTAAACTTTAAAAGTTAAACTTTATATTGTGAAAATTGATATGAAAATTAAGAATGTAATACCTAGTAGGTATGGTAATTACATACAGATTGATAAAATACAGTATGTAAATAATTACCTATTTTCTTAGCAAAACTATTCTAAAATATTAAAGACTTAGATTCATACAATAGTACATACAATCAGTACAATAGACAAAATTTAGTATTGTACAAAATAACTAATTATTGAAGATTTCGATTCATGAAAAATATAATGTCACACAGAAAGGGAACTATAATTAATATTTAGTATTTAGATACCTACTTAAGTATTTGTTTGCTTTAAGAACTTTAAATGTCCTTATTACACAAGATTATCTTGGCTTAGATACAGATATTTTATGCATTTTGATGAGTCAAATGAATTGAAAAATTATAACTATATCTGTTAGGCATTTGAGATACACTGCCTTAGCACAGTTAGTTTTCAATTTCAACTTAATTATTGCATTTTTTTCTTTATCAGATATTTTTTTTTTTTTTTTTTTTTTTTTTTTTTTTTTTTTTTTTTAGTATTTTTAAACAAGCAGTAATCTACTCACCTATATACCAAATATAATTCTAATATTTTTTTATTAATTTTATTGTCTTATATAAATGGATACTAAAGCACATAAAGGTGCTCTATTAAGATAATAATTTCTTAACACACAAGTTTGTTTATGGTACATCTTGAAATCTAGGTATTTTTTGATTAAGGTGAATGAAATGTACAGTCAACAACATGCTGGGCTACCACAACATACGGGGTTACCACCACAGGCTACAAAATTGTTTTGATCAATTCTGAGCTTAAATGCGAAGTCATAAAGGTTCAAAATTGATTGGAGATTTATTCACAATTTGTATAGATTGACGTGCTGCTGACTGTACTATAAGCAGCGCACATAATTAAATTAAGTATAATTATTTAAGTACCATGCCATTATATACCCTTAGGTTGGAATCGATGAAAAGGTAGAAATATTATTAAAAACTTATATTTACATATTGTATGTAACCTACCTTAACCTACCTTACCTACATCTAAACCACAATATTAGTTTAGGTACATGAGATGGTTCTATTGCTATATGTACATTTTATGGAATCAAATTATTTGACATTGTTTATTTGATGATTGCACACAGTCATCAGTTTTATCTTTTAAGGATGTTATTATCTATGAAGTCTCGGGTTCTATCCCTGGCAAGGTTAATTTAGAAAAACTAACATTTCTATATTGGCTTAGGTCCGATTTTTTGTGTTAACATAACACCAACCATTGTCTCTGATTTCCATCACACAAGTGCTTTAGCTACTTTGGAATGGGAGCAATGTATGTGATGTTGTTCAAATTTGATTTTATTTTTATTTATTAAATATTGTTTTATTTATTTACTATGATCATATCTATTCTGGCTATGAGTGGAATAGACGACAGTCTTCTCCACTCACCAGCAAACAGACAAGATAACCACCTAGTCATTAGTAATGACAAAATACTGAAGTATTTTAATATTATTTTTTTTAAATATTGGTTATTTATATATTACCTATAGATAGATATATTGTTCAAATTATAAAATATCATTTCATATATTTAGAAGAAATCAAAAAGTTTAATTGATCATCATAAATTCATTAATTATAATAAAAAGTTTTTTGTTTTATAACAAAAAAAAAAAAAAAAAAAACTATACTTATTCAATTAACACTGATTCTTAATCATAAATTGAAGTTATTTTTATTTACACAGTTATTTCTTAGAATAAAAATGTTAAAAATATTTAAGTAGGTTACATAATTACCTTTATTGTATGCACAATAAAACGAGACAACAAGAGGCGGACTTACTGCCTTACTGCTAATAGAATTCTCTACCAGTCAATCTTTAAAAAAAAAAAAAAAGATATACCCTACATTAAAATTTAAATATGGTTATATACATAATAATATCGGTCCTTTTTTTGGTGCACAACGTAATAACTCATCAGCAATTTCCAAGGAATACGATGATACATCATCACTCTCTACAGAGTTTCGTGCACACTAATTTGAATGAAGTAAAGTGTCTTAGTATTAGTCTATTATAATGTCTATCTTTCTTTTTTGTACGATTGTGTTATAGAAGAGCGGGGCCTCCTGACACAGGCATTTCATAATGCCTACTGGGTTTGGTCCCAATCACTGTATAAAGTTGTAACTCGCGATAGACTGCAATAAATGATTTTTGATTTTTTTTTTTTTTATTTTTTGATTAGTAGGCACGTTTTTTAATTATTATTAGGTACTTACTTATATCAAAATCTGAATGCGAAATTCTTTTAAAATTACTTGGGAAGTTCTCAGCTCCGTCTTGTCCCTCCAATTCTATTTCAAGCCTCGATAGTAATGTTATCATATACTTAATATAATAATATCATTCTTTTTGATGATTATTTATACCTATTTTTTTTTTATGGTTAGGTATTCTATAATCTGATTCTACAACTGAACTTTAAACATCTAACATGTAGTAAAAATCATCATAGAGGGCGAGACGAACAAGTGCATAATTGTACAATCAAACAAACTTACCAAGTGATGTTCGATTGAAATTATGCACTTGTTCGTCTCGCCCGAAGATGATGAATCCCTCCCACCCTTATATTACAGGTACATGTACCTATACCCTACAGTTGCAGAATCAGCATATATACAGGGCGTGTGAGATCTAAACTTTAAACTTAATGACAGCCAGAAGCGCGCGACAGCACAGGTTGCGTTCCCGTTTAAACGATGCGTTTGAAAACGTCATTTAATTCCTTTCCAAACGCGTTAATTTATTATTCTTTTAACTATGTGGCGTTAGTGAGTACGAGAAACGGTACTAACATGTAGTAAAAATCATCATCTTCGGGCGAGACGAACAAGTGCATAATTTCAATCGAACATCACTTGGTAAGTTTGTTTGATTGTACAAATATTTTTCACTTCTCAAGCTTACGCGCTCTCTAGACATGAATTAAAACAATTTTAACGGATCACGGCAGCTGCAAAGGTGCCAAAACGTCGGGAAAATACCAACTAATTAAGTACCAAAGTACTTTCAATAAAACCGCGCTAGTATCCGTTAAAATTGTTTTATTTCATGTCAATATTTTTGTAATAAAAAAACCTACTTTATTAGTAATGTAAGTAGGTATTTATAAAAGTAATTCTCGTCATCTAGTTTTAAATAATTTTTCTTTATTATAAAACGTAATAGTACCTATATTATCACATGTTTTTATATTGTGTTATGTCTAATAGTTTCAACCGCCTCTGTGGTCTAGTGGTTCGCTCACCCGTGTAAGACGCGGGTCCCGGGTTCGTTCGATTCCCAGGGGGGTACTACTCGGTTTGGTTGGTGGTAGGGCTTATTGCAAGTCCGCCTGGCTAGCTACCACCATCTTACCTAAGTCGACACCATATAAAAACAATTTAATAATTGTTGTGTTCCGACAGTTAGAGGTAAGATAGCCAGTTCCTCAGAGGATGACGATTCCGAGAGTAGTGCGCTTTCACCTTCGGCCTTATCGTCACTTAACATCATCAAGTGTCATTATCAGGTGAGGTGAAGGCCAAGCACTATCCCGTTGTGCATAAAACATATGTGTTTTTAATATTTAATTTGTACAATTGTTGTTTTAATTAATTAATAATTAAAACATAAAGAAGTGGTAAACATTAAAGTTTGTTATTTAAAGAACAAATATGGCATATCATAGCTACTGTTTCGTATTTCCCAGATGTGAATGACGATCAATGATTAATTATGTTACAGATACAATTATTTAAACAACTACAATTTAACAGCTCATCAGTACGCAAAATCTAAATATTTTAATCAAGTTTACGTAACCGTATCGAAGTGTTTTCAATTTCACGTTGAATGCAAGGGCTGTGGATTCGATTCCCATACCGTGACAAATGCCGGATGATAAAAAAAACGAAGCAAGTCCTATTATTATTAGTGCCGCTTTTGTTTGTCGGTTACTTTTTGATTATTTTTACCAGATACATTATTTTACCAGATACTCCAGATTACTTTATTTCATTTCGTACTAATCAGTCCATCAGCCATTTTTGATGTCCCCACTGCTGGGGCACAGGCCTTCCTTATGGGTGGTAAGGAGGACGGGCCATAACCCACCACGCGGGCCCAATGCGGATTGGTGGGTGTTAACGACTGCAAATGCAGCCGGGACCAACGGCTTAACGTGCCTTCCGGAGCACGGAGGAGCTCGAGATAATACATTTTTGGTCACCCATCCCATGACCGACCCTTGCGAACGTTGCTTAACTTCCGCAATCGCTGGGCCAGGCGCTAAACCACTGCGCGCCACCGAGCTCCTAATCTTATCTTACTAATCAGTAGATAGATTGTATTTTTGGTAAAGGTCCCTAAAGAATAATTATTATAGATGTTTCATGATTTTCACGAAGCTTTAAAACTATGTGTAATACATAGGATAGGAAACGTAAGATACTGTTTGTACTAAGTTCTCAAGTAACAGGTACTTCACATGTTTTTTTAATCTTAGATAGGCAAGCGCTTTGAACGCCTAGCCTTGCCTAGAAGTAACCTATTCAGGGTGAATTAATACCAACCTTTGCGGGGGCAAGCTGTCACCCCCAGCCGCAAGCCAACCCTCCAGAGATTTATTAGATTCTGTTACTTACACTACATTTGTTATTTTCATTTCCACGGACAAAAGGACGCCTACAGTGCAGCAATGGAATGAGAATAAAAAAACATTTTTTATTGGGTTCTGGAAACTACCTATTTAGTCTGTAGCATAAATATTAGTAATTTAAAAAAACTTATAGCAAAATAATTATTAATTTAAAGCATTTTTTCCTGTAATGTAAACCTATAAAATTATTATGCCTTCCGAATTTTCAGGATTCAGGAGTAATTTGCAATTTAGAATTAAAATCTCTAATTTCTGCCCATTCAGACAACATAATCAAGGTATTATTACGTAATTATGTTAATTATTCAGGGCAATAAACGATTCAAGGCAATGAAATGTTTGAACAATCGTGCTTTCCTTGTTTACTCCAAATGATTGTCTTGTCTTTTGACTTTCATTCAGCTAAAGTAGGATAAATGGTTTTCTCATACTACCTATAATATTCGTACAAAACGGAATTCTTTGTTTTTGATATTTAGTAAATAAGGGGCATAATTTCACACGTTAATTATCACCAGACAAAACCGCAACATTTGGTATAAATATAGCATATTAAACTGTGCAGTTCCATCACAAAAAACATGCCTCCGACAAGCGAAGTAAAAAGTTAATCAAACATTTGCATGTCATGCCAAGCTTTGGGTAGGGTAGGGAGAGAACCGCGTCAACAGACAGCGCAGTATGTTTGTTAGAGTCACATTATGAATATAATCGAAGAGCTCAGTTGGTTGGTATTCATAGTTTTTCCATCGAAAATTGCAGAATCTAACTTCAAGAATTTCACCAATTGAACCGGATCTCCTCCATTCCCTCCCACACACAGGCATTTTTAGCATTTGTTGAACGGTCCCTTATAGACCGTGCTCCCATACATCTATAAAAGCAGACTGTATAATAAAATAATCAATCAACAGAATTTGACGTTTAGAAGCAAGGATAAGCTAATTTTGAATAGATTCTTCTGATGTCTTTAGTAAACTAAAAGACGTCGTAGTGATTATTTCCTCTGTGGGTGTGAGCCTCGTTTGAATTTATTTTTAATAAATATTTTTTCACTTCATTTCATTTCACTGAAAGTTCTATTCGACTATCATCATCAGATCAATCTCAAAGTTAAAACTGGCTTTAAAGTTAGCTCGTTTGTATGAAAATCGACTTCGGCCACCACTAAAATAAAAACAACATTTTCAGTGACAGTTAACTAAATAGAAACTAATGGCTCTGTGAGTTTGAAAAATGTTGATAAACGGAATCCACAAAAAAATAATTTTTCGAACCTGCTTACAAAATTTCACGAGAATCGGTTGAGAAATGCGATCTGTAGAGGAGAACAGTTGGACAGTGCGGGAAATTCATTTTTGCCCAAGCTGAAACGGAGACACTTCGCGCTTGTAAAAAATATTGCGAGGTGATATTCAATTTTTCTTTCCTATAAAACCCACTCTTTGATCACCGCCCATTGTCCAGCTATAGATGACGATAAAACGCACTGTGTAGGAATTTTTATGTTTCCGATCCATAGACGCCTTTAGCATAATGATTATAAAGCTTTCTATGGTGAGAAGGGTTCGTATATAATTCAAATAGTATACTTAGATTATGTTTATGAGTCCTAAAATTAACGAATTATAAATACAGTACAAAACAAAAACTTAAGGCTTTTACTAATTTCGATCTATTAGCGATGGTAATTTGATGGGATTTTCAATGAGAGCTACAACTTCCTTTTATTTATTTTTTTAATTATACTTTCAGTGAGCATCTACCTTTTTTAACCGCTTTGTAGTCATGATATTGCAACTCATTAAAATGTTGTGTCGATAAGAATAACGTAAGGATGCCAATAAAGATCAAGAGATCAATTGAAAAATTCAAAAAGATTTATTACTATGACTTTAGATAATATAACGCTATTCTAATATACCTTCTTGGTTTTTTCCCACACAAAATATATACATGTTTACAATATTTCATTATCGTTAAAAATAAATACGCTATGAAACAGTATTTAATCGGCTACATGCATTTTGGCTCTTATTTAGGGAAGGAATTCGTTGAAAAAATCTCATAAAATGTACATCGATGTATTTATGCACTTTTCATCCATTTATAAACATAAAAACTGTGATTGTGCCAACCCTAAGATCGGAATGCGCGACCTTGTGGTTACTAGCAGAAATCCAATCGCTGTTAAGCCACTCCACTATCGAGGATTCGATATTAGATTTCTAGTTGTTTTTTGTAAGCTTTACAAGACATTTACACGTCTTGAGGTTTAAACAGAGAACGTATCTAAAGTAACCTACTCACTTAGTTTATTATGATTAAATATTTGTAATTTTGCAAAATATGAATACTTACCTAAGTGTATTCATATTTTGCATTAGTAACAGGAACAGAATAGTGGAATAAGTGATTTTCATAAGGCTATAACTTATAAAGTTATACTTAAGTTCATAGCCATAATGTAACTCTATACCTACTGCGCATGTCCCGACAAGCACTTGACCGGATTTGCTATGATTACCATACTTTTAGTACTTACCTCTCTATGTATGCTTTAGCAGCGGAAAACAATTATAGTGTAACAGTGTGAAAACATTTTACAATGCCATGTTCATTCTAGAACTAAAGAGATTTGATACACAAATATTTTTTTGTAACGAAAAACAGTTCACATGAAAAACTTTTAATGCTTTCTATGTATTTCACAACTTTTCCATTTCCCTGTTTTACACAACTAACGACGACCATAACTTAGTATAACACCTAAGTATTTAATGAAATTCGTTCTACGAAAACTTCTACAACATAAAAAAAATATTAGTTGATCGACTAATTACTCGTAAACTTGTATAGCTTACCTAGCAGTGATAGTTTTGCTTTCAACTTAATTATATCTATGTACTACTGTACTACCTACCTGTAT
Source organism: Agriphila straminella (assembly GCA_950108535.1). Lineage (NCBI taxonomy): Eukaryota > Metazoa > Arthropoda > Insecta > Lepidoptera > Crambidae > Agriphila > Agriphila straminella. The sequence continues at coordinate 8,747,470 of OX467306.1, read as the reverse complement.
TTAGTCGCGGTTGCTCAATAAAAAATACGGCGTTTTGGATCGATTTAAATCGAGGGATATCCTTTGACTGGGTGAACATTTTGAACCCTTAAATCATTTTAAGAAGGGGAGCCATCTGGATTTTTTTTATGGGAGGGAGTTATAAAACAATCTTTTTTTGGATGTAATCTAATATTGAGATACCTATGCCTAATTTTTAAATACTATTATCAGTCTTCAGTCTAACCGCGTTGCTCAGACATTGTAAAAGGTTTTTTCTCACTTATGCTCTGAAATCTTATCATTCCATTTGAAAAAGGAATGCGGGGCGTTCCACATTTCCGAGGGGGTCTGGTTCATCACATTCTAAATTTAAAATTCAGGCCAGGAATGAATTTCAATACTTACTTCCCGCACCAGCACCGGGTGCGGGAAGTAGGTACAGTGCGAAGATGATCTGGGTGGTCTGCGGCAACTTTTTTTTTTGTTTTAGCTGTTCACAAAAACAAAAAAAGCAAAGGCACATTTGCACCATACAGCCATAACTTTAGTTCCTTTTTTCTGGCACGCAAGCCAACGACAAGACAGTTAATATTATAAAGGTAAAATTATTTAATAGGTAGTATAATAACGATACAATAAAAAAAATGGTGCGCACAGAGTATATTACTATAAGAATAAATAAATATTACATTGTATTGTACCAGATTTATCAGAGACAAATCCTCTAAGTAATCTTGAATTAAGTATGTACAGCGCCATCTACCGCCGAGAAGCGAAATGAGATGGGTTTTTGCTTCTCGGCGGTAGATGGCGCTGCACGTAATTCAAGATTACTCAGAGGATTTGTCTATGATAAACCTCATTTTTAATATTAATTAAGTTTCAATTGAAAAGTTTTTTATTTCCTCGCATTTCTTGAGAAAAGCACTATACAAGCCTTGTTCTGGAAGCTACTTGCATTGCCTCGAATGATTAAAGCCCTCGCCTGCGGCTCGGGCTTCAAACCATCCTCGACAATGCAATCGCTAGCTTCCCGTTCACGGCTGTAATGTACTATTAAAGACGCTGCACTATTATTTTTTGCTCCAAAATTTTTTTTTATTTATTACTTCTGTCTATCTTCAATTGTAGAATATGCGTATACGTTATTAATTTGTACAAAATGTGATGTGTTATATTTCAGAGGCACGCCAGCCCCGCTGCCGCTCATGCGCGCTGGCATGAGGTGAGTCATACGCCTATAAACAGTTTACACCCGCATTGCAGCGCACGCGCACAGCTAACGCCAAGTTCAACAAACGTGCTATAAGTTATCATTCTCAAATTAGATGTGCATTATAACTGATCTTACAAACATTGGGGATTATGTTTGAAGCTACGATATTCTGAAAAACAGAACGTAATAAAAATATTAAGATGTCGTTAATGTTGATTTTAAAAATGAAGCGACATCTAAAATTCGAGGCGTGGGTTTTCGTCGGTAAGATTACAGAAAATTCCATCCAGACTTGAACGTAAACAACCTTTCTCTTAGAAGTCGATCTCTTTCTCGTCTATTTCCTTTCAAAAGGACCTTATTACCCCATCTAGATAATGGCAGCCTTCACCGTACGTCTTTAAAACGCGCGACACACTGTATTATCGCGAAGGCACTCGTGAACTCGCTATTAGTTACTCGCACACCTGCCTCGCGCACGATGTCAATGCCCGTCAAACGCGGCCCTAGCGTACATATGGTAACCAACTATGTTATACGAAAATAGCCTTTCTTGCCAGCCTACAAGGCGAAACTTAAGCACGCCACACGCCGACTGTACGCTAACTATTATGGCAAACACTGCTCCGCGAACTATGCTTAATTGCCTTGGACACTATTTTCAAACAAACCTCACTATGTACACTTTTGTTCGGACTTCAATTTCGACGGTAAAAAAATTATCACTTTTTTGTCAACTAAGTGACCAAGCAACTCGACAAAAAAAGAAAAACCGAGTTATACTTATCTTATGACTGGTTTTAAAGACTGACAATGTGACATTACAACGCTAAGCACAACTGCAATGCAACCATTCTATTATAGAGGAGAATATATAAGCCACCACTAGCACTTATATCTATTATGTATCCCCACAAGCGAGAATCCATATATTTATATTTATAAACATGTCAACGTCTTTATCCTAAAGCCCCAAGTTATCCATTCAACAAAGAAATTAGGTCAAACGATGCAATGAAACTGTCGACAATGCCATGTGAGAAACCAATCAAGACATGAAATATTAATTTAAATAGAAGACATCCAACAGTTCCTTGCCTATATGTAGCGGACAGTGTTTACTCTGTAAGCTCACAAAGAAGAGCATTAAGAAATACGTAATTACCTTGGTATCTAAACAAATAAAGAGCAACTATGGTAGGAGAGGTATTTCTTACTCCGCTAGGAATGTTAACTGGGTGGTAATCAGGAGATGTGGTATTATCCTGATGCAGGTTAAGATTCGTTGCGCTCGTCAAGCATAGCCTAGCTAGGAATGCGGCGGATTATGCGCCAGCTGGACTATAATTGCGGACAAAATGACCCTTTATACGAATACTTCAAAAACTGTTGCATGATGTAATGTTGCCGTTTTAATGTTGCAAATAGAATAAACTACACATCAAAACGATAATGATAAAAATGTTTGAAGAGTGACCGAGATTCGGAAAGTCGACTGCTCACAGATTACAGTGTACCGAATCTTATTGTTCTGAAAATCAATATGCGTCTTCTCCACCACCTAAGTATGCGTTTCTCCTATGCGATCTTTTCAAATAACTATATTTCTATTACTAAATTAAACTTGAACTAAAATCAGAAATATAAAACAAAGTTATACTTACTCTGAATAAATACATAAACTCATTTTACTACATGAAACCACAGTCGATAATGTACACTGAGAGATACTAAAGGTGAAAAATGAAACCATAAGAAAATCATCAAATCATACTTAAAAATTATCAAAGACTTAAAAATAATTATCTAAACCACCAATTAAAGAAACACTCCGTAGAGGTAGAGGTAGGTATTATTACATTAAACTGAGAAGCTGGAAGTTTATCGCCACAGATTTTATTAACCCATCGTTAATGGCTCAAGACTTAAATGTTATTTATAAGCTCACGACTAATTAAAATTACCCATCAAATGCGGACCAACTTATCGCATCCTGGTTTCTACCTAGAACCAGATCATTGATTAATACAAATTATAATAAAACGGTAACTCAAGAACTATTTTAATTTATAACAAGACTGAAAAACCACTCGTGTTGCTACAGTTTTCTTATGTCAAACGATTTCATCAATATTTCATTTTGTTCTACAAAAATACCTACCCCCTTACAAATAAAGATTGTTTATAGTTACACAGTATTTTGTCACTTTCAATGTCAAACTCAAATAGTTTGACAGAGAGTAATCATTGTGTAACTATACATCTGCTATCATAGATATATATAGTATATTAATATAGAATCTTTATTAGTAAGGGGGTAAATGTACACCAAAACACAAAGGCCAGACATGGTATTTTGATGTTACATTTATATCTAGGAGGTTAGTTTTGGTAAGTAGGATGGACAGGTTAAATTTAGTAACTTAGTATAACAAATAATTCAATTATTTAGATAGGACAATACTAAATCAATTTGCAGAGATCGCATATTTTTTTTGCATAGTGCAGCACTATGCAAAAAAAATATGCGATCTGTCATAGTGCAACACTATTAGTGCTATCTCGGACGTTTTCTAACCAGAGTACATCACTAGCCGCTACTTCGCAGTCGGTCATTTCCTGTAACTGTTACGGGCTGTCCATTAAAATTAGATAGAATGTTTCCTCAAGGTAAGGCTATTACTCGATGTCGCGCTCTTATAAGTGAAAAATAAACCTGTATCTTGAGAGCCTGTGATCCAGAACTGGTTGACATGTGGCCAGCTATTAGGGCTGACTGGCGACTTCGAGCCGCTTGGATTTCCGGCGGCCTCTTCTAAATACCGCTTATGTGCAGTTCCCATTGATGACTCACTTCAACGTTTAACTTGCTAAGCCATAAAATATTACTATGCTGGTTCATGTGTCAATCATGTAGATGTAATGAAGATAATTATAGTTTTTATGTACAGCGGTTCTCATCCCCTGGATCCTGCGGTTGATCCGGTCCACTTTTAAAACAATCTGTGATAGGGTAATGAACTTGTTTACGATATTGACTTGACGGTGATGCACTCATAATCAATATTCTGTTTAAACCATAAGTATTTTGCCTAATATCAATTAACGAAGCCAATAACATTATTATTGATATATTATATTGATATTATATCCTTAAAATAATGATTGATTTGATTAGAATTAAGTTTAATGGGAAAGAGAAATAAGCCCTGGTTTAAATGAGACAACAAATATAAACAATAAAATAATGATGGGTAGATGTATTTTTTATAAAATGAAGTATCATTCAAATCATATAAAATAGAATACACGCTGAAATTTTAGTCATTTGGTTCCCGCAAGGGGGTGGTTCCACGCATAATTACCAGCAACTTTTAATATGGGGCCAACTCTGAAATCGCGAAAAAAAAACTGCTGTTCCATACAAAAGCACAATACCTACTAAACATAAATATATGGAACAGCATATTTTTTTCGCGATTTCAGAGAGAACCACCGCACTGCGGGAACCAAATGATTAAAATTTCAGCGTGTATTATTTCTATTTTATATGATTTGATACTTCATTTTATAAAAAATACATCTACCCTTCATGATTTTATTGTTTTAAGAGTACGTAAAAATTATATTACTTCAATTTGACAGTAAATACTAAAAATAGGTGTAATTTTTTCAGATATTTCTGGTAACTATCGGAAAATAATAAGTAACTACACCGTAGTAGCAAATTATTTAAAGTCGAACTTTTCATAAATTGATGCAAATATGCAGCACCGAGTTTAATAATGATTATATTGCAGATCAGCCGGTGCGTGCGGTGTGGCACGATGGTTGCGTGAGCGGTCATCATGCGCCTCTTCCGCGGGCCGAAGCGCAGGGAAGTGACCGCGCCGCGGGCCGCCGCGACGCCGTCTCCGCGCAGAGACGCCGCCGCACCCGCCCCCACCGCCTCCGCCGCGCACACTGCGCACACGCACGACTTCACGCTTGTCACCGCTCTCCCCGCCATGGTCATGGAGGACGATGTCAAAGAAATGAAAAAAGGTAAAACTATAGTTATTTGTTATACAAGTGACCAAAATCAATTTGTGCTGCGAGTTCCGACTTTAAATCACGAACTAGCGAAGTAGTTTAGAATTGACTCACGTAGCAAGTGATTCTAATATAGACTAACTGAGCACAATGAGTGATTTAAAGGCACAGCAAGTGATTCTAATATAGACTACTGAGCACAATGAGTGATTTAAAGGCACGATGCAGAACAAAATTTTGGTCTCGTGTAAAACATACAACTTTTCACCTCTACCAGCGAGAAAATGTTCACCCTACTTTCTTGGTAAAAAGCTAAATTCAGCATTAGAAACATGTTTACTCAACTATTTTGGAGTCTTCATCGTTGGACGCAGTCATTATTTGTAATTTATTACAAAAATAGTTCGATCAAACCTATGCTGAAATTTTTTATTCAAAGTATCTAGGTTCCCGTCGTTTTGTTTTAAATTACTTTGTGTTTTTCTCTTATTTATTAATATCCTATCTTATTAATTTATTTATAATCTTGGAACACTAATTTGTTAATAAATTTCATTATTTTTCTTATTTTATATTTATTTCATACCTGCGACCTCATTTCGTCCATACTCTTTATTTTGAATTATCAACCTTCTTTTTTATCAATCCTTATTTAAAACTCCTTGGTATATCCGTGCATTTTATTTTTTTACTTTTTAATCCGTGTATGACACCATAAAGCACTCTATCTATCAAGGGTCTGACATGCTTTGATAGAGCGAGATCGTCTTATTGAGATTCCTATAGGAGGAAATAGAGAAGAGTGTCATGTTTTCTCTCTATCACCGACCGGACTTTTTTTCATGGTTGGGTTATAGGCAGAGTTCAACTAAGCAAAACAAACAAGTGGGGTTATATCAAGAGTGCCAAAGAAATTAAAGGTTTTGTGGATTACTACCTAATTGATACCCAAGATTTATTATAAATCGTATGTGTTGTGTTTGTGTCTAGCATACAAAATGGTGGGGTGTTCGATATTTGGCTGCAAAAGCAACAATCAAAGAAAATAAGCGGGTGTTACATTTCATGCGTAAGTACACTGTTTTCAATATTTTGATCACGTATTTCTTTCTCAAATCTCACAGGAACCAAGTTTCTGAGCTAAATCATTAGTTATATCATGAAATACCTGATAAATAGGAAAAATCTAAAAATTATTTCTAAAAATAACCTCGTAAACATTTGACATGCAAACCGGTAAAATTGCGTACATCTACGTAATAGTAGAAGTCAGCTTAGCTTTGACGTCCACTAAAATCAGTAGGTTTATAATTCGATTTCCGGATGCCTACTGTGTAGAAAATTTTCCCCAAAAATTACCCCATATTTCAGGGAATTTCTAGCGATTTCATTTTTCCAGATTTCCGACGGAAGATAAAACTCGTGAAAAATGGATAGAAGCAAATGGAAAAAAGAATTGGGTGCCACACACGAATTTGTTCAAAACATTTTGAAAAAAATTGTTTCCGAAAAACAGAAAAACTAACGTTAATAAAAAAAGTTCTGTATTCCAACGTTTAATAAAGACTTTACCTGTTTTAATTTAAAGTTTATCTTTTTATTCCATTAACCACACAATCTCAATATCAACTACCTGAGCGAACCCCAGCTAGTTTACTATATTTCTCTTTTTTTAGCAGGGCAGTTGTGTGTACTCCCGTCCCGACTGCAATGACGATTGTTATTTAACTTTAGTTCGATTTTAGCAGGGAAGACGTGTTTTTATTTTTCTTAATACCATTTATAATTATACTGAGTTTTTGCTGAAATGGCGAATTGTCTAAACATTTTATTAATATCTCTGCTGTACCACAATTACTGCGAATAAAGTTTATTTCCATTTCTATTCTATGTATACGTATGTTACCGTTAAAGTACGGAATCCGTTAATCTGCAGATTAACTGGTCGAGTCAGTTAAGAGGATTGTCAACCACGTGGTCTCCATACAAACGGCGATAACGTTTCCCACTCTCTAAACCTTAACCTACAGTAATTAATTTTTGGTATTTTTTTGAAATGCCTAAATACTAGAGCTGTACGTTTTGATTTTTTAAATATTTATAATAGATTTCGAAATATTTGCATTTTAGTGATTTCATACAAAACACAGAAGTGCCAATATTTTCAAATCTACAATGAATATTTTAAAAATCAAAACGTACAGCCCTAGTTTTTAGGCATTTCAAAAACATACCAAAAATTCATTGCTGTAGGTTAAGGTTTAGAGGGTGGGAAACGTTATCGCCGTTTGTATGGAGACCACGTGGTTGACAATCCTCTTAAAGCACAGAATACATAATAGTACCGATTTTTTTCTTAAAGTAGACGATTTCCGTGCTTTAACTAGTAATCTGCACATTAACGGATGCTACCCCGTTAAGGGTACTTTTTCTGATCATGGCAACCCCATATTTTGACGTCATAATATATCTATCCCTTACACCCGGTCGCTCGGTAGCGCATCTACCCCTTTTAATATACTATATCTATGCTATCTATCCATTTCTGACATAGATATAGTATATTAAATTTCTGACATATCAATTTTACAATTTACAAGTCTCATCCTTGTCACTTTATTTTTTTTTCTTTATTATTTTAAAAGTTGGAGTTAGAAATTTAAAAAGCACTTTGCCTCACGCTCGCAGCAAAAATCGATTTTGCTGCGAGTTTTTACGCGCCAAAAGCGCCCTTTTCGTGCTGATTGTATTCTATTTAATTAATTTTGTGTTTCTTGCTTTCAGTGTTTGCAACGTGGGGTCGTCGAATGGGAAAAAAATTAGATATGTTGAAAAAAGACACGAAAGAAACAGCCGATGAATCTCCACCCAGTGAAGGATTTAATGACAATTCGTCCACTCATTCTACAATAAGTGGTCAATATAAAAAGAAACAACATTGGAAAATGGGCCGAAGTAGTTCCGATTCTACTTCATTGAAAAAAGATAATGACACGGATTCAATTCGAAGTTCTTCAAGGGATAGGTCCCCAAGTCCCTTCAAGACTTTTTTTCATAGGATGGGCTCGACAGGAATGTTAAATTCTACAAAATCACAATCTCTAAATGTGCAAAAAAATAATGAAAACTATCCTGTCGCTAATGGGCCTTCTCTGTATCGCAGTTGTTCTACTTCACATCTTTCAACTTATGTTAAAGCTGATGATCCTTCAGATGATATTGATCTTCAAAATGCAGATAATGTGAATAAAAATTCACCAACAAAACAAACGAATGTGCTTACAGATGAAAAATTAGTAACATCCTCGACAAAAGCAATTAGTTGTGATAACATTCCTAATTTGGACGGACAAGCTAATAATGGAACATGTAAAAAGCCCAACTTCCCTTATGCATTTTTAAGGTCAAAATTATCAGTCTTACCGGAAGAGAATAGCATATCTTCTCAACAAAGGGCTAATTGCGTGAGACAAAGCTTTTCAGAAAGATTAGATCGGAAATCACCGAAATTTCGAAGAGAAAGATTATATTTGAGCAATTCGAGATCTGAAGAACGTTACCAAAGTAGTGAAAGTATATCTATTCATGAAGATAATATTCTATTAAACAGAGCTTTAAGAAATGACTATGAATTTGCAAGAAGTTCTATGAGAAGCATCAATGAGATAGATAATAATATGTATCCAATAAGACGCTTAGATGATGCACAACGACGATCATCGATGATTTCACAACGGCCTCCTTTGGACTATGATCCAATGCTTATTCCAAGAAACAGAAACAGTTTACCAGTTTATGAGTATAATTCTATTTTAGGATCAATGAGAGACCTAAAAGCTGAACTTGCGTCTTCGTCACAAAGCATTCATCATGGTCCAGAAACAGGTGAAGTTCTTCAAGCACATCGTCTAAGTAACTATGTCAGCTCCAATGAATCTGGATACGATAGTGATGGTCGACCAACCGATGAACACAGTAACCACTCTCCACCAGGCTACTCATGTCATTTATCATCTGGTTCTCTAAGAAACGACAATGAAGCTATCTCTGAAGCTAATCATAGTCCTTTTTTGAGACAATTAAGTTTCAACCATAAAATGAATGTAAGCAGAGTTCAAATTCCCATGAGGCGAAGTTCTACTCCATGTGCATTATTTCCTATAGATAATTGCATCTCCTATGAATACGAAAATATAAACAGGGAAAACAAAGATAAATATAACTTAAACAATATTAATTCGCAAGGTGTGATAGAGCACAATGAAGGTAAACCGCCGCCACTCCCAAAAAAGACTGTAAATAAAAAAGCGCCTTATATTTATAAAACAATAACATTGGATGATCGTGTTCAAACAAGAAAACCCAAATTTTATAATTCTCATCTAAGTCCAACTGAAAATGCAGTAAATACTAATAATTGCAAGGGTTCCTTAAATGTGTCAACTTCTTCGCTATCAGACACAGATATATTTGGTAGAGGACCATGCACTAAACGATTCAGAAAAATAAGGTTGTTAAAATCACGACTAGATGAAAGTTTAGGTGTTTATTTGGCGCAACATAGAGTTGATTTCGACAACACTGGGTCTAATTACGAAATAAGATATATTGTTGTCAAACTAGATTTTGACGGAATCGCTCACAGAGATGGAAGACTTCGTATTGGTGATGAAATTGTGAATGTAAATGGAAAAGTATTACGAGGATTGTCGTCATTGAAAGATGTTCAACACATAGTGAATTCTTGTTCAACTGAAGCCACTGCCGAAGATGGTTCATTATTTCAACGATATCAAGTTGATCTTGTGATGGCTCACGACGAAATCACACCAATAAGCTTAAGTCGCATCATAAATAGCCAGGCTCGTGAAGGAAGCCCTGTAAAATCATCGCAATCAAGTGTTCCACCAGATATTATATCCCAAACAGTGCATAAACCAATATCTTCCAATCAAATTACTATTGAAACCCATTTTCCTAGCGATAATCAGTATTATAGTCCAAAACAAACCAGTGGTCAAGGATCACAAGAATCTAGTATCAACAGAAAAGAGACTCATAGTAAATGTGAAATTGGAATACAAGTTAACAATGGGCTTATACATCCTAGTCACAAAAGCGACGACGAAAAGTTACTCGAAAGAAATACTTATTCACAATCGACATCATCTTTGCAAAACGTTACGAATATAGAAATAACAATGCGATCTTCGCCAACGCCTAGGAATCTGCACAATAACTACAGGCCCATATCACTCCATAACTCTAGACCCCAGCCTGTGGTAGGATATCCACTATGCAACAACGATAACACTACCAACGAAATAAAAGAAAATTCTCCTCACTACATAAAAAATGTTCCAAGGTTGTATCAAAATAGGTCTTTTGAGAGTATTCCTGAACAACTGAGGAACAGTAGTCGAAGTAGATTTTTCAGCAGAGTTGGCTCACAGAGATGTTCACCGAACCATAACTCGCACGTATCAAGACATCAAGAATACACTGCATCTCTTCATCACGAAGGCCAACACGGGGGTCACTATTCCCACAATTCCATGCAAAGGGTGGAATTTTGGAAAGGTCCAGGTCACAAGAGTCTTGGGTTCAGCATAGTAGGAGGAACGGATTCACCAAAAGGACAAATGGGAATATTTGTGAAAACCGTTTTCCCTAACGGCCAAGCCGCTGATAAGGGTACCGTATTCGAAGGTAAGAAAAATATTACTTGTTTATCTATATTATTATTATATTGTTACTGTAAAAGCCCGTATATTGGCAAATCTTAGGTTTCACTCAAAAATCTTAGGATTTACCAACATGAGTTGGTTAATGTAAGGATTTTATAAAAGGAAGATTTTTTTTCGAGCTTTTACCATTAGAGTTTGGCACATGCTAGGTTTTATGTTGAATTTTAAATTAATAAAACAGTGAATTACTAGCTATCATAACTTAGTCATTTATTTCATTTTACCCATCAGTAAAATTCTTATTTTTCATTATCATTTTATTTTATTCTTCACCAATATTACTATTTTTATTTATCTTAGGAGTATTTTAAGTCATAACTTTGCAAAAAAATACCTATTTTGTATAAATTATTATGATTTGGTTAATTTATTATTTAATAAGAGAAATATAATTTTAAAACACCTTCACAATAAACACTAAAACTATTTTTACAGTATTATCTGAGGTAAAACCTAAGATTTGCAGAGTTAATGGTGTAAAAGTTCGAAATGAACGATGATCACAAGGTTTAAAATCTTAGGATTTACATAAGTTTGGGGTTTTACAGTAACATAATTATACATTTATACATTCCGATAAAATTATGAGATATAAAAAAATATTTATATGTTTCAGGTGATGAGATTTTATCTGTGAATAACGTCCCAACTCGTGGTCTGAGCCACGCAGGCGCTATATCTCTATTCAAGCAAGTGAAAGAAGGAAAAATAGAATTGACGCTTTCTAGAAGAAGGTAATGGAACTAATGATTACAAAATTTTTGATCTAATCTGTCGGTAAAACTAAAATAAATTAAATAGACAACTATTAACATTGTGTTTTTATTTTTAGAGCACCTAGGTCCAGATCGGTGGAACCTCTTGGGAATTTCCGTGGCAACGGCAAAAGGGAATAAATACTTCCGAACCCTGTGCTCCAAAGAGTATTATATTATTGAGTGCAATAAAACTTTCTTACTTTACTATTTAGCCAAAGGCGAAATCGCATAGACATAATTCATTTAACAAAAATATTTTGTATCGTTGCAACAACGAACTATTGTAATTATTTTTTACTTTATAAAATGTTTAGATGTGGTTAACATTTTAGTTTATGCATAATTGGGTATTATTATTATGCTAATGCATTATTGGTAAATGTTATGTAGTACGGTATAAATGATAAGTAATCATAGTCAAACATGGTTATGTTAATGTATAATTGTTAGCTTTGTATATTGTGAATACCCTAAGACTGTATTGTGTACTTTAAATACTTTACTTACTATTGTAATCTGTTACTCAATGATATTGTTATAAATTTCATTTGAAATCTTAGATCTCGTTACTTTGTGTACATATTCAGCATGACTAATACTATATTATGTATGTAATGTCAATAATGGTCAATAAGATATCAAGATAATGATAAAGTTCTTTACTAAAATAGACTGATATAAAAATCTTTTACGTACTAACGTACGTATTACACGACTACTAATACCTGCCACTGCCAAAGCTTTAGGTATATAAAAAACTAAGTATGAATTTGTCAGAAATTTAATCCAAAAATAGACAAATGCCATAATGATAAACAATGAAAATATGCTACCACATATCAAAATTAGATCTGATAATGTTTACAAGGTGACTTCGCAACTTAATCAGATCTGAAAACAATCCCGAATATTGTGTAAATATACATTAAAAAACCTGTTTCTGATTAAGATGTTGAATTTTTACTTTATTACTGATCAAAAATATATACAGAATGTTTCAATATAAAGCTTCCGTTATGTGATGATACTTATAAAAAAGCAGCGAATCGCTCCGTCCATATAAGATTGTTAAAATATCATATTATTTGTGTAGTGCCTAATTTCATTTTTAGTATTCCTTTCAGCGACAGTTTATTGACATAATTCGGCAAAACATTCATGACGAAAAATCAATTGTATTCAAAATCATCCTCAGTATTGTAAGTTACATTTGACATGTTTTGTAAATAAAATAATAAAGAGAAATTCATTTTACCAAAAAAAAATTGTTTCATTAATTATATAAATGAATAAAAGTTGCTTTGTGTAAAGTATGATTTAGTAGAGTCAATTTAAAAACTGAATACATACTAAAAATATCACGAACTATAAATAAATTAACTGCTTTAAAAATCAATATTAGTAAAATACACTAAAAATTAAAGTTATAAGTAAATGTAGGTACACTAAAAATTAAAAATAATTACAAGTAAATATACACTAAAAATAATCATATAAAACATCACAGCTTTTGTAAAAACACCTTACAAAAATACCTCCTAAACTCAACGACCAGGTGAAAACTGTCTGTCATTAAATGTTTACTTGATGTCGCATAAGATGGCTACTCCGCGCAGGATCCAATGGTCTGGGTTCTTGATCGTGGGCAGCCACAAGGGTGTGATAAAAGTCAACCCTGTGCGCACTGGCTTCTTGTACACCGGACACTAGGGAAAAATATTTGAATCAACATTTAATCAGGGTCTATAGATTGATTGAAGCAGATTTGAAATGAGATTCAGTATTGCAGCTCAATAATAAATGAAAAGCCAGCGAACAAAAAATTTAGAGATCAACGTTCATCTCTCTGTCTAATTTTCCCGGGATTTCAACCGCATGAAATTTCGTATTCATCAGTCGCTAAATTCTTCTCCAAGTTTCAATCTTACCTATGTACTCTAATACTAATATTGTGTACTTACACTAACTACACAGATATTCAAAATCATTAAAATCAGTTTAGCAGTTTAGTTACTGTTGTAAAAATGTTGCAAGTAGACTTATGGTTTTCGTAGCAGAAACAATCACTGGCGGATGGCCAAGTAATTCTATAATACGAAGTATTATTTACGATTATAAATGCTCTGCAAAATATCCGCGTTATAGTTGAGAACCAATAAAATCTTTACCTACCTGATAGAGTCTAGGATCCTTGGGCGCCGTAGAGTTGATGGCATACACATGGATGACGGGCAGAGCTGTGTACAGCACTTTGAGGGTAGACTCACAGAGCCGCAGGTTACGGCGATCCCAACCGGCACCGTCCAAGAATACTCCGTGAATGTAAACTCCTTCCTACCAAAGGCATTATGGAATAGATTTTTATCACTCTCATTAATCAGAAAACAAGTACTTACCTTAAAAAAAATTAAGTTGGCGTCGCCAAGGGTGGCCAGGGAGGGGCGGCTGCCCCCCCCCCCCAAGAGGTGTGGCCAACTGCAAAGTAACCAAAGTCTTAAAGCCGTCGTGCAATCGACTTGCTTTTCCGATAAACCCCGATGGGCCATGGGCTGGCGACGCCCTAGAGTGTACTGTGACGTGACTTTTAGGAAAAATACACTAGAACATGCACATTAATTGCATAAAGGCGCAATGGATTTTAAAATATGGCCAATAAAAACAAAAAAAGACTACATAATTTTGTATGTACAGGTGTATGTACTACATTTTCCATAATTACCGGAGGAGGTGCTTTAATTTCATCATAAATGGACTTAGTAACATCATTATGTAGCGACACCATGTCGAGCGCCCATCCCTTATGAGCTCGGGTTACTTCTTGTCGCATTGCCGTTAGGAATCCTAAAGTGAATAAGATTGTTCCAAATAAAATTTCAACTAAGGTTTTCCAAATCGAAGAGGCGTAATGCGAATATTGTTAAGTAAAGTAAAACATAAATCTGTAACATAATTGATTTCCATGATACATATAAAAAGCTTAAGCTTATCGTCTGGAAGTAAGTGAGAAAGTGAAGGTCACGACACGAGTTACTTTATCATTGTCTAATAGATATTTAGTTGTTGTTGCACTTACCCTGTGGATTGAAGAAACCTGTCATCCAGAATGAAAACGGTCTCGCCTGAAAGCACCACGTCGAGAACTGAATATTTCTTTCCAAGAACTCTGTGAACCAGAATCCGAGGGTGGATGAAGACCATGAACTCTTCAGCCATATTTTGGGCACTTTTGCATCGTAAATATTATCGAGAGAATCACGCAATGCCTGTAAAGGATAACGATACCTTTACGATTGTCACTTGTATGGTTTTGATATTAAAATAAAGTGTTGTTTGAAAATCAGCTACTATTTTAGGGTCCATATATGAAAGCATAAAATTTTAAGTATTATTACAATAATACCGAATAAATGTATACGCATACCTACTTTTATTTCGCATAAATACTATTATCATAATGATCAAAATGATCAAAAAGCTTAACATTTTATTGCATACATTTTTACCCATAACGATTACTAAGCATAACGTTTATTAACAGAACAACTTGTGGCATAATGCTGATATGCATACACGCCAGCAGGTCTCTATTTAAAAACGTAACAATTTGTCAATTGCCATGACGATTTGTCATGATTTGTCTGCGCTGTTGGTCGCCATAAAACCTAACCTCCTCCTAAAAATAAAATAAATAAATACCTAACATAAAAAGTCTATCCAATGATTTTAAAGTACCAATCAAAATATGACTATGAAGCATAATATAGTAATAAATTATGTCATTTTTATTATTAAATTACAATTATACATTTAACGTTATGCGTTAATATTGAAATTACCATTTTATGCTCTTCAAATTTATGCCAAATGAAATTAGTACAAGTAATTGTTATATATACTTTTAAACTTTCGCCTTGCATTTTATTAGATTAGGAACACAGGTTTTAAACACGTTTTTAACTAAACATGGGCTGAATGGAGCTGCGGTGTTACGCCTCCTCCTCTGAGGTGCAGCTCCAGTCAGCCCGTGACCACGGCCGATGCAACTCGGTAGAAACGTCGGGATAAGGTAGGTGTTCCACACCTATGTTTAGTTAAAAACGTGTTTAAAACCTGTGTTCCTAATCTAATAAAGTAATCGTTATGCCAATGAAACCATTCTGCGAATACCTATATCGTCATACGAATATGCCATTATGCGAAAAAACTTTATGCCGTATCTGTAATGCCAAACTGAAACTGTATTAAAATAATGGGTGCGGATTCGCTCGCTTAATTTTTTAAGTCAATATGGGACTGAAATGCGAGCGAATCCGCACCCACTATTCTAACCTAATACAGTTCCAGTTTTAACTTACGAAGAAAAGGCAGAATACTCACCTCATTCATAATTATAGTACCATCAATAGCAAGCAGCAAGTCTTTTAGCGTTGACCTCACTAGTAATATAACTTTCTGCATTCTATCAATTTCTTGTCGTAGGAAAATTACCATTGAATTATACATTCCATAGAATTTCAACCTTAAGAAAAATATTGATTATGATTAGGGATAGACTTAGATTTAGTTATTAAAAAGCTAAGAATAAGGTCAGTTAGGGTAAGAGGAACATCGTTTATTTTGGGCCAGTTGTTTTGAGAGCTAGGAAGAACAGACAAAATTTTAAGAGAATTCTGGGATACCTCCGCAAAACGTACCTTTGTTTACCAGCTTTCCATATTTCAAGAATCATATTGCTAATATACATACTAACGACAGTATCAGCCAAACACGTTTAAGTTGTGCTAATAATAAATAATAAGAATCGGACATGTAGCCGGAATGAAAGAGAGAAGTAAAGAGAGAAAGAGAGTTAGTAGATTGAAGCTGACAAATGTGAGAGTCGTAAAGATACTGAAACTTGCACTTCCAGTATTCTGTATTATTTAACACCAAAAATCATACATAAAAGAGTTAACAATAAAAGTTGGAGCTAAACATGGCGGTCCTATGCAGACCCCAACCGGAGGCATGGAGAGATTGACAGAAGATCCTATTGATTCCTATTGAACATTTAAGTTACAAAAACCAAGCAAGTATGTAATAATAGAAGTCTTACCTTTCTTTTACTTCATGAGGATCAAAGTTAGGTGGGACTTTCTCCAACATTTCCTTAGATTGTCTGTATACAGACGCTTCTCGAGATTCCCCACCGCCGGAACTAGATTCCTTAGGCTGAATAGACAGGATCGTGTCTAACAAATCTTGGGTTACATTGCGCTGGTACCTAAGGATTAGAAAACATTTCTAAATTCTTGTTTTAATGGACTCGTAGTCTGGCGCTACTATATTCGTTATTATTTTGACAGTATTATCATCAGCCTTCATCTCAAAAATTCTATTTAAAAAATATCTGGTTGCCACTACTCACGTAATATCAGCGTTTGTGTGCAATCCATAAGCCTGAGGTGGGTCAACCTGTTTCATCTTCTCAATCTCTTCGAGGTACTCGGGAATGTTCTTAAACTTCATGATGCCATAGCCCTTATAGAATTGGAAGTTTTCGTCGAAAAGTTGATCCGATAACCACACCCTGGTGAACGTCACTAAGAGACGGGTGTCATAGTCATCTGTTACTCTACCTCCGTATTGCACCGCTGACACCATATAGCTGAAGATAAAATATGATGTAATTTATAGCAATGGGCCTTAGGGCGAATTATTTAGGCCTAAAATAATTCGCCCATACTCACTAATAATATTATAAATTGTGAAAGTAAGTTTGTATGTTTGTTACGCCTTCGCGTCAACTACTCGACCGATCATCATGAAATTATGCATACACCTATTGTCAGGGGTACAGAGAAGGTCATACCTTTCATCCAAAAAAACAACTGTCCACGCAGACAAGTTCGCAGGCGGTCGCTTGTTTGCTAAAAAATAGAATTTCATGTGAACAAAATCCACCCTGAAAAACCCAAAGAGATACATACCGTACCGTTGTCCAACTGATAGCTTGTCCCGGCTCTAAAGCATCCAAGTGGTTTTGTACGAACATACACGAAGACAGCCAATCCGCTGAATTAAATTCATAGGGTATGTTCCAGCCGAGTGGGCCAAACTTTCGTCTCTCCTGCACCACCGTGTGCAAGAACGAAATTGTGTATATCATTGGCAGATAGAAAGGACTATCGCTGTAGTCTAGGAAGTCCTGACTCATTGAGTCATAGGTTCTCATGAGACCAGCTTTGATACCTACAAGTTCATAAAATATTTGTTCAAAAATCTATTTGCAGTAGTTAAAAGTAAGTAAAATATTTTTAGCATAGATTACTCATTCGTTTTTTGCTCGATATCAAAAACGTGTGAGGTGTGAGTAACGAACAAAATACAACCGTTAAGTTAGTTAATTAATGTCGTAACAAAACAGTTATAAAAACGAAAAACATGTTGTGTATCGTTAAAACGTATGATGCCTTCTTACCTGAAGGTGGCTCACATGTGTATTTGATAGACAACTGTAACATTGTGATGGAGAATTTTGGATGAACTTCAGTAGTAATCCATAGTCTACAAAACGATGTAATTTTATTATAGAAATTACGACGTGGTAAATTTCAGAAACTCAAAATTGATATTTAAAAATATTTTTACCTGAAAGTTTCATGAACTTTCTCTGGTTCTTTTTCTAATTCAGAGAACTGTTCCATAATTTCCACCATGTATTCCAAGCCCAAATGGCAGTTTTGTAATAATACCCATAGACCCTACCGAAATTCAAAGAGTATATTAAATATTCGAATATAACATAACTTTGCGGACTGTTATGACTGTGTTGCTGGCAGTGATGATGATGGCGGAAGGCGCAGCGCAGCGCAAGTCCTGACTATCACATCGCGGTTAGCATTGCAGCCCTTGATAGACGAGCTCAAAAAAAGGCTGCAATGATGACCAAGCTTGAAGGCCGAGAGCATAGTTAAGCTTAGCTCGAGACCAATAGCGTAGCCAGCAGTGCACAGGGATTGATAACGTTATTTTTAAATGTAACGTTATTTCTTACTTTTTTACCGTTACCTACTTTTAACATTAATTAGTAGTAATTGTCAATAGCACGTCAGGTACAGGTTATAACATCGTGTATTATTAGCTAAATCAGAATATGCTATGGTGATCAGGACCAATTCTGATATCGCGAAAAAATCAGCTGTTTCATACATTTTCATATTTTCGTTATTATATTACTTTCATATTGGTATGAAACAGCTGTTTTTTCGCGATTTCAGAATTGGTCCCTTAGTAAAAGATGTTCAGTTTGATGCTCCCCATCTATCATAATTATTCTGGTTTAGCCCATTAAGGCGAGGCAGTTTACGAAATTTACTCTTTCACTATGTATTTAGAATAAGGTTGAATATTGCGTAGCTTTAATTGACCCAGAAATTTGACGAAATTTAGTACATTTTTATTGATTTCTGAAATACTGGATCATTTATTAAAAATGTACTCGGTTATTGTGTTAGATCGATATAAAAAGCTATCCTTTTTGCATAAAAAATCATATCACTGTCGTTGAAAATTACGAAATCTGACGATTGTTTTTATGGTGTTATTCAGGTTTTTTTACAGAGTTACCGTGGTATTTTTTAATATTCTATTCGGTTATTGTGTTTTATTGTTTCTTTTTCAGTCTACAGTATTTTTTGTGAAGTAGAATTCTACATCAGTTCTTCACATTGGAAGTTCAAAAATCAATCTTATCATCTTCTATATTTATAAAATCGTAAACTGAATGACTGAATGACTGACTGACTGACTGACTGACTGATCTATCAACGCACAGCCCAAACTGCTCGGTCTAAAGACTCCAAATTTGGCACGTAGGTTCCTTATGAGGTCTAGGGGTGCACTAAGAAAGGGTTTTTCAAAATTCACCCCCTAAGGGGGTAAAAAAGGGGATCAAAGTTTGTATGAAAGTCCCTCAGTTTTAAAGCTAGGATCTTCAAATTTTGTGTTTAGACTGACCATTGAAAATAAATAAATACGGGTCTCAGCGTTTTTCAAAATTCTACCCCCGAAGGGGTCAAAAGGGGGATGAAGTTGTGTATTGAAGAAAATCCTTTATTTTCGAAGTAAAAATCGCTAAATTTATAATTTAGGCTTATGGATAGACATCTAACGCAAGGTATATTGTTTTTGTTAGTATTTAGTAACCCATATTGGGATGAAATGGGGGTGAAAAGGGGTAAAAAAAACCCCAAAAATAGATATGGATGTCGTTATTGGGGTTTTCAGGGATGACGATTGCAAAAATGACATTTATTTTGAAGTCCAACACGGTGGATATGATTTGACCCCTAAAGGGGTGAAAATGGGGTTCAAATTTTGTATGAAAAAATAATATAAAATAGACATTACAACTTTAAACTTCGTTGGAGCACATCTAAAAATAAATAGGCAAACATATTATATTTTGTAATTTTGAAAATCAACCACTTAGGGGTAAATGGGTGAGTAAACATAAAAATCAATATGGATGTCGGTCTTGAGGTTTTATGGGATGGTGATTGCGAAAATGAGATTTATTTTGAAGTCCAACACGGTGGACATGATTTAACCCCTAAAGGGGTGAAAATGGGGTCTAAATTTTGTATGGAAAAATAATATAAAATAGACATTACAACTTTAAAATTCGTAGGAGCATGTCTAAAAATAAATAGGCAAACACATATTTTGTTATTTTGAAAATCCTCCCATAAGGTGTAAATGGGGTAAGTAAACATGAAAATCGATGTGGATGTCGTTCTTGAGGTTTCATGGGATGGTGGTTGCGAAAATGACATTTATTTTGAAGTCCAACACGGTGGCCATGATTGGACTTGGACATGCACATCCAGGGGACGGGGACGGGGACGGGACGGGACGGGACGGGGCGGTGACGGTGACGGTGACGGTGACGGTGACGGTGACGGTGACGGGGACGGGGACGGGGACGGGGACGGGGACGGGGACGGGGACGGGGACGGGGACGGGGACGGGGACGGGGACGGGGACGGGGACGGGGACGGGGACGGGGACGGGAACGGAAACGGGAACGGGAACGGGAACGGGAACGGGAACGGGAACGGGAACGGGAACGGGAACGGGAACGGGAACGGGAACGGGAACGGGAACGGGAACGGGAACGGGAACGGGAACGGGAACGGGAACGGGAACGGGAACGGGAACGGGAACGGGAACGGGAACGGGAACGGGAACGGGAACGGGAACGGGAACGGGAACGGGAACGGGAACGGGAACGGGAACGGGAACGGGAACGGGAACGGGAACGGGAACGGGAACGGGAACGGGAACGGGAACGGGAACGGGAACGGGAACGGGAACGGGAACGGGAACGGGAACGGGAACGGGAACGGGAACGGGAACGGGAACGGGAACGGGAACGGGAACGGGAACGGGAACGGGAACGGGAACGGGAACGGGAACGGGAACGGGAACGGGAACGGGAACGGGAACGGGAACGGGAACGGGAACGGGAACGGGAACGGGAACGGGAACGGGAACGGGAACGGGAACGGGAACGGGAACGGGAACGGGAACGGGAACGGGAACGGGAACGGGAACGGGAACGGGAACGGGAACGGGAACGGGAACGGGAACGGGAACGGGAACGGGAACGGGAACGGGAACGGGAACGGGAACGGGAACGGGAACGGGAACGGGAACGGGAACGGGAACGGGAACGGGAACGGGAACGGGAACGGGAACGGGAACGGGAACGGGAACGGGAACGGGAACGGGAACGGGAACGGGAACTTGAATGGGAAAGGGAAAGGGAACTGGAACGGGAAGCCGTTAATGCGTAAAAATGGCTGGTCAGATCCTGGTTGAAGGTTCCCTAAGGTTTTTCTCTAATATCCACGCGGACGAAGTCGCGGGCAGAAGCTAGTCATCTTATATTTATCTCTCTATTTTTGAATCGCTCGTATGACATAATGTTGTCGCATGCGACTTAAGTCACACTCGCCTTCCAAGTCGCATGACGCCGATTTTCCGTATTTTTGAATCGTTCGTTTTCGGAATACGAATTGTTGGATTTTATCCGTTCCACGCAGAATTTAGAGAAAACCGATAACTACCGCAACGAAAACGGAACGTAATATCCATGTTTCTATTGCCTGTTAAAAAAAATCTTTGCTTTTTAGTAGAAAAGAATATCGCTCGCCGTACCGTATCGCTCGACTGCAAACGAGTGGGTGAGGGCACTCGTTGTGGTTGAGTAATTAAAAAATATGGAAAGTCAAATGTCGAACGAAAATCAGTAGAAATCAAGCGCTCGACGCCAGTCGAAGGATTCAAAAATAGGGCCCCAGCGGGGCTATTCACGATTGTCGGAAATCTACTCGAAAGCATACGATTCGAATCCGTCTCCGTTCCGATAGATTCGAAAACTGCTATTCACAAATACATTCGACTAGCATTCGACTCGCTTTCCGACGTTGACTTTTTAGTCATTGTGAAATGCATTTACAAAGTTTGTAGCTTTTGGTAGAAATGATAAAAAATAAGTTCGATAACAAAACATTGATATTTTTAAAGTTTTACGTAATAAATTACTAAAATTAACATTGAAATTTCACAAGATTTATCCTATTTATCTAAAAAAAACTAACAGTCATCATTAATCTATATTTCATTTTACATGGTAACGTTCTTTGTAAACGTAACGTAAACAAACGTAGAGGTTATGTTTTTGACTTTTTGTGTTTACTCACTCACAGAGAAAGAAAGCAATACCTACTTGTGTTTACTTAGTTGAAATTTCAAAGTGTTTTGTTTGATTTGGAAAAAAAAGTGTAATGGAAAAATCAGTGAGTGATGAAAAATGCTTAGTTTTTATATTTGACCACAGTGGACTCAAAAATAATACCTAATATTTTTTAGAACCCTAGAGTCTCCTACGACCAGCGTCTAATTAGTCTCACTTTCATACATTTCATTTTCATAGAATATAACCTAGAAACTATAGGTACAGCACAAAAATTAAAATATTATTTACTTACGATGTTTAGGGTCTCGAATGTTGTTAAATTTCAAGTTTTTTTACCTTTATTTATCACCTGTTATGTTTTTTTACATTAATTCTTACCTTCTTATATTGTTCGGATCTCTTTCCGATAGAAATATGCTCTCGGGTACTAAATCGAATTCAATCGACAAAGTAATGTCAAAAATATTCGATCCGACAATCGTGAATCGCGTGTTTCGGGAGACTTTCCGATTCGATTCGGAAAGTTGCTTTCCGACAATCGTGAATAACCCCCCAGATAGTGAACTGGCCTCGCCGTTGTATAAATTACAAAAATCTGCAATTTCTTTTGTAACTTATGGTCTTGGCACACTATAACGGCACCGCAACAGCACCGCTCCAACCCAGCAATTAACTTGTCATTCAAATTAGAGCATTAAATCATAATTTATTGTGTCGTAAAATATATTTCATAATGTCAATAAGAAAAAGCCAACGGCGAGTCAACGGCGGCGGCGGTCGACTCGCAGCCGGCTCGCTGCAAGCGAGCGGACCGCGCGCTTAACCGCGTGCCGACCGCGTGCTTACCGCGCGTCGACCGCGCGCATACTCAAAATCAAAATCAAAATCAAAAAATCATTTATTCAGTCTAGGCTGTTACAAGCACTTGTGAATGTCAAAGAAGCTACGCCATCGGTTCGCAAACCCTGAGCGGGAGACCTTGTAACGAGAAGAACCGGCAAGAAACTCGTCAAGGGCTGCTTTTTTCTCCCTGTATATTTCATACAGAGTCGTCAACATTGAAAAATGAGCTCCACATTTAAAGTGAGGTCATTTTCCATCACAATAATTAACAAAAGTTTGTACACAATGGGTAGGTAGGTTGAAATTAAATACCTACTACATATCGGATAGGTAATTGTGAGAGTAAATAACTTTCAACTAGTTGAGAAATCAGTAATCACTATGTCTGCTACTCGAAAGTGCACCTAAGTAGGCAAAATTTACCAAAAAATACTTGAGACAAGACATAAAAAATAACAATAAAAAACGCAATTCTTACAATTCAATATGCGTTAAGATAGGTACTCAGAAGCAGACCCATTCCCACTGGCAGCACCCGTTCACGAGCATGACGCGTGGACCAGCCATCGCTTCGCTCAACCATATTTGAGGGAACGTAACGACCCGTCCCACACGACACCACCGCAGAAATGATTAAAGAGAGCATGACATACTTAGGCTACCCATCCTAAGGCACTGAATTGAAAACTAATATCCAAAAGCTTTTCATAGGCCTTTACTTACAAAAACTACTGACTATAGAAAGCAAAATGATTGCAATAAAAAAAAAGAGAAATCAAAACAAGGTTTACTTGCCTATTAGTTTTATGTTTTGAGTAAGAAGTGCCATACATATTGATAACATCAAACAGAGAAAAAAAAAATATAAATATACGACGCCCTTAGTACAAGCAGACAGAAGCAGACCCATTCCCACTGGCAGCACCCGTTCACGAGCATGACGCATGGACCAGCCATCGCTTCGCTCAACCATATTTGAGGGAACGTAACGACCCGCCCCACACGACACCACCGCAGAAATGTTTAAAGTGAGCATGACATACTAAAGCATACGGCACGCTGACCGCGTGCTTACTGCGCGCTGGCGGCTAGCCGTAGCCTAAATTCGAGGTGACGCCGTGCTGTAGCTGTGCAGTTGCGGTGCCGGTATAGTGTGCCATTACCTTTAATGTGTTCGGGTTTAAGTATAAAATTTATTGAATTCGATTACATTGTCGTGGTAGCACAGCAGACCCTAGACTGTACTGCCTTGTCTACACCTGCCCTCCTACTCAAATGGCCACTTTTCTTGTTCGCTAACTTAAAAAACCCATTTTAAAAAAACCTACCTCTAAAAAGCAAGAAATAATATTCGTAATAATAAAAACACGTCTATTGAAGTCGGGTGGGGCTGGAGTCAAATTACTTTGTTTTATTCTAAAAGCCCCACCCGTTTCCGTGTGCCTTGATCGCCTAATTGCTTATTTTTAAGGTAAGTTAGCGAACGAATAGAAATGTGGCCATTTAAGTAGGGGGGCTGTACAGACAGTCTGAATAAAATATTTTTGCTCCTATTTTCGAAACAAGTGTCCTACATCTTGGCATGGACCACTTTGAAAACCGGAATTCTGACTACATGGAAAATTTCTCCCCAATTAGTCCCAACTAGTCCTACTTTTTCGGAATTAGTCCCAAAAAGGACTGAAAGATATAAGCGATTTAAATGGTCCATGCCAAAGCAAACCTTCATTTTGGCAGGGACAGGCTATATCTAGTGAACCTAAACACCTAGCCAGGATCTGATTATTCAAAAAAAATCTCCCTTTTTTATGGATCCCGCAATGCCTAGAATCAAAACGAAATGAAGCGCCGTTCAAAAAATATAAAGGAATGATTTGGTCCCTGCCAAAATCAAGCTACATCTTGGCGAGGACTTTTGAACCAGGTCACCTAGAGAAAATCTGATTATTGGAAACGATTTGTGTAAATTAGTCCCAATTAGTCCTAAAGCCACAAAATTAGTCCCCCTTTAGTTTAGGAGATAATCGGAATTAAAGTTTGGTTTTTATAGTACAGGAGCCGACTTCCTATTTAGTGACGATGTTTGTAACTTGTTTTATTTTTGCGTGTTTGTGTTAAAATAATGAAGTGTTATTAACGTATAATGTAAAACAAAAGTATAACGTAAAGTAATACGTAACTTTTATGCATTTTCGAAACTCAAAACCTTAATTTTTAAGTCATAAAATAAAAATGATTTCTTAGAGGTATTTTGATCCCGGGCTCCTGGACTATATCAAAAACATGTACAGTCGCGTACAAAATAATTTCAAAAGAAGTATGAAATGGTCATGTATAAAATTGAATTTTAAAGTTATATTGCTTTTCTTTCGAAACTATTCTTAATTGGAGTAGAGAGTGATTTTCTTCCTTCAATGGGTTCACTTGAAACTTTGTACCTATACAGGGTTATTTGTAATTAATTTAAAACCTCTCTTGGGGCTCACACACACCATCAAACTGTACAACTTTCATTATAGGACCAACCTTGAAATCGAAAAAAAAAAATCAGCTGTTTCATACATTTCGATGGAGTACCTACCTACGCATTGTACTTATGTATAGAACAGGTGTTTTTTTTTCTAGTTTGACAAGAAAATAACAACTCAATGTTTAAAAAAAAAAAATACAAGATGGCGGCCAACTTTTTTGTTTGTAGGCCGATTTCGATGAAACTCGGTTTTTGCTACTATTTTGACAAGAATACAGCAATGCAATTTTAAAAATATCAAAATCCAAGATGGCGGCCAACTTTTTTGTTTGTAGGCCGATTTCGATGAAACTCGGTTTTTGCTACTATTTTGACAAGAATACAGCAATGCAATGTTAAAAATATAAAAATCCAAGATGGCGGCCAACTTTTTTGTTTGTAGGCCGATTTCGATGAAACTCGGTTTTTGCTACTATTTTGACAAGAATACAGCAATGCAATGTTAAAAATATAAAAATCTAAGATGGCGGCCAACTTTTTTGTTTGTAGGCCGATTTCGATGAAACTCGGTTTTTGGTACTATTTTGACAAGATAACAGCAACACTATGTAAAAAATATAAAAAATCCAAGATGGCGGCCAACTTTTTGTTTATGGGCCGATTTCGATGAAACTCGGTTTTTGCTACTATTTTGACTAGAAAACAGCAACGCAATGTTAAAAATATAAAAATCCAAGATGGCGGCCAACTTTTTTGTTTGTAGGCCGATTTCGATGAAACACGGTTTTTGGTACTATTTTGACAAGAAAACAGCAACGCAATTTAAAAAATCCAAGATGGCCAACTTTTTTGTTTGTGGACCGATTTTGATGAATCTCTGTTTCTGGTAGTATTTTGACTAGAAAATAATAATGAAATATTAAAAAATAAAAAGCCAAGATGGCGTCTTACTTTTTGTTTGTGAGCCGATTGATTAAACCATTTCCGTATAAAAATCAGCTGTTTCATTTTGACAGAGTAAGGTATTGGACTTTTATGTATTTGTCCATCATTATGTATTTAATTGTACTTAAAAAAAATCTTAAAAAGCTTTTGTATGGAACAGCTGATTTTTTTTTACCGTAGAAGTCTCATAGTGAAAGTTGTTGAGAAAGATGGTTCGAAACCAGCGGCTTCAAAACCAATAAAAATTCAGTTCGTATAAGTTTTTTCATTATAATTAGAAATACAATAATATGTAGGTACATGACACTTTTTGATAAGATGACTTTTTTTATAATAATTGTACATTTACAGATACTTGTCACCAAAGTGTAAAAACGTGTGATTTACCTTTTTTATTACTTTTTAAATTTGAGCTTTTTGCATTCACAATGCTATCTTTATACAATACTAAATAATATACTAGAAAAAATACGACTCGCACCAGATCAATACTTTTTTTCTAGTATATTATTTAGTATTGTATAAAAATAGCATTGTGAATGCAAAAATCTCAAATTTAAAAATTATATAGTTAGCTATTTCATCTTAATCGATTCTAAAACCACTCTAAAATAAAAATAAATAAACCGACCAAATAACCAAAGAACGAAAAAAAAAACACCTGCCAAGTGCCAATTCAGTGTTGCCGTTTTCCCATAAAATGTTGTCATAGACGAAAGTTGAAAATTAAACCTAATTTAAAAAAAAATTAAAATAATGCAAAATGCCAAGTTCACATACATGTAAAATGGGGTGAAAAAATGCTAAATTTGAATAATCAAAATGGCAACACTGCCTTTCATGCCTGTCATTTTTTTCTAGTAACTTTTGACTTGTGTAAAAATTTGGAAAAAAATAGGTAGGTACTAAAAATATCGATAAAAGACACTAGAATATTAAAATAGTTTTGATAAAAAATGTGTAAATAAAAGCGAATTTATGAAATCAAGCACTCATTTATTAATAATTATAGGCAAATAGTACCTACATAATTAACAAAGGTGTAGGTACCTACGAAAATATGTAATAGGATTTCATTTTTCACAATTTTGCTTAAAAACATTAAAATATATTAGGTAAGTTATACTTTTTTTAGCGACTAAATTACAAAAATATTAAAAAAATTTGCTAATCCAGCTCCTATGTCGCTAGAACGGCAACACAGCATGTAATGTATGACAAAAACGAACTATTTTTTTGGGTGTGGTATGGCTTGGTTAAGAGCCATTTAGACAACATGTTTCGCAACATTTAGGTACCTGTCTCGTCCATTTTGCTTCAAATGGATGACACAGATAGATATTTCGGAAACATTGAATTGAAAACATGTTTTTGTGTCTATTAAAACGCGGCATTAGCGCGTTTTTCCACGAACAACGATACGACACGATTCACAAGCTGCACGACAGTGTTGTCAGCACTATAGTGCTTACAACTGTACTTTTTGGTACGTTCTGGCAACACTGTTGACAATCGTGTCGTGTCATTGTTTGTTCGTAGTAAAACGCCCTTACAATCCCTCCCTCTTAGCCTAGCATGACCACCGAAACGTGATATGGTACCTAGTGATTTATCACGTTTAACTGGAGGGAGGAAGGGCTAACTAAGACCCCCCTAGCATGACCGACAATACACGATATATATCATTTTGTCGACACTCGACTGTCAAATTCCATTGTTTTATGGCAGTTAAACGTGATTAAGCTCTATATCATATTATCGCGTTTCGATGGTCATGCTAGGGGTGCATGAGCATATTACACTATCATATATTATTTATCGGATGCTATCTCCGACGGAATAGTAAACATATATCTGGGATGATATATACATGATAGTGTAATATGGGCCTAAAACTTTATTCCGTTCCGCAATGCGCAGTGTTCCGATTGTAAAACTTATGTTCACAGATACTGTTTGTGCATTCCTCAATCTACGAAAGTTCGTGCTTAATGTTTTACAATCGGAACACTGCGCATTACGGAACGGAATAGTTTTATGTAAGTAATTAATTTTTACTGTACGCTTTTGTACATGACTGTACTTATATAAAAAAACGGAATTTCTCCTAAACTAAAGGGGGACTAATTTTGTGGCTTTAGGACTAATTGGGACTAATTTACACAAATCGTTTCCAATAATCAGATTTTCTCTAGGTGACCTGGTTCAAAAGTCCTCGCCAAGATGTAGGTTGATTTTGGCAGGGACCAAATCATTCCTTTATATTTTTTGAACGGCGCTTCATTTCGTTTTGATTCTAGGCATTGCGGGATCCATAAAAAAGGGAGATTTTTTTTGAATAATCAGATCCTGGCTAGGTGTTTAGGTTTACTAGATATAGCCTGTCCCTGCCAAAATGAAGGTTTGCTTTGGCATGGACCATTTAAATCGCTTATATCTTTCAGTCCTTTTTGGGACTAATTCCGAAAAAGTAGGACTAGTTGGGACTAATTGGGGAGAAATTTTCCATGTAGTCAGAATTCCGGTTTTCAAAGTGGTCCATGCCAAGATGTAGGACACTCGAAACAAAACTCGACAATTATGGATTAAGTAAATTCCGGTGGCTAAAACTCTCCAGCAAAATGTCTTTCAACTATTTCAAGTAGCGCAGAAAGCTCAACTTTGCTCAAAGATGGTTGTCAAAATAATGACCGCATTACAAACATTTTTGATTAAAGATACAAACATGGTTTTAGAAAGTTTCAATGGTATATTGAGTTTGTAGTCGTTTGTGGTCCGTTTTTCAATGGTTTTTCTTATAGCGTTTTCAGCCATTGGTAAGCCTGTGGCTCCCACAATAGCTAGCATTAATAGTAAAATAAGAATCGAATAAGTCCTATTACTATTACTACCTCTTTCAAAGCGCGGTCAATGAGTTTCCTCGCATGAATTTCTTGACCTTGTCCCATAGAAATGGACGAGCAAATGCACTCCAGTCTCTTTGCAGTGGTTTCAATTGACGGCGTCGGATCAGATCCCATGGCCAAGAATCCAATCAATGGGACAAGAGGACGCGACTCAATTACCATTTGCTGGAAACGACGAACATTATCTTAAATCTAATAAAATCGACCTATAAGTAATACTTTATTTTGAATTAGTATATTACCTCATAATTTACAATCACAGCTTCAGTATACCGGGTCCCCATCGAAAATCCTACATACTTTCTGAAAACGGAGATAGAATTCATCAGTCTTTTGGTCTGCCAATTAAGTTACGAACAACAACAATCTTGAATTGAAAAAATAAGGCTCTTAAAATATATTTTAAAATGAACCAAAGCTCAGTAAGCTTTGGTTCATTTTAAAATACACTCACAAACTCTGCGCTAGAGTCCTGTCAGGACACCACGCTCTAACTATTAATAGTCTTCTAAATACGTCGAGGGAGTTATATCCATCTGGTAACGGCTCATCTTCTGGTGCTTCTTTTTCAAACCTAAACAACGAATTAACTCTTATTTAATTCTTGTAAAAATTCAAATCTCTACAAGTTTTTATTTAAATTAAATTCCTGACCATATTTACCTAATTACAAAGGGTACAGGATTATTATGTTTCTTGGGCTTAAGTTCCAGGCAGTCCCTGGAACTTAAGTCCAAGAAACATTTGTACGCCACAAAATTTGGTCATCTCTTACTAAACTAATCACGTGATCTCTTTTTGGCCCTATGTTATTTAGAGTAAGGGCCTGTTTCACATTCAAAAAATAGGTTCCTACTACTATATATACTATAGGTAGTATACTTATGTATACTTAATTTACCTAGGGCTTAAATTATACTCTGTAATAACATTATAGGTAAATTAAGTTACTTAATGAGTAAACTTAATTCACCTAGATGCATTAAGTATACTAAAAACTAATTCAGGTGAATTAAGTCTACAAATAAGTATACTTAATAAACCTAGGTGAATTAACCCAGATGAATTCAGTCTACGACGGGGATCTACACAGGCTGTCTTCTTCTTCAAACTTACCAAGACTTCCAACCCTTCTCATTGTTAGTGACTTGGTTGAGGATGTTAGTGAACTGTCGCAGTGTAGACAACTGCACCAAGTTCAGCCAGGACATATCGGTCACCCACTTGAAAGGTTTCGGTGGGCAAGCGTTTAGATCTAACGCGGCACCACCTATAATAATATCGCACGCACATATTTTAATAATAAAATACTGAAGAAGCTATATATATACTTTTAAGCTTAATATACTTTTACTAAAGAAGCTGATTAAAAAAACAAGTTTTTGGTAAGAATTAAATTCAGGACAGCTCATACTTTGGCTTTAATAAACTTACATAACTTTTGAATTAATTATACCGTTACTTTTACGTAGGTATAGTAGAAATACTCAAAATGTGTAAACTTCGCTATACATAACTTAAAAAATTACTAAAAGGACGAGAAAAATATAGATCAAAATATTCAGATTTATTATTCTAAGTTTCTCTGCTAAAATATAATGGTCTTCATATCTAACCTTTAATTAGATTCTGAAACTCGTCATAAGTAACATACTCCTTTTGCATGTCAATCTTCAATGTTAAGAGTAAAGTAAACAAATACTTATGTTTCTCATAAAATCCTCTGCTTATATATTTAAATACATCAAATGTCTGCAAAAATAATCAAAGCCATAATGCCAACATTATATGACCGTGTGTATTTCTCGGTTAACCAAAAATAAAGACAAGTTGTTAATCTGAATCAAATTCAAATTTATTTGATTCAGATTAACTTGATTAAAAATAAATAAGTCTAACCAAATAATCAATGATAAAGCCAATCCTCCTAGACGTGATGGGACTCGGCGGGGACCTCTCCATTGAAATGTCGAATCGTTCCAGAAACTGCGCCAGAGATGTTTGATACATGTTGCATACGAGCGACATATTGCAAATCAAGAAATAGAGCACGGATCCGCGGGTGGCCACTGGCCTATACTCTTCGCGAGCCAAGTTAATCTTTATCTCCGTCTCTTTGGCTACGTCCAATTTCTCTTTCACCTTTTAAATGAAATGTGTGTTAGTAGCTGCATGTTCGTACAAACCAGTTTTTTACATTATAATGGAACAGGGAAACACCTAAACATTGTTTTCAGAAGAAGATTATGAACAAAAGTTGGTTGGTTGGAATTAGTGAAATCATCTAGTCGAGTCCAATTTAGAAATAGCAAAATAAACTGTAGCTTGATGTAAAAGCGTGGCAGGGTCGAAAATATATATTTTATAAGAATGATGTTTTAAAATTAGCTTACCTCCGTCGCAGTCGCCTTCGTAATATTGAGCACCTGAATCAGAGACACGTCCTCAACTAACGAGCCCTGTATGGTGGTCAGTTTGTGAAGCAAGTTAGCTTCAAGCTCTTGCATCTTACGCCTGTTGGCCGTCACGTCCATTATTAGCTGGGTCCGCTCCGCTTCCATCTCTGCCTTCTCCGTCAATATCACTCGCCCTAGCAACTGGTCTTCCAAACCTACGTTATTTGAAACACATTAATCTAATGTTGTACTACACCTGCTCGACAAGCACTCTAATACTTTATTTGTTTTATTTTCCTTGTAGGTGCAGTTTATAATAAATCACTATGTATTACTCGGAAGAAAGTGCGATGCGTCGGATGAAGAAGTCATCGTTCACTTTCTTCCCTCGATATACAACGTAGGTATAGAGGCACATCATTATCACGTCATGCATGAACTGTAACAATTCTGTACAAAATTAAAATGTACTATTTTTGGATGAAAGGTACCCTATGTCTTTTACTGCTACCCAATACCCATGACAGTGAGTATGGATTACCTTGCATGGTGACCGTGAAATCAATGATGGACGTTCTAGCGGATATCTCAGGCGTATAAGCAGGGTTGGGGAGTTTCGTAGTTATGTATATTTTATGTCCATAGGTAACATCAATTTCTTTATCTCCTAATTTCACCTGTTTATAACATACAGCAAGTTAATTAAGGAAACATCGATTAAACTGAATGCAGTCTATTAAAGTTTATCAAAGAACTGACTTTAGGAGATAATTAAACAGCTTACTTTATAAGATGAACCGATTTTGATGTAGTTTCTTTCAAGAATATTGTCTAAGGCTGGATCTAATTCTTCAGCAACATCTTCTATTAACATAGGCCTTCCAAGCGATACACAATCCTCAACGTGGTTCCTGTAGTTTCATTTAATTATAATTCAAAAATTCAAATCCTGTGATGATTAAGTCAAAATTACTTATGGGGTATTTAGACGAGTCGATTTTCCGGGCGACCTGCTAGGCGACTTTAGTCGAATAGGGCTTATCGACAACCGCTTGTAAATCAAATCGCCACCTCGCTAAAATTAGATTTGCGATTAGATAATACAAGCGGTTGTCGATAAAAAGCACTAATTCACTAAAATTTACCAACAAGTCGCTTGCCAAGTCTCGACTCGTGTAAATATACCACATTACTTACAAAATTGTTTTGGCACTTCTCAAAGTTGATTTTGGCCAAAATCCTCAACAGAATTCAGTCATACTAATTATAGTCAGGTAGTATTGCCTGGAAATAATTCAAGGAGTTTTGATTCCTTGTGCATCAGGTAGCACAGAGGGCTGGTAATCATATGAAATTTGCGACCTTTATGGAACTGTATGGAAGTTCCAAAAATGTGATCGAGCCCTCGTATTTTTGATAATTTCTGATTCTGAACTTAGAAAAATAGTGTCATATAAATAAAAAGATTGGAAATTTAACAGCCCTCGGTGATATCTGACGGAAAAGAAATCAAAACTCCTCAGTCGATTCTGTAACCAAACTAGCATCTCACTTCGAACCTCACTTCACTTCTCGTGAATTTGTTATTAGAAATTAGCTGAATATAATGCTATTTTACCGATTGCAAAAGGTGGCTTCCGTAGCTATCTAAAATCTTTTGTGATTAAAAAAACAGCCTATTATTATCTCATTTATAATTAAAATTCCCGCGAAGTGAAGTGAGGTTCGAAGTGAGATGCGAGTTTGTTCAGAATAGACAGGCTGACCACTCTGGACTATTATTTAAATA
Organism: Agriphila straminella; assembly: GCA_950108535.1. Lineage (NCBI taxonomy): Eukaryota > Metazoa > Arthropoda > Insecta > Lepidoptera > Crambidae > Agriphila > Agriphila straminella. The sequence goes on along the minus strand of OX467306.1, from coordinate 8,713,642 downwards.
CAATATTTTGTACATTTTGAAAAGTTTAAATGTATCCATTTGTGAGGCTACTAATATGAACTAAAAATAAAACTAACCTAAAGTATTTATGGTTAAGTGTAGTAACAATGAGATCATTCAATTTTTCCATGTTCTTAATCCATATCTTGCCTTGAGTCTGAGGGTCGATCAACAACGGGAAACGAGAAGCTTTGGTCACAATGATACCGTTTTGTATGGACAGCTCATCCGTTGGCAATCCACATAAATTCCAATCACCGATCTAAAATAAAAAAACAAATACCATACGCTTATATACCCAAAACGTTTTGATGTCTTTCGGGCGTAGGCTACTAAGAGTATATTGTTACTTATTATCTATAGGTAAGTAAGTATTCATAGTTGTTATATCCTCAATATATAATTTCATATTGGTATAGCCAATTTGCTGCAACTGTAGAGTACCCCCTTCATATCACGCCAGATGTCCCAGGTTCGGTCATTTGTTCCCGAGCCATGGTTGTTTATTCTTACTTATTGTATTCCACCCGTGTGATACTCGTATCATCATACAGGCGTTGCTAAGTTTTGCTCTAAATTATTGGTGCGAATTGTCCGGTTTTTCAGACCAACATACCGTAGCAGTGTCCGTAAGTTGCTCTGTAATATTCAAATTCATAGAGACTGGTATTTTTCTTTTCAATAATTCTGCTAGCCAACTTGAGATAAGATGACTTCTAAATTCTTGATTGAAAGGGCCTGAGTAGGACAAAAACCTGAAAACGTTTATTGCACATTTACAAATATAGACAAAATATTGAGGTATTTTTAAAAATTTGTACTCGGTTAAGTTTAATGATTGGAAATAATAAACAGGGGGGTTACTCCCGAAACACGAACGAGAATCTGAGATCAAATTGGTATCGAGTAAACGTCAAAACGGCACAATGGAAACCATGACAACCGTTTTCAATATAAGTAGGTACTAAATTAACTTACAGCTGATAAGTTTCTTGCGCCCGTTCTTCTTGTCAGCTAAAAAAGTCTGGAACGGGTGGTAGGAAAATATAGACGATTTAAAAGTACTTAATAATTAAGTTTATTTGAATAAAGCTTATTTCACTTTCACTGATTTTTGACGTTTATTCGATCCATGTGAACTATCTCGTTTCTCGGCGAGAGAAGGGGGGCTGAACATAAATGTTTAAGATACTAAAGGGCTATCGAAGATTTTATCCTCTACATAACCTTATCTTGTACATAGTGATTTCCTCTATACAACTTGTTACAAAAAATACCCTCTAAAGCCGAATATGGTAGGATAAGGCACCATGCAAACAACCCCGAAAATTATTGTAAACCGTGAAAACTGCCATTAAAAAATATTTTCATCATAAACTGCATATTAATGGCAATGGCAATGGCAACGCTACATTAAATTGTGTTTTGTTTTTGCCCAATATTGAGATTGATTATCGAAAACAATAGTCTATTAATTGCGTCTAGGTTTGTCACTTTGCAGTTTTCCATAGTAATAATAATACAAAATTTTACGGGTTATTATGAAACACCCTGTATAAGCAATCTACAAAAACTTTGTAAGAAAATACACAAAAGTTTAAAGAAATTATTCGAAATTGTAAGCTTGCGTCGCTTATTCGACCATTAATTCTAGCAAACATCTAAGTGTATCTAGCTAGAGATAATATCAACATAAAGTCCTTGTAACTACATTTTTTAACCGACTTCCAAAAAAGGAGGAGGTTCTATGTTCGTCTGTATATTTTTTTTTTTTTGTGTATGTCCACCGATTACTCGAAAACGGCTGGACCGATTGAAATGATTCAAACGTTATTACATTAGGTACACTCCCAAGTTGGTCCCATTTTTTAAAATTTGGAAATCAAATTAGTACTTTTCAAGTAATTTAAAAAAAAGCACGAAAATAGTATGATTTTGTGTGAATTACCTCGATGATTGGTCGTATTACTTCTTTGTTTATGAACTGGATAAGATAATATTTTTTTTGTTGGAAGAGGGATATCTTAAGTGTAGTTTTTTAACCGACTTAAAAAAGGAGGTTCTCAGTTTGACCCGTATTTAAGTATGTTTCTCCGCGTAATCGCGGATAATTCTTACGTTTGGCTGAGCCGATTTTTCTACATATTATATACCTTACCTACAAGGTACCTACACTAAAAATAAAAAAAATAAAAAATTGTTTAAAAAAAATCAAAAAACCGACTTCAAAAAACCTACCTCTAAAAAGCAAGAAATAATATTCGTAATAATAAAAATACGTCTATTGAAGTCGGGTGGGGCTTTTAGAATAAAAAAAAAAGGAAATTGTACTCCAGCCCCACCTGACTTCAATAGACGTATTTTTATTATTAGTAGGTTTTTTGAAGTCGGTTTTTTGTTTTTTTTTTAAACAATTTTTATTTTCAAACATACCCAACCAACAACAGTACATCCCCGACAAGCCTTTCTATTTCAGATTTGAACAGCGCCGATTGCTCAGTCCACCTCACTCTTTCACCACTGAGTCCATTGATGAGAGCTGTGGCGGCGTCCATCTTCTGTTGGCACTTCGCTGCGTCATCCAAAACTGCTTGCTTTAATGTCATTGCTTCGTCGAACTGTCTTTGTACGCCTGCTAATTCTCGCTGCAAATGTAAAATAACATTAATGAAGAGTATTCATCATTCCACCTATTGTATTTCCCTAAAATCAATCAGTGGGTTCTTAACCGACTCAAAATAGCAGTAACAGATTTACTGCATACCTAACTCCAGAAATTGCTTTTATTAAATCAAAAACATGTCACATTAATCTAAATAGCAGGATGTAAGATAAGGTTGATCTCCTATTATATTATAAAAAAATGACCTTATATTTTTTATTAGGTACTCTAATTGTTTCATTCAACACCACCACTACTACTTTCAAAAATTTATTATGAACCTTGGATGAAAAGAAGGAAAATATTTTGATAAATTACTATAATGCACCTCTTTTGCCTTAAGCAACGCCTCTGCCGTATCCAACTCTGTCTTGGCTGCTTGGTACTTGCCCTGCATAATCGCCAAATTTGCCTTCAGAGGCAAGACGTCTTTGTTCACAGAGTAAAATTGTGCCATAGCAATAGTCCACGAGATCAAACCAGCTACATTTCCACAAGCAATTTTAGCCGCTTCGAAAGTATATTGTCTAAAAATGGGGACTCTTTTTAAAGAGAGACTATGTTTTTCACGCGTATCTTGTACATTATGTTTATTTATATGTAATATTATTTATAACCTCATAATTATCTTCCTCATATTTACTTAATTTATTTTATTAATTATTTTAATTTAAATATCCTTACTAATATTATAAATGCGAAAGTCCGTTGTTTTTTGTTAGTTTGCTTGTTACGCCTTCACGTCTTAACTACTGAATCGAATATCATGAAATTTTACATACACGTTGTCAGGGGTACAGAGAAGAACATAGGGTACCTTTCATTCCGAAAAAAGTATTGTTCCCGCGGGATAGCAGAAAAACTTTCCACGCAGTCGAAGTCGCGGGCGGCCGTTAGTTTTTCTATAACTAAAATATCGTTAGATCTGTCTCGACAGCTCAAGTGTTCTTAGGTAAGTGACGTTACAAAAACCAACATGGCGGTTGTTCTATGCTATTAATTGAAGTATTCTTTTTTTTTAATACTGCAATATGGGTAGTAAATTAAAGGGCTTATCATATAAGGATTTCAAAAAGGTATAAATCATGACCGTAATATATTAATTAAAAATAAAAAGATATAAACAAAAATATAAGTTTAAAAATACCGCCTGAAACAAAACAACATAAAGAAAAGAAAAAAAGAAAAGAAAAGAAAATATTTATTAGACGTACAGACGTGAGATGATATTTACATGCTGTGTTTGTACATAATGAAAGAAAAACATAAAGCAAAAACAAAAGAAAAATAGAAAAAAAAAATATATCTCACGGCTGCGTCAAGGTAGGAAGCCAATTCAGCATGTGTCGTGTTTGTAAGACCCGACGCTGATTTTCAGTTGGCACCTTTTTGTTTTTTGACAGCTGAAAGTCTTAAACGAAATAGCTCACACTCCTATGGTAATATAATATAAAATATTGTACACATTGTAGAATTAATTAGATAATTTATTATATTAATATATGTATTTAATATAAGTAAATAGAATAATATATTAATATATAAAAATATATTTAGATGGACCATAAAACAAGATAACCTATATAAATGATATGTTGTTGACGTTGTACAATTCCGTGTCACGCTGCGCACTGAGAAGATAATGTTTCATGCGCAGTTTAAAAGTGTGGATTGAATTAATCATAATTACCTATATCATGCAGTCGGAGTCAAATCACACTTTATGCATGCCTCTGCCTCCGACTGCATGATATGAATATGTTGCCTATATTTTAATCTTGTTTCCATCTTTTCAGTCGAGTTTTTTTTTTATGCAATCGGTTTTTTACATAGGTACTTAACTCAAGTTGTAGGTCTACCAAAACACATTTTAATTAAAGTTAAATTCGGGCGCTGCATTGTGAAAAGTGAAATTACTTACGGAAAATTGAAGTAAGGTTGTAACAAATCAACCATTTCTGCGTTAATTTCGTCTTTCGGGTAAAACTTTAAATTGTTCAGAAATTTTGCGTCTGCCATTACCTAATAAATAATAATGATTAAAATATTAGCCAATTATTAGCGCGAGCTGAAGCTAGTAACAACATATTTTTTAATAACCTTCAATGATTCTGCCCAGGAGGCACATAAAAAGTTTTTTTCTGGATCGGGTTTGATAGAGTCAATTTTTTTTCTGAACAGCAAAATCACAGCATCCATAATGAGTGTGATAAGAAAAGGTGGTTTCCCGAGCTTTCTCACAGTAGCAATATCAGCGGCGTTAATTGTCTGAAAATAAATTAATTGCAGAAACAGTTCTTAACAAAAAAGCATCAGATAATAGTAGATTATACAACAAGTGAAAAAAGAGGGAATTTAGTTCGAGGGACTAAGTTGGATCCCGAGAGCAGCGAAGGATACAAAGGACCGAGATGAATTTTTTTTTTCACGAGTTGTGTACTCTACTTTTTACCATTGACTGCGAGAAAACAAATAGCAGTAGGTACTTATACCTATACCTATATAAAATTTATCACATTTTTATTATTTAGGTAGGTAATAAGTAATATTTAAACATTAGAAAATTGGTAATGAAACTAGAAGTTTTCCAATGACATAAAACAACCCCGCTAAGACAGAAATTATGAAATTATAATTTACATAGACTTTGAATTTTTACAGACTGAAGATCGTACCAGACTAATGGAATGATCTGATGCAAGACTGAACATCTAATCTCCCTCTAAAATATAGAAAAGAATCCAAAGATGAGACACTAAAACTTCAATAACCAGCGTTTTATTCACTCTTATCGTTGAATTAAACGCACTTTTTTGAGTGGCGATGGTTAAAAAGCATAAATCGTAGATCATCTTATTACTGATGACAATATTTGAAATTTAGATGCAGAAGAGCCTAAGTATATGTATTATGATATGATCATGACCTCTACATAGCAATGCGCCTTCATTACGTGAGACAGAGAGAGCCCTAAATACGTCGCTTTTAGGGTCATAAACCGGGCTATAGCAAACACCGTGCGTAAAAATATTATACACTAGTGCGTTATAGAATTATCCCTACAAAGTTAAATTAGTGCCTTACTGCAAGTTCTATGCGAGTAAACGGAGCATTCCCAATTTAACCGGGTAATACAGTATTTTTTTAGTAACATCAAAGAGGTGTTATGCCGTTGAAAATTCATATTATACATTTTTGGAATAAATAGATGTGTAAGTCCTTAATTAAGTCAAACAAATATTTATTATTATCAAATTATTCATAATAAATATTAAAATATTTGCATTTTATCACTTAAAAATTATAATTTTGAAAGCATATAAATACCAGTAAAGCAGCCTCAGCGGCATCCAGCGCTGGCTTAGCGTCAGCCAGTTTCTCTTCAGCGATGGCAGTCTCTGCAGCGATTACGCTTACGAGCTTAACAGCTCGGTCTTTCACTTCTAGCACTTCAGCTTTCACTACCTCGGCTGCAGCTTGAGATTCGGCCACAGCCGCCAATACCTGTAGACATTAAACAAAGGCTAAAGGTTTAACTGATCACCATATATAGTAAAGTTTAACGTCAAAAAAAGGCTTTTTAGTGCCAAAAATAGTCCATCCAATTTAATAAAAATAATAATAAAAATAGAAAAAACGATACAATCAGAAAAAACAAGAAAACATACAATAGGCGGCCTTATTGCTACATAGCAATTAATAATAGCAATTAATGTGAAATTCTAACCAAAGTTTTCACATCTTGCTACCAAAATAATCACTGTGAACCCAAAAATAGTCAATGATCACCAAAATTTGCACCATATTTTAATATAAAAGGTCATACAAATATTTAACATCACGTTATCCCGAAAAGCATTTTTCAATACACTTGCTCGTAAAGTGAGCCCTAATACATCGCTTTTAGGGCCATAAACCAAGCTATAACAAACGCGTGCAATAATATATAAAACACTAGTACGTAATAGAATTAACCCTATACAAAGTCAAATTAGTACCCTACTGCAAGTTCTATGCGAGTAAACAGAGCATTCCCAATTTAGCCGGGTAATACAGTTATTTTTTAGTAACAACAAAGAGGTTTTATGCTGCTAAAAATTCATATACATTTTTGGAATTAATAAATGTGTAAGTTCTTAATACTTTATGACAATTTCCTTAATTAAGTCAAACAAATATTTATTATTATTTAATTATGCATGATTCACAATATTTTGTTATAAAATATTGAAATATTTGCATTTTATCACTTAAAATTATAATTTTGAAGTAAGCTGTATGCTCACTCAAATTGGTAAATTTATTTGGTTTTTCCTCGCAAATGTGTTGAAAAACGTCGTATTAAACTCGTGAGCTTTTGCTTATTGCACACTTGCAGGTTGCTCATTGCACAGCCTCGTGTGCAATGAGCAACCTAAGCTAACTTGTCTCATAATGTAATTGAAAGCTGACCTCTTCTGCCCTAGCTGTAGCCTCCTTGATTTCAATATCTTTCAATTCTAATTCTTTCTTTAGTATGTCAACACTAGCAGCAGCTTCTACAAGCTTATCCAACCCAGTAGTCATTCTGAAAATAATTTAATTATAAAGACTGTTCGAATAATAACGAGACGCAAAATATTAAACGTCATACCTTTTTGCCATTTCAGCAATGTTTACATGCTTTTCCTTGTATAGAACTTTGTATCCTTCGAGGAAAGACAAATAGGACTTGGGCGTAACATGGGCCTGTCGCCTAAACCTGTCGTAATAGGTAACGCAAGTGTCAGCCACGTTATCTTGTACCATTCCCATTATTTCTATTAGTTGCGTCTTCGTTTCCGCAGAGCACACCACCTGTAGGTAAAATAAATAATAATATAAAATAATAAATAATTTATTTTTATTTTTATATAAGTAAGTAATAATAAAAATAAATGCATAAGTTTTTGTTTTTTAAATAACTGGTGGCACTGAGAAATGAATGATGATAAGAGAGGCATGACTATTACTTTGAATTCGTTAAGGAAGTGAAAGGCTACTTCAATTAAAGCTTCCCTTGGCCATTTTTGGAACCAATCCATTACAGAGCCAGATATTAGGCCAGGAAATTTCAATGCTCTGCTTCGGAACTTTTCGCCCACCTGAAAATCGCAAGTTCGAACGTTTAATTAACCGAGCGAGCGCGAAGCGCGAACGAAACGTCTCTGCTTCAGCTTGGGCAAAAATTATTTCGTAAGTCTATCCAGCGGCTGTCTGTACGTTTGTTCTCCTCTACAGGTCGCATTTCTCAACCGATTATCGTGAATTTTTGTGAGCAGGGGGGGTTACTCCCGTAACACGAACGAGAATCTGAGATCGAATTATGTATCGAGTAAACGTCAAAACAGTACTATGGAAACCATGTACCTAAATAACAGATTTATGACGTTTATTCGATCCTGATGTGAACTCGATCTCGTTAATGGTTTACTAATGTTTTCCATAATTTTAAATGCAATAATTTCATTTGCCATAACTGCATATGCCATAAATTCATTAAACATAATGATATATTTGCCATAACTAACAAATGACATAAATTTATTTTCACTAATTTCATTGGTTAAAAACAATCAAATGACATATTGTTCTTATTACATAATTTTATTTGCCATACTCTTCATTTAAAATAATGTTATTATCTATAACAATGATTTTCCATAATACTTACTTATTACAATATTTGGCAAAACAAACCTTGTTTTCTATTATTTCAGCAAAGAAATAATGAAAGAAGCCAGCATAATTCATATTTATAGAATTAATAATAATTTGACAAATCAAGATAAATTATTTATTAAACTAATAGAGAATTTTTGAGAGCTTTGGCATTGAATCTCAATTTAAAACGACAAAATTATGGAACTATAATAAAATTGTTTACTCATATTTGATTTGTCCATCAGCCATTTTGAATGTCCCCACTGCTGGGGCACAAGCCTTCCTTATGAGTGGATATATTTATTTATAAAATATATTTATTTATATATTTGATTTATAAAATTATAATTAGCTTTTTAATAATACATTTTTAAATATAATGAGTAGGTAAGCATGCAATTGCAATTGCATGCAGTGCAAGCAGGCATTCAGCATGCAAGCAAGCGTGCAGCTAGCAAGCAGGCATGCAGCATACAAGCAGGCAAGCAGCATGCAAGCAAGCGTGCAGCTAGCAAGCAGGCATGCAGCATACAAGCAGGCAAGCAGCATGCAGCATGCAAGCAAGCAAGCAGCATGCAGCATGCAAGCAAGCAAGCAGCATGCAAGCAAGCAAGCAGCATGCAGCATGCAAGCAGGCATTCAGCATGCAACATGCATGCAAGCATTATGGAGCTCCGCTGCGAGTGGTCAAGACACTAACCTAACCTAACCTACCAGTAGTGGTGATCGCATAAAGTTTTTATTTATAATCCCTATTCCCTAGGTACGTTTAGGTGAAGAGATACGTTATAAGTTATGTGTCAATTATTGATTATGTCAAATAATATTTATAGGAACTAATCATTATGACACTTGTTATTGTGGCACCTAATTTTATGGCAAATGAAAAGTATGGCTAATGGATTGTTATGTCATACGTTGTTAGTATAAAAGCCATTATTACAAATGAATATTATGACCGAGGATCATTATGGCAAATGAAATTATTACAAATAAAATTATGATAAACGAAAGAATACCCTCGTTAATTCCCGTCGAGAGTAGGGGGGCAGGTTCGATAACGATATTTTTTTCAAATTTGGAATAAAACATCCATTTTAAATATTTTCTAAATTAGAAGTACCGTCTTCTTCTTCATCGAATTGATATAATAATAGAATACCAAACCTACCAAACAGCTCATAGTAGTGCGTTTCAAAAGCAATGTCAACATGTTGATATTGTTTAAAAATTATCCAAGTAGATTCTATTAGATTATTTTTAAACAAAATACAATTTGAGCGAGATCTACAGCTCACTGAGCCACTAGTAAATAATCTCAATGTCTATATTCTACTTGATTGACAGAAGTTGTTACTTACCGGTGAAAAACATAAGACTACATGCAAATTCGCTCTGGATCGCATAATGAAATATTCATATAGAACGTCCGGTACAGGTATTCTTTTGGGAGCATATTTCTTCATTATTGGGGTTAACTCATTTAATATTTCATCTGAATTATAAATAAACAATGACAGTGTTAAACCGATTTAAAGGTATTTTTTTTAGAACATGGCTATTTCCAAATATATTTTTTAAGTAAACAAAAGCAGCTTATGATTATTTGAAGTTTCTAAAAAAACAATAAAGAATATTAGCAAGTTTGTCTCAAGAAGAGATTTCATGTAGGTATCAGTGGCGAGGGGTGAAATTATTGTTAAGGTAAGCCGTTCTATAAAAATGTGATCGAACAGTGGATCGGTGGAGTGGGATTTTTAAAGGGGAATCAGCTTGTATGACCCCTTCGCCACTGGCAACTTTTTGATATTATTCAAATTGACAATATCCCAGTCATCAAGAATATTTAGAAAGATATACTCAGAATTAATAATTAACCAACACTCTTTTTATGCGAATCAACAAATTTCAAACAGATTCATAAAATAATAACAGTCGATTGGTTACCCATCTCATCCTTTGGGAACAAATTGGCAATTTCACCCGAACTGAGAATATTATTTAAGAATTCCAAGAATTGTTCATCTTTGATATCGTTATCGGTAAATATGAACGAAATACCCTGCCCCTGAAGACCAGCGACACGATACAAAATCTTTATGTCATCCATGAAATTATTGACGTTATAAGACCTGTGAAGTTTTATATGATTATAATTATAGTTACTTATTTATAAATTATAGGACCTATATTTAATGCGTTTTTTATATTTCATTACCTCGTTAAGGTGATTTGATAAAATGAAAAGTTTGCTATATGAGAAGCTAATTTTGTTAAGCTCTGTTTACCAGAACCGCCAACACCCACAAGCAAAGCGTTACCGCTGAAAATATAATTATTTAGTTAAAACCGAATGCTTTAAGGTCTTTAAACATCTTAAATCATCTACAATGTACAGATAAAGCTTACCGTGGCGTATTTATAATCCTCGATATGATGAATAGATGGACCATAGCATCGTGGAAGAATACTAGATCTAAATGTGCCCCCCTGACTTGCTCATTGAATATATCTTGGAATCCAGCCAATTTCTTTAATACGAAGTCCCATCTATCGGAAATAAATGAGATTTAACGATTCTCGTTTACAGTACTTCTTCCTATGCTTTTAGTTCGAACTTTTTTACATTAAATATATTTTTTGAAGATTTATAAAACAAACTGGTCACATGATAATATATAAATAGTTACAAGAGTAAACTCACGAGGGTAATTCTTCATATATTTTAGGTGCATCAGTACTGAAGTCCTCATCTTCATCTCCAGTTGGATCAACAGGCTCTCTCAAGAAATTGACAAAGAATGTCTCTTCAGTAGGAAATTCGCTAACTACATCTGGCAGTTCTTGAGTAGCTGTCTTCCAAAAGTTTGCAGTGAACCAATCCTTATCATCGAAGGTTGTAAATCTAAATAATTATTGTATAATTAGTTAGAGACAAAGATTAACAAATAAAATATGGTCAAACAAAACAACAAAAAAAAATGAATACGACCAACCTATCTGAAATTACTCTAAGACACTCGTGGAACCATAATTTAAGAGCAGTATTGATACTTTGCAGCTCTTCCTTCTTTATGAATAAGATTCCTTCCCAAATTCGAGACAAATCACGAAGATTAAAGACGTAGTGGAACTTGGCAGGTGTCGGCAGCATTTTCGTCTAAGGTCCAAAGCATTATTGATATAAATAAAATAAAATAAAATTGAAATACGAATAACACTGACACAGTTTGCGTTGAAAACACCAGGCCCGTCCCCCACACAGCGTAGCGGCTTTGGCGGCAAGAGGGCAGGTGCCGGAGGTTTTTAGTGGGTATTCTCTCCTCCCGTGATCCCACCGAACAACTTGGTTGGGTGGGATCACGGGAGGCAGTTGTGGAGGGAGCTGCAACGTGCGGTCCCCTCCTGGCGAGTCCCACACGTCCCCTTCCCGATCACCTGCGGGAAGGGAAGCGCGTAAAAGCGTTTTCCTTCGGCATACCAAAAAAAAAGGCCCGTCCTGCCGCCCGCTTGCATCAAGCGCGCGGCAGGACGGACCTTTTCCGGGCCCACCCGCCTAATCACGTAAAAACGGCTGATCAGAATTTAATGAAATTAAAACATAGAATACTGTTTATCCTGGTTTAAGCTTCTCTGAGGATTTTATCGAATGTCCACGCGGACGAAGTCGCGGGCGGAAGCTAGTAATATACTAATAGTGCGTAATTTAGTACCTACACGCATAATTTTAAAATAAATACCTTTGTTTGTTGCCAGATAATTCGTGTGACAGGTACCAATCTCGGCATGAATTCAACAATTTTCTTATCAAATCTTGTTTTACAAAAGTAGCCAGCGCTTATAGTCTCTGGAATATTAAATTTATCTATTAGTGTCTTTGGTCTTGTACTAAATATACTTAATTTTATCGACAAAAATACCCACATGTTGGGGTCTATCCGAAATGGCCGCCATTTTAAATTAGACTTTTTACTTTAGATGACACTGCCAAAAAATCTTAATTTCTCCGGAATTAAAAGTCCTACATTCATTAAGAAACAAGTAAATTTTTTTTCTAAACCTTTATTTAAGAATACGACATAGTTAAATTTTCGCTGCCACCGAAGTTGAATTTATATTTACCGCTCTGTACCGGTAAATAGTAATATAGAAATGTTCATTAGAAATTGTTCGCGTTTCTTTTCCTTTCCCGATTCCGGTACATTTAAGGTGAAGGAGGTAAGAACATGACAATCTCTAAAATTTGAGAGGGTAAAACATCTCAGAGGACTACTGGAGGACTGGCTGAACACCCCTCTTATTGAAGCAGTATGCGACAAAGTTAAGCCAACCTTCATTTTTGACAAAAAAATACAGAATACACCTGATAGACAACATCCAGCTCCAAGGAAAAACACAAGGCTCTCCTGATTTACACTGACGGCTCCAAGACCTCATCGGGCACAGGGTCGGGTGTTTTCTCAGAGGACCTCAACATACAAATTGCATTCCCCTAAGCTCATACAACACGGTCTTTCAGGCCGAGTGCGTGGGCATAATAATGGCGGCTAGGGCAATCAAAACAAGGGAGGTAAAAGACCGCGACATTTTAATTCTCTCTGACAGCAAATCCGTCCTACAGGCTCTCCAGGGCAGTCACATCGAGCCTTTTACTTGAGTGTCATCATGCCTTAAATACAAGTAGGTGCACTAAATACTGTTACTATCCAATGGATCAAAGGTCACAGTGGATCACGGGGAAACGATGCAACCGACGAACTGGCTAGACGCGCATCTGGTTCGACGCCTGTTGGCCCAGAGCCGATGGCGCCTATCCCAAAAAGCTGGTTTGCAAGTAAGATTCGTGAACACGCCATATAATTATTACCAACAGAACTGGAGCTCGCTGGACTCATGCAGACAGGCGAAACTCGCACTACCGCGCGTGGACGCTCGTCTATCCAGGGCCCTGATACAACTGTGCAGACCACAACTTCGCCTGGTAACAGGTGCTATTACTGGTCATGGACAATTTAACAGACATCTTTTTAATTTAGGTGTCACGGACAGTCCCCTATGCAGAGGATGCATGGAGGAAGAGGAAACAGCCGCCCACGTACTGCTGGAATGCAGAGGGGTGGCCCCTTAACGGGCGAGGTACCTCGGCTCGCCGGGCAGCGTCCAGGAAGCGATCACGAATGTGAAAGCCCTTGGAGCGTTCCTGGCTGAGCTGGGCTGGCTGGAGTGATCCGGCCGCACATTCTCCAACGCAAAATAGGCGCAATAGACGTCGAGTTGCAGAAACCGCCTGCACTGAAAAAAAGACTGACAAGCAATGCAACCGTATCGAGTTTGGGCTCTTTTAAATCGTCTTAATGAGTACTTACTCTATTGGGAAATAGTTTCCACGGTCTGATGATGGAGCTGGAAGAAAGCCACAAGATCTCTTATCTAAAACCATGCTACCCCATCGAGTTGAATTGAAGCTCGTTTGATTCGTCTTCGCGAGTGCTCCTATAGGAGATGGTATGTTTTTTTTTTGTTTTAGCTCGTTATTGTAGGTATATTCCTGTGTATTAGAAGAATACAAAAAATATTATAGTATTTTTTTTAATAACTGTAGGACTTCTAAAACCGTATATATATTAAGATATATTAAGATTTTTCGCCAGGGTCATTTAAATTTAAAGGTCAAAACAGGAGAGGAGATAGTCAGATAGACCCAACATATGAGTGTTTTTGTCGTTAAAATTAGGTGTATTTCACACATCATCATCATTTCATTAATTCATGGTAGGGCCACTGGTATACCAAAATTACAACCAACCGAAAATTCTATCCATTGAAATGGTGCTAGGTAGCGTACAGTTAAATATATTAAACTGTCTCTTCAGTCGAGGTGGAATGTCATTTCGCCCACCACCTGCACAAAGTTAATTAAATTATAGAATACCAATTTTATGCGTAATAATTAATGATTGCATAATTATTTTTACCAGGATGAATCATAGCACCAAACATCTGGATTTCGGCTATGATTATAAATTCTCCAGGTTTTTCTAGTGAATAAAATCCACCACATTCCATCATTTGACGTACTATTTCATTTGTGACCTTTGAAATGAAACGTGGTATTATCTTCCTTGTACTTATTTACTTTAATTATTTGAGAAGTAACATAAGTAGGGTTTGCAATCCCGCAGTATTTTTTTTCCAGCTGGAAATTTGCGGGAAATTTGCCTTTCCAGCGGGATCCCGCTGGAATTCCCGCAAAATATTTAAAAATTCTTAGCCATGAATATAATTCACCTGCATGCTTCCACCTAGCCACCCCTTGAGCGGACGGATGTTGCATTGCTTTAAATTGTTATTGGGTAATTTATTAATAATGTAGATAATAATATGTTATAATGAATATATTAGTTTAATTAATTTAATAATGAACATTTAATTTAATAATATTATTTACTAACCTATCTTTTAAGTTCAATTGTTACTAACCATTATGAGTCTTTGTTTCTCGAAATAAAAATTGAATTGAATAATAATGCTATTACTACGGAATATTTTTTTTATTTTTACTTAAGCTTATTATAAACAGTTCACGGTATTTAAAAATGAAACAGGTAGGCATAATATATGTAATAACTATTTATTAACAGAAATCAGTCAGGACATCTATAACATTACTTTTGGTTTTATGTAACAAACAATAACAACACTGAGTCAGTTTTACTAACAATTAACATCAAATTTAATCGTTAACTTATACATGGATTATCAATAACATAAAAGTCTACTAGACTAGAAATTAAGAGATTAATTGCACTGCCAATATAATAATTAGTCATTGGTAAGTCATTTTTAAAGCACAATTAAATTGTTTGAGCACGTAAAAATAAACATATAATAAATCAGAAATAACTTCGTGTTAAAAATCGAGAAAAGAAATCACAAATCATAAAAATAAAAGTTTCTTTTTGTTTTCCGCACAAATGCGGGAATTCCGCAGTCCTTATTAACATGCGGGAAACCGCTGGAATGCGGGAACGCGGAATGCGGGATTGCAAACCCTAAACATAAGCAAATAACGCTAACCTAACTAGAAATCACATTTATTTTGAAATTTATCAAACAAATGAAACAAACAACGTATGATACAAATCTTTGATCAAATAATATGTTGTAAGTACTCTACTTAATATTTAAATTATTTATCCAATATCTTAATAAAAATGCTTTTTTTATCTTTCCTTTTTTTATATTTTTGGAATGTGCTCATCAATGCCTTTCATTTGATACCCATATAGGTGCCTAATATTAAAAATATTTTTTTTTTGGAATGATGTGCTCGATCAATTCGATTTTTATTTTATATTGTAATTTTAGTACACAATTTTAATAAAACTTCTCATGGAAATTTTAGGGCCCATAGTCTAGTATATTATTCAGACGGTATCATCACATTACCTCGTACTCACTGCTAGAAGTACATAGCAAAACTGCTAAAAGTGGCCGTTTTTGACACATTTGCTATCTATTCTACGAATGACTGCGAGAGAATGTAGTGATAACTTATAAAAATACAACACTATGAGCCCTAAAATTCCACGAAAAGTTTTATTAAAATCCTTATCTATTAACAACTTATAAATTAAAAATTAGGTCAGGGAATCGCCTTAATCTTACAAAATCTTAGTGCTAATAACGCCCATGTAGAAAAATAGTCTGTATTCAGAATATATTTATCTGCACAATATTGTGTACAATACTATCAAGACTTGATGGGGTGGATAGAGGAATAGATGATACTATCAAGTATGATGGGGTGGATAGATGGACGCGCGTTTTCCGAGTATCCACCTTAGGGTGGTTGTTTCAGGGTGGATAAACGGAATAAGCTGGAGGCGGGCGTTGATATGGCAAACTACCATAATTATCGGGTACTTTTGTCTTTTAATATGATACAATTTTGTTTACCTGGTCACCCCACTCGTTGACAACGGGCATGTTAATGTCATCGACGAATACCGTCATTGACCTTCCACCTGGTGGACCGTAAGTCATTCCCACTCGCTTCTCCACGTACGACTCTATGATCCTCTAAAATAATACAAATATAACATCATAAAATCTTGGAACTATAAGCAGACTAGGAATCTTCTTAATGAAGAAGAATTCTTCAATGGTAAAAAATAATCAACATTAATGATTTAGGTAGTTCTTGACGTCGATTACCTGGAACATGTTGGGCGTAGTGGCAGACGAGAAGTTGATCATCTTATATAGCTTGACCTCATTATCGTACTTCATCATATAACTCTTCAGCATCACAGTTTTAGCAGTTCCCTGTTCTCCGATGAGCAGCACTGCCTTATTTTGCTTAGCAATCGTTTCAATCAGGAACGAAATGCAGACATTATCAATATTTGGCACCAGAATCGAGGCATATTCAGGAACGCTATCTGAAGGATAGAGGTAGGCCTCTACGCTTTCCGACCTATCAAGACGTTTTATTTTTATTTATTTGATATTTATTTATTTATTGGAATATTTATTTTATACAAACCTTAACCTTAACTTATTTTACACCTTTATAGCTGCAGGACTGTGGTGTCCATGATAAATAAATAATAATTATAATAATGACGAGTCCTTTCACATGGCAACACGACAACAAACGCGAGCCAATTGAAATTTAAATTAAGCTGTGGAAATTTTATTTCCTCACATTTCATGAGAAAGTTACTATGGTAGGGGAAGCAATTTACATTGCTTTAGGCTTTCAACCATCCTAGAAAATGTATGTTAGCTTCCCTCGCCCGCCCTTAATGTACTATTCCTCATACAATTCTTGACTTTGACTACTTTCAAAACAGCAAAAAGTTTACCAATGTTGCCAGACGCCAGTTTCAGTGACCATGAATTCAAATGGCATAATCCATTCCTTCGATTTTCCTCCGGGCCAATCCATCTTAACAGGCAGTTTAGTCATAAACTCGGCCATACGTGTGCGTGCATCTAGCTCTAATACGGCACCCAGCGACCACATCATAGCGAATATGAACAACCGCTCCAAGTGACGATCCGTGTGTATCTCTAAAAGTCAAATATGCTTGATCACATTGACCGATTGATTATGATTATAAAACTGATATTTTGAAATAACCCCGGCTTATGGGCAATTTATGAACAACTATTGCAAAGTATAAAAACAAACACTGCAACAATCAATAAATAACTAATTATTATGCTGAATGTTACAAATAATACCACCAATTTACTCACTTCCGCCAGGTATTTCAATTTGCAGAAGTCCAATCAACACATCAATACATTGCCTGCAACCAAAACATTGTAAAGCTACTTTTCAAAATAAATGAAGTTGCAGAAAATTATTTTAAAACAGTACCTCAATACACACACCTTACATAAATAGCTTCAAGCAATTTCATTTTAGCGGGCAACTTTTGTTGGACGTACAAATGCACTTCATCGTAGACTTTGTTAAACGCGTTACGGAACGAGTCTGATTCTTTTTGTGGCCTTTTCTTCAACCAGCCCTGCACACATGGAAATTGAAGTTAGTTGTCAAATACCTACCGAAAATGTGAAATTTGAAGTACCTAAGTAGCATTTTGATTCTAAATTGCTTCTATCATTTCTAAACACTAAGTACTTAATATTTTCATACTCAAACTCAAACTCAAAATCATTTATTTAGTCTAGGCTGTGTTGTGTTACGATCATTGTGAGTGAACGTCATAGAAGCTACGCCATCGGTTTGCAAACCCTAAGCGGGAGACCTTGTAACGAGAAGAACAGATAAGAAACTCTTCAAGGGGTGCATTTTCTCCCTGTATATTTCATACAGAGTCGTCAACATTGAAAAATGCCCTCAATTTACAAAGTCAGGTCATTTTCCATCACAATAATTAACAAAAGTTAACATACAATGGGCAGGTATTGAAATTAATTACCTATCTTCATATCGGATATCGGAGAGGTAAAGCATAGAAATAATACCTCTAATATAGGCTGCCACTTTAGAACAGAAGAAGAAAGGAACACCATTCCCATCCGGCTGACGGTTGCTGGTGAAGCATTATCTACGTTGTCTGGTTCGAACACCAGCTTACTGTTCTGAGCCATTGTAATGCGGTCACCGTTAGCAAGCGTCAAAGTTTTATTATCATCTAATACTGAGTTTAAGTTTTCTATCCATACAGCGTCCACTGGGCCATCTGAATATTTTGACAACAATAATACAAGTATTACCCGAATCCTTCTCATTAGTTAATATCACTCCAAAGAACAATAAAATTTGTAATGAGACATTAATCGATCCAAATTTTACGAGATAATAGTAAATAAATTCGAATGACAAGTAAAGTCCTGGGTAGGAGCCGCACCCCGTGTGGATGTGCTATGACCTTAAAATTATAAATGTTACTAAGTATACCTAACACAATCCAAGTTGTGTCCGATTTTTTCACTTTTAGAGCTCGTCTCCATAAAGTGGAGAATATTCCGTCAGTCCAGTCGTTAGTCGCTACATCCAAACGACCAAACATTTGAGGAGCTGTAATAGCCTATTAAAAGCATAATAAATTAATGAAAACATTCGTAAGTGCAAACTAAATTAAAACAATTAATACACTACATGAATAACTGCTTAATTGATTTACAACTTTAATTAATATTATGACCAATTCTTAACTTTTCGTAAGTCTTACCTTCGGGTTCATTCTCATTTCCCTATGTGGTTTTCCCACTACAGTGAGCGCCGCCATCAATGTATGTATACAGGTGGTCTTCCCTGAACCAGTAGGACCCATAGTCATCAATCCGTGTCGCACTAGGGACGTCTCAAACAACTGAATTATCTTCAAATTCCAATCAGGATGATTTACAAGACCAGTGCGTTCTGTCACCAGCGTTATCGCCTTTTGCATCTCCCTAAACAAATTGTTTAACACTACCTAAGCAACATAATTCTATTATAATTTTGCAAAATAAAAAAACCGAAAATATGCACCTCTGTACAGTTTGAGTCAGTTTCATGCCAGGGAACAAATCTTCAATCAGAGACACGAATAAAGGTTCATCTTCATCAACCAATTTTGATACATTCATTTCCCTAGAAGAAAACCATGATTTATATAGATTTATTTAAAACTGGCTTCCTTTTATTTAAGTATATACTTACTTTAATACTCTCATCATAATGTTTTCTTCAGTGCTATCAGGGTTCGCTCGTTTCTGTGAACCCATTGTTCTCAAAACAGATAGGATATTACGGAGACCGAAATCGTAATGCACTTGTTTTGAGAGTTGTTCTTCACACAATTTATATAGAGTGAAGAATTTGCGAGCTAAAGAAATTAAATGTTTTAAGAGTTTAAGAAGGAAAACACCTAGATAAAAAATAACGAAATGTGAAGTTATTAATACCTAGTAAAATATTTTCCTTGAAACCACAACTGGCCAACTTGACTCGAATAATGATTTGTCGATCCGGTACCATCATCGCTACAGAACGGAACTGAATCTTCAAATTCTCGGGCAGCTCCTGCCGTCCCGCATAACCAGGATTCATTGTAATGATGAAGGCAAATTCTGGGTTCAAACTCACCGTATCACCATCACTAGAAATCAAAATTCGTCATATATAATTAAACGCTGTATCTTTTTAAAACTGTGAGACGTAAATATTTTAATGTGAATACCTAAATATAAAGAACTCTCTCTTCTCTCTCCTGGCTGTTAGACAAATGTAGATTTGTTGAGCGGCAACAGACAACACAGGCAACTCGATTCTGTTAAACTCGTCGAAACAACCCCAAGTTCCTGATTGGGCTAAGCCTTTGTAAATTCTTCCTAATCCTGTAAATAGTTTACGGATATTATAATGAAATTGGTGTTAACTGCAAAAGATAGGTACTTTCGTATCATTAGGTACAGTTTCTTCAATTACCTCTGAAATCCATCTGGTCGGAGCAATTAAACACAATGACAAGCTTTCCTAATGTTCGTCCCATGTCTTTAGTGGTTTCCGTCTTACCGGTTCCTGCGGGGCCAGCTGGAGCCCCACCCATACTCATACCGATTGCTTGGGATAGCGTAATGTAGCAACGATCAGTTAGCGGTGTAATTACTAGACGTTCAGTAATACCGAGGTACTCGTTCTTAAAGGAGTAAGGGGTTATTTGTTTAACCATTTTTACATTTTAGTATTTCTTATAATAACTAAAGTCGAATTACTAATTTCCCAGCTAAAATGTAAACAAAGAAACGTCACTGTCAAATTGACAAACTGACCCTGATAGTGACATTTTCAGATATTGAATACCTTCGGTCACTTTTATAACTTTTTAATTTGTTTATTATATTTTGAGTCATAATAAATATAATGTCATCCAAGGCAATTTATAAGTAGGGATGGTTTTAGAAATTTTATCTTTATAACCTATCATCATTTTTTATGTTAAAAGTTCTTGAAACGAACTGATAAAAAAACTTTACTTTAATGTTGACTGTATGTAAACTATCAAAAATACGTAGCATCTTCGCCTTTTCCCCCCAATACCAAAAGACAAAATATGTTACTACTACAGCTACTAGTCGTAATACTATTTTTTCTGAAATTTTATAAAAATGACCAAAGGTGATGTGTACGGGTTGCAGTTCTGTTGATGTGTGCACAGCATCATTAAAATGTTTTCAACTATAAAACTGTTATTATGAAATATTAAATTATATTACTGTTTTTGCCGCAAAACTCATGATTCAGAGTATTTATCTAATCTATTTTTATTAGGTTTGTGATGAAAAAACATGTGTGTTTATTTCTTGACTTAGCAAAATATACTATTTCCTTTTGTGTTGTTTTGTTCTGGCAACACCTTTGTTTACATTTTTGCTGGGAAATTAGTAATGCGACTTTAAAAGGCACCAGATTTATTTTCACTTTATCAAATTTTGAAGCTCAATTTTACCAACCTGATATATGAAATCTACATCGGTAATCGACACGATGCAGTCATCAGTGTCCTCAAGATAATAGAATCGAGCCTGTTTCTGCCATTCAAAATCTATTGGAGACTTAATTCTCATCCTTACTAGATCATCAAATATGTCTCTGTAATTTGTATTACGTAAATTAGTTAAGATTTAGCTTTATTTTTTATTATTATTCACAAATCAAACTAACCTCTGATGTACATGAATAGTGATCATAGTCTCAACCCTCGTCCTGTCTAATGGAACCAAATCCTTAACAGTTTGATCAATAAGTCCATTCAGCAGATCTAAGTTTTTCTGATTTGTTAATCTCATTATAAATTTGTCCGCTCTGGCCTTTTTCAGAGCATACTCTCCATCACTCGTCCATAAGATCTGCATGCCTAATAAGCCAGCCTAAAGAACAAAAAGTCATAATAAGTACAATGACTTTTCAAAAGTTTTAACCTCATTTGATTTTACTTATATTTCTCACTTGTCCAGGGAAGCTCCAGAAACCCGAAAGAAATTCAAACTCAGGATCTCCAGACATAGTCTGAGAAATATTTGCAATCATATTTCTTACTGTATCTTTCATCGTTTCTAGTAAAACATTGAGCCAAATCTGTAAACGAGGAATATTATTATTTAAAACGTTTTAACAAATTAAATTACGAATATTCAAGTTATCAACTTGCCTCTACTCCACCAATACAAACAACTGGACGATCTAGTGGTATAGTCTCTCCATTGTCAGAATTCATGTGAACAATCCTTTCCTTATCATCAAAGTCGACAGTGTACATGGCATCGAATATACTCGGCAAATGTGGCTAAATTAAGACACAAACATTTAGCTATTTAGTTAGCCTTTGAATAAGAAGAACTATACTTTCCAATATGTATTTATATTCATACATAAAAACTTGTCATCATAAAACAAAAGAAAAATAGATAAAAAGATACCTACCTGAATGGAGTGTGGGTCGGACGCTTGACCGAGTATCTCCAAAAGTACTGGATCTGACACGAAAAAGAATCTAGGGAAGATCAATCTCTTCGTCTCCAAGTATCCAGTGAGTGACTTCTGACAAGCCTCCAGCTGCTCAAACAGGTGTGGCAAGAGCGTCTTGAGAGTATCGTCTGACGTGCATGTCTCCACGCAGTTGATGATATCTCGAGCTCGATACATAATTTTGACGTATGTTTTGTCGATAGTCTAAATCACATCAGAAATTAAGGTTAATTATAATCATAATAATTTAAAAAATAAATAACAAGGTACTCTCGGACTTTGTGTACCGTCCACTGTCTTCATTCAATTACAGGCTACAATCTAATTTCACTAGAAATAAATAAATAAATATAAACAGCTACTCGAGACCACTTATGTCAACAACGGAAGGATCCGTGCGAGGTACCCCAGCGGAGAGGTACGAATTGTCTTACTCACACCAAATCGTTTGGCTTCTGCAGGTAGTTGCTTAGAAATATCACCACCGACAAACACAGCCTCCAGATACATCCACAAATTCTGTACTTGCAACCATTTCTCCAAGATCTCGCTGGTTCCGACTAGTTTATTAATCCATAATAATATATCTTTCTTGAAAGGAGCGTTGTACCTAACATGCAATGTCGCAAAATAAGTAGCATCATATTATATTTTACGATTATTGCGATACTAGAAATGGATACTAGAAATGTAAAACGTACCTATTGGACGCCAAAGAGTTAAGGACCATCAACGAGTCCTCCAGCAAGGTGATAATATCGAGAGTATCTTGTGCTTTGATAAGAAGTTCTCCTCGATTCTTGAAAGGAGCAAACGTGAGATCCACAAGAGCCCAATCTGCTACGACTTGCTTCAACTTAGCTTCAATATCTTTTTCTTTCACAGCACTGATGCAGATGTCCTAATAAATGTTATCAATTGAACTTAAGTCTTTGGATATTAGTAAATAACATAAGTTAATTCATATGTAAAGAAAACTTAACTCACTTCGACATCCTCTTTATTTTTCAATAGAGGTGCCTCCATCACATTGGCCAAAGTGAAGGATTCCGACTCCACGTCCAATACGCAATCTAAACACACAAGTAAAACTACGTCAGAAACTTTTTGTAATATAAATGATACATACTCATTTTTGCATTTCGGCTACTTTTGTACTAACTCAACAGTTTTTCCAATCTTCGCCAATGACGGTCTTTCATAGATTTGTCAGCCATTAACTCGAGCAGTGGACAAGTTTGGTTGAAATCATCAATTTTGTCTTTCAATTCAATAAAAGCGGGCCAGTCTTTCATACCTCTTGGCAATTTTCGACACCTGAGCGACAAAAAAAACGTAGAATTATGCTTCTGAATACTTAACATTACAAGTACAACATGAAGAAAATATTGTAAATACCTACCTCAAATCGAAGTCAGCCAATTGTTGAACAATTTGTTCAATATCAATATTATTCCAAGGTGTTTCGAAATAACCATCGATTGTATTCATTACGGATAAATACAAAGAATATCTGAAATTGTGTTATTTGATGTGAATGAGAACAGACTAAAGCCGCGATTACATACGCCGATTTAGCATCCTAGTTACGAACCAATTTCGGGTTGCCACTCGTACTTGACAATAAAATATTGTATAATAAGTTCGATTTTAAAAGTGAATTTACCCTATAACGGAAAGATAAAACTGTGGAGCTCGGTGGCGCAGTGGTTTAGCGCCGGGCCCAGCGATTGCGGAAGTTAAGCAACGTTCGCAAGGGTCGGTCGTGGGATGGGTGACCAAAAATTTATTATCTCGAGCTCCTCCGTGCTTCGGAAGGCACGTTAAGCCGTTGGTCCCGGCTGCATTTGCAGTCGTTATCACCCACCAATCCGCATTGGGCCCGCGTGGTGGGTTATGGCCCATCCTCCTTACCACCCATAAGGAAGGCCTGTGCCCCAGCAGTGGGGACATCAAAAATGGCTGATGGATGGACACGGGTGGCAACTCTAAATTGGTTCCTAACTAGGATGCTAAATCGGCGTATGTAATCGCGGCTTAAACGACCTATATTCATGAAAATAATTAAAAAAAAACACGACTGCCTTGCTAAAAACGAACTAAAAAGATAGGTAAATAACAATAAATGTAGTGTCATTGCAGTCGGGGGACCTCTTTAATTAAAAATTATTTTACAACATGATCCCCCGACTGCAATGACACTTGTTATTTAACTTTTTGGTTCGTTTTGGCAGGGCAGTCGTTTTTTTATTTTTTTTTTATTTTACACATTTTGGTAGCAAATTATATAAGTTATGGTTATCGAAATCAAATGTAAAAAAAGGTACTACAAAAATATGTGCATCAATGAGCACTCATTGATGCACATATTTTTGTAGTACCTTTTTTTACATTTGATTTTAGTGGACGATACTCCATACATCCAAAGGTGGAATAAAGAAAACCCACATACCCAAAAACCATACATGAACCCTGCGAACACATTACATTTCCTGTTTTTGAGTAGTAGTATAAAAAGCTTACAGATCTCTTAAAAATAAACTTACAGTTTGCTCAGTAAATTGAATTCCTTTTTCTTGGCGTGAAGTATAGGATAATCCTTAACTTCCATACCAAACAGTTTTTCTCCATTGGAGTACATTTCAAATCTTCGCCACAACTCATCAAATCTAGCTTGGAACATGATGACCCTAGCCAAAAAAATATTTTTTGTGCAAAATGGTAGTTAAAAGTGTAACTTTAGGTCGATAGTACCGCAATGCAACCCTGAGTTGTATTTGCAAACTTGCATCGGCGTCCTCTGAGAGGACAAATTTCATACATCAGAAAAGATAAGACCTACGTGATAGAAAGAGAGGCGACTACTAAGTGAATGTTTTGGAGAGAAGGGAGCGCTGTGCGACCTGAATTGTACTTTGTGTCGGAGCAAGAGTCGCAATTTATTTAAACGATTTTAGCGGAGTGCAACTTCTGTATAGTACTATTATCTTTTTCTCTGCTATTACACAGTCACTAAACAGATGACATTTTGTACACGCGCAACTGTGTGCGTAAAGCTAGTACTACTACGGAAATCGTGACGCCTCACTCTCACTCGCTTTGATTGTGAGCAGTATATCCGATAGTTTACGTTGACGTAAATAGTTTGCATCAGCTCATGGTATAGTAGGGCCACGCACAACTAAACGAGCACACGATTCGGCACATGGAATCGCGGTGTGGGGTAATTGATTCTAGGGCGGGCGGGAAGTGTCCTATCTATACGTAGTACTTATATCTATTCTGTGGTATAAAGTAAGACCACAGAATAAATAATAGTAAAACTATGCATTGCTCTTCACCTGTCACTAGCCTCCCTAGCAGTCAGTCCAGGCGTCAAGGGCCCGAAAGCATCATAGTCTGCATCGAACTTCAAAACGTCTGATAAGAATGTGTTCACGCCTTCAGTCAGCTCCTTCTGAAGTGGACCTTGCATGTCCACTATCCTCTGTTGCACTTGCTGAGACTAATCGCACAAGTTTGGAAAGCTATAAATCTACTCTTTATTACTTTACAAAAATCTTTACTTGTAGTTGTTTGTGGCTGTAGGGTAAAAAATAATGGCGTTTCGTGACCCAAAGAACCAAAGATTTCCTTTAGTAGGATTGCTCCTTAGGACAATTCAATTATAAAAATTAAGCCACCATGTTTCTTTAAGTTTTGGCCTGAAGGCCAATGTTGATATATTTACTGATTATTGTGATATTCACAATAATCAGTAAGTAAGTCAGATATAAGTCTCTAACTCATCAGGAAGCTAATATAAAATCGTGTGCTAAGTTTGTGGACAAGCAACCTTCGTATAGTAGTTACATGCGCGCTTGCGATGTTTGACTTTTTTGTGTCCATATTGACTAGCATTTTTTTTCTAATAATTTTATTTACCAATATTTCATATTTATACTTTAGTTTCTTTTAAAACTGTTAATACAACCAAGTAATATTATTTTGCTTATTATAATTGTTGACTATTTAATACCTTTCATTTGATATGATAACCATATAGTTATATTTTTTTATTCTTCTCTTTAAAAGAAATTGACGGAACGCGACAAATATTTTTTCCATATTTATTCTAATGTATGTAAAGAAACTTAATAGTTACATTATATATTAATTTCAAATCTTTATTAGATGAGCTTTGTTAGCTTATTTTTTGTTTGCAAATAAGAACATCAGTTTTATATTTTCGGTGACTAGTAAAAATATATGATTAATGTATAAGTTTTGAGAAACTACTCAATAGATTGCATTTTTGCCAAAAGAAGAATTCTACGTTATTGATTTATCGCAATATCTTGTTTGATACGTACTGTGGTAAGCATAGTTAAGAATGCATATCGCAACCCGTGCACCATGTCAGCGTCATCTTTGGGTATGTCAATGTTGAATTGATAAAATGTGGCGTAACTCTCCTCGATAAGATCCAATTCCATATCCATGCTAAAATTACAGTAAGTATTTGGTATCCGATGTATTCCATTGCTATAAAATATTACCTACTAACATGCAGGATGTCCCAGGAAATGTGTACCAGGGGCTGTCTGGAGCTAGAAGTCACTAATACCCATCTATTTCACCCCCATGTTAGTATGTTCCACGATATCGGATAGTTTTTGACTTATTTTTGTTGAGCGTGTTTTGCTCTAATAACGACTTGATTCAGAAAGAAACATCTATAATCTTCTAAAATATTAATGCTTTTACTCACAGTTTTTTTAATAAAACTTAGTGCACTAATAGGCATCTTAAAATAAAATACAATTTAAGTCCTCACGTAAACCAGTTTGAAAATAAAATACTTTTGCAAAGCAAACTTGAAAGGTTTTTGACGACCTCCGTGGTCGAGTGGTTTGCACGCCGGTTTTCAAGGCGTCACCATCTCTTGAGGTCCCGGGTTCGATCCCCGGCTGGGTCAATGTAGAAAATTAACTTTTCAATATTGTCTCAGGTCTGGGTGTTTGTGATACCACCGTTGTCTCTGATTTCCATAACACAAGTGCTTTAGCTACTTACTTTGGAATCGGAGCAATGTATGTGATGTTGTCAAATATTTATTTATTTATTTATTTTGAGGTAGTCAAAGAAATTCTAACTTTAGTCGGGGTTTAGACGTTAATGCACATGTATTTTATATTATTGTATTTTATTTTGAGATGCATATTAGTGCAATACGTTTAAGTAAAAAAAACTGAGAATATAGCACAAATATTTTAAAAGATGCAGATGTTTTTTTGAATCAAGTCGTTATTAGAGCAAAACAAACAAAACAACAACAAACAAAACAAAAATAAGTAAAAAAAACTATCCGATATTGCGAAACAAGGGTTTGAAATAGATGTGTATTATTATTAGTATTAGTGATTTATTAATTAATCTGTGCCCTTGTACACATTTCCTGGGACACCCTGTATAGCATAATCGTTGTTAAATTTATCAAAGGTACCCATTTATAGCCACAAAGAAATTGTAATACTAGAAATAGCATTTGAAGTAGTTACAGACCCCGGTCATACTCGCGCAAGATTAAGAAGCTAGCTAGTCGCAAGCTAGGCACAATTCAAAATAGGTACCAGAAAGTTTGTATAAAATGCAAACAATAGGCTACGTACCCGATAAATTCTTCTCGAATCAACTCAAGACACATCATGGCGTTTTTCACATCGTCTAAATCTTTTATCTTCTTGCTCATTGTTTTCATACGGTCCTTGATGAACTGCATCATTTTTGTTACCCGCTCTTTGTATGCATGACTTAGAAGTTTTCCAAGAATTCTCTTCCATTCTACTGATTCTAAGTGTAGAGCTAATTTAACTCTATCTGCAATTTGATATTTACCAAATTAAAACCCTTATCCTAATACCAATTATTCGATTTTGTTTGTATTTCATCAAAATTATTGATTACAATACCCGTGTTAATTTCAATTGATCCTATGATATGCCTTTCAGGTAAATTAAGCACTTCTTCAGTTTGATTTTCGTACTTTTTAAGCATGTCTCTAATGATGACATTCAAAGGATTGGAATCAACAAAATCTTGCACTTGTTGAACTCTATCTTCAGCCCACAAATGAGCAAATCTTCCGTAACTCTAAAACCAGTATTTGGCGGTTAAAATAGTAGACTATTATGATTATTATTCCTACCTCGAAAAAGAATTGCTTCTGGATGTGCATAGTAATTTTCAATCATCTGCCTGAAAGAATTAAGGAACTTAACGTTAAACAGTTCTTAAGTAGTTTATTTAAATGGCTTATCGCACATGTTTTTTATTCGGTGAAGGATTATTTGAACCACAATCATTGCAAATCATGTTAAGTATATTTTATAAAGTAAAATTTTCTTGTAGCAGGTTATTTTGTATTAGAAAATTAAGTACGTACTTACTGCGCTGCGCAAATCGCAAATAGCCTGGGTGCATATATCTCTTTTTGTTTCTTTATTTTATTGTATCTCACTTGACATAATGTATAAATTAATAATTCAGAATTGACATGTTAACAAACTTTTCTGTTTAAAACTTTTCATTAGTTTTCCAAAATGGACGCCACGCCACTTCACAGATAACTATTGACATTGACATCTATCATTTGACATTTTTAAACACTTTTTTATGGCGAAAGGAATAAAGTCATAAAGCCTTTGTATTTATGATTGCCTTTATTGTTTTGTTTTTATTTGGTTACTTTTTTTATGACTTATTGTAATTTAAAATGGATTATTGCAACCAATAATATATAAAATAATTTTAATAATTATAACCTATTAATTTGCATGCTAATTTTGTTGGCTGAATGGGAGGAAATGTAACTAATTAAGACCTAAAAATTGTGTACCCCAATCATATGCAAATAAAATTATTTCTTATTTCTATTTCTTATTTCCTCTCTTTTAAAAGGGCCAATTTTCTTTCTCTTCTTTCGCTAGCTTAAAGTTTAAAAATAAGGAATAAACTAAAAAAATATGTATCATAACCTTGTCAATTCCATACAACACAACAATACCAGGTTGTAATGTACATTAAATTACGACATGCAACTTATTTAATACCGAAACTTTAAGTTGGCGAACGAACGAAATAATGGATTTGGGGATAGTACTGCAACTTAAAAAAAATACCTTCAATAGCGTCTCAATATCTGGCTTATACATATACATCATCCCTTGCAGTGCCATAACTGATCTGACGATATCTTTATGCTCAGACACCATTCTGAAATAAGATCTCAGACCGCCTATCGAGGAAAATTGTCTCGATCCTGTAGATTAGAAACAAAGTTGTTTTACACTTCTGCCTTAATTTAAGCAACTACTTATGGAAGACACGATTGCAGTTCTTACTTACCACTCATACTACGATTTTCTGTTAAGGAAGCGCCTTTAGATCTTTCTTTATTCAATTGATCTTGCTGACCCCACATGAACACGTTGCGATGTATATCCATGACGCAGTTCAAAACAACCTGAATAAAAATTTAGTTTTTTTTTAAACCTTCATCAAATTGTTTCTACAATATTATTAATCACCATTAATTTGTAGCTGTTGTGTAAGTAAAAATACTTAATATAAACCTGTGAGAAAGAAAATTGAATCTCTTCAAGTGTAGGTTTTATTAAAATTCTGGGTATTGCTAGATACATCATAGTTAACATTAGAGGCTTCAACTTCTTTTGTTCTTCAGGATCAGTAGTCATTGTCAAAAAACTGAAAAGATCACAATGATTTCGTAAATAAAATAAGGCCATCTATGGAGAAACCATCTTATAAATATTTTATTACCTTGAAACTGATGCTCTTCGCCTCAGAATATCTAAACTTTGCCTTGTACATTTAATTAAAGATTCTAAACATTTAGTAGCAAAATATGCGAATAGTTCGTTGCATTCATTTATAGTCGGTGTAACATCAAAACGATCTGGATTCTCGATTTCCAGAAACGCTGAAAAAGATGTAGAGTTTATGAAAACAACGATTTTATTTCGCATTTGTTTTGAAGTTCCTAAAGCTTTTAGATGGTTTTAAATGTTGGGTTTAAAAGCGTTTCTACCTGCGTCTTCAGGAAAAACTCTTGTCGCTGATGTCACTTGTTTTAACGCCTTTTCAATATCTAACCTACGAGTAAACAACTAATTAGTAATGATTCTAAAATGACTTACTAATAACCCTTATGACATAATAAAATAATTAATTTTTTACCATTTGTCTTTCAGGTCTCTAATTTGCCTAGAAGGTACGCTATCTAAAAACTTGTTAATTAATTCAATAACAGCCACTTCGGCATTCCAAGACTTTTGTTGTAATTCATTAGCTAGAAATAGTCAGGATGATATATTAAACAGAATAAACAACAATGAATTGTAGCTTAATGACCGCGTATAAAAACGTATAGTCACCAATTTCATCTCTTCTAACTAGATTTTCTTCATAGAACACAGAGGGATCCACAGCTTGTTCAGGTAGATACACTAGTAAAGTCTTCGTTATGGATTGTAAAATGGTATCGATTCGAGCTTCTTTCATATCTACCACCTATAAATGTGTAATTTTTGTAATTTTTCCATACATCTATCAAATCATTTTATTAGTTAGTTTACTAACTAACCTCTTTCACAAACAGATCAACTTCATCTAAAACACTTTCAATTTGTTCACAATAAGCTTGAATTTCCAAAGATGTCCATGTGATCGTCGATAGGCCAGGCTGGAATGCTTTTTCAAGCTTTATTAATTGCGCTCGTAATAAAGGCAAGTATAATTTGGGCATACTCCTGAAAATATTTTACAGTTAAGATCGACCAAAATAAAAATCAAGCTGTTGTAGTTAAAGCAATACCAACCGCCTTATCGCGTTATTCCTTTCGACTAAATATTTCATCATTTCGAAATCTCCCAATATTTTTTCTTTACAAAATGCCACTATTTGAGCACCATCAGGTACACCTTAAAAAGAAATATTTAATAAGTACAATGTTCGTTGAAAATTAAGTAAATGATATTAAAAACTAACAAAGTGACCTTACTTATACCAAGCTGCCACATATACTCAACCTCTCTAATACATTCGGGTATATACAAGTTGAAGTTCACAATATATAAATTAGTCAAAGGATGTCTTATCAATAAAGGCGCAGTAAGGCCTAATCGTACCTAAAAAAGGGAAAGTTATCAGATCACAAAAAAACCGGACAAGCTCGAGTTGGACTCGCCAACCGAGGGTTCCGTTCAAATATATGTTGGTTCATAAATAAAGACTATTATTTATATGATTTAATTACAAATGTATTGTTTTCAGATTTTTCCCTGTACTTGTAGTACCATAAATACTTTTTATTATGTTCAATACAGAGATTTCAATAAATACCTAGGTATAATTATAACAAAAACAATTGCCTTTGTATATTAGCGAATGTTATAGACACAGTACTTAGGTAGGCAATTTAAACCTGAAATTATTGAAATAAAAGACTACAATTCAAATCAAACGATTTATTAATACCTATATTATCCTTATAAATTAGTGATATAGTACCTAGCTAGGTAGGTACTTTAAACCTGAAATTATTGAATAAAAGACTTCAATTCAATTTATAGAGATTTATTTATTAATATTAAGCATTTGCACCTTCAGCGAATAATAATGGTTCTTGCTGAAAAGTATAACAACTATTTTGACAATGACCTTGCTTGGTATCATATACTTTCTGTAACAAATAAACAATTACATTTTAACTTACAAGTTAAACGTTTTGATGTTATTAGCAATATAGGCTTTTATTTTTTGCTACTTTACTAGAATATCTGATACTAACCATTGACTAACAGCTAGGCTGGCAGCAGGAGAGAAAGTTGTTTATAGGTTTATAATATCTTAAGGTGTCAAGACTTCCATAGTACCTACTTCATTTATGTAGAGATACACACTGCACATTTTTGCAACACTTTTCAAGCCTTTGGTAGGTTCCGTCCATCACCTGAAATTAAAAAGAAAGAGTTGAGTCATGTTAAGTCAAACAAGCTTAATTTAAGTATCTAGCTAGTCATTAGGTTAGGTTATTAGCTGTGGTGTTAAGTTGAGAAGAAGACTAAGTGTTGAGAAGAGAGACGTATACATATACATACCTTTAATTCAACATTTGTGCTCTTTAGGATGCCTTTGAATTGGTTTTTGTCTTCCAATTCTTTGCAAAGAATCTTAAACCAACTTTTAAGCTAATAACCTCCAAATTCGTCATCCGGTATTAATGATTGTTTGATGAAACTTGATCTCTTGCTTCAATGGCATAGTTGAAATTTATCTGAGCCTCTGCGGCAACCAGCATCTTCCAACAATCAAATAAAGTACACTTCCATGTTCTCACTACAAATTAATGCTTTTCACTGAATAAAAGTAGGTGACAAAGTTACGGTATCTTCTCACTTGATTTCACGTATTTATCACTGAAGTTAATTAAAAGAATTAAAAAATTGCAGCTCGCACACACAACTTAAAACAAACGACCAATCACGAGCAAGAACGTTCTCACGTAGTCACTTGGGGCCCTATTTTGAATCGCTCGGCTGGCGTCAGAAGAAAAGAAAATCAGTCGAGCGATTCAAGAATAGGGCCATTGGTGTTCTCACTTTTCGATTGTCGATGCTAACGACGACATAAAAACTGGCACTCACAATTTCTAGTAGGTACTTACAGCTTTTCGTCACGAGATGGTGTTGTTCCAATTCCATACTAAATCGCGTTTACGTTAACGCGATCGAATAAGTAAGAGAACTCGCACTTAGCACTGATAGACAGTAGATAAACAAATTACTACATTTATTCCAAGCCTACCCATATTATTTAACAATTTTTTTGTGGAAGTTATAATGTTAGTAACTTGTAACAATAATTTTCAGAACACAAAAGCTTACCTGGCCGACATTTTCCGCCCAAGCATCGTGGTAAATCAATTCAAACTCAGTGAACACTATGCTCATCACATTGAACAATTTAATACACCTTTGAGTATTCTGTAACGAAAGAAAATCTCTTTACTTATTCCATCAACTCATTAAACAGAAATCGATAAAGTAACGTGATCTTCATTCAGAAGCAAGATGTTAATACCATAATAATATAAAGAATAAGCAAAATCCTGATATAAAGATTAATATTGTAAATTATGTATAATGTTTCAATAGGTAACACTAGTGGAGTTTAAACCCGTACCATATGCGTAATAATAAGTTCCTGTTTCTTGAACTCCTCCATGGGACCTTTGATATTTTTATCGTAGAATCGTATCCACATGATTCTGCCAGCCACGGGCGGCATGTTCCTAGGCAGCTCTGGATTCTCACGCTCTTCATTGTACCTACAACATTAGAAACCACGTTACGCAATTCGCAAACGAGGAATGGCAGAATAATAATGTGAATTCCATATTTTGTAAAAAAAAACAGCAATGACATTCGACAGAATACCATAAATTACATCGCCCGATATGCGGGTGTGGTTCAAATCATGCTAATTCATGCATTAAATAGCCTCTAAAGTTGAAGGTTTGATGCAGATCATGCTATTTCCATGTTTAAAAATTTATAATCAAAATCAGAACAAAACATAATAAAGGTCCGTTATAGGTTTACACTTATCATTAAAACACATTTTTTTTTTAATTGTATCTACTAAGGCAAAGTTGTTTTTAAAATTAACTTTTGTGAAAAGTTAGACACCATGGAACTATCATGTTTTGTTCTCTCACTCCTCAAACATCGTATACATATCTAATTATTCATCAAACTGGGTAATTTCAACTGATTCTTTAGTTCAGATTCTAAAAATCGAATCCATTTGAATCTTTGTAGTTTTTTCAAGACGAATCAGAAAGTTGTATTTGTTCACTACGTTATAAATGATGACCTTACCTATCTCGAATTGCTTCTATTTCTGCAGTATAAGTACTGATCAAATCGTAATATTGATCTTCAAGATAAAGGCATTCCAGTTTTAGTTTTTCAAATCTAGCAAGCAATTGCAACGCTATCTCCGTAGTTGGACATTTGTTGACGCTCTGGAAGTAATTAGAGAAAAGTCGATATTATAGAATTTTCGTAATAGTAAAGTCAAATCACCGATAAGTTACCTACCGTTATCATAAAATTTTCTAATAATAATTCTTGATTGCCGATCGCATCTTTATATATTTTAAAATCTTTATCAAAATCTGGTCGTCTGAAAAAAAAAATATGTTATTACCCGACTACGGCGAAGCCAAGAAACGGAGGGTACCATAATGATGACCCGACTACGGCGAAGCCAAAAAACGGAAGGTATATGATTTTGACCGGGTATGTATTTACGTATGTATGTTCATCTGTTCCCTTATAACTTCTAAACTATACTTATCATAATTAGACAAATTTAATGAGGTATCGTTAGAAGCGTCATTAGTCTTCTGGTTATATGATATGTGACGTCACATTAAATAAAATATGGCGCCCTCTAGAGTATTTAAAGTCATGAACTAAAAATATATATTTTTTAATGATGCCATGTAGGGTACCAAATGAAAGAACTTAAATTTCACTTTGCACTTTTCAAATATATACAAGGTTATTTTTAGTTCATTGAAAACCTCTCGTGGGGTTGATCAGACCGTCAAACCAAACTGAACAACTTCCATTATGGAACTAACCTCGAAATCACGAAAAAAAACAGCTGTTTCATACAAAAGAACAATGCCTAAATTCTCCATCGAAATGTATGAAACAGCAGATTTTTTTTCGCGAATTCAGGGTTGGTCACATAATTAAAGTGTTAAGTTTGATGGTCTGATCAACCCCACGAGAGGTTTTCAATGAACTAAAAATAACCTTGTATGTATATTGTTAGGTTTTGCTTCGTAACTTTGCTTGAATTCACCCGATTTACAACCCCAAAATATATGTTTATCTGCTCCCTCATAACTTCTTAACTACTTATGATAATTTGACAAATGAGGTAGCGTTAGAAACGTCTCTGGTTAAAGGATATATATGTGACGTCACATTAAAAGTCATGAAGTAAAACAATATATTATTTAATGATGCCGTGTTGGGTACCTAATGAGCACATTTCAAATTAAGCTTTTGCCCGTGGCTTGCATTCACCCGATTTCCAAACCCCAAAATAATTAAAATAAAAAATAAGTTTAAAAACTAAAATCTGACTACGGAAAATCGCGCTCAAAAAAGTACCTACGAAACAAGAAAATATTCAAGTCCAAAATTCAATAAAAAGGATAACTGTAGTCACAAAGTATGTAAGTAGTGGCGGCGCATATTTTGTGCTGCAGTCGCATGCCACCTCTTGCCTCTAGTTGTTCGTGTCGTGCGTGTCTACAACAAAGTGGCATGCGACTACCGGTTATCATTTTAATTGATTTTTTACTATTTTTTTACCTGTGATCTAACGCGTCGTATGTCTTCGTGGATATTTGTTTAAATAATTTGTTCGCATTAGCAGCGTACTCTTCAATTCCCTCCAAAGTCGTCTTGTTCAACACGTAGTACGTTATATACGTTTGAAATAAATCATTTATCTGAAATACCACTTAGCTAATTTAGGTACCTATTCACCGTTATAAACATTGGAGATATTTTTCATATCAGCTATAAAACGTCCTAAGCTATATTGGGCATCTGTATGCCTTTCCCAAGGATATCCACTATGATCGGTGCAGCAAACTAAAATCTATGGAAAAAAGCATTACGCTCAAAAAATTGCACCACACGAAAATTACAACTAAGTGGATGGAGCTGAAAATGCTGGTATTTAATTATGCAGCACAAAGTGTCTAGCAGCCGTACTCAGAGACGTCAATTAAGTTTAATGCTTCATTAAAAATTAGTGCTAAGTATCTCTTTCTTTTCCATAGTGATAGTATAAGATGACACGATATTTAATGAAGCTTTAAACTTAATTGACGTCTCTGAGTACAGCAGTAAATACTGGTTACTTATTAGTGACCATTCAGACCAAAATTCCATCAAGCAGTGAGAGCAACTATGGACCGAGACCGATGGAGACAAATTGTAAAAGCAGTCGGTGATCACGATCCTCAGTTATGAGGGAACGATTAAGAGAGAGATTAGTGACCATAATTTGTATACCATATTTGATACGTTATTTCTGCATCTTTTTACTGCCTTCTTTGCGTCTTTTTCACCATTTGACTACACAGGACGTCATTTCTAATAAACTCTCTCTTTCTTTCTTTTATTTACAATACGATTACGACTAAAGCTGTGCTTGTGTGCTAAAGGGTTGTAATTATTTGCTCCAGTGGCGCCATTTTTTAAGCAATATTTGTTTGCAATTATACTTCCATAGATTTTAGTTCGCTGGATCGGTCCTACCTACGAGATATCAAAGACACGAAAATTAGCAGTCACCGGTCACCGCGCCTACCAAAACTTATTATTAAAATAACCTTCAAAAGTCTCTTCCGGAAAGTTTCGAATTTTCCAAAAATGTACATCTCGGAACAGTCAAAGGGCCGTTCGTCTGCCGCCTCCATCATCTCCTTCTGGGTTTCGCTATAGCACTCTCGATAGAAACTGTACAAGCCTAGACAAAGCTGAAACCAAATATTTAACCGATATTTATTCAGAGATTTCCTTATTTTGATTTTAATCTTTTCTACAACACGCCTTACATTACAACTTTATTGTAAACTATTTTAGCCCATTCTCTTCAGAAACTTGATTTTGTCATGAAGTCAACAAAATCCACTATCAATTTCAGTGTCAGCAAACATTATGCCAACCACGTGATTCTTCAAACTAGCCATTAACCCGGTCCTGGTTCTAGCTAGACAAACTTTATCAATCTACATTACTTACCTTAGCTTTCTTTATGAAATTCAGTTTGTCCTGATTCCAAATTGTTTTCTTCCCATTATTAGTCATAAAGTCCATACACATATTCAAAATTTGATTGGTCACTTTTACCAAGAGCGTTGATATCTGTTTGGTCGTGTTGTAATACCGAGACGTGGCGAATATCATTCGAACGGTATATAAAAGACCGGGTATGTACTGTTGCATTGTGAGTGGGTCACAGCTGCGAATTTGCAAAATTGTAATAAAATACACGTAGTAGGAAAAAATACCAAGTTAGCAAGTATTACACCTATTTCAGGTACTTACCTGTACAATGGTTCACAATACTTCTCTAGCGCATATAAATACTTGACGTTGTCATACGCTTCATTATAATAATCAGTAACTTGGTTATCTAGTAGCCTCCATTTCTGAAATTAAGTACGTACAACAAATGCAATTCTACTACACCTAAGGCCAAAGGCCCAATCAAGTTTTTACTAAGGATTCTGGCATCTAAAAGTTGTGTTTTCATAATTTGATTACTTATACCTTTATGAGTTTGGATTTGGCTCGTATAAGCGTGTGTATGTACATCTGACAAGCATCGCTCTTGATATGTTCAATGATAGACGTGAACGTGGTCAGCTGTCTGCGCCAGAAATCCAACTCAGCAAGCGGGCCTATGTTAGACGGCTCGCGTCTCAGTTGCTGACTCTGGACTAGCACCTGGGATAAATACATTACCAATACATGCAATACACATCTGATTTTTTTAATTAACTATGTAGGTATAGGTATATCTTACCGAATAAACCTAATGGTTAATTTTAATAAATACTATAGAAAAGTTATTTTTGTCATTTCACTGAATCAATCCCAATTCCGGATTTCTTCAAATTACTAGATTTGTTTAGGGAAAAGATAAAATCGTGTTGTTATTTTAACATGATCCGTAATTTGATCAAATCATATAGGAAATTGACCAAATCCCTGTTTTTATCATATCCCTGCGACACATAAATAAGAATGAACAAATCACCTAATTATTTATCTATTCAATGATTCTGTCTGTCTACGTCAGTGATCCAACTCAGTGAGCGGGTCTATGTTAGATGGCTCAAGTCCAAGTTGCTGATATTTAGGATCAACTATATAGGATGGGGCGATTTTTTTTTCTTCAGTTAAAAATACCTTACTTACCATTGTTATTTGTCTCATCCACTGTTTCACATAGCTACAGATCTCCTCTAGAACATGCATCTTTGTAATAGCAGCTTTCATTTTCTCTTGGTCCGACAATTCCTCTTCGTACAAAGTCAAGTTTATTTTGAATTTGGTGCAACAATCCAGATCAATTTTTGTTTCTAAAATACCATCAAGTTAACTCTTTATTTATCACGTTACAAAGTAAACGGAAACAGATATTTAAAGCATAGTACCAGAATTTGTATTCTGCGGCAAACACCATAATTATACCTACCTATATCCCGTGATACAGCGTTTTATCGACACTCAACTGTCACAATCCTTTGTTTTCTGACAGTTAAACGTGATAAATCGCTATATCGGCGACTAATCTCCTTATGAAAAGTTAGCTGTCAAAAGTAATAAATAAGTAATAATGTTCCCATACAAAATTTCCAGTGTAAATTTTCGGTTAGATACTTAGCTATTTTTTGGATTTTTTCATTACTATTTTTTGTTGCTAAACAACCCCAGTACTATAGCAAATAAAACAGAAAAACAATAATTCCAATCCTTTGTGCGATGTAAGACACTTTCGCGATTCGTCACATGAGATAATTGGTCACTTTATCAAATAGCAACATTAGGTTTAGGACACATTCAGAATTGGTTAGTCGCATAATACATGTGTCACAATATGAATTTGGCAAATTAGTATCTAGACACACACCCCCACTTTACCTACTTATCTATTAAGTATTCAAGGTGTAAAAAAAATAAGCAATAATATTATGGGAAGTGATTCTACCCATGAAACTGCAAAACTTTCCCTAAAGAACATAGGTCGAAATATAAACATTTTTTTCGTCGTCCCGTAGGTACAGTAAGCAGCACGTTATGATATACAAAACTGTCAAAAATCTGTTATTTATTTTGAACCTGAAATAGCTTTGCATTGAAGTATAAGATTTATTGAATATCATTCCCCTGTCGTGGAAGCCCAGCGGGCCGTTCACTGTACTATACTGCCTACCCGATTCATTTTGTATGGGATGACGTTTATATTTCGACCTATGTTTTTACGGGAAAGTTTTGCAGTTCCATGGGTAGAATCACTTCCTATAATATTATTGCTTATTTTTTACACCTAGAATACTATAAGTAGGTAGGTATAAGTGGGGGTGTGTGTCTAGATATAAATTTGCCAAATTCATATTGTGACACAATATGTATTATGCGACTACGAGATATTATGACCAATTCTGAATGTATCCTAAACCTAATGTTGCTATTTGATAAAGTAACCAATATCTCATGTGACGAATCGCGAAAGTGTCTTATTTCGCACAAAGGATTCCAATTAGTCAAGCCGTTTATGAGTTTTTTATGATAAGAATTAGTTCTCAAGAAGAAGTCCTTACTTGCAAGGTAGTCAATAAACAGCATGATCTTAGCAACGTAAGTCTTAATGATATCCTCGCTCCTCGGGTTGGGAGGGTTGATGTCCCCCCAAGCCTTGCACGCCCTCAGTGCAGGCAAGTATGTGTCATTCATTGTTTTATTAATACCGGATACCACGTTTTCTGTCTCAGGGTTCATATCGAAGAAGACCAAATAATAGTCCTGTATAGAGAATCAATGTAATATAATGTGCTGCTATATTATCGAAATTTAAAATAAAAATAATTCTTAGGTGTATATGTAGGAAGGTGGAACCAAATGATGTAACAATACTGAAACATGTGATACTGTTGCACTGTCTCCAAGGAAAAGGTGGTCGAAAAACGAAAAAAAATGTCATCCTCCCATACAAAATGTATTGGTCAGCTGATCGACTGTATGGAAAGGCGAAAAAAAAATTTTTTTTTTTCGAAATAAGTAGGTATGTTCCTTGGGGAAAGTTGTTCAGTTTAAGTAACATTCACTATCACCTGTTTCAGTATTGTTCCATAATTTGGTTCCACCTATTGTACCTATACCATTTCTCTATCTTACAAGACTAAGTAATCTTTGACTTTTAGGAATTCGAAGGTCTGGCAGATAGACTGAAGCTATAGGATACAAAAATGGCTTACGTCAGCAACATTCTTCACATCAATAGCTTTATTTTTTATTCTGTACATCGCAACACATCGACCTTCTGTACCTATGGTCGCAGCGTCTGAGATGTAAGTCCGCTCCATCCATGTTTTTTGATTTGGTACAAATCGACCCGTGTCTATAAAATGAGACTTAGCTTGAGAATAAGCGAATGATGTTAAAATTAAAACTTAATATTTCTAAATGCGTGGGATGATAATTATCAATTTTTTTTTTGGAATGCAAATATCTTACCCATTTTAACTGGCGGCAAAAAAGCATCACAAAGCACTATACAATTCCTACCACCTTCAACTACTGCACTGTCGAGCAAGTCTATATGAATATCTGCATCAAACACGCCATCCTATAAAAGCCATATCAATGTTATAAAACCCATTGGCAACGACTCTACCAGCGGAACTTCCAGTAGTGTCGTTGCCCAAGTTAACGATACTACCAAGAAAGCCTATTTTTGATAAAATTGTACAGAAAACATAGCAAAGTTTAGAAAAAAAATAAGTTTTTTATAATTCGAGCATCTCCAAATACATGATGAGTATATTTGCCCAAAAAAGTAATTTAGAATAAGAATACCTATTATAAAAAATAAATTACAGAGTAATTCGAGTAATTCTTCTCACCAGCACATATTCGATCGGTTTATTCAGTATCGATGCCGCATTCTCTAGCAAAAATCTAGTTTGAGTTTTTAAACCTCCCATGCGATTATTACGTGCTTCCTTAGCCCTTGCCTATAAAACATTTAAATAATTTTAAAAGGACTAGTCAACAACATTAAAACTAATTTGATAATTACTAAGGAGCTTTATTTACTTGTTTCTGTTTATACGAGTCTTGAGCCAAAGCCAACGTGCTCATTGAAACTTTGCTTTTCTTCTGAATATCCTGTAAACGGTTTCCGAGCTCCAGTATAGCTTCTAAAGCGGTTCTGTCTACCACCACCACTTCTTGATCTCCTGGTGGCGCCGCGAAAAATTCAGATTGTTTAGTGGTCATCCGTCGGACAACTTCTTGGATTCTCTCCCCGGTTTCCGCCACATCAGCTTCGCGGTCACTCGGTCCTGCTGCATCCGCAGTGGCTTCAGGACCGGGCTCAGCTGGAACCTCGGGCGGTGGGCCTTCACCTTCAGCCGACATAGCAGCAAAGGATCAAGGATAATATACAAATATTATTTACTCAAATTAATGACACAGTACAGCTTTCACGAGAGTCATTGACTATTATGACATTTGTGAAATTGACAAATTTGTGAAATTTCTTGAACATTCGAAAATCAAATATTTTAGTAAAGATTTTTACTCAAAAATGCTTGTAATTATGGTCATTGACAACCTTCTTTGAGCAAAGTCGAGGTTGCCGCGCTCCTCCGATGGTGACGCAGCAAAGCTGTATAGAAAATGGCGTCGTTCATATTCACTTCTCGCTCGCACACTAAACGCCACAATAAGGGGCCACACAGTATATTAAAAAACGCCACACCATAGATATTTAGCATAGATATAGTATATTAAAATATTTAGTATATATTCTATTTCCTCCTATAGGAATCTCTACAATCTCGCTCTATCAAAGCATGTCAGACTTAGATATAGTATATTAAAGATGTCAGACCACATATCGCTCTCTCAGTCACATTCGTTGTGGTATGCGCGGGGTGGCGGTGAGCCGCCATTTTCAATCCCATTCTTTATCTGCGCGGGTGTTGTACATTGAGAGGAGAAATCCCTACTAGTGTACATAGGATGATGTTTTGTATTTTTATATAAAATTAGTATAGCAAAATATAACTAGTGACTCCGTGAGCTGTAGACCTAGCGATAAAAAGTGATTCAAGTCGCCATGAAGTTTTCAAAGCACACAGTACGTGAGTATTCGCAGCTACATGGTGCTTTAAATTATTTTGATCATTTTTCGAAATGGGTGAATTTTTTTTAGATAAATTTGGAAAAACTGGCATGACTAAACAGTATACACGCTGAAATTTTAATAAAAAAAAACAGCTGTTCCATATAAAAGTGCAGTACCTACTCGACCTTAATGTATGGAACAGCGGTTTTTTTTTGCGAGGAGGAAAGTTGGCCCCATTAGCCCAGGACTTTTAGCAAAAAATTCAAAGAAACCTAGGACTAATTCCGGCGGAAGGTTTTTTGTTTTTAAAGTGTTACTTAGGTTCCCCTGAATATATCTGGAAAGTTCCCCGTGGATCCCATGTACGCTCCCCCCTCCCCCCCCCCTCAAACGTCTCCCTGATTTTTGTTTTTTCTATTTATCTCAGAGACCGTTGAAGATAGAAGAAAGTTGACAACGTATGATATAATTGTTATGAAATATCCAACCCGTCGACACTTTAATCATTTCGATGTGAGCTGTAGTCTCTGAACTACACCTACAGACGTTTCACCAAAAAATGTTTTTGCCCAAAAATCGTTCTTTGTACTAGTTTTTTAAAACAAGGAGTGGAGTTGTGGCAAAATTTTAAAAGGTCATATAAATCTACATACGTAGAGGAATAAAACGAGGTATAATACATTGTTATAGCAGCATCGGTTTACGATTCACACCGAATGGTGTCAACGCCACTATGTAATTTTTAGCCCAATACTTTTAGATAAAAATTTCGCGATACCTAGGACTAATTCCGGTGGTAAGCTTTTGTCTTTTAAAATGTTCCTTAGGTCCCTTTGAACATATCTGGAAAGTTCCCGATGGATCCCGTGTCCGCTCCCCCCCCCCCCTCAAAAATCTCCCTGATTTAAGTTTTTCTCATTTATCTCAGAAATGGTTGAAGATAGAAGAAAGCTGTTGACGTATGATATAATTGTTATAAAATATCCGACACGTCGACACTTCAATCGTTTCGATGTGGGCTGTAGTCTCTGAAATAAACCTACAGACATTTCACCAAAACAAAATTTTGCTCAAAAATCATTATTTGTACTAGTTTTTAAGAAAAAATAGTGGAGCTGTGGCAAAATAATCTGAGTTCATTTGAATCTTAATACATTGAGGAATAAAACGAGGTATAAAACATTGTTTTGGCATCATTGTTTCTCGATTTACAGCGATTGTCAAACACCACGATATAATTTAATAGTATATGAAGACAGCAGGAACTATGCAAATGACGTTGCCGTTTAGGATTAAGTTATAGCACTTATAAGTTTAAATGAACGGAACTAAATTGAAAATGATTCTACTGGAACACTCAAAGATTTATGCTTTCAGTAACTATATAGCGCCACTTTATCATCATCAAAATGGTTGCTCCGTTTTTAATACATGACGATTGACGGACGTGTCGAACGGTAGGTACTCGTATCAAGCGATAATATCTTCGGACGAATCCTTCGTGTAATTATGACACTAAGAACTTCACTTACTTACAGGTGAGTTCGTTTAATCATTAATTACAAACTGATCATGCTCCCTCACTCACCCGCGTCGTCGTACAAACGAAAGATTTGTATGTAAAGATTTGTAACGAATTAACTCAGAAATTACTAAAGCTAGTTAGGTATTACAATAAATTTATTTGCCGTTTGACACCACTCGCTATAAATCGGGAACCAGTGCTGCTAAAACAATGTATTACACCTCGTTTTATTCCTCTACGTATCTAGATTCATATGACCTTATAAAATTTTGCCACAACTCCACTCCTTTTTTTTAAAAACTAGTACAAAGAACGATTTTTGGTCAAAAACATTTTTTTGGTGAAACGTCTGTAGGTATAGTTCAGAGACTACAGCTCACATCGAAATGATTAAAGTGTCGACGGGTTGGATATTTCATAACAATTATATCATACATTGACAACTTTCTTCTATCTTCAACCGTTTCTGAGATAAATAGAAAAAACTAAAATCAGGGAGACTTTTGAGGGGGGGGGAGGGGGGAGCGTACATGGGATCCACGGGGAACTTCCCAGATATATTCAGGGGGACCTAAGGAACACTTTAAAAACAAAAAACCTTCCACCGGAATTAGT
The DNA here is from genome assembly GCA_950108535.1 of Agriphila straminella. Classification (NCBI taxonomy): domain Eukaryota; kingdom Metazoa; phylum Arthropoda; class Insecta; order Lepidoptera; family Crambidae; genus Agriphila; species Agriphila straminella. Next base: position 8,669,142 of record OX467306.1, on the reverse strand, counting down.
CCTAGGTTTTTTGCTAAAACTCCTGGGCTACATAGTGAATGTTGCTTGTAATCATCGGTGGAACTACCCCACGGCGGGAACCAAATTATTGAAATTTCAGGCTGTGTATACTGCGTTATTTTTTAAGTAAGTATATCTATATCTAAAAATGAAAAGGGGATTTCAGACCACGTGAATGAACAACTTTTACAATGGGGCCAACTACGAAATCTCGAAAAAAAATCAGCTGTTCCATACTTTATAGTAGAGTCGATGTTGTACTCTTCTATGGAACAGCAGATTTTTTTTCACGATTTCATGGTTGGCCTAACTCTTCAGTCTCAAGACCAATGTAAAATAGCTCGAGGTATTCTTCGGGTATTAAAGTTGGACGAAGTAGAGTTGGAGAAATTCAAGCGCGTTTCTCATACCGATGATGACGGGACTCTAACAGACTTTCGGAGCGAAAAGAAAGAAACCGAAGCGAAGCGAGGGCGGGTCGCTAGTCAATGATAAAGTAAAGAGGTTTCATAAGTACTCGTTTATGTATGCAAAGGAGGTTAGTACATGGTATGCAAAACAGCACAGTTGTTTCCCATTGCCGACTGTACTCCGCCCAAACACGATTCTGCCTCCCCTTTTAATATACTATTGCCCATTTGCACTAAACTTGGGTTAGGCTTGTCCTAGTTAAGACACACCTAAGCTTAAGAGCAGCCTATCTAAAAATTTGGTTTGCACTAACAGTTCTGTCTCAGCTGTGACAAAACATAGGAATTGCCTAGTAAAGCGAATGATAAACGAATGAAGAACGATTGAAATGATAGATTGTTTATGATCTATTATTTAAAAAAACAAAATCTGTTTGAATTTGTCAAACCACTGAACTATTCAACACTTGATACTGGCAAAAATTACTCCCTAAAGAGGAGAGTAGATTGACATACCAAAAAATAAGAAGAAGAATGTCTTTGACAAATGACAGAAAATGACACAAAAATACTTTTTTATTTTGCTGTTTGTCAAGTAAAGTTGGACAAGCTAAGGAAACCTCCATGCTGGAACATAAAAATACTACTTAGGTATCGCCTAACGCGTTGGGCGCTTCCTATTCGAGGTCATAAAGTTAGGAATGTCCTAAGTGGATTTAGGAATTGCTTAAGGTTAGTGCAAGCAATTTTTTTGCTAGGAGTAGCCTAAACAAGTTAGGCAAGAACTTAGGCGATTCTTAAGTTTAGTGCAAATGGGCATATATCTATGTTCTGCCTAAACTAGCTTCTGCCGTATCGCGAATCTGCCGAACAACGCGGAAGGGGTTCGATTGTTTTTATATGAATAACATGGTACATAAAAGTACTTACTTATTTTATTACTAGAATTAAGAATTTAATTAAATTATGAAATTAAAGAACCTATTTCATATTAATTTTTCGTCACATGGTTCTCTGTGAACAGCCGTAGCATCTGCCACTGTCAGCCAGTTTGTTTAATTATTTTACTAAAATAAATACACACATCAACTTTGTCTAGGGATACAGGTGTTATTTTCATACAAACGAGGTATCTTTGAAGCCTTGGTTCTCTGCAAGGGATGTACCGTGCTGTGATCTAATGATGGCCACCCAGGGAGTGAATGGAGGAGATTTAGATCGCTATACACGCCTTACTGATTTGACCAGCATTCTTAAAGATTATTGCATGGACATGTTTAAAAAAACCGTGAAAATAGCATGAAAATGTATGAAAATCCTGAAACTGAGAACTCTGACCCATCTTTTAGAATGCTGATCAGGTCAGTTGGGTGTGTATAGCGATCTGAATCACTCCCTGGGTGGCCATCATCAGATCACAGCACGTTACATCCCTGGCAGAAAACCAAGGCTTCAAAGTTACCTCGTTTGTATGAAAATAACACCTGTATCTCTAGACAAAGTTGATGAGTTTAGTTCTCAATACTGAATACCTATTATATTTTTGTCACATTCTATTCAATCAACGGCCTAATCATCATCTACAACATTTAATCATCCATTGATTAAACATTTTATTAGACGCACTGGCTGGAGGTCATTTAGGCTGCTAATTAAACGGCGACGTTCAATGAAAAGGCTAGGCCGCAAATTGAACGGCTGATTAAGTCGATTAAGCGACATACCTATTCAGCAAACATAAATTCATTTTTCAATACAGTTGCTCGAAAATGTAAGTTTACGATGACAGTCGAGCGTGCGGAAAGTTGATTTTACCGCACGCCAAGTTTTTTTTTTATTTCTACTAGCTTCCGCCCGCGACTTCATCCGCGTGGACAGTAGAAAAATATAGTAACCAGTTTAAAATGACCCCTTTAGTGTATGAAAGCTAGTACTACGAAGAGTTCAAGCGGTTTCCCTTGTTCCACCCACCTGAATTTGATGAAACATAGCTTAGATTTTAAGTTGGACCTCAATCTACTAAATTGTGAAAAATCCATCAAAATTCGTTTAGCGGTTTTTGCTTAATTCGCGCACAAATATTTAGAATTTACAGTTTTATTATATGAATAAATTACAATTTCAGCAGTACCTATAATGTTTTCTCGCAAATGTATTGAAAAACGTAGTATGGCACACGGTTGTTAAGGTTTTTTAAAACTCCTTACCAACCTTGTATCATAAACTACTATTACCAACAATAATTTCGTTCTATTAATGATGTAAATTAAAAAAAGTTGCTTAGTGTTGAGTAAGATTTATTAAGAGTCAAAATAAAAACTGAATACCTACATACTAAAAAAATATCACTAAATAATGAATTACACAATGATCGGTGGCAAATAGTACTTAGTTTTAAATAACATAATACATCACAGCTTTTGTAAAAACACCTTTTTTACATCATAATAATACCTACCAAACTCAACGATCACGTGAAAACTGTCTGTCATTAAATGTTTACTTGATGTCGCATAAGATGGCTACCCCGCGCAGGATCCAATGGTCTGGGTTCTTGATCGTGGGCAGCCACAAGGGAGTGATAAAAGTCAACCCTGTGCGCACTGGCTTCTTGTATACCGGACACTAGGGAAAAATATTTGAAGCAACATTTAATCGAGGTCTATAGATTGATTGAAGCAGTTCTGAATGAGATTCTACTGAATCTACAGTACTCTGTAGCTAAAAAATTAATGAGAAGCCAGCTAACGAAAAATGTAGAGATCAACGTTCATCTCTGTCTGATTTGCTCGGGATTTCAACCGCATGGAATTTCGTATTCATCAGTCGCTAAATCCATCTGGCTGGGTCCTATTTGTTCTATGGAACATGACGTAGGTAATAGAACAAATTGAGAAAATATTGTCCCTATTTGTACTATAGAACTACCTACATAGCTTGCTCCTGTGTTTATTTCCTTTATCCATCTCCTGTGTTCATCCATCCAGTCCTACTATTATTTAGATAGTCGAACTGTTTGGACATTTTTTTCCAATTTGTTAGACTGGCGGATGTATGTGAACGTATAGAGCTAAAATGGGAATCAGTTTTTCCCAAATTCTTCTATGATGAGACATTTATGATGTTAAGGACATTAATCACCACCAATCCTACGGCTCCACCTGCGTTAACGTTAATGGTAATGTCCAACTACGCGTTAGCGGAATATATTTAGTACTGTCGTTTGTAAATTAACACGTTAATGTGTTGGCCACATCTGCGTAACGCCTAAATTAACGCATTTAAGCTATGCGTTAAGACGCAGGTGGAGCCGTAGCATAATGCTGCAAAACTTTTCCACGACCCCGTTGCAGAAAATTTAAACTATCATTACGTTAATTTATGATTAGCAACGATCCAATCCAATCTTTGTTAAATATAAAGTAGTGTATTATACCTATCTAATCAACAAAATGTCAAAGACAAGTTGTAGCAAATCATTTTCGTGTGGCCAGTTTACATATCAACTTCAAAAAGGTTATAATTATAGTTTGTTCTATGGAACAATTGAGACAATAAGTACAACTGTTCTATAGTACAAATAGGAATTTATTCAATTACGTCCTGTTTCTTAGAACAAATGGGACCCATCGATTCTTCACCAATGGTTAATCTTACCGATTGTATGAACAGAAATAAAAAATCATCAAAATCAGTTGCAAAACCAATAAAATCTTTACCTGATAGAGTTTAGGATCCTTGGGCGCCGTAGAGTTGATGGCATACACATGAATGACGGGCAGAGCTGTGTACAGCACTTTGAGGGTAGACTCACAGAGCCGCAGGTTACGGCGATCCCAACCGGCACCGTCCAAGAATACTCCGTGAATGTAAACTCCTTCCTACCAAAGGCATTATGGAATAGATTTTTGTCAAAGATTTTTATCAATCTCATCAAACAGAAATAAGCCAAAATAAATTAGTATTTTTGAAGGCAATACAAATTGTTAGACTAAAAATGATTAAGTTAATGTTAACTGTAATTTGACAGATGGATGTGATACATTGCTACTTTTCTTTGGTAAGTTTTTATTTGTGCCAAAACGAAGTAGCAATGTATCACATACATCTGTCAAATTACAGTTAATATTAACTTCATTGTTTTTAGCCGGGAGAACCGCAGGCACATTAATTGTATAAGGCAAAGGTTCGTATCCTTCCCAATCGATTTTAAAATATGGTAATAACATTGTTATATTCCTCCACGCAACGGTATTATAACATAAAAAAAGACTTCTTAATTTTCTATCCATACTAGATTTTCTTTTAGAAAATTTTCGTAAAAGATTTCATAATAATTACCGGAGGAGGTGCTTTAATTTCATCATAAATGGACTTAGTAACATCATTGTGTAGCGACACCATGTCGAGCGCCCATCCCTTATGAGCTCTGGTTACTTCTTGTCGCATTGCCGTTAGGAAACCTGATGAGAATGATAAACATTGTTCCGAATAAAGTTTCAACTACGTTTTTCAAATCAAAGAGGCGTAGTGCGAATATTATTAAATAAATCAAACATCAATCTGTAACATTATTGATTTCCATGATACCAATAAAAAGTTTTAAGCTTATCGCATAATATTTTAAGCAAAAAAATCCCTACAAAAGTATAAGTTATAATATAAGCATATTATAACTTATACTTTTGTAGGGATTTTTTTGTATTTGCACTTACCCTGTGGATTAAAGAAACCTGTCATCCAAAATGAAAATGGTCTCGCCTGAAAGCACCATGTCGAGAACTGAATGTTTCTTTCCAAGAACTCTGTAAACCAGAATCCGAGGGTGGATGAAGACCATGAACTCCTTAACCATATTTTAGGCACTTTGGCATCGTAAATATTATCGAGAGAATCACGCAAAGCCTGTAAAGATAGCGATATTTTTACAATTGTCACTTGTATGGTTGTGATACTCGTATTATAATAATGTAGTATAGTGTTCGAAAATCGGCTATTATTTGAATACAGTTCCAGTTTTAATACAGTTTTATGTAAATATATAAAAGAAGAAACTGATTGGTGACTGACATATCAACGCACAGCCCAAATCGCTGTGTCTCCAAATTTGGCACATAGGTTCCTTATGAAGTCTAGGGTTGCACTAAAAAGGATTTTACCAAACTCACCGCTAAGGGGTAAAAAGGGAGTCCAAAGTTTGTATGAAAGTCCCTCAGTTTCGAAGCTAGAATCTTGTAAAAAGAAATGAAAAGATCTGGTGAAAAGGGTGATGAAGTTGTGTATTGAAAATCCTTCATTTTCGAAGTAAAAATCGCTAATTTTTTTATTTTGGCGTGGAAACCTAACGCAATGTATATTCAACCTTTTGTTAGTATTTTACATCAGCCTTTTGTTACCCCTATGGGGTGAAATGGGGTAAAAAACCTAAAAATCGATATGGATGTCGTTATTGGGGTATTATGGGATGATGATTGCAAAAATGACATTTGTTTTGAAGTCTAACACGGTGAAAATGATTCTACCCCTAGGGTGAAGTTAGCATTCAATATTTTTAAATACTAAAAGAAGAAACTTATTTGATGACTGACGTATCAACGCACAGCCCAAACCGTTGGGTCCAGAGACTTCAAATTTGGCACATAGGTTCCATATGAGGTCTAGGGGTGCACTAAGAAAGGATTTTTCAAAACTCGCCCCCTAGGTGGGTGGAACGGGAGTTCAAAGTTTGTATGAAAGTCCCTTAGTTTCGAAGCTTAGGATCTTCAAATTTTGTGTTTAGGCTGACGATTAAAAAGAGAGAAAGTTGAAAAGAGAGATAAGGGAGAAGGAGAGGGGAGGGGACGAGGACGGGGGACTTCTGATTTTCTCGAATATCCACGTGGACGAAGTCGCGGGCGGAATCTAGTTCTTAATAAAACGAAGAAAAGGCAGAATACTCGCCTCATTCATAATTATAGTACCATCAATAGCAAGCAGCAAGTCTTTTAGCGTTGACCTCACTAGTGATATAACTTTCTGCATTCTATCAATTTCTTGTCGTAGGAAAATTACCATTGAATTATACATTCCATAGTATCTCAACCTAAGAAAATATATAATTATGATTAGGCGTAGGCTTAGATTTAGTTATTCAAAAACTAAGGATAGAATACCAATCCTGTTAAATATTTAGGTTACAAAAACTAAGCAAGTAGGCAATAATATAGGTAAGTCTTACCTTTCTTTTACTTCATGAGGATCAAAATTAGGTGGGACTTTCTCCAACATTTCCTTAGATTGTCTGTATACAGACGCTTCTCGAGATTCCCCACCGCCGGAACTAGATTCCTTAGGCTGAATAGACAGGATCGTGTCTAACAAATCTTGGGTTACATTGCGCTGGTACCTATGGATTAGAAAATATTTATAAATTAATGTTTTAATGAGCTCGTAGTCTGACGCTATTATATTCGTTATTATCAGCCTTCATCTGAAAAATTCTATATAAAAATATCTGGTTGCCACCACTCACGTAATATCAGCGTTTGTGTGCAATCCATAAGCCTGAGGTGGGTCAACCTGTTTCATCTTCTCAATCTCTTCGAGGTACTCGGGAATGTTCTTAAACTTCATGATGCCATAGCCCTTATAGAATTGGAAGTTTTCGTCGAACAGTTGATCCGATAACCACACCCTGGTGAACGTCACTAAGAGACGGGTGTCATAGTCATCTGTTACTCTACCTCCATATTGCACCGCTGACACCATATAGCTGAAGATAAAATATGAGGGGTATCTCGGGTTGCTGCCTTCTAATTTATAGCAAATGGGCGAATTATTTTAGCCCTATTCATGTGAACAAAATCCATACTGAAAAATCCAAAGAGATACATACCGTGTAGTTGTCCAACTGATAGTTTGTCCCGGCTCTAAAGCATCCAAGTGGTTTTGTACGAACATACACGAAGACAGCCAATCCGCTGAATTGAACTCATAGGGTATATTCCAGCCGAGTGGGCCAAACTTTCGTCTCTCCTGCACCACCGTGTGCAAGAACGAAATTGTGTATATCATTGGCAGATAGAAAGGACTATCGCTGTAGTCTAGGAAGTCCTGACTCATTGAGTCATAGGTTCTCATGAGACCAGCTTTGATACCTACAAGTTCATAAAATATATTTTGTTTCATACAGAAAAATCTATTTGCAGTACCTACCTATTAATTTACTTCTAGCGTAGATTACTTACCTAACGCATTCGTTTTTTGCTTGATATAAAAAGTGAGTGACAAACATAACACAACCGATAAGTTAGTTAATTTATAAATGTGTCATAAAAACAGATAAAAAACATTAAAAACGGATGTTTTCTTACCCGAAGGTGGCTCACATGTATATTTGATAGACAACTGTAACATTGTGATGGAGAATCTTGGATGAACTTCAGTAGTAATCCATAGTCTACAAAACGATGTCATTTTATTATAGAAACCACAACTGGGTAAATTTCAGAAACTCAAAATTGATTGAACAACTTTTGTAATATTTTTATAAAATAGAATTTTAACCATTTGCAAAATAAATATAACAATTATTATTCAATAACAAATTGAAATTATAATAAAATAAGAATTATTATATAATATTGTATAACATTAATTTTAAAATGTTAATTAATCATATTTACCTGAATGTTTCATGAATTTTCTCTGGATTTTTTTCTAATTCAGAGAACAGTTCCATAATTTCCACCATGTATTCCAAGCCCAAGTGGCAGTTTTGTAATAATACCCATAGACCCTACCAAAATTCAAATAAGTAAATAATCAACTATTACATAACTGACGCGGTCTGTAAAATGACTGAATTTGATTACCTACCCTGTCGTGCCTTTGACTGTACCTACTGCCTTACTTATACCTAGTATCTATTCTGACAAGCGGCACTGAATAAAATCTTTTTGCATGCACCTGACTATTTTTGAACAAAACTCGGCAATAAGGGATTAAGGAAATTCCGGTGTCTAAACCTCTCCAGCAATGAAATTCCATAACTTTGCTGTCGCTTATTCGAGTAGCGTGAAAAGCTTTGCTCAAAAAAAAACCGGTCAAGAGCGAGTCGGACTCGCTCACCGAGGGTTTCCGTACCATCATAACACAGACCATACAACAAAGTACTGTGCATCATAATAAATACACTGCAGAGCTGTAGAATAATAAAATTATTATTGCAGAATTAGGTCAGCACCATCTCTTGGCCGATAGTGGAACTATTTTTTTTTCTTAAGCCAGCGCCATCTCTTGACCGATAGTAGAACTAATTAAATTTTTCTTAGGTCAGGGCCATCTGTTGACTGGTAGAGGAACTAATTAATTTTTTTGTTTGTTTTTTGAATTTCTAAAAAAGTGTGTTATATTGAGACATCGTTTTATTATTCCTGTTAAGTATCTTTACATAAACTACTATCACATAGAATTATTTCAGATTTTTCTCTTTGCAAATACAACAAAGGTATTTTTTTTTACATTTTTCATCATAAGTCGAAAACTATGCGGCCTAAAAAAAGAAAAAATACTTTAAAATGTGCAAACAGCGCACTTTTATATGATACCCCACATGCGCTAGTCGCCCCACTTAAAATTTTTAAGACCCCTTTTCAGTCCGTTGTAATTTTTTTTTTATTATTTCTTTCTTATTTGCAAAAAAGTTGGGCAAACATCATCTTAAACCATTCCAAATTGTAAGTTGATACCATTAGTAGTTCTCGAGATATCCAGCTGTGACAGACAGACAGACTGAGTCACACCATAAGGGTTCCTATTTATCATTTTGGTACGTTACCTACCTACCCTAAAAAGGTTGTCAAAATAATGACCACATTACATTTTTGATTAAAGAGGGTTTTTCTTATGACGTTTTCAGCCATTGGTAAGCTTGTGGTTCCCACAGTATCTTGCAATAATAGTTAAATAAGGAATCGAATACTATTACTACCTCTTTCAAAGCGCGGTCAATAAGTTTCCTCGCATGAATTTCTTGACCTTGTCCCATAGAAATGGACGAGCAAATGCACTCCATCCTCTTTGCCGTGGTTTCAATTGACGGCGTCGGATCAGAGCCCATGGCCAAGAATCCAATCAATGGAACTAGAGGACGTGACTCAAGAACCATTTGCTGAAACAAGGATCTCGATAACTCGACCAATACCTACTACTTTATTTTGATCTATTAGTTATATTGCGATTTAAAAATGTCGAAAAAGATAAATCAGCTGTTTCAAAAAACAACTGTTTATTTCAGGCTTTCAGAGTTGGTCCCATGCTTAGTAAAAGTAGTTCAGTTTGATGGTCCCAATCTTCCATATTCGACATTAGGGATTATTTTGTAACACGTTGTATAGATTTGTTAATTACTTACCTCATAATTTACAATCACAGCTTCAGTATACCGGGTCCCCATCGAAAATCCTACATACTTTCTGAAAACGGAGATAAAAATCATTAGTCTTTTGGTCGGCCAATTAAGTTACGAACAACAACAATCTTGAATTGAAAAAATATGGCTCTTAAAATTTAGTAGTTACTGAGCTTTGGTTCATTTTAAAATACACTCACAAACTCTGCGCTAGAGTCCTGTCAGGACACCACGCTCTAACTATTAATAGTCTTCTAAATACGTCGAGGGAGTTATATCCATCTGGTAACGGCTCATCTTCTGGTGCTTCTTTGTCAAACCTAAACAACAAATGAACTCTTTTTTAATTCTGTTAAAATTTCAAGTCTCTACATAGTCTATATACATACATTCTCTTTTTAACCATTAAGCACAGACAAATGAGACACACGATATTCAGTTGTTTTTACTGTAATTATAAATAGTATCTAGCAACTGGCTAGAGGTAATTATCTCGTAAATAAGACTTATCCCACTTATTGGGAACTAGTATAACTACTATGGGACTGCGTACTTCCCACTTACAGTTCGCGTCATTAAAAAAATTCGCTAAAAGAAAGTCCGTTTTTGTGCAAACATACTTCTCTCTACTTTCTTCTAGCACTTTTTTTACATGACTCAACTAATACCTATGTAATTTTTAATCATGCAAAAAACTACTGAACCGATTTTGATGAAAATTGGCACCATTAGTTGTTTAGTTGCTGTTGTTAATCATGTAACTTGTGTGCAGTATGTTACTGAGGCACAAAGACAGTTTGCCAATCAGTCAAAAATTTACTAAAAACATTGGACGAGGAAGATACTGTAAATCTCGATCCCTTCGAGAGAAGGGGGGCCGATCTACACAGGCTTTTACATGGACTTCAAACTTACCAAGACTTCCAACCCTTCTCATTGTTAGTGACTTGGTTAAGGATGTTAGTGAACTGTCGCAGTGAAGACAACTGCACCAAGTTCAGCCAGGACATATCGGTCACCCACTTGAAAGGTTTCGGTGGGCAAGCGTTTAGATCTAACGCGGCACCACCTATAATAATATCGCACGTTTATATTTTAATAATGAAATACCAAAGAAGCTGATTAAAAAATCTAGTTTTTGATAAGAATTAAAATTATGGACAGCTCATTCTCTGGCTTCATAAACTTACATAACTTTTTTATTAATTTAACAGTTACTTTTACGTAGGTAGTACAAATATTCACAATGAGTAAGCGATCTTGAAAACAAACTTTGCTATTACTTGGAAAAAAAATACAAAAAGGACGAGAAAACTAGATCAAAATATTCAGATTCATTATTCTTAGTTTCTCTGCTAAAATATAATGATATTCATAATATGCAAACCTTTAATAAAATTCTGAAACTCGTCATAACTAACATACTCCTTTTGCATGTCAATCTTCAATGTCAGGAGTAAAGTAAACAAATACTTATGTTTCTCATAAAATCCTCTGCTTATATATTTAAATACATCAAATGTCTGTGAAAAATATCAAAACCATAATGCCAACTTTACATGACCTTGTATATTTTCGGTTAACCAAAAATGAAGACAAGTTATTAATCTGAATCAAATATTAACTTGATTATTAATATAAAATAATCCAGACCAAATAATCAATGATAAAGCCAATCCTCTTAGGCGTGATAGGACTCGGCGGGGACCTCTCCAATGAAATGTCGAATCGTTCCAGAAACTGCGCCAGAGATGTTTGATACATGTTGCATACGAGCGACATATTGCAAATCAAGAAATAGAGCACGGAACCGCGGGTGGCCACTGGCCTATACTCTTCGCGAGCCAAGTTAATCTTTATCTCCGTCTCTTTGGCTACGTCCAATTTTTCTTTCACCTAATACATGAAATATGTGTTAGTAGCTGCATTGTTCGTACATACCAGTTTTTTTACATTTTAATGGAACAGGGGAAATATCAGTTTTTTACATTTATTTTATTTTATTTAATCTTTATTGCTTAAAATAAAAACAGCAAATGGCGGACTTAATGCCCAAGGGCATTCTCTACCAGCATTCTTATTCTTAGCATTCTCTACATTCATTGTAATGGAACATCAAAATACCTAATTCTTTTCAGAAGCAGAATATGATCAAAAGTAAAATTAATTAGTGAAGAATCCGATTAAAAAATAGGAAAGTAAACTAATAACAATAATAACGATGTAATTAAAAGCGTGAGCAGGGTACTATTTTGAAAATAAGTATTTCACAAGAATGATGTTATAAAATTTGCTTACCTCCGTCGCAGTCGCCTTCGTAATATTGAGCACCTGAATCAGAGACACGTCCTCAACCAACGAGCCCTGTATGGTGGTCAGTTTGTGAAGCAAGTTAGCTTCAAGCTCTTGCATCTTACGCCTGTTGGCCGTCACGTCCATTATTAGCTGGGTCCGCTCCGCTTCCATCTCTGCCTTCTCCGTCAATATCACTCGCCCTAGCAACTGGTCTTCCAAACCTACGTTATTTGAAACACATTAATCTACTTTTTCTCAAACATGCTTGGAAATTCGAACATTATTTTGACAACCTTCTTCGTGCTAAATCGGAGTTTCCGGACAGACCTAAACCGCACCGTCAATTTTTGTATGAGAATCCATTACTAACGTGTAATAATGGATTTTCATAGAAACATTGCCGGCGTCTGACCGTAAGTGTTAGTAATGAAACTTATTATACACTTGTAATTCAGAAATAGAGCGAACTTTTCAATGAAACACGAATAATATGGGTATCAAATGAAAGGCCTTGATGAGCACATTCCAAAAATATAAAAAAAAAGAAAAAAAAAGCTTTTTTTTAAATATTAGGTATATGTATCTAATGAAAGGCCTTGATGTGCACATTCCAAAAAAAATAAAAAAAACTTTCTCCTTTCTTTTTTCAATTACTTTAATTTGAAATAAAAATTAAAAGTTAAAAATACCTACTTGGTTTGAATTTCCACGCATTATTTGAGAAAAGTACTATACAAGCTTTGGCCGCAGCTAGGCATTGATGGACTCACGTATGTGTGCCTCGGCTTCGCCTCGGCCCACATTTTCACGTTCGTCCTTCAATGCCTGTCTTGCGTGCCGCTGCAGTAATGTACTATTATACAACACCTGCTCGAAAAGCACTATATACATTGTTTTATTTTCCTTTTATTTATTTTTTATTTTGTTATATTTTATTGTAGGTGTAGTTTGAAACACTACGGCCTTACCACAAAACACTGTTTAAATGTGATGCTGTCACTTTATTGACAATATTATTTGAAAGAGACAGCATCACACTTAAACAGTGTTTTAGCTAAACAGTATTTTAAGATCTTTTGTGGTAAGGCCGTATGTATCACTCGGAAGAAAGTGCGACCTCGGATGAAGATAATCATCGTTTAATTTTCTTCCTCGATATACAACGTACGTGCTTTACCTACTATTCTTCAGTTTGCGTTCTATTGCATTAACAAACATTAGTTATCACTAGAAGTGTAAAAATTCTGTACAAAATATGAAAATGCATTATCAACCAATGCGAAAGGCGATCGCAGCGACAGCCCGCTATTTCTTCTGCGTGGACATATATTTTCCTCCTTTGGGTAAGATAGGAGGTACCTACTATTTTTTGGATTAAAGGTACCCTATTATGTCCTTTACTGCTACCCCTGACAGATAGTAAGGATTACCTTGCATGGTGACCGTGAAATCAATGATGGACGTTCTTGCGGATATCTCAGGCGTATAAGCGGGGTTGGGGAGTTTCGTAGTTATGTATATTTTATGTCCATACGTAACATCAATTTCTTTATCTCCTAATTTCACCTGTTTATAACATACAGTAATAAGTAAACATATATTAAACTGTCTGCAGTTTAATAAAGTTTATTAAAGCAGGTAATGACTTCCGGAGATAATTTAAACAGCTTACTTTAAAAGATGAACCGATTTTGATGTAGTTTCTTTCAAGAATATTGTCTAAGGCCGGATCTAATTCTTCAGCAACATCTTCTATTAACATAGGTCTTCCAAGCGATACACAATCCTCAACGTGGTTCCTGTAGTTTTCATTTAATTATATTTCAAAAGTACAAGTCATATTGTTGTGATGATTTAATCAAAATTATTTAATTACAAAATTGTTATGGCACTTCTCAAAGTGGGTCTTGGCCAAAACTCTCAATAGAATTCAATCAAAATAATATTAATACAATATGTTGTACATTTTGAAAAGTTTAAATAGCAATTTGGAGGCTACTAATAATATGTCTAAAAATAACACTTACCTAAAATATTTATGGTTAAGTGTAGTTACAATGAGATTATTAAATTTTTCCATGTTCTTAATCCATATCTTGCCTTGAGTCTGAGGGTCGATCAACAACGGGAAACGAGAAGCTTTGGTCACAATGATACCGTTTTGTATGGACAGCTCATCCGTTGGCAATCCACATAAATTCCAATCACCGATCTGAAATAAAAACATAGGCCATATATTGGTACCCATAATGTTTTGATGTCTTTCGGGCGTATAGGTATCAATCATCATAGTACAAGCATTGCTAAGTTCTACTCTAAAAAGATTGGTGCGAGCGAATTGATCAGATTTTCAGACCAACATACCGTAGCAGTGTCCGTAAGTTGCTCTGTAATATTTAAATTCATAGAGACTGGTATTTTTCTTTTCAATAATTCTGCTAGCCAACTTGCGATAAGTTGACTTCTAAATTCTTGATTGAAAGGGCCTGAGTAAGATAAAAACCTGAAAACAATTATTTCACATTTAAATACAAAGACAAGCATTTTTTTAAAAATAAGATTTTGTGCTTGGGCACTTATATTGTCACTTATAGATTATTATTTTATTTTTATTGAGGAGCTCGATGGCGCAGTGGTTTAGGGCCTGGCCCAGCGATTGCGAAGGTTAAGCAACTTTCGTAAGGGTCGGTCATGGGGGATGGGTGACCAAATATGTAATTATCTTGAGCTCCTCCGTGCTTCGGAAGGCACGTTAAGCCGTTGGTTCCTGGTGCATTTGCAGTCGTTAACACCAGTTAACACCCACCACCAATCCGCTTTGAGCCCGCGTGGTGGTTTATGTTATGGCCCATCATCCTTATCCACCGATAAGGGTACCTGTCTATTGACGCGGAGCTAGGCGGCGGAGCGGAGAAACGAGGAAATATTAACCACTAGGATTGCGGTGCGGATATTTTATGCAAACCTATTGGTTACATGTTACATCCATACGCTGCGGCAGGTTATACAGAAGACCGAGGAGTATAATTTGCCACTTGGCTTGGCGTTCGTGGACTATGAGAAAGCCTTTGATTCGATTGAAACCTGGGCGGTGCTGCAGTCTCTCCTGCTTGCCTAGCATGACCGATTTATATCGCGTGATATAGCATTTTATAGACCTAAACTGTTTTGTCTTTTTGACAGTTAAACGTGATAAAACGCTATATCACGCGATATAAGTCGGTCATGAACCTGCTTTTCTTGAAATTGGTTAAAAATATACTAAGAGTAAATATTCTACATATACCTATGGCAATCTACAAAAACTTTGTGCACAAAACTTTAAAGAAATTATTCGAAATTGTAAGTATGCGTCGCTTATTTATTTTTCAACACACTTGCTCGTAAAGTGAGCCCTAATACACCGCTTTTAGGGCCATAAACCGAGCTATAACAAACGCGTGCAATAATATATAAAACACTAGTTCATAATAGAATTAACCCTACAAAGTTAAATTAGTACCTTACTGCAAGTTCTATGCTAGTAAACAGAGCATTCCCAATTTAGCCGGGTAATACAGTTATATTTTTTTTTGACAACCAATAGGTTTTATGCTGCTGAAAATTCATATACATTTTTGGAATAAACAAGTGTGCAAGTCCCTAATTAAGTCAAATAAATATATATTATTATCAAATTATTCATAATTCACAATATTTTGTTATAAAATATTAAAATATTTGCATTTTGTCACTTAAAATTATCATTTTGAAGTATTAGTAGTAGGCTGTATGCTCCTCACCCCTTTGTTCGCAAAATATTCTTGCATTGGGCGTGTGAAAAAAAAAACAAAAAAAAAACATGCGCGCCTTTTCCCATAATTATCATATTTTGTTTTTGCCATATTTGTTGCTTTGTGATATACTTATTACTTTGTTTTTTCCTCGCAAATGTGTTGAAAAACGTCGTATGAAACTCGTGAGCTCTTGCTTATTGCACACTCGGCTGAGTTACGCCCTCGCCTGCGGCTCGGGCTGCAACCCACAGCCTTGTGTGCAATGAGCAACCTAAGCTAACTTGTCTCATAATGTACTATTATTTAATCTTTATTGCTTAAAATAAAAACAGCAAATGGCGGACTTAATGCCCAAGGGCATTCTCTACCAGCCAAGGAGAAAAATCGTGGCGGCAATAAACAAAACTTATTAAAAAAACTGAATCAAAAATATAGGTAAGTACCAAAAAAAATATAATACAGTAGGTATATAAAAACATGGATAAAGCTTAATCGACCCTTTTTAGCAAACATCTAAGTGTATCTAGCTAGAGATAATATCAACATAAACTCCTTGTAAGTAACTATTTTTTTTTATTTTCAAACATACCCAATCAACAACAGTACATCCCCGACAAGCCTTTCTATTTCAGATTTGAACAGCGCCGATTGCTCGGTCCACCTCACTCTTTCACCACTGAGTCCATTGATGAGAGCTGTGGCGGCGTCCATCTTCTGTTGGCACTTCGCTGCGTCGTCTAAAACTGCTTGCTTTAATGTCATTGCTTCATCGAACTGTCTTTGTACGTCTGCTAATTCTAGCTGTAAATGTTATTTATCATTCCACCTATTGTCTTTCCCTAAAGTTCAATTGGTTTTTTTATCTTGACTGGCTCAAAAAGAAATTACTTATTTAATATAAACATGTCACATTAATCTAATTAGCAGGATTTAAGATAAAAAGGCCTGCAATTTCTTTATTGCTGTAATTGTATCATTCCACACCGCACTACTATCAAAAAAATACTAGGAACCTAAGACGAGAAGAAGGAAAATATTTTGATGAATAACTATAATGCACCTCTTTTGCCTTAAGCAACGCCTCTGCCGTATCCAACTCTTTCTTGGCTGCCTGGTACTTGCCCTGCATAATCGCCAAATTGGCTTTCAGAGGCAAGACGTCTTTGTTCACAGAGTAAAATTGTGCCATAGCAATAGTCCACGAGATCAAACCAGCTACATTGCCGCAAGCAATTTTAGCCGCTTCGAAAGTATATTGTCTAAAAAATGGGGACTATTTTTATTTACATACTTAGGTTGACTTAGCTCAAGTTGTAGGTCTACCAAACCACATTTTAATTAAAGTTTAATTCATGCATTGCACGGAATTACTTACGGAAAATTGAAGTAAGGTTGTAACAAATCAACCATTTCTGCGTTAATTTCGTCTTTCGGGTAAAACTTTAAATTGTTCAGAAATTTAGCGTCTGCCATTACCTAATAAATAATAATGATTGAATTATTAGCGACTTATTAGCGCGAGCTGTACTAGTAACAACATATTTTTTATAACCTTCAGTGATTCTGCCCAGGAGGCACATAAGAAGCGTTTTTCCTCATCGGGTTTGATAGGGTCAATTTTTTTTCTGAACAACAAAATCACAGCATCCATAATGAGTGTGATAAGAAAAGGTGGTTTTCCAAGCTTTCTCACAGTAGCAATATCAGCGGCGTTAATTGTCTGAAAATAAATTAATAGCAGAAACAGTTCCTAACAAAAACGTACGATGAATGAAACCATAAATCGTCGATAATTTTATTACTGATGAAGATATTTTAAATTTTAAATGCAGAAGAGCCTATAAATTATGATTATCACCTTCATGCCTAATTTTTACAAAACCATGCGCGTCTTCAATTCGAACAACCGATTCCTCCCTCATGTTTCATATTAGGGTTCCGCACCCGAAGGAGCTAAACGGAGCCCGATTGCGATTACTCATTGATCCGTCCGTCTGTCCGTCGTCTGTCACAAAGCTCTAGCAGCTAAACCGTTATACCCGTGACCACGGCAGCAGCAAAGGTGCCGAAACGTCGGGAAAACCAAACCAAATACCAGCTAATTACCAAAGTATTTTCAACAAAACCGCGCTAGTATCCGTTAAAAAGTGTTTTATTTCATGTCTAGTGAGCGCGTAAGCTTGAGAAGTGAATAGACCGTTATACTTAGCTACGGTCTTCATACTTATTTGTACTAAAGTTGCGTCTTGCCGACCTAACAGGTACCTAAAGAATAAAATATTTTAGAAGGGGACTTCCATGCAAGTGAAGAGGGAGTGAAAAAATGTGTTTTACCCAAAGGTGTGATTAGAGCTTGTTATGACTACCAAGATTGTATTTCTTATTTAAAAAATATTAGAAAAAAAAATATTTTTTAATTTCCAATAATTGACCTATGAATTGGTGATAATGTTTATTTAAACGTTTTTTTTTTCTAAAAAATAATAATTGATACTTACATCTGATTTTTTTTAAATTTCCTCATTTCCCTATTACAAACCAACTTAATTTTGCGGTCTTTTTTGGTACGGAAAGGCCGGTTTTTAATTCATTCGCTGTTAAGTGATACCTGTAAAGCAGCCTCAGCGGCATCCAGCGCTGGCTTAGCGTCAGCCAGTTTCTCTTCAGCGATGGCAGTTTCTGCAGCGATGACGCTTACGAGCTTAACAGCTCGGTCTTTCACTTCTAGCACTTCAGCTTTCACCACCTCGGCTGCAGCTTGAGTTTCGGCCACAGCCGCTAATACCTGTAGACATGAAACAATTCCACGAATGCAGTATGAAAGAAGCTAAGAACCCGCAACAAAACTTGGGGCTTGATTTTCAAAAAAGAAATTTGGACAATAATATACTTAACAATGAGCTTTTAGGGGATAGTTATGCTGGTACAATTTAATTATTTTGTCGAACAAATTTATTATTCATGCTATAAATAAGTAGCTATAAATATATAATATATTAAATATCTTCATTTAGTAGAACACAATAAAGTATTAAGAAAGCTGACCTCTTCAGCCTTAGCTGTAGCCTCCTTGATTTCAATATCTTTCAATTCTAGTTCTTTCTTTAGTATGTCAACACTAGCAGCAGCTTCTACGAGCTTATCCAACCCAGTAGTCATTCTGAAAATAATTTAATTATAAAGGCAACTGACTGCTCGAATAATAACGAGACGCAAAATATTAAACGTCATACCTTTTTGCCATTTCAGCAATGTTTACATGCTTTTCCTTGTATAGAACTTTGTATCCTTCGAGGAAAGACAAATAGGACTTGGGCGTAACATGGGCCTGTCGCCTAAACCTGTCGTAATAGGTAACGCAAGTGTCAGCCACGTTATCTTGTACCATTCCCATTATTTCTATTAGTTGCGTCTTGGTTTCCGCAGAGCACACCACCTGCATAAATGCATAAGTTTATGTTTTTAAATAACTGGTGGTACTGAGAAATGAATGATAATAAGAGAGGCATGATTATTACTTTGAATTCGTCAAGGAAGTGAAAGGCCACTTCAATTAAAGCTTCCCTTGGCCATTTTTGGAACCAGTCCATTACAGAACCAGATATTAAGCCAGGAAATTTCAATGCTCTGCTTCGGAACTTTTCGCCCACCTGAAAATCGCAAGTTTAAACGATTAATTAATAATCACAGTCTATACTAATATAATAAATGCGAAAGTAGCTCTGTCTGTTTAGTTGATCTTTCACGCGTAGACCGCTGGACCGATTTTGACGGATATAAATGGGATCTTGGGGAACGACATAGGCTACTTTTTATTCCACTGAAATGTAACGACCCGCCACACACGACACGACACCACCGCAGAAATGTTTAAAGTGAGCATGACTTACAAGCTACCCATATCAGGGCGTCGCCGTCGTCGAGTCGAGAATAGGCTGCGGGCACGGGTCTCCGCACGCACGATATAACCTGTGTTCTACGCGGGCGAAAGTGTTTCTATATACTACCTACTTTAAGGCCTATTCAAATCTGAGCGGTATTCGCTACCGCTGTGGGTAGCGGTAGTACCCGAGCGATATCCTGCCGGGTATTTGGTATGGCATTTTCGTAACTGCCGGTACTGGTAGCGGATACCGCTCAGATTTGAATAGACCTTCATTTACAACTTGATTGACAGTAATTAAGTTGTTACTTACCGGTGAAAAACATAAGACTACATGCAAATTCGCTCTGGATCGCATAATGAAATATTCATATAGAACGTCCGGTACAGGTATCCTTTTGGGAGCATATTTCTTCATTATTGGGGTTAACTCATTTAATATTTCATCTGAATTATGAATGAACAATAATAGTGTTGAACAGATTAAAAAAATAACTAATAAGAACATGGCTATATTCAAACAAGATATTTCGTAAGTAATCAAAAGCAGCATAAGATTATTTTAAGATTCTAGAAAACAATTTGTTATTTAATTAATAAAGAATATTGGCAAGTTTGTCTCGAGAAGAGATTTTAAATTCCGTTTCGGAATTCCGTACATACGTAATTCTAAACCGGTGGATCGAAGAGGAAAATAAATATCCTTTAATCCAATGGTGGATCCTCGTCGGTGGATCGTAGAGGAATGAGGGAATAGATCTACCTACCTACCACACACATGCGGGATTTTTCCGTACGGAATTTTCACACATTATCAATATTCCGTTTCAGAATTCCGATTCGGGATTCCGTCGTGTATGTGGCGGCTAACTCTTCAAACTTCGGTGGATCTGCCGAGCTTCAATTTAAAACAGATAAATCGAAGTAAGGAATTTAGTATTGTACTATTTGCCGAAGTGATTTGGAAGATATCGATACTAGGGGTCGCAATACCGGCCCCTCTCTCCAAAACCGGTATTATCGGTATCGAATCTAGGCAAATACCGGGATCCCGGTATTTACGGTATTTTCGACATTTAGATAAATATATTGAAATTTCTTAGTTTTCCTTTCTGTTAAAGTCATTGTTATGATTAACTAATCGTCGACGACTTTCAACCTCCCGAACAAGCCGGATTCCTAAAAGGATTTAGTACCTAGACCACATCCATACGCTGCGGCAGGTTATACAGAAGACTATGGAGTCTGCCTCTTTGCTTGGCGTACGTAGACTATGAGAAAGCCTTTGATTGGATAGGGACCAGGGCGGTGCCAGTGCTGTAGTCTCTCCAGATGTGCCCAAAAAACTACAGGTATTTCGAAATGTTAAGGTATTTATACGAAACTGCCACCATGTGTTGGTCCGAGTACAGAATCAGTGTTTTAATCCCATCCAACTGCAGCGAGGTGTGATAAAGGGAGACTTTATTTCTCTGAAACTGTTCACATCACAGCTGCGTTGGAAGACATTTTTAAATTCTTGGACGGGGATTGGACTAGAACGGACTCGATATTAACATTAATGACCAGTACCTAACACACCTTCGTTTTGCCAACGATATACCAGCTCTTATGGCTGAGACCTTGGATTAGAAGACCTGACAATGCTCCAAGATCTCCGTAGTGCTTCCCAAAAAGTGGGTCTTAGGATGAACATAGATAAGACGAAAGTCATGTCGAATGCCCATGTTGTACCCACACTAGCTCATGTTGAGAACACTACACTCGAAGTTGTTGACTACTACGTTTACCTTGGACCGGCGACTGCCTGTCCAACTGGATTTAAGTAAGTTCAGTTTCAAGAAAGAGATCTCTCGTCGAATCCAACTCAGATTCAGGAAGCTTCGTTTTTCGTGTCCAAATTACCTCAGTGTCTCAAGAGACGAAAGTCTATGACCAGTGTGTGTTGCTTGTGATGATTTACGGAAGTGAAACGTGGTTGCTAACTATAGGTCTCATAAGAAGGCTCAAGGTCACTCAGCGTGCAATGAAGAGAGTCATGCTCGGCGTTTCCCTAAGTGATCCTAAGAGAACTAAAGTATAATAATGACCGACATCGCTCAGCTGAAGTGGCAGTAGATGGGACACATAGCGAGAAGAACCGATGGCCGTTGGAGCGGAAAGGTTCTGGAATGGCGACCGCGCACCGGACGACACTCCGTGGGTAGGCCCCAACAAAGTGGACCGACGATGATCTGGTGAAGGTCGCGGTGCGCCGCTGGATGCAGGCAGCGCTGGACCGATCATCGTGAAGATCCTTTGGGAGACCAATACCCAGCAGTGGGTGTCAAGCGGCTATAATAATGATGATGATGAAAGTCATTATAGTATAGTGAAATCCAAAATTTAAAAGTTATTATAAGTTTAAGTACCTATTTAAACCAAGTTAAACAATAAAAGAAGATTTAACCTCGTAAGGCCCTCGGTCCTACCAGTAGTACTTACTTTTAGGTATTTACCAAAGTAATTCAGACCCGTCCCTCCTGGACGCAATGTAGTGTAGTTATTACGACTCAAGGGTTTACCAGTAATAATACGAATAAATTAGTTGTTTAATTTCATTTGAAGATTATTATGAAACAAATAATATTAAGTACCTCACTAATGCCTGTGTCCTACCCATAGTGCTTATTCTTTTTGAAAAAATACCCAAAACCATATCCCCCATAAGCCCTGAATTTATAACTTCAATAGGATTACTTTATCATATAAGAAAACAACTCTGAAGTTCTTGGTACTGAATGACTATAAAATATTAGTACCACTAGCTAGTAGGACGTTGGGGATGCAATGATTAGGACACCATTTAATGTCTGAGCCTTAGGAAGTTAAGAAAAATCACCTTTTAAATCACATAAAACGAGAATTTAAACGAGATTTGCGATTTGCGTCGTTCTGTGATGAATACCGAAAATATCGTAAATCCCGGTATTTAAAAATTCAATACCGGTATTGTAAAGGCTTCTTTTCGGTCCGGTATCCCGGTATTTTCGGTATCCGGGATCCCGGTTTGCGACCCCTAATCGATACTCGTGTGACATCAGGCTCAGTTTAATTTGAAGCCCGCCCGAGACAGACTTGCCGAAGTTCGATGCGTTAGCCAGTACGGCCCCATGTAGGTACTTTATAAAAAAAAATGGAAGATAGCTTACTCCGTGATATAATCAGAATTAATGGATTACTTATATTTTTTTATGCGGATCTATAAATTGCAAACAGATTAATAAATAATAACAGTCAATTGGTTACCCATCTCATCCTTTGGGAACAAATTGGCAATTTCACCCGAACTGAGAATATTATTTAAGAATTCCAAGAACTGTTCATCTTTGATATCGTTATCGGTAAATATGAACGAAATACCCTGCCCCTGAAGACCAGCGATACGATACAAAATCTTTATGTCATCCATGAAATTACTGACGTTATAAGACCTGTGAAGTTTTTAGATTATAGTCACTTATTTATAAATTAATAGGTGGTACCAAATGATGTGATGATACTTAAAAGGTGATAGTACCTATTGCCTAAACTGAACAACTTTCACCAAGGATCATAGGTCAAAATATGATTTTGTTTCGCCTTTTCATAGTTAGTCGGTCAGTTGACTAATTTTGTATGGGAGTATGTTTTTTTTTTCGTTTTTCGACCTATGTTTCTTGGAGAAAGTTGTTCAGTTTAAGCAACACTGTATCATCATTATCATTTGATCCCATCTTATATTATTATTTAATTGGTTGTATGGTTAGGTATATTTTCATACCTCGTTAAGGTGATTTGATAAAATGAAAAGTTTGCTATATGAGAAGCTAATTTTGTTAAGCTCTGTTTACCAGAACCACCAACACCCACAAGCAAAGCGTTACCACTGAAAATATAATTATTCGGTTAGATTAGAATGTTCTAAGGCATCTCAAATCATTTACAATGTACAGTATAGATAAAGCTTACCGTGGCGTATTTATAATCCTCGATATAATAAATAGATGGACCATAGCATCGTGGAAGAATACTAGATCTAAATGTGCACCCCTGATTTGCTCATTGAATAAATCTTGGAATCCAGCCAATTTCATTAATACGAACTCCCATCTATCGGAAATAAGAGTGTTAAGTATTTCTTTTGTTAAAATATATCTTTAAATTTAACGATTCTCGTGATTAGTACCTACTTCTTCTTAAACTTTTAGATCTAATTATTTTACATTATATTTTATTGAAGATTTATAAAAAAATTATCACATGATAATATTTATAAACTGTTACAACAGTAAACTCACGAGGGTAATTCTTCATATATTTTAGGTGCATCAGTACTGAAGTCCTCATCTTCATCACCAGTTGGATCAACAGGCTCTCTCAAGAAATTGACAAAGAATGTCTCTTCAGTAGGAAATTCGCTAACTAAATCTGGCAGTTCTTGAGTAGCTGTCTTCCAAAAGTTTGCAGTGAACCAATCCTTATCATCGAAGGTTGTAAATCTAAATAATTAGAGACAAAGATCAATAAATAAAACGTGTTCAAACGAACTAAAAACATGAAGACGTCGTGAAATATGAATACGACCAACCTATCTGAAATTACTCTAAGACACTCGTGGAACCATAACTTAAGAGCAGTATTGATACTTTGCAGCTCTTCCCTCTTTATGAATAAGATTCCCTCCCAAATTCGAGACAAATCACGAAGATTAAAGACGTAGTGGAACTTGGCAGGTGTCGGCAGCATTTTCGTCTATGATCAAAGCATTATTAAAATCAGAATAGCATGATATTACAAAGTTTGCAAAAATCCTAAGTTGATTGTAAAGGACCGGTCAGTTGGAATCTAAGATAGATTTTCTTAGGATTTTAAAACTTACAGAAAGTATGAAAACTGTTGAACAGTTATTCAAAAAATATTAGAGACAATTTAAGAAATTATTACATGAGCTTTTTTTAAATATTGACTTGGTTTACGAGTAATAAAAATAAATGTAGTGGCGGCGCTAGTTTCACTACCACCGCGCCTTAAGTAAATTTATACCTTTGTTTGTTGCCAAATAATTCGTGTGACAGGTACCAATCTCGGCATGAAATCCACAATTTTCTTATCAAATCTTGTTTTACAAAAGTAGCCAGCGCTTATAGTCTCTGGAATATTAAATTTAAGGATCATTCCCACAGCTCTGTCACGTCTCCACCAGTCACTCACGTCAACGTGAGGGACGTAAATGAAAAAACCATTTTAGTAGAATTTTCGTTCAAATAAAATTACATACTTACCTAATTAAATTATTGGAAAACTGAAAACATCTAAAAATATTTTTTTTCTACGTATTAGGGTGGGTTGGGTAGGTAAGGTACTCATTTAGGTTCGCGAACCTCCGCGCTTCGCAAACCTGGAACAGTGCGCCATAGCATAGCAAACATTTTATTTTCACTTTGACCATAGTTTGTACAGTAAGTACAAGCCTCGGCATGTAAAAGCGCTGCCATTTTGTGCGCAGAAGTAATTTTTGGGGTCTCATTGGCGGGAGGTGTGGTGCGGGGCTACTGAAAACATGCTCAGTTATCCCCTCCAATTTCTTTTATCGCTAAACTTATGTGCCGCGGCCTACGTGTACGAACGGCAAAAAAACACGTATGCTAATACGTGTTTTTTTATTTATTGAGCACTGCCACATGGTACAACTTATACTAAGTACATAAAAATAACTGATGCGCCGGTGACTTGACTGAAATGCACCGATAACCTGACTGATGTGGGTGAACAGACTAGTACAACTTGTATGTAGGTTTTTCTTGAAATCTATATTTTTTGAAAGTGACTGGCCGTTGACATGACTAAGACTTGACCGAGTTGTGTGAATGATCCTTTATTTCTAGTCTAAGAAGTGTTACTTATACAAAATTATAGAACTGTCCCCTGATTATATTATAATATAACTCTGCTGGCTGATTACGTAACTCTGTTGCTAACAATACTCGGTTGAATTCGATTGAAACCGCAGTTACATTGTTGCTTTAAGTAAGATAGTTGTCACACTGGTTCTAGCTAAATAAGCAGTGTAACTGCGATTTCTGTCAGAGTTGATTGCAACAAAGTTACAAAATCGGCCCCCTGTTGCTAACAACTTTTGATTGAAACTGACATAAATTGGTATCTGATCGAAGTAAATCACAGTTACATTTCTGCTTAGGTAAGAATCAATGTGACAACTATGTTACCTAGTTAAAGCAGCAATGTAACTGCAATTTCTATCAATTTCAATCAGAAGTTGATTGCCTTTATTCCGAGGAGTCCCCTCAACAGCTTACATTATATTCTGTGCCCCTGGTACCTATACCAAATTACACTAACCAAAAATTCTGTCCATTGAAATAGTGCTAGGTAGCGTGCAGTTGAATATATTAAACTGCCTCTTCAGACGAGGTGGAACGTCATTTCGCCCACCACCTACACAAAGTTAATTAAATTATAGTATGCCAATTTTATGTGTTGTGGTAATAGTTAAATCGTTATTGTAGAACTTTTACCAGGGTGTATCATAGCACCAAACATCTGGATTTCAGCTATGATTATAAATTCTCCAGGTTTTTCTAATGAATAAAATCCACCACATTCCATCATTTGACGTACTATTTCATTTGTGACCTTTGAAATGAAACATGGTAATAATAATCTTCATTGTACTTATTTACTTTATTTGAGTTAGGTGCTTTTGTCTAATCTGTTACAATTTTGTTTACCTGGTCACCCCACTCGTTGACAACGGGCATGTTAATGTCATCGACGAATACCGTCATTGACCTTCCACCTGGTGGACCGTAAGTCATTCCCACTCGCTTCTCCACGTACGACTCTATGATCCTCTAAAATAATTAAAATAACATCATAAAATCTTGGAACTTGACGCAGACTAGGAATCTTCTCAATAGCCGCGTACTGACTGGGGCGCGAAGCAGCCTAGCTCTGTAGATTTATTGCATTGCATGAGGATGCCGCACGCGGCAAAGCCGAGCCACGGTGAGGCTTAGCCAGCATCGAGCGCTCAGTTTAACGTGAAGTCACACAGTGACCGCGCATCATGAGACAGAAAGCTATCGCCAGCACTGCCTTTATACTAACTCTTTGACATACAAAAAAGAAACAAAAAAACTCTCCACGCATCTTCTCTTAGTCCAATATATCATTGTAGTCCTCAATTAGTATAATCAGAACATTGCGCGTAGTCTATATTCGCCGTATAATTGTACCTATTGATTTAAGACACTGTAACACTGTTCCTTATCCATGTGACCCATGAACGATCAAGCTAGGCGAAGCTAAACAACCGTCTTGAGTGCGCGCGGCAAACCTACCGAGGCGCCTTTGAGCATCGTCAAAAACGCAGCGCGTTGCCTCGCCCGAGGCACGTCCTGAATGACCTAGGATTTGCCTCGCGCGGCTGCCTTGCGATCGCGAGGCTGCTCGCCCAGTCAGTACCCGGCTAATGAACAAGAATTTTGCAGTGGTGAAAAATAATTAATATTAGCGATATGTAGTTCTTTCTTGTTGTCGATTACCTGGAACATGTTGGGCGTAGTGGCAGACGAAAAGTTGATCATCTTAAATAGCTTGACCTCATTATCGTACTTCATCATATAACTCTTCAGCATCACAGTTTTAGCAGTACCCTGTTCTCCGATGAGCAGCACTGCCTTATTTTGCTTGGCAATAGTATCAATCAGGAACGAAATGCAGACGTTATCAATATTTGGTACCAGAATCGAGGCATATTCAGGAACGCTATCTGAAGGATAGAGGTAGGCCTCTACGCTTTCCGACCTATCAAGACGTTTATTTTTTTTAGTGGTTAGAATATTATTATTTTATATTATACAAAACTAAATTGTGGTGTCCTTAATAAATAAAAATAATAATAAAAAATGACTGGTCGTTTCACAACCAATTTAAATTTAACTGAGAAAATTTCTTTTTCTCGCATTTTTTGAGAAAAATACTATGGTACGGGAAGCAATAGGGAATATATGCATAAGTCACCGATTTTGATGAATTTGAGCTTGATCGCTACAAAAACATGATGGAACAGAAAAAAAATGTATTATTTTAGTTTTATCACACGATGTAATCAGGGGAAAATAACGATATTTTTTTTTCGGATATAAGGCACTTTACAGTCAGATAGAATATCGAATAAGAAATAGTACATTGTTCACCGAGAGGAGAAAGAGACCGATTACCGTCGAGGGTGTCGTTTGAAACCCGAGCCGTAGGCGAGGGCTTTAAAACACCCGAGATCGGGAATCGCACTTTCTCTCGAGTGATACATAGTGCTTTATACTACACCTACGAGGAAAATAAAAAACTAAATGAACTAAAAGATGCCGCATTTTTTTCACTTTTCCATTGCAAAAAATCGTCATAAGTTTTATTATATTTTTTAATTGATTTCTGTGGTAAAAGGTTATCAATCAGTATTTTTGCTGTTTCCTTCAACTGCGGCGGAGTTAAAAAATCTTTATCATTACTATCACTACTTATCATTTTGATAGTTTTATTTTACTTTCTACGAAAACTGAATCCTCAAACAACACACAAATTGAAAATGGCGCCAATGGCGTCTGCAATTTTCACATGTTCTTTTTTTTTATTGTTTATCCTGCCGCCGCAGGGTCGCACTGCCAGCCCGACACCATCCGACACACAGCTAGTGGCCAGTGTCATTTTGCGAACTTGGAGATAAAAACTCGCTGTAAAAACTTTTTGGCTATTGATACTTAGGTTACCGGCGCATAGTCTTACCCAAAATTAAAAAAGAAAAACCACGTAAGAAATGGATTTTCATACACTTTTCTCTCCCGCTCAGATGCGTTTTCTCCCCGCATATTTGTTCGATATGCAATGACGTACTTTCTACCGTAAATTTGATAAAGTATCAAGGTACATTCCGAGCAGGTGTAGTATATTTTTTTTTTTATTTTATTTATTTGGACAACCAACAAGTACATACCCTTACATGCTAAGAAGTACATTATATTATTTTTAATGATACATGGTGTTGACTTAATTATAGGCTGCCACGGAAAGCATTAACTGAATTAGTTGGATGGGAGCAGGAAGCATCCCCTAAGTTAAATTAATTTTACTAACTTACCTAAATTACTTGTATTATAATATAATTATTGTAACGAAAACAGAAGAAAAATAAACAATTGAGATATGTGCGACATTAAAATTTAAGTGCCGAGTAGCATTAATATAATAATTGCTTTTTAAATGCAGCCAATCGTAACTTAAATATATCCACCACCTTATCGTAATAATAATAATATATTGTCTGACACTTATGTACTTAAACGCAAAATTTAGGGAGATAATTGAAGATTATTGGCTAACTCCATATTAAACGCGCCTGAAACACACCTGAAACGTGACATGTGACGTCACCGTTTGGTATAGAGCGTTTTCGGCGGGTGCTCATGAGTGCTAACTTCAAGTAACTATATCACGAGAAAAAAACACAATAGAAAAGTTTTAATATTACACTTGATTTTCTCACGCATTATACTTTTGATTTTGATTTAAAAAAAAAATTGATGCATATTCCCTATTAGTATTGCCTCGAATGTTTAAAGCCCACGCCTACGGTTCAGGCTTCAAACCATCCTCGAAAATGTATACTAACTATTCCTCGTACAATTCTTGAGACTAAGCACTTTCAAAACAGCAAAAAGTTTACCAATGTTGCCAGACGCCAGTTTCAGTGACCATGAATTCAAATGGCATTATCCATTCCTTCGATTTTCCTCCGGGCCAATCCATCCTAACAGGCAGTTTAGTCATAAACTCGGCCATACGTGTGCGTGCATCTAGCTCTAATACGGCACCCAGCGACCACATCATAGCGAATATGAACAACCGCTCCAAGTGACGATCCGTGTGTATCTCTAAAAGTCAAATAATAATATGCTTGATCACCTTGACCGATTGATTTTGATTATAAACATTTTTTTTTTAAAATAACCTCGGATTATAGGCGATTTATGAACAACTATTGAGTAGCATAATAATAGAGTTAAAGTATGAAATTGCCCATTTTTTTTCCTACACCCAAAGGCTCTCATAATTATCTTCTATTATGTATGATTTATGATAAAGATGCTTTAGTTACTTGTTATTATTTCGAATTATGATCATGACGGCCCTCTACTCGTATCAGCAATAAAAATCTTTCTGATTTTCTTTCCTGAACGGTAAAAAAGTAACTATCTTAAAAAAAGTGACTCCATTTTTCGTTATCAGAATTAATGACCATCTTAAATCATTGTAACTTAACCGATACTTTTTTTTCACTTAACACGTCATGTGGCAATAGTAAGCAGAGTGTTTAAAAATTTGTGCATGAAAGTTTTAAAATATTGGCCTTCAACGTTCATGGATGTAAAATAAATTAAGACATATATAAATGTAAGTATGGAAAATGCAAAATAATAATTGTCTATGCAAAACGGCAATTTCATACTTAAACCCCTAATTATATTATGCTACTCAATAATTGAACTTGATCTTAAAAAAAATACTGCCACAATCAATAATTAACTAATTATTATGTTTAACGGACAAACTCTACAGACGGCTGAAAGTGTGACATTCTTAGGTATTATTATCGATTCAAAACTTAACTGGAAAGAACATGTGGAAAAAGTATGCAACAAGTTAAATAGTTTTGCATATGCTTTACATAAGCTTAGTATGATAGCATGTAGAAACACCGCACTAACCACATATTTCGCCTATGTGGAATCTGTTCTTAGATACGGCCTACTTATCTGGGGAAATGGAACAGAAACTAAAAAAGCATTTATTGCACAAAAAAGGTGTGTTCGTGCAATATGTCACATTGCTCCAGATGAACCTTGCCGACCCTACTTTAAATGCTTAAAAATACTTCCACTGCCATGCATTTACATTTTTGAAGTGGGAGTTTTCACATATCAAAACATAAATAAATTTACACAGTCTAAAGATTTGACAAGTAGGAGTAATAGAAATCCTAATAGGCTAGTACTAGGCAATATACCTGGATCAAAGTGCTACTTGAAAAACTGTTATGTGATGTGTATTACCATTTTTAATCATATACCAGATACCATAAAATGTCTACCCTTGAAAAAAATTAAAATAGTCCTGCGTGAATGGTTACTCGAAAATACTTTCTACTCCCTCGATGAATTCTTACAACATAAACAAGTAAAAAAATAAACATGAAATTGAATGATATGAAACATGAATGATGCATGGACAATTGATCCCAATATTGTAACATAAAATATAATTTTAGTTTAAAAATTAAGATTTGCATGCTATCATTGTATGGCTAAATAGGTTTAAGCAACATTTATATTATTTCTGACCATCACTGTTATACCCTATTTATGGCAAATAAACAATTATGAATTATGAATTATGATGTTACAAATAATACCACCAATTTACTTACTTCCGCCAGGTATTTCAATTTGCAGAAGTCCAATCAACACATCAATACATTGTCTGCAACCAAAACATTAAAGTTACTTCTCAAAGTAAATGAAGTTGCTGAAATTTATTTTAAACAGCACCTCAGTACACACACCTTACATAAATAGCTTCAAGCAATTTCATTTTAGCGGGCAACTTTTGTTGGACGTACAAATGCACTTCATCGTAGACTTTGTTAAACGCGTTACGGAAAGCATCTGATTCTTTTTGCGACCTTTTCTTCAACCAGCCCTGCACACATGGGAAAATGAAGTTAGTTTTCAAATACCTACAGAAAATATGAAAATCGAAGTAAATAGTTTTCCCATACTTACTATTTTCCTTCTGCGATTTCTTAACGCTAGTAATATTGGCATAGAAATAATACCTCTAATATAGGCTGCCACTTTAGAACAGAAGAAGAAAGAAACACCATTCCCATCCGGCTGACGGTTGCTGGAGAAGCATTATCTACGTTGTCTGGTTCGAACACCAGCTTACTGTTCTGAGCCATTGAAATTCGGTCACCGTTAGCAAGCGTCAGAGTTTTATTATCATCTAATACTGAGTTCAAGTTTTCTATCCATACAGCGTCCACTGGACCATCTGAATAATTTAACAACAAGTGTTTATTTATATTGAGTAGGTATTACCCGAAACTTTTTCTGCTTCTGCGAGAAAACAAATAGCAGTACCTATATAGGTACTTACACTTATTGACTGAGCGAGTGCAAAGCGCGAGCGAAGCGTTTCTGCTTCAGCTTGGGCAAAATGTAGGGATGCCGAACTATCAATAGTTCTACTATCGATAGTTGACCTCAAAATTCGGTCAGGATATCGATAGAAGTATCGATAGTATCAAAATGTGGTAATACTATTGATGACTGTAATAGTATCGATAGTGTTACGCCTTGATGGTCACTACACTATCGATACTATTTTCATCCGTGACGAGTTTACTATCGATAGTAGCGATACTATTGATACTATTGATAACTCCATAGCTCCATAGCAGCCATTAGGTACTTTCAGAACGTTTTTTTTGTACATAATTCATTAATTTCATATGATGCGCGCGCGCTTGTTCCAAATTCAAAATATTTTGATTTACTGTGTCTGTTATCGATTAATTAAATGCACTTCGAGTGACGATGGTTAAAAGTATAAATGTTACTAAGTATACCTAACACAATCCAAGTTGTGTCCGATTTCTTCACTTTTAGAGCTCGTCTCCATAAAGTGGAGAATATTCCGTCAGTCCAGTCGTTAGTCGCTACATCCAAACGACCAAACATTTGAGGAGCTGTAATAGCCTATTTAAAGCATATAAATTAAAGAAAACCATTCGTAAATGCAAACTAAATTAAAACAATACACTTGCATGATCTATAAATTGCTAAATTGATTATGATAGTTTTACCTTCGGGTTCATTCTCATTTCCCTATGTGGTTTCCCCACTACAGTGAGCGCCGCCATCAATGTATGTATACAGGTGGTCTTCCCTGAACCAGTAGGACCCATAGTCATCAATCCGTGCCGCACTAGGGACGTCTCAAACAACTGAATGATCTTTAAATTCCAATCAGGATGATTTACAAGTCCAGTGCGTTCTGTCACCACCGCTATCGCCCTTTGCATCTCCCTAAAAAAAATGTATAACACTACTTATATGCAATATAATTTTGCAAAAGAATAAATCAAAAATATGTACCTCTGTACAGTTTGAGTCAGTTTCATGCCAGGGAACAAATCTTCAATCAGAGACACGAATAAAGGTTCATCTTCATCAACCAATTTTGATACATTCATTTCCCTAGAAGAAAACCATGATTTATATAGATTTATTTAAAACTGGCTTCTTTTTATTTAAGTGTGTACTTACTTTAATACTCTCATCATAATATTTTCTTCAGTGCTTTCAGGGTTCGCTCGTTTCTGTGAACCCATTGTTCTCAACACAGATAGGATATTACGAAGACCGAAATCGTAATGCACTTGTTTTGAGAGTTGTTCTTCACACAATTTGTATAGAGTGAAGAATTTGCGAGCTAAAGAAATTAAATGTTTTTAGAGTTTAAGAAGGGACCTATAACTAACCGCTTTTTGCGGGATCAGAAATGCGGGATTGCTCATGCGGGATCCCGCACGTTAGCGGGGTATAACATAACGAAATGTGTAGGTTATTATTACCTAGTAAAATATTTTCCTTGAAACCACAGCTGGCCAACTTGACTCGAATAATGATTTGTCGATCCGGTACCATCATCGCTACAGAACGGAACTGAATCTTCAAATTCTCGGGCAGCTCCTGCCGTCCCGCATAACCAGGATTCATTGTAATGATGAAGGCAAATTCTGGGTTCAAACTCACCGTATCACCATCACTAGAAATCAAAATTCGTTATAATTAAACGCTGTTTCTTTTTTGAACTGTGAGACTTAAATATTTTAATATGAATACCTAAATATAAAGAACTCTTTCTTCTCTCTCCTGGCTGTCAGACAAATGTAGATTTGTTGAGCGGCAACAGACAACACAGGCAACTCGATTCTGTTGAACTCGTCAAAACAACCCCAAGTTCCTGATTGGGCTAAGCCTTTGTAAATTCTTCCTAAGCCTGTAAATAGTTCACGGTTATATAGGTATATTGAAATTATTATTATTGATGTTAATTGAAACAGATAGGTACCTAGGTACTTTCGCATCATTACAGTTTCTTCAATTACCTCTAAAATCCATCTGGTCGGAGCAATTAAACACAATGACAAGTTTTCCTAATGTTCGTCCCATGTCTTTAGTGGTCTCCGTCTTACCGGTTCCTGCGGGGCCAGCTGGAGCCCCACCCATACTCATACCGATGGCTTGGGATAGCGTAATGTAGCAACGATCAGTTAGCGGTGTAATTACTAGACGTTCAGTAATACCGAGGTACTCGTTCTAAAAGGAGTAAGGTGTTATTTTCTAACTATTTTTACATTTCAGTATTTCTTATATAATAACCAAAAGACACCAGATTTATTTTCACTTTATCAATCAGTTTACAATATTTATTTTGAAGCTCTATTGTACCAACCTGATATATGAAATCTACATCGGTAATCGACACGACGCAGTCATCACTGTCCTCAAAGTAATAGAATCGAGCCTGTTTCTGCCATTCAAAATCTATTGGGGACTTAATTCTCATCCTTACAAGATCATCAAAGATATCTCTGTAATTTGTATTTTGTAAATTAGTTATGATGCAATTAGTCAGGTAAGATTAAGCTTATTTAATTATTAATCACAAATCAAACTAACCTCTGATGTACATGAATAGTGATCATAGTCTCAACCCTCGTCCTGTCTAATGGAACCAAATCCTTAACAGTTTGATCAATAAGTCCGTTCAACAGATCTAAATTCTTCTGATTTGTTAATCTCATAATAAATTTATCCACTCTGGCTTTTTTCAGAGCATACTCTCCATCACTCGTCCATAAGATCTGCATGCCTAATAAGCCAGCCTAAAGTAAAAAAGTTATAATACAATGAGTTTTCAAAAGCTTTTACACTCATTTAGTTATACTTATACTTATATTTCTCACCTGTCCAGGGAAGCTCCAGAAACCCGATAGAAATTCAAACTCAGGGTCTCCAGACATAGTCTGAGAAATATTTGCAATCACATTTCTTACTGTATCTTTCATCGTATCTAGCAAAACATTGAGCCAAATCTGTAAACGGGAAAAATTACCATTTAATGTTGTAATTATGTAATTATATTAATAAAAACTAAACTACGAATATTCAAGTTATTAACTTGCCTCTACTCCACCAAAACACGCAACTGGTCGATCTAGTGGTATAGTCTCTCCATTGTCGGAATTCATGTGAACAATCCTTTCCTTATCATCAAAGTCGACAGTGTACATGGCATCGAATATACTCGGCAAATGTGGCTAAATTATGACACAAACATTTAGCTATACCTTATAATAACAAGAGCTATACTTTTCCAATATAATATTCATATTCATCATATTCGTACATAAAAACTTGTCATCATAAAACAAAAGCAAAATAGATACCTACCTGAATAGAGTGCGGGTCAGACGCTTGACCGAGAATCTCCAAAAGTACTGGATCTGACACGAAAAAGAATCGAGGGAAGATCAATCTCTTCGTCTCCAAGTATCCAGTAAGTGACTTCTGACAAGCCTCCAGCTGCTCAAACAGGTGTGGCAAGAGCGTCTTGAGAGTATCGTCTGACGTGCATGTCTCCACGCAGTTGATGATATCTCGAGCTCGATACATAATTTTGACGTATGTTTTGTCGATAGTCTGAATCAGATCATGAATTAAGTTTAAGTATAAGTAATCATAATAAAAGAAGCAAAAACATGTAGGTACTCTCGTGTACCGTCTACCGCCTTAATTTTATGTACATTCAAGAAATACAAGAAATACAAATACGCTACTCTTGACCACTTATATGTCAACAAATTCCGTGCGAGGTACACCAGCGGAGGGGTACGAATTGTATATGAATATGAATATGAATATGAATATTACTGACGACCTGAGTGGTGCAGTGGTCAACATGCCGCATACCACGCTAGAGGTCCCGGGTTCGATTCCCGGTCGGGCAGAAATTGAAATGATATTTTTTTTATTTCTGTGACGGGTCTGGGTGTTACTATGTATAATAAGTATATATTTAAATATTATATAAGTAATATATCAGTTGCCTAGCACCCATATTACAAGCTTTGCTTAGTTTGGGGCTAGATGGCGCTGTGTGAAATTGTCGTAAGCATTTATTATTATTATTTATTATTACTTACACCAAATCGTTTGGCTTCTGCAGGTAGTTGCTTAGCAATATCACCACCGACAAACACAGCCTCCAGGTACATCCACAGGTTCTGTACTTGCAACCATTTCTCCAAGATTTCAGTGGTACTTACTAGTTTATTAATCCATAATAATATATCTTTCTTGAAAGGAGCATTGTACCTAACATGCAATGTCGGAAAATTATTAACATCATGAATTTTACAAGATTATTGTGATAATAGAATGTAAAACTCGCCTATTGGACGCCAAAGAGTTAAGAATCATCAGCGAGTCTTCCAGCAAGGTGATAATATCAAGAGTATCTTGTGCTTTGATAAGAAGTTCTCCTCGATTCTTGAAAGGAGCAAACGTAAGATCCACAACAGCCCAATCAGCTATGGTTTGCTTCAACTTAGCTTCAATATCTTTTTCTTTCACAGCACTGATGCAGATGTCCTGATAAATTTATCAATTATTATTATTTATATATTTATTATTTATATATTTATTATGAACAAAGAGGATACAATATGAGGTTACAAAATAGTCCCACAAAACCAACTAGTCGGTTTGACTGTGGGATCTTCAGTTTCTTTTATAGACTAGACTTAAATTTAAAAATAAAATTAAAAAATTAAGTTTTGAAGCATGTGTTTTTTTAACATTGTTTTAAATTTATTTTTAACTGGCTCATGTCTAATATCCGCTGGCAGGCCATTCAGTAAATAGGGTAGACGTTTTTTAATAGTTCTATCACCATAATAATTATTCACCCTAGGTACCTCAAACTTGCCCGCGGATATTGACCTCGTATCGTGGTTATGTTTGATAAGTGCTAGGTTATGCGTTTGATTGCCATGTTGAGTTGTGATTAATAAATATTTGTGTTTCAAGCTTGCTGGTAGAACATTACATATTTTAAATAATTCCATGTAGTTTTGTTTACACTTATTTTTAGTTTTTTTGTCAACTAGTAATTTCAGAAATCTTATTTGAAGTTTTTCTATTTTTGCTAAGTTTGTTTTAAAGGTTAAACCATAGCAATCAAGCGCGTAACTCACAATTGAATCAACTAAGGTAATGTACAGACATTTTAGTGTACTTTTAGGAAGTTTGAAACTAAGGTGGTAAAATTTTCCTAAGAGTATTCTTAGTTTACTACAGATATCATTAACGTGTGTCGACCATGAAAAATGTTTATCTAGTTTCAGACCTAGGTATGTGACGTTATCGACTTCTTTAATTGGATTACAATGGCAATTAGTATTATTATTATGAATACAATATAAATCATGTGTATATATAGAGGCCCTCAACTCGGGTGGATGGAGATAAGGCGAGTAGATGGTAAGGAGATTAGTTTTCTCTGCATTGAGTACTAAACCATTATCGTGCGCCCATTTGACGACTGCGTTTACATCTTCTTGTATTAAGCTATACATTTCAGCAAGATCTGTGCCGGCAAGCAATATGCACAAGTCGTCCGCGAACATATGCGCTGAACAATGCTTGAGCACTCCACTTATGCTGTTAGCATGCATTAGGTAGCAGACAGGTCCACAACCGGATCCCTGTGTTACTCCGCACTGAACCTCCACCTCCTCGCTGATTGCCTCGCCTACCTTTACGCGGTAGGAGCGCGCGGTGAGGTAGTCGCTGAACCATTGTTTCAGCGGCCCCCTCACCCCACACTCCTCCATTGCTTTCAGTAACGTTTCTGTTTCTAAGGTGTCGAAAGCTTTTTTAAAATCAAAAAATATAGACACGACTTTTGCATGACGATTGCACTAGTCTTTTAAATATTAGTAAATAACAAAAGTAAATTCATAATACGAAAACTTAACTCACTTCAACATCCTCTTTATTCTTCAATAGAGGTGCCTCCATTATATTGGCCAAAGTAAATGTTTCTGACTCCACATCCAATACACAATCTACAACACAACTCAAGTAAAACGACGTTAGCAACTTTGTCTAATATAAATTAACCTGTACGAGATCTTGCATTTCAGCAAGATCTTGCGTCACTTGCGTGTGTTTTTGTACTAACCCAACAGTTTTTCCAATCTTTTCCAATGACGGTCTTTCATAGCTTTGTCAGCCATCAACTCGAGCAGTGGACAAGTTTGGTTGAAATCATCAATTTTGTTTTTCAATTCAATAAAAGCGGGCCAGTCTTTCATACCTCTTGGCAATTTTCGACACCTGAGCGACAAAATTGTAGAATATGCATCTGATCTGAATACTTGAGACTATTTTTTTTTATTTGAGGTTCACAACGTATTTCTTTCGGAAGTAAGTTATTCGACAGAGCGACTCTTCGACCAATTGTTTGTAGGTCAATAATTCATTCGAGCAATCGTTGATCGAGCCTGCGTCTTTCGAAATAAAGTTGCAGACCCTTTTTATATTATTATATAAATTATATAAATAAATATTATACTAGAAAAAAATCGACTAAATAATATACTATTTTCTAGTATATTATTTTGTATTGTTTAAACGAACGAACGTTCACGAATGTTCGCAGGCATAGGTACTACCAAAGACTATGAGACCAAGGCGACTATCCTAGCGACTCACCTACCAGTGCGGTCACCAAGTAACCTGGATATATCTAGGCACCAATCTAGGCACCTCTCGGTGCGTTCGCAGCCTAAGAGTGGGATATCCTAAAAGAATTTCGATGATGCAACAAGATAGACTGCAGCTGTGGTAGTTGTTATATTGGTCAGACGAAACGAACTATCATTGAAAGAGTCCGTGAACACATCACAGCTGTAAAAAACCGCCAAACTAATAAATCAGCGATTGCAGAGCATTTGCTGGAAAGTGGCACAAACCACTGGATCGAATTTTATCGCACGCAGGTTCTTTCCACTGATCGCCATTTTTATTCACGAGTCGTACGTGAAGCGATTGAAATTAAAAAACATCCTAAAAACTTCAATCGCGAAGATGGCCACAAATTATCTGCAGTGTGGAATCCAGTAATTACAAACGCACTACCTCTTTGTTCGCGGTCGGCTAACAACCAGAATACGGCTATGATACGGAATAGGGACACCGTTAGTATAGTGTGCGGCGGTAGTTGGAAAAACTGTTCGACGGTGGATGAAGATTGCACCGCAAAGGAGGAGGCGTAACACCGCAGCTCCAGTCAGCCCGTGACCACGGCCGATGCAACTCGGTCGAAACGTCGGGATAAGGTAGGTGTCCAACACCTATGTTTAGTTTAAAAACGCGTTAAAAACCTGTGTTCCTAATCTAATAAGATGCAACTAGTGACTCGGTAGCTGAGTTGGTAAGAGCATTGGACCGGACTTCCAAAGGTCGCGGGTTCGCACCAGATTAGATTTTTTGTAGTACGTACATCATCTATGAATATTTCAACTTTTACCCTTTGGGTACGGAACCCTAAAAATGTAGAAATTTTAGAATAAATACCTTAAATCAAAGTCAGCCAATTGTTGAACAATTTGTTCAATATCAATATTATTCCAAGGTGTTTCGAAATAACCATCGATTGTATTCATTACGGATAAATACAAAGAATATCTGGAATTGGGTTATTTGATGTGAATAAGGACAGACTATAATGACCGGACATATTCATGAAAAAAGCTTACAGATTTATTAAAAATTAACTTACAGTTTGCTCAATAAATTGAATTCCTTTTTCTTGGCGTGAAGTATAGGATAATCCTTAACTTCCATACCAAACAGTTTTTCTCCATTGGAGTACATTTCAAATCTTCGCCACAACTCATCAAATCTAGCTTGGAACATGATGACCCTAACCAAAAAAATATTTATGTTCAAATTGGTCATTAAAAGTGATTAAAAGTGTAACTTTAGGTATATACAAGGTGTTTGGTAAAAGCCTTATAAAGCCGAATATGGTAGATAGGGACCATCAAACTGAACAACTTTTACTATGGGACCAACTCTGAAATCGCGAAAAAAAAAAACAGCTGTTTCATACAAAAATTAATAACGAAAATATCAAAATGTATGAAACAGCTGTTTTTTTTCAGTTTGATGGTCCCTATCTACCATATTCGGCTTTATAAGGCTTTTACCAAACACCTTGTACATACATCCGCAACCGCAACACAAAAGTATTTAACATTTACGGCCGATTTCAATGATCATCTTCAGTAAGAGATGGGCCATGCCTACTATGGATCTGTTACTAGGACACTGTTGTTATTTTACGTAATTTAACAGAAATATCTAGGCAACAAATCTTAAGTAAGCCTATCTCTTACTAAGGATAGGTTATTGAAATCGGCCGTTAATGAACGAAGCTTTGGTTCATCAAAATCATGGTTATTGGGCATTGTTGAACACGACACTCGACTCGAAATAATATGAAGAGAATGATACCTCAACAAACCAAAGCATTAACTAAGACTATTCGACTCGAAATAATATGACGAGAATGATACATCAACAAACCAAAGTATTAACTAAGACTATGCATTGCCCTCACCTGTCACTAGCCTCCCTAGCAGACAGTCCAGGCGTCATAGGCCCGAAAGCATCATAGTCTGCATCGAACTTCAATACGTCTGTTACGAATGCGTCCACGCCTTCAGTCAGCTCCGTCTGAAGTGGACCTTGCATGTCCACTATCCTCTGTTGCACTTGCTGAGACTAATCATACAAGTTTAGAAAGCTATCTAAATCTACTCTATAATACTTGTTATTACTAGGTACATGTTTTTCAAATATAATTTAGGCACACTATAATAAAAAGCCAGTAATGCGGGCTTTCATTATAGTTATGTTATGTTATAATTCAGTAAAATTTTAGGTAAGCATGCATTTAATTTAAAGAATCAATGATGTCGCAATATCTTGTTTAATACGTACTGTGGTAAGCATAGTTAAAAATGCATATCGCAACCCGTGCACCATGTCAGCGTCATCTTTGGGTATGTCAATTTTGAACTGATCAAATGTAGCGTAACTCTCCTCGATAAGATCCAATTCCACATCCATGCTAAAATTACAGTAAATAGAAAAATGTTGCCGAACGGACTTCGTGAGATAGAACAACTAAATCCAATATATATATAGCATTGTTAAATTTATCATAGGTACCCATTTATGGGCAAAAAGAATTTGCAATACGAAGCATTACATTTTTGAAGTAGCCACAGACTCCCTGTCATGCTCGCACAGGATTTAAAAGCCTTTAGACGCATATACCACAAACGCAAAATAGAAACTCGAGATTTTGTGGTGTTTTGCGGATTTGTAGAAAAAAATACGTAAAATACCAACTACGTATAATCCCATAAACGCAAAACACTACCTGGGACTTTGAATTATTATGTCACTGAAGTGTAGTGGCCAAAGAAACTATTTCGCTAAGGTTCCTCAGCTAGCTGGGTTATATCTATTCTGTGACTATGATTTAAACTAAAAGTACCAGATCAGCATAAATGTAAAGGAGGTCTTATCATACCAGCCTTTCTATTGTCTAATTTCAAAATCTATCGCAATCGCTTTCAGGATGTATCACATTGAAGCTTCTATATAGCACAAATAAAAACTTACCAAAGAAATGCAGCAATGTGTCACAACCATCTGTCAAATGAAAGCGATTGCGATAGATTTTAAATCAAAGTTGGTGTTCTGCTTAGTTGGTATTTTGCGTAAGTGGTATTTTGCGTTTATGGCGTATTGCGTAAGGGTGGTATTTTTCGTATGTGGTATTATGCGTCTAAAGGTTTTAAAAGCTATAGCTCTAGCTAGTCTACACAATTGAAGTTTGCAAAATATAAAGTAAACAATCAGCCACGTACCCAATAAATTCTTCTCGAATCATCTCAAGACACATCATGGCGACCCTCACATCGTCTAAATCTTTTATCCTCTTGTTCATTGTTTTCATTCGGTCCTTGATGAACTGCATCATTTTTGTTACCCGCTCTTTATACGCTTGACTTAGAAGCTTTCCAAGAATTCTCTTCCATTCTATTGATTCTAAGTGTAGAGCTAATTTAACTCTATCTGCAATTTGATATTTACCAAATTTAGATCCTTTATCCTAATACCAATTATTCGATTTCGTTTGTATTTTATCAAAATTATTGATTTCAATACCCGTATTAATTTCAATTGATCCTATGATATGCCTTTCAGGTAAACTAAGCACTTCTTCAGTTTGATTTTCGTACTTTTTAAGCATGTCTCTAATGATGACATTCAACGGATTGGAATCAACAAAATCTTGCACTTGTTGAACTCTATCTTCAGCCCACAAATGAGCAAATCTTCCGTAAGCCTAAAACCAGTATTAGTAGTTTA
The DNA here is from genome assembly GCA_950108535.1 of Agriphila straminella. Classification (NCBI taxonomy): domain Eukaryota; kingdom Metazoa; phylum Arthropoda; class Insecta; order Lepidoptera; family Crambidae; genus Agriphila; species Agriphila straminella. The sequence goes on along the minus strand of OX467306.1, from coordinate 8,626,702 downwards.
AATAGTACGCTTCTACTATTATTCCTGCCCCTCTATTTAAGTTGCCAACTTTATATTATTTTGCTAACTTAAAACTTAAGACACTCAACCATACAGTTAATTTTAAAAGAAAAGCATTACTTATGATTATGTCTTTATCAAATTATCAGCACGTGTGCTGATAATTGGAAAACATAAAATTTCTGTATCCAGATATTGGCACCACAATATTTCTATTGTAAGCAAAAAAATAAACTTAAAATACTAAAAAAATACGTATCGTTAGCTTGTCAATTCCATACAACACAACAATATCAGGCTGTGATATACATAAGATTGCGACATGTAACTTATTTGTCTAATGCTTACATTGAATCTTTAAGTTAGAACGAACGATATTATTGAATAAAAGTTTAAAATAAATTCTTGAACAATTTAACTAAGCAAAGCTTGTAATATAATACGTTTTAAATTAAATACTTATTATACATAGTAACTTAACACCCAGACCCGACTCCGAAATTAAAATTCATCATTTTAATTTTTGCCTGGCCGGGAATCGAACCAGGGACCTTTTGCGTGGTAGACCGGTATGTTGACCACTTCACCACTTAGGTCAACAAACTATTGGATTTGGGAATGGTACTGCAACTTAAACATTTTACCTTTAATAGCTTCTCAATATCTGGCTTATACATATACATCATCCCTTGCAGTGCCATAACTGATCTGACGATATCTTTATGCTCAGACACCATTCTGAAATAAGATCTCAGACCTCCCATCGAGGAAAATTGTCTCGATCCTGTAGATTAGATTAGATTAAAAACAAAGGTGTTTTACACCTTCTGCCTTAATTTAAGCAACTACTTATTTGTTTTATTTGTTTTGTTTCACACATTTGTTTTATTTGTTTTGTTTCACAAAACAAAACAAAACTTATTGAATACACGATTGCAGTTCTTACTTACCACTCATACTACGAGTCTCCATTAAGGAGAGGCCTTTAGATCTTTCTTTATTTAATTGATCTTGCTGACCCCACATGAACACGTTGCGGTGTATATCCATGACGCAGTTCAAAACAACCTATATGAAATAGTAGATTGTACAACAAGTGCATAAAACGCATCATTTTACCCGAGACGTTTATATATCCACCCGAGCCGCAGGCGAGGGTGGATAGTTAAGTCGAGGGTAAAATGGGTTTTATGTACGAGTTATACACTCTGCTTTCACTTCGATTGTGAGGAAATTAAACAAAAAATGTAAAAAAATTGAAACTTTTTTTTAAATTTTAGTGACAAATTATATAATTTTGGAATGTGCTCATCAAGGCCTTTCATTTGATAACCCATATTCAAAAAATTCAAAAAATATTTTTTTTACTTAAATTTTAGTGACAAATTATATAATTTTGGAATGTGCTCATCAAGGCCTTTCATTTGATACCCATATTAAAAAATTTACAAAAAATATTTTTTTTCAAATTTTAGTGACAAATTATATAATTTTGGAATGTGCTCACCAAGGCCTTTCATTTAATACCCATAATCAAAAATTAAAAAAAAAAAAATTTTTTCTTAAATTTTAGTGCAAATTACATAACTTTGGAATGTGCTCATCAAAGCCTTTCATTTATTACCCATATTCAAAAACGGTTATTTTTAATTAAGGCTTTTCAATTGATACCATTTTCAAAAATTGAAAAAAAAATGTAGGTAGTTATTATAATATGGATTATGATTAAAAATGAATGGAAAATAACAAGTTTATTTAACGAAGTTTAATTGCATGTGTGGCTGTTTACCTGACAACCTTTGTCTTAGAGCTGAACTTAGACGAAGATTTTACCTTATGCTCTAGAGCATGAAAAGCGATTTTATGCAGCCTATACTAAACATAACGACGAACTTTACGAGTATGAGAAGTGAAAATAAAATTTTCTTAGATCTCCAAATTTATCAAAATTATTATTGTACTTTATGCTACGAAGGGCATTAATTATCTATGAGTGATGTTAGAATAAAACCTGTGAGAAAGAAGATTGAATTTCTTCGAGCGTTGGCTTTATTAAAATTCTGGGTATTGCTAAATACATCATAGTTAACATTAGAGGCTTCAACTTCTTTTGTTCTTCAGGATCAGTAGTCATTGTCAAAAAACTGAAAAGATTACAATAATTTCGTAAATAAAATACGGCTAGCTATGCAGAAACCATCTCTTAAATATTTTTTTACCTTGAAACTGACGCTCTTCGCCTCAGAATATCCAAACTCAGCCTTGTACATTTAATTAAAGATTCTAAGCATTTAGTAGCAAAATATGCAAATAGTTCGTTGCATTCGTTTAAAGTAGGTGTAACTTCAAAACGATCTGGATTCTCAATTTCCAGAAACGCTGAAAAGGATGTAATATTTAAGCAACGATTTTATTTTGCTTTTGTTTTGAAGTTCCTAAAGCTTCCCAAAGATTCAAAAGCGTTTCTACCTGCGTCTTCAGGAAAAACTCTTGTCGCTGATGTCACTTGTTTTAACGCCTTTTCAATATCTAACCTACAAGTTAACAAGTAATCAGTAATGATTCTAAAATGTCTTACTAATATCCTTATGAAATAATAATTAAATATTTACCATTTGTCTTTTAAGTCTCTAATTTGCTTAGAGGGTACGCTATCTAAAAACTTGTTAATTAATTCAATAACAGCCACTTCGGCATTCCAGGACTTTTGTTGTAATTCATTAGCTAGAAATAGTCAGGATGATATATTAAACAAAATAAACAACAATGAAGTATAACTGAATGAGCGCGTATAGAAAATGTATAGTCACCAATTTCATCTCTTCTAACTATATTTTCGTCATAGAACACAGAGGGATCCACAGATTGTTCAGGTAGATACACTAGCAAAGTCTTCGTTATAGATTGTAAAATAGTATCGATTCGAGCTTCTTTCATATCTACCACCTATAAATGTGTAATTTTTGTATTTTTTTCCTTACATCTATCAAATCATTAGAGTAGTTAGTTTTCTAACTAACCTCTTTCACAAACAGATCAACTTCATCCAAAACACTTTCAATTTGTTCACAATAAGCTTGAATTTCCAAAGATGTCCATGTGATCGTCGATAGGCCAGGCTGGAATGCTTTTTCTAGCTTTATTAATTGCGCTCGTAATAAAGGCAAGTATAATTTGGGCATACTCCTGAAAATATTTTACAGTTAAGATCGACCAAAATAAAAATCAAGCTGTTGTAGTTAAAGCAATACCAACCGCCTTATCGCGTTATTCCTTTCGACTAAATATTTCATCATTTCGAAATCTCCCAATATTTTTTCTTTACAAAATGCCACTATTTGAGCACCATCAGGTACACCTTAAAAAATATTTAATAGGTACAATGTTAGTTGAAAACATAAACTTAATATTCCACTCGAATAGACAGACTATGGTACGAGTGACAAACCGATTCTTATGGCTTATAGTGGGAGATCTTGGGGATCGATTTGTATGGGGACCTTGCATTTTTGAGACAAAGCAAACCGCTTGGAACAGGTGTTCCTGGGGGTGATCTGAGCTGATTTAGCCCGGTTGCCACGCGGTTCCCCCCAGCAGGTGGGCAGGGGAGGGGGGAGAGCAGTGCGCCAGCGGGCCTCACTCTAAGCTTCATATCTGCATACACGGAGCAACTATATCGAGTTTGGTGTCTTTTTCTGATAATTCGAGGACGAGGAATCCATTTTTGGGACTAAATTTGCACTCACCCATACAAAAAACGCGCGAAATTCAAAAGTATATTTTTTTCTCCACTATTTTTTTTTCGAAAATCCTCTACAGAATTAAAACTATGAAGATTTTCCCCGAAAAAAAAATACTACTGAAAAGTCCAGTTATCCCACTATTTATAATAATAAACTTGTTAAACATTTTTGACTAATAACTGTGTTAAAAAAAATGTTTTATGTCGCGCGGCGGAACTTTCTCAGCCTTTTTTTTTCAAAAATATTTTCTACATAATTAAAACTATAGAGATCTGCCCAGAAAAAAAAACTGGTTTAAAGTCCAGTTATTTTACTATATAAAATAATACATTTGTTAAATATTTTTGTCTGGTCATAGTGTTAAAAAAATGTTTTGTGTCGCGCGTCGGAATTTTCTCAATCATTTTTTTCGAAAATACTCTACAGAATTAAAACTATAAATATTTTCCGCAGATAAAAAATACTAGTAAATAGCCCAGTTATCCTTCTATAAACAAATATAAAACTGCGTTAAAATGTTTTGTGTCGCGCGGCGGAATTTTCTCTACAATTTTATTTATTTACGAATATTTTCTACAGAATTAAAACTATGAAAATTTGCCCCAGAAAAAAATACTGGTGAATAGCTCAGCTATTTTACTATATAGAATAATACATTTGTTAGACATTTTTGTCTAGTAACTGTATTGAAAAAATGTTTTGTGTCGTGCGGCAGAAATTTCTTTACCATTTTTTTTCGAAAATTGTCTACAGAATTAAAACTTTGAGGATTTGCCCCCAAAACAAAAATACTAGTGAATAGCCCAGTTATCCTACTATATAGAATAATAAACTATTCAAAATTTTTTGTCTAGTAACTGTGTTAATTTACATTACATTGATAAATTACTTCAGACGTGACAAATATTCATACAAATTAAATTAAATAATGATGTTGGGAAAACGTTCGCCATTAGAATTATTATAAATGTGATAAAATTAACATAGTTATGAGATGTTTAAAAAATGCGGGTTAAAATAAAAATTGTTCGCAGTTGCCACTACTTACATGCACATAGGTCTGTGCATGTTAGATTTTTTTACTGCAGTTGCACCTCCCAGCAACGAATTAATTTAACAAGCAGCAGATGCAGCAGGTAGTTTTTTTAAATAGGCTCCCAATAGCCATTTTGTTTGGACCAGCCCCAGTCAGTCAGCAGGGCATGACAGCTGTTGCTGAGGGGCTTTAATCTGTCCCCAAACATAGCCTCCTTGGTAAACTGCACGGAGAATATGGTTACAAAGTGCATCTTCCGTTGTAGGCAGATTTTCCAGCTGGAGATATTTTTTGGTAAAGAGTACTTTTCGGCACTCATTTACACTCGAACTTGTGCCTGATCTGAAATCAGTGACAAATAAATATTCATAATGTTAAAATAATGTCTAGGAACCATAATTATTATTCACATCTCGTAATTCAAATCTCTTCACTTCAGACTTAACATTGCATTGTAAGGTTACCACAGTACGCGACAGGTCATCTGAGCGATTGGTCACGTACTGCAAACTTTTGTTAAATATATGATTTTAGTTGTAACGCATTGGTTTATAATTTATTTTACAGGACCAGAAAAGACTTGAGTCTAAAATAAATTATAAATTCTGTAAAATAAATTATAAATTCTTGCCATTCTTCCACGCCTTTTCAGGTTGCCATACTGTGTCTTTTTATGTGGAAAGGGTACAAAAAGTGCATTTCTAGCTTGGAGCACATATCCTGCAGTGACTGAAGGGTTCAAATATGCCATACAAGGCAATATTGAGCAGGCATTGCCTATATTGGAAAAAAATGTTATTGTCTTGTATTGTATGACAAGTAAGAACCCTACAATATTCAGTCTGAAGAGATTTGAATTACGAGATGTGAATTTATGGTTCCTAGACATTATTTTAACATTATGAATTTTTATTTGTTACTGATTTCAGATCAGGCACAAGTTCGAGTGTAAATGAGTGCCGAAAAGTACTCTGTACAAAAAAAGATCTCCAGCTGGAAAATCTGCCTACAACGGAAGATGCACTTCGTAACCATATTCTCCGTGCAGTTTACCAAGGACGCTATGTTTGGGGACAGATTATAGCCCCTCAGCAACAGCTGTCATGCCCTGCTGATTGATTGATTGCAAACAAAATGGCTATTGGGAGCTTATTTGGAAAAGCCTTACCTGCAGCATCTGCTGCTTGTTAAATTAATTCCTTGCCGTTGCAAAACAAAATGCGCAGGGAAGAAATAAAGCTAAAATGCACAGACCTATGTGCATGTAGTGGCAACTAAGAACAATTTTTATTATAACCCGCATTTTTTTATACATTTCATAACTATGTTAATTTTATCACATTTATAATAATTCTGAAGGCAAACGTTTTCCCATCATCTTTATTTAATTTAATTTGTATTATGTATTTGTCACGTCTGAAGTAATTTATCAATTTAATGTAATGTAAATTATCAATGTAAGCAGAAAAATAACAACTTATCAGAATTTTGCAGGTCTGCCGCGAGACACAAAACATTTTTTTAACACAGTTACTTGACAAAAATGTTTGAAAAATTTATAATTCTATATAGTAGGATAACTGGGCTATTCACTCGTATTTTTGTTTTGGGGACAAACACTCATAGTTTTAATTCTGTAGACGATTTTCGAAAAAAAAAATGGTAGAGAAATTTCCGCAGCGAGACACAAAACATTTTTTTAATACAGTTACTAGACAAAAATGTCTAACAAATGTATTATTCTATATAGTAAAATAGCTGGGCTATTCACCAATATTTTTTTTCTGGGGCAAATTTTCATAGTTTTAATTCTGTAGAAAATATTCGTAAATAAATAAAATTGTAGAGAAAATTCCGCCGCGCGACTCAAACATTTTTTAACGCAGTTTCTAGAAAAAAAATGTCTAAAAAATTTATATTTGTTTATAGTAAGATAACTGGGCTATTTACTAGTATTTTTTATCTAAAGAAAATATTTATAGTTTTAATTCTGTAGAGTATTTTCGAAAAAAAAATGATTAAGAAAATTCCGACGCGCGACACGAAACATTTTTTTAACACTATAACCAGACAAAAATATTTAACAAATGTAATATTTTATATAGTAATATAACTGGGTTATATACCAGTTTTTTTTTCTGGGGCAAATCTCTATAGTTTTAATTATGTAGAAAATATTTTTGAAAAAAAAAAAGGCTGAGAAAGTTCCGCCGCGCGACATAAAACATTTTTTTAACACAGTTATTAGTCAAAAATGTTTAACAAGTTTATTATTATATATAGTGGGATAACTGGACTTTTCAGTAGTATTTTTTTTTTCAGGAAAATCTTTATAGTTTTAATTCTGTAGAGGATTTTAAAAAAAAAAATAGTTAAGAAAAAAATTTTTTTTGAATGTCGCGCGTTTTTTGTATGGGTGAGTGAAAATTTAGTCTCAAAAATGAATTCCTCATACAAGAAAAAGACACCAAACTTGATATAGTTGCTACATGTATGCAGATACGAAGCTTAGAGTGAGGCCCGCCGGACGCACTGCACTCCCCCCTCCCCTGTCCACCTGCTGGGGGGAACCGCGTGGCAACCGGGCTAAATCAGCTCAGATCACCCCCAGGAACACCTGTTCCAAGCGGTTTGCTTTGTCTCAAAAATGCAAGGTGATGTCCCCAAGATCTCCCACTATTATGCGATATGCGAGAAAGAGTTAAAAGAAAATGACTGCAGAACCTGGTTTGACTTCATTTAGCGTCTTTTATCATCTTGGTGAAAAGCGTCCACTCGATTCTTTTGTGATTTTGATCGCGATCGGGTCGATTTGGCTCTTATAAATATAAATCAATAATGGTGTCGTGTTCTGTGTTGAATTGTAATGTTACTTACGACAACAACCCAAATAAACACTCATTTTACAGGTAAGTACTTAAATATTATTGTACAAATACCATTTTCATATTTCATATTTTATTTGAATATATTCCCATACACACTAAGTAAGTGATACACTAATATCATTCTATTAACCCTCTATTTTCTAAATAAAGGCTGATTTCTAAACATTATGTGTTAGATAAAAAGATATTATGTCCGTGAACTTGAGAAAATACGACGTAGAGATTGACCAAAAATTATCGATATCGATACTCATGTCGATGATTTCCAATATGACTTTGCTTGTCTTTGTGAACACTGATACTTTTATTTAAAGCTGCTTTTAATCGATAGTTTTCAATTACTTCAAACTTTTTGGAGAGAAAATAAAGATTATTTTATTATTATTATCATTTATTATTATTAAATAGTAAATTATACCTACTTAAGTACCAATTTAACAATATTTCCAGGTTTCTTGTAAACCCAGTGATGCAGTTAAACTGGATAAAATAATAAATAGAATAGGCTGGAAGCCTCAAAGAAAACATTAAGAAATTATTTAAATAAAATTGCTCTCTTCAGAGGACAATAATGGCACCTAAATGTTTAATTGAAGTATACTTTATTACAATAATGATTAAATCTTGTTTGTTTTATTTATTAGAGCACTACATTATGGTTATCGACAACCTAAAATAAACTCGAGAGCTCTAAAATTCACGCACACGTTTACAAATTTTCAAACACTGGCTCATGTCACTTTTGGTGTCGCAGTCGCAGCCTCGCAGCCTCGCAGCCAAGCGAACTCTGTCCGTCTATTCGAGTGGAATATTAAGTTTATGGTTAAAAATTAAGTAATAGTACATTATGAGACAAGTTAGCTTAGGTTGCTCATTGCACACAAGGCTGTAGGTTGCAGCCCGAGCCGCAGGCGAGGGCGTAACTCAGCCGAGTGTGCAATAAGCAAGAGCTCACGGGTTTCATACGACGTTTTTCAACACATTTGCGAGGAAAAAACAAAGTAATTTATCACACAGCAACAAATATGGCAAAAACAAAATATGATAATTATGGGAAAAGGCGCGCATGTTTTTTTTGTTTTTTTTTTCACACGCCCAATGCAAGAATATTTTGAGAACAAAGGGGTGAGGAGCATACAGCCTACTACTAATACTTCAAAATGATAATTTTAAGTGACAAAATGCAAATATTTTAATATTTTATAACAAAATATTGTGAATTATGAATAATTTGATAATAATATATATTTATTTGACTTAATTAGGGACTTGCACACTTCTTTATTCCAAAAATGTATATGAATTTTCAGCAGCATAAAACCTATTGGTTGTCAAAAAAAAAATAACCGTATTACCCGGCTAAATTGGGAATGCTCTGTTTACTAGCATAGAACTTGCAGTAAGGTACTAATTTAACTTTGTAGGGTTAATTCAATTACGAACTAGTGTTTTATATATTATTGCACGCGTTTGTTATAGCTCGGTTTATGGCCCTAAAAGCGATGTATTAGGGCTCACTTTACGAGAAAGTGTGTTGAAAATGATATTAAAAAAACTATCAAAGTAAACTTACTTAGACCAAGCTGCCACATATACTCAACCTCTCTAATACATTCAGGAATATACAAGTTGAAGTTGACAATATAGAAATTAGTCAAAGGATGTCTTATCAATAAAGGCGCAGTAAGGCCTAACCGTACCTAAAAAAGGAAAGTTATCATATCACATAAAAATTAACTACAAAATGAAAAATATAAAATGAATGTTAAAAATAAAAATGCACTTATTGTTATTATGTTATTTAACTTCATTTTTGTGGAAGTTATATAATAACTTGTAGCAAAATTTCAAAAGCACAAAAGCTTACCTGGCCGACATTTTCCGCCCAAGCATCGTGGTAAATCAATTCAAACTCAGTGAACACTATGCTCATCACATTGAACAATTTAATACACCTTTGAGTATTCTGTAACGAAAGAAAATCTCTTTACTTATTCCATACTTCCATAAAGTAACGTGCGCTTCATTTGGATAGCTTCAGAAGCAAGATGTTATACGCTGATAATGGATACCATCACAACATAATATAAAACAAAGTCCCTCGCCGCGTCTGTCTGTCTGTTCGCGATAAATTCAAAAACTACTGAACGGATTTTCATGCGGTTTTCACCAAATGATAGAGCAATTCTCGAGGAATATAATATTTTGAGGTTTTAAGTAAATTGGTAGAAATATGACGATAATTCTTGAACAAGTCGGCAAAAATTAAGCTGACTGGGAGCTTGCATCGAAAACGCTGCATAAACCTTTTAAGCTATAACAAAATAATGTATAATGGAATCGTTCATTTTTAATAGATCTACAAAAAAGTCCGCGATGGCATATATCTATCTTTTAAGAATAGCTATACCCATTTTATCTTCTTAAAAATTGGTCACTTACAATGCGGTAATTTGGAAAGCTATTTAGAAGTATTCAGTATTCAGCTATTTCACTTCTGGCTTCTAGTTTCTAAAATATTATTTCGTGCTCCTAGACGTCGTACGCGCAATACACCCCTTTTACAAGTCCCACAATGCCACACTAACTATTAACGGAATTCGGTTATCTTACGACTTATCCGCACGTATAACGCGCATTTTCGCGGCATCGACCTTTTTTCAAAAACTAAACGTACATTTCAAAAAGAGGTTGTAAAGGTACTGCAAGAAATTTTATAATTTAGTTTTTAGTTTTTATTTTTCTTTTTTTCTTTATGTAGGTACTACTAATACCGTCCGGCGTGCCATTTGCAATGGCAAGGAAAAAACGGAGGTTGGCAGGAAGTCGGGGATATATAAGTTAACAAGTTAACATGTAACCAATGTAATTCAGTATACGTTGGTCAAACTGGCCGTAGTTTTGATATACGTTATAAAGAACATATTTCCGCCTATAGGAATGGCCGACCGGAACGATCTCATTTCGCGGAACATTTATTAAATACCGGACATCAACTATCTGATGGCCATTCCTATGAGGTTTTACATACTTGTAGTAAAGGTCTACGACTGAACGTGTTGGAAAACCTAGAATTTATCAAACACAATGTTGATGGAACCATACTTAACAATCAACTTGACGTCTCTTCCTCGCCATTGCTGCGTATTTTCTCAAATAATTATAATTCTTAGAAATAAGTATCTAATTAATAAAACACATTATTTAATGTATATCAATTTATTTGTAGGTAATTTAAATTAAAAACCATGTTTTCTTTCTTTTTTCTTTTTTATTTGAAACTGGAAACATTCTTCAAACGTTGTCACTGTCAGTCACTCGATGCGCAGTGAGGAGGAAGTGACAATAAATACGGTGTCGGAGGGCGTAGTTGCTCATTCGGTGTTGGTTTACGCACGATCTAACTCCTGAGGATGCTCCGGGTTGGGGCGAAACACGTGTAGAGTAGCCTAATTGGTGAAGGTGCAAGGTGTGTTGCTGTCTTGCTAAATGCAGGTATTGTGCACTTATATTTTGTGGTGTGCTGCATATTTTTGCGGGCGGGCAGGCGGTGCATCTTGCATATTTGTTTGCGGAAGTAAGCTACATATATTTCTTTTTTCAAAATGGTTTGGGACTTCCGCCAAGTGACGCCTGATTCAATCAAATATTTTTTATGCACTTTATTTTACCCTTTTACACCATACCATTTAATTGAATGTTCTTAGCAGTTATCGTAAAAAAATAACGCGTGCGAGAATAAATTCAAGCGCGTTTCTTACACCGATGTCGGAACGGGACTGACACAACCTTTGAAGCGAATGGGTGATGGGTGTTGTTGGAAGGTCGCATTTGGCAAAAGAGGAAGGACCCGAAGCGAAGCGAGGGCGGGTCGCTAGTAAATAATAATATAAAAGAATAAGCAAAATCCTAATATAAAGATTAATATTGTAAATTATGTATGTTTCAATAGGTAACACTAATGGAGAATTCAAATCAGTTTAAACCCGTACCATATGCGTAATAATAAGTTCCTGTTTCTTGAACTCCTCCATGGGACCTTTGATATTTTTATCGTAGAATCGTATCCACATGATTCTGCCAGCCACGGGCGGCATGTTCCTAGGCAGCTCTGGACCCTCACGCTCTTCATTGTACCTACAACATTAGAAACCATATTATGCAATTAACAAACATTATTATTTATCAAACGGATTTTTTTATATGGAATATCTACTTAACTTCAGATTCAAAAAAATATGTATTGAACCTTAGAAGTTTTTTAACTACGTAATAAATTATGAGTTATTACCTATCTCTAATTGACTCTATTTCTCCAGTATAAGTACTGATCAAATCGTAATATTGATCTTCAAGATAAAGGCATTCCAGCTTCAGTTTTTCAAATCTAGCTAGCAATTGCAACGCTATCTCCGTAGTTGGACATTTGTTGACGCTCTGGAAGTAATTAGAGAAAGTCCAACGATGGAATTTTCGTAAGAGTAAAGTCAAATCACCGATAAGTTACCTACCGTTATCATAAAATTTTCTAATAATAATTCTTGATTGCCGATCGCATCTTTGTATATTTTGAAATCTTTATCAAAATCTGGTCGTCTGAAAAAATAAAAAAATATGTTAGTCTTATTATATTGTTTAAATAGAAGTAATATTTTATTTTTTTACCTGTGATCTAATGCGTCGTATGTCTTCGTGGATATTTGTTTAAATAATTTGTTCGCATTAGCAGCGTACTCTTCAATTCCTTCCAAAGTTGTCTTGTTCAACACGTAGTACGTTATATACGTTTGAAATAAATCATTTATCTGAAATACCACTTAGCTAAATTAGGTACCTATTCACCGTTATAAATATTGGAGATATTTTTGAAATCAGGCATAAAACGCCGACAGATAATTAAATTGGGTATGTACCTATATGCCTTTCCCAAGGATATCCACTACGATCGGTCCTACCAACGAGATATCAAAGACACGAAAATTAGACCGGTCACCTTGGTCATTTCAGCAACTTGGCCATTTTATCACTTTGGTCATTTCAGCACCTTGGTCATTTTAGCACCTTGGTCCTAACGCCCCCGAAAGGCATGTACCGAGCCTACCAAAACTTATTATAAAATAACCTTTAGAAGCCTCCTCCGGAAAGTTTCGAATTTTCCAAAAATGTACATCTCGGAACAGTCAAAGGGCCTTTCGTCTGCTGCCTCTACCATCTCCTTCTGGGTTTCGCTATAGCACTCTCGATAAAAACTGTACAAGCCTAAACAAAGCTGAAACCAAATATTCAGAGATTTCCTTATGTTGATTTTGATCTTTTCTCCAATACACCTTACGGCCTGGCCACAGCCAGCCGCGGCGGGCGGCGGCGCGGCAATCGAATTCGGTAATCACTGCGCGGTCGCGCCGACGAGGTGAGAGGTCGCCATCAAGATAGCATGCAGTGATTATTAAATTCGCTTGCCGCGCTGCCGTTACAAGTTGTATTCTCTCTATTGTAACTCTATTGTAGACTATTTTATCCCATTCCCATTCATTCATGAAGTCAACAAAATCCACTTTCAATTTCAGTGCCAGGAAACATATTATGTTCACCACATGATTCTTCAGACTAGCCTAATACCTGGTTCTAGCTCGTAAAACTTAATCAGTCTACATTACTATATACCTTAGCTTTCTTAATGAAATTCAATTTGTCCTGATTCCAAATTGTTTTCTTCCCATTATTAGTCATAAAATCCATACACATATTCAAAATTTGATTGGTCACTTTTACCAAGAGCGTTGATATCTGTTTGGTCGTGTTGTAATACCGAGACGTGGCGAATATCATTCGAACGGTATATAAAAGACCGGGTATGTACTGTTGCATTGTCAGTGGGTCGCACCTGCGAATTTACAAAATTGTAAAAAAATACACGTAAAATAGTAGGGAAAATGTCCAAATTAGCAAGTATAACGCCCATTTCAGGTACCTGTACAATGGTTCACAATACTTCTCTAGCGCATATAAATACTTGACGTTGTCATACGATTCATTATAATAATCAGTAACTTGGTTGTCTAGTAGCCTCCATTTCTGAAATTAAGGATTACAATTATGCAGAAGTTAAAAACATACCAAGTAGGTTCCTAAGTAATAGTTTTGATATGATTTAGTAAGATAACATCTAAATCCTGTGAAAAAATCTACTACACCTAAGGCCAAAGGCCCAAACCCAATCAAGTTTTTACTAAGGATTCTTGCATCTAAAAGTTGTGTTTCAAAATTTGATTATACCTTAATGAGTTTAGATTTGGCTCGTATAAGCGTGTGTATGTACATCTGACAAGCGTCGCTCTTGATATGCTCAATGATAGATGTGAACGTGGTCAGCTGTCTGCGCCAGTGATCCAACTCAGCAAGTGGGCCTATGTTAGACGGCTCGCGTCTCAGTTGCTGGCTCTGGACTAACACCTGGGATAAATACATATAAGTATGAACCAATCACGTACTTATTTATATACCCAATGATCCTGTCCTGAATGATCTGCCTGCGTCAATAATCCAACTCAACACGAATATAGGATGGGTCGAATCACGTCAATTAAATTAGGAAGGTCTAGCTAGCATTGTAAATATTAAATAACACGGGCACAAATATTCAGATAACAACATTTGATGTCAATTAAAACAATGAATTCGTCGATTATAGTGATAATTAATATTTACACAGATTTTTATTGTTTGATGATTATTTAGTCGAATTAGATTAGAACTGTACCTGATTAACTAGAAATAACTTCTTATGTACTAATCATGCACATAATGCTAATACCTAACCAACTACGCTAATGTAATGACTACATGACACCCTATAACAGTTTTTTTCTTTAGTTAAAAATACCTTACCATTGTTATTTGTTTCATCCACTGTTTCACATAGCTACAGATCTCCTCTAGAACATGCGTCTTTGTAATAGCAGCTTTCATTTTCTCTTGGTCTGACAACTCCTCTTCGTACAAAGTCAAGTTTATTTTGAATTTGGTGCAACAATCCAGATCAATTTTCGTTTCTAAAATACCATCAAATTAACTCTTTTATTTATTACGTTACAAAGTTAACGGAAACAGCTATAGCATAGTTACCAGAATTTGATTTCTGCGGCTTCACTGTTCTAGCACGCAATATTCAAGTCCTAGATATCTAGGTAAGGTAATAGGTTAACGTGTACGGAACTGCCCCCCTAGCATGATCATCGAAACACTATATACTTATATCGCGTGATACAGCGTTTTATCGACATGATAAATCGCTATATCGGGGACTAAACTCTTTTTCAAAAGTTAGCTGTCAAAATTACCGGTTACCTTACAACTTACCGGTTGACTGGTAGAGAATGCCCTTGGGCATTAAGTCCGCCATTTGCTGTTTTATTTTAAGCAATAAAGATTAAATAAAATAAAAATAAAATAAAATTTATCCGAAGTAGCGATTCCATTACAAAATTGCCAATGTTATTTTTCGATTGCTTAGGTAGGTACGTAGCTGATCTTTTATGATTTTCCTATTTTTTTTAGTGCTAAACTACCCCAGTACTATAGCAAACAAATAGTAAAACAAATAAGTATTCCAATCAGTCAAGCCATTTTTCAGCTTTTATGATTAGGATTATTAAGAAAGAGTCCTTACTTGCGAGGTAGTCAATGAACAGCATGATCTTAGAAACGTAAGTCTTAATGATATCCTCGCTCTTCGGGTTGGGAGGGTTGATGTCCCCCCAAGCCTTGCACGCCCTCAGTGCAGGCAAGTATGTATCATTCATTGTTTTGAAAATACCGGATACCACGTTTTCTGTCTCGGGGTTCATATCAAAGAAGACCAAATAATAGTCCTGTATAGAGAATCAATGTAATATTAATGTTCTGCCATATTATTGAGCTCGGTGGCGCAGTGGTTTAGCGCCCAGCCCAGCGATTGCGGAAGTTAAGCAACGTTCGCATGGGTCGGTCATGGGATGGGTGACCAAAAATTTATTATCTCGAGCTCCTCCGTGCTTCGGAAGGCACGTTAAGCCGTTGGTCCCGGTTGCATTTGCAGTCGTTAACACCCACCAATCCGCATTGGGCCCGCGTGGTGGGCTATGGCCCATCCTCCTTACCACCCATAAGGAAGGCCTGTGCCCCAGCAGTGGGGACAAACAAAAATGGCTGATGGACATATTATTGAAATTCCGAAAGTATTTATTATTATTTAAGGTAGAACCAATTTATTTAACAATACTGAAACAGGTGATAGTACGAGTATGGCTTAAACTGAACAACTTTCTCCAAGTAACATAGTTCGTTAACTATTTTTTTTTCGCCTTTCCATAGTAAGTTGATCAGCTGACCACGTTTTGTGTGGGAGTATGATTTTTTTTTCTTTTTCCACCTATGTTCCTTGGAGAAAGTTGTATGTTTCTGATTTGTGTTGTGAGAAAGACATTTATTCCTTCGGGCAACGAAGGCATTTATTTCTGTGATCTGTGAAATAGACAGAAGCTGTAGGATTTAAAAAATCGGCTTACGTCAGCAACATTCTTCATATCAATCAATTTATTTTTTATTCTGTACATCGCAACACATCGACCTTCTGTACCTATGGTCGCAGCGTCTGAGATGTAAGTCCGCTCCATCCACGTTTTTTGATTTGGTACAAATCGACCCGTTTCTATAATGATACTCATAATAAGCGAATAAAGTTAAAACGTAATGATTTCTTTATTTATGTGCGTGGAAAGATATCAACCAATTTTTGGGAAATAAAATCTTACCCATTTTAACTGGCGGCAAAAAAGCTTCACAAAGTACTACACAGTTCCTACCACCATCAACTACTGCACTGTCGAGCAAGTCTATATAAATATCTGCATCAAACACGCCATCCTATAAAAGCCATTCAACGTTATAAAACCCATTTATTGGCAATGACACTAGCAGTCGAACTAAAATTGTACAGACAACATAGCAATGTTTAGAAATTTAATTCTTTATTACTTTTTTATAATTTGAGTATCTTCAAATACATGCTTCATTTTTATATTTCTCCAGTAGGTATATTTGCGAAAAAAGTAATTAGTTGTTTACCGTGTACTTAGGTACCATAGTAGAATAACCTCGTATCTATAGACGACTAAGTAATGACTATGCTTTCAATATTATATTCACATGCAATTTAAGGTACCTGGTTGTCTGGTTCACAATTTGTCTGTATTCTACAATTCGTCTGATTTGTTTTAAAAATTAGCAGATCGTCTGCCGGACTAACTGCTAATTTTTCATATCAGTTCGTCCAGCAGACAAACTACTAAATCGCATATATACCGCATTTCGCCCAGCAGATTACTTATATCATAAAGGCACAAACGCCCGAAATAACCTATGCCAGTGTACCTAATTACCTATACTATTGGTCTTCTAGCAAGACAAAGTCTGGTCTCGTCTGGATTTCAAAATGGTAAAAGTCCAAACTACTAATTTTTATTATTAATTCGTCTGCCAGACAAATTGCGAATTAGAAAAATACAAAGATCATAAAGCCAGACAAATTGAGAAGAAAAATTCGCAGTTTGTCTGCCAGACGAATTGCGAACCAGACAACCTGCGAAACACTCCCTATAAATTAATCTTATAAATGCACCAAAGATTAATTATAGGTACTTTGAATTGCATGTCAATATCATATTTTTGCAAAATTGCAAGTTTTTCTCAAGTCATTACACTTACTCGTCTATACATAGATACGAGGGTTAGAATTTTGAAAAAATAAATTAGAAATTAATTCTTCTCACCAGCACATAATCGACTGATTTGTCCAGTATCAATGCCGCATTCTCTAGCAAAAATCTGGTTTGAGTTTTTAAACCTCCCATGCGATTATTACGTGCTTCCTTAGCCCTTGCCTAGAAAACATTTAAATAATTTAATAAGGACTAGTCATTGATATATCATTTGATATATCAATGGGACTAGTCAACAACATTAAAACCAATTTGATAATTACTGAGGAACTTTATTTACTTGTTTCTGTTTATACGAGTCTTGAGCCAAAGCCAACGTGCTCATTGAAACTTTACTTTTCTTCTGAATATCCTGTAAACGGTTTCCGAGCTCCAGTATAGCTTCTAAAGCGGTTCTGTCTACCACCACCACTTCTTGATCTCCTGGTGGCGGCGCCGCTAAAAATTCAGATTGTTTAGTGGTCATCCGCCGGATGACTACTTGGCTTTTCTCCCCGGTTTCCGCCACATCAGCTTCGCGGTCACTCGGTCCTGCTGCATCCGCAGTGGCTTCAGGACCGGGCTCAGCTGGAACCTCGGGCGGTGGGCCTTCACCTTCAGCTGACATAGTAGCAAAGGATCAAGGATAATATTCAAATTTTATTTACTCAATAACACAGTTCAACTCTCACGAGTGTTATTGACTGTTATGACAGTTATGAAAATTGTCAATTTTTATTTCGTAAACAATCGAAAATCAAATATTTGAATAAAGATTTTTGCATTGGACATAGCTAGACCATGGAGACCGTATAACGTGAAAAGATTCCTAGTTTAATCTATGTAGTTTATACTATATCTATGGTCCTAGTGCCTACATACCTCTAAATAAGGCCTACATCCCCTATATTTAATATACTATATCTATGGCCTACATACATATAAACGGAATCTGATTCGGGATTCCGAAACCGAGTATCTATAATGTATGAAAATTCCGAACAGAAAATTAACGCATGTATATAGTATGTATTTAATTATGGACCTACCACATACCTGTATTTGTATAGATTTGCTGATTATATAGATTATAGATTTGATAATCATTCCGATTCGGAATTCCGTATGTAGTGTTGTGTGGCCAGGCTAACAAAATTTGACAAGTTAAACATCAACTATCTGGACCAATCAATAGAAGAGGTTCAAAGTACAAAATTCTTAGGTATACATATAGATAATAGTTTAGCATGGAAAACACACATCGAAAACATATGTACAAGGTTAAATCAGTACGCATATGCTTTATATATGCTACGAAAGGTTGCAAGTATTAATACTTTGCTTTGTGCCTACCATGCTCATGTAGTTTCAATTTTGAGATATGGTGTTTTGTTTTGGGGAAACTCTGTTGATAAAGAATGTATATTTAAAACACAAAAAAAATGCATTCGATCAATGTGCAAGCTCCACCAAACTGATTCTTGTAAGCCATTCTTTATCAAATTGAAGATACTAACGCTCCCTTCGCTATATATTTATGAGGCAGCATTATACATCAGAAGCAATCTGAAAAATTATGAGACTCTAAACAGTAAGAGACATAAGTATACTTTAAAAATGATAGGCTGTAAAACTAGCAACCATAGGAAAAGCATTTTTTTATGGGAATAAAAATTTATAATAAACTACCTCAGAATTTGAAATCAGAAGCATCGTTCAATTGCTTTAAATATAAACTAAAGCAAATTTTACTGGATAAGGCCTACTACTCTGTAAATGAATTTCTTAATGATGATAGCCTACATTAGCCATTTGACATAGAATTGTTGACATTTGATTGTGGTATGAAAACATTATTTTATATTAATTTATTTTGACATTATACTTGCAATTATATATATTTTATTAATTATGATGATTATTATTATTAAGTTAAAAAGATATTAATGTTTTAAATGATGATGATATTTCTTAATGAATGATTAATAATGTTGAAATTTACTAATTGAAATGTAATTAAATTTATTAGATTATTAACGAATTTTGCACGCCTAGTAAGGTTGAATATGGAGAGCCAAAAATTTTTCTACATCACATTTATTGTAATCCACCCATAATCACGCAAATAAATGATTTGATTTGATAACTCAAGAACGGCTGGACGGATTGCGTTGAAATTTGGCACACAGATAGTTTATAGCCTGGATTAAATCATAGGATACTTTTTATCCTGGTCAAAGATTCCCTAGGGTCCACGCGTGTGAAATCGCGCGTGTAAAATAATAAAGTGTGAATATAGTTTACCATCAGTACGAGATCGATTTTAAAGGTGCTGGCTGCGGTGAGTTGGCTACAGACATACCTACAATGCGATTAAATTAAATTAAATGGAAATTTTATAATTTAAATTGAAAAAAAAAAATTGACAATAGACAGACAGTGATTCGCTGCAACTTCACTCGAAAAGTATGGGAAAGAGTAAATTTATCTTTTTTAATAAGTCGTTTTTTAAAGCAAGCGCTCTGAAGTTACCGCAGCACTATCTATTGTTAATTTAATCGCAAGTAGGTACACCTAGTATGCAGCCCAATACTTACTGCTTTCTCTTCAGACAGCGGTCCAATTTTTTATCAGCTGTCTTATATGCTCATCAGTCATCATCGCTCACATCCATATTCACATCCCATACCCACCATACCCTTACACAAGGGATGGCCAAGAGGTTGACAGCGGTCTACCTGTCCACCGCGACGGCGAGCTAGGTAGCCCGCGAGAGTCTAATAAACTGAATAGAAAAATATGAAAAAATTACATTTCATATCAAACAACTTAATAATACCATAAGAAATAATTTTTAAGCACAAGTACCTAGAACAAGTTAGTCATAAGTTTGGCCCCGCCTGCCTGACACCATTTCAACAGTGGGTAGTTTAATTGCATGTAACTTTAACAGTTTTTAAATTAATTTTACTTTACACGTGAAAATGTCTACCTATTATAATGTCTAATATCCCACATTTTGATAGGCACATACCTATAATAACAACAGTTATTAACTTACCTACATAGCTACAGTTTCGTCTTCAATATCTAGTCTTTTCTTTCATGTTTCTATAGAAAATTCATATTTCAAAAAGCCACAAAAGTTCACAAAAGAAATCAAAAAATTGGCGCCTTTTGACTTCACTCACTCTAATCTTTCCTCTTTAGCTAGCCTAGCGGAGTTTAGGTGAACTTAATTTGACGTTTTTCAGTATGGAGCTGCCAGGTTGTAAAGATTTTCCTCAATTTTGGCAGATTGTGGTACTATACCCGCCAATTATTAGTAATGCGTCTGGCGGCCATTTTTTTTACTTAACCTCAAAAATGAAAAATAATTGTAAAATTATTATAATTATACTTAAACACTATCTTAAGAATAAAATAATAATTGAATAATTAATATTATTATTTTACCTATTACAATTTTCTTGCTTCATGTCATTTTTAGTAGCGGATGACGTTAATGTAGATGTTAATGTGACAAAGTTCCTGCGCATTAGCAATTTTGCCGGGGATAGTACAGTCAGCAACGAAAGTCGCTTACACTTTAGTAGGTACTTTGTCATAGCAACTTTTTTGACAGATGTCTTACAGTATGGAACATTAATTTAAAAAAATGCTATGACAAGGTACTAAAGTGCTAAGCAACTTTCGTTGTTGCCCGTACCTATTACCAATAAGTATAATCAACGAACCATATCGCGGATTCGCGGTTAGATTATAAGTCGAAATACCCTGTGCATCACACAGCGGGCGATGCTTAGAATGATAAGTATGTATATTTAAATTAAAGATCATAGCAATAATAGCTGAAGAGTACAGTTTAGTAGATACATTACTATAGTGTCATTTTTGGACACCTCCTTAAAGGCATAGATTATTTATATTAAATAATCTTTGAGTCACCGATCGCCATAAAGTATATTTTAACCGGAAAGTAAAATATTTTGAACATATTTTCTACACCGTTTTTTAAGTAATATCTGAAAATGAAATGGTGATATCAGACCACGTTTCTGAATATGAACGTGCAGTTTAAAGTTAAAAATTAATAGTTTGAAAATATCGGATATAAAGTCTGGGGCCTTACTATAGCTCTTATAGCAGGACTTATATTGTACTGCCTTACTTTTTCGTACTATGACCTCAAAGGTTACTTCGAAAGCAGGCCTAATGCAGTCTTGTTTAAGGCCTGCTTTTGAACTGAATGGTTTCTTATTTGCTGATGGTAAGCCCCCAGTTCGGAAAGAGAACCGTCTTGGGCTTCGTACTCGATTAGGTACCATTTTTGACATGTTGACAGCACTGTAACGTTTTAGTGCGACTATAATATTTTGATATCTATCAAGTCATGATAGT
Source organism: Agriphila straminella (assembly GCA_950108535.1). Classification (NCBI taxonomy): domain Eukaryota; kingdom Metazoa; phylum Arthropoda; class Insecta; order Lepidoptera; family Crambidae; genus Agriphila; species Agriphila straminella. Next base: position 8,604,897 of record OX467306.1, on the reverse strand, counting down.
CGCACCATACATTTCGTGCCGTCAACATGACAAAAACGATGATCAAGCACAAAGCGCACGGCACGACGCGACGACTCTCTAGACGACGGATCTCTTTCCGAATAGACTCTACTTAAAAATTAACCGTTTTTTTTTTTTTTTTTAACAAAATTACTTTCCATGGTTTTATTTCACTCTATGGCGATCGATGACTCAAAGATTTGTCTAGCAGAATGAGCCCAATGACAAAGCTGTCAAATTGACATGACATGGGTGCATTCCAGCAGACCAATCGCTAGGTCCTTGATCACCACAGTTACATAATATGGAAAGTACCGGTAAACTTGTGACTAGCAACAGTGTGTGATGTGACGAGTGAGGGCATTTCAAAATGACAAAATGCTGTAGGCTCCATAGATAGCATTGATTAAAACAAGGGTCTGACATGCTTTGATGGAGCGAGATCGTCTTATTGAGATTCCTATAGGAGGAAATAGAGAAGAGTGTCATGTTTTCTCTCTATCACCGACCGGACTTTTTTTCATGGTTGGGTTATAGGCAGAGTTCAACTAAGCAAAACAAACAAGTGGGGTTATATCAAGAGTGCCAAAGAAATTAAAGGTTTTGTGGATTACTACCTAATTGATACCCAAGATTTATTATAAATCGTATGTGTTGTGTTTGTGTCTAGCATACAAAATGGTGGGGTGTTCGATATTTGGCTGCAAAAGCAACAATCAAAGAAAATAAGCGGGTGTTACATTTCATGCGTAAGTACACTGTTTTCAATATTTTGATCACGTATTTCTTTCTCAAATCTCACAGGAACCAAGTTTTTGAGCTAAATCATTAGTTATATCATGAAATACCTGATAAATAGGAAAAATCTAAAAATTAATTCTAAAAATAACCTCGTAAACATTTGACATGCAAACCGGTAAAATTGCGTACATCTACGTAATAGTAGAAGTCAGCTTAGCTTTGACGTCCACTAAAATCAGTAGGTTTATAATTCGATTTCCGGATGCCTACTGTATAGAAAATTTTCCCCAAAAATTACCCCATATTTCAGGGAATTTCTAGCGATTTCATTTTTCCAGATTTCCGACGGAAGATAAAACTCGTGAAAAATGGATAGAAGCAAATGGAAAAAAGAATTGGGTGCCACACACGAATTTGTTCAAAACATTTTGAAAAAAATTGTTTCCGAAAAACAGAAAAACTAACGTTAATAAAAAAAGTTCTGTATTCCAACGTTTAATAAAGACTTTACCTGTTTTAATTTAAAGTTTATCTTTTTATTCCATTAACCACACAATCTCAATATCAACTACCTGAGCGAACCCCAGCTAGTTTACTATATCTCTCTTTTTTTAGCAGGACAGTTGTGTGTACTCCCGTCCCGACTGCAATGACGATTGTTATTTATCTTTAGTTCGATTTTAGCAGGGAAGACGTGTTTTTATTTTTCTTAATACCATTTATAATTATACTGAGTTTTTGCATGCTGGAAATGGCGAATTGTCTAAACATTTTATTAATATCTCTGCTGTACCACAATTACTGCGAATAAAGTTTATTTCCATTTCTATTCTATGTATACGTATGTTACCGTTAAAGTACGGAATCCGTTAATCTGCAGATTAACTGGTCGAGTCAGTTAAGAGGATTGTCAACCACGTGGTCTCCATACAAACGGCGATAACGTTTCCCACCCTCTAAACCTTAACCTACAGTAATTAATTTTTGGTATTTTTTTGAAATGCCTAAATAATTAAAATTGTTTTTTTACGCTGTACGTTTTGATTTTTTAAATATTTATAATAGATTTCGAAATATTTGCATTTTAGTGATTTCATACAAAACACAGAAGTGCCAATATTTTCAAATCTACAATGAATATTTTAAAAATCAAAACGTACAGCCCTAGTTTTTAGGCATTTCAAAAACATACCAAAAATTCATTGCTGTAGGTTAAGGTTTAGAGGGTGGGAAACGTTATCGCCGTTTGTATGGAGACCACGTGGTTGACAATCCTCTTAAAGCACAGAATACATAATAGTACCGATTTTTTTCTTAAAGTAGACGATTTCCGTGCTTTAACTAGTAATCTGCACATTAACGGATGCTACCCCGTTAAGGGTACTTTTTCTGATCATGGCAACCCCATATTTTGACGTCATAATATATCTATCCCTTACACCCGGTCGCTCGGTAGCGCATCTACCCCTTTTAATATACTATATCTATGGATTAAAATATATGTCTCAATGTATTTTTTTTTACTAATCTTCGAAGAGTACTCAGGTAGGCAGACAAAGGGATTTTGAACTTTGAACTTAAAATGTTTCTCTTTGGGTAGATGTTAGCCAGCGAGCGTTTACTTTCCTCTTTGGTTTCGATTTTTTTAAAAGCCAATTTTGACTAATTTCTTTCCATCAACGCCACAAAGGTCAAGGGCCTTGACCTTTTATTGAAAAATAATTATATTTAGTATCCTGTGTTTTACAGAGTAGCAGCTAGCTAAAGGACATCATCCATTTTGGTCCAAATATGAAATTGCCGGCCAAAAATCAAAAGTGCTTTATTCTGGTAGATTTTGTCCACCTTAGCATTTCTTATTATGGCACCGAAGCTGTAGCATAGCTATACTTGATTTTAAATAAGTTCAAAAAGTCTGTCTTTCTTTTCATACATTTTGGCACAAATGTAAAAAGTAGCACTATAGTACACAATAGCACCGCTGTACTTGATTTTAATTGAGTTCAATAGTCTGTCTTTTCATACATTTTGACACAAATTGTACTGCCTTACTTTTTCGTACTATGACCTCAACGGTTAGTATGAAAGCAGATCCTAAGCTGTCCTGTTTAAGGCCTGCTTTTGAACTGAACGGTTTCTTATTTGCTGATAAGTACGCCCCCAGACTATATTCACTCCAATGTACGTTTCAAGATTAAAAAGTACTCCATGGCGTGCGATGACTCAGCGATTAGCCTGCTGGATTGCGCCCAACCCATGACTTTGATTGACAGCAAAAAAAAAAGATAGTAGACTAGTAGAAAGAAAAGAAAGCGGGAAGAAAAACAAAACAAACAAACAAATAAAATTCTTGATATTTTTTTATTGATTATTGATTGTTATTGTTAGTTGTTATTGTTATTTTTTTTATTTTCATAGTGCTTCGTGATTTTTTTAACTATGCGACGTAATTGGAGAGGACGTTATAGAAATAACTGGTGTAGATCCAATAAGCCAAATGCAAGCACTGATACTGGAAGTTTGAACAACTCTTCGGTCTCAGCTCGACCCTCCAACTTGACTGGATCTTCGAGAGCACCTGCAAACCAATTACCTATTGTTTTGACCGTCAATAGTGGTGATGATCTATGGAAATTATATCTTCCATCTGAAGGTAAATAATCACCTATTTGGCTACCTAATCTAATACTTACAGGAATCATTCAAGAATATGTAAAAAATTACTCATTTTTCTCTTTATTATACAAGTATTGGCAGTAGATCACCATAATCGTTGCCAACTTTACCTTATCAGAGTATCATTACTTAGTTAGTTACAGGAATTATTCAAGAATATTTGTAATTTCACTCATTTTTCTCAGTATCATACAAGTATTGGCCATAGATCACCATAATCATAGCCAACTTTACCCTTTCAGAGTTTCCACCAAGTATTGAAATCTCGGAGCACATTAAATGTTTTAAGGAATTCATAGAAAAAAGCAGAGGTTTGTTTGATTTGGAAAAGATAGACCAATCTCGCAGTGTGTCCTTAGATGTACAAAGTCTTACGAGTGATCCTGAATTCAACGCGGGCTGGTCCAGTTTTGGTTCAGATCTGTTTGAAAAACCAGAAACTACTTTACATTTATTAGAGTACTGTTTACATCAGGTAATAATGATTTTCATTGAAAAGTATCTTTCTCAAACATTGTAATAAATAATAAAATTAAGAAAAAAAGATAAAAGTTCTCATTCATCAATCATCACTGTATATATTTTTTTTCAGTGTCTGAAATGTGAATCAAAAATAAAAGTGAGGGTACTAAATCACCAACCTGTGATTCCTCTAGCCAATTTAAAAGTAAATTATTTTGGTAAGTTTACAAATATCTAGAATGAATGACAATATTTTACATCAGTTAATCAGTCATGATTATTTATAACTAAGTTTGCGGAGTGTGATCCAATTATAAATAATATAATACAATAAAAAAAATTACAACATCACATATACCTACTTATTGCTCTGATTCCAAAATAAGTAGCTAAGGCACTTTTGTTATGGAAATCAGAGACAATGGTGGTGGTATCACAAACACATAGACCTAAGTCAATATAGAAAAGTTCATTTTGAAAAAAAAGTAGATGTCCAAAAGGTGCTGCCTGCCATCTCTGAGGTCCTGGGTTTGATCCCCAGCTGGGTCAATTTAGAAAACAAACTTTTCTATATTAGCTCTGGTCTGGTTGTTTGTAGTTCCACCGTTTTTTTATGCACAATAGGGTAGTGCTTAGACTTCACCTCACCTGATGTTAAGTGACGATAAGGCCGAAGGTGGAAGTGCACTACACCCGGAATCCTCATCCTATAACTGCCAGAACACAACAATTTTTTTATTGTTGTTATGATGTCAGAATTAGATAAGATTGTGGTAGCTAGCCAGGCGGACTTGAAATAAGTCCTACCACCAAACAAACAGAGTACAAATTATACCCCCCCTGGGAATCGAACCTGGGACCCCTGCGTCTTAAACAAGTCGGCGAACCACTAGACCACAGAGACGGTCTCAAAGATTGTCTCTGATTTCTATAACACAAGTGCTTTAACTACTTACTTTGGAATCAGAGCAATGTTTGTGATGTTGTCTAATATTTATTTAAATTAATGATTATTATTAAATGGCAACCCATTTCAGGTAAACTGGTAACAATCAAAGGAACTGTCATAAGGGTTGGAAGCGTGGGTCTGATATGTACTTCGATGGCATTTGAATGTTCTGGTTGCCATCATGTTCAAGCCATTGTACAACCTCAAGGTGTTTTCACAGGTAGTTTGTTTGGTAATATTTTTTTTTTTAAGTGTTTTGTTTTCTAAATTATTGACCCAGCCGGGGATCGAACCCGGGACGTCAAAGGTGGCGACACGTTGAAAAGCCACTCGACCACGGAGGTCGTCATTTAGGGCCACAGACATTTATATCTCGATATATGTCTGTGTTTAGGGCCCTTGCAGACCACGTTTTTTTCCGGCGCCGCCGCCGCGCCGTTGACCCGCGTTTATATCAAATCGAACGCAAATAAGACGCGCTGCTAACGCGCGTTGTGAATTTTGTTCACAAAAACGACAATACTGCACGCGCAGCTAACGTCAGCAGAAAAACGTTGCTTTGCCGTTATAATTAACTAGCTTTTGCCCGCGACTTCGTTCGCGTGATTAAGAATAGAGTTGTGCATTTATTTCGAAAGTCACGGATTACCAATATACCTAGGTATTTATCAGTAGACCTCATTTCACACATTTAAATTTCCCATAAAAAATCATGTACAAACTGGAACACTCTGTAGCACCCTGTAAAACGGGAATTTTCCAAAACCCTTTCTTAGTGCTCACCTACACCATGAAAGGTATCTACCCTCCAAAATGGTGTCTCTACTTCAACTCTCTACAAATTCTCATACAAACTTGAACAACCTGTAGCACCTTGTATAACGGGAATTTTCCAAAACCCTGTCTCAGTGCTCACCTACGCCATGAAAGGTATCTACCCTCCAAAAATGGTGTCCCTACCTTTAGCAGTTAGGGCTCCACGCCTATCCCAACAATGAATCAGTGAATCAGTCAATCAATTTAGATTTTTTTATGTATAGATAATGAGTACTTGTCTGAAAATTATGAAAAAAAATCTTGATTACAGCACCTCAAGTTTGTCCCAACTGCCGTGGTGGATCCAGGTATGACCCACTGCAGTCATCACCATTCACCAACACAACAGATTGGCAGGTGGCTAAGATACAAGAAATACAATCACAGGTGAACTTGCTTGGAAGAACAGAGTGGCCCTACCATGAGTTGATGCAAACTGTTTACGTTACCGTAAACTATCGGATATACTGCTCACAGTCAGTGCGAGTGAAAGAGACAAAACGATAGTTTACGATAACGTAAACAGTTTGCATATATTTTTTATTTTTTTTTATTTGTAACTGTGCAGGCATTTGACCACCATCTTGCTTGGTAAACGGGATGTGGTCTAAGGTGTAGCATCTTGCCCAGGAAATGCCTATTCACTCTTTCCTTGAAGAGATCAAGGTTGTAACTATCTGGGAACACATGAGCAGGCAGCGCATTCCATTCTTTAGCAATGAGGATCAACACGACAATTGAATATATCAATTTTGTATATCACATCAAATACAATATCAATATCTGATTTCTGTTTAAATTTCTCAAATCCATCAAGAAATGACAAAATTATTAAAGATTTAAAAAGTGAATTTAAAAAACACGGCCGGCCCTTGCGGATCATGCGATGACGTCACGTGACGTGATCGCCCGAACAAACACCTGCCGCGCCGCTTCATCAGCCAATCGTGAATTGGGGAGCGTTTTTGAGAATGCGACACGAAAATTGCTCTATCTTCGTCATTTTTGGTCCAATTTCAATAATTGATGTGACTGAAACTCTACATATTTAACCAAAAACCTCGTTGATCCTCATTCGCATAAGAAATGTATTGGCAAAGCGCTTGGTACGGACCCTTGGAGTATCTACTATGTAAGGGTGATATGCTAACCTGCGTTAGGTACCCCGATGGTGGAAAGGGGCTGGAGCAACAAGGTCGTGCAGTTCCCTCGCACACTCTCCGAAGTTTATTCATTGACTATCATTAAATTCATCGATGAAGTGTTTTTCCATGACGAGATAGTACTTAATTAAGGGACTTGATGTCAAGTGACGATAAGGCCGAAAGTGTAAGCACACTACACCCGGAATCCTCATCACCGATGAACTGGCTATCTTTCCTCTAACTGGCGGAACACAACAATTTTTGAATTGTCGTTATGGCGTCAGACTTAGGTAAGATGGTGGCAGCTAGAGCCCGGCGGACTTGAAATGAGCCCTACTACCGAGTACAAATGTACCCTCTCCTGGGAATGGGACCAGGGACCCCTGCGTCTTACACGGGTGGGCGAACCACTAGACCACAAAGGTGATTAAAATGTTTTTATGAAAAAGATCAAAATTTGAACCAATTCGGAAATATTTTTTTTATTTATTTTATTTTATTTATTTATTTAGTACACACACAATTTTTACATGAAAAATAATGGACAGAAGAGTAGTACAAGGGCACAGCTTATTTCATATTGAAATTTCTTCCAGCTGGCCCGGGACAGGAAAGAACATTGAGAAGGGCAGTCTGTGTGTATCTCGAAGTAGGTACTTACAAAAACTTATACCTATATACATATATATACTTATACCTATATATATAACATAGATAATATAATATACTTACTCATAGATAAAATATTTAATACATATACTAAAAATAAGAAGAAAGTTGCAATTTTTTTTTAAATATATTTTTTTTAATTTTCAATACTTTTTCATAAAACAGATACTTAATGGAGAAGTTTTAATTTTTTCTTAGTCGCTATTATTAAAATTAATGCCAAATTATACACAACTGTGAAAGAATTATCAAATTATCTCTATAAATGAAAAAGTTACAGGACGTGAAAGTTACGAATTTAAGATAATTTCGCTCATCGGGAACCGGTCCCCTGACGTCATCTACGGAACATCTCCAGCGGCCGGCCACGCCATCGCCACCGCCATACAAGCAACAGGGGGTCAAGTCTGCTAATGTTTTCGTCAAAATCGTAGTTCAATGGTGTTTTTTGAATGGTAATGCTTTTTGACACAGTTCTTGTTTGATTAAACCCAAAACAGAAACACAGTGTTTCTTAAACCCAAAACGGAAACATATTTTGTCTTGATTTTGGGTTTACGAAACAAGAACTGTGTCAAAAAGCATTAAACTACGATTTTGACTAAAACATTAGCAGACTTGACCCCCAGGTCGGATGACGTCACGCCCTTACAATCGCATCGCGCAAAAATTCGTCAACTTAAATTATTTATTACTTTGCCATTTACTGACTGACTGATTTCATTTTTTTTTTCACTAGTATATTAATTTAAGGCTATATTTTAATTTTATGAAGTATAAAGCCGTTTTAACATCATGAAATTTCTCCAGTGTTTACCAATACTTTCAGGGCGTATCCGGTACCATTCCTAGAAGCGTTGAGATAGAACTACAAGGCGATTTGGTTGGCACAGCTTGCCCTGGTGATGTACTCTCTGTTACTGGGATTGTTCAGGTAATTGAGATCGAGGGGTACTATTATTTCTGAAGGATGTTCAGTGTAGGATGGGTGAAAGACGTGGAATGGAAAGGAAGGAAGAGTAAGGCTGCCTGTCCATTGACGCGGAGCGATGCGGCGGAGCGGAGAAACGAGGAAATATTAACCAATAGGGTTGCGAAGCGGAGATTTTATGCAATCCTATTGGTTTATACATTCTCGTTTCTCCGCTCCGCCGCGCCCCGGCCGCCTCGCTCCGCGTCACGTCAATGGACAGGCAGCCTAGCAGGGAGAGGTGTGTGTGTGTGTGTGAGGAAAGGAGGATTCGATTGACGGATGAACGACGTAGAAGACGAAAGACGATACATTAAGATTTGTTATTTAATTATATTGCAAAAAATACAGCATTCTCAAACAAATTTCTCTTTTATCCTCACATACATATTACAAATTCGAAAGTCCGTTTGTTTGTTTGTTACGCCTTCACGTCTAAACTATTGAACCGATCATCATGAAATTTTGCACACACGTTGTCAGGAGTACAGAGAAGGACATGGGGTACCTTTCATCCCGAAAAAAGTACTGCTGTTCCCAAGAGATAGCATCAAAACTTTCCACGCAGACTAAGTCCCGGGCGGCCGCTAGTTGAGTCTATATTTCTATTAGACTCAATCACTGTTAAAAATATCGAATGATAATTTTATTGTTTCATTAAAGGTTAGAGGAGAGAGCAAAGGTGGTGAAGATGGCAAAAGGGCTGCTAGATTACTTCAACTTTATATTGAAGCCGTCTCAATACACAGCCAAAGAAACTTAAGCAATCCTACACTTTCATTTACATTGAAAGATTACTATGCAATACAGGTATTTATAACTATGTCAAAGAAGCATTAATTTGCCCACCGGACACTCTAGGCTCTCATGACTTGGCTCCCTTGGGAACCACATATAACTTTTCACCTATTGACTTCTAATTTGAATGTGACTCTGGTACTTTCAATTTAAAAGTATTATTATTTACAGTACTTTTTGCATATATTTTTAGATATAAAAAGTATATAAAAGTGGCCCATCTCTAGATTTATGTAACTGAGCAACTTTCCTATAGGACCAACTTTTAAATCGTGAAAATAAATCAGATGTTTCATACATTTTGATATTTTTAATCGTTAGTATTTTTGTATGAAACAGGATTACTTACCTAAATCTAATTTTTATATATTTTTAATATTCTAAAGTAAAAAGTATGGTAAATAATAATTTTAAATGTAAAGTACCTAAATCACATAAATCTGAGAATCCCATGGGAGTCAAGAGGCGAAAAATTATATGGGGATCCAATGGGAGCGAAGTCATGGAAGCCTAGCGTCCGTAGGGTTAATTTGTCAAGAGACCTTTCAAACTGAAAAAAATATAATAGTAAACCATATACTAGAAAAAATACGACTCGCACCAGATCAATACTCAGACGGGAATCGAACCCGCGACCTTTGGATATCCGGTCCAATGCTCTGACCGCTGAGCTACCGAGTCACTAGTGACATCGTCGAATTTCTTCTAGTACCTATATCCTACTATTACGCTGCAAGCCAGCGTTTTTTTTTACCAATGTGAGGAATTACCTCGACATTCAATTGAAATATCTTATTTTTTATTTTATTTTATTTTATTTAGGATACAAACAGTCTTATACATTGGTATTGCATACAAAAAATGAGTTTCTTATAGACCTATCCATAAATAATATATCTATAATATAATATATATATATATAGTATAATATATATATCTTTCCAGATATTTGGCAATCGATTAAGATGAAATAGCTATATAATTTTTATATTTGAGATTTTTGCATTCACAATGCTATTTTTATACAATACTAAATAATATACTAGAAAAAATACGACTCGCACCAGATCAATACTCAGACGGGAATCGAAATCGTATTTTTTCTAGTATATTATTTAGTATTGTATAAAAATAGCATTGTGAATGCAAAAATCTCAAATTTGAAAAAAATATTTTGAAATTACAGGAAATTCATGCAACAGAGGATGTCTTCAGGCTGGTAGTTCACTCCCTTTGCCCCACCATATTCGGCCATGAAGCTGTAAAAGCTGGTCTTATACTGGGACTGATAGGCGGAACAGAATTAGAAAATGGGCCGAGATCTAATCCTCATGTACTGATCGTTGGAGATCCTGGACTAGGGAAGTCGCAACTCCTGCAAGCTGCAGCTCACGCTGCTCCGAGAGGTATAAATCATAAATAAATAAATATAAATTTTTATTTAAAAATGTTTCTTGTTTTTAGTAACTAAAGATGTGATGATTCCCAGCATGACAACGGAGGATTTGCTTATTTTTTGTGGAACATATTCATGAAAAAAAAAAAGTACTTTAATGTACTTTTGAACAAAAAAATGTACTCTTCTAGTTTCGACGTTCCGGTATAACTAAAGTGGTCGTGCCCGGGACGAGTTTTCTGGCATTACCACGCGCGATTTTAGGTATATTGTGATTAATTTAAGGATATTAAGAGGTACATTTTGTACCTGTACAATTTTGTAGAAAGTATTGTACTCCTTACAAGTTACAGGTGAATTGAGCGGTTTTAGCAGTATTCAATCTCAGTTCTTTTGATTAGGTGGTAGGAAGGAAATAAGAAATGACGAATCCGGAACAAATCGAACAATCGCATACTTTTTTGAATATATCTACTTATGTCATATTTTATTATTAAGGTACCTACCCCACCGAAAGTGGCGCCCTCGGAGGTTTTTATTGAATAAGATTTTTATTAAATAGAAAGAGATTTTTATTATGTTTTACGTGGAGTTATTAGGGTCCATGGTCTATTATTTTTAGAAGGTCTTCCTAGTCATTCGTAGAAGTAGATAGCAAATGTGTCAAAAACCGCCACTTTTAGCAGTTTTGTTGTCTACTTCTATATAGCAGTGATTGCGAGGGAAAGTAACGATATCGTCTAAAAATACCAGACTGTGGACCCTAAAAATTACACGTAAAACATTCGTAATGATATATGGAAATATATAATTTACGTTGTATCAAGGGCTTAGAATAAAAGTTTTGGATATTTTGCGCAAATAGAAGAGTAAAGTGCAATTTTTAAATATTTTTTCATGGCCTCAAATATAAACAATAAGTTATGAATGTCGATATTGCTAAATGTGGCCACTTTTGGCACTAGTGACATGCACGACTTATTGCTTAAGTTTGAGTTCTTGAAACTATATTTAGAAAATGCATTTTAGTCTTTTATTTGCGCAAAATCATCAAAACTTTTAATCTAAACCCTTGATAAAACGTAATTGATTTATTTCCATTGGTGGCGCTACTGAGCTCATCGAACCACCTTAAGCTAATTAAACCTATCAAAAGAACTAAAATCAAATAATATCGTTATTTACGAGTTTGAACTACGAATTGATTTCGTGATTTTTCGTGATTTTGCGTGACGCGACGTTTTCTTATTGCTATCTCCCTTTACTTTGCCCTCCCTTTAATATTGTGGTATTAGGCGTGTACGTGTGTGGCGCGTCCGCTTCGGCCGGGGGCTTGACGGTGGCGCTGGGCCGGGAGGCGGGCGGAGACTTCGCGCTCGAGGCGGGAGCGCTGGTGCTGGCCGACAAAGGGGTCTGCTGCGTAGACGAATTGGATAAGGTAACCAAACTATACAAACTTTTCTGTTTGTCTCATTAACAAAGGTCATTGGGCATATTTGACCTGCTTGATGAATGTTCGCGTACAGAAACCAAACCAGTTTTAAATTGAAGAATTCAATCCCACTTTTTAAAATATGTATTATTATTTATATACTGACCGGCAAAAAATAATATTTTACAGTATGAGTGTGAGTACTTATTATTTAATGTTATTAAACTTTTGTTAATAAAACTGAAGTTTTTACTTTCAGCATTTTAAACATGTGTCGTCCAAGCATAATAAACGTTTGTATTGTCTTTTTTTATTTATTTTATTTTATTTATTATTGAAATACTATGATATAATGATAGAAAATGAAAAATGGCCTGCAAGAATGCGACCCATACCACTGAATAGCAGATATATTTTTTAAAAAAGATACTTTTAAAATTCTATCAACAGATTCATAAAATGTGTTTCGTGTCCGTTACGCCAGCAGGAAAGTAGCTTCTAGAGGGAAACGAGTTTGATGAATAATTTGTGCGTAATTCGGTGTAAATGTGCGCCAAATAAAAAATTTGTGGGCCCCATACTTTTGGAATAAAACGGGAAAAACGAATCCTGCTGGGGTAACGGTGCTCCAGCAGGAAGAATCTAAACTAATGATCGGAGAGAAATAAAAGATATATGGGCGGGTAGCTTGATACTAGCAAGAAATGTGCGCCAAATATATAATTTGTGGGCCTTACAGTTTTGGAGATATTTGATTTCCTGCTGGCGTAACGTTTTGCCGAATCCCAGATCTCGGAAACTACTAAATGTGCGATCTTACAGTAAACACATATAAGTAGCCCCTAATTTGTGCTATTTGTGCGGTAGAAAACATTTCAAAAATATTCACAGATTTTGAAGTAATCAGACATTTTCTGAAAACAGAAAAAAAAATCTAGCTCCTAAACTACTACATAAATAAAGAAACCAGAAACAGTGTTCTATTCTTCTTGTTATTTCTCATTACCATAAAAAGTTTGAAAATCCCACATTTACGCGTTTTTGAATAATACCCATATGAAGGTGAGACTGACCAAGTCATGACTTTGACGGTCAGCAGGATAGAAATATCAGAGATTATTTAGATCCTAGCCCAATGAATAATTTGTGCGGTTACTGAAGTACACGCTCTGAAAATTTCAGCTTCAAATTTTTCGTATCTAAGTAAATATCAATAAAAATCTGAAACAACTGTCAGTATTCCGATTAACCGACCAAAGTCGATAGACCACTAAAAAGCGACGCGTTCATACATTTTGATGACCTCCTTAAATTTGTTGTCGAGCAGGTTTGTACACGTCACGTCTGCGTACACTTAAGTAAAAAAGTGATTTGAGTGAGTGCTTTTATTTTAATAAAAATGAAGTTATATCTCTTTTATTTCATTTTTACTTGAATTGAAAGAATTTTAACCATTTTAACATTATTTTATTCAAAAAATTAAGGATATTTTGTAATTTTATTTCGTTTTTTTGTCAAACATATTATACATACAATTACAATGCGATTAAATTGACAATAGACAGTGATCCGCTGCATCTTCACTAGAGAATGTAGGTAGGTAGGTAGGTACCTATGGAAAAGAGAAAATTTTACAGATTAAAAAACGTCGTTTTATACCGCACTAGCGCTCTGAAGTTGACCACTCACTTCTGTTGTAAAATTAATCGCATTGTAAGTAGGTACTTACCTAAATAAAATATTATCTATCACAGAATAAATAATAGTATTATTACTGTTGGTGAGCTAAATGGACTGTAGTTGGGAATGATGGAAACACTTAGTTAATTTAACAATTTAATTCGTAATCAATAAGCAAATTGGCACACACCAGAAATATGACAACAACCGAAATCAAGAGAACCATAAAGCCCATTTTTAAGGAAAACGTCATTATAAAAATATAAAACAAAAAGTATCAAAAAGGTGGCATCTCAGCCAGTCGCCAACAATTACAATAAATACCTACTTGCTACACCAAAACTCGCCGTCCGTCGTCGTCGCGGGGCACGGCTCGGCGGGCGGTGGTTTCAACTAGGGTTGCCAACCCTACTATATAATATCCCTACTATATTGCGGGCTCACCTACTATATTTTTTTGCAAAAATATATAGTAGGCAAAACTACTACCACAGCCGAGAGAGTATTCTTCTTACCCTCGGACATCGCCCTTTGTGTTGGCGAAAAAGCCGCCGCCGCCGTTCGTCTAGACTTTTAGTGACGCAACGACTAAAAGTGTAAGGGTTGGCACGTTTTGATTTGCCTTTTTGAATTTCAAAAATAATTAGGAAAAATAAGATAGTCACTTCAAAATTCTTGTTTTATTCTTTGAATAAATTATTGACATTTTTTTCGAGGAGGTAAAAATTTTTTTTTTATTTTCAATTCGTCTCTTTTTCTTCTTTTTATGCTCTTCAAATAGGGAAAAAAAAGTTTTTCTTAGTATTTTCTCTTTTTTTTCTTCTTTCATCATAAATGCGAGGAAATAAAGAAATTTATATGTATAATGATAATAATTTTTATTGTAAATCATTACTAATTTAGGGCTAAATAAGTACAAAATAAATATTCTATTTTGACAAGAAAATAACAAAGCAATGTTAAAAATCCAAGATGGCGGCTATCTTTTTTGTTTGTGGGCCGATTTCGATGAAACTCGGTTTTTGATACTATTTTGACAAGAAAACAGCAACGCAATGTTAAAAATATAAAAAATCCAAGATGGCGGCCATCTTTTTTGTTTGTTTGCCGATTTCGATGAAACTCGGTTTTTGGTACTATTTTGACAAGAAAATAACAAAGCAATCTTTAAAAAAATAAAAATCCAAGATGTCAGCTATCTTTTTTGTTTGTGGGCCGATTTCGATGAAACTCGAATTTTGATACTTAAAAATATAAAAAATCTAAGATGGCGGCCATCTTTTTTGTTTGTAGGCCGGGCCGATTTCGATGAAACACGGTTTTTGGTACTATTTTGACAAGAAAATAAAAAAGCAATGTAAAAAAAATAAAAAAAAACAAGATGGCGGCCATCTTTGTTTGTGGGCCGATTTCGATAAAACTCGAGTTTTGGTACTATTTTGACAAGAAAATAACAAAGCAATGTAAAAAAATCCAAAATGGCGGCCAACTTTTTTGTTTGTGGGCCGATTTCGATGAAACTCGGTTTTTGGTACTATTTTGACAAGAAAATAACAAAGCAATCTTTAAAAAAATAAAAATCCAAGATGGTGGCCATTTTTTTGTGTGGGCCGATTTCATGAAATTCGCATTTTCGTGACTAGAAAACAGCAACGCAATGTTAAAAACATAATAAATCAAACCTAAAAAGTATTTAGTTCATACAGTCGATCATCGCCTTTTGTGTTGGCGAAAAAGCCGACAGTTGGCACGACGAATAAAAAGTGTGGGTTGTATATTGTTTTAAACAAGAGTAGAACAATATACCTGTGTATGATGTAAAGGATATTGCCTATTTTTATATGGAATTTGGACCAAGTGCTGCCTAGAATGCTGACAGTGCATTTTGTTCCTCAGATTATCACTAATCTGTAATCCAAAGCGCATAAAAATCTAACCCAGGAGTCCAAGGAAAAACAGACTTTTGGTTTGAATTTTTTATTGGAAAAAATAACTTAATAGCAACAAATGTGTAATGAAAACAAATGACAACAGCCGTGACCGACGCTTCAACGTGCGCTCCGAAGCACGGAAGCGCTCAGTTGTAATTGTAATGCCACTTAACGGTCACGGTCACCCATCCGACACCTGGTCGGACCGAGCGTTGTCAGACTTTGGTTTTGAATATTACCGTACCACAACATCAAAAATACAATTATTGCAATTGTAATTAAACGCACAATAACTGTTTAATAGTTGATTATGTACATTTGTTGCTATTAAGTTCATTTTTTCCAATAAAAATATTCAAAACAAAAGTCTGGTTTTCTATGGACTCCTGAGTAAGATTTTTATGCGCTTTGGATTACAGATTAGTGTTGGTCTAAGAAACAAAATGCACTATGTGAGCATTCTAGGCAGCATACTTGGTCCAAACCTAGGCAATGTCCTTTTAGTTTTATTTGATAATGTTAGTAAATTCATTATTTTGAACATAGCTCAGAACTTGATGACAAGACAATGCAATATTAGAAACCAGCAGGCTGGTTATATAATTAGAAACCACATAGCGACCGGTTTCAGTTTACAGATAAATGTGATACATTGCTACTTTTCTTTGATGTTTTTTTACCCCAAAAAGAAATAGCAATGCACATATAAAAAATTTGGCCGCCATCTTGAATTTTTTAATTTTTTAACATTGCGTTGCTATTTTCTTATCAAAATAGTACCAAAACCGAGTTTCATACTTACAAAAAAAGTTGGCCGCCATCTTGAATTTTTTTATTTTTAACATTGCGTTGCTATTTTTCTATCAAAATAGTACCAACAACCGAGTTTCATCGAAATCGGCCCACCTGCAAAAAATTTGGCCGCCTACTTGAATTTTTTGCAATTTTAACATTGCGTTGCTATTTTCTTATCAAAATAGTACCAAAAACCGAGTTTCATCGAAATCGACCCACTAACAAAAAAGTTGGCCGCCATCTTGAATTTATTAATTTTTTAACATTGTGTTGCTATTTTCTTATCAAAATAGTACCATAAACCGAGTTTCATCGAAGTCGGCTTACTAACATAAAAGTTGGCCGCCATCTTGAATTTTTAATTTTTTAACATTGCGTTGCTATTTTCTTATCAAAATAGTACCAAAAACCGAGTTTCATCGAAATCGGCCCACATACAAAAAAGTAGGCCGCCATCTTGAATTTTTTGCATTCTTAACATTTCGTTGCTATTTTTGTACAATACTAAATAATATACTAGAAAAAATACGACTCGCACCAGATCAATACTCAGACGGGAATCGAACCCGCGACCTTTGGATATTGCGTTGCTGTTTTCTTGTCAAAATAGTACCAAGAACAGAGTTTTATTGAAATCTTGGATTTTTTATAACATTGCATTGTTATTTTCTTGTCAAAATATTACCAAAAACGATAGTTTTATCAAAATCGGCCTGCAAACAAAAAAGATGGCCGCCATCTTGAATTTTTCATTTTTTTAACATGGCGTTGCTGTTGTCTTGTCAAAATAGTACCAAAAACCGAGTTTCATCGATACATACATACACATACATATACTCACGCCTGTTTCCCATGTGTGTAGGCATCGGCCCATAAACAAAAAAGATAGCCGCCATTTTGGATTTTTATTTTTTTACATTGCATTGTTATTTTCTTCTCAAAATAGTTCCAAAAACAGAGTTTTATCGAAATCGGCCCATAAACAAAAAAGATAGCCGCCATCTTGGATTTTTTATATTTGTAACATTGCGTTGCTGTTTTCTTTCCAAAATAGTACCAAAACCCGAGTTTCATCGAAATCGGCTCAAAAAAATATACCAATATAAACAAATTCACCAATGTGCGGCCGCCATTTTGGATTCCAAGTCTAACATTAAAATCATGCCAAAAACACTTTTTCATGACACCAACATCAAAAAATTGCAAACACTACTTTTAATAATAATATAATAATAACCCAATCGAAAGCGTAAGCCCTGTCGGGATAGGACCCGAGATACATACATTGCCAAAGTATGGGCTCTCGGACATTATACCTTCGGAATCTGCTCGTCTTTTTTACTTTAATAAGGGACAATTATGTTGTGAAACAGTGGATAATTTTTACAAGTCGACAATTGTCATGCAAACTTGACTCGGCTCCAATCTCATGTCAAGAATCACTGACAAATCTACAAATATGTAGACTTGTAAAAAATATCCCTGTTTCACAACATACCTGTCCCTAATAATTAAAGTAATGACAAATGTAAAATTAACCGACATATTATGTCACTGACAAATGTCGACTTGGTGAAATAGGGCCCTGGACGTAATGTAATATATCAATGCTATATACTATAGGCACAGGTATGAATAAAGGCACAAACTATGTATTTAAATGTTAAAACACTATTTACTCACATTGCCAATAAAAAGTTATGAACGCGACTGTACAAACAATTTTTCTGCATAATACGACTCATTAAAGGAGGTCATCAAAATGTATGAACGCGTCGCTTTTTAGTGGTCTATCGACTTTGGTCGGTTAATCGGAATACTGACAGTTGTTTCAGATTTTTATTGATATTTACTTAAATACGAAAAATTTGAAGCTGAAATTTTCAGAGCGTGTACTTCAGTAACCGCACAAATTATTCATTGGGCTAGGATCTAAATAATCTCTGATATTTCTATCCTGCTGACCGTCAAAGTCATGACTTGGTCAGTCTCACCTTCATATGGGTATTATTCAAAAACGCGTAAATGTGGGATTTTCAAACTTTTTATGGTAATGAGAAATAACAAGAAGAATAGAACACTGTTTCTGGTTTCTTTATTTATGTAGTAGTTTAGGAGCTAGATTTTTTTTTCTGTTTTCAGAAAATGTCTGATTACTTCAAAATCTGTGAATATTTTTGAAATGTTTTCTACCGCACAAATAGCACAAATTAGGGGCTAGTTATATGTGTTTACTGTAAGATCGCACATTTAGTAGTTTCCGAAATCTGGGATTCGGCAAAACGTTACGCCAGCAGGAAATCAAATATCTCCAAAACTGTAAGGCCCACAAATTATATATTTGGCGCACATTTCTTGCTAGTATCAAGCTACCCGCCCATATATCTTTTATTTCTCTCCGATCATTAGTTTAGATTCTTCCTGCTGGAGCACCGTTACCCCAGCAGGATTCGTTTTTCCCGTTTTATTCCAAAAGTATGGGGCCCACAAATTTTTTATTTGGCGCACATTTACACCGAATTACGCACAAATTATTCATCAAACTCGTTTCCCTCTAGAAGCTACTTTCCTGCTGGCGTAACGGACACATGTGTTTCTCATCCTACTTTATTAATTAAGTACATACTTTAGTAAATTGAAAAATTATTTAACCTTATACACTTAACTAAATCCTTTGGCATACATAAATCTACTGTTAAATTTCACGATAACTTTATATCTTTATATGTATAACAATTCTAGGGAACTATAGGTCTTTAAGTACATCATGTTTTTTCTTTGCAATATGTATAAATGTGTGACTGTTTGTTCCTCAATAAAGAGAAAAAAAAATATTTTTGAGGTACACACTGTCTGCCCTTCTCAATGTTTTTTCCTGTCCCGGGCCTGCTGGAAGAAATTTCAATGTGAAATAAGTTGTGCCCTTGTACAATTCTTCTGTCCATTTCTTTTCCGTTTGTAATTGTGTGTGTACAGAACAAATAAATAAATACATTTATCTACATGTCCATCAGCCATTTTTTATGTCCCCACTGCTGGGGCACAGGCCTTCCTTATGGGTGGTAAGGAGGACGGGCCATAACCCACCACGCGGGCCCAATGCGGATTGGTGGGTGTTAACGACTGCAAATACAGCCGGGACCAACGGCTTAACGTGCCTTCCGAAGCACGGAGGAGCTCGAGATAATACATTTTTGGTCACCCATCCCAATACCGACCCTTGCGAACATTGCTTAACTTCCGCAATCGCTGGGCCAGGCACTAAACCACTGCGCCACCGAGCTCCTCTATCTTTATCTACATACCTAGCCCTATTTCGTTTGTGTATGCCGTAGGTCAAATGTCCGAACAAAATGCCCAATGACCTTTTTATGAATTTTGTATAGAGATAGATTAGACGTTTGAAACCATAACCTTTCCTTGCAGTCGGGTAAATGAAGCTGGGTTTTTTTACTTCCGAAATACTTATTACCTATTTACTATAGTTCCATTAACATTCTTAGGCTCGTATTTATGCTCTTCTTATAGGAACCGCATCTCAGGTATGATCTCAAGATAGCTCTCGACGTTGAGAGCGATTTATAAATACGGACCCTAATATCCTTGTTCACCAATCTTGCTGTTTAAAAACAGACCTTATTCAACAGACGTTCGTTAAGGTTAAGGATATTTATTCCTTACCTACATTAACACCATAAAAATCATACAGATGACGGCGCACCACAGTAGTTTACTAGAAGCGATGGAGCAGCGGCGAGTGAGCGTCGCTAAAGCAGGCGTCGTATGCAGCCTCGCCGCGCGCGCTACTGTGCTGGCCGCGGCCAATCCGGCCGGGGGAAGCTACAATAGGTGATATCCACACCTTGTATATAATGTTCAATATAGCCCACCAAAGTAGTTACTAGAAGCGATGGAGCAGCAGCGAGTGAGCGTCGCTAAAGCAGGCGTCGTATGCAGCCTCGCCGCGCGCGCTACTGTGCTGGCCGCGGCCAATCCGGCCGGGGGAAGCTACAATAGGTGATATCTACACCTTGTATATAATGTTCAATATAGCCCACCACAGTAGTTACTAGAAGCGATGGAGCAGCGGCGAGTGAGCGTCGCTAAAGCAGGCGTCGTATGCAGCCTCGCCGCGCGCGCTACTGTGCTGGCCGCGGCCAATCCGGCCGGGGGAAGCTACAATAGGTGATATCTACACCTTGTATATAATGTTCAATATAGCCCACCACAGTAGTTACTAGAAGCGATGGAGCAGCGGCGAGTGAGCGTCGCTAAAGCAGGCGTCGTATGCAGCCTCGCCGCGCGCGCTACTGTGCTGGCCGCGGCCAATCCGGCCGGGGGAAGCTACAATAGGTGATATCCACACCTTGTATATAATGTTCAATATAGCCCACCAAAGTAGTTACTAGAAGCGATGGAGCAGCAGCGAGTGAGCGTCGCTAAAGCAGGCGTCGTATGCAGCCTCGCCGCGCGCGCTACTGTGCTGGCCGCGGCCAATCCGGCCGGGGGAAGCTACAATAGGTGATATCTACACCTTGTATATAATGTTCAATATAGCCCACCACAGTAGTTACTAGAAGCGATGGAGCAGCGGCGAGTGAGCGTCGCTAAAGCAGGCGTCGTATGCAGCCTCGCCGCGCGCGCTACTGTGCTGGCCGCGGCCAATCCGGCCGGGGGAAGCTACAATAGGTGATATCTACACCTTGTATATAATGTTCAATATAGCCCACCACAGTAGTTACTAGAAGCGATGGAGCAGCGGCGAGTGAGCGTCGCTAAAGCAGGCGTCGTATGCAGCCTCGCCGCGCGCGCTACTGTGCTGGCCGCGGCCAATCCGGCCGGGGGAAGCTACAATAGGTGATATCTACACCTTGTACATAATGTTCAATATAGCCCACCACAGTAGTTACTAGAAGCGATGGAGCAGCGGCGAGTGAGCGTCGCTAAAGCAGGCGTCGTATGCAGCCTCGCCGCGCGCGCCACTGTGCTGGCCGCGGCCAATCCGGCCGGGGGAAGCTACAATAGGTGATATCTACACCTTGTACATAGTGTTCAATATAGCCCACCACAGTAGTTACTAGAAGCGATGGAGCAGCGGCGAGTGAGCGTCGCTAAAGCAGGCGTCGTATGCAGCCTCGCCGCGCGCGCTACTGTGCTGGCCGCGGCCAATCCGGCCGGGGGAAGCTACAATAGGTGATATCTACACCTTGTACATAATGTTCAATATAGCCCACCACAGTAGTTACTAGAAGCGATGGAGCAGCGGCGAGTGAGCGTCGCTAAAGCAGGCGTCGTATGCAGCCTCGCCGCGCGCGCTACTGTGCTGGCCGCGGCCAATCCGGCCGGGGGAAGCTACAATAGGTGATATCTACACCTTGTACATAATGTTCAATATAGCCCACCACAGTAGTTACTAGAAGCGATGGAGCAGCGGCGAGTGAGCGTCGCTAAAGCAGGCGTCGTATGCAGCCTCGCCGCGCGCGCTACTGTGCTGGCCGCGGCCAATCCGGCCGGGGGAAGCTACAAAAGGTGATATCTACACCTTGTACATAATGTTCAATATAGCCCACCACAGTAGTTACTAGAAGCGATGGAGCAGCGGCGAGTGAGCGTCGCTAAAGCAGGCGTCGTATGCAGCCTCGCCGCGCGCGCTACTGTGCTGGCCGCGGCCAATCCGGCCGGGGAAAGCTACAATAGGTGATATCTACACCTTGTACATAATGTTCAATATAGCCCACTACAGTAGTTACTAGAAGCGATGGAGCAGCGGCGAGTGAGCGTCGCTAAAGCAGGCGTCGTATGCAGCCTCGCCGCGCGCGCTACTGTGCTGGCCGCGGCCAATCCGGGCGGGGGGAAGCTACAAAAGGTGATATCTACACCTTGTACATGATGTTCAATATAGCCCACCACAGTAGTTACTAGAAGCGATGGAGCAGCGGCGAGTGAGCGTCGCTAAAGCAGGCGTCGTATGCAGCCTCGCCGCGCGCGCTACTGTGCTGGCCGCGGCCAATCCGGCCGGGGGAAGCTACAAAAGGTGATATCTACACCTTGTACATAATGTTCAATATAGCCCACCACAGTAGTTACTAGAAGCGATGGAGCAGCGGCGAGTGAGCGTCGCTAAAGCAGGCGTCGTATGCAGCCTCGCCGCGCGCGCTACTGTGCTGGCCGCGGCCAATCCGGCCGGGGGAAGCTACAAAAGGTGATATCTACACCTTGTACATAATGTTCAATATAGCCCACCACAGTAGTTACTAGAAGCGATGGAGCAGCGGCGAGTGAGCGTCGCTAAAGCAGGCGTCGTATGCAGCCTCGCCGCGCGCGCTACTGTGCTGGCCGCGGCCAATCCGGCCGGGGGAAGCTACAATAGGTGATATCTACACCTTGTACATAATGTTCAATATAGCCCACCACAGTAGTTACTAGAAGCGATGGAGCAGCGGCGAGTGAGCGTCGCTAAAGCAGGCGTCGTATGCAGCCTCGCCGCGCGCGCTTCTGTGCTGGGCGCGGCCAATCCGGCCGGGGGAAGCTGCAATAGGTGATATCTACACCTTGTACATAATGTTCAATATAGCCCACCACAGTAGTTACTAGAAGCGATGGAACAGCGGCGAGTGAGCGTCGCTAAAGCAGGCGTCGTATGCAGCCTCGCCGCGCGCGCTACTGTGCTGGCCGCGGCCAATCCGGCCGGGGGAAGCTACAATAGGTGATATCTACACCTTGTACATAATGTTCAATATAGCCCACCACAGTAGTTACTAGAAGCGATGGAGCAGCGGCGAGTGAGCGTCGCTAAAGCAGGCGTCGTATGCAGCCTCGCCGCGCGCGCTACTGTGCTGGCCGCGGCCAATCCGGCCGGGGGAAGCTACAATAGGTGATATCTACACCTTGTACATAATGTTCAATATAGCCCACCACAGTAGTTACTAGAAGCGATGGAGCAGCGGCGAGTGAGCGTCGCTAAAGCAGGCGTCGTATGCAGCCTCGCCGCGCGCGCTACTGTGCTGGCCGCGGCCAATCCGGCCGGGGGAAGCTACAATAGGTGATATCTACACCTTGTACATAATGTTCAATATAGCCCACCACAGTAGTTACTAGAAGCGATGGAGCAGCGGCGAGTGAGCGTCGCTAAAGCAGGCGTCGTATGCAGCCTCGCCGCGCGCGCTACAGTGCTGGGCGCGGCCAATCCGGCCGGGGGAAGCTACAATAGGTGATATATTCACCTTGTACATAATGTTCAATATAGCCCACCACAGTAGTTACTAGAAGCGATGGAGCAGCGGCGAGTGAGCGTCGCTAAAGCAGGCGTCGTATGCAGCCTCGCCGCGCGCGCTTCTGTGCTGGGCGCGGCCAATCCGGCCGGGGGAAGCTACAATAGGTGATATCTACACCTTGTACATAATGTTCAATATAGCCCACCACAGTAGTTACTAGAAGCGATGGAACAGCGGCGAGTGAGCGTCGCTAAAGCAGGCGTCGTATGCAGCCTCGCCGCGCGCGCTACTGTGCTGGCCGCGGCCAATCCGGCCGGGGGAAGCTACAATAGGTGATATCTACACCTTGTACATAATGTACAATATAGCCCACCACAGTAGTTACTAGAAGCGATGGAGCAGCGGCGAGTGAGCGTCGCTAAAGCAGGCGTCGTATGCAGCCTCGCCGCGCGCGCTACTGTGCTGGCCGCGGCCAATCCGGCCGGGGGAAGCTACAATAGGTGATATCTACACCTTGTACATAATGTTCAATATAGCCCACCACAGTAGTTACTAGAAGCGATGGAGCAGCGGCGAGTGAGCGTCGCTAAAGCAGGCGTCGTATGCAGCCTCGCCGCGCGCGCTACTGTGCTGGCCGCGGCCAATCCGGCCGGGGGAAGCTACAATAGGTGATATCTACACCTTGTACATAATGTTCAATATAGCCCACCACAGTAGTTACTAGAAGCGATGGAGCAGCGGCGAGTGAGCGTCGCTAAAGCAGGCGTCGTATGCAGCCTCGCCGCGCGCGCTACTGTGCTGGGCGCGGCCAATCCGGCCGGGGGAAGCTACAATAGGTGATATCTACACCTTGTTCATAATGTTCAATATAGCCCACCACAGTAGTTACTAGAAGCGATGGAGCAGCGGCGAGTGAGCGTCGCTAAAGCAGGCGTCGTATGCAGCCTCGCCGCGCGCGCTACTGTGCTGGCCGCGGCCAATCCGGCCGGGGGAAGCTACAATAGGTGATATCTACACCTTGTACATAATGTTCAATTTAGCCCACCACAGTAGTTACTAGAAGCGATGGAGCAGCGGCGAGTGAGCGTCGCTAAAGCAGGCGTCGTATGCAGCCTCGCCGCACGCGCTACTGTGCTGGCCGCGGCCAATCCGGCCGGGGGAAGCTACAATAGGTGATATCTACACCTTGTACATAATGTTCAATATAGCCCACCACAGTAGTTACTAGAAGCGATGGAGCAGCGGCGAGTGAGCGTCGCTAAAGCAGGCGTCGTATGCAGCCTCGCCGCGCGCGCTACTGTGCTGGCCGCGGCCAATCCGGCCGGGGGAAGCTACAATAGGTGATATCTACACCTTGTACATAATGTTCAATATAGCCCACCACAGTAGTTACTAGAAGCGATGGAGCAGCGGCGAGTGAGCGTCGCTAAAGCAGGCGTCGTATGCAGCCTCGCCGCGCGCGCTACTGTGCTGGCCGCGGCCAATCCGGCCGGGGGAAGCTACAATAGGTGATATCTACACCTTGTACATAATGTTCAATTTAGCCCACCACAGTAGTTACTAGAAGCGATGGAGCAGCGGCGAGTGAGCGTCGCTAAAGCAGGCGTCGTATGCAGCCTCGCCGCACGCGCTACTGTGCTGGCCGCGGCCAATCCGGCCGGGGGAAGCTACAATAGGTGATATCTACACCTTGTACATAATGTTCAATATAGCCCACCACAGTAGTTACTAGAAGCGATGGAGCAGCGGCGAGTGAGCGTCGCTAAAGCAGGCGTCGTATGCAGCCTCGCCGCACGCGCTACTGTGCTGGCCGCGGCCAATCCGGCCGGGGGAAGCTACAATAGGTGATATCTACACCTTGTACATAATGTTCAATATAGCCCACCACAGTAGTTACTAGAAGCGATGGAGCAGCGGCGAGTGAGCGTCGCTAAAGCAGGCGTCGTATGCAGCCTCGCCGCACGCGCTACTGTGCTGGCCGCGGCCAATCCGGCCGGGGGAAGCTACAATAGGTGATATCTACACCTTGTACATAATGTTCAATATAGCCCACCACAGTAGTTACTAGAAGCGATGGAGCAGCGGCGAGTGAGCGTCGCTAAAGCAGGCGTCGTATGCAGCCTCGCCGCGCGCGCTACTGTGCTGGGCGCGGCCAATCCGGCCGGGGGAAGCTACAATAGGTGATATCTACACCTTGTACATAATGTTCAATATAGCCCACCACAGTAGTTACTAGAAGCGATGGAGCAGCGGCGAGTGAGCGTCGCTAATGCAGGCGTCGTATGCAGCCTCGCCGCACGCGCTACTGTGCTGGCCGCGGCCAATCCGGCCGGGGGAAGCTACAATAGGTGATATCTACACCTTGTACATAATGTTCAATATAGCCCACCACAGTAGTTACTAGAAGCGATGGAGCAGCGGCGAGTGAGCGTCGCTAAAGCAGGCGTCGTATGCAGCCTCGCCGCGCGCGCTACTGTGCTGGCCGCGGCCAATCCGGCCGGGGGAAGCTACAATAGGTGATATCTACACCTTGTACATAATGTTCAATATAGCCCACCACAGTAGTTACTAGAAGCGATGGAGCAGCGGCGAGTGAGCGTCGCTAAAGCAGGCGTCGTATGCAGCCTCGCCGCACGCGCTACTGTGCTGGGCGCGGCCAATCCGGCCGGGGGAAGCTACAATAGGTGATATCTACACCTTGTACATAATGTTCAATATAGCCCACCACAGTAGTTACTAGAAGCGATGGAGCAGCGGCGAGTGAGCGTCGCTAAAGCAGGCGTCGTATGCAGCCTCGCCGCACGCGCTACTGTGCTGGCCGCGGCCAATCCGGCCGGGGGAAGCTACAATAGGTGATATCTACACCTTGTACATAATGTTCAATATAGCCCACCACAGTAGTTACTAGAAGCGATGGAGCAGCGGCGAGTGAGCGTCGCTAAAGCAGGCGTCGTATGCAGCCTCGCCGCGCGCGCTACTGTGCTGGGCGCGGCCAATCCGGCCGGGGGAAGCTACAATAGGTGATATCTACACCTTGTACATAATGTTCAATATAGCCCACCACAGTAGTTACTAGAAGCGATGGAGCCGCGGCGAGTGAGCGTCGCTAAAGCAGGCGTCGTATGCAGCCTTGCCGCACGCGCTACTGTGCTGGCCGCGGCCAATCCGGCCGGGGGAAGCTACAATAGGTGATATCTACACCTTGTACATAATGTTCAATATAGCCCACCACAGTAGTTACTAGAAGCGATGGAGCAGCGGCGAGTGAGCGTCGCTAAAGCAGGCGTCGTATGCAGCCTCGCCGCGCGCGCTACTGTGCTGGCCGCGGCCAATCCGGCCGGGGGAAGCTACAATAGGTGATATCTACACCTTGTACATAATGTTCAATATAGCCCACCACAGTAGTTACTAGAAGCGATGGAGCAGCGGCGAGTGAGCGTCGCTAAAGCAGGCGTCGTATGCAGCCTCGCCGCGCGCGCTACTGTGCTGGCCGCGGCCAATCCGGCCGGGGGAAGCTACAATAGGTGATATCTACACCTTGTACATAATGTTCAATATAGCCCACCACAGTAGTTACTAGAAGCGATGGAGCAGCGGCGAGTGAGCGTCGCTAAAGCAGGCGTCGTATGCAGCCTCGCCGCGCGCGCTACTGTGCTGGCCGCGGCCAATCCGGCCGGGGGAAGCTACAATAGGTGATATCTACACCTTGTACATAATGTTCAATATAGCCCACCACAGTAGTTACTAGAAGCGATGGAGCAGCGGCGAGTGAGCGTCGCTAAAGCAGGCGTCGTATGCAGCCTCGCCGCGCGCTGTCCATTTTCTAGTCTTTTTATTCTTGTTTTTTTATTTTCAGGGCAAAAACTGTTGCAGAAAATTTAAAAATCAACTCGGCCTTATTATCGCGATTCGATTTGGTATTCATTCTTTTGGATCAGCCTGATGAGGTAACATGCATTTCATGTGCCGACTTCTATGTAAATCATATACTTACCTAATGTAACCCTAAATACATATTTTTTCAGAAAATTGATGCAATGCTTTCGGAACATGTACTGGCTTTACATAGTGGACAAAAGACAAAAAAACCTAAGAACACAGATCCAAACACCAGCATTAACACAAGTCAGTATGACAGTGAAGCTTCTCTAAGGTATTTTATGGCACAATAGCATAAAGAATATGTAAATAAAACTCTTATGACAATAGTTAAGCTTCATGTAGGTAGATGACACCGAGATCCACCGACCGGGACCGGCCCCCTGATTACGTAACTCTGTTGCTAACAATTCTCGATTGAAACCGCAAGTAAGATAGTTGTCATATTGGTTCTTACTAAAGCAGCAATGTAACTGCGATTTCTATCAGAGTTAATTGCAACTAAGTTACAAAATCAGGGGGCTGATGACGTAACTCTGTTGCTAACAATTATCGATCGAAATTGTTTGCAATTGCAATTAATGAAATTTCACAGTTGCTCACAGAATTGCACTTAATTGCAATAAATTAAACTGTGAAATTTCATTAATTGCATACGATTTCAATCGAGAACTGTTAGCAACAGAGTTACGTCATCAGGGGGCGGAGCTAAGCGAGCTAAGCCGAGACACCGCGCCACAGGGCGGCTCTGTTGCTATAGTAACAACCATAGAGTAACTTAACTCCGTTGCCATAGCAACAACCCTGATTAATTCATAGTAACACAGATAATATATACATAGTAAAGCCGCGATTACATACGCCGATTTAGCATACCAATTTCGGGTTGCCACTCGTACCACAGAATATATAATAGTACTAACGTCTCGTACTTGACAATAAAATATTGTATAATAAGTTCGATTTTAAAAGTGAATTTACCCTATAACGGAAAGATAAACATTGTATAAGATTGGAGATGAGAATTGAAAATAAAAAAAAACATAAACAATGTTGACCTTTGCGTTATTTGTTTAAATTAATTGTTATAATTTAACTTATTATACGGGTGGCAACTCTGTATGCTAGATTGGAATATGTAATCGCGGCTTAACAAATAAAACACCTACGGTGTGAAGTAGGTAGGTCCGATTGAGCTCCGGTTTGGCTCCGGTCGAGTGTCGGTTGATCTCGACTCTGGTGCCACCAACACGAGTCACGAACCCTGAGACTGGTGTTTGGAAATACTTACTAAAATTATAAATACGAAAGTCTGTTCACGTCTTAACTACTCGACCAATCATCGTGAAATTTTGCAAATACCTGTACTATACTTATTGTCAGGGGTGCAGAAAAGGACATAGGGTTTCACCCCTAAATAAGAAACATGGTTAAGCACATAAGGAGTGTTAAATATTTAGCGAGTATTGTGGAATGTTTATGAGACCATCGATAAGCTCGCGCTCACTAATCTGTGGGATTATGTCGTCGATGAATCCAAGACGCACTGGCCACTAAGAGAAATGATCTCTTTGCATTCTGAAGTGTCTAAACCTCCCTGTCACTTACTCTTCTCTCTGACTTTCCTTCTCTGTAATTAAGCAGCAATTCGAAGAATGTGAAAACCCGTAAATAATGTGTATCGAACTTAAGTGCTGTTGATCGAGACCATCCGGATGGCGTGAACTGCTCCGCATCGTCCACCAGGTGAGTGAGTGCATTTACTCGATGTTTCCATATCTTCCTCCATAATCCTCCTAGGTGTAATCCACCCCCATGGTGCTTGGCTATTTACACGCCACACCATCTTATGGTCCTTCGAGCCGGATTCCATGCTCCAGCAGGAATTTTTGCGTATTTTGGTAAGTTGGATGTTCGCAGAATAATTACGTATTAATTGGTAAATTCGCGAAGTTCCGTACTTACCGCCGTACTCCGCCATTTTGTAATTGGTACAAAATTTTACGGAATAAATTATTTTTACTTAAAATTAATTCTCGCATTGTAATAGCGTGATTTCTTTTAGGGTATTCCCGCATTGAAATAGCGGGTGATTTATTTTCGCATTGAAATAGCGGGTGATTTATTCCCGCATTGAAATAGCGGGTGATTTATTTTCGCATTGAAATAGCGGGTGATTTATTTTAATTTATTTTCGCATTAAAATAGCGTGTAACTTCTTTTAATTTAATTTCGCATTGAAATAGCGTAATTTCTTTTAAGTAATTTCTTTTCGCATTGGAATAGCGTTGAACTTATTTGATTTATTTTCGCATTGGAATAGCGTAATTTCTTTATAAAAATGTCGAAATCAAGTGATGATTCAGTTGATTCCGTCATTGAACTATCAGATAAACAGCTTACCTTATTAATAGCGAAAAAGGAGCGTCTTTTTTCGCGGATGAATGATCTTTATAGATTTGCGAATAATGTAACTAATTTTGCATCCCGTAATAATGAGACTTTCATGGCTCAGTCTGAAATAATCGATGAAATGCGTAGACAATTTGAGTCTATAATTGATGACATAAATGACCGCAAGCTTACGTTAGATTCGAAATTTCTGCCTGACTATCAGCCTTTGACTGCTTTTGAAGATTTGTACTTTATTGTAAAGCGCGTCCGAAATAATATTATTCAGTCGTCGCAATCAATTGTACCGTCGTCATCGAATAGTTCCGGCGATCATAATCCGAAATGCACCATTAAGTTGCCTCCGATTGAATTGCCGAGCTTCGACGGCAAAACGGAAAATTGGCCTAAATTTTACGAATCTTTTAAGTCCAACATTCACAATAACAAACAGCTGTCTGACTCGCAGCGCGTGCAGTATTTAGTAGGGAAATTAACCCACGGCGCGCTTAAGGCTACCGCGGGTATTGTACCCTCGGGTGAAACCTATAATATTATTTGGGATAGCTTGGTGAATAAATATCAAGATGTGCGTGCATTAGGTACACTTTATCTTAACAATATTCTCGATGCGAAAAATTGTTCGAATACGGCAGCCAGTCTTGATTATTTTATTGAAAAATATTCAGCGTCTGTGTTGGCCTTAAAACAACTGAATATCAGTGATGTGACCGATTTCATACTTATGCATTGTGCTCTAAGGAAGATCGATGTTCAAACTGTTCAAGCGTTCGAATTATCTGTGCGTCATAAGGACATTCCTTCTTATAATGAATTAATTTCTTTCGTGCAAGATCAAGTTAAAATCTTAGAACGGTCTAATGTTTCATACTCGTCACGGCCTTCGAGCGGTGGTGTTAATAAAGCGTCATCGTCTGTCGCGACCGCGGCAGCCCGTCCTAATACTTACAAGTCGTTTGTCGCGAGTAATGAAAATATGACTTACACGTCGGGAAAGTCGTGTCTTTTTTGCAATAAAAGTGATCATTCGGTTAATGCATGTTCACAGTTTAAAAGTTTGAGTTCACCCCAAGCCCGATTTGATTTTATTAAATCGAAACAGGGTTGCGTCAGTTGTCTTAGTGGGTCGCATACCGTAACGTCATGTGGGTCGACGGTTGCTTGCGAATTATGCAAAAAACGTCACCATACCCTCTTACATTTTGATACTAAGAATAATAATGGTCGGAAAAATACTTACGCTCATACGTCGCGAGTACCTACCGTTGAAGGGTCGTCGCCTCATTTACCGTCGTCGGTGCTGTCCGTCGCCTTGCTGCCGGCAGCGTCGCCTCTTTCTGCACCCGGCGTAGGAACGAACTCGTGTATTTTGAATACCCCATCGGGTACCCAATCCATTATGGGGACCCCATCTAGTTCAGATACACCGACTATCTTGGGCACCCCGGGTACCCCTTCATTGTCTTTAAGTGCGGAAGTAAAACCAAACTCTACGATTTTACTATCGACAGCGCAAGTTTATGCTAAAATTAAAAATTGTAATAATAAAAGAATTATCCGCTGTTTAATAGATAACGGATCGCAAAATAATTTAATTACATTGGACTGTTGTAAATCGCTTAATTTACCTATAATTCCACTGAGTAACTCTTTTGTCAAAGGAATTGGTTTAGCGTCTCGGCCGATTTTAGGATATGTTTATTTGGATATTGAGTCCCGTGTTTATACGGATAATAAATACACTATACATGCTTTAGTGATTGACTGTATCACCGATCAGCTGCCTGCTCAATATGTGGACATGGGTGATATGGGTTACTTGAAAGGGATTCCCCTAGCCGATCTGACATGGAACGTTCCTGGGTCGGTGGATGTCGTCCTGGGTGCTCAGCTGTTTCCATATATTTATTTAGGGAATAGGGTCGTATCTGGTACCAGTGCGCCTCCTGCTTTGCTGACCGCGTTTGGTTACGTGCTGATGGGTGATTTCCCAAGTAATATTCTTGTTAATACTTCTACGTCGTTCTGCGCACTCTCGCTTAATGATATTGTGCAGAAATTTTGGCAATTAGAGGAATTACCTAACATGCGGTTTTTGAGTCCGGAGGAGACGGAATGTGAAAATTTGTTTGCTTCGTCGGTCACCCGGGGGGAGGGTAGTAGGTACTCGGTTGCTTTACCATTCTGCAAGAACCCGAAAGAATTGGGTAATTCTCGCACTGCTGCTCAAAGACGATTTATGGCTTTGGAGCGGAGATTTAAACAGTCACCGGATTTACGAGATAAATATAATAGTGTTATCGGTGAATATATTGAAAAGGGCTACTTGTCTGAGGTTCCTGAATCCGAGGTGACGGAGGAAGGATACTACATCCCGCATCACGCTGTCACCCATCCGGGTAAGCCCATGCCTCGGATTGTGCTCGATGCTAGTGCGAAAACGCATACAGGGTTGTCACTAAATGACGTCCTTCATATTGGCCCTAATTTGCAAGCCGATTTATTTCTGCTTTTGCTTGGCTTTCGTCTTTTTCCAGTCGCTATGACTGCTGATATTAAACAAATGTATTTACAGATTTTGGTTCCGTATGAACACCGTAAATATATTAGGATTTTGTTTCGTTTTTCGGAGAACGAAGTCGTACGAACCTTTCAATTTAATCGGGTCCCCTTTGGTCTTAAATCAAGCCCATACTTAGCAATGCGAACTGTTCGTCAACTGGCTGATGACATGAGATCACATTACCCGGAAGCTGCTAAGGTTGCAGAGTCTAGGTTGTACATGGATGATCTAGTTTATTCTATCTCTGATGAGGTCAGCGCCGTGCGCCTTTCTCAAGAATTGATCTCGTTGTTCAAGGCCGGTGCCTTTGACCTGGTCAAATGGACAAGTAATTCTCGCGTGGTCCTGGGAAACCTTCCAGACTCTCACCGCAGTGCAGTGGATCTGAATGATGGTTCTAGCCATACTTTGAAGGTGTTAGGCCTTTCGTGGGAACCAGCCGATGACAACTTCTTCTTTACGACTGCTTACGTCCAAGAGAAATGTACGAAACGAAATATACTTTCTGTGGTTGCTCGTTTGTTTGATGTCCTTGGTTTGATGGCCCCTGTCATTTTGTACGCCAAGTTGCTTATTAAAGAGCTATGGTTATGCAACATAGATTGGGATGATACTCCCCCTGAGAGTGTTATACGAAAATTCTCGGCGCTCATACAGGAGTTTCCTCTCATTTCAACTTTGAAAATCCCACGTCATATAGGCGTCTTTAACGACTGTACGGTACTTATTGTTGCGTTTTGTGATGCAAGTATGAACGGTTATGGTTGTGTCCTATACTTACACACCACTGACTCCATGGGTAATATAACTGTGAGATTACTTTGTGCGAAGTCCAAGGTTTCACCCACTAAAGTGACCACCCTCGCACGTTTGGAATTATGTGCTGCCGTCTTGATGTCTAAACTAATACGGACAGTTCAAGACTCCTATCAAGCGCGTGTACCCATTGCGGGAACGTATGCTTTCTCGGATTCTACCATTGCGCTTTCGTGGATTCATTCTTCACCGCATCGTTGGTCGGTGTTTGTAAGTAACCGCGTCGCTCAATGTCAGGAGAATCTGCCTCCTGAAAACTTTTATCATGTTGCAGGAAGTGAGAATCCAAGTGATTGTCTTTCCCGGGGGATGCTTCCCTCCCAACTCACTTCACATGATTTATGGTGGAACGGCCCATCATGGATTCGTAGCCCTCCGTCAAATTGGCCAATGAAAGCTTTTTCACCTACCATAACCGCCGAGTTGCCTGAGCACAAAGTTAGTGTGCTGACTGCAACGGTTCAGTGTGAACCACTGGCTCTGATGGAATTGGCTCGGCGTATATCCGGGTGGGATAAACTTCTACGAATTGTTATATACGTCCTCCGATTTATTAAAAAAATCTCGCCTTCTTCTGGAGCAGTCAATAATATTATGACTGCCGAGAAATTTGTGATACGTTCAGTGCAGAGTATCCACTTCGCAGAGGATCTTACCGCGCTTAAGAAGGGTAAATTGCCTTCTAAGAAGCTTTTAAACTTGTCGGTGTTTCTTGACGAAGATGGTGTGCTGCGTGTTGGAGGACGGCTTTCAAAATCGGATTTACCATTTGAGGCTAAACATCCAGCTTTACTCCCTAAACATGATCATATAGTGGATCTTATCATTCAACACTACCATATTATGAATTGTCATACTGGTCCAGGACTTTTGATGTCGATCTTGCGGCAACGTTTTTGGATATTGGATGCCAGGACGGTGATAAGAGCAAGGGTTCGGAAATGCAATTGCTGCTTCCGTTTGAATCCGTCGCACCCCACGCCCAAGATGGCTGATTTACCTTCCTTCCGTGTTACCGAAGCAAAGGCTTTCGTCCATACCGGCGTTGATTACGCGGGTCCCCTTCGCATTACGCTTGCTCGTCGAAGAGGACAACATTCGCAGAAGGCGTATATTTGCTTGTTCGTGTGCCTCGTGACCAAGGCTATTCATATTGAGTTGGTCTCGGACCTAACTTCCAATGCCTTTCTAGCGGCATTTAGTCGTTTTATTTCACGGCGTGGACCTGTGTCGTGTCTATATTCAGACAATGGCACCAATTTTGTCGGTGCAAAGGCACAGCTAGATGATCTTTATACCTTCCTAATTGGATCTGAATTTCATCCAACTTTAAAGCGCGAACTTACTAAGCGTCGCATTGATTGGAAAATGATTCCACCTCGTTCACCGCATTTCGGTGGTATGTGGGAGTCGAATATTAAAAGTTTAAAGACTCACCTTTATCGAGTAATCGGAACCCAGCTTCTTACTTACGAGGAAATACAAACCGTGCTGGTGCAGATAGAGTGTATTATGAACTCGCGCCCACTTACTGTTGTATCTTCGGATCCCGATCCCGAAGTGATAACTCCTGCGCATTTTTTAATGTCATCACCTTTGCAGTACTTACCTGCGCCACCCTTTACTGACACGCGTATTAATCTTACCCAGCGGAAACAGTTATTAGACAGTATGGTGCAGTCTTATTGGAAGAAGTGGCGTTCAGAGTATCTTCATACCTTACAGATTAGACAGAAATGGACCACCACTGGCCATACTATTAATGTCGGAACTGTTGTCATTGTGGGACAGGAGGATTCTCCTCCCTTGAATTGGCCTTTAGGTGTAATTACGGAGATTCATCCCGGGTCGGACGGAGTTATTCGAGTGGCGACGGTGAAAACTAGATTCGGGATCTTTAAGCGTCCGATTGTAAAATTATATCCGATTCCTACTCAATAACTCTCTGCATTATTTTATATTTAGTTGTAACTTAGGTTGTTTAGGATTTAGCCATGAAGTTTGGTCTTTCTGTTAACCTTAGTATAAACTGCGTGCATGTTATTTTATGTTGCTACGATTATGTTTGTAATTTATTTTTTGTTTTGGAACTTCTGCGAATATCCAAGGCGGGGAGCATGGTTAAGCACATAAGGAGTGTTAAATATTTAGCGAGTATTGTGGAATGTTTATGAGACCATCGATAAGCTCGCGCTCACTAATCTGTGGGATTATGTCGTCGATGAATCCAAGACGCACTGGCCACTAAGAGAAATGATCTCTTTGCATTCTGAAGTGTCTAAACCTCCCTGTCACTTACTCTTCTCTCTGACTTTCCTTCTCTGTAATTAAGCAGCAATTCGAAGAATGTGAAAACCCGTAAATAATGTGTATCGAACTTAAGTGCTGTTGATCGAGACCATCCGGATGGCGTGAACTGCTCCGCATCGTCCACCAGGTGAGTGAGTGCATTTACTCGATGTTTCCATATCTTCCTCCATAATCCTCCTAGGTGTAATCCACCCCCATGGTGCTTGGCTATTTACACGCCACACCAAAACTGTTAATAGACAAAGTACTATCCAGCGCAGACGAAGTCGCGGGCGGTCACTAGTAGCCTAAAGCAGGGTACTCACCTGCCATGTAGCATGTAACGTATCTAACTTTCAAGTGAGTACGGCTCGTCCCCGGTCATCACGTATCTAGCTGCAAGCTCCCGTATCATACTGCGAGCCAACTTTATTACATTTTTAACCGACTTAATCAAAAGGAGGAGGTTCTCAATTCGATTGTATGTTTTTTTTTTTTTTTTTATCGTTGTTCGCGCGTATCTTTGACATTTATGGACCGATTTAGATAATTCTTTTTTTGTTCGATTGAGTTTTCTTGCGAGATGGTCCCATTTATTTTTTTTTCAAATCGGTTCAGTAGTTTACAAGTAATCCTGAAAATACTTTGATATTAAATCAACTGACTTGTCAATTTTGTTATTTATGAACCGAATTAGATGATTTTTTTTGTTGGGGAAGGGATACCTTTGTGTAGTCTTTTTAACCGACTTCAAAAAAAGGGGGTATTCAGTTTGTATGTATGTATGTTTCTCCGCGATTATCTCACGTTTGGCTGTGCCGATTTTTCTACCTAAATAATATACCTACACTACCTAATACAGAAGGTACTTACACTAAAAATAAAAAAAATGTTTAAAAAACAAAAAAACCGACTTCAAAAAACCTGCCTCTAAAAAAAGCAAGAAATAATATACAAATCATTAGATACGCATTATCATTGTTATAATAAAACACGTCAATTGAAGTCGGGTGGGGCTTTTAGAATAAAAAAGAGGAAGATGTAAGTACTCCAGCCCCACCCGACTTTAATAGACGTGTTTTATTATAACAATGATAATGCGTATCTAATGATTTGTATATTATTTCTTGCTTTTTTTAGAGGCAGGTTTTTTGAAGTCGGTTTTTTTGTTTTTTAAACAATTTTTTTCACATCTTAGTGACCATGACATAGATATCTTCTCTCTCTCTGCGTCTTCATTCAAATCCAGGGCTTCCGACCTGCTGTCGCAATAGGCTGTCTGTCATCTGCCTCGATTATTATATGTACACTTACTTTATTGACTACAATCAATTCAGTTCTACTCTATTTTCATTAAAATTAAAATAGAAGTTAATGCTTATATTCATGGGTTGTGAAACACTGCTGTTTGTATTACTGGTTTTAGTTTTTAAGTTCAATTCAATCCGATCCAATATTTTGTCGCACATTAATCTTTAAAAGTAAGCTGTGGATAATGTGGTTGGTTGTATAGTTAGTAATTAATAATTTGTTTGTAAGCATAGTTAACACAATATTGTACAGCCGTTTGTTATCCCTGCAAATAAATAAATAAATAAACTTTGTGCTCCCAGTGATACCGCCACTCGGCGGGTCGCTGCGATCTCCCTGCGAACCACGCGCGAGCAGCTCGCAGCGGGCTCGTGCCTATGTACTTACTTGATACAGTATCTGATACATTATATTACATGCTACACAGCTAGATGAGTACCCTGCTTAATAAAGCCGAATATGGGAGTTGGGGACCATCAAACTGAACAATGAGGATCAGTAACGATTTTTGTTTAGTGGCTGATCAGAAAGCTTATGTCACCACATGATTAACTGTGAAGAATTTTTTATGATATCTCTTAAACCTGAGATAACTGTTATTTTGGGGAGTCATTATGACGTCATCGAGACGTACGCGAACGTTTGTCGTACGTGATAAAGCACATATTGCATTGAGCTTGGCATTTCCTTCAAAACCCTCATAACTCAACCATTTCTAAACGGATTTCAAAAAATCTTTCACTTAGTTTCATAGCTATGAATATGTTTTATATTATACCATTAAATCTATAGGATTCAAACCTGTTACTGATCCTCATTCAACTCTGATCCGTCTCTTCTGAATCTCTCTGGAATTTTCGTATTATTTAGTGTATGAAACAGCTGATTTTTTTCGCGATTTCTGAGTTGGTCCCATAACAAAAGTTGTTCAGTTTGATGGTCCCTACTCCCTATGTACCATTTTCGGCTTTTTATGGCTATTTCCAAACACCTTATAGAAAAATATCATGTGTAGGTACATAAGTACCTACTTATCTTTATTTTTCATAATTTTTCAGTATGAGATTGCGTTTGAAACCTGGTGAAGTTATCGACACACTCCCCTTAGTTTTGCTTCGGAAATACATTGCTTACGCAAGGAGATACGTCCACCCGAAGCTGAGCGTAGAAGCGGCCAATGTATTACAAAACTTCTATTTGGAACTGAGGCACAATCACCAAGGCGACTCTCGGGATGGCACGC
Organism: Agriphila straminella; assembly: GCA_950108535.1. Lineage (NCBI taxonomy): Eukaryota > Metazoa > Arthropoda > Insecta > Lepidoptera > Crambidae > Agriphila > Agriphila straminella. Next base: position 8,566,710 of record OX467306.1, on the reverse strand, counting down.
CTATTACTACTAGGCAGCTAGAAGCTTGCATCAGACTTGCGCAAGTAAGTTAATAGGTACAAAGGCAACTGTATCTCAAGAACAATGAAACTCTGAGTCTTCAAGGGCACCACTATTGTTTTACTTTGTATTTATACCGCATCTGCCTCATATTCTAAAAAAAAAATGTCCACGTTTAGACACAGTATTGTAAAAAATCGCTATTGGGCACTGTAGGTCTATTCTTTATAATTGTTTGTTAATAACATTATTATTATACATGACTGTTTGCTGCCAAAATAAATTAAAAAAAAATCTTAGGCCGCAGTTTTGGCGCGCGCTATATCTACAGCGAAAGCGAGCTAATCACTTCACTTTAGAATAAGGCCCCAACAACGAATCCAATCGCCTCAGAATAATGCCCTTGGGCCTTAATTTACTTGTAAATTCTAGAACGAACTCCGCCGATTATCGAGCTGCGTTTCGTTGATGGCCCTCCGGTCGTATTTTGTGTAATCGGTCTCTATCGATAGACCTTAATTTAAAAGAGATGTTCCATTTTTGTATGGAGGCTGGGCCCATTTGGGTAACCCGTGGCCTACAGTCATAAAATTATATTTTATGGAAAGCGAACAAAATAAGGAACCATGTATAAATTGATTTTTTTTAAACCTGCAAACATTTTTTTTTATTTTTAAAGTTGGATAGTTAAAGTTAATCAAACAGCAACCCAAAACGTTTTTCTACCTTTTTTCTTACTGTCATATGTCACATTGATGCTGTCAGATGTCAAATAAAATGACAAATGGCATATCAACAGCCAATGTAGTCATTTTAATAAATATAAAAATGCAAAGGAATATCCCTTAACAGCCGCCAGCCGCACAAAATGAATTTTCAGGATTAAATCAACAGTAAAAACTTGTAACAAGCATTAGAATTTATTGATATACTCGGGAGAGTAAAATTAATAGTAAGACACTTTCATTTTAAAGCGAAAACATTAAGAAATACACGATGAAGAGCACCATTATTCGAGTTTTTAAATATTTTTTTATTAATGTTTGCAGGGTTTTTTTTTTCTTTTTGGAAACCTTGTCCCACGAGAGAAATCTACGAGAGAAAAAAATATTATGGGTGTAGGAAAATTTTAAAAAAGTGAACCCAGGAAAGAACGACTCCTTTCTTTTTATTATTACAGAGCGCTGTAGAAAATTAATGGCGTTTTTTTCTCCTTCAGGCACGCGCTAGAGTGGACTTGCGAGAAGAAGCAAACGCTAAAGATGCTAATGATGTGATCAGCCTAGTCAAGCACAGCCTAATGGACACATTCAGCGATGAATTCGGGAACATTCAGCTGTCAAGATCGATTAATGGGTCAGGCGTCAGCGCGAGGGGAAAAGTAAGTCATATCATAGGTTACTAGTTACTAGAGTACGGAAAGTGATACGTCATTGGATTTGTGCCTGATTACCCTATATTCTCATTGAGTTACACTGTGACTGGCTGAGAAAAAAAATCGCAATGAGTAACAGGGGTGACTCGTTGCGAATTTTTATTCTCATCTAGTAACACTGGTTCATGTATAGTGTGACTCGTTCGGAAAAAAACCACATCGGGTAACAGTGTGACTCGATGCGAATTTTTATTCTCATCCAGTAACACTGGTACGTGTATGTATATGGTGTGATTCTCATCTAGTAAAAATGGTGATGCGACTTTTTTCCGAAAAAGTAACACTTTTCTTTATAAAGTAAAATAAATAAAATAAAATAGAATAAAAATTCGCATCGAGTCACACTGTTACCCGATGCGATTTTTTTTCCGAACGAGTCATACTATACATGAACCAGTGTTACTAGATGAGAATAAAAATTCGCATTGAGTCACACTGTTAGTCGTTGCGATTTTTTTTCTCAGTCACAGTGTGACTCGTTTCAGTATGACTCGATGTGATTATAGGAGTTATTACAGTCGCACTATAATGACGTAACAGTGCCGTCAACATGAAAAATACAAGAAAAATACGGTAATCAAGCACAAATCCCACGAGGCTGACCCCAGACCTACCGGTTTCTTTTCTTTGCTGTTCTACTTTGCTGTTTAGACTGCCGGCCAACCAGGGTCATTTTCAATCTATCGCATATTGGGACCAGACCAAATTGTCAAGATAGCCATTAGCTTGGTGTTATCAAATATCATCGTCTGGGTTGCGAAGTAGGAAGCTTCTGGGAGATATGCCACCCTGAACATGGTCTCCGATTGCTAAAAATAAATCGATCGCATATTTATATCAGTTGTGCACAGGGTCGGGGGTGGCATCATTACCTACCTGAACTATTTTTTGTGTTTTCATAACGATCGTTTAAGAAAAAAAGCTTACAATAACATACATTTAAGTGAAATGTACTTAGATTGAAAATATGCGATAGATTGAAAATGAGCCTCTTGGCCGGCGGTCCATTGCCGAACAGCAAAGCAAAGTAAAGAAACCGGTAGGTCTGTGATCAGCCTGACGGTTCTCTTTGCTCACAGACTCTTATCATCCTTTTTTTGCCATTGAATATTTTTATTCTACTATTCTAATAGAAATTATTTTTTACAGCTAAAAAAGTTCCTCGATGTTCTAACAAGAAGAGCTCACCAGTTAGGCAAAGACATATTCACCAAACAAGAATTAATACAGATACACAAGTCAGCAGGAGTGCCGGGTGATGCCAGCGATTTGATCGAAGCAATGCACATACATTCATATCTACTTTTGAAGGGCTCTAACACATACCAATTAATAGCTTTATAGGAAAAATTACAATTGAAAATACTTACTAATAAAATATTATTATTAAAATTGTATATTTTTTTTCAGATCTTAATAAATAATAATTAATAGTAGAACACTGTTTATACAGACAAAATTAGCTTGAACTTAGTATCACAATATTTAATAACATTTTACACAATTGTGATTATAATTGGTAAGCAAGACAAGTTATCCTCATTGTAAAAATGAAATAATTATTATAAAAGGCACTTTGTGGAACTGACAATAAGGGCCTGTTTCGCAGGTTCCGGTAGCACTTTCCTGTTGGTTTAATTTAAAAATGGGATAGAGCTTGTACGATATTATACCCGAACCTGTGTAACTGGCTCTAGATATTATAAAGTTAAACAATCCTAGTTAATTCAGTCAGTTTTGTTAGATGAAACAATATTATGAACTGGACTTGTAGTCACTCTTTCTATCAGTTCTTGATGACACATTTTGTAAAGCCATAGACGCTTGACAACAACAATACAAGGAAACACTAACTAACATTGAATTGAAAAATGTTGGATGTGTAAAGTACTCGAAATAAACATTTCCTAAATCACGGCCTGCAAATAAATAGACATTAGATATTGCAGACATAGCTAAGAGAGGAGTGCATAGTATAGCTACAAACCGAGTCTCCATTTCATCAGTTCTAAGAAACTTTATTTTAAATAACTGGTAACTATTAGTTTGAGACACTGCTTTTCCAAAATGTTCTAATGTTATACCTAGAAAATTAAGTAGTGACCACCAAAAAATGCTCCAAATAGTTCCATGCCACATAAATATAAAAACAAATGTAAGAAAAGATGCACATAATTTGTTAACCATCCTCCTCAGCTTGAAATGTGATGTCATCAAATGTAATGCTGGTTTATAAATGTACCTGAAGTAAAAAGAATATAACTTATATAAAGCTTAAATAGACACACACACAAAAAAACTCTGGGCGCTAATAAAATTACTTACTTGACTAAAAATTTATACAGTCCAACATCAAAATATCTCCACATCTGAGAGTAAACATGAACTCGAGCAATACATCTAGGAGTGGGTGGGGTATCTATATTATCTAGTCTTGCAAAGGCTGTAGTTGTGCCATATGAAATAACATATTTTAAGTGGAATTCCAGCCCCATCCATAGCATTCCTCCACATAAAGCTATAGTAGGCAATTTTTTAACAGCCTGAAAAACAAAAATAACAATATGTATTTTAGTTCTTGTATCTCATTATAAAACTATTATCTTAATAAAAGAAACATACATACCTCTACATCACTCTGCATTGCTAAAAAATACATAAAATGGAATGCAAATTCCAGTGAAATTGTATAGGATGCAAATAAAAACATATCCCACAAAAATCTTTTTAGTCTCAGCTTAAGATTTTCATTCTTGGTGCTGAAACTCTTTTCAAATTCTTCATAAAGAACTATTGGTCCAATATATAACAATGGAGTGTAAAGTACATAGCTTAACATATTTTCTAGCAATTGTGTGCATGTAAGGTTACCATTGACTTTGTTCTCTTCAAGTTTTTCTTTTCGCTCAAGGTAATCCAGGCAAAAGCTTACACAACGCAGCTTGATCCAAGCTATGGTAAATAACATCAAATAGACTTCTTCATCTTGTAAATTTTCACGGTCCAAGTAGTACCAAAAAAAGTATTTATATTTCAACGAGTTGTAACAAAATAGAAGTAAAATACTTGCTGCCCAAACACAGATTTTACTGCCTCCAAAAAATATTATTGCAGCAAATATTAAAGGCTGAGCAAGTATGACAATTAACTGTCTGTACCCCATAAACAACACTATAAACGTTGCACTAGATATAATATACCAATATTTCAGAAGACTCGAATAGGTGCTTCTAACAATTTCTGACACAAGAAACTGTAGTGGTAAGTAAAACCATGCTGTTTGTATGTAGAATTTCGAACTGTTCCATTCATAATCTGATACATCTTGCAATCTCGATATAAACCACCACCCTCGCTTGAGATCACCCAGATGATACAATTTACTGTAGTTGTTTTGATAATATTCTATGAAAATAAAATTTATCACCGGGTTAGTAATGCAATTAATTGTTTTTTAAATGATTAAAACAACGCGACTTACCAGACTGTGCTTCATATAATTTATATAAACAAAAAAAGGTTGATGCAATCCAAAAACTAAAATAGATATACAACTCGCTGGATGGTAACTTCCCTTTCATTTTAGTTCTTATATATTTCACAACACATTTTATTTAAAAGCTATAATTATCACAAAATAATTTAGTTATTATTTACATAGTAAAACTTCTTCTTCTTTTTGTGCTTTGGCGGTTCCCTTTTGGATATTTCAATTTTTCCGGTTTGTTGTTTGTTTACTTTACTTTACCAGTGTCATGTTGTCAGTCACTGTCACAAATTAATGACAGTCAACAATAGAGATGAGACACGGCACTGATAATGCAATTGAATAAGTAAGTAGCATTCAATTGCTTAAAAATTGTAAATATTGTAATGCAAGAGAGCAATAATGATCAAATAAATCAAATTATACATTTCAATCGCTGCAGAAGTTAATGACTATAAAATCTTTAATCGAATTAAGAAACATGATTAACTATGGAGAAAGCGTAAAATCAATTTTGAACTAACATTAACTCGTTAGTGAAGCACAGAGAGGGCAAAAGAATTTGATAAATGTAATCATTTATCAATATAATTACATTTATCAAATTCTTAAAATAAATGTAATCATTTATCAAATTCTAACGTTCTGCAAATATTTGTCCCTTTTATTACGTATATACGTATAATACAAACAAAATTAAAATAATATTTGTGTTCCAGAATTAATTGAACTGAAGAACCACTGGTTCATAAATAAAATTCCGGTAATAGTACTGTAGAGCCCGCGGACATCTAAATCACCAAAAAGGTTACCGTTTGTCTTTGTGATAATGTTATAGATTATGCAATATTGTATACTAAAACCGAAGTCTTGAAGATCGTAACCCGCTGTAACCATAAAGAGTGTTAAATCTAAAATCTCCATTTATGTTAGTTATTTACTTTAAGTAGGTATGCAGTGTTCAGTATAGCTGTGTAGGTGACACAAAGGTTCGTTTTGAAAAGAAAAAAAGAGTTTTAAAGGATAATGTACAGCTTGACCATAAAGAGTTGACAAAAATTGAGGGCGCCACTTTCTATGTAAACACGTCAAAATCACGAATAATTTGGCAAAACTGACTCTGTTTTGTACTGAAAATTTTTAGTTTCATTTTATTTAATTTCTACTCTTTATGGCCAAGCTGTATGTTGCAGCTAACTAGCTTAATCATTCGTTCAATGGGGAATGTCCGAAAAAAAAACAAATTGGCTGAATATTTTTTTATAGGTAGGAATAAGCGCCCTTAGTAATAGAAAAAAGTTTCAGAATTTTCGGTTGCGTGAAAAAATTTAAAATAATTAAAGTCTTTTCGACTTCACAAATGTGCAAAAGTAACAGCAGAATGGAATTTATACCTTTGCCACCAACCACAACACGTATTTAAAAAAGTTTTGACATTTAAGACATTTTGTGATGAAACTTTTTTCAAAATGGTTTGGGACTTCCGCCAAGTGACGCCTGATTCAATCAAATACTTCCAATCGAACTGACCGTGTGTGGCCGTGGATCGGCAGGACAGATCGAATTGACGATCGATCCACGGCCACACACGGTCAGTTCGACTGGATCCAATCGGCAGTATCATGCCAATTGGACGAACGGCAGGATGGTGTATGGCCTGCATAAGACCGTTAATTGAGTAACTGATCAAACCAGCTGACTGCGACATGGACATTGTGAACTCGCGTTGAGTTTGGAACTCAGTCTGCCTAAAGTGCCTCCCGTAAAACACAGGCAAAGAATAACTTCGGCCCTAGCTACGGCCCTGAGTGGACAATATAAATAACATACCTATACGACACACATACATACACGATGTACACGTACAAATACATGAATCATGTCATGATATTATCGTGTAGGTATTCGTATTCATCATTATAACACGTATTCCGAGTGAGGTTACTCGAGTTGTACGGATTTCATTCATTTAAGCTGTAAGCTAGTGGATATGTTTTGATGTTTCCATTACTTGCGGAAATACCTACCTAATAAGTACAGCCAGCAACGAAAGTTGAATTCGATTTCAAACCGTTAGACACGTCCTGTTAAAAAAGTTGCTATGACAAAGTACCAAAGCGTTAAACAACTTTCATTGCTGACTGTACCTAACTAAAAAAACGTAGGTTTATTTTAATTATAATATTAAATATATAGGGTAATTTAATATTTTAATACGACTATTATAATAAGATTACCTAGTCATTGGACATTTAAGCGATTTTTTTTTATATTTTTACTGCATTATTATGATAATGCCAGACATAGGTACTTACACTGAAAATACGTACTAATAGTTGAACAGTAGATCTATGCATTTTTCGTAATAATTATCATCACTTCATTCATAATAATATAATAATTGTATAAGGTCCTTCTAAAATAGTGAACAAAATTTTAAGCGGTCAATGTACTCATGCATACAAATAACTTTTACTATAACATTGAAATCGAGAAAAAAAAATTAGCTGTTCCATAGAAAATTTAAAATCGAATAGATCAAAACGTATGGAACAGCTGATTTTTTTTCTCGATTTCAATGTTGGTCCCATAGTAAAAGTTGTTTGTATGCATGATTACATTGACTCCTTAAAATTTCGTGCATTATTAAAGGACCCTATATTCATAAAATAGTAACTATTTGCCTCACTAGATGGTGTTGATACTCTTCGAACCTTAAGAATAGTAACTATTTGCCTCACTAGATGGTGTTGATACTCTTCGATCACATTGAGACACATTTTTATCAACGCCATCTATCGAGCCTACAGTTTTTTGTCATTGTGAAAAGCCCTCATTAAGATTACAACCATTATACAATATGTATCAATTTGTATCGAATCGTATGCGATATTTTTTTAATCGTTGAATGCTGTTCCATTTCTTTTTTAAAAATAAAATGAAGTCTTCTTTTAGTAAACCTACCTTCAATATTTAAAATACTTTCCCTTCGTGTGGCAAAGTTTTGGGACATTCTGTATATTAAGCATACATAGCATCAGATACGGAAAGTTTCAGACGTTTGTGAATAAGGGGTCATATCATTTTCCCAGGCGGGACTCGAACCCGTGACCTTTGGAAGTCCGTTTAATTTGTTTGGGTAGGTAAATAAGTTAATAAAATTGTAGATTGAGCTCCTCTAGTAGATATAATGCACTGTTCTTATGTTTGGTATAACTTGGATTGAATATTTAGCTTAATGGTGCATAGAGGCATTATAGTCCGGGCGGCCACTCCAAGGTTACTTACCTCATCGAGTTACTGCATATTACCACCTTCCACGAAAAGTAGACCTAAAATAGATAGGAAAAATGTTGGTCTGCCGGAGCTCAGCCTGGAGGAAGCTTGGCGGTGAGATGTTTTGTGACCTACTTTGGACCATCAAAATACCTCATGTGGTTACTGAACGAAACCTTTTCGTTGGTTTTAGTGTTTATTAATAGAGTCTAAATAATTATGTCTGCCGGGCGAATTCTTGGAGGGTTCCGCAGTCCAACCATTTTTAGGGGCCGCATGGGGGTCCTATTTTACCTCATCGAGTTACTGGATGAAACCAAGCTCTCCGAGTAGCTAAAATGATGCCCTTTAAATATTAATTGGTCTGCCAGCTCGCAACCTGGCAGTTTTTGCAGTCCAACCAAATAAGTACAAAATATAAGACAAAGTTGCTTCCCGCTGCCTGTCCCTATGTATGCTTGGATCTTTAAAACTACGCAACGGATTTTGATGCGGTTTTCTTTAATAGATAGAGTGATTCAAGAGGAAAGTTTATGTGTATAATACATGCATAATATAGTAGAGAAACACTGATAATTTTAAAGGTTTCTAATGTGATGTCGTAAATAAACACTTTTTTTGCGCTTACATTGCAAACGCTGGCTGAATCCTACAAGATAGATCAAAATAATGTACTACAGTATTATGCACCTTAAAAAGATCCACAAAAAAGTCCTTAACAGTATATGTCTATCTCTTAGGGATAACCCACAATAACCATTTTTATCCTTTGTTTTTATGAGAAATAATGGCTTAATAATAATTACATAGCGATTTTAAGCAATACAGTGTTAATCGTTCAATTCAATGATAACAAGATGGTAGGTAGGTAAAATAACAAAGTACATTGTAGACCCTGAATAGGGCACAGCAAATTATTTGGAGAGGAGTTGAGAGGACGACTTACTTTTTTTCAATTAAATGACAATACTTTAATATTAAATACTTATTTAAATCTTTGTCATTTAAAAAATCTGAAACACAATAGTAGCATTTTTCCAAGAGTAGTTTTTGTAACTTTTTTAAGTATATACTGTAACTTTTTTCTTCTGTTAGTTCTTTCGGTAATTTATTGTGTATTTTTACTGACATTTCGAGTGGACTGGATGAGTTCATTCGAAGCCTATGTACTGGTATTGTTAACTTGTGGCCATGTCGTGATGTGTATCGTGATGAGATGTCTTGTCTCTTTGTAAAGTAGTTTGGATGTTTTCGTATGAATTTACAAATTTCTAATTTCCTTAAGGCGAGGCCAGTTCACGATCTGATGAAAAGTCTGATTTTTGAACATCCAATGTGAAGAACTGATGTAAAATTCTACTTCACAAAAATTACTGTAGACTGAAAAAGAAAAAAGAAGCAAATTAACCGAACAGAATATTAAAAAATGCCATGGTAACTCTGTAAAAAAATCCTGAATAACACCATAAAAACTTATTAAAATAAATTTCAAATCGTCAGATTTCGTATTTTTTTTTCGTTATGATTTTTTATGCAAAAAGGATAGCTTTTTTATCGATCTAACACAATAACCGAGTACATTTTTAATAAATGATCCAGTATTTCAGAAATCAATAAAAATGTACTAAAATTCGTCAAATTTCTGGCGAAGCGTAAATTAAAGATATGCAATATTCAACCTTATTCTAAAGACATAGTGAAAGAGTAAATTTCGTGAACTGGCCTCGCCTTAAATACATTGTGCATGTGATATAGATCAATATAGCCTTAGTATTCTGTTCGAAGCCCGGGCGGGTCGCTACTCGCTAGTTTATTATAATTTGTAAGTTCTCCTAGTAGCTTAAATGATTCCCTTTAAATATTAATTGGTCTGCCAATTCGCAACCTGGCAGTTTTTGCAGTCCAACCAAATTTATTTTAATTTAAATGTTAAATTTTCTGTCTACAGGCGAAATTTTACTTGCTTGCTTGTTTCTTTGTATTAATTTATATGGACCTATTTATTGACATATAAATATAATACATACTTACTTATGGACTTTGCCACAGGATCAAAAAGAAACAAATAAGACACACATAACAAAATGTTTGAATCTCTTACTAATTAAACTATTATTATTATTGCTTAAAAACTTAACTAAAATAGGTACCGCAAAATGGGGGTACTTTGTTCAGTTTGGGAGTAATTTAAATGGCCGTATTTTCTCAAAAACAAACGTGCCGGTTTTTCAGATTTTTAAAATAAAGTGCATGAAATATCTTTACCATCCGTTTCTAATAAAAAAATCACCTGATCAACTTTAAACTGAATGAATATAGGATGATCAAAGGATCACCGTATACTTTAAATGGGATTTGAAATATTTGGGTTATTTTGATCATTGATACGAATTGGTTATTGAATAGAGTATTGGTAGAACTAAATCTCAATCAGTTATTACAAAGCAGTCTATCTTTAGTCTTTAATTTTCATCATAAAAAATATCAAAATCAACATAACAACAACAACAACATTGATCATTGATCAAAGTTAACCCGTCCTCTGATCAAAGACCTCTGATTGTTTTTTAACCGACTTCCAAAAAAGGAAGAGGTTCTATGTTCGTCTGTATATTTGTTTTTTTTTTGTGTATGTCCACCGATTACTCAAAGACGGCTGGACCGATTGAAATGATTCAAACGTTATTACATTATGTACACTCCCAAGTTGGTCCCATTTTTTAAAATTTGGAAATCAGTTCAGTAATTTTCAAGTAATTTTGAAAAAAGCACGAAAATAGTATGATTTTGTGTGAATTACCTCGATGATTGGCCGTATTACTTCTTTGTTTATGAACTGAATAAGATAATCATTTTTTTGTTGGAAGAGGGATATCTTAAGTGTAGTTTATCTTACGTTTGGCTGAGCCGATTTTTCTACATAATATAATATACTTTACCTACAAGGTACCTACACTAAAAATAAAAAAATAAAAAATTGTTTAAAAAAAACAAAAAACCGACTTCAAAAAACCTACCTCTAAAAAGCAAGAAATAATATTCGTAATAATAAAAATACGTCTATTGAAGTCGGGTGGGGCTTTTAGAATAAAAAAAAGGAATTTGTACTCCAGCCCCACCCGACTTCAATAGACGTATTTTTATTATTACGAATATAATTTCTTGCTTTTTAGAGGTAGGTTTTTTGAAGTCGGTTTTTTGTTTTAAACCTTTAAAACAGTACATAATCAACAAAAACACTTGTTCAACCGTGTTTCACATCCCTTAAAGTGTATACTTTTAGATAAAACAAACAATAATAATCGAAATATAATAAATTTCTAAGTGTACCTACTAAGAGTTTTTCTTGCCTTCAAAATAGCTTGTCACCAGTGCACTGCTAAAAAAAATGTTTTAACAAAAACACCTGCAAACATTTAATGGTATGGGCACCATTTGCTTTTTGCAGTATCAGTGCTGTAAACGCCATAAAAAACTGTTCGTATATGTTCAGAAACCAAAAAATAACAGTTTTTTTTAATTGATAGTTGTTATCAATGTAACCACGTAATGTCAAAGTACTCCTACTTTACGGCAAGTACCTAATGAATAGAACAAAAAATAATACAATATACAAAGACAAATTAAAAGTAAATGTTATAAAAAATAAGTAAATTTTTGGGTGTATTTTCTAACTAAATGTACGTTGAAATCATTAAATATGGCAGTAAAACCACTGTAAAGTTTGGTAACTGATAAATAAAGGATATGTTGAATGTATGTGAATGTTTGTAATTAAAATACTCAAAATCAATGGAAACAAACGGGCGGGTCAGCAAAGTAATAATAAAATAAAAAAGGAGAACTACCGAACTGAAGGGAAAAAAAGACTTCTGATTTTATGTTTTAGGTATTTTTATTTTGATTCTGTTTCCATGCATATTTTCTATTGCTACGGGCCTCTCTTTAATTCCGCTTCATTTTTATATTTACTTACGAATTCCGAACAAGAAATACTGTCTTTTTCAATTCAGCTTTCATTAAATCTACCTACATAGCAACGATTTCTGACATTAGGATATTTAAGCGTCGTATGGGAAAAACCTTGCTCAACATAAGCATTTGAAGGCGGTATGCTTAAAGCGCGAGGTAAAACTCAAAATAAGGCATTTAACTTGTTATCGTCTTTTATGTTTTTAAACATTTCGACCCATTCTATAATAACACTTTGATTTTGATCGCGTGTTATCATCAAAAATCTGGAGAAAACTAATGGATCGTTGGGACGCGGGACAATATCATCAAAATCGGGACTGTCTTTGTACCTAAACTCTTGAATTTTCGCGGAACCCCTGAGAGCCTTTCACGAAACCCCATTCGGGAACCGCTGATCTATATCACATGCACAGCACAATGTATTTAAGGTACGGTAGACGGCACGTTGGGCTTTCACAATCTGTCAAATTTCTTCAATCATTTTTAATCTTTAATTCGAGCAAATTAAGGTTTAAAATTGATTGTAGATTATTGTCAATTTTGTATAGCTTGAAATGCTGCCCACTGTACTTAATTGGATAAGGATTAAGGCTGTATTGCTTAAAATCGCTTCGTAATTATATTAAGCCACTATTTCTCATAAAAACAAAGGATAAAAATGGTTATTGTGGGTTATCCCTAAGAGATAGACATATACTGTTAAGGACTTTTTTGTGGATCTTTTTAAGGTGCATAATACTGTAGTACATTATTTTGATCTATCTCGTAGGATTCAGCCAGCGTTTGCAATGTAAGCGCAAAAAAAGTGTTTATTTACGACATCACATTAGAAACCTTTAAAATTATCAGTGTTTCTCTACTATATTATGCATGTATTATACACATAAACTTTCCTCTTGAATCACTCTATCTATTAAAGAAAACCGCATCAAAATCCGTTGCGTAGTTTTAAATATCCAAGCATACACAGGGACAGGCAGCGGGAAGCAACTTTGTCTTATATTTTGTACTTATTTGGTTGGACTGCAAAAACTGCCAGGTTGCGAGCTGGCAGACCAATTAATATTTAAAGGGCATCATTTTAGCTACTCGGAGAGCTTGGTTTCATCCAGTAACTCGATGAGGTAAAATAGGACCCCCATGCGGCCCCTAAAAATGGTTGGACTGCGGAACCCTCCAAGAATTCGCCCGGCAGACATAATTATTTAGACTCTATTAATAAAAACTAAAACCAACGAAAAGGTTTCGTTCAGTAACCACATGAGGTATTTTGATGGTCCAAAGTAGGTCACAAAACATCTCACCGCCAAGCTTCCTCCAGGCTGAGCTCCGGCAGACCAACATTTTTCCTATCTATTTTAGGTCTACTTTTCGTGGAAGGTGGTAATATCCAGTAACTCGATGAGGTAAGTAACCTTGGAGTGGCCGCCCGGACTATTAGTTAAATTATCAAATGCTAGAAAGGGAAGACTATGTCATAATGACTAGCCAATTTCTGATTTCCTCAAAATATGTGGTCTTTGCATTTTTTCTGTATATATTTTGTACGGTTGGCCTAAGATCAGAAGTGGCTGAACACTTTAGAACAGCGGCATGTCTTAAATTAAAGCACAGATTTATTAGACAACTATACCCCTAGGTAGGTACCTACTCATTAGTTTTTTAGAGCTAAAGATGAGTGACGGCCATCACCAGCCATCACTGAGGTTAGGATGCACACTATGTGCATTTCTACTATGCATGTGTCAGATACTAATTATTTTGTGACTAAACCACTGACTGTCTTAAAGTGTTGTCAGTCGTACATGTCAAAGTATTTACAGTGCTTGGTTAGGTCTAATCACAGACCATACAACAAGTACTTACGTACCGGTCTAATTTTCATATATACAAAAGTACTCTGTGGGTCTAATAAAAGAACGGAACACTTGAGGTAACACGGCAGTAAATAGTGTTAATTGAAATCCGCAGAATATGGCGGAAATGAAATATTGCTTTCTAACGTTACCCAAAATACCTAGTTACTAAAATCTCTAAACGTTTTTAACATAATACCTACGTACCCAATTTTTTTTTTGGTCCGAGATTACTTGTGTTTATTAACTTGCACATTTCCAAATTAAATTAAAAATAGTCTTCAAAAAATCCTAAAACGGAAATATCACGTAAAATTACTTGATACAAAGCCGTGCATTTCTGGAGAAGTTGTAAAACCGGGTACCTACCTACCTATAGAGTCCAACGAAATATGATACTCGGTTGGAATTTGGAATAGGAACTAATTTTGCGCCTTAATTTAGGGGTCAGTTTCCAATAACTTATTAATTTAACAGGGAAAGTGGCGCCACCATTTCAGTCTCATCTTTCGTTGACCAGACTCTAGTAGACCCAGTTTTTTATGTAATAGGTCTGCGTTTTGAATAATTATGATTCAGAGTCTATTGTAAAGATTGTGAACGAATGGATTGTGTGAGCTGAGAGGTCGGTCGGTTGTGTCACGTGTGTTGTGTGCGTATTTGCTTTTGCTTTGTATGTGACCTCGTACTCCAGGTCAAGACCTTTTATTTATCTAGTCATAACATTGTTTTAGCTACAAACGAAGTGATCTTAAAAATAGTTCAATTTATTGCTATTGTGTTCAAAAGTGTCTTCAGTGATTGATGATTAATAATGTATCTGAGACTGATTACATTGTTTGTAGTAGTGTTTACTATTAGCCATACTGTAGGTAAGTGAATGAAATTAGAGATCGAACTTACATTACAATGCGATTAATAGACAGTGATCTGCGGCAACATCAGGGCACTTGCGGTACAAAACGACTTATATTTTCAACTTACATCTTCTTAAACTTCTATGAAACTTACTAACAAATTACAAAATCGTGCTAAATGCAGATTTTTGTTCACGTGACAAGAACGTGTCGTTTTACGTTTAATGTCTATAAGCGATTAAACCATAGAGTACATTATTATAGACCTGAATACGCATTTTCTTTTAAACATTTACCTACATAATGTCACGCCACGCACGACATGACTATGATTTTACATCAAACTGCTTGGAAACTAGGATTTACTAGTATGGTAAGAGGCTGTATAGGTTGGCATGTGTAACACAGTGGATTGTTTTTTTTTTCAGTAAAAAGTTTCGTCATTTTAATAAGAAAAGAAATTGGTTCACTAAGGAGTTTTGCATAGCTTGAATGGTAAAGTGTACTTTACAATTAAAGTATTCACCCTTTGCTTGAATTGTAAAGTGATTTGAAAATGGAACGTTCTATCTAAATAGTGCACATGCCTGGCCAACCAGTGTCACTACCTTTACAATGTAACTATTAATTTTAATAAAAAAAAAATATAAATATTTTCTCTATAAGTAATGAAAAATTCATTTTGTTATACCAATATAAATGTTTTATTTACCTCGCATGAATAATGTAAAGTAGTATGATTACCTCGGTTGTAAGTAGCTATTACACCCTAGCTCGCAAAGGGCGCCAAATTAGATCTTGTTCTGTAATAGCTCTCTTACGTCCCTTGTGTAACAAACTACTATTAAAACACTGATTTGCCACTTTACAAATAGAGTAGGTACTTACCTAATTCGATATTACAATGTTGGTATATTTTTAAACTTTTAAATTTTTATGCATTCACAATGCTATTTTTATATTAAGATTATTAATATAATTGAAAAATATTAGAAAAAATCGACTCACCCGTAGCAGCTCAGACGGGACTCGAACCCGCACCCTTAGGATTCCGGCCCAATGCACTAACCAGTTATGCTACCGAGTCGCTAGCGAGCTTGGCGAAATTTTCTAATACTTTTCACGTTTTTTTTTTACGCTGTAGGCCAGCGCCATCTCATCAATGTGAAGAGAATTACTTCGACATTCGAAAGCAACACCTTTACAGGTGCTAGACAAATCGATTAAGATGAAATAGCCATATAATTTTTAAACTTTTAAATTTTTATGCATTCACAATGCTATTTTTATATTAAGATTATTAATATAATTGAAAAATATTAGAAAAAATCGACTCACCCGTAGCAGCTCAGACGGGACTCAAATTATATGGCTATTTCATCTTAATCGATTTGTCTAGCACCTGTAAAGGTGTTGCTTTCGAATGTCGAAGTAATTCTCTTCACATTGATGAGATGGCGCTGGCCTACAGCGTAAAAAAAAAAACGTGAAAAGTATTAGAAAATTTCGCCAAGCTCGCTAGCGACTCGGTAGCATAACTGGTTAGTGCATTGGGCCGGAATCCTAAGGGTGCGGGTTCGAGTCCCGTCTGAGCTGCTACGGGTGAGTCGATTTTTTCTAATATTTTTCAATTATATTAATAATCTTAATATAAAAATAGCATTGTGAATGCATAAAAATTTAAAAGTTTAAAAATTATATGGCTATTTCATCTTAATCGATTTGTCTAGCATCTGTAAAGGTGTTGCTTTCGAATGTCGAAGTAATTCTCTTCACATTGATGAGATGGCGCTGGCCTACAGCGTAAAAAAAAAAAAAAAAAGTGAAAAGTATTAGAAAATTTCGCCAAGCTCGCTAGCGACTCGGTAGCATAACTGGTTAGTGCATTGGGCCGGAATCCTAAGGGTGCGGGTTCGAGTCCCGTCTGAGCTGCTACGGGTGAGTCGATTTTTTCTAATATTTTTCAATTATATTAATAATCTTAATGTTGGTATATGTTAATATTGATAATCGGTATAAAACTTTGTGTGTTGGATGTTAGTTAGGACACTCAAATTCATAAATAAGTAAGCTCTTTTGACAGGTATTGAATATTATTACAGGGGCATAAGGTTGATGATAGGCTTACAAATTACATCTTTTTGAACTCTACTTGTACCTACCTAATATTAATTTAATTGACAATTTGAAAGTGATAGTGTCGTGATTAAAAGATGTTGAGTACCTAAGACAATTTTAGTAAGCCGATTTTAATATTGCATCTGTTAATTTTTGTTACAGGTTTAGAATACAACAAGTACCGCTATACTCAAAATACAGACTTCCTACTGCATGAAGGTGGTGTAAACCCAAATGTTCCTAAAAAAGACGGTGTGGTTATTCCATCCAATGGAAACTCCAATCCTTCTAATTATGACCCGTCTAAATCAGATTTTCCAGCATTAGGATCCCCACCTTCTTCACAAACCACAAAACTGCCACAAAATACACGAGTCACGCAGTCTCCTGGGAAACGAGACTACGTAGCCTCTAATTTCCCTTCTATTCAACCACAAGTGAACAACCAACCCACTCAAAACTCTCAGTCTTCCGGAAAACGAGATTATGTGGCCACTGGGCTCCCAACTCTGCGCCCTACAGCTAATTCACAACAAGCACATACCAATTCTCAACCTATCCCAAAACCCACGCAATCAAGTGGAAAACGAGACTATGTCAATCCAAATTTACCATCTACGTCAATACCTCAACAAGGGAAAGTCAAAGATCTAGTTAACTTTTATGATAATAAAGCTCAACCAAATGTGCCTCAAAAATCCCCTAGTTACAGTTCGATTCTTCAAGGATCAAACAAAAATAATCAAGGTGCTACAAACAAACCATCATCTCCGATAGTTC
Organism: Agriphila straminella; assembly: GCA_950108535.1. Classification (NCBI taxonomy): domain Eukaryota; kingdom Metazoa; phylum Arthropoda; class Insecta; order Lepidoptera; family Crambidae; genus Agriphila; species Agriphila straminella. The sequence continues at coordinate 8,548,926 of OX467306.1, read as the reverse complement.
AACCACCCTCACCACAAACACCCAAGCCTATAAGTTTTAGTTCAATTGTGTCAGGGTCTAATCATAATACTGCTTCATCTACTCGACCAACTACTAAACCATCAAGTTTTGGAACCTTCACTCCATCAAAGCCTACGAGTCCAACAGCTTCGGCTACCAGACGTCCATTAGTCCCTCCAAGTTCAATAGTTAATAATAACAACAATAACCAGGGCGATAACAGAAACAGCGTTAGTGACACTGAGCTTCAAACTCTTAGTGAGGAGTTGTTAAGGAAGGACACTAATAATGCAGCCAAATTTATTACTACAAATTATCAAGCAAAAACAACGTCACAGTCGGTAGAAGATAAAGCTCCATTGCCGTAAGTTTTGTACAACGATGGCTTTTTAAGTACCTACTTGTTTAACAATATCTTCGTTTTTTCTACGATTTATCATTTAATTTGAGTATATTTGAGAAAAAATAAATATCTGCTTTACTGTTTTCTACTTAAGTGTTATTTTTTATACAAGCTAACCTGCTATATCGTGCCTATTTCGAATTTTGATTCAAGTGACGTCAAAATCTTACGCAATATTTAAGTTGATGGAGGAGATTTACCTCCTTATGAATGTTTAAACACATCATCTATTAATTTTAGGTTGCTAACGGTGTCACAAGAAGCATGGAATATTCCAACGATTCAAAAATTATTACCATTATTGGATAATTACGAAAGGGACACACTTGTAAATGAATATGTAACACCACAAGTAAGTTACCCTTTTTATCCCTTTTTTACTTAAAGTATAAAAGAAAAAACTATCTAGAACTACCTAGTTATATCCTATTAATAGTGACTTTTTCACAGGAGAGAAATGAAGAAAATGCATTCATGGATGCCATTATGTCCACTACGGTTATTCGCCATCTCATGAACTTTTTGAAAGAGAAGGGTGCGTTATAAAATACTTAATCACACGTAGAGTCACCTCCGACCCTTCCTTAAAATTTGTTTTGCCATTTTTCGATTACTTTCCTTCTAGCTCAGATTTTTTACTATTACAGGTTTTGTCACTCCGGATCCAAAACAACAAAGAGATTTCTTGAAACAATTATGGTTTTCCTTATATTCAAGAGGTAAAGGAAAAATCAGCAGTTCTGGATTTGAACATAGTTTTGTATCGGAACTTAAAAACGGGGAAGTATCAGGTAAGCAAAACCTACCTAATATTCAAGAAGAAGAAAGAAATTAAGCTGACTTTACAAGGGCCTACCGAGACTCCACTAGCGCCGCCAATCAATAAAAAATCATTACAATAACTATGTTTAATGAAATTCTATTAAATATAAAAACTTATAAATTAAAGTTATAAATTATTTTTATATGCGTTTTTTCCTGGTTTAAATGTGTTTGTGTAGTTAAAAGTGGCCACTTTGGGCGTTAATCCAGATTTTAACTACGCGTTTAACACATTTAAACTAAGAATTTAACGCATACATAAATAGTTGATAGCTAATACTAGTTTTTGTATTTTTCAGAATTTTATTTACTATCGTTATTTCGTTGTAATGATTTTTTTCTTGATTGGCGGCGCTAGTGGACGCACGATACATCAAATGCCTAAATATTAATATTATTAAATTAATTCTTCTAAAGCATCTATGTTCGTTTATATCATTTATGATATTTATTACTTTCAGGTTTACATAACTGGGTATATTTCTCAAAAGAAGAACAAGCTAATCGCCTTAACTACTTAGGGTATCTGAAATATGTAGAACTCAATGGGGTAAGTGAAAAATTAACTTTTGTCATGATCAGTTCTTAGTCTTAAAATTATCAATCTTTATTATTATTTATGTAAGGTCAATAGACCGATACCAATACGTTATTTTGAGGGTATAACCTTAAAAAATTCTAAAGTTTATGAAATCTTGTCTGTCGATAGACTTGCATATAAAACGTTTATTTTTGCGTTTTGTGTCACATCTAGCTGATGCATCTTTAGAAATTCGATTATTTGTCGTCGATATAAATAATTGAACACAAAACTGACAAAATTGATTTAAAGTTAAAAAACTCAATGGTATTGTATTTAAGATAGCCTGAGTAGTGTACAAACCTAATTTGTGTCATTTTCGTCCAGTGCAAACTGACTTATAGTAGGTATCGGTAACTTTAACTTCAACTGTAACTGATATAAGATTCCATTGATAAAAACGACACAAATTGTGTCAGTTAAATAACAGTGTTCCCGTGGACAAAGATGACATAAAAAGCTCATGTCCATCGGTTATGACTTCGTAATCATCATGAAAGTAAAATTTTCAACTTTAATTTTCTTTTCGATTGATAGTGTTAAAAAAGACAAAAACCTAAATTGTCACTTATGCATCCACCCAAAATGACACAAATTCATGTATTAGTCTTAATTAATGGCGCAGAAACTAAAAAAAACAAACTTTAATATTTTTGAAACCTAAAACTCTAGCGGTATTGGTCTACAATGTGTTGAAGTCCGTCTGGGAGGCAAGTCCATCTAGAGGCCATAACTTCCATTTTTGAAGGACTAGGTTCTTATGCCTCGGTCGTTAAAAAGTATTACGGAGCTAGTTTGAACTGAGAAACATAGATGTCGCTAACATCATTAGGTCGAAAGAAATTGGTCATCAGTTTTTTTTCGCGTTAAGTACTTGAAGTTGGAGCGTAACGTCTCTTCGAAAAAAACAAAAAAATAGAAAATCAAGTTTTTGGAGTTTCTGTAATTACGAAAGTCATTTAGTGATCCACCTATTTCTGGTGATGAATTCATTAATATCGCTTGAATTTCATAATTATTACATGCACAAAATACCAACCTTAAAATGTAAATAGTTGGGAAGTCCGTCTAGCATGCATAAGGAAAGTCCGTCATATGCCGGTCTTGCCTCGATTGCAGATATTGTCAACCTTTTCAGCTGCACGTATATTATGTCACTTTTGTGTGTCTGTCAACATGAGAGAAATATTTATATAAAAAAATACAACTAGGTTGACATATTTAAATACTAGATAAATTTGACAGTTATGCAAAAAATATAGTTGAAAAATTTCTGACCTCTTAAATGATAATGAGGGAGGGTAATTGTTAATTTTGCAGTCACTACCTATAATGTTCAATTTGAAATAAAGATTTATGTTTTTACTTAGTATTTAATTTTACGGAAAAAACAATAGTTATAATTTTATTGAAAATGTTTGCAACCACTGTCACCAAAGTTATGGACTTGTTTTAAAATAAAATAAAATGAATTATCATTGAAATCTAAACCGTAAGCACAATGACATAAAACACATATTTCAACGCCTGTTTTGCATCACTGCTAGAAACTGCTTTCATTCATATAGCCTCCCTAGTTATGGTTATATTGGTACTAGACGGACTTACCTCAAACTGCATGGGAAGTCCTTCTACACGCCGAGTTTTAAAAAATATCATTTAAATCTAAAGATTATTGCAATTAATATTATTTTTATACCAATAGAAGTAAATTAATACATTACCCATAATTTCCGATGACACAAGTCACTTTAGAAAGCGTATCTGGTTCAATAAGTTCAGTTAAACTTAAATATTAGAAAAGTATGCCGGACTTCCACACAGTGACCTTACCTACAATTCGTTCCAACATTAAAAATATCAATTACCTACCTACATATTTTCAATAACAAACACACGCCTTTAAATATTTAAAATATTTTCAATAGGTACCTTACTAATGGACATTAATTTTTTTGTGAGCAATAGATACATGTTCTATGCCTAGCCTCACTCTAGCCTACCCTTTAATTGAATCATAATATTTTTTTATTTGACTATTTCTTCTTTTGGCAGAAAGGAGCTGTGGTGAAACTGCATTTTAACCAGCAAGGTGTGGATAAGCCAGTTGACACACTCTTCATCGGCACATCACCTGAATTAGAAATAGCTCTTTATACATTATGTTATGTAACTCGAGTTGATAACGATTGTCCCTTGAAACTTGCTAACAAAGATGTCAACGTTGTGACTTATAACTACCGATACCGTAGCAAAAATCTTGTTGGTAGTGCATATCCACAAATATAATAGAATTATTTTATCAATTCAGTACCTTTGTCGATATTCCATTCCAGTCCATTGTTTCTAATTTTATTGATAAATAATGTTATAAAAAATGTAATACTCCAAATTAGTACCTAATATATTTTAATGATAATTTTGATAAAATTATAGGTTATTAAGTCTTTGGTAATTTCATATTATATTAATAAAACTATATTATTAATTATTATCCATCACGTATGAACGCTACCTACTAAAACCCACGACCAAGGAAATTATAAGTACTTCGACGAAGTACCTATAATTTCCTTGCCCACGACCTTGGGAAAATCTGCAAAAAAAAGCTATCAAACAATATACCACAGAATAGTTAGGCCATTCAAATTTAGAGATTGTGATACGTGTATCACAATCTCTCACTGTATTGCAATATTGTTGAATGACCTAAGGTAATATTTAACATAACACCTATGGACGAAAGATCTAATTTAAAAAACACCTAATGGACAAAATACCTAAGTTCATAATATATAATAGTTGGAACATATAATGGACGGTTGACATAAAGTCCATTCACCTAAGGACAATACATCTATAAACAAAATACGAGGGGGGATTGAAAAATTCGTGGCCTAGTCACGAAAACAGAATATAACGTATTTTATTCTGTAGATTAAAAATATTTTTGTACTTAGGTAGGTAGGTATACAAAAATATTTTTATCTATCGACCCTAATTTCCATTTAGCTCTATGCACTTCATTCATCTTTCTGGTAAAGCCTTTAAAAAATATTATTTTAGACCCTCGAATAGTCACTCACACAGCAGCTTCATCTTCATCATTAGTCGACATTCCATCGCTAATGTTTATTCATATATAAGATCGCTATGATCTCCGCTATTAGTCGCGTAGCTAGAGAAAAATTACCTTCGATAATACTAAAAGTTTTCGTTTTTGCTGAGTGTATAGATTATGTGCATTGTGAGCTATTTTTGAAAAGTTAGAAGTTTTATGCCGGTGCTTTAGGTATAGTTTAGGTATTTCGTAATATTTCGTTTAACTTCATATATATAGAATTAAAGTTTGAAATGTTGATTGTTTCATAATAAGAACTATGTTATCATCATGTTGTAAAAAAATTAGAAAGCTAATATATGTGTAACTGCGTAAATCACAAAATTACTCTTTTGTGTCCGAATAAAATTTTAAAGTTTCTGAAATCTTATTTTAAGACTTTCAGTGGTTAGATATAGCTGTTGAACAAAGTTTAGAAAGTTAAGTGGTGTGCTTCTTTGATATTTTCATTTTTCCTTTATAACATACGGAATAATGAATCAAAATTGATAAGATCGCTCTAACATGACCTTTTCAATGTACTTATATACTACACAAAAAATTAGAAACATACATAATGTGGATTTTGTTTAATTACGGATAAATTATTGCGCTTAAATACTAATTATGCGGGACGCGCGAGCGGGTCCAGGGCCCGCCGACTGCCACGCGCCGCGCGGGCAGGCGAGGGGCCACAAACTATAAGCTACTCTCGCCGCACGGCAATAAAGTACAATTTCAAATTGCACAGCGCTGCGTGCCTGATATTATTATAAGCACCTACGAAGCGCCTCTCTTTCTGTCGCGTAGCTCGCTAGTCGTTCTTACCGATGCCGATATCATAGAAAACATCCGTTATGTATGTCGATGAATATACAATGAAATAACACAGAATACTTATAAAATAAAATAAATCTACCTACCTACTAAATGAGCTGAGCATAATTGTATTTCTAAGTTAGTTGGGCGAATCAACTTTTGAGGCACTCCTTTCAGAGCATTTTGAAACAGAAAAACAAAATTAAATTTAATCGAATTTACAAGAATTTATATTTTATTTTTTTAATTTAATTTATTTATTTATATTCAGGCATCGATGGCCCATAGATATATATACCTTAAAAACGAAACATATATAATTTATAAAACAATGTTGTTAGTAAATAACTTAAAACATATGTTAGTAAAAAAATCAAGTACCTAGACACTTTGTGTGTCGAATCGGTGGCACAAGGCAGCGTCCCTCTGAAGCGCCTGTACACCACGCCCTGCGGCCAGAAGTCCTCCTTCATGAAGAGGTCCAGCCTTGCTGTCGGGATGCGCACCACAAACGCCTTAAAATTGGTATTATGGCGCGACTCCAGTGGCTGAACTCTCAAACAAAAGTTGGATTTCTTCTTTATGTACTCGATCACGTCCTGCACTGTGGTGGTATGGTGCAGGCGGGACAGGTACACGGCCGTGGTCGGTATGGCAGCTCGCAGCAGGAAGTTGGGCCCTGTCGGTACGGTGCCATGGTGGTTCTTGCTCTCTCGCTGACGACGTCGCTTTTTGTTCCGAACCTCGAGGAAACCGTCTTCATCTTGGCCCGGTACGACGGCATTCAGCAAAGGTATAGATTCGATTATAGTTTGTATCATTTATCTAAAATTTAGGTTTTAAAGGTGGCCACGATGTTTGACGTTTAGTTTTTGAGATTTTTGAGAATAACAAAGGATCGTCGTAAAAATTTCATCTCTGTTACTGTTGAGTTTTTTTTTGTGAATTAAAATGATACTTCAAAGAAAATCTGTACATTAAGTATTTAAGTAATACAACAAGAAAGTATCCTATTCAAATAATGTATCTATGTAGTAAGTAATAGTTTCTTAAGATTGACATTATTTTAACTCCACTGCGTTACTTTGACATAAAGTAACGCAGTGGAGTTGATTAGTAACTGATTGTTAGTTTTCGCACTAACAATCAGCGGGTAATAATCGGTACCGCCTATAGGCCACAATGGCAGGACCCGGGTGTATTTTTGGACGATATTGCGGATTCCATTGCCTCTTTCAGAAACTACGATGTGTTGATCCTGCTGGGTGATTTCAACATAAATCTGCTTGATGTTAGTACTGGTAAATACAAACAATTTATGCAGTTTCTTAGCTGTGTCAACTTAAAACAAATAGTTAAGGAACCCACACATTTTACCGATCACAGTTACAGCTTAATTGATGTAATATGCACGGATACTCGGGCTCTAAATGTCACTGTTAAACACACATGGAATGGTATTAGCTGAATTTATGGTCAAGAAAGACAAAATATGCCCACGATGGGTGACATATAGGCCACTAAAAAATGGTGAACCAATTAAATCGGGATCTTGATGCGATCAATTGGGATGATTTTCATAAACTTGATAACATCAATGAGCTTGCAGAATCCTTTACGGCTTGTCTCATTACATTATTTGATTTGCATGCTCCAACCAAGGTGCAAAAATTCAAACATCCACCGCACCTCTGGATCACTGATTCTATCAAATGTATGATGCAAACTAGGGATGATTATAACATAAGATCTTTGGACGAACACCTAACTTTTGAAAACCATGTCGCTGAGTGTTCACGCAATTGTTTTTATAGACTTAAGGTACTGTTCAAAATAAGACCTTATTTGGGTGAGGAACTGAGGGTCACACTGTGCGAGGCACTGATTTTGTCAAAACTAAATTACTGTGACATTGTTTATGGGCCGTGTTTGTTGTCCAAGACGAGTAAGCTTATCCAGCGGGTGCAGAACGCTTGTGCGTGTTTCTGTTTTCATGTACCACCCCGATCGCATGTGACTCCCTTTCTGGACTCTGCAAACATGATGAAAATGGAAGCGCGCAGGAGACTTCATCTCGCCACTCTCTTGTTTGGTATATTAGATACGGGAAGGCCGTGCTATCTTTATGAAAAATTAGTATGGTTTGGTGACTTGAGCAGGTTCCCAAAGAGAAAAAATACTAACATTTTCGCAATTCCAAAGCACGGGACAATGGCGTTCCGCGGTTCTTTTAAATTCGCCGCCTCGAAGTGCTGGAACGATATTCCACCGCCGTTACGTGACCTGAAAGCGGTTAAAACATTCAGGAACCACCTTAAGAAATATCTCACCACGTTGCAAAAACAAGACTCACTTCGGGGTTTTTCACGATAGGAGCCGGGTTGCGTTCCAGCCTTGGGGGTTGTGTGTGTCGCCTTGAGGCGGACACCTGTTTTAATTTATTGTATTTGTCACCCATATATTATTTTGTCACCATACAATTTGCTTGAATGTTGTTTTGTTATTGTTGTTTGTTTGTTTTGTGGTTCCGAGGTTGTATTATATTGTAAAATGACAAATAAACTCATTTCATTTCATTTCATATCACACTATTCTGTAGTTGCACTTTGTATGTAATGTAGGTTGCGATTTCTTTTTCTTTTTTTAATTGTTTGAAATGATGTATTTTTGCCATATTAACCAAATAAAATAATCTCTTCGTAAATAAAATCAAAACGAAAAATATCAAATCAACCAAAGAGTACTTCGATTTGTCTGACCAAACAGCTCTTTTATATATATTTCTTTTTATTACTATGTATATCAAACTGTCATGGAAGAGGCAAGGAGACCTAATTCCATACAGCCATTAAGTTTTTTTAATTTTTATTCCTCTTAAATAATATTTTTATTTTGTTTGTGTTGGTGATGATAGAATCGATGCTCGTTAATATTTATCTATTACTTCGTTAAAATTATTGTCTATTGTCTTCTGAATTGTTATTAAATTATAATTTTTGTTTGTCTGTTCGCTGTCGTCACCAAGTAGGCTCCTCCAGAATACCAGCGTTGCAGTGGCATACTCAGGTTTGCCTCTGTAGCATTGCTGAGGTTGGGGCCTAGTTGGCCGCACTGTAATTAGTCCTAAGTTTGTGTAGGTACATTGTTTTCTTTTGTTTTGCGGTCAATAAATGATTTTTCTTCTTCTTTCTTAAACTTTAAAATAATTTGATATTAAACAGCCACTTGAAACTTACTTCTATGTCAGGCAGTACTTTTCTTTTCTTTATAATTACGTTCACTGTATTGTTAACAAGGGGGACACCAGGGTAACACTAGAGAATAATATATAGTAACTAGTAACTCCGGAGAAAAAGAAAGAATTTGAGAATATTATATTGTAACTAGCGACCTGTCCTTGCTTCGCTTCGGTTCCTTCTTTTTTTGCTAAATGCAACCTTCCAACAACACCCAAAAAGATAAAAAAATAATACCTAACAGTCCTCACCTCCATTTGCTCTAAAGTCTTTTTCTCCCCCGTTCGTCCCGTCCCGTTGTCGGTATAGGAGACGCGTTTGATTTATATTTGCGCGTGTTAATTTTTTGCGACGACTCCTACGATATTCATTTAAATGGTATGGTGTTAAAGGCTAAAATAATGTGCATAAAATGCTTAAGGTAACTAACGTATTTAATTTGATAAGGATTAGTACTTTATCCTTCTAAATAGCTTCCCAAATTACCGCGTTGAACTTGATAATTTTTTTAGGAAGATATAATTGGCATAGTTAGTTATTTTTAAAAGATAGATATATACCATCACGGACTTTTTTGTAGATCTATAAAATAGGAATAATTTCATCATAAATTATTTTGTTATAGCTCTAAAGGTTAGAGCAGCGTTTTCAATGCAAGCTCCCAGTCGGCTTAATTTTTGCCGACCTCTTCAACAATCATCGTGATATTTCTACCAATTTCTATAAAACCTCAACTTATAATACACTTAAACCTTCCTCAGGAATCATTCCATCATTTAGTGAAAACGCCGCATGAAAATCCGTTTTTATAGTTTTGAGTTTATCGCGAACAGACAGACAGACGCGGCGAGGGACTTTGTTTTATAATATGTAGTGATTCATCAATTATTCTAAGCTATAAAACTAGACACGAAGTTATATTAACTTAACCAGATCACAAATCATAACAGGAACATAGCGAAAACACAATTTAACATAACATATTGTCGCTATGTCCCATGTATGAAAATGTAATTTTTTTTTACAATTTAAGTGATTTTTTCGGCAATAAAAACATCGTATTATTTTTTACCTTTATAAAAACATCGTATTATTTTTTTAACGATAAGTTTGAGCTTAATTTCACGTCTTTTCATTTGTGCACTTAATGACTGGGCACATGGTATATTTTTAAAATTGCTGAAAATGCGCTAATTTTCAACGATAAAACCAAAACTAAATTGTTACCGTTTCAGTTTCGTTTACAGAAAAATACTCGCTTTAGTTTTGTTGTTGAATACTCTGCCTAAGGAGTCTAGGATTACAATCTAGGACAATTTAAGTGAAAATTATGAAGCTAAACCAAAGATTTTTAGGTACCTAAATATAACCTAAATGACAACGTTACGTTACGTTTTTGTTTTATCGTTCAGAATTACCGCGATTGAGCTGCAGGTTGCACAGAGCACCGAAGAGTATCTGCTAAGAGTTGGTGTTCATGAACTATGAGGATAAGAATACAAAACTGGGTAGATCGGACACTTCCGTTGAGTGACGGTGGGTCCGAGCTGCTGGTGTGGTGCGCAGAGCTGCCACGCCGGAGTGAGGGCCCAGTGATGCTCCAGTAGTGGGCTGCGAAGACCAGGTCGGGATAATGCCGTCGAGAGTTGCCGAAGGTCCAAGAAAGCGTCGTCAATGATGCTGCGATGGAACCTTGAAGGCCTGGCTTGCTGTGCTTCTACTTGCAGTGTGACTGCTGCGGATGCTGGGATAAGGTATGGGGAGTGATGGCTGCGCTGCGTTGCTTGCTGAAGGTGCTTGATGTGCTCCGTTGGGGTCACCAGTGTAGTGAATGAAGTAGGTATGGTAGGTATGGAGAGAGGTGACCACTAGGAGGAACGCCAAATGGAAGATCTTCCTCCGGGCTTGGTGGTATTAGTCCAACCGATGATGGTTGGCAGTTGTATATTATGCTGCGTCGCTGACTAAACGTCGTTAGCGAGATTTAGGTTTCTCCATTATTATTCTCCATACTACGAGACGCTATTCCTTACTAATCTTTGTGTTTATTCGACATTAGCGCCATCTAGTCACACGGTGATGAATCTTGTTGCAATCGTGTGTTGGTATGGTAATGAGCGGCGTATAGGTAGGTGCTGCTACACGGGCAACGCAGGACCGATTGTTGTGGAAATTCTTGGAGGAGGTTTTTTACACAGAAGATAAGATGATGATAATGAGTGTAAATGTAAATTGTAAATGTAAAACCAACCATTAATTTACTTCACTATAGTGAAGTAATCGGTTGATTATATTATATATATATATATACGTACAGTACATAAATTCTCTGGTGTTACCAGATATTTCTCTAGTGTTACCGGTAACGCGATGGAAAACATTGATAAAAGTACAAATAAGTAAGTAATCATTGCATATCGAACAACTATTTCAACTTGATCTTAAATTCCGATATTAAAGTTAGTATTATAACATAATAATAATAAAATAATCCATGAACTTATCGTGATTTCCGACGTAACACAGCCGAACCACAATAAACCCACACACACCCCTCGAGAGCTATCGCTAGAAAGACATTGAAAGACAAAACAAGAATTAAAGTTAGACAAGGGGCAATTCTAACGACGCCACATAGGACCTTTATGGTAATACCATCACCAATTATTAACGGTCACGCAGGAGCCCTGATTTTTTCGACATTGTTGGGGACAAACCATAGGAAATATTAATTAGAAGATATAAGCATAAGTACATAAAATCTCTGGTGTTACCAGATATTTCTCTGATGTTACCAGTAACGTGATGGAAAACATCGATAAAAGTACAAATAAGTAAGTAAACATTGCATATCAAACAACTATTTCAACTTGATCTTAAATTCCGATATTAAAGTTAATATCTTAACGTAATAATAATAAAATAATCCATGAACTTATCGTGATTTCCGACGTAACACAGCAGAACAACAATAGACCCACACACACTCCTCGAGAGCTATCGCTAGAAAGACATTGAATGACAAAACAAGAATTAAAGTTAGACAAGGGGCAATACTAACGACGCTAGATAGGACCTTCATGCTAATACCATCACCAATTATTAATGGTCACGCAGGAGCCCTGATTTTTTAGACATTGTTGGGGACAAACCTTCGCAAATATTAATTAAATATTGTTTAAGCAAAATTAATAAAACTATGTATTGTTAATAAAGGATTATTCAATATAGAACTTAAATATGTATAAAATATTGGGTATTCTGATACAATATTTTGAAGATTTGACATGATTTGCTTTGACCGGCTATGCCAGGTAACACAGATTCTTTGTATGGGGAGCGATTTTGTTCTCCTGAGATACTAGCTATAAAATGTTCAAAGGAAAAAATATTGTAATCTGTTGTTCTCGCATTGCTAAATGCATCTAATTTTAGATTAATGTAGAAAAATGTAAGGTTTAAACCGAGTTGTATGTAATAATATGATTTTTTATAGAGCGGGGACAAGAAAGGAGTGCCTTAAAAGTTGATTGGCCAATCTCTGACTCTGACTAAAGCAAACATAACTTGCCTAGTAAAAACTAGGTACTTGATAAAAATAAAAATATACTTGAAAAAGTATTAATCAAATTGTTTAAACCTACTAATTTGTTTTATTTATCTATGTACCTACTGTGCTCATTTCATAAAATTACTGTCGTCTTTTAGGGCCTATCTACATAATATATGTGGCAGTTGTATAAATTAGGTAGGTACGTTAGTTAGAGCTAGGTAGGTTAGAGTTGCACTATCCTTACTAATATTATAAATGCCAAAGTCCGTTTGTTTGTTTTTTTAACCGACTTCTAAAAAAGGAGGAGGTTCTATGTTCGTCTGTATATTTGTTTTTTTTTTTTTGTGTATGTCCACCGATTACTCAAAGACGGCTGGACCGATTGAAATGATTCAAACGTTATTACATTAGGTACACTCCCAAGTTGGTCCCATTTTTTTAAATTATGAAATCGGTTCAGTACTTTTCAAGTAATTTTGAAAACAAGCACGAAAATAGTCTGATTTTGTGTGAATTACCTCGATGATTGGTCGTATTACTTCTTTGTTTATGAACTGAATAAGATAATATTTTTTTTGTTGGAAGAGGGATATCTTAAGTGTAGTTTTTTAACCGACTTAAAAAAGGAGGTTCTCAGTTTGACCCGTATTTAAGTATGTTTCTCCGCGATTATCTTACGTTTCGCTGAGCCGATTTTTCTACTTTACTACTAAATAAATGAATTGAATTGAATACATATATAATATACCTTACCTACAAGGTACCTACACTAAAAATAATAAAATAAAAAAATGTTTACAAAAAAAACAAAAAACCGACTTCAAAAAACCTACCTCTAAAAAGCAAGAAATAATATTCGTAATAATAAAAATACGTCTATTGAAGTCGGGTGGGGCTTTTAGAATAAAAAAAAGGAATTTGTATTCCAGCCCCACCCGACTTCAATAGACGTATTTTTATTATTACGAATATTATTTCTTGCTTTTTAGAGGTAGGTTTTTTGAAGTCGGTTTTTTGTTTTTTTTTGTGAACAATTTTTACGCCTTCACGTCATGACTACTGAATCGATTACAATGAAATTTTACATACACGTTGCCAGGGGTATAGAAAAGGACATAGGGTTTTATCTCGAAAAAAGTATTGTTCGCGAGGGATAGCAAAAACTGTCCACGCAGACGAAGTCGCGGGTGGCCGCTAGTGGAATTATAAAAATATATCATTTCGGGATAAGAGATAGGTCAGATAGGAGTCGACACGTCTTAAGTAGCCGTAATGTTACGTTACGCCGAAATGTTACAGATCAATCGCCAGTATCGCCACCTAATTAATTTATTCATATGGCGCGAGCGGGCATAGTAGCTGGCCGCCGCGCCGGCGTAACGGCGCGGCGCGGGCGGCCTGTAGCGACAACAATGTATCTGTAATTAAACAAAATCCACTGTATGTATTTTTCTAATTTTTTGTGTGGCATATAAGCGCATTGAAGAGGTCATGTAAGAGCGATCTGATCGATTTTTAATTCATTATTGCGTATATTACGAAAGAAAAATGAATTTATCAAAGAAGCACACCACTTAACTTTCTAAACTTTGTTCAACAGCTATATCTAACCACTGAAAGTCTTAAAATAAGATTTCAGAAATTTTAAAATTTTATTCGAACACAAAAGAGTGATTTTGTGATTTACGCAGTTACGCATATATTAACTTTCTAATTTTTTTACAACATGATGGTAACATACTTCTTATTATGAAACAATCAACGTTTCAAACTTTAATTCTATATATATGAAGTTAAACGAAATATTAAGAAATATTACGAAATACCTAAACTATACCTAAAGCACCGGCATAAAACTTCTAACTTTTTCAAAAATAGCTCACAATGCACATAATCTATACACTCCCCAAAAATTAAAACTTTTAGTATTATCAAAACTTTTTTATGAAATTTAATGTCCCACGACCGGACTATATCCCCCTAATTTTTAATCATTGGTCTCCTAATATTAAATCAAATATTTTTGGGATATTGTAGTCGGGTGTGGGCGTTTTGAGCCTACACGAAAATGGGGTTGTCTTCAATGCTCTCCTGTTCACATTTTAAATCAGCTGACATCTTTTTTACTATAGCGTTCGATGGGGTGAATGATACTGATGTCCTCACCATCTATTCGTGAATTTATGCTGGCGTTAACCCTTTAGTAAAGAGATACCTTTATAACCGCACCGTTTTCAAACTCTGTCAATTTTGCAGAAATACTGCGAATACTCGCACAAAAATAATCGTAAAAAAAAGTTTCTTGAGCTACACGTTTCTAAGTTTTCTCGTCGACTGTTGACTAGAGCAAAATATGAGGGTACTTTGGAAATTCAATCCGCCTAGGTATCTAATTTTAAAACTACTAATGGTCGTTTGTTCTAAGTTCATAATAACTAAGGACCCGTTTTATGGAGAAGTATTTCGCTCAACGGTCATTACGTCTATCACTTTTAGGATTAATAAAGTAGAAGATAAGTAGAAGGTAATACCTATACTAGTTAATATTAAGGATTGTGTGTTCACCCCTTATAAAAATTCATTGTCTATGGTTTTAAAAAGGTTAACAAAACCTTTTCCTTTTTGCTCTCTGCCCTCTGCTCGCTGACATTACAAAGTTTTGTGTTTTAAAATTAATCTTAATCAAGCTACATTGTACAAAATATTTAAGGCTTGAAAACTGAGCAAGATATTAAACACCACGATAAGAAACCTACAACCTTTTTATTTAGTGCCAAAAATGCTTCACGTTGTTTTCCACTTCTGCTTGTTCTAAAAGTTAATAAGAAATCTTAACTGAAATAATTAATTTGTAAATAATATTTTTAATCATATAGAAATGAAATGCAGTGCAATAAACAATTATTGATTAGTTAAACTAGGATCAAAGGAACCAAAAGTTAAAGGGGAGTATATAAATGCAATTTAAAAATAATGTAACACATTTTAAAATGTTTAGCTTCAAAATTTATGAATGAACTATAATAATAATGGTTGCCACTATAAATAGGCTAAGCTTTAAAATTAATACTTTGCACTATAAAATTTAAATTTATTTAAACTTAAACTTCAATTTAAACTTAAATTGAAATTTATTGACGACCTGAGTGGTGCAGTGGTCAACATGCCGCCTACCACGCAAGAGGTCCCGGGTTCGATTCCCGACCGGGCAGAAATTGAAATGATGAATTTTAATTTCTGTGACGGGTCTGGGTGTTACTATGTATAATAAGTATATATTTAAAAAGTATATAAGTAGTATATCAGTTGTCTAGCACCCATATTACAAGCTTTGCTTAGTTTGGGGCTAGATGCGCTGTGTGAAATTGTCCAAGCATTTATTTATTTATTTATTTTATTTATTAACTATTCCATCGGTAGGTTATTTAAACTTAGGCATTTTAAACTCAGGTCTAACAACGATTAGGTTTACGACGATTAGGTGTTTTAAAATTAGGTCTTTCGTCCATAGCTATTAAACATAATTAAAATCTTTTTCTGTTAATAACTTATTAAATAAAAACCTCTGAGGGCGCCACTTTCGATCATATAACCGCCTTAAAAGACAAATGATTAAATTCTTGTAACTTGGCGAGGGGTGGGCCCTTAGAGCATTGCTCTAAGGGTGGGCCAGACGCAGACCCCTGATTTAAACTTTCTTAATTTCATCTTTGATTAAAACAAAAAGGATTTTCTTCGATAAAATAGGGTTTTTTTTCTCGAAATTTTGGAAAACTGCTTAACTATATTTATAGATTGGGACGAACAATTTAACAGAAAAATAAAAAAAAACAGTTAATGTATTTTTTCTCCATTAACCAATTAATGTCAAATTTATTTTTAATGGTTTTGAATTTACCGCCAAAACGCTCGGTTGTATGACGTTTAACTGTGTTACGTCAACTTTATGTAAAGCATAGAGTAAATTGTAACACAGACTACCGTGTTAAAATTGTTTTAAAGTTATTGTCCACGCTCTTAAAGTTTGATTACTACACTACAGCAGCTGCTGTGTTCGTTCCTTGGTCGCCCAACATTTTTTTTTATTTGAATAAAAAAGTTGTGATGAAATTAAATAATCTCCTTCTTCATTTTGAAGTCATAAACATAATTTTAATTCATGAATCGATAAGACTTTCGATTGAATTAAATGATCAATTTATATAAATAGCCTACCGACATCTCTATTTGACAGCTATGCGGTTGACGATTGCTTGTTGTTTCATGTTTGTCATTGGGTGTATTCCAGCAGACTAAACGATGATTCATCGATCACCATAGAGTGGATTTTAACCATTGAATGAACATTACTATCCCCGCAAACTGCTAATGAACCGGGGGCCCTACCGCCTAACTCAAAGCGATAGCCAAAGCGATAGCTATGCTCTATCCGTCCTTGTCATATCATAACACGATGACAAGGACGGACAGTGCACTGACGTCATAAACCAAAGCCAGAGTCAAAGCGATAGAGTTAGGCGGTACGGCGGCTGGCGGTCATTTTTTAACCTAAAAATTCAATACTACATACATTTTTTTTAAATAATTCAATACTACTGGAATGCACCCATTGTAGTCTGTGTGTGTGTTTAACTTTTTTGTCGAGTTTTTTGGCGCTATTTTGTCGAGTTCAGTTCGGTGGCTATTTTAATTATTTGCAAATTGTTTCATAGTGGATATTGTGTCTTCTAAATCTTTGCAGTTTTGTGGTACAGGTGTCTTCGCAACTAAACAATATCTGGGATAAAATTAAAATAGGCGCGATCTTGGTTGTGTAAAGCTGAGACTTTTATTGTAGTGGTGGCTACCTCGGCAGAACTAGCCGAGTAAACTGTCTTGATATACTTCGTGCAAAAAGCTCCAAGCAGCATTGGAATGCGATGCACCCGCATTCTAATAAAAGTTGAAACAATATCTACCACTGGGGGCTTACCATCAGCAAATAAGAAACCGTTCAGTTCAAAAGCAGGCCTTAAACAGGACTACTTAAGGCCTTCTTTCATACTAACCGTTGAGGTCATATTTCTATATGCTCTAAGGTTCATAGTACGAAAAAGTAAGGCAATTCAATATAACCCTGCTATAAGAGCTCATAGTAAAGCCCCTGAACTATTCAACACTTGACACTGGCAAAAATTACTTCCAAGATAAAAGTAGATTGCCAAAACAAAAATAAGAAGAAGAATGAGAGCTAATGATTTGGACCGGTATAGAATGACGTCACATGCTGTGAGCACTGTTGGCGTAATTTGGAACGCGGCCCAACAGTGCTCACAGTTTGTGACGTCATTCTATACCGGTCCAAATCATTAGCACGCTGTCATCACGCTAACGAATACTATTGCTTCGGACTGCTTTGTGAGAGCGCTAACGCCGCTCACGTTGGATTGTATGAACAAAGTAATCTCAAAAAGGGGTTATCTCGGTAAAGTAAATATTTATTAAGGAATAGGTATTTTAATGAAAACGAATCAAGTTCCTTCACTCAACCCAATTATTTACCTACCAATTTATAAACCATCAAAGCTTCAAAATACTTATTACCGCTGCTAGCTCTTTCAACATCAGTTTAATATAATTATTTCGTTCGTTTCTTCACAAAACCTGCAGATCAATAAATTCAGCTATCTTTTGTAAAAATCACAAATAATAACCACAACGTCCACAACATTTGATAAGAATGAACTTTGACAACGAAATTTGACAGCTATACCGACTACGCTCACAGTGCTTTGGTGGAATACGCCGAGCGTCGTTAGTACATGCGATGACGTCATCTGTGACGTCACTTCAACTTACGTGAGCGTTGTAAGCATGAATTAGACCGGGCGTTAGCGCGCTCACAGGGTTGCGTTCAGAGCCTTGGAGCGCGGTTGTTTGGTTGTTTTATAACTCACTTTAAGGTTCGGAACGACCAAGAATTTTAAATGTCAACGTCAATACAAAGTCTTCATTTTCCGTTTGGAATACGAATAATTTAAACTTTTCTTTATTCTAAATCAAATAAAATCCGTTTTTTTGAGGATAACCATGATTATTTTAAGAATTCGACTCAAAAACATGAAAATACAAAATAATGTCAAATGACATTGAAATTTTTTCTATAGACAAACGTCAGAGTTACAACCATCCATTATGATCATAGATATAGTGATTTTGATGGTTAAAAAGTTGCAAAGCTCTGACGTTTGGAACGGGACGGTTGTGTCAACCGAACGTCACGCTCTAACCCCGGTCACTCACTCACATGCGCGCAAAAGTTCGTACATTGTACGAATGTTTTCAATTATGTATGGATACTCATATTCGCGCAAATACGCGGACCCACAAGTGTAGGACGGACATTCGCAGATATTCGCAAATGATTTTCCATACATAATTGAAAACATTCGTACAATGTACGAACTTTTGCGCGCATGTGAGTGACCGGGGTAATGTTTGGAACGCCCGCCGTTAGAGCGTTTGGTTGTGGTTTGGTTGCACTCGGAGCGTAGGTTTGGAACGCAATGCTGTAAGCGTGATTCGGAACGCGCGCGGCCTATGTGATGGCATGACAAATTAGTTAGTAATCTGTGATGTCATGTCATGTCATGCGCTGATATCGCTCGTGTCGTGTTTGTTCAAAATAGTTTTGAATTATGCAACGATGTTCATTTATTTGTATTAATAGTTTCATTAGATGTCATTTGTTTAAGTTTATTGTCTGAACATAAGGTGCAGTTATTTTTGAAGTCATCCTACGTAATTCAGTGTAATTTATTGATTGTACACCGTCGTGCGTACGCGACACTCTTTCCTTAGCCTGTATCTTTTTGTAGAGTTATTTAATTAAAAATGAGTTTGTGCATCAATCTAGTGAGTGGTTTTAAAAGGTTAAATCGTAACTATTTTGTGAAAACAGAAACATGTAACCTTTTATTCAAGAAAAAGTATTCTACTCGGGAATTGTTGAAGGAGGCCTACTGTCGCACCAAACTGAAGTGCAGATGTATGTATATCTGAATATAATATTATTTGAACTGTCCTAATTAGATTTTATATCCTTAAAATGTCAGAACGTTATGAAATTATTGTAGTGAGGTTGAGTCGTAAATTTTTTTAAAGCCAAGGAATTTATGTAACTATCACCTAAATTAAAAAAAAAACTTTACCCATACTATAATAAGTTGAGTTTAGTTTAGCTACTTAAGTTAATTTGATCTGTTCACCTTGCGTATACTGTGTAAACTTATGTTGGCTACTTGTAGACGACGATACTACTCTGCCGCAATACAGTTTTTTAACTAGTGTGGAGGGTAGCTGTTATTATAAGTATTCTTCTTCATTGTTAGTGACAATATTTTTTGTACTACTTTTACACAAATACTAAATTAAAATTAAATTAAAAATGTTTACACTAAACATCTAACATCCATAATTTAAATATTAATTTCAGCTAAAAAACTGCCTCAAGATGTCAATCCTAAAGGTGTATTTGCATGCAATGAGCTGGATTTGTCAGAAGTGAAAGTTTACGGGTTTGATTATGATTACACATTAGCTCATTACAAACCTACCTTAGAGCATTTATTATATAATCTTGGAAGAGAAGTTCTATTGGAAAAATATAACGTAAGTTATTGCTGCACTGTGATGTGGGTAAAAATTATGCTGTCTTCTTATTCTAAAGCTGCCGACTGTCCCGCATTGGGAGAAGACAGTCCCACATTTGAAATTATTTTTCCCCTTAATCATAAGCGTTGTCCCCAAAACATAAAATGTGTCCCACATTTAAAACATGCACACAGCTCCAGCCACAGTGAAATCAGCACATTGCACGTGCAGTCACAAATATTTCACCAAAACTAGTTAAATTTAAAAAGGCAATGCCATTTTTTGGCCTTTAAATTTTGGATTTTTAGTTCAGTCCCCCATTCTGTTTTGGAATAAATACTTTAGCATACCTATTTAAAAAAAAAACATTTTGTTCTCCGAAATTAGTAAATGCTCACCAAATGCTAAAAAGCCCAAGGAGATTTGGTGAGCATTTCTTTACCAATTCTGGGTTAGATTAGGTTAGTATGGTGATCATTTTAACAACATGCCGTTTTGTTTTGGGAAAGTTGGCAGCCTTATCTTATTCACAATTCTATATTTCAGTATCCCGCAGACATTTTGAATTTAGACTATAAACCAAACTTTGCAGTCCGAGGTCTCCACTATGACATTGAAAAAGGTTTACTTCTAAAATTGGATTCCTTTTTGCAAATCCAATTTGGTGCTGTTTATAGAGGCCTCACTCCAGTTTCCACAGATGAAGTCCTCAAACTGTATAAAAACAGAATAATACCAATTGCTTATGTAGAAGGTGATACAAGAGCGCATAAAGTAAGTAAGCTGCATATTTAAAGAACTTGTTTTGTTCTTAGGCTTGCTATTACCTAAAACCTAAAAAGTGACTATTACCTAAAAAGTGTTCAATAAATGGTGATAACATTATCGTAAAAAAAATATAGTCTATGGACCTTTTTATACTTTTATTTATTTAATACCATATTATTAAATGAAATGTATATTTTTTATAATAACAAATAAGTTTTTCATGACAAATAAAATAAAAACTCATCCCTTCAATTTAATCATTATTTTTATCACTGCAACATTTGTATTTTAAAATGCAGTGCTCATAAACTGCACTGTTAGGAACAGTTAATGTCTTTATAGTTATCTACCTATATATTGTGTGTGCGTAGCAATCACAGCACTTGTAAGCAATCATTCATTTATGTGCTCCCCTTCTCTGTTGACACAAACCATAATAATGTCACATGACACTGATGTGCCATTGTAAATAATGAACAGTTACTGCACAGTAATTTGTTTCCTTTATAGCACTCACATGTCTTGTGTTACATAATGGTAAAGATGAGTTTTATTACATTAAAATGTCTTACTATTCCTAGGAGTTTCTGTTGTCTGGTCCTTTTGCATCTTATAATAATAGCATTTAATAATATCATTATGTGGAATAATAAATGAAAAAAAATTATAGGAGATTCATATGGATTGTATGTTGTATACTTGTAAATGATATTTAGAGGTTTTTTTATTTTATTTTATAAAATAATTTATTTTTAGACAAATAGGGCCAAGATGGTGCATTTAGCAGATTTATTCTCAGTGCCTGAGATGGGGCTACTTTGCAATGTTGCCGAGTATTTTATAAAAAATCACATTGATTATCACCCTGAAATTTTGTTCTTGGATGTCAAGGTAAGCTTTATTTTATGAGATAGGACTTTTTTATAATTTTCACCTAACAATTCCGCCTCGTTTGTTTAAACCCACCTGTACATTTCAACTGTTGGCTATACTAAAGTAAAAAATCTCTGAAAAAGAATTTACAGAATAGTTCTGTTGCTTTAGTTATATTTTTTTATCTTCACAGAATTCTGTCCAGAGCTGCCACCCAGTAATGCATAAAATAGTGGCACAAAATGTGGATGAGTACATAAGGCCCAACCCAAGTCTGAAGAATTACTTTGAGATGTTACAAGAATCCGGTAAAAAGTTATTCCTTGTCACCAACAGCCCTTTTCATTTTGTGTAAGTCATATTAAAATAATCATGGTTCAATATATTATACTGCGCCAGGTATAGCATTCCGAGATAGAGGAAGTCACATGGGTAACACAGGCTTGCATCATATTGGTACTGAAATTATCTTCATTCATCTTTATTTTGAATTGGAATTTGTAAATTGTAATTTTGTTAATATGGACTAATGGTCTGAAATAAAAGTATTTTATTTTTATTATTTATTTATCTTGAACTGCTTTATTTGCTGAGAAACTAATCAAAATTAAAATGTAGTACTTGTATAATAATCTTGTAATGAGTGTGACAGAAAAAAAATATTCATTATTTGCTTGTTATTACAAACTGGATATTGTCGTAAGCTTGTGTTACTCCCGGAATGCCAGACCTTGTTTTCTTGGACCATGAAAATTTTATAAATTAAAATAAACAATGAGTTAGCCCGGCCACACACAGACGGAATTTCGTACATACGTAATTCCGCATGCAGCTAATCCATACATTTCTATAGACCTACACACACGTGCGGGATTTTTCCGTGCGGAATTTTCATACATTATCAATATTCCATTCGGAATTCCGAATCGGGATTCCGTCGAGTAGGTATGTGGTCGGGCTTAAAAAGTTGTGTTAACACACACCTTTTTAAGCCTGTCAAATAATAAAAAAAAAATGGCAAGTAATAAAAAGTGAAGTATAGTGTTCACCACCTAGAGCCCTTATTACTTGCCCTATTTCAAAAAAAATAGGGAATTTTAGAAATCTATGGCCTAGGTCTTAGGCCACGGATTTCTGAATTCCGGGTATTGGATCAGCGTTTGTCGCAAAATAAACACCAATATACTTAGTGCAATATCAATTTACAATGCTGGAATTCAATTTAATCGACTTTGAACTCAACACCCAACATAATAAGGTTCAATCAATTGTAGTTGAGTCTAGTCAACGAAAGATGAGACTCGGTTGCAAAAAGAACTAATTTTGCGCCTTATTTTAGTGGTCAGTTTCCAAGACCTTAAAGTAATTTAACAGGGAAAGTGGCGCCACCATTTCACCCTCATCTTTCGTTGACCAGACTATGTTATTTCCAGTAACGCAGGTATGGAGATGTTGGTCGGCCATCACTGGCGGGATTACTTCGACGTGGTGATAGTGAACGCGAATAAACCCAAGTTCTTCACGGAGGTCTCCCGCCCCATACGAGTGTTCGATAAGAATGCCAACACCCACATCTGGGAGAAAGTCTCATCGCTGGAAAAGGGCATTATTTACTATGAGGTAAACAAAAAAGATAGAATCTTTACAATCGGTTTTTTTGACATTTTGGACCTTATTCACATGAAGTTAAAATCTATATTTGATTTTTAAATTTGAGATTTTTGCATTCACAATGCTATTTTTATACAATACTAAATAGGTCGCGGGTTCGATTCCCGTCTGAGTATTGATCTGGTGCGAGTCGTATTTTTTCTAGTATATTATTTAGTATTGTATAAAAATAGCATTGTGAATGCAAAAATCTCTCATTTAAAAAAAATATATAGCTATTTCATCTTAATCGATTGCCAAATATCTGGAAAGATATTTCAATTGAATGTCGAGGTAATTCCTCGTCGAGGTTTTCAAACTGGGTTGTTATTTTGTACAAATATTCTCTTGTTGTCTTCTTGAATTGGGAAAGAATAGTTATTTGTACCCAGATTTAAATATTCATGAGGGTAAAAGAATTTCAAAATTTCGAATCGCTTTTTGTTTTGTCAGCCGGTGCCACATTTGCGTGCTGAGTTCGTGAAGCGATATATATGTATGATATTTTTGATAGAAGATTATAGCAATATGTATTGTACTAGGGCACTGTGAAGCAGCTCCAAGACTTGACCGGCTGGAGCGGGCACCAGGTGCTGTACTTCGGCGACCACCCGTACAGCGACCTGGCCGACGTCACGCTCGAGCACGGCTGGCGGACGGGCGCCATCATCAACGAGCTCACGGTACGTATTACAGAAAAAAAGGTACTTTTGAAAGAAGGACGCCGATTTCTGACCTTTCAAATGAGGATTTAATAAATTAATCGTGTATAAAGAACTAATATAGCTCATAAAATTGCATTTTTTTTTAAATTGCTAACTTAAATAAAAAAATTGATAATGCCTTAACAATAAAGATTAGCAATAATTACAACTAGAACGTATTGATTTTACCATTACATATTTTTTTGATTGCCAAATTAAAATTCAATAAGGGCCCATAAATTACATCACGAATTTCACGATTTTCGACCCCCTCCCCCGTCCTTGTCACAGCTGGTCACATTTTGTAAGACCCCCCTAGTGTGACGTCACATATTTTACAATTTTACATCTAAAAATAATTATTGAATTAAAACTGCAGTTCCGAAATTTGATTTATTTCAATTTAAATGATTTTGAAAATTTGTAGCACGAAATCAACACGTTGAACACGCAGTCGTTTAAGGAGAACGCCAACTGGCTGCAGATGTTGACGCAGCTGATTGAGGACCACCAGGACTACAAGGAGCCGGAAGCCGAGGTGGTGATCGCCGAGTGGATGGCCGAGAGGGACTTCCTTAGGTAAGTGATGTTTTCTGGCGGTTTTTGTGCGTTGCTTGTAAAAGTATCGAGTTTCGACGCAGGAACGTATGCCAGCAACAAAAGTAGCTTAACACTTTAGTACTTGGTCATAGCAACTTTTTGATTAGTTAGTGTTCCAAACTGTAAAACATTCTGCCGAAATAGTTGCTTTGTTAAAGCACTAAACTGTTAAGCGACTTTTGTTGCTGACTGTACCATGAGCAACAGCGGCGCTTAACCACTCCTAAAGTTAAAAAAGTCACAACATACGCTTAGTTCGTGCTGCCTGCCTAGCATGACCGATTTATATCGCGTGATATAGCGTTTTATCACGTTCAACTGTCAAAAAGACAAAAGAATTTGACAGTTGAGTGTCGATAAAATGCTATATCACGCGATATAAATCGGTCATGCTAGGCAGGCAGGGGCTATACGCGCGCACACGAATTTTGTTGCTAACTGGGTTAAGCGACGTGTTGCCATAGGTTTTAAATACCGCCACTCGCATGCGGCTCGTGACGACCAAATGGTGTGGGCATGCGCGTTAGGGCCTATTTAAAGGCCCTTATAGCTGTCAACTAGCGCCGCTAATTCATTTATT
Source organism: Agriphila straminella (assembly GCA_950108535.1). Lineage (NCBI taxonomy): Eukaryota > Metazoa > Arthropoda > Insecta > Lepidoptera > Crambidae > Agriphila > Agriphila straminella. Next base: position 8,523,606 of record OX467306.1, on the reverse strand, counting down.
TTTACACAATACTAAATAATATACTAGAAAAAATACGACTCGCACCAGATCAATACTCAGACGGGAATCGAACCCGCGACCTTTGGATATCCGGTCCAATGCTCTGACCGCTGAGATACCGAGTCACTAGTGACATTCCCGTCTGAGTATTGATCTGGTGCGAGTCGTATTTTTTCTAGTATATTATTTAGTATTGTGTAAAAATAGCATTGTGAATGCAAAAATCTCAAATTTAAAAATCATTTATTTTTATTATACGTAAACCAGGTTAATATTAAAAAAAGGAAACAAACATGCCATCTTAAATTGTTTCTAATATTTTTTGAATAACTCTTCAACAGTGTTCATTCTTTCTGTAAGTTTTAAAATTCATTTTTAAACCAAAAGTGGCCACTGTCGTTTCAAATGCATTTTAAAACTAGTTACAAAGAATGAAAAATATTAAAGTGTTATTCAAAAAATATTAGAGACAATTTAAGAGGGCATGGTTGTTTCCTTTTTTTAAATATTTACTTGGTTTAAGAGTAATAAAAATAAATGTATAGCGCCAGCTAGTTAGTGACTGAGTTAGTAACTGAGACTTTACTGAAAAAACGGTACAATGGGAACCACATAACAATGTTTGTTTGTTTTTTCTGTCCCATCTATATCCGTCTATATCGCCATATATAAAAAGTAGCCTATGTCCTTACATAGGCTACTTTTTCCCCACTGCTGGGCACGGGTCTCTGCCCGCACGATACAACGTGTAGTCCACGCGGGAAAAGCTGCGAGCTTGTAAAATATACTGTATCTTTAAAATTAATAGAAAATCATAATCCAAAGTAGTTTTGTCATTCATACTTATATTGCGTATTATGTAGTTGTGTTAGTCTAACTAAGCAAGATTATGCCCCTTTTACTAAAACGCGAATTAAAGTTAGACCTGGGGGCTTATTGGTGTCGATTCGGTTAGCACGACTTAACTAAATTGACAGGACTAAACTTAATTTAAGCATTCTGTTCTTGTCTTTTCGATATAGAAAGAAAAGGATGGAAAACCAAATTTAGTTTAGTCCTGTCAATTTAGTTAAGTCGTTGCTAACCGAATCGACGCCAATGTCTAATTTAAAAATCTATCGCAATCGCTTTCGTTTGACAGATGGATGTGACACATTGCTGCATTTCTTTGGTAAGTTTTTATTTGTGCCATAAAGAAGCTTTAAGGTGGTACCCTGAGCGAAAGTGGCGCCGCGGTGAATTATATTTAATATTTTAATTCTAATACACAATTTTAAAAATGTTTATCGTGGAGATTTTAGGGCCCACAGTCTAGTATTTTTAGACGGTATCGTTACATTACCTCGTAGTCACTGCTAGAAGTAGATAGCAAAACTGCTAAAAGTGGCCGTTTTTGATACATTTGCTTTCTACTTCTACGAATGACTACGAGGGCATGTAGTGATACCTTCTAAAAATACTAGACCATGGGCCCTAAAATCTCCACAATAAACATTATTAAAATCTTTTTCTATTAATAACTTATTAAATAAAAACCTCTGAGGGCGCCACTTTAGGTCATACAACTGCCTTAATGTGTTACATCCTGAAAGCGATTGCGATAGATTTTGAAATTAGACAATAGGAAGGCGGGTTTAAAACAGATGCTATCTCTTTTATTTGCTAATAGAAAGACAGAGACAGCATCAGTTTTAAACCGAATCTTATTTGAGTCGACTATAGTTTGAAGATAGTGGTACCTAAGATTAGACATTTGTGGCGTGATTTTGTAGCTTGTGTGTGCCAATGCTAAATCTATTATTATTCATTCTATCAAAATGCTCATTAATATATCGCCAGCTTATTAAAGCATTGTGATCGGCTTGTAAATAACCGCTTGTACATTTACCTTTCACGCTGTCGGATTGTAGGAGTTCTTGTCTCGCTTCCAGGAACGAAATCAAGGCAGTGTTTAACCCCCAGTTCGGTAGCGTATTCCGGACGTACCACAACCCCACATATTTCTCCAGGAGGCTATTCCGATTCGCCGATATTTACACGTCGAACATATCCCACCTACTAAACTACTCCATCTCGCACACCTTCTACCCGAGACGCGGCGTCATGCCACACGAATATGGCTCTTATTTCGTTTGAGTAGAGCCCTCTTTGGTATAAATCCAAATCTGCCACTTTAATGAAATATTTTTGTACATTGCTGCATATAAATGTCTATACGAAAAGTGTTTTTGAAAATCGATTTGTTGTAAAGTTCTTGTATAGAGATTTAAGAGTTAAAATATCCAACTATCTTTAAGAGGATTGTCAACCACGTGGTCTCCATACAAACGGCGATAACGTTTCCCACCCTCTAAACCTTAATTAATTTTTGGTATTTTTTTGAAATGCCTAAATACTAGGGCTGTACGTTTTGATTTTTTAAATATCTATAATAGATTTCGAAATATTTGCATTTTAGTGATTTCATACAAAACACAGAAGTGCCAATATTTTCAAATCTACAATGAATATTTTAAAAATCAAAACGTACAGCCCTAGTTTTTAGGCATTTCAAAAACATACCAAAAATTCATTGCTGTAGGTTAAGGTTTAGAGGGTGGGAAACGTTATCGCCGTTTGTATGGAGACCACGTTGTTGACAATCCCCTTAAGTATTACTTTTTATATCATAGGAAATGTTATTTTAATTAATATACTTTTTTTATTAATTATACATATCATATTTGTTTGTTATCGATAAGTCTTATGATTGGTACAAAACTCAAGAATATCTTTAAAATAATTGTTATTATGTAAAGTAAGTATTCAACCAACTGTATTCTAGTCAAAAGTATTTGATACTGACCATGAAATGCCATTATGATGTAGTTTTTGAGTTTCCTATTAATTAATTATAGGTCTTTTATTTAAATTCTGATATTGTTTTGTTAATAAAGTCTAATATTAAAATACAATATTGCTTTTACTAGATAATAAGCAGATATGTACATATAGCTATACTCAACGTCAGAAAAATCCCCCCCCTTTTTTACCCCTTCGGACATTAGCCAACAGTCACTCGAAACCGTTGTAATTTTTACGGTGACGCGTTAAGCATTTATGTTTATTATGGTAACTGTTATGTTTATTAAATCAAACAATTATTAATTGAAATTTCATTAAATGTACTTTCAATAGATATCAATATTAACTTAATAAAAGGTGAGCTAGCTAACAGTACCAAGTCTAAACTAATTTTCGAGGAGGTGCGATTTTTCTGACGTTGAGTGTATAATATATACTTTTTTATCAACCGTATAGAAAGTAGATAAAGCTATTATTGAATTAAATAAGCTCATAATAAACAACAAATTATGACGGGTATATCAGATCTTTGGTTTTCTATTCGCTTATAAGTATTGTTAAATGTTTATTCCTTTACTATTGGGAAATGTCGTGGATTCTTAACAATTTTATCTCTTGTTTTTTTTCTTCTCATATAAAACCTGGTTTAATTATGTATTTCATAGTGTTATCTCGTTTGCTAATAAGATGTCGATGTACCATTTTGTTAATTTTTAATTTTTTTCTACAAATTACAAATATTACCCCACTGCCACCGAAAACTGATTTGGAAGTACCTAGCTATAATAATTGAAAAAAAAACGTTACGATAATCGCTAAATACTATTGTAATGCATAATTTACCTTGAAAGTTAATGATATCTTTGTAAATTACTTCTATAGCCTGTACGGAAAGAGAATCGTCATGAGATTTGTGCTTTAATACAGTTTTTAACCGACTTCCAAAAAAGGAGGAGGTTCTATGTTCGTCTGTATATTTTTTTTTTTTTTGTGTATGTCCACCGATTACTCAAAGACGGCTGGACCGATTGAAATTATTCAAACGTTATTACATTAGGTACACTCCCAAGTTGGTCCCATTTTTTAAAATTTGGAAATCGCTTCAGTACTTTTCAAGTAATTGAGAAAAAAGGCCCGAAAATAGTATGATTTTGTGTGAATTACCTCGATGATTGGTCGTATTACTTCTTTGTTTATGAACTGAATAAGATAATTATTTTTTTATTGGAAGAGGGATATCTTATGTGTAGTTTTTTAACTGACTTAAAGAAAGGAGGTTCTCAGTTTGAGCCGTATTTAAGTATGTTTCTCCGCGATTATCTTACGTTTGGCTGAGCCGATTTTTCTACATATATAATATACCTTACCTAGAAGGTACCTACACTAAAAATAAAAAAATAAAAAATTGTTTAAAAAAAAAACAAAAAACCGACTTCAAAAAACCTACCTCTAAAAAGCAAGAAATAATATTCGTAATAATAAAAATACGTCTATTGAAGTCGGGTGGGGCTTTTAGAATAAAAAAAGGAATTTGTACTACAGCCCCACCCGACTTCAATAGACGTATTTTTATTATTAAGAATATTATTTCTTGTTTTTTAGAGGTAGGTTTTTTGAAGTCGGTTTTTTTTGTCATGTTGACGGCACTGTAAGGTCATTATAGTGCGACTGAGTAAGATATGTACTATATATATCTATATATCTATACCTATCTTGACTCTATAGAGTCTGGTCAATGAAAGATGAGACTTGGTTGGAAAAGGAACTAATTTTGCGCCTTATTTTAGGGGTCAGTTTCTAAAAACATAACCTCTAAACGTTAATTTACCAGTGAAATCTCACCTTTCGTTGACCAGAAAAAAAAGGTTACAGTGCCGTCAACATGACAAAAACAGTAATCAAGCACAAATGTCGGTTCTCTTTCCGCACAGACTCTAATGATTGTATTACTTATTACGTGTTAAAATGATTATTATAAATATCTTTAGAAAATAACAGACAAATATTGCCAGTTAAAAACATAGAAGCCGATTATTGCAAGTGATATTTTAGAAACATGCAAATACAACCAAAATGCTCAGATTAGTATTAATTGAAAATAAATCGTTAAGATTCTAAAAATTATATTAAAAATAAGGTAAACGACTTATGTATAATGCCAAGTTGTATTTCGATCGTAATTATACAATTTTAGAAAAAGATTTACTTGGAGGTAAGGCACCTATTACCGTATTTTATTAGAAACCTTTGTAAATAAAATGGATAAATCAATTTAAACTTCTTACGTCTGTAATAGGTGCATTTACCTTATCATTTGGATTTCTCATTTTTATAACTTAAATTACACGACATTGAGATAAATTACTAGAAGTAACACCGTATTATTGCTGGATACTATCTATATTTTTAAGCGAAATCTGGATCCTGTTTAATAACTTGACAATTTGGTTTACATTGAGGTGTAGCTATGAGTAGTTTGTTCTATTTTCAAATTGGTTGAGGCAATGGATATAAAATTGTCATGACAAGTGACAAATTGTCACGTTTATTAAATAAGGCCTTGGCTGAAACTGAAATGGAAGTCAACTCAAGGGTTTTTAACAGTAAATTCTCCATAGAGGAATTTAAGTACTATACATAAATTCCTCTATGAAATTATCGTGCTTGTTACTTGTTTACTCTTGTAGAAGGAAAATAATGTAAACTCAACTGCGCAATGTTTGACGTCTAGTAACACATTCGTAAGTGGGATTCCGTACATTTATTTATTTTGTACAGTTGAACAGAATTTTGGAAAAGTTGTAGATTTGAAAGATAATGATAAAAGACACGGGTCAATTAGATTTTATTTGTTGTAGATGTTTGCAGCATTTGCCCCTATAAATGTATGTAAATAAGATTTTTGTGTCAACAAAGTCATGTCATAGAAATTTTGTGAATTGTTGTTTATCGAATACCCAATCATGGTAATTCCAAAGACCTTTTGAAACTATATAGTAGAGATTTTACAATGTGCTACATAGACAATAAAAGTATGCGTCAATAGAAACATATTTTTTATCAAATAAATGACTAAAACATTACTTACTGTTTTTGTTTTTATGTAAAAGTCTTAAATTTTTTAGCGAGATAACTGCTTTTAATCCAAAAACTGGATCAAAAATCTTATCTATAAGTTTATGGATCGAATGTTAAATTATTCCCAAAATAATTAATCTTACGAAATTGTTTATCTTTTCGCCTTATTTACTAAAGTGTGCAATTCGAATATTATCAATAGGGCGTGACCCAGCCGAGATAATGCCAAGATTGCTCTCAAATTATCAAATTGAGAGTGATCACTTAAATATGTTGGCTTGGAAAGAAACAAAATAACGTAATTATTGATTAACGTTTATTTACAGAGAGAGCTGTGTATTTTTCAGATAATATTCCTTCATGAGAAGATTCAGTTACAAAGTATTGTCACTTATGAGAATAAATAATGCAACGTCAACAATAAATGTGTACCTTAACACGATAGCCACAAAGCATGTTCCTTCTGTCATGTTTTCGTAGTTTTCAACTAACCTACAACTTTTCACCTCTACCATCGAATAAACACGTTGCAAAATCGTTTTTTTCTGCGAGCTAGAAGAAAAGTGATTCGTAACTCACGCTTGCAAAAACAAAAAAAAAACAAAAAGCTATTTTGCTGCGTGTTTTCACCCACCAAAAGCGCCTTTCGTGCTGGAGAGGTGAAAACAATATTTAAAATTACTCTAAGTACGGTGCGTCAAGTATAAGTTGGCGTGCTATAGGAAAAGGAACTAATTTTCATAGTTGTTACGTTTTATAATAAGGCTTAGTTTCCAATAACATTAGAGAAAGTGGCGCCACAATGGGATGCCAACTTATCTGTTTTGACGAGAACCTCGTGTACAAGATTTTTACAGAGTAAAGGTCTCTGCTCACTACACCGTACCATACATGACCGTGCTAGGAACGTACCAGGCAAAAAATATTGTTTGTATTAAAAAGTATGACACGCCCACTAGACCGTTCCGTCACCGGCCATGCACTTGTCATACTTTTCAATACAAAGAATATTTGCCTGACACGTTGCTAGCATGGCCATGGTATGGTACGGTGTAGTGGGCAGAGACCGCTTAATGTATGTATTCATGTGATGTGATTTAGAATACTGGGTAAGCTGTGTCGATAAGTTGCACATTATCTGCTCTCAGTGTTTTGGTCTGTATGGTGAACGGGACGTTGTTGTTGACGCGCAGGCGGCAGGGCCGGTCGGGGCGGGCCATGAAGCAGAGCGTGTACAGGGCCGTCTCGAGCTCGGGCGAGGTGCCCACGAACATGGTCACCTCGGGGGCGTCTTTGGTGTTGCTCAGGACGGAGTGCTGCTTGAGGATTAGCCCTTTCTGTAACATAGTTATTTCGAATCAGGAACCGGAACCCTTTCGATTTTGATCTACCATATCTTGTATTCTATGATTGTTTTGTTTGCATATCGAATAGGGTTTCCCTATCAAAAAAACTATTTATCGTATATTTTTTTAATTTTTATTCTATAAACTAAAAACCCATACGCACGTAGGGGTTTTTATGGGGTTTTTCCGGTCCCTGTTTTGAATACGATATTGAGGATTGCCAGACTTTTCTGATGGTGTACCTACCTATTAATTGTTCGACACCAGCCATTATTTTTTACCTGACTGCGGGATATGTTTTTATTAAATTGGAATTATGATGGGATCAACGAAATAAGGAGAATGAAAACAAATTGAGTTTAAATAACATAGACAAGATAACCATGACCATGAAAAGGTTTGGACTGGGCTCGGCGATTAGCTTCAGCCAACCTTTGTAGTTTATGGTAGTGAAATGATAAGTCCGAGAGTCCTTTTAAAACTGGTATAATGACTATTCACATAAAAACAATAAAAACAAGATAAATGGTAAAAGTCACTAAATTCCTAAAATGGTGAAATTATTATTATATTTACGAAAATGGTTTAAAATGGTAAAATGGTTTATAGAGCACGCGTTACGCTAACGGTAGCTGTCGACGTACTAACTTTAAATTGTGGTAATAAGTAAAATGCGTAAATTGCATAAAATGCAATTTGCTGAGCTGTTCGTTTGCGTAGCACCGAACATATTTCCACAATCACCTAAGATATTTTCTGCTTATATGGCTATCCTATCCATGAGACATTGTAGAAGAGTAATATAAACTTCGAAAACGTGTAACTTTTCTTCGTTTCTCATCTACCGCAGTGATTTTGTAAGTAGGTACGCCACGACACTGCAACGTTCGGTTAATCGCGACAATCAAGATTTTTGTTCTAACCAAGCATACTGATAGTAAATGTGTAGATTTTAGTTTTCACTACAATAAGGTACAATTTGACGACTCTCTAAGAAATTAAACGGAGAAAAAAGCAGCACTTATTGACTATGAGTTTCTTTCTTGCCGTTTATTTTTGCTATAAGGTGTCCCGCTTAGGGCTTGGAATCGATGGCATAACATTCACTAGGATTGGGTGTTTGTAACAGCCCAGCGAGGCTGAATAAATTGTTTTATTATTATTATTATTTTAAACAGGCAAGCAGTTGTCTTTTACAACTGATAACGCCTGTATCCTGCTATCTATGCGTTTTGTTCACTATTTATTGTTAAGATTCTGTACAGTCTTGTTTCAATTGATTAACGTTTGAGGCAAGTAAGTACATACAACATAATCCGGAAACTTGTTTCATTCTTTGACGATTCTTTGCAGATAAAGTTCTTGCGAGGGTTGTTATGTGCGAATAAGTTTTGATCTGATGGATTTAATTTTGATAACACAGCACAGTATACTTACGCCACCGAGGTCTAGTTTATCGATGTGCCCCAAGTAGTTCGCCTTTTGGTCCAGCTCGCGCTTGGCGAAGAACAACCAACTGTGGAGTCCTGGAACCAGACGAGAATGTCTTAATAATTTTAATATGTATGTGAAACGAGGTTAGATGAGAATTGAGATCATTTCTATAAACTAGTAACATACGGAAGCAAAGAAACATTCAACGTCACCTGCAATCTATGACTAGTCCACATGTACATGTAGTAAATTGTGATAAACTGAACACGTGCAATGAAATAATCGTCTCACCCGCATTGATCTTATATGCAACGCACATACGAACGAACTACCGACTACGAAATAAGAAACTCTTAACTGAACTATTTGTGCGCAAAAATTGTGTTTAAGTTGCACTTAAGAGCGATTTTGCCTTTATTATTTAAACTTAACTAAGGACCATGGGCGTATTTTTCTGGAGTGCACCAGACTGTTCTGGGGTGCGGCTTTCATCGTTGAATGCAGTTCCAATTATTCTTAAAATCGAAGCGAAGTCTTTCAGTAAATTTTCCTACTTTCAATATTTAAGGTAGGTGCTTTCCCTTCGTGTTGCAAAGTTTTGGGACACCCTGTATAGTAAATAACTCACCGAGGACTTGGTCGGACTTGAGCTCCGCCATGAAGATGTTCTCGAAGGCGCAGCTGCACTTGCACAGCCCAGTCCAGTGGCGCGCATACTTAGTGAACCAGATCTTCTTCAGCAGATCCACCTGCTCGGGGTACTCGTTGAACTGGGTCAACCCTTAAAAGTGGATCAATAATGATTTAAACCTACTTTAAATAAATAATGTCATTTCCATTTGTTTTGGGCTTTGGTAGAAGTGTGCAGCGAAATGTGTATTTTCGGTCGATTGCACAACAAAAACGATTTATTTTACCAAAGTAAGTAATCTAACCTACCTAGTACATACTCAATATAATGTTTTGTCTTGGGAAGAGCGAGTCAACCCCAACACGAGTATTGTATTACTCTCTGGGGTGTCTCATTACTATGTTAAATTGATATTGAGTAATAAAGTTATTTTTATTATTTTATTTTATTTTTATTTATTAAGCTGCTGATGGGACAAATCTGATGGGTAAGTAGGTAGGAAGTAAGGTTACCATAGCAATTTGTTTGTTGCAAATTACAAATTACGTTTATCGAATCAACTAAATTAGCTTGAATAAAGTTTCCTAAAGGTTGACTGGGAGAGAATGCTTTTAGCATTAATTTCGCCTTTTGTAACATTTGTTTTAAATGTAAGTACAATAAAGTTTTTTATATAAATAAAAATATTATGTATATAATACTTTGGTATATGAGAATTCAAATTATACATCGTGAGTCATCTATTTTATTTAATAATGACTAACTCAATTTACGCTTACTAAAATAAAGCTAACGCTAGATTACAATAAGGTTTTTTTTGTATGTTGGTAGGTAAGTAGGTACCTATGTAAATAAAGATCTGATTACAATTTTCTCAGTAGGTAGGTACTTCCTGGAATCCACTTTGTGGCTATAAATAAATGCTAATTTAAATGAACCTTACCTTTGCTGACGAGGAAGGTCATTAGACTCCTCATGGGGCCAGTCGCGAGGATGGTGTTGATGTACGTAACTTGTTCAGTCTCCTCCTGCAATGACCTCATCATTATACTTACAACAACTACGTACAACGCAAATAAACATGATACTTACTATACTATAATACATGTTACTATGTTTCTGCATATAACGTTATTTTAAACCAAGACAAATTAAAACATCTTTTTAGGAAGGCGAATACACTTGCCTCGTGCAATGGGGTTTTAGGTTTAGGGGACTCGATCCGAGTAGGCGTAGTAGGCGAGTATACCCACTAATCCTATTATCCCCCCCAGGGGCAACACTGGACGTGCGTTATTAAAACACCTATTTTTTTTTTGTCAATTTCTGCAATTGTTTTGTTAACATTATCACTGACAATAATTCATAAGGGTAGCGGTATTAGGTATATACGTACCTAAATATTATCTCTATTGTGGCTCATTTTTATTTACTTACGTTAGGAGTTGCGAATTCAGGCCTGATGACATTCTTGTGGTAGTTGTCAAACAGAGCAACAAATGGCCTGATAGTTGGGCCATTCCATACATTCTCAGGAACCGTCAGGAGACTGTTAAGAATATTTTTTTAATATTAAAACCACGACTAGAGCTATTTACGTGGATGACAAAAAAAATCTTAATTATAATGTTACTTTTGGAAAAACCGTTGAAAGATTTATCACGAATTGTTTATCAGTTACCATTATCATACCATACACTTTTAAGTAAAAGGAATAATAAGAGATTAATGTTTTAAATGAACGCATTATTATATTTATAACGGTTAAAAATATTTGACTGAAAAAAAAATTGTGTCGGAGGACTCACTTCGTTGGCGCTTCGTCGTTCTTCGACATTGCACTGGTTTTGCCCTGCAGGTTAACCTGGATGTAGTTGATTGCGTTGTTGATGTCAGCATTAAACATCTCTTCGCTGACGCGCATAAGGTCTTCATCAGTGGTCGAGTCTTGAATCTGCTTGAGTAAGTCATCGTAGCTCTTCTTCTTAGCATAGTCTACTACGCCACCAACGACTGTTCCGATTTGCGTTAGTGTATTAGTAGCGGTATTGCCCTGCTGGCCGGTCACGGAGTTGCTGATCAAATTTGGTAATATGCTGTTGAAGATCTGGCCAGCAGTCTGCGCCAGATCGTCGGCACTAGCGGCTGCCAAAACAAGGAGAAACAATAGAGTTAACCGCATTTTGGAACAGTAAAAGACGTTCCTTGAAGCGAGATCGCGACACACTAGTTAGTGATCATTGCGTCCGCGCAAAGAGGCGATACTGAGCGACCTCTGGGTGACGTCATGTTCGGCTATGTAGCCACAGATATGGTATGGGTACCTATTGGGTATGTTATTGAGATTTGACTCGTGGACGTTAGTGCCGGTAGCTGTACTGAATAGATAAAGAGTAGAGCATTGCTGCTAACCATTATTTAAATTTTAAATGGTAGGTAAACAAAAATGACCTTGTCATTGTCAGTGCCAGCGAACTTTTAAAAAGAATCACCTGATTTGCTTAATTTATTAGTAGAACAAGTGATTTATTACCTATGTCATCATCATTAGTAACCTATATAGAAAGGTACAAGGTACATTATAAGCGTTTTGTTAATGTTTTCTTTGTTAGTTACCAGGTAGGTAGGTTTCTTTTATGGCTATTAAACATAAGGAAACAACTTCTATTACTTATTGAATTTATGTATGAAACGGACATCAAACAGGTTTTAAACATTTACAAAAGCTAGGTCATTGCCTTTTATGTGAGAATCTTCTGATGAATAAAATCCTTCATTCTCAGAAGGATCCATCAGCCAGAAATATTTGTCAAAGACTAGTGTTCACTGCGTTATGGAATTAACTTAAGGCGGTTGTATGACCGAAAGTGGCGCCCTCAGAGGTTTTTATTTAATATGTTATTAATAGAAAAAGATTTTAATAATGTTTATCGTGGAGATTTTAGGGTCCATGATCTAGTATTTTGCGTATTCGTAGAAGTAGATAGCAAATGTGTCAAAAACGGCCACTTTTAGCAGTTTTGCTATCTACTTCTAGCAGTGACTACGAGGGAATGTAACGATACCGTCTAAAAATACTAGACTGTGGGTCCTAAAATCTCCACGATAAACATTTTTTAAATTGTGTATTAGAATTATAATATTAAATATACCGCGGCGCCACTTTCGCTCAGGGCACCTTAACAAACTACTGGGTTGGCTCGGTAGGTACCTATACTTTTTTTTGGATTTAGATTTTTGCATTTACAGTGCTGTTGTTCCAAAATCGAGAAATAATAGTGTTTCCGTTTTGAGTGTTTAAGAAACAAGAACTGTGTCAAAAAATTACCATTCAAACATCATTGAAACACGATTTTGACGTTAACGCTAAACTACTAACCCGCCGCATTTCTGATTCTCATGAAATTTTTATTTTTAAAAATGGCGGAGCTATGTTAAAAAACATATTTCAATCCGACCTTCCAGCTGTTTGCTTCTCCTCTACAGGTCGCATTTCTCAACCGATTCTCGCGAAATTTTATGAGCAGTGGCCCTACCATGAGTTGATGCAAACTGTTTACGTTACCGTAAACTATCGTTTTGTCTCTTTCACTCGCACTGACTGTGAGCAGTATATCCGATAGTTTACGGTAACGTAAACAGTTTGCATCAACTCATGGTAGGGCCACAGGTTCGATAGGTAAATAAGTACTTAGAATTCATAATTATCGAACCTAAGCCAGTTTTTCGAAATTTAGCTGGCCGCACACAGGCATTTTCCGCGTGCGGATTCCGCATTCGTTTTCCGCGTCCGCCGGTGGAAAACGCCTGTGTGCGGTAAATTAAATCCAGTACAAAATACACTACACACAAATTCAAAATAAAACGCGTGCGCTAGATGGCGCTAGGCTCGACGCGAAAAACGAATGCGGAATCCGCCGGCGGAAAACGGCTGTGTGCGGCGGCTTATCAACAAAACCCATATCGAAAAACGTTCAAAATAGAAGCGCCATCTAGCTGCGAATATACCTACCAAATAATATACCAAGCAGCACGTGCCTACTATGGGTGGTGGCGACATCTTTTAGATTATTTTTTAAACAACATACACCAACCCTACATTTTGAGCTACTTTTTAACGCGAGGTCTACAGCTCACGGAGCCACTAGTTTGAAGGCTAAGTATTTGATGATGATCGACAAATACCTATAGATAAAACCGATATCGAAAACCTGCTTAAAGCAGTCACTGTTTCAATGATTATGATGATTAGAACATTACTGCAGAATCAGCATTCTGAGTGCAGTTCCATTAATGTATTAAACATGAAGTAAAACACGATTTTCCCGGCGCGCGCACGCGACACTTACATTTCAGGAGCTCGCTCGCCTGCGACCGAAGACGATAATGTCTCTTTTCAGCTGACTTTCTTTTCATCTCCTTACTGTGTTAGAGAAAGAATTAGTTTAAAAAGTCCATCTGCTGCTTACGTCAATCTTTATGCGATGAGAAAAAATCATTATGTACCGATCCGAGACTGAGAAAATCCAAGAAAACTTGTAAAGCGATTTGTGCTGTCACAGTTTAGCGAAATCATGTTCGGGACTCATACCTGACGTAGCCTGACGTAAAATCTACATTTTCGCTTTTGGTCAGACACGTCTCCAAAAACACTTTATTACCTACGAATTGATAAATTCCTAATGTTTATTAGGAATTAGGATCGTTCAAGAAGTTATCAAACAATTTATGAAGAGCGGACGAATGACAACTGCTACATACAATCTTCCACTTATCTTCATTACCTATTCAGTTTGCATGAACGCTGCAGTTTTAGTTTTCACACCCACATGCTTCATGCTTTATAATTTTAGTTTACACTTACGAGTAAAGTGAGTTTTCAACCGGTGGATCATATTTTGAAAAGCAGTTAGCCTCACCATGCATTTTTAACTCGGGAGCTATATTTACCGTTTGCTAGACTCGCACATCATGCGCGCCCTTAAAAATAACGACGTTCACGTGGCTTTTCGTACTACTAATACCGTCCGGCGACCCATTTGCAATGGCAAGGACAAAACGGAGGTTGGCAGGAAGTCGGGGATATATAAGTTAACCAATGTAATTCAGTATACGTTGGTCAAACTGGTCGTAGTTTTGATATTCACACATTGCGGCTTAGATTATTTTGGTCCGATGACAGTCACAATTGGTCGGCGCCATGAAAAACGCTACGGTGCTTAATTTACATGTGAGTAGCTGACGAATTTTCATCAACATGGACTTCAAGACAGTTGACAGACATGAGATATTGTCTTTCGAATATTTTTCAAGAAACTGTATAATCATTTTCTTATATTTAATTGCAGATAAATAAAAATAAATGTGATCTTATCTATCAACCAAGGATAACTACTGTTAATAAACAAAGTTACTTCCAAGTAATGCTATAAAAAAAAAAATATATTGTTTATATATTTATATTATTTTTTGTATATTTTTTTTGTAAGAAAAGAAGGTAAACATTTTTGAGAAGCAATAATTTATGTTATAGTATTGCTAATCTGTACCGAGAAGTGTTATCGATGAGGTCACCACGGCAGAGGTCGCAAACGTCGCGGCTAGCTGCCTGCATAACTTTATAATCTGTGGCTGGCCTGCCAGTACGAAGTGTTGACCCCCAGAAAGAACCCGTTCTTTCTCGTACCACGGTCAACACAACAGTCGGTCGCAAGAGGATATTGGTTGCAGACATTCAAAAAGATTTTTACGCTAAGGACATCATGAAGGCGATAGTCGTTTTGCTGTTCGTCTTTTGCTATGTGGAATGTGAGTACCTAACTATAGTCTGTTTATCTTTACTTCAATTCAATTTTTGAGTTCACTTGTTAACTGTTTTTGACAGTTGTCATACGTCTTTTTAACTCTAAAAAATATGTTGTCCTATTAAATTCATTAATTGTCAACTTCTTTCGTAATCTGTATGTGGAAAACCAATTTGTTGTGTTTTAAAAATGAATATTTCAAAAAAGAGTTGGGGGAAGATTGTTGATAAACAGATATTTTGGCATTGGTTTGTGTTGTAATAGCCCAAAGTATAATTATAAATGTTTGTAATAAATAACAAATAACTCTCCGTCTAAACTTTCTTATTATTATGTGAAGAAAAGTCATAAAGACCTAAAACGTAGTTTAATGTTTTCTAAATTAACATAATAAATGACTCTGGTTTATTATACAAACTAACATTATTTGTTTGCCATAACCTTGTTTTTGATGTATTTGCTTTGAAATATTTACAGGTCGCAAAACATACCCACCCATCGATAAAAATGCGAATCTTGCATTTATCAACATGGAAAGTGGACCTGGAGTGAGGCCTGGAAGCCAGCCAGTAGCTCCAGCTGCACCTGCGAAGCCAGCGGTAACACCAACTCCTGCCAACAAGCCTGCAAACGTTGCACCAACTCAAAAGCCGATAGCACCCCAAGTAGCAACGTTACCGCCAACGCCAGTGAAGCCAACGCCAACACCAGTTGCCAAACCTCAATCTCCAACCCAAATCAAACCAGTGCCTGTCAACCCTGCTCCCGTAGTAAGCCCCATCACCACGCCTGGGCCAGGATCTGTGAAACAACTGATCAACTTCTACGACAGCCAAGGCAAGGCCAGCCCTATCAGACCCCACTCTTACAGCCAAGCCGTCAAACAAGGTTAAGATTCATTCATATGAATTTAATGACTAAATAAAATATTACGTGATACTTTGACAATAGAAATTAAAGAAAGTAACTAAGTCATAAATTATAAGCGTGCTTGTAGTAGTAATATATTTCAATGGCTTGTAGATACTTATAAAGAATTCTCAAAATAAAAAGATACAATCACACATATTACTATTATTTTTCTACTAATTACGTAAAGATAAGAGTAACGAGTTGACATAAGTTCCATTAGAAATGGAGTCAACGGCCGCCACATCAGCCGGATACATCTAGAAAAGGCATAAAGGCGCATTAAGACGTAAACAATTGCAGGCGAGCCTATTTCCAGCGAGTGAAAGTGCCTGAGCAAACGAAACGAGCCCGGCGCGGTGGCGGACGCTGAAGCGTTATTTACACCAGACGATTTTAACGACTGGTCAGTAAAGAATATAATTAAGTATTTAAATTTTTGTTGAGCTTCCAAATCCAAACACAGTCATTTCAGTAGACAGTAATTTATGTTGTGAAGACATAAACCGCAAAAACAAACACTGCATGGAAAATATTCATTGTGAAAAATACTGTCATAGCATTTCATACTCTATAACCTCGTTTGCGCTGTCACTGTCACGCGCTGCGTCGCTACGCACTGTGCTGCATCCGATTTGACATAGTATAATAATTTTAACTTAACTATGCTATCTTCTAAAGTAACCGACATCGCTCGAAGGATTGCTCAGCTGAAGTGGCAATGGGCGGGACACATAGCGAGAAGAACCGATGGCCGTTGGGGCGGAAAGGTTCTGGAATGGCGACCACGCACCGGACGGCGCTCCGTGGGTAGGCCCCCGACAAGGTGGACCGACGATCTGGTGAAGGTCGCGGGAAGCCGCTGGATGCGGGCAGCGCAGGACCGATCGTCGTGGAGATCCTTAGGGGAGGCCTATACCCAGCAGTGGGTGTCGTGCGGCTGATATGATGATGATGATGATGATGCTATCTTCTTGACGTTCACTGAATAATCTACAATTACTTTAATTTAATTATAGAGGAAATTGCGAATAGCAAGATGTTAAAAAATCGTACAATGTAAATGCCTCTGAGGAAACGCCTGCCGCTGTGCCTAGCCGTGCGGTAATGGGTGTGCACGTAAGGCAAAATCTAACAAGATTTGAGATCGTTGAAAGAAAAAAAATGCTGAGAATAGTCTATTTAAAGTAAAAAAGTTCAAATATCAGGTAAGTATTTCGTTTTCACTATGTACTTTCTATTCCCGTTCAATATTCAGTAAATTGATATTGCCTTCTGACTTTCTGACTGACGCTAAAATCAATTTCATGAATTTCTGCTGTTCATAATAAAAAAAGAGCTGTTGCAACTGTTGTTATTTTACCGTTTTTATTTTAAAATAACTGCATTTAAATAGCAGTTCATTTTTGTGCATATAAAAGACATCAACGCACTGTATTTTGAAAATATATTTTCTATAGTACCAATGGGTGTATCAATTTAAGCCATTTTAAGACAAAAATCTGTTTACTATGGTTGACAAATATGGAAATGATTGCCAAGTATTATTTTAAGGCGTCGCCCTCTAAAGTTTTTTGCCAAATTGCTGTTGACAGTGTTGTAGGAGTTTGGCAAAGTGTGAAAGCAATATTATTACTGTCCCATTATCGACCCGTCTTATAGATTGTTGATTTTATATCCTAGGATCTGTTAGTTCTGCAACTGCTGGGCATATAATAATCCTTCCCAAGTTAGATCTACACTTCTTAGTGTGAGTTGCATTAACTTTGACAGCGTTTTGGTGCAACTTGCACCAAAACGCTGTCAAAGTTAAAGTTATCGTCAAATGATATGCTACCAATTTGTCACGTCAAACTTTTCAAAGGACATCATGCTGGCTAGCAACCTCTTTTTTTGGCCAACTTGTGCTTAACCGGTACTTTAACAAGCTTGTTATTGTTAAAGTTAGATGGTGCAAGTCAGCCGTGGTCGTGGCCGTCGTCAATGGACAGGGTTGCGGCTCGGACAGTTACATCTGAGCAGGGTTGGATAAAAAACAGTTTTTTTTTTAAAAAGAACAAAACATCATGTTTAATTTAGAAAACAAAAAAAACATGTTTTAAATCAATTTATCATAAATGTTTTAATTGATTTGTTTATAACATGTTTTAAACATGTAATTGTTTTTTTTGTGATGGGGGTCATAAAGTAAGGGGATTCTTTTAGGAAGGGCAGAACCAGGGCGATTTAAAAAAACATATATTAAACGAAACTCAATCGGATTCAATCACTCACTAGTCTCACTCACCCACTACAGTCAAGTCTACACTGAACAATTAAACACTAGCATAAAAAATACACCACAGTATAAGCGAAGTGAACTATCTTCCCTGGATTCCAAATTCAGAGTTGCCATCACAATCTACAATTTACCTTAAAATTATAATGTTGCTAGTAAAAAGTATTAAAAAGTATAAAAAAAAATTATTTTGAGTAATTCTAATAAAATAATCTTAATGTTTTTTATATATGTTTTAAACATGTTTAAAACAAAATGTTTTAAAACATGTTTTAAACAGATATGTTTTTTTCCAGTGTTTTAAACATTGCCAACCCTGGATCTGAGAGAGAGAGAGAATCTGTTTATTGACCTTAACAAAAATATAATGGTTTAAACACAGCTTCTGTTAAAATATAAAAGAAACAAAACACGTTAGTAAAAATAACAACAATACATGGAAAAAATGTGGAACATATTTAAGGTCAGTCAGGACCCTGCCTCTAGAGATCTATACAAGTTGTTGATTCAACAGTGCGTAATGACATAACTTAGCAACGTCGTGCTTTTTCCCATCGTTAGTATACTTGTACGAACCCTAGGGGTATATCTACGAGTATTTCAACCACAGAACAGAGTTTTTTTTTAATTCAACTATGTTTTCAAGCAAGTCATTCGGTAAAAATTCACTACACGTATATGAATGGTCTTATTAGCGGGACAAAAAATGAGCTGTAGTAAATTGATGTCAGTCTGTTGGACAGGGTTAACTGACTTGACTCAATCAATATTGACTATATACCTACCTATATTATTTGTGATTTCAGAACTCGTTTGCTACAATTCTTTACTGAATCGTGAACTCTTGACTGGAACTAACATTGGATGACGACACGGAGACCTACTTAGTTTAAACTTAGAGAATGGGGTTCGTGGTGGTTATACTGAACTAAAGTAACTAACAAAAAAAAACATCAAATCGGATATAATTCATCTTTTGTTGCACAATATGACTATCCTAGGTTATTAATTCTATGACCTATAAATGTACCCCAATCAAAAGCAAATAAATATATTTCTATTTCTTAATAAATAAGTAATAGTACATTATGAGACAAGTTAGCTTAGGTTGCTCATTGCACACAAGGCTGTGGGTTGCAGCCCGAGCCGCAGGCGAGGGCGTAACTCAGCTGAGTGTGCAATAAGCAAGAGCTCACGAGTTTCATACGACGTTTTTCAACACATTTGCGAGGAAAAAACAAAGTAATTTATCACACAGCAACAAATATGGCAAAAACAAAATATGATAATTATGGGAAAAGGCGCGCATGTTTTTTTTTGTTTTTTTTTTCACACGCCCAACGCAAGAATATTTTGCGAACAAAGGGGTGAGGAGCATACAGCCTACTACTAATACTCCAAAATTATAATTTTAAGTGACAAAATGCAAGTATTTTAATATTTTTAACAAAACATTTTGAATTATGAATAATTTGATAATAATTTTATATTTATTTGACTTAATTAAGGACTTACACATTTATTTATACCAAAAATGTATATGAATTTTCAGCAGCATAAAACCTCTTTGTTGTCAAAGAAAATAACTGTATTACCCGGCTAAATTAGGAATGCTCTGTTTACTCGCATAGAACTTGCAGTAAGGTACTAATTTAACTTTGTAGGGTTAATTATATTACGTACTAGTGTTTTATATATTATTGCACGCATTTGTTATAGCTCGGTTTATGGCCCTAAAAGCGATGTATTAGGGCTCACTTTACGAGCAAGTGTGTTTAAAATAGTTTTTTGTTTTAGTCGATTTAACTGACTTTAGCATGACAATAATTATACAAAGTTGTACTCATTATGGCCCGCAACGCACAGTGATAGGGCTCACGAAATGTGCTACTTTCACTTTCATTCTGAATCATAGCAGTTACGCAAGGAAACCCCCTATTGTTACAACTTCAGTCTGCGACACATTGTGCAATATATCCTCATTCCAAACCTCATAATAAACAATGATTCATCGATCTCGTTCTAAAATTATTTTAATAGAATTTGCCCATGTTTAAAGAAAAGAAAGTAACTTTTACAACTTAAATATACAGGCGCCTTATAAGATTTATGAAGTGATGCAATAGAGGCGGATCTGCAGGCCTTGAGAAAATTTACATTAAATTATGATTTATGTATTTAGAAAATGTTTTTAACTCCTTCCTATCACTTGAGGTCGGAAATCATTTTATCCAAAATACCGTAACGTAAGACTGCTTAGTCTAAACACCGACTTCGCAAGTTTATTGGCTCTTATGATACTTCTTCTTACATGATGTAATAAACTGATTACTTAAAATTTAGAAGGCTATGATGACTTATAATTTAGAAGGCTATACTTAGTTCCAAGTAATATGTTTATTTCTCAGGTTCCTCGGGTGGACATTCAATTAGAGATTGAAACTATCAATCTAGTCGATGCTCGCTTTCCGATGGAGCGCTGTAGGCGGTGGAATTTCTCTTTAGCATGCAAAATGTTTGAAGCAGATGATTAGTATTTCAGATCCCTTAACGACTGGATTTCTCAGAAGAAACAATTTGCATAGGGCTTTCACAGCGAGTTTCCAAAACACTGTAGGCATCACAACTAACAGTTTATAAATAGTTCTGACCAAGAGCATTGTTTTGATTGATGAGGTGAAAGTACAACGTACTATTTCGAATAAAAGAGGTGAGGGTTTTCTTTCTATTGAATTGATATACTTACCTAATTATTTTTTTCCTAATTGAATCAAAGCAGCTGTGTACTTGCTACTTGCAAAGGCCTTTCTTTGCGCTTAAATTATTTACTCATTACTGTGACGGCTAATGTGCCTATGAGTTAATGCGTTCTGCTTATAACCCTTCTTTGAGGTTAAGCAACTTACTTTAAAAAATATTTTCTGTAGAATGCTTAACTTTTAGACTTTAAATAAGATTACACACGTGTGTAAGGATCGTAGCAGGTGGCGATCTATAGTCTCTGCCTACCCCCATGGGAAACAGGCGTGAGTGTATGTATGTATGTAGGGATAAGATTCTAATACATGTTATGTAATGAATGAGAAGTAGAAAAATTTAACATTCAATATGCATCAAAACACGTCAGTAAATCAACTTTTGAAAATGGAAAGGCATCCAAGATGTTCATTTTCAAATTATTTATTTTAAAGTAATAGCAGGAAGTATTTACCCCTGCTCAGCGTTAGCATAATTTATGACTATCAAACAACGATTGTAACAGCGTATTTAATTAGAAGCGAGCGAAGTCGCTAGTGGAAGATGGCAGCGTAACCACTAGTTAACATAGTAATATTTGTATTTAGTTCAGCTTTCTCAGATGCCTGCGTCCAAACATCACTTTCGTAATAATTAGCACCACCTCAACGAGTCTCGTTGGCTCCTACAAATTAGTGGGATTCACTCGCCTAACAATAGTCGAGTGATTTCACATTCACGAACGTCATTGCAAACAATGGTATACTCCAATTTTTGTCCGTTATTAACTTGTAAATGCACTAATCTTTATGTCGTCCCAGTACGTTCTGTATTACAAACGTTGACGTTATACTGTATGTGTTGCCACCAGTAACTTTGTTGATCTGCAAACAATAACAAAGAGATCATTTTGCTTGTTCACAGGCATTCTTAGACGGGCGAAAGCTATTGCATATAGCTATGGATACAATTCGTACTTAAGTGAAAATTCTTTTCATGGAATTACTGTTTAAGTATTTGTTATGTGAAATTTAAGAAGAGATTAGTTTTACTCTGTGTTCTAACAATAGACGATATTAATGTTTGGGATCGTCAGTTTTTAGGGTTCTGTACCAAAATGGTAAAAAGGAACCCTTATGGTATCACTCAGTCTGTCTGTATGTCTGTCTGGCACAGCTGGATATCTCGAATACTAATGGTATCAATTTGAAATTTGGAATAGCTCAAGGTGATGTTTGTCCAACTATTTTGCAAATAAGAAAAAAATAAATATTTTATACAACAGGGACTGAAAAGATGTCTTAAAAATTTTAAGTGGGGCGACTAAGGCATGTGGGGTATCATATGAAAGAGCGCTGTTTGCACATTTTAAATCATTTTTTCTTATTTTTAGGCCGCATAGTTTTTGACTTATGATGAAAAATGTAAAAAAATACCGTTCCCCCCCCCCTTATCTCCGAAGTTTGCAAAGAGAAAAATCTGAAATAATTCTATGTGATAGTAGTTTATGTAAAGATTACAGGAAAAATAAAACGATGTCTCAATATAACATACTTTTTTAGAAATTTAAAAAACAAACAAAAAAATTATTAGTTTCTCTACCAGTCAAAAGATGGCCCTGACCTAAGAAAAAATAAATTAGTTCCACTATCGGTCATGAGATGGCGCTGACCTAAGAAATAAAAAATTGTTCCACTATCGGCCAAGAGATGGTGCTGACCTAATACTGCAATAATAATTTTATTATTCTACAGCTCTGCAGTGTATTTATTATGATAGTACGGAAACTCTCTTGAGATACAGGCTTCGGCCTAGTTTGGGCACCAAGTCTCTCTCAATCTTCATAATATGTTAAAAATGTTGTTCTTAGTCTTAAGCTGTAAATGTAACATGTTAGATTATTATGAGAGAGAAATAAACATTTTTATTATTATTATTATTATACTCTCGGTGCGCGAGTCCGACACGCTCTTGACCGGTTTTTTCTTTTTTGTTTGTAAACACACACAAGTATCTATATAATTTACGTAACGGAAGTACTTACCTTGTGAATGTAATTTGACTACGGTTAAACTAAAACGAAAGTTTTTTATTAGCAAAGTACTTACTTACCTAAGCTTCGTAATAAAGTTAATACGTTCGACACGTGTCTAATAAAATCTTAACTTATATTGCATAACTTGATACATATAACGAAAAACACCAGTAAATTAACGGTTAACTGCCAATTAAATGGAAATTATAGCTTCTGGCATGTTTTTGAATAACGTTTAAAAATATGTATCAGTTTGAAAAGTTAAGGCCAGTATATTCCAAAAACTCTGTCTCTGTCTTTTTCTTTACGTGTGAAGAGTAATGAAAATAACCTCACTTTTAATTTTTTTCAATGTTTTGAATATTCTTCTATTTGTCATTACCTATTTTTCTATATATTTTTCGTGAATAAAGGGATTGATAAACTTTAAGTACCTATTATCCAAAATATATAAAATAAATGAAAATTTTCTTTGTCTTTGCGTATTTTTTTAGTCGAGTGAAGATACGAATATAGTATTTTTACCGTAAAATAATTAAGATCGTTATTGAAACTTCAACATATATTTTATCTGCTCAAAATAAAGAATATTTGATTGTTTATCGTTGAATCAAAAATAGGCCAAATTATATAATTTGGAATATACTGGCCTTAAGTTTTGTTTCTATGATCGTTAACTTGGGACAACTTTGAGCCATTTTCTATTTCCTGAGTGCTGCATCCGTTACACTCACTTTCTTTGACACACGGCTATTGCGGCGTAGGACGATTGACGTCATTACCACAGGGTTGGCAGCAACTATGGACCATGACAGAACACATCAGGATCTGGTGATAGGTTCCAATGGTTCTGTTACATTACAAACATTAGTATTTTAACAAGAGCATGAAAAACAACAGATTTAGGAAACCATTTCAGATATGAAAAGTCATTTATCTGAAGAATGAAAATAAATGATTCTATTTTGTTTACTTACGTGCAGGTTATTTCTTTATTTTTATGTTACTCACCTTTTTATTATTTCAATTTCAATCAGAATACCTACTATATAACAGAAGAAACGAATTCATCATTATCACACTGTAGTACAGCCCTTTCTAAGCATTGCGGTTATGAAATTAGCGCTCTGGGCTCATTCTCGCTGCGTCCGCGTTGATTCATCGGAATCGCTCGCCCATTTTAAGGCTGTGACGCGCAGAGGTTACGAAACTCCTGGCTGGGTCATTACTGTGACGTGCAGAGGTTACGAAACTCCTGGCTGGGTCATTGCCGTGGCTGCAGCGGTATGCGCCGCCGCAGGCGTTACATAAGGTCCGGGTTAACCATGTGATCATTCATTAGTTGATGCAACGCATAATATCTACACAAAAGAACAAGCATCTTGAATCCTATTCCCAACCTTGATTTGAGTAATTCTTGATTCCAATAATCCTATCGATAAAATGATAAAATCAAAGAACGCTTACATATCTTGATGAAAATCTTTAGGGAATTTTTAACTCCAACTCGAAAAAGGTACCTAATCATAATCTCTTGGAAATTAATGCAATAACAGACCATCCCAATGACAACATGATAAGTTATATGAAGGAAATTATATCAACAACCATGATAAATAAATATCGTAAATGTCGTCCCCTATGCATACCGACATGTAACACGAAATATAGAAAAAACTCGTTTTTCTGCAGAGCTGTTGCACAATTTAATAAATTTTCTAAGAAGCATCTCTCTATTGATGTTTTTGGTATAAGGCCGGCTGCGATACGTCGCATGATCGTCGCCCCATTCTTTGATGAGGAAAATGTCAAATAAATTTATTATATTAATAACTTTAAGTAATTCTATAACGTAGATTACAAATTTTATTTGTTTATTACCCACATAGATACCTACTTGTTATTTAGTGCTTAATTTAAATTACCCATAAGTGAAAACTTGTAAATGGCTTATATTTACTTATTTTGTAATTACTCATATTCATACCGTATCTCACAGCTGTAAGTTTTCCTAACGAAATAAAATAAATAAAAAATAAATAAATAAAATGTCTGCCATCTGTCTGATAATCTGGCTGTATTCACTACTACTATTTTACTTTATGTACCGCCTTCATTGATATCTGTTTCCTAAAGGTTGACTGAGAGATAATTCTTTTATCATTAAGTCCGCATATAGTAACATTTGTTTTATAAATAAATGTACAATAAAGATTGTTAAAATAAAATAAAATAAAATATGTAAATTAAGAGTGCAGTGTAGAACTGCCGGCCGATATTAAAGAAAACAGAGCTTTTACGTTTATGCTCCAAATGTCAGGAAACGAATAACAGTTGGTTGTTTAGTTAGTGCTCGTAAGTAAACCTATCTTTTATTGCAGATAGGTTTTAAGGAACAGCCGTGCGACTAAGTATCCGCTTTGCATAACAAAGCTGTGTCACTTTCTTGTAAACGGAACGTATAATGTAGGTCACGTTTGTCACTGTATACCAACTGTTCGAATTTACATAAGCTGAAACTTTAATCGGTATTATCATTACTGTTGCAAATTCGCAGATGTATATCGGTTACGAGTGAAAGTGGTGCATTGTGTGAGCGAGTTATGCATCGTCAGAAACTTTGTTTTACTAATTTAATGAATGACTATTTGTAAAGGATATGTCAGTTTCTTCGACTGATAATTCATGTAATTTGTCTAAGATGATCTGTTACGCTTCTCTGGATGTTAAGTAATGTAAACGGAAGTAGTGAATAGAAATCTAACTTTTTTACTTTTTAATTTGGCAGCTTAATAATGTGTTTCATTCATAAATCTTAAGACGGACATGATATTGTATTTTTGAACTAAGTAAGTAAGATTTAATTAATGTCCTATTATGACTGTTGAGTCAAGCAATGAGACAACTCTCTTAAAGCAATGAGACAAGTAAACATTACTGCGATCACATTCACACACGTTAATTATTTCGGTAAATTTTTTAATTTTTTTAAGAATATGTAAACGATTAGTAAAAAAATACTCAATACAGTTTCCTGATGAAAAATTAAGTTTTACAGGATTTTTGTAAAATAATACATCAATGGAAGCCTTTTTACCCCTTTTTACACGATTTTAAGGTTCCGTAGTCAAGTCAACAAGGAACCCTTATAATTTCATCATGTCTATCTGTTTATCCTGATGAAAAATTAAGTTTTACAGGATTTTTGTAAAATAATACATCAATGTAAGCGTTTTTACCCCGTTTTACACGATTTTAAGGTTCCGTAGTCAAGTCAACAAGGAACCCTTATACAATTTAATTATAATTTCGTCCGTCCGCGGCTTAACACAGAGGCCCTTAGTTTAGTACCTACTAGAAAGCTGTATTTTGGCATGCATGTGTATATTAATTACGCCAAAAATGTAGTAAAATAGAGTCGTTAGCTATGTAAAACGGACAGTAAATTTAAGTTATAGCCAAATGGTATGGTATAAGGTAACTACGGTACACTATAATGCGCGTGGCCCGACATGCACTTGGCCGGTTTTTTGGTACTACCTTATGTCCTTCAACTATTGAATAGATAGATAGATACAAATAGAAGGGTCAGATTTACATACTCTACTAGAACAATTCAATACATTTCCATGATAATCCAAGTTGATTGCCTTTCACGATCTTAAATGGATTAATAATACGTTCAAATTCGAAGCCATTACTCTTTGTAAAAGGGCTATTATTTACGCTTTTATTAGAATAATCACTCATGTTTTAATGGCTCTACTTTCACTGCGGCTTTAATTTAACATACTCGTAATATTATTTACGTAATCCGGTGTAAGTTGATAATCAGTAAATTGGCATGCGGGCATGTGGAAAATTTAAAATATTTCCTCCTCATACTTTTTAGTAACAATCTTAACAAATTAAATTAAGTATATCGCCAATTAAAAGTATAATAATTATAAAGATTGTACTCGTACATATGACTTTTTCCCTATGTTGTATTTTGAACAACATACAAAGTAACTACCTAACCAAGGTAAGGAGAAACTCGTCCGAAATGTGCTCATTCATTCTTGTGCTGATGAAAGTCGAGTATTGCTTGCACTTTCTTATAATAATTGAATAAAAATTATATTTAATTCACAGCAAGGCTGCAATTACACTAAAGTAATAATTTGAAGTTACTTATATGCCCTTATTGCCCTTTGAAAATACTAATAGAAAATTTATTGGGCCTAATGGAACGTTATACTATTATGTATTGATAATTATTGCTGCATAATATCCCTAAGGTCCCGAATTCGAATGCTGCTACAAATTATTATTATGAGGAAAATGCTTTTTCAGTTTTTCCCATTTAATCCCCTGTCATGTATTTTCTATTCCCATCACATCTAGTACTTACAGTCTCTTGATTGTTCTTAACTAAAACAAAATGTTAGTGAATTGAATCCGTTGGGACATGCAAGTGTTAAGGCACTCCGCTGCGTTAAGCGGGACACGCGCGCGGGGCGACATAGATTAGAGCTTACTTATAAACTGCAAGAATCTGTCCGTCACAAAAACCAGCAATCTATATTCCCGCCGCGCCGTGTACCCGCGGCGGGATCTCGCTTAACGCTGCGAAGTGCCTCAAGTGGATTAGTTTAGATAATTCAATAATAAGAGACAACGAGTGGTAAAGTTAATTTAAATTGCAAAACAAAAACAATTTTCCTGCCAAGTCTAGACCAAAGTTGCATTATCAGGAAAACTAATAATGCAGGTTTTTTATGTTCAAAAACCGTAAAATAATGAATGAAGCAACCGATTGCGTAACTGAACCGCTAGATGATGACACTGTGGTGGCGTTAACTCGGTTCTCCAAGATTTCAGTCATGCGCTGGTGGCGCCACACGTCCAAGATGAAAGTATTTCCAACCAAATTCGTGCACCTTGGGCAATTTATTCGATTTCACTCTTTTCACAATTTCATATTTTTTGGGTGCGAGCGCCTT
Organism: Agriphila straminella; assembly: GCA_950108535.1. Lineage (NCBI taxonomy): Eukaryota > Metazoa > Arthropoda > Insecta > Lepidoptera > Crambidae > Agriphila > Agriphila straminella. The sequence continues at coordinate 8,495,526 of OX467306.1, read as the reverse complement.
TGCAATGTAAGCGAGTGACTGCCGCCGCCCATTACCTTAATCATTTATTAGACAAACAAGCTAGTCGTTGTTACGTATCTGATGAAATTGAATTCAGGTAATCTGTGATACTTACCTATTTATGTCTTTTGCAACTGATTATTTTTAAGCACCAATGGAAACTCTTTCTTGTTTAGATACCACGTAGGTACTTAATAATAAATTATTACTAAACATATAGGGCCGATTGTAGACTCATTTTTTGGACTCGTTTTTGAAATTGAGAATATTTTTTTTATTCTTGATACAAATAAATAAAAGTTTATATTATACTAGCGACCACCCGCGACATCGACTGCGTGGAAAGTTTTTTTTTGCAATCCCACGGGATGCAAAATTTCACAATGATCGGTTCCAGGGTTGAAAAATATCAGTTTTTTATTTTATTTTATAAAACAAACAGCTCAAAATTTTTAAACAAGTGTTTTTTTTTGTTTTTTATGTTTTTTTTACTTTAAAAGTTTAAACCATCAATTACAAATCAATTAGATCTATAATATTTAATTTCTAGACTAATCTAGACTATTTTTAAATTCGCCTTAGAATCCTTAGTAAATATTTACAAAAATCGATCAGTTGATAGATAAATATTTATTTTTTATCTCTTATTAAAGCTTGTACGTTAAAATCTATGTTCTGATGTTCATTATTAATAAATTATTATTAATTATAACAAACAAACAAACGTATTTTCGCATTTATAATAATTAGTAGGAATAAATAAATATATAAAATATATAGGTGATATAATAATAAGTAAGGATTTGAGGAGAATATTTAAATGATGTTTACATCAATTGAACTTGATTATTTACTATCACTAAAAGGTACCTGTTGTGGTCGTCTCTAAATATAATAATAAATAATTTATTCAACCAAAAACAAATGCATTACATTTTTACTTTACATTATATACAAAGATTTTTACAATTAAAAACAAAATAACTCCAACTCCTAAACTAGGACGAATCCTGTATCTTAAGAGTTGGTGATTCCTCCTTAGCACTATGTATAAAAAACATTGTAAAGCGCAAGTAAAGCGTTAAAAAAAACGTAAGTATTATTATTAGGTTACTAGACTAAAATGTGTATGTGTGCGCGCGTGTGTGTGTGTGTGTGTGTGTGTTGTGTGTGGTGGAATGAGTGTGTTATTTGATTAAACTTTCGGTCTCATCGTAATTAAGGGATAGAAGATATTCATGCACTGATTTTTTCAATTTGTACTTAGTAAGTGAGTATATTCGTTTAATCTTGTGAACTCTGTTATAAAGTTTTGAACTAAGAGCATTATATTGGTATTTAGCCCAAGTTGTACGACAACTAACCTGTGGGCAAACAAGAGTACCGTGGCGTCTAGAAGACCTAACAAAAAAATATTAAGTAGAGTAGAGAAGCTTTGAAATACGTTTACTTCATTAAGTATCTCAAAACGAACTGATACATTTAGCGACTCTTTTATTAGAAGCAAATATTAAAATAATTAAATTTGAAAAGATTGTAGAGACTTTAACTTAAAAAGCAGCCAAAAAGAGCTCTGATGGCTGTCTGCTTATTTCGAGATTGAAATTTCACGCTTTGTGCTTTTTACTTACTAAAAACCTAAGTAAATACCAGAACATTTTTTATTAAGCGAATGCAACCGAATCTATGTAATCTTGGTCTACCACAGACTTTTGAAAATTAATTACTCACTTACTTACACAATATATTTATTATGTTATGAAATTAAACAATCATACTGTCATCAGACTGTAATATTATGACGAGATATAATATACAAATATTATTAAGTTGACATAGGTATCTACTAAGTGGTTATAAGTTTAAAAACTTGTTGTCGTATGCAGAAGCAAGCTTGCTTACCGCCAGCCCAAACGTACATCTACGCCGCCCAGACATGATTGTGATAACGCGGGAACGATTACTGAGCAAACTCGCTTACCACCGCCCGCCCAAACGTACTTCTACGCCGCCCAAACATGATTGTGTTAACGCGGGAACGATTAATTAATTTTACTATGTAAGAAGTAAGTACCTATGCCATTGACTACAAAACTAATATCGAAAAATACGAAGTGTACAGCCAGACTTTGATGAGACAAAGAAACAAGTAAGGAGCGAGTGGAAGGCAATGATCTCAATGTCTACCTATTATTTAAGTAAGTACAGCCTGATGGTAGCATATAAACGCTTTCTTATTTTTAAAACCCCATTTACTAATTCCAAAGCAGTAAAGTTTCAATAGGAGGTACCTCGCAAAAAGTGTTTACTACAGGAATAAAAGTTTTTTATGGAGGAATTAAATTTAGTTTTTGAGGCTCTTTAGTCGATCGATTCTACACAGTCAGGATACGGGGTTCAAGTTAACCTGATGCTTATTTTGAACCGGTCGATTTTTAAATAGTTATTAGGACTTGTAGGTATCCTTTACACGGCACCGGCGGCAGTGTATTAAAATAGCTACCCATCAGAAACATTTTCATTTGACTTTGGTTGTAACTTGTAACAGACAAGAGTCACACTCGCATCCTAAAGGGGTACACGTCACAGAAGGTAGCATACCCACGCACATTCTTAGCTCATCATAACGTCATCAAAGGATTTCAAAATCCAAAATAATGTTCAATCCGGGATAGGATCACATCCGACGGCAGCGGAAACTTTCACGCGTATAAAACGCTGTGTGCGCCAGCCGCCGCGTCCAGTAGACTCGACATCCGTAACCTGCGCGGAGGCATGCGCCCGCGTGTACGCGAAAACGAAAGTGACAGGTGACACCAACTAGACTGTGACATTGTGATTGTGAACTCCTGGAGCAGTGATCGGAGCTGTGATATCCTGTGACAGTTGCAACCGTATCTGAAAACACCTGGGAAGGTAGAAGCCTTTTTGTGTCTATGTGGATTTTGGGGATTCGGCAGTGCTGTGAGAGATTAGTGTAGTGACTCCAGTCCAGGTTAATACACAGCGTTTTAACGAATCAGCGACTAAATTCGGTTCAGTAGGTATTCATTTTAGCAATCGATCAACGATTGAGTAAATAACATTTTGAAAATTCCAAGAGTGGTAATCAGCCCCCCTACGCAAATGGGCATTCTACTAAAATTAACGCTTGTAGAATAAAATAACAATGTATGGGAATGACATAAGCTAACGCTTAGCTCCTGTCAATCTCATACATTATCATTCTATTCTACTAGCGTTAATTTCAGTAGAATGAGTAGTAGCAGTAGTAGGCCCTCTGATAATGTTATTCTTCTTATTTATTTTCATTTATTTAAAATAAAAGTTTATGCTATAGTGTTACACGATTACTTTAAACATATTAATTAGAGAAACTCAAAAGTCAAATGCAAAAGATATTTATTTAAAGCGTTTACCTATGCTAGATATTATAACGAAAGAAAGCTGAAAAGATGATTTACATTGACATTTAAGCGTATCTATATCAGCCGCAGGAATAGAATATAATACTTAGTACAAGTCCGTAAGCGAGATTCATCTTCTCGAAATGCCAAGGCAAAGGCAGTATGATATTTTCACCAGCCGTTAACAATTGAAAGTCTCGTTACTTTGGGGGCTGGTTCTAATGATAATGTATATTAATCATTGACTTAGCAAACTGCATACATTACCTGCAACAACATCTCAAGTATTTGCCAAGATGTAGAAAGTTGCATAATTGGACTTTCACTTACATACATCCGCCAAAATAATCTTTGGCATATCGCGTACATTTGAAGTGCTCATATACATCCGTTTATTTTTTTATTACGTGCAGTTGACGATTCCAGCACATTGAATAATTAATAAAATCGAATGAATATAGACTTTACGTGTATGCTAATAAGAGTTAGACGGTTATAATCTTTAGAAACGTCATGTGTGGAAAGTGGGCCACGCGTCACAGAGCGCGCATTTTATAGGTGTACCGGGGAGTCTCGAATGCGGTATAATGTGTGAAATTGTGGAAAATCAGCTGAAATAAATACGTAGGTATTCTTAAGTAGTAGCTTATGTATTTATTGGTACATTTAAATGCTTTAAATGTAGATTCGTCTTAAATGTCCATTTCATTAGTGTCGGAATGGGGTTGGGAAAATTAGAAAAACGTTTTTCTTGGACAGGGTATAACTCAAAATCAACTTTGTCTTCTTAACTTAATCTTTAAACTTTTTTTAAACCTAGCTTTTCGACTCTACCATAATATCCCCAAACACACATACAACTGTGTAGATATCTGAAACAATTCAACTGCACACCAAATGTACCGCTTTTTATCATCATATCTGCGCATTGCGGATATGGTTATTGCAGTTACGTTTGCTAAAGTAGGTAAACGGGTGTATAGTTGCAAAATCCGTCCACACAACTCGGGCTCTAGCTACCATTGTTTTATGGATTGAAGATTTCGTAACTTGTGCGTCACGGTGTCCGCTCTTCTCTGGATTGTCTTCTAAAGGCTTTAGCAACAATACATTGCAAAAGGGAAGCTTATTAGGGTTACATACGCAATGTGCACACTGTAAATACTTACAAGAGTTGGCTTTTCAGCTTTGGCAATGTCGTTTGTCAGTTAACGGATCTCAAGGTGGCTGTACATTTTGTTAATAGAGACTACTTTTTATTTTGGGTCTATTATGTACGTTATTAATTAAGCTATCAATGTTTGGGGATAACAATAGGAATATAGGTAGGAGGATATGTGCAATGTAGGTACACCTACTCAAATGTGCAAGTCGTATAAAATACTCGTACAGTAGGAAGGTAGGTAATGATTTACAAATTACACCTTTTAACTCTTAGATTGTTGGTATAAACCTTATTAATAGCTATTTATAACTTCCGTTGTTTTAAGTGTCTTTATTATAAACTAAAGATCAATTGAATGACATTTTATCAAAATCGTTTATTGATCTTATCAGAATCTTGCTGAAATTGCTACTCACACTTTCAGTTAAAGTGAACGTTATGTCATAAAAATTCACATTAAAACACTGTAACTTAACCGAACGGTCAAAACTTATCAATAATCATTGTCACTTTCTCCCGCGGAGTATGAGTTGGATGTTTACCGGTTAATTCTCGAATGTAACGGAAACTACGGTGAAAGCATTAATGAGCATATCCACTTTTTAATTTCCGTCAGGCGACTCAAAATATTATTAAGTTGTGAGCAGAATTAGAAGACTACTTAAGAGAGTTATATTTCGAAAAAAGAGTCTTTTTCTGGCCGTGTGGCTTGTACACCAGTTTTCAAGGTGTTGCTATATCTAAGCTCCAAGGTTTGATCCCCGAATGGGTCAATATAGAAAATGAACTATTCTATATTGCAACAGTTACACCACCGATATCTCTAACATTACACAAGATTTCCATAACACAAGTGCTTTAACGACATCAAATCAAATCTAACTCTAATCATAATTCTGCGTAGTCAGTGCTATCAATATTATCTAATTTTTACAGAGGAGAGGTTCGATCATCCAATCAAGAGGATCACTCTTACAAAAAACGTTTTTTTTGCATTCCGAACAAGTAAGAAGTGTCACTTATTTGAGATCGATCCAATGTTCTGAAGCTTACTTGGTTTCAATCCTATTAATTAATTAAGCCAATTTATTTTATTATTAAAGAATACATCTACCTACTAAGTTTCAACTGTGCAATCCTAATACTTTCGGAATAAAATGGCTGTGACATACGGACGGACAGACAGGCAGAAATGACGAATCTATAAGGGTTCCGTTTTTTGCCATTTTGGCTACGGAACCCTAAAAAACGATCTTAACGCTTGAAAGTGTAGTACTAATAAGTAAATAATATAGCTTCATGGGTAGTTTTGCGTAAAGCATCGTTTGTTAGTATCACGTAAGTATTAAAAGACTTATACTTTGTTACCTTAAAGTATATTCATTAAATTAGTTTCTGATTGGTAGTTAAAGTTTGTAGAATTTCTTTACGTAAAATAGATAAAGGAACATCAATAAATGTAAAATATGGTATCTACCTACCTACTAAAAGATGAGTTGGGTATGCTACATCTAAACTTTCATTTAGATGAAAACAGTTCTAACTAGGAAACAGTTCTATTTCCGAGTATTGTTTTTTTATTAAATCTAAAGATAATTCCAAAGCCTTTGAACCAGGCCCTAACTCTAAAGGAGTTTGTAAAAGCAGACGTCCCAAACTATTTCCACGAGGCGAGTATCAAATGAGGTGTATCATTAGAGCGGGCGAGGAAAGCGAGTCAGTGTGTCATCGTATCGCGCCCTCGTCTGCGCCTGCGCAGGGTGACACCTCAAAGGCTTATGGCTGGTGCAGTTTAATTAATATTGAATGCACTTGTATGAAATATCTATTGCAATATAAAAATGTATTCGAATGAGACTTTATATCGACTTGTTGTAAAAAAATCTTGCTCTCACTGCGTTTTTCATTAAAATACCTAACAATTTCCACATTAAAAGTCAACATACAAAGATTAATGAACTTTTGCATAGAATCAGTATATTGATGTTTAAAAAAAAGCCTGTGATTAATGACATTAAAAAACCACGTGATGTTTTTAGCAACTTCAAGCGTCACGTGATTAATGGATGATCCCTTACAACAATTTAAGTAAATACTTGTAATAATTAAGTAGCCTAATCTTATCCAGCACTGCGCATGGTGTATTTGAAGCAACAATCCATTACTTATATACTTATTTTATTTAGTAATATTCGGCACTGTCTTGTCTATTCAATAAGGAACCATTATTGTATTAACCTAAGTTCATGTAATGACTGTTATGTGCCAAAATAATAAAAAAAAATATTATGTAACCTAACAATACAATAACTAACCTCAGCTATCTGAAATAAGCAATCATAAAGACAAATTCGTCAATGTCATCTTTCTATTTCAATTAATAGCTATATTAGCGAATACGACAAACGGTTCTATTAGATTTATATCTTAATAACATGCGCGTTCTAGTGAATAAATTTGTGTCCAATAAATCGACAGAGACATCCATTAGATCTAGATAGTATAAATAAAACTGGGACATAGATGTTGTCAGTCCAGTTGATGTAAAAGTTGTGGGCCAAAAAACTAGATCAGGAGTAAAAGGGTTGTGCTATGCTACTCGCCGGGCGAGTTAGTTAGCTAAGCAACTTGTCACACATAAACAGCGCTTGATTGCCTTACCATGCATTTCTCTTCATTCGAATACTTGGCCGATGAAGTGGTTTGGTGGGACACCATAAATGATTCTAGAACTCTCATTCAATACCATCATTAAACTTGATGTCATATGCTTCAAATATTTCTATTGAACTATATTGATTTACGAATTTAGGAACTAAAAAACGCAAAACAAAAGTTAGGCACACCTAGAAGTATCATAATCATAAATTAATAATGGGTACTTTACTTACTCATGTTGCATTCGTAGCAATTTTTTAATTTAATTTATATCAATTTATATTTTTTTTACACCAATATCTACATAAGATTGAAAATTGAAAATAAAAGAAAATAAAAAATAAAATACCTATTCTGTGCCTAAAGTTTCCCATGTTGATTAAAGTGTTTTTGATTAATTACATTTTAGTTGCGTATCTCAAGACCTTTTACCTGGGTGCCGCGCAAAAATTAAAAAAGCTCATTCTAAAAAAACCGGACAAGTGCGAGTCACACTCGCCTACCGAGGATTCCGTATATTCTTTATGATTTAATTACAAATGTATAGTTTTCAGATTTTTTCCTGTACCTACTTGTAGTACAAGACGATATTACTTGTCAAATTTCTGCTAGCACAACTTGACACTCTCAAGGGAATCAAAATTCATAGGGTACTACCCGATGACCCATAACTATTTCTGGGTCAACGGGAAATAGGTACTCCATGAATTTTGGTTCCCTTAAAAGTGGCGAATTATGCGTTTTTTGCGGCATAAACGGGCTGTTTTTTAACGTAAACTTAGAAGATTGATTTTTTCACAGCTTCAAAGGACCATAGACTTGATTATATGGTTTAATTTCAGACAGACGGACGGACAACAAAGTGATATGGGTTTTTCTTTTTTTTCTTTTGAGGTACGGAACCCTAAAAAGGGCTTTAGGTTTTTCCATTTCGAATATTGTCTTGACTAAATTCAAAAGAATGATCAAAATCGTGCGGTTGATGTAAGATTTTATTTTTACAGTCAGATGGACCGCGCACGGAATGCGGTTATGCGAACGGTGGTCAGCTCGCACTTTCCAACGATTGTTTTGATCGATTCGATCGCCCCAAGCGACGATTTAACGCTTATTACAATCGATTCAGATACGAGAAACAATTAATAAACGTATTTATGTTGGTGTTTTGATAATTAATCTATAACAAATTTTGGCTGGGTAGGAATTATAATATGATGATGATGAAGTTAGGCGCCAACCCGCTTATTCTAAAAGGTGGGCTGAAGTAAGGCATGACTGATCCTGTCTCTTTTGTTTGTTAAAAGGACGACTATCAGTTTTAAACTGGGTCTTATTTTAGGCTACGTTTTAGAATAAGGGAGAAATGGTTTTGTAGCGTAAAGGACTTTGCCTAACAATGTTAAAGTTAAATAAAGTGTATTATTAGGAAAATGATTAAATCATTTTTTTAAATTAATAATTTAAATTATAAATACATAGGTATTTAATCATTGTCTCGTTACTGAAAATAATAAATCACTGTATCTGCAAATATGCAAACATGTTACTCTTACAACATACCGATTAAATCCTTGTTCACTTCAAACAAAAAGTTTGAACAGCCATATATATCTGTGCACATGGCAATTAATCACTAGAAAGTGTCTCGATGTATGCGTACAGTAGACACTTGCCGGCCGCGCCCGCGCAGCCAGATAGAGCCCCCATCACCCAGCATCGCTTGCTGCGGGAAAATCGACAGATTTCACTTTTGTTATATGCGAGTATCGGAGTTTCTCCCTTCGGTCTAATCGGGTTTTGATGGTTTAAAAAGTAAGGTGCAGTGAGGACAGTTTATCTGTTGATGAATGACAACTTGAATGAAGACCATTATGCGTGTTCTACAGGGTTATTTGTAAAACACCAACAACCTCGCAAGAGTAGATTACTAACATCATAAACAATACTATTTTCACCTCTCCAGCACGAAAAGGGCGCTTTTGGCGCGCAAAAACTCGCAAAGTGCTTTTTTTATTTCTAACACCAACTTTTAAAATAATAAAGATAAAAAAAGTGACAAGGATGAGACTCCTAAAATTGATATGTCAGAAAAGGATAGATAGAGTGCTTTATGGTGCCATACATGGACTAAAAAGTAGAAAATAAAATGCACGGATATACCAAGGAGTTTTAAATAAGGATTGTTAAAAAAGAAGGTTGATAATTCGAAATAAAGAGTATACGAAATGAGGTCGCATATATGAAATAAATATAAAATAAGAAAAATTAATGAAATTTATTAACAAATTAGTGTTTTATGATTATATAAATAAATACATAAGATAGGATATTATAATGAATAAGAGAAAAACACAAAGTAATTTAAAACAAAACAACGGGAATCTAGGTACCTACTTTATGAATAAAAATTTTCAGCATAGGTTTGATCGAACTATTTTTGTGATTAAATTACAAAAAATGAGTGCGCCCAACGATGAAGATAGTTGTCTAATTCCAAAATAGTTGAGTAAACATGTTTCTAATGCTGAATTTAGCTTTTTACTAAGAAAGTCACGTCAAAATTTTCTCGCTGGTAGAGGTGAAAAGTTGTATGTTTTACACGAGACCAATTTTGTTCTGCCTCGTACCTTTAAATCACTCACTGTGCTCAGTAGTCTATATTAGAATCACTCGCTACGCTCATGATTCAATTCTAGACTACTTCGCTAGTTCGTGATTTAAAGTCGGAACTCGCAGCACAAATTGATTTTGGTCACTTGTATAACAAATAACTATTGTTCTATCTATTTGTTTCTGAAAACAGACAATGAAAAATCGACTTTCCATGCAAACGTCCAAACAGCTTTTTTGTCTGTTTTCGGAAAAGTCGTAGACGTAGAACAAATGTTGTTGTTTATGATGTTAGTAATTTACTCCTTCGAGGGTGTTGGTGTTATACAAATAACCATGTATAGAAAATGCATTAAAATAATGTTCATAGATGTAATAATATTTTTTTTTCGCAATTTCATTAACATGTGACGGGAATGTTACGCATTCATTTATTTCTTAATTTATCTAAAGATTATGTTTGATAGAGCAGTTTTGTAATAGAGCAACCAATACTATTCTGTTTTAATTTTTGTCAAAAAAAATTGTCTCACAGAACGAAAATAATTATTATCAGTAAAAAATGTATTGCACATTGATAATATTAATTATATAATGATGCAATTTTCTTTTCATGCGAACACTGCTCACTGATAAAGCTGAAATATCAAAAGCTCTACCTCATATTTCACGTTTAATTCCACCGTTTTGGTTTATGATTACATTTAATTCTATATTATGTTATCGAACAAGTTTATATTAGACTTGAACGTGAAAGTGGTGACTTGCAAAATTTATCATTTTCCTCTTATTGTTTAAAGCTTTACTCGAGTAATGTTAGCAACTGTTATTGTTTCACAATTCTCAAAAACTGAAAGTGTTAATTGGTTAGAGAATAACGTGCTATTGCATGTATAAAATTTTATGAATTATTTAAATGTTGGTGCGGAGAAAGCATCTCGAATTATTGTGCTCCAATTATGTTGCTATTCAGAGGTAACTCTGTGTGGCGGATGTGGTGCAGGTAACACGACTACTTTACCGTGAGATTAGACATTCGTTTGTTTAGAATCTTAATCTGTGTAACTATTCGCCGTGTACACGAGTTAATTCACCATGCTAGTGACATTTCCGCTGAGAATTCGAAAATTCATTTCTTTATAAAAATTATATTTCTTTCACAGGTACTTGTTTCATCCATTTTTAAATTAAACCACAAAATAGTGGTTTCCGGAAATTGTAAAACAGACCCCAAGCTACCTATTTTAATTGAAAATAGTACGATTTTATTAAACTGAACAATGATGATAAAGTTGAGCATTATGAAAAACTTTTGTAATCAGAAATTTTGAAATCACGAAAAAAAATACACTGTTATTGGAACACGCCTTACGTTATTTTAATTTATGACAACTGAAAACAACATTTAGGACCAGTTTCACAGGTACTGGATATAAGATCCGGATACCTTTTTGACAGATGATTTCGAAATAAATCCGAAGAAACTGTGAAACATGCCCTGAAGTCCCTATCTCATCAGATTTCATTACTCCTAATGGGAATTTATCGACGAAATTGGCCCAACAAAAACAACAGAAGCACAGAAACAACGCATAGAAGTCCATAAATACAGTTATATTGATAAGTTTGACAATGTTTATTGTAATAAACTCAATTTATTCTCGTCTATTCTAGGGCTAAAACCTGTTAGACATTAAAAGGTTCCGTCAAGACTGGGATCTATAGTGCACTATAATATTTATTAATCTTGTTGATTATCGCTGGCTACCAATAGATTTCACCACTTTCGACTGGTACTGACTTTATATCCAGCCTAATTGTGAGTTGTGAAGCCTTATCACATATTTTTCTATGAGGCTTGACATGTAAGCGCGTCCAATTTCCTCCTTTGAATTCAGGAAACGTCATTCACACATCGACGTGCGAATTCCTTATTAACGAAGTGCTTAATAATTACCTCTATACAAGACCGAGCTTTATAGCACTAGTGAAAACCGTTGGCTAGTTCCATTTTATGACAACAACACCAATTTATTTTAATAGGCACTTTATTGTTAATTAGGCGGTTGTAGTATTTTCATTGAACGCTTGCCTTAGTATAGAAACAGATAAAATGTACACGGCACCAGCAGTCTGCTTTCACTCTCGCGTTTCCGCTACAGGATGGGTTATCGGGAAAACAGTCCATTGTAACAACCTCATTGTAGGCGATTTCACTGTAACAATGCACCAGAAATGAGTAGATAACTTACTTAATACAATTATTTTGATGTCTCTGACATCATAAAAGGAACAATGGTACAATACTAATATCTTATTCCGAATGGGGTGACACTTTCGATGCGTCGTGCGTAACTCAGTACTTACTGGCTTATTATGTTGGCATTTTTCCAATGTGTGTGTTATTGCACAATTATTCACGTAAAGAATAGTTATTTGTTATACAAGTAGCCAAAATCTATTTGTGCTGCGAGTTCCGACTTTAAATCACGATTTTTTTTAATTTTTTAATCCATGTATGACACCATAAAGCACTCTATCTATCCATTTCTGACATATCAATTTTACAAGTCTCATCCTTGTCACCTTATTTTTTTTCTTTATTATTTTAAAAGTTGGTATTACAAATTAAAATAGCACTTTGCCTGACGCTCGCAGCAAAAATCGATTCTGGTGCGAGTTTTTACGCGCCAAAAGCGCCTTTTTCGTGCTGGAGAGGTGAAAAAATATTTTCATGTCTGATTTTGTAAAACAATATTAGTTGGGCCTAAAAATGGGTTTGTAAATCATTAGGTTAACTTGGGGCATTTTATCAAGAAATCAAACTTTATGAAAACCGTCATTAAGACCATGCCTTCATTATCGTTTATTGACTCTTCCTCTTAAAATAATTTGCTTAAAAGCTCAAACAATGTCATTTACGGTAAAAAGTTTCGCATCACAGAAAACTGCGAGAAGTTGAACGATTCACTACTTATAGTAAAATGTTCGATTTGGCATGTTGCCGGTTTCTTTTCATCCGCAAACAGCATTGTTTTCCAGCATACTAATGTCGGTATTTAGGCTAGGCGTGTCACAGCCTCAATATTACCAAACTTTGTTTTTTATGTGCTTAAATTCATTACCATCTAATATTTAGGCGTAAATTATAGCTTGCGACTCAACGGCAATTTTGTTTTATGTGAGAACATAGATCTTGACGGCCCTTCAATTTGTTAACTTGAAATACTTGAATAATTATGTTATGATAAATTAACTAGGTGATTTTAACGTAGTGATTACGTTCGTTGGATGTTTTTTTATAAAAGTCTAAAATATTTTGGTTTCACCTTCTATTGATGAAGAGCTATACCGTCACTGAAAACACTTCTTATTGATTTCATAGGTTAACTAAGTCTACTTCGTGTATTCTTATTTACTATTTTGTGAAGGTATACTCGTAATTGAGGTAGTGCAAGTAAATTATGTGAATTTCTGTAAGTACTAATAAACCCAATTTACATTGTTTCAGGTTTTCTTCATACAAAGCATTAATAAATATATGAAACCGACACAACATTTCTGTGAGTATAAATTACTTTTATTATTATTTTTTCCTATTATATATCCTCTATTTTATTCATTATTTTATTTGTGGGCTTCTTAATAATGCTTTCTTTTTAACTCATCATTCAACTCCTCTTGAAAAGACTAATTTTATAAACTTTGAAAGCACATAACGAAAATGTTAAACGCCACTTATTTATCGTCATCCAATAACATTGAGCGCTACAATTTATAATAATTATGCAATATTTGTTTCTCATGATGAGTTATGAATTATGAATCAAACTGTGCAACTCGTTAAAGTCTGAAACCACAAGCAATAGTTGTGTTCACTCGATCATTCCCGCCGAAATGTATCGACTTTCTCTGTGTTATTACTGCCAAAAGTGCCGCGAGCGTTACGTAAGCTGTGTAAGACCATTTTGAGTACGCACGAGTGAAAGTGCGAACGCTGAAGGATCACACCGCCGCCGCGGTTTCGCTGTTTTGATTCGCAGTTGTTTATGTCAACGACTTTTCAATACAATTTTACTTATGGATTTTCCAGAATGTAAATGCTGTTAATATTTAATGCATATTTTTTATTTACTTCTCAGATTCTTCAGTGCGTTCATTGAAATAAAACAGTTGAACGGATACTGATGTTTTTAGTTATTAATATTATACATAGTTAAGCTTTCATTTGATTTTTCATCGCATTTCGGTACTTTATAGCTGCCGTGGTTACGCGGTTACAAAAAGTTAAATTAAACATATCAGTAAAATAGATTTATTTTGACGCGTATTTTTGTAACTTGTTCATTATTAATCTTATTGATCTTATACGTGCGGCAATTGCTAACTCTTAAAAAAACTAAGTTCAACGTACCCTTTAAGCATTTCAATGCAACACGAGCTGACTTGAGGTCTGTAATTTGTACGTTTGTATTGAACTTTGCTCATCCGAAAGAATGTACCTAGTGAAAGCAAAGGTTGCCCTCAGGCGCCGGTCAGTGGCTACACGGAGTCATTGTCCTTGATTCGGCAGTCGCTTTGTTGCTTCCACGGGGAATGCCTTTAGTATTCTCATAATCGCTAGTAGGGTGACCAAATAGGCTGACTGGGGACTAAATATTTACGTTTTGCATACAGGCTTTGTTTGACTCCGGAATAGTCCTACGTTAACGAGTCGTTGTACTTACACTTTATAGTTAACTTTTTATTCATTTGGTAACTTTTCACACTTTACTCTTTTTTCTTGCGTTGTATACTCCAGATGTTGCTCATCATTTTATAAAAATCCTCGATATGTTTCCAATAACAACAAAACAATGCTAGGTTTATGTAACAGATAAATGATAATCTTATTATACGTTATTATTATACGTTTGTTAATTTTATTAGTTATTTATTGAAAATACTATAATGAGGGGTATTAAAACCTAATTATGTAAAGTTGCATACAAGACATCTACACCCATGATATGAATCCTTTATAAAGGGTTTTGAAACGGTGCCTTATTGGCAACATTGAAACAACCAGTGTTATGGTAGTGTAATCTCGAGCGAGGACTTATCGCGCTTCTCCTCCTCCTCGTCACAAAATCATCCGAACGAGTGTTATAATGTTTTAATGAATTTCATAATGTAACTCGTCGGGCGTGGGAGCGGGGAGGAGCGCGACATCGACAATGCTCTCGCTCGGATATTGTGGTTACTATGACACTGGTTGTCGTGTTGTAAAAGCTATTATAGAGAATTTAAAGATGATTTAAAGCATGGGTGTAGATAAAAAGATTCATTCTCCTTGGATGATTCCCAAAAGGTTTAATAAAATTTTGTGGCAACACTACACTAGGCAGCAGATTGACTCCGACCCCATAAATTATCTCACGGTGTTGCGCAATACGGGACCGACGCCCGCGTCCTTGGACCCACTTTCTCTTCCGCTGTGCGCGTGCGCAGCCAACCATATCCTTTTACGATGTTGCCAGGTTAACGACTTCCTACCTTTACAGTATATTTCAGGGAGTAAAATTCAAAGAAAAGGTATTAGGTTTAAGTAAGAGACTAAGTATAACAGTGATTTGATATTTATCAGTATTTTATGGTGGTCGGTATTGCTTTTTAATGGTTTCCTTTAAGGGGCCATAATAGGAAAACATTGTTTGCGCGGGCCATATTTTTTATATAGAAAACGTAAAGTTGTAGCCACAAAAAAACCATACGACAAGCTAAAGAGATTATCTAGTAGCTTCAAGTATTAAATTGCGTATAAACCCCACAGATGATTGTAAAAAAAAAACAGAATATCATCAAAAGCGCTTGTCGCGGGTCAAATTTTTGGCTTAAAAAAAAGCAGAAACGTATTGAACTCTACATTAAAATACACTTTAACGTTCTGTGCAGTTGCTCCTATAATTTTTTTTTCAAGATAGATAATTGTGCTAAAGATTATGATGAAAAAACAACGAAAAACATCGAAAAAGTGCAGAAGTGAGGTTATTTTCCACACTCTTTACACGTAAAGAAAAATATAGAGACAAATGATTCCGCGTAACGGAGCCTTAAGAAATCCGAAAAATAGAACATGGAACCATTCCCATTTCCCGAAAACTTTCTCTAATTTTTATGGTCGACTTGTGTGAAGATTTCATGCAGCGATAAGTTTTATAGTACGGTCACACGCCAGGAACAAGATAGTTGATGGGATAAAGTACGGAGAAAACTAGTAATTATCTGTACCTTTACAATATATTTTAATTATTATTGTAGTGTAAACGTTAATTACTCTTAAGAAAGTTGTTCAATTTCTTAGTCGGTCATTAGTAAAACATAAAAAAAAACATATTGTAACTAACAAATATTTTTACCAACCTTTGTTCACAATTATCATTATGACCTATAACAATTATTATTAGCGCAATAAGGAATATATAATAATAATATTTCAATATCAGTCAATTTAGTACAAACCCCCATGGGTAACCTTGTAATCGAACTACTCGTAAATATTTAAAATAAATAACTAGGCTTTCATCCTAAGGATGCTGTAGTCGTTAGTAGCTAGACGCAAATTATGCGCATCATTAATGTTTGCAATAGATTGCGGGTTAATAGAAGATGCAAATAGCAAGCAACACGTGAGGCGCAGTGCTAGCCCAGTGACCAAGTATGCGCTAATAAGTGGAACACAACATCAAGCGATTGAGAATGTTCACATTTAACTCGCTCATTACAGTTATAACCCTTGTTAGGGGCTGCATTTGCATTTAACAGCTGTCACTGAAATTTATTCATTTACTTATACGATTCAAAGTTAATAGCTATGCTAGCTATTAGACCCCACTTACTGTCAGTTACAGTCACAGGTTTGCCACTTTAATATATTTTTAAGCTTATCTTAGTGTGAAATTTAAGTAAACTTACCTTAAGGTAACGACATTGGTATTTTAATGCAAAAAAATAGTGCAAATTTCTGATACACGTAGTATTCGTAGCTCATTAAAAGCTATAGATTTTTTTATTATTTCTTCGACCCAAGACTGTTTTGATCTTTAAATTGGGATTTTACTCTTATTATTGTGTTGCCAACATTTTTTAGGTGAACACGCAGTTCATTCAAGACTTGATCCTATTTAACAGGCCCCTTTTAGCATTATTTTTAGTTTAATTTAAAAAATATCAATAGAATACGTTAATTGAGAATTAGGCTATTCATGTTGATGGTAATGTAATCACGGTCAATAACAACATTACATTCAAAGAACAGCAGTTAAACATGCAGCTCACCTAAAACATGTAATTTTATGCATATGCGCAGTGCACGGCGGCAATGGGTCAGCCGCATACATTACGTGGTCGGCACAGACACATATACGTGACACATTATGATATAATAACGCTTTTTAAGGAGCTACTTTGATATAATAAAATCGTAGCCACATATTACAATAGCATTACACAACAGACACGGTAGTGCGTACTAAGGTTTAGCCTTAGATACTGGTGTGATGCTGTCTACCTACGACTAATTATAACGAAATGAAAATATTATAAAAAGTGGGAATCAATTTTCTATATAATACTGTTAAGAAACGATACGTAAAAGTACGAGTAATACGTTACTTCATACAAAAGACATCAACGTCGTTTGCAAAGTAGAATATACCTATGTCTACATAGACATAGGTAAGGTAGGTATATCGTCAATATCAGGAAGAAAACTGAGTCTCTACTACACAATTTCAGAGGGTTTTATGAAATAGAGTACTATTTGACGGGATGTATTTAAAAGCACTTTAAATTTGATGAAACCAGCTATAAAATTGTATATTACTTTTAAATAATGATAGATCTATAATTTAATACTATCACTACAAAAATAATGGTGTGCCTTTTAACAATTATGTCTGCACTTTAAAATAATAATAGATCTATAATTTAATATTATCACTATAAAAATAATGGTTTGCACTATAACTTTTGCCCAACTCCGAAACCATTTAGTTTCTCTCCAACCATGTCAGACTGACCACTGTTAAAATGAGAAGGCAAGATGATAACAACTTGTGACATAATGCATACACGCCAGCAGGTCGGTTCTGGCGTTGTTGGTCACAATGGAACCTAACCTCCTCCTCGGCTCCTCTCTCGCTGCGCCCGCTCGTCGTCGCACCTAACCGTCTGTTTACCACTAAAGTTATAAAATTAATTTGTATGGTGCAAAGTATTATAATTTTAAAGCTAAGCAATTAAATTGTATAGTGCAAAGTATTAATTTTAAAGCTTAGCATATTTATAGTGGCAACCATTATTTTTATAGTTCATTCAATAAATTTTGAAGCTAAACATTTTAAAGTGTGTTACATTATATTTAAAGTGCATTTATATATTCCCCCTATTAGACGTTTTAACAATCAAGTATTTAGAAGTGATATACACGCTGAAATTTTAATCATTTGGTTCCCGCAGTAGGGTGGTTTCACACATTACAAGCAACTTTTACTATAGGGCCAACCCTCATAGCGCAAAAAAATATCTGCTGTTCCATACATTAAGGTCGAGTAGGTATCGCGCTTTTTTATGGAACAGCAGATTTTTTTTTCGATATTGGTAGGTAATGGAAAATCTAAAAGTGGCATTGGTAATAAATAAATGAAATAAATATTAAGGTTTGAATAGCTTTAGCCTTTGCTAAGCAAATTTAAAGTTATTATTATTTGATTAAATTTTACAAGCTTTTATTAGTTTCACCCTGTCCGGTGTTTGAAGTTCGTCTATAATCAAATCTTTTCATGAATTAAATGACAGTCAAAAGTTTTCAAAGTACATTTTTAAATTTTCAATACAAATGATCAAAACAACTCTGCGCGAGCCGTTATGAGGTCAAACATTGAAAAGTCCTATTAAATTATTAGATAGATATAAGTATATACAAAACACGCAATACATTAGACAAATACCTCATTATTCCTAAAAAATAAAAATAAAAAACGACTTTATAATCTGTAAATACCAGTAAAAAACATGTCAAAGTGTACCGATTTCAGCATTTTTTTTTAAATATTTTATTTCTCTGTAATTAAATACATTGTTTTTTTATTTTCTCTCTCTAGTGTACTCCTTGACAATACAAACAATAAATGAAAAAATAAAAATGAGTCGTATTCTTATTTGTTACAGCTGAAACGTTTGTGAAAAATACCTCTGACAAGCAAATTTGAAATTCCACTTGTACAGATTATACCTATTCGTTTTAAAATACCTGATAATGTATTATGTTTTTCTCTCCATACGGCACTAATTTAAGAATTTTGCTTCACAAGAACGCCGTTCTTACCTAAATATATAATATAACTAAAGTTTACATTAATAGTAAAGCTTTCATTCTTTAGATAACTTCTTTGGAAAAACGTGAATTTCTTTGAAATATTCTTTGGGATACACACCCTTAAGCTGTTTTTAACTTATTAGTTCTTTTTTACTAAGTTGTTTTTTTATTTACGGTTTTTAAATATTATTTATAATTTACTTGTTTTATTTCATTCTTTATCAAAATCATGAAAATGAAAACGTTTCGTGAAATACTAACGAAAGAAATGAACTTGATCCTTTTGTAATTCAAATCACGACAAAGTTTGTCATTCATTTTTGTTCTTAGCAATTTCATCGTAATTTGTATCTTTGACACTAGTATCTGTTTAATATAGTAGACGACTGCTTATTATCATAATCACCACTCTTATGTGCCTTTAATATGTATTGGAGCTGCAGGCTATCGCGAGCCACTCTTGATACATTTTTTCATAGTATGCAAATAAGCAATTTTCTCAGAAAACCGGGTCAATTTCTTGCTACGGAAGCTGTTTCGCCTTAATTTAATTATAAATACAGTGATGAGTTTAAGGTACGTCTTCAGCATGCACTCATAAATCAAATAAATCAAATGTGAGTTTTGCAGGAAATAAAAATTTGTACTTATTTAATAAAAAAGTTTTAAACAGGGTCAGCAAGTGAACTAATCGGAACTGCAGTATATAGGTTAGGTAAGAACGGCGTTCTTGTGAAGCAAAAAAGGACAAAATATAATAATTATATTTGCCACAATAAGTATATAGAAAATAGGTAGTGAGTTTCAAATTAGAAATAATAGCTTCCAAAACCTGTATTTTAAAATAGGCTGTTTTTTGTTATCATATGGTTCTACTAATACTTGATGCAATGCAAGTGAAAGATTGTCGGTTACTTGGCCTCGAAAATTTTCCAATTTCTATCACGTCCGATTACTTTTATATGCTCATTGTTTTTATTTAACCACATAGCACGTTCTACTTATTCTTATTGTGGCTTGATCGGTTTATTGGAACGCATAATTTATCTGTCTTATCAAGTTACTAAATTATCTACTAAAACATCGGGCCTGTCAGTTTGTCACGCTCGCTTGCTTCAAATAGTGGTTTTACCAACTATGGAAAGCTCTACAGCTATACCTATCCGTACAATATTGTGAATATGAACCATACCTTACTATTATTGTGACTTTGTGACGGATGTATTTTTATGTTTGCACATGTTTTAAATTAAATCCATGTTACCTTTAAACGGCAATTATAGCTACAATTGCATAATTTAGTTAGGTTGAACATGAACATGCCCCCGAAATGTCAAGTCGAGAATTAGTCCATTACAATTTTTTACAGTGTCGTGTTATATTTTAAGTTTCATTTTAATGTTAGGGTGATTTATTAGCATGATGCCAGAAAATCGACCACTAAAGATCTAACAAAATTAAATGGGCAATAAACACAATTTTAATAAAAAAAATCGACGGATTCGAAAGGAAATATTTTAAAGTGCACTTTCTTATTTACGAAAATCTTATTGAAAGCAGTCGCGAATTACATTGATATTTATATAAATCTTGAAATGAAGCATGACTTATCGGCACCTAAGCCAGTACCGGATCTGTGAAGTGATATTTCCCTCTCCCGAGTCGAGTTGCCTTTCTTATCGACTTCAATCATAGGCAACTTGTAATTTATAGGCTTTCACGGATTTCTATGCGACTTAACAAATAAAATAAATCACATTTACTTTCGTTCGCACATAAGCAATGGAGTATAAAAGTTTTATTGTGTCTTCTATTGCAATTTTTACGACATTGAGTGAAAAGTATGTAGTAATTCATTCGGTATTCTAAGATTAAGAGGATACCTCGTGGATTTTCATGGTTTTCAATTTAGTTTTAGTCCTATTGATCCTACTACAATTCTTCTAATTTTGGAATATGTTAAAATAGACTAATAAATAGATGTTTTAATCAAGTTCTAAACATAAATGGAAACAATTTTCTCTATAGAAAAAAATCCAAAGTTGGCTCTCGTTTCATTTTTGCATTACTGTAAGCAAACGGACTCATATTTTAAACTGAAATTAGGTATAAAAGATAAGTAGGTAATACACACAAAAAAAAATTCACAAGGCGTGGTCTTAATAAATATTTTTATACTTTTCGCTTTTGTTTATTTTAAACTAACTTTTTCATAAATATTTGAAAACTGTTTACTTTAAAAACGAAGATGTTGCTGTCGGCAAACTAGCTATTCTAAAATTAAGCGTTGAATTTTAATGTTGTTAATTTTATTAATATAATACCTCGTCTACCTTACGCGATTGATTTTACAAAGTTTACTGTTTCATAAAATATTTTTCTAACCCATATACCATCATCAACTTCAACTTTAGATGGAGATATACCTGACGTATTTAGTACAGCGGTGTCATAGTTTATGAAAACGAACATCTAACTCTCAGGTTAGTAGGGCTTGGTATACTTACGTGTTTAATGTGGAGATAACTCACCTGTATAAGTATAAAAACTTAAGCTAGTACAAATTGCTCGCTTATCGATCGTCAATCTATCTGATGAGAGATTCAACTGTCTGATTAAGAAAATAATGTGATAATTTAGTTTTGATGCGGCTGGCTAAATACTTTATGAATGCTGATAGGTGTTTCTTTTAACATCTTCTATCCTAGAGATGTAATGTAGATTTAACGATAATTTTTCGGTAAACACCAGCCTGTAGAGTGATGGATCCAATAAAAAAAAAGAAAATTTAAAATAATAAAACAATGCGTCAAAAAGACAAGCTTTTACTTCTTTCAGCATCTTTTTCTAAAGACAAAAAATGAATTTTAAGAGAAACTATGTCATTTCAAAATGATAAATGGTTTTGTTTAAAATATACCTACATATTATACTTACTTTGTCATCAAAAGCCGTTTTCGTCCTATTGATGAGTTTGTAGTCGGGGCATGCTTTTCCCATGAAGATACTTATAGGAATAAAGGCATAATCCACTTCGTGATTGCAATAGGTGTTATGATAAAGTGGAAACCTATTACACCGAGAGATCGCAAACTTGTATTTGGCTCTGGAAAGTGGCCAGTCAAAGTAGATTGATACGTGGTACAGAAGTTATCTCCTCAACGCGTTACTTGCAAAAAGTTATACTTTCTTCCTGACAGTTGTACGAAAGTTAGCCGTTTAGCCGCTTGTTTCGCTCCATTACTAGTTTACCTGGTAACTGATACTCGTCAGCAGTCTTCTATATATTTATCAAAACACTATTAGACTTCAAATATACTCGTATTAATGATATCAGAACATTTTTTAAATTGTTTCTTACTACATAGTACGAAAAACTCTATGTGTAATAAAATAATACATACAGCTTTTGTTTTCTATTTAAATCCTTATTTAAAGAAGATTCATTCATCAGAAGTACCTAGATAAGTGTCCCAAAGCGGTCTGTTTGCAATGACAATGAAATAATGTTTCGGGTCAGCGGCATTAGTTCGTTACCGAACTTTAAAATAGCCAATCGTTGCGCAACAATGAAACATCAGAGGTAATGGCACCGCGACGGGCATACCGCGTGCGCCGGCGACGACGCGCCGCCCGCCCGGCCGCGGGGTGCCCGCCGCCGTCCATGCGACATTCGCACGCTGCTAACGAAAGTTACCGGATTTTGTGCACTTCCAATGCCAAGTGCGGCGAAGAAAGTGAGCTCCTCAGCTTCCCCGGCGAACCATCTTTAATGCCGTCATCTCGCTCTGCCGACCTCAGAACCGACATGTGAGAGAGGGACCACGTGTGCTTTAAAGAGAAAGTGGGCCACGTTACGTTTCTCAATACCATTAACACGAGCATTGAACGTAAACGTCAACGGATAGCATCTTGGCAGTTTCGAGGCGTTGGGAATTCGATGCTATGGTCTTAGGGTTGCGGTGCAATTTAGCTTGTACGGGCTTGGAAAGGCTACTCGCCGCGAACTTGGGCGGTTAGCCATTGATGCAGAATTCGGAGAGCAACGAACTGTTGGCGGTGAAAGTGTTGTGGCGTAACCTTGAGCCTGCGCACTCTTCTGCGGATCACCTAATCGATACGTCACAATGTAGTACGCAAGTGTACACCCACGACTGTAATCAATTACAGTAATTACGTTTCATTCATTCTGATAACATTAAGGTTGATCTTAATTTGATGTATGTTCCTGAACTTGGCTCTAAACTTAATCAAAATTTAACTTTTCTACTTACTGGACTTGCAAATTCAATTTAACACTACGGAAAAAATTCAATAGGTAAAAACTCAAGCACTCAAACATTTAAAACTAAAAATGGTGAGAATATTTTTTTATTTTAACTTTTTATAATTTTAGCCATCGTATAGTCAATGTAGACTTGTAGAGTTTTTTTAGTCAGCAGTGCAAAATTATGTATGTAAGTACCTAATTGACTACGTCATCATATTTTGATAATTAGTAAATTTCAGGATATGAATGAAAATAAATACCATATTAATGAAATAAATCTAATAAATAAATAAATTATAATATAAAATCAACAAGCTTAAAAAATACTATGATAATATATTCAGGTTTGAAGTTACTACTTAAATAGGTACTCTAAGTACACAGACAACAAACGATGCTGCTCTAGTATAATTACCAAGTATAACGTTTCTCAGCCAAGGTAGTCCATCAAGCAAGTGAAAACAAAACTTAACAATGAATTTATTGTTTCAACAGAAGATATGTAACTAGTAAAAAATATTAAGTGATCATTAATCTTAGGCCTTCATAGGTACACAAAGATCATATCGAGACTTCTTAGAAACGCTTCAATAGAGACCAACTATTCTCAGTTTGTACGGTTTTTACCTTCAAGAACGAAGAATTCGAGAGAAATCTTATCTCCGGAGCAGAGATGCTCCATAAGTTAACTCACGATTACTTTTAGATTGTAATCCAAGATAATGTAAGGGTTTATTATGATTTCGCGCACTCTCGTAACACGCTAACTTTCTAACGATATGCTTAAAAATAATTGTTTAGAGTCAATCTTCTTTGGCTTTCCCAGACATTAATTAAGAACTTTCAGCTCTTTACCGGCTAATTAAGAATCTTTGTAGTTGTGTCTGTGTCGTTAGTCAGAACCGAAAGTGATTTCACTAATATGAATAGTTATGTCTGCCATCACGAAAATATTCCTGTGACAGAATTTAATTATCTAAGTTACACAATTTTAGAATAGATATTGATTTTAATTCATTACTTATGCAATATAACTTGATATCATCTTAATTTAAATACAGCATAAGAAAACTAATTTACATAATAAGCAACTATTACTTTATAATTATGTTACATAATCTAATAATTATATTATTAGTATACCAGTGAACATTTAAAAATAAAATAAAACTTGTTTTAAAAGTCAACCTAATTTAATAATTTAAATATAATAAGAAAAAATAAATCTTTTCGGCTTCACTTGTTGTACCTAAATTGATAATACTTAAATAACTTATTGATGAGGCGAGGATATAGGTACGGTGGAGCAAGAGAAAAAAATGTAGTCATCCATCTAAAGACAGATTTAAGCTAGATTGCTAGCAATCGTAGGCCAGTATTGGTGCAGTAGCTAGCCTGCACCATCGAGATTCTCAAGTACCTAATTATCAAGCTGCGAGGTCCATCTTTGAGCGTCGCGGCGACGATGAGACGGTGAGATTCCGCTGCACTAGGACAATGATGTTATCCGTTCAGCAAAACGGCTACCACGGACCCCATACTTATTTTCATTACTTATTTTTAGCTTATTATGCCGTAGTAATTCTTTCGCAATTACAGGCAACCACATCACAACCCGTGTCAATAATAACTACCCGCGTAGGTGTCATTAAATACTTGATCTAAATTCTCTCTCGTCTCAGAATAATCAATGCAAAAACGTCCCAACACTGTTATTGCAAAAAACCAGCGCGTCTTCTAAATATTGATTGCATTGACTTGCAAATTGCAGTTTAGCGATAGACAGAAAACGAAAGTTTTGAATAAACTTACGACTCACGTTAGTTTTTGTCGATCATCTCATGTGAAATCAGAGAGCAACTTTTTTACAAATTTTAAGTGAATAATAGAATCCCACGAGCAACTTACGACAACTAAGTATTAACAATATTTTTCTATATATAATTTCAACATTTGCCTCCTTCACTTCTCAAGCTTACGCGCTCACTAGACATGAAATAAAACACTTTTAACGGATACTAGCGCGGTTCTATTGAAAGCACTTTGGTAAGTAGTTGGTATTTGGTTTGGTTTTCCCGACGTTTCGGCACCTTTGCAGCTGCCGTGGTCACGGGGGGCTGAAGCTACTTGTGAGCCTACCCTCAAGCGATGAATTATTTTTTGAATTTTTTTTCACTGAATTCATTCCTAGAATGCTCCGCGAGGCTATCGAAATAAATAAATATCCTAATTTCAATAGAGATGATGGTTGGAAAATTCCACCAGCTTGGGACCCCATCATTCACAATCTAAAGCCCCAAACACACACTGTAAGATCTAATGATACGGTTAGATCTAATGATGAGATCTAATGATACGGTTAGTTTTTGCAAATAAATTAATTAATATAAAAGACTTAGGTCGGCCTTCCTCTCCAAGTTTTCTTTCGCCATTTCTTTCTTGGAGGGGCCTCCCAATTTTATGAAATGGTAGTAGTTTCACTCTTTTTAGCATATAAAATTAAATTAAAACCAAACAAAAACTTAAACCAATTAAAAATTTGTTAAATTTTAATTTCTGAACGTCTTAAAAAAAAATATTCATCGCTTGAGGGTAGGCTCACAAGTAGCTTCAGTCCCCCGTGACCACGGCAGCTGTAAAGGTGCCGAAACGTCGGGAAAACAAAAAATCAAACCAAATACAAACTAATTACCAAAGTACTTTCAATAAAACCGCGCTAGTATCCGTTAAAAGTGTTTTATTTCATATGCCTCCTTAATGAAATGCATCAATTAGATGGATTATCTAATTCTATTATAAATATTAATTCGTTTGTCTTCCGGCTTATCGTCCGCACCAGAACACGAAAAAAGAATAGCAAAAAATATAATGATTGTATAGATAAACAATCAAATGATAATAGATAATGTTGTCAAAACTAGAACACCTTTCTCTGATGTGGACGTTGATCAATGGGTTCTAAATTGGATAATATCGACCATTCTTTGGTTGACCAGCGGATGATGAGTTTTTGACAGAGTAATTAAGAAACTCAAAGGAATATGCGTGCAAATGATGACTGCCTCAGGGTATAGAAGTAGGTACATAATATTGTTTGACCGAAGACAAAGTGTACACTTAATGGGAATGTAAAACATTTTCCTTTGTCCTAATTATTCTGATCGGACTTTGAGAATCACTGAAAGCACTGCCAGTTAGATATAAAAAATAATAAATAAGAAAAATAATCATTATGAACGAGAGATTTTCATATTTTACATGTATAGTACTTGTAACACCACTAATATTTGAAAAACTTTCTGAAACGGGTAAGAATCTGTATTTACTGGGACTATATGATGCTCTTCCTCCAGCAGAGTAGCCTTTTTAACGCTGTGGATCAGGGATCATCTGTGGATAACTTTGTTTTTACCGACTTACTAAAATTCATTATGTATTTCGGTTGATAGCATTCATTAGTGCAATATTGTATGCAACATTATAATACCGTTTCTTCCAAAATAACTGTTAAAATTTTTCCTGTTATCTTGCACATTCTTTGAGATAATCAAACGGAACAGTTTCAACCTATTAATTAAACATATCTACATTATCATTACAGTTGTTTCTGGCATATTGAGGTTTCCGAGTTGGAAAGTGATTTTTATGGTTTCTGCGGTAGGAAACCGCAAGGGCCGAATGTCGCTGATAGGACCAATGAGGCTTGCATTGTTTATAGTAGAGTGGAGTGTGTCCTACTTCCGTCTCGTTTCTTCCTCGGAGCTTAATTGAACGCGGCTGCCACCTACAAAAGTCTATTATTATAATATCGCCGCAGATTATTATAGAAAATAGAAAATGCCCGAGGGCCCGCTTTCTTGTGAGTAACTAGCGCTGGCAGCCTAGTTACGACCAGGTGGGTGCAGCCGCACAGGAAAAAAACATTATCAATGCTCGCAGCACGCAAGGTACTGATCCTATTCGATAGCTTATTTTATGACTCATAATTTTGCGTGTTCATTTCGATTTTATAAGAATTAGGTAGGTATGTTATTATGAAAACTTGAACGTGAATTGTTAATACTTGTAAATCAATTCAATGTTATGTGGTCAGTCATGGCGAAAGCCATTATGTTACGGAACAACTTTACCGAGACGTGTGGTATCATAGCTAACGGTGCGCAGACTATGAGGCACATCTTCCATCGACAGCAGAGAGTTGTGCTTTCTAACCAGCGATCGAGTGTCTGGAGAGAAATCGGCAGAATGTCCGACCAGAGGCGTGTGCGCCGCTGCGTGCCACGCCGCGGCTGTCTCACATAAGCTTAATGCGAAACAAATCCTTTCCTTAAAAAGAAAGTACTTACCTACATGAAAGTGTTAATTTTCTTAAGTAATGTAAATTTAATGAGCATAAAGTATTTTATTTGAAAATTATTATTACGTAAGTTTCTAGCGGTCACCAGTATGTAACGTAACTAACGACAACCGAGCTGATAAGGCAGATAAAACAGATTAAACTTTTATAAATATTATAAATAATACATTGTTAGGACTTATAAAAACTTATTTTTTTCCTTCTTGCTCATAAATAAGCAGTCACATTAAAAGTCCTTGCAAAAAACTACACACGTAGAACTGGATGCAGCGACCTTGCAGCTAATAAGGTGAAGGCCGCGCGCGGTTTCCTCTCAACGCAACGGGAGCGACGCGGTGCAGTGAAAGATGCGGCCGGTGCAGTTCCGGCGCTGCACGGTCAGTGGGTCAGCCCCCCTCCTTCGAGCCCCCCCAGAGAATGGGGTGGGGCTCATGTGCGCACGCGCAGTGCCGCGACCACCGCCGTCGTAGAGATGGCGTTTGCGCCGCCGTATTAGCTCCCATGCGAGCCCGCGGGCCTTAGCTAGTGCGATCTTGAACTGTGTCTCGTTGGTTGCAGGCCCCTGGACTACTGGACTGTGAATATGAAGAGGATCAAATTGCTTCTGGCGATCGCGGCGCTCCTTTTACAGGTTAGTGAAGTTGTTGTTTTTATTTTCATGAAAAATCCTACCAAAAAAATTAGGGTAAAAATAATTTCCGAAAAAAAACTGAAATCATTCCATGATATTTAATTTAACCCTATAATTCGTTGTCCAAAACAGTCACTTAAACAATAAGTCTGAAAAGTGTGACTGGCTTACTATCTGACCATACCGCAAGCCATTTAATCACAGTAATGCTCCGTAATAAGACATAACTCCTGCGTTTGGGATACCGTTCTCAGACCGCTGCGGATAACAGCGTGCAACCGCTGCAACGCTGCATAGAGGTCGAATTGAGAGATCAATCACTTGCCGATAGCACAAGTACATGTTTGTTACTCCTTTCCGAAAAAGAAAACAAAAAATATCTAGGACGAGCCTAGAACTAATCCTTGAATAAAACGATGGTGTCCAAAAACTTCACATTTATACGATCGAATCTGCAACGTTGTTTTCCTTTTCTTGAAAATTAAAAAAAACTCATTTTTTTTCGAGAGAGAAAATTTAAAAGCTTAAGTAGTGCGTGTGATTTGCTTTTTAATATGTAGCTATTTTTAGGGTTGGTAATTGTTAGGTACTTATTTATTTTCAATCAAAATACTCACATGTTTCTTTAGTTAAAGTAGCGGTGTACTTAGATGGCGTGGTATAAATAATGGTTAAAATTAAATAAATTATGTATACAGATAAAAAAAACATAAGTACCGAAAGTAATTTTATAATAATTATTTATTTACGAACAGATACTCAATAACTGCTGTTAAAAAAACCCGGGAACTCCGAGGGTAAATATTAATTCGTTGCTGAAGTTTGTCGATTTCATTTTATTTCTTTAGAAACACAACAAAATTCTGAAAAAGTAAATTGGAATTATGCAATAATTTTACCTGGCCAAATAAATTAAATAATTATCACTTCCGTGCATGGCGCCCCTAGCAGTGCGTGTGTCTACGGCCGGCGCTCGTGCCTCTCCTACATTATTCCACTTTTTCCGCCCGCGTCGCCGCATCTAGGCTAATGATTCCGTTAGCACATCCACAAAACACCGATCGGACGCTAACTGCGTGTACCCACTCATCCTCCACCAATTTCTACTGATCAATTCTCTATTCACGTTCATACTAATGCGTAGCGCTTAAGCCATATGAATGAGATTTTGAGTAGCGAGTGGACCTAATGGCCTAAATAAAGAAAATCAAAAAGGTTTTGTCAGTGACTACAGTAGAGTCTTGATAGTATATCGTTTTATTATTTCAATTGTAAAATGTTTTATGTCTAGTTAAAATAGAAAAATAAAAGGACAAGTCTGCAAAATTTTCAGTTATACAACAAAAAATACAGTCATAAGTTTTCACTTCGTCCCATAAAGTAACTTTCTGCTTTTATCTGCTTGTTAGAAACTGTGGAAACGAGGCGTAATTTGCATAACTCGAGCGGCGTCTGCGCCGAGGCCCGAGGCTTCCAAAATACCCTTCAAAAGAATCACTTTCACTGCAAATAATTTGCGTTTGACGCGCGCTGACGTAATACCGGCAAATGGGATGCGACCAATTTTAGTTTTATTTACGTAACATTTCTCGTGCTATTTACAACAGATTTACAACAGAAATTTTAAAAACGAAATATTACAAAATATTGAAAAGCTATTATTAACTCTTGCAATTAACCGAAAGTAGCTTTTGTGGAATTTACTCCGCTCTACAGATTTTTCTTTATGGCAGTGAGTGAGCTTATGAAAACAACGACGATATGTAAAAAAATATACACGATGAATAAATAACGTCTTCCTTTTTTTGAAGTCGGTTAAAAATTATTTACTAAATTTTCCTTATTCATTTCCAATTATTTTCAGAGGACGAAAAAAATCAACTGTTAAGTATTGACATCAAGTTCAACAATTGAACTAGCCGGGTGTGTGTACCTTTTTACAGTATTATTAATAATAATAATCATGAATTTACCTCAGTAATGAGAGAAAAAAAAAATTGAATACCTATAATAATAATAATAAATGCTAGGACAATTTCACACAGCGCCATCTAGCCCCAAACTAAGCAAAGCTTGTAATATGAGTGCTAGACAACTGATATACTACTTATTTACTTTTTGAATATATACTTATTATATACATAGTAACACCCAGACCCGTCACAGAAATTAAAATTCATCATTTCAATTTCTGCTCGGCCGGGAATCGAACCCGGGACCTCTTGCGTGGTAGGCGGCATGTTGACCACTGCACCACTCGTATCGTATACATCTCATTTATTTATTCTCAACGTAAAAGTTACGACAAATAGAAAAAATCTTAAAAAACTGTCTTACATAAATGTCGCATTGTAATAAGCTTTCTCGTTATTATTATTTGGCAGCTTATTACAACTCTTACGTATAAGTCGTGCTGATTATTTATCACGGTTAAATCATAACTTTGATCGATTAACGTCAGCCGCTGAACTGGTTATTGATTGTTCCGTCTTTCAGTTCTCCATCCGGTGTCGTGATTTGTTGTGCAATCGAATTCAATAGAAGATTCACAATAGAGCACGTAACTTTTTATTTTTATCGTTGATCGATTTAAGGCGCTGTAGGTAGTGAAACTAGCGCCGCCGCTACATTTATTTTTATTACTCGTAAACCAAGTCAATATTTAAAAAAAGCTCATGTAATAATTTCAGAAATTGTTTCTAATATTTTTTGAATAACTCTTCAACAGTTATCATTCATTCTGTAAGTTTTAAAATCCATTATTGCCAAAATTGAGATAAGTGGTGGCGCGTTTCACTACCACAGCGCCTTAAATGACATTGAGGATTATTTATTTTACATGAATGAAAGTAAAATAATCCTAATAAAAAATGTTATAATGTGGTATAGATTTTAGTTCGCTGGGTATACCACCAAAAGTGGCGCCCTCAGAGGTTTTTATTCAATAAGTTGTTAAAAGTAAATGATTGTTTTTAAACTTTACATAAAATTTTTAGGGCACATGGTCAAGTATTATTAAAAGATATCACTATATTCCCTCGTAGTCATTCGTATAAGTAGGAAGCAAATATTGTCAAAACGGCCACTTTTAGCAGGTTTGCTATCTACTTCTAGTAGTGACTACGAGGGAAGGTTTAAAAATACTAGAATATGGGCTCAAAAAATTCCACAAAAGTCTTATTGAAACTGTGTATTAAAATAACAACATTAAATTCACCGCGGCGCCACTTTCGATGTAGAGAACGAGTATTCGCACGTCACGCTGAGAATAACTTTTCAACATGAATTATTTGATCTTAGCGTGAAATTATTATATGACGGTTGCGGAATTTCGCACCAATTACTAGTAGATTATATGATGAAATAGCAGAAGAACAGTCGGAGACTAGTATCACTAATTCGTGTTAGAAAGTAATTTGTCAAAGAAAGTAAAGTGTCGACACTTTCGTTTAGGTGTCGATAAACTCTGGCGATTACTCATTGTTGTAAATTAATCGCAACAAAAGATCTGTCCGGTGTCGGCATTGTTAATGTCGTATTTGTAAGCTTTTAAGGAAAACACATTTACTAACGTACTGAAGGTGCATTCCATACCGAAAGTAGCGCCCTCAGAGGTTTTACGCTGGAACATTTGTCTCTAGGCATTTGGCCGCCTATAGGGACGTGCTGGCTAATCAATTTAGTTAGAGGTTAGTAATATTAGTTATTTATGCAACTGTACTACAGTATGTGTTTTTTTTTGTCTTTTTCTTTACACGTAAAGAGTAAGGAACAGAACCCTACTTCTGCACTTTTTCGATGTTTTTCGTTGTTTTTTCATCAATATAATTATCTTTCTTGAATAAAAGTAATTGAATCAACTTCACAGTACGCTAAAGTGTATTTTGATGTAGAATTCAATACGTTTCCGCTATTATTTACACCAAAAAGATGAACCTATGCAAGCACTTTCTGTTTTGTCAATAGTCTGTGAAGTTTATACACAATTTAATATTTGTAGCAACTTGAAAAACTCTTTATCTTGTCATGTGTTTTTTTGTGACTATAACTTTACGTTGTCTATATAAAAAAAAAGACTTCCCACACCATGTTTTCCTATTACGGACCCCTAATAAGCTGTTATGTCGAGACTGTAAGATCAAAAATACGGCGTATCCTGAACCAATGATTTCCTTTGGCTGGATTGGTTCTTAGGGCCCAAGGATGGATTTAGAGCCAACAAGATTTTTGATTTAAGATTTTGAAATGTTGGTTTTGGCCTCCAGCCCAATCTTAATAGACGCATTTTTTTATACAATACTAAAATAATATATATACTAGAAAAAATACGACTCGCACCAGATCAATTCCGGGACGGGAATCGAACCCGGGACCTTTGGATATCCTGTCCAATGCTTGTTGTATTGTGAATGCGAAAATCTCAAATTTAAAAATATTCAAGTTTGTATAATATTATGGATATTTTTAAATAAATAAATAAGTAAATAAATATTTGACAACATCACATACATTGCTCCGACTCCAAAGTAAGTAGCTAAAGCACTTGTGTTATGGAAATCAGAGACAACGGTGGTATCACAAACACCCAGACCTGAGACAATATTGAAAAGTTCATTTTCTACATTGACCCAGCCGGGGATCGAACCCGGGACCTCAAGAGATGGTGAACCGGCGTGCAAACCACTCGACCACGGAGGTCGTAAATTCTTAAATATTCTTATTAAATTTAAAAAAAAATAATTCTATAATAACTGTATACATAAAAAATCAAATTGAAACTTGTTTGTGATATGCTCAAATTGTGGCAAAAGTTAGCTTTAGAAGTATAGAATAAAGATACCTGAAAAACGCTTCCTTATGGTAGCTTTTGCAAAAAAACTGAAACAAGTGGGAAATGACTACGAGGGAATGTAATGATAAGCACTTAACTTCTTAAAATACTAGACAAATGGTCTGAAAAATTCCACGTAAGTTTTATTAAAATTTGGTAATATTATTACAATATCAAATAAAATTCACTGCAGCGCTACTTTCGGTCTGGGTATCGTTGACAGATAACGATACTTATTCAATTCTATAGAAATAGAGATGGTACAAAATTTGAATAATGTACTTATTGGTAATGGAAGTTGAGCTTGTTTCCTTACTGCTTGTTATGTGCCAAATTAAAGTTCACTTACACAAGGCTTTTTGAATGAAACCTTTGCATTAATATAAGATGTTTTTACAATCTTAATTTTCTAAAATAAAAAGTGGTGCCTTATAATTATAAACGTTTAATAATTCAAGAGTTGTTTACGTCATATTTTATCAACAACGTTACATAAGTACACAGAGGAAATAATCACATAAGTATATTGAATTGAAACAAAAACATTGAGTTGATATCAATCTATGATTTATGTGTATGGCAGTAAAAGTAATACCAAAACAAGTTTTGATTGTCGACTTTAAGTTGTCACGTACAGATTATTATCCATTGATTTCCACGACGTAACGACGTAACGTACAACTTATTAGTTTAGAAACACTGGCCATTGACAGCAACAAATACGTTATCAAATAACAGCGACCATCGATCGATGCCAACTAGATTTGTCGACTCGGAATATCGGATTGCTTTCTCGTGCATAGGGAAAGTGCTAAAGCCCTTCACATGCTTGGCTCAAGTTCACGAGCATGACTTATTGAAGACTTCAAGAGATGAACGTTTGACAAGAGCATAATTAATCATTTATTGATGACGCCCATTTCCACGAAAATATTTGTTAAATGCCCAGAATAATTATGAAAAAACAATAGATACTTAGTGAATGTTTTATAATTCTTACCTATAAACCTATATTTCTAGTAAAACTCTTGCATTATGTGTTGTTTAGATTTTAAATCAGACAAAAAACATAATTAAGGAATACTAAATAATATACTAGAAAAAATACGACTCGCACCAGATCAATACTCAGACGGGAATCGAACCCGGAATTTAGTATTGTGTAAAAACAGCATTCTGAATGCAAAAATCTCAAATTTAAAAATAATTAAGGAAACTATAGGTCTTGTGTAATTTGTAATTTATATTTTTTATTACTTAATGTGTACGACCGTTTGTTTCTAAATAAATAAATAAAAATACACCAATATTATAAAGACGTTTTAATCCCTTAATATAAGGTGAGTGTTTTACTAATTAACCTAAACATTTTTGTCAAAGAAAAATGGGTCGAAAAACGTATTTTTTTACTTTCCCGTACTAATAGGTAAGTGCAATGTTTTAGCTGTCTAGTTTATATGGGAGGACTATATTATTTTAGTTTTTGGCCCCATGTTTTTTTGGAAAAAATGATTAGTTTCTTTGGTAAAACTCTCACACTAAAGGATTTGACGACTAGCTAGATATTAACGGTGTATACCAATTTGTGGTTGAACTACGAGTTGAGAAGGCAACTCATTTCCTATCATATTAGGAGGAACATAGATCAGATAACAAGTATTATTAGCTTTATTAAAAGATGCAATCAGGTACGCTCAACCTTTAAAGATCACGTTTCACATATACCTAGTTCATGTGGGGCAGGTTACCGCGTGGAAAAGATCTTTTACCACAATAAAGAGGTAACATCGAAGCAGGTCGTCTCACTTGCGCTTCATCTAAGCAAGCACGCACCGCAAACACACTTCCCACGTGCAAAATTATAAGACAATACGTGTATGGGACCTCTTGTGGGAGCCATATGGCACCTACATATTTGCAGAAAGATTCCAGTGATTGCACGACTGATTTGTGCGATAAGCATGGGCGTGCCTATCTATAGATATATTGTTCAGGGGGGCCTGGCCCCCAGTAATCTCTTTTTGTGTTTGTTTTTTTTAATTTATCACCTTTTCATTCAGGGGTGGGCACGGCCCTCCCTCGGACTGGATGGAATAAAGGCGTTTAATAACGACGAATGACAACTCTACCTCTTATTAAGAGCTGACCGAAATAAGGTCGAATAAATACAAAAACTAACCATATCGGCTATCATACGTGTATCAAGTAGACAGACACCGAAACAATAATAATGTACTTACGTATTGAATGGCAACCGCGAACCTACTGTGTAGGCAATGAAACTGTTTTCATTTATATCTTTTAGTTGAGGAAGCAAGATCAACTTATTACTGAACTTACAAAAATTAAAAAATGTAATATAATCTTACTACAGTACACATAGTTATTTGTTATACTTTTGTTTATTACTTGACATCTTATATTTTCCCAGTGTTATATCTCGATACCATTAGTGATGTTTACTCGTAACCAACGTGAAATACCAAAATTCACAACCACTTTCTATTAAAAAATTGGTAGACATAACGGTACTTAAAGGACATACTTAGGTAATGCGAATTTAACGAAAAACATAAATAACCTCGACCTTGTTAGGTATTGCAGGCGCCGCGGAACGAAAACAAAAATCCGGTTCTACCCATTTCGCGTTCATTAAACAACTTTCTTTGGGCTTGTACCAATTTTCGTAAAGTATGCGCTGTGGACAGGTTTACTCGACAAGTTCAATACTTTGGAGACATTATGTAAGAGACTAAACGGATTCCGGCTTAAGAGCTGCGTATTTAAGTATAGATTTTTTATTGGGATTAGGATAAGTAGCATTGTGGAATTGAGTTGTAATATTATTTATAATGACAGTACACTTAACAAGACTAAGCAGTTAATTCTAATACTTACTTCAAACATGCTAATTTCGTTTTGAATATTTTAGAAGTTAGAAACTTGTGACATCAATTTAACCCCTAGTTAAGATTTTAGTACTTTTTGTTAAAGTCATTAAAAATAAGTCAAAATTTATTTCATATTAGCGAAGGATATTCCGATTGAAAAATTCTTAACCGCCAAAAGAGATTACGTTACAATGCAAAGTCCAGGGTTCTTTCTTTCCCACATCCGCTGTGAATTGGGGGAAGCGGATGCAGCCGGTACTTTCACCCGCGGCCAGCGCCACCTGTCGCCCGCCGCGCTCGCTCATTATCACGGATTCAATTACTAACTATATTTAGCTACAACTCTGCTGCAATAAATGCCAATTTCCTATTAACGCCCACACAAACCGTACCTGGCGGTTTGCTAGAACTCCAAAGATATAAGCTTGCTAATCCGCGAGTACTGCTTACGATAAATTATACAGAGAAATTGCTGAAAATGTCTATGTTCGATGATAACGAATTTTAATCGAAACCGGTACCCGATCAAGATTTTCCCACCAACGGGCAAAGTAAAAGCCAAATGTCCAATCATACTTGTTCAAGAAAGCTCTATTTGTCAAAGGCACATTTTTATAGGACCAGTGTTTTCTTCCGCAATTGAAAATCTCGATCAGTGGGTAATTTCTAACCGGTTTAGAAAACGCGAGCGCTACACAGAGCACGCAACATTCCCGCGTCGCTCATGTGCGTACATAAGTGTCAAAATCGCGTAAAGGCGATTGTGCGTAATGGTCGGTGATGCTGGCTACCACATGCACCTATTCTTGGCTCCGCACAGAGCACCTGTCGCCGCTCTCGCCCCATAAGCAACCCACCCAAATATAGAGTTTCCAGTTTTCCCGTCACTATTTTCCCTGTCGCCTAGTTTGGTTTAGGATTAAATAGGCAGCAAAGTCAGTCTGTTACAAATGTGACACACCTTGGAGCGTTCGAAGGATAATACAACAGTATAAATATTAGTTTTATAAAATACCGAATCAAGGAATTAATTCTCTTTTGAGAGGCCCAAAAGATAGTGAAATTGCCTATTAGTGGCAGACAGCGGAACTTATTAGTTACGGGAGGAGGCAAAAGGGTTATCCATATGGAAAAACGTTTATAACACTTTTCGATGGCGATGGCGAACTTTTTTATCATTAAAAACATTCTCATTTTGTCTAAATTTTGTCATTTTAATATTTAAATTTACTCCGGCAGATACGCTAAATATTATATAAAAGATGCGCGCAAGAAAAATGCAGCTATCGTGAAAGCAGCTTCGGAACTCATCTAAGCAGTATGATTGCGCTGATTAATATTATAATTGCTTGCGCGGCTATCCATCAGTGTAGAAAGTCGGAAAGAACGCTCACGCGCGCCTATGAGATGCTGCGCCTGCGCACCTCGCACGCGGCGATGCCGGGAAGTAGACTGCGACGCGAATAGGAATGTTATGTACACAAACTGAACGGACGCCCGACTCATTACAAAATTACACTATTATTTTAATTTAAGTAGCGTTTTAATTACTAAAAGTATTGTTATGTATTTTTAAAAGTACCATATCTTTCCGTCAAGTCATTATTTTTGCCCGTTCAAATCTGCCATATAGCATTTTCCACAGAAAAAATATTTGTTTATATTTGTGATAATAATATGATATCTAATGTTTTAATAAAAAAAATATGTATGTTTGTATACAAGGTGTATTTTTAATCACTTTCCAAATTTTAAGGATATATTCAGTCCATGAAACTGTACAAATTTCTCTAAAAAACATCGAAATACGTAAACAAAAAATTGGTCACCCTTATCTAAACTGATCACGTGGTCTCTATGATTTGTATGGATAGCAGTGGCGAAAGGTCCATAAAAGCCGATTTTCATCGGGTTACCTTTTAGAAATCCCACCCCACCGATCCACTATGTACATCAAAATATTTTTGTAGAACGGCATACCTTTGCCATAATTTCTCCCCTCGCCACTGATGGATAGTATTTTTTTTTACATATTTGGCCCTATGTTTCTTACAGAAAGTGGTTCAGTTTCATTGACTAAACACATCCTTAAAATTTGGAGACTGAATAAAAATATAGCCTGTACGTGGAGAAAACCAAACGAAAACTAACACTTAAATCAAATGTAACTTCAATGTATGTAACTAGGTGGAACAGAGGAAATGCACAGTATCGTTATTAATTAATCTTTTTTTCTTTATTTCCAGGATGCAATATGCGAGCCCCCCGTCGACTCTGCTTCACTGCCCTTGGAACACAGAGGGGGCGGAAACTACGGCCCGCCCTTGCCAGCCGCGCACTCCGACGACCCGTGGCCGCTCGCGACTCCAGACAGCCCCAAAATCAAACACTTGCAAGTGCAGTGCGAAAAGACGCACATGCGGGTCAACATCGAGTTCGACCGGCCGTTCTACGGCATGATATTCTCCAAAGGATTCTACAGTGACCCTCATTGTATGCATCTCAAGCCGGGCACGGGCCATCTAAGCGCAACCTTCGAGATATTCCTCAACAGCTGCGGTATGTCGAGCTCTGCTAATCACAATGTCGCAACATACGGAAGTCCAACACCCAGTGGTTCATATGTCGAAAATACTATTATAGTCCAATACGACCCTTACGTTCAAGAAGTATGGGATCAGGCACGAAAATTGCGATGCACATGGTACGACTTCTACGAAAAAGCTGTTACTTTCAGACCATTCCAAGTGGATATGTTGCATGCGGTTACGGCTAACTTTCTCGGCGACAACTTGCAATGCTGGATGCAAATACAGGTCGGCAAAGGACCATGGGCCTCCGAGGTCTCAGGAATTGTAAAAATTGGGCAAACTATGACAATGGTACTCGCAATCAAGGACGATGAAAACAAATTCGATATGCTCGTACGAAACTGTGTAGCCCATGACGGCAAAAGAGCACCAATACAATTAGTCGATCAGTATGGTTGCGTAGTCCGACCTAAGATTATGAGTAAGTTCCAGAAAATAAAAAATTTCGGGCCCTCAGCATCTGTAGTATCTTTCGCATACTTCCAAGCTTTCAAATTCCCCGACTCTATGAATGTACACTTCCAATGTGTAATTCAAGTATGCAGATACAACTGTCCTGAACCAAAATGCAACCTAGGCGCAGATTATGGTGTTCCTCTGCTTGGTGGAAATTCATTGGGAGCTGGAGAATATGGATTACCTAACTCACCACATGCAGAATATGGTCCCCCACCGGCACCTCACTCAGAATATGGTGTTCCTCCAGCGTTCCCCGACCCACGTCACCCGGCAGACGCCACAGGATCATTTTCAGAAAAGCGTGACGATGCTGTACCACCTCCTCAAGCGCAAGTATCTTCAACACCCAATGCTCCTAGTCCATCATCACCAGCCCCCACACGCGAAGAAGACGAAGTAAATCTACCCCCGCCACCGCCTCCAGGCCGCCGTGGTGTTTACAACACCGTCAAGAGAAAAGACGAAGCTCACGGCAATCTTGCGACTTTAGGAGGACGTCCACGCTCAGTGGAGGACCTGCCAGAAAGACTCGCAGGCGTGAGGAGGCGGCGTGAGACATCCACACCGACGCGCATTTACAAACGTGATGCCCAAGAGATGACCGACGTAAACACGAGTCGAATAATCCAAGTCGTCGCTCCGGGCGATGTTAATTTCGCATTGAATAACGCTGCAGGCAACGAAACGGTGGTAATACAGTCTCCAGCGACCGACCCAGAGACGATATGTATGTCAGTGCCGTCGTTCGTGGCGGGTCTGGTGATGTTATTATTAGTGCTGGTGGTATCATCTCTCGTTGCGGCGTTCCTATTCGTGCGCGTGCGAGCGCTGGACAGGAAAGGCGCGCATGGTGCTGCGGCGTACTTTGAGACGGATTACGTGAAGCACACAAACTAGGCGCAGAGCGTGAAGTGTTACGCGAGGACGTTCCATAAACTCTTCTCGGATCCAAAGAGCGTGCGCGCTTCGGCCCCGGCCGGACGGCGCCGACGCTGTCGCGGTCGCGATCGAAGCAAGGTGACATGTGACTTATTTATTTAGTTATGTAGTGAGTGTGATGTATATGTTCGACTGTTGTTTTGTAAATTATTTTATTTGTGTGAAAAAGCACTCCCTGTACTGCCTTTGTAGTCGATACGTCTGTTGTAATTTTGTAAAGAGTCGTAAGTAAGGTAATAGAGATAAGGAAGTTGTATACCAATTAAAAAGTGTCGCGTGAGTAAAACGTGTTTCTTTTCCCAAAACTTTTCAAGTTTATTAGTTACCTACATAACTGCGAATCTCGATGTTACAGCTTTCTTTCAAAGTTAAAAAGATACGATTTAATCTGCCAAACTAATATATTTAAAACATCCCAGAAACACGATATTAGGTATATGCAAATGTGTGAGAAGAACAAAGACATTATTGTTATGTGTTACAAACAAGAAAACTTATAAAAATTCTCCCACGTCTCGTTTGAAATATGGCTCATGAGACCAAGTACCTACTACTAACAGATGCTTTAGCACCAATTGTAATAGCTAAGCTGTAAGTCTTCATATAAAATGACGAGATCAAGCAAAGAAGCAACGCATTTTAATAATAAGTAGTTTATTTATACAATAATATTATCTAATACTTAATCAATACAAATGACAATATAAATAAATAATAAGGATTCGTAAATAAGAAAGACAAACACGCATAATAGGTATATGCAAAGGGAGAGTACAAACTAACAAATTAGTAGAGAAACGCCAGCCTATATTTAAGAATATAACAGATAATGTAAGCTTACGACAATGATTCCCGAGTTTATTGAGAGCGAGCATTACGGCGTATTAGGTCGCATTTCACCTCCAATGAGGGATTTTCTTGCCGTTCGATTTGGTTCGGAGCGCTTGCGCATATCCATCGTGCAACAGATTCATAACAGAAGTACTTTCAACTCTCTGGGGACTCTTGAACAATACCTCTAAATGCTTTTTGTTTCTTTCCGCTATTATGTCGACGAGGTCCTAAAAAATTAAGTATTCGAATAATTTAAACAATGGTTTTTCTTCTCTTTGATCAGCCGCGCTTTATGTATGAAGGTTTATCTGCCGGTTCTGTAAGCAAACTCGAACCACAGAATAGGTAAGTACTAGTTTGATTACAGAATCGACAGGCTGACATTGATGTGTAGTAGGTAGAGTTACCGATTAAAAATTATAATAATGCTATATATACATTAAAAAATATAATTATGCAAATAATATTTTTGAAATTGTGAGTAAGGATTGAATTGAGACAGCAAATTAATTCAATTAATATTTATTGTAAGCTACAAAGACTTTTTAAGTATAAAAATATATAAAAATAAATAAATAAATAGAGTCGGTCAATAGTAAGTCTGCTCAAAACTATTTCCCGAGTATCACGAAAAGTTTGCATATTTTACGTCATCATCAAAATCAATACAAATCGACTTTATATAAAAGTTGAAGTTATACATACATCTTGGAATAGTTTTTGATTTCGATCTAGCCGCCGCCTGCTTTCCGTCCTGGAGAGGGTAGGACGACAATTAATGTACGTATCCGCGAGTAATGGCTTCCGATGCGCAGGCTCTTCGCGAAAATGTATATTCTGCAAAAGATCATTATACAGGGTTATGTTATTTACTTATTTGTATTTATGGAAGTGAAAGTGAAATAAGCTTTATTCAAATAAACTTCATTATTAACTACTTTTGAATCGTCTATATTTTCCTACCACCCGTTCCAGACTTTTTTAGCTGACAAGAAGAACGGGCGCAAGAAACTTATCAGCTGCAAAAAGGAAACAACTACTACCTATATAACTAAGACAATAACCCACCACTATCTACTTAATCTAAATTGATTCAACCGAGAAATAATCCCTGTAACTCGGTTTGCTAACGACTAGCAAGGTAGCAAGCTAAATAGGAAGGATCTTACATGTTTAGTTAGCTGCAACTGGGTTTTGCTAGGATGCCTTTGTAAGGTGGCAGCGACTGGGCAGCGACTAGTCTGGCCCTCTTGGGTAGGCCTTCCACGGTGTTTCTGCTCTTTTGAGTTTTGAGCAAACTGAGAGCATAAAGTTTATAGTTTTAAAGTTTATAGATTACATTATGAGACAAGTTAGCTCAGAGCTCACGAGTTTCATACGACGTTTTTCAACACATTTGCGAGGAAAAAATAAAGTAATTTACCACACAGCAACAAATACGACAAAAACAAAATATTTCTTGATTGGCGGCGCTAGTGGATGCGTGATGCACCCTTAACTACTGAACCCATCATCATAAAATTCTGCATACACTTTGTCAGGGTTACAGAGAAGGACTGAAGGACATAGGGTACCTTTTATCCCGAAATAAAGAATTGTTCCCGAGGGATAGCAAAAAAACTTACCACGCAGACGAAGTGGCGGGCGGCCGCTAGTAATATTTATTGAAGATTATTTTTAATTTAATTTTAATGTAGCCCTTGTAAACAATGAGCTCGATGGCGCAGTGGTTTAGCGCCTGGCCCAGCGTTGCGGAGGTTAAGCAACTTTCGCAAGGATGGTCACGGGATGGGTGGCCAAAAATGAATTATCTCGAGTTCCTCCGTGCTTTGGAAGTCACGTTAAGCCGTTGGTCCCAGGTGCATTTGCAGTCGTTAACACCCGCCAATCCGCATTGGCCCCGCGTGGTGGGTTATGGCCCATCCTCCTTATCCACCCATAAGGAAGGCCTGTGCCCCAGCAGTGGGGACATTAAAATGGCTGATGGTCTTGTAAACAACGCCCAAGACATTAAAGCTGCCTACAGAAGCAGGCCAGCAGGCACACTCCGCACTTTAGGTATGAAGCTACAAGTAGCCGGCATGGCGGTTCTGTCCGGATGGAACAATTTTCTAGAGCTAAAGTCGTCAGAAAAGATAATAAGACAAAAAATATTATGGGAAAAGGCGCGCTGGTGTTTGTTTCTCACACCCAATGCAATAATATTTTGCGAACAAGGGCCGAGTGAGCATACAGCTACAGAATAGATAATATATAGTATACTAGCGTATATACAGCCTACTTCAAAATTATAATTTTAAGTGATAAAATGCAAGTATTTTAATATTTTATAACAAAATATTGTGAATTGTCAATAATTTGATAATAATAAATATTTGTTTGACTTAATTAATTATTTATTTATTCCAAAAATGTTTATGTATTTTCAGCGGTATAAAACCTCTATGTTGTTACTAAAAAAATAACTGTATT
Source organism: Agriphila straminella (assembly GCA_950108535.1). NCBI lineage: Eukaryota > Metazoa > Arthropoda > Insecta > Lepidoptera > Crambidae > Agriphila > Agriphila straminella. The sequence continues at coordinate 8,452,053 of OX467306.1, read as the reverse complement.
ATTAAATAGGGATGGGAATGCTCTGTTTACTCACATAGAACTTGCAGAAAGGTACTAAAATGGTAAATTGTATTTTAGCTTATCAAAGACACCTCTACCAAGATTGCATTAATTGATCATAAAACAGATAATTTTCTTACTTGCTCGTACGGGGTTGGATATTTCGTCGACGCCCTCTTTTTGAGTTTAGCTACAGTGTTAGCAGCTGCGTCACGGAAGCACGGAGCCGCACGCGGCTGCCCCTGGTCTATCTCCTGACTATGCTTCGGGAACTGCAAGGTAAATTATCTTGAGCTCTTTATATCGCACTACCGGAAATAAAAACGCACCACATTGCATACGCATAAATTATGAACATCGAGTAGCTCTGCTAGCGAGACAGGCAGTACATGGAAACAAACGAATCAGCACGTATTGAATGAAGCATGCTTACTCGCTAATTGCTATGGGTTATATAAATAGGGGGTGGTATAAATAGGGACCATCAAACTGAACAACTTTTACTATGGGCCCAACTCTGAAATTGCGAAAAAAACAGCTGTTTCATACATTTTGATATTTTCGTTATTAATTTTTATACGAAACAGGTGTTTTTTTTTCGCGATTTCAGAGTTGGTCCTACAGAAAAAGTTGTTCAGTTTGATATATATACCACATTCGCATTAGGGGTCTTATGTAACACGTTGTATTATTATAGCGTTAAAGTTGGAAAAAATATTTATTTAGATCTCGACTCGTGTAAAATGTGGATACATTTCTCAAATCCTATGGAACCGATCTATAATAACCGCTCACATGTGTTTGGTATGGAACCGCCTGTCGTTTCTTCTGTGGATTTCTCATCGTATTTTTGGCATTATTTTGAAGGAAAGGACCAGTAGTCGGGGCCGACAGTACGGCTTCCTGGAATATTTTGAAGCTGGCTCCATCGTGAGGAACCTAAAAATTATAAAAACGTAGTTTATTCATAAGTCTCCCACAAACAATCTAAACTTTAGGAACCTTTTTCGAATAAAAATAAAAAATCTAAATGTTTGTGAATTATGAATATTATGATTCTAAATAAATTACCAAAGAATACGTAATAACCGCAGGTATCTACTAGAACTTCTCACCCTTGATTTTTGTAGTTCGACGTGGCTTTTTTTCTGCTTCAACAACTCGCTGGTGGTAGAGGTACTGTGGTGACAATTTGCACGTGGAAAAGAAGAGGCTAATTGGCGACCTTGAAGATGATGGTTAGACTACAAACGAAAAAATGTATACCTTTGTAAGTAGATTTCACGGTGGACTAAAATCTATAATAAGTATATAGGTACTTCAACAAAGATAACAAAGCAGAAGTGTATATTTCATTTCATCACGTATCTTCAATCGCGGAAGTGGACGCTGTGCCGTCAGAAGGGTGAAATTCGCTACAAAACTACTCCTTATTTCATAGTCTTGACTGTGATGTGATTGAGCAGACTGGACTTAGTAAATCGCGTGAACATTGTGTAACCGTTCAAAGTTAGTTTTAACAAACGCCAAATTTGGGCCACTTTAAAAGCTTACATCTTTAAGCACGGGAGGTTCAGTGGCGAGACGTTTAGGTTTAGTCTTGGGTATGTTTGGTGGGAAGCTGTAGGTGTGGCATGGTCGCGGCACCCGCTGCTGGCTGCGGTCAGGTTTGGGCGGCGCGCGCTTCATCCACGGCGACTTCGCCTTATGGCCGCGACATGGACTCTGATATTAGAGAAACCGTGTATGTTTATCAATATGATTATATTTTCGATTTTTAAATTATGACTATTCTTATAAATACAATGATCTTTTACAGGACAGAATGTATAATTATTATACTCTATGCAATGTACCGCATTCGTGGCTATCTGTTCCCCAAGGGTTGACTGGGAGTGAATGCTTTTTGCATTAAGCCCGCCTCTTGTACATTATTTTATTGTAGTACAATAAAGAGATCAAACAAACAAACAGGACTCACACCGCAAAGGACCGTTTTATTGTATCCGGTGCTATGGTTTCTTATACGCAATACAGTTGTAGGTATAATTTATCTATTTACCCTACAAGTATTAATACTCGTAATAACCAGTAAAAATAATAAATTGCATAGTTTTCATCACATTCACCAAATCATGAGGTGAATTAAACTAACCACACTAATTACCTACATTTTACCATAAATTATGTACAAGTAAGTCACCTGATTCTGGTGGCAGAGAAGTTTGACTGGCGATAAAAGCCGCGGGGGCGGCGGTGGCGGCCTGCGACACTGCGCTCTCGATGCTGTTGGCGGCGTTGACCAACAGCTGGCAAAGCTCGCAAACTTCGGCTGACGAGGCTACGCAGAAACAATCTTCATCATGAGCAACTTCTAATGTACTCACTCTTAGGGCCCAAACCTTCCTTTTTATGGAACTCAACCCACCAGAGCTCAGTCCCTATGGTGAATATTAACGACTGCAAATGCAACCGGAACAAGCTTTTAACGTGCCTTCCGAAACATGGAGTACCTAAACTATTAAGTAGGTATAACTTCTGCCTTATACTTATGTATTGTAAAGTACCGTCCAATTTTTATCGACTGCAAATACCTACCTACCAGGGGCACTGGGGCATTGTAAGCACACTACCCTTTACTAAAACATGAGCAAATTTATTTAGATACCTACTTGCACATTCAAAACCTGAAAATTGAATACTTGAAGCTGGTTGCCAGGGTGTTGCTGGACTGGACATCGCTGGTAGACAAGGGTCTAGGTCCTAGGTCAAATTCACTATTTAAGTAACCTTAGTCAAAGTGAGGGCATTCAAAATAGTAAAAAAATATTGCAAGATGTGCATGACGAGTATTGTGGAGCAGCTCATGGCTCGTACATCGCGGGCAGCACCTGGGTCGAGATGCGAGCAGCCGGGCGCGTCGGCCGCCAGCCGCCGGTGGTCGCCGGCGCCGCTCGCCGCAGCCGCGCCGTGGACATGCAGCTTTATTTTGTTGCGCACCAGGTGAGGCTTGATCTCTTCGAACCACACATCACATAGCTGGAACAAAATTACTGCAAATTGTAAATACAAAATCTCGTTCTTATTTTTTTCTTTTATGACCTTTTATGACCAACATCAAAAACGAAGAAGTTCTCAACTTGTCGCGTCGTACCTTAATACCTATATATTTTTTGGGATATTTGTATGAAATGTTAGCTAGCTAACGTAATAACGTAATATACGTTTACGTAATTAACGTAATTTCGTAATTACATAATCCACCACCGTGATCTCTTAAATTCAACGGTAGTTTGATTCTTTTAATCAATTTCCCTCTTCTAACACATCAATTATTTGTATTTACAAACTGACTAACAAAAGACATAAACGCGCGCTTAATTTTATATTAGCACAAAGTTGACATGACGCATTTTCATTTACTTCCATGCCTGTCTTTCTGTATTAAAATTAAAGCATTGAATTTGGACCAAATTAAGTAGGTAGGTAAGTACTTAAGTAAGTAGTGCTTATATGGAGTAGCTGAGGCCAGGGGCTTTTCACTTAGTACTTGACTCACTACAAGGGAGCGCGGCCTAAGATTTTAGTTGCGGATTGATTTGATAGATGGCGCTCATTTTTCGTTTGTCAAACAGTCGAGAAATGTCGCTATCCCGTGCTGAATCGCGGTATCGTGTGTCTTTCACAGTTTTATATATTCAAAGCTGATTAGCTATAAAGTAAATTATTTTAAATATATTTCATGACATAGCGGTTACCTCCCAAAAAAATTACAAGTCAAGATTTATAGAAACCTACTAGTACCTATATTATAATATCGTACACTTTTTGTCACATTTCGTTAGATGGCGTTGATCATTAGGTCTGACTGATAACTCTATCTCTAGTATAATAATGTACTCTATGGCTGAGGCTAATAAGTATATTACTCAATAGCAATAGGAAATACAAAAATATCGCAATACGGCCATCGAAATGTTTTACACGGCATGGATGTAGACTTACTTCGTCGCTTATAAATGCTTTTCTATTCTAGTCTTTTCTTAGCTCTTGTTGCTTTTGAATTAGAAAAATGTAACGGTAGTTGGCTTCTTTCAATAAATTTGCAAACTTACTAAAGAAAGACATAAACGCGCGCTTAATTTTATCTAAGAACAAAGTTGACATGACTCATTTTCCTTTGCTTCTATGCCCGTCTTTCTGTATTAAAATAAAAGCATTGAATTTTAACCAATTAAGTTCTAACTTTTGAAAATTTATTGTATACTTACGTGTTTTTTCACGTATTTCTTTAAACTGCACTTATATCGCAGGTAAGCAGGGACAGATATTCAAATCATCACTAGGTACCTACCTCCAGTGTTTCATTGAAAAAAAACATTGCTAATAAATACGATCAGGCACTTACACCAACAAGTGCATTTTCCAAATCATTGCGAAGGCTCTTCGGTATTTTGTTTCTGCTCCTGCTTCTTTCTTTGTGGTGGGTGTTCGACGAAGGCACGCTTCCAGTGATGTCCCCACATTGTTGCTATTTTTCGGCATTTTGAAGAAAGTTTAAATCATCATTTAGCTTGCAGATAAACACAATAACGCACTTACGCTACCGGGGCGATATTAAAAAAAATATTGACCTATGCATTGGCAGTAATTACCTAATTAATGCAGAGACTGACTGGATAATGCGAAGAAACTAGCGCCCAACCCGCACCGGGACTTTTTTCCAGATCCCATACAAACGTCCAATCTAACTCTATATCAAAATTCATCAAAATCGGTTGAAGTTTATGCGTGAACGGAAAATAGACAGAGTTACTTTCACATTATAATACTTTGGTATTAAAGATTCGATTTAAAAATAAAATAGAAATAGTAAAGGGCAGATTTTTCAATGCCTTTTGTTTGATAGCGTATTATACCACCAAATTGAAAATGCTTGTTAGATATTTATCTGGCACAATTTTGAACGACTTTTATTTTATTTGGTTACTTCCTCATTCAACTGACAATGTTATCTGAGGATTGAAAAATCAGCCCTGCCTGTTATCTTTGCTGCCTGTATAGCAACTTTACTTGCCAAAGTTCCAATAAAAGCTTTTAAACGTTTGATTGAAATCTTGCTATCTTTGTGTTTCCATATGTTTATACAGAAACACAAAGATAGCAACAAAGGTAGGCAAAGCATGTAAGTATCTGTTTACCTTCATCGGAGGAAACTGATCTCCCGCAGCCTTGAAAGTAGACCTTCCTCGAGGTCCCTGTTCTGCGGCTATGGATTTCCGCGTCCGTTGTTGGGACATCACTCAATCACTATCACAACACAACATCCCTCGAGTAAACTATAAAAAATGCTAAAAATTGTGAATATTTATATTAACGTCAAATTAAAATATACTTTCAACTGTTCTGTCAATAAAAAATGACAAACTTCAGTCAGATTTGTCACATGAAATTCCATAGACCGTGGATTTTCCTTTCACACGTTATCTATGACATGCCACTTCCGCGTTTTTCAACTACCCGCTTATTCTATGAAATCAGTTGTTGGTAGATACTGCCAAAGATTTGGGTACTGCTGTATAGGAATACAAGACAAATTATTTTTCGGATAAGACATAAAAGTGTGTCAAAGTTTAATTTTATTACGTTTTAGTACGCTAAAGAGCCGGTACGGAAAATGGATACAACGAGTTGGAAAAATACCTTAATCATCGGTGGACCATTTTTGTGTGGACTTATTTATAATTTTTTCAAGAACCGGTTGGATAAACCGTTGGATCCTAATATTAACGAAGTATTATTCTACGGAGCTATGGAAGAAAAGAAGAGAACGGAGATAGGCCTGAATAATCTATTTTGTATTTACTACGTTCTAGCGCACGCATCTAGGACAGTGGACGTTTGCGTACCGAGCCTCGAGAGTGAAATCATAACCAAGTGCTTATTAAACGTACACCAGAAAAACGGTACGAAAATCAGAGTTGTACTGCATAAGAGTAATCAGTTGGAGACATTATCGACATTGTCAGGTCAAGGCATCGAAGTCAAAGTGATCCAACCCAGGGAGCTATTGGAACATGAGTTTATATTAGTAGATGCATGTGAAGACTTTGATGATGCCGTGGCTGTTATGGGCTCTTTGGACTATGATACGACTAGAGTCAATTGTAACAGAGACTATACTATGCTGACTGCGGAGCCTAACGTTGTGACAAATCTTAAGAAGGAATTCGAAAGAATCTGGAATGATACACAGAAAATTGGCGAGCAATAATAGATTTGGTACTTTTGAATAACGCTAAATATTATTGTACGTGTAATAACGAATAGCAATTAGTTTTATTGTAGATTAACAACATTAAATATATTGAAGAGGTTTTATAAATAAAATAGTTGCAATAACAAAAATACTTTGATTTTATTTCATTTTTCTAGTTACGATTTAAAGCAAAAAATTACATCTATTGTATTATTTTAATTACATTTATTTGTACTCGAGAGCATTTTAGTCTAATAAATCCACACAACGAACCATATACCAGTACAGAAATATGTGACAACGGTGATATCAATCACATCTTATCAATCACAGCTCTTATTTTCAAAATCTAGTGGTAATATTTTCATAAAATATGTTTTATTTCTGCTGGCACTTGTTACACAATAGATTTCTATGATACAATCTTAACACAGAATGGAAGTTAAACAAGTCATACAGAAAGAGAATTTGAAATATAATACAAAGAAATGCTATGCGCAAATGCATTTTTTACTGGATATAAAACCCACTGGCTTTGGCTCCTACGAGGTAAGTACATAAATGTTTTAAACATTATTATTTTGATTTTTGAAGTGATCTAAGCAAAATATCTAATCTTACATAAAATGCAAAGCTTAAGTTTATTATGTGAATGATATTGATTACTTACCAAAATAAATTATGTGTGTGAAATAATACTAAACATTTATAAATAAGAATTAAAATAACCCAACATAAAGTTATCATAATTAATTATATTATTATAAATAGTAACTCAACTTTAGATACTCTTTAGTAAAAAAAATGATTTAATTTTACCTAAATATTACGTTAGGTGTTTACTGAAAATAATCACATGAATTTAAAACTGATTCATCATACAGTAATTCGTTCATTAATTCATCAAAAAATTCAGGAACTACTAATAAAACTGAATTATAATTGTTATAAATATAATTATAATTTAATTTTATATGCCAACCTCATTAGATTGTAATAAAAAATATACCACAATTTTTAAAAGTCATATCATAGTTCATCAAAACAGAAGTTAGAACCAACACATCTTGCAAGAAATTCAGTTTGTTCATAACATTTAATAATATTCGGTAGTTATTCATTTAGCTTAATAGAGCAACAATAAAACTTACAATTATTTGGCTAGGAACATACTGCAATAAAAACGTTTTTGTTAATGAAAATCTATTACAAACTTATGTTTCTAATTTTGCTAAAATACTTTTCACTTCATCCTCAGTATAAATTACTGAAACTACTTCAAATATTTTTTTTAATAATAAATTACAAAAAAACATATTGAAATCATTAATTATTCTCAATCACTTTATTCTTAACTGCTGTATTGATATTGATATTAAAAGAGAAGAAAAATAGTATATAACAATATTACACCACATATTCAACCAGTTCAATGTCAATGGAAAGTAAAACTTATGGCTAACAGCACAGAATAAATAATAGTGTAACAGTCCGACACAAAAGTGACTAGCGATGTCGCTATTAGGTTCAAGCACACATGTTGGTACAAGCTACATCAGGCCCACTCTACCGTATTTCTTCATAGCTCTCTTCATTCACTAGAGCGGAAAAACCACTCGCTCACTTCCACGCGTTTCGGTATCACGTTCGCCGAGCGGTATTCTCACTCTGGCTAACGATGTTTCTAAGGGGCGAAAAGAGACAGCTATGGCAAAATGCGGGGTCGGGCGATTCCATGAAGCTCAACCCATAAAAAATAAAAACGCATCCATCTGGATTTTTAGTATAACAGGGATTGTGTCCTAGTCACTAGCGACGGATATTTGATGTCATACGTCAATTTCGATGTCGCTAGTGGCATCGTGGTGTTCAGACTGTGGAGACATAGTATCGTCGGGGATGTCGTGTGGTGATGCCATGGCGTATTCATGGGGGGAGCTGAGGTCGTCGTCTGGCGAGCCTGGCAGATCCTCATCCATCATTATTGTGGCTGGCAGTGATGGAGACACTTCTTGTAATTGACTTGAATATACTGAAATTGACAAATAAAAACGATGTAATCATATTTCATACTCAAGCTTTTATTTTTGTAGATAAATTGTTTTAAATAAATACTGAAACAAAAATAAAGCCTACCTACCTTTAATATTAGAAGATTTGAGATCAGCACTGAAGTTGAGAGACTCCTCCATTGCTTCTATGGTAAGTGTGTCTGTATCGAGACTGTCCATGGATCCTGAACATGATGGTGAACTATCTGGGTTTGTTAAACTCAAACCAATACTGTCAAGTTGAGGTATATGTGGTCGCACCTGTATTTAACAAAAAAGAAGAGGTAAGAGCCTGACGTACAGTGACAAAAGGCAATTGCTGTCTTAATCCAAATAATATCAAAAGAGTTAATTATTCTAAAATTGCTTATCATTTTGGTATAACATTTGTATAGGAAGTTCACTGTATTATTATTATTTTGAGTAAATGTTTTTCAAACAAGTATATATTATAGTAAGAATGAAATCTGCAAAAACATACAAAAAATTACTTAAAGAAATAATAGTTTGTATTTGCTAAATGATGCGATATTATTATTTTCCTCAACTAAATTGATATTCTGGTATAATTTAGCTATTTAAAGCTACAAAACAAGAATATACTAAAATTATTATTTATTTATTTAACTTTTAGACAGAAAATAGGAATTCTGCTTTAAGTTTAGTAAAAACTAAAAGTGATAATAATAAAGTACCTTCATGCCATCAGGCCGATGTGGGTTTCTGCATCCTTTACATTTACATTCAGTGCATGGTTTACTTTCAACATAACACGGACACCGCTGGCCGCAGCAGGTCAGTTTGCCCGGTGTAGCAGTCGCATTTCCACAACGGCATCCTTTTCGTTTACTGCTTGCTGAGCTCCGAGATCTATTTGATGGTTTTTTGAAACTTGACTGAAAATAGTAAATAATGGATTCTATTTAGTTACTTGCAGATGGAGGAGGCTTATATCCAAGAAGAGATTCAAAACATATGTTGATGATGTTTCCGTTTCCGGTACTCGTAATAGAAAGACGTAATATATTTTGCTCCTAGCTAATTTAAAGTTAATAGACGAAATAATGCACATAAAATAGTAAATACCTCATAGATCCTTGCAGTCACTCCAGCGCAAACAAGGTATGCACATAACCTATACCGCACATCATTTGTCGCACTGATATTTGTTAAGTTAAAAGACTATATATACAAACCTTTGCTTTGCTCTCTCTGCCACTTGATTCTCCTTGTGAATTTGTGTCTGAATCATCTACAGCTTTCCGTTTTATTGTAATCTTATTACCAGAACCCGCATACATGACAGAATAAAGTGGAGATCCATTTGAAATTGACCGAGAGTTCGGTGAACCTTTACTGGATGACCGAGTCTCTGAGTTATTCGAAGATGATGCTCCTTGAGTCTGTGTAGATGCTGAATTTGTGTAAACACATGGCAATATGCTATAAGCTGACTTCGAAAGGCCTGCTGTACTCTTATAATCGTCAGAAAATCCTGCTCCTTCCTGTATCAAATCTATTAGTCCAGAACTGGCTACCGTACCACCATTTACACCAGCAACTATTTCATCTTCGTCTAACAACGTTTTGTACACATCAGTGCCTATAAAATATTCACAAAGCTTTTTATAACACTGTAAAAGTATTCGTAACTGCAGATTTTCTGCGTACTGTTCGTAGTCTTTGCACCAACTGCAGGAAGGTTTCAATTTCTTTCTACCACCTTTACATTTCTTGCAAACGTGATGTTGACAACTCGAAGGCGTGTAAGGTTCTTTCAATAAATTACCACAAACTGTACAAGACAAAGATTGGCGTAAATAGGGAACTAATCGAAAAAGATCCGTCCATGTAGATTTGTCTGCCGCATCGGCTAGGATAATTAACCGACACGTCGAGACATACAAACTTGTAGCGTTCATCTTCATCTGTGAAACGTGTATATTAACGCAAACATTTGAAAGAAACTTTAATAAATTGTTTACACCAAAATATTACTCAGCCAAAAAGCCGCAAGCGTTTCGTTTTATCAATCACCTCACCCGTCAATGTCACTGTCACTGGGTGCATTCCAGAAGACCAATCGCTAAGTCATCGATCACCACAGTATACATTCACTGTTTTAATGTTTAATTTTATTATTTTCCATGTAGGGGTGCACAGACCATACAATACATCAAGTATATATGTATATATATCTTTTAATATACTATATCTATGATATATATAGCTATAGGAAATTATAAGTACTTCGTAAAACAGGAAGGTGCACTGCGGCTCAAAAACGGTCCACTTGAGATGAGATAGCAAGTACGAGGTCAGTGTGTCTCGCTCTATTAGGGTAACCATTAGTTTGAAAATAAATAGACTTGTTCTCTTTTATACAATTTTTCTCTTTTATACAATTTGTTATTATTGATAACTTCTAAACGCGAAAGCATTTGTTAGTTAGGCAGTTTTTAACCGACTTCCAAAAAAGGAGGAGGTTCTATGTTCGTCTGTATATTTGTTTTTTTTTGTGTATGTCCACCGATTACTCGAAGACGGCTGGACCGATTGAAATGATTCAAACGTTATTACATTAGGGTACACTCCCAAGTTGGTCCCATTTTCTAAAATTTGGAAATCGGTTCAGTACTTATCAAGTAATTTTGAAAAAAGCACGAAAATAGTATGATTTTGTGTGAATTACCTCGATGATTGGACGTATTACTTCTTTGTTTATGAACTGAATAAGATAATCATTTTTTTGTTGGAAGAGGGATATCTTAAGTGTAGTTATTTAACCGACTTAAAAAAGGAGGTTTTCAGTTTGACCCGTATTTAAGTATGTTTCTCCGCGATTATCTTACGTTTGGCTGAGCCGATTTTTCTACATTATTTAATATACCTTACCTACAAGGTACCTACACTAAAAATAAAAAAATAAAAAATTGTTTAAAAAAAAACAAAAAACCGACTTCAAAAAACCTACCTCTAAAAAGCAAGAAATAATATTCGTAATAATAAAAATACGTCTATTGAAGTCGGGTGGGGCTTTTAGAATAAAAAAAAGGAATCTGTACTCCAGCGTCCTCAGAGAGTCCTCATAACCAAAGACATCACTTCCAAAAAAGTCTGAGAAGTTTTATGTAAAGTATACCAACCAAGGATTTTTTTTTTTAAATTTCAATACAAATGATCGAAATAACCCTGCGCGAGCCGTTATGATGGCGAACTTTTAAATTCCTATTAAAATTATTAAATAGATATAAAGGACTTAAATAACACGCAATACATTAATTAGACAAATACCTCATTAGGTATTCCTACAAAAAAAGGGCTTTTCACTTCTCATGCTCGTAAAGTTCGTCATTATGTTGGGTATAGGCTGCATAAAATCGCTTTTCATGCTCTAGAGCATAAAGTAAAATCTTCGTCTAAGTTCAGACTTTAAGACAAAGGTCGTCAGGTAAACAGCCACACGCAATTAAACTTCGTTAAATAAACTTGTTATTTTCTTCATTTTTATACATAATCATGTTTCGAAATGGGAAACTGGAAAAAAAATCTGAAATAATCGGAGGAGTTTTCTTCGATTGCTGCGCAAAATTAAATGTTTTTCATGTTTCAAATTTTCTTCCGGCGGGCTGAATATCTAAATAGAAACCACCTAGCGACCGGTCTCACTTGACAGATGAATGTGATACATTGCTTCTTCTTTTTGGGGTAAAAAAAAAATACCAAAGAAAAGTAGTACCTAATGTATGTCAAATGAAACCGGTCGCTAAATAGTTTCTATTTAGATAATCAGCCTGCGGATTTGCTTGTTTATTGATCCTATCTCAGTGAATGATGACCCGATTTTCATAAAACTTTGTATGTATAAGCTCAATGGGTGTCACAATTAGTGCAAGTAAAAAAGTTACCCTTTCAGCCCCCAACCCCTCCATTCCGGGAACTTTTTGACTTCCCCTCGTAGGTATACCTGTTTAATTTTAATAATAGTACCTACCTAGTCGCAATCGCAAGCTATAAAAAAACTATTAAGTAGGTTCATGATAATTAAAAAATAAAACAAGTTCTTGCGTGAAGTACAACTAGAGAGAATAAGTAATACAACTTTGCAAAACTCTTTCTGAGACAGAGCGCCAAGTGACCCCACCCAATTTATCCAATTGAACCCACTAGTGAGTGTTACTTATACCTAGTTTAGTTAGACTATTGTTTACTTCTCACACGACAAAGATAGTCTTTAGGATGCACTCGTTAAGGCGAAGCATAATTATAATTATGTTTTCATATTTACTGATAAACAAAACAACAAACTCTTATGTGCCTTCACTTATCAGGGTTATTAATTCAAAACAAAAGACGTCCATTTACTCATCAAACATAATAAACATAATCGACCAACCAATCGGATCATTTAGATATCATTATATTGGTTCGTATCTGGCCCAAATGAGCGTATCGTGTCATTGTCTTAAAGTCGCTCACTAGCTCGTTAGATAGGGTGCTCTGTAGAAGGACAGCGTTGATAAAAGATTACAACTGAATCAGTTACAGTTGATCCTCCAAAGGGGAAAGAACCATCTGGAGCATCGAATCCGTGGACAACTAATTGAATAAACGAGTGCCTTCCTGCGGTGATTGGGCCGGAGTCTCGCGGACGTATCCACCAGTGCTGACTGTTAGATGTGCTGTGACAGTGATGCTGCTATTCAATAGTGATTGATGTGGTGTGCAGTGATTTAAGTGCGACATCCTGAAAAATCGCAGCAATGTGTAGGTCAGTACTAAGTCTTTACTAATGTAAGTACATACAGCCCTCTTCATTGTAGGGAGCAAGCGTAACGTTAATCTTTAAGTTGATGTGTCCTGATCATCACCCTTAGTGACATGGATACTAAATAGAAATTAGTAAGGTCACCATTTTGAAACTGGACTTAGGTAGGTAAATCGCACGTCACATTCATTTAAAAAATAAAAAAATTAAAGGGGATTTCAGACCACGTGAATGAACAACTTTTACTAAGGGGCCAACCACGAAATATCGAAAAAAAAATCTGCTGTTTCATAGAAAAGTACAACATCGACTCGACTATAATGTATGGAATGGAACATCTGACTTTTTTTGCGATTTTAGATATAGTACTAAAAATTAACCTGTATGTACCATGTACCTACTTATTTGATGTTAATCTTAATAATTTCTATACTTAATAAAAAAAATAGATTGGAATATGCTATAAGTATTTAGTTGTTTTTATCTCTAAAGCTAAGGTACCTACCAATTTGCAGTTAAGGAAGGTAAGATATCCTGAAAACTCTTTTTAGAAAATTCATGATAGTACGCTCGTGAGTATGCTCGCTCGCAATCTCTACTAACTATCAAATTAAGTACGATTTTTCCGTATAACATATTCAATTTAATTTTTCCATGGCACATGAAGTACCTAAAACAAATACATGCGTACCGATGTATTTAATACAATAATCTGATTACTTTATGCATTAAGTAATGTGTTTCGTGTTCATTAAATAGATATTATTACCAATCATTGAATAAATAAGTAGTTTCATTAGAATTGTTTTATAATGTTCAACATTAATGTCAGTAGACTTTCGACTAATTATCACAGTATATTTCATACCAGTTGGTAAATAAAATACCTACACACTTTTGATGTGTGACGTTCGTGACTTAGAGATACATACAGAGATAAATGTGCCTTTTAAGGTTTTCAACTTTAATTTACCTTTTCCTTCTAAATCAACCTTGAAGAATCATTAAATTGAGCGGAGAAGAAAAGAGGAGAATTAAAGAAAAACTTTTTTTATTTCCAAAATTCAGTCCCAAATGTGTGATTCTTGGTGTTAATACGGAAAAAAGCATCTAAAACCCGCATCTCTAGGCAGAAAGTGTGTTACCTTTGTAAAAAAAAGAATGATAGGAAAAGATTAAATCCTTACCTCCGTTAAATGTGTAAGAATTTAGTCATGATCGATGTTTGGAATTGCAATATTTAATTCGTAAAGTAATTAATCTTTAGCTGGAATCAAAATATACATGCCTGACGCAATTACTTGGTATTATCACGAATAACACGATCGGTAATGTGATTTTATGATTCACCTCTGAAAACGATTGTTTTATCGGAACACTTTGTGGATACGGATATAGCCAATAGCCAATATCAAAATATCGTCACTAACAGTTTACATAAATACATAATTTCTACTATCTGCCGCCCCCGACTACATCTACGTGGACGGATATTTATTTATCTCTCGGAAAGAGTATTTTTTCTGGATGAAAGGATAGGTATCCTATGTCCGTTTTTGATGATTTTCATCTTGATCGGACTTTAAATCTTAACAAAAACAAACACACTTTCTCATTTAAAATATTAGCTGTTAGGATTTAAAAAGTTTTTTTTGTATTGTGTTGTTTGTAAATGCATATATTTTCGAGGAATCAGTGAGCATAGGACAAAAATATACCTACCACGAATTGAGAACCTACTCCAAGGAGTAGGTTTTTGAAGTCGGTTCGAAATAACCAAATCTATCCAGCCGTTCTCAGTGAAGCGCTTGCTTAATTTATTACCAACGAACAGCATTTCATTTTTATTATAATATAGAATACAGGGTTATTTGTAAAACACCAACAACCTCGCAATTCACTTTATGGTATGCAATAAAATATTGAATTGAATTGAATTGAAGAGTAGATTACTTACTAACATCATAAACAACAACATTTGTTTTACGTCATATTAAAAAAATAAATAAATATATTTTCTTAGTGACAAATTATACAAATTTTGGAATGTGCTCATCAAGGCCTTTCATTTGATACCACTAATCAAAAATAGAAAAAAAAAATCATCAAGGTTTCAAAACTTGAAAAAAAAAAAAATATTAAACATGGATTATGTTTGCGTGTGGCTGTTTACCTGACGACCTTTGTCTTAAAGTCTGAACTTAGACGAAGATTTTACTTTATGCTCTAGAGCATGAAAAGCGATTTTATGCACCCAACATAATGACGAACTTTACGAGCATGAGAAGTGAAAATGCTGTTGTTTATTGTGTTCGTAGGCAATCTACTCCTGCGACTGCGAGGTTGTTGGTGTTTTACAAAATAACCCTGTATAAAGATAGATATGATTATTTTGTACAACTTTGCAGCTGTTTTGCATCAAAAATATTTTTCTTTTCTCTTTGAAAAGAATTTTTGCTGTAATTAACCAGTAAGTAACTACCTTAAGGACTGAACAATTTTCAGAGGTCACTCTCTATTATACTTACATGAAATTTGTGTCCGTACCATAGAAATAGAATGTCAAAGAACAACAATGTCAATAAACAGGTGATCCGAAAAACGAATGTAAGTATACATTATATATGAGATACGTAAAATATGTCTTACATACATAAAATATGACTATATTATGGCAAAGGAAATTAATAAACTATGTTCCATACTGTTTTCTTCGTCGATAAACGAATAAATGTAGCGAAATTTGATTTGAGAGAAATGTGTGGCAATATCTTATTTACCTGTGAAAAGTGTGATTAATTGGATTGTTTCTTTTTGTCACATCACAATCACTAACAGAACAAGACACCATAGCTCCACGATACCCTTATTTAGAATTCTAATCAAGATTACCAGATATTTTAAAGAAATTGTGATTGCTCTTTTGCTAGGCGGGACGCTAGGGGCTCTTACTGTAAAAGAAGTTGGCACATTGTCACTTGATCCTTTGTCTCTTTTTTTCATAGACCGTGTTCGTATAATGTTAACTTCTCTTTTCCACGCTTTGTTGGTCTTCTTGAGCGCAGCGAAATTTTTTCTATGTCTATGGTCTGTACCTACTTTCGGACGATAGATTCAAAAACCGCGGGCCGCGAGCGTCTGAAACACGGACGAGATTTTCGGAAAAGCGAATGTAGAGAATATGCATATTATATAGTTCACACAGCAATTATTGAGCGATCAAACAGTCACGTTACATAAGTTCACACTTTTATGATTTGAGAAGCCTCAAAGAGCCCAACTATGACTTATGGAAATTATAAGTAGTTTATTTCGTTCCTGTTAAAGTCTTACTTCTCCCGTTTTTTGCTCGATATTATAACGAGGACAGTTGAAATTTTCACAGATGATGTATTTCTGTTGCCGCTATCTACGAGCAACACGGCTTCGGTTACAGAAGCCCGTCTTGCTCTAAGGATATCTATAACAACAAATGCTAAAACAAAATAAAATAAATATTTAAGGGGGCTCCCATGCAAAAAACATGATTTTTTTTTGCTGTTTTTTGGTACGGAACCCTTCGTGCGCGAGTCCGACTCGTACTTGACGGTTTTTATGTATGTTTTATCATAACTTTGCCAGTTGTTGACCGATTTTAATTACTTACTCTTTTTTATCTGAAAGAACAAATAGTTCAGGTGTGTTCCCATAAAATGTTTACAGAGAGAGCCAAAACCAGAAAAAAGAGTTGAGTTTATCTGAGCACCGTGCAGGTGAAATCTTTTTCAGATAAGTACTTAACCATTATAAAACACTATTTTCATCTCCTCCTTTTGCCTGTTAGTATGCCATTAGTCCATGAAAATGTTCCAAATCATTAACTACAGTACAGCTACGCTTAAGGTAGTGAATAGATAATTGTAATAGGGCGTGGGCCATCATAAAGATCAACCAGACAATTGGGCCGCCGCTACGCGCTCTGCGCAGGAGTGTCCTCCCTACAATGCGCAACGTCCCATTTCCGCCGAAGTACGATGATCCTGGAAAATTCACAGTGATCGTTGATATTCTAACTATACATGTTTAGCTTATGGGTAAAAATCCAAAAAGTTCCAAAAATTTTATACGCCGTAGTAAATTTTTATACGCCGCCGTAGCCTTATTTAGTATAGTAGTAATCTATACATTTTACCTACAGATAATTAATTTCATCACTGAGTTGTGTATGAGATTAGAGTGAATTTTATGATTATCTATATGTAAGTTATTATGTAACTTATATACCTACCGTAAAACCACAGTACATATATAAGTTTTTCAAACAGTATAGGAGCTCCATGGAAACGGTCGAATTTGACGGCTGACGTCACTCTAAGAGCTCTAAGCAAAGTTCGCAGTACTTTAGTCGGGGTTGTCACATCGCGTGGATTAGTTCACCGAGACTATTGTTACTTAATTTTTTTGATTGGCCAAAATGATTCGTCAGAGTAAACGATATTGTGCTGTCTACGGATGTTTAAACTCATCTGAATTTTCATTATTTAAACTTCCTGCCGATGTTGAAAGGTAAAATGTTTTAAATAATCGAACCTGTAAAATCATGTAATCCTGTAAAAAGTATCATCGATTGGGTTTGTGTGCTCGACTTGTGCTCGATTACAAATCTCAACTATTTACTTATAAAGTAATAAAATAATAAAAAATAGAACCTAATTATTATAATATTATTCAAAGATAATTTTACAAACTGACATCAATGTTTATCAACAGTCGTTGTTCAATTTTAAAATTGCCGCATTTTTCTTTCTATTCTATTCGACGAGACGGCCGGAGAATGCCAACCCTAGCGATCCGACGGAGTGCAATGACAAAAGGGCCTAAGTGACGTTAGCTCTTCTACTGTTTGAAAAACTTATATATGTACTGTGGTAAAACCCTATAACTTCGCCTACTAAACTAAACTTCGCCTAAAAAAAAGAAACTTCCAAATCTCGGGAAATTAAATGGAAAAGTCACTTTTTTGAATTTGGTAATAATCTCTCGTTTGTTGTGGCAAAACTGCATTCTACTGTCTATGGAAACTAGCTGTCAATTTGAAGCAGTTGCAAAAAAAGTCGGAATTTTCGCGCGTGATTTTCGACAGTGTCCCCAAAAAGTCGTCTGTCCATCAGCCTATTTTGATGTCCCCACTTCTGGGGCACAGGCCTTCCTTATGGGTGGTAAGGAGGATGGGCCATAACCCACCACGCGGGCCCAATGCGGATTGGTGGGCGTTATCGACTGCAAATGCAGCCGGGACCAACGGCTTCACGTGCCTTCCGAAGCACGGAGGAGCTCGAGATAATAAATTTTTGGTCACCCATCCCATGACCGACCCTTGCGAACGTTGCTTAACTTCCGCAATCGCTGGGCCAGGCGCTAAACCACTGCGCCACCGAACTCCACCGAGATACAACCGTTACAATTCAAATATAAACAATGAATTGGCAAAAATTAAAAAAAAACGTCAAAAGCAGGCGAAGTTATAGGGTTTTACGGTACTATAAAATATTTGGTACTTTTGTCGAAAACCTAGGTTTATTTTTACATTAGAAAGAAAAACTTTCTTCAGATACCGCGGGGGTTACTCCCGAAACTCGAACGAGGTTCTGATTGGTATCCAGTAATGTCAAAACAGTACAATGGAAACCATGGCAACCGTTTTCAATTTACAAAAATAACAAGATTTTTGACGTTTATTCAGAACCTCGTTCGTGTTTCGAAAATTTACTTCCATAATAAATTATGGTTAATTTGTTGTTCAATTGATATTTATTGTCAATCGGATAGTTAAGAGAGACAAAAGAAAACTAAGTTTTATATGCTCTAATAATCCCTGAGAGCTGGGAGTCTCCGTAAGTCGTATTCCGCGAAACAAGCATGTAGAAGACGTACAAGTCACCAATTTAACTCAATTAATTTGACCTCTAATAATTAAGACAGTTAACTGTGGGAGACCCCTGGGAGGCGTAGCATTGAATTTTTATTTGCTTAAGTTTTTGCGTAGGCATACGCCTTATGAAGTAATATGTAAGTACTTAGATATTATTAATTTGTCATTTTAGGAAGACGATTGTTGATACACATTAAACTCTGTTTTATTTTAACACAAATAATATGAAAATAACATTATTTGAAAAAATCTACATGGCCTCGAAGAGGACATGCAAAGTCATGAAAATATTAATAAAAACAAAATCACAATGAAAATACAGAAAGTGAAATTATTTAAATACGATCTATTCCTTTCTAATTACCAATGATATTTGTTTATTATCGTAATTAATTTTCTATTCCGATCCGAACGAATACCATTCAGTAATAAAATGCTTGTAATTCCATTTAAAACTGGTATCTATTAGTTAGGAATAGAAAATTTGTTACGACAATAAAAAAATACCATTGGTATTAGTTTTTGGTATTAGAAAGGAATAGAATAGATCTTAAAAACTGCACCTGAAAATATAAAACAGTTACATGTGAATAAGTTTAAGACGGCACTCTATAAATCGCTTAGCGATAAAATGTTCTACAGTCTAAAAGAATATATGGACAATGTCCATTGAACATTGCCATTCCTTGAAATTTAAATTGGGTATTATTTTGACATTTAAATTAGGTATTATCTCGACATTTAATTTGTTATTATTTCGAAAATTATATTAGGTATTGGTTTGACACGTAAATTAGACATTATTTTGACATTAAAATTAGGCATTAATTGACTGACATTAATATTTTTTTAGGAATTTAAAAATGATTTGAATTTTATAATATTCTGTGTGACATTACTTTGTGAATCTTTTACTGACATCAAAATATTGTGAACTATTTCAATTGATAATATTATTATTGCATTTGTTTCAAATAACAATGTTAAGTAAATATCGAATTTGTTAAAAAAAAATTGCATGCTGTTTTGTTTTGCAATTTGTTAAAAGAAAAAATTTGCATGCTGTTGGGCGAACTTTATAACTAGTTTAAGACCTTCAGTGACCTATTCAAAGGCAAATAAATTAATTTCTAATTTCACAAAGCAAATACTAGAACATCAGAGAAAAAAAAACATCTTCTTATTTTCTGACTGGTTTATATCGAAGGTAGTGTGTATTCCGTAAGAGTTCAACAAATGTTTGTTGAACTTTCTACGATGTCTGTCTGTTCTAACAAAAAAAATCTTAACTTTTTATGATGGAATTGCATTGTTAAGCTATCGTTCTTAATCAAATAAGTATTATTAGTAGGTAACCTTGAACAATTATCTTTTCCCAAGTGGCATAATACTTATCTTGATCATCATATCATATAGCTATCGTTATATGGGAGGTACCCAAACCTAGTACCTACTTACTTATAAGTACTAAAAATTTAACTGAAACATTTAACTTTATCAGTTATCTTACAAATTCAATGCCAGTATTATTATTATCTAAAAGATATGAATGCGAAAACATAATTTTCCTAATTTTTAACGTTGATATAAACAACATCAATACCAACCGCTGAATTACAGAGCCCAGACTGACGAAAATCGAAAAAGATAGGTCTTCAAAAATGATATTAAGGTTTCTAAGACAATTTTTTTTCAAAGTCAGCCGTTTGAAAGATAAACACTGCCAAAGTGGTAAAATGTGTGTCGTCCCGTCCCCCCCTCTAACTTTTGAAATAGGTGAGTGAAAAATCTAAAAAAAATATTTATGCTATAGATCTTAATAAAAACTTTCACTGAAAATTGGTTTGAACGAGATATAGTAATTAGTTTTCGAGATATATCATATTTTCCAAAACCGCAAATATAACTTTGTCATTCATACCAACACTGTGAAAAACAAAGTTATTTTTACAGACGAAAAATGATAGTGGTATTAAATACGGTATGGTATATAAGGTAACTACGGAACCCTACGGCGCGTGGCCCGACACGCACTTGGCCGGGTTTTTGTACCTAAAATTGCTACTGCGCATGTCACGTGGTAGGTAAGTACTAAAAGAATGATGGCGAGATTTGTACACAAAAAAATATAAATTTAGAGAAAATTAAATTGATATCTTTTAATTCCTTGCCTTCAGAACAGTAACTTCTAGAAAGAAATATATTTTTAGAACCCGGGGAAAAAAGAGATAATATGTAACGAAACGCATTTTTCTCAATAGGTCGGACTCATAAAAAAAAATCGCAATTGTCATCTGTGTGACTGTCATATCTGTATTGTCCCCCAGTAGTATATTGTTCTGTGGTCTTGTCAATGTCAAACTTGCGTTTCGCGCCTTTTTTACTCTTTTTATTAGGGTTCCGTACCAAAATGGTAAAAAGGAACCCTTATGGTGTGACTCAGTCTGTCTGTCTGTCTGTCACAGCTGGATATCTCGAGAACTACTAATGGTATCAACTTGTTTGTAAACTAGGTAGGTACTTACCTAGTTTCTATTTGTGTGTGGTGACAATATGTTGAGGAATAATGATTCTCCTGTATGTAGCGGTATGAGCAAATTACTTTCAAAGGCAATAAAAATTATATGTATAATCTGCAACTTTTATCTCGTACCTACAGTTGGCTATTATTTGTAATCCATTGCATTACATAAAAAGCACGTGGATAACATCAGCTAGCCGGTTCCCAGCTGCGTCAAAGTTGTCACCGCCGAGGACAACATCCATTATAAAACTGCAACACACTATTATTGCATTACTTTAAACCCACTAATTTGATATTAATTTTGCGTCCATTATTTTCATTATCTACGCTGACATAAGAATAACTAAGCTGTTTTACAATGTCACCATCTGACGCTGGAAAATTATAGGTGTGCTGTATACAGAGCAATGGAAATAGCATTTTTCTGGAAATATTTCCGTGAGGATTCGTCACACACATTCTACCTTGGCCGAACGTATGATTTCATAGTTTTTTATTGTGGAAATGAGCCTATCATTTCCGTGATTACATACATCAAGATAGGTACCTACTAATCATGTAATTAGATAACAGCTGCTTATTTACTTTATTGAAATATCTTAAATTAATTTCCAAACTTCCAATAACCCTGAAAGTTTCTAATTCGATGTAAATTTTTCATAGGGAATGTCTTTCAGTTTCAGTTATTCAAACTAAGTATTCTGCTTGATTACAGAATATTTAAGTCTAAATATTGAAGATCTCTCCCGAAAATTATGAAGTCTAACATAATAAGAACCTACCTATAAAGTTTATGTTAGCATAATCAATATATTGATATCGAAAGTAAAACTTATTTGTAATTTCAAATAAAACTAAGTAGAAACAATATAAGTATTATTGCAATTTAAGTATCTTTTAAATCAAGTTACTTATGAATTCCTTAATCTAAATGATAAAATACTTATATAGGCTTAGCCATTTTAGATATGAACTATATATGGAAATTGTACACCATCATTAGATATATTTTTATGTAAGTTTATTAATAAAAGTCTTAAAAGGCTGAACACTTTTTTACAATGTAGCGCAAATATTGCCATCATAAAGTTTAAACTTGTAATAAGTTCCTATATAAGTAGATACCTAGAACTATCAAAGTTATTTTATAAGTATAATGAATACTAAGTAGTAGTATTCAGCAATTTTGATGATTTGTCCAGATTTATTATTTTTTCTAAAAATCGACATTTGACGCGACGACGCCAAAATTGATAAGATTTAAGTTTTCCTTTCATGAAACAATCACAATAAATAAACTTGGCTACTGTTTACAGTAAGATCGTCTTAACAAACGTGGGGAGGTAATGTAGATATTATTATTCGACAATTCGTAAGGTTATTAACTAGCTACTTTTTATTTGTGGCGCTTCATGTTCTGTGCATTAGGTAAGTACTTTAAAGGACAAAGACCTAGGAAATATAAAACAGGCGTGAAACTGGAAGCCTTATCACAGTAAATAACGGTACATTACATTATAACGACCTACTTACAGATAGTATATTCTAGCAGTAGACAAATACCATCTTACAAGACTTGATGAAGATACGAAACCACTACTAGCGCCGCCAATACATTTATTTTTATTACTCGTCAACCAAGTCAATAGGTATTTAAAAATTAATTTAAAAAAATAAAAAACCCGCCTGCATAAAGAGACAAGTCAACTTAAAAGATGGAAACAAGATTAAATATTAAAGGCAACATAATAACTGAGAAAGTGACATTATGAATGATTTGGTTTTTAACCTTTTTCCGATATATTCAAACAATATTTTTTTTACTTTTAACTGCACGTTGATATTCAGAACATTGAATTTTTAGATATAGGTACATACTTAAAAATTGGGTTACCTACGCCTCAGCTTGCTCTTTTACTAAAAATTCTATTGTTTTTTTTAAATAAAGTTTTATGAAATTGCATCAAAATATCTACTGGTTGTCCATGATGCAAAAAACTATGCAATCAATTGATTTTCGATAAATTAATCATTCGATTTATTGAGCATTCGATATATTAACTATTTTAACGATAGATTATTTGTAAATTTGATATTTTGAACATGAACGTTCGATTTTTTGACCGTTCGATGAATAGTGTTCGATATTTTGATTTTCGATCATTTGGTATTCGATATGGCGTAGGTAGGTAACCATTAAAATTTACGGTGTAGAGTTCGAAGGAAAAAATCATTATCATCCGATCAATCAAGAGGATTGCAATGTGGGAGAAAATCTACGACCCTTCCACCTTTGTCCACCACTGGGGGCGGGGGATAAGTCGGGAAAAGGGTTTTTTTAAATATACATTTCTTCCCGATGTCCCCTAGTGGTGGACAACGGTACTAGACCGTGCATCCTTTATTTCTTCGATATCCACCATGGGGGGCAGGACAACGGGAATAGGGCAAATCTACAAGGTCAACGGTTTTCGGTAGAGTCAATAAGTATTAATCGTTAAGTAGGTAGGGAGGGAATAACCTTTCTAACGTGTTCTCATGTTTGGGTAGATGTGTTACACTTTTGTTTCCGCTCGCCATCTCTTGGTAATGTTATGTTGTATTAACATTTAAATATTTACCTATATTACAAAATTTAAATAGAGTGAAACAAAAGCATGAGTAATAATTAATTCACCTTATCAAACAAGCACGCTACGTTTATCAGTATTTCTTTATCGCGGTCTGAGGATATTTTTTTCGTAACACGCCTCTGAAATACGAAACACGGTCGTAGCTCATATCAATAGCGGCTGGCTATGTCTTTAGCATAGATGTCGACATTCGATAGATATGCTGATAAGATAGATAAAGAAAGTATTTTAAATAACAAACAAAGACAACGACCTCTAGTAAAATTGCCTTTTCATAGTAAAGAATGCTCTACCTTACTAAGGAGTGTCTATGGCTACACTACACGGCATGCATGGGTTATTTTGTTTTATCTGAAGACCCTATAGATATCATTTGGAGAGTAATAAGATTTTTCATAAGTACTTATGTATAATCCACTATAGGTACTATAGGCATAGAATATATAACAGTAGGTACCTATAGGGTTAAAACTTGAACGTGGCATTAAATTGAACCAGGACTAACTTTGTCATGTTTTTTTAAGAGACATGTTTAAGAGTAAAGGAGAAACTAAGTAGGTAGTACTACATCACGTAGTTTTCACGAATCATGAGTCATGTCATGACACATCATAAATTATATGTTTCATACAAAGACTTGCATTTTACTGAAAAAAAAAGAAAAACCTTCTTCAAAAAACCTGAAAACAAAAACAGCTTCAAAATTAAATACCTCTAAAAAGCAAGAAATAATATTCAAATCATTAGTTACGCATAACATATCGGGTGGGGCTAAAAGACAACTTATTTTTTTATATTTCTAATAAAAGCCTGTATAACCTCCTCCTTTTTTGAAGTCGGTTAATAAGTAGGGTACGGTACCTATACAACGTGTTACAAAATATCCCTAAATCCGAATATGGGAGATAGGAGACCCTCAAACTCGAACTAAATAACTTTTACTATGGGATTCTACTAAAATTAACGCTTGTAGAATAGAATAGAATAACAATGTAGGTATGGGATTGACAGAAGCTGAGCGTTAGCTTATGTAGAATGATCATTTGGGACAGATACATATGTTTCATACAAAAATTAATAACGAAAATATCAAAATGTTTAAAAAAAGCTGTTTTCTTTTTAGTATTTCAGAGTTGCTCCCATAGCACAGAATATAACAGTACCTACCTACTAACGCCCATAGTAAAAGTTGTTCAGTTTGATGGTCCCTAATCCCTATCTACCTTTAATATTCGTCTTTAAGGGTTTTGTAACACGTCGTCGTACTTATAATACAATGTCTTGAAAGAAATATCATGTCAGTATAAATACCTAAACAAACACTTGTAAAAATAAAATGTAGTTCAAGTATATCGTATTATGCACTTGTTCGTCTCGCCCTCTATGATGATTTTTACTACATGTTAGTACCGTTTCTCGTACTCACTAACGCCACATAGTTAAAAGAATAATAAATTAACGCGTTTGGAAATGAATTAAATGACGTTTTCAAACGCATCGTATATACTGGAACGCAGCCTGTGCTGTCGCTGTCAAAACGTCCCGCGCTTCTGGCTGTCATTCGTTTTTTATGTCACTCCACCGGCGCCACGCATTTCCATAAAATATTTATAAAATTATTATAAAAGGTTTTAATAACCAATTTGGTTCTCAGTTTTATCAAGAACAAGAACAATAGTGAAATGTAAAGTTAAAAAAGTGTTTAGAAGTGTGTGGAAAAGTAGGAAGTTCTATACCGATACCTACGTTACTGAAGAAAGAATATGGTTTAATCAACAATAAGAATTAAGAGTTTTTATGCTACGGACCTGCTGCGGGTTGAGGAACGGCTGACTCTCCGACCCGGTATGGGTATCATATTGTTTCAAAACATTAAGGCTAGAGGTTATGTACACAGATGTGTACGTTCAACCTCACTGTCCTCTAGGACAGTACAAACGGATACGTCAGGCCTATCTACAGGATAGTGCGGTATCTTAACGTTTTCAAGGCCTGGGTAATATACGTTAATACGTTATACATTCACACCGTAGATATACGGCTTGTAAGTAATGAGGTTGCTAAACACAGTGAATGTATACGGACCCACCACTCACTGTAAGGCATAGAAAAGGAAGTAAGACCTACATAAGACTCGACCTGCCTGTGAGATATGGAGACGCCAGATCAGCAATAAAATCGACAATAATTAAACTCTGACCTGCCTTTGGGTCATGGAAGAGTCAACAATTGTAGTTGCTACACTACAGGCTGTAGAACCTAAATCTACAATATATCAGGTTATAATACCATATGCCATATACCATACCATATTATTGTTACTACTTATATCCATTTGTCACAAAACGAGACAACATTATTACCAGATTGGTGATGGACACCATTCACCCATCGTTGAAGCAGGTATATATATCTGAAAGAAATTTTTTTTCTCTCTCTCATTTGCCTGAATGGACTGATCATTTCTGCCTTGGCAGCTTAGAGTAATAAGAAGAACAGTAAGTTTATAAACTATAAAAAAAAAAAAAATTGGTACCTTACCTACTTGCACATATTAAGATTGAACGATTAAAGAGACATAACATATGTACCTATCTCTTTTGGAAATCATAATAATACTGATCAAGTTTAAACCACAACTTGGAGCAGCAGCGTTAAACAAGAGCTTGCAGCGGTTGTTTATTAGTATTGAAGAAGTATAAAAACTATTGGACATAACAAAATAAATAAATTGGTGAGTAATAATTATTCTTATGGTGAATTACACCATCTCCATGAAAACAAAATTAGCATTGTGCGAGATTTTTCCTTTTTTGCACATGAACTATAAATGAGCAAAAGGTTAATTAGGCTAATTACTCAATAAATATTAAAGCTGTACAGTGTAAAAGCCTGTTTAAGCCTTAATAAGTAAAGTTCCTAAATAACTTTAACCAGAGCTTTAAACTGAAGGGGTAATTAATCTTAAGTGTCCGGGAAACAACGGGATGAGAGCCAGAATCCTTTCTAAGACATATTATTTATTTATAATTGGGTGAAAATAATTAAAACCTATATGAGTTAAATTGGGCATAAGAATGACTGATTTATAATATAAAATCAATTTATATTGTAATTTTATAATTACAGAAAACCTATGGATAAATAAAACTCAACATTTTAATGTTCATTTAATTCTTGACAAAAGACTAGATTTATTCTGAAAATATTGTGTAAAAGGATATTATATTGTGTAACATTCTTACAAAACCTCAGAAGTATTAAAAATCTTAAATTCATAATTGACAGACATACAATCATGTACCTACAAAATGAAATAAGTACTTACTTACACCAAGTCTTCATCATAATTGTTTGACGAATGTTATGATCAATATTCTGATAATGTCAATGACATTTTTTAAACTCATAATAGAAAAGAAATTATGTCAACTCATTTCTTCTAAATAATGCGAGTTCCTTGGTTTAATACTAAGACTTCTATGTTGTATGTTTGTTATAATAGATTCATACAGTTTTTTTTCCAGAGCTAGGTATCTTCATAATACTACTGATAAAAAATATTATTTTTTCAATGATGTTTTCTGAGTCAGGACAGGACAACCTGCCTTGATCTAAAATGATTTTTTTCCAAAGAATAAGAAAGGCATAAATATACCTACTTATTCCCTTTAAAATTATATAATAATTTAGTCCTTACCTAACCGACATTAACAATGTCAGTTAAATAAGTACCGAAGTAAACAAAATAAACTTGAACGGAAAACAGGCATCTATTTAGACCATTATTCCAGGAGAAATAAACAAATACAAATATTTTTATTATTTAAATATAATTACCTAGTTAAAATGATTCAGTCTTAAAACTTATCATTTTTTTTTGTTATTTGCTCCTGAGTAATGTGGAAGTGTGAGTTTTTTTTTGTGATTTCGTAGGTAGGCATTAAGGACTAATAGTCATTCCACCCTAATCGACAGTTTTTTGAATGTATTTTTCATTTATTTGTTACTAAGCTAGTTTATTTGGCAGTTTAACTTTAAAAGTTAAACTTTATATTGTGAAAATTGATATGAAAATTAAGAATGTAATACCTAGTAGGTATGGTAATTACATACAGATTGATAAAATACATTATGTAAATAATTACCTATTTTCTTAGCAAAAACTATTCTAAAATATTAAAGACTCAGATTCATAGTCATTGTACTATTGTACATACAATCAGTACAATAAAAAAAATTTAGTATTGTACAAAATAACTAATTATTGAAGATTTCGATTCATGAAAAATATAATCTCACACAGAAAGGGAACTATAACTAATATTTAGTATTTAGATACCTACTTAAGTATTTGTTTGCTTTAAGAACTTTAAATGTCCTCATTACACAAGATTATCTTGGCTTAGATACAGATATTTTATGCATTTTGATGAGTCAAATGAATTGAAAAATTATAACTATATCTGTTAGGCATTTGAGATACACTGCCTTAGCACAGTTAGTTTTCAATTTCAACTTAATTATTGCATTATTTTCTTTATAAGATATTTTTTTTTTTCAGTATATTTTAAAAAAGCAGTAATCTACTCACCTATATACCAAATATAATTCTAATACTTTTTATTAATTTTATTGTCTTATATAAATGGATACTAAAGCACATAAAGGTGCTCTATTAAGATAATAATTTCTTAACACACAAGTTTGTTTATGCTGGTACATCTTGAAATCTAGGTATTTTTTGATTAAGGTGAATGAAATGTACAGTCAACAACATGCTGGGCTACCACAACATACGGGGTTACCACCACAGGCTACCAAATTATTTTAATCAATTCTGAGCTTAAATGCGAAGTCATAAAGGTTCAAAATTGATTGGAGATTTATTCACAATTTGTATAGATTGACGTGCTGCTGACTGTACTATAAGCAGCGCACATAATTAAATTAAGTATAATTATTTAAGTACCATGCCATTATATACCCTTAGGTAGGAATCGATGAAAAAGTTGAAATATTATTAAAAACTTATATATTTATATTGTATGTACCTACCTTACCTACATCTAAACCACGATATTAGTTTAGGTACATGAGATGGTTCTATTGCTATATGTACATTTTATGGAATCAAATTATTTGACATTGTTTATTTGATGATTGCACACAGTCATCAGTTTTTATCATTTAAGGATGTTATTATCTATGAAGTCTCGGGTTCTATCCCTGGCATGGTTAATTTAGAAAAACTAATATTTCTATATTGGCTTAGGTCCGATTTTTTGTGTTAACATAACACCAACCATTGTCTCTGATTTCCATCACACAAGTGCTTTAGCTACTTTGGAATGGGAGCAATGTATGTGATGTTGTTCAAATTTTATTTTATTTTTATTTATTAAAAATTGATTTATTTATTTACTATGATCATATCTGTTCTGGCTATGAGTGGAATAGACGACAGTCTTCTCCACTCACCAGCAAACTAACCACCTAGTCATTAGTAATGACAAAATACTGAAGTATTTTAATATTTTTTTTTAAATATTGGTTATTTATATATACCTATAGATAGATATTGTCCAAATTATAATATCATTTCATATATTTAGAAGAAATCAAAAAGTTTAATTGATCATCATAAATTCATTAATTATAATATTTTTTTTTTGTCTTATAACAAAAAAAAAAAAAAAAAACTATACTTATTCAATTAACACTGATTCTTAATCATAAATTGAAGTTATTTTTATTTACACAGTTATTTCTTAGAATAAAAATGTTAAAAATATTTAAGTAAGTTACATAATTACCTTTATTGTATGCACAATAAAACGAGACAACAAGAGGCGGACTTACTGCCTTACTGCTAATAGAATTCTCTACCAGTCAATCTTTAAAAATATATATATATATATATACCCTACATTAAAATTTAAATATGGTTCATAATAATATCGGTCCTTTTTTGGTGCACAACGTAATAACTCATCAGCTATTTCCAAGGAATACGATGATACATCATCACTCTCTACAGAGTTTCGTGCACACTAATTTGGATGAAGTAAAGTGTCTTAGTATTAGTAGGCACGTTTTTTGATTATTATTGGGTATATTAAAATCTGAATGCGAAATTCTTTTAAAATTACTTGGGAAGTTCTCAGCTCCGTCTTGTCTCTCCAATTCTATTTCAAGCCTCGATAGTAATGTTATCATATAATATAATAATATCATTCTTTTTAATGATTATTTCTACCTATTTTTTTTATGGTTAGGTATTCAATAATCTGATTCTACAACTGAACTTTAAACATCTAACATGTAGTAAAAATCATCATAGAGGGCGAGACGAACAAGTGCATAATTGTACAATCAAACAAACTTACCAAGTGATGTTCGATTGAAATTATGCACTTGTTCGTCTCGCCCGAAGATGATGAATCCCTCCCACCCTTATATTACAGGTACATGTACCTATACCCTACAGTTGCAGAATCAGCATATATACAGGGCGTGTGAGACCTAAACTTTAAACTTAATGACAGCCAGAAGCGCGGGACGTTTTGACAGCGACAGCACAGGCTGCGTTCCAGTATATACGATGCGTTTGAAAACGTCATTTAATTCATTTCCAAACGCGTTAATTTATTATTCTTTTAACTATGTGGCGTTAGTGAGTACGAGAAACGGTACTAACATGTAGTAAAAATCATCATCTTCGGGCGAGACGAACAAGTGCATAATTTCAATCGAACATCACTTGGTAAGTTTGTTTGATTGTACAATTATCTTAACGGCAGCTAAACAAATAGTTACTTGTCTTTATCTTGGTTACTACATGTATTATTTAAGTTAAAACATGTACTTACTTATTTAATTTCACTACGTATAATAGCACCGTACAGCCGCCATGATGGTTTTTTTTGGGCTGACAAGACAAATCTAACGATATCTTAATCATAGAAATCCATTCAGCCGTTTGAAAGATATGAGGTCATAAAGAATATTACATACAAACATACTTACAAGATACGCGCGAAAAACATAACCCTTTCTTTGCAGTCGGGTAAAAACGCGACCCTATTACTAAAACTCCACTGTCCGTCTGTCGTAACCAGGCTGTATATTCTCATGAACCATGTGACAGCTATACAGTTGAAATTTGTACAGATGATGTAGGTATTTCTGTTGACGCTATAACAAAAAAAACTAAAAACAGAATAAAAAAAATATTCGAGTGGGCTCCCATACAACAAACGTGATTTTATGCCATTTTTTGGTACGGAACCCTTCGTGCGCGAGTCCGACTCGCACTTGGCCAGTTTTTTAAATAGCTTGCTAGTTCTATAACTAGATATTTATTGTATCTATATAGGTATAACTAAGTATGTAAATACCTAGGTATAATTAAATCCAACTAATACTTATACCTAATCTGAGAAATTAAATACGCCCACTTAGTAATAGATCTACTTATACCACAGAATACATAAGTCTTATACTTGCTACTTAAATAAGTACCAACATAAGATAGATAACCTCGTCCAAGAAAGAAGTTATCAGTTGACTCTCTGACCTAAACAGCTCGCTCTTAGAACCGTCGGCGTCGGTCTTGAATAAATGCATTCTTGGTAATTACTTATGTCTGTATCATTGTTTATTTTAAATTAGAGACAGTAACAAACTATACTCATCATAGCTTTTAACAAATGTTAACAAATGAGTACCTAGGTTAGATTCAAGGGAAGGTTGGCTTGAAATTCGGCAGGTTACCTATATTTTAAGCAATATACAGCCGACTATGGTAAATAGGGACTTTCCATAGGTACAACCCGAACAAGTCGACTGAAAAGATGGAAACAAGATTAAATAAATATTAAAGGCAACATGTCATAATAACATGCAGTCGGAGGCATGCATAAAGAAAGTGACATTATGAATGATTGAATTATATGCCTCCGACTGCATGTTATTATGACATGTTGCCTTTAATATTTATTTAATCTTGTTTCCATCTTTTCAGTCGACTTGTCTTTTTATGCAGGCGGGTTTTTAATTTTTATCTCTTTTTAGTTATTATATATTACGGTCATGATGACATGACGGTATAATCCGTTCAGCCGTTTGAAAGATATGAGGTAATAAAGAATATTACATACAAACATACATACATACTTACAAGATACGCGCGAAAAACATAACCCGCAGTCGGGTAAAAATTCAGTTGTTCCCTCTATACAATATTCCCAAAATACCAGATGACCAGCAATACCAGCAAACCAGATTCCTATAGAAACTCTGAAAACCGCCAATTTAAAAAAAAAAAAAAAAAAAAATATTATGGTAAACTGCATAATGGCTAGACTAGACCTAAAATTGTGTTTATCTTTTAGAAAACAATACCAATACTTACATAGATTATTTCCGTCTAGGGTTCTCATCTCACATTGCAGTTTTCCATACAAATGAAAACCAAATTCACGGGTTATTATTTAGGTATCTACTTTTGTATCGGATATTTTTGTATGAAACTCCAATTTATTTTAATTCTAACTGACAGATGGCGTATAAAATTCGTCAGTAAAGTCCGCAAGCTGACTATCAGCTTACTACAAAACCAAATTTGAAAAACTTTTCAGATTGTATGAAAAACCATAGGTATTCGTGGCCTCAATTTTTTGTAAGCAGTAGATTTATAGAACTCAAACCCTATACTAGAGAAAAACAAATTAAATTGAGATTTATCGCATTCACAATGCTAAGCTGTTATTTATATTTTTAATTATTTCTAGTATTTTTCTAATAATATATTATTTATTATAAATTTTCTATACATTTCTAACTTTTTCTGCTGTAAATGCCAGCGTCACTACTAATCGAGCTATCGTATAGAAGATAGAATTCGACTCTCCACGTCCTAGAAAGAAGCCAATAAAAAATTAAGTCTTTTTTTCAATTTCAGAATCAGGGGATCCCAAGCTCTCTCCCTCGCGGTGTTCTGGTGGACAGTGGCCGAGGGTATGACGCAGCTAGATGTCCTGACCAACGCCAAGCCGCAGCGCTGTCGGTACGAACGGGCCTACGAAATGTACGGTGCCTACTGCGTGGGGCTCGGCCTCGACGAAATACCAAGCCTCAAGAGAGGTATTGAGGTAATCATAATATTTATGTCCTATCTATGTGCTATTCCTTCATACACTTTTGGCTTTTATGAAGTATGAAAGACAGTATTTGTCTGCTCATAACCTAACGGAAGGTACTTATACAACAATATAAGGTACCAATCCAACTCTAGGACTTACGAAATTGTGATATTTGTGTAAAATTATGAGTGCGGTAACATTACTAATTTGGTTTCATATATGCTTTTCAGATACTTGACTTCTCTAACAACGGTCTGAAAAAGCTTAAAGCGGACACATTCACCAGCTACACGAGTTTGAAGTACTTGTACTTGGCGAATAACCAAATATACAGCATAGACAAAGATGCATTTTCCCCACTCGGCTACCTGCAGATATTGGACCTCTCCAAGAACGTAATTCTTGATCTCCCTGACTCCATCTTCCAACTGCCATCACTGCGAAAGTTATACCTTCAAGATAATCTGCTGCATATAAGTCTACCAAAACTACGACTTCAAAAACCCATCCAAGCGCCATTAGAAGTTTTGGATATTTCCAAATCTGAAATACCTGAGTTACCGAATTGGGGTACTTTACCATATCTTACTCATTATAATATCTCATATAATCCGCTTACTCGTCTCGAACCAAGCCATTTTGCCTCTATGTGCAAACTGGAAAATGTGGATTTGACGAAAACTATTGACAACATAAAAGATCTGTGCACTTTAAAACCTACGCTCACATGGCTGCAAGAAAAGAGAGTTTACTTCAAGCTCGATGACTACTCCAAGTTGAATACAAGAGGTATGTAGAGTCGTCGACCGATTGTTATTAATTATTATTACTTAGTACTACAGAGGCCTATTTTCATACAAAGAGGTAACAACGAAGCTTTGGTTCTCCGATGACAGCCATCAAAGAGTAAATAATGGAAAGAAACCCAATGGATTAGAGGAGACGTTTAAGTACACCGAGACGTATGGACTTTTTAGTGATACATTTTCCATACTTTTGATGTAATTTTAGCTTGTTATTTTTTTAGTTCAACCATGAGCTAAACAACTTAATGCATTGGGTTTCTTTAGCGATCTGGGCCTCCTAAATTAATAATCAAATGGGCCTCCTAAATAATAAATAGGTAGGTACCTAAATTCGGTCCTACACCTAATTTAAGCTTGCAAGTATATGAAACAGTTATATTCTTTAATGTTTCTATTTTGTCCTTCACAGAGTTCGGAGACTGTCCTGCTGCAGAAGAAAAGTTAGTAGCACTTAACACGACTTATCACAGGTGCAAAGCTGCCTTTATACAGGTGGGTTATCCTGAATCCCTCAGCTTTTGAGTACCTATACCTACCCATCAGCTTAATAAGTTATTCTTAAATGTGTTTAGCTACTTACCATAACAACGTACCCGCAGCTCATTTCTTATCTACCTCTCCATTTTTGTCAAAAACTGATTGGGAAATAGTTATTTTGACTTCTATCGGTTGTACACTGGTTTTCATGATGTCGCTATCTGAAGTCCCGGGTTTGATTCCCGGCTGACTCAACTTAGAAAATGTTTTTTTCTATATTATCGCTAGCTGTTTGTGGTCCCGTCATTAATTTAATTTCCATTACACAGATGGTTTAAAAAATAAGTATAATAATAATTATGATCTCCAGAAAATCTGCTCCAATTTAAATTACGTTTACACTGCTACGAGCTACGTGCTACGTCGTAGCAGTATAAATAAAACTTTATTTTGTTTAGTTACTATCAAATTATTAACTTCTCTTTCCTATCCCTCCCGAAAAGCTAGCTGGAGAAGAGTCGATTTTTTTCTAGTACTTACTTATACACGGTAATATCTAAAAATGAAATGAGCGTATCTCTTCCCTATTCTAATCGAGTATGTACCGTTAAAAGTTTCAATATTTAATAATTGGTCAAGATATTGAGGTTTGTTTATGTCACAAAATTTTACTGATTTCTGGATTTAGAGCTCATTCATAGAATTACACGCGCGTGATCAAAAGAGACTATACTTGTTTACCTACGTAAATAATGAAAATAATAAATCTACGCACGCGTCCTGCTATATTTGTGAGTTTGCCGATTAATCAGGATATTTTTTTTCGATATTTTCAAACTATTAATTTTTAACTGCACGTTCATATTCAGAAACGTGGTCTGATATACCCCATTTCATTTTTTAGATATACTCGTACTTAAAAATTAACGATGTAGGTATGTATGATGTATATTTTAACAACTTTTCTTTAGTTCCAGAGTCACAAAACGTCCCGTAGAACGTGGTTGACTGTGACAGGGGGCCTAGCTGGGTTCTTAGTCGGGTTCATGTTGCTCCTGTATCTAATGCATCGACATAATGTGGCGCAGACCAAGACCAAGGCGGAGAAAATGAAGAAGTCTACTCCAACGAATGACCCAGACAGGCAGGCTACAGTCCCCATACTTGTCAACGATACAAACAATGTCTCTAGACTGTAACTTACTTTCACCTTAATAAAATTACGAGACTGTTCCCTGAAGTGAATGGATTAAATAAATGTGTGTTAACTGTTGTACCTAGTAACGAAGAAAATGTCTAATAATCTCCAAAACACACTTATTTGTAATGAGCATTTTGTAATAGTAGTTTATGATACAAGGTTGGTAAGGAGGTTTTTAAAACGAGTTGACGTTTTATAAGCCCGAGCCGTAGGCGAGGGTTTATAATCGTCACGCGTTTTAAAAAACCTTAACAACCGTGTGCCATACTACGTTTTTCAATACATTTGCGAGAAAACATTATAGGTACTGCTAAAATTGTGTATCATATAATAAAACAGTAAATTCTAAATATTTGTGCGCGAATTACGCAAAATCCGCTAAACGAATTTTGATGGATTTTTCACAATTTAGTAGATTGTGGTCCAACTTAAAATCTAAGCTATGTTTTATCAAATTCGGGTGGGTGGAACCAGAGAAACAGCTTGAACTCTCCGTAGTACTAGCTTTCATACACTAAAGGGGTCATTTTAAACTGGTTGCAATATTTTTCTACTGTCCACGCGGATGAAGTCGCGGGCGGAAGCTAGTAGAAATTAAAAAAAACGTTCGTAAACAAAAACGCACGGCGCCGGCGTGCGGTAAAATCAACTTTCCGCACGCTGTACTACTCCGTAAACAAAAACGCACGGCGTGCGGTAAAATAAACTTTCCGCACGCTCGACTGTCATCGTAAACTTACATTTTTGAGCAACTATATTGAAAAATTAATTTTAATGTTATAAATCTGAAAAACTACGTATAAAATTTAAATTTAGTGATTCAAGAACTCGTAGAATGAACACAGAGCTTATTGTACCTATGTCCCTACCTACCTTTCATCTAATAGGAATTTGAAGATTACCTAATAATATTTTTCGCTATCTGCAGATCTTCTTCTATTTCTAAGAATAGCTAAGTACTCTGTAATTGCCATATTTTAAATAAAAAATACACAAATAATTAAGTAGGTATAGGTAATCATATAAGCTTTTCTTTTATTTTTTGTATGTAGGTATTGTTCGTTTATTACAAAATTACAAACATTGTCTGATCCACCGAAGAACAATGCGATTAAATTTACAATAGACAGTGATCCGTTGCAACTTCACTCGAGTCGAGAATGTATGGCAAAAATAAAATTTTACAGATTAAAATATGTACCTACGTCATTTTGTGCCGCAAGCACTTTGAAGTTGGTCACTTCTGTTGTACATTGTTAAGGGTGAAAAAAATCATTACAACGAAATTACTATGTTAAATAAAATTCTGATAAATATAAAAACTAGTAAGTATCAGCTACCAACTATTTTTGTATGCGTTAAATTCTTAGTTTAAATGTGTTCACTTATAGTAAAAATCAGGATTAACGCCCAAAGTAGCCACTTTAGGCGTTAATCCAGGTTTTAACTAAACAAACACATTTAAACCAGGAAAAAAAACACATACAAAAATAGTTTATAACTAATACTAGTTTTAATATTTTTCATAATTTCATTTAACATACCTACCTAGTTAGGTATTTCCTTGTAATGATTTTTTCTTGATTGGCGGCGCTAGTGGAGGCTCGGTGGGCACTTAAATTAATTGCATTGTACTCTTCTATGTAAGGGTCGGAAAAACTTTTCTGGCAGTGTGTAAAATGAATAGGTCTGTAAAAATAGTCCATTGATTAATTGATTTCGATAGGTTAGTACTTATAACAATAAAGAGATGCCATTGTTATTTACTATTGTTTGTCAGTCTTCTTTCAATCTAGAAAGCTAGTTTAAAAACTGTTAAAAGAGGCTTTAAAAGGCTGATATAGTGTTAATTAAATACATTATGATAAGATAATTATGTGCAATTTGTGTTTTTACTAAATATCACGTAACTAACAATCACGAAATATACAATAAATAATAATTGACTTATTCACATCAAAATACTTAATTTAGGTCTTTGTTTTTACCTATGAAATTGCTGATTGTTTTCTCACAAATAGAGAACTCATAACTTTTATGATTGAAAATATTCAAATAAATGACTATGATAAACAAAATCAATAATAAAAAATATCTATTATATTTTTTTATATTAAAAAAAAATTAAAGGAACTAATTTTTTGTTTGCACTTTATTGGTGGTATTGTAACTTAGCCATAACCATTTTTTTCGCTTAACCCAAATATCATAATCATGAGTTAGCTAAGTGTTCAATCACTTGTAACTCTACACAAAAGCTTTGTAACTTTAGCGAAAAAAGTTAGCATGAAAAATGCACCTTCTTGAAATTTCATAGGTAAAAAAACACCTATAAATTTTACCTTGTTGTATTTTGTAATGTAATTAAATACTTGTTTCATTTTAATTATGTAACTAATTTAATTACTAAGTTAAATGTTGCTAGGCAAATGTTAAAAAATTCACTGTGATAGATAAATATATTTTTTAGAAAATACATTATTTTCATTTCATGAGTTGTTACGTAATAGATATCTATAAAATTGCCAAGAGGGGTTTAACCATGAAGAAAAACAGCATACCCAGTTAAAAAAAGTATTATATTTAAATGAAATAAAACAAACTGAACTAAACGGTCATAAGCTAAAAATATAAAGCATTAGATGCTATGCTGATTTTTGTCACAATAATGATAATAAACTCGCGACTCATTACAGTATGTAAATTAAACGAATCAATAAAACAACAGTTTTGAATAAACAAGAACGGTTGGATCCCTCAGTTGGCATGTCGTATGACCTCTTCTACCGCATCGCCAAGGACATGCATCGAATGCCAGCTTTAGGGTGGTTCCGTCGAATGGTGTCCAAATTTCGAGAAATGTAATAGTGGTCTCAGGTGTCTTTCTTTTCACTTTCGTTGACCGATTTTGCCGTTGCCGTTGTGTCCTTATCTTTTGCCAATCGTTGCTTACTAAACTTGCCCATGCCCGGTTGATAAATAACAAGGCTTGGACGATCCTGAAACAAAGGAAATGTGCTTGAATAAACCTGAATTTGCAAACTTTATAATTCCATTAAATACATATTTTTTGTCCAACCTTATTTCTAATCCTCCTTTCGGTGCGACGATCTGTACTGTCACTTTTTTCTTTTTCTTCTGACCCTTCCCTATCTGAAGACTTACTTCTATCATCTAAACTCTTTTGCCTCCTCAATACAGACTCCTCTCTATCTGCAATACCACTTGAGTCTAAGCTATTTCGCCGAGCTTTAGAAACATCAATGACTTTTTCTGTAACATTGTCATTAGAGTCTTTAGAATCTTTCTGTGATTTTGCGTCGTCTAGTTTCATCTTTTTATCCATTCCATCTATAATTTTTGTCAAGTCATCAGTTTTAACCTGAGGCAATTGTGTGAATGGCTTGATGTCGTCATGGTTTAATGACTTTGATTTATTCTCTGCTGACATGATTTTATTAATAGCTGATTGTTTTTCTGATTTTACTGCTTCTACTTGCTTGATTCTTTCTTTTCTAGTATCACTGTACTTTTTGCTCTTAAGCTCGCGTGGTGATTCTTTGTTAAATTTGTCACGCTTATCTTTCTTGAAGCCTTTATCTGAATCATCTGCTTGATCTTCATCCTTTCCTGAATTTTCTCTCTTGTCAACATCATTCTTTCTCTTTTTGTCTAAACTTAAGCCTGCTTTTCTTTGCTCCCTGAAAGTTTTAGATTCAAAGACAGTCCCATCTTTGCCATCAGTTTTAGCAGGATCGTCTTTTGATTCAGATTTTTCTTTCTCCCATTCTCTTGACTTGATTTTCTTGACATCAGTATCTCCAGTTTCTTCCTCCTTAAATATTTTGATAAATTATTGTAAGGAATCATAATTGTAAAGGTAAGTCGCTAAATGACACCATTTGTAAAGATAGGCGCCATATGAGTGACCAGGTCTTAATTGTGGAGATATTTTTTATACTTCCGATAAAAGTACCTACATCTACAAAATATCTAGAATAGTTATTTTCCTAATTTAATTCTATACCTAACCTATAATAACGTGATTTTTGATGATGGAATTCAACTTAGAACAGTACAAGACTAGTAGTGAATGAACCTATTATAAATACGCTGCATCTTTATAAATATGATTGCCGATAGCTACAATCTCGCTATAATAGTCAATAGTTAACCTATTGAAACCAGCTTTAGTTTAATTTTACAACGTTACTGTACCTACTTATGGTTTGCAATAAAGTATTGAGTATAGAACCTTAGAACATGTGTCACCGCTACTTTTCTGACTTCCGTCTTGGGCGTCTTTTTTAACACAAACTTTACCAGACGTGAGAGTGAAAGTATTATGCGTTTTCATTGATAAAGCGGGAAAATGGCTGTCCCAGTCAGAATCGGTGCTGATAAATTCATCTGACCCATGACTACTCCTCAACTCTGGTTTAACTGAACTTCTCACTTTGCTTTTATGGTAAACTCTTTGCTCTCCAAACCAAAAATTCTTACGCTTTTGATCATAGGTATCGGAATTTTCAAGAAAAGTTTCATCTTCTGATATATCACCAGGTTTCTATGGGAATTAATTAACTATAATATCCAGTTCACATGATTCACATTATTCTAGTAAGTGTTATTCCAGTCCAACGGTTGAATCGAACACTGGAATAATGTGTACTGGCACTGGAATGTACGTATGTTCCCATTCCAGTGAGATC
Organism: Agriphila straminella; assembly: GCA_950108535.1. NCBI lineage: Eukaryota > Metazoa > Arthropoda > Insecta > Lepidoptera > Crambidae > Agriphila > Agriphila straminella. The sequence continues at coordinate 8,411,565 of OX467306.1, read as the reverse complement.
TTGTCTAGCACTGGACTGGATTGCTAACGAAAACGCAAACTCAGCATTACTGAATAAGATTAATGGAAACCGAAATAATGAAAATACAAAAAAAACATGACTGCCCTGCAATAAACGAACCAAAAAGTTAACCCTGCTAAAAAAAGAGTGTAGGAATATGTGTTTAGGGTCCATGTATTTAATATTTATTTTAAATTATTAATTTTTAGGGTTCCGTAGCCAAAATGGCAAAAACGGAACCCTTAAAGTTATTTCATAAAAGCAACAAATTTTACTTAAAGTTTTGGAATGTGTTCATAAAAGGCCTTTCATTTGATACCCATATTGTAATAATTAAGGAAAATAAATTATTTTGTCACATTACAAATTGGCCTGATGCAGCCGACACATTGGACTTTTTTCAAAAAATCTATAGTCAGTGTCACTCGGGATGATGTAAAGATTCTAACGATACCTCACACATCCAAATCTGTTTAGGCATTAAGAAGTTATGGTGGAATAAAGAAACTCACATACATAGATGCAAACAAACATGAACCCTGAACACAATACACTCTTCGTGTTTTGGGCAGTTGTGTATACCTACACTTGTTGTGTATAACTACCTGCTACCACCACTAGCGGCTACTAGTTCCTAACCATTACTTACTCTACCACCCAGTCTCTATCTGTTATTTTTAAATAGCTGTTAAGTTGTTCTTCTAGTCTAATACATTCAACCTAACGTATTAAAGTCAAATAATAAATAACCTAAACCTAATAAGATATTAAAATACCTAGATATAATAAAAAAAACATATTACCTTAATGGATGGGTCTTTACTTTTGCGCTCAATCCTCATTTTTCTCTTGTCATTTTCTCTTCGACGTCTTTCATCACGGCCTCTTTTATCCTGTTTACGGGCAGCAAGATATTCTAACAAAGGTGTTGATTGTACTTTCTTGTCATTTCCTGCAACATAGTAATTTATAATAATAATATTATGTTCTTAAATTAGTTGTACTCAAGGATATTTTTTATTGGTGTTGGAGCCTAATCTCTACATTAGAAGCCAAATAACTATTTTCGATAAATATGTGAGCATGTGACATGTCAAAACAGTACCAGGCAATCCTATAAATGTCAACTTTCTCCAATGACAAACCAGATTCAAATAAAAAGTAAACTTTTTACAAATCTAAAAATATCATAATTATATTTTGTAATAGATAAATCCAAAATCTAGCAGAATGAAGTGGTGAAGTTGGTCTGGAAATGAATCCCAACAAAACCAAAGTGATGACTAATGTAGAAGAAGTATAATGATAACAATCAACGGACGAAAACTTCAATATGTGAATGAGTACATGTATCTTGGGCAAATAATATCACCCAAAGACTTCATGAGGGTTACCAGGACCAAAATTCTGAAATCTGGTCGCAAAAGGTTGAAAATCCTGATTTTTGGACAAAAATCCGGTCTTAGACTCAAATAAAAAAAATGTAGGCCATTTAGTGTACATTAGGCACAACTAACGAAGTTTTTTTTTTCTTCTCTTCACTCAACTTTCAATTAACCATTTGTATAATATAGCAAATCATTCACTATACGGATTACGTATAGAGTAATAAAATTTTGATTCAACACCCAGCTTAGAAGGTCATGCATGAGAGCTGTCAAAAACTGGATACTTAAGAGTGGCCACATACAGATGGAATTCTATACATACATCATTCCGAATGCAGCTAATCCATACAAATCTATGGATCCATTCTTTCTATATGTGGCCGGGCTTAACAGGGTCGTTTCATACCATTTGTTATGTTGCAAATTGCATGTTGCAGTTGCTATTGTCAGAATTAATAGCTTACCATCATTGATAGGATAAGAATATTCAAGTTTTGGTTGATTTTCTGTCTCAGGATCTTTAGTAAGACTTTCTATAAACTCTTGGTAGATTGGATCACTTTCAATGGTATTACATTTAGGGTCCTTTTTTTTCTTTTTCTTAGGTATTCTTTGAAATGGTGCATACTCTACGATTCCAACATACTCTACGCCTGAAAGAAGGAAACTGGACTTTATTACTAATTCATTAATACTTGTTATGAAAGCCTAAATAGATTCAATTTATAAACATAAGATATCAAAAAAGCAACAATTAAATTAAAAAATGTTTTAACACTGTACCTTTTTCATCTAAAAAAATGTACCCATCGAACTTATCTCTGAACAGATAAATATCATCAATGTTAATGAAATTTATGTACGCTCTTGAATACACGTTATTTCCAAGAGACATGTCAGGTTTGGCAAAGTAGAAATGGTCATGTTCTGGTATAGGCGATACTTGATCTAAAAATGCTTCCTCGGTCATGGTAGGTGGCAAACGCCGAATTATTATCTGAAAGAAAGTGTTTACATTAGCAAACAACTCCTAAAAAACGAAGCTAAAAAAATTTGGAACTAAAATTGGTAATCACTTTGGTCAGTGGCCGTTGACTCTTGGCTTTCTTGTCTTTGTTCTTGTTGGTAAAGGTTTTACTCCCTGAATCGGATTGTGAGTCTTTTGCATCTTGATCCTCGGTCATTTTCTAAATTGTTCCTAAACAGAATGCGACAAATAACAAGTCCGATTTTTCGACATTATCAAAAACCGTGTGCTATCGTGTGAAATTTGACAAATGGATAATGTCATTCTGTCACTGTCACTGTCAAGTCAAGTGTCAAATCAATCAAAGGCTACGATCCGCATAGCGATAATTTCGATAATGGCGTTCACAACACTCACGCGCGGTCTACCATTCGACCTAACCCAACGCTGGGGATGTATAAAACAGACTTTTATTTATAACACTGAAAAACGTTATTGAAGTACAGATTGACATAACATATTTAGAGAGTACATTTGATATTTGACAATATCAAGTAGGTTGTTGTACTTGTTGCTTTTCGATCTCCTTTAACAGGTTGGGTATCGCGCTTAAGGCCGACCACACACAGACTGAATCACGTAACGGAATCTCGAAACGGAATCCTGATTCGGAATTCCGAACGCAGCAATTGCATCGAAGCATGCGTTAGGCCGGCCGCACACAGACGGAATCACGTTACGGAATTCCGTACATACGTGATTCCGAACGCAGCTAATCCATACAAATCTATGGACTACCACACACATACGGGATTTTATTGGCGTATAGTTTGCAGACTCACCATGGAATTAGAAGGTTTTGATTATGTCAAAAAATTGTTAGTAAATAGTGAGAAATAGTGAACCATAGCATATAAATAGTGATACTATGGTTTCGAAGATATTTGTGTATCTTAGTGAGGCTGCTATCTTGACGTCAAGATAGCAGACACATTAAGAAATACAGTTCGTATCAATATGATTTATATGCCGAAAAATTGTTAGAAAAATTGTGAATCGTATACGCAAAATTTCAATAATATTGCTTCAATACAAGCCGAGATATTACGGTCTCAAAGTGGGCTGCCAACTTGACGTTTCTGTCGATGGCGATTCCAGAGAAACGGGTACAAGTTTTAAAAAAATAAATATATCAAAAAATTGTTAGTGAAATTGTGATTCTTACGATATAAATAAAAAAAGAATTCATCATCGCTATTTTCTAAAAATCGAATGTTAACTTCTACATAATACTCTGAAAATAGGCTGTCAATCAATATTGAACTTTGCTCCACAGTAATAAGGTTTAAACTTGATTGCAATCATGAGGTGAGTACTATCAAGCGAAAAGTGAATAGTACTGTAGCCCGCGGAAATCTAAATCACCAAAAAGGTTACCGCTTGTCTTTTTGTTATTGTTATAGATTTTGCAATATTGTATAATAAAACCGAAGTCTTAAAGATCGTAACCCGCCGTAACCATAGTTTGAGAAATACCCATTTAATCTTCAAGTTTTTGTAATAGAAAGATAAGTAAATGCGTTTTGTTTAATTTTTGCAATTTTTGTTTATGGACCAAATGAGTCTTAAAATCTAAACCGGCCACAGTAAAAGTCTTAAAATTGGTCTATGGTTTGTTCAGAGGGCCTATTTTTAGTATAAAGGAGTTGTTCCATTTTTGTATGGAGGCTAGGCCCATTTGGGTGACCCGTGGCCTACAGTCATAAAATTATATTTTATGGAAAGAGAACAAAATAAGGAATCTGTCCATGTATAAATATATATTTTTTAAACCTGCAAACATTTTTATTTTATTTTTAAAGTTGGATAGTTTAAGTTAATAAAACAGCAACCCAAAACGTTTTTCTACCGTGGCAACATCGATTTTTTACTGTCAAATGTCATATTGATACTGTCAGATGTAAAATAAAATGACAAATGACATATCAACAGCCAATGTAGTGATTTTATTAGAAATAAAAATGCAAAGGAATATCCCTTAACAGCCGACAGCCGCACAAAATCGATTTTCAGGATTAAATCAACAATAAAAACTTGTAACAAGCATTAGAATTTATTGATATACTCTGGAGAGTAAAATTAATAGTAAGACACTTTCATTTTAAAGCGAAAACATTAAGAAATACACGATTAAGAGCACCTTTATTCGAGTTTTTAAATATTTTTTTATTTATGTTTGCAGGCATTAATATTTTTTTTCTTTTTAGAAACCTTGTCCCACGAAAGAAATCTACGAGAAAAAAATATTATGGGTGTAGGAAAATTTTGAAAAAGTGAACCCAGGAAAGAACGACTCCTTTGAAACGGTAACTCTAAAATGTAAATTATTATCAAAATGGCCGGACTACATCTGGTCTAAGAATGTATTGCCTACTTGAAAAAGAAGATTAAAGAAGAAGTTTTTTTATCAATAAATACGTTAGAAAATGTCATTTTTAATGTTTGTCTGTTGTTTCCACCACCCAGTTGCGAATCACCCCAGTTTACCGGCATACTGTGGTTGTACGAACCTGCCCGAACCAGAGAGAATATCGAAAAAAATCCTATACTTATGGAGCCCCTAGACGATCAAGCATTTCTTGTCAATCATTTACATTGCATTTACCATATGGGGGCGTGGCCTACTTTTGATTGGCCACGGTAATCTATCTATTCTGTGGTGCTTGTCAAGCATCGCTCCTAGACGATCAAAATGTGATTGACAAGCAATGCAATGTAAATGATCGACAAGCAATTTTGATCGTTTAGGAGGTCCATTAATTACAAATCTTATGGACTCCCTAAACGATCAAGCAATTCCCGTCAAGCACGTAAATTTTTCTGCTTGTCAATCACATTTTGATCGTCTAGGAGCTGTTTGACATCAAGCACAACTACGTGCTGGATACGTGCTTGATGAAAATTTGCAATGATTGTCAAGCACTGCTTGATCGTTTAGCTACATGCTTGATGGTGTTACCAGAACAAAACTTCCATTCAGGATAAAATGAGAGCAAAAAAGCAAAATGGGTCAGAGGGCCTAGTACGAGTTGTGTTTCTCACCTCACTTTGCGATTAGTATCGGGTGAAAGAGAGATAATCACACGAGTGAGTAAAAGAGTGATAGAGAGAAGACGATAGTTAACTATTCGCAAAGTGAAGTGAGTACAAAAAACCAACTCATACTAGGCCCTCTGTTTTTTTTTTAATGTTGATTATTTTTTTAATCGGTACGGAACGGAGAAGGTACTTATATGCGTTTAGGCACTCCGCTGCGTTAAGCGGGTAACCCGCCGCGCAGGTACACGGTGCGGGCGCGGGAATATAGATTTTTTTTTTTTTTTTTTTTTTTTTTTTTTTTTTTTTTTTTTAAATAAGCATGTTTATACAATAGCTAGTGACCGGAGTCATCTTTTAAGCAATTATTGCCTGTACCAAATGACTCCGCTCTTCCATTACATATTTTCAAAAATTTAACTGTGCTATATACATTATAAAGTTCAATAAGAAATCAAAACTTACTTACTACTAAAGTTACATAGCATTATGAATATAGGTGTATGTGTGTATGTATGTATGTGTGTGTGTGTATGTGTGTGAGTACGTGTGTGTGTTTATGAATGGTGTGTGTTAATTTATTGTAAAAGCATCTCTGTTTCATCATAATTAATAAGATGCCTGGTTTTTTGACGGACTGATGCTTTCAGTGTATGAGTAAGCTCTAATCTATGTCGCCCCGCGCGCGTGTCCCGCTTAAACGCAGCGAAAAGCTTTAGGTTGCGAGGTTGCGCACAAACAAACAAATACGTTTGTTTGTTTGTGCGCAAACGCATGTTGCCACTTATCTCGGGGCTCTATCGCCTAATTTCAATATTGGTTTCATTTGACAGATTTCATGATACTAGGCTATTTATCATTTAACTAATTTCACATGCTAGGACCACAGATAAATATCTAGGACTCGCCTCCATAGCCGCGCACCGAGTCCTCTAGAAAATCGAAACTTATTTTTTTAAATGTAAATTCAAAACCATGTCAACGCGCCACTGCGACAACGGCCAGTACGCGGGCACAGACACCACAGTACTTTACCAACCTGTATTGATCGTCGGAAAAATGGTTATCGATTCCACAAAATCAATATCGATGTCGTAGAATCGGATTTTTTTGGTGGGTATTTAACACGTCGCTAGTCTTGGGGCATTTTGATGTAAGTTGTTCTATAATACGTCACGTTCGTTGTCAGTTTTTTGATGAGTTGGTTTTTTGTACTCACTTCACTTTGCGAATAGTTAACTATCGTCTTCTCTCTATCACTCTTTTACTCACTCGTATGATTATCTCTCTTTCACCCGATACTAATCGCAAAGTGAGCTGAGAAACACAACTCGTACTAGGCCCTCTGACCCATTTTGCTTTTTTGCTCTCATTTTATCCTGAATGGAAGTTTTGTTCTGGTAACACCATCAAGCATGTAGCTAAACGATCAAGCAGTGCTTGACAATCATTGCAAATTGCTTTCCTGTTATCCTGAATGGAAGTTTTGTACTGGTAACACCTTCAAGCATGTAGCTAAACGATCAAGCAGTGCTTGACAATCATTGCAAATTTTCATCAAGCACGTATCCAGCACGTAGTTGTGCTTGATGTCAAACAGCTCCTAGACGATCAAAATGTGATTGACAAGCAGAAAAATTTACGTGCTTGACGGGAATTGCTTGATCGTTTAGGGAGTCCATAAGATTTGTAATTACTGGACCTCCTAAACGATCAAAATTGCTTGTCGATCATTTACATTGCATTTCTTATCAATCACATTTTGATCGTCTAGGAGCGATGCTTGACAAGCACCACAAAATAGATAGATTACCGTGGCCAATCAAAAGTAGGCCACGCCCCCATATGGTAAATGCAATGTAAATGATTGACAAGAAATGCTTGATCGTCTAGGGGCTCCATAAGTATAGGATTTTTTTCGATATTCTCTCTGGTCCGGGCAGGTTCGTACAACCACAGTATGCCGGTAAACTGGGGTGATTCGCAACTGGGTGGTGGAAACAACAGACAAACATTAAAAATGACATTTTCTAACGTATTTATTGATAAAAAAACTTCTTCTTTAATCTTCTTTTTCAAGTAGGCAATACATTCTTAGACCAGATGTAGTCCGGCCATTTTGATAATAATTTACATTTTAGAGTTACCGTTTCAAAGGAGTCGTTCTTTCCTGGGTTCACTTTTTCAAAATTTTCCTACACCCATAATATTTTTTTCTCGTAGATTTCTTTCGTGGGACAAGGTTTCTAAAAAGAAAAAAAATATTAATGCCTGCAAACATAAATAAAAAAATATTTAAAAACTCGAATAAAGGTGCTCTTAATCGTGTATTTCTTAATGTTTTCGCTTTAAAATGAAAGTGTCTTACTATTAATTTTACTCTCCAGAGTATATCAATAAATTCTAATGCTTGTTACAAGTTTTTATTGTTGATTTAATCCTGAAAATCGATTTTGTGCGGCTGTCGGCTGTTAAGGGATATTCCTTTGCATTTTTATTTCTAATAAAATCACTACATTGGCTGTTGATATGTCATTTGTCATTTTATTTTACATCTGACAGTATCAATATGACATTTGACAGTAAAAAATCGATGTTGCCACGGTAGAAAAACGTTTTGGGTTGCTGTTTTATTAACTTAAACTATCCAACTTTAAAAATAAAATAAAAATGTTTGCAGGTTTAAAAAATATATATTTATACATGGACAGATTCCTTATTTTGTTCTCTTTCCATAAAATATAATTTTATGACTGTAGGCCACGGGTCACCCAAATGGGCCTAGCCTCCATACAAAAATGGAACAACTCCTTTATACTAAAAATAGGCCCTCTGAACAAACCATAGACCAATTTTAAGACTTTTACTGTGGCCGGTTTAGAAAAATCTAAAATCTAATCTAATTTTTGTTTATGGACCAAATGAGTCTTAAAAAAGACTCATTTGGTCCATAAACAAAAATTGCAAAAATTAAACAAAACGCATTTACTTATCTTTCTATTACAAAAACTTGAAGATTAAATGGGTATTTCTCAAACTATGGTTACGGCGGGTTACGATCTTTAAGACTTCGGTTTTATTATACAATATTGCAAAATCTATAACAATAACAAAAAGACAAGCGGTAACCTTTTTGGTGATTTAGATTTCCGCGGGCTACAGTACTATTCACTTTTCGCTTGATAGTACTCACCTCATGATTGCAATCAAGTTTAAACCTTATTACTGTGGAGCAAAGTTCAATATTGATTGACAGCCTATTTTCAGAGTATTATGTAGAAGTTAACATTCGATTTTTAGAAAATAGCGATGATGAATTCTTTTTTTATTTATATCGTAAGAATCACAATTTCACTAACAATTTTTTGATATATTTATTTGTTTAAAACTTGTACCCGTTTCTCTGGAATCGCCATCGACAGAAACGTCAAGTTGGCAGCCCACTTTGAGACCGTAATATCTCGGCTTGTATTGAAGCAATATTATTGAAATTTTGCGTATACGATTCACAATTTTTCTAACAATTTTTCGGCATATAAATCATATTGATACGAACTGTATTTCTTAATGTGTCTGCTATCTTGACGTCAAGATAGCAGCCTCACTAAGATACACAAATATCTCCGAAACCATAGTATCACTATTTATATGCTATGGTTCACTATTTCTCACTATTTACTAACAATTTTTTGACATAATCAAAACCTTCTAATTCCATGGTGAGTCTGCAAACTATACGCCAATGGGATTTTTCCGTACGGAATCTTCATAGATTATTGAAATTCCATTCGGAATTCCGTAACAGGATTACTAACGCATGACTACCATAGATTTTGTATGGGTCGCCACACACAACCGTTTTTATTCCGTACGGAATGCGCTCACACGCACGGCCTATGGGTGAGTGACGTATACAAACACCTACACCTTTTTTATTACAGCTCTGGATACCAGACTTTTGGCAAACCCTTTATTATTTTGCTTAGTTATTATGTAGTTCTAGTTTCCAAAAAAGCAATAGAATTGACCTGTGCGTAATATAAATAATAAATAATCTATAATTATGTATTTTTTGTTTATTTTTAGAAAAATAATTCACCTTCGCTCAATGTTTCCTCATCAAGGTTTAGCGTCTGACTGAGCCGTGATTCCGAACGAAAAAAAACGTCTGTGTGTGGTGGTACGTACGGAATCACGTACGTACGGAATTCCGAATGAGGATTCCGTCTGTATGTGGCTAGCCTAAAGCCGGCCACACACAGACGGAATCACGTTACGGAATTCCGAACGGAATTTCGATAATGTATGAAGATCCCGTATGTGTGTGGTAGTCCATTGATTTGTATGCATTAGCTGCGTTCGGAATCACGTATGTACGGAATTCCGTAACGTGACTCCGTCTGTGTGTGGCCGGCCTAAATTGACAAAATCGACAAATGAATGTCAGTTTTTTAATGCGGACCGCTAAAATACAAGATGGAATGATTGCTAGAAAAGATTTTTGCTCTCTAAAGCAATGATAGTGATGAAGAACGTTTGATTATTGAGCCGGGTGCGGCCAACATCTTTTTTCTCACTTGTTACATTGGCCACCTTTTTCGATAAGCTCAAAATTAATGTTAACAAAATACTAACCAATAGTATAATAATGCTCTATCCTTTTGTTATGAAGTGAGGAAAAGCTCCTTCTGTAAGGAACTCTTATAATTTTTTAGATGAAATAAAATTCTGACACACGATTCGTTTGACAGTCACTTGAAACTTTTGACAGGACGTTCACAGGGTTGCGTTCAGGGGCCTTACTATGAGCTCTTAGGCCGGCCACACACACAGACGTAATCACGTAACGGAATCTCGAAACGGAATCCCGATTCGGAATTCCGAACGCAGCAATTGCATACAAAATCTATGGGCCTGCCACACACATGCGTTAACATTCCGTACGTAATTTTATTCCGTACGTTATTCCACATGAGAGCCCGTGCGTTCGGAATCTCGCACGGAAAAAATGCATTCCGAACGCAAGACTACCATATATTTTGTATTGGTCGCCACACACAACCGTATTTATTCCGTACGGAATGCGCACACACGCACGGCCTATGTGTGAGTGACGTATACATACACCTACACCTTTTTTATTATAGCTTTGGATACCAGGCTTTTGGCAAACCCTTAATTATTTTGCTTAGTTATTATGTAGTTCTAGTTTCCAAAAAAGCAATAGAATTGACCTGTGCGTAATATAAATAATAAATAGTCTATAATTATGTAGTTTTTGTTTATTTTTAGAAAAATAATTCATCTTCACTCAATGTTTCCTCGTCAAGGTTTGGCGTCTGACTGAGCCGTGATTCCGAACGAAAAAAACGTCTGTGTGTGGTGGTACGTACGGAATCACGTACGTACGTGATTCCGTTACGTGATTACGTCTGTGTGTGGCCAGCCTAAATGTCACTAATAGTACAAAGTCTTAGTTTTCCATTTGGAATAAAAATAATTTGAACTTTCCTCTAAATCAAATAATATCCGTTTTTTGAGGATCTACCATTATCATTTTTTAAATTAGACACAAATACATCAAAACACAAAATAATGTCAAATGACATTGTCATTTTTTTCTATAGACAAACGTTAGAGCGTTTTACAACCACGTTGCAACTCTTTGACGTTTGCAACCAGCGAACTAAAATTTATGGAATAAGCATTCTGCTCAAAAAATGGCACCATACGAAAAGTACAACTATGTGGATAAAGCTAATAATGCTGGCATTTAATTATGCAGCACAAAGCATCTGAACCATAATTTGTATACCTATAGCAGATATTTTCTATACTTAAACGAAAAAATAAGATACGTTTTTTCTGCATCTTTTTTGTTGCATCATCTTGCGGGTTGTACTTTTTCGGCCTCGTGGTGCCATTTTTAAGCAATATTTGTTTGCAATTACACTTCCATAGATTTTAGTTCGCTGTTTGCAACGGGAAAGTTGTGTCAACCGAACGTCACGTTTTAATGTTTGGAACGCCGTTAGAGCGTTTGGTTGTACTCGGAACGTAGGTTCGGAACGCAACCCAGTGATTGCGCTCACTCCGAACCGAAGCATGATCGCTGTAAGCCCAAGATGCCCAGACTGCCCAGTGGCTTGGAGTGCGGTTGTTTGGTTATTTTTACCCGACTGCGGGTTATGTTTTACGCGCGTATCTTGTATGTTTGTATGTATGTTTGTATGTAATATTCTTTATTACTACATATCTTTCAAACGGCTGAACGGATTTCTATGATTAAGATATCGTTAGATTTGTCTTTTCAGCCCAAGTGTTTTTGAGAAGGTGGCGTTATAAAAAAAATAACATGGCGGCTGTACGGTGCTATTATACGTAGTGAAAAAAAATTTTTTTTTAGAATACTGCAATATGGGTGTCAAATTAAAGGGCTTATAATAAGGAAATCAAAAAGATATATCATGACCCTAAAATATAATAACTAAAAAGAGATAAATAAAAAAATAAATTTAAAAACCCGCCTGCATAAAAAGACAAGTCGACTGAAAAGATGGAAACAAGATTAAATAAATATTAAAGGCAACATGTCATAATAACATGCAGTCGGAGGCATATAATTTTAATCATTCATAATGTCACTTTCTTTATGCATGCCACCGACTGCATGTTATTATGACATGTTGCCTTTAATATTTATTTAATCTTGTTTCCATCTTTTCACTCCGACTTGTCTTTTTATGCAGGCGGGTTTTTATTTTTTATTTTTTTTAGTATTCTGTAGCCATAATGGCAAAAAACGGAACCCTTATAGATTCGTCATGTCTGTCTGTCTGTCCGTCCGTATATCACAGCCACTTTATTCCGAAAGTATTAGGACTACACAGTTGAAACTTGGTAGGTAGATGTATTCTGTGAACCGCTTTACGATTTTTACACAATAATAATTAAAAAAAAATTTTCGTCAATCCAAACTTGCAGAGTGTCTATAGATAAGGATAGGTCTTTGAAAATGACATTGAGGTTCATAAATCTATTTTTTCTCAAAGTCAACCGTTTGAAATATATCTTATCGATGTTATCGCGATAATATCGATATTATCGCTATGCGGACCGCAGCCAACATCAAAACTAGTTTTGACCTTTGTTTGGCTTATCGTTGGCAAAGGATCGACTTACATACAGCATTAGTTCAACAGTTTTGGTTTGGTTTTCTTATCTTATTTGACAAAATTGCTATAATAAAATTTTACAAAAAAAGATAATTCAAGATTTGGCTTTTTGCCTTAAAAATACCAAGAAGACTCAAGATTTGGCTGTATGGCTTTGACCTTCGCCTGTCCAAAAGGACGAATTACAACTATTACTACTACTCAATTTTTTTTGTCATTTTATTGTTGAGCGAGGTTAATTTTTGTTTTGAAGTGGTTTTGAAATTGAAATACAATAAGCTTTAATCAAATTTTTTTTAATAAAAAGATCACAATGTACTGCTTCCGAAAAACCTTAGAGTTGGCACTAATCTGTAAAAATGCTACTAGAAGAGGAGCCATACAAAAATATGAATGTTTCAATCAAAATTATATCAAGTCACGATCTTTGTGTAATATTACTGATATCCCAGTTAGAAGCAATAGTTCAGAAGAAAGTACATCCACAGAAGTTCCACTAAAAGGAGGTTTTGCCAAAGCATTCGAAAAACACTCTAATTTAACACAGCCTAATGAAGAGTCTCATACATTTTCTTCTTTACTACGAAATTCAAAGATAATGGATGTAAGTTTTTTGTCGCTTTATCATAGTAAAATTGTTGAAATAGAAACTGATAACACCAACAACAAGCTCATTATTCTCTTTTTTACTTACAGCTTGGCGATCCCAGTGGTAAAACAGTGATAGGAAATATATTCCATGTTGTTGAAGACGACCTGTACATTGATTTTGGATGGAAATTCCACTGTGTTTGCACTCGCCCAGCTAACAAAGGTAATGAGTATGTAAGAGGTGCAAGGGTTCGTATCCAAATCAATGACTTGGAATTGTCATCAAGATTTCTTGGTTCAAGCACAGACCTTACGCTTTTGGAAGCTGATTGCAAGTTATTAGGTATTATTTCTTCACCTGTAAGACCTACTATTGATGATAAATAAGTCTTAGGTATCTTAGTACTACATTTAAGAAATAGATTATGTAGCTGTATTGATAAAATAAATTGTTTTATGATAAATATTTCTTTGATATCTGAATAATTTCATCACTAAATCCATATTTGAAGATAAAATTCTCCTCAAGGCAAAATCTATCTGCTTTACATTACATAACTACTACCATGTAGATTAACAACAACATAAGACTATATAGTATTAGTTTCATGTTATCTGTGATTTATGTAAGTTTTTTTTACTTTGACTCTTCTGGAAAAATTAATTCACCTATGATTATGTTCCTAGCAAATAGTTTCAATGATATATACTCATCAACTTTATCTAAGGATACAGGTGTTATTTTCATACAAATGAGGTAACTTAGAAGCCTTGGCTTTCTGCTAGGGATGTACCGTGCTGTGATCTGGATGAAGGCTATCCAGGGAGTGAATGGAAGAGATTCAGATTGCTATACACACCCACATCTGCTCAGCATTCTAAAAGATTAATGGGTCACATTTCTCAGTTTCAGGATTTCCATACATTTTCATGCTATTTTCGCGGTTTTTTTAAACATGTCCATATTAATCTTTTACACAAACACAATGGTGTACCAGGGGAAAATTATATGGCCCATGATACTAATCGCCAGATAATGTTTGATTTATTGATAAATTATTTGTGATGGGGTACCACAAAAAATAAAAATATAGGGCAACTAAGACTGGGAGACCACGGGCAAGTTACTATCCTTCATCACCTACCTGGGGCCGTATTATGACCTCTTATTTCCTGGCAGTTTTCTGACTGGTTATCAATCTATCTCTTTTATTTGCTATACAGCGAGAAAGAGATGTAACTAGAGCAATTCTGAAACCTGGCATGTTTTAAGAGGTTGTAATACCCCCCCAGTGCTCTAAGCATAGCATAAAAAACTGGTCAAGAGCGAGTCGGACTCGCACTCCGAGGGTTTCCGTACCATCATAATAAATACACTGCAGAGTAGAATAATAAAATTATTATTGCAGTATTAGGTCAGCGCCATCTCTTGACTTGACCGATAGTGGAACCTTTTTTTTTCTTAGGCCAGCGCCATTTCTTGACCGATAGTGGAACTAATTTAATTTTTCTTAGGTCAGGGCCATCTGTTGACTGGTAGAGGAACTAATGATTTTTTTGTTTATTTTTGAATTTCTAAAAAAGTGTGTTATATATTTAGGCATAGTTTTATTTTTCCTGTAATCTTTACATAAACTACTATCATATAGAATTACTAGCGATTTCGTCCGCGAGGATACTAGAGAAAATCCTTAGGGAACCTTCAACCAGGATCCGACCAGCCATTTTTACGCGATTAGGCGGGTCCCCATCCCCACCAAGCGCGCTGCTTGAGACATTTGCCGCATGTGGCGGACCTCGCACAAGGCTTCCCGTTCCCGTTCCCGTTCCCGATCCCGCTCCCGTTGCCGCTCCCGTTCCTGCTCCCGTCCCCTTTCCCTTTCCCATTCCCGTTCCCGTCCCAGGTCCAATCATGTCCACCGTGTTGGACTTCAAAATAAATGTAACTTTCGCAATCACCATCCCGTGAAACCTCAAGAACATCCACATCGATATCATGTTTACTTACCCCATTTACACCTTAAGGGATGATTTTCAAAATAACAAAATATGTGTTTGCCTATTTATTTTAGACATGCTCCTACTAATTTTAAAGTTGTAATGTCTATTTTATATTCTTTTTTAAAACAAAATTTGAACCCCATTTTCACCCCTTTAGGGATTAAATCATGTCCACCGTGTTGGACTTCAAAATAAAGCTCATTTTCGCAATCACCATCCCAAAAAACCTCAAGAACGACATCCATATCTATTTTTAGATTTTTTTACCCCTTTTCACCCCCATTTCATCCCCATAGGGGTTGAAATACAAATACTAACAATACGTTGCCTTAGATTTCCATCCATAAGTCGAAATTATAAATTTAGCGATTTTTACTTCGAAAATGAAGGATTTTCTATACACAACTCCATCCCCCTTTTCATCCCTTCAGGGGTAGAATTTTTAAAAAAGCTGAGATACATATATATTAATTTTCAATCGTCAGCCTAAACACAAAATTTGAAGATCCTAACTTCGAAACTGAGGGACTTTCATACAAACATTGATCCCCTTTTTTACCTCCTTAGGGGGTGAATTTTGAAAAATTCTTTCTTAGTGCACCCCTAGACCTTATAATAAGGAACCTACGTGCCAGGTATCTCTAGACCCAGCGGTTTGGGCTGTGCGTTGATACGTCAGTCAGTCAGTTTCTTCTTTTATATATTTAGATTTCAGATTTTTCTCTTTGCAAACTTCGGAGATAAGGGGGGGAACGGTAAATTTTACATTTTTCATCATAAGTCGAAAACTATGCGGCCTAAAAAAATGTTTTAAAATGTGCAAACAGCGCTCTTTCAACGCCCCACTTAAAATTTTTAAGACCCCTTTTCAGTCCCTGTTGTAATTTTTTTTTTTATTTCTTATTTGCAAAATAGTTGGGCAAACGTCATCTTAAACTATTCCAAATTTCAAGTTGATGAGTAGTTCTCGAGATATCCAGCTGTGACCAACAGACAGACTGAGTCACACCATAAGGGTTCCTTTTTACTATTTTGGTACGGAATCCTAAAAATGGAAGCTGACCCATCTTTTGTTTGAATCTTATTCATTTGCAATTTTACCATTGAAAATGGTTATCAGATGCAAATCGCCTGAGACGTATTTTTGCTCATACCTCCGAGGATATTGGGATTTGGGACTATTAGGAGGATCAAAACATGGAATTTTGCAATATTCGGATTTTTGGGGGACGTTTGTTTACTAAATTGTAAATATTTCTAAAAAAAACCGACTTAAGAAAAAAAAAAAAAAAGTTACAATCGTAAAAATAAATAGGTAGGTACCTACTACCTAGGTAACTTTATAAATATAATTATATAGGATAATAGGATTTTGTATTTGATTTGATTTTGGTTTTTCGTAAATTTTTGTATTTATTTTTAATGCTCCGATTCTTGCGGGAACTGCAAAATCTCTTGACAAATTACTTACATGAATCTAAATAAAAGTCACTAGTAATTGACATCATATATTTGGACAACATCTAGTACAATAATAGGTAACATATTAAAAACTATCAAATAGTAATGTCTCAAACTATTTTATTTATTGTCTGAATTGAGATAATAACACTTACATTCCTATGAAGGATTATGTTGGTAGCACAACATTATTCTATTATTTTACTTACAGTATTTGATACTGGAGTATAATTAAAGAAAAATATAATATCAAAGGCGGCAATATCCACTCGATGACATTTTGAGTAACGATAAAACATTTTTTTAAATTGATTTGTATAATACAATGCCGGGTTTGTTACAAACCTATTTTTTTTTACAGTATTTTTTATTGTAGTATAGGATATTGCCACATTATGTGTGACTCACCTGGGGGGGCTGGGGGCACACCTGGGGCCCTATTTTTGAATCGCTCGATTGGCGTCGAGCGCTCGTTTCTACTGATTCTCGTTTTTGAGATCGAGTCGAATGTCGAACGAAAATCCGTAGAAAGAGCGCTCGACGCCAGACGAGCGATTCAAAAATAGGGGCCCTGAGGGCTAAGGGTTGATTACGTAACTCTATTGCTATCAATTCTCGATTGAAACCGCAGTTACAGTAAGATAGTTGTCACAATGGTTCAATGTAACTGCGATTTCTGTCAGTGTTGATTGCAATATAGTTACGTAATTAGGGGGCAGATTATGTAACTTTGTTACGAAATCGCAGTTACATTGCGCTTTATTAACAACCAATATGAGAACATAACTGCGATTTCAATCGATAATTGTTAGCAACAGAGTTACGTAATATAAAATACGTCCATAGATTAATAAACCGCCATTTTTAGTTAATTTTTGGCATTGAGTAGATATTGCCGCCTTTGATACTATAATAAATGATTCAAGTACAATAATAATCGAACAGTATTTAATGGAATGTTACATAATTAGTACTTTATGAAGGGATGAAGGATTGTATTCTTTATTTTATCTACACTTACCTTTGTAAGTTATTTTATGAAGCAGTTGATGGCACTGTAATGTTTTATTTTTATTTATTTAAGTACGTATTAAAACAATATTTTTTTTATTTCATATCGTAACATTACTTTTAATGTTAAAATAAAAATTCAAAAAATATTGTATAAATACGTACTTTATTCGTGGATAGGTAATAGTAGTTTATGATACAAGGTTGGTAACGAGTTTTAAAAAACCTTAACAACCGTGTGCCATACTACGTTTTTCAATACATTTGCGAGAAAACATTATAGGTACTACTGAAATTGTAATCTATACATATAATAAAACTGTAAATTCTAAATATTTGTGCGCGAATTACGCAAAAACCGCTAAACGAATTTTTATGGATTTTTCACAATTTAGTAGATTGAGGTCCAACTTAAAATCTAAGCTATGTTTCATCAAATTCAGGTGGGTGGAACCAGGGAAACAGCTTGAACTCTCCGTACTACTAGCTTTCATACACTAAAGGGGTCATTTTAAACTGGTTGCAAAATGTTTCTACTGTCCACGCGGATGAAGTCGCGGGCGGAAGCTAGTCGAAATTAAAAAAAACGTTCGTAAACAAAAACGCACGGCGCCGGCGTGCGGTAAAATCAACTTTCCGCACGCTGTACTAGTCCGTAAACAAAAACGCACGGCGTGCGGTAAAATCAACTTTCCGCGCGCTCGACTGTCATCGTAAACTTACATTTTCGAGCAACTGTATTGAAAAATAAAAAACCAATTACAGTGCCATCAACTGCTTCATAAAATAACTTTTTAATTTTTGCGTATGGGCTGATTGTAGTATCTATGGTCTGTGGCTGTGGTGCGGGGCGCGCTATTTTTAACGCAAGACAAAAAAATGCTTTGATTTAAATTTTCACTTTTTTACTGAATTTCGTAGGACTTTTTTATTATTCTAAAATTTTCTGATAGCAGGAGAATGTGAAGATTCCGCCCGTTATTTTAGATGCAGCGATGGAAATGAGTCATAATCAAGGTAATACGGTAATACCAGCAAAGTGTCTCCCTTAATCTTTTATTAGGTTCAATCCCAATTTGTATGAGAGTAAATAAAGTAGTGTATGAAACTGCTGAATAGTAGTTTATAAAACTGATGCATAATGAGGGGTATTAAAATACGAGTGTTGTGTTTCAGTACGTAAAAGTAAGTGAAAATCAGTACTACAAGAAGTGAAAATTGAAATCAAATCTTTTTTGTATTGCGTTACAAATGGCGCGCCCGGCCCCGCACCACAGACCATAGATACTACAATGAGCCCATACGCGCCTATAAATTTAAATGTTTAACGTCCGAATACTCAAAGGCTTCTTAGCTAAAATCTTAAGTTAAGGTCTCCTTAACTTTAAGGAAGCTGTCACTTTCATAGAGTTTCTGTCAAATCTGACAACTTTTATGTATTTAAGGTGGCCTTAACTTTAAGATTCGTTTGAGTATTTGGCCGAAAGTGTGCTAAAAAAATCAAAAAGTTATTTTATCTACACTCACATCGTAATGTTCCAAATATGAATTCAAAAAAGGTAATATAAATACGTACTTTATTTTCGTGGACACGAAAAATTAAAAAAAAAACTCATTACGATGCAGTCAACCCTTTTTAATATACTATATCTATGCAGTCAACTGAATCATAAAATAAGTTTTTTTCTCATTACGATACAGGGCAAATCCAAGAAGTAGGCAGTGCCTCGATATTAAAAAAAAACAACGATATTTTCCTATACATTTTCCATGATTAAAATGCACTCTATGGTGATCGATGACATTAGTGCGATTAGTTTTGCAGGGTTGCGTTTAGAGGCTTAGAATGCGGTTGTTTGGTTTTTGGCTTTAAGGTTTTAAATGACATTAATAGTACAAATTCTTCGTTTTCCATTTGGAATGCGAATAATTTAAACTTTCCTTTATTCTAAATGAAATAAAATCTGTTTCTGAGGAGCTACCATGAATATTTAAAAAAATTAGACACAAAAACATCAAAATACAAAATAATGTCAAATGGCATTGACAATTTTACTATAGACAAAAGTCAGCGTTTTTCAACCATCGATTTTGATGGTTAAAAAGTTGCAACGCTCTGACATTTGAAACGGGAAAGCTGTTACAACCGGAAGTCACGCTCTAATGTTTGGAACGCCGTTAGAGCATTCGGTTGCACTCGGAGCGTAGGTTCTGAACGCAACCCAGTGCACTCGTCTCATTATTTTTTTCTAATGGAATGCGCGCCATTTTTAGAGCTTTACAAAAATGTTTTGATTTCAATTTTAACATTTTGTTGTAATGAATTTCGTAGGTTTTTTTAATTCTTGATTTAAAATGTAAAGAAAATTTGACTCTGCTCGATATTTTAGATGCAGCTAAGGAAATGACTTATTACAAGGTAATACCTAGCTAATACAAACAATGTCTCACTCGTGTGATACTATAAAAAACCCGGCTCGGTTTTTAAACACACACTCATGTTTTAATACCCCTCATTATGTGGCAGTATCATAAACTACTATTATGATGCAGTTGATTGCACTGTAATTGTTTTTTTAATTTTACTATCCACAAAAATAAAGTATGTACGTGATGACTACATTGTGAGTGTAGATAAACTACTATTATGCTCCGGCTCCAGCTGCGTTAACGTTAAAGTCGTGGCCACATCTGCGTAACGCCTAGATTAACGCTTTAAGGTATCCGTCAAGACGCAGGTGGAGCCGTAGCATTACATATTATATTATATAACAATGCCCTACATATTAAAAGCATAAGGCAAAGCAGTTATAGACAATATCAGTACATGACAAATTGTATAATTTTAAATATTATCATGTACCGACTTATTATAAAACAAAATGCATTAGTAAGTAATTGTTTGAAAAACAATGTATATTTTAAAAATCTAACTAAAACGACTTAGAGATCTCTAAATTCAACGTACTTAGCATGGAGATGCTATCTATTAAAATTAATTTGTTGAGATTCTACTTTTCTTTATCGCCATTCCTTGATACAATCTCTTGAATGCTAGGGTCTTTGACTGCGTCGTTTGCGTCAGGTTTCGCTTCGAGGATTTCGTCTACAGTTAATGGCGCGGCGGATGCGTCCTTTTCTTTGTCTAAAGGATGTGTTCGTTCCCATTCCTTGAGGTATTGGACAACGGCCGTGTGGCCGAAGGTTTCTGCTTCATTGAGCGGCCGGCTGCCCCAGCGGTCGCGCGGGTCGTGCGGCACTCCGCACTGAGCTAACAGGAACTCCACGCACGAGAGATGGCCCTCAGCCGCGGCTAGATGCAATGCAGTACGGCCGTCATAATCTGATAATGTCATATCCATGCCCGAAAGGTGGTGCCTGGGAATAAAAAAATATCAATAAGTATAATAATAACTTTACGTTACGCAGTTGCAGTAACTGTAGTATTGGGTCCCCACCTATGAAATTGGTGTTTTTTTCCCTCCTCGTCCTAAAAGAACCTCGTCACTTATATAATTTCCTCTTTTTGTTAGCAGTAATGACCGCTTTATTTGTTTTAACTTAACCAAAACTTATTTTTTTCGCTTAATCTAAGTAGTAGGTATACGTTATCTTAGTGTTTAAACATAAACTTTAGCGTTCACGGTTATTAAATAAAAAATAACATAATAACATAAAAACTTAATATTTTCAAACGCATCATGGTAATTGTACCTACAACTATGTTAACTTTATTGCAAAAGCTATTACCGTTAAAAGATAATAAATGCTAATGCAGAACTACTTTGTACTTCGCTTTTCAATATTACAGTCCTGAATTCTAATATTGATACAAAAAATTAACAGTGCTCTAGCAATTGTGTAAGCACGTGAGATTAGATTGCTTGCACACCACACCCTATTTTGAAGAATTCACTGGTTCAACAGGTAGAGGCAGTAGAGACAGATCTGAAGAAGTGCTGATACCAAGACATACGTTAAACCTTGTTTATTTGCATTTAAAAGATACCTACAACACAATATTGACTAGGAATTACCTTCTCAAAGCACTGAGGTCTCCGCTAGCAGAAGAGAACAGCAAATTGACAATACTGAGACCGGTAGCCTCAAACTTGTAGCGGCGGGGGTCTTTCTTATGACTCGCATAGCGAATGTTGTCGTATTTGTGGAAATTGAATCGTTCGATCAAAGACTGAAACAAATATTACTTTGTATACCCGTAGCTCTTAATAGAGGTAGGAAAATTGCTTATTAGTATAAAAACTTTCAAATCAAAAGTCAAAGCTCACTTTCTATCACAATTGTCTCATTCATGATTCACGAGATAGTTAATACAACCAGTTTTATATATTTATATTACATAGGTATATATTATTTTATGTATATGTATTATGTTATGTATGTATGTATGTATTTATTCATATTTATATTTATTTAATTATGTTAAGTTTATACCTACTATAAAGTTTATTTATAAGTATATTATGTGTATAAAATGATCTAGATTAAGTTTTATTTAGGATTTCACTTATCTCCATCTTACTATGCACTTTCTATTACCTGCTTACTTAAAAATCTCAAACAATGCTGGGTTGGCTGGAAGAGATCTCTTTTAGAGATAAGCCCACCTTTGTAAACAACTTTCATATTTACCTGTGTAATTATGTTACAAGTGCAATAAAGAATATATATAAAAAACAAACACCATTAGAAAAACCAATGAAGGAATTATGGTAATAGCATGTTCGTTCATTGTTCACGTTATAATACAGACAGTTGTCGTTTTAAGTAATTTACCTCGCAAAATTGAAGGCCCCGGCAGCTGTTTCCAAGTTGATCGAGTGGAGGGGACCACGTACAAATTCCCATAACATTAGGCACAACAATGAGCATCCCTCCCGCTACTCCCGACTTCGCCGGGAGCCCCACTTTGAAAGCAAACTGCCCGGAGTAGTCATACATTCCGCAGCTGTGCATCAGGGACAGCACATTACGAACAGAGTCTGGTCGCACAACTTTTTCATCTGTGATGGGACATATTCCTCCGTTTGCTAATGTTGCTGCGATTATTGACATAGTATCACAGTTCGCTTCCATGGAACAGCACTGAAATGAAAACAAAGTTTTGAAATATTGTATTAAATTTTCATGGTTATTGACGTTATTAGAATAAAGTATGTCTGGATTTACACCATGTATCCCCCGACATAGGTAGTTTATTCTAATAAAGTTTTGAAAGTCTATTGATTGTTCACGCTTAATTCAATATTTTATTTTGCAAGTGTATAGGTAAAGGTATAATGTAAAATACCTGAAAGTAGAAGTCCATACATTCTCGGAAATTTGCCTTCTCCGGAAAGCATTTATGTTCCCGCATGTAAAATCCCAACGCGTAATTTCTATCGGCCGCCTCTCTCTCAGACAAAAATACTGCGTTATTGAATGATAGCACTTCGTTACCGGCCAGACGACTAAAGAAAGACATGACATGGTCGAATTTCTCAGCGAGCGTCATTTCAGGCTTGTCCATGGTTTTCAGTAATGAACAAACTAAAATTGCACCTGCGTTGATCATGGGATTGTGTGGTTTATCTGTAGGCAGAGAAGGTAATCATTGTTATTGATTGACTGCAAATTTTATAACAAATTCTGAGTGTCTAATTTTAATTTGTTTTTGATTTTCATCTAGCTAAAATTATTACTGAAATCTTAATCAACAAAGAACGACATTTATTTAATTAGGGACAAATGATGTTAGTAAAAAATGTTGAATGTAGGTAAGCATTCTATTTAATACGAACTGTTGTAGTCCAAGATGAGTTCATTGAACATCCTTCCACTGGGCTCGGTGCCAACATATTTATGTACTATATCTGGGCCCAACGTGTCAAGCGCCATCGCGTACGTAAGTGGTTTGCTGCACGACTGTATCGTGAATGGGACCGTCACGTCACCTACGCAACGAGACAATTAATTAGGAGCGTCACGTGAATTATATACTGAAACATAAAAACCGAACAGCATCAAAATAGTATACTTACCAATAGAGAACCTTTGCCCGTCTATTGTGCAAATACTGACTCCCCAACTTTCAGAGCTAGCTTTTGACAACTGTGGTATGTAACTTGCCACTTTTCCATCACTGTTGCTTTTAGCTGACCAGTACATTTCTTCAATGTCTTTTATGAAATCTTGGAAATCCGGAATGACAAATTGGCTTCGAAAAGCTCTGGTAATAAGGACTATGTTAGGCGCAATCACTTCTTTGAAAGTTTTTCTATCAAGCTTCAATGTCTCTGGAGAACCTCCATCGCTGTTTTGTTCTTTGTGAACTTTGTACAAGTTATGCATGACTTCTTTGACTCTGGCATCGCTCTTTCGTATTCCTGTTGTTCTCAGGGCCTGGGAAACAAAGTAGAGTTGAAATAAGTTACTAATATTGGTGTTCATATAATTCGTAATATTGCTAAGACATTTTATACTTACGGCCAAGAACTTTCCAACGGGCAATAATCCTGAGTCCTGATTTTTGAACATATCGAAGATGACATCATCAGCATTTACGTGGGCCCCGTCCCGGGCCCTGTAAAATAAAGTGTTCAACTTGTATGATTTTATGTTTTAACAACTTTAAACTTAGTCATGTAGTCGTAAAAGTCACTAATGAGGAGCACAAATATTTAGCACAAATGATCAGGGCTTGAAATAGATTCTTGCAAAATATGTTTTGCTATAATATAAAGATGTTGACTGTCACGACTATTCTATTAAAACAGTGTAGTGACGTAATAGCGGGTGTGTCGACGACGTAGATTCATGACTATTAGTGTCTAAGATCACCTGAAGGTTATTTTGGGGCAGCAAAATAATGCTAGCAGTATTAAGTGGGACTTGTTGTTGTACGATTTATAAATAGGTAAAGTCCTTTCAGAAGTGTTTGCTTAAATCTCTGGCACAAAGCTTAGGTAGGTATACTTTAATGTTATATATTTTGCCACTTAATGTACGTTATTAGCGTTTGAATTGAATACACTTGACACTAAAAAATAACATATTAATGTTCTTCATTGCGTTCCGTTGTGAAACGATCCAAGAATCGTCACTCTAGTCTAGGCTTGTCAGAAATTATACACGCAACAGCAATCATATTTTAAAGAACTATGCTTTAAAATGAATATAGGTAAAGATTATTTAAGGTCCATCAGATTTGAGGAGCCACGCCAGCTTTTAAAACGCAGCTCACACCATTATTTAGCAATAAAGTGGATTATTTTGTAGCACAAATCCTGGATTTAGCAGCAAAATATATTACGAGATAGGTAAGGTGGCTCCTCAGTTAAACATCAGGATTGAGGAGCCACTTGGTACTCGCTAAGTACTTACCAGTTGAATATTTTGAAAATTAATGCATCATTTGCAGCAATTACTTATGTATAGTACTTAATTGCTAAAAATTTAGGCTCAGTAGTGCTGGAGTTCAAGAAAATACAATACTTTTAGTATGGCTCCTCAATCCTGATAATCCATATTAATAAGATGGTGAATTTCTATGAATGTGATCGGTCAAATGAATATACCTATTCGACATAATGATCATTTAGCATGTTTGATTTTGCAGTATAGGAATAATAAAATGGTAAGACACAATGGATTTGGTTACTTTGGTGCTAAATAATGGTGTGACTGCGCTTTCAAAGCTGGCGTGGCTCCTCAATCCTGCTAGACATATTATTTACACTACAAAAACGAGTCTCTCGCGCCACAGAGACTTAAAACATTTTTGCAAAACATGCATTATTCAGTACCACTTAACTCTTGTGATTGTAAATCACTCAGCCAAAAATCTTTTTATTGCTTTCCTCTATGATCGATACTTCACTACTACTTTTCAAAGAGACTAACATGCGATGACATAAACGATGACTCGAATAAGCTTTTTCGTGGTCATGAATAAAGTAACATTATTCTGTGGCTTGGTAGGTACTGAAAATAAACACGTTTTTTAAACGGACTAGTAAAAACAGACTAAAAAGTATAAAATAAATTCTTCTGTAAATATAAGGTAAATATTTATAACCTGCAGAAGTTTTAAAGCTAAAAACGTGGGGCGCATTTTGTAAAATTTATCATCAATTTGTCTTTAGCATGCATTTTTGAAGGAGACCTTAAAAACAGCCCTAAAAAGCAAAAAAATAATATTCAAATCTGCATAATTACCTCTACCTACGCAACGCATTCGGGTGGGGCCAAGGATATTTTTTTTTAAATTTATATAAACTTTTTAACATACTTACCTAATGTCGCATTCTCAACCCGACTTCATTTTCAATATTTTGAATATTATTTCTTGCTTTTAGGGCTCTTTATTTTTAAAGTTGTTTTTAGAGCTGTTTTTTAAGGTTTTTTGAGGAGGTTTTCTCTTTTTTTGAAAGCTTTTTATTTTAACTTTTTTGTGGGTACCTATGTGAAATTGTGAAGCGATAATATTTTTTTTATATTTCACACTTTTCAATGATATTGATAACTCAATTTCCATTTTTTGCGTTGTTCTTGTTCCTTCATCAAGTCTAGTCCAAAACGTTCTTGACCATAGTTAGGAACCTAACTTGTTTAAGATTGTCATAACAATATATCTAACCCTAGCAATATTTCAATCACTAACTTAACTATACACTTCCTATTTGATTTCGAGGAGTTCCCTTGTGTATCTTCAAAATCCAAGGTCCAATGCCAATAAAGTTAAAATAGTATAATTCTTATAGTAGGACCCTATTCCTCTTTCAAACAAAAAAAATCACAAATTTTACAATCCCCGCAAGAATTGGAGCATTGAAAATGAACCCAAAACCGATTTTCAAAATTCCATCGAATGCACTTCTCGTCTTCTTCTCTGCATCTTTTAACACTATTACCATGACGATCGGTCAATAATCATTAATCATAGAAGCTACATCACTTTTTATGTACCTACACACACGAGTAATCAGATTTTCGCTACTAGGTACTACTCTGGATTTTGGCGACAAACTCCGACAAACTATCGACTTCATCATGGCATAGTCAAAAAGTCAGATTTCCACCATTTTTTTTGTGGCGCAGCTGTAGTCCAGCACGTAGTATTTCCTGAAAACTACTGAACCGATTTCAAAATAATAAATAAAATACCAACTTGGGAACAAACTTGATATACAGCCTACCTAATAACGTTTGAATCATTTCAATCGGTTCAGCCGTCTTCGAGTAATCGGTGGACATACACGAAAAAAAAAACATACATACAGACGAACCAAAGAAATTATAAGTACTTCGTACAACAAGAAAGTGCACGCCGTATTTCTGTGTATGCGAAAATACACTTTATCATTAAAATATAAGGTTTATATTTCAATAGACCGGAATCATATAAGGGGTGATGGGGGAGGTCATTTGCAACAATATTGGCCTAAAATAGTGTAATGCAAAAGTGAACCATTTGCAAGATATTTTAAAATATTTTTTTTTTAATAATACCATTTTCATTAATTCAAAAATTAATTTCAAAAACATAGTAATTCAAATTAATTTATTTTCTTGACATATTAAGAGAGTTACGTTACGATATGGGTCTACAATGCACAGTAAAAAAAACTCGTGTTATTCTTTATCCATATACGGAAATTAAAGCAAATATTTTAGAGAACATATTTTGTTTTTGTTAAATTTTCAACAAAAAATCCAATTAAAATATTTAATAGGGTCTTCCTAATTTCGTTAATGCTTCATTTGTGTAAGATGCTACTACTTCTTGCTATACAAAAAAATATTGCTCTATGTTACTACATTGCAGAAAAAAACGATAAAAGCATAAGCAGGTAGCAGTTTCTGAAAAACTGCGTAATTTTAGAAATGTTTGCGCTCCAGGGCCAAAAATATGCATTTTTTGCGAACAATGTATTCTACATTTATAAATTATTTTAAATTACTTACATTTTAAGCCTAATTGCAGCTCTATTGACCCCATAGAAGTCAAGCTATAGCTCTTCGAAGATGACCTAATTTACCCAAACAATGAAATTTTCAAGTTTATCGAACTTTCGCGAAATATTGGAAAAAACCACTAATCCTATCAAGAAATATTACTGAAAATACTTTGTAGTAAATTTATTTAGCTTTTATTAGAGCCCAAAACCAAGTCTGTAATGTTTGGGTAAATTAGGCCATCTTCGAAGTGCAATAGCTTAGCTCCTATGGGGTTAATATAGAGTTGCGATTAGGCTCAAATTGTAATTAATACGTTACGTTAAGTAAATTGTTCGCAAAAAATGCATAGTTTTGGCCCTGGAGAGCCTTTTTCAGGATTTTCTGTTTCCACAGGTTTTCGAAGTTGCAAATTTGAATTCACACTACCCTAACAGACCCATACAACATACCAAAAATGCAGAACTACATCACGCTTTGCGAATTTAATGTATATTTCCAACGGCCTATCTAGGCTAGGTAGTACTTAGTTACGGTTATGGAGAAAAATAAGAATATCAGGAGGTTTGATAAGTACCAACCAGCGAAAAAAAAATCTAAGTCTATGGTACCAATAGAGACGGTTGTAGTACCTAGTGCTATTGTGGTTATCACAGTTTTACAGTGGTTATGGTGCTCGCAATACAATATTCCAAATCATTAATTTTGAAAATCTGTTCAGTCCATATTCTTATCACTGCTATAATTCTACAAAATTTACGGTTATAATTAATCAAACTACGTTATTAACTAAACTAGGTAAGTAAAAAAACTCAAAATAAAAAACTCAAAGTAAATATTATCGTAAGAAGCAATGCGATATTTTTATACTTTCAATAAATTTTAATATCATGAAATGTCGTAAAATCATTATTGGTCAACATAGTTTACCGGCATCCAAAAGAAAATTAAAATCAATTTTGAATTTTATTTGTTTATGTGAATTTGTGCAGTTTGTTAAACTTTGCGAAAAAAAAACTTTGCTGGTTCAGTTAAAGAAAATAATATCGCTGTTCTTTCGCTATTATCGAACTTTCATGTGTCTGAAAAACATAGAACAGTCGACTTTTGCAACCTAAAGATTTATTTACTTATTATTATTACGTGTAACAATGAACCCGGTACTATTATTTATACTGTAACATTATCACTTATAGGTAATAAATAAGGTTATAGTGCAGAAATTATGTTCAAAGTTCAAATTCATAACAAAGCCACAAATAAAAAATTAAACCTAGTTTCTATTAATTTGTATCAAGTGATTAAGATTAAGAAAACAAAATTTTGCAAATAAAAACATGCAAAAGTTTTACGATAGGTAGGTAGGTAGTAGGTACATCCAATGTACTATTTTGTACTCACATCACGGGATCAATGTTGTGCACGAACGAGTATCGTCTGCATGAAAATTATTTTAACTTATTTGTTAAATGTTACATTAGTAAAGTGATGTTAATATGAATGCAGTAAACGAAATAATGCAATAGAATATTTATATTATATTTGAAAATACTTTGGATAATGATTCCCAATAACAAATTGTTTACAATAACAAACGAACATTAGACATGGAACTTTACTTTATTAGTTAGCGCATACAGAACAGAATGTAGGTAGGTACCTACTAGATGAAGCTGAAGTAGGTTATTACATTATTGCATCTACAATTGTTGTATTATAAGCTTTATCACTGTAAATTATCGATTAAATTGGATTACAACCCTACGGTTGCTACGACAGGTCATTGAACTGTCGTCGTAGTCTCGTAGACTTCTCATGCGGTTTCCTTTGATGATTGATGGATTAAAATTATGTAACGGTACATAGTAGATATTATAATAAATAATATTATTATACAAATTCGTAAAAAAATACTAAAGTATTGTATAGGACATTGTTTCCCAATTAGTGGTACGCGTGCCCCCAGCAGAGGCCCAGAGGTACGCGAAGATGCATCACGTACGCGCAACAATCAGATCTACATGATTTAATTTTTTGTTTATTATTCCTGCTATAAGGTATAAGTTTGAGGTCTTTCTTAAAGGGATACCTACGTAGTAAAAACTAATTGGGAACCACTGATAGGGGACCGACCGGTGCTGTAAACAGTTTCAAATGTCAAGGGTGAATTGAACAAGTACCGGCCGGGCCGGCGAGACGCCGCCGCCGATTATTCATGGGTGCTACGTTAATTTAGATCAATAGGAGTCGATATAGGTCATTAACAACAATTTATTTCCAATAGAAACGACAGACGTTGAAACTGCATTGAAGTTAAATAATAGTCTATTTGCAGCGTTCTCGAATAAGTAGGTAATAAAGACTGGAAGGCATATACCTTATTTCAAAGGCCTGCACGGCATAAAAACTTGGAGCGGAGTTACGCCATTTCTGAAACAAAAAGTTCGGTTTTGCAAAGAACAGTTTTGATTCTTGGGGCGTTTATGACATAACACTGAGCTATCACCAGCAGGGCTACATTGCAGACACTCACATCATGTTTATCTATTACATAGACGGGTCTCACTTGACTGTAATGCCTGGAGCAGAGGCATGGGGCTCGCAGGGCCGGCCTGGTGGCGGAGGCGAGTCGGCGGAGGTGGCGAGCACCCATGGCTAAAAATTTGGGAGACTGCCGGAACAGATGACGGAACGGAAGTCGAAGGGCGAGTTTCGCGCGCGCGCTCCACCGATCAGCTGTATCACGCACGCGCAACTGACTGGGCCTGAAGCCGCTCACATAGGTACATCAGATATATCTGTCACTGTTGACTCTCACTGTTTACCTGCGAGTGACGAGCCTTCGCCGGTAAAACACGCAACGTATGTCAAAGTCACGATGTTATTACGTTGCCATAACGTTTTAGTTGCTTAAAAATTCACTGATAATGTTCGTATAATATGTACTATGAAGAGTTAAGTATTAGAGAGGTAGCAGCACATGAGTAAATTCTTTACTCATTGTGTTAGTAGTCTCACTCAGTGTCACGTAGTTACAATCTCTTGATTAGATAATACAACATTCATCTTTACTCATTGATACCTATTGTTTACTAATAAAAATATCACGATATTTACCATAGCTTACCTAGGTACTCCACAAAGTTATTAATTTGCACGACAAATGATCACAGAGAAAGCAATACTATCAAATGATTTTCTGATTTTGTATGCTAAAAAGTACCTAAGTACCTAGTTCTATCCATGTTCTTTCCATTTTTAAAATTTACAAAACAGATATGAGTTTCAATAATTCCATTGCCGGCCGCCTCACCTAGTCAGTAATAACTTTACTGGCCGCTGCTCGCATGTAATTTTGACATAAGTACAGCAATTTCGATCTCAAAGAAGTTTGACGAAATA
The DNA here is from genome assembly GCA_950108535.1 of Agriphila straminella. Classification (NCBI taxonomy): domain Eukaryota; kingdom Metazoa; phylum Arthropoda; class Insecta; order Lepidoptera; family Crambidae; genus Agriphila; species Agriphila straminella. The sequence goes on along the minus strand of OX467306.1, from coordinate 8,380,516 downwards.
AAAAGTAATAGGTAGGTACCTACCCTACTGCCAGACTTTCTCATAATAGAATATTTCCATTTTTAACATACTTACATAATAGGCTTGTTTCCATTAAGAATAAATATAATGGATAGGGGTTTATAATGATTAATTATATTATGGAGAAAATAACAAACAATTTTAATTATTAAAAGCGTTAAAGATTAATAATATTTTTAAAAAATAAATTTCGTAAAATGAAACCTTTAGTCACGTGACAGTGAACACCAATCAGAAAGCGTTACGTCACGCCGTGCGAAACTCCAATCTTGTCTTTGACGTTTCGAGTATCACTACCGGAGGCGCGTTCCAAACCTACACTCCGAGTGCAACCTAACCATAACCGAACGCAAGTTTTAGCCACTTTTTCCGTATTTCTCCATTGTTTGGAACATATATAAATAACTGGTTTGGCGTTTTTATAGTCGTGCTATCACACTTATAATATGAGAAATTCATTTTAAACGATAAAAACTAGCTATAACGTACGAAGACACGATCGCTCTTTTGTTTGTTTTGCACGGCGTGACGTCATTCAAGACGCCATGACAGTCTTGTGCGTTTTGGAACCAAATTAAAATTGGTTTTTTTAAACGCGAAATTTATAATGTAAACGCTCGATTAAAAATAAATAAACCTTTTTTTCGATAAAATGCCTAATAAGCTAAAATATTAAGCAGTTATTGAAATTTTGTCAACTAGCCTATTACATTCAAAACTCAAAGCTGGTTGAAAAATACTTTGTGTTTGGTACCTATACCACAGAATAGATAATAGTTCTAGGGAAGCTACAGCCTACACCGTAAGTGATAGAGGCCCTGTAATTTTAACATGTAGCCCAACTCTATACCCCGAGGGCTTTTTTCTTTTTTTTGTATCGGTCTTAGTTCTCGAGATATGGGCAATTTACTGGGAAAAAAAACCGTAAAAAAGTACCAAATTTTTCAACATTTTTTCATTAAAAAAATATATTTGACTTTTTCAAAAAAAAATACCATCTTGTAGGTACCTAGCCTTTATTGATACGCATCTTTTGAGATCACAACCATTTACGTAGCCTTAAAACTCACGCTACCATCAGGGCCCTATGTAATAAACGTGACAATTTGTCACCTGTCATGACAATTTTATATCCATTTTGTCAATCAATTTGATAATAGAACAAACTACTCATAGCTACACCTCATTGTAAACCAAATTGCTATGAAAATGGACAAATTGTCACTTTATATAGGGCCCAGGGCGTTATCGCACTTTTGCTGAAAATCGGGCCATAGGTCCTAGGTACCTACCTACAGATGCCTCAAAAAAAAACATTTTCAATGTTAAAAACATTTATCACCTGCAATAACTGAATAAACTTATACAGACGAAAACAATCTTATCCTGCAATTTTGATAACATTCGTAATGATGAATGATGTACGTCTTATAAAATATTCTCAAAATAACTAGGTGGTACCTACCTATACGTTATCATGATATTATCTCTGTGATAGTGTTGTGATAGTTATAATGTCTTTGCTGAATTTTTTGTAGACTAAGTACCTATAACCTACCTATGTAAGTAATCGCGGAAAATCCAGGTAGGTACAGCTCTCGCGCATACTGCAGTACTTTGGCCATGTCTCTACGACTTGTACTATTATGTATTCTGTGCTCTAGGCGGGGTAGCGACTCCATAGAGCGGCTGGTCGTACAAAGTATGGCAAAGTAGAGGGAACCAGATCGCGTGGCACGTCACCGATGCGCTGGACTAACCAAGTGAAATCCGCAGTGGGATACCCTGTATCTGACTGCGCCAGACAGTCTACCAACCGAGAGAGATGGCGGGAGATCGTGCGGAAAGCTATGTCCGACGTGGACGCCTCAACGTGACCACGACCGCTCTACCAAGAGCGAAACGATGAAGATGAAGCTCTCGCAAAATAACTTGACCTAAATTTTAGTACCTACCACGTAACATGCGCAGTAGCAATTTTAGGTACAAAAATGTTTAGTGCGCAAGCTTATCATTGTTTATGGTTTGGTTCAAGTTATATTGCGCGACCTGTAAATTTAGGCAGAATAGTGTTTTTATTTTTATTTTCGTAGATGGTTGAAGAAAGAAATTAACCTTGTGACGAAGACCAAGTGGTAGTACCTAGACAGAGTAGGTATGTATCGCTTATCTTGAAATAGTCTTCCCACACCAAAAGTCTTGTCACTCGCGCAAAAAAAAATTAGTAATACTTACCTACTAGGTACCTATTTATTATAGACTTCTGTGTTTTCCTCAACAAGCATAATTTTATTTATAGCATGTAACAATGTAAGCTGCTATATTTTTTATTCTAACGACTTCAATTCCTCATTTTAAGATAATACCTACCTCCTACCTACCTAGGTAGGTAGGTACCTAATTGCAGAACTAACAAAAACACAAGGGGTTCTGAAGCTTAATTTCTAGTTACAAGGGATTAGTCAATATGATATGGGTTTTATTATGATGATAATACTTACTTTGACATACCTCCTACAACAAAATTAGCTAATTTTTTACGAGAAGTCCTCAGGTAAAATATTTGCAATTATGATAATCACCTCAAATTCATTGCAACCATCCATCACAAAATCCTCGTAACCTTTTGAAAAATATCTCCTATCCATAATAGCCAAGCCGTGGCGTAACCACGCTATGCGCATGCGACGCACTCTATAACCGAACTTTTTAAACAGGAGAGGTGCGGTTGCGACAACACTCCTGTGCCACACTGAATCATTATTCTACACACTGTTATATAAATATCCACAAACCTCGGCTAGAAATTACTAGGCGGGAACCAACTATATTTAGCGTGATGGACAAAATATGATTACTTAACGTCTTTACTCGTGGTTTCAAGCAACTTTGTAGTGGTACAATAGGTACGATATTACTCGACCTGAATCGGATTTTGAGTAACTTGTCTGCTTTACAAATCTAATTTGCTATATCATTTACTAAGGTTCTTCACGAAAAAATTAAGTATACGTACTCTATGGATGTTTATAGTTCAAATACGGCTATACAGACAACAGTGCTCTAGAAAAACAAATCCCACCAAAAACATTTTCATGTAATGTTGCTGCCAAGACTAACCTCTACTGTCAAAAAGTTATAAGACTCAGACCTCATGTAGAGGAGCCAAGCTTCTAACGCGCCCTAATTAAGGCCAGTATATTCCAAATTATCGAATTTGGCCTACTATGTTTGATTCAACGATAAACAATCAAATATTCTTTATTTTGAGCAGATAAAAATATATGTTGAAGTTTCATTAACGATCTTGATTATTTTACGGTTAAAAATACGATATTCGTATCTTCATTCGACTAAAAAAATTTGCAAAGACAAAGACAATTTTCATTAATTTTATATTTTTTGGATAATACTTACTTAAAGTTTATCAATCCCTTATGCACGAGAAATATATAGAAAAATAGGTAATGACATATTGAAGAATATTCAACGGTTACTTTTTCAAAAAGTGTCTTTATGCTCAAAATAACAACAAAAACATTGAAAAAATGAAAGTGAGGTTATTTTCATTACTCTTCACACGTTAAGAAAAAGACAGAGACAGAGTTTTGGAATATACTGGCCTTAACTTCAAAAACTCTACAACTTTGTCAAAATATACCTATACTTAAAAGTAAAATAAAAAGTTATATTTGAAAATGTTTAATTACTTACAAAATTGTTTAGGTAGGTACCTAATAATAATTTCGAACATAGTTAGGCCAGTTGCTTCGCTTGAAAACATTATCAACCTTCCTTTCTTTTTACAAAAGTGACATAGACGGGGTTGGTGGTCCGGAGCACCAGGTCAGCTGCAAAGTGCAGGTCCCAGGGATAGGTGACCGGACCCAGCTCGAAGCGCCGCATAATTGCTGACACCGCCGACTTCATTTCCATCATCGCAAACTTTTGACCTAAAAAAAAATACACAATACTCAAATCTGTAGGGACAATCGACGACCTAATATAATCGCGTCCATAATGCTTTCAATCGTTTTCCAAATAACTAAATCAAGGCACAGAATAACTAATATCCGGGTGAGGTGCAGGTGATCTTAACATCAGGTAAGATGAAATTAATAACACTGATGAAGACCAAAAAAGTTTTGTTACCTATACAGTTCCGTGGTCCTGCACTGAACGGAATGTAAGCGTAGGGATGGCGGCCGATACAGTTTTCGGGCAGGAACCGGTCGGGGTCGAACCTCAGCGGGTCCGGGAACAGCTCCGGCCGACGGTGCAGGTCGAATATGTGCACGTGGCAGTAAACGTCTTTTGGTATGTAATGCTCTCCTGAAACATTAAAGTATGAACTAAATACACAATCTTACTCAAATGGAAAATGAATGTTTACCCTAATCGAGTTCGAGAATATGCCAAGCCAAGCCTATATAAGACAGGAACTCATGTCTTTTCAATTTGTTTTCAAAATGTACAACGTGTTACAAAATAACCCCTAATGCCGAATATGGTAGATAGGGACCATCAAACTGAACAACTTTTACTCTGAGACCAAATGAAATCGCAAAAAAAACAGCTGTTTCATACAAAAATTAATAACGAAAATATCAAATTGTAAGTATAACAGCTGATTTTTTTTCGCGTGCTCAGAGTTGGTCCCATATCATAAGAATACCTAAGTAATTTTAGTTAAAGTTGTTCAGTTTGATGGTCCCTATCTACCATATTCGGCATTATGAGTTATTTTGTAACACGTTGTATCTGTGGCTAAAGAAACCGAAGATTCAGTTTGTATTTAAATATTTCTTGATTAAAAAAATTGTTAAAAATTACAGCATTGATCTGATCATGGTAATTTTAATAAAAAATACTAATGTTTCATTCATTGGCAACACTTCCTAAAATTTTTGGGAAGAGTTAATTTATGAATCTATCAACCATATTATTCTAGGAATTTAGGTGTTATTGAGCTCTACAGTGAAAGTGAAATAAGCTTTATTTAAATAAACTTAATTATTAAGTACTTTTAAATCGTCTATATTTTCCTACCACCCGTTCCAGACTTTTTTAGCTGACAAGAAGAAGAAACTTATAATGAAATATTAATCATTGATCAATGAACTACTACAATAACTTATAATGAAATATTAGCAGTAGATGTAGTAAACATCATGCAGGCGCTCTTTTTAGAAAAATTTTAATGTGAAAAAAAAGTGAACCTAAAGTTATAGGTTCGTGGATCTGTCGACTGATGAAGGGCACGGGCGGGTACAGCCTGAGAGCCTCCTTAATGCAGCACTCCAGGTACCGCATGTTGGACAAGTCATCGTAGCTCGCATCGCGATCAGAGGCACCGAAGATCGAATATAATTCTGCAAATATTTTTTCCTGCAAAAATATCGATAACTTACTTTTTCTATTTTATGTCTTTTGAATCTTATAACTAAGTAGTTTTCTCAATTTCCAATTACCATGAATGAAAATTTTTACTTGAAAGAAAATCATCTAGCTAGCTGGAGTATCATTCTTATTTATATTTATCTTCGGGCGTCCTATGATACCTCTACATTCATTATCATTATTAAGATATCAGCTGCCTGAAACCCTGGCCATAGGCTTCCCTCAAGGATCTCCTGCCCGCAACTAACGGCTCTAGCGTTTAAACATAACTATAACTACAAGTTACTTTACTCACTTGAACATCTTTGTTGTGGCTCAACAACATCAAACAATAAATCAGGCCACTTGCCGTGGTGTCATGACCCTGGAAAAAGAAACAGAAATGAAGTTAATCGAGGCGCCTATGAGGTAGGTTAATATTAGCTACAAATTCTTCAAAATAATATAGGAGCATGAATTAAAACAAAAATAAACCCTTGTAGTGTCTTTTGCGTGTTAGGGTGACCCCAGACCTACCGGTTTCTTTTCTTTGCTTTGCTGTTCTACTTTGCTGTTTAGACCGTCGGCCAACCAGGGTCATTTCAATCTATCGCATATTGGGACCCGACCAAATTGACAAGATATAGCCATTAGCTTGGTGTTATCAAATATTCCTCTTCCCCCCCGGATGTGCTCGAGTGTAGACGCGTTTCACGTTTGATTTAATTTCCAAAATTTAAAAATAAAAATATTAGAATAATATCTGGCGAAGTACTAGGAGTGCATAAACATCAAGAAGTAGCTGTGCTAGTGTGTAGTGCCCGAGTCTCGTTACGAAAGTAGACTCCGCCCACCCACTGCAGTGCTACGGTGTTCACCTACTACAGTGCTACGGTGTTCGGCTACGAGAACGCTACGCCATTTGTTCTCAGCTACGGCGCGGCTGACTTCAACTTAGCTCCTATACAGATCTGTGTCCCTGGTACTTGTCGACTATTGCACTGGAAGAATTCGTAATAGTGAAGAAAGGATTGCGTTGCGTAGAATTTACGATTGTGTGGTTGATAAAATATTACTACATACAATGCCACTTAAACGCACACAAACCTCTTCACTTAAGCAAAAACACGAATCAGATACAAACTTAAGCTCCGCTCCTGCGACCGACACAGAAAATGAAAGTTCACATGATACGACTAAATCCCGTCCTCGCAAACGTCAACATGATGATGAGTTCTCAACGTTTATGAGTGAAATCGTTTGATTGGACTGTTTAGTCCATTGAAGCGCTATCAAATCAACAAACCTCTATTCAGGAAAGTGTAAAAGAAATACAACATCAAAACAAAGATATTATTAAATCCATGGACTTTATATCTAAGCAATATGAAGATATGAAGGACAGATTAAACAGAATGGAGTCAAACGCAATGCTTCAATCGGCTTATATTCAGAGTTTGGAAATAAAGGTGGAGCAACTTGAAAAAGCTCAAAAACAGGCAAGCCTTGAGATACGAAATGTTCCGCCACAAAAAAAAGAATTGAAGACCGATCTGATTCACCTTATAAAAAAATTAGGTGATCAGGTTAACGTAAGTGTAGATGAGACCCAGATTCGTGATGTTTTTCGTTTGAAGACTAAGAAGGAGGAGAACCAACCTATTATTGTTGATCTAACTACAGTCATCCTTAAAGAACATTTCCTAGCAGCAGTCAAAGCTTATAATAAGACAAACACAGATACATACATACATACATACATATACTCACGCCTGTTTCCCATAGGGGTAGGCAGAGACTATGGATCGCCACCTGCTACGATCCTTGCACACTTCTTTCGCTTCATTAACATCCATCAATCTTTTCATACATACCCTGCGGTTTTTGTCACTACGTACACCAGCCTTTTTTATTAAAACCTCTATTTGGTCCGCGTAGGTTTTTCTGGGACGCCCTTGCGCAATCGTTCCTTCCACATTCGCACAATATATCTCTTTCGTGGTTCGCCTTTCATTCATCCTCTCTAAGTGACCAAACCACCGAAGCATTCCTTTCTCAATTCTTGTCACTATATCATCTTTCAGACCACACCTTTCACGAATCACGTTATTGCTTACTCTATCACTCAATTTAACTCCACATGTTTTCCTCACCGAACGCATCTCTACTGCATTTATTCTGCTTTCATTCTTCTTCTGCCATACCCAAGATTCACTTCCATACATCAGTGTCGGTACCAGCACTCCGTTATGAATAGCCATTCGCGCCTTTGTAGAAACGGTTTGGCTACTCATAATCGAGTGTATGGCACCATTCACTGCATTTCCTTTCTTTACTCGTCTTTCTATGTCTTCCTCACTCTTTCCATCCCTTGTGAACCAACTCCCCAAGTATACAAACTCCCGGACTTGTTTCACTTTTTCGCACAGTACAGTCAGTACAGTCAGTCAATTCTTCCTCTCTCTCAAACACCATCACTTTTGTCTTAGATTCATTCACTTTCATCGTTTTTCTCACAAAATCATCATTCATAACAGACATCATTTCCTGCAACTCTTGCGCAGAAGACGCAAGTATGGCTTGGTCGTCAGCGTAGAGGAGGCACTTGATTTGAGTCCCATTCATCATCACTCCACAGTCACGTTCTTTCAGGCCTTTCATACAACTGTCCAAAAACAGATTAAAGAGCCATGGTGACGCAACACATCCCTGTCTGACACCCCTAGATATGCCAAACCAATCAGTGTATGCGCCGTCTATCCTGACGCATGCACGGGAATCCTCATAAATAGATTTCAGTGCAACAGATAATAAACTGCATACTGGCCATTTGCAGATCGTTGGCCCAAATAAACCTGTCTTTATCGGTGAGAGTCTTACTCAAACAGCCAAAAAAATATACAGGCTTGCAAGAGAATTTTGTAAGAATAACAATTATGCTTTCTGCTGGACGGCTCACGGAAAAGTCTTTGTTCGCAAGATAGAAGGCGCCCCATGTCGCCGCTGCTTCCTCAGGACAAGTGACTAATTGTTCAATTATTATTTTTCTCTATTTGTTTTATTTGTTGTTTTAAAATTTTTACCTGCACTTTTTTGTTTAAATGTGAATGGCTTCTCCATCTCACAATTTTATTAAATTCTAAGTTAAAGTATAGTTTATTGTACACTATGTTGCCACAATCATCATCAAATAGTATTATTATACCTTTATTATTATTGTTAAACTTTTTAGGTCTTATACCAATATTATTGACCAGTATGTTCATTTCTGGTTTTAGTGCCCTGTGCGAATTCAAGTCTAAAAATAGAAAATCTGTATTTTTTGCATTGATTCTATTGGTTGGGTCCTTATCTAAACTTCAAAAATGACTCTATTAATCAATGTCTCTGATGAAATCGACTCTGCTGGTATGTCAAGGTCGCTTGTATGTAGCCCCGAAACTATTGCCAATTACACCGACTTGACAAAAAAATCAATTAAAATTATTCATAACAATATTCGTAGTATAGAATGCAACTTGGATATGTTCAATACTCTCTTGATTAGAATGAGTGTTCAATGCGATATAATTATTTTGACTGAATGCTGGTTGAGTAAATCTTTAACTATTCCAGAAATCAGTGGTTATCTATCTTATTCTTCTAGTTACCGTAACCAAAACGACGGGGTTGTTATATATTATGTAAACATTAAAGTATGAACTAAATACACAATCTTACTCAAATGGAAAATGAATGTTTACCCTAATCGAGTTCGAGAATATGCCAAGCCAAGCCTATATAAGACAGGAACTCATGTCTTTTCAATTTGTTTTCAAAATGTACAACGTGTTACAAAATAACCCCTAATGCCGAATATGGTAGATAGGGACCATCAAACTGAACAACTTTTACTCTGAGACCAAATGAAATCGCAAAAAAAACAGCTGTTTCATACAAAAATTAATAACGAAAATATCAAATTGTAAGTATAACAGCTGATTTTTTTTCGCGTGCTCAGAGTTGGTCCCATATCATAAGAATACCTAAGTAATTTTAGTTAAAGTTGTTCAGTTTGATGGTCCCTATCTACCATATTCGGCATTATGAGTTATTTTGTAACACGTTGTATCTGTGGCTAAAGAAACCGAAGATTCAGTTTGTATTTAAATATTTCTTGATTAAAAAAATTGTTAAAAATTACAGCATTGATCTGATCATGGTAATTTTAATAAAAAATACTAATGTTTCATTCATTGGCAACACTTCCTAAAATTTTTGGGAAGAGTTAATTTATGAATCTATCAACCATATTATTCTAGGAATTTAGGTGTTATTGAGCTCTACAGTGAAAGTGAAATAAGCTTTATTTAAATAAACTTAATTATTAAGTACTTTTAAATCGTCTATATTTTCCTACCACCCGTTCCAGACTTTTTTAGCTGACAAGAAGAAGAAACTTATAATGAAATATTAATCATTGATCAATGAACTACTACAATAACTTATAATGAAATATTAGCAGTAGATGTAGTAAACATCATGCAGGCGCTCTTTTTAGAAAAATTTTAATGTGAAAAAAAAGTGAACCTAAAGTTATAGGTTCGTGGATCTGTCGACTGATGAAGGGCACGGGCGGGTACAGCCTGAGAGCCTCCTTAATGCAGCACTCCAGGTACCGCATGTTGGACAAGTCATCGTAGCTCGCATCGCGATCAGAGGCACCGAAGATCGAATATAATTCTGCAAATATTTTTTCCTGCAAAAATATCGATAACTTACTTTTTCTATTTTATGTCTTTTGAATCTTATAACTAAGTAGTTTTCTCAATTTCCAATTACCATGAATGAAAATTTTTACTTGAAAGAAAATCATCTAGCTAGCTGGAGTATCATTCTTATTTATATTTATCTTCGGGCGTCCTATGATACCTCTACATTCATTATCATTATTAAGATATCAGCTGCCTGAAACCCTGGCCATAGGCTTCCCTCAAGGATCTCCTGCCCGCAACTAACGGCTCTAGCGTTTAAACATAACTATAACTACAAGTTACTTTACTCACAATTTTATTAAATTCTAAGTTAAAGTATAGTTTATTGTACACTATGTTGCCACAATCATCATCAAATAGTATTATTATACCTTTATTATTATTGTTAAACTTTTTAGGTCTTATACCAATATTATTGACCAGTATGTTCATTTCTGGTTTTAGTGCCCTGTGCGAATTCAAGTCTAAAAATAGAAAATCTGTATTTTTTGCATTGATTCTATTGGTTGGGTCCTTATCTAAACTTCAAAAATGACTCTATTAATCAATGTCTCTGATGAAATCGACTCTGCTGGTATGTCAAGGTCGCTTGTATGTAGCCCCGAAACTATTGCCAATTACACCGACTTGACAAAAAAATCAATTAAAATTATTCATAACAATATTCGTAGTATAGAATGCAACTTGGATATGTTCAATACTCTCTTGATTAGAATGAGTGTTCAATGCGATATAATTATTTTGACTGAATGCTGGTTGAGTAAATCTTTAACTATTCCAGAAATCAGTGGTTATCTATCTTATTCTTCTAGTTACCGTAACCAAAACGACGGGGTTGTTATATATTATGTAAGGTCCAACATACAGCATACTACTGCTGATTTAAACCTTAATGATGCCAGTGGTCTTATCTTAAAACTAGATAACAATGTTGCAATCGTAGCTATTTATAGATCTCCATCCTGTAAAAATATAGACAACTACAATGATAGCCTTGACCACTATCTGTCCTCGTTGCAGTCAGTTAAATCCGTGGTAGTTATTGGTGATATTAATATTAACATTGTGCCAAACAGTGCTGATCCAAACTATCATAAGTATTTGGATCATATGGCTTTTCATGGGTTTCTTCCGACTCATGTTCTACCTACACGTCAAGAAACGTGTCTAGACCATGTTATGCTGAGATCCGATTTGAGCTCTTCAACTTTTATTTTAGATTCTCTTATAACAGATCATGCACCAGTGGTCTTTATCCTGGAGACAAACATAAAAAGAAGCATGTCTCAATCCAGTTTCCTAAAAATCGATTTTTCTTCTTTGGTTAAACAGTTTTCAGTCACAAGTTTTGATAGCGTATTTACTGCAACGGACGCAAATTCTGCTACTGAAGCTTTAATAAATGTGATTTCCATTGTTATAAAATCTTGCTCTAAATTGGTGTTGATTCCGCATCGTTTTCGGACCATTAAACCCTGGGTGACGCCAGGACTAGTGCGTTGCATCAGGCACCGGGATAAGCTACACAAAAAATCGAAGCAAAATCCCGAAAATGCTATACACCGAATAACATATACGAGATACCGCAACTTTTGCAACAATCTACTAAAAAAACTAAAAATTGAGTATGAGAAAAATGAGTTCCAAAAGAATAAAAGCAATCCAAAAGGTACTTGGAATACTATTAATAAAATTACCAATCTCAAACAACGTAATATGCCACCAAGCGAACTACTTGGTGCTTCCCTAAATCCAAATGAATCTGTCAATCTAGTTAATGAATATTTCGCGGAAGTGGGTAAAAACCTTGCAAATGCAATCTTAAATAAAAAAGGAGCATCTATGACGGATACAGTGAGGTTGCACAGAGAATCTCAATCTTTAAGGAACTCTATGGCATTGTTTGAAGTAGACACTGAGGAGATTGAAGCTATCATCAGTAATTTAAAAAATGACAGCTCTGCTGGTGTTGATGAAATTCCAACTCTTGTGATTAAAAGTGCCAAAAATTATCTTGCTCGTCCTTTGACATTTCTGTGTAACCTGTGTCTGTCCAGTGGTATTTTTCCAGATGTTTTAAAGAAAGCTCTTGTGCATCCCATTTTTAAAAACGGTAACAGAGACAGTGCCGTAAACTATAGGCCTATATCAGTCTTAACAGTAATATCTAAGATACTTGAAAAGGTTTTAAACAGAAGACTTCTCGCATTCCTGGAAAATAATAAACTGATCTCCAATAATCAATACGGATTCTTAAAGGGCAGATCCACTGAGGACGCTACTTTGAAACTTACTGAAACCATAATTAAACATCTTGACGAGGGATCCAAAGTAGTCGGCCTTTTTCTGGATCTATCTAAGGCCTTCGACACTGTCTCTGTTCCCCTGTTGCTACACAAGATGTACTTAATGGGTGTTAGAGGAATTGCACTCGATATATTTGAAAGTTACCAATCGAATAGATCCCAATGTGTCAAAATTTGTGACTATGTCAGCACAAGCGCTAATTTGTGTTACGGAGTACCGCAGGGCAGCGTCCTGGGACCCACCCTCTTCCTAATATATATCAATGGCTTGTGTACACTATCTTTACATAACTGTAGTATCATAACTTATGCTGATGACACAGCTATGATTGTATTTGGTGGGGATTGGGTGGAGGCTAAATCACATGCTGAAAATGCATTCAGAGAAGTGAGCAAATGGTTGGAAATCAATCTGTTGACTTTGAATGTCGACAAGACAAAATATATAGACTCTCAACCTAGTGCTGGTTTCTATATCACGGCACATGCTTGCGTGTCAGTTGATAGCTGTAACTGTCCAGAACTAACATATGCATCGTCTCTTAAATATCTTGGCCTGACTTTGGACTCAAATTTGAACTGGAAATTACACATCAGAAATCTCACAGGACGTATAAGAAAACTTATTCCGATTTTTCGTAAACTTCGGTGTTCTGCCGATCCCGTGACTTTGTTCTGCGTATATTACGCCCTCGTCCAATCTCTGCTACAATATTGCATTATCACTTGGGGTGGGGTTGGTGTGACTTTATTACTTCCCTTGGAGAGAGCTCAGCGGGCTGTCCTTAAGGTAATACTCGGGAAACCGCGAAGATACAGCACGTCCCTCCTTTACAGAGAGTCTGCAGTACTTACAGTCAGGCAACTTTTTGTGATGAATAGTATTCTTCGTAAACACAAAGAACTTGTATATTCTCCTCATACACGAAAGGGAAAGAGTGTATGTCGAATGGTTTGCCATAGGACTGCTTTTGCACGTCAACATTACTACATTATGGCTTCTCATCTTTACAATGTAGCTGACAAGATATGTGACATCTATCACTTACCTCTGAAACATTGCAAGACACAAATAAAAGATTGGTTACTGCACTTGGATTATGATGATACGGAACGGATCCTCCACTTCCAGGTATAAACATAACACGTCAAGTCACAACATCATCTTTTTTATTATACTATGGATTTTAGTTCGCACTTGAAACACTAAAAAAATCATAAATTGGAAAATAATTTTGTTTGAAACAGAAATAGAAAATTTTATGTATATTGAATTGATTGTTAAAAAACAATGATTGTGCACCTATTTAAAGTGAAATGCTTATAATGTATAGTGTGATGGAAGACGCAGGCAGCTGTGACACAGTTAATACTAATACAGCTGCCAACGTTAACCTAAGTTTTATAATATTTCTGAGCCTGTCTTCAATAAGCTAATGTCTAAATTTGTAAATCGAGTGAACAATAAACTTTTTATTTTTATTATTATTATTATTATTAAATATCATCGTCTGGGTTGCGAAGTAGGAAGCTTATGGGAGATATTGCCACCGTGAACATGGTCTCCGATTGCTAAAAATCACATATTTATATAAATTGTGAACAGGGTCGTGGGTGGCACCATTACCTACCTGAACTATTTTTTTGTGTTTTCATAACGATCGTTTAAGGAACAAAGCTCACAAGAACATACATATTATGTGAAATGTACTTAGATTTAAAATATGCGATAGATTGAAAATGAGCCTCTTGGCCGGCGGTTCATTGCCGAACAGCAAAGCAAAGAAAAGAAACCGGTAGGTCTGGGGGGACCCTTAGTATAGCTTTATAAATTTTGTCCGTACATAAGTACGAGTACCTACCTATAAACGCCTAAACTCTGTAAGCTATTTTTTTACCATTTTGACCATTTCTACAAATTAGGGTTTCAAGAACTTACTTCGAACATAAAAGTATCCACTTCTTCTTGAATACCGTGATCGTCAATCAAATTATCCTTTTGCGCCTGAATAAGCAAATCTAACATAGCTGTTTTTTTCCTTTTACCATTAACATATTCTAGTACACCATCGTGAAAGTTTTCGGGGCCATTTTGTTCGATATATTGTTTTCTATCTTTTATAACTCTTTTTGTGAAGCCATGCACCGTTTCAATCAATCTCTTTAGCTCTCTTCCCAAGGCTGTGCGATAAAATATAAAATCTGAATGTAGAATGATTCTAGTAGTCCTTTTGACTAGACATTTTCCTATACTGTGAATTGCAGCTTTATATGATAGACTCTCATCTGCAATCTCCTCTGAAAATCGTGTACCCATTGCAGTTTCTGGAACATATAAAACTTATCAGACTTATACGTGTACTATACTTACCTACCTATATAATTATGTACAACCTAGGTATTTTTAAATACGTCTAAAGAACAAGGCATCAAGTGTTGACATTTGAACTCGTACCTACTCTAAACAATACTACAACAATGGAGTAACATTGTAAATAAAGTGTAATGTTGCCCCGAGAAATTATTTTTTTGAAATGTAATTACCTACCTACTTTCGACTTTGATGAAATCGGATAAATTCTACCCTCCGTAGGTATAATATGTATTAGGTAGGTAAGTATGTGTGTTTAAATAAAAAAATATTTTGAAATCATTAACGTAGGAAATCCTGAGCGTTATTCCTTCAATCTTTCTTTTTAATAAAAAGTTAGTTGATAATAATTATAATTGCAAAAGTAGGTTTGCTTATTACGCTTTCTAGTCTAACTAAACTAAGTAAGTACCTACACAATCGATCATCTTGGCAAACACGTAGTCAAGGATACAGAAAAGGACATAGGATACAAAAAAAAGTCCCCAGGGATACAAAATTAAATCTGTCCATCCACACAGACGAAGTCACGGGCGGGCGGCGCTTTGTTTGTAAAAACCGGCCAAGTGCGAGTCGGACTCGCGCACGATAGGTTCCGTACCAAAAAACGTCAAAAAAAAACACGTTTGTTGTATGGGAGCCCCACTTAAATATTTATTTTATTCTGTACCCTTAGCACGAACAGCTATCGAAAAAAATAACGCGCGTAAAAATCGTCCGATAGACAAACTTTGTATTGGAAATTTGTACAGCGCCATCTATCGCCAATAAGCGAAATGAAATTTTCCATAGATAATTGTCTATCGAGTAATTTTACGCGCGTTTTTTTTCTCGGTAGCTGTTCATGCTAAGGGTACTGTTCTTACGGCCAAATACTCAAACGAATCTTAAAGTTAAGGCCACCTAAAATTCTAAAAAGTTGTCAGATTTGACAGAATCTCTATGAAACTGACAGCTTCCTTAAAGTTAAGGAGACCTTAACTTAAGATTTTAGCTAAGAAGCCTTTGAGTATTCGGCCGTTAGTATTTGTTGTTATAGCGGCAACAGAAATACATAATCTGTGAAAATTTCAACTGTCTAGCTCAGTGGCGAGGGGTGTAATAATGGCGAAGGTAAGCCGTTCTACAAAAAGGTTATGATCTGCACAGAGGATCAGTGGGGTTTTTTTATTAATGATGATCGGTTTATATAGATACAATAAACTTCATGAATTTTGGGTCTTACTCTTTGACTTTTGTACAACACTACACTTAATCATTACCTTTACTTAATTTTATAAACTAATAATGTTAACCATTAATTTTCAGGTTTCAATAACCTTTCAGTTTCATATAGTATTGCTTTCTCTGTGTAACCTACTAAGATGACACTTATGTCTGGGTATTAATTACCAAAATTTCTCAGATTTACAAATGTATTAGAAACTATAAATGATTCAAATATTTAAGATCCTCATTAACTATCAAGAAAGTACTAGTAATAGTGAAACATGTAAATTCTTTGGTCTTGTGTTGAATTTCAAAAATAAGGAAACAAATGAGGATGAACAAAATATATTTAGAAGAAACTATTAAAATCAAATAAAAAACATTTTACTGACTTTGTCAGATCAGATAGGTACTTAGGAACTATTACAGCAGTTTGTACTGCGGTAACATTCATTACCTACTATTTTAACACTTATTTTTTTTTAATATTGTGCAACCTTAAGGCTTGTACATATTGAACATACTTAACATGTTTAACTATTTGAAATAATAAATATAATAATTACGTATTATAATATCGTACTATGACCCTCTCAACTTTGTGTGGTAAAAAAAAAGAAAAGAATAATAATAATATTTTTTTCCTGATACTTAAACCCATTAGGTACCTATAAGATTTTGCACAAACGAGGAATAATTGCTGCTCATTAATGACCTGGATCTGCTTTTTTGGCATAAAATCCTTCGCATGCCGTGCGTATACTAACACCGATGGGCTGCTTCCCGATGGCGGCACCTACCGCTGCGGCTCAGGCTGCCCCGCTAGCAACGGCTGGAACGGGCACCACGCCGTCTGTCTGCGGGTGCCTATACTGAAGTTTTTTGTTGCGGATTAATAACACCACTGCCGTTTCATAAATAAATCGTATTGGTGGTGTTCATTGCTAGCAATTAAATCAAATTGCTACATTGCTCGCGAGAAATGGCAGTGTTACTATGTTGATAGTAACACTGCCATTTCTACAATTAGGCGTAATAACGCCTCCCCAGTTTCTTTCCCTCACTTATTTTAAAAATAACTTACTTTATTGAACATGACAAAGCCAAATGACTTAATAGCTATCACGGCTATGGTTTCCTAAGTTTAATGAAAAAAAAACAGCTTTTATTTTATTTTCTGCAATTACACAATACATTAATACACTTATATCTATTATTGAAGCTACCTAGTAAAAATACTTCCTAACGTTAAAAAAGATATGTATTACAATGCCGAAAATTCATAACACAAACAACCGAAATATCGACTCATAATACATATTTTTTCAAAATTACTTAAAAAAAAATAATTACTTAAAATCCTAAATGTCGATATCCGATAGACCGAAACTTGAAAGATCGATTATCAAATGACCGATAGTTCGAAATCATGAAAGCTAATGTCGATAGGTACTTATACTTTGTCTATACTGTTATAATGTGTAATTGTAATATTTGTGAAACCATATCGAGAAGAATAATTTTTGTATTACAAAAAGAATCAATAGGTTTTTCACGCTAAAATAGATTTATATAAAAAACATTGTTTTGTCTTAGCTCTTTTTGCGAATTTTTGTTTTTATTTTTTCATTTAATTATTAATTACGTTGTATTTTATTGTTTAATAATTTAAAAAAAAGTTGTTTTGTAAGCCCTTTTTTCGCCTGAAACACAGGTTATTCCTAGTTCAGGCACATTGTATTTCTTTTTCCTACATTATCTATGTTTAGACTAGTTGTGTTGTGATGTAAGATTATTTCAATAAAGATTTTATTATTATTATTATTATTATACATACATTCAGATGGTCGGTCGGTTCTGGCACATCGCCGGCCGCGGCACGCTCGCTTCGCTCGCTCGACTCGTGCGTTGTTGGTCGCGATTGAACCTAACCTCCTCGTCGCTCGACATCGCACATAATAGACTAGCATAATTAATCATTACAGCTTGTTTTTGGCTAATTCATTAATTCGGTATTAAGTAGGTCGGGGTACAGAACGTAGAGGCATATATTAAGCTTCGAGATTTAGTACCTACCTATTTTAGGTAAAATTTCCTTTCGTGATCATAACGTACGGCGAAACAACCGTTCGGCCTTTTAATTTTCGGTCTTTCGTCCATAGGTGTTGTAAAATTCGGTCTTTTCCACTTCTGCATTGTAATACAATGCATACCCTTCAAAATACATACCGTTCAAAGTACGTTTACTGACATTGCCATCGATATTTAAAATCCAGTAAGAATTTGGAGTCCGTTAAAGTATTCAGTAAACTTAAAAAATATTACTTATTCAAAACCTTCGCTAGCGATTCGCGTACAATTTATTTATTTATTTATTAATAGGTCAACCAACAGCATAATATACAAAAAATACAATTTTAAAGTACATAGAGGTCTTAGTTTTATTACACCAATTACAGGTTAACACAACATTCCTAAAGAGCAATTTCATCAATATTAAAAAAAACCGGTCAAGAGCTAGTCGGACTCGCGCACCGAGGGTTTCCGTACCATCATACATAACAGACCATACAACAAGTAACTGTGCATCATAATAAATACACTGCAGAGCTGTAGAAAAATAAAATTATTATTGCAGTATGAGGTCAGCACCATCTCTTGGCCGATAGTGGAACTATTTTTTTTTCTTAGGCCAGCGCCATCTTTTGACCGATAGTAGAACTAAATAAATTTTTCTTAGGTCAGGGCCATCTGTTGACTGGTAGATGAAGTAAATAATTTTTTTGTTTGTTTTTTTAATTTCTAAAAATATTGAGACACCGTTTTATTTTTCCTGTAATCTTTACATAAACTACTATCACATAGAATTATTTCAGATTTTTCTCATTGCAAACTTCGGAGATAAAGGGGGGGGGAACGGTATTTTT
Source organism: Agriphila straminella (assembly GCA_950108535.1). Lineage (NCBI taxonomy): Eukaryota > Metazoa > Arthropoda > Insecta > Lepidoptera > Crambidae > Agriphila > Agriphila straminella. The sequence continues at coordinate 8,361,549 of OX467306.1, read as the reverse complement.
TTACATTTTTCATCATAAGTCGAAAATCTTCTATGCGGCTTAAAAAAAATGTTTTAAAATGTGCAAACAGCGCTCTTTCATATGATACCCAACATGACCTAGTTGCCAAACTTAAAATTTTTAAGACCCCTTTTCAGTCCCTGTTGTAAAAAAATATTTATTTTTTTATTTCTTTCTTATTTGCAAAATAGTTAGGAAAACGTCATCTTAAACTATTCCAAATTTCAAGTTGATAGCATTAGTAGTTCTCGAGATATCCAGCTGTGACAGACAGACAGACAGACTTAGTCACACCATAAGGGTTCCTTTTTACCATTTTGGTACGGAACCCTAAAAAGAGATTAGATGTTACAGAAATAAAGTTAACAAACAATAATTATTATATATTACATATAACGATTTTACAATTTTGGTTTTGATTTTGTTTTCGGAATCAAAAAATATGTCTGTTTATAAATATGACATTATTTTAAAATGGGCCAAACGCTGGTGATATGGCATCCTATGCGATATACCTGGGGATATATATGCTAGGTGTCTGGTAAATCGGCGCTGGATTGTCTCTACTCTCTATACGTTGCGAGTGATTGGTATTAGAGGGGTTCCAGATGACCGAAGCAAGCCAAGGTGTTGAACAAAACGAGCTTAGTGGCAGGGCGAAAAGACTTTGAGTTTCTTTGCATCTTTGAAGCCTTTTTAACTACATGGTTAATATGTGCTGTAAATTTAAGTTTATTATCCACGATGACACCAAGGTCTCCAATTTCACTTTTTGTAGAAATTTTCAAAAAATCCATGCCAACCTCATAAAACTAATATGTAGGTATGGCACAGCCCAAATCCCTCCAGTTACACAATTTTTAGTACGGAACACTGCTACATGAGAATACAACTTTGACTTTATTCCAAAGTAACTACTGTACTAACAATACCTAGGTTGACTAACAATACCTAGGTTGTTATTTTTTAATAAGTATATATAAGGAGGTGTTTTATGTAAAATGCATCATTGTTTTATCAATTTCAGGTATCGTAGTTTGTGCTTTCTTCAGAGAATATGGTGCAAGTAGAAGTGACTGAAGGTGTTCTAGTAGGAGAAAAAGTTAACAGTGAATTAGCTGGTTCTTTCTATAGCTTCAAAGGGATCCCTTATGCGGCACCCCCTATTGGAGACTTAAGGTTTAAGGTAATCAACGCATTTCTCTCATTCGATTGAATGTTGTAATAGATATTTTGCACATCTACATTGTTATTTATTTCCTTTAGGCACCACAACCACCAAAACCCTGGGTTGGAGAACGAAGTGCGAAGCAATTTGGTCCACAATGTCCCCAGTACAATATTATTACAAAAATTCGTGAAAGAGGTAGCGAGGACTGCTTATATCTTAACGTTTACACGCCCAGCCTTAAACCACCTAAGGCCCTACCTGTTATGATTTTCATTCACGGAGGAGGTTTTTGTATGGGAAATGGGAACGATGACGTATATGGACCAGAATTTCTGATAAGACATGGAGTCATACTTGTCACTTTTAACTACAGACTCGAGGCGCTTGGTTTCCTTTGCCTCGACACCGAGGACATACCAGGGAATGCAGGTTTAAAAGACCAAGTTGCTGCCATGAAGTGGGTCAAGAACAACATTTCGAGTTTTGGTGGTGATCCAAACAATATTACTATTTTCGGACAAAGTTCTGGTGGAGCTTGCGTCAACTTCCATTGCGTGTCGTCCATGTCGAAAGGACTTTTTAAAAGAGCTATTGCTCAAAGTGGATCAATGTTAAACTGGTGGGCACTAGCGTACAAGCCACGCGATAGAGCAATTGCCTTAGCGAAAAAGTTAGGTTGTACATCTGAAGACGATAAAGAACTGTACTTTTTTTATAAAGAACAGCCATGGGAGAACCTGGTTGGTATCCAACTGCCAATGATATGGGGAGAAACAAATTTGAGTGATATATGTACAGCACAATTAGCGGCAGTAAGTGAGAAACGTTTCCCAAATATGGAACCGTTCTTTTCTGGAGATGTAATTGAAGCTTTACAACATGATATACATGAAGGGATTGAATTGATAGTCGGTACTAATGAGGATGATGGAACAATGATGTTTGCATACAACGAAAACTTTGACAAGACTATCTACAACTCCAATTCTAGTGAGAGGTTTTTCATACCTACGCCATTTTCATATATTTATACACTGGACGAAGTACTAGACGTAGGGAAGAAAATAAAACGTTTTTACACACAAGATAAAACTATAATCAAAAGTGATTTGAGTCCAATAGTAAAGTATTGTTCAACAGGATTATACAAATTTGATATATTTCAATCAGCAAAATTTTTTGCAATGAAAAATAAAACATACTTCTACAAATTTACATGCTCATCTGAAAGAAACTTTTTTACTAAAATTTTTGGAATTCATGGTTGTTTTCCCAAAAGGACCGTTTCTCATAATGATGACATTGCCTACCTTTTTCCTTACAAAAGTATAAAACAATCGATTTTAAAGTCTTCAGATACTTTTACATTGATTGATAGAATGACGAAACTTTGGACAAATTTTGCAAAATCTGGGTGAGTTTGCATGGTCGCATTTTTTTACCAAAGTAAAATAGGAGGAGGTTCTTTGTTTGTCTGTATATTTTTTTATTTATGTTTACCGACTATTAAAACGTTATTTTATCAGGTTAACTCAGGTTAAAATTAAAGGACCCCGAACCTATAGTTAGAAAAAATGTCCTGAAATTTTGATATGTTTCGGTGCCCTGAGTAAAAGTCTCTATGGGTTCCACTGTTTCCGAGTCCCTTTCAGAGTGTTTTAGTTCCAAACAGTGTTTTAGAATAAAATTATCAATCTATATTTACATAATACACCTCTACCGAATCATATTTTTTTATAAATGTTACACTTTTAACTTTCACAATCACATTATTACCAAGATGTGATATGATACATCTATAAATGCACATCGACGTGCATTTGAAGTTGACATTCCCGCCATTTTATCTTTCTCTGAATGCCCAGCTTATCACAACATAGCATCAGCTAATGTCAATTGTTTTAAATAAGTAGTTGGGAATTACAACTTATTTTTGTTATATATCGTACAAAATCAGAAAAATCTCTGAAAGGGACTCGGAAACAGTGGTAGCACCCATAGAGACTTTTTACTCAGGGCACCGAAATCTATAACATATCAAAATTCCAGAACATTTAACTGAAACCACATTTTTCTAACTATAGGTTCGGGGTCCTTTCGAAATCGGTTCAGTAGTTTTCAAAAAAAACTTGAAAATACGTACATTGATGTTTTTTATGGGTATATTCAGATAAAACTTTTTTGTTTATGAACCGATTTAGATGATTCATTTTGTTTGAAAGAGGATACCTTAAGTGTATATTTTTAAGTGTTTTTAAATTTCATTGACATTGAATCTTGGACTTCGAAGATACACAAGGGAACTCCTCAAAATCAAATAGTACCTATATGTATGTATAGAATAGTGATTGAGATACTTAATAGTCATTGTCCAGTCGGCATCAAATTGATATGAAAGTCTAAAGTAGTCAAAATGATTTGAAAAACATTAAAGCAATATGAATTTGTAATGTAAGTGTTCAAAATATCTTACTACTCATTGCTTCATAATTATTATGAGCAGTCAGGGTGTTCAAAATTATCTTAATATGAAACACTGAGTAGTAAGACATTTTGAACACCTTGTGTTCTTACAACAATATATGATTCGAACTGCGAATATCAAATTGCTTTTATGTTTTTCAGATAATTTTGCCTACTCTAGACGCTCATATCAATTTGACGCTGACTGTCCCAGTCGGTTATTATAAAGGCGAGGTGTATTGCCAATAACGGGGGGGAACAAGACACTCAACGAAGCCGAAGTCCACGCATTTCGCCTATCATCACGATCATTTTTGTCTTTTAGACTATACTTGGGCTGGGAAACTAATAGCTACGAAGTTATTAAAGGTCAAAGTCAACATTTTTTTTCAAATTTTTTATAAAATCTTGTTTTATTCGTTATTTCCTAATTGTTGCCTACAGAAACATTATCAAAATTTGATGTATTTGGTAACAAACAATGGCTTCAAAACGTCATCACTCAATGTATTTCATGAGTAGGTACGTACATAAACGCTGCTTTTCAACTCGGCCGCACACAGCTGTGTATATAGCTTCCACTCGCAGGCGTGGTCTGTTGTACGCGTTTTATTGCGTGGTAATGTATGCAATGCTTTTTAACACCAAAAATTAAAATCGTTTCCCAGCAATAATTTTGAACAGAAATGGTCCTGATGATGGGCAGAATACGTAGACCTCGGCTTCGTTGAGGGTCTTACTTGTTACACCCAGAATATTGAAATTTTTATATTACCTATTTTGTTTCATTTTTTTCATCAGAAAAGTGAATTGAATGCTATTCTTTTTTTTTAGAAATCCTACACCTGACACGAAGCTTGGTTGCAGTTGGAAACCGTTCAACGCTAAAACTCAACCTTATTTAAACATTGGAGAAATGTTAATTAGAGGAATAGGGTTTGATAAAGAGGAAATTGAGTTTTGGGAAAACATTTACGAACAGTATTGCCCTGAAAAACTGTATCGTCCTAGCTAAATGGAGCAATTAGAACATTTATTGCAAAAACGATATAGTAATAAACAATACTGACTGACTGATCTATAAACGCACAGCCCAAACCGCTGGACCTAGAGACTTGAATTTTTGCACACGGATACTTTTTACAGTGTGTTCACTAAAGAATAATTTTTGGAAATTCTATCCCAAGGGGGATGAAAAAGGGAATGAAAGTTTGTATGAAAATCCCACAGTTTCGAAGCTAGGAACTTAAAATTTTGTGTTTAGGGCGACGATTAAAAATTAATATAATTATAATGTGTGTCTGTCTAAGCGTTTTTGAAATTTTCACCGCCGAAGGGGTGAAAATGGGGATGAAGTTGTTTATAGAAAATCTTTCATTTTCGCCAAATTTATTATTTAGGCTTATGGATGGAAATCTAACGCAATGTATATCGCTATTGTTAGTATTTTATCGTTATATATAGTTATTTATGGGGGTGAAATGGGTAATTAAAGTCCAACACAGTGAGCATGATTCAACTCCTTAACTGGTAAAATGGGTTTCAAGTCCAACACGGCGAACATGATTCAACCCCTAGGAAAGGGAAAGGGAACGGGGAACGGGGAACGGGAAAAGGGAACGGAAACGGGATACTTATTAATTAATTAATTACGGGATTAGTGGGATCGGTATTGAGGTTCGGTGTAATTTTCTGGGGAAACTGTAATGAGCGCGAACACATATTAGAGCACAGAAACGATGCATTAGGGCAATTTGCGGGCTTGGTACAAGGGATAGTTGTGAACCGTTTTTCAAATCACTAAAAATATTAACATTGCCTTGCTTGTATATTTTGGAAGTGGCGTTATTTGTTAAAAATAATGGAAATTGTAGTTACAAGTTTTCGTATGTGTCGGAACACCACACGCGCACAATATGCTAATAAATTAAGAATACCACCTTGTAAAACAGCACTTTTCAAGAAAGGCGTACTGCACTTAGCACCTCGTATTTACAATAAGATTCCAGAACCACTAAAGCAATTACCATTGCCAATTTTCAGAAAAAAATTGAAAGAAATACTTATTGAGAAATGTTATTATTCTATACAGGATTTTCTTTGTGACAATTCACTCATATAAGCAGTTTTTATATTTAAAGATTTGTAATTTACTAAATTCATTAATATTTTTTGACATACAGTACATAATATAACATTTATAATTGTGACATTATATTATTTTAATTTTAATTTCTGACATTAAATAATATTAAAAAAATACTTCGCTGACATTGTAATTATACTTAATATTAGTTAATTTGCTGTCATTCTATTTGAGAATGTTTAAATCATTATGTTATTGTTTTGCACACCCATTATGGGTAAAATATGACGAACTTAATAATGTATCTCTTTTCACCTTTTATGTACCTACTCATATTTATGCAAATAAATAAATGAATTGAATTAAATTGAATTAATATCTCTGAACCCAATTCTGAATATTATTATCTAGATTCCACCCGCGACTTCGTGTCTTCGTCCGCATGGATTTTCGAGAAAACCCTTTGTCGGTTGGTTCCCTAACGAATTTCTCGAATATCAACGCGGACGAAGTCACAGGCGGAAGCTAGTTTACAATTAAACTGGAACACAATTCTAAGGCATGCTACGCTCCGCCACAATAAGATCCGTGGCTAGCTAACTTACTATTGTGCGTTAGAGTATAATATTCTGTGCTATTGTAATATTTTCTGTTGATTTGAGATACGCACACCGGTTTATAGTTAAGTATAATTTTTAATACTTATAATAAATTGATCATGTCTGATTTCAGAATTACCTCTCTTTTGTTTCATTTTTCAGATTTTTTTTTCTTTTGTTTCACAAATACGAAATCTTTTTTTTTTGGAACAGTAAACTCATTCGTATCGTGAGATATGATAATTAAATTCCCGATCGTCGCCAGACGAGCCCTGTGTTTTTTTACACCCACGAAATAGGCCAGAGTCCCCTTTCAAAACAGATTTCAGACGTGAATTTTAATTATCTTTTCAAATGGGAATGCTGCTCCATTTTTTATATTTATATTTCGTTTTTTTTATATTATTTTTAAATTTTGCCCTAGTAGGTGCACTTTCGAGTAGCAGACAGAGTGATTACTGATTTCTCAACTGGTTGAAAGTTATTTACTCTCTATCCGATATGTAGTAGGTATTTAATTTCAAACTACCTACCCATTGTGTGTACAAGATTTGGTGTTCTTAAGTAATAGAGTCCGTCAAAATCTACTTATAATTAAGCATGCAAAAATTTTAAATTACATTTACACTACACATAAATTCATTATCTACCTACATGTCAAAACCAAAGAAACTATACCCATAATATCATCTATTTTTTATATAAATATTCTTGAACTGAGTAAAAGCAGTTTTCGATGAGATATTCATGCAGCTTTCTTTTGAAAATTGGTCCATCTAGCTGTCTTAAGTGATCAGGAAGAGCATTAAATAATTCAACAGCCATCGAATAAGCATTACGATGTGCCAAGCTAAGATTATATTTAGGTCGTTCAAGTTTATGACTAGGTCTTTGGCGAAAGGCCTTATACTTAGAAACTTGTTTTAGAGAAAACTGATTTAGGTTATCTTTGACGAATGTGCATATTTGTTTAAGATACAGACCCGTAAGTGTGAGAAGTTTATTTTGTTTAAACAGAGGCCTGCACGAATCTAGACGATACGCACCAAAAAGAGACGTAATACACTTTTTTTGGCTTCTGAATAAAGTTTCTATCTCTGAGCAATTTCCCCATATCATAATGCCATACTGTAGTACCGACGCTACATGTGCATGATATGCTAAGAGCGCAGTTTCCACTGAAGAAACTTCTCTTAGGCGCCTGAGTGCAAATGAAAACCTACTCAGTTTATCGCAAAGTACACTAATATGATTCTTCCAACTACAGTTTTCGTCAATATTAATTCCTAGAAACTTGAACGACTGTACCTTGTCAATTACTTTATCGTCGTATTTAATGTTCAATAGTAAATCCCTTGTCTGGTATGTACCAAATTGCATATATTTAGTTTTTCCAATATTTAATGTCAAATTATTATATTTCATCCATTGAATAATGTTATATAATGTCAAATTTATATCGTCTTGATACTCTATTACATTAAGGTCTTTGTATTTTGTACGGCCTTTTACAAGAACTGTAGTGTCGTCTGCGAATAGTATTGATTCATGTTTTGTCGCAGTTGGCAAGTCATTTATGTAGAGTACGAAAAGCAATGGACCGATAAGTGTTCCCTGGGGAATCCCACATCTATTGAGCTTATATTGTGATTGAAAAGCCGTTTTATTGTAGTGATTACTGTTATTTCTACAGGTTTTAGTTACTAATACACATTGTTGTCTGTCCTGTAAGTAACGAGTAATCCAACTTAGCGCTGTTCCTCTTATTCCGTACCTGTAGAGTTTCTCACATAGCCTTTTATGGTCAACGAAATCAAAGGCTTTGCACATGTCTAAGTAGAGAGCAACAATCGGAGTTCCATGGTCTAAGCATTCTATTACCGATTTCACTAATTCGAAGTTAGCTAAAGTGGTGTTCTTTTTTTTCCTAAAACCGAATTGCTGCTCTTTAATTAACTTAAACTTCTCACAAAATTTATTAAGACGAATAAGAGCTGCCTTCTCTACAATTTTTGCCAATATGGAAATTAATGTTTTTGGCCTATAATTAATAATAATTATTGTGATGGAAAATGACCTCACTTTAAATGAGGAGCTCTTTTTCAAATGTTGACGACTCTGTATGAAATATACAGGGAGAAAAAAGCAGCCCTTGACGACTTTCTTGCCGGTTCTTCTCGTTACAAGGTCTCCCGCTCAGGGTTTGCGAACCGATGGCGTAGCTTCTTTGACATTAACAAGTGCTTGTAACAGCCTAGACTGAAAGGCGATTTATTTACTTTATTACAAAAAGATGACGTTTTTGAACAAAATTAGAGTGTAATTAGTTAAACTTCCACCATGTTAACCGCTTGATTATGTTCATTACCAGTAAGTATTGCTCAAAACTTTTTTACAGTATGGAGCAAAGTTATCTAATAGGGTCAAAGTAAACAGCTTTTGCATGGAACACGACATTCAGACACAATTATTATTGAAAAACGTTGTTATTGAATTAAATAAATTGAAATTTACTTAAGATATTTATCCTATAAATTCGTTTTGGCTAAACACCCAATTACGTCATACAAAAACCTTTGTACCAAGCATCCGATGAATCACCCTGCGCCTCATAATATCTGGCTCCGCCAATAATTTGGCAATTTGATCTTTACGAGATTTCCACGTCTGACAGCTTGATCTTAAGGTTATTTAATTTTCCGAATGTCCACGCGGATGAAGTCGCAAGTCGTTAATGGTTTGTCAACAATTGCAGTAATTAAACTTACTTTCTAATTACACAAAGGAATAGTGATCTAATTGCACAAACAATTATAGACAATCACAACATGCACTAAATAAAAGCTAATGGTACTTAAAATCTACATATTATAAAATAACTATAGGGATCAGTGATTTCTAAAAGATAAGCCGATGAGAATCGACTTCGACTTGTATGGACCCTTCATCACTGCTAGCTATCACACAGTTCATTCATGACATTCAGCCTAGTGACAGACAGACAGACGGACAGCGGAGTCTTAGTAATAGGGTCCCGTTTTTACACTTTGGGTACGGAACCCTAAAAACATCGTTCATTTATTATTTCATTGTCTATATCAGTTGTCTAGCACCCATTTTACAAGCTTTGCTTAGTTTGGGGCTAAATGGCGCTGTGTGAAATTGTCCAGGCATTATTTATTTATTTTCACTCCTCTTGCTCAAAAAGTGCGTCATTGTAACGTACAAGAGTCGAGATAAAATAGCATAATAAGCCCTAGGGGATGAAGTTTTTTCTTTTTTAATGTTTGTCTATTACCAATGAGCCTACTAAAACGAAGAAGTCTTTATTCATTATCACGAATAAAAACTCGCTCGACTTAATACTAGGGGTCTATTACGAAAAGTTTAATGCGATACACGCAGCTGCGTCCGTGCTTCGTTCTGATTGATTCCTATTACAAAGCACTTGCGTATGCGATATTGCAAAGTGATTGCGTAAATTTGACAGTTTCTCTCTAGTGGATCCGTCATTATTCGTTCAATAGACTATGGACTACGATGCTATATTAAAAATATTTGTAATAACTACAACCGACGAATTGCGGACGACTATCGTGACCAAGTTTCGTGATAGGCCCCCAGTTTCTCATTCTTTTTTTTGAAAATGGAACTATAAGCATCTCTTCGGTGAAATCATAGACTTATTTATACTCTGTGTACAGAGTGAATCGTAGAATGCGTGTTTGTGTTGCTTAGCTGCTACAGCGGAAATTAAAAAAGGTACCGTGGCGCAAAATCTTTAGAATTTTTCTATAATTACAAACTGATTGAATTGTGTGACTGTAATAGGAAAGAAATAATTTTAATCTTTTGCCGTCAAGCACAAATCATTTATTTAAATATTGTACAAAAAGTTTATGAAGTGGAGGATAGAAAAACGAGTGGATTCGTTTACGGAAGTACTTAGGTATAAACTATTTAATATTGTATTTTATTTTCTCGCAATCGTAGTGAAAAGTATAGTGTAACACACGACGCCAAAATCCCATTGTAACTCGGTTTCTATTTATTCCCTCGCTAAAGCTCGGGAATAAAACTACCTCGTATGCAATGGGTAATTTTAGCGTCTTGTATAACAATCTACTATTATATATATATTCGTCCCAATTCCTAGAAACGTCATTGTTGATAACCTTTGTCTTATCTTATTAAATAGAACTAGTAGGTAGACCTCACCACAAATAGAGTTGAGTGTGAACTCGGACATAAGAGGCACCAAGTCTATCCTCTCTCCTGCAGAACTGCTCAACGACTCCACCATTCTTCGGCTGTTCTCCTCGATCGTAACACAAAATCTTTGAAGAATGTTGAAGTGGAACGCCGGTGTTAAGATCTTTCTGCGTTTTTGCCATTTTGTTCCTAAAAAAGTTAGAGTAGAAATTCGTAAGACTTTATTTAATAAGGTTTAGAAAATATTTGTGGTGGCATACTAACCTACCTTTACTGACAAGTAGTCCGTCTTGTAACCATGGTTGCAAAAAACTATACAAATGACTTTTATCATTATGCTTCGTAGTTGAGATTAGCATCTGCAAAATATACGCATTTCAATTAGTATCTGTAAAATATACGCAAATATACTTTACATTTAAGTACCTAGTACTTACATTTAGGTACCTAACCTACAAAAAAAATGGTAAACTTTTTTTGTTGTAAGCTTTCGATGGCATTCTATGATATGACACAACTACAACCTTCATTTTTTTATCAATTAGTTTGTTTACTACTAATATCTTTGATCGTAAGATATGAACCAAGTTTTACATGTTTATGCAAACATGTAAAACTTATATTATTAATATATATCTATAATAATGGTAACGTGTATTTTTTTTGTAGTTTGACTTAAAATAAAACAGAAGGTACGTAAGCACAGAATATATACGTAAGTTCTTATTATGAATGCTCATACTACCTACTAAAAACTAAAAAACACGTTCAGTCAGTACAATCTGCTAAAAACATACTTTAAAATATCAAATTGATAAATGTTTGTAAAAATAAAAAATAAAAAAAAATAATTAATAAAACAATCCGTTAATACCAACCTCTACATCTTCTGGGGTGTAAATATTGATGGCAGCAATATTGAATGACCAAAATCGATACAAACGTTTCCATTTGCTGGCAGATCTTCGAAATACCCCAAATATTTGTACTGCAAATAACGACAATTTCGGGAATTTGTGAAAGCAGTTAGTGTAGGTACCTATACCTACGTAGTACGGTAATATCAATCAAGATAATTATAAATCCTTTATTCCCATCTGCCCCTTTCAAGCTCCGCCACCGGGGTGGTGGTAGGCACTAATAGGTGGCGTTCACCACCCCGGTGGTCGATGGCACCTATTATTCCCATCTGCCACCTTCGAGAGCGCCATGAGGGTGGTGGTTGGCACTAATAGGTGGCATTTACCACCCCGGTAGTCAATGACACCTATTTATTCAAATCTGCCCCTTCGTGGTTATTGTACTCCGGTGGCAAGTTCGAAGGGGGCAGATGGGAATAAATAGGTGCTGCCATCGACCACAGGGGTGGTAAACGCCACCTGTTAGTGCCAAACCACCACCCACATGGCGCCCGTGGCAGATGGGAATATAGGTGCCATCGACCACCGGGGTGGTGAACGCTACCTTTTAGTGCCGAGCACCACCCCGGTGGCGGAGCTTGAAGGGGACAGATGGGAATAAAGGATATAAATTATCGGCCATAATGCCCTTAATACATAATAGTTACTTTATATGCATTTTTTTTCTAATGTACCTACCGGGTGTTCCTAAAAATTCCAAGGCATTCCCAATAATAAACAAAACCTCGGGGCCGGGAATTTTCTTTATCAACCTTGCTCTTTCACTATGGTTCAACAAAATGTGAAGTAAAATAAGAAAAATAACTATCGTTGCCAAAATAAGGAACAACATTGTTGTAAACAAGCACGTATATTTAACTAGAACCGACAAATGCAACTGAGATACACACTCTTTATCTGCCTTTACAAATGTGTGTAATCAAAGGACAAAGAGCATACAATAAAACGTGGTACCTACTTACCACTATTCATCATGTGCGACAGACTTGATTGATAACAAGTACTTAGTGATAGAAAAATAATGACTTGTAGGTATAATCAGTAAAGAGGAAATAGTAGATTGTTATACGAGGGTCAAAAGGAAGCAATTCCCATTCGAGATATTTAGACGCCCGAGCACAGCGAGGGCGGCTATTAGTTCGGGAATGGAATTGATGACTTTTACCCGTGTTAAACACTCTACTTTTCATTTCGAATTTCAGGAAAGTAAAAAAATTCTTAGTTATTCCAAAATGTTTATTAATAAAAACATGTACCTACTCAGTAACTACATTGGTAGACCTTATAATTATTACCTATACCAACTTACCTTTAAAAACCTAGAAAAATTAGAACAATTTGTGAAATTTAAAGTTAAATTCGCTTGGAATATTTACAGTTTGATATAAATTATTATGATAACAGATTTGGCTTTGTTGGATGCCTGTAAAAGTTGGAGATATTCTTTGGTCTTTGATAAGACGGTAAATCCATGGCAGAGACTCTCCTGAAGTAGTTGTTTCCTGTAGGCGAATTACAGCGTAGTTTTATTGTTTCTTTTATTATATTTGAACTTTTTGATTTAGTTTTAAACTCATTTTTAGTAAATACAAAATCAACACAAAACTTTAATACGGCACACACAGCTCAAAGTCACAGAGTTAGGTAAGTCTCCCTCCAATATTTTATAGTTTTTCTTATTTTAAATTTGGAACACGTTGCGTCACCGGCCGCTCCGCCCAATGTTTTTAATTTTGCACTGGTTGTTTATACCATGTTTTGTTGTTGTTCGTGAATGCGCCCTACAAGGCTGCAACTTTTTTTAAACCATTTGTTTTTAACTATTGTAAACTTTTTCATAGCCAAATTTAGTTCTATTTTTAAATTACTTTTCCACCCTAGGGTGGAACGAAGAGTTTTGGACCCGCTGCTCAGTTCAAATATACATCACTTTCCGAATATGAGAAATGAAAAGAACTATTTATAATATGGACCAAATAGATACCCACGAGGTACGTATTTATTTTGAAACATATAACATTATGCCTAGTGCACGATGATGTATTAATAAGGGAAGTATCTTTTTGATCTTCCATTAATCTAACTACCTAAGTAGTACTAAGTACTTAAATATGGTTTCCGAAAAAAATATTATTTGGCCAGCAAACAAATATTCGGTTCGCATTAAATTAAAATCAGGCAGCAAACCTTGATCCTTGGTTATTAATATAAACAGTTTAGACTACGAAAACAAAACTTCTTCTAGACACGGGTCAAGGGCTATCATAGTTACTTCTTCATACTTGATATCGGGTACCTAGTAACTGTGTATATTTAATATGCCAATTAACTAAATAAAAGATTTTCTGTTAGTTAGGCAGTAGGCTAAACAACCAAGTAAAATCAATCAAGGTTTTCAGTTCCTGTTTTTCTTGCCTGTTTGCTATCTTATTTTTGACTTTCATGCTTAATCCTATAGGTAGGCAAGGTAGGTATCCCACGATCAACTAAAACGACATAACTGGTAAAATATTTATTTTTCTATTATCACAATATTTATTTGTATTTTTAAAGTTATTCTAGGTACAGACCTAAATACTTAATTACTTATGATCTAAAAAAATTAACAGCTAAACTTGCTTTCTCTGGACGAAAGTAACGTAGACAGGGTTGGTAGTTCTGAGAACGAGGTCAGATGCAAAGTGCAGCTCATTAGGATGGGTGACCGGGTCCAGCTCGAAACGCCGTAGAATCGCTGCCACCGCTGCCTTCATCTCCATCATTGCAAACTTCTGACCTGTACAGAATACTGAATTTTTAACCCAATTCTTAAGCCATAGATTTCTTTTGCTCAGCTCAGGGTATTTTTAAGTTTTGTGAAAATCTACATAATAAATTAACAAGACAAATTAGATGCAAAAACGATACATATAAAATGTTTCAGCAGAAAACTTGGCTTTAGCTGAACACATAAGTATTTAACTGAATTGAAATGCCTATATTAAAATGTTTTTAGGTGTCACTTAGGGCAGATCTTCAGTTCCTCTTGGGCTTTCAACAGACGTATGCCTCAAGGCATGCAATAGCGCATGCCCTATCTTCTCAAAAAACTTCAAAAGTATGGCATGCATTTGACGCACGACGAATTGAAAGTTGAAAACGAAAGGGAAAGCGACTCGGTCAAGACAAACCTTTGTAATTTTTTTTATCAAACAACATATCGTCTATATTTTCTATATTTTGTTACCTACCTATACAGTTCCGTGGCCCTGCACTGAACGGAATGTAAGCGTAGGGGTGGCGGCCGATACAGTTTTCCGGCAGGAACCGGTCGGGGTCGAACCTCAGCGGGTCCGGGAACAGCTCCGGCCGACGGTGCAGGTCGAATATGTGCACGTGCACATTCAGATCTGAGGGTGTTTTGTATCCACCTGGAAGTTTATTGTAGCACAAATTTTAAAAGTGCACAAGATATATAAAATAAGATTTTGGCGACAATTTATCTAACAAATACCTATCTAAGCAGTTTTTAAAACTTCGAAATACTCCTAATCCTAATTAAATTCTAGTCCTAATTAAATTTTCAAGTTAAAGGTCTCCCGATTAAACCTTTAATCGGGAGATAGGACAGCTGGTGTCCGAGCAGAATATCATTGGAGAAATAAAAGCGGCCCGACTTCGCTGGCTGGGGCACGTAGAGAGAATGGGTGACGATCGAGCTGCCAAAAGGGCGTACCTTGGCCAACCATCTGGACGACGCCCAGTGGGTCGCCCAAGATACCGCTGGAAAGATGAAGTTGTCAAAGACCTGAAAGAGCTGGAGGTGCTCGACTGGTCTCACTTGGCACAAAACAGGAAGAAATGGCGCACTTTAATGTCGGAGGCCAAGATCCACTTCGGGTCGCTGAGCCAGCGTAGTAAGAGTAAGTAAGATAAAGGTCTCAATCGTGTTACATAGAAATTGTATTAAATCCGGTCCTAAATGTGAAATGTTACAGGATCGTTGCAAGTAGTGCGGGTATTAAAAGAATATTGCTACGAGTACGCTACGAAAGACTCCCAGTCGTCATTGGCAGATGCGTGAAAGGACTTCCCCAGTTTTTTATAGTGATTACACCATGCATCTCTCTCGCGGGGTAGCATGTGAATGCATTTTCCCCGGATAAAAAGGGATCGTAGATGCCAGTCTTCTTCATAAAAACCAGTTTGGATTTTCCAAGGGTAAAAGTACTACTGATGCTGGAATTGCACTTCTCAAACATATTCTTGACGCTTGGGAAGAAAAGCAGGATGTAATTGGCATTTTCTGTGACCTTTCTAAGGCATTCGATTGCGTTGATCACCAAACACTATTAAAGAAGCTAGAACATTATGGTGTCTCTGATAAGTCGGTTAGGCTTATGAAATCGTATTTGTACAATAGAACTCAGAAAGTAGTAATTAATAGAACTGAATCTACTGGAGCCCCCATCAATATGGGTGTGCCACAGGGATCAATATTGGGCCCATTGCTGTTTCTAATTTATATAAATGACCTTCCCAACTACGCGAGTAATTTATGTGAGACTGTACTATTTGCGGATGATACTTCTTTAGTTTTCAAAGTAAACAGAGGTAATAACTGTTCCGACGAAGTAAATAGTGCCCTCTCTAAAGTTTCACACTGGTTTAATAGTAATAATTTAGCACTTAACCCCAAAAAAACTAAATGTGTAAAATTTTCTTTACCTAATGTTGAGAAGACAAAATTAAATATTAAATTGAATGACGATAAAGTAGACTTTACTGAGAGTACAAAATTTCTAGGTATTACACTAGATTCTCGATTGCAATGGGATCCACATATTGAAGCCTTGTCAAGTAGACTTAGTTCAGCGGCATTCGCTGTTAAGAAAATAAGGCTTTTAACTGATATTGAAACGGCAAGGTTAGTATACTTTAGTTATTTTCATAGTGTAATGTCTTATGGACTGCTATTGTGGGGCTCAGCTGCCAGTTTTGAAAATATTTTTGTACTCCAAAAAAGAGCTGTTCGCGCCATATACAATCTACGGCGGAGAGATACCTTGAGAGAATTGTTCAAAGAAATAAATATTTTAACTTTGGCAGGCCAATATATTTATGAAAATTTAGTTTATGTAAGGAAACACTATGATTCATTTGATAAGAACAGCAACATTCACCAGTTTAATACAAGAAATAAAGATAAACTTGCCGTTCCAAGTTTTAGGCTTGCAAAAACGAGAGGTTCATTTATGGGGAAAGGCATAGCCTTTATTAATAAAGTTCCACAACAAGTGATTGATCTTCCTTTGCATGAATTTAAAAACCATGTTAAAAAAACGCTCATGGGTAAAGGTTATTATAAAGTTGACGATTATCTTAAAGATCAAATTGCGTGGAAATGATGTAACACATAACTTGCTAATATAAGAACTTTGTTGAAGTAATATAATAAGTCTATGTTGTTGCCAATAATCCTGTCACCCTGTTGTAATTATCTGGTAACGATATATTCAAGTTTGTAAATATCGTTACTTATGGCTGTTACAGCTGATAAGTTTCTTGCGCCCGTTCTTCTTGTCAGCTAAAAAAGTCTGGAACGGGTGGTAGAAAAATATAGACGATTCAAAAGTACTTAATAATTAAGTTTATTTGAATAAAGCTTATTTCACTTTCACTTTCACTTCCAGTGAACGCAATTCGTAGCAGCCAGTGAACGCAATTCGTAGCAAAAGAAAATCCGTAGTAGCTATCGTCGTCTAGTAGGGAGTCAGGCGCGAAGCCAAGCCAGCTATTGCCGATTTTTTCTCACACACAGAGGCTCTCATATCTTCTGTGATGTATAAAGATGCTTCGATTACTTGTTATTATTTCGAATTACTTAAAATTAACGGCCCACTATCAGCAATAAAAAAAATTTTTTCCTGAACGTCAAAAAAGTATCTTAAAAAAAAACAAATATACAGACGAACATAGAACCTCCTCCTTTTTTGGAAGTCGGTTAAAAAGTGACTCCTTTTTTCGTTAACAGAAATTACCACTATTTTCGTTGTAACTTAGCCGATCCTTTTTTCCACTCAATACATGTGGCATCAGTTAGCTGAGTGTTTAAATATTTGCTCATAAAAGTTTTACGATATTAGCGTTCATGGAAATTAATTAAGACAATGTGAGTTTGTATATTTTTCAAAATTCTCCATACAAAACGGAAATTTCATACGTAAAAACCCTAATATTAATAGTTAAAGGTTGCCGAACCTATAGTGATGGATTCATGGACATGTCGACCGATGAAGGGCACGGGCGGGTACAGCCTGAGAGCCTCCTTGATGCAGCACTCCAGGTACCGCATGTTGGACAAGTCATCGTAGCACAATTTACGATCTGACTCACCGAAGATCGTATGCAACTCTTCGAATATCTTTTTCTGTAATAAATAAATCCGAAATGTATTAAAAGCTAGCGTTTATTACAGTAATAACTTATATTCAACCTTCAAATATTTTGTAGGTTCATATTATGTTTTATCCTTTTTGTTTAATATGATAATTTAGACTTCCAAGGTTATATTGATCGATGGAAATATTCCTAAGCAAAAACATTTTTTTTATTTAGAGTATTAATTATTAAAAAATGGTCACATTATTTACCTGTGAACGTTTTGTTCATACATTAAATTTATAAGTGAGTACTAGACTCACCTGGATATCTTTATTGTGTGCTAACAGCATTAAACAGTATATCAGACCACATGCCGTGGTATCGTGGCCCTGTTAAAGAAAAAACATTCTATAGGAAATGTAAAAAGCGTGCAAAGTTAAAGAAATAATTTAGTCTCAAGCTCCGAAATAACAATAATGCAACTAAACTCGTGAGAAAACTAAACGCGTTTAAAGATAGACAAATTAGTAAATTATTACATTTCTCACATTTTAACGTAAAATTCTCAAAGATCCAACTAAAGAAAGCGTCATTAGGCAAATTAAAAGTACCTTTTTAGGGTTCCGTAGCCAAAATGGCAAAAAGCGGATCCCTTATAGATTCGTCATGTCTGTCTATCTGTCCGTCCGTATGTCACAGCCATTTTATTCCGAATGTATTAGAATTACACAGTTGAAACTTAGTAGGTAGAATAGGTAGATGTATTCTGTTAACCGCTTAACGATTTTACAACAAAAATAAAAAAAAAATAAGATTAAGGAGGGGCTCCCCATACATGGAACTGAAACTGTAAAAGAAAAATTTTTCTTCACACCAATACGTGCGGGCTGTCTATAGATAGGTCTTTAAAAATTACATTAAGGTTCCTAATACAATTTTTTCTCAAAGTCAACCGTTTGAAAGATAAACACTGCCAAAGTGGTAAATGTGTCCCCCCACTCCAACTTTTGAAATAAAAGAGTGAAAAATAAAAAAAAATATGCTATAGATCTTAATAATAACTTTCAACGAAAATTGGTTTGAACGATATATAGTCATTAGTTTTCGAGATATATCATATTTTCCAAAACGCAAATATAACTTTGTCATTCATACCAACACTGTGAAAAACAAAGTTATTTTTACAGACGAAAAACGATAGTGGTATTAAATATGGTATGGTATAAAGTAACTACGAAACCCTACGGCGCGTGGCCCGACACGCACTTGGCCGGTTTTTTTATTATACAAGTATAACTTACTTTGAACATGAAGGTATCTACTTCCTCCTGGATACCGTGATCATCAGTCAAGTTATCCTTTTGCGCCTGAATTAGCAAATCCAACAAGGCCGTCTTCTTCAATTTACTATTCATATTATAGTCATGCTGGCTGTCATCATCGATACTTTCAAATCTTTCAATACCATTTTCTTCTAAGAATTCTTTCCGCTGTTTTATAACTTTTTTTGTAAAATTATGAACAGTGTCAATAGCTTGCTTTTGGTGTCTTCCTAATGATGAACGGTTGAATATAAAATCTGAGTGTAGAAAAATTTTTGTAACTCTTTGTACTAGACATTTTCCTATAGTATGAATTGCGGATTTGTACGCATGTCCTTTGTCTGCCATCTCCTCTGAGAACCTTGTACCCATTGCAGTTTCTGAAAAAATATTTTATCAAAACATATAAATCAAGTTTAATAAGGTGAGCGGCGCAAAGTGCGCCTGCCGAGTATCACGAAGATACGCGCCTTATTATTTTAAGTATCATTCAAAGTGAGGAGAGAGAGATGACTGAGAGTGGTCAATCTCAAGTAATTGTGTTTTTATCAACAAGTAAGCTAAGTATTAGGTGCACAATTTAAATATTTTAGGTAGGTACTTTAAGATTCTGACTTTAATATCTATCACTTCTATTAATATCGTTAAGAATATTTTCCAACCTTTTCCTCACACTAATTGGATATATATTAATCATTGTTAGTCGCACGAGTGTCATTAAACTCACCACAGATAGAGTTGAGTGTGAACTCGGACATAACATGCACCAGGTCCACCCTCTCTCCTGCAGAACTGCCCAACGACTCTACCATCCTTTGGCTGTTCTCCTCGATTGTAACACAGAATTTCTTAAGAATATTGAAGTGGAACGCAGGAGTCAGGATTTTTCGTCGTTGCTGCCACTTAGATCCTGACAAATATTTTTTTATAAAATTTAGTAAGCTACCTATCTATAGTTATACAAGGTGTTACAAAATAATTAATACCTAGGTGTTCTTACGGTTTATGTTTAAATGATCACCATACTAACCTAACCCAGAATTGGTAAATTAAATGCTCACCAAATCCTCGGCTTAGGATCTGGTGAGCTTTACTAATTTTGGAGAACAAATAGTAATTTTTTTTTGGTATAAGTAATAAAGTAAGTAACAATTAATTCCCTATATTCTTACCATTACTAACAAGTAATCCATCTTGTAACCACGGTCTCATAAAATCGTATATAACATTTTTCTCATTGTGTTTCGTTGTTGAAATCAACATCTGTAACATGAAAATTAAAATGATTTGTTTAATTCTGATAGTAATTAATTTAATACGCATGCATGAGCACTAAGTACATAAATATTAAACTGGCCTCATACAGACGGAATTTTGATTCGGAATTCCGAAACGGAATCATTCCGATCGTAGCTAATCCATACAAAATGTATGGACCTACCACACACAATGCGGTTTTTTTCCGTTCGGAAATTTCATACATTATCGATATTCCGTTTCGGAATTCCGAATCAGATTCCGTCTGTATGTGGCCGCGCTTAGTTTGTGCTAAGCACTGCTGTGTATGTTTTCATTATTTATATAACGGGTTGTTTTTGTTTTAATTTTAAGCATTTGACATATTTGTCGAACGAAAACGACTGTTAGAGAATGCCTTAAGGCATTAAGTCCTCCAATTGAATTTTCTTATGCAAAGTTTAAATAAATAATTAACATAATGCATGTTTTTCACGGCCAAATACTCAAAGAGGCTTCTTAGCTAAATTCTTTGTATAGGATCTCCCTTAGAGCAACGCGACTTCCGTCCGGTACGGAAGCCCGCATTGCTCTAACTAAGCTAACGGATCTCCTTACTTGCTGTCAGTTTCATAGAGTTTATGTCAGATCTAACAACTTTTTTTAAGATGGCCTGACTATAAAAATCGTTTGAGTATTTGGCTAAAACGTGTGTATTACATTCTCTTTGTATTTGGCAGTCATCTCTTGACCGAAATACGATATTATATTATACCTACCTAAGTAGGTAGATAGATTACCAGTGAAGGACATTTAACCCAGCGACAACACGACCACCATTAAAACATACACAACCAGTCCGCTGGTTGTTTTTTATGCAACAAATAAATAACAATCATCAGTTATAAATAACAATAAAAAAAACAACCATCAGACTGTCTGGTGTAGGTTTTTAACCGACTTAAGAAATTGAAAAGAGGAGGTTCTCAATTCGATTTTATGTAGGTACCTACTTATTTTTAATCGTTGTTCACGCGTAACTTGGTAAATTATGGATAATTATTGCATTTCCTTGCGAGATGGTCCCATCTTTTTTTCTTCACATTTCAGTAGTTTTTAAGTAATCCTGAAAATACTATGACCTCGGTACTTGGACGAATTATTGTAGTACTACCTTGATGACTTTTGGATAAGAACCGATTTAGATGATTATTTTTTTGTTGGAAATGGGATTTGTAAGTTCCTACCTTAAGTAGGTATAGTCCTTTAAATTTTATTGACATTGGACCTTGGACTTCGAAGATACCCAAGGGATCTCCTCAAAGTCAAATAGGATATGTAAAATGACTGAGATATTGATAGGTTTTAAAAAAACCTCCTTCAAAAACTTGAAAAGAAAAATAAAAACAAAAACAGCTTCAAAACTAAATAAATTAAAAAACCAAGATAAAATATTCATATCATTGGATACCCAAAACGTGTACCTACGTGTAATGAACTCAAGGGGGCTTTTAGAACAAAAAAAAGTAGTTGTCCTTCAGCCCCACTCGACTTCAAAGACGAGCATGTGAATGCAAAAATCTCAAATTTAAAAATTTAATAGACGTTTGGTTGGGTCGTCGCTGGTTTAAATTAATGTCCATATAAATTTTGTTTTTGAAAATTATTTTAAAGATCAAATAGGTATCAAAATGTAAACTAAAAGCGAAAAAAGCAGTACATACACGCTTTATTTAAATAATTTAAAATGAAATACTTACCTCTACATCATCTGGAGTATACAAGTTAAGGGCAGCGATATTAAAAGCCCAAAACCTATACATTCGATTCCATTTGTTGGTCGCCTTTCGGGTTAATCCAAATATTTCCACTAAATTGACCAAAAATTAATATTGGTGAAATATCCTATTATAACCCAACCGCGTTATTTTTTTATAAAATACAAGCTAAAAGGTTCTTGGCCGTTTTGGTAAACGTAATCGTAACGATAGGAAACCTTTGGGCCTTTGATAAAGGTTCAAGCAAACCGACGCAATTTAGACATTGCATCAATTAATTTTATTTAAATCTGTATTTGTGTGATAAACACAACACAATGGATTTATCACACACACACGCACACATTCGATTTGACCTTAAAAATATAAACAATACGATTAAATTAACAATAGTGATCTGCTGCAACTTTACTCTTGAATACCTACGACGTTTTGTAGCGCTTTGAAGTGGGTCACTTCTGTTATATACATTGTTAAATTAATATCATTGTACATACCATGCCTCTACTCTACTAATGTGCGGGTGGATCAAAGATTTATAAGCTTTTTTTACATTCGGAAATCAATCCTGACGAAGGCAAACTCTGCGGGCCGTACAAGAACTCGATCACGGACGAAGCTTTCAACCATAATTACACAACAAACACCCGGCAATTATTTTCTCTTTAATAAACTTTTCAAAGTAATCAAAATCGTACTAAGTACAAATTAGGTAGGTATGAAAAACAGTTTCACCATATTTTGTATTGTTCTATGGAATAAACTTATCAATACAAATTAATCAATTACTTACCCGGTGTACCAAGGAAGTCCAGGGCGTTTCCTAGGACAAACTTAATATCAGGTCCTGGGATTTTCTTTGCTAACCTTGCCCTTTCATTATAGTTGAAAATTAGATGAAGACAAACAAGAAAAGCAGCAGTTATTGCTAATATAAACAACAACATTGTAATTATTATTAAACACGTTTGAACCGGAGCGCACGACGCTCTAAACTGAGAATTGGATCAAGTTTGTTGAACGCGAAGGCACATCACATACGTGGTAAGTTTTATAGGTCCACTGTAGGGCTACGGTCCGCATGGCGATAATAATCGATTTTAACGCGAATCCGACCAAATTAAGTATAGCCTCAATATTTACACTTATTAGGGTTTTTGTACCTACTGCATTTATTTGGATTCGCGATAATATCGATATTATCGCTATGCGGACCGCGCCCTTTATTAAATGTGGACAGCGTGGACAGATAAAACCGGACGAAAAAACGAAAAAACGAAAGTTCTGTAAAAGAGTCGAAAAGCAGTCGGGTAAAAATTATTCTTAGTAGTTTTAGAATAGTTCTTGTAGGCCATTGTGCATTTTTACAAAGTTGATCTAAAATATGGTTTTACCCTTATAAAGCCGAATACTTATTAGATAGGATACCTACTCCGGAAAATAATTATAAAACCTGAAAACCATTTTTTTTCTTATTAAAAACTGCATAGTGGCAATCCTATACCGAAACTATATTTTAAAATCGAATGCTATTCAATGCAAAAAATAATACTTCTCATGTTTTTTGCAATTACGTTTTTTCCTTCGCTATCTATACTTACTTCCAAGTATGTAAGTAGTTACCATACTTACTAGCTAGACGCTGTAGAGTTCCCATGTAAGTACCTAGTTCTATGAAATTTTTAATAAATAAAAAAAAAACTTTAATAATTTTGAACAATTTTTTTGTTTTTATTTTACTTTTTTATGTTTAGGTAGGTAAGATAAGTAAGTATATCGAATTAGTTAGGAGGTAAGTACCTACCTACTAAGATTATCTCTTCAGATTTTACATTCCTTTACTAGATGACCCGACAGAGATTCCCAAGTAACAAAAGTTTCTAAAACCAAGGTGTTTTATCACCGAACCCATCTCTCTCTCATATAGTAGGCCTTTAATGGTAACCGTCGTGACGTGACTGCTTGTGCTATAAAGGTTGTCTTGCCCAAACTTTTATATTGTTTGTGAACATTTTGTAAATTAGTTCTGCCTATTCTCCTGGGTTTTTCCCCTGGAAACGTTTTCCATTACCATAAACAAAACAATAAAAACGCAATAACCATCGCTTCTAATCGTGACTATATCGTGAGATAAAGCTAGCGCATAAATACAACTTTTGCATCTATAGACTAAACTGTTTTGTCCAATTATTTGAGTTTTGTCTTTCTCGTGATTTCCACACAACTAAACCGTTTAGTTGATGGAGGTGTCGCGTTGATTTTGCAGGTGACAAGGTGACAAGAGTCGTGGCGCCGCTTCAAAAATGCTTACGCGAGACTGATAGTCGCGAATCGACTGTTTAGTCGATGGTATACGCACATCAATACAATGCAATACAAATAGCGGTTGATCGATAGTTGGCCAACTTTTTAATCAAAATCAGATCGATACAGCTTTTTTACTTTTTGTCAAGGAACTGTCGAGTTGACAGTATGTGCGCTTCAGTATATGCCTATAAACAATGTATGCGGTAGCCCATTGTCTTGTGGTTTTCTCGTCAAGTCTTGAGCTCATACAAAAACCGCATAGAAAGAAAACGACGTTTAAGTACTTCTAAAATGAAAAACTTCCGGGATACAATTTCTTTACATAAAAACTAATTTCGGACTATTACTAAAAATTGGCAAATCGGTCCAGGCGTTCTTCAGTGATACACTTTACCCACAACTAGGTTGCATAATTTATTCAACAACCATAAACACAAGATTTTAAATATCCCATGCAATTACTGTGCATATCATAAAGTTAATATACCTAACGGGATAGAGGAACAAATATAAGCTGTCAAACGAAACCGAAATTCAATTACATTTGTGTGTGTAAAAATGTTTATGTATAGTGTCAGTGATAAACATCTTGTCACTATTGACATTAAAATCGATATGTTAGTCTAGTAGAATTGGCAAAAAGATTGGAAGTAATTCGTGTAGTTGTAATTTTTTATGGAATCATTATAAGACATGAATATATGTTTCCTCTAAGTTTGCACCATTCCAGGTATGTACGGAACATCGTTTAATGTTATGTATTAACATTAAAGTCCCCTTTATTTTGAAATTTCATTAATAACTAATTGTGGTAAGTTTAGAACATTTGTTTGTAAGATTTTACTGGCCTAAGTCATTCTATCTATTTTAACATTTTATTGATAAGTGTTGTAATGAGGCCAATCATGGCACCTACTCATTTGTTGCAGAAGTAAAAAATAGTAAGCTAACAAATAAATGAATAATTTGATAATATATGAAAACCTTTTATTTCTCTATTATGGTCAGATATTGCTTTTGTTATTTATAAGTTGCTACGTTGGTTCGATTAAAATAAATGAAATGTGATAATGTAGATTGAGGTGTAATAAAGCTTATAAAAAATTACGCTGACTACACCTGTATTCTCTTAGTTATGACCAATAAACAGTTTTCACCGAATTTCACCCCCTTCCGTTAGGGTGGTAAATGCAATTATTTTTTATACACGATTTTTGACTTATACAAAACCATCAGGAACGTTTTTGCATCTTCGGAGAATTTATTCCAATCTTTATCAAAAAATCGCCTAATTCGCCTAGACTATGTGCCGTGCCGATAGTGCAGACAAACTGTCGCGAAAAAGAGTTCTATCACGTCGCATCACGCATCTCGCTTTATCACACAGTGTTGCTAATTAGTGACATCTCGCTTGCTCAGCCCTTTGTTCCTCTATTCCGTTAGGTATATTAACTTTATGGTGCATATACATATAAGTCATATTTCTTTGCTGCTTTTGTTTAATTTTTCACTTGAAACAATATGTTAATTTTGCCTCCTTTAATTTTTTTCAAAAAATATAGTAAGCGGGCCCGCAACAGGATACTATATAGTAGGGTTGGCAACCTTACCCACAAATGCCACCACAATACCTACTTCATCTATACTATTATACAACTCTAAATTGATTCATTGTTTACATACTAGCTAGGGGCTAGAGCTAAAGATAGACACCATTTTTTGGGAGGGTAGGCCCGAATGTGTAAAAAAAAACACTAATTATTAATTAGGCTTCAAAAACTGGATTTTTGGTTATCCTTATACCAACAAAATGTAATTAGCGCGAGTTGTTAGAGAATGAAAGGACATCTACCGTGATCTATGTGACTCTAGAGTCTAGATGATTGAATGATGAAAAAGCCATGAAGTCAATGCTATAACGTCTCTCATTGATATAATAAAGCAATACGCAACACTTTCGCCACACCCGCAAGAAAAATATTACCGTGTATGTATGTGTACTAAATTATTATTATAAACACCCAAACTTAGTGACAAATAAGTAATCGTTTGCCGTTTTAAGGGTAAAAAGGCTAAAAACGGCCGTCGTTTTGTTTTAGTCGAGAAAAACGCAAAAAAACATCTGTTTAAGTTTGTGTGTTTATTTTGCGAGGGGATCAGCTGGGATCTTTAATAAATTGTGAATTTGGGTGAATCAACTTTTTAATGTAAGGAAAAAGGCGACCCGTGCGTACATTTTTATAAATTAAAACTAAACTACATAACTGTTCTTAAAAAATCTCTATTTTACGATATTTAGATTCATAGGCAATTAAACATTCTTAGTTTTGTAAAAAATTTACAATTTATAAAAAACATGGGTCCCAGTTTGTCCCCAGCTTTATTAAAAATAGGGTTCTCCCCTGAGTGACCTATTTTTTTTCTTTAAAATCACGTTAATTTTATGTCTTAAATTTTCTTAAGATAATACGCTGAGAGTATTTGCAACTACAAATTAACTTTAAGTATATAAAAATGGCTTACGTAGATATTTAAGAAATGCCACAAAAGTTGATTCCCCCATTTACACAGTATTTTTTTATGCGGGAGTGGCGGTAGTTTTGCATAATGTCGACTTAAATTTTACAAAAAATATTTTTTACTAAATAATACAATTTGTCTATGTCTTTTATTTATTACATAATTTGTTTAGTATTGTATAATTTGTTTACTCTTAAATAGGTAAGACAATTAATTTATTTTTAGAGTAAATATTTTACATATATTAATAATAATTACCTACATAAATACATACTTACATGATTTTTTCTACATCTCAATCTTATACTTTAAAGCTACTTACTAACGCAATGCCAACATTGCCAACAGTCATGTTATTTAATTTTCAACACACTTGCTCGTAAAGTGAGCCCTAATACATCGCTTTTAGGGCCATAAACCGAGCTTTAACAAACGCGTGCAATAATATATAAAACACTAGTTCGTAATAGAATTAACCCTACAAAGTCAAATTAGTACCTTACTGCAAGTTCTATGCGAGTAAACAAAGCATTCCCAATTTAGCCGGGTAATACAGTTATTTTTTTTACTAACAACAAAGAGGTTTATGCTGCTAAAAATTCATATACATTTTTAGAATTAATAAATGTGCAAGTCCATAATTAAGTCAAACAAATATTTATTATTATCAAATTATTCATAATTCACAATATTTTGTTATAAAATATTAAAATATTTGCATTTTATCACTTGAAATTATAATTTTGAAATAGGCTGTATGCTCACTCACCCCTTTGCTCGCAAAATATTCTTGCGTTGGGCGTGTGAAAAAAACAAAAAAAACCTGCGCGCCTTTTCTCATAATTATCATATTTTGTTTTTGTCGTATTTGTTGCTGTGTGGTAAATTACTTTGTTTTTTCCTCGCAAATGTGTTGAAAAACGTCGTATGAAACTCGTGAGCTTTTGCTTATTGCACACTCGGCTGAGTTACGCCCTCGCCTACGGCTCGGGCTGCAACCCACAGCCTTGTGTGCAATAAGCAACCTAAGCCAACTTGTCTCATAATGTACTATTGTTGGGGCCTGCATGATATCCACAGACTACTCAATATCTATTCACGGTACGATCGTTTCCATCTCTGAAAATCGAAGAAATCTGTGTACACTGTACGTACATCCTTCACTGGCTCACAAAGACATTGTTGTCTGTCACAGTTACTTGTATTGCCGCAGCAATGCAATGGTGCAATATAGTACATGTGTGTACATGTCATGACGATAGATTTGGCGTATGTATGTACATAAAGAAGTAACAGTTCCTTTTTAAGTGAACGCTAACAAAGGATAATTATATTACTTATATTTAAATACTTATTAAATTTTTAGATTTTAGCATTCACAATGCTATTTTTATAATATTAAGTTACTTAATATAATTGAAAAAATACTAGAAAAAATCGACTCACCCGTAGCAGCTCAGACGGGACCCGTCCCGTATCAGTATTTTTTCAATTATAATATTTAAATACTTTTTCAGATAACATGGGAATATTATACCTGCACCGATCGGTACCGACCCGCACAGACTTGCCTGCACAGGAAACCTGTTTCTTTATAAGCAGCTAGGCCCCATCAGCCCTTAGACATAGACAGCTAGGCCCCAGCCCCAGTGTGACAAATAGATAGGTAAGTACTATAATCACAGAATACATAATAGTACAAATAATAGCAATTAGGTTCTACATTTCTCTTCGCACGAACTTCACGAGGATCGGGTGGGAGGTCCTCAACACGACATCGGCAGTGATCTCTATGTCCGAATGGCGGGTCACGGGTTCTAACCTGAACCTTCTCATGACTGCTGATAGCACCGACTTCATTTCAATCATCGCAAACTTCTGACCTGTAACAGAAAACGTAATTGGGTAGTTGATACCACAAAGGTAATCAATTAAACAATGTGTTCCTCGATAAAGTCCAACCCCGAAAGGGGATGAAACTAGATAAATAGACCATAAAATCATCAATAAAATAACAAAAATAAAAAAATTCAAAAACCCCCCGACAAACGGCTGATCAGGTCATGGTTACCTTATTGAAGTAACACGGTACCAAATTTCGAATCGATGGGACATATGGAAGGTAGTCAGTTCTCCTCATCAACTATTAAAGAGCTGATGATCTTCAAACGGCTGCTCAGGTTATGGTTACCTTACCATATACTTCCAATCTCATTGAAGTAACACGGTACCAAATTTCGAATCGATGGGACATATGGAAGGTAGTCAGTTCTCCTCATTAACTATTAAAGAGCTGATGATCTTCAAACGGCTGCTCAGGTCATGGTTACCTTACCATATACTTCCAAGCTCATTGAAGTAACACTGTACCAAATTTAGAATCGATAGGACATAATATATGGAAGTTAGTCAGACAGATCCCCTCATCAACTATTAAAGAGCTGATGATCTTCAAACGGCTGATCAGGTCATGGTTACCTTACCATATACTTCCAAGCTCATTGAAGTAACACTGTACCAAATTTAGAATCGATAGGACATATGGAAGGTAGTCAGACAGATCCCCTCATCAACTATTAAAGAGCTGATGATCTTCAAACGGCTGATCAGGTCATGGTTACCTTACCATATACATCCAAGCTCATTGAAGTAACACTCTACCAAATTTAGAATCGATAGGACATATTGAAGGTAGTCAGACAAATCCCCTCATCAACTATTAAAGAGCTGATGATCTTCAAACGGCTGATCAGGCCATGGTTACCCTACCATATACTTCCAATATCATTGAGTCAGATCCCCTCATGAACTAGAAAAGAGCTAAAGACCTTCAAACGGCTGAACAGATTTTCATGAAACATGGCTAAGAACACTCGGGATAAAATAGGGATGTTGACTAATGAATAAAATAACGAAATACTAATAAAAATCGTAAACATATTAAACTTTTAGAGTAGCTTGTATACCTCTTGGTTTTATATATTGCATATTATTTGTTTTATGACCCTTCAAAGTTTGGTGGACAAGTCCATTTAAAAAGTATAAAATTTATTAAAATAAATGATACCTTTAATTAGTCCGTAAAATGTATAGCAAATTTGTCGAAGAAACCATTTTGATAAACACAATATTTAATATAGCTGCTGAACAAATTTACTATGCGTTGCATACAAACTAGCACGGCGTGACGTCATAACGTGCAAGCCATTAGTATGGAGCGTTTTTGATCGAGTCCATTTGTGCGCATTTCACACTGTGATATCTCGGGCAGTTTTCATGCTAGCGAATTAATTCTTTTACCAATGTTTCTTTTTTTGAGAGGTAATTTATGTAACATAAAATAAAAAAAATAGTCAACATCCCTATTATCTATGACACAAAAAAAACTAAACGAAAATCGGTTCATCCGTTTAGGAGCTACGATACCACAGACAGATACACAGACACGTTAAACTTATAACACCCCTCTCTTTTTTTACCCGACTGCGGGTTATGTTTATCGCGCGTATCTTGTAAGTATGTTTGTATGTATGTATGTTTGTATGTAATATTCTTTATTACCTCATATCTTTCAAACGGCTGAACGGATTTCTATGATTAAGATATCGTTAGATTTGTCTTTTCAGCCCAAGTGTTCTTAAGAAGGTGGCGTTATAAAAAACCAACATGGCGGCTGTACGGTGCTATTATACGTAGTGAAAAAAAAAAAAAATTTTTAGAATACTGCAATATGGGTGTCAAATTAAAGGGCTTATTATAAGGATTTCAAAAAGGTATATCATGACCGTAATATATAATAACTAAAAAGAGATAAATAACAAAATAAATTAAAAAACGCAAAAAAAACTCGCCTGCATAAAAAGACAAGTCGACTGAAAAGATGGAAACAAGATTAAATAAATATTAAAGGCAACATGTCATAATAACATGCAGTCGGAGGCATGCATAAAGAAAGTGACATTATGAATGATTGAATTATATGCCTCCGACTGCATGTTATTATGACATGTTGCCTTTAATATTTATTTAATCTTGTTTCCATCTTTTCAGTCGACTTGTCTTTTTATGCAGGCGGGTTTTTTTTGCGTCGGGGGTTAATAAATAATATTGTTTTTTTTTTAATTTTTACTAATTCTTCCAGTGAGCCGATTTCTTCGAAATCTATATTTCACACACATGTGCCAGTCTTTTCCAGTTTTCGGTACCTTTAATCATTCGTGCAAGAAGATGGGGAGATCGCCAGCGATATTTCTAACCGGATCAACGCAGGGTGGATGAAATGGCTACAGGTTCGTAGTTTTTTTTTTTTTTATCGATAATTTAAGGTTTATTTTCACCCCCTTTCGGGGTTGCACTTTATGGAGGAATAGGAATTAAGTATTTTTGGCAGTTGTCATGCCTTATTTGTTATATGAGTCAGTTTTATGCTAATTTAAAGGTAAATTGACGCCACCATTACTTATTGGACTAATTCCATTTGACTAACAATTATTGATTTAGTGATTTTAAAGAAAAATATACATAAATAAATTAATCTGGTTTTAGGACTAAAATACTTCAGTTATAACTTCTGAGGCCAAATGTCACAATTCCAGCGTCATCAGCTTGTTTACCAGACATTAAAAAAAAATTAAAACGTACCTATACAATTCCTAGGTCCTGCGCTGAACGGTATATAGGCGAAGGGGTGTCTCCCGACGCTGTTTACTGGTAAGAATCGGTCGGGGTTGAACTTCAAAGCATCCTTGTACAAATCCTCGCGACGGTGCATGTCGTAAATTAACACCAGTATTAAATTACCCTCCTGCACTACATAATTACCTGCAATAATCATTAATTTATTTTCAAAGACTCGTGTAGTGTCGAAAAAAAATTAATATAAACACATTTTTTTATTTAGTAGGTAGGTACAGTCAGCAGCACATCAGACTATACATGTTTACCTTGAGACCGCCTTTATGCCGTTCGTAATAAAAGCTGTTTTCGTACTTCAACTGTTTAACCTAGCGTGCTGTCGCGCGTACCTACTTATTGGATCACTTCAATAATAGTACATTATGAGACAAGTTAGCTTAGGTTGCTCATTGCGCACAAGGCTGTGGGTTGCAGCCCGAGCCGCAGGCGAGGGCGTAACTCAGCCGAGTGTGCAATAAGCAAAAGCTCACGAGTTTCATACGACGTTTTTCAACACATTTGCGAGGAAAAAACAAAGTAAATTTATCACACAGCAACAAATACGACAAAAACAAAATAATTATGACAATTATGGGAAAAGGCGCGCAGGTTTTTTTTGTTTTTTTCACACGCCCAACGCAAGAATATTTTTCGAACAAAGGGGTGAGGAGCATACAGCCTACTTCAAAATTATAATTTTAAGTGATAAAATGCAAATATTTTAATATTTTATAACAAAATATTGTGAATTATGAATAATTTAAAAATAATAAACATTTGTTTGACTTAATTAAGGACTTACGCATTTATTTATTCCAAAAATCTATATGAATTTTCAACAGCATAAAACCTCTTTGTTGTTACTAAAAAAAATAACTGTATTACCCGGCTAAATTGCGAATGCTCTGTTTACTCGCCTAGAACTTGCAGTAAGGTACTAATTTATCTTTGTAGGGTTAATTCTATTACGTACTAGAGTTTTATATATTATTACACGAGTTTGTTATAGCTCGGTTTATGGCCCTAAAAGCGATGTATTAGGGCTCACTTTACGAGCAAGTGTGTTGAAAAAAAACTTTTCTCATATAGGTACAGGGTTTATTTGTAAAACACCAACAACCTCGCAGTCGCAGGAGTAGATTACACATCATAAGCTACGTTTGTTTTACGACCGAACCACAGAATATACCGAACAGCTGAGCGCGTATTGTATAATAATGAAAAGTCGTTTCTTATGGACACTTTTTGACGAAAAGCTGCAAATCATAAAGAAAGCATGCCGCTTTGCACAGTGATAGAGGAGGCAAATATTAACATTTTTCCCCGCAGCAGCAAAAGTTTCACCCCTTAGGATAAGAGATGGCGCCACTTCAAAAAATTTTTTTCAGAAATATCTACAACCCCAACGGGTGCACCGATTTCAATGATTGAGGTGTCAAACGATTTGTCTTTTTATGTTTTATTATAAAAAAAATATAAAACGTAACATTTTTACAGAAAACAGACAAAAAAAAATAAATATGTGATTTTTTTTTATTAGAAGGAAATTATTGTTTTTATTCAATAACGATAAACATATCATATTTATTATGTTTTTTTATTATAAACAGATTAAGTCTAAATCCAAATACGAAAACCGCATCGAAATTAGTCAAGTAGTTTTGGAGTTATATGCCGATTACTTTTATTTGTTGATTGTTTGGTAGTTTTAATTTGAAACGCCTAATGTTGTGAAGCTCAAATGACTACCGATACCTTTATATTTTGGGTATATTATGTAAATTTTATATTTTTTTAAATTAAAGTTCTTTATTTTTATAAAATATTAAATTTTCATTCTAGAAAAAACCTATATTCTTCAGCTCCAAAGGCATCGAGCGAAAAATCAATCAAGCTGAATGTTGCATTTATTATTGTTATTATTTATAACATCATTAGATATTGCATTAAGAAGTTACGATTCATTCCTACACCTGCCTTTGTAGAATTTGCACTGAAGAGTACAAGGCAGACCGACAAAGACACCGACAGGTGAACCAGAAAGGTACTGGAATGTAAGCCAAGAGAAACTAAGCAAGGCAGAGGTCGTCCACTTGAAAGATAGGTCAACGATACGAACGAACCTAAAGATTCAAGCAGGCTCCAGGTGGCGCAAGACCGAAGATCGTGGAAGGTTTTAGAGGAGGCCCATGTCCGAAGATGGACGAACGAAGGGCCGCTATAGATAGATAGATAGATTGCTCTATGTTAATTTAATTGTGACCAAATCGCTGTCACGTCTGGTCATTTTGGTGTCCATCTGCCTTGGGAGGATTTCTTCCAACCCAAAAAGATGGGCATGAGACTGGTACATCCAAATTCGAAACATTTCGTCATGTATGGCCCGCTTGGTAGTTGGTAGCTGCACGTAGTGCATCTTGTTCTCAAGGGTATCTGAAGTAGGCTTGTCACTAGCCTATTTTTTGAGGCAAACAAATGCTTGCGAACCCAATTAGCAGTTACATGGTCTGTTTGCGAATTATAACATATGGCAGTGCAGAACATTGCTATTGTTTGGGTCATATGTCCACTGCGGCTGCGCTTCGAGGCTTTCATGCATATAGGTACAGGATGTGATACCAAGTCTTACTTCAATTTAAAAAGGATAAAACATGTTTGAACGTGGATGTCTCATCCTGAAGTAACTACTGCTTTTGCAAGCATATCGCAGATCCCTCGCGACCTCTGAGAAGACAAAATGGGCGTTTTGGAATGGTTGGTAATTTTCATTACTGTCTAAGGAACGTTATGCGTAAATGTTTGCTTAAGTTTGTTTCACATAATGTAAACTCTGATTTCAGATTCACATGCAAATGTTATGACTTCCGACTACATCAGCTGCCCTTCGACGACATACACTGAGTGCAGCTTACCAAGTGGGCCATATATATGGGGAAATATTTTAAATTTAGATGTGCCAGTCCCATGCCCATCTTTTTATTAATGGAAGAAATCTTCCCAAGGTAGATGGACCCTAAAATGGTCAGACGTGACGGCAATTTGGTCTCAATTAAATTTATTAGACAATGCTCTTGTAATCATCAGGCTGCAACTCAATGCGTTGTGGTTGCTGACGAGTCCGTCTGCCTTGTATGCCTTTTAGAGTATGTTGAAATTCTGCAAAGGCAGCTGTAGAAATGCAACGAAAGTAAGAAAGAATTGCATTTATAGCAATATTTTGTTATGTTATAAA
The DNA here is from genome assembly GCA_950108535.1 of Agriphila straminella. Taxonomy (NCBI): domain Eukaryota; kingdom Metazoa; phylum Arthropoda; class Insecta; order Lepidoptera; family Crambidae; genus Agriphila; species Agriphila straminella. Next base: position 8,326,666 of record OX467306.1, on the reverse strand, counting down.
TTATTTATTGCGACATCTATCTTGATTATTTTTCTTTTTCAGTTCGATCGATGTCTTTGAAGCTGAAGAAAAAGAATATGTTATTTCTAGAATTAAAAATTAATATTTTAAAATTATAATGGATCTTTTATTTCAAAATATAAAATTTACATAAATTCAAATAAAAGTAATCGGCATTTAACTCCAAAACTACTTGACTGATTTAGATGCGGTTTTCATATTTGGATTTAGAATTAATTTGTTTGCGATAAAAGATATAAAAAATGTAATATACTTATCGATAGTGAATAAAAATAATAATTTCCCTTTATTATACAAATTTTTGTACATATTTTATATTTTTTGCCTGTTATCTGTAAAATTGTTACGGTTTATATTTTTTTAATAATAAAACATAAAAAGACAAATCGTTTGACACCTCAATCATTGAAATCGGTGCACCCGTTAGGCTTGTAGATATTTCTGAAAATTCTTGAAGTGGCGCCATCTCTTATCCTAAGGGGTGAAACTTTTGCTGCTGCGGGCAAAAATGCTTATATTTGCCCCCTCTATCACTGTGCCAAGCGGCATGCTTTCTTTATGATTTGCAGCTTTTTAATCATAAGACCTATGACTACGGGAAGTCGTAGGACAAACGTTGTTGTTTATGATGTTAGTAATGGACTCATGCAAGGTTGTATGTTTATAACCCTCTTTACTGTAGACATGGTCACTAAATAATACAATATTTATCCTTGTGAATTGGATCCCAGGTCTTGTTACTAAACTAAATATTAATTACTGGGCATTTGGGTAACACTTACTGAGCGTAACTGTTTCTCCTAGTTTTCTTCCCATAAAATGCACCGGCGGGTAAAGTCTGAGTGACTCCTTAATGCACCGCTCCAGATATTGCATCTTTGTGAGGTCGTCCATCGTAGAAGCCCGTGTTGAATTACCGAATATATCGTCCAACTCGGCGAAAATTCTTTCCTGGAAGTCATAGGAGCAAATGAAACATCAATTTATTTATTACTAGCTGTCCCCGGCATGTGTTTCGCACGGATGAATTGTGTTCTAGAGTCTAGAACACACACGCTACGAAGCGCGACTCTTGAATATTTTGAAAACAATATCGCGGGAAGTAGGGTGGAAGGGCATAACAACAGGTTTAGATAAAATATATACAAGCTGACGTTAAACTTACTTGAATTTCTGTATCATTTGCGAGAGACATTAAACAGAATGCCAAACCCGCTGCCGTAGTGTCATGTCCCTGTATAATAAACCAGCAGGTAAAAAAAAACCTATACCTAGTTAATCATAGTCAGTGATAAATATTAGGATAAGTATAAATATATATAACGATCAATTTTTCACAGTAAAGTTATTTATATAGGTAAGTATATTTAGCAGAGGACAAAATTAAATAGATATAAGTAAAAACTATACGAGCACTTTTGTTAAGAAGAACCTATCTAATTTTGTCTTCTCACTCTGTGGTTATTAATGGAAATCTTTTACAATAAACTTACGGGATACTGTCAAACTAAGGTACATATATACCTACATTACCTACATCCATAAAAATATTTACCTCAAACATAAAAGTGTCGACTTCCTCTTGAACACCGGTCTCATCGATGAGTCCTTTATTTTGGGCCGATATTAATAAATCCAGCATCGCAGTTTTCCGTTTAGTCTTGTAGAACATGTCTTCATCGTTAATATTATCTTCGTTGATGTCGATTCCGAACTTCTCGATATATTCTTTACGATCCTTTATAACTCTCTTAGTAAAGTTATGTACAATATCTAAATATTTCTTTTGTTGTTTACCGATAGAAGACAAAGCAAATATGAAATCTATATTGTAATGCACTCGAGTAAACCTTTCGACAAACTTCTTCCCCAGTTCGTAAATTGCGTTTTTGTACGAGAGAGCTGCCGATGAGGTTTCTTCCGATAATTTTGTTCCCATCGAAGTTTCTGTAGAACAAAAAAAGAAGTTATTCTTTTAAAGGATGTAAACAATTTTTTATAATCAAACCTGAGTACAATAGGTTGGCCTCAACCCATTGAAGACTATGTGGCAAAACCACATTTGCATGGTAATAAACGATAGCCAACCATTAGTTACTATTGCAAAAGCAAGAGACGAAAAGAATAACAATATCATACCACATATAGAGTTCAATGTGAACTCAGACACAAGTGGCACGACATCGATCTCCGACATCGTTCTGTTCTCCAACTCCTTCACCAGCCGGGCGCTGTTCTCCTCCAATGTGACGAAGAACTGCTTCAGGATGTTGAAGTGGAACGATGGCGTCAATATCTTGCGACGCTGCTGCCATTTAGTACCTGAATCATGATTGAATTCGAATTCGCTATAAATATCTAGTAGGTATTTACCTACTAATAAGTTATAGTTTTTCTGTCCTCTTAAACAAAGTCACATTTTGGAAAAAATACTGATCCGATTTCCAAATTTTAAAAATGGGACCAGCTTGGGAGTTAAAACCTGATGTAACTACTTAATAACGTTAAGTATATCATTTCAATCGGTCCAGCCGTCTTTGAGTAATCGGTGGAAATACACAAAAAAAACATACAGACGAACAGAGAACCTCTTCCTTTTTTGAAATGGGTTAAAAAACGAATATCCATATGTGACCTTTTCTGTTTGATAATTCGCTAACAAAAAAAGCATAATAAATACATACATAATTTATTATAATTGCAGAGACCTTCATTCTGTGCATCATCTATTTGGTCTTATCGTGTTTGTTGTTTATATAATTAAGTGTATACGTTCTTGTATCTTAAATCATTTAGTAGGTACTTATCTATTCCAGACAATGAACTTTATTTACCTATAGAATTTTCACAGTATGTCCATTCCATCAGACTGTTGACATTGTATTATAAGAGAAGCCCGAGGAAAAAGGATGTCTGGTTTCATTAAAACTTACTCATGTGCTAAAACTACTCAACCTTTTTGCAAGAAACATGTGTATTTATTATTATCAGCGAAGTATTTATAGTTGAATGGATATCCGTCAAATTCATATGGATCCAGTAGAAGTAAAATTATGGAAAATCCGAATGTATTACCGGATCCTGTTTTCCGGATTATAAAATCCGTAATTATACCAAGGACCGGAACCGCTTACCGTTAAAGGGTTTTTGATTGGGTATTTCATAAACTTGTTTTCAAAAACCCTATCAATACAGTAACCCTATCGAAAGGGTAACCCTTACTGGGTTACCCTTACCGAATCCGAAAACCCTATCGGGGAAACCCTATGAAGGCTTTATGAAGGGGTTTTAAAACGTGTTCAAGCAATTTATACCTAGTCCCACCTGGGCCGAAGGACCGGAACCACAGAATATCCGGAACTGCTTACCGTTAAAAGGGGTTTGGTTTTGATTGGGTATTTCATGAACCACTTACCGTTAAAGGGGTTTTTGATTGGGTATTTCATTGACTTGTTTTCAAAAACCCTATCAATACAGTAAGTATATCGTCGACTAACCCTATCGAAAGGGAAACCCTATCATTTGGTAAGCTTTTTAATAGGGTTTCCCCCTAACAATTGGCTTAACCAAAAAAAGGGGTTTTCCGGTCCCTGAATTATACCTACGGCTCTACCAATTTCTTAATACTTACCGCCACTCAATAGCAATCCGTCTTGCAACCACGGTTTCAAAATCCCGTACATAACCCCTTTCTCATTATGCTTCATGCCGTGTAGTACTTTCTGGAAAAACCCACAGATTAAACATTCTGGAAAATACAACAACGATTAAAGGCTTTCAGGATAAAAAAATGCGCAAATCCACCACAATGGATAGAAAATATTTAATGTTTGATATTATGTGATTTATGGTATGTGTTTTTTTAGAAGTTATGAGTGCCGCGACATTTTCATATAAAAAATGTGTGGGTTAGGTTAGAATCCATAATTGCAAACGCACAATAATGAAAACGCCTTTAAATATTATTATTAAATCACACAATATACATTTTACATTTATTATACGGTTTTACAAAAAAATCTTAGGATTTACCAACATGAGTTGGTAAATGTAAGGATTTTATAAAAAAAGGTATAATCTTTCGGGCTTTTACCATTAGGTAGAGTTTGGCACATATGCTACGTTGAACCACTGAAAGTTTTTAATAAAGGTATATTTTATTATTTAAACTAATGTTTAATAATCCTTAGGAACATTAATATATTTTATAAAGGTAAGGTAGGAACAAAAAACAATTTTATAGATCGAGCAAGCGAGAACGGGATCACTGTAGTCAATATTTTAGTAAAGGCTCGTAGCATCCGTATCGTAGTAAGTCGTAGCTTTCGTCGTAGGCTATCTGTAGGCTTCAGCCGCTCTGTCTTATATAAGAAGAAGTGTATATTTTATTTGCTTCAGCCCTACCACTGCTTTTCTAATAATTAACTAGATTGGAATAGAATAGAATAGAATATCATTTATTTGCATTTTACTGTAGGTTTGTTTTTGTTTTTTTATTTTTATTTAATTTTCCAAAATATTGTTAATGCTCGTTATTTCTTTTCTAAACCTAATTTTATTTAGAACTATTTTATGTTGCGATACCCTAGACAGGGTTCATGTTCTAGTACTGTTTTCTATTGTGTACACCTATGTTAACCACATGATGCCGGGCAACACTGGAGCAATTAGTGGGGTCAATGCATGAAAGTTTATTTTTAAGGTGTTTTTTTTTTCATAGAATTACCAAGACATTTTTCAATATTATGTTCGGTTATTGAGTTCATGGGTCAATGTGGAGCGATAGGGTATAGCAATTTCAATAAATTTTAATAGTTGCGGTAATATCGAACTGCTTTTGTAAGTATACTTATTTGGGAAAATTAAAGCTTTTTTATATAATTACTTACTCTATAAAACACAACTCAAGAAAATCAAAGAAAATTTTAGTGTTTTTATGTGTTTTCGGTTTGATTTTGTCGTCAAGATTGTGTACTTTAGTCTTTCCATCATGGGCGTAGCGAGAGGGGGAATTAGGGTTCAAACCCCTCCGAAATAAAAGACTTACTAAGTAAAATTCTTTTTTCTGTCAAATGACCTAAAAGACTGGCCTCGACCCCCGCCGAAAATCTAGCCTGCATGGCTACGCCTATGTTTTCCATGTAGATGCATGTACATGGCTATAATCACTGGATAACTGATATTCGTAAAAGTGTTTTATTTGGATATTTACCTCTATATCATCAGGATCGTAAATAGCCACTGCTCCAAAAGGGAATGACCAAAAACGGTATAATTTTTCATATTTTCGTGCATATCTTCGCGGTAGTTCGAACAATTCAACTGAAAATAAGAAAACAAAATAGAAAACCGTTTTGGATTAGATGTGTTTTTTTTCGTAACTAATATATTTGACTAAAAATCAATTATTGTAGAAGAAGTACCTAGGGTACCTACTTTGTGGGTTATAAAAATATATGGTACCTACTTATTATTGTTTTGAGGTGATGTTATGTTCTACTTTACTTACAGTATCTTTAGGGGTACACGAAATTTAAATTAAGCAGTTCAGAGTGTCCAATAAGTACAATATTATATAAATACTAGCGGCCGCCCACGGTTTCACCCGCGTGGTTCCCGTTCCCGTGGAAATATCGGGAGAAAAAGTATTCTATGTTTTAATCTAGGCTATCTACTATCTGTGTGCTAAATTTCAACCAAATCCGTTTAGTAGTTTTTGCGTGATTGAGGAACAAACATCCAAACATCTAAACATCCAAACCCACAAACTTTCTCATTTATAATTAATAGGATAGGATAGTAGGATTTAAGTATATAATATTGAATTGGACACTCTGAACTGCTTATTAATAAGATGATAGAAATCATATCGGATGCGAAAATAGAAACAGTTCACTAAGGCAAAATAATTATAATAAAAAATCAGAATATAAATGATTAACAGTATTGTTTGTAATGTTTACGAACTGAAGTATCATTTATGAAGGATCGTAGGTTCCCTTAATTAAATATAAAGTGCAGAAAACTGTCTGAAGAAATGATAAAAAACTATACCTGGAGAAAGCAAAAGCTCCAAAGCATTCCCAACTATAAACCGGTCTTTAAAACCTGGTATCTTCCTTAGCAACCGAGCCCTGCCATTGTAATTGAGGGCGAGATGAATGACGCACAACGACACAATAACAAATACTAAATACACTATCATTGTACAATAAAAACACGATACGTTAATAATGTTCACACTGTTGAAAGCGTAACCGTCGAATGAACTCAATACAATAAATAAAACTGTACAATGCGACAATCTGATAATAAGTTTCTATAATCATTGTGTACTTAATAAATCCTTTTTGATTAATTAAGCGATAAAATATCGTTTTGTAAGAAACGTAACAAGTAAAAAGCCGAATTTTACATTTATGATAAAATTAATAATTATAATAAATAATTAATAATATTATTGAAGTAAACACCTAAATCAAATGGTCATTAATATCTTACCAATGAACCAAAATATGAAATCTATTCTTCGTTCATCATATATATAGTAAGTATTGAAAAAGTTAATGGAAATCTAAAATTAAGTAAATATTACGTAGGTACGGGATGATTGTGTTGTGGATTTGTTTGGAATACCTACTCCTATATCTCGATGACTCCTATGGTATATATATATGGTAACTATAATGAAGCATATCGGAACAAAACAATAAAATATAAGATTCACGATAATAACGCAGTGCAGCACAGCACAGGGCAAAGCGCGAAAATGTTTATAATTATTAAATCAAACTGAGACATTTTATTAGATCACAGATCTAGATCTTAATTACATCAAATGCAATTCCTGCTATATTATAAATGTAAACGTTTGGATTTTAGATGTTTATATGTTTGTTTCTCAATCACGCAAAAACAACTGAACTGATTTTGATAAAAGGCACACAGATAGTGTGGATTCTTTGAAACATATATCCTATATCCCTGTCTAAGGTTCCCTAAGGATTTTCCGAATGTCCACGTGGACGAAGTCGCGGGCGGATGCTAGTGTATAATTATTAAACTTTGAACGTGTTGCTATCGGTGCTGGAGCTATTAATAATACTTTTAACATCCTAAGTCGATGTACTTATAAGTAATGTAGTATAGTAGTATAACTACTGCTATATTATTGCTGCTTACTTTGGAATCAGAGCAATGTTTGTGATGTTATCTAATATTTATTATTAATTTTTTTATACAGGGTGTTAGAAGCACCCTAGCAAAAACTTTCAGGCCATAGTCGACTCATGATTCAATTTTCCGTCGCAAAATTCATGAAAAATCGAGTGTTTCTTTCTACAATACAGAGTCTGTTTTAGTTGCAAAGAACCTACAGAAAAATAAATTAAATATCAAAATTGTATTAAAAACCCGCAATGTACAACTGTTTGCTAGTTCGTTAGGGACGCTGACTCCTGCCGCACCGCTGCCGCATGCCGGCTGACGGCATCGGCAGCGGGTGAGCGCGCGCGCGCTCGTCCCGCGATAGTATCGAGTTGCGCATACATTGCTTCATACAAAAAATCAAAATCTCAACTATTTGCGACATGTGGTTCCATAGAGAAAGATGCTTAACTCAAGTTTTTGCTATAGGGTGCTACTAACACTAACAACCTGTATAGGTACACCCGTAGTAAGCCCATAGGAAGATCCGCGCGCGAATGCGTCGGTGTACTACGCGCGATAGGTAACAGTGCAAAATACTGAATTTATTGAAACAGAAGTCATTACAATTTTCTCTCCAGAATTTTCTTTTTTCAAAACATCATTATAGGTGCGACAATAGATGTGAGGTAAGTGGGAATTTGATGGTAAATTGAAACAAAGATAATGTGATTTTGTTGTAAATATGTATTTTAATGGTTTTTTAACAAGACATAATGTGTTACAAAAATAACAGCAGGCATGTAGGCAATTTCGTTAAGTTGCGTGGCGTAGATAGCGTATTCTGTTTCTTTCCGTCCATTTTAATTATTATGGTGCGCTGGAGAGTTTAGTTCGACGCGTTCAGCTAGCTTTTGCTTCTAAGACTCATCCAGAAGTCCTTGCATGACACATAAATAGTCGACAGAAGTTGCCAATGAATGAGCCAGCAGGATGCCCCTAGTGAGCACCTCGCGCACCTTCCATACGTCCAAGGGGTTGCACGGCCGGAACGACACTGATATCGCACGCCGTACAATGGTCGATGGTAGGAAGCGCCATGGCTGATTGAAGTGCCAACTGTAAGGAAAGTTTTCTGGGTTATCTATAAATAATTATTAAGAATAACTAAGTTTTATTTTACGTATACCCATCCTATATCGACCCTTGCGAAAGTTGCTTAACTGCCGCAATCGCAGAGCGAATGCTAACCCACTCAGTGCGCCATCAAACTCCCTAAGGCTATAATAACTAGGCAGCAAAATAACTGACCTTAAACAAAGACCTTCGAAGGTGAAGTAGGTGATGGCAGCGACAAAGGCAGGATAAAGCAGCGGCATGATGACGAGCAGGCACAGCATGAGCGTGCCAATAAGCTTCAGGAAGGTGGGGAATGGCGCGCCATACTTCCACAGCGAGTGCACGTCGGAGGCGAACTCGCGCGCGAACATGCGCAGCCGGCCGAACCTCGTCGCCGAGCGTAACTGCTGGGGACCGCAAAGCTTTTGCATCGTGGTTCCTGTTCTCCAGGAGTCCTATTTACTTGTCCATCAGCCATTTTTTTTATGTCCCCACTGCTGGGACACAGACCTTCCTTATGGGTGGACAAGGAGGACGGGCCATAACCCACCACGCAGGCCCAATGCGGATTGGTGGGTGTTAACGACTGCAAATGCAGCTGGGACCAATGGCTTAACGTGCCTTCTGAAGCACGGAGGAGCTCGAGATAATACATTTTTGGTCACACATCCCATGACCGACCCTTGCGAACGTTGCTTAAACTCCGCAATCGCTGAGCCAGGCGCTAAACCACTGCGCTGCCGAGCTCCTCCCTATTTACTTGGCTGCGATTAATAATACTACGAATAAGGTTGAACGTTATTACGACGCACGTTACCGCAAAACTATTAACCCTTTTAACCCCTTATTCAACATGAACTTGAAACTGATGCTGTCGTCTTCCTTTATAAAGGAAGATAAAGACAGCAGATTATAAAGACAGACTGCTCCAACTTAAGTCCACATTTTAGATAAGGGCGTTATACTTTTCTGTTATCTAACATATTCGTAGTCTGTCAAGTCAATAACAGCTATTCACAACACGCAGGCAGGACCGACAGCCGCCGGCCGCATCTCGTCGCCGAGCGTAACTGCTGAGGACCGCAGCGAGCGTTACATCATAGGGATTTTACGAGTATCTAGTTATAAATTTAGTAGGTACTGTGAAATACGTTTTTGAAAGAAGACCAGAAAATATTAGAATTAAACGAAATTCTCGATATAGGTATACCACTAATTATACACTATCTATATAGCTATATCAATGCAAGCGGTATCGATGGAGTGATGCCACTAAACGGAACCAATTATCAATAAATTGATAATGCCACTGTCGTCGGTTTCCTTTAGAACCATGATAAGAGTTATTGAAAAATATCATCAAACACTCATATAGAACAACAAAGGCGAACTAAATATTAAAGCAAGTAATATGATCTGAAGATTTTTTTTCTCAAATTGAAGCCGAACTATTCTATCTCCATGTCTGATCCATGATATCCGGTAGACAGCAATACTGTGTGTTATTTTTTTGTCCGCAAGTATGGGAAGAGAACATAGAAACTGAAATGGTAGAAACCATAGAATCAATTAACGATTGTCCTATCACCTGGTTAAATTTAAAGAACCAAATTTCTGTTGTATCGGTCAAGTTTGTTAGTTGGAACTTAACCAGGACCTATGAAATTGATAATGTCCCATGTGGTGATTCAAGCTTCTAATTAATACGGTGACCGCTCACCATCTGATGGTAGCCATAGTTAGCCTATTTTTATTTTATTATGATTTATTATAAGAAATAAGTTACACATTGTAGATATACGGGTAGAGGAAGGCTAAAGAAAAGATGGATGTACCTACTGTATAAAAGAGGATATGGCTAGAAAGGAAGTTAACTTTGTATGGAAGAAAAAGACATGCTGCGCCGACCCCAAATAAATTGGAGTAAGGGCAAGAGGATGATGATTGTAGATGATATAATAAATGAACTTACTTCGATCATAAATATTTTATTAGCCCGGCGATATGGTTTCATTCTGGCCCTTATTTCGGCTGCGATGCTTAATGCGAGTGCGCCCTATCCTTCTCTTCATATTTCGTCGCTGTTTTCTGCATTCCTTCCAAGATTCACAGCTATTACGACATTATTAATTATGTTTTGTGATTTGAGAAACGGAAATCTATTGTTACTCAGACATATTTATTGTTTTTGACAGTTTTATGTGACTTGGACCATAGACTTGACGACTTGGACATAATGAGTTGAAAAAAAAGCAAATCGCGAAATGAAACTGTTTTGCTTACAAAAATGATAAGAGCAACGCGGCTTTGCTTTCGCGTTGCTCTAACGTACCGGACGGAAGCCGTGTTGGTCTAAGCATTTTATAAGCAAAAAACTTCGGACTTTTTCTGCTTTTTGCAAGTTATTGCCGTTTAATTCTTTTGTAGGAAATATTTTAAGCACATTCTCAGCTCCGTATGTCAAATATTTTTGAGATAGGTAGGTACCTACATAAACAATTTTTATACATTTGCCTAGTTGTTGTTATCATTTTGAAAGTACCTATAGAGACAATTTACAGTAGGTATAGTATAGAGCTTAGAGTAAGACTCGCTTCTCGAAGCCGTCGCTGCTCGAAGGTATAGAGCATTCAAAGGTACAGAGCCACAGAACTATGATATGGCACGTGCAACCTATATCTTGCAAGTATTATGTCTACTCTATCGCATTGGATAGATTTGTGTTATAAATAAATAAGTAAAATAAAATAAATATAATTTTAGAAGGAGTTTGAGGAGACTTGTGTGGGTTACGGGTCCCTGTTGATATCTAAAAAAATTGTCAATTTTCTAAAACCCTACATGGCCTTTTATTACTATACTAGCTTTTGCCCGCGACTTCGTTCGCGTTATTAAGATAGTTGTGCATTTATTTTAAAGTCACGGATTACCAATATACCTAGGTATTTATCAGTATAGACCTTATTTCACACATTTAAATTTTCCCATAAAAAAAATGTACAAACTGGAACACTGTAGCACCCTGTACAACAGGAATTTTTCAAAACCCTTTAGTGCTCACCTACACCATGAAAGGTATCTACCCTCCAAAAATAGTATCTCTACCAGCAAAATGGTTCAGCCTTATACATAAATCCCCATACAAACTGGAACACCCTGTAGCAACCTGTATAAAGGGAATTTTTCAAAATGCTTTCACCAAAATAGTATCTCTACTTCAATCCTATTCAAATTCTTATACAAACTTGAACAACCTGTAGCACCCTGTATGACGGAAATTTACTAAAATCCTTTCATAGTACTCATCTACATCATGAAAGGAATCTACCCTCTAAAAATGGCGTATCTATCTTCAGCCCTATACAAATTCCCATACAAACTGGAACATCCTGTAGCACCTTGTATAACGGGAATTTTCTAAATCCCTTTCTCAGTGCTCACCTACACCATGAAAGGTATCTACCCTCCAAAAATGGTGTCTCTACTTCAACTCTATACAAATTCTGATACAAACTTGAACAACCTGTAGCAGCCTGTATAACAGGAATATTCCAAAATCCTTTCTTAGTGCTCATCTACATCATGAAAGATATCTACCCTCCAAAAATGGTGTCTCTACCTTCAGCCGAGGGCTCCACGCCTCTCCCAACAATGAATCAGTGAATCAGTCAATCAATTTAGAATTTTATATGTATAGATTTGAAATAATTCGTTAGTTTTCATTGCATTATAAGCAGTCTAAAAAAGTTTCACAAGTTATCGTTTTTTGCAGTGTACGAGGACGGCGAGGATCGCATACCAAACTCAAATTCAAACTAAGTATGATTACTTATTGATGCAAAGCGTCTATTGTTATCGTGTACACCTTTACGGCCTTAGCGAGGTCGAAAACAAGGAAAGTTTGTAATTAATCTAAGACTGCTGTAGTTTATTAATAGTGACTTGCAAAATTATTCAATAAACTCTTTGCGCTATTTTGAAAATAATAATTTGGTCGACCGGTTTTTAAAGTGTCGCCACCGGTTCGATCCCCAGCAGGGTCAATTTAGAAAACTAACCTTTCTAAATTGGTTGGTCTGGGTGTTTGTAGTTACACCGTTGTCTCTGATTTCCATAACACAAGTGCTGTAGCTACTAACTTTGGAGTCAGAGCAATGTTTGTGATGTTCTCTATTATTATTATATTAAGCTTCTTTGCTTAAAAGGCGACTTTAGCCATAAGTAAAGTTATCCTTTTTTTAACACCGAATGCTATAAAAAACAAAAATGTTAACCTAGTTTTAATGCCCTTCCTTTTTTATTACTCGTACCTATTTTAACATGCGGAACTATAATACGATATATAATAAATTAATAATACGATAAAACAAACTCGAAGATGTCAAAAAACGTAACGAAATAAGACATTACGTAAAATTGAGAAGATAATCATGAAAGACACCCAATGGTTTTATCTCAACAAGGCTCTCGAGATTACCGTTACCCATGTCATGTCGGAAGGTAAAAGCTGGGTTGTTACTGTGGGCCGCGGGCAGTGCGCCGACGCAGCGTAACTACACGGTCGTCAGTATGGCTAAAACGCCTGTTATCGGACTATTTCTGCTTGCAATCTGCCACACGTAAGTGTTTTGTTTACACTACTATACCCCCAACAACTCATGTGACGTAATTTCCGTGTTAATTTTTAATTTGTTGTTGTTATTAAGTTATTTGGAAACAACTATAAAGTCATGTTGAAAATGCTTCCAACATTGGAAATTGGAAATGGGTTAACTATTCTGATTTGGAGCATTGCTTTGAACTATATTTTTATTGCTATATTCCCGGGTCGCAGTGAAAATAATATAAGGCTTGATTTTTAATAATTTGTTGGTGTCTATTCGGTACATAAGACTTAACTAAATTGACAGAACTAAACTTAATTTTAGCATTCTGTTCGATACGGAAAAAAGTATGCAAATTTCAATTTAGTTTAGTACGTCGTGGTGCTGTACCACTGTACCGAATCAAAAATTCTAGAGAGATAGAGTAATAAAACAATAAATTTTCAGATTATTAACTTCACTGATATCGATATCCTAAGTAGGTAGGTACTCTACAAGCAACCTAATACACTAATTTTTTTTTATCTGATACATAATATTATGCTGAGATTTGAATAATGCAATAACTTTGGATACAAGTAAGTCGTAGACTTTAAATAAGTAGATTGACCACAGGCTATTTGCGTCAATTATAATGTTTGACGCAAATACGAATTAAGTAAGTACATACTTACTAAGAAACAAAATTATTATTATAATTTATGTTCGACATGAGAATTCATTAAGTCGAGGCTTTTTAAACTATTTTGTACTAAATAACTCTGAACAAAAACTTATAAGGCCTTGGTCTCCTATGTACTACTCGTAGGTACGTAGGTTACTTATATGCATACATAAAATAGGAGACCAAGGTTTAAAGCTAGCCGTTTATTTTAAAAAGACTAAAAAGTTTTCAGAATTTTCTTCATAAGTAAGTAGGTACCTACCATTAATTTAAAAATCTTTTCAAAATTCTAAATGGAATCAATATACTTACCCACCTCCCAAAGGGTTTCGTACTATCGCATATAGTCGAATTTCTCAAGTTTTCATAGAATCTCTTGCACAAAGAAAATTTATGTACGAGTAATAGTCCTTTTTGAAAAAAGAAATATATGTAGCTTACTTCCGCAATTAAGTAGTATTCCGTAGTTTGCGGAAGTAAGCTACATATATTTCTTTTTTCAAAATGGTTTGGGACTTCCGCCAAGTGACGCCTGATTCAATCAAATAGTAATAGTCCTATCAGGAAACATTATTGGCGAACAAGTCACTTGTTCGCCAATAATGTAAAATTAACGCTTTGCTCTACTTTTCCTTGAAAATTTCAAATTTTAATTCCATTCCAACATCCACAATCCAACAAACACTATTTTCATATTTTATTAAGGATTTCAGCTAACTACTTCACTTCACTAGCTGAAACACTATGAACTTGGCAAAAATACTACTTTTACCACATAATTCATTCTGTTTGACGAAAACTAAACTTTTAGTATATATGTACTTTTTATTAGGTTTGTACTTTTCCTGAAACATTTTTGAACTATTTTCCTATAGAGGAAAGTTAAAAACTTTTCCCTTAAAAGAACTAAAACTTTCAATAATTATACGAGTACTTACATACTTATAATAACTGTTATGGATAATTTTTTACAATAACTTTTGTGCTATAATATAATAACTAAATCTCATTGAAATGATACGAGAGGAAATAGCATTACAATTATTTTTGAATTATTTACTAGTTGGATACCAAAAAAACATTTTGTTCTCCAAAATTAGTAAATGATTACCAAATCCTAAACCGCCCAAGTGATTTGGTGATCATTTACTAATTAATTCAGGTGGATAGGTTTGGTTAGTTATAGTATAGTGATAATTATAAACATAAGCCAAATATTATTGGTTTTTAGATCTCTGGGTGGTTACACCAAATTCCCTGATGGGTTTACATTTGGAGTGGCTACTGCTGCCCACCAGATTGAAGGAGCGTGGAACGTAAGCGGTGAGCATTTCATTTTCTGCAATATTAGTGTTAGTACCAGTAATGAGTACTTCTATGTACAGTATGCCTTCTATCACCTGCAATGCAAGACCAGCAGTACTCCTAAACATCATTTGCAAAACTTCGCTTTTCAATGTATTGGATTTGTTGACGTCTAAAAAATCGTTTGTTAACGAAAACTTATGTCAATCCCACAATTAGTTGCGAAAACGAAGCGATAACAAAGATTTGCAAATGATAACTTTGGTTAGGGCGGACAGACATCGCTGCCTACGCCAATTTTGTACGATAAACCCAAACTAAATCATGACGATTTTGTAACAGTCTACATATTTTGTTATGTTATGTATGTTTACAGAGAAAATAGTTTCTTTGGATAAATCGACGAAACCTAATCTTAAGAACTGAAAATTATTGGTTTTATCGTTGAAAATAAATAGCGAATAATACGTTTACAGAAAAATCTAAAAAATCTTACAGAAAAATTACAATGTTCTACAAAAAGAACGATCGGGCAACATAGGCAAGAGAATCACACCTACATCGATGTGTAACTTTTTTCATTTATATTGACAAAATGCCTCAAAATGCATGCACAATCATGCATAAAGGTGCAGGTGATTTCCAAAAAATATCTAAGTATCTACTCTTAAAAGTGTTATTATATAAGCTAAGTACCCAGGTACCTACGTAGGTACTTATTCTTTGAAAACGATAAGGAAAACAACAGATAAACATTATGCAGTATCCTTATCGCAGATTTGTGCAGGATTAGGAACTGTTGTCAACTGCTTCAGCATCAGCATCAAAGAGATACAAAAGCAGGACGCGGTGGCCCTACCATGAGTTGATGCAAACTGTTTACGTTACCGTAAACTATCGGATATACTGTTCACAGTCAGTGCGAGTGAAAGAGACAAAAGGATAGTTTACGGTAACATAAACAGTTTGCATCAACTCATGGGCCAATGGTTAATTTTCAAAATTTTCGTGGGCCTAGGCAGCTGTGGCAGCTTATTATTTCTTCATGTAATTTCATAACCCAATTGAATCTTGTAAAAAATTCAAATAACTTGATTATTCTTTGCATAATTAATTACAGTAGAATAGTAGATACAAATTAACGAAACGTAAATTATATTGGCTAGGCAAAACCGAAAATGTGTGGGATCGTCTTTCCCACACACGGCCGGAGATGATCGCTGATGGGACCAACGGGGACGTCGCCTGTGACTCCTACAACCGGTACCAGGAAGATGTGGCGGAGCTGGCCTACTTAGGAGTGGACTTCTACCGGCTATCCTTCTCTTGGGCGCGCATCCTGCCCAGCGGCCGTGTGGACTTCATTAACCCTGACGGAATCCGCTACTACCACAATTTACTTGACGCTTTGGCTGAAAAGAACATTGAACCTCTGGTAAAGTCTCTTGTATTTAGTCTAATATAGGTAGTTAACCAACATAATTATTATTTATATAAGTACCTTAGTATAATAAAATAGTATAAGTAAATAGAATTCTCAATTTTCAATTTTGATTAAGAACTTATCAGTCCCTATAATTCTGTGCTCATGTCTCTTAAAATTAGAACCATTCGAATTCACCTGAATAATAAATGTTCAACTAAAACGACAAAAGTAGGTAGACATTAGTATTATCTAGATACATACTAAACTAATGTCGTTTATATCTGAAAGCCATTGTGTAGAACGAAAATAGGTAGGTATTTGTTGCTTGTCTTTCTGTTGTTGGTAAAAAAGTTCATTGCCTTCTTTTGATTAGCAAAGATTGATAAAATAAACACTAACCTCTAACCCACATAATGTTTCTTGCAATCAGGTGACACTATTCCACTGGGACCTGCCGCAAACCCTCCAAGACTTGGGAGGATGGGCTAACCCCAAAATGGTCGACTACTTCCGCGACTACGCCGACGTCTGCTTCAGGGAATTCGGAGGGAAAATCAAATCCTGGATCACTTTCAACGAGCCGTATGAAATCTGCGAAGATGCTTACGGTGATGAGAAGAAGGCGCCAGCGGTAGACAGCCATGGTGTCGGCAACTATTTGTGCAGTGATACCCTCCTGAAAGCCCATGCTGAAGCCTACCATCTCTATAACGAGTCTTACCGCCCTACCCAAAATGGTAGGATTATGATTTCCATTAACTCTATCTGGTATGAGCCCAGCAACCCTAACGACGCCGAACAAGTTGCTCTAGCTGAAGTTGCCAACCAGTTCAAGGTGATTATTTCACAGGAACAGTATTATACCTAGAATGCCTCAAACAATCGTTTCTGTTGACATACCGTAAACCGGGGCTACTTTGACTTTGCGTATTACTTTGACAGTTTTTGGGGTTACTTTGACACGACTGACTGATTTTAAGTACAAAGTTCCTATTAATATTGTAAAAATTATGTTTAATTTTTTCAACCCAATATTCGTTTTATTCTATAAATATGCCTCTAATATATGAAAACTTTATAAAATTTATATATTTTTTAATTTTGAAGGTTTCAAAGAAACCTGCACTACAATTATCATTGACTATAAGGCAAATCTAATAAGGTGTAAAAGTAACCCCACACTCGAGGTTACTTTGACACCTTTAAAAAAAAAAAAAAAAAAAATGGGGGGTCTTAGACTGCTGAATAGCACACATCTCAAAGCCAAGACTTCAAATGTTTTGATGAGGTACATGAAGCTTGAATTGCGAGCATATTTTTTCTTGACATCTAGTAAAACTTCCAAAATCATGTCATAGTAGCCCCGGTTGACGGTACCTACTTAGGTAAGTAGGTATGTCAACAGAAACGATTGTTTTCATTCATTTCGTAAAATAGTTGTTTTAAAACGGTAATAATGAATATTGTTTCAACAGTTCGGTTGGTTCGCTCACCCAATCTTCACCGAAGATGGCGGTTACCCTGCGGTCATGTTGGAAAATGTGGCGCAGCAAAGCGCCACGGAGGGCCTCCCTAAGCCCCGTCTGGAGCAATTCGATGAGTACTGGATCCAGAGGATCAAGGGAACCTCCGACTTTCTGGGTATCAACCATTACACCACGCATTTGATCACCGGCCCTGGAGTAGACCCTACCGCTAAGTCACCCTCCTGGCTCAAGGATATTGGAGCTGTCACCACCATGAATGTTGGAGGCGACTCTGCCTCTGAATGGCTGAGAGTAAGTGATTAGATTTTCTGTGTAACAAATATAAAAAAATATCTCATCAAAAATAATTGAGTGGTTCAATCCATATTTAAAATACAAGCTGCATCTTTCGTTGCCGTTCCACAGGTAGTGCCAACCGGGTTCGCCAACCTGCTGCGCTGGTGCAAGAGCTCCTACAACGACCCGCCCATCTACATCACTGAGAACGGTTTCTCGGACCGCGGCACCCTCGAAGATTACGGTCGCATCAGTTACTTTAACGTAAGTAACTTGACATCAGTCATTATTAATGTCCCTAATGCTTGGGCACAGGCCTTTTTTTGGGTGGATAAGGAGGATGGGCATTAACTAACCTATCACGCGGGGCCCAGTTTAAGGTGAAACCAGCAGCCCCAGAAGTGGGGACGGAAAAAAAATCATTGTTCTATGGCGGGGACAAAAATGTCTGATGATGGTGATGGTGAGATGACTGTATGTAGAGCAAACTTTTCTGTTCTGAATAGTAGAATTATTCGATGGACTACGAGCAGAGATAGATTAGTAAGAGATGCTGCAGTCTCTCACATTGTTGGGTTGGCCAATAATACTGACATAAGTACTTATTTATCCATTACTTAAGTATGTATGTTTTCAGATTAAAGTAAGTAAGTATTTAGTACGATCTTAGTACTATAATAGGCGGTATTCCTAGATAGGTAGTTACCTACTATCTTATCTATTTTTAAGACTCTGTCTTCTTATTCCACAGGACTATTTGAGTGAAATACTGAACGTTATTTACGATGACAATGTAAATGTGTTGGGATACACTGCCTGGACGCTGATGGACAACTTCGAATGGCGAGCGGGATTCTCGTAAGACTATTTTTTTATGACCTAGGTACTCTGTTCTGATTTACTTTACCTACTTATTTGACATTGCTTGACACAAATCATGTTCTTTTTTCTTTTTTTTTATTTACTGGAAGTTAGTGCTAATTACGCCCTATTTAATAAATTATCGTCATAAACTAGATAGCTCTGTCTCAGCGCTCTTGTAGGCGCTTTTTTTGCGTTAGAGCTATGGCACAGCATCAGATTGGCAATTAAGGATTACCTATACAAAGTCTCAAAAAGATTGTAGCCCGATTGGGTCAAACCCCTTTGGGATTATTTTTTTCAAAAATAGTCGGTTGCAAAAAGGTTTTCCCTTTTACCGTTAACGGCTAAATAAACGGATAAAAGTTTTGCCATAAAAACGGGAACACTTAGTTGCAAATAAACTTGATTTGATTTGAAAAAAAAAACTAAACGCGAAGGAAGCACCAAGTCTAACTAACAATTCTTAATTTACAGAGAACGTTTCGGGTTCTACCAAGTCGATATCAGCCACCCTGACAGACCGAGGACTCCCAAGCTCTCCGTGGAGTACTACCGCCAGCTGCTGGCCACGCGCGAGCTGCCGCAAGACGATAGGTTCAAAGACCCGGCTGTAAGTTTACATTCCTTATGATGACGAATGTGTATATAGTACGAGGCAAACATCTTGACACTTTTTCGACGGAGTGGGGATCAGGGGCCCTACCGCCCAAGTGTCGTCGACTTCGCCGTCGGCTTCATTTGACAGTTGAATAAAATACATTGCTACTTCTTTGTGGTACAACTACAAACTTACCAAAGAAAAGTAGCAATGTATTACAACCATCTGTCAAATGAAGCCGACGGCGAAGTCGACGACACGTCTTGAGCGGTAGACCCACAGTTCGCGCTCAGTACCCTTAGCACAAACAGCTGTCGAGAAAAAAAACGCGCGTAAAATTACTCGATAGACAATTCTCTATGGAAAATTTCATTTCGCTTATCGGCGATAGATGGCGCTGTACAAATTTCCAATACAATATATAACTATCGAATGATTTTACGCGCGTTATTTTTTTCGATAGCTAAGGGTACAGGACGTGCGAGCAACCAAAAGCGCGCGCCCGTCTCCCGCTGCCGCGTACGACCGCTACGTCTACGTATACCCAAAGTACGCGTTGCGCGCAATCCCCACCCGATTTCAAGATGTTTGTCTCATACCTACTGAACTAAAGAGGCCGTATAGTGTATCAATGAACGTTAGATTCTAGCATGTGCTCTTATTATCTTACTAACGATCACAATCCTCCGATAGATAACTTGGTTTTCAAACATGAACTGACTGTCGTTTACAACAACTTTAGGTGTTTGGTAAAATGTGAAATGATGACTGACATTTTTGGTTTCGTGGCTTTTCCTAAATTATATTCTCATGTTTTCTTATTAATTCTAAAAATAAGGGAGTTTATTACTTACATTTCACGATATAAAAATTGTTCTGCCCCAAGCAGAATCTTAGAATGATAAGTGTTATTTATTATTTTAAGGTTCTGCTTTTAAATCCTCCTCAATCCATTGTCTCTTAACAAAACAAAAGCATGTGGTGCATGACCAACAACGATAAGTAATTTATTAACCTTTGTTATTGCATGTAGTCTAACTGATACTAACGTAGATAGTGCATTTAAGATAGTCTAACACTTTTGCTTACAGGTCAGGCGCCTATGAATATGAAGCATGCTAGCTAAAGCTTGTCTTGTAAATACACATTTAACTGACATGATTATCATTAAACGATTGATCGTTTCATCTTTGGTTTTATTTTTGACAGAAAACACGTAACGAACTTTGATCGAATGTTTCGTTAGAAGAAAGTGAAATCAGTTAAGGTATTAAAACAAATATTTATTTCATTCATTTATGATATCGAATTATTTACAATGAAATTATAGTAAATTAAATTTCTCTTGACATTTCACGAATTTCATTGCTTTAACATTGATACACAATAATACATACCTACCTACACTACAGAGAAAACTTGCATCTGCTATCAGACTGAAAAGATATGTTTGTAAACTATAAAGGCTATACTTAAGAAATAATCGATAACTTTACACTTGTTATATTGTTCAGAATATTATTGTCGCAGCAAGCGAGGCCGAGACCGGCCCCCAACTGTTAGCACATGGAATGTTTCTCAATATGTCATAAAGCAACGGAATATAATGTTACTAGGCAAGTTTACATATTCGATTGCAGTCACAAACCAAAATATACTGACAAACGTCAATCTTCATGCCGCTCCACCTCCACCGAGCTTCACGAATACAAAAGGGAAGGAATCGAGAATAATGGTCCGAACAATATGAGAAGCATCCCACTTAAGGAGTACACAACTAGGTATACGAATACAATATAAAGTACAATAAATGGATCTACAGAATACAAAATAAAGTGTATCATAAGCCCAGCACCGTTACCTCTTACATTATATAACTGAAGGTTACATTAAAGTCTTATAAGAATAAGTATTTACTAATATGGCAAAGTTTTCTATGTAGCATTTCATAAGGTCTAATTTCAAAGTTGTAAATCGATCAAGCTCGTTGATATCATCACTCAATAAAAAATCTAAAGACTAGGTGGGCTAAACATAATTTTGAGAAGATCTGACGTTTGGGTAAGATGAGGGTGATGGAGTGAATGAACCGATAAGATAGGCATTACTCACGTGACAGAGTGTCGGGAGTGCCTTAAAACGAATACATTTGATAGCTATCTAAGTTGGCACCTAATTGGACGTTGAGTCCATTATATTGCACAGGGCTACCGCAGCCGCACGCGTGACCACATCTACACATCTCCTGATATAACGCTACTATACATTTTAATTAAAATTTATTATAATTTTCTACTCAGGATTGACTCTTCAAAGCGATCGCACACAGTCAACAAAGTCGCGTTCACTCTGGGCGTTATATTAACTATGCTACATCTATGTAAGCCGGCCGCACTCACACAAGCCAGGACACATCGCTCGCTTCAACCGACCATCATTTAACAGTAACTTCATTATAGTTGCCAACATTATCTACTTCAAGATTAACTATAAAACTTAAAGTCTATTAATAATCTCCAAAAATACACAGGACGGTGTAAGTCGACAAAACACATTAACTACATGTAAATAAGTAGTAGTTTATAAAATCATGTCAAATCAATACATCAAAACTTTGACAAAAGAAGTGTAGAAATATTTTAACATTTGCCTAAATTACAAAACACAATAAATATTTTTTATAAAGGCACAATAAGGCACTGTTATGTTAAGATGTTATCACAATCTTAAGTTTACCGATAATACAATAAAATACAAATAGGTACTAGAAACAAATAATAACGCGGCATTATAAAAGGCACAAGACATAATGTAAAAGTTATACCACAGACACTTGTACATAAATTATATCATCTGCTCAATTTTTGTCATTTTCACAGAGTACTTAGTTGGCCTAAGTCCCAACGGGTTCGGTTAGAACAGAAACTCTGATATTATATAGGCACAATAAAATAATATAGGTACTCATAATCATAACGCTCCGTTATTATGTTTTCATACAATGCATCGCGAAAGTATAAAAGTCTTTAATTAGTTACATAGTCGTATCAGCCTATATTACGTCTAGTTCAATAGCGAAAGGATTTCCGATAGTCTTAGGGGTAAAGAATATGGGAAACCTTGATCAAGCAATGAGTTCTTGCAACACAAGTTCTTTCTGCTAAGAAAGAAAGGTTGCAGGCAGGTGGAGCCGAGCCGAGCAGGGTCGGCGCTTGCTCAGCCTGCCTAGCATGACCAATTTATATCTCGTGATATAGCGTTTTATCACGTTTAACTGTCAAAAAGACAAAGAAGTTTGACAGTTGAGTGTCGATGAAATGCTATATCACGCGATATAAATCGGTCATCATAGGCAGGCAGGGATGACTAGCCGCGCGGCAGTCCGCCTAACTAACCATTTATTCCATGCTTATTCCTAAGCAATGCCAACCTCATGGATGCATCACCGTACCGAACACGCTTCCACGCGCTATTCAATTCAATGCCCTTACAAATAAAAATACATTGATATACTTACCATTAAAACATTCGCGATTACAAAATTTTACTTCAGAATCGACACAAACTTGTGAAAAATTTGCAGTTCATCGCCACTTACTATTATTCAGAATTACTCGTTTCCATCTCATTTGGATAAATGCAGAGACGACGAAACTTAATCTGGATAATTAGTAATGATTTTACGAAGCCGTAAACTCTCCGAGTCCAACTTATTCCACGTTACAGTCACACGTTGCACCTGTTTTCATAATTTTCTAAGTGAAATGTACATCATAATCACCGTTAGGTCACTGACAGCGTCGTTCGAAGCGGTAAGTACGCTAATTAATAACATAATAACTAATTTGAAAGTTTGTTGTATTGAGCACGCGACGCACTACAGCCAGGTCAACACATTGTCGGGCTTGCTCGGCGTCGAGTTTATCAGCGACTGAACGTCATCCAACAGAATATCGTTTGTAAACTCGTTCAACTGTAACAAACAAGAAAAACTATTCAAAACTGTATGTTTCAATTAAATCAAATACTTATCTCTACAACTTGTTGTTGTAGAAGCTTCGTGAAAGCTTCGATTTAGGAAAAGTTATTCGATCAGCAGATATAGAAGAAGGATATCAGCTCGTCTTAAATTTGATACCATGCAGGGACTATAATAAGTAAGTATTAATTTTCTGCATTTGCCGTTCCATTTGTTGTAAAATATGATTAATGTATTTTAATTAAAACAGGAAAACCAGATGCCGTTGTTACGTTTTTAATTTTATTCTATTCATTTGACGTAATTCCCATTAAGGCACTGGAGTGTGACTCATTCATATTAGGTATCATAATAACTGGAAGATATTTATGGGAATCGAAAAGGAAACAACACAACAATCATTAATTTTAATAAAACTATTTCCTTTTACATTATCATTAAGGAAACTAGGTAGGTATAGTTAGGAACGTACATTATTATTATTAGTTATTACTATAATTAAAGTACATACTGGTTTAAATTATATTAGTATAGACGCTCGTTATGCGGAATTAGTAAGCATTGTATCGTACCTGTTATTATTTTTCAAAATCTAAATTGATCTAAAGGATCTGAGCCATAAAGCAGTAAGCTAAGTTACCTGTAAAGAAGGTACCAAGTCGTCTGTAGGGTCGATGCTGTCTCCGATGGCCATGTCGTTGGAGTCGATGTTGGCGCCCGCGTCGCTGCTGCAGTCCATGCGGTCGTCCATGCCCGCCAGGAAGTCCTCGGGGGTGTGCGGGATGGAGAACAGGCTATCTCCGTCCCCCACGCCGCGAGGCACCCCCATTCCCAGCCCGCTGTCAGCAGACTCTTGCCGCTGGTGTTCCGTCAAACCCGAAAGGAACGGATCGAGCGACAGCTCCGTGCTCGCCACCGCGCCCGTGCTGCTCGCCAACGACGACATTATCGACGACGACTGCCGTGCCATCAGTTCTTGCTGAAAACACATTAAAGCTCCTTTACGACACGTCCACTGATATGTTTTTGGGAGATCTCGTGTCCCACTAACCTAACCGTCTGGCGTTTGGCCAAACGGTCGCAAGGTTCGACCGAAAGGGATTCCTCTTTCGAATAGCAATCGGCGAGGCCGTTCGGTGACTGAGTGCGCGCGCATGTCTATTACCTGGAGTCTTATCTCCTGCTGGCGTTGCTTCAAACGATCTCTTTCGAGCTGCAGGGACTGTAGCCGTATCTTCTGTTGGCACGCTTGCAGCTGTGCGTTGGCCCAGCCCCCGCCTGCGAGGCCAGCGTTCGCCGCCGGCGTGCGTTGTAAGTGTTGTGCTGTAACCAACAAACCCAAATTGAGTCAAGACTACCAATCGCTTTTAAAACCAACGTTTTCTAAATATGGGAGCCCAACTTACGTATTCTAGGGTCGAACCAAGACGTTGTTCGGGCGGCATGGTTTATAAAATAGGTTTCACCTTCTGGTGTCGTAGCCTGCTCCCAACCTTCTGGCAGCGGCCCTAGTGGATCTGTCGTCGTATTACTACTTGTCGTCTTTGTTGCTGTAATCAAAAGAAAAAAATAATATTATTTTGGTGTTTTTCCACTCGATAAACAGATCATTAAAGTAAATTGTTATTATAAGATGATAAATATGATAAACTAAAAAACTGCTAAATTAATTTAATGGAATTTTAACCTACTTAGGAAAAGATCGCATTTATAAAAATCAAAATAAGTTCTTGCAAATCCAAGAAATTTTACTTTTAATAATGTATTTGAGTGAAAACCATTTTAGGAAACGTGTTAGGAGACGGTGCTTGGCCATTCTTGGCGAGAGATTCAACAAAGTCGAAAAGTAATAATAATTGACGTTCAACCTAAATATAGTTCTGGCCACGGGTTTTAACATAGGCAAGCATCAAATCAGTATTAGCTCATTTTTATCGTTTCCAAAACAAATCGTTGCAATCGATTTAAACGCAGCACGAACGCAAAGATTATTTTAAAGTTGATTCAATTGTTACCATGCAATAAATTGTTGTAACATGGTAACAAAAACGGAAAGCTCATGACGACATAGGTAGGTAAGTTACTAAAAGAGCAGTACCCTTAGCACGAAACAGCTATCGAAAAAAATAACGCACGTAAAACTACTCGATAGTAAATTATATATGGAAATTTTAGTTTCGCTATTCGGCGGTAGATGGCGTTGTACAAATTTTCAATACAAAATTGCACTATCGAATGATTTTACGCGAGTTATTTTTTTCGATAGCTGTTCGTGCTAAGGGTACAGGAATTAAGTGTTGAAAAACTATAAAAACAAAGCACGCAGTATGTCAAAGTTGTAATATTTTCGAAAAATATTTCATACAATATAATAATAAGTATACCTATACACTTACCTAACTAAATAATAAAATTGCACCTAATTTTAAAGCGTGTTAGGTAATATTAGTTACTGCGTAGAATATACTGATGTAGGAGGTAGGTAGGTAGTAAACATAGTAGGTGACAGTTATAGTAATGAAATGTTACTTATACAAAATTCTAAGATAAGTAAGAGTTTTCTTTTATTTCTTTTTAATTTTTGAAAAAAAATTGAAATATGTTTCCGACTTTTTTTTTTAAACTAATACCTCTAACGCTGAGTCAGAGCCTGTTTTTACAAAAGAAGGCAACAGGTTTTCCGCTCTCCTCCCAATTTCTCTTTAGTTGAAATAATTTTCACGTCATAGAATAAACTCCGAGACAAGGGCACCCAAAGAAAATTAGTCGCTTATGCCATTGCCAGCCATGGGATGACGGCCTAAAATCTGATCAGAGGCCGTCTCTGAGCGAAAGTGGCGCCGCGGTGAATTTTATTTAATATTATAATTCTAATACACAATTTTAATAATGTTTTACGTGGAATTTTTTGAACCCACAGTCTAGTATTTTTAGACGGTTTCGTTACATTCCCTCGTATTCACTGCTAGAAGTAAATAGCAAAACTGCTAAAAGTGGCCGTTTTTGACACATTTGCTATCTACTTCTACGAATGACTACGAGGGCATGTAGTGAAGTGATACAGACCTTCTAAAATACTAGACCATGGACCCTAAAAACCACGCAAAACATTATTAAAATCTTTTTCTATTAATAACTTATTGAATAAAACCTCTTAGGGCGCCACATACAACCGCCTTAAGTATAATGAGGAAAACCGAAATCTATAGACAGATTAGCGATAAAATGCGAGTTACACACTGGGCACAGGTGATCAGAAACCACGTAAAGATAGGGAAGGTCACCCAAAGCTTGTTCCAAGAACAAACGGCGCCAACGCAAGCATGAATCATGACAGCGGATGTCGGCCGCACTATAGTCACCCTCGCACTTGCTAATGCCAACAAATCAATGACACCAGATAAAAAGTAGTCGCTGTCAATGAAATCTCACTATCAACAAAACGTCTTATCTAATGATATAGGTAACTACCTAAGTAAAAGTAATTTCAATAGTAAGTAGCTTGTTTTTGTAATTTAAAATTAAACTACTTATCATAAACTATCGTTGAATTTTTGCAAGTATCGGTAGGTACCTACAATCAGCCCTACCATAAGAGTTAACAATACTAATTTGCGTTGAAAATTATTTCCTTTGAGAGCTTCAGTCAGGTTGACCTATAGGTCTATAAGGTTATGATGTGATGTGTAACAAGATGAATTAGGAAAGAGCTCACTAGTTTAATTTTCGTCTCAATAACACGAAATACAACACTTAATTCAAGCGCATAAGTTTGTACGTGAAAAATATCAACGTGTTTTCCTTGAATCTAAGTTAGTATTGGATTTGAATGTCAAAAAAATAAAAGACATGAAAGTAGAATATTTTTCAACTCAGATCTACGAAAAAATTACGTTTAACTTTTTTTAAACAAGTTTGGATATACCTTCGAGAAGCCCGTCTTACTCTAAGGGTATCACTGACGTTTATTTAGTTTTTTTCCCATTGCAAAACAATTAGTTACTTACTATAAAAGTAATACAAAATAATATAATTATATATACGTTAAGCATATAGAACTTGAATCTTAAGAATGAACTATACCTAAGTAAGTACAATTTTTTTGTAATTTCTTCTCCATCTTAATTCCTGAGAATCCTGAGATGCCCGTCGAGCCAAGAATGAAAGACTGATTTTACTGACTTACCTATTTCCCAGAAATAAAACCAAAGCTAAGAAAGACAAAAGAGGTTAGAACTAAATGCATTTGTAATAAAATTAGAATAAATAAATAAAATAAAAAGTTACAATCGAATAAATCTTATAACTTTTTATTTTATTTATTCAAATGAGCAAAAAAGTTATAAGAATTTATTCTTTTAATTTTTTTATTTTATTTATTCATTCTAATTACAACGGCATGTTGTGCCACTTATAGCAACTTGTTGATATACTGATATCAGTTTCTGTTAATCACTGGATTAACAGAAACTGGTAAAATAAGTAGAGAAATATGACGATCCCATACGTTCGGTAACCCTATCCGTAGCTGACTGTACAAGTATAATTATTAAACATTATTAGCAGTCACCATTACTCAACACAAACAGTGGTTGAGAGCTGTTACGTTATTTAAATAACGATTGCCTACCGCTGCGCCTGCGCCGCGCAATTTGTCTATTATATACTTTAGTTAGACACAGAAACATCGCTGCACTTAAATATCTACTTTCTACAGCTATGAATAATTTACAAAACTTGGTAATTACGGAATATTTTGGATGGATATTCACAACATCTATATCTAGGGAGAGAGTAACAAGAAAGCAATTTCACCTCGAACGATAACAAAGCACGAGCGATGTGATTACGGAAAAATGTGCTACGAAAACACAATTTATTTGTTTTGTCACCTGATCTACATAGATTGTCTCAGGAGCAATGATAAGAGTCACTTGCTCTGTGGAGCTTCGCCATATTGTGGAGAACGTGACTAGAGCACGTATTAGAGTAGGTAAGTAAACTATCGGTAAGAATTTACGGATTGATGAGAGAACACGTGACAAGGAATTTGCGATTCAGCTCCTTCATTTGTTTTGTGTAGATAGTACGTGACGAGGTGGTCTGGCTGGGTGCAAGCGAGGTTTGTTTATGGGGAAACAACAAAGAGACGGCCGGCATGGGATACGTGCAATATGTCGCATTCGCATGCTTGCTGAAAGCTGAAAGCCCAGTGCCCGGGGGCCCTACCGCCTAACTCAAAGCTTTAGCCAGAGCGATAGCAATGCTCTGTCCGTCCTTGTCATATCATAACACGATGACAAGGACGGACTGTGCACTGACGTCATAAACCAAAGCCAGAGTCAAAGCGATTGAGTTAGGCGGTACGTACGGGTGCGGGAGCTCAGTATCGCCAGGGACGCGCAGGCGGCGGCGGCGGGGCGGCGCGGCGGCGGCGATGTATTTTCCGTACACCTTTCAACGCTCGTCTCACATCGACCGACGGAAACAACGCGTTAATTCCCGTCATAAAATCAGTTTTAGAATTCGGGTTATTTACTTGTTTTTATTTCAGTTCCATGATAATTTTAAACCCGCCGCTGTGGCCAATTAGATCATGTGAATACGGTTAGAAAGAAGCAAACATATCTATAACGCATAACGTTAACTCTATCTTTTTCTAGTAGTTAAACTTTTTTTTTTGGCTAAATTATGATTTTCAATTTTATTTTTTTAATTAAGTAATACTTGTTTCTAAGAAAGTTTCCTAAAAAGTACTAAAGAATGTCTACTAAAAAGTACTAAATAAAAATAGTTTCCTAGTATTGACACACCTATCAATTTATATCATTAGGTAAAGTCGTATAAAAATAAATGACTTAATATTATTAATGAATAGTGGAAAAAATTATATTTAGCTATGGTTACGTTCCTGATACTTATACAGTTACAGTCTCGAATCAAATATGACATCATAATGCTGATAACAATGGAAAATCCAAAGTAAGAAGAAATATAAGAAGTCTTGATTTACCTAAACAGTCATAAATTATTTAGTTATTATTCATAAATACCTGTCTTCTCCAAACAGAGTTTATCACTCACCACTGCAATAATTTAAGGGTTTAAGTATTCGAAATTGCCGTTTTGTATGGAGAATTTTAAAAAAGTTTAAAGAAGAAGTATCCATACTAACTTTTTTAAATTTATTTAACAACCATGAACGCTAATGTTCAAACCTACTTTATTTAAAGTAATAAAAGAAATTCAGAAATATGTTATTGGTGTAGTTGGCTAACATAACAAACGACTGAATCCTATGATAAAGCTCTACTCTGTGTGTAAGAAAATCGACCCCTATTATTATCGTTGAAATTTAATACTATTATTTCTTGGGCTACCTATATAAGTATAATACTTGGTTTCAACGATACTTATTTGCAAAACGGTCAGGTCAGTCGAGAGAAATGAAAAATTCCTATGGAATGTAAACAAATTTAACGTTTCGTAGTCCCCTGTTTCACTAGACCGATTTAAATACTTTTTCGAAAATTGCAGGATGTCTAAACAATGGCATTTTTGTAGGTTTTTGAAGATTAATATCTCTTAATAATTTGTTTACGAAAAAAGGAAAACATTGGAACACAGCCAAATCCTTTCTGTAAATATTAATGAAATAAGTACCTATTTAAATCACTCTAGTTTTGGAGCAGGAAACATAGGAGAGCATCATAGGGGACTACCTACGTTAGTACTAGTGAAACGTTGATTTTGTCAACATTCTATAGGATTTCTTCAATAAAATTGTCTCGACCGTGGGTGGGTGTGTAAAGCAGCAATTACCGATTCCTGTATCTATCGTACCTGGAGTGGCAGCGGGTGTGATGGTCTGCGGACTGACCGCCTGCGTGAGGAGTGTCTCCGCGCTCTGGTGCTGCACGCCGCCCGCCCCCGCGCCAGCGCCCGCACCCGCCCCCGCCCCCGTCTGCGCCGCCAGCGTCTTCCGAGGGTCATCCCATGTAGTTGTCTTTGTTATGTGACTGGAAATAAAGAAAGTTAATCTATTATTTTTATGGAAAACCATAGAAATTGAATATTTTATCATGATGTGTTGGCAAATTAACCCGACTCTAATCATTTTCGCGCTCTGATTAATTTGTTTATTTAAATACTTTTGAATAGAACTAGGTAAAAATCGTAGGTACGTTTTTAACAATTGTTATATATGTGTGCGTGCGGCACACGCCCGCCATATTATTATTTGAATACACGTCAGTACGTTAACAGTAAGCACTGGTTTCACTTGTCTCCGACCCCCGTATTTATCAGTGGCGACGACTACCTACGTTTTTTAGAAAAAAGCGATAACGGAAAATGTCCGGTGCAATATTTGGGATTTTGTCATCGTTTGACCATAATATCCAGTCTTGGGAAACGTACAAGGCTCGGATTTCACAGTGGTTCATCGCGAATGACATAAATCCGACTAAAGATACGACGGGAACAAAGCGACGAGCGATTCTACTCAGCGCACTCAGCGATGGCACGTACAAACTAGCAGCTGACCTCGCTCTGCCAAAACAACTGCAGGACGTGCCATACGAAGATATCCTCGGTTTGCTGGACGAACACTTTACTCCGAAGCGCACTAGCAATATAATTATGGTTTCAAGCCTTATGTGGCCCACACATCATCAAACCAATAAAAAAAGTTTCAAGATCCTTAGTAAACGCTCAGGATCACTTACCCCCTAGAGATAGTTTCAGTACCTATACCTACCCAGGTGTGCGAAAGCGACTTTTCATGAAAAAAATACAAACCAACGCTTACACCAGTGTATCAACTTGGTTTCCTTAGAAACTAACCTACCTTGATACTACCTAAGTTGATTAAAATAGAAAAGGCATTAATTAGCTTGAATGAAGCAACATGTTGAAAATGACTGAAAAACTTCAGCATATTTGTGCTCTATTTGTGGGTTGGTCATTTCAGCCTATGTTTTCTTTCTGTAGTCTTCAGCTGCATTGACAAGAGACTACGTAAGTAATTAGATGAAGATGAAAATGTTAGATTTGTAGGTAAGTACTACCACAGAATACATAATGTACTGCCTATTATGTATTCTGTGGTGTTAGTAAGTTTTACGTACTTTACCTACTTACCTATTTAATCATTTGAAAAGGGCTATCTATTCTATACTATTGCAGATTGCACACATGATACAATTTTCCCTTTTATTTTAATGAAGTTGTTCTCAGACATGTTTTTCAGGACTGGAAGGCCCATTATCACAGAATACCTAATAGTACAAGTTCATTATATCATCTCTCTCTCTCTCTCTTATGATACGAGTAACTATGATGCGATTTATTCTATTTTTATGAGACAGTTTCTCAGAGCCATAGTGTAAATGACACTATACCATGACTCTGAGAAACCCTGACTAGGTAGGTACCTACAATACTCCATTAAATACACACGATTGATTATATTGCGTCGTCGCGTCGGTAAATAAACATGTCATGAGTAATCGGCGCTTACGTTATCAACAGCTACGCAGGATTGTTAGAAATTAAAACCTATATTTGCTCTTGAAAGTCCTCTTACTTTAAATTTTACGAGCGGAAACGAACGTACTTGACAAAGAGTACAAGTTCCCATAATGAGGGTGAGCAGGAAGTGATAAAGATACTACCTAGGAACTTTATGGAAACCTTGAGATTGTATTGGAAATAAACTCGTAGTTGGTTCTCACACGTGCGCCGGCGGCGGTGGCGAGTGCAAATCGAATGTTAGTTTAATCGCAGACGGTAAGATAAGAAAGAAAGTGTTCCATTCGAAAGTGGGCGGACTTTAGCAAGTCGGATCGATTTGCGCGGAGCGGTAATGAACCTGAGTATCAGCTGTTGTGACGGTGCCACTGCCCGGCGACACCTGTATTCGGCACCTGCCTATATGCTTATCTCTTTTAAAAGTACTTCCCTTTTCGAGTTAACCTTTAACTTGCAGCTGGTTATAATTTAAGACCACCAAGCACCAACACTACGTAGTAAATACTATTGTTGTATTTTTACGCTCATTTAAAATGGCGAGTTAATAAGTAATAAGTTTGCTTATTAGGAAAACAATACCTATGGTTGGATAAGTAGGAGTTTAATATATTCTGCAAGGTGTAACTGAATTAATTATTGTCGATGCTCAATTATTATTTTAGTTGTATTTTCATTATAGTAGTGACGTTTCATAGCCTGGGACTTGTACTATTAGTTATTCTGTGGCCTGGGACCATGATAGTAATGGACTACGAGAAGCAGTACTAGTCCCTTGTGGTCCCATTAATGGGACAAAATGCAGGGACTACGAGAAAACAGGGGAAAACGGTTTTACTAAAAACACGACAGAAAAATGGAAATAAAAATCTGGTTTCCAACGATTTCTTGGAACCGATCGAGTCGAATACAAAAACGCCGAGTAAGGAAAATTTTAATATAGTTACCTACCTACTTACTTAATATTTAATTACCTACCGCGGCACATTTATGTTAATTACAAAATAGTGGTGTGATTTGCAAATCTAGATTATGTGATATGGCTGAAGTCATGTACCTAGCTAGGTTATAGAGGTAGTAGATACCTATGTTGCGAATATAGCATTGTGATATCATGCGGGGTGGGGGAAAAGTGGGGGGAAAGGGTCAGCGTTTATTACTTGGCTGCGGGGGGGGCTACGTCGAGTTGCATAACACCGCCAAGCAGTGCACTTGCTTGGACTAAAGTGATAAGCGTTAGCGGAACTGGAATCCGCGAGCGGTTGTCACATATTGTTTGCAAATTGTGTAAAAGATGACTGAGTAATCATTAAGTTCTGTTGTTGATGCCACGTTTCATAGTCATAAACAACATACAACATCTTTTGTTCTACGCAACGACTTTCCGAAAAAGACAAAAAAACTACTTTTCATAAATAGGTAGGTACTTACTTATTCAAAACTCGAACAACAGAAGTTCGGACATTGTATGGAAAGTAGTTTTTGTCTTTTTCGGAAAAGTGGTAGAACAAACGTTGTTGTTTATGTCTATGTAATCTACTCTAGCGAGGTTGTTGGTGTTTTACAAAAAATGCGGTATAAGTAAAGATTTGCAATGGGTTGGTACCTACGGGATTCAGATTTTAGCGGCTTCTACGAAACTGTGCGAGACAAAGGTAGCGTAGGTAGGACGCTTCGTCTCGGCACGTAGTATCACCCTTAAAAAGGTAATAATGCGCTTCTTGCGCCCGCGCATCGTGTTTGTACACAACCGCAATATTTACTCACACCCCGCGAGGTGCTGCCGCCGTAAGCGAAACACGTAATTACACGTTCTCAGAAACTAGCAGCAAAATTGGCAACGAGATGAACACCTGGACACATTAGTCATACATAAACTCCTGTACAAATATGGAATCTGCTCAAAACGTGGATTTTTCTCACAAAATATCGTAGAACCGGACACTTCGTGATAAGACGATGAATGACTACAAAATGGCAACGTCGTATATATTCGGACGTAAGTTATCAGTTGATACAAATTTTTCCCTTCCAACTTTAATGGGCTTAGGTTAGGAGTTAGGAATTTAGGACATTTCAGTTTCAGGATCAACAAAAAAATAACCATATGTTATTTTTCTTGAAATCTATTGTAAGTATAACCTTTACCAAGTTACCTCTAAAATTTTCCGGGTTTATACAGGGTGTAACAAGACCTTCAACGAAGCCGAGGTCTACGTATTCTACCCATCATCAGGACCATTTCTGTACAAAATTATTACTGGGAAACTATTTTGATTTTTGGTGTTAAAAAAGCATTGCATGCATTACCACGCAATGTGACGCGTACAACAGGCCGCGCCTGCGAGTGTATGCTACACAGCTGCGTGCGGCCGAGGTGAAAGGCAACGTTTATGTGCGTGCTCATGAGATACAGCGAGTGACGACGTTTTCAAGCCATTGTTTGTTACGAAATACTTAAAAAAATTATAATGTTTCTTTAGCAATGATATTAAATGTAAAGATAGGTTACCCGCGCTTCACAATGGCAAGACGAAAGTCAGGTAATTGCCCGACTTTCAATTAGTCAGACACAGTCTCGCGACACGGTAACACACGCGGCTCTCGTCAATCAGACGCAATAAAATTGTGAAATACCATAAAAAAATGTCTACTTGCGTCTTTAGACGATGTACAAATTATACAGCAACGGTCAGAGATCGGAAAAATGCTTTATTTCACACGTAAGTACTGTATTTAATAAAAATATGTATTTTCTATTACTTTATTCGGCCATATTGTACAAAGAGCGAGCTGTCTGCTTTGCGTGTGGGAGTGAAGGAGACAGCTGACGCGCTGTCAATTGGCAGCCAATGCGCATGCAGCGGCCAATGTGTGTATCTATAGTACCTTTACGCTGTTTTAAATAGCAATGATGTTGGCGCATAACCTATCTTTACGTTTAATATCATTGTTCTTTAGTCAAAAATTAGGAAATAACGAATAAAATAAGCTTTCATAAAAAATTTGAAAAAAAAAATTTGACTTTGACCTTCAATAACTTCGTAACTATTGGTTTCCCAGGTATAGTCTAAAAGACAAAAATGATCCTGATGATGGGCGGAATACGTGGACTTCGGCTTCGTTGAAGGTCTTGTTACACCCGTTATAAATGTAACCGTAAGTAAGGTAAGTTTAATATTTATCTAACTTGCAATTTCTTACTATGGAAGACTTGTATTTCTTTAAATAACATGCGCATAAATAAACTCTTATTAAATATAACAGTAAGTAAGTATATATTGGTTTTCCTTTCTTGTAAGTAAACCGCGCATACAACTTCGCGATTTTTTATATTTACTGAGGTCGGTATTAGCCATTGTAAATAATTATCTCGTCGCCAGTTTTAAATACACAACTTATTGAAAACATAGTCATTTAATCGAGTGACAGTCCGATGACAAATCCACAACGACACCAAAAGTTTATGGTATGAAAAAGGTTAGTATATAACACCTATTATTAATAAAAATCAAAACAAGAACAAGTAAAAGGTTCCTACTTAAGATGTCAATGTGCCATCGACTTTATCATCTTACCTACCTATGCTTATCTTATTTTTACACTAGGTTCTTATCTTACTTATTACTTACCTTACCTATCACTTTAGAATCAATAATAACAAATATTATTTGCAAATTCAGGTCAACCATCATAAATAAAAACAGTTTCATTTCTTTGGGATCCCGTTTCACCTATATTATTATGATACTTCCACAAATATATTTTCAATTCTCATATTCGGAAAGTGATGTATATTTGAACTGAGCAGCGGGTCCAAAACTCTTCGTTCCACCCTAGGGTGGAAAAGTAATTTAAAAATAGAACTGAATTTGGCAATGAAAAAGATTACAATAGTTAAAAACAAATGGTTTAAAAAAAGTTGCAGCCTTGTAGGGCGCATTCACGAACAACAACAAAACAAGGTATAAACAGCCAGTGTAAAATTAAAAACATTGGACGGATAGGAGCGGCCGACGACGCGACGTGTTCCAAATTTAAAATAAGAAAAACTATAAAATATTGGAGGGAGAGTTACCTAACTCTGTGACTTTGAGCTGTGTGTGCCGTATTAAAGTTTTGTGTTGATTTTGCATTTACTAAAAATGAGTTTAAAACTAAAACCAAAAGTTCAAATAAAATAAAAGAAACAATAAAATTACGCTGTAATTCGCCTACAGGAAACAACTACTTCAGGAGAGTCTCTGCCATGGACTTACCGTCTTATCAAAGACCAAAGAATATCTCCAACTTTTACAGGCATCCAACAATGCCAAATCTGTCATCATAATAATTTATATCAAACTGTAATTATTCCAAGCAAGAATTTAACTTTAAATTTCACAAATTGTTCTAATTTTTTAGGTTTTTAAAGGTAAGTTGGTATAGGTAATAATTAAGTTCTACCAATGTAGTTACTGAGTAGGTACATGTTTTTATTAATAAACATTTTGGAATAACTAAGACTTTTATTACTTTCCTGAAATTCGAAATGAAAAGTAGAGTGTTTAACACGGGTAAAAAGTGCTTCCTTTTGACCCTCGTATAACAATCTACTATTTTTTCTGCGCTCGATAGTTGTACGCGTAAATAAAAGGTAGGTAGTTAGTTACGGCATAAGAATAAATTATTCTTATGATACGGTTTGATTAGACACTTTTGTATGACTATTGTTAAATTAAACACATTAAAATGATTTTGTGTTTACCGACATGCGTGTTTGGGTTATTATTGGTTATTTTTAAGATCAAATGTTGGTTTTGTTTAATAAGTAAAGATCACGTTAAAAAAATCTGCCGTTTTTGTTATAATTATAGTATCGTATTATAAAATTCGATCAGCACATAAAATTCGGCAATTTTCAGCCATAAACATCGGGCTTTTTTTACTTTCTTGTGTTGTGATCTTTGAATGTCTTTGATATTTCTGATGGCGGAGATTTTGACGAAGGTGAAGTGGATGAAGTTCGGCAGTTTATAAAGAGGTAGGTATCGACAAGATGTGGTACATCGTGAACCTGGATGCGTGTGGGAGGAACAGATCAAGAGCCCGTTTCAGTTTAGCTCACTTGTCCTATGGTTCCAATGATAGACCAGCTGTTAATCTAGTCTGTGCTGCCTTGCACTGATTGTACGAGAAGCTACTTAGCACGCTTCCTGGCTCTTCGTTGACTTTGGAGAAGGTTGGCTTACCCTGGCATGGGTAGGTACTCTATATTCTGAGATACGTCCACAGACCCACAGTGACCGCACCGCACCTAACCCTGCCTTTCTTTCCATCGCCGCCCATACATCGATACGTTGCACATGCTTAGTCACTAATGGCGCACGAGCATCGGCACGTGTGGTTGAACGATTTGTGGGGCCTAGGGATGCGTAAAGATAAGGTTTTTTTTTCGATATTTTTTCAACAACTAAACCAAAAATTTACTGGATCTGCCAAAATTTTACGCCCAGGGTCCTAGGAGGACCTAACCGCGAAAAAGTTAACAATTTGTTTCAATAAGACAATCAGTAACATGACATAAGCAAGTAGGTACTTAAGTTAGGCCTCGCAAAATTAGAATTTAAATAGGTCGCACAGATCAATCACACGATGTCTACAGCAGTTTAAGAAACGACACAACCATTTCTCTGCGCGAAGGCCTTCTACTCTTACACAACTGACTTTCGCACGAGCCGGTCGACCCACAAGTCCCACTACCCACATTCAGATCTGAAGGACCTTCAAACTGACACATTGGAGCGGTCACACTTTTCATTTCAACGCGCCCGATACCCACAAACCAAAACATATTAAACCTTTTGTTTTATATCACCACTGAATTAGGGTCAAGTCTGCTAATGTTTTCGTCAAAATCGTAGTTCAATGGTGTTTGAATGGTACCTAATAGTTTTCGACACAGTTCTTGTTTCTTAAACCCAAAATCGAGACACAAATGTGTTTCTTCGGAAACACAATGTTTTTCGGTTTTGGGTTTAAGAACAACAACTGTTTGTGAACAAGAACGGGTTTAAGAAACAAAAAGCATAACCATTCAAACACCATTGAACTACGATTTTGACGAAAACATTAGCATACTTGACCCCCTGATTGTTGACATAACAACGGACGTTAATAAACGAGACCCGATTTATTTAATCCACAAACGGTGCAAAGTACTGTTACCCGCGGTATTGTCAGTCGTTCAGAAATGTATTAAACCACAACAAAATAAGACTCGTTAACTAAATCTCAGGCATAATATGACGAAATTGACGAATTCAGTGAAATGCCTCGTGTTTCAATTAAACGGAAAATAAAGTTGGCAGTGTTGGCACCGTTGTCCGGCGGCCGGCGACGTAACATAAACATTAAAATAACTATACTGGTTGAGCAGCACCAGCTCATTCAGCTGCCAATACATTACATATCCACGCTACTTTACGTTCACAGTAGCCGATTGTTTTTTTGTCTCTATGGTAATAAAATGAATCATTTTATTCCTCACCAACTTTCAGTGTCACTATCACCTAAGTACTGATTTCTTTTTGATCTGCCCTTTATGAAATCTGCAAAAAAATATTTACTGAGAATTAATGCTACAGAAACAACTAATCCAATCCAACTAGGTATATTCATAATACACAGCGTTCCCTCTAAGAAACTAAGGACTACTGGTAGACCTGGTAGGTAGTAGCCTCGTAATCCACATTACGGGCTTGATGTAATAAGATAAACAAGTCAATTAGTTAGTCAGATCAAGCATCAAGCAATGTGCACTCCAAGTGTGTCCAAAGATGGCGCTGAACGCACCGGATAAGCGTCATGTGGACGCACATCCTCCACTTCCCCGCTTTTACAGACACGAACACCGGAAACAGCACAACACAATCAACAAACCTCAAAATCAGAACAGCTTTATTTACCTACTTACTTTAAAAAATGAATAATCGAAACAACTGATTGATAATGTTACCAAAACAAAACAAAAGAATGTAACACTGACATACGTTATTTTGATTCAAGAAAGACGGAATCTAAGTACCTACTTTGTCATTGACCTTATTAATAAATAATGCTCAATGCAGGCATTATTTTTAAAGGGTAATGTTTTCTTTTTTATACTAATCACATTACTTTAACCTACTGTGTTTGCGCACCAACACCGATACTGTATACTTACGATAAGAAATCTGTCGTCTTATCTTTAAAGTCCAGCCAGACTCAAGAACTATCTTAATTTCAGCTTAAACATACTTATACTTAAGTACTTATACTTATACCACGTACCAACCAACTCGACTAAACAATCCAAGAGAAATGAGAGGCATACAAACATTTTTGAAGTTATCTTCGATCAAGGTATAACTTAGATCACTTAGATCATAGATGATTGAAGGATGTTTCTTGAAATATAGGTACCTACCTATTCAACCTTTTCCCTAGGCTGATAAGTAGTGGCAGCAACATAAACAGTCCCGTTATCCAACTGTGTGCCACTTCGTCAACAATGAACGGACTTGAGCGTCTAGACTTCATACTTGTATGAAGTACTGAGTATGAAGTCTAGACGCTAGCAAGCAAGTTAACTTGCTAAATAATACAAATAAGAAGACTTGGTAGGTAACCAAAGTCTTCATCATTTTTAAAAATATAACTACCTACATAATTATCCCAGCGAATGAGAGTAAACAATAATTTGACGTATGTTGACGATACATGCGAAGTGAGTACCTACTATTGTACAACGTCTATAACAATCTCACGTACTAACTGATTCGATTTTGGCCGTGATTCATTCATTCACACACAACGTACCTACATGATGCACGCTTACCTACGCATCTCTTCGGTTCACATAATGTCATGAAGCATAGCCTTCAATATTGAATTAATTATCACTATTACTTACCTTAAACATCTAATTTATTGAGGCTTTTTTCGAATTGATTTGTCGTTTATTGCTGATTTAAGCAAAGATAATAATTTAAAGTCTTCGTAAAGAAAGAACTGTTCGAGTTTAACCAAACTTCCATTAGAAACCACAGAGAAACAGTTACCTACTTTAAAAAATACATAATACATGTGACTGTGTACCTACCTACTGGATTTCCGTAATTTTATACCTAAAAGAAATGGGAAATTGGTTTTTCTATCTCTTTTTCATGCTAATCATAACAATCATACCTATATAACAATTTTATTGTCAATACGACTTTACTGGGTATTTCGATTCGACATTCGAGAAACCAATTATTTGTAACTAGGCAGATTTCAAAAGTTTAGAGCGCAGCTTTATTAGTTTTGGCAATAAAAACAAACAAGCTATTCCACGAGATTCAGTTCATGATATCTTTGTGACACATCCACGGTTTCCAAGCTTACAAACGATGGATCGTAGGTTTTTCACCGAGAACAACATGGCGGAGACGGGCATTCTAAATTTGAATCTCGGACGAGTCGGCGCTCGCGTACGTAAATAAACGCACACACTACTAATAATCAGTAACACTATACAGCATCATGTTAACTACCTAGGTTAGGTAGGTACATAACCTACCCCACAATATGACAAACATCAAAATAATGGTTAAATAAAATAAAGAAAAATGCTTATTATCATGCATCGCACAGCAGCAATGAGATCGAGACCAACGAAAAGCCAAAACAAAATATTATGCAGTGTTTCGGCAACCCACTCATGCGCATTTACCCACACAAACAGAAGAAGACAAAAACGTAAGCGTGACGCATCGACTTCCGGCTGGTAATTTTATTATTGGGATCTACCGTTTCAGCCAGCACGTTTATTTTTCCTTAGTAGCTTTTTAAAGATTTGTTAGCACAAAGGCAATTCAAGCTTCTTTTAATAAAGAGGCTTCATTCATTCTTAACAAAATCCGATCCGAATATTGTATGTTATGTTCCCATAACATAGTATTTTAGAAGGTATCATTACATTCCCATATTTTAATAAAATTCAGCTTGGCCGGCCGGCCGGCGGTGCCGGTGCCACATTCGGTCCAGGTAGGTAGGTAGGTACCGCCTTGAAAAATATTAAGACTGTATTGGACTGTATACTTATTCCTATTTCAAACGAAATTAGCGTTCTTCCAATGACGAAATCTAAAGAATTAAGCATTTATTATTGATGTACACTTTAGTTTCAGGAACTTAAATTGTGAAGAATTATAAATATATTTATTTTACTTCAAAAATACTTACAGACTGACAAAATGAATCTGATTCTTATAAGAAAATAACATTTAATTACTTGTTTCAAAATATATTTTGTCTCCTTATAGCGTCCGGAGCAAAAATAGGCTGCGCGCCGTGAAATGTGAAAAGTTTTCCAAAAGAAAAGCGACGAAAAAGACCAACACAATAAAAAAAAGAAGTAGAGTGAAAAGGATGAATGATGAAAAATGGATGTGTAAGAAAAGGATAGTAGAATATTCTTCTTTAAAAGGATAATCTTATTTAAAAAATGAAGAACATAAGTAATAGTACATTGTTCACCGAGAGGAGAAAGAGACCGATTACCGTCGAGGGTGTTTTTTGAAAACACTTTGGCTTTAAAACACCTGAGATCGGGAATCGCACTTTCTCTCGAGTGATACATAGTGCTTTATACGAGGAAAATAAAAAACTAAATCTTTACTAATTGAAATTTATATTTAAATTTTACTAATTGAAATTTATATTGAAATTGCTGTTGAACTGTTGCTGAACTTTTTCCATTAATGTTTGTTTGAGATGTTTGCGACAATGTAGGAGGAATAACTGGCTGTGCTGTTTCCTTCAACTGCGATGGAGTTAAAAAATCTTCATCATCACTATCACTACTTATCATTTTGATAGTTTTATTTTACTTTCTACGAAAACTGAATACTCAAACAACACACAAATTGAAAATGGCGCCAATGGCGCCTGCAATTTTCACATGTTCTTTTTTCAAATTGTTTAGCCTGCCGCTGCAGGGTCGCACTGCCAGCCCGACACCATCCGACACACAGCTAGTGGCCAGTGTCATTTTGCGAACTTTGAGATAAAAACTCACTGTAAAAACTTTTTGGCTTTTGATATTTAGGTTACCGGCGCATAGTCTTACCCAAAATTAAAACAGAAAAACCACGTAAGAAATGGATTTTCATACACTTTTCTCTCCCGCTCAGATGCGTTTTCTCCCCGCATATTTGTTCGATATGCAATGACGTACTTTCTACCGTAAATTTGATAAAGTATCAAGGTACTTTCCGAGCAGGTGTAGTATAAGTATGGATGAAATGAGCTCGTAGTGTTTTATGTGGGTAAATAAATAAATAAGATAGAAATGATGGAATATTAATAAATATGGCAATTTAAACGTTGTTTTTTTATATACGAAAAAAACACAGCGTTACCTTGATTAAACAACTAGCTTTCCGTAAGTCCCAGTGGACATTCGGAAAATCCCTAGGAAAAGTTTGACCGGGATAAAAAGTATAGTTACTTACTAGGTATACTATATTTTAATTCCAGGATATAAACTATCTGTGTGCCACTGCCAATACAAATTCCTTTAGCCATTTTTGCGTGATTGAGTAACAAACATCCAAACATCTAAACTTCCAAGATATTATATATTTTGTTCCTTCCTGTTCGTCCCCTTTCCTCTCCTCCTTTCTCGAACGGGAACGGAATGGGGCGCCATTCCGTTCCCGTTCGAGTTCCAGTTCCTGTTCTCGTATTATTGTTCCATACTTTGGACCCCCATTTTGGCCCTATATGAATTGAATTATGTCTACCGTGTGGGATTTCAAAATACTTATATTTTCGCAATCAACATCCCATTAAACTTCAATAACGACATCCATATCGATTTTTTCGGTTCATTTAAACCATTTATCCCGACTGGGGTTCAGTTACGGAAAAACGATGAAATTCTTACGTGTTTGCTCATTTGTTTTTAGAAGTACTTACTCCTACGAAGTTTCAAGTCGAAATGTCTATAATATTTTAACACGTTTTTATTAGGTTGCTTTATTGTTTGTTTGTTCCGCAAAGTTTTCAAACGATTTTATATTAGGTCTGTGATAAAACCATACACCCCCTCGAGATTGGGGCGGGAGATGAGGTCCAGGGCCTGATGATGGAGCCGAAAGAAGGCTACAGGAACTCAGTATTGCAACCATGCAACCCATCGAGTTTGGGCTCGTCTGATTCGTCCTGACGAGTACTCTGATAGGAGATGGTGTATTTTTTCAGTTTCAACATTGAAAATGTTTGTTTTCGTGATCGAGTATAGTGCCCCGATTTATGAAATTGTGACATTTGCCTGTAGTTTCGCAGATATGAGAGGTACGTGTGATCGAAATATACAATGCAATGCAACAGAAATGACCAACTTCGTAGCGCTTGCGGTACAAAACGACGTACCATTTCAATCTAAAAAAACTCTTTGCCATACATTTTCGAGTGAAGTTACAGCGGATCATTGTCTATGTCAAT
Source organism: Agriphila straminella (assembly GCA_950108535.1). Taxonomy (NCBI): domain Eukaryota; kingdom Metazoa; phylum Arthropoda; class Insecta; order Lepidoptera; family Crambidae; genus Agriphila; species Agriphila straminella. The sequence goes on along the minus strand of OX467306.1, from coordinate 8,283,137 downwards.
TTAATTGCATTGTAGGTACCTGTTTCATTTTATTCTTACGAACGAAGAGAGGTATGGATATCAGAAAACACTGTATAACCACACATTTAGACATCCTACATTTAGGATTTGGACATCAATAGAATACCGTACTCGAATTTACTCAAAACAAAAGGCTCGACCGTCGACGGCGCCAAAATGCTTGCGCTCTCGCCGCCCGCCGCTGCCACCGCGCCGCTGCGGTTACAGATTGGATTGATTTATCCACTGCGCCACTTCAATACCCGAGATGGCGCCACATTCTCCCCATCCAAACTTTTAATATAATATTTGGAAAGCGTGTAATTGCAATTTACATGCAGAGGAGCTTTGTTTTTCGACATCGGTTCTTTTCTTTTCCAACGCTGAGATGTGATCTAAAGTCGAGGTGTTCGTTTTAAAATGCAAAGTTATGCGCTCAGCACCTTACTTTACACTATCTATACCAGCTTTATACCTACGCAGAAGTATATATGAGCTATCAGAGTAATAAATAAATAAATAGTCGTGTGTCGGTGCGTACGCACTCACGCACAACACAAGTGTGCGCGAGCGCAGCGGCCGGGCGGGCGGGCGCAGGACAGGACTAGTCGGCGGCCTTGCGCAGCAGCTCGTTTCTCGCTGCCAGAGGTTAACTACGTATTTATTCATCTAGCTTTAGAAAGTAACAACATAATATGAAGTCGTCCATCTTATGCTACTATCTATCCTTATCTCAAGGACCTTTAGTTATTTATTCCTACACTTCAAAGTATCGTTGAAGAAAAAATCAACAAATATTCTTACTTATAACGGATCGAATCCGTTGATTCATGTCTCGCAATCAGAAAGAGAACCTCCTTGAACCAAAATTAATAACAATGGTGGCTATATGATCTGTGTCATACTATGTCTGTGTGGGATTATTGATTACGGTAGTGGAACATTATAAATGCTATCTATGATAATGAATATATGCAATAATTATGCAGTTGGTGATATGAATTATAATATGTGTTAATGAAAGCTTGATGATATAGACGAGGTCGATGCGACCTGACTTTTAGAAGTTGACTCAGGATCCACTGAATCAAACAGCATCCGGGTCAATCGCGCGCGTCGTCGACGCCTTGTCTACAGAATTCCACGTAACACCAAATATCAAAAATGTTGTAAGTACTTATACTTACCTCATTGTGCATGTTTTGTTTAGAGTTGTTAGTAAAAGTAATCTTTAGCCCTGTGGCATCACAGTAGAATAGCGCCAGCCACAAAGGGAGTCGTTAAAAATGACTAATCACTTTACATGTAGGAGATAGTACCTATAGGTATTTAAGCCCCTATGGACAGTATATACACTAATAGACTGCAGTGTTTTTCGATGAAAACAGTCCAACACCAACACAAATCACGATTTGAGATCGTAAAGTCGTAGCTTTGGAGATAATGACAACATCCTACCACGGGAGAGGCCTACAGTGGAGCCCTCTAGCCCAGCATGATGACTATGTACACCGAAACACGCACACTCGGCACACTCAACTGTTAAAATCCATTGTCTTTTGACAGTTAAAATTAAAAGTGATAATTCGCTAATCATATCGCATGTCGGTGGTCATGGTAGGGGGGGCAGAACTATAAAGAGCTGTTATAGTTGGGTATACGAAGGGTTTACGATGGTAAAGATTCATGGAGTTCAAAAGATACAAATATTACAAAGAATTCTACAGACAGGATAAAGAAAAAGACAAACCCAAATAAAACGAACACCTACCACGTGTTAATTTTGGAAGTCGTAATGTAGGTGGTTATTTCTAAAAGAGTCGTAAAACATTTCGAAAAAGTGCTCATAAACGTCACTTTTAGAAACGTGTAAAAGGTAGGTAAAGTTACATATGTAACTTATGGTGGTATATGGTGTGGCAAACTGCGTCAATCACATCTCATTTGCCGGAAATACGATTCAGAATAGCACAAGAAAAACATTGTTGTTAGTAGTTACAATTAATTACAACACTCAAAATTTTAAATGATTTCCTTCGTGTTCAAATCAACAATACTGAACAAAAAATAGTAGGTAGCGTAAATGCGTAAAAGCTTGAAAGAAATTTACTCCATATAAGTCGACAGACTGCTCATAAAACAACACCCACCATGCTAAATTTGACGTCTTAAACCATGCACCTCTACTAATAAGTCTCGAACTGTATTGTGCAGTTAAGCCGCACTGACTCACTGGTCATGTGTTAGAGCTGCCCTATAATTAGACGTTAATCAGCGAAAAAGGCAGTACAGCCAGCATGTGTCCGGCCCGGCGCCAGCGGAAGCGGGTTGGCACGAATAATTCACTGTGCATTACGCGGGCTCCATTCATGTGGTAACGCTGCCGTGACCAGAGCGGCGGACATCACGATTCACCAATGACGAATTTATAACACGATATTAAATTAGGAAAGTAAGTGTATGTATAATAAATTATATTATAGGTACATTATTAACTATAACAATCTCATGATTTTTAATGACCTTTTAGAGGATCAAGCAAGGGAATGAAAATTATTTTCACTCAAAAGAAAAAAATCTTAAGTGTTGATAAATAATTAAGTAGGTACTTAATACCTATAATTTTTAAAAGAGCGATAAAAGGAATACGATTTCATGAAGAACCACAAAAAAGACCACCTCTTCAGTTTTACTACCACACTTCGTGTTGTTAAGCACAATATATTGAAGTACCTATCTCATCCCATATTTTGTGCTGGTCATGAGTGCGGGCAGGCCGCATACGGAGGCCCGACCGACGCACAGGAAACTCTAAATGGTTGCCACATCACCGGAACTGGAAGTCGGCAGGAACTGAACAGTTAACTCGGACACTTCCACACAATCAGATGTTCATCGGGCTAATTCGTGTCGCCAGTCGACGACGCTTCTCTTGTCGGGCTCGAAATTAACATACTTAAGCCGGCAATTTTCGAATTCGCCGGCTTTACGCTTTGGCTTTTTTCCTTCCGTCCGTGGATGTAAAATAATTAAAATCTTTGTGAATACCATAACATCCTAAATGAACATATCCAATGATAAGAGAAATACATCGATCGCATAATGGGTTCGCGACCTAACCCAAACAAAGACTGCAGTCCTGCATCTTAGGGCCATGGACTTTGATCTTGACTGTTAAGTGCGTCCCGCTCCCTCTCAGTCAGCCACCAACCATCGCGTCCTGCTCAAACTCAATCTATCCCCCCGCCCATCACATACCGCAACATTATATCCTCGCCTCGATTCGTATCGGTGCACTTTTTGCCGTCGTCACCAGGATAACTCAACATCTCGATGTGTATACTTAGAGGGACAAAAGATTAAAAAAAAAAAGTTATTTTCATTTGGTTCGATATTACTTGGTACCTACCTACTTAGCTAGACCCTGCAAAAAAATATGGGTAGGTATCCCCACACTCCCCACCCACCGTGCTGTAATGAACAGACGGTGGCACTAGTTTAAATAATAGTAGTTTATGATACTGATGCATAATGAGGGGTATTAAAACATGAGTGTGTGTTTAAAAACGGCTCGGTTTTTAAAGTATCACACGAGTGTTTTAATACCTAGTTATGTGCAGTTTCATACACTACTTTATCTACACTCATGCATTTGGGATAGAACCTACTTAATTAAAGATTAACGTTAGAAAACAGAAAGAGACTATTGTTGTATTAGCTATGTACCTACCTTGTAATAAGTCATTTCCTTAGTTGCATCTAAAATAATTTTGCAGTCAATTTTTTTTCACAGTTTTAATAAAAAACACTTACGAAATTCAGAAATTGAAATCAAAATTCAAAACTTTTTTGTAAAGCTCTAAAAATGGCGCGCATTCCATTAGAAAAAAAAATGATGAGTGCATTCTTGCAAACTAATCGCAATAGTCATCGATCACCATAGAGTGCATTTTAATCATGGAAAGTATGTGGGAAAATATCGTTGTTCTTTTTTAATATCACGGCACTACCTTCTTCTTGGATTTGCCCTGTATCGTAATGAGAAAAAAAGTTATTTTATGATGCAGCTAACTGCATCGTAATGAGTTTTTTTTTTAATTTTACCTATTGACGAAAATAAAGTACGTATTTATATTACCATTTTTGAATTCATATTTGGAACATTACGTTGTGAGTGTAGATAAATACAATTATGAGTCCCATAAACAGAAAAAGTAATAACCAGTTCGACTACTAAATGGGGTTCTTAAAAAATCAAATCTAACCTAACTTAACACTGACCAACAGCACAGCAGAGATAGCACTAGTTTCAATATTATTGTAAAAAAACTACCCATTTCGACTACTAAAATCGATGGGATTTAAAAAAAACTAACCTTACATTCCTAACCCACAGCCTAATCTTTTTAAACAGCGATTTGCATGAAAACCCTATTTTTGTGTGGTTCTTTGCAAAATAATGTTGTGTGACATGTCAAGAAATGGAATGCCATTTTCCACATGCAAGACTAGCAGTGCGGCGAGTAGCCCCAGGCAAAGGTGCTTATAGTCTACCTGCCAACTAAATGACATAGCGGCCCTTGAACCCCCTCGCACCTACATTATCATCATCCACGCGATCAGGTAAATGTTCAACCAAAACAGCTTCGATAACTTGTTATTTTACTATTATTAAAAAACTAGTTTCTACATTAGGTTCTCAATAAACCGTTTTGCATGAAAACTTGAATCATTCTCTTCCAACTAGTTTATATCTGAGATATTATAAGGAAGTAGTGTTTGTTGAACAATTCGATTGTGTTTGGATTGGACTATTGCTTAAGACTTAAAACAAGGAGATGTTAAATCAAATGTTATATCTAGGGCAAATCCAAGACAGTCGTCGCAAGCGCAATATCGTGTTGCGAAATGTCTTAGTCAAACGAGGAGACGAGAGGAGCGAAGCGAGGACTCCGCCCGCTTTTGTCAATATAAAATGCCAGCTCAGCTGACATTTACATAATATTCGTCCCAGTTACAAAATTATCTTGTAATTTCAAGGTCGAGCTGCGAATCGAACTACTTATCATTAATATCTATCCCACAGATAGAACATGAAACCCCAATATTAAAGTCAGCTTTTGCAAAGACATATATTCTAATGATATTTTGTTTCTTGAATTAAGCGTCTAATAAATTTTAACAAAAGTTTAATAAATCATCGATTGCTTTTAGAAAGAAAGCATGTACTTAAATGAAAATAACTAACACAATATGTAGGTAAGTATTAAAAAGTTATTTCATTCAAATTATTCTATGAATAAATTCTCGCGCATCACAACACAACGTAGATAGTATCATCATCTTTTTTATCACGTAAGTAAGGACCAAGGACGAGTGGTTTTGTTTTTGTCTGCTGCTCCCCGCTTTTTGTCAGGAGTCAGGACCCTTTTTGATTTTTTTTTCTCATTTTCTTTTTTATCTTTAATACTTACTCTTTTTTTCTTTTTATTCTAATATTACAGTGTTATTTATTTTCTATGTCTTCTATTAACACGTTTTTATTAGCTTGCTTTCTCGTTTATTTGTTTCTTTGTTTGTATTTCATCCATTCAACCCCACACCCCATCGAGTTTGGGCTCGTTTGTATCGTCTTGACTTGACTAGTACTCTGTTAGGAAATAGTATCAAGGGTCTGATGACGGATCCGGAAAAAGGCCACAGGAACCATGCTACCCCATCGAGTTTGGGCTCGTTTGTATCGTCTTGACTTGACTAGTACTCTGTTAGGAAATAGTATCAAGGGTCTGATGACGGATCCGGAAAAAGGCCACAGGAACCATGCTACCCCATCGAGTTTAGGCTCGTTTGAATCGTCTTGATGAGTATTCTGTTGGGAAATAGTGTCCAGGGTCTGATGATGGAGCCGTAAGGTCACAGGAACTCTGTAATTAAACTATGTAACTCGCATCGACTTTTCAGTCAGTTTTAAAAACGGGTATTTTTATAAAAAAAAGTTTTTTTGGTAGTTAGTACTTAAATATTTTGTTGTTGTTGTTTTCATAAATTTTTTTTCTAATTTTAATAACATTATATCTTGTGTTAAAATGTGCTTAAATTCTATTCTAATATTTCGTAAAAGTATTAAATTTTTATTTCATTTTATTTCACTATTCGTAGTTTAAGGACGAGTTGGGTCGTCTTCGGTCGGTCGGTAGGTATCGGCAGATTAAGAGTACGGAATGATCGGTTCCGAGAAACGCGGCGAGCCGAAAAAGTTCGGGCGGAGACGAGAGAAAAAATCAATTCCTTTGTTACTAACAACTCAGGTGTACAAAAATAAACGAAAAAGAGCAAAACATGAAACGGGCGATGCATAAGGAGGCGCCGAGCAACCCGAGTCGCCTGCGCAGCTTATCGATGGATTTGTATTTTCAACAAGGTTTGTCCTTATCAATTTCTCCAGATTTTGTAAGCGAGCATGCATTTAACTTTTGCATCATTAAATTACAAATTACTTTTTTATATATATTAATGATGAACCTCAAAAGACTGAAGTACCTACCCAAGTAGTTCTTCCATGATAAAAATATCTGTAATGATGATAACATCAAAATAACTATAACTAGGTAATTTAGTAAAAGTATGACGTATTAGTAACTACACTTTTTTAAATATCACAATCACATAGCGGCCTACAATCTACATTGATCCGATTTCATAGTAAGTAGCTAAAGCACTTGAGTAATGGAAATCAGATACAACGGTGGTAGTACAAAAACCAATAATAAAGTGTCGATAAAAAAGTGCGGCAATGGTTATCCTTAAACGAGGCCATGGTGAGATGCGATTACTAGAGACGGGAGTGCGGCCAATTCCGAGAAGCTGGGTCCTGCGCCCGCGCAACCAGTCAGCGGCAACTTCACAGGGGCCAGACCAAGAGCTCTCAAAGCCTTGGTGTAAGTGAGACAATGCATTAAGTTCAGTATAGCGGCATCTCACTTCTACGCCTGCAATAATAGAGCTTTGAGACTTAATAGTAAGTAATAAGGTCCCAAGCGCACGTTAAATCTCCGGAGAGATGAAAAACGATCGGCACATAAGCACAGAATATTTAATAGGTAGTACCTAAGTACCTACTACATAAGTACGCTTTGCAAAGCAAACCCATTCAATTCAGATACGATTTTGCGATACATAGGAAAATGCAGCAGAAATTGTTTTTTGGAGAAGGTGCGTATTATCAACCGTATTGAATTCGTCCCCTCCTCGCGACGAATACGATACGGTTTTGGGAATCAAAATATGCCCCGTGCCCCCGTAAGCGTATCGATTTCGACCCCATCAGTAGACGAAATCAACACGGTTTTACTGTAAATTTTGTCGTTTACATTATTCCCCAAAACCGTATCCGTTTCGTCAACTGGAGGGGACGAAATCGCATATAAGTGTAGGTTAAACATAGTTTTCTCTGTTCCAAATTAGATTCCCTAGTAGCATTTTGTGATGGCATCCATTGGCCAACAGTTGGGAATCCGTTGGGATATAGTTAGTTGGATTGCCTACATGAAACTAACGTTGGCCCAATGCAGTAAAATATTATCGTTTCGTCCAACCATTTACCAACGTTGGGCCAATGCTACTACTACTACCGTTAGTAAAAAACTGTTGGCATTTCTGCAGTGTATTTATAGTAGGCCCTATTAGTTATCATCTAACTTTGGCCCAATGCAGTAAAATATTATCATTTCGTCCAACCATTTACCAACGTTGGGCCAATACTACTACTACTACCGTTAGTAAAAAACGGTTGGCATTTCTGCAGTGTATTTATAGTAGGCCCTATTAGTTATCAACTAACTTTGGCCCAATGCAGTAAAATATTATCATTTCGTCCAACCATTTACCAACGTTGGGCCAATGCTACTACTACTACCGTTAGTAAAAAACTGTTGGCATTTCTGCAGTCTATTTATAGTAGGCCCTATTAGTTATCAACTAACTTTGGCCCAATGCAGTAAAATATTATCATTTCGTCCAACCATTTACCAACGTTGGGCCAATACTACTACTACTACCGTTAGTAAAAAACTGTTGGCATTTCTGCAGTGTATTTATAGTAGGCCCTATTAGTTATCAACTAACTTTGGCCCAATGCAGTAAAATATTATCATTTCGTCCAACCATTTACCAACGTTGGGCCAATGCTACTACTACTACCGTTAGTAAAAAACTGTTGGCATTTCTGCAGTGTATTTATAGTAGGCCCTATTAGTTATCAACTAACTTTGGCCCAATGCAGTAAAATATTATCATTACGTCCAACCATTTACCAACGTTGGGCCAATGCTACTACTACTACCGTTAGTAAAAAACTGTTGGCATTTCTGCAGTGTATTTATCGTTGGCCTTATTGGATATCAACTAATATTCACCCAATGCAGTAAAATATTATCATTACACCCAAGCTATTACCAACGTTGGGCCACTGCAACCGTTTAGACGATTAAGATCATGATTTACTTATTATGAAAACTGACAGCTTCTTTATAATTAGACAATACCACATTGTCACTAATGCAATACAAATCGCAGATACAAGGCCTCGGCACGGATCTTGAGCGTTGAAATTTTATGCGCAGACAAAAAGCATTTTTAGGTCTCGTTAGCGGGGTACGGTACGAGCCGTACGTAGCCGACAACGTTCCACGGGAAAATGTATCTTATGTCTAGGCCATAAGGTAACTTTTCCCGTGGAACATCGTCATCGTCCATGCAAACATGTGACGTTCCACGGGAAAAGATACATTATGGCCTGTTATTAATATAAATTATTTATAATTATTATTTTTATGTAAACACTATTATTTTAGGTGTTTGTGATTTTGTGGAGACAAAATAATGTGAAGTAGACATGTACAGTCGCTCATCACAATAGCACAGAATAACTAATAGTACAAGTACAGAAGCAGCACGCGGCAAAGTCATTTAAATAAATAGCTACTTTTGCTCCGACACAATAAAGTGCAATTCAGGTCGAGCAGTTCACCTAGTAGTTGCCTCTCTTTCTATCGCGTGCTCTTACCTTTTCTGGCGACGCAACGTTAGGGTTATCTTCTTTGAAATCAACTGCGTAGCATATAATATCATATTGTGATAAACGACAAATTGTTTATTGGTTTTTTGATTTTTAAATTCGTACACGGCACAGTAATGTCGATTCGACATTGTTACTATTATAAAAAGGCAATATCTACTTGTGCAGTAAGATGCCGCGCTTGTAGGTACGGCGGCGGGCGTGTGGCGCCCCTCTGCTCACTTGTCCCATAGTAGAATCAAATAAGTAAGTCGTCTTAGTCTAAGCGGTCACGGGATTTTTGGTAACGATCAAGGAAAAGGTTAGATTCATTTTCATGGGTTGTAGAGTGGTCCCCTAATGTGAATGATGTCGATCTGCCTGCTCTCAGTGGTTGCAACATCGAGTTATAGCGCTTACAAGAGGCATCATTGTTACGAAAAAAAAACGATCAGAGAAATGGTCAGTTCTTGTACCTATTCAAAGTGTGGCGTCTCCGTAGCTGAAATGATGTGGTCTGCCAGCTCTCAGCGGTTGCATTTCAGAGCTATGACGCGCGCAAGTTGCAACTAAATGTTTTTTTCGTCAAATTGTATTTTTTTTAAATACTAATCAATAGAGCTCTTTATTCTAATGAAAAAATGTCTTTAGCCATTTTTGCCTAAAATGAATAGTTTGGTCGGAAAAAAATATTTTATGTTTTTTTGTATGGAGTGAGATATTCAATGTGCTCTTACGAGTCTTACGGCCAATAGGGATGTTGACTAATGAATAAAATAACGAAATACTAATAAAAATCGTAAACATATTAAACTTTTAGAGTAGCTTGTATACCTCTTGGTTTTATATATTGCATATTATTTATTTTATGACCCTTCAAAGTTGGGTGGACAAGTCCATTTAAAAAGTATAAAATTTATTAAAATAAATGATACCTTTAATTAGTCCGTAAAATGTATAGCTGCCGAACGAATTTCCTACGCGTTGCATACAAACAAGCAAGGCGTGACGTCATCACTTAGTAGCCGTTAGTATGGAGCGTATTTGGGCATTTGTCCATTTGTGTGATTTCACACTGTGATATCTCGGGCAGTTTTTATGCTAGCGACTTAATTCTTTTACCAATGTTTCTTTTTTTGAGAGGTAATTTATGTCAACATGCCTATTCCTATTTTTTTCTGCCTCAAAACTACTTCCGCGTCAATATTTCAAACGTTTAATATAATCATACACTATCATCGCGCGCCCAAAATTGTACATTCACACAGCTTGGATTTCGAAACAGTATAAAATCGTAATTTTTTAGTAAGAACTGATTTTTTGTCATTCTTTATTACATTCTCATCAATTTTAACACTAGAAAAACCAACAAAACGTTCAGTTAAGGTTTATTATACAATTGTTTTTACCATAATTACAACGCAACTAAAATATAAAGCTAAAATGTTCCCAACAAAAACCATAAATATCTGAGTTGTAATTGTTTCATTAAATTGTTTTGACCTGACCAAATTCCTAACGAACTCTTAAGTAGGATACGAGTAGGATATACTAGAAGAAATTCGGCGATGTCACTAGTGACTCGGTAGCTCAGCGGTCAGAGCATCGGACCGGATATCCAAAGGTCGCGGGTTCGAATCCCGTCTGAGCATTGATCTGGTGCGAGTCGTATTTTTTCTAGTATATTATTTAGTATTGTGTAAGAACTCTTAAGAGGTATTGCGGAAGAGATGGGGCCAACCAATACTAGCTAAAGTCTTTAACGAAACACTACGCATGGTTATTATACCTAGATAATGGGCAGAGTCACACATAATACTCTTACATAAGAAAGGATCAAGAGAAGACATAGGAAACTATAAGCCCATTTCACTGATTTCAAACATATACAAAGTCTTTGCAAAGGTCATACTAGAAAGAATATCTGATAATCCTGATGAAAATCAACCAATCGAACAGGCTGGCTCAGGAAAAACTACAATACAATAGATCTCATCACCATCAAAAAACTCATCCAAAAACACAACGAATATAAAAAGTCAATTTATTTTTATTTAAAGAAAATTAACTTTTTATTACCACACGTAACATGACTTAACTAATATTAAAGAATAGACTATCTAACACAATTAATATTAAATAAAGATTACTAAAATTTACAGGGCTTATTTTACACATAGCTTCTAAACTAGAGACATGCAATAAGACCCAATGTATAATGTTAATTAATGGATAATTAGAAATACAATTCAATTTTCATACAAACAAGGCAACTTTGATGCGTTGATCGTTTTGCTCGCAAGTTCGGCGACTTCCAACAAGCTGAGTTCCGAAAAGGCTTTAGCACCATAGACCACATCTATAATCTGCCACTATGTTTGGCGTTCGTGAACTATGAGAAAGCCTTTGATTTGATTGAAACCAGCCTGCCTAGCATGACCGATTTATATCGCGTGATATAGCATTTTATCGACACTCAACTGTCAAACTCCTTTGTCTTTTTGACAGTTAAACGTGATAAAACGCTATATCACGCGATATAAATCGGTCATGCTAGGCAGGCTGGGCGGTGCAGTCTCACCAAATTTGCCAAGTGGACTACAGGTGATTGAAACCTGGGCGGTGCAGTCTCACCAAAGTTGCCAAGTGGACTACAGGTATATCGAGGTGATGTGGTACTTATACGAAAATGCCAACATGTCGATCCGACTTCGATCAGATACCAATCCGAGTACAGAACCAGAGCACAAATCGTATCCAACTGCAGCGAGGTGTGAGACAGGGAGATGCTATTTCCCCGAAACTGTTCACAGCTGCGTTGGAGGACATCTTTAAACTCTTAGACTGGAAAGGACTCAGAATCAAGATTAATGGCCAGTACCTAACACTCCTTCGTGATGATATAAATCGATATAGTTCTTATGGCTGAAACCTTGGAAGACCTGAACACAATGCCCTAAGATCTCCGTTAGTGCTTCCCAAAGAGTGGGTCTCAGGATGAACATGGATTAGACGAAAAACATATCGAATGCCCATGTTGTGCCCGCTCCAGTTCATGTTGGGAACACTAAGAGTTCGTCAGTCCATTACGTATAGGTACCTAGGACAGGCAGTCCAGTTAGGCAAGTCCAACTTCGAGAAAGAGATCTCTCTTCGAATCCAGTACGGGTGCCACCAGTATTTGGCATTCGGGCAGCTTCGAATACATCTTCCCGTCCGATTTACCTCAGTGTCTCAAGACGAAAGTCTATGACCAGTGTGTGTTGCCAGTGCCAGTGATCACCTACGGCAGTGAAACGTGGCCTCATAAGGAGGCTCAAGGTCACCCAGCGTGCAATGGAGAGTCATACTCGGCGTTTGTCTGCGTAATCAAATCAGAAATGATGAGATCCGTAGGAGAACTAAAGTGATCGACATCGCTCGAAGGATTGCTCAGTTGAAGTGGCAGTAGGCTGGACATACAGCGAGAAGAACCGATAGCCGTTGGGGCAGAAAGGTTCTGGAATGGCGACCGACCGCGGACCGGACGACGCTCCGTGGGTAGGCCCCCGACAAGGTGGACCGACGATCTGCTGAAGGTCGCGGGAAGTCGCTGGATGCGAGCAGTGCAGGACCGTTCGTCGTAGAGATCCTTGGGGGTGGCTTATACCCAGCAGCGGGTGTCGTGCGCCTGATATAATGATACATCCGAGTGATCTGATCGGCATTTTAAGAGCTGTATGTACCAAAGTTCTCAGTTTTAGTATTTCCATACTTTTGCATGCTATTTACGCGACTTTTTAAACTTATCGAAACAGCTCTTACAATCCTGATAGATCAGTTGTGTGTATATTGCGATCTGGATCTCCTCCATTTACTCTATTGATAGCCGTCTTCAAATCACAGCTTGATCAATCCCTTGCGGAGAACCAATGCTTCAAAGTTACCTCGTTTGTATGAAAATTAATTAACTGGAGCTTCTTATTATATTATGGATATGGATTATTTATTATGGACGGATACGTCGCATAATAAAATATTGATGATTTTAGTTTCTGCTTGTTTCTATCGATGTTCATAAATACAATTATAATATTAATATATCTTCAAAATCTTTACTTTTGTGAAAAATAAACGAGCCTTATTTTTTTTTAGTAAAGCCCAAAATAAAGGTTTTTAAAAATAATAATAATATTTAGTTTCTATCGTTATAATTTTAAAAGCTTCATTTATTTGAATATAATATTAATCATTAATCTGATGAAAACTTTTTTCTTTATTGTAAAATAATAATACTATTTTAGTTTGTAATAACCCGCCTGGGCCTTACTTAACATCCCGCTGCATTTTTTGTTTCGGTTTTATTTTATTTATTATGGTAAAAAAGTTACCCATAGTTATAATAGTAACATTAGTGACTGAAAGCTTTGTTGGCTTTTATTGTGTTAAAATTGATGAGAAAGTAATAAATAATGACAAAACAACCAGTTTTTACTAAAAAAAACGATTTTATACTGTTTCGAAATCCAAGCTGTGTAAATGTACAATTTTGGGCGCGCGTTGATAGTGTATGATTATTTTAAACGTTTGAAATATTGACGCAGAAGTAGTTTTGAGGCAGAAAAAATTAGGAATTGGCCGTAAGAGCACATTGAATATCTCACTCCATACAAAAAAAACAAAATATTTTTTTCCGACCAAACTATTCATTTTAGACAAAAATGACTAAAGACATTTTTTTATTAGAATAAAGAGCTCTATCGATTAGTATTTTTTTAAAATACAATTTGACGAAAAAAATATTTAGTTGCAACTTGCGCGCGTCATAGCTCTGAAATGCAACCACTGAGAGCTGGCAGACCATATCATTTCAGCTACGGAGACGCCATACTTTGAATTGGTACTAAAACTGACCATTTCTTTGATCGTTTTTTTTTTCGTAACAATGATGCCTCTTGTAAGCGCTATAACTCGATGTTGCAACCACTGAGAGCAGGCAGACCGACATCATTCACATTAGGGGACCACTTTACAACCCATGAAAATGAATCTAACCTTTTCCTTGATCGTTACCAAAAATCCCGTGACCGCTCAGTCTATTAAAAGAAGTTGTGTTCGCGACTGTACAATCCCCTCCCCTTTGTACTATTATGTATTCTGTGCACCCGCTCAGAGGGCCTATTTAGTACGAGTTGTGTTTCTCACCTCACTTTGCGAATAGTATCGGGTGAAAGAGAGATAATCATACGAGTGAGTGAAAGAGTGATAGAGAGAAGACGATAGTTAACTATTCGCAAAGTGAAGTGAGTACAAAAAACCAACTCATACTAGGCCCTCTGGATCCGTGGCGGCCGACCGAGGGAGGCCCGGCGAGACGAGGTGAGCGATGGAACGACGGCAAGGTTGCGTTCAGAGCCTTAGAGCGCGGTTGTTTGGTTGTTTTTTATCTCACTCAAGGTTCGGAACGACTAAGAACTTTAAATGTCAATGTCAATACAAAGTCTTCATTCTCCATTTGGAAAACGAATAATTAAAACTTTTCTTTATTCTAAATCAAATAAAATCCGTTTTTTGAGGATCTAGGTACCATGATTATTTTTTACTCAAAAACATCAAAATACAAAATAAGGTCAATTGACATTGACATTTTTTCTATAGACAAACGTCAGAGCGTTTTACAACCATCCATTTTGATCATAGATAGTATATTTTGATGGTTAAAAAGTTGCAACGCTCTGACGTTTGGAACAGGAAGGTTGTGTCAGTCAACCGAACGTCACGCTCTAATGTTTGGAATGCCGTTAGAGCGTTGGGTTGCACTCGGAGCGTAGGGTTGCGTTCAGAACGTTTGAGCGTCGGTTGTTTGGTTGTTTTTTAACTCGCTCTAAGGTTTGGAACGACCACGAACTATCAATGTCAATGTCAATACAAATTCTTCATTTTCCATTTGGAATACGAATAATTTAAACTTTTCTTTATACTAAATCAAATTAAATCCGTTTTTTGACGATCTACCATGATTATTTTAAAAATTAGACATAAAAACATCAAAAATACAAAATAATGTCAAAAGACATTGACATTTTTTCTATAGACAAACGTCAGACCGTTTTACAACCATCATTTCTGATGTCAACCGAACGTCACGCTCAAATGTTTGGAACGCCGTAGAGCGTTCGGTTGTGTAGATAGGTTGCACTCGGAGTGTAGGTTTGGAACGCGCCTTAGGTTTGGAACGCCGAACGCGCGCCTCGGCCCTCGGCCGGCGGGCGGCGGCCGGCGGGGCGGCCCGGCGGTCGGCCATTTTTGTTGTGGACTCGCGCGCGCTCGCTCGCGCCGCGTCGCAAGCGACATTTTCTGTTTTCAAAAATGTTTAAAGTTGTAGAATTTGAAGATGCCAGTCTTGGCATTATTCGCCAAGAATGGCTCACGCCTAGAAAGAGGCAGTGTCTGTGGCCGAGGTGGCTGTACAACAAGTTATTATCCAAGTATAATAAATCCCTATTAACACAAGCGGTTCCGGATGATGATTGGGCAGTGCACGCCATCAGACGTACTTTTTATGAAACCGGTGAGTGCCTAACAACCTAAAAGCGTAGGTATGTATGTAGGGTACCTTTATTTTTGTAGAATGGTTACTTAAAGTTGTACAACTATCTCATTGCTTGCTGGTGCGTGTTGTGTCGAGTCACGAAAAATTGTGGTGAAATTATATTACCTACGTATTTTTCTCTTTGATGCGTTTGATGCACTACTTTATGTGAATTGGTAATGGTTTGTAACGAAGAATGGGATGTGATGTGAGCTTTTTTGGAACTGACGCGGATGGTCCGCTGGCTAGCCAGCCAGCCATAGATAGAGTCGGTCCGCTGGCCAGCCGGTCGGCAATCGGCACTCGCGTCGAAGCTCTATCGGCGCCTTTGATATCTTTACGCCCCAGTGGTGTGGTGTGAGAAGAAAACTACTGAAAGCGAAGCGGTCGGCGGCGGTCGGAGAGACATCGTCAGATTTAATATTTGTTTGCAGTTGCAGTAGGTACCTATTTAGCCAAAGTTTCAACAACTGATTCATACCTACTCGATTTATTGTCAAAATGTTTCAGAGGTAGGTAATTTAGCGTATTCCTATATTATTATAATCCACATTATAATTCATAAAATATTATTTTACAGATGACATATCTAAAGCCAGACAAAAGTGTAAAAAGGCTGAAAGTGAATCGGAATTAGCTTCAACTGATATTGAACCAGATACCGCCGAAAAATGGCAAAGGAAGAGGAAAGTTCGTCCTCGTAAAATTTATAGTGATGCTGATGACCATGAAGAAAGTGATGATGAATGTCAAATCAAATATCCAATTCCACCAAAATCAATTTTACCACCACCACCTGTATGTAAACGGACATGTTCGTCACCAAGATTGTTAGAAGATTTTAATGTTGGTAAGTAACAAAACAAAGTTTCTTACTTGTAAGATTGTGAATTAGGTATATTTATTTATTAGGTTATACGTACCTATTTATTTATTTAATCAGAAGTATCAGAACTGGCTAACTAGTTTTCTTACATTTATATGAAGTGTCCAGTGAGATTGTTTATAATTCATTATCATAATAATAATAATAGTACCCACTTTACAGATTCTCCGATATCTTATAACCCCACTAACGAGGAAACCACACCAACAACATTGCGGTCGAAACATAACCAGAAAACGTTCCTGGAAAGAATAAATGCTTCTTTAGGTAAATATTACAAGAATAGAGTCTGAGTTAGTCTGAGCATCTGAGTTATAGAGTTTCTTGTCCCTTAATTCAAAATGGTAACATTTTTTTTATTGTCTGGTAAATTTCTACATATTATATATACATGAAGTGTCAAGTAAGATTGTTTATAATTAATTATTATAATAATAATAGTGCCCACTTTACAGATTCTCCGATATCGTCAGCGTCACATAATCCAACTCCAACTAATACTGCGGAAACCACACCAACAACATTGCGGTCAAAATATGCACAAAAAACAGTATTGGAAAAAATAAATTCTTCTTTAGGTAAATAAAAATTACAATAATACCTAAATAGTTATTTTTATATCTTCACATCGGAGTTCTAGAGAATGGAGACATGATGACTTTGATAATTAATTTGATAGATTTTATTTAAGTACGTATATTGTTTTAGAATCTACTATAATAAGAATATAACTTTTTTATTTTAGATGTCATTGCCGACTGTCTCGGACACATGAAAACTGAAGTTGAAGATCTTAAACAAACTCAAAATGATATTCTTTTGAAATTATCACATACTACTGCAGCACTACCCACTTTAGAAATAGAGATACCATTTAAATCAGTTGAAGATTTGAAAAACATTCAAAATTGGCTTGATTCAGAACAAGAACACAAAGAACAATTGGTAAGCCTATTAAAATTCTAATAGAAATTTACAAGGAAGCAAGACCATTGGAGGCACTGATGATGTATAATAAATAATATGCTATGTAATGTAGTTATAATACTAGTATTATATAAAATTTAATTAAATAGTGTACACACAATAGCGCTTTAGACTGTTTGAGACTGCCTTTATGTCCTACGTAATAAAAGCTGTTTTCGCAGTTTAACTGTATAACCTGACGTGCTGTTGAGTGTACATTATTGTTTTGCTTTTATTTGTCATTGCTTATTATTGAAATATTGACTTTTTGCTACAGATAAATAATTTGAGCTATATTGGTGGGAAAAGAACAGGCTCAATTACAAGAAGAATTCTGGAACGAGTTTTCACTGACTCTTTGGCAATACAATGTAACTGGACTGGAAATAATAATAAGTTCAGTTTGAAAAATTTAGAATTGATTAAAGTCATAATATTGGAAGGCTACAGAACTTAGGTCTTTCCTTTTATACCTCGGCCCTGTAGTTTTATCTAACATTTTATCAAAAAAATTGTTTGAACATTTTTTAACACTGCATTGTTCTATTTATATATTATGTGGTGATTTGTGTGCCGAATTTGAATGGCGAGAGTACGCAAATAACTTGTTGCATTGTTTTGTTCGTAACGTACCAATTCTATACACGAAAGAACTTCTTGTGTACAATTTTCACAATCTTTTACATCTTACAGCAGATGTTGAAAACTTTGGAATGCTAGATAACTTCTCTGCATTTCCTTTTGAAAATTTTATGACTAAAATTAAACAAATGGTTCGATCGCACAACCACCCATTAGAACAAGTAGCCAAAAGAACGGGTGAATTGAAATGTGTCAGTGAAAAGTCTCAAATATCAACCATTGTAAAAAAAAAAATGTAATACATAAGATAATTTTAGAAAATAATTGCAGTGTAAATATAAATTCGTGCTTCAATACCAAAGAGGGTGATATTGTTAGGATAAAAACCATTGAAAAGATTTGTGATAGTTCCTTATTTAAATTGGGTTGTGATTGTTTTGTGGATAAGACTGACTATTACAAATTACCTATTGAA
Source organism: Agriphila straminella (assembly GCA_950108535.1). Taxonomy (NCBI): domain Eukaryota; kingdom Metazoa; phylum Arthropoda; class Insecta; order Lepidoptera; family Crambidae; genus Agriphila; species Agriphila straminella. The sequence continues at coordinate 8,264,602 of OX467306.1, read as the reverse complement.
AGTAGTCGCCTAGGTATATTTAAGGTTTGTCATTCCGAAAATGTTTATATCTGTTCATCTATTTTGGATAAAAAATGTTTACTTCTACCTAATTTTAATGACAATGAATCATTTGTATGTTTGCCATTTGTTAATATGACGCGAAGTCATTAAATGTGTGATACTTCCTGGCAGGACACAGTCAGATTTGATAAATTTTATTCATGGAATAAAATGTTTTAAGTAGGTATAATGTGTTTAAATTTGTAACATAGTAATAAAATTTGTTTATATTGTAGTTTGATTATAATTAATCATTTTATTGGGTCCTGCCAGGAAAACTACTCTACCTACAGCAAGACCCATTTTGTTTTTACCACTTTTCAAAATTATGATGTGAAAAGAATGTACGTAAATTGTTTATCACAATAATAACATGTAACTTGCACTTTTCACTAAGGAAATGCAGATTTTTATACAAACAAATCAAAAACTTTCTCAGCAATTACTTTTCTTAATTTTCAAGTTGGACGCCACGCCAGCCATTGCCGTTTGATGAGAAAGGAAAGTTTTTCAATACATTTGCGAGAAAAAAATATTGGTACAAATGTCAAATTTTAGTGTCAAACAAAATAATATCATGTCTGGATGCAATCATGGGTCAATTTTCCACTTTCCTTTCTCATCAAGCGGCAATGGCTGGCGTGACCGTTGCCGTTTAGTTTGATAAAAAGAAGTAGGCGCTAGTTCTGCAGCTTATAGATACCCTCGTGAGTCAATATGATTATAAAAAAGTTTTAAATAAAAGATATATATTATTATAATACCATTTTTTATTTGCTCCACAGCTGGAATACCCTTCGGACGCAGAACGCTAAAAGCGCAAAATCACAAGCCATCGTAAAACGTCATGCGCTTTTGAAGTTCTACGACTGAAGGGATTATTCATCCTTAGCGTGGGTCAAACGGATGCAGCACAGCTTGTAGCAACGCAGCGTGTGACGGTAAACGACTTTATGTATGAATGCTATGGTATGACTGATGCGCAGCCAGTCGTGCTGCGTTCGTTATGACATGTACTGTCATATACCATAGCATTTCATACATAACAACGTCGCTTGTTGTTACGCGCTGTGCTGCATTCGGTTTGACCAGCCACTTTTAAGCAAACTCCAACCGTTTGCCAACTGTAGGGTAACTGTCAATATTGTGTCAGAGGGCCCCACAATGCAAAACAACTGTAGGGTAATCGTAAATATTGTTTAGGAAGGCCCCACAATGAAAAACAACCGATGGCCAACTGTAGGGTGAAGGTAAATATTTTTAGGAAGGCCCCACAATGCAAAACAACCGATGGCCAACTGTAGGGTAACCGTAAATATTGTTTAGGAAGGCCCCACAATAAAAAACAACCGATGGCCAACTGTAGGGTGAAGGTAAATATTTTTAGGAAGGCCCCACAATGCAAAACAACCGATGGCCAACTGTAGGGTAACCGTAAATATTGTTTAGGAAGGCCCCACAATGAAAAACAACCGATGGCCAACTGTAGGGTGAAGGTAAATATTTTTAGGAAGGCCCCACAATGCAAAACAACCGATGGCCCTTCAGAAGGAAATTCTACAATGGCCCTTCGAAGAAGGGCCTGCCACAATAAGATGGCCAATTCCAACCGTTGTCCAACTAACGACGTGCACGTGGCCCGACCAAATGCCAACAATAAATGCTATTAGGGTTAGGCTCCTTGTAGGAAAATAAACTTTAATTTAATTTAATTTATTTAATTAGGTACACTGACAGCAATACATATCAAGCATTCACATTATTTTAATCAGTATCACACATTATATGCTTGCCACTTAGGAGTGTACACAGCATTCAATACAATTATATAACAATAACTCCTAACTCACAACAAAAACGGAAACAATATTTAAATTAAAATCAAAATCGGAATAAAAATAATCACAATAAATATCCAAAAAGAACCAAAATTAAAATAAATTAAAAATTAAAACTGGAGAAAAAATATTAAAATTAAAATCAAATAAATGTCAAAATTAAAAATAAATTATAAATTATGAATTAAATAAAAAACTATGATGAAGCAATATTAATATTAAGATCAAAATCAAAATATCAAAATAAAATAAAATACAAAATTCCAATAACTAGGGGTTAAAATGAGGATGATGTGGACTTCAGCAGCTTGCGTTTGAGCTGGGTTTGAGAATCGTTGAAGATGTCAATATCTGGTAATTTGGCATTCATATCATTGTAGGTTGAGCAAATTCTGGAGAGGGGATGATGATGACCCAAATTGGTTCTGCATCTAGGTAGACTAAATGTTTTAGTCAGCGGATAATAATAATAGTAGGGAATAATAAGATAATAATAATAGTAGGGGATAATTGTAGGGAACCGTCAATTGTACCATGTCAAGAATATTTGAACATTTAATTTTATTACTTAAAATTTTATGTAAAAATACCAAATCCGCAACAGTTCGTCGAGATCTCAAGGTGGACATTTCGAAAAAGGACAATCGCTGTTCATATGGTTGTTTATGAGTTATACCGGGTGAGAGGAAGGCAAGATGGCGAGTGAATGCTCGTTTGGATACTTTCTATGCGTTGAGATGGAGTAGTGTAGACTGGATTCCAAGCAATGCTAGCGTATTCCAGATGGCTGCGGACTAAGGAATTATACAGGATCAATCTAATCTGCAACGTTTTAAATCCTTTTAGATTTCGTTTGAGGAAACCCAACATTTGAGCGGCCTTCTTGACCACTACGTCTATATGTTTTGAGAACTGCAGCTTACTATCTAACACCACCCCCAGATCACGAACTTCATCCACCCTTAATAAGACAAGACCGTCAAGAACATAAGTAGTTTCCAGAGGTCGAACTTTTTTTGTAAAACTTATATGAAAACATTTGTCCGCATTAAGCGTCATTCCATTGTCACAGCACCATGCTTTGACATTATTTAGATCCGTTTGTAAAAGATTAGCGTCAGCTGCGTTTTCAACACTTCTGTATATTTTTAAATCGTCTGCAAATAAGGAAACTTTACTGTGTTGAATTCGCATGGTGATGTCATTAATAAATATAAGGAATAGAATAGGACCCAGGTGGGACCCCTGGGGAACACCAGAAATAGCAAAATAAACGTTAGACTGGAATCCATTCACCACTACTGTCTGAGGTCTTTTTGAGAGATACGACCGAAACCAGTCCAGCAAGGAACCGCCTACACCACTGTTCTTTAGTTTTGCTAGTAGAGTATTGTGGTAACTTTATCTCATTGTAGCTAAAAGTGTATTACACTTTTTATTTTCAAATAGTTGCAAAATGTATCAATCAACTTTATCCCTTCCACGCTTAAATAATTATTGATGAAGAACTCTAACCCAACTTCAAGTCTGTTTATGTTGGGCGCGCATTCTCTTGCCGTTTGCCGGCTAGTTTATTTATAACCTCCAATTTGTTTAAGTAAAAATGGATGCTAGGCCGATTAAAACGTATTTAAGTGATATTTCAAATCAAAAGCAGTAGGGGTGATGATATCAGTAGGAGAAATGGCTGTCTGTGCCCTGAAACAAATTCTCCCCGTTATGGTCCACATTATAAATTACTCCTTACAAACAGGTAAATTTCCTCTCCTTTGGCGCAAGGCTTATGTTACTCCTTTGCCAAAAACCTCCTCTCCTCGACTTCTTAATAACTTCCGACCTATTTCCATCCTCCCTTTCCTCTCTAAAATCCTAGAAGCCGTAGCCCATAAACAAGTTTCCTCTTTTATTTATTCTAACTCCCTTATCACTCCCAACCAGTCAGGTTTCCGTCCTGGGCACAGTACAACAACAGCACTCCTCAAGGTAACTGATGATATACGACTGGGCATGGATGGTCAACTTGTCACCGTCTTGGTGCTTATTGACTTTTCTAATGCATTCAACATGGTAGATCATGACATCTTACTCGCCATTCTAAAGTCCTTAAACTTCTCGGCGCTGTCACTGGAGTGGTTTTCTAACTATCTTTGCGGCCGCCAACAGGCGGTGCGCGTGGGATCCGATGTGTCCCACTGGAATGATCTCACTGCTGGCGTTCCGTAGGGTGGAATACTATCTCCTCTACTATTTTCCATATTTATTAATTTTCTTTCCTCTTCGCTTGGTTGCTCTTATCATTTCTACGCGGACGACTTACAATTATATGAACAGTCACCAGCCGAAGATGTTGGCTCTGCACTTTCTTTATTAAATAGCGTCTTAGTTAGCATCAGCACCTGGTCTAAAAACTACGGTATCGCGGTTAATCCGTTTAAATGCCAGGCTATCATAGTCGGGGGTTTTAAACAGATTGCCAAAATTGATAATAACTCGATTTTGCCTATAGTTTTCGACAATACTACCATTCCCCTGTGCTCAAGTGTTAAAAACTTTGGGCCTTCACATTGATTCCACGCTTAGTTGGACAACGCAAATTGCCGAGGTGAGTCGAGCAGTTAAGTCGCAAGACGATCAAGCTCTGGGGCCCTATTTTTGAATCCTTCGACTGGCGTCGAGCGATTAGTTTCTACTGATTTTCGTTCTACATTTGACTTTCCATATTTTCAAAATTCCGACAAATTATCGACTTCATCATGGCATAGTCAAAAAGTCAGATTTCCAACTTTTTTTTGTGGCCCAGCTGTAGTCCGGCACGTGCCGAAATCGATACGCTTACGGGGAATATTTTGATTTCCAAAACCGTATCGTACCTATGCGTCTCTAGGAGGGGACGAATTCAATAGGGTTGAGGAAATACGCCTAAAACCTCAATTCAACGGTCAAACCATAGTAAAAAACGCAACATTCACTTGTTTCCCATCATAAAAACTTTTATGCATAGGTATTATGAATATTATTTTCTAAATATTTAATCAAATATTATTTTCTGAGCATTATGTATGTTCTGTATAACCATAATTACTTATAATGTCATTCAGTTAGACGGCTGGATATCATTTAAGCTGATAAATGAAAAAGCTGTTGGCTGCGACTGCGACATATAAGTATACATAATTTTGTATTTATCATACTATCATCGATTACGAGTTTTCTTTACCAGCTCAGTGTTTATGTAATTGTGGTTAACCAGGAGTTAACCTGCTTTTTTTTTACTATTAATATTTGACAAGACGTGTAGGTTTTTTGTATTAAATATTATCGTTACAGATTTTTCAACACACTTGCTCGTAAAGTGAGCCCTAACCCTAAGATTTTTCAACACACTTGCTCGTAAAGTGGGCCCCAACCCTAATACATCGCTTTTAGGGCCATAAACCGAGCTATAACAAACGCGTGCAATAATATATAAAACACAAATACGTAATAGAATTAACCCTACAAAGGTAAATTAGTACCATACTGCAAGTTCTATGCGAGTAAACAGAGCAATCCCAATTTAGCCGGGTAATACAGTTATTTTTTTAGTAACAACAAAGAGGTTTTATGCTGCTGAAAATTCATATTCATTTTTGGAATAAATAAATGTGTAAGTCCTTAATTTATTATATCTTAAATAAAAAGTTAAGATATAATATATATGTATGTTAGTCTGTAGGGTATTTATTATATGGGCCTAATATTGTAAATGATATTTCTGTTGCCTGAAATAAATGATTATTATTATTATTATTTTTATTATTATTAATTAAGTCAAACAAATATTTATTATTATCAAATTATTCATAATTCACAATATTTTGTTATAAAATATTAAGATCTCGCAAATGTGTTGAAAAACGTCGTATGAAACTCGTGAGCTCTTGCTTATTGCTTGCAACCTAATACCTGCCTATCATTATGCCATAATATCATTATCTATGCCTATGTCCTATATCTACATCTACTATGTATCGATCGAGCATAGCCTTAAAATTATACGTAAAAAAACACTCACAATTATATGTAAAAAACACAATTACTTAATTCGATTAGTGCAATCCAGAATTCATTAAGTATATAAAACAAACGGGTAACTTTCACATTTGCAAATTACAGTAGTTGCACCTGTCAGCGGCGGCGGCGTTACAGACGTAGGCGTAGTGATGTGGTTCATAGAAAGCGAGATCTCAGGCTTTTGAGAGGTTGATCGAGCAAAATGGCTGGCGTCAGCGGGTCGCCTGCGCCATGCCGAAATAAACCGCATGCGTACCGTGTTCAATGGGAAGCGGGGCGCGGGCGCGGGGGCAGCCGCCGCGGCGCTCGCGCCAAAATTAGACGTAAACACGGCGGACACGAGGCGCCGGCGACCGAACACAGCCCACACTCTCAAACAGGACCATACAATTTATACCTATCTATCAATCATGCTATGCACAATGTTTTTTTTTCACAAGCATGCAAACGACTCCTTTCTACCCGATGTTTAGCTAAAAGGAGGCTTAACAAACGTACCATACCGTACCGACCCTGAAAACTCAAATTATACTCTTCACACCTCCTTTAAAGAACCTTATGTAGAAGAAGGCACAGAGAAGGGTGGCAATTTAATTAGGTACCTGGAGAGTTTTCCGAAGGATTTTGCATAGGTAGAGCCCGTAGAACTCGTAAAGCTAAATACACCAGAAATTAAATGTGGTGCTCACAAAACATGAGAATCGATTGAGAAATGCGACCTGTAACTGTAAAGGAGAACAGCCGATCAGACATAGATATACGAAACGAAAGCATCTTTGCTCAAGCTGAACTAAAAGGGGGACGCTTCGCGCTTGCTCGGTCAGTGAATAATTATTGAGCAAAAGATGGTTAGTCACACAACTCCTCTCAGTAATAAAAAATGTGCATAGGTAGGTACTACCTATCAGTAGCGCATAGGTACGCAAACCTGTGAAATGAACCGAGTTACGCGGTGACATCGCATGAGTAATAGAAATCACAAGTATCACAACACAACACAATCCAGTTCACAATGGTAAATTGAAGATATTGCACTGACTATCCAATCAAAACCAACGGTAGCACCGCCCGCCGGCGGCGCCGGGGCACCGTCCCTTATGCTAGGTTAGGTAGTACATGAATGTAAATTGAGCTATATTTTCGACATTTTGTGATTTAGCGAGGTAGTTTTATATTTTATACAAACATAAAATTGTGAAATGAATCATTTATTTTTTTATTATTTCATGATACATATCATTCATGGCTCTTACAATAGGTAAAGATGGCTGTCCAATCAACTATCCGTCTATCGTGCTTTATTGATGTGTTTTATCGAAAACATGAAATCTATGATCATAGCCAATGATAAGTTAGTCAATCTCGATTAGTTAGCTAGTATAGTTTTGCCAAATTAATATAAAGCCTTACCCACACTATTACTTATTCAAAGGGCCATTAATATAATAAAATTAGAACCACGTCAACCAAGATTTAAAGCTTTATGTGATAGTCTTTTATTTTAATCAGTGAGTAACAAACAAACACATAGTCGCTGTGAGGGGACGAGCAAGTCGATGACGTTGGCCCTAAGGCGCTTTGTCAATGTACACAGTTGACCCCGTTTGATCTCACAATTAAGCATGGCGATACTCTGACTGTATTACCCATGCACGATCTGAGCATTCGAACTTGGCACATTGGAGGAAGCACTAAGCACTTTTTGTCAAACGAAACAAGTAATAAATACACTACATAAAAAACCGACCAAATAGGGCTACCTACTGGGCGGAGTTTTTCTGTGGTACGTGTTGGACCGCATTTTAATTCATTGGTTTTTAATAAGAAAATGAGGGAATTTGATTTATCGGTACATTTACTGAATTTTGTTGGTAAAATATACGTAACACTTAATCAACTTTATCACCTCAAGTTCATAATTAATGACTACGGAATAAAATTTTGGATAAAAGCTGACTTTGGCGGCTTCTCATGCCTTCGTTTTCTAATATTTAATAAAATAAAAAACAGTCTTTGTCAACATAACGAGTTCCAATTTCAAAACAAAGATATCCCACACGTTTGGGAAAAAAAATCTTTTTTCGCGCCCCCCTTCACCTTCTAAAATACCTATTTTTTATACTTTACCTGGCTTTGGGTCGGCAAGACACATCTTTAGTGCAAATATGAAGACTAGCTTCAACGGTTTAGCTGCTAGAGCTTTGTGACAGACGAACACAAAAGTGACAGCAATAGGGCTCCGTATGACCCCTTTGGGTACGGATCCATAAAAATGAAATACAGGAATTATTGCAATGGATAATATTATTATATCTTGAATTTGTATTAAAGGTGACAAAAATCTTGATGTTTTCACAAATCACAAACAAACAAAACCTTAAAGATAAAGCATACCTACTTACTTGATTGAAGGTCTTAAAATAAGACCACTTGGTTAGAGGCTAGCGCGGTGGGCCACCGGTGTGGTCTGCCTTAATGCTCCATCTCACTCTATTATCGCAACAGCAGCTTTGTAAGTATATCATGGCAAGTATTATTGGAGGACATTAATACCGATGACACAAGCCGATGAGAGCCATCTGTGTCCACAAGGCTTGATAATGCACTACGAACAAAGATCTACCCTTGAAGGCGCCGCCCCGCCGACGCCGCGCGCCGTACACAAACCGAAGTCTATACCCATCGAAATACCACATTACGTCGGTAAAACACGACTATTAGATGCATTTGTTACAATACTTCAAAACAATTTAGAATATTTCAAGTGTTCTCTGGACTGACAGGCTAAAGTGTGCCTTTTTAATTCGAGTTGTATGTTTAATTTCACTTTGAGAAAGTGCTATTAATAGTGTTCCCATCAAAATTTTATTTGTAAGTAGTAAGTACCTACTACTAATAACGTTTCATGCCAGATTACAGCAAAACATTTAAAAGGCTTTAGAGGCGTGAGTTTCGTAATTTCAATGGCATTTAACAAAAGGCTGAGTTCATCAAATGTCAAGATTTTGGCAGCTTGGAATAGGCATTTGCAATTTTAATTACTTGTTTATCTATCATTCAAAACTTTGTACCCACCCCTTTGTGAATTTCGGTGCTGGATCGATTTCTAAGAACACAGCGCGTTTCTGATCAGCGTCGATAAAGACGTTGTCTAGAGCCAACATCCAGTAATCAGAGCGTGGAAACTGAGTAACTACCTTGTTGCTATAGTTGCTCTGATATTATAACTCTTCGCTGTAAGATCTTAGGGTTCACAATATTACCTACACAGAAGATACTCAATACGACGTACGCTTAGTTCTATCGAACAAACAAGGATGTAGGTATATGTCACATGACGATTGAAAGGTAACACGTAATGTGATATTATATTTTTAATGCTGGATAAATTTAATAATGTATGTGGGTTGCCAGAAAGGATCGATGCTAAATATGATAATTTTGGAAATCACTTGTTACAAAATCGTTTTCACTATTGAAATCAGTAGGAGAAAGTATAGTAACGGCAGACATATTATTACTTTGTTCTAAAACGAAAATCGTATTCTCAAGAGAGTGCCGTTAGGCAGAGCTACCTGTCGCGCACGGGCGACGCGACCAGCCGACGCTGGGCGACTTCTCAGAACTCGATAGCGTGTTGTTCTGTATGTATGTTATCGCAGAACTCTATGATAACTCCACTCGTTATGATTACTTCACCTTTTCTTTCTTAGTATTCGTCAGATTATTTCCCACACAACGAATCTTGCTGTATTTTAAATTATAACTTATCAGTCGTTATCGAACTCTATCGCATTATCTTGTAATATTCCAGTCGTTTCATTATCGTCACCTGGCTATGAGGTCATTTTACTGTTTATTTCTTCATTAACCACTTTTCTGTTCTGGTCCTCACAAAATATGATACCGGACTGGAGTCAACTCGCAAAGAAGACTACTCTCATAATTAAGAGTACCATTAATAAGTATAAAAATGGCTGCACTGTATTAAAAGCAGGTATCATAATGATGACGTGTTCGCATAATTACGCTGGCTAAGTCTACTTTTATCGGGTGTCAGGTACCACCAGTCAAGGTAGGTATACCGTAACTTTAAACGAACGGCCTTGCCAAAGCCGTCCGAGAGGCTATTCCTTTCGCCATCCGCCACGCACACGGCAATATTTCAAATTACACACTAACTCGTATTATGATAGACGTAAAGGTCACATTCGAACAAAGAGGTTCGACATGTTTGTCTGTTAGGCAAGTACACCTATCTAGTAACTAGCTAACAACACAAGTTTGAACAAGTTGACGTAATTAGTGCAGACAAAGCTATCCTTCTTTTCACCGTTTCCACCACCATGACCACCACGGCTACCGTAATCGTTGTCAATATGTCGATAACGGTTATTTTTAAATTAAATACTAGTACTTGCCTACTAATCAATAGGCAAAAAGACTTTAGCCGGAAACTGATCAAAAACAATAATGCTAATGATTTGACAAACATCTCTTTGCTTGCATTGCAACTTGCAACGTGCTCCTTTAACTAAAGATCTCAGATTAACTTCACCAAATGGTGGGACACTAGCATTCGACTCATGTTTTAAATAAGCTCGTCCCAGATAGCCAGATACCTTTTTGTACTCTGCCAAGAAATACTAATAATTTACTAAGTATCTAAATAGATAGGTACCTAGGCACTCGAAGAGCTTTGAGTACCTTACCTACAATTTAAAAATTTAGATTTTAATTGGCTTTAGGTATGATAAATTTGGGTTGGATTCAAAGGAGTCAACAGCTCAACATTTACCTAATCATAAACAGAACGATAGATCTAATAAACCTGTCTAAATAAAACTAAGTTCAATGAACTGAAGCTATCTTTTCGAACGATGTTCATTCTTTTGTATGCAGCGCGAGAGGTTTCTCTGATTAAGGATTCAAAGAACGACACTTAAAAGGAAATATTGTTCAAAACTCGAGTCCGCCCATCGTCGGTCGTATGAACAACGGACAGTCTAGTCGCTCATGTATTATAATATATGGCACGCATGTCGTTTAACGTTATATATTTGTGTTGTGTTGTGTATAAGACTGTGATGATAGGTACATCATAGGGCACTTTGATAGTTTTGCGTATCTGGCATGGCAACTCACAAATATTTGAATAAGTACCTATAAAATGTTATGTTTTTAAAACTTAAGAATTCATTCATGAAATTAAAAACAAAAATTGACCGGAAGTCGCAAGTAGTTTTTTTTAATCACAATGGAAAGTTCGTCGCCCGTAGCAAAAATGAAATTTACGCGAAAAGATAGGGTGACGATTTTTATGATTTTGAAACTTCGCTTTATGCACTGCTTCACTTCTTTATGCTTTTAGAAAAGGAAACACTTTATTTGAATATCATAAAGCATTAGTTTTCAGAATTAATCGTTTTCCTGTCTCTCCTATGATGATATTGGAGGGAGAGGGTCATCAACGGCAGTCAAATGCGATCATTGTGGAAAAGATTACTATTATCACAAGATTAATAGAAGAAAACACGACATATTACCTAATGAAGGATTTGAGGATACTTGGGGATTGGTATGACTCAAAATAAAAGAAAAATATTCATCAGCATTCAAGTTAGGAAACTTTGTTGCCGCTGGATTTTTCATAAACTCACCATGATTTAAAAAATATGTTGTTAGAGTGCGAACTTCGTCGTTCAAATGCTGTGTATGAATATTGAGATTTCTATCATCTTCTGATAAAGCATGGATATGTTAATGTAAAACCCCAAACTCTGATAAATCATAAGATTTTCCAATAAAACCTAAGATTTACCAGGTCATAATGGTAAAAGTCAAAACTGATATTTGTGGATAACGGTGTTGACTGTACAAATATCTACTCAAAGAACCGATTAATGTGCTATGTGTATGATCTCCTTGTTCAGTTGCTTGTTGTCCTAATTAAATTTAAAAAAAAATACCTGTGATCATCGTTCATTTCGAATTATTGCACACCATTCACTCAGTAAATCTTTGGTTTTTACCTCAAAGACACGACTTATGTTGAAGGTGTTTTAAAATTATATCTAACTAATAAATGTACCATCTAATTTAGACTAGGTATTGACTGGTGGATATTAATATTGTAATGAATAATTAAGAAATTTTACTCTTAATGGGACAAATAAAAATAATGATGATGAACAATGTATCAGAATGAGATTACAATATATTTTTTTTTACTGATATGTGATTGAAATTAATTATTTTTACTTTATCCTTAATTTTATTATTAAAATCAATTAATTCACTGTTTTATTTCAAAAAATCCAACATTTACCAAACCTTCATTGGTAAAATATAGCATAATTACCTATGCCAAACTCTTATGGTAAAGCAAAAAAAATTATCTTTTATATAAAATCCTTACATTTACTTAAGTAATTAACAATATACGGGCTTTTACAGTCGCAGATATAATATTGTTCCGGAATCAGAAAGATAGCAACAGTATTTTATATGGATGTTCGAAGTCGACAGTAAATCGACGAAATTAGACTGGCGAGAAATGTGGGCAAGGATTTGAATTGAATGCATTCTTTTCTTCCAGACAGGTCCTATCTGAAAAACAAATTCCTTGAGAAACAAAACACAGTTAATGTTGAGTAGATCACTACGATTTGGTTCCCAACTGTCGTTAAAATAGTTAAGGAAAAAAGACCAAGAAGTGACATCCTACTGCACGATGACAATTTTGCACGATGAGGACACGACTTTAAAAAGTTGGAGTTCATGATTAGGGCTTGCAATTCGAATATTCGAATACTTGGAATATTCGCCTTATTTTGCTATTCGAATACTCGAGTCGGTGATATTCGAATTTTCGAATATTTTCTACTTTGTCAGATTTAAGCAAAAGTAGTTCATTAAATCAAATCAAATCAAATCAAAAAATCATTTATTCAGTCTAGGCTGTTACAAGCACTTGTGAATGTCAAAGAAGCTACGCCATCGGTTCGCAAACCCTGAGCGGGAGACCTTGTAACGAGAAGAACCGGCAAGAAACTCGTCAAGGGCTGCTTTTTTCTCCCTGTATATTTCATACAGAGTCGTCAACATTGAAAAATGAGCTCCACATTTAAAGTGAGGTCATTTTCCATCACAATAATTAACAAAAGTTTGTACACAATGGGTAGGTAGGTTGAAATTAAATACCTACTACATATCGGATAGGTAATTGTGAGAGTAAATAACTTTCAACTAGTTGAGAAATCAGTAATCACTATGTCTGCTACTCGAAAGTGCACCTAAGTAGGCAAAATTTACCAAAAAATACTTGAGACAATACAAAAAATAACAATAAAAAACGCAATTCTTACAATTCAATATGCGTTATGATAGGTACTCAGAAGCAGACCCATTCCCACTGGCAGCACCCGTTCACGAGCATGACGCGTGGACCAGATTGATTGAAGACATGATTAAATACCCGAATAGCTTTTGTGCGCATAGAATGAAGCGTTTAACGTTCACTTTCTCGTCTATTTATTTTTTTACGTATGTTGTTTGTCCACAAATTGCAAAAGATTTTAATTTAGCTTCTCCATGAGCAAAAGACTTGAAACTTAAAACATAGGTCAGAATTGGAAGTCAATGAAATATCATAGTGTCATTGAGCTGATTCGATGATGAAAAGGGGAGATGCTACAAGAAATCTGTAATAAAACCATGCAAACCCATCGAGTTTGGGCTCGTTTTATTCGTCTTGACAAGTATTCTGTTGTGAAATAGTGTCCAGGTGATGATGAATCCTAAAGAAGGCCAAAAGTACTCTGTAATAAAACCATGCAACCCCATCTAGTTTGGGCTCGTTTGATTTGTCTTGACTAGTACTCTAATAGAGATGGTTTCCAAGGTCTGATGATGGAGTCGAAAGAAGGCCACAGGAACTCTCTAATAAAACCATGCAACCCCATCGAGTTTATGCTCGTTTAATTTTTCTTGATGAGTACTCTGTTGGTAAATAGTGGCCAGGGTTGGATGATGGAGCCGGAAGAAGACCACAGGAACTCTGTAATAAAAACATACAAATCCATCGAGTTTGAGCTCGTTTAATTCTTCTTGACAAGTACTCTGTTGGGAAATAGTGTCCAGGGTTTGATGATGGAGCCGGAAGAAAACCACAGGAACTTTGTAATAAAACTTTACAAATCCATCGAGTTTGGGCTCGTTTGATTCGTCTTGACAAGTAGGTATTCTGTTGGAAAATAGTGTCCAAGGTCTGATGATAGAGCCAGAAGAAAACCACAGGAGCTCAATAAAACCATACAAATCTATCGAGTTGGGGCTCGTTTAATTCGTCTAGACAAGTACTCTGTTGTGAAAATAAATAGTGTCCAGGGTCTGATGATTAAGCCGGAAGAAGGCAACAAAAACTCTTATAAAACCATGCAACTCCATTTTATAAAAAAACATCTGTTTAAAAATATTTTGGACAGGTTCACCCTGTATATAAGGTGGTACCAAATGATCTAATGATACTTAAACAGGTGATAGTGTTGCTTAAACTGAATAACTTTCTCCAAGGAACATAGGTCGAAAAACGAAAAAAAAATCATACTCCCATACAAAATGTATTGGTCAGCTGACCGACTTACTATGGAAAGGCGAAAAAAAAAATCGTTTTTCGACCTATGTTCCTTGGAGAAAGTTATTCAGTTTAAGCAACACTATCACCTGTTTAAGTATCATTAGATCATTTGGTACCACCTTATATACGTAGTTTTCATCACAGCTGGGGCTCAACTATGATTTAGAGATCCAGTCAAATAGGCCTACTACACCTGCCACATTGTTTATGGGAATCGGTATACCATCATCCTTTTCCACATAGTTTTGTCAAGTTTTGGACTTACCAAAGGTTCAGCAACCCTAAAAGAAACCTAGTTTTTTTAATTTATAGCCCTAAATTAATAATTATGTTGTTATCGACGTCTTTCAAACTTAAAACAATTTTCCTAATTTGTTCCATCACTTCGTAATTTAGGTAAATATAATAAAAAAAAAATGTTTATTTACTCTTCACAAAGGTTATTATTATAATACGTAACTATACTAAGAGCTAAAGCTTACAGATAAAACCTTTGTGAGAGACTGGAGTCCATACTAGGATCCCCAAGGGGCCTGTATTACAGATCTCCAGGCTCCCACCCCATTTTAAAGAGACAAAATTTTTAAGCATTTATACCCATGTAGGTACAGTTATTATATTATTATAATAATAAATATAATAAATAAATAATAATAATTATAAACGATTTCTTCGCATAATTTCAAAAAATAGATTGAAAACAATAATACATACGACATAAAACATATGAAGCTAAAAATAAAAAACAACATACCTACGTCAAAATATTTTTGGTTTTTAATGATGACGGTTACATTTCAAAAACTTCAAAAACTCGAATGCTCGCGCGGGGCACGCGTCACCCAAATCACTTATATTACGCACGCGTTTAACCTCCTAGAAAGATTGCACAATACTTATATGTATGGAACGATCCTTAATTGAGGAATACCTGAAATGCCAGCATTGTAGCGCAATTCAATAAAAAAATATTTACTGACTTAACTATTTTATACCCTGGGTGGCATAATGTTACCCGCGCGAGTCCTCAAGTGTTAATTACATTAGTTTTCCTTTGCTTTATTATTAAAGTCATAATTAAGTAAGTAACTGTTTGTTACCATTTTCCCTGGATTTCGAACATGGTGATGAAATAATTTGATATTTGTGATCTAATAGAGATCAAGTAAAGTAAACATCCAAGATTACTTCGTGAAGAAAAACATAGGTTCATTATAACTTAATTGTTGTCACGTTGTCAGTGTTCAGGTAAGTACTACAGGTCAAGAATCAGTCAAAAGGTGTGATGCAGCGAAGCGACTGGTCCTGCCCGATAGCGCCGCGTTGGGCGTCCGCCAAGGCAATTTGCATCGCTACCCGTTTCGGAACATCGCCAAGTCTAGCCGAACAAAACCACCGAGAATTACCCTCCATTCCAATAATAATTAAAGCAAACATTTCGCAGCCGAGACGCCCGCCGACGGATACGTTATAGAGCTTATAAAGCATCAGCCGCAACGCAACGCAACTCGCAATTAAGAAACGACGTGCGTCTATTTAGGAACACGCGGAAGAGCCACACCGTTAGCAATGGGCCGTGCCTGCTCCTGCAGCAGCCAAGCAGCACACCGACTAAATTAATACCTTTGATATTCGAAATATCAATATT
The DNA here is from genome assembly GCA_950108535.1 of Agriphila straminella. Taxonomy (NCBI): domain Eukaryota; kingdom Metazoa; phylum Arthropoda; class Insecta; order Lepidoptera; family Crambidae; genus Agriphila; species Agriphila straminella. Next base: position 8,248,383 of record OX467306.1, on the reverse strand, counting down.
TTAAGGGAGCTTACGAATTGAGCTGCTGCTGTGCCAGCCTTTCGGGTTAGCATGGCAATTTGGCAATCCCAACGATTAACTAAAAAAATATTACAATAAATTCTTTAATGCTCAACTTATCGACACTAACATACCTAATTGCATGACATCTAAAACTACCTAAAGGAAAACATATACAGATTGTCCCAAAACTTTGCCACACGGAGGGAAAGAGATAGATTTGCTGAGAGATCATTTCATTTGTTTTTTAACCGACTTCAGCAAAAGGAGGAGGTTCTCAATTCGATTGTATGTTTTTTTTTTTTTTTTTTTTTTCGTTGTTCGCGCGTATCTTCGACATTTAGATGATTCTTTTTTTGTTCGATTGAGTTTTCTTGCGAGATGGTCCCATTTAATTTTTTTTCAAATCGGTTCAGTAGTTTACAAGTAATCCTGAAAATACTATTGTTATTTATGAACCGAATTAGATGATTTTTTTTGTTGGGGAACGGATACCTTTGTGTAGTCTTTTTAACCGACTTCAAAAAAAGGAGGTATTCAGTTTGTATGTATGTATGTTTCTCCGCGATTATCTCACGTTTGGCTGAGCCGATTTTTCTACCTAAATAATATACCTACACTACCTAATACACAAGGTACTTACACTAAAAAAAAAAAAAAAAAAAAAATGTTTAATAAACAAAAAAACCGACTTCAAAAAACCTGCCTCTAAAAAGCAAGAAATAATATACAAATCATTAGATACGCATTATCATTGTTATAATAAAACACGTCAATTGAAGTCGGGTGGGGCTTTTAGAATAAAAAAAAGGATAAAAAGAATAAAAATACGGATCTTGAACTGTTTATGAATTAAAAAAAGGAATCGGCGAGAAGAAATGCAAAAATGCTGGCAAAAAGTAAGACCTCATTGAAAGGTAAACATGAATAATCATACCTGAATGTTACAGTTTGTCTCCCTGAAGCAACACTACTCACACTATCATATTATTTTTGGGGATATTTTTAATTGGATGAGAAAATAATAAAGGCGACTGTTAATGGGATACTTAAATGCTAAACCTGGCAGCGGTTTATATTGTTGGCGACAAAATAATAACTAAACGGGCGACTAACTGTGGATTAGAAAAAATATGAAAAACGAGCAGCTACATGTGGGAGATAAATAATTAAAATGAGTGATAAAAATACACCAAGTAGGTAATTATAACTGATTTAAGCTGTCCAAAATGGTATTTTTTTCACCTCGATTAGGTTAATAGTCGCCTTTTTTAAATCAAATATGCCAAATTTTAAATGTTTTGTGTGCCCTACGGTCTACGGTTGTAGTTGTAGCCCAAATAGAAATTTGGTCATCTATTCTGAATAACTTATTGCAGTTACTCACTTTGTATTTTTATCTCACCCATTTTCAATATTTGTAGTCGCCCTCAGTCTGTCGCCCACTTAGTATTCAGTACGCTATATTCAGTAATTTTGATACCCAAAATGGGAATTTATTGTTACCCGATTAAATACTACCTTTTATATAACAAGAATCTAGTGGCATTGTGTAATTTGCTAGAACAAAATATTTATTACAAGTTCGTGCATTTATTGTTGGCTCAGATTTAGGTCTTCTTATAGCTACGATCCACTTTTTTCTCAACTGTTTATCTTTGGGAAACCTGTTTCTCGATGCTCTCGATGAGCACAAGGGCACAACATAATACTGAGGCATATTAATTTCACAATTAAAAGTACTATACCTAAAATTACCCAATATTTACATAGAAATAAATAGAGTTTGACAGATAGCATGATCCCCAAACTCACTAGCGCCATCTGCTTTAAGCTTTTGAGATTAACTGCCGGTATCGTAAAAATAAGACTGTTTTCTTGACATTTGGTAGGCTCAATTCTTGGTTAAGGCAGGCATATTTTTACAAAAATCTTTGAATGCAGTTCCGATAATTTTTAAAATCTAAATAAAGATTTTAAGTGAAATTTCCTTACTTCAATATTTAAGGTACTTTCCCTCCGTGTGAAAATATTTTGTGACACCTGTATAATATGTAGTTTTTTTAAATTTAAGTTTTAATAATCTACGAAATTGCTTGCCGAATCTTACTGATATGATAATAGGAAGCAGCACATGGTCGTATATGCACAGTTTATTATGTGTAGATGTTCGGTTTTTGTGTGTATACTACATAGTTTATTTACGATGTGACAAATTTTTGATGATGTCTCTGTCCATGTCCATGGATGATCGAACGCCTCGATGGTACTTTAGTTACTGTCTTCAAAACACCCAGCTATTGTTATACATTGTTGATGTTGTTTGCTTTAAAGTCAGGTATTATGAGGATTTGTCTTCGTTCTCCTTTTGTATTAGGTAACTCTTCCACTTTAAGTTAAGCTAATGTTTAATAGCTTGGCTGAATGTTCCTCCAAAAATGGGGAAGGCAAGAGGAACGAAACATTGCAATACTCCGACCGAATTAACATCCCAACATTCCCAACCCAACAGAGAGTACCTACCTCGAATAATCTACAACTACAAACTTTAGAAAAACTACCTACAACAAATTACGGATTATTGAAACCTTCGTAAAATCGTTGCCTATATTTATATGAAAAGAATGTATTGTATTTAATTGCAAGTGTGATTTTTTTGTAATCCTGTAGATACCTAGATACCTACGCTACCAACTGAAACTATATTGCGACGACAATAATGGCAATGGTATGGCGCCGGCGCCAGACTAGCCATTACTGATTATCGATATAATTATTTGAATACACTCGAACTGGTTTTAAGCATTAGCGCTCCGTACGTCTGTTTCTGCAAAACGAACGTAGCCACATAACAATAAAACAACAGTTGCATACATTATTATATTAATGGGAATCGAAATAATTCACAGCTGAAATATGAAGTTGAACAAAAACAAAGAGGAAAATGCAAGATGAGACATTAAAATATCAGAATGGGAAAAGGATGGGAACTACTAAAGTTGACCTACGTAGGTCAACAATATTTTCCTACTAAAACGATTTAACGAGCATTATTTTCCCATAATTATTGTTGCTTTTCTTTTGCTTGTCTTGCGAATGTCAAATGTGTTTGTGAATAATACCAATATTAAAGTATTAATATACTAAATAAACCCCATTCAACCCAAATGTAATTGGATGGAGAATTGGAGACTGATGGAGTACAAAACAAAGCCACAATCTGTGCTGATTCATATTAATTTATTACTTTCAGTTCCCTTTTTTACTTCCAGTTTAATTTAGATCGAGTCTGATAAACTGATAGTATGGTGATTGGTGACTCAACTGTATAAAAAACACAACTTTACATGTCTGTGAACAGCTTTATCTTTTATAAGGATAGCAACAAAAGTGCACTTCCGGTAGCATTTACTTCCATGAAAGCTATACTTACCTCAATCTATTAAACTCACGATAGTTTCCATGTTAGGTAAAGGTGGAATAGGGATAGGTAGTCGACTGGAATTATAAGCAATATTATGTTTTAGGTTTCCGAACCTAACTATAATAATAATAATGCTTAGGTACTTAAATTGACATTCATGTATGATCTAGTCCAGGCTCGTGCGGGCTCTTTTATATGCTATCTACCTCTGAATATTAAAAAACATAAAATCTGGGAAGAACACCTCCGCTCAGAAATGAGTGAAGCATTGCAACATCATCAAGCTCTAAATTATAAATAATCTATTCTTAATTTTGCTAAAATCAAACCCCAAGTAGGTATCCCAAGTAGGTACCCCAAGTAGGTAATATATTTTTATTGTTATTTTTTATGTCTTGTCTCAAGTATTTTATGGTAAATTTTGCCTACTTAGGTGCACTTTCGAGTAGCAGACATAGTGATTACTGATTTCTCAACTAGTTGAAAGTTATTTACTCTCACAATTACCTATCCGCCGATATGTAGTAGGTATTTAATTTCAACCTACCTACCCATTGTGTACAAACTTTTGTTAATTATTGTGATGGAAAATGACCTCACTTTAAATGTGGAGCTCATTTTTCAATGTTGACGACTCTGTATGAAATATACAGGGAGAAAAAAGCAGCCCTTGACGAGTTTCTTGCCGGTTCTTCTCGTTACAAGGTCTCCCGCTCAGGGTTTGCGAACCGATGGCGTAGCTTCTTTGACATTCACAAGTGCTTGTAACAGCCTAGACTGAATAAATGATTTTTTGATTTTTTTTTTTATCAAGCCTTAGGTAAACATAACGTAAGATATTTGTAACAATATTGAGACGAAAAGGAACATACCACCTACGCATTTGATTTTATACAAGTACCTATCTGTTTCACATCAGTTCTTATCATTATTTATCATTGCACAGGGTACCTACGGTACCTGTACTTATTGTGATAAGATATCAAATGACGACAAGATATTTATCAGCGTGATGAATAGAGTCATATTTCTTTTAAACAATCTACCGTAACTATATTTAAAATAAAAACATACACAATTTAGAATTTTAGATGAAACAAATTAAAATATGAGCGAATATTACCAACGTCCAGTCCATTGGCCCTATAATCTAGCTAGGGTTACTTTATATTGTTGGACCATCGTCATACTGACCGTCAACTAAAAGAAGCCATACCTAGCGATGTTTTCGTTACATGTAGCTGATTGTAACTACTCACTCATTACCTACACTACTTGTAGGTAGCTACATCACGAGTATAAGCAACCAATGAACTGCATTTGTTGTGCAGTCGGCTCACGTCAAAAGCCAAACCTGAGTTGCAATATTGAATCTTATTGCCAACTGACAAGGAGCAGAATTCAGAAGACTGCGTTCAGATTGAACTGTCGATTTTGGAGCTTAGTATAAAATTATAATAAAAAAAATAAGAATCTCGCAATATAGGTACGCAACGCTGATAATTAATTATCTCAATATTGGGAGCTCTCAGCTTTTACGGTGAATTCAGAATCTTAACTTCGATGAAAAGTATAAACTGTGAAAATCTCACCTGTTAATGCATATGTCACGTCCAGGTTATCTGTTAGGAAAAGAGAGAAGATGAGAGAACATTGGAAACTTACTTGAGATAATAAATTTGGCCCTCGGGTGTACGAGCTTGTTCCCAGCCTGCAGGTAGAGGTCCCAAATCATCCTGTAGATGTGATCCAACATCGTATGATCTGTGTTTTGCATGTTGATGGTGTATCGGCTGTTGTTGAGTCTGTTGTCCGGCGGCGTAGGTCTGCTGTAGGCTGGCTGGTGAAGAGTGTGCCCGAGAGTGTGACACCGGCACGGCGCCAGTAGCGGACGACGATCCGAACGCCGAGTCAGCCGAGTTTTCTCGCGAGTGAGACACAGATGGCGACTTGGAACCGGTCGACGGCGGGTTAAAGAACGACTTTGGAAGCTGTCGCATACGGAGAGGCACCTGTAGCGGCCGTTTCGAGTCCGGCTTAAGCACAGTGTCGAACAATGACTGTAGAACCGAGTCAGAATCCTGATCCACCCGGAGGACCAGATTCGATTTCTGTTCACTATCCGAGTTAAGAGCCATGGTTACGTCGGCACGATGAAATCCCGAAACCGACCTGGCCCACCGCTGTGACACAACACTAGCACGCGACGGGTTGGCGCGGCGCCACCCGACGTTCTTCTAGTATAGCGCTCGTCGCGCGACTGACGCACGCACACCCCGCCCGCGCCGCGCAAGGCTCCCTGCCCACGCGCACCCGCGCCGCACCACCCGCGCGGACCGGTCTTCGAGATGCCCCTCGCCCCGCTTTACTTACCTACCTATCTCCTTGCTTGCCTTATTGTAGGTAGCCAGCCAGGCACAAGCACGCTAGTCACCTTTTTATTTATTTGTGTATAACGATAGCGAGACAAAAAGACCACCATCGTCGCAATATTAGGTAGGTACCTACTCGCCACGCCGACAGTTGGTAACCGAGGGTAATGGGAAGAAAACATGTTTCATATAATCATGGGAAGGAACTTCATCACAGAAGAATCAATCCCTTGACAAATAGGTATTAAATAGGGTCCTACCTACCTAGGTATACCTACACGTAGAAAGAGCAACTGAAATGCTTCTAGCGCGATCGCTGCCGATAATCCCGAAGAAGATCCATACGTTAATTTAATGAATAAAGAAAAACTATGATTATTGCGATTGAATTCCGAAGACTAAAACTCTTTATAATTGTATTTATTCACCTGGATCTTTCGATATATCATACCAAAGACGCGTCGCGTCGCGTTGTCTGGTATTACGATCATAAATTACTCAATTTCGGAAAAAAGTGTGAATTGAATAGTTTTCGCGTAAAATGGTCCATTTCTTAACACGATTACCATCATGCATCTCTTACATCAAGGAAAAAACTTTATAAATCTTATACTGTGCATACGTACGAAGCCAACTTGAATATGCCTCCCAAATCTGGAATCCCAGATATCAAATTTACATAGATAGAATTGAAAGAGTCCAAAAAAAGTTTATAAAATTCTTGTGCTATAAAATGAGGATACCTTACAATTCAGCCGAATACTATACTTAGTCTTTGCAAAAATCAACACATCCTACCTTTAGTAACGCGAAGAAAAGTAGCCGATATTATGTAGGTACATTCTTATAATAATTAATGGCGCCATCGACTGTCCTGATCTTCTAGCAAAATTATGGTTTTCCTTGCCTCAAGGTCTATGAGGCATTACTGGCCCATTGCAGTTCCACTAGCGACGACCAACTACTTATAGGCAAAATAGTTTTATTCCTAGGTCTACCAAAAGCCTAAACGTGGTGTTGGGTGGGTGTGAGCTTGATAAATTGATATCGACGTATTTAATTGTAGTTTAGATTCTTTTAAGCGAAAACTTATTAAACATCTTTTTACTTAATAAAAGTTCATGCTGGTATGGTTAGCATTACACACACATAGCATTAAGTACATTTTTTTTGTTTAGATGGGTACATAAAATTATTGTTTTGTAAAATTCTATATTGTTACTATAAGCGAAAACCTATAATTAGCTTATTATTTCTTACGCTTTCTTTTTCTACACATATTTGTACAGCTGCTCGTTTTCCATGAAATAAATAAAATAAAATAAATAAATAAAAGCTCCTCTGCCAGCAGGCAGGCAGGGCCTACTGTTGGTGTAATCACTAAAGAGGTATAATATTCCGAACCAAGCTGCCAATGCCAACTGCAACTGCCGATTTCACGTGATTTTCCTATGAAATTACTTCCGAACGCCCGTCGCGGCAGGCGCGGAGGCAATTTCATAGAAAAAAACCCCCGTGCAGTCGGCAGTTGCAGTTAGTAGCTCGGTTCGGAATAGTGCCTTATACATTCAAACTACAACACAAAACAGCTTACCTACTTTGGCAGGATACTGCTCGCTCACTCTGTCATGTCAAGTGCTATCTATCACAAGTCTGGGATACATTCGGTCAAAGTTTCGGTTTTAAAATTATACCCCTTCCTTCCCCAAAAGTCAAGAGATCGTCGATTTCTAACAATCGGCGAACATGCCCAATTTCGAGGGAAAACCGCTAATCGATGTGCAGGCACAGAATACATAATAGTCAAAAAAATTGCCCTTAGGAGAGGAGTTATGACGTCATCTTTTTCTGTATGGGAAAATAATAATAATAAATACCAATTGAAAGGGTTTTCTGGGACGATTCTAAAAATATACCACATCATTACATTTCAGCCAAGCCACTTGTTATAAATTAAACCAAAGACCATTTCAAATTTCAACACATTACCGAGTTGGGGCTCTTCTAGAAATGGCTCAGAAAGCCCTTTCATTCAATCTCATACAGGATAGGTTTCCGAGCACACATTTTTTTATAGGTAATCAGTAGGTAATCACTATGTTAAAGCTTAGCAATAATGAAAAATTTAAAAGAAATGCCTAATACTTAATGTAAATATTTTCAAAGATGCTTTCATGAGGTTAGATATAAAAATATTAGGTACGTATTATATCGTATCTGTTGTTGGTCCTATGTTTTAGGTTTATTTTAAAACAAACAGCTGAAGCGTAATGATTAGCGTTGAAAATGGCGAAAGAGACTTACTTACACGTTTGATTTTTTCGCAACTTTGAATCTTTCGAGTAATAAATAAAGGGTCGTCTGAATAATACAATTAATACACGTATAATACTGTTTTAAATGGTGTATTTAACATGAAATTTACATTAAAGATAAAATATCTGGTGATTAGCAACTTGCGTGACTGTCACCGCGCAAGTTGCTAATCACCCCAGTGGGCACACTGGAGCTGTCAAATTACTGCACCGAATTAAAAGTCGGAGTATAGCTACTAGCTAGATAGGTATGGGTGTGGTTTAGGCAAAGGCCAGATATGAGATGGGTGACGGTTTGGGACAGCGATAAATAATGTTAAGCAACTTTAAAAAAATGGGTTTGGGATGGGTGACCATATGGGACTGCGATAACGAAAGTTAAGCAACTCTAGGAAAGGCCGGGTATAAGATGGCTAACCGTTTGGGACTGCGATAAAGAATGTTAAGCGACTTTGAAAATAGGTCGGGTTTGGGATGGGTGACCATGTGGGACTGCGATAAAGAATGTTATGCAATTTGAAAAAAGTCGGGTTTGGGATAGGTGACCATGTGGGACTATGATAACGCAAGTTAAGCAATATAGGTATGTTCAAAGCTTAAAGTCTCTAGCTCATTGGGAAGCTAAAATAAAATCATTTGCAAACTTTACGGACACACAAACAAACAAACAAGAAAGCAACCTAATAAAAACGTGTCAAAATACACCATCTCCTATCAAATCAAATTATTTTATTGCGAATACAGGTACCTAGGTAGTAAGAGATATAACATAGTTAGTAAATTCGATCAGCCATATTCTGTCTTCTAACATGCAACATTAATAATAAGCAGAAAAATAAAAAATATTGAAATTAAAATTAAAATGACAATTCATACAATCATCATATCAGCCGCACGACACCCACTGCTGGGTATAGGCCTCCCCTAAGGATCTCCACGACGATCGGTCCTGCGCTGCCCGCATCCAGCGGCTTCCCGCGACCTTCACCAGATCGTCGGTCCACCTTGTCGGCGGCCTACCCACGGAGCGCCGTCCGGTGCGTGGTCGCCATTCCAGAACCTTTCCGCCCCAACGGCCATCGGTTCTTCTCGCTATGTGTCCCGCCCATTGCCACATCAGCTGAGCAATCCTTCGAGCGATGTCGGTTACTTTAGTTCTCTTGCGGATCTCTTCGTTTCTGATTCGATCACGCAGGGAAACGCCGAGCATGGCTCTCTCCATTGCACGCTGGGTGACCTTGAGCCTCCTTATGAGACCCATAGTTAGCGACCACGTTTCACTGCCGTAAGTCATCACTGGCAACACACACTGTTCATAGACTTTCGTCTTGAGACACTGAGGTAAGTTGGACGCGAAGATTTTTCGAAGCTTCCCGAATGCTGCCCACCCGAGTTGGATTCGACGAGAGATCTCTTTCTCGAAGTTGGACTTACCTTATTCATACAATACTATTATCAAAATATTGTCTTATCATCTAAATAGTCCTTTACGGAGTTATAGCATTATATATTCTGTGGTAATAGGATCCATCGGACCTACTTGTTAAGACAAATCAAACGAGCCCAAACTCGATGAGGTTGCATAGTTTCAATACAGCGTTCCTGTGGCCTTCTTCCAGCTTCATCATTAGGCCCTGGCTCTGGAGTCCTAACAGAGTACTTCCCAAGACGAATCTAACGAGCCCATACTCGATGGGGTTGTATGATTTTATTACAGAGTTCATGCGGCCTTCTTTAGGCTCCATCATCAGATCAGCTAGGTAAGGTACCTACCTTACTTAGGTAAGATGTGGTCATGCGTACCCCTTGATGCTACCTCGCGTACCACTAACTGGGAAACACCGATCTAGTTAGTACCAGACTTCTTGTCAAGACGAATCAAACAAGCCCAAACTCGATGGTGTCGCGTCTTATGGAGTATCAGTCTATGCTACCTAAGGTCCTATGGAGGTACCTACAAGTACCTACGTCGGCAATGGTGCCTGAATGTACTTACACACATGAGTAACTACGTCAGGAGCAGTACCTACCTACAAACACACCTACATACCTCAGTACAGTTTGCAGTAGTGTTTTATTCATAAATGAATAATGCAAAAAATGCTCGAATAAAACATGTCAAAAACGTAAACTTGCGAAACATCCGAAGAACTGTATGGAACTTTCTGTATTTTATTGAAAAATACAGTGGTCGTATGAAGAATACATGTATTTGACGTGTAAATTTTCAACGCTTAGAATCATCTCAGAAAACCCAAATAAAAATAATTTATTTTCATAAAAGTATTTCACATGTTGATCCATAGGTACATAGTACAGATTTGACACAAACGGTTACAAAATAAAAAAATTGTTGACACTAGCGCCCATGCTAAGTTGAGAAGACAACTTGTATAAAAGGTGCTAGGCCCAACCCTGAAAGAAGTAGTATAAAGCAAAGTTACATGAGATTGCGTTGTTTAATGCTATTTAGTTTATTGACAAATAAATTATTTGAAATATAAATTTAAAAAGAAATAGAAAAATTTGATGAAATGAAATGTATATGAATTTTCAGCGCATAAAACCTCTTTGTTGTTACAAAAAAAATTACTGTATTACCCGGTTAAATTGGGAATGCTCAGTTTACTCGCATAGAACATGCGGTAAGGTACTAATTTAACTTAGTAGGGATAATTCTATTACATACTAGTGTTTTATATGTATATTATTGCACGTGTTTATTATAGCTCGGTTTATGGCCCTAAAAGCGATGTATTAGGGCTCACTTTACGAGCAAGTGTGTTGAAAAAAATATTTTGGTTTAGTCACATTTTCAATTTTCTTTTAAATGTATTAATTGGCAGTTTTTATTATTTCAGTCGAAATCTTATTATACCTACCTACTGTACTTGTAGACACACATTGCGAAACAATTTTATTAGACATGGCTGATCTTCGATTATCTTTTAAAACACCCATAATATGTTTAAGAACAAATAAACTTCTCTCTTAGGGGAGTATTTACTTAAGAACTGCCGCTCAAAAAAGTGTTTTGACATCAATATGTGTGCCAAACAAACGGCTATCATGTACATCAATTTGCGTTCAGCTGATGGAATACCTTCCTATTATGTATCTATGAACTTATTTTCAAACCTTTCTCTATAATAAATAATATTAAAAACTTTCGGATTTTTTTTCAATATGTTTCTTAGTCTCCGATTGGAGGATCCGTGATTCTGCCATAATATGTAATTCTGCCTGCAATAGGTATTAATTGAGGAGGTAGGTACTTACTTTTCAAAAGACGCTTATATAAACCAATATTATTTTGTTTTTTCGCATTGGCAGCTTCTTCCCAGACTTATCCTATTTACTTGGGGTCGGCCCTCGCTGTCCTTTTTTTCTGCATAGTCAGCATCGTCAGCATCACATTTAAATTAAACTTGATGCAGACAATGCAGAACTATACAGGTCATACAGCACTTCGTTTCGTTCTGCTTTACTCAATCTTCCAGTTTGTTTACCTACCAGCCGGATCATCAAGCTACCAGCGCATAGTAAAGTTTTGCAAAGAGTTTTGTTGATCTACGTTAACTGCAAACACAATTGTTTTCTTCATATATTTTATGAGCTTTAGAGTAAGAAATCTTAGCTTCATTATCACCTAGGTAGGGTAGGATAAAAGCAAAACTTTTAAACAGAAAATTAATGTTGAAATAATTCACAAAAGCGCAAGATTTGAATTTTGCTGCTTGCAAACTTTTCAACATTTTTTTCTGTTGTCATGTGTCAACTGTCATGTGAAAAATAATGTGAATGTGAAAGAAACTGTCAATGTCAAGAATAGGGATGTTTCGATACAAGTAAATACGAGTAAGTACTCGATACTTTGGGTATCGAATCAATCTTGCGATTACTTACTCGGTATCGAAAAAGAAGTGCTTGGTATTGAATCGAATCAGACTGTATGAATGCAAATTAAGTATTTTATTTTATTTATTTATAACAGATAATATAATACCACAGCCGAGAGATAAATATATATATACTTCATACAGTCGGCCATCGGAGGCGTAAGAGGCGGGGTGGTGCGGTATAGGCGGGGGGTGGGAGGGCCCAAGAGCCCATACTTTGGCAATGTATGTATCTCGGGCCCTATCCGCTTACGCTTTCGATTGGGCTTTAAATTATATTGAAAGTAAGTAGTGTTAGCAATTTTTTGATGTTGGTGTCATGAAAAAGTGTTTTTGGCACGATTTGATGTTAGATGTGGAATCCAAAATGGCGGCCGCACTTTGGTGAATTTGTTTATATTGGTGTATTTTTGTTTGTGGGCCGATTTCGATGAAACTTGGTTTTTGGTACTATTTTGACAAGAAAATAACAATGCAATGTTAAAAAATTAAAAATCTAAAATGGCGGCCATCTTTTTTGTTTGTGGGCCGATTTCGATGAAATTCGGTTATAATAGATAATATATATAATTTCCTTAAGTAGGGCCCCGGGTTGGATTGGAACTCGAGTTGACCCATTGTTTATGACATGTCATAAATGTCATCAAGCAAGATCCATTCATTCATTTCTAGATTTCTATTTTTTTGACGCCTGCCATTGAGAATGAGATTGATTTAAAAAAATAAATATTTATCTATCAACCAAAGTAGTGATGGGCCGAGTCTGCTATTTTTGGAATTCGAATATTTTGTATTTTGGTATTCGTTAAAAAAACGAATCAGTATTCGAGTCCGGGGGCCCTACCTGCCGCCTAACTCAAAGCGATAGCAATGCTCTGTCCGTCCTTGTCATATCATAACACGATGACAAGGACGGATAGTGCACTGACGTCATAAACCAAAGCAATAGTCGAAGCGATAGAGTTAGGCGGTAGACCCGCAGGTACTCACATTGGGTATTCGAGTACTGGGGCTCTATTTTTGAATCGCTCGTATGACATTGTGTTGTCGCATGCGACTTAAGTCACACTCGCCTTCCAAGTCGCATGACGCCGATTTTCCGTATTTTTGAATCGTTCGTTTTCGGAATACGAAATGTTGGATTTTATCCGACACAAAACAAATACATAACACAACAAAAAGTTGCAGGTTCAAACTTGTATTATTAGGCGTCACTTCATTGCTTAGGTAAACAGTAATCGAGTAGAGCGAGTCAACTTAGTTCGAATACTAGACTCGAATCAGTTTGACTCGCATAAAGAATCGAGTCAGCTAGTACAAAACAAAACCGATTCTTCCTGACTCGAGTCCGCCGTACTCGAATCAAAATAAATTGGTGTTCGAATAGGCGAGTCCAATGCAGGAATCGAGTCTGACTCGAGTCAAGCCGTACTCGGTACTCGGCACATCGCTTATCGCTATTTTATAATATAATATCGTGTCGTGTCGTGGTCGTGGTGGTGGTGTCGTTCGTGATCATGACCAAACCCCGCCGCACGTCTACGGCTTCGTTTCGTGATCGTGTCTGTGTACGATTCTGCGCAGTGAGACTTCTATCATTATACCTCGAAATATCAATAATTCCCTGCGATGAAGGTATACAAAGCTCGACATCGCTATCTTGCAGCGCGCATGCGTTGTACTGCTTCAAAAAGCGGATTGGAAAAATCCATATCGTTACCAATCATAGTTTCGTTCACGTGGGCTGAGCTTCGCAATGCCGAGCATCATATAATTTAATCATGGCTAGATCACTCCAAGCCAGTTTTGAAAGGAGCTGCCGTCTGTGTGCTGAGGAACAAGATGTTACCATTATGATATTTAGTGAAGAAGCTGAAGCAATGTTGCTCCAAAATAAACTAAACCAATATTTATTGATTGAGGTAAGAAAAATTAAAAATATATGTATCTCCATCAAAAACATGCACTATATTAAGTGTTGACAGATTTTGTCTTAATAAATTTGAAGTTAAAACATAAAATAAAAATTTGTTATTACTTTTTTATTTTACTCTAACTGTTCACTTATCTCATTTTCAGGTTGACGAAGATGACAAGCTACCAAAGAATATTTGTATTAAATGCTGTAGTAAACTTCAAACTGTATGCGAGTTCATAGACACAGCACGCAATGCACAAGTTGTTCTTCTCAATCGCAGCATAGCTTTAGATCATGTTGTAGACGAAGAACCTATGATGGTACTCTCTGCACAAGACATCAAAACGGAGTATGACTCTGGATCTGATGATGAAAACAAATCAACAGGAATGGAAATAAGCGTTGATCCAATGTTAGTATTACAAAACTCGGAAGAACCATTGTCACCTAATACTTATGAAAATTGTACATCTGTTGAAGATGTTACACATTTACATGATGTTGATAGTGATAATGTGACTATTAAATTGATAAGAAAAGGGGATGCAAATTTTGAAGATCCTAACAAAAGGAGTGAAGAAAGTACAGGTGAAAAAGATTTATTTGCAAAACCATTTCCATGTGCCATTTGCAAAAGAAGTTTCTACACAGAGTTGGCCTTAAAGAATCATTCTTGGATTCACATAAATGACGATAAGGATAGCGATAAATGTTTCAAATGTAACAGATGTCTAGAAAAATTCGATTTCAAAATTGATCTAATAAACCATTTAAAAGCACATAGGATTACTGGTCTATGCCAATTTTGTGGAAGAAGGTGAGTTATTACTATAGTCAGATTTTGTGACATGATCAAAAATTGCATGGTTTATACGTAATCTGCAATCTATCCTTTATCATATAAGTGTTTCTTTGCTAAAATCTGTAAATTGCAGGCATATTATTGTACCTACATACTAACCTATTTGGATGGAAATAATAGGATGTGTTTTTAATTTTATTACAGCTTTAGGTCTCAAAAAAATCTTGATGCTCATGTGATTGTTCATCTCCCACACAATAGAGCTTACACATGTAAAGTTTGTGGAAGGTCTTACAAAACAAAGAGCAATCTGAAGACGCACAGTATTACTCATAGCAATGAGAGGCCTTTTCAATGCCATATCTGTAAGAAAAGTTTTAAAAGAAACCAAGACTTGAAAGTAAGAAATAATTTGATATTGAAATTTTTTATAGGTACCTACTACAAAATATGATAACAATTAATAACATGATCATAATTATTTCAGTTCCATATTAATCAACATACTGGTGCTAGACCATATAAATGTCCATTCTGTGAGAAAAGTTTTGCAAGCTCCGGCAATTGCTATTCACATAGAAGCAGAATGCATCCTGGCCGTAGAGTGGAAACCAAGTTGAAAGTTCGTGCCCCGGTGTCTCAAGAGAATCAAGTCTCAGTCAGTGTGAATGCACCCAAAACAACTCTAACATCTGTAAAAGGAATATATAAATATCAATGCACATTGTGTGATCATAGTTTTATGAGAAGGGACAACTTTACAGTAAGTATTATTTCCCGAGTTAAGGTGGTTCAATGAGCTCAGTAGTGCCACCCATGGAAATAAATCATTTACGTTTTATCAAGGGCTTATAATCAAAGTTTTGGTTACTTTGCGCAAATTTAAGAGTAAAATGCAATTATTAAATATTTTTTCATGGCCTCAAATATAAGCAATAAGTTATGAATCTCGATATTGCTAAATGTGACTGCCTTTTGGCACTAGTGAACTATTGAGATGTACAACTAATTTCTTAAGTTTGAGTTCATAAAAGTATATTTGGAAAATGCATTTTATTCTTTTATTTTCTCAAAATATAAAACATAATTGATTTTTTTTTCATTGGTGGTGCTATTGAGCTCATCGAACCACCTTAAATGGTAAGTAGGTAATGAAATGAAAATTATAAATTGCATAAAGGCTTGAGAAGATAGACTAAAATCTATTTTTTTATATGTAATATCCGTTCTTGCAATGCTTATCATTATCATAATCATGTATTTTTTTCAGTATCACATGTATCAACATACTGGTGAGAAGCCATTCCAATGTTCATTCTGCACAGAAAAGTTTGTGACACGAAGAGGTCTTCTTATACACCATGATAAGGAACATCCCTTAAAAGATAGACCTCTTGCATTATTGTCAAAAAATTTGCTTCTAAAGTGATGATATCTCAATATGAATATTTTCTGAATATTATCTATATATTAAAGATTTATAAGGTACTCCAAAATACTTTTTAATTCTGTTTTGGTCCTGGTGTGCAGTGCAGTGCATGCTAGGCTTTATTATGCCGGGGTTTTTCGAAAACATTCGACAAAAACACAGAATAGATAGATAATAGTACTAGCGTACAGAAGTAGCACTCCGCAAAATCGTTTAAATAAATTGCGACTCTTGCTCCGACACAATAAAGTACAATTCAGGTCGCACAGTGCTCCCTTCGCTCCAAAACATTCACTTAGTAGTTGCCTCTCTTTCTATCGCGTAGTTCTTATCTTTTCTGATGTATAAAATTTGTCCTCTCAGAGAGGACGCCGAGCGCTTCAGACTCACGCGGAGTACTTGTACTATTATGTATTCTGTGGCGGAGTGACACAGCCCAGCGGGTCTACCGGCTAAAAATAATGAAATTAATGTTAACTGTAAGTACCTATGTGATACATTGCTTCTTTTCTTAGGTAAGTTTTTATTTGTGCCAAAACAAAGTAGCAATGTATCACATACTTACAGTTAACATTAACTTCATTGTTTTTAGCCGGTAGACCCGCTGTACATACACAAAACTTTGTTTCTGAAACATATTTCTCTACACACGCCACGCCGTCCACAGCGATTGCGTATTAGCGTATAGTTAGCAGCCTCACAATGAAATAGATGGTTTTGACTACGTCAAAAAATTGTTAATAAAGTGATGTTAATAATAAGTAGCATATAAATAGTGATTCTTTGGTTCAAAAGATATTTGAGTATCTTGGTGAGGCTGCTAACTTGCCGTCAAGCACTTTTACTATTATGTATTCTGTGGTTGCGTACATAACAGGAATAGTGCAAACACAGAGGAAACTTTTATTCATGTCTTTTAATGAGTCCATAAAAACATACTAGGTACTACACGAATGACTTCCAAGCTTTTTGCTAATTTAAATTGACTATAATGCAAACATAGCTTTATAATTTCCGTTTTTGTTACTCACATTTCCGCTTATACGTTACCGCGGCAAAGTAACGAAAAAAGAAGTAACGAACACGTGCTTATTTTTTCAATATTATTTGAAGAGGTTAAAAGTGATCTTACGTTTATTAATAAACACCAAACTCTAGTGAAAGTTACAAACTAGGTACTAGAAAATAACAAAAAAATGTGAAATGCTTTTGTAAACGTACCTACCTTAAAATGGTAGGTAACAAAAGAGTAAGTATTTTCCAACTTATGCCTCGATTACATATTCCAATCTAGCATACCAATTTAGAGTTGCCATATAATATAATAAGTTAAATTTTAACAATTAATTTAAACAAATAACGCAAAGGTCAACATTGTTTATGTATTTTTTAATTTCAATTCTCATCTCCAATCTTATACAATGTTTATCTTTCCGTTATAGGGTAAGGTAAGTACAAAGTAAATAGGTAAGGGTAAGGTAAATATAAAGTAAGTAAAGTACGAGTGGCAACCCGAAATTGGTATGCTAAACACAGATTACTAATTTGTAGCAAGCTGCTAAATCGGCGTATGTAATCGCGGCTTTATGCCGCGATTACATACGCCGATCTAGCGTCTTTACTGGAGATCCAATCTAGGAAGCTAAATTGGATGTAGCGATCACAGTCACACTATGCCCCAATTAGTACCTGATTTCACTGATTAGGGCTGCCACCAGTACTTGACAATAACATTATTGTACACAGATTAAACAAATGAGTTTTCACTATTAACGAAAAGGTAGGTTTTGATGAGTACTCTGATAGGAAAAGCTTCCAGGGTCTGATGATGAAGCCGGAAGAAGGCCACTAGAACTCTGTAATAAAACCATGCAACCCTATTGAGTTTGAGCTCGTTTGATTCGTCTTGATAAGTGCTCTGATAGGAGGTGGTGTCCTACATCTTGGCATGGACCACTTTGAAAACCGCAATTCTGACTACATGGAAAATTTCTCCCCAATTAGTCCCAACTAGTCCTACTTTTTCGGAATTAGTCCCAAAAAGGACTGAAAGATATAAGCGATTTAAATGGTCCATGCCAAAGCAAACCTTCATTTTGGCAGGGACAGGCTATATCTAGTGAACCTAAACACCTAGCCAGGATCTGATTATTCAAAAAAAATCTCCCTTTTTTATGGTTCCCGCAATGCCTAGAATCAAAACGAAATGAAGCGCCGTTCAAAAAATATAAAGGAATGATTTGGTCCCTGCCAAAATCAACCTACATCTTGGCGAGGACTTTTGAACCAGGTCACCTAGAGAAAATCTGATTATTGGAAACGATTCGTGTAAATTAGTCCCAATTAGTCCTAAAGCCACAAAATTAGTCCCCCTTTAGTTTAGGAGAAATTCCGTTTTTTGATATAAGTACAGTCATGTGCAAAAGCGTACAGTAAAAATTAATTACATAAAACTATTCCGTTCCGTAATGCGCAGTGTTCCGATTGTAAAACATTAAGCACGAACTTTCGTAGATTGAGGAATGCACAAACAGTATCTGTGAACATAAGTTTTACAATCGGAACACTGCGCATTGCGGAACGGAATAAAGTTTTAGGCCCATATTACACTATAATGTATATATCATCCGAGATATATGTTTACTATCTTCGTCGGAGATAGCATCCGATAAATAATATATGATAGTGTAATATGCTCATGCCCCCCTAGCATGACCATCGAAACGCGATAATATGATATAGAGCTTTATCACGTTTAACTGCCATAAAACAATGGAATTTGACAGTCGAGTGTCGACAAAACGATATATATCGTGTATTGTCGGTCATGCTAGGGGGGCAGCCCTTCCTCCCTCCAGTTAAACGTGATAAATCACTGGGTACCATATCGAATTGAAAAATTGAATCCTATTACATATTTTCGTACCTACACCTTTGTTAATTATGGAGGTACTATTTGCCTATAATTATTAATTATTATTATTATTCATTTATTGTTTTCAGAAAACATGTTCCACAATTTTACAAAATTAATAAATTACTAAATAAATAAAATAAAATTAAAATTAAAATAGTATTACATTATTTGCCTGCACATGTATCATGTCACAGTGATACAGGTACAGGCAGTCAAAGCGCTCGGAAAAAGCTCGCAGGAGACTATTCGGGCTGGCCCGCACCCTGCGCACCAGGGATGTGCACCTCTTGCGCATGGTTGTGGAGAAACAATCCACGCGCGCTTCAGCGAACATCCCTGAGGCGCTACAGAATCGAGGCAGCCCCAACAGAGTCCTGAATGTATTATTGAATTGGACGCGCAAGGCGCCGTACTGCTTCTGCGTATAACTCACCCACAGACTGCTCGTGTAAAAGGACGTGCAAAATGCCCTGAACAGGGTTATTTTGACGTCTCTAGAACAGCGAGCAAATCTGCGGGCTATCATATTCGCACGAACAGACAGCGCCCTACGCTCTCTCTCAATATCCGCATTGTCTTTCAGGTCCGGGGTTAGAATGTGCCCAAGGTACTTAAATTGTTCTACTCTATTAAGAGGGCAGCCATACAGTTTAAGTTGGGGTGTTTGACTCAGGGACCTTCCCCGAGCCTGAAAGATCATCCACTCGCTCTTCTTCACATTATAAATCAGACCGTGTTGTTTAGCATATTTTTCGCAAATGTCAAGCAGCTGTGACAGTCCACATACAGAGGCACTCAGCAGCACCATGTCGTCCGCGTAACTAATATTATTAAGGCAGACTCCACCAATATGGCAGCCGACGTGTGTGCTGCTGAGCTCCTCCACAAGTGCGTTTACATACAAATTAAAAAGTTTTGGCGATGTCAGCCCCCCCTGCCTCACGCCGCACTCCAATCTGTATGGCGTCGAATACGCCCCCGACCACCGGACTACGTTGATCTGGTTTCCGTACCAATATTTAAAAGTACGGATTAGTTCCTCGGGCATCGATGTTTTATGAAGTTTTTGCCATAGAATATCGTAGGAAACCAGATCAAACGCTTTCGATAAATCAAGAAAACACGCAAAAATGGGCGTATTTTTGTCCGCATAGTACTTGACAGTTTGCTTCAGACACAATATAGCCGTTTCCGTAGAGAGACCTGACTTGAAACCGAATTGGTTGTCGTGTATACGTAAGTGTTTATCAAGCTGAGTGTTAAGCAAACTGTCTAGCACCTTCGCGATAATTGTGGCCAACGAAATCGGACGATAATTACATTTGTCGCTAATGTCACCAGTTTTGTTTTTGACAACTGGTACCACCACAGTTTTCATCATCGGCGCAGGCAAGTAGGAATGTCCCACACACAGGGAGTAGAACATCGCCAGTACTCTGGGTAGATGATATCCCGCGTACCTTAGGTGTTCAATGCTCAGGTCATCGTGGCCGGGAGACTTACCCCGTGACATTGATTTTATGGCCTGCCGGACGTCTTTGGCCGTAAATCGGACGCTTACTTCCCGGCCACTACAACCATCATCGCTTGCCGACTGTGTTGGACCCAGTGGTGACTTTACGGTAAAATGGTCCCTAAATATGTTTGCTATTCCCGGCAGGTCACAGGCACCGTCGACACTCACAGGAAGACCTGGCTTACAATTAAGTTTATTCGTAGACTTCCAGAAGCTGCGGAAGTCGCTCCTGGAATGGTGCGACGCAAGGATGTCCATTTTAATTTGATCCGTATGATTTTGACACCAGCGTAAACGCGATTTAAAAAGTGTCCTACATCTTGGCATGGACCACTTTGAAAACCGCAATTCTGACTACATGGAAAATTTCTCCCCAATTAGTCCCAACTAGTCCTACTTTTTCGGAATTAGTCCCAAAAAGGACTGAAAGATATAAGCGATTTAAATGGTCCATGCCAAAGCAAACCTTCATTTTGGCAGGGACAGGCTATATCTAGTGAACCTAAACACCTAGCCAGGATCTGATTATTCAAAAAAAATCTCCCTTTTTTATGGATCCCGCAATGCCAAGAATCAAAACGAAATGAAGCGCCGTTCAAAAAATATAAAGGAATGATTTGGTCCCTGCCAAAATCAACCTACATCTTGGCGAGGACTTTTGAATCAGGTCACCTAGAGAAAATCTGATTATTGGAAACGATTCGTGTAAATTAGTCCCAATTAGTCCTAAAGCCACAAAATTAGTCCCCCTTTAGTTTAGGAGAAATTCCGTTTTTTTATATAAGTACAGTCATGTACAAAAGCGTACAGTAAAAATTAATTACATAAAACTATTCCGTTCCGTAATGCGCACTGTTCCGATTGTAAAACATTAAGCACGAACTTTCGTAGATTGAGGAATGCACAAACAGTATCTGTGAACATAAGTTTTACAATCGGAACACTGCGTATTGCGGAACGGAATAAAGTTTTAGGCCCATATTACACTATCATGTATATATCATCCGAGATATATTTTTACTATCATCGTCGGAGATAGCATCCGATAAATAATATATGATAGTGTAATATGCTCATGCCCCCCTAGCATGACCATCGAAATGCGATAATATGATATAGAGCTTAATCACGTTTAACTGCCATAAAACAATGGAATTTGACAGTCGAGTGTCGACAAAACGATATATATCGTGTATTGTCGGTCATGCTAGGGGGGCAGCCCTTCCTCCCTCCAGTTAAACGTGATAAATCACTAGGTACCATATCACGTTTCGGTGGTCATGCTATGCTAAGAGGGAGGGATTGTAAGGGCGTTTTCCTACGAACAAACAATGACACGACACGATTGTCAACAGTGTTGCCAGAACGTACCAAAAAGTACAGTTGTCAGCACTATAGTGCTGACAACACTGTCGTGCAGCTTGTGAATCGTGTCGTGTCGTTGTTCGTGGAAAAACGCGCTAAAGCCGCGTTTAAATAGACACAAAAACATGTTGGAAAACATGTTTTCAATTCAATGTTTCCGAAATATCTATCTGTGTCATCCATTTGAAGCAAAATGGACGAGACAGGTACCTAAATGTTGCGAAACATGTTGTCTAAATGGCTCTTAACCAAGCCATACCACACCCAAAAAAATAGTTCGTTTTTGTCATACATTACATGCTGTGTTGCCGTTTTAGCGACATAGTAGCTGGATTAGCGGATTTTTTTTAATATTTTTGTAATTTAGTCGCTAAAAAAGTATAACTTACCTAATATATTTTAATGTTTTTAAGCAAAATTGTGAAAAATGAAATCCTATTACATATTTTCGTAGGTACAAACAAAAAAGTTGGCCGCCATCTTGGATTTTTATATTTTTAACATTGCATTGCTGTATTCTTGTCAAAATAGTAGCAAAAACCGAGTTACATCGAAATCGGCCTACAAACAAAAAAGTTGGCCGCCATCTTGTATTTTTTTATTTTTTTAACATTGAGTTGTTATTTTCTTGTCAAACTAGAAAAAAACACCTGTTCCATACATAAGTACAATGCGTAGGTAGGTACTCCATCGAAATGTATGAAACAGCTGATTTTTTTTTTCGATTTCAAGGTTGGTCCTTTAATGAAAGTTGTACAGTTTGATGGTGTGATCAGCCCCAAGAGAGGTTTTAAATTAATTACAAATAACCCTGTATAGGTACAAAGTTTCAAGTGAACCCATTGAAGGAAGAAAATCACTCTCTACTCCAAATATGAATAGTTTCGAAAGAAAAGCAATAAAACTTTAAAATTCAATTTTATACATGACCATTTCATACTTCTTTTGAAATTATTTTGAACGCGACTGTACATGTTTTTGATATAGTCCAGGAGCCCGGCATCAAAATACCTCTAAGAAATCATTTTTATTTTATGACTTAAAAATTAAGGTTTTGAGTTTCGAAAATGCATAAAAGTTACGTATTACTTTACGTTATACTTTTGTTTTACATTATACGTTAATAACACTTCATTATTTTAACACAAACACGCAAAAATAAAACAAGTTACAAACATCGTCACTAAATAGGAAGTCTGCTTCTGTACTATAAAAACCAAACTTTAATTCCGATTATCTCCTAAACTAAAGGGGGACTAATTTTGTGGCTTTAGGACTAATTGGGACTAATTTACACGAATCGTTTCCAATAATCAGATTTTCTCTAGGTGACCTGGTTCAAAAGTCCTCGCCAAGATGTAGGTTGATTTTGGCAGGGACCAAATCATTCCTTTATATTTTTTGAACGGCGCTTCATTTCGTTTTGATTCTTGGCATTGCGGGATCCATAAAAAAGGGAGATTTTTTTTGAATAATCAGATCCTGGCTAGGTGTTTAGGTTCACTAGATATAGCCTGTCCCTGCCAAAATGAAGGTTTGCTTTGGCATGGACCATTTAAATCGCTTATATCTTTCAGTCCTTTTTGGGACTAATTCCGAAAAAGTAGGACTAGTTGGGACTAATTGGGGAGAAATTTTCCATGTAGTCAGAATTGCGGTTTTCAAAGTGGTCCATGCCAAGATGTAGGACACTAGGAGGTGGTATATTTTTAGTTTAAGGTTAGTTCGTTAACTAAAAAGTTTTTTTTAATACTTATGTTTTTATTAGGTTGCTTTCTTGTTTTTTTTATTTATAAATGTGGTTAATTAACAAATATCTAAAAAATCTAGTTTATTCAATTTAAGTTCAAGTGTAAATAATTACGCAACTATAAAGCTTATTCCAATTTTAATAAAATTTCGGAAAACAAAATTCGATGGCTTAGAGCACACATGTTCTAATTACAAAAAGTTGTTTTTTCAGGAGAGCATTTTAAAGTTGAAGCATCATAAAATACAAAAACTATATGATATGGAATTCAAATTACGTTTATTCATAAGACTTATTCTTTAGTTCTACAAATAAGTAAATTTCATAACGCAATTACGCCAAATTGATAACAAAAGCACCTGAAAACCTAGCTAACCCCCCTCACTTAGTACATTTGAACCCTCATATTTAGTAATTTGAATGCACGAATGTACTAAGTGGGGCTGGGTTAGTTTTCTAATAGAGTAACAGGTACTTATTAAAACAAAAATGTTAGTTATATTTAAGTATTAAATTATTAATTTAAATTTAAAAAATATAGATAAATTTAATAATAAATTATTAAATTATTTATTAATTTTTATTATTAAATACCGACTCAAGATATTTTGTGCAGGTTAGAACATAAAATAATAATAATATTAAATAATAATAATAATATTAGAAATCAATAAAAGCATTCTACAACATATTAATAATTATTAATAATAGTTGGTACTCATTAAATCAGTCTTTCTTAAACACTAACAAAATAAGAGAAAGTATTTATTTAAGTTTCTTTAAATCAGTCGCCACGCCAGTCTTACAATACGGTAGGTTATTGACCGAGCGAGCGCGAAGCGTCTCTGCTTCAGCTTAGGTAAAATTCTTTCGCATGTCCTTCCTTCCTTTCCTTCCGTCTGGTTGTCCTTCCAGCTGTCCGTTTGTTCTCGTCTACAGGGGCCCTACCGCCCAAGTGCCGTCGACTTCGCCGTCGACTTCATTTGACAGATGGATGAAATACCTACCTATTTCCTTTTGGTACAAATAAAAACTTACCAAAGAAAAGTAGCAATGTATTACAACCATCTGTCAAATGAAGCCGACGGCGAAGTCGACGACACTTGGGCGGTAGACCCACAGGTCGCATTTCTCAACCGATTCTCACTGTCGGTGGTTATACATCGTGAATTTTTTATCATTTGGTTCCCGCAGTGGGGTGGTTCCACTCATGATTACAAGCAACTTTTACTATGGGGCCAACTCTGTGGGTGCGAGAAAAAAATCAGCTGTTCCATACAAAAGCGCAATACCTACTCGACCTAAATGTATGGAACAGCTGTTTTTTTTTCGTATTAACTGCACTTAAAACATTTGTGCGTTAAGTAGTACCGCAGGAGGGAATCTTAAAATCACTTATGGAGTTTTCGTAGCAGATTAGTAAAAATAAAGGATTTTAATACTTTTGGACATAACCGAAGCTTACTTAATACAACAGTGACACTGGGTTTTTGATAGAAAGAGATGGAATATCGACATGTGGGTAAGTGCAAACGGTAGAGCACGTCAATTAATACAGTTGTCACTCAAAAAGTAAAAATCGCATTTTTTGTAATTAGTACATGTGTGCTCTAAGCCATCGAAATGAATGTCGGAAAAACAAGTGAACAACAACACAGAAGAGGGAAGAAAACAGCAACGCAATGTTAAAAAAAATTAAAA
Source organism: Agriphila straminella (assembly GCA_950108535.1). Classification (NCBI taxonomy): domain Eukaryota; kingdom Metazoa; phylum Arthropoda; class Insecta; order Lepidoptera; family Crambidae; genus Agriphila; species Agriphila straminella. The sequence continues at coordinate 8,222,975 of OX467306.1, read as the reverse complement.
TCCAAGATGGCGGCCAAATTCTTTATTTGTTCTTCCCTTTTTTCAACTGAGTTACATCAAAATCAGTCCATAAACCGAGTTTCATCGTAATCGGCCTAAAAACAAAAAAGTTGGCCCTCATCTTGTATTTTTAGTAAGTACGTACCCAAATGGTAGTGGTTGTGGTAATGCAATGTCAATTATTGACAAGCTATACCTCTAGGAGCTACATAATGTGATATACCTAGGTGCCGGCATATAACTTGGCAAAACAAAGATGAGACAAAAGATGCGCTGAGCTTAGTGTTTTGTAGCTGCTGCGCATCTTTTGTCTCATCTTTGTCTTGCCAAATTACATGCGGGGTAGTAATACACCCGCATAAATGCAAACTAAAGAAAAATATGGCTGAAGACTTGGCTGCATGACCAAAGTTTCATTTGCCTTACCTATATAGCCTTGGCTAAAGAGGCAACCATTAAAATCCCCGACTAGGATCCAATTCGGGGCTTCGTTTGCAATCTGAAATTGGGTCCCCAGTAAGGATGCTAAATCGGCGTATGTAATCGCGGCTTTAACCAGCGCTTCATCCATATTCTTTCTTTTCTTTCTTTTTTTTCTTCAATTGCACACAAAATAGCAAGACACACCCCAACTCTTTGTTCTTTAGATAGGTAAAGCGCCATGACGTCGTTGTTAGTGAATATACGGTGCGAGCGTAGCTGTAGAGACGTCCTATTCACGCAACGTTCTATAAACAAACACTGATGGTTTTAAACATGTTTTGAACCGTGTAGCCGGCAAAGCGCAAATCTGTTTTTTCTGTTTCAAACAGCTGTTTAAAACCGTGTAGCACATGCTTTAGGTGCACGCGCCCTTTCCAATATATTCCATAGAGTACATTATTATACTAGAGATAGAGTTATCAGTCAGACCTAATGATCAACGCCATCTAACGAAATGTGACAAAAAGTGTACGATATTATAATATATAGGTACTAGTAGGTTTCTATAAATCTTGACTTGTAATTTTTTTGGGAGGTAACCGCCATAGAGTACATTATTATACTAGAGATAGAGTTATCAGTCGGACCTAATGATCAACGCCATCTAACGAAATGTGACAAAAAGTATACGATATTATAATATAGGTACTAGTAGGTTCCTATAAATCTTGACTTGTAATTTTTTTGGGAGGTAACCGCTATGTTATGAAATAACTATAAAATAATTTACTTAATAGCTAATCAGCTTTGACTATATAAAACTGTGAAAGACACACGATACCGCGATTCAGCACGGGATAGCGACATCTCTCGACTGTTTGACAAACGAAAAATGAACGCCATCTATCAAATCAATCTGCAACTAAAATCTTAGGCCGCGCTCCCTTGTAGTGAGTCAAGTACTAAGTGAAAAGCCCCTGGTAACCGCTATGTCATGAAATAAATTTAAAATAATACATGTGCGTGTGGTGTGAGTGTTCCTATCCTAGAAATTGATTTGACCATACGAAGATTTTAAGAAATAATTGTGAAAACTTGATGGTGAAATCAAAAAATTTGTGAAACCTATGTAGACTTAGTTATGGTCGATTATATAGAACACTCATACCGCCAGTCTCGCGAAAACGCCATACTTGATATCATACAATATACTAGACGTATGTTAAAAAAAGATATATGGAAAATTTGTGCTGAATTTGTGACAACTATTCACAAAATAATCAATTCATTATCATGGTTAATTTGGATTTTATAAGGGTTTTTTAGGAACACTCACACCACACGGTGTGTGGTGTGAGTGTTCCTGAAATCACTAACTTTAACTGAATAATATTGAAATTTTATTATTGTATATGATAATTCGGATTCAGAGTAAATTTGTGACATATAAATCTTGTCACAAAACGTGATAGATTAAGAGCTATTAAACATTTTGTTTATTTATCAATGCTCGTGTGAGTGTTCCATATTTTGGCATTTATTTGATTAACCAGACCTCGTATACAAGTGGAGGCTGCATCCAAAATTGTGAAAAGTTTGTTCTTAAAATTTAAAACATCTTCCATTTCCGTAAGCGTCATACGCTAATAGTTATATTTTTTTTTACATTTTCAAAGGAATATTTTATGTAGGGTGGGTATGCTTTTTTATTTTGTCGGACACAATTTTAATCTACCCTCGTATTGGCTAATCTTTACTCGTAGTTTGGCGTTGTAATAATTCTATTTTTATTGCAGTCTGCTGTTAAATTCTCCTGTGTTTCTGTTTAGGTACTAATAACAAGTAATCATGTAAGTTATTATATTTTTCTATAGGTACTTTTTATTAATTTTATCTAATACTAGCTTTTGCCTGCGACTTCGTCCGCGTGGATATTCGGAAAATTTTTAGGGAACTTTTGACCGGGGGGTAATTATGTAACTCTGTTGCAATCAAATCTGACAGAAATCGCAGTTACATCGATGCTTTAGTAAGAACCAATGTGACAACTATCTTAACTAAAGCAGCAATGCTACTGCGCTTTCAATCGATTTCAGTCGAGAATTGTTAGCAACAGAGTAACGTAATTCGCTAGCGGGATAAAAAGTATCTTTAACCCAGGCTATAACTATCTGTGTGCCATTCCAAATCCCCCCCGACGCAAAACGAGAGGGGTGTTATAAGTTTAACGTGTCTGTGTACTTGTCTGTGGTATCGTAGCTCCTAAACGGATGAACCGATTGGTAGGGAAACCATGACCTGATCAGCCGTTTGAAGATCATCAGCTCTTTAATAGTTGATGAGGGGATCTTACTAACTTCCATATATCCTATCGATTTGAAATTTGGTAGTGTTACTTCAATGAGCTTTTGATGAGAGGATCTGACTACCTTCCATGTGTCCTATCGATTCGAAATTTGGTATCGTGTTATTTCAATGAGATTGGAAGTATATGGTAAGGTAACCATGACCTGTGCCCTACCATGAATGAGTTGATGCAAACTGTTTACGTTACCGTAAACCATCGTTTTGTCTCTTTCACTCGCACTGACTGTGAGCAGTATATCCGATAGTTTACGGTAAAGTTAACAGTTTGCATCAACTCATGATAGGGCCACAGATCAGCCGTGTATCGGGGGGGTTTTTATTTTTTTTTGTTTTTGTTATTACGTGATTGAGTAACAAACATCTAAACATCCAAAACGTTAAACTTTCACATTTTTAATATAAGTAATTCCCGTTCTCGTTCTCATTCCTATTTCCGTTCCCGTATTTTACTTAGGGGAAAATGTTTACAATAGTAAAGATGATCCTGTTATTTTACATTCTCTGTCATACGGGTTTTTAGACTTAAATAAAAAGTGACTGTGACAAACGGACAGACAGACAGACATGACGAATCTATAAGGATTCCGTTTTTTGCCATTTAGGCTACGGAACCCTAAAAAGATGTTATCGAGCCCAATAAAATGTAATACCTAGGTACTACAGCGTAAGTAACAAAATAACCGTAACATAAAGATGCTGGTAACAATAAACGCAACCCTTGATTGCATGTTATCAACCATATAATTTTGTTGTCTACTTTTCGTGTTTTATCAATTTTTTTGTAATAAAATGCTTAAACAAATGTTTTTTCCCGCTTTTTGTTCATATGCATGGTCACCCTACATAAGACTTTCCTTTGAAGATGTAAAAAAAATTATAACTATTAAAGTATAACACTTACGGAAATAGACGATGTTTTAAATTTTAAGAACAAACTTTTCACAATTTTGGATGCAGCCTCCACTTGTATACGAGGTCTGGTTAATCAAATAAATGCCAAAATATGGAACACTCACACGAGCATTGAAAAAGAAACAAAATGTTTAATTGCTCTTGATCTATCACGTTTTGTGTCAAGATTTATGTGTCACAAATTTACTCTGAATCCGAATTATCATATACAATAATAAAATTTCAATATTATTCAGTTAAAGTTAGTGATTTCAGGCACACTTACACCACACACCGTGTGGTGTGAGTGTTCCTAAAAAACCCTTATAAAATCCAAATTAACCATGATAATGAATTGATTATTTTGTGAATAGTTGTCACAAATTCAGCACAAATTTTCCATATTATCTTTTTTTAACATACGTCTAGTATATTGTATGATATCAAGTATGGCGTTTTCGCGAGACTGGCGGTATGAGTGTTCTATATAATCGACCATAACTAAGTCTACATAGGTTTCACAAATTTTTCGATTTCACCATCAAGTTTTCACAATTATTTCTTAAAATCTTCGTATGGTCAAATCAATTTCTAGGATAGGAACACTCACACCACACGCACATAAATAATTTACTTAATAGCTAATCAGCTTTGACTATATAAAACTGTGAAAGACACACGATACCGCGATTCAGCACGGGATAGCGACATCTCTCGACTGTTTGACAAACGAAAAATGAGCGCCATCTATCAAATCAATCAGCAACTAAAATCTTAGGCCGCGCTCCCTTGTAGTGAGTCAAGTACTAAGTGAAAAGCCCCTGATATATTCCAGTGGCAAATTTAATGACAAAGAGAATATAATCAGCAAATGACAGCTACAGAGTTGCCAATTCGAAAAAAACATTGAAATGGGAAGTTTAATAATTTTTAACGGGTGTAGTAAGAGTGGTATCAAAAACTGGAGTCAATTTTTGGAACTTTTTCTGGGTCAAGTTTTGAATTTAAATTTGACGTAAAAAGTAATAACAGAATGTTTAATAACACCATAAAAATGAATCGTCTAGACCTACAATAAGGTAAAATTGAGATTTCCGTATCAACTCTTTGAACTTTATCGAAATTTTTGATTTTCATACAAATCGATATTCTGTGATTTACCTACTTATTTTTTTTTTAATTTAAGTACTTGGTCTAAATGTTTTATTAACAGTTTGACAGCAGCCTGTCCAGTGTAATAATATAGAGGTCAATGAGCTACCTACTTAGTTGTTCAACGACATCTAGTTCTTTTTTATGTCTACTTTTTTTCGTCGCGGGTTTGATTCCCGTCCGAGAATTGATCAGCAAATAAGAAACCGTTCAGTTCAAAAGCAGGCCTTAAACAGGACTTCTTAAGGCCTGCTTTCATACTAACCGTTGAGGTCATAGTACGAAAAAGTAATTACGACTTTGTTGCAATCAACTCTGACAGAAATCGCAGTTACATCGCTGCTTTAGTAAGAACCAATGCGACAACTATCTTAACTAAAGCAGCAATGCAACTGCGCTTTGAATGGATTTCAATCGAGAAGTTATTGTTAGCAACATACTTACGTAATCCACGTACTGGGGGGTAATCACGTAACTTTGTTGCAATCAACTTTGACAGAAATCGCAGTTACATCGCTGCTTTAGTAAGAACCAATCTGACAATGTTAAGATAGTTGTCATATTGGTTCTTACTAAAGCATCGATGTAACTGCGATTTCTGTCAGACTTGATTGCAACAAAGTTACATAATTCCCCCCTTTTAGTACCTACCTATATTATTTAGTATTAAATGGTAAATTATAGATTTACCATTATTTTATGAAATAGGACACTGATTAAATACTGATGGATCACAGTATTTACAATGCGTGTAGCCGTCGCCTGGTGGCTTACCATCAGCAAATAATAACTCTGCATCAGCAAATGAGCATCTGCTTATAAACTAAACTCGAGCTAAAATCGATGTCATGCATGGTACGAAAAAGTAAGGCCGTTCAATATAAGTCCTGCTTTATGAGCTCATAGTGGCTCGCTGGCTCTGGCTGACATCTGATTCTACCCAAAAAAAAATCGTTATGTATTGAGTTTTTAAAAACTCAATAAATATATCGATATTTTTTGACATCCCTATTTCTTCATTAAATGATTTTATTTTGTTTCGGATTCGAGGTGATCGATCTTGTTCTGGGTACTGGGTAATAAGTATTCCTTTGAATGGTTTCGAAATCAAGGAAAGAAAACGAGGACATCTCATCAACGACCTTCTGAAGTGACCTCTTGCTCGAGTCTTGTCTAGTCAATAAAGAAATAGTGCGCATGCGTGACGTGAAAATTCTGTCAAATACTTTGGCGTGTTGGTGTTGCTGTTCTGTGAGTTTGGCGCGCTGATAAGCTCTGAAGTGGCGCGGACCTTGTTGATCACGATTCACGATGAATTTACTTTTTTTAGTCGGCAAACAGATATCACGCATTCCTGACGTATTACCTAAGACCCAATTGTTATTTTAACATCATCGAAAATGTCCAATGAAGAATTAACCTGTAAAGTAAAAATGGCAAGACAAAATGGTATTGTGCAACCTTTACTGACTGGTAAGTCCTAAAGAAAATAATAATTAGTTCCAGTGATAACGTCCAATTGTCTAACTTTCGTAGGTACTTATTAAGTAGGTATAATTATTTTAAACATAGTGAGGTACTGTTGTAAGGTCATGATGATGTCTTGAGTAATTCGTTTCCTTATTCTCTTTCTTAAATTTTAATGAATAGACTTATATTTTTATTCTGTTAATATTTTTTTCTAATAACATAATTATTGTACATGTCGGTTGATAACTTTAAAAGTAACTACCTATGTTGAGTTGCGGAAACCATCAGTACCTATTGTTAGAAGAGTTAGAGAGTTCTAACAAATACCTTGTGTAAACTTTAAGAAACAAGCTACAAACATTATTTATAATAATTAAATAACTATGTTGTAAATGTTAATAAAACACAAGAAAATATTAATTATATTTTAAATATTTCTTATTGATATGGATTAAAGAAGGATTTAAAAGTTACTTGATTGAACTATAAAATGACCTACAATAATCAAACAAACAAACTATTTGACTAAATATTACTTTTTTGCTGTTGGCTTTTTTTCATTTCAATAAACAGAGATTTATTTCAGTTTTCTATTTAAGTGCGAAATAAATTATGCAAAGAGAGACTTCTCTTCTTGGAAAAAGAGACACATAAATAAATAAATACCTATTCAATGTTAAAAAAAAAATATTTTTTATTTATAGCCTTTATTATGAGTAGTATGTATGTATACAGTTAAATTTTATCATTCATTTTGAAAACATTTAAGTATTTTGGTTGTGTTCCTCTGTGTGCCCTCCGGCAAAGGCCTCATCTCCCTCTCTCTAGCCATTCTCATACAGTTTCTCCCCGCCATCTATACCATACCAAATCATCTTCCCATCTCTTCAGTGGCTTCCCTTTTTTTGTACTTACTAAAAAGTAATTTCATACTATACATACAGTAATTATTGTTTTTTTTTCAGATCTTTATCAAATCACTATGGCATATGCATATTGGAAATCGGGAAAAGTTAATGATGTCGCTGTGTTCGATTTATTTTTTCGAACTAACCCTTTTCAAGGAGAGTTCACTATATTTGCTGGGCTTGAAGAATGCCTGAAGTTTTTACAAAACTTTCACTATTCAGACAGTGGTATGATTCAATTTTTTTTTAATAAATCCTTTTGTAATGTTTAGATATAGATGGTGAATGGCAGTGTGCAGAAAAATCTATGCAGATTTTTGCAACACTGTACGGTCGAAATTGTGTTCTGCATTATTGTTTATTATTAAATAAATAAAAAATAATATTATAGTTATGAATACTTGATATTTGAGTAGGGTTTTAGTTTAGTTCGTAATCAGTCCAGAAAAATATCCCCAGAACAGAAAGAAAAATATCATCAAAACAGAGTATAAAGCAATTTTATGCAATATATTTTTAAAACAATCAATTTTTTAAAGATATCAAAACAACACCAGAAAATATAATTTAGCATTGTACCTATCATTAAATCCGTAAAAGTGTTTTACTTCAATAAATAGTAAGCGCATTTAAGTTTATTCAAATATTAATTTAAAGGTACATAGCACCAGAGAGCTTGTATTTGAAATGCCACAGGACTGTATGTAGTATGAAGGCAGATTGATAAGTTTCCGAAACAATTAAGAAAAAATAATAAATTAAATATTATTATTAAGTAATCACTACATTTTATAAAACAAAGTCCCTCGCCGCGTCTGTCTGTCTGTCTGTTTGCGATAAACTCAAAAACTTCTGAACGGATTTTCATGCGGTTTTCAATGATGGAGTGATTCCTGAGGAAGGTTATAGGTGTATAATAAGTTGAGGTTTTATGTAAATTGGTAGAAATATAACGATATTTGTTGGAAGTGTCGGAAAAATTCAAGCTGCCTTACCTGGGAGCTTTCATTGAAAACGCTGTCTTATCCCTTTGAGATATAACAAAACAAATTGTTAGGTTACTGTATAAATCACTTTAATTATTTTCCATAATAAACTCATTATTATTTAATTTACCAAACGAGTTATTATAATTAAAAGTTATTTTGGTCATGAGTCCATAATATTGTCTGCTGCCATGGTGCTAATCAGAAATATTGATCTATGTGATAATCGCGCCAATAATTATTTTTAAAATATTTATACTTATTATTATTAATTTATCAGATTCTTTTTAATAATATTGTAGTTAATTACATCTTAAAATAATTAAAAAGGAAATAAATTTGGCTCTAAATATTTCCGCATAATGACGGTATTGTCATGCCGCGTGACAGAAGGTCAAAGAGTACAACAGTGCATTCCAGCTGACCAATCGCTAAAATATAATAGAATATAAACTCAGTGCGTTTCTCACACCGATGACGGGACTCGAACAATTACAGGAGATCTTCGAAGTGAATGTAGGTGACGACTTGAAAGTATTTGTTTTCTTTTGGGGTGTTTTTGGAAGGTCGAACTGGGGAAGGGTGAACGGATGGAGGGACAAGCACCTGGAGTTTGCCGACTGCAACAATTGACGTGTGAACAGGCGTGTTTTCTGTAAAAAAAAAACACCAGAGAATTCTAGATCTAGGTCCTCTCTTGGAAATACCATCAGTTCGATTAAATACAAAGGCGTTCTAAGTTTGAAAAAAATACTGAATAAGTATAATGTGATTCTTTTTTAGGGTTCCGTAGCCAAAATGGCAAAAAACGGAACCCTTATAGATTCGTCATGACTGTCTGTCTGTCCGTCCATATGTCACAGCCATTTTATTCCTTAAGTATTAGGATTACACAGTTAAAACTTAGTAGGAAGATGTATTCTGTACTGTAAGATGTAAGAGAGTGAAAAATAAAAAAAAAAATATGCTTTAGATCTTAATAAAAACTTTTAACGAAAATTGGTTTGAACGAGATATAGTAATTTTCAAAATAGATCATATTGTCCAAAACCGCAAATATAACTTTGTCGTTCATAAGTACCAACACTGTGAAAAACAAAGTTATTTTTACAGACGAAAAATTATAGTGGTATTAAATATGGTATGGTATAAGGTAACTACGGAACCTTACGGCGCGTGGCCCGACACGCACTTGGCCGGTTTTTTTTCTATGCATCTTTTTTTAAAGAATCATTGTCATTTCGGAAACTTATCAATCAGCCCTCATAGGGTTGGTAGGTAATTCAAAAGTATAACAAAGAGAGAACAGAATTCACAATAAATAAGCAATGAGTATAAATGCTCCAGATTGAGTTAGTTATTATATATTTAACAAAGTATGATATATTCATATCACAATGTATTGTTTCAGATATTGAATATTTAAAACAAACATTGCCTGGTAACATTGAATCTGAGTTTTTTTCATACCTCAAGGATTTAACCTGTAAAGATGTAAAACTTAGTGCTATTGAAGAAGGATCTGTTGTATTTCCAAGGTAAGATATCTTAGTCTCAGTTTAATGTTTTATTATTTAAAAGTAGGTAGGTACCGTAAAACCCTAACGCTGCGCCTGCTTTTGACAGTTTTTTTTTTATTTTTGCCAATTCATTGTTTATATTTGAATTGAAACGGTTGCATGTTATCTAATCAATGACGATCTTCTTGTCTATGGTTGCAATAACTATGTACTTACAGTGAGAAAATTGAAAGAAATTGACTGTTGAAAATCCAGGCGAAGTTGAGTAGCGTTTCCTAACTTCGCCTACCATCGGAATTAATGGTACTTACTTATTGGGATTGGTAGCATTAGAATAAAAGGGCTTAGCTACTATATGCAGTCGCATAGGAATATGAACCATATTTCAATATCGCTAAAGTATTTTTTATTTATTGTGAAGTAAGCGAAGTTTGGTTGCGTTTCACCAATAAAAATACAAATCTCAGGTTTGGTTGACACTTAACACAAATTTAATAAAAAGGAACGTATTTTCATAACTCTATGATAATCAAAAAGTAGCTAAATGCTCTATTGCAGTAATAAAACAACGAATCTAGCAAAATATAGTAAGGCGAATTTTGGAACTCTTGTGTTGTTAAACTGTTACCTAACATTGCCTGATCAATTTAGTCCAAGATATGTGATAGTTATTAAAGTAATATCTTGTATTTAGTTAGCTGACTATATGTTACAATGCACAATATAAATATTAAAATCTCAACTTTTCAAATATGAACACAATAGACGACTTTTTGGGGACACTATCGAAAATCACGCGCGAAAATTCCGACTTTTTTTTGCAACTGCTTCAAATTGACAGCTAGTTTCCATAGACAGTAGAATGCAGTTTTGCCAGAAAAAAGAGAGATTATTATCAAATTAAAAAAGTGACTTCCATATAATTTCCCGAGATATGTAAGTTTCTTTTTTTTAGGCGAAGTTTAGTTTAGTTGGCGAAGTTGTAGGGTTTTACGGTACGTAATCTTATTAATTTTGTTTCAGAGTACCGTTGCTAAGAGTGGAAGGACCGTTAATAATCACTCAATTGCTAGAGACAACCTTATTGACCCTGGTTAACTTTGCAAGGTAAGCTAGTGATATAAGCATAATAAAAAACGTATTAGTCACACACACTGCATGGCTAATTTACTGTATATGCGTCTATTATAAAGTATTTTTCAACACTTGCTCGTAAAGTGAGCCCTAATACATCGCTTTTAGGGCCATAAACCGAGCTATAACAAACGCGTGCAATATAAAACACTAGTTCGTAATAGAATTAACCCTACAAAGTTAAAATAGTACCTTACTGCAAGTTCTATGCGAGTAAACAGAGCATTAAGCTACTGTTACACATGCTCTAAAACAGCATGCTTAAAACCGTGCCATTGAGTATGCTCAATACGCGCATGCTTATGAGCAGTTTACATTTGCTAGCAATAGGCATGCTATGCTCCTGAATAAGCATGCTCATATCAAACATTCAAATACACAATATGTCATTTTATAGCGTGCTTCCTCGCTCTCTGTCGGTTCAAATTTATTTTTATACTGCGGTATGCGGGGATTCCACAAGCACTCGTTATTTCGGTATAAAATTACGAATTTCAGCGTTTTTTCGTCGTCCCAGCGAGACATTTTGCGCGAAATTATGCACTTGTTGCAAACGACTGATCGATACTAGCATGCTCAATAAGCAAACCTGTTTAGACGTGCTTGCAGCACGCCCCCTTCCACCCGCGCCGCAGGTAGCATGCTCAAAAATCGCACGCCTGTTGATTTTTTTTTAGCATACTCGAAATGAGCATGCTAATTTTGAGCAACATTCCGACACACATGCTAGTAAGTATCAACTGCTCAATATAAGCATGCTTCAAGCAAGAAGCTTGAAATGAGCATGTGTAACAGTACCATTACCAATTTAGCCGGGTATTTTTTTTTGACAACAAAGAGGTTTATGCTGCTGAAAATTCATATACATTTTTGGAATGAATAAATGTGTAAGTCCTTAATTAAGTCAAATAAATATATATTATTATCTAATTATTCATAATTCACAATATTTTGTTATAAAATATTAAAAATATTGCATTTTGTCACTTAAAATTACAATTTAGAAGTAGGCTGTATGTTCTCCTCACCCCTTTGTTCGCAAAATATTCTTGCGTTGGGCGTGTGAAAAAAAAAAACCATGCGCGCCTTTTCCCATAATAGGCTAGTTGACAAAATTTCAATAACTGCTTAATATTTTAGCTTATTAGGCATTTTATCGAAAAAAAAGGTTTATTTATTTTTAATCGAGCGTTTACATTATAAATTTCGCGTTTTAAAAAAACAATTTTAATTTGGTTCCAAAACGCAGAAGACTGTCATGGCATCTTGAATGACGTCACGCCGTGCAAAACAAACCAAAGAGCGATCGTGTCTTCGTAAGTTATAGCTAGTTTTTATCGTTTAAAAATTAATTTCTCATATTATAAGTACTGTATAGTGCCCCAGTGTGATAGCACGACTATAAAAACGCCAAACCAGTTATTTATATATGTTCCAAACAATGGAGAAATACGGAAAAAGTGGCTAAAACTTGCGTTCGGTTGTGGTTAGGTTGCACTCGGAGTATAGGTTTGGAACGCGCCTCCGGTAGTGATACTCGAAACGTCAAAGACAAGATTGGAGTTTCGCACGGCGTGACGTAACGCTTTCTGATTGGTGTTCACTGTCACGTGACTAAAGGTTTCATTTTACGAAATTTATTTTTTAAAAATATTATTAATCTTTAACGCTTTTAATAATTAAAATTGTTTGTTATTTTCTCCATAATATAATTAATCATTATAAACCCCTATCCATTATATTTATTCTTAATGGAAACAAGCCTATTATCATATTTTGTTTTTGTCGTATTTGTTGCTGTGTGATAAATTACTGTGTTTTTGATGTCTTGAAAAACGTCGTATGAAACTCGTGAGCTCTTGCTTATTGCACACTCGGCTGAGTTACGCCCTCGCCTGCGGCTCGGGCTGCAACCCACAGCCTTGTGTGCAATGAGCAACCCAAGCTAACTTGTCTCATAATGTACTATGATTGCATGATTAAATAAGTAAGCTCAATGTAGCGAAAGCAACGATAATTTGACGACGTTTGTCCCGCTTTGAGCTCCATTCGTCCGATTATAGCAATTGTTTTTCGCACGGCCCAGATACCTAGGGAACGTACCCGTACTACGTGACCCGTTACTATCGACGGCGACGCAGGATATGTATGACTATCGACGCAGTCAAAAAATATAAATTTTACTTTTTTGCTTGATAGTACTCACCTCATGATTGCAATCAAGTTTAAACCTTATTACTGTGGAGCAAAGTTCAAAATTAATCGACAGCCTATATTCAGAGTATTATGTAGAAGTTGACATTAGATTTTTAGAAAATAGCAATGAAGAAGAAGAAGATGTAAGAATCACAATTTCACCAACAATTTTTTGATATATTTATTTATTTAAAACTTGTACCCGTTTCTCTGGAATCGCCATCGCCAGAAACGTCAAGTTAGCGGCCCACTTTGAGACCGTAATATCTCGGCTTGTATTGAAGCAATATTATTGAAATTTTGCGTATACACTATTCACTTTTTTCTAACAATTTTTTGGCATATAAATCACATTGATACGAACTGTATTTCTAAAGGTGTCTGCCAGCTTGACGTCAAGTTAGCAGCCTTACCAAGATACTCAAATATCTTTGAACCATAGTATCACTATTTATATGCTATAGTTCACTATTTATTAACATTTTTTGACCTAGTCAAAACCTTCTAATTCCATGGTGAGGCTGCCAACTATACGCTAATACGGTATCGGCCACTGAGACAGCCATAAAACAAGAAAAAATCTTGTTCTGTTGAGGCAACTGAGGTATAATAATAGTTAGTTGAGTGCTATCGCCACTTCTTGGGTCGGGGCTGTCTGTCGGAGTCGAGTATTATTGTTTATGGGTGGTCGACTAATTTATTATCATACAGTACAGGTGTGATGTGAATGCCCATTTTCTGAATCCATGCTATCCATAATATTATAAAGACAGTCAGTTACTCTGTCTGTCTTGTTTGTTTGAAACGGCTGAGCAAGTTATTTTAAAAATAATTTAAAAACTGTTAAATTGTCTAGTACAACACCCTTAACAAATATCTAATAAGTGACATTTTAATCAATTTAATCAATAATCACTCATGCGTTGCAATCGGCTCAGGATCAGCACGCTCCACCGATTAAACTAATTACTATAACTTAATACAGGAAAATACCGGAAAATTATTACATACTTACCTATTATAATACTGCTAACTGCACAGTGGACGTGTAATGTATGACAGACAAAAATAGGCTTTATTCTATCTGGGTCGGTCAGCTCAGAGCGGGTAGAGTGTGACATAGAGAAATATTCCGCGATTAAAGGAAAGCAGCGTCGGAGCTAGGGTCATGAGCGCCCTTGACAAGATTTGAATTTTACGCCCGAAAACTTATTTTTAGGATAATGAGCGCCCCTGGCAAGATTTGGATGTTGCCCAATACATAGACTTTTTTCTAGCTTTAGGTTAGCAAAGTGCGCCCCTGGCAGCTGCGCCCCTTGCCAGCCCCAGCTACGACGCTGAATAGGGGTACAATCCGTTCTCAGTTATTTACCTCTAAAAATGACATTTATGTTATAAAAAAAATCAGATGCTAATAAAATAACTGAACGCACTGTAGGCCCGCCCGGCTAGCCTGCCGACTGAGAAAGCACTCCAGACTGCACCCCACCTCATCGTTGCCCTGTTGACAAGGCCGAGCTATCCCACTACCTGCGTACAGTACAGACTGAGCCAACGAACGCCAACGAATGGGTTCGCTTGTCCAGAGCCTGAAGCCAATGTCACTGATGATGATGAGCATAGGGCACGAGCAATTAAACGACCACGTCTTACTGATGATAACATGGGCGTATCGAAGGGGGGCAGGGGGGGCAGTTGCCCCCCGGATTTTGTTTACCCCCAACTAACTATCAATTGTTATCAATAAAAGTTCTTATTTGCCAAACAATATATTTGATTTACAATAAATTTGCCCTCCCCCCCGGGGGGCGATACAATAGATTTGCCCCCCTGGCCCTGAACCTGGTTACGCCCATAGATGATGATGTGTATTGTCAACTATTTACATTTTGTTTATCAACAGCTTTTCTGGGTTGGGCACCAGAGTTCACCAGACTGTTCTGGGCCGCGGCTCCCCCCCCTTTCTACACCAATGAAAAAATGTCACTGAAATTTAGCTGCCGGCCGTAGCGTTGCTGGTCGCTAACAGATGCTAACAGTCACATTTACAAATTTTCGCTATCGCTTCGCTTTCGAAAGATGTATGGTATTGACATAAGTTTTCGTTAACAATAGCGATAACGAAGATTTGCATAGGTTTACTTACATTAACAGTATATTTTTTTCTAGCTTAATGGCGACTAATGCCGCAAGATATCGAATGGTGGCAGGGAAAAAGGTCTCACTACTGGAGTTCGGATTACGAAGGGCACAAGGTCCCGACGGGGGGCTGTCTGCGTCCAAATATGCATACATTGGTAATTATTCTAATTTATTCCGTTCAAAACTGTATAATCACTAAACAAACTGATTGACACTTCTAAACATTTTACTCATATTTAATAGCCGAGTAAAAAAACCGGCCAAGTGCGTGTCGGGCCACGCGCCGTAGGGTTCCGTAGTTACCATAATATTATATCATACCTTATTTAATACCACTACCGTTTTTTATCTGCAGAAATAACATTGTTTTTCACAGTGTTTGTATAAATGACAAAGTTATATTTGCGGTTTTAGAAAATGTATTATATCTCGAAAACTACTAAATATATCTCGTTCAAACCAATTTTCGTTGAAAGTGTTTATTAAAGGTCTACAGCATATTTTTTTTTTATTTTTCACTCTATTTCTTTGCAAGTGTATATCTTTCAAACGGTTGACATTGAGAAATAATAGTTTCAGGAACCTCAATGTCATTTTTAAAGACCTATCTATAAACACCCCGCACGTATAGGTTTGCTGATTTTTTTTTTAGTTTCAGTTCTATGTATTTCATTTATATGCCGCCCCTTAGTCCTTTTTTTTATTTGTGTAAAAATCGTACAGCGGTTCACAGAATACATCTACCTACCAAGTTTCAACTGTGTAATCCTAATAGTTTCGAAATAAAGTGGCTGTGATGTGACATACGGACAGACAGACAGACAGACAGACATGACAATCTATAAGGGTTCCGTTTTTTACCATTTAGGCTACGGAACCCTAAAAATGCTAAAAGTAGACACTAAAATGTAATCGAGTTTCCCATATTTCTTGTAAAATGGCTGTTTACTGCATAATATGCTATCCGAATCCGACCTATCACCATCTATCACACTAAATATTATAGTAAAATTATGTATCAAACAACGTTTATTTTAGCTTTTTTCTTATACCAAATACTCAAGTGGCTTGTCCAACATTAAGGCTTTAACATGCCTCAATCCGAGCAGGTCGATCCGTGATGGTGTGCAATCGAACGTAACTCTACTCACTTTGGGTTCGTCGTGGCGGTTGCGTTGAGAACTAGCACCGAATTCTCAATTTTAACATGTTTTTATTAAATTTCTTCGCTTTCAAGTTAGTTAAAAAAACTGTTCAATTAAGATGGAAGGTATTAACATCGCCGATTTTTATGTGTTGGTTTTAACATTAACGAATGTTCTGTTTCCGAGAAATTTTGCAAATAGGACCAGAAACAGGGTCCACTACAATATTTTTTTACATCAAAGGTGGTAACATTTTTACAAATGCTTTCAATTAAATCTATTGGTATTATTCCAAGTACATTATATATTTTGCCCGTGATATCTTCACGCGCGTAATCTTTCAATAATTTGAATTGAATATTGGGATTTGACCTTTCTTAGCGCCTTAAATTGCAAAAAAAATAGCTTGAACCTGGCGACTTTGTGGAAATTACCTTGTTTGTATTATTATTGATTGTGAGAGTGTGTTACCTGAGAGGTGGTACGACCTGGGCCGTGCCTGGCACCGCCCGCCCAGCACCGCCCGCCCAGCGGCGCTCGTGCGATATAACACCGCGCCACTGACTCATAAAAAGCCTCCAAAAGCTAGAATACACTTTTGTTTAATAGCTTTAATCAGGCAACTTATGCCCTTGAACGGTCACAACTTGTGCCTATCAAACTTTCTTTGGACTCGAATTCTGGGAGGTTTCCAACCTTCGGTGGATGGCAGTGCCTTTATGAAGTACTTAATCTAGTTTCAACCAGCTAGCACTAATGGAATTGCCATTAGGTAGCAGGATTTTAAAAGTACTTACTTAAAACTTGGAGCTTTAATCTAGATTGAGTCTTAAATCAGTTTATAAAATTCCATAGTGGAACTATTGTAGATAAAAAAGAAATCATTGCAATGAAAATAACTTTGATGCACTTGTCCTTTAAATAATCTTTCACTTTATATATTTTTGTACTATTAGATTGGATAGCTGTTTAATCTATTAGTCGTCTACAATTCGATTCCAAGTGGTTTCAATGAAACTGATGATAGGTTTCATAGCTGTATACTTATTAATGCAGACATTTTGACCTTAGCATTTGTTAGATAATAAGATACTCAAGTTTTAACGACCTTAACGTCAGGAGAAGAATAGACAATTTGACAAGTTTTTGAAAACATCCACTCATCTATAAAACGGTTAAGTAATATTTTTTCGTAAACTTAAAAATTGCAAAAAATATGATGTCACAAACACTAAAAATATTAGGGTGCGTTTCCACTGAGGCGGAGCAGAGCGGAAAGGTGCTTAGAGATTTCTGGCATCGTGATTGGTCTATTCATGCACCGCTAAGTACTGATCCGCTCAGCTCCGCTCCGCCTTAGTACAGAATACATAATTGGCCTTAGCGGAATCTCACTTATTAGATATCGTATCCCACAAAAATTTGTCGACCCCCTCTCTTTTAAAAAAAAAATATTTGTTTTTCTTGCTAAGCTTGAGAAGCTATAATATGAGCTAAAATAAACGATTTCAAAAAATCTCTTACTAAGTTTCATAGCTATGAATATGTTTTTAAATTATACCAATAAAACTATAGGATTCAAACCTGTTACTGATCCTCATAATTGTTTATCGACGACTTCCCGATTCCTTTCTTGGTAACATTCTAATGCCGAGTATTTATTAATTCAATATTGGTATAATGTAAATAATTCCACCCTCAGTAAAAATAAGAGTGAAGATAGAAAATCTTCAAAGCAAACAATTTCTCAAAAAAATGTACATGAAATCGAAGATTGTCCCATCCGTTTTTATAGATGTTAATATATGATAATTTGTTTCCAGGCGGCTTCGACGGTACAAGCAATGTGTTAGCTGGGAAAATGTTTAACATACCAGTGAAAGGGACACATGCACATTCTTTCGTGACGTCATTCAGTAATCTGGATGAAATACATTCCGTAACGTTGCGGCACGCGGAGACTCAGGTCTCGTGCAATTTGCTGGAGCTCTCGACCGAGTGGCGCAACCGCGTGTCCGCCGTCATAGATATCTCGCCCGAAGAAGCCAGCGACGGCGAACTGGCCGCACTGATCTCTTACGCCATTGCCTTCCCAACAGGTTTCTTGGCACTAGTGGATACGTACGATGTCAAGAGGTATATTAATCAAGGCTTACCGTCACGACACAGGCAGCATATGAATGGGCATTCTGGCTACAATAGCAACTGTGGATCCAATGATACTAGACTACTAAAATCACCGATACATAGTACATATGGATATAGCACGGTCGAACGCACACTGAGGTAAAGATGCAAATAGACAATTCGTTGACATTTGGTGTCTGATAAACTTGTATTGTTGTTTTGCATTATTTATTTATGTCGTTAAGTTTTGTGGAGTTTTACATTATTAGATTTATTTGAAAAGCTGGCATGTGTCCGGTTCATTCTACATACTCATTGTTGGGATGGGCTGATGGGCATGAATAACTTGCATCGATGGGAGCCGTGATGACGATAGCACAAACACACGCTCGTCCGCATCGGGCCACATTCAACCATATTCATGGCCGTAGAACTATATTTTCTTGTTTGGCTTTTTAAGTGAAACGTATACGGACGTCGTTTCATGTTCAACCAAATGTAAATAAAATAATACACAATCGAGGAAGTTACATTTGCTTCAGTGTGACGTATTGTCCTGAACATATGACCTATAATAGGGACAATTTTAGTCATTGGGCACAGTTGCATTGTCAAGGGATAGCAAGCACACGATCACAGACAGCTTAATGTACTTGCATGCACTAATTGAACCAACAACGGCACTCACAGTAATTAATGTTCACTTTAGTTATCATTTTTACAGCTTTTAGTTGGGTAGATGTACGTAGATGGTATCTTTCAGTGTGTTAGTTGCAATATAAAAAGTATTACTAAGAGCGCTTTCACATATAGGCGTTTTAGTCGCGTCGTAAGCCGTATGTCTATCATATTCATACATATGACATGCGTGTCTGGCATAGTGTGCCGCCACTATACAGGGTTATTTGGAAAACACCAACAACCTCTTTTGTTCTACGACTTTTCCAAAAACAGACAAAAAAACAACTTTTCATACACAACTCGATCAGCTGTTCGGACATTAGTATGGGGAGTCAAATTTGTTTTGTCTGTTGTCGGAAAAGTCGTAGAACAAATGTTGTTGTTTATGATGGATGATAGTAATCTACTCCTGCGAGGTTGTTGGTGTTTTACAAATAACCCTGTATAATTAAGAAGATAATTAAAGACGATTCAGTGACCAGTCGATTCATGCAAACGAGGTAACTTTGAAGCCTTGGTTCTCTGGTGATCTGATGATGGCCATCCAGAGAGTGAATAGAGGAGATTCAGATCGCTTATACACACCTAACTGATCTGATTAACATTCTTCCATAGATATGTTAAAAAAACCGCGAAATTAGTATAAGCATAAAAAATTAAAATCCTGAAACTTAAAACTTTGATCCTTATATCTCTTAGAATGCTGATCAGATCAGTTGGATGTGAATAGCGATCTGAATCTCCTCATTTACTCCCTGGATGGCTATCATCAGATCACAGGCGTCAATCCATGGCGGACAACCAAAGCTTCAAAGTTACATCGTTCGTATGAAAATCGACTGGTGTCCTTAATTATCTGCACTCTCTCTCTCTACCTAGATCTCTTTACCTAGAGCATGTAATTAATTGAGGGCTTCCTGAGTGAAGTCGTTTTTCTTAGAGTAGATTCTTAGAGTAGTCGGTACAGAAAAGTAACGAAAACGTACCGATCGTCAGGAAGGCGCCAAAGTCTACAATTACCACTCAATAGTTTCGCGATGATCGGCCCGATCACACTTGATTACTATAGACTCTATTATCTGTCTAATAAAGTTGTGAATACCTATTTTTGTATGTGACTCAACAATTTGAGCTATCTACTGTTACATAACACAGTATCTTATAATTATGATGATCAGGCTGATAATAATTACCTACTTAATCAGATAATCCTACAGTGTTTCATCAAAAATGTTAGTAAGGTATTTTTATATATTTTTATTTTGGGTTTTTCCTCTCAGAACTGGGTAACTGGATAAGCTAATTTCGAATGGTTATTTATTTATAATCACAAAATATTTTTGCCGCTATTTTCTATTCATGAAGTTGCCTCAAATTCCATGGAATAACGAGATCGTTATTCCATGGAATTTGAAGAAGAAGATTCTTCTTCTCAACTTAAGAGCCGCGCTCTTGTCTGTGTAGCTTCCTCCACTCGTTTCTGTCCAAAGCCAGTTCCTTGGTTTCTTGATAAGACACGACGTTCACCTTCTCTTTGATCTGTTCCATATAGGCTCTTCTTGGTCTTCCTCTTCCTCTCTTTCCCTCTATTTACACTAACGTACTGAAATTAGTTTGATGTGTCAAGCAAGCTATCCAGTATAGATCATTAGTTTATATGAGACACTTGTCCATCATCATAATAAACAAGTATCTTATTGAATTATTTCCCATTAACCCACGTTCCACACCGTAAATGGCACATACCTACTAAAGAAACTAACTTACACAACTAAGTAGTAGTGGCTTATTATTTTTAGATTAACTAAAACTCAAGGTTAAAATTTATGTCTGTTTGTGCAGCTCGCGCAATATAACTTGATCCAAACCATAGACAATGAGGCTTGCACACTAACCCCCTTACTAATAAAGATTGTATAGCAGTATAGTTACAGTGTTTTGTCACTTTATTTTCAATGTCAAACTCTAATAGTTTGACAGAGAGTAACCATTGTGTAACTTTACATCTGCTATACAATCTTTATTAGTAAGGGGGTAAACATTTTTTGTACCTAATTGCAACTGCGCAAGTCACGTGGTACTAAAATACGGGTCAAGCTATTTTGCGCGAGCTGTAATAATATTTGTATATACATATTGTGTTATTGTCCTATCAATTCAATTTACCTTTCCGGTCAGAAAGAGCATTTGGGAGAGTGCTCTAAGCTGGCACGATATTTACCTACCAAGTTTCTTAGTGATTAGTTGAGTTAGTTTCTTACTCCCTTACTAATAATGATTGTATAGCAGATGTTATAGTTACACAATGGTTACTCTCTCTCAAACTATTTGAATTTGACATTGAAAATAAAGTGATAAAACACTGTGTAACTATACATCTGCTATACAATCTTTATTAGTAAGGGGGTAGGTGTCAAAGCTAATTTAATGCGATTCTTTTCATACTCCTCAGCGTATGGGATGAGGAGGCTAATCTATTTCAAAGTTGAGTTTAAGCACAGCGGTTTTTAGGGTTCCGTAGTCTAATGGCAAAAAATCTGTAAGGGATAATTATAGATTTTTTTAAGTATTATCGATGCCATTGCATTTATATAACGTACATTTGTACTACTAATAAAAGTACGTTATACAACGTGTTACAAAAACCCCTAATGCCAAAAATATGGTAGATAGGGACCATCAAACTGAACACCTTTTATTATGGGACCAACTCTGCCCCACAGTAAAAGTTGTTCAGTTTGACGGGTCGCTATCTACCATATTCGGCATTAGGGATTGTTTTGTAACACCAGGGATTGAAAAACCGTTAAAAAAATTAACGATACAAAAAATAACGTTAAAAATACCGTTAAAACATTTTATCGGTAAATTTACCGGTAAAAATAACGTTAAAATTAATGTACCGGTAATATTATCGGTAAAAAAGTAACGTTATTAATTGGAATAACGTTCATTTTAAAGTAACGGTAACAAAAAGTAAGAAATATCGTTAAAATTAACGTTATTTACTAAAAAATAACGTTAATTTCTATGTAACGTTATCTAAAGTAACGTTATTTGTTGACATAACGTTAATGTTAAAAGTAACGGTAAAAAAAGTAAGAAATAACGTTACATTTAAAAATAACGTTATCAATCCCTGTGTAACACGTTGTGTACTTAAAAATTGTAGTATAATGATTAGGTATCGATGTGTCCTTGTAGCTGCAATCTGTGCGTACCGCTATAATCAATATCTAGTATACTGTGTAATACCGAAATGCAGTGGGAAACCCGCATTATTCTCCGCGTGTATGCTAACTTTGGCACGCATTCGTGATAACCGCGTTATTCGTATTATTTTGTAAGTAAACTTCATGTTGTAGTATTTTAGTATTAGATTTTTATTGTGGAAATTGCTATTTTTTAAACATAAATCACCACGGTGTCTCGTTTTATCGATTTGTTTCGGATTCGTCATGTTCCGGACTCGTCGTATTCCGGACACGTCGTATTCCAGATTCGTCAGAATACAGTCGATGACATAATGTTTTGTTTATTTATTTAAGTATTTATGCAATTATAAGATACAACAACAGCACAATATACATAACATTTTAGTTCAAATTTGAATTAATCTGAAGCATGTTCGTAATAAAAAAAACAAATACAAAACTGAAACTTACTTTTAATGATAATTTGTCCATTTAAGTAGTTTATTTTATTGTGAGATCATTTCCGACACGCGCATCGGGTTGGCGCGGCGTGCAAACAATTTTAAACTTAGAAATGGTAAAGCGCCAGTTGTTATCGATTGTACCTACGTATTACGACGAATCAGGAAATCTGGAAAACGACGAGTCAGGAACATGACGAATCCGGAACAAATCGTTTTAACGGCGAAAATTGTGTCAAAACTTCAATGTAACCCAGATTGACGGCTTGTATTCCTGTCTTTACGTTATAAAGACTTACTCTAATAACGTCAATAACCATGGAAATTTAAAACAATTGATTATCTTCCAGCATTATGAATAATGTATATTTTCAACAGGAGTGGTTTGCTCAATTTCTGCGCTGTGGCCCTAGCACTGAACGACTGTGGGTACAGGGCCGTCGGAATACGCATAGACAGCGGAGACCTGGCATACTTGTCGGTGCTGGCCAGAGAGACGTTTGACCAAATTGCTGAGGTGTTCAAACAACCATGGTTCACGAAGTTGACCATTGTGGCCTCTAATGACATTAATGAAGATACTATATTGAGCTTGAACGAACAGGGGCACAAGATAGACTGCTTCGGTATTGGAACTCATCTTGGTAAATATACTTACATCTGCAGAGTAGATGAATGTTATTTATAGTTAAGTGTATTTTAGTTCTTTCTTTTAAATCTATTTATAAAACAATCTCAACTGTAGGTTATCAGTGTTACATATCCTTAATACTGTTTTTACGATTTTCAAGCCATCAACGTCTTTTTAATCTTATTTTGTTTTTGCAAGCCTTATTCAATTAAGAGTTTAATCATTTGAGACCTTCCTCAACAATATTTTTTACTGTAAATAAAACAGCTTTATCTGCAGTTTGTTCACACTAAATATAGGTAGATAATTATAATATAAAATGTTGCACTGTTAATATTGTTTTAAAGTACACACGACAGCACGTCAGGTTTTACAGTTGAACTGCGAAAACAGATTTTATTACGTAGGGCATAAAGGCGTTCTCAAGGTCAAGTAGTATAGTCTGTCTGAGGTGCCGTCGTGTGTACATACAATGACTCGCAATGTAAATTGATAACCCAGTATTGTTGTGTTTACATAAAGGCTGCACTGCTAATGACTGTTTCCACGTCTTTTGTTTATTTAAGCCAATTAATGCAAATCTCGTTATTGAGTCTTCCGACCTATTTACTTACTTTGTTCGCTAATTGTTTATCAGTGTTTACGTATGCATATTTTCTAGACTAGATAATAGATACCTACATATTGTATGCAAATAATATGTAAATAATAGACCGTATTGGGTATACTTTAATGTGATAATGATAATTAAATATCATATTAAGAGCCCGTACACATTTTGCCGCTGACAACAACAACTCGAAACTGAAATATTATGTTGAAATGTCCGTAATCTTATATTGCGAAAAGTGGCCGAGACACATTTTTAAATTACGCACGCAGATTTAAGAAATCTTGAGAAAACATGACATGTGCGAGCGAGAGAGCGGCAGTCAGCGTCGAAATGTGTAGGACTCTTGACCATAAATTAAGGGCTAGTTTCACAAGTTTTTGATAAGTTTCAGATATCAAATCTGTTAGATACTACGTGCATGCATATTCTATTCAATTTTTAAATAAAGCTAGAAGATATCGTGCTATCCGAAACCTGTTAAACAGGCCCGTAACATTTTTCCAATCTGAAACATTTTTACTTAATTTTCAGAGGAATTCATATATTATGTATAATTTTATTCCAGTAACCTGCCAACGCCAACCGGCGTTAGGGTGTGTTTACAAACTGGTAGAAATAAATGGACAGCCGCGCATCAAACTAAGTCAAGACGTTGGCAAAGTCACCATACCAGGCCACAAAGAGGTATGTCATAGTATAGTGACAGGGTAAACAACCTTATTGGTATAGTGTCAGTGATCTCCAAACTTCAGTAGGTATAGAGAGTATTTTTACCCTGTGCGCCCCATCTAACTTTATGCTAAAATACAGGGTAATTTTTGGACCCCTTTTCAAATTTTGTTAGGCTGGCTTGCAGCGTAAGAGTAGGATATCCTAGAAGAAATTCGACGATGCCACTAGTGACTCGGTAGCTCAGCGGTCAGAGCATTGGACCGGATAAAGGTCGCGGGTTCGATCCCGTCCGAGAATTGATCTGGTGCGAGTCGTATTTTTTCTAGTATATTATTTAGTATTTGTTAGGTCATTTTTGCGCAACGCACGTCGACCCGCCCTCCCGCCACCCGCCCTCCTGTTATCTGTAAAAATTAACGTTATTAATTGGAATAACGTTAATTTCAATGTAACGTTATCTAAAGTAACGTTATTGACATAACGTTAATGTTAAAAGTAACGGTAAAAAAAGTAAGAAATAACGTTACATTTTAAAATAACGTTATCAATCCCTGTCTGTCTGTTTATCCTCTTGCCTTATTTGATAAACAATCTTCACCCAACTCTTTATTGAAATGATCATTTTTTAAATACAACAAATGGTTTTCCACACACAGATAACGAAAGAAAATGATATTGATGACAATTTAATTTAATATGACAATCTATTTTTTAATAACGGCTATTGTTTAAAAGACGTATGAAAACTGTCAAAAACAGTAAGGATAAACAGACATAGTACGAGGTTGTAGGTTATCGAATTCTTCAACCTCGTTCCTTCTGCACATTTCCTGAGAAGGCATTAAAAAAAGTGAGCGTCCACTGCTAGTCTGTACCGGTAGCAACGGATTTTTTATAGCTTGTATTGCACCCCTAAAAGATCAACACTGCTTGTCAATCATTTATATTGCATCGGCTTGGCAATCACATTTTGATTGATCGTCTAGGAACGATGCTTGACAAGCACCACAGATTAGATAGAGTACCGTGGCCAATCTTAAGAAGGCCACGCCCCCAAATGGTAAATGCAATGTAAATTATTGACAAGAAATGCTTGATCGTCTAGGAAGTTTGAGAAACTTTTTCATATGATGTAGCCCACATATGAAAAAGTTTCATACTTTTTTATAACATACAATTTTCTTTATCTATCCTATAGATCTAGCGCGTGTCGCTTGTGCCACTTCTTTGGTAGAACGATTTTCATGTTAAAAAAGCAGTTATCGAGTCTAAATTAATTATCGATCTACCTATATCGAATTCTACTGATTACACTCTAATACCGTGTGACACAAAACGTGTGCATGCATTTATTATATTCTAATAGTGGATCCTGTGAACTTCGTATCACCTACAACTTATATGATTATCAATTTTACCTTGAGAATTTTAAAATATTGAAAACTAGCGCCTTACTAGTTAGATAATAAGTTTTGAGTGGATTTGAAGTAGTTATGGATATGAACCAGTACAATTTTGTTACTTAAGTATTTTGTTATGCAACAATAATTTTAGAGAAATAAGCAGAACCTGTCCACGTGTGAAATATTTTTATGTACATGAACAGGTTCTGCTTATTTCTCAAAAAATTTTGTTATTTGAGTAACAATTATATTGTCATATCCACATAATATCATTAATAGCTACTTCAAATCCGCTCCCTAAATTAATAACAAAGCAGCTGAATACTAAAACAAAAGCAACACTACATAAATTATGCTTCATTTCACCGAGTGCTATTTTTAGACTAAAACCTCTATTTCAGGGATGCACAGACTTATGGAGACCATGGGCCACTTGGGCAAATGATAAACTAATGGCGGGCCACCAGCACAACATAAAAACATAAAAAAGCCAAAAAAAAGATTTTTTTTCATATGAACGAGGGAATATTTTTGCTGGCGGGCCACTAGCATATTGCCGACGGGCCACATGTGGCCCGCGGGCCGCAGTCTGTGCATCCCTGCTCTATTTGAACCTCTCAAAAGTTAGCTGTCAAAAGCAATAATACAAAATTGCCAATGTTAAATTCGACAGTCAGGTTATCTGATTGAAGTCGACAGCCATTAATTCCTTGGACATAACTTTTATTAAGCAAGTAGACGGAACAACAAAAACAATAAAAAAATATGCTTTACGAACACAACGAATGTAGTGATACGCAATACATCGTCTTGAACTGGAAATGATAAGAGAACAAGGCCGAAACTAATAAAAAGTGTCAATTAGTTTTTGATGCGACACACGACAGTATGATAATAAATAAGAGATAATTATTCAAGTTAAAGCTTAGTACGAACGAAGTAGAAAGTTAGTATCGATCGCTGATATGCCAACTAATAGGGATGTTGACTAATGAATAAAATAACGAAATACTAATAAAAATCGTAAACATATTTAACTTTTAGAGTAGCTTGTATACCGCTTGGTTTTATATATTGCATATTATTTGTTTTATGACCCTTCAAAGTTGGGTGGACAAGTCCATTTAAAAAGTATAAAATTTATTAAAATAAATGATACCTTTAATTAGTCCGTAAAATGTATAGCAAAATTGTCGAAGAAACCAATTTGATAAACACAATATTTAATATAGCTGCTGAACAAATTTCCTATGCGTTGCATACAAACTAGCACGGCGTGACGTCATAACGTGCAAGCCATTAGTATGGAGCGTTTTTGATCGAGTCCATTTGTGTGCATTTCACACTGTGATATCTCGGGCAGTTTTCATGCTAGCGAATTAATTCTTTTACCAATGTTTCTTTTTTTGAGAGGTAACTTATGTAACATAAAATAAAAAAATAGTCAACATCCCTATTGCATGTTTTTCCTTCAGACTACTGACTGTTTGAAATAATGACTTCATTATATGTTTTTTGTTGCTGTACTATTATATGTTTAAAACTTTAAAAGAAAGTTTGACGCAATGATAGGGCAAAAAGTTAAATCTACTTCTAAAAATATGATCGGTGACAAACTAAAGCTCGGTTCCTTTCCTACTGCTACCAAAATTGCTTAAATACGGCATCAACAAAGACTCGTTCAGTTTATATTAAAAATTCATAAAAGCTTTGAAAATCTGTTTTGGTTTTCCGTTCTGTCGAGTCGAGCTACTTTTGCCCCCTGATTTTCTAACTTTGTTGCAATCAACTCTGACAGAAATCGCAGTTACATTGCTGCTTTAGTACGATACGAACCAATGTGACAACCATCTTACTTAAAGCAGCAATGTAACTGCGATTTAAATTGATAATTTTTAGCAACAGAGTTACTTAATCAGAGTCATTTATGACCTTTTCTAAACTGGGTTTTAATGTCTCGCAGATAATAATTATATCTAGTCAAAGTTGTCAATATTTTTTTAACGTTTGATACAATCGTCAGGCGTACCGATTGTTCGGCGCGGACGGGCACGCGCTCATCGACCTCCTGCAGCGGTCCTCCGAGCCCGCGCCCGAGGTCGGACAGAAGGTGCTCTGCCGGCACCCCTTCCAAGAGTCTAAGAGAGCCTACGTCATTCCCAGTAAAGTGGAACATTTGTATAAGGTAATTTTATTATTGAATAACGGATTAACTCACATTACCACTTTTTGTTAATAATAAGTTTATCATATTTTTTATTTATTTTTGTCATTCACAATGCTATTTTTATATTAAGATTATTATATATTTGAAAAACGTCTGAGTCTGAAGTCTGACGTGCTACGGATGAGTCGATTTTTTTCTAGTATTTTTTCAAATATATCAATTATTAAGTATAATAAGAGCAGATTTTTCAATGCCTAGATAGAGCTTTATCCGTTTGATAGCGTATTATACTGCCAAATTGAAACGCTAGTCATTCATTTGTCTGTCACCTTTTTGAATGACTTATTAGATTTGGTTAATATTTAAACTGACTGATATCTGTTATCTGAGGATTCAAAAATCAGCCCTTAGTTTTTGTTATTATACTGCAAACAGTTAAGGCAAAACCCTACCTCTTTTTATGAGTTTCAAATTGGCCTTTACATAAGAAATAAATCTAGGAAGTTAAACTCTGTATAGATCACAAACCTGACAAGGGGCCCTACCGCCTAACTCAAAGCTTGAGCCAGAGCGATAGCAATGCTCTGTCCGTCCTTGTCATATCATAACACGATGACAAGGACGGACAGTGCACTGACGTCATAAACCAAAGCCAGGGTCAAAGCGATAGAGTTAGGCGGTAGACCCGCTGGGGGGTACTTACAAGCTCTTAAAATTTTTTAGTTTTCTGAATAGCTATCATTGCGTCTCTTTCTCGCTGTATAGCAAACAAAAGAGACGCATTGACAGCCATTCAGAAAACTGGCAAGTTTTAAGAGCTTGTAATACCACCCCCTGACCAATGTCAGCAATCAGCATGTTGCAGAAAAAAAATAATTTCTTCGGAAACTTACCTAAATCTCACTTATGAACAACGAAAAAACAATGTAGCGCCCCATAGCAAGTTTATTTTTTATTTTTTTTTCTGCTAGGCTCGGTTATAAGATGAATGCTCTAACTGTCGCATAGCAGTAATGGTATATTTATGCATTTACAATTACATAATTTGACTAATTTATATTCAGGTTTACTGGAAGGATGGCCGCGTGTGTATCAAACCAATACCTTTGTTGGAAGTCCGCGAGAGGGTGCAGTCTTCGCTGCGTACTCTACGTCAGGATATCAAAAGGAATTTAAACCCTACGCCTTACAAGGTAACGCTTATTTTCGCACGTCGGAAATCTGTATCTTTGATAATATGTTTAAGATATTCAATGCTTCATAAAACCTTGTTTAATCTTCTGTGTGACATTAAGTGCGAGTTGCATCAAAACGCTGTCAAAGTTAAAGTTATCGTCAAATGATAATGCTACCTATTTGTCACGTCAAACTTGTCAAAGGACATCATGCTGGCTAGCAACTTCTTTTTTTGGCTAAATTGTGCTTAACCGGTACTTTAACAAGCTTGATATTGTTAAAGTTAGATGATGCAACTCAGCCTAAGTACTAGCTTTCCGCCCGTAGCTTACATGTTATATCGCGTGGGCGGAGGCCCGTGCCCAGCAGTGAGATAAAAAGTAGCCTATGTCCAACCCAAAGGTCCCATCTATATCCGAACTAAATTTCGTCAAAATCGGTCCAGCTGTCTAGGCGCGAAAACGTAACATACAGACAGACAGTTACTTTCGCTTTTATAATATTATAAAGTATGGATTGTTTTATTTCAGGTGGCGGTCAGTGATGATTTGTATTGTTTCATTCACGATTTGTGGCTACAAAACGCGCCTATCGGAGAATTATCTTGAAATTAGTAGATAAGATAAGAAAACATCAAGGTCAGATCGTAAATCTTTAATAACTGTTGTAAATCTTAAGCAACTTATGAAAAAAATATCGGAAAAGATTTTGGAGAAATTATATCTTGATAAGATTAAAAAAAAGTCATAAGTCATAGGTATATTTTAAAAGTTGTTATAATCCCACATTTTAATATTAGGTAAGTTTTAGAAGTGCACAAGTGCCATAATGCAATGGGCGTTAAACGCTTTCAAAGATATATTTGCATAGCATACACGTAACTTGTCTCGGCAATTATATACCAAAGTTATAATTTAATGGTCACAATTATTATTTTTAGAGTGTACCACTAAAATAATCTACTGTTTCTCATTTGCACTTAGTTGATTAAGTTAATAGTTTAAAAACTTGTTTTGATGAGTACATTATATTTCTTTTTTTTAAATTAAGTTTAATAGTTCCACAATAAAGATGAATATCCGGCATCTTAATCCAAAGCAGACGCAGGTTCACAAATACGTAACCCATACAACGTGTTACCAATAAAGCCGTAATGCTGAATATGGTAGATAGGGATCATTAAACTGCACAACTTTTACTACCGATCCAACTCTGAAATCGTGAAAAAAATCGGTTGTGTCATCCAAAAATAAATAACGAAAATATCAAAAAGTATATGAAGCAGCTTTTTTTTTTTCGCGATTTCAGAGTTGCCATGTATTCCCCATAGTCCGTTCGCTTAGATAGTGTCGCCCTTTTATCGCGCCGCATTTGCACGTGCCGCTTCTTGTCAAAAGGGCTCTCCACATTCGCGCCGTGAACACCCGTGAAAGCCGCGAACCGCGAGTGTGGATGGTTTTCACGGGCTTCGCGGCCGTTCACGCCTTGTTCCCCGTTCGGTGTCGGTATTTGCGCCCGCTTCAAAGGGTTCGCGGTGCGCGAACCTCCCGTGAACGCAAGCGCATCCACACTTGCGCGTGAAAACAGTGCCGTGCGTGAGGTTTTTCATTTATTTGCGGAGTACGGTGCGTCAAAATGAGCGTCACTTGGACGAATGAGCAGGAAATTGTGTTAATTGAGTGTTATCATGCCAATTTAATTTTATGGGATGCTAAACACAAAGATAGCAGTGCATAATTCGGCGTCCATTCTCGACGAGCGCGCGAACTAAACTGTGAACGATAGCGAGTGTGGAGGGTCATGCTTTTCACGCCGACTTCGCGGCAAAATTACGGCGTGAATTCACGCCGCGAATCACGCAGGAGTCTGGAGCGGGCTAAAGGATGCCGCCGCATAAACAAAGGATACCGCGTGCGGCGTACACCCGCAAGTCAATTAGGATTTTGGCAGTTTACATAGAAGTGCTGTAGTGAAAGGTTGTGTTTGTATCGATATTCCTGTCTGTGAACACAAGTGCTTGCGGGTGTACCGACACTATCTAAGCGAACGGGCTTTAAAAGTTGTTCAGTTTGATGGTCCCTCCCTATCCACGATATTCGTTTTTGTATCACGTTGTATAATAGAATTAATAAATGTGGTAATATTTTTAAGTTTATTTGTTGGTTAATTTATTTAAACTAGTCAAACTTTAGTTTATAGATTGGGTTTTGTTGGTACCTAATAAGAAATATTTTTAGCTTAGAAGTAGGAACCCATTTGATATGTGTCGTGTCGTAGCTTGAATATAAATATAAAATAGTGATATATTATCCATTCTAAGAATATTGCATTCCTGGGTAGGTATTTTCGCATAGGTATCCGACCAGAACAACAATCGTTTTTGAAGGTTTTGTTTATGAATTACGTAATACATTTTATAAAAAAGTAAACATTTTTATTATGCGTAGTATTCGCATCGCATTATTATATTTAAGAATATACATGCGTATATTTAGTATTGTACAATATTTCTATGTAGGAAATACGATAGTTGCATTTAGTTCAAATCACTTTTATGATAACTTTTACAAATACTATTATATATTTGAACAATCGGAAATAAGAAACATATTAGTTTTAGATATCTGATAAAGATGAATTAACTCAATTAACAACGCACCAACTATAATTAATTTAAAAAAAGAAATGTTTTTTTATTACTTATATTTTCATCTACTCACATTTAAGCATTATATTAGTGTGAAGGTTTAGGCATATTAATTTAGGGAGGGTTTTGCCTTTCTATTGTCTAATTTCAAAATCTATCGCAATCGCTTTCAGAATACAGATACCTAACACATTGATGCTTCTTTTTGGCACAAATAAAAACTTACTTATGAAATGCAGCAATGTGTCACATCCATCTGTCAAATGAAAGCGATTGCGATAGATTTTGAAAATTAGACAATAAGCAGGCTGGTTCTACCACGTTTTTATTAAATTATGTCAACAGTACATCAGCCTACCATTGGCATTACCACCGAAACACGTTAATACACAACGATTTATCGACACTTAACTGTCAAAATGCATTGTCTTTTGACACTTAGTGCGCGTTCAGGCGACGCGCAGACGCCCGCGCCTGAAATGCATCGCTGGGGATGCAGACTGAGGAACTAACTAAGAAACTGTATCGTCTTTCAATCTCGTTTAATTGTTTGTTTTTTTTAAATGTCAAATGTCAACTCTGACGTATTTTAACCAATCAAAACCATTGATAGCGGCTGGATCGCCGCTGGCGCCATTTGCGATTAGCTTTGCGTGTGGATTCCCATTTTAAGTCTTATGATGGATGACACACTGAACACCCTGAATTATATTTTGTCGATGCATCCGTGCTCGCTCCGGGTCACACCGCGCGAGTGTACGCATCCGAATTTCGAGTTTATTAATGTGTCATTCATAATCATAATTCTACGGCTCTACCTGCGTCTTAACGCATAGCTTTAGGCGTTAATCTAGGCGTTACGCAGATGCGGCCAAGACTTAAAGGTGTTAATTTACAAACGACAGCTAAATTTACTTAACGCCTTAGCTAAAGCGTAGTTGGGCATTACCACTAACGTTAACGCAGGTGGAGCCGTAGCATAAGACTTAAAATTGTAAGCGATGCATTTCAAGGCGCGGGGCGGTGGGTCTGAACGCAGCCTTACTTGTCGTATCGATTTAACATAAGTGGTAGGAAACGTAGAGCTTAGGAAGAGGTTACCCCAAATGAATTAAAAACTTAGTTTTAATCATGTGCAAGTTTTTTTTACAAAATATCATTCCTAGATTGCTGGGTCTGTCCGATCCGGTCCTGATTGTAGGTAAAGTTGTAAAATGTGCAGTGCAAACGTTACTACCGCGTTTGAGTTAAAATTTGTATGATAGACCTTAACGCTATGACAATAAGTTCTAGATTTAAAATCTTAACGCTAACGCGATAGTAGGTAACGGTCGAACATTTGAAAACTTACAATCAAGCCTATGATTAGATCTCATCAGACTATCTCAGTGTTGTTTTAAGCCTAACTATTTTTATTTTCATCATCTTCGTCGTTTCGCTCTTGGCAAAGCTGACGTTGTCGTTTTTTCCATAGCAGAAGTGTTATCTTACTTCGAATCAGAGCAATGTTTGTGACAATTATGTCATGTTTTAAGTTTTTTTCCAAATACTTACTCTTACCTTTTCTGTGCCTGTCCATTTCAATCATCAATATTCGTATTTTCGCGTCTTTTTGCGATATAATAAAAATATTTAAAATGTATAAATAAAATTATATCAGTAATCAAAATTTTTCAACTTCATTTTCTTTTATAAACAGTGCCTTTGAAAGATCTAATAGAAAAGACTTAGACCACTAAATTGTTTATCTTTTGTATATATTTTTGAATGAAATAGACTATACACATATTTATGGGACTTCATTCTTATTATAAGAGGATCTTATTTTGCTCTTGCTTGCTGAACTCAAACTTCGAGTATGTAGATGAAAGCAATTATATTTGAACCCAGTAAAATAAAGGTTGAGTTTGGACACTAAAAAAATAAGTATAAAGAGAGAATTTATGTGTGTTCTAAAAGAGGCTTTAAAATTTTATGTAGTGAAACAAAGTTATGGATTTTAAATTACTTTAATTTCTCTGTAACCGATATCATGTATTAAAAAAAAGGAATCTTCAGACTATTTATGAAACACTGTATGTGAATTGCAATGTTTTTGAAACACTGTGTTGCAAAGTTTTTGAAACACTATTGCAATATTTTTGAAAGTGTTGGTTGTATTGTGATTTTACTATTACACAATTTTTTTGTTAAGAATTTCACTTTATTAAAGAATCGTTAGATAAAAGCAAAACTTTAATAGATAAAAGCTTAACTTTTATAGTCGGTATTCTATGTAAAACAAGTAAATATTGCGTCAAGTAAAAAGAGCGCTGAACAACAAGCAAATGATGGAGGAATCTATACTGTTTTCCAAAGACATAAGATACATTTTCGCTCACCTTTGACTTTGAGGCACTTACCAGCGCTCTTTTTAGGTGACGCCTTAGTAAAGTAGGTATTTTTGCTACATAATATTATGCTGCTTACAAATTACAATATTGTTATTGATTTTAAGAATGTTGTGTATAGAATTAAACTATATTTATGAATAGTATAAGATAAAAGTAATTGTGATCCATAGAGAGGCGTGTACAAAAAAAGGCGCAACCCCTTTTTCGAAACACTATTAAATAGCAACCCAGAGTATGATTTTTCGTATTTTTTATTTTTCTAAGTTATTTAGACCATTTATATAGATTGATGCCGAATCGGCCCTTATCTACTCTATGGTACTGGTGTAGATTTTCTGTTGTTTTTTTATAAACTTTATAGTGTTTTTATAATACTTTAATATGTATAAACAGGACGCTAATGGTAATAAATAACCATTAGTTTATTTACACTCAAATGTTTTATGGTGACAGCAAAGAAAATGTATTATTACGGAAAATAAGAAAAGGAC
This sequence comes from Agriphila straminella, assembly GCA_950108535.1. NCBI lineage: Eukaryota > Metazoa > Arthropoda > Insecta > Lepidoptera > Crambidae > Agriphila > Agriphila straminella. The sequence continues at coordinate 8,187,985 of OX467306.1, read as the reverse complement.
ATTTATTTGGTGGCACAGCACATAAGTTTTCGGTGGCACAGCACAGCACATCTGCCGTCCGCTAACGCTGCATTTTGGCGCCGACTGTAGGTACAAGTCGGCGCCAAAATGATCAGAGCATTCAAACAAAACCTACCAAAATAACTAATCATTTGACGAAAATCAACCGTAACTCAAGAGATTAAGGTGCACTTTGTTTGTTTTCAGACAACAAATGAAAGTGCATCTTAATGTCTTGAGATATGGTTGATTTTTATTAAATGACTAGTTATTTTCGTAGGTTTGATTTGTGTGCTCAGCCCCGTATTACAACCTCTTAATACTTGCCAGTTTTCTGAATGGCTATCAATGTGTCTTTTTTATTTGCTATAGTGACAAAAGAGATGTAACTATAGCATTTCATAATCCTGGCAAGTTTTAAAAGGATGTAATAAATAATAAATAAAAATGTTTATTTCCAATAAGTTTACAAAGCTTATATAACTTAACTAACCCCCACACTAGGCTATGCCTGTCCTATGGGGGAAGTATACGATTTACACAGTATGATTTGAAGCCAAAGACAAACAAATTTAAACAAATGTAATAAATCTGTCTACATTTCAGCAACTCCTATCCTTCTATCAAAAGTACTTTATTATTACCATACTGTACAATAATATTGCTGTTCTAAAACAAATATAAATACACAATGAAAGCTTTCATCTCAGCACAATGTGTAAAGATAATATTGAGCAAATATATTACGAGAGCTAATTAGAATTACTTAAAAGAATAATGACGCCTAGTTTTATAGTATACTTAGGTACCCTTAAATGCAGCTGTCCTTTTTTTATTAATTTACTTGCACTTGTAATATTGTAGAGAAAAACTGAAAACACAAAAGAAATAGCACATGAACCAATTTTAAACTTGAGTACAAATTATTTTTGACGGTTCATATTTTATCGTACTAAATTACATTAACCTGTAACAGCAATATAAGTTTTGTGCCTTCAATTTTAACATAAGCACAAGTTTTTTCTATTCAACAGATTTTGCTTTTAGCTTAAAATATAATGTGATAGCGGGTGGAATGAAATAAAAGTATAATTTTGTATCCGCTGTGTTTTATTCGGCGCGCGGCGCCTCTAAATATGTTGTATAGCCTTCTCTATTGTTAACTACACAAACCATGAACCATGAACATGAACATAAGTTGTGATTGAGAGATGGACATGTCGTTAGTCTCCATATTAAATGTATGGGAATCTTGAAATTTTCATAGAAATCGTGTGTGGGGTAAAAATATTTAGGTCATTTTTTATGCTATATTAAACAATAAGAAAAAAATAAATGATAACAGGAAAAACCGGCCAAATGCATGTCGGGCGGGCCACGCGCAGTAGGGTTCTAGTTTCCTTATGTTATGCCACGTGGGAAAGGTTGAGCGTAGCTGGGTGAATCTACTCTGTTTCTTACTTCCTGCGTCATAATAGTCCTCACTCGAAAATGTTTAAAAATCCAATGCATCACAAGGAATAAATTAAAAATATGTCATCATTTACATTAGAGTACAATAATAAATTATATTAATTTGCATATTTTTGATTTATTCCTTGTGATGCATTGGATTTTAAAAAAAATCGAGTGAGGACAATGACTCGCCCATCTACTACCTTACTTCCTGCGTCATTGTCTGAACTCGAAAATCTTCCAAAACTCCAATGCATCACAAGGAATAAATATAAAATATGCCATCATTTACATTATAGTACAATAATACATTGTATTTATTTGCATATTTTTAATTTAATTATTGCGATGCATTCAAGTACCCAATGACAATGACGCACGAAGTAATAGACAACGTAGATTCACCGTTGTGTGTACTTCCTGCCACAAGTCCACGACCACCTTTTCTCATTATCTTTAAGCCGCGCGATTACATATTCCAATCTAGCATACCAATTTAGAGTTGCCACCCGTATAATAAGTTAAATTTTAACAATTAATTTAAACAAATAACGCAAAGGTCAACAATGGTGTCGATTCGGTTGGCAACGACTTAACTAAATTGACAGGATTAAACTAAATTTAGTTTTCCATCCTTCTCTTTTGGTATCGAAAAGACAAGAACAGGGGGCTTACCATCAGCGAATAAGAAACCATGCAGTTCAAAAGCAGGCCGTAAAAAAGACTGCTTAAGGCCTGCTTTCATACTAACCGTTGAGATCATGGTACGAAAAAGTAATGCCGTTCAATATAAGTCCTGCTATAAGAGCTCATAGTAAGGCCCCTTGATGCTGAAATTAAGTTTAGTCCTGTCAATTTAGTTTAGTTGTACCAACCGAATCGACACCATTGTTTAGATTTTTTTTATTTTCAATTCTCATCTCCAATCTTATACAATGTTTATCTTTCCGTTAAAGGGTAAATTCACTTTTAAAATCGAACTTATACAAAATATCTTATTGTCAAGTACGAGTGGCCACCCGAAATTGGTATGCTAAATCGGCGTATGCAATCGCGGCTTTAGCCATCAAGAGGACTATGAGGTCGACATCTTCCTTCACCCACAATGCCGACAGCTGTTGTTTCCGACATTTCCACAGCATCCACAATCAGAATGTCGTCAGTATCACTTTCTGGGTCCTGCGGGTCTACCGGCTAAAAACAATGAAGTTAATGTTAACTGTAATTTGACAGATGTATGTGATACATAGGAGCTCAGTGGCGCAGTGGTTTAGCGCCTGGCCCAGCGATTGCGGAAGTTAAGCAACGTTCGCAAGGGTCGGTCATGGGATGGGTGACCAAAAATTTATTATCTCGAGCTCCTCCGTGCTTCGGAAGGCACGTTAAGCCGTTGGTCCTGGCTGCATTTGCAGTCGTTTTGGGCCCGCGTGGTGGGTTATAGCCCAATCCTCCTTACCACCCATAAGGAAGGCCTGTGCCCCAGCAGTGGGGACATCAAAAATGGCTGATGGACATGTGATACATTGCTACTTCGTTATGGCACAAATAAAAACTTACCAAAGAAAAGAAGCAATGTATCAAACCCATCAGTCAAATTACAGTTAACATTAACTTCATTATTTTTAGCCGGTAGACCCGCTGATCCCATTGTCCTTGCTTCACCTTAAGTTCACCTTAAGCATATTGACAGGCATTCAGGAGCGGATATCTCGAAAACTATACAAGATATCGAAAAACTTAACAAAATAAAACTTGTAGCAAATTTATTTATTTATTTATTTATTTATTAGTTCTGTACACACACAATTACAAACGGAAAAGAAATGGACAGAAGAATTGTACAAGGGCACAACTTATTTCACATTGAAATTTCTTCCAGCAGGCCCGGGACAGGAAAAACATTGAGAAGGGCAGACAAATTTAGTCAGCTTTCTTTTTGTAAAAATTCACATGTCGCTAGAACGCATAGTTTAGTAGAAAAACCTAAAAATGGGACCTTCAAACTCCCCCCTCCCCACCGGCATAGGGGCTACGGGCGGGGACTTTTGATATGTTCACCTCCTAACAGGTCCAAACAAAGTTACAAAGTCAAAAATTGTGTTCCACGCCTTTCCCTCTATACCTTTTTTTGAGCGTTCTTTGCCTGTGGCCTTACTAATCTTACTATGAGCTCTTATAGCAGGGCTCTTATATTGAACTGCCTTAGTTTTTCGTACTATGATCACAACGGTTAGTATGAAAGCAGGCCTTAAGCAGTCCTGTTTAGGGCCTGCTTTTGAACTGAACGGTTTCTTATTTGCTGATGGTAAGCCCTCTGAACTATTTATATCGTTTTTGATGCGTTTAAAGGTTTTCGATACCGGATATTCATCCAAATTCCAACCCATCTATCTATCGATTATTTAATATCGATATCTCGAAACTAATATCGATAAATCTATGTTTTTACGCATAGAGTAAATTGTAACATAGGGTTATGTTACGACATCCCTATTATAAAATGACATTTTACAAATTAAAAAGTAACTTAACCTAGAAAAAGAAAGACTGATTTTTTGAGTATGTTAACTGTAATTTAATAATATTAGTGATTTAAAGTTCATAAAACCTTTTTACGAAGATTGAAGCAACTTTTTGTCATAACAAAAGGTAAGTTGCATGCATACTTCTTTGTTTTTCTTCCGGTCAGTATTAAAGATTGTATTTATCGTTGTATGATGTCATTAATTAATATATGATGTATGTATTAGATAAATATAACCGATATTGTTATACTTATATTATATACTTTACATAATCCAAGCTTTTAGGTACCTAGGTTGGTACTCAATAAATCGCTAGATGTGATGCTTTTTTCACATCAGTATTTTTCAGTGATGTATCTAACTGTTCTAAAGTCTGAATTCAATGAAATTCACTCTTCTCTTCTTTGTTTTTGTTCACTATTATTTCAATGCTCGCATGCTGGTACTAAGCTTTTATAAAATACCTATTTTTTATAGATAAGGTACGAAATAGAATTAAGAACAGGAATCTTTTTTTTAAGTTACATTATACAATGTGATTAATTTAACTATGCACAATAGAAGCGGCAACTTCACTCTTATGGAAAGAGTAAATGCTCTGAATTTGGTTACTTCTCTCGTACATAGCTGTTCTTCTTCTTCTTCTTGTCAATGCAGGCAGTTTCCGCAACTCGTCGTCTATTGTATTTTGCGTTGGAGGGTGTGCGGCCTGATCACTCTAGCCAGCCTAGCTCAGCCAGGAATGCTCCAAGGGCTTTCACATTTGTGATCGCTTCCTGGACGCTGCCCGGCGAGCCGAGTTACCTCGCCCGGTAAGGGGCCACCCCTCTGCATTCCAGCAGTACGTGGGCGGCTGTTTCTTTTTCCTCCATTCCGCCATTATTATGCCCACGTACTCGGCCTGAAAGACCGTCTTGTATGAGCTTAAGGGAGATGCAATTTGTATGTTGAGGTCCTCTGAGAAAACACCCGACCCTGTGCCCGAAGAGGTCTTGGAGCCGTCAGTGTAAATCAGGAGAGCCTTGTGTTTTTTCTTGGAGCTAATATTGTCTATCAGGTGTATTCTGTTCTTTTTTGTCAAAAATGACATACTGCTTCAATAAGATCGTACATAGTTAATTTTATCCCATTACACCTACCAAACAAATTAATTTTGATCATTTTTGATCTGCAATCTGCTCATCAGAAAAACATATGATGAAATATTCCTACCGTGCATTATTGAACACCTGTAATTTGTGCCCTACCTGCACAACAATCAAATCATTCAGCAGTTGTAACACTTGTAAGAAATCAAATGATCTAACATCACTTACCTTCTCAAAAATTATTAGTCATTGGTACAAGATACTTACAAAAAAAAAAATTGGAATGGCCAAGAGCTATTGGTGTCAAAGGCCATTATCTCGGAACATATATTTTTTTGGGTTCTGTACCCAAATAGTAAAAACGTGACCCTATTACTAAGACTCGTCTGTCCGTCTAATTCTTGCCATTTCTTGTTTTATGAAATAGGTTTAAAAATATTTAAACACTAGACAAATATCAGACGATGTACACTTTATATTAAAAACTTTTTATTTTAGTTGTTTGTAGCAGAATACCAATATTATTGTGATCATAAAAAATATTTGATTAACCTCTTTCTGTGATTTAGATTAAGATTTAATTTTTCAATTCTATAACAATAAAACAGAATTCTAGGTGTTTGTGATTTCTGAGGCGTAAAGGACATCAGGCACATGAGACCCAAAAGTGTATAAAGATAATTCTGTTATCTATAAACACTTTATAATACTAGAATCATAAAACAGTAGCAACTTTATTTTTTAACTCCTTTATTTAGCTTTAATTAATTATTGAAAAAAACGAAAGTAATATCAATGAAACGGACATCTTTGTCTGCGATTGCACAAGTGATTGCACCTCCCCCTAGGAGTATACGTGTTCTGTGGATTGCACATAAAAAAATTGACACTGTTACTGTCAGTCAACTGTCAAAAGCGTTTTGTTACATGCGACATATGCACAGATTTTCCGTTTGATCGGTTCCGGCCCGTACATTGTGGTACTAATCTGTATCACTAACGCAGCTAACGAAACGTGTTGGTTGAGGCACTGGGGGGGTATTACAACCTCTTAAAACTTGCCAGGTTTATGAATTGCTATAGTTACATCTCTTTCTCGCTGTATAGCAAATAAAAGAGATAGATTGATAGCCAGTCAGAAAACTGCCAGGAAATAAGAGGTCATAATACGGCCCCATTGCTATTTAGTGTCGGGGTTACCAAAAAAAAGTTTCAAACCTAAATAACTCTTAGAACATAAAACTTCGTAAAAATCTGAATATTTTCTAAGGCTTACTAATTACAAGCCTACATTTTGAAAAAAAAACAGAAACGCTATACATTCTTTGGTTTTTTTCTATGGGAATCTGCCTGATGTCTAATAATAAACGGTATTCTAGGTGTAAGCTTCTGAGTTCTGAGGCGTAAGGCATGGTAAATACGTGGTAAATACTGTGATCCATCAATATTTTATCAGAGGCCTATTTCATAAAAGAATGGTAAATTTACAGTTTTTATTGGGGTAGAATTATGATATGACTCTTATCTTATTTATTATGAAACATGGAATGTCTGAAAAATATCCGAAAGTCCTGAAACTTATTTCTATTAGGTACTAAAGGAGCTTATTCATAGTCATACCTATAAAAAACATTCAGCCAATTTGATTTTTTTCAGACATTCCCATTCTACCCCAATAAACTACTACTATGGTAAATTACTGTAGTTTTACCATTCCTTTATGAAACAGGTCCCTTATAAAATACTGATGGATCACAGTATTTACCATGAGTGTAGGGTTCGCCTAAGATTTACCACGCACGCGCGTGCCCACTTAAGTACCCATTACCGAGTCGTTACTTGCAGCTGTTGTTGCCGTTGGCTGAGGCTATTGCCTTCGTAGGTATTGTATTAATTTTCAGGGATAGCTAGCTGCCTTTTATTACGAGGATATTCGCCGGTTGAGGGGATTTTTTGAAAAAAAATAGTAGTAATAGATTTCCTCGATAAACAACGAACAGGAGTTCGATTGTGCATTGGGTTAGTGAATTCGCCCTGCGACTGCGGCAGTTCGTTGCATTCGCAAGGGTCGGTCATGGCATGGGATGGGTGGCCGATAATTATTTATCTTGAGTTCCTACGTGATTCGGTCGGAAGACACGTTTGGTCTCGGCTGCACCTGCAGGCGTTAAATACTCCAGTCTGCTTTAGACCCATGTGGTGGATTATCCCAACCTGCTTATACATCCCCTAGCTTCTGCTCGCGACTTCGTCCGCCTGGAATTCCACATCCCATGAGAATTCCGGTGGAAAATATAGTCTGTACCCGTCAGCGATAGTGTCGCTAGAAAGCAAACATCATTAATAGAAATTAATGAAATATTATTTTTAATTGGTTCAGTAGTTTCAGAGAATATCATCTACTCTACCACAGAATAAATTATGGTACAAGTACTCTACATACAAACAAACAAAGATAAGAAAGGCTAGTGCACCAGTGGCCCAACAGAAGGGACATAAGAAAATGACTGAATGATGATGAATATAAACAGGCAAATTACTTACAATCAAAAAAAAAAAATCAAAAAATCATTTATTCAGTCTAGGCTGTTACAAGCACTTGTGAATGTCAAAGAAGCTACGCCATCGGTTCGCAAACCCTGAGCGGGAGACCTTGTAACGAGAAGAACCGGCAAGAAACTCGTCAAGGGCTGCTTTTTTCTCCCTGTATATTTCATACAGAGTCGTCAACGTTGAAAAATGAGCTCCACATTTAAAGTGAGGTCATTTTCCATCACAATAATTAACAAAAGTTTGTACACAATGGGTAGGTAGGTTGAAATTAAATACCTACTACATATCAGATAGTTAATTGTGAGAGTAAATAACTTTCAACTAGTTGAGAAATCAGTAATCGCTATGTCTGCTACTCGAAAGTGCACCTAAGTAGGCAAAATTTACCAAAAAATACTTGATACAACACATAAAAATTAACAAAAAAAAAAAAACGCAATTCTTACAATTCAATATGCGTTAGGATAGGTACTCAGAAGCAGACCCATTCCCACTGGCAGCACCCGTTCACGAGCATGACGCGTGGACCAGCCATCGCTTCGCTCAACCATATTTGAGGGAACGTAACGACCCGCCCCACACGACACCACCGCAGAAATGATTAAAGAGAGCATGACATACTTAGGCTACCCATCCTAAGGCACTGAATTGAAAACTAATATCCAAAAGCTTTTCATAGGCCTTTACTTACAAAAACTACTGACTATAGAAAGCAAAATGATTGCAATAAAAAAAAAGAGAAATCAAAACAAGGTTTACTTGCCTATTAGTTTTATGTTTTGAGTAAGAAGTGCCATACATATTGATAACATCAAACAGAGAAAAAAATATATATAAATATACGACGCCCTTAGTACAAGCAGACAGAAGCAGACCCATTCCCACTGGCAGCACCCGTTCACGAGCATGACGCATGGACCAGCCATCGCTTCGCTCAACCATATTTGAGGGAACGTAACGACCCGCCCCACACGACACCACCGCAGAAATGTTTAAAGTGAGCATGACATACTAAAGCTACTCGCATTAAGGCGTCGTCGAGTCAAAAAGCTTACAATAAGTTTTAAGTAGGTAGGACAATTCCCTCAATTTTCACATAGAATAGAAAAATCTACGACCAGGCTGTTTTATCTATTAAATAATCTTTAACGGTATAGTATCCTTTTTTGAGAAGACAATTTTTTACATGAGACTTAAAGTTTTCAAATGGTAAATCCAAAATATTACTTGGAATTTTATTATAAAACTTTATACCAAGACCTATGAAAGAACCACGGACTTTTTCTAATCTATACTGAGGCATTACAAGTTTGTCTTTATTTCTGGTATTCCGATTGTGCCAATCACTATGCTTTGTATATAAGTTAATATTGCGACGCACGAAAAGTATGCAGTTTAATATAAATTGAGATGCTGCTGTCAATATACCAATCTCTTTGAATCTATCCCTAAGAGATGTTCTAGAACTTAGTTGATAAATAGCTCTTATTGCTCGTTTTTGTAAAACAAAAATAGTATTTATATCGGCTGCTATCCCCCATAAAAGAATACAGTATGACATAATGCTATGAAAATAACTGAAATACACTAATCTGGCAGTTTCTTCATCTGTTAACTGTCTAACTTTTCTAATGGCATAGGCAGCAGAGCTGAGCTTGCCAGCCAGAGCTGCGATATGCATATTCCATTGAAGTTTACTGTCAAGAGTAACACCCAAGAAAACTGTTGAATCGAGCAAATCTAATTTCTCATTATTGATAATAATTTCAGTGGGATTCGCCTGTACATTAGGTAAAGCGAATTTAACACATTTCGTTTTCTTAGCATTAAGCTGGAGATTATTAACATTAAACCAAGCAAGAACCTGCGAGAGTGCTTTGTTCACATCGTCAAAATCAGTTTTATTTCTGTCAACTTTGAATGTTAAAGAAGTATCATCTGCGAACAAAACAATATCACAGAATTTTTCTGCAAAAAAGGGTAAATCATTTATATATATTAAAAATAAGAAAGGGCCCAAAATGGAGCCTTGCGGAACGCCCATTTTTACATGAGAACCTGATGAACTTATTCCATTGATATTAACTGTTTGAGTCCTGGAACTGAGATACGACAGTATTAATTTTTGAGCATTATTTTTTACACCGTAATGATTCAGCTTCAACAGCAGCGTGCAATGGTCCACGCAATCAAAAGCCTTGGACAGGTCGCAGAAAATGCCAAGGGCATTCTGAGACCCCTCCCAAGCCTCAAAGACATGCTTCAAAAGCGCAACCCCAGCATCAGTTGTGGAACGACCTTTCGTAAAACCAAATTGTTTGTTGTGCAATAGTTTATTTACATTAAAATGGCATAATAATTGCTCAAGTATTATTTTTTCAAAAATCTTGCTTAGGGCAGGTAATATCGATATTGGTCTGTAATTGCTAGGGTCTTCTTTATCTCCTGATTTAAACAATGGTATTACCTTGCTAAACTTCATAAGATCAGGAAATATTCCTTGATCAATACACTGATTAAAAACGTCAGCAAGATAAGGGGCAATAGTATACACAATATTTTTAATAACCTTAACTGATATGCCCCATAAATCAGTGGAGCTTTTCATTTTTAGAGAATTGAAAGCTTTAATAATATCTAAAGCATTAATACATTTAAAATTAAACAATAGTTTTTTTATCGTAATAGGTACATATTTAGAAAATGATAGCATGGTCGCTGGCAGTGTACCAAAAGAGTATGGTTCCCTTGGTAAATAATATCACAGATAATATAATGATAATATGTAGATAGTTCACAATTTCGCATAGTGGGTATGAATTAATTAGCTGTGTAGACGTCTACTTTGATAAATTACCGAATATGATGCTTATTAATTAATTTTCACCCTCTTCTAACATCCATGAAGTTTATGTTATGAGTAAGACGGACCATGCATTAGTTAAATATAATTAAATATTAGTTAGAGTTGAATTTGTTATTACGTATTTTTTTCTGTGAGTTGCCCAAAACACAGGCTGTATGAATTTAAAAGAAAGGTTCTGAAAATGCAATGGTGTCGTAAGTTTCTCGCGAGTTGCCAAACAATGCGAAAACCAGGAACATTTACCTTTAATGGACTCAAGCGTCTAAAGCGTTTAATGTTGCATTGCGGTATATATAGAAACGTTAGTTATAGTATATAGTGGCGGGTGGGAGAACAGTACCACCAACAACAGCATTTCCAAAGAGGTTTAGTTGGTGTCAGGCAGGGGGCCGACCATTAAAATTTTAAGCCAAAAAGTATGTCTAAAGTACGAGTAGACATAACCCTTTTTTGTCTCCATTGCTGAGGCACAGGCCTTCCTTATGGGTGGATAAGGAGGATGGGATAAGTGAAGGACGCACTACGCCGCCCCAAATAAATTGGGTAAGAGATGATGATAAAATATGGAAAAGACTTGATAAAATCATCATTATCCATTATTGCTGCTGGATATTACATGTGCCCCGTGAGCGACTAGGTGCATGTGTTTTTGCATCTACGAGTATTGTAGTCCATCGGTTCCAAAAAAAATATCTTATCAATTCTGAGAGCTGCATCAGTATTTTGCATCGTCATAAAAGATTCATATTACGCATCTTGTCACACAAACCTAGCACTGAGCTACTTTTAGAGTCCAACAGACAAAGGACCATGTCTCTCATGCGACCGAGTTTAATTCGTAGTGCTACACAGAATACTCGAAGTTGGTCAGTTTGTCCCGCAAACTATTAGTCAAAAACTTCAAGGGCGTAGTAGATTGGAAAGTACCATAGACATTCTAAGCGCGCCTCTAATATCTATCCCGAGATGCAGACCTACCAGATCCATAATTGTTTATATTTGCTCTAGCACTAGCACTGGATGACGAGAACTTGCATTTTCTTACTTGGAAAATATTTCTTATAAATTAATGTGTGTTGAGGGAGGTTTGGTGATTGAGATTCTGCTGGGAAATCTCGACAAAAGGGTTGGTAAACTAACTAATAATCAAAAGATGTTTTCCTTTGAGTATTGTTTTGTATAAAAGTGCTTCTACATTGGGGAGAAATGTTTGTAAATATTCGGAAATGTCTGTTGGCCTTACATTGGCCATTACTGGGTTAATTATAGAGGCAAGGAATAACAATGGACTTCATCGCTAGATGAGGCTAGCTGTAAGATAACTATTTACTACGAATGATGACTAGGAGTGACTGTACCGTACTTTAAAAAAAACAATTACAATTACCTACTTTTGGTTGCGGTGGGCGGTCTTTATCGATGTTAAGTCTTACTTAAGTCATTTTAGAGAAATATTTTAATAATATTGGCTGTTTTTTTACTACTTACTTAGCTCGCCATTAGATCAGACCATTATGGGCAGGAGGTACGGATTCTTGTTTTTTCCAGAACACTCATTTTGCGTATTACCTTTTCCCTAAAGATTTTGAAAGTCAAGTAGTGTTCTAATTCTAAGTTGTCTAGCGTCAGAGTTAGTGGCGTTTGTTGAAGACGAGATGATGGAAATGAATTCGGCAGTAGTTGCACGTTGTAGTTATTTAGCGATTACCTACCGTAGCGTAGGCCAAAAAAAAATTTGAGGGTCCGTATTCCCCCCAAATCCCGAGAGCTGAGTGCCGTGTGGGTGGCGGGGCGGGATGCGCCAGGCGCGGTGGGCGCATCCGCCCTGTGGGCCGCCCTGCGTCAGTGCCGCCAGTCGCCCGCCGCCGCGCGCTCGGCCGGCCGCCGACCCCAGACCTCGACGCATTACAAATGCTACGAATTGTTTACCATAACATTATTATGCACATTGTGAATTAAAAACACGTTGTTCTAACTCTAAATTCTATTTTAACCGTTTTCTAAGTCATTGTTACGTCGCCTTCACAGTTTATTATTCAATGTTATAGTGTAAAATTTATACTATTTAATTATTAGAATTTAACTATGTTCAAAAGTTGCTGTGCACGGCCAAATAAAAAAATAAGCAAAAGTAAATCTAAGTCCGAAAAACTTGACGACATGGCTGAATCAAACGTTACTCAAACCAAAGAAAAACTTAATGACGACGGTAAAAATAGTGTAAATAAGGAAATTGAAGATTCACATACAGAAAAACCAGAAGAGACAGTAGCATCAAATTCCTGCGATGTTGAAGATAAACCAAATAGTGATTTTAAAATAGAACAAGAGGAACAATATAAAGTGGCTTCCGAAGAAACGACCAACGATGTTGCTGATGAAGATACTATAGATCGTATTTTATTCAAACGAGATTTGTCTAAAAAACGGTTTTCTGTAGATTACAAGAGAAGTAGGCTAGATTTCAAAAGGTTTTCTGTTGATTGTAGACGAGATTCCGCCACTTTAGAAGAGTTAGCGCGCCTGGAACAGGAGTTAGCTAGAACTAATGTGGAAGTGCGTCCTGCTTTGAGACAGAAGTCATCAGGAATATTGAAGTCTACTACCAGTAGTGGCAATGGGGTTACTGAGCAACGGATTCCGAGTAAGCCGGAGTCTTATTCTGATGATGACGAGGTGTTTGAAGAGAATGCTACACCGAGTGTAGCCAATGAAGGTCCTCAGGAGCCACCTGCGACACCTGTGGGTCGGGACGAGCTGGCTATGCGTCGGCATAGGTTCTTCTCAGACCTCGTGTGCGCTGCTCGTGCAGCAGTTGAGCATCGGGTTCGATTTGATCCCCTAGGACCCGTTGTTGCCGATGAAGGTAAATTATGTTAATAATAATGTTATTAATAATGTAAGCCTGAATACTCAGTTAACATGATCTAATAATAAAACTGTAGTTTTGACGGTTGGTAAGGTAGGTACTACAACAGTTTTCTCGCTTAATTTCGCGAAAGTGAGTTCTCTTGCTTGACAGACAACCAAGTCATTCAACAACAGTAAATAACAATATTTGAACCAAATATCGATGAAGTTAATTCTTAATTCTATATTACAAAATAAGTTATTCAATACATAAATAGCCTTGGGCCTGTTGAAAGTTTTTGAGTTAATTCAACTAGATACTTTCAAAGTATAGTGGCCCAAAATATACATAAATAAAATCCATAAATAAAGTCCTCACTAATCCTTGCAGCCAGGATTGGGCGTTAAAAAATCAATGCTTGGCTGGCTGGCACCCAAGAGAACACTCCGACCTGCCTCTTTTAAATTACTCTATTTTTTGGTAACACAGAAAATGAATATACGAGTAATGTACCGTAACAATTAGTACTTCCAACATTATGAGGTGGAAATTCACAACCGTGGCGATATCGTGAATATATTATTTTTATTTCCTGTGATCGGTTCGCATCGCATACGGCTGTGACTGCTGTCGACAATGGTGAAGTCACGTTATTCAATTACCCCACTAATCAATTTGTCGCCAGTGTACCAGCCCTTTATGACATCAATACTGTTATTGGCTTGATGGTCTGATGTGAGGAAATGAATTCGATATTATATTGCTTTGTTATATGTTTTGATTAGTACCTATCAATTGCTGCATTTTAATTTGTTGACTTTTAACGTTTTTTTGTTTGTTTTTTTACATTTAACAATGAGTCAATGAAATTCAATTTAAATGTAGGTTGTGTTGTCTGGAAGGTTTAAGATAATTATATGAATTCACATATTATATGAACATTTAAAAGTTCAAACCAGCTATTTAGGAAATTTAAGACAGGCTTTTAAGCGTGTTGATAATTTTAATTAAATAAATTATGGGTGCTTTAAAACCCAAGACAAGGCGTAATGTACCTATGTACCAGACCTTTTCATCTAAAGCTGTCACACTTAGTTAATCCTCTAAGGTTGGTTTTAATGTAGCTTTTTTATTTGTTTGTAGGTTGTACCGTAACATTGTTGTCCATCAGCAATATAGCACGTGTTCTTATCTTGTCATGCGATAGTTGGGTCACAGGAATAATGGCAGATTTTTGTTTACCCTGTGGTGGGATGGCTCTCAATTTCGTGTGATTTAGTTGTCCGCGGAAAGTTGTTACGAATGCGATCTGTCTTGTAGACCTACATTTGCAATTACTTGCTCTGGCTCGCCACAGGCCCAGTAAGTGGCGCTATCTACTTTGTAACATACGATTCTAATGATTAAGAGCTCAATTTTATGTTTTGTAAATAACCTGGTGGTGGAAAGTTCAAGTTCATACATAGTAAGAGTTTCCATATAGGTAACCCAGCTATAGTTCTAACTTACTTTACTTAAGGTATTTGTACATAGACCTATTTATTTGTACTAGGTTTCAATATGCTGTCGGCTAAAAATGATATTTCGGATACTCGAGGGATTACCTAACTCGATAAAGCCCTCGTATAATAAAGTTCGACGTAAAAAACAGCTCAGGGGCTCGTTGTTAACATATTATTTTCATGATATAAAAGTTGAGCCAGGATTATAATTTATAATCCCCCAGATATAGATATAGTGCGGCTCAACTTTTTTATAATTTGGTTGAGGAGCGAATAACAGTTGTGGATCCTGTATAAAAATGCCCAGATTTATGGGAATTTACCACTAAGTTGTGAATTGTGATCCATGAAATTGTTACTTGTAGTGTGCTTATAGTAAAGTTAATGCAGTGCCTGAGTATGACATGAATGAATCAGTTTTGACGTGAGACGGGCGGACATCGATATCATTTCATATAATTTGCATATTGACAAAGTGACACAACACATAAAATATTCAACGAATAATTTGGTACCTACCTACTACCTACCGAGTTATTGATTGTTGCAGCTCTTGATTGAACTCAAATATGAGTTTACGTTATCGGACATAATAACATATACGTCACCTCTATAAATAAGTCATTATAACACTGACCGCAGCCAGCGATGCGTGTGTTCTAATGTTCTAAACGAATAGTTGGACTTCTTCATCGGTAGTGATTCTAGAGAACGCTGACAACTCATGAGTCACCGTTGTATCCGTCCGCTTGCTTTGCTTGCTCCAGCCAGTGTCAAAAGACTCACGCGCATGTTTACACGCGTGTGTATTCTGTGTTGCTACTAGTGCATGAAAGAACGGTTCAGTGTTAGTTTACAGTGTTTGCAACCGTGCCAATCTTTACGGATTTTTGGATTCGTGCCCCTTTCCATTCGGTAAGCTAACAGTAACTTACGTCGATAAAGTAGCCGTTATTTTAAAAGAATAAATAACGATTCCTGCTTTATTTCCTGTATTTTGTTCACTAGTCACTGTTGGCAAGTGCCAAATTTTATCGGAAATTAAAGTTCCGTTGTTCATATGCTTCACATTACATTGGTTTTTATATTGATCTCGTCTAAACCAAAGTATTATTATTAAATGCTAGGAACTACTTTTGTTGTTATTTACCGAAACATAATATGAAAATTATAGAAATTAGTATGAATTCATAACCTAAATTGCAATTCACTTTCTTATGAATTTAGATAACGGTTTTTATCCGATTATAATAATTGATTTGTTATCTTATCTATCAGTGTACTGAAGCTCTTTGTTTCTTGTTGCACTACGGTAGGTAATTTAAATTCTAATAAACAATTACGTTTTGGAAACAACAGCCTAATTTAAATGTTATTAAATCTGATCCGACCCTTCGCTATTATTTGGTGTAGGTACTTTCCTCAACAGTTACAGAGTTTTAGTAGAATCAGTCTATAAGTATTTATATTGGCCGCGAACCTACCTCGTGGAATCGATTTTGATTGCTATTGTCTGATCTCCAATGATGTGAAAACCACGCATTCATTGGCCAATTTGTATTGTACAGGTCGTCGATTCGGTTGCTATGGAATTGTCTGTATAATCTTTTATTAAAATCCATCCAGTTTTTTGGTTGATTGAGTTACTAACTTAGATGTCATATACATATTATGACCATTAAAACAGGATAGTATTAAATCGTCACGTCTCACCAAGGAAGGAAGAACGCCTGTTATACCTACTCGTATTTACTTTTGAGGACAAACAACAAGGCTATTAGATAGACTGACAATTTCGTATGTTTAAGTTTTCGTTGGGGTTGCTCTTTAAAATTGATTCCTTTTATGTTTGTATTTACAATGCAATTAAATTGTCAATATACAGTGATCCGCTGCAACTTCACTCGAGAATGTCACTTCAATAAATTGTACAATTTACCGCAATGTAAACATCTTTAAATGAAACGCGTGATAAATGTTACCTTTTCATAATAACAACCACATTTTCTGTGGAATATCAAACCAATTTTGAAGCAAGGGTGGACAGATGTCGAGCTTTCACATTCTTTGATTTCCCAAAGATTGAAACCGTCTTTCTGATTGGGTTCCTTCCCCTTCACAAATATTTGAGAGCAAATAGTAAGTAATATCTATCAATTTTCTCAGTAGACTCTGGCGTTAACTTGAGTTTGCTTTTCTTCGTGTATACTTACTTACTGTTTCTTAATTTCTTTCCGTATTTTGTTCGTTTTATACATATATACCCGTTTTGTTAACTTTTCCACTGCCTATGTTTTCGTCTTCCGAGTTTCATTAATTTCCAAGTAAATTATTGCATACTGATATTTTGATTGTAATTTGTATAATATTTAACACTTACGGGATGAACTGACCTGCCTGGCACTAGTCCCGAGCGAACTACGAATATAGAACAGAAAATATTGCTGGAAAGCAAACATCGCTATTCGTAACATCTTTCAGCTCTCTATATTTATAATATTCGTGCATTGTTTGTATCATTGACCCTCTGAATTTAAATGTTAATAAGTCTCGCACACTTAAAGTCAGAGGTAGCGCTCATTAAAAATATCCGAGTTGCAGGTCGTTTAGTTAGTCAGCAGTGCTTTGAGAATGTAGAGCAAGCTGAGAGGTAGGTTAGGTACCCTCTTAAATCTTGCTGGTTCTACCTTACTTCACTTTAATCAGAGCGGTTTCGAGAACTCGTCTGTTGCAGTAGTTTCTTTTTAAGAATTTCGTACTCTTATTTTTGTTTTTTTATATTTCTTGTTGTTTTTTTTTTATTTTTGTTTAAATTATTTGTGCCTATTGTGTGTGTTATGTGTTGCTAATAAATAATATTCTATTCTATAGACTATAGACGTATGTCCAATAAATGTATATGTACGAGTATATTTTGACTTGAGATAGCCCAATACCCGACTGATGTTTTAAACTTTGATTATATTTTAAAGTCACAAAACTAGGGGTTATGGTAACGCACACTTTGCCAGTGTTTGTTATTTTATAATGAAGCGAAGCTATTTGGAAAGTGCCCAAGCGTGACAGATTTGTTGCTGTGGCAATCCGCGAAGCATATAAGGCGATACAAGAGACTAGCACATGGTGAGCAAGCAATGGCAAGCATTAATATGTACCTATGTTATGTATGTATAGAATGTTCAACAGATGGTCTCTCTATAACCACTGTTGATAAACGTGTAATCTACGGTCTATTAGCTAACAACACACATGTAAATAATCGCATGCAAAAAAATATTTTTAGTTTGAAGAAGCTGTACTTATAAAAAAAAACTGTTTTTTTGTCTCTACTGGGGCCCTATTAATGTCGAACGAAAATCAGTAGAAAAGAGCGCTCGACGCCAGACTAGCGATTCAAAAATAGGGCCCCAGGTCGTGGTTGGCGGAATAGAAGGCAAGAGGGCCCGAGGTCGTTCGCGTTGGTCGATGGCAGATGGTCTGACCAAGTAAGAGTAGCAACCTCCTCAAGCAGTGAGAGCAACTATGGTATGGACCGACACCGATGGAGGCAAATCGTAAAAGCAGCCGGTGATCACGATCCTCAGTAATGAGTTGTGAGGGAACGATTAAGAGAGAGAAAGTCTTTTTACCATTATTTAACCAAAAATATATAAAAATCTCTGTACCACCGCGGATTCTGTCTGACCTTAATTTGAGATTTTACTTTTACTTTGAGAATAATAATTTAATCTTTCTGAATCCCCTAACCGCAAAATTTTAAGAAATTTAATTAAACATTTCCTGAATATGGAAGTAAGAGAAAATAAGTCGAGCCCTCTTTTTAACTTTGTAATGTTATAGATGCTTGATGTATTATTATTTATGTATCTATTTATATCCGTTATTTGGTAACCACTGTACAAGTTTAGCTTGGTGTGTGACGGACGACGCATGTGATAATAATTTTGAAACAATTTGACCGTATTCCTGGGAAAGTAGATAAAATGTTGTTGGCTGGATATGCAAACCTGAAACATTCTTAAGGTACTTCTTACACACATTAAAGGTTTTTTACTGGGTAATTAACCAACCAAGACTACAAAGTTTTCTTTGTAGCAATTTTCTCGCTGCCTTTATAAAAGGTTTATTTAAGATGGGCTCTTTTAAGCAAATTGCTTCGTATGTTGTTGTGCAGTCGTTCCTTTAAAAGTGTTTACGTGACAGCATCTCTTTAGAGATGGCCTTGGCCGTGCGGTTTAAAATAGACGAGTTGAGATATGTAATATGCCTCACACAATGTTGAAAAGATGAAGTAACTAATGCAGAGCAAGTTACTATGCACTTTGAGTACCTAACCTTACTTTACTGTTTATTCCGCAGATAATAGAAGTGTTTTATTTTTAACCGACTTCCAAAAAAGGAGGAGGTTCTCTGTTCGTCTGTATATTAGTTTTTTTTGTGTATGTCCACCGATTACTCAAAGACGGCTGGACCGATTGAAATGATTCAAACGTTATTACATTAGGTAAACTCCCAAGTTGGTCCCATTTTTTAAAATTTGGAAATCGGTTCAGTATTTTTAAAGTAATCTTGAAAAAAACACGAAAATAGTATGATTTTGTGTGAATTACCTCGATGATAATGGTCGTATTACTTCCTTGTTTATGAACTGAATAAGATATTTTTTTTTATTTTGGAAGAGGGATATCTAGTGTAGTTCTTTAACCGACTTAAAAAAGAAAGTTCTCAGTTTGACCCGTAGGTATGTATGTATAATTCTCCGCGATTATCTTACGTTTGGCTGAGCCGATTTTTCTACATATATAATATACCTTACCTACAAAGTACCTATACTAAAAATAAAAAAATAAAAATTGTTTTAAAAAAAAAACCTACCTACCTCTAAAAGGCAAGAAATAATATTCGTAATAATAAAAATACGTCTATTGAAGTCGGGTGGGGCTTTTAGAATAAAAAAAAGGAATTTGTACTCCAGCCACACTTCAATAGACGTATTTTCATTATTACGAATATTATTTCTTGCTTTTTAGAGGTAGGTTTTTTGAAGTCGGTTTTTTGTTTTTATTAAAACAATTTTTGTTTTCCCGTTTCACTTTTGGTATCCCGTTTTCCTTCACTAATAAATTTTATTTATTAAGAAGGTTTTAAAATTTTCTTCATCCTTTATTCGGCACTTTAATTTCCCTAATTCACACAATGTAATTGTGGATTTAGAATTCACAAAACGATTTGGAATGTGTTAATTAAGTTTATTTATCGTCTGGAACTTGGATTAAGTTAAGGTAGATAATTGTTTAATGCTTTACGAAAACCCGTCGAGGTTCATTTGTTTACAGTCGGGTTGTCTGTTCTTACTTACTACCTACAAAAGCAATTTAAATTTCCTTTCGGCCGCCTATGTAACTCTAACTGTATTGGAGTTGATCAATACACACAAAGATAAATTTTAAAAACGTTAATAGTTTTCTAACTGTATTTCAAAATTATAGTAATAGCTTTTGCTAGCTTTTGCCCGCGACTTCGTCCGCGTGGATATTCGAGAAAATCCTTAGGGAACCTTTAACCAGGATAGAATAAATAGAAAATAGTATATATTTTTTTAATTTCATCAAAATCAGATCAGCCCTTTTTACGTGATTAGGCGGGCCCCCACCAAGCACGCTGCCCCCCTTTTTATCTCCTTCTTCCCCTCCCCCCTCCCTCTCACTCTCACTTTATTGTGATGGAAAATGACCTCCTTGAGGCAATTTTTCATATTTTGACGATTGTATGAAATATACAGGGAGAAAAAAGCAGCCTTTGATGATATGCTTGCCGGTTCTTCTCGTTACAAGGTCTCCCGCTCCCGCTTAAGGTCTGCGAGCCGATGGCGTATAACTTCTTTGACATTCACAAGTGCTTGAAACAGCCTAAACTGAATAAATGATTTATGAATTTTGAATTGTCTTTCATGGAAGTACTGTACAGTGGGAGCATTAAATAAGCTGGCTGATCGTGAACCATGAACTTTGCTGTAAAGGTCTTTGCCACAAGTTCTTTTCTGAACCATATGTCACGGATCAAGCGAGTATGTGTGTAATCCAGTACCCACCTAGCTTCTCGTTAGGGATATCTCGCCCACTTTTTTCATTGTGGTCTTGCGGTCTAGGCTTTCATTTTGTCTTTAAGATATACCACATTACCAGTATCACGTTACGGGAAACGGGGAAAGTGGTCAGCGTCCGTAAAAACATTAGCTTTTGCTTTCAAAATAATTGTTGTATGATGTCATTTTGCGTATGTGTCATTTCGCGTAATCAAAATGTGTCATTATGCGTAAAATTGCTAATGTTCAGTTAGTTGTCTTACTTTTATCACTATTAGTATATCAATTAATTAATCATTATATTTCTTATTTATTTAATTTGAAATATTTTCGCCTTTATAGTCTTCAATATCCAACGATCATTGCGATCAATAACTAACATTTGATAAGAAACGTGTTTATTGGTTTTTGTCAGATTGTTGCAAGGAACATTTTTAGGGTTCCGTAGCCAAAATGGCAAAAAATGGGAATTTTTTTGCTCGGTGCATCTTGCGTATATTGTTTGCGGAAGTAAGCTACATGTATATTTCTTTTTTCACAATCGTTTGGGACTTCTGCCAAGTGACGCCCGATTCAATCAAATAAAGATGTATTTTTTTGGGATTTGATGTTGATCAGAATGTCTGACTGAATCAGAGCTAAAAAGTGTCTGATATTTAAATATATTTAATAACATTAGAGCACTACCACTTTTAAATGTACAAACTCTATATGATAAGTAATCTTCGCAACTGAGCAGCGTAATAAATTAACTTGTTTTTAGTGCGCCATTGGAGCAGAAATATTTTATAGGGTTTTAGCCTTTTATAGCCTTTTGTGACCCCTATTAGTGAAGTGCCTTGCCGTTGAGGCTGGTTAGAAGGGTACCTTATTTCTATATTAACATTATAATAAAATTATGACAGAGTGCTGTTTTGGTCCCTTATTTTACTTTAGAAATATTTTGTGAAAAAAGTTAAAATATCACAAATATAATATACTATGTTTAGTTTAATATCTTTGTTCTTAATCCAATAAAATGCAACGCGAATGTTTAAAATTGTATAAAAAAATTAGATTTGAGAACCTTGTCCTTTTTTTTAAGTCGGTTAAAAATTATAGAAGTCTCCTTAATTTAAAGCCAACCCCACGATACTGTTAAAACAACAAACTAATATAGGTACCAAAAGGTCTTCTTTGTCTCATAGAGCTTTGATGGCTCTCCTAAAATCTCTTTTCATCCCATCATTTACATCGCATTCATTTTCAATGTATTTTGGCACAATATTTTGATATACGACTATATTGCCACGTTTCGTACTCATTTCGCGCATAAATTAAAATTGTTTGAAAAGAGATAATGAGCTTTCAGGCAATTCCGTCAAAGAAAGATGTTTCTTTCAAAGGAATAGGTATTATTTTCTTACAAAACATATGAGAGAGCGCGTTTCACGAGTTCAATGATCACTATTGATCACTGAATGAGATACTAAAAGGACTTACTGTCAATACAGCAGAAGAAAGAAATAATAAGTATTACTTCATTTAATATTTACTTAGCGTTTTTATTTTACGGTATTCGTTTCTCATATTGTTGATCCCATAACAGAAACTGAAAAAGTAAATAAATTTACGTAACTGCCGCATTAAAATCTCAGCTCTCGTCAAATTAACGGCTCTTACTTTATGGCAGCATTCAACGATCTGTGACCTGTTAAAAATAACCAGTTGTTTTACTGCTTTTCTCCAAAGCTCAAGCGTCCTACTAACGTAAAATATTCATAAAAATTAATAAAATCTGAAAAACTGTGGCACCGCTTTAGGTTTTGGAGTTTCGTTTGTTATGGTACTGATTCCTGATTCGATTCATTTGTATAAAAAATATCTATCTATGGAATCATAGCATAAATCGTGTTATATGGGAGTACCTACTTAGTATTTTTTTGTTCCTATTTTAACGGAGACACCAAACTACTTACGTGTAATTACCTCTCCTAAAAATGTATTATTATCTCTCAAATTAAAATAACACCGTGAATTAGGTTTGAAGCATGAATAAATATGCATCAATTAAAAGCTATACGCTCGAATGAATTTGCAAAATTACTTATTATAATATACCGTTGTACTTGCTTACGCCGTAATTTACAGATGCTAATACGCTATTACTTAGCATAGAATAATAAAACAAGAGTGTTCTGGGGTGTATTGCACTCCAAGAAATAATTTACTTAATATTGATTAGATTTTTGGAGTTGGATCACCTGAGTAACATATTACATTTTATCTGACAGTCACCTTAAAATGGTGAGTTACGGGTTTCTTATCGCCTCATATCTTCGTTCGTATCATAAGTTGATAATGGGTGTCCAATCAGTTCAGTGTCAGGATTGTTAGTTAGCAGAATTGTACTGTGTTTATAATAATTGCAATAATTATCATAATGGAATTCAATGAGTTGCGGAATGCTAGACATCTCATTAAGATGTTTGAACAGTTTGAAGCGCGAACTAATATTTCGGAAATGGAGAGTGCAGTTAATGAGGTTGATTCAAAAGTTGCTGACGAAATCTCAGGTATTTTTTTCTTTTAGCGGAATAGAAAACACCGCTCCATTTGATTGTGTGTATTAGGAAAAATCATGAAGAGTGATAATAATATCCATACTAATATTTATAAATGCGAAATTAACTCTGTCCGTCTGTTAAGTTTTCACGCCGAGACCGCTGGACCGATTTTAACGAAATTTGGTACGGATAGAGGTACTTTGGGGAAGGAAATAGACTATTTTTTATCCCACTGTTGGGCAGGGCTAACTCTACGCGGCGCGCGGGCGAAACTGCTGCGGACGGAAAGCTATTACAAGATAGTTAGTTAAAACAGATGACTATCGACTTGACATAAGTAGCTGTAAATAATTAATGTGAAATGCAAAATGTTATTCAAGTACGGTCTCATTTCTATATTTTAGTTTCTGCGTAAAAATCTTCTACTTTTAAATGTTTAACCTTTAGCTGTTAAAAAAGGCAAAGCAACAAACAATTCTGCAATACCGAAAATAAGGCCAATATCGACAGTAATACCGACATAATCCTCATCGCTCCCGTTACCATTTAACAATATTACCTCGGGTCACACCTTTTAGTCTCTTGGGATAGACATTTACAGCAGACGTCGCATCGCACGTAAAGTGGAACTGAATTTTGAATATACTTTACTACTAATTGATGTTTGACCTGAATACAAATGGAGTAAAAATGGTACTTACCTATAAGTTATAGATATCGTTTGCCTGTAAAGTATGATTTGCATCAAACGTCCACGTGAGGGCATTTTCCAGAATTCAAGAGGCTTCACAGAACCTAGTTAAATATCATAATTATTTGAATACAAATAAGAACATTGTTATTCGTAATCTACCGGATCCCAAACGGAAGACCTAACTATATTACACCACTTCTTGATCGAAGCGCGTCGTGTGATGTGATAGATAAGTATGAGTGAATTTAAGTACGATCAGGTCGATCAGTCGTGATCGGCAAAAACCTTCAATTTCATCTAAGTGAGAATATTATGTATATGTCGTAAGTTTTCAGGAATACTTCTAGAAGTATTCTCTTCTCCTTCATAATTATTAGCAACTATGGATTTTTTTGTATTAGTTATTTAAATTATTTCAGCTTTCGTGATTCTATTTCATTCTAAAAGTTATAATTTAAAGAATTTATTGTGTTTGTAACTTAGCTTTTTTTACTTTTAAACATCCGTAACTTGAAGATTTCAAGAATACTTAAGGATTTCAATATTTCATAATCTCTTAGAACTTTCCTGGAACTTTCCATCTCTATTTAAAGGTACCTAAATAGTTTTTTTTATTCTTTACTTTCAAATTGCCACAATTTTTATATTACGTCTAACCAGTAATTTTCCGATAACTCGATTGCTTTCAAGCAAAACGGACGCACCTTCTGGTCCTTTCTGGGCTACGATTACCTACTTTACGATCAATTTCTTTTGAATTCTACATGTGGTAGCTTGTCAATAGCTTTTAGTTATATATATTTGTTGTTATCTGTATTATAAGCTATCCTATCCATAAACGATAAATAAAATAAAAAATCTTAGAAGCTATTTACTTCTGAAAGCATAGGTACCTCAAAATGATTTATTATGCTAGTGAAACAAAGAATTTTATGCGCGAAGAATAGAAAAAATCATATTCGGTGCATATAGATTAAACTTATCTCTATCTATGGAATTATTGTTTAACTTTATTGATTACCTACTATTATTGTCCACAGCCAACGAAGCCGAACCAGTTGGTTCTACAAGCAGTCCTGCCGCAGAGCTAGAGGCTCTGATCGAGCGCCTAGAGAGGGTTACTTCGCGGTTGGAGCGCCTGCCGCAACTGCGCGCGCGCACCCCCTCGCCGCCGCGCTCCCCGGCGCCTTCGCCCGCGTCACCCACGAGCCCGCCACCGCCGCCTGAGACTCTAGAGCTAGAAGTGTCAGACAGCATGAGTGTCAACGGGTATCAAGACCTTTTACAGGTAACTGTTACTGTTAGATAACAATTTAGTTTTCACAACTTAGTAGTAGCCGTTGGTCGCGGGTGCATTTGCAATCGTTAACACCCATTGCATTGGGCCCTAGTGGTGGGTTATGTATGGCGCATCCACCTTATCCACCCCCTAAGGAAGGCTTGTGCCCCAGCAGTGTGGACATTTTAAAAAAAAATGTTGATGGTCAGGCAGTAGACAAACGCTTGACTATGGTTATTATAATATTTTTTTCAATAAAGTTGGCTCGAAAAGGTGTGGTTTCCAATAAGTAGTCATTTCTACTTGAAACTGTGCAGGAGTTTCGTGAATTTCCAAAAATCAACCCCTTAGGGGGTAAATAGGGTACAAAGCCTTAGCATTGATAAGTATAGATGTCGTTGTTGAAGTTTTATGGGATGTTGATTGTAAAAAAATGGCATTTATTTTTAAATCCAATAACGGTGGGAAAGATTCAAACCATAAAGGGAAGAAATGGAGGTCCATACTTTTTATCCAGGTCAAAGGATTTTCCGAATTGTCACGCGGACGAACTCGCGGGCGAAAGCTAGTTACTCATTAGGTATGGTAATTAGTGTAGCGTTAAAATAATATATTAAATTCAGTGGCATTCCAATGACTTTCTTTGTAAAAGATTAGCACATTTTACTTTTTAAATCATGTGGCGTTTAAAGATCATGTGCATCTTCTGTGCATGGCGTTTAATTGTTTTTCTTTTTTTTTATATTATCTTTTAAGTGGGAGTCAGAAGGGTGTGGCAGCTTGTTGAATCATTGATTTAAGTTGTATCATAAGTAACTTACCTTGGATGACTCATTAACGTTGTGTCACGCATAAGATAAAATAAAAGATAATCTAAGCTACGATTCGTCCAAGACTACGATCGACTCTTGAAGAAATTTCGACGAAAATGTTTCATTGTCAATGTCATAACTGCATAATAATTTATTCAAAGGAGATAGACTAATTGTGTTAGAACGTTAATTATGGTAGAACTAGTATTAATAGTTGTCAAAACACTACATAAAATAGACTAGGGCAAAATTATTATGCAAGAGTAATTGATGTATTTCTAAATGAAATCTTAAAGGTCACGTTTTAATTATTTGCGAACTTAAACGAACTGTTCTCTAAGTACTGTGGCTACTTTGATTATTCGAATAGAATAGAATTGTGTTTTCGCTCTGTTAAGATTAGAAAGGGCCTTTTGTTGTTTCTTTTGTGGATAGGCGAAAGGGTGTCTGCAAACCCTCGCAAAATCACTTAACTCCAATTAAAGCTGAGACGGCGACCAATAGCGAGGCGTTACTCAGGAAGTATTCTAACGGTCAATTTCCGCATCTGCCGTCAACAAAGGGTTAAATGGGCCAGTACCCGTTTTAACCGGGATTACATTAAGGCCTTAAGGTGGGTCAAATCCCAATATTCAATTCAAATTATTGAAAGATTACGCGCGTGTAGCTATCATGGAAAAATATATAATGTACTTGAAATAATACACAATAGATTTAATTGAAAGCATTTATAAAAATGTTACCACCACCTTTGATGTAAAAAAATATTCCGTGGACCCTGTTTCTCGTCTTATTTGCAAAATTTCTAGGAAACAGAACATTCGTTTATGTTAAAACCAACCATAAAAATTGGCGATGTTAATACCTTTAATCTTAATTGAACAGATTTTTTTTAACTAACTTGAAAGCGAAGATAAGTAATAAAAACATGTAAAAATTGAGAATTCGGTGCTAGTTCTCAACGCAACCGCCGCGTTGGAACGCGCACTGATTTGAACCCAAAGTAGAGTTACGTTCGATTTCACTCCATCACGGATCGACCCGCCCAGATTGACGCATGTTAAGGCCTTACTCGTATGACTCAACCAACAAACTAAATCTTAGTCCGTTGGACTCAACGATACTTGCTTGATCTAACTAATCGGTAAATTAGGTTTTTATATGCAGAAATAATAAGTTTTCGTTAGTTTTTTTTTTCAAATTGAGAATAGTTACATTACCGTGTTTAATACAACTACCTAAGAATTATGGTTTCTCATTTAATAAGATAGGTACGACTTACGATTGTCTTAGCATCGGCTGCTAAGGTGTGTATCTACAGTATCTTATATCTACACTACCCTAATAAGCCACAAAAGCCGCTGCGAAGCTCAATTACAAATTTTATGACACATTCGTAGCTCAAGTAAAGCGAGGCGGCTCAAATAGCTTTACGAATTATTCATGTGTGCGTGCCTGCTACTTGTTACGAATTTATGGAGGTGCTCGTGCTCGTATTATATTATACGTTCTCGCAACCACATCTCTCTTCGCCCGTCATCTAATATCAACATTATTTGCATACTTAAGCTTACTTTCACAAATATTTGGATTATTGAAAACCAGTTGAAAACTCATGAAAATCAAAGTATGAAAAAGCTACAGATTTAACTTGTAGTAAGCGTAAGTGCGATTACGAGGGAACTAAAAAGAAATTATAATTTGTAATCTGTGCACGTATTAATAGTATTAAGGTTAAGTCATGTTTAAGCCTAATTATTAAACACTTTTGAATTAATTTACATCACAATTGCTTTCAAGTCAGGTTCTACGATTAAGTTAAACCCAAGGGTCGAAAACTTTAACCCAATCTTGTTATACAGAGTTGGAAGTTTGCAACATAAATAATTACTTAAGTACCTATTATTCACAGAAAATGTTATTATAGAACAAAATAGCTTTTTACCTTAACAATGTTTCTAACCATTTGTTTATTGTTTAGACAAGAAAACAGTTAATTATTCTCAACACTTCTTCTTCTTATCGAATGAGAAATAGTGGCCACCTCGTGTGACAGTTTATCAAGCCGCCTATAGGGCCTTTGCTAAGAAAACATTGGCAGGGATTGATGTGAAATTTTAATTTTTTTTTTTCAGACGAACAAGATGAGTTCCGCAATCAATATTTTTTCAGTAGCTAGATAACTTGTTAAGGTATATTCTACCACTATAATCAATTGCAGAAACGGTAAATTTTGGGTCCAAAAAAATAAAAACGAAAAACAATATTTTATTTATTTTTTCAATAACTGCTTGAACTATTGGGACGCTGTAAAACCATTATTAAGCGCCATCAATAGGACAATCAAATTAGCCATACAAAACGCCTTCAGTACCTCTAGGTGGAAAGTAGGATTTTTTTTTCGTTTTTGTAAAATAAAAAAGGGTCAAATTAACAATAAAAAAACTAAAATTTTTGGACATGCGGGACCGGTGCTGTTATATTTTTTGACAAATTCCCCATTGACTTATCGAATTAGTTGAGACATGTCCGCCTTAAAGGGTTTATAAAACACTGTGCGATGGTTTAACGTGCCCTCCGAAGCACGGAAGCGCTCAGTTGTAATGCCACTTAACGGTCACCCATCCGACACCTGGCCGGACTGAGCATTGCTTAACAAACGTGATCGAGTACGATCAGTCTGTCGAGTTCCATGAGCGACTGAGCGCTTCTATAATCAACACTGATTTATTAGAAGTTTTGACAATACTTTGACGGGAGTTACGACTGTTAATTATGTTCTTAATCATATCATAATAAACGAATTAACTTGTCAAAAAAACAAATATCGTGATGATCAAAAGAATTATGATCAAAAGAAACTTGATACTTATTCAGAAAAAATCTGCTAAGTACCTATATATGCTTCTGCCTTCACCTATTTTCATCCATATCGAAAAAGGGGAAATAAAAGTTAATTATCGGAAAAGCCCAATCGATTTATGTGAGGAGAAAAACGCTGACTTGAAACTTAGATCTCAAGCAATATATACAAAATGATCTTGAGTACTGAGTACGATACGATTGCCCACCTTGTATCAATTTGTTTTCAAAAATTGTTGCCGTCGAATCGACGCGCAATCATGATCCATCAAGTTGATACCTCGCTACCTACTATTTCGGACATCACGTTTCCGACATGCGACAGTCGGAAATATGCGAAGAGGTATCTTCTCTTGTATTTTTGCCGTACAAAACCGGATCGAAATGGAAATGTATTGTAGATGAAACACTTTTGTTTCGGCGTAAAATTTTCATATTCATGCTTTTCTGACGTCACGAAAACTCTGAAATCTATAGCAGAAAATAAGGGTTGCTTATGTAATGTCGAATACCAAAAGACCGAATTTTAAAATCTCGGTGACTATTGACCGACGCGCGACCGACGACGCTTCATTATTATGAACGTCAAAAATGTTGATGGTTCAAAATCTCAAAGGAGGGCAGCGAGAGAAAACTAGCAACTGTTAAAAGTTGAATTGTTAAAGTGAATATTTTTTTTTGTTACCAGGGTCCTCTTCGGACGTACATCCAGCTGTCCCAGCAGATCGGCGGCGATGTTGCCACCCACGCCAACTTGGTCAACGCTGCCTTCCAGTTAGTATAAATAACAAAAATCTGTATTTTTTACAAAAACGCAAGAGAAAAGTTTTAATATTACAGTTGATTTTCTCACGCATTATACTTTTGATTTTGATTAAAAAAAAATTGATGCATATTCTCTATTGTCCATTGTTAATAGGGCACAGCTGCGTTACATTCAACAAGCAGCCGCTCGGAGCAAACCCGGGCAGGCCGAGGAGATGCAATTGTTAGCTCCTACTAGCGATCAGATCTCGGCCATCCAGCAGTTCAGGGAAAAGAACCGCACGTCGCAGTTCTTCAACCATCTCTCCGCGATATCCGAGAGTATCCCAGCGTTAGGATGGGTGGCGATTGCTCCCACGCCAGCGCCTTACGTGAAAGAGATGAACGATGCTGGCCAGTTTTACACGAACCGTGTACTCAAGGACTGGAAGGAAAAGGACAAGAGACACGTCGAGTGGTGCCGCGCCTGGGGGCAGCTGCTGTCAGACCTGCAGGCGTACGTGAAGCAACATCATACTACCGGGCTCGTCTGGTCAGGTGAGTGGTCTTTTCAACAACCATGGTTAAGGTAAACTGCTAATATTAATAGGAAGAGCACCTGGTGTTTGAATTTCTAAACACAAATACACAAATGCACTTTTTGCTTGCTTGAAAATAGTTTAAATTCGATTACTGTGGAACATACATTGTATCTATTTAATTTAATTAAACAGAACTTCATACCGAGCACTGGTGAATGGACACAAAATGAAATAAATAAGTATATAAATAATTTCGCGAGGAACAGCAAAACTGCTGCGTGATAAAGTTTTCAGGCTCAGTGCAGGTTGCAGTGTCAGCCTCGCTTCGTTTTCCTGATTTATTAAGCTCTCTGTTATGCAACCTGAACATAGACAGTTAAAGTTGAAATGTACCGTACTTGTACATGTTTCTGTGGTGGTGCAGTTTTATTATGCAGATATTGTTTCGTGTACCTACCTACATAGTACATACGAGTAAGTTGTAGTAGACAGACAGAACATTGAAGATAATGACTTCTAGATGCTCAATATTTGCTTTATTCTAAATGATCACCTTGGTGAAACCACCTTATTTATAAGGCACTGCCAGGCGGCTGCTTGCTTAGCGCCTAAAGCCTAGCGAGTCGCCTAGCGTGTACCGCATTTCGATTTTAACACTAGTGCAGTGGGTCGAAAGGGAAACGCAATTTCCGGTTCGACTCACCAGTAGGTAATGCCAGTGGGTCCACCGGTCATCACTAAGTAAAACAAACGTTCACGAATGTTCGCAACCGGCCGCACTGCTCGCTTGGCGCCTCGCTAGTCACGACCTAGCCTAGTGTGTGTATTGTAAGCGCGAGGCATAGGTGTAAGTTACTAGGCGCTAAGCAAACCACCTGTCAGCTTGGCCTAAGGTTTTACATTAATTAAAGAAATAAAACCAGGTTAGCTGTCCGTCACGATATTATTATATAATCAATTACAATCTCGAATTGTATCAATCCCTTTGATGTCTCTATCAAAGTAAATAGCTCTATAACAAGTCGAGACGGACGGATCACGTGACGGCCCTCCAGACGTAATCAGCTCCGGGCGTTTTAATTTGGTAAGTTACGTTTTGTTGGACTTTAGGTAAAGGAGGCGCGCCCCCGCCACCTCCGGGCGGCATGCCCCCCCCGCCGCCAGTGTTGCCAGAAGTGGACTTTTCTAACTTGAGTTTGGACGACCGCAGCGCCCTCTTCGCCGAGATCAACCAGGGAGAGAACATTACTAGCAGTTAGTACCTTTAAATTTCGTTACATGAGCATTTTCCTTGCCCCGGGCTACTCTCTGACAGTTCGGGCTTGGGTTTTGAGAATGTACTTCATTAAAAGAGACGCTAATACGAATTGAATACTGAAAAGAAGAAACAAATTAAGGCGAGGCCAGTTCACGAAATTTACTCTTTCACTATGTCTTTAGAATAAGGTTGAATATTGCATAACTTTAACTGACGCTTCGCCAGAAATTTGACGAATTTTAGTACATTTTTATTGATTTCTGAAATACTGGATCATTTATTAAAAATGTACTCGGGTATTGTGTTAGATCGATAAAAAAGCTATCCTTTTTGCATAAAAAATCATATCACTGTCGTTGAAAATTACGAAATCTGACGATTTGAAATTTATTTTTATAAGTTTTATGGTGTTATTCAGGATTTTTTTACAGAGTTACCATGCCATTTTTCAGTCTACAGTAATTTTTGTGAAGTAGAATTTTACATCAGTTCTTCACATTGGAAGTTCAAAAATCAGACTTTTCATCAGATCGTGAACTGGCCTCGCCTTAAAGGAACATACTACTCGGAATATTCTCCATTTTTATTATTTATAAAATCAAGGTACCTATACATCGCTTTTTATTTTAAAAAATATTTTCTTGATTTACTTTATGGCAAGAAACGTGATCGAATAAATTATTATATAATCTATGGGTAATTTCTCAGAAGGATCTCATCAAAAAGCATTTATAGGCCGGGGCCAGCGATATTGCTCTTTACATCGTAATCGTAATGATGACTGACGATAATTTATGGTTCTATTAATTGACTCGTAAGACTTCGTTTACTATAGAATAGATGTTATGTATAATACCTATGTAATTTATTGGCACAGTTGCGTATTTACAAGAAGAACCACGTAAAAATATTTATTAATAAAGGGGTTAACTTATTATAAAGCTATTAACTATTAAATCAAAACCGGAAAAGTCTTTTCAATAGTAATAACATTCTAATATATTAAAGGTAGGTGCATCAGATTAAACAAAAGGTATTATTGATTGAACGTAATTATGCAGAAGCGGGACAAAGCTAATTGAGTTGATTCCCTCATTAGCTACATCAAAGCTTAGCTCAGTAGAGATTGGGATAGCATTATAACTAATTATTCATTTTATACGGTTGCTAGTTGCCTTTGAAAGCTACAAGATTCTACTGTAATATAAACTCGAGAACACCGCAATTTGCACGCTATGTTACTTCAACTTTTAAGCTGGCTTTTCATGCTCATTTAATACACACTGAACAATGCAACGAGCAGAGAGTTATGACAAGAATAATATTGGTTCAAGATCTAATAAACATGAAAAAACAAAAGATAATATCACTTTGATATAAATATATATCACTATGTTATAGAACAATTAAGAAAACATTACCATACAAAATATCTGTCTCTTATATCTTATTTTATTAAACACTTATCATAATCTGTTCCTGTTAAATAAGTAGTTAAAAATAAAATTTTATTGAGGGTAAAATTGAATTATTTTTATTAAAAGCAAAAGGTAGAATAATTAAAATTAAAACAACTTAAGTTTTTGTTTATTAGCTTTGAATTTTTTCTTGTTCAATATACTGTTCCTATTACACATCAGATGATATTTTCCCAATAATTTCCTCCACCAGGCCTACGTAAGGTAACGTCGGAGATGCAAACGCACAAGAACCCCCAACTCCGCCAGGGGCCTGCGCCCTTCAAGGCGACCCCCCGCGGCGGCGCCCCGGCCAAGCAGCTGCCGCAACCGGGCGCCGGGGCACTGCCGGACAAGCCGCCCGTGTTCACGCGCGACGGGAAGAAGTGGCTCATTGTAAGTGACACAGTTCCCTCAGACGCAGCCACAACCGGCCCCAGGGGCCTGCGCCCTTCAAGGCGACCCCCCGCGGCGGCGCCCCGGCCAAGCAGCTGCCGCAACCGGGCGCCGGGGCACTGCCGGACAAGCCGCCCGTGTTCACGCGCGACGGGAAGAAGTGGCTCATTGTAAGTGACACAGTTCCCTCAGACGCACCCACAACCGGCCCCAGGGGCCTGCGCCCTTCAAGGCGCCCCCCCGCGGCGGCGCCCCGGCCAAGCAGCTGCCGCAACCGGGCGCCGGGGCACTGCCGGACAAGCCGCCCGTGTTCACGCGCGACGGGAAGAAGTGGCTCATTGTAAGTGACACAGTTCCCTCAGACGCACCCACAACCGGCCCCAGGGGCCTGCGCCCTTCAAGGCGACCCCCCGCGGCGGCGCCCCGGCCAAGCAGCTGCCGCAACCGGGCGCCGGGGCACTGCCGGACAAGCCGCCCGTGTTCACGCGCGACGGGGAAGAAGTGGCTCATTGTAAGTGACACAGTTCCCTCAGACGCACCCACAACCGGCCCCAGGGGCCTGCGCCCTTCAAGGCGACCCCCCGCGGCGGCGCCCCGGCCAAGCAGCTGCCGCAACCGGGCGCCGGGGCACTGCCGGACAAGCCGCCCGTGTTCACGCGCGACGGGAAGAAGTGGCTCATTGTAAGTGACACAGTTCCCTCAGACGCACCCACAACCGGCCCCAGGGGCCTGCGCCCTTCAAGGCGACCCCCCGCGGCGGCGCCCCGGCCAAGCAGCTGCCGCAACCGGGCGCCGGGGCACTGCCGGACAAGCCGCCCGTGTTCACGCGCGACGGGAAGAAGTGGCTCATTGTAAGTGACACAGTTACCTCAGATCAGACGCACCCACAACCAAACCCAGGGGCCCAAGGCGGCCCCGGCCATGCAGCGCAGCTCGGGTGAGTGAAACAGCGACCATAAACCACACAATGTAGAAAATGTGGCTCATAATAATTGACATATTTAACACTTTTATTCATAGATATTTTCGTCTATTACTAACCGACAAACCGCTCTCTCCATCTGGTGATAAAGATAAAGATATTTTATTTGCTTGAAATGCGGTAAAAATACATGTGGTGTTATAATCAAAAGATCGTACACATTTCGCTACATCTAGCATGCAAATTTTTAAAGATGATTATAAATGAAGCTACGAGTTTATAACATTAGTGAAAAGTACTTGGTTTAGTTAAAATGAGTGTAGGTAATAAGTAAATTTGTACATAAAATTAACTGTCACTTCAAATCAATATCACAGTCATCAACTTTAAAACAAGGTGCACATTATTTTTGTTTTATCATTATTTGGCGCTTAACATAAGAATTAATAAATTGAATTGAATTGAAAAGAACATAGTTGCTTAAAATAATCATAATGTCAAAATGTTTACTACAATAAATTGAAAATGTCGAAAAAATACACCAAATAAATTAAAATGTCAGTCAGTAAATAAATCGAAAATGATGTCGCTTGTCTAAAAAAAAAAAAAAAAATTACAATAATCACAAAATGTCAAAAATGTTTATAATACATTAAAATGTCAAAATATAATTATAAGCAATGTCAAGCTGTTGTTCTACGGGGTTATGTGTCGCGGTGGACAGATATACCATCTGGTGTGCCCCAGGGGTCAATTTTGGGTCCCCTATTATTTATTATTTTTATAATGGATATAAGTACATGTTTTGTAAACTCTAAAATCCTATTATTCGCTGACGACATGAAGGTTCTCAAGGTGATTCGCGGGTCATTGGATGTTTGTGATTTACAACAGGATCTTCTACGATTTGAGCAATACTGCCATCTCAACAAGTTGGATCTCAATGTGGGAAAATGTTTTTATATGACATTTACACGTAAGACGAATAAAATTGATTCCAGGTACAATCTTCTAAACCACAGTTTAACTCGGGTTGACAGCATTAGGGACTTAGGTGTGACACATGATTCTAAATTAATTTTTAACGATCACATTGACCACATTGCTAAAAGGGCTTCCAAGGCTCTAGGTTTTGTAATGAGAATGTCCAGTGACCTAAAATCTTTAAAGGTAATCAAAGTTCTATATTGTGCCTTCGTACGCAGCCATCTAGAGTACGCTTCGCAGGTGTGGAACCCGATGTATAACATATACATTACGCGCCTGGAGAAAATCCAAAAACGGTTTTTGCGATTTCTGGATTATAAGGCCGGGCAATATTCTGAGAGTTACGAGCACCGCTGTAAGCGATATCACTTTCTACCTCTTCAAATTCGCCGTGAAGTAAATGACGTTTGTTTTATATCTAAACTTGTTAATGGCGCCATTGATTGCCCGGACTTATTATCTAAGATTGGTTTTCGCACTAACACTCTTGGTCTTCGTCGGCGTCCATTGCTTCATTTACCATCAGCCCACACAAACTACCGTCATAACACCTTTATGTTGCGTGGCTGCGAAACTTATAATAGGTATAGTAGCGAACATGACTTCGACTTATTTATGACAAGCCCGGCGACTATCAGGCGAACTGTAAACTTGCATTACTTTCGGCAGCAATTCTGTGTGGGTGCTCAACCTTAATTGTGTAATAACAATAGCAACATATTACTTTTTGTTTTTATTATTTTTTCTAACGTCACTGGTTGTCTTTTTGGTTAAATTTTTTATTTTTAGTGGAAATTTGTACTTTTTTGTGCATAATGCATTTTACTTTATATATAGGATACTATTGATATGTATATGTGCAGGTTTGTAATTGGCTTCGAGTAATTAATAATGTTTTTATATGCCTATAAAGCTGTAAACCTTCCTAAAATAAATAAAATAAAATAAAATAAAATAAAATAACAATAACTAAAAATATATTAAAATGTCAGTAAATAAATCAAATATGTCGCTTATCTAAAAATTCTTTAACGCTGTAAAAACACATTTTCTGAAGCCATTCATGTAATCTGCGCTTAAATTTTGTCACAGGCAAATTTTGCAAACTTAAGGGCAAGTTGTTAAAAATTTTAACACACATAGCGTACGAATTTCTTCTACCTATATCGGTTCCACAGTTTGACAATATCAATCTATGTGGGTATTTGATATAGTTGCATTGCAGCATACCTGCACTCGATAGGTTCATAATTTAAGAATGTGATTAAAGATATAATAGAGTGTACGTTCAGAAAGTTCATATTATTTGTGTGAAGTTGAGTGAAGGCTGGCGTAGGTGTGTCAGTCCGATGCCTGGGATTTTCAGTTCAGAACCTCTAACCTTAACCCTTGTCAAAAAGCTGTCATAACATGTTGTCCACACGATGCTACGGAAAAAAACAGTATTTTTTTATTGTTGAGATGCTCAGTTGGTTGTGAAACATCTACATTTATATTATCAAAAAAAAGTATTTTTTTGCTTAATTTTGTTTTGTTGTTATTTATTTTTAACTTATTGTTATAATAAGGCAAGTTTCTATGTCGATTCTTACAGAAATCATTTCAATAGATTTTTTTGCTTTTGTCACTGTGCCAACTTTGTCCATTAAGTATGTATGAATGTCTATGTAATCGCAGATTTGTCACCCGTACCCGCGCCGCATTTAGAATTCGTCGTTCTTTTTTCATTAAGTAGTCAGCATTGTAATGTTATTTTATTATTATTACTTAATGACAAGGTAATGAAAACTTCAGTAGTATAGGTGACGCTATTTTTTTTGGTATCATTGCCATGATTAGTTTGAAATAATCGAGCTATCAAGTTCTCTCTACACAGCAACCGAAACTCTAGATTATATCATACTTGCCAAATCGTGCTCAAGTAGAAATCTTGCTACTTTATCAAATCATGCGTATGCTTTCAACATAAGATTTACCACGTTTTATATTGGCATCAGATAAGTGTATTCTGCTCTTGTTCGTGGCCAATAAATAAACATGATCAGATCATCTAAAAAGAAATGCCAGTCTTTACAAATGTCAAAATGTGATTTGTTATAGCCGTGTGGCCTTTAACTAAATAGGCACGTTATTTGTTCAGGAATACCAAAAGGGCAACGCGAACCTGGTGGTAGAAAACGCGGAAATGAACAATGTGGTATACATGTTCCGTTGCCGTGACTCCGCGCTGACGGTGCGCGGCAAGATCAACGGCGTGGTGCTCGACTCGTGCACCAAGTGCGCCGTAGTGTTCGACAACCTCGTCTCCAGCGTAGAGTTCGTCAACTGCCAGTCAGTGCAGATGCAGGTCAGTTACAAACATATGAACAATATGGTGTACATGTTCCATTGCGCGACTCCGCGCTGACGGTGTGCGGCACCGTGATGACTGGGAAAAAAATACCAGTTGTCACCCCGGGTGACAGTGTAATAGGGGACTCCTGGGAATAAAGAAGATCAACGGCGTGGTGCTCGACTCGTGCACCAAGTGTGCCGTAGTGTTCGACAACCTCGTCTCCAGCGTAGAGTTCGTCAACTGCCAGTCAGTGCAGATGCAGGTCAGTTACAAACTTCCAAAACATTTATTAAGGGGCTATGTCAAAATAAAACGTAAAGTGAGGTAGAAATGAGAAAACGACGCGCGCGGGAGCGAGACCGGTTCGGCAGATTTG
Source organism: Agriphila straminella (assembly GCA_950108535.1). Taxonomy (NCBI): domain Eukaryota; kingdom Metazoa; phylum Arthropoda; class Insecta; order Lepidoptera; family Crambidae; genus Agriphila; species Agriphila straminella. The sequence goes on along the minus strand of OX467306.1, from coordinate 8,149,850 downwards.
GCGCAAAAATTACTAAATCAATTCGTAGCAAATAACTATAGCTATTAAAGAAAATTTCTTCTACATGATTGTGAATATTGATGATACAAATTATTAAATGCTATTTCGACTTGAATACCTAATGTTGTTTCTAAATAATTTCGAAATTTAAGAATTTTTAAGAGGTACTTACCTATTTTCGAAATTAAATAAAATGTTTGTTTCTAAATAATTTCGAAATTTAAGAATTTTTAAGAGGTACTTACCTATTTTCGAAATTAAGTAAAATGTTTGTTTCTAAATAATTTCGAAATTCAAGAATTTTTAAGAGGTACTTACCTATTTTCGAAATTAAATAAAATGTTTGTTTCTAAATAATTTCGAAATTTAAGAATTTTTAAGAGGTACTTACCTATTTTCGAAATTAAATAAAATGTTTGTTTCTAAATAATTTCGAAATTTAAGAATTTTTAAGAGGTACTTACCTTTTTCGAAATTAAGTAAAATGTTTGTTTCTAAATAATTTCGAAATTTAAGAATTTTTAAGAGGTACTTACCTATTTTCGAAATTAAATAAAATGTTTGTTTCTAAATAATTTCGAAATTTAAGAATTTTTAAGAGGTACTTGGGCTATTATTTTATTTAGGGTACAAAAATCGGTCCACTTCGAACAAAAGCGACTTTGTCAAAAAAATAGGTTAATACAAAAATAAAACAGCTATTGGTAGCTACTGATTGAAATACCTGTACCAGAAAAGCATATGAATTAATGTAAAATATTATATTTCTATGCAAATTACGGTAACTCAGTTGTCTTTTTAAGCAACGCAGTTGTTTTTCCTATTAAAATTGGCTGTCCTTCTGTGTGAGTCACTTGACATAAACTTAAATTGCTTTAAAAATGTTCACGACGTCAATATTTTTGAAAGTTTTTAGTAATACGTAATTGTATGAACTTTACTAGAACGCCAATAGGTATGATTTTACCACAACAGTTTAATAATAATAAAATATTTCTCGCCATGTCTCCGTTGCAAAGCAAAATGTCGCGTACTTAGTGTTACCATAGGAAAGTGAGCCTTAAATAAAGTTTTTTAGACATCTTTACTCCTAATATCCTTTGATCGGTTATGAATTGATATTGGCACTCGGGAGGGTGGCGAGGCGGTGCAACTGACCAAGCCAGTCGCTCGAAAGAATCACCGTTCGGGTGCGTGTGTTTATTGTGAGACCACTGAGTTACCGGCGACGGACGGTGAGTTTTCTAGATATTATTAATGTTATTTAATGCAAAATATGTAATAATTAGTCAATATTGTGGTTGCATCATAATTTATTTAGAATATGTATCCATTTAAGTACCAAGTTTGAATACGTTTAAGTTTTACAACTGCGTTACGACTACACTGCGTTACTACCAGTAGTAACGCAGTTGAAATTTTAGTAACACAGTGGTATTCCGTACACATTTCACACATTAATCACACATTTTATGACAGAAATATTACTTTTAACTATTGTTTTGTTATAGAATAACAACTTCGAGCGAAATGGCTTTAACATCGGCTGAAAAAATGTACATCCATCGAAAATTTCCTTTGGCGTTTACGTCATAGTGAAAGTTAGCTCTGAAAAAGATAAATCTTACACTTACATGGGCGTCGCTCAAAGTGATGTCGATGAGGAAGGAGAGCTTAAAATTATGTTTTTTAAATCAGCCGATGATTCTGGGAAAGGGTTCAAAGTTATAGAGAAAAATATTTCTTACGAGCCGTATGAAAGTATTTTGGAGATAGTTCCGAAGCCCAAAATAATTAAGAAGGGAAAACGAGTGTACTACGAATTTAATGCGCCATTAAACATTTTTGAAAAATGATACTAAACATTTTTGAAATATATGTCTATTAAAAAGTTGATGTTTCAAAGATTTTTTTACGTGTTTAAGAAGAGTTTTGTTAATTTTTGATTGATTTTGAATACTACGATTGTTTCTTATGTTTTTATTAGTTTAAACTTGAAGAAAGTACAAAATGCTGTGATATAGATACTACTGTGTTACTTGTTTTACCACTGTGTTACTTTTTGTCCCTCTTTTTCTGAAAGCATTTAGTGACATAAAGCTAATTAATATTGAATAAGAACTTTAAATTTAAAGATTACTTCATTATTTAACTTGTTTGTATCTATTCCTTATGACATCAGCATAAAATAATTAATATTTATTCCTATATTCGAAATGTCTTTCATTTTAGTTTAATGTTTGGTAACACAGTGGCAAACTTAATTACAAAAGAAATCATTAGACTGAGACTATTTGTGATTTAACTTTATAAGATTATCCTATACTGTCGTTAGTTTATATGTGATATGTTTCCGAACTGAAATAAAGGTTCCAAACAATAAAACGTAATTTTGTAAGAAAGTAACGCAGTTGTTATTTTGCCTTATCATTTCTTGAACAAACGTCAATAAATATAAGACTTGGCAAGAAAACATCGCTGCAAATGTCTTAAATGTTTACTATAGATAATAGTGAACATGAATAGACATTAAACGGTACAAAATGGTTACATATTTTTTCCAAAAAAAATGCTGCGAACGTAGTCCAAATTGGTCCCTTAATAAAATAATGGCCCACTTACCTATTTTCGAAATTAAATAAAATGTTTGTTTCTAAATAATTTCGAAATTTAAGAATTTTTAAGAGGTACTTACCTATTTTCGAAATTAAATAAAATGTTTGTTTCTAAATAATTTCGAAATTTAAGAATTTTTAAGAGGTACTTACCTATTTTCGAAATTAAATAAAATGTTTGTTTCTAAATAATTTCGAAATTTAAGAATTTTTAAGAGGTACTTACCTATTTTCGAAATTAAATAAAATGTTTGTTTCTAAATAATTTCGAAATTTAAGAATTTTTAAGAGGTACTTACCTATTTTCGAAATTAAATAAAATGTATCTAGTCAAGATCGCTGAATCGTGTTTCTGGGTCAATACGACCTACGGCTTTACATCAAAAAGTGTAAATTTTTTGACGTATCCCCAATGCAACTTGCTACTGTCACTAAAAAACCATGGTCTTACAAGACAACCCCCGCAATGCTGAATATGGTAAATAGGGATCATCAAACTGAACAACGTAATCGAGCATAAGCCTCTTAGCATTGCTGGTTGTTTTGTAACATCTAAACCTTAATTTTTTTTTTAATAATTTAAAGGTTTATATTGACAGCATATTCTCTCTTACAAGCGAAAATCCATTGTTACTTCTACGGGTAGGCTCTCTGGTTTTACCTTAAAAATGAAACCCAACAAGTCACAAATAAAAATTATATAAAACAGTAAACAATAGTCATACTACACTCTGTGGTTGGCCCTGGTAGTCGTCTCCGTCGTACTTAATCTTGTCTATGGCGAGCTGGCTGTTGGTCTCCTCGGGCAGGACGCAGAGCTTGAGCCGAGGGTCGTGGCAGTCGCACGGGTGGATGGTGCGGATGGGGTATTTCACCTCGGCGAAATCTTGAGAGTCGCAAAACTCGCGGTGTAGCGCTGTTTCTTGGACGTCCTAGACAGGGGTATGGGAGTGTTAACAGTTTGTTAAAATGCTGATTGAAGTGGCAATGATATGTTAAAGTTTCGATCTATAGACATATTTTTACATATTCCCTTCCCTATTGGTTTTTGTTAAGAGACTAGTAATTTTCACTTTCGAAAATTATTGGTGTTATTTTAATTTCACATTTGACATATTGTTTTTGAGAGACAGCAGCAATTAAACAGTGTCCAAGTTAAACAGGTGTTTAAAAAGTTTTGTAATAAGTAACACATTTTTAATTGTAATAAAATAAGTAACACATGTTTAATTCCATGATATAAAAACAAACTTTATTTACTTTTTAGCTTCTGTTCTGAAATGAGATGAGAGACTTTTTATATGCAATTTAGTCAAGCAAAAAATAATAACATAATTAAAGAAGTCCCGTTTTCTAATAACGAAGTAAACATTGTTAGCGCGATGAATGAAGTGCGATCGCATTTAGGTTATTCTAATTTACGGCATGATGAACGACTCCGGCAGAATGGCGGCGCTGTGTTTCATGATAGCTCGCCATTACTTAACGCGCGCTTTATTGCTTATCCGTCGACGTCTGCTTTTAAGAATGTTTGTCACGATAGTAATTCTAGTTCTAATCATACATATTAATTTTGAATGATAAAAATATATAATAAATAATACAGGGTAAAATCGAAGTAATTTTTTAAACAATCTAACCACGATATTGATAAGACAAAATTTTCTTAAATCAAAGTGTTTAAATTTATTTCACCTTGAATTTTGATCACATTAATTTACGAAAAAGTTAATAATCGGTTAGATTCTTAGATTAAAAAACATAATATGATACTAAATAATATACTAGAAAAAATACGACTCGCACCAGATCAATACTCAGACGAGAATCGAACCCGCGACCTTTGGATATCCGGTCCAATGCTCTGACCGCTGAGCTACCGAGCTAGTATATTATTTAGTATTGTATAAAAATAGCATTGAGAATGCAAAAATCTCAAAATTAAAAACATAATATGTCCAAATATAGTCTAATAATATGTAAGTAAGTAAGTAAGTAAGTAAATCGTTTATTGGCCACAAAGTAGGAAACAAAACAGAAGAACGAAAACAAAGTGTGCGGCCAACTAGGCCCCAGCCTCAGCTAATGCTACTACGACACAAGGCCGTCGCAGCGCTGGTATTCTGGTGGGGCCTAATCAGTGGCGACATTGGACGTACAAAATATTTAAATAATTACAAAAAACACAAATTAATATCTACACATACATAACAGCGAAACATTGGGTTGGCTGTACAGCCTTCAATTCCCTTGCTTCCATAGTAAAGGAAGGTTGTCTTAAAAATAAACATATATTTTAGTCTAGTCTATGATTGACTGAAAAAAAAAGAAGAAAAGATATGTCCAAATATAGTCTAAATGTAGAGCTATTTAACTAACTCATTGCCAGGGAAAGTACCTGTTACCTAAATTTATTCCCTAACAACTAGAAACTACTAACTGAAATAAAATTATTCTTAGAGATCTTGTTAGAGAATTCTTGTTAGAGATCTTATCGAGTATAAAATCTTGTTATTTAGTTCTATGAGCTCATCCGTCCTTAAACTAGCAAGATCGTGACTGAAATCTTGAGATTATGTTAATTAGATATCTTGTGAACCACACTAGACTACCACCTACATAAGGTATTAGGTTTATTCCCTTTACATTTCTCATACTAATATTTATTCAAAAAATTAAAAACACCTAATGGTAAACAGTCTTTATAATTATTTTCTAGAGGATTCAGAGTTATTCAATTGTCTTACTTCTGCTCGTGAAAGTAAAGTCATAACACAACGAAATCTGCTGACCACGCTAGCTTCGATCAAGAATATCTTAGATGTCCGGTCAGTCTCAAAAATGGCACCTCAGATAGCGTCCAACTTACAAACTGGGCGCTTATTTTGCACAAAGTAAGCTATAAAAGATATGTTTTTCTACAAAATAAGTGATATAAATGTGAGTTTGTACAAAATAAGAGGTGATTATGTACAAAATAAGCGCCAAGTTTGTAAGTGGGACGCTATTTGAGGTGCCATATTTGCGTACTGTTTTAGTTCGTGAAGCGTTAACTGGGATATTCTTGATCGAAGCACGCTAGGCAATAAATATTCTTGATCATACCTCATAATTGTAGCAATTCCTCAATGTGTTCTGTGTCCAACTAAGGCTGTAGTCGTCATGTGTCGCGTCGTCGCAACTGTTGCGCAGGTCGCTGTCGGAGTCGGAAAATTCCCGCATCGTGGGCTTCGAGTAGTCGCCCATCGCCTCCTGCGATGCCGCGTCGATCCGCGACTCCATGTTCAAAATTGTGATCTTGTTGTTTATCACCATGTTCAAAGTTTTCTGCCAGTCTTCTAATAGGTTTTTAATAGTTTCCATCTGAAAAGAAAAGGTTAATAGGTGCTAAGCATACACGTAAGAAACTTTCACCATTAACACGTGTAATGAGAGAGCTTTGTTTCATAATTACTCACGGACCAACCGGGGAAAGTTTTGAGGTGTAAGTAGGTACGTGAAGAAACGTTGCGCCTAGTTTACTGGGACCAAACTTTAACAGAATAGGTTCATGTTCTATTTACATTCCATCAGATTAACCATTGTTAATCTCATCCGAAAAAATGATTAATGTTGTTCTAAGAGTTGAAATGCTTCCACGGGCATTCATACGCAGATTGTGCCCATAAATGAATGATTGATAGCGATATTACTCTTACTTTTTTCTTTAACAATGCGTGCTTATGTGCGCGTCGCAGCCGCTTTTGTTTGATGAAATGCTTGAGATACGCAACTTTGTACACATTCGTGACCTTCACGATCTTCACGCGGCAATCCTGCTTCAAGTCCATGTCGCTCAGTGAGGAGTATACACTATTCTCGGAAGCATGGGCGTCCGTTTGAGCATATTCCCCGCACTCCATTTTCTCACGTTGTTCTGGTATAGCCAGATTATCATGCTTCAAACCCTTTAACATTTCCAGTATAAACTCCCGATCTGTAATGAGAATAACGTAATAACAAAGTACTATTTTAAGCTTCTCCGTGCTTTCATTTGCGCGACTCAGTTGCCATGACGTTTCATTAACAGGCATTAAGCCACACACTCAATACACACATGTGGGAATTCCTATTTCAGTCTCGGGCCTGGCTGGAAGGATTACGAAAAATTATTTCCCATCCACATCCACAGTTCCACATCAGCCATTTTTGATGACCCCACTGCTGGGGCACAGGCCTTCCTTATGGGTGGATAAGGAGGATGGGCCATAACCCACCACGCAGGCCCAAAGCGGATTGGTGGGTTTTAACAACTGCAAAAGCAGCCGGGACCAACAGCTTAACGTGCCTTCCGAAGCACAGAGGAACTCGAGATAATAAATTTTTGGTCACCCATCCCATGACCGATCCATACGAAAGTTGCTTAACCTCCACAACCGCAGGGCCAGGCGCTAAAGCCAGCGCCACCGAACTCCTCGAAATTATTAATGAATAATGAGTAATTTTGAGCGGCTGATATTTCATGTAGTTAGGTCACAGAATTATAGCTAATAGTACAAGTGTTATGTAGTGTATGGTGAATGCTAGCACTACAAAATGACCTTGCTCAGGAGTGGTGTGCATAGCGATGTCTTCGTTGTCAAACGGAGTTGAGGCGTCAAGTACCCGTCGCAGAGCTTCGTCGGTAGCTATGATGTTGCGGACTTTCGTGCGCACTTTGCGCAGCCGCTCTGCATCCCGCCGTAGCTGCTCCCCGCGTTCTGTGAACTCTGCATCGCGCACGCATATCTTCGTGTTCACTATTTGAATCTGTTGAGGTATTGGCAGCTTTTCCTGAGGTCTATTTAATAAATTACATTAACGCTATTGTCCAAATTTTTATTATTATTCTTGACAGGGTTGTTCCAACAGCTGAATCCAAAAGATAACAAAGAGATAGGTTATACATTTATACGTGCCTGGATATTTCTGTTGAAAGTCGGGAAATAAATGTTGGAATAAAAAACCTTCAAGAGAAGTAATTCAATGTCTGAAATATAACAGAGGTACTCTAATACTGACTATATGACCGCTTTGGGAGCCTACCTTTCCGAACGCCTCAGTAGGGGACACGCCATGTTATAAATTTAACCTTTTCGGGACAAGACGTGTGCGTGTAAGGTTTTATTTATATATTTTTATATGCACATAGATGTGCACAATTTGGTCCATGAAAGTAAAGAGAGTCATTAACCTGTAGTTGAATGTCTTCAAGCTCCATTTGCTTCTGTTTTATTCGTTCCCTTGAAGTTATGTAAAAGTTCTTCAGAAACTTGTACGTATACACTCCTGTTGGGACATATTTTAAAGTAAATACTGTCTGCAAACAACAAAATTAGTGATTATTAACAGAAGTTCAATTCAATTAACTTTCCACATTGAGAAAATGTCTACAATACAATCATCTGATTATAACACCGCTCCAACTGATAATTACTTAATGAATACTCACCCCCGTATCTATAGACGAGTAAGTAATGACTTGAGTAAAACTTGAAATTTTCAAAAGCATCTAATTATTAATTAACATGCAATTTATGGTGTAATTAATCTTAAATGCAGTTTTAGTGTAGTTATGTTGCATTTAAGATGAATTAATAGGTAAGTACTTTAAATTGCATGTGATCATAATAATTAGAAGCATTTGAGAATTGCAGGTTTTACTCAAGTCATTACTTACTCGTCTATAGATACGGGGTTCAGTCTTTTAGTAATAGCTCTATTCGCCCACTAAACATGTACTTATTCTTAAATTCATTGTTTCATTCAATGATTTGAAATTAACAATGCTTTCATTTAAATCTTCATTGGAGTTAAAAAGAATACTGACCACATTAAATAGGGTACACCACGTGTATATATAATAGCATAAACTGACGCATATGTGACCAAAAGGAATTCCATAGTTGTCTATAAATTGGTGCCAGATATGCATTACACCAGACTCGGTACCGTTGCTCAACTCTTTGGCACCATCATCTGGAGAGATCCTAGAGTACCACGACCGTAACACCACCAGTACAGACGCGAAAATCGCAAGTAACGAGAGCATCTAAAAATATATAACATACAAAAACAAACACCTTCAACACATCTGAATGTATTGATAAACAAATTTTGAATAATTCTCAAAACTATCAAATCGACCGACATTCATATAAAGTTCACAAGTGTCAGTGTCACGAAAATTCGACTTTATTGTTCTTTGTAAAACTAATAAAAACTCTTCAGAAGTTAGCTGTTTTCATATCACCATAGAGCAACACGGCTTGAAGCCCGTCTTGCTCTAAGCATGTCACATAACTAGTATAGTATTATATTATCTGTGCTATCACATAAAAAAATCACAGATTTTGCAGTCCCCGCAAGAATCGAATCGCATTGAAAATGAATACAATAATTTACGAAAAACCAAAATCAAATCAAATGCAAAATCCTATTATATTTTTAAAATTGTACCTATTTATTTTTGCGAAAGCACAAAAGCGCCCGCTGACTGCCTTGACGCGGCCGAAATATTATTAACCGATTTTCAAAATTCCAATTGCACTTCTCGTCTGCTTCTATTACCATCCATGACGATCGGTCAACAATCATTATAGAAGCTACATCACTTTTTATGTACGAAAACACTCGTTTGTCTACAATTCCAAATCTAAAGGGACCCGATTTTTAAAATTTTTTGGCCATTTTGTAGCTAAACTAATAAGTACCCTAGGACAGGGAGGCGAACTAATGGCACGCGTGCCATTAATGGCAAGTGACACATTGTTTTGTGCCGAGCAAGACGGGCTTCTGTACCGTGTTGCTCTATGTTTTGAGCACGTCACCGATCACAAAATTAATTACCATGGATATTAAGTTTATGTTAGTTACGCGACGATTTGATGGCACGTTTCAGAAAATTAGCACCTTTTTAGGACCCTTTTTTCATTTTCTTTAAGTCGGTTTCCTTTTCGAAATATTTACAATTTAGTAAATAAACGCACCCCCCGAATTTTGCAAAATTCAAAAGTTACCAGTAGATTTTTAAAATTCCAACGTTCATATGTGTCTCGAAAAATTCTTCAACTTTGGGTACTATTCCCATCTCGATCCTCCCAATATCCTCCGAGATATGGTCAAAAATACGTCTCAGGCGATTTGCTAACGATCTGATAACCATTTTCAATCGTAAAACAAATGGCTTCCACAATATTCGAATCGTAATTTTCGTGATAATTTGTTTTTTTAATATTTTATATTATTTATTATCTATCCTATCTATTTATTATTATAGGTATTAATATTTTATTATTATATTATAAGTAATAAATAAAATTGATCACATGTCTGTTCTACACCATTTACCAATTTACCTGCACGGATTTAATTATGAGTTAATTTAATTTCACTAGCGTCAGTCAGTATGGGCCTTAATTAATTTAAGATGACTAGGTGTATTCACGCTATTGCGTAATAGAGTGTTTTAATTTAATTATTGTTTCTAATAGTTCCATAATGATATTATTATGTAAAACTGGAATTAGATTACCCTTGTTCTAAAACGAGGATTAACGTTTTTAAACTGATGCTGTCACATGGTTGCTGAACTTTAGGTAGTCCACTGTTTTTTTTCCGTTATCTATTATAGTTTAACTTCTTTATGGTTTTAGTTATTCATCTTACTATTACCTTGGGCAGGGGGGGGGGCAGCCAAAATGCAGCCAACTGCAAAATAACAGCCGTGCCGTCTAAGGCCGTGCAATTGACTTGCTTTTCCGATAAATCCCGCCCCATCTCAAAACTTGAATAAATTCACTAGGTGCTCGTGACTGTACCACGTAGTGATTATTTCCTCTGTGACTGTACCTACAATTCATACTTTTCTCATCCTCTATAATATTAACTTGCCCCCCCCTGGGCCATAGACTGGCGACGCCCATATTACCTGGACGCTTTGCGTTTATGAACATACTACTTTTATAGAGGTATCTTCAATTTCATCTACCTACTTACCTATATATTCTGTTTATAGCTGTCAATTCGTCTTCCACAAAATATTTCCTTTAGTTGTATTACAGTAGCTTCGTGAAGCTATAAAGTTTATGGCGCTGGAATCCCCATTTGATGTCTTTTCCGCACATCAAGTTTAAGTTAGGGATATTTGAGGTATCGTTATCGAACGGTGGATAGTGATTTAAAAGATTTTTGTCATAGAACTGCGTAAGTATATTAGGCGTATTTTTTCTATTTGGTTTGAAATAGGTTCAAATATTTTTATATACCGAAATAAAATATTTGTCATCTTTCACGTCGTTTGCTAAGTCTGAAATTACATCCTTTCCTTTGCATGCGTGGGAAAACATGTTTGAGATGCCTATTCGATAGTTTGTTATTCCCGAAGCCTTGATAACTCTCGTAGGCACGAAAAACAAAAATATTTCGCGTTTCTTGCTAACTTTGAAGATTCGTTCTGAGTTTGGTGCAAAGTTTAGAAGCCTATTCTCATTCCCGGAAATGAAACTCTTCAACATAGGATTCTTCAAGTTACCTCTTATTTACGTACGTAGTTTATCACGTATTATGTACAGTACCCGCCGCGTAACTTGGCAAGATTTTAACGTAGTTATGTTAAGAAAGAAACGTGGATACGACGCGGGATGCGATAGTCGACTGGCCGCAGCCAATCGCGCGCACGGAACAGTGTTATCTCATCCCCCGCCTCCCGCGATGTACATAAATACATAAAAAATACGACTAAAAATCGATATAAAAATCTTGCCAAGTTACGTGCTGGATATTGTACGTGTTAGTTATCCATCTCTTACAAGCATAGGATAGAATTTGGTCACGACTTCGATTTGGTGTAAAAGTCAGGTCACGTACTTCTAATGTAATTTATCTTTGATAAATTAGTATTTATTATTTCTTACACAGGTGCTGGGTAAGGTGCCGACCGTCTCGATCGACAAGACGGACGGGTGCCAGATCTACCTGTCGCCGGAGTCGCTGGGCGTGGAGATCGTCAGCTCCAAGTCCTCGGAGATGAACGTGCTTGTGCCAAAGGCCAATGGAGACTATGTAAGTGATTGACTGAGCGCGCGCGAATCGTCTCCGCTTCAGAATGCTTTCGTATATTTCGGTTTTCGGCTATCGCGCTGTCCGGCTGTCTGTCCGTTTGGTCTTATCTATAGGTTGCATTTCTCAACCGATATTCGTTAAATGTTGTGAGCTGGGGCCGTACCGGCTGACTAATCGAACTTCGGCAAGTCTGCTTGGCTTCAAATTAAAACAGATAAATCGAGCCCCAATCAGGCCAAAATGGCGAACCCCCAATTCATGATTGTACACTAGCATCGATATCGTTCAAACAACTTCGGCAAATAGTACAATACGAAATTCCTAATTTCAATTTATCTGTTTTAAGTTGAAGCTCGGCAGACCCGCCGATGTTCGAAAAGTTAGCCGGTAGGGCCCCAGGTTCTGTAATTATATTCTGTAAGTGTTACAAAATAAGCCTTAATGCCGAATATGGTAGATAAGGACCATCAAACTTAACAACTTTTACTATGGAACCAATTCTGAAATCGCGAAAAAAAAACAAATGTTGTTTCATACAAAAATTATTATCGAAAATATCAAAATGTATGAAACAGCTGTTTTTTTTCGATTCAGAGTTGGTTATTGGTTACTTAGTAAAAGTTGTATAAATAAATAAATAAAAAATAAAAAAAATTAAACTATTTATTTCGGACAACTTCAATCCATTGTGTTAGTAAAGACTTACCACTACGTTAGTATTCTATTTTTAGAAAATGATGTTATTTTATTAATCATAAAACCAATCAAGGGCCACACCTCACTATTGGCTATCTCTTTAAGGACGCTGTGACTGCTGCTGCGCATTCTGCTTAATAATGACGCCGCCTTTTTTCGCATGATAGCTTATAATGAGGTAGCGTATAATGAGTTTTTTTTTCTGTTGCAGACCGAGCATCCCATCCCAGAGCAGTTCAAGACGCTGCTGAACAAGGGTTCCGGGCTGACCACCACGCCGGTCGAGAGCACGGGTTAACTCCCCCCCTCCCCCCACCCGGGAACGCACTTTTGCTTAGATAGTTTTTTTAACCCCGAGGAAGATCTCGTTCGTCTTCAAACTTGTAAGTGACTTTGGTTTTTCTAAAAGCTATACCCTTAGCACGAACAGCGATCGAAAAAAATAACGCGCGTAAAAACATTCGATAGAGTGATTTTGTATGGGAAAGTACAACGCCATCTAGCGCCGCAAAGCGAAATGAAATTTTCCATAGATACTTAATTACTCTAGCGAGTTTTACGCGCGTTTTTTTCTCGACATATGTTCGTGCTAAGGATACTCATCGTACCAATTAACCAAGAGCAGACGTACGACATCTTCATTGGAGTAAAACGTGCTCATATTCCACGCGACCGTAACTGCAATATTGTAACTGAATGAATCCAGGTGCCCAATCGCGCTAATTCTGAACGATAATACCAAAAATACGTTGTCATTTCGGTTATATTTACCTAAAAATCTTTGGTTTAGCTTCAGAATTGTCATTTAAATTATCCAATATTGGCATCCTAGGCTCCCTAGGCATAGCTTTCAACAATTGTAACAAAACAAAGCGAGTATTTTTTCTGTAAAGGAAACTGAAACGGTAACGATTTAGTTTTAGTATTATCGTTAAATTAATTAATTAGCGCGAGATCTCCGCTGTACCATTACTAATGCAAAGCTTACGATCGCGTGGAATCTGCTAGCGCTTAGACTTAATTAATTATTCGTAACGAGGCGAGCATTTTAAATTAATATTAATGAAAATATATTTTGCACGGTCTAGTTCAATATTAGTTCACTAGCCAACTCGCCTCGTGTATCGTTGGAGCACAAATGGTCGTTCCGTCACGGCAAGTGACGTGTTCCCGGGTCAAAGACATAATTGTCATCATCATAAAGAGTTTTTTGTCTTAATTTCTGCTCATTTCGCTCGATCTTAGTATTTAAAACGTGTAACTAATATGACGTAGACATAACTACTGTAACTCGTGTATTTACTGGCCTTTAAATTATTATGTAAAGATGTTCCTTGCGTACACGTTTTCGAGATTTTATTTTTGACATTCTTCAGATGATTGTGCAAGTTCTGCCAGCCTAATATACGCACCACGAAAAAAATTTTCAACACTGCTCGCATTACAGCGATGTCTGTCCTGCTCACACCGTATTGATGTGAGCAGGACATCAATTAGTCGTGGTGCATATGCTAGGCCGGCTGGTGGAGTACCATTAGGTACGGGAATAGTTAAGTTAGCTGTAAGGCGTGTGATTGTCTCAATTTGTAAAACGATTACTTTCTCGACTTTCGCTGTGTATGTTACGTGATTTTAAAACCCCGCTTGTCACCCAGACGAGCTTCTTCATCGTTTTAACGCTAATTTCAGACTAACAAACCTACATATTACATATTATTCATTTATTTAGCATTCTTTTATCAATAATAATTTCTACATTCTTAATTTATGATTATTATTCTCGTATTTGATTTAAAGTATTAATTAGTCATTTTCTATTCCACTAATTGTAATATTATTCGTGACGTCTCTAATAAGCATTCTAATGATTATTTATTACGCTACTTTTATTTTGATAAAGATTATATTGTAATTTCAAGTTTGCATTTTGTTAATTTATTTGTCGAGATATTAAAGTAATTTTTAAGAACATAGACTTTCATTTATAAACTTTTGTGACCATCATGACATTAATTTGCAAAACAAATTATATTTTTCTTCTTACATATTTCATACATTCTTCAGATAGATAGAATTTCGTTAATGGGATTTGTTTTCCGGAACTCGGATGATATAAAAACACAGACATAAGTAATGTTATTTTTATTCAATAATTCTTATCATGGTTAACATCGTCCATTCGAAAGTTTCACATGTATATTTTAATTCAAACGGAAAAGGTCATCCATGTATTTTCAATAAATAAGTTTGGATAAGAGCGATAATGCAATGACATCAGTTGTCTAGGTGCTACATTACATCTATATTTACAAGACCCAGATACTGCAAAATATGGCAATATTCCCAAAGTTTTAGAGCTGGCGCACACGAGCAACTTGTCTCCGCAACTAATTTGTCTCTCACATTAAGAGTCCGTAGCGACTTTGCCGCTGACTGCCGCTCTCTCGCTCGCACATTTCATGTTTTCTCAAGATTCTGAGTGCGTAATTGAAAAATGTGTCTCGGCCACTTTTCGCAATATAAGATTACGGACATTTCAACATACATATATTTCAGTTTCGAGTTGCTAAAGTACAAAAAGTTATCGTATTTGCCAGTTCAAATAACTGTTAGAAACGATAACTTTTTGTGCTTTAGCAACAAAAAACTGAAATATATTTTAAAATGTCTGTAATCTTATATTGCGAAAAGTGACCGAGACACATTTTTCAATTACGCACTCAGATTTAAGAAATGTTGAGAAATCATGAAATGTGCGAGCGAGAGAGCTGCAGTCAGCTACGGCGTCTTAAGTCTACGGTTTGTATGAAAGTGCGCACACGTAGCGACGAGACAGCCCCTGTGACTTTTCATACAAACCATGACAAATTAGTTGCGGGGACAAAAGTTGCTCGTGGGCGCTATCGCTTAGAATTTTCATTATTTCGATTTTGGAAAAGATTTTCTAACGGATATTTCGAAAAATACACTTAAATCTACTTACAAAATATCAGTCAGATTTATTTTTTTAGTCTACGACCTATACTGGCTAAAATGTAGATAATCACAACATAACAACAGCGTTAATCTGGGTTACGCGTTCTGTTGTTTTGGGGCGTTTTGTCGCATTGCCACTCGTCGCTGCCGTCGGAACATTCTAGGAATCCATTGCACACGCTCGATGGAGAGAGGCATTCTCCGAGCGGGCACCGGTATCCCCTACAGGTGTCTATTCTGGAGGCTCGTCGGTTTTCTGCGGCTTCTAAGTCCGCGTAGAAGTCGTCTTCGTACTCGCCGCTGTCGACCCTCGTGTGGTTCTTGCGCGGCGTGTGCGCGGCCATAATAGAGTCGATCCACTCTATGTAGTTGGACACTTTCGTGTAGACGCCCGGCCGGTTGGCGCGGGCGCACCCGTATCCGTTGCTGGTCACGCCGTAGATGTACCACCGGTCAGATTCCTAGAACAAATAAATATATGACGTCGGCTGGTAAAATTTCATAAATAATAGTGCGTGGTCGGTAAAAGCTGGCTCGGCGCACTCGGGGTTAAGTGTTCGAAATTTTGTGAGTTTGAATAAATACTTCGTGCTATGTGATAGGGGCTTATAATGGCAGTAAGTAGTGTCGTGTCATACGTGGAGATAAAAAGCTAGTCAGATGTTTTTGAGTAAGGGGAATGCGGTGGCTCATGCCTCTGTGCCTGCAACGAGGGCCATGCCTGCCCTCAGAGGCTCCTCTACGACCTAAGCAGATTCCGCTTGGATTCCGAAATAACTTACCAGCAGGGGGTCTCACTCTGCGCTTACACTTATATTAGCCTACTGCTCGCGGCTGGCCCAGTCAAGGGATGGGCTTTGAACGTTAAGTACAACCCGCGCAGATAAAGAATGGGATTAGAAATGGCGTCGTTCATATATTCACTTCTCGCTCGCACATTAAACGACACACCTATCGCTCTCTCACCCACACACGTGGTTTAATCCCATTCTTTATCTGCACGGGTTGTACTAATATACAGCGTGAATTTTTTAAAATTTGGTTCCCGCAGTGGGGTGGTTCCACCCATAATAACAAGCAACTTTTACTATGGGGCCAACTCTGAAATCGCGAAAAAAAAACAGCTGTTCATGCATTAAGGTCTAAACATTATTTTTAAGGTCGCGTAGGTATTGCGCTTTTGTATGGAAAAGCCATAGACTTATTTTATTTATTTATTTATTTTTACTATCTTCGGGAAGCTAACAGCTAGGTTGAGAAGAAAGTGGTTAACTTAAAATAAATATCGAAGGCCAATTACAAGCTTCCATAGCCAAATATTATTAGTTACAAAAATGTTAGCCTACGTTATGTTAAGAATTTTAGGTTATTACATCCAGTACAGTAGTTTAAGCATAAACAAGTAGCTACTCACTGAAGTTTTACAAATTATTTGTTAGAAAAATAACTATCACTTAATATTAATATTCGCTTAAGCTTACTTGAGGAAGTGTTGAAAAGGTCTATTTCAAATTGTTTTGCAACACTATTGAAACACCTGCTTGTTCTGATAAAGAAAGAATTTCTTATACTAGCGGGAATAGTACTTATTATACTTATTATATTACTAGCGGGAATAGCTGATTTTTTCACGATATCAGAGTTGGCCCCATAGTAAAAGTTGCTTTTAATCATGAGTGGATCCACCCCACAGCGGGAACCAAATGATTAAAATTTCAGCGTGTATAATATTACCTGGCACATGAGCGGTCCGCCCGAGTCGGCGGGGCAGTATATTATGTGGTAACAGTATAGTAAAGTGTCACCTGGCACATGAGCGGTCCGCCCGAGTCGCCGAGGCAGGCGTCGCGGCCGCCGCGCTCGTAGCCGGCGCAGAACATGTCCTCGGTGACGCGGTACAGCGGCAGCAGCCGCGTGCGCCGCCGGCACTCCGCCGTCGAGATCACCGGCAGCTCCACCTCTTGCAGGGTGTCCGCTGTTTACATACATAAGGAGTGACATAAGTGACGCTGTAAGCAGCGCCATAGCTGCTGCCAGGGGCGCAACCTTCAGGGGGGGAGGCACTTAACTGACCCATAGCTGGACAATAAGTCAAATATTGTCCGCTAGCTCTCGTGACCGCTAGCTCCGACGCTATCTGTACGGTTCAAAAGTGTTTCAAGGAATTTATTAAAATACAGGCATAGGTGCACCATACCACTTGCTCTTAATACTTACGGAAGACTCGCTCGTGCTCGTACAGTTGCCCCCATCCCACGACAGTGCAATGTCTGCCAGCGGGTGGTTGCGAGCGTGGAGGCGGCAGACACGCAGGTCGCAGTCTCGCGTGCAACGGCAGGGGGTCAACCCTGAGCAGCGCGATGTCGTTGCGGAAGCCGCGCGGCGCGTACCGCGGGTGCACCACCACCTGGCGCACGCGCGCCACGCGCTCCCACGGCCCGCGCGGCCACGCGCCGCGCCGCAGCGCGCCGAGCCGGGCCACCCAGTGTGCTTCTGTGGCCCTGATGTACAGATTATTAAGTTATAGCCTTGTTGGGTTCACATTGGTGTCGATTCGGTTATCACGACTTAACTAAATTGACAGGACTAAACTTAATTTTAGCATTCTGTTCATGTCTTTTCGATACAGAAAGAAAAGGATGGAAAACTAAATTTAGTTTAGTCCTGTCAATTTAGTCAAGTCGTTGCCAACCGAATCGACACCATTGTATTAATAAAATGCCAGATAAAATAATTATATAATGCCAGATAGATAATGACCTTTTTTGTTATTTTGGACACCGTTGCATGTGATAATATAGTACATTACGTTATTAGTGCGTAAGGATGGTTATAACATGCGACGCGGAATTGAGCCTCGCATGTTATAACCAATACGCACGTATATCGTACGACGTTTTTTAACACATTTGCGAGGAAACAGAAAAAAAAATAAGCCAAAAGTACATTTTCGGAAAATGACTTGGCATTTTTCATGTTTTCCACTTCAAGAAATTTTCATACGTGGTTATGTATCTGTCCTTAGATATTGACGGCAGCAAGCTGTCGCATGCGGTTCGCGCTTCTGTTAGTATATCCGGTGGAGTTGAAGTAATATATTGCTCATCTTCATTATTGAAAGTTGTCATTTTTTGATATTCACAATACAAGTACAAAGAAAAGAAAATTTGAGAAAAATGGCGCGAGGATTATTTTCTGCCGTGGCTGCGTGAAAATGTTGGCAAAGACGCTAGAGCATGCAGCCAAGTTTTTAAATTACCGAATAAACTGTTTTTTTTTTAATTTTAAATAAACTCAATCTGTGAATGCACACTGTCTACTGACTGGCGCCGCGCGGCGATTAGTTCGAAATTTGAATAGCAACAGCGCGCTGCTCACTAGCTGGAGTCGTGCGGCGGCGATCAGTTCCATATTTGAAATGGCAAATAATACTGTTATGGAATTTGTATGGACTATATCTTAACTATTTGCTTTGGTAACACACGCGTTTTTATGACCCGCTTTACATATTTAAAACCGGTGGAATTACATCAGCTTTACGAGCAAGGGTGTTAAAAAGTAATTATCACTTAGAAAACTAGATTTTCTCCATGATCATCTGTGTGGAATGACGTTTCCCGTAGGAATATAGAGAATAGAAATAATATAACCTTTGTTCTTATCCAAGGTCCAATCTACATCTACACTTAGGTAGGAGGTTTGTAATTGGCTTCGAGTAATTAATAATGTTTTAATATGCCTATAAAGCTGTAAACCTTCCTAAAATAAATAAAATAAAATAAATAAAGTACCTACTAACACATTAATTAAATTGGGTTCAGCGATTTTAAATGGAGACAGAGTAGCTTGTAGGGAACAGATGATATATTGTTGGTAAATCAAGACTATGCATAGGATCAAGTATGTCATGTTAGCACTCACTGATAGAAGCAATGGCTGGCCGACAGTAGCCACTGGTCCGCGATGAGCGTGGCGCCGCACTGGAAGTCCCCGTCGCGGTAGAGCGCTGCCTGCCAGGGCCACGCGCCCGCCGCCGCGCCGCCGCCGCCCACCACCCTGCTCCAGCGCACGCGCGCACCGCGCTCAGTTACAGCCCTAGCCAACATCACCGGCTCGCATAACGCCACATGGGGCTCAACTAGCCACTACGACTGTAGCCGCATGGGCTGATTGGGCTATACTCACTAGAACCGCTGCTTGGACTGAATTAGTCACAAACTCACAACGACTGTCGTTGTATGGGTTAATTTGTGTTGGCCTAATCGAATGGGCCGGATTTCTCGCACAGAATAACATGATTACCGTATAATTAGCCCATGCAGTTAGGCCATAGATTAAATCAGCCGCGTGGGCTAGTTAAGCCTCATGTCATGAGCCGGGCCAGTTGAAAGAACCGGCCTTGTCTCATGGACCAAATATTATGATGCTAGCATTCACTGATACAGTAAATTAGAATTTCAGGCTAGTTGCTGAATGTAAAGTAGGAAATACAATATCATTTCGTTAAGCCTGTGCAATGTAGGAACTTATACGAGTTTCTAAATTGCAATCATACACGAAGAATATCTAACTACTTAAAACCTAAGTAAAGTAACAGTAAGTGCAAATAGACAGCTAATTTCGTTAGTACCTGCCTGGTTCATGAATAGAAGTTTGGCCACAGAATATATAATAGTACTAACGTACAGAAGTCGGACCCCGCGAGGACCATCAAATAATAAGCTACTCTCGCTGCACGGCAATAAAGTACAATTTCAAACTGCACAACGCTGCGTGGATAAAATTATATGCACCTACGAAGAAGAAAGAGAGGCGTCTCTTTCTGTCGCATAGCTCTGTCTCAACCGACACATTTCGGGGTTGCTACTCGCTAGTTACTGATATCATAGAAAACATTCGTTATGCCCATGAATAAACAATGAAATTACTATAATAGGTACCTACTTATAAAATAAAATAAATCTACCTAATAGGTGAGCTGAGCATATTTAAAGAGCATAAATAATAAGTATTTCTAAGTAGTTAGAGAAGCTCGATGGCGCAGTGGTATAGCGCCTGGCCCAACGATTGCGGAGGTTAAGCAACTTTTGCAAGGGTCAGTTATGGGATGGGTGAAAAAAAATAGTATTTTTTAGCTTTTTTCTTTACTGGTGCCATATTTCGAACTTCGATACAACTAAGTATGTAAATACGTATACAAAAAATACAATAAACTTTGGTAGGTAGGTAGGTACGTTAGTAATTAAGTATCAAAAACGAAGTGCATGCAGTTTCGCATTCGGCGCTTGACTGACTCGTTTCGTTCGTGACGTTCACGCGCTGCGCTCTCGTCGCTTGCACACGCCGCGCGTTTCGGTCGGCGCGGTGATATCCCTCGACAATGGCCCTCTTGGAGTGGGCCGCGAGCAGTAGGCTAATATAAAAGTTTAAGCGCGGAGTTATACCCCCCTGGTTTGGCATTAGGTGTAGATGTCACTATTTTTCTCTTAATTCCTAAGTCCCCACCTTGGTTGCTGTGCATCAGCGTGCGGCCTAATGCCGCAGTCCAATTCCTTGCAGCGCACACGCAGCGCCCGGCGGCGGGTACAAGTAGCGCGGCGGAACGTCAGCCGCGTGTCGGCCGCGCGCGCCTCAGGGTTGTGCCACACCTCCCAGTACCCGACCGAGCTTGACTTGCGGCCTTCACGCGCTTCTCGGGTCCATGGAGAGTCTCTAAAAAAAAGGAACATTTGTTAATTGTCAAATCGACTATGAATGAATGAAAGTGAAGATAAATTGGAAAATTCTGTAAACATGAAATTCTCCGTTTTTTGTACGTTCAAAATGTTCAAATAGAGCTAGGTCAGGTTTCAGTTTAACTTACATAGAGATACCTGAACCTGACCTGCATCCTGCATTCAGCTATCAAAACTTTCTTCCGACTCAAAAAAAGGTCAGTAATTTTAAAGATCTTGTGGTATCTTACTTACTGGTATGTCATAGCTCGGCAAACGGCCTTTCCTAAGTCGGGAAGTTTGAGGGAGCTGTGAGCTTGGTCCACCACGTCAGCAAAACTGTCCACGCATAGTCTACCCCATACGCCACGTTTTCGCACCATAACAAAACCTAGGAAATGGTAGAAACAATTTTAATACAGAAGAAAATAATTATGTACCTATGTAGGGTAGGTAAGGGTCTACTATAATTTCAATGAAATAACAATAAGTATAAGAGCAAATAACAAATAAATAATAAGAGCGTTTTCATGACCTACCTTCTTCGTTGTACGGAATAACTTCGTTATCCTCCAGCTCGTCGGCTAGCGCAACACAGCTCTTTTCATCGTCACCAAACGGGCAGTCTGGATTTCCATCACATACACGATTCTTTTCAATGCACTGTTTCGCATTTGCACAAACATATTGGCCTTCTTTACACCAATCTGAAATTAGAAAGATAAGTCTGAAGCTGAACTGGCTCACCAAAATTACCTCACCACCACACATCCACAATATATCATTATTCTAATAAACAAATTAGCTGCTTTGACTTGGAAACAAAGAGGCATATGTATTCCAATAACAGTCGTGATCAAGCAAAGAAGTAAATTCATCAATCCCACAGTCAGTAACAGATACATAATGATTTCTTACCGCATTTATTTTCATCAGTATAATCCCAGCAATCCACTACGCCATCGCATATCTTGGATTGTGAGAACTCGGCTTTCAAGTAATCAGCACAAGTACAAGCACGCTCGTCTTCACCCCCAGGGCAGTCCAACAGACGATTACACCGAGAGGTTAGCGGCAAGCAGGCTCCAGACGCGCACCGAAACGAAGTCTCATTGTTACATTGCTCTAAAAATGAAATAAAAATAAGTAGGTATGAAGCAGAAGTTAAATATAAAAAATCGAATTACAAGATTGTGTTTTCTTACCTTCTTTTACTACTTCTTTAGTGTAATCTTTTTCTTTTGCCGGTTTATTTACAAAACTCGGTTTACTGTAAGTTTTATCAGGTTTATCAAGGCTGTTATCATCTTGTTTAGAAGGTGGAACTTTGTTGTATGTTTTAGTAAGTATTTTGAAACCTGCCTGGTTTAACGTATAACTCGACGGGATTGCTTTCGTAGATATGACCCCTCCAGGAGAGCGAAACAATGTGTTGTTATTCGAATCTGATATAGTCGCTAGACCTGCGAGTTGTTTAAGTTTATCAATCGTTAGCGTATTTGATTGGTTATAAGGAATTTCTAGCACTACATCTGGTTCTAAAGCTAGCTCGTAAGCTGGTAAACTTTGCGTCTTATTTGCCTGTTTGCTGCTAACGCTGCCTGTTACATGATAAGATACCCTATAAGTACCGTCTGGTACATTTGTTACCTGAACATTATTTGAATTATCCGTATTTAGGTCTTCGCTTGTTTTAGGCAGTCGATTCTTGCTAGGTCCAGTTTCAGATGCTACACTTACACTATCAGAAACTGTTGTGATCATATCTTCATCATACATCTCGACATCAAATCTTGATGAGGATGTGATAATTTCTGGTTCATCTGATTCAGCAATTTGAACGATTTGTACATAGTTTTCTGTACTTAGGTCGTTAATTATTTTTTGTGTGTTAGGGTCATTATGAAAAAAACTTCGCAGAGACTCCTTTGTAGGTTGTAATTCGCCTTTTATTGTTGGACGCGGCCTGAGTCGATTCCCACTAAGATTAGATTTAGCCGGCAATAAAGTGATGACATTAGCAGTAGTAGTATTTGGAATTTCATCCTCAAGAACGATTTCTACAGAACCAGTTATTTTGTTGGTTCCATGCCTTTCTTCAATTTTTTCAGTACTTTCCGTTTGTTTCAGTGGTTTTTCTGTAACATTCTGAGAATATTTCTTAATAATTTCCGTTAAGTTTCTTAAAATGGATACTTTACTCGGAAATCGAGGTGTAGTATTAGGAAATAGAGCATCATTTTTAGTAATTATAGCCTGCAATGTGTCATTGTAATATTTCTCAGGTGAGTTTTTACTAAATGTGTCATTGTCGTTGGTAGATGTATTAACTAATTCCCATGTGTGTAGAGGTCCACTGGTAGTAGGAATTATAGAAACTTTGTTATTAGGACGTTTAGTGGAATTTTCTTTTGTATTGTTTTTAAAAGATTCTATATCAAGACTAGTAGTATCATTTTTAATCTTTGATTCCATTTCCGGGCTACTTGACGTAGCAACAGTTGTAGTGCTGCTCGTACTAGGCACAGTGCTTGTTATTTTAGGAGTAGTAGTTGTCGTTGAAGTGGTAGATGTTTTTGTGCTGTTTGGTTTTTTAATAATTGAAGCTCCATCAAATGCAACTTTTTCAGTACTAGTATCTTGTTGCGCCACATTCACAACGACTGACGTAATTTTATCTTTAGGTGGTCTTTGTACGGGTTTTCCGTCATCTTCATCATCAAACTTGACTTCTGGCTGTACTTTAACGACGGAACTTATTTTATCCACAGGAATTGGATGGGGTTTGACATACCCGGATCCTAATGTTTCCATATTTTTAAACGGAGGAGCGTATGTAGGTAGAGTAAAACTGGTGTAAAAAGGACTTGGCTCATAAACTTCTGCCGCCAAATCTGGAACTACATTGTAAGCACCCGCTGGCTTTCGGGTAGTTCTGTCTCTGTTCTTTACAGGAGGTATTGGTGTCAACATACTTTCTAAAATTGTCGCATCGTCTACAACCTCTGCAACTCCCATTCTGTCTTCTGCGTTAAGATCACTTGTGACTTCTGTGACTACCGGTGGAGATTTACTAGTTACTTCATAGTATGGCCTTGTAATAGGTTTCCATGGTTCATTGTCAATTACATGTGGTACAGTGAAGAGTGTGTCTATTTTTGGCAAGTCTTTATAATGATTCTCATTAGTAAGAAGGTCAAGTAATATTTGTGACACGTTATTTGACGTTGTTTTTACAGTGGTGTTAGTCGTAGAGGAGGGTGTAATCGTAGGTATAGAAGACACTGATGTTGATTTTATTAAATCGTTATGTTTTGGAGTTGGATCTGTTTTAGTCTTTACATTCAAAGTAGACATTATTGTGAATGGTCGACTTTTAGGTGTCGTCGTCGTTAGTGTTTGCCTGGTGGTGGTAATTTTTGTTGTTGGAACTTTATTTGTTGAAAATTTTGTCATGGGAGCTTTTGTTGTTGTACTAGTTTTCACTGGTGAAACCGGTTTATGACTTGCTCTCACTGGATTCGAAGCCTTTTTATTTTCTGTGATATCTGCCTCCGTTTTCGTTATTTGGAACGTACCTTGTACGACAGGAATATTTTCAATGTCTATTTCAGGTTCATCGCTATCTTCTTTTTTACCTGGAGAATTTGGTTTAACTGTGGTTTTTCTTACAACGCCAACACGTGTTTGAAGCGTTTTATCAATTCCATTTTGAGGCTTCGGATAACTCGTAGCCATACTTTCATTCATTGCTTCCCTAACATACGATTCTGAATGATAAGTATGCTCTAAATCTCGTTTTATTACTATGCTTGTCGTGTCCACTTTTATAGTTGGACCGAATGCTGGATGTTTTGATAGTAAATCTTGCACTAAAATATTCTTTAGTGATTCTTCTATATTAGCTACGGTGCTGAAAATAAAAAATATAAATATTTGATTCCTAACTTTCAATCTGTTTACATCATGTCACAGGAAAATATATGAAGGTACCTTGGTATTTTTCTTCTATCTAAATAAAGTCTGAAGTGGACGTCGAGTCGTCTATCGCCGAAGCCCGTGACAAGGGCGCCAGCGAAGGCTTGCCTAAGGGTCGAAGGCCCGTTGTAGACTTGTCTGAGAGCGGTGCCGTAGCGCCGCGCCCGCTCCCGCCACGCGGGGCTGTTAGGTGCTCCGCCGTACACATCGCCGCGGGTCACCCTGAACGTACCCTCAAACGTCATCATAGCTGAAAAAACATGAAAAATAAGGATTTACGTTACCTACATAGTTCATTCAGAAAAATCTGCAAAGTCAATTTGCAAATTGCTATCCATCTTTACTTTATTTTTAACTAGCCCCCGCTCGCGACTTCGTCTGCGTGGAGAATTTCTATTCTATCCCTCGGGAACAGTTCTTTTTTTCGGGATGAAAGGTCCCCTTGTCCTTTTCTCTACCCCTGAGAACGTGTATGCAAAATTTCATAATGATCGGTTGAGTAGTTCAGACGAAGGCGTAGCAAACAAAGATACAAAATGACAGTAAGGAAAGTACCTAATGACTTACCACATTAAACAGTGTGCTGTATTACTTACCTATTATAGGAATTTGTAAAAATGAATAGCACTCCTAAACTAATTAACATGACGTTCTCTATGTAAAAATATATAATCCTTAATTACTAATATTATAAATGAGTCAGTTTGTAAAAAAGTATCCCGAAAAAAGGATTGTTCCCGAGGGATAGCAAAAAAACTTTCCACTCAGACAAAGACACGGGCGGCCGCTAGTGTTAAATAATTTAGCGATTTGTGTCCGATACTCACGTTCCCCGTTATCTGGCCTTAGCGCGCCCATGTAGAACGCCAGCGCTGCCACCGCCAGCACGGCGAAGGCAGCGAGCAGCGCGCCGCCCACTAGCGCGGCGGAACACAGACCGCCGCTGCGCCCCCCGCCGCTGCTTGCACGCGGGTACCCCCCGCCTGCAAAGCGGTATTCACTCTGCAGAAGAAAAAAATAGTTTTTTTAGCGCCACAGTTCTTGTTACAATAATTGGTTAGTGAACAATGTCACATTTTGTCAAACGGATTTAACCAACTTCGCCATCGAAAGATTGACAAGAGCCTAGCCAATGTCACAATTAACGTTATCGCTTCGCTTTTGAAAAATATGTATGGGATTGACACAAGTTTTCGTTAACTATCGAATTTTAATCCTTCAAGCCCCGGAAAATGAAACAATAGATTTTCCATTGTTGTGGGGCTCGATCGGGCCGCTCTGAGGTTGACTAATTAAAACGTCAATTCCATAGGTAAGTACTATTAGGTCATACATCTTTCGAAAGAGAATCGATAACGAAGATTTGCAAATGTTACTTTGGCAAGGTTTTGCTAATTCGTAGCATTTTAAAATGTGTTTTTTTTCGATAACGAAATGAAAAGTAGATTAAAAATAGGTGAGTAGTAAATATATCAACAAAAACCGTTTTGCCATATTTTTTAAACAAAGTCTGACAGAAGCTTGACTGACCAAATAGCTCGATCCCCCAACAGTTATCAGTTAGGATTCCCATTATGTACCTACCTATTGGCGAAAGTATAAAATAAGTCGCACAGGAAACCAGTATTCGAACAAACACAAAGTTTACGAGTTAAAAATAATGTCTGACGGATTATTCACGAAAAGATGCCTGAAAACGAGATCTGGCAGATTGTGCGTCGTGAATTCAAAATTGAGTTTGCAAAGAATATGCCGACAAGTGACGGATCGTTCGTATGGGATTTCATACAACTCGCAGTCGCAGTGTAGTTGGATTGCCATCAATCGTGTCGGCATAATGACGTCGAACGTCGATAAGTCGTCGGTAATTTTTGCGCAGCGATGGGAATGAGAATTTGGCACATAGTGGGATGGGAACCGCCTGCGGCGCACTATATGTCTCCACTCGCGTCGCGGCTGTCACATCGCGCCAGGAAAATATACTGGCTTCACCTCGTTAATCATAACATTCATAACATGAAGTGACGTTGAAACTTGCTTACTTACGGATTCTGAAGAAACATTTTAGATAAAACGGTTTTCAAAGGAGCCAAAGTAGTACCACACTTGATCGGCCGATACCGCCACACACTTATTTATCTACACAACTATTACAGAATATGATCTATACATAGGTAATAAGTAGTATGCTATTATTATAAAGAGTAAAAAAAAAACTTTTGTTTTGGAACAATTTTCTTTGTTCTGTGGGATAAACTCAAAAACTACTCATCCGATGTTAAGAAATATTTCATCTATAGGTGCCTATACTATAGGAAGCTACGTTATCAACGAGTAACATAAGCTGTAAGTAAGTATATTATTTTCAATTTTTTTTTATGAAAATTGCAATAAAGAAACCCACCGTAGCAAAAATTTTCCTATAATCAATAATAGTAAATACTACTTAATAGGTACTATTTAATATTACTTACTAGAAGTCATCAATTACAAAATAAAAACGTTAAATTAAAGAATCTGTCATACTTACTTACTTAACTAATTAAATTCCTACTATAGGTACCTACTTAGTTAATAAAAAACAAATTCATCAATAGAAAGTTATAATTAAGTTAGCAAAGTGTCTACTTTCAAATGCGGTAATTAATTTCTGAACATAAATTCAAGAGACTAGACATTGAAACTTGAGGTAGTCACGTTTCTAATTTAAATTTGTTTATTTTGTTTATTTTGTCAAAAGCAAAATTATATAAGTTTTGTTTTCATGTTTCTTGTGAGGATATTTCTATAGGTAGGTACCAGTGGCGAAGGGTCCATACATGTCGATTCCTATCGGCTTCCCTTTTAGAAATCCCACCCCAGCAATCCACCATGAGAAATTATTGGTCCGTCTTGCCTTTGCCATATTTCGACTCCTTGCCACTGGTAGGTACCTAGTTTTCATTCATTCATTCATTCATTCAACAGTTAGGTATGATCTATTTTTAGATATAATTTAGATAAGACGACTAATTTCATCAGCCACAGCCAGGCTCTCTGTAGTATCGTACGTAGTCGTAGCGTAGTAATACGTAGCTTTTAACTAAGTTCAACATTTATTTGATTAGATTATGTTGTTATTTAATAATGTACCTCGTTAAAAAATAATCTGTAATAGGTCCCACCGAGATTTGAACTCGGATCGTTCGATTCAAAGTCCAAAGTGCTAACCATTACACCATGGGACCGCGACACTAGCGCCATCAAATTGCATGTCTAGTACGGTACGGCTCGTAACAGCGTGGTTACAACACTACAGGGTAAACAATAATCTTCAGATTCTTCAGTAACCTTTCATTATTCTAATATAATGGTTATAGTGTTCTACAAAACATCAGATATACCTACTTACAACAGAATTATGCTTTTCTTTTTATTTTTGCAGCACGCGGGCTTCGCTGAAGAGTCGTTGTGGATTTTATGGACGCGGAATTTCAACTGTATAGCTCTTGAAAAAGCTTCATAAAGCTCAAAGTATTTTTATTTTTCAAAGTATTCAAACAATGGGATGAAACACAGACAGCGTTTGATATTTAAGCAAGTTGGTAGGTTGTTCATAGGAACAGTATAATTACAAAACATTGGCTTCTCAAATTCAACCTCCAATTTTAATCTGTTTTTCATAACTGAATTTTCGTAAAATGGGTCCTCCGAGTTTGCCAAAATATTGTCGTTGTCTTTTGTTCGCATACCACGTCGATAAATAATTAGGAACTCGTGTAAAATTACAGGAGAGGTGATTGCTTTACCATGTCAGTATCGCGAGATTCGCGAGTGAGCGAGCCTCACGGTAATTAATTCATTTTTTATTTACTTAGCGGTGCTCCGACATCCGCCCGCCCCGTGGCCCCCGTGTAATTGGGCTCTTTAAATGGCGGCACCGTGTAATGTGGGCTACAAACCCTGTCAAACCGCATAACACTGCCAAAAGGCCACCAACACAGATCACCGGGATGCCGAAAAGATAATTTGACAACTTTTAACATGACAAAGATATTTTAACGACTGTACTGGGAAGCTTTGAAAAAGTGGACTTGTTTAATTTGTAATTGCATCATGTGAGATAAGAAATAATTAAATGTACCCAATAGGGGTAGGTACTTTGTTAACCATAATATTTAATTTAATATTTTGTGAACAGTGAATCTTATTCTAGCCATCAAATCAAATAACTTGGAATATGAAATATTTAATGAAAGCAATCAAAGAAACATCTATTCGCCTAAATTCTTCGGGGAAAATGGAAACACAATTTTCGTGGTCAACAATATGAAAATCAAAGTTTTGATATAAAAAAGATTTTTATATATTATTACATTAATGTTTTCTTCAACATTTGACTACGCTGTAGCCTACGAAACAAAGAGAAAAAAATAGGTTACTTTAGGGGATGCTGTTATTGATTGAGGTGGCGAAAGAAAGAGATGGGCGCAGGGAGGGAAGTTTTATTCAATGAGTCATCTCCTATAGAATATAATTAAATATGATATACTTTATCGGAATTCAGGTAGGTACTGTAATGAACATAAACAGAGGGTGTAGTGTTGTATGTGTGTAAACTTCTGTTTCTGATAGAGAGAACAGAAACCTATTCTCTCTATCGTCTATATTTAATCTACGTAAGCAATCTGAAAAAGTTTTTCTTAAAAAACCACCTCAAAATAATTGTACATAAGTACATTATGTATTTTATCACTATAAACTGATAAAATACATAAAAATACGAGAAATTATAAAAATGCATGAAAGGTTGTCCTCCTAAAACAATCATTAAGAGTACTTTAAAGCGCATTGTTTAAATTTTAATTGTAAAATAAAACGTTACAGATCTACCATTCTTCAAATTTTCATAATTATCTATTTTATAATTAAAATAATTACCATTTTATATGAATAAATGACAATCGAAGTACCTACCTATAGGGCCATAAATAACTGGTAACGATGATCGACGAGCACTTTTGCGAAATTGTATGTTAAAAATATAGGTCCCACCGAGATTTGAACTCGGATCGCTGGATTCAGAGTCCAGAGTGCTAACCATTACACCATGGGACCGTTGAACATTATTGTCCAAATAACAGAACACGAGCAGATAGAGTTAACAAGTAAAGTTCGGCACCTCACAGAATTATGCAGGGTAGGTAGCTTACCTGATAATCTTCTTAGATAGCGGTTACTTATTACAATTACTTATTGTTATATTATAGGTATGTATGTTAGAATATTAATTAATTTCATATTCTGATTATACTTACAAATATTTTAGTCATGATTTAATGGGTTATGAAAGGTCATTGGGCATTTTGTTCGGACATTTGACCTACGGCGTACACAAACTAAACAGGGCTAGGTATGTAGTTAAATGTATCTGCTACGCAGTGGTATGGGTCGCATTTTTTAAAGAACATGTTTAATTTTTTTATCATTCTATCATAACATTTCAATAATAAATAAAATAAAATAAATAAATAAAGATAATACAAACGTTTATAATGCTTTTATCACACATTGTCACAATGCTGAAAGTAAAAACTTTTGTTTTATTAACAAAAGTTAATAACATTAAACATACCTATACTCACACACATAATGTGAAATAGCTTTTTTCTGCCAGTCGGTACATAAAAAAATACATATATTTTGAAAAGTGGGATTTAATTCTTCAATTTAAAACTGTACGCGAACTTTCATAAAGTAGGTCAAATATGCCCAATGACCTTTTAAAGTTATCTAATTTTGCGAAAATATTTGTTGTCGACCGCTATTGAAAACCATAGGGTGAAATCGAAGTCATTGGCAATCCTTTACTTAAACTAGAATCTAACAGTGATATTGATAACTTTCGTCCGGAAAATCGACCCGTGATGGCATTTACGCGGGTAGATGTTCCGTGTAAATTGATAGGCGAATTTAGTCGAATAGGGCTTAAAAATCACTTCTAAAATCGAATCGCAAACCTAATTTCAATGAATCGATTATAATATATTGATAAAAAGCCCTAGTCTACTAAAGTCGCCTAGCAAGTCGCCCGGAAAATTTACCGGTGTAAATGGCCCACGAGTCAATTTTCCGGGAGACGTTAAATATCGCGGCTAGATTCTATCAATGACTTCGATTTTACCGCCTGTATAAAGTTAAAAATTTAATATATTAAGTTACTTAATATATTAAAAAAGCATTGTGAATGCTAAAATCTAAAAATTCAATATTAAAAATTTAAATTTTTGGGTCACCGAATATAAAGAATTCTTGATTTAATTTAAATCAAAGTACTTAACTTATTACTTTATATCTAAGATATTGTTGCAGTTTCTGTATGCGAGTTTCGAATGCACTATATTTTTTTAATCCAAATTAAACAATTTAATTAAATATACAAATGTGTGGTTAAAGCAATTCAAAATGATTTACAATAATAACAAAGTTATGAGGGATGTATGAGTGACTCCGCAACCTTGTTCGAGTCATTATTGCAAGTCTCGTTGTTAATAATAGCAAATAATATGAATAGGATGACATGTTGACCGTGGTCTCAATAAAGGAGGCTGAGGCAGTTACTGTGCTTACTATACATAGGGATATACATATTACATAATTGTCATGTACCTACATAAAAAATACAATATTGAATTCTGATTAAATAATCTCAAAATCATCTTCTCCCATAAGTGTTTCTCAGCAGTTTGAAATAAGTTTATTTTGATAGTTGGATCGCACTACAAAATTCTATGGCAATCAAATAAATAAAATAAAAAAGTGTGAAAACCTCTTAAGGCGCGGTGGTAGTGAAACTAGCGCCGCTTATACATTTATTTTTAACCGACTTCCAAAAAAGGAGGAGGTTCTATGTTTGTCTGTATATTTGTTTTTTTTGTGTATGTCCACCGATTACTCGAAGACGGCTAGACCGATTGAAATTATTCAAACGTTATTACATTAGGTAAGCTCCCAAGTTGGTCCCATTTTTTAAAATTTGGAAATCGGTTGAGTACTTGCTCGAAAATAGTATGATTTTGTGTGAATTGACTCGATGATGATGTGTGATACTTCTTTGTTTATGAACTGAATAAGATAATTATTATTTTGTAGGAAGAGGGATATCTTAAGTGTAGGTTCTTTAACCGACTTAAAAAAGGAGGTTCTCAGTTTGACCCGTATGTAGGTATGTTTCTCCGCGATTATCTTACGTTTGGCTGAGCCGATTTTTCTACATAATTATAATATACCTATAACCTACAAGGTACCTACGCTAAAAATAAAAAAAACAAAAAACCGACTTCAAAAAACCTACCTCTAAAAAGCAAGAAATAATATTCGTAATAATAAAAATACGTCTATTGAAGTCGGTTGGGGCTTTTAGAATAAAAAAAAGGAATCTGTACTCCAGCCCCACCCGACTTCAATAGACGTATTTTTATTATTACGAATAATATTTCTTGCTTTTTAGAGGTAGGTTTTTTGAAGTCGGTTTTTTTTTTATTTAACACCAACTTTTAAAATAATAAAGAAAAAAAATAAAGTGACAAGGATGAGATTTGTAAAATTGATATGTCTGAAAAGGATAGATGGAGTGCTTTATGGTGTCATACATGGATTAAAAAGTTAAAAAATAAAATGCACGGATATACCAAAGAGTTTTAAATAAGGATTGTTAAAAAGAAGGTTAATAATTCGAAATAAAGAGTATGGACGAAATGAGGTCGCAAGTATGAAACAAATATAAAATAAGAAAAATTAATGAAATTTATTAACAAATTAGTGTTTTATGATTATAAATAAATAAATAAGATAGGATATTAATAAATAAGAGAAAAACACATATGCAAACTGCTAAAGAATTTAATGCGCTGCCTGCATATGTGTTCCCCGATAGTTACAACCTTGGAACCCTTCAGCGCCATCCGCCATTTTGTTAAAAAACAAAAAACCCTCCCCACCAACTGGCAAGAAAGACATAAAATGGCGTCTTTCACAAAAAACCCGATAATTTCGTAATTAGGCTATAATTTATCATTCTGTAAAGATAGTTTTATTTATGAATACTTTTCTCATTTCTAGATACCAAAATCATAGTCATTTACAAAGAGAAAAAACCGATTACCGGTACCGGTCTCCGGCGACCGCTTGGGCTTTGACAGAACGGCAATATAGCGATTATGTCAGGTCGCCGGCGACCGTACTGGCACTTAGAGGTTTCGCTAGTTCGTGATTTAAAGTCGGAACTCGCAGCTCAAATTGATTTTGGTCACTTGTATAACAAATAACTATTTTCTGAGATTTTGCTGACAGCAAAATTGGCGGAATGTTGGATGCAAAATTGTTTGAATTTAGAACAAAAAAAATATGTGCGCATTGCAAAATTGATGAAAATACTTAGTAGCAGAAGATTGTTGTTTCACTATATATTCTGTGCTGCAGGTATAGATGATCGAATTTTCCCAGTGATAGTAGAGAAACATTCTCTAGGAAACATCAAACCTCTAGCAAACATCTTTCTTTTATCCATCAACTCTTTTTTTAAGAGAGGTGAAAATTTTGGTACTTTTGCTTGTCGTTTTATTCAGTTTTATGTGGTTTTATTCTTATTCTACGTAAGAATAGCCCTATCAACCTTGTCCAAAAACTTGTCCAGAGTTCACTTCAATGGTGAAAATTTAATTTAGATTGTTTTATTTGGTTAGAGATTATTCGGAAGATTATATTGAAGATATTGGATAGAAAAGATGAAAATGACATTATTTCATTCGTACTATCGATCGTGGACTAAAAAAAAAGCTAATAGAAAACCCACTGAAGAGCAGTGTTACCGGTAGTTAATCAAGAAAAATAACCAAACAAGTATATATACCTCATATTCTTCAAAATGTAAGTAATTAAATTAGTTGGTTCTTTTTAACATAAAATTTAACTTTGTTATCTCAATTTGCGCTTTACAGCAAGTTATCTGATGCTCATAGTTAGTAGTTATGTTTATGATTACGACCTAAATTAGAATAATTATCGCTTCATTAGTTGTCACGCTAACCTGTCCTCAGCTGCTTATTTTCTGAGCTTTAATGTGATCAATTACCTAACTCGGCAGAGTGGTAGAGTGCCTCCGTTTGTCAGGCTGTGCCGTGTTGGACTGACAGCCTTCCTAGAAGATTACATATAATAAGCGCCATTACACGCAGCCATTGTATCAGATATAGGAAGAGTTTTTTGTTAGGAAACCTTCGTTGGCTGAAGTTAGTCCTCGAGCGTTTTTAAAGATTCTTTTCATGTCAAACTTTGTTGAGTAAATGACGGTAATAAAGATAATTAACATTGATATTGTTTGGAGTAAGTACTTATCAGAAAACTTGTGGATGACTGGATGACGTAAAGATGCAAATAATGATTATAGATTATCATTAAATGTTATAAACTTCGCTTTAGATTGAAAAAGTAACAAACTTCACGAAATATTTCAGTTTTAAGCGCGATCAGGCCCCAGGTTGGCCTTGGCCGAGTATTTAAAATCAAGAAAATAATAAAGTATTATCAATTATATAGATCTTTTCTTTCTTTCGCTTTGATGTTATTAAACATTTTTAGGATTAAGTTTATAATCTCTTTGTGTCTTAATAAATCAATGATATGAATCTCCACAGAGTGTCGACCAGAATGTTGCAGGTATGCTAATTTATTGATATGAACAGAAACAAAAGCGACCGCCGCCAGTTGGTCTACTATGGCAATGTGAATCACGGACTTGTTCCTAAGCCATTCGTAATTACTACGCCACTTTGCATACTGATGAAGTGATAAAAACTCTTGACATGCGAACACAAATCATAAAAAAATCACAGGTATCCACCATGAGGCTTTGAACTAAATCAAGGTTATGAATTTATTGTTTCTGTGTAAGATAGCCTTGAATTTTAAATCGCATCTGTTCTAAACGTACCACACATGAATCAAACTTAGATGAAAATAGCGTCGCGTGATCTGTTATTTCTCTATCGGTCGGGAACAGTACTTTTTTGGGGATGAAAATACCCCATTTCAATACAACAAAATACACGTTACGTGTATGCAAAATTTCATGATGATCGGTTGAGTAGTTAAAATGTAAAGGCGTAACAAACAAACCAAACAAAGTTACTCGGATGTATGATATTAGTAAGGATAAGGAAGTAAAGATAAAGATAAGTACTGTACTTTTGTTTCGTAGGTACAGAAAGTGCCAAAGGCTTTTTTAGGGTTCCGTACCCAAAGGGTAAAATTGAGTATATTCTTTTCTTACTATTGACTAATTCTGCTACATATCATAAGTAATAAATACTTTCTTTTCCTTCTCAGAACTGACTATTGAATAGAACAACCTATCGGCCGGGTTCATCTTTATTCGAAAGTCATGCTCTTTAACGGTTCGTTTGGCGTAGTTTGCAGTGAGTCATCATTGAAGAAAGACGATCATTCCAGTCTGTCGGTAAAGTCAACGTCTTCTTCTATTGTCCAAATACTCATTAGACTTGCATTTGCGTACCTACTTACCTTTTTTTGCTTTGTATGTTTGTCTAATTTGCGTTGGTTTTAGGAAATAACGATTCCACGAAGAAGAATGCATGGGTTTTCTAGTTTGATTTATCTTTCGGTCATAACTTAAGATACAATTTCTCGTAACGCCTTAATTGCTTCTCTTAGTCATCATTTAGGAAAATTATTTTTTCATTATTTACAGATACAGCTACTTTTTTAGCACTGCTTCAAACCATTCTTTAAAAAAAATTGTTAAAAAAAAAAACAAAAAACCGACTTAAAAAAACCTACCTCTAAAAAGCAAGATATAATATTCGTGATAATAAAAATACGTCTATTGAAGTCGGTTTAGAATAAAAAAAGGAATCTGTACTCCAGCCCCACCCGACTTCAATAGACGTATTTTTATTACCACGAATATTATTTCTTGCTTTTTAGAGGTAGGTTTTTGAAGTCGGTTTTTTGTTTTTTTTTAAACAATTTTTTATTTTTTTATTTTTAGTGTAGGTGACCTTGTACCTTGTACCTTGAAGTTAAGGTATATTATATATGTAGAAAAATCGGCACAGCCAAACGTAAGATAATCGCGGAGAAACATACATACATACTGGTCAAACTAAGAACCTCCTTTTTTAAGTCGGTTAAAGACAAACAACAAACAACAAAACAATAATTATCTTGTTCAGTTCATAAACAAAGAAGTTATACGACTGATCATCGAGGTAGTTTACACAAAATCATACTATTTTCGTGCTTTTTTCAAGATTACTTGAAAAGTACTGAACCGATTTCCAAATTTTAAAAAAATGGGACCAACTTGGGAGTTTACCTAATGTAATAACGTTTAAATCAAGGGTCTTCAACCTTTTTGAAGTCAAGGGCTTATAGTATACTCTGATATTGGTTCGGTGGGCCGCAACACAACGAAAACATTATATTCTAACTAAATAGGTAGGTAAATACCTAGGTATAATTTGTAGACAATATGTGAATTTAATTTTGTCAATCAATACAATGACGGGCCGCCAAGAACGCAACCGCGGGCCGCATGCGGCCCGCGGGCCGCGGGTTGAAGACCCTTGGTTTAAATCATCTCAAAAAAATACACAAAAATAGACATACACAAAAAAAAACAAATATACAGACGAACAGAGAACCTCCTCCTTTTTTGGAAGTCGGTTAAAAATGGTAACATTCAGTTTTTTTCTAAAGCCACACCTGATTATTTCTTTTACTACGTGTCGTGCGCTCAGTGACTATGGTCATCCGATTAAAACATTCTCATTATAAGTGCTAAATAGCACGTGTAACGTCATCCTAAAGTGGAATGCATCCAGATTACTCGAGCGACGAGTCAATTCGCGATAACATTCCTCCTACATCAAATCGACTTTTCTTTTATGGACATCATCGGTAGCTATTATCGGTTAAAGCGGACAGAAACGCTATAGCTAGTGCCATCCATCAAAGTTAATAATACAGAAGAATGCGAGCAATACTTGCGCGTTACTGCGATAGCTTCGCTGTTATTTTTTTGTATCACAAAACAATAGACCGATACCGGAAAATAATTATCACAAAGTAGTCTGTTGTTGATACATAAATAATATAAATGACTCTTTTATAGATGAAATAAGGCATTTGACTTTCCTCATTATTTATGTAAGTAGGTACCTAGAGCTATTTGGTACTTAGGTACCAGATATTTTCTGGTTGATTAGGTTCCACTTCCACATAATATTCGTCATAATCACAAAACAATATGGCAATCAAGTGCATAACCTGACCCTTATCAAACACAACCACGAGACGAGGTCATTATCCGCGCGCAAGTTTGTGATACCTAGCTAGGTCGAACAATTATTATGGTGATAGAACTATTAAAAAAACTGGCCAAGTGCGTGTCGGGCCACGCGCCGTAGGGTTCCGTAGTTACCTTATACCATACCATATTTAATACCACTATCATTTTTTGTCTGTAAAAATAACTTTGTTTTTCACAGTATTGGTATATTTGCGGTTTTGGAAAATATTATATATCGCGGAAACTAATTACTATATCTCGTTCAAACCAATTTATGTTGAAAGTTTTTATTAAAATCTATAGCATATATTTTTTTATTTATTTTTCACTCTCTTATTTCAAAAGTTAGAGGGGGGGGGGGACACATTTTACCACTTTGGCAGTGTTTATCTTTCAAACGGTTGACTTTGAGAAAAAGTTGTGAACCTCAATGTCATTTTACGACCTATCTATAGACACACAGCACGTATTGGTATGAAGAAAAAAATTTTTTTCAGTTTCAGTTCCAGGACCACACGGACGGACAGACAGACAGACAGACATGACCAATCTATAAGGGTTCCGTTTTTTGCCAATTTGGCTACGGAACCCTATTATTATCCATAAGCTAAAACACAGAGACTGAAGATCCCACGTTAAAAAAACCGACTGGTCGGTTTTGCGGGACAAGCTTGTATAGAACCTCATCTGTTGTAAACTCATTGTTTATTAATACTTCCCTAATAATGAAAAAAAAACAACACAGTTGTAACAAAAATCAATTGTTTTGGTTTCAAATGAAATCTTTCAAACGTATCCTCAAAAGCAACAGAACAAAAGAATTCAACGCGCATTAGTTACATTACCAATATCAATATTATATGAAACGATGCTGTACCGATAAAATATAATATTGATGGTATTCACGATTTTATGTTATGATAATGATAACATACCAGAGGGCCTATTACAAAAAAGAATCACGATAGTCAGACGCAATTCGTTGTTTAATTTACTTGATATTGAACCTTATTTGTCAGTCAATGGGGGTCACAAAATTTATCCGGCTTGGTGGCGCTACTGCTGCTAGAGACCTTTGTACGAGCATTAACCCCCAATTTTCCCGTTAATTTAAAATTATATCTAAAAATAGTTGATAGTTACAATAATTATTAGGTATAGTCGCTGGACCGTAATGAAAGATCGAATTAAAGAAAAAGAAAACCAAAATGTGTTGGAAGAAAAATTGTCATTTACGAGAATTCGTTTCCGACATCCAAAATTAGTACAAAACAACAAAATGACAGGTCTACATCTACACTAGCGCCAAGTTAGCAGTAGTGCGCCGACTGGTGGACGATTTGTGAATCAACAAAATTATCCTGCTATTCAATAGTGCCACGGAGTGGAACGAACGTGGCACGAAGTGGCACGAGCATCGCTCATCGCGATGCTTTTTTGTAATAGGCCCTCAGTATTGACAAAATACTGATAGTCTAAAATGGAGGGCAGTAGCCAATGTAAGTATTAGGCGTAGCATGAAGGTGGGAGAGTTCGTAGCACGCGCAAGCGCAGGCGCTCGTGTAACGGGACTTGCCTATGAAACCGGACGGTCAAAGCAGCCGCATCTTACACGATACGTTTATTATTCTTCTATTGTTATAATAGCCATGTAGCGATGCTATTTTTTATATTTTTTATAAATTATGAAATATGTGAAATGACTCAGAAAAGCTTTCATTTTTTATGAGCATTTTAATGATACCTTATGCCATTGATATTATTTTATGTTTGGCATCCACATCGTGCCATATTTCAGAAACAAAAAGACAGAATTGCCCAAGACGAAAAATGAAAAACCATGACCACGCACGGTTCTGGCTACTAATACCCATGGCAAATAATAACCTAAAGGTAACTATAGTACTTAACTAGGTATTCTTGGTGTATTCTTGATTCAACAAGATAATTTGCGGCTCGAGCTACTTTTCGCGTTTCCGTCTAATGCTGAGCATAATAACAGAGCAACGTTGAGCCATGTCATTATACTTGTATTATAATTATTATACATATATAACGAATGCTAGATATTCGTCGTACAGGCACGGAATACTGAATGCTGCCGCTTTCTCTATTCGCATAGTCAGGCACAGTTTCTATGATTATTTAACATATTATTATCTACGTATTTAAAGACAAATACTACTTGTCTAGAAGTTCCATCACAAACAGGAATTGTTTTTTTGTTTCAAATTGATTTCGTGACAAAATATTAATTCACTTCAGTTTTAAAGATATTGTTTTAACTACAATTGAAAATTTATAAAAACAACATTTAGGTGGCGCTCTAAATATGGAGAACAACCAGAAGAAAATGCCAATTCACCGTTTGTTTTTATTTGAAATTCCAAGTAGGTACTTAATGAATATGAAACACAAAAATGCACTCATAAACAAGCATGACAAAATGTTAATGTTCATTAAATTTCACAGTTTTTATTTAATAGCGGGATTTAACCAATCGGGGTCATAGCCATTACACCAAAGTGAGTTGTATAAATAATTATTTTTTAACATACTTTTAAAAAAGAAATACTTTTTTTAATGAATAACTACTGAAAAACATAGCGTTATTATAAAAAAACCACTTACTATTAGAGGTTAAAATCCCCACAATACAACTCTATTTCAATATTCAATAAAATGTGAAAAAAGTTACTCCTCAATCACTTTTCTTTTTATTAGTACCTATTTAAGTTAGCTAACTAAACAAAAAGTTAAAAAAAGGTTACGAATATTAACAACTTTTCCTAGAAACGCTACACAAAAACGTCTATCGATTTAGTTCATCTTGATAAAATATCTAGATCATCACGTATAAGAAGGTAGTAGGTAGGTATATCTATACTAATATTAAATAAAGAGGAAAGAGTATTTTGTATGTTTGTTTGTCAGAAATAAAATCTTATTTTAGAACATAATCCGTAAATCGTGTTTTATCCCACTAACAGTTCCCACTTATCCGTAAGTGATCTTCCTCGAAGTTCCCACGAAGATCGTACTCCAAACAAACGGTTTAGAAGGGACCGGCCAAGGTCGGCGGTGTGGGTCAAGGACCCGCGGTCACCCACTGCCCTAGGACCGGACACTTTTGGGACATTCAGACCCGTTGTGGTCAAACTTAATATGTATGTACTACGTTTTCCACTTTAGGAGCGGCATCTGTCTTTGACGGACGCACAAAGGTGGCGGCGCTATTTTTTGACGGACGGTCGTTATTATCAATTTTGGTAAAGATTAAGGTTTCTCAAAACAGCATTGTGAATGCTAAAATATCTTGTTAAATATTAGCGTTAGGTATTAAGTTTAGGGGTCTCAAGGGCGTTAAAGGAAAGGGACAAAGACCTGCTGGTGGTCTTTTGGAATCCTCTTTTATTTTCAATTACTTTATTTCCTTAGATCAAGAATATCCTAGATATCCGGTCAGTCTCAAAAATGGCACCTCAAATAGCGTCCCACTTACAAACTGGGCGCTTATTTTGCACAAAGTGTTAAAAGATGTGTTTTTGTACAAAATAAGTGATATAAAATGTGAGTTTGTACAAAATAAGAGGTGATTACGTACAAAATAAGCACCAAGTTTGTAAGTGGGACGCTATTTGAGGTGTCATTTTTGCGTACTGTTTTAGTTGGTGAAGCGTTATGTAGGATAGGTATTCTTGATCGAAGTTTATTTCCCAATTTATGAATTTACAATTCGGTAAAATATTTGCCCGTTCTTTCAACCAAAGTTGTTGGACCATAACAGAGGGTTCCAAAAGTTTCAAAAACTCTTTAGAGCAGCCGGTTGAGACTCTTTGAAACCCCTAAAACAAAGTCTCCCGGCTGCAATAGGGTCAAGGAATTGATCACTTTTGGAACCCTCTGTTAAGGTCCAACAACTTTAGTTCCCACTTCGTTAAATCCGTTGCTTATTAATTTCGGTAAAAGATTTCCGATTTAGGCTCAAAAATGAGATCATTATTCAGTTTTGAAAGGTCCGGCCAAGGTCGGCTGCGTTGTGGGTGTGGGTCAAGGACCCAAATGGTCACCCGTTGCCCCACAGAACACTTTTCTGTGCATTGCCCTCTATAGGATGGACAGTTTTGGGACCCGTCGGTCGCTGGGTCAATTTTATCAAACTGCTTCCCACGTAATAACCTGCCAGCACCTTTTCGGTTTGGGTAACCATTTTAGCCAAAATTTAAACAAAGAGCACATTATTTTTAGCTTCGAATTCAATGTTCAATCAAAAAAGTTCCGTGACGAGTATCAAAAGGCTATCACATTGCTAAAACGAGTCATTTACCTACATAATTAATTTATTAATATTTTAACATAATTTTATTGATGTTGTATAATTATTATGTTAAATGTTCACTCTTTTATCAAACTCTACATTATAATATTTAATTAATATTGCACTGAACCATCACATTGTTGACTTTGTACAGAAAAGCTAAAGGCTTTGTGTGAATGTTATGTCAAGTCCAACGACCCCGTTCCGTAGAGTGCAAGGAGGCTCGTTGCGTAGGCGCAGGCAATACGCGCACTGACCGAACCGAGCTTTTAAGAGAAACTTTGCTGCGCTGATGACACACTCGTGACTTTATAACCCAGAACTGACAGTTTTGGAGTTATGAAGTGCCAGATATGGAAGTATCGAAAGTGATACGTATTCTCTGTGATTCGTTGAGTTTTTTTTTGCTTTCGTTCACATTATGTTCAACTGGTTGAATTATTAAACAAAAAATATTATTTAAGATACTTGGTTTACTCACAGTTTTTTTTAGTGCTTTTTAAACAAGTATGTATGTAGGTAATTTAAACTTAAACATTCTATCAACGTTAATTTGATAATTAAACCAAGATTTGACTTTTCAGTTGAGGTTAAGTTAGTAATTTTATTCTATTTGTGTGATTTTTCAGTAGAGCTGTCTATAATTTTAAGGGCGTCTTTGTGTTAAGCGGAAGTCTTGTATCATGCTCACTTCCCATTTATTAAGTAAATTGCCTATTTGTTATCAGCTGTTATTATACAATCACGATCACTACTTATTATATTTTTGACATATAACCTTGATTAGTTCTTGTTATTTACCATTAAATATTTGAGATACCTACGTCATAAGAAAAAACTTGTAAAAATATGTTTTCACTAATTTTATTACCTTACAGCAAATATTCAGGGTCTTTTACTCTTTTTTTTTTGTCGAACTTATGTGTTGTGAAATAAATAAGGTACTTAATATAAAAATTGTTGAACGTAATTACTTACAGATAACTTTTTTTACATACAATATTTTGTCGAACTGGCTGATTTGTTTTCTCGTTTTATGGAAATTTAACAAAATTGAAATATGTTTTCTAAAGATCTACAACGA
The DNA here is from genome assembly GCA_950108535.1 of Agriphila straminella. NCBI lineage: Eukaryota > Metazoa > Arthropoda > Insecta > Lepidoptera > Crambidae > Agriphila > Agriphila straminella. The sequence goes on along the minus strand of OX467306.1, from coordinate 8,107,039 downwards.
CATGCTACTAACTTATCTGGAGAGTAACTAGGTAGATATAGTTATCAAAAGAATTATTTCATTAATTCCCAACAATTGTGCACGAAATATACCTACAATATCTGCTGCGGGCTTTTGAAAGATGTTTATTGGCATTTTATAATCTTTTTAATTAAAAGTTTCATTACAGGGATGATAAATGAGATCATTAAAGTCATTTCACAAGCGGTGAATGGTCGGGCGAAATTAGAAATTCTCCTGCGTCGTATTTTCATGGCAAAGATTTTAACCGAAATACTTAAAAAAATACTTTTCTACTTCATTAATTATTTTTTGATTAATCTTAGAAAAATACATTAAAAGAAAGTATTATAGATGATACTAAATAACAAAAAAGGAATCCATCTTTTTAATGTACGTGCTGATTTTTTTATAAAATTATGTATAGTTAGTAGGCACACTTGTTGTAAGTATGGTATGTGTTATTAGTAGGTATAAATAAATAAATTTAAGTACCTATTTATTGTACTTATATTTATGTAGATAATATAAAATAACTAGTTAACCACAAATCGATTATTTCCCATGAGTAATGATTAACAAAGGCTAGTATAGGTACTAAGCTTATGTTCTTGGATCATTGAGTGGCTATTGAAATAAAAATAAGATAAATAACAAAGCATCATAAATATTGCGAGGCGCACGTGAAGCACTGCGGGGCTGGGCGGCGCGCGCGCAGCCTGCCATTAGGCGCGGCCATTTTACTCGGCCGGTACTCGCATTGTGTGAATACTCCCAGATCTATGATCCATACGCCGATATGCTTCCACAATGGGTTTTTAATGTGTTTGCTATTAGAATAAGGATCTAGTAAAAGGCTTAAACAACGATAGAGTCTGTTCAGTTTTAAAAATATAAAACGGGTCTTACACTGCCACGCTTCGTGCTGCATCATTAATTAGTTTGTTTATTTATTATTAATGTGAAGAATCCTAAGCTGATATCCATTGCTGCAATTCAAGTCACTGTGACAAGTGTATTTGTGAGCCAGTGATGGATGAATATAGTTTATCGAATTAAAAGCACTTATTTCGAAGTTAGAGACAATAAAATTAAGCCCCAGATGTAGGTACAGCTTATTTCCTAGACAAACACGTTTAGTTTCTCAGCTAACTAGAGCAGCGTCCCAGGCTCACGAATACTCACTAAATACAACCTAGTACTGTTTACTATGGGAATCGGTAACTTTACCCTAACAATTATTGCTAAGCAAGTTGCGTAGGCAAGTACGTAGTGCGAGTGCAGTGTTGGATATTCGGCACAGCTTAGTCGCGCGTCAACGGCCGGGGCGGGTCAAGCGCCGACGGTAAACCTTCGCCATTTTTATTGCTAACCAGCCTCCGTCAACAATACACAACTAGTAATACCTGATTTTATCGTGTGAAATTTGAATTGGAAGACCACCAAGAACGCTTAGTACGGTTTTTTTTTATTAAAGCCAGATTTTCCTATAAGAATTACCTACTTTTTCAGTCCTTCTTCAGTCGTACGTCTGTCATTGTCTCTATTGGTAATAAACAGTAGGTATTTCTAGTGCTAAGGACGGGCGTAAAACTTTATTGTCTTCGTAGTTTTGTAGTTTACGTAGCAATCGAAGTCGTTCACCTCAACAGATAATAGTAGTGTTGCGAATAAAATGAAATGGTTCAGTGTCATCCGCATGCTCGGGCGTGACTAGTCGCTAGCGGTCGCAGCCCCGATATGGTGGACAATCGCAGATTATTCATTCCGATAGGCCATCACGGTGCGCGGCTGGGGCATCCACTGACTGGTCATTTGTGTAGCACCAGCCTAGAATCAGCATGTGTGGCGCGTAACCGGCGTAACAAATGAAGATATCGCGATTGGAATTATCCCCTTTTAATATACTATATCTATGGGAATTATCGTCAAATGAGTTGCTGCTGCCACAGTATTATAAACTATCCGCTAAAATGAAACCAAGAACTTTAAACTCATTGAAAGAAACATTGCAAAGTTTAAAGTCGTAGACATATCAACAGATTTGATAGCGATAATTAAGTTTTTAGTTTGTCTATCAATCATAAAAGGTTTAATTAATAATACATAATATTATTTTATCTTGGTATAAGAATAGTGTATTATTATATAAGTACCTATAGGATGGCAATTTAGCACGAACTAAAGATTTCATCAATAGTTTAGAAAGTTACTCATTCCACATGCATTCATGAACTTGAATTCTGAAAACAAAACCGCAAAACATTTTATTTTATTGTGGCCGGAACGCTTTCTCGAAGTTCTGTGGTGAATGAAACAGACAGTATCACGAAATCAGCTGTAAAATAATGTTTTTTTTGTTAACGAGAGAAAGGTGAGCGACTGGACCCAGTGACCGAGTTGCCAGTTACTTTCCTCGCACTCATTGTTGCGTGCAAACATTTGGCGAATGTGAATTAGTTTATGTCACTATCCTTTTATGGCCGCGCGCTACTACAACATGAATATTAAATCTGAGCTCCGTATTCTTGTTAATGGAACCTTAATCTTAATTATTTAAGTACTCCATTTTATTTATAGTCAAGCATTAGGGCACCTGCTTGAAGTAGTAAAGGAACAGGCTAGGGCAGTTTGTCAGGTACACAGCAGGCTAAATATAACCGCAACTAGTAGGGTGACTCGTAATCTAGTTCATAAACCATCCCTTGCGATGCGAGTGAAGTAAATTTTATTTTCATACTTGTTTACGTTTTCAATTATTTTATGGGTTTAAACCCATAAACCACTTTTTGCTAAAACTAGCCTGTTTAGCAAAAAGTTTAATGTTATTTTATCTATATCTATATTCTATCTATACTATAATAAAAATGAATCCCTATTTTCCCTTGGTCACGCCATCAGGCTGGACCGATTTCGCTAATTATTTTTTGTTGTGTTTGTTATTATCAGGAGAAGGTTCTTATGAAAGAACAATTTAAGAAAATTGCGCGGAAAATTCGAAATGATTAGTGAATGTCACAAAAATATACTAACGAATTTGATGCCGTCTTCTTAACTCGTAGCTTTTTTTTTGCAGAAAAGTGCATGACTCGACCGTGCACTTTTCTGCACACATGCACTTTAATGCATTTTTCTTAGAATTAATTAATTTAGAACACCGCTTAGGTGTTTCTAGAAATAATAACAAAGAAGCCGTTAGAAATGGTATTCCATTTTAATCCATTGGCTACTTATCTATACCTCCGATAGTTATATTATTTGTCTAGCTACCTATTATTGAACTGATCAGAAAGTAGTTGCAACCTTGAAGAATAAGTTAAGTATTATCACGATACACAAGACAAATATTGCATCGAAACCTACCAACTTCATTTTGATCACCGTTATCGCCACTATCAAGATTTTGAGTCAAAAGATTGTACACATTGGACTTATCTTTAGTTCATTCTTCGATTGAAAATAGAGAAAAATAACTATTTATATTAGGCGAGGACTTGACTAAATAATATTGCATGAGCTTCAAACATTTGTATCATCTACTTTATTATTTTAATTAATTTCTAATTAAGGCGCGGTGGTAGTGAAACTAGCGCCGCCACTATACATTTATTTTTATAACTCATAACCCAAGTCAATATTTTAAAAAAGCTCATGTAATAATCTCTTAAATTGTCTCTAATATTTTTTGAATAACTCTTCAACAGTTATCATTTATTCTGTAAGTTTTAAAATCCATAATTGCTAAAAGTGGCCACTTTGAGCTAAAATCGATTTTAAAACTTACAGAAAGAATGAAAACTGTAGAAGAGTTATTCAAAAAATAATAGAGACAATTAAAGAAATTATTACACGAGCTTTTTTTAAATTGTAATACTGAAATGAAAATATAATTATACAACATGTTAATGAATGCACCAAAAATCAACTGAACAAGATAGGACCAACACTGAAATTGCAAAAAAGAAATCAGCACTGTTTTAAACTTTTTATTATTTTCGTTATTAATTTTTTATACACTACAGCCGCGATGCAACTCGGTCGAAACGCCGGGAAAAGGTAGTACACCTTTGTTTAGTTTAAACTTATTTTTCACTCCTCTTGCTCAAAAAGTGCGTCATTGTAACGTACAAGAGTCGAGATAAAATAGCATAATAAGCCCTAGGGGATAAAGTTTTTTCTTTTTTAATGTTTGTCTATTACCAATGAGCGTACTAAAACGAAAAAGTTTTTATTCATAATCACGAATAAAAACTCGCTCGACTTAATACTGGGGGTCTATTACGAAAAGTTTAATGCGATACACGCGGCTGCGTCCGTGCTTCGTTCTGATTGATTCCTATTACAAAGCACTTGCGTATGCGATATTGCAAAATGATTGCGTAAATTTGACAGTTTCTCTCTAGTGGATCCGTCATTATTCGTTCAATAGACTATGGACTACGATAGCTACATTGAAAATATTTGTAATAACTATAACCGACGAACTGCGGACGACTATCGTGACCAAGTTTCGTAATAGGCCCCCAGTTTCTTATTCTTATTTTTGAAAATGGAACTAAAAGCATCTCTTCGGTAAAATCATAGACTTATTTATACTCTGTGTACAGAGTGAATCGTAGAATGCGTGTTTGTGTTGCTTAGCTGCTACAGCAGAAATTAAAAAGGTACCATGGCGCGAAATCTTTAGAATTTTTTTATAATTACAAACTGATTGAATTGTGTGACTGTAATTGGAAAGAAATAATTTTAATCTTCTGCCGTCAAGCACAAATCATTTATTTAAATATTGTACAAAAAGTTTATGAAGTGGAGGAAAAAAAACGAGTGGATTCGTTTACGGAAGTAAGTAAGTAGGTATAAACTATTTAATATTGTATTTTATTTTCTCGCAATCGTAGTGAAAAGTATAGTGTAACACACGACGCTAAAACCCATTGTAACTCGGTTTCTATTTATTCCCTCGCTAAAGCTCGGGAATAAAAATACCTCGTATGCAATGGGTACTTTTAGCGTCTTGTATAACAATCTACTATAAAACCTGTGTTTTATTCTATTTTGTTATGAAACAGCTGATTTTTTTTCACGATTTCTAAGTTGGTCCCATAATATCCCATACTCATACTAGTAAAAGTTGTTCATTTTGATGGTCCCAAGAAACAGTTTTTCCATTTTTGGTTCATTCATTAACACGCTTTAGAAGCGAAGTGCGTGGCGAAACCGAAAAATATTGGCACTGTGTATACTGTCCTTTAGTATCTTGTCGATTTCAATGTCGAGATAAGTTATAAGTACTTCAAGCGTTGGTATCTATCGTGAGTGAAAACCACACTGAAGTGTCTCAGTGGTGTTACAGGATGGGTCGCTTCAAATTTGCAGTATCTGTAATTTTGGTTACATTTTGCAATGCAAATGGACTGCCTCGAGTTGACCCATTAGTCGACGCTCAAGCGGGCCTAATCAGGGGGCTAACTTCTGATGATGGATCTTACTCCATGTTCTTGGGAATCCCATATGCCACGGTCAACGCATCTAATCCATTTGGAGTAAGTTTTAGCATATTACCTACTAATACACTTACTTTTGACAATCCACTAGATGCTGAGTGAATAAAATAAATGTATAATACGTATACTAGTATTTAACTACACTTTTGATATTTTTTCTTTTAGCTGTCAATTCTACATCCTGGTTTCGAAGGAACATTTGACGCTTTCGATGACTCAGCCATATGTCCCCAAATCAGCGAATTCACCGACGAGGTGGCTGGCACCCTGGACTGCTTGCACCTGAACGTGTATGTGCCGAGCACTGCCAGCTCCGCCAACCGCCGCCCCGTGATGGTCTGGATCCATGGTGGCGGGTTCGTAAATGGCTTTGCTGGAAGATACGTCCACGGACCAAGCTATTTAGTCAAACATGATGTTATATTGGTAACTTTGAACTACCGTCTCGGACCTTATGGTTTTATGTGTCTCAATACACCAGATGTGCCAGGAAACCAAGGTTTGAAAGATCAGTTGTCAGCATTACGCTGGGTTAAAAATAACATTGAAGCTTTTGGAGGTGACAATGATCAGATAACAATTTTCGGAGAGAGTGCTGGTGGTGCGTCTGTAGATTTCCAGTTTTTGTATGCAGAAGAAAATCTTTTTAACAAAGTGATAATGCAAAGCGGTACATCTTTAGCACCTTTCGCTGTTAAAGAACCAGATCAAGATGCCCCACAGAAGCTAGCAGAAAGACTCGGTTTAATAACTAGTGACATTAACGAAGCTCTAACGTTTTTGGGATCTGTAGATTCAGATCTCGTAATAGCAGCTACTGATGAGCTAAGTCTTTGGTTTGTAGCCTGTGTAGAAAGAGAATTTGAAAGCGTCGAACGATTTATAACGGATTATCCTATTAACGTAGATGTCAAAAACAAGGAAAATATACCTGTTCTAATAGGATTTAATGATCAGGAAATGCTTATTCAGTACGTGTATCTCCCACCCGAAAGCTACGGGTCTCTCAACGAATTTCACGACTCTCTGAGTGCAGCTTTTAATTTCGACGCTGATTATCTTGGAAAGATGGTTAAAAATGTACAACAGTTTTATATAGGCGATGAAGAAATTAGTGAGCAAGTAAAATGGGATTTGATAGATTTTTCTTCTGACGTAAGCTTTGTACATCCAACGTTCAGAACAATTCAGAAGTACAGCTCGAACCCAAAGTACTGCTACCTATTCGCATATAATGGCGACAGGAACTTCGTTAGAAAGCGTTTTAACATTACCGAGGGAAGCGCCACACACGCAGACGAGATAAGTTACTTGTTCGATGTGTCGTTCTTTGATGACACTCCGACTTCAGATGACCAACTCATCATTGACCGTATGACCACTTTATGGACCAATTTTGCGAAAAACAGGTAATTTTAAACTTTGTAACTAATTTAAATAAAAAAAACAACTAACCCAATATTCAAACATTTGCGTATTTTCTTTTTTTAGCAATCCAACTCCAGAAGAAACAGAGTTACTGCCCATTCAATGGCCACCTGTTACAGCAGAATCGCTCAGCTTCCTGAAGATAGATTCAAACCTTGAAGTGGTTAAAAGGCCATTCCATGACAGAATGGCTTTCTGGGACTTATTCTACCGGTTGAACAAGGAGTACGAGAAGAGTTATTCAGATAATTATGTGTACTAATGATTTTATAAAAACGAAAAACTTAGTACCTAGCTCTACTAACTAGTGTCAGACAATACAATGTTAACTGAAATAAAAAATGTGGGATGCAAAGTTTGAATTTATTGAAGTCATTTTATTAACTTGTCATTATACGAGTACCTTCTCTATATCTATTTTGTAATCATAAATAAGCAAATTGGTACTTACCTTTTTTTTTAAAGTTGAAAAACACTGTAAATCAACGTAGTTTTATTCTTATAAGTACCCAATTACATAGAAAACTCATTTTACAATACGCACTTTATTATAATTTAACCCTTCAGGAGTAATGTTTACAGCTGTAACTACAAAGTAAGGAGATCCAAGAAATGTCATGTTGTAACATACATAGCCTCAATTAATTACGAGTTAAGTAAAGAAAAAGATCAGTCTTTTTTTCTACCCATTACTGGTCGGATAATCCAAGGCTTTTAGCCATCACGTCAGAAAAGGGGTTTAATGTCTAGTTGCCTACCTTTTTTCAAGGAATGTCATTTTTCAAGTTTCATCGTAGTTCAGTGTTAAATAATATGGAGTTTATTAAAGATAACATTTTTTCTCGTTCGCTTAAAGCACTTACTGAATCCGGTTGGTGCAGTGTGTTGCGCTGGGACGTGCCCTGACCGAGTGCAAGGCAAACGTCTCGACGTAACACTCATTAAGACAACAAAACATAAACCTTTCGAACCAACTTCGTCGTCTTTTTACGTCGAGGTAAGTCTAGCACTCTAGCCATAATCAGGTATGTAGTTGCGTGTAACATTTTAAAACTTTAAATGCTGAAAATAAATCTCAAAAGGAAACCAAGGTAGGTATAGTATTACCTTACATGGTTCTGATGCAAATCAGAACTATCCAGAAAGACTTAGAATAACATCGTTTTTCATCGTTTCGACGACAATATTAATCATTATACTTTGAACATGCGAATCCGAAAAGTAAGATCTGCATCATCATAATACCTATCACAGAATAAGTAGGAATAGTCAGCAACGAAAGTCGTTTAACGCTTTAGTACTTTCTCTTAGCAATTTTTTTGATTAATTTATCAAAGTGTGAGACATCTGTCAAGAAAGTTTGTATGATATAGTACTAAAGTGTTAAGTGACTTTCATTGCTGACTGTACCTACTCGTATTTAAATGTGTGGATCCCGTATCTCTCTCTCTCTCTCTCTCAGCCTTCCAAAAACTTCAAAACTAGATTCAATTCGTATTATCACGACTGTACGATGCAACTTTTTTATGAATGGATTTATTGTAAGTGTCAGCCCTGTTAAGCCGGCTAGAGCCCAGGGTCGGGTGTTGCACTGAAGATGAGCCGCCAAGAGCGAGGTGAGCCTCTACGTAACACTCATTACGACAACGCTGCGCCCGGTTTATGCGAGCCTTAACTTTTGTTTATTTTGCATTCGTGTTTCGTTTGTTTTTGATCGCGATTTTATTTTGGTCCCTAGTTTAAATTATTTTAGTAATTTTATTTATTTATGTCTTTTATATCTGCATTCTGTAGAATCTACAGTGTAGATTCTCGACATAATAGGTAAGGATAGAATATCACGGAAAGTTAAGCTAAAACTATGAGATAAATCCATCCATTTATAGATTAATATTTCTTGAGAGACATTGTACAATTTGTGATTTTTTTGTTGCCAGTAGAAGGTACTTTATTTCTTACTTAAATTACTTTGAAAGTAGGTACTTCGCAGTACAAGATTTAGAGATTCAAAAATCGTTTTGGTTTTAACTAAATTGTCAAGTTAGAAATATTTTTAATTAATAAAGTTAATTGTGTTCTTTTAGAAAAATAACTTTTGTTTTGTAGATAATTAATGTCTGTCTCATTACAAAATTATTCGCTACGACACGTCGTGGTATCGCTGCAAAAAGAGTTCGTTTCGATCTTATAATGGCACACGCAATACGAACAAAACGATGCGTTCGTGACCGATTCAAGAGAATGATGTTGGCCATAGTTTGTTATTTTGTTCTACTCGTTTATAAAATGCTTTGCTTGGAGCTTTTAAAGTTATAATACAAGTAAAAAGTACAATTAGGTATAATCAATTAAAAGTATAATAGACGTAATTTTAACAAATATATATTATTATTATACAGAAAAACGGTTGTATGATCTTAGTGTTAATTATTATTTATCCATTAAAACAGTAATGATATAATAGAAGACCATAAAAATTTACATACAATTACTAGGTAGTAGCATACATGATCATACTCCCACAAAATTAATCATTAACCAAACGTTATAAATTTTTAATGCACCGAAAAGCTTCAAGCAGGAAAATAAAGTTTAATAAAAAAAGGACCGATTCCCTCTTTTTTGCAAATGCTTATTTGTAGTTTATTAGTGTGTTTACATTGTGAGTTAATGAGAAGTTCCCACATAGATGAGATTTGCAGACATTTTAATGTCCCTATGGCATCGCAATAAAACCGAGACGCGCCTCGCGAAGGTCGAGCCTCGAGCCGCCTCGTAGGCAAGTCGTGATGCACCACCGTCCTTAATCATTTTATTCCGAACGAATTAAAAATTATCTCTTTTTAAGTGCTGACACTGCTGACTCATAAAATAATAAGGAACTGTGTATTCATCGATTGAATTCCTTATTCGGGTTTTTTTACAAATCTAATTAATTTGATTCATTGATATTGGAATCACAAGTTAAATCTCCTAATAAATATATGAGTTGTTCAATAAAAATAAAATATCTAAGATAACAAAAAACATCCAAAACAACGGAATATATAGGTACGATATCACTGCTACAATCTGAACGGGACACATAATTAAATACGTTTTTCCGGTTTTATTTAACAAAAATATCAAGAATTCAGTTTTATATTGCATATGATTATGCTTTGGAGACGCATTTAACCGATACAATATCCCGTTACGTCCCAAAAATTGTGAAACCAATATCAAAAAGCAGGTTTTAAAGTTCTATTAGAATTTCATTAACGCAACAACCAGTCCTAACATATTTGTTATTTGAGCAGGAAACGTGAGATCGTTGACACAGAAATCCCGGTTGAATATTATCGTAGGGTCCGTTATGGTGCTCGACCTTTGGTATTCAATTCAACTATTTTCGGACAATGCTTGAGTTTTTCTCACATCGCATCTTGCGGAAGCCGCAATAGAAAGAACCTAATTGACAGCTACGGTTAGGTATGATATTGTTGTAGTGAACCTATTCAGAGAACGGCGGCATGGACGAATGTGGCGTGTCCAATTGTTAAATAGAATAATTATGATATTTTTTCATTTTTATATTTACAATTTGGGAAATTGATTTGAACCTACATATAATAATGTAATACGAATAATATCTTATTATTGTTATTATATACTTTTTATTAAGTACTTTAAAATGCTCCGGTAACGATCATTTTGCTATTGGCAATTTTTACGTCATTGACGCTCATTGACGGGAAAACTGATCGTTGACACGTGCAATTGAAGCGATTGTCAATTCCTCCAACAATGTCATTGATGATAAAATTGACAATCGCTATTGATCATTACCGGCGGCTTTAAGCTCCTGCAATTCCTGTGCCAATAATAGTAGAAAAATTACATCACTTGTGCTAATACTGAAGCAAGCCTGCTTTATTGCAAAGTTAATCTACGGAACCGGAATCATAATACAATTAGGTTAATTAAGGATCACCGGCAACCTAAGGTATTTATAGTTTATACATATAAAATACAATCATAATACGAGATACGTTACCATAAACAGCATAATCTCATCTCATGGCAATCATTGCAAGATTATTACATAATTGCGGAAAATTATCTCAGCAGCGCGTGTCTATACGGTCAGGTGCGCACGCGCGCCCCCGCGTTCAGGTAATTAGCGGGCACACGGAACTAAATTCATCATTATTCATTAGCAGCATCACTTAGGCTCGCTTCCTAGGTTTTTCTGCGCGGGAGCAGATGAGACGATGCGTGCCACCCGGCTCCGCTCGTGCGCGCAATTCTTACATCATTAATCCCAATAATGTATTTATACGGCTCGCTTGAATCTTAATTTAAACAATAACGGCATCATACGGTAGTTTCTTGTATGCAAGAAGCAATAGCTATGCAATAAGGATGTGTTTAATTGAAACTTTTGATACTTAATTGAAACTTAAGAAATAAAGGAATGCAATTAACGTTTATTATTTTAATATGGAGAAGAAAAAGAGATTTGTTATCATTTTAATTCATCATTCATTTTCATGTAATTTCTACTTTTTGAAACTCTTATTTGATGAGCAAAATCTTGGTGAAAAATCTTCGCAAAACGCTGAAAAAGTTACAACTATGTTTCATTTAAAAATGTATTTTAACTTTATTGTGAAACGTTTATAAATTTATATCTACATGATGTGGTATTTACACGGGTTGACTTGGAAGAGACTTGCTAGTCGATTTTAGTCAATTAGCACTTTTTATCGACAATCGCTTGTGATATCTAATCGCAAACCTAAGTTCAATGAGATGGGGATTCAATTTTACATGTGATTGTCGATATAAACCGCTAGTTGACTAAATTTAACCAGCAAGTCGCCTCCCATATTCGACACGTGTAAATACCACATTAGATAACTGCCTACTTTATAGTGGATTACTTCCTCGTCTTTAAAGACGAAAATTCTAATTGAAGCTTAAGTTTCAATTAGAATTTTAACAAAAGAGCTTTTACGAAAAACCTAACAAAGGAAAAAAATCTCTTCATACTCTTAAGTAGGTACCTACTTCCTTTTCCTACAGTCGAGAGATATCGATGAAAAGACGATTAAGGTATTTTCGTCCGGCGGTATCGATTCAGCGCAGTGGAGCATGAGATTATTGCAACTTTTTGTCTTTTTGTCGCGTAATCGATTCTCAATGAGTTGTGGTCGTGAATGTGGTCCGATCAAGTTCAACTGCGATTATGTTTTATTATTATGTTTTATGTTACTCTTGAAATGTTTCTAGATTGTTTATAAGTATTTGTAAAGATTAGTCTCTATTGCTCCAAAAATATGACCGTCAGCCATTTTTTAATGTCCCCACTGCTGGGGCACAGGCCTTCCTTATGGGTGGATAAGGAGGACGGGCCATAACCCACCACGCAGGCCCAATGCGGATTGGTGGGTATTAACAACTGCAAATGCACCCGGGACCAACGGCTAAACGTGCTTTCCGAAGAACGAAGGAGCTCGAGATAGTACATTTTTGGTCACCCATCCCAATGACCGACCCTTGCAAAATTTGCTAAACCTCCGCAATCACAGGGCCAGGCGATAAACCACTGCGTCACCGAGCTCCTCCTAGATTTGCCTACAAGTCGAGGAAGTTTTTACATTACAAAGAGTTTCTATAAAATGTACGTAGGTCTGTCTCTATTTTTTTTTAGAATGGAATTTCACTTCGGTTACAAATTATATTATTATAATAGCACCTTCGGTATAAGCTGCGTTAGGTCAAAAAACACATCCAAAAACACATTAGAAAGGTCAAAAAATATTTTCATGCACGTAAAAGGTACGAGCTAACATAGAAGGGTGGTAAATCCAATGAACAAAAGATCCTGCGTGTATCTGATGGAATGTCATCCAATTCCCATTAAGACAAACTTCCAAGGATACGTGCCTGAGATATTCCTGATAAAAACGACGCGCGTGGGCAAATGTAGAGATTAACGTACTTACAACAAGTTCGGCCGTCAATTCGTTTTATAGAGCAACTTTGGAGTGGCCTACATTTTCTGACGTCTTTTGCTTTTATGGCTTTTGTTTAGATTACATATTTTGATGAACTCGTAATACTTATTCTTTGCTGTTATGTTTACGGGATTACCTATTTGAGAGACACATTAATTCATTTAATTTTTTTATGAATTATCATTATTTATTAGCTATTTTAGTGTCGCTTTAAGGCTCTTACGGCCAAATACTCAAAGGAATCTTAAAGTTAAGGCCACCTTAAATTAAAAAAAGTTGTCAGATTAGACTTATATCTATGGATTAGACAGAAACTCTATGAAACTGACAGCTTCCTTAAAGTTTAGGAGACCTTAACTAAAGGTTTAACCCTTAGTTAACGCGACGCAGCGCATAATCTTAGCTGAAAACACAAAGTTAGCAGCGTAGCAGTATGTAATGTTTTCTTAACTGAACTTTGAAACACACAAATAAAGATGGATTGAACATAACATAAACAAGATTCGAATGGTAGAAATTCGACGCCCTCTGGGATCAAAGAAAGAGTAACGGTGACGCGCGACGGTGAACGACACCGTGCGAGCGCCGCCGTCGCTACTATTATTGATTGCTGAAATAAAAACTACAAACAAGATGAGATTACGAGAACGATTCAACATTTGCTTGACGCACTGTTGTTGGAGTAACCCTTTGAGGCTTTTCAAGCTTATTAAAAAGTTCGGTAATAATATTTTCCTGAAATATTAATGTCCACCGATGTAGTTAAGAAATACTTAATTATAATAAACTCTGGCCAGCTAGCCAATTAAACAAAATTTGAATACCAAACAACAGACCATGATAAAAATAAAAATACAAGCATGACTCGGCATAAGTGCGTTTTTATTTTTAAGAGAGTCCCGTTAAGACATCATAAATTGATTTAATGCGCGCTGTTACCCTTCCATGACTAATTGAAAAGTTCAATTTGATTTTTATCTCAAATACCGTACTCAAAAGAAGTTAAACTGCTTTGGAATTTTGTAACAAACAAAAATAACTGATATTTTGTAAATTCAACTTCAATATGAAGGAACCTACCTATGTGTGTGAGTGCGGAAATATAATTCCTCAAACTGTTATGTTTATGAAACTTTAGTTCTTTATAAATATTGCCTTGGTTGTGTAGGTTTACATACAACTAAGAGTATAATAGTTCATAAACACTTTGAACAATTGAAAAATGTCAAGATCTTGTTGACAAAAAACACCATCATACAGGTTCGTGTGTGCATTACTAATTTGAACTCCATTTTTCCGTCGGTGTTTCCAAGGTTTATATTAGCTTGACAAATTGACACCACCAGGAACAAACTTCCGGCAACTTTATGTATAATTCACGATTTAAGCCTTCTTCCATTTGGTGGTGTCATGCCTTCCTGCACGATGAGGCATTATGTTGGTCGCGTCATAAAATTAAATTGTTCGAAACCATAATAATTATATTAATTGTTTTACGTACGATCTTCAGTCACGACCACGGTGAGCTGTGATGTCCGTCCGTATGTTATATTGTAGTAAGCATAAGCGGAAATAAGTATGTAGCTATTAATATTATATCCGTTTAATATTATAGGAAAATGTAAAACCACAGTAAATTTACGATAACCCTACTAGATACTCTGGACTCAACTTTCTTCACGCATGACCGTCTACAGCGAAAAAATTAAGTCATTTGTCATGTAAATCCGATGGTCATTAAAATATTAATAAGTAGGTCTGTACTTTATTTTAAAAAATACGGCGAAAATAGCATTATTTTATATTGAATTCATTGATTTCGAAACAAATAAAAGCAAAGTTCGTTCCTTTAATCGTCATTCAGTTCACGGTGAACTCACGCCATCATAAAAGCTCCTAGAGAGTCGGTAAATTTAGAGGAAATAATAAGGTTGGAAAGCTTATTCCGCCGTCACGATAGCCGGTTACCGTTGGGTTAACGGCACTGGCCCACCGCCCTAACCACTCCCCGTCTCATCTCTATTGTACTAACTTCGGTAACATTTTGTAGACATCAATGAACGCTACTACGCCTCGCTGCCTCGGTGATTCATCGAGGCAACAGATAAGAATAATACGGGTCAGGCGATGATTATCAATTTTCCTCGACAAGTGACTACCTACAATTGCTATAGATAGTTGACTATGCCAGCGTGGGAATGACATTCAAAAAAACTTAGGAATCTTAGGATATATCGGTGATAAAATCAAAAGACATTTGTGGATAAAAAATATGTTTCATCGTTTTTACATTCACTCATAGAGAAGATATTTTTGTCTAATGTATGAGTGCCATAAAATTCATAGTTATGTGAAAACGGTAAAACAAAGTTTATTCTACGATAATTTCAGTATTTGCAAAAAAGGTAATGAAAACTGATGAAAACAAGAGTTTTATTTTACGTAGTGTAGTATTATAGTTTTAATCTTAACATTAACTTAACATTTTAATCTTAGAGCACTTTTATACGTATTATATCCTAATAAGAAAGTTTTTCGTACTTATCATGAGACACGAGAAAGATATTCAATACAATATTCTAAAAAAAAAAAAAAACTCGAGTTATAATTATTTGTTTTTGTTACAATTATCAGGTGACAGATATATTTTGGCAAAATAAACTTGTTTTTGAAACTCTGTTGCATTTCAAATAAAAGTAAGTTACACACCTGTGGCCGAAGGGTAGTGTGCCTCGAGTAGTAATCGTGGTGGTAGAAGTTGGTGGGTGACAGCGGCGGCCGGTACTTCTTGTGGCCGTAGCCCATGGTGTCCATGGTGTGCATGATGGCTGCTCACAGCTCACTGTTCACCGCTCACTGCTCACGCACTGTCTTTGTCAACCGTCACTTCACATACCACTTGGCTCCACGTACATCTGCAACAACGGAATAAACGCGTTAGGTACCTAACCAATATCAGAAAAATAAAACTTGAATAAACTATTAGCTTAAAGTTTTAAACGTTAAATATGATTTTTCTTTTTGTTGTATTTCTTTGTAACTTCGTTTCATTTCAGTCACTATCGATGACTAATTATCATATGATCTATGTCAGCTTATGAATAGATGAGTGTTATCGAAATATACCAACTTGTTTTAACGGTAAAAACTATTTATTTATTCTGTGGTCTAAGGGAGAGCGCTCACGAGCAACTTTTGTCTCCGCAACTATTTTGTCTCTCACATGAAAAGTTGCCGACTGTCGCGTCGCTACTGTAGACTTGATGTGAGAGACAAAATAGTTGCGAAGACAAAAGTTTCTCGTGTGCACTAGCGCTAAGTTAAGGCCAGTATATTCGAAATTAACCTATTTTTGATTCAACAATAAACTATCAAATATTCTTTATCTACACTCACATCGTAATGTTCCAAATATGAATTCAAAAAAGGTAATATAAATACATACTTTATTTTCGTGGACACGAAAAATTAAAAAAAAAACTCATTACGATGCAGTCAACTGAATCATAAAGTAACTTTTTTTCTCATTACGATACAGGTCAATGCACTCTATGGTGATCGATGACATAAGTGCGATTAGTTTGCAAGGTTGCGTTTAGAGGCTTAGAGTGCGGTTGTTTGGTTTTGGCTCTAAGGTTCGGAACGACCAAGAACTTTAAATGACATTAATAGTACAAATTCTTAGTTTTCCATTTGGAATGCGAATAATTTAAACTTTCCTTTATTCTAAATGAAATAAAATCTGTTTCTGAGGAGCTACCATGAATATTTTAAAAAATTAGACACAAAAACATCAAAATACAAAATAATGTCTAATGGCATTGACATTTTTACTACAGACAAACGTCAGCGTTTTCAACCACCGATTTTGATGGTTAAAAAGTTGCAACACTCTGACGTTTGAAACGGGAAAGCTGTTACAACCGGAAGTCACGCTCTAATGTTTGGAACGCCGTTAGAGCGTTCGGTTGCACTCGGAGCGTAGGTTCTGAACGCAACCCAGTGCACTCATCTCATTATTTTTTTTCTAATGGAATGCGCGCCATTTTTAGAGCTTTACAAAAATTCAATTTTAACATTTTGTTGTAATGAATTTCGTAGGTTTTTTTAATTCTTGATTTAAAATGTGAAGAAAATTTGACTCTGCTCGATATTTTAGATGCAGCTAAGGAAATGACTTATTACAAGGTAATACCTAGCTAATACAAACAATGTCTCACTCTCTTTTCTAACGTTGATCTTTTATTTAGTAGGTTCAATCCTAAATGTATGAGTGTAGATAAAGTAGTGTATGAAACTGCACATAACTAGGTATTAAAACACTCGTGTGATACTATTAAAAACCTCGCCGTATTATTTTGAGCAGATAAAAATACATGTTGAAGTTTCATAAACGATCTTGATTATTTTACGGTTAAAATACGATATTCGTATCTTCACTGACTATAAAAATATGCAAAGACAAAGAAAATTTTCATTAATTTTATATTTTTTGGATATTACTTGAAGTTTATTATTCCTTAATCACGAATAATATATATAAAAATAGGTAATGACATAAAGAAGAATATTCAACGGTTACTTTTTCAAAAAGTGACTTTATACTCAAAATAACAACAAAAACATTGAAAAAATGAAAAAGTGAGGTTATTTTCATTACTCTTCACACGTAAAGAAAAAGACAGAGACAGCGTTTTTTGAATATACTGGCCTTAAGCTTGGCTTAAGCCTTTCTCGAGTCCCATGATAGCACGCCACGCCACGTGCCGGCGTAGAAACACCACAGCACGCATACTAATTTACTAGTAATGTTTATGACCGCTCGTAGCTAGACTATTATTTCTTATTGTAAGGTATGACAATTCTAATATAAAAGTTACAGAAGTCGTTTAGTATCCTGTGCACTCATCCTAAGCACAATATAGCTAAAATATTACGGAGTATAAAAAAGGTTAATCCTTAATACCGATTGAACTATACATACGCCATGGTGTAAGTGTACCTTAGGTACTTAGTTAAGTTAACATGATTTTGAAATTCTCAAAATTAATGACGGAAAATATTTTTTAGCTATAACCTATTCGTTCTGTAAACATTCCGTTACTTTTAGGAACAATTAATTTATAGGTATGAACAGAAAATTGTGCATGTAAATTTTGTAGTTACCTTATGACTGTACAAATTGTAATGCTCAGAGAGAGTGTTTTACGTAGCAATAAAAACTGAACCCGTTTACATGAAGCACTCGTTGTAAGGTGTAATGAACGCAGGTATAATTATTTTCAGCTAACGGTACGGTCTGCATAGGCGCGCCACTGTCACTATCCTGTTGACACACGAATCTGTTCAAAATAACTTGTAAGCGGCCCGACTGAGCCAAGCGTGCCAGGCATCTAATCCGTTTATCTGTAATGCAATGCAAGTTGGTATGGAAATATTTTTTTTTATTTCTCATACTCAAAAAGTAATTTATATTTAAAACGAGCAGCAGGTGGAAAACGCTGATTTTCACTCTCGGACGGAAAATGATTTTAAACATAGAACTAAATTTGGTTACGTAGTTGGCCTCATCGGAAACGAAAAAGTTTACATGCTTAAATTAATAGTAGATTGTTATACAAGACGCTAAAATGACCCATTGCATACGAGGTAGCTTTATTCCCGAGCTTTAGCGAGGGAATAAATTGAAACCGAGTTACAATGGGTTTTTAGCGTCGTGTGTTACACTCTACTTTTCACTACGATCACAGAATATATACTGCTACGATTGCGAGAAAATAAATTCGCTATTAAATAGTTTAAGCTTCCGTAAACGAATCCACTCGTTTTTCTATCCTCCACTTCATAAACTTTTCGTACAGTATTTAAATAAATGATTTGTGCTTGACGGCAAAAGATTAAAATTATAATTTTTCCTAATACAGTCACACAATTCAATCAGTTTGTAATTAGAGAAATATTCTAAAGAATTCGCGCCATGGTGTCTTTTTTTATTTCTATTGTAGCATTTGTAGCAGCTCAGCAACACGCAGCATTCTACGATTTAAACACAGTGTATAAATAAATAAGTCTATGATTTCACCGAGGAGATCGCTGCTTTTAGTTCCATTTTCAAAAATAAGAATGAGAAACAGTAAGTCGAGCCAGTCTTTATTCGTGATTATGAATAAAGACTTTTTCGTTTTAGTAGGCTCATTGGCATAGTAGAATCAACTATGTCATTGGTAATAGACAAACATTAAAAAAGAAAAAACTTTTTCCCCTAGGGGTAATTATGCTATTTTATCTCAGCTCTTGTACGTTACAATGACATACTTTTTGAGCAAGAGGAGTGAAAAATAAATATATGGTTTAAAGTTAAAAAGAAGTTGCGGTGCGGCGTTGTTATATGTATACATAAACAGCCAGTGCGAATTAAAAACTTTGGGCTGGACCACAGAATATATAATAGTACCTACTTGGACGGCCTTTTAAAATAAAAAACGAAATTATTATTTGGAAGGAATTAGTTACCTAAATCTGTGAGCTCAAACAGTTCATTGTGTAATTTTTCATTAATCATTTTTTGTTAGTAATCTTTATCACGGATGAAAGTCATTAATTCCATACTCGAACTATAACCGTCCTCGCTGAACTCGCGCGTCTAAATATCTCGTATTGCACCTTTCGATCCTTGCAGCTAGATTGCTAGCGAAGCACAATAATGAAAATATCAGTGTTCCGTTTCGTAATCCTGATAAGGCAGTGACATTCGAGTCATCTTGTCCAAAATATAGCCTTTGACTTTACTAGGAATTTTCCGGATTTCTTTGGGAATAATAGAAATTTAAATATCCATCAACTAAGTTATTTGAAAAAAAATTACCCATCGGGATAAACTAAGAAAAAAAGCTTCGAGGAAAGCTCAGTAAGATTGCTTTTTGTTTTTGCGGGTAATCAGATGGCGTGGCTAATTGGCTCGGCAGGCGGGAATCGGCGCTCAACGGTAAACGACCGTTACGCTCCGAAACTGTGATTAGGTATACTGCATTAGTGAGACTTGGTACTAAACTTGAACTCAACGAAAATAAGAATCGATAAGAAAGGGACATTTAAAAAATAAAATAGTAACTATTTGCCTCACTAGATGGCGTTGAAGGAAAGAGATGAGTCGAAATTAGCTTTTAAAAATAAACGGCGTGTATCAGAGGCAAGTAACCGCTCGCTGGCTGACATCTACCCAAAGAGAAATATTTTAGGGTTACATCTGCCTGCCTATCTGAGTACTCTTCGAAGCTTAGTAAAAAAAAATCACATTAACTCATACATTTTTATCAACGTCATCTATCGAGCCTACAGTTTTTTGTCGTTGTGAAAAGCCCTCATTATGAACTGCGTTTTTTACCCGACTGCGGGTTTGCCTATTCACATTCGGCGGCAAACGTAAGCCTCGGTATGATTTTGAACATAATGTATATTTCTTCTAGACTTTGCACGCATTGGCGTGTGTTCTAGGAGCACGTAAAACATTTTTTTATAAATATTTTCATGAAAATTCTTTAACATGACATGATCAATTTTCGACTATTATCCCACTTTTTTTACGTGCTTTCCAAGCACGAAAGAGCGCTAGATAATACATTTTTGGTCGGTCAGCAATAGCAACCGCTACAATCTGAATCTTAACTTACCCTAATTGTACCTATGTATATTATCATTATTGATATGATATCTACTTATAACAAAATGACTCGGCATGACCTAACAAAGATTAAAGATAAACAAATTGTTTCACTACGTTATGAAACTTCCCACGTTTTTTTAAGGCTTTACAAAAAACTGTGCTGGTGTTTTGCATGGCTAGTGCTATAATTTTTTCATTTCTCTCTCGGTCGGTATTAAATAGAAGATACATGCTAAATATTGTGCCTAGATCGAGGTACTATTTTGACCTCATCTCACGGCCAGGCGTTGCACTGTGTTGGTATCGATATTACGGATGAATGATTATTTTTTATCGATGTTTTTCCACTATGATGTGTCATAATCGTTACCATTATTAGAATAGAATTAGACAAAAAAATAATTGCGAAGTCAAAATTAATTGTTGATTGCTATCAGGAAGCCGTTGTTTCTGTTTTTATGGACGACTACACAAGATGTTTTTTGAATGTATGTAGAAGATTAGTATTGAACTAATAGATGTCTCTACAAAAAAAAAAAATAGCTGGTAATAAAAAACTACGATTAATTTTTCATTCTTAGCGTGACTTAGTAAATTGATGAAAAATGTGAACAAATCTGATATTTTGTGAGGTAATGGGGTTGGTAAACTTTTCCAAAACTGTTGTGAATTATATATTTTCTGGTAGCTTTTGGCTTTGGAGTCAGGAATAACCAATTGTCGAATTTTTATAATACTTCATTTTAATTTAAATAAAAATTTAAATTTTTAATTTACAGCATAGTACAATAAATCACTATTACGGCTGTATGCGTAGGTAATGCCTTTGCTCCAAAGACTTTCTATGTTTTTGCTCAAAACAAAAAAAGAAAAGGAATGATTACTCTTTGTCACTGTCTGTCAAATCTGTCAATCAGTTTTTTTAATCAGTAAATTCAAAGGAACTTCGTGCTCAGCAGTATGTTTGATATTTTATCGCGATAATAATATAAAAAAATATATTTGGTTAACAAGGTAAAATAAAAAAATCATAATATTATTTTCTTTATTCTTTAAACTTGTGCTACCAAAAAAAATATATAAAACAATTCTCTTCGAAAAAGTTTACCAACCCCATTGACTTTTCAAAAATAATGTTGGTTCTCGTTAACTAGTTAATTTAAAGTATAAAACTTTGGTTTAGTTTTATGATAGCTTTAAGGTTTATAGCAAGAGAAGGGTTGGTCACACAGCTGTTTACTATGACTAAGTTACTAGTATTAGCTAGTTTATTGGCACCAACTTCAAAAAACTGCACAATATCTTTTTAAATCCACAAATAAATATATTATTAACTTGGAATTTATTTGTGTTTCTGTTTTGTTCACATCAATTTAAAATGAAGGATACGAATATTTTAAAAGCACACTGTGTTTATCATTTTTGTGAAGCGGAGAGTACAACAAAGACAGACACTTACAAATATTTATGCAACATTCTCATGTATGGAAGCTCTTCATCAAATTCAAGGTCCTGACCGCGGCAGTTACACATACTAACCGTAACAGTTAAAACTGTAACATAACACCGCTAACTACAATGCCCTTAGATTTGGCCGAGTTGTTCTCAAAGTCGTTAACACGTACGCTTGCCAAACCCAGCCTCACTACAGTGCGCGAGTCAGCCGCGTGGGAATGATCGTCGTAGGCCATGGCTCATGAGATCTTGTGAGGACCTGCAAGGCCATGAGCCATGACGTCAATGGGAACCGCCCGAGCGATCAGTATTGATAATAAGTATCAGTTGTGTTTATTTAAACGAGTTAAATAACACCACAGTGTTCTATGATTATAATATAATTACCCATGGTACAGAATACATAATAGCGCGTGATAAATAATTTGTCCGATTGACTTCAAGAATAGTGGTTAACTTTAAAAGATCGAAACTATTTTCTGTAGATCCTCAATATTGTTTGTAATACTTATTACAGATTACAGTAAATAAGTTATATTACCTAATCACTCCCTTGAGTGTGGTTTAACGCCCGGCCCTACGATTGTGGAGGTTAAGCAACATTCGCAAAGGTCGATCATGGGATGGGTGACCTCCATGCTTCGGAAGGCACGATAAGCTGATTTTCCCGGCTGTATTTGCAGTCGCTAACACCCACCAATCCGCTTTAGACCCGCGTGGTGGGTTATGGCCCATTCTCCTTATCCACCTATATAAGGAAGGCCTGTGCCCCAGCAGTGGGGACAAAATGCCTGATGTGGAAGTCCCCCCCCCCCCCCTTATGCTCTGAGGGAATTCTGTTCTACCCAATGTGGGATTGATGCAAGTATATGATCATAATATCCTTATTACCTACTTGTATTGTGTAAAGTAAACCAATTAATATTTACTGCAATTTAATTCTGTTCGCCTTATTCGTCATGCCACTTTATTTACAAAGTTATCTTAATATTAAATATTGACTATGACTAAGTTGTCATAAATGTTCATAAAAATAAAAATATATGAACAGTTAGTAAACAATATTTTGGTCCTGCGAGTCGAGTTCATTGCTTGGGGCAGTCGCCGCACTGCGACCAATGTCAATGTCACCTTTCCACAAGCTCTGTACACACGCAGTGCAGCGGAATGACAGTAGAACAAGTCGTTTATTTTATCAAATTGAGCGGCCTGCTCGGGCCTTACAACAATGGAAAATCTATTGTGTCTTATTTTCCGCAGCTTGAACGATAATTTTTCCAAAAGCTGGTAGTCCGCAAAGTAAAGTTCCATGAAAATACGGTCTTAAGATCGGTCTGAAAATGTCTGGTGATTTTTCATGAATAATTTTCAGTTTTACACTATTAAATACATAATGAAAGTACGAAAAACAGTTGAGGAATTGTAAATTATCTCACAGCTTTCGAATTAATAGAGGAATATATCTGTAATCGTAATGTAGATTTTATCACATAACGTTAACAGAACCAGTTCTACTGGTTGATTTGTGTACTGTGGTCCTGTTCTGACTGCCAACTAGACAACTCTAGTTTAATGTCTTAACGACTGGTTGAGTGTTCATTCAAGTTACTTGCCCACGCAATTCAGCGTAAAATTTACCTTGAATTCCGCGATAACCGTTACAAAATCGAACACACGATGCTAGGCCTTAACCGACTAGTTTTACTTAGCAGTTAATGCAGTAAGCAATTAAAATAACTTTACGGTTATTTCTTGCCAATATTACTTAATATGCTAATCCTTCTGCAAAGATTATTGAAAGCGTAGGTAGTGTTTCTTTTTCTCAAAAGTCCTAGCGCGCGCTAAAAATAATACTTTAAGTTTAAGCTATTTGGTATTTGGAATCGTTCTTGTTCATAGTTATCAAAAGGTAAGAATGAGCAAGGAAGAAGAAAAATGGAAACAATGTATTGCTTCACGCCCCTACCGATATCGATCAATTTCGTCGATCGAATGTGATCATTTGTGGTACTTAGTAGCTTTGACTGATCGACGACTTTGCGAGTCATTGAAACAGTCGAACAATCATCAATCGTCGATGTATTGACTGTCGATCCATAATATCGCCACTGACGCATTAATGTATTGAATCGATCATCAATCAGTCGGTATCATCTTCCGATCGCAATTTAACATTTTAATTCAACAATTTACTCGGTGACTCAATGGCTGCCTATTACACTTACGTATCTTTATAACAAACAGGGCATAGACATAAAAAATATACTGTATATGAACGGCTCAGTTTAATTGCTTATAGACTTTTAATTCAACAATTTACTCGGTGACCCAATGGGTGATGCCTATTACACTTACTTATCTTTATAACAAACAGCAAACAGAGCATAAATATGAAAATTATACTGATGCACGGCTCAGTTGAAGTACTTATAAGCATTATAAGTTATAGTGTGCAATAAAATATGATAAATAATGCCCATTAATTAAAACCACTGAACAAGCACCTACGCTGTATAGTATGATCATGATCCTACTACGAGTTCAATGTTAGAGCCTGTCATAACTTATATAAGTACTTAGTTAAACTATTGACAAACGCATGATCTTCTAATTAGCATAGTAAACCTCTTTATTTTCTTATCAGTACATTTACTAAGCAATTATTTATCCAGTTAAAAACTAACAGAACTATCTTAAACCTTAATATCCAAATAATCTTTATTTTAGAATGACTGCGAACATTTTATTTAAGTTAGAACGTTCGACGATGCTATATAATTCTACACATTCTTTAGAATAACACTATTTACTCCACCCGTAATATTTGTCGTTAGCTGCAACCAAAAAACACTTTGACTGACTGAAATAATTTAATTACTGAAATAATAAAATATCAGATAATTGACGCTTTTCGTAACTCAAATATTGCAAATTCTGATAAAGACTCATTGGCCGAGCAAGCGCGAAGCGTCTCTGCTTCAGCTTGGGCAAAAATGCTTTCGTATGTCCGTCCGGCTGTCCGGCTCTACTAGTCGCATTTCTCAACCGATTGAAATTCTGGTTAGACAATATTTTTATCGATTAAATTTTTCTATATTTTTCAAAATGGCGGAGATATGTTAAAGCGAGGTCTACAGCTTGAGCCACTAGTCATGTTTTTTTTTTGTGCAATACTGAATTTGAAAATGAATATCAGCAGTTTCATCCACTGACGAAACACGCTAGATTTTTTCATCTCGTTTAAATAAAAAGTTTCCAGATAAAAAGAAGTTCGTAATAAGTTTTTACTAATCATTTTTTTTTTTTTGTACGTGTTTACTTTTACGTAACAGTTATTGCAAACACAGATCAATTTTTCTAATCTGATACTGACATGCCCACTACTCAAATGTCCAAATATTCTATTCGTTCGCTAACTTAAAAATTTAAAATAAGCCATAAACTCTACAATTACGTAGGTATTGTAGGCTTGTCAATTTCGTTAAAATACATCTAAGGCTGTGTAATACATTAAATTTGCGACATGTGATTTAATCGTCTATTGCTCATATTTAAGTTTTAAAAGTAAGTGTAGCATTTTAATGAATAGAATGTTGGCCATTTGAGCAGGGGGGCCGGTCGTAATCGTAAATGACCAGAAGACATTCGCAATGGGAACTCAAGCCCGCATACCTTGTGCGCTTCAGTGCAGCGGAATTGCGCCCATAAACGTAAAAGCCAATTTCATATTACCATTTAGGTACGAGTGAAGTTACGAGCAGATATATTATTAGATGTGACTCGGAGAGGACGCGATAGGAAGCGACGAGGAAGGTTTCATGCATATCAAATGAATTTCTTATTTGAATTCCTAGCCATATTCTGTGATATATTTTTATTTGATCACATATTGCTATAGATAGGAGAAACGTGGAATAAAAATTTCAAATCTACAAGTATGTCAGTTATGTGTAAAATGTTGGTCTATTATTTTCAAATTCGATCATAGATCCTTTGTTATGTTAATCATCTCAGTTTGTTATCGAACGGAGAAAAGGTACAAAACATTTAATTTATTTGCTGGCTGTACATTTTTTATGTTTTCATGTCTAAACTGCTGAGCCTATTTTGAAAAATTTTGGTAAGTACACAGAGATAAGACGCGGAAAACAACATAAAATTAGACGTAGACGAAGTCACCGGAAAATGGAAAAATATCTGCAGATTTTGAAGGTTTTAAATTATTAATTATTATGTTGTTTAGCTTAGAACAGTTTTTCAAAAACTACCTGATGTGTGGTTGGCGTTGACTTTTTTAGTAATTTAGATTTATTTAAATTGGAGTATTATAGTAATATATGTAATAAATAACACATCCATCAAGTCGTTAATTCGATGATTGAGATTAATTAGCAAAACGAAGAGGAATAAAATCATTAATTACTATAAGATTAACGTTGTAATCCAATGTTTATACAAATGAATAATTAATAGCTAATTCATTAAGTCAGAGTCTTGAAAATAAATTAACAAAAGAATTACACGAATGGTGTTACCCAGTTTTGTGGTCACGAATAATTTATGTGATTGTTGTAAATGTAAACAGTGTTATAAAATGTGGGTGAGTTAGTGAGAAGTGGCCGGAATTCGGCCGAGTACGGTAAACGGGCGTGAGACACAAGCTGATCGCAGCCCGCTAAAAATAAGTTCACAATAGGAGTCCACCACACCTGTGTAACTACAAGATTTAGTCTAGTGGAAGTAACGGTTACACGGTTACCTTTAACTAATGCACTAGTCTCGGTGGCTTTTAGATCGTTGAATAAATTGAATGGAATGTGCATGTATCAATTCGTCTTGTTTTACAGTAATTTATACGTATAAGTTCCTCCTTCTTACAATTGATGTTCAATTCAACCTGTATTTTTTGATATCCCACAATAACTATAAGGGGGCTAATTGTCTAATTTCAATATCTATCGCAATAGCTTTCATATGACAGATGGATGTGATACATTGCTGCATTTCTTTGGTACGTAAGTTTTTATTTGTGCCAAAAAGAAGCATCAATGATTGACATCCCGATAGCAATTGCGTTAGATTTTAAAATTAGACATTAGAGAGGCAGGTTATATTCTATAGGTTAAAATCTTCGATCCAGAATATCCTAGATAACGCTTAACGAACTAAAACAGTACGCCAAAATGGCACTTCAAATAGCGTCCCACTTACAAACTTGGCGCTTATTTTGTACATAATCACATTTTATATCACTTATTATGTATGTCCATCAGCCATTTTTCTGTCCCCACTGCTGGGGCACAGGCTTTCCTTATGAGTGGTAAGGTGGATGGGCCATAACCCACCACGCGGGCCCAATGCGGATTGGTGGGTGTTAACGACTGCAAATGCAGCGGGGACCAACGGCTTAACGTGCCTTCCAAATCACGGAGGAGCCCGAAATAATAAATTTTTGGTCACCCATCCCATGACCGACCCATGCGAACGTTGCTTAACTTCCGCAATCGCTGGGCCACCGAGCTCCTCGAGCAAAATGGTTTATTATATTATGTATAAAATAAGCTTATTATGTACAATAACACATCTTTTATCACTTACTTTGTGCAAAATAAGCGCCCAGTTTGTAATAGGGATGGTATTTGAGATGCCATTATTGAGACTCTGACTGGACATCTAGGGTATTCTTGATCGAAGGTTAACATAATAAAAAACCACAGTCCAAAAATGCGTAACACAATAAATTATTGCATTGAGGTGTAAAATAGATGTTCAAAACATGTTCTAGCAAATTATAGTAGCAGTCGATACGGCTTCAAAACCACGAAGCATAGTTTAATCATCGGCTAAATGACCAGCTAACGACTAATTACATCGAACACCGTGTTGTATGTTTCCTGCTGCTGAGCTGCCGTGTCACGACGAGACCCGGCGTCCTCAGGGTGGATCCACCGACCTCGGGTGACGTCACCAATTACAACATATTATTGTGCAGTTATCTAATCATCGTCACGATCGTATCATTTATAATTGCGGTAATTGAGCACAACTATTTGTGTTGCTATTTTTGTTCTTCAATGAACGCTTGTTTTCGAAACCAATTATTCTGTATTTACTATTGTTATCTATCAACAGTCAATTGAATTTGCTTAACTATAATTAAACAAATTTAATATTACCACTATAGCTAATTTTTGCAGGCATAGTATGATGAATCCGAGATCGTCGTTATCGGATTATCATTTTTGTCATTTCGATATTATGAATGCGTCATCATGCTACAAGGTATTACAGTATTTTTTCTCTCAGGCTTGCGGACTTAATTATAATTTTAGAAAATTATAACGATGCATTATTATTGATAAAGAACTGTAAAGTCTTCGATGCGTGCACGCTGTTACTTCACAAAAGTATAAAAACTGCAGCTGACTACGTATTTGCTATTTATCTACCGGTGACTATGGTTCAACTAATTACCATTGAATGCCTCGCGTTTCTTAGAACTTTATCGAACAGATAACGACTGGAACGGTATGATTCGAAGCACTATTGTTATTGGAGGGATCGTAACTTGGTATTACGTTACAGAGGCTTTTATGATGGTTTTTTTTTAAATTAGTGAATAGTTGGATGAGAATTTATAACATTTTGTGCATTTGTAGATAAGTGTGTATAGTGTATTCAGATATTTAGGAACTAGAAGGTAACGACAGAGCTTTTGGTTGAGGTCTATCATTTACTTACAACTTCAGTGAAAAAAACTTTGGTGGTCACTCTCAAAGAAAATTATTGACTTGTTTTCCATAAAGTCGAGTTAAAGATGAGGTGTTTTAGATGGAAATATTTTCCGTGTCCAAAGGTTACAGACATTAATTTCACTGAAATGTCACTTAATTAATTTCACTTAAAGAAAATAGAAATTGAAGTAGAACAGCAATTAAACGTGCGGCAATACAGTAATTATGTGAGATAATATTAAGCGTTTTATTAGAAATGGTCGCATGCGCAGAGTCATAACGTTAGTGTGTCAACGGTGCGTCCCGCTAGGCTGCGCGCGCGCCTCCCGCCCGTCGACGGCGTTACAGTTATGTTGCTGTTACATAAAACAGCATTACACTGACAAATGTACCTAACAAAAAATGAAAACATATTTTGAGAAGCAAAAATATTTTTGAACAAAATGAAACCGCATCGTAATAAAAACTTGTATGTACCTAATGCGTAAACGTTAAGCAATTCTGCTAAATGTCGTGCCTTACAAAACACCTTAATAACTAAGCAAAAAAAGAACATTGACGTAAAATAAAACATTGAAGATATAAAATAATGCGTTATGGTTGCGCTTGTGATTTTTATTTCATTCGTCCTTTGTTTGTTCTAAAAAAATATAGTCATAATACCTATAATGGCGATTGATATTTATTGATCTACCGATGTTTCGAATGACCTATACTTATACAAGAAATTTTTGCAATTCGTAAAAATACTTTTTGAATATTTGTTACAAATATTTACTTCAGGATTTTCGTGTGTACCTATTACCTAATGCTGTGGGTACATAAACAGATTTTTTTTTTATGTTTGTACCGGAAAAAAACACGTACAAACATCGTTTTGGCTTCTTTGCAGTCGCAGTTGTCATGTTTTGTTTATAAAATCAGATAATATGCATATGCATTTACATATCTAGCTAAGTTATGCATGTGCATTTCCAGTGCATCTAAGTACGGGTCAGCTCCGTATTACAAGCAAGTAGGCTATTTTAAATGGTAATAAAATGGTTGAATAATGTATGGTATGTAGTTTTGAACAAGGAGTTGTTAAACTGGTTTTAGTTTGTTTATTTAGCGAATAACTGTATTTTTTATTTAAATGTGCTAGCTTGTTGCAGTGAAAAAATCATTTATTAATTTCCCAGCAGTAATATAATAGCTGGATCAATAAAACAAATGACAAGAAATGTTTGCTCAAATACGGCACAATTGGCATCTAAAAAGCTTGATGTTCTGGCAAAGGTGAGAAAGTACTTCACAGCTGCTCTATCTATACCAAGCGCAAGTTCGATCGTGTTTGGAGAACTGCTCGCATCTTTAGGATGGCTCCGCCAAATACCAGATCCAGAAGCTTGAATTCATTGAGTGGAGGGCCAGGAAGCTCATCGGCAACGATAATCTTTTATTTGGAAAACAAACAGTCATTCATAATCATCTTTTCTGTAATAAGTTCAAAAGCCTCCAGCATAGACGCAAGGTTGCAAGCTTACCGGTTTTTTATCGGACACAGTTCGGTGAGGTGCAGTGGTATTGTACAACCAACCTAATTCCACCATCTCTCTTCTTCCATCGGACAACTAGACGTACGAAACAGCGCCACCGTTGTTTGTAGATATTCTAAAGACTCGCATTATGCGTTAGCTTCAAATTTTATGATCCGTCATGCCTGAGTTTGTGTTTCCCGATAGGTACAATAAAGTACAATAGCCTTCAAGTCACGAGTGAATAGGTATCTTCTAGGCAAGCGCGATTCATCGCAGATCGCGCAAGCGCAAGCGCTTGCCTATCTATCATAAAAAAAGCTTTTTACTTCCAGGATACTTATTTGATATCTTAATTTTTAATTATAAGATACTAAGTTGTAAAAACTGATAAGAAAAAAAAAAGATAATCTTTAGAAAACTAATGGTGATTATTTTTATTATGAATGATGATAATTCAATTCGACTTACACCTTTCAATAATTTCAATTTTCACCTCGTCATCTCACTTAAAAATGCAGAAAATTTAATATTAGACCTTCCATATACCTCATGTACTTGTACACTACGTACCTATCTATTATAGTAACTGTTATTCTGAACGTTACACTGCCGCGCGAGGCGTCAGCGACAGGTAAATACTAATCAATCGACACGTCACATCATATAACTTTACGCATGATGTCTGTTGTTGAAAACTTTTAATTTCAAACAAACATTCACATTAATTTCTATTTTGTTATTGTAATATGTAAATAAAAATGAGTATGAAGAATAAAACTTATTTAAACAGTTATGTACGAGTACTTACAATATAAATATACATAAAAAATACAAAGGTTAACACAAAACGCTCAATAACAAATATGTAAATGTGTAAACATTACTTCGATAATGTATATTTCTGAAATATGAATAATTCAAACTATTTGTATCTTGACTTATGACTAGCATAACTCGCATTGAACTCATATTGAACTTCACAAACACAGAACGTATGACGTTGATGTCTTTTCAATGAAAACTCGACGCGTAACATTATTTAAAGTGCTTTCAGTGATTACTTACTTATCTTATCTTTTCTTTAGTTTAGCTCGCTTTTTTCGCATAAATTAGTAATACTAACTTCATAATATTTTATTAATGTGGAGTTAACAGAAATAAAAATAGCGTAACACTGAATAAATTTAATTATAATTATGCAATTTGCACGGCAATTTTCATTTTCACAATTTTCTTATCATCAACGAGGAAAATTACCTTCTCATTCGACCCAAATAGAGACAACGGGGTTTGCACCAGGAGCTTCGTGGAAGCGCAAAGTCCAAACAATCACTGCACACTTTATTTAGAGCTAAAGTTCACGGAGATTCAACTCTTTTGTTTAAATATTATTGTTTGTCGTATATCGTTAGGATTTCGAATTTGGAACGCGAGATGGGCGCAGGCGAGCGCGCAGCCGCGCACAGATACAGACCTACCGGGTGTGCGCGCGACTTGCACTTGATCGTTGAACTGACGCGGTAACCCGGCTACGTTCAGTATCGCGCCAACAATATGCGCCCGCGCTACAACTAACGACTCTACAACTCCACCGTCTAATGCCGATACATAACCCGTAATTGTAACGCGAAATAATGCGGGCAATGGACAACAAACCGCAGAGCTTCGGAAAATGTGTTGTGGTCAACGAGATAACTTAATTGATCTTTCGATTACTGCTATCGCCTGTATCAGCGGTAACGCTATCTCCAAATAACTGTTCTTTTATGATATTGGGCTAATTATTTTCTTGTGTTGGGCAGATATTTTCATTTAATAATGATCTGGGGAGACGCATGTGATATATAAAAATAATATAAAATTTACCGTTATGATATTACAATACAACGTACAACAGTTAATTAATTAATTCGGATGATAAATAAACATACCCTAGTGCCATTTCACAATCACGTAAGGTACTAATCACTGAGTAAAAAAGTGGAACGGAATTTCTGAAATTATCTGCCAAGTAAGTTAATCTAAGTGGAGCTCGGTGGCGCAGTGGTTTAGCGCCTGGTTCAGCGATTGCGGAAGTTAAGCAACGTTCGCAAGGGTCGGTCATGGGATGGGTCACCAAAAATTTATTATCTCGAGCTCCTCCGTGCTTCGGAAGGCACGTTATGCCGTTGGTCCCGACTGCATTTGCAGTCGTTAACACCCACCAATCCGCATTGGGCCCGCGTGGTGGGTTATGGCCCATCCTCCTTACAACCCATAAGGAAGGCCTGTGCCCCAGCAGTGGGGACATCAAAAATGGCTGATGGACATGGACAAGATAATCGCAAAATCGGAACATAACGCCGCAACTTGTAAAACAGGTATAAAATAAGATCATTATTGATCTCGTATTAATCGACAGATTTCATACCATAAGTTTCCACGTTACTAAAATTAATAATGTTATATAACTAAGGTCACTGATTATCATCAAAGTATAAAAAAACAACACAATTAATTATACTTGCAACGATAAGCGCCACCGCTCACGGGCGCTTAATCGCCGAGCGATTTTTTGTAGCCCAGAATAGAACATATGGAGTTCAATACATAAACGCCCACGAGCTACAAAAAGTAGCTCACACATAGCTCGGCGACTAATCGCCCACGAAATGACACTGACAAGAGTGACAAGCGGCTTTAACCCTAAAAGACACCACAATTTTTTTCGCTGGCTGACATAATTATTTTTGTAATGGTAGAGTTTGCAATAAAAAGTAAGAGAATTATTATTACATGATATGCTTACCAATTTATATAATTCTTGAATTTGCGCATATAAAGTAAATGCAGAATTTTTGTTCTTCACACTATTTTGACGATAAAAGGATCTGTACCCTTAGCACGAACAGCTATCAAAAAAATAATCATTCGATAGATAAATTTTGTATTGGAAATTTGTACAACGCCATCTATCGCCGATAAGCGAAATGAAATTTTCCATAGAGAATTGTCTATCGAGTAATTTTACGTGCGTTTTTTTTCTCGATAGCTGTTCGTGCTAAGGGTACTGAAGACATTTGAATCGTATACATTGTTTGCTTCATTCATTTGTGAAAAGTATATAATTACTGACATAAATAAATCATAAACTTTATTTTATAGAGCTTAGCAATAATAAAAGTGATTGTTCTATAATATTATTACCGGGTGCCTTTTAGGGTTAACCTACGTCAGCGACTAAAAAGCGCCGTGATTGTCGCCGCGATTATCGCCGCGTTTATCGCAGCGATATCGCCGCGATTAACGCCGCGCTTATCGCAGCTACAAAATAGCGCCCGTCAGCGGTAAGCATAACACAGTTATGAATGTAATTAGCCGCTACAATACGACCATTTTTCGTATAATAAAAACTTAGGTAGTTTATTTAGACCCATTAAGCAATGGATAACGTCATTATAAAGACAAAACAAGGTTGCGGGGTAAAAAAATTAAGGTTGGATTAAGGACGGTAAATAGGCGCGTAATAGGATTTATATATTTAAATGGTTGGAATGGTTATAACTAGGAGTGAGGCGCGGTCGTAAAAGGCATAATAACGACATCCTGCGCGGATCCTGCCGATGCCGAGGCGGCGACCGGGCGTCGAACCCGGGACGCCGCGCCTCGCTCACGCTGGACCCCACTGCACCGACTAATCCACTTTTAAAGGCAAAAAGCTAGTTTCTAATGGTTTAATAAAACAACGCTGTCAGTATAGTACAATACGAAGTCGAACTGTAAAATTTCATAAGTATTCGAAGTAAACGCAGCTACGTATGATGAAAACATTGAAGTTTTCTTTTTGGTGGTATAGAGTGCTGGTACGACCACAGCGTCCGTAGTTTATGCCCGTGCGATGCCTTCTTTACGACCCATTACATCAAACTTCTCATACATTCGCAGGGCCTCCCCTGTGCCAACATGCCTATACACAGGATGTGAATTTCAAGAATCAAGACTATATTACTTACCGTATTTTTTCTGAAATTTACGTTAAAAACTAGTGCAAAAGTATACTGCGTGCGATGTTGATGTAGCGCAGACTTTCATAAAGAGTATTACCTATTTCAGATTTGAATATTTTGGAAATCTTTTCCCCGGAAACATAGAACGATTCATTCATAGTAGGATTTTCCCCAAAATTCCACTAGAAAAGTGGAAAATTAAAACAAAATCGTCATTGAAAAAAAAAGTGCAACAGTTAAAAGGAACTTCATTATTCATAATCATAACTTACATAATAGTTCATAAATAATTTTAACCAATATACAAGATATAATTTGAGCAACATTGTGAGCCGTCAGTGAAAATTATAAAAATTCAATGACAGCTTATTGAATTTCATTGAACTAGACACATTTTAAATACTTTACAATACATTCATTGAAACAGGGTAACAAAGACATTCAAAAAGTAACTTTAAGTCTGTCGTCGTTGCCCGGTATCATGAAAAAGATAGAGTTCACTTTACCTCAGTTAAGATTTCTATATTACCAATCCCTCATAACTTCTAAATACTGTATTTCGTTATACATTGTATATGCATTGTATAATACTAACGCCTTAAATAAGTTTGAATGATATCGTATTCCTATATACATTTGATTCAGAATATTTACTGGTATGACGATGTATAAAACTGCTACTTTGTCTATAAACAAATGTTGAACTCTATCTTCCTATTTCTAATATTCGATCTTCAACACCTGTTGTAATCAAGCAACCACATAAAAAGCTCTATAATGGAGCTTTGATTTGTCACGGCATTTCATACAAACTTTCAAGGCCTTATTTTTCGAAATTATTGAAAAGATTCTAATGAAACTTCATACACATCATTTTTGAATTTGAAAATTTAAAATCAGTCTAATTTACGTGTAACACTAATATCGAAAATGTTTTCAAATAACTTATAGATCAATGTATTCTGCTTATGTGTATGAAGTTTTATTGGAATCAGTTCATTCATTTCGAAAAACAAGGACTTGTATGAAATTCCGTGACGAATCAACGTTCTCAATAAATGCTGAAACTTCTATTATGGTGTGAAATGTCTCTTCTTACCACGGATAAGAAGTAAAGAGTAGAGGTAAGAAGAGGCGTTTTCATCTGCTCACTTTTTTCAGGTTCAGCTGATCGAAATTCCTAAACTATAATAAATTAATGTCATTGTTCTGTGTAATGTTTCCCTATCGCTTCTAAAATAAACAGGAACATTCTCGGGTTAATCCAGCTGAGTCCAGAGGGCAGCTCCTCAGAGTCCAGACTCCTGGCATTCCTGCCGACTGTTCGCTCGAGGAAGTAGTCATCGTATTCCATACTGTAGTCCGGCAGGATAGGGTTGAATTTCGCGTAATAGATGGCGGAGAAGCACGCATACAGGAGCAAGGCGGCGGTGAATAGCTGTAATTGAAAACAGGAGCGTTAAAAAATGCCCCCCATGTAAACAGTTCTAGGGGGGGAGGATAGCTCAAGGGGTAGGCGTGAGAAAATAACATTGTGAATGCAAAAATCAAAAACTTAATTAAATAGCTGTATCATCATTGACAAAAACAACATTTAAGATTCTTACACAATACTAAATAATATATATACTAGTATATTATATAGGTACTAGTAGTATATTATTTAGTATTGTGTAAAAATAGCATTGTTAATGCAAAAAATATCTCAAATTTAAAAATTTAAGATTCTTTCTAACGTCGGGGGTTCCTTCTCACGTTGATGAAATAAATAACAGAAGACAATTTTTTTCAGGGCGAATGTTCTGACCGCCGACGTCATAACATAAATATAAATTTTCTATTGGTCAAAACATTCGCCCTAAAAATATATAGGTACCTACTAAGTAACTCTATAAATTAGGTTTAAATTAAAGGGCTGTTATTTCTTAACCTCTGTTAAACATATCTTTAATCCTACTTCCTATTAATATTACAAATGTGAAAGTTTGTATGTTTGGATGTTTGTTACTCAATCACGCAAAAATGGCTGAACGGATTTGAATAAAATTTAGCACACAGATAGTTTATAACATGGAAAACTTTTATAAATTTAAACTTTTGAGATAAAAGACATCCAAATTATTCAAATTAAAATGATACTCATTATTCGCCGGCACTAGTGGTCGACGGCGTTGTTCGGTCGAGGTCGTTGACCCGCGTCCTGGCTGGTGCGCTTCATAAATCATACTAAATAAATTAGCGGTTCACTATTGATGCCGCAGCGCTTCAGAGTACCATCAACGTATAATCAAGATATTTTTTTTGGCAACTGTTTCAATGGCAACAACAATGCTATCATAAATTAAAATATAAGTAAGTACACAGACTTTCTTGGAAAATAAATGGAAAACACATTTGCAGGTTACAATATTTCATGAGAAAAGTTTAGAGTGTTTACAAAGAAAAAATATTTCTGCTCCTAAATTCTTTATTATGCCAGTGCCAGGTACACAACCTTCCACTTTTAAGAATTTACCGTACCTAGTAAAATGTGGCCCAAAGTAAAAAAGTTACTTTGTCTAATTCCCAAAGTTCTTAACCAGCTAAAAGAGAAGGCATTTTTTCTTGTAATGTCTGTCTACTGGATAATTTTTGTATCATAGTAAATCTTTATTTCTTCTATATAGTACGAGGGGCTTGCCAAAACGATTTAGCCAAAAGCACGCCGAAGCACAGAGAAGGCAATGTTTGCAACGGTTTCTAAAAACCTACCACTTATAATTAATACTTACTGTTATATTTTTCTTAAAATTTAATTACATTCACTTCACCATACCTCCTTGTTATTGTTTTCATAGTAGGTACTGACAAGTATTGTCAAAATTCTGATTGTCCCACCTACCCTCAATACTATATTTCCTAAAACTTGGAGTCTTGCGTATTGAGACACCGATGATCATGATAAACTAATTTATTTACTTTTTTATAATTAAACTAAAAATTAAATTCCTTTAATTTTTCGATACATTAATTTCACAAAATATTAAAAATAATAATATCGTTTTACAACCATAGACTTTTTTTTTTGGCTCGTACTATTTGTACATTTGCCAATGTCGTCTATGACAGCCATTTTTTTTATGGGCATGCACGACCAAAGGAATGTAGGAACATATCGAGAAGGTTCTCGATGTTTTGAGAAGCTTCTCGTAGTTTATATTGCTATAAATACGACGGATTCGTAGCATTAAAAAATAGTACAAATATGCATTTAAAAAAAATAATTAAGTATGTTCCATGTTTAAAATCATTATACAACGTTTTCTCGAACCATGTAAATAACCAAATAACCAGTGTTTACAAATGGTGTAGGTATAACACGCGAGTATTAATTTAGTTAAGTAAAGAGTATCTAAAAACTTTTTGTTTAATAATAATTTTGTTATTAAAATAATAAAGTAGCAATATTTCATCATCAATAATGATGTAGGTAATAAGTACTTAGGTAATTATTTAAAACTCGTAAATTAATTTGTTAGATAATTAAAACAATTAAAGTACGTCAAATAGCTTCCGATGCAAGCAAAAAATACGTCAATACGACTGCGCCTGATTGTTCACGAAGATTCATCAAAGTGGCGATGTTGGGTTCAATACCGCGACCCGCACGAGGCGCTCCGCCGGAACTGAGCGGAACGGCTCGGAGCACGACCGCGAACTTCGAATCCACTCATAAAGGCCTATTCAAATCTGAACAGTATCCGCTACCACCGTGGGTAGCGGTGAGCGATATCCCGCCAGGTATTTGGTCTGGCATTTTCGCAGCTGCTGTCGTGGGTACGCGATATTTACCGCGTACCCATTGGGATATCACTACCGGCACCTGTAGCGGATACCGCTCAGATTTGAGTAGGCATTAATACCGGCTACACACGAAGATGCGCGGCCCGCAGGCTTGTTCTGATGGCCAAATGCCACGTTAGTAGCATAAATCCTGGGGCGCCTACCATCCAGAGATATCATTGAGACGTCCTACACACCGGCCGGATTTGGCCGTCACCAGTCCAGGATCTCTTTGCGTGCAGCCCAACAAGGCCGCGGTTTCGCACGTTTCATCTACAGCGACACAAAATACTACTTACCTACTTTGTGACAGCGATGTGGATTAGCTCAGGAATAAGGTCCAAAAATACGTCAATAGAACCACGAATAATGTCATTATCGCAGTAGGCTCGGTAACTATGGTCGTTTAGAGTCAATGTCGCTGTATTTACTGACGCGCTACTGCGTGCGTGCGATCAAAACGTTCAATCAAACCGCGGCCTAAGATGTAAATAATTAAGTTTTCTGACTCATAGCTTTTCAACGATCCAGTGTTAACATAACTATAGGTATATTCTTCAGACAGCTTAGTTCTATAAGTACTATGATGAAGATGAACCTGCATATTGTACTTCCATCGTGTACAAACACACTCCTATGATTAGATTTAAATCCAGTTGTATGTGTGATATTTTTTATCAGCACGTGGTTATCGAGAGTGGCGTATCTAAGTATTCATTTAAAGACAAAGGCTTCGCACAAAGCGCTCGCGGTTCTTGAATTCAATTATCTGAAGTCTCTTATGATTATCAAAAAATCAAAATCAAAATCAAAAAATCATTTATTCAGTCTAGGCTGTTACAAGCACTTGTGAATGTCAAAGAAGCTACGCCATCGGTTCGCAAACCCTGAGCGGGAGACCTTGTAACGAGAAGAACCGGCAAGAAACTCGTCAAGGGCTGCTTTTTTCTCCCTGTATATTTCATACAGAGTCGTCAACATTGAAAAATGAGCTCCACATTTAAAGTGAGGTCATTTTCCATCACAATAATTAACAAAAGTTTGTACACAATGGGTAGGTAGGTTGAAATTAAATACCTACTACATATCGGATAGGTAATTGTGAGAGTAAATAACTTTCAACTAGTTGAGAAATCAGTAATCACTATGTCTGCTACTCGAAAGTGCACCTAAGTAGGCAAAATTTACCAAAAAATACTTGAGACAAGACATAAAAAATAACAATAAAAAACGCAATTCTTACAATTCAATATGCGTTAAGATAGGTACTCAGAAGCAGACCCATTCCCACTGGCAGCACCCGTTCACGAGCATGACGCGTGGACCAGCCATCGCTTCGCTCAACCATATTTGAGGGAACGTAACGACCCGCCCCACACGACACCACCGCAGAAATGATTAAAGAGAGCATGACATACTTAGGCTACCCATCCTAAGGCACTGAATTGAAAACTAATATCCAAAAGCTTTTCATAGGCCTTTACTTACAAAAACTACTGACTATAGAAAGCAAAATGATTGCAATAAAAAAAAAAAAAAAAAAAGAGAAATCAAAACAAGGTTTACTTGCCTATTAGTTTTATGTTTTGAGTAAGAAGTGCCATACATATTGATAACATCAAACAGAGAAAAAAAAAAATATAAATATACGACGCCCTTAGTACAAGCAGACAGAAGCAGACCCATTCCCACTGGCAGCACCCGTTCACGAGCATGACGCATGGACCAGCCATCGCTTCGCTCAACCATATTTGAGGGAACGTAACGACCCGCCCCACACGACACCACCGCAGAAATGTTTAAAGTGAGCATGACATACTAAAGCTACTCGCATTAAGGCGTCGTCGAGTCAAAAAGCTTACAATAAGTTTTAAGTAGGTAGGACAATTCCCTCAATTTTCACATAGAATAGAAAAATCTACGACCAGGCTGTTTTATCAATTAAATAATCTTTAACGGTATAGTATCCTTTTTTGAGAAGACAATTTTTTACATGAGACTTAAAGTTTTCAAATGGTAAATCCAAAATATTACTTGGAATTTTATTATAAAACTTTATACCAAGACCTATGAAAGAACCACGGACTTTTTCTAATCTATACTGAGGCATTACAAGTTTGTCTTTATTTCTGGTATTCCGATTGTGCCAATCACTATGTTTTGTATATAAGTTAATATTGCGACGCACGAAAAGTATGCAGTTTAATATAAATTGGGATGCTGCTGTCAATATACCAATCTCTTTGAAT
Source organism: Agriphila straminella (assembly GCA_950108535.1). Lineage (NCBI taxonomy): Eukaryota > Metazoa > Arthropoda > Insecta > Lepidoptera > Crambidae > Agriphila > Agriphila straminella. The sequence continues at coordinate 8,066,676 of OX467306.1, read as the reverse complement.
CTATCCCTAAGAGATGTTCTAGAACTTAGTTGATAAATAGCTCTTATTGCTCGTTTTTGTAAAACAAAAATAGTATTTATATCGGCTGCTATCCCCCATAAAAGAATACAGTATGACATAATGCTATGAAAATAACTGAAATACACTAATCTGGCAGTTTCTTCATCTGTTAACTGTCTAACTTTTCTAATGGCATAGGCAGCAGAGCTAAGCTTGCCAGCCAGAGCTGCGATATGCATATTCCATTGAAGTTTACTGTCAAGAGTAACACCCAAGAAAACTGTTGAATCGAGCAAATCTAATTTCTCATTATTGATAACAATTTCAGTGGGATTCGCCTGTACATTAGGTAAAGCGAATTTAACACATTTTGTTTTCTTAGCATTAAGCTGGAGATTATTAACATTAAACCAAGCAAGAACCTGCGAGAGTGCCCTGTTCACATCGTCAAAATCAGTTTTATTCCTGTCAACTTTGAATATTAAAGAAGTATCATCTGCGAACAAAACAATATCACAGAATTTTTCTGCAAAAAAGGGTAAATCATTTATATATATTAAAAATAAGAAAGGGCCCAAAATGGAGCCTTGCGGAACGCCCATTTTTACATGAGAACCTGACGAACTTATTCCATTGATATTAACTGTTTGAGTCCTGGAACTGAGATACGACAGTATTAATTTTTGAGCATTATTTTTTACACCGTAATGATTCAGCTTCAACAGCAGCGTGCAATGGTCCACGCAATCAAAAGCCTTGGACAGGTCGCAGAAAATGCCAAGGGCATTCTGAGACCCCTCCCAAGCCTCAAAGACATGCTTCAAAAGCGCAACCCCAGCATCAGTTGTGGAACGACCTTTCGTAAAACCAAATTGTTTGTTGTGCAAAAGTTTATTTACATTAAAATGACATAATAATTGCTCAAGTATTATTTTTTCAAAAATCTTGCTTAGGGCAGGTAATATCGATATTGGTCTGTAATTGCTAGGGTCTTCTTTATCTCCTGATTTAAACAATGGTACTACCTTGCTAAACTTCATAAGATCAGGAAATATTCCTTGATCAATACACTGATTAAAAACGTCAGCAAGATAAGGGGCAATAGTATACACAATATTTTTAATAACCTTAACTGATATGCCCCATAAATCAGTGGAGCTTTTCATTTTTAGAGAATTGAAAGCTTTAATAATATCTAAAGCATTAATACATTTAAAATTAAACAATGAATCACTTTCAGCCACATGTCCCTTTAGCACAGATACAGCAGCCGCTGGTGAGGAATCCAAATTTGATGTAGTTTCTACTGGTATGTTTACAAAGAACTTATCGAAAATATTAGCAATTTCTTTATCTGTGTTTATTAATTCATTATTAATTTTAAGCGTTAGGCTATTTTCCCGTGCTTTAGTTTTACCAGTTTCACGATTAATGACATCCCAGGTTGTTTTAGTTTTGTTACTCGAGTTTTTAATTTGCTTTTTAATGCAGTTAGACTTTGCAACTGCACATAGTATTTTGAAAGTCTTCGAGTATTTTTTAACATGTTCTAAGAAACCTGGGCTTTGGTTCGTTTCTCTAAGTTTGTATAGTTCATAAAGTCTGTTTCTACTTTTATAAATACCTGTCGTAGCCCAATCGCAGAACCGTAACTTCTGAGTACATTTAATTGTCTTTGTTTTAAATGTTTTATCAAACTCATAAGTAACTAAATGAAAGAGGTTCCCGTACAAAACATCAGGATTATCCGAATTCCATGGCATTAAAGAAATTTGTTCATCAATGTTGTTTTTAAAATTGTCCAATCCCTTTTTTGTGATAGGTCTGCATTCTACAGTCTTAGGCGTATCTATGACGTTCACAGCATATGAGACTTTCAAACCGTAATGGTCTGATGAAATATTACTAAAAACAAATTTGTTTTCCGGATCACATTCTGAAAAAACATTATCTATGCAAGTGGCGGAGTGTTCAGTCACCCGTGTGGGTTCTAAAAATTTATTAAGTAAATTAAAACTTTTAAATAATGCCAGAAAACGAGTGGTCGAAGAATTGTTCTCAAGAATATCAATATTAAAATCGCCACAAATTACTACTGGTTTATTTTTTAACTTTAATTTTTTTAGAACATCTTCCATGACAGATTCAAAGATTTCATAGGTACCTTTAGGGGGGCGGTATACAGACACAATTATCATGCTATCTAATTCTATACAAGACAACTCCACATGGCGCTCTGATGTAAGTTTCACAATATCCTTTCTTTCTTTATACTTTATATTATTATTCACAAAAATTACAGAACCGCCACGAATAGTTGTTTGCCTAACCATCGCACTTGCTAGTTGAAAATTATTTAGATAAAATGACATATCACCATGCTTTAGCCAGTGTTCTGTAATGCAAATGATTTGAATATTATTACATTCAACAAATAATTCTAATTCTAGATCTTTGCCAGACAGGCCCTGAATATTTTGACTAATTATATTAATACAATTATTAGGCCTGGCTGTTGTCTTGTGCCTCAGTTTAAATCTGAGTTTGTCACTGTTTTATTTGAAACAATATGCGGAGTAGTAGATGAAGTACTAATACTCGGTTTTATGGCCTTAGTTACAGCTGTAACAGAGACCTGTAAATTGTAAGCTAACAAATTAGCTATTTGCATCCTACATTTTTTCGGCAGATACATACTATCTGGAGTCAATGTAAAAGTGTTAATAAATTTATTAACGTCAAAGTATAAAATAACGTCACTGTGACGACAAATCAAATTATATATATACAAATTTAAATCAAAAATGCGCTTATTTTGATCCCAGTTTAAGTTACTTGCATAAGGGAAAGCGCTAATTATTATTTTACATCTTGTTTCAGTCTGTAATGTTAATAGAATATTAATATTTTTAAGAATGTCCCTTTTTGTAATATGGGAACTGTCCCCACATAATATTACTACTGTTGTAGCGTCATCAATATGTGACTTATCAATATTTTGTACAATTTGGTTAAAAGATAAACCAGGAGTACAAATATTAATAAGTTTTTTAGAGAGCTTATCTCTTAGAGCTAAACCTAGTCCCTGACCTAATTTATCTGAAAACATAATTGTTTTAGCCTCCTTTGAGTTACAAGATAATGCTGGTTTGAAAGTGCATTTACTGTAGCTACTTTGTAATGTTTCTATGCAGGATGATGAATGACAGGGGCTCTGTGTAGATTGGCTAATTTTATTAATATTAGAATCGTTATTGTGAAGAACTGAAGATTCAACAATAGGTTGACTATTTACTAAAGAATCATACCGGTCCGCATTGTAATTGCAGAGTTCCACTAACTCTGTGGCAGATTTGATGTGCTCATCAATTTGTTTCTGCGCAAGAGAGTACTTCTTTTGCACAAGTTCAAGTGACTCATGCAACTGAATGATTTTCAATTGCAATTTGTTAGTGTCCCGGTCATACATTTGCCTGCTTTCAGTTAATTTACTACTATAAATTTCCAATGAATCCAAGAGGCTAATTCGTTCTTTTCTTAATAATTATAATAATCTTATGAATAATTAAAAGGAAGTGTGATGTTTCATATTCAAACAAGAAACTTTACTAGGTATATGAATTAATTACTACTTAACGCCCGGAAATGTAAGGGATCCTCTTAGAACTCTTGACGGTCATTTAGTACTTAAAATTATATTTATACTTATGAACATATTTTGTATTAATCATCGAAATTAATAGGACCCGGCAACAATGTGGGTACCTATATAAGTACCTACTTAGCCGTGGGAAATTAATTGAGCGACATCCAACTAGGACAACCTTCGTCTTTGGTCCCTTATTTAAAAATTCTATAAAAATATTGTGTAAAATAAGAAAATTTACTTATTAAATAAGTAGCTGTGTAGTTTATCGTATTATTTTTAGAGGTAGCTTATATTATAATAATTACACCTAAACACAACTTAAATAGGATTATATCTGACAGTTCTAAATGTCAAATTACCACAAATAATTAAAGTGGGTTGAAATATTTTTACTACTGTATTTATTTACAACTTCTAGGTGCATATATTTAAGTATGAAATATTTATATAGGAAATCGTAATTTTTAGATTATGACCGGAATCAAAAGAATTTCAAGTTCAAGTCATAAAAGGCAAAGGTATCTAGTATCTGTGTAGTAAAGTCCTTCCACATATCACAAAATAACACCAGTTAAATTCAAGCAATGCAATTCTCGAGGAAAAAAATTGCTATAGGAAACACAGAGGCACAATTATAACGCGCAAGGTCCACCAGCCATCTACTTAGTTCCTTAGCCGGCACCCATGCTTGAAGCGACATTGTCACAGGCAAATTAACAAAACTGTGTCAATGTTAAGACTCGTACATCGTCCGTCAAACAACGTAATATTGTGGTAATACCGAGTTTTTTAAGCAGACCAATTAACAACAATATTTTCTCGCTACGATGCGCTACGGTGCACATGAGGCCAAAATTATTTGTTACCGTCTTAGCCATTGATAATTTGTCAAAAATGTTTCCTGTATTTTGCAATGAATGAGTTTTTACTGAAGGGTAAATACCTACAATATTACCTAACCCCTAAAGAAATTCAGTTTCCGTCACATTATGTAAGTCACTACGAAGAAAAGTGAAAAATTGCAACACTTTTTCACAATTTTTTTCTAACCGATCATTATTTTGCGAAGAAAACTAGAAATTAGAAAAGTCCAACGGGTTTAAACTTTAAACTCAATACTTGTATTATGTTATATTTAAAAACCGTTTTTAGTCAAAACGTTTTTTCCCTAGTTAAAACTGCTTTTAACAAAAGTTGGAACTTAGTTTTCCCTATAGTTAAAAGTAGATTTTTCTGCTACGTATATTTTAATTGTTAGTTAGAACTAATTATATTAAGATACCTACTCTTCGTTTGAAGGAATGACTTAATTAAATTTCTATTTGGGGATGGATTGTTCAAAATCTACAGCACTTTTGCTTTATTTGCATCAAATTATTTTTTTGGTATTATTTTTTAAAACATTACTTAATAAAAAACAATGCCAGCAAATGTTTTTTTTAATCCTTTAGTTATAATTTAAGCAATAAAGCGCTGCAATGAATGGATCGACACTTCATATTCTCTATAGTTTTAACTAATACGCAGCAGTAAATTAAGTTTTAACTAGGGAAAACTAGTTTTAACGAAGGCATTTAGATAAAATTGGTTTACACTAGCGAAAATGCGTTTTAACTAAAACCGGTTTTTAACTGTAAAATAAAAAGGTCAATTTACATAAAAAGGTAGGCCAGCCAAGTTCCATCGGCTTCGCCGTGGTGGGGGTGTGTGGTCGTAGTGCCTAATTAGTATACTCACTTGGAAGACGCTCCAGAACTTGAAGGAGCCCTCGTTGATGATCCAGTCGTAGTAGCCGGCCCAGGGGTCGGTGTACCGTCCCTGCTTCACCGGCTTGGCCGTGGTGGTGGTCTCGTGGTCGTGGTGCTCATCGTAGTAATCCTCGAACCCTCTGCCGCTGTCCGCTGTGCCGTTTCTTGTCGATGGCCTTCGGACCTTGAAATGAAAATGACAAGTAGATATAAATTTTTGAGTCTCTCATTTTTTTGCTTGTCCTCTAACTCTAATTGAACAGCTTGCGACTCTTAATTTCAAAGACTTTGATAAAAAAAACGGAAAATACCAATGTCCTTTATTTTAGCGAAAGGATTTTAGCGATACAACCTAGAGAAATCTTTGGGTCTACTATAGTAGATTGTTATGCAAGACGCTAAAATTACCCATTGCATACGAGGTAGTTTTATTCCCGAGCTTTAGCGAGGGAATAAATAGAAACCGAGTTACAATGGGTTTTAGCGTCGTGTGTTACACTATACTTTTCACTACGATTGCGAGAAAATAAAATACAATATTAAATAGTTTATACACCTACTTCCGTAAACGAATCCACTCGTTTCTCTATCCTCCACTTCATAATCTTTTTGTACAATATTTAAATAAATGATTTGTGCTTGACGGCAAAAGATTAAAATTATTTATTTCCTATTACAGTCACACAATTCAATCAGTTTGTAATTATAGAAAAATTCTAAAGATTTCGCGCCACGGTACCTTTTTTTAATTTCCGCTGTAGCAGCTAAGCAACACAAACACGCATTCTACGATTTACTCTGTACACAGAGTATAAATAAGTCTATGATTTCACCGAAGAGATGCTTTTAGTTCCATTTTCAAAAATAAGAATGAGACACTGGGGGCCTATTACGAAACTTGGTCACGATAGTCGTCCGCAGTTCGTCGGTTGTAGTTATTACAAATATTCTCAATGTAGCTATCGTAGTCCATAGTCTATTGAACGAATAATTATGGATCCACTAGAGATAAACTGTCAAATTTACGCAATCATTTTGCAATATCGCATACGCAAGTGCTTTGTAATAGGAATCAATCAGAACGAAGCACGGCCGCAGCTGCGTGCATCGTATTAAACTTTTCGTAATAGACCCCCAGTATTAAGTCGAGCGAGTTTTTATTCGTGATTATGAATAAAGACTTTTTCACTCCTCTTGCTCAAAAAGTGCGTCATTGTAACGTACAAGAGTCGAGATAAAATAGCATAATAAGCCCTAGGGGATAAAGTTTTTTCTTTTTTAATGTTTGTCTATTACCAATGAGCGTACTAAAACGAAAAAGTCTTTATTCATAATCACGAATAAAAACTCGCTCGACTTAATACTGGGGGTCTATTACGAAAAGTTTGATGCGATACACGCGGCTGCGTCCGTGCTTCGTTCTGATTGATTCCTATTACAAAGCACTTGCGTATGCGATATTGCAAAGTGATTACGTAAATTTGACAGTTTCTCTCTAGTGGATCCGTCATTATTCGTTCAATAGACTATGGACTACGATAGCTACATTGAAAATATTTGTAATAACTATAACCGACGAACTGCGGACGACTATCGTGACCAAGTTTCGTAATAGGCCCCCAGTTTCTCATTCTTATTTTTGAAAATGGAACTAAAAGCATCTCTTCGGTGAAATCATAGACTTATTTATACTCTGTGTACAGAGTGAATCGTAGAATGCGTGTTTGTGTAGTTTAGCTGCTACAGCAGAAATTAAAAAAAGGTACGATGGCGCGAAATCTTTAGATTTTTTTTATAATTACAAACTGATTGAATTGTGTGACTGTAATAGGAAAGAAATAATTTTAATCTTCTGCCGTCAAGCACAAATCTTTTATTTAAATATTGTACAAAAAGTTTATGAAGTGGAGGATAGAAAAACGAGTGGATTCGTTTACGGAAGTAAGTAGGTATAAACTATTTAATATTGTATTTTATTTTCTCGCTATCGTAGTGAAAAGTATAGTGTAACACACGACGCTAAAACCCATTGTAACTCGGTTTCTATTTATTCCCTCGCTAAAGCTCGGGAATAAAAATAACTTGTATGCAATGGGTAATTTTAGCGTCTTGTATAACAATCTACTATTTCGTTTTAGTAGGCTCATTGGTAATAGACAAACATTAAAAAAGAAAAAACTTTATCCCCTAGGGCTTATTATGCTATTTTATCTCGACTCTTGTACGTTACAATGACGCACTTTTTGAGCAAGAGGAGTGAAAAATACATTATGTGTCCGCGACAAAACGTAATATGATGATTCACTGGAAAGAAAGTTATGGGGTTGGAAATGAAAGTTAATGGACGTTTTCTCAGAGTCAACTTTGAACATACACAAACAAGTACAAACAACAACTAAAAGTATGGGTTTTCTTAAGAAGTAAAGATTATTCTGATATCAATTTTACGTAATTTACTGTTAATTCTGAGCGTTTTTAGTAGTTTTATGATTTTCGATTAGGATTTTTTTTTTGCATATTCCATACTTATTTCAAAATTCCTAGGCCGGTACGAACTATTCGACTATAGGTAAAGAGATAACATTCATTTTTTTTATTTCATGTGCTTAGAACAGTAGTTCAATCTAGAAGCTCAAAGAAGTGCCTTCGCGCATTTTGTGAAAAAAAAATCTCTGCAATTTTGGGTTTAATTAAAAAGTTAAGCTTTTGCACAAAGCGAGGCCGCTACGAACTATTATTCCAATAGCTATTCTGCACTGTTCAATAAGTCAAAATTGTTAAATGTATTTTTGTTTCTGAGATCAAGATCGTCAAAAATTTGCCATTTTGCGCAAAAATTACAGTCAAGATAATAAGGCTGTTAATTAGTAGGTACCTATAATCGAATTCAATGTCAGTATTCTACATTTCACAAATTATGTCTCCAACAAATATTTGGCGATAAGTTGTTAAATGCCCAATTAGTAAGATAGGTGTATTCGAATCGTTTGTCCCCCGTGTTAATAGCCGAGTACACAGCACCGACCCACTGGCAGTAGACGGGCCGATTTACAAGTTCGTGTAAGATCTGTTTGCAGTGCTGTTGTTAGCGACGCCCGGTCACCCACTTCAGGGAGCCCCGTTACTGACCTCCTCTACCTACTCTGAAGGATGAATTCCGATTGTCATTTCTTTTGACTATTGTTTACTCGGAAACGCCGGCAAATGATTTGAAATTCCAACGAATTGCGTAATTTTGCCTTAAATAATGAAACATTAAACTTAATTGACGTCTCTGAGTACGGCGGTTAGAGTATAACTAAATACTAATAATGTAGAGTTTCATTATCTAAAATGCGATTAGTCCTAGGTCTACTAAGTTTAATATATCAGTGCGCGTTTCTTGTTAATGCTGCGCATCCTTGGACGAGTGCGCAAGTGCGCATCACGTTGAACAGTCTGAAGCCCGGTCAGTATCATCTCGGAAGGTAAGATAAGCTAAAAATGTCTCCTCACCGTGACTGCAGTAGAGTTGCGGTGCGACGGTGCGCGGGCGCTGGTGCGTTTCTTGTTGATGTTGCGCACCACGTCGAGCAGGGTCCGCAGTCCGGTCAGTATCAGCTCGGAGGGCGGCATGCTCGATCTGGTGGGGGCGGCTGACGCGCCAGACTCCTCCACTTCGTCAAATTCATCTGGACTGGTAGGGATAACAATCCTATGTTTTAATCACGGCTATAAACTATCTGTGTGTCAAATTTCATCCAAATCTGTTGAGCCCTTTTTGCGTGATTGAGGAACAAACATCCAACCCCACAAACTTTTACATTGTATAATATTAGTAGGAAGTAGGATAATTGAGCGCTTTTGTGGAAATTCAAAAGTTGTAAGTACGTTATAAAGTTGCGCCCTCAAGCTTAACATTCACAAGCAAATTCCCGGAAGACTTTATTATCCATAATTAATAAAAATATAAACGAATCCATATAATCAATGAGAAACACTCAATGAGAACTCAATGAGAAACTCCAAAAATATTAAACCCACAAACGTTTACGGATTTAAATAAAATAACGTTAATATTTGATGGTTTGAGTGATATCTCCGAAGTTTAAGATATATAGTGATATCAGGAGTCAGGACTACGAGTTCTTGACGTAGCTAAATCTAAAATCTCTTAGCTAGAATCTATCTGCATAAAAAATATGACGTAATACTACTTACTATTACTAAAATGCAAAATAATAACACTTACTGCAAAGGTATATATTTGTGTTTAAAATAAGGCGGCGCATGCGGCGTAGCGGTGTCGTAGCGGACTGCAGCGCGGGCGCCGCCCGCCCAGAGCGCGAGCACGCCCGCCACCCACACAAACACATGGCAGGAAAACAATATATTCCTTTTCGACACCATGATTATAAAAAATATGAAACTTTTTTTGACACTTTTCGGTGCGCTCGCCAATGTCTCGGCAACAACTGGTTGGTCTGAAACGGTTCCTTCCGTTACATGTTCAAAGGGAGCTCGTATAATATGACTAGTGCTAACATCGTGCTCCCGATAATTGTGTGAATTAGATTTGTGGTTCTGCGTAGTCGCAAGTGAAAGCCATGCAGCTCGCGCCGATCTAATTGATGCGTTATGATTACTTTGTCTGCTGGTGTCTTTGAAGTTCAAGTTTTATTATCGCAGTTTTGTTAATTGAATACACAGAAATGGGGCAATTTTGTTACAACTAAAAAGTTATTTAGTTAGACACAACATTATAAATATATTAATTAACAGCTAAGCTTAATTAATTGTTACCTTGTCTTGATCATATTAATGATTTTATGCCAAAAAAAATTCAAACCATTTGTTTTTAATTATTGTAAACTATTTCATTGCCGATGAGGTAACTCTATGGTTGACTATGTAATCAAATTCAGTTCTATTTTTAAATTTCTTTTCTACCCTTGGGTGGAGCCATTGACCTCTATAGTTAAATAGAAAAAAAATTCTTCAGGTCAGTGGGTGGAACGAAGAGTTTTTGACCCGCTGCTTCGTTTAATTATACATCACATTCCGAATATGAGAAATGAAAAAAATATGGTAGAACTTTGGGCTGACTGGCCGGCCGCAGCGTGTTTCACACTGAATTCCATTAAAAAAAAAAACATGTCAGTGGTGTTCCATATTTGAAAAAAAAAAAAAAAAATGTACCCAAGGCCAGTGGCTTATCATGGCTTCCGAAGCACGAAGTGAATTTTTGGTCACCCATCCGACGACCAACCCGAGCGATAGTAGCTAAACCGCGACATTCCCAGGCCAAATGCTATGCCACTTCACCTTTGGAGATCCTCATATTAGGAAATTAAATGCTGTTCGTTGGTAAGCGTATCACATGAGAACGACTGAATTTTGCTATTTTTTGTTCTCGTCCGAAAAATGAAAGAAAATGTTATTAAAGCTTTCCGGGAGTTTTCAACAATCTTCATTGCTAACTACCTATCATTTCTCACGGTTCAAACAGTGGATTATTCGTGATTATTTATTTTGGTGTGTTTTTGGCCACGGACAAGTTATCAGGAAAAAATTAGGACGATAAAGCATAATTTAGCAGATCAATTCATAAAACTAACACATTTTTTTATTTGGACAGGACGTTTGAAATACGGCCTCCCTTATTGTACTGGCGGTGATGCAGGCAGAGATGGGAGTGGGCCTGGATAGTTGGCTGAATCACAGATTTATTGTGGGAAGAGTGAATGTGGGTATATTTAATTTTATCATAATATATGATTAAGCCAACATCGTGGGCCCATAATTACAGAGTAGATCAAAGTAAATTTGCATTATGTTTCGTACAGTGTCTAAGTTCTTATCTGCCACCAGTAAACATGTATCGTCAGCAAATGATGCAGGTCAGCAGCAGACGAAGAAATTTCAGTCGGGGTTAAACATGGGTTTTATGACTCAGTCTCGAATTCTCGTCTGTCCTGCCGATATGGTGTCTCAATGTCATTCCAGTGGTGTAGCGCCTAATATTTTTTTCACTCCTCTTGCTCAAAAAGTGCGTCATTGTAACGTACAAGAGTCGAGATAAAATAGCATAATAAGCCCTAGGGGATAAAGTTTTTTCTTTTTTAATGTTTGTCTATTACCAATGAGCGTACTAAATCGAAAAAGTCTTTATTCATAATCACGAATAAAAACTCGCTCGACTTAATACTGGGGGTCTATTACGAAAAGTTTAATGCGATACACGCGGCTGCGTCCGTGCTTCGTTCTGATTGATTCCTATTACAAAGCACTTGCGTATGCGATATTGCAAAGTGATTGCATAAATTTGACAGTTTCTCTCTAGTGGATCCGTCATTATTCGTTCAATAGACTATGGACTACGATAGCTACATTGAAAATATTTGTAATAACTATAACCGACGAACTGCGGACGACTACCGTGACCAATTTTCGTAATAGGCCCCCAGTTTCTCATTCTTATTTTTGAAAATGGAACTAAAAGCATCTCTTCGGTAAAATCATAGACTTATTTAAACTCTGTGTACAGACAGAGTGAATCGTAGAATGCGTGTTTGTGTTGCTTAGCTGCTACAGCAGAAATTAAAAAAAGGTACCATGGCGCGAAATATTTAGAATTTTTTTATAATTACAAACTGATTGAATTGTGTGACTGTAATAGGAAAGAAATAATTTTAATCTTCTGCCGTCAAGCACAAATCATTTATTTAAATATTGTACAAAAAGTTTATGAAGTGGAGGATAGAAAAACGAGTGGATTCGTTTACGGAAGTAAGTAGGTTTAAACTATTTAATATTGTATTTTATTTTCTCGCAATCGTAGTGAAAAGTATAGTGTAACACACGACGCTAAAACCCATTGTAACTCGGTTTCTATTTATTCCCTCGCTAAAGCTCGGGAATAAAACTACCTCGTATGCAATGGGTAATTTTAGCGTCTTGTATAACAATCTACTATTTATTTTTCAGTTTCCTTGCACAGAGCACTTTTGACAGCTCATCAACCTTTATGGCTTTATAATAAAGGTCAATAGCCTAATGAACATATTAATGAACTCGACTGTACCTATTTAGCAATAAAATATAAAATTGGCTGAATAATTTATTTATTTTTATTATTATTATTATTTTAATGTCTGGACATTTAAATAGATAAAGAACAGAAGTTGGTCGAAAACTATTTATAGTTTGATGATAAATTGTAAAGTAGTATGATAAATAATAATACTAAGTATGATTTATCGCACCAGTACTTTTTGTATGGTCTGCGGATTTATCATACTACTTTTGAACTTACCTAGTCCTAAGGTATTAAAAGCTCACTTATTAAGACTAGTACCTACTACTCGCATCATTTAAAACACACCATTTGTTTTTATTGACCCTATAAAACTCGTTCTATGTAGGAAGATACTTCTTGGACCAGAGAATAGAACAAAGTAGTTTTATCTTTTATAAATCAACAAAGTAGAACAAGATTAAAATAAATGTGAGATTGTAAAGCAAGTGATAGTGTAGGAAATGAATGAACATTAAATCCTCAGTCGATGAAACTTTGCAGGGATGTAATAATAGTATGAACCAAAACCTATGTACAAATATTATACTTTATCATACTGTAAAGTTTCGTCTACTCAGGATTTACTGTGGGGTTCCACTACCTTCCTTTCATACACTATACCATCACTATACCTATATTTTTACAATATTTGTTGTTGTATATTTGTAACTTAATTAAATAAATAAATAACTTGTTTAAAAGCAAAGGATAAAATAAAATACAAGTATTAAAATTAAAAAATGTATTGAGCAAACATTATTTTAAAACCGTACGTCTATACGTAATAAGTTTATGTTGTGGTAATGAACTATATTCAAAACAATAAGATTAAAAATAAAATATTCTTCTTAGGGCTGATTATTCAATGCCTAGATAGAGCTTTATCCGTTTGATATTTTGGTTTGATAGCGTATTATACTGCCAAATTGAAAATGCTTGTCATTCATTTGTCTGTCACATTTTTGAATGACTTTTATTAGATTTTGGTTAATATTTAATTAAACTGACTGATATCTTTTCTCTGAGGATTGAAAAATCAGCCCTTATTAAATATGCCCAGTCCACAACATGTTACATCTAAACTAAAATAAATTATATAATACTATATATACAGTTGGTTTCTATTCTACTAAGACATGGATTCACTTTAATTTTTTACACATATATTTTTCTGCCGCTTCCCCGATGGCTTTTGTGACTCTACCAGTTACTTCGTGTAAGTTTTCAGTAGACAAATCCCAAGAATCTAGTGATCGTTTGGACAAAAATGTTGCCGTCGTATCATTTGGTCTCCAACTGTTTGGATAAACTATTTTGTGTCTCAATACTGCTTTAATAATCAAAGCTCCCACGTATACGATGAAGTATACACTGAAATACAGTGGCAAATAATAAAGCTTCTTCCCTAAATAATAGTAACTGTACCTGTTCACACGAGGAGACTCGGTCGTGGTCGTTGTGGTAGTCGTGTGGTGGTGATGATGGTGATAGAAGTCATGATCGTCAAAATCGTGGTGAAATTTAAAATCTCCAGGAAAGCCAGCTGGGAACCCGCTGTCATCCATTGGAGGCCCTGAATCCATATCCGGTTTCATGTCAGCTGGTGGTGGAGGTGGCATCATTCCTGCTGAGTCATCTTTCATGGCATCTCCACCCTTTACAAGCCCCGCTCCTCCATGTGGCTTGTTATAAATCAATTCAGGATAGTCCCCGTCATTGTGAAAAGGCAATGGCCCATGAGGATTATAACCTGGTGGAGGATGATCGTCGTCAAAGGGTGGCTTATTATAATGATACCCATGAAAATCTGGTTTATCTTCAGCCATAGGAGGAGAATCATCTTGATCTCCCATGTCCATAGATGGGGGAGTATCCATTGTCATTGGTGGTTTCTGATGGCTGTAACCTACGTTTGTTGCTGGCGGTGCTTCCTCGCTTGGACTCGCTGGCTTATTATATGAATATCCACTAAAGGGCTTACTGAGCGGGGGCAACGTGGGTCGAAACGATGACTTCGGTGGTTGGTACTGATAACCTAAATCCATTGGTCCATCATCAGAATCGTCACTCTGAGGAGTATAGGAAGGAGCATTTGGAGGTTGGTACATTGCTACAGACGGGTTCCCTGCTGGTAGAGATGGTCCTGGAACTACATCAGGTGATGATCCTCCAAATGGGGGAAATGATTCGTAACTTGTTGGGGCAGGAAAATCATTTCCTGTTACTTTTGGTGGTGGGGGTGGTGGAGGAGGCACCAAATTCGCAACAGCTTTTGTTGGGGGGCTAGATTGTTTCGATTTGCTACCATATTCATGAGGTAAATAGGGTTGAGCAGGATTATAGCGATCGATTTGCTGACGTACTGGGTTCACGTCTTGAACTTCACCTCTGACAGGATTTTGTATGTCTTTAAAGTTATCCAAACTAAACTTGTTGTTACTTTTCTTGTTGTTAGAAAAGCCATTAGATACTGATTGCTTTATGTTTTTCATTTGAAATGGCTTCAGACTAACATATGGAAAACGCATATTTGGCTCAGTACGGATAGCTCTTGATTCGTTTTCAGCCCCATTTCCAGGGTTAGAAGCAAACCTGCAATTTTGAAAAGAATTTGATTTAGATTATGTATTGAAATACTCCTTATAAAAAAACATTAGTACGTTAGGTTACGTTACTTTAAAAAACCAAATACCATACCCCGGGAAAGCAAAATTGTCGTCAATGACGTCGTCCTCAGTTTTCGTTTCTTGGTCTTCACCAGTATGTTCTAGTTTTGATTTATCTGATTCTGTTTGTTCTTTAGTCAATTCGATGGGCACTTCTTCCCATTTGCCCGAATATTTGTCATGTTTTTCGTTATCAATTATGTGCCAAATGTTTTCTACATTTGTGAGCTGTGGTGAAGACGTCGTTGTGGTCGTCGAAGAAAAATAAATGGGTGCGTGAACGTTGCTGTACTGTTCATTGTTCATGGTAGAATCATCAGTGATGTCACTTGCACTGTTCGCTTGTTCTTCTTTTTTCATGATTTCGTCATTGTTTTCGTCGGGTACGTATATCGGTTGAGAGGTACTAGGCGATGTTATTGTTGCACTTGCTTTTTGTCTTATTGTCTCTTTTTCCAACAAGTTGCGTATAGATTTTCTCATGTTGTCACCACTGTCAGATTCAAATTCCGCAAAAATTAAATCAGGCGTTTTCACTGTCGTAGTTGTACTACTTTTCGGTGGATCCATTCTTCTCCTCCAGTTGTGGTAATAAAAAGGTGCAGACCGGCCTTCATCACTCTGGGTTCTGGACGAAGGAGTCACAACATATACTGATGGACTAGAAAGATGTAACGATAACACGATTTTTGATAGACACTGCAATAACGTAAGACCTATTACAACTTTCATTTTCAGGCTTTAACAGGACATTTGTTTATTCACGACGACGACGTCTTATTGAGTTGGAGCCTCACTAAAAAATGAAGTCTTCTACTGAAGATTTTCAGATGTCACACGTGTCTGGCATGGTCGAGTGTGAAAATGTGATAATTTGTAACGGTACATGAGTATGTAGCACATCTAAGGCACGATCTAGATGCCCCGAACCAAGCTGCAATTTACACTATTAACAGAACAATCAATGTCGCTTGGCAGCGAGACAGTAGAAAGTGTTTCATATAAAATATTTACATACTGAAAATTGAAGCGATATACTTTCAATAAATGCATATAGTAATATTTCAATATTGCCTGATTGCAATATTCAATCCACAAGACAGTTCTAGTTATACATGATGAACTGCGAAAACAGCTTTTTGTGTAAGGCATAAACACAGAATACATAATAGTACAAGTGAATTAAGGCAGTCTCAAGGTCAACATGTGCCGTCGACTGTATTACTATTTTAAATTAAAATACAAGGTTTTCAAACTCACCATTGCATAAAGTCTACACAATCAAGTCAAAAAACATTTATGGCTTATCTAAGTAAATTGTGTTGCACTAGGAGTTGTAACAGTGAGAGACGAGCAATGGTTGTCGTTGACAGGGGTCAACCGCAGCCGTTGATTGTTGTTTGCAAAGAAAGGGTTATGTTTTTTGCGGCGCGTATTTTGTTATATATTTCATCAATCGGTTATTTCTTTCCCTCATTCCTCTGTGAATTGAAGGATTTCCATTCTCCCTCTTTCCAAAGACTGAGCTTGACTTAATAAGTTATAAAATAAATTTGTTTATTGTTACTTATTAAGTAAGTAGGTAGTACTTTTTTCGTTATTAGTAGACTGAAAATGCTGAATGACAATCTGAATTAGATGTATTGAAAAAAAAAACCTGCTTGCTATCAACAATTTTATTTTTATACATAAATAGTAATAACTTATTTCTCTTTATACACATAATTTGTCATGTTAACAATAGTTACTTTAAAGTAATTTGTATTTTACTCGATCTATGTAGCCTAGTTTCCTGTGCATAATACTATCCGTTAACTTTACTGTTCTCCTTCCTCGCTTCGATGGTAGACTCTGTATCATTATAGGCCGGGTTGTCTACTCCGGAATCACTACCGCCATCTATGTTGTCCGGAGTTAACTTTGGTGGACTCGCGTCGGTCGCTTTTGCCTTATCATCTATAGCAGTGCTTTCAACTTTATTGCTTTCGAGTTTGGTTGCGTCAGCATTGGAATTTGTTTTCTCAGCTTCCATGCTGTACGCTTCTCTGTTCTCGACGTCTGCTTTCGGCTTTTTCTTGCAGAGGTCGTTCTCATCTCCGACAGCCCTTTTGCGAATGTAAAACTTGTTGAACAAAAAGTAGATACAGCCAGTCAACAAAGTGGCAGCAGAAAATATTTGATAAGTTGGCCTCGTTCCGACATATTTCATTAGATAGCCTCCTATTAAACTTCCTGCACCACGACCTGTAACATTGAAAAGGAAATCATGAATTTCGTTTTTATAATATTCGGCAACTCACTGTCAAAAACTCTTTTGCAAAATTTTAGTACCTACTTGAACGAAAAAATCTGCAATTTCTTAGAGAAATCATTTGTTAACATTATGTATAAATCATTGGTTAAAAATCGTTGTCTAAAAACGGGTTGCTCTGATATAGACGAGTTTAAACCGGAAACCGATAGAAATCAATACTTATTTCAAACTGTAGAATAGATAAAGAGAAAGTTTATAATATGTAGTTTAAGTGCGAACTTGCGCAGCCGATTAGAAAATTAAATGACTTTATTACTGGACGCTATCGTAGGCATAGCAAAATAATTTGGCAATGCTAAGTGGAGAAGTCAAATTAATACATTGTCATTGGTCATAACATTTTATTTATTCTTATTTGATCCCTTAACAAGACTTTATAAAACTTGATTAACAATTACAATTAATTATCTCAATGGGTAAAGATGTAACGACATAGTTAAATTAAATCCCCGAGCATACACTGCACGGACCATCGAGATATGCACGGACTTGTTGTCTGCACGTCACGATCGCAGAAAGAAACGATTGTCCTAATCTCGAAGAAACTTGAATTGATATCATTGATTTGAAAAAAGAATGCGGAACGTTCATCATGTCGGTGGTGGTGGAGGAGAGGCGCGCGGCATACGTCACGGCCGCCGTGAACGACAGCGATGGCGTCACCGACTTACCGACGCCGTAGTAGAGCCCGCCGAGCAGCCCCTGCACGGAGGTGTCGTCGGTGGTGATGGAGGAGAGGCGCGCGGCGTACGTCACGGCCGCCGTGAACGACAGCGATGACGTCACCAACTTACCGACGCCGTAGTAGAGCCCGCCGAGCAGCCCCTGCACGGAGGTGTCGGTGGTGGTGGAGGAGAGGCGCGCGGCGTACGTCACGGCCGCCGTGAACGACAGCGATGACGTCACCGACTCCAGCGCCTCGAACACCAGGCACAGCCACGGGTTGTAGATCAGCGAGTACCCTGCAACACACAATGCAACAATTTATATAGGAGAGCCCACAGTCACAATCTAGAGACGCCGCACTACTCTCCTACATCGGGCAAACAAAGAGAAGCATAGGGACCAGCGTTAAAGAGCATTAGCTGACATGAAACATAGCCGCGATAACAAGTCTGCAGTGAGTGAACACGCCTTTGAGAGGCCCAAACATTATATTAGATTTGACAAACCCCAAATCCTTACTAGGGAATGTAGATTTATTCCTAGAATGTTCCGCGAGGCTATCGAAATAAATAAATATCCTAATTTCAATAGAGATGATGGTTGGAAAATTCCACCAGCTTGAGACCCCATCATTCACAAGCTAAAGCCCCAAACAGACACTGTAAGATCTAATGATACGCTTTTCTCTCCAAGTTTTCTTTCGCCATTTCTTTCTTGGAGGAGCCTCCCAATTTTATGAAATGGTGGTAGTTTCAGTAGATTCTCTCTTTTTACCGACTTCAAAAGGAGGGAGGTACTCAATTCGAGCCCGTTTTTTTTTTGTTTTTTGTATGTACACCGATTACTCGAAGACGGCTGAACCGATTGAAATGATTCAAACGTTATAACATCAGGTATGTTTTCAAGCTGGTCCCATATTTTTAAATTTTGAAATTGGATGATGGGATCCTGGAGAAATCAAGGGAACTCTTTATATATTATAGGCACACCTATAGCGATTTTGCTATTTACTTAAGTAACACGTGCATTTGCTTTCGAAAAGTACCATTTTGGTGAAGTGGAACTGATGATGAAGACCATAGATGATCACCGGAACTATTCAATAGGTACTAAACTAAGTATCTCACTGGTGCGATACGATTACTTTAATATGGTTGCTAGGCTATTTATGTGGTTCATCATAATGCATATGGTGAAGTGGAGCTGATAGTGAAGTACCAGGAGAACTCCTCAAGAATAAACGCCCCTGCGTCGGGAAAACCAGTATTTTGTAAAAGGTGATGTGATGAGCCATTGACGTAAGACTATTGTAACTTAGATAATATCGTCGCTAAATATACAATACTTACCACAAAAAAGTTAAATTTAAAAAATCTTAAGATCGGGGTCTACCCATGTTTTATCTACCTAAATAAACTAAATATAAAAAACTAAAGTAATTATCTACCAAATACAGAAGGTACTTACTTACACAAAAAATAAAAACAAACCGAAAAACTTAAACCAAATAAAAAAAATTGTAAAAAATAATAATTTCTGAACGTCTTTAAAAAATTAATCGCTTGAGGGTAGGTAGGAGTAGCTTCAGTCCCCCGTGACCACGGCAGCTGCAAAGGTGCCGAAACGTCGGGAAAATCAAAATCAAACCAAATACCAACTAATTACCAAAGTACTATCAATAAAATCGCGCTAGTATCCGTTAAAATTTTATTTCATGTCTAGTGAGCGCGTAAGCTTGAGAAGTGAATACCGTACATAAGTAATACGTCATCAAAACTTATTGATATTTGATTTGTGTTTCATTTTTCTAGTTTTCTGACAAAGCTATCCCTATTACCATCTATTACCAAACGCGAATTACAAATAATTTATTCTCAACTCTAGTCGACTAACTGTGATATACGAGTATTTATGTGTAATTCTTCAAGAAATATTTTCCAGATAGGTAAATCCAAGTAAAATTTAAAAATATGTAAACCCGTAATTCGACAGGTATAATCCGCGCGCGATTACTATTATGTATTCTGTGGCGCGATGAGAATGGTAAGGGACCTTGTCAAAGTGAATTGAAAATGACTGTAAAGCAGTAGTGTTAGCGGTACCGTGCGCGTCTCAGTTCCAAACGGTATTATAGCATTCTCATCGCGCGCGGATTATACCTTCTCTTACAAAGAGATGCTTCATCTATGGTAGGACCGTAGTCGAAGGCCTACTAGTTTTTCACATTAGATTAGGGCAAATGTTTTCTTAAAACTAGTCATGTAGGTACTCAATAGAAAACTATATTTAACTAATATTCTTTTACACGGAGCCTTAACCATTCGCATGAACGCTTTTTCAATGCGCGTTAAAAAAACGTTTAAATTACACGAATGGGGGGCAAATGGGAAATGTCCGAAAATGCTCCCTTAGTAATAGAAAAAAAAAACAGATTTTCTTTTACAAGTGTTGAAACTTTTTTTTGTGGTTGTGACAGGTGGTGGCAAAGGTATAATCTCCATTCTGCTGTTACTTTTGTACATTTGTGAAGTCGAAGAGACTTTTCTTTTTTTTAATTTTCACGCAACCGAAAATTCTAAAACTTTTTTCTATTACTAAGCTTATTCACCTATAAAAAAATATTCAGCCAATTTGATTTTTTTCGGACATTGCCACGAGCTATTCGAACTTCATTTAAAGAGGAATTGAAATCGGAATTAGCTCTATGTATCTTTATCTATCTCACCTAGGAGCCTGATGGCGTAGAAGACGAATCCAATAAAGATCACGTTAGCGTGCCCGAGGCGGCGTATGATGGGCCCCGAGAGCACGAGCAGCGGCAGGCCGGCCACGCCGCCCACCGTGATGGTGATGCCCATCAGCGAGCGCGACGCGCCCAGGTCCTGCAGCAGCCAGAATAGGAAGCTCTCGATGTAGCCCCACGCGGTGCCTGCAATCAAAACAGCGGTCTCATTAACCACAGCGGTTATTCTGTGTCATTAACCATAGCGGTTCCGTTGTAAATAAAGTTATACAAAATATCCATAAGCAAAGATCTTGTTTAAACTTAATATTTTCCCAGATGCTTTGTGAGAACTGAGAGATCACATATTTCAGGCTGTATCTTTTTAACTTTTTTTTTAAATTTATTTATCAAAAATAAAACATTACATTGATGTTACGCGCACCAAAAATCACGTTGATTTGTCCGGTGCGGTGTGATGAGAGTACCTACGTATGACAACAGTTACTAGGTACGTATAGATATTTTAGAACGGTTATTAAAAACTCAATTACTACTTAACTAGTCTAAGTAAAAACTACACAACTAGGTACAAGTTTCAGACTCAATATTGCTTCATTGCTTGTTCTAAAACGATACGATAAACCATTTACGAATTTGCGGAGTGACCTCTTAAGCTAGGGTTTCCTAGGATGACAGTGCCGTCATATTACGGGCGTAATTTAGCGGCGTTGAACGTTGTCTATGTAAACAATACGGCGCAGTTTCTAACGTTACGGTGTCACCGTATTGTTTACATAGACAACATTCAACGCCGCTATATTACGGCCGTAATATGACGGCATCACTATACTAGGAAACCCTAGCTTTAGTGCACGCATAGTCCTACCTACATCAATTTGATTGTGATTTGTTTATAAAATGGAATAAAAATAACTACTCAATGCTTCTATAGGTAGGTATACTTACCTATAAGCAGGATTTTATTTATAAATTACTTATTTAACAGGATTTTATTTTTACTATCCATTAATTAAACTTCTGTAATAGAATTCATCCCATTCTACTTAATCCATGACGCGGTTGCTTAAAAAGTAATTGAAGGTTACTTCTTTAGCGGCGTTTTTATTATAAATGAACTATTCATAGTAAGAGGAAAAACTTTATTTAAATCACATACAAAAGGATGACAAAGTACAATTTAATTGCGACCACACTGAATTCATCTTCTTATGTACGTGCTCGCTCAATTGTCTGTCATTTTGTGAAGTCAATATAGAAAATCTATACTTATGTACTTGTTACAAAACAACCAGCAATGTCGAATAGATAGGGACCATCAAACTGAACCACTTTTACTATGGGACCAACTCTGAAATCGCTAAAAAAATCTGCTGTTTCATACAAAAATTAATAACGAAAATATCAAAACGTATGAAACAGCAGATTTTTTTCGCGATTTCAGAGTTGGGTCCATAGCACTTATATAATATTCTGTGCCCATAGTAAAAGTTGTTCAGTTTGATGGCCCCTCCCCAATGATATTAATATCATTGTCCCTCCCTATCTACCATATTCGGCATTGCTGGTTGTTTTGTAACACCCTGTATATTTTTAATTTAATTTTAATAGGTATAACTCCTACTTTTGAAGAATGCTATTAATGCTGTTTTCATCTATGTGAATTTGTTCAATGTAATTCGCTTAGAACTGTGGAACCTACGATTTAAACTTACCCATAATAAAACAGGCGATGAACAGTGCGACAATCTCGATGTTCCTGAACACCGAGATGACATCATCCAGAAGGTTCTGCGCGGGCTGCTTGAACTCGAGGTCGATTCCCAGCATCAGGGCTCCAGATGCCACCTTCAGTACCGCATACAAGTAAAATGCAGGTCTGGAATTAAATTGATCAAAACTTTCAAGCGGCTAATCAGGCAAGGGGTAGTAGTACCTACCTAATCTATTTTTTTTTTCGACTGAATAGAACATAAGCAGCGATTTGCGATTTGTGATCCCGTGACCGCGGAAAAGTGCCGATATTTAAAAACCAAACTTAACAATATTAAAACAACACCTAAAATATCAAAATTTAAATTAAAACACTTTCACGGTGAACAACTTGTTTTTGTTTACCGTAAAGTACAAATCCGCATAAGATTTTTGACACTTTAATCGTTTTTTAAACATTTTTGTTTTAGGCAAAGGTCTCTACGTATAGAATTTCAGGCATAAAAAAGAGTCTTAGCTACCAATAAAACTGTCCTTTTATGCCTGAAATTCAACGTAGTTAATGCACATTACTTGTATTGTATTAGTCTGTTTTTGTAATATTAATAATATTTTTAATATCACTATAATAGACTGTACTATCGTTATTTTTAAGTTTGATCGCTCTGTAATAAAATACTTAGTTGTATCTAACAACACAAGACATGATTTTTAGACAGTTATAAAATAAAGTTAATGTGTAAACAAATTGAACAAATAACATTCACTGCCTGGGACAAGGGCATGTTGGGTCATCAATGGAGGCTGAAGGCTTATTATAAAAAAAACACGATAGTCGGACGCAATTCGTCGTTAAATTTACTTGATTATTGATTTTTTTGTACGTTAATGTGTGTGTGACCAACAACGTACGCTTATCGCGATGCTTTTTTGTAATAGGCCCTCGGAGTATATCTATAATGCTTGTGTTTTGTGGGATTTAACAAACAATGGAAAACTCCAAAACAAAATTTCAAGGCAAACAATATAATGAAGGTCGTCAGGTTTTTGTCACATGACATCCGCGAATTATCACAACTCTTTTCCTTTTTTGCCGTTATTGGAGCCCATCGCCTTTTGTCTTTTTAAGTTAATAAACATCCCGGATAGCGGCGAGGAGATCTTGCTGAAAATGCTGCAGAGGGAGCTATATAATATCGCAGCCATCAGCTCACCTGAAGTCTGTGTAACCCTTGCCGCGGCTGACGTAGTCGATGAGCATCCCGGACAGCGGCGAGGAGATCATGCCGCCGATGCTGCCGTACACGCGCTGCAGCCCGTAGTCGGCGTGCTGCTCGCGCACGATCGCGATCACAGCGCCCTCGAACATCGCGAATGCTGTTCCTCCGATTATACCGATAAACACTCGCACCTGATAACCGACAGAAAACATAATTTCTCATGATAAAAAAGATGATGCTGTATGATTTATTTGTCTACCTACGTATTAATTCAGAGATAGTTTTATTGCAAGCTTACTGTCATCGGTGGTGGTCACCAATAGTACTAGTGCTTTCAGGTAAACTTGAAAAAAATAGGTAAAGTAAGCAGTGACCCAATTCTACTAAAATCATTAGGTATTTTAGACGTAAGTAAAAGCGAATACACAATAAATTGGAGTCGAAAAAAACGCAACAATATGCGGGTGACTATTTATTTACAGTGTCTACTTTTAATTCCTCCAGATAAGAATGCGAAACAACTTATTCTTTATTGATAAATATTCCGGTTGGTATCTACCTATTTCTATTATTATTCAAATCTCTAAGTACTTATCTAAATCTTGTACAGTTTGTGAATGATCACTTGCTTCAAGCTATTGCTGGCGCTCATGCTAATTAGATATAAAATAACAGCTATTGTATTGTACTTTGCGATTAAAATTTATGCACGTTGTATGACGTCATCGTGTAAGTTTTAATAAGTACCTACTTTCTGAAGTTTGACTTTGTATACTTAGCTACATGAAGGTGTTTATCAAAAATAAAAACTTGTTATTACGAAATAGTTATAACTTTAATATAGTTGTACATATCCCTAAAATAATGAACAAACCTAGTGGTAAAAAGCTTACTTTTACAACGATTGTTTATTGATATTTTTATCATTGAATGAATATTTTTTACCTATCTAAGTAAAGTACCTACTTGAGAACAGTTAATCGGTCGTAGTACCTAAGTATAGTAAACCTCAGTAGAACATGCTACTTAGTGAAGCGTGTGTGTCCTATCTAGGACGAGGCCGTAGCGCCTAACAAGTTGCGAAACAATACACAAGCTCCAAGCTTACAAGCTCACAAATCAAGATGCATCAATTTAACTTGCTAAACTGCTGATTTTGTATTCAATATATTAGTGGCATCAATTCCGAAAAATCTACAATGTTATTTGCAACTTTGAGTTATCCTTATCCTCTGAGATGCTATTGATGCATTGTTATGAATAAAAGCACCTAAAGATCTTTGTTAAGTTACTTAAAAAGATATGAGGTAATATAGAATATTACATACAAACTTACAAGATACGCGCGAAAAACATAACCCTCTTGCAGGCTTTAGTTTTTCAGATCATCTTTTATCGGCATGATCAAAACTTGATTTCTGTGCCGGAATGGATGAAAACTGACCAAATTCTTCTCACGCATTAGATAGAAAACGTAGCCTGTATAAAAAGTGTTAAAAGATGAGCACTGCGCCCGCACCAGTAGGTCGGAATGGGTGCAGCGCGGAATGGGGCCGCAGGCATTGGCCGGCTCGGATCAAGTTCGCCATTAGCCAGTTAGCCACGATCGCTCGGCAATCTTTCCATTAACGGTTCCGCCTCTCAATCTGCTAGCGTTTACGTTAACCTGCCACGTGGTCCCCTTGAAACCGACGCAAAATTAGAAGATCAAGATCCACTCCATTAGGTTTATTACTTTATCCTCGAAAATAAACGGGACGCGGAAGTCTTAACAGCTTCCTTTGTGTTAAAGACACTAATTGTCATTTCCAAAGTTTTTGACAAATCTAAATAATATGAGGAAGATACTTACGGCGAGATAAGCCCAGAAAGTGAACACAGGGTCCACTTCGACGTGCTGCACTTTGTTTTCGCATAAGGTCTTCCGAGGCACGGTACCCGCGCACGCGGCCAGGCAGCGTGGCAGCTGCATCGATGCCACGCTTACTTTGACACCCTCCCCTTCCAACACCTAAAATAGAATAACTGTTTCTTTATTTTATGTTACATAGTGAATAATATATCAATTTCAGAATTCTATCTTTATTCATACCCCGTTAAAGTAATCTTTGCACTGGTAGTTTTCTTCCAAATCTGTTGAATTTCCAACGTAAAGTCCTACAATATTGAGCAATCTCTTTTCTTCATCATTTGATACGCGAACTTGATATTTTTCTTCTAAGTTACTTTCGGGAACATCATCGAAAACTTGTTCACCACCCAGTATACACATAGTGTCCGTTGAATTGTGCGTACAAGCCATCTGGTAGAGTTGCGGTGCGGGGAAGAAAACCTCTTGATCGGATATCTTCGAGATGGAGGTGTTGAAGTATATGTCGTTGGTCATGATGCGGGTGGTACTGTGGTCTTTCTTTGGAGCCATGGTGTGGGAGAGCAAACCAGATACAGTATGTCGATACACGAGGCGCTGTGTGTCCAAAGGTGACTGAATTTGTATGTCATAAGAATGAGTATGCACGATCGAAGTAATCTCTTCCTTGGATAACCCATCTGGTAATTCACAGACAAAGCCGCAAGATACAATGCTGTAACAATATTGAACAACCATTTATTCAGTAACATGAGATTTCCGCGCATTTGAAAGGCTCTGGTAAGAATGTAACGATATACTTTGTTTCATGTTTACCGTGAGAACTGTAATAGAATTACGTTGTCTCTTACGCCATTGTAAGCGGATCAGTTGTTATTAGTGAACTGAAGGAAACGTCTAAATGGTCAGTATAATACTTACATACATACATACATACACTCACGCCTGTTTCCCATGGGGGTAGGCAGAGACTATGGATAAGGGGGTAGGCAGAGACTATGGATAACCATTATAGACTATGCCATAGTCTCTGCCATAGTCTCTGCCATAGTCTATAATACTTACGTGAGGTTAACGTCATACGGGTACGGGTGTAGCGGCTCGCAAGGGTAGTCGTTCATGTGCTGCAGCCGCAAGGTGTCTGGGCACGTGACCAGCAGCTCCACCGCTGGCGGGAAGGTGATCGTGAGCCGGCCCACGGGCACCGCCAGCAGCAACAGAGCCGATACCCCACCCAACGCTGATGACAATGCCAGCAACAACTTGTGGACAAACATCGACAAAAATAAACTACAAACTTTAACCACTTTAATTTTCAAAGTATCAGTGAAATTACTAACAAACATAAGCAGAAAGACTTTTTGTAAAGACGGCGCAGTTTTGAGTAAATTGCTACTAAAAGGGAAAAACAGGAAGTAGTAGTTTAAGAAGTAGGCATCATGATTCGCAAACAGGGCATTTACTGTTCTATTTCGCTATCATTCGCCGTACCGTTAATTACCTACAATCGCTGGAAAATATGTAAGTAGGTATATCGAAACTCTATGAAAAAATACGAGCCTTGTAATACTTTGACATAAATGAAAAGCAACTTTCCAGTTATCGAAATGTGACTTGTGATTTTCCTATTTTATTAACCGACTTCAAAAAGGATGAGGTTATCAAGTCGACTGTATTTTTTATGTACCTATGTTTTACCATAACTTCTCAGTTGTTATTCCATTAGAAGCAATACAAAGTATTTACGGTTTATCTTATATCTATATAATCACAAGTTTCTTGAGCCCGTTCTTCTTGTCAGGTAAAAAGTCTGGAACAGGTGGTAGTTTAAAAAAATAGAGCTAGACGACTCAAAAGTGCTTAATTATTAAGTTTATTTGAATAAAGCCATTTTGACTTTGACACAATAGATAGGTAATCCAATAGTTAGTATTAATAGAACTAATATTATATGAAAAGAATCCAATTAAGCAATTCACTCAAAGTTTCATAATAATTGATGTTCAAAACAATGGTGTTTTACAGTACTACGATATCTAAGATATTGTACTTATGCTTATTTTTATATGAATTCATCAAGGCTTTATTATGAGTAACTTGTTATAAGTTGCAGTCGTCGCTATCCATGTGTATAATAGAGCTTATTTTTATTGTAGGTATTATATTTCCATTATGTAACGATGGATATTTGTAGCCAGGGAACGAGACTCAATAGTTCATATCACTAACCCACTTTCTCTAACTCAACCGATTACTATATCTATCTACGGAATAACGTTTTGACACAAAGTTTTATCACTAAAGTTATCCTTAGATTGAACTATTTGTGACTAAAAATCATTACTTAACATCAAACCAATTGTGAAATTCCAAACTTTATTTAATTTGCAAATTCCTTTTAATATGTTTTTGAGATAAAAAAAAACTCCTTTCCTTACATAATCCCAAGTTAAATCGAGTTGCAAATGCAACATAGGCATGCCGCCGATTATTATGTTTTCATTCAAACAGTGAAAACATTTTTCGCTATTGTTAACAAAGGTTCTGCGCTGTGCCATAACCGTATACACACATCAGTCATGTTACCATTATAACTTCACAAATGATAATGAAGTAATTATACCTAATTTAGCAAAAACTCGAGTTACATTTGTATCAAACCAAAAATTTTGCTCGATAATATAAGTATACCTACTTAGTTCATCGTGAAACTATAAAAATGTGAATCTATTTTTTTCTGGCATTTGAAAACTAGGTAGCTACCTCTATAAACGCAAAAACCAAGCTGATGTTCGATCGAATCCGATGGAATCATTATTATTTACCCAAGCACATTATTTACATGAACTTGTGAGAAATATTAAGTATCGCCATCTATTTTTAATTCTATGCACGAGGCCTTGCACCGGCAATAAACCGCTAGCATTTTCGACATTGATCCGTGTTCCAGAAGATCGGAGACGGGCTGGGTGCGACCGTTTACCATGCGCCGGCGCCGGTCACCAGTGTGCTACAAAGCATGCATTTATATGGAGGCCACTTCCGGCAGGCGATCACTGTGACGCACGCGCATCGGTGCGATGGTGTCTTGCTTGTCTATTGTTTGTCAAAGTGTGCACGCATCCACTGCGCGAGTAAGTTTTGGTCACCTCTATCATTATGACTAGGTATGGATCTATCTGATACTGATGGGTTGTGTGTGGATGTCGGATCAGTCGGTCTTTGAAACCAGAATTGAAATAGTTGACTTTATTTGTGAATCATCATTTTTATTATTTGAGGACGGATATTTTAGTTACATATTATGCACGTTCACGTTATGACGTGAAACCATAAAAGGGTAGTTCTTGGGAGAGCAATTTTTGAGTGTGTGTGACTCATATCTCCTATAAAAACAAATAATTATGATTAAAACTATCATTACATCGTTTCTACATTTCATTAAGCATCGTGTCATATAGATTTCACTGGTTAAAAACTACGTAGATCGGAGTAACTCACCCTCAACACCTCAAAAACGGGGTTATTTTGCACGTTTTTACGTGTCACACGGGCGCCGGCTTATGAGAAATCGCGGATATTTTTTAAATCACCCACGTTTTTAATCAGTTTTGTACACACATTTAAAATAGACATATCACGTTATATACTGATCAAATTTTAAATCCTATCGGAGGGAAACTTTTGATTTTATGGACCTAAGTAAGTATGTCACACGCCTAGCTACTTTTTCACTGCGCCCTCTTGCGAAGGCCATTGCTCTGGACTGGCTAGGCACAGACAAATAGTGATTGATGTTTTCGAATCGACAGTTACACCGCTACTGACAGGTAAGATGACTGTGTTGCTGTTTCCCACGCTTTTGGTGCAAGACTAAGTTCTACGATTTTAAAAAATTTGGTTCTCATTTCTAATGTATTTCCATGTCACATTTTTGCAATATAATTGTGCTATTTTTTGTAAACGGGTTCTGAGGTGCAATACCTTACTCCCAAATGTACTTAACCAGTAACAAAGTAGCAGGTTATATCTTTTCAATGCCGATAAATTTCAAAATTAATGCTTTTTGGTAATTTCCATGGCGTAATTTCCATGTATAAAACACCATGGAAATTACATAAAGCCCATGGAAATTACTTTGTTTTATTTTTGGTTTATTATATCAGCCGCTCGATACTTACTGTTGGGTGTAGGCCTTCCCCAAGGTTCTCCACAACTATTGGCCCTGTCCTGCCCACATCCAGCAGCTTCCTCCGACCTTCACCAGATCGTCGGACTACTTTGTCAGGGGGTGGGGGCATCCGGTGCGCGATCACTATTCCAGAGCCACCGGTTTGTCTCGCTATGTCCGCCCACTGCCACTTCAGCTGTGCAATCCTTGAAGTGATGTCGGTTACTCTTCAGCTGTGCAATTCTTCAAGTGATGTCGGTTACTTAAGTTCTTCTACGAATCTCTTCATTTCTGTCGCCAAACAAGGCAAGTTGGCAACAACACACACACTGTCGTTTTGAGACACTGAAGTAAGTTGGACACAAACAATTTTCGAAGCTTTGAGTTGGATCTGACGAGAGATCTCTTCCTCGAAATTGGACTCACTTTACTAGGACTGTCTGTCCTAGGTATAATTAATAGTCTGGATAATTTGAGTACACTGTTCCTATAGCTTCTAGAAACCTCTGAGTATCGGCTTTCCGTCAGCTCTTAGAAGTTCTCTAGTGATTCCATCGTCACCCGCCACCTTGTTCTTTTTTAGCTGTTTGAGGGCCATACTATTCTCAGGCGGGCGTCCTGGATATCTTTGGTAAAGTGTCGGGTGAGCTTGGCTTTCGTCGATCCTGTATTAATTTCTTCGTTACTCAAAAAAGAAAATCAAAAGCAAAGCAAGTGGCTTTGCTTTTGATTGAAATACTCGTACATAGGTCAGTTACACTCCAGTCTCCCGATATGACGATATGTGCTCTACTCTACGGGCGGTATGGCTTCGTATGCAGAACTGCCACACCGGTGTAGGTCGCATTATCACCTGGCTGTGGGCTGCGCCGTGTTACCGTCGTCCGCCAGTTGCCGAGTTGCTGCTGCAGGGCTTAGTTGCATTTGATTGCAGACCTAGAAAGCTAACTCCAATCTTCACTCATGAGGGGTGGTATACCTTGCTGCTGTCCAGTGTCGGTGGTCAGGTCACCATTGTTGAGGACGGCAGGTCACGTCGTATATTCAGCGAAAAGGGAAGTATGTACTTCTGCCGGGCTCGGAGTCTGTGCCCGGGGCTTGCAGTCCAACTGATCTGCATTAGAACTTGTATCGTTATACAGAGCAGGTTGGTAAACTTAGTCAGCGTTATTGTTTGAAGACCATACACAATTAGTGAAAAATAGTCTTTAGTAAACGAGTATTGACCTAGGTCGTACAGATTGTTGATACTTTTTACCAAATATTTGTTATTTTTATTATTATGATGCGCATCCATAATATGCAATCAATAATATACTCTAAAAGAAATTTATTAATTAATAACATTATTATTTATTACCTTCATGTTTCTACATTGAGTTCCTTTGTAAGTTTTTTTTTATTAATCTACTATTTTTGTTAAATATAATTATAATACAATGTAGTTCTTAATACTACCCCAACTAACTTTTATTTGAGCTTTAATTTCATATCTGACATGATGTTGAGCAAAATTTTATCTGCTGGGTAATTTCCGTGGTCTTTACTGTAATTTCCATGGATCGCAAATTTTCTATATTTTTTTTTAGCAAAAGTATGCATTCGCTACGTGGCGAATTTTGATATAATGTTTGAATTTGCATAAGCTTTCAATTTTTTTGTGTAATTCACTTTAATTTAGTGATTTCAAAAATGCTGTGGAAATTACACGGAGAACACTTTTCCGAAGAACTACCCAAAAACATAACTGGTAGGTAATTAGAAAGAAGAAAGAAAGTTTATTTTTTACCTAAACCGAGCCTATCGATATCAATAAGTTACCTGATGATCAAACTCTTACTATTCAGCTTATTCCCATAATTTGTGCTAAAGAAAGTGAAAGTCTATGTTGTACCTGGCTACCCATATTGAGATATTTACTATAATTTTCAGCTATGGAATCCCAACTTTCACTATATAAGCTCAGAAACCTAAGTTAAGTATCAATTAGGTAGGTACCACAGACAAACTAAACAATCTTGTTAAAAACACTTTTTTGCGGTGTATAGAGTAGATACCTAATAATAAATTGGTAACAATCAAACGATCCTTGTAATATTATAGCGTTTGCTAGGTACCTCCTACGTCAAAGTTACGCAAAAAATATTGTCCTGTTCCTAATCCTGATTTTTTTACTGTCGTCGTTGAAATTGAGTATTATTTTTCCATTTTTAGCTTCTTAACGCTTCACATGTAAAGTGCGTCACATAAGGTACCTACCTACAATAGCAAACGACAAATCGTCGAGCAGCCGTAATGCGCGGACGCAACACGGCGACAACAATGCAAGGTAAAGGTTATCGGCGCGACTCCGCATTGTGCCTGAATTAGATGTGACTCGGTTTAGGCTCGCCGTGGATCATCCTCTATACATTAACTGCCGATTATTTATTAGCCACACAATAGCTTCAGTCCTACAGGTAACATGAGTATGAACTGGACCGGAAGGCGCTGGGAGCGGACAATATAAATGACCCAGTATTGATTTCGCACTAAAATTATCGTCAATGACGTTATTATGGTAAACCATCGCGAATTTTATTGTGAACCATTTTCAGTTAGTACTGGGTATATTTAAATGCTTATTGCCATTGTTGAATGATTACTAGCCATTTGATTGTCAGTCACGGTTATGAATTTGTTACGTTGGTCTTTCAGAATGTCATTTCCCATTGATAAATTAATCTCTCCATTGAAAACAAAGCATGTGTTTTATTACTTGCATTGTTAACCTTTGACGATATAACGACCTCCGATGTGGCAATTGATGTCAGATTTTACTGAAGTTTATTAAGTAAGTAGGTAAGTACCTATACTTATCTATCTAAATTTCTAAGTTGTATCTATTCCATATTACTTACTTAGTATCATAGTAAAAAATCCTTTCTACGTTGCGGTTTTCTTCGGAATCGGAATTCCAAGCTAACTTTACTTTGTTAGCTTAAAAACTAAGATATTCTTAAAATAATCGCACATCGATAGCACCAGAACGGTATAACAGCCATTATTAGCTGCCAATATATATTTTTTGTCTTTTGAAACTCGAGGTACCTACCTAAGTATTTAATCTCCGTATTCGCTTACCCGTCTTCTAGCGTACCTATACATTTTGCACAAATCTGGCGGAAAAACTTGGCAGAATTCCACACGCGTATTTCGCGAGTGTAGATAAATGTTCAGAAAACGCCATATCGAGGCAAATAAAACGCCTCGTCTGGTTTTTCCATTAGTCTCTAGCGCTAGTTAAACTCACCCTAAAATTGCCGATCTTGTCAGCCAGCATCCCGGCGAGCGGCGGCATGACGATGGAGACGACGGGCGTCACCGCAGACATGATGGCCGTCTCCTCCACGTTGATGCCCAGTTCTCGCATGTGGATCGTCAGGTATGGGTACAGCACGAATAGCGCTGCAATGCAAACATTATTGAAATCTTTTTCTTCCGACCGATGTTACTCTCAAAGTGCCCACTTTAATTTTAATTCATTAAACGTCAAGCGGCCGCATGAGGCTGCACAACAAGGAAAATGTATTGTGTCATTTTGCTGTGCTTGAAACTAATAGGAAGAATTAAGAGTATTGAAGAGCTAATCAGTAAATATTAGAGACATAATTATAAAGAGATCGTGGTTGTTTATTTTTTAATGTGTACCTGATTTGAGCCTCATAAAAATAAAGTTGACGGCTACATTCCCTTAATTATCAGCATCGAAACACTTGTGTCAAAGATCAATTTAACGGACTCTACATACGAACTTACTAACAGTAAAGTAAGTATTGCCAAGTAGGTAGGGTAGAGAAGGTACTACATAACTAAGTATAACTAAATGCATGCCATGTTAACATATCACTTAATAATGTGGAAAATATTAGAAATACTTACTTGAGGCATGAACAAAAAATAATAATTTCAACGGAACGAGTTTTTTCAGTTTGAGATCATCCATTATCCGCTTAAAAAAGGAACGTATGAAATGCATCATGGCGGTCTTATTGCTACTTTGTACGATGTTTTATTATTCTTGTTTCGAGTAGGTTCGACGTCTATGTAGGAAAATGTCTTGCCGCCGAGCCTCCCTCGTGTAGAGTCGTTTCTTGAGTTTCGCGATACATGGAAATTGTTAAGTTGCACTCGAATCTGAAACAAGAAAATAAATCTTGAACTGTGCACTATTTAACTTTGATTATATGGGTACCTACCTACTTACTATTAAATTTATCGCTACGCTAGTACTATTATCTATTCTGTGGTATCGCTGAGAAAATAAATAAATAATTATGTCATGGAATGGAACAAGCAAAAATTCCGGTATTTAAAAATTTCATAAAAATAATGACATCAGCCAATATTGATACTAGCGATCGCCCGCGTCTGCATGGAAAGTTTTTTTGCTAACCCACGGGCACAATACTTTTTTTCGAGATAAAAAGTCCTATCCTATGTCCTTCTCTGTACCCCTGACAACGTGCATGCAAAATTTCATGATGATCGATTCAGTAGTTAAGACGTGAAGGCGTAACAAACAAACAAACGGACTTGCGCATTCATAATACTAGCTTCCGCCCGCAACTTCGTCTGCGTTGACGTTCGGAAAATCCCTAGGGAAACTTTGACCGGGGTAAAAAGTACCTATCCTATGTTTTAATCCAGGGTATGACTATCTGTGTGTCAAATTTCATCCAAATCTGTTCAGCAGTTTTTGCGTGATTGAGGAACAAACATCCAAACCCACAGACTTTTACATTTATTAATAGTGGTTTTTTTTCGTACGTAGGTAACGTACGAAAAAAAACCGTAAATCGATGTACGGCAAAGCCGTTTGGTACCCGTAGGTGAAAACAAAATTTTGGACCCGCAGTTCTTGAAAATTCTTCCCTTAGGAGAGAGATATTGTGTCATCTTTTTTTTGTATGGAGATTTTTTTTTTTTAACTATCGTGTATGGTATCGAATGAAAGGGCTTGTTGAGCCGGTTCTAAAAATATATCATATCGTTACATTTCAGCCACTTGTTTCAAACAAAGACTTTCTATGTTGTATGTTTTAAATTAAACAAAAAAAAACATTTTCAAAACATACCAAGTTTGGGCTCCTGCAGATACAATATGGTTGAATTATTTTCCATAAATACCTATAATGAATCATTATATTTATGGAATTATGAATGACCTACTTGCATCACTAAACTTCTATTTCCGTAAAGTTCAAGGATCAACGAAAATAATATTTTCACGAATATTTTGTAGAATTATCTATTTAAAGTTTTGTCTTTTGTTTTTAGTAAATCTAGAAACTCAATGAACTCAGTAGATTGTACAACAAATGCATAAAATGAGTTTTGTGTACGAGTTATACTGTTCACTTCGATTGTGAGGAAATTAAACAACAAATGTAAAAAAGTTGGGAAAAAAATAATGTTTTTAAATTTTAGTGACAAATTATAATATTATAATTTTGGAATGTGCTCATCAAGGCCTTTCATTTGTTACCCATGTTAAAAATTTAATAAAAAAAATTTTTTTTTTCTAAATTTTAGTGACAAATTATATAATTATGGAATGCGATCATCAAAGCCTTTCATTTGATACCCATATTCAAAAATTGGAAAAAAATAAGTTTATTCTTAAATTTTACTGAGAAATTACATAATTTTGGAATGTGCTCATCAAAGCCTTTCATTTGATACCCATATTCAAAAAATGATTTTTTTTAATTTGGCTTTTCAATTGATACCCATTTTCAAAAATTGAAAAATATATATTATAATATGGATTATGTTTAAAAATGAGAAAAATAACAAGTTTATTTAACGAAGTTTAAGTGCATGTGTGGCTGTTTACCTGACAACCTTTGCCTTAGAGTCTGAACTTAGACGAATATTTTACATTATGCTCTAGAGCATGAAAAGCGATTTTATGCAGCCTATATACCCAACATAATGACAAACTTTACGAGCATGAGAAGTGAAAAAGCTATTTTACAAAGTATTTTAATCGAGGTTAATTTTTTGAGATTTATTTGCAACTTTACTGGTGGCAGAATTTTTAATATGGTGAAATATTTATTGAACTCTACACTACACACACCCTTAAGGCCAGTATATTCCAAAAACTCTGTCTCTGTCTTTTTCTTTACGTGTGAAGAGTAATAATAATAATAATAATAATAATTCATTTATTTCGGATCAATCCATATCACACGCATACATTCATAAAACAATAATAAAATAATAAATAAAATCAATCAAATCAATAAAATCAAAACAATTAGATTAAAATTCATCAATTCATCAATAATAATAATAAAAATCATTTTAAATTAAAGTTCTAAAATAATAAAATAAAAAATGAAAATAATCTCACTTTTTAATTTTTTCAATGTTTTTGTTGTTATTTTGAGCATAAAGACACTTTTTGAAAAAGTAACCGTTGAATATTTTTCTATATGTTATTACCTATTTTTCTATATATTTTTCGTGAATAAGGGATTGATAAACTTTAAGTATTATCCAAAAAATATAAAATTAATGACAATTTTCTTCGTCTTTGCATATTTTTTTAGTCGAGTTAAGATACGAATATCGTATTTTTAACCGTAAAATAATCAAGATCGTTAATGAAACTTCAACATATATTTTTATCTGCTCAAAATAAAGAGAATATTTGATTGTTTATCGTTGAATCAAATATAGGCCAAATTCGATAATTTGGAATATACTGGCGTACTGACTGACGTCTATCGAGAAAAAAATCGATGGATGGAAAATTTCATTTCGCTTTCCGGCGGTAGATTAGATGGCGCTGTTCAAACCCATACAAAATTACTTTGTTGAACGTTTTTACACGCGTAATTTTTTTCGATAGCTGTTCGTGAGTGTATCTATTTAAATAAGCAAGTGATATGGAAGGCCCTATGATGTCGTATCTCTAGGTAATCGTAGTCTGAGATTCTCAAACTTTATACGTATGGTTAACAAATTATTATAAGGTAGACATGATTGTTTAGAGATGAAGTTTAGTTATGTAATTGGTTTATAAATGTCAGAGTTGCGATTGCGACATGGAATGGATCCGTCGTGACTGCGTGACTCCACAAACTCTCAGTTGTTATAAGTATTCGCCACGCATTAATAAATTACTTTGCCTTGATGAATTTAATATTTTTATTTTGTTCTTTTAGATCTAGACGTATGGACAGACAAGAGGATAGGCCGAAAAATACATTGCAGGTGTGCCTTGCCTACTCACCTAGAGTCTGATATTAACTTATATCTATTCTGTAAATTTGTACAGCGCCACCTATCGCCGATAAGCGAAATAAAATTTTCCATAGAGAAATTGTCTATCGAGTAATTTTACGCGCGTTTTTTTTTAAAGGACAGGGAGGGCCGACCCCAAGTAACTGGGATAAGGTCTGGGAAGAAGAAGCTGTTTGTGCTAAGGGTGAAAGAAATGATTTCTAAAACTCCAAAGTGAGTAAAAAATCAAAATGCTACAGGGACAAATAGTGTTGATTATAATAGAATCCATACGTACTTAATTACAAAAAAAAATGTTAAGAAAACATTATCGTATAAAAGCAAAGTCAGTTTCTGCTGCGAGTGCCGACTTTGAATGACGAACTAGCGAAGTAGTCTAGAACTTAGAATAATAACACCGTCTAGAAATAGACTACTGTACCCTTAGCACGAACAGCTATCGAGAAAAAAAACGCACGTGAAACTACTCGATAGACAATTCTCTATGGAAAATTTCATTTCGCTTATCGGCGATAGATGGCGCTGTACTAATTTACAATACAAAATTTAACTATCGAATGATTTTACGT
The DNA here is from genome assembly GCA_950108535.1 of Agriphila straminella. Classification (NCBI taxonomy): domain Eukaryota; kingdom Metazoa; phylum Arthropoda; class Insecta; order Lepidoptera; family Crambidae; genus Agriphila; species Agriphila straminella. The sequence continues at coordinate 8,028,994 of OX467306.1, read as the reverse complement.
GCGTTTTTTTTCTCGATGGCTGTTCGTGCTAAGGGTACTGAGCTCAGTGAGTGGTTGAAAGGCACGAGGCAGAACAAGACTTTGGTCTCGTGTTAAACATCAACTTTTCACCTCTACCAGCGAGAAAAGTGTTACATAAAGGTAAAAACAGATATTTTCACGTGACTTTCCTGGTTAAATTTATTCAGCATTAAAAACTTGTTCTCTTAACTCTTTTGGGGTTCGACAACTATTTCATCGCTGGGGGCACTAATTTTTTGTATTACCTATATCCTTATATCACAAAAATAGGTCACAATCATAAAACACTAATTTATTATATTTTATTATTTTTCTTATTTTATATTTATTTCATACCTCATTTCATCCATACTCTTTATTTCGAACCATCAACCTTCTTTTTCAATAATCTTTGTTTAAAACTCCTTGGTCCGTATATTTTATTTTATTTCTTTTTAATCCATGTATAACATCGTTCTTTGATTTCCTTTCGCGATCAACGCTAGTTTTTTACATTCTCTTTGGCGATCAAGCCAAAAGACATTTCCTTTCCTCTATATAATTTATTTCCTCTCCTTATTATCACTATATAACACAGAATAACTAATAGTATAGTAGGTACAACTACAATCTAGAAAACTTAATTTCTTTCTTAATATTATTTAATATAATATTATCTATATCTGTTTTCCTCCTCATATTTTCACCCACTTCCCCACTGTCCTCACTCTTCATTCACTTTATAACTCAAGGTTTCCTGGAAGAAATTGCTACTAAGCCTTTTGTGTACTTTCTCTGTTTTTTTGTATTTCCTTGTAATATATCCTGTCTTAAGTGTGCAATAATAGTACATTATGAGACAAGTTAGTTTAGGTGGCTCATTGAGAACTTTTAAATTATCCTATGAGTTTTCCTGTCCACAAAAAAAATACAATTGTTTTTCGTTTTTGAGGTTAAAATCATGGCCGCCAGGCGCATTAATTGACGGGAATAGTATTTAAAAATCTTTAGTGATACGTAACACCGATATTGTTTAAGTATTTTTGATTTACTTATAGAATTAATTATTTTTATGATTAATCGATTCAGGTTTTTTTGTAAATGTGAATATACATAATGATTAAGCATGCAAGCTGGCATTAAGCATGCAAACAGGCGTGCAGCATACAAGCAGGCAAGCAGGAATACAGCATGCAAGAATGTATGCAGCATGCAAGCAGGCATGCAACATGCAGCATCTGCATGCAAGATGCAAGTGGTCAAAACATTAAACTAACATAAACGTATTTTGCAAATTACTCAAAAAACATAAATTCTTATATCGTTGATGTCTTTTTAAGGAAAAAAACTGCTTGTAATAGAATTAACCCTACAAAGTTAAATTAGTACCTTACTGCAAGTTCTAGGCGAGTAAACAGAGCATTCCCAATTTAGCCGGGTAATACAGTTATTTTTTTAGTAACAACAAAGAGGTTTTATGCCGCTGAAAATTCATATACATTTTTGGAAAAAATAAATGTGTAGGTCCATAATTAAGTCAAGCAAATATTTATTATTATCAAATTATTCATAATTCACAATATTTTGTTATAAAATATTAAAATATTTGCATTTTATCATTTAAAATTATAATTTTGAAGTAGGCTGTATGCTCACTCACCCCTTTGTTCGCAAAATATTCTTGCATTGGGCGTGTAAAAAAAACAAAAAAATACCTGCGCGCCTTTTCCCATAATGGGGAAGATGTAAATAAAAATTTATTCAATTTTTTTAGCCCTAATTAAAAGTATAAGCAATTATAAGACTAACTGTGAAAAAAATATGTTGATATCACGAAAATTGAATTTTTTATAAGCAAATCAATTTGGGGACGCGCGGAATCTGATTGCATCGTTCGAGTAATGGCTATGACGTCACATCGCCGGTTGTACGATGGACAGCGGCGGCGGGCGTATGGAAGCTTAGCGACACTATGTGATTGACAGGCTCTGTAAACTTACTTTTGTTAATTTCGATACTTTTGTTTTGTTATTTTACATTTTTCATACAACCACTGTATTTTTCAATAAAATTAGGTAGGTACAGAAAGTTTCATAGAGTTCCTCGGATACGTATCTTTCGCAAGTTGACGTTTTTTAGAGGTATTTTTTGAGGTATTTTTTATTTTCTTAGGTCGTTATCTCGTTTATTTGTTTCTTTGTTTAATTACTGGGAATGATTTTATAATGAGCTAGACTTGAAACTTTGAATATAGGTCAGAACTGTAAGACAACGCTGATCATCATTGAGCTGATCTGATGACAGAGCTGGAAGAAGGCCACAGGAACTCTATAATAAAACCATACAATCACATCGACTTTTGTGCTAGTTTAATTCGTCTTGACAAGTACTCTGATAGGAATGGGAGATGAGGTCCAAGGTCTGATGATGGAGCCGGAAGAAGGCTACAGGAACTCTGTGTTCAAACCATGCAACCCCGTCGAGTTTAGGCTCATTAAATTCGTCTTGACGAGTTCTCTGTTGAGAAATACTCGTAGTTTCAAGGGTTTGATATCATTTGGAATCGTTGGATTTGCCTTGACAAGTACTATGATGGGAGATAGTTTCCAGAGCCTGATGATGGAGTCGGAAGAAGGCCACAGGAACTCTGTATACAAACCATGCAACCCCATCGAGTTTGGGCTCATTTGATTCGTCTTGACGAGTACTCTGTTGGGAAATAGAATCCGGGGTCTGATGATGGAGCTGAGAGAAGGTCACAGGAACTCTGTAATAAAACAGAAACTCCATCCAGTTTGGGATCGTTTGATTCATTTTGACGAGTATTATGTTGGGAAACAGTGTCCAGGGTCTGTTGATGGACCTAAAAAAGGCTACAGGAACTCTGTAATAAAACCATGCAATCCCATCGAGTTTTAGCTCATTTGATTTATCTTGACGAGTTCTCTGCTGAGAATTAGTTTCTAGGGTCTGATATCATTTGGAATCGTTTGATTTGCCTTGACAAGTACTATGATGGGAGATAATGATTTCCAGAGTCTGATGATGGAATCAGAATAAGGCCACAGAAACTCTGTATTCAAACCATGCAACCCCATCGAGTTTGGGCTCATTTGATTCGTCTTGAGCTTGACGAGTACTGTTGGAAAATAGAATCCAGGGTCTGATGATGGAGCTGAAATAAGGTCACAGGAACTCTGTAATAAAAAAGCAACTCCATCCAGTTTGGGCTCGTTTGATTCGTCTTTACGAGTACTCTATTGAGAAATAGTTTCTAGGGTCTGATAATGAAGCCGGAAGAAAGCCACAGGAACTTTGTATCAAAACCATGAAACTCTATCGACTTTGGGCTCGTTTGATTCATTTTGACGAGTAATCTGTTGGGAAACAGTGTCCAGGGTCTGACGATGGACCTGCAAAAGACTACAGGAACTCTGTAATAAAACCATGCAACCCCGTCAAGTTTGAGCTCGTTTGATTCGTCTTGACGAGTACACTGTTGGGAAAAAGTGTTCAGGGTCTGATGATGGAGCCGGAAGAAGGCCACAAGAATTCTGAAATAAAACCATGCAACCCCATATTCTAGTTTGAAATCGTTTGATTCGCCTTGACAAGTACTATGGTGGGAGATGGTCTCCAGGTTCTGATGATGGAGCCGGAAGAAGGTCACAGGAACTCTGTAATAAAACCATGCAACACCATGCTCTAGTTTAGAATGGTTTGATTTGCCTTGACAAGTACTATGTATGATGGGAGATGGTTTCCAGGGTCACTAAATGGAGCCAAAAGAAGTTTACAGCAATAAAACCATACAACTTCATCGAGTTTGGTTTTGTTTGATTTGTCTTGACTAAGACCTTAGACCCTATTTCTAGATGGTTCCCAGGGTCTCATGATGGAGCTAGAAAGTGGTAATGAGAGATCTGTAATAAAACGACACAACACCATTGAATTTGGGATCGTTTCAAACAAACCAGCCTAAATTCTAGGGTATTGCGTCATTTTATAACAGAGTTCCCATGGCCTCTTTCTGGCTCCATCATCCTTGGATTTTGTCTAAAGTTTTTGTCAAGACCAATCATACGAATCCAAACTCAATGGTGTTTCGTCGTTTTGTCAGGGTTTTATTACAAAGTTCCCACGGCCACCTTCTGGCTCCACCATAAACCTTGGATATCATCTAGAACCAGAGTCCTCGTCAAGACAAATTTTACGAGCCCAAACTCACTGGTTTGTGTCGTTTTATTATAGAGATACCATGGCTACTTTCTGGCTCCATCATCACCCTAGATATCTTTTAGGACCAGAGTTCTTGTCAAGCCAAACCAAACGAGCCTAAATTCGACGGTGTTTCGTCATTTTATTACAGAGTTGCCATAGCCACCTTCTGGCTCCATCATCAGAACTTGGATATCATCTAGTACCAGAGTCCATGTCAAGTCAAGACGAATCAAACGAGCATAAACTCGATAGGGTTTCTTCATTTTATTACAGAGTTCCCACCTTCTGGCTCCATCATAGTCTCATATTGTCATGAAAAAATACACTGTTTTAAACAAGTATTTTAAGTGTACTAGCGACCCGCCCTCGCTTCGCTTCTTTCTTTTTTTTTGCACACCCAAAAATAAAACAAATATCGTACAGTCGTTACCTTTGCTCCAGAAGACGCGCATGAATTTATTTTCGCTCGCGTTATTTTTTGCGACAACTCCTAAGATATTCATTTAAATAGTATGGTGTTAAAGATTAAAATAATCTGCATGAAATGCTTCAGGTAACAGACGTATTTAAGTTGATAAGGATTAATACTGTATCCTTCTAAATAGCTTTCCAAATTACCGCATTGTATGTGACCAATTTTTTTGAAAATTATAATGGGTAAAGTGAGCTATTCTTAAAAGATAGATATATGCCATCGCGGACTTTTTTGTAGATCTATAAAAGAGAAACAATTCCATCATACATTATTTTGTTATAGCACAAAATTTTTATGCAGCGTTTTCGTTGCAAGCTCCCAGTCGGCTTAATTTTTGGCAAAACTTTAACCATTATCGTCATATATCTACCAATTTAGATAAAACCTTAACTTTTTATACACTTAAACCTTCCTCAAGGATCATTCTATCATTTGGTAAAAACCGCATTAAAATCCGTTTAGTAGTTTTTGAGTTTATCGCAAACAGATAGACAGATGCGGCGGAAAGACTTTGTTTTAAAACATCTCGGCGGACGTAACCGGCGATGTGACGTCACGCCTTAAACGGTCAAGACCGCGCTGATTTTAAAAACATTCAACTTTGAAAATTAATAAAAAATTCAGTTTTTGAGATATCTAAAAAATTCTTTCACCAATATTTTTTAGATTTTACGTTTGATTTTTCTATATTATAAAATAATTACACTCATCTTCCCCTTTGTCGTATTTGTTGCTGTGTGGTAAATTTCTTTGTTTTTCCCTCGCAAATGTGTTGAAAAACGTCGTATGAAACTCGTGAGCTTTTGCTTATTGCACACTCGGCTGAGTTACGCCCTCGCCTGCGGCTCGGGCTGCAACTGCAACCCACAGCCTTGTGTGCAATGAGCAACCTATGCTAACTTGTCTCATAATGTACTATAGATGATTCTTCTAGAAGATCGTAGGATAGTTTCTATAGTAGGTACCTAATGTAATAAGTATTACGAAGTTTGTCTAACTTAGGCTTTCGAGGAGTCTCGTAAAGAGCGCTCAAGTAACGGCGTTCGAAGTATTCTTTTTCATCAGGATAACGCGTCTGCTCGCCTTGCACAGCTGCTAGAATTATCAACTTTGATTTAGCTCCGTGCGGTAAAAAAAGAAAACATGATCCATGGCCGAAATATAACACCGCAGAAGAAGCCGTCGAAAAATTTTAACAGCTACTTTTCAACCTTCAACAAGATACGTTTTTTTATATTTTGCAAGCTGCTTACTTATTGTCTAATTTTAAAAATCTATCGCAATCGCTTTCGTTTGACAGATGGATGTGACACATTGCTGCATTTCTTTGGTAAGTTTTAATTTGTGCCATAAAGAAGCTTTAATGTGTTACATCCTGAAAGCGATTGCGATAGATTTTAGTTATAAATTAGACAATTAGACCCCGAAAGCATGTGCAATGAGATAAGAGGGAATTACTCTAAAAAGTTGTAAATAATGTTTTATAATATTCTTATCAGTTTTCGATTCACTAATTAGGTCCTACTGGAAATTGAAACAGCCAGAACAGAATTTGGAACAGCCAACGTATAAAAACCGAACTAAAGTAAGATTTGTGTACATATTTACAATGCAATTAGGTAATTTAACTTTGCACAACAGAAGTGACCAACTTCAGGAGAGCTTGCGGTACAAAACGATGTATTTTAATCATTAAAATTTACTCTTTTCCATACATTATCGAGTAAAGTTCCCGCGGATCAATGTCTATTGTTAATTTAATCGCTTGTATTGTATGTAATGAATAACTTATGTGAGAACATCATAGCAGTACATGAGCAGTACCATTGCACTGACATAAGTAGCCTGATTAAACTATCAATAAGCAATCGGCGGCTTGGCGGCTATCATCAGTCATTGTTCTGTCACAATGGTAACACCAAATACTCGGCAAAGAAAAGGCAAAGAACAATCAAACACCCAAAACAACAACGAATTAAGTACCTATCTTTACCGACCTAAGATTAATATTTTAGCATGCGTCAGACTCTCGAAATTGTTAGTGTCTAAAAGAAAATTTATTTAGTCAGCGAAACCTTTAAAACATTTTTAGTTAGGGTCTAATGAAATAATAATCCAAAAATGAGTTTTTTCAACGTTAAATAATTAAAGGATTTTTTATTTTCCTTTTATTATAGAGATATCAACATAATTATGAACTAATTGCTAAAATTTCGTGAAAATAATAATATCGAGCAGTCTAAGTTTATCGAGTGGAAAAGTTTGCACCATGCCATGCAGTGGATTTTGTTATTTGCTACTTAGATAAATTAACTGAAGAGTTTTAAAATAATGTATAATACTGATTTAGTGTTGCAGTTGCAACTCAATCGGTATACACAAACGATAATAAAACATAAAATCACCGTCTCACTCACCGTGGTGGCAAATTAAAAAAAACCTTATCATAGAACACAGCTAATGTTATCGTCAATATCCAAAGCAAAGCACTTAGTTTTAATTCTAATTTATTGTAACGCACTTTTGTTTTATATTGATATTGCGAGTGTATGCGTGAGTTACTGTTGCGGATGGCGCGTGCAGCGTTCGGCGCGTGCGCTGCCGCGGGTTTGAAAGTTTGCGCGACACTGACTGCGGCACAACGCAACCCTACACAAACACCATTCATGCGACGACACTAAACCAAAGTAAGTACACCGTTTCATAGCTCTACCACACTCTACCTACATCTCTACAGTGAAAGGTATACACGGGGTCGTCGGATTTCTATGCAGGCTACAGCTCGAACAACGACCCACCTAGCTGTCTCAACTTTTGCATTCATTATTCTACGTTTCTTATACAAATAAGTAAGTATATAAGTAATTAATAATCAAAATATCATTGAATCAATCACACTTATATTGTTGCTAAGAATAAAATAATCAATAAGTACAAGACAAATTAAATTATCGCTTGAAAATGTATTCTTCTCACGTTAGTTTTAACCGCCTATGTGGTCTAGTGGTTCGCACACCCGGATAAGACACAGGGGTCCCGGGTTCGATTCCCATGATGGAATACATTTGTACTCGGTTTGGTTGGTGGTAGGGCTTATTTCAAGTCCGCCTGGCTTAGCTACCACCATCTTACCTAAGTCTGACGCCATAACAACAATTTAAAAATTGTTGTCTTCCGGCAGTTAGAGGTTAGATAGCCAGTTCCTCAGTGATGAGGTGAGGATTTCGGATGAAGTGCGCTTGCACCTTCGGCCTTATAGTCACTTAACATCAAGTGCGGTGAAGGTCAAGCACTATCCCGATAAGCATAAAAAATATTAGAGGCTATGGCGAAAAGTAGGTAATCTAGGTAGGTACTTTATTTGCTTCTTTATTTACTGACTTCAACAAAAAAAAATGATACTCTTTTGTACAAGAGTTTCAATTTTTTTTTACACGACTTAACAGCTAGATTACCAATAAATAGGTAGACCTTTTTGGTGTAATTTCCCAATATTTCCCCTAAAAGATTCCCAAAATACTCAAGTAGTAGGTAATTTAGAGAAAATTAAGTTGGTATTAGTAATTCATAATAAACAGTCAGTTATTTAATAATTAGTTAAGTATTAGGTAGGTACCTACTTACTTAATTATTTTATTCTTTGGTTTAAGGAAATTAGCACTAAAGTGGCGCCCTTATCTAAAAAAAATTCTCACTAAATTTTTTTTAAAGAAAATCCTCATGCACTTATTAAAGTTATGAAGTTACGTTAAAAGTAGTCATTTTAGCACTTTTTGTAGAAAAAGGGTGTTTGGTAAATAGGCTACAGTTAAAGCCGAATAATAAAATAGTACATAGTGTACCATGCATATCTTCAACCCTGGATAATTATTATAAAACCCGAGCGCCTTTCGGGGAAAGTCACCACTTTTTTTTTTTTTTTGTCATTTAATGATAAACTGCTAGTGGGTAGCATCTCCACCCTAGACGGAAATTGTGTTTTGCTTTTGCCCATAAAGGTAATGGGATTGATTAGGTATATAAGGTAAGGTATCGAATACATACTCTATTTGCCTCTAGGATTTGTCATTAGGCTCCGTCTGAAAAACAGCGTTATGTTATGGCACTTTATATCTCTCGGTTGTGGTTATGTATGGCTATGTAGCACGGTTTTTTGTTTGTTTCTGTTGGAATGTTCCAACATCACATAATATGCTAATGAGCCGGGGACTTTGTACCACTGCTCACAATTTTAAAAATGCAAAATGAATTATAATGAATGACAAGAAAAAAAGCCTGCAGAATAAGACAAGTCAACTGAAAAGATGGAAACAAGATGAAATATTAAAGGCAACATAAATAATAACATAATGCAGTCTTGTCTTTTTCTGCAGACGGATTGCACTGCTATAGGTAGTGTGTGGAATAAATTATTTTCATTCATTAATTCATTTTGCATTTTTCCATATAGGTAAGTAGGTAAAAATAAAAAAATAAAAAATTGTTTAAAAAAAACAAAAAACTGACTTCAAAAACCTACCCTCTAAAAAGCAAGAAATAATATTAATATAAAAATACGTCTATTGAAGTCGGGTGGGGCTGGAGTACAGATTCCTTTTTTTATTCTAAAAGCCCCACCCGACTCCAATAGACGTATTTTTATTATGACGAATATTATTACTTGCTTTTTATTAGAGGTAGGTTTTTGAAGTCGGTTTTTTTATTTTTTTAAACAATTTTTTATTTTTTTATTTTTAGTGTAGGTACCTTGTAGGTAAGGTATATTATAATATGGAAAAAAAATCGGCTCAGCCAAACGTAAGATAATCGAGGAGAAACATACATACGGGTCAAACTGAGAACCTCCTTTTTTAAGTCGGTTAAAGAACCTACACTTAAGATAATCCCTCTTCCTACAAAAAAATAATTATATTTATTATTCAGTTCATAAACAAAGAAGTAATACGACCATTATCATCGAAGTAATTTCACACAAAATCATACTATTTTCGTGCTTTTTTCAAGATTAAGGTCAATGTGTGGAAGTCCGTCTGGGAGGCAAGTCCATCTAGAGGCCATAACTTCCATTTTTGAAGGACCAGGGCCCCTATTTTTGAATCGCTCGTCTGGCGTCGAGCGCTCTTTTCTATTGATTTTCGTTCGACATTCGACTCGACCTCCATACATTTGAGTCAAAAATAGGGCCCTAGGTTCTTATGCCTCGGTCGTTAAAAAAGTATTACGGAGCTAGTTTGAACTGAGAAACATAGATTTCGCTAACATCATTAGGTTGAAAGAAATTGGTCATCAGTTTTTTTTCGCGTTAAGTACTTGAAGTTGGAGTGTAACGTCTCTTCGAAAAAAAAAAAAATAGAAAATCAATGGAGTTTTTGGAGTTTCTGTGATTACGAAAGTCATTTAGTAATCCATATACCTATTTCTGGTGATGAATTCATTAATATCGCTTGAATTTCATAATTATTAAATGCACAAAATACCAACCTTAAAATGTAAATAGTTGGAAAGTCCGTCTAGCATGCATAAGGAAAGTCCGTCATATGCCGGTCTTGCCTCGATTGCAGATATTGTCAACCTTTTCAGCTGCACGTATATTATGTCACTTTTGTCTGTCTGTCAATTTTTTGTTATATAGCTAAAAACGGCGGTACACATGGGATAAATACTTATACAAAAAATACAACTAGGTTGACATATTTAAATACTAAATAAATTTGACAGTTATGCAAAAAATATAGTTGAAAAATTTCTGACCTCTTAAATGATAATGAGGGAAGGTAATTGTTAAATGAATTATCATTGAAATCTAAACCGTAAGCACAATGACATAAAACACATATTTCAACGCCTGTTTTGCATCACTGCTAGAAACTGCTTTCATTCATATAGCCTCACTAGTTATGGTTATATTGGTACTAGACGGACTTACCTCAAACTGCATGGGAAGTCCGTCTACACGCCGAGTTTTAAAAAATATCATTTAAATCTAAAGATTATTGCAATTAATATTATTTTTATACCAATATAAGTAAATTAATACATTACCTATAATTTCCGATGACACAAGTCACTTTAGAAAGCGTATCTGGTTCAATAAGTTCAGTTAAACTTAAATATTAGAAAAGTATGCCGGACTTCCACACCTTACATGAAAAGTCCTACTGAATCCATTTCCAAATTTTAAAAAATGGGACCAACTTGGGAGTTTACCTAATGTGAATAACGTTTGAATCATTTCAATCGGTCCAGCCGTCTTCGAGTAATCGGTGGACATACACAAAAAAAACAAAATATACAGACGAACATAGAACCTCCTCCTTTTTGGAAGTCGGTTAAAAAATTCGCAATTATCTCGCGTTTGGCTGAACCGATTTTGATGCGGTTTTCAGAAAAGTATTTGTTACACTTAGGAGAAGGTTTTAATATTTTAACCGACTTCAAAAAATAAGGTTTCTTAGTTTGACCCGTATGTATGTTTGTCCGCGATTATCTCGCGTTTAGCTGAACCAATTTTGATGCGGTTTTCAGAAAAGTATTTATTAGATTCAGGAGAAGGTTTGGTATTTTAACCGACTTCAAAAGAGGAGGTTCTCTTCTTAGTTTGACCCATATGTAATGCATGTATGTCTGCGATTATCTCACGTTTGTTCAGACCGATTTTTCTACCTAGATAATATAGATATAGATAATATACTTATCTAGTAGGTACAGAAGGTTCTTACACTAAAAAGAAAAAAAAGAAAAACAAAAAACCGACTTCAAAAGCCTACGCAACAATATTGAAAATATAGAAATATTTTGATCCCAGTAGTTAAAAAAATCTAAGATAATACTTTCAAAAATGCTTTCATGACGTTAGATAAGAGTATAATTTACGAGTTATTTGGCTTTTGTTTCAAAAGAATTCATTAAGGTGGTACCCTGAGCGAAAGTGGCGCAGCAGTGAATTATATTTAATATTATAATTCTAATACACAATTTTAAAAATGTTTATCGTGGAGATTTTAGGGCCCACAGTCTAGTATTTTTAGACGGTATCGTTACATTTCCTCGTAGTCACTGCGAGAAGTAGATAGCAAAACTGCTAAAAGTGGCCGTTTTGCTATCTACTTCTACGAATGACTACGAGGGCATGTACCTTCTAAAAATACTAGACCATGGGCCCTAAAATCTCCACGATAAACATTATTAAAATCTTTTTCTATTAATAACTTATTAAATAAAAACCTCTGAGGGCGCCACTTTCGGTCATACAACCGCCTTAAGTCGTTTCTTCCTTCTCACTCTCTCACTTCGCTGCATTTGCAGTGCTCCAGCAGTGGGGACATTAAAAATGACTTTTTTTACTATTTAAACAAGCAACGTTACAAGGTTAGTGAAACTGTCTAAAAATCGCGCTGCGCGGCCATATTATTTTCAACACACTTGCTCGTAAAGTGAGCCCTAATACATCGCTTTTAGGGCCATAAATCGAGCTATAACAAACGCGTGCAATAATATATAAAACACTAGTTCGTAATAGAATTAACCCTACAAAGTTCAATTAGTACCTTACTGCAAGTTCTATGCGAGTAAACAGAGCATTCCCAATTTAGCCGGGTAATACCTACAGTTATTTTTTTTTGACAACAAAAAGGTTTTATGCTGCTGAAAATTCATATACGTTTTTGGAATAAATAAATGTGTAAGACCTTAATTAAGTCAAATAAATATATATTAGTATCAAATTATTCATAATTCACAATATTTTGTTATAAAATATTAAAATATTTGCATTTTGTCACTTAAAATTATAATTTTGAAGTATTAGTACCTAGTAGGCTGTATGCTCCTCACCCCTTTGTTCGCAAAATATTCTTGCGTTGGGCGTGTGAAAAAAAACAAAAAAAAATTTTGTTTTTGTCGTATTTGTTGCTGTGTGATAAATTACTTTGTTTTTTCCTCGCAAATGTGTTGAAAAACGTCGTATGAAACTCGTGAGCTCTTGCTTATTGCAACCTAAGCTAACTTGTCTCATAATGTACTATTTTTGGGCATTTATTTTGACCCGCTATACGGTTGCAAAACTACCTACCAAAGAGAATATAATCCTACCTACTAAATGGCCCTCTACAAAATTGTGTTGGGACACCCCGGCGGCCGGCTCTACATCTTAACTTATCTTAGTGAAACACACTATTTTATGCGAAAAGGCTTAAAAATATTTTTTTTTCAGTAAGTATTGGGTAAAATGTATTTTTTTAACCAAGCTAAGAGTGAATATAAAAAAAAATGTCCGGGGTCAAGGCTCCAAAGTCCGGGGTTTTTACGCTTCCGGTCCTGGGTGGCAGGTTTTAGAGATGGCAGCCCTACCTATAACCTACCAAGTTGATTTCTGATGACCTTGAAATAGCCTCTAAACCTCAAGAAGCTATTATGTCAATCATCCAATTAAAGACGAGTATTGTGTGATGCTTCCTCCCTCCGCGCTCTTTCATACTAGGTATCATGTAGGTACTCGGTTCAGAGATAGGCAACTACAGTACTAGGTACTTAGGTAGGTAGGTACAGTCAGCAAAGCTATGAGCTGAACACCTTAAGGTTCATTTTTAGATTGAGAAGTCTGCATTGTCTTGCATTTACCTAAAAGTCACAAAAGCATCTTTTGTATAAAAACAATAGAGGCAGGTAAAAGACGAACTTTTAGTGCTATCCTTGCAAGCGATTTGTTTTCAAACTGTTAAGGTCATAACTTTGCTGACTGTACATTACCGAACATTACCTACCTACATATAAGTAATCTATAAAATCATGATGATCGAAGGCTCAAATCTAGATTTTTCAGTTGGTAGGTAGGGCATCACTTCCTAAAAATCTTAAAACAACTGATTGAGAGCTTTGGGTTGGGGTGTTGAGTCAGAAGAACTACGTATCGTATCGGGTACGAGTACGATACTCGAATGGTAAGAGCGACTCCCTGCTTTCTCAGATGCGAGTGCATTTGTCGATTTCGATAAAAAAAAAGAGATTCGTATAATTTGAAGCCGGAGCCGGAAATACGAAAACCTAGAAAATATATTCGCTTCAGGCATCAGGCCCCTGGGTTAAATAAATAAATAATAGCATATAAACAAAAAATATTTATTAAATTAGATTCACACAATCAATCTGCAGGAACCAAATACGTAGTCTAAGTACCTAATCAGCCTTGATATTTATAGATCTAAGATTTTGAAGAAGTACTCTACTTCTAGCAGACCATCCTCAGCCAAGTCACTGCAATGTATTGCATTTTGTACTTTAGTTTTTCCTAATTTCGCTCTGAGAGTATGTGGACGTAATAATCGTGCGATTTCCTGAAACCAAGAGAGCTGTTAATGTACACAAAACTTATTAAACTCGTAGAGTTAATATGGCACTTTGATCATAGCCAAAAGGCCGAGAAGTGTGTACAGTCACTTCTAAAAATATCTATACTTACAATTTAGAACTTTGTCACTTTGTTGTAGTTGTCATTTGTCAATTGATTTCTGTTCAGAGAAGTAATAGCTTTTAGAGTGACAAGGTTCTAAACTAAACTGTATACATATTTAAAGACGTAATTTATGAAACAAGGTTTCTTACGGGATCAGATGGTCCAACCAATTTTCGGAATTCAACTGCTGTAGTGACGGTTTTGTCTTTCGCAACAATTTCCATAGCTATGCACGGGCCACTTGACAATTCTTCCACCATCCCCTGAAATAATCAGGACAAGAAGTACAAAAGGTCAATATAGGTACTTGAAAAATTGTTGTGTTCCGACAGTTAGAGGTAAGATAGCCAGTTCCTCAGTGATGAGGATTCCGGGTGTAATGCGCTTCCACCTTCGGCCTTATCGTCACTTAACATCGTGTATATTACCTTACTCTACGCTTAACATCAGGTGAGGTGAAAGCCAAGCATTATCCCGTTGTGCATTAAGAAAAGCCTTGCGCTGGACGGCACACCGGCCACATATTGTAAGAAAATTTCCGCCAGAAAAATCCTGATGGTTGCCAGAGGGTACTTGGTCCATACATTTTGTATTAGAGCTCGCACACTGTTAGAAAACTCTAATTCTACCAGGAGCGGGGTCGAATACAAAATGTATGCACGGAGTGCCTTCTGGCGACCGTCAGAATTTTTCTGACAGAGATTTCTTACAATTTCGGGCGTCGCACGCTCTAATCTCGTCCCGCGCCTTATTGGCCCCGCCCCGCACGGCCACGCCGCCGGTCTGAAACCACCTTTACTTCACAGACAAACTATAGATACTATGCGGTTAAAATAAGAATTTGCACACGTATGACGTCATGGTGTCAGTTTTCTATAAAAATTGTACTGAAATTTGACAGGATGAAATCACATTGGTGTACATTCTTATTTTAATCACAGTTTAATTCTAAACATGCCTAAATGTATAATCACCTTGTATTCAGGAACTATTCCTTTGTACACCTCATAAAATTCAGCAGCATTAATATTTTCTACCATAAACATATTCAGAGCTGTGACTTCGAAACCACCTTCATCAATGGCCTCCATCGCCGCACCTAGCTTGCCTTCGCGGATAGCATGTGGCTTCACTATGCATAGAGTGCAATTGGAAAGAGTGGCTGTCAGACGAAGACGGGTGGAGCTAAATGGCGGCGGAGGAAAGAAGTATTCTATGTCCTGCAAAAATATAATATTTCACACTATGACTTTAAAATCATGAATGCATTTTAATAACACACTAAGGCCCTCCGCTGCGTCAAGCGGGATCCTGCCGCGGGTACACGGCGCGGGAATATAGATTGCTGGTTTTTATGACGGACAGATGCTTGCAGTGCATGAGTAAGCTCTAATCTATGTCGCCCCGCGCGCGTGTCCCGCTTAACGCAGCGGAGAGCCTAAAACCCCTATTGTATCAAACATACAGTGGTGGCCGGATAATTAGAAACACCAGTTGATATTCATGCAAACGAGGTAACTTTGAAGCCTTGGTTCCCCGCCAGGGATTGATCTAGCTGTGATCTGATAATAGCCATCCAGGGAGTGAATGGAGGAGGTCCAGATCGCTAAACACACCCAACTGATCTGCCCCCCTAGCCAAAGTAACATTTGCAAATTTTCGTTATCGCTTCGCTTCGAAACATGTATGGATTTGACGTTTTAAAATTCGATAGTTAACGAAACCTTATGTCAATCCCATACATGTTTCGAAAGCGAAGCGATAACGAAGATTTGCCAATGTTACTTTGGCTAGGCCCTCTGATCAGCATTCTAAGAGCTGCAAGGATCAGAGTTCTCAGTTTCAGGTTTTCCATATTATTATGCTATTTTCACGGTTTTTTTAAACATATCCTTTTATCTCTTAGAATGCTGTTCAGATCAGTTGGGTGTGTATAGTGATCTGGATCTCCTCCATTCACTCTGGCCATGGCTATATATATAATTATATATACCTATATTATACCCATGGGCGGATAATTAGAAACACCAGTAGATTTTCATACAAATGAGGTAACTTTGAAGCCTTGGTCTCCGTCAGGGATTGATCTAGCTGTGATCTGATGATGGCCATTCAGTGAGTGAATTATGACCATTCTGACAGATGACGACTAGTTAATCATAAATAGAGCAACCATGTGGTTTAGGCAGGCCTACTTCACTCGCTCAAGGTCGGTGCCTTCGAAGGCACAAGTGAGCAGAGGGCCGCCACACGCCCGCCTGTGTACAAGCGCGGCATCATACTGCCTGCGTAGGTATTGTCTCCTTATAATAGTAACAATGTCGAATCGACATTACTTTACCGTGTACGGATGTCAAAATAAAAGAACCAATAAACAATATTGTTGTTTTTCACATTATGATATATGTTACGCAGTTCATTTAAGAAGACAACCCTAACGTTGCGTCGTCAGAAAGGGTAAGAGCACGCGAAAGAAAGACATACAACTACTAGGTGAATATAACGACCTAAATTGCACTTTATTATGTCAGAGCAAAAGTCGCTATTTATTTAAATGACTTTGCGGAGTGCTGCTTCTGTACTTGTACCATTAGTTATTCTGTGGTTTATGTACTAATCAATCTTCACCTCCATAGCTGCTTCTGCACTGGCTGCAGCATGTACACAGTTCTTCACTGGGTCAGAGCCATATAGAGCTCTTATCGTTCCTGCTGCAGCTTTCAATGGATCCCCATCTCCTAAAGTCTCAAAAAGAACTTTCACAGCATCTTTCCCGACCAGTTCTAACCCATATACTAGTTGCCCCCCAAGATATTCTAATAGGAACCTAGAAAAATAACAATATTCTCAAATAAAACATTAAAATTTCTATGATGAAACCCGTCTTGCTAATTATGTTTATTTGTATTTAATTAATTGTTCAAGACATATTACATAGATACAGATTCTATTATACATTTACTCATTAGCAAAACCACTAGGGTTTGTGTGCCCATGAGAGTTCGCAAGTTTTGAGCATACATACTTTATTTATAACAAAACATGAAAATGGAAAAGAAAGCATGCATAACTAACATTATAAGGTGCATGCACAAACTTAGTCTTTATTTATATTTTATTGCTTTATTTAAAATTAAATTTTGATTTATTTTTAAGGTATTTTTTGATGTAAAAATAAAAATAGAGAAAAATTGATATCAATAATATAAATAGATATAAAAATAGGTGTAAAAATATAGAGAAGGAAAATAGCTTACGGGAATGTTGGATCAGTCAGCATCTTTCGGAAGAGTTGATTAACATTGTCTACTGTAATACGAGTCTTTTTCATTCTTGTGACACGTAACCCATGTTCATAAAAATGGGTCAAAATCTTCCCTGCAGTCTTCGTAGGTATTGGCTTTATTAATGCAAATGTTCTGAGAATAGCACAAAGGAATGATTAAGTTATTAATCTTAACTCAATGGTAACTATTTACTTAATACAATAAAAAACTCACACTTGCATATCTTTGTGTAACCTTTTTCTAGTATCTTCACAGGCAAAGTCAACAATTTTAATGAGACGTCCTAAGATATACAAAGTGCAACCTATATAAAAGTTTTCCAATGTAACGCCATTGACTTTAACTCTTCGAACGAAAGTCTTTCTATTTTTTAAATCAAACATTTCTAACGTATCATCTGTCGGATAGTAAAATACATTAAACCGGCGAATTAAACTGGCTTGGTTATCATACCATTCGCCGATAAAAGAATATTTCTCTTTATACGATCCTTCCTGAAACACAAACATTTTTTTTTAAATCTTCACAGTTGAATTGAAAATAAAAACCTTGGTAAACAAGAAAATGCTGCTACTTATTTTTAATTATTTACCATTTTTCATTTACAATAATAATGATTGGTAGGTACTTAGTTTGTGTTCACCGTGCTCTTGATATTTTTATGATAAAACAATTAATTCCATTTTACCAAAAGAGGACCTGAACTTCTTAAATTCCTTTCAACCACAATACATAAATAAAATATTTGAAGAAACTAAATACAAATTATTCAAAAATCACCATTCGCAAACAACCAACCCAACAACAAACAAACAAAATCAAAAACCACACAGAAAACATTGGGTACATTCCAGCAGGCCAATCGCTGGGTCATCGATCGCCATTAAGTGGATTTTAACCACAGAACAAGGGCTGTCATAAACGTAAAAGATGTTATTTTATTTCTGATTTTAGCCTGTTCGATTCCCTGCTGAGACAAAACGATTTATGCAGTTTTACTAAAAAAAATAGTAAAGGAAGCTTTCCTTTCAGTTGCCATTCATCATCAATGTAGGGTAGGTACTTTCCCTCTAACTAACTACCGTCTTTTTTTCCACCTGTTTACTGTGTGATAAAAAAATACTCTTTGACTGGAAAAAAGGGCGTCATGTTCTATTCGAGGCGTTAGAAAAATCGCGTGATCAAACGTTGAAAAATCGCTCGAGTGAACGAGCCAGAGTTCGCGGAGCGCGGAGGTTCGCGAACCTAATAAACGATCAAAACTGCTTGTCAATCATTTACATTGCATCGGCTTGTCAACCACATTTCGATCGTCTAGGAGCCGCCCCGGTATCCCGTTTAACGCAGCGGACGCCCTAAAACCTACCAGCTTAACCAAATATACTCAGTGTTGCCAAATTTTGGCGTGTTTACATATAAAGTGGCGCCCTCATTTTTTGTCAACTCTTTATGGTCAAGCTGTATCTACTCTCTTTTTGGTGTCTGACACGAGTCTTACACTCACAAAGAAAAAACTCGCTGACTTTTAAAGTTCTATTTAAAATATATTAAAACTGAATTTGTTAAATACTATTCACATTGTTATAATATATAACACAAGTAATATTACATAGGATGGCAAGTAACATTCTTACCTATTTTATACCTTCAATAAGGTGGTATTGTATACCTTCAATCGCTTTTCAGCCTCTTAATCATGTTACTCAACCAGCCTGCCTAGCATGACCGATTTATATCGCGTGATATAGCATTTTATCGACAATGAACTGTCAAATTCCTTTGTCTTTTAGACAGTTAAACGTGATAAAACGCTATATCACGCGATATAAATCGGTCATGCTAGGCAGGCAGAGGTGGTTAATATAACGTCTAGCGCAATATTCTAGCGCGCTATCTATGCATAGCGCACATCGCGCGCTATGTAAGTAGTCGTTATGACGCTAGAAATATAACGAGTAGCAACTAGCAGCGGGGCGTTGGCCGGCAGCGGGCGAGAGGCCGCGTTGGGCGCGCGCGGGCGGGCAGTCGTCGCGTAAGCGCTATTGGTATCGGGCGCGTTATGAACGTTATTCTCGCAGCCAGTCGCAGCACGCTAGTCACTAGGTACTTATCGCGCGCGAACTTATTTGTCATAGTGACTTTGTGTATCTAACACGTTATTGACGTTATTGTTAAATAAATTAGGACTTTTGGGACACATAACTGTTAACTGGGTATAATATCGCGACTTTATATTGTGATAGTTCGATTAGGACTGTTATGACACAACTAAGTCAATTAGTTATTATGTAAAAGCTATTTAGCTAAGCAAAGTTAGTGAACGAGAGATATGGAAAAAACAACCTAATTTCAAACGTCAATAAGGTCGAAAACCGCTTGCACTTGTTTTTTTTAACTAGAAAACACTGTCTAGTGATCCTTAGTTAAAAAATTAGTGCAAGCGATTTTCGACCTTATTGACATTTGTCAAAATAACGGTTTTTATTGAATCTTTAAGTTAGTAAACGAGAATACGGCAAAAAACAACCGAATTTCAAATGTCAATAAGGTCGAAAATCGCTTGCACCGGTTTTTCTTAACTACAGATCACTAGACAAACTTTTCCTACCTTCACTTGTTTTTCCGACATACGTTTGTTCTTGCGAAATCGTATAATTCAATAAAAGCCCGAAAAGTATGCAAGAAAGTTCATTAGTTTACTGCTTTATTTTATTTAAGACTAAAATGCGACGTAATAATAAATAACATTTTTGTATAGCGCGCGATCTGTCTAACGAACGACGTGTGACGTAACGTGTTACGAGATCCAACGTGCTGCATCTAACGCGCCAGCCAGCCGCCCGCACGCTTCATGATAAATAGCGCGTTATAACATAGCGTATTTAATAGCGCGCTAGAAATCAATAGCATATAGTCTGTAGCGTGCTGTTGCTTTATAGGCGTTTTGAACAACTCTATACTCAACCACTCCTACCCCCACCACTGAAACTTTGCCGTGCCCATGTGTTCTGTTAATAATGATAGTATGGCAAAATAACAAGAGGGATTTCGTTTCGTCGCTCTGTAAATTGTCAACCTATTTCCGGGGCTAGCTCTTAGTCCAATAAGCTCAGCGCGGCCAGCTGGCATTCTGTATCGCTTCGTGTCGCTAGAGTGCGCTCCCGGAAAAATGGAGTAGCTCTACCATGAGTTGATGCAAACTGTTTTCGCTACATCGGATATTATACTGCTCACAGTCACAATCAATGCGAGTAAAAGAGAAAACGATAGTTTACCTATGGTCACAGAATACATAATAGTACAAGTCTATGGTAGCAAAAACAGTTTGCAATTTTTTCATCAGCTCATGTAGGGCCACAGAAGTTTTACGCTTTGCCATACTTACCTACCTCGAGTGAAGTTGAGTTGTGGCCTACATTGTACTGTCAGCAAAGCTATGAGCTGAACACCTTAAGGTTCATTTTCTAGATTGAGTAGTCTGTATTGTCTTGCATTTACCCAAAAGTTCTTTTGTATAAAAATAATGCAGGCAGTGCATTTATTATCAAACTGTTAAGGTCATAACTTTGCTGATGTACAGTCAGCAGCATATCAAGCTATACAAAACTTTTTTAATTTTGAGACTTTTGCATTCACAATGCTATTTTTATACAATACTAAATAATATACTAGAAAAAATACGACTCGCACCAGATCAATACTCAGTACTCAGTCGCGGGTTCGATTCCCGTCTGAGTATTGATCTGGTGCGAGTCGTATTTTTTCTAGTAAGTATATTATTTAGTATTCTATACAAAACTGTCAAGAATCTGTAATACATTTTAAACCTTAAACTGATAGAATTAACGTTTAAAAATGACTGAAGATACCAATTTGACACATTGTGGAAGCCCGTGCCGTTGACCGTACATAGTTATATCATTGATTGTACCTCCTACTATCCTACTTCGTAGGTACCTACGAGATGGAATTGGAAACGCCCGTACAAATCTATCTGTTCTTATGATTTCAGCCTTATGATTATTTCGATAAATATACATTTTTGTGTGAAATGTATGATGAAGATGCTGATGAAATCTTGGAACTAACATTGAATTTTTTTCCTTTTGATAACTCCGTTCAAGTTCTCAATGTGACCAAAGGCAAGACTTTACTGAAGCGCGTTCAGCTACCCACGCTCAAATTAAATATGCTACAAATAGGCAACATTGTCAATATATTTGCTAAACTTCTTCACATCGTTGATTGTGCACCTGTTACCCGACGAACTTTATTTAAAAATGAAGAAAGGTGTGTATGACAAACTATACTAGAGTTACTAGAGTAGGTACAGTCGAGTTCATTAATATGTTGGCATTTTTGACAGGCTGTTGACCATTATTATAAAAAGGTCGATGAGCTGTCAAAAGTGCCAACATATAAATGAACTCGACTGTACCTACTCTAGTAACTCTAGTATAGTATAAATACTTATATGCGGAAAGAGAACTAGATTTGATTTGTGCTTACTAGCTTTCTGCCCGAAGCTTCGTCCGCGTGGACTTCAGTTTGTTTCGTGTGGGCGGAGTCCCGTGCCCAGCTGTGGGATAAAAGTAACCTATGTCCTTCCTTCTCCAATGTCCCATCTAAGTATATTCGTACCCGTCGAAATCGGTCCAGCGGTCTAGGCGTGAAAACTTAACAGACAGAGTTACTTTCGCATTTATAATTATGATTACTTATGGATAATGAATACACTGTTACGTCATTACATTGTAGTGCCAACTATCTTGACTTGATAGTTAACAAGACTTTTTTCTCTAAATGTTACACACTGCTATAGTATAATATCATGTTAACAACACTACTGTTACCATTACGTAATTAGGTATACGACTGTAATATCTTGTTAAGGCGAGGCCAGTTCACGATTTGATGAAATTATTGATTTTTGAACTTCCAATGTGAAGAACTGATGTAGAATTCTACTTGACAAAAAATACTGTAGACTGAAAAAGAAACAAAGAAACACAATAACCGAACAGAATATTGAAAAATAGTAATAGTAAATTTCGGGAACTGCCTCGCCTTCGTAATGGTAACAGTAGTGTTGTTAACATGACATTAAATAACAGTGTGTAACATTTAGAGAACAAAGTTAGATAATGTTGCATAAGTATTTGCTATATAATATATAAAACTGCTGTGTAGGAGCACTTACGTTACGTGTCATTTTGTAATGTTCACGTAGTTAAACCTATTAAGTACAGTCGGCAGCACGTCAGACTATACATGTTGACCTTGAGGCCGCCTTTATGCCGTACGTAATAAGAGCTGTTTTCGTAGTTCAACTGTTTAACCTAACGTGCTGTCGTGCGTACCTACCTAGATTATTAATAGTACGGACAATATTTTCAGTACATTTGCACTAATTAAACCCGTACCTCCAAACGAACACGGCAGAATTATAACTTATATCATGCAAAATGGATTTCGTATAGTCCGAATGAAAAACGGGAAAATAAGCAAAGATTTTGCCATGGACTTATACA
The DNA here is from genome assembly GCA_950108535.1 of Agriphila straminella. Lineage (NCBI taxonomy): Eukaryota > Metazoa > Arthropoda > Insecta > Lepidoptera > Crambidae > Agriphila > Agriphila straminella. The sequence goes on along the minus strand of OX467306.1, from coordinate 8,006,029 downwards.
AAAGTATAGCTGGGAATAGCATGATGCCGTAAGTTATAATCAAATAATCATTCATTTTACCTTTATATACAATAAGTAAGTAGTAGTAGCTAGGTAGCCAGAAATCGTAGTAGGTACATACCTACCTACCTAGATAACAGCTACCCACAACCTTACCTCATCATAAATAGAATAAAAAAAATCTTTGCGACCCTCCGCTGTGTCAAGCGGACACGCGCGCGGAGCGACATAGATTAGAGCTAACTGATCATAACTGATGCACTGCGCAAGCATCTATCCGTCAAAAACCAGCAATTTATATTCCCGCGCCGTGTACCCGCGGCGGGATCCTGCTTGACGTAGCGGAGGGCCTAAGAAATCAGGATCCGGGAATCGCAAACGGTTATGAAAAATAATTGATTGTTTTTTCTAAAAAATTTCAGAATAATTATAGATTATGTGACTTCGGGAGAAGTAATAGGGCTTGAACTGGTAGCATCCAACTCAGTGAAAAAGTGGCGAGCATGCCTTGGGGCTACCGACCCTGCGGATGCCGCTCCGGGCACGCTGCGAAGGCTTTACGGAGAGAATAAACTAAAAAACGTTGCTCACGGCTGCAATACTTTAGAAGAAGCTACTGAGGTCGGTGTAAATTTCAGCTTACCTAACATTTTATCAAATATTGTACGAGCATCGGCATTTTAGTGTAGGAAGCAAGAAGTTTGACGTGGTAAGAAGGAACTTAATAATACTTTATGCTAAGCTAAGCATGCTTGCTCAAGAGAGACGATAATGTTTGGCTTAGCTGTTAGCGCATTTGCATCACCTGCGATTGCGGAGATTAAGAAACTTTCACCAGATGGGTGACCTAATAATTTTTAGTCGTAAATTGTACCTGCTCATTTTTAACCGACTTCATCAAAAGGAGGAGGTTCTCAATTCGATTGTTTTTTTTTTTTTATCGTTGTTCGCGCGTATCTTCGACATTTATGGACCGATTTAGATAATTTTTTTTGTTCGATTGAGTTTTCTTGCGAGATGGTCCCATTTAATTTTTTTTTAAATCGGTTCAGTAGTTTACAAGTAATCCTGAAAATACTATGATATTAAATCAACTAACTTGACAATTTTGTTAATGAACCGAATTAGATGATTTTTTTTGTTGGGGAAGGGATACCTTTGTGTGTGTGTGTAGTTTTTTTAACCGACTTTAAAAAAAGGAGGTATTCAGTTTGTATGTATGTATGTTTCTCCGCGATTATCTCACGTTTGGCTGAGCCGATTTTTCTACCTAAATAATATACCTACACTACCTAATACAGAAGGTACTTACACTAAAAATAAAAAAATTGTTTAAAAAACAAAAAAACCGACTTAAACCTGCCTCTAAAAAGCAATCTAATGATTTGTATATTATTTATATACAAATCATTAGATTTGTATATAAATAGTCGGGTGGGGCTTTTAGAATAAAAAAAGGAAGATGTACTCCAGCCCCACCCGACTTTAATAGACGTGTTTTATTATAACAATGATAATGCGTATCTAATGATTTGTATATTATTTCTTGCTTTTTAGAGGCAGGTTTTTTGAAGTCGGTTTTTTAAAACAAGGTTTTAACTTTTACACAAAAATAATTTAAAGACTGGCGGGGCAATTTCATCTGCTCTCCAATACTATAGTGTATAAATTAACTTAGAGGTAATTCTTTTAACCATGTAGCCGAAATTAGCCGATGTGACAATTTATGTGGGGTAATTTCAACTATCGTCAAAATACTATTTAACACAATTTACAGCAAAAAAAACTGCCCAAGTGTGTGTCGGCATAGTATAATAATGGCGTGTCGGGCCACGCGCAGTATAGGGTTCTGCAGTTACCACAATTGCCATTATGGCTATAAACTTATATTTATTTCCTGTTTTACACAACTAACGCCTAAAACTAATTATAATGATAATCTCCATTACCTACCATTCAATGTTCTACGAAAACTTTTCCAATATAGGTACCTACTTACATAAATTAAGTTGATCGACTTTTACTTATTATCTTGTAAAGCCTATACCTAGTGATAGTTTTCCTTTTAACTTCAATACAGTAATTTTTTCCTGAATTTTACTAACCTACGGAACGAAATTACCCGCAGTCGAGGTTGCCCGCTGCACCTTTTAGCAATTCATAAATCCGGCAAGTTTTAAAAGCTCCCCTCCTGGATGCATACAAGCAACCCCACGTTGGGCGCCACTTAAATCAGCGAACCAACCAACCACACGAAGCAATGTGCGTTGTTGCGTCGACGACGCAACATGGAGGGCGCTGTTCTGTGTTGCGTTTGCGTTGACCGCTACAACGAAATATTGGTAGACAAACTAAAATTTACTTGAATACTTTTTAGGGTTCCGTGCCCAAAGGGGCCACACGGAGCGGAGCCCTATTATTACTGTCACTCATGTGTCCGTCTGGCCATCCGTCGTCTGTCCGGGCCCCCTAAACGATCAAAATTGCTTGTCAATCATTTACATTGCATCGGCTTGTCAACCACATTTTGATTGTCTAGGACCGATGCTTGACAAGCACCACAGAATAGATTACCGTGGCCAATCAAAAGTAGGCCACGCCCCCCAATGGTAAATGCAATGTAAATGATTGACAAGCAATTTGAGTTCGAGTTTGATTCTAAATATAACATAAGCCTAAGTATGTAAGGCGGGCGCCGACTTTCTTTGTTCAGATGCTGGAGTTATTTTTTGGTTACGAAAAGGGGGTGTCCAGAATCCCTTATCGTGCTACATTTAAAGACTGCACCTGCTGTGTGATCAAACCTCACGCAGTTATCGACGGCAACGTGGGAGCCATTCTAGAACAAATCTCCATATCTGGCAAGTTCTACATATCTGCAATGGCAATGTTTTCTGTCAAGTTAGCCAATGCTGAGGAATTTTACGAGATTTACAAAGGAGTTCTTCCAGAATACGAGGTTACTTGGTTCAGCTATACTATATCAGGGGCCAGGGGCCCAAGTCTGCTATAATTGTTAACGTCATAATCGTGTTTAAATTGTATTTTGGTTTTGGGTTTGGATTTTAAGAAACAAATATCTGTGTAAAAAAGTATTACAATTCAAACACAATTGAAACACGATTATGACTTTAAAAATAGGAGACTTGTCCCCCTAGTATGACCAACGAAACGCGATATGATAATTAAATTATAATAATTTATCACGATTAACTGTCAAAAGACAATGTATTTTGACAGTAGATTGTCGATAAAACGCTATATCACGCGACATATATCGAGTTTCGGTGGTCATGCTAGGGGGGCTGAGTTGCATCATTTGTAGTCTGTGGTTCTATCTAATAATGACGACAGATTCCACTAAATCGTAAAGATTTTTATTTCAGGCAATGTGTATTCATCTAGCAGAGGGTAAATGTATTGCATTAGAAGTTAAATGCAATGACCCTAATTTAAACTGTGTCTGTGAATTTAGAAAGATATGTGGACCTAGAGATCCAGTGAGTAATAAATAATATTCATATTATTATTTGCATTTCGGAAGTGATAGGACCAATTCTACACCTCTAGTATAATACCTAATGTAACTCTATGTTCTAGACACCGAATGTAACTTATTACCTCTTATACATATTGTGTAAGGCAGTGATTCCTAATTAGTTTTTCCTGTGTACCACTTCAAGAATTTCCTCAAACTTATTGCAGGAATTATTGGTAGTCTTTGATTATTTATGGCGACGACCGCGCACCGGACGACGTACCGCTCTGTAGGTAGGCCCCAGACAAGGTGGACCGACTATCTGGATGATGATGATTATTTATGATAGTCTTTGGTTTTAAATTATCTTAGTCAGGAGAAAAAAACCTTCATTAATTATTATAAACAGTATTTTTGTTACTGGTTAAACTATCTTAGTCAAGCGACTGCCTCATACCCCTTGATGGAACTCCGTGTACCCCTAGGTGTGGGTACGTGTACCACTAGTTAGGAAACACTGGTAAGGGAATGGGGAAGCAAAGCAAAAAAGAAGAATTTAAAATTATAAATCAATTATTATTTACAGGATTTATGTCGACAGCTTTATCCCAACTCTATTAGAGCACAATACGGAAAAAATATTGTACATAACGCTGTTCACTGCACAGATCTTCCAGAAGATGGGGAAAATGAAGTAGAATACTTCTTCAAACTGTTGGCCAGTGAATGACTTTTTAGAATAAATATTGTCTTAAATGACAGTCACTTACGTTTGTATTCATTCTTTATTACAAAATCATTACCTTCTATCTCTATTTTCTCATACATCCATTTCCTGTTGACCCTGCGAAAAATAAAGAAGACCAAAAGTGATATGATGATCAGTAAAGTGCGCGCAACGCGAAAGTAGTGGAATAAGTAGGAACCTACGACGTCACAAAGATGGCTAGTAAAACGTAGTGATTATTTCCTCTGTGATGGCTAGGTTTAGATTTTGTCAATTATCTTGGTAACTTTTTATCTGATTTATGCAAGCTAGGTATGCAATGATAGGTAATTAAAATTGTAGCAAAACATGGAAAGAAAATGTTATAGTAGGTATTATATTTAAAAAATATTAGGACTTTAATGTTAATAGGTACATTAAATGATGTTCTGTACTAACAGGAATGGTGCACTTAGAGGAAACTTATATTCATGTCTTATATTGATTCCATGAAAAATTACAACAGTAACTACACAAATTACTAACTCTTTTGCTAATTTGACTGTCCATCATCCATTTTTGATGTCCCCACTGCTGGAGCACAGGCCTTCCATAAGGGTGGAAAGAAGGATGGGCCATAACCCACCACGCGGGCCCAATGCGGATTGGTGGGTCTTAACGACTGCAAATGCAACCGGGACCAACGGCTTAACGTGTCTTCCGAAGCACGGAGGAGCTCGACATAATAAATTTTTGGTCACCCATCCCGTGACCGACCCTTGCGAACGTTGCTTAGCTTCCGCAATCGCTGGGCCAGGCGCTAAACCACTGCGCCACCGAGCTCCTCAAATTTGACTGGACTAGAACCAAATACAAAGTAGGTATGCGAAAACGAAATACATTACTTGTTTCTTACCTGCACTCATGACCACATTTGCTTGAATTGCACCGTATACAGGGAAAGTGACAGCCTGGACATTTTTCATCTAAACAATCGCAGAGATCTTTCCCAGTTACTGCTATTTGGCCACGCTCGTTGTAAATATTCTTACTCTTCCGGCTGAAATGAGAATATTTATAAACTTAATCGAGAAAACGAAAGAAAAGGTAAAATTGTAACCTTGTAACTTGATGTGACTCACTTAATGTAATAGCTTTTACGATTTAGCTTTCGTCGTTCCCGAGCGGAGGTTTCAGGGTCAAAATTATCCAAAAAATTCATATTCATTCAAAGAAAGATCAAATAGACGACAAAAATGTAAAAAATGAAAACCACAATACAACATAACACAACAGTAAACCGTGACAACTGACTGACAGCACAAACAAAAGGTGCACAAAAAAGTCAAAGTCAAACTTCAAAGACAAGACAAACAAACATAGAGTAAAATAATGAGTTAGGCAGCCATTACACGGTAGGTTTTGCTGTCAGTTTAACCACAGTCACGGCCGTGACTGACGAGACGATTAACCTACCGTGTGGGTGTGAATATTTGAGACGCCCAAAATTGATGTCTCGCCATAATACTCCTAAACGATAAGGAATTTTAGAACCAGCCTTCTTATTGTCTAATTTTCAAAATCCATCGCAATCGCTTTCATTTGACAGATGAATATGACACATTGCTGCATTTCTTTGGTACGTTTTTATTTGTGCCAAAAAGAAGCATCAATGTATCACATAAATAAATAAATAATAAATAAATGCTTGGACAATTTCACACAGCGCCATCTAGCCCCAAACTAAGCAAAGCTTGTAATATGGGTGCTAGACAACTGATATAATACTTATATACTTTTTAAATATATACAAGCAAAGCTTGTAATATGGGTGCTAGACAACTGATATAATACTTAAGTATATACTTTTTAAATATATACTTATTTATTTATTATTAGTAACACTCAGACCCGTCACAGAAATTAAAATTCATCATTTCAATTTCTGCCCGGCCGGGAATCGAACCCGGGACCTCATGCGTGGTAGGCGGCATGTTGACCACTGCACCACATAGGTGAAAGCGATTGCGATAGATTTTGAAATTAGACAATTAGCCCCCAGATATATTGATTCTACTAACTAAATTAATAAGGAAAAAGCAATCGAAATCGATTTGCAGTTAAATCACGCGTTTTTTATTTATTGAGAAAATGCTCCGAAAAATCGCTTTATTTGGAATGTCACACATGCATATTTTTTAACGTTATGGTGTTAAATAAAATACTATCAAGGTTTATTTTAATTGTGTGCATATATATTTTTTGTTTGTTAATATACCTTGTAATTTATATAATAAAAAATTAAATAACTCAATTGGAAGTTACTTAAATACTGTGTCAAAAAATTTTCAAAAAATAATCGTCATTAACGGCAACCAACTTTATGTTTAACATTGTGGTTAAACGAAACACAATTGAAATAACATTAAGCGGCTAAGCAGGGGGTCATAAGTCTGCTAATGTTTTCGTCAAAATCGTATTTCGATGGTGTTTGAATGGTAATGCTTTTTGACACAGTTCTTGTTTCTCAAACCCAAAACCGAAACACATTGTGTTTCTTAAACCCAAAACGGATGCAGTGTTACCAGCTTGCCAGCATTAAAAATCAGTAAGGCATCAATAAGGCATAGAGTACATTATTATATTAGAGACCTAATGATCAACGCCATCTAGCGAAATGTGTACGATAACGTCCTATAACGGATACGATAATGTACGATAACGACATAGGTACAGCTTGGCCATAAAGTCCATCAGCCATTTTTGATGTCCCCACTGCTGGGGCACAGGCCTTCCTTATGGGTGGTAAGGAGGATGGGCCATAACCCACCACGCGGGCCCAATGCGGATTGGTGGGTGTTAACGACTGCAAATGCAGCCGGGACCAACGGCTTAACGTGCCTTCCGAAGCACGGAGGAGCTCGAGATAATAAATTTTTGGTCACCCATCCCATGACCGACCCTTGCGAACGTTGCTTAACTTCCGCAATCGCTGGGCCAGGCGCTAAGCCACTGCGCCACCGAGCTCCTCGGCCATAAAGAGATGAAATTAAATAAAATGGAACTAAAATTTTTCAGTACAAAAGATAGTAAGTGTTGCCAAATTATTCGTGATTTTGACGTGTTTACATAGAAAGTGGCGCCCTCAATTTTTGTCAACTCTTTATGGTCAATCTGTACTAGTAGGTTTCTTTAGTATGTATTGACTTGTATTTTTTTAGGGAGGTAACCGGCCGGCAGGCTGATTATCACTAATTAGCGACCGTTTTCATTTGACATACATTGCTACTTTTCTTTGGTATGTTTTTTTACCCCAAAAACTATCACATTCATCTGTCAAATGAGACCGGTCGCTAGGTGGTTTCTAATTAGATCGGGGGCTAATTAATTAATTTCAAAATCTATCGCAATCGCTTTCAGGATGCGATACATTGATGTTTCTTTTTGGCACAAATAAAAACTTACCAAAGAAATGCGGCAATGTGTCACATCCATCTGTCTAATGAAAGCTATTGCGATTTTGAAAAGTATACAATAAGGGGGCTTTTCACTTAGTACTCGACTCACTACAAGGGAGCGCGGCCTAAGATTTTAGTTGCGGAACGATTTGCTAGATGGCGATCATTTTTCGTTTGTCAAACAGCCGACAGATGTCGCTACCCCGTGCTAAATCGCGGTATCGTGTGGCTTTCAAAGCTGATTAGCAATAAGTTAGTCAAGTCCTACTCCTAGACGATCAAGCATTTCTTGTCAATCATTTACATTGCATTTACCATTTGGGGGCGTGGCCTACTTTTGTTTGGCCACGGTAATCTATCTATTCTGTGGTGCTTGTCAAGCATCGCTCCTAGACGATCAAAATGTGATTAACAAGCAATGCAATGTAAATGATTGACAAGCAATTTTGATCGTTTAGGGGGTCCATAAGTGAAAAGCCCCTGAGTCATCGATCACCATAGAATATTTTTAACCATGGAAAGTTGTATAGAATGTTTTTAACTTTCCATGGTTAAAATGTACTCTATGGCGATCGATGACTTAAAGATTTGTCTGGCAGAATGCGCCCAATGTCAAGTCAAAAAAAAAAACAAATCAAAATCAATTCAAAATAATTCAAATCTCTCGCTGGACAACGTTGTTTTCTGAAAAATAGTCGAGAAGTATTTGAATAACTTATAAAGTCTCAATTTTACAATGGCAGATGCAAACACAAGAGAGCAATCCGTTACCAAAGTTCCTATGATTTATGTGTGTGGAGGTAAATATCGTATATTCGTGCCATTTTCCTCCGTTTGGAGGAGCTTATCACTTTAATTCTATCATTGTTTTTATTACAACTTTTTCTTTAATTTTATAGTAGAGTAGTGTATTATTTATTAAGGGGTGAGGACATTATGTTGCTAAAGTAGGCCTTAGTTACTTTGTGTGATCATAACCTTAAAAATGTAGTGTGTGAAATAAAACACTTTTAACGGATACTAGCGCGGTTTTATTGAAAGTACTTTGGTAATTAGTTAATTAATCCCCCGTGACCACGGCAGCTGCAAAGGTGCCGAAACGTCGGGAAAACCAAAATCAAACCAAATACCAACTAATTACCAAAGTACTTTCAATAAAACCGCGCTAGTATCCGTTAAAAGTGTTTTATTTCATGTCTAGTGAGCGCGTAAGCTTGAGAAGTGAATGTAGTGTGTGTTTATCTTTCCCTCGCCAGTGTAAATACTAGTACCTATGTGTTTTATCTTCTAGAATGCCACAGAGAGAATGAAATTAAACCAAGGGACCCTATAAGATGCAGAGAATGTGGTTACCGCATCATGTACAAGAAACGGACAAAAAGATGTATCCTTTAAAATCTTTATAGTTTGATAATTTTACCACTAAATTATTTTTTTTTTATTTAGATCAACCATCTTTCTAGTATTAGGACAGTTTTATTACATTTTTAACATATTCATTACCTACATCAAGGGTCTTCAACCCGCGGCCTGGTGGCCCGTCCCGTCATTGTATTGACAAAATTTAATTCACATGTCTACAAATTATACCTATTTACAGATTAATACGACTTCGATCAATGGGTCTTGGTGGGTGGGTTTTTCTTAATTTAACAAACTTTATTATACGGTCGACGGCACGCTGGGCTTCCACAATCTGTCAAATTTCTTCAATCATTTTTAAACTTTAAGTAAAGCAATTTAAGGTTCAAAATTCATTGTAGATTTTTGACAGTTTTGTATAGCTTGATATGCTGCTGACTGTACATTTTAAACAAAATGCTACAAAAGGTGAACTTAATGCTAAAAGCATTCTCTCCCAGTCAACTTTAGGAAACAGATATCAAGGAAGGCGGTACATAGGGTAAAATATTAATAAATACAACATAACATATAATTTAATACATATAATATAATTATATAAAAACATGGATATATAATATAATAAATACGAATTTTCATTTTTAACAAATATAAGTAGGAGATACAAATATCGATGATTTCACATGATACACTTGCTGCTTTATAATTTTAAGTACCCTACTCCAAGAGTTACTTTATCAGTTCTTCTTTAAAATTAATAAGAGTGGATAAGCTGTATTTTAACTTTCCATAATTTTTTATTGTTACATCATCATTTTCTTACTAACAAAGGTTTTATGAAATGAGGTGTTTTGGATTTCTTAGTCTGTAAGCCTGCATGTATTTTTTTATAAAATAAAATAAAATAAATAATGATTTAATGCAGGATGATCTAGGTACTTACATTTAGTTTAGTATAATGCATTATGCATTTCATCTTACCCTTAAGTGGATTGTCAAGCAAGCGGTCTCCATACAAACGGCGATAACGTAAACCTTAACCTACAGCAATTAATTTTCGATATGTTTTCGAAATGCCTAAAAACTAGGGCTGTACGTTTTGACTTTGTAAATATCTATAATAGATTTTGAAATATTTGCTTTTTAGTGATTTCATACAAAACAAAAAAGTGCCAATATTTTCAAATCTACAATGAATATTTAAAAAATCAAAACGTACAGCCCTAGTTTTTAGGTATTTCAAAAATTAATTGCTGTAGGTTAAGGTTTAGAGGGTGGGAAATGTTATCGCCGTTTGTATGGAGACCGCTTGCTTGACAATCCTCATAAAAGAACTAATAAGTAATTTGTGGCATTATCGAATTTTATTAAAAGCCTTTTTTATAGTCCATTTTCAAAAAAAAATTCATCTTTGTATTCATCCATGTATTTATGCTTCCAAATAAACAAGGTGTATTCAATCATGTCACGGTGCACATTCAGTAAACCTACCTTTTATGTTGACGAGGGAGGAGAGTTACATACTAACACAACCAAAGCAACAGAGTTTGCACTTGACTTAAGGTGGCGAAATTCCAAAAGCCTGTTGATTTCGGCCAAGTACCTGGCCGAAATCAACAGGCTTTTATGTTGGAAGAACCAACTTCGAAGCACAGTGATTCGACCAAGTCGCATGTTGTTAGGAATAATATCAACTTAAGTATATGAAAATATCAACTAAGTATGTACAGTCAGCAGCACGCCAGGTTATACATAAAATAAAACTGTCAAAAATCGGCAATTTACCATGGAAATTTTCAAAGGTCGATAGGTATTATTATTCGTTTTCGTATAAAATAATATACGAGTCATTTTATTGAAATGCATAAAGAATAAGAAAAATATCAATGTTAACACCATGAAAGAAATGTTGTCAAGATAATCTTTTGTTGATTTTTTTTCTTATTTGCAAAATAGTTGCGCAAACGTCATCTTAAACTATTTCAAATTTCAAGTTGATACCATTAGTAGTTCTCGAGATATCCAGCTGACAAACAGACTGAGTCATACCATAAGGGTTCCTTTTTATCATTTTGGTACGGAACCCTAAAATGTTTTTAAAATTGAAGTGTACAGTATTAATAAATCCTTACACAATACTAAATAATATACTAGAAAAAATACGACTCGCACCAGATCAATACTCAGACGGGATTCGAACCCGCGACCTTTGGATATCCGGTCCAATGCTCTGACCGCTGAGCTACCGAGTCACTAGTGACATCGCCGAATTTAGTTACTAGTGACTCGGTAGCTCAGCGGTCAGAGCATTGGACCGGATATCCAAAGGTCGCGGGTTCGAATCCCGTCTGAGTATTGATCTGGTGCGAGTCGTATTTTTTCTAGTATATTATTTAGTATTGTGTAAAAATAGCATTGTGAATGCAAAAATCTCAAATTCAAAAAAATAATAAATCCTTATTAATTATCGGATTTAGTTTTTCAGTTAATTGGGTACATAATGTAGATCAAAATACTCTTTACAGCATTTCATTTAAATGAATAGTTATATTAATTAGAAGATGAGAAGTATAATTACTCGCGGGTAGGATTTCTTTAAGTAAAATAAAATAATATAGTATAAAAATAAAATAAAGTTTTTGTAAAGTATTTTTAAAGGTAGGTAAAGTAGGCAAAAAAAAGCATTAAAAATAAGGACACTACTAGGTATAGTCTACCTACATAGTGCAGACAGACTACACCGAAGCGAAGCGAGGGCGAGTTTAATATCCTTCGATCCAATGGTGGATCCTCGTCGGTTGATCGTAGAGGAATAAGGGGAGTTCAACACGCGACTCAGCCGAATCACTCTGAGCTAGGTTGTCCTGGCCGAGTTCATCAGGATTTTGTAGTCTCGCTTTTACAAAAATATTACTCTAATAACCTGTTGATTTCGGCAAGGCACTTGGCCGAAACGCTCTGGCTTTTGTAGTAAAAAAAATCACTACAAAAGCCTGTTGATTTCGTCATTTTCGTCCAAGTACCTGGCCGAGTTCAACAGGCTTTTGTAGTAACACTTTTTCATAAAATTTACTTCAATAACCTGTTGATTTGGGCCAGGCACTTGGCCGAAATGCTCTGGCTTTTGGAGTAAAAAAATTTACTCCAGAAGCCAGAGCGTTTCGTCCATGTACCTGGCCCAAATCAACAGGCTTTTTTAATCTCGCCTTAAGGTGCTAGTTCGCAGCGAGCTGCCGACTGCACGTGTTTTTTTCATATGAAACGATCACGCTTGGCCGCGGCACGTGCAGCCGTGCTTCATAGAAAAAAAACAGGTGCAGTCAGCAGTTGCAGTTGACAGCTCGCTGCGAGCTTTATGCGTGTATTTTTCCTTTATGTGTGCTGTGCATCAAACTAACCATTGAAATATCAACTAAAACTCTTAAAATATTTCCTTAAACACGAACTACAGTGGTTGTATTTGATGCACGATAGTTGATGCAGTCGCGCAGGATGGGGAACAGGAATATTAATGCATAAAAATACTTGGTTTGTGAACAATTTTATTTTATTACTTAAATACAAAATGTAATATTTTTTTGTGGTTTACTTAATTAATGAATAAGTCGCTTCATAATACCAATATATCAGTAATATAACTGCTGTTTGTTATAATAATAATAATAATAATTCATTTATTTCGGATCGAAGTCCATAGATAGTGTAAGTAACAATTTACCTTAAAAAACTAAGTTAGTAAATTAGAATACAGATTTGATTGGAAATTTGGAATAAAAGTAATAATAAAATAAAATACATTAAATTAATCATACACATAATCACAATTAAATTCATACATTAAATTTTGCTAAGGTAGCATGCCGTTTGGCCCATAGGCTCAGAAAGACAGAGTCCCAACGCTCGACCAACAACGCCCTCAAGATGGCATTGTCGCTGTTTCTTACTCTGTTTAACAGAGACGCACAACGCTTTCGAATAATGGTAGAAAAGCCATCGACCCGCGCCTCCGCAAACATACCAAGGGGGTCGATATTAGTTATTCTGATTAACGCTAATTTAATTAATTTAATAAAAAAGGAACGTTGGGGCAAACTCAAGGTAGGCTGTTGCGTCACAAATCTACAGCAACGTGGGAGTCCCATTAGCACCCTGAAGGCGTCGTTGTATTGCACACGAAGGTCGCTGTATGCCCGCTGCGTGTAGTCGACCCACAGGCTGCATGTATAGAGGGACTGGCAGTATGCCGTGAAAAGTGTAACCTTTACTGCTTTTGTAAAATGTGCGAACCTGCGGGCCAACATATTACAACGAACAGCCAGAGACCTACGTTCCCTTACAACTTCTTGGTTATCTTTGAGATCCTCGGTGACCCAGTGACCCAAATACTTAAGCTTAGTCACCACATTCAGGGCCATATACAAAGTTTTATTACAGGCATCGAGTAAGATTTAGTGCCAGCCCTGAATAGCAGTAACTCGCTTTTCTTTACATTGTATGTAAGTCCATGGGCCATAGCATAGTGCTCACAAATGGATAGCAACTTCCTCAAAGCACTGATTGATGGGCTCAGCAGCACCATGTCATCGGCATAACTAATATTGTTTATACATACGCCATCAATATGACAGCCGATGCCCGTACCGCTGAGCTCCTCAATCAGGCCGTTCATAAACAAGTTGAACAATTTAGGCGAGCTTATCCCTCCCTGTCTTACGCCAGACTCTAGACAGTATTCTTCCGACGTAGCTCCACCCCACTTTACGCGGTTTGTCTGGTGACTGTACCAAAATTTTAATAAGGATGTAATTTCATTAGGAACAGTTGTCTCACACCTAAGCTTCAGCCACAGATCGTTATATGACACAAGGTCAAATGCTTTTGAAAGATCTAAAAAACACGCATAAATTGGGGTGTTTCTGCTCGTATAGTACTTTACAGTCTGCTTGAGGCATATGATAGCACTTTCTGTAGACAAACCAGGCCTAAAGCCAAACTGCGCGTCATTCAATTTAATGTGCTTACCCAAATGCTTGTCAAGCAGACTGTCAAGCACTTTAGCTATAAGTATTATTTTGAGAAATTTCGGCGGCCCAAATTGCAGTCATTAGCGCTGTACCATGCATGTATTACCATGTGACCATGCCTAAGGTGGTGGTGGTGGTACGTAAAACGGGCGACTACATGTGGGAGATAAATAATTTAATTTAGCAGTGAAAATTCTAAATTAGTGACAAAAATACTGAGTGGGCAACTATTATACCAAGTAGGTAACTACTAACTATCTATATAACTGATTTAAGCTGCCTAACATGGTATTTTTGTCATATCCTGCCTAACATGGTATTTTTGTCATATCGATTAGGATAGGTAATAGTCATCTTTTTTACCCGACTGCGGGTTATGTATTTCGCGCGTATCTTGTAAGTATATTTGTATGTAATATTCTTTATTACCTCATATCTCTCAAACGGCTGAATAGTCGCGTAGCTAGAGAAAAATTACCTTCGATAATACTAAAAGTTTTCGTTTTTGCTGAGTGTATAGATTATGTGCATTGTGAGCTATTTTTGAAAAGTTAGAAGTTTTATGCCGGTGCTTTAGGTATAGTTTAGGTATTTCGTAATATTTCGTTTAACTTCATATATATAGAATTAAAGTTTGAAATGTTGATTGTTTCATAATAAGAACTATGTTATCATCATGTTGTAAAAAAATTAGAAAGTTAATATATGTGTAACTGCGTAAATCACAAAATTACTCTTTTGTGTCCGAATAAAATTTTATAGTTTCTGAAATCTTATTTTAAGACTTTCAGTGGTTAGATATAGCTGTTGAACAAAGTTTAGAAAGTTAAGTGGTGTGCTTCTTTGATATTTTCATTTTTCCTTTATAACATACGGAATAATGAATAAAAATTGATAAGATCGCTCTAACATGACCTTTTCAATGCACTTATATACTACACAAAAAATTAGAAACATACATAATGTGCATTTTGTTTAATTACGGATAAATTATTGCGCTTAAATACGAATTATGCGGGACGCGCGAGCGGGTCCATGCAGGGCCCGCCGACTGCCACGCGCCGCGCGGGCAGGCGAGGGGCCACAAACTATAAGCTACTCTCGCCGCACGGCAATAAAGTACAATTTCAAATTGCACAGCGCTGCGTGCCTGATATTATATATAAGCACCTACGAAGCGCCTCTCTTTCTGTCGCGTAGCTCGCTAGTCGTTCTTACCGATGCCGATATCATAGAAAACATCCGTTATGTATGTCGATGAATATACAATGAAATAACACTGAATACTTATAAAATAAAATAAATCTACCTACCTACTAAATGAGCTGAGCATAATTGTATTTCTAAGTTAGTTGGGCGAATCAACTTTTGAGGCACTCCTTTCAGAGCATTTTGAAACAGAAAAACAAAATTAAATTTAATCGAATTTACAAGAATTTATATTTTATTTTTTTAATTTAATTTATTTATTTATAAACAGGCATCGATGGCCCATAGATATATACCTTAAACACGAAATATATATATTTTATAAAACAATGTTGTTAGTAAATAACTTAAAACATATGTTAGTAAAAAAATCAAGTACCTAGACACTTTGTGTGTCGAATCGGTGGCACAAGGCAGCGTCCCTCTGAAGCGCCTGTACACCACGCCCTGCGGCCAGAAGTCCTCCTTCATGAAGAAGTCCAGCCTTGCTGTCGGGATGCGCACCACAAACGCCTTAAAATTGGTATTATGGCGCGACTCCAGTGGCTGAACTCTCAAACAAAAGTTGGATTTCTTCTTTATGTACTCGATCACGTCCTGCACTGTGGTGGTATGGTGCAGGCGGGACAGGTACACGGCCGTGGTCGGTATGGCAGCTCGCAGCAGGAAGTTGGGCCCTGTCGGTGCGGTGCCATGGTGGTTCTTGCTCTCTCGCTGACGACGTCACTTTTTGTTTCGAACCTCGAGGAAACCGTCTTCATCTTGGCCCGGTACGACGGCATTCAGCAAAGGTATAGATTCGATTATAGTTTGTATTATTTATCTAAAATTTAGGTTTTAAAGGTGGCCACGATGTTTGACGTTTAGTTTTTGAGATTTTTGAGAATAACAAAGGATCGTCGTAAAAAATTCCCCTCTGTTACTGTTGAGTTTTTTTTTGTGAATTAAAATGATACTTCAAAGAAAATCTGTACATTAAGTATTTAAGTAATACAACAAGAAAGTATCCTATTCAAATAATGTATCTATGTAGTAAGTAATAGTTTCTTAAGATTGATATTATTTTAACTCCACTGCGTTACTTTGACATAAAGTAACGCAGTGGAGTTGATTAGTAACTGATTGTTAGTTTTCGCACTAACAATCAGCGGGTAATAATCGGTACCGCCTATAGGCCACAATGGCAGGACCCGGGTGTATTTTTGGACGATATTGCGGATTCCATTGCCTCTTTCAGAAACTACGATGTGTTGATCCTGCTGGGTGATTTCAACATAAATCTGCTTGATGTTAGTACTGGTAAATACAAACAATTTATGCAGTTTCTTAGCTGTGTCAATTTAAAACAAATAGTTAAGGAACCCACACATTTTACCGATCACAGTTACAGCTTAATTGATGTAATATGCACGGATACTCGGGCTCTAAATGTCACTGTTAAACACATCTCTGAACGTGGTCATGGAATGGTATTAGCTGAATTTATGGTCAAGAAAGACAAAATATGCCCACGATGGGTGACATATAGGCCACTAAAAAATGGTGAACCAATTAAATCGGGATCTTGTTGCGATCAATTGGGATGATTTTCATAAACTTGATAACATCAATGAGCTTGCAGAATCCTTTACGGCTTGTCTCATTACATTATTTGATTTGCATGCTCCAACCAAGGTGCAAAAATTCAAACATCCACCGCACCTCTGGATCACTGATTCTATCAAATGTATGATGCAAACTAGGGATGATTATAACATAAGATCTTTGGACGAACACCTAACTTTTGAAAACCATGTCGCTGAGTGTTCACGCAATTGCTTTTATAGACTTAAGTTACTGTTCAAAATAAGACCTTATTTGGGTGAGGAACTGAGGGTCACACTGTGCGAGGCACTGATTTTGTCAAAACTAAATTACTGTGACATTGTTTATGGGCCGTGTTTGATGTCCAAGACGAGTAAGCTTATCCAGCGGGTGCAGAACGCTTGTGCGCGTTTCTGTTTTCATGTACCACCCCGATCGCATGTGACTCCCTTTCTGGACTCTGCAAACATGATGAAAATGGAAGCGCGCAGGAGACTTCATCTCGCCACTCTCTTGTTTGGTATATTAGATACGGGAAGGCCGTGCTATCTTTATGAAAAATTGGTATGGTTTGGTGACTTGAGCAGGTTCCCAAAGAGAAAAAATACTAACATTTTCGCAATTCCAAAGCACGGGACAATGGCGTTCCGCGGTTCTTTTAAATTCGCCGCCTCGAAGTGCTGGAACGATATTCCACCGCCGTTACGTGACCTGAAAGCGGTTGAAACATTCAGGAACCACCTTAAGAAATATCTCACCACGTTGCAAAAACAAGACTCACTTCGGGGTTTTTCACAATTGTTACTTCGATTTGTCTGACCAAACAGCTCTTTTATATATATTTCTTTTTATTACTATGTATATCAAACTGTCATGGAAGAGGCAAGGAGACCTAATTCCATACAGCCATTAAGTTTTTTTAATTTTTATTCCTCTTAAATAATATTTTTATTTTGTTTGTGTTGGTGATGATAGAATCGATGCTCGTTAATATTTATCTATTACTTCGTTAAAATTATTGTCTATTGTCTTCTGAATTGTTATTAAATTATAATTTTTGTTTGTCTGTTCGCTGTCGTCACCAAGTAGGCTCCTCCAGAATACCAGCGTTGCAGTGGCATACTCAGGTTTGCCTCTGTAGCATTGCTGAGCTAACCTCAGCCTAGTTGGCCGCACTGTAATTAGTCCTAAGTTTGTGTAGGTACATTGTTTTCTTTTGTTTTGCGGTCAATAAATGATTTTTCTTCTTCTTTCTTAAACTTTAAAATAATTTGATATTAAACAGCCACTTGAAACTTACTTCTATGTCAGGCAGTACTTTTCTTTTCTTTATAATTACGTTCACTATATTGTTTACAAGGGGGACACCAGGGTAACACTAGAGAATAATATATAGTAACTCCGGAGAAAAAGAAAGAATTTGAGAATATTATATTGTAACTAGCGACCTGTCCTTGCTTCGCTTCGGTTCCTTCTTTTTTTGCTAAATGCAACCTTCCAACAACACCCAAAAAGATAAAAAAATAATACCTCCTCACCTCCATTTGCTCTAAAGTCTTTTTCTCTCCCGTTCGTCCCGTCCCGTTGTCGGCATAAGAGACGCGTTTGATTTCTATTTGCGCGTGTTAATTTTTTGCGACGACTCCTACGATATTCATTTAAATGGTATGGTGTTAAAGGCTAAAATAATGTGCATAAAATGCTTAAGGTAACTAACGTATTTAATTTGATAAGGATTAGTACTTTATCCTTCTAAATAGCTTTCCAAATTACCGCGTTGAACTTGATAATTTTTTTAGGAAGATATAATTGGTATAGTTAGTTATTTTTAAAAGATAGATATTATATACCATCACGGATTTTTTTGTAGATCTATAAAATAGGAATAATTTCATCATAAATTATTTTGTTATAGCTCTAAAGGTTAGAGCAGCGTTTTCAATGCAAGCTCCCAGTCGGCTTAATTTTTGCCGACCTCTTCAACAATCATCGTGATATTTCTACCACTTTCTATAAAACCTCAACTTATAATACACACTAAACCTTCCTCAGGAATCATTCCATCATTTAGTGAAAACGCCGCATGAAAATCAGTTTTTATAGTTTTTGAGTTTATCGCGAACAGACAGACAGACGCGGACTTTGTTTTATAATATGTAGTGATTCATCAATTAATCTAAGCTATAAAACTAGACACGAAGTTATATTAACTTAACCAGATCACAAATCATAACAGGAACATAGCGAAAACACAATTTAACATAACATATTGTCGCTATGTCCCATGTATGAAAATGTATTTTTTTTTTTACAATTTAAGTGATTTTTTCGGCAAAACCTACTTGTAACCTTTATAAAAAACATCGTATTATTTTTTTAACGATAAGTTTGAGCTTAATTTCACGTCTTTTCATTTGTGCACTTAATGACTGGGCACATGGTATATTTTTAAAATTGCTGAAAACTGGACTATATTGATATTTGATTCTATTTTAAAATCAGAGCTCAAACCTCATCAAACTGCAGCGAGATAACAACAAGACAAGGAGCC
This sequence comes from Agriphila straminella, assembly GCA_950108535.1. Taxonomy (NCBI): domain Eukaryota; kingdom Metazoa; phylum Arthropoda; class Insecta; order Lepidoptera; family Crambidae; genus Agriphila; species Agriphila straminella. The sequence continues at coordinate 7,986,657 of OX467306.1, read as the reverse complement.
GTAATGTATCTTTTTAGCATCAATGGCGAGCACCTAGGAGGCCTTCATTTTGCCGGTTCCCAAGCAGGCACCATTAGACCATGACCAGGGGCCTAATCGCGCTAATTTTCAACGATAAAACCAAAACTAAATTGTTACCGTTTCAGTTTCGTTTACAGAAAAATACTCGCTTTAGTTTTGTTGTTGAATACTCTGCCTAAGGAGTCTAGGATTACAATCTAGGACAATTTAAGTGAAAATTATGAAGCTAAACCAAAGATTTTTAGGTACCTAAATATAACCTAAATGACAACGTTACGTTACGTTTTTGTTTTATCGTTCAGAATTACCGCGATTGAGCTGCAGGTTGCACAGAGCACCGAAGAGTATCTGCTAAGAGTTGGTGTTCATGAACTATGAGGATAAGAATACAAAACTGGGTAGATCGGACACTTCCGTTGAGTGACGGTGGGTCCGAGCTGCTGGTGTGGTGCGCAGAGCTGCCACGCCGGAGTGAGGGCCCAGTGATGCTCCAGTAGTGGGCTGCGAAGACCAGGTCGGGATAATGCCGTCGAGAGTTGCCGAAGGTCCAAGAAAGCGTCGTCAATGATGCTGCGATGGAACCTTGAAGGCCTGGCTTGCTGTGCTTCTGCTTGCAGTGTGACTGCTGCGGATGCTGGGATAAGGTATGGGGAGTGATGGCTGCGCTGCGTTGCTTGCTGAAGGTGCTTGATGTGCTCCGTTGGGGTCACCAGTGTAGTGAATGAAGTAGGTATGGTAGGTATGGAGAGAGGTGACCACTAGGAGGAGCGCCAAATGGAAGATCTTCCTCCGGGCTTGGTGGTATTAGTCCAACCGATGATGGTTGGCAGTTGTATATTATGCTGCGTCGCTGACTAAACGTCGTTAGCGAGATTTGGGTTTCTCCATAATTATTCTCCATACTACGAGACGCTATTCCTTACTAATCTTTGTGTTTATTCGACATTAGCGCCATCTAGTCACACGGTGATGAATCTTGTTGCAATCGTGTGTTGGTATAGTAATGAGCGGCGTATAGGTAGGTGCTGCTACACGGGCAACGCCGACTTGTTGTGGAGATTCTTGGAGGAGGTTTTTTACACAGAAGATAAGATGATGATAATGAGTGTAAATGTAAATTGTAAATGTAAAACCAACCATTAATTTACTTCACTACAGTGAAGTAATCGGTTGATTATATTATATATATATACGTACAGTACATAAATTCTCTGGTGTTACCAGATATTTCTCTAGTGTTACCGGTAACGCGATGGAGAACATTGATAAAAGTACAAATAAGTAAGTAATCATTGCATATCGAACAACTATTTCAACTTGATCTTAAATTCCGATATTAAAGTTAATATCTTAACGTAATAATAATAAAATAATCCATGAACTTATCGTGATTTCCGACGTAACACAGCAGAACAACAATAGACCCACACACACTCCACACACAAAGTTAGACAAGGGGCAATACTAACGACGCTAGATAGGACCTTCATGCTAAAACCATCACCAATTATTAATGGTCACGCAGGAGCCCTGATTTTTTAGACATTGTTGGGGACAAACCTTCGCAAATATTAATTAAATATTGTTTAAGCAAAATTACTAAAACTATGTATTGTAAATAAAGGATTATTCAATATAGAACTTAAATATGTATAAAATATTGGGTATTCTGATACAATATTTTGAAGATTTGACATGATTTGCTTTGACCGGCTATGCCAGGTAACACAGATTCTTTGTATGGGGAGCGATTTTGTTCTCCTGAGATACTAGCTATAAAATGTTCAAAGGAAAAAATATTGTAATCTGTTGTTCTCGCATTGCTAAATGCATCTAATTTTAGATTAATGTAGAAAAATGTAAGGTTTAAACCGAGTTGTATGTAATAATATGATTTTTTATAGAGCGGGGACAAGAAAGGAGTGCCTTAAAAGTTGATTGGCCAATCTCTGACTCTGACTGAAGCAAACATAACTTGCCTAGTAAAAACTAGGTACTTGATAAAAATAAAAATATACTTGAAAAAGTATTAATCAAATTGTTTAAACCTACTAATTTGTTTTATTTATCTATGTACCTACTGTGCTCATTTCATAAAATTACTGTCGTCTTTTAGGGCCTATCTACATAATATATGTGGCAGTTGTATAAATTAGGTAGGTACGTTAGTTTTTTTTTTTTTTTTTTTTACAACTGCTCCCCGAACATAGGGTCCAGGTCTTTTTTTTCTAATATCTACTTTTCTCTTTCATTCAAGTTCTATCTTATTTGCCTCTAGGTACGTTAGTTAGAGCTAGGTAGGTTAGAGTTGCACTATCCTTACTAATATTATAAATGCCAAAGTCCGTTTGTTTGTTTTTTTAACCGACTTCCAAAAAAGGAGGAGGTTCTGTTTCGTCTGTATATTTGTTTTTTTTTTTTTATTGTGTATGTCCACCGATTACTCGAAGACGGCTGGACCGATTGAAATGATTCAAACGTTATTACAGTAGGTACACTCCCAAGTTGGTCCCATTTTTTTAAATTATGAAATCGGTTCAGTACTTTTCAAGTAATTTTGAAAACAAGCACGAAAATAGTATGATTTTGTGTGAATTACCTCGATGATTGGTCGTATTACTTCTTTGTTTATGAACTGAATAAGATAATATTTTTTTTGTTGGAAGAGGGATATCTTAAGTGTAGTTTTTTAACCGACTTAAAAAAGGAGTTTCTCAGTTTCGCTGAGCCGATTTTTCTACTTTACTACTAAATAAATGAATTGAATTGAATTGAATTGAATACATATATAATATACCTTACCTACAAGGTACCTACACTAAAAATAATAAAATAAAAAATTGTTTACAAAAAACCGACTTCAAAAAACCTACCTCTAAAAAGCAAGAAATAATATTCGTAATAATAAAAATACGTCTATTGAAGTCGGGTGGGGCTTTTAGAATAAAAAAAAGGAATTTGTATTCCAGCCCCACCCGACTTCAATAGACGTATTTTTATTATTACGAATATTATTTCTTGCTTTTTAGAGGTAGGTTTTTTGAAGTCGGTTTTTTGTTTTTTTTGTAAACAATTTTTACGCCTTCACGTCATGACTACTGAATCGATTACAATGAAATTTTACATACACGTTGCCAGGGGTATAGAAAAGGACATAGGGTTTTATCCCGAAAAAAGTATTGTTCGCGAGGGATAGCAAAAACTATCCACGCAGACGAAGTCGCGGGTGGCCGCTAGTGGAATTATAAAAATATATCATTTCGGGATAAGAGATAGGTCAGATAGGAGTCGACACGTCTTAAGTAGCCGTAATGTTACGTTACGCCGAAATGTTACAGATCAATCGCCAGTATCGCCACCTAATTAATCTATATTTTTTATTTATATGGCGCGAGCGGGCATAGTAGCTGGCCGCCGCGCCGGCGTAACGGCGCGGCGCGGGCGGCCTGTAGCGACAACAATGTATCTGTAATTAAACAAAATCCACTGTATGTATTTTTCTAATTTTTTGTGTGGCATATAAGCGCATTGAAGAGGTCATGTAAGAGCGATCTGATCGATTTTTAATTCATTATTGCGTATATTACGAAAGAAAAATGAATTTATCAAAGAAGCACACCACTTAACTTTCTAAACTTTGTTCAACAGCTATATCTAACCACTGAAAGTCTTAAAATAAGATTTCAGAAATTTTAAAATTTTATTCGAACACAAAAGAGTGATTTTGTGATTTACGCAGTTACACATATATTAATTTTCTAATTTTTTTACAACATGATGATAACATACTTCTTATTATGAAACAATCAACATTTCAAACTTTAATTCTATATATATGAAGTTAAACGAAATATTACGAAATATTACGAAATACCTAAACTATACCTAAAGCACCGGCATAAAACTTCTAACTTTTCAAAAATAGCTCACAATGCACATAATCTATACACTCCCCAAAAATTAAAACTTTTAGTATTATCAAAACTTTTTTATGAAATTTAATGTCCCACGACCGGACTAGAACGGATTTCTATGATTAAGATATCGTTAGATTGGTCTTTTCAGCCCAAGTGTTCTTAAGAAGGTGGCGTTATAAAAAAACCAACATGGCGGCTGTACGGTGCTATTATACGTAGTGAAAAAAAAATTTTTTAGAATACTGCAATATGGGTGTCAAATTAAAGGGCTTATTATAAGGATTTCAAAAAGGTATATCATGACCGTAAAATATAATAACTAAAAAGAGATAAATAAAAAAATAAATTAAAAAAATTAAAAAAACCCGCCTGCATAAAAAGACAAGTCGACTGAAAAGATGGAAACAAGATTAAATAAATATTAAAGGCAACATGTCATAATAACATGCAGTCGGAGGCATATAATTCAATCATTCATAATGTCACTTTCTTTATGCATGCCTCCGACTGCATGTTATTATGACATGTTGCCTTTAATATTTATTTAATCTTGTTTCCATCTTTTCAGTCGACTTGTCTTTTTATGCAGGCGGGTTTTTTAATTTTTTAAATAAAATATATGCCAAATTTTAAATGTTTTGTGTGCCCTAAGGTTATCGCCCAAATAGTAATTTGTTCGCCCGTTCTGAATAACTTTACTCAATTTGTATTTTAGAGTCACCCATTTTTAACATTTTGTAGTCGCCCTCAGTCCGTCGCCCACTTAGTACCTACACACATTTTTAAAAATTTCTTCAAAGTTAATTTAATCCTATCTAATTTAATGGTAAGCGTTGTTATATACCTCTTCCCCTTCGGACATAGCCAACAGTCTCTAGAAACTGTTGGAATACTCGTCGAACGGAATCAATTACTGAGCTTCAGTTTCCGAGCAACATTCTTAAACGCAAGGCCGACAAATTCTGGTTTTTGGCGACAAATTCCGACAAATTACCGGCTACACATACGAGTAATCAGATTTTCGCTACGACCTTCCGTTTTCGAGATCTGTGTGGCCCAGCCGTAGAGACGTCTCTACAGCTGCGCCACACGTATCTCCTAAACGGAAGACCGACAAACTCTGGTTTTTGGCGACAAATTCCGACAAATTACCGGCTACACATACGAGTAATTAGATTTTCGCTACGACCTTCCGTTTTCGAGATCTGTGTGACCTAGCCGTAGAGACGTCTCTACGGCTGGGCCACACGTATCTCCTAAACGCAAGGCCGACAAATTCCGACAAATTATCGACTTCATCATGGCATAGTCAAAAAGTCAGATTTCCAACTTTTTTTTGTGGCCCAGCTGTAGTCCGGCACATGTCACGGAGCACCTAGAAAGAAATTGTTCAATGGTCTTTCCATAAACGTGAAGCCCTTACAAGCCTGTTTTTAAGAGATAGAACTATAGGATAGTTAAAAAAAAAACAAGTAGTGAAACCCAGTTCTCATCCTTTTATTACAAACTTAATGGATTATTTTACCATTTTAAAACGGAGACATGAGACAAAAATATGATATAGTACATAGTAGATATTTTTGGAATCGATAATATACTTAAGCGATTGTTTTTATGAGTACATGCTACTTATTTAGTGAAAATTTAAAACTAACGCAATTCCCTTATGCCATTTAAATCATTGAAAATCAGGTTATCTGATCGAAGTTGAAAATATATAAATAAATGTATTCATTAGTTTCAAACTTTCACATCGATACACGATATACAGCTTTACAGTACGGTACGTACATAATATGTACAAGGTATACATTACCCAATTTCTTCGAAAAACAATAATATCGAATAAATCCTTAATTGATGATTCAATACAAACAATGATATAAATTGGGCGCCAAACTTTAAAATTAGCCCGAACATAGAGCTAGTTTGAACAATATCTAGCACAAGAACTATTTTTGATATGGAAGACTCATCAAAGATTTCTACAAGTATGTTTAAATCTAATTTTCGTTTATGGAAGTTGATATGCCAATTTTTTACGATAAGATGAATTGGAAGTCGTTGTAATACAGTATAAATACTCGCTATAATATTTATAAAAATACATACAAAAAGTTTAATGTAAGTATATCGAGATATACTCGACTATATTTTTAGCTTTTGTAATATGTTTCATTGATATTTCAAGTATTTATTCATTTATAATGGACCACACAATATGTCACTGCAAGTTTTCTATAATATTTGAGAAGTTTGTAAATTAACTTCATCGGGTGTACTGTCTAGGTTCCAAGATCTTTATATCTCTATTAAAGTTGAAAATTACTTGTAACAAATATACTTAAGCCCTAAATTGGAAGCAAATTTAACAACTTTAAAAACTATTTAAATTTAAATTATTTACAAGACAACGCACAATCATATTGAAACAAAATACGTACAAGTACAAATATAATAATTAAAGCGCCAAATTCTGTTTCACACTCCGAGTCAAACCCCAATAAGAATAATTACATCTTAAATAAACAACAAAAACAAAATTGCACATTAAATAATCTACTTAACTTATTTTGGCACTAATTATCTGTGGCACTATAATTAACTCGTGTTCCTCTATCATGACTTTCACTATTATCAACTGTCTTCATTTCACTGTCTTTGTCATCGTCACATGATTGGTCACAAGTCAGGGGCGCGTCGTCGTCCTCCGAGGAGTCGCGCCGCGCGCCCGCCGCCGCCTCCGAAGGATCCCGGTACTCCAACTTAGAAGGGTCCTTCTCGTGCAACTTTCTAGCTAGCGACTGAAGACTCGCGAGGGAACTAGCACAGTCTGTAGTATCAATGTCCGTCAAACTGACGCCCGCTCGTTCTATCTCAGTAAATGTTCCGAACGGTAATTTGAACAAGCACTCGAGTCGCATCACATGCATTTTACTTCGGAGATGTTTAGCTAGATGACCGTGTATTCTAAATGCTATATTACAATCGGAGCAACGGAAAGGTCTCGGATTGAACGAAGTCGCCGCACCGAAAGTTGATGTCATAGACACTTTATTATGGTGAGAACCCGATCGCTCGTGCTTCTGAAGATGACCCCTCGTACGGAAACTGACTGCACAAACGCTACACCTGAATGGTCGTTCCATATAGTGAATATTGAGATGGAGACGTAACTGCGAAGGCTTAGTAAAAGTCTTGTTACAGAAATCACATACTCTGCGACCGTCTTCCATGAGCCTGCCTGGCGGAAAAGATGAAGTGCTTTCGAATTCTTTCCCTTTAGAAACTTTAAAAGCGACGCCTCCAACCCCTATAACAACTTTTCGCGCTACGGGATCGTGATCCATCGTTGGGAGTTTAATCGAATCAGCGTCAGAACTGTTATTTTCGTCACCTTTGACGGCTTCAATTATATTCATTTTTACAGCACCGATGTCATCACCAGAACTTTCAACCGAATTACTCATAATTTCGTCCTGTGAATTGATTAGATTTATTCTGGCTTGTTTCAAGTATTCAGATACGACGTGTTTTGCATTCTCTGCATTAGTACTACATGGTGTATGTACTCTCTTGGAATCCATAGTAACATTATTAACTGGTGATGAAGAATCTTTCGTAGTGACAGCTATTTCTTCTTTGCATGCTGTAACTTGTTTAACTTTGTCTTGAATTTCACTTGTGGCTTTCGAAACAGTTACTACTTTTGACGATGTTACTGGTGTGGTTACACTATGTATTTTAGTAGTAATTACTGGCTTCTGGTCATTCTCAATGTTGCTGTTACTTTCAACGAATGACGGTTTGTCTAAATCTACTTTTCTTATTTTCGACAAATTACACGTAAGTTGGCTTTGTTTTATTTTGGAATCGAGAAGTGCGCGTTCTGTCAAATATGTGTGTAACATTGGCTCCCCATTGGACCACTGTGACTGAGGCTGTGGAAGTTTAGCTGTATTCGAAGCTAACGACGCGAGTACACTTGATTCCCGTGCAGTCGGTATCTCAGGCATGTGTGGTGATATTTTTGTGTCACTTTTGCTCAGGTCCATTGGTTCATTTTCAGAATCTATTCGGGAGTCTACGGACGCGCTTCGTGATAGCTGTTTTTGCGGACTTAGTTCTAATGTTATGTTTTCTAAGCCGGTTGGCGTATACGGGTACGTGGAGGGTCGAGCACTGGTCAAAAGACCTGGCGCAGCCGATGTGGTGGGCCTAGATCCGCCCAGGGATAATAAACAATGGGCAGCTTCGTGTTCAGGTAACCGCGACTTACAGGCTTCAGTGTCTGTAAGAATAAATTCTTAAATTAGTATATGAAATGAAATGAAATGAAATGAAATAATGAAATAATTCTTTATTGCTTTAAATGTGGTCAGTACAAGATTATAACATTTATTGGATTTGTTTCTCACATTTAACCAAATAACATTGGTATGCAAATTAGAGATGGGTCTTGAGTCTGATAATAAATTAAAAATGTCGCGAAATAATCATAAATAAAATAAAAACCAAATTAAACCATAAAAATAAAAATAATTAAATCATGTCCAAAAGTAATAAGCGAATTGAAATGAGACCTAATACATAATATATATAAAAAAATAATGGTTTGATAGTGTTCAAATTTTGCAATTAATAAATTCCTTAACGCTATAAAAACATTTGTCAGTCAGTAATCGATACAACGCACATTTAAATTGTTTCATTGGTAAGTCTTTCATTGCCATTGGTAGTTTATTGAATAATTTTATTGACATGAGATAACAATTCCTTTGGCAACACGTTGTTGAGCAAGATGGCAACACTAATTGATTTGGATATCTGGTTAAGAATGTACACACCTCATGCTTCTTTTTAAACAAATTTAGATTACTTTTCGTAAAGACACATAATTCAAAAATATACATTGATGGGACTGTTAATAGATTTAGTTTTTTGAATAATGGTCGACAGGAATCCATGGTTCCTGCACCACACATAGCTCTAATACACTTTTTCTGAATCAAAAAGGCACGGTCAACGTCAACCGAGTTTCCCCATAAAATAAGACCATACCTCAAAACTGAGCACACGTAACCGTGATAAGCAGTAAGTGCTGTCTTTTGACCACTTAGCCGCGTTAAACGATATAAAGCATAAGTAAATCTATTAATTTTCTGACAAACACATGAGACGTGATTTTTCCATGTTAAATTGGTGTCTACTTCAATGCCAAGAAATTTAGCAGCAGTGCACTCTGCAATTTGTTTACCATCATGCATCACAGATACTTTTTGTGGTCGTCCATTTTTATTATAAAATTGTATAAATTTAGTTTTTGTTATGTTTACTAGTAGATTGTTATGCCTTAACCAATTTATTACATTAATGATTGTATTATTTATTTCAGTTTCATAGTCAGTATTAGGAATTTTATGTAAAATTATTGAAATGTCATCAGCAAACAGTGTGCAACGATACCCAGTGATAGACGGGAGATCATTTAAATACAAAACAAACAAGAGAGGTCCGAGGATGCTTCCCTGGGGAACACCAAAATTATTTTTCAAATAATCAGAGTGACAAGTGGTTAAATGTAAAGACTTGTCAACTTTGTTAAGTTCTACTTTTTGGGCTCTATTTTCAAGATATGATCTAATCCACTCCTGTGCATGCCCACGGATACCATATGCTTCTAGTTTTTTAAGAAGAGTTTTGTGACAACGAGTTATATGATTAGCATGACATAAATTAATACAACAAAACATTTAAGGCATACATTCCATTCGGAAACTACTTAAGCACTTACCGCTCGATTCCGTCTCGCCTTCATTTCCCTCATCACCATCGGATTCGGTTTCGTCATCTGTTTCTCCGGAGCATTGGTTATTCTCTCCGCCATCCCCTTCATTTCCTTCGTTTGGATTAATTCCCAATTCGCAACATTTCTTATAATGAGCTTTACTTTTCATATGTTTAGTTAAATTTCCTTTAGTCTTAAAGCTGGAATTAGAAAGTCTATAATCAACTTGACGTTTTCCTTAACACACAAAAATGGTACTTTAGGGTATGATAATCAAAATAAGACCATTTAAAATTTACCTGAAGGCACAATGTACGCAGGTGTAAGGCCGTACGTCCGTGTGAGTGCGGATGTGTTTCTTCAGCATGGAGGGCTTCTTGCAGCGGATGCCGCACTCTGAGCAGACGTAGCGGCCCCTGCCTCGGCCTCGCACGTAAGTATATTCTTCATTGCTTTCAAAACCTCCAGTTAATTCCTTTTTTGCAATTGTTGTATTTTCGGACAGCGTTAATTTATTATCATCGGATCTCTTAGTGTCCACTGACACTATTGACTGAAAAATAATTCGAAGTTAGTTAAAAATTCCTCTACAAAAAATAAAAAATCAAGAATGATGAATGTTTGTTAATGCTGCATTAATTAACATAGTTTCAATCTCGAGAAATGTTGATATACTAGTTTCCGCCCGCGACTTAGTCCGCGCGGACTACAGATTTGAATCATCCCATGGGATCATAAATTATTATTATTCCAGACTTTAAACTATCTGTGTACCTACCAAGTCCGTTTAGTCGTTTTTCCGTGATTGAGTAACATATATCAAACATCCAAACTTTCACGTTTATAAGTAGGATTACATTTTCAAAAGTGAGCAAGTACTTTAGTTACTGAATAAAACGTTATTCATTCATTGTAAAAACGATATACCGCAGAAATATCAAAACACAAATTACCGGGTAGTAAATGAAATGACTAACTTCTATTCAAAACATAATACGCTAATATGTGATGTGTTACAATAATACCTGTTTGCTGTCTTTCATATTTTTATTCCATTGCGATGAATGAGTCAGTATGAGATCCTGTTTGATCACCGACACGGCCGTACATTGCGGTCGGTGACGCGAGTCGTAGAGGGACATGGCGGACGAGGCAGACAGCCCCAGCGGGTCTGGCGTCAGCTCCGACAGTAACTACAAATTAAATAAACAAATATTAATGTTTCATATTATAATTTATTATCAACAAAATTTAAAAAGCATGCGACTGACAGTCGACGCAGAAATATTCTTTTAAAGTTAATAGTGATTGAAAACACGGAAATCGTTTTTCTTAAGTATATACCTACGAGAACTTTAAACTTGTTCGTCACGAATTCACGATATTCGCGATAAAGTCTAACTTGATGACGTAAACATTTTCAATTTGATCTCATACTTCGTTGTCAAAAAGAAATAAAATATTTTAAAGAATGGACATAGGAAGTATTTTTTTTATTTACAAAATTAAGTTTGTGGTGGCTTCGTAAAGTACTACTGATATGTTTTTACATTTTTATGTTTCGCATATCTTTGACAAGTGACTAGCAAGGTTATCATTTTCTAAATTGTTATAGTAAGTACTTAGGTAGGTTTGCCAAAACGGTTTCACGGTCTTTTAGATAACTTTAAAAATATTTCATTAAAATAAAAATAAAACTTAATCATTGTTCTTAGAAATCCTACTATACTAATAATATAAATAAATGATAATTACCTGCCAATTGCTGTACATCGATAAGAAGTGTTGATTCGGTACGTATGTCGGCTGCGGACGATTAATCGTACAATAAAATACTTTAGTTGAACATTTTAATCCTAAATATGTGTATGCATTGCCGTTTAAGTAAAGTTGTCCGTAAGCCTTAGCCGGTCGTGGCGTCTCTGGCGACACGAGAGGCATCGTATTAGCATTAGGCGTGATGCCGTGATGCCTTTTGGGTGTGAATGTTCCTGGCTTTAGAGGTAAAGTAGTTGGTCGCAAAAATTTCGGTTTTCGTTCTTCTGCAGCAGATTTTGTAGTAGCACTTTTTTGAAAATAAGAGGTCTCCGATCTTTCATTTTGGCTCAAATCTGCAGCAGGATCTTGTGCATTTGAATTTTTTTGTACGTCAGATGAACTAGGAATTTGGTTATTGAATATTTCCGCTTTAGTTATTAGATTCTCGAAATTGAAATTTCTAATTTCAGTTTCTGGCTTAACGGAATTGATTAGTTTAGGCGAAGAATATAATCTTTCTCTATTCTTTATCCTGCTCGATAAGATATTTGCATTTTCTTTTAGAATCGGAGTTTTCGGTGTACCGTCAACACTTCTTTTAAATGCACCATCTTGTCTTGGGTTGAGAGGCTTACTCGTGCCGAATGGGTATATTTTTACAGATTCAGTATCGTCAACATTTTTTACCTTTATTATAGGAACTGCAGAAATATATTGTGGTACACTTTCAACCGTTAAATGTTCCTGCTGTTGGAGCTTTTCACCTTCCAAATGTATCGATCTTAACATTGTGTTTCTATTAGGCGCCGACTCGTAGTTCGATGCTGCAACTGTTTTAGATGGCGGTACATTGATAATATGTACTACTTCGTCGTGAAGTAATTTTTGAGTTTTGATTATTTCGTTATTCATCAAAGTTTTTGATGGTATCGAAGGACTGGCAACAAATACACCGGGAGTATTCGGCCCCGGAATACCCGGGACGTGAGGTATAAGTTTTCCGCCATGCAAAATAGTAGTTGCACCATTTGGTGAAGAAGATGGGCTCAAAGGGGGTAAAGTTAACGGATTGTAGGCTGTGATAGCACTTAGAGGCGGGAATTGGAAATGTGTTATATCATGTAAATTCGGAAGATTTGCACTAGATATACTAGGTGCAGTTGATATAGATATTCGAGGAGTAGGATGTGAAGCCACCAAAATATCCTTCGGAGTTGGTGGATTATGCATGATTGTTCCTCCGGAATGTAAGCCAGACCGAACCACAACACTACTGGCTTCCGAGCCATTAGCAAGTTTCGAAGGAGACAGGCTCTGTTGAATTAATATGGGTGATAATTGATTTTTACTTGGTTCTATACGTAATGTCGTAGTACCACCACAGTGGTCCACAATTTTTACTTCACCGCCAAACATTTGCAATGACGTAGAATTATGTCGCATATGGGGTGAAAGTTCTTCAATCGTTCGTAATCCTGTTGCATTTGTGTCGATATATCTTATTTTAGATTGTTGGTAAATATCCACAGAACGAGGAGAAGCGTTTTCCAGTAATCTTGGACTATATGTATCGGATCTAGAATCAATTCTTCTTTTAGGGCTGGCCATCGGTTTTAACTTGGTGTTTTCATGTTTCCTCGAGACGTCACTTGAAGTCTTAGTATCAACAAGTCGTGTATTTCCAAGTAAAGGTCCTGGTGATGGCAATGGGGCTACAATATCATTGGATTCCGATTTTAAAATGACGAGATTATCAGGCTTTACTCTCAAGGGTGCTGACTTTGAAGATGTGCTTGTTTTAGGATTAGCAGATTGCGTTTCTGGTAAACGAACATTTATAGAATTGCTTCTGACAAACATATTTTCAGGTCTCGCGACTTTTGCGCTCCTCTGACCAACATTAATTGTGTTTACAAGGTTTCCCTTACAATAATACATCCTGTGAATTTCCAAATTCTCCGCACTTTTGTAAGTTATTTGGCATAACGGACAGACGAAAAGCGGTCCTTGTCCATCCATCAACTCGCCTGCTGCAGGAGTTAATCCATTGCCTTTAGTTTTTAGAAGCAGGTCTTTTATTATAGAACCTTCAGGATTCAGTGGGTGTTTCTGGTGATCAATTTGAGAAAAGCTTTCAGAATGAGATCTTTTCCTAAAACTATTTTCATTCTGATCGCAATTTTTTGTTAAATTTAACGGAGATGGTTCTAATTTCAAATCGAAATTTTCATGTAAAAATTGTTTACTTTCAGCAATTTGTTTTATTTTACCATACTTTTTTTGTAAAGGTGTCTCTATGACGTCTACAATAGCTTCGTTATCTGATATAATTTTAGAGATATGTTCCGTAAGAAAATCTGCATTCTGCGAAATAGACTTTTTTATTTTATCATCACCTTCTTGATAAAAAGCAACTCTAAATTTTGGTTTATATATCGCCTTCAATTTATTATTATCACACATAGGGAAGCTTATATTGGTTGGCGTTATGCTATCATTTGTTAACTCAGGAGAAGAGAATTCTCTAGTTCTTAAATTTTCATGGCGGGTATTGGATGCATCTGATCCGAAATCAGAAACCGGTGTGGGAGGCATAGATGTGTCACTTTCTGATCCACCAGATAAATCTTCATCATTGATCGCACCAGCGACGTCCGATCCTTGCAATCTTAATGCGTGTGTCCGCGATCTGCGATGTTTATATAAATTGGATTTTGTTTTAAAAGCAAAGCCACATGGTACACAAGGATAAGGTCTTTCATTTGTATGGGCTCTGATATGTTTTTGTAGAACGGAAGGTTTGGCACAGGATAGCTTGCAATAAGGACATATATAACGCCCGCCTACTCCACCATTATAGGATTCCCTGATAAAATCATTTTCCAGGTTCTCAGTCTTATTAGAAAATTCATCAGTAAAACTGGTCTGACCAGATACTTGAATATTATTATTTACATTACTTAGCCTACTATTTTCATCATTAAAATTAGTTTGTACATTTTTCCCCACTTCTTCGCATATTTGCTGATCTTGCTTCAATTTAATCTTTTCTATTTCTGGATGACTTGATGCTATACTCCCGTTGGAAATCAAAGTATTACAGTTAGGCCCGTTTGTTTCTTTGTGTACGCTTTCACCGGCCCTATTGGAGTTGGCCGGAAACACAGATATAGTAGATGCCATTTTCTTAAACTTCTTATGAAGATAGCTCTGGTCATTGTTGTTGGAGAAGTTACTGTCGAGACGTTTTTCATGTGTAAGCGGCATCGTACCCGCGCTTTTGTTATCTGTAAACAAAACATAAACATCGATATAGCCTTCGCTTTTAACAAACAATAATTGCTGTTTATTAACTACCTAATGCGCTATCAAATAAGAAACGGCAGTCTCAAACCCTGACGCAATGCGCATGTGTGGTGTTATTTTATTGGTTTACAATGTGACATCATCGTCACGTAGTCGCAAAGTAGCCTACGCTCGTTAAGAACGAGAATATCCCACTGGCTTACATGTAAGTGGGGATATTTGGCTTGTTCATATTAAATCAGCGCGTCAATACCTGTTACGAGATTATTGTAAGTATGCCTAATTATGTCTCATAAAATAAATGTTCTTATTACAAGACATACTTATTGAATTATTTCAAAGGCACTGTTTTAATCCAAAAGAATAATAACAACATATTCGTAGACTTAAAGTGAGCTGAGAATGAAGTGAGTTCGATTGCAGTGTGGGTTTAGGTAGGTAGACACAACCCGACTACAACTGGTCGTGAGAGTACGACGTCGCGTCGACCTCGGTTCGCGCTCACCAGCCGCTCCGCTCGCGGACGGCTGCTGTTGTGCGTTCCATTCCAAGAAGGCGTTACAATTTCTCAGAACCGGGGACAAGCGAACCGCTCGCTAACAACGAATCAGCAAATAAGCACACCGCTACAAATTACACAATCAAGCGAGACATTCTAAATTTACTGTACCATATTGATTAATAAATTACCTACTAGCTCAAAAGTTACAGAAAAATAAAATTTATTAATTAGTTAAATAAGTACCTACCTACCTACGATGTAATGTAGGTTACCTATATTATACAATAAGTATTATTATTTACTTCGTATATGTGTTAGTGATTTAATATGCTTAATAGTACGTATGCAAGTATATTAAAAAGCTGTGTAACATGTTAGACGCGAGTTCGAGCACAAGTGTTGTAATGAAACAAAGGAATCCCGGGTGTCGGCCGCCGCGCCGCGCGCCGGCCTGGCGCCAGGCCAGGCGGCCCTGTGACGCCCGCGGCTGCCTGCCCGCCGCCGCCGCGCGCCGCGCCGCAGCCCTACTATACTCTACTCACATACTGCTATAAACTAACGAGCGACGATAACACCTGCATTTTAATACAATACTCTAATATTTATGCTTGAACAAAACTTTACTGATCCGAGTTACAGCTTGACCATAAAGAGTTGACAAAAATTGAGGGCGCCACTTTGTATGTAAACACGTCAAAATCATGAATAATTTGGCACCACTGATTACATTTTGTACTGAAAAATTTTAGTTCCATTTTATTTAATTTCAACTCTTTATGGCCAAGCTGTACCTAGAAGCAAATTGTAAAAGTTTTCTACTAACTATGTATATAAATATAAACATAACATTAATAATAAAAAAATTATAGATAGATACCTACTCAAAAAACAAATGAACAAGTAGCCCGGTAACTTTGTTGAACTTAACACGTTTGAAATCTGTGACGCTTTATATTTAAAAAGCTGGGTTAATTTTGATAAGTCATGCTCTGTTCACTTTATATTTTAATACTTATCATGTTCTTATCATTATTGACTCTTGCCTGCTGATGTCACACTATAAAATTGTTATCATGATATATTTCTGTGATTCAATGTGAGGCACTTAAACTTAGGTACTGGGTAATTCATAACAAGAAATAACAACGCATTGATTAAAATGTTTATGAACCAAAACATTTGTTTATTAGTCAATGCAGTGCTACGTTGCATTCGATGGCAAGGCCTCAACAAATTAACTATGTGCCCATTGGTTCAATTATTAACAATTACACCTAAGTCAAATGAAGAACTGGTAGGTAATTAAAATATGATAATACCAACGAAAAAATGAATAGATATTTTGAAAATTTTTGTTTTATATTTACCGCTCACTTTCTATGGTATCTATTTATTGGTCAATATTCTTATGACGAATTTTCAGAACAACAAAAATAAACAATTTCAGTGTATGTAAACAAACAAATCATCAACTCCTTACATTTGTACTAAAAAATGTTATAAACTTACCGCGGTATAATAAATCAGTCCACCATTATATTAAAGTTGTCTTGATATCATTTGTTTACGCTTCTAAAATAAATGTCAACAAGTCCGATTGGTTGCATTTCACCCGCGCGCAAGTGAATCATCGTTAATAATTGCGCGACGATCCACGCCGCATACACACACACACGCACACCTGTAATGTCGTCACTCGCGTCTCACTCGGCCCTCATAGGTATCTGCTACTTTCTTTATCACTAATATTAATTACCACGGTGTAGATAACGAGATATATATTTATTTTCCTTTCGCTCATATGTGTAGCCAATGGCAGATCGCAGTACACCCGAACCGAATAACGCAACGCAAGATACAGGGTTCCACGCCGCGGATGACTGTACAACTGTTTGTACCAGTCGAGTCGTTTGGTTTCGTTCCGCGCGCCCCCCGCGCCCCCGCGCAGCACCCGCGCGCCGTTCTGACTGTGCTCCCTGCGAGTAGTGATTCATGTCGCGTTTTATCTATCTCTCTCCTTCACCGCAACCGGATCGGTCGTTCTTCGTAATCTATTTATATGTATCTATGCACGGACTTTAACACCGCGATTATAGTGCCATCTTCTACTTAATAGCATGGAAGTAGTTACGGAGTGACTTCTTCACTAATCACAATACAAACAAATAAAGTTATGGAAATATTTAGGTTGGGATATCGTGAATGCCAACGTACGTAGCTAGTTATCTATTGGTATGGTAGCACGAGCAACGCAATGTAATTTTCATGCAGCACTGATTTCGTAACGGTTGCGCTCGACTAGAACGGTTATTGGCTTTGTGTACAAGAGCCTATTTAACATTCTATATTCCACGATAATGCAGAATCCCATAACTTGGCAATATCAATAAGCTTATAAACTTTAATGTCAGCACTCTCCTATATTTAACTTATCGTTTGAACTTACTATCGGCAAGACCCCGTTATCAGACGTTTTATATAAGTATTACCGACAGAAACAAATAACAGACCAGAACATGTTAATTAATCTATATAGTCGCTAAGCTATTCAGAAGTAGTAAGAACTCCCGGGTGTATTCGAACTATAGATATGAAAATATAAACAGTCGCATTATATTTGCAATGATGATAATTGGTAGGGGCTTATCAGTTGGTGCGGAGGCGATGACGCACGCGCCTCGCTGATAGCACCGGGCGCTCGATTGTGAGCAGCTTGCAGGAAGCAGGCGATACACTGACCTGCCGATACAACTCCATTTTGAATATTCTTTTTATAAACATTCTTTGAGTTTGCGGCTAGACAAAGCAAAAGTTAAGATTTTTATTATACTTATGCTGTGACATTTGTGCAACTGGGTTTTATAACCAGCCTAACAATGTTTAGTTGGTAAAAAGTTTAAGTTACTGAATTAATCATATTTTGTTGTAAAACTTTAATGAACTTAGTTATATTATATCGATAGATAGAGTAGATAACAAAATATCAGATTGGCGTAATCGCAAATCGTTGCCATTTGAATAGATCGGCATAAGTGGCAGTTAATACGATGCTATGACAGCTGTTTCGCGAATGGCATGCGAAGCGCGGGGGCAGGGGCGGGCGCGGGCGCGGGGCACTTGTTGCGTTGTTTGGTTGGCGTTCTCGCCTGTTGCCGAGCTCATACGTCACGGCGCGACCTTGGGCCGCGCGGCACGGGGACTCTCTGTTCACTCTGCATCATCATTCAAATGCCATGTTACACAACATATCTGTGTAGATTAGGTTAGTACTACATAATTACATATCCATTCTTGACTTGCGCATAAATGTATAATAACGAGTCATCAGTATGTGTAATCTGAATCACAGATTGCTCTGCTCCAAACTGCGCGAAAAAGAAAACATCCACTCAGAAACGCTTAGCACCGTGACTGTATATTGTATACGTAGGTATATATTGGTCCGGCCAGGCGCCATGAAGTCGCGTGGGCGGGAAACCCGTCTTGGTGGTAGCGCTAACTACCGAGATGAACAACTAAGTATAAACAAAACATACTTCGTTGAATAGAGGCAAGCATATATACTGTAAAAAGGTGGCAATTTATTGTATCTACGAACTATGATAATAGTAACCAGAAAATACAGTACCTAAACATCCAAAAAATTATGTTAGTAAGAATAATATTGTAAAAAAAATATCGAAAGGCGTATGTCGCTAACTGGTGTTTTGCGTAGTTGGTATTGTGCGTCTAAAGGACATAAACAATAAAAGTAACTTAACTACATAAAATAATATGAAGGCGAGTGTATTTACTCAGATGAAAAGTTGACTAAACCAGTGCGCAGTGTTGTCGCGTCGCGTCGGTGCATGCAACACAACTCCCCACCTTGCTCGGACTTCCCTTGGAACCGGGTCATCGGCTGGCCCGTGGCCTGACCGCACGGAGCCGCCTCGCCCGCGCCCGCGCCGCGCCGCCGAGACGGCCGCACCCGTTCAACCACCAAATTGGTGCCACAAATTCTATCGGCGAGTATTAGCTTTCTATACAGGCCACGTCACGGCGACGTGTATATTCAACATTCTACTGAATCCTTACAAATATTATAAATGCGAAAGTCCGTTTGTCTGTTACGCCTTCACGTACTCTTAACTACTGAACCGATCATCGTGAAATTTTACATACACATTGTCAGAGGTACAGAGAAGGATACAACAGGGTACCTACCTATCATCCCGAAAAAAAAGTTTTGTTCCCGAGGAATAGCAAAAAAACTTTCTACGCAGACGAAATCGCGGGCGGCCGCTGGTATAACATAATCCTTTTATCAGATTAAGATTCACCTACTAAAAATGTGAGTTAATACTAATAAAAAGCTAAATACCGATCTTCATAATCATCGATGACAAATAAAGCTAAACAAACAGGTTCATTTGAAGGAAGAAACTAAAGAAAACCAACTAAATCATTTTACAAACGAGTCTCGCCTGATTGGCATTTTTGCCACTAAAAATAAGCAATTAAGATAAAAATAAAAAACTAATTAACATGATCTAGGTTGTATGTTTTGAGTAAATATCTTTCTAATTAAGTATCTTCTTCTTCACTCTCTTTAAAAGGAACAGATATAGCTTACGTTGAATAGGTGCCAAGAATATTTAATTTCGAATCTTGGATTTAAGTTGTCATGCCAAAATTTTACGTTGTACGTTTCTGATTAAACATTAATAGCATCGGCAGAAAGATCTATCTAATTAAGACGTTACATATAAGCATGTATGTAAGCAATAAGAAACACCTCTTGTCTCAAGAGAATGGCGTCATTCTCCGCGAATTCAGCCGCACTCGAAACAACGACCAAAATACGGCATATGTATTTATGAATGTGACAATAATACTTATGAGTCAGACAAAACCGAATCTACCACTTGACCAAATAAATAGCTATTCTTTTCATTGTTACGAGTCTTTCCTGAATGATACTCATTGTTATATGCACGACATACTTTTAGCAATGATAAAGTTTAATGAATTACACGTCTACAATATTTCCTAACATAGTATGCCTGTATGAAACTGAAGACAGAGCTTTAGATCTACCAACGGCAACGTAGAGAGAAGGCGACGGTTAAAAATGTAAATACGATGATGATCTCTGGGCATCCCGAAATAATTTCGCATTACAACGTCACAAAGCATAACGAGTTAGAGCTCCGGAATCGCCTTTGGATTATATCCAATGTGCATTCCCCACACCTACACGTTGGTTATTTGGCACTAAACAAAATAAAAAAATCTCGAGCAAAAGATAGTAGGTACGTGAAGACTTTCTAACATTTAAATGAGATGATTCGAATTAAATTGGATGCTACAAAATGATATCATCGCGGGTACCCCGATGGTTATACTGCCTCGTTCCATTATAAAGAATTGTCATTGGACAAGACAAGAGCAAAAAACTGATATGATGGGGCTTCAGATTGAGTAATAAATTAATTATAACAAAAACTACCTGTTGGTAAGACTGGCCACATATCGAAACATACAGAGCATAATATGGTGACACTTTTATATCTTTAAAGCAGACGGCCAATTTTATTACGTCGAATTTAGTTTATTATTGAACGGATGGATGGATAACAGAGTTCCTCTCTCATATATTATAATAAGAAATTTGTTTCTTAGATCAACAGAAATGTAAATGAAAAATAATTATTATATCTCGATGGATACCTATTGGGTATATTATATCTCGATGGATACCTATTGGGTATATTTTATGTTCGGTCATGAATATTATCTCGGTACTGCGATAAATATTCGCGCGATAAATGAAATCAGATAGTACATACATATTTTAAAGATACCTTAGCTAGGTAGAATGTGTTCATACTATAAAGATTGCTTTCAGGCGAAATTATCTTCGAATCTTTCCATAATTTTTTTCAGTGCTGATTTTAAAACTATTTACCCTTATATTTTAAGTGTATGGGTTGTCTTTTTTTATTTAGAATCATTTCGATTTTCATTCACCTCTTACCACTATAGCAATGTCATCTCAAGTAATTTTCTTGTAAAATTGCATTATCTCGGGCTCCACAGGACTGGTTCCACAGCCTCTACCATGCCGTCATTCTGAAAAAGATTTCGCTATAGTAGATAAATCTATTTTGCGTGGAATCAGTAAAAAATAACTATAAAAAATCATTACATGGTTAAAAACCCTATCCATACTATTTTTTTTATCAATTATTAGCTTTTGCCCGCGACTTCGTTCGCGTGATTATTAAGGTTGTGAATTTATTTTGAAAGTCACGGATTACGCATACCTAGGTGTTTATCAGTAGACCTTCTTTTTTGTTCCATGCTCACTTATCCTCTAACATGATGGGTCAGAGATTTTGTACGCTTGGTTTTTTACTCTAAAGCTGATGCGCATAAGGTTTCAAGGACGTGCTGCTTTTGCACGCTTTGCAAGCTCTTGGGATGAGAATAAGGAATCCCTTGTCTTCCCACATCCAGCCTTGATGAAAATCATGTCCTTTCTTTATGCACATCAGCTTTAGCCATCAAGAGGACTATGAGGTCGACATCTTCACCCTCAGTGCCGACAGCTGTTGTTTCCGATATTTCCACAGCCGTATCCACAATCAGAATGTTCGCATCACTTTCTGCTTGAAGGGTCCTGAATCCTGATCCTATTGTCCTCAAGCTTCACCTTAAGCATGTTGATAGACATTCAGAAGCGGATATCTCGAAAACTAGCTACGGGCGGGGACTTTTGACACAGAATATATAATAGTGCTTTTGATATGTTCACCTCCTAACTGGTCCAAACAAAGTTACAAAGTAAAAAATTGTGTTCCAATCATTTCCCTCTATATCGTTTCGTTTACTGGGCTAGTTGTTAGTGTTTTACAAAAAAACCTGTACATGTAACTACCTAGTATTATGTCGTATTTGCATTTCTAATTTAATTGTATTGTTCTTTAAATAATAATCTATTTCAGTGGCATTTTTCTTCAAACAAAGATATTTTTTTTTTAATTTCGCGACGTAGACATTTAAGCCGATTGCCATATGCCAGTATTGCCAGTCAGGTAAGCACGATTAAATTGACAATAGACAGTGATCTGCGGCAATTTCAGAGCGCTTGCGGTCCAAAATGGCGTATTATTTTCTCTTTGCTATACATTCTTGAGTTAAGTTGCACTGTCTTGTTAATTTAATAGTAGATACTGTATAAATTAAAAAAAAAACACTTAGCAAACACAGCTCCTAGAACTTAACCCTTAATGTCAAGTTAAAATACCTCGTTAGGGCAGTTTCCAGAAACACTATTGAAGACCTTTAATTTTACTCGGAACCTAAGTATACAATATTTGTAACTTCATCGCACTTAATTCAGGGAATATTTAATAAAAACAGTTTCGTAGACTTTCTGTGAAATAAAGGTCTGTTATAGACCCTTATATTTAATACTCGTGTTCCGTTCCGATATAATGGTCTCTCTTCAACTTTAGACTCTATGTCTGGTGCAGATAAGACTATAATGTGTGCGGGAGAGGTGCTTGGTCTCTGTATACGCTGGTTATTAGCTGTTGTGGAGCGCTACGTTTCTCGGAATACCGTCGAGCACGCGCCGCGGCCCGACGGCTGCGGCGCGTCAAGCTTTTTCACATTTACGATTCCAATATTTCCAGGAAGTTCCCTTGTTCCAGAAGAGTTAATTTAAACGTAAAGGGCTCCGTTTTGCCATTTTCGTTCTTATTATTTTTATAAGTTGTGCTTAAAAACTTTGTGGTTAGGTAAGTACGTTTATATTGTTTTATATACATTATTTATGATAAACAATTGCCTGTTGAACTTACAGTTATCAGTTTAATGTTGGCAATAAGCTAACTGTTTCAGAAACTTTTATATAGGATTTATAGCATGGGTGTAGATAAAATAAATTATCATAACTTTACTATAAATACTTATTAAAACATTTAGTATAAATAATCAACTAAATATGTAATCAATCAATTAACCAGCGATGAACTTCAATGGGGATCAGTAACGATTTTTGTTTAGTGGCTTATCAGAAAGCTTATGCCACCACATGATTAACTGTGAAGAATTTTTGCGATATCTCTTAAACCTGAGAAGTTAAACGAGCTAAATCATGCTAAAACACTGTTATTTTGGGGGGTCCTTATGACGTCATCGCGACGTACACGAACCTTATGCCTACGTGATATAGCACATATTGCATTGAGTTTGGTATTTCCTTCAAACCCTTAATACCTCAACCTTTCTAAACGGATTTCAAAAATCTTTCACTAAGTTTCATAGCTATTTAATATGATTTTATATTATATCAATAAAACTATAGGATTCAAACCTGTTACTGATCATGCACCAAAGGGCCCCCTCATTTTAATTAAAATTGCTCGCTAAGTACATAATGTATCGAAAACTCACATGTACAGATTGAAGCTAAGGTTCTATAGTTTGATAGGTATATAGGTGATTTTTTTGTAAATAAACTAAAGAACCTTAGCTTTAATCTGTACATGTCAATTTTCAATACATTATGTTGTCCTTAGCGAGCAATAAATTTAATTAAGACGAGGGCGCCACTTGAGGTCTATAGAAGCATTAATAAACCAAATAAACTGTTACAACACGCAGCCACCAGCAAACGAAATTAAATTTAATGTCGATGTCGCTTACTTGATGAAAATGAAGATTTAGTAGCTTACCTAGGTTTTATTTAAGTATAAGTTTCATACAATTATCAATTATTATACCAGTTGATTTAAAATAGACTTATCAGTTTAAAAATGTAATTGTCGTCAGGCTTGAAAATTAATTTTATGCTTGCTACGCTACCGGTTGGCTCCAGTAAATTAAATTCAAAAAAGGTCATATCGCATTGTTTGGCTCACCTCCGCAATACTTACATAAATAATTAATGTATACATAGTATCACATTATGCTTATTCTTTTATCACGGCACCGGCGAGTGGTATGTGCCAAAGTGTTTCTGATAATGCCTACCTCGAAATAATTAAAGTAATGAAATCCGATAGGATCAACATAATTTGCATAGCAAAGAAATACTAAATTGCTGCTAAATGCTCACCAATGTTTGTTTTAGGCATATACTAGGTAGATATAAATAAGTCCCTGATTTTAGAATAACTTAGATTCAGATAGACTTTATTTGGTGAGCCATGCCTCAATCCGAGCGGGTCGATCCGTGATGGTGTGAAATCGAACGTAACTCTACTCACTTTGGGTTCAAATCAGTGCGCGTTCCAACGCGGCGGTTGCGTTGAGAACTAGCACCGAATTCTCAATTATTACATGTTTTTATTAAATTTCTTCGCTTTCAAGTTAGTTAAAAAAAATCTGTTCAATTAAGATGGAAGGTATTAACATCGCCGAATTTTATGTGTTGGTTTTAACATTAACGAATGTTTTTTCCGAGAAATTTTGCAAATAGGACCAGAAACAGGGTCCACGGAATATTTTTTTACATCAAAGGTGGTAACATTTTTACAAATGCTTTCAATTAATCTATTGTGTATTATTCCAAGTACATTATATATTTTTTTCCATGATAGCTTCACGCGCGTAATCTTTCAATAATTTGAATTGAATATTGGGATTTGACCCATCTTAGCGCCTTAATGGGAATTATAAAATCAATAGTTTATTTGCGTCTAGGGTTGTCACTTTGCCATTTTCCATTTAAAAAAAACAATTATGTTTTAAGCACGTGGTGGTGGTGGTTTCAGGCTTATTTATGAAAATAATTAAAAAGAAAAAAGTGGTGCTTACTAAATAACTAGCCAAACATGTCTGTAGATGTAAGTGGGCAAAGAACCCCACCTGTGCAAGGTGGCCGGCCGATTGAACAAATATCAGGAGCTCATTTTATTGTATATTTATAGCGTGCGTGCCAGACAGGTTCCAAAGTGCCAAAGTACAAGTGCCAGTAAAACGCTGTTGTTTTAATGAAATGAAAATGAAATAATAAATAACTTTCTGAGGTTTTAATTCTCTGCAAGTGACCGTTTGAAGTGTTGCAGTCTAGATTACATTGATTGATCTGCCATATAGATGAAGTTGGTTAGAAAAAGTCGTTACCGTCTCAGGTAATTTGATCTCTTAAATGATATTCATGTAGGTATTCCAAAGTCCAGTTAAATTGAAAAAAGTTTCCATCGCTGCTTTGTTGGAATTCTCTAATATGTTGAGAACGAGGATATGATTTTTTGTAAACACGCTATAGTTATCATGAATAAAGTTTTCCCGATAATATCATATAAATAAGTAATATAAGGAAAGGAGTTGATAGCGTTCCATATTGTTTGTCTTCAGTTGTGTTTGGCGCTGGGTCTAGTGTCGTCGGCATCGCTATCGGCTCATTTGACAGATGGATGTGACATATTGCTACTTTTATTTAGTAAGTTTTTTAATTGTGCCAAAAATAAGTAGCAATGTGACACATCCATCTGTCAAATGAAGCCGATAACGATGCCGACGAAACTTGCGCGTTAGGGCCTCTGTTATAAAATCACTAACTTTATCAATAAACTACAGCCTGCCTATGATGTAGCTTAGCAATGGCAATCCATAAACGTTCTCTATATCAAATGTCTGGCTAACAATTGGTACTACGCAATATTTCATAAACAATGCAGCTTCGTCTAGTTATTGGTATACATACGATGTTAAGAGTCGGAAACTGGTATACCAATTATGGATCAGTTTAGAGTGGATATTAGCTATTGCTAAACACGCCAAACATCTACTTATGATATTGACCTCTCAATTTTTTTGCATGTACTGATGATTTTAGAAATGCGTTCATTTATTTTGATGTACCTACTTTGAATCATTTTGATGATTTAGGAAAATGTAGACGATTCAAAAGAGCTTAGGTATATTAAGTTTATTAGAACAAAGATATTTTGACTTTGACTTTCAATCAATTGCGTGCTAAAAGGAGAGAGAAAACTTCCAGAAATGCATTCGCATTGCAACACTTGCAACTCAAACTGATGAATGGAGGAGGATGGCGAGAGCTCGAACCTGTGGGACCGGTCCCTGCCATGGTTTTTGTTCCAAGCTCCTTTGCCGGCGCGGCGCACTAATGAGAGATTCAATGGCAAAATAATGATTACAATCGGTAAGGTGTACTTTATAAACCAGTCCCCTGAATCGAATGCGGCTGCTAAAACCCTTTGAAAAGGCAGATGTATAAACACACCACCCTTGAACCATTCAGTTTTCGTAATTTACCATATAAATTTTGGTCCTTCATACATGCTAGGCACAGTATCAGTTTGTTATCAATCGTTTCCTCTCTAGGCTTGGCAAACATACTTTAATAGTTTATTTATCTTATGAATTGGTACCTACCTTAGTACAAATAATTCATAGGCTTAGAGAGGAAACAATACTGTATGAAGGACCAAAACTTAATTAGGTATGCTAATTATTAACTGAATGGTTCGAGGGTGGTGTGTTTTTAAATCTGCCGTAGGCTTTAAGCAGCCGCATTCGATTCTGGAACTGGTTTATCTGTCTATTTCCAAAAAAATATCCTACCTAAAAAAGGTTGAGTCAGAGTATTTAGTCCAGTGTTGATCGAAACAATAATTCTTTTTGAAACTAATAGTCTAATACCGATGTTTGATCTGCACTTTATCGTTCCGTTGAGTCGACTTTTTATCGTTTGGCGCGAAATTGGCATCGATAAGATTTATTTGTTGTTATCGCGTTCGCCGTTTTAGGTTTCGGCATCAAAAGGTGTACGAGATGGGGCGAAGATCGGCACGCGGCGGGGGCGGGCGGACATGCCAAGGCAGGCGAGCAACATATTTACTCATATGCCCGAGGCGTAAATCACCGTGCATCTATTTCGAGGCGGGCGGTGGGCGCGGGGGCGTGCGCGGGGCGCGGGGCGCGGGCAGACGCCGTGCCGGTCTGGCGCCAGAAGGATTCCCCAGCGCCCCCCACCACCGCCCCCCTCCGCCCGAACCGAGGTCACCGCGCACCCGTGCCTTTCCTTACTGTCGCGAATGCTTATACGTCCGCCGACCCATTGCTTTGCATATACATACATACTTTGGATTGGATAGGCAGACTCGAGGCCGGTTTCGAGACTATTAAAGACTGACTTCACGGAATGAGAACGATTAATTAACTTTTAACTTCTTGGATTTAATGCATCAATTTTAGTAGGTGGGTACGCGTAATTACCTTACTCCTGTAACTGAAATCCCTTCCAATGAATTATTCTATACTTACAATATTAAGTAGATTTTTTAAATTTGAAACCCCTATGTTTCAGTTTAATTGATCAACTTCTCTTAAGATTAATTTTATCTATACTTTGTTTTCATTGCACTTCTCTTATCTAATTTATGTTTGGTTATATAATATAAGTAGGTATCTTTCATTTCAATATTTAACACGTAACTAATTATAAAAAAAAAATCATATAGCCTATCAAAGGATCGGCCATTACTAACTAACGCGCACATAAATTGCATAATAGTCAGTCATTGTATACATACTTACTTGTCATTGTCCTCTGTTACTTTCCGAGACGAAGTAAGAGCTAAGCGTAGTGAAGTGAGCGATCCGACCGACCTCCCCTCCCCTCGCCCGTCCGCCCTCGCCGCGCAGGGATGCCCTGCGGTCATTGGTTACTCATACATCTTCTTGCAAAACCTGTATCCGTACCATTATAACAATTTTAAGTTTTGTTTACATAATTATCAACACAACACTTTTCATAGTTCGAAAACTTTACACCAAAAACCATTAAAATGTATGTGATCCTTTAGAACACTAAACTAAACGTATTTGATTAAAGTTGTTGGACACATGACTACACTGACGTGCGGATCACAGTCAGAAACAGAATGAATAGGTACTCTTGTCAACTGAAAGTATGTGTACACAGGACGCACACAAATCTCTGCACCTATGCTCCACACAACACACTGACAAAACAGAAATCATCGAACATAGTATTAAGAATACACAGTAAAATCACACTTATATGAATGAGATAGGGTTCATATTTACAACATACAAGGTAGTCGGGCACTTTCGGACATTCGCTTCTGAATCGCCTCTTGATAATCGAGCGTATGGTCCCTGAGCCATATCAGACAACATTTTTGTGATTAAAAACCTGATTAGTTAAAATTACTATAATATAACTAATATTTATCTAAAACAGAGATATATCAAAGCACGTGTGAATAGTTCTCCAGTACAGGACTCGTGTAACAAAAGTATAACATCTTTTCATTCATAACTTTTGACAGATGTTCGATTCATCACTCTCTCGGTATACCTACTTTACTTATATGACAATATTGCGACATTTGCGTTAAAATGAAAAAAGTTTGAAAGTATATGATGTAACTTTGTTTGAGACATGTAGGTAAGGATAGAATATATCAATTTGGCTACGCGGAAAGGAAAGTAGGGACCAGCAGAAACCTCATTTTAAGCAGCAACAGGAACTCATAGAGTAAAAAAAAACCTAAAGATTATGCAGTCTCGCCACTCGGGGTCTGGCGCCATTTCATCAGTGCAGACGGGATGCCACATCAATTGTGCGCACTTAGCATAACTGATCCGACGCCCAACCAGTATTATTTGGACTGTCTTAAATTATCTAATTCATTTTGCTACAAATCACAATCTTGAAATATATGTGAGTGCACATTTATAATTTTCTGTACAGTCAAGTGATATGATGTTCAGTTTAAAGTCCAAGTTAAAGAGAAAAATCACATAGTATTAAAAATGTACAAGCTGTTTTGTAAATTATATCAAATTAATTATCATGAATTCATGAACGCTAATGGGGAAGCTTAGTGGCGGGCGCCTCCATCTTATTTTTAAATAAACTACATTACCACTACCTATTACTTCGATATCGGAGTTCGGAATATGCAGTTTTTGTTTTATTATGTATCCTCCGTCACGTTTATAAATGAATACAGTTTAGAACTTTATATCACTTTTTTGAACAGATATCAATGACAACTATAGCAAAGTGACAGAGTTGTAAATTGTATATATTTTTTCAATACAGTTGCTCGAAAATGTAAGTTTACAATGACAGTCTAGCGTGCGGTAAGTTGATTTTACCGCACGCCGTGCGTTTTTGTTTACGGAGTAGTACAGCGTGCGGAAAGTTGATTTTACCGCACGCCGGCGCCGTGCGTTTTTGTTTACAAACGTTTTTTTAAATTTCTACTAGCTTCCGCCCGCGACTTCATCCGCGTGGACACTAGAAAATTATTGCAACCAGTTTAAAATGATCCCTTTAGTGTATGAAAGCTAGTACTACGGAGAGTTCAAGCTGTTTCCCAGGTTCCACCCACCTGAATTTGATGAAACATAGCCTAGATTTTAAGTTGGACCTCAATCTACTAAATTGTGAAAAATCCATCAAAATTCGTTTACCTTTTTTTGCGTAATTCGCGCACAAATATTTAGAATTTACAGTTTTATTATATGTATAGATTACAATAACAGTAGTTCAGCTATAATGTTTTCTCGCAAATGTATTGAAAAACGTAGTATGGAACACGGTTGTTAAGGTTTTTTATAACTCGTGACGATTATAAACCCTCGCCTGCGGCTCGGGCTTATAAAACGTCAACTCGTTTTAAAAACCTCCTTACCAACCTTGTATCATAAACTACTATTAAACGTAACTGTACTTACTTATCGTACAATATTTTAAAGATGGGGTCGGGCGCCATAAAGCCTATCTACTGTTCGCCTACTAAAAGCTTATAGGATTCGAAGTTGAGTGGCGCTTACAGCGCACTTACTCACATGAGTTGTTAACCCAGGGAGGAGAAATCAATTCGTTTAGCTATTAAGAACTCAATTAATAAATTATCCCACGTAATTAAATTAACAGTGAGCTCGTTCACAGATTTGTTTATGCTGACCAATTTCCATTAGGTATGTGACGGCTGACCTGCCTCTGACTAGCACAGTGACCTATTAAGTCGACGCGACGTAATTTACTTAATTTGTATGTCCATTATGCGAGTCTTCTACCGAGAGACGAAGGTAGTAATAGTATAACGAGACACGCACTGGTCGCATTTTAATCTGACGATACCTACCTGCTGAATAAGTTAACATAACCTAGAATGTTATGTTATAGTAAAACTGTTTATTACTAGTACCGCACTACGCGGCTCTTACAATGAGTTTAAATTGACAATAGACGTGATCCGCTGCAACTTCACTAGGGAATGTAATGGCAAAGATAATTTTTTACAGATTATGTCGATTTGTTGACTGAAGTTGCCGCAGATCACGGACTATTGTAAATTTTATCGCATTGTACAATTTAACAGTGAAGGAGTTATTCTGAGGTGAAGGTAAAATCAATTAAGTATTCTACGTTGTCTGTTCCTTGTCTCCGGTCCGATGTGCCAGAATCGTAATACCTAATAGACCAAGAGGTAAGCTAACTTTGTTTAGCTAAGCTTACATAGCTGAATGAAGCAATATCACAGAATATATAATAGTACTAAGCAATATGTGATGTGCAGACTGCAATGTACACAAGTAGATACCTATGAAAAATAACCCCAGCTATGCGAGCTATCTAAACTAACTTATAGCTTAGTTCTTGGTCTGCAACCGGCTTACAGCTTGTGATCATAACAAGGCATCACAAATGTCAATAGACATTACGTATGAACGGCATAATTCAATTATGGGTGAGGAGTTCTACATAGGAAATGCCGTCGCTTGTCGTCGGGCGTCATCCTAGTTATAAAATCGCGCCAAGATATGCTCCAATTAGTTGTGTTACATGGACATCCATATAGTGCAGGGATTTCCAACCTTTTACCCTATAAGTAGGTACGCCTCACCCAACTGTATCGAAAAATACTTACGAAGACCTCCGAGATCGATTGATTGAAACTTTATGACTGGTGTCAGGGGGGTATCACTCCGCGCTTAAACTTTTATATTAGCCTACTGCTCGCGGCCCACTCCAAGAGGGCCATTGTCGAGGGATATCACCGCGCCGACCGAAACGCGCGGCGTGTGCAAGCGACGAGAGCGCAGCGCGTGAACGTCACGAACGAAACGAGTCAGTCAAGCGCCGAATGCGAAACTGCATGCACTTCGTTTTTGATACTTAATTACTAACGTACCTACCTACCTACCAAAGTTTATTGTATTTTTTGTATACATATTTACATACTTAGTTGTATCGAAGTTCGAAATATGGCACCAGTAAAGAAAAAAGCTAAAAATACTATTTTTTTTCACCCATCCCATAACCGACCCTTGCAAGTTGCTTAACCTCCGCAATCGTTGGGCCAGGCGCTATACCACTGCGCCATCGAGCTTATCTAACTACTTAGAAATACTTATTATTTATGCTCTTTAAATATGCTCAGCTCACCTATTAGGTAGATTTATTTTATTTTATAAGTAGGTACAGCTATTAGTAATTTCATTGTTTATTCATGGGCATAACGAATGTTTTCTATGATATCAGTAACTAGCGAGCAGCAACCCCGAAATGTGTCGGTTGAGACAGAGCTATGCGACAGAAAGAGACGCCTCTCTTTCTTCTTCGTAGGTGCATATAATAGGGATGTTGACTATTTTTTTTATTTTATGTTACATAAATTACCTCTCAAAAAAAGAAACATTGGTAAAAGAATTAATTCGCTAGCATGAAAACTGCCCGAGATATCACAGTGTGAAATGCGCACAAATGGACTCGATCAAAAACGCTCCATACTAATGGCTTGCACGTTATGACGTCACGCCGTGCTAGTTTGTATGCAACGCATAGGAAATTTGTTCAGCAGCTATATTAAATATTGTGTTTATCAAAATGGTTTCTTCGACAAATTTGCTATACATTTTACGGACTAATTAAAGGTATCATTTATTTTAATAAATTTTATACTTTTTAAATGGACTTGTCCACCCAATTTTGAAGGGTCATAAAACAAATAATATGCAATATATAAAACCAAGAGGTATACAAGCTACTCTAAAAGTTTAATATGTTTACGATTTTTATTAGTATTTCGTTATTTTATTCATTAGTCAACATCCCTATTTTATCCACGCAGCGTTGTGCAGTTTGAAATTGTACTTTATTGCCGTGCAGCGAGAGTAGCTTATTATTTGATGGTCCTCGCGGGGACCGACTTCTGTACGTTAGTACTATTATATATTCTGTGCTGGTGTGCCCATCTACAAGCTTCTGGATTAGTTTACTATTAAGCCCCCCCCCCCCCCCCCTAGCCAAATGTTATCGCTTTGCGTCGACACATATATGGAGTTCACGTTTTAAAATTCTATTGTTACCGAAACTTAGAAAGCGAAGCGTTAACGAAGATTTGCAAATGCTACTTTAGCTAGGGAGGCAGGTCTGTGGCTCTGACAGATTTCCACAGCAGCACAAGGACGTGAGCTATAATTTTAGGATCAGAAGCTGTGGTTGTTATGGTAACAATCTTGGGTCACCATTTCTGTTATACATATAAGCAAGATATCGTTGATCGAGCAAACGCTGGTGATGATAGGATGGAAAAATAATAACAAAAAAAATTACACAGAAAAGCTAATTTATTGAACATATTCTACACAGTTTACATATTGGCCTTATTACAAAAACACAAATGCAGTCAATAACATTGACGATAACACTCCTGAATTGATACCAATTAAATGTAAAAATCAGTTACATGAAAATAATTATAATAATTAATTTGTTGTTAAAATTTTAAGGACCGAATCAATCGAGCGACATTCCAGCGTCACTATCTTTCTTATCATCGGGTTCATCTTTCGTTTTGTCGTCTTTCTTTTTATCTTCACCCTCTTTAGATTTATTACTATCAGATGCATTCGAAGTATTTTCTAAAGCCTTGAAAAATGCTTGCATATCGCCAGTGTTAGCGGCCGACGCCACCTCGGCCGGTAACCCGAACTGTGTCATAATCGGACCCATCTGGCCAGAAGTCAGCGCTGAAGAAAACTGGTTCGCGGCCTGTAACAGTTTCAGAATTTTAAAACGAAAATTCACAAAGTCTAGAACTAAGACAAGCAAAAAACAAAACTAACTAAAAAGTTAGGTTTGGAGTTGTTAAATTAAAATGTTCATCAATCTCACCTCACAGTGCAGTTAACAAAAAAAGTCTTCCTACTATTTTAGTGCCGTTAGTGACTCTTGAATAATTTTCAAGCGTTAAGGACAATATCACATTCACAACCAGGCCACACATTCAGAAAACGTTAAGAATAAGTTAGTAGTAATAAGAAACACCGGGGGGTTAAGGTCGCTAAGCTACCGGGAAACGGGGCAAACGATCGCAAAGCGCAAACAAAATCGTAACATGCATAAAGCGGTAATCGAGCCACGGTCAGTGCCCACCCGCGCCCGCGCCAAGCCGTCAGTAGCGGGTGCGCAACACGTGAGGGTTCACCTGCGCGAACTGCGGTGAGAGCAGGGTGGTCCTTACATCGTCCTGGGAGCCGGCGGCGGGCGCGGGCGGCAGGTGCGGCGCGAGGCGCGGCGCGTTGGCGGGCGCGGTCGCCGCCGCTACCGCCTCGGGCGCCGTCAGCGCGCCCGCCAGGTCCACGCTCTCCGCCCCCGCCGTCGCCCCCGCCCCCGCCTCCGACCCCGCCGGCGCCGTGCCCAGCCCAGAGAAGTAGCGTTGCAGGTCTGATACGAACACTTGACCGCCTGTAACATGACCGTCGGCACATCTTTAAGGATCATTAACACAGCTCAGCCACGTGACCACGTCAACGGTCAGTCAAATTTCATTACAAGTTTTGACTTGGCGGCTTGACTGTCAAAACGTGTATTGAAATTTGACTGACCGTTGACGTGACTAAGATGTTTGAAGTTTTAGGGTTAATCTTATAATATGTGGTCGGTCAAGGTTCATAAAGTTTTTGTAGACAAAAACCTTTACTTTTCCTACAAATTGCCAATTACTTCTCCACAATAATCTTAGCAGTTGTTAGTGCAATATTAAAGTAATAATTTATAAGTGAGATTGTGCTATTCTTACATAACTTATACCTTTGCTCCCAAGAGAAGATTATACTAGTTTAAGTTTTTAATCAACCAACATTTAGATTCATAATTAAAATATTAAGTAGTAAAAAATAGGGTTGCTGACATTCCAGACAATCTTTTCTGCTTTCATAAGTCAATAATCCTCATTTAAATCCAAAGTTAAGTCGCACTTTTTATCACAGTTATCCCAATCAGAATCATGAGATACTTAGTTAACACCATCTCTTATTTATTTATTTATATGTATGTATATTTATAATATAGGTTAATATGTATGTATGTATGTGTTTGTATAGGTAAAATAGGTATATTTATTTATTTATATATTGTAGGTACTATATTTTAGACTTTAAATTGACAGTTTTTCTAATTTAATTTTTGCACTTTATGTCACCCGCTTAACATCGAAATCTCGAACACGTTCTCAGGTTGGCTGGAAGAGATCTCTTTTAGAGATAAGTCCTCCTTTGTGTACATATCTCAATTTATTTTTGTGTAACTGTTTTTATGAGTGCAATAAAGAGTATAATAATCCTTACTAATATTATAAATGCGAAAGTCCGTTAGTTTGTTTGTTTGTTTGTTTGTTACGCCTTCACGTCTTAACTACTCAACCAACAATCATGAAATTTTGCATACACGTTGTCAGGGGTACAGAAAAGGACATAGGGTACCTTTCATCCCGAAAAAAATTTTCATTCCCGAGGGTTTGCATAAAACCTTACCACGCAGACGATGTCGCGGGCGGCCGCTAGTTTATTTAAGTTTGACTTGAATGGTCATAATAACAAACACTCAAACACACCACACCATTACAATTAAAAAATTATTATCTTATTCAGTTCATAAACAAAGAAGTAATACGACCAATCATCGAGGTAATTCACACAAAATCATACTATTTTCGTGCTTTTTTCAAAATTACTTGAAAAGTACTGAACCGATTTCAAAATTTCAAAAAATGGGACCAACTTGGGAGTGTACCTAATGTAATAACGATTGAATCATTTCAATCGGTCCAGCCGTCTTCGAGTAATCGGTGGACATACACAAAAAAAAAACAAATATACAGACGAACATAGAACCTCCTCCTTTTTTGGAAGTCGGTTAAAAATTTGTGAAACCTATGTAGACTAAGTTATGGTCGATTATATAGAACACTCATACCGCCAGTCTCGCGAAAACGCCATACTTGATATCATACAATATACTAGACGTATGTTAAAAAAAGATATATGGAAAATTTGTGCTGAATTTGTGACAACTATTCACAAAATAATCAATTCATGGTTAATTTGGATTTTATAAGGGTTTTTTAGGAACACTCCTGAAATCACTAACATTAACTAAATAATATTGAAATTTTATTATTGTATATGATAATTCGGATTCAGAGTAAATTTGTGACACATAAATCTTGACACAAAACGTGATAGATCAAGAGCAATTAATCATTTTGTTTCTTTTTCAATGCTCGTGTGAGTGTTCCATATTTTGGCATTTATTTAATTAACCAGACCTCGTATACAAGTGGAGGCTGCATCCAAAATTGTGAAAAGTTTGTTCTTAAAATTTAAAACATCTTCTATTTCCGTAAGCGTTATACTTTAATAGTTATATTTTTTTTACATCTTCAAAGAAAAGTCTTATGTAGGGTGACCATGCATATGAACAAAAAGCGGGAAAAAACATTTGTTTAAGCATTTTATTACAAAAAAAAATAGATAAAACACGAAAAGTAAAAAAAAAATATATGCTTGATAACGGATAATTATTATAAATGTGAAAGTTCGGATGTTTAGTGGTTTGTTACTCAATCACGTAAAACGACTGAACAGATTTGGATGTTGGCAAACAGATAGTTTATAACCTGGTTTAAAACATAGGACAATTTTAATCTCTGTCCAGTCAAAGGTTTCCTAGGGATTTTTTGAGTGTTCACGTGGATGAAGTCGCAGGAGAAAGCTAGTATTCCAATAATCAAAGAAAATGTTTGTATCATAACTCCTTTCAATAATTTCTCAGAATGGGGAATATGAGTGTAATTATTTTATAATGTAGAAAAATCAAACGTAAAATCTAAAAAATATTGGTGAAAGATTTTTTTAGATATCTCAATAACTGAATTTTTTATTAATTTTCAAAGTTGAATGTTTTTAAAATCAGCGCGGTCTTGACCGTTTAAGGCGTGACGTCACATCGCCGGTTACGTCCGCCGAGATGTTTTAAAACAAAGTCTTTCCGCCGCATCTGTCTATCTGTTTGCGATAAACTCAAAAACTACTAAACGGATTTTCATGCGGTTTTTACCAAATGATAGAATGATCCTTGAGGAAGGTTTAAGTGTATAAAAAGTTAAGGTTTTATCTAAATTGGTAGATATATGACGATAATGGTTAAAGTTTTGCCAAAAATTAAGCCGACTGGGAGCTTGCATCGAAAACGCTGCATAAAAATTTTGTGCTATAACAAAATAATGTATGATGGAATTGTTTCTCTTTTATAGATCTACAAAAAAGTCCGCGATGGCATATATCTATCTTTTAAGAATAGCTCACTTTACCCATTATAATTTTCAAAAAAATCGGTCACATACAATGCGGTAATTTGGAAAGCTATTTAGAAGGATACAGTATTAATCCTTATCAACTTAAATACGTCTGTTACCTGAAGCATTTCATGCACATTATTTAATCTTTAACACCATACCATTTAAATGAATATCTTAGGAGTTGTCGCAAAAAATAACGCGAGCGAAAATAAATTCATGCGCGTCTTCTGGAGCAAAGGTAACGACTGTACGATATTTGTTTTATTTTTGGGTGTGCAAAAAAAAAAGAAAGAAGCGAAGCGAGGGCGGGTCGCTAGTACACTTAAAATACTTGTTTAAAACAGTGTATTTTTTCATGACAATATGAGACTATGATGGAGCCAGAAGGTGGGAACTCTGTAATAAAATGAAGAAACCCTATCGAGTTTATGCTCGTTTGATTCGTCTTGACTTGACATGGACTCTGGTACTAGATGATATCCAAGTTCTGATGATGGAGCCAGAAGGTGGCTATGGCAACTCTGTAATAAAATGACGAAACACCTTCGAATTTAGGCTCGTTTGGTTTGGCTTGACAAGAACTCTGGTCCTAAAAGATATCTAGGGTGATGATGGAGCCAGAAAGTAGCCATGGTATCTCTATAATAAAACGACACAAACCAGTGAGTTTGGGCTCGTAAAATTTGTCTTGACAAGGACTCTGGTTCTAGATGATATCCAAGGTTTATGATGGAGCCAGAAGGTGGCCGTGGGAACTTTGTAATAAAACCCTGACAAAACGACGAAACACCATTGAGTTTGGATTCGTATGATTGGTCTTGACAAAAACTTTAGACAAAATCCAAGGATGATGGAGCCAGAAAGAGGCCATGGGAACTCTGTTATAAAATGACGCAATACCCTAGAATTTAGGCTGGTTTGTTTGAAACGATCCCAAATTCAATGGTGTTGTGTCGTTTTATTACAGATCTCTCATTACCACTTTCTAGCTCCATCATGAGACCCTGGGAACCATCTAGAAATAGGGTCAAAGGTCTTAGTCAAGACAAATCAAACAAAACCAAACTCGATGAAGTTGTATGGTTTTATTGCTGTGAACTTCTTTTGGGTCCAATTTGAGACCCTGGAAACCATCTCCCATCATACATAGTACTTGTCAAGGCAAATCAAACCATTCTAAACTAGAGCATGGTGTTGCATGGTTTTATTACAGAGTTCCTGTGACCTTCTTCCGGCTCCATCATCAGAACCTGGAGACCATCTCCCACCATAGTACTTGTCAAGGCGAATCAAACGATTTCAAACTAGAATATGGGGTTGCATGGTTTTATTTCAGAATTCTTGTGGCCTTCTTCCGGCTCCATCATCAGACCCTGAACACTTTTTCCCAACAGTGTACTCGTCAAGACGAATCAAACGAGCTCAAACTTAACGGGGTTGCATGGTTTTATTACAGAGTTCCTGTAGTCTTTTGCAGGTCCATCGTCAGACGCTGGACACTGTTTCCCAACAGATTACTCGTCAAAATGAATCAAACGAGCCCAAAGTCGATAGGGTTTCATGGTTTTGATACAAAGTTCCTGTGGCTTTCTTCCGGCTTCATTATCAGACCCTAGAAACTATTTCTCAATAGAGTACTCGTAAAGACGAATCAAACGAGCCCAAACTGGATGAAGTTGCTTTTTTATTACAGAGTTCCTGTGACCTTATTTCAGCTCCATCATCAGACCCTGGATTATATTTTTCAACAGTACTCGTCAAGCTCAAGACGAATCAAATGAGCCCAAACTCGATGGGGTTGCATGGTTTGAATACAGAGTTTCTGTGGCCTTATTCTGATTCCATCATCAGACTCTGGAAATCATTATCTCCCATCATAGTACTTGTCAAGGCAAATCAAACGATTCCAAATGATATCAGACCCTAGAAACTAATTCTCAGCAGAGAACTCGTCAAGATGAATCAAATGAGCTAAAACTCGATGGGATTGCATGGTTTTATTACAGAGTTCCTGTAGCCTTTTTTAGGTCCATCAACAGACCCTGGACACTGTTTCCCAACATAATACTCGTCAAAATGAATCAAACGATCCCAAACTGGATGGAGTTTCTGTTTTATTACAGAGTTCCTGTGACCTTCTCTCAGCTCCATCATCAGACCCCGGATTCTATTTCCCAACAGAGTACTCGTCAAGACGAATCAAATGAGCCCAAACTCGATGGGGTTGCATGGTTTGAATACAGAGTTCCTGTGGCCTTCTTCCGACTCCATCATCAGGCTCTGGAAACTATCTCCCATCATAGTACTTGTCAAGGCAAATCCAACGATTCCAAATGATATCAAACCCTTGAAACTACGAGTATTTCTCAACAGAGAACTCGTCAAGACGAATTAAATGAGCCTAAACTCGACGGGGTTGCATGGTTTGAACACAGAGTTCCTGTAGCCTTCTTCCGGCTCCATCATCAGACCTTGGACCTCATCTCCCATTCCTATCAGAGTACTTGTCAAGACGAATTAAACTAGCACAAAAGTCGATGTGATTGTATGGTTTTATTATAGAGTTCCTGTGGCCTTCTTCCAGCTCTGTCATCAGATCAGCTCAATGATGATCAGCGTTGTCTTACAGTTCTGACCTATATTCAAAGTTTCAAGTCTAGCTCATTATAAAATCATTCCCAGTAATTAAACAAAGAAACAAATAAACGAGATAACGACCTAAGAAAATAAAAAATACCTCAAAAAATACCTGTAAAAAACGTCAACTTGCGAAAGATACGTATCCGAGGAACTCTATGAAACTTTCTGTACCTACCTAATTTTATTGAAAAATACAGTGGTTGTATGAAAAATGTAAAATAACAAAACAAAAGTATCGAAATTAACAAAAGTAAGTTTACAGAGCCTGTCAATCACATAGTGTCGCTAAGCTTCCATACGCCCGCCGCCGCTGTCCATCGTACAACCGGCGATGTGACGTCATAGCCATTACTCGAACGACGCAATCAGATTCCGCGCGTCCCCAAATTGATTTGCTTATAAAAAAATTCAATTTTCGTGATATCAACATATTTTTTTCACAGTTAGTCTTATAATTGCTTATACTTTTAATTAGGGCAAAAAAAATTGAATAAATTTTTATTTACATCTTCCCCATTACATGATAATATCAAAATATGTACCAATTTAATTTGATAAGAGCCTTTGACACTTTAAATATAGGTAGACAAATAATGATTGATTAAAAATAATAATATGTACTTGTGTTACTAATATTTTCATCAATGCATTTCAGTGATAAAAAAATATACTTACATCTAAACTTTCACTCTGTATGTAACAAATCAGGGAGAAAATATAGCTCCTGTAAAAGTGGTTCATCTCAATACAAGTCCCTACAACCATTTTTAAGCTGTTTTTCAACAAAGTTTTTTTATGGACTTATGCTGTAAATTTCCAAAAGATGGCCTATCTAAGCCTAGCCTGTTTGTATTCAAAAACAATTTTATCTACTTCCATGCTTTAGGATTTAAAGTTTAAATCCTCTATAGAAGGTTTTGAAAAAGTTAGCTTACTGTCAACATTATAACAACCAGTGTCATAGTAACCACAATATCCGAGCGAGAGCATGCTGCGCTCCTCCCCGCGCCCACGCCCGACAAGATACATTATGAAATTCAGTACAACATTATAACACTCGTTCGGATTATTTTATGACAAGGAGGAGCGCGACATGCCCACGCTCCGATATTACGGCTACCATGACACTGGTTGTTTCAAATGTTGCCAATAAGGCACCGTTTGAAAACCCATTATGGAGGATACATATCACGGGATTCACGGGGGTAGATAAAGTCTTGTATGCAACTGTACATACTCAGGTATTAAAACACTGAATTAATATTTCTGTCTGTATATATATAAAAGGCTAAGAGACTGACTGATCTATCAACGCACAGCTCAAACTACTGGACGGATCAAGCTGAAATTTGGCTTTTGGATTTTGCAAAATTCAGCCCTTAAATAAAGGGGTAAAATAGGGTATGAAAGTTTGTATAAAAATAACCAGAACGTAACCAGAATCTTCAAATTTTGTGTTTTCCCGAATATCCACGCGGACGAAGTCGCGGGAGCTAGTTATAGTACAATTACATAAATAACCATTAATTGTTTAACGTTTCTCAGTAAAGTTTAATAAATTCTTGTACTTATGTGTTTTATATATATATTCTTTATTGCACTTGTAACATAATTACACAGGTAAATATGAAAGTTTACAAAGGTGGGCTTATCTCTAAAAGAGGATCTCTTTCAGCCAACCCAGCATTGTTTGAGATTTTTAAGTAAGCAGTATTTTTATCTGAACACCAGACCCCCTAGCCAAGGTAACATTTGGA
This sequence comes from Agriphila straminella, assembly GCA_950108535.1. Classification (NCBI taxonomy): domain Eukaryota; kingdom Metazoa; phylum Arthropoda; class Insecta; order Lepidoptera; family Crambidae; genus Agriphila; species Agriphila straminella. Next base: position 7,945,318 of record OX467306.1, on the reverse strand, counting down.
AATCTTCGTTATCGCTTCGCTTTCGTTCGAAACATGTATGGGATTGACATAAGGTTTCGTTAACTATCGAATTTTAAAACGTCAAATCTATTCATTTTCGGAGCGAAGCGATAGAGAAAATTTGAATATGTGACATTGGCTAGAGGCTTTGAATAGAAGAGGTAAGTAAGAGCGGATAACAAAGAAACATACTTCTGGGCTGGGTAGCAGTGGCAGTGTTGGGCGGGGCGGGGGTTGGCGCGGCGGCGGGCGCGGGGTCGCGCGCGCGCGCGGGCGTGCGCGCCGCCGCGTCCGTGGCGCGCGGGGCGCTGCCGCCGCGGGAGCTGCCGCCGCTGCCGCCGCCGCCGCCCGACGCCCGCGAGCTCGAGTTGCCGCTGCTGTTGTTGCTTTAATGTTACACAGCTTTTGTTAGTAGACCGTGAAAGTGTGACGTCACATAATGGCGAACATATGGAGTTTGACATTTTGGGTAAAAACAAACATCTGAAGCGAACAAGTTTCTCTTTTTACCCGACTGCGTGTTATGTTTTTCGCGCGTATCTTGTAAGTATGTTTGTATGTAATATTCTTTATTACCTCATATCTTTCAAACGGCTGAACGGATTTCTATGATTAAGATATCGTTAGATTTGTCTTTTCAGCCCAAGTGTTCTTAAGAAGGTGGCGTTATAAAAAAAACAAACACGGCGGCTGTACGGTGCTATTATACGTAGCGAAAAAAAAATTTTTTTTTAGATTACTGCAATATGGGTGTCAAATTAAAGGGCTTATTATAAGGATTTCAAAAATGTATATCATGACCGTAATATATAATAACTAAAAAGAGATAAATTAAAAAAATTAAAAAACCTGCCTGCATAAAAAGACAAGTCGACTGAAAAGATGGAAATAAGATTAAATAAATATTAAAGGCAACATGTCATAATAGATGCAGTCGGAGGCATATAATTCAATCATTCATAATGTCACTTTCTTTATGCATGCCTCCGACTGCATGTTATTATGACATGTTGCCTTTAATATTTATTTAATCTTTTTGAGACATGAAATCACATTTCTAACACCAAAATAACATTTTACGTCATCACTTCCACGGTCTACTTACGATAAAAAATGGTACAGTACGCAGCAAACATCTTGATTCGGGTGAGGATTGTGCAGAACGCGTATTTTGGGAATGCAATTGCGTAGCGGCACAGAATATATACTCTAACGCGAAAAGAAACGACACTTGCGCATGTATGCTCTTAAAATCGCTCGCGGCTGTGTGTGCGTGTCAGGAGGCGCGCGGGGGGTGCGCGCGGCGCGCGGGGAATGCAGCCGCCAGTCGCCGACTGGCCCGGCCAAGGGTTCTACATGTCTTTACCGTGGTTCTACTGTCGCTCGCCGCTCGCTTGTCCCACTGCAATCCGTATTGTACCGCGTTTAGGACTGACTACGCGACGCAATATAAAGATAATCATGCCCGGCGGCGGCGGGCGTTATTGTTGTGTTTATGGCTGTGGCAACAACCAAAAACAAAATCCTGATACAAGTTTCTCCGTATTTTAAAAGTTTAAAATATACGAAATATTAGTCATGCCTTTACTCTTCCTTTTACCTGACTTTAATTATAAAAAAAGTCAGTTAAAATATTAACCAAATCTAATAAAAGTTATTAAAAAATGTGACAGATAAATGAATGACGAGCATTTTCAATTTGGAAGTATAATATGCTATCAAACAGATAAAGCTCTATCTAGGCATTGAAAAATCAGCCCTAAGTGGTTTGCTTAAATGTTAGACAGCTTTTGTTATTTTTAAATATTGTAGTAGTGATTTGCTTGAACAAAAGAGAACTTTGTTAATTTTTTAAACATTATTGTTGTAGTGATTTGCTTAGAGATTAACTTTTAGAATTTTTTGAAACATTTTTGTAGGGATCTGATGTAATATTTAATAAATAAATAACTAATACAACTTTAGGTAAAATAAAATTTAGGTTTATTTCTAGTTTTAGAGAATTTAACTATTTAAACTTTTAAAATCATAACTAGACAAAGTGTTGTATGATTGCACATAAAAACCTAGTATGCCAACTTAAAATCTAAGACGGCCACATGAAGCTGGACAACGATGGAAAATCTATTGTCTCATTTTGTCTGGCTTGACAAGTTAAAATATATGTAAAAGATCCTTACCCCATTGTGCCCAACAATGAGGACAGGCCACCAATTTGGCCGACCCCACCAAATAACTGCATCAGCTGCTGTTGCGACATGTTGTTCAGGAGATTTTGCAGCTCCCCGTCTTGACCACTGCCACTGGCACCACTGCGGCCTCCAGATGTGGGCGGATTGTTCAACGCTTCATTGATGCGACGGCAATAATCGTCATCTTTTTCAGTCTTAGGCTCCTGTAAAACAATGTTTAATATACAGTAGTGGTCACATAATTAAAGACACCAGTAAATTTTTATAAAAACGACACACGACTTTGAAGCCTTGTTTCGCCGCCAGGAATTGACTTGGCTGTGATCTGATGATGGCCATCCAGGGACTGAATGGAGGAGATTCAGATCACTATACACACCCAACTGATCTGATCAGCATACAAGGTAAACAACTCCATTTGAAACAAATGACTGTAGCCGGCTAACATCTTGATATCAGGTGGGGATTGTGCAGAACACATATTTTGGATATGCATTGCGGGGGTGGCAGGAAAGAGGCGTGCGCTATTGGTTGCTCGCAAGTGCACATGTGCGAACTTATCCCCACTCCATCGAAAGAGTGTCAAGATGTTTGCCGGAATCTGTACTAGTAAATATATTACATACCTGCATCCAGAAAAAGTACTTTTTAGAAAAAGACTTGAATTTGAGAACATAGACTCTCCCAGTTGTGCACTCATTAACACGCACAAACTCGCAATCATCTGGGAAAATAAGCAGATCATCTTCCACTTCTCCCGTAGTCCGGTCCTTCCAACAGAAGTGCATCAAGGAATCTTCTCCCTGATAGACATACAACAATCCCTTCCTTTTATCTGGGTGAACCATGCGCCCCTTCAAAGTCATTCTGCCTGCACGGAATTCGACTATATGTTTATTTCCTCCTGAACTACCACCTAGAGCAGATGTATTTCCGAATAAAGCTGTCGCCGACATACTGAAAATGAAGAGAATAATAATAACCTTATTAAATATGCGAGAAAATTTACTAGGATTAATTATTGGTACCCGAACCCGACTCTCCGACCAAATGTTACAAGAACAGGTGATTTTATGGTTGGTTTTATAGCAAAAGTGAACAAGACACAAAGCAAGACACTTGTAATTAAAAAAATGGAAGTTGTTGCTTACTTAGAAAGAAACTGCTATTGTCGATCTCAGAATTCAGAATTAATTTGCTGCACAGATTTGTTGTAATTTCTTTCGTTCAAGAGTCTATTTTATATGAAAAAGGAAAGAAAGAAAGATGGATGAAAATTGAAAATCATCTAATATCCTTCTGTCACCATGACATAACATGACTTGATGACTTGACTGCTGGGTGGGTTGCGTTCAGAGGCGCGTTCCAAACCTAGAGTGCAACGTGCAACCTAACCACAACCAAACGCTCTAACGGGGCGTTCCAAACATTAGAGCGTGACGTTCGGTTGACACAACCATCCCGTTCCAAATGTCAGAGCGTTGCAACTTTTTAACCATCAAAATCGGTGGTTGGAAAACGCTCTGGGGGCTTACCATCAGCAAATAAGAAACTGTTCAGTTCAAAAGCAGGCCTTAAACAGGACTGCCCAAGGCCTGCGGGCCTTACTATGAGCTCTTATAGCAGGGCTTATATTGAACTGCGTTACTTTTTCATACTATGACCTCAACGGTTAGTATGAAAGTAGGCAAGTTAACAGCCTATATTCAGAGTATTATGTAGAAGTTAACATTAGATTTTTAGAAAATAGCAATGATGAATTTGACGCTCAAACGCGCGCACACACATACACACACAAACATACAAGCATACATTCAACATACAAACGTACACATGCATAGCGCACACAAACCATTTGCTAATAAAGAGCATAAGTGCCTATAAGAACAGGTTCGACCTAGTTTAGTGTACTTAAGTGTCAATTTATTAAGCTATGTAATATTTTTTGGAACAATAAAAGATTATTATTATTATTATTCTTTTTTTATTTATATCGTAAGAATCACAATTTCACTAACAATTTTTTTAAATATTTATTTGTATAAAACTTGTACCCGTTTCTTTGGAATCGCCATCGACAGAAACGTCAAGTTAGCAGCCCACTTTGAGACCGTTTTTTGACCCAGTCAAAACCTTCTAATTCCATGGTGATTGCTTGTCAATCACATTTTGATCGTCTATAGTCTGTTCACGGAAACGAGTTAGTATAGCGCCTTCTCTACTACACATTTTCATACAAATGACAAAGACAAAACAAACTTTTTTAGGGTCAGTGGGCGTCAACAATACCTGAGAAAAGTAAATGCGCGTTCACACTGCGCTTCTTAAAAGTTCGCTTAGCTTATACCCGCGGCTTCATCTGTCTTATTTCAGAGAAATTTATTTGGTAAGTTATTCTTCTTTTTACCCGACTGCAAGAGGGTTTTTCGCGCGTATCTTGTTTTTTGTATGTATGTTTGTTTGTGTGTTTGTATGTAATATTCTTTATTACCTCATATCTTTCAAACGGCTGAACGGATTTCTATGATTAAGATATCGTTAGATTTGTCTTGTCAGCCCAAGTGTTCTTAAGAAGGTGGTGTTATAAAAAAACTAACATGGCGGCTGTACGGTGTTTTTTTTTAGAATACTGCAATATGGTTGTCAAATTAAAGAGCTTATTATAAGGATTTCAAAAAGTTTTTCATAGCGTGGTATTATTTAAAATCATAGTCTTCTCAGTAGACAAAAAGCCCGTCGTTTTCTTTTTTCACCAAGTTGTTCGATATCCGCCATGATCTTACTATTTCCATTCACAATCAAAAGTCCGTTTTACAAGCCGTCAGGAAAGAAATCACTTACAAAATCAAATACACTAGCCAGGTCACGAGTTGAGCATACAGTAGAGCACGTCTGCACAGTACGGGAAGTATCAGTAGACTAAAAAGTACTCGTACTGTGTACACCGCCTTAGTTACAATCACAGTTAAAAAATTGTGCGTGTGAAATAGCGCTCTACTAACTCGTTTCCGTGAACAGACTATAGGAGCGATGTAGCTTTAGTATGTCATGCTCACTTTAAACATTTCTGCGGTGGTGTCGTGTGGGGCGGGTCGTAACGTTCCCTCAAATATGGTTGCGCGAAGCGATGGCTGGTCCATGCGTCATGCTCGTGAACGGGTGCTGCCAGTGGGAATGGGTCTGCTTCTGTCTGCTTGTACTAAGGGCGTCGTATATTTATATATATATATATATATATTTTCTCTGTTTGATGTTATCAATATGTATGGCACTTCTTACTCAAACATAAAACTAATAGGCAAGTAAACCTTGTTTTGATTTCTCTTTTTTTTATTGCAATCATTTTGCTTTCTATAGTCAGTAGTTTTTGTAAGTAAAGGCCTATGAAAAGCTTTTGGATATTAGTTTTCAATTCAGTGCCTTAGGATGGGTGGCCTAAGTATGTCATGCTCTCTTTTATCATTTCTGCGGTGGTGTCGTGTAGGGCGGGTCGTTACGTTCCCTCAAATATGGTTGAGCGAAGCGATGGCTGGTCCACGCGTCATGCTCGTGAACGGGTGCTGCCAGTGGGAATGGGTCTGCTTCTGAGTACCTATCTTAACGCATATTGAATTGTAAGAATTGCGTTTTTTTATTGTTATTTTTTATGTCTTGTATCAAGTGTTTTTTTGGTAAATTTTGCCTACTTAGGTGCACTTTCCAGTAGCAGACATAGTGATTACTGTTTTCTCAACTAGTTGAAAGTTATTTACTCTCACAATTACCTATCCGATATGTAGTAGGTATTTAATTTCAACCTACCTACCCATTGTGTGCAAACTTTTGTTAATTATTGTGATGGAAAATGACCTCACTTTAAATGTGGAGCTCATTTTTCAATGTTGACGACTCTGTATGGAATATACAGAGAGAAAAAAGCAGCCCTTGACGAGTTTCTTGCCGGTTCTTCTCGTTACAAGGTCTCCCGCTCAGGGTTTGCGAACCGATGGCGTAGCTTCGTTGACATTCACAAGTGCTTGTAACAGCCTAGACTGAATAAATGATTTTTTGATTTTGATTTTGACAAGCACCACAGAATAGATAGATTACCGTGGCCAATCAAAAGTAGGCCACGCCCCCAAATGGTAAATGCAATGTAAATGATTAACTAGAAATGCTTGATCGTCTAATGGACCCCCTAAACGATCAAAATTGCTTGTCAATCATTTACATTGCATTGCTTGTCAATCACATTTTGATCGTCTAGGAGCGATGCTTGACAAGCACCACAGAATAGATAGATTACCGTGGCCAATCAAAAGTAGGCCACGCCCCCAAATGGTAAATGCAATGTAAATGATTGACAAGAAATGCTTGATCGTCTAGGGACTCCATAAGGGCTCCAATAGAGAAGTGTCAAGAACCCAGTGCCGTTAAACTTCTTTACAAAAAAAGTACTTTTGAGCTTTTGACAGTGACAGTGACAGTAGTAATATCTGCGTTTCTACTCTACATTTTCCAGTTTTCCTTGTATTTCCTTGCAATCTTACATTAAAAAGAAGACAAGAACCAAGTTTTTATGTATTTGTAAAGTACGTTAAGAACATCAAGACTGATATCTCTTTGTGATTTCTGGAATTATTCAAGAAAATGAGTGGAGTACAAACAGGCAAGTTTGTATTTCATTATCACTTCCTACCCATCATACTTACTATTGGGTCGACACAGTTGACTCTCTAATTTAATTGTTTGTTAATGTTACTCATAGATCACTTACCAATTAAGTTAAGGGATATGCGTTTGTGTGAAGCAATTGTATGTAGATAGATAATGAAAGTGTTTCAAGTATATTCCATGAAGTTTTCTACCACAAACAACTCTTGAATGTACTTACAATCTTACATCTTTTTGGGACATTCTAACAAAACCACACCATACTCCTGTAAAAAATAACAGATATTGGTATTTAGGCAAATGTAAAAAAAACTTTATTTAATTTGAAAAGTATACCTAAACTGATATTTCTGTTAGGACACTAATTTCATCATGAAATGTATACTCTTCTGCGTCGTTTTAAAAGTAGTAGGTATCTGATTCTATAAACTAGAACATAATCTATCTGTGTACTTACCAAATCTGATCAAAATCTATTTAGTTTTAGTTTGTAAAATCTTGCTTTTTTAATAAACTTCTATTTGTTCATGAACTTTATCACTCCTTTAGGTAGGTTTCGGAGTTATTTAATTTGCTATCAGGATGTTACTGTCATAAAGTAATAAAAGAAGCAAGGTTAATGTATAGTGGGTTGAATTGGATCAGAAGCCATCACTAGATGCAACTCTAGCATAACCAACGAAACACAATATGATAGTGTTTTATCAACACCAGTCTAAACCCCATTCATTGTCTTTTTAACAGACTTCAAAAAAAGGAGGAGGTGAATTATTTGTCATCTATATGATTTATCATATACTATGTATGTATTGTCAACAGCACGTCAGGTAATACCTGTTGACCTTAAAGTTGAAGATGATACCATTTTAGTTTCATTTGTATTGGACATTGCACTTAGGAGATACACAAGAGAACACCTCAAAATCAAAAAGGAACTGTACCTAAACACTAGTGATAGTTTATTTATTTAGAAGGGGGGACGCCGCTGAACATGTGATCAGTCTCCCTGATTGGAACCATTTCACACGTTTCCCCTTAGTTGAAATTAAAAAAGCTTTATAAAAAAGTTCAAAAACTTCAAGAAACAGCTGTAAAAAGCAAGACATAATGTTCAAAATGTTCAAATCAATATAAAGGAAAAATTTCTAACAAAGGTAGAGCTTTTAAAATAAATAAAAATGCAATATTGAGAAAACTTCTCAATTATAAAAGTTTAACTAAAAAAAATATCTCCGGCCCCACCCAATTTCAAAAGACTTTTTTGTATCTTTTTTGAAAGTTAAGTATGATAAATCGCTATTATCATAATATCATGTTTTGGTGATCATACTACGTGGACTGAGAGGCATGACTCATGAGCCAGGTGCTAAAGACACTATGTGTCTAATAATCATGACGTAGGCTCGTATTTATAAGCCACTCAATGTTGAGAGCTATCTTGAGATGGCTATCTTGACCTGAGATGGTGTTCCTATAAGAAGAGCATCTCAATTATGATCTTAAGATAGGTCTCAACATTGAGAGCGGTTTACAAATAAGGGCTGTATACACAAGAGCTTTGATAAAAATAGTAATTATTAAATTACTTATTAAGAATATGGTTCTTGCTCTAAACACAGACCACAGACACACTTTGTTAAAACAATCAAAGGCATCCCAAAGGCTTGATAACAAAAACAAATTAATGTTATCAGGAATTATCAGCCCTTAGCTCCCAATTACCTCCCAAGAAAAGAAGCACAACCATTTCTCATGAAAAATCTGGAATGAGAACAATTTAATGTGTGAAAATATATTATAAATTACCAAACTAGTTAGAGGTAGTGAGCAATAAGGTAAATTTCAGGAAATTTTCAGGAAGGTGGACCAAAATAATCTACTCCACATTCTTATTAGGGTCTTCAGTCAACAGCAACCAGTTTCTTATAATTAGCTCCATTACTGCAGTTTGAAGGTCTCTTCAAGGAAAGTAGGCTGAAAATTTGTTAAAATAAGTTATTTTTATAATGGACTGGGTAGTGGGTAGTCATTTGACTACTAACCTGCTGTAAATACAACTTGAGATCTATGGTGTTAAATGTTTGTTAAAAACTAACCAGACAAAACCACTATCTACAACTAGAGTTGTGGAAATTATTTATTTTACAACAATCTTATTTTTATTGCTGTTTAAAAATTTCAAGACTACCTATTTCTATTTAATTGATTTGCCAACAGTAGCAGAAGCTTGCCTGGAGATATAGAATAATAAATGAATTAGTAATAAAGTCAAAATAATACAAAAATACATAGTAGGTAGGTATATTCCCGTCGTCGGTCGTCGTTCGTCGCAATGCATGCCCCTCCCAAAACTCCCAACTCTGATTAATACTTATAGGTTGGTACTTGTTCTTCTTCAGCTAAGCCATCGAAATGTAATTTCGATGAGTTCAGCATCTTTCTTATTTATTCTTAGTTTTATCGTAATACCTACTGTTATGGAAGTAATAAATAACGGCAGGGCAGCGTACAAACACGCTAAAAGTTATATATAGGTAGGTATTTTAATCCAATGTTGAGAGAACTCAGGCTTACATAATAATGTATATTCATGTCTTGATCAGAGCATCAGCATCAGCTTCATATGTGGAGCTCAGTGGCGCAGTGGTATAGCGCCTGGCCCAGCGATTGCGGAAGTTAAGCAACGTTCGCCAGGGTCGGTCATGGGATGGGTGACCAAAAATTTATTATCTCGAGCTCCTCCGTGCTTCGAAAGCCGTTGGTCCCGGCTGCATTTGCAGTCGCTAACACCCACCAATCCGCATTGGGCCCGCGTGGTGGGTTATGGCCCATCCTCCTTACCACCAATAAAGAAGGCCTGTGCCCCAGCAGTGGGGACATCAAAAATGGCTGATTGACATGGACATGATGTCTTGATATTATATTCGTTGTTCAAGACGAGTGTCGTTTAAGTTCGTCTATTTGTTGGTTTCTAGTTGAAGTAAACATCAAAATAAAGTTATAAAGAACACGTCATCATTTAATATTTAAAAAAACCCATATCTGAGAAGTTACTTCTGTAGGAACACAGTTATTCAAATGCATGGTTCAGTAGTAATTTTTATGAAATGGCACGTAATGAAACATTAACCACGAAATCTTGAACTGAAATCTTAAATTGCATAGCTAAATGTGGCAAGATTGCACGACCAAGTGTTTTACCCAATAATAAGTAATGAAACATTTCAAGTCGGCCGTGTCGAAATACAGGAATTGGAGACTGCTTTTAAAATGATTTGGTTTTTAGGTAGGTACCTATTTTTTAAGTATTGTATCGAACATCTACCCAAACGTGACTCACACTGCGCTCATTTTAGCCATGTATTTTTTGCCCCATTTGGTAGTCTAAAAATGACGTAACACCTGGTCCAGCCAGCAGCCTCGCGCCACTCGCTCGCCGCGGGCGCTGTCAATAAACTTTAGCTGTACAAGGTGAGCTCGCCTTCGTGTTGTTTTTTTATTATTTTTGTTAAATCTTAAATCGGAATCGTGCATACGTGAATCGTTTTATTTTTCCTTATAAATTTGATAAGACAAACTATACTAATAGTCTACTAACAGATAAACTACGAAACTGCACGATTACGAGAATCATAAGTATTGTCAAAATTCCTGTTTGGAGGTCACGTTCATTGTTTGAAATCCGAAAGATTGAAACTCGCATGATCGTTGGTGAAAGTGGCGAACACGAGCACTCGGGCAGCGGCGCGAGACGGGCGCGGGCGGGTGTGCTGGCCGCAGCGACGTGGAATTGGCGGAAGAAACCGACTCGGCCGCACCGCGCGCCGGCTGTGTACACATTAATGCTCAAGCTCGGGGCCTCGTGAAAAGCGCGTTGTTTAGTGACAGTGTTCATCTCAGATTATGTACATTTTGCAAACTCCCAATCAGTGAAAACACTTGCTTTCGATGCTTGAACTTGATTTGTTGGAACTGTTTTTCCATTTGAGTGATAATCTCCTTAATATGTTATATAGTCGCGGTAGACGAGGCAGGTAGAGGGTAGGGGAATGGCTAGCGATGGGGCGTCGAGCGGTGGCGGAGAGCCGACGAGCTTGGAGTTTATGGAGGATCCATATTTTGTGACGCCGGACGACGATTCTACGCCCAGTTTTGATGTGGCGGTAGATGAGCTAGACGAACTAGAGGAGACACCCGGCTGGCACCACGATGACCCTGAAGCAGACTGGCGCGCTCTGCCGGACCTCGCAGAATCTTCCTTGTGTATTGAAACTGAGTTCTACATGGACAATCGTCGCCGAAGACTGCGAATATTTAGAAAGAAAATGCGCGAAGTGCGAGTGACGTTTCAAGATTTATCAAAGCCGTATCTTGCCAAAGTTTCCAGTCACACGAATTATAAAAAGTTTTTAGGTATCACTGTCGGAGGTTAGTTTGATCATCAACAATGCTCGTTTTCCTTTAACAATTTTTATCCAAATTATGTACTTATATCATTACTTTTATTTCTTTTGTCTATTAGTCTTTAATTGCAGCAAAGTCCACGAATAAAGATTACGAAAGAAATCAAAACGAATCTATATCTATAGTACTTATATGAAACATAAATGTGAGAGTATTGAGGAAGTCAAGGACTGTAACAAAGAATAATTATATCTCTGTATGTTATTTACCACGAATATGTATAAGTTGTATGTAAAGTACAGAATCCCATGAGAAATTCGACAATGAAGAACTCCACGGAGCCCCTATTTATTTCGGCAGGAGATATATAACATAAATGTCATGTGTAATATTAATATAATATTATATTTTAGGGAAATCTACGTTTTGTGAATTTTAAGGGATAAATTAATAGAAACAACTACGACATACACACGTATTGCAGCGCATTTTGTTTTTGTCCATCTCTCCAATCGAGCTCCAATCTCCAATCTAGACAATCATACATAACAAACAAACATTTTGATATCTTTTGCCATATTTAACAAAAATATATGTCCGGTCCGCTCCTGTTAAAAATCATGTTTTTTTTAATCTGCTTCAACTCTACATGGATGGATAGTTTTATAAAAGTCATTTCGATTGCGCATCGACGTCGTGATAGCGGAAATATTCTCAGTTACTTATTTGGCAAAAACATGCCGAGGCAACAACTTAGCGAAATGACATTTCTACCGTTTCGGCCCTACCGCCTAACTCAAAGCCTAACAATAGCGATAGCACTGCACTGTCCGTTCTTATCATATTTAATTATAACAAGGAAAACAAAAGCGTTTTTTTCTACTGATTTTCGTTCGACATTTGACTTAATCTCCATACATTTGAGTCAAATGTCGAACGAAAATCAGTAGAAAAGAGCGCTCGGCGCCAGTCGAGCGATTCAAAAATAGGGTCCCAGTGCATTGAAGTCTCATAAACTAAAGCAATTTGAAAGCTATTTGAGTTAGGCGGTACGCCTGCTGATTATCCAATTCATAGAGGTTATTTTTTCCTAAAATGGCTGATGGTAAATTTTTCCCTATGATGCAGCTGAGGAGGCCATGGCGACAGCGGGCGCAGCAGGCGACGCGCAGCAGCCCGACGAGCTGGCGGGCCTCACACCCGAGCAGGCGGAACAACTGCGCGCCGAGTGGAGTCGTGAGCTCGCCCGAGTAGAGGACGAGATCGCTACTCTTCGCACCGTGCTCCAAAGCAAGGTAACTAACTACCTACCATCTTTATTTAACAACAGGCGGCTGCGCGTTGCAATCGGTAAACCTTTTTTGCCGCTAGGTGAATCCTCGAACTGGCCTGTGTCAAAAACGAGTCGTTACTACGGGCACTGTGCCTTGTTACAAAGTAAGGTTACTTACTGAAATGCCAGAAGTCATACCAACCATTCATAAGCCAATAATATTCGACACCTAACTACTTACTTAAATCTTCAAATTCAGCACCAGTAAGCTTGAACTTCAGCCATTTTTAGGTGCTGAGGCACAGGCCCTCCTTTATGGGTGGATGAGGAGGATGGGCTAATAGCCCATCCTATGGGCTATAAGCAAGAGCCGGAACCGCTTACCCTTAAAGGGGTATTTTCAACCCAAACGCGCAAGACGCCAACGAAAGGCTAACCACATTAATACAGTTAGTTGGTGTAAGCACTTACCGAATCAGAAAACCCTATCGGGGAAACCCTGTCATTTGGGAAGCCTTTTAAAACGATTTCCCTAACAATAGGCTTATAATCAAATAAACACTATCGATAGAGAAACCCTATCATTTGGGAACCCTTTTAATACGGTTTCCCTAACAATAGGCTTAATCAAATAAGCTCTATCGATAGGGAAACCCTATAATTTGGGAAGCCTTAATACGGTTTCCCTAACAATAGGATTAGTCAAATAAACACTATCGATAGGGAAACCCTATCATTTGGGAAGTTTTTAATACGGTTTCCCTAACAATAGGATTAGTCAAATAAACACTATCCATAGGGAACCCTATCATTTGGGAAGTTTTTAATACGGTTTCCCTAACAATAGGATTAGTCAAATAAACACTATCGATAGGGAAACCCTATCATTTGGGAAGCCTTAATACGGTTTCCCTAACAATAGGATTAGTCAAATGAACACTATCGATAGGGAAACCCTATCATTTGGGAAGCCTTTTAAAACGCTTTCCCTAACAATGGGCTTAATCAAATAAAGGGGTTTTCCGGTCCCTGGCTATAGCTATAACCCACCACGTGGGCACAATGCGGATTGGTGGATGTTAACGACTGCATGCAAATAACCGCCTCTGTGGTCTTGTGGTTCGCCCACTCGTGTAAAACGCAAGGGTCCCGGGTTCTCAAGGGGGGTACAATTTGTCTCTGTTTGGTTGGTAGTAGGGCTAATTTCAAGTCCGCCTGGCGAGCTACTACCACAATCTTACCTAAGTCTGAAGCCATAACAATAATTTAAAAATTGTTGTGTTCCGGCAGTTAGAGGTAAGATAGCCAGTTCCTCAGTGATGAGGATTCCGGGTGCAGTGCGCTTCCACCTTCGGCCTTATCGTCACTTAACATGGTGAGCTGAAGCCCAAGCACGATCCCGTTGTACATAAAAAAAACACCGCCGGGGTCAACGCGACGGCTTAAGCATGTTAACGTGCCTTCCGAAGCACGGAGGAGCTCGAGATAATACATTTTTGGTCACCCATCCCATGACTGACCCTTGCGAAAGTTGCTTAACCTCATCAATCGTTAGGCCAGGCTCTTAACCACTGCGCCACTGAGCTCCTCAAATAAAAGAAAAGGTTTTTTCTAGGACATTCGAAATCTTTCGAACTGTTTTTAATGCCTAAGTTATCAAATGAAAACAATACAAACATAACACACCAGCTGTGGCCCTACCATGAGTTGATGCCAACTGTTTACGTTATCGTAAACTATCGTTTTGTCTCTTTCACTCGCACTGATTGTGAGCAGTATATCCGATAGTTTACGGTAACGTTAACAGTTTGCATCAACTCATGGTAGGGCCACTGATAAGTGGTCACCGTAACGTAACCTATTGTAAAGACGCTTGCGCCGCCACGGTGTATTGCACCACTGATAGTCTGATACGTTATCCTAATCTCTTTAACACGTGGTAGCAGACTTCAGGAACACACCACTGTAAAATGGTGTTAGGGCTGCCGAATGCTACATCTTCTGTAAGGTGGAAGTTAAATCCTGAAATGCGCGTCTAAATCCTGAGATACGCGTCTAATATTATAAATGTGAAAGTCCGTTTGTTTGTTACACCTTCACGCCTTTACTAGGTACCTACTCAACCGATCATTATGAAATTTTGCATACACGTTGTCAGGGATACAGAGAAGGACATAGGGTATCTTTCATCCTGAAAAAGTAGTGTTTCCAAGGGATAGAGAAATAACTGTCCACGAAGTAGCGGGCGATCATTCGTTGTAATATAAAAAGAGACTTCGACTCATCCTAAAAAATAGTGTCACTGCCGTGCTATTTAAAATAAAATGGAAATGAATTTGTATGTAGATGTGATGATAGATGTGAAGCTTAGGTTTTGGGTATTGTCCAGATAACAAAACAAAATAAAAAATCCGATATAATAATTTCACACAAATTGTTTTTCATTTTGTAAATTAAGCCACAAGAAAGGCGGTATCCAATACCTGTAAACCAGGTTGTACTAAATGTTCTATTGTAATGATTGATGTTCATTGATAGGTATGTGATTCAACTGTTGATAAAGATTCTTATCTAACCGTTTCACTTACTTAAGATACCGGTTTCTATTTTACTTTTTGATTGATAAAGTTATGATGATTAATACAACAACAGCTACGCTTTAAAAATTAGAATTTACTCATCGACTTATCTTTGTTCAACACGCAACTTGTTACTCATCTGTGTAGTTATGATAATACGAGATTTTAAAATAATTTAAATCTCATCGTGGATTCAGTTAAAAGTGCGCAGTCTGCACACTAGCGCCGCCATCACCGTTACGAAATTGTAAATTTACTCTTTAGTGCGCACCGAACAAGCTTTGTTAAACAATGTTTTCTAGCCTGTCGTTTAGTTTAATGGACTTTTATTGCTAAAAGTGGCTCCTTTTTTAAGCATTTTTTTTAACATTAGCTGAGAAAAATGCCTGGATATTGATCGTTTGTCATACACAATCCACAAAACTATACTTTAACTTCGTAGCATAGAAACCATTATTGAAAAAAATTAATTTTTAATTAATATTTATTAAATTAATTATTAAATTAATTCAATTATTTTACAGATTCGTCAAAGTTCCGAACTGAAACGAAAACTTGGAATCACTGTGTGGAAAGAAATATCAGAAGATGTCAATCAGGGTTTGAAAAATGTGAAAGAAAGCCAAGTGTAAGTACGAATGATACAACATAATTACGCACTCATTGCACTTTCGATCATTCTATTTAGAGGGTTTGGAACATTATTGTTTATCATGTTCAATTATTTGGTAGTTGCCATTTAAATCGCTTTCTGTTTATTTTGCTTCAGCTTGATAGTTTTGAGGTAAAGGTTAGATTTCTTTGATTTCACTTTTGGTTTGTTGTACGACAGCTATCAATCGATAGAAACACGCGTGGCAGCGCTTACTCAGGCTGTGACTGAAGCACCCATGTAAGTACTGCTGTACAAACACTTACTCACTATAATTCTAATGAAAACAATGTAATTTTTTATTGAATTGTATTCAATTCAAACATCTGTTTACTGCACCTATAATAATATAACAATTCTAACCCAACAGAATTTTTTTACATTATTCTAACAGTAGTTAAATGCTTGCTGCACGTTTGTTTTTTTTCCTTGGATGTGCCTAAATAACATGTAGTTTGGTTATGGATTTTAGTAATAAGATCGTCTCCAATCCATACCTACTTCGATGGATTTAGATTAATGTGACTTAGTTAAGATCCACACTACCTTTTTGTATAATAACTATTCTAGTCAGATACTTAATACACACTCGGTTGTATGTGGTTAAGTATGGTACGACATTCCTTGTAAACCAAGTAAATATACTTCATAAAAAACTATTATCGGGACTGTTTGATTTCCAAATGGTGCCTAGCGAAACGTTATGGATGAATATTACTAAATTGTTTATTTATAACAATAACTTATTTATTAACTTGTTTAACTATTAATCTTTAACTAGCGTTGTTTCGATACTATTCATGATAACACATATTACTGATTTTAATTCAAATTGAAAATAATGTGTCTGATTTTTTTTTGAAAATTCTGACAATGTAGTCGCTTTATCTTTGTAAATAATAACCCAAAATGTCATGTTGGCCGTTTCAGTGTTTGTAAGGTCAACCGGTCGGACATCCGATAATAAAATACCTACATAGTACATACTATCGGTCATTCGCGCCCGTTTTATATCTTGCTTTATACTCGTGCGACTCTGCCCTCATACATATAGGTACAGGGATACCAATTTGATCAACAAATACCAGTCACGCGCGCGCATACTTTTGGCAATATTTGAATATTCATTTAATTCTTTTTTTAAGACTAAGAAATAAGTATTATCTTATGTTGTATGTAGTGGTATCAGAAATAAGATAATATTTATTTATTTTACCACTAATGGCTCTCGTGTTACAAATCCCGCCGATTTAAAAGCAAAATTGGATTAATAATTATTATTATAAGCAAACAACAATAACGTTACAACGAATGAGCAATTTAATAGAACAAGACTCCGACTCTAAAACTAGGACGACTCCTGTATCTATTGACTCGACTCAATCGACACATATCAATTTCACAGATATTAAATTCTATTCTACATTAGTCTTCTCGTTGCGTTAAATACTCCTATAATATGATCTGTTCCACTTCCACTTCTGCAAAACTACTTTAGCTATGTTAGGAAAAGTGGAAAAAAATCCATGTGTACCAATTGAGAGTTAGAAAATTATTGCTATAAGTGTATGTTTAATCACCAGATACCAAAAAACCGAATCTGTGATAAAATCGACGGCGGAGAAGACGACCTCGATCCTGGGCGGCATCACGGCGGGCGTGTCCACCAAGCTCGGCCAGATGCGCAACTCGGACTCCTTCCGTTCCATCGAGGAACGTGTCGGCTCCGCTTATGAAAATGTTAAGGTACTGCTTATCTCTGGAATTATTTACATACATTATCTACTTGCATAAAAATACCTCTATTCGACCCGTACTACCAACCGCCGCGCAAAATGCTGTGAGCTCCGTGTAGTGTTTCTTTCCACTTTATTCTTTGTACATAAATTGAAAATCGACTTGCAAATTATAAAGACTCGTACTCGTATACGGCCTAAAGACACTGCAAGAACATCACAGAGCGATGCATTTATTTCATATGTACTCCCTAACTAAACGGTCAAACATTTCTTGTCAAGCAAGCACGTACACCTACCACTACCATTCGGGGGCGCGGCCTACTTTTGATAGGCCACGGTAATCTCTCCTACAGGCTGATTATCTTATTAGAAACTACCTAGCGACCGGTCTCATTTGACAGATCAATGTGATACATTGCTACTTCTTTTTGGGGTAAAAAAACATACCAAAGAAAAGTAGCAATGTATCTCATTCATGTGTGAACTGAAACCGGTCGCTAGGTGGTTTCTAATTATTCTAATTAGTATTAGTTTTTAATATTCCAATTAGATAATCAGCCTGCTAGACGATCAAAATGTGATTGACAAGCTGAATTTACGTGCTTGACTTATTTTAGGGGGTACAATACACTTTGAGTGAACGCTTGTTATTCTTTTTCATTCCAATCTTTTACTTACATAACGGTATTGTAAATTGCAGGGCAAAGTGGCGTCTCGGTCCAACTCGACACAAAGCTTCGACGAGGCGCTCCGCGACGCGTCGCGCGCGGCCAGCGGCGCCGCCTCGCCCACCATCCCCGAGAACAAGCCGCTGCCCTAGGCCGCGCACGCTCATCCACTCACAGACATCCAACACTAGCACACGTCACTACTAAATATTAGTACTCTTCCGTGATCGGTAACCTGTTGTTGCCAAAGGGCAAATATATGAATTTAAATATTCTGCTTCGCTACACTATTTTTATGGGAGGAAATACATCATATATATATCTATGCCAAGCTGATTTGAAGTGTAAAAAACATGGGCCACTGCCCTTAAAACGGTCTCCTCATCTTCCCCTTACAACCGTCCCTTTTACCACCAGAACCATTTCATATCACCTTTGCATCGATAACCACGTTATCATGAAACTATATTATGCATAAATTTACTTACAAGAGCTTCGAAGTGTCGCACGTTTTACCCGCCATCCACACTTCGACTGACTCTCTTGCGAGCTGTCAGAGAACTGGCCGTCCGCCATCTTGTTCCCTCAGACTATAGCTAACTACCTACTTTGACATTTGATTTGTAACGGAAGTTTATATTTATCTTATTTATTTGATAATTTAATATTTCTATTAGCATTTTATTATTTTATATTATATTTTAGATATTTAAAAATCGCTTTCGCGACACACCCGCCGGCGAAACATATTATTGTCTTGCCAAAAGTTGCTTTGTTAACTTTTTTAGTAACGCTCTAGCTTTGATAGCTGCTACTCTCCGTGGTCTAGATTGCGTCTCCTTTACTGGGGACTCGGAAGTTTTATCGTCTTCAAATAAGGGAGTCTCCTTTACTGGGGACTTAGACGTTTGGTCGTCTGCTAATATGGATGTCTCCTTTACTGGGGACCTAGACGTTTGGTTGTCTACTATGGGCTCGGAGCCTTTATCATTTACTGGGGACTCGGATGCTTTGTCATCTTCTATGGACTCATTATCAAGTTCGAGAGGGTACAAGTGAGCTATTGACCGCTTAAGTATATGTCCATTATCAATACGGACTTTTGCTACTCTAATATTACTATCTCCACTCCTATTCAGTTCAACAATCTTTCCAACCTTCCAGTTTGCTCGGTTACCACTATCACCTTTGATCTGTACAATCTCACCTACCTTTGGCTCTCTATTGCATACTACACGAGGCTCTTTATGAACAGAGCTCCTTTGTCTCAGGTACGGCAGGTATTGTCCAGTGAACATCTTTGAGAACTCATGCATTATTTTTTGACCCTTTTTCCATCCCTGGATCAAGTTTTCCTTTGTACTAGTACATGGAATTAAGCTTTGTTCTTCAGAACTTTTAGTAACTACTGGACCGCCAACACGTAGGAAGTCGATTGGTGAGAGTACATGTTCTATTTCATCTGCTACATATGTAAGTGGTCGTGTATTCAGAACCGCCTCTATTTCCTTGGCTGTCGTTAATAGCTGCTGATCATTAAGTAGATGTTTCTCCAACGTCCTTTTCATACAGTTTTTTATAAGACTCATTAACCGCTCGTAGAAGCCACCGAACCAGGGGGCCAGTTCCGGTATGAAACGCCACTTTACCTGGTTTACAATACATTGATCGCCAGTCATCACATCAGCCATCAATTTCATCTGTGTAGCATTATCAGATGTTATTAACAAAGGCAGTCCTCTTGCAGCAACGAATCTTCTAATGGCTAGGTTGAATTCCTCAGCTGTAAGGTTGTGTACCACTTCCATATGTATAGCTCGTGTAGACAAGCATGTGAAAACACAAATCCAACGTTTATCTCCATAAGATGTCTTTAGGGGACCCATGTAGTCGGTACCTGTATATGAAAATGCTGGACAACATGTCACCCTTTCTTCAGGTAAAGGTGGCATCGGTGGTAGCTTGAAAGGTCCACCTGCATACTTATGACACTGTATACACTTTCTGATGACCTTCTGTACTGTAGATCTGCCTTTCGGAACCCAAAATCTTTTCCTCAGAAGAGCCAATGTATGAGATACTCCTACATGATAATTTGTTTCATGAATATTCCTTATTGCTGAATGAGTGAATTCCGCTTCTCTCGGCAACAATATTGGAAACTTCTGTTCCTGGGACCACTCCGCGTTTTGGAATCTTCCTTTACATCTTAACAGGCCTTTCTCATCTTTATATAGCTGTAGAGATCTAGAGATGTCGGTTGTCTTTCCGTTATATTCCCGGTAGAAGTAATGTTTCTGAATATCCCTTATCCTCGCCGACTCCTCATCACAAACAGGTTCCACTTCCTGTACGTCCTCTTCTTGACAACTGTTTCCCTCGCCGTGACACGCATCCTGTTCACCTACGAGAGTAGGGACCTCCCCAGCAAGAAGAGTGCTATCTGTGGTAGTTTGTGCCGGCCATTCCGATTCATTTTTTTTCAGAAATGGTGGTCCACCTAGCCATATGGTTTGTGATAAAGGAGTTGTGAGAGGTCGTGTTCCTACATCGGCTGGGTTATCTTTAGAAGGTACATATCGAAATTCAGTTTTATTATTTTGTTTTATCTCATTAACTCTTCGAGCAACGAAAGGTGAGAGCAGTTTATTGCTTTTTATCCAGCTTAATACGATTTGACTGTCAGTCCATAGCACCTGCCTACTAACTGACAGTTGTAGTGATTTGTTTATATATTTCATTAAGCGGGAACCGATTAAAACACCAAGAAGTTCGAGCTTGGGGATCTTGAGATGCTCCTTCTCTTTTAGCGGTGCTATCCTACTCTTTGACATGATGAGGTACGCTTTCTTTGTTTGAGCGTCTCGTAGATAAACAACAGCTACATATGCCTTTTCCGCAGCGTCCGCAAAACAGTGCAGTTCATACATGCACTCTGTGAGACAAATATAACGAGGGATCTTAATTTCAGGAATCTCTTTCAATCCTTGTGAAGCTATTTTCCAAAGTTGTATGGCATCTTCGGATAATAATGTATCCCATTTTACTTTCTGTCTCCACAAATTCTGCAAGAAGAGCTTGATCGGCATTAATATAGGAGAAACCAATCCACAGGGGTCATAGACCGAACCGAGTATCCGAAGTACATCTCTTTTGGTACTTATGGTAATATTTGCTGCTCCATTTGAATTATATTTAAGCTGAAGTGTGTCTTGCACAGTGTCCCACAGCATACCGAGGACTTTACACAGATCAATATCTCTCGACTTCACCTCAGCTGGTATTTTCTCCATAAGGTTGGTGTCATTAGATAACCAATCCCTTATGTTCATTGAAAGATCATCGAATACATCTCTGGTCTTCACAAAGAGCTCATAAGCTTCTTCCGTAGACTTTGCACCGGACACCAAGTTGTCTGCATAGCATTTGTCTGCGATCAGCGGTAGTAAATCGGGATCCCTTTTATTTATATGGTACCTAACAGTAGCAGTCAGCAAGAACGGACTAGAGATAATTCCAAACGGAACTCTACAAAACCTCATATGAATAATATTATCTGATGTGACCTCACCTTTAGGGTCTTTAAGCCAAAGAAAACGTGTTACATCTCTGTCATTTTCCTGAAGCCCGATCTGCAAGAAAGCTTTTTCAATATCTGCAGTAATGCCTACTTTGTGTATTCTGAAATTTATCAACAACGCAGTAAGATCTTCTAGCATCAACGGTCCTTTATAAAGGCACTCGTTCAAGCTGTGATGTCCTTTAATTTTAGCGGATGCATCATACACAATACGACCTTTCTTACCGGCTTGATGAACTATGTGATGTGGAATATAATGGATAGGTGAACAATTGTGGTGAAACGGTTCTGATGTTGGTACTACTTCAACAATGTTATTCTTTATTTGTTCATCTAAGATGCTGTCATACTCTTGTATTGATTCTTGATTTAACCTTTTTATTAGACTCCTAAGTCTTCCTAATGCTAGAATATAGTTTGTAGGTAAATCTGGTGGGAAATCAATCCAAGGCCATGTGACATAATATCTACTACCTCTAATCTGAATAGTGTGGTTGAAGTTTTCTATAGCTTCCTCATCTCGCTTTGATTTAGGTGAATCCGTGATTCCGAGTGTTTCAAGTTCCCATATCTGATTTACAGTACTTTCTTTAAGTGGTAAGTCAGGTATAACAAAATTATTGCCTAAGGCATGTACAGCTTCTTGAGAGTAAGTTACTACATTCATTGTTAATGTACTTGATTTGTCAGGTCGGTACCTTCCTGTGGTTAGCCACCCAAAATCAGATTTAATTAAGAAAAGATGTTCATCAACTTGCACCCTTTCGCTGTGCACGAATTGAAAATAAAAATCATTACCAATCAAAAGATCAACCTGTGTACCTATTGAATAATCATCTGCCAAAACTACATTACTTTTAAATTTTTCTTGAATTAATTTTACTAATGACTTTGAAGAATGACTGTCGCCTACTCGATCTGTAATTAAAGGTATGATATTAGCGTCGATAGTTTTACAGATACCAGACTTCGTAATCAAATTTATGTTAACCAAAGGACTTATAATTTCTTTTGGTTTATTTGAACCAAAAGTGTAAACCATTAAACAGTTTTCTTCTATGCATTTAAGTTTCAATTGTTTAGCTTTATTGCAAGTTATATATGACCTCTGACTACCGGAGTCAAGAAGCGCACGACATTTCACCAAATTATTCTTTTCATAACCTTGAACTGAAACAATTGCAGTTTGTAAACTAGTACTATAGCTAACCAGGGTAGTAGTAGGGTTCCTTTTATTTTCTTTCAGCTTATCACAGAGCGCTCGATTGTGATCAATTTTCTTACAGTGGAAGCATCGTCTTTTGGTTTTGCAGACTTTTGAAAAATGTCCTTCTTTAAAACAAACGTAACATTTTCTTTTTTCCCTAAGTTTATCTTTTCTACTGCTTAGGGAGAGAGGACATTCCTCATTATAATGTAGTTCTTGACAGAATATGCAGGGCATGAGGGGTCTTTTCTTCTTTGGAGGTTCATGATTCACCTCAGTCTTCCTTTTCCTATTCATATGTTGTTTTTTAGGTACGTAGCGATTAGAACCAGAGGGTTTAGAAGCTGTAGCAGTAGATACTAGAACCTCAGTAGTGAACTGTTCAACAGGTGTTGAACGATGAGACATTTCACTAGCACGGATGAGTAACTCCAAATGAGACCGTATATTTCCTACTGTCCTCTCATCTTCTTTGAGACGAAGGTTGAGTTCATACTTGAAATTTTCTGGAAATTTGCTTAAAATAACGGTTCGCAGGTGGTTGCCCAATGTGTCCTCGCCTAGTGCCTGAAGTACTCTAAGGTGCCGTTCTATTTCGTTGTAAGTCTTTCTGCATTCATTTATGTCTTGACTACATGTCTTCAAACTGTATAACGCGTTGTAGTGTGAATCAATCAGAATAGATTTATTACCATAGCGGTCTCGCAGAGCCTTAAGTGCTATCTGATAATTAAGGTTTGTCGCTTGAATACCTTCTATAACTTCTTTAGCTTTCCCTTCAAGAACTGATTTTAAATATAACATCTTATCCACATCGCTCAAGTCCCTACTATCAATGTTCGAACAAAATGTATCGTGAAATTCTTGCCATCGCAATATGTCTCCGTCAAATTTAGTTAGTTCGAGGGTAGGCAGTTTGCTGGCTTTCTGCTCCGGCCCACGAGGGCCCTGAGACGAAAATAGTTCTAGTGCCGCTAACAAGTCTTCGCATTCTAATTGGAATTGGGTTAAGTAACTAACAATTTCTTCAGAATCACAATTTGTAAAGAAATTTGTAATTTCATTTATATAAGTTTGCAACTTTCTCTTAAATATGTTAATCTTGATTGGACAGTAATTATCCTGAGTAAACGTTCGGCATTGATTTGCTAATGTTTCTAATTGGTCCCTAATCAGATTGACCCTAAACACTGAAGCTGGACTCGTAGTGTTCTCCATCTCACTGTAAAAGCGAAATTTGGTCGTACAAACCAAGTCGTATCCGATAGAAAAACAAAATAATACGTCCCTATAGTATGGAAATGTCAGGTAAGCTCTCGCCGGCGTTTAAAAGGTAAGCAAGTACCTATGTAATGTATTTATTTACAAAACACCTATCATACTTTCCATGTAGAAACATTAATAATCTAGTTCTATTTATCCATTCTTATAGTGATCCTTGCATAAGTTACAGAAACGACGCCATGACGCCATAACGCCATGTGCTAGCCATGTGCATCAAATTATTATCAAGCATAATTCTTCCTTTGCAGGTACCAATAAAAATATGAACTTTTATCTTAAAAGCAACTAAATCACGTAAAACAAGTTTTTATTGAACCAAAACAATTGATAACGAATGCTATTTCTATCAAAAAACATGATTGCAAAATCCCGGCCGGCGAGGCGTCACCCCCATCACCTCATATTTTGCAGAAATTACTCACCGACAGAAGTCCTTCAGCTCACACTCAGTTTGTTTTGCCACTTTCACTATTATCACTACGATTTTGGAACACAATTTATCGCAGGACACAAACACAACACAATATGCACGCAGTGACGAACGAGAAAAGAAAGAGCGGTGAGCGAGCCGGCCATGACAGGAAACAGGAAACAACAAACAACATAACAAAATAATTATGAAACCGACGACGTTCCGATTCACGTTATCCTGAGTATCCTGATATAAAAATACGAAGTCGACAGCTCATCTTTTACGTACCCCTCGTATGAAATATCCGAGTTCCGAGTCTTAGAGAATAACTTCCGGTTGGCATACCAACACAACAACTTATAAACTTTGCCGTTTTGCGCCAATGCGGTATCGTTTAAAAAAGGCGGGAAATTAGAATAAATTATTTAGCGGCTATTTTAAATTTATTTGATCGATAGGGCTAGATTAATATTTATTGCATGCATACTATCTTTATCAACGTTTCTTTCTTTGAAAATCTGTTTATAATTACGATCTCTTTACTTGAAATCAAATACTACCCTTCATTATGGTTTTCTTTAGCTAAAAACCAAATTCCGATTTCTTTACTTGAAATCGAATAACAAACATAAATCATAGTTTTCTTTCGCTGAAAACAGATACCTACTGATTTCTTTACTTGAAATCAAATAGTAACTTTAATTATAGTTTTCTTTTGCTGAAAACATATACGGATTTCTTTACTTGAAATCTTAACATTTGACATTCATATTTCAATCTATTTATAACATCATTATATTATTATTATTATTTTTACACTCAGCTTGTTTTTAAATCAAGAATTCTTTTTTAGAAATCTAAATACAACACATTTCCTCTTTTGAAAAACACTTGCGTGATTTCTTTTTGAGATATCGGCTTTGAAAGTTTTTTTTTTTTTGAAAACTGACACGTGAATTTCTTTTGAGAAAACTAACGCACGATTTCTTTTCGAGAAATCGTTCTCTCGCCAGGATACAAATCCCAGCACTCTCCACCATGTTGCCAAAGGGCAAATATATGAATTTAAATATTCTGCTTCGCTACACTATTTTTATGGGAGGAAATACATCATATATATATCTATGCCAAGCTGATTTGAAGTGTAAAAAACATGGGCCACTGCCCTTAAAACGGTCTCCTCATCTTCCCCTTACAACCGTCCCTTTTACCACCAGAACCATTTCATATCACCTTTGCATCGATAACCACGTTATCATGAAACTATATTATGCATAAATTTACTTACAAGAGCTTCGAAGTGTCGCACGTTTTACCCGCCATCCACACTTCGACTGACTCTCTTGCGAGCTGTCAGAGAACTGGCCGTCCGCCATCTTGTTCCCTCAGACTATAGCTAACTACCTACTTTGACATTTGATTTGTAACGGAAGTTTATATTTATCTTATTTATTTGATAATTTAATATTTCTATTAGCATTTTATTATTTTATATTATATTTTAGATATTTAAAAATCGCTTTCGCGACACCTGTACAGTACAGGCCTCGGCACGGATCTTGAACGGTGATAAATATATGCGCAGGGGCCTCTACCGACTAACTTTTCGAACTTTTGCCGGGCTTCAACTTAAAACGAATAAATCGAAGTAAAGAATTTTTATTGTACTATTTGCCGCAGTTTTAAGGAAGGGTTTTGACGCAGATCGTCACTTTCGCAAATGGTCATCGCGAAAAATTTGGTCACTTTCGCAGAATGTCATTCACAATTTTGAGAAAAAAGAAAAAAGTAAAAAAGAAAAAGTGACGATCTGCGTCAAAACCTAAGGAAGGTTGATATCGATGTTCGTGTGACACCATGAATTATGGTTCGCCGTTTTGGCCTGATTGGGGCTCGATTTATCTGTTTTAACTTGAAGCCCGGAAGACTTGCCGAAGTTCAAAGCGTCAGCCGGTACGGCCCCGGGTCTCACCGGCGGGGGACGCGGTGCGGGGCGGCTGCAAACATGCGCAGTAATCCCCTCCCTCACCGCTCACGATTCGTGCCGGGACCTACACCTATTTACTTTGGGGCTCACGACAAATTTCATCAGGTAATAATTTTTTTAAATCCAGAACGATTCAATCATGAATGTTAGCTATTTTCTCTAATTTATCGTTTACTTTTAAGTTTTTAGCAAATTCAAGATTTTGGTATTTGTAACGACGTCGAGTCATTGGCTTAAGGCTGTAATATTTTACGAAAATTACGTTTAGGAATGAATTATCTTATTCTTTGCTAATTTGTTTAGCAGTTGTAAGTGTTTGTTATTTAATTTCGTTGCGCTTTTAATGTGAGTGTCGGGATGGCTGGTTCAAAAAACGAATATTATTTAATAAGTAAAGCAATAATTATCGTTTCTCAAAAGTATCAAACACATCATTAAGTATTGATCAGTGGCGTGGCGAATGCTTTAGCGAATAATAATTATCTTTTTAAACACATTTTTTCGGAACCAGCTATACCGATGATTTATTTAAAGAAAAGTATCGCGGCGTGGATGCAGTGTATTTGCTAAATCGACCTGTTAGCAAAAAAAAAAACCACTTACTTTTTAGATAATATATTCACTGTACTCTCTTGATACTTGATGTGTCTAAATATTGCATTCCAAAACGATTTTTCACATTGTTACATCATTTGAATTTCTATCTTATGAAGAGCTTATTTTATTCATTGTTAAGAATAAGTTCAAAGATGTGTACTAAAAATCAATGGTCCATATAATAGTGAACACTTTATACAATGTTACACAAGTGTTGTGTAGCAGAAGTGTTTTGAGAAACAAAACTTGCCGATGCCTGTTGAATTCATGTATAAAAAATGATATTTTTATAAGATGCTTAGCTTTCCTTTACTTATTAAATATTTCCACTATTTACATTACCTTTGAGGATGGTAAATAAATTTATGTATTAAAATATGTAGTGTATTATTTAAACTCTTCATTTTGAAAGTACGCATGTAATAGAAAAAATACACTGTTTCGGTTTATAAAAATTATGGCGATACCGCGGTCTTATAAACAACGTTGAGCTATCTTGAGATCATACTTAAGATGCTCTTCTTATAGGAACTGCATCTCAGGATATGATCACAAGATAGCTCTCAACTTTGAGAGCGGTTTATAAATACGGGCCTTAGTGGCGCCACTATATCTGTATTTTTATTCTTTTACTTTAGTAACAAGACACGAAAGAAACTTTTGTGTACCTATATGAGAATATCACTTACTTCAGTCCGAATATTGTGATGTAATATCAAGATAGGTATTTATCTTTCACGTTTGCAGCACACCACACGTTAATTTACTTAAAAGTTTCTGTATATTTAAATTTAATCTACTTTAGACCCAGTTTCACAGATTTCAGTCGGGTAACAATAAATAAACATAAGTACTTAACAAGTATGAAAAAAAATATTATCCAGATTTAGATAAAACTAGAAGATAGTAGTGGTATGAACCTGTTAATTTGAGAAGGGAATAAATAAAACAAACTTACTAAATAAACAAGATTGTATTAAACCCCATACACATAATTCTTCATTTTATTTATGAATTACTAATCTGTTATGATCTCAAATGCATGAAATATATAAAAATAATGACTACATATTTCAAAAGTCGCTTCCCATTCAGTTAATGTCATTGCTTTTGGAATACCGATTATTGTGATTAGTGAATTCCCAAAATAAGTCTCTCAATCAAAAAATAAATTGTGTAGTAATTTAGTAAGTCGTAAAAACTGAAAGCCTCTTATAAGATATTTGAAGGTTGATTAAGCTCTATTAAGGGTATATATCTAAAGGGCAAAGAGAGATTTTCTGACAGCTCGTAACTTAAAAAACAATTATGAAAACGCAGTGATATTTTCAGATGATACTCATCCGTATAATTTTGATAGCTATTAATAAACTCCTGATTTTATAAGAATGAAATAAATAATGTGAATATTTTATGAATCCAAGAAAATGTTTGTTACAAAAAATACATCAAAAATTCAGGAGACTTAATTAAAATTAATGGTCCTTTGATTTTAAATAATCATTTCTTAATCAAAAGCTGTTACAAAAGCCCTATCAAGTAATTAATGGTATTTTTTCTATTATTACATGTCTGTATTAAAATATCTACGAATCTTTCATTAGAAGGTACTTCTAAGACTGATGACTTTCTACAAAAATACTTAAAGAGATCAGTAAAATGTGTATTTACATTACAATATTCAATTAATTTAAGATTAGTATAAGTATTTCATTACGGCGGTATCATTGGTAAGTATATGAAAGTCGCAACAGCAACAAACACGAAATGGGTAAGACATTAGAAATACATTTAGTGTTGCTTGTACCTACAGTAGGTACTATCGACAACACTTTCGCTTTACCACTCCTAATGCTGAAATTGTTTGCAGGCCGCGCCCCGTAACTAACATACGTTTAGTTAGTGCAGCCTGCCTAGCATGACCGATTTATATCGCGTGATATAGCATTTTATCGACACTCAACTGTCAAACTTCTTTGTCTTTGTGATAAAACGCTTTATCACGCGATATAAATCGGTCATGCTAGGCAGGCAGGGGCGATATGCTATACGCGCACACGATTTTTTCTGCAAGTGGTAAAGCATATGAATTCATAATTGCCGATAGTACATTTAATGCAATTAAGTTGACAATGACGGTGGTCCTCGGCAACTTCACTTGAGAATATAATGGTGCGCACAGATTAAAATAAGTGTATTGTACCACCACAAGCGCTCTGAGGTTGGTTATCGTGTACATTGTTAATCGCATTGTAATTCTAGAAAAATAAACAGATATAAATATAAGTAATCATTAAATAATGACTTTGGTTAAAGTATTTTTTTCTGACATACATGTAACCCTCATTATCTTCTTTTCTATGGTTTTAAAGATAAGTACTGGAGTTGCTTGTTATTATTTCGAATTATGATCATACGGCCAACTATCAGCAATAAAATATTTCATTTTTTTCCTTAACGTCAAAAAAGTTAAACGTGACTCCTTTTTTGTATGCAAAAATGACCGTTTAATTCGTTTTAATTTAGTCGATACTTATATATTTTTTTAATAACACAC
Organism: Agriphila straminella; assembly: GCA_950108535.1. Classification (NCBI taxonomy): domain Eukaryota; kingdom Metazoa; phylum Arthropoda; class Insecta; order Lepidoptera; family Crambidae; genus Agriphila; species Agriphila straminella. The sequence continues at coordinate 7,915,534 of OX467306.1, read as the reverse complement.
GTGGCATTAATAAGCCGAGTGTTTAAACATTTGTGCACAAAAGTTCATACTTTGACCCGTAATATATAAAATAAAACGAATTGGTGGATGTGTAGTGGTCGAGTAGTTACAGACTATCTGAAAACTTTATACTTATTTGATATGTATGTCATAGACAATAAATATTGCAGTAAATAATAGAATTAGGAGTTCTATAATAGGTCAGTTTTGTAGAGCGTTATGTTCGATAAGGAAGGCCTGTGCCCCAGCAGTAGGAACAAAAAATGGAAATGTTCGATAAACTGCTTCGAATCGCCTAACTAAACTATGGCACTCTATAAAAACCGCATAAACTAATGAAGTGAAATGTAAGTATAAGGCTAAAAAAAGAAAAACACGCGATAAATTTATAAAGTAACACAAGAAAATAAATAGTAAATAAGTACCCTTCACTTTCATTAATGGCAGTAATTATAAAATTCATGCATTATCTAGTAAAATATAATTATAAAAATTCTAATTATTTGGATTGGATATGACATTAAAGCATTACTACAAAACTGTATAAGTACTAATATTTAACAAAGACAAATGCAACGTCCATACCAGTGCGCTTTCAAGTTCATCTTGTGTCTTGCTTGCGTCAAGCGCTTGCAATATTAACGCATGCAGCTTATCGTCTACAACTGTGCGTTATCGAGTCCAAAATAAATAAAAGTGACTTGAAGGCAAATCACGAAAATATTTATACAAGCTATCTTCTGTTCTAGGTCCACTCCCTTTTGATGTTCCTTTGAGAAGTAATAGGGCATACGCTGTTGCAAGCGCTAGGGCGCTTCACGCATGCTTTAGACGAAAATGCAAGATGAACGTGAAAGCTCACTGGTATAAACGTAGCATACATAGTGGACTGTGTACTACCCCGTCGTAATCTTTGATCGGGTGCATCAAATATGCTGTGCACTAAAGGAGACTGCAGCCCAAAGTGTTTCGACTATTCGTCCATATTTAAATATTGCCGGAGGGCAAGTGGTAGCATGACCACCGAAACACGACACGCCTTGCCATTAATTTCTGCATGCTTACACTTGAATCCAATAATTATTCCAATCCAATTTCATAGTGTTAAATTCGACAGTGCCTTCTAACGGATTGGACGATTTTAATTAAACCGCAATAAGCACTCGATGCAGGCCCAATTTAGTCGGGAGTTCAAAGAGTAAAGCATCGTACTAATTAACTTCAACCGTACGAGACGATACGCTTTCATCGCACGATGACACATTTCTATAGACTGTCACGCAAATACCAATTAGGACACTAACTTTATAAAGAAATGTGTTTGATCTCGTCGTGCGACGAAAACGCATCGTTTGTTCGTACGATCGTAGCCACTTAGGACGATGCCTTAGTTTGCTGTTCCTGTTTTATTTATGGTGTGTTTGTGCGTGTCGGTGAGGGGGTGAATAGTAAGCGACGTTTTGTAATGTATCAGGTTATTAAAGAACTTTTTCATCGTACTAGAACCTTACCTTAAAGCTTTATATCCACCAGGCAACATTTGACGCGCGACATGTCTCAACACGCCGACGAGCAAGATTGCCATGTTGAGCGCTATTTGGAAACGTGGCACGCAATGTTTAGTACTAGTGTATGTAGAGTTTAATTATTATTACTACTAATAGCGCAGTACTAACATACTTAGTGAGACATTTGGTATTAGCAGAAAGGTATTAGTGACGAGACACTCAGATAGCCGCTGCTTATTTTCGAAGTTTTAATTTGCCACTAAACACCTTGATGTGGTTACGTTACACGTTAGTGTTAAGTGCGTAGTGAATGGTTGTCTGCTTGCCGTCAAGTCAAATAGGACCGTCTTTATTAATTTTCTATGACATAACACTAAGCACTTATTCAGTATGTTTACACGCAAGGTATTATTCTAAGTGACAAGTACTAAGAATTAGTAGCTAAGCTCGTCTAAACTATGAACGCGTCAAATGTTGCAAAGTGACTACAAAGCATAACATAAGTATTGCTAATAACATCCCTCAAAAACACCAGCCCCCTGGCATGACCGACGAAACACGGTATATATCGCATCGCGTAATATATCGTTTTATCGACACTCAACTGTCAAAATTAATTGACTTTTCACAGTTAAACGTGATAAATCGCTATATGATCTCGCGTTGCGGTGGTCACGCTACGGGGCAGACTGTTCTTCATTTCACATGAAGTGTAAACAATTTAAGACGGGATAAAAATAATTATATTTAGCAACCAAAATTATTTTTTAAATTAATTGACATAATCAACTTAATATAGTATACCTACATAAAAATTAAATACACGAACCCGGCTTCAATTCATTAGTAAGAGATATATTTTTGGGAAAACACATAACACCTATTGACTCAATACAAATCAAATTGAGCTTCTCTATATATTATCATCATAACAGACATTACGATACTCCATATCGATAAGTTTCACGAATTACCCTGCACGAAGAAATTTGGAAACTATTTTAATTTATACTATAATATATCAAAACCTTAGCTGGTGGTTTCTACACAATTAAAGCAATTGATTTGATGTGCAATATGGAATTATATTACACACTTTCCACATACATTCAAAGCGTGATTTTATGGTCCGATATAATGCACTAGACAGCGAAGATGATTTAAACTTAAATTTTAATAACTTTATAGTTTTTATAAATTTTGCAGAAGCTCAAACATAATAACCACGAATATAGAGAATCATCAGATGTTCGAACTGCTTATGTGCTACCAACTAACCTATTAAAACTAAAATATTTGTTCGAGCTTCCATTAAAAATCTTTAATATTTTGAAGGCAATTGACAAACAAAACTTAAAACTAAAAGGCGGTAAAAATAACCGTATTTTTGGCCTCAAGGGGATCTGCAATATAGATATAACCTTAGATGTAAAATGGGCTAAAAAATTCTAATTATTGCATAACTTATCATTTAGATAGACGTTTTTCAAAATTCTATGATACTACGTTATTTTAATCTAAATGTATTTCTTAGTGAGCGTTCCCAGTGGGGATGTGCTGTGTATGCCTCGTAAATGTACCACGAGCCGCAGCGTGCGCGCACGCATACAGTTAAAGCGATTATTGCCCTCCCAGTGGCGCCCTCATTATATTAATTTTATTGCTTGCTAAGTACATACTAGTAATGTATCGAAAATTCACACGTACCGATTGAAGCTATGGTTCTATAGTTTATTGTATACAAAAGTGGCCACTTTTTTCTCTTTTGTCTACCACAGAATAGATAGATATTAGTAGGCACTACTCACCCCACCCCGCGAGTTCGTGTGCCGAATCGTGTGCCCGTTTAGTCGTGTTTGTCAAATATCAACTTATTTTGATATTCAAAGCAATGCATCGTAACTTTTTAGTCGTGTTTGTCAACCGTCAACTTATTTTGATATTCAAAGCAATGCGTCGTAACTTTATTCACCAAAAAGTTCGAATTATGAAATGAACACCGCTAATACAGTACAAACTGCACGGTAGTACAAAAACGTCATCTGTTTAAAATGGCATGGCACGGTTGTATCGAGTGTCCGGGGTGTGCTACTACTACAACGAACTATATTTTACAGAGGTTATTGTTTGTAATAAACTATAGAACCTTAGCTTCCATCGGTACGTGTGAATTTTCGATACATTATGTACTTAGCGAGCAATAAATTTAATTAAGATGAGGGCGCCACTGTGAGGGCACTAATCGCCTTAAAAGTGCTAATAATGGCAGGATGACAGAAAATTTATCCCGTTTGGTGGCGCTGCTGTAGATGGAGACCTTTTGTACGTGCGCATGTTATGGATTATGTTCCCGGTTATTTTTCAATTATGTCTAACTAAAAATGGTTGATAATAATAATTAATATGGAAGTTGGACATTACACGAATTTATTAATGATTTAAGAAAACCAAAATGTGTCGGAAGAAAAATTGATATTTACTATTGGTGCTTCCAGCATTCAAAAATTGATAGCAAACACATAGGAAGCAACAAAATGACAGGTCTATATCTATACTAGCGCCAAGTAAGGGGTAGTGCGCCGACTGGTGGACGATTTGTGAATCAGCAAAATTATCCTGCCATTCCCATACAGACAGATTCACCAATGTGGACGCACATTAAGGAAATTTCTCGGTGATTTTGCGATCTATTAATACAGAAAATTTAGCGCCAGCGATTAAAAGACACAAGACCGCACGTAATACTATACCTTACAATCATAAGTTTCTACCATGCTCAATGTTACAATAAAATTACATATTTTGTGCTTGAAATAAAGCATATTAGGTGTCAAAAACCAACTACTTTTGCAGTTATGTGAGTATCTAACAAAACCAAAACTATAGATTTCATAGATATCTTGTTTGATTATCTATTTCGTTTTCAACAACAGCTAAGAAATATTTACTTACAAAAATAAGCATACGAATCGATTTTTTGAACTAGATGTAAAAGTAATGTCACAAAAAAACGTTTGAAACATCGAGATAATATGTACACTTTTACATCCAGTTACCGATGTACATACATACATACATTAATTAAGTAGCGTAAATAATAAAAGATGATTAGCAAGGAAGAATCTTATCATACACATATAACATTTAAATTATTTTTAAATATATGCATTTTGATAAAGTGAATTCAATATGACCTTACATCTAAAAACGTCCATGTCCCTTGTTTAGATTCATAATTATGTTAAAATAACTTATTACAAACATTTTTATTTCTAATAAATTGAACAGAATATACTTACTTATATGGAGGTGCTTGTACGCTCATTAACTTATACATTTGGCAGGCATTAAATAACAAGAGTAGCACAGTTATAGAATTACAAATACAAACGTAAACAGCAACCGAAACTAATTCTACAAAGGTGTTCCTCATAGATATGTGTTGAACAAAAATTAGCTCATTTTGTGAGGCACTAGTTGCATTCAGTATAAGGCAACGGTCGTGAATATTATTGCAGATGCCATTTGCACAACAAAACTTTCTACTTAAACTAATATTATATATGAAATACTTTACTTCATGTGAGGCGCAAGTTCGCGCTGTTTGTGACACATATTATTAAAGAATTATGCGTCAGGAAAACATGTTTACATTACAGGTGACATTAATATTTAAATTGTCTTTTAAGTATTGATATTGTTATTAGTCAAAAAGTATACATACTCTGTTTAATTGATGGTCTGTCTCTTCATTAAATAATATCATATGTGTTGAATACTTTTCACATTTGGAACTTAATATAAATACTCTTTCATTAGAAACAATCTTGCCGCCGCCCGCCCCAAACATTTGTTTTTAAACATTTTTAGATTTAGACGTGCTACTCTACTCATTAGAAGCACGTCTATATCTAGCAACAACGTGTTAGCATAGCAAGAGCAAGCCCATGTGTTGGCCTGCTGCGTACGAGGATTCACTGTTGATGATGCACAGGTTTAACAATAAATTCTGAACTTAACCACTGACACGTAAAGGTATAAAATTGATTGGAAAAGTAACAGTTTTGGATAATCTGGTGTGCTATCGTTTGTAAAAAAAATATTTTGGGGCGGAAAGATATTTGAAAATAAAATTGAAAATGATTCTCAAGTTTACTAATTGACGCTGTAATAGTTTTTACCTGGGAAAAGCTTTATAATTAATTAAATTGTCTTCAGAAAAGTATAAGCGTATAAACCAACTTATAAGTTAATATTCATAATTATTGGCTTAAGTTCTGCCTGCTGTTAAGCTGCTGTCATTAGGTTTTGGACTGGAGCTGTGCACCGCAAGCTACGCGGTATAACGGCCTGGGCACCGTACGCTCGCACACACGATACTTTTAGCATTTAGCCGATTTATTAACTTTTCGAAAGCTAGTTACTTTTAGTTGGTACAACGCGATGCAGCATCAACATAGTCGCTAAATGGCGTATTTTGAATATCAATCGGTAAATTTTCGGTACCGCAATCAAACGCTGCCCCCCCCCCCAGCATAACCGTCGAAACATACATATCGCGTGATTATAGCGTTTTATTGGCACTCAACTGTCAAAATCCATTATCTTTTGAGAGTTAAACGTGATAAATCGCTATATCATATCGCGTTTCGGTGGTCATGCTAGGGGCCCGAAGAGTTTATGTACCGAGTTGCAGCATAGATGTAATCACAAAATCACCGATGCTAATAATATCGTGTCTGTGGTGGCCCTAGCGGTCTGCACCAGCGATGCCCAATGCCCAACCAGCTGCAAATGTGTTGGAAACAGCTGCCTAACAATTTTGCTGCTTGCTTACAAGATTGGCCGAATATATCAATAGTTCCACCGACCTTACTAATACTACATCAAATGCATTGTCGTAATTTATGATTTAGTACTATTGCACAATGTAGAAACATTTCATTAAGTTTATAATTCATATGCTTCTATTTTACCGATTAAGTGTTGAGATACCTACTAGTCTCTCGTTTTTATAATATTACAATTATATTATAGGTACATGACATTAAAATAATCAACGAATTAGAGGTAGAATAGTTGACTTCTTAACCTCTGAATTTATCTCCATTTTACATTTTAAAAATGTATTGTTTGTAAACAAGCTGAAAGTTCAGATGGCCCAATATCATAAATACTGACTATTTACGAAAAAAAAATTCTTAAAAAGTCGGGTCTCAGCCAACAAAACACTGACTAATTTTAGGGAGTCAGCCATTAAATAATCAAATCACAGTAATAAAATGTAATTTAAATCAATTAATTGTAAGTAGAATAAGGCATCAGCAACCAAGATAATTAGACAGTGAGTATGATAATTTACAAAATGATACAATACGATAAGAATATTTATAACGTTCGTGGGATGGGCTTTTGTCTTGGGTCAGTTATTCAATATACTGTCCACTCTGTTTAATCCATAATTTACCGTCCAAACTTTCAGACTGCACAATGTATTTTTTAAAGCTAATTTGTTAAGATCCGTATGTAATAAAATTCATTTTACATTACAAAATAAAAAAGTATTATTACAAATATCCTGGATGTAATTATGAAGGATATCATTTATTTAAAGCAAGCTTAAAAGAAAGTATTTTGCTACTTATTTATTTGTCTTTGCCACAGGTTGAGGCGATTTTTGTAGCGAAACGCCACGAAACACCGACATTTAGTAAAATTTTGAAAATCCCGCACAATGGTCGGAAATCGAAATACGTGTAAAATAGCTCTCATGCACGATTTACGACGACGCAAGGATCTTACACGGCAACGCATCACGCATTCTGGAGTAATCCGGAGGCGCAGTCTGTGGTCAATCACTCAAGTAGCAGCAACAGCAGTAACAAAACTGCAGTTACGCATGGTGCGTAGCAGTGTGAAACCCATCTTACCATTGGTTGATAGATTGATGAAATTGTCTCGTCAAGCAATTCTTTTAAAAAATATATTTCAATTACCAAACTAACTTCTGGTGGTATAATTTAAGACGAAGGAGGCCTTTTCGTATTAAATTATACCAAAACAATAAATGAGAACTTACAAGATTTTCATCTGTTTATAATAATTATACCTGACAAACAAATCCTACTTATCCAGTAAAAACATAAGCAGATTTCGTAGCTTCTAATATTTAATTTTTTTGGAAGTCCGCAGCCATACAAATGACAAAGTGATAAAAATCTACTAGTCATTTGTTTGCTTACTCGTTATGATTCCAGAAGTTGCAAATAGAAAATTTAATGAGACTTTAAAGCTCTATTGGACTGGGCTGGACGATCGACTCGAGTTTAGAATGTCATTTAGGCGGAATCAATTCACATGAAGACACAGTGGACTAATAACTTCATTAAAAATATGCATACTTGATCTTACTCACGATCTTGAGTACGCAGACTAATAAATACCCTGATCGGAAATATTAGCATCAAAACTTGAGTTAAGCAATAGAGGAGTAAAGTCAAACCCAAAACCATCAACATATTCAAAATCATGAGCATTTTTAAGAAGTTCTTTGACAAACTGTGAATAGACATTGCTATGAGGTTATTCGAGCATAGGCGGCTTCTGACGGTACCTTACACTAACTTCTAAATACACTATTTATAAGCGACCGGCAAAGCAGACTGGTGTGAGCATAGACAATTATTAGAATTTTTGAAAAAGCCTACACGTGAATAACTGATTAACTCTCACGATACTTATTACTCGAGCCGAGCGTTACTCAACAAGTTGGGTAAAAAAAATTAAGTAACACATTTACTTACTGTTAAAAATTAATGGAGCTGTACGCATCGTACCTATGATATTTGAGATCCATTTATTTTAATGAACACGCGAAGCAAGCACAAGAAAAACACTGCGTCATCACAAGTAAAAAAGCCACAATCCGTGAGAGTATCGAAAATAATATTCGGTTGGTTTGGTCTAGCCACGATCTAAAACAACGAGCAGAAATTAAAATAAGTTTAGAACATAATGATTAGGATAGCGACCGACCTAGGAGAACGAATAACGGCGAATTTAAGCTCACGTCAAAAACTTTCGTCTTACAAATGAAAATATGAAACGTCTTACAAAGGCTAAATCTGTTTTTATACCACGATAATTGCATTTCCGTTAAGATATATTTCGAGCATTTTTCCTTAGATATGCCGCTAAACTTCCACAGTCTTTACGACAGAAATGTCAGATAAAGTACAATTGCAACTATATTATATTAAAAGTTAATTCAATCTGGAGCAGTAACACGAATAAAATTGTTGTTAGGCGAGTGATGATTAACTGGTGTCAAATCGTAACCATGCCGTTCACTACTTGTCTCATCCGCAGATAAAAAAAAATCTTTCTGTTTATTTAAAATGGTAGTTTAGTAAACTGATTTTGTTTAACATTCAGTCAGTAGCTCCTTTGGTTTTTCATAACTATTTTCTATTTGATCATTTAATTTTGAACATAAAAGGTTTGAAATCAATTGGAAAAATTGATTAGTTAATCATTGTCTAACGTGCTGCTGACAGCGTATAAATATAACCGAAAGCGCATCGATTCCAGTAAGTCAATAATTGTACCCAACAAGATAGTCAGATAATCTAAAGATCTTTCTTTAGTGCACATGGTGACATAAAGAAAGTATGTTTCTTTTAAGGAAAAAAATCGTCAGTATAACTCGTAAAGCTTAAATCAATTATTATATCCTAGACCGGTTAATACGACAGACGAAAGTAAAGACACTTAAGTTCGATATCTCGTTTATATCGAACATATTAAGTGTCTCTATCGCAACCTTTAATCGCATACCAGTGGTACAGATAAGAAGAAGAAGATCGCTATCGGGTTCATTCGATAGATGGATCTGACATACATTGCTACTTATTTGTGGCACAAATAAAAATTTAGCAAAGAACAGTAGCAATGTATCACATCCATATGTCAAACGAAGCCGAGGAGACTCGCGCGATAGCCCCACTGATCGACGACGCCGTAGATTTAAATCCGAAACATCATTACAGAAAACAATTATTTCTATGACATAAAACGACATATGAAACATTTAAGGTGAAGTTCACCCACCTTCCGATAACCATGCGGTAGCGTCGCTTCGTCGGTGATTACGCGAAGTACATGACCTTCTTGGTGACGGCGTGGACGGTGATGGCGCGCGCCATCGCGCCGGGCGTGCGGTCCTCGCTGCACGCCGACTGGTGGCTGCCTTCGCCGGAGTCGTGCTCCTTCTCCACGAGGTGGTAGCGCGCCCGGAAGGCCACCAGGTGCGCGTAGTAGGCGGGCGCGGGGATGGACACGGAGCGCGTGCAGCGCACGTACGTGTGGCACAGTTGGTACGTGAGGCATTGGAGCTCGTCGGAACCGAAGTGGTTGTCGTCCCATAGGACGTGGTAGTGGGACGGACGCGAAGTGCCCTGACACAGAATATTGACCATATAAAACTGTGAAATTTTAACGTAACCGGTTTCGGAACAAATAAAACAATTAATTTCATCGCTCTGTGTAACGTGAGACAAAAAAACGTGATGTATACGCATGCGAAACCGAGAGAAGGAATAATTTAAGTAAAATTGCAATGTCATTTTAATGTATTGAAACCGATATAACTGGCTGGTGCTCGTAACGTTTAAAAATCATGAAAACGGAATAGTTAAAAATTGTTAGTAATTTAGTAATGTTGGTACTGCATAGTACTTACTGCATATTTTTTTCAGTAAATTTTAAGCAGCTGGAACTAGAGCCCTACAGGCTAACTTTCCGAACTTCAGCAAATCTGCCGGGCTTAACTTAAAACAGATACATCGAAGTAAGTCATTTCGTATTGTACTATTTGCCGAAGTTATTTGGAAGATATCAATGTTCGTGTGACATCATGAATTGGGCTTCGCCATTTTGACCTGATTTATGCTCTTATCTGTTTTAATTTGAAGCCCGGCAAACTTGCCGAGGTTCGGAGCGTTAATCCCGATTCATGATGTCACATGAACATTGATATCTTTTAAATAACTTCGGCAAATAGTACAATACGAAACTCCGTACTTCGATTTAAATATTTGTTTTAAGTTGAAGCCCGGCAGATTCGCCGAAGTTTGGAAAGTTAGCCTGTAGGGCTCGTCCAGCTCCAGCTGCTTAAAATTCACTGAAAATATGCAGTACCAACATTACTAACTTACTAACAATTTTTAACTAAGCAGGCAGATTTGCCGAAGTTCGAAAAGTTAGCCGGTAGGGCCCAAGCTGCAAGTCCTAAAATGAGGGGTAAATGATTAGTGGGCACTGACCTGTATGCCCTGGTGGCTGCACAGGTAGAAGTCGAACTCTGTGGGGTGCGTGATGCCGAGGTCCACGGTGGTGCTGGCGAGGATGTTGCCAGACTGTTAGTGGGCACTGACCTGTATGCCCTGGTGGCTGCACAGGTAGAAGTCGAACTCTGTGGGGTGCGTGATGCCGAGGTCCACGGTGGTGCTGGCGAGGATGTTGCCAGACTGTTAGTGGGCACTGACCTGTATGCCCTGGTGGCTGCACAGGTAGAAGTCGAACTCTGTGGGGTGCGTGATGCCGAGGTCCACGGTGGTGCCGGCGGGGATGTTGCCCGACTTGCCCGACTGCTCCTTCTTGTCGGCGCAGAACAGCCGCGTGTGGTGCCGCTTCTGCACCACGATAAACGTGATGCCAGGCTTGTATTCCGCCTCCAGCTGCGAACGAAGAGTAAAAATAAGTCCTCCTAGCATGACCACTGAAACGCTATATAATATGGCGATTATCACGTTTAACTGTCAAAAGACGATGGATTTCGACAATTTAGTGTCGATAAAACGCTATATCACGCCACGCGATATAGGTACAACGTGTTACAAAAAACCCCTAATGTCGGCATTAGGGGTTAGGTCAAAAGTGCCAACATATTAATGAACTCGACTGTACCATATTCGGATATGGTACAGTCGAGTTCATTAATATGTTGGCACTTTTGACAGCTCATCAACCTTTATGGCTTTATAATAAAGGTCAACATCCTGTCAAAAATGCAAACATTTTAATGAACTCGACTGTACCTACCTGACCGAGCTTACATAAGGCCCTTCAAACTGATCAACTTTTACTATTATTATTACAGACGCTGAGTTAGCACTTATTCTGACAAAGCTTCTTGCGCCCACATTCTTCTTATCGGAAACAAACAATACATCGTACAACTACACACATTTTATAGTACGATTTTAATTCCAGTCAGTAAATTGACCTTTAAAACTGTCAGATATGAGCATGGTGCTATTTCTCAGACATACGTATATAATTTACTAACTCGAATTGAAATTCCTAGTCAAAGTACTTGCCTTGATGCAGGCCTCCCTGACGGCGGTGAGCTCGTGCTGCAGCACGTGGATGAACTGTCCCTCGGAGATGCCGTCGCGGTACATGATGATGCGGTGCGGCTTGAACCCGTTCGTGCTCTTGTAGAACATTACCAGCAGCTCCTGCACCATGCTGCTCATCTCGTGCACTATTTCTTGTCTGAGAAAAAATTTAAGGTCAAATAGAATGCGATTAATTTGACAATGGACAGTAGTCCGAAAATGTATGGTATGATATGATGCGCTGCGCACAGATTAAAATACATCATATTGTACCACAAGCGCTCTGAAGTTAGTCAGATCTGTTGGATTCGCATTGTATACTGTTGAGCATTAAATGTTAAATTGGGGTACAATTAACTATACATAGAAAATCAGCATAGCGATCTGTTTGAGCAAATAAAGGTAAATTTCATTTGTCTGGACATACAAATAACGATTTATAAACGAAACATAAACATGGTTTTCGTTTTTCCAAAACTAGTTTCGAATAGCTTCGAATCATTATCATTATCGAATCGGCATTTAGTCGACGACGGTAGCCTTTATTATTATCACAATACTGCCCAAAAAACAGAGTGTAATATGTTCAGATTTGTTGTACGTTTGTGAGTATGTGAGTTTCTTTATTCCACCATAACTTCCAAATGCCTTAACGGATTTGGATATATGTATGTTTGGTATTGTATAGCGTTACCTGTGCTGTTGCACCCGCACGGTGGCGGCGTACCGCGACGGATGGGCGTCCATGGAGCCGACCACTGCCGCGATGGACGGCTTCTTGTTGTCTCCCGCCGGCGGGTGAGTCACGTCCACACCGAGGAAGATCACCGGCTCGTTGAACACCTAAGGGAGAGCTTGCGATCATGAACTAGGACCAGAGATGGCCAAATGACCCGGTTTAAACTCGACCACTGGGTTTAATTGAACCCAATAAAAACCCGCATTGTAAATTATAGAAACTTTTTACAGATTTTTTGTTTCTATTGATATGGCAAATCTGACGTTGCTATGAAAACAATTTCTTGTTAAATCAATAAAGAAAAATATTTGAAGGGCGAAACATCTCTTATTTCTAAAGATTTTATTTAGTTCAACAAAATGGTCTATGGGCGTTAATTGGGTTTAAACTCAGCAGTCTGGTCAAAATCGGGTCCTTTGCCCATCTCTAACTAGGACTGGGCGATATACAACACCTAATAAAAACCAGTTCTTTCTCAAAACAATAAAGCCTATTTTCTGAACATGATGAACAGTTTGAAATATTCGTAATCCTGCCGAGTGCTGACAAACAAAAAGTCATTACTGTCAATTAAGGCGACTTTTTTGTTTATTGTTTAATATAATTGAGGGCAAGGCGAGAACCTTGTGGCACACCTACGCCATTAGCATTATAGCGAAAACGTAGAAATCTTAACAACATTTTATTAACAAAAGATTGAATTTAGTAACTGATCATCAAGCATGCATAAAAAAAAGAACTTCCTTAAGGATACCACGATTGACTCTGTCAAAGGCAGTGTTTAAATCTATGTACAGTCTAACTAAAACATATACTACAAGTTGAAACTATAAGTTGCACTACATTTAGTGTAAGGCAATTTTTTTATAGTTTTAGAATGTAACATTTAGCTTACTAGACTAGTCCCCAATAGACCTAAAGTCCATTTCCGTGGGACCCAGCTCCGTTATACTGAATACAGATATGTACTTGTTTGGTATGTTTTCCTGAATACAAAAAGTGTGGTAGTCTCTTCCTAGGGGTATGGAGGGGGGAGCTGTGACGTAGCAAAGATGGCGGCCGGCCCATTCTAGTAAACGGTATTTCTAGATAACTACTGAACCGATTTACTTAAATAAGGTGTCGAATGAAAGATACTGTAATGCACGTTATTTGATTTCATACATACGTTTATTTAAAGCTAATATCAAATTAAATAATAATAAAAAACAAAAATTTGGAAAAAAAAAAAAATTTTATTTCTTTATATAATAGTAAATATCTCGGTATCCGTTAGGATTATGGAAATGTAGCTTATTATAAAACGTATTGTTGCTTTTATCAGCTTTTTAATAAATCTTAAATCATTATAATCGATTAATAAACAACGAAGCTACAGTCGTTATAGTGATGGGAGGGAGTAATAAAACTACTTTTTTTTGTATTTTCGGTATAACGGAGCTGGGTCCCACGGGAATCGTTATTTGAAGACTTTTTTACAAATGGGGACTACACTATACGTAATATTTAGCTTTTATACAAAAAAGTACATGACGCAAATGACACTTCATTTTAAACATGAAAAGGGCGAGAAACACTATTGTAGTATCATATTTGATTTCACTTACTTTGGGACGCAATGATGGAACCAAAATAGAGTTGATTCCTCCTAGCTTGACGTTGATCTTGAGGCAGAGATTGCTCAGCGTCTGCGGCGAGGTCTTGTTCACGTTTTTCGCTTGCACGCACTGCGTCGCCATCCCGAGTACAGTGTCGCCGACGCGTTTCACTTCGGCTATGGGAGAGTATACCGATATCAAACAAATGCAGCACATGTTGAATTAGTTTTAGCACTAGTAGGAATGTATACAATGATGTGTGACGTCACCCTGAATAATAGGAATGTACACAATGAGTGCCTTCATCCTGTCAAACCAAATTCACTTTTTTTGGAACATGTATAAAACTGAAATGAAGTTGGTTTGACAGGATGACGTTATAAACATGTGCAGATGGCTTAGACAAGTGGCACACGCTTGGCTTTTTGATTAGTAAAATAGAAAAGAAGTGACATTATATTAGGTCAATTAGGTGTACAAAATTGACATTTCAAAACGCCGTGATTGTTTATGGTCAGCGACATCTTACGTCATATTGAATTTTTAAATTTTAGCATTTACAATGCTATTTTTATATATTAAGTTGCTTAATATAATTGAAAAAATACAAGAAAAAATCGACTCACCCGTAGCAGCTCAGACGGGACTCGAACCCGCACCCTTAGGATTTCAGCCCAATAAACTAACAAATTATGCTACCGAGTCGCTAGTGGGAGCGGCGTAACTTTCTAGTACTTTTTACGTTTTCGCTGTAAGCCAGCGTTATTTCATCAATGTGAAGAATTACCTTTCTTCACATTGATGAAATAACTTTTAATTTACATTCTATTCAAATTGTAGAAAGCCACACACATAGCTATAGGGCCAGATTCTTATTTTGATTGTATAGTCATTTAGCCGAGTTTACATTTTATTTGCAATGGTACTAAATGGTAATAAAGTTATTGTATACTCGTTTTTTGTTTGTTTTCTTCGAGATTTTACAACCGATGTTCCCAACGTGTTATTGAAAATTTAAATAACAAAATTATTGGGTTACGGCCCTGATTGTTAGTTTAAGAATACTCTTAGGCCTAAGCAATCATGTTTACCACTGACCATAGACGGGCGTCTTCCCGGGCAGCACCACCACGACGAGCTGCAGCTGCACGAAGGTGGACTTGAGGTACTTGAACATGGGCTCCACCTGGTCGGGCCCGGTCGCGTACTTGCAGAAGCACGGCTGGCCTATAATCGGCATGCCCGCGTCGTTTGAGATCTTCTGGAGCTGCTGGGTGAAGTTCCTGGACAATTTTAATGTTTTTTTTTTTATTTTGATCATATAAAACCTGTTGTGATCTGTGGTCTAGTTAATTGAAAAGCTCCCCTAGCATAACCACCGAAACACGATATAATATCACGTGATATAGCGTTTTATCGACACTTAACTGTCAAAAACCAAATCTTTTGACCGTTACGGTCGGGCCACACCACAGCCAGCGCGGCAGGCGGCGTTCAATAATCACTGCGCGCTATCTCGATGGCGGTCTCTCAGCTCGTCGTCACGACCGCGCAGTGATTACCGAATGTGGCATATCGCGTTTGGTGGTCATGCTAGGAGGACTGTTTAGTTAAAAAAACCGGCCACTTTCCTAAGTGATGTTTGAATCTTGATAATAATACATTAATTTCATAGTTATCTTACAAAAATAACATTACGAGACGTGTAGTGTAAATAACAAAATCATTTTCTGTTTATCGTCTTGGACGAGCATGGCGTTTCCTCAATAAATTTACGATTTATTAGTAAAGCCACATGGTGTAAGACATGGTAGTATAATCCGCGCGCGATGAGAATGGTGAGGGGACCTTGTCAAAGAGAATTGAAAACCACTGTAAAGCAGTAGTGTACAGCGCCGCGCTGCCGCGTTAGCGGTACCGTGCGCGTCTCAGTTCCAAAAGGTATTATACCATTTTCATCGCGCGCGGATTATACTATTATTGATTCTGTAACATGGTAGGTACAATAATATACTGCCTTCCGACCGAGACAGAGGAAGTCACGTGGGTAACACAACAACTTACGTCATCTCCGCTATCGGTATTGAATATTAAATTCATTCATCTTTAACTTGAATAGTTTCGTTTGCTAAGAGAAACAAATCATAATTGAAATGCACAATATCAATTTTGTAATGAGTGTGACAGAAAAAACCTTTCTTCTTTGGTTGTTACTATAAAGTCCCGCAACTGGATAGTGACGTAAGCTAGTGTTACTCCCGGACCTTATTTTCTTGAAGATAGACCAACTTACTTAAGAGCATCTTCCCTGACGGTCCTCTGGGGCGCGAAGCAGGCGATGGCCCAAACTCTTATCTCCACTCCCATGAAGAATTGCTTGCCACGCATATCCCACACCCCCTGGTTTGGCAACGCTTGCTGTGGCGAAACGGAACCAATTACATAACTATCCATATAAAAACAACATTTATCATATTCATAATCATACATAACATAACGCACATGTTGGATACCCAACAAGGAAAAAGCTATAGTGTACAAACACCATATTAATGCGAAGGTATTTTCCTGGATGGCTAATACATGCTATCGAATTTTTATTTGTAACCAATTAATTATAAAAAAAAATTAATAAGCTGTAACAATAAAAAATATCACCAACACAGTGGTTGAGTAGTAACAGTATTTTGTTGTAAATCTTATTCAGTATATTTGATTGAATTGAAAAGTTTTAAACAGGATTTGCCTACACAAATGTTTTATGGAACCTTTCTACCAATCTTTTTCATCCCAGCTTTAATTTAATTAAGCACACCTACTTAATCATACTTATACAAAGACGTTAATTATTGACGTTTTTAATTTATTTCACCAAAAGATAAACAGAGAAGTTAGAGGTAAACTGGATAATTCAGCTCCACATTTTTCGTCTATCAAGTACAATGGCAAATTAGAAAGATGATCAAATACCTTTTCGATTTTTTTGTCGAATTAACTGTTGAGCTATCTATACAAAACGCTCAGCTACATCGCACATCTTTAGTAGAAAACAACTTTAAAGTAGACAGAGTAGACTTGGTATAATACTAAATAATATATCAGAAAAAAATGACTTGCACCAGATCATATTCTCAGGCGGGAATCGAACCCGCGACCCTTGGAAGTCCGGTCCAATGCTCTTCCAATTGAGCAACTCACTCACTCACTCACTAGTGACATCGTCATTTTTTTTTTCAATTAATTATCAAAATATCTGGAAAGATGTTTCAATTGAATTTCGAGGTAATTCCTCACATTGATGAAATAACTCTGGCTTGCAGCGTAAGTGTAGGATATACTTACTAGAAAAATTCGACAATGCCACTCGGTAGCTCGGTTGTGAGAGCATTAGACTGGACTTAAAAAGGTCGCGGGTTCGATTCCCGTCTGAGAATATGATCTGGTGCGAGTTGAATTTATTCTAGTAGATTATTTATTTAATATTTTATAAAAATATAATTGTGAACGCTAAAATCTCAAATTAAAAAATTAGACTAGAGTATGCAACAACCTGTCCGCCGAGCGAGGAGACGCGGCCGCCGTACTGCAGCTTGGGCGGCGGCAGCACGCGCCCGCGCACCTCCATCATGTTGTTGGATATCGTCAGCCCGAACTCCTTCACGTACAGGTCCGTGTTGAAGTTCGCGCGCCGCACCAGGTTGTTGATCTCGCGCTCTCTGCGAAACGCATTCTTTAGGATTGTTGTGCCTTTTGTCGCAATACTTTTATATTATAACAAAAATATAGACACAAATACACTACACGACACATAATTATTTATGTTTTCCAAGCATTAGGTATAGTAGCTGGCAAACATCTTGACGCTTTTTCGACGGAGTGGGGATAAGTTTGCGCATGTGCACTTGCGAGCGACCAATAGCGCGCGCCCCTCTCCCGCCGCCCCCGTACCTCACCGGTACGCATCCTCTAAATACGCGTACTGCGCAATCCTCACCCGATTTCAAGATGTTTGCCGGCTACCCCCCCAAATACGAATCCTGGCTGAATTACATTTAGTCATTTTAATTGCCAAATTTTTTATTGATATATTTAAAATAAAAAGTACTAAATATCAGTTCACTAGCTCAAATTCAAATTCTTGTTATCCTGTTTTATTACTGCATGACTCATTGGATTATTTCGAATAGCTTTAGTACAGACAGACACTGCCTTGAAGCCTTAATTTTTCCTCATTATAATAAATATAGAATGGATAGCATGTTTCAACTTTACCTATCTGGTGCTGAACGTGCTGTAGCTTTGATCATAGTCGAAGTTTGCATGTCCGTCAATTTCTTAATACATCTTTGGCCTGGTACTATGTTACATACTTCTAAAGGAAGGTATGTATGCTTATGCTCCTGCCCAACTTGGAGGCAAGGCAAATGGGGATATCTTAGCTTCATCTTATATTTATCAAGGAAGTATTTGGCTACAGTACATTCTACAGTTTGTCCATTTTCTAATTGCAGAGGAAATCTGAAAAAGAAAAATATTAATTTTAATTACTCTTTAACTATGTGTGGTTGTTTGTCCTAAATACATATCCATAAACACTTACGATTGCATCTGCGCAGGTCTGCGTGTCACATTACATACTCTATATTTCCTTTTCATTGTACCACAGTGTGTGATCTCTATCTTAAGCCCTTTAATTTCTTTCGTAAACTTCACTCTCTGAGAGTCAGTCAAAGGTTTCCGCTGATCATTGATGTCTCGAATGTCCAGAACTTCACACATAAATTCAATAACTGGCTGAGCCTTATAAAAGGCAGTTGCCGAAACTGTAATGAAAGTATTGTTAAATAATCAATTCAATCCACACTAAAGCCTGATGTCATGAGAAAATATCTATACCATCAATATTCAGCATCATTTTCCATTGGCTAGGTCTCACAGACTGGTGAAAACCAAACCAGACTTCTCGACCACCACCTAATGGATGATAGTATCCTTCGGGGGAAGAAAAGAATGATCGTCCAACAGGAGTGTACATCATTGAAGGCAAGTGCCTCATGACCACATCAAGAGCTAATATAGCGTCATACGGGATCTGCCTAGTACGTCCTTCCAAAGCCTCTTCAAGAGCAAACAATGATACCTGAAATTTACAATAACAATACTTATTCCATTACCATTTAAGTTGCTGTAAGTTTAAATAGACAATGTTCTGCTATTTGAAGCAGGAAAAAGAACTCTCAAATTATGATTTTTTTATTGGAAAAAAAACTGACCTGTGCAACCCATTTGATAGTGACACGGAAAACTCGGTCTTTTCCTTCCCCTGGCAATATAACCTCCAATTCCACTCTATCATTACCAATGGGCAGGGGGTCCCTAGTGTAAAGGTTATTCCTTCCATCAAACACTGGCTTTAATGCTCCAAAAATTTTGTTATAACAATGAACCATAGTCTCAACTATTTCTCTATTCACCTGAAACAGAAATACCAAAGATGTTCTTCAAAATATAAAAAAAATGCTTCTATAAAGAATAAAAAGAGATACAAAGCATCCAATACACACAAAATTTGTTTTACAACACACATCTTTGAAAGCCCGGGTATTTGTTTAAAATAAATAATATTACTAATCAGTACTTACCTTCCTTGGACATTTATCAGGTTGTATATTGACATCATAATGGTGAACAAACCCTCTAGGCATAGATATCTGAAAGTGATTGGCACGGAGCATAATAGGCCGTCCTTCATGGCCAAGATTCGGGCGTCTAGGACATGTCAGCACAGGTAAGTCTGGTGGGGGAGCTGCAGCCGGTGACACAAGAGAAATGGGTCCCGCTGCTGCTGCAGCACCCGTGGTCGGGGTCCCGGTGGTGGGCACAGAGCTGGCTGCCCCTGTAGCTGCGCCCGTCGTGCCTGCAGCAGTGCTCACGGTTGCAGACACTCCTACAGCACCGGCGCTTGTCTCCCCCGCTGGAGCTGTCCGATCATATAACTTAGCATTAAAATCAAAAATGTCAGGTACTTAACATAATGTAAGTAAAATTTTAAACCACAGTAGTTACTATCAAAAATATATGTACATTTGTAACTATAAAACTTCACAAATCAGTAAGCTATATTTTTTTTATATATAATATTTACAAACAGAACCAATCTACGGCTTCTTAGACGATTTTAAATGTTAGTTTTGTTTTGTTACAGTTTCTTTCATATAATTTAAAGTTAGCAACTTACATAACATAAGAATATTTTCCATTTTCAATTCTTGAGTTTTAAAGCAAAAACAAATCTCAAAGTGTGTTGATGCTTCTCATGTCACATTCATGTAACATTGGATTCATTACAGTTGGTCAAATTTGCAACCTAACAATAATTAAGAAAATAAACACTATACACATTAAAATTCATTTAGGATGTGATGAGATGAAAATAAATGATACCAATGATTACCAATCAAAGTTACAGGTTAGGCAATTTATCATAATTTTTGATTTGCTCAATTAAGTACCTAATAGTTTTAACTAATAATCATTGAACAGAAAATTGGTGTATAAAACTATAACATTGAGGGCGATAGGTATAATCATTATTTTACTAGGTCTAAACTTGGTAGTTTTAATCACAGTCAAACTATTCAATTTGTTAATTTTAAGTATTACGTTCGAATTTACGCAATATTGATATATATTAAGACAGGGTTTTATTGTTTTTTCTAAGAAATAGAAGGAATTCGTTGCAAACAGATTATTTAGGGCACAAAGAAATGATGATGCTGGTGTGCATTTAATAACTAGTGGAGATCTTTGGGGGATTTATTACTTACGTTGGCCAACGGGGTACATTTTCTCTGTTAATGATTGATTTGATAAAAAACTTAAAAATAAGAAAAATAGACTCCTCGTGTTTTATTTGCTAAAAATGTGAATTTAGGTACATTCGTGAATTATGTGGTCTTCATCACAGATTAGATACACCGCCCACAGAGGTCAGAGAGTCAGAATTTATGGTCATTGACCGTCATTGTAGTCTGTGAAATTATGACATTTTTAGTGATGTAGTCAAATCAATTGGTACATTTTGTTTAATATATCAATTGAATATAGGGTCTTAGCCCAGATTCTCTATGGTTAGTTAGACATTGCTGTTTCGACAACTTTTCGAGTTTTTGGCGCTATTTTGTCGGGTTAAGTTCGGTGGCTATTTTAATTATTTGCAAATTGTTTTATAGTGGATTGTGTCTAAAAAGTGTCTACGCATCTAAACAATATGTGGGATAATTGAAATAGGTGCGATCTTGGTTGTGTGAAGCTGAGACTTCGGCAGAACTTACCGAGTAAACTGTATTGTATCGATATTTGATGCCAAAATGCTCTAAGGCAAGCAGCATTGGAATGCGATGCACCCGCATTTTAATGTAAACTGAAACAATGCACTTGACACTGGCAAAAATTACTCCCTGAAAAGGAGTAGATTTCCATAACAAAAATAAAGCACGTGTGAGTGAAGTGAAGAGTAATGTTTTTAATCTGTGATTATAAGGCAGCTACGTTAAAATGTTCACGTCATCTGTAGATTTTTCCTCAAATTATGTAACTATTTAATTTGAATGGATTATTATCCCAATTGATTTTCCGATCCCGAATTTTCCAAGAGAAAATTATGTCCATCCCTTACAGCGGCACATTTAGAAGATCAGGAGGTGTAGTTTCAGCTATTGGAAAACAACTCAAAGGGATAAATTTGAAAGCGGCAAGGCGAATTACAGTAAAATTTGATCCTTTTGGCGACAACGTTACCCACACAAGGTTTGCTTACTTGCTTTAAAATCAACAAAATCCAGTACGTAGCCTATAAATAGCACAAAAATCTATTCGCTCATTATTGAATCAATGACTGTTATTATTGAATCAAAATCAAAAACAACCTAGGTATCTCTACTATTTACACGCAATGCATTGGCCTCTAAATGGCTATTGATATTGCCTAATGATATTATAATAAAATTAATTGTAATACATATCATTGCCTATTTATTATTTTGCTATATGAGCTTTAAATCCTCTACGATACGATCTAACATTTTAACTTAGTAGAGTACCTATACATGCTACAATAGAGTGGAAAATACTTTACAATTTGAAATGTGTAGACTGGTGTGAATAAGACCGGGAGACTTGTGTTTAACTCTTTTATTATCTTCTCACATAACTAATATAACTAACAGATATTTATAAGCAACTGCTTAACTAAGCTTGACTATCACCTGACGGTACCACGGATCACAATAGACTGAGTCAAACCTATAGCTGTCGCGCATGTGCAAGGATTGACATAATACCACTGACTTTAATATTGGAACGTACCATAGACCTTCCATCGTGAAGGTCCGATACTTCCCTCAACACACCCCCTCAATCCGCTGCACATGCTGACCATCCTGACCTAAACCAATTTTCTAACTTCCTGTACATCACTACTAAATTTCGAATTTTCTGCCTAATCATTCTTATACAATCTTAAATCCTACCAACAGTTACATTAACTAACACAGACGACAGAATTTCTACACAGACAATCCAATTACACAATCCAAACCAGACCTAACTAACTCAACCAAAGAATTATCAAAATACAATACATAATACAATACATTCGGATATCAAAAACATTATATTGCTTTTAAATGATGATTCATTTACTTTCTAATCCTTTCTAATCCCACACCCCCTTAAATGAATCATTATTTAGAACACCCCCTTAAATTATTTAAAGCACCCCCTTAATTCTTTAATCTATTCTAACCTCCACTAAACTTCTTCATAAATACATAAATATCTCTCTCTTCTATTTCTTATCAAAACTTCCTTCCAACTCAACTCCTCCAATATTATAAACTCCTTCTCTATCTCTTCTATATAAATTCTCCTTCTCAACATCTTCTATATAAATTCTCCTTCTCGACATCTTCTTTATAAAAACTTCTCCTTCTCAAACTGCTTCATCCTTAAATTCTCCTACTCGACATCTTCATCAATACAAAACCTTCTCCTACTCGATATCATCTTCTTCATAAAACTTCTTCTCCTCACATCATCTTCATTATAAAACTTTACTCCCACTCGACATCATCAACATTATAAAACTTCTATTTTTCTCCCACTCGATTCATCATCATTAACAACTTCTTCTATTTCTCTCCCACTCGATTCATCATCATTAACAACTTCTTCTATTTCTCTCCCACAGAGAAACCTCTTTCTTCTTCATCATCATGCTCGATCTCTTCATCATAAAATACTCGCCAAAAATACATCTTCAAAATAAACTTGTTCCAAAAAAAAATTCTTCACATAAAAAATCCTTTCAAAAAAAAAAATTTTCTTTCTTCATTTTCCTTGTCATTTGTTTCACCGTCATTTGTTTCACCGTGATTTGTTCCACCGTCATTTGTTTCTCTAAAGCTTCTATCTCTACTTCTATTATTTTCCACCGCTCGACTTCCCTCAGTTTCCACTACTATTGCCATTTTCTGCTTCACTCTCTACTGCTCGACTCTGACTTTCTTCAATTCCTTCACTATCGAAAAATTCTTCACTTTCTATAATTTTGAGGGTTTTTTAATTTATTTATGTTTTCCATGGCCAAAAGTGTAATTCAGAAAATTTCATATAAATTCAGGTTGAAATTCAGATTCAAATAAATTTTCTTCAATGTTCTTTTGTTTTCCGGCCATACATGTCAACAACAAAATTTTATTTTATTTGTCAAAATATTTTTTCTGATTTTATCTCTTCAATGATTTAAAACACCATTATTTTATTATTTTTAAACTTTTGATTTTATTTGTTGTCACTTCTTATCTGTTTTTCAACACTTTTTCTAAATTTCTTTACACTTTCGTTGTACTTTATTTCCCTTGGTTACACTATTTTGTAAACAAACGCGTTGCTAGGCATTATAATCAGTTACGTTATTTCTGAAAACAAAGCTGAAAAGTAAAGTTTTCTTCTTTCTTCACTCCCGGTCTTTACAGTCTTTTACAGTGGCCCCATAACCTGTATGGGACCATAACCTGTAGACTGGTGTGAATAAGACCGGGAGACTTGTGTTTAACTCTTTTATTATCTTCTCACATAACTAATATAACTAACAGATATTTATAAGCAACTGCTTAACTAAGCTTGACTATCACCTGACGGTACCACGGATCACAATAGACTGAGTCAAACCTATAGCTGTCGCGCATGTGCAAGGATTGACATAATAGTACTGACTTTAATATTGGAACGTACCATAGACCTTCCATCGTGAAGGTCCGATACTTCCCTCAACAAAATGCAGTTGCAGAAAATAATATAATAATGTCATACAAAATGTATAGTGCAAGTTATCCATATTTTTTCAGGAATTTTTTACATTACATCAGTTCTCCAAAAATTACTGTAACAAACCCAAATTGCTCACTTAAAACCGAGGTAGTTTGTGATCGCAGTGAACCTGTAGTGGAAATCACTATACTCCCCGCAATTGCTGGTAAGCTACATAATAAAATGTATTTACTGTATCAAAGTTTTCATTTTCATCTATGACTTACTAATTACTAAAATTATCACTTTTCTTACAGAAACAGCAAAAGTTAATAAAGTAACATTAAAAAGTGGAAATCTCACATGTCTGGAAATACTGCAATTACTAAATAAGCATGTATCATCATTAGCACCTGTAGAACAACCAGTATCCAGTGTACAAACAAAATTGGAGAAAAAGAAGAGCAAAAAGAAGTAAACAATCAAAATGACACGAACTACCAAAGGCAACCTTCATGTTGTTGAGGAAATATATAACCAGATACCCGCATTCACTGATGTGTTCTCTGAAGACACATTTTACATATTTGTGGTATTTTTTGTACTGTCCACGATTATGGTTGCATTCATCCTATCTAGATTTATTACAATTAAACCTGTAGAATAGTTGTAGCAATATACATGTTTGTCATCAGAATATAATTTAAATTAAAGTTTACCATGGTTGTATTACTTAAGTCTATTATAATATACCATCCATCACTATTATAGTATAGTACCATACCAATCATAAATCTATATTTATAAAATCGTAAACTGAATGACTGACTGACTGACTGATCTATCAACGCACAGCCCAAACCGCTGGGTCTAGAGACTCCAAATTTGGCACGTAGGTTCCTTATGAGGTCTAGGGGTGCACTAAGAAAGGGTTTTTCAAAATTCACCCCCTAAGGGGGTAAAAAAGGGGATCAAAGTTTGTATGAAAGTCCCTCAGTTTTGAAGCTAGAATCTTCAAAATTTGTGTTTAAACTGACCATTGAAAATAAATAAATACGGGTCTCAGCAGTATTTCAAAATTCTACCCCCGAAGGGGTCAAAACGGGGATGAAGTTGTGTATTGAAGAAAATCCTTTATTTTCGAAGTAAAAATCGCTAAATTTATAATTTAGGCTTATGGATGGAAATCTAATGCAACGTATATTGTTAGTATTTCAACCCCTATAGGGATGAAAAGGGGTTAAAAAAACCCAAAAATAGATATGGATGTCGTTTCTGGGATGACGATTGCAATAATGACATTTATTTTGAAGTACAACACGTCGGACATGATTTGACCCCTAATGGGGTTCAAATTTTGTATGGAAAAATAATATAAAATAGACATTACAACTTTAAACTTCGTAGGAGCACATCTAAAAATAAATAGACAAACATACATTTTGTAATTTTGAAAATCAACCACTTATGGGTAAATGGGGTAAGTAAACATGAAAATCGATGTGGATGTCGTTCTTGAGGTTTCATGTAATGGTGATTGCGAAAATGACATTTATTTTGAAGTCCAACACGGTGGACATGATTGCACACGGGGACGGGAACGGGAACGGGGACGGGAACGGGAACCGGAACCGAAACGGGAACGGGAACGGGGAGCCTTGTGCGAGCTCCGCCACACGCGGCAGAAGTCTCAAGCAGCGCGCCTTATTGCGTAAAAAGGGCTGGTCGGATCCTGGTTGAAGGTTCCCTAAGGATTTTCTCTAATATCCACGCGGACGAAGTCGCGGGCAGAAGCTAGTTAATTACATTTATTGTAATGTAAGTAACTTTTTTGCATATATTCTAGTGGTGCCCTAAAAGGATGCTATGCTAGTTGATTTTCATACAAACAAGGTAACAGACAAACGAGTCTTAAAAGTTTGTATGAAAATCAACTATCCTTAATTATGCGGCCACCACTATACTCGTGATATGATCAATGGACAATTTTGTTTATGAAAATACCTCATATCAGGGCTCTGGCCCGCCCCTCGCCAAATTAGATCATCAGTCTATCGACTGACTGGCAAAGAGAATGTAAATCACTGTTTTACTGACTGGATGACGTCCTTAAAGTTTACCATTTGCCATAATCTATAAAATGGCTTTTTGCATATCTGTTTGCTATTGTAAATATAATTTGGTTTGGTTTATTGAATGAATTTAAGCTGGGTACCCACAAAAGTTCGCGAACCTCTTGCGAACCTGGAACAGTGCGCTATAAAGCGCTTATTACACCATCCTGAATGTCGGACCCGGAATTTAGTGTCCGATTTAGGACGAGAAATTCAGTCGCCAATTAGACCGTCCTGAATGTCGTATCCGATATCACAGCTTTACGATCATACAGTAGTTAAACGAATGTTCTTGTAGCTGTAAAAATACAAAGCTATTTAAATAGGAGGTATATGTAGGTACGTGTCATTTTCAACGCTAATCTGAACTAGTTTTTAACCAACTTCATCAAAAGGAGGAGGTTCTCAATTCGATTGTATACTTTTTTTTTATCGTTATTCGCGCGTATCTTCGACACTACCTAATACGGAAGGTACTTATACTAAAAATAAAAAAAAATAAAAATGTTTAAAAAACAAAAAAACCGACTTCAAAAAACCTGCCTCTAAAAAGCAAGAAATAATATATAAATCATTAGATACGCATTATCATATCATTGTTATAATAAAACACGTCTATTGAAGTCGGGTGGGGCTTTTAGAATAAAAAAGAAAGTTGTAGGTACTCCAGCCCCACCCGACTTTAATAGACGTGTTTTATTATAAAAATGATAATGCGTAGCTAATGATTTATATATTATTTCTTGCTTTTCAGAGGCAGGTTTTTTTGTTTTTTATATTGATGTAGGTCAAAAAAAAGCAAATCACAGAGTGACAACCCTTATATACTTTTAGTCGTTGCGCCAACTGTCTATCTAGACGAACGGCGCGGCGGATATTTTTTCGCCAACATAAAAGGCGTTGACTGACTGTACTATTTATGCTGTGGTACTACTGTGTCGGAGCCGAGCGTCCTGAATGCGATTACACCGTCCTAAGTGCTTCCGATTTAGCATCCGATATGTCGGAGACAATTTCTATCCTAACTAGGATCCTAAATCGGATCCTAGCTTCCTGAATGCAATTACACTGCTCTGAATTTAGGAGTGACGTCATATCGGGTCCGACATTCAGGATGATCTAATTAGCTCTTAACAAAATGATTTTACCCTGTGGCCCGCCATAGCGCCACAGTGTGTGTAGTGTACGTGTGCGAACATTGCAGCACAGGATAAAAATAAATTGGTATAAGTTCGCGGAGCACCGAGGTTCACGATCACGATCCTAAAGTGGGTTCCCAGCTTTATTCAATTGTCTTATGTAATAAATAAAACTACATACATCTATAGAAATCCGCAATAAGATAGGTACATTTATTAATACACATTATGAGGAGTATAAATTGAATCATATTATACAAAATGTGACAACAGTTTATGACAAAAAATAAAAACTTTCACTTAATTCAGAATTCTTGAGCTCCCCAACGGATCTGAAACAAGAGAGACCAGACCATTTATGTTTCTGTATTAAATCTAGCAAAACCAAAGCTATTTATTAAAAAAAAAAAAATAGTCGTAACTTTCCATATAGTACTACGACGAAACGTTAAACATAACGACGCCGACGTAAAGTATAAAACGCTCTCGTAAAAAATCTCGTTGTCCACAAATCCAACGTGACGTTATTCAAAACTATTAATTATTTACAAAAAAAGACGAAAATGAGCCAATAAAATATACGCTATACACTTTTAAACTTTCGCGTTGCATTTTATTAGATTAAAAACACAGGTTTTAGTTTACTAAAACATAGGTGTTTAAACACCTACCTTTTCCCGACGTTTCGACAAAACTGCTGACATAGTCAGCCCTGACCACTGCCAATTTAATCTAATAAAATATACCCTATCTATGATATACCAAGGAAAGAAAAGATTTAAAGTAAACTCTTCAGTAAAATATCATAAACATCAATTGTGGGGAATTAGAAAAAAATAACTAGAAACATACGTCTTGATTTCGGGCTTTCTGTTTGCGTTCAACCAGGGACGTAAGAGCTTCCGATCGCACGGCCAGGGAGTCTATCCTTTCCACGAGTTGTTGGTAGGGCGACAACGGCTGCGCTCCCATCACCACGTGACCCAACTTAGAATCGATCTTCGCATCCAGTCGGGCATTACGGATCAAGTTTACAATCCAACATTCAGCTTCATCAGGCTGCATGTTTAAGTTTTCCGCTAACATACTGTAAAATATACAAACAATATTGCGTGTAAAATCACACATTGTTGTAAAAATGGAAATCAAAGAAAGGAAAACCCATCAGTCTTACCCGATGCTGATCACTTGGTGAATACGACAGAAAGTCTCGAAGATCATAAGGCGAGCGTTTTCAACGAACTCTTCCAAACAGGCAATCAAAAAGAAATCGGTAGACAGCACAGCTTGGCACTGGTTGAGCTTTCTGCGCGCCGCTTCGAAGTCAAAGTTGACGTAGAGATGTTCAATAAACTCTGTAATTGGGTCCCTGCAACAAATAAGTTACTATGGTCAAAACATGTCAAAGAAGGCATCTTACAAAAGAATATTAGTAGGATTATAGGTGGACCGCCCCCACATCTGTATCGTAATATGTAATATCGCGTTATTGTCGCGCTGCTGCCGCTGCCTGCACCGATATGCACGACGCGTAGGTAGGTATTGTGATCGCTAGCTCGTTTGTATGTACGCACGACAGCACATTAAGATAAACAGTTGAACTACGAATGCAGCTCTTATTACTTACGGCATAAAGACGGTCTCAAGGTCAACATGTATAGTCTGACGTGCCGTTCACTGTACTGTACGCTAAATAATATGCATGCGACGGCGCAGCAATATATAATAAAAAAGAAGTAGGTAACTATAGATTAAATTCTATCTATGGAAATGATTTTTATGTAAAGCTCATCACCTGTATGTGTAAGCTTCTTGCTGAATTACTTTTACAAGATCTTTCAGGGCGTTACGACGTGACCTATTAATGATGACGGCGGTGGCCAAGTAACGAAGTATGTGCGGGCACATCGTTTGGATAGCATTCAAGTACCTGAAATTAAAGAATTACAATACAAATAGGCTACATACAGCCAAACTTTTTGAATTAACCACTTAGTAACTATTATTCTACTTACAGAGGTTTGTACAAGAACATCTCAATTATGAGATCACGACCTTTCACATGGTTGAAAAATACAAACAATGACCAATGAATCAACCATGTTCGTTGCTGAAGTGCTTGCATGTTAGTAGCAGTAGCGCCTCCAGCCCCATTATCAATGAATTCTCTTAATTTAGTGAGGTCGTCAAGAGCAGCATCCCAGTTTTGCACCAGAATCTCACTAGCAAGCTTACCCCATAAAACAGAAAGGTAATTCTGAAAAAAATATAAGTACGAGTATGTTAGTATAAATATTGGACAACACATCACATACATGGCTCCAATTCCAAAGTTAGTAGCTAAAGCATTTGTATTATGGAAATCAGAGACAACGGTGGTACTAAAACACTCAGGCCTAAGAAAAAAATACTTATAGAAAAGTTCATTTTCTAAATTGACCCAGCTAAGGATCGAACCTGGGACTCTTCGATTATCCGGGACCTCATAAATGGCGACACCCTGAAAACTGGTGTACAAGCCAATCGACCAAGGAGGTTGTCAATTAAAACCTTATTTAAAATTAAATGACGACATGTTTTGACTTAAATGACATGACATGTTTTGACAACCTAGACAAAAAGTAAATCAGTCATAATAATGTCAGCATCTAAGATGTCAGCTAAATTAATTGTTCATAAATTTGAAGCTGGTTTTAATTTTAAATCTTTGCAAATTAGTATTGAAGAAGACAATGATTTGTCTGAAACCAAATTCAGTGAATGGCTGGATGGAAGGAGTTTTCAGAAAAAAGAAAATGAGAAGCTACCTCGTTTGGTTGTTAAAATAGTTTCGGGGAATGAGATAAGTAATTTTAATCTTGATTCATGTGCAAAATTTATAAACAGTTTAGAACATGATTCTTACCAAGATTCTACTGTTATCAATGAAAAACCAAATGAATGGAACAATGCTGAAATACAAAACTCGATTGTTACTCATGAAAATGATGGATTAAAGCATTTGCATAAATATTATCACAATGTTAAAGAGCTATCGCTAAATGAGCAGCATGCTAAGTTCAATAATGAAATTATGGCAACACAGCCATACAATGATTCTAGTAATATACAGAACGATGCCTGTCCCTTGGAGTACAGTCTAGAAAAAGTCAAAGAAAACAATGCTCGAATTATGGAAAATATACACATGCTTAATCTGACTTTGAATTATACTAAGAAAAAAGAGACATTTGATACTGTCTGTCCAAAATCAATGCAGTCGTTTCCTTGTGAAACATGTGGTAAATGCTTTGTTTATGAAACTGGTCTAAAAAGGCATTATACAATAAGACACTCTATGTTAGAATCGCAGCCAAGGTGGCAGGTTGTTTGGACATGTATCGAGTGCTTCCAAGTTTGGCCTCAATATGATTTAGCTTTAAAGCATTCCAGTCAATGCTGTAGATCTGTAAACACTGACTGTGTCAGAGAAATAAAAACTTCTTTGGTTCTTCAATGTGAATTCTGTGAGAAAGTATTCACAAGTATTCCAAGATTGGTAAGGCATGCCAAACTGCACACAACAGATAATAACTATGAGTGCAAAGTATGTAACATAACTTTTAAATCGTACAAGGTAGCTGAAGAGCATTGGTTACTATGTCCATGGCTGAAATCATGTTATACTTTCTCTTTGCCTAAACTCTTGTTGTGCAATGCATGTGATCGAAAATTCAGGAATTATGAACAACTTTACAATCACAGGTTAGCAATACATATTAAATACATTTTCAGGTGATTCTCAAATTTTCCATGGCATGATAAAAATAACAATCAATATTTTTTTAGGTACAAAATGTAGACTGGTGTGAATAAGACCGGGAGACTTGTGTTTAACTCTTTTATTATCTTCTCACATAACTAATATAACTAACAGATATTTATAAGCAACTGCTTAACTAAGCTTGACTATCACCTGACGGTACCACGGATCACAATAGACTGAGTCAAACCTATAGCTGTCGCGCATGTGCAAGGATTGACATAATAGTACTGACTTTAATATTGGAACGTACCATAGACCTTCCATCGTGAAGGTCCGATACTTCCCTCAACACACCCCCTCAATCCGCTGCACATGCTGACCATCCTGACCTAAAACCAGTTTTCTAACTTCCTGTACAGCACTACTAAATTTCGAATTATCTGTCTAATCATTCTTATACAATCTTAAATCCTACCAACAGTTACATTAGCTAACACAGACGACAGAATTTCTACACAGACAATCCAATTACACAATCCAAACCAGACCTAACTAACTTAACCAAAGAATTATCAAAATACAATACATAATACAATACATTCGGATATCAAAAACATTCTATTGCTTTTAAATGATGATTCATTTACTTTCTAATCCTTTCTAATCCCACACCCCCTTAAATGAATCATTATTTAGAACACCCCCTTAAATTATTTAAAGCACCCCCTTAATTCTTTAATCTATTCTAACTTCCACTAAACTTCTTCATAAATACATAAATATCTCTCCTTCTATTTCTTATCAAAACTTCCTTCCAACTCAACTCCTCCAATATTATAAACTCCTTCTCTATCTCTTCTATATAAATTCTCCTTCTCAACATCTTCTTTATAAATTCTCCTTCTCGACATCTTCTTTATAAAAACTTCTCCTTCTCAAACTGCTTCATCCTTAAATTCTCCTACTCGACATCTTCATCAATACAAAACCTTCTCCTACTCGATATCATCTTCTTCATAAAACTTCTTCTCCTCACATCATCTTCATTATAAAACTTTACTCCCACTCGACATCATCAACATTATAAAACTTCTATTTTTCTCCCACTCGAATCATCATCATCATTAAAAACTTCTTCTATTTCTCTCCCACTCGATTCATCATCATTAAAAACTTCTTCTATTTCTCTCCCATAAAGACACCTCCTTCTTCTTCATCATCATCCTGCTCGATCTCTTCATCATAAAATACTCGCAAAAAATACATCTTCAAAATAAACTTGTTCCAAAAAAAATTCTTCACATAAAAATTCCTTTCAAAAAATTTCCTTTCTTCATTTTTTTTTTTTTTTTTTTTTTTTTTTTTCCATCGTCATTTGTTTCACCGTCATTTGTTTCACCGTGATTTGTTCCACCGTCATTTGTTTCTCTAAAGCTTCTATCTCTACTTCTATTATTTTCCACCGCTCGACTTCCCTCAGTTTCCATTACTATTGCCATTTTCTGCTTCACTCTCTACTGCTCGACTCTGACTTTCTTCAATTCCTTCACTATCGAAAAATTCTTCACTTTCTATAATTTTGAGGGTTTTTTTTAATTTATTTATGTTTTCCATGGCCAAAAGTGTAATTCAGAAAATTTCATATAGATTCAGGTTGAAATTCAGATTCAAATAAATTTTCTTCAATGTTCTTTTGTTTTCCGGCCATACATGTCAACAACAAAATTTTATTTTATTTGTCAAAATATTTTTTCTGATTTTATCTTTTCAATGATTTATTATTTCCTAAACTTTCCATTTTATTTGTTGTTACTTCTTATCTGTTTTTTTTCAACACTTTTACTAAATTTGTTTACTTTCGTTGTACTTTATTTCCCTTGGTTACACTATTTTGTAAACAAACGCGTTGCTAGGCATTATAATCAGTTACGTTATTTCTGAAAACAAAGCTGAAAAGTAAAGTTTTCTTCTTTCTTCACTCCCGGTCTTTACAGTCTTTTTTAGTGGCCCATGACCTGTAGACTGGTGTGAATAAGACCGGGAGACTTGTGTTTAACTCTTTTATTATCTTCTCACATAACTAATATAACTAACAGATATTTATAAGCAACTGCTTAACTAAGCTTGACTATCACCTGACGGTACCACGGATCACAATAGACTGAGTCAAACCTATAGCTGTCGCGCATGTGCAAGGATTGACATAATAGTACTGACTTTAATATTGGAACGTACCATAGACCTTCCATCGTGAAGGTCCGATACTTCCCTCAACACAAAATAGGTCACTTTATGGCAAAGACCAGCAACAATTCATCTGGCACATATCTTTACCAATGTGAATTATGTGGCAAATGTTGTCCCTCTACATCCCTTCTTTATACACACAAAAAGCAAAGTCATCCCTTTTATGGTACAACTGCTTACAATGTGGTAAGTATGAAAAATATTCAACTGTTTCTGATGTTTGCATTATTTCACAAACCATTTTTTCTTGCAGGTCAATAATTGTAATGAAATTGATTGTAATTATTTTACAGCAATTAACAAACAACATGATGATTACGTTAATAAATTAAATTAGTACTAATTTTGTTATAATGATGTAGTTTGTTAAATTAGAATGTTTAATAAACATACTTTAAATAAAACATTTTGTCATTTAATCCTTAGTAGGTTATAGGAGTGTACAGTAGATGCAAAATAACTTGACCTATATTTTAGTACCATGTGACTTGCGAAGTAGCAATTTTAAGTACAAAAATGTTTAGTGCACAAGCCTCTTTATGGACATAATATAGCATTGTACTATGTTATAGATAATATTAGACTATGTAAATAATTTTGATTTGACCAACATGTTTGTGTTAAATGAAGAAACTATATATGAAAATGATCTATTAAAGTAATATTCTAAAATCACTCACCTTGTCTGTAGGGGACATAACAAGTTGGCAGAAATACAGATACGATGCTGACTCTACATAATTTCCACATTCGTATCGATATTTAGCTAGACGATACATACTGTCAATCATTTCAATTTTGAACTGAAATTTAAAATTTTTACAATTTAACTTAATAAAAACATTTCATGAGTATAATAGTTGAAATCTATAATCAAATTCATATACCTCAAACTCCTTATTGGTGGACAAATAGTTTATCAAAGTTTTGGGATCTCTCATAGTCTCTACTGTTTTCATAACGTCATCCCTCTGCATGAGTCTTAATACTGGTTCTACAGCATCTTGAAGAATTTGAAGCTGAGATAGTACGACACCCCTGCGCGATTTTATTTCCTAGAAAAGTAATATGTATACATGTTAGCAAATCTAGTTCAATAAACCTTTCCAACATGCACTTTTAACTAGCTACCTCGGCAACTTTGTTTACGTGGATAGTATTTTGCCTATCCCTCGGGAACAGTTCCTTTTTTCTGGATGAAAGGTAGAAGGAACTAGTCCTTTTTTCCTCCCTGACAACATGTATGCAAATGTATGATGATCGGTAGAGTAGTTAAGATGTGAAGGCGTAACAAACAAAATGACTTTCGCAATAATAATATTAATAAGGATTCTACTCACTTCAGGTGTATCTTCGTCAGGGTAAAGCATTCCTCTGATATCAATAACATAATCAATCATATTTGTTTTGCTCAAGATTTCCAGCTTGGCTTGTAGAAGTTCTGACTGATCATATGTCTTGAAAAATAAAACAGAAATGATCAATAATTATTTTCCAGATTGAATGTAAATAAATTATCAAGACAAAATTGATGACGAGTAAGGTTACGTACCTCTTTTGCAGCTAAAAATTCTAATAATGGGAAAACGAGATGCCGGTCTAAATATTGACCTATTTTAAAAGTTAGATCAAATTTTGAATAACTCATTGTGTTGTTCCAATTTCTCTGTAGATTATTGGCAAAATAGTAAAGGAATTTCTCGTCCTCTTCTAGTTTTGAAAGGAATAACCTCAAAGATTTCCTTGCTTGCCCGACCTGTCAAACAGTGGGTGTATTCCAGCAGACCAATCGCTAAGTCATCAATCACCACAGAATACATTTTAATCATGCAAAGTAATTTGTTTTTATTGTTCAAGTTTTTACTTTCCATGGTTAAAATCAGGGGCCTTACTATGAGCTCTTATAGCAGGACTTATATTGAACGGCCTTACTTTTTCGTACCATGATCTCAACGGTTAGTATGAAAGCAGGCCTTAAGCAGTCTTTTTTACGGCCTGCTTTTGAACTGAATGGTTTCTTATTTGCTGATGGTAAGCCCCCAGGGGCCTTACTATGAGCTCTTATAGCAAGGCTTATATTGAACTGCCTTACTTTTTCATACTATGACCTCAATGGTTAGTATGAAAGCAGGCCATAAGCAGTCCTGCGGGTCTACCGCCTAACTCTATCACTTTAACTCTGTCTTTGGTTTATGACGTCAGTGCACTGTCCGTCCTAGTCTTGTCATCGTGTTATGATGATATCGATGATGGGCGGAATGCGTGGACTTCGGCTTCGTTGAGGGTCTGTTACACCCGTTATGAATTGTAGGTACAGTCAAGAACACCACGCGTAGCATGACCACTCTCGAGAAAAGACTCGACTCACAGAACAATGGCTTGTCTACACCCAAATGTCACTATTGTCGGGTTGAGATCGAGATACTCATGCTCGCACTTTTACACTAGTAGACTCGAATTGTTCTTTGTCGTGGCCTTATGTCAAAAGTCGACAAACGACCACTTTTCTCTTCAATTGACATTAATTTGACAGTTGAGTCGGAGAAACTTGTCTACTACCCCTTGGGTAGTCGAGAAGGTCGAGAAAGTTTTTTACGTATTTTATTTTATGTAAATCTAAATTTCGCAATAAAAACAAATAAAGTTTCCCGTGCTTATATTTTATTATGGAAAAAAAAAAAAAAATGTGTTGATTTTTTTTTTTTTATTTATAAAATTTATAAAAAATAAAATGAAAAATTATTAAGTGTAGTAACTAAGTATTTAATTTTTTTTTTTTTGTAATTATATTAATAAAAAAAATTAAAAAATAATTCTAAATAATTCATGCTTAATATAAAAATATTGATTCCTAATATTACCACCCTTTTTACCCAAATATAGTTTTTTTAACTTAAATTTTTTAATATTTAAAAACGTAAATTAACATTTTATTTTCATACGTTGATTTCAATATTTTGTAATTTTCTCGTCAGTTTCCACAGACTACTAAATTAACAAGTGTGTTCAAAATTCTCTTAATAAAAGAAAGGCAAGCGAATCTATATCCATACAGCTAAAATTTACTCAGTTTTAAGTTTTGCGTCGTGAAATGTATAGAAAGCACTTTATGAGAAACGATGGCAATTATGGTAATTATTTACTATTGGCAACATTATTTCTTCTCGAGCTCGAGAGAGCTTTGTCTACGGAAGTGAACGCTCTCTTGAGTGTCTCTTTATCTTAGAACTTATTTTAAAATAAGAATCATGTTTAAACTAAATTATTTCGGATCATTTTAGATAATTTCGACGTTTATTGATGTTGAAATAAAAATGTTACCTTTTAAAATTCATATTTGTAATAAAAAGACATTAAAAGATTGTAAAAATCTTAGAGCGAGTCCCACCTGTCTGTCAAACTGTGCTCGCATATTTAGACGACACGACAAGCAAGTCTTCGTAGACAAGAGTCCCGTTTGCTCATGCTACGCGTGTAGAGTGAATTTATTCATGTTTTGAGATAAAGGATTTATCGGAAAAGCCTCTGGGGCCTTACTATGAGCTCTTATAGCAGGGCTTATATTGAACTGCCTTACTTTTTCGTACTATGACCTGGGGCCTTACTATGAGCTCTTATAGCAGGACTTATATTGAACGGCCTTACTTTTTCGTGCCATGATCTCAACGGTAAGTATGAAAGCAGGCCTTAAGCAGTCTTTTTTACGGCCTGCTTTTGAACTGAATGGTTTCTTATTTGCTGATGGTAAGCCCCCTCATCGGTTAGTATGAAAGCAGGGGCCTTACTATGAGCTCTTATAGCAGGACTTATATTGAACGGCTTTACTTTTACGTACCATGATCTCAACGGTTAGTATGAAAGCAGGCCTTAAGCAGTCTTTTTTACGGCCTGCTTTTGAACTGAATGGTTTCTTATTTGCTGATGGTAAGCCCCCAGGCCTTTAAGCAGTCCTGTTTAAGGCCTGCTTTTGAACTGAACGGTTTTTTTATTTGCTGATAGTAAGCCCACTTTTGAACTTTGGTTACTTTGCAGTTGGCTACATTTTTTTTACCTCTAGGGGGGCAGCTGCCCCCCCCTGCCTACCCTTGGCGACGCCCCTGTATGACAAGGATGGACAGAGCATTGCGATCGCTCTGGCTAAAGCTTTGAGTTAGGCGATAAGGCCGGCTTTTGAACTGAACGACTTATTTATTCTCAAACACACTATTATTTCAAAACGATTATAATAATTTTCGTCAAGATGTCACGTGACGTAAGAAAAGGTATCCGGTGACCATTTTGGCACCGTCTTTCAAGTACTGTCGGCCATTTCAGCTGACAGACTTATGTAAAATCTCTCGAAAAGAATAAATAAGTCTGCCAAGCAATATCTGGCCGGAAGTCCTTCAAAAATTATTTTTAACCGGAAGTGAAGGATATTCTCAAGCTTCCGGCCAATTTTATTTGTGATAATCTTCTGATCCTCGCTCTGCATAACATTTCCGCGGGCTGATTATCTAATTAGAAAGCACCTAGCGACCGGTCTCATTTGACAGATAAATGTGATACATTGCTTCTTCTTTTTGGGGTAAAAAAAAAACATACCAAAGAAAAAGTAGCAATGTAAGTATGTCAAAAATGAAACCGGTCGCTAAAATAGTTTCTATTTAGATAATCAGCCTGCCGACCGTGTGCTATGCATTTCATAGTGATGATGACGTAGGCAATATTGTCGCGGGCTTATGGACTATAATAATAAACACTTAATTTATATAAATCAACAGAAACATACTATGAAGATTTAAATTACTATTTAAATTTAAATTACTATTTAATATAAAATATTAAATTGACTAAGCACAATATAATATTTACAAAGAGAAAGTCAAAAGAGTGTATTAAAACTTAAACCAATTGAATTATCAATTAAATTACAATACAACAAACTAACCAAAGACAATAATAATATAATCTATCTACAACGAAAGTGGACAACACTAATTTTTAAAGCGTGCTTCTGCCCATTTGTCGTATTTTGGTTGTATTTAATAAAATTTTACAGAAATTCATGACGAATAATTTATAATCTAATATTAAATGCGGTGTTAAAAGTGATAAATAATCAGAAAAAATATTTTACCCACTCAAAGAGGTGCGCGGCGCAACTCGTTTTAAAATGGCGTCGGGCGTTCATCGCTAGAGTGCGTCATAAATAGACGCGATGCATGCGTGATAAAAATGGCTATAAATAGAGTGCTTGCAGTTCTAATGTTGCATTAGATGTTTTTAAAATGTCAAATACAGTTATTACTAACTATACGGACTTAAACGGGCCTTCTACAAAGGCCGACAGTTCTGTTGTTGTTATTGTAAACAAGGATGGATCCCTATCGGTGGATCAGAATTTACTGGGTACTCTAATGGGTAAGTGTAATAAACCTTTATTTTATAATTAATGTTCACTAGAACCTGACTGTCTAACCGTTGTTCTAGTTCCTTTACGTTTATAATAAAAGTACCTAAATGCCTTCAATACTAGAATCCATAGGTTTGATTTATCTGTTCAGATAAATTTTAACACCCATGTTACAAGCGTTATTGGTCAGCGATATTACTTGAATTCCTTTCCTATAAATCATCTTTCATTAGGTAATAGTTTCAGACGAAAACCTAATTTCTAATTTTTGGCGCCAAAATTTACTATTATATCAGTTTTGTACAGCTTTTTTGCATTCTGACCGAAATTTTATACATGATCATGCAGGCATAACAGGGAAGACGAACCTATCTTTCAAATAGTAGGTAGTTGCCACAAAAAAATTATTACTTACTAATTTTTATCAAATGGGCTCATTCATTACTAACATTATTTGTTTTCGGGCTTAAATTATAAGCAAATACGCTCAACCTAATTATTACTACAGGTACAGATGGCTCTCAAGCTGCTGGAATAAGTGTAGTAAGAGTGGGCCATGAAGGCAGGCCCGACGATGCTACTGACTCTGAATCAGAAGATGATAAAGTGCCCCATGTTACACTATCTGTTGATAGTTATTACGATGAACCCAACAGCATTATAAAATATGGTAAATTTTATAGATTAATTATACCTGTCCAATGATATTATTGTAATACTAGCGGTAGCCCATGATTGTGTCTGCGTGAACAGTTATTTTTCTATCCCTTGAGAGCAGTACTTTTTATCTGGATGAAAGGTACCCTAAATGTGTCCCTAATTCCCTATGTCTTCTCTACCCCTGACAATGTGTATGCAAAATTTCATGATAATTAATTGAGCCATTAAGACGTGAAAGGGTAACAAACAAACATACTTTCATGTTTATAATATTTTAATAACGGTTTGTAATTTGTACTACCCAGTGATAAAACTAATAAAAAATCCTTACCTTAAATAATTTTTAAAGATTGTGTAAATTGAATCTTGATTAACTATGTGTTTAACCCATTTTTAGACAGTGGTGCAGAGATGTTGCAATCATTAAGAATAGAAACAAGGGAGAACAGTTTGATTGGTTTTCAAAATGATCATTGTTACACACCATTCTTATCACCGCGTCAAACTCTACCACAAACAAATGAAAGCTATTCAACTTATGATGAACCCGTTATTGAAATCACACATACCCCACCACCAAAACCAGTTCCAAGTTCTAAGAAAATAACCATATTAGAACAACAAATCATACCAAAAGGTAAAAAAATTGTTCTAAATTCTTCAGAATCACCAGTTATACTGAAAGGAAATGATGTGTTGAATAAACCACTACCTATATTACCGAAATCCAAGAAAATCAGTGACCAAGAAAAATCGGAGAATTTGCAAAAATCAGATGATTCTACAGAATCCTCATCAATCAGTTCAGGTGACAGCATTCCAGACAGAGACTCAGATTCTGACTATAAGGAATCCAAAGACAGAAGTGTCACTCTAAAAGTTAAGAAACCGAAGTTGAAACCTCGTATTCTGAAATCATCCAAGGCAGCAAAATTGGAAAATAAAGTTGCATCCAGACTTAAGGCTAATAAAAATATATTGAAGAAGGAAGTTAAGGAAAAGATTAACAAAAGTATATCTGACAAAAAGCAGGCTACCATAGACATTGAGAGTTTGATTCCTTCTTCAGAAATACCTACGAATGCAACTGCTGTTAGTGAACACAATAAATCTGCTAAATCATCTCAAAAGCCTGTGAAAAAAGAAAAAAAGACACCAGCTCATGTAACAGCCTTACTGTCAGATATGACTTCATTATTTTCTACACCAGATGTAATTCGAAGGGTATCTACTGATACTAAACTGCCCATAAAATCAGACACTAAAGAATTAATTACCACAGAGAAAAAAGTTTCAGGAGCACCAAAATCGCATGAAACTTCTAGTGAAGTTAAAACAACTGATAACCATAAAACCCTTATTGATAGCAGTGGCATTGAAAAATCTAAGAATCCTTCAATAACTTCTCCTAAAACTTATATGAGGCAAAAAGATAAAATGTCTAGTGATAAGCTTTCAAAGGGTTATGAACTTACTGCAACGATCCCCCAGCTGGATGAAGCAAGTTTGGCACAAATATTACAAGATACCTCTGGTATTACTTCCAATCCAGTGAAAAGTCAACCTACAATTTCTGGTGTAAATACTATGACTAGCCCAGGGTTAACTGGTCCTTTATCACCAACGTTAGACTTGCTGGGTGGCTTGCAACCTGAAGAAGAAGGATTAACTGAAGATTTATTGATGCATGTAGCACAATTGGTAGAGAGCTCAGAAAACCTGCAAGAGGTCATAGATAATCAGGTTTTGGGTAAGGTTGATTCCACACCACCAAAAACAACACTAGTTCACCCATCTTACCAACAGACACCAGGTAATAGCTTATATGCTCAGACTCTTACCAAGTCAGCACAAAAGATGACTATAGTACGTAAAGATCCCATAGAAATAGTAAGGCGTGATGGTCGTGTAATCACATTACCGCCTATTGAAGCTCCTGCAACTAGATCTTCGAAGCGTAAAATTCAAGTGGATACAAGTACCCCAGTTATAGAAGCGACACCAACACAAGTACAACAAGTACCTGCCCAACCGATGGCGGTAACACCAGAACCTCAAGTGCAGGTTGTATCCAAACAGTACACAAATAAAAAATTATCAAATAAAAAGCAGGAGCCTCTACAGGTACAAACACCTGTCGTCGATAAAGTGTCTGCAGAGTCTCAAGAAAGCTGGAATTCAGAAGACGATCCTTACAGGTATTTTTGTTTTATTTTTAACTTCCAGATAAAACCTCTTGAAAAAGTTCTTTATTAAAAGTATTAATTAAAAAACTTATTGACAATGACAAATGACATTGTCATATCAATCAAATTGTCGTTTATTTATACAAAGTAAATTTACAATATAAAAAATCTCAATTTTTGTGCCCAAAAATGAATAGGCATATTACTGTTATAACCTGTACAAACTGGTATTTTAAGAAACTTTTGTACTTTTGTACACTATAATATGATCAGGATTTCCAGTAGGTATAATGAATAGGACTTCTTTTCAGGTTATGGTGTATCTGTAAGCAGCCACATAATAACAGGTTCATGATATGCTGTGATGGTTGTGAGGATTGGTTTCACGGTAAATGTGTCAATATTACCAAAGCCATGGGTCAGCAAATGGAGGAACAAGGAATAGAATGGAGATGTCCTAATTGTATCAAAAAGACGAGGACTGCCGTGAAGACTCTTAAGGTAACCATTTCTATCTTTTTAGATAAATATCATTGTCTTCCTTTTGCCTAGAATATTATTTTTCATATATCTTTTAGCTACATAAAAAGGCTTAAAAGAAAAGACATACTTCAACTGGAGTAATGCTCGAAGAACCTGAGGGGGAGAAACTCTCAGTGGAGAGTTCACCCGCAATGACAATTACTTACATAAACCAGCACATTTGCTAAAAGTTCAACTGATTGCAAATAAAAACAGAGCACAAAAAAAAAAAAAAATATCTTTAATTTTTATGTATATTATAGGCTATACCAGTGCAAAAGAAAATTGAATCTGATACAGTAAGTACACCTCAGCTTGTTACAAAGGAAGCAACTTCTAAAACCAGTTGCATAGTGTGCAAGAAACCGGCTCGAGCCAGCAGCATCTACTGTAGTGACGCGTGCATTCTGAAGCACGCCCAGGACTCCCTAGGCAACCAAACACCCACCAAACCAGAGGAGGCGGGTAAATCATCAGACAAACAAAAGTCCGATTCCAGGGTATGTCGCAAATTTGTACCACGCTTTAGCTATATTGTGTACTCTAAAAATACCATAAGCCATATTAACTGCCATGCAATCTACACAATTGTCAAAGGAAACTCATCTTGATATTTATCAGTTTATTTATTTTAGGTTATTGTGTATGAAAGAAAATCAGGAAGGTTATTGGCTGGACCAAACGCTCCTACTGCAGAAAATCTAAAGACATGGCTACAGAAAAATCCAACTTTTGAAGTTGTGCGTCCAGGAACTCTTAGTACTATTAAACCCAACATGCAGTCGAGAAAGAAGTTGTCTAATGAGCCCACCAAAATTCAAACTACACTCAGCTTCGAAAGAATACCTCGGAAATCTGTTGAACAACCAACAACCAGTAAGCATATACAAGCAGAGCAAAAGCCTAAAGCTCAGATCCCAGAAGTCAAGACAAAAACTCCGACTGTAATAAAAACAAAGATGATGCCAGAAACAAAGTTGAAGCCTCAACAACTAGAAACTAGAGTCAGGGGTCAGCCAGAAAAAATAGCTAAACTGATCCAATCACCTCCACTTAAGGTAGAGACCAAGTTAATGCCTCAACCTAAAACTCCAGTGGCTACTCGAAGTAATCCACTTCAATATCCAGATTCTCCAAAGCCAAGTACATCTACCCCCAAAAGTGGGAATGAAGCTCGGAAATTGAATCGTTCTGCCAATAGGATATCAAGTTATGAAAAAGTAAGTAATAAAATTCTCATAGTAAATATGAAAAAAATAATATTTAATTGATATTGTATGTAACGCGGCGCATTACGTCACAGTATTTTTGTAGCTCCAATAGTTTTATAGTATCATTGACGTTTACCTAATAACAATTCAAAACATATCCTCTTCTTGGTTTACTAATCATTCATGCATGATGGAAACTTTGTCAAAAATAATGCTTTTATAGTAACAAAGACCTTGGGATTGTTTGCACTTTGATTACTCACACGGGCTGGTAAATTTATGATAATTATTTTTGCATAGGCTCCTTCAGTATCGCCGTCTACTTCGCGTCGGAAAGACTCGCTAGATACAAACAAAAACAAAATGGATTCCACAGACACAATTCGCGAAAATGTGAGGAAGGCATTACAGGAGCAACTAAGCCTACGCATGTCCGAGAACACTGGGCCCAAGTTTTCCGAAGCAGAAATACAAAGGTTTTCTAACGAAACTGAATATGAGTTGCACGAACTATTCCGCGATGTCGGCATGAAATATAAAGCGAAATATAGGTCACTAATGTTTAATATCAAAGACAGGAAGAATCTATCACTGTGGCAAAAAATATGTGATCATACTATCACACCAAAACAACTGGTAAGTTTATTTATTTTAGATGAGATAAGATCCTGAAGTGTACAGATAATATAGATATACAAATGTGTAACCCTTTAACCCAATCACCTGTTTTAGGTTCGCTTATCTCCAGAGGAACTGGCAAGTCAAGAATTAGCACAATGGCGAGATCAGGAGGTGAAACATCAGTTGGAATTAATTAAGAAATCTGAACTAGATATGTTAGCTGCAAATAAAACATATG
Source organism: Agriphila straminella (assembly GCA_950108535.1). Classification (NCBI taxonomy): domain Eukaryota; kingdom Metazoa; phylum Arthropoda; class Insecta; order Lepidoptera; family Crambidae; genus Agriphila; species Agriphila straminella. The sequence goes on along the minus strand of OX467306.1, from coordinate 7,870,900 downwards.
TTCTAAAAACACATAAAGGAGAAGAGGTAAGTTCAAAATTAATAACTTTGAAAAAAAAATATTCGGTGTTTTTACATAAACATAACTTACAATTTAACTTTGCTATCAAATAGGTGATGCAAACAAAGGAGTCCGTCAATACAGAACTAGATCCAAATGTTGCAGTTGAAGATTTGGTAACAGCTTTGAATGATTCCACTGCTGGTGAAGAAAATAAGGTTGACACCTCTGAGGAACTGTAAGTTGTAAAGATTAACATAGTATTTTTACTTTCTTTGGCACAGCCATGTCAAACTCAAAATCGTTGATGGGCCAAATGCTGCAAAACCTAACTCTAAAGGAAAAAAAACTCATTGCATAGGTAAAGTGTTACTTTTTAAATTGAAATTGAAATATTATTGCGACACGCTTGCGGGCCGCAATCATCAGGAGGATGTTTTTCAAATTGGATCGTGCCGCTGTCCAACGTGTAAAGGCCGCATGTTTGACATGGCTGCTTTGGAACCTTATTGACATCTATATTAAATTCTTATCCAAAAAGTTGCTTGTATATAAAAAAAATGTTTTAGAAACAATACAACTGGCAAAAGTGACAGTACAGAACGAAAGTATGGTAGTAGTCGCAAGAGAGGAAGGGATGACAACATTTCTGAGTATTCTAAAAAAGACAGACGTGATTCAAAGCGCGATACTGAAAGCAGAAAATCTAGGTCTTCCAGGCGAAAATCTGACACGAAAGAAAAGGAACCTAAAGAGGAAAGAAGATCGTCTCGAAGGCACGAAAGAATATCCACCAGAACAAAATCGGTGTCGAGAGATAGGTCAAGAGAAGGTTCCAAAGAAAAGTACCATGAGCACTCTAGGTACAGGTCGAGGTCGAGAGTGAAATCGAAGAAGCGTTCCAAATCAAGAGAACATGATAGATCAAGTTCACACAGCCGCGATAGGTCGCGGTCGAGAGGACGCTCCAGGCGACGGTCCGATTCCCCAGACACATCAAAATCCAAAAAGCGATCGCGTTCCAAGGTCAGGTCCAGTACAGAAGATAAGCACAAGCATCGATCGAGATCTCAGGACAATGTTTATAGCAAAAATAAAAATGAGTAAGTAGAAGAATACATAAAAAATATTAACTATTGTCCAAACATTTACTTGATTATTGTCTAAATATATAAAATATTTTCAGCTCTACTGACTCAGACTCTATAGAGAGGCCAAAGTCAGCTATGTTGAAAGAAATTCACCCAGAGTATGACCCTCACGAACCGATGATAACATCCGCATTTTCTGACGAAGATTTGAGGAAGTCTAGAGAGGATGTTTATGAAAAAGAAATTGAGGAGTATGATAATGATTATGATGCATCTAAATCTTTCTCCATCGATACAAATATAATAATACCATCTCCAAAATATGTTGGAAAACAAGACAAATCATCAGGTGATTATATATTTCTAATACATACATAACAACCTACCATGGCTCCTTTTTGCAAATAGGTATAAGTGTTTAAGTCGAAGATGTTTTAACTGCTAAATAATAAGATTATTTTAATTGCCAAAGACACAAACAAAATTAAAGACCCCATTTCATTACAAATACGAATATTTTATTTTAATTGCACAAAACACAGTTACCCGTTGTTAATGTTGTTTGTATTTCAACAGAGCCTGAAAGTGATCAAGAGCCCAGTAGTACTGTAGAGAATTCAGCAGCAATAGTATGGAATGGTTGTATCAACATGGTTGATGTTGCAAGATTTTATGTAGCTGCACATGAGGTACTTTTTATTAACCAATAATTAATAAATGTCTATTTTAAAGTAAAAAGAAACAATACTAAATATTATACTAGAAAAAATCTCACACCAGATCATATTCTGAATTTTTTCTAGTATATTATTTAGTATTGTATAAAAATAACATTGTGAATGCTAAAATATCAGATTGAAAAAATAAAAAGAAACACTAAATTTAATCATGTGCAATAATACATTTTGTAGGTGTCAGGAAGTGCATCTGATGTGGAGGAGGATTTAAATGCGGAACTTGAAATTGTCGGAAGAATAAATCCAGACACTGTTTGGGATTATATTAATAAAATGAAAAGAGCAAGCAACAAAGACATAGTTGTACTCAAGTTACAGGCTGCTAATGATGAAGAAAAAATGCAATACATTGCGTTATACAGCTATCTTAGCAGTCGAAATAGGTTTGTAACAGTAATAGTTTCAATGTCTTTTTATCTTATGAAATATTTGCTAGTGGAGCTGTATTTCTTTAAACATACCATTTAATTCCAGGTTAGGTGTGGTGAAAGTATCAAATACAACGTCAGTAAAAGATATCTACATTGTCCCATTGCCGGCTAACACCCCCCTGCCCGCGGTACTATTACCGCTGGATGGGCCTGGCCTCGGAGAACTCAAAACTCACCTTTTGATATCTATTATCATACGTCAGAGAAAAAAGCGCATGGCTCCTCACATTCCTAAAGAAGTCGTACCAGAAAAGGTCAGTACATTTTACTCCGTTGATGATATAGTGGACTCTATAACTCATACATAATTAGTTGGACACAAAGTATTTGTTACTTAAAATCTAAGATGTATCATCATTGTTACACATTGTGCCATAAATAGCGCAAATCAATGATAAATGATTATGATGTTATTGGAAACGACCTTCTTTTAAGCGTGATAAGGATAACTCAAAATTAAATCCTTTTCCAACCTTGATCTACAACTACAAAAGCGGTTCCGCTCTATATCAGATCTGTAGGCCTAGCATGACCAATGACCATCGAAACACGATATTATATCGCGTGATATAGCGTTTTATCACGTTTAACTGTCAAAAGACAAAGGATTTTGACAGTTGAGTGTCGATAAAATGCCATATCACGCGATATATATCGTGTCGTGTTTCGTCGGTCATGCTAGGGGGCTGAATTCTTTGAAACAACAGGCAAACATGTTGACACTTTTTCGACGGGTGAGTATAAATTCGTGCATGTGCACTGGCGAGCGACCAATAGCGCGCGCCCCCCTCCCGCCGCCCGTGTGCCTCACCGCTACGCATACCCGTAATACGCGTTCTGCGCAATCCCCACCCGATTTCAAGATGTTTGTTTGCTACTCTGGACCGGGGTCGGATTAAATAATTTTATTATGCAGTGCGTAAATTAAATTGCTCTTGGCTATGAGGTTATAGAATAGTAGAATGGTTTTTATGTCTTTGAAAGGATTCGGTTCGCAGTGCGGAACCGGTCGGGGTATAAAATTGACTATACTCACCGCCACAGGCGCTGCTAACGTCGGATCCATAACAATCGACGGCATCTCAAAATCTATACATATGCTGCTGGAGACCTTTTTATGGGCATTTACCCCCAATTTCCCTTTTTATATTAAATTATATCTAAATAGGGTTGATACTAATAATTATTATGGAAGTTGGTCAGTAATAGAATCAAAAAATGAAGAAATCCAAAATGTGTTGAAAGAAAAATTGTTATTTACGTAAGCTTCCAACATCCAAAAATTGATAGCAAACACAGCAAACAACAAAATAACAGGTCTATATCTACACTAGCTACTACTACTACTAAGTTAGCGGTGCGGTATGTAGTGCGACGACTGGTACTCGCTACTACTACTACTACCAAGTTAGCGGTGCGATACTGCGACGACTGGTGGACGATTTGTGAATCAGCCAAATTATCCTGCCATTGCGTGTAATAAAAATGGTAATCACCACTTTCCCAAAGATGATAAGCTGAGAACCCCAGGTTTTCAACTCTTAACTGCTTCACAGTCCAATGAGAGACTTTCCAGGCAACGTTTCTTAAAAATCTACTAAATGGCGCTGTCCAATTCTCAACAACCTTGCTTGATAGTATGGTATATAAATGTGCTATAGTAATAAAGAGTACCATCGTAAAAAAAACATATACATCATAGATATAGTATATTAAAAGGGGTAGATGCGCTACCGAGCGACCGGGTGTAAGGGATAGATATATTATGACGTTAAAATATGGGGTTGCCATGATCAGAAAAAGTACCCTTAACTACACCGTTAAGTTAAAGCACGGAAATCGTCTACTTTAAGAAGAATTTCGCACTTTAATCTGCAGATTAACGGATTCCGTACTTTAACGGTAACATACGTATACATAGAATAGAAATAGAAATGGAAATAAACTTTATTCGCAGTAATTGTGGTACAGCAGAGATATTAATAAAATGTTAAGACCTCATAATTCGCCGTTTCCAGCATGCAAAAACTCAGTATAATTATAAATGGTACTCGACTTCCCTGCTAAAATCGAACTAAATAACAATCGTCATTGCAGTCGGGACGGGAGTACACACAACTGCCCTGCTAAAAAAAGAGAGATAGAGTAAACTAGCTGGGGTTCGCTCAGGTAGTTGATATGAGATTGTGTGGTTAATGGAATAAAAAGATAAACTTTAAATTAAAACAGGTAAAGTCTTTATTAAACGTTGGAATACAGAACTTTTTTTATTAACGTTAGTTTTTCTGTTTTTCGGAAACAATTTTATTCAAAATGTTTTGAACAAATTCGTGTGTGGCACCCAATTCTTTTTTCCATTTGCTTCTATCCATTTTTCACGAGTTTTATCTTCCGTCGGAAATCTGGAAAAATCAAATCGCTTGAAATTCCCTGAAATATGGGGTAATTTTTGGGGAAAATTTTCTATATAGTAGGCATCCGGAAATCGAATTATAAACCTACTGATTCTAGTGGACGTCAAAGCTAAGTTGACTTCTACTATTACGTAGATGTACGCAATTTTACCGGTTTGCATGTCAAATGTTTACGAGGTTATTTTTAGAAATAATTTTTAGATTTTTCCTATTTATCAGGTATTTCATGATATAACTAATGATTTAGCTCAGAAACTTGGTTCCTGTGAGATTTGAGAAAGAAATACGTGATCAAAATATAGAAAACAGTGTACTTACGCATGAAATGTAACATCCGATTCTTTTCTTTGATTGTTGCTTTTGCAGCCAAATATCGAACACCCCACCATTTTGCATGCTAGACACAAACACAACACATACGATTTATAATAAATCTTGGGTATCAATTAGGTAGTAATCCACAAAACCTTTAATTTCTTTGGCACTCTTGATATAACCCCACTTGTTTATTTGGCCTAGTTGAACTGTACCAATAACCCGACCATGAAATAAAGTCCGGTCGGTGATAGAGAAAAAACATGACACTCTTCTCTATTTCCTCCTATAGGAATCTCAATAAGACGATCTCGCTCTATCAAAGCATGTCAGACCCTTGATATACATAAGGATTTTTGACAATTTGTTTTCTTTATGTATAATCTTTTTGTAAAATTATTGAGAATAATGATAACTTATTATTAATAATAATTTATTTTAATATTATTAACTTGTATTTGCTAGTAGGTATGGTTTATGTTACTACGCGTGAAGACCTATACTCCGAATTTTAATTCGGTGCAGTAATTTGACAGCTCCAGTGTGCCCACTGGGGTGATTAGCAACTTGCATGGCTGTCACCACACAAGTTGCTAATCACCCCAGTGGGCACACTGGAGCTGTCAAATTACTGCACCGAATTAAAAGTCGGAGTATAGTAACTTTCTGGTCTATAGCAGTGCTATAGTAACCCATTAAACTTGGCATGGCATGGCTTGTCAAGCAAGCCAGGAAAAAAAGGATACCATTCTATCAAATCAAGCAACGTTGGTAATTGGACAGCGTCATCTAGTACATTTTTAAGGATCATTGCCTGAAAAGTCTCATTACTATAAACATTTTACTCACAAAAAGAGAAGGACCACAATTTCACCAAATCTCGTAAAAAAATAAAGCCACCGAACGGACAGACTCAAAGTTACAGATATTTCAACAAATATCGCAAGAAAAAGCCACCGAACGGACAGACTCTTAGTTATCGCCTGTAGTACACCTCCGCCGCTAAACCGTACCAGCGGTGCCGCGGTAGTTCCGCTGCGAGTTGTCTTCTATTGACGACGATATATGAGGATCACATCTACGTAGCGGTTTCGCGTCATCTTTCACGTGTGTGTGTGTTAACGCAACGGTCGGAGCCGATCGGGTGGAATCGCGCGTAAAAAATCTATGCATTAGATTAGAACAAGCCGTTCACATTTGTTTCGCTTGTCGAACTCATAGCGGAACAACAGAATAGATAATAGTACTAGCTAGCGTACAGAAGTTGCAGTCCGCAAAATCGTTTAAATAAATTGCGACTCTTGCTCCGACACAATAAAGTGCAATTCGGGTCACACAGCGCTCCCTTCGCTCCAAAACATTCACTTAGTAGTTGCCTCTCTTTCTATTGCGTAGGTCTTATCTTTTCTGACGTATGAAATTTGCGTCCTCTAAGATGACGCCGAGCGCTTCATACTCGCGCGCGGAGTGGCGGAACCTACTGCGTAGTTTCGCGGCGGAGCGGAGGTGCGCTACAAGCGTATGGGTCTGACGAATGCAACGCCATCTGTAATATGCTTGCGTTTTGTTCCCCATTAGTAGTAGTATAGTTTTGTGCCGTAGGTGTCTCGCAGTAGCCGCAAGCGGTCGTACACGCCGCCGGGCGCGGGCTCGTATACGCCGCCGCCCGCGTCGCCGCGCCGCCGCGCGCTGCCGCTGCCCGCCTACACCTCGCCCGCGCTCTCCACCTCCGTCAAGGACAAGATCGCTGCTTCCTTGGGTAACGACAGCTAACGTCTTCTAACTTCTTATCGTATGAGGAATAGTGGCCACCTCTGGTGTTAGAGTTTATCAAGCCGCCTGCAAGGCGTCTAACGACAGATGACATCAGCCGGGACCGACGGTTTATCGTGCCCTCCGAAGCACGGAAGCGCTCAGTTGTAATGCCAGTTAACGGTCACCCATTCTCTTTTGCTAAGCAACGCTCGGTCCGGCCAGGTGACGGACCTGGCCGGACCGAGCGTTGCTTAACAAACGTGATCGAGTACGATCAGTCTGTCAAGCTCCGCCATGAGCGCTTCACAACAGGGTTGCGTTCCAAACCTACGCTCCGAGTGCAACCTTACCACAACCAAACGCTCTAACGGCGTTCCAAACATTAGAGCGTGACGTTCGGTTGACACAACCGTCCCGTTCCAAATGTCAGAGCGTTGCAACTTTTTAACCATCAAAATGGATGGTTATAAAACGCTCTGACGTTTGTCTATAGAAAAAATGTCAGTGTCAATTGACATTATTTTGTATTTTGATGTTTTTGAGTCTAATTATTAAAATAATCATGGTAGATCCTCAAAAAACGGATTTTATTTGATTTAGAATAAAGAAAAGTTTAAATTATTCGTATTCCAAATGGAAAACGAAGACTTTGTATTGACATTGACATTTAAAGTTCTTGGTCGTTCCAAACCTTAGAGCGAGTTAAAAAACAACCAAACAACCGTCGCTCTAACGTTCTGAACGCAACCCAGCTAACTCAAATTAGGGATGGGCAAAAAACCCGGTAAAACTCGCATCACGTAAAAAGAGCGATGAACAACAAGCAAATGATGGAGGAATCTATACTGTTTTCCGAAGACTTAAGATACATTTTCTCTTACCTTTGAAGCACTTATCAGCGCTCTTTTTACATAACGCCTCTTAAAAAAATGCTATATGCTGTGCGGGTTGTCATTTTTTTGCCCCGTGGTGCTGTGCTACCTTTTAAGGGTGCATCGTGCATCCACTAGCGCCGCCCAATCAAGTAAAAATCATTACAACGTAACTGTTAAAATATAAAACTAGTATTAGCTATCAACTATTTTGTATGCATTAATTCTTAGTTTAAATGTGTTTGCGTAGTTAAAATCTGGATTAACCGCAACGCAAATTGCTAATGCGCCTGGCCGCCATTTTTTGTCATCTGCCACCGTATTACAACCTCAACTTGCCAGTTTTCTGAATGGCTATAATTTGTCTCTTTTATTTGCTATGCAGCGAGAAAGAGATGTAACTAGCAATTCATAAACCTGGCAAGTTTTAAAAGGTTGTAATACCCCCTGGCTACAATGTTTTGGCAGTTACATGTCAATTTTAGTTTCGGATGACGTCAATGTGTTGTTAATGTTACAAAGTTCCGGCGCATTAATAGAATAGAAAAACGTTTATTAACAACACACAATAGGATTAAGAAGAGAAAACAATATATAGGTAGGTACACATCAGTGGCGTGCCTAGGGTCTGAGATCGGGGCAAGCCCAAAGGCCAAAAGCTCAAAAAAAAAAATACACAAGCTTCAAATCTTGTACATTCTTTGTTCTACCAGTTAAATTATTTAAATCGTCATAACCCGAGGTATTCCAAACGTTCTTGTCGTTCGAAAAAAAGATGCAATACCAACAATTTAATTTATTTAAGTGAGAGCAACCAACAATCCAACGAGTTTTGTACACATTTCTATTGAATTGCCTTTTGTTAGTCTTATTAGTTTGCAAAATACACAAATCTGGAGTAGGTCTGTCTGAAAATACGAGCTGCTTTTTTTCGCCAAAATTCAATGAGCTTACCTTTCCCTCGCCGATCAAAACTTTGACACATTTTAATCCTTCTCAATCACAACAACATCTTTTCTCATCAATCTCACACACAACATCAGCCGTCGATCTGAACATCTTTTTGTACAACGAAAAACACTAACTTATGCAAAACAGAGAACTTTATCAAACAAACATTCGCTCAAACTGATAAAACACAACACCTGTTGCTACTACACACAGGTGAATACGTGCTGTGCTGCGCGCCAAACTAGATATCGCTCCTGATTAGTATGCGCTACGTAGCCATTGGCTCGATTGTGTATTGCTGCGCAGGGATTGGCCCGATCGCGAGCTGTTGGCTACTGTTTCCGCGGCGGCATTGGCCGTCGTGTGCTGCAGCTGCAGCCCGGCCCGAGGCGACATGACGAGACGATATGCGCTGTCATGGCAACTCGGGCGGCCGCGCCGGGGGCATCGAACCCACTTGTGGCTAACATCCTTAGAAAGCCTGCTTTTACTCGCATCGCGCATTTCTCATAGAATCTATAGATACGTACAGTAGTATGTATGTAGTGGGGTACCAGTTTCGTTAATGTCAGAAGAGTGCGGTAATATGAATTCGCGAAGCCCGGTTGCAAGCCAACGAGTGCGAGAGAGATGTAGTGTATTGTTCGATTAATACACTATATTACGCAGTTTAACGACTTGACTATCGATCAGTTGTTTTAAAAATTGAATCTTTGGTGATATTTGATTGAAAATTTACGATCGTGAATAATATTTTGTTGTTGTCTATAATTGAGATTCATTAGTAGTGTAAATAAGATTTTGTTAGGGCAAGCCGGGCTTTTGGGCTTGTATGGAGGTACCGCCACTGGTACACATTTACACAGAACAGAAGAGGGATAAAAAAGATAACAAAGTGTGCTGCTAAAAGGCCCTGTCTCCCTAGAGATAGAGCCAATTAAGTTGAAGTGGAAAGAGGGCTTCAAACAAAACAAAATTTCACATGAGTCATTCGTAGATGGTCAGAATGACCCAGAACCACTGTTATTCTGCCAGGGCCTGGAAACAGTCAGTGGTCGAACACAACACATGCCACAAATTTAACGAAAAATGACATACAAGGAGTAAAACAAATAACATTAAGCCAAAACTCGTACAAGAAAATTTTCACAAAGAAATATATATATAACACAAACGATAATACAGATAGACATGACTTATTTTATTTTAGTTCGACGCTATGGAGCGCGATCCTTTTGCCAAAAAACGAGACTAAAACGCCTTCCGCCCATTAGTAGTTTGCGGGGATTATAACAAAGGTTTTGTATGTATGACAGCGTGTGCGGACGACGAGGAGGCGTACAGCCCGGGCTCGTCGAGTAGCGGCGGCAGCGGCCCGCCCGCCGCGCCCGCCTCCGCCTCCGCGCCTGCGCCCGCCTCCGCGCCCGCGCCCGCCTCCACCACGCTGCGCTCCAAGATGGAGGAGCTTAACCGCCAGATTGAAGAACAGAAACAGCAAATACTCAAGATGACTCGAGCCGATTCCTCAGTAAGCGCAGAGGTAAGGCGATGTGTTGTATTATATAACATTTTGTGATCTTTCTTCCCCTTTAGGCTTTCGTCCATACGGGGTTAGTACAATGCTGAAACTATTGACAGATTCGTGGTTGAGCCAACTCGCGACACGCGATAAACTGTGTAATATTTGCTAATCAAGACAATTTATCTTATTTTCTGAACTGCAAGCCGCCTACCTATCAGCTAAAAACAATGAAGATAATAATAAGCTTTGATTTGACAGATGGATGTGATACATAATGCACTGCTACTAGGGCTTCCAATACCGGTATTTGCAACTTTTGTGATGCTAACAGACTTTTCTTAAATGTTGATAAATGTTGTACTATAACTTATAGCCGGAAAAAGAAACCGTTAGAATTTGATTATCAGCTTCAAAACAAACAGGTCGTCAGGGTGTCCGAGGTTAGAGATCTGGGAGTAAAACTCGATTGCGAGCTATTGCTTTCTTTACATATAGATGATATAACAAGTAAAGCGTATAAAATGTTGGGCTTTATCTTCTGCCAAAGTGTTGATTTCAAGGATGCAAAAACTCTGATTCTGTTATACAATTGTTTTGTTAGATCTCACCTTGAATATGCTTCTACTGTGTGGAACTGTCAATACGAAGTGCATATTAATTCAATCCAAAGAATTCAAAACAAGTTTGTTAAGCGTCTAAAATATAAGTTTAAAAATTATAATACTGATGATACTTTTATTCCTTTAAGTCTAAGAAGAGAACACAGAGATATAACCTTACTGTACAAAATTTTAAATAATACTGAAGACTCACCTTACCTTTTAAGTAAAGTTTCATTTAAATGCTCAAGATCACTGCGTTCTTGTGATACGTTTTCTGTACCTTGGTGTCGTACAAAGTATGCAAAAAATCGATTTATTCCAAGAACTTTACGTATCTATAATAAGAAGTATGGTTGCATTGATATTTTCAATCTTAAATTCTCGAAATTGAAATCTGAACTCTTAAATATTGTGTAGTATAAGTATAACCTCTTAAATGTACTGATTAATTCTTGTACTCATTCGTTGTTCGTTGTTATTCAATAGTGCAAAAAAACATCTTAACTCTTTAGTACATACTTAGCGAATTCAATGTAAATTATTATAAGTGGAAACTTTTTTGGCAAATGAGTTAGTATATATTAAGTTATTACTATGTAATGTATAAGGCTGTTTGTTTCCCAATAAAAGATAAATAAATAAATAAAAATAAAATTTCAGTGTTGACTAATACCGGTATCCGGCAGGCTGATTATCTAAATAGAAACTATTTAGCGACCGGTTTCATTTGACATGCTACTTTTCTTTGGTAGGTATGTTTTTTTTACCCCAAAAAAGAAGAAGCAATGTATCACATTCATCTGTCAAATGAGACCGGTCGCTAGGTGGTTTCTAATTAGATAATCAGCCCGCGGTATTAGCCTACTAGCCACTGCCCCCGTCGCGCCCGCCCTTCGTCTGCGTGGAAAGTTTTTTTTCTATCCCTCGGGAACAGTACTTTTTCTGAATGAATGGAACCCCATAGGGTAAGGACATATACTTTCCTGTACCCCTGAGAACATGTATGTAAAATTTCATGATGATCGGTTTGACACTGACAGGTGGTGACAGGCGGGGCGCGGCAAATGAGAACCATAGAGTACCTATACAATAGATTGTTTTCTTTTTTTTTACGGCTTTGAAGATTGTGGATAGCGTAGTAGTGCCAGATACAGACTGTATTTAAGACGTGAGGGCGTAACAAACAAAAGGACTTTCATATTTATAATATTAGTAAGGACAGGGATACCGGAATTACCGGTATTGGAAGCCCTAATTGCTACTTCTTTTTGGCACTAATATAAACTTATCAAAGAATAGCAATGTATCAGATCCCTCTGTCAAATCAAAACTTACATTAACTTCATTATTTTTAGCCGATATACCAGGGGGTCAAGTCTGCTAATGTTTTCGTCAAAATCGTAGTTCGATGGTGTTTGAATGGTAATGCTTTTTGACACAGTTCTTGTTTATTAAACCCAAAACCGAAACACATTGTGTTTGTTGAACCCAAAACGGAAACATAGTGTCTTGATTTTGGGTTTAGGAAACAAGAACTGTGTCGAAAAGCATTACCATTAGGACACCATTGAACTACGATTTTGACGAAAACATTAGTAGACTTGACCCCCTGCAAGCTGGCATCTGTTTCAAAAGAGTAATCAATGGCACGGCCACACAATCGCCGATGAAAATAGGAGAGCGGTGTGCTCCCTTGGAAGGGATAGGATAGGATAACCATCCGCCATCGGCGATTATGTGGATGTGCGCGCGATGATCGTGGTTCGTGACGATTACAGACTGCCATCGGGCCGTAATGTTGACCATTTGACTTATTATTGACCAAGGAAATTATAAGTACTTCGTACAACAGGAAGGTGCTCTGCGGCTAAAAAACGGTCCACTTGAGATAGCAAGTACGAGGTCAGTTTGTCTCGCTCTATTAGGGTAACCATAAGTTTGAAAACAAATAAACTTGTTCTTTTTTTATGCAATTTGTTATTAGAGTTTGGTCAACGAAAGATAAGATTCGGTTGGAAATGTAACTAATTTTGCGATGAATAATAATATTCCAATGAAACGGAAAATTGTTGTCACCCCAATTGTTTCTTATTAAGAAATCGTGTGCTGGCAATGTGCTGGAAAGAGACACCCTCACCTCGTACTTGCTATCTCAACTGGACCGCAATTTTTTTCTATTGAAATATAAACCTTATGTTTTAAGGACAAAGTGTATTTTCGTATACACAGAAATACGGCGTGCACCTTCCGTTGTTATTATAATTTCCTTGGTATTGACTTAGTATTTTATTTTTCAACACACTTGCTCGTAAAGTGAGCCCTAATACATCGCTTTTAGGGCCATAAACCGAGCTATAACAAACGCGTGCAATAATATATAAAACACTAGTACGTAATAGAATTAACCCTACAAAGTTAAATTAGTACCTAACTGCAAGTTCTATGCGAATAAACAGAGCATTCCCAATTTAGCTGGGTAATAGTTATTTTTTTTTAACAACAAAGAGGTTTTATGCTGCTGAAAATTCATGTACATCTTTGTAATAAATAAATGTGTAAGACCTTAATTAAGTCAAACAAATATTTATTATTATCAAATTATTCATAATTCACAATATTTTGTTATAAAATTTTAAAATATTTGCATTTTATCATTTAAAATTATAATTTTGAAGTAGGCTGTATGCTCACTCACTCCTTTGTACGCAAAAAATTCTTGCGTTGGGCGTGTGAAAAAAAACCTGCGCGCCTTTACCCATAATTATCATATTTTGTTTTTGTCGTTTTTGTTGCTGTGTGGTAAATTACTTTGTTTTTTCCTCGCAAATGTGTTGAAAAACGTCGTATGAAACTCGTCAGCTCTTGCTTATTGCACACTTGGCTGAGTTACGCCCTCGCCTGCGGCTCGGGCTGCAACCCACAGCCTTGTGTGCAATGAGCAACCTAAGCTAACTTGTCTCATAATGTACTATATTGTTGCAGGATGAAGCTTATTCGCCGTCGCGCCCAATGACCCCGCCTGCAGTGGTACCTCTGGCCGACATTGCTCTCCCCTCTAATCTGCAAGAGATCCTCGCCACTATAAAACAGAGGTCTGAACCGACATCGGATGTCGATATGCGTACGTTGCCTTTACCCCCTTAGTTGTAATATTTTAGTATTTTAGAGTAATATATTATGTAATAAGCACAAGATGAATATTAATTTCTCAATGTACCTCTTCTTCCCTTTCTTTCATAATTCATGTACTTTTGTACATATAAAACAGTACAAGTTATGTCATAATCTATGAATTGGAGGATTTATTTCACTTTAGACAGTGTGACGACTATGAGAGCCCACAATGATCTCCGAATTTCTTCTTGTTCAAAATTTTTATATTATGCATTTTTTTGCATTATAATATTCTTTTATATGTGTGTGTGTGTGTGCGTATTATCTACAAGGTGTAGATTTAGATTGTCGAACATGTTGTATTTAGAACTAAGAATAGTTTTATTCAGTGGGCTATGTTAAAGTAGGACACAGTATGTAAATGTGCGAAGTTAAATATTATGTGCAATAGGATAATGCCATGGATGAATAAATGTCGTATCGTTTACTGTATATAGGTAGGTATAATATATGTTTACATCATTCAAAATCTTAAATGTAGTGTACAAAAACTTTTAAGCTGTTTTACCTATATTGTAATAATAGATATATTTTACCTTCTTTTGGCATGAAAAATGTATAATGAAATAAAGACATGTTTCAATTCAATATATTTTTTTATTTTATATACTATCATCATCAAAGAGGGACTTTATAGGCATAGTTTTTTTGCTTTTTATCGCAAAGGTGTTCTGCCTAAAGGGTTTTACGTTTTTGTAAACCTCTTCTTTCAAAAATTTGTTATTCTTTATCTTATTTTGCATAGCCATAATTTTGGTCTCCATCAGCTTTCTTCTGGGTATGTGTCTTAATGCAAACTCCCAATCGCCCGTTAATCTCAAATCTGCCAAAATAGGGACCATGTGATTTATGTTTAGATTCTTCTTAGATCCTGGAGCCCATTCCAAATAACGGTCAAGCGGTAGTTTTGCCATTTTTATACCGTCTCTTTTAGCTCTAGCTAGGGAAAGTGGTTCATTATTAACCTGAAAAAAATAGTAAAATGTATGTAATTAATTAAGGTCCATCTACTTCTCATATTTTGGGTTGCATTACATCATACCATACTATTACTATGCAATGATATTATGGGTAATTGAAATTATCTGTATACCAGTGGAGACCCTTCACCACTGATGTATACTAATGAAAAATAAACATTGTAACATGTGCTACTCTAGCTGTTCTATTATGTTAAATGAAACACAACAAATGTTCAATATTATGTAGGTATATAAAAACGGGGATAAATATAATGATCGCCAAACAATGCTTTTGTACCCTAAGCTCTCGCTCCAAAAAAAAACTGAACACCAAAAAGAGAAAGTCTAAAAAATAATAGTTGTAGCTATTTTAGTCACAACTGCACTTCAAATTGTATTCAAGGACCAAATATAGTAAATGATCACCAAATTAATGCGATATTTGTGCCAAAATAAACCTCTATGCTTGCCATAAAATGTAGGCATATTATCAAATAAAGTACAATGATGCCAAATTAAGTAACAAGTCTCGGGACAGAGACATGTCCATGTTTATGTCCCGTCTAGTTGCGGGCAAAAGCTGTATGATTATGACCATACTAACCTAACAACCATAATTAGTATTAAAATCATATACCTACCCGCCTAAATAATTATACTACCTTTTTTTGCTCGTGATTCATTCAGAAAACACGCGGGAAACGCTGTCACTGTGTGGTCACTGTCAATGTGATGGGCAAGGTTTAAACCGGGACTTTTGAGTCGTTACGGGATTAAACCCCTCATTATAGTACAGTTGCATAAATAACTATTATTTCATAGGCATAATACATTTGCCATGTGGATCGTTTAATTAAAACAAAAAAAAAACTGACTTCAAAGGTTTAGGTTTTTTTGAAGTCGGTTTTTCGTTTTTTTAAATATTTTTTTATTTTTAGTGTAGGCGTTAGAGTATAATATATTCTGTGGTGTAGGTACCTTCTGTATTAGGTAGTGTAGGTATATTATTTAGGTAGAAAAATCAAGTCAGCCAAACATGAGTTAATCGCGGAGAAACCATACATACATATGGGTCAAACTGAGAACCTCCTTTTTTAAGTTGGTTAAAGAACTACACTATATCCCTTTTCCAATAAAAAAATAATTATCTTATTCAGTTCATAAACAAAGAAGTTATACGACTGATCATCGAGGTAGTTCACACAAAATCATACTATTTTCGTGCTTTTTTCCAAGATTACATGAAAGTACTGAACCGATTTCCAAATTTTAAAAAATGGGACCAACTTGGGAGTTTACCTAATGTAATAACGTTTGAATCATTTTAATCGGTCCAGCCGTCTTCGAGTAATCGGTGGACAATGTGGACATACACAAAAAAAAACAAATATACAGAGAACCTCCTCCTTTTTTGATTAATTTTTTGGTCAAAATACAATGAAAAGCAGACTAAACAATAAATCACCATTGCAATTTGAGTTGTAAGTTTTAAGATTATTATCCAATGATATTAAACGTAAAGATAGGTTATGCGCCAACATCATTGCTATTTAAAACAGCGTAAAGGTACTATAGATACACACATTGGCCGCTGCATGCGCATTGGCTGCCAATTGACAGCGCGTCAGCTGTCTCCTTCACTCCCACACGCAAAGCAGACAGCTCGCTCTTTGTACAATATGGCCGAATAAAGTAATAGAAAATACATATTTTTATTAAATACAGTACTTACGTGTGAAATAAAGCATTTTTCCGATCTCTGACCGTTGCTGTATAATTTGTACATCGTCTAAAGACGCAAGTAGACATTTTTTTATGGTATTTCACAATTTTATTGCGTCTGATTGACGAGAGCCGCGTGTGTTACCGTGTCGCGAGACTGTGTCTGACTAATTGAAAGTCGGGCAATTACCTGACTTTCGTCTTGCCATTGTGAAGCGCGGGTAACCTATCTTTACATTTAATATCATTGTTATTATCTTCATTTTAAACACAACTTATTGCATTAAATCTATTTAATTAATTTAGATCCTACGGGAGGGAATTTATGGGTAACCCAATGGTCGGGTTTAAACGGGTCTTTGGCCATCTCTAAATGTCAAATTTTGAGTGACCAATTTTTTTTAATGTGGCCTACAACGTGAGCAAAGGTGTATGCTTTAGTTCGTGTCGAGCTGTGACGTCACTAAGGGTTTATTACATTTCATTTAAGGGTTAATTACATTTCATTTATTTTCTCCATAAATATTGCTTTAAAAATTCTAAAACTATTTTTCTCCCACTCCTGAGGGGCAAATCTAGAAACGGTTTTTTATATTTTTACAAAAGATTTTTTGTCGTGTTGTCCATTCAGGATTTGGTGATCGTTTAAAATTTTTGGAGAACATTTACTTTAATAGGATAACATGATGTTAAATATTTGTATGACATTTTAAATTAAAATATGGTGCAAATTTTGGTGATCATTTACTATTTTTGGATACACACAATAATTATTTTGGTAGCAAGATGTGAAAACTTTGGTTAGAATTTCACATTAAAATGGCTGGACTATTTTTGGCATTAAAAAGCCTTTTTTGACGTTAAATTTTACTATCGATATACGATCAGTCAAACATAAGCCTATAAAAACTAACATACCTTGTCAACCATACACCCAATAATATAGATAGAATCATGGTCATACGTAGTCAATTCTTCACGACAATGAGGTGTAAGGTACACTAATTTGTTTTTAGGAAACAGCTTTAGATAACTTTCCTGGTGTATATTCAAAGGGAACCAGGGTTCCTCAACTGATGGTATGTTCCTATGTAACTGTTTCATAAATTCACCATTAGGGTCCACATTACACAAATTAATATCAAATGGGTCTTTGTGTAATCTATTATCAGCAAACACAAATGTCATCTGTTTAGCAGCGTTCAGTGTTTCTCTGTGTACCATGTGTTCTTCATATGAACAGTCAATGATCACTTTCTGACCAAATTTTAAGGCCAGTATGGATCTGAAAAAATATTATTAACATTAAATTAATCTCATCATTTTTTTGGGCTACATACCCAAAGGGTTAAAAACGGGACCCAATAGGGTTCAGAGTCTTAGTAATAACTAAGACTACGCTGTCCGTCTGTCACCAGGCTGTATCTCATGAACCGTGATAGCTAGACAGTTGAAATTTTCACAGATGATGTATTTCAGTTGCCACATTACCTGTAATTATCAAAGTTATTGATAGATTGATCTCGGATTCTTAAGAACAGTCCCTGATGCTTTAAGCCGTACAATAAATCATCGGGATATTCTTTGTTTTCTTCTGGCTTAAATATTTCTAATTCTTTCCTTCGGGCTTCTTTTTTTGCCTAAATATTTATAAAACATTTATGTAATATAATTGTATGTAAAGTTGTATGCAATCACTTATTGTATTTATTACTTTTATTTACACAGGTTAATTTTCTGATCGGATCGCCACCTCATTTAAATTAGATTTTACAAGAAATTTTTGATAAAAAAAGCTCAAATTGACCCATGTAAATCTTATATAACTCTCACAAACAGAAACAAAAGTTATGTACCTTTTGATTTTCTCTGGCCTTTTCTGTTTTCCATAAATATAATAGATAGTTGTTTCTTTGATTTCGGCTTGGTAATGTCATCAAATGTTGCCACTGATAACTATTCAATGAACTAGGTGCACAACGACCGTCTTGACGCATAACTTCTACCTCGAGCATAAGTATTCTTAATTTCTTTTCAAGTTCTGCATCATTATTGCATAGTTCGTTAATGAATTTGTCTGCAAGAGAAATGCTAGTAACATTAGATCCACAATACAGGAAACTCACATACTAAATTTTCCTTGTAGTCTGTGAACAAGTGATTAGGTACCTGAATCATCCTCTAATTTAGTTATACTTCCAAAGGGTCTACATGTAACTTGTGTTTTGCATTTGAATGCTTTTAGATTTTGAAAAGTTATTTTATTTCGGTTTTTGTTTATGAGACCTAGGATGGATTTGACACAGTACATTATTTACACTTACTTATATGTCAACAACAAGATTTAACTAAATAACTTCTATCACTTTTAACTCCTCGAATGCATGCAAGCAAAACCCAACTAAGGCATAGATATAGTATATAACTAAGGTCGGTCGGTTTTTCCGTTTTTCCGTTTTTGTTTGTCGGTGTCAGTTTGACTCAATTATTTTACTCTTTGGTTTGACTTTGACAACATGCATGGGGTGCATTCCGATTCAGCTATTAACTAAAATCAATTTCAAACAGCGTTGACCAAGATAACAAGCGTATACCGATTCCGGCCTTACTTACTATGAGCTCATAGGAGTGGACGATATAAATCGTATATAGTTTTTAAAACGTATATTGCATCGATATCGTCAAATCCGATACGATGCATTCTGAAACTATATATTTGGCAAAACACTATATTGCTTCACGAATGCGATTCGCGTCAAAACCACGATATTTACGTAATCCGATTTAGGGATATTGTACCGTATTACAATGGAATACAGTATCGCGCGAAACGCTGAGTGTGAGCGAGACGAGTGAATGAGATAGAGAAATAGCAATGTTATTTATCACAAACGACTCTAAACCTACTTACATAATTTCAACTCCCAATTCTTTAGTTATAAAAATTAAATTGAATTGACCTTAACCAAAATCATAAAAACATTTATTATTTACCACAGAATAAATAATAATAGGCATTTCGTAATGTCTAAGTATTATTTACTTGCTCTAAAAATCATTTATGAATATTAAATCATAATAACGTAAAGCTTATAGAATTTAAGTAAGTAAACCTATATTGGTTGGTATTGATATTTGGTCGCCACTCACAATATCGCCGATATCAAAATATATAGTTTCAGAATCCGATATCGAATATCGATATATAGTTTTGATTCGATATTGAAAAAAAGCTATATTACCCACCGCTATGTTAATTTGACAGATGTATGTAATACATTGCTGCTTCGTTTTACGAGTTTGAGTTTAGTTTGTTGAATCTCTGCTCAAGCAGAGTTCTAGAAGGAGCGGTTTTCTGACTCGACTCGAAAAATTGGCATCGACTCCTTTTGGACCCCCTAAAATTGCTTGTCAATCACATTTTAATTGTCTAGGAGCGTGATGTTGATTTTGAGTTAAGTGTTTTTTTTATAAATCCATCAAAATTAATGTATTAAAATATAATTAATTGTTTGTAGGTATTATGAACACCACTGTGAATACACCTTTTCCCTGCAGTTGCACTGATGACTCACTGCTTTCTCTTTGGCTGGTGCTGCTGGTCACTTGCTTCACGTAGTTATATAATTATAATATGATTCGGATTGATCCGATAAAGCTTTTGTAGGCAGAGGCCGTTCGCACGGCTCAGTTAATTTGTAATCTTCCACTCTAACCCCTTATCAACCTATCATTGACTTTTCAACACACTTGCTCGTAAAGTGAGCCCTAATACATCGCTTTTAAGGCCATAAACCGAGCTATAACAAACGCGTGCAATAATATATAAAACACTAGTTCGTAATAGAATTAACCCTACAAAGTTAAATTAGTACCTTACTGCAAGTTCTATGCGAGTAAACAGAGCATTCCCAATTTAGCCGGATAATACAGTTATTTTTTTTGACAACAAAGAGGTTTTATGCTGCTTAAAATTCATATACATTTTTGAAATAAATAAATGTGTAAGTCCTTAATTAAGTCAAATAAATATATAAATATTTATCAAATTATTCATAATTCACAATATTTTGTTATAAAATATTAAAATATTTGCATTTTGTCCCTTAAAATTATAATTTTGAAGTATTAGTAGTAGGCTGTATGCTCCTCACCCCTTTGTTCGCAAAAAAATTCTTGCGTTAGCCTGTGAAAAAAAAACAAAAAAAAAACATGCGCGCCTTTTCCCAATTTTTTCCATAATTATCATATTTTGTTTTTGCCATATTTGTTGCTTTGTGATATATTACTTTGTTTTTTCCTCGTAAATGTGTTGAAAAACGTCGTATGAAACTCGTGAGCTCTTGCTTATTGCACACTCGGCTGAGTTACGCCCTCGCCTGCGGCTCGGGCTGCAACCCACAGCCTTGTGTGCAATGAGCAACCTAAGCTAACTTGTCTCATAATGTACTATTAACGATGAACTGACGACGGCTGACTTTGTTGAAATTGAATGCAACCGTTATTATTACTAGAGCCCATGCGGAAGAAGTCGTGGGCGGCCGCTAGCCTTGCCCTTTGATACTAGTGCAAATGTTTTGATAATAGTGCAGATTTTAACATTGCAGTACCTACCTACCGACCTATTATTTTTTATAAACATACAAACAGACTACGGCAAATCAGAATATACGTTTTGACCTGTTTTGACCTTGAGACCATCGAGATATTATGTTTGTAATAATCTCAAGACGGTCTTATGCCCTAACTAATAAAAGCTGTGAGTAGTGTACTTTACTGTTTACAAATAGAGTTCTATTTGTCATTGTATGTAGGTAGATAATTAAAATATTATCACCACATGACCACAGTTGATATCACAACACCACATAAACAAATAGGTAGGTACCTACATTATCTCCAGCTTGTTTACTTAAGTTTTAAATAAATACTTAAAGTAAAATTTTAGATGTTCAGTATTGTCGTATTGTCTTGTCTACTAGAACAGTTTATTTTAATTTATTTTATTAGCTGTGAAATATTATTAAAACATGAAGATTATCGTGACAGGAGCGGCAGGCTTCCTTGGATCGAGAGTGGCTGACGTTCTACTTAGTGACAATTCTCCTCTTCTGGTTAGAGAGCTATTATTAGTCGATACTATAAAACCAGACCCAAGAAGTGACCCTCGCGTGAATGTTTTAGCTATTGATCTAACAAAGCCTAATGTTGCTGAAAGCCTTATCGACGAAAAAACAGATATATTATTTCACCTTGCGGCTATTGTAAGCGGTCACGCCGAAGCAGACTTTGACCTTGGCTTCAGAGTCAACTTTGATGCCACGAGAACACTTCTGGAAACCGCACGCAAAAGAGTGCCTTCTCTGAAGTTTGTTTTTAGCAGTACACTTGGTGTGTACGGTGGTGGTAAGCTTCCTGAAGTAGTAAATGACTTTACAGCTATCACTCCAGAAAACACTTATGGGACGACAAAAGCTATGTGTGAGCTTTTGATTAATGACTATTCGAGAAAAGGGTTCGTTGATGGACGCATTCTGAGGTTGCCTACCGTGAGTGTACGGGCAGGTGCCCCAAATAAGGCTGTTACGTCCTTTGCCAGTGGGATTATCAGAGAACCTTTAAATGGAGTCGTAGCAATTTGTCCTGTTAGTAGAGATCTCAAAGTGTGGCTTACAAGTCCTCAAGTTGTTGTAAAGAATATAATCCATGCTGCCCTAATTCCAGCTGCATCATTTGGTTCCTGGCGCGGTGTAAATTTACCAGGTTTTGCAGCCTCAATAGACGAAATGGTTCAAGCTTTAAAGGAAGTGGCTGGAGAACAAATTGCTGCATTGGTGCGTTTTGAGAAGGATGAAGCTATAAATCGTATGGTAACGACATTTCCAACGAACATTGACAATTCTCGCGCTCTAGGAATGGGTTTTACAGTGGATGTAAGCTTCGTCGATGTCATTAAAAACTACATTCGTGATGATTTACGTAAAAACTGAATGCTACGTAGGTACATTACATAAAACATGATTATGAACTCTCTATCTTTTCTTATAACCCTCTAGCTAGAGGATTTAATTAAAACGAAAAGTAGGCTGCTCTTTCGATTGTTTGTTTGTTTATTTGTTTATTTATAAAGTACAGCTACATGATACATATTAAATAATCACATTAATATACTTATTATAACAATAAAATTTCTGATATGTATCAAAATAACGGCGTACATAGCATTCATTGAATTGTATGATACGAACAAAAAAAAACAATGTTACCTATTTAAATTACTAATTATTAATATACTAATTTAACTTAATTTCAGCTCAAAATTAGTTAAGGTTATCTATAATTTTTGACTTAAACTTTTGCAAACCATCATTGAATATATCTAGTTCAGGGATAGCACTACTAAGTTTGTTATATTCATTACAAATTCGTGCCAAGGGAGATTGAAGACCAAGATTGGTTCTGGCATAAGGTCTTGCAAATATTTTGGCTACACGATGTCGGGGATATCTGTGTGGTACCAAGAGAGACACACTCGATAATAATTCCATTGATTGGATATGCCCACTAATAAGTTTATGGAAGAAGCACATGTCCAATAAAATCCTTCGATCGCGGAGGGTACACATCTTAAATTTTACTAGACGCTGGTTGTTTGTTTCGATCACAAAGGTTTAACTTAAAGTTCAAAGTATAAGGTTTAACTGTTGAGCCACTAATGTTGTAGAGGTGGCGGATGGCTACTGGACTAAATCAATTAGTTCAGATTTACCTATAGATACATCAGGCCAGTAGTTGTACTATTAGTTATTCTGTGCCAGTAGCCAGGATTCTTATCGTTAGAATAGAACTCGTTCGTTTGATAACGTAAATGTCAATGCCATACATTTTTCGAAAGCGAAGCGATAGCGTGCATGGGCATCATATTTTCCGGGGGGCTTGCCTATCTATTGTCTAATTTCATAATCTAGGTATCGTAATAGATTTCGATGTAACACATTAGAAATGTAGCAATCTGTCACATCCATATTATATGGTGCCACACGACACGACACGTATAGTAGGGTGATGTTGGAACGGGCAAATTCACGAACACGAGGCATCTATACCATACTTCAAGCTGTATGGTATGGGGTGTATCCTTTGTTATTAATGTATCCCACGCTGTTTGTAATAGGAATGGTCGGTCACAACAAGCTCAGAGCGCGGCAAGAGCATGTGGGCGCCAGGATTTTTTTCAGGGAGATGCATCTGCGTCTACACTTATAAGACTTATAAACTTAAACTTACTTAATCGAGGAGGATATTTAATTTATTGTCAAGGCGATGAACAAAATTGAAC
The DNA here is from genome assembly GCA_950108535.1 of Agriphila straminella. Lineage (NCBI taxonomy): Eukaryota > Metazoa > Arthropoda > Insecta > Lepidoptera > Crambidae > Agriphila > Agriphila straminella. The sequence goes on along the minus strand of OX467306.1, from coordinate 7,847,013 downwards.
AGCAACCTAGCCTAGACTAGACACCTTCAATTTTTTATTCAAACAGTAACTAAATAAAAATATAAAAAATCGATGTATCTTTATCCTGACAGGGGGGTGCAAGTGCACCCTCTTGCACCCTGCTGCCGGCGCCCATGGGCGAGAGTTTACTTAAGCCGGATAGGTATGTGGTGAAGCTACTGCGTGCTGCGTGGAATAGCCCACCGGTTCACCTTGAGTCGAAACAATCTTTTAGCAGTTCATCTAAAGCTTTGTCCACACTTGTATCATTTCGGCGTATCAGATCACCGTATCTTTGTCATACATCGTCTCTTTGATACAGTATTACTCCAACGTACCACCAACCAAACTAGCGATGTATGCTAAAGATACGGTGATCTGATACGCCAAAATTATACAAGTGTGGACAAAGCTTAAGATAGTCATGGCTACCGATTTAAGCCGTTCAGTTTAAGGCCTACTTTTGAACTAAACGGCATAAGGATGGTTTCTTATTTGCTGATGGTAACTGTGTGTGGCCCTACCATGAGTTGATGCAAACTGTTTACGTTACCGTAAACTATCGTTTTGTCTCTTTCACTCGCACTGACTGTGAGCAGTATATCTGATCGTTTACGGTAACGTAAACAGTTTGCATCAACCATACATCAACTCATGGTAGGGCCACTGAACGCAATTACACTGTCATGAGGTTCCTTCCCGTTCCAAACGTCAGAGCGCACTATGAGTCATAAGGTCAATCTAGCAAGACAAAAAGGGTAAGTTCAAATCTATAATTGTATCAAAAGCGATACCTAACAGACACTCCCGATGTCACTATTCCAGTGATCATTTTGTGCAAATACCTTCCAATAAATTAATAATGAATTTTAAAGTGGCATTACGAGTGTCGTTCACAGTGAAATCATTCATTTTTTGCGCTTGGTTTTCGTCGATATTTCTAAGTGACTATAAAAGTTTATTATTCATTTAGTGATGAATCGTGAAGTTCATGGTAAGAACTACTAGCTATAATCATTCAAATTGAAAATAGTTTTACTAGTGCCTAAAAAAAGCGGGTCGAATTGAGTACCCTCCCTCCTTTTGAAGTCGGTAAAAATGCAGTTGGATGTGATGGATGTTACAAATTTAAGACAAACTTTGTGTTTCTTGGACCAGGAACTACATGTACCATCTTGTACCATGGCTGTAACTTTTTTATGTGGTACCTAGTCTCATTTATGTGCATGTGGTGTGAGTGTTCCTATCCTAGAAATTGATTTGACCATACGAAGAATTTAAGAAATAATTGTGCAAACTTGATGATAAAATCGAAAAAATTGTAAAACCTATGTAGACTAAATTATGGTCGATTATATAGAACACTCATACCGCCAGTCTCGCGAAAACGCCATACTTGATATCATACAATATACTAGACGTATGTTAAAAAAATATATAGGTATGTAAAATTTGTGCTGAATTTGTGACAACTATTCACAAAATAATCAATTCATTATCATGGTTAATTTGGATTTTATAAGGGATTTTTAGGAACACTCACACCACACGGTGTGTGGTGTGGGTGTTCCTGAAATTACTAACTTTAACTGAATAATATTGAAATTTTATTATTGTATATGATAATTCGGATTCAGAGTAAATTTGTGACACACAAATCTTGACACAAAACTTGATAGATCAAGAGCAATTAAACATTTTGTTTCTTTTTCAAGGCTATTTTTATTCACAATTTTGGATGCAGCCTCCACTTGTATACGAGGTCTGGTTAATCAAATAAATGCCAAAATATGGAACACTCACACGAGCATTGAAAAAGAAACAAAATGTTTAATTGCTTGCACCACACACCGTGTGGTGTGAGTGTTCCTAAAAATCCCTTATAAAATCCAAATTAACCATGATAATGAATTGATTATTTTGTGAATAGTTGTCACAAATTCAGCACAAATTTTCCATATATATTTTTTTTAACACACGTCTAGTATATTGTATGATATCAAGTATGGCGTTTTCGCGAGACTGGCGGTATGAGTGTTCTATATAATCGACCATTACTTAGTCTACATAGGTTTCACAAATTTTTCGATTTCACCATCAAGTTTGCACAATTATTTCTTAAAATCTTCGTATGTAATGTGTCAACTTGTAGGATAGGAACACTCACACCACACGCACATGTCTCATTTATATAGTATTACTTAAAGTATATTAGAAACTGCGGTCAGGTGCGGTATATTCCCAAAAAAATTAAAATAACAGACCGTTTTTTTATTTCAGAAATCGTAATAACTAGAAAGGAGTTTTATGAACAATGGTAAAAATACCCAAAAAAATGTTAGCTTTTGAGCTTGACCGTGTGCCACAAGAAAAACGCACAATGACGTATTCAAAGATACTAGATTTCGTTAGAAAAATACGCTAAAAAGACAGTTTGGGTAATACCTATCACTTTGCCAAGTTTTGATGATTCCGACAATGCAGATGATTAAATTCAAGTTTTTTGATATGTTACGTTTTTTTATTATAAAATATTTAAAACTATCATTCTGTATTTTTATTCACTCATCCTCTATTTATTTTCAATTTCCAATGGAATTCGGCTTTGTTCTTTCTCAGAATGACTATTTTAAGCTGGCCTCTTATCACGTAATAAATCTTTCTAACCAAGTGTCAACTGCATACTTAACACCGGTTGCGTTCAGTGGCTAGAGTGCGGTTGTTTGGTTGTTTTTTATCTTACTCTAAGGTTCGGAACGACGAACAAGAACAAACGAACGAACAAGAACTTTAAAAGTCATTTATAGTACCTACAAAGTCTTCGTTTTCCATTTGGAATACGAATAATTTAATCTTTCCTTTATTTTAAATCAAATAAAAATTTGAGAATCTACCATCATCATTTTAAAAATTAGACACAGAACTTCGAAACACAAAAAAATGACATTGACATTTTTTCTATAGACAAACGTCAGAGCGTTTTTCAACCACCGGGTTGCGTTCAGAACGTTCGAGCGCCGGTTATTTGGTTGTTTTTTTACTCGCTCCAAGGTTTGGAACGACCAAGAACTTTAAATGTCAATGTCAATACAAATTCTTCATTTTCTATTTGGAATACGAATAATTTAAACTTTTCTTTATACTAAATCAAATAAAATCCGTTTTTTAAGGATCTACCATGATTATTTAAAAAATTAGACATGAAAACATCAAAAATACAAAATAATGTCGAATGACATTGACATTTTTTCTATAGACAAACGTCAGAGCGTTTTACAATTATCATTTTTGATGGTTGTTTGGTTGCAACGCTCTGACGTTTGGAACGACACGGTTGTGTCAACCGAACGTCACGCTCAAATGTTTGGAACGCCGTTAGAGCGTTCGGTTGTGGTGAGGTTGCACTCGGAGTGTAGGTTTGGAACGCGCCTCCGATTTTAATGGTTAAAAAGTTGCAACGCTCTGACGTTTGGAACGGGAAAGTTGTGTCATCCGAACGTCATGCAATGTTTGGAACGCCCGCCCGCCCGGCCCCGCCGTTAGAGCTTTTGGTTGCACTCGGAGCGTAGGTTCGGAACGCAACCCAGAGGCGCGTTCCAAACCTACACTCCGACACTTAGACATAAAAACATCAAAAATACAAAATAATGTCAAATGACATTGTCATTTTTTCTATAGACAAACGTCAGAGCGTTTTACAACCATCATTTTTGATGGTTGTTTGGTTGCAACGCTCAGGGGCCTTACTATGAGCTCTTATAGCAGGACTTATATTAAACGGCCTTACTTTTTCGTACCATGATCTCAACGGTTAGTATGAAAGCAGGCCTTAAGCAGTCTTTTTTACGGCCTGCTTTTGAACTGAATGGTTTCTTATTTGCTGATGGTAAGCCCCCTGACGTTTGGAACGACACGGTTGTGTCAACCGAACGTCACGCTCAAATGTTTGGAACGCCGTTAGAGCGTTCGGTTGTGGTTAGGTTGCACTCGGAGTGTAGGTTTGGAACGCGCCTCAGCTGTCTGTCACTGTCACCGTCAGTCACCGAATAGAGATTGATTGATTGATTTGAGAAAAGTAGAGAGAGGAGAGAGGTTAGGACCTAGGTTAGATTTAGATCATAAAACTTTATTTAAAAAATCTTTTAGCTATTAATCTATGATCCAATATATTAATATTATCAATCAATTTTTTTCAGTGATTGATAAAAATGGCAATCAATGGCTTGTTTCGCCGTTCTTTCATCAATGGAACACTGTACTCTGCAGCAGCATTGCGGTTTGCTTCTTCTCAAGCCGAACAGAAAGTGTACTTCGATGTGTCCGCTGACGGAGAGCCCCTTGGGCGTATTGTTATGAAACTTAACTCAGAATTAGTACCAAAGACGGCAGAAAATTTCAGGGCTCTATGTACGGGAGAAAAAGGATTTGGTTATAAGGGATCGTCTTTTCATAGAATCATCCCCAATTTCATGATTCAGGGTGGTGATTTTACTAACCACAATGGGACTGGTGGTAAATCTATATATGGACGCACATTCCAGGATGAAAATTTCAAGTTGAAGCACACTGGTCCTGGCATCTTGTCTATGGCAAACGCTGGTCCTAATACCAACGGCTCACAGTTTTTTATCACCACTGCAGCTACTCCTTGGTTAGACAAGAAGCACGTGGTTTTTGGTGAGGTTGTTGAAGGTTTGGAAGTTGTAAAGAAAATGGAGAGTTTAGGTTCCAAAAGTGGAAAGCCCGCTAAGAAGGTGGTTATATCCCAATGTGGTGAGTTGGACAAGTAAATTGTTGCTAGAATAAATCAGTTTCATTTGGAGTAGTGTTTATACTGTGTAGTGTAGGTACAAGTAGTTGTAAATCTGTAATATAAAGTTATTAAAATGTATGTTACTATCATTTGTTTGTTTACTATCTGTTATAACAGCCAGCCCATTTTCTTAGAAATTGCCTCCGTGATTTCTATGTAGCAGTAGATTAGACCCTTAATAGTTGACTGATAAGTAAAGCACATAAACTAAATAGTTTTAGTTTTTTATCCTAAAAGAATATAGCTTTACATAATAAATAACAGAACACAGGGATATGGGTGTAAGTTTATCTAGAAATATAGGTAGTTAGCTTACAAAGTTTAATAAAAGTGGCCCCCTAAGGATTTTTTTATATTTATTTACTCTAGTTTTATTGTTTGATTAACAAGGTCCTATATTATCATGGGGGAGGATCAGCAGCAGTGGGTATAGTGCGGTTGACATGATATTATCTTGCAACAGTTGATTATTAACTAGATCATCTTATAGTGCAGAGGGGCCAACTTGGGCTGCAATCTACTTTAAGATTTCCTGGCCTATTAAGATAGACTTCAAGCATTCTCATTTTAGACGTTCTGAACCGGACTGCCAACGCATATTAGCCGGACGGCACTCACAAAAATTTAATTGTAATTTATGACTACCCTGTGTGCATTCCTGCTAAAGCGCGGCCGAAGTACGCTCGGAAACAGCTCAAACTTTTTTCATATTCTCATGATCAACTGGTCGATTGCGATTGACTTGTTGGCCACGCCTGTTATAGTGTATATTATGCAAAAGCTAACAATTTTTTTCTGTATTCATATCATGCAATGCAAGTTAACAGAGACAATGCCCCAACACACAGACAAGTTAATCCTACTATATTAATTATTAATATTATAAATGTGAAAGTAACTAATACTTACCTATAAACATGATTTACAAAGATGAAGTAAGGCAAGAGACATGTAAAAAATCTGATTGAATAATTAAAATATTCTTCAGGTGACTTGGATGAAGAATTGGTTTGACGAATTGTCTTGGATGAAGAGTATGTCTATTTAAAAATACCTCCTCAGATGTATGGTATTATATTTTATCTATTTTCGAAAAAAATAAAATACTTATGGTACAAGTTGTGTTTATTATTGTTGCGGTGTTATGTGTTTTGTCTTGTTAATGTTTATTTTGATGATCTAAAGTAGCTTGTACAATATAAATTGCGCAACTTTCACAATCACGTTTACAAGTCTGGGCAAAGCGAAAATAAAATGCATATATTAAAATAAGTATGCAATTTTTATTAATCACTAAATGCAACAAATTAGTTTAGGGAGGTGCTACCATCAAACGCTTCTGATCTGCGTTTGATGTAACAACTTATACAGCTAAGTATCAAGTCTTAAGATCTATTATAATAAGGCATTTTTTTAAGATAAAACACTCTCTTCCATATCAAACTATTTATCTCTCTTAACAAATATATATGACAAAAATTTACACATCAACTCCACCTGTCTTTTAACATTAAAATCTGAGATAAATATATTGCTTTTATTTTTATTAATATGTGCAGTTTTCATATTAAAATATTTTGGGGTACTACTTAACATTCACAATGCTACGGTACATGTGAAAGGTGCAATAGCTGAGAATGCACTTAACATTATGATTGTAGACCAAATATAGTTCTTAATAGTATTTAAGACCAGCCCAGGAATTGACAATTTTGAATGTAATTACTTCATCACAAACTATGTAACAAAGATGCAAGAAGTACATTATAGTTATAGTCTAAAATCAGTCGGCATCAAACAAGACAATCTGAATAAAAATGGTAATAATAAATTCAAGAACTACTAAATAATTTTTTGAAAATTTTATCTAGTCATTAGTCAAGGTGTAGTATAGGGTAATAGTGCAAGTAGCACCATTTCGACAATTTTTTTTTTTTTTTTTTAACATAACCATTTAAATAAATTGAACACAATATTGTAACAAAATTAAAAAAAAGCACAATTATCTAGAGCAGGGGTTCCCAATATTATTTATACTACCTACTCCCTTTACGTGACGCCTCAGAGCGTCGTCGCGACACAGTTTGGGAACGTTTGATCTAGAGTTAAATACCTATTTGTTAACACAGTACTTAAATTTTTATGATGCTGCTTCATCAAACGACCAGAATATAGTGTAAAAGTAAATATTTAAAAATTAAACTTGTATTAAGAAAGTAAACAAACAAGTCTTTATGCATGTAGCAAAGATAATATTCATCATTTTGAGATCAATAAATACAGCAAAAACATTATAATGTGTACTATAAAATTGCCTATTTTTTGTGGTTTTGTGCTTGTCATTCTCTATAAAAGTTATTAGTAGGTACTAAAGGAATGTTAATATAATTAGGCATTAATGATGATAGATAACAATAGTGTCCCTGGAAGTGATTACTGTATAAAAAATACTAACTTAGTGTGACATTAATGGTAATGTGAACTAATTCCCAGTAATTTACAACATTTTTCTAATAAATGGTGTAATTTTTTTTTATAAACCAGGTTAAATATAGTATAATCAATTATATATTTACGCATGAAAAATAGCCAAGTATAGCAACAAATGTTATCATTTTTTGAAATGAAGTTATATGGTCACATATTATTAAGTACATAAATATTAAACTAAGAGAATTTACACATTTAATAATAGTTTTTGAGATTTAAATTTTTTATTTAGTATTTTACTTAGAATTATGTAGCATCTAATTCGAAGCCACTTTCAGATTGACCCACTGCAGAGCGAAACTAGATTAGACACTAGACCGATCGTAATATTATATCAGATCACCTTTTACGACGCAAGATTTACGTCACGTGTAGAATTGACTATCGGTTGTGAAATATCAAAATTAAACAATCTAAATTTCTCTAAACGAACTCTTCACTAACGAGAGCGGAACGCGCGCGAGTCTCACTAAAGTTTAACATCTACGAGAAAGCGTCGAAACTACTTTTAAGATATGATTCAAAATCACTCATTCATTCACGTCTAAGTTCCGACCGAACGTCGTATTCGAGTCATTTATTATATAATTTCACTAGGGTGCTCAGAGCGGCGCGCCGAGGGCGGAGTTCAGAGGCGGGGGTCGAAGGGCGGCGGCGGCGGCGGCGGCGCGGCGCCCGCGGACAGCTGGTCCACGCTGCGGCCCTTGTGCAGGTGCAGCACGGCGGCGGCGGCGGCGGCGGCGGCGGCCGGCTCCAGCGTCAGGTGGTGCGAGGAGGTGCGCTTGTGGCGCGACTGCGGCGGCTTCATGTCGCGCGAGCCCGTGCGCCGGTGCCGCAGCACGCCGCCGCCGCCCTCGATCAGCCGCTTGCTCTCCTCGTCGCCGCACTTGGTCGGCGGCAGCACGGTCAGGTCGAGGCTCTCCATGCTCTTGAGCGCGAGTCGCTTCAGCCGCTCGAGGCTCAGCTCGCGGGAGTCGGAGCGCGAGTGGGTCTCGAAGTCCCGCGAGCCGCTGCGCGAGTGGCCGGGGAAGTCGCGGGAGGCGGAGCGCGGGAAGTCGCGGCGCGAGTCGCGTGCGCGCGAGCCTTCCTCGAGCGAGTGCTGGCGCGCGCGCGGTTCCAGCTGGATGGTTTTGGAGTCGTTGCGCAGGTGGCGCGAGGCGACGAGCACGCGCGAGTTGTTGCCGGTGGCGCGCGTCTGCGAGTCCTGCGAGTACTGCGAGTCGGTGCGCTGCAGCCGGCGCGCGGGCTCCAGCGCCGGCTCGTACGCGCCCGCCTCCAGCGGCGTGCTCGTCGCCGAACTCAAGTCGGACATTACGCCCGAGCGGAATCCGCTTGCGTTGTCAGCCGAGGGCAATTCCTCGAATACTGGAAAACAAAAAAAAAACTGTCAAAATATTTTGCTACAGTACACACATAGTACAATAACTTACTTCAGTATGCGACCACAAAAACTAAAAAAAACAATTAAATTGACAATAAGAAGGCGCATCACAAAACTAAATAAATACTTACATTTGTCGAGACTAATGATAGACCCCGCTATGTCCTTGTGCGGGTCGAGCGGCGCGGCCGTGTCTAGATTTCTGCGTCGCCTCACCAACCACCAGTCCGCTAAGAATATGCCCAATGCCACAATTTTTATACCGCCGCACAGGCCAACGTATCTGTAAGAAAATTACAAACACGTGTCAATTTTTATACCTCCAATTAACTATCAATTGTTATCAATAAAAGTTCTTATTTGCCATACAATATTTACCAATTTACAATAGATTTGCCCCCCCCCCCCCCCCCCGGCCCAGAACCTGGGTACGCCCATGGAACTGATACAAAAGCATATTTTATAGATTATGTAATGATAACAGTCGAAAAAGAACTAATTAAAAGAATTTTATTGTTACGTTATCAAACGTCAACTCAGTTAAACAAGGCTCTCAAAGCATCCGACCAACTTGCAATGCAGCTTACTATTCCTAAAACTGCGCAGACTAAAAAGACGGCAAGGCCTAGAACTGGACGAACCTTGAGTCTTTCCACTGGGGAAGCCACTTTTACTGCCAAACGCACCATTCAACACATTTGTTCATTAGTCTACTGATCGCATGATAAAGCACAAAAAAGTTATCAAACAAGCCTAAAAATGTCCTTTATCAAAGCGTATGGTGTGTACCTGTATCTGAATTGCTCAATGTCGTATAACAAGCAGCGGCCGCCCTTCTCGCCGCTGCAGGACTGCTTCCAGAGCAGGCAGGTGGAGTCGATCAGGTTGCCGAACACTATGGGCGCGGGGATGTACCCGAACAGCCGGAATATCACGAACTGCATGCCGAGCGCGAACGAGCGCTCCTCCTCGCTCACAGATCTGTGGAACAGACACCTATTTAATGGCTGGTTTACATTATCTTAGCTTTATTTTATCCACGGGGCCATCTATAAATTACTTCACACGAATTTCATGATTTTTGAATGTCTTTGTCACAGCTGGTGAGATCCCCCCTCCCTAGTCTATGACGTCTATGAGTGTGTCGTCATATATTTAACAATTTTACATCTAGAAATAATTATTGAATTAAAACAGCAGTTCAAAAATACTATTTATATTTATTTAAATGATTTTTAAATGTGACGTCACGAAAATAAGGAACCCTCCCACCCCCTTGTCACACTTCATGGACCTACCTCCCCCTTGACGTGTGACGTAATTTATAGATGGCCCCCAACGGGATAGTGCTTGGCCTTCATCTCACCTGAAGTTAAGTGACGATAAGGCCGAAGGTGGAAACGCACTACTCCAGGTTCCTCATCACTGAGGAACAAAACTGGCTATCTTACCTCTAACTGCCGGAACACAACAATTTTCAAATTGTTGCTATGTCGTCAGACTTAGGTAAGATGGTGGTAGCTAGCCAGGCGGACTTGAAATAAGCCCTACCACCAACCAAACCGAGTACAAATTATACCCACCCTGGGAATCGAAACCGGGACCCCTCCGTCTTACACGGGTGGGCGAACTACTAGACCACAGAGGCGGTTAGCTGTTAGGAGAGTGCATTAGTAGAAACACGTACACGGTCGTATCGTATTAGTGACTAAAGTGAGTAACGTTCTAGTTGCCTTTCAACTGGAATCAAAATTATTTTTGTGTCAAGTAGCTCCCCCTGCGCTCATGCCCGCGCGATACTCCTCGCTATTGAAAGCATGTAAATCGACATTTTAGTAGCGTATTAGTAGAGTGCATTAGCCAAATGACACTCTACTGTAGAGATGGGTTAGCCCGCTGTAAATTACGAGTTGAATCTTGAGCTCTGGTAATCTGCATCCAGGTCGTGACCGTTGGACCCATATGGGTCCAGCAGACTAACGGTCGTTGACCGTGATCCGCGATCCGCGGAGTCCCTTAAGCGGAGTCGGAACTATTTGAAATGAATTGGATCCCTCACACCCGCGCGAACGAACGATGCATATTCTCACGCGCGAGCCCCACTCCGGCCCTTAACACGTTTTATAAACCAAGGGCCGTACTGGCTAACCCATCGAACTTCGGCAAGTCGGCCGGGCTTCAAATTATAACAGATAAATCGAGCCCCAATCAGGCCAAAGTGGCGAACCCCAATTCATGATGTTACACAACCATCGATTTCTTCCTAACAACTTCGGCAAATAGTACAATACGAAATTCCTTACTTCGATTTATCTGTTTTAAGTTGAAGCTCGGCAGACCCGGCAAAGTTTGAAAAGTTAGCCGGTACGGCCCCAGAAATGTGTGAAACTAACCTGAGCACGATCATGAGCAGCGGCATCTGCGTGACCGCGACGATGAAGGTCATGAAGAAGAGCAGCACCAGGAAGGGGAATATGGTGGTGCAGGGCGGGTTGCAGGCGCCGGCCGTGGCCACCGGCACCACCGTCACCTCGCCGCCGAACGAGCGCGCGCCGCCCGCCAGCGCCGCCGCGCGCGCGCCCTGCACCACGGCCGCGCCCGGCAAGCCTTCGCCTACGGTCTCGTGCACGCCTGCAACGATCGTTCATCATTAGCCGCGTACTGACTGGGCGAGCAGCCTCGCGAGGCAAATCCTCGGTCAGTCAGAACGTGCCTCGCCCGAGGCAAACGCACGCGCTGCCTCGCCCGAGCGTGCCGCGATGGCGGTTTTTGACGATGCTCAAAGGTGCCTCAGTAGGTTTGCCTCGCGCACTCAAGACGGCTGTTTTGCCTCGCCTAGCTTGATCGTTCATGCATCATGATAGAGAACAGTGTCTTAAGTTAATACAATTATACGGCGAATATAGACTATTTTGGGATGCGCAATGTTCTGATTATGCTAACAGAGGACTAAGAGAAGATGCGTGGAGAAACATAAACCGGGAAATGAACATTCCAAATATTCCAATAGCGCGCGGTCTCTGTGCGTGAACTAAGCGATCGATGCTGGCTCAGCCTCACTGTGGCTCGGCCTTGCCGCGCGCGGCACTTCATGCAAATCTACAGCGCGAGGCTGCCTCGCGCGGCAAATGTTGCGCGACAAACGTCCGAAGCTGCTCGCTTAGTCAGTACGCGGCTATTAGCCTTTGCCCCTATGGACCGCCGCCGGCCAAGTGGCTCATTTTCAATCTATCGCATATTGGGGCCAGACCACATTGGCAAGATAGCCATTAGTTTGGTGTTATCAAATATCGCCGTCTGGGTTGCGAAGTAGGAAGCTTCTGGGAGATATGCCACCCTGAACATATGGCCTGTCATACAATGATCTCCAATCGCAAAAAAATAATCCACAGACTAGTCATCATAGTACACTCACAGGCGCAGTTGGTGAAGTTGTACCGCGAGGAGAAGGCGGCGCACCCCGCGTGGCACGGCGAGAAGTAGGTGAGCCCGTTGTTGCCGCACACCGGCTCCATGTCAGTCTCCGTGCACAGGCAGTTGAAGTTGCACGCCGCCGTCAGGTTCACCTTGAACGGCTCCAGGTTGCTGCAACATAATTGTCGTTTAAATTAGTTTGTTTACCCGCTATCCATACTAATAAACACACAATTGAGGTACCGATAGAGGTCTATCTACCTAGCCACGATGAGACAAAACACAGTGGAAAAAGGACTGGAGATAAATAAGGCAACTTTGAATTAGAGCAGCCGAAAAAGACCAGCAGAAGGCAGATGGTATGGTATTGGAGATGAGTACGGACTGCACCGCGTCTTTAGGCCCTAGCTCTAACGACCAAGTAGCCAGGCCATGTTTAAAGTAGGCCACTATATCTATCCAGAATTTTAGTTGAAAAGACTCCCCAAATCCCCCTCGATACGCCTATGACGTTTACCTGTTATTAGTGTATGGTATGGTGGTGCCAGCCATCTTGATGTTGTCGCAGCCGAGGAAGAATAGCAGCGCGTAGCAGGAGAGGCAGATGGTGTTGGAGATGAGCACGAACTGCACCGCGCCTTTAGGCCGTAGCTCCAACCGCTTGAGCAGGCACCCGCCCATAAAGATACCGATGCACGCCCCGGGGATCGCTATGGATCCTGATTTAACAATAAACATTAATCATTTAGAGATCAGGCCATTTATAAACTTCAATGTCCGTAATACTACGGAAGATTGCAATGAGTGAGAAGTACAGGCATGCATTTGCATAGACAGCGTCGAAGCTAGGGTCATGAGCGCTTCTGGCAAGATTTTCTAGCTATGGTCTGTGCAAAGACCGTTACATGCGCGAATCGATGTTATATCTAACACAATATTTTTGCGAATTCACGTTTTTATTCCAGAATTCTTTAGTAAAACCCGAGTCCCGCATATTTCCAAAATCGAATAATTGAGGTTATCATAAAAATGGAAACAAAAAAGATGAAACAGATCAAGCAAGCTTTTCGTGTGAACCAAAGGAATGCTTTTTGAGGACCAGAATAATACAATACCTGTGAAAACGCTAGCTTGACTTTTGCCGAGGCTGAACTGCGTCTCCAGGTACTTGGGCAGGAACACGACGAAGCCGGAGACTATCATCAGCTCCATGCACGCGCCCAGGCACGTCACCACGTACACGGGGTTCTTGAGCAGCCGCCACATCGACACTGGTATATCTGTAACAACGTTATTAAACTGTTCAAGTTATAGTCACATCAAAGGCTTGGAATCGAGAAAAGAGCGACATACATCACTCATGGCCTTGCCTATGGACGTACAAAAGTGCGATCTAGAAACTGTTTTGATGATTCTAACTGTGCCTTCAAGTGAAAAAAATACAAAAAAACATTTTTTTTGTTAGGAATTAGTTTAAAGTCCACCCAGTTCTTCCCCAGATAAGTTTCATCAAACAAGGCAGGAAAAGAGACAATTTGGACAAACAACTTCAATCTTTTCTGTACCTTTGATATCTTTCCCGTATCCGGTGTCCTTGATGTCACTCTGGGGCTTCGGTTTAGTGGCGGAGGACCCACTAGCTGCTGCTGCTTTCTCCACTAATCTTATCTTTTCCTTCTCTCGTACTAACACTTTGGGGAACGAAAAGAATGGTATCGCGACCAAGATCAGAAGTAGGCCACAGAGTAAGAAACCGCCCCACCACATGCCCACCCAACGATGATCACCAGGATCTGCAGAAAAAATCATTGCTTAAAGTAATTTTCTAAGTTACTCAAAGATAAACTGTAAACCTGTGTTTATGTAATAACAGGCTCACTCAAAGAAAAAATAAAATGAACACGGTCACTTGTTGAGAAAATTAGAACTAGATGCGCATGAAATCATGGAAATGTATGTTATAATAAGATCAGCCCCCGTATTACAAAGTCTTACATCTCTTTCTCGCTGTATTGCAAATAAAAGAGACGCATTGGTAGCCAACATTGATTGTCAGAAAACTGTCAAGAAGAGCTGGCAGGTGACATGACAGGACTGACAGGTCACTGATATAATCGGTAGCATAATAGTTTAGTTAGTTGATCTTTATGATAAACTTTCGTACCGGTCGATATGTTGGTGCCAGAGAATGAATCCATGTGGAACGATAGCAGGTACGCTCCGAGCAAGAAGCCCAGTACAGGCCCGAAAGCGGCCATGCTGTACATACAACCTGGAAGAAAAACATTATGATAAAATAATAGATGCTGATAATAAACGATTTTTTTTATTTGTTATTTGAAGTGATTAAGGCTCTCCGCTGTGTTAAGCGGGACACGCGCGCGGGGTGACATAGATAGAGCTTACTCATGCACTGCGCAAGCATCTGTCCGTCAAAAACCAGCAATCTATATTCCCGCGCCGTGTGCCCGCGGCGGGATCCCGCTTGACGCAGCGGAGGGCCTAAGGATATTAAGTTGGTCTGTAAAGTAATACGAAATATCTTCATAGGTACAATAGATGTGTAATCGCACTCATACATAGAACATTCGTGGGAATTAACGGTATAATATAACTGTAATAAACAGCTGCTTGCTACAATGACTTTATGTTGAAACAAATACCTAGTTATTATACCTATCTACTTATTCCAAAATAATAAAAGACGTCTATTATATCATAGTTATGTTGCGTAGGACGTACGCAATATTAATATTATGGTATAATAGACGTCTTCGTAGGTAATAGATATAGAGATAGAGGCACGAAATTAAATAGTCCTAAATGGAAGATTGATTTTATTAGTTCTGACTGTTCTAATAACACGATGGAAATACGTTTTGTTTCAATTACTTAGGTAAAGTCGTAATTCGTCAGTCGAAAAACTAAGGTTTGGTAACCTAAATGGATAGAACTAGGTAATTAAAAGTTCTTTCACCCTGTTTACCACTATCTGTATTAGTCAACAATACAATCGTTTAATTTGTATTACTAATTATACAAAGTAGCAAATGTATACGTAGTTCTCAGGGCGAATAGGGATGTTGACTAATGAATAAAATAACGAAATACTAATAAAAATCGTAAACATATTAAACTTTTAGAGTAGCTTGTATACTTCTTGGTTTTATATATTGCATATTATTTGTTTTATGACCCTTCAAAGTTGGGTGGACAAGTCCATTTAAAACAACGATATATCAAAACAAAGTTTAGATGCGTTACCCGCACTCCACAATGGCAAGACGAAAGTAAGGTAGCCCGACTTTCAATTAGTCAGGCACAGGAACGTGACACGTAAACACACACCACCCTCGTCAGTCAGACACTCAAAAACCGTGACATTCTGATCAAAAATGCCTTCCTGCGTCTATAAACGATGTGCAAATTATACAGCAACAGTCAGAGATCGGAAAAATGTTTCATTTCACACGTAAGTACTGTATTTAACCGTAATAGTAGTTTATGATACAAGGTTGGTAAGGAGGTTTTTAAAACGAGTTGACGTTTTATAAGCCCGAGCCGTAGGCGAGGGTTTATAATCGTCACGAGTTTTAAAAAACCTTAACAACCGTGTGCCATACTACGTTTTTCAATACATTTGCGAGAAAACATTATAGGTACTGCTGAAATTGTAATCTATACATATAATAAAACTGGAAATTCTAAATATTTGTGCGCGAAGTACGCAAAAACCGCTAAACTAATTTTGATGGATTTTTCACAATTTAGTAGATTGTGGTCCAACTTAAAATCTAAGCTATGTTTCATCAAATTCGGGTGGGTGGAACCAGAGAAACAGCTTGAACTCTCCGTAGTACTAGCTTTCATACACTAAAGGGGTCATTTTAAACTGGTTGCAATATTTTTCCACTGTCCACGCGGATGAAGTCGCGGGCGGAAGCTAGTAGAAATAAAAAAAAACGTTCGTAAACAAAAACGCACGGCGCCGGCGTGCGGTAAAATCAACTTTCCGCACGCTGTACTACTCCGTAAACAAAAACGCACGGCGTGCGGTAAAATCAACTTTCCGCACGCTCGACTGTCATCGTAAACTTACATTTTCGAGCAACTGTATTGAAAAATGTATTTTTGTATTTTTACTCTAATAGTTGTATGGAGAATAACGTAATTACGCATGGTGCAATGGTTTCTTGACTCAACATTTAAATTGTGATACTTGCTATTGTATGTATAATTTGTAGGAACCCATCCATAGATCTGCTCTGCTAAGCTATTATCTATCGGTCTATCCATAGTTTAGACCCTGACGGTCTAATAAAAACCTACGCTAAAATAAATAACAAAAAGGACTATTGACGTTAAAGTAGTGTTATTAATATCATATGCTATTGTCCAGACAAATTCGAAAAGTTCTAAAATAAACAGAGCTATTATAGCTATGTTACGGTAAAGTTACGGGCTGCATGCAGTAACTGTAACTAGCTTGCAGACACTGCGACCTAAAAGTAGGTCACTCGCAGATCGAGCTAATTTCGCGGCAAATAACACTGACGACTAATGGGCCGAACTTAGGACTCGCGTGACGGCCCTACCCGATCCTATTAATTCTTAATTTAATTTGTCACTGTCCTTGAACTCTGTCAAACGTTTTAGATTTATAAAGTACTTTTATACATATACTTCCAAGGTCCGTGTCCTACATCTTGGCATGGACCACTTTGAAAACCGCAATTCTGACTACATGGAAAATTTCTCCCCAATTAGTCCTAACTAGTCCTACTTTTTCGGAATTAGTCCCAAAAAGGACTGAAAGATATAAGCGATTTAAATGGTCCATGCCAAAGCAAACCTTCATTTTGGCAGGGACAGGCTATATCTAGTGAACCTAAACACCTAGCCAGGATCTGATTATTCAAAAAAAATCTCCCTTTTTTATGGATCCCGCAATGCCAAGAATCAAAACGAAATGAAGCGCCGTTCAAAAAATATAAAGGAATGATTTGGTCCCTGCCAAAATCAACCTACATCTTGGCGAGGACTTTTGAACCAGGTCACCTAGAGAAAATCTGATTATTGGAAACGATTCGTGTAAATTAGTCCCAATTAGTCCTAAAGCCACAAAATTAGTCCCCCTTTAGTTTAGGAGATAATCGGAATTAAAGTTTGGTTTTTATAGTACAGAAGCCGACTTCCTATTTAGTGACGATGTTTGTAACTTGTTTTATTTTTGCGTGTTTGTGTTAAAATAATGAAGTGTTATTAACGTATAATGTAAAACAAAAGTATAACGTAAAGTAATACGTAACTTTTATGCATTTTCGAAACTCAAGACCTTAATTTTTAAGTCATAAAATAAAAATGATTTCTTAGAGGTATTTTGATGCCGGGCTCCTGGACTATATCAAAAACATGTACAGTCGCGTTCAAAATAATTTCAAAAGAAGTATGAAATGGTCATGTATAAAATTGAATTTTAAAGTTATATTGCTTTTCTTTCGAAACTATTCATATTTGGAGTAGAGAGTGATTTTCTTCCTTCAATGGGTTCACTTGAAACTTTGTACCTATACAGGGTTATTTGTAATTAATTTAAAACCTCTCTTGGGGCTGATCACACCATCACACTGTACAACTTTCATTAAAGGACAAACTTTGAAATCGAAAAAAAAAATCAGCTGTTTCATACATTTCGATGGAGTACCTACCTACGCATTGTACTTATGTATGGAACAGGTGTTTTTTCTAGTTTGACAAGAAAATAACAACTCAATGTTAAAAAAATAAAAAAATACAAGATGGCGGCCAACTTTTTTGTTTGTAGGCCGATTTCGATGTAACTCGGTTTTTGCTACTGTTTTGACAAGAATACAGCAATGCAATGTTAAAAATATAAAAAATCCAAGATGGCGGCCAACTTTTTTGTTTGTAGGCCGATTTCGATGAAACTCGGTTTTTGCTACTATTTTGACAAGAATACAGCAATGCAATGTTAAAGATATAAAAAATCCAAGATGGCGGCCAACTTTTTTGTTTGTAGGCCGATTTCGATGAAACTCGGTTTTTGCTACTATTTTGACAAGAATACAGCAATGCAATTTTAAAAATATAAAAAATCCAAGATGGCGGCCAACTTTTTTGTTTGTACCTACGAAAATATGTAATAGGATTTCATTTTTCACAATTTTGCTTAAAAACATTAAAATATATTAGGTAAGTTATACTTTTTTAGCGACTAAATTACAAAAATATTAAAAAAATCCGCTAATCCAGCTACTATGTCGCTAAAACGGCAACACAGCATGTAATGTATGACAAAAACAAACTATTTTTTTGGGTGTGGTATGGCTTGGTTAAGAGCCATTTAGACAACATGTTTCGCAACATTTAGGTACCTGTCTCGTCCATTTTGCTTCAAATGGATGACACAGATAGATATTTCGGAAACATTGAATTGAAAACATGTTTTCCAACATGTTTTTGTGTCTATTTAAACGCGGCTTTAGCGCGTTTTTCCACGAACAACGACACGACACGATTCACAAGCTGCACGACAGTGTTGTCAGCACTATAGTGCTGACAACTGTACTTTTTGGTACGTTCTGGCAACACTGTTGACAATCGTGTCGTGTCATTGTTTGTTTTGTTCGTAGGAAAACGCCCTTACAATCCCTCCCTCTTAGCCTAGCATGACCACCGAAACGTGATATGGTACCTAGTGATTTATCAAGTTTAACTGGAGGGAGGAAGGGCTGCCCCCCTAGCATGACCGACAATACACGATATATATCGTTTTGTCGACACTCGACTGTCAAATTCCATTGTTTTATGGCAGTTAAACGTGATTAAGCTCTATATCATATTATCGCGTTTCGTTGGTCATGCTAGGGGGGCATGAGCATATTACACTATCATATATTATTTATCGGATGCTATCTCCGACGATGATAGTAAACATATATCTCGGATGATATATACATGATAGTGTAATATGGGCCTAAAACTTTATTCCGTTCCGCAATGCGCAGTGTTCCGATTGTAAAACTTATGTTCACAGATACTGTTTGTGCATTCCTCAATCTACGAAAGTTCGTGCTTAATGTTTTACAATCGGAACACTGCGCATTACGGAACGGAATAGTTTTATGTAATTAATTTTTACTGTACGCTTTTGTACATGACTGTACTTATATAAAAAAACGGAATTTCTCCTAAACTAAAGGGGGACTAATTTTGTGGCTTTAGGACTAATTGGGACTAATTTACACGAATCGTTTCCAATAATCAGATTTTCTCTAGGTGACCTGGTTCAAAAGTCCTCGCCAAGATGTAGGTTGATTTTGGCAGGGACCAAATCATTCCTTTATATTTTTTGAACGGCGCTTCATTTCGTTTTGATTCTTGGCATTGCGGGATCCATAAAAAAGGGAGATTTTTTTTTAATAATCAGATCCTGGCTAGGTGTTTAGGTTCACTAGATATAGCCTGTCCCTGCCAAAATGAAAGTTTGCTTTGGCATGGACCATTTAAATCGCTTATATCTTTCAGTCCTTTTTGGGACTAATTCTGAAAAAGTAGGACTAGTTGGGAGTGGGACTAATTGGGGAGAAATTTTCCATGTAGTCAGAATTGCGGTTTTCAAAGTGGTCCATGCCAAGATGTAGGACACAATGTTCATCGTGGAGATTTTAGGGCCCATGGTCTAGTATTTTTAGAAGGTATCACTACATGCCCTCGTAGTCATTCGTAGAAGTAGATAGCAAATGTGTCAAAAACGGCCACTTTTAGCAGTTTTGCTATCTACTAGCAGTGACTACGAGGGAATGTAACGATACCGTCTAAAAATACTAGACTGTGGGCCCTAAAATCTCCACGATTAACATTTTTAAAATTGTGTATTAGAATTATAATATTAAATATAATTCACCGCGGCGCCACTTTCGCTCAGGGTACCACCTTAAAGGTTTACATGATTATTTTAAATGTTAAACTGACTGCAATAGGAACAAAGGGGTTTGGATCATACACACTATGAGGAAAGGTTGCATAAGCAGTAGAGGGCGCCACTCTCGTATTTATTAAATAGGTAAGGAAGCATTATTTAATTGAACGCCAAAGATATTACCTATTTAATTTAAAAAATGTTTATTGCATTGTATTTTATTATAATTATGTACTTCTAGACAAACCTCTTGTTTATAAATAGTTACTTATTTCAAATTAATGTAATTTAGTAGTGTCCTACATCTTGGCATGGACCACTTTGAAAACCGCAATTCTGACTACATGGAAAATTTCTCCCCAATTAGTCCCAACTAGTCCTACTTTTTCGGAATTAGTCCCAAAAAGGACTGAAAGATATAAGCGATTTAAATGGTCCATGCCAAAGCAAACCTTCATTTTGGCAGGGACAGGCTATATCTAGTGAACCTAAACACCTAGCCAGGATCTGATTATTCAAAAAAAATCTCCCTTTTTATGGATCCCGCAATGCCTAGAATCAAAACGAAATGAAGCGCCGTTCAAAAAATATAAAGGAATGATTTGGTCCCTGCCAAAATCAACCTACATCTTGGCGAGGACTTTTGAACCAGGTCACCTAGAGAAAATCTGATTATTGGAAACGATTCGTGTAAATTAGTCCCAATTAGTCCTAAAGCCACAAAATTAGTCCCCCTTTAGTTTAGCAGATAATCGGAATTAAAGTTTGGTTTTTATAGTACAGGAGCCAACTTCCTATTTAGTGACGATGTTTGTAACTTGTTTTATTTTTGCGTGTTTGTGTTAAAATAATGAAGTGTTATTAACGTATAATGTAAAACAAAAGTATAACGTAAAGTAATACGTAACTTTTATGCATTTTCGAAACTCAAAACCTTAATTTTTAAGTCATAAAATAAAAATGATTTCTTAGAGGTATTTTGATCCCGGGCTCCTGGACTATATCAAAAACATGTACAGTCGCGTACAAAATAATTTCAAAAGAAGTATGAAATGGTCATGTATAAAGTTGAATTTTAAAGTTATATTGCTTTTCTTTCGAAACTATTCATATTTGGAGTAGAGAGTGATTTTCATCCTTCAATGGGTTCACTTGAAACTTTGCACCTATACAGGGTTATTTGTAATTAATTTAAAACCTCTCATCACACCATCAAACTACAACTTTCATTATAGGACCAACCTTGAAAACGAAAAAAAAATCAGCTGTTTCATACATTTCGATGGAGTACCTACCTACGCATTGTACTTATGTATGGAACAGGTGTTTTTTTCTAGTTTAACAAGAAAATAACAACTCAATGTTAAAAAAAAAAAAAAAATACAAGATGGCGGCCAACTTTTTTGTTTGTATGCCGATTTCGATGAAACTCGGTTTTTGCTACTATTTTGACAAGAATACAGCAATGCAATGTTAAAATATAAAAAATCCAAGATGGCGGCCAACTTTTTTTTTTGTAGGCCGATTTCGATGAAACTCGGTTTTTGCTACTATTTTGACAAGAATACAGCAACAATGCAATTTTAAAAATATAAAAAATCCAAGATGGCGGCCAACTTTTTGTTTGTAGGCCGATTTCGATGAAACTCTGTTTTTGCTACTATTTTGACAAAAATACAGCAATGCAATGTTAAAAATATAAAAAATCCAAGATGGCGGCAAACTTTTTTGTTTGTAGGCCGATTTCGATGAAACTCGGTTTTTGCTACTATTTTGACAAGAATACAGCAATGCAATTTTAAAAATATAAAAATCCAAGATGGCGGCCAACTTTTTTGTTTGTAGGCCGATTTCGATGAAACTCGGTTTTTGCTACTATTTTGACAAGAATACAGCAATGCAATTTTAAAAATATAAAAATCCAAGATGGCGGCCAACCTTTTTGTTTGTAGGCCGATTTCGATGAAACTCGGTTTTTGCTACTATTTTGTGCAAGAATACAGCAATGCAATGTTAAAAATATAAAAATCCAAGATGGCGGCCAACTTTTTTGTTTGTAGGCCGATTTCGATGAAACTCGGTTTTTGGTACTATTTTGACAAGATAACAGCAACACTATGTAAAAAATATAAAAAATCCAAGATGGCGGCCAACTTTTTGTTTATGGGCCGATTTCGATGAAACTCGGTTTTTTGCTACTATTTTGACTAGAAAACAGCAACGCAATGTTAAAAATCCAAGATGGCGGCCAACTTTTTTGTTTGTGGACCGATTGATTAAACCATTTCCGTATAAAAATCAGCTGTTTCATTTTGACAGAGTAAGGTATTGGACTTTTATGTATTTGTCCATCATTATGTATTTAATTGTACTTAAAAAAATTCTTAAAAAGCTTTTGCATGGAACAGCTGATTTTTTTTCACCGTAGAAGTCTCATAGTGAAAAAAAACCACTCTAAAATAAAAATAAATAAACCTACCAAATAACCAAAGAACGAAAAAAACAAACACCTGCCGAGTGCCAATTCAGTGTTGCCGTTTTCCCGTAAAATGTTGTCATAGACGAAAGTTGAAAATTAAACCTAATTTAAAAAAAAAAAAAAAATAACGCAAAATGCCAAGTTCACATACATGTAAAATGGGGTGAAAAAATGCTAAATTTGAATAAACAAAATGGCAACACTGCCTTTCATGCCTGTAATTTTTTCTAGTAACTTTTGACTTGTGTAAAAATTTGGAAAAAAAATAGGTACTAAAAATATCGATAAAAGTCACTAGAATATTAAAATAGTTTTGATAAAAAATGTGTAAATAAAAGCGAATTTATGAAATCAAGCACTCCTTTATTAATAATTATAGGCAAATAGTACCTACATAATTAACAAAGGTGTAGGTACCTACGAAAATATGTAATATGATTCAATTTTTCACAATTTTGGTTAAAAACATTAAAATATATTAGGTATGTTATACTTTTTTAGCGACTAAATTACAAAAATATTAAAAAAATCCGCTAATCCAGCTACTATGTCGCTAGAACGGCAACACATCATGTAACGTATGACAAAAACGAACTATTTTTTTGGGTGTGGTATGGCTTGGTTAAGAGCCATTTAGACAACATGTTTCGCAACATTTAGGTACCTGTCTCGTCCATTTTGCTTCAAATGGATGACACAGATAGATGATTCACAAGCTGCACGACAGTATTATTACTATAGTGCTGACAACTGTACTTTTTGGTACGTTCTGGCAACACGGTTGACAATCGTGTCGTGTCATTGTTTGTTCGTAGGAAAACGCCCTTACAATCCCTCCCTCTTAGCCTAGCATGACCACCGAAACGTGATATGGTACCCAGTGATTTATCACGTTTAACTGGAGGGAGGAAGGGCTGCCCCCCTAGCATGACCGACAATACACGATATATATCGTTTTGTCGACACTCGACTGCCAAATTCCATTGTTTTATGGCAGTTAAACGTGATAAAGCTCTATATCATATTATCGCGTTTCGATGGTCATGCTAGGGGGGCATGAGCATATTACACTATCATATATTATTTATCGGATGCTATCTCCGACGAAGATAGTAAACATATATCTCGGATGATATATACATGATTTGTTTATTTGTGTGTATATGATAGTGTAATATGGGCCTAAAACTTTATTCCGTTCCGCAATGCGCAGTGTTCCGATTGTAAAACTTATGTTCACAGATACTGTTTGTGCATTCCTCAATCTACGAAAGTTCGTGCTTAATGTTTTACAATCGGAACACTGCGCATTACGGAACGGAATAGTTTTATGTAATTAATTTTTACTGTACGCTTTTGTACATGACTGTACTTATATCAAAAAACGGAATTTCTCCTAAACTAAAGGGGGACTAATTTTGTGGTTTTAGGACTAATTGGGACTAATTTACACGAATCGTTTCCAATAATCAGATTTTCTCTAGGTGACCTGGTTCAAAAGTCCTCGCCAAGATGTAGGTTGATTTTGGCAGGGACCAAATCATTCCTTTATATTTTTTGAACGGCGCTTCATTTCGTTTTGATTCTAGGCATTGCGGGATCCATAAAAAAGGGAGATTTTTTTTGAATAATCAGATCCTGGCTAGGTGTTTAGGTTCACTAGATATAGCCTGTCCCTGCCAAAATGAAGGTTTGCTTTGGCATGGACCATTTAAATCGCTTATATCTTTCAGTCCTTTTTGGGACTAATTCCGAAAAAGTAGGACTAGTTGGGACTAATTGGGGAGAAATTTTCCATGTAGTCAGAATTGCGGTTTTCAAAGTGGTCCATGCCAAGATGTAGGACACCCAAGGTCCATAAAATTAATTGATTAAAGTTAAGTAAGTACTTAAGTACTCTACTCTAAAATAAAGTTATACCACAGAATATATAATAGTACTAACGTTATACTCTATATATCTTATATCGTTATACTCTATCAGTATTTTTTCTTTAATAGTGATGCACAACGACAGTCACGGTATAGGGTGGATGCTCTATAAGTCGGCACTTTAAGGGTTGGGTCACCTATGAAAATTCATAGACGCGTCATACGGAGCAGTTTCAGTACGCTAAATATTTTTTTAAAAGCCTCATGTTTTTCTTTTTTTAAGGTTCACAATTAAAACGTGCTTTTGTTTATAGAATTATTTATTTTATAATAATAATAAAAAAGCGTCATTTTTCCTTAGCTCGGCACCTATGTGCCTATCTTCGGTATTTGGGTTCGCAATGTCGGCCCTCCCTTTTTTAAATTATGCCTCAAGAAAAACATGTATTATGGCCTGACTTTGTCTGCGAATTTTATTATTTTATTTTGATATACTTACCTATATTATTTTAGCTAAAGTAAGGATCTTTTGTGGGCATGAAGAACATTCAGATCATTGTTTTATTATTTAATGACTTACTATCATATGGAGTCGCCGTCCATTTAAATTACCACTTAGTATAAAAATAAATAGGTACCTACACTTTTAAATCAAACAGTTTTATTTATCAATTATTTGGGTTTCAGATTGCACATAAAAAGTACCTAATAATAATGTAATTTTTACTTCACAAAACAACAAAGTAGGAACATGGATCATTGAAGATATCTTCTCAATAAGCCTTGTAAACTAAGCATGAAACACGTTGCCAATTATTGCAAAAAAGATATATTCTTCTCTTACATTTACTTTTTTTTTATATAAATTTAACATAACAATTATATAATAATTTAACTTAATATAATATATTGTAATTCAACGTATTATACTTCACATTCACACTCACTATAAAACTCAGTGGTTTACGTAGTGCCTTTTAAATTTGTATTTTCTCTGTATTTATGTTTATACTGATAAATAAATAAAAACACAAAAGCAAAAGTACTGTTACTTGTCGGCAGAAATAGGCGAGTGTGGCTAGTCCTACAAACAGTTAGACAGTTTTTTATATAGATAATACCGACTTTGGAGTAAATGAATTTCTAAAGTCGGCACCCCCTGCCGACCTCAAGCACTCCATACTAACGATGTTCCTTAGTCCGGCACCCCTGTTTTCTTTAAAAATATGCAATTAAATAGTGTTAAAACACGTTAAAATGATGTCAAATATTATGCAGAACCTATTAAGTTGCAATAACAAGTCTTAAGTACTATGATACTTAAATTATTACTTACCAACTGAGGCTCGGAAAGTATCAATTTTGAAGAAAATTTGTCGACGTGCACGCTCGCACTCGTTCAAATGACAACTGACTGTCAACGGTGCCGAGCAGTGTTGCCATACTTTAAATTTATTTACCCATTGGTGTAAACTTTGTAATAAAAAATTGCCACTATACTTAAACAGTATTAAGGCTCTGTTATCGACAGAAATAGAATACAGTGCCGACTCTTGGGTGGGGGCCGAAGATAGGAGCATTCACCCTACTATTAGTTATTCTGTGGTCACGGCCAATAGAAAATTTATAGCTAAGTAATGCATTCGTTTTCCGTCTAAGTTTCATTGGTATCGATAAACAACACACGTGTTGGTAGGTAGGTACCTAGTAAATGATTTCAAACAAAACAAGATTAAAATTTCCCACTTTTTAGAATTAATTCAACAATAACACTGAACCAAGTAGGTAGGTAATATACAAATTTAATTATTCAAAACCAGTCTCGTCTCACGAAATAAGAAATTTAAGTCACTTCCTGCCTCCGTATTACAACAAACGGACTTTCGCATTTATAATATTAGTAGTAAGGATTTGCAGTAAGGCTAGGGGGAAATTACAATCTCTTAAAACTTGCCAGTTTTTTGAATGGCTATCATTGCGTCTCCTTTATTTGTTATACAGCGAGAAAGAGATGAAATTATAGCAATTCATAAACGTGGCAAGTTTTAAGAGATTGTAATTTCCCCCTAGCCTTACTGCAAATCCTTACTACTAATATTATAAATGCGAAAGTCCGTTTGTTTGTTATGCCTTAACTACTGAACTCATGTCCTAACTACTGAACCGATCATCATGTAAGTAATTATACAAATATTATATTCCGCCCAGACGGAGTCGCGGGCGGCCGCTAGTAATTAATAATTTTATATTATACAAAAATCACCAACAAAGCACCATCGTAATCAAGATTCATACTTGATATTTAAAAAATGAAGGAGATTTGTCGATACGATACCGGTGTCTGTGACAAGTGCACTCAACCAGGGACCCTATTTTTGAATCGCTCGTCTGGCGTCGAGCGCTCTTTTCTACTGATTTTCATTCGACATTTGACTCAAATGTATGGAGATTGAGTAAAATGTCGAACGAAAATCAGTAGAAAAGAGCGCTTGACGCCAGCCGAACGATTCAAAAATAGGGCCCCAGGTAATAGCCTGCAGGGCTTGTGAGAGCCCATTATAACGCTAACGCCGCAATGACACAAAGCGGATCAGAATCTCACTCAACTTCAAAAGAACCCGAACTGTTAATCTGGTTTCACATCCCTGCTTGATTACCAACGCCACGATGTATAAAATCTCGATTAAATTACTCCTGTCCTGAAGTTTAATCTCTCAACCAGCTTGTCAACGGATACTATATTTATCTAGGTATTACCTACTGAATAATTTCAGGCATCTGCCCACACCTGTCTCATTTTATGCAGTATTTTATTCACAAAACGTTATCTCGTATTACTTAGTAGTTAAATCAACTTATAAAATAAGTAAATAATAAATAAGGACATATTGTACGAATTTCACTACCTATTCCTGACCTTGAGTTTAGAATTAGATGACCTTGAGTTTAGAATTAGATGGCCTAGCCTAGCCTAGATGGCTTAAGAAATGAATACATTGATTGGTATTGGTCTTTGGAAATGACGTAACACTTATTTATTGCTTCAGGGGGAAAACGGGAGAAGTTCTCGAACGAAGGGGGAAGAGGAAGGGGCTATTCATTATTTTCTTCGTACTAATTGACATGTTTTCTATAGAATGAATCTAAATATAGTTCGGTCGCGTGTCAAGGCAGCAAAAATAAGTTTTCAAAGATGTGCGTCACATCGCATCTGCACCCAGCAAGAGATCCAGTTAAAACATTTCAAGCTGTTTCCTGAACAGACTATAGACAGTAATATTTACCCATAGCATATAGCACAATTGAGACATAGAAGCAAAGGCAGCAACATTATATTTATCAATAAAATCAATTTTGATTGCACTCTGCTAATGTAAAATTATCTTCATAGTTTGACTTCATAAGTTTAGCAGCAAAAACACAGCATCAACTCATATAAAATCACAGTTGAAATTATAATAAAAAAAAACAAAAATAATAATTTCCGCCATTTGGTAAAACTTAATGTTGCTGCCTTGGATCTTCTTTGGCTACTGCAGAACGTAGATAGGGAGGATCTTTATTTAGATCTAAGATGGGCTCAAACAACGGATTAAAAAAAATAACTCCAAAATCTCACTCTGCAAGCATTTTTACCGAACCACCAAACATCGTAGTCAAATTGGAATTCAAAATAATATCACTGAACTGAACTGAATGTGCCGAATGGAAGCTAAGAATCGATCAGATAGCATAGCGTGCATAGAAAATAGTTCCATTTGTCGTGATAGTTTGGAAGACTGGGTCAAGGTCACACGGGAGTCGAACTGACGACTTGGTGCTTGGATGTGCAAGCTCCCCGAACTTTGCCGTGCGATAATATTGCACCCGTTTTTTATTTTCATTTCATTTATACCGTTTATCCAACTAAGCTTAGGTTTAATAAAATATTAACAAGGTAAATTAAAGTCTTCATGCTATGCATGGGGAATTGAACGATCATTATTGATCAGTAACACTGAAACGTTATGAGGGCCAGTGGCATCCCAGTCCCACATACGTGGTAGAAATAAACTTATCTATTGTAGAATTAACTGAGTAAATACCACGTGAAACAAAATTAACTTTCCACAGATATCAGATGAACCTGAATCTAAATGTCAAAGCCACATGTTTTGACCGCCTATCAATAATCCACAAACAAAGGCGCACAATGCGACGATCACAATGAATTAAAATGATGATAAAGATAAACCCATTAAAGATAATAATATTATTAAAATAGATGAAGTAAGTAATCTTGACATTTTATAATGCCCTTGATTGGGCATTAATGAAATACTATTTAAGGTTATCGTTCATGGAAATCTAACCGCCTCTGTGGTCTAGTGGTTCGCCCACCTGTGTAAGACGCAGGGGTCCCGGGTTCGATTCCCGGGGTGGTACAATTTGTACTCGGTTTGGTTGGTGGTAGGGCTTATTTCAAGTCCGCCTGGCTAGCTACCAGGGTATGTTTTAAAATGCCAAAAAATCATAACACATACGACCAAAATATCGATGTATGTACAAAACACCTATTTTCAAAATGCCGAAAATCCTAAATGTTGGTATCCGATATACCGAAACTCGAAAGATCGATGATGAAATGACCGAGAGTTCGAAATCCCGAAAGTTAAAATGCCGATAGTTCGAAATCCCGAAAGTCTGTTTAGGTTTATTAGATTCGACGACGAGCAAGGCGTAGCGAGCGAGGAAACTTTATAGGAGGTATAAAATACACTTGCGTAGTGGTAATACCTACCACAAAATACGCGCCGCCGCTCCGTACTTTGTGGTAATACCACAGAATAACTAATAGTACAAGGTAATACGGTTCAAACTTATTGAGGGCTCGGAACATCACGCGAGACGATGCGCAAAACGCAGAACACAATGTTGATGCAAGTGGGTGGGAGAGGCGAGTGGTGGAGCACGGCTACGCGCCTAGCAGCGGCTAACTTCATGGCTGCACTGCTGCACTACATAATACATATTCGCCCATGATCGGCACAATTTATCGTAAAGGTTCTTTTGAAGCATTTGTTACAAACTGTTTTCGCTACCGAAAACTATCGGATTTACTGCTGACAGTCAATGCGACTAAAAGAGAGAAAGCGATAGTTTACGATAGCGAAAACAGTTTGCATCTACTCATGGTAGAGTTAGTGAAAAGGGGTCTAATACAAAAAAGTTTATGGTAAGACGAATTTACTTCAGATGAATGTCTTCCGACAATGCAGTAAAGCAACGACTGATGGCTGACTAATGGATGGGCAATCCTAGCCTAGCACAGACAGGGTCAACCGGCGCGCTATGGAGAGAGCAAATTTTATGTCTCTTTGTGTGAAATCTGCAAAATACCCAATGGCATCAAAAGCTTCCATTCCAATAGCCCTTCGAATTGCAATGTAGAAATAGCCATAACCAAATCACATCATTTGCACATTCTCTATTTTGTGTACAAAGTGTCAAATCTCAATTGATTTTGAATTATACCTACTTCTACATGAAATTAGTGAAACCAATTTCGAGTTTCAGTTTTGGATACCGACAGACCTCAGTGCCGTTTTTGTTTGTAGAACTAGGTACTCTAGTGACATCGAGTTTGTTAGAAAGATAGTTTTGAATAAAGTATTTTAGGCGATTGTAAGTAAGATATCTCTTACATCAATACTCAGAAGCGGTGAAGATAAGATTTACTTTGTAAAGTAATACCTATGTTACACATTACTAGTAATATTGCTGAAATCCTCCGAGACTAGAAGATGGTTGTGTCTTGTGGTAGCGTGAAGGGTAGCGTAGTTACAAATTAATATAATTATGTAAACACCGCAGTATATTGATATGATGCACGATTCAATTGTTTGGATTATAATACCAGCACAAACATTTGATGTATAAATAATAATCGGATTCCGTATTATGAGCGGTTTGATGAGCATAGATAAGAGTGGCACTGGTGAATAACACGCTACTTGTGGCACGTGCGAGTTCAACAACCTGCTATAGATTCATTTAATAAATGGATCCTGCAGTTTTATAGCTGGTCCGTCGTGTAGAGTTCGCCAGTACGTGACCAGGGTTACCAGACGTCAGGATTTGTCCTGACATGTCAGACTTTTTGGGTCCCTGTCAGGATAGCGGTCGGACTTGGAAAATGTCAGGCTTTTTTGGATTATTGACATATAGAAAACCAACCATAGAAATTAAGCTTTTTTTGAGTAAGCCGCTCCGCACCGTGTGGGCGCTTTAACAAAATGTCAGGACTTTTTAGTAGGAATCAGGCTTTTTAGATTTACCTAGGTACTTACCATCTACCACTAGCCACTATGACAACTTCGCAATATTACGATATTAAAATGTCCCCGAGGGTAACAGCCGTGTGATGGATGACCTTCTTGTCATCGCATCGGTGACAAAGTTAATTTTATTTACGTAGTTACGATACTTACGATGCGATGGTTAGATAGTGAATTCAATTTTATATACTTTTTCATAATGACGTGAGTATTATAATGATATTAAACACAAATAGCTCGGCGAAGCGTGACTAGACCACTAACCATGTGTGAACATAACAATGAGAAAAGTATTTAAATTAAATATTTGACAGTTATTTGGTTTAGACAATAAATTACTCAACGCTCGGACAGATTTCTATCAACAGTAGCCCATAAAATAAATTCAATTACAATTACCTATCTAGGAATAAACTCGAGGGGTAGTACAGTTTTATTTGTTTGACCCAGATCGAACGGCGAATTGAAAATAAGATAGGTAACAATAAAAAGCTGTAGTCTGGTTTGATAAGGTTCAATGACTCGTCGTTTCACATTTATTAACCGTTTACGAGAGACATTGCGCGGTTACGGGCGACGCAGCAGTCAATAAAGACATGCAATATAAGTTCACCCCTAAGGTCGCGGGACAAACAACGGCTAAAATAAAGAATCCGAGATAAGACGTTATTCAGAATCTAGACTTACCAATATACATGCTGGATGACTCGGGGCGTACGTGATCGTCCACGTAGGTCGTGCCGAGAGTCAGCAGAGGCGACCCACCGCAGCCGAGGAGAAGTTGTGCCACAATGAACACCATCACTGGCAAGAACGTGCTTGGGGAACTCTGTTAAAAAAGAAAAAAATAATAATCTGAAAAGTTCGATGTTGTAGAAATCCAGTTTGAAGTCAATCTTTTGCAAACGTCAGACGTTGAAAAAGCTTTATGCCCAAGGGGTTAAGAAATGTGATTCTGTACTTCGTTAAGTGAGTTATTAGCTTATTATCCTACAAGGAGGATGCTTAGCAAATAATCCTCCTTGTAGGTGTGTTATGTTAAGTTAGGGCCACAAATTTTATAATTGGGAATGGTTCGTCCAACAATAGGACATTCTAATCTCATTATAAGTAACGCAATATTTTGTCTGCCAGTTACTTACTTTTATACAATTGTCGGGCCTCAGATTGCTCGGCGGCAGACCTTGAGATAAGCGGCCTAGACCGCCCATGTCCTGCTCTAGAGCTCTAGGCAGTCGGCAAATATTGTCGTCCGTCTTATTGTTCATCAATGTTTCACTGTTCACTTCCGCTATGAAATGTGGAAGTACAAACACCAGCGACCCAATGCCCATAATAACAGCACCTGAAATATCAGGGTTAATGTGAGTTGAAATGATTTTGTGACGTAAGTAAACAATATTGGCATATATCGTTGATTGGCTGGCACTCGCATGAAGTTATCTCCTATTGTCGAATTTATTTTGACCTGATCTTGACATTACTTGATTTTCAGTAAATGTGTGCTTTTTTTATTTGGAACTATAAGAAAGGACTCACCGACAGCAATCCAAACTGGAATGTGTCTTCTACTGCCAAGATATGAGACGAATATTACGGTAATAACATTTCCGATTTCGTAGCTGCTCGCAATCAGCCCCGAGAGGCTTGAAGGGATCTCGAAACGTTTTTCGATTGTTGTGATCACAGAATTGATGTACCCCGAACTTAACGCTTGCTGTAGCGTTACCAGGAACGAAAGGAAAAATACAAATACCTGAAAATAGAATGAAAGTGTCAGATGCAGTCGTAAGAGTAGAAGTAAGAATCAATTATCTAGTAGGGTATACGTACTTTAATACTAGAAAAGCTCTGGATAAAAAGCGGTCTCCATGACAAGATACCGCAGTCTCGTGCGTCATGAGGAATGTCTAATATTTCTGGATACAATTGACGAGGTTTTTCTTTCTCTCTTTCGCGATCCCTGGAATAAGAAGGATTTATTTTATCATGTAGCATTGACATTTCATTCAGACATTCATTGAACGGTAATCATGGTGATTGTGTTGGCCGAATTACCTGTCGCAAATGCCAGCGGAGGGGTTTCGGCTGTGGCATTTTCCGGATTCCCGGGGTGGGTGTGATGGTGGAGGGGGGGTGCTTGGTCCAGCCGCATCGTCTCCTCCGCCCTCGGCACAACCCGACTCCGCATATAACCCAGTCATTGCATACATTGACTCTTGTCTCCTGTCAAACAACAAAACAATGAATTTGTGACTTCAAAACAGTGAAATGTGTTTAAAGACGTCTGGTAACAAGTACAACCACGTGATTTTGTCGCAAAATCAAACCACTGTTGTTGAGGATTACGCTAAGTATTGGAGCAAATAGATGTGTTTTGCATGTTACGCAAGCGAGACTGACATAATAATAACATTACAATGTGGAATTGATGATTTTACGACCGACAAAAGAGGATTGCTCAGAGTGGAACACACAACGGAACATAGTTTTTGTGCAGATTTTCATTTTCGTTCGCTACAATGGTGTAAGGTGATTTAAAAACTAATAATACTAAGTATGATGAGGGGAAAGTGCACAGGAAATCGTGGGAAACAATGCGCTTTGTAACCAAACAAACGTAAAACATCTCGTAAACGCCTATCCAATTCAAGTCTGTATCTGAATCGAAAGAACTAATAATTGCAATGTGGTTTGAGGATTGTTACTAATTGAGTCTTGATAAATACATATTTAGTACAATACCTTGGCAACATTAAACTAAGTTCCGTAGATTTTTCCCTATCTGGCATAATCCCTTCCACACTTCGACACAAACTTCCTGATTTAGTATAAGTATTTCAAGATTTTTTTTTTCAAGAATCAGATTTTATTCGTGGTTCCGGTAAACTAGATAAAGATGTTGTCACTATCCCTTTGTAAGGCTTGTACTAAATGATACTCAAGTTAAAAATATTTTATGAGTAACCTGCGATTAGACTTAAACTGGGCTATGTGTCGCAAACCCCACTATCAGAGTTATTATCTTATTTCAGACACTTGACGAAACTTATCAGCACCGGAACGTCGTATGGGTACGGGTGTAGGCGGTTCCTTCCTTCACTATAACTAGAATTAAATAGAACAAACAACACCATAAGGATAAACGTTTTTTTTCTTAGAGGAATATGATTGACATATTATTAGACTGAAATAAATTTATTTCATTCACCTTTTACGGAAGTACCGTGAGCACATTGACATAGTTCTAATATGAGTTTGTCAAGCAAGGGACCATTAAGTCATACTTACTTACATATTTTTTCGCGTAGGGACTATTATTAATTCAATAATTTGTTCTGACTTGTATTGCAATCTCAAACGTGTGTTTAATTAAATCACATTTGTGTAGTTTGTCAAGCAAGGGACCATTAAGTTATTACTTACTGTGAGTTTGTCAAGCAAGGGACCATTAAGTTATTACTTACTGTGAGTTTGTCAAGCAAGGGACCATTAAGTTATTACTTACTGTGAGTTTGTCAAGCAAGGGACCATTAAGTTATTACTTACTGTGAGTTTGTCAAGCAAGGGACCATTAAGTTATTACTTACTGTGAGTTTGTCAAGCAAGGGATCATTAAGTTATTACTTACTGTGAGTTTGTCAAGCAAGGGACCATTAAGTTATACTAAGTTACATATTTTTTCGCGTACTATTTTAATTCAATAATTTGTTCTGACTTGTATTGCAATCTCAAACGAGTGTTTAATTAAATCACATTTGTGTCTAAGAAATATTTAAATATAAGTGGACTCAGCTTATGTCATGCATGGGCGTAATTTGATGATTATGTATGAATTTATGTCAAGCTGATCTCAACACTGTGCATTAACTTATAGGTACTTACTTTTAAATAATACGATAAAGCCCCAACAAAAAAATACATCCAATTCTGCGATCAGTGAACTCACAAATTAGAAAATTCAATAACTGGGAGCATGTTTTTCACATAGACACCGTTATGATCGAGAGCCCAAGTTACTCATGGATGGTTTAGTCATTCGGTATTTACATATGCCTACCTAAATACATAACTTATTAGCGAGGCTGTGTAAAAATGACAAAGCAACGGCACGTGAACCTAAAATCTGAACTTTAACGTAACATGAAGCTATTAAGGCAATGTTTAGTTCAATTTAGTGTGTCGTAATTTCAATCAATCTAGTGAAATTGTATTGCAAGACAAAGCTATTACATAAGAAACAATACGTTGTCAATTACCAGACAGAGGTCACACGAACACAACGTAAAAGCTCGACCGCTGGAATAGTAGTTGGCATGAACAAGGCCATAAAAACTAGAAAAGATTCAGTTACTGGATAGGATTTAGTACTATTTATTCTGTGATAGGATAATAGGATATAAGAATAGAACAGACTATGATGTAAGCAGCTGCATAAATATTATTGAACACCAGATGTCGATAGAGACACGGTCCTAAACATCCTGATCGTAAAGATCAAATAAAAACTGTTATCATAAGTTACCACCGGCGATTAACTTCACGCTTCTTGTATCTTGATTTGAACCATAATCAGGGGGGTATAACTCCGCGCTTAAACTTTTATATTAGCCTACTGCTCGCGGCCCACTCCAAGAGGGCCATTGTCGAGGGATATCACCGCGCCGACCGAAACGCGCGGCGTGTGCAAGCGACGAGAGCGCAGCGCGTGAACGTCACCAACGAAATGAGTCAGTCAAGCGCCGAATGCGAAACTGCATGCATTTCGTTTTTGATACTTAATTACTAACGTACCGTTTATTGTATTTTTTGTATACATATTTACATACTTAGTTGTATCGAAGTTCGAAATATGGCACCAGTAAAGAAAAAAGCTAAAAAATACTATTTTTTTTCACCCATCCCATAACTGACCCTTGCAAAAGTTGCTTAACCTCCGCAATCGTTGGGCCAGGCGCTATACCACTGCGCCATCGAGCTTCTCTAACTACTTAGAAATACTTATTATTTATGCTCTTTAAATATGCTCAGCTCACCTATTAGGTAGATTTATTTTATTTTATAAGTAGGTACCTATTATAGTAATTTCATTGTTTATTCATGGGCATAACGAATGTTTTCTATGATATCAGTACCTAGCGAGTAGCAACCCCGAAATGTGTCGGTTGAGACAGAGCTATGCGACGGAAAGAGACGCCTCTCTTTCTTCTTCGTAGGTGCATATAATTTTATCCACGCAGCGTTGTGCAGTTTGAAATTGTACTTTATTGCCGTGCAGCGAGAGTAGCTTATTATTTGATGGTCCTCGCGGGGTCGGACTTCTGTACGTTAGTACTATTATATATTCTGTGCCATAATAATATTAAATTATATTATATTTTATTTCAGACACTACTTAGTTATACCCAGAGCGCTCGTCCACACCGCAACGCTGATAAATTCATAAAAATAAGCCAAAATAATATTGAAAAATATTAGTTTTAAAATTAATTTACATACAGCCAACAGGCAACAGCGCCTTGTGAAACTTTCGTAAGTGTCGAAATCTTATTTTCTTTAAGAAGACATTACTTAATTGACCTTATTGGTCATAATGAATTGAAATCTGCAATTCCATGATAAGACATAATGATGATGAATTTAATTCAAGTCAGCAGGCAATCAGCGTTTGTTTGTTAAGTGGGTCATTCATTTTACGCCTGGTGAACGCCCATAAATAAGGACGCCTGTTTGCTTTATAGGCGTACGATGAAATATTTCTATTGAATTACCAATTATAACAAATAAGTAGCTCTCTGTAAAAATATGAGCTACAACTTTATGGGATCTTTGCTCTTTTCTCCATTTGCGTCTATTTATAATCAATAGTGATTGAAGTATTGCGGTGCCCTCATTTTGTAATGAAGATATAAATATAAAGTGGTATATGAGAATATAAAATTGCTGTTTTACTATATCTGTATTTATAACTGCATGTTCTCTTTAAGATATGACCCAACCCATTTCCAGATGCTTCCACTCCTGTTTTCCGCATGACTAAACCGATGTCAAACGGTCTGCCCCCGTAGCATGATCACAGAATATCATGATCACCGAAACAGGATTTATTTTAATAAATATAGCGATAATCTATCGATATGTACTTGGCTGTCAAATCCACTGCATTTTGACAGTCAAGTGTCGATAAATAGCTAAGTAGGTACCTATGTTGTTATCTCGTGTTGCTGTGTGGTCATGCTGCCACAGAGTAAAGTATTTTTTGGGTTCTCAATACGCTACGCAGTACGCTACGAGGGTTGCTTGCTACGGGGTTGCCTGCTACGGGGGTTGCTTGCTACGGAGATGAGAGCGGGTCTACCTGTCTAACTGTAATATTAATTTTCAATACAATTGCTCGAAAATGTAAGTTTACGATGACAGTCGAGCGTGCGGAAAGTTGATTTTACCGCACGCCGTGCGTTTTTGTTTACGGAGTAGTACAGCGTGCGGAAAGTTGATTTTACCGCACGCCGGCGCCGTGCGTTTTTATTTACGAACGTTTTTTTTTATTTCTACTAGCTTCCGCCCGCGACTTCATCCGCGTGGACAGTAGAAAAATAATGCAACCAGTTTAAAATGACCCCTTTAGTGTATGAAAGCTAGTACTACGGAGAGTTCAAGCTGTTTCTCTGGTTCCACCCACCCGAATTTGATGAAACATAGCTTAGTTTTTAAGCTGGACCACAATCTACTAAATTGTGAAAAATCCATCAAAATTCGTTTAGCGGTTTTTGCTTAATTCGCGCACAAATATTTAGAATTCACAGTTTTATTATATGTATAGATTAATTCAATTTCAATTTCAATACAATTTCAGCAGTACCTATAATGTTTTCTCGCAAATGTATTGAAAAACGTAGTATGGCACACGGTTGTTAAGGTTTTTTAAAACTCGTGACGATTATAAACCCTCGCCTACGGCTCGGGCTTATAAAACGTCAACTCGTTTTAAAAACCTCCTTACCAACCTTGTATCATAAACTACTATTGAGCGCGTGCTATCGGTCGCTCACTCACAATTAAGGGCACATGCGCGAACATTATCCCCACTCCGTCGAAAAAGTATCAAGATGTTTGCCTCGTAGTTGTACTTATTATAAAGAAGTGATTTCAACTAACCGGTGTCCTTTCCTGTGTTGTGGGGCGGCATTGGCGCCGCCCGCGCACTGCTGTCTCTCGCCCTCCGTCATCACGATGAAGGTCACTGGGTCTCACCGCATGCCCATACCACAACCCACGAAACTTCTCCACCTGGACAAACAACACAATATTCATAGAGAAAAACTTTAAATGGTAGAGATGGTGTTCAATCGATAAGATAATAGGGTCTAATCTGGGCTCCAGTCTAATTTGGTGACCTGTCAAACATTCGCCTCGAGCTCTTCCAAAAGTAGCCGATACGCCTCTATTCGGAGACCTGTCAAAATTAGGCCTCATAAATTGATAGGATTTTTATACAAAGATGGCACACAATTTTATGCACGCGATCTATGATCACTGTATTTGTCAAAATGCTCTTATTCTCGTACCTCTAAGCCTTAGGTACGAGAAAAAGAAGAAACACACTCCTTAGAGTCTAAGGAGTGTGTGTTACTACGGTCTACTATATTTTTATTTTATTTATTAACACAAACACAATATCATGACAGGACATATCCCAATTCGATAAAGTGGTCCCTACTGCTTATAACATATTACAATGACGCTTTGGCGAATTCACTCAAAGAACATGGGTCTAACAAAACAACACATATTATTTCATTAATCCTTCCACCGTCCTTTAAGAAAGTTAAGTTTAGGCAGAAGGTTACAATCTAAAAATCTTTTTTACAGTGAAATTACAATTAGAAAGGTCAAATACAATGTCATGCTTATGTCAGTACCTAGGCTTGGATAATACAATCACAGTAAATAACTAGTCTAATTATAATAAAGTTGTCTGCTGGCTGCTAATTGTATTAAGCGGGAAAGGTGAAGCTGGTGGACGCAGCAAGGTCGTGACGACTTTTGACGACAAAAGAATTTTGGTATTATGTGTGACATTAAAATTTTGCGTAGGTGGGTGGGACTGTCTGTCTACCGTGCCGGAATATTCATTAATATTATAACAAAAATTTAAATAAATGGTAATAGTCACAATATCGTTGGTGATTCATACTATCTATAATATGCGAGAAAAATGATAAAACTTCAGAAATGTTATTAATATTAGCTATCATTCTGTTTGTTACTTCTTAATCATACATTCAGGATATAATCCTTTGAAAAGATATTGGTTCTTACACAATCGTTAAATATTGGATGCCATGGTATATGCCATGGTATACATGGTATGTAAATTGGGGTTTTCATTGTAATGGAAATTTAACAGTCCACAATGGGGTTGGTAAACTTGTTCGAAGAGAATTGTTTTTTTTTTTGATAGCACAAGTTTGAAGAATAAAGAAAATAATATTATGATTTTTTTATTTAACTTTGTTAACCAAATATATTTTTAAATATTATTATCGCGATAAAATATCAAACGTACAGCTGAACACGAAGTTCCTTTGCATTTACTGATTAAAAAAACTGACGACAGATTTGACAGACAGTGACAAAGAGTATAATCATAATCACGACCTAATGTTGTTGTTTGTTTATCAGCTTATTACTGTGATTTTCTAGTGTTTTTCTTGTTCAGTTATTGGAAATGAATCAGCTTGAAGAAATCCATAATCCAGCTTATTACGCCGATGAAGTACCTACACTGCTTTGTTCCGTTTTGTTTGGATTATAGTAAGTAAGTAAGTAAATTATTTATTTGCAAAAATATGGTTACAAAATGTTCTTAAATTAAGTTATGTCCAGTCCAACATATTCAATCGATAAACAGTCGATGTGCAAATATTTTAAAATCAGTTATAGTCTAATCCCTACATAATTAAAATCAAAATTAAAAAAAACAAATCCTATCTCAAATTCATTTTAAAATAGACGTGACCATCCGCAAATATTTTTTTTTACAATTACCATGCCTTTGAAAGAGACGTGGTGTAGAGGATAAAACAGGAATTGTCCTCAAAGAGCTTTAAACGTTTGTGATGATCACGTAAATCTACAAACTTACTCACAAAAGAGTTATTTTATTTATTTTAGCTGACTGTGACTGACATGACAAATATAGTTGACATTGCTAATGCCAAACCTTTGCTTTTTTGTTTTGAGCAACAACATAGAAAGTCTTTGGAGCAAAAGCATTACCCACGCATACAGCCGTAATAGTGATTTATTGTACTATGCTGTAAATTTTAATTTTTTTTTTATTTAAATTAAAATGAAGTAATATAAAAATTCCGCAATTGATTATTCCTGACTCCAAAGCCAAAAGCTACCAGAAAATATAACGGGTGTAACAAGACACTCGACGAAGCCGTAGTCCACGCATTCTGCCCATCATCGGGATCATTTTTGTCTTTTAAACTATACCTGGGAAACCAATACCTACGAAGTTATTGAAGGTCAAAGTCAATTTTTATTTTAATTTTTTTATAAAATCCTCTTTTATTCGTTATTTCCTATTTTTTTTCTACAGAAACATTATCAAAATTTTATGTATTTCGTAACAAACAATGGCTTCAAAACGTCATCATTCAATGTATTTCATGAGCACGCACATAAACGTTGCCTTTCAACTCGGCCGCACGCAGCTGTGTAGCATTCACTCGCAGGCGCGGTCCTTTGTACGCGTTACATTGCGTGGTAATGTATGCAATGCTTTTTTAACACCAAAAATTAAAATCGTTTCCCAGCAATAATTTTGAACAGAAATGGTCCTGATGATGGGCAGAATACGTAGACCTCGGCTTCGTTGAGGGTCTTGTTACACCCGGATAATTCACAATAGTTTTGGAAAAGTTGACCAACCCAATAGTCCACATGTAATTGTAGATATTAGCTAGTATAGTATTATATTATCTATGATATTAGTTATGTTAACATTAAGATCAAGAAAGCAAAGGCATTTCTGGCTGGATCAATATCACATGACCTGTAGAAATGCGCTCTGATTGTGAAAATGTATACAGTCGATGATCAACTACTATTAATTAATTTTTGTTCATATTTCCTACATAGGTATTTGTATTTACTGCAAATTTTAATTAACCCCATAGTGGGAAATCCATTTATTAACATGTTAATTCACTTGAAATCTCCCACGTCGTCGGTTTGTAATGGGTTTAAATTAGATTTACCTACTTATAGTATAGCATTTGATGTTCAGAGTCAATTCCAGACTGACCTCCTGCGTGGTTCCATTTCTAGAAATAACACCAGACTTGTTTTGATGATTCATTCGCAGACTATAATATGTGGATGTGGGTAATTAAAAATAGACATTAGACCCCCAAATTTGTTTTCATTTCAAATGGAATTGCTTGAGCTTTTAAGGTCGTGTCATGAATGATGAATGTTATGGGTTTGTTGGTCATCCTATCTCCTGAAAATGTCAACCGTAATAATTACGGTTGACACAGATTTATAAGAACTTAATTGTTTAATTATTAAACAATTAAGTTCTTATAAATCTGCGTTCATCAGTTTTTTTTAATAAATTAAAAAGTAAAAGGAATATTGATGTAAGTATTTGAATTATGTCATGACATACTTTTAATTAAATTGGTTATTATTAATTAATGAGCACACCAAATAATTTTTACGTGGTTAATCTAATTTTCAAAGATCGTCGTTCGGACTGCAGACTCGCCAGAATAATGGGGGCAAAGTGTTGCTTATTTAAATAGCTGTATGGCGTGCGTGCTTCGAAATTATTTATTACAAAAATAAAAATGTGTCAGTTCGCACTGTACATGGTATACAAACAAATAATATGCCTACATTAGCATAGCTGGCAAGAACTCAAGGTTGCTGTTATCAAGTTTTGGAGTGTTTGTAGCCTTACCTAACTAAAATGATTGTCCATAACAGTAAACCGCAATG
The DNA here is from genome assembly GCA_950108535.1 of Agriphila straminella. NCBI lineage: Eukaryota > Metazoa > Arthropoda > Insecta > Lepidoptera > Crambidae > Agriphila > Agriphila straminella. The sequence goes on along the minus strand of OX467306.1, from coordinate 7,805,287 downwards.
TGAAACAGAACGTATAAAGCGATCTCCCACTGTTAGTGTGACAAGGCTCTCTAACTGTCCGCACTACATACAATAGGACAACAGAAACCTGGCTGACCGCCCCACTATGAACAGATACCTAATTATCCATCAAAATACATTTGGTATTCGGTCGTTCTACGGATAGAATAGGTACAGTACCTACACTACACGTACGTACAGCAGTACATGGCAGAGAATCGACAGACATAAATAATAAAATAAATTACTATCAATAGTATGTTAAAAACTGTCAGCGTCGAAATTAATTTACAAAAAAATAAAAAATAAAATTAAACAATGTATTTTATATCTATTACATATTTTGTGGTATCACCTCTGAATAATATACAGGAAAATATAATAAACTAAGAACCCACCCTCGCTTCGGCTCCTTCCCTTTTTGGGAAACGTGACATCCAACAACACCAAAAAAGAAAGCTTTAAAAAACAAAAAACCTCCTTCAAAAAACCTGAAAACAAAACAAAAACAGTTTCAAAGTTATATACCTCTAAAAATCAATAAATAATATTCAAATCATTAGTATCGCATATCAATATAAATAAAATGTCTATTGAAGTCGGGTGAGGCTGGAAGACAACTTCTTTTTTTTTCTAAAAGCCCCACCCGACTTCATATTATGCGATACTAATGATTTGAATATTATTTCTTGCTTTTTAGAGTAAATACCTCTAAGAAGCAACTATGAAGCTGTTTTTGTTATCAGGATTTTTGAAGGTTTTTCTTTTTTTTTAAAAAGCTTTTTTAATTTCAACTTTTCAGTGGTAGGTATGTAAGCGTGTATATATTTTTTAACTTTATATAATATTTACAATGGTGAAATTCTCACATCTCAATTTCCAAATTCACGCTGTTTGCTTTTAAGGAGTTCCGTTGTGCCTTCGTAGCCAAAGTCTAGTCCAGAACATCGAATCGCAGACCATGGTTTGGTTTGTTTTGGATTGTCATAAACCTACCAATATCTGAATCACTTTACATGTTTTGGATTGTCATAAACCTAAAAAATATCTGTATCACTTTACATATATAACCTATTTGACTTTGAGGAGTGTATCTTCGAAGTCCAATACCAATGAAATTAAAATGTGACCACTCTTGCCCTCGTATCTATTTTAGTGCAGTTTTGGTGCATTATACTTATAAATTCCATGTGAATTTACAAGCATTTGAACATTGCAAGTTTTACTTAAATCATTACTTACTCGTCTATATAGATACGAGGGTTAAAGTATACTCTTTCAAACAAAAAAGAACCATCTAATTCGGTCCAATAACAAAGTAGTTATGTCTGAAAATCCGTAAAAACTCGACTCGTGCAATGACAAACTAAATAATTGATATTTTTCAGGATTATAAAAAAAAAACTACTAGCTAGAGATCTCTGTAAAAAAATATGGGACCACACATGAACTATGTTTTTTTTTGAGATAAAAAAAGAATTTGTTTAAATCGGTTTACAACTGGCGATGTTATGGTAAGACATAGGTACTTACATAAAAAAATACCGTCGACTTGATAACCTCCACATTTTTTTGAAGTCGGTTAAAAAGAAAACAAATACCTTACAGTCAGTCGTCACCTTCATTCGCTCCAAGTCTGTTTCCGTTACATCCAAGAATATAATAAAGACAAAATATTATTATGTACCTACCTACCTACTTTGAAAAATTGAGTTAATCATGTTCTTTGATTATTGTAATTGGTGTGTCAGTTGTTATTAAATAAATACCAAACCAAAGTTATTAATTAACACTGAGTAAACTAACTCCATGAAGTATTTCAAGAGAGTCGGTAGCGTTGCTTATGTAACGACACGAGACGAGTGTGAATGAACATTATTTTGTGTATGTACAGTAAGCAGCACATCAGACTATACATGTTGACCTTGAGACCGCCTTTATGCCGTACGTAATAAGAGCGTACCTTATGTAGAATCTCAGATTACCTAACCAGATTGTGTTGTCATACTTGTCGCGGATAGTAAGCAGTCGTCATGCAACACGGTTCATACTCCAAATTCTTGTTTTCTAACTATCTATTTATTGAATAGAGACAATGACTAAGATTGTAATAAAGAGAATACCTACAGTAAAAAAATATCATTTCAGTAGTTTAACACTCGAAAGTAACTAAAATAAACAAAACTTTTGTATTTTCAAGCGAGGGCTATGCATTACGTAAACTTTGCAGAGCAGAGCGGATGCCAAAACACTCCCGCACATGACGCAGTCATGCGGAGGGAAGCCCGCAACATGTTTCGTATAAGTTTGGAAAAAGGTGATAATAAAATTATGCAGCAACTGCGTGATGAAAAACTATATAAAGTAACACGAGCGAAATATAGAGCATATAATAGCTTTGAAATAGCAGAAACTAGAACACCAATAATGTTGTTCTGAAAGTCTAATTGAATACCTAGTCAAACTTCTCAAAACATTTTCATCTCGCGTACTGTACCACTTTCCGGTTTTTGTTTTCTGCTCTTATGGTCCCCTAACTATGAGAGATTTCAAAATAACGAGAGAACAAAATTATATAACTAGGTCTCACTAAACGATTACACAAAATTATGTTATACAGTTAACTGAGTAATTAGAGCAGTGAATAAATTTTTTCGCTAATGTTTTATTTGTTATTCAACGTAATATTTTAAGGTTTACTGGCAATTAGTCAAACAGTACCAAATGTTATGTTAATACGAAACACGAAATGAAACCTCGTAATGTTTTAGAAGAAGACTTAATAGTATATAGCGGTAATGTTAGGGATTTTTATGAGAATCGGGGCGTGTATTCAAGGTTAATGTTGTCGCCGATTGCTTTCGGTCGATATTCACTACGATAACACAACTTAATAATTAAACATTTGACGGTTAAATTGTTACTTTGGCGTTCTAAAAGATCGTCTAAGTATATTTTTTTTTGTAGCAAATAGGATATCAAATCCACCTATTCATTATGGTAAGTTATGGTTATACCACAGGCCACATAATAAATAATAGTAATACTTTAAATTAACTAGTTTAATAAAGGCTCTTGCACAAAATATTGACTCAGTGTTCTGTCTGAGTCATTTCTTGCAAGAGATTAAAACTAGCGCTCTGCGATGTGAGAAACAATGAATAACTTTATAACTATTTTTTTCTGCAAATGCACAAATTCTTATAAAATGCTGTAATAGGATAAATATTATTAGTTACAAAATTATTGAAAAATTTGAACGCCTTTTTCAATCCTTAAGGGGTCGAATCGAATTATGTCCGCCGTGATGAACTTCAAAATAAATGTATTTTTGCAATCAACATCCCATAAAACCTTAATAAATACATCCATATCGATTTTTTGATTTATTTACCCGATCAAACCCCCAAGGCCTAACCTAAGGGGTTAATTTTCAGAAAATGACTAAATAATGTGATTGCTTATTTGTTTTAGATTACCAACCATAAGTCTTAATAATTAATTTAAAATGAATGAAAATGGAGGACTTTCCATACACAACTTCATCTCAATTTTCACTCCTTCGAGGTGCAATTATCGAAAACGCTGAGTTACGTGAATATTAATTTTCAATCGCCAGTCTAAACACAAAATTTGAAGATCCTATCTTTATCTTCGAAACTGGCGGCTTTACTTTCATAAAATCATTCATCCCCTATTTTACTCCCTTAGGAGTGGAATTTCCAAAATCCATTATTATGGGATGCCTACAATGTCTAAGGTATTTATGCGCAAAATTTCAAAGGTTCGGTTTGAGCTGTGTGTTGATTGATATATCAGTAAGTTTGTATTTTATAGTATACCTACTTCAATAGATTTCATTTTTTGTCAAACGTAGGTAACGTTATTATAATAGTAGTAAAACAAATAGCATATTTTATACTTAGTTGAAATGAAAATATTTTTATTACTTAATTAATATTTATTTATCAAACAGTTTTGCCTAGAGGTTATTTTATTATTTTAAAGGTTATATATATCACTTTGATAGTCAACTGTTTTTTTAACAATTTTAGAGTCTTATCACTTCGATAGTTAATTGGTTTTGGTTTGCTACTTGTACTAGTTCGGGATTAAAAAAAAGGTATTTATTATGATATGACGTATTCTGTGGTTTGGTCACGACACGACTCAGAGCATTGTGTGACATTTAGATCGATCGCGGTCGGTCGGTCGCTGGTCGCCCACAGCGCGGCCTCGGACTCGGAGCCTTTCCCTCGTGACGTCGGAGTCAGCTCGCCTCGCCACCAAGCGGACATGCTACGCCATGACGCCACACATGGCCACAACTCAAGTCCTACTTAGATTTGTGTTTCAAAAGCAGACAGTTACCATATTCTACTATGCAGTTAGTTACCTAAGGTAAACTTGTTAATATTCATGATTTTAGGTACGTAAACCATTTATAAACAGAGTCCTTAAATGACTGGTTTGTGAATAATATATGCATTACTTTTAAAAAGACTATTCCACAAATAGTCGAAGTTAACTAAAACAAAACATTCAATGACGTAGAGATATTGCAAACAATAATAAAATAGACAATAGTACAAGGTAATTGACAATGGAAGGAAACGTCCAATTTATATTTAGTCATTTGTGTAAAATATCTCTCCTTAAAAACTGAAAATAGTCTGTCGATCGATCGAATCGATATCTTCTTCTAGAAGTGAACACGGAAGGTTGTTGAAATCAAAAGTTGGAAGTGTCGGTCGGAGTACATTTGCCGTGGAAGTGGTTAAACTAGTTCTGCATTAATGACAGAGCCGACATCACCTCACCGCATTCAAACCAGAAACACTCTACTGAGAGCTTTATAAATATGCTTGTAGCATCTACTTCTTTTTAATTTGCATTACTACACGAGCTTAATAATGTATTAATAAGGTTATCAGGTGACGGTCAGCGGCGCATTGATGATGTGAACACAGCTGAGTTGATTACGTGTGTGGTGTGATTACTGCTCAACTCAGAGACAAGGCACCATACGGAAAATAGTCACAACTTTTCAATCCAACGAGAACTAGATAAAAATCTAACGAGAGTGGATTCAATAATTTTGTATCCGTAGGAAAATTTGAATCTATCTAAGTATCTGTTCCAGCTGCTCCTATCTATAAGTTTTGAACTATGATTTTTTAATTGTTATTCGCGGTTGAAGAGTCTGATATCATTATCAGACCAACTAAGTAAGCACTCATGTCACCCGATAAACATAATGTTATTTGAAAATGTTACTTTTACATCACAATAAAATTAATAATGCTTCTTTCTGTACAGTATTTTTAAAAGAAAATGCAATATGCATATCATAGGAATGCATATCATATTGAATTTTTAGGACCCTGAATTAGTGTTTTTTTCTTAAGATCCATATCAATGGCACGGCGTAATTATATTTTCGAGGCCCCTTATCTGAGTGTTGAAGGAGTCTGTCTACCTCTGCTCTTTAACAATCAGGGGGAGGGAGATGGGAGAGGTGGTTGATCGTGATTCACGCGTCATCCAACCGTTGAAAACAAAAGGTGACTCATGCAAGGAATTTTATTTAGTCAACACGACGAGCTTTCTACAATTTACTTTTGGGTTGGGAAACCCACAGACAGGCGTGTCTGTGCATACAAATGACCTTATTCTTTTGTCCTTTTTAATTAATAACTATTTTTATGATACCAAAACTCTTAAATTACTTATTAAATCAAGGAAACATACCTTCACTACGTTTGTCTGAAAATCTTCTCCGTTATCATTCCCGAGCCCGACGCTGAAACAATTAAAATAGATTCACTATTACAAAGACACAAATGTCAACTTCACAGATTTATAAATATAGAAGTTGTTTGATAAACACGGCATCACACGAACTAACAATAAGTTGAATAGTTTATCAGACAAAGAGGTTTTAAGGACGCGTGTTGGAACTCTACTTCTAATATGGGACACGCACTAGGAATCCATAAATCCATATCAGTATTTCCTACGATTCGTGTCGTGTCCTAACAAGCCATCTGTTTGCTATCGCAGTCAGTAACAATAAATAATAACTGACCAGTCACCTAAGATATGAACCTAATGTGTAGATGACGTGTTTATCAGCCTGGATGCCCTTAATTGTTACTAAAAATGCGGTAGCTCTAATTCTTCTTTAGCTTTTTTTTAGAAAGGAACGAGACGTTGGATGAGACGTTTTAACATTTGCTGGTCCCTTATTCCGTCTACGTAACTATTTTTCATAACTCCTACGAAAAATGATGTTTATTTTTCTCTTTTAATAACTGCTTATCAAAGAAGAATTAATGTTGTAACTTTACATAACTTAGTACGAAAAAATAATGTTTTTTTCTGTTTGGTGACGCAAGTGTCATGATCTTTATTATCTTATCAATCTTATGATGCTGTACCGACATGTTAAACAAAAACAAAACGTGATTTCCCTCTCGAGCAGGCAGCCCAATTTGGTCCATTATTATTGTCATGTCACACACAATACATTTGAAATGACAAGGCCATAAGCACAGAACACATACTCCTAGCGGAGAAGAATAACAACTCCATTGTTAAGAAATGGGTTTCCGTTTTTACCGGAAGTACGCTTCTAGTGTCACCTATAGTCAACCCACCACAAACTCTATGGCGGGAACATTTGAACAATACTTTCTTATAAGATTTCTTTCGATGGAGGTATAGGCAATTTCACATGTAAGAAAACTTTATGGTAAGTTTTACCATAAAGTTTCCTTACAAGTGAAATTGCCTATACCTCCATCGATAGAATTCGTAAGCAATATTGCCCATCAAATATAAAATAAAACAGAAAAATGTTCCCAAACATGTTTATTGCATGAAATAATAGTGCATAATAAATATTTATCCATGAGTAATATGACTTATTTAAGAACATAACATTAGGTGTAAAGTCAACCCGTTAAACAAAATATTCTATTAGTGTCCATGACATCAAACAGAATAACATATTTTTTCTACGACATTATATCTTTTGGATAAAAGTTATCGGTTGATCACAAAACTATCAGAGATAGTAAATTGTAATTTGGACAACTTATCTAATTTCTATTATTTATGAGTTCTAAGTTCAAAGGGCAAGCAAAAGTAGAAAATATCTGGTTGTTTGTTTATCTAATAATATTTAACTGATTTTAATGCACTATTTAGGGATAAGTGGAAACTCTCGAGTACCAGGGCCACATAACTATTGAGAAGCTAACTTCTGTTAGATTTTAGTATGTTAACATTAGTTACTCCTGTAATAGGTTACTTCTTTGTAACTATGTAGTCCTGGTACTTCTAGTAGCTAATAAAATAGGTATACTTAAAACATTTTACAATTAGGTCAGTTCAACTTGTTTTCAAACATGAATGCCACAAAAAATGAATATAATCTGGCATGTTGCTTATTTATGCAAAATTATATTCATTTTGCGTTTAAGTGCAGACGCTGATGCTTCGTCTGCAAACAGACGGTTTTTAAGGGTACAGAATCTATTCACACATATATGAAAAACATTTGTGACAATAAAATTAATATTATCATTTTTGTGGCAGCTATGGAGAAATTCGAAATTAACACTAGTTTTTAAATTTTCTATTAAATATTTTTTCAATTCTTTCTTATACCCATTCTCTTCTAAATACAAGTTAATATTTGTTGCACATGCTTCTACACAAGCAATTAACGGTTGGCTAGCATAATGTAAACTTTTTTTATATTCATTATATTCTTTGCATTGGACAAACATATGAACAATATTTACATTTTTCGATACAAGGACTGAATTACAGTGTTTACAGTCTAAATTAGCTATATTTTTTAATAAAAATCCACATACATAGGCACAAGCCTGTACTTCAGGAGTATCACCAATATCCAAAATGGGAGTAGATAATGGACCTTCCACTACCATTTCCTCTGTGTCCAAATCTTCATTCGCCTCAGTGGGTTGTGGAATTGACAAAAAAGTTGTAAAATTATTTATAATTATGTTGTTGTCCGTTTCACAATTATTCCCAGTGGTCCCAATATGGGCCATGCTGCTTATTATAGCGGTTTTAAGTCCAGCCACAAATTGGCCTACAGTAGGGTTGGCATTGGAGCCACAGTTGCCACGAATGCAACCAAACAAATTCTCTATTGGATCTTGTTGCAAACGTCTAGTGGCCAGACTTTTAATATTTTGGGTAGTAGACAATATTTTAAATAAACGTTCTACCCCATTAATAGTCCAAATCCATCCATCCTGTGACGGAGGGACACGTGGACTACCCACAAATTTTAAAGTACCAAAAAATTTTTTCATTTCCGAAAACAGCTGCAGATGTGGAGTTTTCGCCGTCATATTTGTAGCGTGTAGTTTACCGCGTCGCAGGTCGGGCGTGTCGCTGTTTAAACAGTCAAATATCTTATCAATTTTTGCTATAACACTTGCTGTGACAGCTGCATCAGGAGTAAGTGTTCCTGAAATAAATAAATATCGTCAATATTGTAAAATATCCCTAACCAATTCACAATTTATTTTCTACATATAAAGCTCAACAGTAAAAATTACTGTTAATGTAAACTAAAGTTTACATTATACGCTATAAGGGCCAGAATTACAGGTTAAGGATAAGCAAATGTAGGAGATAGTTTTTCTTCCAACTTCTTCACAGCATTATTATCAGTGAGGTTATTTAATATAGCTTTCTTTTTCATGTTCTTCATACGATTTCGTAATTGACATAATTGTTTTAAATATTTCGAACATTTCTTATAAAGGTACTTCTCTTTTTCTGTTTTTAACTTGGGCTCCTGTTTAGAAGATGTTTCTACTTTTTCCAAATTCGATTTTCCACAATAACTTGTGTTGGATATATTTTCTAAGGGTGTTCTTTCAACAGCTTGTGAATCACCAGCCTTAGAAGAAATAGCTTCTGGGCCTTGAGAAATAGGGCCATATTCTTTGACCAGTTGTGAGGGACCCGGCTGTGGCTCGTTAAAAAAATGTGGTATCACCATGGACACTTGCTGAATCTGTAATGTAATAAAACTGAAAATAATATTTGTTTATTGCTTATTATTATAAATCCCAAAACAAACTTAGTAAAAAAAATCAATATAAATAAAATAAAATCCAAACATCTGTCTTGAGATTCATAAAATAAGTGGATTTAGTACTATGGAGACTAATTATTATTTTATTAGATACTGATATATATAATGAAGATAATAAGAAAGCCTGGAAGAGGTCTTCTAGGTGTCGCAAAGGGAGCAATAATACAAAGTAATTTTTTTCTGAAAATCCAATAATGTTTATGGAAAAAGTACAAGAGTAAAAGTTATATATTTTTATCTTATCAAACTGAAACAATAATAAAAAGTAAGCATTATCATAATATGCTACAAATTTGATTTAGTAATAACTAGCGGCCGCCCGCGACTTCGTTTGCGTGGACAGTTTTTTTGCTATCCCTCGGGAACAGTACTTTTTTCTGGATGAAAAGTTTCCGTTTCTGTACCCCTAAGAACATTTATGCAAAATTTCATAATGATCGTTTCAGTAGTTAAGTCATAAAGGCGTAACAAACAAACAAACGGACGGACTTTCGCATTTATAATATTAGTAAGAATATATTTAGTAAGGATTATATTGGGATCAATAATTTATTACTTACATCACATGGGACTGCAGAATATAATAATCGTTTCTTTGAACTGTCAGTAAAATCATCATCAGTAAAATGATCTTGACACAGCATTCGGTGTTCACTAAACAACTTTTTCTGGAACTCAATTGAAGTGTGCTCTTCTGATGGAAAAAGATATTTTGCCCACATCGTACAACTGAAAAATTAACACATATTATTTCATTAGTTCTCTGTGTACCAGATGCTTCTTTAGCTATACATTGTTACAGAACCTGACTCTCCGACCTACAGTTACTTTGTATTATAATCAGAACAATGTGATGTTTCCTAAATATAGGTTATCATAGCATGATAAAAACCCTCAGAACACATTCAGAAATCACTCAACATTTAGTATTTATTAGGATTACGAGTATTTATTGATACTAAAAAGCCAATAAATATTCGTATACGCAGTTAAGTTGAACAATTTGTAGGGATAACATTAGCAAATACGTACCGCAAAAGGTTTCTTGTAGCAGGTTTTGGGAAACGAAATAGTTTGCAATTGTCCGAGGCAGGCGATTTGCCGCACTTGAAACATTTTCGTCTGTTTTCCTTATCAGACATTTTTAACAAGTTGAACAAAATAGGTAATCAAAGGTTTAACACGTCGGTTAGGTTAGAGTCACTGTCTCGTATTCACTGTTATTATGAACAACAATTATAATTGTCACTTAACAAACACAGACGGAGGAACCTAAGCTCAAACTCAACGTCGTACACTTGCGAAAATGATCAGAATTAATAAGTATTCGAAATATTAACGAAATTGAAACCGAGATCGCCAATAAACACCAACAAACTCGACCATTGTTATTGTTTACAAAAGTCATGTCATGACTTGGTGTTGCCAGCACAAATAGTCACATTTCTGCCAACCGTTTATTCACATATGAAAATAAATTGCTTGTCTTATATTTAGCCAAACGTTTTATTATGTATTGCTAAAAAAAAGTTTGTTTAAAGAATATCCTACAAATTTTACTTCTTATTATTAACAAATTCCTTAAAATCTTATCCTGCCCTTTATTTACACAAAATCTACCATTCGTACTTTACACTTCATGACGGGTATTTCTGCGGGTTACCATAATAGAAAAATATGTTTTTTTTTACTTGCAATACCAAAGTTTTCCCCTGTAGGCAAATTTCAATCCGAACAATAGAGTCGACCCCCCCTGGCCATAAGTTACGGCGTTACATTTCGTAAAGATTTTGACTCGGTTTCTAAAAGGAGGATGTTTATTGAATTTTTAGATTTTAGGCATTTACATCACAATACATTATTTTTATTTTTAAATTTGAGATTTTTGCATTCACAATGCTATTTTTATGTAAGTAATGATATATATATGTATAATGATATACTAGAAAAAAAATCTGATCTGGTGCGAGTCGTATTTTTTCTAGTAAGTATTATTATTTAGTATTGTATAAAAATAGCATTGTGAATGCAAAAATCTCAATTTAAAAATTATATAGCTATTTCATCTTAATCGATTGCCAAATATCCGGAAAGATATTTCAATTGAATGTCGAGGTAATTCCTCCCTCACATTGGTGAAATAACGCTGGCTTGCAGCGTAAGAGTAGGATATACTAGAAGAAATTCGACGATGTCACTAGTGACTCGGTAGCTCAGCGGTCAGAGCATTGGACCGGATATCCAAAGGTCGCGGGTTCGATTCCCGTCTGAGTATTGATCTGGTGCGATGCGAGTCGTATTTTTTCTAGTATATTATTTAGTATTGTCATTATTTTTATATTAAGATAAATAATATATTAGAAAAAATACTAGAAAAAATCGATTCACCCGTAGCAGCTCCGATCAGTCAGACGGAATTTGAACCCACACCCTTGAGATTCCGGCCCAATGCACTAACCATTTATGCTACCGAGTCGCCCGTAGGCCCGTGGGAGAGCGGCGTAATTTTCTAGTACTTTTTACGTTTTTGCTGTAAGCCAGCGTTATTTCAACAATGTGAAGAATTAGCTTCGAAATTCGAATGCAACATCTTTACAGATGCCATGCCAGACAACAGACTCGGTAGCATAATTGGTCAGTGCGTTGGGTCGGAATCCAAAAGGTGCGGGTTCGAATCCTTTGTTTAGTAAGACGCCTTCTTTTTAAATTAACGTTGCTTTTAGTAGTAAAGTGTCTGGAATCTGGATGGGAATGGGATCTTCGAAAGATTTGCACTCGATCATCTGTGACATTCTTCGACGGTACCGCAATGATATAACGTTTGTAACAGTATTGCAAAGAGACCCTACACACACGACCACAAGAACAAAAAACTTTCCGCATTCGCGTAACAGAGCTTGATGGCACAGAAGTAACTTTGGCAATGTGCCAAATATTTTGGATCGTTAGCTGATGGGTAATTGAATGATGTTACCTACCGGTCTGTAGCCTTTAGGTGAAATGAAAATTCTAAAAAGTATGATCAAACAATGTAAGCCTATTGATATTTATTTATTTGATTTAGAATTAAGTAGCTGAATAGAATACTACATAGGTACTTTATGCCTGTGCTTATTCCATTGAAGATGAAATCGTTGGCATGAACTAGGACTGCAAATATTACGGCATACAGAGCAAAAGGTATTTCACTGAACTGGAAACTTTGGAATAATTCAGGAATACTTTCGGAAATATTCTTAATAACTTCCAAAATTAACAGCAACAAAAACTGGGGATTCTTTGAACCTTACAACAAAAACTGGGGATTCTTTGAACCTTAACAAAAACTGGGGATTGTTTGAACCTTACATAGGTACTGTGTTACTATTACTTTACTATAGTTTAAGAGTTATAATTAAACAGTGTCAAATGTTTGCAGGAAGTTAAGGTGACTTTGTTCTATAAAAATGCATTTTTTGGTATTATTTAACAATTTTCTAGTCTTATTATTAAGAGTTGAGGTTGCACTTGGTTTTAAAATAAAAAAAACTAGTCCTTGTCTTACATTTTTTCGGAGTTATAGCCGATTATGTGCGAAAAGCGGCCAAAGAATGCGGGTTTCGCGGTACTTATCTAATTATTTATCTCAATGTAGGTAACGTATCTTAAAATATTGTACTGAATAGAATACTTAACAAGCAGATTTTTTTTAAACTTCCAAAGTTGCCGGAAGTTTTCAGGAATACTTCCTTAGAAGTGGAATCTTTCCTGGAAGTTTTCAAGTCATCATAACGAAGGCGAAGGCATCGGCGCAGCAGCGCTCGCGCAGGACGGTCGGGCGGGGGGGTGAGCGACCGCGCGCAGGTCAACGGCGGCGGCCGCGGGGCGGCGCACTCCTTGCCTCGTTGGATTTATCTCCCGTTGTCCGCAAGCAACTATAATGAGTGACTGACGCGGGTCACTTCACTACGTGTGTCTATGTCACAATATTTCACAATAACAGGTTCTGAGATTACGGACATGCCTTTCCTGCGATTTTTTTCATCATAAAAATATTTTGCCTTAACTTGCGGGACAAACATCGAGGCACAGAATAGATAATAATAATATGATCATCGTGGTAAAATCAGTAATAATTCAGTGGGGGCAAGTTACTTTCCAAGTGTTTAATTTGCACATCTGACTAGGTTAGGTAGGTACTATAAGGTATGGCTGATGTGTCCAGGTTATCTTATCGAAGGATGAGTCAGTCAAACAATATAATTTCAACATAACTTCAGGTAGACGCTGTGGCAATCCTAGCAAGTAATAATGATAACATGGATTTGATTGAAAGGACTCCATTAGCTGGTCAAGCCGTCCATGGTCACATTGGTCACACTCACACATGCCGCAACGCAGCATTGAACACTAAATGAGGGGGTCCTTAAACGCCAATATTTTTTCTGGCAGTTTAAGAAAGCTAGTTTCGTCAGTTTTAGGATGAAAAAAAGACTCGGCTGGTGAGATAATTATTGGTTTATATCAAGAGCAAGAGCTGGGTGGGACGGAAATCTTTTGGAGAGCTTGAAGATTGGTGCACAGTACATTTTCTGTAGGTAACATAGGTACGTCATGATTGTTAAAAGATTCCACGATAACAGAAGTGGTGCTACACTTTGCTTTACTAAAAAGGTACCTACCTACTTGGTTGTCATGTTTGCTATTTTGCTACATACATCACATCATACCTGATAAATTTAAGTAGATAGGTACGTACCTAGGTAACTATAACATTATCATTAGGAGAACAATACCACAGAATATATAATAGTACTAACGTAACAATACTGTAACTAATAGGTATAACTAGCCTCCGCCCGCGATATCGTCCACGTATCATCGTCCATCGGACAATCGAGAAAATCCTTAGTCCTTATTTTTTTTTCATTACAATATAATATTAGATTTAACTGAAGTTTTGAAGTTTTTGAACGATAATAAATAATGTAAGTATGTCATAATTTTTTTTAATTTGAAATTTTTGCATTTACAATTTAGTCTTGTATCATGATAATGATTATGAGCCCTTTATTATTTGAGTAAAATTGCAGATTATATGTATAAGTATAGATATAATTTACCCATTTTAAATAGTAAGTACCTACCTGCATTGTTGTTATTTAAATAACCCCCTAATGATGTTTGGAAACAAAGCATGAAATCGATTTGAAATGTCTCTGAAATAACGTTTTTATATTGCAGTGAAAGCGATAGTTGTGTAACTCAGTTGGATATTCTGTAAACCGACTCTAGCCTTTTGTAGATTTTGTTTTTTATTACTAAATACCTACCTATCTATCTATAGATATCGGTATAGGTGCCATAAGTTAGTAATCGCAAGGGTTTTATTTTATTTGAAGTAAATCTGTGTAGGTAACATATTGTTTCCATGGCTTCGTGTGTACTGATCACCTAGAATCCTTGATTACACGTTACTAAGTCTTCGTATGGGAAAGTACTATACATACAACACGTGACGACGTTACCGTGACGTGACGTAGTCTGCACCTAATCTTTGCATATTTTCTGTAACATTTAGTAGAGCGTACGTTTCATTAAACAGCATTAATATTTTAATATTTTTTGTTATAGAGGTAGACTTAGAAAGTGAAGTTGGTAAAATAAAAATGAAGCCACCTTGTACCCAGGTGAACACCTATTCGTATTTTTTTTGTAGCGGTCCTTTCGTAGAAAGAGCGCAATTAGTATGCTTGTCGTGATCTGACTTGTATGCTGCACTTTCAAACGAAGAACAATAGAGGTCTAACTACTAGCATAAAATATAGTCCTCAAGGTTCATAAATAAAGTATTTTTCACTCCTCTTGCTCAAAAAGTGCGCCATTGTAACGTACAAGAATCGAGATAAAATAGCATAATAACCCCTAGGGGATAAAGTTTTTTCTTTTTTAATGTTTGTCTATTACCAATGAGCCTACTAAAACGAAAAAGTCTTTATTCATAATCACGAATAAAAACACGCTTGACTTAATACTGGGGGTCTATTACGAAAAGTTTAATACGATATACGCAGCTGCGTCCGTGCTTCGTTCTGATTGATTCCTATTACAAAGCACTTGCGTATGCAATATTGCAAAGTGATTGCGTAAATTTGACAGTTTCTCTCTAGTGGATCCGTCATTATTCGTTCAATAGACTATGGACTACGATAGCTACATTGAAAATATTTGTAATAACAACAACCGACGAACTGCGGACGACTATCGTGACCAAGTTTCGTAATAGGCCCCCAGTTTCTCATTCTTATTTTTGAAAATGGAACTAAAAGCATCTCTTCGGTGAAATCATAGACTTATTTATACTCTGTGCACAGAGTGAATCGTAGAATGCGTGATTGTGTTGCTTAGCTGCTACAGCAGAAATTAAAAAAGGTACCATGGCGCGAAATCTTTAGAATTTTTCTATAATTACAAACTGATTGAATTGTGTGACTGTAATAGGAAAGAAATAATTTTAATCTTTTGCTGCCAAGCACAAATCATTTATTTAAATATTGTACAAAAAGTTTATGAAGTGGAGGATAGAAAAACGAGTGTATCTACCTATTCGTTTACGGAAGTAGGTATAAACTATTTAATATTGTATTTTATTTTCTCGCAATCGTAGTGAAAAGTAGAGTGTAACACACGACGCTAAAACCCATTGTATCTCGGTTTCTATTTATTCCCTCGCTAAAGCTCAGGAATAAAACTACCTCGTATGCAATGGGTAATTTTAGCGTCTTGTATAACAATCTACTATTGCTAGGTTTCCTAAATAAAGGCAAATCCTTCACTGTTAGTATTTGTACTGCTCAATGAAGGTTCAATCAGCTTCTATTTATTGACGAGGAGCTCGGTGGCGCAGTGGCGTAACGCATGGCCCTGCGATTGCGGAGGTTAAAAATCTTTCGCAAGGGTCGGTCATGGGATGGGTGACCAAAATTTTATTACTTTTATTTGCAGTCGTTAACACCCACCAATCCGCATTGGGCCGGTGTGGTGAGTTTTATGCCATATCCTCCTTATCCACCCATAAGGAAGGCCCCTGATGTCGTAAGCATCTAACACTATTATTTAATCAGTGCTAGGTACCATGTTTATGAATCAGATCACAGATGACGTCTGGATAAAGCATTAGTTTTGTTTTATATTTTGCTTAAAATTTAAAATAATTTGAATTGGATGGTTA
Organism: Agriphila straminella; assembly: GCA_950108535.1. NCBI lineage: Eukaryota > Metazoa > Arthropoda > Insecta > Lepidoptera > Crambidae > Agriphila > Agriphila straminella. The sequence continues at coordinate 7,788,929 of OX467306.1, read as the reverse complement.
AATTATAATTTCTATTGAAAAGTCAGAAAACCAAACAGCACGTGACATTAAAATCACACTACGTCATAAAGTACAAAACGCGGATTGAATTTGAAGCAGGAAACATTATCCTTCATGTTTTTAGCACCACCGGGGCGGGAGGCCAATTGAGAAGCCGTTATCAGTTTAGCAGTGAGCCGATGACCTCGCCTTGTCACCGCATTGCGCAGTATTGTTTGAACTAGGTACACGGCAACTCAGAAATTTGATTTGTGTTTATCAAAGTTATGTGGATAGTATTTAAACGTGGAAAAATCCACTTTAGCAATGCGCAAAAAAAAAAAACATGTAAAAGTGGGTGTTAATGCCTTTGGAGCCAAGGTCCAGGAGGTCGGGCCGTGCGTGCTGAATACGTGATTTAGTTTGACATCGATTTGTAAAAGGTAACTAAACTAAGACTTTCTGATCTTAGAATTAAAAAAAAAGTTAAGCCCTAGTCTATCGAGGACTTGGACGAATTATTCGCCCAAGATCGAGGATCATATTATATTTTATCATCGGTTTAACGTTCCCCTATTTTGCCAATTGCCACGTCCGTCCTCTTGACATGTCTTTTCTAGTTCGATCTCTATTTTATTTGGATTATCTCCATTACTACTTTATTTATAAACCAATAGCTTCGTTCGAGTGTTACAGACACTAGAGTCGAAGCGAAATGTAAGGATATCTAAGTCCAAGTTGTTTACCGTTGTGAAAGTTTCGTTGCAATTTTATTCAACCTACTTCACGGGTCGATGAATTGGTATTTATTTTACGATTATTTATTTGATTCCAAACGTTTTTTTTTACAAGTTACAGCATTACATTTAGAACAATAAAAGTTTAAAAAGAGGTAAGTATAAGTAATCATAATAAGGTGGGTAACACATTATTTGCGCTATTTCTAATAATTTTGTTACAAAACCAAATCATCGAATTGCTTGCATGTTAAAGAAACCAGTTTACTAAAAATCCTAATTTAATGATTTAAAAGCATTTTATTATAAAATTATACTTTTCCAAACGGGGATTAATGTTCTATTTTATTTATTCTGATGACACCTTAATTTGTTTCCTTGTCGTAGTAGATGGCGATCAATAAAATTCATTAATGCCGAGGTCATTTTTAAATTTTTGATAACTCTGTAGGAAATATACAGGGAGTAAAAAGCAGCCCTTGACGAGTTTCTTGCCGGTTCTTCTCTTTACAAGATCTCCCGCTTAAGGTTTGCGAACCGATGGCGTAGCTTCTTTGACATTCACAAGCCTAGACTGAAAAAAGGAAAACCTCCTTCAAAAAAACCTGAAATAAAAAACAGCTTCAAAATTAAATACCTCTAAAAAGCAAGAAATAATATTCGAATCATTCGTTACACATATCAATATTAATAAAACACGTCTTAGCCCCACCCGACGGTGGACTGGAGGACAACTTCATTTTTTTTCTGTTGTAGGTACGTTTTGATTTTTTAAATATCTATAATAGATTTCGAAATATTTGCATTTTAGTGATTTCATACAAAACACAGAAGTGCCAATATTTTCAAATCTACAATGAGTATTTTAAAAATCAAAACGTACAGCCCTAGTTTTTAGGCATTTCAAAAACATACCAAAAATTCATTGCTGTAGGTTAAGGTTAGAGGGTGGGAAACGTTATCGCCGTTTGTATGGAGACCACGTGGTTGACAATCCTCTTAAAGCCCCAACCGACTTCATTAGACGTGTTTTATTAATATTGATATGTGTAACGAATGATTTAAATGTTATTTCTTGCTTTTTAGAGATATTTAATTTTGAAGTTGTATTTGTTTTCAGGTTTTTTTGAAGGTTTTCATTTTTTTAAAAAAAAAAAGCTTTTTTATTTTTAACTTTTTAGTGGTAGGCCTGGTAAGTAGGTATGTAAGGGCAGCGTGTAATTTTTTTTATCTTTATATTAAGTATAATATTTTCAATGGTAAAATGCCTAGAACTCAATTTCCAAATTTACGCTGATTGTTTTTGAGGAGTTCCGTTGTGTCTTCGTAGTCCAAGTCTAGTCGAGAACGATGCATCGCAGACCATGGTTTGGTTTGTTTTGGATTATCATAAACCTACCAAAATCTAAATCACTTTACATAATATATACTATTTGACTTTGAGGAGTTCCCTTGTGTATCTTCGAAGTTCAAAGTCCAATACCGATGAAATTAAAATGTGACTATTTTTGAAGTATACCCTTTCAAACAAAAAAAATATCATCTAAATCGGTTCAGAAACAAAGATGTTATGTCCGAAATTCCTTAAAAACTCGTGCGATGGCAAGCTAAATAATTGATATTTTTCAGGATTATGAAAAAACTACTAGCCAGATATCTGTATTTTTTTTAATGGGACCACACACGAAGTATGTTCTTTGAGATGAAAGAAGAATTAAATAAATCGGTTAACAACTGACGAAGTTATGTTAAAACATACATAAAAAAAAATTAAAACCGTCGACTTGAGAACCTCCTCCTTTTTTTGAAGTCGGTTAATAAATGATTTTAAATTTTTGAATTATTATAGGTCGTTTTCTAGTTATTTGATTTAAATATAGTTTTGTCTGGCCCAAGAAGCGGGTGGTGTTGGATGGAGCTGCGTAGTTGCGTAAGTAAAGTGGACGTACTAGCAAGCAGCAATGAATGACCTCGCAATTTCTCAAGGTCGTCAGTGGGTGATTCATCACCCCAAATTGTTGGATGTTTTCGCACTTCGGCATTAAATATTTTAATCGATAGGGGTTTAAAACCTATTGAAGAATGGTGAATTTTCCAAAATTATAACTGACAGGGATGTTATTCTACCCTTCCCATCAAAATAAAGGTAGGGCTAGGAACTTTTTTTGGAAACTACCACAGAAAACGAAGTAAGAAGTGCTTCCCAAAAAGTGGGTCTCAGGATGAACATAGATAAGACGAAAATCATGTCGAATGCCCATGTTATACCCGCTCCAGTTCATGTTGGGAACACCGAACACTACACTTGAAGTTGTTGACTATTACGTACCTATACCTAGAACAGGCAGTATTAGCTAAGTCCATCTTCGAGAAAGAGATCTCTCGACGAATCCAACTTGGATGGGCAGCATTTGGGAAGCTTCGAAAAATCAACGCGTCCGACTTAACTCGGTGTCTCAAGACGAAAGTCTATGACCAGTGAGTGTTGCCAGTGATGAGTTACGGCAGTGAAACGTGGTCGCTAACTATGGGTCTCATAAGGAGGCTCAAGGTTACCCAGCGTGCAATGGAGAGAGCTATGCTCGCACCGGACGACGCTCCCTGGGTAGGCCCCTGAGCTCCTGACCGACAAGGTGGACCAATGATCTGGTGAAGGTCGCGGGAAGCTACTGGATGCGGGCAGCGCAGGATCGATCGTCGTGGAGATCCTTAGGGAAGGACTATACCCAGCAGTGGGTGTCGTGCGGCTGATATGATGATGACGGTACTGGTAGTAGAGTTGGTAGGTACTGCATATTTTCCTTCTAGTCTTTTGTTAACGAATCGATCTTAGGTATATGTGGCCATTAAAATAAGATACTTAGATATTGAACTATCGAATATTACGGAACTGTAAAAGGTCAACCCACAAACTAGACTAGCATGACTGTTTCCTCATTTCGTTTAACTAAATTAAATACATCTAGTATGTCAATCAAGACAATGCCAATACATAAGGACTAGGGACAATGCCAATACAAAGGATTATAAAGTTTGGTTTAGTTTAGATGTTTGGATGCGCAGAAACGGCTAGGTAAACTGGCTTTAAAATGGCACACAGATATATTTACTTTTATTCCGGTCAAAGGTTCCCTAGGATTTTCCGAATGTCCACGAGGACGAAATCCCGAGCGAAAGCTAGTCTAAAATAAATTATAAACTGACGAAATATTTTAAAATAACTACTACTTTAAAAGCTTTATACCAATTTCTCACAAAACTTAGAAATTAGAACAAAAAACTTACTTCATTTAGGATAGGAACACATAAAAATGAATAAAGTAAAAGATCCGCGCAGGCCGCGCAGCAAAACCAGGATATAAAAAAACGTATACCTAGCTTCAACGATATATCAAAACATGCTCATAGGTCTCACCTACATTAGATGACAAATTATTGAAATGTCCTTTTAAATACTTTTCAACACACTTGCTCGTAAAGTGAGTCCTAAATATATAAAACACTAGTTCGTAATACAATTAACCCTACAAAGTTAAATTAGTACCTTACTACAAGTTTTATGCGAGTAAACAAAGCATTCCCAATTTAGCCGGGTAATACAGTTATTTTTTTTTACAACAAAGAGGTTTTATGCTGCTGAAAATTCATATACATTTTTGGAATAAATAAATGTGTAAGTCCTTAATTAAGTCAAATAAATATATAATTATTATCAAATTATGCATAATTCACAATATTTTGTTATAAAATATTAAAATATTTGCATTTTGCCACTTAAAATTATAATTTTGAAATATAAGTAGTAGGCTGTATGCTCCTCACCCCTTTGTTCGCAAAATATTCTTGCGTTGGGCGTGTGAAAAAAAAAGAAAAAAAAAACATGCGCGCCTTTTCCCATAATTAATTTATCATATTTTGTTTTTGCCATATTTGTTGCTGTGTGATAAATTACTTTGTTTTTTTCTCGCAAATGTGTTGAAAAACGTCGTATGAAACTCGTGAGCTCTTGCTTATTGCACACTCGGCTGAGTTACGCCCTCGCCTGCGGCTCGGGCTGCAACCCACAGCCTTGTGTGCAATGAGCAACCTAAGCTAACTTGTCTCATAATGTTCTATTAACAGGTGGTTACTACTTCTGTTAAATCATGTAAATTCGCGAAATTGGTAAAAAAAGTAACTGCTAAAGCTAGGTTGGAGCTTTATTTAGGTTACTAGCTAGCTGCTGTTGTTACATTAAAGGCAAATTGAGCTTGTTTAGAATGATCAGAACAACACTGCGAAAGTTGACGCAGTTAACTAAAACTGTCGCTATCATAATGCTATCGCGAATACAATATTATGAAGACAAAACAAACAGTGATAGAGCCACGCCACGGGCCGGCCTTGTCCAGGCCATTGTGTTCGAGCCAACCTGCGAATATGAATGGAGAATGTCTACTGTTTTCCGTCTCCGACTCTACAATAGGCACTGCGGTCTCAGGTTATTAAAGTCTGTTTGCTTGTATGGTATAAAATAAAATGTAAGACACATAGGCCCGTATTTATTAACCGCTCTCCTCTCAACGTTGAGAGCAATTTTTTTTGAGATAATAAATAATACTTAAGATGACTACAGAAACAGCATCTCAGGTATATCTCAGAATAGCTCTCAACATGCTAATTATCTAGGTCAATTAATTGCTACTATCACAAAGTCACATTAAAAATCTAATCTGTCATTGACATTTTCTCTGTCCTGAATTACAATTACGAAAACGTGAGGCAACTTAGATAATTTATTAGTCTTCCTTATCGTCAAGATTGCATAAAAGACCTTAGCGAGTAAGCTGATAAATTGTCGTAATTGAGAAAATCACTACAAGCAACGTAAATAAATAATATTGATAATGTTATATAAGTAAAGTAGAGCGGTTGGTGGCAATCGCTTTTTATTTATCACAAATAGTCGGCAATCAAGCATTTTGCAAACCGTAGCCCTAGCCGCCTACTATTTCCAAGGTGCGTCTAATCGAAATCAAAAGGAAAATCTGAAACGCTAACGCAACAAAACCGCTACCTGTCGTTGTTGTTGTCGTGTCGTTTTATGTTGTAGTAGGTATAGGCTGTTTATCCTTGTCTTATTTGGTAAACAATCTTCACCCAACTCTTTAAATATTCATTTTCTAAATATAGTACAACAAATGGTTTTCCACACACAGATTATGAAATAAATTGTAAATTTTTTATTAATGACAATATTGACAATATACTTAAATAGGACAATTTTTTTTTTAATAACAATTAAAGTTAAAAAGACGTAGGTACCTACCTGTCTAAAACTGTTTACTGTGTGTTTACTAAATAAGACAAAGTGATGTTAATTATTTGACCCTGACAACGGATCGTCGCTTGTCAGTGGTTTTATCGCAACTTTGCTTTTTTAGAAAAGTATCATTGGACTGGACGTGTTTTTCTGAGTAGGACCACCCAGGACAGGAGCCTCACATGGGCGTTGGTCGTAGTGTTACTTTTGTCAATACTTTTAACACCGTCTGAATCTAGAGTTTTAAAACTGACATACAATTTTAACGATTGAAACTTTCTCTAGGATAGTCTATAAGGTCAAATAATTGTGATTAGAAATTGATTTTTTTCTTACATAAATGGAAACATAATGATCTGACCCTTGGCCCTTGGGTGGGCAAGTGTTCATTTTTGATAAACAAAATAAGTAAATTTAAATAACCTCATAAGAACTTCGATCACCTCAGATTTAAAAGCAAAGTACTTAGGACCATACGAGTACCTATGTCATTAAAATTATCCTTTATTGAATAGTTTTTCTCGTTTTCAAGGGAACCACTAATTTTATGTTTTCTTAGTGCAATAAACCTTTCTGCCTGATTTTTTTGCCTGACTTTTGATTATTAAAAAAAAGGATGTCAGTGTTTACCTACTTAGTTTCACAAACGTTATTCTCATTAACATTGAGGTACCTACTTACATGTTTATTGAGGAGAGGCACCACTCCAGTCGATTTGTACCTACTACCTACTAATTTCAGCAGACAAATTACGTATGAACCAATTTTGTTCTTCTGACTGAAATAAAGTGTAGTTTATTTCACTACACTACACAATACAATCATTCAAATGATTAGGTAGGTTAGGTACTCGACCTAATTATCATTGTTCTAAAAATGTTAATTATTACTAACACTGAACTAATAATAATGAGAAAAACCTTGATGCAGTCATGTTTCATCAAACTTAAACGTTGAATATTCCATGCTCTGATTTGAAACATTTTACAATGTTATCGTTATTGGGAGATCATGCAACTCACGACACTCGAGCTTCGATGGCCTTGTTGTTAGCTAACTTTCATATGGCAAACGGTTCTTGCATGAAATGTCATATTGGTGTTTTCATTGTCAGTTCAAGTTACACGATACCATTATCTTATCGCAGTACCCGTTACAAAGATTGGAGTCAATTTATGCATCCGTTCCTTTCTTTATGATACCTAGACATTGTCAGGATTTGAGTGCTAGCCTCATTGATAGTAGATTTCGAAGTGTAGTGGTTGCACGGTCGGCCGCGGGCGCCGCTACGGCAACGATCTTGCGCAATAGTACCACAAAATAGAGAGAGGACAGAACTCAAGCTTAGTACTACCATAAGAATAAAGTTTTATTTATTCTTATGGTTCTACCTGCGCTAGCACAACGCACAAACACATAACACCTCTCACCGACACGGAATTACTGCTACAAAACAGTTCGAGCGCGTGACGGACGCAGTGTCGTCGGTGAAGCGCCTACCTTGCAGGCATTGCAGGGCCGATATTGGGCCCTGCTTGCTGTGCCCCTGCACTGCATGCAGTGCAGGGGGGGGATTACAACCTCTTAAAACTTGCCAGGTTTATGAATTGTTATAGTTACATCTCTTTCTCGCTGTATAGCAAATAAAAGAGACGCCATGATATTGATAGCCATTCAGAAAACTGGCAAGTTTTAAGAGGTTGTAATACAGGGACAGGGCCACAGAATATATAATAGTACTAACAATAGTACTAACGTACAGAAGTCGGACCCCGCGAGGACCATCAAATAATAAGCTACTCTCGCTGCACGGCAATAAAGTACAATTTCAAACTGCACAACGCTGCGTGGATAAAATTATATGCACCTACGAAGAAGAAAGAGAGGCGTCTCTTTCTGTCGCATAGCTCTGTCTCAACCGACACATTTCGGGGTTGCTACTCGCTAGTTACTGATATCATAGAAAACATTCGTTATGCCCATGAATAAATAATGAAATTACTATAATAGGTACCTACTTATAAAATAAAATAAATCTACCTAATAGGTGAGCTGAGCATATTTAAAGAGCATAAATAATAAGTATTTCTAAGTAGTTAGAGAAGCTCGATGGCGCAGTGGTATAGCGCCTGGCCCAACGATTGCGGAGGTTAAGCAACTTTTGCAAGGGTCAGTTATGGGATGGGTGAAAAAAAATAGTATTTTTTAGCTTTTTTCTTTACTGGTGCCATATTTCGAACTTCGATACAACTAAGTATGTAAATATGTATACAAAAAATACAATAAACTTTTGTAGGTAGGTAGGTACGTTAGTAATTAAGTATCAAAAACGAAGTGCATGCAGTTTCGCATTCGGCGCTTGACTGACTCGTTTCGTTCGTGACGTGCACGCGCTGCGCTCTCGTCGCTTGCACACGCCGGCGCCGCGCGTTTCGGTCGGCGCGGTGATATCCCTCGACAATGGCCCTCTTGGAGTGGGCCGCGAGCAGTAGGCTAATATAAAAGTTTAAGCGCGGAGTTATACCCCCCTGACAGGGCTTTGAGTAGCCCGCTTGAGCGGTGAGAACTGTCTTTGTCTGGGTGCGTTGCGAGCGTAGTAGGCGAAGTAACTATTAAGTACAGATTACTTAGAGGTACCTAGTAGGTACTAAGTTTGACTTTTGTCTGTCCTCTCTCTTTTTTGTGATAGTACTATTATGTATTCTGTGATAGTAGTTGCGTCAGCCGCGTGCGCTGCCGCTGTATGTCTGTGGCCCCAGCGCGCTCCACTACCTATGGGATGGCTGACTTGAGATCAGCTTGCCTTTAGGTACAGCCACAGAATACATAATAGTACTAAAGTACCGCTACTATTTAAAGGTTCTGTTATTTATGTTATTGGAAGGTTATTCCGTTTTACTTATTCCGTTATTGAATTAAATAAAATGCAAATTTATCCTGTAGTGTAGAGCAACATAAGATAGGATAGGTTAGACTGATAGGTAAATGGATTAGAACTTTTGAGCGAATGAACAACAATGCCCACCAGCCGGAACCAGATTATAATCGGTTCTTTTTTACAATATAAATTATTATCTATTTTTTTTTTATATTTTTTTTTAGTTAGGTAGGTACTTAGCAAATGTCTAATAATTAATTGTGGCTAGTTCCGATTACCTACTTCCATTTCAGTGCAGCACCCGCAATCACTTTCAGTTACATCACTGATGATGATGACGCACGCATGTCTGACAGTTCCGGCTTATTTAGGTTACATTAGTAGTTAGTACCTACCTATTAGTCGGTAATTTTCATTTACGAAAATGAAAATGATGGGTGAAAATGAGGGTAAGTATTTTTAGCAAAAACATTAGGTAGTCTTTTTAAAGTTACTTTCAAAGATTCAATGAGATATTTTGAACTATTATGATGTACATTAACACATATCATGTGACATCACGTAATTTTCACTTCCTGATTCTTTTTGCCACGTCTCTTATTTTGGTCCGCTTCTTCCTTCCACCTAAAAGATACCATGGCAACTGAGACTGTGACATATCTGAATAACTGCATTGCTTTGATACAAAACTAGGTTTAGGTAAAACCTAGTTCTATTAATACCGTCTAAAGTGGCATTACGGTCTGCAGAGAACAGTTGGCAAGCTGCACGCATAACTGCGCTGTCGGTCGGCGACAACAAGGAAGCGCGTCTGACCCACTACCTACAATACTCTAGTTGTATGTAGTTAATACAAAAACATACACTCCGCCGCTGCCGCAAAGTAGTGCAGTTAATGCAGTGAATCGGTGCTGCGGAAAAATCGTACACGCACGTGTCCTACCTATAGCGTGTGAAATATGTTAAGGTGAATGTTGCTCAAACACCGCGCGATAGCAAGCACGTACAACTACCAAAATATCCAAATCGCAATAGGTGTGCCTATACTATTTGAAGATTTCTTTAGGGTCCCATCATCAGATACAATGGGACCACCTGGGATGTATACGCTTTCAAACAAAAAAGAATTTTCTAAATCGGTCGGTCCGCAGGGAAGGCCTATGTATATCCTCGGGCGTAGCTAGAGATACTTTCCAGGGGCCTGGCCTCCAGTTCTGGGGCAAAGCTAGGGGGTTGCTAGAGCCGTGTTGAAGTTTTTAAGGGCAATTGAAAGATTCATCAGGTTTTTATAGGGTGGGCAATGGACTGTTCTGGGACGGCCCCCCCTCTTCCTACACCAACATGTATGTATATCGAACAGTGGAGTCAAAGTCAATAGTTGCAGTTTGCGAGAATCCTAAAGTGCTATTAATGAGTAAGGTTCAACATAGGTATTGAAAGGTCTACTACCACGTTAATGATTGGTGATAAGCTTTAGTATAGCCTCAGCACAAGCTAAGGATTTGTGAAAGATGACGATGAGATACTAGAATAAATATGACTGGCATCAGATCATATTCTTGGACGGGAATCGAACCCGCGTTGGAAGTCCGGTCCAATGCTCTGCCCCCTGAGCCTCCAGAGTGACTCGGTACTTCCAACTTCCGCAGGTTCGATTCCCGTCAGAAAATATGATCTGGTGCGAGTCGTATTATTTCTAGTATATTATTTTGTAAATTTTAAAAATAGCTTTGTCAAATTAATAAAAAAAATGATCCTAGAATATTTTTCTGTTCCTGTTCAATACAGATTTTAAAAGACCTGGTAAAATATTCCTTATTTCCTTGACCTTAGGGTATTTTCCCTCAAATGTTTACTTGACTGCGAGGATAAACAAAAAAATAAATGATGGAAAGTATTAGTGAAAACCTGCCTCTAAAAAGCAAGAAATAATATACAAATCATTAGATACGCACTATCATTGTTATAATAAAACACGTCTATTGAAGTCGGGTGGGGCTGGAGTACAACTTCCTTTTCTAATTCTAAAAGCCCCAATAATGATAGTGCGTATCTAATGATTTGTATATTATTTCTTGCTTTTTAGAGGCAGGTTTTTGAAGTCGGGACCATCTCGCAAGAAAACTCAATCGAACAAAAAAAGAATCATCAAAATCGGTCCATAAATGTCGAAGATACGCGCAAACAACGATAAAAAAAGTATACAGTCGAATTGAGAACCTCCTCCTTTTGATGAAGTTGGTTAAAAAGTAATTTTTGCTGCAATTTATTTTACTAAATAGAGATATACCACAATTATAGAATAAAAAAACCAGAGATTATATATACTATATCAGAGACTATATCTGGAAAAAACTCTTAGAAGGGGGAAATTCCCATAAGGTCACACTGCAATGCAAATCAAATGTTGCAATGCAAAATTAACTCTATTTTGCTGAAATTACATGTTTCAACCAAATCGATTCACTTTGGTTGAGGTGGAAAATATGAAAATTCAGTTCAGCAACAACATTGAAAGATTCACTTGGTTGAAGATACATAAACCGCCCTGAACCTGACTCTCCAACCTTTATGTTTACATGATTCAGTTCGGTTGCTTCTTCAAAATTGAAAGACAAAGCATTACGTTTCCACGCCATAACTTTTGGACCAATTTTGATGAATTTTGGTGAAAAGATAGAAGAGGACTTTGGCTCTTGGAGAAGAACAAGAATTAATATAATTGAAAAATACTAGAAAATACTTGGTTAGTGCATTGGGCCGGAATCGGGTTTGAATCCCGTCTGAGCTGCTACAGGCGAGTCGATTTTTTCTAGTATTTTTTCAATGATATTAATTACCATAATATAAAAATAGCATTGTGAATGCCTAAAATCTTAAAGTTCAATAAGAAGAACAAGAAGTTTATTATATCTGAAATTTCCACAAAAAACTAATTTCTACATGGACTCTGTTGTGGGTTGCCTTGCCTGTAGTGTTTTAAATGGATGACTGAATCAAAATTGATAATATTCCGACTTATTGGACAAAAAATCAAGAGGGGATTCACTATTTACAGATCCGAAATGTCAGAGATAGTATATCATAATGTGATGTGATGTTGACCTTGCTGGCATCCAAGCTGGCCGACTGTAGCTTAGATCGTGTTGAAAACTCTACTTAAAGAATTTACTGCTAAATGCCTTCGTCATATTACTTTTACACAGACCAGACCTATAAAAGTAAATCAATACGTGTAGAATTTTCGATTACGGTACCTACCTTTTGAAGTAGCCATTAGCAAAACGAAAGAAAGAACATTATTTTAGAGGTTTAACTTACGGTTTTTGCTACTGGATGTATATTTGAAGTGATGGAAAAATAGTAACTGGCTCGGGTATCCTTTCTTTGTGATGAAATTAAGGGATTCCAAATAATCAAACACAAGATTTTAGAACACCAAACTGGTTTTGTATTCTTTTTGTTCGGATCACACTCTTTTCTTTCGGAACAGCAAAATTATTATATTTTTAAAAAGGTTTACTGAATTTGTCAACACAAAACTAAAACTCTTTTTAGAACGACGTAAAACACAAGTCACAAAAGCGAACACGAAAATCTTACTGACTGTTGCTAATTTCTGTCTGGTGCATTGCAACAGCGAATCAGCGAATCGGAGAGGAAGAGTCGTGAAGTTAGCAACGAACAAACCATAGAGTGAGTCATGTCATAGCCTTCTCTATTTTACAAGCCATGAACATAAGTTTGAATAAGAATAAGAATAAAAAACTTTATTTGGTTACTTACAAATAACAAGCAAAATGGTTTACAAAATGGTTTACAAAAACATTCACTATGGAATATTTAAACGCATTCTAAATTAATTAGGTATAAATAATTATGTAATAGTAACCAAAAAGGCAACCAGCTCAGCTAACAATATCATGACCACTCAGGGTCACGACATTGGCGTATAGTTTGCAGACTCACCATGGAATTAGAAGGTTTTGATTATGTCAAAAAATTGTTAGTAAATAGTGAGAAATAGTGAACCATAGCATATAAATAGTGATACTATGGTTTCGAAGATATTTGAGTATCTTGGTGAGGCTGCTATCTTGACGTCAAGCTAGCAGACACATTAAGAAATACAGTTCGTATCAATATGATTTATATGCCGAAAAATTGTTAGGAAAATAGTGATAGTATACGCGAAATTTCAATAATATTGCTTCAATACAAGCCGAGATATTACGGTCTCAAAGTGGGCTGCTAACTTGACGTTTCTGTCGATGGCGATTCCAGAGAAACGGGTACAAGTTTTAAACAAATAAATATATCAATAAATTGTTAGTGAAATAGTGATTCTTACGATATAAACAAAAAAAGAATTCTTTATTGCTATTTTCCAAAAATCGAATGTGAACTTCTACATAATACTCTGAATATAGGCTGTTGATCAATATTGAACTTTGCTCCACAGTAATAAGGTTTAAACTTGATTGCAATCATGAGGTGAGTACTGTCAAGCAAAAAAGTGAAATTTATATTTTATGACTGTGTCAATAACTAGTCATATCCTCGGTTGATATTGATTTGATATAAAAAATACTTTTCTACCTACTTTTTTTTCGTTTTTTTTATTAAATCTCATCAAGAAAAAAATGATTGTGTCAATATTCTACTCTTAGTTCATTTATTTAGTTATTTATTCGGGAAAAACTATTAATATTTTCTACTTATATTATCTACTTCCTACCTACTGATTACTAATTTAATTTTATATCTCAGTAAATAGGTACCTATCTACTACGTTAAATTTATAACTGAGAAATTGACATTCTTTTCCGAGAGATGGCGCTTCTTATTGTTTGTTGCCGCGTAGGTCAACCACCGGTTACCTACCTTGTGTATGAAATCTACAATCGTTTTTATTTTTGTTAATTTATTTTTAGTGTTTCATTCATGAATTGTAAAAAATATGTTTGTATGGTGGCGTTTAACGTGAATGAATATCGTTATTGTTTGATGACAACATTAAATTATTAGAACAAGTGTAATAATTATAAACTTTAACATAGTTATAAATGACTTATTCATTGTCTATGGTTTGGGTCAAGTTATTTTGCGCGAGCTGTAGTATATAGAAACACCGTGAGATGGCGTGGTTTTGTATACATAAGTGATTTCGGTTAACGACAATGGCGAAAAGTTGGTTATGGTTAAAGTTGTTTGGATTTGAATGGTAATGAGTTCAAAAAAAATACATGAAGTGAAAGTTTATACCTATCGTTTAAAACATACAACCTACATTTTAAAGGTACGTAGCTTCTATTTTGGTTTTATAATAATTAATAAAATGTATAGGTATAATCTTGAGTTATGTAGATATTTTCTCAGTCATATCATGCAAAGCTTCTCCATATTTAGTAGTGCACAACTATATCACTCACCAACCAGGGCACGGGATCTCCCCTCGCCGCGGTTAAATATCATAATACTTAACTAAACATATCCCAACTATTCTCGAGACAATTACGGCCAAAAGACAAAAGACCTAGGTATTGTTTAGAATAACTACATATTTTTGTTATAACTAATGAATGAAATGCACAAAGCATGACTCACCTAAGTACGGTTAATTTAACTACATTAACAACCGAATACAGAAACGTCTCTCAAATATTTAATGGCTACTTAAATGTTTGAGTAGCTCTTAAACACAAAACGTAAATTATAGGCATTGTGTCAATGAATTACTCTAAATTAAGTACGTTAAGTAACGTAACGTAATTAAGTAACGTACTTAATTTGATAAGGATTAATACTTTATCCTTTTAAATAGCTTTCCAAATTACCGAGTTGTACTTGACCAATTTTTCAGAAAATCAAATGGGTAAAGTATGCTATTCTTAAAGATATATAAGCCATCACGGTCTTTTTTGTAGATCTATAAAAGAGGAACAATTCCATCATACATTATTTTGTTATACTTAGCTCAAATTGCAATGCAAGCTCCCAGTCGGCTTAATTTTTACCGACCTCTTCAACAATTATCGTCATATTTCTACCAATTTCCTCAAACCTCAACTTATTATACACCTAAACCTTCCTCAGGAATCACTCTATCGTTTATTGAAAACCACATGAAAATCCGTTTAGTAGTTTTTGAGTTTAGACAGACACACAGACGTGGCGAGGGACTTTGTTTTATAAATGTAGTGATAGTGATTTAGATTAGTATCAGTAGGTAGGTAGGAAGTAATGTAAGTAGAAAATATTAATAGTTTCTCCCGAATAAATAATATTGAACTGCGAGTAGAGTATTGGACACAATCAAAAAATTAACTGAGAGTGTACCTACCCAGACCTAGAGTATTGACACAATGAAATTTTTTTTAATGAGATTTAATGAAAAAAAAGTAGGTAGAAAAGTATATTTTATACCAAATCAATATCAACCGAGGACATGACTAGTTATTGACACAGTCATAAAATATAAATTTCACTTTTTTGATTGACAGTACTCACCTCATGATTGCAATCAAGTTTAAACCTTATTACTGTGGAGCAAAGTTCAATATTGATCAACAGCCTATATTCAGAGTATTATGTAGAAGTTCACATTCGATTTTTGGAAAATAGCAATAAAGAATTCTTTTTTTGTTTATATCGTAAGAATCACTATTTCACTAACAATTTATTGATATATTTATTTGTTTAAAACTTGTACCCGTTTCTCTGGAATCGCCATCGACAGAAACGTCAAGTTAGCAGCCCACTTTGAGACCGTAATATCTCGGCTTGTATTGAAGCAATATTATTGAAATTTTGCGTATACTATCACTATTTTCCTAACAATTTTTCGGCATATAAATCATATTGATACGAACTGTATTTCTTAATGTGTCTGCTAGCTTGACGTCAAGATAGCAGCCTCACCAAGATACTCAAATATCTTCGAAACCATAGTATCACTATTTATATGCTATGGTTCACTATTTCTCACTATTTACTAACAATTTTTTGACATAATCAAAACCTTCTAATTCCATGGTGAGTCTGCAAACTATACGCCAATGTCACGACGCTGATTTTCAGCTGGTCCTGAAAAAGAGAAGTACACGAGAAGGGATAACAAGAACGGTGGTTTTATACATAGATACTTTTGCGTGCATAAAAAACTTCTGTTAGTGTCAGTTCGTGGTCATGGCGTCGTCGGTTAGTCTCCATGTATGGGAATATTTCAATTTTAAAAAGTCGATATTTTCTTACATCGTGCGGGGTTGAAAATTTGAAAAAAAATTAGTTCTTTTATTGAAATGCTTTATGTATAAAACAATAAGAAAAATATCAATGTTAACCAGAAAAAAATGTCTGTCAAAGATATTATCTTTTTTGTTGATTTTTTTTCAGAGGGAGTTGATTAACACGCCCTCTAGCAAAAAATGATATATCATTAGAAAGGTTTTTTAGAGACAAATATTTTCTGTTAATATACTTTACCTATATCAATGGGGTTGGTAAACTTTTCCAAAACTGTTGTGAATTATATATTTTCTGGTAGCTTTTGGCTTTGGAGTCAGGAATAACAAATTGCGGAATTATATAATGCTTCATTTTAATTTAAATAAAAATTTAAATTTTTAATTTATAGCATAGTACAATAAATCACTATTACGGCTGTATGCGTAGGTTATGCCTTTGCTACAAAGACTTTCTATGTTGTTGCTCAAAACAAAAAAAACAAAGGTATGATTACTCTTTGTCACTGTCTGTCAAATCTGTCAATCAGTTTTTTTAAATCAGTAAATGCAAAGGAACTTCGGGTTCAGCCGTATGTTTGATATTTTATCGCGATAATAATATAAAAAAAATATTTAGTTAACAAGGTAAAATAAAAAAAACATAATATTATTTTCTTTATTCTTCAAACTTGTGCTATCAAAAAAAAATATAAAACAATTCTTTTTGAAAAAGTTTACCAACCCCATTGTTAATACTTTTGGAGTCACATGTTACTAAAGTATAAAACTGGTTAATTTTCTATGGGTGTTGATCTACCCCACCTATAGCAATGAATGATAATTTATTAGAAAGGTTTTCATATTATGACAAATATTTGCTGCAAACATTATTTCTATCAATTGTAAGTGTTTTCGGAGTTTTAAGTCATTAATGTCATAAAATTTAGTTGAGTTCAGAGCCCTGACTCTCAAAGTACTAATAGATGACATAATTATGCTGTCATACAATAAAGTGTTTAAAACTTAAAGACCTTTCCAATGATGTAAGATTCATTGCAAGCTAGAGGAGGCCTAGATCAAAATGCTCCCGAACCCTCCTCCTCAAAACTCCCGAGAAGGTCAAACAATTCGACTCAAACCTCATGTCCTAATAAATAAATAATAATAATAAATATAAAATCTTGATTAAAATAATCTTACATCACATTTTTATTTACACCACATGCGATGTTGCCGTTCTGCTCACTTCATAGCTTGGAATTATAGAAGGCTATGAGTGAGTGAGTGGAACTAACGAACGAACGAAAAGCAAAAAAAAACCACACAATATGAATGACATCCATCACCAAGAAACAGCTGTTTCCTGTTTGGATAGCTGGTAGCGACATCTACGTTTGATTTTGTAAAGATTTGTACTGTATAATAACAGCTTAGCTATAGATGGCGTTGTAGTCAAAAGCATCATCATAGGTGACTACAGTTTACTAAGTGTTTTTCATCATGCGCGTGAGAGGTCACTATCAAACTAAAACAAACAAGAATGATTATTATTTATTATTCAATACAAGTGATTTAATAACTATTTCAGTGAAAATTTGAATTAACAAAATATTAACGCTATTGGAATCAATTTATCTCTTAAGTCAAAATAGAACTTGTAAGATTAAAAGATAATAGGATTATTTTATAATTTATATTTTGTGTAGTTTTGAATAATATCACAGATAATAACACTACATATTAAAATAAAATTATTAGTTTATGAAAAACTTAGTTTTATATACATACTCTTAATTTGACAACATTTGCCAGTGGCCTCTTGGTCTAGGGGTATGATTCCTGCTTTGGGTGCAGGAGGTCCCGGGTTCAAATCCCGGAGGGGCCCCATTTTGCACCAGTAACTATAATATTTTTTTCTATTTGGTTTAAATAACTTTCATTTTTAACCGACTTAAAAAAAGGAGGAGGTTCTCTAATCGCTTGTTCTTTTATCGTTGTTCGCGCGTATCTTCGACATTTATGGACCGATTTCTTCCGATTTTGATGTGTTTTTTTATTGAATTTTCTTGCGAGATTGTTCCATATTTTTTTTCAAATCGGTTCAGTAGTTTTCAAGTAATCCTGAAAATACTATGATTTTGCATTAACTACCTTGACGTCATTCTTATTGGTTTATGAATGTTTTTTTTGTTGGAAAAGGGATACCTTTAGTGTAGTTTGACATTGGACCGTGGACTTCGAAGATATCCAAGGGAACTCCTCAAACTCAAATAGGATAGGATTATGTATTAAATTAAATTAATGTGTAATGAATTAGGTATGTATTAAAAACAAAAACAGCTTCAAAATCAAATAGCTCTAAAAAGCAAGAAATAATATTAAAATCACCAATACGCATATCAATTTTAATAAAAAACGTCTAATGAAGTCGGTGGGGGTTTTAGAATAAAAAAATGTTGTGCTTCATCCAGCCTTCAATAGAAGCTATCAATGATATTCATATAAGTATTTTCAACACACTTGCTCGTAAAGTGAGCTCTAATACATCGCTTTTAGGCTTTTAGGGCCATAAACCCATCTCTAACAAACACCGTGCGTAATATAAATAAAACACTAGTGCGTTATAGAATTATCCCTACAAAGTTAAATTAGTACCTTACTGCAAGCATAAGAATTCTTATTTCTATGCGAGTAAACAAAGCATTCCCAATTTAACCGAGAAATACAGTAATTTTTTTAGTAACATTGTTGTTACTAAAAAAATAACTGTATTTCCCGGTTGGAGAGGTTTTATTCCGCTGAAATTTTTTGGAAAAATGAAATGGATAATTATTATAAAATTATTCATAATACACAATATTATTTTGTTATAAAATATTAAAATATTTGCATTTTATCACTTAAAATTATACTCGCCTCTTTGTTCACAAAATATTTTTGCATTGGGCGTGTGAAAAAAAACCTGCGCGCCTTTTCCCATAATTTTCATATTTTTTTCTGTATGTGTTTAAAATAATAAAATGGACTTCGCAAAAAAGTAGTTACGAGAGTAACATCAGAATAGAGATTATTAGGTACTTAGCCACCACCTGCCAAAACCACAACATTACCGCATAGGCAAATTGTATCGAAACTTTTTTCAAAACATGTTGTGGTTGTGGCAGATGGTGGCTAAGGAATAATCTCTATTCTGCCGTCACTCCCGTACTTTTGCGAAGACGATTTTTTTTCACGCAACCAAAAATTCTGAAAATCCTACCTAAAAAATAACAAATTCAGTCAATTTGTTTTTTTATTCAGATTTTCCCCATCATTTTGCGCGACAGAGTAACAAGCAAAGAATGAAGGATTTTTTTCTGTCACACTCATTTGTTTCGAGGATCGATTTTGATGAGCTTCCTTTGGTTACCTTTGATGGCGCTACAATTCCGTACTCAAAATCAGTTAAGAATCTTGGTATTGTCTTTGACCAGCATCTGTCATGGAGACCACAGATAGAGTCAGTAAGGAAAAAGGTATTTGCTGCGTATGGGTCGCTCAACCGACTTCGTAATTTCTTGCCGACCAGCACCAAAATCACTCTGGCGCAATCTCTACTGCTGTCTATTATCGACTACGCTGATGTCTGTTACACTGATCTGTCAGAGCAACTTCTTGACAAACTTGAGAGACTACAGAATGTCTGTATCAGGTTCATTTTTAATCTTCGCAAATTTGACCACGTGTCTCACTTCCGTACTAAATTGAACTGGCTCCCTATTCGCCGGCGCAGGGACTTACACACTCTTACGCTCCTTTACTCCATACTTTTTCTTCCAACCTCACCACCTTATCTCATAGCCTGTTTCTCCTATCTCTCTTCCTCTTCGCAGTGTAAACTACGATCTTCTTCAAATCTTACCCTTGAAATTCCTCAACACTCCACCGATTTCATCTCCTATTCCTTTACTGTCCATGCTGTCCGCTTATCGAACTCCCTACCCGAGGATATCAGGAAAGCTCAGACTCTTAGTTCTTTCCGAGATAGAGTTAGAAGTTATTTCCTTTCCTCTTATTCTGACTGACTATTAATATATATTTTTATTTTTATTTGTATTTATCTTTAGATATATTCATTCTCAAACGCACTATTCCTTCCGTAATTGCACCCTAGTCCCCTTATAGTCCTATCTTTATTTATTTTTCACCCAAGGGTTGCCTGGAAGAGATTGCTGCTTAGCAATAAGGCCGCCTCTTGTATGCTTTTTTCTCTGTAACTGTCCTTCTTTCTGTAATTCTTTTTGTGTGTGCAATAAAGTGTTATTTATTATTATTATTATTATTGTTTCTCTTAGCAAATTAAAGATGAATTAAGCGTTGTTTTCAATACCGAAAGCGGAGATGACGTATGCCTGTGTAGGCAGACCCACTTGACTTCCCCTTTCACGGAGTGCTATACCTGTTCCTCATTATCTTTCTGTCTGATTAGCAGCGTGATATAGATACCTACTTAACGTATGACAGTTTCAGTATCAGTAATATCTGGAATTATATTTTTGTAAGTTATTTCATTTCAAGGTACTGACAAAAACAAAAATCCCGGGAATTTCAGTACCGGAATTTGCCCGGGGCAAACTCTAATAAAAACACAAACTTCTGTATTTTCAATGTAAATTAGATAGTTAGCTTATTTCCTTTATTTATAGCAATAAATTACTATAAATAAAGAAAAAGAAAAAAAATACGACGTTGCACTACAAAGCGGTGCGATGGAAGAAGCATGATATGGTGCTTTTATTTATTCCGTGACAGGATTCATTGTAAGTCCTGGCATGCGAGGGCGAACGCACACAAAATGGCAATAAATGCCTTATGTCACTTTGGCCACGCAATTGACGTAAGTAATTAGAAATTACATGAGCATCGTACACGAAACTCTGATCAAACAAGGAAGCCACTGTTACATGGTAGCATTCACCCGCGAACGTTATGCAATAAGTGTGCTATATTTTTTTACTTCAATCAAGTTCATGAATGAAGCCAGTACGTGGAACGTCATAGGTGCCTGAAGAAGGTAGCAGAGTTTCTAAATGTTATTTAACAGGTAAAACTACTAAAATATGATATAGGAATTTGTTAACGATGCAAAGTTAAAGAAAATAGTAAACCTATGAATGATTATAAGTAATTAGTACATGTTTAAAAAACGCCGTGTGTGTATGTGTAATGGTCTTAAGAATTAAGGAGGCACTTACCTGAGTTCGTTAAGTTTAAGATACAACGTAAAATATTTACACACACCAAGAAAAATATAAATAATAAACCTTATCAAAGAAAGATACACTTTTATAGGAACGTCCTTGGGGATAAATAATTACTTAAAATGACAACCGAAGTAGGCGGACATTTATCTGTAAAATTCCTACTTACTTACTTTACTTATATAAAGAAGAAAGTATTTTTATTTTATGAGTGCAGTGTAGAGAAAATGCCATGTTCTTTCTGCTTCGTAAAATTATTTTAGCAATATGTAACTGTTGATATTTTCTTATAGAGATTGATATCATTTCGTTCGTGGCTATATAAATAGCTTTTGCATGATCAGATATCTGTAGTATAAATTACTATAAAATTGAATAATGTGTTAAATAAGAAAACACGTTCGATAGGCCTTCAAGGTCTTTATTCATCTTTCCATATTTCTCGAAGGCCAGCCAGCCCACTAGTAGGATCAGAGTTGGCCCTTAATTATGCATGTCTTTTAGGAGTATTTATAACTTATCGGTATAAATATTATCGGTGCAAATATTTTAATTTTATAAAACAAAATATTGTGAATTATGAATAATTTGATGGTAATAAATATTTGTTTGACTTGATTTAGGACTTACGCATTTATTTATTCAAAAATGTATTATGTATTTTCAGCGGCATAAAACTTCTTTGTTGTTACTAAAAAAAATACTGTTTTGTATTCTGTGACTGTACTACACGTTTGAATTGGGAATGCTCTGTTTACTCGCATAGAACTTGCAGTAAGGTACTATTTTAACTTTGCAGAGATAATTCTAAAACGCACTAGTGTATAATATTTTTACGCACGGTGTTTGTTTGTTATATTATAGCTCGGTTTTTGCCCCTTAAAGCGATGTATTAGGTTAGGGCTCACTTTACGAGCAAGTGTGTTGAAAATAACAATTATGACATAACTCTTATATTTGGCTTTCACGGAAGCATCGTAAATTGGTGTTTTCGTATCTTTCTTAGTAATTGGTCAGTATTTTCTAGTCTAGAAGCATTCTCTGGGGTACCCATTTAGGTCCCATACAATGAGGTACATACAATACAATTTATTTTATTTTATGCCGATGATTTAAAATTATTGGTGTGTAATAGAATGTCGTTAAATATAAAGAAATGTATTATTATTCGCTTCACACGGAAAAAACAATACAATTACTAAATTGAAAAATAAGAGTTATTTAAAGTTTATAAGATTAGTTAGATTACTTGGGCATATATTTTGATAAAAAATCTGAGGTTATATACTTAGATCACTTAGATAAAATGGTTAAAAAATATTTAAAAATTCATGGCTTTGTAACACGTCACACAAAAAGATATCCAGATGTTCTATATGGAAAAAAGTCTTCGGTTGTAGATTTTATTTTATTTTATTTATTGATTTACCAACGTTTGTAATATGTTACGGCTAAAACCCGAAGTGCGGCTAAACCTCCTAGGTGTAACCGATCTGCTTTACTCCTGTAGATCCCGAATATGTTAGAAATTTCGAGGTCATTTTTTTAACAGACAACAGAAATAACTTTTTCACTCCTCTTGCTCAAAAAGTGCGTCATTGTAACGTACAAGAGTCGAGATAAAATAGCATAATAAGCCCTAGGGGATAAAGTTTTTTCTTTTTTAATGTTTGTCTATAACCAATGAGCGTACTAAAACGAAAAAGTTTTTATTCATAATCACGAATAAACTCGCTCGACTTAATACTGGGGGTCTATTACGAAAAGTTTAATGCGATACACGCGGCTGCGTCCGTGCTTCGTTCTGATTGATTCCTATTACAAAGCACTTGCGTATGCGATATTGCAAAATGATTGCGTAAATTAGACAGTTTCTCTCTAGTGGATCCGTCATTATTCGTTCAATAGACTATGGACTACGATAGCTACATTGAAAATATTTGTAATAACTATAACCGACGAACTGCGGACGACTATCGTGACCAAGTTTCGTAATAGGCCCCCAGTTTCTTATTCTTATTTTTGAAAATGGAACTAAAAGCATCTCTTCGGTAAAATCATAGACTTATTTATACTCTGTGTACAGAGTGAATCGTAGAATGCGTGTTTGTGTTGCTTAGCTGCTACAGCAGAAATTAAAAAGGTACCATGGCGCGAAATCTTTAGAATTTTTTTATAATTACAAACTGATTGAATTGTGTGACTGTAATTGGAAAGAAATAATTTTAATCTTCTGCCGTCAAGCACAAATCATTTATTTAAATATTGTACAAAAAGTTTATGAAGTGGAGGAAAAAAAACGAGTGGATTCGTTTACGGAAGTAAGTAAGTAGGTATAAACTATTTAATATTGTATTTTATTTTCTCGCAATCGTAGTGAAAAGTATAGTGTAACACACGACGCTAAAACCCATTGTAACTCGGTTTCTATTTATTCCCTCGCTAAAGCTCGGGAATAAAAATACCTCTTCGTCTTGTATAACAATCTACTATCTTAATACCCCTTAAATTACTCCCCCTTAGTAGAAGCACAAAGAAGGCTACACCTAGTCTTAACCGGCTACTCCTAGTATAAAGCCGCGAGAAAATCTGCTACACCTAGTTTTAGGCAACTGCTATCGGCTACACCTAGTTTTAGCAGCACTTCGGGTAGGTATTAGCCGTAACATAATACACTCAATCAATAACTAGGCGCAACAAATCACTAAGCCATCCATTACACGCTCATGCAAGCGTCATGCAATTCCATCAGTCATGAATTATCTACGTTTGACTGTTGGTGACTGATGGAAAGAAGAAATCAACTTCATGCAAACATCAGTCACTACATTACACGGTAGGTTATTTTTGTCAGTCACAGTAAACGTAATTCATGACCGATGGAATTGACTGACGCTTGCATGAGCATGTAATGGCCGCCTTATAGGTAAATTCAGCTTGACTTGTAGTAAAACTACTATACTACAGTACCGCACTTTCAGTAGTGAAATGTTGGTATGGCTGGCCTGCCAGGTAGTAGCAGTATTCTTTCGTTAGTACTTATAGGAACATGCGAGCAGCTTCTCAGGTATGATCTCAAGATAGCTCTCAAGGTTGAGAGCGAAACCGCTCTTTATAAATACGGGCCTAAGTACGACAATATAAATTCATATATTAATTTCACGCTTACCCATTAAGAAGCTAAAATTAATACATGATTGTATAGCGAGAATGTTATTTTTGCCATGTTTTTACCCAACTGCAAAGAGGGTAATGTTTTTCGCGTTAAGATAGATATCTAATCTATGCAAGTACTTAAATGTGGTAAACGCAGTCGGGTTAGTCGTTCAAACCGGCAATTTACGATCCGGTCCTAGACGTCACCGGTTAACAAAATATGCCATCCCTGACCTCATTCCCTAAAATCTTAAATAGCAAAATAAGATTTTAATTATTATGTGATTCTGTCTGGTCTTTTTATAAGGTGCTTGTACCCTTACCTACGAGTACCATCACTATACTAACTTCATTTGAATGGAAGAATCCTCTCCCTTTCTCTATTATTTTCTCTTTGAATAATACCGACTTAGGTATTGTCTCAAGATCTCGCTCTCGCGTTTGTTTTTTCAGATGGATATAACCATCTAAATAATCGAAGGTATAATTTATATAAAAAATAAATATAGATCTCTCTGTTTCTTATTTCTATTCACATTTTTCCTTTTTAGCCCTACTTATATTACGTTTTTTAAATTGTGTTATTATAGTAATAAGTTGTAAACAAGGTAAAGTGGATCTATGCTACAAGTTATTTTTAAATATTAACGTTGCGAAAGTGCGCTCATAAATTATTTATGAATGATTTTGTTAAACCTTGGCATTAATTACCATGATCGACGTAATATAACAATTAAATGTTGATCTTCAAAAAAGTGGAATGTTACGTTTGAATTCTAGAACTTATTATTTAATATAGTTAACAATAAAACTCTTTGAACTCGGTTTTAGTAAAATTCAATAACCTTGTTGGTTATTGACATTTTACTAAATTATTATATAAGTTTTAGTTTTGTAAGATAAAAATGGTTTTGTGTCGAGTTTCTGTACGAAATGGAACGTGCTCGCGTTCCGTTTGATTCATCAAATCATCACACAATTCATTTTAGAAGTCAAAATGACCTTTTTCTGTTTGTCAAATGTTTGGTCAAGATACTTTTGAAGACGTAGAGATGTTTCGCAATTGTTCGAGAACTTGAGAACTCGATTATTACTCGCAAAGTTCCGAAGACCATACGAGTGTTTCAATATTTGAGCAAGATGCGTTTATGATTCTTTAAGAATACAAATAAACCATTATAGAGGAGTCAGGTGTGATTATTAGTTACCCGTATTACTTTTATTTCATCAATACTTATTACTGCTTCAAATCTATTTTAGTAATTTCAGTCAAAGAAACCATAATTAGGTGACCTAACTGTTTTCATATCTCCGCCATTTTGAAAAATTTAAAAAACTGGATCGATTTTTTTTTTATATAATTTTCGAACCTACTAACAAAATTTCACGAGAATCGATTGAGAAAGAACAAACGAACAGCCGCGCCGCCGGAAGTACATCGAAAGAATTTTTGGCCAAGCTGAAGCAGAGACGCTTCGTTCGCACTTCGTGCTCGCTCGGTCAATACCTAATAAAAGTATTCACCATAAACCATGCATTATTGATTTAATTGAATACTAGACGCGCACACTCCAATGAATTATTCCGTTCAAATTATTCTAGTCTGGTAAATAAATTAGAAATGTATTTAAATAATTTGTCCAAACTCAATAATTTATAAGTATATCTATATAAAATTGAAAGAGTGGTGAAGTCCGATGAAATGGTTGCATTCAAGCATTAACATTTTAAGTGAACTTTCCATACAAATGTCCAAACAGCTGATCGAGTTTGGTATGAAAAGTCGTTTTTTTTCGTCTGTTTTTGGAAAAGTTGTAGAACAATTGTTGTTGTTTATGATGTTAGTAATCTAATCCTGCGCGAGGTTGTTGGTGTTTACAAATAACCCTGTATATATTTTATTCGTTCATGCTGTTCGTTTGTCCAATTCTCTCCCTCATTTTGAAGTCGGTAAAAAGTAGAAGTTAATTAAAAATGTGTTGAACTCTTTTGTCATGCATGACTCATGCCCATCATTTGAGTCTGTTTTTTGACTAGTCTGTAGGTACCTTAACTATTCAGTCACCGTGGCTTCTGAAAGGACAAATCACCGATGTTTTGCTGTTCTACTGACTCGATATCAAAAGGTTGAAAATATCGATATTTTGAATCATAATAAAAAATTATCATTTCAAATTGAAAATTTTAACAGATTTTTTTCTAATACTTAAGCATTATTTTTTTGAAAAATAAGTATGATAGTTTACGCGGTAGCAGATATCCAGTGCTTAAAGATGTTCATAGTTTATCATTACTTTCCATACATGAATACATCATTGCCACTTATAAAATACTCGCCATAATTTCTTTAAATAAAGCTGAACACAGCCTCATTGGTAAAACAGTAAATCATCAACCGAAACCGGCAATTACACTTAACAATGAAAGTTTTTGGTCTTTAATAATAAACTGACGACGTGCTTCCGAAAAAGCTACCAATTATATAGGTTCCGGAAGTTGTTATGATAACGTAGTCACCTTGTATGGTCAACTTTCCGACCCTTGGTGCAATAAATTACTGTATAATGAATTTTCTTGTGAGTCGCAATGAATTATGCATGCCAATACGTCTCGAACGGGCGTATCTTCGTTTTGATGGCTGGATGACCCGATGAACAAGTTCCTGTATCGACTTATCAGTTATCAATGTCAAGGTTGAATTTTAAATTACATATTCTAGCTAGTAACCTAGTAGTTTGTCAAAAAACGAAAATTTGAACGATTATTAAAATGATCTCTTAGATCTCTTAGTGAAGCGAAAGAAGTGTGCAAGGATCGTTGCAGGTGGCGATCCATACGGCCTTACCACCACAAAAGATTTTAAAACACTGTTTTAATGTGATGCTGTAACTTTTTTGACAATATTAGTTGAAAGAGACGGCATCAACTTTTAAACAGTGTTTTTATTAAACAGTGTTTTAAAATCTTTTGTAGTAGGTAAGTCCGATAGTCTCTGCCTACCCCCATGGGAAACAGGCGTGAGTGAGTATATGTATGTATATGCATTCTCTTAATCGTAAAATTAACTAGGTACACTTAATTAAATAAACATGATTGATTTCAAATAATTGTGGTCCCAATATCAAAATAAACTGCATAAGTTTCATTAATTTTATTAATGCTCCATTTTATTGCTTCTAAAGGATTTAAGTTGCAATTCAATAAATGTTCATATTATACACTGAGAAAAATGCCCATCATAAATGACGTGAATTCAGATTAAAATAAGATGGATTCACTTAAAGCACGGAGTATACTGATATCACCAAAAAGTACGATGATACTACTGTTGCTGATGATAACGGTATTTAAGATGACATGTCACCATACCTTTGGTAGGACGAGCATACAATATTTTTTATATTGTATGCTCGTCCTACAATATAAAATATTATATGCTCGTTCCTACTACTTATGGTTACTGTCATTGTACATCGAGTTATATCCTATTATTTTTCCTACTATTTCTCGATGACATCCTCTTATGTCAAAAAATATAATATTCTTTCATCATATCTCAAGTTATGTCCTATTATTTTTCGTACTATTTATTGATGACTTCCTCATATCTCCAGTTAGGTCCTAATATTTTTCCTACTATTTAGAAATTATTTCCTCATATATTCGGTTGTTTTCTACTATTTATCGGTGACTTCCTAATATCCTTAGTGAAGTCCTACTAATTAAAATATACTTTTCTCGTATTTCGGGTTAAATCCTACTATTTAGCAACGATTTCCTCATATCTCCGGTTATATCCTATTACTTTACGTGCTATTTATTATTACATCCTCTTACCTTGGGTTATCCTAGTACAGTCGCTATCAGATATACTGTAGCAGAAAAGGTGATCAAATACTTCTGAAAAGTTAAAATATCAATAAATTCCATACAAAGTGTAAACGAAGTGTATGGAATTTATTGATATTTTAAACTGTTCAGAAGTATTTGATCACCTTTTCTGCTACAGTATATCTGATGGCGCCTGTACTAGGATAACCCAAGGTAAGAGGATGTACCTAATAATAAATAGTAGGTACGTAAAGTAATAGGATATAACCGGAGATATGAGGGAATCGTTGCTAAATTGTAGGATCTTACCCAAAACACAAGAAAAGTCTATTTTAATTGGTTGGACTTATCTAAGGATATGAGTCACCTTATTTGCTACAATATATCTAAAGACGACTGTACCTACTACTTCTTTCTTACCTAATTCACATTCCTAAAATACTTAAAAAAAGAGGATCGCGCATAAGTAAAAAATAACAATTTAAAGCATGTGAAATATAGAAAAAGTAATAGGTACCTTCATAACTTGGCAATATGCAATTGCATTAAAAACTTAAAGAGAACAGGAAGACACGTGTATAAAAAAAAACAGAAATAGTAATCAAGAATAATTTTATTTATTTTTGAAAGTTTAATTATTGCAATATCAATATTTCTTTTTGAAAGTAAGTAACGTAAATTTTTACAATATTATTTTTTTACTTTTATATAAGTAATTATTTATTAATAAATGTATTGTACAACAGAAAAAAAGACACCAAAAATAATGTACCTACCTATTCGCAAATTGAGCACATAATAGTACTTAAATTATAATAACACAGGCTTATAAGCTTACGGTGTACTAATCCGAAAAGGACTCATTGTACTCATTATGGTGAACAACTCTTACTTTGGGCACAACATAATTCGACGAAATTTACTTAAGGTGGTACCCTGAGCGAAAGTGGTGCAGCGGTGAATTATATTTAATATTATAATTCTAATACACAATTTTAAAAATATTTATCGTGGAGATTTTAGGGCCCACAGTCTAGTATTTTTAGACGGTATCGTTACATTCCCTCGTAGTCACTGCTAAAAGTAGATTGCAAAACTGCTAAAAGTGGCCGTTTTTGACACATTTGCTATCTACTTCTACGAATGACTACGAGGGCATGTAGTGATACCTTCTAAAAAAACTAGACCAAGGGCCCTAAAATCTCCACGATAAACATTATTAAAATAATTTTCTATTAATAACTTATTAAATAAAAACCACTGAGGGCGCCACTTTCGGTCATACAACCGCCTTAAGTAGCAGCAGTTTTTTTCGATTTCAGAGTTTACCCGATAGTAAAAGTTATTTAATGGATGAGTACAATGCCCCCCTTTCGGCTTAATACCCATGCTTATAATCCCGTACCTTTATGCTTATAACAATCACAGTATTTGTCAGTCAAAAATAATTTACAAAGTTAAAAATAAATACCTATTTAGCATGTCACAACTTACTTACGTACCTAATTATACTCATGACACTAAGAACAATCTTTTGGAAAATCCATAAAATACGCAAAATAATTTAATAAGTAAAATCATGATTCGCTTTCAATGACTTAAGATAAGAACCACCCAGCATTCTGCAAGATACTGTGGGTTACACCCACCGTCTCCGTCAAATCCTTCCAATATTTCTGCTCGTGATGTTTGCCAATCTTTCCTGGAGCGACGGGCAGGAGCCGCAGGAGGTATGTTAAATAAGCAACCGAGGAGTAATATGACAGCAATGAAATTTAGTCTCTGGTTTTGTATCTGAAAAAAAATGCTTATTGTATATAACACTACACATTATTATTAATTTATTTTTTGTCAAAC
The DNA here is from genome assembly GCA_950108535.1 of Agriphila straminella. Classification (NCBI taxonomy): domain Eukaryota; kingdom Metazoa; phylum Arthropoda; class Insecta; order Lepidoptera; family Crambidae; genus Agriphila; species Agriphila straminella. The sequence continues at coordinate 7,758,723 of OX467306.1, read as the reverse complement.
GAGGACAGACCAGAATAATTACATAAATCCTTACCTGCTAGTGTGTCTGTTATTTTTTTGCGAAGAAACTTGTGCTTTGTGATGTTCAGCTTCTGCCGGGCAGCTTTTAAATGGTGTCAGATGAAGCTTCGAAGCTGTCGAGACCGCCGGATTTTAAGCTAAAATCAAACATGTAATTTGTGATAAGAATTCAATGTTTTAGGTCCATTTCAATGGCAATAATATGATCATTTGATTTTTTCCTTCAAATGATAAGTACACTTTATATGAAGAGAAAATTAAAATTTACCCCAAATACGTTTTTTTGTCCTCCAAAATGATACGTTTTATATAAAAAGTTAATTTTCTTCCCCCCCAATAAAGTGTGCACGCGCACGCGCACTACATAGGCTTGGCAACTTACCTTCAAAACGTTGTATATAAGTATTGAGCTAGATTCCATTATTTTGGCAAGTCATGAGTTGCTTTATCCATAAGTATTGCACTTTGCACTCACTCACATTTAAAAAAATAGTCAAATATAAATAAATTCTGTACACGCTAAAAACTGTCCTTGCGACTCTGCGACTCCGACTGACTGAATGGAGAGAATATACAAAACGAACGACAAGTCGATGAGTAATGAACGGCGAATTTACGTGCTGTCATCGTATTTTTTAGGAATCATACAAAAATTGATGCAAACTCTTAAATAAGTTTCTGTAATCGTATTTTTGTAGGATTCATTTTAATTTTGATACTATAAGGGGACGTCATCGTATTTTAGATGCTTCTTCTCAAAAACTATGACAACTTTTTATGGAAGGTGGCACTTTCATTGTGATTTAGAATTATAATCTTATTTATAGATTATCATACATATTTATAGGACAGTGGGCTATTTTCTATTACATAATGTTATAATATTAAGAAGATAATATTATTTTTGATGACCAATTTTTACGATATAATATTTTGACCAAAACTCTTAAATAAGTTTCTGTAATCGTATTTTTGTAGGATTCATTTTAAATTTTGATGCCAATTCCTTATATTTTAAGTGAAGGTAATCTCAAAATAAAAGGAACTGGCACATAATTTTATCATACTACTATAAGGGGACGTCATCGTATTCTAGAGATGCTTCTTCTCAAATACTATGACATCTTTTTATGGAAGGTGGCACTTTCATTGTGATTTAGAATTATAATCTTATTTATAGATTATCATACATATTTATAGGATAGTGGGCTATTTTCTATTACATAGTGTTATAATATTAAGAAGATAATATTATTTTTGATGACCAATTTTTACGATGATAAGTGTCATAATATTGCCTTATTTAACCATATAATTCGACTACATCATAACACGTTTCAAGATAGCGTAATATAAACCTATTATTTCCTTATTTTAGGACAACGCACTTAATTTAAACGTACGCCACGATATTTTAAGATTACCCCAAAATGACATTTTTCTCAGTGTACAATCTTATCTTTTAATCCCTTAATATATAGCGAAATAGAGGCTTTGAGATAACGTCTAACCTTAGCCAATGACTAAGGTTCTTGCCGGTTTTATACACTACTGCACAAAAAAGGAGTAAATTATGTTCAATGTTCATAAATATATGTTTATGTATATCAGTTTAATTATTCTACCATAATTCCGCGGAAGAAGAAACAGCCTAGACTGAATAAATTATTTTGAATTTGATAATGCATAATATTACGCGATACTACTACCTATGTCTCTGCAGAGTATTCGCAAGTTTAATAAACTCCAAATGTCAAAACAAAGTTTTGCATAAATCAAATACCAACCGAAAAGCAAACTGCGATTGAAATTTCAACAGTGTAAAATTCAGGATTTCTGTTTTATGACATGCAGATTTTATTGTTGTTTGCAGATCCATGTTTTTTGTAAAAAAACTCAATAACCATTCTCTGTGTTACCTAAGTCGTTTCAAAAATTCAACATCAATTTCTACTCAATTTTTCATGAAAATGTTTAAAGTACTTATCGTACAGATTTGTAATAACAAATAATAGTTATTTATTGTTAACTATACCTTCTTAACATACAACTTTTCACCTCTACCAGCGCGAAAAGTGTTATAAGTAACAGTTATTTTCCTTTTATTTTCACTTGATTTTCCTGGTAAAAAGCTAAATTCAGCATAATTTTTCCTTCAACTATCTTTCACTCATTTATCACAAAAATTGTTGGATCAAACTATGCTGAAAAAAAGTACTTATTCATAGAGTAAAGTAAATTCCCGTCGTTTTGTTTTACATTATGTTGTGATTTTCTTCTCTTTATCCTTTATCCCGCATCTTATTTATTTATTTACAATCAAAAACACTGAATTGTTATATTTCTTAATCATTTCAAAGGTGGTGTTAGAAATTAAAAAAGCACTTTGTCTTTTTCGTGCTGGAGAGGTGAAAACATATATATTTTTTTAAGTAAATATAGTAAAATATATAATCCCATCTAATATAATCTGGAATCCATAGGTAAAATTATAACAATACATGGTTTCAAGTTTTCCACACGCAGTTCAAGGAAAAACACGATGCGTTGTGCGACGTGCGCACGAGTGACATGCACCACGCACGCGCCCCTCTCAGGCGCTGTTGCAATCTATATAAGAATTGGGCACCAGCTCCTTCCTACCTATGTGTCAGTGACCACTGCAGTGTTGTGTTGTGACCCTGTGAACCCCGTACCCCCGAAAAGGTACACCGCCTTTTGTTATTGTTTACGTACGTTAGTCATGGGCCATGATTAACGTACGCTGGCGCGGCGTTAGTTAAGAAAACTACAACTTTTGGAAATTTTGAAAATTTAGAGTAAAGGTTCTAATTAGTTGGTGAACATTTTGAATTAAATTAAGGACAAAGAAAGGATACGATACAGTGGTTGAACATTATTTATGAACATTTTCGCGCACTAAATACTTCGTTACAGTAAGAAAACAAATACATATAGTAATGCAATTAGTAAACTGAATCCCAGTGAATTGTTTGATAAATCTCGTATTTAGTATTCAATTAAATAGACAAAACAAACGGCGCGCGGCGGCATTAACTAAAAGTCCTACCGAAACCTGACGGTCGTTATAACTTTGTTGTTGTGCAGTTCATTGTATTGTTTACTATCATTCGAGGATTCCAGCAACAGGTATAATAAAGCCTAGTTAATTAACATTACCTGGTAGATCCGCTTGTTAATTCAATTAGGTTAGTTTCAGCGGATTATTTGGAAAATCTTGTTTACGGATATGTAGAGTGTTGGGAAAACTTTGTAAAGGTACCGTGTGTGTTAAATAAAATTGCTTTGTTTCTAGACTGTAGTGCAGTGTTAGTGCATCCTTATCATTTATACGTACGTAGTTTTCAATAGGGGAGAAATGTTTTCCACGCGCAGCCAGCCGCAACCGGATCGCCTCGCAGATAGCTAGGAAATGTTGAACGAAAACCAAATAGAAATGTCTCAATTTCCGTGGCAACGCTTCCTTGCAAAAATTGTGGATTTCGTTTTTAGTGAGAAATTTCAAAACATTTTTCTTTTAAGGTTTATTGCTTTTTAAATTGAATTTCTCTCCTGAAAAATTAGGAAATTCTAACTTTTATAAGTTTGAAATGTTTTTACAATAATGTTTAAGTTTAAAGTTCAAATACTTTAGTAATATGACAGACTCTCTATAAAAATCTCGTGTAATATCAACATCTTAACGATGGTTCTTTGTTCCATGACCTCCATAGATTGTTTTGATATCATATAGGTCTCTCACTTTGTATTGAAATCAAATTAACTTTGATCACATAGTACTAACTATAACTATACTGTATATCAATACAGTATAGTTATAGTTAGTACTATATCTAATAATTCAAAACTAAATTAATCACAACACGGCTTAAAATGTAATACTTGGTATACAAAATATTTACTCTGTGATTAGGGTTGCCAACCGTACTATAATATATAGTATTGTACTATATTTCAGGTCTGCGTACTATATACTGTTGAAGAAATATATACTTAGTACGCAAAAATACTATATTTTAGATAAATAGTTATGGAAAGTGGTAGCGATAACGAAAGTGCGTCAAGTTCAATTCAAGTGCGATTAAAAAGCGAAAGATACAAAAAAAACTCCAAAAATATCCAAAGCTTGTTGAAAAATGCAAAAACTGAAAAAACATAGTTTTTTAACCGACTTCCCAAAAAAGGAGGAGGTTCTATGTTCGTCTGTATATTTGTTTTTTTTTATTAATTTTTTTGTGTATGTCCACCGATTACTCGAAGACGGCTGGACCGATTGAAATGATTCAAACGTTATTACATTATACCTAATGTTGGTCCCATTTTTTGAAATTTGGAAATCGGTTCAGTACTTTTCAAGTAATTTTGAAAAAAGCACGAAAATAGTATGATTTTGCGTGAATTACCTCTGTGATTGGTCGTATTACTTCTTTGTTTATGAACTGAATAAGATTATATTTTTTTTGTTAGAAGAGGGATATCTTAAGTGTAGTTTTTTAACCGACTTAAAAAAGGAGGTTCTCAGTTTGACCCGTATTTAAGTATGTTTCTCCGCAATTATCTTACGTTTGGCTCAGCCGATTTTTCTATATATATAATAATTATACCTTACCTACAAGGTACCTACACTAAAAATAAAAAAATAAAAAATTGTTTAAAAAAAAACAATAAACCGACTGCAAAAAACCTACCTCTAAAAAGCAAGAAATAATATTCGTAATAATAAAAATACATCTATTGAAGTCGGGTGGGGCTTTTAGAATAAAAAAAAGGAATTTGTACTCCACCCCCACCCGACTTCAATAGACGTATTTTTATTATTACGAATATTATTTTTTGCTTTTTAGAGGTAGGTTTTTTGAAGTCGGTTTTTTGTTTTTTTTAAACAATTTTTATAAAAATAAATTTATAAGTAAAAAAAATATTTGCCTATTAAATACTATATTTTTTTAAGTGTACTATATTTTTTATAGCTTAATTTGAAAAATACTATATTGCGCCAAAGACATGTTGGCAACCCTATCTGTGATACTCGTAGTTGATGAAATCGCAAGATGAACTTGAATAGTGTAAATCTATATCAATGAACTCATTATGCAATTGGACTATCTAGTTATGTGATGCATAATTCTGAACATCTATGACATAGCTGTATACCTTGATCTACTCACCAATACCAAGATACTCGTATTTAATAATACTATAGTGCCTCTGCTGCGAGCTGTTGATCTCGCGTTTGTGTATTTTTTTTAACATTTTTCGAAATGGCTGAAAGAAGTTAGTAGAATTATGCTTTTTTTCCGAAATTTTTTGAAAAACTGAATCCTCAAAAATAAAAATTCCCAGAGAAATGCGATCTGAAGACATACGAAAGCACTTTTGCCAAAGCTGAAACGAGGACGCTTCGCTCGCGCTTCGAGCGAAGCGCGTCTATGAATATTTTTTAAATCTGGTTACGATTCAAATCCTAAAGTATGATGTACAACGACGACTTTTTTGTTAACGTCTACTAAATTGTTTAAAAAGTACTTAATCAAAAACTTAAAAAAGTCAAAAAAGTTAAACTTAATCAAAGTCAAACTAATTAAAAATTCATTTGGAACGCGACATGATACGTTAAAGGTAAATATTTCATAAAGCATGTTTGTGTAACTCATCAAATAGAGACTATTGAGTGGTCTCTTGTTTGAGAATGTACTTACCTCAGTTGGCGTGTCCCACTGGCCTTGTCCCGCGCACGCAGGACAGTGGACCTTAACCACAGACTAAAAAACCATAGAAGATACCGCATTATTTAAGAGTGTTTGGGCATTTGTGTTGTCCATCAGCCATTTTTGATGTCCCCACTGCTGGGGCACAGGCCTTCCTTATAGGTGGTAAGGAGGATGGGCCATAACCCACCACGCGGACCTAATGCGGAGCCGGGACCAACGGCTTAACGTGCCTTCCGAAGCACGGAGGAGCTCGAGATAACAAATTTTTGGTCACCCATCCCATGAGCGACCCTGGCGAACGTTGCTTAACTTCCTGCCAGGCGCTAAACCACTGCTCCAGCGTGCTCTATTTATGTTACTTACGCGAAATTTTACCGTTCGGTAGATCGATTTTTAGTTACATTACGTAAATAATGCACAAAAGAGTATATATTGTATGGAATACCGCATCGGACGGTAAACATTTTCACTACTTAACTATTGGTTCCAGTTTGTAATAGGCAAAAGTTGTTAGTAATAAGAATATAGTAATTGATATTTGTTTTCATTTAGTAAGGTACTTTTATACGTACCTACTCCAATGATATTATAGTAGTTGTCAAGATTTCTCTCTTCGACACTCTTATCGGTTGACTGGTAAACAATGCCCAAGAGAAAGTCAACCTTTAACTGTTTTTTGTATACAGTAAAGATTTTAAATAAATAAATGGCAATGAATGAATATTAATTATACAAATTACCTATGTCCCTCGCAATATGACCTGTGACCGTTGACATGTCGATGTCGGGGTCACTAAGTAAGCACTAAACAACGCGGTTCTCAAATAAAAACGTTTCATTCTTGAAGGTTTTTTAAGACAAACAAGAAAAAACCGGACAAGTGTGAGTCGGATTTGAACACTGAGGGTTCCGAACAAAATCGACGATTGATTACGTAATAAAAGTTGATGAAATTTTGATTTTCTTGAACGAAAATGCGTTTTTTGTGGCACAAGCGGCGTTAAATTTTTTCACAGCTTCAAGGGACTGTAGACCTGAGCATTTATATGGTTTTAATTTCAACTCTATACCTCCACGCGTTCCCGAGATGGGTCTTGAATTGATAGAGACGGACAGACAGACGGACAACAAAGTGATTCTATAAGGGTTCCGTTTTTTTCTTTTTAGGTACAGAACCCTAAAAAACCAGATATTTATTGACAAATGTTGACTTTTAGGTACTTTTTATGATTTGTGCATAAATAAATGTGATAAAGTGCAGAATTGTAAACAGTGTATACGAGTAATTTTTGGGTGTAAAAACACCCCTTTATGAGAACTAATAATCGATGATTGATTAAGTACCTACATCAAAGCTCAAGTACAAAAATTAGATTACATTAATTAATTATCTCTATTAAATCTTTAAAAATTATTCATACTATGTGGAAGTTTTTCATGCGTGCTAATTTGTTTTAAGGCCCCTTGGCACCCTCATCTTAAATTTATTGCTCGCTAAGTACATAATGTATCGAAAATTCACATTTACATATGAAGATATATAAGAAAAATTCACATTTACAGGTGAAGATAAGATTATTTAAAGGTCAAAAAGTGGCCACTTTTGCCTACTTACTACTACAACGAACTATATTTTACTGAGATTATTGTTTGCAAATAAGCTATAGAACTTAGCTTCAATCTGTACATGTGAATTTTTGATACATTATGTATTTAGCGAGCAATAAAAATTAAGACAAGGGCGTCACTTGCAGGATATAATCGTCTTAATAAAAACAAAAGAACTAACGATTGTCTTATTCTCAATTCTAGCTCAAAATGCATTCCATGACAGTCCTGGTTCTGGCTTGCCTGGTCGCCGTGGCTTTTGCGCACACTCATTACGAATACCAGGCGGCGGAGGCAGAAAGTATCCCCGAAGACGCGGTCTTCGGGGCCCCCCAGCACGAAGGCAGCTTACGGACGAAGAGAAGTCTGCTGTTGCTAAAAAAGAAGTTATTGCTAGGTGAGTTCATCATTCTTATTTAACCCTTCGAAAGACAAAGATTTGCGTATACCGTTATTTCACATCTGACAGATGACCTTTTTCACATATATCTCTCAAGGTACTTATCGTTGTGACGAAATTCAATGTCATGTCATATGTCATATCATACCAAAAGATTTCAAATTGGCGGACAAAAAATTGTGCGTGTTAATAAAATGACTGAAACACTGAAAGCAACAATCCTACACTGCATTTTTCAGTAACTTTTTTTCCACCAGAACAGAAACAATATAACAAAATATTCACGTTTTTCCGAATTGGTAACGAATGTATTGTATAACTATATCAAATATGATAAAATAAGAGAACTGCCTTTTCCGACTTCCCTGAAAAGAAGCCGAAGCGTTAGAAAATCCAATAATGAAACTAAAATAACACAAAAAACTTAAAAATAACTCGCAAACGATAAAACAGTAGTGATATTTCCATGAAAGTTAGCTTAGAAATCAAAGGAGTGGAAATATACAAATATCTTGGGTTTTTCCTGTAATCTGATTTCAATAAAATTGTATACTTTGGATAGGCGGGGATCTTTTTCAGTCATTTTCGACGAATGGAAGGACTCAAAGCCTATTATGCTAACGTTACGCCATAGATGTCGGATTTTGTTAATCGGGTCATTGCCGTTTTAGCGTGTGCGAGGGTCGTTATTATGCATATATGGATACACAAAACGGTCTGATGTCACTGTTAATACCGGCACAGCGACATGTTACTGTTGTCTCAAATATTTATAGCCTGTTGAATCTACGGCTTATGTATAGAAACGATTTATCTTTGACTCATTAATTAGTTTCATCCTTGATTTTTGGAGAGTGAATGGAAGCGAGTAATAAACATGACTATTCAATAATATTTTTCTTTTAATTTAAGTAACTTTATTTAGTATAATATATGAAATTTAATTTAAATATAATGTATGTTAGTCTGTAAGGTATATATTGTATGGGCCTAGTCGCCTGAATTAAATTAATAAATAAATAAAAAAAAATATTACAACTTAGGTAGACATACGAAATTTACTAAATGTAACGGTTCTCCAAATTTTGTTGATTAATAAGAGTCTTATTAAAACCACCGGTGTTGCTCTTTAATAACACTGACACTACTCGGTAGTTAGTATGTAGAAATAATTACCAATTCCATAAAGTTGGAACGGTTCCCAATGTCCGTGGGAAATTGGGGTTTTACTACCAAATTGGCAATTGCGAATATTTACAGCGGCGCGTATACAATACTTGCTAACCACGGGGCGGGCGCCTGCGCGTCGAGGGTGATTAAAAGAACCAGTTATTGGATATTGCCCATTTTTTTCGTAACAGCCCGGCTCAAAATTTAGCCAACACGGTTCGGGATACCGTTCTAACTTTTGTGTGTTCGCTGAACATAAATTTATCTAAAGTAACAATCTTTTACGGCCTCTATATGAAAGAAAACACGACATTCTTTTGGTTTTCGACAGCTATTAACTCAGTTCAAATAATGTAACAGCCGCTACAGATAAATAATACAAGACACTTGTTCAAATACCATTACAATCATTTTGGCATAAGACGTAAGAAGTTAAAATTTTAACTAACATTAGGCTGGTGTCGTTAGTTAAACTTCGTAGAGTTAATATACACAATACAAGTTGTGTAATCGAATGAACTTTGTATGATATGATATTAAAGTTTTTAGGCAAATCGCCTATTAGTTTTCAAAATTTGTGTTGAATTTTTCAAAATAGGTAAATAAGTGGAAAATCTAAGCAAATAAATAAAAATCTGTTATAACATAGGTACTAATTTTCTTTCTTTAATAGAAAGCAACTGATTGGGGAAAGTTTTGTGTGATGTAAATATTTATCTGGCTCGTTAATCTGTTTTTCTCTAATCCTCCAGTGAGTTTACCTCTAATATTTAGCTTTGTAACGATGAAAAGGGGAAAAACAAGTTGAGATCCATATTATAGCAAAATAAATGAGAAAAGTAAACATGTTCCAAAATATGATTAGGTGTTATTACATTCACACTAGTTATGTATAAATACTTCTATAATTTGGTGAATTTTATTATTGAATACGATGTTTAGCACGTGAGAAGCTTTTTTATATTTTGGACATAGAATATATCGGGGATAACAAAATGAAATAGGTGCAACATTGAATAACAAAATTCAATCATTTGAACCGAGATGAGTTTCGTAGTTTAAAAAAAATGGATAGAAGACCAAAATACTCGTCTGAATCGATATAGCAATGAAACGAATACAATATTAGGTGCCATTAAATTTAATCACATTTTATATCTGCAATGATTCGATCATCTATAATCGAAGCTGCAACGGTATAATTTGTTAAGTCAAGGGAACAATTTCATCAATTTTACTAATATCAAAACTCTTTCATCATGACTGGATTTTTGTTGTACTTTCGAAGTTTTTATACATAATGTTTTTTTTAAGAGGAGGGGAAGTACTCTAAATAAAAGAGATAGGAGTTTTTGCTTAAAGGAGACATTCCTTTATTTTTGAAAAGAAGCAAAACTGCATTCATCTGTCCCTTTTTTATGCATTAGACTTGGTTCAATTTAAGAATCCATGTTTGTTAGGACGGATTCCTATGACTGACCCTATTGATAGGTGTCATATAGTACCTACAGGGTGTATTTTTTGCATCAGTGTCGGTTCGGTACCCGGCTACAGCATGCGAAAATTCAAAAACCCCTGAATGCAGTTTTGCTCTTTTTTAGAAATAAGGGAACGTCTCCCTTGTTTGAGCAAAAACTCCTATCTCCTCTAAATCGGAAAGTATGGTCATGTATGGTTCGTCTCTTATTGACAGCTGGTTTATTTTGCCCACAGGAGCATTAGGACTGAAGGCAGTAAAGGTTGGCACGGCGGGAGTTGTGGGCGCTCTCGCACTCAAGAAAGCTAAGTCAGTCTCAAGCCACAGCCAGCATCATATTGTAGTCCCACAATATGGGTACCAGCTTTTTTACTAACAACTCATCGCAATGTCACACTAACATTCGTCAAACGTTATCAATGGCAATGTGTTGCTAAACTACGCAAATTAATCAAAATATTAATAAATACGTTCTCGAAGTGCGTTAGAATTCCGTAATATACAGCATTGATATCGCATACCTATGTAGGATTATTTATCTTGTCTAATGTAATGATGTCCCAACTTGTGCAATATGTCAATGAAATACGTAGAAATAAGCCTAAGGCATTTTGTTACAAATCGCCGTTGTCCCCTTGACTATGAAATCTATAAATTTGACATTATAGTCGCCTTAGTCACGATGACTCGTCAATAATCATACACAAACATACAGTTACGTTACGACACGCTGCATTGACCCCGAAGTTTTATCCCACGACAGGTCTTAGTAGTTGTTTCTCGGTAGCATTTGAACTTTAGACGATTCTGTATTCATTTGATGATTTTTTCTGACGTTCATTCATTAAAAGTTTCTTTGAAACAGTTTAGATCTTTACAAAATTAAGAAGTTTAATAAAATATACTTTGACAAACTATAGGTGCCTACATAATATATTGGTAGTAGTTACAAAAAAATACGAGCCTTATTATTATAAATAAAATAACTTGAAAACATGCAAATTAATCTAGATTTCACGACACGGGACTCTGATATTAACATCCCGGTCCTCTGTCCTCGTCCAATGTGCGGAAGGAACTCCCCGGGGTTTTTAGTGGATGCATCACATACCCCCCCATGTTTCTCGTGCGTGGTTGGTATATGCGAGAGCAATTTTTCCAGGAATAAAAAGAATATCTAAATTTCCTACAAATTTCAATAATGAATAGTTGAATCCGAAATTCAATCACCGGGCGTACACTAGTGCAATATTTCACTATACATTGTTCGTATTATTTTATTTGTCATATTATTAAATGTTTTTAAATAACTTGCAGCCATGGTTCGCAATGGACCGTAGAAGTACATCATTGGTGAGTTGACTTTTGTGGTCTACGACACCTACCTGAGTTTTGGCACTTAAACTTTTGATTTCTTACAGCACTCGAGAATTCTTATGAATGCACCAGTTATCGTAGTGGCCATTATTTTCATTTGTAAATATCTGTATTCATATTAATTTATATTTATAAGTAGTTACATCATTGGTGAGTTGACTTTTGTGGTCTACGACACCTGCCTGAGTTTTGGCACTTGAACTTTTGATTTCTTACAGCACTCGAGAATTCTTATGAATGCACCAGTTATCGTAGTGGAAGTTATTTTCATTTGTAAATATCTGTATTCATATTTTTTTATAAGTAGTTTTTTTGGGAAAAATCCATTTAGCTTTTTTGCCTACAGTATGATAATAATTAGGTATGTGGATTACGTTCATTTCATGCTTTTTCTCATTATTTCATGGCACTTCTTCTGCATTACAAACTTGGAATTGATTATGATTGTTTATTATGTTGGATGAACAATTTACTTATCATTGTTACACATACGATTGCTACTGAAAGTAGATATTTATAACGTAATCGACTCTTTTTTCATATCGATGTTTTTACTATGTTGCTCTGACAGTTACAAGCACTAGGAGTTTGATTTTTCACAACCGCATGTTATTTTTATGCTTAAACAACGCTTTAGGTCAAGTGGTTATTAAATATCAGAGATAAATGTTTCGATTTAGCAATGTTTTAATGCCATAGTTATGATAAAAATACTAATAGTAAAGCTTGCAACTAGCAACCATTTGGTTACTGATGAAAAGTTAAGGTCAATTTCTATCTCGTTTTAGTTTTAAGTTATTTATAGATTAATTATTCAGGTTTTATGTTCTATTAATATTAAATGACGGGTTCCTTGACCCCATATTCATATACAAATTGCGGTTGAATATGAGCTGCAATCCTTTATACAACGACAGCGACTGCTCTAACGGGATTTTTGCTAATAGGAATACTAAAGTACAACAAATCAAAGTTATTTCTTTACCTCAAGCGTACCTATAATTTATTGTTATAAATTTTATGAAGATATTGATGTCGATGGATCTTATTAAATATTTTTGTTTAAATTTGAATATATTATCTGGTTTTGAACGGACATCTGGCTAAAAAGGTTGATTCTATCATAATGTTTGGGTAAATCCAATTGCTTCGGATCCAGTATTTGGGGAATGCGGATTTTGACACTTTATTTAGAATGTAGATGTCAACATTTGAATGTGACCATAAAAATATACTTACGTCCTATAGCTAATAATAGAAATAGCGTGAAATATCAATGGTTATCTTGTAACTTAAAATTTTAACACGTAAAAAACTAACTGATAGAAGATATAATTGACTGTGTAACTTTTTTTCAGATCTGCATGGTCCGGTTAAGTGAGCGGTGATAACATCCTGACTTGCAACTTTTCTGAACTTCAGAGGGGCAACGTTCAGGAATTAGTATAGTTACCTATAGTTGTATAACTTGTGAGGCTTTAATACGATGTGATGTCGATTCGTATGTTGAGATAAAAATTTTCTTGCACTATATAAGTACTTATGTAATTCAAGAGAATTTTCATTTGTAACGTGTATTATCTTACAGTTTAAAGTAAGTAAGGAGTTACCTTTTTTTAAGAATTGGATGATTCCTTAATCAGTCAACTTTATTTCTAAATATATATTACCGGTTTATTGATAGCCTGATAACTGTTGTACCTGAATCAGTAGGTGCCTAACTTAGGTACTGTTACAACCCTTTTTTAATATTTTTAGAAGTCCTCACCTAAGTTTGTAAAGACGTATCCCCTTATTCATAAACATTTTAAGCATTGTATAGTTATAAAGTGGTTTGTCACTCTATTAAGAACTAATAAATACTATTAAAGCGAGAACGGGGAGTTAGCATATTTACGTTGTTGACTTTTTGAGGATGTCTTTAATCATTCGAAGCAATGTAAATAACTTTAAGTACAAGACTTGGACAAGCTATTTACATTGACTGGCTATGTAAATGCTAACTTTCCGTTTTTGGTTGAAATGTACTATTACAATAACTACCCATGCAAATTATAAGAACAAGTGGATTTATTTCTTAACATCGATCTTAAGATTGCCATATTATCAGTCGTCAGATAGTCTGTTATGTACAGTTTCCCGGTGTCAATATTTGCTATAATATTTATAGCAAGTAGGGGTCTCTTATTATCTAGGTTTAAAGGAAGTTATGTTAAGTTTTAAAATAAATTTGTAAATAATATTATACTGTGTCTTATTTTTCACCCAAGTATATTGTTTTCAGTTTTCTGCTTATTATACAGGATGTCCCAAAACATTTCCAAACGGAGAGAAAGTTAGTACTTACCTTAAATATTGAAGATACGAAATTTTACTGTAAGACTTCATTTAAATTTTAAAATTAGTTAGAACTGCATTCAAAGATTTTTGAAAAATAGTCGAACTCCTTAAAAAACCTATTTAAGAAAACCAACTTTTATTTTTACGATATCGAAAGCGTTACTCGTTTTTCTTCTTCATTCTCACAGTATCTTAAGCAAAAGGAAGACCATGTACGTATTGTATGAATGAGGGCTTTTTACAATGACAAAAAACTGTAGGTTGATAGATGGCGTTGATAAAAATAGGTGACAATGTGATTTTTTTACTAAGCTTCGAAGAGTATCAACAACATCTAGTGAGGCCATAGTGAGGCAAATAGTTACTATTTTTAGGCTTCGAAGATTATCAATACCATCTAGTGAAGCAAATAGTTACATTCACTTTGAAAACCCCTCATTATTTTGGTACCTATGCGATTTAAAAAAAAACTTTTTAAGCAGTTTTAATTTTATTATTTTTTTAAATAAAATGAAATCTTATTTCCTATCTTCTTCCATGAAGGGTATGATGGAATGTGTTTAAATGGAAAAAAATAAATAATGTTTAAGGTAGCACCTATGCTAAATTTATATTGAACTAAACTTCAAAAAGGCGTAACTTCAACGGTCTACATAAATTTGTTATTCTTATTCACGTAACTAAACTATACCACGCCCAAAATTTACATTAACTTTGCCACTCCTTACATTTCGAGACAAGGTCATGGTCATTAACTTAATGAAGAGTTTGACAATTTGTTTGAAGTTTTTTAAAAGCTATAAATTTTTACTAGTCGTTTATACTTCGATCATAGATGATCGAAGCGAGGTATACCTACCTTCTTTTTATTATACTTTATTTAAATTCTTTTCTTACGTAATAGAACCAGATATCGTGTACACTATAAATTTCATAATAATCAAACACTCAAATGTTTGCATGTCCTCATAATGACTAATATTTGTTTTTCTTTGTTAATTGTGATTCGAATAATGAAGTACCTGGAGCCCAATCGCGGTAATTCTGAACGATAAAATCAAAAACGTAACGTTGTCATTTTGGTTATAGTTATCTAAAAATCTTTGGTTTAGCTTCATAATTTTCACTTAAATTGTCCCAGATTGTAATCCTAGACTCCTTAGGCAGAGTATTCAACAATTTTAACAAAACCAAAGCGAGTATTTTTCTGTAAACGAAACTGAAACGGTAACGATTTAGCTTTGGTTTTATCGTTGAAAATTAGCGCGATTAGGCCCCTGGTTTAGTTGGTAGGTAAACGTTACTACGTAGGCCTTTTGTGCCAACATTAGAAGTAGTCTCATTTGTATTAGTTTAAAATTCACAGTCACATCAGGGGGCTGATTACGTAACCCTGTTTACCCTGTTGCTAACAATTCACGATTGAAATCGATTGAAACCGCAGTCACATTGCTGCTTTAAGTAAGAATCAATATGACCAACTAGTCATTTTGGTTCAGCAAATAGCAATGTATCTGCAATTTTTGTCAGAGTTGGTTGCATTGCAACAAAGTTATAAAATCAGGGGGCAGATCTGTCAGGAACCTAAGTTCAAGTGTGCGCGTTTGAAATGAAAATGCATTACGAAAGCATTAAACTAAGTAAATATATAAGTACAGGCGCTGTAAATCAGCGTCAAAAAGGTAGAGGGATTTTTTAATCCATACTCAATGCATGGCTAGTTTGGCTAGGGCATACTATGAGATCGAGGTTTTCAAAAAATTAAATCTCACTTGTTTGTCCATCAGCCATTTTTGATGTCCCAACTGCTGGGGCACAGGCCTTCCTTATAGGTGGTATGGAGGATGGGCCCAATGCGGTTTGGTGGGTGTTAACGACTGCAAAGGCAGCCGGGACCAACGGCTTAACGTGCCTTCCGAAGCACGGAGGAGCTTGAGATAATAAATTTTTGGTCACCCATCCCATGACCGACCCTTGCGAACGTTGCTTAACTTCCGCAATCGCTGGGCCAGGCGCTAAACCACTGCGCCACCGAGCTCCTTACTTGTTTACTTAAACATAATATTTACGAATAAAGTGTAATTTAGTGGAAATAAATCATAGAGCACTATTATTGTAATTAATTATGTTCATTTTACCTAACTTTCTGAGATATTAGTTAGAAACTTCGTTACTATCTTGATTAATGTTAACCTCTTTAGTTGGAGCGGCTTTAACACCCCAGAGACTTATTTCTGGAATATTCACGGGTCGCTCTGTGGTTAGTGCCCAACTTTGATACTATAGATTCAAACGATTTTAGTACTTCACGAGTACTAAGTACTTGGCTTTTAGTTTTAATAACAGGCCCTGACTTTCTAGGAAATATTCAATACAACATTTTAATTATAAGTAATAGGTACGTAAATTGTCAACAAGATAAATCAATAATTTGATACCTACCGGAAGTTTATTCTTGGTTGACGGTTATTGCATTTTTAACTTTAGCGCGATGTAAAATGAAGGTAATTTCAGTTACTTAGTTACATTCACAATAATGTTTTGGCGAATAAAAGCAAAGTTTTGAAGCCTTGACTACGGCAGTATGTTTATTGATAGGTCGTTGACCTTATTGGGAGGCAGGGGACAAATTGGCAACATTTTTTCTATTTGCTCGTGATAAACAAACAATCGAGTTCAAAAAATGTCTTTACCTGTCAAAAGTGTGTAATAAAATTTGAACTCTGTCTTCTTGTACGAATATTCTCATGTTACCCAATTACGTGGAAACCTGATTTGTAACCACAATAACATAATATAGAGGAGAAGAAAACTTACATATATTATTATTTTCACTGAATCGTATTATTATGCGTTCGTTATTTAGGTAATTGCTTCGAAGTTTATTGCAATACACAATTAAGTCACAATTGTATATAGCAGTGTATGTAAGTGTATATAGCAATAAACTTTACTCTGAGTAATAAGTAAAGTTTCCGTACATGTATGTATAGTTGTATATATATGTATTGTAATATTAATATTGATCAAGAAGTGGTTCTAGGTAGTTATACGTAAGGAATCAAAATAATACCTTTTATATAATTTTGCATTAGATTTAATTTTACTCAAAAATGATTGTAATGTGGTCATTATTTTTACAACCTTCTTTGAGCAAAGTCGACCTTTCTGCGCTACTCGAACAAACGCCAGCTGAGTTTTAGCCACCAGAAACTTTCTTTGAACATCCATTATTTGGTTACGACCACACGTCATAAAAGTGCAATATACGGCGTTTTGTGATCGAGGGATATCCTTTGGCAAAGTGAACCTTCTGAACCCTTAGACCATTTTAAGAAGGGGAGCCATCTGGGATTTTTGTATGGGAGGGAGTTATACTTAACACAATCTTTTTTTTGTATGGAATTTGATTTTTTTTTTCAAAACCCATCGTGTGGGGTATCGAATGAAAGGGCTTCTTGAGCTGATTCTAGATATATGCAATATGATTACATTGCAGCTACTGGTTTAAAAAAAACAGAAAATAATTTTCCAAACATACTAAGTTTGGGCTCTTGCAGGAAGAAAACCACTTAATGAATTCTTATGAAACATACGCCAAATAACTCGTAATAAACTCTTATCTCACATCCTGGAAGCATTTTTAAAAATACTAACATTAAGTTTTTTTTTTTGAATTTTTTAGATTCTGGTACTTTATTTAACTCATAGAAAAATGCGATCAAAATATTGTCAAATTTCAAAATGTCAATATTTTCAAAATTGCTACCAGGACGTTAGATAAGAGTATATTACAAGTTATTTTGCGTATGTTTCATAAGAATTCATTCAGCCGTTTTCTCCCTGCAAGATTCGGAATCAGCTCAAAAAGACCTTTCATTCAATACCCCACACGGTGGCTTTTGGAATAAAAATATATTATTTATTATATTCAAATTCCATAAAAAAAAAACGGTCAAGAGAGAGTCGGACTCGCGCACCGAGGGTTTCCGTACCATCATAATAAATACACTGCAGAGCTGTAGAATAATAAAATTATTATTGCAGTATTAGGTCAGCACCATCTCTTGGCCGATAGTGGAACTATTTTTCTTCTTAGGCCAGCGCCATCTCTTGACCGATAGTGCAACTAAATTAACTTTACTTAGGTCAGGGCCATCTGTTGACTGGTAGAGGAACATATGAATTTTTTGTTTGTTTTTTGAATTTCTAAAAAAGTGTGTTATACTGAGACATCGTTTTATTTTTCCTGTAATCTTTACATAAACTACTATCACATAGAATTATTTCAGATTTTTCTCTTTGCAAACTTCGAAGATAAGGGGGGGGGGGGAACGGTATTTTTTTACATTTTTCATCATAAGTCGAAAACTATGAAGCCTAAAAAAAAGACAAAAATGATTTAAAATGTGCAAACAGCGCTCTTTCATATGATACCCCACATGCCCTAGTCGCTTCATTGAAAATTTTTAAGACCCCTTTTCGGTCCTTGTTGTAAAAAAAACATTTATTTTTTTATTTCTTTCTTATTTGCAAAATAGTTGGACAAACGTCATCGTAAACTATTCCAAATTTCAAGTTGATACCATTAGTAGTTCTCGAGATATCCAGCTGTGACAGACAGACAGACAGACTGAGTCACACCATAAGGGTTCCTTTTTTACCATTTTTGTACGGAACCCTAAAAATATTGTATTTTATCTCCCTCTCATACAAAAATCCAAGATGGCTCCCCTTCTTAAAATGATCTAAGGGTTCAGAAGGTTCACCCTGCCAAAGGATATCCCTCGATCACCAAACGCCGTATTTTTTATTGAACAGACGGGACTAATTGTTGAGTTTTGTTTCGAACATTGGTGCAAAATAGTACATTGTACATCCATGGGAGAAAGCCCTATTACACAAATGACGTTTTTTTACCTACATAACTTTACTACTACTTATCAAACTGTAACATAATCTAGTTTTGGCAAAATTAACTTGCACATGACCGTTTATGACATGTCATTAAATACCTCTTATCTACCTCCGGCTCACCGTTTAGGCACAGAATATATAATAGTTGGTTTAGGGTCGAAAATAACCGTTTTTGCTCCGATGCATACCGTTGCTGAAATATTTGCATTTCTGTATTTTTTTTTAAATAGGTTAAATAGGTACTACAATTTAGATAGTAAGTAGTAGTAGTACATTGTTTGAGTAAAGCACTATACAAGTCTTGGTCAATACAACTTAACTACGTTCTCGGCCTGCAAGCTTGTTCATCATTGCAGCCCTTGCTGTCTCCGCTTGTCCATCAAGGGCTGCTGCTACGCTGACCGCGCTGTGATGGCCTGGACTAAACATGTTTGTAGAAATCGATTAAATCTTGACCCAAGTATTTTTGTTGCGACTAATATCTAGGTCATATTATTATTTTCCGATAGACTCTAACATAAATTAATATAAAATAGTTGTATAAAGATATATCTCCAATTTAGTTTTGATTAGCACAGATACGACTCTATATAACATTTTGGAAATAGTACATTGTTCACCGACGGGAATCGCACTTTCTCTCGAGTGATACATAGTGCTTTATACTACACCTACGAGGAAAATTAAAAATTAAAAATTGTTTATCCTGCCGCCGCGCAGGGTCGCACTGCCAGCCCGACACCATCCGACACACAGCTAGTGGCCAGTGTCATTTTGCGAACTTGCGAGATAAAAACTCACTGTAAAAACTTTTTGGCTTTTGACATTTAGGTTACCGGCGCATAGTCTTACCCAAAATTAAAAAAGAAAAACCACGTAAGAAATGGATTTTCATACACTTTTCTCTCCCGCTCAGGTGCGTTTTCTCCCCGCATATTTGTTCGATATGCAATGACGTACTTTCTACCGTAAATTTGATAAAGTATCAAGGTACTTTCCGAGCAGGTGTAGTATAAAAGATTTTTTTTACTAACAAAAACAAAAATCTGTAGAGGTCTTTGATAGTAGTTTTTAACTCATAACCATTTGACTGAGTTAGAATGTGGAATAAAGACACATTCTTGAGTCACCCACCAAAGTAAACATGGAATTCCACGGAACAACGTCGCACCATAGCCAATAGCAAAGGCACTGTAAGTGACTAGTATCAGTCGCTTTTGATCTACTGCGGAATTTCCAAGTTACGTGCCAAGTTCGGTAACTATGCCCATCAACAATTTCATGTTTGTAATAACCTCTAATGAATATTGAACACCTGGAAGTCGGCTCATTATTTTAATGCAAACCTCATATAAGTTCATAATAATATGAACCATTTAGTAACTTATACATATATGTTAGCTCATTTATATTGATATTGAACATGTAAATCTTATTTCTATACAAGATAGGTAATTATTATGAACAATTCCGTACGTGCGTTTAAGTACGGTACTTACGATAATAATGGAGTTCTTTATCTCACTTTGAAAAACTATCCTGAAATCAGCTTTTTAGGTATTTCGTTATTGAAACTGCAGGACACCGCTGTAATGATGCAGCAACTCATAAATAGATTATAAAAACTATTCTATTCAGGTATATATTATAAGATTTGGGATTTTTTTGCGTTACTTAATAAACAAATTATAAAATTAATATTATTTAACAAAGTCTCTTTCATGTCCGTATGTTTATTCACTTACGCAACAGATTTTGATACGGTTTTCATTATCACTTAGAGAATTACTTCCGGAAGTTTATGTGTATAATATACTAGCAACCCGCCCTCGCTGCGCGTCGTACACCAAAGCGAAGCGAGGGCGGCTCGCCACAGTTCTTACATAAACTACAGTCAAAGTCAATGTCAATGTTCAATGTCAATCAAGTTCGTCTACATCTCAAGTCGACTTTTAGTTAATAGGCGTATTTAAGAATATTGTGTGGGTAAATTTGCGTGCGGAAGCTAGTATCTTTAAGGTGGGGCAGTTATACTTATGTCTTCCGTGCGACATATTATGTGGTGCCGTATGAGCACACTAATATATATATACTGTGGTATGAGTTCGGATAGCCGACCTATAAAAAGTCAACGACAGGACCCCCGTCGACAGTTGGTTCGAAACGTTGGACAAGGTGTCATAGATCCTTATTATTAGCAGGTATGTTCAACTCAATAATAAATTCTGATACCAAGTTTTAAATAAAAATGTGTTAACCAAACACCACTCAAAAGATTTTCTTGTGTGGTTTCGGATTTGTGAGTAAATGTATTAGCAGTTGGAAGATGCTCCGTGATGTGCCATATATCGGGAGGATTAAGTATGGCACATTTAAAAAGAGGGTTCGTTCGTAACGTTTACCAAGTGAGTCTTTTGTAATTTTCATGTTGAATTTCCATTGAAACATAAGCATTCTGCTATCAGTAATCGGTTTGTTCATATGCGTATATCTCGTTTAACTTGAATTTGTGGATATTATGTAAAATCACGTTTTAGTCTGATTCACATCATTAAACGTTTGCTGCTTGGAGTTTATAAGTAACTGTGGCTATGATGTGAGTACCGAAGAAAGCAATTTAGTAGCAGAATGATGATTTTTGATTGTCATATCTGAAAATCTACTCGTACAGCTTTTTCTACCCATGTTCACCAACAACTTTCAATTATTATTGTTTAGAATAGAATAGAATAGAATATTTATTGTGCACAGAAACAACAGAAAAATATTTATTTTTAGAATTCCAATAACTTAAGATTCATTTGAACACAGTGGTCGTAATCACAATCATAGTCACGCACGTCACAGTCCATCGACGCTGCAGTAATATGTCTACATTCCCAACCGCCAGCTTACGATGTTTGTAAGTAATTAATATAAAGAGGAATATAGGAAAGTATGTTCGACTCGATTTTTTGTGTGTCATTGTTTTCCATTTTCCAAGGAATTCGTATGACAAATAATAAGTCAGAAACTCTACATTATTTACATCACAAACTTTGTCAAGTCAGAAACTCTACATTATTTACATATCACAAACTTTGTGATGTAAATAATGTATAGTTTCTGGCTTATTATTTGTCATACGAATTCCTTGGAAAATGGAAAACAATGAAACAAAAATATAGCATGTTTTCCTCTTTATATTTACTTCTTTATATTTATTACATTTTTGGATTTCATTACCTACATAGACATTAAAATGTTCTATCATGTAGAATAGTGTGTCCTCTAGTCGTCGTTGTATCCTACATCCTGCATGTAGTTTCGACTATCCAATCACGCAAGTGAAAATTCGCGTGATAAGAAAAGCCCATTTAGCAATTCCATGTGTTTTGACGACCTCCGCAGTCAAGTGGTTTGAACACACCGGTTTTCAAGGTGTCGCCATTTCTGAGGTCCCGGGTTCGATCCCCGGCTGGATCAATTTAGAAAACGAACTTTTCAATATTGGCTCAGGTCTGGGTGTTTTTGGTTCCACCATCGTCTCTAATTTTCATAACACAAGAGACAAGTGCTTTAGCTACTTACTTTGGAATCAGAGCAATGCTTCTGATTTTGTCTAATATTAATTTATTCTTATTATTGTTACAGCAATGAAAGTCAGTATCTTGGTAGGTTGCGTGCTGGCGGCGTGCGCCGTGTCCCTTGCGGCCAAACATGGCCCGTTGCTAACCGCACTGCGCCCGCAGTCTGAGTCGACGGAACTCGCGCGGCCCAAGAGACATCTGTTGCTTGGTAAATATTCAATCAAAAGTTACGTCACTGTCCATAGGATGTGGATGTTTGTATAGACTATTTAAGTTATTAATTGTGCGAACAGTGAATGACCATTCACTATAACAGTGGTATGTAGTGTATGTAGTGTACCGTATATGTATATATACCAATAGTACAAAACGCGCTATGTATTAGGATTATGTAAAGAAGGACAATGAAGCAGGAATTTAGCGATAGTCTCAGAATGATTGCTCAACACTTGAAATCTAAAGTCTTTCTAATCTTTTTTTTAAATTTGAGATTTTTGCATTCACAATGCTATTTTTATACAATACTAAAGGACTCGGTAGCTCAGTGGTCAGAGCATTGGACCGGATATCCAAAGGTCGCGTGTTCGATTCCCGTCCGAGAATTGATCTGGTGCGAATCGTATTTTTTCTAGTATATCATTTAGTATTGTCTTTCTAATAATCAAAGCTATTTTATTTCTAGGGTAAAGTAAACACAAAGTCTATAATTATTATGAAATGTAGTCTTGTATGTATGTACTCGTATAGGCAATAGTGGATAAAGACTATGACTATTAATATGACTTGGCTTCCTTTGGGATTGACAGTGACAACTTTCTAGTTCCAATGGGAATTTATGTTAATTATGGTTGAGTTATCGAACCATTGGGAATTATGTGTGACGCGTGCTCTAAATATCATGCAATAATTATTACACTTCGGATTATCATTTAATAAATTGATGAAAATAAAAAAGCATCAAGGTGAAACAAAAGTTAATTCACGTAAAAATATTAGATATGTTGTTTAAAGATTGGAAAAATGTAAAATGAAACTAGTTTTTGCTAGAAATATTTTAACGCTATGTATTAATACATAATCGTACTCACTGAACTGGTTGAGCGAGGTAATAATGCTCTAATAGATGACTTTAACAAAGAATAATAATTAATTTATTCAAGTTTCTTAGAGAATCGTTTGAGTTTGGTTTAACTTGTGAACCAATAAAGAACATTGTTAACTAAGTTAACACAATCTTTCGAACAGTAACTTGAGATTTCAAGTTATACAAATAATAAATTAAAGGTGAATTTGAAATTTTTTCGTGCAAAGACGCTGCGACGCACCCGCTACGATCCCTTTACCCGTTGCACGAACAATTTTCAGTGTTTGAGCTTTATTCTTACCTGTCCGTTGTCTAGGTGTTTCTTTCATGAAGAAAGCATGTGGAACCATAAGTGGAAACATTATAGGTCGATGTGATGATTAGCTATCTTTGTTTGATACTGTACTTGTCCATCAGCCATTTTTGATGTCCCCACTGCTGGGGCACAGGCCTTTCTTATGGGTGGTAAGGAGGATTGGCCATAACCTACCACGCGGGCCCAATGCGGATTGGTAGGTGTTAACGACTGCAAATGCAGTCGGGACCAACGGCTTAACGTGCCTTCCAAAGCACGGAGGAGCTCGAGATAATAAATTTTTGGTCACCCATCCCATGACCGACCCTTGCGAACGTTGCTGAACTTCCGCAATCGCTGTGCCAGGCGCTAAACCACTGCGCCACCAAGCTCCACCGGTACTAAATAAAGTAAATCTTTCAGGTGCTGGTTTACTAGGTGCCGGAGCTCTCGGCATCGGTGTCCTAGGTGCAGGCCTTCTGGGCGCCAAGGTTCTAGGAGCCGGAATTGTTGGTGGCGCCCTCGCCGCCAAGGCCTTCAGCGGCAGGAGCTACGGTGGCTACTATGGTGGTCATGGCAGGAGCTATGGCGGCTACTACGGCGGCGGTTACGGTGGCGGTTACAGTGGCGGTTACGGTGGCGGCTACGGCGGATACGGACATGGTTACAGGTAAGCATTTAATGGAGTTGATTGTTGGTCTTTCAAGTTTTCGGTGATATCACATGTAATGTAATTTTCGTGGCCTTATTTTAAGTCAGATCTCCCAAAAATTACAAGAAAAACTTTTGTACTAACTTCCACGTAAAAAATAAGACATACTATTATACGTTAGTACTATTATATATTCTGTGCTATTACAGACATATTCACTATACTTTATCAAAATATCAACATTCGTTGATTTTGAAAGAGATGGGCAATTGAGATAAAGGCAGAACGAAACTTTAAGGGCCTGCAAAACGTAGCGTCAATGAAAACAAAGTTTTGTCGCATAAGTTATAAGAATCCACTCATTTTGAAAGGTAGAAAAAAATATTATTGTATTTGACATATCCTGAATGAGATACATAGCTATAAATAATATCAAGTAAAAGCTTAGTTAATGAAAAAAAAAAACTAAAAAGTTTTTTCGTCGCGAAATACTCGAAATTTTCAGCGGCAACTAGCATATTTTTTTCAAATTACAAATCGAACATAAGGTGAATTAAAGAGTTACCTAAAAAAAGAATGTTATGGATCACTATTAAAATCAAAATAAACAGGTTATTTAGCGCCTGAAAATGAATGACTTACAGTTCAGTGTCTAATTTAATTTTTTTTTGTCTTTTCAGCAGCTACCCCACAACTTACTACGTCGAAAGCTGGTGAGCTAAGTGCAAGTGGTTTAATGTAAGGTGCATTTTTGTTGATAATTTATGGACACTGTTATGTATAATTATGTGCGGCGTGTTGGCGTCCCATACGACTGATGTGTATGTTTGTAACAAATAAATTTAATAAATAATGAGAAAATGTGGTGTGTTTCTTTTAAGAAAATAGGTTATATTAAAAATCCCCACAATAAATGACTCATGAGCGTAGCGGGGGGATTTGGGGGTTCAGACCCCCCAAAATAATGACAAAGGTACTTAATAAAATCCTTTTTTCTGTCAAACGCTTTTTTAACATACCGACCGACCCCTTCAAAAAACTGGCCTTGATCCCCCTCAGAAAAACTGGCCTGGCTACGCCTATGATTGAATCCCAAACTAAACAAAACCTAAGTATACCATGAATACTCAAAAACGGTTATAATATAATACTAACAATGGGTACCTATACTTAATGAGTAAGTAGCCCGCGCGAGTACTTGCGCAGGTAACATGCTCCGTGGAAATACGTAAAGCGGGTAGCATTGTACACCCGCGCAAGTAACCCGCGCCTCAACGTACGCAAGCTACGTGCATCGTGTAGAAGCACCCTTAGTTACAAGAACCGGGCGTCATTATCCACCTGAAATCTGCTCAACGCATCGAGATCCTTTAGACGCATAATACCACATACGCAAAATACCACCTTTACGCAATCTATATTTATAAAATCGTAAACTGAATGACTGACTGACTGACTGACTGATCTATCAACGCACAGCCCAAACCGCTGGGTCTAGAGATTCCAAATTTGGCACGTAGGTTCCTTATGAAGTCTAGGGGTGCACTAAGAAAGGATTTTTCAAAATTCACCCCCTAAGGGGGTAAAAAAGGGGATCAAAGTTTGTATGAAAGTCCCTCAGTTTTGAAGCTAGGATCTTAAAATTTTGTGTTTAGACTGACCATTGAAAATAAATAAATACGGGTCTCAGCGTTTTTCAAAATTCTACCCCCGAAGGGGTCAAAAGGGGGATGAAGTTGTGTATTGAAGAAAATTCTTTATTTTCGAAGTTAAAATCGCTAAATTTATAATTTAGGCTTATGGATAGACATCTAACGCAACGTATATTGTTATTGTTAGCATTTGAACCCCTATTGGGATGAAATGGGGGTGAAAAGGGGTAAAAAACACAAAAATAGATATGGATGTCGTTATTGGGGTTTTCGGGGATGACGATTGCAAAAATGACATTTATTTTGAAGTCCAACACGGTGGACATGATTTGACCCCTAAAGGGGTGAAAATGGGGTTCAAATTTTGTATGAAAAAATAATATAAAATAGACATTACAACTTTAAACTTCGTTGGAGCACACCTAAAAATAAATAGGCAAATATATATTTTGTAATTTTGAAAATCAACCACTTAGGGGTAAATGAGGTGAGTAAACATAAAAATCAATATGGATGTCGTTCTTGAGGTTTTATGGGATGGTGATTGCGAAAATGAGATTTATTTTGAAGTCCAACACGGTGGACATGATTTAACCCCTAAAGGGGTGAAAATGGGGTTTAAATTTTGTATGGAAAAATAATATAAAATAGACATTACAACTTTAAAATTCGTAGGAGCATGTCTAAAAATAAATAGGCAAACACATATTTTGTTATTTTGAAAATCCTCCTTTAAGGTGTAAATGGGGTAAGTAAACATGAAAATCGATGTGGATGTCGTTCTTGAGGTTTCATGGGATGGTGGTTGCGAAAATGACATTTATTTTGAAGTCCAACACGGTGGACATGATTGGACCAGGACATGCATATCCAGGGGACGGGGACAGGGACGGTGTTAAACCTTCATGGTCAATGCGAACAGCCTGTAGTTCCAAATTCATAACATTGACTCTGTCACTCACTCTTTATCTGTCTGTCAAACCACTGCTAAATAATATAAATATAATTATTATTAAATCGAATATAAATAAATAGTAAGGTGTAAATAATTACGTTAATTTTGAATTGTGTTTGTATAAAGTATAGATAGGGTGTTTGTTCTTTGATATGTCGAATGTATATTTTTTGGAGCACATAGGTATAGGAAGATACAGGGTGTTCACATTGCGGGGGGGTGTTAAACCTTCATGGTCAATGCGAATAGCCTGTAGTTCCAAATTCATAATATTGACTTTGTCACTCACTCTCTTTTCTGTCTGTCAAACCACTGCTAAATAATATAAATATATATTATTAAATTCAATATAAATAAATGAAGGGAACGGGAAAGGGGACGGGAACGGGAACGGGAACGGGAACGGGAACGGCAACGGCAACGTGAACGGGAACGGGATACGGGAACGGGACCGGAACCGGGAACGGGAACGGGAACGGGAACGGAACCGGGAACGGGAACGGGAACGGGAACGGGAACGGGAACGGGAACGGGAACGGGAACGGGAACGGGAACGGGAACGGGAACGGGAAGCTGAACCGGAACCGGAACCGGGAACGGGAACGGGAACGGAAAGCCACGTGCGAGGCCCGCCACACGCGGCAAATGTCTTGCCTCGCCAGTTAGCGCCCTTGGTAGGAACCCGCCTAAATGCGTAAAAATGGCTGGTCAGATCCTGGTTGAAGGTTCCCTAAGGATTTTGAAGGTTAACTAAGGATTTTCTCTAATATCCACGCGGACGAAGTCGCGGGCAGAAGCTAGTACGTTATAAACGTAAAATACTACTAACGCAAAATACCAACTATGCAGAACACCAACTTTGATTTACGCAAAATACCAACTAACACCAACTTTTTCGCTATTGACTGATTGAAAAAAAAACTTATTTTTTTCTACAAATCCGCAAAACACCACAAAATTTCGAGTTGGTATTTTATGCGTCTAAAGGATCGAGAATGCGTGCGCGCGTGCGTGGCTGTGTGATCTTCTGCATTGCGGTTTCGTGACCTATAAAAAATCTATACAAGTTTTTGTATTTAATTTAAGCATCGAGATTTAATTAATTAAGTAGGTACTTATACTTTTTTAAAGTTCTTTTCAACTCTTGAGAATACTTAGAATACCTAGGTAACTGAGTACTTAATTAAAGATTAAGTTTACTTCGAAATTTCTCGCACGTAGTGCCGCTCGACGAACTTATTACTGGGTAAAAATTGCGAAAGCATTGATTCAATGCTAAAGAACTTGACTTAATTTATGAAAGTCAAGTTTTGGTTATGCTTGGCTTTAAAGCTTGAGAACATACTTATTAGATAGTTTTTGGCTCAACTCAAACTTAACTATGCCTCATAGATGTCGTTGTATTACAAACTACTACTACAGTATTTAAAACTGTGCTACTACCTACCTACATACATCGGTGCACAGCACAGGTCCTCTGCACCAATTAATAGAGTCTGTCAATGTCACTGACAAAACGGCCGGCTTTAGGGCAGCGAAGGCTTGAGTTGAGCCTACTCGTCCGGCCGCAAAATTGTCAACGTCTAAACGAACTTTAGGTCGAAAATAGACTACGACTACGGATGGATTCATATCAAACCTGCATAGATTGCAAGTCGGGTGCCAAAACGACACGCGCTTGACCGATTTAAAGATAGTTCGGTACTGTTTTTAACGTTGGCAGCGTTGAGGACGCTGGCGTCGAAACAGCATTAACGGAGATGGATGGCCTCGGGCCACGCCATCGCCTCTTTAATCTCGCGTACAAAAGAGATATACGACTGTGCTGCAACTCGATGTTGGAGGGTATTCGCATTTTATAGCACGCTTTACTGCAACCGAGGTGCCGTAAGGATTAATGTCAGTAATGGCATCATTGGTCCATTATGGAAAAGCTAATCAATCGGAATCATCACGTCGTTCTAGACCAGGGAATGCCAAACTATTTTGGGCAAGAGACCCCTTTTCCAAAATGAACTGGATACCTTAGACGCATAGCCAAATTACTTAAAAAATCCTGTCAAATAGGTATAATTATTCGTTTATGTCGCGCCCTGGGAAACCGATTTCAACCCCAACCCAAGGGCTCAATATAGACCACTATGAATAAAAGTTAGTAGGTAACCTACCTAGTTTTTCAACTTTGTTTTGTCATTAAATATCAAACATCGTTATCAATGTTTTATATAATAATACACTTACAGAAACGCTGTAATAATGTCTAATAAATACGCTTTCATTTATAAAGTTGATTAATGACTCCAATATTCATGGGCAGACATGCTGACAAAACACTCCTTGTCGAGATTCGAGCAGACGTAAACGATAGAAATTCACAACAAACAATTCATTGTGTCAGTAAAATTTAAACGGCGAATTTACTCTAGGTCTCATTGTGTCGGCCGTGCTGAACACTCAATATTGTTTCGATAAGGCTAAAGTAAACTTAGTATAGATTGCAGCTCACAAAAGCAGTTGTATCAGTTGGGAACAGATCTGCCCGGGAAACAATGACGAAGATTAATCATTTGCCAATAATGATGGCACAATCTTATCTGTCGCCAGCCATCGGATGGCTCCACCCGCCCCGTACCGTACAGCCGCGTCATTCCCATTATGTATTTCATTCAGTCCAGTGGGCGTGCATTGTCGTCACTCTTTTGTTTTTGCAGAGATTTTCATCTAATTTTTGTCAGGCTTAACTTTGAAAAAGATGATGTTTTTAGACCTTATTAGAAGTCTTTTGTTTTTTTATTCTAATAGAAGATAACACACTATCACGTTACGTCATGAGTGTGCAAGATCATTTCTAAGCGTTTTCCAGCAGTGGGAAACTGATAGCAATGGAAAACTTGAAGCATGCATACATTATATGTAAGGTAACTTTTATACCTGTTGTAATTCCATGTAGGCGGATACTACCGCCAAGAAGTTGTCTCCATATCAATTCATAATATTCCCTTTTTATTGTTTATCACTATTTTTTATGTTTAGCACTAAATTAGTAAAAATTATGTAAAAAATAGTATGAAAACAACCCATGTCATTACCAATATATATATTAATTCAATGTGAAAACTACTGAGTTTCAGCTAGGTATGTATGTTATGGTTTGCAACCACTTTTAAACACATTTCTATTTTCTTAATTAAACAGAGTCGAATATTTTGAGCGCACGGTATCAATAGCGTCTTTGTCCAAGATAATTATGAAGATAAGAAGTTTTGACTCACTTCCAAATGCTTACTAATATATTCACATGCAATTTAAAGTAGAAATTAATTCTGAATTCACAAAAACTGCATTACCAACGCGCGCTCTTTCGCACGCCGAGTCTCTACAATTGTACTCTCTTTAATTGAAGACTTCAGCGTGCCGCGCGCCTGGCGTTACCTCAACGCGCCTCCTGCCTGCGCCGCCTTGCGTGCTCCTGCGCGGTTGCTGCAAGCGTCGCCTTGTGTGTCTATGCGCGCCCCCTTGTCTGCGTTACCTGACACAACCTGCCACACTTCAGCGCAGCCCAGCTCGTGTTATCTGGCGCCCTAGCGGATACGCTCACTTCCTCGAGATTCCCACCTGCTTCGCGTGTCCCACTCTACCCATCACACCTACGCGTCACACCTACGCGCGCAACCTCAGCGCGCCGCGTCAGCAACCTCTTTTTTTAACAGTATTAGTTATTTTATTCTGCGCCCTCTAACTTGTATTTTCAGGACGTGATATTTTTGAATAAATTTCTTAACTCTGACCCTTCTTCAGTAACGTGACAGTTCTTACATTGTGTTGTGCTCTATTTATTGAGATTTCAAAGAATTTGCTCTACAATACAAAGCTTTCTATCTTAGAAATCATCGCAACGTTGTTTCATTTTTTGAACTAAAAACTTATTTCACTGTTATTTCGGATGAAGGTAGTAAACCGCGATCAAGCGAACTTTTCAAATAAAACCAATGAGACCCCTTGTTTGCGCTCTTTGTTGCCGCGTCCGCCCTTTCTTTGTTCAGACCCAACTTTGTACTGTTCTTATAGTAATTTGTGGTCATTTGTTCCAACTATTTCCGTTATTGGATTTGCCAACTTTTGTTACTTACATCTGAATTCGGGAGTCCTAAGTCTCTACTTAACTGTTTTAAGTATGTAATAAAAGTGAGGCCAGACTTTTTTGAAGTAAGTTGTTTGAGGTAAATTGAAATTCTTTAGTTTGTTTTATCATTGGAACATCTTGTAGATGTCCCAAAAAGAAGTCAGTGATTGAACTGACATATTTCGTATATAGGTAAAATAACTTACTCTCTATAACTATTTTCTGAAATTTTGCAGTCTAATATATTGCGGCAAGTGGCAATAGCTATAGTATAAACGTATTTTTTTCCAGTAAACTGTAAAACCTATGGATATAAAAACCAAAACATAAATAAAAATATGCTACAAAAACTCAGTAAATTAAATAGTTTTTTACTACCTACCTATTTAAAACGAATATATCATTAGATACGATACGAGTATAACGTTTATCGCTCAGATGATCTCTTTGAAGCTTCATCTACCGTGTGAACCCCGCTGAATATTCATAATATGGGTACTACACGCTCCTGCTATTTACTTTGAGCAAAGTCACTAGGTCGAGATTCGTAATTGGTTGCTAACGGTGTTTTGCTGGTGTTTTAGTTGTGTAATTGTGGTGATACATTTCATAGGTAGGTGAAAGTCGAGGACATGGTGAATGTAGCGGGAAGCAAAGCAATCGCATTGGAGGTAACGCAGGCATCAATATGGACATTCTTTGGGGATAACCACGAGTTGGTGACGTGCGGCTGATAATGATGTTAAAGACAGGCAGCTGATATGATAATGAGGTAGGTCGTGACGCAGAACGCAGAACTTTCGCAAAATGTCGTCGTATTTTTTTTAAAAAGTGGCGTTTACGCATATCGTGATTTTCTTAAAATGATATAGGTAGGTACTTACGCACAATGTCACTTAGCAAAACTTCATTTACGCAGGATGTCATTCAAGCCAGTGTTCGCAGAGACTTTCCAAGGGAGGCGCGGGCCACCTGTGTAGTTCATTCATATGTCATTTTTGTTTCATTTTTTTTCTTACCTGTTAACATTAAATTGTCTAGGTAGAGGGGGGCGCGGAATAATTTTTGGTAGAATGGGGGCGCGTCCCAAATAAGTTAGGGAACCCCCCTGATCTATACTAAACCATTGCCTTGAAGTACGATTATTATCTCTGAAGGGATTATTTTTAAAAGCGGAACAAAGCAGAAATAAGCTCAAAGTACTGTACCTAACTATTAAAATCGATATTATCTCAATAACTTTGTTGATAACGGCACTTCAATATTAATAAAACAAAATGATTGCCATCAATTCGAGGTATATATAATAATTCATTTCAAAAGCTGACCTACAGTGTTATAAATATAAGAGCAGTCAGTGGATTAATAAAAGCAACCTTTACAGGGCATTGAATAAAAAAGGACAATATTTTTCAGCCTTCAGTCACACTGAACTGACCTTTTCGTGTTTCGCCGTTCCTTTATTTCTTAGCGAACACGCAAATAAGCCTTTATTTCGTGATTGATTGTGCATTCACAAAAATAGAGTCCGGTTTGATATACAATAGTTGTTACTAATGGTTTATTTCAAATAAAACATTCTAACAATATCGCATGTTACAACAAGTAAAAAAAGTTATTATTTAGTATTGTATAAAAAAGTTAATTAGGTAGGTACTTTCCATTTTTTATTTTTTTATTGAAATCGTTGTTCAGAGCGCATCGAGCCTCCACTAGCGCCGCCAATCAAGAAAAAACATTGCAACGAAATAACTACTTACCTATGTTTAGTAAAATTCTGAAAAATATAAAAACTATTTTTGTATGTGTTAATAACTAATACTATATAAAGTAGTATTAGTTATAAACTATTTTTGTATGCGTTAGTTCATAGTTTAAATGTGATCGTGTAGTTACAATCTTAGTTAATCCAGATTGTAACTTCGATTCAATTCAAGTAACAAATGAAAATTAACCGAGACCATAGGAAAAGTTTAGGTTAATTTTGTAATTTTTTTGATAGACCACATCACAATCACATAGTTCCACTTCCATAAAGGAAAAACCAATTTTGAGGTTAAAAGTAATATCTTGAGTCTCGGTGGAAATAAATTCACCGTTTATTAAAAGCCGGTGAATAAAAATCGTATTTTCGTCGGGTCCGGCGCGGCCGTGCCACTGTGCCCAAATGGTATGGACAGGTCATAAATATAGTCACCGGCCCGTGTCTATCCACATAAGTACGATAGTATGAGTTTGCTGAAAATGGCTTCAGTATAACAACTCACTTTATAAGAAAGGTGGGGAAAAAAAAAGTTTTGGATGAGATCTTTACTTCGGTTTATCATGAAAAGCTTGATTAGAATATTTTCTTGTTTCGTATTTTTTTTCCGTAGTTGGGTTTTAGTTTTTAAACTCCATTTTTTAAAGTAAAAGTATACAAATCTTTTTACTTTTATGGCAATTCTATCGTCCACCCGCGACTTCGTCTGCGTGTTCAATTATTTCTCTATTCCTCGGGAACAGTACTTTTTTCGGTATGAAAGGTATACCCTCCCTATATGTCCGTCTCTGTTCTGTATCCCTGACAACGTGTGTGCAAAATTTCATGATGATCGGTTGAGTAGTTAAGACCTGCGTAACAAACTTACTTTCGGATTTATAATATTTGTAATGGTAATGGTTAGTAAGGATAGATAGATGGAGGATTACCTTGTGTTACTTGCACTATGTCAGGTGCATTCACTTAGCAGGTTCAATATTCAGGCGCCATATAAAATACACCAACTGAAGCATAATGTATTGAATGAAACTATATTTTTTGCAAAATTATTTTCGTATAAAAGTGGAATGTATTTTTGTTTATCTACACTCACATCGTAATGTTCCAAATATGAATTCAAAAAAGGTAATATAAATACGTACTTTATTTTCGTGGACACGAAAAATTAAAAAAAACTCATTACGATGCAGTCAACTGAATCATAAAATAACTATTTTTCCCATTACGATACAGGGCAAATCCAAGAAGTAGGCCTTGCCTTGATATAAAAAAAAAAAGACATTTTCCCATACATTTTCCATGATTAAAATCCCCTTTTAATATACTATATCTATGATTAAAATGCACTCTATGGTGATCGATGACATTAGTGCGATTAGTTTGCAGGGTTGCGTAAGTTGCGTTTAGAGGCTTAGAGTGTGGTTGTTTGGTTTTTGGCTTTAAGGTTCAGAACGACCAAGAACTTTAAATGACATTAATAGTACAAATTCTTCGTTTTCCATTTGGAATGCGAATAATTTAAACTTTCCTTTATTCTAAATGAAATAAAATCTGTTTCTGAGGAGCTACCATGAATATTTAAAAAAATTAGACACAAAAACATCAAAATACTAAATAATGTCGAATGGCATTGACAATTATACTATAGACAAACGTCAGCGTTTTTCAACCACCGATTTTGATGGTTAAAAAGTTGCAACGCTCTGACGTTTGAAACGGGAAAGCTGTTACAACCGGAAGTCACGCTCTAATGTTTGGAACGCCGTGATTCGGTTGCACTCGGAGCGTAGGTTCTGAACGCAACCCAGTGCACTCATCTCATTATTTTTTTTCTAATGGAATGCGCGCCATTTTCAGAGCTTTACAAAAATGTTTTGATTTCAATTTTAACATTTTGTTGTAATGAATTTCGTAGGTTTTTTTAATTCTTGATTTACAATGTGAAGAAAATTTGACTCTGCTCGATATTTTAGATGCAGCTAAGGAAATGACTTATTACAAGGTAATACCTAGTGTTAAGGTTGATTATAAATCATACACCACGTTAACAGAAGTAATACTTTATTTCACGACCAGTTCAGACGATAGCTCGAGCAAAAGTGAGCACAATTTACAAAAACCAACGCTTTTATACGCTTTACCATAACTATCATAGAATTGTCCATAGACTTGCAACTGTCAAGTATAAACACACGTGGAGCATAGACTCGAGCCGGTAACACACCACTGTGCCGTGCCGTGTCGCGCCACGGCACGTCAATCAATCTGTCAGTCTTTGCTCCACGATTCACAGACTAGCATTAAACGTCAGAAGGATGTTTTGTCTGTGAGTGATTGCCGACAACTGCATGAACTATGGCAACACTAATGTCAATCTCAAGTATTGTCAAGTTGACATATGACACTCAACAAGGAAATGGCCAACAGATATTAGGATTGATAAACAATTGATTTACAAAATTAATTACTAACAGTCGGCCTTTCCTGACAAATGATTATTACGTCCTCGTAATATCAGACGTTTATAAACGATATTGAAATTATAAAAACAAAAAAAACTCATTTAAGTTAAAGGTAAGACATTTTTCTTTTTATCGCAATTATTATTCACATAGATTCGGCCGTCCTGATAAACAATTACGACCTCGTAATTTTCATAGCATCTATGTAGAAAAACAATGTTATTATATTACATGAACTAAGTGTTGCTCTTTTGTAGGGAATTAATTAATTATGTATTTTTTAATTATTATTATTAAGTAAGATGGCGTTCAATTTTTTTTGTTTTTTTTGTTTTTTTTTTTCACCGGACATAGGTACCAAGGTGATAACAAATATGTAAAAAAAAAAACTCGCTCAGACTAAATATTAAATATTGAGTCAGTTCTAAATATTGAGAAACTAGAGCTCAGATCTGTATCATATATTATACTGCTGGACACACCAAGTCAGTTCTAAATACTGCTGGACACACCAAGTCAGTTCTAAATCTCTGAGAAACTTGCTCAGATCTCTATTATATATACTGCTGGACACACCAAGTCAGTTAAATAAACTGAGAAACTAGCTCAGACAATAAATTATTATCAAGAGAAAATATTGAACTACCGGACACACCACGGCAGATTGCAGCTACCAGAAACACTATCAGCAATAATGCTGCTAATATTATAATAACTGTAAGTTTTATTAATTAGTATTTAGTAGAATGTACAGAACATTCATGTATATTGTGATATTGCATTACTCTTTTATAAATCAAATAGATAATCCGCAAATAAATCTTATATTACTGCAATAAAATATCATATTCTTAATTAAAAAAAACAATTTATGATTATATTTTAGAATCAATCTAATTCTAACTGATTCCTAAGTATCCAGATTTTATTTATATTGTAACAATTAAGTTTCACTCAGAACTATAATATTTTATATGATTAAAACTATTGTGTCTAGTTTTATTGATAATCAATAGATTACTTATCAGGTATATTCCTATGATTTATAATGTATTTTTTTTATAATTGTATATAATATCATAATATTGAGTTAAGATATAATTACGAGAATTATGTAAATAAACAGTATGGTTGTTTTGCTTTTAATTTAAAAAAAAATGCTTTTAGTGTCTACTCACTAGTATAATCTTTTTAATTTCATTGGCAATTCAAATAAAAAAAAACTAACGTGTTACTTGAGGTAGTCAAGGAAGTCTATTTCCTATTATAAATATTTGTGTATCTTTCTTTAGGCTTGGGCTCGTCATTCAAGGAAATGAGGTGCATTTGCTGGTTACTGGGAAGATTAATGTCAAAATCTAGATCTATAAGCTAATTAGTTAAGCTTAGTTTTTGTGTAGTACTTTTTAATGTGGTATTGCTATAATCTTAGTGACTCTGCAGCAAACTAACTTTGGAATTTCA
The DNA here is from genome assembly GCA_950108535.1 of Agriphila straminella. Classification (NCBI taxonomy): domain Eukaryota; kingdom Metazoa; phylum Arthropoda; class Insecta; order Lepidoptera; family Crambidae; genus Agriphila; species Agriphila straminella. Next base: position 7,721,663 of record OX467306.1, on the reverse strand, counting down.
ATTTTAAATTTATTATCAAATTTTTAGGAATATTATTATACTTAACTATTATTGTCAAAATCGGTCCAGTAAATACCAAATATCGTAAGTATTTTTCCGATCTTAAAGGATGCATCTTGATAATCATCTTCTAAATCTTGTCAATGAAGCATGTTTACAATAGAGTAAAAATGTTTGTTAAACGCCATGGAATCGAATTAAATCATAATTATGAGCAACCAGATTTGAATAATAAATTGCATAAATAAAATAAAGATAGACAGTATAATTATTACAGATCCCATTGACATTTGCAACTTTTTTTTTTTTACTAATATTACAAATGAATAATCTAATGACAATAATATAAAACCATTGGACGCAAGCTTGTATCTTTTTAGATCCAGCCAACGAAATATTTAAATTTATAAGATCACTCAATAACACAACATCGTTCTGGTTAATAAAATACCCACAAAAATTATTAAGTATTGCTCACTAACTCAATCTGACATTTTAAGTTACCTAGTCAACCTATCAATGACTAAAGCCATATTTTAGGAAGCCTTTAAAATATCAATAATTAAATGGATGAGATGGACTATTACAGAACCATTTTTTTAATCGTATGGCGTAATTAAATTGTAGTTTGGTTATTATTATAGGTCCACATACACAGAACCATTGCTTTAATTTCAGTACTGTCTATTTTGAAAAGGCAACGCATAACAGTATTTATAAATTTCTAGAAAAATAATGTACTGGCTAAAAATCTAAATTGCTTTATTTTGGAAAAGCAAGTTCCTTAACAGCTTTCTACTTATTAAAAAAAAAATTTTTTGAGAACATTTTCAAGAATATTAATACAATAATGTATATTTTTCGACAATAACAAAGCTTTTGACTTTGTCTCGCATGATATTCTTTTGACAAATTATGAGAAATATGGTTTAAGAGGAAATGCGCTAAACCGGCCACAAAATACCTTCATTATCGTTTTCAATGTGTTGAAATGAAATCAATGAAAATAAGAGAGGAGTTCCCGTAAAATATTACTTGTTAGAAGTAATGTAGTTAGTTGGAAAGACAAGGAACTATACTAAGGCCACTATTATTTATGTGACTACTCAGTGTTATTTTATTCTCTGACGATATAAAATAGTAATACAAAAGAATGGCCAAAAATAAATAAATAAAATATCATTTAAAAAAAAAATACGTTTTTATAATAAAAAACCTATAGGCAATCATCTGACAATACTTCATAATAATGAGCTCGTAATGGAATCGTAATTAGAAATAAGAACATGTTGACATGTCAAGGAAAATATGCGCTAAAATAAATAGACTTGCTTATTGTTGTAAGTCTAACGATTCAAATAAAACAAAAGTCCTCTTAGATGGCTTATCATGAAAACGTAGCTTCAATTAAGCATCAAATCTTAAATATCGTTTACTTTACTATTTTGGGGTTACTCTTACGACCCAAACAATTTTTTTATATCCAAATGTTTAGAGCAATATGTAACGTTCCACCTACACGTCGACGTCGTGTAAGCAAACCTAAACCTATTAACTCTTCCTTAATTATATATTTTCGAGTGGCACGTTTGTCAAAACCCTATCCATATTTAATTGTGCATAGGGATACATTTTATATGATGAGAAGTATAGGCATCATAAAAAAAAAAAAACTATTATTACCCAGAATGCGGACCGTCGTCTACAAGAGGAACTGTTATATAAGATGTGTGTGGACCTTTAATAAAATGCCACATTCTGTTTGAATAGCTTAAAACAAAATATTTTTACTTATTTGAGGAATATTTTAAGTAAGTGTACTTGTAAAATTTAAATAAAATAATCAAATAATTGCATAATGTGTAAATTGTTTCTCTAAATTGTACATCTATTATTAACTATCTATTATTAATTTTGACAATAACACTAATTATTAAATTGTGTTTTTTTTTTTTGATTGAAAGAAGGTATCAAGGTCAAAATGTAATAGTCTGATGTGCCGTTGACTGTACTCTATTTTCGATGAGTCAATTTCATTTTCAATCGATTTTATCCATTATAATCTACATTTTCAGAGTTCACTACTTTTTGGGGGTAAATAATCGATTGCCGCGTCGTACAATACATTGATTCATACCCAAAAATAAAAGTTCGACCTTGTAAGTACTTATGAGATCATTGTAAGGACAATAAATCATTAGTTCAAAGGAGAACATATTTATTTTATAGCCGGCTCACACTTGCTAATTACAAAGTGTAAAGTTTTGGTTATAAAAATGAGACGCTCAAATATACTTTTTATTCACTGACTATGTATGTTAGAAAACACATCATATTCAAAAGTACTGCGGTTTGTTTGTAAAAAGTTTTTATGGAGCTTACAAACCAAGGTATTTACTTCAAGATATTGAAAATTTTTTGTACATACTTGCATTTTTTTTTCTGTATGCCACCTAATTTTTCATAGTAAATAAATTCGTAAATTATTTCAGTAACAAACTTTGATGAAGCTTGAAATAAAACACTTTTAACGGATACTAGCGCGGTTTTATTGAAAGTACTTTGGTAATTAGTTGGTATTTGGTTTTATTTTTGATTTTCCCGACGTTTCGGCACCTTTGCAGCTGCCGTGGTCACGGGGGACTGAAGCTACTTGTGAGCCTACCCTCAAGCGATGAATTTTTTAAGACGTTGGTTAATTGGTTTAAGTTTTGTTTTGGTTTTAATTTAATTTTATATGCTAAAAAGAGAGAATCTACTGAAACTACTACCATTTCATAAAATTAGGAGGCCCCTCCAAGAAAGAAATGGCGAAAGAAAACTTGAAGAGGAAGGCCGACCTCCTTTGATGAAGCTTTTTAAAAAAAAAATATCTCTAAATATCTATTCGTAGTTTTTATGTGTTCTTGTTTTTATTTTATTATATTGAAAATTTAAACTTATTTTGAGTGAGTCTGTTTGCGACTTTCGGCTTTATGCTTGTTTTTTCAGAATCATATAATTAAATAAATTAAAAAAAAAACAATTCTGTCAATGGATACTGAAGTTATCATTTTTGTCCTTTTCCTCCATACATTCGATGCATTGTGCGTCGGTAAGATAATACAACAATACACGTGTATCCTTACAACCTGCACCATGAGATCATGAGCCCCTGCCTCAACCAATGGATAATGTATAAATTATAAAACCACAATTAATATCGTTAAGCTCACAAGGTTAACCTAGCGCCGCCGCCAGCTTCTTACAATAAAAGTCTATTACCCACTGTGACTCCTCACGGTACCTACTGTTAGCAGTTATGACGGGGAAACGAATAGTCTTGAAGACGTTTCTTCCACTCGTCCCAGGTCACGTCCGATGTCTTGTTGATGTCCATACCACGAACGCGTTGCCTTCCCGAGTACCCAGTCGTGTGGTGGTAGGAGGGTGTTCAGCCGTAGATATTCGCCAATGACTCCAATCGATGAAAACATGTGTAAACAGACAATAGCATTAGAATTTCTTACGTATTTAAGCACGTTTTCAGGTTTTAACACCGATAAATCATAATGTAACAAGGATGTATTTGTATTGGTACATGGTTTGCGCGGGTCATATTTTAGCGTAAATAATAGCAGAAACGTACTGAACTCTGCATCAAAATACACTTTAACGTACTGTGAAGCTTTGCTCCAATATTTTTTTTTAAGAAAAATTATTGTGCTAATGATAATGATGAAAAAAAAAACAACGAAAAACATTTAAAAAGAAAAGTGCAGAAGTGAGGCTATTTTCCATACTGTTCACACGTAAAGAAAAAGACAGAGACAAATGTTTCCGCATAACCGAGCCCTAAATCTGTTCGTCTCACATCAACATCAGGGTTGTGACTTGCACTGATGGGTTTTACATTATCTGGGTGGGATAAATTGATCAGTGGTAGAACAAGGTGGGTAGGTGGTAGGCTCACTTGAATTTGCTGATTTTGCACAGCACGTTAATTTCAACAGAAGGGTGTGGTTTTAAGACGGAAACATTGATTGGTAGAATTATTAATATCAGTGGACGTACCTGGCATAATACACTCCTCATTGGAGACTTGGGGCGCTGGATGTTGCTGTTGTCTGATAATTTGTTCCAGCAATGGGTCCAGCCGCATAATTCGGTCAATATTATTATCGGTCGCCTCGGAGCTTTCTTCGGTTCTTCTTCATCGTCACTTGAAGTTAGTAGGATGCCGTGTGCGTCGATTGTTTAACGTGACACGTGGTAAAAAAAAACGCGCACTTCTGAATTGTTAAGGTTGATTATAAATCATACACCACGTTAACAGAAGTAATACTTTATTTCACGACCAGTTCAGACGATAGCTCGAGCAAAAGTGAGCACAATTTACAAAAACCAACGCTTTTATACGCTTTACCATAACTATCATAGAATTGTCCATAGACTTGCAACTGTCAAGTATAAACACACGTGGAGCATAGACTCGAGCCGGTAACACACCACTGTGCCGTGCCGTGTCGCGCCACGGCACGTCAATCAATCTGTCAGTCTTTGCTCCACGATTCACAGACTAGCATTAAACGTCAGAAGGATGTTTTGTCTGTGAGTGATTGCCGACAACTGCATGAACTATGGCAACACTAATGTCAATCTCAAGTATTGTCAAGTTGACATATGACACTCAACAAGGAAATGGCCAACAGATATTAGGATTGATAAACAATTGATTTACAAAATTAATTACTAACACTAGCTAATACAAACAATGTCTCACTCTCTTTTCTAACGTTGATCTTTTATTTAGTAGGTTCAATCCTAAATGTATGAGTGTAGATAAAGTAGTGTATGAAACTGCACATAACTAGGTATTAAAACACTCGTGTGATACTATTAAAAACCTCGCCTACGGCTCGGTTTTTAAACACACACTCATGTTTTAATACCCCTCATTATGTGGCAGTATCATAAACTACTATTAATTGACATTATACTGAAATAATAATTCGATGATGTACAAGGAGTTTTATATGAAACTTTTCTTGTGTTACCTATTACCTATAGATCAGATCAGAAGACAGTCTCGGAATAAGAGGTCCGTTGATTGAATACTGAGTCTCGATGTCATGGTGCGAAATTGAAATGTTTTTTATGAATGAAAATTGAAAAACGGAGAAGAATGAGTTTCTATTCTTCAGGGCGCATCGAGCCTCCACTAGCGCCGCCAATAAAGAAAAAATCATTACAACGAAATAACTGAATTAACGCATACAAAAATAGTTTTTAACCAATACTAGTTTTATATTTTTAAGAATTTGATTAAACATAGTTATTTTGTTGTAATGATTTGTTCTTGATTGGCAGCGCTAATGAACGCAAGATGCACCCTTCAAGTGTACGCTTTGTAAAGAAAGAGATATAAAGGGCCATTAGTCCATTACTGTTGGCATCAATCATTGGGATGCTTTAGCGAAGAGATATTTTGTTTATCTCACAATAGATGCTGGATCGACAGTGACACCAACGCGACAAAAGAACGCGACGCGACGCGACGACATCCACGCGTCGGGCGTCGGGCACGTTGTCGGGAACAAAGGATGTCGTGTTTACGGGCAGGATAGGTCAACTAAAACATCAGAGGGTCTATTACAAAAAAGAATTACGATAGTAGGACGATGTTCGTTGATTAGATCGACTTGATTTTGAACCTTGCATGATTAATTTAGTCACGGAGTGGGACTAACCATCGTACGCTTATCGCGATGCTTTTTAGGGTTCCGTAGCCAAAATGGCAAAAAACGGAACCCTTATTGATTCGTCATGTCTGTCTGTCCGTCGTATGTCACAGCCATTTTATTACACAGTTGAAACTTAGTAGGTAGGTATTCTGTTAACCGCTTAACGATTTTAACACAAAAATAAAAAAAAAATAAAGATTAAGGGCGGCTCCTCATACATATGGAACTGAAACTGAAAAAAAAAAAAGTTTCTTCATACCAATACGTGCTATAGATAGGTCTTTAAAAATGACATTGAGGTTTTTAAGACAATTTGTTCTCAAAGTCAACCATCTGAAAGATATACACTGCCAAAGTGGTAAAATGTGTGTGTCCCTCCCCTCTAACTTTTAAAATAAGAGAGTGAAAAATCTAAAAAAAAATATTTGCTTATAGATCTTAATAAAAACTTTCAACGAAAATTAGTTTGAACGAGATATAGTAATTGGTTTATGAGATATATCATATTTTCCAAAACCGCAAAAATAACTTATTAATTGAAATCAAACACTTTTTTATTCAATCAATAAATTGCGTAGTTAAATTCGCAAAGTGTTTAAATTGAACGTTAATCATGAAAAGACAATTGAAATTTAAAAAGTAATGGAAACGGATAGCCTAGCCGTTGACATGAAAGCAGATATAAGTTCTCAAGAGGGATGAAAAAGCTCTTCGCGTTACCATTTAACAACTCCATCCGAGTGCTTCAGACGACCTAAAGGGCTATTATGGGCGCCGTCAATCATTCTATTGGCTAAGCGAAAATACACTTTGTTTAAAGAATAATGAATCGACACTTGCCACACAAAAGAACAATGGATATCAAAACGAGACAATGCTGATGAAATGGTCTGTGGAAGGGTACAATATCTTTCATACAGTTGGCCAGGCTATTGTCTGTGTGGACTGCTGATATTGATGAGTGTTTTGTCCAATAATCCTTCCTTTTTAAAGGTGTGTTGGTTTCGGATATATTATAGTACTCGCCTTTATCCATATAAAAATAATTTAAAAATATTTGTTATGTATGTTACGAGAAGCGAGGAAAAACAAAGAATACTTTTTTACAAGAAAGAATAAGCCAGTTTTACACCTACCTGCCTTCTCGGTTTCAGAAAGAACTTCAAAATATTTCAATTTGTGACATAAGCGCACACAAAAAATATCACAACGTACCAGCCCTGTGCATGCGACAATGCAACATGTCTTGCGGAATACGAAGAAGCCTGAGTATCGAGTTGTATCGCATATTGAGCATGAATTTTACCACGACGACGACGGTATAAGAATGAGTATTGTCGTTGAAGATTTTTTGTTGTTTTATTGTCGGCGCTTTTCGTCCTTACGTATGTTAACAACAACGAGATATAAAAACAATCTCGTTGATAATAGTGACAAAGCACTGTTACTTATATTATAATAATAATGTGCCTAGCTTATTGTCTAGTTGAACTAGTGTTTTGGTTTGCTGCTGTTTTATAAACAATTCATCACCGATAACTCCACGTGTTGTCCACGTATTTTAAAGAGGTAGAGCAGTTTTTTAATCTTAGATCGAACTAAAAAAATCCATACCTTACAAACCCTAAACAAACAGTGAAACTTTGCTAGCTTTATGGAACGTTTTAAGTCGCAGTAAGTAGTTATGTTATTTCAGCGAAATTAAAACTAGTAAAATAAAAAGTTTATGTCTCAATCTCAAATGACAGATCAAGTAGTTCAGAGTGAAAGAAAGAATTCGTTAACGTACTTGAATCCTTCAAGCCCCGGAAAATGATAATAGATTTTCCATTGCTGTGCGGCCGGTTGGGCCGCTCGGGCGTCAAGTTGACTAAAATAGTTTTGTTTCCGTGTTTGGTAACAACTGAAAACATTTTTACCATTGAAAATGGTTATCAGATGCAAATCGCCTAAAACGTATTTTTATATCTCCCGAGGATTTTGGGAGGATCGAGATGGGAATAGTACTAAAAGTTGAGGCATTTATCGAGACACGTCGTGTGAACGTTTGAATTTGGAAAATCTACTGGTAACTTTTTTTTGGAAATTTGCAAAATTCGGGTAAATTCGGGTTTTTTGGGGGTGTTAGTTTACTAAATTATAAATATTTCGGAAAAAACCGACTTAAGAAAAAATGAAAAATAGGGTCCTAGGGTATTAGTTTGGCTACAAAATGGCGACAATATTTTGAAAATCGGTTATTGATTGTGACCTAGGTGGTCCCTTTAGATTTTGAATTGTAGAAAAACGGGTGTCTCCGTAGGTACATAAAAAGTTATGTAGCTTCTATGATTTATTAACCGAAGCAGACGAGAAGTGTTTTCGTTGGAATTTCGAAAATCGGTTTATAATACATATTTCAGCCGCGTCGAGGCAGTCAGCAGGCGCTTTTGTGACACGAGGCGATGCAGAGTGTCACAATCGTAAAAATAAAATAAGTACTTACTGCCTTGGTAACTTTAAAAACATAATAGAATTTTGCATTTAATTTGATTTTGGTTTTTCGTAAATTTTTGGGTTCATTTTCAATGCTCCGATTCTTGCGGGGACTGTAAAATCTGTTTTTTATTAAATTGGGCTTTTCTTTTGTAGGATTTCCATTACTGAAAAACTCTATACTTTTCCATCAGACATAAAAATATTTTTACTTGCATTTATAACAAAAGTCATGAAGATTTCATATCTGAATATAACAGTCTTATATAAGTCAGAAATGTCAGAATACCTATTTAAATGTCACCGGAGGTGAAACAGACCCTGTGAGATGGGTCTTCCTCACAATAACTGCCTACGACTTCAGTTAATAATTCTTATGAGTTATTTAGTTACTAACTAAAGAAGCAAAACTTGCTTATTTTATCTTTTTAGCAAAGCTGAATCATTTTCGACATCAACATTCATTTAACTATGCTTTATATTTTTGATATTTTCCTTTGATTCAAATCGCAACAACACAGATAAGATATTCTTTGAATTATAATTCCACTAACTTACAAAGCTCAAGAGTTTTACGACATGGCCTTTAAAAGGTAACAGTAATTTTCTAGAAAGTTTCAGGAATACGCATATTCTTCTTACGTTAGGCCTTAAGAGCAGGTAGGTTGTAAGAAATGAATGGGCCTTTGGGGTGTGATAGCTCGGCCTGGCAAACGAGCTGGGCTAAAGTTCCCACTTTCCTCTCCCTCGTAAGGGATACCTACATAACAAACTTTGGGTAGCCGCTCGGTAACGTAGGTGATTCCCAAAAAGTGGGCAATACAACTTTATTAAACTGTCAGGAATGCTATAAATGGAAATGGAAAGGCCGACCGAACTCGGTTGTTCATAAATAGTTGTTGTTATCAACCTGTTCGTGTTTAATTTGGAATATTTAACGAATATTTGCTTTGAATAGGTTAAAAATATACACTAATGATGCTTCTATTTTCCAAGTTCTAGTTGACCAAGTTTTGGAACGTAACATTAAAATTGTTGAGTTTTTACTTTTAAAAAGGTATGAGTGCTTTTTTAAACAACATGGATAATTAATTATATACATTATTACTTTCACAAATTGGCACTGCATAAATAATTGAAAATTACTTGCAACGCAGCGTCAGTCGCCATGCAAGTAAAACAAAATAGGTAGGTGTTTCTTTTATTAACCGACTTCAAAAGAAGAAGGAAGTTCTCAAGTTGACGTTTTTTTATGTATGTTTTGACATAACTTCGTTATTTGTTAACCGATTTATACAATTCTTTTTTCATCTCAAAGAACATAGTTCGTGTGTAGTCCCATAAAAAATTACAGAGATCTGGCTAGTAGTTTTTTCATAATCCTGAAAAATATCAATTATTTAGCTTGCCATCGCACGAGTTTTTACGGAATTTAGGACATAACATCTTTGTTTATGAACCGATTTAGATGATTCTTTTTTGTTTGAAAGGGTATACTTCAAGAATAGTCACATTTTAATTTCATCGGTATTGGACTTTGAACTTCGAAGATACACAAGGGAACTCCTCAAAGTCAAATAGTATATATTATGTAAAGTGATTTAGATTTTGGTAGGTTTATGATAATCCAAAACAAACCAAACCATGGTCTGCGATGCATCGTTCTCGACTAGACTTGGACTACGAAGACACAACGGAACTCCTCAAAAACATCAGCGTAAATTTGGAAATTGAGTTCTAGGCATTTTACCATTGAAAATATTATAATATAAAGTTAAAAAATATTTACACGCTGCGCTTACATACCTACCTACCACTAAAAAGTTGTAAATAAATAAAAAAGCTTTTTTTAAAAAAAGGAAAACCTCCTTCAAAAAAACCTGAAAACAAAAACAGCTTCAAAATTAAATACCTCTAAAAAGCAAGAAATAATATTCGAATCATTCGTTACACATATCAATATTAATAAAACAGGTTTTTTTGAAGGAGGTTTTTGAGAACAGGTTTACATTAACGCAAATAAAGAACAAATAAATTTTCTTTGTATTTTCTTTGGATGCTTCAAAGGGAAAGCTTTTCTTTTGTAGGTACTACCCGTGACTTTGAATTTCATTTAATTATCGGTTTTCAATTAATAAAAAGGTCCTTCGTCTAATAATAGGTACTTATACTTACGTATTTTTTTAAACAACTTTTTTTTGCGGCGAAGCCTAAAAGCAGCCTTCTAAATTTAATACTTTTTAGGGTTACGTACCCAAAGGGTAAAAACGGAAACCTAAAACTAAGACTCCCCTGTCTGTCTGTCGCTCTGTAACCAGGCTGTATCTCATGAACCGAATATTTAGACAGTTGAAATTTTCCCAGATTATGTATTTCCGTTCATGTTATAACATCAAATACGAAAAACAGAATAAAGTAAATATTTAAAGGGGGCTCCCATACACGCTGAAGTTTTAATCATTTGGTTCCCGCAGTGGGGTGGTTCCACTCATGATTACAAGCAACTTTTACTATGGGGCCAACCCTCTTAGCGCGAGAAAAAAAACAGCTGTTCCAGGTTCCAGCATGCATTAGGGTAGAGTAGGTATTGCGCTTTTGTATGGAACAGCTGATTTTTTCGCGATATGAGGGTTGACCACATAGTAATAGTTGCTTGTAATCATGAGTGGAACCACCCCACTGCGGGAACCAAATAATTAAAATTTCAGGCTGTATAACAAACGTAATTTTTTGCCGCTTTTTGCTCGATATAAATAACGACAACAGGTTGACGTTTGAAATATTCACAGAATATTTAGTTGTATATTCACTTTAAAAATAAATAATTTAATTAAAATAAAATAAATATTTAAGGGGGGCTCCCATACAGCAAACGTGATACTCGCACTTGGTCGGTTTTTTAATTAAAATTTACTTCAACACTGTTAGTTAGGTGGCGTGCTCACCCGGACACTTTGAAAATACCTCATTAAAGTAGCGCTATCGGCACAAGGCACTGTTTGGCAGGTCGGCCAGCCCTGACTCGGCGGTAAAAGTTGGCAGTTCGGAACATCAATATGCAAGCCTGGCGCGCCGCCAACCTAGGATACGCCAATTGAATATTTTGGCCGCCCCCGGCCAGCTACATCCGCGATACAAAACTTGTGATAAGTTTAATGGCCCTGCTTATGATTGTTCCGGTGTATCTACTTGCGGAGAAATTCTGGTCCAGGAGTCTGAAGTTAGAAGTCGCAAACTTATCGTTTTATTAGGAAATCCTACAATAAACACGAGTATTGGTTCCAGACCAGATGAGAGGAATAATAAAATCTATATACTGAAACTGACTGACTGACTTATCATCGCACAGGCTAAATCATGTACATTTTGCGTATGTACGTTTTGCGTATTGCACATTTTGCGTATTGTAGATTTTGCGTATTGTATATTTCGCGTAGGTATGTAAATTTTGCGTATTGTAACTACAATTCGCGTATGTCCATTTTGCGTATTGCACAAAGGGATTTTGTTGTGCTTTCGTTTCGAATGAAGTCAAAATTCGAATAGTCCAGTTTTCTTAGGTAATCCTTTTATTGGTTAATCGTCCTGATAAACTACTAGTTCGATGCGGGTTAGAAGGTGGCAGCACTGTCGTTACACAATATCATCCAGGATTAAGTGGCTTCCGAAGAATAATGGAGTTTGGGGTTTACTTTATCGTCCTTTTCGGGGTCAACCATATTGACGGTAAATCTCGCAATGATACCCTTCTGCCAACGGATTTCATTCATTCGTGAAGAAACAAGTGAGTATTTTAATTAAAGGTTTTGACACAATACAAAAGGCTCTACATTTTTCAGTTGTTCATTTTTTAACGAATCTATTTTCACTTGGAAAATGTAATATTTTTATCTGACAAACAACAATGTGCAAACATATTTTATTAAAAACACTTTATACTCAAATATTTTGTTTGTATTTTATCCCAATTATTCACATTTATATAAAAATGGAAATATTATTCTCTTTATATTCCGCTTAAACTAGCACAACTATTTGATAGCGATTGACTCTAGCAATAGTTGGAAAAATATTCTGAAATGAATACGTGTGCAACTGATGTTTTTCATAAACTGTTTCTATTTGTGATACAGATGCGTTGAACAATTTCCCCCGTTTGATATTGTTATTTGAAACATACTGTATCGTTAGGGTACTGCCTGGAGGCTTCTCATGTTTACTACGAATGACAACTGCATTTGAGTTCTGCTGTGGAGGCACAGAATACATAATAGTACAAGTACAGAAGATCCACTCCGCAAAGCCATTTAAATAAATAGCGACTCTATCACAGACGCAATAAAGTGCAATTCAGGTCGCACACCGCTCCCTTGCCTACAGTTATATTCACCTAGAAGTTGCCTCTCTTTCTATCGCGTAGTTCTTATTTCTTCTAACGACTTCAGGGTTGTCTTCTTTTAAATAATAATTAATCTGAATACCTAATTTATTACAAGTTATTGTGTTAGCATTGTGAGGAGCTCGGTGGAGCAGTGGTTTAGCGCCTGGCCCAGCGATTGCGGAAGTTAAGCAACGTTCGCAAGGGTCGGTCATGGGATGGGTGACCAAAATTTATTATCTCGAGCTCCTTCGTGCTTCGGAAGGCACGTTAAGCCGTTGGTCCCGGCTGCATTTGCAGTCGTTAATACCCACCAATCCGCATTGGGCCCGCGTGGTGGGTTATGGCCCATCCTCCTTACCACCCATAAGGAAGGCCTGTGCCCCAGTAGTGGGGACATGTGACGAGTATGAGTATGAGTATCGAAATCGAACTAATGTTGCTAACGTGCGACCCGCGGGTCTACCGGCTAAAAATAATGAAGTTAATGTTAACTGTAAGTATGTGATACATTGCTACTTTGTTTTGGCACAAATAAAAACTTACCAAAGAAAAGAAGCAATGTATCACATACTTACAGTTAACATTAACTTCATTATTTTTAGCCGGTAGACCCGCCGGCCGGCACGCGGCGGCCCTCTGAAATTAGTCCGACCGAACCTGTACGCCATAAATAAGCAAAGACAAAGCCAAAGCCAAAGCCAAAGCCAAAGACAAAGCCAAAGACAAAGCCAAAGACAAAGACAAAGACAAAGACAAAGACAAAGACAAAGACAAAGACAAAGACAAAGACAAAGACAAAGACAAAGACAAAGACAAAGACAAAGACAAAGACAAAGACAAAGACAAAGACAAAGACAAAGACAAAGACAAAGACAAGACAAAGACAAAGACAAAGACAAAGACAAAGACAAAGACAAAGACAAAGACAAAGACAAAGACAAAGACAAAGACAAAGACAAAGACAAAGACAAAGACAAAGACAAAGACAAAGACAAAGACAAAGACAAAGACAAAGACAAAGACAAAGACAAAGACAAAGACAAAGACAAAGACAAAGACAAAGACAAAGACAAAGACAAAGACAAAGACAAAGACAAAGACAAAGACAAAGACAAAGACAAAGACAAAGACAAAGACAAAGACAAAGACAAAGACAAAGACAAAGACAAAGACAAAGACAAAGACAAAGACAAAGACAAAGACAAAGACAAAGACAAAGACAAAGACAAAGACAAAGACAAAGACAAAGACAAACTGAACAACTTTCATTATAGGACCAACCCCGAAATCACGAAAAAAAACAGCTGTTCCATTCAAAATGAATCTTATCATTTTATGAAAAAAATATTGTTTGACCAAGGAGTTTTGCATAGCTTGAACTGAAATGAAATACCGCTAATTTCATTGTCGTTTTTTTTTTCAGTAAAAAGTTTCGTCAAAAGCCAAAGACAAAGACAAAGACAAAGACAAAGACAAAGACAAAGACAAAGACAAAGACAAAGACAAAGACAAAGACAAAGACAAAGACAAAGACAAAGACAAAGACAAAGACAAAGACAAAGACAAAGACAAAGACAAAGACAAAGACAAAGACAAAGACAAAGACAAAGACAAAGACAAAGACAAAGACAAAGACAAAGACAAAGACAAAGACAAAGACAAAGACAAAGACAAAGACAAAGACAAAGACAAAGACAAAGACAAAGACAAAGACAAAGACAAAGACAAAGACAAAGACAAAGACAAAGACAAAGACAAAGACAAAGACAAAGACAAAGACAAAGACAAAGACAAAGACAAAGACAAAGACAAACTTTCATTATAGGACCAACCCCGAAATCACGAAAAAAAACAGCTGTTCCATTCAAAATGAATCTTATCATTTTATGAAAAAAATATTGTTTGACCAAGGAGTTTTGCATAGCTTGAACTGAAATGAAATACCGCTAATTTCATTGTTGTTTTTTTTTTCAGTAAAAAGTTTCGTCAAAAGCCAAAGCCAAAGACAAAGACAAAGACAAAGCCAAAGCCAAAGACAAAGACAAAGACAAAGACAAAGACAAAGACAAAGACAAAGACAAAGACAAAGACAAAGACAAAGACAAAGACAAAGACAAAGACAAAGACAAAGACAAAGACAAAGACAAAGACAAAGACAAAGACAAAGACAAAGACAAAGACAAAGACAAAGACAAAGACAAAGACAAAGACAAAGACAAAGACAAAGACAAAGACAAAGACAAAGACAAAGACAAAGACAAAGACAAAGACAAAGACAAAGACAAAGACAAAGACAAAGACAAAGACAAAGACAAAGACAAAGACAAAGACAAAGACAAAGACAAAGACAAAGACAAAGACAAAGACAAAGACAAAGACAAAGACAAAGACAAAGACAAAGACAAAGACAAAGACAAAGACAAAGACAAAGACAAAGACAAAGACAAAGACAAAGACAAAGACAAAGACAAAGACAAAGACAAAGACAAAGACAAAGACAAAGACAAAGACAAAGACAAAGACAAAGACAAAGACAAAGACAAAGACAAAGACAAAGACAAAGACAAAGACAAAGACAAAGACAAAGACAAAGACAAAGACAAAGACAAAGACAAAGACAAAGACAAAGACAAAGAAAAAGCCAAAGCCAAAGCCAAAGCCAAAGCCAAAGACAAAGCCAAAGACAAAGACAAAGACAAAGACAAAGACAAAGACAAAGACAAAGACAAAGACAAAGACAAAGACAAAGACAAAGACAAAGACAAACTTTCATTATAGGACCAACCCCGAAATCACGAAAAAAAACAGCTGTTCCATTCAAAATGAATCTTATCATTTTATGAAAAAAATATTGTTTGACCAAGGAGTTTTGCATAGCTTGAACTGAAATGAAATACCGCTAATTTCATTGTTGTTTTTTTTTTCAGTAAAAAGTTTCGTCAAAAGCCAAAGCCAAAGCCAAAGACAAAGACAAAGCCAAAGCCAAAGACAAAGACAAAGACAAAGACAAAGACAAAGACAAAGACAAAGACAAAGACAAAGACAAAGACAAAGACAAAGACAAAGACAAAGACAAAGACAAAGACAAAGACAAAGACAAAGACAAAGACAAAGACAAAGACAAAGACAAAGACAAAGACAAAGACAAAGACAAAGACAAAGACAAAGACAAAGACAAAGACAAAGACAAAGACAAAGACAAAGACAAAGACAAAGACAAAGACAAAGACAAAGACAAAGACAAAGACAAAGACAAAGACAAAGACAAAGACAAAGACAAAGACAAAGACAAAGACAAAGACAAAGACAAAGACAAAGACAAAGACAAAGACAAAGACAAAGACAAAGACAAAGACAAAGACAAAGACAAAGACAAAGACAAAGACAAAGACAAAGACAAAGACAAAGACAAAGACAAAGACAAAGACAAAGACAAAGACAAAGACAAAGACAAAGACAAAGACAAAGACAAAGACAAAGACAAAGACAAAGACAAAGACAAAGACAAAGACAAAGACAAAGACAAAGACAAAGACAAAGACAAAGACAAAGACAAAGACAAAGACAAAGACAAAGACAAAGACAAAGACAAAGACAAAGACAAAGACAAAGACAAAGACAAAGACAAAGACAAAGACAAAGACAAAGACAAAGACAAAGACAAAGACAAAGACAAAGACAAAGACAAAGACAAAGACAAAGACAAAGACAAAGACAAAGACAAAGACAAAGACAAAGACAAAGACAAAGACAAAGACAAAGACAAAGACAAAGACAAAGACAAAGACAAAGACAAAGACAAAGACAAAGACAAAGACAAAGACAAAGACAAAGACAAAGACAAAGACAAAGACAAAGACAAAGACAAAGACAAAGACAAAGACAAAGACAAAGACAAAGACAAAGACAAAGACAAAGACAAAGACAAAGACAAAGACAAAGACAAAGACAAAGACAAAGACAAAGACAAAGACAAAGACAAAGACAAAGACAAAGACAAAGACAAAGACAAAGACAAAGACAAAGACAAAGACAAAGACAAAGACAAAGACAAAGACAAAGACAAAGACAAAGACAAAGACAAAGACAAAGACAAAGACAAAGACAAAGAAAAAGAAAAAGACAAAGACAAAGACAAAGACAAAGACAAAGACAAAGACAAAGACAAAGACAAAGACAAAGACAAAGAAAAAGACAAAGACAAAGCCAAAGCCAAAGCCAAAGCCAAAGACAAAGCCAAAGACAAAGACAAAGACAAAGCCAAAGACAAAGACAAAGACAAAGAAAAAGCCAAAGCCAAAGCCAAAGACAAAGACAAAGACAAAGACAAAGACAAAGACAAAGACAAAGACAAAGACAAAGACAAAGACAAAGACAAAGACAAAGACAAAGACAAAGACCAAGACAAAGACAAAGACAAAGACCAAGACCAAGACCAAGACCAAGACCAAGACCAAGACCAAGACCAAGACCAAGACCAAGACCAAGACCAAGACCAAGACCAAGACCAAGACCAAGACCAAGACCAAGACCAAGACCAAGACCAAGACCAAGACCAAGACCAAGACCAAGACCAAGACCAAGACCAAGACCAAGACCAAGACCAAGACCAAGACCAAGACCAAGACCAAGACCAAGACCAAGACCAAGACCAAGACCAAGACCAAGACCAAGACCAAGACCAAGACCAAGACCAAGACCAAGACCAAGACCAAGACCAAGACCAAGACCAAGACCAAGACCAAGACCAAGACCAAGACCAAGACCAAGACCAAGACCAAGACCAAGACCAAGACCAAGACCAAGACCAAGACCAAGACCAAGACCAAGACCAAGACCAAGACCAAGACCAAGACCAAGACCAAGACCAAGACCAAGACCAAGACCAAGACCAAGACCAAGACCAAGACCAAGACCAAGACCAAGACCAAGACCAAGACCAAGACCAAGACCAAGACCAAGACCAAGACCAAGACCAAGACCAAGACCAAGACCAAGACCAAGACCAAGACCAAGACCAAGACCAAGACCAAGACCAAGACCAAGACCAAGACCAAGACCAAGACCAAGACCAAGACCAAGACCAAGACCAAGACCAAGACCAAGACCAAGACCAAGACCAAGACCAAGACCAAGACCAAGACCAAGACCAAGACCAAGACCAAGACCAAGACCAAGACCAAGACCAAGACCAAGACCAAGACCAAGACCAAGACCAAGACCAAGACCAAGTCCAAGTCCAAGACCAAGACCAAGACCAAGACCAAGACCAAGACCAAGACCAAGACCAAGACCAAGACCAAGACCAAGACCAAGACCAAGACCAAGACCAAGACCAAGACCAAGACCAAGACCAAGACCAAGACCAAGACCAAGACCAAGACCAAGACCAAGACCAAGACCAAGACCAAGACCAAGACCAAGACCAAGACCAAGACCAAGACCAAGACCAAGACCAAGACCAAGACCAAGACCAAGACCAAGACCAAGACCAAGACCAAGACCAAGACCAAGACCAAGACCAAGACCAAGACCAAGACCAAGACCAAGACCAAGACCAAGACCAAGACCAAGACCAAGACCAAGACCAAGACCAAGACCAAGACCAAGACCAAGACCAAGACCAAGACAAAGACAAAGACAAAGACAAAGACAAAGACAAAGACAAAGACAAAGACAAAGACAAAGACAAAGACAAAGACAAAGACAAAGACAAAGACAAAGACAAAGACAAAGACAAAGACAAAGACAAAGACAAAGACAAAGACAAAGACTAAGACTAAGACTAAGACAAGAAGATTAAGATTAAGATTAAGATTAAGATTAAATAAATTTATTTGTATCAAACAGAAAGGGTTCCAGAAAAATACAACTAATAATAGCATCTTAGTAATAGTATGAAAGTAACAAGATTAGGTAATTTGTCTATGAACTGAACCATCTGAGTTGATTCATGTACCTACCCTCCGTATAAGGCCGGCCACACACAGACGGAATCACGTTACGGAATTCCGAACGGAATTTCGATAATGTATGAAGATTCCGTACGGAAAAAACCCGTATGTGTGTGGTAGTCCTTAAATTTGTGTAGATTAGCTGCGTTCGGAATCACGTAGTAGGAATCACGTAGCCGGCCTTAGTATAATACTGTGCCATGGCAGGGTAAACATTCCTCGTCCCCAGGTACAGTATATGCGCGACAATCACATAATTTTTCAATGTCAGCATTATACAACTTTAGCCAACATGTTTTGTTTTATAATACCTACCCAATAATGTCTTAATCGCATTTGCAATATTTGTGTATAATACCTACATTGAAAAACTTTTGTATTTTATCCTAAACCTAACTCGAACTTCAAAGCTCAGCTTTTGAAACAATTAAAACATCATCCTTAGAGTCCTGAAATATATGAAAAACTCGTTGAAAAACGCCGTTGTTCGAACAAAAATTTTGCCTCTTAAAATTCAAGCTTCGTGGCACAACCCTACGTCAAAGTTTGCCACTGCCACGGGCTGGAACAAAGCAAAAAGTGTAATTATGCAAAGAATGAAAATTCGTCGTACCCAGTGCGATTCCTAAAGTGGATTTCAGCTGCAATGTTATTAAAATTTTGACACTACATTGGTCACGTGAACATTTTGCATTGTCTGAAAATTCATTACTGTTGCAGTGACAATGGATATAAAATACTATTTGTGCCTTCTGCTGAATTATTTTGTATCGCTGTGCATTCAGAACTGCAATAAACACGTTCCACATAACGACAAAGCATTCAAATACCTGACAACTGCACCAATTAGTAACGTCCCAATAGAGGTTATAATATAATAATGGATATGTCGCAGAATATAGCTATTTGATTACTTAAATAAGAATGGAAGTATCCATACTTCTACACAACTCACAACTATTGCCTCTTCTACCAGGCGTTTGACGCGTTAGGCTGCGTTCAGACGATAACACACGACCCAACCTCAACCCGAACTCAACTCAAACTCAACTCAATTGCAGCACTCCTTGAAATAATTATATCGCTTACAATTTTGAGCTTTATGACACATTATAAGCTCCGTTATATTTTGTCGATGCAACTGCAAACGCCCCGCGCTCAACCCGAACACAAATTAAACTCAACCCGAACTTAACCCGAACTCCACTCAAACTCAACTCGAACTCACCTGAACATTACACAGGAGTCAGTTATTAATGTGTCGTAGGACTCAAAATTGTAAGCGATGTATTTCAAGGTGGGTTGTATGTAGTTAAGGTGAGTTAGAGTTGAGTTCGGGTTGAGGTCGGGTCGTGTGTTATCGTCTGAACGCAGCCTTAGGGATCGTCCTAATAGAACGCGACTACGCGATCATCGCGCGAGTAAGCGACACGACCATCTCACGCTCACGCGCGATGTCAAAAAATGTGAGTCCTCAAGCCCGCCGGTAACGATCAAATGCGATTGTCGATTTTTTCGTCAATGCTATTTTTGGAGGAATTGACAATGCATTATCAATCAAATGGTCGTCAATGCCGTAAAAAATGACAATGGCAAATGATCGTTAGCGGATCGCAACGATCATCGCGTGAATTAACGACGCGAACATAGCGTACCGATGACGGGACGCGATTATCGCGCGAATGTCGATTAGGACACCTATTTTGTTATTTATTTATTATCAGAAACAGTGTAATACATTTTTTATTTTACAAAAAAGTACTATTTAAACCTCTAGAGTTTGAGTATAGTACCAGCCTGCCTAGCATGACCGATTTATATCGCGTGATATAGCATTTTATCGACACTCAACTGTCAAATTCTTTTGTCTTTTTGACAGTTGAACGTGATAAAACGCTATATCACGCGATATAAATCGGTCATGCTAGGCAGGCTGAGAGATTCGTACACGTAGACAATAAGTGATACCTAAGTGATTGTTAATTTACATTATTATGTTAATTAATCTAATTACATAACAATTATATATTAGGAGATCGAGCATGGTTCTGTCAGTAGGACATGTCAGGTATACGTGAGGAAACTCCAAGAGTTCCCCTACATTCTATTAATTGGCTTTCTTCCAAACCCACATAAACCCGCCATCCTCTCGAGACTGACAGTGACAGTTCAGTGTTGCCATGGTACAAATATATACTGAGTGTTGCCCTCTTGTGCGCGTGAGACGGAGTATTATATCTATTCCATAGATACAAACACTACAACGACCATAGCTAGAAATGCCGTATGACACAATAGGGATGTTGACTAATGAATAAAATAACGAAATACTAATAAAAATCGTAAACATATTAAACTTTTAGAGTAGCTTGTATACCTCTTGGTTTTATATATTGCATATTATTTGTTTTATGACCCTTCAAAGTTGGGTGGCCAAGTCCATTTAAAAAGTATAAAATTTATTAAAATAAATAATACCTTTAATTAGTCCGTAAAATGTATAGCAAATTTGTCTAAGAAACTATTTTGATAAACACAATATTTAATATAGCTGCCAAACAAATTTCCTACGCGTTGCATACAAACTAGCACGGCGTGACGTCATAACGTGCAAGCCATTAGTATGGAGCGTTTTTGATCGAGTCCATTTGTGTGCATTTCACACTGTGATATCTCGGGCAGTTTTCATGCTAGCGAATTCATTCTTTTACCAATGTTTCTTTTTTTGAGAGGTAATTTATGTAACATAAAATAAAAAAAATAGTCAACATCCCTATTGAATCAAAAAGCGCATTGTATAGTAGGAGTCTAGCTTTAATTGTTAAGCGATTTTTTATAACATAAAATTTAGACAAAATTGCACGTAGTTTATCACACACTCGTGCAATATGTGGACCCCAGATAAATTTATTATCGATAAGCAGTCCCAAATACATGTATGTGTCAACCTGTTCAATAGTTGGACATTTAAGATCACACTTACTTGTTGAATTATTGTGTAGACATTCTTTTCATTCATGTGTGTGTGTGGGCTAACAATTTAGACGCTTGGGTGCTGCATTTTTAGTAAGGTGATTTTATATGCATTAATTTAGTTTTTTGAGCATTGAGCACTAGACCCATATCGTGACACCACTTAATCAACCTATCAAAATCGTTTTGAAGCTGCAAACTGATTTTGTTTAGATCTTTTCCTTTAATTAGCAAACATGTGTCATCGGCAAATTGAAAAGATGTGCAGTTGTGAAGTATTGTGTCCATGTTCAACATCATCATCATCAACATAATAACATGCAGTCGGAGGCATAGAATTGAATGATAAGTAAAATCATTCATAATGTCACTTTCTTTATGCATGCCTCCGACTGCATGTTATTATGATGAACAAAAGTTCTAAACACTACCATCAATATGTTTTAAGTTTGCCTTTAATCTAAACACTACCATCAATATTTTTTAAGTTTGCCTTTAATCTAAACACTACCATCAATATTTTTT
This sequence comes from Agriphila straminella, assembly GCA_950108535.1. Classification (NCBI taxonomy): domain Eukaryota; kingdom Metazoa; phylum Arthropoda; class Insecta; order Lepidoptera; family Crambidae; genus Agriphila; species Agriphila straminella. Next base: position 7,699,632 of record OX467306.1, on the reverse strand, counting down.
TAAGTTTGCCTTTATATATTATCTTGTTTCCATCTTTTCAGTTGACTTGTTTTTTGATGCATGTGGGTTTTTTAGTTTTTCTATTTTATTTTTCTGTTGACTTGTCTTTTTTTATTAAAGTATCGTGATTCAAAGTGTCAAAAGCACGTGAGAAGTCGATATACAGGGCAAGAACATGATTTCTGTCATTAAGTGCATTATTTATGTAGTCCGTAAATTTATAAAGTAATGAAGTTGTACTTTTATATGGCTGAAAACCATGCTGCGAGTCACTAATAATTGAATTTTTACCGTAGAAGTCATAAATTTGATTACAAATAAACTTTGAATTTGAAAACAAATTCGACATCTGTATGTTTGATCGCGGATTCGTACGACTAAAATTTCCGGGAACTTGTGATGATCACGTAGTCGCGTTCTATTAGGACGATCCCAAACAAACCAATGCATGCACCAAAAAGGGCAAGCAGTCGTCGAAATGTTACGAATGTGTCGAAAAACTGGAGTTTCTATTGGCCTCGGAAGGCGAACTCCTATGGTCCTTGGTCGATATACCATCCGATTGTGGTGTGTGTTACAGAAGCAGCGAAAATTTTTCTATGTCTATGGTTACAGCACACCCCAGATACTCCATAAAACTGCGCCATTATAAACAGATGACGTCAGATGACGTTTTTCAACTGTGTGAGCTACCGTGCAGTTTGTACTGTATGAGCGGCGTTCAATTCATAATTCGAACTTTTTGGTAAATAAAGTTACAACGCGACGCATTGCTTTGAATATCAAAATAAGTTGACGTTGACATACACGATTAAACGAGCACATGATTCGGCACACGAACTCGCGGGGTCATCATATCAGCCGCACGACACCCACTGCTGGGTATAGGCCTCCCCTAAGGATCTCCACGACGATCGGTCCTGCGCTGCCCGCATCCAGCGGCTTCCCGCGACCTTCACCAGATCGTCGGTCCACCTTGTCGGGGGCCTACCCACGGAGCGCCGTCCGGTGCGTGGTCGCCATTCCAGAACCTTTCCGCCCCAACGGCCATCGGTTCTTCTCGCTATGTGTCCCGCCCATTGCCACTTCAGCTGAGCAATCCTTCGAGCGATGTCGGTTACTCGCGGGGTGGGGTGAGGTAATTTATTCTGGGGCGGGGCGGAGAGTGTCCCTTCTGCGGGTCTACCGGCTAAAAATAATGAAGTTAATGTTAACTGTAAGTATGTGATACATTGCTTCTTTTCTTTGGTAAGTTTTTATTTGTGCCAAAACGAAGTAGCAATGTATCACATACTTACAGTTAACATTAACTTCATTGTTTTTAGCCGGTAGACCCGCTGTACGGAAGCACTTATATCTATTCTGTGGTTACGGCCTATTATCCTTAAAAGTATTACATCACGTGCTTAAGCTGCAAAAATGCAGCATGTATTATTTAGATGGGCACATAAAAACAAACATATCAGTTTACATAAATAAAAGCATCAGTTATCCCAAAGGAGACTCGCCTAATGATCGTTTCGGGCAAATATTATTATTTTTCGGTTAGAAATACAAAAATGCGAAGGGAAACGGTTCCGGTAACTTTGTCGATCACAAAGAGTCGATCGGTCCCTTCAGAGTAATGTCTATCCGATGGAGAATTATAAGGAAGTAGTTTTCCATGTGAAGGCTTCGTGACCCCCTTTGCTTTGAATGGAAGGGAAATACTGGATATGTCAAGGATTTTTATGACCAAGCCGTAAACATGAATGATATCTTCACGCATGGGTTTGGTCAAAAATTCTATAGAATTTTCTGTAAGTATGTTTTTTTCATGTATGTTTTTTTACAAAAACATACATGAAAAGGAGAATGCTCAAAAAACCCCAAAAAGTTAAAATCGATCTCGATTTGCTACAAGTTACATAGGTTACATTATTGAATCTTACCGATTACAAAAATATTTTCTTCAAATGGTTTAATTTTATAATTTTGCATTGAGACATACTTACATCTTAACTTCCATTTCATTCTGAAGAAATAAAGAGTTAACTCGTCCTCGCTAATCAAAGTAGGTAATCAATAAACTTGCCATTTTATTAAAATTATCCATACATTGCAAGCCTTAAGATAAGTACTAGCAATTTCACATTATTTTTTATGAATAATTCCAAGCCAAGATACCTACCTAGTTATTATACTATACCACTGCAGTACGTTACTAATGATCCTGCAATAATAAAGTACAACGTTAATATGCTCTTATTTAAAATTTCAATTAACTACTACACTGGCGTTGTATCAGCGAACTAAAATCTATGGAACAAGCATTCCGCTCAAAAATAGCACCACACAAAAATGACAACCAAGTGGGCGCGGCTAAAATGCTGGCATTTAGTTATGCAGCTCAAAGCGACTGAACACTGATACGATATATATCTTTGCATCTTTTTGCATTCTTGCATCTTTTACACCATTTTTACGCGTAATTTCTAATAAACTCTTTTTTTTCTTAAAAATACAAACTGCAACTATTGTAAAGAACGCTACGTCTGTCACCGGGCGCGTGTCTGGCCCGACTCAATGCTCTGCGAGTTATTTTTTAAGCGGTGCAATATTTATTTGATATTTATAAATATTGCCTATACCCAGCAGTGGGTGTCGTGCGGTGCGGCTGATAATGATGATGAATATTTATTAGCAATAATTACACTTCCATAGATTTTAGCTCTCTGCGCTGTACGCAGTTACCCCTACCACCAGTTTATAATTATTCTGGCTCTTCTCCAGAACAGTAATACGGAATGCAAAATGAGCGGTAACTTAAGCTTTTTATCTTCGACGGTAGAGCGAATTCTAATATAATCTCCTTATTCGTTCGTTGTATGTGCCATTTATCCAGCCTTGCAGATGCTAAGAAAGATAAACATGACCGAAAGGTAGTTACTCATTTTAGTTTATGTTTGATTATTTTTTAAACTCTTGTTTGAGCATAACCTATAATGCTGAAAGCTACATCAGAACAAGTTTTTTTTAAACACTGTTTAACTAAACACCTGTTTAAATGTGATGCTGTCTCTGTCAAACAATATTGTCATAAAAGTGACAGCATCACATTTAAACACGTGTTTAGTTAAACAGTGTTTAAAAATCTTTTGTAATAACACGGGTTGTGTTTTGTTTTTGTCGATCTTTTTAATAACAAATACCAATTTAATATAATTAATAATATTTTTTATTATTGTTGTCAACTCCTGTCGACGTCCTGTAGAAGTCATTTGACACTTATGATTAGACGTCAAACTTTTTCGGGTTTCGGGTTTCGGGTTTCCCCCACGCGTATTAAAAACCATAATAATATAAGCCTGGAACAACTGCCCCATAATGCCACAACTTGTAGTGAAGTTGATATTACACGAACCACATTCTGAATTCAGTGGAAAAAGTCGCGTAAAACATTCTGTTTATTGCAAGGCCGAGCTCATTGATTATACACAAACAATAGATGTCACAGACTTTGTTCCAAGCAGTGGGACATCTGGAAATCCAATTAGCCCCCAGCTGTTTAGCCAGACAGAGGGGCTGAGACGAGGCAGCGAGGTGAAGCGGGGGCCTAATGGAGTCGTGTATAGTAGCTACCTCGAACCACCGTCACCACTTCGTTATCACACGTTTAATTGAAATAGGTCATATTACTTATCTACACGAGTGTACTGTGTAGTGACGGCCTTCAATCGTATTAGGATTTGATTTTTCGTTCCATTAGATTAGAACCACAGACCATACAAATTAGAACATTATAAATTAAAGAACGGGTAGTTTTTTTATTCTTTTATTATTTGGGGGCTTTTAACACTTAAGGTCATGTCAGCCCCATCATTACCTTATCTAAAACTACCTATCCTACCTACTAACTATCCTAGAACGGGAAGTTAGCCTTTACATTGTCGGAGATCTAAAGGCGGTAATAGCTTACTGTACAAGGCTTGTATAGTGCAACTAAGAATAAGAAATGCGAGGAAATAAAATTTTCTTCTTAAAGTGTGTCATTTAACACATTTTACTAAGAAAAATTGCGGGAAGTAGAAAGTGTGTGTGAAGTAAGTATTGAAATTCATTTCCACCGACCGCCACGTAAATGTGGAACTTCCAGCATTCTTTTTTCAAATGTAATGCTAATAATGCCTCTAATGAGAGCATAGTCTTAAGTGAGAAAAAACAATTTCAAGTTTATTTCGTGTTTTAACCCCTACATAAACTTAACAAACAGCGAGGCAATAAATGAACTCTTATTTATAAAATCGTTTGTTCACATGATCATGGGACGGCTGTCACAAACCGTTTATTCATACGTTTGTCACAGGTACCCCGGGGGAGTCCCGCAAAATTCTGTTACACTGACAAAAGCTTAAATTTATGATACACAATTTTTCGTACTCTCTGAGCCCTGAGCTCGGCCAGTCATCTATGAATCTTAATAATACTGTACCTTCATACACTTTTTGGTTATTGCATATATTTTTCTGATAAATTCCCAGCGTACTCAAATAGAAATTTCAGCTTTATAATATAATTAAATCAAACATAGTTACACAAATACTATTTCACTCAGTCACTCAGCAAATTTGTAACAAATAACAAAATACAACTCGAATTGATGTAATTAACAAACGCTCGCTTTCAGACTTTACACTTCGGTTTTTTTTCAGTAAAACATCTCCACAGAATATTATAGTATACATTCGTGTATACCTATGTATATTCCTGCTGACATGACATGTGACTTAATTACATAATCGTTGTCGGTAGTACACAGTTTGAACATTGGCAATCTCGAGGGGCTGCCGTCACACTGAGTTATAGGATTTACATAGAAACACGTGTAACTATTTTATTGGGCGCGTTGTATTACAGTTTGAATTTCCCTAAGGCCCTGTGATATGTATTCCGAATTGCGCGATCCGAGAAACTACGTAGCCTTTTATCTATTCGTTCATAGTCTAAACGGCTTTCAGTTTGTCGTCGTGCGGCTTCAAATGTTATTTGGATTGTTGGATGTAGCGGAAAAGAAGGTTCTGGAAACGGATAATCATTGAACTGAATCGTGTTGCGATCGTGGTTGGTGATGTAATATGCTTCCATATAATTCAGATAAAGACTTTATAGAATACCAATATTTATTAACAATTTCAATTTTAGATACGTAACTATAAGTTTCAGAACTATGTATGATAGACGTTTATATTTAATTAAATGTGACTCGACGACTCTATGTAAATACAATTTTATTTCTTACGAGGTATAAGTGGGTATATATATATGTATGTAATGTATTATGTACGTTGTTTTAGAACTAATGTACACTGATGACTCTGTGAAAAGGATTTTGCTGGTTCCGTGAAAAGATTGACTTTTCATACCATCGATTGGACTCTGGAAGAAATCGTAATATGTACATAATTTGTTACAATTACAATTTGTAATCTTAATAATAATGGGGAATGTCCGAAAAAAATCAAACTGGCTGAATATTTTCATATAGGTAGGAAAAAGGTCCCTTAGTAATAGAATAAAGTTTCAGAATTTGCGGTAGCGTGAAATTTTTTTAAAAATCAAAATCATGGTATTTAAAAAAGTTTCAAGACAAAATGTCAAAACTTTTTTTTAAATACGTGTCGTATCTCCATTCTGCTGTTACTGTCATACATTTGTAAAGTCGAAGAGACTGGTTTTTTTTTAAATTTTGACACAACCGAAAATTCTGAAACTTTATTCTATTATCATGGGACCTTATTCCTACCTATAGAAAAATATTTAGCCAATTTGATTTTACTCGGACATTCCCCATTAAGATTACAAATTACTTAAGAACAAGATTGTTTTGTGAAATTTTGACTCTATTACCGCTGGTATTTGATAAGGGTCTTATTTCGCTTGGAAAGTTAATTATTCAGGATCATATGTCAAAGCACGGCTGTCGCTAATTAGATGGTGCACTTTATTTCTGGGACCCCTGAGGTTCGTTCCTGGTAATTGCCTCATTTTTCTGCGACGAGAATTCACAGACTTAGGACGCTATTATTGAGAATTGTTTAACGGTTTCCTTTTTTTAGTAAACCTTTAAAGACTCACCGTGTTATTACAAAAGATTTTTAAAGCCTGTTTAACTAAACACATGTTTAAATGTGATGCTGTCTCTGTCAAACAATATTGTCAAAAAAGTGACAACATCACATTTAAACATGTGTTTAGTTAAACAGTGTTTAAAAATCTTTTGTAATAACACGGTGTATGTTTTTTTTTATTTTCATGTTTTTCTGTTTTATTTAGAAAGCTTTAAAGAAAATAAAAATATTAAGTTTCGATAACATTCGTTCGTGCATTTAAGTAAACATGTAGGTATGATGATTTAATCTGAAAATAAATTTCACCGGCTTCATAATAAAAGTCGTAACTCACTTAAACCTTGGCAATAAATATAGTGTACCTCCACGTAAATGGATAAATAAATAGCAACACAGTATCAATAGGATGTGGGAAGTACTTTATGCGAAAGTGCGCAATAATAGGGTAAATTCATTACCGGTCGCATCCGGGGCAGTATATAACCCCGTACCGACGTGTTACCCTACCTAGGGTTATCAGACGATAGGAATGTCACTGAAATGTCAGAAATTTTAGCCATAGTCAAGAAAATAGGGAAATACAGTCATTCAGGAATTTTAGAGTTTGTAATAAGAAAGTATAAATAAAAAGACTATAGAAAATTAGACTTAACATTCATACCGGAGTTCAGCAAAGTGAATTGTCCTGACATTGGTTGATAAATCCTGTTTAAAAAATAAATGTCAGAAAATCTGATTGATTACCTATTTGATTCGGTAGGTAACCCTACGAACCCGAGTATGGGAACTTCCGCGTGTCCCGTCCGCATTGTTTAATTATTATTGGAGTTATAATGCTTGGAAACTAACTTCTTAAGATATAGTGTTCCGTATTTATGATTATAGATTCGGAGGAGGACATAGTAAAATCTATTCTCTTTGATTACAAGTTGTTTATTTATGAAATGTACGAAGTTTAAATTGCAAAAGTATTATGGATGAAGATGAACAGCTGCTGTTGTTGTTCGTTATCAAGGGTAGCAAGGGTAAAAAACAATTAACAATTCACCATGATTATAGCCACCGTATTTTTAGGTAACTGCTTTTACTCGGACATAAATAGGGTTGTCATTGTCACTCTTGCGTTGCCAATGCTGTTGCTTCTTTTCATTTTCGGTGTGCACTCCTCGATTATGCGGTTCCAATTTGAGCGAAAATTTGCCTACCTTGTAGGATAAACTTCTATTCAAAGAACAATGAATCTTTTAAACTTCATTAGCATATATACCAGCACGTAACGAGGTAGACACGGCACACACAATAAGTATTATGGCCCGTGTGTCTGTGAGTCTACCTACTGAGCATTAAGGTGATTAGTATCCTCAAGTGGCGCCCTCATCTTAATTAAATTTATTGTACGCTAAGTACATAATGTATCGAAATTTCAAACGTTGCGATTAAAGCTTTAGTTCTATAGTTTATTTACCAACAATAAACTCTCTAAAATATAGTTCGTTGTAGTAGTAGTAGGCAAAAGTGCCAAAAATGGCCTTTTTGCTCTTTTGCCTACCACTACTACAACAAACTATATTTTACTGAGGTTATTATTTGTAAATAAACTAAAGAAACTTAGCTTCAATCTCAACGTTTGAAATTTCGATACAGTATGTACTTAGTGAGAAATCAATTTAATTAGGGTGACGGCGCCGCACTGTGAGGATACTAATCGCCTTAGTATACTAAAAGTATACTTTATTCACCCAGGTGATTTGGTTCAGGTGCATTAAGTCTACGACGGGACATTTCCCGTCTTGTGTCCCACCGGCACGTGTCTGGGACGCTCAATGTCTGTAGATATAAATGGGCCTTAAAACAAACGATTCCCGATGGCTAATGACCACTGATTGTTGTTTATTCTTTGTAATTGATCTTCAAAAGCCAATTAAAAGCAATTATCTTTTATCTTCATTTATAGAAGACACGGTCGAGCCGTTTTATTTTGTTTAGAAAACAAACGTTTGTGGAAATATTATTTTTGCTTCTTCCGTTTCAGTTTCAATGCTCTAAGAGTACTAAGAGACTGAATATTGATTTGTTTATTTGTGGATTGCTGCATTCTAGCTGCATCGTCTGTTCCCGATCCCGTATTTAGAACAGTCATCCATTTTATTTTTACTATGACTGCGCTATCACGATTTTCCATTTGCAGTTATATTTATTTTAGCTCAATCAGTATAATGAATCTTTCATTTTAGCTGACCTCATTTAGTGTCGGAATCTTATAAAGTTGTGCTTTACATTTATGTAACGCAGACGTAGCCAGGGTAAGAAGATAAATTTATTATTTAAATTTAAGGTGACCTAGTTATATTTTCTTTCATAGGTACTTGACTGTCTTATCATTAATAAAACATCTCGGTTAATAACATCTCGACCGAAAGAATAACAAAAACCAAACGTATTCTAATCTAAGACCAAACACGAAATACTGAAAGGCAATTAAGATAAAAGCGGCTTAGTGAGTATCGAATAATACCCGTACGATCCTGGCATTTCACTAATTGGGATAATATGGTGCGCCAACCTAATTTACTTAGAGCGATGATCCTGCACATTCAGGCGGGACCGCGAATCATTCTGTGTAATAACACCTTAGCCGGTGTTAAGATTTACGATTTTATTCAATCCAACGTCCCTGTAAATTACAGGGAGCCGAGATCCATTAAGTGCTTAAGTGCCTCCCGAGCACAAAATTGGGGATGATAATGGAAATGGGCTCCTTACTATGTTAATATGGAACTTTACACCGAGAGGACGATTCACGCGTTGTTTTAAGCAATATGCAGGGCAAGACTGTGTCTGTAATTCAAATGGGTCCCTTGTAATTACGGTCTTACTTAATAGTGGGTAAGGACGAAACAGGTACGCAAATGTGTGCCTATATTAAAACCAGGGTGGTTTGTTGTTAGTTTCGGATGTAGTTTTTGTGAATAACGAATTACGAATAATTGATACTTAAGATATTTTAAAGATAAGCGAAATAATTTTCATCCTATTAGTATAAAAATAGATGCATGTACAAGAAGTCTTATTCTCAATGAACAACTGCCTAGAGACGAGGTGATTATAAATAAACGCAAGCATGAGTTTGGCAGCACATATCCCAAACACAACATGGAACGATTGTGGTTCCATTCATCACTGAGTTTCACAACAATTCGTGTATGGCATTGTAGTGTCACTGTAGTTACGATAAATTATAGGTTCCAAGCCCACCGACTCGATAGAAATGGAAATAGCCGCTCCCGTTCGCAACTTTGGCACAATAAAGAAGTTCCAATTCCTTCACACTGGGGGTCACAAATGGGATAAGTTTAAGAAAGCAATCGGCCTTATATGGTCGTTATGGACCACTACGTAGTGGCGGGCGTGAAAACGTTCCAAACTTTCCTTTATTGCTTCATTTGATATAATTCTCAGACATTGCCATTTGGAAAATAGGTCGCTGATGGCGCTGCGATGTTCGGGACTGTATAAATATTGAAAAGGAACTGAGCGCGACGGTGTAAAGTTAAACCGCGGCAAGTGGGGGCGAGGTCGTTGTGAACAAAATTAATTACGAAATAGTCGAGGAAAGTTTTGGGTTCACGTCGCGTCGTCGCAGTAATTGTTGCTAATTGAGTTCCGTATACCTGCCGCGGGGATGGACTGCTGTCACCTCATGTGGGCTTCACTTCTGTTACTTTGTAATGTGTTAAAAACTATTTGTCTTTGCAATTTATTAACAGGGTTGTCAATAGAGAAGGAATATCAGGAAAAAAAATATTTACACTTTTAAACTTTCGCGTTGCATTTTATAACATTAAGAACACAGGTGTTAAACGCGTTTAAACTAAAAATAGGTGTTTAAAACACCTACCTTTTCCCGTCGTTTCGACTGCGTTGCATCCGCCGTGGTCACACTGTGTTCTTAATGTAATATTTAAAAAAGTATTTTTTAATGTTTTTTATTTTTAAATCAGAACAAAACGTATTGAAGCAGTTTTACAAATAATAAGGATAGCAAAAAATAAAAATAATTATTTTTTCTCAAACATGCTTGGAGATTCGAACATTATTTTGACAACCTTTTTCGTGCTAAATCGGAGTTTACGGACTGACCTAAACCGCGCCGGCAATCTTAGTATGAGAATCCATAACTAACGTGTAATAATGGATTTTCATACAAAAATTGCCGGCGTCTGACCGGCAATGTTTCTATTAAAACTCATTACGCACGTGTAATTCAGAAATGGAGCGAACTTCATAATGAATCACGAATAATGGGTATCAAATGAAAGGCCTTGATGAGCGAGCACAATCCATTTTTTTTTAATTTAGGTATATGGGTATCAAATGAAAGGCCTTGATGAGCACATTCGAAAAATATGAAAAAAAACGTAAAAAAAAAAGAAAAAACTTTTTTTTAATATTAGGTATATCGGTAATATGGGTATCAAATGAAAGGCCTTGATGAGCACATTCCAAAAAAATAAAGAAACTGGCTTTCTTCTTTTTTCAATTTTTTGCTTTAATTTGAAATAAAAATCGCCTCGGCCCACATTTTCACGTTCGTCCTTCAATGCCTGTCTTGCGTGCCGCTGCAGTAATGTACTATTTCGAGATGTTTCTAAGTTAATACACTGGCCTGCAAATTAAGTACTACACTTTTAAAATATTTTTTTTTCTAAACTATAGAAGATAGAGATTTATAATCTTTTTTTTATAGCAATCAGCTTTCTTTGAAACTATAGTAAACCAAACATTAGTAACATTTTCAATCAACATAACAGAAAGTATATCTGTGTGGTTGTGGTTTAAAGGCTGGATTGAAAATGCACTAGAGCACTAGTGTAATGCTCCCTGGCAGATTAAGGCTCCGTGTAATCGCCCTGAGTGGGACTTGGCCTTCAGCCACTACCGAGATGGAATTTATTCCAGTCAGCCTGAAACCTCCTACACTTATGTTATCAGTGACGTTGCTTTGTTTAGAAAATGTTAACTATTTTTATTGGATAAGAGAAATCTAAGTTTTATTTCTTTGTCTGTCTAAACCAACTGATGCGAGCTAAATTGTTATTGTGTCGTGAACTCGAGAGCTACGAAATAAAAGCAGTCATTTAAAACTGATATATTTCATTGACATAATAATGTTCGCCACCTATTTTAGTTTTTTCTTCAGCGTACTAAATATCTCTATTATTTTCCGACTTTTCTAGAAATCGAATCATAAAACACACCTCTTCTCAAAAAGTTAAGAGTATCCACAAATGCTCGATCTGATACATGGCTGTCCTATATTCTTTTCCTGAGCCTTTAAAATGTGTGCAAAGCGGAAAGGCAATAAAAAAGCTATTTAGTTGTTTACATTCAACAAAAAGACAAATCGTAATTTAGTTTGTCTCCGGCGTTTTCCTCAATTATTCTCCTAATTTGACCTTTTTCACAAGGAATCACTCATTCAAGTTAATAATTTCATTTATCTGAAAAATAGTACAGTCAAAATCACCAGTCGTATTGTCGAAATAATTTTAGCTGAGCTTTGTAATTTATTTAGCTGGATATTATATTATGCATAAGGGTGCGAGCGGGCACGCCGGTATCTAATTAACATGGCTAATGAATATGTAATACGTGCCATCTAATTGAATTACCTTGAAAGTAATAATTGAATGCAGCTTCACGGTTCACATTGCCCGACAGCATCCGTGGCGAGAGGATTTTTCTGCCTGAATAACTGGCCTCAAGTGGGAAATATAAATGTTTCCTAATCGGATTAAATGCGTTGAATTTTTCTTTGTTCTGTGGTACATAATTTGTTGCTGTCTTATAAAAATGTCAAACATCGACTTACCCGTGGCCAATCTCAATCAAGGCATTTTTTTACAAACAATAAGAAATCTATTCTATTTGTTAGTACTTTTGTTGCTTACATTACATTTCTTAATGAAATTACTTATTGATTTTTATAACTAAAGTGTAATTTATTCCAATCAATATGAAAATGTATTCTAAAATAAACGAAAAAGCGAATCGGAAGCCGAAATCACGATCTCTGTCTATGTCTATCTCTCGAACTTCGAACTTTAGTGGGACGTTAACGCGAATGTTACGAAGAGAATGTACAAATGTGCCCTTAGCTAAATAATGCCTTAAGTGTCAAGAAAACAAAGCTACCTATTAAAAACGTGTTAAGACTTGGTTAGTTACGAAAAGAAAGACAAATATCGCCATTTTTAACCTCAAAGGGAGGAAGTTCTCAGTTCGTTGGAATCTTTTTTAATGTCCCCACTGGTTGGGCACAAGCCTTCCCTATGGTTGAATAGGGAAAATGGGTTATAATATAATCTACCACGTGAGCTAGCTAGTACCCACCATACTTTGGTGAACATTTAATTTAAAGTTCAACAAGATCGGTTTTAAGTCAATCCCTTTTTTAACCGACTTCCAAAAAAGGAGGAGGTTCTCTGTTCGTCTGTATATTTGTTTTTGTTTTTTTTTGTGTATGTCCACCGTAATCGGTGACGAATCGGAGACGGCTGAACCGATTGAAATGATTCAAACGTTATTACATTAGGTAAACTCCCAAAAGTTGGTCCAATTTTTTAAATTTTGTAATCGGTTCAGTTTTTTTCAACTAATCTTGAAAAAAGCACGAAAATGGTATGATTTTGTGTGAACTACCTCGATGATCAGTCGTATAACTTCTTTGTTTATGAACTGAATAAGATAATTATTTTTTTGTTGGAAAAGGAATATCTTAAGTGTAGTTCTTTAACCGACTTAAAAAAGGAGGTTCTCAGTTTGACCCGTATGTATACTTAATATATGTTTCTCCGCGATTAACTCACGTTTGGCTGAGCCGATTTTTTACCTACACTACCTAATACAGAAGGTAAAAAATCGTTTAAAAAAACAAAAAACCGACTTCAAAAAACCTACCTCTAAAAAGCAAGCTTTTAGAATAAAAAAAAGGAATTTGACTCCAGCCCCACCCGACTTCAATAGACGTGTTTTTATTATTACGAATAATATTATTTCTTGCTTTTTAGAGGTAGGTTTTTTGAAGTCGGTTTTTTCCCCACACAAAATCAACTTCGACCATATCGAAAGCTAGTCGCGTTTTTCAACGGCGCGTTAGAAGCTTCGCGCTAAAGTTCGATAGAAGAACTTATTCAGCGCTTGGTAGAAATTATTTCGGGACCATTACCCCTCGCAGCTGCCACTCCGAACTTTTATGTGTCTGCATCAAAATACACTTAGCCGCTTGAATCCTATATTTTGGAACGTTCTCCTAAAATATTCACGGTGTTGCAAAGGTAAAGTTGACGTGAACCGCGAGCTAAACTTAAACGTATTAATCTTCATTTCTAGAGTTTTTTGTCAGTGAAAAAATGCGGAAAAGTGTGAGTTAGGATTACTTATATATTACCTAGGATTTTTTAAGTGAGATTAGGTTTCTTATTAGTTGCAGGGCAACGCCAACAACGCCTCGCAGCCTAAGCACAAACCTATACCACTGTTCACTGAAAAACAATGTTTCAGTATTTCGGGTGAGTCAGTTATAATTAGTAATTATTTATCTTGATATAAAAATTGCATTGTGAAATGAAAAAAAAAAAATTCGGCACCTTATCATCAATCTTATAGTATTTTTTGAAACTAATATTTTTAAAAGCTTTTCAGTCACAATCGCAATCAATATTACCGAATAGAGTGAGAGAAAAACTTTAGATGCAATACTTAAGGCGGTTGTATGACCGAAAGTGGCGCCCTCAGAGGTTTTTATTTAATAAGCTATTAATAGAAAATGATTTTAATAATGTTTATCGTGGAGATTTTAGGGCCCATGGTCTAGTATTTGTAGAAGATATAACTAACTACATGCCCTCGTAGTCATTCGTAGAAGTAGATAGCAATATTGCCACTTGAGAAAGCTCTGCGGCGTATCGATAACCTGTTTGTTTTATAAAAAGTAAATACGATTTTCATTATAGGTACTATAAACATTATTTAGTTCTCAAACTCTACAAACATTAACGTGAATTAAAAGTATGTGATACGTAGTTAGGAGTGGTAGGTATTTTTTGAACTTTTATAAAACAGAGCTTAGAATTGTGTTGCTATGGATAAAAAATTCTCATGGGCTGTTAAATAGCTGAATGCGATGGACATGTGAGCTGAGTGCATTTCGGAGCTAACTGCTAAGCGCTTTGTTGGTCTGTTCCGCGTACTGAGGTGTAGTCTCCAGTAGTTGTCGATTTATTTCGCACATGATATTCAACATAGCCTTAACTCAAAAAACGTAGTTTCAAAGATATAGCGTTTCAAAGATTAAAAAATCATAGTTCCTGACTGTGAAGTATTTATGGCCTGATTTTTATATCGTTAAAAAAGCTACATTCTTCTATTTTGTATACTTCAAAAATAAAGTCTTTGGGACTAATATACACCGTTATTTTTAAAGTATATCTAAAAATAAAAAGGGGTGTTCAGACCACGTTAATGAACAACTTTTACTATGGGGCGAACCACGAAATCGCGAAAAAAAAAACTCAGCAGTTTCATATGTCGATGTTGTACTTTTCTATGGAACAGCTGATTTTTTTTCGCGATTTCGTGGTTGGCCCCATCATAAAAGTTGTTCATTAACGTGGTCTGAATACCCCTTTTCATTTTTAGATATACTTTAAAAATAACGGTGTATGGCTATACGAGCTACTTTCTAGAACCACCTAGAGTGCAAAGAGTATTAACTAAAAGCAAACAAGCAGGCAGCAAACAAGAGTAAAAATAAACAAGCAAAACAGTAATAACTCAAAATAACAATTAATTTTATATAAAAGTTGACAGGCAAAACAGTATGAAGTCACAGTTAATACTCTCACATTTGTAAATAATTTTCTGATTTGGTGTGTTAACTCGAGATGTAATGTAACACAAATTTATGTTTCGGTAGCCTCGGTAACAGGCAAGACCATCTTAAAATGCAATCCAAACGACAGAGTTATGACTGTTTTACCAGATTGTGGAGAAAAATATGCTGATTCAGAATTTATAAATAACTTAAAATTCTTTTTTTTTTAGTTAATACTATGTTGAATATCATGTGCGATTTTGCTTTTGGGATATGAAAGCTTTATCATAGAAGGAAAAAAATATTTTTTATTATGTGTAAGTTATCAGATGTGCTAGTATAGGGGGGCTGAGTTAGCCTGTTTTACCAGCTAAAGCTCTGCTAAGCCCTTGTGGGGCCAGTAGTAAAGAGATAACAAGGAAAAACTTTCAAATTAAATACTTTTAGCGGATACAAGCGCGGTCTTATTGAAAGGACTTTGGTTATTAGTTGGTACTTATTTTAAAAATAGAGATTTTTGCATTGACAATGCTATTTTTATTACAATAGTAAATAATATATTAGAAAAAATTCGACTCGTTCAATTCTGGTGACGAGTAGAATTTTTCCAGTATATTATTTAGTTAGATTTTTATTTTCCCTGTCACGGGAACTTTAGGGGCTGTCTCCACGAGCGAGAGAATCGCGAAGAATTTCCATGCAACTATCGCCGCGATTAACATCGCCGTGTGTAGGCAGATACGCAGAGAGTGTATAGAAATACGTGACACGACGATAACATCGTCGGCGATTCTCCCGCTCGTGGAAACAGCCCCTTAGAGGTAATACTTTCAATTAAATTAACTTTAAAAGAAATGAAGTTATGGTCTATCTCGGTCTATCAGTGTCCGTAATGTATAAATTCTATACTTTTACTTCAGTAAAAGACTCGTGGAAGGCACTTACAACGAACTGCCAAAATGAAGAGGCCCCAAATGTATTAAGATGGAATCTTTGTGGGTACCCACCAAATGTAGGTGTTTTCCGTTGCTACGCACAAAAGGTAAACAGCTACTTTTCTCCAGCCGCAAAGTAATGGTGGGCAGCATTGCCTTGCGTCCTGGCATTTTTCCTTTGACAAAGTGCTCTCTGAATTCTGAATATTCAGATGACATTTGGACAGCAAAATTATTCATATCCGCTGAACGCGCTCTGGCATTTGATGACTCAGCTAAAATGTTGTTCACTTTAAACCCATTTGTAGTTTCACAGTGTTCTAACCAATTCTTCACTGCTATTTTAGTAAATTCGACTTAGTTTATTTACTTACTTGTAAAAAAGTAATTGTGTCGTTTCGATTTACTTATAAAAAAAAACCGGTCAAGAGCGAGTCGGACTCGCGCACCGGTTTCCGTACCATCATAGTAAATACACTGCAGAGCTGTAGAATAATAAAATTATTATTGCAGTATTAGGTCAGCACCATCTCTTGGCCGATAGTGGAACTATTTTTTTTTCTTAGGCCAGCGCCATCTCTTGACCGATAGTGGAACTAATTTAATTCTTGTTAGGTCAGGGCCATCTGTTGACTGGTAGAGGAACTTATTAATTTTCTTGTATGTTTTTTGAATTTCTAAAAAAGTGTAAAAAAAATTTTTTTCAGTCTCTGTTGTAAAAATTTTTTTTTTATTTCTTTCTTATTTGCAAAATAGTTGGACAAATGTCATCTTAAACTATTCCAAATTTCAAGTTGATACTATTAGTAGTTCTCGAGATATCCAGCTGTGACAGACAGACAGACTGAGCCACACCATAAGGGTTCCTTTTTACCATTTTGGTACGGAACCCTAAAAAAACTATAACTGCAGAGAGAGAAAAATATACTTAATGGCGTCGTTTAAACTTAGTGTTTCATTCAAATCAAATAAATTATATCATTTGCATTTTTATTGGTGCAAATCTTAGGTGGCAACAAATAAAAACAAGAGGAGGGAATTTAACTTTTCGCGTTTTGTTTTTACGCCCGCACAGCCGCCGCGGCGCCGGGGGAGCAATTAAATATTACACCCACATATTTACATAATATTGGGCGTACTAGGAATTTGTATGGAAATGGAATGAAGGTAACCCGTATTTATCCAGATTGTTGAGGATTTTCGCAAAAAACGTTATGAAAGCAAAAATGTTAGTACCTTTGAGATGATAAATAGCATTCCCGTTTTCACGCCTTCAAGTGTTTTGAGTAATTACCACCTAAAAATAAACCTGTTTATATTTTTTTACATCCAGTAACCTACCCTGAGCGAAAGTGGCGCCGCGGTGAATTATATTTAATATTATAATTCTTATACACAATTTTAATAATGTTTATCGTGGAGATTTTAGGGCCCACAGTCTAGTATTTTTAGACGGTATCGTTACATTCCCTCGTAGTCACTGCTAGAAGTAGATAGCAAAACTGCTAAAAGTGGCCGTTTTTGACACATTTGCTATCTACTTCTACGAATGACTACGAGGGCATGTAGTGGTACCTTCTAAAAATACTAGACCATGGGCCCTAAAATCTCCACGATAAACATAATTAAAATCTTTTTCTATTAATAACTTATTAAATAAAAACCTCTGAGGGCGCCACTTTCGGTCATACAACCGCCTTGACTTCACCACTTTTCTCAAATAATTCAGTCCACAAAGGTTGTCCTGCGTCTAAATTACGTCAGAACTTAAGTTTAAATAATACAAAAGGGTTCTGCGAAGATAAATATATTTCCGCTCGTTTCATTGAATAACCGCACACAACCCAGTTGGAGTTATAACATTTAATTTCGCTGGATGAGGCGGAGTACAATGGCACAGTGAAGTACTGCTTACCCATAATTTGGCAAAAATGTTGAGAGGCCCTCGAGAGCGGGACGGCTGTCTCGTACACGAGTACTAAAAGTTTCTAAGAGCTGGCGTCCCAAAGAGAAATCTCCTCGGAAGTCGTGAAGATTTATCGCGGCAGTTACAGTGACGCAGGTATTTTCGCCCTTCCAACAGAGGGGAAAACTGACCGATACTGTTTCCCACATATTCGCCAACATGTTTTTTTCCTAAGCCGGTCTTAATCACGTAAACGTGTTAAGCTGAAAATATTGTTTATGGGAATGCGGCTGTTAAGAGCGGGGATAAATCAAGGTGTTTGTGTGGTCATTTAATAGCGAAAAGAGCAGCTTTAAGTACCTAGTATGATATGATACATCAGTAACTGGTAAGAGCTTACAATTTCATCTGTAAAAACTAGTAATTTTTAAAAAAGGAGGTGGTTCTCTGTTCGTATGTATATTTGTTTTTTTTTTGTGTATGTCCACCGATTACTCAAAGACGGCTGGACCGATTGAAATGATTCAAACGTTAATACGGGTCGGGTGGGGCTTTTAGAATAAAAAAAAAGGAATTTGTACTCCAGCCCCACCCGACTTCAATAGACGTGTTTTTATTATTACGAGTAGGTATTATTTCTTGCTTTTTAGAGGTAGGTTTTTTGAAGCCGTTTTAATGTATTTTTAAACAATTTTTCATTCTTGTATTTACAAACGTTAGTCTTAATTCGACATACAAGAATATTATAATATCAAATAGGTACGAGCAGTGAGCAAATCTCATTAAAAAACAAAAAAGAAACTACCTACCATTTTTCAGACATGAGCATGATGGGGAAATAACTTCTTAGTACGTATTATTTCTTTAAGTACCTACTTATAATGGCGATAAAAGTCATTAATATGCTTTTATTGCTCCAATATAATTACGTAGCTAGCTAATGGTGCCACCTGCGTCTTTGCATAAACCCAGGGAATATCTGCTGAATACTTCTGAAGGTATGTGCGTAATCAATAGCATTTCCATATAGCTATGCTGAAGGCATGTGGTTTGTGTTGTGCTGCATATTGCTAATTTATAGAAGTCCAAATTAGATTGCCTTTAAGAAATTGAAGATTTTTAAGGTAATTTTTAGTTAATTCTTGGAATGGGAATGTTTACATATACCTACCATACCTAACTATCTAGGTATATTCATGCAAATAATTAGTATTTATTGTTAAATTTATCTGTTCAGATAATCTAATTGTTTACTGCATTTCGTTTGCGTCAACAACGAAATTTCTGGCCGTAATTTTACACGGGAACGCTTTGTTATTTTGATTCCGACACAATTGTACTATTAAAATGCAAATGTGTTGTTAGTTTGGAGGTTCAACAATGGGCACATCCTATGCTATGAAGACATCATTTGGCCAAGTAATAAATTGTGTTATTTAAATAATATTTTCGTTCATAAAATGCCGCTGAACGCTGCACAAATATTGAGAATGCACAAGTCAATGCTTTTTGAAAAGCGTGCTGTACTTGTAACGAAATCAGTGAGATAAAATTAGGGTGGTGATGGTGGTAAAAAAAACAATACAAAATTGATAAGAAAAAGATCACAAAGACCCTATTGAAATAAGTTTAACATAAGAAGGGTACAGCGGCAAAACAAGGAATGTCACATTAAATCCAGATTCAAGATAAGTATCACACATCGGATAAGGCAACACATCTGTTTTTGCGGGTATTTTTAGGTGTATATTATAAAAAGCGCAAAAACTTCAATTACTTAAAACCCTGCACAGGTGCATAACTGGGAATGTGCATCTGATACCGTACAATTACGTTGCTGTTCCCCTGCGGAATCTTGTACATTTATCTTTTTTTTAATTGAAGAAAAAATTTTTTTTTAACTAGGTACCTACCTACCTTTAATTTCAAATTTTTTTGTATCGTTAGCTGGTGTAAACTAAGTTACTAGCAATATCTTAGCAATACTTTTCTAAGAAAAAATATATGTATATTTTCAAACTTTAAATTGCTGAATACTCAAAAGTCTGTTTTTGTGATATTCCTTGTTTTGCAAACCTTCTCCCCTACCCTTCGTGACATCCTTAGTAAGTTAGTAATTCATTTCATAAAAACTTTTTTAAGTTTCAAGTGTCTGCTGTAAATAATTATTGCATACATTATCATTGCGACTATTGAGAGTTCATAATCTAACCATTCGTATTCGTTACTTCGCACAATGTTCATGGAATAGCGATTAAATATTTTCCCGATCCCGCCCGGCGGGCGGCGGGCAGCAATCTATTTGTGATGCTATATTAGCAGTAGATTCACACAGCTTACGGTATCGACAATATCTCTAAGTTTGTGAGTCGATAGGGCTGCCAAAAATAAGATTAAATCGATAGAACTTTTTGAACTAGAAGTAACGTTCTTTTAGCGACCGTTGGTCTAACATGGAATGCTATTGCTATTGAAGGTTGTATTTTTAGGTGCTATTGCAGTCCCCAAATATCCTCGAATTATAGAAATTAACCAGTCAATTAACTTGATTTTACTTAACTATATACTTGCATCGGATTTAAATGTGTAAGTAAAATAATGTTATTTAAATGTATTGAAAACTAGCGGCCGCCTCTACCCGTTATTTGCATTAAACTTGTGTTTCCGTGCCGGGGATTTTCCGGGATCTTGGGTAATCCACATAGTCCCTGCTACTCGGGAAAAGTGGGGCTTACTATTAGTGAATGGGATTGTAGAGTAGATTAGATAATCATCACTGAGCCTCTTTTACAGTAACTAAAAAGTTCAAAGTGTAAAACTTCGATAAATCATAATCCACACCACACACGTAAAGAACAACTCTATTTTTATTTCGTTTTTAATAAGTCGCTTTCTTGTTTCTTTTTGAATGAATGAATGAATGAATAAATACTTTATTGTTCACCATACTACATACAAGGACAGTACAAAAGTGGAACAATTGGCTTTTTGTTTGTTTTTTATCCACAAAGTTTGCAAACAATTTTATAATAGCTTTCTAAAAAACTAGAGACTTGAAACTTTGAATATAGGTCTGAACTGGGAGACAATGCAATAATTTAATATGGTGTCATTGAGCTTATCTAATGATGGAGCCGAAAGAAGGCCACAGGATCTCTATATTAAAACCATGCAACCTCATCGCGTTTGGGCTCGTTTAAATGGTCTTTACAAGTATTCTATAGGGAAATAGTTTCCAGGGTCTGATAATGAAGCCGGAAGAAGGCTACGGAACTCTGTGATAAAACCATACAAACCCAACGAGTTTGGGTTCGTTTGATTCGTCTTGAGAAGTACTCTGATGCGCGACGGTCTCCAGGGTTTGATGATGGAGGCGGATGAAGGCCACAGGAACTCTGTAATAAAACTATACAAAACCATTGAGTTTGGGCTTGTTTGATTCATCTTGACAAGTACTCTGATGGGAAACGGTATCCAGGCTCTGATGATGGGCCAGATCTACGGGATTGTACTTCATAATCCGTAATCCGCATGCGTGAGTTGTTTCTGCTAACCCTAATACAAGATAGCCGGGCGTTTCTTCCACGGTTTAAGCGTTACCCATCAACGTAAATTAAATAAATATTACAGTTTATTTATTTGTACGAGATATGTTTGCCGGCTGCTGTTACCAGGGAAAAGTGTAACGTGTAGATATATTTATTTATCGTCTATCGACATTTATTGATACAGGAAAAAATATCTTGAAAGCCTCTAAATATAATGTGAAGAAGTTAAATAACAAGCATATTTACAAAATAAAACTTGGGAGTCGTTGAGGTTCTAAGAATTGGATATGAATTAAAAGGATAATGAAAAAAGTCTTTGAAAAGTTTTCTTTCGAAGACCTTACATAAAAAAGAAGGTAGAGAGTATACAAGATTAGTTAAATTGTAATGAATATGTGCAGTCCGCAGCATGTCAGGTTATAAACTAAGTAGTGGCTCCGTGGGCTGTGGACCTCGCGTTGAAAAGTAGCTCAAAAATCTGCAAATTATTTATTTATTGGTTCTGTACACACACAATACAAACAGAAAAGAAATGGACAGAAGAATTGTATATGGGCACAATTATCTTATATTTAGTATTATTTGTATTTAAGTAAAAAACTGATTACCCTGTCGTGGTAGCCCAGCGTGACTCTATTTAAAATAAAGTGGACTATGATGAGTAACCAGAGATATCATACTTAATGACGAATTTATTTAATACTAAATAATATACTAGAAAAAATACGACTCGCACCAGATCAATACTCAGACGGGAATCGAACCCGCGACCTTTGGATATCCGGTCCAATGCTCTGACCGCTGAGCTACCGAGTCACTAGTGACATCGCCGAATTTCTTCTAGTATATCCTACTCTTACGCTGCAAGCCAGCGTTATTTCACCAATGTGAGGAATTACCTCGACATTCAATTGAAATATCTTTCCAGATATTTGGCAATCGATTAAGATGAAATAGCTATATAATTTTTAAATTTGAGATTTTAGCATTCACAATGCTATTTTTACACAATACTAAATAATATACTAGAAAAAATACGACTCGCACCAGATCAATACTCAGACGGGAATCGAACCCGCGACCTTTGGATATCCGGTCCAATGCTCTGACCGCTGAGCTACCGAGTCACTAGTGACATCGCCGAATTTCTTCTAGTATATCCTACTCTTACGCTGCAAGCCAGCGTTATTTCACCAATGTGAGGAATTACCTCGACATTCAATTGAAATATCTTTCCAGATATTTGGCAATCGATTAAGATGAAATAGCCCGTCTGAGTATTGATCTGGTGCGAGTCGTATTTTTTCTAGTATATTATTTAGTATTGTGTAAAAATAGCATTGTGAATGCTAAAATCTCAAATTTAAAAATTATATAGCTATTTCATCTTAATCGATTGCCAAATATCTGGAAAGATATTTCAATTGAATGTCGAGGTAATTCCTCACATTGGTGAAATAACGCTGGCTTGCAGCGTAAGAGTAGGATATACTAGAAGAAATTCGGCGATGTCACTAGTGACTCGGTAGCTCAGCGGTCAGAGCATTGGACCGGATATCCAAAGGTCGCGGGTTCGATTCCCGTCTGAGTATTGATCTGGTGCGAGTCGTATTTTTTCTAGTATATTATTTAGTATTGTGTAAAAATAGCATTGTGAATGCTAAAATCTCAAATTTAAGAATTTATTTAAAATAAGTAAAGTAAATCGATTTCTAAATTACCAGTCAAATTCTATCCACGATAATCTTCATCCGATAATCATTTAACTCCAAAATGCACTACGTCTGTGCGCTAAACATAATAATGGAATTCTGTATTTATGTTAATAAGATAACCCGACATAATACGTAAACCAGCTGTAAAGGCAAACTCCTTATCGTACGTAGCTATCTGGCTTGAAGCCAGTCTGATTGTGCGTGAGTTCGAGCGGACGTAATGCCTTTAGTCAAGTTAAAATTTGATAAACTTTGTTCCCCAACTAATAAGAATATACAAAAGTTTTCCATCCGGGCTGCCCCGGCACCGTTTCACGGCGACTACCGCTTGGCGCGCTAACTGAAATAAAATACGAAAGAGTTGCATGCATTTACCGAAACAAAGGATTTAAACTTTTTGTAGTTGTTGTGGTGTAACTAATACGTGACTTTATTCTCTCGTATTGTGTTAAAAAACTTTTTGTCTTAATAGGGTAATTGCTCGTACCCCGTTTCTGCATATTAAAATTATCTGTTCGAAGAAGTAATCGTGATAGCGGAATAATTATTTTCGACAAGAAATTACAGTGTTTTAAGAAATACAAATGTTGTGAACCATTTTAGCTGTCATGAATGGAATGGGCATGTTTGTTACCTTATTATGTTATTCATCCTCATTATTATAACAAACATTAGATGCCCTCTTCTGAGTATAGACCTTTCCCTAGGCTAATGACAGTCGAACGCAGAATAGATGTGAATCGTACAATGGATCCTGTTGTTAATACCTTTAATTATAAAATAAAAAAAAATAAGCTGAATACTTGACGAATACATGCCTTTTTAAATCTTAACTTGGAATTTGGAATGTTTTCAAAAGTATGTACAGCTGATATGACGCATAGAATAGTTTTCTAAGACCGTATAAAAGTAGTTTGTTCGAACTAACTTTTCGTACGAGACTCATGAATGCCTGACATTTCAAGTAGTACAAATATGGCTGGAGAAGTTTACGAATACTTTCCTAAAGTGTGCAAAACTCAAGGAAAAAAGATCCGATCGAGCTTTTTTTTTGTTTATTTATTTGCAGTAACGATGACGTTTCGTTTTATACTCCCCATTGCCTTTTTGTTGTTTAGCCAAAGAAAACTTGAAGGAAACAAAATTAACAATGGCTATTCAAGATTCTTAGTTTTCGTGAGCGTTGAAGAAGGGTGAGGTGAGGGTCGTAATTATAGTTTTACGGTTAGGGGTAATTCGAACCAACAATCATATAAGTGGTTTTCTACGTACCCTTCAATCGTAGTACGTACCCTTCCGAACAGACCTCAAACTCGCGTACCCCATACAAATGATAAATAAAAAAGAAATCAGAGTTTATTTTATTTTATTTTATTATCCATATGACAACAAAACAGAATACAATCGAAAAATAAATAACGACATGCTTAAATATTTCAGTTGTATGCAAGATTGTAATCCTAACTATGTTGACACATCATTTTCACAGTGTTGAGCAAGTAAGATCTACTCTTCAAAAACGATGAATTAAATCATGTACCTAGATAAGATTACTGCGCGTACCCCCTGATGCAACTTCGCGTACCCCTTGGGGTACGTAATAAATCTAATAAATCTTAGTGCTATTGCAGGTATATTGTTCGACCATTCCGTGGAGACACTAACGAAACCTGTATCAACTAGGTGGAAAAAAAACCCGAAATTGTTGTAAAATATTTTTCCATTATATTGTCGGCTGGATCGTAGCCAGGCTCAACAAAACATGCCTCCCGGCGACACAGCAGTGTATCTTCATTAAGAGCATGGGTACATTTTACTAGCGAAAAACGCCCGTTACACTCCACATGCATCGACTTAATCCACCGAGTAAAGTAGAATTTAAATTTATGGCTGAATAAAATTACTGAAGCACCTTACAGCGTCATACATCGTGAGCCGGGCTCAGTAATTTTATTATGTCTCGAACATAATTTTTGATGACATCAGGGATGTGTGGTAAAAGTTAGGGAAATAAATAAAATATTTTGTGGGAAGTACTTAGATTGTGTTGGTTATCTGTTAGATTTTATACAACTTGATAAAAAATAACCCATAATGCAGAATATGGTGGATAGGGACCATAAAACTGTTGCAACTTTTACTATGGGACGGGACCAACTCTGAAATCGCGAAAAAAAATCAGCTGGTGCATACAAAAATTAATAACTAAATATCAACATGTATGAAACAGCTGTTTTTTTTCGCGATTTCAGAGTTGGTCCCATAGTGTAAGTTGTTCAGTTTGATGGTCTCTATCTGCCATATTCGGCATTAGCGGTTATTTTGTAACACGTTGTAGGTATTTCGTGGAACAAAATAAAATCTTCCAATATGAAGAAGAAGAAGAAAAACATTTATTCGCCTCAACACATTGTACAAACAGTTTTTTTTTTAATTTTTTTGTCTTTGGCTTCAAAATCATACTGTGTAAATCGTATACTTCCCCCATAGGAGAGGCATAGCCTAGTGTGGGGGTTAGTTAAGTTATATAAGCTTTGTAAACTTATTGGAAATAAACATTTTTATTTATTTATTTATTTTATTTATTTATTAGATACAACTTAAACTAAAACACAATCTAAACAAGGAAATAAGAAAGTGGAAGAAATGCGAGACCAACGGCCAATATGAACTCGGACTCGGGAAATTGACACTGTCAATGAATGAAAGACTGAACGTAGGTACATGAACAACTATGTAACATAATATGTACAGTTAAATACACAGAAGATATACCTATTAACTTTATGGTATGTTTGAGGTTTAAAGTTTCTGAAAATCTGTTCAATGTAGTTGATTCGGTGTCAAGTTTATCGTTAACATAGCGGGAACAAAAGATTTCTACTTTGGGCGTGGATGGAATAACTTGACATTGCCCAAAACACGTACCTAATAAAGCGCTAAGTTAATCCCTTGGAATAAAGTACAAATTAAATGTACATGACTGCATTAAATAACTCGCGCCGCGCACCTTCAGAGAACATCAAGCCGTATAAATGCGCGAAATCTGCCTGGCTCGACCCGCTCATTACGTATTCCGTTACGGCTAGCGAATATTTCGACAACAAACATTATGGTAATATGGCCACATAACGATCCGTTTTACACCTGTTTACGTAAACACGCCGCTTAAGGTAGACGATTTTGGTTGCTAACGAAAACTTAATTCACCTGGGACTAAATAGTTTGCTCGAACAAGATTGTGTGTCTGTAAATGACATCTATTTTTGGATGGATACGAGACATGAAAATATTATTGAATAATTTTTTTATGTAGTAGTAACATATCTGGAGTTCTAGGAATCTTTCACTTGACTTGACACTAAAGTTATACTTAATTATTATAATAAGTAGGGTTATTCACGATTGTCGGAAATCTACTCGAAAGCATTCGATTCGAATCCGTATCCTCCGATATTACAAAAATATAGCTATTCACAAATACATTCGACTGGCATTCGATTCACTTTCCGACGGGAAAGCGCAATGCATTTACAAAGGTAGCTTAGGGTAGAAAAGAAGACTATAGACTTTCCGATTCGATTCGGAATGTTGGTTTCCGACAATCGTGATTAACCCCCAAGGTGACCCTATCGGCCCGTACCATTTAAGGCCTTTATATAGCTCAAGTGGCGCCCTCATTTTAATTAAGTAAATTTATTGCTCGCTAAGTACATAATGTTTATTTACAAACGAATTATCTACAAACAATAACTATTAAATAAACAATAAAATATAAGTTCGTTTTAGTAGTAAATGGGTGAATCGACTTTTTAATGTAAGGAATAAATCGACCCATGTGTAAATTTTCATAAATTAAAACAAAACTAGATAACTCTTTAAAAAAAAAACTCTATTTTACGATATTTAGATTCATAGCCAATAAAACATACTTGGTTTTGTACAACAATAATCAATAGTTTACAGAAAAATATCGGTGACCCAGGGGACAATTTTGTCCCCAGTGAAAAATAGGAGTTGTCTCCTGGGTCACCTATATTTTTCTTTAAAATCACGTTAAAATTTTCATCTCTTTTATGTTTTTTTATAAGATGATTAGCTGAGAGTATTTGCAACTACAGATTAACTTCATATAAAAATAGTTTACGTAGATATTTTAAGAAATGCCACGAAACAACAAAAAGTTGATTCGCCCAAATAGCAAAAGAGCAAAAAGTGGCCACTTTTTAACTAACTAAGTACTATACTACACCGAAATTGTCAATGAATGAAATTCGAACGTATAAATGAATACTTTAGGCACTTTAGTTAACTACTACTACCTACAACGAACTATATTTTATAGAATAGAGATTATTGTTTTTAAATAAACTAGGGAACCTTAGCTTCAATCTATACTTGTGAATTATCGATAAATTATGTACTTAGCGAGCAATAAATTTAATAAATTTAATTAAGATGAGGGCGCCACTTGAGGGTAATGTAGCCTTAAAAAAGTCCCTAACGTAGGGCCGCCGTCATGTGAGATGCCTTTTTTCTTGGAACGCACTAAAACAATAATGATTTTAATTAAATAATAAGTTAAACAGAGGCAGAAGCAGTACTGATATCAGAAAAAAAGATATGTGAATTTTCGCGACAAACATGTGAATTTAGCTTATAAACTTTTTATAGCCTTTTTAGAACGCACGTATAATGCTTTCAACATCGATTCTCCTCTCCAGACGGCTGCATGGCGGCTGGCTGCGAGCAAGTGACAAGCACTCGGCCCGCGGCGACACTCCATCGCCCATTGTTGACTCACAACACACGCAAACACTCGCATCGCACCCAAGTGCACTTGTTATAGGATTGCGTAAAATGTGTTGCAATATTTGTTCTACTTGAAGATTGGGATAAGGTCACTTATTGAATACACTAGTGGCCGCCCGCGACTTCATCTGATTGGAAAGTATTTTTGCTATTCCTCGGGAACAATACTTTACCCCTGACGTGTATGTAAAATTTCATGATGATCGGTTGAAGGCGTAACAAACTAACAAACAAACAAACGGACTTTTGCATTTACAATATTAGGCACTAGTGGCTCTGTGAGCTGTAGAGCTCGCGATAAAATAAAATAAAATGTCGCCATGAAGTTTTCAAAGGAAGGTACGTGAGTATTCGCAGCTGGATGGTGCTTCTAATTTTGATAATTTTTCAAAATGGGTAAATTTTTTTTTTATAAATTTGGGAAAATTGGCTTGAGTAAACAGTTATACATATATGATTATCGAACCTACTAACAAAATTTCACCACAATCGGTTGAGAAATGCGACCTATATAGAGTAGAACAAACAGCCAGCGCCGGAAATCCGGACTTAAATATGTTTTTTTTTACATTATCTTTGCCATTAAAAAAAAAAACTGGCATGACAAAAAAATTCTATATTATTTTTTAAACCTGCTCACAAAATTTCATGAGAATCGGTTAAGAAATGCGACCTGTAGAGGAGAACATACAGCGCTGGAAAACCGGACTGAAATTGGTTTTTTAACATATCTCCGCTATTTTGAAAAATTTCAAAAAACTGGTTTGACAAAAAAATGCTACATCATTTTTAAACCTGCTTACAAAATTTCACGAGAATCGGTTGAGAAAAGCGGGCTGTAGCGGAGAAAAGGCATAGCTGGAATGTCGGACTGAAATATGTTTTTTTAACATATCTCCGCCATTTTAATAAAAATCAAAAAACTGGCTCGATAAAAAAATTCCATATAATTTTCGAACCTGCTCACAAAATTTCATGAGAATCGGATGAGAAATGTGACCTGTAGGTGGGAACAGACAGCCGGACATACGAAAGAATTTTTGCCCAAGCAGAAGCAGAGACGCTTCGCTCGCAGTTCGTGCTCGCTCGGTCAATAAAGTAAGGATCTTAATAGGTATTATAACTTTAGCTTCTAAATAATGTAACATATTATTTTCCTATCATTTTTAAACTATAAATCAACATAATAGTCATTCTATAATCCAGAACAGGATTAAACCAAAACAGGATTCCATGAAAATGCAATAGCTTTTTTGATACAATAAATATAATAACTAAAAGTACTTAACCTAGTTATTACGTAATTTGATAAAAATAAAGTACGTTTATTTCTTATCATTCATACTTTCTTATTCATCTAAAAGCGTATTTCAACCTAATTTCTTAGCCGTCTAAATTGTAGGTGGCCTTTTGATAATGCTTTCAGCTGATTGCTATGCGCGGGTCGGGTCAGTGCTCCATTTGTTTCTGCAGCTCTCAATACACTGACATCAATAACAGAGATAGTTTGCAATTTATAGTTTGTAGTATAGATACATTCAAAATGCCATGTTTATCAGCAGTAAAAGTATCAACGATTCAGCCAACTACAAATTATAATTTTCAAGTTACACGGCAGAGATGGCGAAGCTTTTGTTGATAAGGCTACTTTTCATTTTTCATTTACGACTCTAGAGGTTTTGAAAGACGTCTCCTAGATACCGATTTTATGATAATAATGCGGTAAAATGTCGGTCTCTTTACTCCATAAAAGATTACCAAGGTAGGTAACTTATTGAATTTTTAGATTTTAGGCATTCACAATGATATTTTTATAAATAAGTATATTAGAAACGTGTTAAAAAAGACTAGAAAAATCGACTCACCCGTAGTACCTACCTAAACTTATGCTTAGTGCGACCGAATAAATAAGATCACTAAGTATACAGTACCTAGGCACAAAATATAAGACTAGACAGACTCGCTCGGCTTGTATTCGAAATCACTTCAGTCATTTAGGAGCTATTGTGACAGTACAGTTTTGTACTGATTATAGTCCGGTTCGGACTGAGATCACCTGTACGTACCTATGTCTAAGTGTGCGTGCACTTCACTTGCGTGTAGGTACTTCATATTTTGTGCTGTAGGTACGAAGCTGCAGGCTCTCACCGAAGTCCCGCGGCGTGAGACGCCACTCCACACCACCCCTATTGTTGGTTTTCGAGAAACAAGCACTTATTCACGCAACATCTATTACAAAGAGAACCGCACATGATGTCTTAAGTGTTGAAATGTATACCTACATTGTTGGGCATACCTAAGGTACTTACATAAATTCTGTAATAATTGGTGGAAATTTAGTGAAATAAAGCACTTTCACTCTCATTTACTTATTTCGTTTATTTTATGCTGAGTTTAGTCTTTGCGTTTCAGTCCCTTTTTAAAGGCCGCGCCGTTTCTTAAGTGGCAAGATTGGATATGAAACTTTTACTTGCAGATTTGTGGCAAAAATCATTTGAAGACTTTCATTAATTAATGAAAGTCTATAAATTTATAAAACGTATTCCTGAGGAAAAGGGTCTTGACAAACAGGATATAGATTTCGGACAGAAAGTATTTAAGCTGTTTATGTATTTAATTTACTATCATGTAAAGATAGATGTAAGAGTGGAAATAAATAAAATAAATTTATTTAATCGTATGGCGTAATTAAATTATTGTAGGTTGGTTATTATTATAGGTCCACATACAGGTCACGCAACCAGTCCATAGCTGCTGGTGTCAGGTCAGAAATGGCGCTTTGGACATCGTTCCACAACATTGGGTATAAAATAAATAAAATATAACTTTTCCCTTGCAACGTAAGTACTTATATATATTTACATTTTTTTTCAAATTAAGTATTTAGTCAGATTATACTTAGAGTCACTGTTTAATTTAGGAATCAATTTCATAAATTATCTGCCTTTTATTGTCAGTTAGTATGATGGGTGAATAAACTAGATCAGTTATTTGGGCAGGTATTTAGTGTTTACTAACTAATATTATCAACGAAAAGCTTCGTTGAAGTCTTTAGTACAGTAAAAGCCAACCGCCATATTGCTGAGCACAAGATAATCCTAATACATAATAATAATTACACTTTAACCACAGAATACATATTAGTACAAGCTTTAACGAAATTTAACCGGAATATGAGCAGCTTCTGAGACAGACAATTTTTATAAAGTTGCTTTTACCAAAAGATCAAAATCTCTGGATTCAAAAGTACACGTGAAATATACAAAAATAAGGTAGGTATACGAGTAGGTATATAGGAACGTTTACACCACAGAACAGAGAAAAATAAAATTTTTTGTTCCGTGGTTTACCTGAGCAATGTATAGGTATTCGATCGTAGGGAGTCAATCTGCGCAATTACTTATTCGATTCGATGATATTTCCATAATTATAACCACAAAAATGGACAGCCCCAAAGAATTACAAAATTATTTTAGTATTTCCATATTGAGGCCAGCTATTTGCTATTCTGAAAAGTTCCTTTGCAAAATCACTTCATGAGTGAGAACGTAGTGATTATTTCCTCTGTGTGAGTGAGTTCGTTATTAGCGCCACCGTGATAACAACGGGTGAATATTTTGACGTTTTTCAGTAGATTTTTCTATGATATGAATATAAAATTCTTGGGTATTCTCTTATGCTACTGCTCCAACTGCGTCTTAAAGCATAGCTTAAAGCGTTAAGGGTATTCTGAAACACGCTTTTGCTTGTCACATCTCTTACGTAGTTATTGCTTCATTGAAAGTCATCTCCAAATGAAGCCAAATGAAAAGTTCCTATTTTGCTTACAATGTTAACATAAGAAAACATTTTCTTGTTTATTTTCACCAGTACGGAGGTTGATTATTTCAAAGTTCGGGTAGTACCGCTCTGCAATAACAATAAAATCAATCTACAATACAAACAAAACGTCCGCCTGAGTTGACTTGTTTCGCACAAGTTTGGCAGATGGCAGCACTGTACGTTATTAAGGTTTGAACCTCACGGGCGACAAATAGAATGTTTTTTCTTAGAGAGTCGACAAGGGAAACAAACCTGTTGATTCCGTACAAAATATATAAGTTATTGATAGATATCCAATGGTTACTTTGTTCATTAATAATTATTATTGTAAATTCAATTGAATTTTTACAGCATTATACCAAAGCAAACTGTGCTTCGATCTTAAGTTTTGTGGAAGCTACAAGATTTAAGTTTGTATGAAAAAAATCGTCAAATAAAAGATTGGTAAACAGGGCCGTATTGTTGTATGGTCTGTGCCAGAGGCGCTGTAGGTAGTGAAACTAGCGCCGCCACTACATTTATTTTACTCAAAATGCTTGTAATGAATGGTCATTATTTTGACAACCTTCTTTGAACAAAGTCGAGGTTGCCGGTGTCCTCCGATGGTGACGCAACAAAGTTGTATGGGATTTCATTATTGTCGAGTTTTAGCCACCAGCAATTTCCTTTGAGAATCCATTATTGTAGAGTTTTGTTGCAAACATAGTTAGGTGAAATAAGTACAACCCGCGCAGATAAAGAATGAGATTAAAAATGGCGTCGTTCATATTCACTTCTCGCTCGCACATTAAACGCTCTCTCAGTCACAGTCGTTGTGGTAAGCGCGGTGAGCCGCCATTTTCAATCCCATTCTTTATTTACGCGGGTGTTGTATTGTTGTAGATGATGTTTTTGCACTTTTTTGTCTTTTTTACTTTTTACTATTTTTCCTTCTTTGTCATTTTTGATATTTTTGACTTTTTTTGTCTTTTTTTGTCATTTTTATCATTTTTGACATTTTTGTAATTTTGGTCATTTTTGTCATTTTTATAATTTTTGTAGTTTTTGTAATTTTGTCATTTTTGTATTTTTTGCAATTTTTGTCTTTTTTGACATTTTTTACTTTTTGTCATTTTTGAGTAAAGCACTATACATGCCTTGGTCTACAATGACTGCACTGCTGGCCACGTTATGATGGCCTCGAGCTAAGCTTAACTACGCTCTCGGCCTTCAGGTCTCGGCCTTTATTCCAGCTTTGGACAAGCTGGAATAAAGGCCGAAGGGCTCAAGGGCTGCAATGCTGACCAAGCTTGAAGGCCGAGAGCGTGACGGCCTGGACCAGCAACACAGTCATTATTGACCGCGGCAGTAATAATAACTCGTAAACCAAGTCAATATTTAAAAAAAGCTTATGTAATAATTTCTTAAATTGTCTCTAATATTTTTTGAATAACTCTTTAACAGT
This sequence comes from Agriphila straminella, assembly GCA_950108535.1. NCBI lineage: Eukaryota > Metazoa > Arthropoda > Insecta > Lepidoptera > Crambidae > Agriphila > Agriphila straminella. The sequence continues at coordinate 7,666,468 of OX467306.1, read as the reverse complement.
TTTCATTCCTCAAAATCCATAATTGCCAAAAGTGGCCACTTTGAGCTAAAATGGATTTTAAAACTTACAGAAAGAATGAAAACTGTTAAAGAGTTATTCAAAAAATATTAGAGACAATTGAAGAAATTATTACATGAGCTTTTTTAAATATTGACTTGGTTTACGAGTAACAAAAATAAATATAGTGGCGGCGCTAGTTTCCCTACAACCGCGCCATGTCATTTTATAATCCATTACGTCAACTGATTTGAAAATAGAACAAACTACTCAGAGCTACACCGCAATGGCCCAGCTGCAAACAAACGAATCAAAATACCGTAAGTGGCATGGAACATTTGTAAACATTGATTCTCGACTACAGCGAAATACGCAAATCGTAAGTTAGTGTAAGGCCTTAGACGCAAAGCTCGGATTTGCATAACACGAGCAGGATCATCGGCTCTGATTGTTTCGATGCCAGTTACAGCTCCATGTAATTTGTAGGGATTTCGATGAATAAATAGCTCTACATTTATAAAACGATTTACGCGTCGTTTACGATTCGATACGTCACGTTTTTGTGATCGATACTAAACTGTGAATGGAGGACAAAAACATTTATTTATTTGTTATTTGTTTTTAAAGGGTTGATTCATTCTTGTTTGGTAGAGTGATTAATTCGGGTTTGAGCACAAGTTTGAGGGATTATGTTTTAGAAATAAGAAACGATTAGCACTTAGAGCATTCAACCAAGTATTAGCATTTGTGGCAAACGCATAGAAATAGATTGAGCGCAGGGAAAATTTTTCTATGTCTATGGTAAAACGTGTTTAGTGTTTTTTATTCACAGTACGATTTTTTACTCAGATGACTTCGGACATAGAGTACATTATTACTTCGGAGTACATTTCTGACACGACTGCCCAAAAAAGGAGAGTGTATTGTCACACAACACAATACACTCTTCCTTTTTTGGCAGTTTCGTGTATTCTCGTCTCGCTAGGCTGCAATAAAATTTTAAAAAGAGTTGTCATGGTGACAAATACCTAATAAGTTGTAATTTTTGAATGTTGCTTGATGCTTCACTTTTAAAACGATCGTATAATTTGCCGTGGTCTCTGTTTTTAAGTGTTTTTACATCCAATTGAACAACAGAATGCCGTGGGGTTGGGAATGTCGAGCGAAGTTGGTGAAGCAGCGGCCTCTGAAGCCCACGGAGCGCAGGGGGCGCAGGGAGGCGCCCACGCCTGGGCCGCAGCATTACGGGCTACCTGAGCTATATTGTAAGCATTTTTGCTACTTAATTAACTTATTTTTAATACTTAGGGTCACTACTGCTCGCTTGCTCAGGGCCATCATCTCACCCTCTTTACTCTTGATTCAAATAACAATTGGAATCCAATGTCAGGCGCAACGCAACCCATGTACAATTTCATGTTTATAAAAACCGTTTTCTTGAATTCAAAAGTGCTTTTTAAGACGTTGGACGATTTGTTAATTTAATGTACAACTTTTATTATGGAATCTCAATCCAAAACAACAGTCTTTTGGGGTTAATATTGAAGTTTTTGAAGTTTATGAAGGTCATTTTTATTTGGCTTTTATTTCAAGGTGGCAAAGGTTTCTCCAAAATAAAGCGCGCCCCAGCCTACACGTTTGGACACAATACCCCAGTGACCTTTCAGAAGCCAGCTGCGACGCCGAAAGCACGCATGTTCAACGTGCAAGGCTATGGCAGTGTAGGCGGTAAGATAATACAAGAAGTCAAGCACTTTTCATCCTCTTTTACAAGGCGCCTAGCCAAGGTATTGGTATTGGTGATGGGCTCTTTTCTCCGCATTTAGTCTCCAATTTGGTCCATTATGCGTGAACATAGCATCGGTATGGCTAGTCAAGCCATCATAGCTCCATCCAGAAGCGCAGAAGCCTCCTGGGGCGTTCACAGGCTTCTAGAAGCGACCTCACCTCTGTCAGGATTTCTGGCCGTTGTGCGGCCAAACCCACGCACTCCAGCATCACGTGGGCGGCCCCAAGGAGTGGAACTCCCTGTCTGCGTCTATATTCCCGCAAGCTACAACCCAGATATATTTAAAGAGTATAAAATAGAGTGAAAAATGATTGTAGCAAAGATGGCGGCCGGCCCATTATATTAAGTGGTAAGTATTTCTAGATAAAAAAACCGATTTACGTGTCAAATGAAAGAAAATGCACATGATTTGATTTCATAACATGCGTTCATGTAAAGCTAATATCAAATGAAATAATTTTAAAAGACATTTGTTTTAATTGGTTTAATTTTTATTATTATTATTTCATTTGATATAATTAGCTTTACGTGAACGTACATGCGAAATTAAATAATGAGCATTACATTCTCTTGAATGAATGAATAGACAATTCATCACTTGGATTACTTGTCCTCCACATACTGTTACAAAATCCAGGGACTTTGAGAAATACAAACTAACGAGTTCCATGAAACCTTTCAGTTTTAACGCCTTTATATCAAAGGGACGCTGTTCGTTAATTGTATCTCGTGTGTCTTCGTTATTTACTTCTTACTTTAATGAAAGGCTGCAGAAAATATCATGTGACCGGTTTCGGAACCCAAACCTAAATTAAAAGTGATATTTTTGAATAAAATATTCATTAAAAACATTGTGAGATTTTGTCAAGGATTTTAGTAGCAGCTGTTTCTCCGATATAGTGAAGATACCAATTATGTGCAGCTTGCAGCATCCTTTCTTAATTTGTTTGTCAATTAATTGTTCATTTTGTATATACAGGGATATACAAAAACGGATAATTAATTATGTACTTACTTTATTTACACTTCTAAGACGACGCGTACCCTTCGTAGCATAATGTACAATACGCAAAATGTGCACCTGTTGCAAAATGTACAAAACGCAAAACGAACATACGCAAAATGTACAATACGCAAAATGTACAATACGCAAAACCTACATTCTCAAAATGTACAATACGCAAAATGTACAATTCGCAAAATGTACAATTCGCAAAATGTACAATTCGCAAAATGTACATACGCAAAATGTCCGTGACCACAGCCCCTGGAAAGGTGTCGAAACGTCGGGAAATCAAAAACCAGTAAACCCAGACTAAATAATTCTAAAACAACTCCTGAATTAAATATACGCGCTGTAATCCGTAAAAAGGGTTTTTATTTCTACTTACCTACTTTATGTTTACAAGTCCATATATTCAGTTGATTATATATGTGTCTATGAGGAGCTTGGTGGTGCAGTGGTTTAGTGCCTGGCCCAGCGATTGCGGAGCGCACCTTTAGCAAGGGTCGGTCGGTCGTTTCGCAATGGGATGGATGGGTTACAATTTTTTTTTTATCTCGAGCTCCTCCTTGGTCCCAGCTGCATGCAATCGTTAACACCCATCAATCCACATTGGGCGCGCGTGTTGGGTTATGGCCCGTCCTCTTTATCCACCCAAAAGGAAGGCCTGTGCCCCAGCAGTGGGGACATAAAAATGGGATAAGATATATATGCTACGCTATATCTATATCGCTATATCTACGCTACGTCTAATATTCAATTAGACGTAAGTAGCGTAGATATAAATAATAAATAAATAAATAAATGCTTGGTCAATTTCACGCAGCCCCAAACTAAGCAAAGCTTGTAATATGGGTGCTAGACAACTGATATAATTACTTATATACTTTTTAAATATATACTTATTATACATAGTAACACCCAGACCCGTCACAGAAATTAAAATTCATCATTTCAATTTCTGCCCGGCCGGGAATCGAACCCGAGACCTCTTGCGTGGTAGGCGGCATGTTGACCACTGCACCACTCAGGTCGTCGATATACTACCCATTCAGATAATACCTGAATGATAGCACAACCCCTTCTCTATGATTTATTTTTGCCACCTTCCCCGATTACAGGACAGTACCGATTGACTCATGGGGTTGTGACTCCTCAGCTTGAGCCCCCATCTGACAAGACGAAGGTCCCCGGGCCAGGGGCCCACGCGCCCCGCGCCATTCAGATCCGGTACAAGAGAGCTCCAGCTTACACCATGCGGCCAGCGGCTCAGCCCCCTTACCAAGCTTGGGATCAGTGGACCCCTCCATCTAACATGTACTGCCCGCCTATTCCTGGCATGTATGTGTGTGTTTAATAAAAATACGTCTATTGAAGTCGGGTGGGGCTGGAGTACAGATTCCTTTTTTTATTCTAAAAGCCCCACCCGACTTCAATAGACGTATTTTTATTATTACGAATATTATTTCTTGCTTTTTAGAAGCAAGTTTTTTGAAGTCGGTTTTTTGTTTTTTTTTACACAATTTTTTATTTTTAGTGTAGGTACCTTGTAGGTAAGGTATATTATATATATATGTAGAAAAATCGGCTCAGCCAAACGTAAGATAATCGCGGAAAAACATACTTAACTTAAATACGGGTCAAACTGAGAACCTCCTTTTTTAAGTCGGTTAAAGAACTACACTTAAGATACCCCTCTTCCAACAAAAAAATAATTATCTTATTCAGTTCATAAACAAAGAAGTAATACGACCATCATCGAGGTAATTCACACAAAATCATACTATTTTCGTGCTTTTTAACCGACTTCCAAAAAAGGAGGAGGTTCTATGTTCGTCTGTATATTTGTTTTTTTTTTGTGTATGTCTACCGATTACTCGAAGACGGTTGGACCGATTGAAATGATTCAAACGTTATTACATTAAGTACACTCCCAAGTTGGTCCCATTTTTTAAAATTTGGAAATCGGTTCAGTACTTTTCGAGTAATTTTGAAAAAAAGCACGAAAATAGTATGATTTTGTGGGAATTACCTCGATGATTGGTCGTATTACTTCTTTGTTTATGAACTGAATAAGATAATATTTTTTTTGTTGGAAGAGGGATATCTTAAGTGTAGTTTTTTAACCGACTTAAAAAAGGAGGTTCTCAGTTTGACCCGTATTTAAGTATGTTTCTCCGCGATTATCTTAGGTTTGGCTGAGCCGATTTTTCTACATATATAATATACCTTACCTACAAGGTACCTACACTAAAAATAAAAAAATAAAAAATTGTTTAAAAAAACAAAAAACCGACTTCAAAAAACCTACCTCTAAAAAGCAAGAAATAATATTCGTAATAATAAAAATACGTCTATTGAAGTCGGGTGGGGCTTTTAGAATAAAAAAAAAGAATTTGTACTCCAGCCCCCCCCGACTTCAATAGACGTATTTTTATTATTACGAATATTATTTCTTGCTCTTTAGAGGTAGGTTTTTTGAAGTCGGTTTTTTTGTTTTTTTTTAACAATTTTTTTCAAAAATACTTGAAAAGTACTGAACCGATTTCCAAATTTTAAAAAGTGGGACCAACTTGGGAGTTTACCTAATGTAATAACGTTTGAATCATTTCAATAGGTCCTGCCGTCTTCGAGTAATCGGTGGACATACACAAAAAAAAAAACAAATATACAGACGAACATAGAACCTCCTCCTTTTTTGGAAGTCGGTTAAAAATGTCCCATTATAAGGCTAGATAACCATTTTTTTGTATATTGGAATTTGTAAAAATCAAATTGAGATTGAGATTGTGTGTGTGAATGCGTTTAAACCTGGAGATGTGTGTGCGTTTAAGCCTAGTACTCGTACATGCTTATACCTGTGTTTGATTGAAATATATGTGTATTTTGATTCAAACTGACAGAAATCGCAGTTACATTACTGCTTTAGTAAGAATCAATGTGACAACTATGTAACTGCGATTTCTGTCAGTTTCAATAAAAAGTTGTTAGCAACCACTGCTGTATAGGCCTCTCCCAAGGATCTACACAACGATCGGACCTGCGCTGCCCACAAGGCTTTTCGCCTTGTCGGGGGCCTATCGACGGAGCTTCATCGTCCAGACCAAGGATCTCAAAAATGATTTTCTAAATTATTCATTCATAGACAGCAACCAGCTTACACCTTGGGGTACACGGCTCGAGAAATCAAGATACAAGACTTTCCAGGCCCTTTCTGTCAGTTTCAATAAATAGTTGTTAGCAACCACTGCTGTATAGGCCTCTCCCAAGGATCTACACAACGATCGGACCTGCGCTGCCCACGAGGCTTTCCCCCTTGTCGGGGGCCTATCGACGGAGCTTCGTCGTCCAGACCAACGATCTCAAAAATGTTTTTCTAAATTATTCATTCATAGACAGCAACCAGCTTACACCTTGGGGTACACGGCTCGAGAAATCAAGATACAAGACTTTCCAGGCCCTGGCGAGCATGAACCCAATTTCAACTACGTGAAGAAGAGTAAACCAGCCTTCTCTTTCGGGGGCCCGTATCTGAAGCTCAAGCCACGTAAAGCCCCAGCACCGAATACCTATTGTGAGAAAAAGGTTTGTAATTCATTATTTTTAATAGATTTTAGTGCTCATACTGATTTCGAAGCCTTTTTGTTGCAGCATAAGAACAGGGGGCCCAAGTTTGCTATTTTAACGTCAATTGTTTCGGATTTGGGTTTAAGAAAGGGTGCATGTGGTGGCTACTGGGCCCTGAGCCCAGTAGCAAGTGAGCCAGTAGACAAGAACTATGTCAAAAAGCATTACGATTCAAAGACAATTGAAACACGATTATGACGCTAACAATAGCAGACTTGGGCTTCATTTTCTTAGTTCAAACAGTATCTTTCATCGCATTTACTTAAGGTACAGGAGCGGGATAAGCTGATAAAGTGTTTGCAGTCGACCCTCTTGAATTTGATTTTATCCTTTGTTTATTTGTAAGGCTCCTTCACTTTTTCCAAACAGATGTGTGATATCCCGTTCTAACTCTTTATTATACAACGAGGCATAAAAAGCAATCACAACGTGTATGTACGTGCTCTTTTTAACGCTCGTTGTAGGCTTTATAAAAGATACGGTAACGAGAGTTGGCAATGTTAACATTGCAACCGCGTTTCTTCTAATCCCAGTTTTATTTATTCTTATGGTATTACTTCATCGTATTTAAATAAATAAATAAAAATATTATTCTAAATTCTGACTGGACCGTAATTGTTATTTCACCTAAATATGGGTACACGTTAAAATCACAATCACGACTTGCATGAATTCACAGGAGAATCCCATAAAGTTTTTTGAGTTGGTATGTTATAAATACCTGAAACATGCACTTCAGTAGAAATTATTGCATATTTTTTTTTTTTTTCAGTTTATGGTGCAAAAGAGAACAATACCTGCGCCATCGTTTGGCATCCGACATACTCCCTACTTGGGAAAGGCTGATGAATATTTGAAACCGTCCAAACTCAACATTTTTACTAGCGACGGCAGTTAACATGCTGGTGATGATTTTAATCTTTAATTACTTTTTCATGTTATTTGGCATCGTGACGTGATATTGTTGTGTTTATAATATTTATTATACACAAAGTTAGGTATTCTTCGTACCTAACTTGTTAATTAGTGTCAAGTCTTTTGACCGAACTCCGAAAATTTATGATCATGCATGTTTTAGAAATGACAAATAAAAATACAAAACTGACCAGTTAATGACCCTCATCTATTAAATATAAAATGTGATGCTACAAAGTACCGGGGTTTCATCCTGATAATACATCACCTCTTTGTTGGAAAAAATGCGTTAATATTTCCAGAGGAATTTCATTACTGCGAGCCTTGTTGGCTTTCAAATAAATAGGCGTTTTATTGCTTTTCTTCTCTTCGCTGTTCAATATTGTAGGGTTCAGATTAAATAACGCGTAAACACAACGTTATTTCTAGTACATAATCCCTGGCTTAGAAGCAATAGTAAATAGATTTACTTTGTAAATATATATCAATAATACTGTCATTTTGAGATACAGACAGCTCCAAATAAAATATTCTATCTGATTATCAAGCTGACAACTTTTTCTACTTTCAGGTTTATTTATGAAGACCAAATGCTTTCCTTACAAGTTTTAGCTTACTTATGTTATTTTACTCTATTGAAGTTTATACTTATAATATTAATCTATTTTAATTGAAGTTTTTTATTGTTTTAAGATTAATACAATTTATTTATAGAGTTATTCTAGTTTTATTCAATTACCTCACTCAGTTATTATATCTTTTCTCATGTTACTTAGCTACTGTTTATGCAGAAGCACCCGTAAAGTGGATCAGAAAAAGTCACATAAGCGTTTTCTGTACTTGCCTATTTCCTAGGTAATAAGGGCAGGGATGAAATAAGAACAAGCGGACTGTAAATAATATGCTATAATGAAATCAATTGAAAAAATTACCTTTTATCTACACTCACAACGTAATGTTCCAATTATGAATTCAAAAAAGGTAATATAAATACGTACTTTATTTTCGTGAATAGGTAAAATTAAAAAAAAAACTCATTATGATGCAGTCAGCTGCATCATAAAATAACTTTTTTTTTCATTACGATACAGGGCAAATCCAAGAAGAAGTTAGTGCCGTGATATTAAAAAAACAACGATATTTTCCTACATACTTTCCATGATTAAAATTTAAAATGCACTCTATGGTGATCGATGACTTATTGCGATTAGTTTGCAAGAATGCACTCATCTATTTTTTTTCTAATGGAATGCGCGCCATTTTTAGAGCATTACAAAAAAGTTTTGAATTTTGATTTCAATTTTTACATTTTGTTATACTGAATTTCGTAGGTGTTTTTTATTCTTGTTTAAAAATGTGAAAAAATATTGACTCTGCAAAATTATTTTAGATGCAGCTAAGGAAATGACTTATTACAAGGTAGGTACATAGCTAATACAACCAAAGTCTCTCTCTCTTTTCTAACGTTGATCTTTTATTTAGTAGGTTCAATCCCAAATGTATGAGTGTAGATAAAGTAGTGTATGAATCTGCACATAACTAGGTATTAAAACACTCGTGTGATACTATTAAAAACCTCGCCTACGGCTCGGTTTTTAAACACACACTCATGTTTTAATACCCCTCATTATGCATCAGTATCATAAACTACTATTACAAGCTTATGGTAATGAAACAGCTGTTTACAATCTGTTTACAGCAAAAGTTCAAAAAGTGTCAAAACTATCAATTTTGATAAATAGGTAGGTACTAAAAAATTAAAGAGCTAGCACAGCAAAGAGGTGTGCAACAATCTGTTTTACTTTTTATTTTTTCGTTTTTTCGCGTCCGCCATAATCTGGGCGAACATTCTTGAGTGACGCAGACTGAAAATTTTACTCCAGGGAGTTACGGAGAGGGGGGAAGATGAGAAATGCAAATAGGCTGTTGAGCTTTACCCCACTCGCAATAAGCCTATGAGGGCTTGACAAATAGTATTATGCCACGATTGCGCTGTCTACGGTGGAATAATAACTTAAATTAATACACCAGTCATACCATACCTTATAATACTGTCTTTGTCATGATATTTGCAGTTAGTGTTTTTGTTATACATACATCGTGTATCAAAAAACCCTGTCAGATCCTGAAAAGGTGATAGTGTTGCTGAAACTGAACAACATTCTCCAGGGAACTAGGTCGAAAATAGTACATTATGAGACAAGTTAGCTTAGGTTGCTCATTGCACACAAGGCTGTGGGTTGCAGCCCGAGCCGCAGGCGAGGGCGTAACTCAGCCGAGTGTGCAATAAGCAAGAGCTCACGAGTTTCATACGACGTTTTCAACACATTTGCGAGGAAAAAACAAAGTAATTTACCACACAGCAACAAATACAACAAAAACAAAATATGACAATTATTATGGGAAAAGGAGCGCTTTTTTTTGTTTTTTTCACACGCCCAACGCAAGAATATTTTGCGAACAAAGGGATGAGTGAGCATACAGCCATTACAGCCTACTTCAAAATTATAATTTTCAATGATAAAATGCAAATATTTTAATATTTTATAACAAAATATTATGAATTATGAATAATTTGATAATAATAAATATTTTTTGACTTAATTAAGGACTTACACATTTATTTATTCCAAAAATGTGTATGAATTTTCAGCAGCATAAAACCTCTTTGTTGATACTAAAAAAATAACTGTATTACCCGGTTAAATTGGGAATGCTCTGTTTACTCGCATAGAACTTGCAGTAAGGTACTAATTTAACTTTGTAGGGTTAATTCTATTACGAACTAGTGTTTTATATATTATTGCACGCGTTTGTTATAGCTCGGTTTATGGCCCTAAAAGCGATGTATTAGGGCTCACGTTACGAGCAAGTGTGTTGAAAACTATTTTTTTTTCGCCTTGCCATAGTAAGTCGGTCAGCTGACCAATACAATTTGTATGGGAGTATGACATTTTTGTTTTCGTTTTTGGCCCTATGTTCCATGGAGAAAGTTGTTTAGTGTTAGCAACACTATCACCTTTTTCAAGATCTGTCAGGGTTTATTGATACACGATGTATTTTACATGGGAACTATTGTGTGCCTGAACTAGGAAATCCTGTGTTTCAGGCGATTTGAGCTAATTATAATCACACATACACTAAGTTAATATAATGGCTTCTTGCACTCGGAATGTGGAAGTATTTTTCAGAAATAATTTTTACTTGCAACCAGGAATAAAAATACCGTTAAAAAATAACGATAAGTACAAAAAAACGTTAAAAATACCGTTAAGGTAAAAATAACTTTAAAATTATTGTACCGGTAAATTACCGTTAAATATAGCGTTAAACTTTACCGGTACAATAGTACCAGTAAAATTACCGGTAAAAAGTAACGTTATTAATTGGAATAACGTTAATTTTAAAGAAACGGTAATTAAAAGTAAGAAATAACGTTAACATTAACTTTATTTACTGAAATAACGTTAAAATTAAATTTCAATGTAACCTAAAATTTCGTTAATGTTAAAACAGTAACGGTAAAAAAAAGTAAGAAATAACGTTACATTTAAAAATAACGTTATCAATCCTTGCAACATACTAAATTCGTTCACACCTGCGACTGAGGGTTTACTTGGTTGTCAAAATTCAATTTCCGGTACCATTGAAAAAACGGAAGTAACAAGCGGAAATCGAAATAGTCCTGATAAATTGTCGATAGTCAGAAGCTGAATATTCAGATTTTGTACTTATCAAAAGAATAAAAAATATATATTAGAGTTAGTTTTAAAGGAATACAGTGATGCAGTGAGCTAAGATATTTTGTATTGTACTTGCCACTGTTAAGTAATTTCAATATGCAATTCCTTATTTAGAAGTTAAAGCTTAGGTTAGGATAAAATAATCTATAACTATTAAGTTAAATATTATTTAAATTTGATTTAATTGATCCAGGCAAGGGGCATTATAAATATGATTTTTTTCTTATCAATATTTCTCGAAACACGCAAACTTGCCAACTGCAACCTAATAGTTGTGGTAATTAATCGGTTAATACAATAATTAGCTAAAATCTGCGTTATTTCTACCAAGTATTTATAAATTAAGAAAAGGTTGAACGTGTAAAGGGTTAATTCAGCTTATTATCATCGATAAAATATTTAGCAATCGCACGAAACATGTTAACCACCGGCAAAGTAGTTTGTAAATCAATTTTGTAAGTATTTTAAATACAGTTTAAACAAAACAAAAAGCAACGAGCTTTAAGATTTCTAAAAAATATAAATTATGAGAACGTATGAACTGGGTGTTAAAATGATATCGTCCAGATTGGCGCGCTGTCGGCTCGGAGGATGCATGGCGCCGCAGCCGGGCGCGCCCTTGCGCTGCCAACGCGAGCCGTTGCCTCGGTCTCGACTGATTTATTGCACTCAGAAACTTTTAACGGCCAGTGTTTCGAATCGATTTCCATCGATTCCCCAGGAAGAGAAAGATTTAGAGCAATTTAGATCTTTGGCCTCAACAAAGATCTAAATTGCTCTTGTTGAAGAATATCTTGAAGGCGTCAAGAAAAAGCGCGCTAATTCTGCAGTTATTTCGAGACCAACTGAATCAAATCCAGTTGGAGGTCAATGTTTGTGTGTATAAAACCATATTCCCAAATCCCGAGCTCGACTGCACAAATATAATGTAATAATTATTTAATAGTTTATTAAATAAAGTTTTATAATAAGTAGTTATCCATGTTTACCGTATTGGAAAATGCACTCGACTACACTGTATTCGATGTAGGTTAATCGTTTAAATTGCCAAGAGGTAGCCTTTAAATCCTGAAATCTACTTCGATTCGGTGGAGCTCGGTGGCGTGTAGAGCTCGGTGGCGCAGTGGTTTAGCGCCTGGCCCAGCGATTGCGGAAGTTAAGCAACGTTCGCAAGGGTCGGTCATGGGATGGGTGACCAAAAATGAATTATCTCGAGCTCCTCCGTGCTCCGGAAGGCACAGTTGGTCCCGGCTGCATTTGCAGTCGTTAACACCCACCAATCCACATTGGGCCCATCCTAAAGGAAGGCCTGTGCCCCAGCAGTGGGGACATCAAAAATGGCTGATGGACACTTCGAATTCAGCAAATAAATATTGAAACAGTTTGTGTAATGTGATGTGTCATTATTCTATATTTACTAACTGCAGCACATAGCAGTGACAACGGAGATTTATCATTTAGCCCAATAATTGCTCTATTGAATATTCAAACTTAGCTGACGACCTAAATACCCTGTCGATTAGCTTTCAAAACATTTTAGCTATCAATGAATAGAGCCGATATGAATACCTTTATTTGACAGAGCGAGCGCGAAGCATCTCTATTTCAGATTGGTCAAAAATGCTTTCGTGTGTCCGTCCGGCTGGCCGTTTCTCAACCGATTCTCGTGAAATTTTGTAAGCAGGTTCTACAATATGGAGTTTATTTATCGATTTTTTTTTCAACTTGTACTATTATGTGTTCTGTGCTCTAGTTATTAACAAATTAGATATCACGTTAGCATTGCCTGAAGCTAATTGAATTTGCATTAATAGATAAATTATACCTTTTATATTTTTAGTTTATTTTATAGCTTCAAATAGAATTAAAGAATATTCGCGTTCTCGTTGCTTTTCAGCAGTTTAAAACGAATTTATGTAATTATACTAGAAATGCTGCCTAGTGTCTAAAATTATTGTTTTTGAGTAAAGTCAAAAACAATAATTTTAGTCTATCCCCAAAATGAACTACATACACAATAACTCAGCTGATTGTTTAAAAATTTCTATAAATTTTAATTTCAAGTTGAAATTAATGTATGGTAAGCATAGATCATAAATAACAAATACTATGGTAAGTTACCAAGTAACTTTATTAGTAGGTACCTACCTAGTTCAAAAAAACTTTCATAATATCATGTGCATTTGTTTACACTGATTGGAATTTGTATGCTATCATTTTTCGATAGCCAAATAGTTTGACAAGTAAGACATTATTAATGCCGTGGACTGATGAAGATAGTAACGGATCCTTCGAATCTGTGGCCCTACCATGAGTTGATGCAAACTGTTTACGTTACCGTAAACTATTGGATATACTGCTCACAGTCAGTGCGAGTGAAAGAGACAAAACGATAGTTTACTGTAACGTAAACAGTTTGCATCAACTCATGGTAGGGCCACAGGATCCTTTGAATATTCAAATTGTTAGCGGACGACCGACTGGCTAAATGCCACTCTGAACACACTGCATAATGGTTTTGTGTGCTATGCACTGTGCTTTTACACTCCTTTCTAATGAATAGTAAAGTGGTAGAGGTTGACCTAACATTGTTTGAGTGTTTACCTCTTGTTTATCGCTGATTTTCAATATAATGGCGTTTTAATTCAAATGTATTTTGTGAAATATATAATCAACCATGTGAAACTATGTTATTTTTTAAAGCGTGTGAAAACCATGAAACAGATTTTTTGCTCTTTGTGTTTCATGTATTCTCTAGGATGTAATCTTAGGCTGTAATCATATTTTGAAAACAGTTGTCATCTTGACAACTGTTTATTGTAATTTTTGAATGATTATTGTAGTTAGTGTCTACAATTTTATATTAATTTTATAACGATCTTATAAGTGTTTTGAGGTGGTTCTTTATAGAAATAAGATAATGCCGTGGGGTTGGGAATGTCGAGCGAAGTTGATCAAGCAGCGGCCTTTAAAACCCGCGGAGCGCAGGGGGATAGTGGTCCTGGAGGCACCCACCCCTGGGCCACAGCATTATGAGCCGCCAGAAATATTTTGTTAGTATTTCTCTGATAATGTTTTCTTATTCACATTCTGTTTTTTACTGGCCATTTTTGGCCTTTATGTTAAGGTGATTAGTACCCTCAAGTGGCGCCCTCATTTTAATTAAATTTATTGCTCGCTAAGTACATAATGTATCAAAAATTCAAACGTTGAGATTAAAGTCAAGGTTCTATAGTATATTTACAAATAATAACCTCTGTAAAATATAGGTCGTTGTAGTAGTAGTAGGCAAAAGTGCCAAAGATGGCCACTTTTTGCTCTTTTGCCTACAGAGGTTATAGTTTGTAAATAATCTATAGAACCTTAGCTTCAATCTCAACGTTTGAATTTTCGATACATTATGTACTTAGCGAGCAATAAATTTGTTTAAGGTGAGGGCGCCACTGTGAGGAAGCTAATCGCCTTAAGGTAAGATAAGACTAATTAAAAAAAACAAAAAACCGATTTCAAAAAGCCTACCTCTAAAAAGCAAGAAATAATATTCGTAATAATAAAAATACGTCTATTGAAGTCGGGTGGGGCTGGAGTACAAATTCATTTTTTTTATTCTAAAAGCCCCACCCGACTTCAATAGACGTATTTTTATTATTACGAATATTATTTCTTGCTTTTTAGAGGTAGGTTTTTTGAAGTCGGTTTTTTGTTTTTTTTAAACAATTTTTTATTTTTTTATTTTTAGTGTAGGTACCTTGTAGGTAAGGTATATTATATATGTAGAAAAATCGGCTCAGCCAAACGTAAGATAATCGCTGAGAAACATACTTAAATACGGGTCAAACTGAGAATCTCCTTTTTTAAGTCGGTTAAAAAACTACACTTAAGATATCCCTCTTCCAACAAAAAAAATATTATCTTATTCAGTTCATAAACAAAGAAGTAATACGACCAATCATCGAGGTAATTCATAAAAAATCATACTATTTTCGTGCTTTTTTCAAAATTACTTGAAAAGTACTAAACCGATTTTCAAATTTTAAAAAATGGGACCAACTTGGGAGTGTACCTAATGTAATAACGTTTGAATCATTTCAATCGGTCCAGCCGTCTTCGAGTAATCGGTGGACATACACAAAAAAAAAAAAAAAAACAGACGAACATAGAACCTCCTCCTTTTTTGGAAGTCGGTTACAAATGGAAGCGCACTTCACCCGGAATCCTCAACCACGCGACGTTGTTTAGAATTGCGCTTAGAATAATAACACCTAGAACGATAGATCTCTACTGTCAAAAGTGAGGCAACTAACCCAGCCAAAATGGCTCCGTTTTCAGATTTTTATTTTCCATTATTACCTAATCATACTGAATAAGTACAAAACAGTTTCTATTTTCCTACATTAAGGAGAATATAGTTACTATATTATTGGATTTTAGTTACGATTAGGTAACGTATGAAGGATATTAATCTGAAAACTAAGCAATAAAGGAAATCGCAAATTTGGAAGCACACTTCAGCCTTCGACTTCAGCGGTAAACTTAAACGGCTGAGGCTGTTAACTGAAGCTGTTATAATTTTTTGAGGTTCTTTTTTTCTTGCTCTTGTTAAACGGTCCCTTTGCCTGGCCGCGAAGCATGACCCAGTGGTCGATAATATGGCTATCATATCGTGCTAACTGTAGCACGATATGATAGCCACATAAGAAATACTTATACTTAATGTTAAATCTGTTTCTCATCTTATGTAAACTTCATGTTTTTATGAGAAATACATTCTTTGAACCTATATTATCGACACTTGACAGTCAAAATCTCGTGTAACAATATTATATTTATACATTATCTTATATTATGATTTTACTTATTGATCGCTTATAGATACTTAAGGATCGCCATATCATATCGTGTTTCGTTGGTAATTTATGGATGCTGATGGTGTTATGTCTGATGATGGGATAATCAATTAATTTGTGTAATGCAATTTCTACTCCAATATTCACTTTTCAGGATTTCCGTTGTATAAATGTGTTCAAAACATTAAACTAAAACAGTGATTCATATTGAAGATGGTATGAAAGTAGCTTTTTGGAATGTTGATAGATAACCTTCGGCTTCAAATTTTACATTTGGATATTACTAAGTCTTATTTAGGCTGATTAAATATGGCTTTTATTTCAAGGTGGCAAAGGTTTCTCCAAAATAAAGCGCGCCCCAGCCTACACGTTTGGACACAATACCCCAGTGACCTTTCAGAAGCCAGCTGCGACGCCGAATGCACGCATGTTCAACGTGCAAGGCTATGGCAGTGTAGGCGGTAAGATAATACAAGAACTATAGTTTGACCGTATATTATACGAGTGGCTGGATCGCGCCTGACGTGGCGAGGGGAGAGAAAGTGGCGATGGACGTACGTGGGGGGGGGGGGGGGAATTCTTGTTCTAATGTTACCATGAGTAAAGCCTGGTGCCAATCAATAAGTTTCGTCATTAAATCACTCTGCAATGTTTGAAAGCAGTTTTGATTCTCTCTATAAATCATGAAATATCTATAATAATTATATATATTATTTTGAAGACTGCAATAAATGTATACTCATCAACTTTGTCTAGGGATACAGGTGTTATTTTCATACAAACGAGGTAAGTTTGAAGCCTTGGTTTTCTGCCAGGGATGTACCGTGCTGTGATCTGATGATGGCCATCCAGGGAGTGAATGGAGGAGATTCAGATCGCTATACACCCAACTGATCTGATCAGCATTCTAAAAGATTGATGGGTCAGAGTTCTCAGTTTCAGGATTTCCATACATTTTCATGCTATTTTCGCGGTTTTTTTAAACATGTCCATGAATCTTTTAGAATGCTGGTCAGATCAGTTAGGTGTGTATAGCGATCTGAATCTCCTCCATTCACTCCCTGGATAGCCATCATCAGATCACATCATAGTACATCCCTGGCAGAAAACCAAGGCTTCAAAGTTACCTCGTTTGTATGAAAATAACACCTGTATCCCTAGACAAAGTTGATGTGTGTATATACCTATGTAATATCTTTTGGGACCCAAACCGTAATTAAAAGTGATATTTTAACTTTTATTTTTGCATAAATATTATAATTAAAAACATTTTTTTTTTGTCAAAGATTTTAGTAGCAGCTGTATCTCCGTGTTTTAAATACCCCAGCATAGTAAAAACAATTACTTGTATTTTTACGATTACAGGACAGTACCGAGTGACCCATGGGGTTGTGACTCCTCAGCTTGAGCCCCCTTCCGACAAGACGAAGGTACCCGGGCCAGGGGCCCACGCGCCCCGCGCCATTCAGATCCGGTACAAGAGACCTCCAGCTTACACCATGCGGCCAGCGGCTCCTCCCCCTTACCAACCTTGGGACCAGTGGACCCCTCCATCTAATATGTACTGCCCGCATATTCCTGGCAAGTAAGTGTGTTTAAAAATGTCCCATTACGGTTAGATAACTTGGACGAAGCTAGATTACGTATTTTTTTGAGTATTGGAAGTCAATAGAAATTCCGCACGTAGTCACACGGGACAACTGTCGCCCGTGACCACTGCCCCTGGAAAGGTGTCGAAACGTCGCGAAACCCAAAAAACATAAACAAATCAAAACTAAATACCTAATTCTAAAATAACATCTGAATTAACCAATAGGTATACGCGCTGTAATACGTAAAAAGTGTTTTATTTCATAGAAATTGAATAAAGACGTGTTAAAGTGCGTGCGTGCGTGCGTGTGTGTGTGTGTGTGTGTGTGTCAGATGGTGTGCATATGCGTCATTGTGAGTAGGTACATGTTGTGATTGTATTTGAAATATATGTGTATTGTAAATACAAAAATTAATTGAGATAAAATGACACTCCTAATTTTTATAACAGCCGCACGACACCCCCTGCTAAGTATAGGCCTCTCCCGAGGATCTTCACAACGATCGGTCCTGCGCTGGCCGCATCTAGCGGCTTCCCGCAATCTTCACCAGATCATCAGACCTTTTCGGGGGCCTATATAGAGAGTAGGTATATAGTCCTCAAGAGTTTTGTTCAATTATTCATCCATAGGAGGCATCCGGCTTACACCATGGGGTACACAGCTCGAGAATTCAAGATGCAAGACTTTCCAGGCCCTGGCGAGCATGAACCCAATTTCAACTACGTGAAGAAGAGTAAGCCAGCCTTCTCTTTCGGGGCCCCGTATCGGAAGCTCAAGCTACCTAAAATCCCAGCACCGAATACCTATTGTGAGAAAAAGGTGATATCCTGTCCTAACTCTTTATTATTATTACCAATGAGGCATGACATGAATGGGTTTTGCAACGTGTATCTATTTCTTTTAATGATCGCTGTAGGCTTTGAAAAGATAATGCTGAGTCAGTAACGAGAGTTGGCTTTGTTTCCGTAACATTGCAACCGCGTTTCCCCTAATGGAAAAATTCAAAGAATGTTTGATCGTTTCATCGTATTTACATTAATATTCTTAACATAATAATATTTGTTCCGAATTTACATACCTATCAATCTATATATTATTGTTTGTTATGAATGCTGATTGAACAGTCGTTGTCGTCGAGGAGCTCGGTGGCGCAGTGGTTTTCGCAAGGGTCGGTCATGGGATGGGTGACCAACAATTTATTATCTCGAGCTCCTCCGTGCTTCGGAAGGCACGTTAAGCCGTTGGTCCCGGCTGCATTTGAAGTTTGAGGTTCGAGACATTTATTTCTGTAAAAGAATTCACATTCACTTATAAGAGAAATACACTATAATCTTAAAAATAAATCTGAAAAACTAGTAAGTGCAGCAGACAAGTTCGTAAATATTACATTTTATCACATTTGCAGTCGTTAACACCCACCAATCCGCATTGGGCCCGTGTGGTGGGTTATGGCCCATCCTCCTTACCACCTATAAGGAAGGCCTGTGTCCCAGCAGTGGGGACATCAAAAATGGCTGATGGACAGTCGTTGTTATTACACCTCACATAAACAGTCACGACTTGCAGGAGAATCCCATCAAGAATATTGACTTTATTATAATGAATACCTGAAATGTTTCAGGACTACATACATAAAAAATACTAATTCGTTTAAATATGTTTCCTTTTCAGTTTATGGTGCAAAAGAGAACAATGCCCGCGCCATCGTTTGGCATCCATCATACTCCCTACTTGGGAAAGGCTGATCAATATTTGAAACCGTCCAAACTCAACATTTTTACTGGTGACGGCAGTTAACATGCTGGTGATGATTTGATCTTCAATGAC
Source organism: Agriphila straminella (assembly GCA_950108535.1). Classification (NCBI taxonomy): domain Eukaryota; kingdom Metazoa; phylum Arthropoda; class Insecta; order Lepidoptera; family Crambidae; genus Agriphila; species Agriphila straminella. The sequence goes on along the minus strand of OX467306.1, from coordinate 7,647,128 downwards.
TTAGAAATCTCATGCATTGTAAAGATCAAAAGTTATTTGTCATCGTGATATTGTATATGGAATAAAGTAAAAGTCATCACTTGGAAAACAACGTAGCTGTGCTGAATACTCATGTAATATCCATTAAGCGATTATGATAGAAATCCCTGAGGATATAAAAGCTAAAATTTTGTACCTAATGATGTTTATTGCTCTTGTTACTCGTACTTAAATATTTATATTTAATAATAAACTTTACAATTTACATCACACAGTGTTTTTAAGTGACGTAAGTTTGAGATGATTTCAGAATCTATAAAGAAAAGTACTGTCTCCTTGCGATCTAAAAGAAACTCTTCTTAGTATAGAAGTTTCTTTAAGTTCGTAAATTAACTTTAGAAAGACAAAAGTCGAAGCAGGCGCTAACTGGCGAGTTAAATTAAACACTACTTTCCTTCCGGGGAAGTGCGCCTAAATGAGTTAAAGTTTACATGAAACTCATTCAACACTAGTTGAAGGAAGATGGGGCGCAGATATAAACTGCAATTTAATACTACGGCCAAGCAGACACGGGCATTAAAACGCGATCAAAGTTAATTTTGCAAAGTTTTATTCGAACTCGGCCAGTCTGATTAGTATGCGAGAGGGCGTTCTACCGGCCACTGCCTTAAGTACTGGGGACCTAGCACAACTTCTCAAATTATTAGTAACTACCTACTATATTTTTCTGACATGCAGAGCGACGTAATAAAGTCCTTTTATACTTGTAGCACAACCGCGTGACACTACCAGTAGTGCCTTGAGGAACTATTCTCTTCGTCTGGTATTATAAATATCCATGGCACTACTGAAGGGAATAGCAGTTCCCCAAGGCAGCTTGGTTTTTTCACTGGGATTATACCTAAATGACCCTATGAGGGTATTCCCTCTGTTACTACAGTTCCGTTACAGTTCTGTTACAACTGTTATTACAGTTCCTCAAGGCACTACTAGCATCGCTTGGTTGTTTCACTATGATTATACCTAAATGTCCCTATGGCGTGTTCCACGATATTCATGATAACTATATATGGGATCAGCTAGGTGATTGCGTAAAGTCAATCGTATTCATTTGACAGTTCATATTGTATCATAATATATGTCATCCCATACAAATTGCAGCCGATGGAATACAATATGAACTGTCAAATGAATACGATTCTTCTTCTTCTTAAAGTGCCGCTTCATTATTAAAGGTTAGCCGTCAGCTCCTTGAATTTGGCTTTGTCCATAGCGAGTCTGAACAACTGTTCAACCGTCTTGACGCCGGTCCACTGGCGGATGTTACGAAGCCATGACATTTTGCGTCCTCCAACTCTGCGCTTTCCTGCAATCTTCCCCATCATGATGGTCTGGAGAAGACGATATTGCGGATTTCTCAGGATGTGACCAAGATATGTGACTTTTCTTATTTTAATGGTCCGAACCAGCTCCACCTTTTTAGTCATGCGCTTAAGGACCTCGACGTTGGTAATATGATCCGTCCAACTTATGCGTAGCATTCTGCGGTATGTCCACATCTCAAACGCTTCCAGTTTCTTTCGGAGGTCTTCCTTTAAGGTCCACGCTTCACAACCGTAGAGAACAAGAGGCCAGACGTAGCATTGGAGAATCCTTGTACGCAGCTTGATGGAGAGTTCTCTACTGCACAATACTTTCCTCATCCTCTCGAACGCTGCTTGGGCTATTTCAATACGTGTTCGGATTTCCGTCTCACTTTCCCATGACTCAGTCAGCCACGAGCCAAGGTATTTATATTTGTTGTACGATACCTTACGCAATTCCAACCCAGCTTAAAAGCATTTTAATTTAGTGTTAACATTGACTAATGTTTCTATTCTAACATTTGCAACGAAAGGTTTCTGCAGCGCGAACTGCTTGGGTGATCTACTGCAGGCTTTGCCCTTGCACTTTTCTCCCCAATTTATCACACCCCCTTTAATATATAGACCGTTGCGAGGCCGAAGTTACTTTATAACGACCTAACAATTCATTTTCACATTAAGATTGTTCGCTTCTTACCTTACTTACTTAAGTATACTTTGTGTTTATTTTACACGTTTGTAAAGTTACTTTTTTTAATAAGTAAGGAAAAATGTTTTCGTAGCTAGCTTATTTGAATGCTTAAAGTAAATTTACAAAGTGTCCCTGTGCATATTACGTATATGAAAATATTACTTTTTCACGTCAGACAATTTTGGGACTAATACGACAGAAAATCAAGTCACAAAATAACTATAAATTGTTTGCTTACAAATATGTTGCCCTAATAATAAATCCTAAAAAGCTACAAAGAAGTCCTAAATTGAGTCAGCAAAGGCGGTCTTATCTTCCAGACATCCAAACAGATTAGCAAGAGTTTATTTCATTTCAGCGTTGACATTCGCCTGCGGAACCATTTATTTAAAGCCGTTGTTCCACCAAGGTTCAATTTATGTTCAACATTGCTTAGAGATATCGTTTGCAGCACCTTTAACTTCTAATGAAATAATGATGAGCCAGAAATTCACAGCGTCACTGAAGTTGAGTGGTCGGCGAGATGTAATTAATCAAAACGTAGAAAACGAAATTTATGCTCTAGCAATAAATCAATTAATTTGAAAACTTTCGCCACTAAATAACTGTACAAATACGAAACCGTTTTACATAAATTATTCTAGCGATAAAGAAGTTCTGGGAAAAGGATGAATTTTCTTAAAGAGTATATTTTTAATATAGACCATTTATCACCCACGTTTTCATTAATGATCAAGCCTACAACTTTTTTATCTGTTATGTGATTAATATCTGTATAGATTTCTGAATAAATCTGCTCTTAATTTCTACTGATTTTCTTTTACAGGCAGAAAGGCTGTTATTTTCCCACACTTATATGTTATTGTATGCATATTAGGTCCTAGGGTTTAAAATTATTGCACATAGACCGATTTGTCCTAACTGTACTGAATTGAATTGACTTGAATCTATAGATTCAAGCGTAATTTATTTAGCTCAGTTAGGACAAATCGGAAACGAAATTTATTTAACTGTACTGTACTGTTTATTAGTTATGACAAATTGGTCTATGTGCAATAATATTAAACCCTATTAGGACCTATGGTACCCTTCATCCAGAAAAAAAGACAGTTCCTACGGGAGCAGTTCTTTAAGTTTCTGCCTGCCTAGCATGACCGATTTATATCGCGTGATATAGCGTTTTATCACGTTTAACTGTCAAAAGACAAAGGAATTTGACAGTTTGCTATATCACGCGATATAAATCAGTCATGCTAGGCAGGCAGAGTTTCATAGTAAAATAAAGACTAGTTTCACAGTGTTATGATGAGCTTACACTAGCCATCCACACTTTCCACTATTGAATTAGTTCTTCAGTTGTCTTTCAATTATTTAAATCACAGTTAAATAAATTTTCCCTTCACTATTATTCTTTCAACAATAATTGGGTTGAGTAAGTTGTCGGCTAAATCCAATTTCATCCCATCTATTGTCCGCTTCACAAGCTGTTTTACACGATTTAGCTAGCTCGAGAGTATTGCTTTCTGATGAGGATTACCCACAATAACACTGAAATTTCCACATTTCCCCTCCGTGTATAATATTATAAATTAATTTTATGCTGAATATGGTGTGTTGTAAGAGGTTCATTAGATTGTGCGGGATGTAGCGAAATTCGCGGCGGCGGTGATTAAGGCGATTACACACTCACCAGCCGTCGCCGGCGCTGGATTAATTTATTTCCTGCTATTTAGACGGCGCGGCGACGGCAGTAGGCGAGCTTTGCATGTTTACTATACAAGTATATTACTCAGATAAGACAACTGCTGTTTTATTTAAACTATATTAAACAAGCACCTTACTTATTCGATCAAGTTATCTAATAAATATTTATAAAAAAACCAGCCAAGTGTGAGTCGGACTCGCGCATGAAGGGTTCCGTAAAAAAACACGTTTTTGTATGGAAGCCCCCCTTATATATATTTTTTCTGTTTCTAGTATTTTTTGTTATAGCGGCAACAGAAATACATCACTTGTTAAAATTTCAACTGTCTAGCTGTCACGGTCCATCAGATACAGCCGTGACAGACAGACAGACAGTCGGACAGTGGAGTCTTAGTAATAGGGTCCCGTTTTTACCCTTTGGGTACGGAACCCTAAAACGGCTTGTCGATTTTAGATCTTTCAGATGAGACTAAGGGATGGACTTAACATTAGTATTCTGCACCAAGATCCTCGAGTTTTTATTTTTTTTATACTGTTTTATTTAAAAAAAAATATACCGTTTTCTTTAAATTGATGTTTCTTCAAACAAGTCTGAGTGGGTGCCCGCTGGAAGTTTGCTCGCCAAACAGCCGGGATCGAGCACCGATCACATGCTGCTCACAGCGTAAACCTAATCACTGCGAGCCAACAGAGGGAGCGCTGCCATTTCTAGCCTCGTACGGTAGTGTCAACATGAGCAGTTGTTCTCTTAAGAGAACAACTCTCCTTCTGTATTCAATGGCATTGAAAGTGAAAGTGAAAGTGAAATAAGCGTGAAAGTGAAATAAGCTTTATTCAAATAAACTGAATTATTAAGTACTTTTGAATCGTCTATATTTTCCTACCACCCGTTCCAGACTTTTTTAGCTGACAAGAAGAACGGGCGCAAGAAACTTATCAGCTGTAACATCCATAAGTAACGATATTTACAAACTTGAATATAAGTTGTCGATTTTGTATTATTGATTTGTTATTGTTTTGAAACCTTAGTGGCCATAGCCACAATGAGTGTTGCTTATTTGGTATGCCAAAAACGATAGTATGCAGTGAGTGCTATATCCAATATGATCGTTCATATTAGATTTCATACTGTTCGCAAGAAATGTCAACCAAAAACTATAATATAGATAAAAAAAAACAGTTGAAGGAATTAATAATTTTACATGACCCCGAGCATCGAGTAGGACATGCAGTGAGAGCATCGTGCCTGCAGCGACTTTTAGTATTGATCAGGAAGTTTTATTTTTACCGAGAATAAAAAGTTGTTCGCTGTTCCTTCTCATGTATTTTCTTCGCTGATTGGAGCAACAAAGTGAAGTAAACGTACACATTGCCCACATCGAGAACAGTAAAATTGAGTTTGCAATCGGCCAAGTAACTTTTCTTAGTGTTCAGACGTAGTTCCTGTTTCCAAATTCAAGGTTTTCAAGGTGTCTTAGGTCTCGAGTTCGATCCTACGCTAGGTCAATTTAGAGAACAATATTTTATATATTGACTTAGGTCAGGGTGTTTGTGATACCACCGTTGTCTAATATGAATTGTGCTTTTGCTTACTTTAGAATCGATACATGATGGTGTTGTTCAATAAAAAAAACAGTCTTACGGTGAAAGAATTTGTATAGTCACGCTACAGAGTTTTTTTTTTAAATTTATTTATTACTGAAAAACATAGAAAAAATAATACAATTAACTTTCGCCAAACTGCATAACAGTTTGTCGAGAGTCAAAGACAGTGGAGTCCCTATGCAGCAGAAAGACAGATAAGCATAATCCCGGAATAGCAAAATCCCCGATTAGCACAATTTGCATAAAGCCAGACCCATGCAGAAAACAAAAATAAAATTGCATAGTGACAAGTAAACCTACCGCGGAGGATCAACAGTAGCGCCAGGTCACAGCCATTTCCAGCGCGGGACGTGTTTGATTTGCAGCGTTTGTTTGGCCCTCCATGTTTGATTGGATCTCGAATAACGGGCTCAGGGTGGCAATTTGAGTCTTAAAAGTCTGTTTTACAACTTGTCTATAACACCATTTATCCGGGATCAGTCGATCGTTAAGCAGTCGTCGCTAGTTAGTAAAATACAAACTTTTTTCGTCTTCGTCGTTGCCATTTTAGTATGACCATAAAATACGGGTTTGGATTTATTTTCGTGAGTATGTTTTGCTTATGTTTTGTCTAGGTTTCATTTCTTTTTTAACCTTCTTGGTATTCAAATTATCAAGTAGAACGAGGGAAAATTGACTAGAAATATTGCTACAAAATATCTATGAATTTTTCACAGATATAGTTACATATATAATAAAATAACACAATTGTGCAAAAGTACTACATAGAACCTTTTACCTAAAGTTTCGCAAAATCCTGCGAGAAACTAAAATGAACGTACAATCCAAACGTATCAAAATGGAAACAAGAAATAGAACATGCGAATCGAATGTGACAGGAAAAGCACTGCAATCTGGCGAGGACACCTTTGAGTGTACAAAGAGTCATAGCGTCCAACTATACAATAACGAGGGGCCGAATCAGAGCGCCGCTCGCGATAACATTTGGAGATAAAAGTGGCACGGAGCGGAATCACGGGAGCAAATAAAAACTCGGTGGGAAATTCCAAGGCCCAGGAAATTGAGCTGCACCGGATATCGTCGCACCGGGGCGACGTGCGACGGCGGCGTCCGGCCGAGGTGGGCCGTCTTCATTATTCCTTCATTCTCTCACGTTTCATTTCGCTGAGCGTTTTAAATGATTGTCTTTTGTCATATTTTTCCCCCTTTATTATTTTCTTCCACTAATTACTCTGCAAGTCTGCAAGTCTTGCGACATAAGGAGAGATTGTTAGCAATGGATGGCATGAACTCATCGATTGTTTATTTTTAGGTGCTCTGCTTGTTTTCACAGATTTCATCACTTATGTTTTGTCAAAATCTTGGGTTAGACTTCTAACTAAATATTAAACTCTGTGGTCTGATATATTATATGCATTTTGCCATAAGTACAATACCAACAACTATTGTGTGAGCTAAAGTTACTTTGTTGTTATTTTTACACGAGTACGCTCAACAAAAAATAACAAAGCCGCAAAAACAATTACGCCAAAAATATTAGGCATTCATTGAAAAACAACGGGGTGAAACCCTTACTAAATATTTCAGGCATTTCGGTTTTTTGTCGCTTTATTCACATATGTGATGGAAAATTAAAAACGGGTAGCGGCGGCGGGTTGTGTGTGGCATCCATTATTCAGGCCCGGGGCTTGGACACGCGGATCGCAGGTTTAATAGCTTCCACCACGGGTGGTTATGCCCTGGTTACTCCTGGAGACAGTGCACGAAGTATTTGCTACTTTGAAAGGCACTTATTTATTTTTACAGTGCCGCAACTTGAGAAAGGTGAATATCAGAATTTCTTCTTGGATAGTTTTTTTATTTATTAGGGACAGTACACAGCACGATATCTTTTAAAGTTACAAACACATTTAACAATTGTGTAGGCCAATTACGACTATCCAACGGTTTAACATTTTGCGCTCGAATTAGCGTGACAAAATGTGCCAAACCAAACTAATTGCCTATTATTATTCAGACGACTTGATATTTTTTTCTCTTTTCTTTTCTTTCTTTCTTACTTTTTAGTATTTTTATACATTATTACTAACATTTACTAACTTAAATCTTTATTATTATTATTTTTCTTGTTATGAGTCTTACAGAATGAGTAAAGATTTCATATAAATTGTTTCAGCTGTTAAGAATTGTTTTTAAGGAGAATTAACAATTCTTTTTCACTAAAGCAATTTATTATTCTAATCTTTTATGGATATTTATTCTTTGGAGATGAATAAATGAGGATGTTAGTTTTGTGAAGATATTACAAATAACAAGTCAACGCCATCTTACGGTGAGACCTAAAAACTATTAATGCGATTGACAAAAGAGGAGCTAAGTCGTGCTTGTCTGTTGCTTTAAAGAATATATGATAAGAAGTACGGCCAACATACGTTAGATGGCGCTGTTAAAGATAAGATAATTAAAGAAACTATCTAAATCAATAAAGTCGAAATAGTTTATTTACTCGTACATTACAAGCTGCAGGGACAAAAAGAAACATACATTATTATTACTACAATAAATTATAAAAGCTTGTCTGGTAGAATCAAAAGGAAGCATTAGTTTTCAGACTGGTCAAATTAATAATGTGTTTTCTTCTGAAAAACTTGTCTTCTATGTCCTGTTTCATTCTGTTTATTGTTAGCAAACGGGTGGAGGTGCTATCATGTTTCCAGTGAGTTAAATTATCATCATGAGACATGAAACATTGGTAAACCTGAAAAGTACCAAATGTCAAAATATAGAAATTTGCATCTTCTTAATATTTCATTAAGATATAGAAATATACATAAATCTAGGTATTTTCTGATATTACTGCTAAATAGAACCAGTGTTGATAAGGAATTAATAAACTTAACCAGTACTTATAGTATAACTAACTAACAGTAATGAAAATTAAAGTGGATAAAATTTTGTCGTAGACAAAATTTGGATTTTCATCAGAAAATCAATATTGTTATGTTCTTTATGGGAAATTTATCATTTATTATTGCTACTAAATTAGTCTAACATTTTAAAATAAAAACTACCTTCTTAAGTCATATAGATTTTAAATAGGAGTAAAAAAGCAGATTCTTTGATGTAATAGAATTCCAAAATTAAGCTAATTTAAGAATGCTAATAACTTTTGTGTTTGATAATAGATTCACAAGGTTGAAGTAAAATTGATAAATTCAGATTGTTCTTATTATAATTTAATATAAATAATGTCAAGAAATTTAGGAAAACATTACTTTTTGGATGTGTGAAAAATACCAAAATATGACAAATTGCGCTATTATAAATACCTTTTAACTTTGGCTGATGGTTAGAACTCCTGAAAATGAAACCCCTCTACAGCTGAAAGCTGTAAGCTAACAAAAGACCACATTTAAAAACATTATTACATTATATTGTCTACCTTCAAGTTATTTTTTTTCTCAGTGATTACGTTTTATGAGGTGCGTTCAAGAGAACACTCAACGGATGCGTTCAAATATTAGTATGAACTGTTAAGCGGCATTTAAACTCACAACTATGCTACAAACACGTTACAAACATCTTCCAAATGTGAGATTGGTGTGCGCAAACCAATTGATGTACGTCATGCACGTGTTTTATGCATTTCAAAGATTAATATTACTACTCGTTATTTGCAAATGTTAAGGGGAACATTCGTTAGGCCGAATATGTGATGAAATTATCTAGTTATATAAGATAAGAATAGGATTGCCTACCGGGTAAACAAGGGGTGTGTATTTCAACCATGGTTTGGCTGTTTGTTGATGTTTGTATGCGGGATAAAGTACCTTACTACAGTTATCAATTTAATCCGCGTCTGATTTTCTTAACTATTATGTTTTCACTACGTTGTCATTAAGACAGGGACAGTTTTGTAACAGCTACACTATAAGTGTACGTCTGAGACCGGCTTTACATCAAAATCGTCATTTTCTAGATATTAAGAACACAGCGCAACGAACTACAAACTGTATGGTAACATATCCACTTTGGCGGTTTTAAAAACGCTGACATTTATACAGGCCGCTTGGTTGCTTGTATAATGTAATCGGGTCCTAAAATGAAGTTGTCGTTGTTTTTAACACAGTACATAAGCTGATAGCTAATCTGAGGTCTAAGGGAAAATTAGTGTGGCAAGTCACATTTTCCCCGATCATCGGGAGATTTTTCGACTACGGTATTTTAACTCAAGTTGTTCGAAATTACAAAACCTAAATAATCTAACTAAAATATAGGTTGTTTACATGCAAAACAAGTAATGAAGGGCTAATAATGCGTGGAAATAAAGTAAATTCATGCAAATGTGTAAATTGTCTGGAGATAAAATACTTTGAAAATTTTATAGAATATTTGAAATTAATAAGCTGCTATCTTATTAGTAGGGTTTACCTATTAAATGTGTTATGTAGTTAATTATGTATGTTGTTTAATTAATTAATAAGGTTTTCCAAGTGTTATAAATGGATATTACTATGTCACCAGAAGTTTGAAAGGCTAAAAAAGTTAGCAAGTTATTCTTAGAATTGAAGGAAGTATAAATTAAATTACTTTGGTTGGTGATTAATATAAGAAATCTACAAATAAAGTTATTATCGAATAAAAAACTTGAATATTTATAATGGGAGAATTGAGAAAAAGCTGGCAATTTTTAGTATTTATTAATTATTTATTAATTATAGAAAACAGCTGAAAAGCTTACAAATAAGTCATCTAACCGATGTTGAAACCTAAATGCTTGAGGAATTCACATTTCTTTTCTTGTTTTTATGTTCATATAATGATTTATTGACCTTTTAAAAACCACTTGACACTTGGCTGTGGAAACGTTACAGTCGGACATATTTTCTTATGTATCAGGCCATATATGGCATTTTACATAAGGATTCAACGGTTTTTCGAGAATTAAGTGGGGGTTTGAGGGACTTTAAAAGACGAAGATTGAGACCTTCGGGGATAGTTTTTGCGTATATCTAGCAGGAGTCGGAACTCTGCCGAAAAAGTCCAAGAAGCCAGTCAAAGTTTTAAGTGTAAATTTATTGTCTTTTGTTTTAATTAAAGTTAAATAGTGTTAGTTTTCTGTACATCGTAGATTTTGCATAAATAGCTAGGCATGTTGGTTCGTAACTGGTAAGCAGGTCTCATCTGGTCTTCTAGAATACTGTATTTTATAAACCCTCGTTCGGGACAGTTCTTGCTGCAGTTGGTACAGGCACAGGGCCCTGCTTGTGCTGATTGTTGCAAGGATTAAGGTAGAGTTTCATTGTTGATTTTCCAAGAAGTCTGAAGAACTTCTGAATTCATGGAACTTTTGACATCGTAAGCGCGTCCAGATGCGATTCTTTTTGTATGAAATCGTGTTGTTGTGCGTGGCCGTGTCTAAGATAGGGGAAGGGAGACTTGCTTACTGTTCCAACAGGTAGGTCACAGTTAGGACTTAGGGTTATCTTTGCTCGCGTAAAGCTCTAGGTCGTCGCCTCTTGAGCTAGCAAAGAAATCGCGACGGGAGTGTCTTAGTGATCAGTGTATGTAGTAATCAGTGTCTTTGTGTTTTAGTGAAATGTGCTTAAGTGTTGTGTGTAAAGTGAGTGATTTGTGGTAAACTAAGGTGAGGAGGATCTATTTACGAGGAATAAACAAATAGATTTCAGGTAAGTAAGCATGTTTTCTAAAATCTCCTTCAGTTCATGTTAGGGTAATTAATCAGTGTTTTTTCAGGAATACTATGTTTTGTGTGTTTTAGTGTTATTAGACGACCTAGGTACATTTAGGATCAAAAGTATTCTGTGTTGACCCAGCTATCACTCATACAACATAATTTCTTAACAAATCTAGGCTTTAAATTGAACCTAAAGTTTATTAATTTATTGCCTGTACTGTTTTTTTAGGTATCTGGCAGATCTAGGGTTAGGATGTCATGTGCTTTGCGGTTAATTAGGTATTTTGTTCACATCTAATACTTCTAGCTTTATTTGTAGGACTAAAAATACCTACATACTTTAACTTCTAATATCAGTAATACTATACTAATCCAATCATTTATTTCATGATTTAAGGTTTTACCAAAATAAATCTAGCTCAAAATTAATAAACTTAATAATAAAGTTTATTAATAAATATGCGAACAAAATATCATTGTTTTCACAGTTATAATCCTTATGACTCATGCAGGTTTCAGAACAATATTAAAATTGACAACGCTGGTCAATTGAGACCATAATATTATATAATGAATACCTGCGTGAACCATACATTTGTTATGTGTGATTTGGATGGTGTATTTTCAGAAGGTGTTCCTTGCACTTAAACACTTATTTAATTGCCTCAATAAGCAATAGTAATGAGCAAAAGGACCTTTATTGAAAATGACAAAATCCAAACAATAGTTATTATCTATATGATAAAAGCTGCTTGTATGTACTTATATATGCATACACCTATACACAAACAATCAAATTGTAGTTTGAAATGTCTGTGGATTTAATCTCCAGATATTTTAAATGAGGTATAAAGGTAAAGTTGAGCGACCCTGGATTTTAACAATAATTGTTGAGTCTATTGGTAGTTTTCAGCAGACGATCATAAACCCTTAGAGTTTTATTTTAGGGCTTTCCCCGAGGTAATTACAAGTCTAGTTACGACATTCAATCTCATTTATCAAGCGGCTAAAATAGGCTTGTTTGAAAAATGTTGAGGGCTTGGGCAGTTCTTGGCCTTGTGCCTTGAAACTCTAACACCATAGTTAATAGTGATTTGTTAGAATGTGATGTTATGACTGAACACCTTAAGCCATGTTAGGCGGACCTGCCAGTGGAGAATCTGTGTGTACGGTCATATCATATTCTGATGAGATTACTGTTAATTATGAGGCTTGATCAGATGTCCATTGGTTTCCTGATGCAATTACTTCAAAACTAAACTTTGTTCTTGTGATATCAGTGGTTGTGGACAAATCTCCATTCGGCTATTGATATACAAGGCAGAGTACATCCACCTCCCTGTGTTCATATTTTTATGACCGTCTGGTGAACTAAAACCAAAGCTTGATAGACTTTAGAAATAACTTAAAGTTGGGAGCTTAGCCGGTAAAGGTTGTTGGTTTGGTATACTCTATACAGACTTATATTATACATTACAAGACAGAATTATTTGTCTATTTTATAATCATACTGACCCACATCAGTACCTGATTTAATCATACTATGATTTAACAATACATTCAATGTCATCTTGAACTGTTCCAATTGGTTCAGCGATATGCTGTTTTTTCCATGTCAATGCAATAGCCTTGTAACATACATGGATTTTATACAGAACACAACTATACAATGGCAGCCGTTGGCTGTTACTATAATCACAAATTTTAATCCCTTGATAGAGCTTAGTCTGGAAATATGCGGAGCCGCGAATATACGCCAGTAACTGGATTTGCTCAGTGCCATCCACCGAAAACGTTGACGGTAGGTTTCCGTACCAGCTGACCTCTATGGGAACTTATACTACACAAACCTATGGACATGCAGGCTGAATTGTTCACCTAATTGTACCTGGGAACACCACATTGTGCCTCCCTAGTGGTCGGTACCATCACCAACTTATGTAATCACTTGGTATAGATTCTACGGAACTATCCCAATGCTTACCCACTCCTGGCTGTGTATGTTGCATGGTGACGCAATGACATGGAATACTACTAGGAACATTTACATCTATTCCAGTATGGTTAAATCGGTGTACCTTCCTCTTTCATGTCGATTTTAAATAGCGCCACAGTTGCGCAGTACATAGTTACCGGGAAAGCATCTAGTTATGCTGGTGTGCGTTTGGAATTAAGGTCGGGGGCTGGTGGTAGAGACCTTCCAAGGCTTATAGCCTTGGCTCCATTATCTTCATCCTTATTTATTTATCTTTAATTTATCCAAATCATCAATATAATTTATGCTATGTCAAATATTAATATATTATAATGCTTATTAATTTTAAGATCAGAATAAGGCTTTTTAGTTATAGGATAGAATTAGTACATGTGCACTTGATAATGAAACATCTAGACTCGAGCCAGACATACCAAAAGAGTCCGGGTTACTACTACTTAAAATCACAACGTAGGTCCTTTTATAATTAGACGATCAAATTTGGCCAATACTAAGTCTTCATGAGGTTTCAGTTACCTATAGCTGTAATCAATTGAGGATTATATTACCATAGATATTAAACGATGGTAGAAGAAGTGGAGTTTACAATGGGTACCATTCACTAGGATCTTAGATCTTAATAGCCCAGGTGAGCTGTTCACAATTGTTGCCGTGACCAGCGGATGTTTGGTTTTAAAAATGTCTGGTTAGACTAGATGTTTCAAAGTGCAACTAGTCTTTATATTAATTGAGTGCAAAGCGAAAATGTCTGTGTGCCTAGCGAAGTTATAAAAGCATGAGGGCAAAATAAAAATAAAAACTTGCTCTAAACCATTTAATAGTTCTGTTTGGCTTGGCGATTAGGTTATTTTTCAGTGCAGTTATGCCATGCGGCATTGCGTAATAAGTGCTCAAGCATTCATAGTCTTCACCAAAAGAACAGTACAGGCAAACTGAAATAAAAACAATAGCGTTAGAAGCATGAAAACAAACATTAGTTAGCATAAAATCGCAACCCATTAACAACAAAATGACAAAAAGAGTGATACCTGGGGGTTTATTGTATGTTACTTCGTATCGGCTTTATTTCAGATCTTTTTATTATTGCGTATAGCTATTACTTTTTCTGTGCTTTTCATATTTTTTATAATAATTTGTGTTCGTCGTATTGATTTATTTTTCATGTTTGACAATTATTACTTTGACATGACTAGTGCCGTAATCGTATTATCGTAAACTCACCGAACCGATTATCGAGTTAATCGATTCCAACTAAACTTAACAGAATTTTACTAATATATTACTAAACAGTTTTTTAGTGACGGAAAAATCGATAAGATTACTGATAAATTCATTAATTATTTATTTAAACGATAACAATAGCTAAATAGTTAAATTTAATAGTAGTATGCTGGGGCCGAAAAATCTTCGAAATAAATTTATTTCTTGTATTCTATTGTTTTATGTAAATACTTTTTAACATTTAAAGTTGAGAAACACGAATAGAAATAGTTCGATTATTAGTTCATTCAAAAGTAGAATCGATTCATTCATAGTGATTGAATAGCGTAAATATCGATTTTTCTGTCACATCCCTTATCATAATACGTATCTTGAAGTGTCAAGACAAAGTATTGCCAGCGGAAGGTTTTAAAAATAGTACAAAATATCAGAATTTAAAAACGTATTTCGTAAGAATTTATAATTATTCGGGTTCAAATGATAAAAGTCTAGTTAACGGGTAGTAGTAATGTTGATTTATTAGGAAAGAATAAGTTTTGGTTACTGCGGTTGGTAATTTTAAATCATGAAGCCTACAAGAATATTATTATCATAATATTATTTTTCACATATTCATTACAAAAATTCGCAAAGTTTCGGATATTTTTTTGTTAAGTTGGTAACTTTTGACATCTTTTTATTCATTCTTTAAAAATAGGTAAAGGTATGATGTGATCGTACGGCTTTATTATTTACTGTTTACATAAGGAAAATTACGGAATTTTTTTTGTCGACACGTCACAATTTTAGGCTCATTATGCCCTGATAAGATAGTAGCTTATGTTCACAGACACAATCATAAAAATGACACCAGACTTTTGTACATTTTAGCTAGGGGGAATAGTTAATGTGCGTTCATTTCATTCAGTAGGTAAATCTGTCGTCAATTATTTTAACGAAATAGTTCACGGAACTGTAGAAAAAAAATAGTGACTCGGTGGCTTAGTGGTTAGTTACGGGTTCGATTCCTGTTCGAGGGGTTGATCTGATGCGAGTCGGTTTTCCTTCTTAGTACGTTCAAAAATGTCACAGCTTAGCAGTTTTTAGAAAAAAAAAAGAGAAATGTGACTCGGTGACCTAGTGGTTAGCTCACGGGTTCGAATCCTGTTCGGAGTTTGGATGGTACAGATTAGATTCTTCTTAGTGTGTTATTTGGTTTTGTACTTTTGAGTTATTTTGCTAGAAATGTCATTATACTAAATTTAGTTTGAAATTTTTACAAAAAATTCAATTATCTCGAAAACGGTGGGTCTGATAGAAAAAATAGTCGAATTTTGACCCCCTTTTAGAAACCGCGTAGTAGGTTAGTAGCACCTGATAAGCTATCAAAAAACGGTCTAGGGCGAACTTTAAATTTTTTTTCTATACTAAATTTTATAAAAATTTATTAAAGTTTTATTATGTGGCAAATTGTGGCAGGATTTAAATGCTATAGCATTTTGGGGCTTAGATAATTTTGAAAAAAGGCCTTAATCCATAGACAATTTCTTTAATAGTTTTGTAGGACAACATTTTGATTACATTTTAGTAGACTAGGTACGTAGACTAGTAATAGTGACCTACTAACAGTCTAGGTTATCATGTAAATAGTCATTTATTACGTGACACATGTCACACGACACATAGGTAAATGAATAGAAATCCACTACGCGATCATTACGCGATAGGTACAGTTCGCGTCACGTCGCGTCGGACTGTTTTCATAGTTCAACTGATTAGTTTATTTGGTTTTCGAGTAATTTAATAAAAACTTAACTTAGCAAAGGTACAGTTCGCGTCACGTCGCGTTGGACTGTTTTCATAGTTCAACTGATTAGTTTATTTGGTTTTCGAGTAATTTAATAAAAACTAACTTAGCAACTTTTCGAGTATAGTTATCACTTTAAACTACATGTAGCTAAGGATTTTATACGAAAAAGTACGGGGTTAGTATCTATTTACTTTTATTTACGTTGTACATTCAGCGGTGCGTCGAACTGTACTTGTTAACTTTGGACGTGGTTATAAGAATTTACGATAATTCGGCTGACGAAACCGATGCGCTGTTGTGTGTACATGTGAGCATATTTTTATTATCTGTACTGGTTGTTTTGCGTAAAGCGAACTAATATCTATAAAAAAGGTAACTTAGCTATTTTAATTCTTCAACATATTTAATTTTAATTTTTAAACGAATTATTGTCGCTAGCAGAAATCAGTTTACGTAAAAGATTAGGTAGGAGCGGGAGCGAAAAAGTGCGTGCATTCGCCTCGGGAACAAAATAGCACTGAAGCGCACTTCGGTGCATCGCTCGAGCTCAGACTGGCGCACTCCGTCACAGCGGTCAAGAGCGAGTTGCTTTGCTATACTAGCGTGCGCCCCGTTCTCGCTCGTGCTATAAAGTTAACTTTTAATGTAAAATAAATTAAATAATTAAATTTTGGAAATGTTTACATGATAATAAAAATCACTAAATACAGTAGGTCACTACAGGTATCAGTTGCGCTATTTAGTTACGAATATTACGAAGGAGTGACAAACAAACAAACTTATGTACTGATTTTAGTGCATAAATACGTGGAGGTACCACGTACTACTGTGTACACCTCGTGTACCACCAGGGTATCTGCACTAAAGTTTATGGTTACGTGAATATCTTTTGTGTTAGTGTAAATTGGTTGTATTGCCCCACGGACGGACTTGTGATTTAATTAATAGTGAAAACTAAGTTGACTAAGTGAGTGCTGTGTGAAATACTTATTTGTGTTAGAAGTGTTAAGATATTAAGTGTACAGTGTTTTAAGTGTTATCAAGTGATAGTGCAGTGAGCTGTGTCAGTATTGGTGTTTGAAGAATATTGTGAAGTGAAACAAGTGAAAAATGTTTACAATAAAATATTATTTTTTTTCTTCATCTTATCAACAAGAAGTCCGGGGAAGAGTACTAGCCATTACCTCTTATGGAAGAAATGAATGGTAACCATTAGTGACGTGGAAATATTTTAACGGCTACGTAGTGAAACTTCATCATCAGTCATCACCTTCATACCTGCGTGCTCACCGACCATACAACAAGCTGCATGCTATGTCCAGGAGTTTATAATTGATGTATTGTTAACATATTGTGAGTTGTTAAAATAATAAATGGTTTATGTATACCTACCTAACACCAATGGATTTTATTTTTTCCCTTTCTAATCATCTTCTTTTACTTAGTACAAAATGCGGTTTGGTTTATTTATTTATAAAAAAAAATTGTGTAGGTATACGGATGCATTAGGTAACTGACGACTTGCTGATTCCCTAGTGCGTAATTTTCACTTGAGGGTTAATGATTTCTTTTACTAAAGGGCAGTTAAGGCTCATGATAGAAATCTAATATTATAAATAGATTTAACGAGTATACCTTACTAGTTTATACCTACCATGGGAATGATAAATTATCTCTTGTTATGTTTAAGTGGGGCCGCGCCATTTGTTAAGTAAATAATTTAGGGTTAGGTTGTTATTACTTAGGACTTAGGTAAAGCTTTTTATTTTAACAACAATGGAATAATAGATGTTACGGGTAGTTGGCGGGTTTTTTTTTTTTTCATGTGTGTAGTTGTTTGATTAATTATTCGAGTACATATAAACGCGAGTTGTTAACTATTCTATGTACAGTCTTGTCTGATCGAATAAGATGCGGGTTTTTATTTATGTGATTGCGGTTTGTCGGCAATGGGTTGTAAGTGGGTGTTACAATGGTTGGTCGCTGGGGGGCGCTGTAGTAGAAATATTACTATTAGATTTGTCAAGAGTAGCTTAACCAATGATGTTGATGCGGTTTTAGAATAAATTACTAGGAGGTTCCTTTTTAAGGGTTTAAATAAGTAAGTCTCGTATGAAAGACAGGAGATAAAATGTTTTGATACTTACGTAACTATTTTAGACCAATAACTCTAAATTTTTCTTGACTTCTTTATCAATTTAGCACACACATAGAATAAAACTAACACTAATTTCGGTAAACTATTTATGGTATTGTCTATTTAAATAGTCTAGTCTAGACAATTAGTTCGCGCCAATTTACATAGATGGCGTTAGTTGTTTATAGACCATCTGTTATTCTAAAACTATTCGGTATAGTTTAGTGTTACAAACACAGTCTAGTGGATTTTATTAAAACCAAATACGTGGTGTATTTAGATGAAACGTGATTAAATTAATTTAGATGTATAGTTCACTGAGAGTTAAAGAGATGGCGCTAGTAGGATGTTTACCACTTTGATAAATTTTCATTTTCGGCTTTCATTAAATTTCTTTTGTATTCTTTTTTCCTTTTGAAAAAAATACAGTTACCTACTTATTAAAATATTATAAATATTTTTTTACTCTTTGAATAATAATAATAATAAAATATTTAAACAATACCTACGTTTAGTTACAGCGCCACCCAGTACGTGATGCTGTATGTTTTGGATTCACAGTAGTAACACTAATTTTATTTGTATAAGTACGAATATTTTTTTTCTGGTTTTGATTTATTTTGATTATGATTTCGCGGTATTGCTCGGCATTTTTTTTTCGCGTTTATTATTATTTCTTTTGCGTTTCGGGTTACAATTTCGATTCAATAGCGTTCCTGCTTGCGTTTAGTTAAACGTTTCTGCTATTATTATTAGGTTTTAATAACTTTAAGATGACAAATACAACGAACTACATTCTTATTCGAATATGACATTGTTCATTTAGGCTTTTAACTTTTCATTAATTATTAATAGAATATAAATTAGAAAAATTTTTTTTTCAATCTTGGACATAAGTGCGATATTACCAGTTTAACGTAGACACGTTTGTTCCAGAGTGCATTTTCGGGGTGCTTTAGAAAGTGAAAAGTGAAAGTGAACTTATCCAGAGTGCATTATAATTAATTACGAGCGAACAATCTCTAGTGTTAAAGTGAACTACCTACTATTTTTTTATTCTTTGACTTTATTAGCGAGTGTTTTTTTTTAGTGTTAAAGTGAACTACTATTTTTTTATTCTTTTGACTTATTATTGAGTGATTTTTAGTGTTAAGGTGAACTACTATTTTTTTATTATTCTTCTGACTTTATTATTGAGTGTTTTTTTTTTTTGTGTTTTATATTTTTTCTTTTCTTTTAATTTTATTAATGAGTGGATTTTTATGTTAATGTGAACTTAAATTTTTTGACTTTAATTTATGGTGGTTAAATAGTAAGTGAACCTTGAGTGTATAAGTGAACTTAAAAGTGAGTCTAAAGGTGAACGTGATCCAATAAAACCTTCAAGATGCCGAAACAAAGAGCACAACCTAAAGCCGCTGCTACAAGAAGGTCCAATATTGTGACTCGAGGGGCCGCCATAGCAGACCCCCCTCCAGAGCCGAGAAGGGTCACTTCAGTGCAGTATATGTCACGTATGGTACAGCGAGCTGTAAATACCATCAATAATAAAATAGCTGAATTAGAAAACAAGATTTCAACCCCCTCAACACCTGTCGAAGCATCAGATACATCTATACAAGGAAGCGACACTAATATTCAAGCTTTAGTACAGCCTGGACCTTCTACGGTGTATTATCCAGTACCCCAAATGTCTGCTGAGAAACCCAAGTATCCGTCAAAATACAAGCACCCTGTGACCTTCATTGAAGATTTGACAGCATATCTGAAGAAGTATCCTGGAACTACTGATATTGTTGATATGGTCCTGGAATCCCTTGACGGTGAAGTACGAGAATGGGGAAGGTTATATAGGAGTAGATGGACACAGTTTGAGGACTTCAAAAGGGACTTCTTGGAAAATTTTTGGGGAGAAGCAGAACAAGGAGAATTGAGGAGGAAAATTGTACAAAACACATGGGATGGGACACAATCAATGTTAAGCCATTTCATATCGCTATGTGGTCAAGCGAAGATGTTGACATACCCTATACAAGAACAACAGTTAGTAAGCGACATCATCGGACATTTCCCCAGAAATATCCAATACGCATGGAATGCGTCTAATTACACCACCATACTACAAGCTACAGAATTTTTACGCAAATTAGACAATGTGAACAAGCGAACAGACCTCAAACAGAAGAATACCCGAACGAACGTTGTACAAAAGCCTGCGGCAGCCGAACAACATCAACCAGAAAACAGAAACAATTTCAACCGGAAGAGGCAGTTCAATGACCGACCGGCACGTCAAGCCACATCGAATAGAATAGCAAAAACCAATGTTGTAAATATTGTAAATGATTCTAACAATTCTTCTAATGAACCCACAAATAATTTAAACGAGTAGGTGTTGATGTAAGTCGCTCCGTTACATCGACATTAGGAGGGGCCGATTTAACTCCAGTAGCTTTAAAAATTATGCTAGATCTCGGGTGGAAGCCTGGACAGACATTAGGAACGCGCGATGAAGGGATTCTTAAACCCATAGTCATCAAAGGTCAATGCAATAAGGCAGGTTTAGGGTCAGGTATAAAAGAAACTAACTTAAGTAACTTTGAGTTGCAAGTGGTAGATACTCTTAAAGCACAATCAGAGTTAGGTAATAGTTCATCAGTTCAAACTGAGGTAGTTTCGTCACTATTTGAGGAAGAAGATAACATTTCTGTTGATAAACTCGAAATGGTCAAGTCTGAAGTTGAGGTAGAAATATTTAATCATCGTGTTATATGTCTTGTTGATACTGGTAGTGACATCACGTGTATTTCCGAGTCATTTTGGGAAACTCTCAAGTCACAGGGTGGAAATAAATTAAATATGCTACCCGTTAAGCCGATTCAGATTCGTGGGGCCGTAGGACAAAAGAGCGCTAAAATACAACAAATGGTCTTATTGCCTGTAAGGTTAGGGAATATTGATCTAGAAATCCGATTTCTAATAGTACCAAAATTAGTTCACTCCGCGATATTAGGGTTTGATTGGCTTGTTGCAAATAAAACTAATATCAGATTACAAGCTCCTCCAGTAGGGTTAATAATTAGTCACAATAGCCAAAGAGTGTTAATTCCTTTCATCGAGTATGTATTTGAGGGTCAAGTTTCAGAAATTGCGAAGGTAGATAGTAATTTTGACTTTGAAAAGTATTTACAGGAAATCAAAACAGGGATACCTCTTAAAGGGACACAGACTAATAAATTGAGACAAGTGTTAAGAAAACACAGTGATGTTTTTACTAAGAGATTAGGACGTGCAAATAGCTATGAGCACGTAATAAAAATGACGGATCATAGTCCAGTTATAAGACGCTCTTATCCCGTTCCATATGCGTATAGACAACGAATGGAGGAAAAACTAGCTGAAATGGTTGAAATGGGTATAATATCTAGAGGTTCCACTCCATATTGTAGTCCATTAACATTCACATTAAAGCCCGACGGTTCAATTAGGGTTCTGTTAGATGCACGGGAAATTAACAAATATATGGTAGCTGAAGCTGAAGCTCCACCTATGCAAATAGACGTTTTGAATTCGTTTCATGGGGTTAATTACATCAGCATTATAGACCTTAATAATGCGTACTTCCAAGTTGCAATCTCAGAGGATAGTAGAAAGTATACGGGGTTCACATTTAATGGAAAATCTTACATGTACAATGTTTTACCACAAGGACTTAAAACATCTGTTGGAAGCTTCAGCCGGGCAATAGATCAGATATTAGGGCCTGAAGTTAGTCATTTTTGTGTCAAGTACTTGGATGATATCGCGATTCTAACGCAAGGTAGTTTAGAAGAACATCTAGAACATATCGACATTATATTAAACAAATTAAAGTCAGCAGGACTTACCTGTAATCTTGAAAAATGTAAATTCATTTGTAAGGAGGTAAAAATGCTAGGTCATATTATTTCTACGGAAGGAATTAGAACAGATCCAGAGAAAATAGAATCCATAAAGAATTTTCCGATTCCTAAAAAGATAAAACATTTAAGGGCATTTTTAGGACTATGTAATTACTATAGGCGTTTCATTCCTGATTACAATAGTACTATTCAACCCTTATGTCAATTATTAAAGAAAAGTAAAGGTTGGACCTGGACTTCAGAAGCTCAGGTAGCCTTTGAGGAACTAAAAGGCAAGTTTTTGAATTCAATAATGTTGCATCATCCGGATATGTCTAGGCCTTATTATCTGCAGACTGATAGTTCTGGAGTAGGTTTAGCTGGAGTTCTATTTCAGTACGATGATAAGGGTGAAATGAAAATATTAGGATACTGTAGTAGAGCTTTGAGGGGCGCTGAACTAAGATGGACAGTCACAGAACAAGAATTTTGGGCAATAATTTATTGTTTGCGAAAGTTCGAGACGTATTTGAGAGGCGCGAAATTAATAATTAGGACTGACCATAAAGCATTGACGTTTGTTAGAACTTGGAAATTATACAATAGCCGAATAATAAGATGGATCCTTTTCCTTGAACAGTTTGATTATACCATTGAACACATAAAGGGTAAAGACAATGTCGCTGTTGATGTGCTGTCTAGGTTTCCACCTGATTCAGCATTAATACAGGATGATAAGGTGTATTGTCCTGAGATTCATTATATGGAGGCCACTAAAAACAAAACTCTGATAGCTGATTTGAAAAACATAGCTAATTTTCAAGCTAACGATAACGAGGTTCAGTTAATTATGAGTGTTGTAAATAAAACTAATAATAATCTAGTTGGTAAATTAGGTAAAATAGCTCAACGATGTTATATTAAGGATAGAGTAGTGTATTTCAAGATAGATTCGGATAAACATGTAATCTATTTGCCTACTAGCTTGAGAGAGGAAATAATACTTCAAGTCCATAAAGAAATGGGTCACCAAGGGGCGTATAAAGTACTTAAATATCTCAAAGATAGATTTTATTGGCTTGGGATGAACAAAACAGTAAAAGCCTTATTACGAACTTGTCATATTTGCCAGGTCTCTAAAAGTGATAATATAAAGTATGTAGGCGAATGTAAGTCTATTGTAACAGAACAAGTAGGAGACATGGTAATGGCAGATTTGTATGGGCCTTTACCTAAAGGTAGATTTGGAGTTGCTTATATACTTGTAATCCAGGATTCATTTAGCAAATTTGTTAAGTTATATGATTTAGCAAAGGCTACTTCACGATCAGTAATTTCTAAATTAAAACAATTCGCTAAAATAATCAAGCCTAAGGTAGTCATGACAGATAATGGCAGTCAATTCTCATCTGATAGCTGGAAACAAGCTTTAAAAGACATCGAAATTAAACCAATATACACAACTGTTAGAAACCCTAGACCTAACACCACGGAAAGGGTAAATAAAGAGTTAGGACGACTATTTAGAACATATTGTCATAAAAATCATAAGGGGTGGGCAACGATATTAAACAATATAGAGCAGTTGTACAATAACACCTTCCATGAAAGTACCGGTTTTACTCCTAACGAAATATTATATGGCTCGTGTAACAGCATGTCATTTGACAATTGTCTGCCACAACTAAACAAAATTAAAGACATTAATGATGTCAGGGCAAAGGCTAGGCAAAATCTAAAAGATAACAGTGTAAAACGACAAACTAGGTTCAATAGATCTCATCGGTTGATCGAATTTCATATTGGTGATTATGTAAAGATCCGTAAGGTTAACAAGTCAGAGGCTCAGAAAAAACTTACAAAGAAATTTCAATTACTTTACGAAGGTCCTTATGTAGTTAGCGCCGTGCCTTTTGCAAATGTTTACACGTTAATGGACCCTAAGACCAAGCAGATTAGGGGCAACTTTAATGCCATTCATTTAAATAGATATTATGTGTAAACATTCAATCACAAGTTGCTTATAATAGGTTAAGGAAAATTGATTATGATGAACAAATCATTAAAATATTATGTACAGTTAAGTTAGGTTTCACTTGGTATAACCATACATTTTAGAGTTAGTTTTGTTTTGTTTTTTTTTCTTTTTATTTTATTATTTTCATTTATTTTCATTTTTGACTAAGAATCCTGGTTTTATAATGACATACCGTGTAATCGAGCCAATTAGGTTTGTTAAATTTGTTTGTGGTTTGTAAATATTATTATGTTAGTTAAATTCATTCATTTTATTTGTGGGATTTAATGTTGTAAATATTATTATGTTAGTTAAGTTCATTCATTTTATTTGTGGGTTTTAGTGTTGTAAATGTTTTAGTTAAGTTTAATCGTTTTATTTGTGTCTTTTAATGTTGCAAATATGTTGGAGTTCAATTAT
This sequence comes from Agriphila straminella, assembly GCA_950108535.1. NCBI lineage: Eukaryota > Metazoa > Arthropoda > Insecta > Lepidoptera > Crambidae > Agriphila > Agriphila straminella. The sequence goes on along the minus strand of OX467306.1, from coordinate 7,622,626 downwards.
TTTAGGGTCGTTACGTTATTTAAGTTACTTGTGTACTTGGATAATTACCATAGCTAATATTGTGAATAATATCATTCTTTTACTATGTCATAATTTGACTTGCGGAGTTTGATAGAGTTTATCTCTGATATTGTGGTAAGAGCAAGTTAAACATACTAATCTTAAGATTAATGACTAGCTATTGAATAATTCTTACTATAATAAAAAAAGGGGGGACTGATTTTATTCCGATTATGATCTTAGGAATATTTAACGATATCATTTGTGAATTGATGTTGTACTAAAAATAGAGTGCAAATATTATCATGTAAAGTATTTCATAACTACACTATTATAATGAATCGCTTTTGGAAAGCTGCAATTATTGTTATTTGAACAGTGTTGATTCAACAAATCTATATACTAATTTGTATTTAATAATAGATTTTGGGGAATCGCTGGGTCAGGGAAATGACTCGAGTACGACTGTCAGAACGCTTGAAAGGATGAATAACCTTAATTATGCGTTTTACATTCAAATCGACGACCTCAATCGGTCTACTGTCTTAATATCATTTTAAATTGGTTAAAAGGTAAACTATCAAGCGTTATAATAACAATCATACTCGGTGGGGTGTAGGGAGGTCATTTCAGGGGGTAGGGGGCTACTCACACCTTGCGAAAAAAAAAAAAAAAAAAAAAAAAAATGGTTTTTTATTTTCCAATCTTCCTCCAAATTTTTTATATATTATTATTGCGGCAATTATTATGCTTTGTATTGTTTAGATGATTTATAACTCAAATTATTTTTCATTATTAATCAGGGGCCGGATGTGCCAAACCAAACTAATTGCCTATTATTATTCAGACGACTTGATATTTTTTTCTCTTTTCTTTTCTTTCTTTCTTACTTTTTAGTATTTTTATACATTATTACTAACATTTACTAACTTAAATCTTTATTATTATTATTTTTCTTGTTATGAGTCTTACAGAATGAGTAAAGATTTCATATAAATTGTTTCAGCTGTTAAGAATTGTTTTTAAGGAGAATTAACAATTCTTTTTCACTAAAGCAATTTATTATTCTAATCTTTTATGGATATTTATTCTTTGGAGATGAATAAATGAGGATGTTAGTTTTGTGAAGATATTACAAATAACAAGTCAACGCCATCTTACGGTGAGACCTAAAAACTATTAATGCGATTGACAAAAGAGGAGCTAAGTCGTGCTTGTCTGTTGCTTTAAAGAATATATGATAAGAAGTACGGCCAACATACGTTAGATGGCGCTGTTAAAGATAAGATAATTAAAGAAACTATCTAAATCAATAAAGTCGAAATAGTTTATTTACTCGTACATTACAAGCTGCAGGGACAAAAAGAAACATACATTATTATTACTACAATAAATTATAAAAGCTTGTCTGGTAGAATCAAAAGGAAGCATTAGTTTTCAGACTGGTCAAATTAATAATGTGTTTTCTTCTGAAAAACTTGTCTTCTATGTCCTGTTTCATTCTGTTTATTGTTAGCAAACGGGTGGAGGTGCTATCATGTTTCCAGTGAGTTAAATTATCATCATGAGACATGAAACATTGGTAAACCTGAAAAGTACCAAATGTCAAAATATAGAAATTTGCATCTTCTTAATATTTCATTAAGATATAGAAATATACATAAATCTAGGTATTTTCTGATATTACTGCTAAATAGAACCAGTGTTGATAAGGAATTAATAAACTTAACCAGTACTTATAGTATAACTAACTAACAGTAATGAAAATTAAAGTGGATAAAATTTTGTCGTAGACAAAATTTGGATTTTCATCAGAAAATCAATATTGTTATGTTCTTTATGGGAAATTTATCATTTATTATTGCTACTAAATTAGTCTAACATTTTAAAATAAAAACTACCTTCTTAAGTCATATAGATTTTAAATAGGAGTAAAAAAGCAGATTCTTTGATGTAATAGAATTCCAAAATTAAGCTAATTTAAGAATGCTAATAACTTTTGTGTTTGATAATAGATTCACAAGGTTGAAGTAAAATTGATAAATTCAGATTGTTCTTATTATAATTTAATATAAATAATGTCAAGAAATTTAGGAAAACATTACTTTTTGGATGTGTGAAAAATACCAAAATATGACAAATTGCGCTATTATAAATACCTTTTAACTTTGGCTGATGGTTAGAACTCCTGAAAATGAAACCCCTCTACAGCTGAAAGCTGTAAGCTAACAAAAGACCACATTTAAAAACATTATTACATTATATTGTCTACCTTCAAGTTATTTTTTTTCTCAGTGATTACGTTTTATGAGGTGCGTTCAAGAGAACACTCAACGGATGCGTTCAAATATTAGTATGAACTGTTAAGCGGCATTTAAACTCACAACTATGCTACAAACACGTTACAAACATCTTCCAAATGTGAGATTGGTGTGCGCAAACCAATTGATGTACGTCATGCACGTGTTTTATGCATTTCAAAGATTAATATTACTACTCGTTATTTGCAAATGTTAAGGGGAACATTCGTTAGGCCGAATATGTGATGAAATTATCTAGTTATATAAGATAAGAATAGGATTGCCTACCGGGTAAACAAGGGGTGTGTATTTCAACCATGGTTTGGCTGTTTGTTGATGTTTGTATGCGGGATAAAGTACCTTACTACAGTTATCAATTTAATCCGCGTCTGATTTTCTTAACTATTATGTTTTCACTACGTTGTCATTAAGACAGGGACAGTTTTGTAACAGCTACACTATAAGTGTACGTCTGAGACCGGCTTTACATCAAAATCGTCATTTTCTAGATATTAAGAACACAGCGCAACGAACTACAAACTGTATGGTAACATATCCACTTTGGCGGTTTTAAAAACGCTGACATTTATACAGGCCGCTTGGTTGCTTGTATAATGTAATCGGGTCCTAAAATGAAGTTGTCGTTGTTTTTAACACAGTACATAAGCTGATAGCTAATCTGAGGTCTAAGGGAAAATTAGTGTGGCAAGTCACATTTTCCCCGATCATCGGGAGATTTTTCGACTACGGTATTTTAACTCAAGTTGTTCGAAATTACAAAACCTAAATAATCTAACTAAAATATAGGTTGTTTACATGCAAAACAAGTAATGAAGGGCTAATAATGCGTGGAAATAAAGTAAATTCATGCAAATGTGTAAATTGTCTGGAGATAAAATACTTTGAAAATTTTATAGAATATTTGAAATTAATAAGCTGCTATCTTATTAGTAGGGTTTACCTATTAAATGTGTTATGTAGTTAATTATGTATGTTGTTTAATTAATTAATAAGGTTTTCCAAGTGTTATAAATGGATATTACTATGTCACCAGAAGTTTGAAAGGCTAAAAAAGTTAGCAAGTTATTCTTAGAATTGAAGGAAGTATAAATTAAATTACTTTGGTTGGTGATTAATATAAGAAATCTACAAATAAAGTTATTATCGAATAAAAAACTTGAATATTTATAATGGGAGAATTGAGAAAAAGCTGGCAATTTTTAGTATTTATTAATTATTTATTAATTATAGAAAACAGCTGAAAAGCTTACAAATAAGTCATCTAACCGATGTTGAAACCTAAATGCTTGAGGAATTCACATTTCTTTTCTTGTTTTTATGTTCATATAATGATTTATTGACCTTTTAAAAACCACTTGACACTTGGCTGTGGAAACGTTACAGTCGGACATATTTTCTTATGTATCAGGCCATATATGGCATTTTACATAAGGATTCAACGGTTTTTCGAGAATTAAGTGGGGGTTTGAGGGACTTTAAAAGACGAAGATTGAGACCTTCGGGGATAGTTTTTGCGTATATCTAGCAGGAGTCGGAACTCTGCCGAAAAAGTCCAAGAAGCCAGTCAAAGTTTTAAGTGTAAATTTATTGTCTTTTGTTTTAATTAAAGTTAAATAGTGTTAGTTTTCTGTACATCGTAGATTTTGCATAAATAGCTAGGCATGTTGGTTCGTAACTGGTAAGCAGGTCTCATCTGGTCTTCTAGAATACTGTATTTTATAAACCCTCGTTCGGGACAGTTCTTGCTGCAGTTGGTACAGGCACAGGGCCCTGCTTGTGCTGATTGTTGCAAGGATTAAGGTAGAGTTTCATTGTTGATTTTCCAAGAAGTCTGAAGAACTTCTGAATTCATGGAACTTTTGACATCGTAAGCGCGTCCAGATGCGATTCTTTTTGTATGAAATCGTGTTGTTGTGCGTGGCCGTGTCTAAGATAGGGGAAGGGAGACTTGCTTACTGTTCCAACAGGTAGGTCACAGTTAGGACTTAGGGTTATCTTTGCTCGCGTAAAGCTCTAGGTCGTCGCCTCTTGAGCTAGCAAAGAAATCGCGACGGGAGTGTCTTAGTGATCAGTGTATGTAGTAATCAGTGTCTTTGTGTTTTAGTGAAATGTGCTTAAGTGTTGTGTGTAAAGTGAGTGATTTGTGGTAAACTAAGGTGAGGAGGATCTATTTACGAGGAATAAACAAATAGATTTCAGGTAAGTAAGCATGTTTTCTAAAATCTCCTTCAGTTCATGTTAGGGTAATTAATCAGTGTTTTTTCAGGAATACTATGTTTTGTGTGTTTTAGTGTTATTAGACGACCTAGGTACATTTAGGATCAAAAGTATTCTGTGTTGACCCAGCTATCACTCATACAACATAATTTCTTAACAAATCTAGGCTTTAAATTGAACCTAAAGTTTATTAATTTATTGCCTGTACTGTTTTTTTAGGTATCTGGCAGATCTAGGGTTAGGATGTCATGTGCTTTGCGGTTAATTAGGTATTTTGTTCACATCTAATACTTCTAGCTTTATTTGTAGGACTAAAAATACCTACATACTTTAACTTCTAATATCAGTAATACTATACTAATCCAATCATTTATTTCATGATTTAAGGTTTTACCAAAATAAATCTAGCTCAAAATTAATAAACTTAATAATAAAGTTTATTAATAAATATGCGAACAAAATATCATTGTTTTCACAGTTATAATCCTTATGACTCATGCAGGTTTCAGAACAATATTAAAATTGACAACGCTGGTCAATTGAGACCATAATATTATATAATGAATACCTGCGTGAACCATACATTTGTTATGTGTGATTTGGATGGTGTATTTTCAGAAGGTGTTCCTTGCACTTAAACACTTATTTAATTGCCTCAATAAGCAATAGTAATGAGCAAAAGGACCTTTATTGAAAATGACAAAATCCAAACAATAGTTATTATCTATATGATAAAAGCTGCTTGTATGTACTTATATATGCATACACCTATACACAAACAATCAAATTGTAGTTTGAAATGTCTGTGGATTTAATCTCCAGATATTTTAAATGAGGTATAAAGGTAAAGTTGAGCGACCCTGGATTTTAACAATAATTGTTGAGTCTATTGGTAGTTTTCAGCAGACGATCATAAACCCTTAGAGTTTTATTTTAGGGCTTTCCCCGAGGTAATTACAAGTCTAGTTACGACATTCAATCTCATTTATCAAGCGGCTAAAATAGGCTTGTTTGAAAAATGTTGAGGGCTTGGGCAGTTCTTGGCCTTGTGCCTTGAAACTCTAACACCATAGTTAATAGTGATTTGTTAGAATGTGATGTTATGACTGAACACCTTAAGCCATGTTAGGCGGACCTGCCAGTGGAGAATCTGTGTGTACGGTCATATCATATTCTGATGAGATTACTGTTAATTATGAGGCTTGATCAGATGTCCATTGGTTTCCTGATGCAATTACTTCAAAACTAAACTTTGTTCTTGTGATATCAGTGGTTGTGGACAAATCTCCATTCGGCTATTGATATACAAGGCAGAGTACATCCACCTCCCTGTGTTCATATTTTTATGACCGTCTGGTGAACTAAAACCAAAGCTTGATAGACTTTAGAAATAACTTAAAGTTGGGAGCTTAGCCGGTAAAGGTTGTTGGTTTGGTATACTCTATACAGACTTATATTATACATTACAAGACAGAATTATTTGTCTATTTTATAATCATACTGACCCACATCAGTACCTGATTTAATCATACTATGATTTAACAATACATTCAATGTCATCTTGAACTGTTCCAATTGGTTCAGCGATATGCTGTTTTTTCCATGTCAATGCAATAGCCTTGTAACATACATGGATTTTATACAGAACACAACTATACAATGGCAGCCGTTGGCTGTTACTATAATCACAAATTTTAATCCCTTGATAGAGCTTAGTCTGGAAATATGCGGAGCCGCGAATATACGCCAGTAACTGGATTTGCTCAGTGCCATCCACCGAAAACGTTGACGGTAGGTTTCCGTACCAGCTGACCTCTATGGGAACTTATACTACACAAACCTATGGACATGCAGGCTAAATTGTTCACCTAATTGTACCTGGGAACACCACATTGTGCCTCCCTAGTGGTCGGTACCATCACCAACTTATGTAATCACTTGGTATAGATTCTACGGAACTATCCCAATGCTTACCCACTCCTGGCTGTGTATGTTGCATGGTGACGCAATGACATGGAATACTACTAGGAACATTTACATCTATTCCAGTATGGTTAAATCGGTGTACCTTCCTCTTTCATGTCGATTTTAAATAGCGCCACAGTTGCGCAGTACATAGTTACCGGGAAAGCATCTAGTTATGCTGGTGTGCGTTTGGAATTAAGGTCGGGGGCTGGTGGTAGAGACCTTCCAAGGCTTATAGCCTTGGCTCCATTATCTTCATCCTTATTTATTTATCTTTAATTTATCCAAATCATCAATATAATTTATGCTATGTCAAATATTAATATATTATAATGCTTATTAATTTTAAGATCAGAATAAGGCTTTTTAGTTATAGGATAGAATTAGTACATGTGCACTTGATAATGAAACATCTAGACTCGAGCCAGACATACCAAAAGAGTCCGGGTTACTACTACTTAAAATCACAACGTAGGTCCTTTTATAATTAGACGATCAAATTTGGCCAATACTAAGTCTTCATGAGGTTTCAGTTACCTATAGCTGTAATCAATTGAGGATTATATTACCATAGATATTAAACGATGGTAGAAGAAGTGGAGTTTACAATGGGTACCATTCACTAGGATCTTAGATCTTAATAGCCCAGGTGAGCTGTTCACAAAAAGATACATTTACTATAATCCTTATTTTTATTATTTTATTTATATCAGTACCAAAGTGGTACTAGTTGTTTCCTATTTACCTGCATTCGCAACATTAAACTCTTTACAGGGAATTGAAATCTAAATTGCTTTCAATTCTGAAAAACATTGAGCGTTTGAAACCCTATCACCCCTATCACTTACTGTTTGTGACTTATTAAGCGATGTTGAAAAGGGGACCTTTAGTAGAAACTGCGGTAAAGGGTAAATTGTCGGGTATAATGGGCATGTGGGAAATAAATATGGCTTTCCCTTTGGCCGTGCCCGTAAGAATTATCGCCTACACATTTCGTCCCTGAGTCGTGCGGTTTAATCGATCGAATCATTTTCGAGATAGGTATACTTATTTTCGTTAGGTAAATATTTTTAGTTTTGTCACAGAGTTCCGTCATAGTAATATTTAAACACTATATGGATGTTTCTAACTCCTAAAATGATTATTACTTTGTAATTTTTTATAATGTGTCATTTTGCGTATATGTCATTTTGCGAATGTGTCATTTGGCGTATGTGTCAATTTGCGTATGTCATTTCGCGTATGTGTCATTTCTCGTATGGGTCATTTTGCGTAAGTGTCATTTTGCGTAATCAAAATGTGTCATTATGCGTAAAATTGTATTTAAGTACTATTTTTAAATTACCTTTTTATGTTAGCGAAAATTAATAAACAAACTTACATTTGGTATTTAATTTTGTCTGTTAATATTTTTAAAGAATGTATTAATGTATTGTTAAATTGTTATTTCACCTAAAATTATCTACCTATAGGTTATTTATTAGTAAAACACCAACAACCTTGCAGGAGTATATTACTACATTATAAAAAAACAACGTTTGTCTTTTCAGAAAAAGACAAAAACGACTTTCCATACAAACGTCCGAACAGCTGATCGAGTTTTGTATGAAAAGTTTTTTTTGGGATTTTCGTAAAGTCGTAGAATAAATGTTGTTGTTTATGATGTTAGTAATCCGCTCCTGCGAGGTTGTTGGTATTTTACAAACAACCCTGTATTAGCAAAAGGTTAACCTAAATTATAATAGTAAAGAATTATTTTTATTGAAAATTTAAGAAACATAAACTGTGTTAGGGAAAATATTATATATTTTTTAACCGAATTATTATAATATTTTTAATCATAATTAAGTAGATAATCCTATAGAAACTGCACAAAAATATTAAGCAAAAGACATAGGTATGTGTATCTACAAATTATTACCTGTCTAGCCCCTGGTGTTTCAGATATGAATATGACGCTCTCTGTATTCGCATATTAAGGAGTTCATTGCGTTTCAGATCTCAACAATATACCTACGCCATGAGGATTTAAGTGTACGAATATTGTACGTACTGTCGCACAAAGGACTGGTTTAAAATGAGTATTTTATTCCGTTGAAAAAATATATGAAAACAGAGGGTATAATGACAAGTGAGTTTCACCATTATGTGATAATATGTGTGTGCTTCAGCCTACGGGTGCAAACACAGGTTCGTTATAGGCTTTTAATCCTGTAGTGCACGGGCACTGGACTGGACTGGACGAATAAACCATGTACCGTACCTACGGAGGTACGGTAAAAACAAATCGCTTGCAAGGATGACACTAAAAGTTCGTCTTTTGCCTGCCTCCATTGTTTTTATACAAAAGATGCTTTTGTGACTTTTGGGTAATTGCAAGACAATACAGACTACTCAATCTAAAAATGAACCTTAAGGTGTTCAGCTCATAGCTTTGCTGACTGTACATGGTTTATTCGTCCAAGGTACATACCATAGACATAGCAAAATTTTCGCTGCGCTCAAGACATTCTATTTCTATGGTAAATACCAATGAAAGAGTATTGGGTTACGTAACGACATAAGTAAATTAAAAAGCTGTGATTCGTGTATCACCTATTTCACTGCCAATTGCTTCTCTGTATCTGTATCAACAGATCAAGAGAAAATCCTATCCTAACTAATATTATGAATGCGAAAGTAAGTTTATTTGTTATGCTTTCACTTACCGATCATCGTGAATGCAAACACGTTGTCAGTAAAAGGGACAGTATCATATTTAACGTAACGTAATTAATCTTCTCGAATATCAGGCATTAATAATTAAATTAAAAAAACAACGTGTTTTTTATATCCCGTAACTCTAGGGTATTAATGTGACCACGAAATATAATCGATTATCATAGGAAATATTTTACAATTAAACATTCTTTTTTTCATTTTCATTTTTCATTCAAAATAATTCAATAAAGTTAAGACTGCTTATTTTATGCAAAACACGTGCAAAATTTTAAATATGGCAATAAAAATTGATAATATCTCCAAAACTATGCATTTTTGGATCACAAGGAGTTTTTTTTTTTTCTTACTTTGACCTATTGGGGAAATGGGTGAAATGGTCCCGACCAAGGTGACTGATCACCCGCCCGGCTTCGCTGGCGTCCCCCCTTATAAATAATAAAAATAATACTTTGACCTATGGAATATACCTTCAGAGATATGGGATATCAAAAAATACAGAGTGTATAACTGACTTTAAGTTCCTTGGTTTACAACGTTTTTGATAAAGTTGACAAGGTTTTCATTTACCTAATCATTGGGGTGAATACATTGTATTGACCTCAAGTATATTATTATGTAATTGTATTTCTTCGCGTTAATCCCACATAACATTGTTTATTAAGAGCGCCTTAATATCCTTTCCTCGGCAATAATACAAGAAGTTATTTCTTTTCCTGGTTAAGTCTTTGCACGTAATTAATTAGGCGAGTGTAGACAGCTCTTAATATCTTCGATCTCGTTGAGGCTCATAGTGATTTCGAGTGTTATTCCAGTTAATAACTTATAATGGAAAAACAACAGGCACGTGCTGTTTCTTCATAGCGTTAAATGACTTGCGTTTTTGAATTAGTTGTGCTTTTTATTTATACCACAGAATATAATAATACTACTATATACTACAATTTTATTATGGATTTAATTAGTTCAAGGGTCCAGCCCTTGACTTAACACACTTGATTAACACAGTTGCTATATTGGATTAGTTACTCGTGGTAGTGGAACATTTCAATTACTAGTTATAGTTCAATCACTGTTTCTGTAACACTAGCGTAATGTAACATAATTCATAAGAACTATTTATGTAAAACTATCCAATAACTTATAATAAGTTATAACAGTTTAAGTAATATTTTTATTCAATATGCAACTTTCTGACATAAGATTCTTGTTAAAACATACCTACGGAATACTGTTATACGCTCTATATTACGTATACAGTATTATGATATCCAGTATATTTATGATGTTACGTTATACTCAGGAAAATTACAATATAACAGGCATCACTTGCGGGTTCCTCAAGGAAATCCGCCGGTTCGTTGGCTTCGCACGCGTCAAGCTTCACTAAACTTTACGACCCATTCATTCGTAGGCGCTACCCGGGCACCAGATTTCGAACGCTGTTTGTAATTCTGAAGGTTTTATACTACCTACATTTTATCTTTGTATACATTTGTTATCTTTGTCTTGGTAGTCACAAATAAGACCTAAAGTAGAAACTATCGGCCTTACCACAAAAAAAAATTAAAACACTGTTCAACAAGTGTTTAACTAAAACATTACGATACGTTAATTGTTATAAGTATAACAGTCTAGAATTTTATAGCCTTTCTGCTTTACTTACGTTAGGTACGAGATTTTCAGCGCTGTTTCAAACATTTACAAAAAACCGCCCAATAAATAACCCATAAAATCCGGTCAACTTATTATATTATCAGTAATTAGGTCCCAAACTAAGCAGCGAACTATGGTAAACTAGCTACTACTAAATCAACACAATATGACTCAAACATGAAAGCGTATAGGTAAACACTAATGGTGTTATTACAAAAGATTTTTAAAAACCTGTTTAACTTAGACACTGTTTAAATTTGATGCTGTCTCTTTCAAACAATATTGTCAAAAAAGTGACAGCAATCAGCATCACATTTAAACATATATGTCTAAGTTAAACAGATGTTTAAAAATCTTTTGTATGACACCGAATATGTCCATTCCAAGGTTTGAACCCAGGGGAATTGACATAATAATTAATGTAAGTACCTAATTGTTATATCTAAATTCTATAAAATTAATAATATTCAACACAATGTAGGTATATTGTATGAAATAATGAATTGAATTCTTTATTAATACTGTGGCAGTAGGCAGGATCGCCTGTAGTAGGAACCAAAAGGCCGACAAAACAACTAAAAAAATAATGTATTTTGGACGACGACGACGCCATGTTTGTTTCAGTTTTCAATGTTGATGTTTGCTAAGTTTGAAACCGACATCTAACTATCTATAATTTTCAAAAATTCAAGTATAAAGGTGCACGGTACCTACTTAAAATACTTTAATAAAGTTTCCAAAGACTGCCTTACTTAAAACTCTTAGATATAATTTATGCGAGCACTTAGAGAGATTTGAATACACAATGATCTAAAAGGTTTGAGGGGAATGTGAGAAAGGCGATAACTAAGTGCGGAGTAAAAAATCAATGATCGAAATGGCCCGGAGGAGTGGTGGTGCCCGAGTACTTTAAAAAAGTTACGGGCCCGAATTGACTTTCCCTGTTCTCGTAAACAGGGGTCCAACTCGGAGGTATGGGCCACTCATATAGCGGCCGACCCGCTTAAAATGCGGTGGAGGGTCAAGTTAATATTTGTATTTTTAGAAAACACTCATTCGAACTCGTACATTATTGGTTTTTGTTAGAATTTTAATGTTAAAGCTAGGAAGCTCAGTCGATTTATAAAAAGGATTTTATAAATCTTAGGTGCCCATGAGATTCCGCTTGTGGGAATTGCCAAAAACCCTACCTACTCGCATGCAAAATGAATTTTATGTCACAAATAGTTTAGGCTGGGCGCTGATAATCTGTCACTTATAGTCAGTTTATCATTTATTACGTTTTGTTGATAGGTAAGTACTTATGGAGCCCCTAGACGATCAAGCATTTCTTGTCAATCATCGCTCCTAGACGATCAAAATGTGATTGACAAGCAATGCAATGTAAATGATTGCCAAGCAATTTTGATCGTTTAGGGAGTCCATTTCAATGCTTAAAAATAGTCTTAATGATATGTAGGGTGGTGTACACAACGATAGAATCGATTTTATACAGACTAGACCGATAGAAATTAATATTATCGGATAAGATAAGTATACTGTGGCGATAGTGTTTTGTCACATTTCGACACTATATCCTTGCAGACAATAAATAACAAAATTAAAGCCCGATTCACACTTATCAGTGAAGTCAGTTCCGTCACAGTACCGCCGCCACAGTGATAATGATTACTTCATACATTGAGTGCCTGTCTCAGTCTCGTCACCGTCACTGACACTGACAGGTGTGGACGCGTTCATTCATAGAGAATGTACAAAAGAAAGAATAATTATCCCGGACACGGTGGCGGAACTAAATTTAAACTATTTTTTTTGTAGATAAAATCAAAGATAAAAATACCATGCAAATTAAAAATACATTTAAAAAAATAAATTAAAAAAATTAAAAAACCCGCCTGCATAAAAAGACAAGTCGACTGAAAAGATGGAAACAAGATTAAATAAATATTAAAGGCAACATGTCATAATAACATGCAGTCGGAGGCATGCATAAAGAAAGTGACATTATGAATAATTGAATTATATGCCTCCGACTGCATGTTATTATGACATGTTGCCTTTAATATTTATTTAATCTTGTTTCCATCTTTTCAGTCGACTTGTCTTTTTATGCAGGCGGGTTTTTTAATTTTTTTAATTTATTTTTTTATTTATCTCTTTTTAGTTATTATATTTTACGGTCATGATATTATACTCTTTACTCTTTATTGCACTCATAAAAACAGTTACACAAAAATAAATTGAGATATGTACACAAAGGAGGACTTATCTCTAAAAGAGATCTCTTCCAGCCAACCTGAGAACGTGTTCGAGATTTCGATGTTAAGCGGGTGACATAAAGTGCAAAAATTAAATTAGAAAAACTGTCAATTTAAAGTCTAAAATATAGTACCTACAATATATAAATAAATAAATATACCTAATTTACCTATACAAACACATACATACATACATATTAACCTATATTATAAATAAACATACATATAAATAAATAAATAAGAGATGGTGTTAACTAAGTATCTCATGATTCTGATTGGGATAACTGTGATAAAAAGTGCGACTTAACTTTGGATTTAAATGAGTGGATGCTTGGGGAGTCCTGAATATTAGTCGGGAGTTTATTCCAAAGCCGTGCTGCTTTGGCAGAGAAGGAATTATGCAAGAACTTGGTGTTGCTCCAAGGCACCTCAAGCATTGTAGTGATGCAAGGACGCCTGGAGCGAGAGGGAGGAGGAAGCAACTGGAAGCGGGAGGAAAGGTACTTAGGTGAGTTAGGGTCTTTGAGAATTTTGAATAAGGTGGAGAGGATGTGCATATCACGGCGAAAGCGAATGGGAAGCCATTTAAGTTGTTGGCGAAAGATTGACACATGATCGTACTTGCGCAGACCGAAAATGAAACGAATGGCCCGATTTTGTAAGCGTTCCAACTTGTTCAGCTGTTCCTCGGTCACATCCAGATAACAAACATCGGCGTAGTCGAGAAGGGGAAGAAGAAGCGATTGCGCTAACATAATTTTCGTTTTAAAAGGTAGGAAGTATTGAAGTCGCTTGAGGGAGTGAGAAGAATAGTGGATCCGTTTGCTAACTTCATTAATATGCGGAGACCAAGATAAGGTGCAGTCCATAATAAGTCCTAGATTTTTAACTTTTTCAGTTAGTGGGATTATCAAGTTATTGTAGATAAGAGGGGGAACAGATTCCCAGTCTAGTTTTATCCTAAGCCGGCTGCTGCCAACAATCATGGCCTGACATTTGTTTGGGTTCACAACTAAACCAAACGAAGTGGCCCAGTCCCGAATGGAGTCCAGATCCCGATTCAAGGATCCAAACGCTTCTGCCACCTCAGCAATAGAAAAATGTCGATAGATTTGAAGGTCATCAGCATAGAGGTGAAAGGGGGAAGATATGACACTAGAGATTTTGTTAATGAATATAGAGAATAGTAACGGAGAAAGAACGCTGCCTTGCGGTACACCAGCTGATAAACGTGACCAATCGGATGAAGTGTCATTATAAACTACACGTTGAAAGCGGTCGAAGAGATAAGATTGAAACCATTCAATAACGGGGGTGGATATGTTAAAGGATCGAAGAGTACCAAGGAGCAGGTCAAAGTCTACACAGTTAAATGCACTGCTAAAGTCAAGCAAAACCATTGCCGTGAGTTTAGTATTATCCATTGCACTGCGAATGTCCTCAGTTATGTTTAACAGTGCACTAACCGTGCTATGGGAAGGGCGAAACCCAGATTGGAACGGACACAAGAGGCTGTTAGATGAGAAAAAGGAGTATAATTGGCTGTGGACAAGAGACTCGAGGACCTTGGAAAGGATAGGGAGTATAGAAATGGGGCGGTACTGAGACAGAGAGGATGGGTTAAGAGTTTTAGGGAGGGGAATGACGTGAGCTTTCTTCCACGAAGAAGGAAAAACATTGTGTTGTAGGGAAAAGTTGATAATGTGAGTGATTACAGGCACAATGTCCTCCAGCACGGGAAGGATCATTTCCAAGCTAAGACCGTCACTACCAATAGCCTTGGTAGTTATGGATCTGATACTCTTAGTAACTTCAGTTTGGGAAACTACATTGAAAGAGAAAGAGGGGTGATTAAATGGATCAAGACAAGACAGAGAAGAAAGAGCGGCTGACTTAGAGGCCGTGTCCAAGATAAGAGGAGGTGATGAAAAGTGGTTATTCAGAGAGTCTAGGTCCGATGATATACCTTTTTGAAATCCTTATAATAAGCCCTTTAATTTGACACCCATATTGCAGTATTCTAAAAAAAAAATTTTTTTTTCACTACGTATAATAGCACCGTA
Organism: Agriphila straminella; assembly: GCA_950108535.1. Taxonomy (NCBI): domain Eukaryota; kingdom Metazoa; phylum Arthropoda; class Insecta; order Lepidoptera; family Crambidae; genus Agriphila; species Agriphila straminella. The sequence continues at coordinate 7,607,428 of OX467306.1, read as the reverse complement.
CAGCCGCCATGTTGGTTTTTTTATAACGCCACCTTCTTAAGAACACTTGGGCTGAAAAGACCAATCTAACGATATCTTAATCATAGAAATCCGTTCAGCCGTTTGAGAGATATGAGGTAATAAAGAATATTACATACAAACAAACATACTTACAAGATACGCGCGAAATATATAACCCGCAGTCGGGTAATAATTATGTTGAACAAAAGTTCTAAACACTACCATCAATATGTTTTAAGTTTGCCTTTAATCTAAACACTACCATCAATATTTTAGAATTAGAGATATTTTTCCATGGAGTGAGAATCTTACCTTGCCGTAACACAGTCTCGACTAGCGCGGAAGGTAAAGAACACTTTTTGTTGTGACACCCTCAATTTACAATTTTACCTGAATTTTTCAACAATATTGGAAATTTAACCTTTTGATGATCGAAAATAAGTGAACATTATAAATTTAACTTTGTGTTATTTGTTTGAAAAAGAAAACAGATAAATATGGTGTTGGGTAAGAATGCAGTTGTACTTTGATTGTTACAATGTAACTTATTATTGCCAAATAAACATTATTACATTATTATTACATTATAATATTTTTTAACTTTGCCTTTAATCTAAACACTACCATCAATATTTTTTAAGTTTGCCTTTATATATTATCTTGTTTCCATCTTTTCAGTTGACTTGTTTTTTGATGCATGTGGGTTTTTTAGTTTTTCTATTTTATTTTTCTGTTGACTTGTCTTTTTTTAGGCAGGCGGGTTTTTAATTTTTTAAATTTAGTTGTTTTTTATTTACGTCTTTTTAGTTATATTCTCCTTACAAATTACGTAGACGGTCTAATTCTTTAAAAGAATTTTCATCGTGTGGTTTAAATAAGAATTTTTTAGGGTCAAGACAACTGACAGCAAGCCCTGCGAGAGATCGGACTCTGCTTAAAGCCACGTAAGCTTGACCTTTAGCAAATAGGTGACTGCTCAAATCGACAACTGCCCGGTCTAAAGTTGTACCTTGCAATTTATGCACAGTCACCGCCCAGCATAAAATTAGAGGTAGCATACGTCGCTCGATCTTGCCTTTACCGCGTAAACCATCAAACTCAGACGCAGAAGGTTCAATCCGAACACCAATACAAAAAGCTACCAACTTTCTAAATAATATTTTTCTCACTTATGCTCTGAAATCTTATCATTCCATTTGAAATAGGAATGCGGGGCGTTTCACATTTCCGAGGGGGTCTGGTTCATCACATTCTAAATTTAAAATTCAGGCCAGGAATGAATTTCAATACTTACTTCCCGCACCAGCACCAGTGCGGGAAGTAGGTACAGTGCGAAGATGATCTGGGTGGTCTGCGGCAACTTCTTTTTTTTGTTTTAGCTGTTCACAAAAACAAAAAAAGCAAAGGCACATTTGCACCATACAGCCATAACTTTAGTTCCTTTTTTCTGGCACGCAAGCCAACGACAAGACAGTTAATATTATAAAGGTAAAATTATTTAATAGGTACTATAATAACGATACAATAAAAAAAATGGTGAGCACAGAGTATATTACTATAAGAATAAATAAATATTACATTGTATTCTACCAGATTTATCAGAGACAAATCCTCTAAGTAATCTTGAATTATGTACAGCGCCATCTACCGCCGAGAAGCGAAATGAGATGGGTTTTGCTTCTTGGCGGTAGATGGCGCTGCACGTAATTCAAAATTACTCAGAGGATTTGTCTGATTACTCATTTTTAATATTAATTAAATTTAATTAAGTTTCAATTGAAAAGTTTTTTATTTCCTCGCATTTCTTGAGAAAAGCACTATACAAGCCTTGTTCTGGAAGCTACTTGCATTGCCTCGAATGATTAAAGCCCTCGCCTGCGGCTCGGGCTTCAAACCATCCTCGACTATGCAATCGCTAGCTTCCCGTTCACGGCTGTAATGTACTATTATCGATATCAAAGAGAATGTAATTAATCACTAATTCAGTAATAAGATATTCCTAAACACCCTATTCCTTAGTCCTAACTCACAGAGAAAGCAATACTATAGTAAGAAGAGACGGGACTTCATAGACCAAAAAAATCTACGAAATGTCAAATCAAACATACCTCGACGTAGCCAACATAACGAATGTAAAACAATGTTTTGCCAACCTACAGGAAAGAAATAGAGATGGGCGACCTTATAGTATTAAATTTTTTATCGATATCGATGAATGCACTGAACTGCGCTTTACTCAAGGAATAATTTTAAAATTTCTACTAACATGACACAATAGGTACTCTGTTTTTTAACCAGTACTGAGTCAAACAAGTATGTTAGAATTAATTATCAAGCATTTAACCTATGGGCAGTACTTTTAATTAAAAAAACAGAGCATGTGTTCAGTTTAATATTAGAAATAATAACTAAAAAATTTAAAAAATATGTATTTCCCAAAAAAATCCTCACTGTCGCATTTTCACCGCACATTTCATTAATAATACATACATAATAAATAATAATACAACATTGCCATTATAATAAAAAAATCAAAATTAATCCTCATCGTCGCATTTTCGCCAATCAATTCATTTGCTCATAGACCATAATAGTGACCTGAAATAAGAGTTACATTAAAATGGATATAAAATTACAATTACCTATAGTAAAAAAATGAAATTAAAAGTATTAATTATTACCAAAAAAAATTCAATGTCGCATTTTTGCTGAACATTTTATTAGCTCTTAGTTGCGACCTGGAATAAGACAGATATAAAATTGCTAATATAATAAAAAAAACATTAAAAAGATTTATTCCCAAAAAATTCGCATTTTCGCCAATTAATTCGTTAGCTCATATTAGTGACCTGAAGTAAGAGTTAAATCAAAACAGATATAAAATTGCAATTATAATAAAATATTAAACTAGTTTTATTATAATATTCAGAATTGGGCCAAGCACATTTCTTACGCCTAAAATTAAAAGCATCGATATCGATATTTATATATGATGTAGCACCACTCTATTTTCCTGCAGATTATTTTTCTGACTAAAATTTTATTATTTTATTCAAATACCTAACAAAAATTGTAAACGAATGTTATATTGGTTAATGTATTACTCACCGAAGTTCATCCGAAGGAAATTTGGCCATAAAAAACCTATTTGTATCGTCTTTTCACGCTGTTAATGACTCTAGGGTTCAGAAATGAAAGAAGTTCTTCGATATAAAGGCGGACTGTACTCGAGGTTTACATAGGTTATAAAATCAAAAAGGTGTGCAAAGGGAAAAACGTGCGTCTTCATCGGTGGCAGTGGTAGCAGAGAGAAAGGCAAGCGCGGCCGGGTGGCGCTGGTGTCGCGCGGTCGTAGAATCTCGGCTCCCGCCGCCGATCGTCGAGGTCTTCCCCCCCGCGCCCGCGGGTGGCGTAGACATACTCCCCCGCGTTGAAGAGTCCTCTTCAAGCAGCAGACTGGACTGGGAGTGGGCAGATGTTGTTGTACGCCCGTCGTAGTACGCCCTTCCGTGTTTGTATGTCGGCCACTCTAGGGATGCCGTCAGGGCCAGGGATGATGTTCGTGATTCGACCCAAAAGCCACATCAGTGGTGGTGACGTCTTGTCTTTGATGACGACCATGGCTCCGACATGTAGATGACCAGAAGTGGACTTCCATTTATGTTTCTGCTGGAGGAGAGACACATACTCGTTAGAAAATCTTTTCCAAAAATGCTGCTTCAGCTTTTCAACTCGCTGAAATCGCTGAAGTGTCGTTATGTTGGTGTCTGTCAAGTCAGGGTATAAGACCGATGTATGAGACCGTCCAATGAGGAAGTGGGAGGGGGTTAGGAAGGTGAGGTCAGACGGGTCTGTAGACATTGGAGTTAGGGGTCTAGAATTTAAAATAGATTCTATTTGTGCTAAACACGTTATCATTTCCTCGTAAACTAGATGTGATTGACCTAAGATTCTAACTAAATGAAACTTGACTGATTTTACTGCGGCCTCCCACAAGCCGCCGAAGTGTGGAGAATAGGCAGGAATGAATTTAAAATCGATACCTTGACCTTGAATGTCATTGATACAATTGGTAATCATATGATTGTAGGCTCCTACAAACGTGGTCCCGTTATCGCAGTATATTGTCTGCGGCAGGCCCCGTCGAGCGATGAATCTGTTTAGAGCACTCAGAAAGCATTCTTTAGTAAGATCTGAGACGAGTTCCAGGTGTATGGCCTTGACTGCGAAACAAATAAAAACACAAATATAAGATTTGATTAGTCTGCCGCCGCGCCCCCTACGATTAAGCAACATCACTGGCCCAGCGTTATCGAGACCGGATTTTAGGAAGGGGAACTCTAAATTTAATCGCTCACTAGGTAAATGACTCATTATAGGTTGTGTAGTTTTTACTCTTAATCTAACACAACGAATGCATGTATGTACTACACGTTTGGCTAGGTTTCTTCCTCCGAGTACCCAATACCTTTGGCGTATCTGAGAAAGTAATAAAAGAGGACTTGCGTTTAACGATGTTTTGTGCTGATTTTCAAAGATCAATTTTGTGACTGTATGCTTACTGCACAAAAGAATTGGATGTTTTACGTTGTAAGTATAGTTAGCGTTTTGAAGACGACCTCCGACACGTATGATGCCGTCTGAGTCGATAAAAGGTGTAAGTGACAGAAGTCTATTTTTAGATGGCAAAGTTTGATTGGACTTCAGAATGTGATACTCTTCAGGAAACATAAGACATTGCTGACTGAAACGAATAATTGTATTATGTGCTGCTAATAATTCTGATAAAGTTAATTTCTTGTTTTTATTATCTAAATTTTTATTTTTTAAACAATGAATAAACTTATTGATGTATGCTACTATTCTCACTAATTTTGAAAAATTTGAAATTTTATTTATTAAGTTGATTATTGAGTTATCTGTGGTGTCAACAAAGAATGACATTTCCGGAAGAGAAACGTTAGTTTGAGTGTAGGTATTAGGTTTGTTTGGTAGATGTATGTGTAAGGAATGCAAAAAAGAAGGCCCAGTCCACCACAGACTGGACGAGCTGAGTGAGTCAGCCCTCACCCCGCGAGAAACCAGGTCAGCTGGGTTCTCCTTGGACGGCACATAATTCCATACTGCGCTGTCAGTATATTCTTGTATTTCGTTCACACGATTACGAACGAATGATTTTAAACGATTAGACGAAGCGGCTAACCAGCCCAATACAATAGAAGAATCAGTGTAAAAGAAAGATTTATCGATTGGTTTTGTCAGTGATTTTTTCACCTTTTTGTAAAGCTTTGAACCTATAAGAGCCCCGTTTAATTCGAGGCGAGGGGTAGTGCTTGCTTTAATGGGTGCAATTTTGTTTTTGGAAGTTAGTAGACGCACACGAATGCTGCCAGTGCGTGTAACTGTTCTGATGTAACAGCATGCTCCGTATGCTCGCTCGGATGCATCTGTAAATATGTGTATCTCAGTAGTGATGGTATCGTCCTCGTTGAACGACCAGCGAGGAATGTTGACATTATTAAAAAAAGAAAGTGAATTAATTAAATTAATATAGGACTGTTTTAAGTCATTTGGAACATCATCGTCCCAATCAGATTTGAGTTTCCATAATTCTTGTAATATTATTTTTGCTACTACAATACAAGGGCCTACGAGGCCTAACGGATCAAAGATTTGACTTACAGCTGATAAAATTGAGCGCTTAGTGATCTTGTAATTTGGATTAGAGTCAAATTCAAAAAATAAGCAATCTGTTGAAGAATTCCAAAATAAACCAAGAGTTTTACATGGCGTAGGATTATTTAAATTTAATGTTTTATCCTTGTCGCCTTTTATTTTAGAAATACTTTGTAAAATTTCAGGACTATTTGACTGCCACTTGCGTAAATTAAATTTGGCGGTTTCTAAAACATTAATGACGTTATGACAAAGGTTAGTAAGTGCTGTAATTGAATCTTCACCTAATAATAAATCGTCAATGTAAAATCCATGACTAATGGCACGTTTAGTGTCAGCATTAGTACATGTCTCAGCGAGGGCGAGCAAGCACCGAGTGGCTAAGTACGGCGCGGAAGCAGTACCGTAACTTACTGTATTTAGTGTGTATGTTTGTAGTGGTTCTGAAGGATCAAACCTGAAAATAATTTGCTGCAGTGGGCGTTGTGAAGGCTCCACGTTGATGGCTCTGTACATTTTTTCAATGTCGCTGGTGACGACATACTTGTGCTGTCTGAAGCGAAGTAGGATCGAAAGAAGATCATCTTGTACAGTCGGTCCCACTCTTTGTATGTCATTGTAAGATTTACCTGAAGAAGTAGCTGCTAACGCATCGAAGACCACCCTCAGTTTCGTTGTTGTACTGGATTCCCGCATTACTGCATGATGAGGTAAGTAGTTGTTTACGTTTTTATTATGTTTAGATGTAGGTTTAGATGTATGCTGATGTTTATGTGTAGATGTATGTGTAGATGTGTATGCGGGTAAAGATGTCGTGTTTGATGAGTGTACGAGTGATGTTGTACTAGATGTATTGTTTGAAGTTGATGAATGTAAGTTTTGTTTATTGTATTTTGTGATGTTTGTGTTAAGTGTCATGTGCCCAAGCGATAAATACTCACGCATAAACTGATGGTAATCGTTTTTCAGCTGCTCGTCACGTTGTAGTTTTCTTTCCATGGAAAGAAACCTGTTTTTTGCCATTAAGTACGAATCTCCCAATGCTTGTGGCGGTTCTTTTAGAGGTAATGTGACTATAAACTTACCGTCGTTGTCACGCCTTGTCGTCTGTTGAAATAGTTGCTCGCATACTTGCTCCTCCTTTGACAATGCAGGACTGGCACTGACCGAGTCTAATTCCCAAAAGCGACTGAGTTGTGATTCTATTGTTTGAGAGAAATGACAATTATTGGCACGAGTACTATTAGATACACTAGGAATACTACCTGACACTATCCATCCTAGCTTTGTCTCGCGTAGTGATGGTTGATGATTACCTAGGTTGATGAAGTTGGTTCCTAGGATGCTCCAAAATATTTCAGCTCCAACTAAAATATCTATTGATGCCGGAACATTGAAGGAGGGATCAGCTAATTCAATCCCGGTAGGTATGGGTATGTGTTTTTTGTAGATGAATGTAGAAGGTAATGATGTAGTGATGTGCGGTAAGATGTAGCATTCGATGTTTGCCTCATAACTTCCAAAACAAGATTGTATGTTAAATGAACATGATTTTGTAATAGATGAAATAGAATTGTTTATGCCTACCACTGTGGAGCCCGAGTTGAACCTGGGCAGACCTAGCTTCTCGCAGAGTGCAGAGGTGACGAAGTTGGATGTGCTGCCGTTGTCCAGCAAGACTCGAGCGGTGTGAGGAACACCTTTCGTGTCCCTCACCTTCACCAGTGCTGTGGAAAGCAAGACGTGATTGTGAGATGCATGCAATGAAGATGAATGAGTATGTGCTGAAAGTGACACAGTTTCTGTGTTTATTTTGATGTCTGTATCTTTATGAAGAAGAGTGTTGTGCTTAGACTTGCAATATTTACAATGTGTAAGTCTACATGATGTATGTAAATGTCCAGTACGTAAACAATTTTTGCAAAAATTTTTAAATGATGAAACATGTTTGATGCGTGAATCAACATCCAATTCTCTAAATGAATTACAATTGAAAAGGAAATGTTCTTGTTTACATAATGGGCAAGAAGTTTGGTTAATGTTTTGTTTATTTTCTGTGATAATGGCAAAGGATTTAGGTTTTGATGTTTGTGTGACTGTGTGAGAGGGTTTGTATGGTTGTTTATTATTGTTCAATGTTTCTAATAATTCTGCTCTGTTATTTAAAAATGTAAGAAATTGTTTTAAAGAAGGTTGATCAGATAATGTATTTTTAAATTCCTCCCACTGTCTAGAAGTTACAAAATCAAATTTTTTACTCATCATAAAAATAATCAATATGTCCCAATGGTCTGTGGGCTGGCCTAAGGTACTAAGGGCACGTAAGTTTTTATTAGTGGTATCAATTAAATTACGAATAGATTTACAAGAATCCTTTTGTACGGGATCAACATTAAATAACGACTGAATGTGGTTGTTAATTAATATTTTAGGGTTATCGTACCTCTCTGTAAGAAGCTGCCAAGCTATTATGTAATTACTTGAAGTGAATTCTAGACTTTGAATTACTAAAGATGCGTTCCCTTTGAGGGACGCACGTAAATAATGAAATTTGCTAATGTCGTTTATGCGAGGATTGTCATGAATTAGTGAAATATACGTATCTCTAAACTCGAGCCAGTGATGATAGTCGCCATCAAAAGACGGCGGGGTGATGTCAGGCAGACGAAAAAATCTTTTTTCTCCCCGGAACCCGCCTCAGACTCGCTCCCTTCGAGCCCAACGCTCGACGGGAACTCCAGCATACTTCGCGCGAGAGCAATGTTCGCGAAGAACACGTTTTCGAATTGCTCCCGTTCTGTGAATTCCTTTTGGACGTCCTCGGTCAGGGCTTCAATTTCCGTCTGAAATTTATTAAAATCTTTATAAGCTATTTCTATGAATTTGATCCTGGTTTCGAGTTCTATCTTGTGGGTAGTGCTCATTGCAGAATAACTTTTAGCAACGTTTAGGTAATTCAGAAACTGCGTTAGCTTTGCTTTAAGGCTGCTTCGTGCTTTAAACAGGCGTTTTAGGTTAGCTTCGTCAGTCTTTGCGTCGGTCATTATGCCTTATTGAAATAAAAGAAACAAGAAATTGCAAAAAATAATAATATTGAAAATGCTTTAAATTGATGGAAGGCGTTAAACAAATAATGGAATAATGCTTTAGACGTGCTTTAAACAAGATGCAAAGAAATTTGATGAGAAAAAAAACACGTACTCTGAAAAAAATTGTCGAGAAAATGCACAGAATCTATTTTAATTTCTGCGGAAAGATGGAAATAATAAAGAAGGATATGGAACGGACTCACTCGGTTGTTAATTCTCCCTTTCCTTGATATAGACGACACTTTTTGTTTGCTTGCTTGAAGTGGCAAACTGTGGCAAAATGGACGACGCCACGTTACGATGTCGCACGGCTGGGTTTTTTATCGAAGTCCGAGTGCCTTTTTTGACGCTTCTAAATACGTTTCCCTTTGCTTTTGAAGGATCAATATGTTAATGACTCTAGGGTTCAGAAATGAAAGAAGTTCTTCGATATAAAGGCGGACTGTACTCGAGGTTTACATAGGTTATAAAATCAAAAAGGTGTGCAAAGGGAAAAACGTGCGTCTTCATCGGTGGCAGTGGTAGCAGAGAGAAAGGCAAGCGCGGCCGGGTGGCGCTGGTGTCGCGCGGTCGTAGAATCTCGGCTCCCGCCGCCGATCGTCGAGGTCTTCCCCCCCGCGCCCGCGGGTGGCGTAGACACACGCCGATTTTAAACCACAAATTTCACATTTTACATGCTTCATTGTGATTTACATGTACTGCACCTTAACTTGACTATTAACAAATTAAAACAAACTTTTAAATATCACAAAACTATTATAAAACAAACTTTTAACTAGGTACGTCTACACAAATTAATTTTATTTGTTACAATACTTTAAATGTTGCCGCCATGTTTCTCTGACAGATGACCTATCATCAAAGAACGAGAAAGAATGAGGAAAAGTGAGACAAATATAGTCGCCATCAAAATTCGTGTCCGTTTCATAGAATCTTTTTTTGTATGGAAGTTGCGACAGACTGGTCCTAACTAAACTAGGTATACTTGCAAATTAGATATATGGAATCTAGTATAATAAATAATGAATGTACTCTAGCTAGCTAGATGGAATCGTATTAAAATAATTAACAATTAAAAAAGTTTTTCTTCTTATTTCTCGTTATCGTTTCTTCGATTCTTTTATTGTTATCTTTATATTTTCAGTATAAACACAAAAGACCTTATATAATCTACAGAGAGCTAAACCATACCGAGATGTATTTGGCTACAACGCCATCTATTGATATGGTCTATGCAACTAGAAATCTATTGATGATGAATACAAAACCATACCGCGATGTACTCGGCTACAGCGCCATCTATTGATTAACTTAGCCGTGCCCTGCGGCATAGCCTGAGGCTTCGATCCCGAGGGATTTTTGGATGATATTATAGCCTATTTTTTCATCATGAATGTGGCTAACATACACAAACAAAATATAAATTTCTCATTGACATGTTTATAGCGGCCGCTCGCATTTGCGTAATATAATTTACTTTTTTTATTTTATTGTTTTTTTATAATTATATTGTTGTATGTTACTGGCTAATCAAAATTTGAATTTATATTTCTTTTACCTAATACTGTATTCTGTTTGTCACTTCAATAAACAAAGTCAAAAACAACATTCGTTATCAGCACGAAATCTCGATTTCAACTGAGTTTTACTTATAAAAACTGCATATTCTTTAGTAAAAAGTGAAACGGCAAGTTTTTCCAATACGTGCGTTGTTGAATTTTGAAAATCTGTGAAAATTTTTATAAGTTCACGAAGATATTTTCATTTTGGTTTTTTCTTGACATCGAACAGCTCTGCGTAAATATGTCAAACAATTCCCTATCTGGTATAAAACCGCTTGTTAACAGAGACGGCTATTCCGTATGGAAATTCAAGGTTCGTATGTACCTTATGCATGAAGAGTTATGGGAGACGATCATCGGATATACTGAAGGTAACAATATTTCTGCTGAGAAGAAATTACGTAACGATCAAAAGGCGTTATCGAAAATTTGCCTCACAGTAGATGGTATGGCAATCACCCATGTAAGGTCGTGCAAATCAGCCAAGGAGGCTTGGGATGCTCTCTCGTCCGCTTACGAGGACAAAGGCTTAGGGCGTCGTATAAGCCTCGAACGGAAACTCTACAGGTACTGCCTTGATGATTTTGACTCCAATATAGAGTCGTACATAAACGCTGTCATGTCAACAGTGCAAGATTTGGCCGACATTGGCAAAGTTATGGAAGATGCTTCAATAGCTGCAATTCTTCTAGGAGGTTTAAGTCGTCAGTATGAACCTTTAGTAATGGCTTTGGAAAATTCCAACATAGACATTACCGTGGATTTAATAAAAACCAAATTATTGAATGAATTAAATAAACCAGCTTTAGATAACCCAGATACTGCTCTTCGTACCCGAATGAACCGGACCAGACCTTCTACGTCCAAGCCTAAGAAACCTATTGTATGTTACGACTGTATGGAGCCAGGACATAAGCGTCCAGACTGTCCCCATAAAAAGGACAAGAAGAAGAATCCCATAAACCACAAGAACTCTCTGTGTGCACTGAATGTCAATGACACGTGTGATAAATGGTTTGTAGATTCTGGAGCTTCGGCACATATGACGTCACGAGCTGATTGGATGGAAAATATGAGAGGTTCATCTATTGGGACTGTGACTATTGCAAATGGAGATGTACTGCCCAGTAAAGGCGTTGGAGATGTTTCTATCACCAGTTATGGTCAAAATACTGATATAAAGAAGATTACTGATGTGGTTCACGTACCAAACTTGAACTCTAGTCTTATTTCAGTGAAGAGGGCGGTAGATAAAGGTTTTAGCGTAGTTTTTGATAAAACTGGTTGTAATTTTTATGATTCTAATGCTTTTTCGTATACAGGTGATGTAGTTCTACATGGTTCTATATGTGGTGGACTGTATTCTTTAGATTGTACGGTCAACCCAAGGACTCAATTATCTGCTTTTGAGACCCAATCTGATGTTTCTAGCTTCAAGCTCTGGCATAGACGATTAGGTCACTTATGCCGCATCGGGATGGATCAATTGAGGAAGGGACACGCAGTGGGCGTGGAGTACTCGGAAGTCGATAAAGAACCATGCATTCCCTGCATTGAAGGTAAGCAGCATAGGAAACCTTTTAAGAAAGTTTCACATAAAAGATCAGCTGCAGTTCTTCAAATTATTTATTCAGATGTCTGTGGACCCTTGCCTGAAACGTCATTTCAAGGCAATAAGTATATTTTGTTCTTTATAGATGATTTTTCTCGTATGACTTTTGCATTCTTTATTTCTTCAAAAGCGGACGTAAAGAATAAGTTTTGCTATTTCCAGTCCTCGGTAGAGCGGGAAACAGGGGCAAAGATTAAGATATTGAAGAGTGACAATGGGAAAGAATATGTTAATGCTGAATTTTCGAACTATTTACAGAGTGAAGGAATTCAACACCAAACAACAGTTCCCTACAGTCCCCAGCAAAATGGAATTGCAGAAAGAACAAATCGTTCTATTATGGAGAAAGTAAGATCAATGCTTTCTGACAGTTCTCTTTCTCCGGCTTATTGGCAAGATGCTGCTGAGATGGCTGTATATCTCAAAAATAGATCTCCTCACCGTGCTCTCGAAGGCAAGACAGCGTACGAGAAGTGGTATGGTAAAATACCTAATCTTGCTCATTTACGTGTTTTTGGATGTAGAGCTTATATCCATGTCCCCGAGTGTAGTCGAAAGAAATTGGACATGAAAGCATCCGAACACATTTTCGTCGGATACTCAGAAGATCCACGAAGTTATTATTTCAGGGACGTTAGATATCCCAGAAGAGTTGTGAAAAGCAGAGATGTAACTTTCCTTGAAAGTGATTTCCAAGATTTAAAAGAAATCAGAACTTGTAAGCCTGGTAGTTGTAATGATTTAACTGAACCAGCAGTTACACCTCTTTTGCTAAGTTCACAGGCAAACTCGTCGACTAGTATAAATAGTCAAACACCTGAGACAAGCGCTACTGTCACCGAACAGATTCAACCTGTTATTGTATCTTCATCTGAAGAAGTGGAGTCTGATAATGAGGTTGAAGAACCAAAGTATAATTTGAGACCCAGAAAGGCTAATCCTGCTGGTCCTGCTGCCAATTGTGTATGTATGCAGACTTCTTCCGCTCAGCAGATGGATGAACCTGCAACCTATTCACAGGCTATGAATGCAGAAGATGGCGATAAATGGTATCAAGCTATGCAAGATGAATACAAGTCACTGCTTGAGAAGCAAACTTGGGTTCTCGTTGACAGACCAGATAAGAAGGTCATACCTTGCAAATGGATCTATAAGTTAAAGAAAAATGCGCATGGTGACGTAATTAAATATAAAGCGAGGCTTGTCGCGAAAGGATTTAACCAAGTTTATGGTGTTAATTACTCGGAAACCTTCTCTCCAGTCGTCCGGAATTCTGCTTTACGCATGTTGTTCGCGTTAGCTGCGGAAAAGGAAATGAAAATGCACCATTTAGACGTGGATACGGCTTTTTTAAACGGTGATTTGGAAGAAGAGGTGTTTATGACACAGCCGGAAGGATTTTCTAAACCTGGTCAAGAAGAAATGGTATGTTTATTGAAACGTTCGCTTTATGGCCTTAAACAGGCTCCGCGAGCGTGGTATAAGAAGTTGACCGAAATTTTACACTGCATAGGTTTTAACCAAACTCCTTCGGAAGCATGTATTTATACCAAAAAGTTTGGTAATGAGTTGATAATGCTTGCTTTTCATGTGGATGACATTGTCATTCTCTATAGTGAGAATAAAACTCTCAATACTGTCATATCTGACTTACGAAAATGTTTCAGTCTGAAAGTGATCGGCGAATTGAGTTATTATTTAGGTTTAAACGTAAGTTGCAAACCCGGTGAGATTAAAATGTCTCAAGAAAGCTACATTCGTGACTTACTTGAAAAGTTTCAAATGTCGGAATGTAAGGTCGTGCCTACACCATTGGAAACTAAAAAGTTGGTGCCGTGTGAGCAGAGTGATGTAAGTGAATCTTCATTATCCTTTCCGTATCAGCAATTGATAGGCTCACTAAATTTTCTAGCCGTCAATACTCGTCCAGATATTGCTTTTGCAACGTCATACTTAAGCCAATTTAACACTAAATATGGTCAAAGCCATTGGAAGGCGGCAAAACGTGTTTTACAGTATTTAAAAGGCACTATAGGCATGGGCATTATTTACAGAAAAGACGGTGGAAGTTTAATTGGCTACGCGGATGCAGATTGGGCCAATTGTCCAACAGATCGTCGCTCCTACACTGGATTTTACTTCTCTTTGGGTGGTGGAGCCATTTCCTGGGAGAGTAAAAAGCAAACTACTATTGCCCTGTCATCTAGCGGAAAAGAAAAGCGGAATATATGAGTTTGTCGAGTGCGGGTAGAGAGGCTGAATTTCTGAAGCGGTTGATGCATGAACTTACTGGTATGTCAACTGTTATTCCTATTTATAATGATTCACAGTCTGCCCAAAAGTTGGCAATGAATCCAGTCCATCACAATAGAACCAAGCACATTGACACGAAATTTCATTATATACGCGATTTATTAGCTAAGAATGTTGTAAACGTTATTTATACTCCTACTTTGGAAATGTGGGCTGATGTACTAACTAAGCCATTGGCTCGTATTAAGCATCAGAATTGTGTAAAAGGAATAGGCTTATGTGTATAATGTTATTTTGATTACGGGGGAGTATGTTGTATGTTACTGGCTAATCAAAATTTGAATTTATATTTCTTTTACCTAATACTGTATTCTGTTTGTCACTTCAATAAACAAAGTCAAAAACAACATATATTATGGTCATGATATACCTTTTTGAAATCCTTATAATAAGCCCTTTAATTTGACACCCATATTGCAGTATTCTAAAAAAAAAATGTTTTTTTCACTACGTATAATAGCACCGCACAGCCGCCATGTTGGTTTTTTTATAACGCCACCTTCTTAAGAACACTTGGGGTGAAAAGACCAATCTAACGATATCTTAATCATAGAAATCCGTTCAGCCGTTTGAAAGATATGAGGTAATAAAGAATATTACATACAAACATACATACATACAAACATACAAACATACATACATACAAACATACAAACATACAAACATACTTACAAGATACGCGCGAAACACATAACCCTTTCTTTGCAGTCGGGTAAAAAGTATTTTTTATAAGATCAATTCCTATACAAAGGGTCGGATCCACATCCAAACTCCAACATAACTATCAAATAAGAGGGTAACTAGGGCCTCACAATCTTTAATTTTAAGATTTGACTTCACTGACATTGTGTGAATCTGGCTTATGTAGTTAAGAAGGTGCCATCATTGGTGTTTATTTTCAAAATTCTTACATCATAATAGAAGATGATGTTGCAAAATTGATTCTTCTCCATCAAATGATTTTAATGATCAAATATTTTTTAATATTTTTTATGTAACTGACAAAAACCAACAATTATCGCTAATATAATTGCGGATATGATGCGTTTTGCAATTTGCAAAACGCATATCCATCGCAATCATAATGCGGATCAGACCGGAAAGATTTATTTATCGCGAATATTTGATGAGCCAATTAATCAATTTATTCAATTGATTTACATGAAAGTGTAAATACAGGATATCAGTACAGTCAGGTGCACGTCATGTTTCCACAAAAAGTATTGACTCAAGTCTCTCAGTACAGGAATTAATGAAATCGATGGCCCGATTTAAACAACATGATTGAATAAAAACATGTCATTTGTTTGTCTTCATTTTTTGATACCTTAGTGAAAATGAACATAAAGTTTCGCAAAGTATGTTTGAGCTGATACATTCTAAACAAAAAAAATGTTATGCAAAAAACTAAATACTATTCTAAAGTATAAATATACTTTCTACTTTTTTGTAATAACGTGTTACAAAAAAGGCTAGCACGAATGTAAAGGAGGTCCCAATAATTTTTTTTGAGTTCGCTCCGCTATACAAGAAACGGAAAAATTAAATTCTAAATTACATTTTAATGCCTTTGATAGTTGCGCGTAGTGTGAGATCTGTAGATTTTTTCTGTGTGTCTCAATAATCAAACAAATCAGTCTTTTTAATATTTCCACACTAACGCTTTTGCTGCAGATTGTACCATTTCTTATTAAGATAATAAAGTGGGACGAGTTGCAGAATGAAAATTTAATTTATTTTGATTTTCTTCAACTCGTACTAAATGGGCCGTAGGCATATAGACGAGTTGACGAATCACTCATTTTTTTTTCAGTAAATGATCAAGTATTCCAAAAATCAATTGAAATTATACTAGTAGTTTATAAAGCTATGCAATAATGTGACCATGGGTGACCATGTTCAGGGTGGCATATCTCCCAGAAGCTTCCTACTTCGCAACCCAGACGATGATATTTGATAACACCTAGCTAATGGCTAGCTTGCCAATTTGGTCTGGTCCCAATATGCGATAGATTGAAAATGACCCTGGTTGGCCGCCGGTCCATGAGGAAATAGAGTAAGAGTAGATTTCGTGAAATAGTGTTTTTAACGTGTATGTATGTCTCTTTGTTACGAAACGAAACTGAATAGTCTTTTAAACCCAGTGCAACCATCAAGTGGGTAGCAATTCATTAAATGAATCCTTGAAATTTTTTAACAATAGGGGTCTTATCTGCCTTTAATTAATTAAAAACTGGGACTCAGCACGGCGCCTGTTAGACAATAAAATCACAGTAAATAGACGAAGCTCAGTAAGTCTCTTTTGTATTTTGACTGACTGTCACACTGTCAGACTGTCTACAGAAGTCTTCTACACTGTCTAAAAAAAATAATAGCTACGTAAACATACGGTTGTGTTTTCATCGCTTGAATTTTAGTTTAAAAAAAATGCTCTTTACACTGCGAAAAATTTAATTTATAATATTTTTGAAAAGTAGATAGCGTGTCTTTTTTATTTTACTGCATTTTCTTCTACTGTGTTAAAATATCGTTTCTTTTTAGAAAGGATTATCTTCATTTGGCTACAAAGAGCTGTGTAAAGCTCGTTGGCTTTATTTCTACTGAGGGTTTAACTGAATTTTATATTTATTCTGACTGCAATCCAATAGGTTTACATTAGGTAATCTTGTACATCAATCCTCAAAACATTAGTCAAACGGATTTATCATTGACCTGTTTTTTTTTTCTCAATGGGATTTATACACACAGCTGTCGTAAATAAGGCATGACTGTATATGAGGGTATAAGCAACTTTTTCCAGTATTTTTTCTTTTGTGCTCAAAACTTTCAGTGTTCGAAGCGTCATTATAAAATAAAGCAAAATTAAATTAATGGTAGTGTTAAGAAAATATTTTTTTCGTGAAAAGTCAAGTCGATATAAACATTCTATCAATTATTTGGAAAATCAAATCTTTTATGTAAACATGCATGACAATCAAACAATGATTGCATTTAAAAACGTTGAGATTTCGACTTTGAAGTTAATCAATACTGCTACCACCATTTGTTTTGGGGTGTAAGCACAAAAGACCAGAATAAATCTTTCCAGTTGCAAATCACTTGTTATTCACAAATTGAGCATTGTTAAGGCTAAGATATAAAATTTGCAATTCCCAGACACCGTTGCGCTGGTAGATTGTACGTAAACAGGGATTTTCTTAGGGTGTCGTAAATCTGTTCCTTGGTCTGGTTTATTTGATTAGGTGGACGGCCCCGGCGCCGGTCGAGACATAACCGACTTTATTGCTTTACTAAATAACTACCACGCGATCAGCGAAGCCGCGGCCTACCCTTGCGAATGATTTTTATTACCCTCCATAATTCATTTGACTTGATATTGAAGTCTTGAATATCACTTTGAAATGCGACGTTTATTTATGGGATTGATTTATTGTTTATTATTTGGGAGGCAACTGGAAGGAAATTTGGGAGGAAGATTTCTAGAGCTATTTTCTATGCTATATAAGAGGTATAATTTATTTCTAGATTTTCGGAAAGAAAAGGGTTCAGTATTTACGGTCACGCTGTGGCGACTTATTATGGACAATGTTATTGATACCTTTTTGCATAAATTTTTAATATTAATTGCATTGCAGGGTAAATAAATTCTCTTCATTAGTTGACAGGTACACATAGGTACACACACACATGGGTTTGGAACTTTGGACTATAAATGAACATTCGTTCTTTGCACCAATACAAACAATGAAAATGGGTTGGAATTAAAGCAATTTTATATTTTGAAATGCTCAGAGTGGTTATTTTTTATAACTTTCAATATCTATAACTAAAACAAAAGAATTAAATTTTATAAAGTTATTGAACTAAATGCCAAACAATATTACAAATGTTGATAAGACCTTCGTCGATTATATTTGCCGCACCATTGAATAAACCTAATACTTAATGAATAATGTTTTATGCAATTCCAATGAAGTAATTCGCGTGATTAAAAAGTTTATTTGGTATTTGGAGTGCGTGCGGTATTGCATTGGTGTGTGCGCGTTTGGTCTGGTGTTCATAGTCATACTGTGTAAATAGTTGTTTTAAATATTAAGAAAGAAAGCTATTATTTTTATAGGCAATATAAAATTATGATAAGATTATATCGGAAATGTATTTGATGAAGAAATAAGACGATCTAACAACTATTTACCTAGCGGGAAAGAAAACTCAGCGATAATATTCAGCGTTTACTGTATAATTTTGAATTGTTACAATTATTGATGATAAAATAAAATTAAAAAATATATGAATAGTTGTGAACCAATAATGTACTATTGTGCAACTTAGGTAAACCTACGTTATCCTGTCGTGGATTTGTGAGAAATGCAGAAAAAATTAGACGGAATGGATAGGGTTCTGTTCAAAATAAACCATAAGCAGTACAGTGGTAAGTGGGACTTTAGTTATTACTGATTGTCTGAATATTGATTTCAAAACATACAATAATAAAAAAATAGGTTCACTTTCATAAACAATGAATAAATATAATTTATGTAACCTTTATATGCATTTGTGTGTCATAAAAATATATTACTTAATAATTATTTGATAAATTACATTTAATTTTGTAGACATCGTTATTATTTTATTTAATAAACTGCCTGTTACTATTAGTAATCAAATAATAAAAAAAAATTGTCCGTGAATGTTATTATTAGGTACATTATTAATGGATTGTAATAAAATACTTTTATTTCAATGAATATTACCGCGTGGAAATCTTCGAAGTTTTTACTAAGTACTTGATTATAGCTGGGAGTGAATTCGAGGCAGATACGTCGTTAAATGACTTCATCAGACAGCATGCGGAACTTCGCGGCACCAAGTACATGTGCAAGGAGGGTGGCTGCGGCGCGTGCGTCGTCAATGTGCGGGTAGCACACCCCACCACTGGCGAGATCGTCTCTTTCTCTGTCAACTCGGTACTAAAATTTGAATGACTTCATCAGACAGCATGCGGAACTTTGCGGCACCAAGTACTTCTCCAAGGAGGGCTTCTGCGGCACGTGCGGGTTGCACATCACACCACTGGTATTTCACATACCACCACGTCTCATTCTCTGTCAACTCGGTAATCGAGTTTATATTATGGTCACAATCACACACACGTTCTGGCTGTGTGATAACTGATTTCTCGTATGTGTCATTTTGCGTATGTGTCATTATGCGAATGTGTCATTTCGCGTATGTGTCATTTTGCGTATGTCATTTCGCGTATGTGTCATTTCGCGTATGTGCCATTTTGCGTAATCAAAATGTGTCATTATGCGTAAAATTGATTCTTAAAATTCCCACATTAATGTCCAATATGCTAGGGATAAACTAAAATTATTGTTGATAAAATTATATATCCAATACCATTGGCCTTTAAAGTTTAATTGAATACACAGTAGTGCAATAAAATTGATTTGTATTTGTATATTTTCAGTGTCTTGTAGCTATAACTTCATGCAATGATTGGGATATAACGACCGTAGAAGGCATTGGTAATCGTAAAATTGGATACCACATAATACAGAAGCGACTGAACCACTTCTTTGGATCCCAATGTGGTCACTGTAGTCCAGGATTTGTTATGAGCATGTACAGGTGAAAAACTTAATATAATAAATTTAAAATGAATATGTTTAGTTTGAACTTTTAAAAATTTTTTTTTTTCGCCAATTTAGTTTGGTCCATAGTAGCAATCGTCATTTGACAGAAGAAGAAATAGAAAAATCATTTGGCAGCAATTTATGTAGATGCACAGGGTACCGACCAATTTTGGAAGCATTCAAATCTTTAGCTGTAGACGCGAAATCCGAATTGTTTCAAAAAATTAAGGATATCGAGGATGTGGACCAGAACATTTGTCCGAAGTCTGGAAAAAAATGTGGAGGATCCTGCAACAATACTGACAGTCAAGAATGGTGCTTGGTCAACGTAAAAAGAGATAACAATTCAAATTTAACATTACCCAAGAAAATAAAGCTGGCTGATGGTAGATTGTGGTTTGCAGCGACTGATATTAATACTATTTTCAATATATTGGATGAGGCTGGTTATGACTCGTATATGTTAGTTGCAGGAAATACAGGCAAAGGCAAATACATTTTATACAGTTCTTGAAATTCGAATATTTTGAATCACAGACTTAAAAAATATATATTACAGGTGTGCGACCCTTAGTATCTTACCCCATGGTGTTAATTGATGTGAGTAACGTAAAGGAACTGAGAGGTCACTATTTGGATGTAAATCTTGTACTTGGAGCTAATATTACCCTGACTGATACAATGACTTTGTTTAAACAACTGAGCAAAGACAGAGAAGAGTTTTGGTATTTAGAAGTGCTATATGATCATCTCGAAAGAGTGGCTCATATTCCTGTTAGAAACGTAAGTGATAAAATTACTATGTTAAGCTGATGAAAAGCAGAAATCAACTGACATTGCGGAGTATGTTTTATCATAGATGCTTAAATTTCAGGTCGGAACACTAGCCGGCAATTTAATGTTAAAGCATGCTCACCCTGATTTTCCATCGGATATATTTCTTTTGCTGGATTGTGTGGGAGCTTATGTGACTCTAGGTAAACATTAAGATTAAAAGTAACAAATGTTTCAGAGACTTAATAAAATAATATTTATTTATTCCTTTTTTCTGTATAGTTGATCACAAACTTCGAAAAATCGAAATGACTATGGATGATTTTTTGAAAAAAGATATTAAGGGTAAGGTATTGGCTAATATAATGCTGCCACCAATTTCAAAACATCATAAGTTAGTAACTTACAAGGTCAGTAAGACTATGATTAAATTATTTTCAATTTTTTATTCGTCTCGTTTCGTTATCGTTGAATTATATTCAAAGATTCTAAATGGTACACATCAATGATTATATTATTATATTTTAGATTACACCACGGGAACAGAATGCTCAAGCTGAAGTTAATGCAGCATTCTTATTTAAATTTGATGCCGATACAAAAACGATACAAAAAGCTAGAATTGTTTATGGAAATATAGCTCCAAACTTTACACATGCTTACCATACGGAAACATTATTGAATGGGAAGAATATTTTTGATAATGAGGTACTGCAAGCTGCGTTACATTCACTCAAGTCAGATATTCAACCTATTGAAAACCCTCCAGAACCTTCTGCGTATTTTAGGAAGAAATTGGCTATTAACTTATTTTATAAAGTGAGTAATATGATTTTCAAAATAATACTCCAAGTAAATATTTAATATCCGAAATATACATATATCTATGGCATACGGTAAGCGAACAAATTAAATTTGGGCTACTAGCAACAAACTAATTATACTGTCCTCTCAGTATAAAGTTCTATAATGTTATGTTCTTTTCAGTGTATATTAAAGTTATGCCCTCACCGTATCTTGAGTCCTTTCTATAAATCTGGAGCTACTACAGCAACAGAGGATAGGCCACCAGTGAGCCACAGCTATCAGGAATATGATACGGATAAAGATAAATATCCTATCACACAACCCTTACTTAAAAGAGAGGGTATAATACAATGTGCTGGTGAAGCCGTATATACTGAGGACATGCCAAGTATAAAAAATGAAGTGTTTGCTGCTTTTGTGCTTTCTCACGTATCTGAAGGAAACATCGAATCGATAGATAAATCCGAAGCTTTGGTATGTTTATATTTTTTTGGTCGAATTGTATTGTATCTTTATTTATTATTACTAATAATCACTATTTTTTAGAAAATAAATGGAGTGATTGCAGTTTTAACCGCTGAAGATATACCAGGCATGAATAACGCTGTACGAGTTGGTTTTATAGTATTGATAGAAAAAGAAGAGATCTTAGCTGGTGAAAAAGTTCGCTTTTATAATCAGCCTGTAGCCATCGTTGTAGCAAAAACGCAAGCAATTGCTGACCGAGCATCAAATTTTGTAACAGTAAATTATAAGAATGTTTCAAAAAGAACACCGGTTCTTACGATAGAAGAAGCTATCAAAGCACCTAAGCAGGAGAACAGGCTCACGCCGTATGATGGAATTACTCCTACGGATAGAGGAGTCAATGTTAACAAAGTAATTCGTGGTAATTTCTATAGTCCACTTCAATATCATTTTATGTTGGAGTTACATACAGCTGTTACAGTGCCAGTAGATGAAGGTTTAGAAGTTTATACGGCTACACAATTTATGGATGGGGTACAAGCTGTTATAGCTCAAATGCTAGATGTTCCTGAAAGCACGTAAGCTTTTTCATTTTATTTCTCACTAGCTGATGCCCGCAACTCTTCTTCGCGTGATTCGATTTTATAATACCCTTGTTTTATTTCGCATTGGATATTGTTTAAAAAACTGAGTTTGATGACTACTACTAACAGGCAAATATTTTCAGAATTATTGTTATTAATAGGAGATGTGGTGGAGCATTTGGCAGTAAAATATCAAGATCTAATTTTGTGGCCTGTGCTACGGCTCTTGTGGCTAAGAAGCTTAATCGACCATGTCGTATGGCAATGCGCCTGCCAGATATAATGCGAGCCCTTGGCAAACGTTGCAACAGCCGTTTGGATTACGAGGTAGTACTTATGCTTAGTTAACAATGTGAAAGTCGTATTGTTATATAAGCGTTAATGCCCAATAAATTAATTTATTTGAATACTACTTATTTCCCACTTACTTAATAATAAAAGTGAATAAATTAAAGAAATAATTAGCTAGCATTTGTTCCAATTAAGGTTGGCGTAGACTACAAAGGCGAAATACAATTTATGGATGCGGTACTCTATATAAACGATGGCGTCAGCCGCAACGAAAATGAAAACGCTTTAGCAATTATTGCTTTCAGAAACTGTTATAACACAAGACGATGGAAAGTTGATAACTTTAGCGTTTTAACGGACTTAGCAGCCAATTGTTTTATGAGAGCTCCTGGTATGTAGCAAAATAGCTCTTATTCAAAGTTAAGCTTATTAATGAAATTACTCATCTATACTTTTAGGAAATTTTGAAGGGACATCTGGAATTGAACACATAATGGAACGTATTGCAATAGAATTGAAAAGAGACCCGATTTCCGTACGTGTGGCGAATTATCGAAAAGAAAATAATGATTTACCACAACTAGTACCTTTGTTCAAAGAGCGCATAGAGTATGAAAAACGGAAACAGTTTATAGACCGTTTCAATGCTGATAACCGATGGAAAAAAAGAGGTTTGAAAATAGTTAATATGTCTTTTAGCTTAGAATACATCGGTAATTATTCAGCTTTAGTATCAGTTTATCATGGTGATGGCAGTGTTGCAGTGTGCATTAGTGGCATAGAAATCGGACAAGGAATATATACAAGAATGACTCAAGTAGCAGCTAACGAGTTAGAAGTCCCTGTCGAAAAAGTCTCTATTCAACCTACACATAACTTTGCAACACCTAATAGTTATGCAACAGCTTCTAGCATAACCACAGAATGTTGCGCTTATTGTATAATAAGATGTTGCCAACAAATCAAGGCGAGATTGGTATCAGTGAGAGCTGCTATGCCCAAGGCCACATGGCAAGAAATAGTTTTTGCAGCTGACCAGCAAGGTATAAATCTACAAGCTAACTATCTGACAAGCAATAATGATCCGCGTTTGGTTAACTACCCCATCTTTGGGTTGGCCGCAACTGAAGTTGAAATAGATGTGTTAACAGGACGAAAGTGGATAGTACGCGCTGACGTGTTCGAAGATGCTGGAGAAAGTATCAATCCAGCATTAGATGTAGGCCAGGTACTTAACCATGACTCGATCGACTATTAAAGCATTGACACAAGAAGCACTGACTTTTATACTTTCATGTTAACCGTATCTGTGCAGGTTGAAGGAGCATTTATTAAAGGTCTATCTGCTTGGATATTGGAAGAACTTAAGTATGACAAACATACTGGAAATTTGCTTACAAACCGAAGTTGGAATTATAAAATTTTTGGAGCGAAAGATATACCTCATGATTTCCGGGTATATTTACGACGGCACACATTTAATCCTGTTGGCATTTTAGGGTCAAAAGGTTAGCATCAGAGATATGCGATAGAAATATAATCAATAACTTTGATGACTGTCAACATTTAACTTTATTCCATTAACAAATTATACCTAGATAGTTATGATAATAGTATGAACTTTTGTAATTGGTAATTATATTTTTTTAGCTACTGGCGAGCCTCCTATTTGCATGACTTATGTTATAGTAGAAAGCTTGAGAGAGGCTATTCAAGTTTCAAGACATGACAGTGGTGAGGATTTGGATAAATATTTGGATTTAGGTTGGTATTGCAAATATCCACGTAGGTATATAAACGACAACAGATCAATTTATGTTTAGTGACATATAAAAGCCAAATAATTTGATTTGGCTATTTTCAGATATACCAGTGACGAATGAACATGTCCTTGAAGCTGTTGATGTTAAAATAGAAGAATTATTGTTATACTAGAGGAGAGGTGAAACATTTTGGTTAGTTTATTATTTTTACAAGAAAGTTGTGATAGGGCTTTGTTGGGTAGTTACTGTGGGTTTCATCATCATATTAATGTGGTGGGTATTAAATAGCTTGTAACGTTCAGGGGCTCTATTTTTGAATCGCTCGTATGACATAGTTTTGTCGCATGCGACTTAAGTCACACTCGTCTTCCAAGTCGCATGACGCCGATTTTCCGTATTTTTGAATCGTTCGTTTTAGGAATACAAAATGTTGGATTATATCCGTTCCACGCAGAATTTGGAGAAAACACCGCAACGAAAACGGAACGTAATATCCATGTTTCTATTGGCTGTTAAAAAAATTCTTTGCTTTTTAGTAGAAAAGAATATCGCTCGCCGTACCGTATCGCTCAACTGCAAACGAGTGGGTGAGGGCACTCGCTGCGGTCGAGCGATTCAAAAATATGGAAAGTCAAATGTTGAACGAAAATCAGTAGAAACAAAGCGCTCGGCGCGAGTCGAGTGATTCAAAAATAGGGCCTATAAAAGAATAAAACGTAGGCTCGACAGTTATTTGTATTTTTATTTATTTCCACCGATTACACAAACCGATTATTATTTTACTGTACTTAATCTCACGATAATCTTAATTCAATACCATCGTTTTTTCATTACTACTTTTTTGACAGTTACACAGATTAGATTGACACATTTCTTAACAGGGCCCCAGGACGTAGAATTATTAACAGTATTATTTATGTGTATCTGTCATAGTCAAAGACAGATGTGTGATCTCTTCGCGGAGTGACTGATTTATCCTAGGTTAGTTTTGCCTTTAGTCAAAACCCGAAGTTAGTTCTTATTTCGGCCTTTGGCTGATGGATTTTTAGACAAACCTAAATTGTTTCGGACTTTGCCTAGACAACCCTAGGAACGCTAAGGCAAATTGAATCGCATATTGCAGAAAGGGCCTTAGTCCATTCAAGTTTACTTTAGGGAATTAAGTATTTTTTTTAAATTTTATCATAAACAAACTTTGGTGGACTTGTATAAACACATAATATATTATTTACTTTTGTACTTAATGTTATTATGTGTTAATACAAGTCCACCAAAGTTTGTTTCTGATAAAATTATTTTTTTTTTACTTAATTCCCTAAAGTAAACTTGAATGGACTAAGGCCCTTTCTGCAATATGCGATTCAATTCGTCAAACGTCGATTTGTACTGCACTTGTTGCATGTGTACCTAATCTTTCTATTTTCAGCTTTGATAGAGCCAAGGGAGAAGTCCTAAATGTTTTGGGCATAATACAAGACCAAACAGTTACTATCGCTATTAGATTCATAGTTTAAAACATTGTTAATTACTTTGATTTCACCCTGTATTCGTAATTAAATACAAGAATGTGAGGAGACCAAAGAGAATTACGTTCACCTGTCTGTATGTAAAATGCCAGTGTAATAAAAAGATGCTCTCCAAAATAGTGTACTACATATAAAAGATCAAACGTATTGCCTACTCGAAATGCCACGCAACTTTGTCAAAATAAAGTGACTTTAATTTTCAGTTTTTTTGGTAAATTATTGTCAATTTGTAAAAGAAAATGATTATTTTGAATTATTGATATAAAATTTAAACAATAAAAACATAAAATATGTTTTTTTTAAGTAACACATTCCCGATTTGATCGTTTGAGTTTTGGCGTTTGACTGGCCAAGTTGGTCTCTCCTAGGATTAGACATAATTATTCCCAAAGGCCGAAACACACTATTGGTTTGGACTTTCACTAAGACTTCTAGACTTGTCAAACTTGAGGTTTAACTAGCCAAACCTAGGAACGTCGGAGCTTCGAGGTTTGTTTATAACATTTGTACCAACTACCTTGTATTATTGTACACATTGCTAAAAAACTTCAATAAACCTTAAAGCAACAGGTACACAGTTTTTTTAAATACTCATTTAATGCTATCGCATAGTTCGTTTATCGTTGGACCGTGAAAGGCATGTTTCCCAAAGAGCACGAGAATCCTCTACAACTACCAAATAACAATACCATACAATTTAATGTTTGTGGTAAAAATATAGGTATAGGTACCTACATACTGATAGAAAGTAAAGTTGACAACAGAATAATATTTTCTATAGAATGATCGAAAATATCTTGCCAGAAATTTCAGTTACATCGTTTTTTATATCATGAAGTTTTTTTTCTCGATGAATTCAAATTCTATATTTCCTTAGGATATAGTTACCATAAAATTATTATTTAATACACTTGTATACGTAAATACCTACATATAATATTTTCGTATTTCAAAAGTCGGTCATGTCATTGTCCTTTTATATTTTCTTCTAAATAATTCTATTTTCGTTAGTTGTGTCTATCTTGTAAACATTATTATAATATAAAATACTCTCGAGGTTAGGTACACATAATCAACTTCTAAGGTCACCTTACACGTTTTATATATTGCCAATGATATATATTGCATTATCATAATTTTTACTGTTCAATGGATTAGTACTCAGTCGTTTTAGTAAATAACATGTTTTGCACTATCTGTAAGAGCATTGGAAATTATCACGTATGATTGATTGCCAAGCGAACCGAAACAATGGGTAACATAACGCGTCTACATTTTACCTCCAATTTTAATATAATCTGAAGAATTTGACCAGCTGACATACCTAGATTGCGATATTTTCAAAGAAGGTAGATTAAAGACTACACCCAGAAGCCTCCATCATTGAAAATTTGAGTTTCCTACCTTTCGGTACAAAGGAAGTGGTAGTTCGAGAGGCAGAATCATAAAGGATGCAGCTAGTTAGGTTAAAACGGCTTCATTATATGATTATATATAATTGAATAGCAATTATATTAATTTGTGAAGGATAATAACGATTCATCATTATTCATGTTTCCGAATCAATTGAGGAATTAAAATGTAGTACCTAAGGTTATATGAAAAATTAAGTTGAATTGTTGGTTTTGTGCTATCCTGGTGTTTGTATTTCTGTGTGATTTAAAGTTGAGGTATATTTTGGGCACAGTATCATAGGTAGTTAGTACAACAACTGTTCTACTTAATCGGAATAAAATGGACAGAGTGCATTTTAAAATAAATGGAGTTGCATATAGTGGTGAGTAATTGTACTCTATTTTTGGTTGGTTTAAATAAAAGGTTTACTGTGTAGAGGACAGAGGTAGACCGGAAATTATTTTTACTAACACACGTGGTTGTTGCATACAGTCTGTCAAGAGAGTCATAAAATTACTTTCTTTGTCATTAGTATTATTGTATGATAACAGTTAACTACTTTTGTAATGCAACAACCACGTGTTTTTAGTAAAAATAATTTCACTTCCATTTCATGGGGTCTATCTCTAATTAAAAAACCTGACAAGTGAAAGTATGTAAGCACCACAGACCATACAACAAATATTCTGTCTCTGGTAAGCACCTAAAATTTGCTCCTAATGACAAACGCAAAGACTTATAACTCGAAAGAATTTAATTTTTTAAATTATCTGGCCTTGATTCTTGCCTCGTGATTCTGTACCCTAACATAGTTTTAAATAATTAACGTGTCAAAATAAGCAGCCAAAATGGCCGAGTCTTGATGTTATATTGCATAGTACGTTTCTACTTATAGTAACATTAATTACTTAAATTAATGAGATAATTTTCGTTACTTCTAAATTGTTGGTTTTGTGCTATCCTGGTGTTTGTATTTCTGTGTGATTTAAAGTTGAGGTATATTTTGGGCACAGTATCATAGGTAGTTAGTACAACAACTGTTCTACTTAATCGGAATAAAATGGACAGAGTGCATTTTAAAATAAATGGAGTTGCATATAGTGGTGAGTAATTGTACTCTATTTTTGGTTGGTTTAAATAAAAGGTTTACTGTGTAGAGGACAGAGGTAGACCGGAAATTATTTTTACTAACACACGTGGTTGTTGCATACAGTCTGTCAAGAAAGTCATAAAATTACTTTCTTTGTCATTAGTATTATTGTATGATAACAGTTAACTACTTTTGTAATGCAACAACCACGTGTTTTTAGTAAAAATAATTTCACTTCCATTTCATGGGGTCTATCTCTAATTAAAAAACCTGACAAGTGAAAGTATGTAAGCACCACAGACCATACAACAAATATTCTGTCTGTGGTAAGCACCTAAAATTTGCTCCTAATGACAAACGCAAAGACTTATAACTCGAAAGAATTTAATTTTTTAAATTATCTGGCCTTGATTCTTGCCTCGTGATTCTGTACCCTAACATAGTTTTAAATAATTAACGTGTCAAAATAAGCAGCCAAAATGGCCGAGTCTTGATGTTATATTGCATAGTACGTTTCTACTTATAGTAACATTACATACTTAAATTAATGAGATAATTTTCGTTGCTTCTAAATTTTATAAAATAAATTAAAGAATTGACTAACAACTTTGCGATTGATTTCTTATCATAGCATATTGTATTAATTTTAATGGAAAACCTTTAATTGGCCTAACTAATAGTTAGAATTAATAGAAAGTTAAAACAAATTGTAACGATGTTGGTTTTTTATTAAATGACTTCATTTTATACAGCTCCAAGAGGCGGACTGACCTTAATGATTCATATATAGGTAAATTTCAACTTAATACCTACATCTACGTGAGAAAAAGGGTCCGGATAGACAGATATAAGGGACAACGAAGTAATATTATATGGATTTCTTTTTACCTTTTGACAAATGGAACAAAAAATATCAGGCGATGGTAGAACGGCTTTATTTAACGCACTAAAGGACCATTATAGTCTCGATCAAATTTTTGAAATTATTTTAATTTGTCATCATAGTGACCATTGATTACCTAACTACATAAGACATTAATATAAATTCATATCCATCTATTTTTGAAGCTGGGGGTGAGTTCGAAGCAGATACTACGTTAAATGACTTCATAAGGCAGCATGCAGAACTTCGCGGCACCAAGTACATGTGCAAGGAGGGCGGCTGCGGCGCGTGCGTTGTCAATGTGCGGGTCGCACACCCCACCACTGGCGAGATCGTCTCATTCTCTGTCAACACGGTATTTACATTTGAATGACTTCATCAGACAGCATGCAGAACTTCGCTTCACCAAGTACCTACATGTGCAAGGAGGGTGGCTGCGGCGCGTGCGTCTTCAACGTGGGGGTCGCACAACCCACCACTGGCGAGATCGTCTCATTCTCTGTCAACTCGGTACTTATATTTGAATGATTTCATTAGACAACATGTGGAACTATGCGGCACTAAGTACTTCTCCAAGGCGGTTGCGGCACGTGCGTCGTCAACATACGGGTCGCACATCCCTCCAATCCAACTTGGTACTTACATTTTGAATGCATTTTTCAGAAAGCATAGCACGTGGAACTTTGTGGCTCAAAGTTAAGTAGGGATGGGAGTTCGATACGGAAAATAAAATATCACATACCTACTTTAAAACTGAAAATGCGTGACTGTGTACGGGCGTTTACTCTTTTCGGAAACTCAAATCCTGAAGCCGATTGAACTTTTACGAAAGTGGGTAAACTCCACTTCGCTCATTTACAGTCCCATGTCTCCGAATCCATATGCACCTGAACTCGGGTAAACGAACTATTGTGATCGCTTTACAACCGGTGTCGCGGGAACAGCTCTGATAAGTAGCATTGACGCTCAAGCGTAAAAAGCAGGTTTTTGGCAAAATTACCTCTAGAGCGATTGTTTGTAGAAAGTTACTACCAGATGTGGTTTCTTTCAGTGCCTTGTGACTATCACGTCATG
The DNA here is from genome assembly GCA_950108535.1 of Agriphila straminella. Taxonomy (NCBI): domain Eukaryota; kingdom Metazoa; phylum Arthropoda; class Insecta; order Lepidoptera; family Crambidae; genus Agriphila; species Agriphila straminella. The sequence goes on along the minus strand of OX467306.1, from coordinate 7,576,882 downwards.
CCACGATTGGGATATAACGACCGTAGAAGGTATTGGTAATCGAAAAACTGGATACCACATAATACAGAAGCGACTAAATCACTTTTTTGGATCCCAATGCGGTCACTGTAGTCCGGGATTTGTAATGAGCATGTACAGGTAAAATAATTACTATAAACCATTTTAGATGTAATGAGTTTTAAATTAGTAATCTTGTTTTCCACTATTTTAGTTTGGTCCATAGTAGCAATCGTCATTTGACAGAAGAAGAAATAGAAAAATCTTTTGGCAGCAACTTATGCAGATGCACAGGTTACCGGCCGATCTTAGAAGCATTCAAATCTTTAGCAGTTGATGCGAATTCTAAGTTGCTTCAAAAAATTAGTGATATTGAGGATATTAATCTGAACATTTGTCCGAAGTCTGGTAAAACGTGTGGGGGCTCCTGTAACCAAATGGAAGGTCAGGAATGGTGTTTGGTCAACATGAAGGGAGATACCAATACAAGTTTAACATTACCTAAAAAAATATCACTAGCTGATGGCAGATTGTGGGTTGCAGCTACTGATGTAAATACGATTTTCAAAGTATTGGACGACGCTGGTTATGATTCGTATATGTTAGTTGCAGGAAATACAGCTAAAGGTAAATAAGGGTAAAATTGCTTCATGTTAGTTATGTATTTAACTTAACGTATTAACTGTATAAAAAACTCGCAGGTGTGCGACCCATAGTATCTTACCCAAAGGTGTTAATAGACGTGAGCAACGTGAAAGAATTAAGAGGCCACTACTTGGATGTTAATCTTGTGCTTGGAGCTAATACTACTCTGACTGATACCATGTCCTTGTTTAGACAACTGAGTAAAGAGAGGGAAGAATTTTGGTATTTAGAAGTGTTAAATGATCATATTGAAAAAGTGGCACATATTCCTGTTAGAAACGTGAGTTTGAATGTTGGAATAATAATCTTACTTTAATGGTGGTAGAATCAATGATGGAGCATGCACACTGCTTTTTGTAGATTTTTGAAGAGTGTTTTAATTTCAGATTGGCACTCTGGCCGGTAATTTGGTTCTGAAACATGATCACCCTGATTTTCAATCTGATATTTTTTTATTACTGGATTGCGTTGGAGCATTTATAACTTTAGGTAATTTGTGAAGGCAGTAAATACAATAATATTTTGTGTCTTTATTATGTTTTACAGTTACTTATAAAAAACTATATTTCTTTACAGTTGATCGTAAACAACAGTTAACAGAAATGAATATGACGGATTTCCTGAAAAGCGATCTCAAAGGCAAGATCTTGACAAATATCAAACTGCCGCCTATTTCAAAATTAGTGAAATTTGTGACTTATAAGGTAATTTATTCCTCTTGTAGTTTATTACACTAATAAACTTAAGCTTTAAAATTTTGTTATTAATTTGTCCATACAGATTACAGCTCGAGAACAAAACGCTCATGCAGAAGTCAATGCAGCATTTTTATTCAAATTTAATAGAAATACAAATGTAATAAAAAAAGCTACTGTTGCTTATGGAGGTATAGCTCCAGGCTTCACACACGCTTATGATACTGAAAAGCTTTTGATTGGGCTAAACATATTTCAAAACCAAGAATTACAAACTACCCTAAGCTGTCTCAAGTCAGAAATACATCCAATTGAAAATCCACCAGATCCATCATCATCTTTTAGGAAAAAACTAGCCATTAACTTGTTTTATAAGGTAAATCATTCCTTTTTGTAACTTAAATATATAAATTTTCTTTAACTTTGTCTTATAAATTATAATAAACAGGTTTGTGGCAGATGTCAAGTAGGTATAATTAAAATTGGTATTTATATTAAATCGTCATGCTAAATCATCGATGCCACTAGTGACTCGGTAGCTCAGTTGGAAGAGCATTGGATCGGACTTCCAAAGGTCTCGGGTTCGATTCCCACCTGAGACAATTCTGGTGACGAGTCAAATATTTTCTAGTATAAATATTATTTAATTTTATAATTTATTATTTTGTTTAAAGAATTATTTGAATATTGTTTACTAAATACAGCGAACTAAAATCTATGGAAGTATAATTGCAAACAAATATTGCTTAAAAATGGCACCACGGGGCCGAAAAAGTACAACCCGCTCAGTTTTAGTCGGGCCAGTCACGCACCCGGTGACTGACGTTAGTGTCCTTTTCAATAAATTGTAGTTTGTATTGTAGAGAAAAATAGAGAAAAGAAAGAGAGAGTTTATTAAAAATGATGTCCTTTATAGTCAAATGGTGTAAAAGATGCAAAGAAGGCAGTAAAAAGATGCAGAAATAATGTATCTTATTTTTTCGATTAAGTATAGAAAATATGAGTATACAAATTATGGTCTCTAATAAGCAACCAGTGTTCAGACGCTTTGTGCTGCATAATTAAATGCCAACATATTTAGCTCCATCCACTTAGTTGTACTTTTCGTGTGGTGCCATTTTTTTTAAAGCGGAATGCTTATTCCATAGATTTTAGTGCACTGTCTAAATAGGAGAAGTATGAAAAAACATTTATTTAAAAAGTTTTTTATGGTACCTTTACAGTGTATTTTAAAGTTATGCCCTCATGATATCTTGAGTCAATTTTATAAATCTGGGGCTACAACACCGACGGAAGACAGACCACCAGTTAGTCACAGCTATCAGGAATTTGATACTATTCAAAACGATTACCCTATAACACAAGCACTTCTTAAAAGAGAAGGCATCATACAATGTGCTGGCGAAGCTGTATACACCGAAGATATGCCAACTATGTTGAATGAAGTATTTGCAGCATTTGTACTCTCTCATGTGGCTGAAGGCGACATAGAATCTGTATATACATCAAAAGCGATGGTATGTTTTATAGTTGAATTAAAGACCATACGATTTTATATATGCATGCACTCTTAATAATATAATTTTATATTTAGGAAATTAACGGTGTAATAGCAGTTTTAACATCAAAAGATATACCAGGTCTTAATAATGTTGTTAGACCTGACTTTTTACTTATGATGGAAAGGGAAGAGATTTTGGCAAGTAAAAGGGTAATGTATTATGGTCAACCCGTAGCCATAGTTGTTGCAAAGACCCAGGCGATTGCTGATCGTGCGTCAAATTTTGTGAAAATTATTTACAAAAATATTTCAAAACGAACACCAGTACTTACAATCGAAGAAGCTATTAAAGCATCTAAGCAAGAAAATCGTATTACCCAGTATACTGGAATAGTTCCAACTGATAGAGGTATCAACGTTGAAAAAGTAATCAAAGGTCATTTCTTTAGTCCACTTCAATATCATTATATGATGGAATTGCATACTGCGGTGACTGTGCCAATAGACGAAGGGTTGGAAGTCAACACTTCTACCCAGTATTTGGATATAATTCAAGCTGTTATAGCACAAATGTTAGGCGTTCCCGAAAGCACGTAAGCAATTTTTTATTTTGGAGTAATGAGGAACTGTTAAATTTATTAGATAGGTACTTACTTATGAAACGGGAAATAATTTTACTGAAATTAGTAGTAAAGAGTAGAACCTTCATTCAATATTAATAGTTACTTATAGTAAGACTCATTTTTTTAGGATTATTGTGAAAAACAGAAGATGTGGTGGAGGGTTTGGCTGTAAAATAAGTAGAAGTAATTTTGTGGCTTGTGCTACGGCTCTAGTGGCTAGAAAGCTAAATCACCCATGTCGCATGGCCATGCGTATGCCGGATCTCACACGAGCCATAGGCAAACGTTGCAACAGCCGTTTGGATTACGAGGTAGCTATTTGTTTTTTTTCTATTTAGTAATAAGCAACAGACAAAAAGAGCAACAATCTGGTATAAATCTTAATTGCAGATGAATAGCTGAAAAGCAACATTAAAATATTTAAAAGTATGATAAAAATATAATTTATAGTATTATCAATTTAGTCTCATAAACAACTTTTGGTTTATTTCAAGGTTGGTGTAGATAACAAAGGCGAAATACAATATATGGATGCTGTGTTTTATGTGAATGATGGTAATTCGCGCAATGAAAATCAAAACAGTTACTCAACATCTTCTTTTCCTAATTGTTATGATTCAAGGCGGTGGAAAGTAGATTCTTTTGGGGTAAAGACTGACATGGCATCTAATTGTTTCATGAGAGCTCCAGGTATAATGTAATCTCTTGCTTCTTAATTTTATGTATATTAATTAAATTATGAAATAAAAACTAAATATTTGGATTTTCTAGGGGGTTTTGAAGGAATTGCCGGAATTGAGCACATAATGGAACGTATTGCAATAGAATTAAAAAGAGACCCGATTTCAGTTCGTTTTGCAAATTACAGAAAAGAAGACAATCCTTTGCCACAACTAGTACCAATGTTTAAGGATCGCATTGATTATGAGAAACGGCAAAAGTTCATCGAACAATTTAATACAAATAACCGATGGAAAAAGAGGAGTTTAAAATTAGTGAATATGTCTTTTCCGTTAGTGTACTTTGGCAATTATTCAGCTTTAGTATCAGTTTATCATGGTGATGGCAGTGTTGCAGTGAGTGTTGGTGGCATAGAACTTGGCCAAGGAATTTATACAAGAGTCATTCAAGCTGCAGCTAACGAATTTAAAATTCCTGTTGAAAAGGTTTCAATTGTACCGGCACATAATTTTGCAACGCCAAATAATTTTGCAACTGGTTCGAGTGTAACTACACAATGCTGTTCTTATAGTGTTATCAGATGTTGTCAAGAAATCAAGGCAAGACTAGCGCCTGTTCAAGCTGGTATGCCAAAAGCTACATGGCAAGAAATAGTTTTTGCTGCTGATCAACAGGGTATAAACCTACAAGCTAACTTTCTTGCGAGCCCTAATGACCCAAGATTAGTGGAGTACTCAATTTTTGGTGCAGCAGCTACTGAGGTTGAAATAGATGTGTTAACAGGTCGAAAGTGGATAGTTCGCGCTGACGTATTAGAAGATGCTGGTCGAAGTATCAATCCAGCTCTGGATGTGGGACAGGTAGGTTTCGAGTCCAAAATAAATAACAAAATACCTGTATCGAAATCAGAGACATCAATGATACCATAGATCTGTACCCTTAGCGCGAACAGCGACCGAAAAAAATAACGCACGTAAAACTACTCCATAGAGTAGGTATATTTTGTGTGGGAGTTACAATTCCGATGAGATTTGAATATTTTTTTCAATAGAAACTAAAAAAAATAGGCCCGTATCTCATCTTGTGTGCCAAATAATTTTCATTCGACATGACATTTATTATTGTAATTTAATACAGGTTGAAGGAGGATTTGTCCAAAGCTTATCTGCTTGGACGTGTGAAGAAATTAAGTTTGACAAGCATACAGGCGAGTTGCTCACAAACCGAAGTTGGAATTATAAAATATTTGGAGCTAAGGATATACCTCATGACTTCCGGGTGTATTTAAGTCGCAATGCATTCAATCCCGTTGGAATTTTAGGATCAAAAGGTTGGTGAAACGTGTAACATTTTGAATTTAAAAATATATATTATAATGTATGTATTGCTATTTTATGATAGTGTGTTAAGGAAATTAATTAGAATTTTTTTCACAAATTCAGTCATAATTATTTTGCGCTAAAAATGCGTTGCCTTTTTGATATTACAAAAGTTTTGTAGGCAAACGCAAACGAACGAAAACTAGCTGATATCGTGTAAGAACATACATCTAAAACTATATTTTTTAAGCCGTTAGTGAGCCTCCTACTTGCATGAGTTATGTGATAGTGGAGAGTTTGAGAGCGGCAGTCCAAGCCTCAAGACATGACAGTGGTTACGATTCTGATAAATATTTGGAAATTGGTAAGTGTACTGATAATAAGTAAATTCTTCTCATTATGTTTGGTTGCGGTGCTATTAAAATTAAAAAGTATAAGTTCAATATTACCGTGCGTTTCCATGTCAATTACATTGTCTCGAAACAAAGTCTTATGACAGAATTCAAATTCGCAACTAGTCAATTATTTTGTAGTGGCAAAGGATTTCCTACTGCTCGATCTTCGAAATGAAGTTCAATTTGCTTTGACAGCGCAGCCCCGATTATGTTGATGTTGACTGTAGATTTAACGCGGGGTTACATAGACATGAAGAATAGTATTCCTGTTACTGTATACGGATAGAAACATAATAATGTAAGTAAGGTTATCAAAATACTTTTGTTTGCAGATGTACCGGTGACAAATGAACATGTAGTTGAAGCCGCCGACGTGAAAATCGAAGAACTATTGTTAAATTAACAGTCTTATATTTAATCATTACATTGTATTTCAATGCACTTTCTTGTGCTTGCTTGATAGATAGTATAATTCTTAGAATATTAACACCTAGAAGCCGTGTCCTCGTATGCAAAGTGAGGCAACTAATACTAAGCCAGAATGGCTTAGTTTTCAGATTTAATATCCTTCATACGTTACCCAATCGTAACTAAAATCTAATAATTGTATAGTAACATTAAACCTTATTCTAGTATTAGTTGAACCACTACTATTAGGTAGGAGTGCTCGTTACGGGATAATTTCATTTGACGAGTTCGAAGGATCTTCGACTGGTTGATTTTTTTGGAATAGTTACTGTGTAAGTGCCAGAAACAACTTCGAGAGAGAGGCCAACAGAAGAATACAGCTGGGCTGGGCAGCATATGGGAAACTTCGTCGAGTCTTTGAGTCGCCTATTCCACAGAGTCTAAAGGCGAAAGTCTTCAACCAGTGCGTCCTGCCTGTCATGACATACGGAGCCGAAACGTGGACACTCACTGTAGGGCTGGCTCACAAATTTAAAGTCGCACAGCGAGCTATGGAAAGGGCTATGCTCGGAGTTTCTCTGAGAGATCGGGTCCGGAACGAGGTGATCCGACAGAGAACTAAAGTCATCGACATAGCCCACCGGATTAGCAAGCTGAAGTGGCAGTGGGCCGGCCATATTAGCCGTAGAACCGATGGCCGCTGGGGCAGACGAGTTCTTGAGTGGAGACCGCGTATCGGTAAACGTAGTTTGGGACGCCCTCAGACAAGGTGGAGCGATGATCTTCGCAAGGTGGCTGGCAGAAACTGGATGAGTATAGCCGCGGATCGTGCTCAGTGGCGTGCTCTCGGAGAGGCCTATGTTCAGCAGTGGACGATGATAGGCTGATGATGATGATGAAGTGCCATATTAACGTTTTGCTTGGCGTTGATCAAATGGCTGGGTGGGTTACTTTTATTAAGTGTACCTACCCCTATTTTAGCGGACCTTTGATATTACCTATAAGTATAATAATGTTTATGTTTAATTAACTATTATTAAGATTACGACACGACTTTATTTTTATATTAAGAAAACTTTAATTATAACAATCTTTACAAGATTTCTAACTCAAAAATTATACAAGAGAAAAGTTAATTTCGGTCGTGCAGTCGTGCGATCTCTTGGATTTATGTTTGTATATTTTCCTTAATAGTTATTTATGCAACTGTACTATTAGTATTAAAACACGAATGTGATAATAGTACCTATTAGTTATCACATGAGTGTTTTAATACCTAATTATGTACAGTTGCATACAAGACTTTATCTACACCCATGATATGTATTCTCTATAAAGGGTTTTGACTTTGACCTTGACCATGACTTTGACCTTGATATAGAAATTGACTTTGACTTTGCTTTGAGTTTGACTTTTCTCCTCCTCCTCGTCATTACATCATCCGAACGAATGTTATAATGTTGTACTGAATTTCATAATGTAACTCGTCGCGTCGGGCGTGGGCATCCTCTCGCTCGGATATTGTGGTTACTAATGACACTGGTTGTTATAATGTTGGCAATAAGCTAACTGTTTCAGAACCTTTTACAAAGGATTTAAAGCACGGGTGTAGATAAAATAAATTAATAAAATTTCCAATGTCTCATAGGAAAGCTAGTTTGAAACTGGACAAAGGGTGAATGGAATTTATTTCAAGGTGTGCCTATCGCATTAGGCTCGCCGTATCGATCCGTGCTATTTGTAGATATTCTAGCGAAGTTTTCAATATTTAATTTGAGCGGCTGCTGGTGACTCCAAAACTGTTAAAATCAATAAAGTAGCTTCGAAGCCAGTCTGAATAATGAATAAAGTAGGAAATAATACTATACTAAATTTATTTTGTAGGCGAATACCGTATAAAATGTGAGCAATATCTAAAAATAGTTTTCTAAGTATTTCTAAGTAAATACGATCGAGAACCTCTCCGCCAGTTTTAAATCCTTGCACGTGATGAGGATAATATAATATTTGCACGAATAATTACGAGTAATTAAAATTTTAAATGTATGCAAATCGCTTAAGTATTAAGTGCTAATAGTAGTAAACTCTCAAACACCTGCTTCTCACTTAATTATTTTTAATAAGCTTTTAATTAACTACCTACCGTTATTTACAGCGTTAAATTGGGTTGACGGCACTGGGAGCAATAAAATCGTTGTAATTACACATTAATTGGGATCTACTAATTAATTTTCATTGTTTGATGACCGTGAGCAACGATTTTCATCTATAAAGAATTTATGTAGTCGCTGTTTTAGAAGCAATTATCTCTGCTTGAGAATTTTGATCAAAGCTCTCTTTAATAACTTAGCGATTTGCTTATCGTAGTAGTACTTGTTGTTCAAAACGTTTTAGGGAAAAGTCACTTTGGCCCTTTTGTTTGTTAATTAAGCCTTAAATACCTATTAACTATAATTTAATTTTGTATTTATCTAGTTCTTTTACATTTCCGTATCGTAAACGATTGTAGCGAATGATGAAAAGACTATATAAACAACTAGCGGCCGCCCGCGGTTTCACCCGCGTAGTTCCCGTTCCCGTGGGAAAATCGAGATAAAAAGTATTCTATGTTTTAATCTAGGCTATCTACTATCTATATGCCTAATTCCAACCAAATCCGTTCAGTAGGTTCTGCGTGATTAAGGAATAAACATCTAAACATCCAAACATCACTGTGGTTAAACTGACAGCAAAAGCTACCGCTCTACGACCTACCGTGTAATGGATGCTCTAGTAGGAAGGAAGTAGGATAATAGCAATGCCTGCAATTTCAAAATGAAGCGTCTCAGCATTTCGCATCGATTCGTGTGGACAATAAAGAGGATTGCATCTGTGTTTGCCGGCTCGAAGCTGTAAATCCCTTGCTAATATCGAGAGTAGAACGCAGGTGATAATTCGTGCAGTCACTCGCTGATTGATACGACGCTGCACCGCCTCGCTGTTGGCTCCAATCCAATCGTGGGATGTCTAAATATATGGAGAACGTTAAGCATCAAGCATTACTTGTTTAAAGTGTTGCTTTAAAACTTATTGAAAATAATTGTAACAATATAAGCTAAAATATGTAACAAAACTTACTTTAGTTTTTCTCTAGCTAACATAACAGTAATTTAAACTAAGCTACGCTTTCTTCATAAAGTACTATTGAAAATGTCGCATTGAAATCAAATACACCTACATCCTTAAAATAATAACACCTAGAAGCCGTGTCATCGTATGCAAAGTGAGGCAACTAATTAAATACTAAGCCAGAATGGCTTAGTTTTCAGATTTATATCCTTCATACGTTACCTAATCGTAACTAAAATCCAATAATATAGTAACTAATCTAATAAATGTAGGAAAATTGAAACAGTTTTGTGCTTATTCGGTAGGATTAGGTAATAGTGGAGAATAAAAATCTGACCGTTTTCAGATTTTTATTCTCCACTTCAGGCCATTTTGGCTGTTTTAGTTGCCTCACTTTTGACAGTGCGCTTTGTAGAGAACTAATCGTTCTAGGTGTTATTATTCTAAGCCTACATCATGAAAACTATATAAAACTAAAAGCCCATTCATGAAGCAAAAGCGACCGATGTGACATTTTTCTTTATTTCAACCAAAGCAATCGCGCTTTCTAAAAGATTCATCATAGTGTTTATTCCGCTCTTCTGCCCACCGTGAGACTCGCAGCTGTAACTTCCTCGCTTGCAAAAAGATTTTTATTCTAGGGGACACTGAAGAATTGCCATTATAGTTCGAGACGTCCTTAGGGTGAGTGCAGATTAAACAACAATACCTAGAACTTTTGTTGCCTAACAACAAAGCTTCATTTACAATATCTACAGAAGAGGACTTTTTTATCCTCCTGTTGCAGCCACTGTAAAATCATCAATCATAAATAATGATAAATATCATTTTCTTCTTCATTACTGAAACATATTTAATCTGTGGATCCACCTTCCTATACTTTAATTGATGGAGATACATATTATTATAATGGAAATCATATACATCAAAGGAGTTAGGCATCCAGTTCAGGGTCAGTACTGGCTAACGCTCCGAACTTTGGCAAGTTATACCGATATAGGGCTTCAAATTATACCGATAAATCGAGCCCCAAGCCAAAATGGCGAACCCCGATTCATGATGTCACATGAACATCATATCTTTTAAACAACATTGACAAATAGCACAATCCGTACTTTGATTTATCTGTTTTAAGTTAAAGCCCGGCAGATTTGCCGAAGTTCGGAAAGTTAGCCGGTAGGGCCCTAGGTTGGTTAAATAAAGTGCAGTGAAATACACAAGTCATTATTAAGTATAACGTTCCGCGTAGGTAATATAAAAACTGGACAAGTGATATTCTGACTCCCGCACTAAAAGTTCCGTACGAATACAAGGTTTGAAACACAAACTTCTATTGTAGGGTTTTCCAACATTTTGAATGTTTTTTTTTAATTATCATTGGCATTGTTTAATATTTTGTGTAAAGAATTTATATTTTTTGGTAGTTATTTCAAAAGTTAAAATGGCAACACTGAGTTTAGTCTAAAATTGTAACGTTTCTGTAAGCTGATATAAGGGGCGCGCTTGGACAAGAGAGCTCAGTTGGTCGCAGAATTTTGTAAGAATAACACTAGTATTAGCGGAAGCTCTTTTGATTAACTGTTCCCAGAAAAGAAATAAAAGTCAGTGGTTAATATCCAAGTGCATTTTATTTATACTATTTAATGATTTTCAACCAAGCCTTGGTATAAGAGTAACAAAATGATTTGTATTGGCACTGCCAGTGGCAGTTGGCAGGATCTTTTTTGGTCTACGTTGTGATTTATTGGCGGGTCAAAATATGCGGCTTAAATAACCGTATTTTTTGATTGCTTATTCCGATTAGTCTGTCTATTTATCGGTTTTTCCTTTAATTGAAGGGAACCCTAAAAAAAAGTCCAACCATCCCAGTCGATTTATTTTACCATAACTGTATTTTTAACTCATTCTGCAGCAATTTATGGATCCGTAATGACCGCTTCACTGCGGCCAGGAAATTAAATGCGTTCAATCAATTTCCTGATTATTATTTCATAAATAAAGCGACTCAGTTGTTATGTAAAAGGTTTCGACTTTTATTCATTGGCTTTGGAGTAAGTGATTGATCTATCTATTATGGGGGGTGAATTTATATTATTTTCGACTTGGGCTTCGAACTCATCCATTACGTGAGATAAAAATCTGAATCTGCGATCCACTGAGTCTTGCAGTGGATTATTGTTCGATCTATGATTTTAAAGAGTAAAGTGTCTAGTTTTTTTATTTTATCAATCTGGATTATCTTTATTTCTGTAGTTTCATCTGGTATAGCGGGTTAAGTTAAACACATGACTGTAAGTTATTCGGAAAACCAATTGTTAGATTTAATGAGTTTACGAAAAAAAATATTATCACTACTTGATGTTGAATGCTGGGTCTGAAATGATCCGGGAATCAAACACGAGACATTGAGGACGGACTTTTGAGTTCAGCGTTGCACCGTGGTGGTTTTGGCATCGCATCGTTCAGATGTCCACAACAGGAGTTTTTGTCATAAAATACTTATCATAATTTGAAGTTGTTCAATTTATGTATTCTACACTTCAATGATCTTAATTATCTCTGTCATAAACTTAATAATACTGGTAGTATTTGAAAGTGAAATTTATCCTTTATTGAATTTGATTAAGAATAGATAGTCTTAGGGCATGAATATCCATTACGGATTTACGTTATTAAGAGGACAAAGGAATCGTACCGCGTCTCGAATAGCTATTAACCTTCATGGGTGCACATTTGCCTTCCTTCCCCCATTGAACTCCGGTTTAAAAGCAAAACCGTGTAATGATTGTATCGAGAAGAGTTCAATTAGTTTTTCACCCATGTTTTATATTTGATGGTTTTTAAAACCAAGGAACACTCAATGTGAGAATACATCGGGTGGTTTTTTAATTATGTAGTTACAAAGGGTAAATATTACCAATATCTTTGACATAATGGCTAACACCTTGCTTTGAAATTAATACATGATTGTTAAGAAACTATGTTTAGGTGTAAACTAATTAATAGTGTATATTATTATTATGTCAGTCATTATCAAGTGACTGACACCTTGCTTTGAAATTAATATTACCTTGATTGTAGCAGAATAATTTCACGAGTCATATTAACTATGTTTATATGAGCAAGGCAGGTGTGCGTGTCTCGCTAATATAGCGTGCTAATGAAAAAGTATCTAATGAGAATGATTCAAGTTTGCTCTATGCTACAGCAAAATAAGATCTTACATGAAATTAGAACGCATTCAAAGAGATTATTTTCAAAGCAAAATGCTTTGATTGCAAAACGATGGAGAATCTTTTGCAGCAGCAAATATACAAGTACCTATGACTTGTTCAACGGTGAAACACAGATATTTTTATTTATTTTCGCTATGGACTTTTGTCATAATAGCGGAGACAAATATAATATCCAGATAAGTATTATTCATGAAATGTTTGTGCAGGTCGCAAAAAAGTACACTTAGGGGGCCTGGAAGTTTATTAAATTGTGATAAGCCCGCCTCATTAATAATGCCATCCGTTTTGTATTTTGCCTTCGCAAATATGATCACGTTTCGTCTTACAGATCTCAGCTTAAATGGCTTCCTATCCGTCACTGCTCTGCACTCTCTATTCTATTCTTTACAACCCTCATTCTCCTGATTACTTAAAATGTAAGTTTCAGATCTCTATGATTCCCATGATCGTAGCCTTCGCTCTGCCAATTCTCTTTCTCTATTTACTCCTCTCTATCGTTCTGGGTATATGTCCGACTCCTTCACACTGCAAGCGACGCGTCTTTGGAACGGTCTCCCCGATTCTATTAGAAGGGCTCCCAGTAAGTTTTCTTTCAAGAAACAAGTTCATGCGCACCTGTTGGAGGGCTTATGTCCGTGATGTGGAAGGGTCAATTAACGTCACTACTTATCTAAACTCGGTATTTGGTGTACTTATATAATATATTATATCGAAAGTGAAAGTGAAATAAGCTTTATTCAAATAAACTTAATTGTTTAGTACTTTTGAATCGTCTATATTTTCCTACCACCCGTTCCAGACTTTTTTAGCTGACAAGAAGAACGGGCGCAAGAAACTTATCAGCTGTAACAGCCATAAGTAACGATATTTACAAACTTGAATATATCGTTACCAGGGTAACATAACATAATTACAACAGGGTGACAGAATTATTGGCAACAACATAGACTTATTATATTACTTCAATAAAGTACTTATATTAGCAAGTTATGTGTTACCTACATCATTTCCACGCATTTTGATCTTTAAGATAATCGTCAACTTTATAATAACCTTTATCCATTAGCGTTTTTTTAACATGGTTTTTAAATTCATGCAAAGGAAGATCAATCACTTGTTGTGGAACTTTATTTATAATAATATATGTAAGTATATAATATATATATATTTATCTATTTATTGAAATGTAAGCATATTATATAATTCTGTAGATATATATTTATTGGTGTGTATATTGATAAAATAAATATGAATACATACAAAAATTGCTAAATATGCATACATACAAAATACATTGGTATTTTGTATGTATGCATATTTAGCAAATAAATTAATTATGAATTATGAATCATGTAAATATCATTCTACTTTATTTGTGCCGCATTCGCGTTTATCTGTTTACTGTTGACTGGTAGAGAATGCTATTAGCATTAAGTCCGCCATTTGTACCTTACTCTATATGTATTTGTACAATAAAGATTTATAAATAAATAAAATAAGTCACTTAGTACTATTTTAGTATTTTGAAGGCTACAATTTTAAAAACCAACTACAAGATCTTTTTATTACCCGACTGCAAAGAAAGGGTTATGTGTTTCGCGCGTATCTTGTAAGTATGTTTGTATGTTTGTATGTATGTATGTTTGTATGTATGTATGTTTGTATGTAATATTAATTACCTCATATCTTTCAAACGGCTGAACGGATTTCTATGATTAAGATATCGTTAGATTGGTCTTTTCAGCCCAAGTGTTCTTAAGAAGGTGGCGTTATAAAAAAACCAACATGGCGGCTGTGCGGTGCTATTAAACGTAGTGAAAAAAAAATTTTTTTTTTGAATACTGCAATATGGGTGTCAAATTAAAGGGCTTATTATAAGGATTTCAAAAAGGTATATCATGACCATAATATAATTATAAAAAAACAATAAAATAAAAAAAGTAAATTATATTACGCAAATGCGAGCGGCCGCTATAAACATGTCAATGAGAAATTTATATTTTGTTTGTGTATGTTAGCCACATTCATGATGAAAAAATAGGCTATAATATCATCCCAAAATCCCTCGGGATCGAAGCCTCAGGCTATGCCGCAGGGCACGGCTAAGTTAAACAATAGATGGCGCTGTAGCCGAGTACATCGCGGTATGGTTTTGTATTCATCATCAATAGATTTCTAGTTGCATAGACCATATCAATAGATGGCGTTGTAGCCAAATACATCTCGGTATGGTTTAGCTCTCTGTAGATTATATAAGGTCTTTTGTGTTTATACTGAAAATATAAAGATAACAATAAAAGAATCGAAGAAACGATAACGAGAAATAAGAAGAAAAGCTTTTTTAATTGATAATTATTTTAATACGATTCCATCTAGCTAGCTAGAGTACATTCATTATTTTATTATACTAGATTCCATATATCTAATTTGCAAGTATACCTAGTTTAGTTAGGACTAAGGAATAGGGTGTTTAGGAATATCTTATTACTGAATTAGTGATTAATTACATTCTCTTTGATATCGATAATAGTACATTACAGCCGTGAACGGGAAGCTAGCGATTGCATTGTCGAGGATGGTTTGAAGTCCGAGCCGCAGGCGAGGGCTTTAATCATTCGAGGCAATGCAAGTAGCTTCCAGAACAAGGCTTGTATAGTGCTTTTCTCAAGAAATGCGAGGAAATAAAAAACTTTTCAATTGAAACTTAATTAAATTTAATTAATATTAAAAATGAGTAATCAGACAAATCCTCTGAGTAATCTTGAATTACGTGCAGCGCCATCTACCGCCGAGAAGCAAAACCCATCTCATTTCGCTTCTCGGCGGTAGATGGCGCTGTACATAATTCAAGATTACTTAGAGGATTTGTCTCTGATAAATCTGGTACAAAACAATGTAATATTTATTTATTCTTATAGTAATATACTCTGTGCGCACCATTTTTTTTATTGTATCGTTATTATAGTACCTATTAAATAATTTTACCTTTATAATATTAACTGTCTTGTCGTTGGCTTGCGTGCCAGAAAAAAGGAACTAAAGTTATGGCTGTATGGTGCAAATGTGCCTTTGCTTTTTTTGTTTTTGTGAACAGCTAAAACAAAAAAAAGAAGTTGCCGCAGACCACCCAGATCATCTTCGCACTGTACCTACTTCCCGCACTGGTGCTGGTGCGGGAAGTAAGTATTGAAATTCATTCCTGGCCTGAATTTTAAATTTAGAATGTGATGAACCAGACCCCCTCGGAAATGTGGAACGCCCCGCATTCCTATTTCAAATGGAATGATAAGATTTCAGAGCATAAGTGAGAAAAATATTATTTAGAAAATTGGTAGCTTCTTGTATTGGTGTTCGGATTGAACCTTCTGCGTCTGAGTTTGATGGTTTACGCGGTAAAGGCAAGATCGAGCGACGTATGCTACCTCTAATTTTATGCTGGGCGGTGACTGTGCATAAATTGCAAGGTACAACTTTAGACCGGGCAGTTGTCGATTTGAGCAGTCACCTATTTGCTAAAGGTCAAGCTTACGTGGCTTTAAGCAGAGTCCGATCTCTCGCAGGGCTTGCTGTCAGTTGTCTTGACCCTAAAAAATTCTTATTTAAACCACACGATGAAAATTCTTTTAAAGAATTAGACCGTCTACGTAATTTGTAAGGAGAATATAACTTAAAAGACGTAAATAAAAAACAACTAAATTTAAAAAATTAAAAACCCGCCTGCCTAAAAAAAGACAAGTCAACAGAAAAATAAAATAGAAAAACTAAAAAACCCACATGCATCAAAAAACAAGTCAACTGAAAAGATGGAAACAAGATAATAATATATAAAGGCAAACTTAAAAAATATTGATGGTAGTGTTTAGATTAAAGGCAAACTTAAAAAATATTGATGGTAGTGTTTAGATTAAAGGCAAACTTAAAACATATTGATGGTAGTGTTTAGAACTTTTGTTCAACATAATTATTACCCGACTGCGGGTTATGTATTTCGCGCGTATCTTGTAAGTATGTTTGTTTGTATGTAATATTCTTTATTACCTCATATCTCTCAAACGGCTGAACGGATTTCTATGATTAAGATATCGTTAGATTGGTCTTTTCAGCCCAAGTGTTCTTAAGAAGGTGGCGTTATAAAAAAACCAACATGGCGGCTGTACGGTGCTATTATACGTAGTGAAAAAAAAAAATTTTTTTTAGAATACTGCATTATGGGTGTCAAATTAAAGGGCTTATTATAAGGATTTCAAAAAGGTATATCATGACCGTAAAATATAATAACTAAAAAGAGATAAATAAAAAAATAAATTAAAAAAATTAAAAAACCCGCCTGCATAAAAAGACAAGTCGACTGAAAAGATGGAAACAAGATTAAATAAATATTAAAGGCAACATGTCATAATAACATGCAGTCGGAGGCATATAATTCAATTATTCATAATGTCACTTTCTTTATGCATGCCTCCGACTGCATGTTATTATGACATGTTGCCTTTAATATTTATTTAATCTTGTTTCCATCTTTTCAGTCGACTTGTCTTTTTATGCAGGCGGGTTTTTTAATTTTTAAAATAATCCAAGCCACCGCAACGCCCAACTGTAGCCACATGTCACGACGAACTTAGCCCGTAATGATCAAACTTCAGTAACATGTGAAACAGGAAGTGTATATTAAGGAAGGTAAGTGTATATTTGTATATACACGAACTTACTAACTTTTACGGGTGTTGTAGTGGGGCCACAGGAGACACGATCATTTTAACATTGGCAATCGACGATTTAGGTGCTTTTTTAGGAAGCTAGATGCAGTGACCTACAACACGGTAATTATAAACAACGATTGCGGCATGGCAACCGAGTTGCAACACAGCGACTGATCGCTAGGTATATCCCCCACACTTTTTTAGACGGGGCGATGGCAGCAACTTCAGTCGCTGAAACGAGTGTTTACACATTTTTGGACGGTGATGACAGCAACTTTAGTCGCTGAAACGTGTGCTAATGCTGCGTTGCAATTGAACACAGAGAGTCTCCAAAACGTGAAGCAGTATTGATACAACACCAAGAAAACTAAATTGCCGAAGCTAAAAGTAGAATGCCTGCTAGGGCCCTATGCCCTAAGAGGCTTTTAGCAGCGCTGAGCAATTGAGAAATTTTATATCAGAATCGAATCCATTATTAACTGTTCAAGTGGAGTTTTTCATACTGTTAGACACCACTGAAAATATTATACCGTTGTACAAAAACCTCGATCATTAACGAGAAACAAAAAAATAGCTGAAATAATAATACTCGTACTTTGTAATTGTGATCACGAAACCGACTTCACTGCAATCATGAAAGACGAACTCTAGAAAATAGGTCAAACGCATGATTTTCTCGGTAGGCGCACCGCAAGTGCCTTAGTGATATCCCCAAGGTAACGGAAGGAGCGCTCTGATTTGAATTTAAAATACTTCCCCCGAACAATGAGATGCCCATCATTTCTGTGGCTCAGCATTTGCGCCTATTCGTCACTGGTATCATCAAAAGCTTTTGCGGAAGGGAACCACATTATTTATTGCTTCTAATATATTTCTCACATATACACAGCATACTAAATGACTAAAAAGACACAGTATAATTTAATCTTTTTTGGCAACTTTTGTTTAATTAGGGGTTAACTCCGAAGAGATAGGGAAGTCGTAAAGTATAATACGAATTTTAATAGCCCGATACTGTTGGGATAATCCTCCATAAATCTGGCAACGCAGGGGTTCGCGGAAAACTACCTTGACATTAATATTTTATCTATGGTCTTGGCTTTTCAGTGAAGACATAATTTTTCCATAACTTCGCGTTGCATTTTTATTATATAGGTAAGTACCTACCATAAAATGTTGCATGAAAAGCACTGGTTTATACCGCCCACTTTATATTATACGAAAAAATGAAGACATTGTTTTAAAATAAAATGTTAAAATATTAACTGTTGTTATTCTATGCTGCTGCTTATGTTTAAATCTATTGTTTTTAAAGGTTTACAAAATATACAATACTAATTAATATACTAGAAAAAATACGACTCGCACCAGATCAATACTCAGACGGGAATGGAACCCGCGACCTTTGGATATCCGGTCCAATGCTCTGACCGCTGAGCTACCGAGTCACTAGTGACATCGTCGAATTTCTTCTAGTATATCCAACTCTTACGCTGCAAGCCAGCGTTATTCCATCAATGTGAGGAATTCCTCGACATTCAATTGAAATATCTTTCCAGATATTTTGACAACTGATAAAGATGAAATATTAGCCATATGATTTGATCTGGTGCGAGTCGTATTTTTTCGAGTATATTATTTAGTATTGTATAAAAATAGCATTGTGAATGCAAAAATCTCAAAAAATTCAAAATCTACAAAATATGTTTTTTAACCTTTCACATAGCGTTTCTATTTCGAATCACAGTCACGAATTCCTGGAAGTTAAAACAAGAGTTGTGTTTGTGAAGGACGTTAGATGTCGAAGTCTTGTACATTGGCAATTTCACATCAATTAACCACGACGGGGCCGCAAAATGATTATGCTAATGTAGCAAGCAATTGGTTCCACGTTGGCTGCGTCGTAATTAAGCCTCATCGCCAGTCGAGCCGCGCCTTCCACTGGCTTGTATATTGGTTTACAGGAACGCTATTTGAAATAGATCTAAGGTGATTGCACTTCACCCCCTCTGTACCAGAGAGTGGTGGGGGGCGAGGTGTATCAAGAACGGCGGGAGCACCTGGTCGCCAGCCCTGCTGCGATGGCTAAACTATCGCCATAAATTGTGTAAGTGGCGAAGAGCGAGACTTCGCGGCCAATCTTTGGAGTGTACTGGAAGGAATAAGCGATAGCGGCATAATTCGCTAACGCTAATGCTAAAACTGCCCTCCTAGCCAAAGAAACATTTGCAAATTTTCGTTATCGCTTCGCTTCGAAACATGTATGGATTTGACGTTGAGGGCCTAGCCAAAGTAACATTGGCAAATCTTCGTTATCGCTTCGCTTTCGAAACATGTATGGGATTGACATAAGGTTTCGTTAACAATCGAATTTTAAAACGTCAAATCCATACATGTTTCGAAGCGAAGCGATAACGAAAATTTGCAAATGTTACTTTGGCTAGGGGGGCTGATCTCAGTATGGATAGCATATCCGAAATATATTAGTTTGAAGATTTACGAGTATGTTCCGTAATAATTGAATACATTAACACCGTTTCTTTACATTCAATTACGAAGATTGGTTAATGTTTCTATTAGCACTTAATAAATTATAATATAATTTGCTTGATTTGTAGAGGATTATAAACTAATTAATGAAACTAATTTTGAACTCACAATTATATGCCGAGTTATGCTAAGTATAATAATAACTGCAAATAATTATAGGAACTACTTGGAATGTTCGAACATTGCTTATCTTTTAAAACTAAAAACATTATTGTACTAGAATACAACAGGAACTTTCTGCAAATTGCTCGGTTGAAAACCGTAATCGACAAATATTTGTGAAACGTGAACAAAAGGCAGGGCGAAGAGAAAACAACGTCCCGCTGCCACTCGAGCGGTGCTGGTCACGCAAACAATCTCATTCCTTATAATAGAAATCAGTTTAGTGATACACTCAAGGATTTATTAGGTTTCCGTAGCATGACCATCATTATCTTCTCTTATTCGGACTCGGGTGCCTATGGAATTTGGACTGGTTACAATATAAATCTCATCCAAGCCCTCATTTCCTATACTCATCCCATTTCCAAGTATTGACCGGATGGGTTAAACCGTCTTTCCGTCCATACGGAAGGCCCAAGAAAGTGGGGATTTTAAATATAACTGATGACGATGATGTAGCCAACCATACGAACCAAGCAGTGGCACGAGTCGCATGTGCTCTCGCCGCGCACCCGCGCCTGCGCCCGCAACTCGACGTATTCTAGATAATCGTATGGTTAGAGATAAACTATTAACAACCAACTTTGATGAGTTATTGGAGTATGAATGTCCTAATAAATTATATAAGGCTTTTTGTCAAATTTTTACTAACATTTATGATGAATGCTTTAAAAACGTAGTCATTAATAATAGTAATAGAAATAATAAAAACTGGATAACAGATAACTTAAAGGCAATGATAAGAGAAAGAGACAGTTTATTTGCTATATGGATTAAAGACCATAAAAATATGATAAAAAGACTGAATTATACTAAGTACAGAAATAAATGTTATAAAGCTATTGCCAAGAGTTATACTGTATATGAAAAACAAAGCATTTTAGACTGTAATAATAATATTAAGAAAATTTGGGACAAAATTAATATAATGTTAGGTAAAGATAAAAAGTCATTGGATTCATTAATATTAAATAATATGATATGTCAAGGTACTCAGAAAGATATATGTAATAAATTTGCTTCAACATTTTCTAGTGAAATTGATCTCATAAAACATAAGTGCAATGAAAAATTATTAAATAGAAATAAATATGTAAATAATTCAGAGGTGAGTATCAGATGGCAGCCGGTGAGTAGTAAAGAAATTCATCGTATTATCAACAAAATGTGTTCAAATAAATCCCCCGGATGTGATCGGATACGCATGTCTGACTTGAAAACAATAGCTGATAAGGTAAGCCCTATATTAGCAAAGCTTATTAATCTGTCCGTTAAGCATTCGAAGTTTCCTAATGAATTAAAAAAAGCAATTATACGTCCAATTCACAAAAAGGGTGACAAAAGTGTATTTTCTAATTATAGACCAATAGGAATCCTATCAAGTGTAGATAAAATTATGGAAAAAAGCATTATTAAACAGTTAGGAGCTTTTCTTCAGAACAACCATATATTAAATAAATGTCAGCATGGTTTTCAAAAAGGGAAAAGCACTAATACACTTTTGTCAGACTTTACTGATGAAATAAATGTTTATTTAGAAAGTAAGAAATATGTCGTGTCTATATTTTTTGATTTTAAAAAAGCTTTCGACACCTTAGAAACAGAAACGTTACTGAAAGCAATGGAGGAGTGTGGGGTGAGGGGGCCGCTGAAACAATGGTTCAGCGACTACCTCACCGCGCGCTCCTACCGCGTAAAGGTAGGCGAGGCAATCAGCGAGGAGGTGGAGGTTCAGTGCGGAGTAACACAGGGATCCGGTTGTGGACCTGTCTGCTACCTAATGCATGCTAACAGCATAAGTGGAGTGCTCAAGCATTGTTCAGCGCATATGTTCGCGGACGACTTGTGCATATTGCTTGCCGGCACAGATCTTGCTGAAATGTATAGCTTAATACAAGAAGATGTAAACGCAGTCGTCAAATGGGCGCACGATAATGGTTTAGTACTCAATGCAGAGAAAACTAATCTCCTTACCATCTACTCGCCTTATCTCCATCCACCCGAGTTGAGGGCCTCTATATATACACATGATTTATATTGTATTCATAATAATAATACTAATTGCCATTGTAATCCAATTAAAGAAGTCGATAACGTCACATACCTAGGTCTGAAACTAGATAAACATTTTTCATGGTCGATACACGTTAATGATATCTGTAGTAAACTAAGAATACTGTAACCCCCCCTTACCACCCCTACTTCTACCATACTAAAATGCTGAACGATGTATGTCAATTAACTACCTATTTCTTTATATTATGTAAGTTACCTACCCAATGTTTTTTATGTATCAAATCTTATCCTTTGCTCCGATTAAATATTCAAACCTATCGTCTACTTAGTTATTCCTTGTTAACCTTTCCTACCTATAGATATAACCTACATTACTGACGTGCTTTTATGTGGTCTGAAAGGGCTCGTGATTTCTAGGGCGGTCCCTGATTGTGAATAATAGTAACCTAGATTCTTTTCAGAAGTGCAATCATTGTTTTGTCTCCCGACTATAACGCTATCATTCTTTCCTTATTCATTCCTAACTAATTCTGTTACTATGACTGTTACTAAATGATAATATCACAAATTAGCCGTTACCCTAATAAGTTGTTAATAGAATTTGATATTAAATTTTACATAGATATAATCTTTATTGCACTTATAATTATTATTACCTAATTTATAACAAGACCTGTGAGTAATGAAGAGTTATCTCTAAAGAAATCTCTTTCAGCCAACCTAAGTATTTCTTTAAAGTGAAACTACCTAATTTTTACCTATATTAGAATGTTGATATTGCTTTATGGAGCTTCTTATTCTAATAACTGACTTAGTTTACTGCATACTTTTAAATGGTATAGAAATTACTCTTATGTCTACCCGCTGTACTTATATGAAATTCAATATGGTACCTATTTTTTTAGGATAATTTGCTCAGTATGTTTATAAAAGTCTAGTATGATGGAATGCTAATAGATATTACAGTAATAAGAAATGAATGAAATAACCAAAAGTTATGATCACCCAAAAGTCAGATATAGAAAATTGTTCACCGCTACTAATTATGATTTTATTTTCTTACTTTCTTATTTTATTTAATTTAGGTTATCCTATGTGGTTAGTGGCTTAGGAATAGAGTAAAAGAAGGTAAAATGGTAATAAATATAGAAGTTAACGTTGTATTAATTCAGAATATAGAAAATTTATCATCGCTACTTAATAATTGTTCTAGTGTTTTTTGTCAAATATAAAATATACTATTGTGCTATAGTCAAGTACTAAGTAAACAATGGTTTCTTTGCCAGCTAGACGGAGTGCACCATCCCCGCACTCTGTGGTGAAACTCGACATCCAGACGTGGGCATTTCTCCCCTGGCTACCACCATAATCTTTCATGACAACTTTAATTAATAAATTAGTTGAATTATTTAGTCTTAGTATGTCTGTCTTAATAAAAGAGGACAAGCAAAGTGCTTCAAGCGATCTATCAGCTTATCACAATGAAGAATTATCTTTCTATTGTGATGGTGGAATTGCACAACTTTAATTTAATTTAAAAATATATTTATTGTTAGCGAAACTGTTTAACATTATAACATAATTATGGACACAACATTACTATCCATTCAAAAGGGTCTGATAGATCCAATTTCTGAAGGAAAGACAATTTAATTCAAAGGGAATGTATTATTTGGTCGCAGTCTTTCCGCATCTCAACAACGGAAACTATTATAACTTCTATGAACTATGGTAATTTCAGTTTAGTCTTCTAATGATATCTAACCTGTACATTAATTGTGTTTGTCAATAAGTACTTAAATTCAATTGTGGAATATAATTCTATTGAAACAACTTCCAATTGAATTGGTAAATGAAACTTAGCTGAAATATTGATGAGAAAGTACTTTAGTTTAACCATTTGAGAATTTGGATATATTCACTAAACAGTTTGATACTTTTATAGTACATAATTGAAGTATTGTTTCTATATTATACAAAACTATTCTATTAATAGAAAAAGTCCACTCAAACTTTTTGATCTAGCGTTCTAATAGCCGTGAATCAACCTTAGCATATATAGAAACGCAGGCTTATTTCATACACCCAGATCTAGTTTTCAGTACACCTTCTAGATTACTAGAATAGAATATTTCTTTTAAAATCAGTAGTCTACACACAAAATCGTCATAAATCCAATCCAATTCAAAGATAAAGGAACTTTCTTTTATAAGTAGTAATAAATTAACTTTCACTATCCACTCACTGAAGTAATTAATTAATATGTACTCACCGAAACTGGTAAAACCAACACAATTAATGCTACATTGTGAATATTCACTACACCGAGCTATAGTTTAAATGGATTTTTGTTAAGGCACCTACCTACGAATACTTGTTAAGGCATCTATCTATGGATTCCTGTTAAGGCGCCTACTTTAAGACATGGAATCTTACCTAGTGAATTTACCTGCCTAACAACTACTAAATTTTTGAATTCCTATGCGACTCCCATGATGTTTCCCGACATCTTTGACGCCCACACAGATCTCACTTCAAAGAATACCCCACCTTCTTGAAATGCTACCTTTTACTTTTGCTCAATTCACCTAATAATAATATTCCTACCTTATTAATGAATTTACCTGCCTATTTGCGTCTAAATTTAGAATTTCCTATGCAATTCCTGGATTGCTTACCCTCAACCCTGTCGCCCAATTCTGTACAGTTTGAGTGGCACTCCCTAATTTTCTAGCAACCTTTGACGAATGCCAAATTTGATTGGGAAGGAACAAATTGGCCCCTACAGAGGTATAAATATAACAAACACTAAGGATATGAGCGTGCCAGCGAAATCAGATTTACAACTTCCTTCTTGGAGCGGGAATCTGGCCAACTATACCACGTTTGCTACATTTATGTGACTATCTAGGTATCTTAAAAACAGAAACCCATCTAACCAGCCACATGGTTAGACTTTTCTACCTAAACCCCCCGCGAGGATCTGACAAATCGCCCCAAAAAGACACAAAACTAAATGAATACTCATCTAAAATCAACATTGTATAATAATACTAGCAAATCTAGTTAGCTTTCATCCCACAAAATAATGCAGCCCTGACCTCAACAGACTCAAGAACTAATACAGTTGTATTACCTCATGACCCCACCGAGAGAACTACATGACTCTATAGGATTTCACTAACAAATCTGCATATTTTAATTATGAACTTCAATTCTTAGTAGTCCTACTATACTAATTCAAGAATTTACAGGGAAAGCTACGTTACTTTATGATTATCGCAAACAAAATCTACATACTTTAATTATGAACTTAATTATACCAGATAAGCTCAAATTAAAGCATTTATGCAAAAGATTCGCGGGACAAATGCGGCCCTATTCGTCAGAAAACCTCGACCACTTTCTTGCTGACTTCTTGAAATTTGCTTGATTTAAAAATAAACTTTTTCAGTAACGCGATCTTACAGAGGGATGTGGAGTTTCTTCAAAAATTACGTCTTAACGCTTCGCCCGACACCGGAGAAATGAATCCCCGCTTCTCTGATCCTTCCCCTTATAAAGACTAAATTAGCGTCATGACGCGACCCAAAACGGCGCCAAGTAATTTGTGCTTTTTTCATCAAAATAGCTAAAATTTCCCGCGCTAAATTTACATTGTGCACTTTAGCCGACTCCTATTGGTGCCCTGTTCCTAACTCCTCCCCTAGTTCAGTGTTCCCAGCTTATGAAAATATTTCACTAACCCTATTAATGGAGATATTAAAAATTACTTACATTACATTTTGATAATTATCTTATTTAAATCAACAAAACTATAAGTTTCATTTTATGTGAAGTCGTTAACAGTTTCAATAATTCGTCATAACCTCGAAACGCAACACTTTGAGAAAATCATTTTTGAATAATAAAATTTCACAATAATATTACTAAAAGTTACGTAATCAGTTTTGTCTTGTCAATCTTTAATAATACGATTAATATAATTTCCTTACATAAACTAATACCCTTAAACCAACTTCATTTAGATTTTAACTAATTAATCGTTTCACTTTGCTTTACCTAATCCCGTATAATTTAAATTGCCAAAATACCTATTGCTGAGTACTAATTAATGCAAATATTCCGCTTTTCCACCTGCTTAAAATACAGTAAACTCATTATCTCTAACTAAACACACATACAAAAATGGGTACTTTGCAATTTTAGTTAGCAACATTCTTATTATTTTACCCCCCGCGACATTCCGTCGCCATCAATCCGACACGCCAGTTCTGCCATATTGAAAATATAAATTGTGCAGACCGCCTAATGGTGATTGTGCAATCGTGCAATCTGTACCATAGCTGCCAACTTACTGAACCTAATTAATCGCCAAATTTTCATTCCTCTTTAAAGTATTTTTTAGAAATAAACAATTATGACGATAACTGATGAGTGCTAATAAAATTAATAATATTATCAATAATAATTATGAATGAATTATAACTTAATCCATGTTTTGAACGTCACGAAGATTAATATTTAAACCTTGGCGCCAAGAAAGAATTAAGAACCTTCCGCCTATTTTTATGACCTTAAATTACTCTTTAGACAGATTATTATAACAATTAATTACTTAATCATGTTCTATTTTACTAATTATTATTCAGTAAAATAAACAAACACAATTCAGCATTATTTAGTCACATTTATCTCTTGGTAAACAAACTTGAACGAGAATAAAATAGTTTCGCATTTATGCAAACCAATATGTTTATTTAAGTTTTTCCCAACAATTTATGCTTTTAAACATTATTAATTTATCACATGAACTTATCTGTGGAAATGAAATTAATTCGTTTTGTTTTCCAAAATTGGCAGTAAGGTTAAAACCCTTTGCCTTTCTTACAGAAAATTCACAATTGCTAAATAGTTCCGATTTTTATCACTAGCTGTCAGATTTACGTCATCCTATCTGTCATAATCTTCTGTAATTATCTGTTATTAATTTATAACCTTCTAAGCTAATATTATGTTATTCTTTCTCATCATCAAATTATGACAAACAAATTGTGAAGTACAACAATTTATGAGTCCAAGTAATGTTTAACACGAGCTCCTTTGAAAAATAATGAACATTTTATTAATTGTTGATTGACATCTGAAGTGCTTATGATTTACTACAAAACCTGTGTTTTTTGTGAATAACTGCATAATCAAATGCCGATAAGTTCCTGAGAACAAGGTCAGTGACAACCTTCCTTTAATATATTTCTTTTCTTTACAATTTAAGTAATATTTGAGATAAAAAAATAACATGTTCAGTTTTGAACTGTTACAATACTCTTAGGAAAATTTTACCACCTTAGTTTCAAATTTCCTAAAAGTACACTAAAATGTCTGTACATTACCTTAGTTGATTCAATTGTGAGTTACGCGCTTGATTGCTATGGTTTAACCTTTAAAACAAACTTAGCAAAAATAGAAAAACTTCAAATAAGATTTCTGAAATTACTAGTTGACAAAAAAACTAAAAATAAGTGTAAACAAAACTACATGGAATTATTTAAAATATGTAATGTTCTACCAGCAAGCTTGAAACACAAATATTTATTAATCACAACTCAACATGGCAATCAAACGCATAACCTAGCACTTATCAAACATAACCACGATACGAGGTCAATATCCGCGGGCAAGTTTGAGGTACCTAGGGTGAATAATTATTATGGTGATAGAACTATTAAAAAACGTCTACCCTATTTACTGAATGGCCTGCCAGCGGATATTAGACATGAGCCAGTTAAAAATAAATTTAAAACAATGTTAAAAAAACACATGCTTCAAAACTTAATTTTTAAATTTTTTTTTTTTTTAATTTTTTTTTTTTTTTAATTTTTTTTTTTTTTTTTAATTTTATTTTTAAATTTAAGTCTAGTCTATAAAAGAAACTGAAGATCCCATAGTCAAACCGACTAGTTGGTTTTGTGGGACTATTTTGTAACCTCATATTGTATCCTCTTTGTTCATAATAAATATATAAATAAAAAAAAAAAAAATGAGGGAAGTCGAAATGTGTGATAATAATGTGTATCTGTTTATGCCAGCGGAACCAAGTCAATATTTTATCTATTAAAAACTTTGAGTTTATATTCAAAATCCATTTAAAAGTAAAGTTAAAGTACGCAGGATTATATACTGTCAGAATAAAACGATAAAGTTTCTTTTTAATTTAAGCCAGATGAAATTTCCCCGGAGCCAGCGCTGATGGCCTCATTATGACAACTGGCTTGAGACAATGTCGCTCGGTCCACATCAAATGCAAAACTTGCAGTGGCGAGGGACGCAGTTCTAGGGTTGAAATAATGCTATTTGTATTACTGCTAGTAACGGATTATATACATCAGTTTTCCGCTCTCTAGACTCACTTTCTGAGCCTTGCTTGACCATTATTATTATAGTATCATTAGAAACTCTGGTAAAAGTAAAAACTTGAATTTTTAAATGCAGTCTTTCAAAGCGTGAAGAAGAACAATATTATCTAAAATAATGACTACTCACCTCTACCATGCATTGTGTCAGAATTACGCTTTTAAGTCAGAATTTCTGTTCTGTTCCTCTGTGAAAAAAGAAATATTAAGATTATTAATATCTGTTCCACGCGACCTAGTCTGTCTGTCTAAGGATATATTACACCCACAAATTGGAGGGACAAACACATTAGTCCCATGATAAAAAGGCCCAACTACGAATGATGGGCCGCTATATAAAAGTTTTCGTTAAACATTTACGACGCAAAAATGTGTTAGCTTTTTTGCGACTTGAAAAAGTGAAACAAACAAGCGCGCTGCGAACAAAGTTGTCTCAATAGAACCATAAATATTATTTTTCTTCGCAGTAATCGATATTGTCAGCGATTTGCCGCGTAGCAGTCATGATGGATGTTGTTCCGATGCCGAAAACATCGGCCTGTTTTGTCTTTTATTTGTTAGGTTTTTTCGCTTCGTAAAAATAAATCTCAAATTACGAGTAAGCGACTG
Source organism: Agriphila straminella (assembly GCA_950108535.1). Taxonomy (NCBI): domain Eukaryota; kingdom Metazoa; phylum Arthropoda; class Insecta; order Lepidoptera; family Crambidae; genus Agriphila; species Agriphila straminella. The sequence goes on along the minus strand of OX467306.1, from coordinate 7,547,824 downwards.
TCAATGATTGTGAGCCCTATATTGATGGAGTTTTTACAATACTTACAGGATAATGCAGGCAAGCGCCATTATAAATATATTTTATTTACTCTCATACCGTAAAACTCGAATTATAAACTTCAATATTGACATACTTCATAGGCGCAAATAACGATATTGAAAAAAAAATATTTTAACACTAAACTTCTTCGTTAACAAATCAATTTTAACTAACAAAAAAACTTTTTTACCGTTACGATACATGGACCATGGATTTAGCACATCACTCCTTTGTAGTATGTAGGTACCTCCTTTATTGGAACCATGATTTAGTCGCAATTTTTGAAGCAATACAGAAAACTTTTGAATTCAATTTTTACTTTTTGTTGTACAGAATATCGTAGGACTTTTTTAAATATTTGCTTAAAAATGTCTTTGAATGTAAAGAAATTTTCTTTAAGAAATTGACGCTACCCAAAATTTTAGATGCAGCGACGGCAAGACTTATAATCTAGGTATTATCAGCAAAATCAAAAAACTAACCTTTTTAAAATATGATTTTTGCCTAATTGTATATAGGTATGAGAGTAGATAAAGTTCGTATATTATGATATTGCACATAACTACGTATTAAATAAAAACCTTGCATGTGGCTTGGTTTTTTTAAACACACACTCGTGTTTTAATACCCCTGATTATGCTGTAACAGTTTCACAAACTACTATTTTAACGCTTTTGTTTGGATTCTTATTGGCTGTAGAAATTGCAAAATATTAAAACAAGCAACGTTTTTCATAACGGTTACTAAAATAATTTTCAATTAATCATTATAGCATGCACGAAAAACTGCAAAATAACATTCCACTCTCAAACCATAGCTGCTTTTTTAAATATTCAAATTCGCCATCTATATACAAAACTGGCAAATACTAAAAGACTACGACAGCACCCAGCGAAGAGTTTGCTGAATTAATAAACTGCAATATGGCAAGAACGGCGATGCAAACCGATACAAATTGAACAGGGGGTCTAGAAAGGCCAGACTATAAATATATATGAAACAGTCATAAATGAAACATTAAACCTACTCATTTGTAGTAGAATCCATTGAAAACCCTAAAATGGTGACATTACGTTTATGAATTACTAGCGTCCACCCGCGACTTCGTCTGCGTGGAAAGTTTTTTGCTATACTTCGGGAACAATACTTTTTTCGGGATAAAAGGTACCCTATGTCCTTCTCTGTACCCCTGACAACGTGTATGTAAAATTTCATGATGATCTGTTCAGTAGTTAAGACGTGAAACCATAGCGAACAAACGGACTTTCGCATATATAAAGATCTGCAATACATTATTGGTATAATTTTTGAGATTCATTTTGTTTTATGTTAATTAAATAAATAATTAAATTTGGACAACATCACAAATTGCTCAGATTACAAAGTAAGTAGATAAAGCACTTGTGTTATGGAAATCAGAGACATGGAACTACAAACAACCAGACCTATAGAAAAGTAAACAACCTAATTTTATTAAGAACATGAAATGTAATTTCAACCTTGCCTTTTTAGACTCCCAGGTCTGCAATTTCATTCTGAAATTGGTTGTTACATCGAACGGAATCTAAATAGCTGCATCCTTTGCAAACGAGGTAGGAAATAATTATTAGAAGAAGAACGAACGAAAAAGCTTTGAAGTTACGTTTCACAAACTGTTACCTTAATTAGTGAAAAATCCTAGCAGTTCAATGTAAACAGAAATTGTAATGTTTTACATGAGGAGATGGCGGGTTCTGGTTAGAATGTGTTATTTTACAGGCCTTTATAAAATTTTAAAGCACCTGTGAAATGCATTATTTTAATAATATTGTAAGTAGGTATAATGGAACTTTTGTGCTTATTTCTAAGTACCTGTAAAGAAAAAACCGGACAAGTGCGAGTCGAACTCGCCCTCTGAGTGTTCGGTATATAATACTGCAGTTCAGTACAAGGTGCTATTATAATACTATTCGAATCGAGTTTCGCAGTTTTTTCCGAGCTTTTCCCCAATTTCTTTATGATTTAATTACAAATTTACTTGAATATAGTTTTCAGATTTTTCCCTGTACTTGTAGTTTTATACTACAAGTACAGGGAAAAATCTGCGATATTACTTGCCACATAGTTCTAGGTCAACGGAAAGAACCCTATAAATTTTGATTCCCTTGGGAGTGTCGGAATATGCGTTTTATGTGGCATAAACGGTCGAATCTTTTTTACGGTAACTTTAAAGTTTTATTTTTTCCCAGCTTCATGGCACGACACCCACTGCTGGGTATAGGCCTCCCCTAAGGATCTCCACGACGATCGGTCCTGCGCTGCCCGCATCCAGCGGCTTCCCGCGACCTTCACCAGATCGTCGGTCCACCTTGTCGGGGGCCTACCCACGGAGCGCCGTCCGGAGTATAATGGTATGAGTATACCAGAGTATAATGGTTTTAATTTTAACTCGATACCTCCACGTGTTTCCGATATAAAGGACAGACAGATGGACAACAAAGTGATCCATAAAGGTTCCGTTTATTCCTTTTGAGGTACGGAACCCTAAAAATGAAAGCCTGCTATATTACTAATAAAGATTGTATAGCAGATGGTAAAGTTACACAGTGTTTTTAACCGACTTCAAAAAAAGGAGGAGGTTCTCAAGTCGACGGTTTTTTTTTTATGTATGTTTTAACATAACTTTGTCAATCTCAAACCGATTTTAAAAATTACTTTTTTGTTTGAAAGCATATAGTTACAGATTGGTCCCATTGTCATAAGATCACGATCTGATGATGGGATCCTGGAGAAATCAAGGGAACTCTTCAAATATTATAGGCACACCTATAGCGATTTTGGTATTTTCTTAAGTAACTCGTGCATTTGCTTTCGAAAAGTACCATTTTGGTGAAGTGGAACTGATGATGAAGACCATAGATGATCACCGGAACTATTCAATAGGTACTAAACTAAGTATCTCACTGGTGCGATACGATTACTTTAATACGGTTGCTAGGCTATTTATGTTGTTCGTCATAATGCATATGGTGAAGTGGAGCTGATAGTGAAGTACCAGGAGAACTCCTCAAGAACTAACGCCCCTGCGTTGGGAAAACCAGTATTTTGTAAAAGGTGATGAGCTATTGACATAAGACTATTGTAACTTAGATAATATCGTAGCTAAATAAGCTTTAAAATTTAATACCTCTAAAAAACCTACACTACCTAATACAGAAGGTTCTTACACTAAAAATAAAAAAATAAAAAAATTGTTTAAAAAACAAAAAAACCGACTTCAAAAAACCTGCCTCTAAAAAAAGTAAGAAATAATATACAAATCATTAGATACGCATTATCATTGTTATAATAAAACACGTCAATTGAAGTCGGGTGGGGCTTTTAGAATAAAAAAGGAAGATGTACTCCAGCCCCACCCGACTTTAATAGACGTGTTTTATTATAACAATGATAATGCGTATCTAATGATTTGTATATTATTTCTTACTTTTTTTAGAGGCAGGTTTTTTGAAGTCGGTTTTCTTGTTTTTGTCACTTTCTTTTCAATGTCAAGCTCAAATAGTTTGACAGAGAGTAACTATTGTGTAACTATACATCTGCTATACAATCTTTATTAGTAAGGGGGTTAGACTATTTATAATACAAATGAATTTAAAAGGAAAGTAGGTAATTTACAAATTCCGAGTAAGTAAATGGTTTAGTTAAAGTTTCTTTCACTTTTATTGAAAAGGGTGGTCGATAAATTAAAACTGGCAGGCGGGCCAATTGGGGTGCGGGATTTTATTGAGGCTCACAATTTGCATGATCTTTAACTGCTATACAAATTAAGGAAAAAGATCAAGACTAATTTTTCAATGAGCATCGGAGGGGAAAGGATCTGGTGTAACTGTAACTAGTTAATTATGGATAAAAATACATTTCAGTTTTTATCTCTATTATAAACTGAAGATAACACATCCATCAACTGGGCTGGTAACCTGAGATACAGGTATTACCTAGTTCAGGTATCAGTCCACCATAATCTGTCAAATCCTACTGCTAAATTAGTTTAAGTACATTTATGTAAAATTGTAAGGATTATGGTGAGAATTAAATGATTTTATTATTATTATTATTTATTATAAAAAAGAACAGTAAAATAAAAATGTAGGTAAATGAGTTGTGCAATAAATTACATTTAAATTACAACTACCTATACATTACCCGCTATGTTTTCTGATATTCGACCAATATCTCCCTTCCCTTCCTCTCCAAAGACCTTGAAAAACTTTTCCACTGTCAGCTTACTGACCATCTAAATAAAAACCACTCCTTTAACCCCTTTCAGTCTGGATTCAGAAGAGGCCATAGCACTTCCACTGCTCTTGTAAAGATTATGGATGACATACGCCTCGAGATGGAGAATCAACAGCTTACATTACTGGACTTTAGCAATTCGTTTAACTCAGTTGATTTCGATATCCTTCATGGTGTTTTACGTTCTCTGAACATATCTTCAGCTGCACTGCAATTGATTGGTTTCAAACTTACCTTAATAGGGCGACGGCAACGCATTCGCTTTGGAGATAATTTTTCCGGGTGGTGCGATATTAAAGCCGGTGTTTCTCAGGGTGGCGTCTTATCTCCTCTTCTTTTTTTCACTATTTATAAATTCTATCACACAGTTCTAGTTCCTATCACCTCTATGCTGACGATCTACAAATATACACACAGGCACCACTATCAGAACTTTCACAAGCAATATCGGTGACTAACTCGGATCTCGCACTAATAAGTAGTAGGAATAAGTCTTATGGTCTGACCTTTAATACAGCACTAAGACTCAGTGTATTATTATCGGTAGTCGTTATTTCGTCTCGAGGATCGATTTTGAACAGCTTCCTGGTGTGTCCTTTGACGGCATTGTCATTCCGTTCTCCAATGCCTTCAGAAACCTCGGTGTAGTGTTTTATCAGCATCTTTCATGGAGATCTCATGTGGAAAATTTAAGAAAAAAGAAGAAAGAAAAATAGTTTATTTGAGACACACAATAAAACAATACAGTAGTACAATAAAACTTAAACACTATTTGTCTCAAAACGGTCCCAACTCAGCATAATGCTGGTCTGCGACCAGCGCTGGTCTTCCGTGGGACCGGTTTGTTGACGCTGCGATTCGGTCACACATAACAAAAAAAAAAAAAACAGCAATTTCAAAAATAGTCTGTGACTCTGCTATCAAACAGACTGATATTTTATATACTATATCTATGGATATTTTGCATATTACTCTATGCTCCGGACCGGAGACTGGGAGAGCTATCTAATCTGTCACTGTCACTGACGGACGTCACTCACAGAGAAAGCAATACTAACGTCACTGTGACAGAGGCAGAGGCTGTCGTCTGCTATCTGCTACATTATTTTTACAATTTACAACTTTACTTATTATTTTAGCATTAGCACTATTAAAAGAATAACATAGGTACCTTGTGTATAAAATTAATTAATTGGATATTTTAGTGCTCACTAGTGCTCAGTGCGTGTGTACAAAAGGAAGACAAGACAACATATTTTTTATAAATCAATCAGCAGAACAAAAACACAGACGAGACCTCAACGTATCAACCGACGCTATTCTATGATAGCAAGAATACAAAAATAGAAGTCTTTGTATGAGAGAATAACAATACAATAGGTACGTAATATACATAAAACAAAGCACATAACAACATAACATAACATTGAAGGAGGAACGACAAGACTGGGCGAGTTATTTACAAGGATTACAATCATTGTTTTGCTTTAGTGACCCAAAATGCCGCCTCTTAGCAGCTGGATAGAGCAAAAACCATCTAGCAACATGGACATAATTATTATCCAGCAGGGAAAACAACACCTCACGAATGTTTGGGACGGAAAATAGAGGTAAGCAATGGTTAAATGACACTCACGTCTTGCATTTGAGTTTCCTGTGTTCGTTGATTAGCAACTAGGAACGATTTTAGTTTATTCTTAAAATTGTTAATGTTTTGCAGGTCCCTGATTGGAGGAGGAATATTATTCCAACATTTGGAAGCTGCATAACGGAAACTACCACGGAAGGCGGCGGAAGCATGTTGAGCGGTAGCCAGCTGTCGAGCACATTTACGCGCCCGATAGGGCCTGTGGTCTGAAATCCAGGACAGCTTGTTGTAAAGATACCCAGGTGCGCTATGTTTGACTACCCCAAACATTATGCAAGCCAAATGTAGCTTTCGACGGTGTTGCATCTTTAGCATAACATGTTTATTTAGGAATGGAGTTACGTGGGCCCTTAACGGAATATCGAAGCAGAAACGTGCACAAGCATTCTGCACTCGCTGAATTAGTTTTTTGTTTTAGCAAGCAGACGGGGTCCATAAACAGTGTCCATGTTGACGCAACCCGCCTTCAAGGTCGCGCGCATGCGACGGCCGCGGGCGCTCGCCTGCCGGCTCCGCGCCGCCGCCGCTCCAGACAGCCACGGGTCACGGAAGCGAACGCACGCACCTTTTAATTTGTAAAATTCCTTTTCAAAGCAGTAAATAATTGTACTCGATCGCACTAGCTTTATTTCAATCCCAAGTCCGGCAATAGTAGAAGAATCATACCCAAGTTTTGGTCCTTCGAGCCGGATTTGAACCAGCGACCTATGGCCTACGATATGGTCAACATGCACTGCTCTCACAACCAAGCACACGAAAATGCAAATATATGCCTTTATAAGTTTACATCCTCTACCTTTTCTATTGGCGATAAAAATAGGGCCCGCGTAGTCGCAAGCTGTATTTATAAATGGATATTCACTATATAAACGATCTCTAGGTAAAGCGGCCATGATTGGCTGAATGGATTTACCTGCGTATCTACAACACGTATGACATTCGTGTGTTACCTTTCTAGCAAGGCTGCGACCGCCTATCACCCAAAACTTATGTCTTATTGTAGCAAGCATTAGTTGAGGTCCTGCATGCAGTAATAGGTTATGATAATGTCTGAAAAGTAATTGGGTAATATGATGTGACGCATGAATTAATATTGGGTGTTTAGTATCATAAGTACAATTTGAGTTGGATAACCTACCGCCTACTCTAATTAAACCTTCATGAGACATGAATGGATTTAAGTTACGAATTGATGACCTTTTTATTATCAAATTTTTATTTAAAATTGAATATTCATTAGAAAACGTATCGAGTTGAATAAGTTTACATAATGAAAGAGTAGCGGCATTTAATTCTGTCACCTTTAAATAACCACTATATTTTTTATGTGGATAGCGACAGTTATGTTGGAAACGCAATAGATAAGCGACTAAACGCTGTAATTTACAAAAATCTGAATAGTTATTAATGAAACTTAACTTATCGTGCGTAAAACTACATTGTATTTTAGTCTCAGGTAAGTGAGATGGAGGTGTAGTGTTAGGTTGAACGGGCCATTGTGTTTCAGATTTTGTCAAAAAATCTGGACCTTTCCACCATAGATTGGAACCTTGTAACTGAGCGGCGTTGCAGCCTCGAGACCCGATATCGGCGGGGTTTTGGTTTGTTGGTACGTAACTCCAATCTTCAGCGTTAGTTGCGTCAGTGATTTCGTTGATTCTGTTACAAACAAATAATTTTAAGTTTGACTTAGGGGTTCTTATCCAACCTAAGACTATTGTGGAGTCGCACCAAAACCTCCAATTATGTATTTTTAATCGTAACGCGTTTTTTACAGTTTGAGCCAAACGAACCGCCATTAAAGCCCCGGAAAGTTCCAATCTTGGTGTTGTCATTTGTTTTAACGGTGTAACCTTACCTTTTGCTAAGACCAAATTTACTACAATTTGATTATCCATTGTAATGCACCTCAAATATACACAAGCGCTATATGCGTGAAGGGAAGCGAATTAAAACGGTATTCATTTCCTCATAGGTTAAATGAGCTAATGAGAGAACTCTTTTTAAATGGAATTTAACTGACTTGACTGCCCCCTCTGCTAAGCCGTTAAAGTGGGGGCTATAAGCAGGAGAAAACTTGAAATTAATTGCCTGTTCTGCAGCACAGTTACTAATATCGTTACTATTATGTTTGAGAAATTTTGAGAGCTCATTATAAGCACCTACAAAATTTGTGCCATTGTCGGAGTACATGTTGACAGGTCGACCTCTGCGGGCAACGAATCGGTTCAAAGCAGCCATAAAGGCTTCCGTACTTAGGTCAGTCACTAGTTCAACATGCACTGCTCTCACAACCAAGCACACGAAAATGCAAATATATGCCTTTATAAGTTTACATCCTCTACCTTTTCTATTGGCGATAAAAATAGGGCCCGCGTAGTCGCAAGCTGTATTTATAAATGGATATTCACTATATAAACTATCTCTAGGTAAAGCGGCCATGATTGGCTGAATGGATTTACCTGCGTATCTACAACACGTATGACATTCGTGTGTTACCTTTCTAGCAAGGCTGCGACCGCCTATCACCCAAAACTTATGTCTTATTGTAGCAAGCATTAGTTGAGGTCCTGCATGCAGTAATAGGTTATGATAATGTCTGAAAAGTAATTGGGTAAATCCTGTTGAGCTGTTTGCTCGTCTGTATGTAATAAAGTGTTGTGCTGTTTTCCGCAAATCCTACATGGACCCAACCGACACGACGTGACGTCATGTCCTTGACGTAAACACTTCATGCAAAGTTTCAATCGTTTAATATTATTTATTCTTGCTGTAATTGATAATGATTTAAATTTAGAACAGACGTAGATGGGATGAGCTTGTTTACAAAAAGGACACGAATATGTGTATGCTTTGTTAAGTTGCTTTGTTTGTGTAGGGTTAGCGATAAAGGCCCTAGGTTTAATGTGTGCGGGTTCGCTATGCCTACGTTTTAAGTGCGTATGATCAATTGTTTCTAATAATTCAGCACGATTTTTAAGAAATTCAATAAAATCGTTTAAGGTAGGTATATCTTTATGTATATTTATGTGTTCTTTCCAATTTCTACTAGTAATGCTGTCTAGTTTATTGGACATCATGTGAATTATCAGAATATCCCAATTTTGTGTATTTATGTTAAGTGTTTTTAGTGCGTTAAGATTTTTATTTATAATGTCTATTAAATTTCTTAAGGCACTAGATGATTCTTTTGTAATTTGTTCTGTATCAAATAATGATTGGATATGATTGTTAATGAGTAATTTTGTGTTTTGATACCTGTCACATAATAATGACCAAGCTGTATCATAATTGTTTTCAGAAAAGTCTAATGCAGTGATAACGTTCGCAGCCCTGCCCGTTAACGCGGCACGCAAATAATGGAATTTACTGATTTTAGGTATGTTGCTATTTGAATGAACAAGAGATCGTATCGTGAAATTCTAGCCAATCTTCGTATCGCCCAGAAAAGGTAGGTAAGTGTATTGTTGGTAATTTAATGTTTAAGCTTGGCCCACCTGTTGTGAGAACAGAACCTGTTACAGATGATGCGTTGCCACGTCCCGCAGAGGCCGGCCCGCCGATCAGGCCTTGGGCCTTGGCGACTGCGGCGAAGTACTGCGACTCGAAGATCTCGCGGTCGTCGTACTCCGACTGGCGATCACCGTCTGAAATTTCCGGCAAACTTTCTACATTCATCTGTATGGAATCGTACTCGTTGTACCATTCTTCAACTTTACTCAATCTTATGCTTAATTCGTTAAGTTGAATACTACTGGGCTTTTCACAAGTGTATAAGACATTCAAATATTTTTCAAATTGAGTAAGCTTTGTTTTATAGGAGGCACGTTTCTTTTTAAGTTCTTTTAAATTAGAGGCCATTATTGCAAATGAATTTATGATTAAGGAAATAGTTAAGTAAGTAATTATAAGTAGAAATGCTGAAATGAACTCTCAAAAAAATCAAACACATTTAAAATGAAATAAGCTAAAGTGATACAGTAACTTTAAATGATGCGTGCAGAGACAGGCAAGAAGGCAAGAAGCACGTGGCGGCAAGCTGCAGGTTGCAGCAGCGCGGCACGGCACGACAAGATGGCGGCGGCAAGCGCGGGCGCAAGCCGCGACGAAAGGGCAGCGGCGCGGCGCAGCGCGGCGCATGGGCAGCTCGACGCGTCACCGCCGAAGCCGGGGGCGCGATTATGCGAAAGAAAAAATAAATTGAATACCGAATAATAAAACCAATAAAGGATGGTGCGTGGATGGGATGGATGGATGATCGGAATGGATGTATGATGTATGGATGGATTTATGTATGGATAAATGTATGGATTTATGAGAAAAAGGATTGGCAGGAAAGGATAATGGAACGAACTCAACTCACGAATACCCAGATGATGTCCAGTCCAGTTGTTTGTTCGCTTCCTATCTGCTTCTTCCTTATTCTGCCGTCGTATCAGAGAACACAGTAACTTTGAAAAAGTCGTTTCGAGAAAAACGCGCGAAAAGTTTTTTGGAAACTATGTTCGATTGTGACAAATTTATGAAAGTTAGCAAACTAACTAGAATGTAGAGTGATTAAAAAGAACGTTGCGCTAAAATGTGTATTTTTATTTTTTATGTATCTTTATGATATTTCGTGTTAAATGCATAACTGTGTTCTTGTTGGTAAAAAGAAATAAGAAAAATTAGTTGTACTAGACTAAATGACAGTAACTGACATAGTTACTGTGTACTAGCTAAGATTTACTAAATACTGTATTTAAGTTAAGTAAAGAAGCTGCTAAATTCCTTACTTCATCACAGTAACTGTTAATATACTGTTTTTTAATCTAATTTACTTAACAAAATTTAGTTGACTGTGAATCTAGTAAGTCAAGTTGCTGTATTTTAAGTTAAAACGATAAAAGCTAGCGATGGTTGTCTAATCCAGTATTTTACAATACTGTGTTATAGACTAAACTTTGCAAGTTTTTGTACTAAAAAGGATATAATTTTCTTTAGTAAAATGAATTGAAAAAACATGAATATGGTCCAGGTAAATAAAACAAATAATTACTAATTATATTTTACTGGTAAAACAGCTAAACTAAACAAATCAGTCTCAAATCAAATGCCTTTCTAGGCTTTTACATTAAATAATAATCTTCTAAAAGTCTTATACAATACAAATAAATATACTAGAAAAAACACGACTCGCACCAATGTTCTCGGACGGGAACATGATCTGGTGCGAGTCGTGTTTTTTCTAGTATATTTATTTGTATTGTATAAATCGCATTGTGAATGCTAAAATCTCAACATTAAAAAATTCTAAAAGTCTTTTTAATCACTATTTGGAAAAAGTTGTCCCTACAAAAAAATAAAAAATTAGCAAATTTCTAACAAATTATAATAATAACTAGTTAAAACTTTTACTTATTAAAAACATGAGATCAATCAACCATAATATTTTAAAATAATTATAAAAACAGTAACTTAAGGCTCCGGCGAACGGTGAGCTTCCCATACAAACGTAATACCAAAATGATTTTCAATTTGAGCACAATTTACTGTTCTTGTGATATTATTTGGAATAATATAGTATTTGTCTAGGTTTCTATTAAATAAAAATTCCAAAATACTAACCCAATTCAAAATAAATGCCAATTACATTTATACATACAAAATTGTAAATCGCATACATTTTTATTTGTATTTGTATTTATATTATGTTTAGTATTTTGGATTTTTTATTTAATAGAAACCTAGACAAATACTGTCTTAATATGAATAACATCACAAGAGTTAATTATGCGCAAATTGCAAATCACTTTGGTATTACGTTTGTATGGGAAGCTCACCGTTCGCCGAAGCCTTAAGGAATATGTTTGTAAATAACGCAAAATCTCTTATTTGGTAGCTCAACCTTTTTTACTTTACGACCTTTTAAAACTGATATTGTTCGTACAAACTAACTTTACTTTTTTACGTGATGGTATCACCGTCACTCCCAAATCACACACGCCCCTCACCGCCCACCTACCCCGCACGTCCCTTATACTTAGTTAAAACCCAGTAAATATTGTTTCCGCGCTCGAAAGGTCTAGGTAAAAAAACAGTAAGTAGTTAAATACTGTTATTTTGTTAAGGAACTTAAATAATCGATTGCCAGCATAATTCTCTTATAACACAGTATCTTAGATACTGTATTGTTGCTAGGTGATATATTATAATCTTGAAATCTTGAGCTAATCTATAACACAGTATTTAGAAAAAATGCTGTGTTTTATACTAGCAAGAGCGTTTTGCTGTGTTCTTATCTAAAGTGTATTTCTTACGGTATTTATTGTTTGTTACCATTATCACAGTAACCTCTTACTTACTGTTTTCAAATTATGTAATACCTACATGCTGTGTTTTGTTTTAATAATTGGTGTTAGTTCGTAAAAGTTACTGTGTTTTTAGTAACCGTATCTCTGGAACCATAAGTGCTAAAAATAAAACAAAAATTTTGCCGGGTAGAGCTCTTGCTCATTATTACAGTAATACAATAAAAGTGAAAACACAGTAAGTAAAGATACTGTGTTCTCTGATACGACGGCAGTATTGTGATTGAGCGTAGCCGTAACGTAGGCCACTCGCACCGCACTTGCACTCGACAAAACGTGGCGTTAATGTCCAATGTAGAAAACCTCTCCGCGTGGCTTGAGTAACTCGCTGGTTCGTAGAAAATTCGGCTCGTAGGTCCAAAACTTGGGTATGATTCTTCTACTATTGCCGGACTTGGGATTGAAATAAAGCTAGTGCGATCGAGTACAATTATTTACTGCTTTGAAAAGAAATTTTACAAATTAAAAGGTGCGTGCGTTCGCTTCCGTGACCCGTGGCTGTCTGGAGCGGCGGCGGCGCGGAGCCGGCAGGCGAGCGCCCGCGGCCGTCGCATGCGCGCGACCTTGAAGGCGGGTTGCGTCAACAGGCTCCCCGCGTTGGAACAGCAGGTTCCAAGAGTTGTGACGATGGTAGCAGGCAAAGCCTGTTGTATGCTCTACGTAGAACCCCTGTTGTAGTCTTTACATCAGCGACCCGACAGATGCCGTCAGAGCCTGGATGAAGCTGGGTGATGCGGCCGAGCAGCCATCGGTTGGGCGGGAGGCGATCGTCTTTCACGACCACCATGTCTCCAGTGCGCAGCTCGCCGTTGTTGCGTTGCCATTTTGCTCGTGTTTGTAGTTCTGAAAGGAACTCATTTGTGTATCGTTTCCAAAAATGAGCAGCGAGAGCGCGAGCCCGTTGATATCTTGGTATGGTGCAGATCTGAGTTTCCTTCTCAACTTCAATCTGGGCAGTGGGTAACATTGAGAGAGTTCGTCCGATAAGGAAATGGAATGGGGTCAATGGAATAAGGTCATTTGGATCTGATGATAATGGAGTTAAAGGACGACTATTTAGGATTCCTTCTATTTGAATTAAAACGGTATTCATTTCCTCATAGGTTAAATGAGCTAATGAGAGAACTCTTTTTAAATGGAATTTAACTGACTTGACTGCCCCCTCTGCTAAGCCGTTAAAGTGGGGGCTATAAGCAGGAGAAAACTTGAAATTAATTGCCTGTTCTGCAGCACAGTTACTAATATCGTTACTATTATGTTTGAGAAATTTTGAGAGCTCATTATAAGCACCTACAAAATTTGTGCCATTGTCGGAGTACATGTTGACAGGTCGACCTCTGCGGGCAACGAATCGGTTCAAAGCAGCCATAAAGGCTTCCGTACTTAGGTCAGTCACTAGTTCAACATGCACTGCTCTCACAACCAAGCACACGAAAATGCAAATATATGCCTTTATAAGTTTACATCCTCTACCTTTTCTATTGGCGATAAAAATAGGGCCCGCGTAGTCGCAAGCTGTATTTATAAATGGATATTCACTATATAAACGATCTCTAGGTAAAGCGGCCATGATTGGCTGAATGGATTTACCTGCGTATCTACAACACGTATGACATTCGTGTGTTACCTTTCTAGCAAGGCTGCGACCGCCTATCACCCAAAACTTATGTCTTATTGTAGCAAGCATTAGTTGAGGTCCTGCATGCAGTAATAGGTTATGATAATGTCTGAAAAGTAATTGGGTAATATGATGTGACGCATGAATTAATATTGGGTGTTTAGTATCATAAGTACAATTTGAGTTGGATAACCTACCGCCTACTCTAATTAAACCTTCATGAGACATGAATGGATTTAAGTTACGAATTGATGACCTTTTTATTATCAAATTTTTATTTAAAATTGAATATTCATTAGAAAACGTATCGAGTTGAATAAGTTTACATAATGAAAGAGTAGCGGCATTTAATTCTGTCACCTTTAAATAACCACTATATTTTTTATGTGGATAGCGACAGTTATGTTGGAAACGCAATAGATAAGCGACTAAACGCTGTAATTTACAAAAATCTGAATAGTTATTAATGAAACTTAACTTATCGTGCGTAAAACTACATTGTATTTTAGTCTCAGGTAAGTGAGATGGAGGTGTAGTGTTAGGTTGAACGGGCCATTGTGTTTCAGATTTTGTCAAAAAATCTGGACCTTTCCACCATAGATTGGAACCTTGTAACTGAGCGGCGTTGCAGCCTCGAGACCCGATATCGGCGGGGTTTTGGTTTGTTGGTACGTAACTCCAATCTTCAGCGTTAGTTGCGTCAGTGATTTCGTTGATTCTGTTACAAACAAATAATTTTAAGTTTGACTTAGGGGTTCTTATCCAGCCTAAGACTATTGTGGAGTCGCACCAAAACCTCCAATTATGTATTTTTAATCGTAACGCGTTTTTTACAGTTTGAGCCAAACGAACCGCCATTAAAGCCCCGGAAAGTTCCAATCTTGGTGTTGTCATTTGTTTTAACGGTGTAACCTTACCTTTTGCTAAGACCAAATTTACTACAATTTGATTATCCATTGTAATGCACCTCAAATATACACAAGCGCTATATGCGTGAAGGGAAGCGTCACTAAATGTATGAATTTCAACGCGTATCGGCGTATCAGACGAAACGCGCCTAGGTATGTTTATGTCTTTGAGTTGTGCAAGAGAAGACAGAAATTGCATCCATTTTTCTAAAATTTTAGGAGGTAATGATTCATCCCATGTTATTTTAGAAGCCCATAGCTCTTGAAGAATTAATTTTGCTGGTAAAAGGCAAGGGTTTATAAGCCCCAATGGATCAAAAATTTGTCCTATGGTTGACAAAACATTTCTCTTGCTCAACTTATTACATGGTGGGTTAGCAAGTGTAGTAAAGTGTAATGTGTCGGCCTTGGACGACCAACGTAAACCTAATGTTTTTGCATTATCATCGCGAACTAATTTATGCAGATCGCTATCATTGTTATTATAATGTATGTTTTCTAATATGTACTCACTATTCGACCGCCATTTTCTTAAATTAAATTGACCCTTTTTTAGTTCATTAATGACACCCCGACACAAACTAAGGAGACCGGCTTCCGTATCCTCACCGAAAATATAATCATCAATATAAGCACTATGAATTATTATGTCTCCGACAACTTGATCAGGACACTCTTTGCCCAACTGTACGAGACAACGGGTGGCAAGGTACGCAGCCGATGCATTTCCGTATGTAATAGTGTTGAGTTTGTAAGTGTCTAATTTGTGTGTGTGTTCGAAACGCCACAAAATTTGTTGTAAACATCTCTGTTCCGGTGCTACGTTTACACAACGATACATTTTTTCACAGTCTGCGGTGACAATGTATTTATGCTGTCGAAATCTGATTAATATGTCTAACAAACTATCCTGAACAACTGGACCTACTCGTTGAATATCATTAAATGACACTTGAGTAGTTGTGGGCGCTGAAGCGTCAAAAACAACTCTTAATTTTGTAGTTGAACTAGATTCCTTAATGACACCGTGGTGTGGTAGAAAGTATGAATGTTTGTCTGTCTGTGTTGTGTCAGTATTCAATGTCATATGTCCAAGATCTATGTACTCTTGTATAAATGCCGAATACATTTCTTTAAATTTAGGCTCACGTTTAAATTTACGTTCTAAAGATTGAAATCTACATGCAGCTTGTTCATAGGAATCTCCTAATGTATCTGGAGATTGTTTTAAAGGAATTTTCACAACAAAACGTCCATCTTCCTGACGTGTAGTTGTTTGGGTAAAGTATTGCTCACACTCATTTTCCTCTTTCGTTAATGTGCGAGGACAGGGAACTGATTCTAATTCGAAAAATTTGTCTAACTGATTTTGAAGATGAATATCATTGGAGAAATGACAGTGGACTGTATGGTTATTCTGTTCATGTATGGCTCCGGAGACTAACCAACCCAGTCTGGTTTCAGACAGGATGGGTTTGCCTTTGCCTAAGTTAATTCGTTGTGTACCTAATATGTTCCAAAAGATATCAGCATTTAACAAAATATCTATTTCGGAAGGTATGTAAAATGTAGGATCGGCTAACTGAATATCCTTTGGAATGTTTAAATGTGAGATTTCAAATCGTGTAGTAGGCAACAGCTGAGTTATTTGCGGTACTATGAAACAGTTAATGTCAGATTCATAAGACTCAGTTCGTGAAACTATCGTTAATTGACAACGTTTATTTAAACGCAATGACTTACGACTTAAACCTTCCACTGTGATTGAAGTGTTTTCAACTGGTATTTTAAGATTACGACAAAGTCTTTCGCTTATAAAGTTAGAAGTGCTTCCATTGTCAAGCAGAGCCCGGACAGTTTGTTTGTTTCCTTCGCTGTCCAACACACTGATGAGAGCAGTTGATAACAAAATAGCACTGGAGTTGGTGGAAGAAAGTACAATATTGTTTTGTTGAAGTGAGTCTTGTGAGCCCGAGTTACTAGATGAAGTGCAATCATTTTGAGATGCCAAAACTATACATTGGTTTTTATCTTGAGGAGAAGCGACAACTGCTTCCTGTTGAGCTGTTTGCTCGTCTGTATGTAATAAAGTGTTGTGTTGTTTTCCGCAAATCCTACATGGACCCAACCGACACGACGTGACGTCATGTCCTTGACGTAAACAATTCATGCAAAGTTTCAATCGTTTAATATTATTTATTCTTGCTGTAATTGATAATGATTTAAATTTAGAACAGACGTAGATGGGATGAGCTTGTTTACAAAAAGGACACGAATATGTGTATGCTTTGTTAAGTTGCTTTGTTTGTGTAGGGTTAGCGATAAAGGCCCTAGGTTTAATGTGTGCGGGTTCGCTATGCCTACGTTTTAAGTGCGTATGATCAATTGTTTCTAATAATTCAGCACGATTTTTAAGAAATTCAATAAAATCGTTTAAGGTAAGGTATTTTGATAACACTAGAGATTCCACTAGTTTAATACGTATTTCTACACTTAAGTGACGTCTGACTTTATATAATACTCTTATTTATTTATTTATTTATTTATTAGGGACAGTACACAGCACGATATCATTTAAAGTTACAAACACATTTAACAATTGTGTAGGCCAATTACGACTATCCACGGTTTAACATTTTGCGCTCGAATAAGCGTGACAAGATACATTTATTATTATCATTTTTTATTATTTTATTTAGATCAGTACCAAAGTGGTAAGTAAGTACTAGAATTTAAGAAGTTAGAAACTTAGAAAAAAAAAATCTTAAAAAAATAAAGTAGTACCCAAGGGAAGCCTCACTCTCAAAAATAAAAATGGAAAAGGAAATAAATAATACTATAAGTATATGAATATTATACTATAAATATATTATGCATTAGATAAAGTTAGTTAGTTTATAAAAGCAATTTCGGATGCAATCACCAATATGCTTTTCAAAACGCAAATAGCAACCCATTTTGAGACCCAGATTACGTGCTTCATACACTCTCTCTATTGGTTCATCTTTCAGTTTGACGGGTACAGAGGATACTATTTTCCCTATCTGCTGCTGGGTCCCAAAAATCATATATTTCGTTTTAGACGGGTTTAGCAATAAGCAATTTTGATTCGACCAATCTGCAATTCTTGAGAGATCCTCATTTATTTTATTTATTGCTTGGTCAGCGTCATCAGGCTTAAACGAAATATAGACTTGTGTATCATCAGCATACAGATGGTATTTGCAATTAAAGATGTGCGTGCGTTGATATATCAGCAGAGTACAAAATGAAGAGCAGTGGTCCCAATATCGAGCCCTGAGGCACCCCCCTACCTATGGCCACACTTTCCGATTTCATTTCAGAACCATCCCTATGACTGAGTTTAACATACTGATAGCGATTACTGAGGTAACTATGAAACCACCGCAAGGCCTGATAGTCGAACCCATAGTAACTTAATTTGGACAAAAGGAGATTTATATTTAAAGATTCGAATGCCCTAGAAAAGTCTAAAAGAACCAAAAGAGTGCACATACCCTGATCTTGAGCATGAAGTATGGCATCGGTTACATCAAGAAGTGCTGTAGTGGTACCGCGGCCCTTCCTGAATCCGGATTGTAGCTCAGGTAAAATGTTATTCTTCTCCAGATAGTCATTTAATTGTGCGCCTATAGCCTTTTCTAAGATCTTAGATAGACACGGTAGTATACTGATGGGCCTTAAATCTTTTAGACTTACTGGGTTTGGTATTTTGGGCAGTGGTAGTACAATAGCCAATTTCCATATATCAGGATATGTCTGGGAAGTGATAGATAGATTAATGATGTTTTTGATAGTATCTAAAGTATATGGAAAGGTCCTCACAAGCATGTCCAAACTAATCAAATCACACCCCACCGCATTAGATTTCAAACTATGTATTATTTTGATTATTTGTTCCATAGAAACAGGTTTTAAATGAAAAACTGCGTCCGAAAAGCGATTAAACTCAAAATATGTCAGGTGTAAGATACTCACATCTGATCTGCCAGGTATATTCAAAAAATAATTATTTATAACATTTGGATTATTAAAAAATAAAGGTAATTCATTCTTTTTCGGGTGCAAAATAGAATTTTTAAGGGTCTTCCATAATAATTTAGGATTGTTAATTTTGTTATTGACATGATGTTTGAAATATGCTGCCTTTTCATGAAAGAGTGCTTGATTAACTGTTGATTTTAAAGATTTGTAATATGTATTAGTACTATCTGGTCTATGGTTGTGGTAATCTGTCAAAGCCTCATCGCGCAATTTCATCATGAGTCTGACTGTGTCTGTGATCCAAGGTGGTGTACGCTCCTTAACTCTGATAGTCTTCTCAGGTGCATGAAGGTCAAACACAGCCACAACACATTGGTTAAAAAGGCCTACCAAATCATCAATCAAAAGGTGTCCGCTACGTATGGTTCTCTCAACCGGCTTCGTAATTTTCTGCCGACCAGCACCAAAATTACTCTGGCGCAATCTCTTTTATTATCCATTGTCGACTACGCCGATGTCTGCTACACTGGTCTGTCAGAGGAACTACTTAATAAAATGGAGCGTCTACAGAATGTTTGTATTCGCTTCATTTTCAATCTTTGTAAATTTGACCACATGTCACACTTCCGTAATAAACTCAACTGGCTCCCTATGGGCCGGCGCAGGGACTTGCATACTCTTACGCTTCTCTACTCCATACTTTTCCTACCAACTTCCCCACCTTACCTTAAAGATCTTTTCACCTTTCGTTCTTCGATTTCACTTTCTTCTTTGCACTCTTCCTCTAACCTTTCCCTTAATATTCCTCGCCACGCTACCGACTTCGCTTCCTATTCCTTTTCCTTTAGTATATTCATATTCTGTCCTCTAAAGTGCACCTCTGCCCCTATTATCCTATTTATCTTATCTTATTTCGCCCAAGGTTACCTGGAAGAAATTGATAATTAACAATAATACTAAAATGCATGTCGTGGCAGCTTGTAAAAAAGACAACACTGTAGCATGTAAGTCCTTCGAATGTATCATTGCCTTGTCTTTGGTGTATGTTCTTGTTAGCTGTCCTAAATAAATAATAAAAAAAAATAAGACCGCCTATTGTATATTTTCTTCTTATTTGATATTTGTTTGCAATTTACACTTCCATAGATTTAAGTTCACTGGTGCCAGACAACTCATTCATTACTTTGAGGTCTAAACAGCCCGTATGTTCATATTTGCTCTTCATTTCTGGCTTTTACTGATAGTTCAAGATGACAGAGTCGACCAACGCAGTTGTACTTGTTATAAGCACTCTTATAAAAGCTTTTCTCTGTACCAAATGTTTTCTGCCTTCTTTTATTTATTATTATTTTAAATTTAAAAGCCAGTGTTCGTATCGTTCAAGGCGGCACAGGCCAAGCTTCTCTTTTCTATAGGGTACAAAAAGCCCTTTGTTCCATAGAATTCAAACTCTGCATTTTATAGTGAAGCTTGGAAAAATAAAGAGTATTATTGTTGGTTGAACGTACCAAGAAGTTAAGTTACTTTCATCACAAGTTCAGTTAGTTTAAGCCATTGCACGTTCTTAGCAGGGATTACCAGCTATATAACAATTTACAGTTTCATATTTTTTGTGCACGCCAAGCACAATTTGAATTATGAGCTGAGAAAAATAGTTTTTGTGTAATATTTCCACACTTTATTTTCTGTATTTGATTTTTATATTTTGATATAGCTTGTTTTCCCATTTAAAACAAAATTAGATTGATGCAATAAATATAAAGAAAAACAATAAACCCGTAGAATAAACTCTACGTTTGATTTATTTTGTCTACTACCTCAACTCTACTAGTTCTGGCAATAATATTAGGCTTGTAATAATCGTAAATTCATCTTTATCTCAATATATATAGATTTAGGATTTCTCATACACAATGCTATTTTCATAAACAGAAGAAAAAGTAAATTGTTTCATTTTGTTATGTTCGAGAAATTCAAACATTGCTATTTTCATATAATTATTTTTAATATAAGCATTTCTTTCTCCAATAATGTAAAAACTAGTTTACTTATTTGAAAGAAAGAAACTAAATAAACGAAAATAAAGTGACACGGAGATAAGCTACTGGGTTTTTAATGAAAAAAAGCTACACGTTTCTGCTGGACCTAGTGTTTCGAACTTATTGATTGGTTACACGGTAATGTGGTGATACACCGGAACGAAGCTCTGTTTGCTACGAGCCCATTAGGGAGCATTGTGAGCTCACCGCTTATAAAACAAACTAATGTGTTTCCTCAAAATGTTGAGCGAGCGATCTCTCGCGCTTGGAAATTAAAACACAAACGGAGTTTGGTTAAGCTTTCATTATAAAAAAGACCTAACAGTACTTAACACTTATTTTTACGGAAATACCTCTCTATAGTTTCCGTAACTATCTGCGTGAAAAGCGTTGTCTGCAAAACGTACTGGTGATAATAAACCAATCCAAAGTTATCTATCACAATTTGGACGCTAACCAAAACCTCTCTAACAAGGAGGGTTGAAGAGAAAAAATGATTCGTTATAGATTCCCGGCCCACATAAATCACAAACGTGCGATAAATTTTCACACTCAACTTGCGCGGTACTTCGTTTCGATATTTGCAGCGAAGATATTTCCTTGTGGTTTGCATTAGAATAAATCAGTGTTCAGCAAAATCAGCACAACCGTATTGTACAATAGTTCCCAGGAGCTGTTTGATATATGTATGTATGTGTCACGAAAATCTTTTCTCGGCTTTCATAACTTATTTTCCGAGCTTGACGTGAACACATCTATAATCATTTATTAGAATCTTAAAGGGTTAACTGTTCCCAAGGTTTAAAATCGTTTAATTTTGTTGTAAATGGGATGTGAATTTAGTATTGAATGATTTTAGCTCAATATTTTAGAAAAATTTATAAATTGGAATAACAATTTAGTATTCTGTGCATTTATTATGAATTTACGTTGTACCTCGCTAGCGACTGCGTAAATATTAGTTTGAAAATTTGCTCAGCGCCCCCAAGCGGTAACTATCGTAAACTACAAATATTTAAAGCGCTGGCTAGCAAGTGTTGAGTTACTAAACTCATAATAGAGTCTCGAAAGCCTTGTTGTATGTTTTTTAATTTAGAAAACGCTGTTATTAAGTTCGAAATATTAAACGTATCAAAATAGAAATAAGCTACCTTCAGACACGAAAATTGCTTGTTTCTTTTTGAGTGTTTAGACACTTACGTTAATAGGTTCCACTTTAATGTAAATTATCTGTAATCTTTTAAAATGGATTCAACAAAGAATAAAAGATTTATTAAATCTGGATCCCTCAAGGATAATGCTATTGGATGAAATAGGGCTTCGAACTTGTAAGTAAATCACATTAGAGACATTTAGAAATTTATTCAGACTTTGAATAAAAAAATATCCAGATTCTAAAATAAATATGTGCCCACTGGAATTTTCCTAAATCTGTTCAAATAGTTGGTCAAAATAAGAGTGACGGGCCTCGGATGCCGGATTCCTTAGCGGCCAGGGCGACATTTTTTCGCACCCTTCAAATTACCAGCTAAGTTCATTCTGAATAATTTATGAAGCGAACTCACATAAATCCAGTCGATAATTTTACAGCGAGAGAGAAAGGGCGGTGCCTTTGAAATATCTTTGTTTTATACGTTATTGTAAAGATCTGCTAAATATCTGAATGCCTTTATTGTAAATTTTTAATCTCGATGGAACGCCATTAGTTATTATTTTCAGCAGCACTGATAGAAGAAAATGCCTTTTTACACGGTTATTATATTAACTATTAAGTTCTTAGTAAGTTTACAGTAAACCGATATTTTCTATTAAGGTTCGGTTATTTGATATGCTTTGATGTGTTAAATATAATAAGAGCTCTATTTTAAGTAAAAAGAGGTGTTAAAAATTTATCCTTTGCAGTATTTGGAATGTCCACATGATATCCAGAATTTTTTTACACAGCAAAAAAGCCATAGATAAAAGTACTTTTAGCGTCCATTGTCTGAATATTGGGTTTTCGGCGTGCAAATTTTTTTATCGAGATCATTCGTCTCCGGTGACACAGTGGACTCGGTTACAATTTTATTTATTACTCGTTGGAGATAAACAAATTGTTGTATTTACCGCTGTGTCGCACTTGTTTCCCGGCTCCGTTAATTAATACGAGTTCTTCATTTGGCGGCCATTCTGATTTCCTTTGTTTCCTCGGTCATTTTGAAAGATTCTCTAGGTTGTGTAGAAAATAAAATGATGGTGACTCGACAATAAATAAGCTTTGAGTGAGAGTTCTAATAATTCTATGAAATGTTTTACGTATATCTAATTAATTAAAACTTTTTACCACTATGAAATAGGTGTTTTATTATTTTTTTATCCATTTTCGAAAACATTGCTATAATAGTTTCATAAAAACACATTTTTTTATAGTAGAAGAGTGTCCCAAATACAGAGGGTTACACCGAACGAAAGCATCCAATAGTAACCGTATGCAAGACGAATTAATAACTCATGTTAAGCTTAGCGGACGTGTCAACAAGTTAGAGGCAACTCACTTAGCAGTCAAAAAGTTTAAAGTAGCCCAAACGCAGTTATGAAACTTTGAAATTGGACGGATGTTTTGCAGTGGCCACTTAAACAAAAAGTTCCAGTGTTCAAAACTCTAAATAGTTGACGTCTACGTTTCTTGTAGTGTATCGGCGCCAGCGGCGCACTGCACCTCACTGCAAATTGAATTTCGAAGTTATTCACCAACTTGCAAGAGTGAATGAACTGAGACGGAGTTGTTGTTTCTGCCAACTCCCGACGCGATGATTGGGGAATAGATGGGTTGGGGAGGCCCCAAGTTGTTGGCGGAGACGCGTAAATGATTACGTGTTCGGCAACTTGACGCGGCGCGATGCCCTTGAAGATAACCGTTTCTATTTTCTAAACGGATTGAATCCGATTCGCGTCAATCGAGACCTGAATCTACAGCGCCCTATTTGCAATTTTATTTGGGGGTTTCGTTGATAAAAAGTTTCCAGAAGCTGTTCGAGTTCTATATCTGAATACTGCCTGCATATAGATAGTCCATCGAACCGTCAAAATATATTGAATATTAAATTATTACATAATTATTAACTTGGACCTAGACTGAAACCTTATCTTACACCGTTGCAGCTTTTGTAGGTTTTATTATATTTATTAAGTTTTGCTACTTCCTACATCAAATTAATGGATGATCAGACTAAATATAGAGATATTAAAATAAACAATGTATTTGGGGAATGTCCGAAAAAAAAATATTGGCTGAATATTTTTTTATAGGTAGGCTAAGGTATAATCTCCATTCTGCTGTTACTTCCATACTTTTTCGAAGACGAAGTTACATTATTTTCTTAGATTTTTTCACACAATCGAAAATTCTGAAACTTTTTTCTATTATTAAGGTAGCTTATTCCTACCTATAAAAAATATTCAGCCAATTTGTTTTTTTTCGGACATTCCCCATTATAATGAGGAATATTTTTTTAACCAGATTTCCATATAGAATGAATTAAACGACCATGTTTCATCCGTTTGATGTAAGTATGGTATATTCCAACGATGCTCAAAAGAGTAATCTCAGCACTTTTGTACTAGAACCAAAAGTATGCGATATAAAAGAGAGCCCTCTAAAATGAAAGTATAATGGATGTGTTATTTATCATACTAATATTACCATAAGAAAGTCGGCTCATTCATCACAAGCCCTCTGACTTTCCTTTCATGCCTAGAGGTTAACGTAGGGTGGCCATCATAAAGATATATTTAAAGACTAATTTCAATGAAACTTGTTCTAATGGGGTTCCAGGCCAAAGCATAGACTAGATGAAGCTAGCGGCAACCCGACCCCTATCAATGGTTTTGATTGGTAAAAAAATACGTAAAAATGTAATTTGACAATAATTGCAGAACCAATCCAATGATTTTATGACAGTTACTTGGCGCATAGTTCTTCAGATTGCAACCCCATACATGAATATTTTAAAATAATCATTCAATTATATTATAGAACTTGAATGAAATGAATATGAAAGTTCTTACTAAGAAAATACCAAAGCCAGGCTAATAATTTTCCAAACAATTACTAGCCTGTAAAAATTATGATTTTTACAGGCTAGTGAATTAAAATTAAAGCATCGTACTAAATATTCTATTGCCAGAGACTTACATGTAGAAAAAATTATACAATAGATTTTGTGTAATTTCATTGTTAATTTGAAGTATTTAGTTCCGTCGATGTTATTTATTTATTTAGACTTTCACAGCGGTTCTACTAACCGAGTGAGCTTACCTACGTTAAAAGACTTCAAAAGTGATTGATTTTGTTTGTTTAATTTAGATTGTGCTGAAACCTTAAAAATATGTTGAAAAGCTTTTAAAATTGTACCTAAGTACCCCTATTAATTATCATGTAAAAATATTTGTTTAAGTACATTTTAAAAAAACAGCTTGTTGTTTGTTTTTTTTCTCTAGATTTTTAATTTATGATACACATTAATATTAAAAGAATATAAGTACGAGTATCATCATTATTTAAAAATATAAAAATTAAATGTCAACACATTGATGGATAAAGGTCTTGATTGTGATGTTCAAGATACAATACTTATTTTTCCTTTTTTAAATCTCGTGGAGCGAAAATATAAAATCTAATAAATAATTAAACAAAACTATAATTATTTCAAACAATAAAAAGTTGAGTATTTTTATTTTAACTATGTAGTTATACCTATCATTATTATTTCTTTTTTTTACTTATTTACCCTGGTCTTGCACCCTACCACACAAAGTCTCCACATCACCCTAAGGTTGACTGGTAGAGAATGCCTAACGCATTAAGTCCAACGTTGTACAATTGTGTATTAAGAATAAAATAAAATAAAATAAATAAATAAAAAACTGACCTGAAGTGTTCTCTTCTTTGTAGTGAGATACAATATTTTTGTCGGTAGTTGCACCTTCAATGTTTGAATGGTCACCCCAGCGAGGGGCTTGGGCGCCAGGCTGTGAAGTGAGGTACCGACCGAGATTATCTATGTATAATTTGTTAACAAAAGACTGAGAGTCTATTTTTACAATTTATTGCCTCCAGGGTCCGTGGAAGATGTAGTGAGAAAATATTAAGATGTACCAGAGATACGTACGTTTTATCCAATTGTGATTAATAATACCGGTTTGTGATTTTTGTTAAGAATTTTTCGTCCTGTGGTATTGTAATAACGCCGATAACATACAATATAGGGTCACGCCTTTCTCCCAAAGGCAGATTCACGTCTTTCCACTTGCCACAACCCATAACACCTTATAAAAGTGAGTGACGTGTTAAAAAAATACATGAAAATTATGTGAAGTGCAATTTTCCTCATAATATTAATTAACTGAATAAAAAGCTCTCCTGTACAATATTTTCACAAAAAGAGAAGCTCCATAAAATAGACCGGCTGACATGAATACGCTCGCACTACGAAAGTTACGTAGCGCGTACTACGAAAGTTACGTAGCACGCACTACGAAAGTTACGTAGCGCGCATTATGAATATTACGTAGAGCGCATTACGAAAATTAGGTAGCGCGCACTACGAAAGTTACGTAGCTCGCACTACGAAAGTTACGTAGCGCGCACTACGAAAGCTACGTAGCGCGCATCCGGGCGGATGCTACTACAGGTGCTACGAGATTATGCTGTTTGTGATGTAAGGAAAAGGTGGAAATTTGGAGAAAAACAGTAAGTAATTATATTTTTTTTATTTTTTTTTGCTCAGAATCACTTTAGTGAGTCATTACTGTATTTAAAAAAAATATGAAAACATAAGTACACTTCGAAAATTAAGCACCTCATAAGTGTGCATATGTGTGTTCAAATGTTTGTATGTACCGTATGTAGACACCTTTATGTTTCCACACACATGATTAGAGATGTGTGATTGCGTTGCTTGTAGAGTACTAAATCCACGTTGCGTCTGCTCGCAGTCGCCGTGATAGCTCTGTTCGCTTATCTTAATTGGCTTTCTAGATGCGATCAGCTGGAATTTATTTGCGGGGCAGATGGACGCGATGCGGCACTCTTGGGTTCGTGTGAGGCTAAATGTTGGGATATTCCGGTATGAGAGGTTTTTCTGTTAAACGCTATTAAAAGAGGTGAAGGAAAATGATCGGCACGACTTTACATTTGTTAGAAGATTTCATGTCAAATATTCAAAATCGTGGCCGGCGATAAACGTCTGATTGGTCTGTCAGCGACGCATAATTTAAAACGCAAATGTGTTTTCTGTTTTTTATAGAGATTCGGATGGGAAATTTTGACATAAAGTATATTATAGGTAATAATTATTTTATTTTTATTTTATTTTTATATATTTATTTAGGTCTACTAACAGTTTATGCATTAATTACATCATTTCATACTTAGTACCTTATTTTAGTTGAGTACATAAAGACACCTCCTGCTTATAAAATGCTAGAGTACAGACAGACTTAGCTTAATTACTACTTAATAATTAAATAATTTTTATATATTTTATGTAGATTATGAATTACAAAAGTGACTGTTTAATTCGCATCAATAATATTTTGGTACATAATTTTATGTATCCTATTGGCAAAGTCATAAAAGACGTCAATCAAATCGGAATATTTGTTTAAAATTCGGGATAGACGGGGGATAGCAGAATTGGCAACTAAAACCGTGTACCTAAGAGGAGGACAAAGTGGTGTCATTATAGCTAAATATATTACGATAGAAGTAACGGTCTTTCTCCCAAATTTAAACCAGTCCACCCACCCCACGTAGTTTGCCAATGCACCTTTATCTTAATTGCCTTTCTAGCGGTTTCTAGATTTGGGAAGATTTATCCGCGGTATCGACAAAGTTACCGCACTTGCGGTAGGTACGTGTAAAAAGTTTAATTACAGTACTAAGAAACTTTTCACAGTAGCTTTTCAGTGTTATAAAAGGCTAGCAGCAAGATAATTACGATGAAAGTTCCTAGAAAGTTAAAACTCATGATAGAAGTTATATTTTTATAGATTATTTAAATTAGAATCTAAACAGTTGAACTTATTTGATAACATCAAATTTTAATGTAAATTTGCCTAATTTTAGATAGTTTATAGTCTGGATTAAAACCGGATATTTTTTATCCCGGTCAAAGGTTCCCTAGGGATTTTCCGAATGTCCACGCGGACGAAGTCGCGGGCAAAAGCTAGTGTTGCACGAAATGAATTATAATAATTCACAATTTTTTGCCGTAATGAGAACTTAAATAAAATTAAGTTTTAGCAAATTGGATATTGACATTGTTTTTTTTTGTATGATATTGATGTGTATAGAATTGATTGACATTTTGAGCTGTTTATTATTCCACATTTTGTAATTTGCTATTTAAATTATTGATAGAGCCTATTATTGAAGATTATTGACTTACCTTACTCTGACATCTATATTGTTGACATTTTGATTTTGACATTATCGTGCAAGATTGGACATTTTGAATTGTAAACTTAATTTTATTGTTATTATATTTTTTTAATTACCTAATTTAATTTGTATTTTTTTATAATTATTTAATTTGATATGATTTGATTTTTTTAATTTGATTATTTTTGATTTATTTGTTTTTTTTCATTTATTTTATTTTATTTCTTTTATTTGATTTTATTTTATTTAGATTTTTTTAATTTGATTTTATTTAAATAGATGCATGACGACTAAATTTTTTGCATATCGCTAGAGAGCGGTAAAACATGTATGAACTCTATATATTATAAGATGTTGACCATGACCATGTTCTCTGTGAATAAACTAATTCTATTCTATTCTATTCTAATATTATTATAATTAATCGTAATTCGATTAAATAATAAAAGGCGAACATTTTCAATAGATATCTGCAGTTTAATTATATCATAAAGCGAGGTTGATATATTCGTTAGTAGGCTAGACAAATCAAAGGGCTTTTGGCCTCATAGAAATAGCCTTTCTAAACGAGCGCCGAACAACTTTAGCTCAAGTGCCCTTCACAAGTCGTTTTAATGCCGTTTTACACTTTACCTAGATCCTTCGATCAAGAACACCCTAGATGTCCGGTCAGAATCTCAAAAATGGCACCTCAAATAGCGTCCCACTTACAAACTGGGCGCTTATTTTGCACAAAGTAAGTGATAAAAGCTGTGTTTTCGTACAAAATAAGCTTATATTGTACAAAATAAGTAATATAAAATTTGTAGTTTGTACAAAATAAAAGGTTATTATGTACAAAATAAGCACCAAGTTTGTAAGTGGGACGCTATTTTAGGTGCCATTTTTGCGTACTGTTTTAGTTCGTGAAGCGTTATCTAGGATATTCTTGATCGAAGCCTAGATCATAGACTTCACACCAATTTTTAAATTGTTGTTATGGCGTCAGACTTAGGTAAGATGGTGGTAGCTAGCCAGGCGGACTTGAAATAAGCCCTACCATCAACCAAACCGAGTACAAATTGTTCCTAAGAATCGAACCCGGGACCTCTGCGTCTTACACGGGTGGGCGAACCACTAGACCACAGAGGCGTAGTATGATTGTGTAGGGACGAGAAGAGATACGAACTTAATTATGACGAAAACTAATATTTATTACTATAATAAATGCAAACTCCTATTGTAATGTTTGTTTAACTGGTGCATAATACCACGAGAATTAAAACTACGAATAGTATAATAAAACTAAACTTCCTTTTATATATATAGTTTGAATGTGAGTGCAAGTGGTTAATTTAACTTTCTGAACCGAGTTGCTACTTCGGGCCATAAAGCTGACTTCACAAGTGGTTAACTGCCGTTTTACACTTTACTTCATGTATATTAACGCATGCAAAGCAAACAGCCTTTAGCCCGCAGTTGCGTTTATTCCGGACGTGGCTTTTGTGTCGTGTAACGAGACCTTTAAAATTATGCGAACAACTTTACGATGTACCATTTTTATATGCAACTGTTTAAAGAAAGATAGCGATTGATTAATCGAAATGGTTGATTTTTATATTGTTTTCCTGTAAAATTATTGGTTTTATATCACGCTTTTATAACAAGGTTTTTAAGTTACCACAGAATAAAATGAACTTTGAGTTTTTAAACCATTCTGAGTCAATCGGATTTTACCAGTAATATTCGGATTCGGTTTCCGACCCTGTTCACCATTTATATCAATATGCGATCGATTATTTTTTGCGATTAGAGATCATTGTATGGGAGGCCACATGGGCGTACCCGGGTTCTGGGCCAGGGGGGGGCAAATTTATTGCAAATCAAATATATTGTATGGCAAATAAGAACATTTATTGATAACAATTGATAGTTAGTTAGAGGTAAACAAAATCCAGGGGGAGCAGCTGCCCCTCCCAGCCCCCCCCCCCCCCTCGGTACGCCCAAGGGAGGCCATATGTTCAGGGTGGCATATCTCCCAAAACCTTCCTACTTTGCAACCCAGACGACGATATTTGATAACACCTCACTAATGGCTATCTTGCTAATGTGGTCTGGTTGAAATATGCGAAAGATTGAAAATGAGCCTCTTGGCCGGGCGGTCCAAATAATTGCGTTAACTATTTATCATTAATGATAATAATGTATCAAGTCAAATACCTTGAAAACATAATAAATGCCAAATTAACATCGCCAAATAAATAAAGACAACGCCATAAAAGTCCTAAAAACGTTATAACTCAGCCATTACAATAGATTTTATGATGTTCCATTCATACCACGTTCCGGCGCGAAGTGGCGATAATGGTTACGAATAAAAATTTATAGGGCTCCGAATGGCCTTCTATTCTGTTAAGCTCCATCTCAATTAAAATCCTATTATCTGGCGAGGCCGCACCATGTGCGCTGAACTGCGCTCATAAGTATTATTAACAGCGAATTATCAGAGTTCGACGATAACTTGGCCTGGGCATCAGGATCCGGCCTATGTGAATTTAAATCCTGTGGTATTATGGAACTTTGCGACTGTGACATACTGGCTCACATAATTTTGGACTTTAACCTTATGTGTGGAAATGTTATCGCGTAATGTTGGTGAGCTGGTAATTTAAACGGTTCGTGCTATTTCACGAACCGTTCATCTCACGAAGTCCGTATTGCTCTGAATATTGTTAGGCGGGCATGTGCACATTATTTTAGTGTGCGTTGTACGAGAGCTTGCAGACGCACACTAAAACAATGGTTTGTGCGCGCGTAACAACATTTATATAACAAAATGGTTTTTGTGAGATAGAACAACTAGGTATAGAAGAATAAAATTCGTCGTAGCATCATAATTGTATAAAGCAAATAACCGTTTTTGCTAATAATAAAATATATCGAACACCTAAGCAACATAATAAAGGTACTCGTGTACTGACTGGTACGCCTAAGTGATAAATTATCGCAATACCCTTTGCATACCAGATTACTTGCTAACACCAAAATACATAGTTTTATTCATAACACTAATAAACAGACGGTCTCTGCTAGTGCTTAGGCATAATCACCCGCTATTATGGGCATAATGAACAAAGCTCAGGGAAAATTATGCGTTTGCGTGAAAAAGTTAATGCCATGAATATAATCTATGGCCGTCATCTCTTTGGTACAGGTTCGGTGGAGGCTATATTAAAGCTTGTTAATTTAATAATATAGTGTGGACATACGTTGGCAAGTATTAAATTTCATAATGAAATTTGATATTATGTAAGTTTACTTTTGATCAATTAATTCAGGTGTCAAGATTCTTTCCAAGACTATCTTTGTAATTTTAGAAACTTATTACCTAGTTACAAAGGTAGTCCTCTCTATAGTGTCAGGTATGTAACATAAATCTCCCACAGATTATTATCCTTATCGAGTGAAGTGTGTGTAATTTGTAGAACATTTAAAAAGCGGCAATCAGATAAAATACTGCTAACCTAACATAACAATACCTTTTCTTAAAAGAAAATTTTACCGCTTAATTCATTTTATTGTTGATTGCAAAAGCAAAAACAATAATGAAATATTTTTAAATGTAAATATTACATAAATTAGAAAAATAAATGAGGATCTTCTTACCGAAATGCAATTATAGTGCGCGAAGAAAACAAATAGATAACTTAACTTAATTACCCTTGAAGCTTATTCTAAATTAAATGCTGGCGTTTTGAATTACCCGTTCGTAAGTTTTATTATCAGTTAGTCTGTGTTGCACTGAATAATAAGGAGTTTGCCAGTCAGCGCCAAGTTGGTCGGGGCTCCACTGTGGATAACTTAAACAGCTTCTAGGAAATATTGAACAACTCAGAATTATGTTTTGCCGCTTGAAAAAATATACCATTCAACCTTTACAACGCGATCGGATGTTCGTAAATAAGTGTTCATTTCATAGATATAGTATATATTGTTCATTTGGCAATGTATTGTATGATAGTATCTATTTATCTGGCAACTATTGGAATTATCTCACAGCCTATCTATAAATAACAAGACGTCATAGGTAAAATGTTCAGTTATTTGGCCAATATACAAATCTACTTTACAAAGGTTCTTATTCGAATGCATTACAATATTACAGAATAAATAATACTTATTCGTACATTTTAGACGTACTTATATGACATACTCTACTCTGGAATGGGCTGATATAATATCAGCCTATTCCATCCTCGTGTGAACATTAACCTTTCCTTAGTAATTAGGTATATCAGTGATATACCTAATTACTTACTAAAGGTCAATGTTCACACAAGGATGAGCAAAAAGAAGCTTAGCCTAAAATTACTTAGCTAGCTCTTACAATTTCTTAATTAGGTGTCCACTGTCCTTATATTGGACTTCAATTTGAAGCGTTTTGTAACATCATTCTTATTACGCCTTTAATTTGTGACATGGTTTATCATAGTTTATTTACTTCTTTAAAAACCAAGGTTGTGTCATAATTACAGAGAAATAAGTAATACTTATGCATCAGCCATTTTTAATGTCTCCACTGCTGGGACACAGGCCTTCCTTATGGGTGGATAAGGAGGACGGGCCATAACACACCACGCGGGCCCAATGCGGATTGGTGGGTGTTAACGAATGCAGCCGGGACCAACGGCTTAACACGTTGGCGGACACTCGGCCCGATTTTGCAACGCCACTTTGTCACTTCATTTTTGTATGGAATGCTATAGCCGCACCGTCACTAATGAAAATTACTAAGTCATTAAATAAAATCACAACGGCTATAGCCTTCGCCTGCTATAGCCGTTCCGTCACTAGTAAACAGTATATAACTATATACATAGGACTCTCCGGCTATAGCCTTCGCCTGCTATAGTCGTTCCGTCACTGGTAAGCAGTGTATAACTATATGCATAGGACGCACCGGCTATAGCCTTTAGCTGTTATAGCAGGTGCGTCACTAGTGAATAGTTATTGCTATACAAATGGGACGCAACGGCTGTAACCTTCGCCTGCTATGACCGGTGTGTCATCAGTGAATTGTTTTTACTATACCAATGAGACGCAACGGCTGTAGCCTTCGCTTGCTATAGCCGGTGTGACACTAGTAAATAGTTATTACTATACAAATGGGACGCAACCATTAACCTTCGCCTGCTATAGCCGTCCCTTCACTGATAAATAGTTTATTACTATTTAAATAGGATGCACCGACTAGATAATTCGCTTGCTTTAGCCGTTCCATCACTAGGAAATAGTCTATTTGTATAAAGTAAGGCCCAAAGACTATGCTTAGAAAAGTTTACGGCAGTGGTAAATAGTCAGTATTACAGCATTTATTATCTAAACCCTCAAATAGCAACAACGTTTCCAAACTACCACTAAAAGGCACCTTGGCATATATTGGTTATTCCTTCAATGAAAAGACAAAATTAAATGGACGATCTAAACAACATGGTGGTAGATACTGTCCGTACGGTAGGGACTAGGGTCCAAGTTCTTTAAGACCCGCCGCCCTTAGTTAAAGAAGCTCTCCGACCACACACTGCTACTCATGGATCAGAGACGTGAAATGAGGCTCCAGAGTTCAGAGGATGCTCATCGTTATCGACAGCTAAATTGACAGATATCTAAGTCTTTGACGAGCGACCTTCGCCGATTTAATGGTATCAAAGAGGCCATCGAGCAGAATAAAGGCTCCAAAGATCTGTCTATTGGGCAATGCCAGATGACGAATCTGAAAACTGACGACTGACGACGGACGCGTCATCTCATCGAAGCCTGAAATCCTGAGGGAGATCGAGAGTTTCTAAGGGCAGTTATATTCCACGCAGACGCAAGTTGAAAGCAATGCTAAAGACCCCAGAGCCATGCTTACCCGACACTTTACCCAAGATATCCCGGACGTCAGCCTGTACGAGATTAGTATGGCTCTCAAACAGCTGAAAAACAACAAGGCACCGGGTGACGACGGAATCACTAGAGAACTTCTGATCCGATACTTAAAGTCCTCCAGAAGCTTTTCAATTCCGTCATCGTCGAGGGCAGAACGCCGAAGGCATAGAACATAAGTGAGGTGATTTTGTTCTTTAAAAAGGGTGACAAGTATATAAGTATAAGTTGTTTTTGAGAGTCCTTACGAATCGTCTCGCTTGCAGGTTCTACGACTTCCAACCTGCCGAACAAGCCGGGTTCCGAAAGGCTTTAGCACCATAAACCACGTCCATACGCTGCGGCAGGTTATACAGAAGACCAAGGAGAATAATATGCCACTTTGCTTGGCGATCGTGGACTATGAGAAAACCTTTGATTCGATCGAAACCTGGGCGGTGCTGCAGTCTCTTCAGAGGTGCCAAGTAGACTACAGGTATATCGAGGTGTTGAGGTACTTATACGAAAATGCCACCATGTCAGTCCGAGTACAGAACCAGAGCACAGATCCTATCCAACTGCAGCGAGGTGTGAGAGAGGGAGATGTTATTTCTCCGAAACTGTTTACAGTTGCGTTGGAGGACATCTTTAAACTCTTAGACTGGAAAAGACTCTGAATCAACATTAAGGGCCAGTACCTAACACACCTTCGTTTTGCCGATGATATAGTTCTTATGGAAGACCTGAACACAATGCTCGAAGATCTCCGTAGTGCTTCCCAAAGAGTGGGTCTCAAGATGAACATGGATGAGACCAAAATCATGTTGAATGCCCATGCTGTGCCCGCTCCAGTTCATGTTGGGAACACTACTCTTGAAGTTGTTGACCATACGTATACCTAGGTAAGGCAGTCTAGTTAGGTAAGTCCAACTTGTGCTTGCAATGGAGAGAGCTATGCTCGACGTTTTCCTGCGTGATCTAATCAGAAATAAGGAGACCCGTAGGAGAACTAAAGTAACCGACATAGCTCGAAGGATCGCTCAGCTGAAGTGGCAGGGGGCTTGACACATAGCGAGAAGAACTGATAGCCGTTGGGGCGGAAAGGTTCTGGAATGGGGACCGCGCACTGGACGACGCTCCGTGGGTAGGCCCCCGACAAGGTGGACCGACAATCTGGTGAAGGTCGCGGGAAGCCACTGGATGCGGGCAGCATAGGATAGGACTGATCGTCGTGGAAATCCTTGGGGGAGGCCTATACCTAGCAGTGGGTGGCGTGCGGCTGATATGATGATGATGATGACAGAAATAAAACCACACCATCAAATTTTGTCAAAAAATCTTCTCGGAATGCTATTAGTGTTATACTCAAATAAAGTATTACGTATGTTGGTAATTTATGGCAAATATTGTATTATTTTTTGTTTTTATCTGTATTATTATATTTTAATTGTAATATTAGTAATAATTTATTCATATTTACTCAGAATAATTAAGTAAATTCAGCACTATAGCAGTACAAAAACCACGTGCGAAACACATTGGAGCGGAGATGTTGTACACTCCGCTCCACGGGGCACTCGCCGGCCGACTGTACAAATTGCCATACAACTGTCGCTGCTATGACAGGTGCGTCAGTGTGCGTGCGCGCACAACGACACACGAGTAGTGACACGTTTGAAGGTGTAAAAAGATATGTTATATGACACCTAGCGATCTGAAAGTTTCAACTTGGGGGCACTTGATGATAAAATATACGGTAGTAGTAAGGAAAATCGTCTGCTACAGCCGTTGTGCCTCTGGAGTGCGAACAGAACATAAAGGCTATAGCCGGCGCGTCACTCTGAGTAAGTCACTGATGACTGCTATAACCGGCGCGTCCGCCAACGTGTTAACGTGCCTTCCAAAGCACGGAGGAGCTCGAGATAATAAATTTTTAGTTACCCATCCCATGACCGACCCTTGCGAACGTTGCTTAACCTCCGTAATCGCTGGGCCAAGCGCTAAAGTCTACTTCTGTCGAGCAAAGAGAAATAAGCTCATCAAAGTTGCTTAGTCGCATCGAAAGAGTTCTGATATCGAACTGATTCATTTCTCCACCTCCATGTATAAAAAGTATTCATGTTGATGATGAAATACCTAAGGCCCAATTTTAAAATTTGAATAAACTGGTTCCGATGCGGTAGCGATGACGACGCGACATTTGCGTGACTTACCCTACCGCTAATGAATTCGTAGAATGCGAAACGTGATAACGTTTCGTTAAAATAAGTTAGCGAAATTAGATCCCTGTACCAGCGGCGCTCCGTAACTAGTTTTTAATCGTATAGCACCGCGACTAGATAACTAAAAGGAACTTTTAGTTAATTTAAATATTCATAACTTTTTACTCTGCGCCCTGTAGTTAGGGTAACAGTATTATCGTTGCATAGCGTGTTCTCGAAATAAAAGTACGAACATAAATTGAGAAAAATTAATGCTCCTACTTCCTTTATAAGGCATCCAAATCTTCAAAAAATATTTGGCGTATCGAATTGTAGCAAAATCATTAAATTAATAAATAAAAAAATATATTTTTCATTCAGTAATTTTTTCATTAAGTATAAAAAATAAATGTGTGTCTTATATAATCGATTTATTTTCGCGAGTTGAATCCCCGGCTGGGTCTATGTGTTGCTGTCGTTGTTTTTTACATAGGTGCTTTCATCATCATCATCATATCAGCCGCACGACACCCACTGCTAGGTATATGCCTCCCCCAGGATGTCCACGACGATCGGTCCTGGGCTTCCCGCGACTTTCACCAGATTGTCGGTCCACCTTGTTTGGGGCCTACCCATGGAGCGTCGTCCGGTGCGCGGTCGCCATTCAAGAACCTTTTCGCCCTAACGGCCATCGGTTTTTCTCGCTATGTGTCCAGCCCACTTGCCACTTCAGCTGAGCAATCCTTCGAGCGATGTCGGTTACGTAGGTGCTTTAGGTACTTTTAATTAACGATGTTATCGGAGCAATTCAAGTCTTCTGTCTCTGTCAGACTGAACAAAAACGTTTAACCACAGGGTAAAAATTGTAGTTCGTTTACGTGTATGGTTAATGCAGCATTTTAAGAATGAGCAGTACTTAATTAAGTTTATAAGTTATAATTTTACAGCGATGAAATAAATTTAGTTTTCCTCGTAGCATGTCTGATGACAGAGTGCTTATGTGTGTCGTGACCACCATCATTATATTTTAACTGGCGCGTGATTTCTACGCCATGAAGGGCTATTAATCCAGTTCTTTGGTTAATTGGTGCCTAGCATTAAATTATGGAGCTTAGTAAAGAGAGAAAAACTATAACAAATCTTAGCCCAATTCAAAAAGGGTTATTTTTAGTCGAAATTTTATGACAGAAAAGGAAATAATACCTAGATGATGATACTGACAATTATTTAACTAAGCTAGTTATTTATTATTCTTATAATTGTATTTTCGCATTTTGCAGCTCAAATAGACTGTTCCACTCACACATTTTGAATATTTTTAAAGATAATAAATGACTCGATTTTTTTGTAAATGTTTTCATTACATTATCCTAAGAGACATTATCACTACAAATTAAAATACTACGACAATTGCTGGTAAACCAAATAAATAAAATAAAAACCTTAGAAAAACTAGTTTTTTTTCGATGATATATTGAAAAAAATCACAAAAAAATAAATCAAGTAATTTATTATATTGAAGGAAGTTTAAAAGTTCACACTTTTGGACATACGTGACGTGAGACAGCCTATCTGGGCTGCAAAAATGCAAAAGCACTCTTAGCAATATTATCGTTACCCACTTTATTTATATAAATTTTATTCTGCATAAAAATCAAGCACAACTCTATAAAAGTTAAAAAAAAATCATTAAAACTTGTATAAAAAACTCTGATCAGGGTAAAAAATCTGACCAAACCACATTTTCCTTCAAAAACGACGATTCATAAATCACAACTTTTTCAATCTCTTTTCCTTATATCCAACAAAGTTTCTCAAAGAGATCCTCAAATTATGCATTGATAACATTAAAGTTGGCCCAAAGTAGGTTTCGTATTGTAACGTTTTCTTATACGGCCCACGATGACGAGGCGACGGACGTCAAATAGAGGCCGATTCGCCGATTCGCCCCACGAATTTTGAATTCAATTGCAAATGTCCGGTACATTTGGCGACATTGTTAGAATTTATTGGTAAAGTCGAGAGCAAGAAGCTGCGAATAGTTTTGTAAGGTAGATTTTCCGAGACTTCCACCCAACGATGTGGAGTATCAATTTTTATTAAAATCTTACATATTCTTCGGTGACGACGGCGAACGTGGAGTAAATATTCAATAGACTTGAATTAAATTCCTGAGTGCAGTAAATAATTCTGTATACAGGAAAAATGATAAAATAAAGTTTTGTTTTAAATCCAGAGTTGATAAGAATGTTAGAAGTTTTCATAGTTTACTTCTTTATCGTTGATTAATATAGTGACTCATCAACGTATTGTGGTCTATAACACTTAATTAACAAGCTTGATCAAGCTCTGAACTGACGAATGCATTATCCCTCCGGAAATCATCCCCCTTCTTTGATTGACAGCGTTTAGCAAGAAAAGGATCAATTGCCCTCCATGGGTGCGTCATGGCCAGAAAAGGTTTTATGTGTGGTTTAATCTGCCCTTGGGCTGGCCATTAATTAGGTCAGACGCAACGCCGTGGTTTTTGTGGGCACAAATTGATGTATGTCTCTGTTGCCGGTTTGTGTTGAGACCGGATTTTGGGGGCACATCTTTATCTGTTACTGCGTTTGTTATATTTAAATTGATTTTAAATTGAAACTACGTTCAAAGTTTCAGCTTTTAAAACTTGGGAGATTTTAGTTAGTCATATTGATCTTAAAAACAACTACAATAACGCAACTATATCACTCACTATATTACACTATGATATAAATCATAAATCATTTGTTCACGTTGAAACATGGTAAATACAGCTCTTAGAATAAAAATAATGTTTAGCATATTTCGCCCTTAACAATGGCATGTGAATGTCAAAATTAAAATTAAATTTATTAAATTCAATATTATTAAACCTATATTTTACTATTGATACATACTTGCATACTCCATTACATTTATGTCCCAAAAAATCCTTAACACTGTAAAATCTATGGTCAACTAAAAAATTTGTCAATCTTGATTTAAATATTTGAAATGTCCGTGATTCTTGTATGTCAATTGGTAAATGATTGTAAATCTTTATAGTCATAAAAAGACAACTTTTATTATAAAGTGCTGTTTTTGGAGTATGTGACAAGACCAATCTATTACAAAATCTAGTTGAACGGGGGTAGAGTTGTTTTGCTGTACTAAAAAGATACAAATGTTGTCTTACAAAACTAGAGCATTCTAAAATATATAGGGATGGCAAAGTTAATAATTTAAATTTTTCAAAAACTGGTTTACAGGAGTCATATGGAGGTATCCCAACTATGGCACGGATGCACCTTTTTTGTGCTACGAACACATTATTACATTCACTGAATTTCCTCAGAGCAACAGACCATATCTTAGATATAAATATTAATGCTATAATAATCCGCAATTGGGAGCATAAAATAGGTATTTATAACCATATTTTAATTCTAAAGCTCATAAACCGGTTCCAACGGAAGATCAGCGCTTGGTCAGGGGCCAAGTATTATGCTGAGTTGGGACCGATTTGGGACAAATCATAACCATCAATGTATTTTAAAATAGTTGTTTTGTCTCAAATAAAGATTTTTCTATTCTATTCTTTAAACAAAAGTTTAAGGTAAATAATTTCAACAGAATATTGTTTAAGTACTGTGTAATGATACTGTTGAAATTATTTACTTTTAACTTTTATTTTGATAGATATATTATCACCTTGCTAATATACGAGATTGAAGAAAACACTTCTACTACTTCACCTATCAGGATCCAGAAACTTTTAGAAGTAAATAGGATATTTTTATTTAAGTATACAACTAAAGATTGTCTATGTATGTAAAATTGTCGCGTTTATGAGAATGCTCTGAATTGAGATGTAGGTAGTTGTACTTTTATTCAGAAGCGTAACCTAATCAAAGCTTTTTTTATTTTTTTGATAACATTTATAGTTTTTGTTTGCCAGAAAGGCAATCAACGCACAATAGGGCGAAAAAATTAATATCACTTGATGAAGTTAAAAAGAGGCAAATGTATTCAATATTTTTTTGCGTTGTACCAACTTTATAACATCAAATCCAGACGTGGTTTCGTATGTGGTTGAATCTGCCCTTGGGTTAACCATTAATTAGAATCCATCGCAGCGGTTTTGTGGGCAGAACAAACGAATTCTTTGTTACTGATTTATGTTGAGTTTACAAAAGTCAGTATATTTTTTGGTTTTTATGTATACATGTCCATGTCCATCAGCCATTTTTTTCACTGCTGGGGCACAGGCCTTCCTTATGGGTGGTATGGAGGATGGGCCGTAACCCACCACGCGGGCCCAATGCGAATTGGTGGGTGTTAACAACTGCAAATGCAGCCGGGACCAACGGCTTAACGTGCCTTCTGAAGCACGGAGGAGCTCGCGATAATATATTTTTGGTCACCCATCCCATGACGACCCTTGCAAACGTTGCTTAACCTCCGCAATCGCTGGGTCAGACGCTAAACCACCGAGCTCGATTATGTATAGTCGGTTTTTTTTTAAGTTATATTATGTTGATTGCAGTTTCGTATTGGTACCTATAGCTGTATACTGGTTTCCTATTTGAAAACACTTCGAACATTTTTAATAGATTCTAGACTAGTGAGCATGAAAATTGTCAATGTGTCTCTTAGTTCCTACCCGAAAGCTCCAATATAAAGTTTCAACGCCGTGTTAATCAGTTCATGTCAATTGTTAGCTATTGAATAGCCTAGTTTTAAGGTGGTACCCTGAGCGAAAGTGGCGCCGCGGTGAATTATATTTAATATTATAATTCTAATACACAATTTTAAAAATGTTTATCGTGGAGATTTTAGGGCCCACAGTCTAGTATTTTTAGACGGTATCGTTACATTTTCTCGTAGTCACTGCTAGAAGTAGATAGCAAAACTGCTAAAAGTGGCCGTTTTTGGCACATTTGCTATCTACTTTTACGAACAAGGGCATGTAGTGATACCTTCTAAAAATACTAGACCATGGGCCCTAAAATCTCCACGATAAACATTATTAAAATCTTTTTCTATTAATAACTTATTAAATAAAAACCTGTGAGGGCGCCACTTTCGGTCATACAACCGCCTTAAGGTCTATAATAGAGAGACTCATTGCTCATTCGATATGGCTTGGCAGCAAAACGGTCGTATATGGCTCTAGTATACTGAATAATGCGCGATGTTTCCTATCGATTGGGGATGTTTTGAACACCACCGTTGCTGTCCTCATTTACTCAGTAACTGGAACAGGATTTTTATTTGACATTTTTATCAAAATATTATTAAACATGCAACTAGAAACTAAACACGATTAAAGAACCCGAAACCTTGCCAAGATAACTTTTCCCAACTGTAGTTTTGTGGTCGTGTAGTGTGACCACACTATTGGAATAGTGCATAAACTTGCATCGCTAGAAGATCGCTAGCCATACTTAGCGGACGTAGGAGTAAAAAAAATAAAAAACCCGCCTGAATAAAAAGACAAATCAACTGAAAAGATGGAAATATGATTAATATTAAAGGCAACATAATAACATGCAGTCGGAGGCATGCATAAAGAAAGTGACATTATGAATGATTTTATTTATATGCCTCTGACTGCATGTTATTATGTTTTTAATATTTAATCTTGTTTACATCTTTTCAGTTGACTTGTCTTTTTATGCAGGCGGGTTTTTTAATTTATTTTTTATTTATTTCTTTTTAGTTTATATTTATACATATTACGGTCACGATATACCTTTTTGAAATCCTTAAAATAAGACCCATATTGCAGTATTCTAAAAAAAATGTTTTTCAGGATCAAAATCAAGTTATTATTGGCCTCTCATCATATCAGACCGAATAGCATTGTTTCAGAAATATTTTCATTTTTCTTTTACAATGAAATTAATATTTTTTAATAATCTATACGAAACATTCTTGTCGGTTCTTATCTCGTTACAATGTCTCGACCGCGGTTACGGCGGCTTGCGGAACGATGGTGTTGCTTCTTTGACAATTATTCACAAGTGCTTTTTAATATCCTTGTCTGAATAAATGATTTTGAATTTGAATACGCGCCTGTGTGTGTCGTCCAGTAAGTAAATAACCCAAAAATAAAGATAATTAATTCACGACATGTTCATCGAAAGTGGGGCAACGGATAAACAAGCTATTTCTGTAAGTACAAGATATTTTGTTCAAAATTATTATTCTCATTACAGATTTGGCTAAATAGTTATGAAAACGTTTTGCGAATTTGTGCTACAAACAGTAACGTCGAAAGTGTAAAGTTTTGGTGAGAAATACTTTAAGAAATAATAACGTTTGTTAATTAAGGTAAGTGATTTAAACAGGTATTTCCGATTTGGACATAGCTTTGGCACAGTATTATAAATTGGTCATCAATAAGTAGAGTATGGCATGGCAAGTCAGTCCTGAATAACGTAGGTGTACCATATTCCGTATTGATTCGGTTATTTCGAGCGTTCGCTGGGCAATTTCGCATTAACTTGCTAATAGTTAGCTGAATTTTCGAATAAAATGGTGAACTTTCGAGCTTAATAAATTCCAAATCACACCAACACTTCTGAAACCTTTCCTTTATTATTTTATTTTTTTTCACGAGAATTAAACTGGAATTTACAAAAGCATAAATTAATAGGTTAGGTACCTATATATTTCTTTTTAAGGTATTGTTAATGTTCTGTTTTCTCATTATATATTTTTTCTATATTTTGACTGTTCGACAGCTACCAGTTTTAAAGTGGGGTGTTATTTCGAGTTGCCGTTTTTGAGACTCGGACCAGACATCTAGAATATTCTTATAACGATATATGTGTCAGGAAGTGGCTGCTAAATAATGTGCAATGATTGCTATTGATTGGAGCTATTCTCAGTCCGCGCCGACTTCTTCGTTTATTTATTCGTAGCCTTATTGCCCGCGTAGTGTTTCGAATGTTTCGATACTTAGGTATTTATTAATAAAATTGGATGAATTCAATGAGCGGTTTTCAAAAGGCAGTTTTTAAAAAAAATATAGTACCTAAAAGACGGCTAGATGTCGTTGTTCAACTAAGTACGTAATTTTTAAGAAAAAAGCAAAGGATGAAAGGAGTCAATGCCAATTTTTGACGTTGTTATGGCAATCTACTCCTCTTCAGGGAGTAATTTTTGCCAGTGTCAAGTTTTGAATAATTAAGTGGTATACTCAGCTGCTAGGAAAAATTGAAAAAAAAACTACCTAGTTGAATAGGGCCATCTATCAACATAAAAATAGACTAAAATTATCAGCTGTCAGAAAACGGCT
Source organism: Agriphila straminella (assembly GCA_950108535.1). Lineage (NCBI taxonomy): Eukaryota > Metazoa > Arthropoda > Insecta > Lepidoptera > Crambidae > Agriphila > Agriphila straminella. The sequence continues at coordinate 7,504,122 of OX467306.1, read as the reverse complement.
CATTTGAGCTCTACAAGGAATGTTACTTATATCCTACAGAGGTTGCAGCCTGCCTAGCATGACCGATTTATATCGCGTGATATAGCGTTAGAATGTACAGCTGGTGCAACATAACTTGAACCAAACCATATCCAATGAAGCTTGCGCAGTAGCAATTTTCAGTACAAAAATTGTAGTGCGCAGGTCACGTGGTACTAAAACTGGGTCAAGTTATGTTGCGCGAGCTGTACTTTGATTTGAATAGGTATTATAGCTAAGTTGTGAATATCACCACAGAATAGATAATAATACTAGATATCACATCTACACAGTAGCTCACTGCTATATGTATATGCTCAGTGATTCCTATTGATTTGGGCTATTCAAGGCTTTCAACACACCCGTTTTCCACATGCCGGCTAAATAGGACCGATCGTAATACCATCTGGAGTCACTGCTTTCAAACCGGAAACTCAGTTAGCCCTAATAGTGAAGTAATCCTCACTTTATTTTACTTTTATGTCCCATTTTTTAACTTGTTTACAAAAAAAAAATTTGAACATTTTATTGAAATAAAAATACCTAGTAATGAAAATTAAAATAATCTCCCTTAGAATAGAAGTACTTTTAAAGTCTTCCCTATCAAACATTCAGCCTGCCTAGCATGACCGATTTATATCGCGTGATATAGCGTTTTATCACGTTTAACTGTCAAAAAGACAAAGGAATTTGACAGATAAAATGCTATATCACGCGATATAAATCGGTCATGCTAGGCAGGCAGGACGTCTTTTTGCTGACAAGTTTGTAACACAGGAAGTTGTTTTATCTAAGTTAACTTTTCGTAAAATATACAAGATTTCTAGTGTAGGTATGCCACCATACCACATAAGTAGGTTGTTAATCTGATGTTGGAAAAAATAACGTAAATGCAGAATTTTCTTTCAGTCTTAAAAAAGAGTTTTTTTTTTAAATTAAAGTTACTGTCATAAACATAACGGAACTTAATACTGCCTACTTATTTGGGTGAATGTTCTACAAAACTAAATAAAAATAAATAAATAAATAATTTGTTACAAAAATAAATAAATAGTTACCTACATAAGTTATGAAATTGCTGGTATTATCGCCTTGGATTTTTCTTAAATCTGTAATGGTAGTACTAAGTTTTGTTGAATAAAATAAATTAAAATATTAAATTAAATTAAAAATATTCCTTAAACATGTTAAAGCGACATACTCTGTTATGTGTCTCATGTTATGTCTTTTACATGTTTTAGGAATATTTTGTAGGTAGGTAGGTAGGTAGGTATATTTATAGGTAATGCGGTGGATAACACCATAGCAAAAACCACAGACAATGGAGTTCCCATATAAATGGAACAGATCATGTTTGTAACTAAATATAACTGTGACCAAAAATGTATTATCTCGAGCTCCTCCGTGCTTCGGAAGGCACGTTAAGCCATTGGCCCCGGCTGCATTTGAAGACGTTAACACCCACCAATCCGCATTGGGCCCGCGTGGTGGGTTATGGCCCATCCTCCTTACCACCCATAAGGAAGGCCTGTGCCCCAGCAGTGGGGACATCAAAAATGGCTGATGGACAGGTAGGTAGGTATATTTATAGGTAATGCGGTGGTTAACAACTATAGCAAAAACCACAGACAATGGAGTTCCCATATAAATGGAACAGATCATGTTTGTAACTAAATATAACTGTGACCAAAAATGTATTATCTCGAGCTCCTCCGTGCTTCGGAAGGCACGTTAAGCCATTGGCCCCGGCTGCATTTGAAGACGTTAACACCCACCAATCCGCATTGGGCCCGCGTGGTGGGTTATGGCCCATCCTCCTTACCACCCATAAGGAAGGCCTGTGCCCCAGCAGTGGGGACATCAAAAATGGCTGATGGACAGGTAGGTAGGTATATTTATAGGTAATGCGGTGGTTAACAACTATAGCAAAAACCACAGACAATGGAGTTCCCATATAAATGGAACAGATCATGTTTGTAACTAAATATAACTGTGACCAAAAATGTATTATCTCGAGCTCCTCCGTGCTTCGGAAGGCACGTTAAGCCATTGGCCCCGGCTGCATTTGAAGACGTTAACACCCACCAATCCGCATTGGGCCCGCGTGGTGGGTTATGGCCCATCCTCCTTACCACCCATAAGGAAGGCCTGTGCCCCAGCAGTGGGGACATCAAAAATGGCTGATGGACAGGTAGGTAGGTATATTTATAGGTAATGCGGTGGTTAACAACTATAGCAAAAACCACAGACAATGGAGTTCCCATATAAATGGAACAGATCATGTTTGTAACTAAATATAGCATTAATGTGGTTCCGTGTTGTGTTTATTTTAGGAAATACAACATCGTATGTCTGTCTAACTTTACCTTCTTCTTAATATGCATCTATTGTCTCAGAGTCATGCAATGCGTCTCTAGGCGGCTGATTGTAACAAAAGTAAACCACGCGTACATTCTCTAGCTAGAGAAACAGCTTTTGGAGATGTTGTTTGTTACTAAAACACGTAAGCACTTGAATAATTTCAACGCAAACTAGCATTTCTGCAAGATTTGTGAGTCACCTCAGTCTGCGCTGATGTTTTAACTTTTTTTCACTCCTCTTGCTCAAAAAGTGCGTCATTGTAACGTACAAGAGTCGAGATAAAATAGCATAATAAGCCCTAGGGGATAAAGTTTTTTCTTTTTTAATGTTTGTCTATTACCAATGAGCCTACTAAAACGAAGAAGTCTTTATTCATAATCACGAATAAAAACTCGCTCGACTTAATACTAGGGGTCTATTACGAAAAGTTTAATGCGATACACGCAGCTGCGTCCGTGCTTCGTTCTGATTGATTCCTATTACAAAGCACTTGCGTATGCGATATTGCAAAGTGATTGCGTAAATTTGACAGTTTCTCTCTAGTGGATCCGTCATTATTCGTTTAATAGACTATGGACTACGATGCTATATTATAAATATTTGTAATAACTACAACCGACGAACTGCGGACGACTATCGTAACCAAGTTTCGTAATAGGCCCTCAATTTCTCATTCTTATTTTTGAAAATGGAACTAAAAGTATCTCTTCGGTGAAATCGGCGTTATGCTTGACTCAAAAATGAATATGACTTCTCATATTGATTCCATTGCTGATAAGGCTTATCGATGTCTTGGATTTGTAATGCGTACGTGCCAACCCTTTAATAATCTAATTAGTTATAAAAGTGTTTATTATGCTTATGTAAGGTGTATCTTGGAATATGCGAGCCCTATCTGGTCACCCAACTATGCAATACATATCAATCGTTTGGAGCGCATCCAAAAAAAATTCATAAAACATCTTAACTACAAATTTCGCAAAAGCGCAATTTCATATATTGATAATTGTCGTATGTATGGTCTTCTTACTTTAGAAGAAAGGCGGAAGTTGCTTGATGCGAGTTTGCTGTTTGACGTGATACGTGGTCGCCTCAATTGCCCCGATCTCCTCTCTTGCATATCATTGTGCACTCCGATGCGTCGAACGCGACACACGCCGCTGTTCCATGTACCCTTTCACTCAACTAATTACGGCCAAAATTCAATACTCACACGCTTAGTCAGAACGTATAATGAAGTGTTTAGCGATGTTGATCCTTTCACAGGTTCGAAACAGACCTTTAAGAAGCATGTCCAATCCGTTATACTAGATAGCTAAATAACTTATCTTTCTTTTTTTTTTATTTTTATTTCATTTCATACGGAGTGCTGCAGTAATCTTATATTTTTTTTTTTTTGTTGTTAAAGATTATCTATTTTTGAAGATAATGTGACGCAGTTTACACACAAAAAGTAAAAAAAAAAAAAAAAAAAAACATCTATGTGTACGTTTGTTGCATAGTTTTTGCGCATGGATGGCGGGTTCGGCATAGCACCTAGTACACACTACCTGCTGGGTGTAGTGCTGGACTTGTTATCAATGTAGGTATGTATATATCTATATTTTTATATATATATATATATATAATTATATATAGTTTTTTATTTATTTATTTAATCTATTATTATATTGATTTTAGTAAGTACCTGTATATATTTATATAAGTTCCGTAATAATATCACCAACCTCACCAATATTATTATTCTTTTTTTTTGTAGATGAAATGTTGATTGTTTTTGTTAATGTGAAACTTCTATCTCAAACCTAAAAATGTCTGCTTTTAACTAAATTTTTATCATGTAATATCACGGATAACTATAATTGGCCTTTCGAATTTTGTAAGTTACCTCATAGTTAATTTTATTATGATTGTGCTGTTGTTGTCCTTAATAAATAAAAAAAAAAAAAAAAAAAAAAAAAAAAAAAATAGACTTATTTATACTCTGTGTACAAAGTGAATCGTAGAATGCGTGTTTGTGTTGCTTAGCTGCTACAGCGGAAATTAAAAAAGGTACCGTGGCGCGAAATCTTTAGAATTTTTCTATAATTACAAACTGATTGAATTGTGTGACTGTAATAGGAAAGAAATAATTTTATTCTTTTGCCGTCAAGCACAAATCATTTATTTAAATAGTGTACAAAAAGTTTATGAAGTGGAGGATAGAAAAACGAGTGGATTCGTTTACGGAAATAGGTATAAACTATTTAATATTGTATTTTATTTTCTCGCAATCGTAGTGAAAAGTATAGTGTAACACACGACGCTAAAACCCATTGTAACTCGGTTTCTATTTATTCCCTCGCTAAAGCTCGGGAATAACACTACCTCGTATGCAATGGGTAATTTTAGCGTCTTGTATAACAATCTACTATTATTTTTTTATTTATTAATAAACAAAGAGGTTACAAAATACTTCCGCAAAACCGATTAGTCAGTTTGTCTGTGGTTTGACTTTGTTTTGCAATAAGCGGTACCTTAGAGCAAGACGGGCTTCTGTACGAACGAAGCCGTGTTACTCTAAGAGCGATACCATAGCGGTAAAATAATTCGAGCATGGGATCAAACCCGCCGCGTTTTCTGGTAAACTCACAGAACAAAGATTTTTTTCCTATGCTCTGTAGGCAAACCGGTCCAGAGACCTACTTCGAAAACTGAACTTCAACAATTGGACCTCGATCGCTTCGAGACTTTGCAAAGAGTAAAATTGAGACTTTGTCAGCGAAAGTATCCGTCCGGATCATATCATAGATATTGTATATTTAAAAGGGATCTTAATATACATATAACATGAATGTCAAAATGTCAAATTCTCAAAAACACCTAATCCCAAAATGCCTGAAACCCGAAATGACTTGACTCCATAATGCCTGAAAAGAAAATGGAGGTATGTTCAAGATCCTTTATTGATTGGCTAATATTTGCTTACAATTAATTAATTACATACATAAGTAAATTTTTAATTGATTCGTGTGTATGTATATAGTTGCTAGTAACATTACGCCCATAAGTGACAGAAACAACTTCTATCATTTATATACGAGCGAGCCTCATTACTTGAGTAAACAAGTCACACGTAAACGAGGCATCACGGCGGACTAAAATTGTAACCTACTCGTATTTAGTTTCTCGCTCTTTGTGCTTTTCATAACAATGAAACCTTTTGTTTTTCTCTTTCTATTAAATAGAGGCAGGAATATTGGTGAATTAGGTTATACAGTTAAGGTTTCAAAAACATCGTCATAGATAAACACCGATTTAGTGGTGAAACAATACTGTTGAAAGATCAAAATTAAATGAACTGAATTGATTTCTCGTAAGTTTGTACAAATAATCTGACAATTAGTTAGTATTATTGAACTTTTTTTTGGATTTAAAGCATTCACAATGCTATTTTTATATTAAGATACTTAATATTATATTAGTTAGTACTTTTATATTTTCTGTGCTATTAATTCTATTTATAGAAATGCCACTCGGAACAAATCCCGGTTTTCCATGCACGCACCCATTAACATTACGTACAGGCAATATCGGACCAAACCGAGCTATACTCTGCAGTGTAGCAGCTTCTTGCACCACAAAACAAATGTCAGAAGTGTTTAGAATAGAACAAAGAAGTAATTCTGTCTAGAACACACTTTGTATTTTGTGCTGTGTAGAGTAGTAAAGGTTAAAAGTAACTTTCACAAGTTTAGACATTTCTCGACATTCAACTAGGTATTCAACATAATAATATACAAAACCATTTACTTCTTGGCCCCCACGCGCACCTAATCTTTTAAATAACGATTAAGGATAAAGACCAAGTTGAATATTACTTTTTATCGAAACTGACTTTTCATTAGCTAAGGGCAAGATAATGTCAAAAAAATCAGAGCCCGTTTTTAGCAAAATTCTTTTGTAGTAAATTTACAAGAAAGTGTATAAAAGAACAATTGTTAAAATGTTCGAAGTTCTGAAGTAAGTCGTCCGTAAAGAAATAAGCCAAATTGTTTTCGAAGTGTTGTAAAAAGCAATTTTGGCAATAACACTTCGGTGTTGTTTTGTTAATGGAATAGTAGCTATAGATATTATACGCAAGACGAAATAATATATTTAAAGCTTAAATTATTTTTATTTTGTGTGAGAAAATTTTGGAATATGAAAAATTAAGTATAAATTTAATTTTTGCATTTACAATGCTTTTTTTTAAATCAAAATAAAAAAAGATATGTTTTTTTCTAGTATACCTAAAGCTAACAGAAAGTAATGCAAAAACTACGACTTACAAAAATAACCAAATATACTTACAGAAAACCGACTTCAAAAAAGCTGAAAATGAAAACAAAAAAGCTTTAAAATTAAATACCTCTAAAAGCAAGAAATAATATTCAAATCACTAGATACGCATATCATTGTAATAAAACACGTCTATTGAAGTCGGGTGGGGCTGAAGTTCATCATCTTTTTTTATTCAAAAAGCCCCACCCGACTTCATTAGACGTGTTTTATTACAATGATATGCGTATCTAGTGATTTGAATATTATTTCTTGCTTTTTAGAGGTATTTAATTTTAAAGCTTTTTTGTTTTCATTTTCAGCTTTTTTGAAGTCGGTTTTTTGTTTTTAAAACATTTTTTATTTTTAGTGTTAGTAAGTACCTTCTGTATTTGGTAGACTTTAGTTTATTTATATTATCTTATCCAGTAAGTATATTATCTAGGTAGATAAAACATGGGTAGACCCAAAGTTATTATTTTTTTAATTTAACTTTTTTTGTGTAAGTATGGTATATTTAGCGACGATATTATCTAAGCTACAATAGTCTTATGTCAATAGCTCATCACCTTTTACAAAATACTGGTTTTCCCGACGCAGGGGCGTTAGTTCTTGAGGAGTTCTCCAGGTACTTCACTATCAGCTCCACTTCACCATATGCATTTTGACAAACAACATAAATAGCCTAGCAACCGTATTAAAGTAATCGTATCTTAGTTTAGTACCTATTGAATAGTTCCGGTGATCATCTATGGTCTTCATCATCAGTTCCACTTCACCAAAATGGTACTTTTCGAAAGCAAATGCACGAGTTACTTAAGAAAATACCAAAATCGCTATAGGTGTGCCTATAATATTTGAAGAGTTCCCTTGATTTCTCCAGGATCCCATCATCAGATCGTGATCTTATGACAATGGGACCAATCTGTAACTATATGCTTTCAAACAAAAAAATAATTTTTAAAATCGGTTTGAGATTGACAAAGTTATGAGGTAACAAACATAAAAAAAAATAAAAAAAAATTCAGACGAATTGAGAACCTCCTCCTTTTTTTGAAGTCGGTTAAAAAAGGTTCTTCAGTATATACTTACTAAATACTTATATACTGTTTATAATCAAAATATACGCATCGCATCTCTCGAAGTAGAAAGGAGAAATGTAAAACAAACATTATTTAAATTAATATTAAATCCATAGACAGATCTTTTGCTCTCTAAAAAAACATTATGGGAGTTATCCAGGCCGCTACCTATCGGCCCAATAAACATAAGACTGACCGTTCATGAATAGTTAAAAAGTGAGATTTATTAGGCCACATTCACAATACAATTAGGTGCCACGGCTAAAACAAACATAAATCCAACTTTATTCATTACAGCGATCGAAGAATGTTGTAGCATTTGATTGTAAATATAAAAATAAAACCTCGCTACGAATAACCACTCAACTTTGAATCGTAGCAAACGAATTCTAAACAACCAAGCTGTTTGCTTCAGATACGTGAATTTCGACGCAGTTTATCCCAAAATAAGAATCAGTTTAGTTTCTTCAGGCGTCTGTGTGAACATAGGTTTATGAAGCGAAGGCATGCGCGCTGTAGCCCTACGGAGCGTAGAGTTTCAGTGGCGATAGGCACCGCGCGGAGGCCGATCGCCATCGCATCGCCGCGGTAATAACCTCGTTCGTACTTACGTAAGTCGACAGTGAATTTTCATTAAAAAGAAAAACCGATATACAGACTTTTTGAACGTGCTTCTTTAGAAGAAAAAAAACGAACTTAATCCCAGAGAGGTCGGACCCTTTTGTGAGTGAACTCATAATCAGTGTTTGTTTGTCATATTGGAGATGAAAATACTTTTGGAAGATGTGTTGCCGTTATTTTTTGCATCACTAGGTAAGTAATGAGGCGTATTTTTTAAGGTTTCCATTACAATGCAATCGTTTTCCGATATCGCGTGAACACGCGTTCGGGTGATGTAAACAAGTCGATAGATTTAATAAATAGCTTTATTTCACTAGGAAAGGGAAGCGTTTAGTAGAATAGATGTATTGTTACTTATTCTATTTCTTATCTAAACGTTTCGTTAAGGTTTCAGTTGATTTAAATAAAAGTTGTAATTTTAATTCGGCTAAAATGCTTTGCTTGCTTTACTCAAATTTTTGTTTCATACCTATTAACCAATTAGTAAAACCATAAATAATAATAAACATACTCGGCCTTACCACAAAAGATTTTAAAACACTGTTTAGCTAAAACACTGTTTAAGTGTGATGCTGTCTCTTTCAAATAATATTTTTAAAAAAAGTGACAGCATCACATTTAAACATGTGTTTAGTTAAACAGTGTTTAAAAATCTTTTGTAATAACACGAACTGTTTTTAATCAAGCCTTATTGTATGCTTAAAAACTGGTGTAAACGAGGTATTATCACAAAATGAAACACTCACCCTTTAGCCAAAAACAGTTGATAAGCGTTGCATAGTTACTCGTCGACTTATTATCTTCTATCGTCTTATTATTATCAGTGGCAATCATACAAAGCTAACTTAAAACAACACGACAATACCTAAACCATGTGGTACCTTAAAAAATAAAAATAAAACACTTTTGGAGATCATATAAAATAGGTTAAAGCGGGTTGCGAAGTGTAAATCATGGGTTTTAGTACTTATCTAAAATGGCGTTATTAATAACTACCTATATCACAAAGGCAAACGGTAACCTTTTTCGTGATTTAAACATACCACGGGCTACTGTAATTATAAGGACAATGTTTTAGTTTTGCAAAATCACAAAGTCAAGAGTTTTCAAAAACCTATAAAACATATTAATGAAAAAAAAAATATTTAAAAAGGCTCGCATTTTTAAATCGCCAATTCTTTTACCATACATACATTATGACGTCTTTAGCTGACAAGAAAAATGGGCACAAAAACATAACAGCTTATCAGACGGAATGATGAGAATGTATAGGAAAAATTTTACAGATTAAAATAAGTCGTTTTGTACCGCAAGCACTCTGAAGTTGGTCATTTTAGTTGTGCATTGTTAAATTAATCGCATTGTATCCAGACATTGCATTTATGTACTGTCTACAATTATTTAATTAGGTCATTTCTTAATAAATCAATTTACAGGGTTCAAAAAATGCAATTCATACAATTCAATATGCGTTTCAAGAAGCAGACCCATTGGCAGCACCCGTTCACGAGCATGACGCATGAACCAGCCATCGCTTCGCTCAACCATATTTGAGGGAACGTAACGACCCGCCTCCACCACCACAGAAATGATTAAAGAAAGCATGTCATACTTAGGGATCATCCTAATAGAACGCGACTACACGATCATCGCAAGATCACGAGAATTTTAGTCGAACGAATCCGCGATCAAATAATATACTGATGTCGAATAGGCGTGTCTTTAATTGGCATTAGCGCTAAATAGCGCAACTAAAATGTTTGAAATCTATTCGCGCGAACAAAGTTCGTACGAATCCGCGATCAAACATACTGAAGTCGAATAGGTGTCCTAATAATAATTGGCACTCGCGCAATAATCGCGTCGCTCGTTAATTCAGGCGATGATCGTTCGCGTTGTCATCACACATTTCCTGTCATCGCGCGAACACGCGGTGGTCGCGTCGCTTATTCGCGCTATGATCGCTATGATTCGCGCTATAGTCGCGCTCTAAGGACGATTATATTCTACCCATGTTAAGGCATCTAATTGAAAACTAATATCCCAAAGCTTTTCATAGGCCTTTACTTACAAACCTACTAACGAATGGAAAGTAAAATGATTGCAATTTAGCACTTAATACCAATTATTTTTATTTTTTACTAGCGGCCGCCCGCGGTTTCACCCGCATGGTTCCCGTTCCCGTGGGAATATTGGGATAAAAAGTATCCTATGTTTTAATCTAGGCTTTCTTCTATTTGTGTGCCAAATTTTAACCAAATCCGTTCAGTAGTTTTTGTGTGATTAAGGAACAAACATCCAAACATCCAAACCCACAAACTTTCACATTTATAATATTAGTAGGATTTTTAAGATTAAAAATAACCCTAAAAAATAACTACGATTTTCTGCTTCGCCGTGATATTTCATCTAGGAGAATCGCTCAAAAGCCAGTTATCTAATAAATAGCAGCTCATATCAAATGCAAGCGTAATCCTCTTAGCGACTGGTTCCGTTGCTGTGACTGGAGGCTGTGTTTGGAACAATGAGACTGCTGTACTAAGAGTGTTTTAGTATGCGGAGTTAGTTTTGCTAAACACGAATTATGTTTCGCTGGAGACGTTAGTTTTGTGACTGCGAACTGGAGATAAATTTACGTACAGGGAGTAAAGCTAAAGAGTATTTGGTTTTTGAACGTGACTTGGTGTAAAACAACGATATTATGTAAACTTGCGTATAAAATAAAATAATGTCCTGGAAAACCTATTTTATTGCACATACTTACAATCCATTCATTACAATCACTGGAAGAACATAATATCAAAAGTTAAATGCATCTAACTTTACACTAATTAACCACGATGTGCAGAATCAAGATAATAATTTTATCCCTAATGGTTAAAGTAATAAAAATATTATTATTAAAACCTGAATCACTTCCATAGAGTTCAACGGCCCACGATCATTTGCTACTGATGTTGCACAAACCAACACTGTGCTTTCAAAACCGTTTCACGTTACTACAGCTCACGGAGCCACTAGTCTCTAGTATAATAACTATGGCCACTAGCACCCTGTAAAAAATCATAATTAATAATATAGTTTTAATACACAATAATTTTACAATAAAAGTCAATGTTGAAATATAATTTTAATCAATGAATTGAAACGCGCTAGTTTATTCCAAAAGTAATTGCCATTTTATTGAGGAACATTATCTGGCGGCGATTTGGCTATCGCATTTGGTATTTTGCATTGTGGCTCTTTGAGAGGCTCCAGTAAAGCATGTGCCCATTCATTCGCTCCCATTCGTTCATCCTCCCATCAACCCACTAATGGACCGAATATATCTCTCGTATTTATCAATAAAGATACGGTTATACTGATATCTTTTACGGAACTTCAATATTTTATTGGTTTTATTCTGCATTTATCAGAAATAGCATTTTTATTTAATTTCTAAATTGCTTTTCGATTTAAACTTTTCGATTTTTGTGAAAAATTTAAGGATAGTATTTAATCGGGTAACAATAAATTCCCATTTTGGGTATCAAAAATACTGAAAAAACGTACTGAAATACTAAGTGGCGACGGACTGAAGGCGACTACAGATATTGAAAATGGGTGACTTTAAAATACAAATTGAGTAACTAGTTATTCAGAACGGGCGACCAAATTACTAATTAGGCGACAACCTTAGGGCACACAAAACATTTAAAATTTGGCATATATTTTATATAAAAAAGGTGACCATTATCCTATTCGAGATGACAAAAAACAAACAAACGAGAAAGCATTCCAAGAAAAGGGTGTTAAAAATACCATGTTGGGCAGCTTAAATTAATTATAAAGTTACCTATTTGGTATAATAGTTGCCCACTCAGAATTTTTGTCACCCATTTAGAGTTTTTACTGCTAACATAAATTATTTATCACCCACACATAGTCGCCCGTTTTAAATATTTTTGTAATCCACAGGTTGTAGCCCGTTTAGTAAATTTGTCGCCAAAAAAATAAACTGCTGCCCGGTTTAATGTTTAAGTATCCCATTAACAGTCGCCCTTAAATATTTCCAGTCACCCAATTAATTAATTCCCAAAATTATTATTATTATTATAAATTCCTGGATTGTAAAAGTATCTTACTGCTTGAAAGCTCAGAAATTAGGTGGCGTCCTTCATACAGAGCAACGGCTCACTTTGTTCAAACGAGGAAAACCTCGCCAGAGATTTGTTTGCAATACAATAACTGGCTTTCAATCTGGGTCACTTTGAATAACAATGACCCAAGTAGGTCGCTAAGCTGAGCCAGGCAGTCGTAATGCACCAATTTGTCGCACGTGGAAGCTACTTTCAGTTTTTGTATGCAAGCGAGAGTGCCAAAAGTTTTTGCGCACTGCGTCGCTTCTCCGACTGAATATGTATGGATTGAACTTGCCAATTCAAATTCTGTTATTTTATCTACCTCGGTGTACTATTGAAGATCTTCAACTCACTGCTTTATACACTTTGAAGTTGAAGATCTTGAACTTACATGCACTTTGAAGGTGTGTTGTTCTATCTCATTGTATATTATGGAACTGGAAACTTTTTATCCAATATTTAAAATACTCAGTAATATGAGTAGATATTAAAACAATAATAATTTATTGTTCATATATGGTTTATAAAAGATTATTTGTTAGCAAATTCTGAGCGTTATTTTAATATTATAACGGATCGTGACACTCAACGAAGCCGAAGTCCACGCATTCCGCCCATCATCAGGATCATTTTCGTCTTTTCGACTATTCCTGGGAAACCAATAGCTACGAAGTTATTGAAGGTCAAAGTCAAACATTTATTTTCAAAATTTTTATGAGATCTTATTTTATTCGTTATTTCCTAATTTTTGTCTACAGAAACATTATCAAAGTTTCATGTATTTCGTAACAAACAATGGCTTCAAAACGTCATCACTCAATGTAGGTATTTCACGAGCACGCACATAATAGTTGCCTTGTATAAACATTTATATATGATAAATAAATTAAAAAGTCTACAATATGTTTATGTTTAAATATGTAAGTACCAAACATCCCCTCCAACTACCGTCTTGTTTTCCCACCCTGTATATCAATTTTATAAGTTTGTGATGACGATCTTTGTTCACTATGAGAACGGCGTGTTAAAGTTTTTTTTATGCACAACGGGATAGTGCTTTGGCCTTCACAAAGTGACGATAAGGCCGAAGGTGGAAGCGCACTATCACCCGAAATCCTCACCGAGGAACTGGATATCTAACCTTTAACTGTCGGTACACACCAATATTTTAATTGTTGCTATGGCATCAGACTTAGGTAAGATGGTGGTAGCTAGCCAGACAGTTTTGAAATAAGCCCAACCAGCAACCAAACAAATGGGTACATTTGTTTGGTTGCTGGTTGGGTCGTTGGTTGGGCCTCCTGGGAATCGAACCCGGGACCCCTGCGCCTTACACGCGTGAGCAAACCACTAGACCACAGATGCGGTTAAAAGTAAAAAATAATGCAAGGCGTAATTTCTTTTTTCATCGCCCGTTGAATTTTCCCGAGTTTTCCACAGAAAATGAATAAAACCGGCTCGAGGAGTCTCATATAATAGTAATTTTCTCAACCCTTGAGGGAAATCAAGCGTGCCACGAGAAATCACTGTGCGTAAAGAGTATTACAAATAAATGAAATATAAATACCCATTTCAATTGTGTTTGCAGGAAGTATACAATTGAAAGAAGGGTCTCATCAGAAAAGTAAGGAACAATAAGGTATTATCATAATATTTATTTATCCTTTTTCATTATAATATTTATTTCTCTATTCATGTACATTGCCCATCCGTAATTCGCCACTCCTCCATTTTTCTCCATTTCCCCTTATTTCTCTTCTACCCAAGGTTGCCTGGATGAGATTGCTATTAAGCAATAAGAAAAACAATAATAATAAGATAAATAATTAGAAAATATAGGATAAGTTTGTTCTTTAGTAAATAATTTAATAGCATCAGAAACAGGTTGTAAAATCCCCATACCCTTTGTTAACATATTAAATATAATATAATATATAGTTATGGACATCTGCCTCATACGTAGAGTATTCGTCCCTTTTTAAGCCACGGCGATTTCGTTCTTGTCAGAAATCCTAATAAGTATCTCTTCTCCCATATATAAAAGTGAAGGGGTGACTGATAGACTATTGCCCAGCCCAAACCACTAGACCAAGAGACTTGAAATTTTGTACATAGATATTTTATACAGTGTAAACACCCACTAACAAAGGATTTTTGGAAATTCTACCCGTAAAGGGATGAAATGGGGGTTAATAGTTTGTATGGGGAAAATAAAAAATGATCATTTCGACCTGAAACTTCGCAGGAGTACTTTTAAAAACAAATAAGAAAACACGTGTTTCGCGGTTTTCTGAAACTCAACCCCCTAGGGGGGAAATAGGTAGAAAAATTCCAAAATCGATTGAAATATCAACGCACAGCCCAAACCACTGGACCTAGAGACTTGAAAATTTTCACCTGGATACTTTATACATATTAGTGTAAACACCCATTAAGAAAGGATTTTTGGAAACTCCACCCATAAAGGGGTGAAATGGTGGTTCAAAGTTTTGGGGGAAATGGGTAAAATCCCAAAATCGATATGAGTGTCGTTATTTAGGTTTTATGGGATGTTGATTGCGAAAATGACATTTATTTTGAAGTCCAACACGATGCCATGATTCAACCCCTAAAAGGGCGAAATGGGCTTCATATTTTAGGGCTGAACCATTTTGATGGTAGAGATACTATTTTTGGAGGGTAGATACCTTTTATGGTGTAGATGAGCACTAAGAAAGGATTTTAGAAAATTCCCGTTATACAGGGTGCTGTAGGTTGTTCAAATTTGTATGAGAGTTTGTATAGGGTTGAAGGTAGAGACACCATTTTGGAGGGTAGATACCATGATGTAGATAAACACTAAGAAAGGATTTTGGAATATGCCTGTTATACAGGGTGCTACATTATGTTCAAGTTTGTATGAGAATTTGTATAGAGTTGAAGTAGAGACACCATTTTTGGAGGATAGATATCTTTCATAGTGTAGGTGAGCACTAAGAAAGGGTTTTGGAAAATTCCCGTTGTACAGGGTGCTACAGTGTTCCAGTTTGTACATGTTTTTTTTTATGGGAAAATTTTAATGTGTGAAATGAGGTCTACTGATAAAAGTACCTAGGTATATTGGTAATCCGTGACTTTCAAAATAAATGCACAACTAGGTATTTTAATCACGCGAACGAAGTCGGGGGCAAACGCTAGTAAAGTTCTATTTTGACATGTGGTTAAACATATTCTGACTCATACGTAGTACAGTATTCGTCCCTTTGTAAGCCACAGAGATTCCGTGTTTTCCACAAGTTAGAAATATCCTTAGTTCCACAAACTACAGTCAACTGGATTATCAAATCGTTTTAAATTATAAATCTAGTTAGATTATACAAGTAGTAGATTATACAATCATTAAGGTATCACTCATTAATGGTACCAATTTTAATTAATATCTAAATAGGTATACTTCGCCTGTGTGGAGCTCATTTGAAATCCAATCAGGGTCGACAATGATAGCCCCCACCGCAGATTTTGCGGTTACGGTGAATCCATAAGCTTGTTGATTTGTCGCTCATTGGAATAATGTTAACATCATGTGTTTTATGTTACCGCTAAAGTACGGAATAGGTATCTTTATATGCGAATTAACTAGTTATTCTGCAGATTAACTGGTCTTGTCCTTTAAAGTGAGAATTTTTCCTAAAGTAGCAGATTTCCGCACTTTACTTAGTTAATCTGCATATTAACGGGTGCTACACCATTATAGTGTGGAAAACAGTGGGTGAAATGCCCCCCCCCCCCCGGCCCCCCGATTTTGTGTCTACTCCCTTTTATGTGATTACACATTTTTTTCAATGAGGGCTTTTCAAAGTGACATTTAAAAATAAAAATAGTTACTTTGTCTCACTGGATGGCTTTGATGGAAAGAGAGGTGTCATAATTGGCTTTTAAAAATAAACGGCCTGTACCAGAGGCAAGTAAGCGCTCGCTAGCTGACATCTGCCCAAATAGAAACATTTTAGGGTTACAAGTTACATCTGCCTGCCTACAGTACTCTTCAAAGCTTAGTGAAAAAGACACATTGACACATACATTTTTACCGACGCCATCTATCGAGCCTACAGTTTTTTGTCATTGTGGAAAGCCATCATTAAAGAATGTCGTTAATCTGCAATAACGTACGAAATAAAACAATTTTTCGCACTTCAGCGGACTCGAGCAGGTAATCTGCAGATTAACTAGTTAATCTACACTCTAACTGATTTACGCACTTCAACGGTGATATTTACATTATAAACATTCATTAAAAAATGTCATTAAAAACATTAAAAATTAATGTCATTAAAATTATTCATCGATGTGATTGCCGTTTTGTATGAAGATTTTTAAAGAAGTTGCATTTTTCGATTACACATTTTCGCGAACACTGAGGTCTAGGATTAGTTAGGTATTAGGAATAAACTGTGAATTTTGAATTATGTGAGTTTCAGGCTATTAAAGCGGCTATGTTCAGGATAATGTTACAGAAGTTTTCGAAGTAAGCTTATGCATTGCTTGGAGTTTTTACAAAGTACACATGATCAAGTTGAACGGTTGCACTGCATATTTTAACTATTTATGTAGGTAGGGCATAAAGGTCAATATGATACGTCTGCCGTGCTGTTTTCGGTACATAAATATTCTAAAAAAAAACCGGTCAAGAGCGAGTCGGACTCGCGCACCGAGGGTTTCCGTACCATCATAATAAATACACTGCAGAGCTGTAGAATAATAAAATTATTATTGCAGTATTAGGTCAGCACCATCTCTTGGCCGATAGTGGAACGATTTTTTTTTCTTAGGCCAGCGCCATCTCTTGACCGATAGTGGAACTAATTTGATTTTACTTAGGTCAGGGCCATCTGTTGACTGGTAAAGGAACTAAATAATTTTTGTTTGTTTTCTTAATTTCTAAAAAAGTGTGTTATATTGAGACATCGTTTTATTTTTCCTGTAAACTTTACATAAACTACTATCACATAGAATTATTTCAGATTTTTCTCTTTGCAAACTTCGGAGATAAGGGGGGGGGACGGTTTTTTTTTACATTTTTGATCAGAAGTCGAAAACTATGCGGCCTAAAAAAAATTATTTAAAATGAGCAAACAGCGCTCTTTTATATGATACCCCACATGCCATAGTCGCTTCACTTAAAATTTTTAAGACCCCTTTTCGGTCCATGTTGTAAAAAAAATATTTATTTTTTTATTTCTTTCTTATTTGCAAAATAGTTGGACAAACGTCATCTTAAACTATTAGTAGTTCTCGATATATCCAGCTGTGACAGACAGACAGACTGAGTCACACCATAAGGGTTCCTTTTTTACTATTTTGGTACGGAACCCTAAAAATGGTGGAAACGCACTTATAATATTGACATCTAATGATGTTGCCATAAAGATCAATATGAAACCGTCGTCGATGCTACATTATCATTATCTGGGCTAATGATACTACAAAACAAATTGGCCCAGCGACGAGAGATTGATCGTTTCGTATACGGGACACATCACATGATAATGTGATACTTTCCGAAGTATAATTTGAGTGACTTTGGGGAGTAATACGTAAAGAAAGCTTTCTCATGTTCTTCTGAGTTTCCATGTCGTAACATGCAATGTTGAGTTTGCGATGAATATGTTTTTAACATTTCTGAAATTAAGAGAATAAGTTAGTACTTGTATATAAATTCAATTCATAGCTATACTACAGCTATGAATGGATTCCGTACCAAAATGGTAAAAAAGGAACCCTTATGGTATGACTCAGTCTGTCTGTCTGTCTGTCACAGCTGGATATCTCGAGAACCTACTAATGGAATAATTTAAGACGTTTGCCCAACTATTTTGCAATTAAGAAAGAAATAATAAAAAAATATTTTTACAACAGGGACTGAAAAGGGGTCTCAAAAATTTGCCGTGGGCGACTTGGGCATGTGGGGTATCATATAAAAGAACGCTGTTTGCACATTTTTAAACATTTTTTCTTTTTTTAGGCATAGTTTTCAACTTATGATGAAAAATGTAAACAAAAATACCGCCCCCCCCCCCTTATCTCCGAAGTTTGCAAAGAGCAAAATCTGAATAATTCCATGTGTTAGCAGTTTATGTAAAGATTACAGGAAAAATAAAACGTTGTCTCAATATTACACACTTTTTTAGAAATTCAAAAAACAAACTAATTAACAGATGGCGCTGACCTAAGAAAAATTAAATTAGTTCCACTATCGGTCAAGAGATGGCGCTGGCCTAATACTGCAATAATAATTTTATTATTTTACTCTGCAGTGTATTCATTATGATGGTACAGAAATCCTCGGTGCGCGAGTCTGACTCGCTCTTGACCGGTTTTTTTATGTTTTTTTTTACAATAAATGCAGATATCTTGGCATATTTCAACGATATTTTTGTAAGCACATTATGACTATGAATAATAAATTACCTTTATCTGAAGTGATTGGTAGTTAAATTTTTTGGTTACAAAATATATAAATGAGGATAAAATGTATATCAATCTTATTTTATTGTTCTCAACCGCGTCCCAGATTTCACGTCGTTGTATGAAATAACAATAATTTTAGGCTCCGGGACTTGGAGCGGATATAGTGGTTTATCCTATCTACTTTGCCGTTCGAGATTTTTAACCCAAATGAGTTCCGTTAAGTATTTATAGTATAATAATTTTAATCATTATTAAGGAGCTCGATGGCGCAGAGGGTTAGCGCATTGGCCTGCGATTGTTGAGGTTAAGCAGCTTTCGCAAGGGTCGGTCATGGGATGGGTGACCAAAAATTTATTATCTCAAGCTCCTCCGTGCTTCAGAAGGCACGATAAGCCGTTGGTCCCGGCTGCATTTGCAGTCGTTAACACCCACCAATCTGCAATGGCACGCGTGGTGGGATCCTTCTTATCCACCCTTAACCCGGCGAGCATGTGGTGAAAAAAGTTACACCTAGCATGTGGTGGGGTTTGCCAAACCCCAACATATAATTACCTATAAATGCCAATTTATTAAACCAAGACTTAAGAATTTATTCGTATTTTGAAATATGGTTTATATTTAGTGTATAAAATAAAAAACAGTGTATATTTATATACTTTTATTGTATTATTTATCAGAAATACTAAAATATAACATTTACAAAAAAACAAAAAAAAAGAAACTTCTGAAAAAGGAACTAAAATCAACTAATTCTTTATTAAAAATATAAAATCAACTTTAAAAACTTAAAGAATATAAGATTCTCAATAACATATTTTTTTTAAAGAATTAGTTGATTTTAGTTTTAGTATTTTTGATAAATAATACAATAAAAGTATATAAATATACACTGTTTTTTATTTTATACACTAAATATAAACCATATTTCAAAATACAAATAAATTCTTAAGTATTGGTTTAATAAATTAGCATTTATAGGTAGATATATGTTAAAACTAACACGGAGCATGTGGCGGGGTATGACGCACCCCACGAACGTTTACACGCGTGTAGCTCCTGCGCCGGTTGACGCGACACTGCGGTCACGCCACTCTCCCCCCGCGGAGTACATTGGCTCCAGCTACTCGAAGCAACAAACCAAAATTTTGCAAATTTGAAAAATACACGACTTCGCGCAAAGCATGGGCATGTCACACCCCACCACAAGCTCGCCGGGTTAAGGAAGAATGCCGAATTTTAATCAAATTATATTATATAAAAGTTTTATAATGATTCACTAGTTAAAGGAGATCGAAAATAATTATCGTGAACATAAAATAACATAGGAGTAGGTAGGTACATTTTCGGACTACTTAAGTTACAATTTTACCCAGAAACATAAAGTAATTAGTTCAAAATGTGCGTAGGAGGAAAATGTGATATGGAACCCCTTTTTTCGTGGAAGACATAAATCTTCCATATGTCTTCCGTTCCGTGAGACATATGTACATATATACTTATATAAAATAGTAAACACAAAAAAGTATGTAGATTGAATATATTAGGAAAAAACCAGGGTGACTTAAATCAGTAGGTCTGTAGCTCATCACATCACGCAAAAACCCTGAACGGATCTGACGAAACTTTATCGTGTTAAAAAACAACCCGTAATGGTAGGTAGGTTAGGGACCATCAAACATTTGATACATTTTGATATTTTCTTTATTAACTTTTGTATGAAACAGCTGGTTTTTTCGCGATTTCAGATCTGTTCCCATAGTAGAAGTTGTTCATTTTAGGTTTTGTTTTGTTTGTTTTGTTATATTACACCCAGAAAACTGAGACGGGCCGTTATGACTAAAAATAAAACCTTAAGGGCGTCCGCTGCGTTAAGGCCTCTCAAACCTGACCGGTATCCTCCACCGGTGGCGGTAGGTAATGGTATACCCGACCGATATGTTTAATTATACTAGATTATAATGGAACGGAAAATATTCTTAAAAAAATACAATAAACATGCTTATAACTACAAAAACACAAACACATAGTCATGTTTACAAACACACACACACACACACATCCACACACACACACACACACACACACACACGCACACACACAGTAAGAGAGATACACATACACACCCATACATATATACATACACACATACACGAACTATCTTACTGTTCCCTTTTTTAAAATGTTAATGTACAATATATTTTTATGTTCTTGAAATAACATATTTTCTAGACTATTTGGGGGTTGACTACCTAAGACACAGGACGCGTCCTAGTTTAGGTGGCAGCCCGCCATAGTCAGTTTTTAATAGATTAAGATTAGATAAGTTTTTCATACTATACAACAAACTCTTGCATTCCAAACTACATTATGTAACTGTTAAGATTATGGTGAGAAATAAAGTTATTATTATTATTATATCCCGACCGGTTTTTGTATGGCATTACCGCAGCTGTTGCGGAACACCTTTGAACGCAGCACGTTACCGCAAAACCCATCGGGATATCGTTACCGCCATCGGTACTGGATACCTGTCAGATTTGTCCTGGCGTGGGTACACGACCGGCGCGGGAATAAAAATTGCTGGTTTACTGACGGTCAGATGCTTGCAGTGCATCAGTAAGACCTAACCTATGTCGACCCGCGTGCGTGTCCCGCTTAACGCAGCGGACGCCCTTAAATCAACATAAAACGAAATGTATAATATCGTAAATGTACATGTTCATGAATCTTCCTCTTTTTAAGATCAAACAGACATGTTTTCCTTTTACCAATTCCATTTTTCATAAGGCGGCTTATGTGAGATTTTTTCGTAATTTTCGTCTTGTGGTTTCTTTTTAACATCATTAAAATTAAGATCTGAGTCTACATTCATTTTTAAAAGTCAGGTCAATACCACAGAATATATAATAGTACTAACGTACAAAAGTCGGTCCCCGCGAGGACCATCAAATAATAAGCTACTCTCGCTGCACGGCAATAGAGTACAATTTCAAACTGCACAACGCTGCGTGGATAAAATTATATGCACCTACGAAGAAGAAAGAGAGGCGTCTCTTTCTGTCGCATAGCTCTGTCTCAACCGACACATTTCGGGGTTGCTACTCGCTAGTTACTGATATCATAGAAAACATTCGTTATGCCCATGAATAAACAATGAAATTACTAATAGGTACCTACTTATAAAATAAAATAAATCTACGGGTACGTTAAAGCTTTCAGTTATTAAAATAAGCTGAAAGCTGACCTGTGAACATGATTGCAAATTAATAAAAACGTTTCAAATCGACTAACGATCACAGAGACAAGGGAACACTCGATTAAATGTCGTAAAACAATGGCAAAAAGGTCTTAATGTTAGCGAAAGCACTCACAATGACAGTCCCTTTTATTGATGCAGAGATAGGGAGTGCCCTATCAAAATTTAAATGCGACCCATTTCGCCATATTCAGATTACGAGCACGGGTACGTAATGAAAATATTCTTTATTTCTTTCTATATCCAAATTTTGTTCAGCCCGACCCTCGTTATTAAGCCGCCGTCGATTATTTCGCGATTACAATCATTGTGTTACCAAAACGGCTTTTATTCTCGTAATAAAATGTGATATAGGTAGATAACCTTACGACATTACAAAAAATTACAGGTAGAAGTGAAACCGCCAACCGCTCGCTCTTCTTTGGCTGGCCGGGAAAATACGGCGCTTTCATAAAACCCGAGGTGTCATTTCCTTTTGAATAGTTCGTTATATTTGTGCTGTGAACGAAGGAGCATAAAAGTCGCAGGCAGGTTATTCAGGTTATTACGAGTTGTCTCCGAGATTCTGGAGGATCGTTCACTGCGTCGGTAGAATGACGGACACTAAATCTTGCCTTTGACAAATGGCGATATTCGATTAAGTATCTTATCGTTTTCCATGCCTAGCGTGTTCTTCGTGAACATATTCGAAATACGGAGGGTATTTTAACTCAACTAAAATTATGTACCTATGGGGATCTGCTATTGTTCTGTAAGGCTTACATTTATTGGGTGTCGTGTGGCTGATATGTATGATGATGATAATGATGTACCTAACAAAAGCGTAATCTAGGACATAAATAAATAACTAATTAATAAAAAATGCAAACATGGTGATTCATCATATTATTTACCAATCCAACGTAAATCCATTGAAATATTGTATTCGAATTTGTATTTACCACGTAGTTCTTAATTAAAATCTTAAATTGTAAGTAAATTAATATTAATAGTAGACGGGATCCCGTCTGAGCTGCTACGGGTGAGCCGATTTTTTCTAGTATTTTTTTTCAATTAAGTATATAGGTAAATATAAAAATAGCATAGTGAACGACTAAAATCTAAAAGTTCAATAATTGTAAATTAATGTACAAAATAGCTACTGAATTTATTTATTTCTCAGGACTAGGTATAACCCATAAAAAAAATCCACGAATGAAATTATTGCTTACAATAAAAAATACTTATTAAAAATATCTACATAGAAACATCTGAAGATCGTTAAAAATGGTATTTTTGCCGAGAATATCGGCAAGCTAAACGAGCAAGTTTTTATTATAGTCGATAAGACGGGCTTTGTGTAAAATATAGAAAATCTAATGGAATGTTTCTCTAGTTTTTTTTGTCTTGTTTTACCTTCGACTAGGTGAAAACTTTTCTTGTTCAATTCCAATGTTTGTACACAGAACTATACGATGAGTGGTTCTTATTTATGAAAGAAGTTACGATATAGCGAAAAATCCAACTTTTATTTTACTTTCACACGTTGAGTTGCTCGTTAGCATAGTGGCTAGCGCAAATATAAAAAAAACACCCAAATGACCGTCAATGATTTATATTGCCTAACTTTTCACTAACATCTTTCTTAAGAAAGCCTGTAAGTAACAAATAGGGCGTAAAATAGAAGCAGCTGATAGTTTTACGACCCAAAATATCCCAAGAATTCATTAAGTGTACTAAGGTTTTTGTAAGCGTGGGATAGTTCGCCACCTGCCTCTATTTAGAGCACTAATTGACACAAATGTCGAGGCCGCATGTCATTGGTGGTGATGTATCGATTTTTTACTCAAATGTTTACCGAACATGTTTAGTGTGTAATTAACTAAGTAAATACTGGACCACATCACATTCATTGCTTCGATTCTGAAGAAAGCAGCTTTTAACGGTACCCTACCCAGACTGAACGTGGCGCCCCGTACGGTTAATTTTAATCATAATACATAATTTTAATAAAACTAGACACATAGTCTAATATTTTTATTTTTAGAAGGTAATGATGATGATTTACTAAAAACTGCTAAAAGTGTCCGTTTTGGACATTTATCCTACGAGTATCTACTTCTACGAATGACTACGAGAGAATGTGAATGATACCTTCTAAAATTATTAGACTTAAGGGGATTGTCAACCACGTGGTCTCCATACAAACGGCGATAACGTTTAACCTACAGTAATTAATTTTTGGTATTTTTTTGAAATGCCTAAATACTAGGGCTGTACGTTTTGATTTTTTAAATATCTATAATAGATTTCGAAATATTTGCATTTTAGTGATTTCATACAAAACACAGAAGTGCCAATATTTTCAAATCTACAATGAATATTTTAAAAATCAAAACGTACAGCCCTAGTTTTTAGGCATTTCAAAAACATACTAAAAATTCATTGCTGTAGGTTAAGGTTTAGAGGGTGGGAAACGTTATCGCCGTTTGTATGGAGACCACGTGGTTGACAATCCCCTTAAGGTCTTAAAAAAAACCACGTAAAGTTATAAATAAAAACCTCAGAAGGCACCACTTTCGGTATATGTGAGAAAGCAGAATCAAAAACACCGAGATCTGACAAGATCTCGGTGTTTCTCTCTTTAAGCTTTACGACGTTAAATGTGGCTAAAAGTAGAAATTATAAATTCATTTATTTGCCTTTGAATAGGGTACACTGAAGACACAGAATATATAATAGTACTAACGTCTGAAGACCCTAATCTAGTTTAGAAGTTCGGCCCATTCAGTCATTAGCCATCATAAGCTCATTTATTTTTAAAAAATCGGTGTATACACGGAGGTTGTCTTTTGCTAGTGATACTCCCATAGATTCAAGAATCTACAACATGTTACAGCAACCACTTACCGTTAACGCTAGTGTGATATCATTTTCAAACAAAAAATCCCTTGGCAGCCCGCCAACACATTTTTGAAGTGGTGAAAAAAATTGATGGTACCTTCCAGAACTTACCAAACAGTTTTCAATTTATCAATACTGAATAACAAGAAACATTGGATATTTTTTATGAAACTCGAACCGGAGTATTCGACACTTTTTATGTCGGAATACAAGTGGAGGAATTTATCACTTCTCAATAAATAGGCATATATGTACCCTCTTTGTGGGATGGTCCATAAATCACCGGGGGTGAACCGGGCCATTCTTTGACAAAAGTACCTTCATAAATAAATAAATACGCCCTCATACAACCCGATTTCTGCGGAACTCGTTGAGGTGACGGGATATTTACGCAAATGAATAATGGAACCACTTTTATATCTGGTTCTTTGTTAAAATATTAGTCATGCGCATAATTTAGTGATATTTGCCCGTTTAGCACCCTAACTTTTGATAACGTTTTTGTGCTGCAGGATAAAAGTTAAGGGTTGCCACCTTAAGAGAGTGGTACCGGGTGGAGTTTCATGATTATTTGATACTCTGAGGGCCTTAGGGTATTACAAATAAGTAAATTTTATTCCAAAACCTTCTTTAGAACACTTGCCATTTAGGATTTGGTACTTCCAACTTACTTCCAAGCAAAAATAAAAGAACTAAATAGGTAGTAATAGAGTTTAAAATCGATGAACTAAGGCAAATATTGCATAAAGTTAGAATAGTATATCGTTCTTATCTCTTATCTTAGATTCTTAGTTAAATTAAAAGATTACTAATGACTACGACTTCACCCTGTATACGCTTTTTCATTTTTTTTTGAGGTCCCTGTTATACGATATAGTACCTATGAGTTAAGATATCCGACTTCGTTTAGTAAAAACATTGTGAGGAATATAGCGTAGGTTGAAATAAAGAATTTAGAACTTTATTTTCCAAAATAATATCTACCTACTGCAAGAAATAAATTTGCGTACTGTCATAAAGGACGTAGGAAGTGCAGTCTAGAACTTTCATGCTTTAGTTGTACTATTATGTATTCTGTGCTTTAGTCCTAAGTTTACAAAATACAAGACAAAACTTTGGCCCCCACAGACAACTACGAAAACACTGCACTTTCTCGCCACAATAATACACACATTTACTTAACCCCCGTAATAATTTCAGTTGTCTCATATAAAACCGGGTCCTTTATTCGGTCGCTAACACACAGGATTATATAAATAAAGATATTTTATCTCTCTCTATTCGAGTGTCGCAAAGTGGAAATCTTACACAAGGATATCGAGTGTGCCCGCAAAGGATCTTGTGAAAGGGTTAAGTCGCTTGGAAAAAATCGCCTTTTTCAAGAGATTGTATATAATTGTACCTACTAGTATTGCTATCTTTATCGAGTCTTAAACGTAGGAACATGAAACTTCGTAATAAAATATTATTACTGTGTTATATTTAAAATATGTACTAGTACCTACTACTTATACTTAGTTATTGGCAATATTGATTTTTAAATATAAAAAGCAAGATACGTTTCGGTATCCGTTCAATTTTTAAGAATAACATTTATTCTGGCTCTCAAGCTTATTTTATTCGTCGGGAAAATAAAAAATGAAACCAAATACCAACTATTACCAAAGTAGGTACTTTCAATAAAACCCCGCGAGTATCCGTTAAAAAGTGTTTTATTTCACAACTTTATTTTAATTATTAATGTTCTATTTTTCACCACACAATCTAATTCTGATTGGCAATTCGAATCACCTACTTTTGTCACAAGCGGGCTTGTGAAGTAATAATAACCTCGACGAGAATCACCGAAACGCGGAATCCGTTCATCAATGACACTCATTATTTTGTTGACTATCCGACCGACGTGTGGTTCGTTTGCTAGTCTGGTGGTCACATCTCTTCACCAACCAGGGGGCCTATTACGAAAATAACGTACGCAATTGCGTAACGCAGTCACTTGGTCACGATAATCGTCTGCAGTTCGTCGGTTGTGGCTATTAAACACATTTCCTGTTGCAGCCTAAAATCAATACCTCATCCATTTTCCTTCCACTACCATTTCCGAACGTGCCTGTCACGTGACTATCACATGGACCTTGCACCAGTCGTGTGTAAAAAACTGAACGGTAACGTGCGCGCGCGCCTCTGTGTTTCAAAAAACTTCTAAATGCAGTGAAAATCTACAGGCAGCTACCCTGTAAGTACCTTTTCCTTTGGTTCTAAAGTTGTGTCATCGATCCCTGCTGAAAAGTTGACGTAAGGTGGGCGATACTTTGATAAATCCAAATATCCTTTACATTGGCAGTGGTGAAGCGTTCAAAGCAACCGCAACATCTAACATAAATTCTGGTCCAATCGAGTCGGATTCCAACCCGTGGAATCACAAAATAGCAAATATCAGGTTCAATTTCATAGTAAAACTCTGATATTTCACCTTTTCAAATCATCAAATCATTACCTTTGCAATTGCTTTGGACCGCCATTTTGTCACTTGAATTTGTATGCCTGTTCGATATCTTATACCTACTTAGTTATACCTGCGGTGTGCATATAACTTACTTACAAAACATTATCTTAAAAAACAAATCGTAATCTACACATACATTTATCATAAAATAATAACTTAAGTTTCAACTTTGTAAAATTACTTCAATTTCGTTAAAACTTTAAAATAAAGTGGTTGTTAAATAATATCTATTAACAATGAGTGAAGCAAAATTAAAGATACTTATTTCGCGTCGCGAATACTTATATCGTTCGATGCAAATATTGTACGATATCTCGCTAGAACTTGTCCATGATCGTAGCAAGATACCCTCTTTTCGCTCGAGATTTTCCCGTATAGAAAATGTAAAATCGGAGTTTTATGAAATCGACAAAGAAATAAGTACATTAGAATTAGCTCTAAAGCCCGATAGTCAAATAAGTACGGCGAAATTAGAAGCCTTTGATCAACTTTATTACGAAGTTTTGCAAGTCGATAATTCTTTGCAACGTACTACGACAAACTTAACCCTGCAGCCGCCGGGCGGCGAACCGTCAGGTGCCGCTTTCGTTGGTGCATCTCATTCCGATCAGATTCATGCTCGATTACCAAAGATAGATTTACCGAAATTCGACAGCAATATCGAAAATTGGCAAACGTTTTATGACACATTTGTTACCTTAATTCATGAAAACAATTCAATTAGTACCATCGAAAAATTTCATTATCTTATTTCATGTTTGAGTGGGTCTGCTTTGGCTATCGCTAAAGGAGTACCACTTACTTCTGATAATTATCAAACAGTGTTTGATGCTTTATTGGAAAGATATCATAATAAACGTATTTTAGCGGTAACTTATCTTGAAAAAATCTGCAATTATCCGCCTATTAAAGCTAACAATTATAACGATTTACAATATTTTACAAATGTGTTATACGAGTCTTTTAACGCCCTAAATACATTAAACATTGAACATTTAAGCGAATTTATATTATTCCATTTAGCTTCCCGTGCCTTAGACGCGGACACTAGAAAGCGTTTTGAAACACAAAATCATAATAAAATACCGGTATTGCAAGACCTCATCGAATTTCTACAAAATTATGTCAAAGTTTTGGAATCTAGCAATTTATCTCATTTTAACCCTCCACGGACGGTGAACCCAAATCTACCTCAGACACGATCACACTCTTATCAAAACAATACACCACAAAATCGATCGCAATCTTATCAAAACAACAAAAATTATTATCCACGAAAACAAAATACATTTAACCCAAATCAACAACGATCTTTTGTAACATCTCAAGCAGTTAATTCGAACCCCAAAGCAATTAATTGTTTATTATGTAACTTAGAACATAATATTTATAAATGTCCTACATTTTTATCTTATAATCTTTCGAAACGTATGGAATTTGTTAAAAATAAAATTCTATGCTTGAATTGTTTACGTGCAAATCATTCTATAACCAACTGTTTCTCTAAAATGAGTTGTCAAACTTGTGGCTCGCGTCACCATACATTGCTTCATTCGAGTGAAACTACTCCCGCCAGCTCAACCCTGCCGCGTAATGAAGGCGCCGGCGCCGGCGGCAGTCAAAACAATACGAGCGCTCATGTCGGTCATAGTCGCGAGAATTCGGTTGTGTTATTAGGTACGGCAACTGTGTGCGTGTGCGATGCATTTGGTAGTAAACAGTACTTGCGCGCTCTTATAGATAGCGGCTCGCAGGATTGTTTTATCACTTCGGCCAGTGTAAAAAAACTCGGCTTGCCTTTCCGTCGTTGCAATCTTACGGTAGCCGGACTCGGCGAAAATACAGTGCAACGAGTACAAGGCACCACACACTGTACAACCTCGCAAATGTGATGAGCCAACATTTCATATTTCACCGATTATCTTAGATAGTATTACCTCTAAAATGCCTACTGCAATAATACCTAACTCGGTTCGCGAACAGTTTAAGCATTTAGTACTCGCAGATTGCGATTTCGATAAACTTTCAAATATTGACTTGCTGCTTGGAGCAGAGTTATTTCATAAAATATATGACGGTCAGCGCCTTCAGCCACGTCCTAATTTACCTGCTGCCTTGCATAGTGTTTTCGGATGGGTGATCACTGGCGCTGTTGATGTGTCCAGTTGTACTCCTCCGAATGTTATCTCCAGTCTCATCGCTTCCTCTCATACCCTTGATGAAGTGGTCAAGCAATTTTGGGAAGTCGAGGAGCCACCTCGCACCCGTATCGTAAATCCCGATGACCTTGAATGTGAGCGTATTTACAGTACTCGCATGTACCGAGAGGACAACGGCCGATATGTTGTTCCTTTGCTTTTAAAAGAACCTCACGGTGTTTTAGGTGATTCTTTTAACAAATCATTATCCCGTTTATTTAATATTGAGCGTAAGTTGAACCGGGACGCACAACTTTCGACTGAATATTCTAACTTTATGACGGAATACCATGACCTCGGTCATATGAACTTAGTCAATATTTCACAACAAAATAGCAAGTATATTATTCCACATCACTGTGTTATCCGTCCTGAGAGCGATACCACAAAGCTTCGCGTCGTATTTGATGCGAGCAGTAAGTCATCAAACGGCTTATCTTTAAATGATCTAGTGTATCCCGGGCCTAAGCTTCAAGCTGACGTAATCGATATCATCACTAACTTTCGTTTACACGCAATTGTTTTTACCTGTGACATATCAAAAATGTACAGGCAAATCAATATCTTACCTGAGGAACGAGTCTATCAGCACATTCTCTGGCGTGAATCTCCATCCGAACAGGTTGATGTCTATGAACTCCAAACGGTCACCTATGGAGTGAGTAGCTCGCCTTATCTCGCAATCCGAACTTTGCATCAGCTGGCTCGCGATCACGGCGCACAGTGCCCGCGCGCGACAGATTTACTTTTACATAGAACCTTTATGGATGATATTAACGGTGGAGCGGCTACTGTAGAAGAGGCGCTTGAACTAAAAAATGAACTTATCCAACTTTTGAGTTTCGGTCAATTTCAACTTCGCAAATGGAGTAGTAATAGCCTCATATTTTTAGAAGACTTACCTTCTGACCATTGCCAAAAACCTAAAGTATTCTCAACTGAAAACAATAAACTTATGTTAAAGATTTTAGGAGTTCAGTGGGATCCAAATGCTGATTATTTCACTTATAACGTATCTCAAATTGAATCAAATTGCACTAAACGTTGTATCTTAAGCAACGTGGCTCGTATCTTTGACCCCGTTGGGTGGTTAGCCCCGTTTATCCTCTTGGCAAAGCTGATCCTTCAAAATCTTTGGCGTCAACAGTTATCTTGGGACGAAATAGTTCCTAAATCAATTGAAAAGGACTGGAATGACTTTACCTCCGAACTGTCAAATCTTAACTCCATAAACATTCCACGTCTAATAATTCCTTTAGACACTGTCCAAACTCAACTCATCGGGTTTTGTGACGGTTCAACAAAAGCCTACGGTTGTTGTATTTACATCCGAACGGTAACTTGCAGTGGTCAAATCCATGTATCTCTTCTAATCGCGAAATCCAAGGTAGCACCTCTGAAACCTTTGACCGTGAATAGGATCGAATTATGCGGTGCAGTGTTATTAGCACGTCTTATGTCACACATGCAGACCCTCCTCAGTAGACAACTCAACATAAATCAAATCTTATCTTTTACTGATAGCTCTACGGTGTTGTCATGGTTAAATACGGCACCGCACAACTTAAAAACATTTGTAGCTCATCGTGTAGTACAAATAACCGAAACTTTACCTCCATCTCAGTGGCGGCACGTATCTACTCAGGATAATCCTGCAGATCTTTGTAGCCGTGGTCTCACATGCTCACAACTAGCAGTGTGTGAAACCTGGTGGACTGGGCCTCAGTGGCTTCGTCAAAGTGTGTCTGAGTGGCCAGAGAGCGTTCCTCAGCCTCTTTCGGAACCCTTGCCAGAACTTAAACCTATCTCATCATCTCATGTCGTCCAAGAGGTCGACATAAACCATCTCATACCGGCCCTCGCCAAACGTACCTCATCATTGACAAAACTACAACGAATCTTAGCTTGGTGCTTTCGTTTTATTTTTAACATAAAGCAACCTCAAAACAAAAGAAAGCATGGTTTTTTAACTTCGGAAGATCTCGAAAATTCTCTTTGTTATCTCGTACGATACGAACAGTTAATTCATTTTGAATGCGATATTAGTAATCTAAAACATAACAAACCTTTGCCTAAACATTTACAAAAATTAAGTCCCTTTTTAGATTCAACTGGTTTATTGCGAGTGGGGGGACGCCTTCAAAATGCTGATTTACCAAATGAGGTAAAACATCCGTTGTTATTACCAAAAAAATCATTTTTATCAAAATTAATTATAGATAATTTTCACATTAAGTATCTTCATTGCGGACCTCGCACCTTACACTCTCTAATACAGCGTAGATTTTGGATCTTAGGAAGTCGTAACTTAATTCGTTCACGTTTATCTAAATGCATAACATGTTTCAAATTTAATCCTTCTAGAAGTCAACCTCATATGGGTGATTTACCTAAAAGTCGATTAACCGAAGGTCAATGTTTCAAAATTGTTGGAATTGACATGGGAGGACCATTTTTCGTAAAAGAAAGTAGACGGCGTAATGCAAAAGGTTATAAGGTTTATATCTGCCTTTTTGTATGCTTCTCGGTAAAAGCGGTTCATCTAGAACTCGTAACAGAGTTGTCGACAGAAGCCTTTATAGCAGCACTCGATCGATTTGTCGCTCGTCGCGGTTTGTGTGAGCAAATCGTGACCGATTGTGGTACGAATTTTGTAGGTGCCAAACGTTATCTTTGTGAAGTCCGTAAAATGTTATCCGAAGAACATTTAAATATCTCAGACAAACTAGCTTCTCGTAATATCAATTGGACATTAAACCCTCCATCAGCACCTCATTTCGGAGGTATCTTTGAGAGTGGTATCAAATCCACTAAATATCTTCTTAAGCGTGTTGTAGGATCTCAACTACTCACCTTTGAGGAGTTTTACACAATATTGGCAAAGGTCGAAGCGATGCTAAATTCCCGGCCTCTTTGCGCAATATCATCAGATCCTAACGAAGTCGATGTCCTTACGGCTGGGCACTTCCTTATCGGACGTCCTTTGGTTGCTGTACCAGAGCCACCTCTTAACGATGAGATGCACCCACGATCCCGTTGGCAATTACTACAAAAGTTATCTCAAAGCTTTTGGCGTAGGTGGCAAAGAGATTATCTTCATACTCTGCAACAAAGAACTAAATGGTCGCGAAACAAAGGTCGTGAAATTTCTGTAGGTGATATTGTTACAATCATGGAACCTAACCTAGCACCAAACGAATGGCGGCTTGGAAGAGTAGTACAAGTTCATCCAGGGCAAGACCAAACTGTCCGGGTTGTGACAGTAAAAACTAACAGAGGTACACTAGTTCGACCCGTAGTTAAACTTTGTCCCTTGCCCATTGAAAATTAATCTTAAAATCACATCTTATCTCATTAACACAACAAACAAAACAACCTCATACCTAATTAAATACCTAATTAAACTTGCCTACCTACTTATAAGTTAAACTTAGGCTTAGTGTAGATTGTATGCACATCTATAGGTTTTATTTTATTTATTTTTTAAATCTTATCCTCTAGCAGGCATATTCAAGGGCAACTGTTTGAGGAGTTTGGTTTATGTTTGTATAGCTTATCCTGTGAAATCCGAGCTATTTCAAGTGGGGGGAAATGTTGCAGCCTAAAATCAATACCTCATCCATTTTCCTTCCACTACCATTTCCGAACGTGCCTGTCACGTGACTATCACATGGACCTTGCACCAGTCGTGTGTAAAAAACTGAACGGTAACGTGCGCGCGCGCCTCTGTGTTTCAAAAAACTTCTAAATGCAGTGAAAATCTACAGGCAGCTACCCTGTAAGTACCTTTTCCTTTGGTTCTAAAGTTGTGTCATCGATCCCTGCTGAAAAGTTGACGTAAGGTGGGCGATACTTTGATAAATCCAAATATCCTTTACATTGGCAGTGGTGAAGCGTTCAAAGCAACCGCAACATCTAACATTTCCAATTTGGCTATCGTAGCCCAAAGACTATTGAATGAATGATGCCGGATACGCTAGAGAAAAACTGTCAAACTTACGCAATCACTTTGTGATACCGCATACGCAAGAGCTTTGTAATAGGAAACAATCATAACGAAGCACGGACGCAGCTGCGTGTATCGCATTAAACTTTTCGTAATAGACCCCCTGTATGAATAATAATTATAAAGTCCCCCTAATGTTTCCGATATTTAGGATGGTTTAGTGTTCAACATAATCAGCATCATCATTTATTTATATAACGATGGTGTGTGATCTTATAAACACTGCCTGCAGAATACAAATGTAATGTACATTTACTTCGACAGTAATAACACCTACTCAAGTCTAAGTACAAAAGGATTTATTCTATCCACTAAAGAATCTCTCAACATAGTGCAAAGTGCTATTTGAGTACCTATTTGAGAGTTTCCCATTGCGCAAACTGTACAACAAAATGTTTGCTTCCGAGATTTTACCAATACAAACAAAACGCACTCAATGCATTTCATAGCCGGCTCACGTAAATATCGAACTGTGAAACAATTTGAAAAAGCGTATGGTGTTTGAAGAGAAAATTTAATAGCTGTATTTTACCATTAATGTTTTTGTATTTTTTCTTTATCACTGTTTGATTATATTTAGCCTTAATTATGGAAAAATTAAGGGATTGTACACATATTGTATTGTGCTACAATATGCTGCCAAAGATTTAAAAGATGCTATGCCTGTCAAGGTGCATGCGATAATTAGTTACTTTAAGATCTAGTAGTTAAGTCGCATGTAGTGCAAATGTATAAATAAAGAAATAAAGAAATAAAGATGACATACAAAAAAAAAATCCAAAAGTGAACCATCACTTCGATTAGACGCTAACTGGAGATATTAAAAGATATTGATTCGTTGTTTCTCATAATTATATTTACGACACAAAATAAGTTTAATTTATGGAAGAAAAAACAGACGTGAGTCACACAATATTATTCGTGCGTGAGTTGTGAACGTGATGTGAATGATGTGATGCAGTAGGCTTCTTTAATTCTCATAGAAAGATTTAAAACGGAATCTCAAAACGTACCAACAGTATTAAATCTATCTAGGCGTTCGATTTGCATTTGGGAAATTGCATTTTCAAGTCGATAGCGACAAGGAGGCGCCTGCAAATGTTTGCGAATGCTTTCGAAAGCTTTGCTCTTGGATTTGAACGGTATAAGGGGTATAGCAAATAGTGGTCACGTACCAAAATTATGTGGTGAGAAGTATAAAAAAACTAGAAAGTTTTTTAATTCTAATTCAGATTTCAGAGAAGTTTCATTTTAGAAGATCTTGAAGACATGAATTTTTGAGGTAATTGCAACTATCGCAAAAATAAGTTAGTTTTTGCTCTGTGTGTGATTCAGTTCTCAGATGAAACTCTTGAGACATGCTGGCATAAACAAACTTTTGACAAAAAGGTTTCGAGAAGAAAAAAATACAAATAGAATTCCATTCAAAATTGTCAGTTGACAGAACACCATAAAAATTTGAACAAAACATAACAAAATTTTAAGTGAAAATAAAATATAAATTGTGTAATAAAATTTCAATAAAAATAAGAATTAAAACATGGCCTGCTGTTATTCAGAGGACTGCGGAGAGTATGCGGTGACGCCCATGTTGATATCACCGTGTATGCCGACCAAATGCTGTGAGGAAGCGCCAGTTTGCTTTCCATGCCTGCCTGGCTGCGAAAAACAACAGATTGTGTACTGTTGCGCGAAAAAATCTAAGCCACGAAGTCCTCCTCTCTGCTGCGAACATCATGATCATGTCGGAGACAGTTCCGAAAGGTGCTGTTATCCCCCCCGCCAGCAGAAGTTACGCCAAGTCCCCCAGAAGACCTCGTCGCGATCACATTCACCAGACCAATGCCCAACATGCTGCAGGCCTATCAAAACTAAATATGTTATGCCATGTTACCGTTATGAAGATGGACGTGTCGTAAGTTATTTATTTTTATTTATTGTAAGCCAAACTATTATTATTATTATCCCTATTCAACGTTAGAATATCTTTAGGTAGGACTAACAATGGGGGTGAGTGAAATTGCATGCCAGCAAACACAATGTTCCTGAAACCAAAAACATTATTTTAATCAGTGGTTTTTAGTTTCAGGAACAGTACGTTCCTACCCGCCACGGTCGGCTTCCGATGACCGCGTATAAAAGAAATGGCATACAAGATCAAATACATGGCTATAGAGGGGCTATCAAATATTTGTGTGCGGGTCAAAGCTCGCGTGGGTGTTGCGTACACACAGCAGTGCAACCCTTAGAGAGAATATATCCCAGAATTACAATGGAAGTATTACCGGTGAAAAGGAAAAAAGATAAATTGAAATGTTGAATATGTGCAAAATAGCTAAATAAATGCCCACCAGGTAGATCCACTGCCATCTTCTGCACTTAAGCGGAATGGACTGCAAGATCAACAGTTTATTGAAAGCGGTGGTGTTTCACATATTCGCAAGTCATGGCGCGATGCGATATGGAGCAACTGTCCCATTAAAATTGCTG
Source organism: Agriphila straminella (assembly GCA_950108535.1). Taxonomy (NCBI): domain Eukaryota; kingdom Metazoa; phylum Arthropoda; class Insecta; order Lepidoptera; family Crambidae; genus Agriphila; species Agriphila straminella. The sequence goes on along the minus strand of OX467306.1, from coordinate 7,467,834 downwards.
TGAAACCCATGAAGAAACTTCCCGTATTAAAGTCTAAAAAGTGAGCGCTTACTTGTAAATAGATTTATAAAAGCTGATTTTTCATACATCTGGATTTTATAGGACGCAATGGCTAACGCAACCCTATCTTAAATGCTTAAAATTATACACAACTCGATAATTATGAGTACACACTAATTCTGATGATAATTGTTTTACCGAAAATTTATGTCTGACGAGTGATATTGGTCTTATAGAAATATTGTCTGGTCGGTTGCAGGTGAAAAAACTGCCCGTATCTGCTTTCAAACGCAATGGGATGCAGGACCAGGAACACTCGAAGCTATTGGGCACCACAAATTTCCTCGTCAGGCATCCTCAGGATGTTGCAATAGAATGTGCTGTTTGCACAACTCATGTGAAAAAAGCTGACCCTGCAAAAGTTCCACGTGAAGAGAAAACCCCACTTGGATCTCGTCTACTCAAAAAGAAACCTATTGAAGTATCCCTTGAAGACATTTTAGATGATTGATAATCCCTGCCGTGTTGTACGGATCCGGGAGGTGGGCGTAGGTAGAGACAAATGTTTCAACATCTCAGACATTATGCGTTGAAAAATGAAGGTCCCGCAATAAGCTGGATTCGCCCTACGTAAGCGGATTTGTGATGTTTTAAGAAGGGTCGGAGTAATCTGAGACTTGGATAATTTTCAGGTAGAGGGTTGTATAATTACATATCTCTAAACTTTTAGGAGTGTTTACAGTACGGCTGTTTCAAAATCAGTGAAACGTCTTTAAAAGTTTTATTTGATTCGGGTAATATTTTTACACAACAATAAATAAGTATTTAGTCCCAAATTAAGCAGTTCCCCTGTTGAGCTGTTAGCGAAAGATGACGTATGTGTAATGCGTGCGTTGTAAAACAAATCACTGTACCTATAAATACTGAGGTCTTTTCCTTAGGTTAGGTGCATTTTTAATTCAGTCGAATATTTTTATTTTATTTATTGTTGTTAATTGTTGCAGATTAACCAACCTACGTTGTTGATGAGGCGTGCTTGCGAAGTAGCAGTCGGTGTGCGAGAGCGACGAAAGCCTTTCGTGATGTCTACGTTTCAGGCTGATGCCGACCATGTGGAGCAGCGATATCACTCTGAAGACGAACGGGTATCTTATAGTTAGTTTAATTATCAATAATATAATATTCATAGCGAAATTGATAACAATGATGTCAAGAGCTATCAACGATAATCAGCAAGCGACATACAAATCTAGGTCTAACCCAAGTATCGGCACCTAATTGGATTCCCATGCAAATATCCTTGAAAACAAAAGCAATAACCCGAAGAATCGTCCTCGTTGGTGGCCAGGAAAAATTCAATTTCATTACGAATCCAATTCTCAACTAAAATATGATTCCAATTCGAACTGAAAATTTAGAATCGGTTTTTATTAACTTTCTCAGGTGGTTATTGGTCCAACCTAGCACTGGAAATGCGCATATTTAACTATAGAAAATTATGTTCAAATCTACAAATCGAAATCGAAAAGTGATTACTAGTAAATTGCATTTGTAATTTAAGATTTAAAAATAACGCGTCCTACAACTATCACGTTGCGTCAATTAGGTTGCATTCGTAAATAAAATACTCGTATAATAGTTATATAGGTACCTATTTCAAAAAGTTTATCTTTGAAATGTCTCTCTAACACTAACTAGTCACAAATTCCAAAGTGCGCGAGAATCGAGTTATCCACCGAATTAGAATTTTAATTGAATCTCGCCACTCGTTTGCGAACAAATTACGTAAGATTAGATGTTATTTGGGGGCCGGTTGGTTGGTATGTTTTTAACATCGGCGCGTCGCTGCCTCAACCGCAATGTTTATTTGGAGAACGCAAGGAGGGTTCAGATAGGGATTTATTTACGACGGGAGCTCAAATACGATCCTCGTGATTGGTCTCCATAATCCGTGGGCTCGTGGTTTTTTTTTCACTGGACTAACGGCTTCTACCTCGGTTTTATTTAATAAATAAGTATAAATATTGCCATGATATGGAAATTTAAACAAAGACAGGACAGTAAATACCTCTAGAAAAGTAATTTGTTTTTCGAGGTAAACCAACCTACCCCGACTATGTGTGCTTACCACTCTATCACGAGGGGCGTCAAATTGATTGGGCATTATCTGCGTGTTTTAATTGAACTTAAATCCCGCTTCGTGACGAACTGTTATCGGAACTGTAATCGCCATAAATCAATCAACTGAAGCATCGTGACGTTCCATTTTCCGAATGGGCGTCCGTTCTTCGCAAGCTGCGAAATCTCTAGATCTCCCCCAAAACAATATGGAGATCGCTGATACCAGCGGAAATTTAAAGTTCGCATCGCTCCCCCATTTGAAGCTTCGTAATTAACAGAAAGCGTGTTTATTACACGGAACACCAAACTTTGCAGATGGGAATTTTCTCTGAGATTTTGACTGTTTTTTTTACCTAAAAGTTAATTCATTTACGAGAATCAAGGAGAAACTTATCTGCTTATGCAAACAACGAAACAACGAGATATTCTTCGTCGTCCAGCGATTTGGTTCCGAAATTAGATTTATAGCGCTTTTGTTTTTTTGTTGCAATGTTTTTTTTTTGCGCAGGGTAACTGTTGCTATCATTTTGAGAGGAAAAAGCATCCGTCGCCGAGCTGTTGCGCGATGCCGCACGGCCCCCTGCACTACCATCCGCATTGCCATGCGAGTGTGTCCTGTCCCGAGTGCCAGTACCAGGATTGTGTTTACTCGCGCGCTGTGGTGCCTCAGGACAATAGTTGCTGTTATTATTGTTAATTATTAGACATTAATTTTTTTGTTTGCCTAAACAATGTGGCGGCTGTGTTATTAAAATGTTGTTTTCAAATATTTTGTTTTATTTAGATAATATTGTTTAGGCAGGACTGGAGATTTCCCAATAGTTCACTATGTCACACTCACTACAGTTAGGTGAGTGTTTCGCAGGTTGTCTGTCTGTATTCAGTAAGTCCTTTGACAAAGTTATTTCAAAACTTTTCTCCAAAGAAGTCGATTGTGGGGAAAAAAGGTACCTACACAACCGCAAAATAATCTGTGGCTTTTAGTACTTTATTATCTTGTGACACAACATACCAAGTCCAGTAAAAATATTTTTACTCTGTGTACACTTTCAGTTATTTTTACTCTGTGTCTTTCACACAAATCAGTTCAAAACTTGCTCTAATGCTATGGCTCCACCTGCGTTAACGTTAACGTTAGTGGTAATGTCCAACTACGCTTTAGCTAAGACGTTAAGTAAATTTAGTACTGTCGTTTGTAAATTAACACGGTTAAGTCTTGGCCACATCTGTGTAACGCCTAGATTAACGCTTTAAGCTATGCATTAAGACGCAGGTGGAGCCGTAGCATTAGGTTAAAAATATCCCTGACAAAAGTACTTAACAATTAAGTTTATTTGAATAAAGCTTATTTCACTTTCACTTTCACTTTCACCTGCGGCCTGCCACCGCGTCAAAAAATTTGGGGTATTGTAAACTCGTCCTAACGAATCGAATATGTTCTATTGATTATATTAGAGAATTTTTTTTTTGCAATATTTTCCACAAGTATGGGGTTAATTTGGTCTGAATAAACTAAGCAGCACACTTCGATTATCAGGGGGCTTACCATCAGCAAATAATAAACCGTTCAGTTCAAAAGCAGGCCTTAAACAGGACTGTTTAAGGCCAGCTTTCATACTAACCGTTGAGGTCATAGTACGAAAAAGTAAGGCCGTTCAATATAAGTCCTGCTATAAGAGCTCATAGTAAGGCCCCTGATCGAAGGCGGCACAGTGCAACCACGGACTGATACGTAGTACTTATTTGATGTATAGCCTATGGGTGCGTGCAAAAAAATATAAGTTAGTGTGATTTGGCTTTGCCTTTATACTAAGACTAGCTTCCGCTCGCGACTTCGTCCGCGTGGACATTCGATAAAATCCTCAGAGAAGCTTAAACCAGGATAAACAGTATTCTATGTTTTAATTTCATAAAATTCTGTTCAGCCGTTTTTACGTGATTAGGCGGATCCCACCAAGCGCGCTGCCTTGCGAGGACGTTTGCCGCACGGGCCTCGCACGAGGCTGCTCGCTTGGTGGGGACGACCCGTCTAATTACGTAAGAGCGAGCGCTTAATCCCGATATCTAGCATCCGATTTAGGAACCAATTTCGGGTTGCCACCCGTACTTGACAATAAAATATTGTATAATAAGTTCGATTATAAAAGTGAATTTATACTATAACGGAAAGGTTTATGTTTGGAGATGACAATCGAAAATAAAAATCATAAACAATGTTGACCTTTCCGTTATTTGTGTAAATTCACTGTTAAAATATTTTTTTATCGATAGTTTTTATAAATTTTTCATTGTATCTAAATAATAATTAACAATTATTAATACTAATTAACAGACAGAGCTCGGACGAATTATCATATTTGTTTTTTTAACATGCAGCAAAGCTAATTAAAATATTCTATAACAAACTATTTTTTTAATTGAAGAATTTCTTTGTTTCAGGTACCTACGGGATCTTAATTTTAGCGGATTTAGATTTTTTATCGTTAAAAAATTAGTGCAGTGAGACTTGTATAAAATCGATGTAAGATTGGTTATTATAAACCAATCATGTAAAATAAAAAGCAAACCTAGATTAGTGAAGGCCTTTCTTAAATACCAAAAAGTTTTTAACAGTGAATGTTAGTTGTAACTTGTAAGATGCGTCGGTGTGGTGTTTCGGTGTGGTGTGAGCACAGACATTAGTATTGTTGTATGGCCTGTGGGTGTGAGTGAGGTGGGGGGCAAATGAGAAGGCGGCGCGGGTGGTGCGCGGGGCGAAGGGCGCGGTGACTGCCCGCGCTCACCATGCGGCGGGCGCTCCCAGCTCTGGTGATCGCCGCCGCATGCGTTGCTGCGTCTGCGCAGATCACATGGACGCCTATCTTCTTGGATGGGAGTAGTAAGTTATTTTCCCTAGATTCACTAAAATCCATTGTCTTTATTCTATTCTTGTTAGTTATTCTATTCGAAATAATATTTTAAAATTTTGCATTTAAATCCCGATCCCAACTCTAGTGCAGTGGGTCGAACTGGAAACGGAACGGTAACCGGAAACATTCTTTTAATGGATTTTCAGACATACGTTACTTTAAAAAAATCCACTTTGCAAAAATCCTGAATCAAGGATTAAAGTGGTCATAAAAGTTCAATAAGATCCATCAATGGATCTTTACAATGGATTTTAGTGGATCTAGGGTTTTTTTTCTATTTACTATAGTCTTTACTTCTAAGTTCACCAATGATATCCTTTTTATTTTACTTCATCACCATCATCATATCAGCCGCACGACACCCACTGCTGCGTATAGGCCCCCATGGCTCTCCACGACGATCGGTCCTTCTTTTACTTACTTTTTGATTTTGATTTTGCTTTCATTTATATAGAGCTTGTCGATGTTTCTTATCGATAAATGTTTGGCGTTCACCTCACCTTTAAGTTTAGTGCGTTGGTGATAAATAAAGGCGTAGGTGGAAGTGCACCTTATTGCGGGATCCTGAATCTTACTTACCTATCTCAAGATCAATATTCGTAGTTTTATTATGGTAGTGTCAATTCGGTTGGCAACGACTTAACAAAATTGACAGGATTAAACTAAATTTAGTTTTCCATCCTTCTCTTTTGGTATCGAAAAGACAAGAACAGGATGCTAAATTAAGTTTAGTCCTGTCAATTTAGTTTAGTTGACCTACCAACCGAATCGACATGAGCTTTTTATTTCACGATACTACCGTCGACTTGATAACCTCCTCCTATTTTTGAAGTCAGTTATAAAGGCAATCACAAATATTGTTGTAACAGTGAAAGCACCTAAGTAAGCACATATTGTAATAACAGAAAAATAAATACATTTGGTTCGGTGTTACTAAACGTTTGCAATGTTTTCATATCGAAATATATATATTCACTTAAACATAGGTATTATATTAATATTTTTCTAATAAAGGTTTTCACAGCCTGGCACGTTTTATACACATTTGGTCCCGTATTAGCTTTTACGAGGTCTAGTCAGCGGGTTTTGGTCGCCCGCACGCTCGCACTTCCGAAAACTATCTTAGTAAGGCATCCTATTCCCAGTGCACTATCCGGTTAACGTTTTGATGTCGATTACCCTTTTATCTTTTATACCAGTTTCTTAGAATTATGAATCGTGAAATATAATACAGAAATGGGTATTAAGGAAAAATTCCCAAATGAAACATACTATTCACTTTTAAACTTTCGCTTGCATTGTACTTAGTTTGTAAGTACAAAGACGCAAGTTATTTAGCTGTACCGTTTCTCGTACTCATTGACGCCACATCGTTAAAAGAATAATAAATTAACGCGTTTGGAAAGGAATTAAATGACGTTTTCAAACGCATCGGAACGCAACCTGTGCTGTCACTGTCAAACGTCCCGCGCTTCTGGCTGTCATTAATTAATAAGTATTTAATCGAAGCCACAGAACTTGAGAGACTACAACATGTACTGTGCTACAACGGCTAGCTTACGGCTAGGGTTACCAGATGGTATTATATCTATAAATCCTGACAAAAGCCTGATTTCTACTAAAAAGTCCTGACTTTTTGTTAAAGCGCCCACGCGGTGCGACATAATTAATTACTTGAATTATTTCAAGTACTTACCTTAACAAAAATTAAGTTTTAGTTTCTCGTTTTTTAAGTTTTAGTTGTTGATTATTTATTTTTAAAATTGATTATTTATTGCAAAATTAGTTGATTATTTTACTGAAAATGTTCTAGTTAATAAAAAAAAGCTTCATGTCTAAGGTTTGTTTTATTCACATTTTATGTGAATAATCCAAAAAAGCCTGACATTTTCCAAGTCTGGCCGGAATCCTGACAGGGTAAAAAGCTTGACAAGTCAGGACAAATTCTGATGTCTGGTAACCCTAATTACGGCTCATGAATACTAATTACTTCGAATTTTGAAGCACCAGGGAAATAATGTTTTTTTTATGTGTGCACATAGACAAGATTAGAAGGTTCGATGAACAACTTGGAATCCTCAACAGGTCAAGTGGATCTATGGACGCAGTCATCGACTGGGTGCGCGTGTCCCGGAGGCATCGGTGAGGACTGCGCGTGCTGCGCGAGGGATGGCGCCTGCCCCTGCGGCGACATCGCGCCTGCGCGGTGTGCGCAGTGCGGCCTCGAGCAGTACTGTGCTAATAGTGAGTTATATACGCAACATTTCAGTACAAGCACAGAATAGATATAATAGTAGGTACTAGCGTACAGAAGTTGCACTCCGCAAAATCGTTTAAATAAATTGCGACTCTTGCACCGACACAATAAAGTGTAATTCAGGTCGCACAGCGCTCCCTTCGTTCCAAAACATGCACTTGATAGTTGCCTTTCTTTCTAACTATTGCGTAGGTCTTATCTTTTCTGATGTATGAAATTTGTCCTCTCAGAGGACGCCGAACGCTTTATACTTGCATTTCGCATATTTCGCATAATACCAAATATCGATAAAAATATGAAATAATGTCTTACAACCATATGTATTTCAATTATATGCATAAGAAAAAGTATTTTTTCCATTATTAGCGATAAAATAACTCTTTTCTACAATTCATGTTGTTGCGAAAATAATAGAGTTTACTGTTTCTTAAATGCATACGTACACGCCTCATCATTGTAAAGAAAGAAATTACATTTATTTCGCACATATTACTACAATAATATCATTTTGAATAAACAAATAAACAATTACAGCGTATGTGCACACATTTACTTTTTTATTTTAAATTGCCATAGAAAACATGTTAAAAATTTTTTTTTTCTATGTTAGTCACCGATCACGGAGGTCCCACATATATTTTTGTTATACACATAAAAGGTACTAAAACTTGAGATAGATTTCATATGCGCCGGAGCTCGGGCAATTTTGCTCATTTGCCTTTAATTAAGATGAGGGCGCCACTTTGAGGTATATAGTCGCCTTAAACTAGATACAAGTACCATGGGCACCAACGTCACTTAACCATCCCTAAGGTTAAAATCGCTTGCACGCTCGCGCCGTAACAACGCGCAGAACTTACACCAATCTTGCAAGTATTTTTAAATATCGCAACCTGTGTTTGTAATACTTTCCATTTCATTTTACAGATAAAAGTTTAAAATAATAATTGTTTACGCATCCGGTAATTTCATGTTGGCTGAAATTAACATGGCCGCCACAACGTTTAAATGATAAGGCCAATTAAAACTCGACCAAGAACGATTAAACATAATGTTTAACGTTGCAATCATTATCGCAAACAATGGAAGACAATTGAGAACGGTCTAGTAGCGAGCTCCCACTGGTATTGAAAGCCAAATAATGTTTACCTTTTCCTTGAATAGCAGTCCATTATTAACCCTTGGGCAATATCAAACAGTCAGAATGCTTTTACTTGTCCAGTGAGGTTTCAACCGCGTTTTTTACGGTTTGCTTGGTCACGTCTCCCGTTTTAATTATCTTTTATCCTTTCTGTTTGACAAATGAAATCGAATGCTATGTATTTAATGCTGATACTTATTTTGTTAAATCCCTGGTAATACTTTGTACGCTATATTTAGATTTAATATAATTACTTATTACATTCTGAGATATTTCTATGAGTCGCTGTTATCATAGCCGTTTTAAGCTATGTACGAGTATGAGTATCACAAAGGAATGAAACATGAAATGAGCCTGTTTTATTTTGTCACAGAATAGCGTACAGAAGTTGCACTCCGCCAAATCGTTTAAATAAATTGCGACTGTTGCTTCGACACAATAAAGTGCAATTCAGGTCGCACAGCGCTCCCTTCGCTCCAAAACATGCACTTAATAGTTGCTTCTCTCTCTATCGCGTAGGATAGAGAGAGAGGCAACTATTAAGTCTTATCTTTTCTGATGTATGAAATTTGTCCTCTCAGAGGACGCCGAGCGATTCATACTCGCGCGCGGAGTGACAGAGCCCTGATTTTGTTTAGTATAAATTATCTAGTGGCTAGGGGTGAAATTATGGCGAATGTAAGCCGTTCTACAAAAGTGTTATGATATGCATTAGTAGTTCAGTGGGGTGGGATTTTTAAAAGGTACGCCTGGGAATCGGCTTGTATGGACCCTTCATCTACCTCTTTAGGTAGATATGCTCATGGATAATAACATGATCGAAGTTAGTTCGCAACTGTTTTGTTGAACAGGTACGGTCAGCAACGAAAGTTGTTTAACACTTTAGTACTATGTCGAAGTAACTTTTTTGACTAATGTTTCAAACCGTGAGACATCTCTCAAAAAGTTGCTATGACAAAGTACCAAAGCGTTTAGCGACTTTTGTTGTTGACTGTACCTATTTACTGAAGGTGAGTGTGAAAATATAAACTGTGAATAAATAAATAACTATATACATTTTTCCCGTGACTTCGTAAGCGAGAAATTTTATTTCTTGTGGTAGGAATAATAGTAGCTTATGTTTTACACCAAGGTGCGAAAATCGCAATCTATCTGTACACTAAATACAACCTAAGTTATTTTAACAGTTTAGGCTTCGATCAAGAATACCCTAGATGTCCGGTAAGAGCCTCAAAAATGGCACCTCAAATAGCGTCCCACTAACAAACTGGGCGCTTATTTTGCACAAAGTTATAAAAGATGTGTTTTTGTATAAAATAAGCTTATTTTGTAAAAAATAAGTGATATAAAATTTGAGTTTGTACAAAATAAGAGGTGGTTATATACAAAATTAGCACCAAGTTTGTAAGTGGGATGCTATTTGAGGTGCCATTTTTGCGTTCTGTTTTAGTTCGTGAAGCGTTTTCTAGGATATTCTTGATCGAAGGGTTTAGGCACCATTAGGTACTTTTGCATTTGTTTTAGGTATTGTAGTAATGATATCAACTAATACCCCAAACCTGAATTTGTTCATATTTCTGTTTAGTGTGCAACATCACCATCGACTCCCGGATCCTAAAGACCAAGTCAGGGAAGACGTTCGGCCAGATCAAGTCGCCGTCGCTGGAGGGCCCAGGCTCCTGCTCCTACCTGCTGCAGCCTGATGCTGGCCAGCGGGTCGAGATACAGCTGTACAGGCTAGTCTCCGTGGGACGGTTTAATGGCAGCAGGTACGTGAAGAGAATCGAAAAGTACCAATAAACTTTAAAACTATTTTAAAAAAAAATTGTAGAAGCCACGGAAAATAGCTTCTGTTTAATACAACAGAGTGACGATTTCGTCAGAAACTACATAGATCAGAAAAATATTAAAGCAGTTTTTAAGAAATATTTTTTGGAAAACATGTTCGTAAGAAACGGCTTTTGTTGCGGTGTTTGTTTTATGTAAGTATAACATTGTATGAATTTAAACAATAAATAAAAAAAAACAAAACTGTATTTGAACTCAGCTAAAATAACGTAACTTGATTGTTGTTATTGTTGTTGTTTACTTGATTGTTGCGCAATTTTCGAATACAATGATGAAACACACAAAAATGTTTTTTCAGGTTTCGTAAAACTTCTTCGTTTTATTTTTTCATAATAATAACTGTGACTTTGTTTTTGTTACAAATTAACATACCCAAATATTATCATAGCGACTATCATAGCGTAAGTAACTAGGCTGTGTTGACACAGGGCAACGATGAGGGCGGGCGCGCGGGGCATGGGGCGTCCCTCCACCGTTACATTGCAGACGAGCCGCACCTAACTTTTCACTACTGAAAGAGCGGTACCCTAATTAAATACTAGTCGTCATATTTTGTCTGCATCCATCGCCGAAATAGGAGTTTTCTCACTATACACCGTTATTTTTTAAGTATATCTAAAAATTAATAGGGATTTCAGACTACGTAAATGAACAACTTTTACTATGGGGCCAACCACAGAATCGCGAAAAAAAAATCAGCTGTTCCATATATAATAGTCGAGTCGATGTTGTACGTTTCTATGGAACAGCCGATTTTTTTCGAGATTACGTGGTTAGCCCCATAGTAAAAGTTGATCATTTACGTGGTCTGAAATCCCCATTTCATTTTTAGATACTTAATTAAAAAAATAACGGTATAGTAGCAATTATTACACTAGGTAGGTATGCCCAAATATTCCAATTTGACGGTTTCCGTTCACCTTCAATAGATATTAAGGTTAAAAAACAGATTTGCCATTATGTTCAAAGATCACAAATACATTCCTTTTGATTTTATTTGTGGAACCTAACCTAACGTTCAAATTCTTCACCATTCAAAAATATTATTTTCGTAATGTAATGTTGTAATGTATTAATTTATTGATAATAAAAAACTGTACCTAATTCACACTTATCTATAATAAATAAATAATCATTTATTTCTGTAAACTTTATGAAACAAATTGTACCTAACATTTTAAAGTTTACTAAACAAATTATTAATAAAATTACATCTAAAACTAATTAGGAATACAGGTTAAATGTATTGACTAAGTAGTAAGTACGGTATAAAATAAAATTATACAAACAAAATAAAATAATTCTAAATTATAATAATATTTTGCAAAGGTCACATGTTTAAAATTGTCGTGATAAATACTAGAAACGAATATTTCTAGATATGATTAAGATTTTGTCATATCTAGAAAAGTTCAACAGAGCACTATTTTCTTTCACGTAAACCAGCTTTTACCAGCACTTTTTGTTTGAAAAAGGGTCACTAGCATTTATAAGTATAGCTAGGTAGTCAGTACTGCCATATTCTTACACTAAAATCGATCATAATTCGATTTAAATTACAAGTATATATCAATGAGAATAAGTAGCTTTGGAATATATCTCAGTCTTAAAAGACTGAGATATTTTAAGGTAAGAGAGAACCGTGATGGCCTGACCTCTTCGTAGCCATTCTTAGAACTGTTCGTTTAATAATGATTTATTACCATTAATTTGTGAAGTTCCGCTGTAGTATGCAGTGACTCAGCGCAGGGGGATGGCCAGGAGGATCCATAGATCTGGGAATATGTAGTAAACCAGCGAACTAAAATCTTTGGAAGCTTAATTGCAAACAAATATAGCTTAAAAATAGCATCACGGGGCTGAGCAATTGCAACCCGCACAGCATTTAGTCAGGCCAGCCACGCGCCCGGTGACAGCCGTTAGCATTATTTACATTAATTGCAGTTTGTATTTTAAAGAAAATAGATTTTTTTTAGAGATTATGTCCTGTGTAGTCAAATGGTGTAAAAAACGCAAAGGCAGTAAATAGATGCAGAGACGGCAGTAAAAAGATGGAGAGGTAACGTATCAGACAAATATTTTTTCGTTTAGGTATATCTATGAGTATACAGATTATAGTTGCTATTATGCAACCAGTGTTCAGTCGCTTTGTGCTGCATAACTAAATGCCAGCATTTTTAGCCCCGCTCACTTAGTTGTAATTTTTGTTTGGTACTATATTTTGCTTGCGGAATGCTTTTCCATAGATTTTAGTTCGCTGAGTTACCATTAAATATTTGTCAAGCTACACTACCTATTTGAAGGAATTGTATAATCGTATAAATGAAGAAAACCTATAACCTACTTGAATATTTTACATACAAGACAAAGGGATAATGTTAACTACTTTCACTTGATAGTATTATCGTAAGTCGATAAGCTACTGTAATTAGGTCATTTGGGTAACCATAAAGAACCTATAAAAAAAAAGATGAAGAACTCACATTATATATTAATAATCATCGCTAATAATAATTATGTTGAGAATAAAAAACTGATAGAGTTTGTCTTACATTAAAAGTTAATAACAAACAACTATAAATCGCTTATATCCAAAGATCAACAAAGTCTAAAATTATTAAATGCAACGATATAATTTCAACTTACTGGATATGATTTCGATCCCACTTGCGCATCTCCCTCTCAAATTGCTTGGCTTCTGGCGTCGAATCAGGGATAATTGATCCAGGTCGCCAATTCTTACAGCTCTCGCACACTTCTTTGCAGTGACAAACTGCTGTTTCGTTGAGAGATATTAGGTAAGTCTTAGCCCCAATATCTTAGAGACCAAACTTCAGATAAATGAGCTTTTGATCAAAGGAACTACTAACTGTTAGTCGACATAAGTTATTACAATAAGAAACGGCTAACACTTTTCTAGATGGAGAATGCTATCTTCGAATAAAACGTTTTAGAAGTTATCTTTAAATGACTCTTACCTGGCATCACCTTAGGGCTCATCTTTGAATTTAGCCTATCGTTATGGTATTCCCGTGAACCGAGTGAACATAGCGATTTCGGAAGTTTTGCTTCAAAAGTACGATCGATGAGTCCTGTGAATAATTTATCGATATAAAATATTTGTATGTTCTCTCTTTTCATTTGTATGTCTTGTTCAATTACAGTCATTTCAATAACGTAATACCTTTTCCTTCAATGAATTCCAGCATCGTTACCGCAGTGGATTCTTTCATCTGTCCTTCTCCCTTCTTTTCAATTTTTTTCTCTACCTTTGGTGACGTTTTTTTCACGGTGATTGAATCGTGTGTCTCCTATGACATGAAAAATAAATCAATCTTTAGCTAAGGCTGGCCGCACATATACGATTTTTACATTAGGTTCCCGGATCTGGTTATCGGGTCCACCTGGAATTCAAACAACCATCGCGCGACTCAATCCGATGCCGGCCGGTCCGTTCGGGGAAGCGAATCTGAAAATCAGGCACCTGGTACTTGCGCCCAGTCTAATGTGTTAAATTTTTCTAATAAGGGATTCTGAACCCTGCTCTTTTTGAATACCTATTTTTTTTATTATGTTCGGAATACCAACAGCAGTTTTACATTGTATGGAAACAATTTCTTAAATCTAGCTACTTAGCTATTAACAGGTATTCGCAAAATATTTAGCCTACCTCACCTCACCTTGATCGAGAATGTGAAAATTCAAATATTTTCAAGAATGGACGGTAATTTATTGTTCAAAATGAGTTCTTGTTATCTAAGGCCCTCCGCTACGTCAAGCGGGATCCCGCCGCGGGTACACGGCGCGGGAATATAGATTGCTGGTTTTTGACGGACAGATGCTTGCGCACTGCATGAGTAAGCTCTAATCTATGTCGCCCCGCGCGCGAGTCCCGCTTGACACAGCAGAGGGCCTCAAGGTGACTACTTTTCAAAATCACCAATAGTTAAATGGTGACCACAACCAGGGGGAGATGAACACCTAAAAAACAACAGATATTATTTGAAACATCTAAAACTTAAAGATTTGCTAAAACTTACCGGTTCCACCATCATGTGGTGTATATCCTTTCTACTATTGATGAATTCCCAAAAGGCGCAACATTTCCTTTGCACAAATTCGTTATCTACGTCTTCGACAGGGGTGAAGTCTAACTTCAAATGCTGCGTAGTCAACGGCTCCCCACAGGCTCCGTCACTAAATATAGTAGTTTGTTCACGGGAATTTGTGACACTGTACGAGTCTTTGCTTTCACGAATTGTAAACATGCTGACGGGCTTATGATACCTTTCATGTTGTAATTCTGGATTCATAATTATTATTATAATAATAAATAACACATCTGACAATAGAGTAAAGCAAAGAGTTCAATGCATAGAGTAAAATAAATAAGTTCAATGTAAAGCATAGAGAAAGTCACGAGAAAGTAATCCAAAGAGTAGATTTTTTTTATAATGTATTTGACCGAAACCATCGTTTATTGCCTTAGGGGAGGCCTATACCCAGCAGTGGGTGTCGTGCGGCTGATATGATGATGATGATGATCGTTTATTTTTTTATTAGCATAGGTACTTACTCTAGTCTTTTAGCTTTTAGCGGAACAAACACAAAAAATTAGGTCAGTGGAAACAAAATATAAACGGTTTGTTTTGTAGTGGTAAGGTTTTCTATTCTGTGCTACTGTTTGCTGCTTCCGGATCAATGAACGCATTTCCGGATTGTGTTGAATTTTGTCAAAACAAAACGCGAAAAAAATTTATGTAGGTACCTACTTAAAAACTTAAATCCCTACACATGAGTAAAAAGGCTTTCTATTCTCTATTAGGTACCTATTTGAAATATAGTTATAAAATATTGGAGGGCGTTCGTTAAATCCATAAACTCGATATTCAGTAGTTGGGTTGCTATTGTACTTGACTATCCCATCTAAGTAGTTAGATGTACTACTAACCTACTAGGTAAAAAAATAATAAAAATATTTATTACCTTACCCTATTGATACCTTAAAAATATTAATTTCACATTTCATAAGAGGACGAATGGAGATGAAGCTTAACAAAAAAAAAACCTTGTTCCTTTTTATTACTTACTTTATTATCTGAATATCTAAGTAACCACTTTATATTATAAGACAAAAGCTTACTTCGGCGGAAACTAAAGTTTCCGATAAGTTACCTTTATCAAAATCGGCTTATGGGTTTGGCCTCATTCAATTGTATGTATTGGTGGAAACGATCAGAGGAGTAGGGTCCAAGGCTGTCTCAAACAGAGACAGCTATGATCAATGTCCCGTCAAATTGAATATTTGAAGCTGGGGTATACCGATATCGCCCACCCAAAGTACTTCCATCAATGCAAAGTAACTTAACTGTCTATATAAAATCACTATTGTCCAAAAAGTTAAAATGTAGACGTTAATATGTTAACACGTTTAAATCTACAATAAGTGGCAGATGTTTTATTTCCAAACTTGAACATAAATTTTCCAGTTCTAAAAAGTTTCGTTATCTCAAATAAAACGGCTTATAGCAAATTTTCGTCGACAGTCGTCGAAGTAAGACTGAACGATGGAAGGCAATCGGCACCTAATGGACTGTTATTGAATTTTGATTGCAACGATGTTTTACTATTTAACCGATTGCTTCAGACACCAACTTCGAATGATAATGTTAATGAGCCTGACTTAGAAGATATTCGTTTCCCTTTCATTGCTTTATTAAAAGGAAGTAGGTAAAAATGTGACATGTAAAACTCTAAGGACAAGTCCAATAAGCTTACCAACTTGACAGCTGCATAATCTAATAGTTTACTTAACAGATAATTTCATAAAAACTATATACCATTTTAATTTAAATGAAAAAATACCTGAAAAATATAGAAGATGAACATGAAGCTCATATTTAATTTTACGACCTCGGCGGTCGAGTGGTTTGTAATACGCCGGTTTTCATGGTTTCGCAATCTCTGAGGACCCGGGTACGATCCCCAGCTAGGTTAATTTAGAAAACGAACTTTTCTATATTGGCCCAGGAGCCCAATCGCGGTAATTCTGAACGTTAAAACCAAAAACGTTACGTTGTCATTTAGGTTATATTTACTTACCTAAAAATCTTTGGTTAAGCTTCATAATTTTCCCAGAAAAAATTCCCATTAAATTGTCCCAGATTGTAATACTGAAATCCTTAGGCAGAGTATTCAACAATTTTAACAAAACCAAAGCGAGATTTTTTTTGTAAACGAAACTGAAACGGTAACGATTTAGCTTTTGTTTTATCGTTGAAAATTAGCGCGATTAGGCCCCGGTCTGGGTGTTGTTTGTAGTTCCATCGTTGTCTCTGAGATTTCCATAACACAAGTGCTTTAGCTACTTACTTTGGAATCGGATCAACGTTTGTGAAGTTGTCTAATATTTATTTAATGATTTATCGTTTGTACAGTTGTGTCGGTGGGTGGATACAACTGGGCGGCGCAACTGCTGTCAAAGGCGCAGGAGGAGCGGCGGAGACGCGTCTCTGTGGCGCCAACGAGCGCTACACGCCGCCCGTGGTGTTGTTCGCCGACCATGGCGCATCTACGTTAGAGTTTAGGTAAGTTATTTTAAATAACGAATAAAACAGCATTCATCTTGGTAAAAAGTTAAAAAGAAATAGTTGTCCCAACATTCTAGCGATGCTTAATGTTACGTTACCTACTTTATTTTGTGAAATGTTACGTTACAGAAGTGTTCCGGCCCTTCTATTAATTTACTGATAATTTTTAATTTGTTTTTTATTTTATTTTTGCAGGTGTCTAGCTTGCTAGACCATGCATAGAACCACATATTTTATTTAAGACAGAAATACAAAATCATGCTTTGTAGGGTTAAATCTGAAAAACTCGGTCTTTCAACTTAATAAAAATAAGTACGCTTCTAGAATATTCGTAAAGTATCATAGTTTCACTCTACGTAGCTTGTAAAACGTAGTGATTATTTCCTCTGTGGTAGCTTGACTTGAATTTCCTTTAAGAGGATTGTCAAGCAAACGGTCTCCATACAAACGGCGATAACGTTTCCCACCCTCTGAACCTTAACCTACAGCAATGAATTTTTGGTATGTTTTTGAAATGCCTAAAAACTAGGGCTGTACGTTTTGATTTTTAAAATATTCATTGTAGATTTGAAAATATTGGCACTTCTGTGTTTTGTATGAAATCACTAAAATGCAAATATTTCGAAATCTATTATAGATATTTAAATAAAAAATCAAAACGTACAGCCCTAGTATTTAGGCATTTCAAAAAAATACCAAAAATTAATTACTGTAGGTTAAGGTTTAGAGGGTGGGAAACGTTATCGCCGTTTGTATGGAGACCGTTTGCTTGACAATCCTCTTAAGCTTTCAACATTATTAAATTCGTACATTCAATAAATTCGTTGTTTGTAGCTCTTTAGTCAAATTATTTTTAAGAAAATCTTGGCGTCGGTTTGTCTACATTATTGATCAACTGTAGTAGTTACATAAAGGAGTTTGGATGCGCGGTAAAGTATTATCATAATGCAATCGCGGAGCTGCACTTGAGCGCTCGGAGACGATCAAAGCGCTTCTCTGTGGCGCTCAGCCAAATGAACTCATTCTTATCATATGTTTCCTAGATATCTTCAGTGACCTTAGTCGTTTCTGCTGCTGTTTACAGTAACTTCGGGTTACGTAACAACTATATAACCATAAAAATTTCTATGAAAGAAGAAAATTCTTATGATATAACCTTATTTAGTTTTGAATGAACACTAAGAAGATAAATTTATTATTAATTTTAATAAGATATAACTTCAGATTTAACAGTAATGCCTACTTGCGATAAATAAAGCTATTCCATCGAAATTATATTAATTAAATATTTTTCATCGTATAGATTCAAAATAATAAAATTGCACTACGTTCCTGTTCTGAGTGAATAACTTATCTGCTTTGGATTATTGTCGTGTATAATTATATACTGGATCACAATAAATTATGCTCCTAAAGAATTGATGTTCATATCATGCTTCTTACTATTATTTCCGGACAATTGAGACGAAGTGATGTCACATCACGTTCGGAAATTTATCTCCATTCGAAGTTTGATTCAGAAAAGCGAGTTCCTGTACACGCAGGGTTGGCTGTCAAGCTGTTCAAGTTTGTAAATTTCATTACTTATGGCTGTTACAGCTGATAAGTTTCTTGCGCCCGTTCTTCTTGTCAGCTAAAAAAGTCTGGAACGGGTGGTAGGAAAATATAGACGATTCAAAAGTACTTAATAATTAAGTTTATTTGAATAAAGCTTATTTCACTTTCAGTGATTCAGTAAATATTATATACCTCTTACTAATAAAGATTTTATTGCAGATGTATAGTTAGACAGTGTTGTGTTACTTTCTTTTCAATGTCAAACTCAAACAGTTTGACAGAGAGTAACCATTATGTAACTATACATCTGCTATACAATCTTTATTAGTAAGGGGTAAATGTATACATTATGTATGTAGGTACTATTCTAAAAACTGTTCCTACTGAATTCGTCCGACATTGGGTGGTTGGATTTAAGTGATTTTTTGAAATACTTGTGTTCACTCATGTCCTTTTCACTGAAAAATTGTGGCCTCCATTTATTTTTCGTGTTGCACTAAGACCAGACTCGCCAATCTGATTTGCTCGTCTGAAGATAGAGGCTAGATGGAGTTCCAGGGTCACGCCCCTCCCAAACTGAAATCTTGGATCAGCCGCTCCGCCCCACTGTGTACACGAATTTAAAAGGCAAATATTATCTAAATGCAAAAAAAAACACATTTCACATGGTTACTGCTTTACCCATTACTAATGATAATTAACCAATTGAAACTATTCAAAGATCTTCATTTCAATTGCAAGAAGTTTTCGTCTTTAATATATTGCGGCCGTTGTACGGTCAGTCGCATAGTGTGAAATTTATGCTATGCTATTCAATGCACTTCCGTAGTTCATTAACGTCATTCCCGTATTCAGTCCAGCGACATCCCTTAGAAGCAAAACGGGAGCGAGGACAAAAGGTCGTCGCAGCGGAACCGGTAATGCTCGATTCGGAATTGCGGCCGGTCGCCTGTGGCGCTGCAATTCGCGCGTCATCGTCAGCGGCAACATTATGGCACACGATTTTATGAGATGTACAGCGTGTTAGCACCGTAAGCGTACAGTCAGTAGTCGTTGATTCAGAATTGAGTAGCTGCTAACCATTGAGTCAGCGGCAAAGTAGTTTTATTATGAGTACCTATATCTCGTGCGTACCCTTCCTCGTATTTTTGAGTTATGAGAATTCATATTTTTAGGGTTCCGTACCAAAATGGTAAAAAGGAACCCTTATGGTGTGACTCAGTCTGTCTGTCTGTCTGTCTGTCACAGCTGGATATCTCGAGAACTACTAATGGTATCAACTTGAAATTTGAAATAGTTAAAGATAAAGAAAAAATTTTTTTTACAAAAGGGACCGAAAAGGGGTCTTAAAAATTTTAAGTGGGCGACTAGGGCATGTAAGGTATCATATGAAAGAGCGCTGTTTGCAAATTTTAAAGTATTTTTTCTTTTTTTAGGCCGCATAGTTTTCGACTTATGATGAAATATGTAAAAAAAATACCGTTCCCCCCCCTTATCTCCGAAGTTTGCTAAGAGAAAAATCTGAAATAGTTCTATGTGATAGTAGTTTATGTAAAAATTACAAGAAAAATAAAACGATGTCTCAATATAACACACTTTTTTAAAATATAAAAAAACACAAAAAAATAATTAGTTCCTCTACCAGTCAACAGATGGCCCTGACCCAAGAAAAATAAATTTTGTTCCACTAACGGCCAAGAGATGGCGCTGGACTAAGAAAAAAAATAGTTCCACCATCGGCCAAGAGATGGTGCTGACCTAATACTGCAATAATAAATTAATAAATTTAAGCCGCATAGTTTTCGACTTATGATGAAATATGTAAAAAAAAATACCGTTCCCCCCCTTATCTCCGAAGTTTGCAAAGAGAAAAATCTGAAATAATTCTATGTGATAGTAGTTTATGTAAAAATTACAGGAAAAATAAAACGTGTTCAATATAACACACTTTTTTAAAATAAAAAAAACACAAAAAAATAATTAGTTCTTCTACCAGTCAACAGATGGCCCTGACCCAAGAAAAATAAATTTTGTTCCACTAACGGTCAAGAGATGGCGCTGGACTAAGAAAAAAAATAGTTCCACCATCGGCCAAGAGATGGTGCTGACCTAATACTGCAATAATAAATTTATTATTCTACAGCAGGCTCTGCAGTGTATTTTTTACGATGGTACAGAAACCCTCGGTGCGCGAGTCCGACTCGCTCTTGACCCTTTTTTTATATTCAGTCGGATGCATTCAAATGTAGGTAGGTATAGCAACGCTACAACATAGGTAACAACTGCTTTACGTTTATGTTTTGTTAAACATACCAGTTACCACAATTAAACATTTAACGCGTTATTACTTGCGCCACCATATTATGGTGTAAATAGGGATCTATTCAGGATAATGCGGGTATATTTGCTATCTAGACGTTAGAGAAAACAAACATCAATAGCCCAATTAAGAAAAGGAACGCCCAAGATGGATACCATTGCCCATGAACCTGCTCAAGTGAAATTGTAATATTGCAAAAAATGCGGCAGTCTAATGTTGCTTGAAACTGAATCTTAGTCATTAATTCCGTTTGACGAGTGTTCCAACGGTTTTGAGAGACTGTTGGGGTAGAAAAATATAACAACACTTACCATTAATTAGATAGGATTAAGAGTAATTTGAAGATTTTTTTTAAAAAGGTGCGATTTTTGTGACGACGTGTGTTTTAGTAAAATAAAATAGGTCTATTGAAATAGCTTGTCTATTAACGATCGTTCTATATTGCATATTATTTACCGCAAAACATATCGAACCCCAGAATTCTGCTGTATGAGCTATGACCGCTATTTATCATCTAATCACCCAGGTGTAGCATAGCGAAATAAATCACTCTCTTTTGTCTCGCCAGACCTGAGGCAGGCGCTCCATATTTTAGCGTACTGAATAGTTGATTTTCGGAGCTTTGCCTTGACTGTGTGATAAACTAAGGATGGATAAGCTAAATTCCAAGCTTGCTCTAAGCTTTAACAGCTTAAAACCTGTATATTTCACAATTCTGAAGATGTTATTGTAAAGTTATTAATTTAATTATTAACTTTGTCTGTATGTATCCCTTATAAATTAACAATCTTGCAGAAACATTTAAAGGTCTTATGGGAAAAGTTAATTCTAACTAACAATTGTAATACACTCATTTACTTAATTGTTCCCCAAATGTAAACGAAGGAGACCAAATTGTAGATTCATTTTTCGTAATGGGACGCTATAAGGGCAATCAGGTTTTACAACTGTTCCTTTTGATTCGATAACTCTATCCGTTTTGTTGAAAAGGGTCCTGATAGGGGAACAGATAGCCGGTCTGAGAGACTTTAAATGGCTTCGTTTTTCAATTTTAAGTATTGAAAATCATTCAACGAAAAAGCCTTTTGTCCTGGCGGCTTTGATTTAAAATAGGTTATTGTCTTGAAACAAATTTGGTATTTTACAGGATTCAGATAATTGTTACAGATCATACGTGACAAATTGTTTAAAAAAGCTGTTCCATTTTTTAATTAAAATAGGTGCTGTCTGAAACCTGTAAAACAGCCTTTATGTAATGTGGATTTTCAATCGTGATTCTCTCGGCGTAAATAATTATCCTTTATGAACAATTTTTTTATCTGTTGGACATTTTTTTTTTTAATTAACCTCAAAATAAACTTTTGTTTACCAGGATAACAGAGAAGACTGTGAGGTCGCAGTTCTTGGCGTTCTTCAGTTTCACCTCTTTGAGTAATACTCAAGGAGTGGGGTTTCATCCTCGAGGCGGCTCCAGAATACCCAATACAGGTAACTAACAAAAGGATAATACAATAATATTTTAGTGTTAATGTATTATCGAAAAACAGACGTAGTCACGCACGCTTATCATACGAAATTTTATGTGATGGACATGTTGTGCTTACAGTGTTCCGTAGTAAACAATGAAAATACAATAATTACCTTACTAACAGCAAGCTTTATTTATGCTCTATTTAAGAACTTTCCAACGGATAAGTAAGTACCTACACTTAAGTTTAAGTCTTTTTTGAAAAACAAAAAGGATTTAAACCTAGGTATACTCGCTATTGGGCACTGTAGGTCTATTCTTTATAATTGTTTGTTAATAACATTATTATTATACATGACTGTTTGCTGCCAAAATAAATTTAAAAAAGTATACACTCACTAAATACCTAGGTCAAACAAAGCCACAATTTATATTAAAAGTAATAATAATAATAATAACTTTATTTGACCTTTCACAAAAAATATTGTCACTAACAATGAAAAAGAATACTTATAATAACAGCGGTAGATAATGACAGCTACCCTCCACACTAGTTAAAAACTGTATTGCGGCAGAGTAGTATCGTCGTCTACAAGTAGCCAACATAAGTTTACAGTATACGCAAGGTGAACAGATCAAATTAACTAACGTAGCTAACTCAACTTACTAATATTAATATTAATGTGTCAACTTTATACCATTAATGTTTATTTTTAAAAGTTTGTATAATAAATTTGTTTTAAATACTTTGTTTATACCTAGATAATTTGAACGAATATATAATTATTATGTAGTTATTTAAGTGTGTGAATAAAAGTAGTTTTTTTTTATTTAAATTTACATAGTATATATAAATAATTGTGTTGATTTTATATATTTAACTATTTTATATATTATATATATTTAAGAATTTTATTTATTAATTTGAATCATGCACGTGCCTTATATTATATTTAATAACTCCTCTGTAGCTGTGTAATCCTTTGAAGATAGAAAACCTGATATTGATACTTTGCAATTATAGTAATCTTTGTTATGCAATGGTTCATGTATGCGACAAATTTTGTTATAGAGCCAGGTAGTAAAAGAAAAGTATTTTCGAATAATCTTTTGTAGACCTATATTATAACGAATTTCTCGTTTTCGTTGTAAAATAGAGACTCAGTAAAGAAATTATTGTTCCTCAATCCCTTGATTCACATCAAACTTGGCAACTTTTATGACGTGAACCACATTCATGACGTGCGAGGGCAATATGGTTTTATTTTTACGACTGGCTGTGGCAATATAAAACGTCACAATCCACAATTTAGGGCTCCATGCTATTTAAAAAGCGACTGACAGACACTTTTTAGGGTTCCGTAGCCTAAATGGCAAAAAACGGAACCCTTATATATTCGTATGTCATAGCCACTTTATTCCGAAAGTATTACACAGTTGAAACTTAGTAGGTAGATGTATTCTGTTAACCGCTTAACTATTTTAATACAAAAATAAAAAAAGTAAAAGATTAAGGGGGGGAACTGAAACTGAAAAAAAAAAATTTCTTCAAACCAATACGTGCGGGGTGTCTATAGATAGGTCTATAAAAATTACCTTAATAAACACTTTCAACGAAAAATAAGTTTGAACGAGTTAAAGTAATTAGTTTTTGAGATATAGCACATTTTCCAAAACCGCAAATATAACTTTGTCTTTCATACCAACACTGTCAAAAACAAAGTTATTTTTGCAGACGAAAAATGATAGTGGTGTTAAATATGGTATGGTATAAGGTAACTACGGAACCCAACGGCGTGTGGCCCGACTAGGGTTGCCAACCGTACTATAATATATAGTATTGTAGGTACTATATTACGGGTCTGCGTACTATATACTGTTGAAGAAATATATAGTACGCAAAAATACTATATTTTTAATATCGAACGCTAACGCTAAGAAACAATCTTAATTTTTTTTTATTTGTGATCGAGCATTTTTACTGATTCGATAGCGTTTAGTGTATATCGTATCTTAACCCAGTTGTTACTGAAACATTTTTTTATCTCGTATCACAGCAGTTTTTTAGTATTGTTAATTTGATGCATAAACTAAAATGGAAAAATACCAAAAAAAACTAAATTTTCAGGAAAGCCAAAACAATGTCAAACGATCACTGCGGCGATTGCTAAACAATAAGAAAAAGTTTTCCGCTCATTTATATTTTTAAATTGAGGATATTCCTTATACTTATTTTTGATCTTTATAACGATCAGTCGTCTAAACGTATCTGTCTTATTAAAGCTTCAAACGATAGTTGGTCATTGGTTGGTCTGCTCTATTTTTGTTTTGAGATTTTGTTGGTAATCATCTACAAAATATAACATTGTTCTTTCTTTGACAAATATAAGTCAAGTCTTAGATAAATTCGTTATGGAAATTGGTAGCGATAACGAAAGTGCATCAAGTTCAATTCAAGTGCGCCGCTAACGCTGATTAAAAAGCGAAAGATACAAAAAAGACTCCTAAAATATCCAAAACTTGTTGAAAAATGCAAAAACTGAAAAAATATAGTTTTTATAAAAATAAATAAGTAAAAAAATATATTTGCCTATTAAATTCTATATTTTTTTAAAGTGTAAGTACTATATTTTTTTTAGCTCAATTTGAAAAATACTATATTTCGCCAAAGACTTGTTGGCAACCCTAGGCCCGACACGCACTTGGCCGGTTTTTTTAAGATGCCTATAGTTTTTAAGAGAAAAACTTACTCTTTAATTATTAAAGAGTGTATCGAACACCTATTTGAAAAAAAAAACATAATACTTACCTACAGAAAAAACAAACTAAGAATTGTTCCTTTGATGGTGCAAAGCGACTCACTTCCCGCTTTCGATATCGATACGTCATGAAAATTTCATTCATTTTAATATTTCAAAGCTTACCTTTTGTGAGCGTTTGAATTGAAAAACTTTTAAAGCTACATCGATCAATAAATGTATTATTACTCATCTTCAGAACTTTTAACTGAATTTCTTTGGCGCCTTTAATCATTAATGTTTTCTATGTAAATAAATAAACTTCCTGCGAAATATATCCTAAATTCAAATACGTTAGGGTGAAAAAATATAAGCTTAAATATTCATGAATAGTAAAACAAAGGTACTACGGTAACGCCGTAGGTAAAATATTCATCGATTCTTTGAGAATCGTACTTGGGAATTTACCTATTCATCCCTTTTCTAAACAAGTTTTCTCAAGTATATTGTGAATTGATGCTTAAAGAAGAATAGTAACAATGGAATAATTAAAAGATTTCAAAAGAACAATAATGTCCTAAAAATGTTTAACAATTTAATTTATCAGTTTTTTTCATTTACCATGCGTTTTTAAATTTTCTGTCGTTTCTGTCACAAAAATAGATATTATAGGTATTTATTAATAGACCAAGTAAGAGCAAAGGGCGAGCGAAACCTCTCTGTTTCAGCTTGGGCAAAAATGCTTTCCGTATGTCCGTCCGGCAGTCCGGCTGTCCGTCTGTTCTCTTCTACAAATCGCATTACTCAACAGATTCTCGTGAAATTTTGTAAGCAGGTTCTATAATTAGGTACAAAGATTTTTTGGGCGACAAAATGGCGGAGATAGATTTATCTAAAGCTGTAGACACTCATAGAGTTTTATTCTAACTATCTATCTAGTTGGTAATAAATCCAATTAGTGCTCGATATCAATACAATATGTTTCTACTTATATGATAAGCTTTGACGATTTATTAGCTTTATTGTGCGATGTATTATCCACTTGTCTACAAAAGATCGTCGGAACTGGGCACAAGTGCGGGCGACGTACCGCGACCCTTATCATTCAGTTGCTCATAATTATTTTTTGTTGGTCCGCCACCTTTTCAAAGCAATATAATATAGTTCATAATAACAATATTGTATTGGAGATTTAAATATTATATACTATGTTTTTGTATATAAACGTTGATGGTACTGATATTCGTTATCTCCCTTTGTGTCTACATAAATCATAAATTTTGTTTGTACGATTATACAACTGAATTTAATAACCGATAATACTACTAACATTGTTTCAAATCCCACTAATTGAAACCCCTAAAAAGCCAGCGAACTAAAATCTATGGAAGTGTAATTGCAAACAAATATTGCTTAAAAAATGGCACCACGGGGCCGAAAAAGTACAACCCAGCTTTAGTCGGGCCAGCCACGCACCCGGTGACTGACGTTAGTGTTCTTTTCAATAAATTGCAGTGTGTATTGTAGAGAAAAAATTGACAGAGAGAGTTTATTAAAAATGACGTCCTTTTTATTCAAATGGTGTAAAAGATGCAAAGAAGGCGGTTCAAAAATACAGAAAAACCTATCTCAATTTTTCGTTTAAGTATAGAAAATATCTATAAGTATACAATTTATGGTCGCTAATAAGCAACCATTGTTCAGACGCTTTGTGGTGCATAATTAAATGCCAGCATTTTTAGCTCTATCCACATACTTTTCGTATGGTGCTATTTTTCGAGCAGAATGCTTATTCCATAGATTTTAGTTCGCTGTGAAAAGCAGACGAATCATCAGGGTAAAATCTTAGTAAAACATTAACGATATTTGTTAAATTCAGTAGAATAGAAATAGCATTAATATGTCTTCAATAAATTCAAACGAGCAGAAATGAAATGCTATTTTCAAGTTCCGTTTGCTCTGCACACTACAAGAAATTGCAATGTGATGATGTGACAAGACCTTGCGGAGCGAGCTAAATTGTCCTCGCTAACTCGACGCCGCATTTTGCCACGTTTTGCTACGTAAAGTGCACTCTTGTTATATACGTACCGTCTGCCACTGGGTAGAGAAAATCATTGTTAATTTTTGTATTTTATCTATTACATTGCATTTGGTGCAACTTGCAACGCGTAATTGTATCAAGAATATTCAATTCAGTTTTGAGGATTTGTTGCTCACAATATCCCCCTTTGAATATAAACAGAAAGCTTGATTGCATCGGATTAAACTGAGTGACCAATAGATTCATGAGATTCATCGAATGATACGTAATTCTGATTTCAATCTGTGCCACAAATTGATTTTATAACGAATGGGGGTTGCAACCGAGAATATTATTGATTGATTTTTCTCTTTTTTTTAAACGATAAAGCATACCCACTGGTTTAGTTACCATATTAAATTCTTTTACCACAAAAAAGGGAAGCTTTAATTGAATACAAGCAATCTCTAAAGCATAATAATATGGTAGTTTGGCAATTTTTTTTTGGGTAAGTAATCAATGACTAAAAATGAAACTTAAAAATAATGAATATTCAGATAACAAACTAACTTAACTACTTATGTTACTTAATATAATTGAAAAATACTAAACAAAAAAGACTTACCCGTAGCAGTTCAGACGGGTGAGTCGATTTTTTTAGTATTTTTCAATTATATTAAGGCGGTTGTATGACCGAAAGTGGCGCCCTCAGAGGTTTTTATTTAATAAGTTATTATTAGAAAAAGATTTTAATAAATAATGTTTGTTTAGTAATGAGATTTTAGGGCCCATGGTCTAGTATTTTTAGAAGGTAGCACTACATGCCCTCGTAGTCATTCGTAGAAGTAGATGTCAAAAACGGCCACTTTTAGCAGTTTTGCTATCTACTTCTAGCAGTGACTACGAGGGAATGTAACAATACCGTCTAAAAATACTAGACTGTGGGCCCTAAAATCTCCACGATAAACAATTTTAAAATTGTGTATTAGAATTATAATATTAAATATAATTCACGGCGGCGCCACTTTCGCTCAAGGTACCACCTTAAGTAACTTAATATATAACAAAATAAAGTTGTGAATGCTAAAATCTAAAAATTCAATATTAACTACTTAAGTAAAATAAACTAAATAACTCATTTAAAAAAAGAGTTTGACAAGCATTTAGGAAGCTAGAATTGTTTAATTATTTATGGGTTTCCTTGAAGCTTTGGCATGGCTACTTTTACATAATGTGCACAACCATACAGAACGCTTCTACAAATTAGTTATTGCCTATATCAATATTTACATACTAGGTATGTAGTAAGAAAAGAAACCCTCACTGGACCAGTTAAGTAAATATTCCCGTCATAACAAGTGACTACTTATTTTTTGGCAGTCACGCTATTCAGACGACACTCGGGTATCACGATTCGTGACACATTGTTTGTCGCAGGCCCTTAGGTTCGGCCTCCAGGGGGCAGGAGGCCTGAATGTATAATCTTTAATCTCATACTTTAGCCGGCGGGCGTAACGTGACGTAACTTGATGATGCAAGTATTTTGTGAAAATGAAGAAGATTGGCATTTTAAGATTATGAAAAATCCATCAATATAAACTATAGTAACTCTGTGAACTGTATAACTACCTACACACACACACAAATAAATAAATATATGTAGCCTAATAATTTCAATAGTTTTTAGGCATATTTGTTAATTCGTTTTATTCGTCTAATTGCATACATAAAGTCTGGAACGGGTGGTAGGAAAATATAGACGATTCAAAAATATTTAATAATTAAGTTTATTTGAATAAAGCGGTATATTGGTTGGTTGCAGCCCCAGAATATTGCTTGTACTCATTTCTGTCTGTCTGTCTGTCTGTCTGTCCGTCCGTCCGTATGTCACAGCCATTTTATTCCGAAAGTATTAGGATTACACAGTTGAAACTTAGTAGGTAGATATATTCTGTTAACCGCTTAACGATTATAACACAAAAAAAAATTAAGAATAAGGGGGCGCTACCCATACATTGAACTGAAACTAAAAAAAAAAAATTCTTCATACCTATACGTGCGGGGTGTCTATAGATAGGTCTTCAAAAACGACATTGAGGTTCCTTAGACAATTTTTTCTCAAAGTCAACCGTTTGAAAGATAAACACTGCCAAAGTGGTAAAATGTGTGTCCCCCCCCTCTAACTTTTGAAATAGGCGAGTGAAAAATCTAAAAAAAATATATGCTATAGATCTTAATTCAAACGTTCACTGAAAATTGGTTTGAACGAGAAAATAAAAAATATAAAGATTAAGGGGGGGCTACCCTGCGGGGTGTCTATAGATAGGTCTTCAAAAATGACATTGAGGTTTTTAAGACAATTTTTTCTCAAAGTCAACCGTTTGAAAGATAAACACTGCTAAAGTGGTAAAATGTGTGTCCCCCCCCCTTTAACTTTTGAAATAGGTGAGTGAAAAATCAAAAAAAAATATATGCTATATATAGATCTTAATAAAAACTTTCACTGAAAATTGGTTTGAACGAGATATAGTAATTAGTTTTTGAGATATATCATATTTTCCAAAATCGCAAATATAACTTTGTCATTCATACCAACACCGTGAAAAATAAAGTTATTTTTACAGCCGAAAAATGATAGCGGTATTAAATATGGTATGGTATATAAGGTAACTACGGAACCCTACGGCGCGTGCCCCGACACGCACTTGGCCGGTTTTTTTTTTCAATATTCATATTCTTTTAAAGTTTTACGAGAACTCATTAGTTTTTATCCATAAACTTCCAAGGGAAATTAATAAAATTATTTTGATCTCAAAAATCAGCTCTGAATTTATTATAAGTAGCTGTACTTAATTAAACACAAAAATGAAATTTTATTGTTAGAATTTACCGAGGTTAGAGCTTACCATTCTTCACAGATTACAGAAAAAAGTTTTTATACATTTTATTAAAGATCTGGCGGAATATATTACACTGTAAAAATTAATAGGACCTATAAAGTTTTGATATTACTCAAGTAATGGTCCTTTACTTCGAATGACTCTTTAATAAACATCTCTACGCAAAATTAAATTGATTGAATAATGGAAGCCAGTTATGCGAAGGCTAATTGATTTCGGAATAAAAAATTCCTTGAAAACCGTCGGTGCACGCGAAGATGGATGAATATGGATGAAGCAAATTAACTGGGTTTTGATAAGTCGAGACGAGATTTGGAACACATATTTGCAAATACATTAAATTGGTAAAAGAAAAATGGATGGTAACTATAGTGATATTTTGAGAGACATTTTCAAAGTTTCCTGTTTTGAAATAAATATGACCTACATTCTACTCTTGACGTGTTGTTTTCCTAATCATATTTTTTTTAGAGTTCCGTACCCGAAAGGGCCAAATGGAGCTCTATTGCTGTCACTCAAGTCCATCTGACCATCTGTCGTCTGTCACAGTGCTCTAGCAGCTAAATCAATGAAGCTACAGTCTTCATATTTGCAACAAAGATGTGTCTTGCTGGCACTGATAAAGTATTAAAAAATATTCAAAAAAATTGGATGGCGGCTCCCATATAAGGCATGGAAAATATTTTTTTTTACCAACACGTGTGTTATCATTGTTTAGTTATTATGAAAACAAAGATTATATTTTTATTCAAAAAAATATTAGAAAACAAAGGCATGAGCAGCTGCCAAAGTTAGTTTTTTTCCAAAATGTTGTTCCGAAGTATTTTTTAAGTTCCCATAGAGGTGTTATCTTATTATTTACGTATAATCTTACAAACAAATACCAAATATTGATAAATCTGTTTTCGTTTTTAATTCCCTCATTTTCCTATTACTAGCCAACATAATTTTGCGGTCAAACGCGTAGTACAGCATAAGCCCCGCGCCCTATTTGGTACGGAACCCTAAATATGCGAAGTCCGCCACGTACTTGTTTCTTTGATCTTGAAACTACTGTTAAAAATATTACTACCCCGAAAAGCGACGGTGCCCATATCAATCTAACGATGCGAAATATAATCATAGGTAATCAATGACAAATGAACTGTTGTCATGCAAGTAAGTACATATTAAACTTTAATAAAATTATTGAGGCCCTTTGTGCTATTGAGTAACGTCGCGAAGTGCCCGCTATGTGAGAATAAATTGACGCTTGGGCCAGAATAGCTTTAGTAAAAGAAATACTTTTGTCAATGTAGGTCACAATAGGCCCTTTGTTTTATCCCTTGTCATTCAAAACGTCTTGTGTTATCGACGTAAACTTGTGCCATTGTGAATTTTTTCTTTTCTATTACGGTACCATCAAATAAATAGTTTTCCTTTTATATGGCAGTTGTACCACGACGCAACATTTATTTGGAACGTAATCGTCTTGTCAAACCGTCACAGCTACAAAAACACGTCTTTGTTGTTACTGCCTAAAGTAGGTTGGGTTCATATACATTAATAATAACATTTGCGGTTATTTTGTAAGTTTATCTAAACAGGGTTTCGTAATTGAATGCCGCAATACCTTAAGGTGGTACCCTGAGCGAAAGTGGCGCCGCGGTGAATTATATTTAATATTATAATTCTAATACACAATTTTAAAAATGTTTATTGTGGAGATTTTAGGGCCCACAGTCTAGTATTTTTAGAAGGTATCACTACATGCCCTCGTAGTCATTCGTAGAAGTAGATAGCACTTTTAGCAGTTTTGCTATCTACTTCTAGCAGTGACTACGAGGGAATACTAGACTGTGGGCCCTAAAATCTCCACGATAAACATTATTAAAATGTTTTTCTATTAATAACTTATTAAATAAAAACCTCTGAGGGCGCCACTTTCGGTCATACAACCGCCTTAATGACAAAATTCTAAAACATTCTTACGTTTCAATAAGTCTAGAAAGTTATTAACGCGAATTACATTTTTTTATCAACGCTTCTCGAATATGGGATTGCTCTCTACCACGACGCGATCGAGAATATCGAGATCGAGTTGAAACCGAGTAAACGTCAAAACGATACAGTGGAAACCATGGAAACTGTTTTCACTGTACCAAAATAACTGATTTTTGACGTTTATTCGAGCCTGAATGTGAACTCGATCCCGTCAATCCCTGTCGAGAGTACCTAGGGGGGCAGACTACAAATGCCTTGGGAAACTCAAAGGAAATGACAATGAAAGAAATTATTTGTAATGTATGTTTAGTAAGTAAATTACTTTCAACCTTATTACAACATGGTTAAGTTCCGTTTTTGGTTAATTACCGTCGACATTATAAATATTGTAGTGTGAAGGTAGCTGCCATTATTTTCATTATTTCTTTTGTACGGTACTTAATCCCTTCTTCAATAAACCGTTGTTCGAGACTGACCTGTTTTAATTGTGCACCGCAAATCCAAGTATATTTTATTATTCTTTAAAGAGTAAGACCAAAACAGGGTGCCTACTGCCATGTCTTAGCGCAGTATTATTTCATTCTTACTATGCTATTTCTTACTACGACCTTCATAAAGTATGTAATAATGTTTCCGTTGGAAGTTTTGTGACGTCATCATTCCATCATTCACTTAAACCGTACCACGACGTGTCTTTTGACAGCTCGCATTATTGTTTTTGTGTCAAATTTTGAGAAATTTTGCAGTCTTAAAAAAGTTGCTTTTTCTCGACGGAAACAAAACTATTTTAAATTATTTTATTTAGAAATTGGAGATTGCGTCATAAACAGTAAGTGAAACGTTTTTATACATATTGTTCTTCATTGTGAATGTAATATTAGCTGGTATGTTTCATTTATCGGAGCTCGGTGGCGCAGTAGTTTAGCGCCTGGCCCAGCGATTGCGGAAGTTAAGCAACGTTCGCAAGGGTCGGTCATGGGATGGGTGACATGGGTGATAATGTATTATCTCGAGCTCCTCCGTTCTTCGGAATGCACGTTAAGCCGTTGGTCCCGGGTGCATTTGCAGTCGTTAGCACCCACCAATCCGCATTGGGCCCGCGTGGTGGGTTATGGCCCGTCCTCCTTACCACCCATAAGAAAGGCCTGTGCCCTAGCAGTGGGGATATCAAAAATGGCTGATGGACATGGCCATGTTCCATTTATATTTGATAACAAATCCTTGTAAACTCCATCACCTATGGCATTAAGGGTTGCTGTAATTTCGTTCTATTTTCTGTGCGAGTATTCTTTCTTAAGCCTGCAACGACCTATTATAGGCCGAAGCAATATCCTATTGGAATTTAGAAACTCCCATAGAAGTTCTAATAATTAGATCTTATCGTACGGACTACGGACACGCGACTAGTTTTTTTTACTGAAAGACAAGAAATAAAGCACTGCGCGTTTAAAGGTGATAAAGGTACAAAAGTTAAAGGTGATAAAAGGAAATCTGTATTTACTTACGTTAAGTTATTAATTTACAAAGTTCAAACACAAGCGCGCTTACACAGTTTTTTTTTTAATTATCGCATTCTTGGCCGTTGTTCTCTTCTTATTATTGTGTTTTGGCAATCTACTTTCCTCTTGGAAGTAATTTTTGCCAGTGTCAAGTGTAGATAGCAAATAAGCCGTAGTGATGGCTAGCAGGGAATAGACAATTTCGCAATATCATTCGTTCTTTGGCAGGAATAAAGTATTATTACTTTGTGCAGGTTGTGGTACGAATTTGAATAATCTTATTGTAAGCTTATAACAAAACGATCATAAAACATGATGGTTTTCTAAAAGGTGATGGTAAGCTTCCTGTACATCTATTATATTATAGTTATGAACAATCGCCTGTCTAGGTCCTCATGTACAACGGACAGAGGCAATACAACTCAAAGATAGTCGAAACGAGGCTACAAGGTATGTTGCCGAGCCAACTCAGTCGAGCGCGAAATACGGTCGAGAAAGTAACAGGACAGGACCTAGCCTTTGGTCTTCTAAAGATAAAAAGAAGTAATTAAATTGTTCACGAACAAAACGTAGAATGTTTGTCGTTTTGTCGCGATATAGGTTAGGTATATCGTAGTAGGTTTGTTAGCTGTACTTTTTTATTAACTATCAATAATTTCCTATCGTTGTTATCATTATTATTAGAAATGAGTAGATAAATTATTTAAATATCTCCCGACAATTATAAACAAAAGTAATTTTCCGTTTTAATTTTCATATATTATCGATATTCTGTTTCGGAATTCCGAATCAGATTCCGTAGTCTGTGTGACGGGCCTCGTTTGATGTATTATACCGCCAAATTGAAAATGTCTGTCATTGGATTGTCTGTCAAATTATAATAAATAATAATTAAATATTTGACATCATCACATACAATGATCCGATTCCAAAGTAAGTAGCTGAAGCACTTGTGTTATGGAAATCAGAGACAACGGTGGAATCACAAACACCCAGACCTGAGCCAATATTATATTTTTATTTTATTTTTGTTTAATTGGCACAGAAACAATATACAAATTATAATTTTAACAAAAAGAAATGAGCTTATAACATGTTTTTGTATATCTATTACATCTATGCACAACATTTGACTACACACATGGTTACATTGCAATATTATTACAATACATACATATTTTTTAAAGAGTTATAGAAAAGTTAGTTTTCTAAATTGACCCAGCCAGCCGGGGATCAAACCCGGGACCTCAGAGATGGCGATACCTTGAAAACCGACGTACAAAGCCACTCGACCACGGAGGTCGTCAATTTTTTTGCATGACTTTTATTTTAATTTATTAATAATTTACCTCTATTATCTAACAACAAGAATTTTATAGTAGAAATATCTAACAACAATTTGAACTTTGTTATTTAACCGTCTTTTCTGTATCAAATTTTGTGCTCGCAGCACGTTATGTCACACCAAGAACTTTAAATTCATTTGGGTCACACCTTAGAGTAAGACGCGTTCGTACGAAGCCGCGATGCTCGAAGGGTCACACGCATAAGTTTTTGCATTTGGCGCCATTGTATTCTGTGGTAAGCCCGACAGGTTTTATTGGTTAATACGTCGGATATGTCGTTTGACATTTAAAACAACCAATCAAACGATTTTAGTACAGTCGCTTGTGGCTCCAATAGTGCCTCAGTATCACACCCTATTTGAAATCTGTTGAACCTTTTTATACTGCGCCTGTATATTTAAGGTGCGCGTCCACTGCATCGGAATCGGAGCAGACGGAGCGGACATTTCTATCTGATTTCCAAGTAGTGATTTCTGCGCCATACAAAGTGACAAATGCCGACGCTCCGTCGTCCGAGCCGTACCCGATGCAGTGGACGCGCAACTAAAAAATTCCTCTATCCACTAGACTGCGACTGGCTGTACCAAGATGTGTCGTGCCGGGGCCCCGGCACCTGCGTGCTGGCCAGCCCCGGCTACCCGGGCCTGTATCCGCCACACAGAAGGTGCCGCTACCTGTTCGCGACCAACTCAGTCAACACCAGAGTCAAGATCATATTTACTTCCATACTGCTGCCTAGAAAGTAAGTGGATTCACATACATACATGCATTATACTCACGCCTGTTTCCTATGGGGGCAGGCAGAGACTATGGATCGCCACCTGCTGCGATCTTTGCACACTTCTTTTGCTTCATTCACATCCATCAATCTTTTCATACATGCCCTGCGGTTTTTGTCACTGCGTAAATAATTATTTATTAAAGCTCTCTAGGACGCCCTTGCGCAACCGTTCCTTCCACATTCGCACAATATATATCTTTCCTGATTCGCCTTTCATTCATCTTCTCTAAGTGACCAAACCACCGGAGCATTCCTTTCTTAATTCTTGTCACTATATCATCATAAGTGGATTTTTGTTTAATTATTCGCGTAGCTATCGTAGAAACAGTAAATTTAAAAGTATCGTATGATAGTTTATTACAATTTCATTTATTGTTGAAACGAAACAAAATGTTATTACTGCAGCATGAAGCCCGCTATTAGAGTTCAGTTTTATTATCACTGAAACAAAGAACCATTGTTCATTTAACAACAAAATAACTTTGGCAGTAGAATTATGGCAGGTGTTCGACTAATCAGAGGATGCGACTGGCGACATTTTATGTCTGTTCCACACGCTATCCTTCATCATAACAAAAAGTTTCTACTTCCATTGCCACAAACATATTATTATCTCTCAATACACCAGTAAATTATTATTCACAATGACAAACTTACGACAGAACATTAGTAGATTATTTTTACATTTTTACTTTTCATATTAAAATTATTGATATGTACACCTTCTTTACAAGATATAGTAATTTATAATAATAAAGATTAATACAAATAGTAGTAAAATGTTTGAGTTTGTTCATGTTTGACCTTTATTCCTTTTTCGAAATTTATCGATATTGCTGCATCAACAGTTGAGCCCAGCCCTTTATGTCAAAAACGTGTCATATTTTGATGTGTGACTCATCCGTACACAAATTTTTGCTGTTTTGTTTTATTTTTTATGTGTGGGTGTCGTCATTACAGTGTTGTTTTTGTATGTAAGTGTGCGGAACTGCACTTGTGTGCACTTTCCCCCCCCCCCCCGCAAAAAATGCCAGAATAATTTGGATGGAGTTAATCGCTAAGGCGCCTCCCTTCGGTACGAAGCCGCGATGCTCGAAGTTTTGTGTGAACTACCTCGATGATCAGTCGTATAACTTCTTTGTTTATGAACTGAATAAGTTAATTATTTTTTTGTTGGATATGGTCTTAAGTGTAGTTCTCTAACCGACTTAAAAAAGGAGGTTCTCAGTTTGACCCGTATGTATATATGTTTCTCCGCGATTAACTCACGTTTGGCAGAGCCGATTTTTCTACCTAAATAATATGGGTCTACCCTTTATGGCAGATCTTTTTATGTCATAATTTTATTATGCATAACAACTAATGGCATAAACTTAATGTCGCAGAAAATCGTTTGGCATACACTCATTTATCATACACTTAAAACGCATAATTTTGTAAGCCAGAATCATCTTTTGGCATACATTTCATATCCATAATAATAGTAGAACCATCATATCGCAGAAAGTTCACAGTCAGAATCATCATATCGCAGACAGTTTATAGTCAGAATCATCTTTTGGCATTCATTTCATAATCTGTAGTCATTAAAAGGCAGAACTATCATAGGGGAGACCGGGGATGGTTGACTACTTTTTTACATAACCATACATATTTTTTGTGTTTTTATACATACAGACAATAAAACTGCATCAATGGATAGAAGAACTATTAAACTTATAAAAAAATATAAAAACTAGTCCATTATTCAATATAATGATCATAATTTAACGCATTTTACAGAACACCAACTCTTAGTCAATTTACCCCGGGTCCGGGGTAGATTGACTATATGCCAGGGGTAAGTAGACTTACGTATCAATAAGTGACAAATTATGAAAAGAGTCAAGTAATAAAAATGATTTTAATCAGGTACAGACATTATCTTACAATAAGTCTTTAACAAAACTATCATTTTTTTGTTTTTATTTAAACATTTATTAGTTTCATTAATTAAACATGTAATATGTGGTGACTTCCGGTTGGGGCCGCAGCGTTTCCGCCGAATAATAACGTTGCTTGTACGTTACAAATTATTTATTTCCGTAAGACTTGAGCAGTACAGTTAGTTTGAAAGCGGACCCAGTTATGACTCACTCGCGTGGGTGCAGATCTAGGTGCCGTATGCTATATACCTATTTGTCGCAAGAAATGACTGAGGAAGAATCAATAGCTTGGTTGCAGCCTCAGTGCTTTTTCTCGACAGTACAAAATTCAGTCATAGTATCTATACAATTTGCAGCAGCAAACGCAACCGCGATTCACAAGACTACAGCGCCATCTCTTGATGAGTAGCGGTACTAATATTTTAATACATTTATGTAAAAGTTTAAGGTGTTACAAACAGTTTAAAATCAACTTTTCTTACGCTAAAAATTAAATACACATTTTTATTGCTCTGTTGAAATTAAAGTAATTACTAAAAATCTAATTTTAGTATTTAAACTTAATTACCTATATATTTGTTATGTCATCAAAAGTATAAATCATTTTGTTCAAACTAAACTCTTAATCAGTCTCATATTAATCTTTGTATTCTTAAAAAAACAGACAGTGTATTAGCTCGTTCAGTCCTTCTTTTATAGGTCCTCATTATACTGAAACAAAATGAATATTAAAACACGAATAAAAGGTTAATTTACGAGATATTTTAAACATCAAATCAAATTGGGGTTGGTTGACTATTTAACCAGCCCCGAAAGAAATTAGTCTACCAACCCCAGTCGCCGTTTTAAGTTTCAATGGCATGGGTTACTTAAACACTGCCATCAACTTAAGAAATGATACATGAAATATGATTGATATGCACTCACTAAACACTGTGACTAATAGGCAAATGGTTAACATAAAATGTATAGGTGTCAGG
Organism: Agriphila straminella; assembly: GCA_950108535.1. Classification (NCBI taxonomy): domain Eukaryota; kingdom Metazoa; phylum Arthropoda; class Insecta; order Lepidoptera; family Crambidae; genus Agriphila; species Agriphila straminella. The sequence continues at coordinate 7,429,448 of OX467306.1, read as the reverse complement.
TGAAAAAATATGCAATATGAAAATATTACTTACATGATACGAAAACAAATCACGTGTCACTGCTCGGAAACGGTATGTGTCCGCGGCGCGGCGCTTCGGACGACTGAGCGGGGGGCGGAGAGTTATGTGTGGCTGGGCCGGGATGACGTAATATTCATATTGTTGACGAGTTTTTGGAGGTTAGTCTACCTACCCCTATAGTCAACCAGCCCCGGTCTCCCCTATCGCAGACAGTTTATAGTCAGAATCATCTTTAGGCATACATTTCATAGAAAATTTATAGAATAATTTTGTATTTCTTACATGCATGTTTCATGCTGCATGCATCCTTAAATGCAAGCAAACACGCATGCGAGCAAGTAAAATAAAAAAATCTATTTTTTCTAAGGATAAAACAAATAATAAATTGTAGAAACTAGTAAGTATTATTTTTAAGTTTGTTACAATAACATCAAGATATTTGTTTAAAAAGTGAAGAATGTGTACAATAATCAAGAAATACCAGTTTTTAGTTGTTATAATAATGAGAATATAATCTATATTCTAACACATGCGAGCATTGTAAAGATCCGCTCGCTCCGCTGCGAGCGGTCAAAACACTAACCTACCCTAACTTACCAGTTACCTACCTAGCCTTAGTTTTTTTTCTTTGCAGCGGCAGCATGCATGCAGGCATGCAGCATACAAGCAAGCATGCAGCATGCAAGTAAGCATGCAGCATACAAGCAAGAGCAGGCAAGCATGCACGTGCAGCAGGCAGGCAAGCATTCAGCATGCATGCAAGCATGCAAAATGCAAGCAAGCATGCAGCATGCATGCAAGCATGCAAGCAAGCATACAACATGCAGCATGCATGCAAGCATTATGGAGCTCCGCTGCAAGTGGTCAAAACACTAACCTAACCTACCTAGTGCACTAAAAGTTTTTCTTTATAGCGGGGGGCCTCAGGGGGGGCAGCCCCCCTGCACCCCCCGGCAAGCATGCAAGCAGCATGCATGCAAACAAGCATCCAAGAATGCAAGCAAGCAAGCAAGTATGCATGTATGCAAGCAAGCAGCATGCAGGTCGGTTTTGCAGCGATTCATTTCTGTTGTTGACATTTAGCACAACATATTGACAGACCTTTAAAGACAAATATTTAATTAAATTTAAGGTTAAAATGCATTTTTTTAGAAGTTACAATATGCCTAATGACATTATTGTAAATGAAATTCTGCCATATTCGTAGTATACCAAGTGAAATTATGCCAAAAAAAGTCGACTAAATAAAAGTTATGCCAAACGAAATTCTGCGAATAAAAATTTTGCCAAAGGTATTTCTAATGAAATTCTGCCATCTGAAAAGTATGCCATTGTAAATTCGGGCATGTAAACATTCTGCCAAACAATAATTATATTAAACATTTTTTATGCCTTAAAAATATTCGTTTAAAAAGATTCTGCCAAGTGTGTTCTGCCAAATAAATTCCGGAGCATCAAGTTTCTGCCAGATAGAGGTAACCCATAAAGGAGATACAAACAGCGAAGCAGCGAAAGCACACGACAAGTTAACTTTCCCACTTGACAAATGACAGATAGACTGGTAATTAGTGCGCGCGGACGGAGACATTTTGTCTCAGTCCCCCGGCGACCGCTCGCATAAATCGGCACACAACCCGCGCTGTCTCTGCGACAGATACGAGTATATTTAATTAATGCTTACCTAGCGACGACTAATTTGTACTCAACTAAACAATTTGTTGGCTTCAAACACTCGTAGTATTTTGAGACATAATTGGTGTTCCTTTAGTTGGAAATTTTAATTACAATAAGCACCAAGAACTTTCTGCACCTACCTACCTAGAGTTTCTACCCATTTGTTCCGTTATTGCTACGTACCTAAGTTGTGTGTTCTATCACTTGATTTTTCTTTAGTAAGTTTTTGTCTCTATTTTTTTTAATACTTTCATTTTTCTTACATCACAAAAATCGTAGTGGCCGTAGTAAACCGTAGCAGTCGCGTAGCATCTGTAGCACGCACAGTCGGTGTGCACTGCATAGGCAGCATCACCCACCCGGATGGAGTGTGCTACCACAGTATACAGCGTGTCCCAAAACTTTACACGGAGGGAAAGTACCTGAAATATTTAATAAAGATAATATTGATATGAAGATAGGAAATTTTACTGAAAGAAGACTTCATTTTATTTTTAAAATAATTGGAACTGCATTAAATGTTAAATATCACGATTTTCCTTTTATTTAAGATGCTCTGTTATTCAAGAAAAAAAAATCCTAGTGGGTAAACTTTTCAATCGGTAGGTATCGTAAAATATTGTTTTCTTTTTCATATTTGGTGGACGTGATTACTGGTTAGATTTGGCAATTTTTTTTAAAACCTTTGAATGCAGGTTCAATTATTTTTAAAATCAGAAGACTTCTTTGAGTAAAATTTCCTAGCTTAAGGTACTTTCCCTCCATGTGGAAATGTTTTGGGACACCCAGTATAGGAATATACTGTGGTGCTACGTCGTAACACGTAGTGCGCGCTATGCTACGACACAGCTACGGCCCACAGACCATACAACAATATCGACCGGACCGCGCGATTAGTCGGCCACGCGCGATACGGCCTTTGTGACGCTTTCTTTTCGTTATAAATTAATACGAGGGGTATGTCAAAAGGTTTTTAGATACTCTATTAATTGATACTAGCAATTTATACACCATAGTAAGCACTGATTTGGAACATACTTGAATCATAGATGTTTTTTCTTAAAAAATGGATTTGCTGCGCTCGGAATCATTCCGATTCGGGATTCCGTATGTAGTGTGGCTAACCAGTGTTTGGACTCTGTTTCGTTTACCGTGTCATGTGTATCTCAAAACTTTTGGCATGGCCCTCATATCATACACGGGAACTTTTATTCAGTGAATTTATTTTTAAGCCGTCGCTTATTTTTTTTAATTTTTACACATCGCTTGATACATATTATATTAGTATGCAAAAAAATAGATACTTAATCCCCGTGGTGCCCTACAGAGGTAAATCCGTATTGTACCTACGTGATAAATTAAATGTTTCATATTTCAATTACTACTAAATAATTTGATAAATTAAATATAAAGTTATTCGGAGCATAATAAATTTTATAAATACAGCATAGTAATTAAAATTTAAAATCAATACTTTATTACATTACACTTATTATATAAATTAGTTTCGAATGATGTATGCGTCTGGCTGCGTGATATAAAAATAACCTTTTCATAGTGAAATATCAAGAATAGTAGTTTATGAAACTGATACATAATACCTAGTTATGTGGAGTTTCATACACTACTTTATCTGCACTCATACATTTGGGATTGAACCTACTAAATAAAAGATTAACGTTAGAAAAGAGAGAGAGACTTTGTTTGTATTAGCTAGGTAACTATCCTTGTAATATAAGTCATTTCCTTAGCTGCATCTAAAATATCGGGCGGAGTCAATTTTTTTCACATTTTTAAGCAAGAATTAAAAAAACCTACGAAATTCAGTATAACAAAATGTAAAAATTGAAATCAAAACCTTTTTGTAATGCTCTTATGGCGCGCATTTCATAAGAAAAAAAATAATGAGATGAGTGCATTCCTGCAAACTAATCGCACTAAGTCATCGATCACCATAGAGTGCATTTTAATCATGGAAAGTATGTGGGAAAATATCGTTGTTTTTTTAAATATCGCGGCACTGCCTTCTTCTTGGTTTTGCCCTGTATCGTAATGAGAAAAAAAAGTTATTTTATGATGCCAGTTAACTGCATCGTAATGAGTTTTTTTTTTGGTTTTTTGGCGCCATTTTGTCGGATTCAGTTCGGTGGCTATTTTAATTATTTGCAAATTGTTTATAGTGGATATCGTGTCTTAAAATCGGTGTAGTTTTGTGGTACAAGTGTCTACGCAACTGAACAATATGTGGGATAATTGAAATAGGCGCGATCTTAATTGTGTGAGAATGAGACTTTTATTGTAGTGGTGGCTACCTCGGCAGAACTTACCGAGTAAACTGTATCGATATATTTGATGCCAAATACTCCAAGCAGCATTGGAAGGCGATGCACCCGCATTCTAATGTAAACTGAAACAATACCACTGAATTATTTAACACTTGACACTGGCAAAAATTACTCCCTGAAGAGGGGTAGATTGCCAAAATAAAAAGAAGAAGAAGAAGAGTTTTTTTTTTAATTTTACCTATCCACGAAAATAAAGTACGTATTTATATTACCTTTTTTGAATTCATATTTGGAACATTACGTTGTGAATGTAGATAAAAGTTATATTATAATATCTCATATTTTTTTCAGTCTTCATATAAAAGTTACATAAAGTATAAAAGTAATATTAGTATTTCGAGAAGTATTTAGTATTACTTCAACAATTCATAGTTTTTTATTGCTTCTTCGCCATCCGTAGCATCTCTTTCGGAAACATTTTTATCAAGCACCCGTATGAAATCGTACGTCTGAAAGGCCGTGAACAATCGTTCCAGTAAATAAAGGGCCGCCTATCCCGCTTCCACCCCGCGGACTGTCGCGTGTTACTGAAAATTTACGACGGGACCATTGACTTTAAAGAGTACATTGTAACATGTTCACTTCATGTCGGCTTATCATGCACGAATGTAGATTTTTAACAGAGAATTTGTCGTTGAATAACACATTGTTTTTATTACCTTCTAAAAAGGTTAACATTAAATGATTGTCAGAACTTAAATAAAAGCAACCTTCTTCTTCTTATTTTTAACCGACTTCCAAAAAAGTAGGAGGTTCTATGTTCGTCTGTATATTTGTTGTTTTTTTTTTTGTGTATGTCCACCGATTACTCGAAGACGGCTGGACCAATTGAAATAATTCAAACGTTATTACATTAGGTACACTCCCAAGTTGGTCCCATTTTATAAAATTTGGAAATCGGTTCAATACTTTTCAAGTAATTTTGAAAAAAGCACGAAAATAGTATGATTTTGTGTGAATTACCTCGATGATTGGTCTTATTACTTCTTTGTTTATGAACTGAATAAGATATTTTTTTTTTGTTGGAAGAGGGATATCTTAAGTGTAGTTTTTTAACCGACTTAAAAAAGGAGGTTCTCAGTTTGACCCGTATTTAAGTATGTTTCTCCGCGATTATCTTCCGTATGGCTGAGCCGATTTTTCTACATATATAATATACCTTACCTACAAGGTACCTATACTAAAAATAAAAAATTAAAAAATTGTTTAAAAAAAAACAATAAACCGACTTCAAAAAACCTACCTCTAAAAAGCAAGAAATAATATTCGTAATAATAAAAATACGTCTATTGAAGTCGGGTGGGGCTTTTAGAATAAAAAAAAAGGAATTTGTACTCCAGCCCCACCCGACTTCAATAGACGTATTTTTATTATTACGAATATTATTTCTTGCTTTTTAGAGGTAGGTTTTTTGAAGTCGGTTTTTTGTTTTTTTTTTAAACAATTTTTTTATTTTGGCAATCTACATCGATCCAATAAACGTCAAAAAATGATATTTTGGTATATTAAAAAGTTTTTTGGCGTATATTCGATTCAACTCGATCCCAATATTTCGTTCGCGTTCGGGAGTAACCCCCCAGTTTGTTGTAGCAACACTCTCTATAGTAATTATTATTTACAAAGCTAATTTTAATTTCAATCCTTTCGTTATCATTTTCAAATTGATTTTCAAAAGTTTATCTTGTATATATCAAAGGCCCAGTATAATGGTTATGGCTCAATATTGGAGGGATGCTATAACACTATGTTTTTATGTCCCATCAAACCATGACCGGCGAATTTACGATTTCATATCATTTTGGTATCGTGAGCAAACGTGGATTATGTGACGTAATGAAAGCATTATACAACACATTGAATATTATTAATATCAATACCTCATCATCAGACAATTTCTTTTCGTTTAAATAATTCTAAACTGCAATACTTACTGCATAAAACTGAGATAGTTCCTAAAAATATACCTAATCATAAATTTAGATTCGCACTCATATTTCAATTTAGGTTTTCATATTTAAATAAATGGAAATTGTAGTGAATTACATTGGAAACAAGATCATTAAATTCTTCCATATCATTAGTTCAATGTAGTAAACGACGGTATTTTTTATTTACCTAGATTTACATAGAGGTTAAGCCAAGAATTTAAGTTTTATCATAAAATATTTGTGACTCGTTCTAGCGCATAAACTCGGAAGGAATATCATACCATATTTTATGATCCACATATTATACTACCGAAGAATGGCGAATGATTTTCGTATCAGAAACGAGACGTTCCGTGAAGAAAATTTTAAAATTCCACTCTGAAAGACCTATTTTATTAAAGTCTGTGGTAGCTCCTAAACGGATGAACCGATTTTCGTTTCGTTTTTTTTTGTGTCATAGATAATTTTATCCCGAGTGTTCTTAGCTTTTCATGAAAATCTGTTCAGCCGGTGGAGGTCATCAGCTATTTTCTAGTTGTTGAGGGGATCTGACTCAATGATATTGGAAGTATATGGTAGGGTTACCATGACCTGATCAGCCGTTTAAAGATCATCAGCTCTTTAATAGTTTATGAGGGGATCTGACTACCTTCCATATATCCTATCGATTCGAAATTTCGTACCGTGGTACTTCAATGAGATTGGAAGTATATAGTAAGGTTACCATGACCTGATCAGCCGTTTGTCGGGGGGTTTTTTAAATTTTTAATTTTTGTTATTTAAGAAAGAACAACGACCACTTCCCACTCAAGCGTTGAAATATCAAATAGCTTTATTAAAAAGTTGATATATAATTATAATAAAACTATATTTGAATAGTCATTACGACCGTAGGACACTAGCGTATTTATTAATTTTCATTTTGTTATCAGAAAAATATGTAATGATAAATTCGATATGTTCTAGTTTATATTATTGTAATTACTGCCAATCTTTTTTTAATTTTCTTTATTTCTGTCTTGCCGATTTTTATTTTAGTTACCAAAATATACCAATAAAAATGCAATTTTATGAGCTATATTACTTCTACAAACACGATAATTTATATTCAACATTCCGACAAGTCAGAAATGGGCGTCCTTCTTTAGTGTTTGACTATAACTGACCTATACCAAACATGTAGGTATCCATAATGTAGCATCACTGATTTAACAATAAAACATATTTTTAAAACTTTTAGTTTTTTTTATCCATTCACAATGCTATTTCCCGTCTGAGCTGCTACGGGTGAGTCGATTTTTTCTAATATTTTTCAATTATATTAATAATCTTAAAATAATAAATAGAAATAGGAAAAAACACAATTTGAATAGGAAACAAAGATATTATTGTTGAAGTAGAACACAAACAACTGGCAACACTCTCGTGTCTATGTACCACTGCACCGGCCCGGGTTTCCGCCATTTTGTTCTCTTATTGAAATTGTAATGAGTTCCTCGTGTTAAATAAAAGTTTACTTTATTTCTAATAATCTTCGTATTATTTCATCAATTATCAAAGGGGAATAATAATAAATTACTTAAGCTAACGCTATCAATGAAGTACACGAGTATTTGGTTAATACAATAATACAAATAGAAACAGGAATCGATTGCTAAGTGTTATTAAGAATTCTCCTTCCACGTAATAGGGTACACTTTGAAACGTATTTGTTTCAATCGCGCTTATTCCGAGATAAATCTCTTAAGAGCACTGGAGTGTGAGAAATAAAAGTGCTATTTCGCTGCAATACGTTTGCCAACATACGTACCTATAGGTGCTCCAGCAATGGTGCTTCCACTTAGCTAAAAACAAACATTCTAAGCTCCACAAAGAAATTACGAGAATTTAGCCGTGCCATTAACATTACGCTTTTTTATTTCAAATACATAAGTTCTGTGAAGCTAAGATAATTGCACCATTTTATCCAAACGACGCTAATAACTAAGTTCCTTTTCGTCTTTTTTCAAACATGAAACGGCTTTTATCAAGTTCTCATAATATGAATTATAAAAGAAGTTCGCTTAATGGCTGGCTTTGATGTTTTTGGATGATATTTCCTTCCTTTAGTAATTTGGAGTACCGATTTTATAAAAAATAAGAATATTTTTGATTTTGCTCAAAACACGGTGGGTGCACATGTCAGTTGGAAAAAGAATCAACGATCTACATGTTTCGCTGATTGTTCATGCAGCATCCAAAAAAGTACAAAAAAAAACAAATAATGGAATGTCAATCTAAATAATTCAACACATCACAATATAACAGTCAGTCACAAGTCAATTAAAATTAGAAATAGTGAAGAGTATCATATTAATATCATCTTATAATTTATTATAAATTAAACTTTTTATTATATTATTTACTTAATCTTTATTTTCCATGAACTCTTTCATTGTGTAGAAGCATTTTTTAATAAGCCATTTCGTAAGCCTGTTTTTGAAAAAAATAAATGGCAACTCCCTTATATTTTTTGGTATCCAATTATATACTTTTATAGTCATGAAATAACAATTCTTATGGTAGAGTTGGCTAGCACTCATAGAGACCAAAAGCTTACTTGGGTCTCTATAGCTTTTTTTCTTGAAATGGACACTTTTTTGAAAAAGTTCTGGATGTTTTCTCACAAAAACTCCTATTTCCAGAAGCTGTTGACAATTCAATATTCACAAATTTCAATCACAGAGAGTTACAATTATAAGTTGTCGAATTGATGTCTGAAGTATCTATTCAACCAGACGACAACGCTCAGCTAAATCAGTTAGGTATAATATTAATTAACGTATTTTAGAAATTCCATTTCACTAAATTGAAATCGTTGAATTGTAAGCTTTAATTTGAATTAGGTGTATTTGTACGACATCTGAAATAAAATGATTAACATCGAAATTCATTTTATAACCGTAGAAAGCATATTTTGAATTGAAGTTTAATTACAAAAACGTCAAACATTTTATAAAATTAAATAAATTGCGTAGGTATCGTAATGCTTATGTGTACTGGAATTCTTCTTATATTTTTTTTTAATTTGTAAAAATAATTTTATCGAGCATTTAAAAAAAAAATTTTTTTGTTCCTTTTCGTTCTCCAACTCAAAAGTACAAACCAACTCTCCAAACAATAAAGTTAATATACCTAGGTATATTAACTTTATGCTCCAAACCCAAACAACTCAATTATAAAAGTTGAACAATTGAATACTCATTTAGGTTAAAAAAAAACAAGCAACCGTAATTTCAAAATGCGTAAATTCGTCATTTATCATATAACATGTATGTAATTTTTATCTTATTTCCACGTAGGTATAGGTAACAATAATATCATACAGTTTATCTGCTTCTAATGTTTAAAAATAGTGTATTGTTAATTGCTTTATTTTCGTGATTATTGTGATAATTCACTAAATTTTTTTTTAAGATAAGATAAGATAATGCTTTATTTTCAACACCACAGTAACATATAATTTTTTATGTTATTTATTAGAAGTTTTACATGCATAAGGCCTGTTTTGAAGTAATATTTTGTATTGTAAAGCGTTTAAGGCTTTTGATGAATTTGACGCTTGACCACGCTTGACAGAATAAACCAAAGTTAGACTATTCCTACTTATTTACTTTAACACAAACGAAATCATTGTAACATAATTGGTAAGTTGTAACCAAACAGATAATAAAATAATGTTTCTAGTAAATAGTGATACGTGTGATATGAGTACTCAAAGTAAGGTACCCATGGGAGAACCGAGGGGGGTCAGAGAGGGGCAGTTGCCCCCCCCCTGGATTTTGATTACCTCCAACCAACTATCAATGGTTATCAATAAAAGTTCTTATTTGCCATACAATATATTTGATTTACAATAAATTTGCCCCCCCCCCTGGGGGCGATACAATAGATTTGCCCCCCCCTGGCCCAGAACCTGGGTACGCCCATGACCATAAATTAAGTGCAAGTGTCGGTTGCAGCCACTGCGCCACAGATTATCTGTCGCTGCGAGCCGGCAGCTCGCCCTCGGCGCCTCTGCTCGCGTCTCTCTGCTCTGAGCGAACGGCCACACTGGAGCAGCCTGGTCCAAACTTATTGTTGGAATTTAAGTGAGTATCTACCCATTCTGTTTGTCGTTATGGCGTCATACTTAGGTAAGATGGTGGTAGCTAGTGTAGGGATAACTTCAAAATGCAAGGAATGCTGAATAATAGAGCAATTATTGAACTTTTAGCTGTTTATTACAAAATTACGCAAATAACATGTTTGTTTTACATTTTCCTTTTCGTACGACCCGCTAATTAATGGCGGGATGTCAATTCCATATTTTGAATATCGATCTTCTTTTGTTTAAAAAAATAAACTGATCGTATGAAATGCAAAGGAGGTTAAATAATCTCTTTGCATTGAGATTTGTTGCAAAGAGGTTTCATATGTCTTTGCAACGAGGTTTGTACATTTTATAAAAGTGACTCGATACAAAACTAATTAAACGTACATACAATCATACTAAAATAATGAATATTATTCATTAACACTCAAGTAAATTATAATTTATACGAAATTAGGCTTAGTTAATATAATATAGGCTAACACTAGTATACTTGAAATCCTTTAAGATCGGTGTAACAAATAAGCCTTACCACCAACCAAACCGAGTACAAATTTTACCCACTGTGGGAAGCGAACCTGGGACCCCTGCGCCGCGTCTTGCACGGGTGGGCGAACCACTAGACCACAGAGGTGGATAACAAAGCCATATTATTATGTTGACTTTTAATGTACTATTATTTTGTTTTGATACATCGACAAATTAGTTTTTCCTTAGAATACATCTGCTTTTGTAATTAGGACATCTGCTTTTGCACATGATTACATCTGTACCAACTCCTCTGTATAAAAATTACAAATATGTTATAAAATAAACCTATGTTTAGAAAAATTAAGTCGTTTCAGCTGATGAGGTTCTATTGCGTTAACTAAATTCAAATTCATCCATTGATTTTAAGCTGACGTAAACTGATATTTCTTTCTCTCTTTATTCTGGCACAAATAGTCATTATATAAAATAAATACGTACAAATAGTAAACAGACAACGAGTTTCAGGCTTTCGAGACGATTTCTAGAAGGAAAATAGTTCGGTAATGGCATTAGTTTTACTGGAAACGTGTCGAAAGCAGTTACTAAGCATTGTTAGATCGCGTGAAGAGAATTATTGCCCGACCGAACCTCACTTACCTACCTGGAATTTTACCGTGAAGAATGTAAGCTCTGGGGAATAATCGTTTACATACACAATCACATCACTTTGAACTTAGGCATAACCCTCGTGAGCTTCGTCTGAAACTGACAGAGAATAGGCATGATGACTATTTTTTTTATTTTATGTTACATAAATTACCTCTCAAAAAAAGAAACATTGGTAAAAGAATAATTTGCTAGCATGAAAACTGCCCGAGATATCACAGTGTGAAATGCACACAAATGGACTCGCCCAAAAACGCTCCATACTAATGGCTTCCTAGTTATGACGTCACGAATAAGTAGTTTGTATGCAACGCGTAGGAAATTTGTTTGGCAGCTTCTTAGACAAATTTGCTATACATTTTACGGACTAATTAAAGGTATCATTTATTTTAATAAATTTTATACTTTTTAAATGGACTTGTCCACCCAACTTTGAAGGGTGATAAAATAAATAATATGCAATATATAAAACCAAGAGGTATACAAGCTACTCTAAAAGTTTAGTATGTTTACGATTTTTATTAGTATTTCGTTATTTTATTCATTAGTCATCATCCCTATTATCCCACTTTATATTAGCGAGGTTAAAAAGGTGTTAATTTTAAGACACTATTGCATCAAAAGTTTAATCTAGTTTTTAAGTATTACTAGAGCATAAAACAATAAAAAACAATGCACTCTTTTTGGGCAGTCGTGTAATAAATATGGAACTGTCCCTCACTCTCGACGGAATCGAGTTTACATCAGGATCGAATTAACATAAAAAAATCTGTTATTTTGGTACCTACTTTGAAAACGGTTCCCATAGTTCCATTGTAAGGTTCTGACGATTATTCGATTCTAACTCGATCTCTTCGGTCGGTCGTATCCCCCCTCTGTTGAAGTGCAATGCTTTCGTATTCGAAACAATGTAGTGAACCAAACAAAAGAATTTCTGTAATGAACAAGCACATTAAGTCTGGAGACGTTTTTCATTCCAAATACTCGTACATTTACCTGATTAAACTCTTGAATTAACTGTCCAGCTCGGGCCCGTTAGTCCCCCCGTACGACTACAACGGCTTCATTGCCAAGCTGGAGTTCATAGAGAGAGATGACAGCAGCCTACCACCGCCTACGGTGGTGCCCGCGTCGCCCCCGCTTGCTGCGCTCACAAATCTGGTACAGAATGGTGAGATATTTGTTGTGTTGGGATATGACAATTAGCGGTTTCATCACCAAGCCGAAGTTCATAGAGAGAGATGACAGCAGCCTACCATCGCGGTGCACCGCCTACGGTGATACCCGAGTCTCCCCCGCTTGCGGCGCTCACGCGTCTGGTGCCGAATGGTAAGATCTTTGCTGTGTTGGAATATGACGATTGCCGGTTTCATTGCCAACCTGGAGTTTATAGAAAGAGATGACAGCAGTCTACCACAGCCTACGGTGGTGCCCGCGTCGCCCCCGCTATCTGCGCGCACAAATCTGGTACGCAGAATGGTGAAATATTTGTTGTGTTGTGTTGGGATATGATAATTGGTAGTTAATCTCACACTGCCACACATCACGCTGCATCATGCGGGCCTGTAAAAATTAATAATATACGTAAGTGCCAAGATTTTCTCGATCCAATGGAATGAGGCATGAGACTTCATAGAATGCGAAATCACGCATTATTGCAGCATACCACCCAAATTCAAGTAATTCTTTGATACAATCTCAAAACTAGGTGATACACTAGTATAGTATTATATTATCTGTGATAATACATTTAAATGAATAAGTCTTCTAATATCCCCATTTTATCAAAAATGCATGAAGCTTCGCTAGGTGCTCCCGCGAAAACAATTGAGCTTGCAAGAAACTGTACCCGTCGCTATTTTATTATTACGAGACATTGAAGCGCTCGACCATGAAAAGTGGGATTACTTCAAGTCTCACCCTCTGACTGGGTACAATTTCTGTTTCCATTCTGCTGGACAATATTGTCTGTAGAATAATAATGAGGTTTGTTGTAATATGTTTGTTTTGTCTTTATTCAGTGGACAGGGTGGCCGCAATGGAAAGTAATGTGGTGTCGAACGAGCTCTCCTCTAACAATGGCGGGCGAGTGGGGTGTGGCGCCACTGTGAGAGGGTACGGGCCTGGTGGCGCGAGATCCGGCCACTTTGATACGAGAGCGAGCGGATGGCGAGCTCAATGTGCGATTCATTTGCTCGGCGCGCCAACCGATGTAGTTCAAGTGTCACTGTTCAATTATAATTTAAGGTAGGTACATAAACTTTGCTTCAGACTTTTCTAATCTTCTTCTTTAGTGAGAATGATTCCTGTAACGTACGTATATACTTACCACCCAAAAAGACTGTTCTTTATTACGGTTAAACGAATTGTATTTATACTTTACTTGGGCAAATAATTCTCAATTTGTAAGTAAGTAGGTATGTGGCAGTCGGGCCTCTCTTTACTTACAAATACATAGAAGGATACTTTAATTTAAGTGTTATCCTCTTCGATCAAGAATATGGTTTTCCTACATCATAGTATAAACTTAAATAAAGTTAGATAAAACCACAAATAAAACGTATTGTCATGATAATTTGTTAATTGTATATCTGGCTAAAATAATTATAATTATCTCGTCTATTTTATATGTCGAAAGAAGCAACAAATTAGCTTTCGATCCTTTGTATCTCTCGTGCACTCCTCGGAGTAACTAATTAATTAAACTTTTCCACATGACGGTGCGGTGTTTTTGTTTTCCGTAGAATCGCTGCCAACCAAACCGCCAACCTCGAAGTAATATGAGAAACGTCCATAGCAGCTCCACTGCTAATTGCTTTTGACTTCTTTGCCTTTGCTGGGACTGTGCCAACGATTTATCGACAGAAATTCCATTTGGAGAGAAAAGAAGTTTAATAGATTATTTTTTTTATTACACAGGTTACAAAGTTGTCGATCTCATATTGAGGTCTTAGAAGGACTTCATGATTTTGGAGGAAGAGATAGAGGAGATCGGTCAGAAAGGGGAGACCGAGCTCTATTGAGGGTCTGCGGACCTTCGGTGAGGGAAGCGAGGGATCCTTCGGGAAGATTCCTTCTGCGTCAAGCAGTGACGTCTAAGGGTGCTAATCTAACTATACTGGTGCGACGGGCAGCCACACAAAGTGTGGATGAAGAAGAATTTGTTGATGGTGCATTTGCTTTCCATGATGGTGAGTAGGTTTTATTTAATTCCCCTTTTGTTTGGTTTCAAAATGTTCGTTTTTAAGAAAATAATTTTACTAAAAAAATATATATAGTTTCTTCAAACAGTTGGTTGTTAGGTTACGATAGTTAGGTAGTATAACAAGCGGAGAAGTTTATCATCCGGTAATGGCATTGACTCTCAATTTTTAATTATTTAATTAATTAATACTATCAGGCATATTATGTCAAAAGCAAAGCTTTTGGTTTGGCAGAGTTGCATGAAGGCACTGCCTCACCGGACGCTACCTGCGCGTCCACCCACTATGGGCTGGCCTCGCCGAAGCATGGGGGAGTGTCAGCGCCACCACATCATCATATCTTTTGGAACATTGAGGAGAGACTGCAGTGCTCGCACCGATTTATACCTGCTGCTAATCAGAGTGTTACAATTGAGGTATGTACGAGTATGGTGAATAACTTTTGAGTAAAATTGTGGTTTTTCAAAATATACTGACAATCCCCGAAATTAATGACATGACACACCCTTACTAATATTATAAATGCGAAAGTCCGTTTGTTTGTTGTTACGCCTTCACGTCTTAACTACTGAACCGATCATCATGAAATTTTACATACACGTTGCCAAGGGTACAGAGAAGGACTTGAGGTACCTTTCATACCGAAAAAAGTATTGTTCCCGAGGGATAGCAAAAAAACTTTACACGCAGAAGAAGTCGCGGGCGGTCTCTAGTTGAAAATAAATCTACTTATTTTTTATAGTATGGACTTAGTAAAGCTCCTTTTAAAGAAAGAGCTAATCATACGGTATATCGGATAGATCCAACGGTTAGACCGTATGTGGAGCGCTGAGCTGACGGGCGCAGTGGGTGCGACTGGCTGCAGGACCGCGTGTGGTGACGCGGGCTGCGAGTGTCGCGCCACCACGCCGCTCCAGTACCACGACCATATAGCGCTGGTGGCGGGCGACGGGACGCATCTGTCCTGCCTCTGTGGAGACTTTCAGGTACGTACAAATGTGAAGAGTGGTGGTACTGGTTGTACATACGCTGTATTCGGATAGATCCAACGGTTAGACCGTATGTGGAGCGCTGAGCTGACGGGAGCAGTGGGTGCGACTGGCTGCAGGACCGCGTGTGACCATATAGCGCTGGTGGCGGGCGACGGAACGCATCTTTCCTGCCTCTGTGGAGACTTTCAGGTACGTACAAATGTAAAGAGTGGTGGTATATGCTAAGGGCTCCTGCACACGGGCCACTATTTCTATCTATCTATTTCATGTTAGTTTTCATACATTTTATATGAACTCGGCACACACGGTTGACGGTTGACACGGTTGTGTCGTGTGGCCTTTGTGCCGGAGCCCTAACAGTCGTCTCTACAGGACTGTGTGTAGTGACTACTACGACTGTGATTAGCGCTGGTGGCGGGTGACGGAACGCATTGGTCATCTACGAAAATATGGCAATAATAATGGTTTGAACTAACTTGTACTGAGATTATTGCCTTGGCCACGGCAGGAAATATTGCATTTAAGCAAGAAATTCAAAAGCACCGATAAAAGCTCGAGTTAAATAAGCAAAACATTTTTTTTTTAGATTTTAGGCATTCACAATGCTAATGTCACCTTCTTTGTCACCTCAGACGGTGCTACGGGTGAGTAGATATTTTCTAGTATTTTTTTCTAATAAATAAATTATCTTAAGGTCAAACTATTTTACAAGTAGTTCTAAGCAGTTTGCTAAACGCCAAACTCAGGTAAAGTGTAAAAAATTCTTTAGAAAATATATTACTTATACGGACATTTTTAACTTCCAAGTTTCATCAAAAAAAACAGCCTTTGGAATATCATCACAGTGATTACGGAAAAACGAAAGAGAAGTCTACTAAAAAATATAAGAGTTAAAACATTCCAGACTACGATAGCAGCTGAAAAAATATTAATGCATTAAAGTTGAAGCAGAATATTTCACTATCATTCTGGACAACTTCTAATGCAGCAGGTCAACGTCAAATAAACACAACAAAAGTCGCCAGATGTACGATCTTTGTTTAAAATTGAACTCCCAACGGAGCTCCATTTCAGATTCAGTTTTCAGGGCGGGTCACAATGGCATGCGAAATCTTTTCATCTCTGTGCTAGTTGAACGGGCTGTGCATGCTTTGACGCGTTTGCGATTGTTGATTTCTCGCTGTAGTCCGTTTGGATCCATGTATATCACATTTTAGGGAGCTGTAGGAATTCCTTTTTGTGTTAAAAGTAATCAGCCCTATTCAAAAGTCCAACTTTATGTTTGTTTGAACGCTAAGAATGCAAACACTTGTTTGTAATTACATGAACGGTAATACCATAGTATATAATATTATAACACACAGATAATATTATACAAAACTGAGTTTCTTTTAGCATTTCTCAAAAGCAAGTTAAAATGCCTTAAATTTTTTAATCAAGGTGGCTGGAGTGAGTGTAAATACATAAGATTAAAGTCGCACACCAAACACCGTGTTCTATGGAATACTTCACAAAGTTCTTTGAAAGAGGGTAGCAAATAAATTAATCGTGTTACTCGTACCTTGTGCTAACACGGCCGTGGGAAGCAACCCTCCGTGAAGCCGTTGCCTATGTTCCGTTCTGTACGATCCGCATAATTAACTAAAAGGGTTACTATTAAGTATGTAACAGCAATAAAGCGAGGAAAGCCCATCTAAATGTAGGGACTTCTAAAAGCAAATATGACCCTAAATAATTTAAAGGCATCGTCACTCACCCACTTGAAGAAGTTTAATTTATTTATTACCCTCTCTTTAGTTATATAATTATCTAGTTAAAACATTCTGCAGATAGAGTCGTTTGCAATTCACTATACATTTAAGCTTTTTCAAGTGCAAAATCTCTACTAACAGGTGCTTTATTTATGCAAATTCGATGCTCAGATTGAAAATAATTTCGTTCAAAACAAACTTCCAAACTTTCAGTTTAATCGAACGTCAGTAAGGTAGGCTAGCTGATTGCCAAATTTGCGAGATATACGTTTATTATCGTAAACTCCAATAAAAACGTGTAGGGAAAAATTGCTCTTGTAGAAGTTACGGCTATGTAAAAATCGCGCGTGTCGGCGAAGAGAAACTTTTCTTTTTCCATTTTCATGATTACGCCTAGCGCGAGTCCCGCGGAAGTTTGCGGTCGTACCTACAAATACGTTGTGGTGGAGAGCTCGGCGTGTAGCTTTTATTATTTTGCTACGTACAAGCATGTTATTTAATTATTTACAGACCTTTACCCCTATCATGAGTTAAGCGGCGCAGCGCAAAATTGTGACGGTGGCGCTTGTTGCAAAATGAACTTTACACAATATTGGGAGAGGTTGTCGGTCGTGACCATCGACGCTCATAAAACATGGCTAACTGGCGGCGTGTCATCCGCCCGCCCTTGTTATTAGCCGGGGGCGACAGCCTGGAGACTCGCCCCTGAAAATTCAATTACTTAGTAGCTGTCTACGTATGCGAGTTGCGTAGGCAGTTGCAGGACGAATTTGTCAATACGCCACACACGTAACATGCCGAGTAAGGTCATATTTAGCCTCAGGAGTTAGGGTTAACTTTATCATAATTCTGAAATTCTTTTTGGGACAAAATAAATAATAACGGTTAAGTACTTTCAAAACTCGGCTAAAAGGAAAATCTCGTATTGTTGACACTTTTATAATACTTATCTTATCTCCAATGAGTTGTCAGGAAACTTGAGCTGGATTTAATTTTTTTTGTCAAGCAATCGTAACAGATTAATTGTGAAGTTGGATTTACTGTCTTTTGGTTTTTGTTTAATATCAAAAAATTTATATCATTATACTTGAACCGGGGGGTAATTATGTAACTTTGTTGCAATCAACTCTGACAGAAATCGCAGTTACATTGCTGCTTTAGTAAGGACTTTAGGAAGCAGCAATGCAACTGCGCTTTTAATCGATTTCAATCGAGAATTGTTAGCAACAGACTTACGTAATCTACGTGCCGATAAGAACTAACGCTAGTCATTCTGATGTTTTAGAAATTCAAACTCCGCTTTTTAGTCTATATCAAAAGTACGTTTTGTCAGGCGGCGTGGCTGCCCGTGGTGGTCCGCAGTTGGACGAGCGTGCGACTGGAATACTCAGTGGCGCACTACACGTACGCCAGCCGGGGATTCGATTACGCGGCCGCCTACAGTTTTAACGACGATGCCATGTGCGGCCAGCGCACATACACCACTCACTCAGGTAAAACGCCGCTCTCAATTCCCAGGGCGCTCACCTGTTCATAATTTTATTGCCACCGCGACACGAAAACAGGCCCCCCGTATAATTCGATGGTTATGCCTCCCGGATGGGGCAGATTATCGGCTACACGTCTACCCTTCCTATAGACTCCCGAACGCATAAAACGAAAAACAAACAGTTCAATTTGACATTCGGCCCGCGTCTCGAACGTTTGGAAAAACTCGCCGGATATTGTTCTCGGAGCGGCGCGTCCGAGAAAATTACGCGACACGACCCAGTTTCACGCCGCCCTCGGGTAACAGTGAATCGAAAAAAACCTTGAACAAGGTCGTAAAGTTCCAATTACATCGTTGCTATTGCGGTGACTCGTGTCTGCCTTTTCATTCCATTATTGCTCACGTAGATGTTACTGTCCCGCGCGTTTTAAAAGTTCTGTTTCTATTTGAAGCTTATGTTTCTCGTTCAGGTGAAATATCTTCACGGAACGTGACGGTGACGGGAAGCCTCAACGAGTTTTTCTATCAGCAGTGCACATGGGTACTCGACTCTAATGTCGAGAGACAACTCTTCATAGATATCTCGTCGGAGCAGGTAAACGATTTATAGCCTTTAATTGCATTATTCCCCAATTCAATCTGAGGGGCTTGTTCGCCTCAGACCGTTATTAAGTGGTCAAAATTGAATTTGCAAAGGTAGGTAATTGATTAAGATTCTCCGATAACTCACTTACTGAATTTGGTAAATAAGAAAACCTTTTTCTTGTCTACATTCAAATTGGGACTTAGCAATTTTTTTTCTTTTAATAACTAATATTGTTTACTGTCGTTGTTAGGATAAGTCGTGTGGGTCATGGAACATCACCCTTCACGAATGGTCCGGGAGCGGTGCTCACAGCGATGGCGGCCTGGCTGCTGCTGCCGGCGAGCTATTGTACACCTTCTGCGCCCGACATAAGAACCACACGTATACGCTGCCCTGGCGGCTCAACACTGTGGTCATCAGGTTCGTAGGTAGACTCAACATCGAGTATCGTAGAGGTTAACAGATATTGAACGTATTGATTCATATTTCCAATAATGATACAGGTAAAAGTTGACTATAGATACCTCAGATACACGCGTTATTGAATAGATCTAAATTGTTATGTAAGTTTACAATGTTTCAGTTCTCACTTCAAAACCGTGGGTCGTTCTAGATGTTTTAAGCATAATATTTTTCCAAATGAAATGAGAATATTTAATATCGGATATGAACCAATTTATAACATGCAATTTCGTTGTAACGTATTTTTAATTAGAGGCTTTACTATAAATAATAGTAAAAGTATCGGAGATAGCTCTCTGCTCTAGGGATAGTTTTATTTTAATGTAGTATCTCTACTTAATAAAGTTCATAATGAAAAGAAGGACTTACTGAGGAAGTCTTCATAAAATATCAACAAGCAATTTAAACTTGCCTGCTGAGCAATTGTGGAAACTATTATTGTTCATCTTCTATTCATTACACAGCCAACTTGAGATATTATAGCTGACATAAGAACAAGGAGAATTCCTAATGAGTACATAAATTGTATATTAGGTTAGCTACTTAAGAGAAGCGGTGTTTATGTTTACGTCGACCAACTAGAAATTTTGAATATTTAAATTACTAATTAGTTTATTAGAATTAATTATAAAGTAACCTTAAATGATAATTAACCTCACCGATGCTGGCGAAATATACGCAAACGGTTGGCAAAACTCCTTGATTTGAAACTTCCGATTTGATTAATTTACGTCTGATTTACCTAGGTAATAGATAGATTTACCTATACTGATACTGTTATAAATTATGATAGGTATAATTTAATCCAAAGGACAAGATACAGATCCCTATTACTTTTAGGCATCTAAGAAAACTTAATTAGAAGTTGGAAAATAGATTGTTGGAATTCGTGACGATTGATTTAATGATTTCGGCTCGATAGTTCGAAAATAACTCTTGAAAAGTCTTTGAGATTATTTAGAAACAACATTAGGTAGGTATTCAAATCTAAATTGATTTAAATAATTTGTAGCATCAATAAATCGTCTAGGTAGAAACATTTCTCTTTAATAGGTATATATCGTTATTTACTACGAACTGATTTCGTGATTTTTTCGCTCTGCCAAATCGAACTCGCTCCGGCGCGTGACGTTTTCTCATTACTAATCTCGCTTTACTGATATAGCGCCTTAATTAAAAATCGTCGAACACGATATCCATTTGCACATTTCTTTGCCTGGAAATGCAAAACATACATCAAAATAATCCGGAAACAACGGTGAGGTTTGAGGTTTGAGACAATTATTTTTCTAAAAGAATTCACATTCACTTATAAAAGAAATACACTATAATCTTAAAAATAAATCTTAGAAACTTACCACAAGTTAGTAAAGTTACCCACATTGCATTCGTAAAACAATTTCTTGCAGTAACAAGTTGGTCTCTATTACGTATCGCTTAGTTATTGCCGTATGAGTTAGCTCCAATAGACATTGGATGGCAATGCATTAAAAAGAAAAAACAAACAGTATTTCATAACATTATGTACTGTTCGTCTCCGAAACAGTATCCTTATAATAATAATAAAATTGTGTGAAACTGTGAAAAACACTATACCAAACTCTTTTTGTCACACCTTGCCTGCTTTTCCCTAATGGGTTAAAGCACGTCACAGTTGCTTTATTTTACTTTTGCCTCGGCTAATCATATTAGGGGGCTAAGCGAGTGCATACTCTCTCCATTTACCTGTACCAGACGTGAGCGCAAAGCTTGAAAAAGTCCCAAAGAAAATTCTACGTGGGCTTTTAACACACCCTTAACAATTTCCAAAAGAAAATAAAACACTTCCCAGATCTGCCATTTGATAAATTATTTATGAGGCTAAGCTTAATGCTGACGTGCCAAATACGTAAAAGCGCATGCTTTCTTCATATAAGTACGGCCCTGTACAAAGATCCTTTTTCTTTGTGCATATTAGAGGAACCAGAGAGAGGGTACGTGGTGTGTTTCCGAAATGATGCTTCCATTTGTAGACCCTGGGTAACGATGTGTGAAAAGACATACGCCGTTGACAAATAGGAAGTTTTTAAAATAACAAATGGTCTGTTTATGAAATGTTGTTTGTTATGAAAATTATTAAGGGAATTTATTTCGTTGGTTTATTATGAAAATAATCCTAATAAGTGATGGGATTGAAACCAAGTTTCGTTAGCTACGTTAAGTTTTTATTTACACCCTTGGAAGTTTGCCTATATAATTATTTACTAGGCAACAGATTCAGATACAGATTTAGACCCAGATTCATTTTATTGCAAGTCATAAGTTGAAATGGCTGTTACAGGGCAATATATTTCTGCGAAATTAGAAGAACAGTTCCCTGCGTGTTAATTTAACCTTGTTACATGGTTAGTGTTAATTGATACCTAAATTAATACGAAATCAGATAGGCTGTGTGCGGCTGACGGTTCGTAATCATTGGCTGTAAGCTTCTACAGCTCACTGCTCAGCTTCCCCTCGGACATGGGAGTGTTTCTTGATGTTAGATCAAGTTGTTCCTATGCGCCAAATGATAGCGGATGTAATCATAACGCAAGCCTTAGCGAATGACTGTATCAAATGATTGTAATTTTTTTTATGAAAGATAAATAAATCTATACTAACTTATACATAATCGAATAAAGAGATAAAGTTTATAAGTATTATTATATTATAGGTAATCTCCGAAAATACGCCATCGATTAAAAAAAACTTTCATTATTGTAAAGCGTCACTATCCCGGAGTCACACAAGCGATATTTTATTACAGAAATTCCCATGTGCAGTAACGGTGCTATAAAACGTAGTAATTATCATTTATGAGTTTAAATTTTTCCGCAGGTTGGTAGCCCTATCGCGGCAGCAGCCTCTGTACAAAATAAGATGGAGGTCACAAGTGGTCCGGGCCAACAACCGTCTAGGGCCGCCAACGCCCGTCCCGGCGGCCGCGGCGGGTACCAGTTGCCCGATGACCAATCATAGCCTCTTGCCGTTGTTACTTATATGGGTGGCTGTCATGGAAATTGTTTGAGCTCGGTAAGGAACGCATATTACTTCAATCATTTTTGATTTCCGTTTTATCAAACTGTGGCCCTATAGGGCCGATGAGGGACCATGAGTTGATGAAAACTGTTTACGTTACCGTAAACTGTCGTTTTGTCTCTTTCACTCGCACTGATTGTGAGCAGTACCTATATCTGGTAGTTTACGGAAACGTAAACAGTTTGCATCAACTCATGGTAGGGCCACTGTACAGTTTAACGGCCGATTTCAATAACTTATCCTCAGAAGAGATAGGCTTACTAAAGATTTGTTGCCTAGATATTTGCAGATATTTGTTGCCGGTTGACTGGTAGAGAATGCCCTTGGGCGTTAAGTCCGCCATTTGCTGTTTTTATTTTAAGCAATAAAGATTAAAAAAATAAAAATTAAGAATGCGTTAACCATTGTGCTCCTCAATGTAATACAATATTGTATGTCAACTTTTTTATTAAAATTGCATTGTGTTATAGATACATTTTTTTTTATTATGTACTGATGATTTAATGTTCATTCAAGTTTTTTCCCTATAGTGACATTGCGAGGACAATCGACGAATTGAAGTGCAAAAGGTCGTGGATTAACATTTGTAAGAACTCTAAATTAACACAAGTGTTTGAAATGCGATAAGAATTGGAACTCGTTTACACTTTAGTGTTAGCTTTTTTAGTGAAAATGTGTACAGGGAACTTCAAAAGTGAGACGATAAGAGAAACGTGCGTGAAACAACCGACTGTTTTATTGAAACAAACGAATTGTTTGGTGGATCTTGTAATTTGAACTAAAACCATGTTCTAGAATACTTTTTTGAGCACCATATTTTTATTCTATTTGGTTTTAGTTCCAGTTATAACCGATCGATAATAACCGTGCCGTAGTTTTTTAGTATTAAGCAAAAAAGCACTGACTTGCGCGTTAGTATGTAAAGTAATTTGGAGTATGCTTCCACGGCTTTGACTATTTTCTTAAGCTCTATTTTCTTTAATGAGTTGTTTTAATAATACGCATTATTAAACAATAAGTGGATGTGTTAAAGTCAATTACATTAAGGCGCTAAAATTCTTATTATCTTTAAAATTGTTAGAAAACTCAATGTGCATCTTTGGGAGTTTGTTACAAAGTGCTTTTTTGTAATTTTCTGAATCCTTCTTTTGTAGTGTAAATGGGGCTACGCCCTTAACGCTCAGATTAAAATAAACCCTTGATATTACGCTCTCAGTGAACGCATAAAAGTTTTTTTAAATGCGTACATTTCAGGCTCTTAATTTAAGGTGCTTTTAAATTGCACTCGCATTGCAAATCTTCTTATCTTCGAAAATTTACCTACACTCTAATCCTCTCAAAATACAAAAAGCAATGTCTGAGTTTGACACAAATACAAGTATAGTAAATAAATTAATTTTAGAGTAGGTACAATCCCATACTCCCCAATACCTGAATAGACGCACTTTTAAAAACTAAAAAGTACATCACTTAAACCAGATACTCCTAATTAATTATTCATGTTAATCCAACTTCTGGACGGGTTAAAACCGCAGGAAAATCCAATCTTGCAAAGTTCGAAAATCCATTGTGATTAAAATTGAGTTGAGATTAATATTTAATCTGGGGAGAAAATCACAGACTTACCTAATTTTTTTAAACATATCGCTTTATTTTGCTTGGTTTTGTTTACCGTGTTTTTCCTAGTTAATCGCTTAAAACATTATTAGATCTGATTTCCTTTGAATTGAATATATGAATTATGTAAGTTGGAGATAAAAAAAAACTAATATTTTGAACGTTTATTTAAGAATGCGGAGAAGAGTAGCGCGATAACATTATAATAATTAGTCTAAAGGTATCCTTTGGAGCAATGTGACTTGCGGCTTGCGGCCTACGGGGCCATGCAGCTATTACTTTGCATTGGAAGCCGCACCGTGTCGCATGCGGCCGTGACTCGTCACTCGGAAAGGGTTACATATACTGCTATATAATTCAAAGTACTTACAGCCGCATGGCCGCGTGCGGCCGCAAGTGATGCATTCACGCATGACGCAAGCATGCTGAAGGGTACCTTAACTTTTTCTCTTATTTCCATAAAAAGTCAAACATCTACACATCTTGCCACACCGCAATCATCGCATTTGTATGTGATCGCGTAGTTGCAGCGACTGCGACTGTACTAGATGTGCGAGGTTGCATAGAATTCTAAATGCGGCTCGTGCGGTTCGTGCGGTCCGGCTAGATGTGCCATCTTTACTGTTGATAATTAATTACCTACAATACGATGTTTGACGTTTTGTGTCAATTAGAGCCGAAGGTAACATACCTAATACTTACTATACTAGTCCCGAACACAGTTTCATGATATTGATTCGCAAATGAGCGATGTCGTCACAGACCTATAGGTATGACGTAATTTTCATTAACTTTATATACTTATTTTACAATTTTGGTTTAAAAAAAACTGTATTTCATGCTATCTATCTATGGGTAACAGGATTATCACTTATTTTTATTATATTATGTACCTATGTCAAGTGCCAGATCTTGTCAGCTTGTTAAATATTTTTTAGTATGACGATTTTGTCTGTTAAAAAAATATTGGGAATTTTATTGTTGTAAAAATAATTTATTTTGCAATAAACTTATTGAGTGTTGTAACACGCATAACATGTAACTTCGGCAATTTAGTATTATTATTTTATTTAATTAATCACTAAATAATTAATAATATAACGCGATTATGTAAATCCTTGTATTTAAGTTAGATAAAAATGAGTTAATATGCTGCTTGATTGTAAATTATATACTTACTTAAGTAATTTTATGTAAATGCTTAATTACCACATCAAAATAGTGTAACTATTTATAGTTTTAGATGTTTAGATGTAAATAGTCGATAACATTTTGAGGTTAGTTTCACTAACGAATGTTAACTTTAATTAGGTAGATGGTTCCATGGGATACTTAAAATAATGTTTGTTACACCGAAATAGATAAACTGAATACGAAATGTGTATTATTTATTGACCCAAATTAACCATAATTAAGTATCAAGTTTCACACTAGTAGGAACAAGGAAACTCATAGTTATTGATGGTTTACTAGTAAAATAAAAAAATAATAAAAAATGCGTAAGTAATGCAAACTGAACTGAACTGAATATTAAAAAAATAAAAACCCATACGGGTACGTATCAGAGTGGCTAAAGTTAGAATGTCTAAACTTAAAATGGCAAAGTTCAAAATGTCAAAAATTAAAATTCACATGGTTTAAAATGTCGAAAATCATTATGTATAACTTAAAAATAGCAAAATTCAAAGTATCAAACGTTTCAAATACTTGACGAGTTAAAATATCAATGGTCATCAAGTCTAAGTTCACAATGATTTATTTGAATTGGGTTGGATCTTAAAACGAATCGCCTTCTTTAAGTATAACTTTTTGTACTTCACCAACTCGAAACTGAAATATATGTTGAAAAGTCCGTAATCTTATATTGCAAAAATTGGCCGAGACACATTTTTAACCGACTTCAGCAAAAGGAGGAGGTTCTCAATTCGATTGTATGTTTTTTTTATCGTTGTTCGCGCGTATCTTCGAGATTTATGGACCGATTTAGATGATTCTTTTTTGTTCGATTGAGTTTTCTTGCGAGATGGTCCCATTTAATTTTTTTTCAAATCGGTTCAGTAGTTTACAAGTAATCCTGAAAATACTATGATATTAAATCAACTAACTTGACAATTTTGTTATTTATGAACCGAATTAGATGATTTTTTTGGTTGGGGAAGGGATACCTTTGTGTAGTCTTTTTAACCGACTTCAAAAAATGGAGGTATTCAGTTTGTAAGTATGTATGTTTCTCCGCGATTATCTCACGTTTGGCTGAGCCGATTTTTCTACCTAAATAATATACCTACACTACCTAATACACAAGGTACTTACACTAAAAATAAAAAAATTGTTTAAAAAAACAAAAAAACCGACTTAAAAAAACCTGCCACTAAACAGCAAGAAATAATATACAAATCATTAGATACGCATTATCAGTGTTATAATAAAACACGTCAATTGAAGTCGGGTGGGGCTTTTAGAATAAATAAAGGAAGATGTACTCCAGCCCCACCCGACTTTAATAGACGTGTTTTATTATAACACTGATAATGCGTATCTTATGATTTGTATATTATTTCTTGCTTTTTAGAGGCAGGTTTTTTTAAGTCGGTTTTTTTGTTTCTTTTTTTCAATTACGCACTCAGATTTAAGAAATCTTGAGAAAACATGAAGTGTACGAGCGAGAGAGCGGCTGTCAGCGGCAAAATCGCTACGGGCTCTTAACGAAATCATGGCAGCAAATATAGCAAAGCTCTATCGATTTGATCAACGCCGTTCAAAAGTTTAACTGCGAAGCATTCGATTCCTGCCTTTCTTCAAACTTCTGACGCGGCCTTTGAGGTTTCTAAAACAGAAACTCCTTTTCACAACGGCTTCCGAAGTAAAGTGCTTCTTGCGAGAGGCCACTACAAGTCTTTACGATGTGCATCTGTAGTTAAAGGCGCGTGCGAACTGTAATATCTCCCCTTGTGAGGTATGTTTAGTATTAGCTTAGAGAAACAGTATGAACTAAAGCAGAAACTTAATAGCTTCGCATATGCTATTTTGTGCTTATTTTGTACTGAATATCCTAGTAATCGGTTACTCTGCTAGTTTATCCTGAGAAACTCTGTTAGTTTTCGCCAATGGAAAAGTTAAAGCAATTCAAACTTGGTTATTTCTTTGATGGTCTATGCATTTGTGTTGGTAAACACACCGTAAAGATGATCTAATTAAGTTTCAGATTACGAAAAACATTTTCACTGCAACATAGAAGTCAGTTTTTTATGATTATTATGATTATTAAAACAAAAAAAATAGCCTTATTCTAACAATAAGTTGTCAGAAAAGCACAATTAAATATAATATATGAAAATATTAGATATTATTAGGTACTTATATGCTTATGAGTGCAGTGTGTGGAAAAAAATGCAATCCTAAGGTCAGGACCACAGAATTTCTTTGTTCTGTGATCAGGACCTAATACAATCTATATAATATAAAATTCAAAGTCCTGACTGACTGACTGACTGAGTGAGATATCAACGCACAGCCCAAACCGCTGAACCTAGAGACTTGAAATTTTACACATAGGTTCCTTATAAAGTCCAGGGGTGCACTAAGAAAGGATTTTTCAAAACTCACCCCCCAAGGGGGTGAAACGGGGGTCCAAAGTTTGTATGAAAGTCCCTCAGTTTTGAAGCTAGGATCTTCAAATTTTGGGATTAGGCTGACCATTGAAAATTAATAAATACGGGTCTCAGCGTTTTTCAAAATTCTACCCCCGAAGGGGTCAAAAGGGGGATGAAGTTGTGTATTGAAGAAAATCCTTTATTTTCAAAGTAAAAATCGCTAAATTTATAATTTAGGCTTATGGATGGAAATCTAACGCAACGTATATTGTTATTGTTAGTATTTCTACCCCTATGAGGATGAAATGGGGGTGAAAAGGGGTAAAAAAACCCAAAAATAGTTATGGATGTCGTTATTGGGGTTTTCTTGGATGACGAATTGCAAAAATGACATTTATTTTGAAGTCCAACACGGTGGACATTATTTGACCCCTGAAGAGGTGAAGATGGGGTTCAAATTTTGTATAGAAAAATAATATAAAATAGACATTACAACTTTAAACTTCGTAGGAGCACATCTAAAAATAAATAGGCCAACATATATTTTGTAATTTTGAAAATCAACCACTTAGGGGTAAATGGGGTAAGTAAACATGAAAATCGATGTGGATGTCGTTCATGAGGTTTCATGGGATGGTGATTGCGAAAATGAGATTTATTTTGAAGTCCAACATGGTGGACATGATTTAACCCCTAAAGGGGTGAAAATAGGGTTCAAATTTTGTATGGAAAAATAAGATAAAATAGACATTACAACTTTAAACTTCGTAGGAGCACATCTAAAAATAAATAGGCCAACATATATTTTGTACTTAATTTTTAAAAAACAAACACTTAGGGGTAAATGGGGTAAGTAAACATGAAAATCGATGTGGATGTCGTTCATGGGGTTTCATGGGATGGTGATTGCGAAAATGACATTTATTTTGAAGTCCAACACGGTGGACATGATTGGACCTGGACATGCACATCCAGGGGACGGGTACAGGGATACTAATATCTCTGGATACAATTCTGAATATTATAAACTAGCTTCCGCCCGCGACTTCGTCCGCGTGGACATTCGATAAAATCCTCATGTTTTAATTTCATTAAATTCTGATCAGCCGTTTTTTACGTGATTAGGCGGGTCCCCACCAAGCGAGCAGCCTCGTGCGAGGCCCGTGCGGCAAACGTCCAGCCTCGCGAGGCAGCGCGCTTGGTGGGGACCCGCCTAATCACGTAAAAACGGCTGATCAGAATTTAATGAAATTAAAACATGAGGATTTTATCGAATGTCCACGCGGAGGAAGTCGTGGGCGGAAGCTAGTCTATTATAATTTTGTAAACAAATAACAGAGTTTGAATTTATACAATCAAAGGTACGCCGCGTTCCAATTCCAAGAAGAAACCGGTGAATTCATTGCCAACTTTGGCGCTTTTGATTCGTGCGGCGGCACTTGGAAAGTTGCACTCTCTGAAAAAGGCTGTTGGCAAGGCTTCCCGTCGGATGAAGTTCCGACCCAATGTCTTTGTGCGCCCACTCAAAGGAAACGCAATTTAAACTACTTATATGCACCAAATACATACTCATTCCGTTTGCTCATAGCTTTTTTAACTTTTTAAACCCTTGCAAAAGGCATCTATAGGATATTTTCTTTATTTTATTTCATAGGAAAACGTACAGCGACTTAATAGCTTAATAGTAAGTAATCCGTGTAGGAGTCTTATAAGTTTTCGCATATAACATCTAATGCTTACTGATTAATATGAAAAATCATGAAATTGTTATTAAAACAAATTCTGACTTCATCACAGTTTGCAGTTCGTTAAAACTCTCAAATTACAAGCTAATGCTGTTAAATATGGTTAATTGTACGAATATTCAGACAGTAATGAGCATTGGGAAAGAAGAATGATAATTGGTTTCGTTACTTTTATGCAGCTACTGGATAACGATAATTATTAAAATGTTATACAAAAATATCATACAGGTGTTTTTATTATGTTATATTATGTAGGTAGGTAACTTATTACGTTTATTAAAATTATAAAGCCGTATTGAAAATCTTATAATAATGTCTTAATTACAATAAAGCCGGTGGCACATCGTCATAACGCAACCAGTAAACTTTTAAAATACCAACAACCTCGCAGGAATAGATTAACAACATTTTGTTCTACGATTTTTCCGAAAACAGACAAAAAAACGACTTTTCATACAAAGCTCGAACAGCAGTTCGGGACATTTGTTTGGAAAGTAATTTTTTTTGTCTGTTTTCTGAAAAGTCGCTGAACAAAATAAATGTTGTTGTTTGTTAGTACAACAGGTATAGAAAACTTTTGGAAGAAATAAACTCTTACATTTGAGTGTATTGCCACCATAGAAATAGAATGTCAAAGAACAACAATGTCAATAAACAGTTGATCCGAAAAACGAATACATTATATATGAGATACGTAAAATATGACTTACATACATAAAATATGTCTATATGGCAAAGGAAATTAATTAACTATGTTGCATACTGTTTTCTTCGTCGATAAACGAACAAATTTAGCGAAATTTTGTTTTAGAGAAATGTGTCTCAATATCTTAATTACCTGTGAAAAGTGTGATTACTTGAATTGTTTCTTTTTGTCACATCACAATCACTAACAGAACAAGACACCATGGCGCCACGATACCCTTATTTAGAATTCTAATCAAGATTACCAAATATTTTAATGAAATTATGATTGCTGTTTTGCTAGGCGGGACGCTAGGGGCTCTTACTGTAAAAAATGTTGGCGCATTGTCACTTGATCCTTTTTCTCTTTTTCATAGACCGTGTCCGTATAATGTTAACTTCTCTTTTCCACGCTTTGTTGGTCTTCTTGAGCGCAGCGAAATTTTTTCTAATTCTATGATTGCCACTATTGTGTTTTCTGTGGTCAATACGGAATCGTATATATTATATATTTTCGGGATATTCCCAAATATATTGTATTATTATACACAATACATTTATTAGTCAAGTTCCAACAGAACTATGCATACAACCTCTCAAATTAAGATCTTATGTATTATGCATGCCACCATATATTAGATAGACAGACATGGAATTATTCCTGGACTCACCGGTCGGGGTATGCAAACACAATGTTTCATCATTTCTGATGTACACTATACTAGTTATATACATAATTGATTTCAATTCCAAGATTCAATGATAGTTCGCAAATAAGTTGTGAATATAATCTAGAGGATAATAAATCATACAATGGGTTATCATGATCCAGGATTTTAGGTAAAAGAAATATGCCATCGATGACGGTATCATGACATTATGACATGTGGTTTCTGGATCATGATAAAAACATGATCGAAGTAAAAACATGACTTTTCTCAAACATGCTTGGAAATTCGATCATTATTTTTCACTCCTCTTGCTCAAAAAGTCCGTCATTGTAACGTACAAGAGCCGAGATAAAATAGCAAAATAACCCCTAGGGGATAAAGTTTTTTCTTTTTTAATGTTTGTCTATTACCAATGAGCCTACTAAAACCAAAAAGTCTTTATTCATAATCACGAATAAAAACTCGCTCGACTTAATACTGTTTCTCATTCTTATTTTTGAAAATGGAACTAAACTTCGGTGAAATTATAGACTTATTTATACTCTGTGCACAGAGTGAATCGTAGAATGCGTGTTTGTGTTGCTTTGCTGCTTCAGCAGAAATTAAAAAAAGGTACCATGGCGCGAAATCTTTAGAATTTTTCTATAATTACAATCTGATTGAATTGTGTGACTGTAATAGGAAAGAAATACTCTTAAAATATTTTGCCGTCAAGCACAAATCATTTATTTCAATATTGTACAAAAAGTTTATGATGTTGGCGGATAGAAAAACGAGTGGATTCGTTTACGGAAGTAGGTAGGTATAAACTATTTAATATTATATTTTATTTTCTCGCAATCGTAGTGAAAAGTATAGTGTAACACACGACGCTAAAACCCATTGTAACTCGGTTTCTATTTATTCCCTCGCTAAAGCTCGGGAATAAAACTACCTCGTATGCAATGGGTCATTTTAGAGTCTTGTATAACAATCTACTATTGACAACCTTCTTCGTGCTAAATCGGAGTTTACGGACTGACCTAAACCGCGCCGGCAATCTTAGTATGAGAATCCATTACTAACGTGTAATAATGGATTTTCATACAAAAATTGGCGGCGTCTGACCGGCAATGTTTCTATTAAAACTCATTACGCACGTGTAATTCAGAAATGGAGCGAACTTTTTAATGAATCATGAATAATGGGTATCAAATGAAAGGCCTTGATGAGCGAGCACAATCCATTTTTTTTTAATATTAGGTATATGAGTATCAAATGAAAGGCCTTGATGAGCACATTCCAAAATTATGAAAAAAAGGAAAAAAAAAAGAAAAAAAACCTTTTTTTTAATACCTAGGTATGGGTATCAAATGAAAGGTCTTGATGAGCACATTCCAAAAATATGAAAAAAAACGAAAAAAAAGAAGAAAAAAAACATTTTTTTAATACCTAGGTACATGGGTATCAAATGAAAGGTCTTGATGAGCACATTTCAAAAATATGAAAAAAAACGAAAAAAAAGAAGAAAAAAAAAATTTTTTTAATACCTAGGTACATGGGTATCAAATGAAAGGTCTTGATGAGCACATTCCAAAAATATGAAAAAAACGAAAAAAAAAAAAAAGAAAAAAAACTTTTTTTTTAATACCTAGGTATGGGTATCAAATGAAAGGCCTTGATGAGTACATTCCAAAAAAACTGGAAAAAAAATATAAAAAACGAAAAAACTGGAAAAAAAAAATTTTTTCAACATGGGTATCAAATGAAAGGCCTTGATGTGCACATTCCAAAAAAATAAAGAAACTGGCTCCTTTCTTCTTTTTTCAATTTTTTGCTTTAATTTGAAATAAAAATTAAAAGTTAAAAATACCTTCTTGGTTTGAATTTCCGCGCATTATTTGAGAAAAGTACTATACAAGCCTTGGCCGCAACTAGGCATTGATGGACTCACGTATGTGTGCCTCGGCTTCGCCTCGGCCCACATTTTCACGTTCGTCCTTCAATGCCTGTCTTGCGTGCCGCTGCAGTAATGTACTATTAGGTAAGTATATTGATTGTGAAACGTTTTGTCAACTTCACGAAAATAAGTGGTCGAGTTCACTGCTCCGAATAATACCAATAGGGAATATGCATCAATTTTTTTTAATCAAAATCAAAAGTATAATGCGTGAGAAAATCAACAGTAATATTGAAACTTTTCCCTTGCGTTTTTTTCTCGTGATATAGTTACTTGAAGTTAGCACGCATCAGCTCCCGCCGAAAACGCTCTATACAAATATGTGACGTCACTTGTCACGTTTCAGGTGTGTTTCAGGCTCGTTTAATATTGAGTTAGCCAATAATCTTCAATTATCTCCTTAAATTTTGTGTTTAAGTACATAATTATATGTGTCATGCAAAATTATTTCTTATTCGATATTCTATCTGACTGTTAAGTGCATTATATCATAAAATAAAATAAAATCGTTATTTTCCTGTGATTTCATTGTGTGATACAACTAAAATAATGTATTTTTTTTCTGTTCCATCATGTTTTTACAAGTGTCCGCAGCGATCAAGCTTAAATTTATCAAAATCGGTGACTTATGCATATTCCCTATTTAACTAAATTTCGGGGTAAATGTACCATTGTGTTATTTTGTTTGCATGTGTTCGGTGACAGTGCATTAATTATGGAGCTTTGGAGTAACACACAACAATGGGGTGTAGCGTCTTATGACAAGTTGCTTAATTAATTATTTCGGTACTTACCTAAGATTAATTTTATGAAGGTAGTTAGTTACACGTTAGTTGAGGGCCACTTGGAGCAACGGCAGCGATCCTACCTTCTGCGCCAAAGGTCCCGGGTTTGATTCCTGGTAGGTGTAGATTCTAGTGTGATAAGCACAAGCATTTTGTTCCACAGTCGTGGTCATTTATATTTTATTCTATATGTTATTTAGTACCCATAGTTCAAGCTCTGCTTAGTTTGGGACTAAGAAAAACATTGTTGTTTTGTCCCGAATTTAATCAATGTTAAAATACTTGACATAAGATACGTTTGTTGATATACTTGTTGTTTGTTATAGTACTTGATAATTTTATCAGTACCTACCTACATGGCCAATGGCTATATTCTTTGCACCAACCTTTTGGCCCAAGATGATACTGGTGATACAATATTGTAATCGAACGCAACAACGTAAACTGTAGTCAACGTATGTAACTTTTAAATAAGTAATGTTTAATTATAAGTACTTATTTAACAGTCATCTATGTAATACTATGTAATATTTTAGTCATATACAAGTTATGCCAAACACAACTCGTACCAGAAATTACAATATAATCTATCATTCAAAGTAAATTACCTAAGTACCTTAGTACAGTCAGCGTCAAATTAATATGACCGTCTATAGTAGTCAAAATGATCAGAAAATCATAAAATCAATTTGATATTACGCAGTTCGAATTATCATATTGTTATATTCATCATTGTGTTATTGCACACTGTTACTTATTGTTTCATATTTTAATGAGCAGTAAGTAAGGAAACAAAGCTCTTAGAATCATCTGTGCATTATGCATTATTACATTATGCACAGATAACTTTGAGAGCTTTGTTGACGCTCATATCAAATTGACGCTGACTCTGCCTAACTTTCAGCTTGGTGCAAATATTCTCAGCAACGATCACCCAAAGGAATTATTTAAGGTAACTCCTATTCGGGGGTGCGTGGTCGGATAACCTCCTCGTGTGCCCTGCCACTGTTTTTCCCTGTCCATGTGGTCTGGCAAATGCAGTGGGAGGGACGGTGCACCCTGGGTATCACTGTAAATGGCGAACAATTCATTTTGTTCCCATTTACCGTGATGGCTAATAATCCGACACTCCTGTTATCCTGTACGTAGTGCAGGACCAGGGGCCCGCTTCGGGGGGCCGAGGGGAGACAACCCCAATAAAAAACTCAAACCGTAGCCCTGTACGTAGTGCAGGAGCGGGGGCCTGCTTTATGGGGGCCGCGAGGAGTAAACCTCTATAAAAAACCCTCAATTGTTCCTGTACTTGAGGACGAGGTGCAGGAAGCCTGTTGCAGGTGGTCGGCGAAGGTGGCCGACCTACGATCGCCACCCCTGGGCTCTCCCGCCACCCAGGGTGTAGTAGGGTTACTCGGGTAAAGGGGTCTCTGCCCGGGCGGACCGTTGTTCCCCCATACTCGTGGGAACATTATGCCTAAAAATATATTGAAACAAAA
Organism: Agriphila straminella; assembly: GCA_950108535.1. Lineage (NCBI taxonomy): Eukaryota > Metazoa > Arthropoda > Insecta > Lepidoptera > Crambidae > Agriphila > Agriphila straminella. The sequence continues at coordinate 7,394,144 of OX467306.1, read as the reverse complement.
AGCCGTGGACAACACACAGGGTCCGTCTAAAAACCGTGTTTATAAAGCCGACAAGGACAACACACAGCGTCCGTCCAAAAACTGTGTAGTACGATTGGAGAGGATGTCGAGGACCCAGTCTTCGCCTTTGCCCGGAGACAGGAAAGCCGCCGAATATGAGGATGAGGCTTATAAGAGGTCGCAGGAGGTCGGTTCCTGCTATAATAGTAGCGCCGAGTCTGTCGGTTTGACTAGGGAGAGGAAGCTGAGAGATACGATAGGTAGCGTTGTGCGGGGAAAACCGAGTTCGGACCCCGAAGGTCAATGTGAGTTACAAGCAACGGCGATGGATACCACCGAGCAATCCGAGGCTGACGTGGAAGAGTCGAGGACTGAGGAAGAGTCTGAGAGCGAAAGTGTGGTGCGACCAACTGTACTGCGGGCTCGCAGGAAAATGGCCCCCAAGGGAAACCCCACCGCATTTGACGACCGGTTCATAAAGGACGTCAACTACCTCGTCAAGACTGTTCACAATTCTGGTCTATTTATTAGTGACGACAATGTAGAGATGGTTACTGAGAACTTCGCCGACGCACTTCTAAGTATACAGAAGAAGGCACAAGAAGAGAATACCAGGCTCAGGAAAGAAAACGTGTTTCTTAGGGGGGAGCTGGCAAATCTGAAGACAGACCTGGCTGAAATTAAGAAGAAGATGGGCCACTGTCCAGGCGGATGTACTGCCACCAAGGAGGCAGTCAATCAGGAGTCACTTGACAGGCTGGAACGCTCTCTAAAAGAGTCCCTTGAGAAGACGATAGACCGTAAGATTCAAAGTCTGGGATTAACCGTTCCTGTCCCTCCCCGTGGCGAAGGATCCCAGCCGGTACAGAGACGACCGGAAGCGCGTGCCCCATCCACGTTGCCTCCCACCACTTGGAGTGCTGCTGGCAGCAGAAAAAAGCGCAGGCGTCAGGCAAAAGCTGCAGCCAAATCAGCTGACGCCGAGAAGAACTCTGGAATCAAAAGCAAAAGATATAAAGCAAAAATCACCCCCGCAGCAAAAGAGCCGGTGGCAAAGAAGTTGCTGAGACTTACTCCCCCCAAGACAGCGGCAGTTGTCCTGACCCTGCTGCCGGAGGCCAGGGAGCGCGGTCTGTCGTATGCGGATATAATGTCGACGGCAAGAAAGGCGGTTTTCCTCCCGGAGATAGGGGTGACGGAGGGGGTCAGGACGCGCGTGAGCCAGACGGGGGCAAGGATTGTAGAGGTCCCGGACCCTAGCGGCGAGAAGGCCAACATGTTGGCAGAGAGGCTGCAGGCCGTGCTTGCCGGTGTAGCCCGAATAGGACGGCCTGAAAAGACGGCGGACCTGCTGGTTACTGGCCTAGATGAGTCCGTCCGCAAGGAGGAAGTGCTTCGCGCTGCGGCGGAAAAAGCTGGGTGCGACTCGAAGGCGATACTGTCCCAGGACGTGAAGCTGAATCCGGAAGGAAGGGGACGCATGCTGCTGCGATGCCCGGTGGCAGCAGCGAAGGCGATTGCGAAGGGAGGGAGGCTGACGGTGGGATGGAACTCCGCGAGGGTCAAGGTGCTGGCCCCCCTACCGATGAGATGCTTCCGATGCATGGGGGTGGGGCACACTAAGCCACGGTGCCCCTCGGATGTTGATCGAAGCACGCTTTGCTTTAGGTGCGGGCAGTCGGGGCACGTTGCAGCCGAGTGCAGATCTGAGCCCAAGTGTGCCCTCTGTGCCGATAGCGGTCGGCCTCATGGGCACGTGATGGGCAGTGTGAAGTGTGTCCCTCCACCGGTTAGGGGCAATCGTCCCGAGTACGGAGGGCCCAAAGCAGCAGAGGCGCAGGTGCCCACAACTATGGAGCTGTCTGTCGAGACACCTCCAACCCCAGCAGCCGAGGCGTCGACGTAACCGATGCCTGGGGTACATCCCCGGTTTTGCTCCCCACTCATCTCGTGGGAGAAGAGGTCAGGAGCACTAGTTGGAGGGAGGGAACTGAAAGAGGTTCCCCGGTCGGAGCCAAGCGGGCAGTGGGAGGTGAACCACTGCTCGCCTTGCACGTCCCTGACGAGTTTGGGGGTTTGGCTAAACTTGCCCGGCCATTCCCCGGCGGAGGAGGCCCGGTAGCGGGCAGGCCGCTGTCGTTGAGGTGATTGCCCACACGGACCCTCATACAGCCCAACGGTTGTCGACATTGCGGCGAGAGGGCAGGTGCCGGGGTTTTTTAGTGGGTATTCCCTCCTCCCGAGATCCCACCGAACCTCTTGGTTGGGTGGGATCACGGGAGGCAGTCGTGGAGGGAGCTGCAACGCTGAATGTTGCGGTCCCCTCCTGGCGAGTCCCACATACCCCCCTCCCGCTCACCTGCGGGAGGGGAAGCGCGTAAATGCGTTTTTCCTCGGCATACAAAAAAAAAAAAAAAAAAAAAAAAAAGGTAACTCCTATTCAACAAACAGTTCGATAGGTAAACGATATTCATTACTTGACATATTGTTATCTCTATTCATTTCAGAACTTATCTAAAAGTTCATTCATGCGACAAAATATTTTATAATTTAAATTAATTTCTCATCAGTCGTCATATCAGAATCAGCCCCTAAATTATAACCTCGTACAAGTTAAATTAAACTAATTATCATAGTCTTCTGCGACGACATTTCTTAATCGGAGCATTCCGACAGGCTAAAAGTTCCACATTTGTTAATTGGGCTCAAAATCACAGTCTTTCTTTGCAGTTTTAAGCCGCTTAATTCTCTCTCGCTAATGAAGTTAGAAAATTAACAGATGTGTTCGTTAGTTTCATTTGCAGAAAGAACACAGAATTCTGGATTGTGACTTCGTATTATAATTTTTATTGTAAGTTGTATTGGCTCATTTATGTATTCCCGACTAATGAAGAGCAGATTTCCACATTGCTTGTATATGTAACTGTAAAACCCCGAACTCAGGTGAATCCTAAAACTTTCCAGTAAACTTAAAATTTACCAACTCTTAATGGTAAAAGTCCGAACTATTCTGTGATCATCGATCATTTCGAATTATTGCCACAATTCACTTGGAAGATCTTTGGTTTTAACTCAAAGACATGGTAAATGTAAAAAAATATATTTTGAAGGTGTTTTTAATTATGTACCTATTTCTAACTTTAATAAATATACCCATTAAATCAATTGATTCACTGTTTTATTTCAAAAAATCCAACGTTTACCAACCGTCATGTCATTGATAAAACCTAGCACATGCCAAACTCATGGTAAAAGCACGAAAATGTTCTATTTTATATTTACCAAAACTCTAGTTAGTAAATTCTAAGATTTACTAGTAAAACCTAAGATTTATATACTTATTACCTATTGTTGTTTTATATTCCCATTTCCTCAACATAGTAATTGTAGTAAAACGTAAGATTTAAATACAATGTCTCACTGCAAGTCTTCCTATTGCACGAAGTTGAGTAAGCTAATGTTCTACGTAAAGAACATCCCTGTTTCAAGATCCATCAAGTGTCTTGTTGAATATTTCGACATGACAATCCTGAGAGTGTGGACTTTAATAAATGTCAGTTTCGGCTCCAAAGTGATATATAATGCTTTTCGGACATGACTCAACGAAAAAATGCTGTGTCAAGGGCCTTTCATAATACCGAAGATTTCTTGTCGAATCACGAAAGGCGCGCGATTTTCTGCGAATAATAGTTGAAATATTCATTTACATGAAAAAGTTTCAAATTATTAAGGTTCGCAAAACTTGCTTAATCGTTTAATTACAATTTTTATTGCGTTACTTTTATTTATTTATTTTTATTTAGTTCTTGATGCACAATTTTTGTCCGCCATTTGCTGTTTTATTTGAGCAATAAAGATTAAATTAAAATAAAATAAATTTTGTACAATGGCGGACTCAACTAAGGCATTAATTGCATTCTCTACCAGTCAACCAAAGGTTGATGTGGAGACTTTGTGTGGTAGGGTGCACAACCAGAGTAAAAATAAAAATAAAAAATAAGAAATAATATGATATAACTACATAGTTAAAATAAAAATACTCAACAATTACTTTTGATCGAGTTCTTTGTAAAAAAATGCGCAAGCTTACAAAAACAAAGTTAAGTGGTTGAATCACTAACTTTTTAATCTTACTACAGTGTTTCCAAGTAGTTATTGAGTCAGAAAACTTGCTAGTATTATTCATATAAGCTTCCAAAAGTGTTACAAACTCATTCTTTGTACTGAACTATATATTTTCTGGAAGAAACCAGTTTGTAAACTCGTATTCATGATAGATAGCGGCCGTAGCCCATTCATAACACTAATATATGAGAAGTCGTTGAGCTTTGCATGCGGAACCAAAATATAAGATACTCGTATATTATTTATTTTTCATACTTTATTGTTCCACAAACTTGTTCGATATGATGTGATATGATTTATATATCATGGGGACATAATTTTTTTTGAAGTTGTATATGTGTGTATGTGTATTAATTTATACAAATAATTATATATCCTGTCTGACTCACTGACTCGTTATTGTTGATATCGGCAGGCATCCACTACGATAGGGTTTTTGAAAATTTATAACAGGAAGTGGCATTCGGCGCGGATGTAGTGCTAGTCTGCTATAAAACAAGTATTGTTGCATATCCGTTTGCAATAAAAAGGCAAACGGAGAAACATATATAACATTGGCTTTGATTGCACGAAGTGGAGTTGTTCACAGTACTCTCCGATGCTAGATGTGCTTTCGATGGCCACTTCAATACTCGTTCGGACATCGGACAGCGCTATTGTGGAAGGGTTGAAAATTCACTCTTCTGCTATTCGATAGGTACCACCAATATTAAAAAGGGTTGAATTTTACTATACAACAAACAGATAAACTTTTTATTACCTACATTGATTTTATTGTGGGATTCGTCTAATAGGTACACTATCTAGGTATATGATGCAACCTTTTTGATTAAAGTTGTATACCTAACCACTTAGTCTTCAATACAAACTTATTAATTTACGTTTTTACAACCTTGTACAAGCTAAGAAAAGCCACAAATATTGCAAGAAATCTTAGTATGATAGCAACAGATAGACAAAATAAGCCATAATTAATATAATAAACACGAAGAAATGGGTTTCCTATTTATCTTTCATCTCCTCAATGTTTTAGCTGTGGAAGGATATGAATAAGAAATAAAATAAACATTATTTCAGTCACGGCCGTCCCGTTTGCAAGGAATTACCATAATATCGATTGTTCGCAAATTATTCTCCTAGTGACAACATTATTAAACCAAATTGTTTGCCTATAACATTGGAAGCTCGAAGGGAAATCTTTTATGCTCGCAGAAAATCAAGTGAGTAGTAAAATATCAGAAGCCAAAATAATAGTCCAATACCGGATTTAACGCAAGGTCCGATGTATTATTTTACTGCAGTTGTTGCAACGATATCTATTTAATTCATAGAGATCTGTATATGAAAGAAAAATAACATGATAGTTACAATCACACCGTTATAAAGATAATGCAAAGTTGTCAAGAGGACGGTCATTAAACCGGCGTCATGGCATGGGAGATGCGAGTTGGATCAAAATTACCAGAATTTTTGGTTTCCCTACAGCTTGAAAACTTAACATGTTACATTGCCGTTCTTCTCAGTAGCTGGACTTGTTAAATTGCTTTACACATTTTGTCAAAAAATCTGTCGGGCAGTAACTGCGCTAGGCTAGGTACTATATTTGATCAAAGTTCAAAAAGGTAAGTTTTACCCAACCCCGCATTGCAATAAAGCGGAAATGTCGCGTTATGTATGACGTTTGTTTACAAAATATATAATAAACCTTTTGCTTTTTTTCATATCTATAATATAATACCTGCTTATGAGTTAAGTTACTATAAAGTGCCATTAATATTTTCTCCGTTAGGCAAATCGATTTATTTTTCTAAAACGATTCTGAAATATTATCTTAAAATGAGTATTCGGGTAATAATGACTCATCCCCGACGTCCGTGTACCTATTTGAATACCCATGACGCCGGGTTAAGTATCAAAACATGTTTTAAAAAAATGCTAAGCAATTAAATTACCTACTTATAATTATAAACATTACCTATCTTAATCGTTCCCTCATAACTGAGGATCGTGATCACCATCTGCTTTTACGATTTGCCTCCATCAGTCTCGGTCCATAGTTGCTCTCACTGCTTGATGGAATTTGGGTCAGACCATCTGGTTGGCGAACGACCTTGGGCCCTTTTGCCTTCCATTCCACCAACCACGACCAGCTTTTCGAGATTTTCATCTAATCATTATATCAATCTAAACATTATATCAGCCATCTATACATGAAGATCTCGCCCTCATAGCGTAGGTATAAAGGTATTATTGTGTAATTATGTATCGACGCTATTTATAGAAAACACCCGAAGCTACCATTTCATTTTCAACTCCAAATCCTCTCCGTAGGTATCATATGAGGTTGTTATGTAAACGCAAATGTGAAGAGGATAACAGAATCCGATATTGTTGAAATCATAGCTGCGATCATTATTACAGCTCACGAACAGTAATGTAAACATGAGAAATTGGCCAAATGCAGCAGTAGTGTCGGGTGCGGGTGTGACTCGAATTGTAAATTGTTTGGGAACATCTGGATTTGGTTGTCTCGCTTTGTAAATAAGAGTAAGTATTTTGTTAAACTTTTTTATATTCATGCGTGTGAAAGATCACGTTGACAAAGGGAAATACTTTGAGCTGTGAATACATAAGTTAAAAGGAATTATTGTTGTTATTAAAATGTGCCCTATTGCAATAAACACTTTAAAACTATGTGCATTTTGCAATTCTTGTAGAATAATCTGACAGAAGGGGTCTCACTCATATATCATCTTTATTTAAAAAAGTTTATGTATTCAGTGTAAATTCTTTCCTGTATTACTTTAACTCAAAACCAAACGTAAGCCTACAAATTCATTCAAATTAAATCACCTTCATATTATTGCCTTTCTACTTCCTTATCGAAAGTGAATTTTGAAAATGCAAATAAAAATAATATATGTTAAGTAGGTAGAGGTACATTTGTCTGAAGATATGGTAATGTTTCATTATTACGGCTCAAATCTTCAAGCAAAGGGAATAAATTTTACATATTTATGAATAGGTACACTCCAACTTGATTTCTGAGCTGAGTATCTTCAACTGAACGAGCAAATTCAGTTAACTTGGGCAAAGCAATTTCATGAATGGGATAAGTGTTAAGCAACTAATGTTTAGTACTTGAGTGTTTTAATGTACATGGAACTACTTTTTTTTTGGTAAGTTCTATAAGAAAATAATACAGTGTGTTTTTTTGAACAGTGATCAAATTTTGTGGTGTGGATTAGACCATCAAACTGAACAACTTTGTCTATGGGACCAACTTAATCAGAGCAAAAAAAATCAGCTGTTCCGTAGATTTTGGTCGAGTAGATATTGATGTTTCCTATGGAATAGTTGAATGTTTTTTTGATCGACTGACGACTTGTCTCTACACTCATCTAGCGGGACAGACCGCTGCTGCTCACAAAGTGCAGTGTGAGTGTGACAGACATCGCACGATCATCGGTGACAAAAGTGACGACATTTTGTCGTGGTGCTACGCCGGCAGGAGATGGTGCAATCCGGAACTTTTGAAACAAATAATGTAGGCATGGGCGTAGCGAGGTACGGGCAGGGGGGTGCAGCTGCCCCTTCTTAGAAGAGCGGTTGTTCGCTGATTAACTGTAATTCTGACGAGCTTCATAGCTTGCGACGCTTCTTATAAGACCTAAGAAAATTACAGTCTTGAAGGCTGGCTTGTGAAATCCAACAAAACAACAACGATCAAAACAATATAATTTAGGATTATCTGTATCTGTTCCCCCTCATATACAATCCTGGCTAGCCCTTGTATACAGGTCTAGTTTCCTACATAGTTTATACTTTTAGCGATGTAAACCCGTAATAAGTGGGAGCCAGGTGAAAAGTACAGGAACCACAATTAACTCCTGAGGGCACTTATATTGTGCCGCAGTTTGAAGAACTTAATGTTCACTCTCCTTCGTTTCACAATGAACTATAGTCATTATTATCATGAATTAATTACTGTACACAACCGCTATAGGGTGTTTAAAGTTATAATTGATTGCGCAGTTGCTAATCATGATTTAAAAAATGGCATAAAATGAACCTAGCAATTTATGAATAACTTTTTACCAATATTGAATAGATTTATAAATTAGTTAAATCTCTCGAAGTGTCTTTTTCCGTAAGTACCCAAGACAATAATCTAAATTAGCTAATGACTTCTATGTATAAATTATCAGTTCAACAAAGTATAGTACATATATGCTGTAGTAATTTCTAAAATTTGAGAATTCTAGGGCTAGTTAATACTGTCTTTAAAACAATATCGTAAGTATTTATGTCCTATCCTTAGCAAATAGCACCCCAAATTGGATTAAGTTATATTGAGCGATATTTTACCGAATTGCCAATAACATTCACCGAACTAAGTTAGCTGAATCAATGACACCTGTTACGGGGTTCACTTTCATTTTGCTTTTTTTTTATTCCAAAGCGCGTGGCGTTATGCAAATATTAGATATTTCACGGTACAATATTCCGTAGCAATTTACAGGAAAATTGGGGAAAAGCAATTGATATTCTGATCTCGTTTGGGAATTTTCGTGGGGAATTCCATCGAATTCACTCCTGATTCACGTGGAGCACACATCTCGCCTCTACGGAATACTGACAATCGCAAGAAACACGAAGCAATCTTATTAAATTGTAAGTCAAACATCAGTGGTTGCGATTCAATCTTCATATTATTAAGAGATACGTTACGTTCTGAAAACATTGGCAGTAATACTTTAAGAATAATATTATATTATCTAGCTCTGTTATCAGTAGAAAGAACATTCGTTGCAATATTCTTACGACAACTCAGAACGACAGCAATCAAAGTTTTCTAGTAACGTAATATATATAACTATTTCCATTAAGAGGATTGTCAAGCAAACGGTCTCCAATCAAACGGCGATAACGTTTCCCACTCTCTAAATCTTAACCTACAGCAATGAATTTTTGGTATGTTTTTGAAATGCCTAAATACTAGGGCTGTACGTTTTGATTTTTTAAATATCTATAAAAGATTTTGAAATATTGGCACTTCTGTGTTTTGTATGAAATCACTAAAATGCAAATATTTCGAAATCTATTATAGATATTTAAAAAATCAAAACGTACAGCCCTAGTATTTAGGCATATTTTCAAAAACATACCAAAAATTAATTGCTGTAGGTTAAGATTTAGAGAGTGGGAAACGTTATCGCCGTTTGTATGGAGACCGCTTGCTTGACAATCCCCTTAAAATTAAGTTGGGATATAAGGAGGAGGATACCTTATATGGTCATCCTTTCCTTCATATTGTTATAATCAGCATTTACAAGCAGTCAGAGCAAGTCGTCCGCTATAACCGAGAAGTGAATGTTTAATAACGTTAAATAGCTGCTCGTTACGCTCACTACTGCGCTATTGCGTTTTGAATAATGGCTGTTATATGTGAATGGTTTCGGTGTGGCGTGTAGAAATGTCCTTATTAGTGGTAGCATTTAATAATCTGGTTAACAGCACTATAGGCTGATAAATGAATTGTCAGCCGCAGAAGATTAAACGCTATCTGCTTGCGTGATGTCTCGCTACTGATTTGAATTGATGGATGTATAACATGTACACATGACGGCATTTCAGACTATACATGTTGACCTTGAGATCGTCTTTATGCCGTACGTAATAAAAGTTGTTTTCGTCGTTTAACTGGTTATCTTACCGTACTGTCGTGTGTACTTAGTATAATTAATTCATTTGCGTTTGAGTTAAGCACGTAATTAGGGTATTCGTAGCTGTATCGTTTGAAATAATTTGAAGTGCTATTACAGATTTAATGTAACAGGCACTATTAGGTATTAGGTATTAGTTACAGGCACTATAGGTCTCTAGCTGTAATCACATTTTACCATGTTACTATTTGTTCTACATGACTGTTTGTTGCCTTAAATAAATAAAAAAAAAACATGTTTTAGTTAGTATTTGCCTGAAATATTATATTATGAAAACCACTGATTCTTTACAATTTTGTTAATACTTAATGTAAATTCATAAAGTGTCGATTGATGATGGTTGTCCAAAGGCTTTTTTTGAAAGCGTGTCAGCTGAGAAAATATACCAACAGACATCGAAAAACACTTTCTAATAATGTTTGTATGTCTATAAGGAAGGATTGCGGTGCGTGCATTCACCCTTTTGAATATGGATTTCAAAGTTGAAGTTGTTAAAACATAAATTGGAAAAAACAAGTTGTCGCGAACAAAATATTACTATTTCCACACATCCGACATTGAGTTTTGTACGGATCAACAAAAAAAAACCAAGCATATTCAGGTTTAGTTACTGTTGACAGGCTCAATTTGGAGTTTCTATTAAATATAAATTGAAATTTAGTATATTGTTTATCAAATTAATGTTCTCTTACTACAAAATTAAATAAAGTACTTTATTCAAAGTAATTTCATTGTTTATTTTCCACTTAGCTCTTGGGATTTAGCTTCATTCAAGAAAAATAATAAGTATTCTACAAGAAAATTATATTATACAATATTCTACAAGAAAATTATATTCTCGTATCAAAGTCGTATCAAAATTAGATTGCTCGCAAGCCTTGTACTGCCTTAAATTATATTACCGATCTTATACTCGAGAAGATGAAGTGCTAAGGATATTGAAAAGAAGCACTGCAATATCCGGAGAGAAAATACGAAGTCAAAGTGGTAGGATGTACGGGAGACGGCTACCTATTGTAGGTAGCACTTTTGATTTTATTTCGTTATTCTGTCGTGTGCACCTTACCACAGAATAAACCTATAATCTTAGAATAATAACACCTAGAAGCCGTGTCCTCGTATGCAAAGTGAGGCAACTAATACTAAGCCAAAATGGTTTAAACCATAGTTTTCATATTTATATCCTTTATACGTTACTTAATCGTAACTAAAATCCAATAATATAGTAACAAATCTCCTAAATGTAGGAAAATTTAAACTGCTTTGTACTTATTCGGTATGATTAGGTAATAATAGAGAATAAAAATCTGAAAAACGGAGCCATTTTGGCTGTTTTAGTTGCATCACTTTTGACAATGCGCAGTTTTGACTTTTGTAGAGAACTATCGTTCTAGGTGTTATTATTCTAAGCCTATACCTAATAGTATTTAAGGTACGATCCTTCACGGCTACCTAGTGTAGCGGAAACTATCACGCAAAAATTTTGCTTTCACGTATTTATAGGTAGGTGTTTTATTAAAAAAAAATGTGTTATTATAAAAAAAAAATACCTTAAAATCTCATACTTTTATATACTTAACTGGAATAGGTATATTAGTTTGATTTTTTTCTTTATATCGGCAAAGCAACTAACTAAGCAACAATGTAGTTTCAATAAAACTAGTATCCGCCAAAAGTGTTTTATTTCAATCGCTAAGTAATTATTTTTTACAAATAACTTTGTTTAAAATGCATTAACATAAACAAGGACATTAAAGTAAATAATAACTTACCTCATTCAAAATGTATTTTAAGCCTAAAGCTGCTGCAAAATCGAACAAAAATGTTATTTAAGAGCATTGGTAAGTATAAGTAGATCTTTTGACACTAATTGTATCCAAACTTGAGTCAAACATTAAATTGCACTAAAGATTGAATCACGTTACGTTCAACCGAGGTTCTACGAACACCAACTTTTAATGACGTTAAAACAAAATCAACTACGACTATGAAATTGAAGGAGCAATAAATTGATAGTCTGCAAAATAGATTTTACTAGCGCAATATGGGTAGTCTGCATGAGAAATCCAAATAGATTTTACTAGCTAGCGCCAAGGGGATATAATAACTATATAAATATCCCCTAACTAACACATACCTTCTAAGATTTTTGGTAGTCGAACGATAATATTTCCATTAAGGTTTTATCCAAACAACTGAATCGCTCAAGTGTAGGATAGATTGTCTTCATCATGGAATCATCGACTGTTTGTAACAAACGAAATCATAATGTTTATTTCAGACACAAGAACTGATAATTTTCCATTAATAATTTAACACAAGCATATTGTTTTTCCTATATGTGAAAACTTGTAATTGGCTTTACTGTAATTACAATGATATACTAAAATTGTAGTAGCTGTAAGTTTTCCTCGAAAAATAAAAATAAAATAAAATAACAATGTAAATTTACAACTATGAAGCACCATATAAATATAATATTCAGATTTTAATCCAAATTAGATTAAAGGTCAATCCAAGATCCGTTGTAATGTTTTCGAATTTAATGAAGTTTGTCGCTTTCAGCGAAATACTAAGAATTGCAGCAATCTAGTTGTATTTCAATTTATATCTGGACGCGAAATAATTTCACAGCTTCAGTGGTTTCCACACCGTGGCGTTGCCTTGCTCAAACGCAGATGGTAATTTGTCATTTCCCTCTACTTGAAAACAAGAATTTGTACAAACGCTAGCATTTCTACTAGAGATGGGCAGACTACACACTGAACTGACCGGAAATCCAGTTATTGATTATTGCATCGCATTTATAGGAACTGTTGTTTAATTATTTATAAAAAACTAAGCATGAGAAAAAATAATTAGTATAGTCTTTCTGACCCGACTGACTGGACTTGACTGAATTACTAGTCAGATAGACTACATTAAGAAGAAGACGATAAAGAAGAAGAATGATAAGGTAAGAAGTAGAACGAAAGCAAAAGAATAGTAATAAGATTAACGTAAGTTTTATCTCATTAGTTATATTTTAATAATACTAAATGTAAATAGCGATACTATTTTTGCAGTGCCTTTCAGCTATTTAACTAACTTGTATAGATTATGGAGGATGCTCAAACTTTAACCTGAAAAATAACGACCAGCATCCCCTATTAATAAAAAAAAACTGATTAAATTGTTAGTCGAAGGGTCGACAAAATCCGTTGTCGACCCACCACTATGAGACTTTCCACTATCCCAAGACATCGTGTGTCATGCTTTCATGCCAAAACATGAGGTGATTAACGTTGACTATTATTCATCAAGAACATCCTTGATCATACTTATAAAATGCTATAATGGGTGCTTATGACAGCATTGAAGATGCGGTGCAATTTCCTTTGCAAATAACTTGATATTACATGTTACATTCTAGTCTACATTGAATATTCGATAAGCACATGAAATCTTTTATTTACGCGTGAAACTTACTTATTAAAAAAACTCGGTACTTTTTCTTACAAATGATCATTTTAACCAGAGCTCTACTTAACGTTACCACTTTAGGAAAGAACAAAGTTGTACTCGTAATTCATTATTTATTTTATATTCCTGTGGAAAACGGGCCGTCGGAAATTTTTATAGGAATAAAAATATAGTTTTCAACGCGCTATCTAATATTAAATCTTATAGCGTGGTAGCACGCAGAAATTGTCCGATCCAGCAGCAAGATTATTGGGTTGGGCTCGACGGAACGTAATCCACCGCATTGGGGCCTATATTGCCGACTACCTATTGCAGTGGTTTATATAAAGATTTGGCAACAAAAGTTTTGTCGGAAATGGTACTGCGGTCCGATATAACGCTAAGATTATATCTCAAGGAGATTTAAGTTTTTTATAGTGAAAATCTTGTTACGACTTTCAGTGGCTTAACAATTTATATTTATTGAAAATATACTCATCAACTTTGTCTAGGGATACAGGTGTTATTTTCATACAAACGAGGTAACTTTGAAGACTTGGGTTTCTGCCAGGGATGAACCATGCTGTGATCTGATGATGGCCATCCAGGGAGTGAATGGAGGCGATTCAGATCGCTATACCCACCCAACTGATCTGACCAGCATTCTAAAAGATTAATGGGTAAGAGTTCTCAGTTTCAGGATTTCCATACATTTTTATGCTATTTTCGCGGTTTTTTTTTTAAACATGTCCTCTAATCTTTTAGAATGCTGATCTTGATTGTATATGGTGATCTGAATCTCCTCCATTCACTCCCTGGATGGCCATCATCAGATCACAGCACGGTACATCCCTGGCAGCAAACCAAGGATTCAAAGTTACCTCGTTTGTATGAAAATAACACCTGTATCCCTAGACAAAGTTGATGTGTGTATCTAACACACTTTTAAGTATTCACATCTCTATTAATCTGTTTCCACCGAGTTGCTTCAACTTTCAATTCAGCTTGCGTTAGACGCATGCAGTATTGCCTCTCAACCATAAAGTTAATTTTAACTTTATGCTCTCAACCGAGCGGTTTCCATTTTTTCTGCCTAGGTGTGTCTTCATGCGATCGCTCTTCCGTTCCCTTTCGCTTTCATCTTACGCATGCCTCAAGGCCCTTTTTAAAAAATAGTGATTTGAATGGCAGAAAGTTGAACGTGAAAACGCACTGTTTGGAGGCATTCAATATTGCATGCGTTTTACGCAAGATGACTGTTTTGATTGTGATTAAAGTTGAACGTTAAATTGAAAGTCGAAGCGACTCGGTGAAGACAGACAAATATTGTATTAATATTTGACATTTTCAATATTGGCTTCAAAACGTGCGATTTTTCTTTCAGACGTTTTTGCCTGCCCCCTGTTAAGAGCGCAAGAGGAACGGAAATGCGATTGTGTCAAGACACATCAATCAGTACGTACTGCATGTTTTTGATACATGATGATTTTTAGGTATATACCTGTAGTGTATATAGCAAGTACATCAATAAGAAGTCGGTATTAGACTCCCATACCCTTGTTTGCTGGGCATTACCTTTTGATGTCTGCTCTGACCTCTACATACGTATTTCGGGATATCAACGTTTATTTTATGAGCTGCCATAACCGGCCCAACTCTTTACGTCAAAGCATCCCGACCTAATATCTTTTCGAGTTTCTCTTATGCGCACTTCGAGTGTGTAATTCGCTTGACATAACAACCCAAGTTTTATTACTTGTTCCCTACTTTCCCTCATTCAGATTTACTGATGTAACTGGAACCATTTCCGTATGGAACGAAGACATGATAGTAGAAGCCTTTTGATCTTCTTCTAAGTATTCTGTAAAAAACGGATTCTTTTACATCTCGTAACATAAAATTTCGTTATAAAAATAAAAAGTCTCCATAAAAAGTTATTTTTAAGGTAATGTATCCAAAAGGCTCTCTCCCAACGATTCATTTTAATTAAGTTTTTCAGGAGCGTGCTTGGAGCTCGGCCTTTGCCTAGCTACCAATCTTCATTAAGGTTATTATACCCATGTAAATAGTCAGTTGGTACAGTCAACGAAAGCCGCTCAGTTTATGACTTTGTCTCAGCAACTATGGTGTAACGATTGTTCAGTAAATTGCAACTATAATATATGAACGAAACTCGAGATCAAGATCATTTGAGGAGCGTTGTTTCAGATTAATAAAAACATAAATTTTGTGTTTTATAAATCACAGCACTTTATCAATCGTCATCTAATTATAAATAATTTATTTTAAGGAAATATCTGTTTCTGTTTAGTTGCTTTATTGTTGTCGCTAACAGAGGCCGTACTCTGAGCTCTTACAGCATCCTCAAAGTAATGTTGTTATAGGGACAGAGCTATACATCGCGTATAGCGCCATCTCATTTACAACATTGCTTCGATATTACTTTTGTCAGTCATGGTAGGGGGGCAGATCCAAAAAAATCTGAAATCATAATGTTGACTCAGTTGTTGCTTTTCCCCATTTAAAAATTCAATTCAAGTGTGTTATTGTACTTGAATTGTACATATTCTGCTCTTGTACGTTATTTGTGATGTTTAACATCGACGCTCGAAGTTTACAAGGGCTCTGCAGCGGGGTTGGATTGTGTGATTTGATTTATTCTTCGAGGTTTCGTTTGGGGCGCGAAATTGTATTCACTCGAATCTTTATCGTCAAGAGGTCACCCGTAAAGAGTTTTAAACAAATGGATTTTGAAAAATTGAATACCACTATTTTTCTATTGGTCTTACGCTGGTAATGTACAAAATTTTGCAGCAGTTTTAATATAATACTAAATAATATACTAGAAAAAAAACGACTCGCACCAGATCAATACTCAGACGGGAATCGAACCCGCGACCTTTGGATATCCGGTCCAATGCTCTGACCGCTGAGCTACCGAGTCACTAATATTTAACAAAACAGTTTTAACAGTTTTAATATTTTTTTTGGTAGTAATATTGGATTTGTGATGGCGCAGGTAGAATGATAAACCAATTTTATCCTATCCCAATGTATCAGTATGAGATAATAAATCTACAATGGCAACTGTTTTTTCCACATTTTCAATCCGCAGATGCAGGCTATTTATATCTAGGCAACAGCAAATCTTAAGTACCTACCTCTTAATGAGGATAGATTTTTGATATAAAAATGACCTCTAATTATTTCATCTGCCCATATCGTGAACCGTGTTACCATAAATTATAACGATAGCAGTTTTTAGGATATTCTATATCCCAGATGTGAATACTTTTGGTTGTTGAAGAGAGTTGATAAGAAGGGTGTTTGATATGTAAATAGTCGATTTACATTTTTCGTCTCCAGAGATTAGTGGGTTTCATGAATAAGCACCTGAGCACACTTTACTTAGGCTCACTTACACCGCGAGCGTTTTACAAAGCGTCGGGAAATAATCGAATTATAAGGTACTAGCTTCCGCCCGCGACTTCGTCCGCGTGGACATTCGATATAATCCTCATGTTTTAATTTCATTAAATTCTGATCAGCCGTTTTTACGTGATTAGGCGGGTTCCCACCAAGCACGCTGCCTCGCGAGGCAGGACGTTAGCCGCACGGGCCTCGCACGAGGCTGCTCGCTTGGTGGGGCCGCCTAATCACGTAAAAACGGCTGATCAGAATTTAATGAAATTAAAACATGAGGATTTTATCGAATGTCCACGCGGACGAAGTCGCGGGCGGAAGCTAGTTTATAATATTTAGAATTGTATCCAGAGATATTAGTTTCCCGTTCCGTTCCAGTTCCCGTTCCCGTTCCTGTTCCCGTTTCCATCCCTGTCCCCGTCCCCTGGATGTCCAGGTCCAATCATGTCCACCATGTTGGACTTCAAAATAAATGTCATTTTTGCAATCGTCATCCCAGAAAACCCCAATAACGACATCCATATCTATTTTTGGGTTTTTTTACCCCTTTTCATCCCCATAGGGGTTGAAATACTAACAATAACAATATACGTTGCGTTAGATTTCCATCCATAAGCCTAAATTATAAATTTAGCGATTTTTACTTCGAAAATAAAGGATTTTCTTCAATACACAACTTCATCCCCCTTTTGACCCCGTCGGGGGTAGAATTTTTAAAAACGCTGAGACCCGTATTTATTAATTTTCAATGGTTAGCCTAAACACAAAATTTGAAGATCCTAGCTTCAAAACTGAGGAACTTTCATACAAACTTTGGACCCCCGTTTCACCCCCTTGGGGGGTGAGATTTGAAAAATCCTTTCTTAGTGCACCCCTAGACCTCATAAGCAACCTATGTGCAAAATTTCAAGTCTTTAGGTCCAGCGGTTTGGGCTGTGCGTTGATATCTCACTCAGTCAGTCAGTCAGTCAGTCAGTCGGTCAATCAGTCAGTCAGTCAGGACTTTTAATTTTATATATATAGATAAGTACATCGATTGTGTAAAGTGCGAACTAGGACGAACGAAGAAACGAAGAACGAAGGACATACATAACTATCTCTCAATAAGCTATCCTACGGTTTCGGACAAGGATAATTTTTTCCTCATTCGTAACTCGTTACATACGGTTTCGTATACGGCCGAAGGGAACATAATAATTATCTTAAAAAAAGAAAGTTTGTTTGTTAGTTTGTTACCTCTTCACGCCTAAACGGCTGGATGGATATGGATGTAATTTGGCACACATGTAGTTTAAAACCTGGATTAACATGTTTTTTTTTTTGTCCCCTCTAAGTTTCCCTAGGGTCCAAGTGGATGAAATCGTGGACGGCCGCAAGCGCACCATAAAATTAGCTTCGCTTCCAGACGCTTCCCTTCGCCCAAGGTATAAACTAAGCCTTAGGAAACTTGCGGGAACATAAATATCCGAATCCGAACATTCACAGAGTAGCTGAACGAATCGGACCGAATGAATTATTCTGTATACATTTGCGTCGTATTAGGAATCCTAGTGAATAACTCTATGAGCTTTGGGACCTGCCTGAGTACAGAAAGGTGTTTACTAAAAACTCGTAACTTTTTGAACATTGTAATAACTTTGTTTACTTCGAAAAAAAATGATATTTAATTACAGATACTAAAAGTTTAACAATAATACGTATATTATTTATTATTAAAAGTAGTAGGAACCTATTTGTCTGTAAGTAGGCCGTTCAGCTTGCAAATATATTGACGATGAGATATTTGGATTTGGATGTGATATTAGTATTTTTTTTAATTTCATTTAGAACACTTTATTCATCATACTGTTTAAATAAGTAAGAATTCGTGTAAGTAGAATACAGGAGTGAGTGGTTAACTCGAGTTGTTAACAAATAATGTTCTAGTACCTACTTATATTGTATTTTTAATTTTAGTACTTAATAATGTTCCGTCATTTCTTATGCATTCCTTTCAAATTAAAAGTTATTATCTTCTAATCGAGAATAATCAAGAAGTTTGTCTGTTTTGATTTAAAAAACAATCATAACTCTTTTCCTTCCATAAAGTTAACAAGCATTGTATCGTTTCCTTAAGATTATTTTCATAAAACAATTTGTTTACTTTGAATAAGAACAATACACTGACAAAGGACTGATAATTTTACAAGAACGCTTGGTTTGTTTCTTCTAATAGCAAAGTTTTTAATTTGTTAGAAGACAATACTGAACTAAGAACAACTCCCGAAGCTCCGCAGTTTGGCAGCTTTCCATTTTATTTATTTGTAGATGTTACTTAGCACTTGTGCGGAGTATCTGTTATTTATTTTAGGCTTAAGACGAGCTGACTTGTTTATTATTTTGTGTGAAACTTGAGCAGTTTTTTTTTAAGCAAATATAAAAAAAGAAAATGAAGGAATAGAGAGATTAATAAATATTTAATAAAAAACCTTCTTTCTGTCTTCCTGTAGTCAATCGACTGTTGGGTCAATATTTTTCTCGATGTAAGAAGAACTTTAATATTTCTGTGAAATGTCGAAAAGAAATAACTATTGCCTTACCTATTTAGTAGATTATATTTGAGATTCAACATTCAAACAACCCTACGGAGGAAATAAGAAAAGAGATTGAGCCATGGATTTGATACGAGAGAAGTATTATTTCATAATATTTTGACCTATTTGGAAAAGTTGTTTCGCTTTTTGGTAACGATACCAGTCAAAAGGATCTTGATTAATAAGATCTTATACAAATGAACATAAGTCTTCTAGTTTGTTATAACAAAGTTATTTAAATGTACGTTTGAATATGTTGGATTATTTACTTTGAGACATGTCAACAGAAAATCTGTTTGCAAAAGTAAAACAATGTTTTGAGATTTATGGATTAGTTTAAATTTTACCTAGCTTGAGACATTTATAGATAAGTGGTAGACAATTTAAAAATTTTCTTTGAATTTCCTAGATGCAGATATATTTATAAAATTAAAAAATTATAAAAAAAACAATATATAGACGAACATAGAACCTCCTCCTTTTTTGGAAGTCGGTTAAAAAGTGTTTACAAGCTACAGCGAAAGAGAACTACACTCGACGTCATTAAAATCTCACCTCTTCAAAAATTTCTTCAATACTTTGAATCTTATCTAATTAATGATAAGTGTTGTTATATACTTCTACCCCTTCGGACATAGCCAACAGTCTCTCAAAACCGTTGGAATACTTGTCGAACAAAATTAATTACTAAGATTCAGTTTCTGAGCTATTACAATGCAGTATTTTATGCAAATTGCAATTAAGCAACTTCATGGGCAATAGCATTAGTATCTATCTTGGGTGTTTCTTTTTTTAACTGAGCAGCTGCTGTTGACGTGTGTTTTCTCCAACGTCTTGATAGCAGATTTACCCGAAAATTCCTGAATTGACCAATTTTTTCCCCTTTTATTGTGGCGCAAGCAATAACGCGTAAAGCGTTTAATTGTGGTACCTAACTGTTATGTTTATTAAATCCAACAATGAATGAAGCTCATTAAACACATTTTCAATAGATATCAACAATAACTTAATAAAACATGAGTCAGCACTGATGTAGCAGGTGGCCAAGCCTAAATTTACTTTCGAGGAAATGCGATTTTTCTGACGTTGAGTGTATATTATACTTTGTAATTTGTTATAAACTATAGTTACTATTACAATAAACAGACAGCTTTTAAATATTTTTATCATTATTAGGTATGGTAAATCCCTCTTTTTTATGTGAATTAAAAAGTACTATTAAAACCACTGTCATTCAACTGCTGGGTATAGGCTACCCCAAAATTCAATTAGTTTACGTTTGTAGAAACCTAGTTTTAAAATCTACATCTTTTTTTATTATTTTTGTTTGAACTTCGATCTTGATTTCATTTCTCTCTACCACAAAACAATATTATGCCATTCCTCTCCGGCGGCCGGCGCCGTCACGTAACGGGAATATCGTGTTGTGATTGGATGATTCAATTTTAGCAAATTCTAAAACAAGCCAAAGTCAAATTTAGTGGCGTTTGCGACGAATATTGATTTTAAATTGACAGTGTTGGACGTTTTTAAATAGATTTTGCTTCGAGAATCCATTGAGGCTTTCAATTTTAATTAAGAAGGCTTAAAATGCGAATAGACTTATATTCTAAGCAATGGTTCCTTGACATATTCTATATAGAGATAATATAATATTTTGGTTGATTATTCATTTGAATTTTTACCGACTTCAAAGAGGAGGAGGTTCTCTGTTCGTTTGTATATTTGTTTTTTTGTGTATGTCGACCGATTACTCAAAGACGGCTGGACCGATTGAAATGGTTCAAACGTTACATAAGGTAAACTCCCAAGTTGGTCCCATTTGGAACTTTTCAAGTAATCTTGAAAAAAAGCACGAAAATCTTACGAAAATAGATGATTTTGTGTGAATTACCTCGATGATATGGTCGTATAAGTTCTTTGTTTATAAACTGAATAAGATAATTATTTTTCTGTTGGAAAAGGGATATCTTAAGTGTAGTTATTTAACCGACTTAAAAAAAGGAGGTTCTCAGTTTGATCCGTATGTATGTATGTTTCTCCGCGATTATCTCACGTTTGGCTGAGCCGATTTTTCTACCTATCTCTATTTAGTTTAATTTGTTGTATTTTAAATGTTTGACTTATAGTCGGTTGTTTTTAAATTAAATGTTTAAGTATGTAAATAAAACTAGTTTCGAAGGCATGTCAAAAACTGTTAAACTGGGTTCTGGGTCCTAGGACATCATCCAGTATATTCTGTTTTTACAATAGAAATTATTAAATAATTTTACTTTGCATTCTATTGATATAAGAAATGTAAGATATTATAATTATTCAAGATAACGGCTCGAAACTGTCTTAGTAGGGGCTGTCTTGGGCTGTCACATCGCACCGCAGTGACATGGGCATGATTGTAATTGAATTTCCGTCGGGTCGCGATAAACGCGTCACAGACAGTCAATGTAATGGTAATGCCCACCTCACCCTCATCCGACTTTAAATGCTAATCATAATAATTTTATGACAGATTTGTAGGGACAACTATACCCACGTTAAAGCTTATCGGATTGCGTCCTAATTGGTGGTGCGTATTTAAGAGCAACTAAAATTAAGTTTTTTTTTTTTTTTAATAATTAATGTTTGCTATTAATCAAAGCTTAAGTAGAAAAAGATTTCACATCAAAAATAGCACTGTTTTTATAAAGGCATTTTTTTTTAATTAAACAGTAAAACAATCCAAATTTTACACTCAAACAAAGACATTAAAAAACATACAAATATAATTCTTGTGGTTATTAACGTGTTTATTAATTAGTCACCTTTACCACCCTACAAACTCACAAACCACAAAATAAAAATATTCTTAACTTATCTATCATCCCTCTAAAAAACTTAATTTAATTACACCCTTCAGCAGCAGGATCGCTTCACTATCTGTAAATAAATTCAATAAAAAAAGAAAGAAAGAAAGAGAGAAAGAAAGAAAGAAAGAAAGAGAGAAAGAAAGAAAGAAAGAAAGAGAGAAAGAAAGAAAGAAAGAAAGAAAGAAAGAAAGAAAGAAAGAAAGAAA
The DNA here is from genome assembly GCA_950108535.1 of Agriphila straminella. Lineage (NCBI taxonomy): Eukaryota > Metazoa > Arthropoda > Insecta > Lepidoptera > Crambidae > Agriphila > Agriphila straminella. Next base: position 7,371,804 of record OX467306.1, on the reverse strand, counting down.
GAAAGAAAGAAAGAAAGAAAGAAAGAAAATACATTTATTTTGGATTTACACAACGAATAAGTACTTACATAACATGACAGTGCAAGAAAGAAAGAAACTTTGTTCCTTTCTTTCTTGCGCTGTCTTTGTAATTACAAAGATAGTAACAATATTGTGCAACGTGGTGATGCCAAAACTGTAAAGCAGCAAACCAGGCCTGCTGAAGTGGTATTCTGCTGAGCAACAACAGGAACGAGGAACATGACACAATAAAAAAACATCTCTCAATTCAATTTACGTCACACACATGCAATATAGCTTCCATACCGTGCGTTTTCCCATTTCAACTTTCAATTCGACTTGCGTCTAACACATGCAATATTTATTGCCTCCTAATCCTAACCTTGCGCTTTCGCGTTTAACTTTCTGCCATACAAAGACATTGCTATTGAACGCGTCAGATGAAAGTGAAAGGGACGGTAAAGCGATCGCATGAAGACACACCTTTAGGGTTGCGAATTACTAAACATGCGTCATAGTTGCTGTAACAAATTACAAAAGTGTTCATTTACTTCCTGAAGCTGACTACAATAAACATTGTTGTCAAGTCAACGAAGTCATAAGTTATTTTTACAAACCATAAGTGAAAATGATTTTAAAAAAAGAACGGTCTACCACAACCTAACACTTTAATTTAATTCTTACTAACTTTAATCACGAACTAATTTTAATCAGACACTAACTTTAATCAAAACGACAATATTTAACACTGAATTAAATATGAGAGAGAGCACTATAACGCCACAAAGAAACATCCGTCGCATCCAAACGCCGCGCGCAAAGTGAGGCCGTGCCGCAGGTGACGCCGCCTTTTATACAGCGCCGCTCGGCCCGGGCTCGTGAGTGGGGGAAATTGCTAAGACGGCCGTTCCTGGCAGCTGAACGTCCTCGTCAGCTTGACTCTCGTCTGTCCTTGGCCTTTGGTTGGGGACCAGCACCACAGCCTCATCAGCATCAGGCGATGGTACCGGGTCTTCGCTAGGCCTTGGCACGTGGTCCTCGTCAGACCTTGGTGGGTGGCGGTCCTCACAGACTACGATGACGTGGTGGTCCTCGTCGTCTGGCTCTTCATCTAGAGAACACACATAACAAAAAAGCAGACATGTTTTTTATTTTTTTATTAGTTTTTAGCACCGGTGACCCACCGCGGCACAACCACAAGCGTTCACTCAAGTGATGCGACCAGCGCAAAGCAACTAAGCCAAAACGTCATTCGCGATGAGAGTGAAATAACTCAATCATCGACAATGACGAATTCATTCCAGCACCACATTAAGTAGGTAGGTAGGTAAAGTTCATGTTACCATCCGGATCCGGCAACCCATACTGAAGCTCCAGATAACACAAACAAAATTAAATACCCACAATGTACCACAATTAACTGCCACAATGTCGGGGCATAGGGGATTGCCACAATGTCGGGGGCACAAGAGTTTGCCATAATGTCGAGGCATTATGGAATTGCCATAATGTCGAGGCATAAAGAATTTGCCATAATGTCGAGGCATTAGGGAATTGCCATAATGTCGAGGCATAAAGAATTTTCCATAATGTCGAGGCATTAGGGAATTGCCATAATGTCGAGGCATAAAGAATTTGCCTTAATGTCGAGGCATTAGGGAATTGCCATAATGTCGAGGCATAAAGAATTTGCCATAATGTCGAGGCATTAGGAAATTGCCATAATGTCGAGGCATAAAGAATTTGCCATAATGTCGAGGCATTAGGGAATTGCCATAATGTCGAGGCATAAAGAATTTGCCATAATATCGAGGCACTACAGACTTGCCATAATGTCGAGGCAATCACTCACACTTCCGAAGAACGCTTCGCACGCATCCGGCGTCCACTCGCCGCGCCACAGAACCATGTGTTCAGCAGCAGCTTGAGTTTTCTTGCCGTACGAGCCGGCCAGCAGCTCGAGCTCGTAGCGCTGATGGGGCAGCGCACGCAGAACCTTGTAAGGCCCGCGCATACCGGAGTCCAGCTTGCCGGTACTTTGTGTGGCCTTGCTCACGAACACTTGATCACCCACGACGAAACTGCGTGGCTGTCGGTGATCTTCGTTGACGTAGGCGTCCTGACGCTGTTGATTGGCAGTCAAGAGTTCAGTCGCCCGCTGTCTTCTGAGGGTCATAAGAGCTTCCCGTTTAGGTTGGCAATCACTAAGCGCTACATCTCGCACCAGTGTCCCGATCGCAGGCGTCGCAGCATCAATGCCCACCAACAACTGCAGGGGTGCCTTGTGTTGTAGCTTGCCTCGTGATACCCTTTTATAAGTTAAACATAATAAGGCAGTGATTAACATATTTCGTAACAAAAGATCTTAAATTTGGAAACCAAAAATGTCGTAAAATAAGATCGGTGGTGTTATCGACGCCAATATGGTCGTGGTCATCATGAAAAACCCGAAGCAAGCTCAACCTGTGACCCTTAGGGATGAAGCATAAGAGACGCGGCTCTTCACCAGTAGGTTATGTTTATAAAATAAAAGTTCATTTTTAATAAAATACCTGTTTTGATCTATTGCCCTTCCCTTAGTTTAGTCATAAACTCCTGCGTCTCCACATCAGCAGTCTGAGCAATCTTTGCCCAATTGACCGGACTGCGTATGAGGGAGACTTGTGCTGGAAGATTCCTACTTAAATAATCAGCATGTTGCATCATACAACCTTTCGGCTCGGCCGTACCTGACCGTTACCTTTGAATAATAATAAATGAACTTGTTGTTCATTATTAGTCCGTATGTAAATCAGTCTCTTTCGGTTTAAAACATCAGTGCCAATTAAAGTTAGTTGGCGCACTAATACATTGATCAGGTACAACATATAAATCAACTTCTAACAAAACTTCGGAGAACTCTAAAATAGCAGTGACATAAGAGGTTGCCTCAATCTCCTGGCTTCCTATGCCACGCATAACGATAGGTTGGAATTTTATTAAAATTAAAATGCTTCAAAACTGATTGTTTTACAAAAAGTACAAAATTTGGTTGACCTGTTATTGTCAAAGGAACTGAGTCGTATCAGTTTTAGACTTTTTAGGGCAATGCCATTCTTGTGACCAAACTTGCCACAAATGAGACACTTAGGTTGTCTCCAAACCTAGGTGCATCTCGCTTACGCGATCGCATCGGCCCTATGTGGCTTGACGGACGGACAGCATTGTTGGAGGCTCGGAAATCATGTTTCGGTTTAACATATACCGATAGGAACTCTACTAAGTCCTTTGACAGTAGCTTAGCTTTGGTATTACCACATATCAAAATCATGTATACTCGGGTCAAATGAGGAAATATAATACTTATGAGACCTTACTTGTACCAAGGATGAAAGAGCTCGAACAATCCTGTCCGCCACGCCTTTGTCTGCGCTGGTACTAGCGTCAGCATCACGCACTGTACCCAAAGTCGCCCCATGCGGTAACGCCGGAACCCTGCTCGCTGGCGAGGGTTGGCGCCACGATAAGCGATGGCGTCGGCGTATGATCACCAAGAAGATGCGACGGACTATCAACCGTTGGCGTTGTTGTAGGCTATTTTCGATAGCATCTAATTTAGTAAGAATTCGATCAAACACCACATCCTGTAAGCTCACTTGAGCTACTACGGCGACGCGAGTTCTACTTTGCGAGCTATGCGAAGCATTATGACGTCTATTGGACCTGCTCCTATAGTCTGCAGAACGATCATCACGCTTAGACAACGGCGGCGTATTGAAAGAACGGTGACTACGACGTTCACGAGATAAATCACTAGAACGTCGGTCTTTATTACGATGATCGCGTTTTACAGGCCTAGAGGAACGTCCCGACATGTTTAACGAGAACAATTCACAAGACACGTGTCAATTTTACGAACAACTACGACAACTACTTTTAAAGACACGTGGCACACCTTTTTCTTTACAAATGTTCACGAAAACTAATACAAAACACGTGGCACTTTAATCGAATACTTACGAAAATAACTTTTACAAAACACGTGGCACTTTAATCGAATACTCACGAAAACAACTTTTACAAAACACGTGGCACTTTTAAAACACACAGAACACTACTTTTAACACGAAAATTAACTTTTTGGATGGCAAAACAAGCTGGTAGAACGCGTAGTGAATCCCACTTCTGATTTTACAAACCATAAGTGAAAATGATTTTAAAAAAAGAACGGTCTACAACAACCTAACACTTTAATTTAATTCTTACTAACTTTAATCACGAACTAATTTTAATCAGACACTAACTTTAATCAATACGACAATATTTAACACTGAATTAAATATGAGAGAGAGCACTATAACGCCACAAAGAAACATCCGTCGCATCCAAACGCCGCGCGCAAAGTGAGGCCGTGCCGCAGGTGACGCCGCCTTTTATACAGCGCCGCTCGGCCCGGGCTCGTGAGTGGGGGAAATTGCTAAGATTATATTAATTATGCTATATTTATAGGTACTCAATCATCGAAGGGATTTCGTCACATTATAATAATAAGTAAGTATATGTATACCTACCTAAACTGTAGTTCACACGTTCCTGTATTATAAACCAACTATCAAAATGTTAGCTGAATTTAAGCATCTTGAGCGCATGTAATGATTTATTATGTACTTAGGACGCATTAATATTTAGTGTACACTGTATTAAGATTAAATAATACCTATTCACAGAAGGGTTAAGAGATCGTGTACCTACCTACATTATTCAACATAGTGATCTAAGGAAATACAATCATTCCGATAAAGCCCCTATTTACGGAATAGATCTCGTAATGATTTATGAACAACTCCATTCTCAACAACTTTAGTTATTTTTCTACCGAATCTCAGATTGCAAACGGTCCGGAAGATGAAAACAACAATGAGACAGCAAAAATAATGATAAAGGAATTGTAAAAGTAAGAAAATGAAGCCGTAGCTACAGTCATATAAAGTATGTCGCCACGCCATAACAAATAATAATTTGTAATTCAGAAGTTAGAAAACAAGAAAGCTGGCTACAAAGTACCACTCGGACTGAAAACTTTGCCTATCACTTATAAGCTACAACCAGTCCGCATTGGGCCCGCGTGGTGGGTTATGTATGGCCCAACCTCCTAATCCTACTATATATATATTATATATAATATTATAAATGTAAAAGTTTGTGGGTTTGGATGTTTGTTCCTCAATCACGCAAAAACTACTAAACGGATTTAGTTGAAATTTGGCACACAGATAGTAGATAGCCTAGCTTAAAACATAGGATACTTTTTATCTCGATATTCCTACGGGAACGGGCGATTCAGGCGGGTGAAACCGCGGGCGGCCGCTAGTCGTCCATAAGGAAGACCAGTACCCCAGCAATGGCAACAAGTAATTAAAAACAAGAGGCATCTTACATCAATTCTATAGCCTACACTTGATTCTATTCCATTCGATATTATTATGTAGAAACCCACTTGGCTAGGGAGGTATGTAGTATATAATCCAGATATCTATATAATTATCCAGACGAAGGTATCTTGACAGCATCCACGTAGCATTATGAGCAGGTTTGAGCAACAAAATTGAGCAACTGCCAAGGGCGCGAGCCAGCCAGCGCGCCAGTGGACGTAAAATATGCTCGGATATCGGCTAATGATGCATACTAAAATGCTTCTCTTGACCCAAGTCGAGCTGAAACTTATTTGCCGGTTAACTTTAGCAGGTTCACTGTTTACAAATTTTATTTGGCTTTAAGTTTTCTACCTACTGTAGGTATAGGAGTTGCTAGGTAATCAAGCTATTCTTTGAACAAAAATATATAGGTACTTTACCCCACTTTTTATTTTCCGTGTGTACTATAAGTACCACAGAGAAAGCAATACTATACGTAAGAATAAGTACCTACATACTTATTTAAAAAAATATGAGCTTTTTACATCCTTAATTAACGTGTGTGTATGTTTATCAAAGAAATAAAGATAATAAATAGTAATTGTCTTTAATAATGAAACTCTGCTTTAGTGATTGCCTAGGCGGGGTTTCAATGTTTTGACCTAGTTCAAATAAGGCCAATTCCAATTGGGGATTTGGCTCATCAAACAAACAACATAACACAAACAAGCCAATTTAAGGTAGCTTAAATACAAATTAAAGGAAAATTATTTGACCTAGTTTGTGATGTGATATTGTGATATTTGTGATTATCACTACGTAAAGTCCTTCGCGATAAACTCAAAAACTTCTACACAGATTTTCATGAGATTTTCACAAGTAAAGACGTGATTCATGAGGAAGGTTTAGGAATATAATTTGTCAAGGTTTTGTGTTAATTGGTAAAAATATAACGTTATTGTAATAAAAAGTAATTTTGGTCATGAGTCTATAATATTGTCTGAAGTTCTTTAATGTCCGCCATGGCAGTAATCACAAATATTTTATCTTTGTGTTAATTGCGCCAATAAATAGATATTAATTTATTAGATATTAATTTATCAGATTCTTTTAAATATTGTAATAGTTACTTACTTCTTAAAATAATTAAAAATAAATATATATTTATTTTTAATTATTTTCGCAACATGGCGGTAGTGTCATGGCGCGTGACCAGTGTGCCAGCCACAGAGGAAATAATCACTACGTGGTGCCAGCACTAAGCAAGTAATCTCTACGTCTCGCAACGAACCGCACGATGACGAGCACGGGCGCACAGGAACAAACTACGAACGCACCACGGCGAACGCGTCGTTTCCCACGGTGTGTCGTCTTGTCGTCTCCAGACGCACCGGTGGGAACGCACCTTTACCAAGGGGTCTCACTGCGGGAACATCAGATGTGGTTTAGTTAGCAGGTACGCCATCTAGTGAGGTTTTAAACTTATGTTGGAATTAGTTTAAATTTACCTCACTAGACGGCGGTACCTGCTTCGATTTGTTTTTGTAATATTCAAATACAGATAAAAAGTCATGAAACTTTTAAATTGTTTCTTAAAAAAATCACCAAATTCAAAATTGTAGTGAAACAGTAAAATGAAGGGTTTTTTAACAAATTTCAATAAAAATTGAGTGACACCTATCGGCAATAATTTGTACTACTAAGATTGTTTTGATTTTTGCGCGGGCCGGTGCCGGTTAATCTTGTTCATGAGCATACGGTTCACGTACACACGTTCACGTATAATTACATAAAGACACGGCGCGCCCCGTGCCCAAGACGTCGGTCGGTCGCTAACGCCGGCGCCGGCGCCGGTGTCGTTGACAAACCTCTATAATTATAGTGTTCCATACCTAACTGACGACCGGACGTAGAAACGGTTCAAACCCGTACCTAGGCCCGGCGGAAAGCCGTTTCTTGAACAAGGAGTGGTTCACAAATAGCTTGAACCTTTAGGAATAAACTTTTATAAACCTTTATAAACTTCTTAACTCAAATGATTGGAATATTAATAAAAAACTAATAGAGCTTCCCGTGATGAAGACTTTCAATCGGCCCGTAATCAGCCCGAAGCTGCGACCTACCTTTAGTGGACGTCTAAAAAATAGTATCAACTACTAACCTAGATTTTTTAAATATTAAGGACTTAAAAATGAAGGGCTTTATATAAGTTACCTTTTCCTAGTACGCTAAATTATAAGAAAACTAAGCGACATCAAAATAAAAATCTGTTGTTTATTTATTGAATTTTTTGAAGCGAAAACCCAAAATATCTTTCAACAAATTAATCTTAAAGACTCCTATATTTTCAATTAATCAATTTAAAGGCTGATGTAATGTAAATATGTTTATAGTTAATGCTCAATTAAATTTTCTAATCATGTAGTTGCTATAAAATCAATTCTTTGTTGAAACTTGTAAAATTTTATTATTAAAGAGTAGTAGGTATGTATGTAGATACTTAATATTATTGTGTGATAGAAACTTGTAACTTATAGACAAAAAAAGTAAGCTCTCTAATCTATATATATAAAATTCAAAGTCCTGACTGACTGACTGACTGACTGACTGACTGAGTGAGATATCAACACACAGCCCAAACCGCTGAACCTAGAGACTTGAAATTTAGCACATAGGTTCCTTATGAGGTCCAGGGGTGCACTAAGAAAGGATTTTTCAAAACTCACCCCCCCAAGGGGTGAAATGGGGTCCAAAGTTTGTATGAAAGTTCCTCAGTTTTGAAGCTAGGATCTTCAAATTTTGTGATTAGGCTGACCATTAAAAATTAATAAATACGGGTCTCAGCGTTTTTCAAAATTCAACCCCCGAAGGGGTCAAAAGGGGGATGAAGTTGTGTATTGAAGAAAATCCTTTATTTTCAAAGTAAAAATCGCTAAATTCATAATTTAGGCTTATGGATGGAAATCTTACGCAACGTATATTGTTATTGTTAGTATTTCAAACCCTATGGGGATAAAATAGGGGTGAAAAGGTTCCAAATGCTTCCTCCTCCCTCACGCCCTAGGCGTGCTTGCATCATACCTAAGATGCTGGAGTTACCTAAAAGCAACACCAGTTTCCTCCGTAACTCCTTCTCTGTTAGAGGTGTACAGCTTTGGAATAAACCCTTTAAATCCAAAGTTAAGTCGCACTTTCTAGCACAACTATCGTACATCGAGTCATAAATAACATATTATCTCATAATCACTTACATGTTTATTTATATGTATGTATTGAGTATGTATTTAATGTAAGTATATTTTATTTTATTTATATATGTATGTGTATTTTATATATTATAAATATGAATAAGTATTATTATCTTATTATTTAATTATTATTTTTTATATGTCATGCCCTTTATGTGCCCGCTTACTGTAAATCTCTGACACCTCTTAGGTTGGCTGGAAGAGATCTCTTTAGAGATAAGTCCACCTTTGCTCACAATTATTATTATAAATTATGTAACAATAATTATTAGTGCAATAAAGAATATATATATAAAAGGGGTAAAAAAACCCAAAAATAGATATGTCGTTATTAGGGTTTTCTGGGATGACGATTGCAAAAATGACATTTATTTTGAAGTCCAACACGGTGGACATGATTTGACCCCTAATGGTGTGAAAATGAGGTTCAAATTTTGTATGGAAAAATTATATAAAATAGACATTACAACTTTAAACTTCGTTGGAGCACTTTTAAAAATAAATAGGCAAACATATATTTTGTAATTTTAATAATCAACCATTTAGGGGTAAATGGAGTGAGTTAACATAAAAATTTATTTTGAAGTCCAACACGGTGGACATGATTTTACCCCTAAAGGGGTGAAAATGGGGTTCAAATTTTGTGTGGAAAAAGAATATAAAATAAACATTACAACTTTAAAATTCGTAGAAGCATGTCTAAAAATAAATAGGCAAACACATATTTTGTAATTTTGAAAATCATCCCTTAAGGTGTAAATGGGGTAAGTAAACATGAAAATCGATGTGGATGTCGTTCTTGAGATTTTATGGGATGGTGATTGCGAAAATTGCCCGTGCGGCAAACGTCCTGCCTCGCTAGGCAGCGCGCTTGGTGGGCACCTGGCTAATCACGTAAAAACGGCTGATCAGAATTTAATGAAATTAATACATGAGGATTTTATCGAATGTCCACGCGGACGAAGTCGCGGGCGGAAGCTAGTATAAAATATAAAGGTCTAGTCTACACAGTTATTTTTACCTTGCAAAATTAATCTTTAAAAAAATCTTATCAAAGTTTAGTGCTGCGAGTTTTAATAATTTACTTTTGAGTAATAATTAGACTTTATGTTGCTGCATCACAGTTGAAGAAAAATGAATTTGTAAGATGATTGTGGAACACATACACACGAAGGAAACCATGAGCAGGTAACTATTATGAAATATATTTTGATTACGTATTAATATTTCATATTTATTGGTCCAATCATGACTGGAGTTTAATCATGCAATGCTGAATCAATTGCTGTTCGGAGTCCATAATTGAGATTGACGGTAACAGAAATTCAACAGTGGCTGATTAGCTATTCTTATGTGTAGTGTAGACTTATCTATGTAAGTAGATAAGTAGGTACTCGTAACAATTGCACAAATCCACTTTTTTCCGCGGGTAGATACTATTTATTGAAAAAAACACGTCTACGACATTATTATTTATAATCATTACCGGTGGGATAGATAAGGAGACAAAGTGCGTGTTGTAAAAAATGTTTTTTTTTTAAGTTTTTTTGTTAAAATTGTCAAAATTCTCAAAAAGATTTTAAAAACGTTGTTGTATGTGGATCTTAAAAGTTATTTGAGGAGTTCCGTTAGTGTTTAATTTCATTGGACAACACCTATATTAAATAATACCTAGAGAAGTTGCTAATTCGCTTCTTTTAAGATGTGAAAGTAATAAAGCTGAAAAGTAAGTAGCAATAAAATAATATTGCAATTTCATAAAAAACAAATTGTTTTGTAGAAAATAAACTGAATTAACAATGTAGAGTTAAAATTAACATTGACGACAACTCGCCCAAAACTCACATTTTGTATTGTATTGTATGGAAAATTATTCGTGTCGCGCGACGTCAACAGCACGCAACAGTGTTCCTTTGTACACAATCATACAATTCGAAACGGTTACCAGCGGGTCGTTTCAGAAACAAATTAGTTTGCCCGGACTTATAACTTTAAACAGAAAATATTTACAGCAAAATACTTACTCAGGTAATAACACCTCCCTGGGGAGGGAGCGGAAATTAGAAACGTCTGCAATCTCCTGGGTCGTTCACCCATAAACATAAAAATTGTTAACTTTACCCGCGCCGGGATACCTGTAGCAAAATATGGAAATATAGTGCTTACTTTGGACAGTAAAAATATGAAGGTTAAATCTTCTTTTTATCTGACTATACGGCGAAGCAAAAAGGAGGGTTATGATTTTTTACTATTTGAACATTACGTTGTGTATGTACATTTTGCGAGTTCAAAATCAAAATAAGAAAAATAAACCTCCGCTCACGTGATAATTTTCACATAGGATAGTTTTCGTAATTTCCATGCTGATTTAATTTAATTTAATTATATTTACCAGATAATGTTGACCCCTCCGATTAAGATAAACTTCCGATAAAATACCTCAGAAACTCGCAGCTGGAGCTCAGTGGAGCTCGGTGGCGTGGCGCAGTGGTTTAGCGCCTGGCCCAGCGATTGCGGAAGTTAAGCAACGTTGGCAAGGGTCGGTCATGGGATGGGTGACCAAAAATGTATTATCTCGAGCTCCTCCGTGCTTCGGAAGGCCGTTGGTCCCGGCTGCATTTGCAGTCGTTAACACCCACCAATCCGCATTGGGCCCGCGTGGTGGGTTATGGCCCATCCTCCTTACCACCCATAAGGAAGGCCTGTGCCCCAGCAGTGGAGACATAAAAAATGGCTGATGAACCTCAGAAACCGGGGTTAAATGGTTATTTAAAAAAGTTAAGTACCTAGTTACTTAAGTTTATTTCATGTTCTCTCTCTTCTTGACAATTGTTTTCAAAAAGCTATCTAATAATTTTCGCACTAGTACCTACGTACTCATTTTGTGTCTGAACAATAGCTACCCCGAACACTTTTGTTTTACTATGTTCTTCAACGATTTTATTTTTACAATTTATGTAAGTACCTAAGTGTCTGAAAGATTTGTAAAATTTTATTAATAATGAAATATTTTTGATTTCATCACAAAAAAAACGAAAAAGCTTTTTAAAATCATTCTTGTTCAAATATACAACAAGGTTTCAGATTTTTACAATGTTCAAGCTTGATCGAAATATCCAAGCCACGATTCGAGCACATAGTGAAACAAAAGCAAAATCTAATTATCCTGACATTCAAAATATTGTGATAATCAATATAAAAGTTTTGATGGATGGTAGCTTGAAGACCTGCATTAATTAACATCTTTCATCGGCTTCCTAATGAGTAATACCTATCTACGGAGTTGGAGCAAGTAAATAAATTGAGAAACTTTCAAGATTTAAAAGTGATGGCCTCTACTCTTGGGAAGCTGACAAAGTTGAGAGTTCTTTTTATTCCCTCTCTTAAAAGAACAAGACACCAAATGACATCGAAAGTCCTTATTTATCGCAGTACTCTGGCAAGTAAGCGGCCAATTTAACAAGTTGAAACTATCTTTAGATTGCCTTTGGTAATATATTTTGAGAGCTAATAAATATTTCACCTTTCTAAGAAAAATCGTAAGAATAAAAGTTTTCTTATTTTAGTAACTATTGCCGAGAGCTTTCTTATCAATAAAAAATATCGAAGCAGTTTTTCTGCAAGTTCATTACTTATTCATATTTTTTCCTCAAATCAAAGTCAAAGGTGGTCATAGTCAAAATATCTTAGTAACTCTAGTCTAGGGCTATCGTGCAGTTTGTACTGACTGCATGAGCGGTGTTTAATTCATAATTCTAACTTTTTGGTAAATATAGTTATTGTCCATCGGCCATTTTTGATGTCCCCACTGCTGGGGCACAGGCCTTCCTTATGGGTGGTAAGGAGGATGGGCCATAACCCACCACGCGGGCCCAATGCGGATTGGTGGGTTTTAACGACTGCAAATGCAGCCGGGACCAACGGCTTAACGTGCCTTCCGAAGCACGGAGGAGCTCGAGATAATAAATTTTTGGTCACCCATCCCATGACCGACCCTTGCGAACGTTGCTTAACTTCAGCAATCGCTGGGCCAGGCGCTAAACCACTGCGCCACCGAGCTCCTCACTAGCGAGCTCCACACACTCGAGCACTAGATAAATATAGTTATTACGACCATAGAAATAGAATGCCAAAGAACAACAATGTCAAATAAACAGGTGATCCGAAAAACAAATGTATACATTATATATGAGATACGTAAAATATGACTTACATACATAAAATATGACTATATTATGGCAAAGGAAATTAATTAACTATGTTGCATACTGTTTTCTTCGTCGATAAACGAATAAATGTAGCAAAATTTGGTTTCAGAGAAATGTGTGGCAATATCTTATTTACCTGTGAAAAGTGTGATTACTTGAATTGTTCCTTTTTGTCACATCACAATCACTAACAGAACAAGACACCATTGCTCCACGATACCCTTATTTAAAATTCTAATCAAGATTACCAAATATTTCAAAGAAATTGTGATTGCTCTTTTGCTAGGCGGGACGCTAGGGGCTCTTACTGTAAAAAATGTTGGCACATTGTCATTTGATCCTTTGTCTCTTGTTTTCATAGACCGTGTCCGTATAATGTTAACTTCTCTTTTCCACGTTTTGTTGGTCTTCTTGAGCGCAGCGAAAATCTATGGTTACGACGCATTGCTTTGAATATCAAAATAAGATGACAGTTGACAAACACGACATGCTTTGAATCAAGGAAATTATAAGTACTTGAATATTAAAATAAGTTAACGTTGACAAACATGACATGCTTTGAATCAAGGAAATAGGGATGTTGACTAATGAATAAAATAACGAAATACTAATAAAAATCGTAAACATATTAAACTTTTAGAGTAGCTTGTATACCTCTTGGTTTTATATATTGCATATTGTTTGTTTTATGACCCTTCAAAGTTGGGTGGACAAGTCCATTTAAAAAGTATAAAATTTATTAAAATAAATGATACCTTTAATTAGTCCGTAAAATGTATAGCAAATTTGTCGAAGAAACCATTTTGATAAACACAATATTTAATATAGCTGCTGAACAAATTTCCTATGCGTTGCATACAAACTAGCACGGCGTGACGTCATAACGTGCAAGCCATTAGTATGGAGCGTTTTTGATCGAGTCCATTTGTGCGCATTTCACACTGTGATATCTCGGGCAGTTTTCATGCTAGCGAATTAATTCTTTTACCAATGTTTCTTTTTTGAGAGGTAATTTATGTAACATAAAATAAAAAAAATAGTCAACATCCCCATTATAAGTACTTGAATATTAAAATAAGTTGACGTTGACAAACACGACATGCTTTGAATCAAGAAAATTATAAGTACTTGAATATTAAAATAAGTTGACGTTGACAAACACGACTAAACGAGCATACGAATTCGCGGGGTGGGGTAAGGTAATTGATTCTGGGGCGGGGCGGAGAGTGCCCTTTCTGTACGGTAGTAACTTCCTTTGTGGATTGTTATACCACAGTTATTCTATGAAATAGTATAGTTGTTCTATCTCACGAAGACCGTTTTACTATGAATGTGTATCTATGGTTTATTGTGTCTGCACGCTCTCGTATTACGCACACTAAAATAATGTATTGTGTATGTGCCCGCCTAACAATATTCAATAGTAAATCGGTCTTCATTTGATAGAAGAACTATAAAATTATAATTAATCAAAGGAGATTGTGACTCATTGGGTCAAGGACGCGACTCTCAAACATCAAAGGGTTGATCTCGACTAGTAAAGAGAAGTGCTCTCGTCAGCTAACGAACGGCCGGAGGAATGCTACCACTTGTACTAGTTAGCGACTAAGCATAGTATTCTATCAGAGCAGGCAGTATGGTAACTTCTTACCAGTAGCGAGTCCCGCGGAATTTAGATTAACTAAAATGTAGGATGTCTAAAAAACTTTATTTTTTCCAATTAATCAATGGTATCAGCGCCGCCCGCGTCTACAGATATTTTTTTGGTGACGAGGAATGCCCACAGCTTTACCATCTTACAGTTGATAAACGAATGTACTTGCGCAGAGCAACGGAGGGGATCTCGAGGGGGGTCGGGCGGCGCGGCTCGCGGTCCCCAAACTCGCCGAGTTTGAGGACTCGAACGCGGAGGGCCGACGCGACCGAATAAATCACGCATTGCGAGCGACCATTTTACGAATCGTTTATTTCGTTATCGTTTATTATACATTTATAATTATAATGGTGCACACTTGTTCCGTGTACGGATGTGCCTCGACGGCGAAAAACTGTGGGAATGCCAATCCTAGCACTCGACCACAAAACAGAGAAAAAAATCTTACTTCTTTGTTTTGTGTCTCCGACGACGAGATGAAGTAAACGAGAAAAGGGCTTAGTTACCTACTAAAGCCATAGAAACCAACTTCTTGTATTACAGCAACTACCTATGATGAAAATTGTTCAGAAACTATTGTAAATCCGGATTGTAGGAATCACCAAAAACTTCGATGATTGCTTTTAGAAAGTCCATCAAACTAGTTCAATCAATAACAAATAATTTAATTTGTGTATTTTATTGGGTTAGTCGGGTTATAACTATTTGTAACAAAGTTAACTCTGAAACTGACAGATTGATTTAAATATGCTATCGACGAAATCTTTAAACCGACATACTACTATAAAATGATAATAACAATCAATTTACAAAAATCACTAATAGAAATTAAAATAACAGGTTACAACATAATAACATAAGTATACCTACTTAGTAAGATGTGGATACTGGATACCAATATCCACATCTCGAAAAAAGCCTGAAAAATGATCTGATGGCGAGTCGAATTTTTTCTGTTATATTTCCACTTTGCTTGGCCTTCACCTTACCTGATGTTAGGTGCGCACTACACCCGGCATCCTCATCACTGAGGAACTGACTATCTTATTTACTGGAACCCAACAATTTTAAATTGTTGTTATAGCCGCAACTTAGGTAAATTAAAGATGGTGGCAGCCAGGCCAGCTAACCAATCCGAGTACAAATGTAAATCCTCTCCAGGGAATCGAACCCGGGACCCCTGCGTCTTACAAGTGTGGGCGAACCACTAGACCACAGAGGCGACTAAATTATAAAATAAAATAAAGTAAAAACAGTATAAAAGTAATAAAATACAATATTTTTAAGAATATTTTGCAGTGTGGTCGCTTGTTTATGGACAAAGTTAGATGGCCCCATTCAGCAGGTCGTCACGTGCGCCCACTGAGTCTCGTAAAATGCGAATTATTATTCCGCAACATATTTCCAGCTGAATGTATTAAAAAGTTTTAATTATAAATTAAAATGGCGCTTAATGTGGACGTTGACTATTGTTAGTCTACGAGTATTATATACTTATCTTAATAATTATCATACCTACTGTTAATTATACATTAACGGTATCACTATGGTACTGGTGGTGTCTCATTGATTTTTTGGACAAAAGTCTGAAAAAATCGATCGCTACATCATGTAGCTTGGGCAATTGACTCCGAGAGCTGCATTGAAATATACGAGTATATCTAACTATAGAATTAATTTATTAGTGCCTGTTTTATTTCAACTTCAATCTTGCAGTAGTAGGTTGCTCATTTTATAAGCCGTTCATCTGACGCTTTACTATCAAACACCGCTCTCGTCTAAAGTAGTGTAACAAGAAGCACACGTAAGTGGGACATTCTAAATAAAATTCACTAAATTATGCATTGGCATAGTGCAATATACTTACATTGTGGTATGCAGTATTGCAGTATGGAGATATCGCTCTATGGATCGATCGACACGATGACAATACTTTGCAGAGACGTCAATGCCTTGTACCACGTGGACTGTCAAAGCGTTTTTCACGTAAAAGATAGAAGAAAGTACTTCTTGTATGGATAGTAAAGTCAAGAACGAACTAAACGAGTAACGAGTTTTTAGAACTTGCTAAAATGAAAGTTCAGCACCAAACCAAGTAATATATAAGTACAATCAAGTTAACAACTCAAATGTTAAAACGGTCAAAACGATTTCCAGTGCTTTACGTCCGCGCCAATCTTACTTATTTATGTATGAGGCAAGTTAAAACACGCTCGTTTCGTCGGGTCACGTACATTTTATCTCATAAAATGCGGAATGAACTCGCCAAGTACTTTCAGCTACATTATATTTTACTTACGCATAGCATGTCATTATTCAAAGTTTAAACAGAGTAAAATTTCATGAAATACATTAATCATGATTTAGCGGAGCATTAACGGGGGAAGTTCTCGGTCGTCTTTATTGTTCCTGTATTCTTTTACTCTTGACGTCGCTAATCAGCGTTGAAAATTATTATTCTTGTACATTTCAACGCTGTTGTATTAGGTGGGTCAATCTAAGAAAAAATCTCCAATTCAGACTACGTTGCATAGTTACCTTGTTGTTTAGCCCTATAATATCTTTGAAATATACACTTGATATAACTGAAAAAATATTAGAAAAAATCGACTCACCCGTAGCAGCTCAGACGGGACTCGAACCCGCACCCTTAGGATTCCGGCCCAATGCACTAACCAATTATGCTACCGAGTCGCTAGTGGGAGTGGCGAAATTTTCTAATACTTTTCACGTTTTCGCTGTAAGCCAGCGTTATTTCATCAATGTGAAGAATTACCTTCAACATTCGAATGCAACATCTTTACAGATGCCAGACAATCGATTAAGATGAAACAGCTATAAATTGATTTTTTTGATTTTAGCATTCACAATGCTATTTTTATATATTAAGTTACTTAATATAACTGAAAAAATATTAGAAAAAATCGACTCACCCGTAGCAGCTCAGACGGGACTCGAACCCGCACCCTTAGGATTCCGGCCCAATGCACTAACCAATTATGCTACCGAGTCGCTAGTGGGAGTGGCGAAATTTAAATCAAAAAAATCAATTTATAGCTGTTTCATCTTAATCGATTGTCTGGCATCTGTAAAGATGTTGCATTCGAATGTTGAAGGTAATTCTTCACATTGATGAAATAACGCTGGCTTACAGCGAAAACGTGAAAAGTATTAGAAAATTTCGCCACTCCCACTAGCGACTCGGTAGCATAATTGGTTAGTGCATTGGGCCGGAATCCTAAGGGTGCGGGTTCGAGTCCCGTCTGAGCTGCTACGGGTGAGTCGATTTTTTCTAATATTTTTTCAGTTATATTATGTAACTTAATATATAAAAATAGCATTGTGAATGCTAAAATCAAAAAAAATCAATATACACTTGAGTTGAAATAAATATTTTTAGTAACTCGTAAATCTATCTTATCCTCAGTGTTGAGGATTCGTGGTTTAGTGCGCTTCCACCTTCAGCCTTATCTTCACTTTACATCAGGTGAGGTGAAGGCCAAACACTATCCCGTTGTGCAATTAAAAAAAAAAGAAACTTGATGTCATTCTCATAGCTAGTCATCAAATCTCGAATGATGGATTGTGTGTGTGTAGGGCCCGGTACTCTTTTTAGTCGGATCACAGTATCGGATTTGGATCGTATTGCTGCCGCCGGCGCCGGCTCGTCCGGATTTGCAATCGGACGGCGCGGCTGCTGCCGAATGATTGCGAATTGCGATGCCTGATTGGAATGTGAGTAGTGAGCACAGACTGGAAGTTATGTGATCGTGCAGTTTTGTTATAGATCCTGGACTTCTATTGTCTAATTTTAAAAATCTTTTGCAATCGCTTTCATTTGACACTTTGCTGCATTACTTTGGTAAGTTTTTATTTGTGCCAAAAAGAAGCATCAATGTATCACATTCTGAAAGCGATTGCGATAGATTTTGAAATTTAGCCACCTGGTTAGCATTGATACTACGATACTACCTTTGTTTTTTTAATATACGTCGGTAGACTATAGTCGTTTATCCGAATAATAAAACTCCGAAAATTATCCATTTACAGCTTCCAGGGCCAAAACATAATTATTGTTACTAAACAAGGATTTATAAAATGAGCTCATTAATCTGAACCGGTATTCTAAGAATCTCAAGATAATATCTGTACGAGTAGGTATTAACTCTTCAAATATGAATTCTTCAAATGTTCTTATCATTGGATAATAATTCGTAAAAAAACACTACTGCCTTGCCAAAAGCGAACTAAAAAGCAGTCGGGGCCGTGCAGTGGAACAATTTTTAAACAAAAAAGTCCCCCGACTGCAATGATACTTACTTGTTATTTAACTTTTTAGTTCGTTTTTGGCAGGGCAGTCGTGCTTTTAATATTTCATAAAATTTTATACATTTTACTGGGGGCTTACCATCACCTTTTAGAAAACCATCATGTTTTATGAACGTTTTGTTATAAGCTTACAATAAGATTTTTCAAATTCGTACCACAACCTGCACAAAGTAATAATACTTTATTCCTGCCAAAGAACGAATGATGTTGCGAAATTGTCTATTCCCTGCTAGCCATCACTACGGCTTATTTGCTATCTACACTTGACACTGGCAGAAATTACTTCCAAGAGGAAAGTAGATTGCCAAAACAAGGGGTTGGCAACTGTCAAAGTGGCGCTAGCATAGCTAGTTCCCAAAACATAATAATTTTATATGGTGTATGGAAGAAAACAATTCCAAATAATATTATGACTCGCTGTATTATACCAAAATGCTCTGAAATTGGAGTACATCATATTCCCAAAGATAAAAATATTCGTCGGCGTTGGTTAAAGCCATACGCCGTGTCAATTTAATTCCGAAGCCTAGTTAGAGGTTATGTTCAAAACATTTTGTGGACAATGACTATGAAAAAAGCAGTAAATATACAGGTAAGCTGTTTAAATTAATAATGAAATACCAAAAAGTATATATTTTGAAAGATCAGTTATAATAGAAATTCTTTTTTGGAACAATAATAATGTTGACATAATTTTTTGTTCTAGGTGTGGATCATCAAGGTAAATACCTTAAGAAAAATGCTGTTCCATCTATTTTTCAATGGAATATACAACCGGTTTCAGAAAAGGCAGTTGCAAGAAAGATAGATTAGAGTCCCGGGTCCCGGAATCTCAGAAAGAAACAGCTTTTTGAAATGCAGATGCCGTCAACATCTCAGTGCTGTGAGGACATAGTGCCGCTTGTAAAAGATAGCAGTGTGTGCATGCTGCATGGACAGTAATGTATCTCATGTGGTTGAATCTGAGATGAATACTACTGTTCCTACTCCACTTTCATTAGAAAATAAAACAAACCAAGAAACTCAAACTCCACATATAGTTACTAAGAATATTCTCAACTGAGCTTTGCCTTTTACTTGCAGACCAGAAATTGGCTTGTTAAAGGGTACATATCGAAAGGCTTATTGGGTTAACTAAAACATATTTGATATTGCAAAATAATTTTAACCATTTTTATGTGCCCTTAGCATCAAAAATATTTTCAATATGTGTCATGTTGTGTAACTTTAAAGAAGGGATTGTAAATAAAAACTGATTACAATATTATAAACAAGTGTTTTATTGCATTAAGAGGTCTGTCACATTTTTTATAGAAATAAAATATTCCTATGATTAGGTACCTACTTACTAAGATAAATAATGCTTATCATAGTCTTATTAGAGGTGGTAGAGTTGTGTGGCTATTAATATCCAAATAAGTTTCTTCTGATGGTAGCTGCATTGTTGGATCTTCATCATCACCATCAGGACATTCAGGACGCCAGAAATGAAAGTTTTTGTCATAAAGTTCCAACCTGAAATAGGATATGGTTGAACAATTTTTTTCCATATTTTGACTGTAGTTTGCAACCTAAAATTAATACTGCTCGATAAACCAGTTACTGATTGAGTAAAAAACAGCGTCAGTAAAGTAGAATAGAAGATTTAGTAGAGAAATAAAAATACCTTAACGACTGCAAATGCAGCCGGGACCAACGGCTTAACGTGCCTTCCGAAGCACGGAGGAGCTCGTGATAATAAATTTTTGGTCAGCCATCCCATGACTGACCCTTGCGAACGTTGCTTAACTTCCGCAATCGCTGGGCCAGGCGCTAAACCACTGCGCCACCGAGCTCCTCCGAAAACAAGTATTTGTTATCAAATAGAAATGAAACATAATAACTATAATATTAGGTACATTCACAATGAAGAACAATATGTATAAAAACGTTTCACTTACTGTTTATGACGCAATTTCCAATTTCTAAATAAAATAACTCAAAATAGTTTTGTTTCCGTCGAGAAAAAGCAACTTTTTTAAGACTGCAAAATTTCTCAATATTTGACACAAAAACAATAATGCTAGCTGTCAAAAGACACGTCGTGGTACGGTTTAAGTGAACGATTGAACGATGACGTCACAAAACTTCCAACGGAAACATTATTACAATAATCATACTTTATGAAGGTCGTGGTACGAAATAGCATGGTAAGAATGTTATAATACTGCGCTAAGACATGGCAGTAGGCACCCTGGTGGCAAGTTAAGTAATTAACCTTTATAATTTTTTAATTTACTTATCAAGGCCTTTAATTAAATATCCTATTGTAATAATTGAAGAAAAATATTTTTTTCAACAATTTTTTATTTTATAAGGCCAGTGCCATCGTCGCACGGAATGATGTAAAGATTATTTTGATACTCCATACATCCAAATCCGTTAAGGCATTAGAAGTTTTGGTAGAATCTCAAATACCCACATACAAACATACACAACCCTGAACACATTACACTCTCTGTTTTTTTGGGCAGTCGTGTAATAATTAAAGTGAGCACAAAGTAATTCAAACGATGCAATGCAGTTTTTATACAAAATCCCATTATTTATACCACTTTAGCCGGAAACAGATGTCCGAACGACAGCGCAGCGGAAAAAGTGCAGAAGGAATCTGTCTAAAGTATTTCCTGTGTAATACCCACGGATTTTGCGGGGCAAAAACTTTGGAGAGGCTATGACAATTCCCATTTGTAGTATTCTGACCAAATATCTATGTATGTGTATTACGTTTATAAATCGCAATTTTTTTGTTTTATGTGTAGTTTCTCATTTAAATGTTGTAGAGTAGACATCATAAAAATCACTTATAATTTGATTTTGCCAACCATGATTCATTTAATTACGTAAGTAATTAATTGAATTAATTAACGACCTGGGGGCTTACCATCACCTTTTAGAAAACCATCATGTTTTATGAACGTTTTGTTATAAGCTTACAATAAGATTATTCAAATTCGTACCACAACCTGCACAAAGTAATAATACTTTATTCCTGCCAAAGAACGAATGATGTTGCGAAATTGTCTATTCCCTGCTAGCCATCACTACGGCTTATTTGCTATCTACACTTGACACTGGCAGAAATTACTTCCAAGAGGAAAGTAGATTGCCAAAACAAGGGGTTGGCAACTGTCAAAGTGGCGCTAGCATAGCTAGTTCCCAAAACATAATAATTTTATATGGTGTATGGAAGAAAACAATTCCAAATAATATTATGACTCGCTGTATTGTACCAAAATGCTCTGAAATTGGAGTACATCATATTCCCAAAGATAAAAATATTCGTCGGCGTTGGTTAAAGCCATACGCCGTGTCAATTTAATTCCGAAGCCTAGTTAGAGGTTATGTTCAAAACATTTTGTGGACAATGACTATGAAAAAAGCAGTAAATATACAGGTAAGCTGTTTAAATTAATAATGAAATACCAAAAAGTATATATTTTGAAAGATCAGTTATAATAGAAATTCTTTTTTGGAACAATAATAATGTTGACATAATTTTTTGTTCTAGGTGTGGATCATCAACGTAAATACCTTAAGAAAAATGCTGTTCCATCTATTTTTCAATGGAATATACAACCGGTTTCAGAAAAGGCAGTTGCAAGAAAGATAGATTAGAGTCCCGGGTCCCGGAATCTCAGAAAGAAACAGCTTTTTGAAATGCAGATGCCGTCAACATCTCAGTGCTGTGAGGACATAGTGCCGCTTGTAAAAGATAGCAGTGTGTGCATGCTGCATGGACAGTAATGTATCTCATGTGGTTGAATCTGAGATGAATACTACTGTTCCTACTCCACTTTCATTAGAAAATAAAACAAACCAAGAAACTCAAACTCCACATATAGTTACTAAGAATATTCTCAACTGAGCTTTGCCTTTTACTTGCAGACCAGAAATTGGCTTGTTAAAGGGTACATATCGAAAGGCTTATTGGGTTAACTAAAACATATTTGATATTGCAAAATAATTTTAACCATTTTTATGTGCCCTTAGCATCAAAAATATTTTCAATATGTGTCATGTTGTGTAACTTTAAAGAAGGGATTGTAAATAAAAACTGATTACAATATTATAAACAAGTGTTTTATTGCATTAAGAGGTCTGTCACATTTTTTATAGAAATAAAATATTCCTATGATTAGGTACCTACTTACTAAGATAAATAATGCTTATCATAGTCTTATTAGAGGTGGTAGAGTTGTGTGGCTATTAATATCCAAATAAGTTTCTTCTGATGGTAGCTGCATTGTTGGATCTTCATCATCACCATCAGGACATTCAGGACGCCAAAATGAAAGTTTTTGTCATAAAGCTCCAACCTGAAATAGGATATGGTTGAACAATTTTTTTCCATATTTTGACTGTAGTTTGCAACCTAAAATTAATACTGCTCGATAAACCAGTTACTGATTGAGTAAAAAACAGCGTCAGTAAAGTAGAATAGAAGATTTAGTAGAGAAATAAAAATACCTTAACGACTGCAAATGCAGCCGGGACCAACGGCTTAACGTGCCTTCCGAAGCACGGAGGAGCTCGTGATAATAAATTTTTGGTCAGCCATCCCATGACTGACCCTTGCGAACGTTGCTTAACTTCCGCAATCGCTGGGCCAGGCGCTAAACCACTGCGCCACCGAGCTCCTCCGAAAACAAGTATTTGTTATCAAATAGAAATGAAACATAATAACTATAATATTACATTCACAATGAAGAACAATATGTATAAAAACGTTTCACTTACTGTTTATGACGCAATTTCCAATTTCTAAATAAAATAACTCAAAATAGTTTTGTTTCCGTCGAGAAAAAGCAACTTTTTTAAGACTGCAAAATTTCTCAATATTTGACACAAAAACAATAATGCTAGCTGTCAAAAGACACGTCGTGGTACGGTTTAAGTGAACGATTGAACGATGACGTCACAAAACTTCCAACGGAAACATTATTACAATAATCATACTTTATGAAGGTCGTGGTACGAAATAGCATGGTAAGAATGTTATAATACTGCGCTAAGACATGGCAGTAGGCACCCAGAGTGGTGCATTGGTCAACATGCCGCCTAACACGCAAGAGGTCCCGGGTTCGATTCCCGGCCGGGCAGAAATTGAAATGATGAATTTTAATTTCTGTGACGGGTCTGGGTGTTACTATGTATAATAAGTATATATTTAAAAAGTATTATAAGTAGTATATCAGTTGTCTAGCACCCATATTACAAGCTTTGCTTAGTTTGGGGCTAGATGGCGCTGTGTGAAATTGTCCAAGCATTTTATTTTTTATTTTATAATTATTATATTAAACTTTTGGTTTTTTATGCATTCACAATGCTATTTTTATATTAAGGTTATTAATATAATTGAAAAATATTAGAAAAAATCGACTCACCCGTGACGCTCAGACGGGACTCAAACCCGCACCCTTAGGATTCCGGCCCAATGCACTAACCAATTATGCTACCGAGTCGAGATAATAATATAACCTGAATTATAATAATCGATTATAATATTCTTACTAGATTATAAATACAAAAGTCAGTTTGTTTTTTTAGGTAAAAGTTCCAAGTTTTATAATTTTATTGTTGTTTGTGTTCTATTACTAGCTTAAATACCAAATTTCAGCTTTCTAGGACTTCAGGAAGTACCCTATGAGTTTTGATTATCATGAGTGAGTCAGTGACGAAATCGGAGTTTTTAAGATATCAATCTAATCTATATTATAAAAGTTATGCAATTGAAACTTTATATGTTTGATGAGTCGACTACTGACATCATATCCCTAGATTTTTTTTTATCTGGTATACACCAAACCGAAGATATGCGGCTTCAAAAAAACGACGAAGCGCTTCGAGTAAAGGTAGGTAGTGTCCTTACGCTTCGCTTGGTAGTCTTGGCGGGGCGGCACTGTGCCCCCAGATTAGAAGTAAGAAATGTAATTATATCAAAAGAGTATTTTCTTCCTATAATATAGTATGTAGTGAAGACGACGTGCTTTGATAAAGTATAGATTTCTGTGCTGCATAAAATGAAAAAAAAACAATAAGCCTATTTATAAAGATAGACTTTTCCGTATCCCATGTAAATGAATACTACTACTTCCTTTTATTAGTATTTCCTAGAGTTTAATAAGATTCAACGTCATGTGATACTAAAGGCTTCGCAATCTTCGCATTTCTTTGAAAAATACTCTAAAGCTATTGAGCATTTCTTTGATGTTATGTGAAACCTAAACTACTATTCTTCAAGTAATATGTTTGGAAAGAGTATTGATATTTTTTAAATTATATTTTATACAAAGTAGACTTCATAAATTTTTCAAAGATCGTTATCTTTATTATATTTTGGAGACGCTATTGCCTAATACAAAACAAGGATTGCCTGTTGGAATGTAACTTTAAAATTAAATTCTTTTAAATTTTTCAATGTTATTTAAAAATAAAAGTTAAGTTGAGCAACAACTTAAATAAAACAAACAGATGCAATATCGCTAGAGCCATTTAGTAACGTTAAGACTTTTGTACTTGCATAAGTATATATGTGTTTGGACAACAAGTGGGCCCTGAGTGAGATAACTATCGTATCATAACCATTCCTTTTTATTGCGCATTTGATCGTTAAACCAACAATCGTAACAGAGAGCATAACAATAAAATAGCCATAGAAACTAGATATCCAATGCTCACATATGGATATCTTAAACACATAAAGCATAGAACCAAAAATATTGGATAGAACTAGACCAGAATCTCATGAAACGGAAGTAAAAATATTTTTACTAAAAACACGTGGTTGTTGCATTACAAAAGTAGTTAAGAGTTGTCATACAATAACACTTATGACAAAGAAAGTAGTTTTATGACTTTTTTGTCAGACTGTATGCAACAACAACATGTTTTTAGTAAAAATAATTTTGCGACCAACAACGCACGAGCCGAGCGAGCGAAGCGAGCGTGCTGCGGCATCTGCATGCGAAATGCCAGAACGGACCTGCTGAATGTACGTGTAGGTAAAGTAAGTATCGACATTTTAACTTTCGGGATTTCGAACAATCGGTCATTAGATAAATCGAATCTTTCAAGTTACGGTCTATCGGATATCGACAGCTAGGATTTTCGGTATTTTGAAAATAAGTGTTTAATGCGTCGATATTTCGGTCATAAGTGTTACAAATTTTAGGCATATTAATACTTACCCGTTGTGCACATGGAGTAAGAAAATTAAAAAGTTAGACATATTAGCGTTATCCAATATCAGTTTTACTAAATGCCTCTAATATATATATTAGAGATTTTTACAGGCATTAAGCAAAATAATGTTGCTTAGTTGTGTCAACATAGAACATAATAACAAATAAGCAATATTATTTAAGCCAATGGGGAATGTGAATGTCTGAAAAAAAATTAAAGGTGTAAGCTCCAGTTTCAGAATTATTGGTTGTGTTAAAAATAACTTCGTCGTTGTAAAAGTACGTGATTAGCAAATTGGTGATGAATAATCAGTGATTATTCCTTAGCCACAACCACAACCAAGAATTTATATTCATAATGAATATAAAATTCTTGACCAACATGTAAAAAGGTTTAAACACAAAATGTCAAAATTGGGCCATAGAATTCAGCCAATTTGATTTTTTCAGACATTCCTTAGTGTTCCACCTGAAATAAATTAGATTTTGAATAACTCACAACCTTAGAGTAAGACGGGCTACGAAGCCGTCGCTGCTCGAAGCTCAAACCCTACTACACTGAGCAGTAATCACTACTTTATAAGAGTAGGCACTTCACAATTCACACAACAGGCTGGTACAATAAGACAAAAACGATTAACTACCTTTTTTCATTGGTTGGATTGTTTCGTATTTTTATGTTGGCACAAAGTACGTACATAACTCCATATAATATTTTTTGTATGAAGTTGATAAAGTGTCGACCCACTGCCCTACTAAACCCGGAACGTTTTGCTCAGATGCCCGAATACTACCAACGCACCAAATGTCTTATCTTCTGTCCAAAAATATTTTTTTGGTATACAAGTTTTTATTGCCGAGTTTGGCGACTGCACTTAAGTCCGCCATATTTTTTTGTTCTGTGATTGGCTACAAGGCACTGACCTGAAAAATGTTTTTTCATAGAGGTCAATGCTACAAGGCCGCAGCAAGGTGACATAGTAGTAAATGATTACTACTGTAGAATACAACATAGAAGTCTTTGTTACTACTTTAGGATAGGACTTTCTTGCTGTCAAAATGTAACACGCTTTTAATTTGATTACAGACAAACACCGGAGGTGAAACTAAATAAAAGCTTTTAAAAAGAAGTAAAAAATGTATTCCATTTGTTTTATTTAGATTATGAGAACCTTGAACCTAAAACTCCAGCGATCTCAGTTACCTCCTCCATCGTTTCTAATAATATGGTTAAAGGATACCCACCTGCACGTCATAAAATTGCCAGCCGTCAGCGCTCGTAGACAAGGCTGTAATTGATTTAGAGACAGACCTAAAGTGCCTCTAATGTAGTGGGGCGCATCAAAGTACATGTCAACCTACATGCTGAAGAGATATTAATAAAGAGGTAGGAAAACATAAATAAGTACTTAATGAAATTAAAACTTACGAATTAAGAATCTAAAGTTAATCGTCTACCAAAAATAGGCAAAATATGCATAGAATTATTATGGTAATAAATAAATTTTTGGGACTACGAAATACTAAAATACTTCGATCAAACTGAACGAGGGACATTTGCACTGAGTGCAGTGCACTACAGCTCCGTACTCCACATTATATTCTATGTTTAACCATAATTATAAAAAAATAAAAAAACAAGCTTTTATTACTTAAATGTACTTAAGTAAAAAATTTACGATAAAAAAAGTTTCGATAACTACTAGATATAGTATAGTATAGTTAGTACTACTAGATATAGTATAGTATAGTAAGTACTACTAGATATAATATTATACATCTACGCTTTTATTTAGAAAACTTTTGACGATCATTTTTAATGCTCTAAGCTCTAAGTTCATTTAATTCATGAAAAGATTTGACTACAGACGGACATAACACTGGACAGGTGAAACTAAATAAAAGCTTGTAAAAAATAAACAGTTCCTTCTAAGTAAATGTCCCTGACATCATAATTGGTAGTTAATGGACAATAATTAGTGCTCGTGTCAAATTAGTCATACATAACTAACTTCTGATTTGAGTGGTTCTCCACGTTGCTTGAGGTCTGCATAAACATGTGGCTATATGACAAAAAAACAGGTACAGAATTAGCACTTCCAAAGTATTCACTTTTCAAGCTTGCGCGCTCTCTACACTATCCATCAGCCATTTTTGATAACCCCACTGCTGGGGCACAGGCTTTCCTTATGGGTGGTTAGGAGGATGGGCCATAACCCACCATGCGGGCCCAATGCGGATTGGTGGGTGTTAACGACTGCAAATGCAGCCGGGACCAACTTAACGTGACTTCCGAAGCACGGAGGATGACCGACCCTTGCGAACGTTGCTTAACTTCCGCAATCACTGGGCCAGGCGCTAAACCACTGCGCCACCGAGCTCCACCTCACTACACTAACTATGAAATAAAACACTTTTTAACGGATACTAGCGCGTTTATATTGAAAGTACTTTGGTATTAGTTGGTATTTGGTTAGATTTTTTATTTGACCGACGTTTCAGCACCTTTGCAGCTACCGTGGTCACGGATGAAGTTCAAAGGGAACACTTCCAAAGTATTGAAAAAAGCTAACGTAAATCGTTATTATTTCACCGTAGATTTGCAGAACAAATCCTTGCTTTTCTCTCCACCTCATCATTTCATTTCATGATAATGACAGTTGACGCAAATACGAAATTGCTAATAATGGCGCGCTTAAGCACCGATGTAAGCCGGACTACGAGTATGACTGCGCTTAAAGTTCGAATACACAATATCCGTAAAACCGCATACACATTGCATGCTGGAGCAAGCGTAATGATAAAAAATACCACAAGCCACAAGTAATTTATATCAAACTACCTGAAATTTAGGTAAAATTCTAATTCTGGTGGTGATGGGCGGGATGAGAAGAACCAATGGTCGTCGAACCGGACAACGCTCCCGACAAGGTGGGCCGACGATCTGTCGCGGGAAGCCGCTGGATGCGAGCAGCGCAGGACCGATCGTCGTGGACATCCTTGGGGGAGGTCTATATCCAGCAATATGGGTGTCGTGCGGTTGATATGATTATGAAAGGTCGTTGGGGCGGAAAGGTTCTGGGATGGCACCTACCAGTTAACAGTGGACCTCTTGCGTCTCTATTTTTAACCGACTTTCAAAAAAAGAGGAGGTTCTATTTTCGTCTGTATATACCTACCTTACCTACAAGGTACCTACACTAAAAATAAAAAATAAAAAATTCGGTCCAATGCTCTGACCGCTTTGCTACCGAGTCACTAGTGACATCGCCGAATTTCTTCTAGTATATCCTACTCTTACGCTGCAAGCCAGCGTTATGAGGCGTCTGAGTATTGATCTGGTGCGAGTCGTATTTTTTCTAGTATATTATTTAGTATTGTGTAAAAATAGCATTGTGAATGCAAAAATCTCAAATTTAAAAATAAAAAATTGTTTAAAAAAAACAAAAAACCTACTTCAAAAAACCTACCTCTAAAAAGCAAGAAATAATATTCGTAATAATAAAAATACGTCTATTGAAGTCGGGTGGGGCTTTTAGAATAAAAAAAAGGAATCTGTAGGTACTCCAGCCCCACCCGACTTCAATAGACGTATTTTTATTATTACGAATTAAAAAAAAATCTGAGTACCTACCTACATAGCCCGACTGATGACGTTTTTCAATGCCAGGGAAGAATAGGCACCTTCTTAGTAAGCTCTCTCCATCGTAGATTCCATCTTGGCCCTCAGGCTAGATTGGGATTTGGGATCCAAGACCAAACCCATTAAAATTAAAAACAAACTGAATAGTGATGACGCGCCCTAACAATACGAGCATATCGGAGGTCGAATGCATATTGGATGCTAATCTGCCAAGAGTGGCCTGTATTAGTAAACTTTACGCACGAGCACGTGCCTTGATGCATTTCGTTCGTACATTTCGCGCTGCATAACCAGTTATGGGGTATTTACATGGAGCAACTTGTCATACGACTTGGCAGGCGACTTTAGACAATTAGCGCTTTTTATCGACAATCTCTTGTAAAATGTGATTGCAAACCTAATTTTAATGAGGTAGCGTGATTCGATTTAACAAGGGATTGTCGAATCGCTAATTGGGTAAAGTCGCCTCGCGTAAATACCACATTAGGTGGAAGAGAATATTACAGTCATTTGTTATTTTGTGAAGTATAGGCGAAAGAAAAGTTGCTTTTTTTTGCTTTTAAAAGTTCTTTCCGATTTAAAATATTAGTACGATGTGAGATTTACAAAAAGAAAAGAAAATCCCATTCGAATTTTACGTAAATCTACACGTTTTTCTGTTCTGGTAGCCCTATGCATGGAGAACGCCGTTTAATGGATTTGCATTTTTATCGTGATATCTATTTAGAAGCTGACAATGGCTTACTCACGCACGGCACAATGCAATAGTATTTTATTGGGGCCACAAATCTTCATTTGGTGATAACGGACGCCTGGATCGGGCCTTTATAGTGGCTCACGAGAGCACAAAAACACCACTATTTATGTATGATTTACGCTGCCCAATAATTGCAAACAATACGAGAGCTGGATTTAGCGTTTTTGTTTATCCTTAAATGCGATATCAGCAGCTATGGGAAATTTTGAAAGAGATTTTTGGTAAGTATGTAGTTGGTTTTAATTTCAACTCTTTACCTATAATTTATTTTATTGATAGCTAGATATATTATAATATATAAGTATATAGATAGATATTGATAACAAATAAATTATACTTATGTATGACTACTAATTATACTTAATTTAACTTGAAGGAAAAAAACTGTTACCACCTATGGGCTATTTTGACTATTTGACGTTCCAAAATGTGACGTTTTGTCGTTTGATAGTAAATTATCCATTTTATTGTTATGATTTTGAGTCAAATTGAAATGATAAAATAGTAGTATTTTAGTTTAATAGCTTGGCAACACCGTTTCCCGCCATATTTTCCCGCCATTTGTAGTGGAATGGGGAGGTAAGTAGGGGGGATAGGCGGCGAAACGGTTAACGAAAGTCAGTTGCGAGCTCAGTGACTGTTCAACCGTCGGGAAAAGAAGTAGTTAGGGAAAAATGCTAACGTACTGTTGCTATAACCTAGTTAATAATAGTCATAGTGTATTCCTGTGGAAAAAGTAAAAGTGGTTCACCGTTATTATTGTAGTTTCATTACAAATCAGAAGTGGGATAACCAAGGTACGCTCACGAACTTCTTACTTATCTAACGTTTTAAACCGAGCTAAAATTACGAAATTAAGTTGGGTAGTTTCAAGTTTTAATAAACTGCATATACACCATTGCCATGCCGTGCATACACACCATTATTCACAAACATTGCACGTGGTCGAGGCAACACTTCGGCCGTGCATACATATACCATTATTCACATTCATTGCACGTGATCGAGGCTACACTTCGGTCGTGCATACACTGCACACAAAACTGCACGTGACCGAGGCTACACTTCGGTCGTGCATACACTGCACACAAAACTGCACGTGATCGAGGCTACACTTCGGTCGTGCAATACACTGCACACAAAACTACACTCAGTCGTCAGTCACCATGATGAAATAGTGCATGATAATGGAATAGTAATTTTCATGATTGTATAAAGCGAGGTCATGAAATGAAAGTTTTGTTATCTTTACTGCCCAACTGTAACTTTCGTGATTTAAACTCTGGAAATGCATTACATAATGAATTATGGAAATAGGAACTGTATATTTTCAGTATCTATGTTACTGAGTATTTTTATCCCGGGCAATGTGTTCCGCAGAGATTATAATGTTTATTTTTTTATATTTTATACCATTGTAGGTAATTGTCGTTAGTAGTCTACCTTAACACTGTACCCTGGGGATGTACGGATACGGAGAATAAAACGGATGTGATACTTACTGTAGAATTGGCACCAAGTTATTTTGACCTTCAAAAGGGTTTTAATAGTACCATGACGCTATAGTCGTAGCTTAACTCGTTAACGCCCGCTGTGCCCGACTGTGCCCTATCGGGCACAAACAACAAAAGAAATCTATTGTTGTATTTTTTTCCGGGCGTTGAAGAGTTAAGGCTCCGTTACGCAAACGCTTCTAATGATATTCTTATTTTTCTTACAATCATCTGTGAGGTTTATACGCAATTTAATACTGTAGCTACTAGAGAATCTCTTTAGCTTGTTGTATGTTTTTTTGTGACTACAACTTTAAATAAATTTATATTAGAAGGCTAGATGCGCCATCAGTTTACAGAGCTAGATTCACCTGGGGTTTGACTAGTTGTAATTAATATATCTTATAACTTTTAAATAAAATAACATTGTACTGGCAGGCAACTATTATTGTTAATATGTCATATTATACATATTTGACATAACAGTTTGACATTTATTTTATTGGGATTTTAAATTTTTTAATGGAAAGATGGGTAAATAAAAGTACCTAGTTGTAATAATTTTATTAATGATTAATGTTAAGTACAGATTCTCAAATTTAAATTTTATAATCACCTAGCTACTGGCAGATTTCCACGCCTAACTAAGGCAGGATATGCAGATTTTGTTATAATTTATAATGTCATCAATGTATACTACAATATTCTAGGAAATAAATGAATGTTTATTAGTTAGATGCAAATCCAGTTTGGCTAGATGCGCCATCAGTTTGGCTAGATGCGCCTACAGTTTGGCTAGATGCGCCTACGGTTTGGCTAGATGCGCCTATGGATAGGCTAGATGCGCCTATAAATAGGCTAGATGCGCCTATAGATAGGCTAGATGCGCCTATAGTTAGGCTAGATGCGCCTATAGTTAGGCTAGATGCGCCTATAGTTAGGCTAGATGCGCCTACGGTTAGGCTAGATGCGCCTATAGTTAGGCTAGATGCGCCTATAGTTAGGCTAGATGCGCCTATAGTTAGGCTAGATGCGCCTACGGTTAGGCTAGATGCGCCTATGATTTGGCTAAATGCGCGTGCGGTTTGGCTAGAAGCGCCAGCGGTTTACAAGGCTAGGTTGTAATTTAATTATGTTACACGTTTATGTGACAACATTATGCAATTTTATTAATTTCATATTCAAATCGTCATCTGCAAACGATTATTTAAGTTGTTGTTGCTTAACTTAGTGCACGGGCCCTTAATTAAATATATGGAATACTTTTCAATAAAACATGTACGAACGAAGATCTGTAAAAAGAAATAAGTAGACTTTATGAAGACCGCGTTCTTCTTTAAGACACAACTTCATTTTACATGGTTATCTCTTTGTTTATAATATTGCAATTCGATGCTTATATAGTTATGGTTAATTTGAATATTATATTTATGCTTGAGAAAATAAGTCTTACAATGTTAAGTACATAGCAGTGTGTAAGCTACTACTATATGAACTATTTGTAGTTTTTAGGCGACTAGGTATGTTGCGCCTATGGGCCAAGAGTGTCCTTAAGTGTGGTACTTAGTAAGCGGGCAAATGTGTCTCATCTATGGGCCAAGTATGTCCTTAAGTGTAGTACTTAGTAAGCGGCCAAGTGTGTCGCGTCTATGGGTCATGTCATGTGTATCCTAAGGTATACCGGATAAGCGGCCGAGTGTGTCGTATTGTATGGGCCATGTGTGTCCTCGGTTGATAGCTTTAGCTTGAATTTTTGGCAGGCCGTGTCCACACTATGGCAAACGGTAGCCCTGAGTATATATATCTTGACAGGCCTTGTCCGTCCACATAGCGGCAAACGGTAGTCCCGCGAGTATCGACATTAACAATTACTAAAACTGAGCACATTATATAATAAAATGCAAGAGAACCACAAATTGTGGAATAAAATGAATAAATTGACATGAAAAGTTAATGTTTTAATAACAATGCAACTAAATATCATTTTGTACATAATTATGTGAATTTGTATGTACCGTGGTATTAGTGTCTCTTATCTCACAATGAAGCTGTTCTTATGAATAGATTCAAATATTTTTCCTTTTGACCCTGATGTTTTATTTTGATGACGTTTGTCCTATGATTTAGGGACGGTTACTGTCGATTATGTTTTATATATTTCAGAAACATATTGCATCTGACAAGATGCCGATGCGTCGTTACACGTCGCTAAGGCGAGGGTGGCGCGGTGTGCGACGCGTGGATGGATGGTCGAAACAACTGTTCCGTAATTGGTCGATCTTAGTTTTTTGTGACACGACAACAACAGGCTGCGACGGCTAATAGGTTTCAGCTGCAATTATCTGGTTGAACATAGAAACGGACCAGAATTCCTATGCATTGATTTATCAAATGTATTTCAATCTTATTCAGAACCTGTTAAAGTAGGTAGTTGTAGTATAGCCTAGCTAAGTTAAATATTACCTATAAGTACCTAGCTCATGCTGTGGGTTGTGAAATATATAAAAATAATATTTATAACAATGAATATCATTGACTTATAATGATTGTTGCAACACAACTTTAATTATAATACTATTACCTATTATTATTACCTTGCATTTTGCCATAGCTAGTAGATAATAGTAAATTGAAATTGTATAGGTACCTACTATAAGAAACTGTAAGACTTATTGGAAGTTTAATAAGTTGATACCATTGATAATTTGAGTTATGTAGTTGGCAGCACGTCAGGTTATCTGTCAAAAGTCTACAATTTGTGATTGAATTTGTTTACCCTTTCGTGGTACCCCGGCGATGGCGCGCCGTCGACTGTTATATTTACTTTTTGTACTTATCTCTTATTAAATTTTATAATAAAATCCATGATTTAGTAGAAAGAACTAATAAGAAATGTTGTACTTACATAAAGAATTTGATTGCTTATGGTAAAAAAAAAAATATGGTAATAATATATTTTTCAAGATGTTCTAGAGTTAATGTTTGTGTCACAATATTACTGGCTTTCAAAAATGTCATAGCTTTATGGTCTGATGATCATACTAGGCGCGATAATTTACAACAGTTAGTTCCTCTTGTAAATGCAACCCCATTTTAAAAATTTAAAAATTTTAACATTACTTTGCTTATACTATTTAGAAATGTGCAAGTTTGTTGGGAAACATACAAATCTATATATTAAAATTATAGACGCGCCTCGTCACAATGTCCCGCGATATAAAAATAATCTTGAGCAAACTACATCTAATTTAACTTAACATAATTCGGGTCCTTACCCGATGTTAGTAAAAAAAAAAAAAATTATAATAAATTACTATAAAATCTAAGAGCTGAACCAAAAATTAATAAGTTCATAAATTCATTAAAACAACTGTTACTAACTAAATGTTATTATTCTGGTAACGAATATTTTAATGATAAGAATATTTAAATGTCTGCCCCTCTTCCACGTTGCTATACTTGCTATGCCCGTCAAGGTGCATGCGATAAGTAGTTACTTTAAGATCTACTTAGTAGTTATAAATCTCATGTAGTGCAAATGTATAAATAAAGAAAATAAATTATTAAATATAAAAGACTGAGGTCGACAACCCTCTCCAAGTTTTCTTTAGCCATTTCTTTCTTGGAGTGGCCTCACATTTTGTGAAATGGTGGTAGATTCAGTAGATTCTCTCTTTTAGCATTAATTAATCCACAAAATTAAATTATAACAATAAGTCAAACCAATTAAATTTGTTAAATCAAATGCGGTATAAGTTAACATACAACTGGCCGAATGTGACGTTAGAATGTTTTGAGTTGACCGTGCACGAGGACATGCACGAGGTCAGGATGGACGAATGTGACGTTTTGTCGTTTGATAGTAAATTATCCATTTTATTGTTATGATTTTGAGTCAAATTGAAATGATAAAATAGTAGTATTTTAGTTTAATAGCTTGGCAACACCGTTTCCCGCCATATTTTCCCGCCATTTGTAGTGGAATGGGGAGGTAAGTAGGGGGGATAGGCGGCGAAACGGTTAACGAAAGTCAGTTGCGAGCTCAGTGACTGTTCAACCGTCGGGAAAAGAAGTAGTTAGGGAAAAATGCTAACGTACTGTTGCTATAACCTAGTTAATAATAGTCATAGTGTATTCCTGTGGAAAAAGTAAAAGTGGTTCACCGTTATTATTGTAGTTTCATTACAAAAAGAAGAATGGAACCCTAATAGGGTGTCCGCCTGTCTACCTATAAAAACTTTTTTTCTAGGGAACGCGTAGATTTTAAGTTAATACAATTAATCTTGTGTTTTTTTAATTGTGATAATTTTGAGTAAGTAGGTAGTATGATTAATTGATTTGGTTATTTTAGTAATTTTATAAATTGATCATTTACATTACACAAAAACCGGACAAGTCCCAGGGGTTCTATATTATTATCCATACTAAAGTTTCTTGACCAAAGTGATCAAAATGACAAGTAATTTTAGTAATTTTGTCAGAACATTCTTGTTTCCCATATTCCTATAAACAGATAAAGCGAAGAAAATAATAATACTAGTCTATAGAATCGATATTTCCTCAATAAGATTTCTAATCAAACGTAGGAACCTAATGTAAACAACAAATATTTTGAAAGAATCTGTTATAACGAAAGAGAACGTAAAGAGAATAAACACCTATCTCAAATAACAATTACGAGTTTATTTACTTTATTCATAAAACGTTTCATAAGAAATGTTATGTTGGATTACAAATAGCCGTCTTGTGTTCATATT
The DNA here is from genome assembly GCA_950108535.1 of Agriphila straminella. NCBI lineage: Eukaryota > Metazoa > Arthropoda > Insecta > Lepidoptera > Crambidae > Agriphila > Agriphila straminella. The sequence goes on along the minus strand of OX467306.1, from coordinate 7,335,099 downwards.
CTGGGGGACAAAAAATTGAGGTAAGTATTCGCCGGAATTTGCTTCGGCGTCACGTTCTTGTCTCCGGCTTATCCAGTCAGGTTAAGGGATAAACCTCTGAGTACGACACAACTGGGCCTAAATCTTGACAATTTGTTTTTTATCCACCTCCATTTTAATTTTATATTTAGGTATACCGTAGATATTAAATTTATTTTTTATTATTATGTAAAGTTGAGTAGGTACCTACTTCAATTTTAAGACCACAGTCATTCACAAATTAGCAGCGCATCAGAAGCGCGTCACGTATGGGAGTGCCATTACGAAAGCGCTGCACCAGCACTGCGTGCGTCCAGCTCAGTCGAATTGAATGAAGTACGCCACACTGCGCTACTAAAGGCCTGTCCAGACTGAGCGATGAGTGTGAAAGTCATTCGCATATTCGTCGCGGCTTTTATTTTATTAGAATTTTTTTTTTTAATAAATCGAGTCACCCGTAGCAGCAGCTCAGACGGGATCCGGGATCCGGGATCAGAAAAAATACTTGAAAAATCGACTCAGACGGGATCCCGTCTGAGTCGATTTTTCAAGTATTTTTTCTAATATATTTATTATCATAATATAAAATTAACCTCTCGAATGTGGAACTATGTGGCAGTTTTGTGGTGATTCGCAAGCGATCCGCGCCGCGATTTCACGCCGTGATTCGCGCGGGAGTCTGAAGAGGCCTTAACGACATAATATAAAAGCAGGCCAAAACTGCGTGCTTGTGGATTGCAAGCCATCGCCGCCGCCACTACGCCTCCATAAGGGTTACTGCAAAGCACGGATTTTAAGTAAACTTAACAGTAATTTGCAACATGTTAACTGCTGCGGCGTTTATTGCCTCTCTCGTTACACTCTCAGGCCGTATGATATTGCTAATTGGGTTTCCTGGCTCCCGGAAATCGTACAAAGTTAAACTAATACGGCGCAAGCCGCTGACACGTCTATAACGTTACTGTAATTGCCCAACGCAGCTTCGTTCGGTCGCAATATTTTCAATAAGATAAAATGAAATCATGTGGGTGTAATGTGCGGGAGGTTTAAGCCAATTCAAGATTATTGTAGAAGCGCAATTGCGCAATTTCGCAAATGTCGCATAACATTTAAAGACATATTGGATGAAGGTAATATGTACGCATTTTTTTATAAATCAATGTTGGATGAATGTGGTATGGGCACTTACTTAATATTTGTAAAGAAGTCAAACAAGTAAAAAGTTTATTTTTCTATAGTGGAAAAAGGAGCTATGTGACATTGTACCCACTGCATTTTTGGTGAATGAAGGTATTATGTGGCTATCTGCTGATCATTTCTCTTTTGTCTTGTCAAAATAACTATAACTCATTTAATCAATAGGTATAGTGACATAAAAAAATATGGTTTTTGTTTTGTTCTTTTCAAAGCAATATTTGTCATTTTACTTAAAAAACGCAAATTTGCCCGTACGTAGTTATAAGTAAAATATTTTAAAGCAATCCTACTTTACAATCTTAAAATATTGTAAAAATTGTGAATTTGTATGTTTGGAACTCAATCACGCGAAAACGGCTGAACTGATTTGGATACAATTTGGTACATACACAGATAGTTTATATCCAGTATAAAAACATAGGACATTATACCGTAAAATTTAATACTTCCCGCAGGAATAACTATACTTAAACCGAATCCCACGTGTACGAACACTATAGCCACCTAGAGCTAATATTATAGCTTTCTTCCAAGGAAAACTTCCTTACCATGTTTTTTAAGCTCTGAGCATCATTAACTAGAAAAACCTACCTCTTAAAAGCAAGAAATAATATTCGTAATAATAAAAATACGTCTATTGAAGTCGGGTGGGGCTGGAGTACAATTTCCTTTTTTTTATTCTAAAAGCCCCACCCGACTTCAATAGACGTATTTTTATTAGTACGAATATTATTTCTTGCTTTTTAGAGGTAATTTTTTGAAGTCGGTTTTTTGTTTTTTTTTTTAAACAATTTTTTATTTTTTTATTTTTAGTGTAGGTACTTTGTTGGTAAGGTATATTATATTAGAAAAATTGGCTTAGCCAAACGTAAGATAATCGCGGAGAAACATACTTAAATACGGGTCAAACTGAAAACCTCCTTTTTAAGTCGGTTAAAAAACTACACTTAAGATATCCCTCTTTCAACAAAAAAATAATTATCTTATTCAGTTCATTAACAAAGAAGTACCTAATACGACCAATCATCGAGGTAATTCACACAAAATCATACTATTTTCGTGCTTTTTACAAAATTTTTTGAAAAGTACCTACTGAACCGATTTCCAAATTTTAAAAAATGGGACCAACTTGGGAGTGTACCTAATGTTAACGTTGGAATCATTTCAATCGGTCCAGCCGTCTTCGAGTAATCGGTGGACATACACAAAATATATATATATATATATAGACGAACATAGAACCTCCTCCTTTTTTGGAAGTCGGTTAAAAAAGATACATAGGTTATAACAACAGTTCAATAATCGTGTTTTTGTTGTTTTTTGTTTTTTTTTTCTAATTTCATTTGGAACTTGTTTCTATCAGACTATATTTTTTTAAATATTACAATTTTATTTTGCGGAAGTTTAAAATAAAGTATTAATAATACATGTTTTTCTTTAATTTCTTTCCTTTATAAAATAATAAATGGTTTACGCAAGATAGCTTTTTTTGTATAAATAAGCTTGATATGTTTTGAAGTACGAATCTTATGTTATGATGTTTTAATGCGATTTTTTTTTTCGATATACGTAACTTTAAACCAGGGATGCACAGACTTATGGAGACCATGGGCCACTTGGGCAAATGATAAACTAATGGCGGGCCACCAGCACAACATAAAAACATAAAAAAGCCAAAAAAAAGATTTTTTTTCATATGAACGAGGGAATATTTTTGCTGGCGGGCCACTAGCATATTGCCGACGGGCCACATGTGGCCCGCGGGCCGCAGTCTGTGCATCCCTGCTTTAAACAAATCAGATTTTTGCGACATCACCTTTTTCATTCATGCCTTCATTTATATTGGTGTTCAAGTAACTTTTATTATTATACTGTCATCGTTTTAGGATTAATGTGAAATCTTTCTCGACACTTGACGAAATATCTTGGGACCTACTTTTCGCTCATTATAATATCGGTATTAATGTTTCTTCCATTTACAAAAGCCTGTTCTCGGCGGTGTGGGCGATAAGATAGATGAGGCATAAATTACACGACGTGTAATTAATTATAGAATGTCTGCAGTCACAAAAAACCGACTTTTACAAAAATTTGCGTTTAAAAGTTGTGTTCAATACGGGAACCTTGTAATTTCCAGATGAATGATAATTACTTTTAAATGATCTATAAGTGCTAAGTATATTTTTTCTTCATTTTTCAATAAATAAGAAATTGGTTTAGAAAACTTATTAGATTTCCTGAACGTTTTACCTGTTTATATGACTGAACAGGGAAGAGTATTTTTTACTTAAAAATTTAGGTATATTTTTTGAGTGGAGCTCGGCGTAACAACAGATAAGCAACTTATTACGGTATTAGCCCTTTCGTGTCCGTAGTACAGTTGGGATTGTCGAGTTGACTGGACCATCGTTTAACTTTCGTGCGGTAGTACAGTCACGAGCAATAAAATGTACACACTTTAGAACTATATCACATTCAATCAATATATCTCAGTGTGATAATGTTATACGTAGGTTATTCAAAACGTGATGTGACAAAGTTCTATGGTGTATACATCTTATTGCTCGTGACTGTACATATGATGAGTAAACAAAAATGTTTTATCTTTAACTCCTACTTGCTTCGGAAAGCACGTTGAATCCACGTTGGGCTCGATTGGTGGGTTGTGGCCTAACCTCCTTTTCCATCCCTAATGGGGTGTTTACATGGAGCAACTTGGCTGGTGACTTTAGTCAATTAGCGCTTTTTATCGACAATCGCTTGTAAACTCTAATCGCAAACCTAATTTCAATGAGGTGGTGAGTGATTTTATAAGCTATTGTCAATATAAAGCGCTAATTGACTAAAGTCGACTGCTAAGTTGACAATTACAAAATGCCAAGGTCGACTCGTGTATATAGTAGTCCATCAGCCATTTTTAATGTCCCCACTGCTGGGGCACAGGCCTTCCTTATTGGGTGGATAAGGAGGACGTGTTATAACCCACCACGCGGGCCCAAAGTGGATTGGCGGGTGTTAACGACTGCAAATGCAGCCGGGACCAACGGCTTAACGTGCCTTCCGAAGCACGGAGGAGCTCGAGATAGTACATTTTTAGTCTCCCATCCCATGACCGCACGTTGCGAACGTTGCTTAACATCCACAATCGCTGGGCCAGGCGCTAAACCACTGCGCCACCGAGCTCCCCGAGTATAAATAGTAGTGTGAACGTTAAAATGCCTGAACGTGTGTGTGTGTGTTCTTTTTATGCATTGCAAATTGCAAAACAATAATAATTAATGTTCCTTTGTTAATGATAAGATAATAAGTACTCTTAGTACTATCTAGAGTACAATATCATTGAGAACTATCTCGTAAGTATGGAGCTCGCGTTCATCAAAATGAAACGGCACCTGGAGGCACCTTAATCGTGAATAGTGCGACTGTTATACGACAGCCTAGGGATCGCTTTGTCTTCAGTGTGTCATGTTTTTTTAAGAGAGTGCAAATACCCGTTACCTCTTAGTATGGACTTATGTGGGACCTAACAATTCGTAGGATATAACTTAGAATTTTAAGTAATTGTTTTCATTTATTGACCATGTTTCAAAGAGCAGGAGATGAAGGTAAGATTGATCGAAAAGCACGCATATTCATGTAATAAGCATTTATTTTCAAATAGGAATAAGCTTGGAAAATTCCCTTGTTCCTCGGAGATATGAAACATGGCCGGATAACTGGTTATCTGTGAATTTTTTTTTCTCTAATATAACCAGTAATCTCTTAGTCAGGAATAGATTTTCCTCACAGATGACTCAAAATAATTAGTTATCTGCGTGAATAATTTATTCCTAGGAGATACATAAATTCATATCCATCCATACAGTTGTTCACTTTTTATAGCAGTTCTGTTCTACGGCTTCTTTATTGGAAAAGAAATCAACAGACAACTTTAATTTTAATCCATTGTTTGTAATTATTGTCCATCAGCCATTTTTTGATGTCCCCACTGCTGGGGCACAGGCCTTCCTTATGGGTGGTAAGGAGGATGGGCCATAACCCACCACGCGGGCCCAATGCGGATTGGTGGGTGTTTACGACTGCAAATGCAGCCGGGACCAACGGCTTAACGTGCTTTTCGAAGCACGGAGGAGCTCGAGATAATAAATTTTTGGTCACCCATCCCATGACCGACCCTTGCGAACGTTGCTTAACTTTCGCAATGGCTTGGCCAGGCGCTAAGCCACTGCGCCACCGAGCTCCTCAAGAAGAAGATTGACAAGAAAAGAATCTTCCAAATAATTACAAACAATGAATTAAAATTAAAGTTACAAAATAGTTTGTTTATACACCATTATTTTGTAGTTGCTTTAATCCCTCAAGGTGAATGGTCTACCAATAAAACTAAACATTTTTGCCAAAGATATGTAATGTGAGTTGAAAAAGAAAAACGACAAAAAATGTTGGTTCTCGACCATACAAACTAAGTAGCTAAAACATTGTATTAGTAGGTATACTTATGGGTAATTTTTTTTTGTCGTTTTTCCACCCATGTTTCTTTGGCAGAAATGTTAAGTTTCACACCCTGGGATTAAAACGACTTCAAAATAAAGGTGTAGAGTTCAGCATTATATTTATTTTAATTTTTTTTTAAGATAGAATACATATAAATAGGAAGCTAATGAATAATTTAATAGTACTTATGTTATATCTGTGCCCAATTACAATCGTACCTACTCAAGATTTGCCATTAGCTATCTACGTACAACTCATGTACAACTGCAATTAATAGGTACTAGAGTTTACTAGACGTTAGGTGTAAATAAAAGTGTCTAAATAAATAATACAATAGGTATTGAGCAAAAAGTTAAAAATAGGTACAATATTTGTTCAAATTTTATGGCTGTAAACATACTGTTATGAAACAAATTCGGAGCCAACCTCGTTGTAGTAATGGTACATTCTATACAATGGTCTATTTTTGGATACATTGTTTTTAGTTGGGGACACATAGAACAGCCACTGTGTGCGTGGATAGATATTATAGAGTACTTACAGTTTTCAAAATTAACTTATTTTGATATTATCTCTCAAGTCCTAGGTTCCATCCCTGACTGAGTCTACTTAGAAATCACTTTTCTGTGTTGTCTCAGCTCCTGGTGTTTTTGGTACATAAATACCTACCATCGTTGTTTCCATTTTAGAAACGAAGATAAATTATAAAATTTAAATGACTTTGAAAATTCGTCAATACAAAGCTGTAATGAGCGGTTTTCAAAAAAAAAGTAGTAAGTATACCTAAAAGACGGCTAGATGTCGTTGTTCAACTAAGTATTATTGCTTTCTCTGTGCTAAGTATTACGTAACTTTTTAAGAAAAAAAAAGCAAAGGAATTCTTCTTCTTATTATTTTTGTTATGGCAATCTACTCCTCTTCAGGAAGTAATTTTTGCCAGTGTCAAGTGTAAAATAATTCAGTGGTATACTCAGCTGCTAGGAAAAAATTAAAAATAACTTCCTAGTTGAATAGCGCCATTTATCAATATAAAAATAAACTAAAATTCTCAGCTGTCAGAAAACCGCTCATTTTCTTTTGCTCCACATACTATTAAATGAGAATATTTTAAACATATACCTTGTATCTAACTATGTTGTTCACACAATCATCGCCACACGCCGACCAATGTACGGTGCTCATTCATTTGGCGGAAACACACTTTTCTTTTATAGAACTGTCACTGCAACAACGATAAAATCGTCCATTTACTAAATTGGATAGTGTTTGTGGGAAATGCTTCTCGCTCGAAACTTTAATAAGTATAGATAGACCTCATTCATCACTATTATTTAGTTTTCTTATAGTGTTTGAGAAAAGGGCAAATCAGAAACAGATTGACCTTAGCGATTTTTTTTAATTTGAATTATTGTTGGTAATTTCCAATCTTTCAAGCGAAACGCTGCCTCTTCTATTGATATTGTTACAATCAACTATCGTCCTCTCGATAAAATGGCTTTGTACTTTGAACCCTAGCGAAGCGTGAGTTTCTTATAGAAAATTGTTTAAAAAACAAAAAACCGACTTCAAAAAACCTGCCTCTAAAAAGCAAGAAATAATATACAAATCATTAGATACGCATTATCATTGTTATAATAAAAAACGTCTATTAAAGTCGGGTAGGGCTGGAGTACATCTTTCTTTTTTTATTCTAAAAGCCCCACCCAACTTCAATAGACGTGTTTTATTATAACAATGATAATGCGTATCTTATGATTTGTATATTATTTTTTGCTTTTTAGAGGCAGGTTTTTTGTTTTTTAAACAATTTTTTTTATTTTTAGTGTAAGTGCCTTCTGTATTAGGTAGTGTAGGTATATTATTTAGGTAGAAAAATCGGCTCAGCCAAACGTGAGATAATCGCGGAGAAACATACATACATACAAACTGAATACCTCCTTTTTTTGAAGTCGGTTAAAAAGACTACACAAATGTATCCCTTTCCCACCAAAAAAAATCATCTAATTCGGTTCATAAATAACAAAATCGTCAAGGTCAAGATTTAATATCATAGTATTTTCAGGATTACTTGTAAACTACTGAACCGATTTGAAAAAAAAAATGGGACTATCTCGCAAGAAAACTCAATCGAACAAAAAAAGAATCATCAAAATCGGTCCATAAATGTCGAAGATACGCGCGAACAACGATAAAAAAACATACACTGAGAAAAATGTCATTTTGGGGTAATCTTAAAATATCGTGGCGTACGTTTAAATTAAGTGCGTTGTCCTAAAATAAGGAAATAATAGGTTTATATTACGCTATCTTGAAACGTGTTATGATGTAGTCGAATTATATGGTTAAATAAGGCAATATTATGACACTTATCATCGTAAAAATTGGTCATCATAAATAATATTATCTTCTTAATATTATAACACTATGTAATAGAAAATAGCCCACTGTCCTATAAATATGTATGATAATCTATAAATAAGATTATAATTCTAAATCACAATGAAAGTGCCACCTTCCATAAAAAGATGTCATAGTATTTGAGAAGAAGCATCTCTAGAATACGGTGACGTCCCCTTATAGTAGTATGATAAAATTATGTGCTAGTTCCTTTTATTTTGAGATTACCTTCACTTAAAATATAAGGAATTGGCATCAAAATTTAAAATGAATCCTACAAAAATACGATTACAGAAACTTATTTAAGAGTTTTGGCCAAAATATTATATCGTAAAAATTGGTCATCAAAAATAATATTATCTTCTTAATATTATAACATTATGTAATAGAAAATAGCCCACTGCCCTACAAATATGTATGATAATCTATAAATAAGATTATAATTCTAAATCACAATGAAAGTGCCACCTTCCATAAAAAGATGTCATAGTATTTGAGAAGAAGCATCTAGAATACGATGACGTCCCCTTATAGTATCAAAATTAAAATGAATCCTACAAAAATACGATTACAGAAACTTATTTAAGAGTTTGCATCAATTTTTGTATGATTCCTAAAAAATACGATGACAGCACGTAAATTCATCGTTCATTTACTCATCGACTTGTCGTTCGTTTTGTATATTCTCTCCATTCAGTCAGTCGAAGTCGCAGAGTCGCAAGGACAGTTTTTAGCGTGTACAGAATTTATTTATATTTGACAATTTTTTTAAATGTGAGTGAGTGCAAAGTGCAATACTTATGGATAAAGCAACTCATGACTTGCTAAAATAATGGAATCTAGCTCAATACTTATATACAACGTTTTGAAGGTAAGTTGCCAAGCCTATGTTGTGCGCGTGCACACTTTATTGGGGGGGAAGAAAATTAACTTTTTATATAAAACGTATCATTTTGGAGGGCAAAAAACGTATTTGGGGTAAATTTTAATTTTCTCTTCATATAAAGTGTACTTATCATTTGAAGGAAAAAAACAAATGATCATATTATTGCCATTGAAATGGACCTAAAACATTGAATTCTTATCACAAATTACATGTTTGATTTTAGCTTAAAATCCGGCGGTCTCGACAGCTTCGAAGCTCAGCAGAAGCTGAACACCACAAAGCACAAGTTTCTTCGCAAAAAAATAACAGACACACTAGCAGTTTGTGACGGTAAGGATTTATGTAATTATTCTGGTCTGTCCTCGTTTGACAAAAAAATAAATTAATAATAATGTGTAGTGTTATATACAATAAGCATTTTTTTTTCCAGATACAAAACCAGAGACTAAATTTCATTGCTGTCATATTACTCCTCGGTTGCTTATTTAACATACCTCCTGCGGCTCCTGCCCGTCGCTCCAGGAAAGATTGGCAAACATCACGAGCAGAAATCTTGGAAGGATTTGACGGAGACGGTGGGTGTAACCCACAGTATCTTGCAGAATGCTGGGTGGTTCTTATCTTAAGTCATTGAAAGCGAATCATGATTTTACTTATTAAATTATTTTGCATATTTTATGGATTTTCCTAAAGATTGTTCTTAGTGTCATGAGTATAATTAGGTACTTAAGTAAGTTGTGACATGCTAAATAGGTATTTATTTTTAACTATGTAAATTATTTTTGACTGACAAATACTGTGATTGTTATAAGCATAAAGGTACGGGATTATAAGCATGGTGTATTAAGCCGAAAGGGGGGCAATGTACTCATCCATTAAATAACTTTTACTATCGGGTAAACTCTGAAATCGAAAAAAACTGCTGCTACTTAAGGCGGTTGTATGACCGAAAGTTGCGCCCTCAGAGGTTTTTATTTAATAAGTTATTAATAGAAAATTATTTTAATAATGTTTATCGTGGAGATTTTAGGGCCCTTGGTCTAGTACTTTTAGAAGGTATCACTACATGCCCTCGTAGTCATTCGTAGAAGTAGATAGCAAATGTGTCAAAAACGGCCACTTTTAGCAGTTTTGCTATCTACTTCTAGCAGTGACAACGAGGGAATGTAACGATACCGTCTAAAAATACTAGACTGTGGGCCCTAAAATCTCCACGATAAATATTTTTAAAATTGTGTATTAGAATTATAATATTAAATATAATTCACCGCTGCAACACTTTCGCTCAGGGCACCACCTTAAGTAAATTTCGTCGAATTATGTTGTGCCCAAAGTAAAAGTTGTTCACCATAATGAGTACAATGAGTCCTTTTTTCGGATTAGTACACCGTAAGCTTATAAGCCTGTGTTATTATAATTAAGTACTATTATGTGCTCAATTTGCGAATAAGTAGGTACATTATTTTTGGTGTCTTTTTTTCTGTTGTACAATACATTTATTAATAAATAATTACTTATATAAAAGTAAAAAAAAATATTGTAAAAATTAACGTTACTTACTTTCAAAAAGAAATATTGATATTGCAATAATTAAAGTTACTTTCAAAAATAAATAAAATTACTCTTGATTACTATTTCTGTTTTTTTTATACTCGTGTCTTCCTGTTCTCTTTAAGTTTTTAATGCAATTGCATATTGCCAAGTTATGAAGGTACCTATTACTTTTTCTATATTTCACATGCTTTAAATTGTTATTTTTTACTTATGCGTGATCCTCTTTTTTTAAGTATTTTAGGAATGTGAATTAGGTAAGAAAGAAGTAGTAGGTACAGTCATCTTTAGATATATTGTAGCAAATAAGGTGACTCATATCCTTAGTTAAGTCCAACCAATTAAAATAGTCTTTTCTTGTGTTTTGGGTAAGATCCTACAATTTAGCAACGATTTTCTCATATCTCCGGTTATATCCTATTACTTTACGTACCTACTATTTATTATTAGGTACATCCTCTTACCTTGGGTTATCCTAGTACAGGCGCCATCAGATATACTGTAGCAGAAAAGGTAATCAAATACTTCTGAACAGTTTAAAATATCAATAAATTCCATACACTTCGTTTACAATTTGTATGGAATTTATTGATATTTAAACTTTTCAGAAGTATTTGATCACCTTTTCTGCTACAGTATATCTGATTTCGACTGTACTAGGATAACCCAAGGTAAGAGGATGTAATAATAAATAGCACGTAAAGTAATAGGATATAACCGGAGATATGAGGAAATCGTTGCTAAATAGTAGGATTTAACCCGAAATACGAGAAAAGTATATTTTAATTAGTAGGACTTCACTAAGGATATTAGGAAGTCACCAATAAATAGTAGAAAACAACCGAATATATGAGGAAATAATTTCTAAATAGTAGGAAAAATATTAGGACCTAACTGGAGATATGAGGAAGTCATCAATAAATAGTACGAAAAACAATAGGACATAACTTGAGATATAATGAAAGAATATTATATTTTTTTGACATAAGAGGATGTCATCGAGAAATAGTAGGAAAAATAATAGGATATAACTCGATGTATAATGACAGTAACCATAAGTAGTAGGAACGAGCATACAATTTTTTATATTGTAGGACGAGCATACAATATAAAATATATTGTATGCTCGTCCTACCAAAGGTATGGTGACATGTCATCTTAAATACCGTTATCATCAGCAACAGTAGTATCATCGTACTTTTTGGTGATATCAGTATACTCCGTGCTTTAAGTGAATCCATCTTATTTTAATCTGAATTCACGTCATTTATGATGGGCATTTTTCTCAGTGTACAATCGAATTGAGAACCTCCTCCTTTTGTTGAAGTCGGTTAAAAAACATGAACGTTTCTACATGGTTGAAAACGAGCATATAACGAAACTGGTGTGAAGACTATGAAATAAATACAAATAAGTACTTCGGGACAAATAATTCCGTTGCTGGGCTTAAGCTGTATTTTGTTTAGGTTTGATTCCCATCAACAACACGAAGGTCGTCACCGCAAATTGCGGACTCATTGTTTGAGCCGCACAAACATTCACTAGCGTCCCCCCTCACCCTCCACAATGGTTACTCCATTTACGGAAAGCAAATCACTCTTATTGTTTTTATTCTAAATTACTTATAATATATAATACTATGCCGCTAAAAAGCAAGAGCGTACCGACCCGAAATAAACAATTCTTTTAAGTAATTTTTCGAGATCAAAGCTCTCTTTGATGGATCGCTAAATAGGAAATTATTGTTTTTTGCCAGGCCCGTCAAATGGATGACTTAAAATAGACTTAAGTATTTGAAAGTAGCTAAGTAAGAGGCCTCGTTTGTAGATTATAGCGTTATTAACAAAATATATTGCCAATCAATTTGAAGATTGATTTTTTGTCCGCTGTTTGAGTAAAAATTACCTACGGGAGCTTTCAGACAGTTTTTATAACAAATTGCTTTAAATTAAATAGCAACGTAATATTTCAAATAAAATTTATACGATATTTTTATCGTCGATATAGGTAGGAGGTATAACATAACAGCAGTATAATATGAGAGCATCTTTAACTTCTCATAGCCAGTTATGCTTGTCCAAACTATCGATATTAACCAGTGGCTCAGGGACCTCGCACTCTGTAGACCTCGCTTTATTATCTCCGCCATTTTGAAAAATGTTGAATAACTGTATAATTATCAAAACTGCTCGCAAAATTTATCGAGATTTGGTTGAGAAATGCGACCTGTACTGTACCCTTAGCACGAACATCTATCGAGAGAAAAAACGTGCGTAAAATTACTCGATAGAGATTTATCTATGGAAAATTTAATTTTGCTTTAGTGCGATAGATGGCGCTGTACAAATTTTCTATACAAAATTACTCTATCGAATGATTTTACGCGCGTTATTTTTTTCGATAGCTGTTCGTGCTAAGGGTACTGTAGAGTAGAACAAACGGACAGCCGGACAGCCGGACGAACATACGAAAGCATTTTTGCCCAAGCTGAAACAGAGACGCTTCGCGCTCGCTCGGTCAATGCTACAATATTTTTTTCTATTCCTATCGAAAAAGTTGAAAATGTGTTATCAATAGTCATACTTTTATGAAATATACGATACCTAAATATTTCTCTGAAACTCGTTAAAGACCGAGCAGGTTGAATAATTAACGTCATTTCGCTCTCAACCAGGAAGTCACGTAAACCGTTCTGACATTTTCTTAACTGCACAGTTTACAGTAGAAAATAAGTTTAAGATGGGATTTCGTTTGAACTTCCTCTTTAAGATCTCGTATTTAAAGGTTGCTTTACCATTTATTACTGAAACTGTCTAACACCGTTCCTTGAGTTAGTTAGTTTTCAATTTAAAACTTACATCACTATGTGAAAATGGATTTGGTGGAATTTAATGGTATTTAATGAATAAGCGCAGTGGTTTCATCTGAAACCAAAAAATTGTTATTTCGAGTTCCGTAGACGTCAGTCCCGGCTAGACATCGCAGTTGTTAGCGCCTACCAATCCTCATTGGGGCCATATGGTGGCCTGAGTTGTAGCTAATCCTCTTATCTATCGGAGGCCAGTTCGCGACTTACCTAAGATAAGCTGGGATTTTTTCAATTGTCCTAAAAATTGCTCGGACGATTTGCTTAGAATCTAATTATCCGGTCTTTTATGTAATCGTCCTAAGATTTTGGAATTAATCTGGTTTGTACGGTTTTTTTTAATCTAGATCGAAAAACCGGGGTTCTTTGTCTTTCAGACATGCCAACCCCATCGCGATCTTATACTATTCCGTTTAAATGAGAGGTATCTATTGCTCTATCTTCTTTGGTGGATGCTTCTTGATGTTAAAAATATTTCATTCCATTTTATTTTATTCTTAGAAAAGCTAGTAGATATCAATATTATAAAGAAAGACATAGATTACAGATGCTGATTATTAGTCTTTTTATGAATCGAGGAAAGGATTCAGAAAAAATATCGCAATAAGATTTACAAAAACGATAGTTTCTCCGTTGTGAGCAATAAAGACTAAATAAACAAATATTACTCCGACTGCACTGCTTGTATTGTTCTTAGAAATAGTCCTTTATGTGAGTTTGAGAAAATGTTTTTCGCCATTGCAGCGCATTGTCTGCAGCGTCAGATAGATGGAGCAGACCAGTAATTTAATCGTTGTTTTACTACTTAAATTAACTAGGTACTAAGAAATAAAACTATAGTGAATAAGGTTCATTTCGGATTACATGCAAAAGCTGTTTTACTCTTGTTTAATTAACTTTGTTGTTAAAGTTCTGTCAATATTACTGGTTTATACGATAAAATGTAGCAACTGTTTGATTAACAGGTCTATAATAAATCTATTGCCAACCTTCAGTAATTTGACAGTTTTCTTAATAAGGTAATCTATCTCTTTGTCAGCACCATATTTTGCCCCTAATTCCTAGGATAATATTAGTTTTTCACTTTATATTTTGAAACATTTCCTTTACTTAAGAATAATGGTTTATAAAGTTTCGATCTCTCTGATATCGTGCGAATCAATTCTCAAATCTCATTTGGGTAGGACAAGGGTTTTATTTGTTGGTTTATGTAAATTGTCGGGAAATACTCAATAAGCTGTATCTAATACATAGTAAGCCTTTATCAACACAACGCAGGCGTGGCTCCGAAGAAACCGATGTCAACCCGCGTCTTTACTGTCATTTCGGGGTGACACTAAACTGGGCCTTCGAATACCGAAAGCTTTTTAAGTCATTTTGAGGAAATTTAAGGAAAATTGTTGTTATATAATTATTTTTTGACAAAAATACACCTTATATTAATCGAGAAAGCTATCAAAATTCAATCAAAATCTGCTCTTTTGCTGAAAATCTGCTCTTTTGCTGAGTAATAACTAATTCTGAAGATTTCATTACTTACTAAAATAAGCCGACTAAATTGGAAATTAAAAGGATTGTCGAGTAATGACTTAATAATTATGTTGCTTTCATAAACAATAATCAGTCGGGTCGGGTCAAGTGTGCCTACCCAGACAGGTTCATAAACAACCTTATATTAAAAACGTCATAATATTTCCAATCTTGATAAATAATTTAAAACGTTTGTTTAGGCGACTACTAGCGCCATCTATTAGCGCGTAGCAAAACACCAAGACCGGTGTGAAGATTGTATAGAGGACCGACCGGCGTGAAGCAAGGAGCGAGTGACGTCACGGCGGCCGGGCGGGCATTCATTCTATTCAAATTGATCGTCGACTAGGCTTAACCGTTTTTTCATAATAATTTTGTATATTCGTTTAAAATAAACGTTTTTTTGTAAATCTGATAATAATACGATTTATTGAATAATCCTGCAACTCGTCCCGCAACCTAAAGCAGATAATAAACGTAGAAGCTGCTACATTTGGACCATCGAAGCCGGATCCTATACGTGAAGATCAGCTACCAGAGGGTGGACTGGAGGAGAAACGGCAGAGATCAGATAACGTCGGTCATCCTTTCTAATCCTCTCCATCATCTTCGATTTGTGTTTAATACCGTGCTTTTTTCTGCTTTAGAGTTGCAAATCCGTTACTACGTTCGTCACCATCCTGAGTGCCGCGCACCACAGTTTCAAACTGTAAGTACCTTTACCTCTTCATAAAGTGCCAAAATGAGTGACGAAGAATATAAAGTAGCCGCTAGTGTACCTACAGTTGCAACAAGGCCAAAATCTCCGCGTTTATTGGCACCAAAAATGTGTGACCTTAATGACCTTAAGAAGCAACGCGGTGTGCTTAAATGTAGATTAACGAATTTTGAGAAGTACATTAGTAAATTAGACGTTAATAGTTTGGATTCAGTCAATAATACTCAATTAAACGTGCGAACTGAATTATTAGTTACATTATTTGCGGATTTTAATGTCATTCAGACTAAAATCGAACAAGATTCTGATGATAATGACTTGATTTCTCAATTAGATTATAGGGAAACGTTCGAAACTCAGTATAGTTCGTTATTAGCTACAGCGCAATGTATGTTGAAGCAATATGAGCCTGAATTACCAATTAATTCATCAAGTGTTACATGTTGTAAGCCGTTAGCAATTAAATTGCCAGAAATCAAATTACCTGCCTTTTCAGGATTATACGACCAATGGATAGAATTTAGAAGTTCATATGTGTCCATGATTCATAATCGCAAAGACTTAGATTCTATTCAAAAGTTTCACTATTTAAAGTCATCTCTCACCGGTTCTGCGTTGGAAGTGATTAGTGCTTTAGAATTTACAGCTTCTAATTACAGTCACGCATGGGAGTTACTCGAAAAAAGATATCACAATAATCGCTTACTTGTACAGAACCATGTAAAGTCGTTATTTAATGCTCCGACGCTAAATAGTGAATCTCCATTTCAGATTAGGAGGTTAGTTGATTCTTTTCTACGTAATTTACGCGCTTTGAACTCGTTGAATGAACCCACCGATTCGTGGGATACATTAGTCATTTATTTAATCGTTTCTAAGCTCGATCCCGTTACTGCTCGCGAATGGGAGTGTTATAAAGGTAATCTATTAGATAACTTAAATAATTCACAATCCTTAAAGGTAGAAAATATTTTTACTTTCCTCAGAAATAGGGCAGATATGTTGGAAACAATTAAATCCAACAGCAGTAAAAATTATAGTTCGAATTCAAAACCGAACTACGAGCCAAAGACTAATGTTGATTTTAAAAGGCATTTAAATACGCAACATACGAATACTTACGTTTCTGCGGGTAGTAAAAATACAGTTCATAAAAATAATAAGCATAATCATAGTCTATCATGTCCCTTATGCGGCAATAATCATGCGCTTTATTCGTGTGCTAGTTTTCTTAATTTATCACTTCAAGATAGGATAAAGTTAGTTACAAGCAAAAACTTATGTCACAATTGTATTCGTTCTACTAATCACACGTCAACCGATTGTGTATTCGGTCCTTGTAAATTGTGTCATATGAAACATAATTCGTTGTTACACTTTGATCAGAAGGTGAATCATGATGATATACGAACGCAAAGCTCTTCCCTAGCAGTAGAAAATAATACGTTGCCACAGTCATCTGCCTTGCATACGTTGAAGGACAGTGACGGTGAATATTTATACTGTGAGGGGGGTAGCAGCGCGAAAACTATTTTGCTGTCGACCGCGCTAGTGGAAATTGCCGGTTCCGATAACAAATATCACACGGTCCGGGCACTTCTAGATAATGGCAGTCAAAATACTTTCATTACGGAAAGATTATGTAATCGTTTAGGCGTTAATATGGTACAGTCCACAATACGTGTTTGTGGTGTAGGGCAACTGGTCTCCCAGTCAAGCTACACTTGCAAAGTAAATATGCGTTCAAAATTATGCGATTATAATACGCAGTTGCATTGTTTGGTTTTGGCTAATATCACTTCAAAGTTACCTTTGATAGACGTTAATAGTGATTCCATACGTATACCTAGCGATGTTCAACTTGCCGATCCTTCGTTTCACATTCCATCCGAAGTCGATTTATTAATAGGCGTAGACGTTTTTTGGAATTTGTTATGCGACGGAAAAATAAAATTAAAAAGCGGTCCGTACTTATTGCAAACTAAATTAGGTTGGATAATAGCCGGACCTATTTATTGTAAACGTAATAATTATACGAATAGCACGACGGACGTGCAATGTAATTTTTCTCAGATTGATTCTCAATTACGTAAATTTTGGGAGCTAGAAGAAATAAAAAACGATATTCCTGTTTTGACAAAAGAGGAATTATTTTGTGAAGAATTATTTTTAAATACTACTAAACGTTTAGAAAATGGTAGATTCTCAGTTAGAATACCTTTTAAGGAATCACCTGAGATATTAGGTGATTCGTATGCGATGGCTAAAAATAGATTTTTGTCTTTAGAGCGGAAACTTGAGCGTGCACTGCAATATCGGAAATTGTATACTGATTTTATGCGTGAATACGAAAGGTTGGGTCATATGACACTTTTACAAAATAACGATAATATCGAAAGTTTAAAAAAGCCGTACTATATATTGCCACATCATGGTGTATATAAAGAAGATAGTGTCACGACTAAACTAAGAGTTGTTTTCGATGCTAGTGCAGCGACAACTAGTCACAAGTCATTAAATGACATCCAACATATAGGGTTGTCACTTCAGAACGATATATTTTCGATTTTACTTAGGTTTAGGCAATATCAATATGTAGCGTGCGCTGATATTGAAAAGATGTATCGGCAGGTTGAAATACAAGTTGATCAGCGTGACTTACAACTTATATTATGGAGGGAAAGTAGGGACGATCCGATTCAGATTTATCGTTTGAACACGGTGACCTACGGTACCGCCTCAGCTATTCGCCTACCTTAGTATTCGCTGCTTAAAGCAATTAGCTCGTGAGTGTGATAATGACGTCATCGCTCGCGTCATAGATGATCATTTTTTCGTT
The DNA here is from genome assembly GCA_950108535.1 of Agriphila straminella. Taxonomy (NCBI): domain Eukaryota; kingdom Metazoa; phylum Arthropoda; class Insecta; order Lepidoptera; family Crambidae; genus Agriphila; species Agriphila straminella. Next base: position 7,316,603 of record OX467306.1, on the reverse strand, counting down.
GATGACTTGAATTACGGGAATGATAGTTTCGATGATTTACAGGATATTTGTAGTGAAACAGCAAAGGTGTTGCAAAGTGCTTGTTTTCCCCTTAGAAAATGGGTTTTTAATCATGATGTGTCATCACAGACTTCTAAAGATTTATGCATTGGTGACTATTGTCAATCCAAAACGTTAGGTTTAGGGTGGTTCAATAAGAGTGATGAGCTGCACTTCACTACAAAAATAAAACAAGACGATCCAGTAGTCACAAAACGTATGATGTTATCTATCATTTCTCAGATCTATGATCCCTTAGGGTTGTTAGCTCCAGCAATAATTACAGCAAAAATATTAATACAAAGATTATGGCAAGCTAAGGTAGGCTGGGATGACGACGCGATTCCGTCTAATATTAAATCGGTTTGGCATAATTTTATGTCTAATTTAGGTCATATTTCAGATATACGTATACCACGTTGTGTTATAGAAAATAAAGCGATACAAAAGGAATTACATATTTTTACAGATGTATCACAGGATGCATATGGAGCTTGTGCATATATTCGTTCGTATATCAATCATGAATCTCCATGCGTTAGGTTACTGTGTGCTAAAAGCAAAGTGGCACCAATAAAAACAGTAAGCGTACCAAGGCTCGAGCTCTGTGCCAGCCTGGTGGATGCAAATTTGTATGATAAAATAACTAAATCACTACGTTTAAAATTCGATAAAGTATATTTCTGGACTGATTCTACAATTGTTTTGGGCTGGCTACGGATGTCGCCACACATGTTAAAAACTTTTGTGCAAAATAGAGTTGTGCAAATAAACGAATTAACTGGTGATACGATTTGGCGTCATATTCGTGGTACCGAAAATCCCGCTGATTTATTAACTAGAGGTGTCAACCTTGATACGTTAAAGGTTGACAGCCCTAGACACCTTTGGTGGCACGGTCCAATATTTTTGCATGAACAAAGTTCAAATTGGCCTGAAAATAGCGATAATTCGGTTTGTAGTGAACTACCAGAATTAAAAAATAATATAGTAACGTTAACTTCACATAATTCGAATAACTTAATTGATTTTAATAGATATTCTTCATTTAATAAATTGAAGCGTGTTTGCGCGTACGTACTTCGGTTTGTTTATAACTCACGATGCAGCAGGCGAGCGCCATCGCCACTAGAAAAAATAACCGGTCCGTTATCAGTGGACGAGCTTTGTCAGGCGGAGCGCACGCTTGTTAAATACGTTCAAGTACAATCGTTTACCGACATTTATAACGACTTGAATAAGGGTTTGAGTTGTGATAAAGGTTCACAGTATAAGCGTATCTCGGGTTTAAATGTGTTCTTGGATAATGACAAGATAATTAGAGTAGGCGGTAGATTGTGTAATTCAGATTTTAGTTACGATAAAAAACATCCAATATTATTGTGCAGTAAGCATCTATTTTCGAGACTTCTGTGTGAGTATGAACATAAGCGATTATGTCATGCGGGACCGCAGCTGTTAGTGGCTTCTATGCGTGAACAGTGGTGGGTGCTAGGTGCTAGAAATTTAGCCAGGCAAGTAGTACATAACTGTGTAGTGTGCACTCGCATGAAGGGTAAGACATTAACACCTGTGATGGGTAACTTACCTTCAGAACGTTTAGAACCCAGTTTTCCCTTCATGAAATGTGGCGCTGATTTCGCAGGACCTCTATTCGTTTTAAACCGAAAAGGCAGAGGTTCTAAATTAATTAAATGTTATATTTGTATATTTATATGTTTCACTACAAGAGCTATTCACTTGGAATTAGTTGGTGGTTTATCAACACAAGAATATATACTGAGTTTAAAGCGTTTTATTTCACGACGAGGAAAGCCTTGTCAAATATTCTCTGATAATGGGAGAAATTTCGTAGGGGCTGAAAGAGAACTTTCAGCTATTTTTGAAAATCAACAACAAATTTTAGATTTTGCTAGTGAAAATAATATTCGTTTTTCGTTCATTCCGCCATACGCTCCTCATTTTGGTGGTTTATGGGAGGCGGGGGTAAAGTCGTGCAAATATCATTTGAGACGAGTAATCGGAAATGCAAAACTAACGTACGAGGAGTTCAGCACGGTATTGACGCAAATCGAAGCCGTCCTGAACTCCCGTCCAATGTCCCCTCTTTCCTCAGATCCGAATGACTATCTTCCCCTTACACCAGCTCATTTCCTCATTGGCCGACCGTTGACTTCGCTGGGCTGCCAGGACGTGACCACGACGGCGCCTGCGCGCCTGGGGCGCTACGAGCGGCTGGAGCAGTTGAGGCAGCATTTCTGGGAGAGATGGTCAAAGGAATACGTGTCGGAACTACAGAGACGAACAAAATGGACAGAAAACAAGGACGCTCTCCCACTGGATAGCCTTGTTTTGATAAAGGAGGATAACCTTCCCCCCTTACGTTGGAGAATGGGTAGAATTGTTCGCCTGTTCACAGGAAAGGATGGTGTCTCCAGGGTTGCTGAGATTCGTACAGCAGCGGGCACGATTCAGCGGGCCTGTTCGAAGATCTGTCCACTTCTTGCGCCGCCGGCGCAGACCGAGGCGTAATGCGACAAGCTACAGCGTTGTATTGGAAGACAGGGTCATTCCAAGGCGGCCGGCATGTTTAGGCGACTACTAGCGCCATCTATTAGCGCGTAGCAAAACACCAAGACCGGTGTGAAGATTGTATAGAGGACCGACCGGCGTGAAGCAAGGAGCGAGTGACGTCACGGCGGCCGGGCGGGCATTCATTCTATTCAAATTGATCGTCGACTAGGCTTAACCGTTTTTTCATAATAATTTTGTATATTCGTTTAAAATAAACGTTTTTTTGTAAATCTGATAATAATACGATTTATTGAATAATCCTGCAACTCGTCCCGCAACCTAAAGCAGATAATAAACGTAGAAGCTGCTACAACGTTGTTTTCACTTTAAAAATAAAATACTTGTGACGTTTTGTCGTTTGATAGTAAATTATCCATTTTATTGTTATGATTTTAAGTCAAATTGAAATGATAAAATAGTAGTATTTTAGTTTAATAGCTTGGCAACACCGTTTCCCACCATATTTTCCCGCCATTTGTAGTGGAATGGGGAGGTTAGTGGTGGGGATAGGCGGCGAAACGGTTAACGAAAGTCAGTTTGGAGCTCAGTCACTGTTCAACCGTCGGGAAAAGAAGTAGTTAGGGAAAAATGCTAACGTACTGTTGCTATAACCTAGTTAATAATAGTCATAGTGTATTCCTGTGGAAAAAGTAAAAGTGGTTCACCGTTATTATTGTAGTTTCATTACAAATCAGCAGTGGAAGAACCAAGGTATGTACGCTCACGAACTTCTTACTTATCTAACGTTTTAAACCGAGCTAAAATTACGAAATTAAGTTGGGTAGTTTCAAGTTTTAATAAACTGCATATACACCATTGCCATGCCGTGCATACATACCATTATTCACATTCATTGCACGTGATCGAGGCTACACTTCGGTCGTGCATACACTGCACACAAAACTGCACGTGACCGAGGCTACACTTCGGTCGTGCATACACTGCACACAAAACTGCACGTGATCGAGGCTACACTTCGGTCGTGCAATACACTGCACACAAAACTACACTCAGTCGTCAGTCACCATGATGAAATAGTGCATGATAATGGAATAGTAATTTTCATGATTGTATAAAGCGAGGTCATGAAATGAAAGTTTTGTTATCTTTACTGCCCAACTGTAACTTTCGTGATTTAAACTCTGGAAATGCATTACATAATGAATTATGGAAATAGGAACTGTATATTTTCAGTATCTATGTTACTGAGTATTTTTATCTCGGACAATGTGTTCCGCAGAGATTATAATGTTTATTTTTTTATATTTCATACCATTGTAAGTAATTGTCGTTAGTAGTCTACCTTAACACTGTACCCTGGGGATGTACGGATACGGAGAATAAAACGGATGTGATACTTACTGTAGAATTGGCACCAAGTTATTTTGACCTTCAAAAGGGTTTTAATAGTACCATGACGCTATAGTCGTAGCTTAAGGCTCCGTTACGCAAACGCTTCTGATGATATTCTTATTTTTCTTACAATCATCTGTGAGGTTTATACGCAATTTAATACTGTAGCTACTAGAGAATCTCTTTAGCTTGTTGTATGTTTTTTTGTGACTACAACTTTACGTTTTCTATATATGACCCTCGCAAACCATGTTTTCCTATAATGGACCCTTAAGGAGATTTATTTTAGTTCAAGAAGTTAATTCTTACTCTATTAAGAATCACGGTCACAAAAATTGCCGATTTCACTAATTAACGTGATTTTACAGAAGTGATCTCAGTAAAAAAAAAAAAAAAAAACTGTACCTACCTACAAGTAGCTCATCTTTCGTGAATAAAATAATACGAAAGATAATTTCATTATCTGGTGTACGAGCTACGTTTTTAAATTTTTTTACGTGGTTTCGATGCGCGGTACGTTTACTAGTAAAAGATTATAATTTTGATTTCATTTTTATTTGTTCCTAAATGAATGATGTAAGTTTACTTTGAAGTACATGATTTGTCCTAATTTCTTAGTTTGAAGAATAAATACTTCGATTTAAAAGGATAGACGCGCCTTCGGTTTAAAAGGCTAGACGCGCCTTCGGTTTAAAAGGCTAGACGCGCCTTCGGTTTAAAAGGCTAGACGCGCCTTCGGTTTAAAAGGCTAGACGCGCCTTCGGTTTTAAAGGCTAGACGCGCCTTCGGTTTAAAAGGCTAGACGCGCCTTCGGTTTAAAAGGCTAGACGCGCCTTCGGTTTAAAAGGCTAGATGCGCCTTCGGTTTAAAAGGCTAGACGCGCCTTCGGTTTAAAAGGCTAGACTCGCCTTCGGTTTAAAAGGCTAGACGCGCCTTCGGTTCAAAAGGCTAGACGCGCCTTCAATTCAAAAGGCTAGACGCGCCTTCGGTTTTAAAGGCTAGACGCGCCTTCGGTTTTAAAGGCTAGACGCGCCTTCGGTTTAAAAGGCTAGACGTGCCTTCGGTTTAAAAGGCTAGACGTGCCTTCGGTTTAAAAGGCTAGACGTGCCTTCGGTTTAAAAGGCTAGATGCACCTATAGTTTACAAGGCTAGACGCGTCTTTGGCTTACAATATTTAACTTTTGATACATAAGGATAGGTCCAGTGAAAATTTCAATGAAATTAAAATTAAATTTTCTTTATATGGAATTTATGAAATATTTCAAACTAAAATGAACCTTGTTCTAAATATTTCACCCAACCCTAAGCAATTTATACTAGATATTTATATAAACTAAAATTTATTTTGACTTCCGAGGCCAGATGCACATTCAGTTTGTAAGGCTAGGACAAGCCTAAACGCGCCTTCGACCTAAAGTAAGGTACCTATAGCTTTTGTTCGTTTTCATACTAGAATGATAAATAGGTTTGAGAATTTATAAGGGTGAAGCATTTTAAAGGTCAGATTTGCCTTCATTTTATTTATTTATTTATTAAGGTAAAAACAGTCTTTAACAATAAAAGTTTAAATTTTACAAGGTTAGATGCGCGTTTATTTTACAAGGTTAGATGCGCGTTTATTTTAAAAGGTTAGATGCGCCTATATTTTACAAGGTTAGATGCGCCTTTATTTTACAAGGTTAGATGCGCCTTTATTTTACAAGGTTAGATGCGCCTTTATTTTACAAGGTTAGATGCGCCTTTATTTTATAAGGTTAGATGCGCCTTTATTTTAGAAGGCTAGATGCGCCTTTATTTTAGAAGGCTAGATGCGCCTTTATTTTAGAAGGCTAGATGCGCCTTTATTTTAGAAGGCTAGATGCGCCTTTATTTTAGAAGGCTAGATGCGCCTTTATTTTACAAGGTTAGATGCGCCTTTATATTAGAAGGCTAGATGCGCCATCAGTTTACAGAGCTAGATTCACCTGTGGTTTGACTAGTTGTAATTAATATATCTTATAACTTTTAATTAAAATAACATTGTACTGGCAGGCAACTATTATTGTTAATATGTCATATTATACATATTTGACATAACAGTTTGACATTTATTTTATTGGGATTTTAAATTATTTAATGGAAAGATGTGTAAATAAAAGTACCTAGTTGTAATAATTTTATTAATGATTAATGTTAAGTACAGACTCTCAAATTTAAATTTTATAATCACCTAGCTACTGGCAGATTTCCACGCCTAACTAAGGCAGGATATGCAGATTTTGTTATAATTTATAATGTCATCAATGTATACTACAATATTCTAGGAAATAAATGAATGTTTATTAGTTAGATGCAAATCCAGTTTGGCTAAATGCGCCATCAGTTTGGCTAGATGCGCCTACAGTTTGGCTTAATGCGCCATCAGTTTGGCTAGATGCGCCTACAGTTTGGCTAGATGCGCCTACGGTTTGGCTAGATGCGCCTATGGATAGGCTAGATGCGCCTATAAATAGGCTAGATGCGCCTATAGATAGGCTAGATGCGCCTATAGTTAGGCTAGATGCGCCTATAGTTAGGCTAGATGCGCCTACGGTTAGGCTAGGTGCGCCTATAGTTAGGCTAGATGCGCCTACGGTTAGGCTAGATGCGCCTACGGTTAGGCTAGATGCGCCTATGATTTGGCTAAATGCGCGTGCGGTTTGGCTAGAAGCGCCAGCGGTTTACAAGGCTAGGTTGTCATTTAATTATGTTACACGTTTATGTGACAACATTATGCAATTTTATTAATTTCATATTCAAATCGTCATCTGCAAACGATTATTTAAGTTGTTGTTGCTTAACTTAGTGCACGGGCCTTTAATTAAATATATGGAATACTTTTCAATAAAACATGTACGAACGAAGATCTGTAAAAAGAAATAAGTAGACTTTATGAAGACCGCGTTCTTCTTTAAGACACAACTTCATTTTACATGGTTATCTCTTTGTTTATAATATTGCAATTCGATGCTTATATAGTTATGGTTAATTTGAATATTATATTTATGCTTGAGAAAATAAGTCTTACAATGTTAAGTACATAGCAGTGTGTAAGCAACTACTATATGAACTATTTGTAGTTTTTAGGCGACTAGGTATGTTGCGCCAATGGGCCTTAAGTGGGGTACTTAGTAAGCGGGCAAATGTGTCTCATCTATGGGCCAAGTATGTCCTTAAGCGTAGTACTTAGTAAGCGGCCAAGTGTGTCGCGTCTATGGGTCATGTGTATCCTAAAGTATACCGGTTAAGCGGCCGAGTGTGTCGTATTGTATGGGCCATGTGTGTCCTCGGTTGATAGCTTTAGCTTGAATTTTGGCAGGCCGTGTCCACACTATGGCAAACGGTAGCCCTGAATATATATATCTTGACAGGCCGTGTCCGTCTACATAGCGGCAAACGGTAGTCCCGCGAGTATCGACATTAACAATTACTAAAACTGAGGACATTACATAATAAAATGCAAGAGAACCACAAATTGTGGAATAAAATGAATAAATTGACATGAAAAGTTAATGTTTTAATAACAATGCAACTAAATATCATTTTGTACATAATTATGTGAATTTGTATGTACCGTGGTATTAGTGTCTCTTATCTCACAATGAAGCTGTTCTTATGAAAGGATTCAAATATTTTTCCTTTTGACCCTGATGTTTTATTTTGATGACGTTTGTCCTATGATTTAGGGACGGTTACTGTCGATTATGTTTTATATATTTCAGAAACATATTGCATCTGACAAGATGCCGATGCGTTACACGTCGCTAAGGCGAGGGTGGCGCGGTGTGCGACGCGTGGATGGATGGTCGAAACAAATGTTCCGTAATTGGTCGATCTTAGTTTTTTGTGACACGACAACAACAGGCTGCGACGGCTAATAGGTTTCAGCTGCAATTATCTGGTTGAACATAGAAACGGACCAGAATTCCTATGCATTGATTTATCAAATGTATTTCAAATGTATACTTATTCAGAACCTGTTAAAGTAGGTAGTTGTAGTATAGCCTAGCTAAGTTAAATATTACCTATAAGTACCTAGCTCATGCTGTGGGTTGTGAAATATATAAAAATAATATTTATAACAATGAATATCATTGACTTATAATGATTGTTGCAACACAACTTTAATTATAATACTATTACCTATTATTATTACCTTGCATTTTGCCATAGCTAGTAGATAATAGTAAATTGAAATTGTATAGGTACCTACTATAAGAAACTGTAAGACTTATTGGAAGTTTAATAAGTTGATACCATTGATAATTTGAGTTATGTAGTTGGCAGCACGTCAGGTTATCTGTCAAAAGTCCACAATTTGTGATTGAATTTGTTTACCCTTTCGTGGTACCCCGGCGATGGCGCGCCGTCGACTGTTATATTTACTTTTTGTACTTATCTCTTATTAAATTTTATAATAAAATCCATGATTTAGTAGAAAGAACTAATAAGAAATGTTGTACTTACATAAAGAATTTGATTGCTTATGGTAAAAAAAAATATGGTAATATATTTTTCAAGATGTTCTAGAGTTAATGTTTGTGTCACAATATTACTGGCTTTCAAAAATGTCATAGCTTTATGGTCTGATGATCATACTAGGCGCGATAATTTACAACAGTTAGTTCCTCTTGTAAATGCAACCCATTTTAAAAATTTAAAAATTTTAACATTACTTTGCTTAGGTATACTATTTAGAAATGTGCAAGTTTGTTGGGAAACATACAAATCTATATATTAAAATTATAGACGCGCCTCGTCACAATGTCCCGCGATATAAAAATAATCTTGAGCAAACTACATCTAATTTAACTTAACATAATTCGGGTCCTTACCCGATGTTAGAAAAAAAAAAATATTATAATAAATTACTATAAAATCTAAGAGCTGAACCAAAAATTAATAAGTTCATAAATTCATTAAAACAACTGTTACTAACTAAATGTTATTATTCTGGTAACGAATATTTTAATGATAAGAATATTTAAATGTCTGCCCCTCTTCCACGTTGCTATACTTGCTATGCCCGTCAAGGTGCATGCGATAAGTAGTTACTTTAAGATCTACTTAGTAGTTATAAATCTCATGTAGTGCAAATGTATAAATAAAGAAAATAAATTATTAAATATAAAAGACTGAGGTCGACAACCCTCTCCAAGTTTTCTTTAGCCATTTCTTTCTTGGAGTGGCCTCACATTTTGTGAAATGGTGGTAGATTCAGTAGATTCTCTCTTTTAGCATTAATTAATCCACAAAATTAAATTATAACAATAAGTCAAACCAATTAAATTTGTTAAATCAAATGCGGTATAAGTTAACATACAACTGGCCGAATGTGACGTTAGAATGTTTTGAGTTGACCGTGCACGAGGACATGCACGAGGTCAGGATGGACGAATGTGACGTTTTGTCGTTTGATAGTAAATTATCCATTTTATTGTTATGATTTTGAGTCAAATTGAAATGATAAAATAGTAGTATTTTAGTTTAATAGCTTGGCAACACCGTTTCCCACCATATTTTCCCGCCATTTGTAGTGGAATGGGGAGGTTAGTGGTGGGGATAGGCGGCGAAACGGTTAACGAAAGTCAGTTTGGAGCTCAGTCACTGTTCAACCGTCGGGAAAAGAAGTAGTTAGGGAAAAATGCTAACGTACTGTTGCTATAACCTAGTTAATAATAGTCATAGTGTATTCCTGTGGAAAAAGTAAAAGTGGTTCACCGTTATTATTGTAGTTTCATTACATACTGTTCAACTTTTTCTAAAATGAGAGAGCTACAATACGTCACCACAGAAAAGATTAATTAGATATTCCGCTTTTCTTTTATTTTCTTAATAGTGGACAACCGTGACTTAAAGAGCCCTAAAGGTGCTGGCACATTAAAGTCTGGCATACGTGTTAACACGTCGTATTTTATATGGACGTCTTTATATGATAAGTGTGCTTATAGTTCATACATTTACTATGAAAACCGATGACATCTGACGCTAACACGTAATGTCAGACAAATGTGCAAGCACCTATATTGTTTTAAAACGATATTAAGCGTGATTACACTATAATTCTCCATCACCACATAAGAAGCAGACCAATTTAATAGACTCATCGTTGCTACAACTTTAATTAAGACCTTAATATAGAAATGAGTTACCAAAACTAGTTAGGAGACCTTGTAACTATAATAATTAAACTTATACCCAAGTTATGATGAGATGAGAATCTAGAGGCTTGTTATACTTTCTAAGCAATCGGCTGTGAAGTCTGAATGGGGCTTTAAATAGATTAAGTACCTAATCATTGAAGTTAGTAACTTAAGTCGAAGTTCACAAAAAGCTTTGTATACTGAAATAATTGGAAAAGTTGTAAAGTTGGTAAATTTTCGATAAAGAAGTTGATAAGTAGCTATTGAATTTTCAGATTTTAGTTATTCACAGTGCTTTTTTATATTAAGATAAATTAATATTTAGAAAAATACTAGAGAACAAAAGACAACAGAAGGCGAAATATTGTGTTCTATAATTTTTCGGCATTAGTTAATTTGTGTTTTAGTAGATTTGAGTGTTTGACCCATTATATGTATTAGTCGGTATCAAATGTAGTCAAATTTTGTTCTAGGCAGTCCAAGACCGACTCTTGACTCACCCGTAGCACCTTAGACGGGATAGTTGTTACTGTACGTTGTACTTGATTAATATTTAAAGTCAAACATGAGGTCTTAAGAGGGTTTATGCGCAACACTAGCGCCGCCAATGGAAAAAAAAACATGACGAAATTGTGAATTGTGTTCTTCTAGTGTGGTACAAGAAGCCTTGTGGTGCTCTTTATTGCTTAAGCAATATTTTCCGGTCAGCACCTGTGTCAGCCTATAAGTCAGCGCCCCGTGCTTTCTGGAGCATCACTCTTCCAGCGTTGGGCGGATCGCCTCTACGGTTCACACCCCGTAGGGTTCCGTTTCAAGCTTCTCCCGCCAGACCTCTAGCTGCACCTCCTCCGCCAAGCGCCGGGCAGCTACTATCTCTTCATGGGCAGGACGTTCCTCTAGCTGCTCGTGAGCCTACCCTCAAGCGATGATTAAGACGTTCAGATTAATATACGTAATCCGGATTTCCGAATCGGGAATCAAATCAAGAATTCAAGAAGTCAAGTCAAGAAATCAAGAATCAAAACAAGAAATATTAAATCAAGAATTTGTTTCAAAGTCAGAAACAAAAAAAAATCATTTTTAAACATTAATCTCTATGTACAAAATTTATAGTTTTATTTAGAGTTATGCTTGAATTAGCAAAATACCAGATAATAAAATGAACGGTTGTTCTTCAATTTAATTCAGTTTAGCCTGCAACGTTGTACAATGTTGTTCCGAGGCGAGTAATACTATCACGGGCATTACGGCTAAATAAAGGCTTAATTAACAATGTTGAGCTCGGAGTCTAATTTATCAACTACTCAAAGGAGTATCGGAATTCTTACTAAATTGTTCAGATTCTTAGCTTCATTCTTAGTTTAATTTATCTACTTAATAATTGCAAAAATGTTCAGTTATCAGTTGAGTTATTTGTGCTAGTATTCAAATTCTAGTTTTTTTTCCTAAAATAGTTAACTAAGATTGATTTCAAATTGTTACACTAAAAATTTTGTACAACATAATATAAAAACACAAACCTACTTCAAATTACTGGTTAGCTATTTAGGTGTTTGGGTAGGTTAATCACGTCGTTAGAGTCAGAAGTACGTATAACTTAAAAAAAAATACCTACTTAACTTTACAAACTTCTTTTATCTTCATTATTTAACTCAAGTTTTAACTTTTCTTGTCCAAATTTTTACTAATATTTCTACAAACAACTTTGTTTTGTTTTCTACAAATTTTCTACTAATAGAGATGTCCTAATAGAGATGACCTACACAATAGTTCAAATAATCAAATTATCCATAACTTGGACGCCTTGCCTTTGCATATTAAATCAAGAGCTCCGTTGGTACACCTAACTTGAACCCGGGACTCGGGAGGGCTAGTTTGTTCCCGCTGTTTACCGTCTAACCACATTTCATTGAAAACTTAATTATGTCTGCCCGAAGCATTCGAAAGTTATTTATTAAATAAGAAAGAAAATAGCACAGACATTTGCAAGATTGTTTACATTGTACATGGATCCAACCAAACACGCTAATTTTCAACGATAAAACCAAAACTTAATCGTTACAAACGGTAAGGTAAGTTTCGTTTATAGAAAAATACTCGCTTTAGTTTTGTTAAAATCGTTGAAATTTAAGCCTAAATGATAACGAACGGTTTTGCAGTTTGGCCTTACAAAATAACGTTTGGTAGTAACAATTTCACTACACCAATGATTTCTCTAAAATAAGATTGCATCTCAAGTCAAAAGATTTAACTTCTTTACTTGTATGCTTCAAATAAGTTTGCAGAGAATACTCTGTTTCAATTAATCACTTTCAATAATATCATAATACAAGACACAAACTGCTCACAAGATCGTTGTAACTTTCCGCCAAGCCAAAACCAACTCGTCGAATGTTTTCATAATGTCATTAGAAAACTAATTAACTCGTGTGCTACCGGGCCACTGGATATGTAACCTCATTTGGGAATACAATACAGCTGAGGTGACTTCGACCCTTTTGATTTAGTCGGTATATAATATTGCTCGCTGTTTCAGAGTTTGGTAATGTTCCTACCATTTTCTAGGAAACATTGTTATGGCATTTTGGACGTGACTCTTATACGAGTTACGTGTTGCTCAATAAGTTCCAACTTAATTTGAGACAGTTATTATATGGAAACGGCTTAGGTATATCTATATATAAAAGAACATTGAGACAAGCTTGTTCGCATAGTGTATCAATATTATATTTTGTAAAAATGTTACGTTGATCATTTTGATACTTTGGTTGTTATCTATTCTTCATACATTATTAATAACGCTACATTCAAAGATTTGATTTTCGGAAAAAAAACTTGATATATAACAGCCACGATACAAAATATTAGACCGAAGAAACTTTAAAATACTGCCTATTGTTTTAAAATACTTGTAGGTAAGGTTCCTAAATTCTAAATGACACCTATCTTAACTTTTATAAAGTGTTTTTTGCGAAAGTAACAGAACCAAACCTAGGTATTTTGATGCATTTATGAATTTCCCACGGACAACAAAATTCCATGCGAAAAAAGTCGCAGGCAAAATCTAGTGTCTACCAAACTCAATCGTTATTACCATTTAATGTAAATGACTAGCATAGCAATGCTAATAATCCTGCATTTGGCTAATGAGCAGAGCAATATTGATCCATCGTAAATTAGGATTGCCATCCACGCTTTCAGTCTAATGCTGCAGCGAATTCTTGTTTCCTCTCCAGAAATACTAGAATTTCCCAGATGTATCCAGCTTGTTTATATAGCGAGCGCTCTGGGATATCACACCTCGACGAATTAAAACTTTCTATTTAGGAGATTGCTCAGACAGCGCTCGCGAGACTTGCAAGCGAGGCTGCAATACAAAACACACGGAACTTTTCTCACATAAAGTATACTGAGAGGGCTTGCAAAGCTCTGCTGTACGTGAGGAGCTCCAGGCCCTCGATAAATATAAATAACGTGGGATTTCGTAGGATCATTAGGTGTGTAGAAATATTGTGCATGAATAAAGTGTTTTACCTAACAATGATGATAGTTCTGCTCAGAATTAGGTATTTTTAAGAAAAACGCAAAGATAATTTTAAAGTTACTGCACAGAAAAAGGTTTAATAATGTCTAAAGTCTTCTTTCTTTCTTTGTCTTCTTTTTGTATACCTAATTGAAATCTAAAAACTCACTTGAGCAGTAAATTGTGAAGGTTTACAGAGAAGTTTTTGCGCGTGTTATATTTTTCGGAAGCTGTTCGTTCGTGCTAAGATGGTCAGGCTTTAATTAAACATGTCGAGCTTCAGCTGTTGTTTAAAATACCAACTTACGATAAATAAATTCACTTACGTATTGCCAATTGCCGCGAGGTATTTTTGGACACTCGCTTCCAAGCCCTCACAGGGTAAAAACAAACAGTATCATCCCCTCTCGTGCTGCTGTGCATTAGGAATTCAGGATCTATCACACTAATTTGCATACAAAAGCTTCTAGGTGCCGACCACATCGACTGAAAGGCTCTTAATTGAGATAAAATTTGTCATTCTACCGGAAATGGAACATTAGTAAATTTCGTTGATTAATTTTTAACCATTTTCATTATACTTTTATAAAGCTCGTGTTATAAAACGTAGGCAGTTTTTAAAGTTTAGTATTTCTTGACCTTTTTGGCCAAAACTGAAATCAAGTTTAACAAATCATAATTTTAATACCATTTAAAGCGGCCTGTTTTTAGTTTTGGTTTAATTTAAAAATAGAACAGAATTTCTATATTCGAGAAAATCTGAAACATATCCAAAAAAATCCCTAAAAAGATTAATGAAAACCCAATATAATATCAACTTTCCAGTCAAAATCACACTAAAGGACAGACTGATGACGTATACAAACTGTACCTTTTATAAAATATATGAATAAAAGTAGGTACTTAAGTTAAAAATGTTTACTTGTATGTAGGTAGGTAGGTACTATTATGTATTCTGGTTCTATACCTATGCCTTCTGCCCGGCGCGGTCGCTCTAAATATTGAATTGCATGTTTAAAATTGTTACAGAATATTCGGTTCATTTCTGTTCAAAACACTAAAGCAGCTCGCTTTTAGTCGGTGCAATGGCGTGGGTTAGTTACGGGTTACGAGTCATATAATTTTCATAAAACGATCTAAGAATTTTGATTCCAATTTTCAGAATTTCAACATACGCGCGGTCAGACCGATCGCTAGAGAGCTGGGGGCCTATTACGATAATAACATCGCAACTGCGTAACGCAGTCACGATAGTCGTCTGCAGTTCGTCGGTTATAGTTATTACAAACATTTTCAATGTAGGACATAGACATAAGACTATTGAACGAATAATGACTGATCCACTAGAAAGAAACTGTCAAATTTACGCAATCACTTTGCAATATCGCATACGCAAGTGCTTTGTAATAGGAAACAATTAGAACGAAGCGCGGACGCAGCTGCGTGTATTGCATTAAACTTTTTGTAATAGACCCCCTGGATATGTACATACTTACCGTGCCTTTATATAACCTATAAGGAATACCTATACCTATTTATTACCATATTATTAAATGAAAGTCAATTTCGACTTAAATAACTTAGACCTTAAAAGATGATAGGTATTTGTTTAAAAGCGTTCAGAATTTCCTATACGTATATTACTTGTACTAAATGTATTCTGTGGTATAGGCAAAAACAATCGGTAACTTGAATGACTTTTAATTAATATTCGGTGTTGTTAAACTCCATGAAATTTAATTAAAAGAGATTGAGATTGCGCAAAGTAACGCCCAAAGTTATTTACTCGCAAAATAGTAGAAAATACAACCTAGGTAAGTATAATAATATAATTATTGAACTTTTAAATTTTAGGCATTCACAATGCCATTTTTATATTAAGATAATTAATATAATTGAAAAAATACCAAGGGTGCGGGTTCGAATCCCGTCTGAGCTGCTACGGGTGAGTCGATTTTTTCTAGTATTTTTTCAATTAAGTATAAGTAATTAAATATCTTTAAGTATAATAAATTTTACTGTAATGTTTATACTGCAAAACAAAATGTCACAAATAATGCTAGAAAGGTCAATAATAGTAGATTATACAACAAGTGAAAAAAGAGGGAATTTAGTTCGAGGGACTAAGTTGGATCCCGAGAGCAGCGAAGGATTCTAGAGTTGAATCCCGAGCGTAGCGAGGGATTCAATAGTAGAATCCTGAGCGAAGCGAGGGATACAAAGGACCGAGATGAAATTTTTTTTTCACGAGTTGTGTACTCTACTTTTTACCATTGACTGCGAGAAAACAAATAGCAGTACTTATAGTACTTAGTATGCCTATAGTATTTATAGTTATCACATTTTTATTATTTAGGTAGGTAATCAGTAATATTTAAACATTAGAAAATAGTGAAACTATTTATAAGTTTTCCAATGACATAAAACAACCACGCTAACTAAGAGGGAAACTACATGATCAGTCTGGCATCAGTCCACTTCATCAGTTTGTATAGACTTTGAATTATTACAGACTGAAGATCGTACCAGACTGATGGAATGGACTGATGCAAAACTGAACAACTAATCTCCCTCTAATATATAAAAAAGAACCCAAATATAAGACACTAAAAAGGACCTAATTGATTTGGTGGGATATTTTTTAGAAAAGAACCCAAAGATAAGACACTAAAAAGAACCTAAATAAAATTGGCGGGATTTTTTTTGACATTTAATTGTAGAACTTTATCTTTATTGGAATAGTTCCATACTTTCAGCACCTTTTATTTTTTTTGTACCTAATTCATACGATGCGCGCTTGTTCCAAATTCAAAATATTTTTATTCACTCGGTGAATAAAACAGCATATTATTCACTCTTATCGTTGAATTAAACGCACTTTTTAGAGTGGCGATGGTAAAAATAAATAAATCATAAAAAATAAGCCAAACAAGGTTTCATTAGCTCAGCCACAACGCTCATGCCCCACCCAGTTTAATCGATCGACGTGTTTATTCTTTCGAGCGATTATTTGTTCACGTGATTGGGCGATGCGTATTGTTTTGCGAGGCTGATTTAAACGGAATCGTACGAACCGCGCAGTTTGGTGTGTAATACGGTTAGTTTGCTTTGGTGCCGAAGCAATTTTCGCGTGCAATCGGGCAAGAGAGACTACCCTTGGGCGGGCGGAACGCACCTGCCTGTCGATTCTGTAACCAAACTCGCATCTCACTTCGAACCTCACTTCACTTCGCGTGAATTTGTTATTAGAAATTAACGGAATATAAGCTATTTTGAGGAGCTCGGTGGCGCAGTGGTTTAGCGCCTGGCCCAGCGATTGCGGAAGTTAAGCAACGTTCGCAAGCGTCGGTCATGGGATGGGTGACCAAAAATTTATTATTTCGTCCTCCTCCGTGCTTCGGAAGGCACGTTAAGCCGTTGGTCCCGGCTGCATTTGCAGTCGTTAATACCCACCAATCCGCATTGGGGCCGCGTGGTGGGTTATGGCCCATCCTCCTTACCACCCATAAGGAAGGCCTGTGCCCCAGCAGTGGGGACATCAAAAATGGCTGATGGACAAGCTATTTTTAACCGACTTCAAAAAAAGGAGGAGGTTCTCAAGTCGACGGTATTTTTTTTTATGTATGTTTTAACATAACTTTGTCAATCTCAAACCGATTTTAAAAATTATTTTTTTCTTTGAAAGCATATAGTTACAGATTGGTCCCATTGTCATAAGATCACGATCTGATGATGGGATCCTGGAGAAATCAAGGGAACTCTTCAAATATTATAGGCACACCTATAGCGATTTTGGTATTTTCTTAAGTAACTCGTGCATTTGCTTTCGAAAAGTATCATTTTGGTGAAGTGGAACTGATGATGAAGACCATAGATGATCACCGGAACTATTCAATAGGTACTAAACTAAGTATCTCACTGGTGCGATACGATTACTTTAATACGGTTGCTAGGCTATTTATGTTGTTCGTCATAATGCATATGGTGAAGTGGAGCTGATAGTGAAGTACCAGGAGAACTCCTCAAGAACTAACGCCCCTGCGTCGGGAAAACCAGTATTTTGTAACAGGTGATGAGCTATTGGCATAAGACTATTGTAACTTAGATAATATCGTCGCTAAATATACCATACTTACACAAAAAAGTTAAATTAAAAAAATAATAACTTTGGGTCTACCCATGTTTTATCTACCTAGATAATATACTTACTGGATAAGATAATATAAATAAACTAAAGTCTACCAAATACAGTAGGTACTTACTAACACTAAAAATAAAAAAATAAAAATTGTTTAAAAAACAAAAAAACCGACTGCAAAAAACCTGCCTCTAAAAAAGTAAGAAATAATATGTATACAAATCATTAGATACGCATTATCATTGTTATAATAAAACACGTCAATTGAAGTCGGGTGGGGCTTTTAGAATAAAAAAAGGAAGATGTACTCCAGCCCCACCCGACTTTAATAGACGTGTTTATTATAACAATGATAATGCGTATCTAATGATTTGTATATTATTTCTTACTTTTTTTAGAGGCAGGTTTTTTGAAGTCGGTTTTTTTGTTTTTTAAACAATTTTACCGATTGCAATTTAGGTAGCTTAGCTATCTGAAATCTTTTGTGATTAGAAAAACATCATATCATTATCTCATTTAAGATTTAAAAGATATAGGATAGGCATAAATCAATGCATATTTTTATATGGGCATACTTTACATAATAATACTTAATAAACAACAGTAGGTATTTATAAAGCCTTAGGACTTTCAAAAATGTATTTCAATTTTGTTTTCAGCTGAAGATCCAAGACAATAAATTCTTCAAAATTAATTTGGCATCTTTCGTGGAAGCAAATAATAAAGCCAGGGAAATGTCTTGGGATTTAATCAATGTAGCGATGCTTGTTTAAACATTTTTCTTATTTGAGAAAATTTGTTAGGGAATCAAGCGGCATTTTCTTTCATAATTATCTTGTGCTTTTTGTTTCAGTTCCGTAGTACGGGACTTGTAATGACTGCAAGTGTAGTCCCTGCTACTCTTGCAGTCATTAATACCAATCCACATTGGGCCCGTGGCCCATATTCAATATTAGTGGCTGATGTGACAGTGTCATCAGCAGAATCCATCAAAGGCTTAAATGAACAACCTTTGGACAGTTGCGACAGATTGTGATTCAACGGTTTCACTTAGATAGTTTCTTAGAATAATTACACCTAGAAGCCGTGTCCTCGTATTCAAAGTGGGGCAACTAATACTAAGCTAGAATGGCTTAGTTTTCAGATTTATATCCTTCATACGTAATCGTAACTAAAATCCAATAATATAGTAACTAATCTAATAAATGTAGGAAAATTTAAACTGCTTTGTATTTATTCGGTATGATTAGGTAATAATGAAGAATAAATATCTGAAAACGGGGCCATTCTGGCTATTTTAGTTGCCTCACTTTTGACAGTGCGCTTTGTAGAGAACTTAAATTATTAAATTATTCTAAGGATAGATTATAATCGATCAAAAATGAATGCCTTACATTGTAAACAGATTACTGATTAAAAATTTTTACAGTTTACAATTTCGCGAGATAGATTATAATCTAACAGTATTTATAATTTTACGGTGACATAATATATCCTACTCCGACATACTATTCACTCAATCAAACACGCAATGTCCATCAGCCATTTTTAATGTGCCTTCCTTATGGGTGGTAAGGAGGATGGGCCATAACCCACCACGCGGGCCCAATGCGGATTGGTGGGTGTTAACGGCTTAACGTGCCTTCCGAAGCACGGAGGAGCTCGAGATAATAAATTTTTGGTCACACTTCCCATGACCGACCCTTGCGAACGTTGCTTAAACTCCGCAATCGCTGGGCCAGGCGCTAAACCACTGCGCCACCGAGCTCCTCAAACACACAATAGATACCTTCATCAAACTCTGAAAATCAACTAGAGTAATAATTACCCACTGAGATCGTGTTCCTTTTTAATACGGCATAAATTCTATCCAGCGTCCATAAAAGCAGAGCCCAAGAAATTATCTGTTCAAAAGACAATTTATGCTGTCGTAATTAAACGGCCCTAGATCTTCTTAAATTGCTGCGACTGCGTAATTGTATTCCCGGTAATAAGGAGTAGCGACTTACCTCGTAAATAAAGAGCTTAATCTTGTTTAATTTTCTTGTTTACAAAGATTGCGACTGTCGTGGGGCACCCCTGAGACGTTGCTAAGCAATATGTCAATATCTACCCCGTTTATGAATTTTATGATACAACTTTTACCTGTACTTTCGAAGCACGAGACTTACTAGAGAATACTAAGTATAAAAATGTTACAGCAACATTTCTTTGATACATAAGAGGCTACATAGACTAATGAGTTGTAATAATTTAGAAGTAAGTACTTACCTGTTTCACAAACTACGATTGGGTACTAAAGTAAAATCTGTTTTAACGTTAAGAACCTGTTTCGACTAGAACTTAATCTAACCTTGTGAAACTGGCTTAGCCTATCCTGCAGTCAAACTGTGTAAACAGTTTTGCGGGGCTACGTACTACATATAAGTCTTATTTGATTGTTAAAATAATCAATAAATAAAATAAAAAAAGGCTTTTCAATGATAGCGGGAAACGACTTTTCTAATCGGCATGAGACAGAGTATGATGAAGAACAGAGGAATAGTTGTATACTGAAGAAGAGTTTTATCATTTTTTTTAACGCCATACAGGTTTTTATCTTAGGTTACTAACTTTGCTTCAAAGATGTTAACACGTTTTTATTAGATTGTGACGCAGATAAAATGTATAACGACATCTTAAATCTGCTTGATTTTCTTGCGTTGCATCCAACTCAACGTATGTCAAATCTCATAACTAATTTGAGACCCAACTTGCGAGAACTTGGGCGCCTGTAATGTGTACCGCGCGTTAGCTTGTGAGCTAAGGAAACTCATACGGTGCAGATACATAAATGTTGTGTTGAAAGTTTCCGTCTGTTTGACATCACGTGTACAGCTGCTTGTACATCCTTTAAATTACAGTTCATTTTCTTTATACAACGTGTTAATAAATAACCCCTAATACCGAATATGGTAGGATAGATAGTGACCATCAAACTAAACAACTTTTAATATGGGATCAACTCAGAAATCGCGAAAAAAAAAAACAGCTTATGGGTTACTTATCCGTCCACAGTATCACCCGCGGTGGACTACAGTTTATATCGTGCGGGCGGAGACGGAGACCCATGCCCAGCAGTGGGTTAAAAAGAGCCTATGTGTTTCCCCAAGGTCCCATCTATGACCCTATCACCGTACCAAATTTCGTCAAAATCGGTCCAGCGGTCTAGGCGTGAAAACGTAACAGACAGCCGAACAGAAAATTACTTTCTCATTTATAATATATTAGTATGGATTTGATACAATTAATTTGTATGTATCGAGACATTTTTAAATTCAATTGTTTCTTTAATTTGCTCGAGTCGTCTCTTTCTTTGGTGCTATAGAAAAAGTTATATTTTTTCTACAATAACGCATGCGGAAATCATAACCGGATCTATATTATACCAATTAAAAAGTCTAATAAAAAAGAATAATCCGTATTTCCCTAAATCAATTGTAATTCTGATTTACCTATATAGTATTAAATCCCGGTAAAGTTTATTTTGCGTGTTCTTATTTCGTGATCTAGATAGCGGGTGTTAGCGTCTGAGCACAGGAAACAAAACAGATTAAAGTACCTACCTATTTATTCCAAAAGGCGTGGAGAAGACAGCTTACCGACTTAATTTTGTGTCGGGGGGTTTTTTAACTGTTTATTTTATGTTTTATTTGAAGCTTTTTAAAGGTTCGGTACTTATACTATTAAAGATTCACGAACCACGGTACCAAATTTCGAATCGAGGACATATGGAGGCTAGTCAGATCCCCTCATCAACTATTAAAGAGCTGATGATCTGCAAACGGCTGATCAGATTTTCATGAAACATGGCTAAGGAAGGACACCACTCGGGATAAAATCTACGACACAAAAAATCTTAACGAAAATCGGTTCATCCGTTTAGGAGCTATAATACCACAGACAAGTACACAGATACACAAACACGTTACTTACAACACACCTCTCTTTTTGCATCGGGGGTTAAAAAAGTAGCTGCTAATTACTTATAGTCAAAAATGTCAGATAGAACCTTGTTGTTCTGGGGCGACGATTTATATTATGCTGCTATTAAAACGTTGTATTTGATGTTTACCAAACGAGGGAGGTAGTAAAACAAAAGCCACACCACACCACAAACTGCTATATAAAATAAATAGCTTTGAACTCGCAATCGAGCTTTGAGCAATCTAATTTCAATACGATGACTGTCATTTTGGTGTTATACAAATACACATTCATAGCAAAGTATCCAAAGTATATCCATGCTGAGCGTGATTTGGTTGATTTAGTACAGACGGGAAGTAAACCCTTATTCAATTTGGAAGTAAATTGAAATCTCTTTTGTAACTTGTCGAAAAGTAAATTGAATTTTGTCAAATGCGGGACCGCCTCTGAAACAAAGAATGGAATCAGTGTGTCGATAAACTATCGGCAGGTTTTACGTCTGGAACATCTGTCGTACTTTGCGTCTTGAATTTCGTCAGGAATACCCACACATAGAGAAAGGGTGGTAATACCTCATCGAGATATACGTAGTATTTGTTATATTATTATGGTCCGTGTCAAAATACCTTTGTTCCTATAATGGCAGGCTTATGTTCTTTGTTTTCATAACCTAAAGTTAATATTAACTTTCATTCATCGATATAATTAAACACACCCCCATCCACACACACATACACTCCACACCACACTCATACACACATTGTAGTCGTAGTTACTTAATAGTAGCTTTGTAGAAATAGTAACCTCTTAAATTAATAAAAATTTAAGAGGTTACTTAACTTACTTATTTTACAAACCATAAGTGAAAATGATTTTAAAAAAAGAACGGTCTGCAACAACCTAACACTTTAATTTAATTCTTACTAACTTTAATCATGATCTAATTTTAATCAGACATTAACTTTAATCAATACGACAATATTTAACACTGAATTAAATATGAGAGAGCACTATAACGCCACAAAGAAACATCCGTCGCATCCAAACGCCGCGCGCAAAGTGAGGCCGTGCCGCAGGTGACGCCGCCTTTTATAAAGCGCCGCTCGGCCCGGGCTCGTGAGTGGGGGAACTTGCTGAGACGGCCGTTCCTGGCAGCTGAACGTCCTCGTCAGCTTGACTCTCGTCTGTCATTGGCGTTTGGTTGGGGACCAGCACCACAGCCTCATCAGCATCAGGCGATGGTACCGGGTCTTCGCTAGGCCTTGGCATGTGGTCCTCGTCAGACCTTGGTGGGTCGCGGTCCTCACAGACTACGATGACGTGGTGGTCTTCGTCGTCTGGCTCTTCATCTAGAGAACACACATAACAAAAAAGCAGACATGTTTTTTATTTTTTTATTAGTTTTTAGCACCAGTGACCCACCGCGGCACAACCACAAGCGTGCACTCAAGTGATTGAGACACGATAAGCGACCAGCGCAAAGCAACTAAGCCAAAACGTCATTCGCGATGAGAGTGAAATAACTCAATCATCGACAATGACGAATTCATTCCAGCACCACATTAAGTAGGTAGGTAGGTAAGGTTCATGTTACCATCCGGATCCGGCAACCCATACTGAAGCTCCAGATGATAACACAAACAAAATTAAATACCACAATGTCGGGGCCAATTAACTGCCACAATGTCGGGGCACAGGGGATTGCCATAATGTCGAGGCATTAGGGAATTGCCATAATGTCGAGGCATAAAGAATTTGCCATAATGTCGAGGCATTAGGAAATTGCCATAATGTCGAGGCATAAAGAATTTGCCATAACGTCGAGGCATTAGGGAATTGCCATAATGTCGAGGCATACAGAATTTGCCATAATGTCGAGGCATTAGGGAATTGCCATAATGTCGAGGCATAAAGAATTTGCCATAATGTCGAGGCATTAGGGAATTGCCATAATGTCGAGGCATAAAGAATTTGCCATAATGTCGAGGCATTAGGGAATTGCCATAATGTCGAGGCATAAAGAATTTGCCATAATGTCGAGGCACTACAGACTTGCCATAATGTCGAGGCAATCACTCACACTTCCGAAGAACGCTTCGCACGCATCCGGCGTCCACTCGCCGCGCCACAGAACCATGTGTTCAGCAGCAGCTTGAGTTTTCTTGCCGTACGAGCCGGCCAGCAGCTCGAGCTCGTAGCGCTGATGGGGCAGCGCACGCAGAACCTTGTAAGGCCCGCGCATACCGGAATCCAGCTATCCGGTACTTTGTGTGGCCTTGCTCACGAACACTTGATCACCAACGGCGAAACTGCGTGGCTGTCGGCGATCTTCGTTGACGTAGGCGTCCTGACGCTGTTGATTGGCAGTCAAGAGTTCAGTCGCCCGCTGTCTTCTGAGGGTCATAAGAGCTTCCCGTTTAGGTTGGCAATCACTTAGCGCTACATCTCGCACCAGTGTCCTGATAGCAGGCGTCGCAGCATCAATGCCCACTAACAACTGCAGGGGTGAGGCTTGTGTTGTAGCTTGCCTCGTGATACCCTTTTATAAGATAAACATAATAAGGCAGTGATTAACATATTTCGTAACAAAAGATCTTAAATTTGGAAACCAAAAATGTCGTAAAATAAGATCGGTGGTTTTATCGACGCCAATATGGTCGTGGTCATCATGAAAAACCCGAAGCAAGCTCAACCTGTGACCCTTAGGGATGAAGCATAAGAGTCGTGGCTCTTCACCTGTAGATTATGTTTATAAAATAAAAGTTCATTTTTAATAAAATACCTGTTTTGATCTAATTGCCCTTCCCTTAGTTTAGTCATAAACTCCTGCGTCTCCACATCAGCAGTCTGAGCAATCTTTGCCCAATTGACCGGACTGCGTATGTGGGAAACTTGTGGTGGAGGATTCCTACTTAAATAATCAACATGTTGCATCATACAACCTTTCCTATACTCGAGGGTGAATGTAAAATCTTGAAGGTAAACCGACCAGCGTGCGAAATTGGCGGACCTCTAACGTTAGTAGGTTTGTCAATTTTACTAGGGCTTCTATTTTCACAGGGCTCGGCCGTACCTGACCCTTACTTATGAATAATAATAAATGAACTTGAAAAAGTTTTAATTATTTCTAAAAGGCGGTCTTTACCATGCCCAGTTAAAGGCGTCTTGATAGATTCAACTTCCACGGTGTTCACGTGCTGCACCGTTGTTCATTATTAGTCCGTATGTAAGTCAGTCCCTTTCGGTTTAAAACATCAGTGCCAATTAAAGTTGGCGCACTAATACATTCATAAGGGGGCTTACCATCAGCAAATAAGAAACCGTTCAGTTCAAAAGCAGGCCTTAAACAGGACTGCTTATGGCCTGCTTTCATACTAACCGTTGAAGTCATAGTACGAAAAAGTAAGGCAGTTCAATATAAGCCCTGCTATAAGAGCTCGTTGTAAGGCCACAGGTACAACATATAAATCAACTTCTAACTAGCAGTGACATAAGAGGCCGCCTTAATCTCCTGGCTTCTTATGCTACGCATTTAACGATAGGTTGGAATTTTATTAAAATTAAAATGCTTCAAAACTGATTGTTTTACAAAAAGTACAAAATTTGGTTGACCTGTTATTGTCATTGGGTGGTAAAGGAACTGAGTTGTATCAGTTTTAGACTTTTTAGGGCAATGCCATTCTTGTGACCAAACTTGCCACAAATGAGACACTTAGAGTTGTGTCCAAACCTAGGTGCATCTCGCTTACGCGATTGCATCGGCCCTATGTGGCTTGAATACAAATACAAATACAAATACAAATACAAATATCTTTATTTGCTTTAAATAGGGTACAAATGGAGATCTTAAAAGTAGTTGTATCAGAAGCTTAACCTATTTAGCCAACTTAAGTAGCATGCAAACATAAACAGAAAATATTAATGTTATTAAGAATTAAATTGAATAAATTACATAATGTCATTACATATAAGATATTGAATTTGTTGTAGTCAACTGATGGTTAGGTAGTTTTTTTTAAATTTATTGTCAAAAATATGAAAATTACAATCATAATTTAGATAGGTACCTAACCTTTTATAATCTCTTATCGACCATAATTCCCATTTTTTATTCATTACACAACACTACTTATTATCATATCTTAAGAATTCCTCAATTGAGTAGAATGCCATATCCACTAACCATTTTCGCAATAAAAATTTAAATCGACTAGTAGGAAGGTCCTTAAAGCTATCTGGTAATTTGTTGTAAATAGTCTTACACATGACATAGCAATTTTTCCGATATTTCGCAGAGTGTGGGACAGTTACTAGTACTAATCTGCGAGGATATCTTAAGCTTCTTTGGGTTAGATCACTAGCTTGAGTGAACCTTTGACCATTTTGCTTGACATATAAAGCTACTTCTAATATATAAAGGCAGGGTAGCGTTAGCATGTTCAAGGATTTAAAATAAGGCTTACACGATGTGTCCGATGTCAAATTGCATATGGCTCTGATGCATCGCTTTTGAGCAATGAATAGTCTTTTGATGTCAGTACCATTTCCCCAAATCAATATACCGTATCTTAATATCGATTCGACATAGGCGAAATAGGCTGTAATAGCCGTATGGACGTTAGCAACTTTTGTTAATTTATACAAAGCGAATGCAAAACTATTTACCTTATTGCACATTTTATCTATTTGTTCCTTCCTTGACGGACGGACAGCATTGTTGGAGGCTCGGAAATCATGTTTCGGTTTAACATATACCGATAGGAACTCTACTAAGTCCTTTGACAGTAGCTTAGCATTGGTATCACCACATATCAAAATCATGTATACTCGGGTCAAATGAGGAAATATAATACTTATGAGACCTTACTTGTACCAAGGATGAAAGAGCTCCAACAATCCTGTCCGCCACGCCTTTGTCTGCGCTGGTACTAGCGTCAGCATCACGCACTGTACCCAAAGTCGCCCCATCGGTAACGCCGGAACCCTGCTCGCTGGCGAGGGTTGGCGCCACGATAAGCGATGGCGTCGGCGTATGATCACCAAGAAGATGCGACGGACTATCAACCGTTGGCGTTGTTGTAGGCTATTTTCGATAGCATTTTAATTTAGTGAGAATTCGATCAAACACCACATCCTGTAAGCTCTCGCGGCGGTCACTTGAGCTATTACGGCGATCGTAAGTTCTACTTTGCGAGCTATGCGAAGCATTATGACGTCTATTCGAAAACTACTTTTAAAGACACGTGGCACACCTTTTTCTTTACAAATGTTCACGAAAACTTATACAAAACACGTGGCACTTTAATCGAATACTCACGAAAACAACTTTTACAAAACACGTGGCACTTTAATCGAATACTCACGAAAACAACTTTTACAAAACACGTGGCACTTTTAAAACACACAGAACACTACTTTTAACACGAAAATTAACTTTTGGATGGCAAAACAAGCTGGTAGAACGCGTAGTGAATACCACTTCTGATTTTACAAACCATAAGTGAAAATGATTTTAAAAAAAGAACGGTCTACAACAACCTAACACTTTAATTTAATTCTTACTAACTTTAATCATGATCTAATTTTAATCAGACATTAACTTTAATCAATACGACAATATTTAACACTGAATTAAATATGAGAGAGCACTATAACGCCACAAAGAAACATCCGTCGCATCCAAACGCCGCGCGCAAAGTGAGGCCGTGCCGCAGGTGACGCCGCCTTTTATAAAGCGCCGCTCGGCCCGGGCTCGTGAGTGGGGGAACTTGCTGAGACTCAATCGTTAGTTTGGAATATGTTTTAGGAAGAGCGGATACAACTGACACAAGTGTTTTACAATACTTTAAAGGGTTGTTCCAGTAAATATTGGGTTATTTGATTGAGGAACTGTAATAAACACATTTTATTATTATTTTCATTATTACATTCCTGTTGGATACTTATAAAACCCAGGTAAACTATAAAGCAAAGATTCACTCAACTCAAGTGCACAAGAGCTTTACCACAAGTAGATGTTTTCTTTGCCTTAAAGAAGGAAGGTAGATTGATTGATTGATTAACTCTTTATTGCACACACAATAAAAAGGAATACAGTTATAAATAAAAGATTAAGACTATGGTGGGAAGGGAAGGTAGATACTTAATATAAGTGGAAGTCTCAGCACTGGGTGTTTATAGCATCGTCTGATTTTCAACCGCGACAATAATTATCTACTTCATGAGGACTTATCAGGCTATAGTTTGTCAAAAAATAAACCTCGCAGACGGCATACCCAGAGCAATTTGTGACAAAAATATTTTATATTGAACTGACAGTGAAACAAAGTAAAGCTCCTTTTATAAAAGATTTAAAACTCTGTGTGCTAGTAAAACGAACAGTGTAGCCGTTGTCGCGTCGAGTCTGTAAGCACATAGTATAAAAATAAGTACCAGTATTCTATCTTCATACAAACCGGCCCAAAGTGTGCCATATAATGATGCAATAAGGAATCTCGGTAAAGGAGAGTGGCAGTGGTTTTGTATACGTCAAAAATGCGTGTTTGGGTTGCTTAGCTGCTACAGCAGAAATTAAAAAAGGTACCATGGCGCGAAATCTTTAGAATTTTTCTATAATTACATACTGATTGAAGTGACTGTAATAGGAAAGAAATAAATTTAATCTTTTGCCGGCAACAAATCATTTATTTAAATATTGTACAAAAAGTTTATGAAGTGGAGGATAGAAAAAACGAGTGGATTCGTTTACGGAAGTAGGTATATTATTTAATATTGTATTTTATTTTCTCGCAATCGTAGTGAAAAGTATAGTGTAACACACGACGCTAAAACCCATTGTAACTCGGTTTCTATTTAATCCCTCGCTAAAGCTCGGGAATAAAACTACCTCGTATGCAATGGGTCCTTTTAGCGTCTTGTATAACAATCTACTATTAGATGTAGACAATTTTTGTCGGGTTCGTTCGTAAACAAAGACTACAGATAAATGAACTTTACGTAAATCATGGCACAAAATTATCGACAGACATGAGGTAAGAACCAAGCGGCTGTAGAGTATTATTTAATGGTCACGGTGAGATAAAATACTGATTCCTTCATTATTCTGTGCTGTAAGTCATGGTAGTAGGGGTGACGTGACGCTGCGGCGGTGGCTACTTTTGAGGGCCAGATTTATTGCCGAGACGTGAAATGCAGTCGCAACCAAGAGTAAGCAGGTATGACAAAGTTTTAAGACCCTTTCAGTCAGTTGCAAGAACGATCTTTAAAGTTAATGCTTCATTAAATGTATCGCCATCTTTTTCTTCTTTTAAAAAAGTAAAGGACGGTGATACCTTTAATGACGCATTAACTTTAAAGATCGTTCTTGCAACTGACTGTTTGTTCAATTGTTCCTATAAGATACACTTTCCTCTTACATACACTTTTGAAAAAGTTCAGTTTTGTACCTGCAAAATACACTTTTTTAACATCGGGGTGGAAAATAACTTTTATTTGTACTGTGATCGAACAGTGTTTCCTCTAAGATACACTTTTGGATATTGTTGTAATTCTTCGATTCTATTTTATACTACTATTTCAGTGCACATCAAAATAAACAGTGGATAATAAATAGTGATATCCATGGGCGTATCTAGAGATGGCACCCGACCACCCGGGAGCGGGCCCAAAGTCTGCAAAGAAAATTATGGTTAAAAAGATTTTTTCGAAAACACATTTACCTTTCAACACATAATTTTATTTGACGGTTTTTAATAGGTTTTAAAAACGTTTTAAATTATCCAGAACTTTTTCATATAAGTAAGTAATTAGCTACAGGTTTAACCTATCATATCCATTAAAATCTTTTATAACTGTTCTGAAAAAAGCAAAGACATGAAAACATTAAAAACATTTATTTTCAATATTATCTAAGTTTTGTCACACAGTACCTACTTAGCCGAGTAATCAACGAATACTAACGTCAGCTTTCTTTTAAAATTATTGTTTTTGTGTTTAAAAAGCAGATCGACTAATTCGTGATCACCTAGGTACTTCTCTACAAAAAAAATGTTCTCCAGAGAACGGTTTTTATGATAGTGTTGGACTTAGAGCATTTTAAGTGTCGGACAATACTTCAGGAAAGATCGCCGAATGATGTTTAAATTACAAACAAAAACGAAATGATGTTCTATTTATTTTCTATGGAAAACAAAAGAAAATAAAGAGCAAGACAAGTAATAAACTCAAAAGAACAGCATCCACTTAACCGAGATGGCTGGACGGTCAGTATTATCCTTTACTTATGATAGTGTCGGACAACTGGCCACTTCAGACAAAACGCCATTGTATACTAAGGCTATTGTGGAACTAGCCTGTTTACCCACTCAGTGTAACAGTTACTTAGATACACACTAGAAAGTTATCTCCATTATGGGGTATTTACATGGAGCGACTAGACAGGCGACTTGGCAGGCGACTTTAGTCAATGAGGATCAGTAACAGGTTTGAATCCTATAGTTTTATTGGTATAATATAAAAACATATTCATAGCTATGAAACTTAGTGAAGGATTTTTTGAAATCCGTTTAGAAATGGTTGAGTTATAAGGGTTTTAAAGGAAATGCCAAGCTTAATGCAATATGTGCTTTATCCTGTACGACATAAGGTTCGCGTACGTCTCGTTGACGTCATGATGACCCCCCAAAATAACAGTGTTCAGCTCTTTTTAGCTCGTATAGCTTCTCAGGTTTAAGAGTTATCTTAAAAATTCTTAAAGCTTTCTGATAAGCCACTAAACAAAAATCGTTACTGATCCTCATTAGCTTTTTATCGACAATCGATTGTAAATTCTAATTGCAAACCTAATTTCAATGCGGAGGCAATTCGATTTTACAAGCGATTGTCGATAAAGTCGCATGCCAAGTCGCTTGCAAAATCGACTAGTGAAAATACGCCATAACACAATGTCCATTAAAAGACGCGCATAAATAAAGGAATGTATTTGTAAAACTTAATATTATACAGCGTACAAAATAATACGGTTTTAAGGATTACAAAAGCCACTGAAATATCTCTATTCATACCTTGAACATACGGCATACAAATAATTTGTTCTCCAACCATAGTAATTTTGGTTAACGGGCTTAAAAGCCATTGTGGCTTTAGTAATTAACTATATTATTTAATCTGTTTTAAATTTAATAAAGGACTCCGACCAATGTCCGTTGGTCAATATTGTGATTTTGAAGCAATTTTTTTTTAGATCACGCTACAGTATCCATGATCCAGTATCGTATCGTTCCTCAATACTTTGTCACGATTTTACCGGTAGTCCGCTTTGAAAGATCCTATAAAATCAAAATCCTAAAAATAGACGTCGTTGAAACTGGTGCTTCGTTTAGGTATCGGCTATAACTTGTGATGGTCGCCTGCCACTTCACGCGGAACCCGACAGATTTATGGCGCTACCTACAGGATCTAAATAAAACTGAAAGCTTCCGTAAAATTCGAGTAGGTAAATAGTACCTCTACAAAACGATACAGAAAAGGACACATGACAAAGACTACTTTTGACGGAAAAGTCTGCTTGTAGGTACTTTGCTTGTCTTTTTTTTTAATACCGAGAAAAAATGCATTTATGCATTTTATGGCGGTCCACTGGGTGATAGTGGACCACCAAAAATTTAAAATAAAAACAAAATTGAAAATTTCAAAGTTTCCACGAAAATTTAAACAAATTTTGACTGAAATGAAGTTCCGAGGAACACTTATTAAACTTCTCTATTTTATTATTTTCTATGACGTTTTAAGAGGCTTTATGCGCTATTCTAGCGCCGCCAATGGAAAAAAATCGTAGTGCTTAAATAAAGACGAAATTGTGAATTGTGTTCTTCTAGTGTACTCCGAAAAAGCTTTGTTGTACTTTCCTGCTACCCTCTGCGTAAAAAATAAAGATTTTTTTGTGTAATTGAATATTCAACCAAATGCCGCATAATAACGAAAATAAACTACCACTGTAAAATTGTCTGTTTCAAGCTCAATATAACGATCCGCTTCCCATTAAAGTAAATTTTCTTTATAAAGCACCATTCGTCCCGACAAATCCGAACGGTCGACAAAGAGAAGACAAAAAGTACCTATGTCCCACTTAATCAGTCCTATGCTAAGCTTTCCTTGAAATTCATTATCGTTAGTCAAATCTCCTCGGATTGGCCGTCTTTCATGGGTTTCCAAAGGATTCATAGCCACTGTCGCCGGATTCTGAGCATATTTTTTTTGTTCGGATTTAGCTTCAAACAAAAGGATCAGTGTCCTTTGTCGTTTAACAAACCGAGGAAATTCTGTGTCTCACTAGCTTTTGACCGCGGCACTGTCGATCGTGTATTTATTTTTTTATCTCATTTATTTCTTTTTTTTTACTTTTCGTTTTAAACAAAGAAAATTTTAATACATTATCATTTATTATTTGTTTCCCTTCGTTCAGACTTCGAAACATGCCGAAGTATATTTTACAGAAGGAATAGAAAAACTTACAATATCCGCCATCGCCGGATAAAAAATTCGATTAAACGAACCTGTAAAACGGATCGCTGCCGCTGAACGGGCACTTACATTAGAGACTTTTACAATCCCTTTGTTAAAAAAACCAATGTTCACAGACTCAAATTACATCAAACATTATCAACAGAGTTTACCTACATAAAACCTATTCCTTTAATTCCAATGCAACCGAACCCTCTTCTCGTCGTAGGTACTGAATTCGTGAAACCCGTCTGCTTTGTTTGAGGCACCTCCTAATCCGTTCGTTGGCTCCTCAAACGTCTTTGTCGCCTGTATCGTGCAATCACGAGTGATTGTCTTTTGCCTCGGTGCTGATCGGATCACGGATGGAGTCATCTTCGACATATCGCGCGGGTTCGTTACAAGTGTCGTAAGCGGCTCGTATATAGACTTTATAGAATACCCAGATATTTGGCAGACCTAGATTGAATATTAGCTTTTCATTTTCCGATTCATGGGCGTATCTAGATATATTTTCCAGAGGGACCTGGTCTCCAGTTCTGGGTCAAAGCTAGGAGGTGCTACTGCCCCTCCTCCTACACCCATGCGAATATTCGAAAAATATTCAGACCATGACCATCAGCCATTGTAATGTCCCCACTACTGGGGCACAGGCCTTCCTTATGGGTGGATAAGGAGGTCGGGCCATAACCCACCACGCGGGCCCAATGCGGATTAGTGGGTGTTAACGACTGCAAATGCAACCAGGACCAACAACGGCTTAACGTGCCTTCCGAAGCATGGAGGAGCTCAAGATAAAAAAAATTTGGTCACCCATCCCATGACCGACCCTTGCGAAAGTTGCTTAACCTCCGCGATCGCTGGGCCAGGCGGTAAACCAAGCTCCTCAAAATGTTCAGAATGAACATGAATTTAGTAAAGATTTATTAAAGCGTGTAGTAAAGTAATTAATTCTAAACTATTCACATCAATCAATTAATAAATTTGGCTCAAAACAGGCAACATTTTCTTTTTATTACTTTTTGCAATACATACTTACATTTCGTTTAGTCCCAAATTAATAAGAGCATGAAAGATATTAAATGTCGAATAATACTATATTTAACAATTAACTAACCCGAATTGCTGGCTGCTGGTAATGGTATAAAGTGTAAGGTTACGTTAAAATATGATGAGTTTCTTCAGCTATTTCAGAACATTATACATAAGTATTTGACCCATATAGTACTACTTTTTGTTTTTACAGAAATAAGCAATTAATCATCAAATGTAACGATTAATTAATATATACAGCATCTGCTAAATTGAGCCATTACCTCCAATTATTACTGACAGAGGTTCGCTTTTAGATGGTAATGGCTGATTCCTGAATCAACAGAATCGACCACGAAAACTCGCAACAAGTAGGATGCTAGAACAAGCGATAAAAAAGACAAGTGTGCACGAGACAAAATAATAGCACAGTCTGTCTAATAGTTTGCGCCTGTCCGACTGATCTAAGTACTAAAGAAGCACCACTAACAATGTCATTAAAAATAAATTCAACAATAATTTTGGATGTTTTTGTTCGCATTAATTCTTTCAACCAACCAGGCCCATGATACATTTTCAATTACTAAATATACTTATTGTTAAACTGTTATTATTATGAACTGCTCATGATTATGAATTGAGGATTGCGTCATCAACAGATTATTTTGAAATCATTTCCTAAAGAGATTCTTTAAAAAAAACCTATCGTGTAATAACTGAAATCTTAAATAACTTAAAGGGCTGGACAGACTGACCTTGTTAGTATAAGATGTTAGCATGGGTCTTAGACGCGTGTGCATTACTACACATTGTGTGAAATCACATGAAGCATCCTTTGAGACGTAAAGCTGGACCTATAGGTGGAATCCAATATCCTCCAGCATTGGACTACACTTGGTTATTAACGTTGTTATTTCACTGATCAGCTTAACTAAAAGAATTTCACACCAAAACCTTCGTACAGCATTGTACCTAGATTTTATTTCATTTTTGTTACGTACAAATATACTAATGATATTAAAGCTACAACGACATTCATAAACTATGTTTGTCGAATTGTCGCACATTTTTGACCCTATTGGGCTGTGTCAGGATTAGTCGACTCACGGAAGAAATCGATACTACTTAAGTAAAAATGTTAAATTCTAGCAGTGATAATAGTAGTGACAGTGAAGATAAATATTTGGAAGAAAATATGCGGAGGAGAGAATAATTAGAGAAAAAAAACTTTTCTTTGGAAGTAACCGACTGACTTCACTTTCAACGAAAAATTCCGTATAAGTAAAATGGCGGTAGAATATATTTTTGCATTAGTTGTAATAAATATTGTAGCTGCTTTTGTTAATCGATACGGAAACCACACTATAAATTTAATGGTTGTATGTTGTCCAAATCTGGAATTCTTTTATGCTAGCGCACGGTGGCCACTAGCTTCACCAGTGGGAAAATAATAATTGGAGGCCATTTTCTAATGCATTAAAGTTCTTCCGCAACTTAATATTAAAATCTTACCCTTAGCACGAACAGCTATCGAAAAAAATAACGCGCGTAAAAACATTCGATAGAGTAATTTTGTGTGATAAATTTGTACAGTGCCATCTACCTATAAGAAAAATAAAAATTTCCATACATAATTATCTAATGAGTTCGCGCTTTTTTTTCTCGATAGGTAGCTGTTCGTGCTAAGGGTACTGTAGAGAAAACAAACGGAAGGAATTCGGAAGGACATACGAAAGAATTTTTGCCCAAGCTGAAGCAGAGACGCTTTGCTCTTTTGTTACCAAAAATTTGCACGACACGTTTCTATTATGCTGTATAGGTACATTCCTTTGCTCTTAACCATGTACATGACTCACTGGTACACATTTAAACAATCAGAAAGAGCCATGCAAAATGAACAAAGTTTGCCTGGGCTCCAGGGCGGGCGGATTATCGGCAAACCGTCGGGCGGTGGGTACCCCGCACTAGTCCCCATTAGATAGGCAATTTGTTTGGCTGGTGCCCCATAATCCTTTAATCTTGCACGGCACTCCAGCACAGTGGGCGTATGGAGGCAGTGCCCTCAGCACAGAATATATAATCCTCAGTCCCATCCGAAATAACCCACACAGCCGCAAAGAATCGCTGCACATATTGTAAAACTCAACTCCAGATAATCGTTACTTAAGCGGTCTATGTGTGCGTAGACATTTTAAGCTGAGATCCTACACTGTCAACATTTAAGTTTGTAACTCCTAGAGTGGTGCGACCACCGAACCATCCTGCTATGCTATCGTAGTTAGTTAGGTACTTTATACTGCCCATTTTACTTTTATTAATTTCATCATGAAAGCCTCGTTTGTGGAGAAAAGTACGATTTCAAAACGTATCATTTCAATTATTTACTAGTACATATTTAACTTACTCATAACGATAACTATAAAAATACGAGTAAGTTACTTAAGTACTAGTAACTTACTCGTATTTTTATAGTCATAACGAATAGTTTTGCATAAAAATATCGCTGGAAGATATTATTTCGTTTTCCTGAAAGACGTTTCAATTTAAACTACGTAAGTATTTGTACTTCGTACCACCACAGTACCACTTAACTTTAATTGAGTCATACAAAACCTACAGAGTTAACATACTACGTAAACAGAATACAAACACTCCAAAATAGTACATTATGAGACAAGTTAGCTTAGGTTGCTCATTGCACACAAGGCTGTGGATTGCAGCCCGAGCCGCAGGCGAGGGCGTAACTCAGCCGAGTGTGCAATAAGCAAGAGCTCACGAGTTTCATACGACGTTTTTCAACACATTTGCGAGGAAAAACAAAGTAATTTATCACACAGCAACAAATACGACAAAAACAAAATATGATAATTATGGGAAAAGGCACGCATGTTTTTTTTTTGTTTTTTTTCACACGCCCAATGCAATAATATTTTGCGAACAAAGGGCTGAGGAGCATACAGCCTACTACTAATACTTCAAAATTATAATTTTAAGTGACAAAATGCAAATATTTTAATATTTTATAACAAAATATTGTGAATTATGAATAATTTGATAATAATATATATTTATTCGACCTAATTAAGGACTTACGCATTTATTTATTCCAAAAATGTATATGAATTTTCAGCACCATAAAACCTCTTTGTTGTAAAAAAATATATAACTGTATTAACCGGCTAAATTGGGAATGCTCTGTTTACTCGCATAGAACTTGCAGTAAGGTACTAATTTAACTTTGTAGGGTTAATTCTATTACGAACTAGTGTTTTATATATTATTGCACGCGTTTGTTATAGCTCGGTTTATGGCCCTAAAAGCGATGTATTAGGGCTCACTTTACGAGCAAGTGTGTTGAAAAATTAATAAACTAATTTATTCATTCAATATGTATAATAAAAAATAATTAAAAAAAAAAGTTGTCCGAATTTAGGTACCTATATGATCACAAATTCCTTTTGCAGGGTATTCCGAAAATGGCATAGATATTTATAATGGCTTTATCTTTATCACAACAAGTCAAAACATCCGTATTGGAGATTACTTAACTTTAAAAAAAATATATAATGAAATTACTTTGTCGATTTTGTAACACACCTCAGAAGCTAATAAGCGTACTGCGTGTAAGTACTAACGTTGTACTTACTTATAAATTCCTTGAAACACTTATCTCAGCTTTTCTTGCTAAAAGCGACGCTAACTACCCATTTTGCAAATCTAGCATCATAAATACAAAGAGGCATAAAGAAAATGTCTTCGGCAATAAAATGCCAAAACGTAATAGCTGTTTGTATAATTAATGATCGTAGGTATTTTGCGATTTATGGGTCGAAGGGGTGGGACCGGGCGACCTTAAATGACTTTTGATGGTAAAAACAAGGGCTTGGGCGGGAATTAAAATATTTGTCCCAAAAATAGGATTAACGCTAGAAGTGTAAAATTATATTGTTGTCCGCATTGTTGTCTGTGCATTGAAGAATTAAATATAAGAGTTGGGCCAAAGAAGAAAGAAAGAAAGAAATAGTTAGTCCAGAGTCCAAGTATACGAAACTTACTTTTAACTACTGTTTGTTTTAAATTATAAAATATTTATAAATCGTAAACTGAATGACTGACTGACTGATCTATTAACGCACAGCCCAAACCGCTGGGTCTAGAGACTCCAAATTTGGCACGTAGGTTCCTTATGAGGTCTAGGGGTGCACTAAGAAAGGGTTTTTCAAAATTCACCCCCTAAGGGGGTAAAAAAGGGGATCAAAGTTTGTATGAAAGTCCCTCAGTTTTGAAGCTAGGATCTTCAAATTTTGTGTTTAGACTGACCATTGAAAACAAATAATACGGGTCTCAGCGTTTTTCAAAATTCTACCCCCGAAGGGGTCAAAAGGGGGATGAAGTTGGGTATTGAAGAAAATCCTTTATTTTCGAAGTAAAAATCGCTAAATTTATAATTTAGGCTTAGGGATAGAAATCTAACGCAACGTATATTGTTATTGTTAGTATTTAAACCCCTATTGGGATGAACCCCCATTTCATCGGGGGTGAAAAGGAGTAAAAAAACCCCAAAAATAGATATGGATATCGTTATTGGGGTTTTCTGGGATAACGATTGCAAAAATTACATTTATTTTGATGTCCAACACAGTGGACATGATTTGACCCCTAAAGGGGTGAAAATGGGGTTCAAATTTTGTATGGAAAAATAATATAAAATAGACATTACAACTTTAAACTTCGTTGGAGCACATCTAAAAATAAATAGGCAATATATTTTGTAATTTTGAAAATCAACCACTTAGGGGTAAATGGGGTGAGTAAACATAAAAATCAATATGGATTTTGGAATTTTATGGGATGGTGATTGCGAAAATGAGATTTATTTTGAAGTCCAACACGGTGGACATGATTTAACCCCTAAAGGGGTGAAAATGGGGTTCAAATTTTGTATGGTAAAAGAATAAAAAATAGTCATTACAAACTTTGAAATTCGTAGGACCATGTCGAAAAATAAATAGGCAAACACAGTCCAACACGGTGGACATGATTGGACCTGGATATGCACATCCAGGGGACGGGGACAGGGACAGGGACAGGGACGGGAACGGGAAAGGGAACCGGAACGGGAACGGGAACCGGAACGGGAACGGGGAGCCTTGTGCGAGGTCCGCTACACGCGGCAGATGTCTCAAGCAGCGCGCCTAATTGCGTAGAAATGGCTGGTCGGATCCTAGTTCCCTAAGGATTTTCTCTAATATCCACGCGGACGAAGTCGCGGGCAGAAGCTAGTTATAAATAATGGACATTTATCTCAATAAGTTTCAATGAAGCTAACGGAAATGATCAGAAATAAATTCATATTTTTTATTTCTGTAGTTTTTTTACGTACGTCGAAAATCAGTCAAAAATAAAACTGTACACCTATTCGAACACATGGTCCATTCGCCGCTGAGCAACCACTAACGTGGTTGTAAGGTCAGCAAAATAAAACAAAATATTTTAAATTGTACATCACTAATGTTGATATGATAAATGTACCGTACCTTTTATATGGGTATTTCAATTCAAATTCAGAAATAATAAAAAAAAATATTTTGAAACAAACAATATTTTTCTTATCAATTTTTTGGAAAAGTCGTAGATCTCTACATGAGGTTTTACGTCTTTAATTCATGTTATTTCAATTGTGCCAATTCGCGTATGTGTCATTTTGCGTATGTGTCATTTTGCGTATGTGTCATTTTGCGTATGTGTCATTTTGCGTATGTGTCATTTCGCGTATGTGTCATTTTGCGTAATCAAAATGTGTCATTATACGTAAAATTTATATTTTTCATCATAAACAATTAATTTCATTCACGGGCATTCATGTCCCCTGCAGTCAGTACTCGGCAGTGTCTTTTGAAGCACGTTTTCATCCCGCCCTCGCTCCTTTGTAACCACTCGAGTTTGTGTTGGTAACTGGAGAGTCGGGACTACCTCAACAGCGCACGTGCGTCACTTATAAGTGACATACCTATATCTGCATACTTTAACATATTGTGAAAAAAATTGTTTAAAAAACAAAAAAACCGACTTCAAAAAACCTGCCTCTAAAAAGCAAGAAATATTATACAAATCATTAGATACGCATTATCATTGTTATAATAAAACACGTCTAATAAAGTCGGGTGGGGCTGGAGTACATCTTTCTTTTTTTATTCTAAAAGCCCCACCCGAAGGTATCCCTTCCCCAACAAAAAAAATCATCTAATTCGGTTCATAAATAACAAAATTGTCAAGTTAGTTGATTTAATATCATAGTATTTTCAGGATTACTTGTAAACTACTGAACCGATTTGAAAAATAAATAAATGGGACCATCTCGCAAGAAAACTCAATCGAACAAAAAAAGAATTATCTAAATCGGTCCATAAATGTCAAAGCGAACAACGATAAAAAAAAAAAAAAACATACCTACAATCGAATTGAGAACCTCCTCCTTTTGATGATGTCGGTTAAAAAGGAAAACTAAAGTTTTATTCACAATAACTATGGGCACAAGGAGCTCGGTGGCGCAGTGGTTTAGCGCCTGGCCCAGCGATTGCAGAAGTTAAGCAACGTTCGCATGGGTCGGTCATGGGATGGGTGACCAAAAATTTATTATCTCGAGCTCCTCCGTGCTTCGGAAGGCACGTTAAGCCGTTGGTCCCGGCTGCATTTGCAGTCGTTAACACCCACCAATCCGTTTTGGGCCCGGGTGGTAGGTTATGGCCCATCCTAATTACCACCCATAAGGAAGGCCTGTGCCCCTGCAGTGGGGACATGAAAAATGGCTGATGGGCACAAAATCCCATGGCAGGGGACATAATTTCTTCATTATAATTTTTTGAAAATTAAAAAAAACATTTGCATAAATTTTAGCATTGCAAGGGAGTGTCCGATCTTACTACTTGTACCCATATTTCAATCTAAAAAAGAAGAAAGGGTTGTGCCCCTCTTTACCAGTCTTCTTCTTCTTCTTCTTGTCAATGCAGGCGGTTTCCGCAACTCGACGTCTATTGCGCCTATTTTGCGTTGGAGGGTGTGCGGCCGGATCACTCCAGCCAGCCCAGCTCAGCCAGGAACGCTCCAAGGGCTTTCACATTCGTGATCGCTTCCTGGACGCTGCCCGGCGAGCCGAGGTACCTCGCCCGGTAGGAGGCCACCCCTCTGCATTCCAGCAGTACGTGGGCGGCTGTTTCCTCTTCCTCCATGCATCCTCTGCATAAGGGACTGTCTGTGACACCTAAGTTAAAGAGATGTCTGTTAAATTGTCCATGACCAGTAATAGCGCCTGTTACCAGGCGAAGTTGCGGTCTGCACAGTTGTATCAGAGCCCTGGATAGACGAGCGTCCACGCGCGGTAGTGCAAGTTTCGCCTGTCTGCACGAGTCCAGCGAGCTCCAATTCTGTTGGTGTAATTCTATTGTGTGTTCACGGATCTTACTTGCAAACCAACTTGTCGGGATAGGCGCCATCGGCTCTGGGCCAACAGGCGTCGAACCAGATGCGCGCCTAGCCAGTTCATCGGCTGCATCATTTCCCCGCGATCCACTGTGACCTTTGATCCATTGGATAGTAATAGTATTAAGTGCACCTACTGTATTTAAGGCATGATGACACTCAAGTAAAAGGCTCGATGTGATGCGACTGCCCTGGAGAGCCTGTAGGACGGATTTGCTGTCAGAGAGAATTAAAATGTCGCGGTCTTTTACCTCCCTTGTTTTGATTGCCTTAGCCGCCATTGTTATGCCCACGCACTCAGCCTGAAAGACCGTGTTGTATGAGCTTAATGGGAATGCAATTTGTATGTTGAGGTCCTCTGAGAAAACACCCGACCCTGTACCCGATGAGGTCTTGGAGCCGTCAGTGTAAATCAAGAGAGCCTTATGTTTTTTCTTGGAGCTGATGTCATCTATCAGGTGTATTCTGTATTTTTTGTCAAAAATGAAGGTTGGCTTAACTTTGTCGCATGCTGCTTCAATAAGAGGGGTGTTGAGCCAGTCCTCCAGTAGTCTTCTGAGATGTTTTACCCTCTCAAATTTTAGAGATCCCAGTTGTTTTAGTCTTAACGCTGTTTTGGCTGCCTCCTGTTGGATGTGGAGATGCAGTGGTGTTAGGTTCAGCATTACCTCTAGAGCAGCTGTGGGAGCTGTGCTCATGCATCCAGTGAGGGCGCAGCAGGCCTGACGTTGTAGTCCTTGTAGCTTTTTGGCTCCAGTGGTTTGGGCGGCTTTTGGCCACCATACTACAGATCCATAGCTTACCAGGGGTTTTATGATCGTGTTGTATAGCCAAAGGAATAGTTTGGGTGCTAGGCCCCAGCGTTTACCAATCATCTTTCGGCACTGCCATAGGATGACGCTGGCGGACTGCGTCTTGTACTCCAAGTGGCTGTTCCAATTCAGTTTACTGTCTAGGATTATGCCTAGGTACTTTACCTCGTGAGAGAGTTGTAGTGTAGTTCCAAACAGTTTCGGCAGACGGAAGTCGCCTACCAGGCGTTTGTTTGTGAACATTACCATTTCCGTCTTCGTGGGGTTGACGGTCAGGTCGTGTCTTTGGCACCACTCCTCAACCTTCTTCAAGGCTTCTTGCATGGTGTTACAGGTTATGCCAGCCTGGTTACCTATACTTAGTATGGTAATGTCGTCCGCATATCCTATAGTGTAGAAATAGTTAGAGTTAAGATGGGAAATCAGGTCGTTCACCACCAGGTTCCACAGAAGTGGAGAGAGCACACCTCCTTGGGGGCATCCTCTCGCCACCAGGGCCTTTTGGCCGACGTCCCCTGATACCTGTACCGTTCTGTTGCGTAGCATATTCACGATCCAGTCTATGAGTTGTTTATCAACACCGTGTCTCACTAGTGCTGCCTCGATGCTGCTGAATGTTGTTTTATCGAAAGCGCCCTCTATATCTATGAAGGTGCCTAAGCAGATAAGTTTATTTTGGAGAGCCTCCTCTATCTTACCGACTAGTTGATGAAGAGCTGATTCTGTTGATTTTCCAGCACTGTAAGCATGCTGATGTTTATGTAGTGGGAGGTTGACCAACGCTCCGCTTCGTAGGTGCCATTCACAAACCCTTTCCATAGTCTTCAAAAGGAAGGTTGTGAGGCTGATCGGTCTGAAAGCCTTCGGATTTGTGTAGTCGGGTTTACCTGGTTTAGGTATAAACACTACCTTAACTTCCCTCCACAGGTGCGGAGTGTATCGATGAGCCAAGCAGGCTTGTAGCAAATGAGTGAGGACTGGAACTACTTGCTCCTCTCCCCATTGTAGTAGTGCCGGAAAGATGTTGTCCGTTCCAGCCGCCTTGAAAGGGGAGAAGCCCTTAATAGCACTTCTTACCTTTTCAGGTGTTATAACATGTTCAGCATAGCGCCAACAGTCTTCAGTGGGTTGTACAGGCTGGTCTTGCCAAATTACCTGTTGTACTAGTTGACAATCTGGGAAGTGGGTCTCTATCAGGATAGCATTTGTCTCCTCCGGGCAGCGCGTCATCGTGCCGTCCGGTTTCTTTAGGTTGCCTAGCGGGCCAGGACCCTGGTTCGACAAAACTTTCCTTACCCGATTTGCCTGTTTGGTGGAGCTTATCTCATTACTGAAATTCCTCCAGGAGGAAGTCCTCCAGTATCTGATTTTTCGTTTGTATTCAGCTTTTGCGTCTTTGTACTTGTCCCAATCATGGTCGTTGCAGGTATTCATTGCTCTATTTAGCCTTTTTCTCACCTTCTCACGCTGCCTTTCAAGCTCCGGTCCCCACCATTGGTGTTTTCCGGGGCCCTCTGGGGCAGGAGTACTTAGGGGACAGGCTTCTTCGAAGCATTGTGTTACGGTATTGGTAAATTTTACTACCTGTTCCTCTAGCTGCGCAGCGGTCGGGAAAGCCTTCCTATCACAGCTTGTGTCTAGTTTCTCAGCTAGGAGTGTTCTGTATTGCTGTCTGTTAGTCTTCCTTGGGTACCTTTTAGGATCAATAGTGATGGTAGGTACCTGAAGGTTGAAACGTAGCCACCTGTGATCCGAACATGAGGCCTCGTCTGAGACGTGCCAGTCCGTTATCATGAATGCCGCTAGCGGTGTTGCAAGTGTTAGGTCAACAATCGTCCCTCTGCACCTCCTAGCGACTCCTCTTTACCAGTAATTTGACGACGTTTCGCAGTATAAGATGTTCGAATATTTGCCTCCTCTCTCT
This sequence comes from Agriphila straminella, assembly GCA_950108535.1. Classification (NCBI taxonomy): domain Eukaryota; kingdom Metazoa; phylum Arthropoda; class Insecta; order Lepidoptera; family Crambidae; genus Agriphila; species Agriphila straminella. The sequence continues at coordinate 7,273,102 of OX467306.1, read as the reverse complement.
AAGAAAATTGTTCAGTGTCCAACTTTCTGATCAAATCGAAAACATCCCATCACTGTAAGGAAGAAAGCAGCATTACAATTAAGTTGTGTACATTTTCGATTTTATGCATTAAATAAAAATAAAGAGACAATTAACATATAATAGGTTTCAGAGAACAAACAAGAGGGCCACGAAAGGGTCTTCCATCCATCAGTATCGGCTTCAAATATCTACTCTCACGATCTTTCAATCAACACGACCAGTCGCGAAGCCTCCAGATTAGGGACTTAGCAGGGACCAAAACAAATTGGCCTTCTAATTAGATAGTTCGGAGTGGCCGATGGGATTAACTCTAAATGAATCAAACTTTCCTACCCTCCCCATGAATGCACCAGTAGAAAGGTTGCTAAAATATGTCAAACATTCCGCGCTACTAAAGAAGTCCCAGAGGATTTTGATAGACCTTAAAATGTGACTGTAAAATGTGTCCTTAAGATGTCTAATTGCTATTGGGATAAAGATTTGTTCCAATGACTAAACGATACCAGTGCCTCCTCCATGGGATTTCTTTCATGGCGTGAATTCTATAGTTTATAAATTTTATGGCCATCCAACTTCGCATTTCGAGAAGTGAAGAGTTCTCTTTCGGTGGCACAAAGTTATATTTCCTATTCGATATTTACATTGTCCTAGATTGATCTGGAAACTGGAAGTGATAGAAATATTTTTATTCTTCTTTTATCAGTTGCATAACGTCATGTATTTGTAAGGTATCATTTTTTTAGACGGGACGAAATATTTTTTGTAGTTAAACTTAAGTGTGTATATCCGCATTTCAGAGAAATTAACGTTTTCCTAAAGAAGTTATCTAAAGAATGAAAGCATTAGCTACTATTGATGCAAACTTTAGTTTTAGAAAGCAAAATTCTTAAATTTGTGTCGTAGAGAAAAAAAAATACATAATAATTATAAGGTATTTTGAAACGAAGACAATCTGTTCAAATGGAATTTCAAATTTGCTTGTCAGATGTATATTTTTCACAAACGTTTCAGCTGTAACAAATATAAGAATACGACTTATATTTATTTTTTCACTTATTGTTTGTATTGTCAAGGAGTGCACTATAGAGAGAAAATTAAAAAAAAAAAATTTTAATCACAGATAAATAAAATATTAAAAAATGGGTACACTTTGACATGTTTTTTACTGGTATTTAAAGGTTCTAAAGCCATTTTTAGGAATAATTAGGTATTTGTCTAATGTATTGCGTGTTTTGTATATACTTATATTATCTATTTATTAATTTATTAGGAATTTTCAAATTTCGCCCTCATTTTACGGCTCGCGCAGAGCTGTTTTGATCATTTGTATTGAAAATTTAAAATGGATCGTGATGCGTATCTACACCCTTAATGGATAAAATCAGTCTCATTATATGTGTTGATTATTATAAAACATTTCTCAACGTTACCAAAAACACTACTAAAGTAAATCAATAAAAGTAAGCCAACAGTGCGAGTAAAGCATAAGTGAAAATACTTAGAAACTTCGGTAAATTATCATACAAATTTCCCAAAATTAGGTATTTACCTGTTTAATCAGATGACGTACTTAATGCAGTTACATATTACTGAAACTTCGACTGGTTACACAATAAGCACCCCGGGTTAAACGATCGATCGCTTCCTCGATGTATATTTTCTATAATTAAATTCTTACACGTGGGCTTAGAGGTGTTTAATTGAAATCTTAACTTGTAGTCTACACTCGCTTAATTTAATTTGAACGGTAGTCTGCTAATTAAATTAGGTCCTTACAGTAATCAAATACTTACGCAAGTCTTCAGTAAAGAGTTGTAAGTAGAGTTAGTTTGACAAAATAATACTTTGAAACTAAATAGGTGAGAGAACTCTTATGTATTGCGAAATACATAAGGGAATAATTAAGCAAATTCACATACCTACGAGGAAGTTTTGTAAATAGAGTAATCATTATTATTCTTCATTAACAAATATAGATTCCATAAAAAAAGAGATTTACAGAATACCAATGATAGCGTGTACGCAAAATACCCAAAAATCTGTACCAAGGTACCAGAAGACATTGGAAAGCTTTTCGGTCGAGAATATACAACAATCATAATTATAATTTTTTAACATATTAGTTTCGTCTAGACTTGTTATAGCTATACTGTTATGGATACTGTTATAGGAAGGTATATACCTACCTATTTGGGTTCAGTAAATTTATTATAAAAGTAATGATGATAACGTTTTGGGAAAAACAAACTTATCAAACTTTTTGCATTATTCATAGGTTTTGTTGTATAATTTTAGTAACAACACAAAATCAATTCTTATGAATAATCAAGACCACTGTTGTGCTTAAACACATCGCTGAAAATGATCTTGTTTCATGTTTCGCTCAAAACAATGTTTTTTATTGAATACGTCAAGCTTTAAAAGTAGAAAAGTCGTTGTTGAAACATAACTTAATCATCAAACAAGAGGCTCGGTAAAAATGTTTTCGTAAAAATCTGTCTGGAGGTTATTCAATTTGATACATTAAGCCATTTGTTGAACTAGATTAAAAGGATTTAAAAATAATTACGTAAATTTTCTCCACTAATCCGGTTACGAAAATAGCTTAAACAAAGATTCATAATGTTCTTAATGAAACAAAAACTCTGTTTGGGGAATCTTGTGTCTATTTTGTGTATTTTTGCCTGCTAAAAAAAAATGGTAAAATAAAAGCTTTTAGAAAAACAAAATAAATGTCTTTTGTTCGTAGCGAAAATATTTTTTTATATAGGTTTCAAAAGTGCGAGTTCTATAAATCGCCAACCACAAAGTCGAAAATCCGTAAATACACAATGAGAGGTGGTTTGTTTCTGTAAACAGCGTGTACCTTACTTACTGACGCTTTGAGGTTGAATACCTTTAAGGCTTTGAAATTCAATAACAATGTTTACTCTATACACAAGATTTCCTAGTTTTGTACACAAACAACGGATACTTCCACCTGATTTGAGAAAAGACTCAAAGAAAACTACAACCAAATACCTACCAGATGGTCCAAAAAAACCCAGAATTAATACGAACATGCTATAATACTCGTACATCAATCGATTGCTTATGTCGAGAGAAATAATCCTACCTAAGTCGCTAACCCCAAATCCATGGGGTATCGGAGCTCTACGCTGAGAAAGTATGTATGTATAATGTTGATAAAGTCCAGCATTTGACATCAATCAATACGAACTAGCTATATACCAATCGATTGCTTAGATCGAGAGAAATAATACTACCTATGTCGGGGACCTAAAATCCATGGGGTATCGGAGATATGCGCTGATAAAATATGTATGAAAATATAGATAAAAAATCAATTACATATTTTCTAGCGCACTGAATGGACGTAAACCACTTACCTAAAATATTATAATCGATATTACCTATATCACCGAAGTTGTAAAAAGTGATGTTAAATGCAAGACTTTACCTATATTTCATACTTACATACTTTATCGGCATATATCTCCGATACCCCATGAATTTGGGGTCTGCGACTTCGGTAGGATTTCTTCACTCATTCTTAGCAATCTATTGGTATATAGCTTGTTTATGTTAATTCTGGGTTTTTAGTCCATGTATTTTGGACTGTCTCTTTTATCTGTGGCATGTGTGTCTTTCCTGAATGATTTTCATAAACTGTTTTTATTTACTTTTACTATATTGTAGTTGTTGTAGTTGGGAATAGAAATATTACCTATATCAAATCTATGATCACCAGCGATAGTACGAATACCTAATTCCCTACTTATACCTACATCCAAAGATCACCAGACGAACAATGTTGTAAAGTTGTAAAGGATCAAATAAAAAGGATGCCGTAGTTGCTCAGCTACTACAATAGTATCAGAAAAGCCATCTGTTGATGGAAACCTTCCGTAGTCACGTAATGCAGTAGCTAGATAACTTTATCGATCATAAAACGACTGAGAAACCACTACATCAGAGTGTTACTCTAAAAATCTCCACTAAACTGAAAATTTCATTACTTTCAAAAGGAGATAGGTAGGTACTTATTGTTTATAGTTTCTTTTTATTAGTTCACTTCCCCATAATAAGGAGCAAGCAGATACTTTTGCAGGGACATTACTCGGTCGATGATAGCTATACTTTTATAATGTCCACGTGTTACTACATTTTTTTATGAGCTGAGGCCCTCACCTACCCAATATTACTTTTTTACAACCGACCATCATCGCGGCTGCAATGTTTCATGAGATATTAGATATAACATTTTATATCAGGTCAAGAATCAAGTATAAAATTTTATGGCTAAGTAGAGGCACATTACCTACACCTCGACTACAGAATATAAAGGCATAAATGCGTAAACTGAAATTTTAAAATTTACAAACCGATGGTTTCTCTGAGAATGAATCTTGGACAAAAGCTTAGAACTTATAGAAGTCATTGGATCTACTACCTGTCCATGCATGACCGAATACCATCTTGACCGAAGTTAATTATTTTCAAATAGGTCCCTACTAAATTCGTGTTTTATGATATCATTACAAATCATTGTAAAAATATTTTGCACCTCCCCAGTAGCATAACGAGCTCGATAGGAATTTTGTCTACATTGAAAAAAATACTTACCTACCTTACAAAAAAATATAAAGATGTAATACCGTCTAAAATTTAAATCTCAACAAAACCAGATCACTGCAGATAAACGTGACCCGTTTCTGAAAAAGCGTTTTATGTCAAAGAGTAGAGAGTGCTGAAAAAAACGGATGTTCCACTCGAATTGGAGCTTCTGCCAAAGGAAGTACCTCCTTCAATATTTAACGAAATCTGCACAATCAACTAAGGCAATAAACAGTATAAACTGAAAAACATACTATAGTATTCTCTATAGAGAGAGAGAGAGAGAGAGAGACAGAGAGAGCAAAGAGAGTGTGGAAACTTGGAAACCACATGTAATTTAAAGTGCAATTATTCGAAGAGAAAGGGCAATATTAAAGTTAGCTTTTAACATGTTGAAGAGCTGCGCAAACTGCGGTTGTTTCTCGCCAGGAACTTTGATGTAAACTCACTTCTTCGTTACACTTATCGCATGCAAAATGGGGATGATTTGAATAATTTCGCTGTAGGATTAATAAGAGTAGGTACGTACACTTTGCACAGCGTCGATTAAGATAAGATGAATTTTCAAAGTTTTAGGGATTCACACGCGATTTTATTAAATAAGCTACAACACTCCTTCTCCTCCTCATTGTACACACAACAGCACGTCAGGTTATATAGAGCTTTTATTACGTAGGTCGTAGGGCATAAACGCGATCTCAAGGTCAACATGTACGAGGGTGGTTTGATAAGTCCATGACTTTAAAAAGAAGAAATACTTTTTTTCATAATTTATTTTTGTATCTTTAAAAGAAACTCCTTAAGGAATCTTTAGTTTGCATTTTTTTCAAATTCGGCAAAAGATTATTACTTTTGGAAACAAAAAGCTCAAGCGACTTCTAACTTTTCTTAATGACCCTATCGACCCTCTCGGCGGCACTCATGACATCAAAACTCATCAAATGAAGATGCGATTCCTTCCTATTCTCTAGATTCAACCCACTGAGATTTTTTCTCTTACCAAACATGAATAAATGTCTTGGCGGGCAAAGATTTTTATCAAGCCAAAAAAGGTGGTGTTTGAAATAGGGCCCATTTCAGACACCACACCATTTCAGTTACCAGTTTTCAGGCGATGAAAGAAAAAAATGGGTTAAAGAGGTAGGAACTTCGTTGGACTGAATACGCAGAGCTACAATAAGATTATGTAGAGAAATAAAACAAAATATTTCGAAAAAGGTGTTTCTTCATTACAAAATCATGGACTTATCAATCCACCCTCGTATAGTCTGAGGTGCCGTCGTCGTGTGTACGATCGGCAACTTTGCCACTGCAGAAAAATTCATTCAAAAATGAAACCCAGTGTAGGGACCTAATATTTCTCCTAAAATAATTATATAAATACTTTTAGAAACATAAAGTAAGAAACACTTGACAAGTTAATGCCAACCTATTTCTCTATATTTCATAATTTCGGGCAAAATATAGTGTAAGTGTAATGTTTTTCTGAGAAGCCCATAAAAGGAGAGCATTTTGTTTAAAATGGACTATAAAGGTATAATACATCGGGTATATAACATAAAGTTATTTCCTGGCATTAGTGACATTAGTTAACTTTTGAGTGCTTAATCACACGGGCTCTATTCAAAAAAACATATTATGTGGGTAGGTAACTAAATAATTACTTAATATTTTAACGGCGATCTGCTTTTGTTATGACATATTGTTTGCCGTACTAGCATAATAATATTACCTACGTGTAAAACCTTTTGTTTGATCTGTGCCTAAAATGTGTTAAATATTCATAATTCTACAGAAATATTGGTAAACAAGGTAAATATTGCTACAGACGGATTCACGCCTGAACAAAAACCTTCTTAACTGAACCCAGCTTATTTACAGGTGACTTGCCTACAAACGTTCGCTTTGAGCCAATTAAAACAATATTAAAATGTATCATGAATTACATTCAATAAATTGTATGCTTAAATTTTAGGATTTTCTACGTTAAATTTTATGTTCATTATCGTGAAAACGCCATATTGGTCACTTCAATCATAAAAATAATAATAAGGTAAATGTCAGTTTATCTTATGCGGCAGCGATAAGTAGGTAGGTACTTACTTTTTATCCGACTACGGCGAATCCCAAAAAGAGGTTTATATTTTGAATTGTCCCAGATTGTAATCCTAGACTTCAAAGGCAGAGTATTCAACGATTTTAACAAAACTAAAGCGAGTATTTTTCTGTAAACAAAACTGAAACGGTAACGATTTAGCTTTGGTTTTACACAAATTGATGCCTACTTATAAGTTTAAAATCTGTTTTGCATAAAAAAATTACATTGACGAGTTTTTATCACTGACCTGTTTTTTTTCTATTTAAGAGGTCAATGGTTTTTATGTACAGATAACATCGAAAGAAATAAAAAGTCACTTTAAATCACATTATACTTTCCATGGTTAATATCTAGGTACTCTATGGCGATCGATGACTCGGCGATTAGTCTGTATACTATTGTACCTATTGTACACTACTTCTGTATTCCTTCAAAGAATTCAAAAGCTAGTGAGTTCAAACTTCGTCGATTACCCGTGGCCGCCGCGCCGTACCGTACATAACACCAGGATAACGCTGCCAAACTGCATAGTTGCACGGGCGCATACCAATGCTATACCCTCCATGCGCGTCCCATCGCGGCAGTCTATTCCGCATTATTTCTCTTGTTCCACTTTAGATTCAGCCGGGGTACCGGTAGGCCAACGGGAATACAAATTCTGAACGTTTCAAGACTAACTACCAAACGCTAGGCAAACGCCTGAAATGCATAAGCAATTTGCATAGTGAAATACGATCAATGGTAGATTGCATTGCAGTTTATTTTTTTCCCAGTTTCCGTTTTTCTTCGCTTTTCATGCTCAAAATTAGTGATTGTAGTGTAACTCCTATTTCACGAGCTCTAGTACAGTTCCAACCATAATTATTCTTATGTTCCAATAATTTAATTAACATTTTGATTACCTTCCTAATGTTTTTATATCAAAAATAAAAAAAATAACCAAATATCACATGACAGCTGTTTCATTTTTACAATAAATAAACTAGAAGGCATAAAGTATCAGAATTTCTTTTAAATAAAAGCAAAATAGGTTAGTATGTGGACTACCTCGGTCAAAATCATGAGCTAACATGGCTGTTACACATCGTTAGGATAGTCGATACCTATCCAAAATACTTACTTGTTGCATCCTCAAAGTCTCCTCAACGGATATTGTAACTATATCGGTATTGGCAGTTGAGATGCCAATATCTAAAGGCTTTGGTTCGTACAATACGATTTTGGAATTATGGTTTTATTTGTCATAATTTATAAAACTGTTTTATAAGTATAAAGTTAAAGAGACTCGTTATGGACAAATTCTGAGTATTGCGTTCTAATTTCTTGTCAAACTCTCTTCAAAATCCATTTAAATTGATGACTTTCGTATAAAATTACAGATCTTTCTGTTAAGGCGCGGTGGTAGTGAAACTATAGCGCCACCACTACATTTATTTTCACTTACTCGTAAACCAAGTCAATATTTAAAAAAAGCTCAAGTAATAATCCCTTAAATTGTCTCTAATATTTTTTGAATAACTCTTCAACAGTTGTAAGTTTTAAAATCCATAGTGGCCACGTTGCCAAAGTGGCCAAGTTGAGCTAAAATGGATTTTAAAACTTACAGAAAAAATGAAAACTATTGAAGAGTTATTAAAAAAATATTAGAGACAATTTAAGAAATTATTACATGAGCTTTTTTTAAATATTGACTTGGTTTACGAGTAATAAATATAAATGTAGTGGAGGCGCTAGTTTCACTACCTACAGCGCCTTTAGTAATGTAATAAACAAGGAATATAGCGGTCTACGCATATTTTAAGTAAAATTTCAACTCCGTTCCGGAAAAATATTTATGGGACGCATCGGAATAATGGTTAAAAGAAATATGCTAAGAAACTTGGAGACATAAATATTTCAACGTCCCCTCCGCAACTACCTACCTATATGGGAGATGCGATTTATCTTGGAGTTATTACTGTTTTGGACCATTTCCCGTTCCCTGTCGCCGATCGTTTAATGGAATACAAGATTAACGTTTCTAACTACAGAAATATCCCATAATACAACAACTCATGCTTTGTGAACTCATCTTTCAAAGAGAGATTTAGTATTAATTCTTATTTATGTATGCTGGGCCATGATGGAAATCCAAAGAACAGGAAAATATTATATATCTTTTCGGTATTGAATATAGATTATAAAGATTATGGCATGGATATTTCCTCTGCAACAAAGATAGGACTCGTGCCTCTGTTCTTTTATTCTATTTCTAAAGGATTAATCCCTTTGTTCGCAAAATATTACATTTTCAAAATATTCTAAATACAGTTAAACACAAAATGTAGTGGAGTTTATTTTATTTTATAAAAAATCAACAATTTATGGCAAGTGATTTAATAATAAAGGGAAGGTTCATTTAATATTTATTACTTATTTAAGTATAATTTTTACTTTATAGGTAAGTAAGTAAGTATGTAAGATCCACTCCTTATTAGAAAAAAAATATATTTTATATATGTTTATAGTATATAAATGAACGTTTGCATAATATGCACATGCACATGATTCGGTGCCAGGCAAAAATGCTATTGCCATATGATACTCGTACTATGCCTCATGCATTCGACTGCAAAACGTTCTTGCGCTAAGAAGAACAACAAGACCAGGCGCCTAATCGCGCTAATTTTCAACGATAAAACCAAAGCTAAATCGTTACCGTTTCGTTTACAGAAAAATACTCGCTTTAATTTTGTTAAAATTGTTGAATACTCTGCCTAAGGAGTCTAGGATTACAATCTGGGACAATTTAAGTGAAAATTATGAAGCTAAACCAAAGATTTTTAGGTAAATATAACGTAAATGACAACGTAACGTTTTTGGTTTTATCGTTCAGAATTACCGCGATGGGCTCCAGTATCAGACAAAATTCTTGCCCGATACTGGTTTTGCTCTGTTTAAAGCTTAACTGCACAATAAAACATTAATAACTTTCCCTTAAAACTTTATTGTAACAAAAACTTCAAGCTTACTTAATTAAACAATAAATAAAGGACAACAACAAAAGATTCTCTTAATTATAAACATTTACAGTCCCTAATGCTCCTAGGCATCTCTTATTAAAAGAAAACAAAAACGCCTTACCGCACCTTAAATTTCTTTGTAATTTTTAATTTATAGGCGAAGTTGGCAAAGAGCAAATTTAATATATTATTGTAATTCACGCCGGGTCCCCTAAAGCGAAGGGTTTCTCCGAGTTGGTCTTCAAGTAATAAATGCCGTCTTTCCTGAAAATAAATAACGCTTGGTGATTTCTCAAAACACGAGGAAAATGAAAATGCCTTGGACTATCAACAAGTCGAGGGCTTATTCAATAAAAACGTCTCTATTTAATTTAAAAAAACTTTCGGAATGTACGTAAGTAATTAGAATAACGTTATCAAAGGCCATAATTATACTACCAAAACATGTAACTTTTTATCCAAACCATAACAAAAAATAAAAAAAATATCATTACAATCCCAAACATTCCCGACCTAAAGCCAATGAAAATATGAAAACAATTTCAGTTCATTTTCATACAGCCAGACAAATTAAATAACATTGTGAAATCTTGTTGGAGATAATAAAATATTACAGATTGAGGTCCCCAGAGCTACAATTGGCTTATCGTCTCCGACTACAGGGTACGATTAACTTAATCTTTCAAACGCAAATAACAAAAACAAAATTCTCTTTATATTTAGCTAGGTACGTCGTTGTACGTCGTTGTACGTCGTTGTACGTCGTCGTTTTGAAGGTCTCTGAAGCCGCTGGATGCGCAGCACAGGCCCGATCGTTGCAGATCCTTGGGGGAGGCCCTATATCTAGATCAGTAGGTGGCGTGCGGATATGATGATAATGATGACGTCGTTGGTAACTCACATTTTATATTATACTATTTTGGACATACAGCAATAAGCTTGTTAGATTTATCAAACTGATAATATTACGGTTGGTAATGTCTATTTTAAAGAAAATCTTATGATTAAATTATTTTATTGTCTTTCATTTCCCATTCGACGCATAGTACCAGAAACGCAAATTACCGTACACGCTAACGACCAATAGCATTTAGTTTCAACAGCAAACTACTAGATACGCCTACGACCAGTTTTTTTTCGCATATTTCGACGTTCTCTCTTTAAAACGAATAATACATAGGTACGGAAATAGTTAAATCAGAAAACTGCCTCCTGGGTAGGTAAGTATTATTTCAAGTTCTGTTTATCTTTTTTATTTACATTATTTTTTATAAGTTAGTTTTGTCGCCAATAAGTGCCTGCCATATTATTTTATATTTAATTTCTTTTGCTATTAGTTTCGTAAGTTTCCTGTACCTACGTTAGCGTATACTTAACAATCTATAAAAGTTTGGCAGCTCCATGAATACTTAACGTTGTTGTTTGATTCAATCGAGTGAAATGTTTTTATCGTAATTTCTGCCTCTTATTCTTTAACGGTTAAGTTTGCTCAACTTTTTATATTATTCTTTTGATTAAAAGTTATTTATAAGTGATTTTTTTAGATTTTAGCATTCACAATGCTATTTTTATATATTAAGTTACTTAATATAACTGAAAAAATATTAGAAAAAATCGACTCACCCGTAGCAGCTGCTCGTCCCGTCTGCTGTCCCGTCTGAGCTGCTACGGATGAGTCGATTTTTTCTAATATTTTTTCAGTTATATTAAGTAACTTAATTATTTATAAGTATCATTAAAGGTCTACGATTGGAACTATTCATTTTATAACCATGATACGAATTTTATAACTGGATACTCTAATTTCCTGCTCTTATTTTTCATTTCTGTTAAAAATTATTAAAATATCACATTTAGCTACGCTTAATATTAGATAGGATTTTCTATAAATTATTTCTCTTTTGACATCTGTAAATATTAATTCGTTAAGTTTTGAATGAACATGACAGTAGTTTCACTTTACTGAAGACGAATGGGAATATTAATAATAATAAATGAATAGTAGAATAGTAATTTATACGACATAAAAATGTGAGCAGCTCGGTGGCGCAGTGGTTTAGCGCCTGGCCTTAAGATTGCGAAAGTTAAGCAACTTTCGCAATTCTTGTCATGGGATGGGTGACCAAAAATGTATAAGCCCGAGCTCCTCCGTGCTTCAGAAGGCACGTTAAACCGTTAGTCCCAGCTGTATTTGCAGTCGTTAACACCCACCAATCCGCTTTGGGCCTGCGTTGTGGGTTATGGCCCATCCTCCTTATCCACCCCCCATAGGGAAGGCCGTGTCCCAGCAGTGGGGGCAATTAAAAATGGCAGATGTCGATAAAAGTGTTCATCATTAAAATGTTACTTAATAATGAAATTAACTAACTATTACTACTGGCTGATATTGTTTTTACTTTTTGTTTTTAGCAGAGGATTTTTTCATTTTAAAATGCAAACTTTTTAATACGTAAACTCGTTACAAGTTGACTAACGAGGTGTCGTACCAGCGGCTGCGAACTCCTTGTACCGTATGGACGTGAAGTTCACAATACGTGCGCGGTGAAATATTAGGCAACCGTACCATTCTTGTCACGTTCCACACTCGAATGTGTATTGTGCTTAGGGTGTAGTACATTATACTCACGCGGCATCGTATATTTGTGGTCAGACACTGCGACCACTATATTTAGCTACTGGGCCATTCCCTTGCCGCAGGAGGTGGTTCTATGAGATATGGTCCAATAATATACTGATATAATACTCCTTGGTTGTTCTTTATGGTCTGTTTACCAAACGTAGCATATCAATGATAAAATTATGTAAGTAATTATCATACTTTCGTACGCAGATCGCATAAGTATTGTACCTATATTGCTTTATTGAAAAGGACATTTAAAGATAGTGTTGCTGCGTGTAAATTTGATATCTGATTATACTTATTAGACGCAGTGACAACTTTCCACTGAAGGAAAGGCAGCCAAAATAAGGCGCAATTTCCATTTCTGTTCTATTCAGTTAGACTTCCCGAAAAATTCGATAAAACCGGCAGCTCGTAGAACCTTGATTGTTAAGTGAACTAAATGGGCCTGGTGATGGTGAACTCATAAAAAAAGAATAAAATGGCTGAGCTCTGCTTCTCTAATTTAGCTTAGATTGAGTTAAGCTTCGTTTTTATTAAGGGAGGTTCTCAATTTGCTCAACTTGAGTAGACGTAGCTTTAGGTCGCATGCTCAATAAGTGTATTTTTTTGTTTTTGTTTGGTTGTTGAAGCCATTTTTGTGAAACAATTCTAAAGCTCATACCCATAGTGTATATCAAAGCCGCCCATGATGAGGGTCTCGCCGGTGCCCTTGCAGGATCCAGTGTAGTAAAGCTCGTCATAGTCCTTGCATCTGACGGCTGTGAACGGCACATCCGATATTATGGACTCGGAGAAGAACATGTGGGCGCGGTTATGTGCACACAAACCTGGGAACAAACAAATGACAATCTATTCTTGATAAAACAAAAAGGATGTACTACTTGCAAAAGTCCTAAGTAGATTCAAAATTTTACGTGAGATTTTGTGTAAGTATTTGGATATCCGGAATAACATAACTAAGCCATTTGCCAAGTGCCCATGTGTGCCTATTGTTTTACTTGAAGTCTACTCAACCCCACTGGGATAAGATCACAATAAAATGTACGATATAATGTTCTCAGAGCAAAATGAATCCTCGAGTATACTCTGACAATATTTTAAAGTATGGCATGCTAAAAATAAGATGGACCATTTTTTTTTCTCTTTAACATTATTTTACCTCTGTAATCAAACCCGCACCCTGGCTGCCAAGTCCCTCCGTTCGGGTAAAAGTCTATGTGACCCAACGGAGAGGCGAACCCGAGGTAGCCCCCACACGTGTGTATCACCTCGACGTGGCGCGCGTCGTGTTTGTCCAGCCGCGCGTCTTTGTTGCCTAGGGTGAAGAGGGGCAGAGCTGGATCCAAGCCTTAAAAGAGTTGAAAAATAAAAGCTATCGAGTGCAAACTGAATTCGTATAGGACGCATGTATTTTTTTGTATTGAAAGAAGGACGCCCATTTCTGAGCTGTCAAAATGTTGAATTTATCAAATATCGTGAATAGATATTATATATAACTATCTAATTTAGCTCATGAAATTGCATTTTTATTATTATTTACAAATTGTTAACTAAAATAAAAATTAAAAAATATAATATAATATTCGAAATAGATAAAAAATAATCATAAAGATTGCCAATATTACAAACTATAACATATTGATTTTACCATTACATATTTTTCTAATTGCCAAATTCTACGTTTAAGCTTACTACGGTCATTAAAAAAGCTATTTGACAGGTCAACGCTTGTATGAGAAGTGGTCATTGTTCTTTGTACAGCACGACCTAAGTCTGTAATTCAATATCTAAAAAAACATGAATAGCTGCAGAAAGTCCGATTGATAATCAGAATTTAAAACTGTTTATTTTTCATATACAACATGGGATCACGAATTCACGATTCATGAGAGCGACTGGAAAGATATAGGACAGGGAAGCGCCCTAGGCGTTCCGATTCCGATAGAACAATACGCGACTATAAGCGTTGCGATCATCGTTCTTTCGTTTTCCTTCTTATTTCGAGAAAATTCTTATCGTATCTTTATATGGCGACTCACAAATTACGATCTTATTAACCGATCCGCAGTTAAAGATAAGGCTACAGGCTGCTATGGATCTGTTACTCTATTCTATACACACAGGATGTTCATAATAACCCATAAAAATGATTTTTATTTGTATGGACAACTGCAAAGTCCGAACAACCTTAGATTCAAATAAACTATTTTATTTGATAATCAATCCCATTAAGTTTTTCGTGAAAAGAAAAAAAATCTTTAAAAAAAGTGTCAGTTCAGCTTTATAAAAAAATTACGGGGTTGTGTGCATGGTACCATATCTAATGTATTCGGCTTTAGGGGTGTTTTGTAACATAAAGGCAACAAATCTTCAGTTGCCTATTTCTTACTAAGGATAAGGATTAAGGATTTAACTAGTGTTAAATTGGAAACACAAATTCAAACTACCTATATAAACAAGTAAAATTTGATGAAAAGTTTACCGAGATCACCATCACCGATGTTTCTAGGGTAATGTTATGGTACTGAGTCACCGAGTGACTCGGTAGCTCAGCGGTCAGAGCATTGGACCGGATATCCAACGGTCGCGGGTTCGATTCCCGTCTGAGTATTGATCTGGTGCGAGTCGTATTTTTTCTAGTATATTATTTAGTGTTGTGTAAAAATAGCATTGTGAATGCAAAAATCTCAAATTCAAAAATACTTTTATTAGATTTGGTTAATATTTAAACTGACTGATATCTGTTATCTGGGGATTGGAAAATCAGCCCTTAGCTTATTAAAAATTACCTGTAATTGTGTCAATAGGTCCTTCCCGAACATAAGCGCCAGCAATCCCGACCACATGCGCGCCAAGACTGTGTCCAATGAGGTGCATATCATCCATAGACACACCATGGTCTATGAGGAAATTCAGGAACTGTGTCAGAAGCCTCCCCACCATCGCCACATTATAACTGGCCAGAATGTAGTTGACGTTAGCCGCGTTTCCCCAGTCCACCACTATTATGTTTAGATCGCTGATGTTTAGGTAGGCTGTAAATATTTTTTTAATTAATATAATTATACTTATGACCTATATCGCCCCCTTACCCCCCCGGTTAGTTTAATACCTACTTATAAATATTAACATATTATTGTTGCGTGCATTTTGCACCCACTGACACAAAATGAGCTTACACTTGACATACAAAAAAATATCATTACAAAAAATAATAATAGCTTTGTGGGGTAAATCTTAGTACAGCCATTGTTTTTGAAGTAGGTAAGTCACTATTCTAACACTAAATCATTACTTACTAGTCTAACGACCGAATATAAGGAAGCTGTCAGTTTCATAGAGTTTCTGTCAAATTTGACAACTTTTTTGAATTTATTTGAACTCAGCCGCTTCTTAGCTAAAATCTTTAGTCTTAACTAAAGATTAGCTAGACCTTAGTCTCCTTAACTTTAAGGCGCTGTAGGTAGTGAAACCAGCGCCGCCACTACATTTATTTTTATTACTCGTAAACCAAGTCAATATTTTTAAAAAAAGCTCTTGTAATAATTTCTTAAATTGTCTCTAACTGTTGAAGAGTTATTCAAAAATATAAGAGACAATTTTAAGAGATTATTACATGAGCTTTTTTAAATATTGACTTGGGTTACGAGTAGGTAATAAAAATAAATGTAGTGGCGGCGCTAGTTTCACTACCACCGCGCCTTAAGTAAGCTGTCAGTTTCATAGAGTTTCGGACAATTCTAAGAACTTTTTAGAATTTAAGGTGGCCTTAACTGTGGAGTATTTGGCCGAATGAACATAACTTCAAACAAACCTTCTTTGATAGACTCGGGCATCGGGCTGTCTCCGTGGTTGAGCCAGCCGTGAGTGAGGACTTTTACCTTCTTGTGAAAGTCGAAGTTTGAGTCCCAGAGGGATAAGGAATCGTTGATTTTCAAGACCTGATACTCAAATGGATTTCGTCTGCAAACAGATATTTAGCTCGATTTTAATTTCAGTTGTGATGACTTACGGCCTGTTTCACAATCAGAAAGCTAGTTCTGAGTATTACTAGACAATATGATTTGACATAAGTAATACTTATATTTTTCATATCGCAACTGTCAAATCATTTTGTATCATAAAAAGTTTACTAGTCTTCTAACATTGCGAATTTAAATTGGGTAGGCTGCCAAAGTCCACGCGCTCGGAGTTACAAGTCAAACTTGCTTTACGTTTATTAGTTGCCTCATCTTTCTAAATTGCAAACGTTGCCGAAGTAACTTTGCCTGTTATGCATGGTGCACACGGGTGCAAACACAACACTGTATGCGCCTGCCTCGAAATTTCAAACAACTTTAGGAAATAAAGCAGACGAGTTTTTAAAAAGCCTGGGTGCTAGATTGTATATAAATTAAAACTCTAATAAATCTTTAATTTTTTTTTTTGATAATTACATGTAATTTACATAAGTAGGTACATGAGACAAACGTGGGGACAATAAAAATTATACAGTTTCATGTTTTAATTTTATTAAAAAAATTCTTCCGGTTTCAGAGATTAATTACGGAATCGTACATCCGTTAGTGGAGGCACTAGCTGTCTTCTTATTAGAAAAGAAAATGTCAATACGTCTCTACGATAAATAGGTACATATCAAGTATTTAAACAGCTAAATATATGTTTGGAATATATAAATGGTACATATTCTGACAAAAAAGGATTATAAATTAATCCATTTTTGTCACAATAAAGAAAAAGTTAGAGTGATATTAAACAAAACTATGCTTCAAAATATGATTCAAAAATATTAAGGGGTCTAAGTTGGTAAATTATGGTGGTTAGATCTAACTTCAATGATTTTCTTACCTCGTGAACAGCCTGAACTGAACATCTTGCTCATAAACCCAACCCCACCAGAAGCGAGTCTCGTTTAGAGGAGGCACGCTAGGATACGTCTGCACGCTGGCCAGCCACACAGGGTCATAAGGAGCTGGCGCATCCCATTCTATTGCCGACACACCTGGAATGAAGGTTGCCTTACTAAGAGAGTAACCACACTTTCATTTACTCATTAGAGCTGGTGCACACGAGCAACTTTTGTCTCCGCAACTAATTTGTCTCTCACATCAAGTCTACGGGTTTGTATGAAAGTGCGCACATGTAGCGACACGACAGCCGGCGACTTCTCATACAAACCATATGTGAGAGACAAATTAGTTGCAGAGACAAAAGTTGCTTGTGGGCGAGTCTTTGGCAGTTTTCTGTCATTCCATCCCATTAAAACATTGTTCGTCTCTAGAACGAGAGATCACAATATGCGCACGGAGCCGATTGGTTGCTAGTCTAGATAGTCAAATGGCCAACACAATCTCTCTTCTCTCTCGCTATACGAGTATTTACGATGATTTTGTGCGATAGAACGACATTGGCGAGGAGTCCGGCACATTTTATTTTAAAAGTGCTATAAAGTTAACCACAGAAACATTTACCTGTATCGTTTAAAAACTGGCAAACAAAACAGTTGGAAAACTAGCACGGTCCAATTCAACTAACTACTAACATATATGTATTGCATGTCATTTGGTTAGTTGCACTGCACTCGCCATCTCCTCATTTTGTGGTAATTTAACGAGCTGTACATTGCTCGTCTACTATAGTGAAAGTTATACCACTTTCGCAAAAGTTGGTCATTGAATAGGCAAGTATACGGACGAGCTCTTCTGTGCTTTGAGAAATGATTCATGGTTAACCTTGCCACAGCATAGCAGTGGCAAGTAAATCAACTTGCATAGGACATAAAGCATTTTCTCTGCTGCTGCAGCTTACTTACTTTAAGAACCGACCAAGTACAAGTCAGACTCGCGCACGAAGGGTTCCATACTAAAAGTCACGCTTGTTGTATGGGAGTCCCACTTAAATATTTATTTTATTCTGTTTTTAGTGTTTGTTGTTATAACTAGCGGCAACAGAAATAGGTACATCATCTATGAAAATTTCCATTAGCTCTGAGTAGCTCGGTGGAGCAGTGGTTTAGCGCCTGGCCCAGCGATTGCGGAAGTTAAGCAACGTTCACAAGGGTCGGTCATGGGATGGGTGACCAAAAATTTATTATCACGAGCTTCTCCGTGCTTCGGAAGGCACGTTAAGCCGTTGGTCCCGGCTGCATTTGCAGTCGTTAACACCCACCAATCCGCATCGGGCCCGCGTGGTGGGTTATGGCCCATCCTCCTTACCACCCATAAGGAAGGCCTGTGCCCTTAGCAGTGGGGACATCAAAAAATGGCTGATTGGACACATGGACTATGAAAATTTCCACTGTGTAGCTACCACGGTTCATGATCATGAGATACAGCATGGTCACAGACAGACAGACAGACGGGCAGTGGAGTCTTAGTAATACTTAGTAGGTTTTACTCTTTGGATACGGAACCTATTTGCACCGCAATAAGAGCATTTACACCTAGACCATACTCTTGCTTTTACGTCATACTTACAAACTTTAATTCTTCGTAAAAACGGAAGCATGTCCTTTTCCTTTTAAAGTTCATCATTATTCAAGGCTAACAAACGGAACAACCATAAACGGCTTACGTTTTCTATGCAAACTTTGATTCTTATCAGCTAAGTACTTATCATATGCGATACTTTATTTTAGTATTCAGGGAATGCCTTCGAAGCTATGCGTGGGCGCTACCGCTACATAGTGAAAGTATCCCTTGCTGCGAAACCAGTTACGAAGTCCTTTCTCAGATACACTATAGACTTAATAACGTTAGTAATAGAAAAAATGAAAAAGACAAAATGAATTGATACAATATTTTAGTAACAAAAAGGTTCGTGAACGTCAGCAAATAAATTGATAATTCAAACAAAAACCTAGGAGAAAGTGAAAATAAAAGTTATAAAAATAAATAACATATTGCAGACCGTCAAGAAAGGAAAAGTTGGAAATCTTGGCCATGTTCTGCGACACGAGAGGTACCAGCTTCTCCAGTTAATAATGATGGGCAAGATTGAAAGCAAACGACGGACGTGCTGGAAGAAGGGGAAAATTGTGGTTGAGTAACATCAGAGAATAAACTAGTATAACCGCGTCGAACAACTGTTTCGCTGGGCGTAGCGCAGGACAGAGAGAAGTTCTCTAAGCTGACGGCCAACCTCCAGTAATGGAGGAAACTTGAAGAAGAAGAATTATAAATAACAGCTTCATTCAACACAGTTAGGGTTTTCAAAAGACTATTAAAGTTTTAATAAAAAATATCCTTCGTTCCCACACCACCTGACTTCATAAGACGTTTTTTAATTAATATTATTAAGAGTTAGAGAGAGAGACAAAGACTACATAAGAGTTAGCAATTAGACAGATTGTAAATTATAATTTCTTGCTTTTTAAAGCCACTTATTTTTAAAGCGGTTAGTAGGCGGTTGCAGTAGCAATTGTTTTTTTACTTTTTTTGTACTCAACTTTTTGTGATCGGTATTAGCGACGATATTATCTAACTTACGTCACACTTTTTACAAAATGCTTTTCCCGACGCAGGGACGTTATTTGTTGAGGAGTTCTCCTCACCGTCAGCTCCACTTCACCATATGCATTATGATGAGCATAAATTGCTTAGCAACCACGTTATAGTAATCGTATCAATATACCCGTGAAATACCAACATTACTTAGTATTTAATCGTTCTTATGGCGATCTCTGAGGGCCTAGCCAAAGTAACATTGGCAAATCTTCGTTATCGCTTCGCTTTCGAAACATGTATGGGATTGATATAAGGTTAAGTTAACAATCGAATTTTAAAACGTCAAATCCACATGTTTCGAAGCGAAGCGATAACGAAATTTTGCAAATGTTACTTTGGCTAGGGGGGCAGGACTTCAAATTTTAAAATTAAATTAGCTGCTAAGTATCTGAAACTTATAATCGGGTACCTATCTGATAAGTTTCTGATTTTTTGTCAGATAATTTCAAATTATGTTAGAATTTTGAGATCTATGAAGTTCGGTACCCGGACGTATATTCACAATGTTCCTCTAAACTTATAAGGTAGAAACAACGATTGTGCACACAAATTATAACGAAACTTTTCACTAACCTGAACAAATAACTAACAGCCACAAAATCATTCCAGCTTCTCTCCCCAGTCACAAACATTCGATTCAGCGCTAGCAACACCAACTTTCCACACATAGCAAAACTTTGTTAAATTTCAAACGGGTTAGAGCGTTCATTTTGAAGCTAAATCTAGTTGGTGAACCGTCGCAAAGGACTTCCACATTTTCACTGTCCGTTTGGCTCGAAGTTAGAATTCAAATTCACGTAGCGGTATCAAATACGATTGCCATTCGGCTAGCGGCCCGTATACCCATCGACCATATTAATCGACTTGCCCATTACAATTACGCGCTTGTGCTGCCTGTCCCGTAGTGTCATGTAAATCCTGTGAAATCAATGTAAATTATGACACGAAACATTCTTGAAGAAAACAAAACTTGTACATACCTACAAAGTCTCATCGACTGTCCATTTGTGCGCAGCACAAATTCAACTAGGCAACCTGTAAAGATAGATGTAAGTGTGGAAATAAATAAAATAAAATAAAAATATGGGGCAATCTCGAGTTTTTGCCAAACCTTCACTTTTGTCTCGGCTTGGCATTGGCACGATTGTTCTTAAAGTTACCCTCCTGGAGCCTGGAGTGATAGCCAGAGGAGGGGGGAAGTGTGCATCTCTCACGTTGCAGTCGGAGCCATGAGCGTAGCCAGCCATGGGCTCAGGGTGGGGCAGCAGTCTAAAATAATAATAATATGTAACTAGCAAACTATACCCGCGGTCACCCTGGTTTTTTTTTTCTAATCATTTTCTATGCATATTTTGTATTGCTACGGGCCTATCTCATTAATTCCGCGTCATTTTTATATTTTCTTACTTAGGTAAGATTTAGGTAGGTACCTCACAGGTCAGAGCCAGGGTGGGGCAAGCGCCCCACCCTGTCCCACCGTGGCTACGCCCATGGTCGGAGCTCAATTAGAGTGGCCATGATTGCCACATACGGAATTCCATACCTGGAGGACAGATCAAAGCGGCAACCTTAACTTAAAAAAATGCAGTTAAAAACAGAATTTGGAAAAGTATTTTTATACCAATGGATAGGGAATTTATTAAACTTTTATAACGAGTAAAGGCATTCCGCGAAAACTTTAATAGTTTCTTATAATTTGTTAATTACGAAAACTTGTCAAAAAACCGAAGCTTCGGGTTATCTGATCGAAGGCCTAAAGCGGCCATCTTCTACTTAAATTAAAATATTCAACAGCTAGGGCAAAGCACTTGGCCACTTGCCCGGACCGCTTTGCCCTTTTTCACCGTTTTATTTTAAAAATGAACTGTGCTCAAAATGTTTATCTCATGTCGGAACAAATTTTACACAAACAAAGCCAAATAGATAAGTAACATTAGACATGTAATAAAATCATTCCGTGTTATTACAAAAGTGTTTTAAACACTGTTTAACCAAACACATGTTTAAATGTGATGCTGTCTCTGTCAAACAATATTGTCAAAAAAGTGACAGCGTCACATTTAAACACGTGTTTAGTTGAACAGTGTTAAAATAGTAGATTGTTATACAAGACGCTAAAATGACCCATTGCATACGAGGTATTTTTATTCCCGAGCTTTAGCGAGGGAATAAATAGAAACCGAGTTACAATGGGTTTTAGCGTCGTGTGTTACACTATACTTTTCACTACGATTGCGAGAAAATAAAATACAATATTAAATAGTTTATACCTACTTACTTCCGTAAACGAATCCACTCGTCTTTCTTTCCTCCACTTCATAAACTTTTTGTACAATATTTAAATAAATGATTTGTGCTTGACGGCAGAAGATTAAAATTATTTCTTTCCTATTACAGTCACACAATTCAATCAGTTTGTAATTAAGTATAAAAAAATTCTAAAGATTTCGCGCCATGGTACCTTTTTTTAATTTCTGCTGTAGCAGCTAAACAACACAAACACGCATTCTACGATTCACTCTGTGCACAGAGTATAAATAAGTCTATGATTTCACCGAAGAGATGCTTTTAGTTCCATTTTCAAAAATAAGAATGAGAAACTGGGGGCCTATTACGAAACTTGGTCACGATAGTCGTCCGCAGTTCGTCGGTTGTAGTTATTACAAATATTTTCAATGTAGCTATCGTAGTCCATATTCTATTGAACGAATAATGACGGATCCACTAGAGAGAAACTGTCAAATTTACGCAATCACTTTGCAATATCGCATACGCAAGTGCTTTGTAATAGGAATCAATCAGAACGAAGCACGGACGCAGCCGCGTGTATCGCATTAAACTTTTCGTAATAGACCCCCAGTATTAAGTCGAGCGAGTTTTTATTCGTGATTATGAATAAAGACTTTTTCGTTTTAGTACGCTCATTGGTAATAGACAAACATTAAAAAAGAAAAAACTTTATCCCCTAGGGCTTATTATGCTATTTTATCTCGACTCTTGTACGTTACAATGACGCACTTTTTGAGCAAGAGGAGTGAAAAATCTTTTGTAATAACACGCATTAAGTTTTATAGAGGTTTGATCAAAACAGATTGAATTTACCCTGGTTTTTTTTTTAAAAATGAACAAAAATCTTTCGCATGTTGCTGCGGCCATGCGTGCTGGTTCCGACCACTACCAGGCAGCTCGGTGCAGGGGTTTGCTGCATGTCATTGATGTCAGCACATAAAACATTGTACAACATGAGGCATGGCCGCTTTGCCTCCTATTGCCGCATTGACCTGACTTCCCCTACGTAATTCTGAACGCAGCTAATCCATACAAATCTAAGGACCTACCACACACATGCGGGATTTTTCCGTAGGTTACGGAATTTTTATACATTATTAATACTGCATACCTACGGAATTCCGAATGGGGATTCCGTCGTGTAATGTGGCCGGGCTTACTGTCCACTTAAAGTAACAAAATGCGATAAAAAAATTGGATAGTGTAATTTTCAGAAACTGATGAAAGAGTTGCATTTTTTATAAGTACTTACCTACCAGAAATTAATTCCACGTTATTGATTCATACGAAAAATAACTGCAACTAGGTATACGCTAGGAGTAGGAGCTGGCCCCGGAAATGGATTTGCAATTTCGGAGCAACGAAATCCCTCTAGTTAATGTGCAACACTATCATTTTTAGGGTTCCGTACCTCAAACTATGGAGCCACTAGACGATCAAGCATTTCTTGTCAATCATTTACATTGCATTTACCATTTGGGGGCGTGGCCTACTTTTGTGTAATGTATGTAAATGACTGACAAGCAATTTTGATCGTTTAGGGGGTCCATAAGATTTTTTTATTTATGAATTTTTATTTTTATTTAAAGGAAACAAACGGTCATACATAATACAATAATTATTTTGCAATGTTGAATGGATCCAAATAAGACCTATAGTTTCATTAAAGTATACAGAAAAAGTAGTTAGTAACAAAACTTTTTGAAATCTAAAAGTTATTCAAAGCAAACAAAAAAAGTTGTAGGTAGGGTCACCGGGTGAAGGGTGGGGCACTTTTTTTTGATAGTTCATATCTTAAAACCTATCAGTAAACCTGGCTTAAAATTAGGTTTGAAGTACCTATTGTACATTTTATTATCTTTCAGAATATTACTATATCATTGACCTCCGTTAATGGAGAGCAGAGTAAACAAGTTTTTTTTAAAAGAGCAGTATTGACCCACTGTGTACACCGGGTGGTGAACAATGAATCACCCCCTGGTTAACAATGGTCTAGGCGGCTTTTGTACGTAAGTGTAGGTAATTAAAGACAATTAACTATGAAATTTATTTATACATTTATGTAAAGAATCAAAAATAAAATCGGCATTATGTCGTAAGTAGGTATGTTAAAATTAACAAGAAAAACTAAAACATATCAAATAGCTTTCAAATTAATCCCTTTTGTTAAGGGTAAGCACTCACAAAAAAATATTTATTTAAAACTGTCGTTTTTCTGACCGAATAGATAAGTGTCAGGCGGTCAGGATTTGGTTTAACGTTATATCTCTGCAGAGTGGAAAAAGCAATGTTGCTGTCTGCTGCTGCCTGCCTTATAGGTACTTTTACCAGCTTTTATAGCATCTAACGCCTTTTTCATTTGTTCCTCAGTATGAGTACCTATTTTTCTTTTTGTTTTGTTTCTGATCATTCTGTAACAAATTCATATTATTTTTATAACAGAATGACCTCGTTTTGTCCTGTGAGTGTATAAATCTAAGCTGAACCTTGCGTATTCCCCTTAACAACAAGTACACAGTGAATCGCGATTCACTACGATTGAACTACGATTTTGACGAAAACATTAGCAGACTTGACCCCCTGTTCGCGTGAGTTAATCGGAACGCGGCCTATGGTGACCGATGACACAAAGATTTGCCTGGTAGAATGCGCCCATCGACATTGACAATTTGACTGAAAGTCAGTCAAATTGTCAATGTCGATGTCAGTCTGACATTGTTGAAATGAAACTTTTGATTTTTGATCGAGTCGAGTGTGTGTGAAAAAAAACTGCAAAAGTGCAGATTATTCAATAAATTATCAAACCATCTGAGACTGAAATATTTTTAGTCGCTTCGCTGCACTTTGAGAAATCAAACAAACATGGCTCAGCTGATTGACAGTAAGAAAATCCTAGAATTCTTAGAACTTGTTGGTCGTTTGAAGGTAAGTTTTTTCTCTTCCTTCCGCGTTTATTGCACGTCTAATATCGTTAGATAAATTAAAATAAAACCATCATTTAAATTCATTGCAGCATGTGAAGAGGACTGGTTGGGTGATATGCGACATCGACGAATGCGAATCTATTGCTGGCCATATGTATCGTATGGGTTTGATGACATTCCTGTTGACTGAAGAAAATAATCCTACTAAATTAGATCCATTAAAGTGCCTTCAAATAGGTAAATAAGAATATAAAATTCTATTCTATTCTGAAATGCAGTTTTAATTGTGTAAGACTTCTTCTGGAGCTCGGTGGCGCAGTGGTTTAGCGCCTGTCCCAGCGAATGCGGAAGTTAAGCAACGTTCGCAAGGTCGGTCATGGGATGGGTGACCAAAAATTTATTATCTCGAGCTCCTCCGTGCTTCGGAAGGCACGTTAAGCCGTTGGTCCCGGCTGCATTTGCAGTCGTTGACACCCACCAATCCGCATTGGGCCCGCGTGGTGGGTTATGGCCCATCCTCCTTACCACCTATAAGGAAGACCTGTGCCCCAGCAGTGAGGACATCAAAAATGGCTGATGGACAAGACTTCTCCGTGGCAACTATATTAATGTTTGGCTGCACTGAGAGATCACTTCGCAAATGGTTTATTGTAGGTTTAAGTACAAATAGTGAAACAATTTGTTGGATTGAGTGCCGCAATTTTTAATTGTGTAGTTAAAAAGATACAGCCTGAAATATGTGATCTCTAAGTTCTCACAAAAAACCGTGTACATCTGGGAAAATATTAAGTTTAAACAAGATCTTTGCTTATGGATATTTAGTATAACTTTACAACTGTGTCATTAGGGAATGCAATCTCGATCTCTGCCATTTTTGACAAGATTAATTTTTGCCAAAAATAGGACAAGATCTCGCAAGATAAACGAGATTGTACAGGAGCAAAAAACATGTGTTTCCCGTAGCTTCTGCAATAATTCCTTCAACATCAGCTGCTACTATGATGTTAATGATACTGATGATATTCCTCCTTCATTACTTTTCGAGAATACCAAGGAAGGAATAAGCATTTAATTACAGGAAAAATTAAATGCTTATTGTGATTGTGATTTGTGGCGATTATTGTGATTTGTGGCGAGTCATTAATTAAGAAATAAATTAATCAAAGATTGGTGAATTTGTTTTTGATTCTATTTGAGAGATTGATATTTCCAATTTTGCGAGGCTTAGCCAAAATCTCGCGAGATTAATAATAATAATAATAATGCTTGGACAATTTCACACAGCGCCATCTAGCCCCAAACTAAGCAAAGCTTGTAATATGGGTGCTAGACAACTGATATACTACTTAAATATAGTTTTTAAATATATACTTATTATACATACCCAGACCCGTCACAGAAATTAAAATTCATCATTTCAATTTCTGCCCGGCCGGGAATCGAACCCGGGACCTCTTGCGTGGTAGGCGGCATGTTGACCACTGCACCACACAGGTCGCCGATCGCATTGGATTGCATTCCCTATGTGTCATATTTTCCAATTTTCCTTTTTTATTTTACAGCTTTAGTCCATGATTTAGCAGAGTGCATTGTTGGTGATCTTACACCTCATTGTGGAGTCTCCCCAGATGAAAAACACCGCAGGGAGGATGATGCCATGAAGAAAATTGCAGAACTCACCGGCCTAGCTGGTGATACAATGTATAGGCTTTATCAGGTAATGATATTACAGTGGCGGTCACATAATGAATATATCCTAGTGTTTAGTTTAAAAAATATAAATAATAATCAGACATAGGTACAGGCACTGAAGAATTTATTGAAATTATTCTAACAGCTAACTGTCATAACAATTCAATATCAATTCAATTCAAAAGATAATTTTAAAGTCAAGTGACAGTCAACATGTATTGTATAAAAAGTCTGGAACGGGTGGTAGGAAAATATAGACGATTCAAAAGTACTTAATATTTAAGTTTATTTGAATAAAGCTTATTTGACTTTGACTTTAATAACATCCCCACCGAAAGTGGCGCCCTTAGAGGATTTTTTAATAAGTTGTTAATAGAAAAAGATTTTAATAAAAGTTTTCATGGAATTTTTAGTTGCTATCTACTTCTAGCAGTGACTACAAGGGAATGTAATGATACAATCTAAAAATACTAGACTCCCTAAAAATTCCATGAGAAGTTTTATTAAAATTGTGTATTAAAATAATTACAATATTAATAAAATTCACTGCGGCCATGGCAATTTTTGTCACAGACACAAATGATAACCAATAATGATAATAATGATCAAACAATATTTTGTTAAAAATTTCAGGAGTATGAGAAGCAAAGTTCACCTGAAGCAGCATTTGCCAAAGACTTAGATCGGTATGACATGATACTACAAGCCTTTGAATACGAGAAGCGTGAAAATACACCAAAAAAGCTTCAAGAATTCTTCACAGCCACTGAGGGGAAGTTTCAACATCCATTCATAAAAGAATTGGTCAGAGAGCTGTATAGTCAGCGAGAAGAGTTTGAAAAGAAGTCATTATTAAATGGTGATGCATAGTTTTCATCTAGTCTCAGTAACAACATTACAATACTATATAACTTTGCAATGCAGTATTAGGCTGCGTTCTGAAGCACGCTGGCAGCACTGTTTGTGTGAATCCAAATTTAGTAGTACCTACCTACAAAATATTACACAAAATAGGGATTTTGTACCTACTGCATTTATGGATTCGCGCTAACAATGCTGTTGGCACGCTGTTGGCGTGATTTCGGACTATATAGACATTAGCTTAGCAATGCTATGAACAATGCATGTTTTATAACACTTTAATTATAATATTATACAAGGTGAAACCTTTATAATTCAGAACACAAAGTAAGCAATAATTCATGTCTTATGTGCCAGAACTATTAGATTAAACCCCTTTTATCTGCAGACTGGTGAATGAGCCTAGTAGTGTAGGAAATAGGGATGTTGACTAATGAATAAAATAACGAAATACTAATAAAAATTGTAAACATATTAAACTTTTAGAGTAGCTTGTATACCTCTTGGTTTTATATATTGCATATTATTTGTTTTATGACCCTTCAAAGTTGGGTGGACAAGTCCATTTAAAAAGTATAAAATTTATTAAAATAAATGATACCTTTAATTAGTCCGTAAAATGTATAGCAAATTTGTCGAAGAAACCATTTTGATAAACACAATATTTAATATAGCTGCTGAACAAATTTCCTATGCGTTGCATACAAACTTGCAAGGCGTGACGTCATAACGTGCAAGGCATTAGTATGGAGCGTTTTTGATCGAGTCCATTTGTGTGCATTTCACACTGTGATATCTCGGGCAGTTTTCATGCTAGCGAATTAATTCTTATACCAATGTTTCTTTTTTTGAGAGGTAATTTATGTAACATAAAATAAAAAAAATAGTCAACATCCCTATTAAGCGATCTTTTGTATGGAGATCCCAACATTAAATCCTAAGTCAATGAAACTTTGCAGGGATGTAATGTTATATAGTATGAACCAAAACCTTAAAAAAAACTATTTGGATTATTTAAAAAATACGTTTCATTTATAATACTATAACATAGTTACTGTAAAGTTTCGTCTACTGAGGATTTAATATTTACATGTAATTAAATCCTAAACCTAACATGCAACTAACAACTGATCACCTAACCGACATGGAGGGGCACGGCTGCCGTGACCCCGGATGCGGAGCTGTGCGGGGACCTGATGCGGGCGGTGAGGATCGTGCTGGAGGCGGAGGGATACACGCACCCACTAGTCGGGAAGTACCCCATCAATGTGGAGGACGCGCCCCGAGCGTTTGAGGACTTGGACGCGGGCGCGCCTATGGAAACCCAAGCTCGGCACGACCCCCCCTCGCTGGCGACCCTGTCTCTGGGCGCGGTGAGGGCTGCGATGACGACCCACGGAACCCGAGCCGAGGACTGGCTGCCTACGGAGTGCCTCGGCGACCTGTACAGGTCCTTCTCACTGTCGTCGCTGCTCAGCTCCCTAATCCCGACTGCACCAACATCGCCAACGCCAACGCCTACGCACTGCCCGCACCTGGCCCCGGGGACGGAGCCGGAGCCGATGTCATTCACACCTGCGGAGCAAAGCCAGCTGCCGTCACTCGCCGCCCTGTCCGGGGGAGCCGCAGCCTCGGCGGCGGCACAGAATACATAATAGTACAAGTACAGAAGCATCATTTAATTAAATAGCGACTCTTGCTACGACTCAATAAGGCGCAATTCAGATCGCACACCGCTACAGCGCCTACAGTTATATTCACCTAGAAGTTTTCTCTCTTTCTATCGCGTAGCTCTCATCTCTTCTAACGCCGTTAGGGTTGTCATCTTTTATTAATGAACTGCGTAGCATTATCATAAAAGGAAAGCTATTTTAC
This sequence comes from Agriphila straminella, assembly GCA_950108535.1. Lineage (NCBI taxonomy): Eukaryota > Metazoa > Arthropoda > Insecta > Lepidoptera > Crambidae > Agriphila > Agriphila straminella. Next base: position 7,243,595 of record OX467306.1, on the reverse strand, counting down.
GTAGGTACTATGGTTAAAGAAAATCTTACAATAATATTCGAACATTACTATGATATTTAATAATCTAAGTAGGTACCTAGTACGTAAATATGGGAGACATAAAGATAACAAAAGTCAACTTTTGGTAGGTACCTATCCTAAAGTACCTACAGACTACAGATACTATATAGGTTAGGTAGGTAGGTATCTTAGTTGTTTATCCTTACTTGTCCTGTTTAGTAATTTAGAAAACAGTTTTTGTTTGTTGACATACAACACCTATTAAAAATTATGCTTTCTTACGAAATCAAATTATCATGATAATTAACTTTATTTCGTAAGTAGGTAAGTAATTATTATTTCAATAAATAGTTGGGTGAAAATTATTTACCAAATATTTAAGACAACAAGTACCTACGTAAGAATAAACGGACTATAAGTATATAAACTAGGTACCTACCTACCTACCTACCTATAAGTAAAGTAGACAAGCGTTCTTCTTACCACTTTACTATGTTATTATGAAAAAATGGTCGAGTAAGCGCGGGAAACGTGCGGTGGTCGCGCGGCCCTCTGGCAGTTGTATCGTGGACGATACGCCGAGCGGTAGGTACATAACGCGTGGCCTTGAGCGAGTGACGGATGCCTGGCTGCGGCGCGGCGGCGGCCGTCGCGGCTGCTGCACCTCCTCCGCCACCGCCACCATCGCCTCCGCCTTTCTCGGCCGCGGCGTCGTCATCGTCACCGTCGTCGCCGCCCCCCTCCCGCCCGCCTTCCCCCTTCCACTCTCACTCTCCATCTGGTTCCCGCGACTCGCCGTCCGCCGTCCACTAACGACGACGGTATACTACTATTGGCTTATTCTCTACTTAAAAATATTTTTATTTTATTATGCAAGTAAATAACTTTTGCAAGCCATTCAATTTTAGACATACTAGAAACTATAAATATGAACATTTCATTTCAGTCAATCGTCATACTCATATATTTATTTTCGTTTTTATTACCTATGTTTAATAGATCTGCTTATTTTATATTATCTGTATGATGTAAGTTTTGTTATTACATCACCATCATGTCATACCTACTAATTATTACATAATTTTCAACCAAGATATTGTAGGTAACCTCAATTAAAACTATTTGTAAGTAAAATATTGAAAGTCCTACTACTCTGTAGGTACTGTTTTAAATCTTATTTTAACTTGTGATAATATTAGTACCAAGTTTTATTATTTGAGTTACCAAACCGAATACTTGTATAATTATTATACATATTTATTTTTAATTAGTTGCTAAGATGGTACTAATGTTAAACTTTATAAAGAAGTTAAGCTTGTAAAGTCAAATTTAATTTAAAGAAGCTAAAAATATGTTATTTATTATCCCCTTGTTTATTTTATTCGTTGTTTTTTATTAATATTAGGTACTTATAACTAAATTCCTTATAAAACTAGCTTTGTTTCAAGTATACCAAATGACAGTTTAAGTACTTAAATTTAGTTATAGTTCGTACATTGTTAAGTAATATAGTTTCATTTAACTAATAACCACTTTTACTACATGTTACATTTAAAATATGTATCAGGAACATTCCTAGTTTCTTATCGAAAAAATAATTAGAATTTGTCACTTGAAATTAAATTCGAGCTCTCTATAACATTTTTTTTTATTTTTATCCAGATACCTACTTACCCGGTAGGTATCCCCTTTCCCTAGTACAGTCACGTCTAAAATATGTGTAGGTACATTTTAGAACTTTGTCACTTTGTTGTAGTTGTAATTTGTCATGAATTTCTGTTCAAAAAAATCATTGCTTTGTTCAAAACTGTATACATTATCATATTAATAAGCGTGACTGTACCTACCTAGGTAGGTACTAAGATTTGTTGAAAGTTGAAATTGATGATGTTTTTAGATAAAAACAGAAAAAGCAGAAAATAACTGACAATATTAATTATCTAGGGTCGTGGAACCAATAGCAGAGCAGTCACCTAAAGCTGACCAAAACGGGGTTTTATTGCAATATTAAAAAAGCAAAGCATGCAAAGTTGGTAGTTTTTGGTTTTCCAATAGTGGCAACACTATATCTGTCAATCATCATAAAAACTTGCTTCCCATTGGTGGAAAAATGTGACGTTTTCTTGCTGCAACGATGGCGCCGCGTGAGTAGTCAAGATTTTTACTAAGACATAAAATTTCGTATTACTTTGGAAATCGTGATCCATCTTGAATTGTGTTTATGTTTATGGATTCATTAAGCATCAAAGTTAATGAGGGGCTATGTTTTAAGTAATTTTTAACAATATTTGTGCTGTTCACTAAATAATGTGATTTTTAGAGCCCTGGTTATGTTTAGGGGCACCAAAATTACAATTTTCCTTAAGCTGACCAGACTGGTCAAGTAATGGGAAAACATGTTTTTTATAAAATTTAACTTTCTCATTTGATTTTTATTAATATTGTTAAAGTTAATTAAGTTTTTTCTAATAATAAGAAACCTTACCAATCTAATCTAAGCTCCATAGTATTCAATGAATAAGATTTTAAGTTGATATCTACTTCTGCTTTGCTTATGATACAGTCTGTTGATTTATTTGATTTTTATTGATATTGTTAAAGTTAAATATATATTTTTTCTAATAATTAATGTAAGTTCCATAGTGTTCAATAAATAAGATCTCAAGTAGATATATACTACTGCTCTGCCTAAGATACAGTTGATTTACCTATTTGATTTTTATCAAAATTATTAAAGTTAATTAAATTTTCATGCTGATAATGACAAAGTGTTTCATTTAACATCCTATTATATGAAGCTATCTTGAACTATATAGGGTAATTTTGCAAATTAATTGACAATTTGAGGTGGTCAGGTATTGGATAAAGTAGTGGTCATCTATTGGTGAATGGTGGTCAGGTAATGGAGACTTTTGAATTTTTGCCTTTGGACCGGCCTTACACAAAATCTATTGTAATATCTAAATAAATTTTTGCCCCATTTGTATAAGTATGTATCTAAGAATCATGGTGCCAAAGGCAGCATCGCTCAAATGAAAACTGCGCACACAGTGACCGCAGGAAAGTCAAAATCCGCTTAAGTGGTCCACTATTGGTTCCATGACCCTACCTCCTATTTTATTTTTTTATTGTACTACAATAAAATAATGTACAAGAGGCGGACTTAATGCTGAAAGCATTCTATCCCAGTCAACCCTTAGGGAACAGATAGCCACGAATGCGGTACATTTAATAGTGTATAATAATTACCTATACATTCAGTATAATAAATACATACATAAATTCTTCTACAATAATATAAAATACATGTATTATATACGTACAACATTTGTTCTACGACTTTTATCATAACTCTAAGGCTGTCCCTGCCAAAATGAAGGTTTGCTTTGGCATGGACCATTGTGTCCTACATCTTGGCATGGACCACTTTGAAAACCGCAATTCTGACTACATGGAAAATTTCTCCCCAATTAGTCCCAACTAGTCCTACTTTTTCGGAATTAGTCCCAAAAAGGACTGAAAGATATAAGCGATTTAAATGGTCCATGCCAAAGCAAACCTTCATTTTGGCAGGGACAGGCTATATCTAGTGAACCTAAACACCTAGCCAGGATCTGATTATTCAAAAAAAATCTCCCTTTTTTATGGATCCCGCAATGCCTAGAATCAAAACGAAATGAAGCGCCGTTCAAAAAATATAAAGGAATGATTTGGTCCCTGCCAAAATCAACCTACATCTTGGCGAGGACTTTTGAACCAGGTCACCTAGAGAAAATCTGATTATTGGAAACGATTCGTGTAAATTAGTCCCAATTAGTCCTAAAGCCACAAAATTAGTCCCCCTTTAGTTTAGGAGAAAATCGGAATTAAAGTTTGGTTTTTATAGTACAGGAGCCGACTTCCTATTTAGTGACGATGTTTGTAACTTGTTTTATTTTTGCGTGTTTATGTTAAAATAATGAAGTGTTATTAACGTATAATGTAAAACAAAAGTATAACGTAAAGTAATACGTAACTTTTATGCATTTTCGAAACTCAAAACCTTAATTTTTAAGTCATAAAATAAAAATGATTTCTTAGAGGTATTTTGATCCCGGGCTCCTGGACTATATCAAAAACATGTACAGTCGCGTACAAAATAATTTCAAAAGAAGTATGAAATGGTCATGTATAAAGTTGAATTTTAAAGTTATATTGCTTTTCTTTCGAAACTATTCATATTTGGAGTAGAGAGTGATTTTCTTCCTTCAATGGGTTCACTTGAAACTTTGTACCTATACAGGGTTATTTGTATATTTATCTCTCATCACACCATCAAACTGTGCAACTTTCATTATAGGACCAACCTTGAAAACGAAAAAAAAAATCAGCTGTTTCATACATTTGAGAGATGAGAGAGATATTTTTTTTATTAACTCAAAGACCACACGTTACAATAATTAAATAAAGCTAAAAGTTCACAAAAAAACAGGTCTTAGGGCTAACTAGGACCTACCTCAGCTTGTGTTGTCATGACACATACGTGTCACAGCAACGCTGGTATTCTAGTAGGACCTTTTATATGCGTGGCAATGCGCGGTATGTGACAAACAAAGGATTTTATATACATGCATACATACAAAATTAAAAAAAAAAACAAAATTAATTAAAAGACACGGATTTCGATGGAGTACCTACCTACGCATTGTACTTATGTATGGAACAGGTGTTTTTTTTCTAGTTTAACAAGAAAATAACAACTCAATGTTAAAAAAATAAAAAAAATACAAGATGGCGGCCAACTTTTTTGTTTGTATGCCGATTTCGATGAAACTCGGTTTTTGCTACTATTTTGACAAGAATACAGCAATGCAATGTTAAAATATAAAAAAATCCAAGATGGCGGCCAACTTTTTTGTTTGTAGGCCGATTTCGATGAAACTCGGTTTTTGCTACTATTTTGACAAGAATACAGCAACAATGCAATTTTAAAAATATAAAAAATCCAAGATGGCGGCCAACTTTTTGTTTGTAGGCCGATTGCGATGAAACTCGGTTTTTGCTACTATTTTGACAAAAATACAGCAATGCAATGTTAAAAATATAAAAAATCCAAGATGGCGGCAAACTTTTTTGTTTGTAGGCCGATTTCGATGAAACTCGGTTTTTGCTACTATTTTGACAAGAATACAGCAATGCAATTTTAAAAATATAAAAAATCCAAGATGGCGGCCAACTTTTTTGTTTGAAGGCCGATTTCGATGAAACTCGGTTTTTGCTACTATTTTGACAAGAATACAGCAATGCAATTTTAAAAATATAAAAATCCAAGATGGCGGCCAACCTTTTTGTTTGTAGGCCGATTTCGATGAAACTCGGTTTTTGCTACTATTTTGACAAGAATACAGCAATGCAATGTTAAAAATATAAAAATCCAAGATGGCGGCCAACTTTTTTGTTTGTAGGCCGATTTCGATGAAACTCGGTTTTTGGTACTATTTTGACAAGATAACAGCAACACTATGTAAAAAATATAAAAAATCCAAGATGGCGGCCAAATTTTTGTTTATGGGCCGATTTCGATGAAACTCGGTTTTTTGCTACTATTTTGACTAGAAAACAGCAACGCAATGTTAAAAATATAAAAAACCCAAGATGGCGGCCAACTTTTTTGTTTGTGGGCCGATTTCGATGAAACACGGTTTTTGGTACTATTTTGACAAGAAAACAGCAACGCAATTTAAAAAATCCAAGATGGCGGCCAACTTTTTTGTTTGTGAACCGATTTTGATGAATCTCGGTTTCTGGTACTATTTTGACAAGAAAATAATAATGAAATATTAAAAAATAAAAAGCCAAGATGGCAACTTACTTTTTTGTTTGTGAGCCGATTGATTAACCTCTAAGTGCCAGAGCGGTCGCCAGCAACCTGACATAATTCTGTACACAGCAGACATTATAAATAATATTGTAAACTGTAACTACCACTTATACGCTGATGACCTTCAGCTTTATTTGCCTTGTCACCCAAACGATGTCCAAAGTACAGTACAAAAGATTAATAAAGATTTGGAAAGTATTACTAAGTGGTCAACTGATAACTGTTTAACGTTAAACCCTTCCAAATCTAAGTGTATGGTTTTGGGCTCCAAAAAACAGGTGCAGAAAATTGTTTCAGCTAATCCAATTATTAAAATAAACAATGAAACCATTTGCTTTACTCTGGAAACGCGTAATCTAGGTCTTGTAATGGATTCAGAGTTGAGGTTCGAATCACATATAAAGGAAACTGTCCGTAATTGTTTTTACCGACTGAAGGTCCTCTATCAAATTCGAAATTTTTTATGCACCAAAACAAGACAAATTTTGGTAGAATCTCTGGTGCTATCAAAATTTAATTATATGGATGTAGTGTATGGCCCTAGATTGCTGTCGAAAACGATAAATTTGATACAGAGGGTACAGAATGCTTGTGCCAGATTTTGCTATAATATTCCGCCTAGAAGCCATGTATCCCCCTATATTAATGGTACTAACACACTGAATATGCGGTCTAGACGGGATGTACACTTAGCTCTGCTTTTGTTTGGTATAGTCAAAAATCGTAAGCCGCTCTACTTGTATGAGAAACTCGTATGGTCTACTCGCACCCGCTTAGCTAGGCTTGACGTACCCATCCACCGCACCGCCGCTTTCAGGGGTAGCTTTAAATTTGCTGCAACCAAAATATGGAACGACATACCACCTCCCCTGCGTCTCCTTACTTCTGCGACTTCTTTTCGGGTAAAAATAAAAGAGTTGATTCTGTATAAACAGATAAATAGCGCTACCTAATGAACACTGTTTGACCTACTATAATATAAATTATCCATTCTTTATATACTTTTCGGAACCTCTGCATTAATATTTCAAAGTCAAATTTGATCTATTTAAATATAAATTTAATAAATTATGCACTTTTGAATATGTTTAATCTATTGTATAAGCTTAATATTTTGTTTTTATATAACGATGCTCATCTATCTCATTACTGAAGCGAAACTGTTCTAAATGTCTGTTCTAAGTTAGCATAAATTGATTTATTATGTTATTGCATTGTTTGACGAGTGTTGTCGCTATAAAAAACATTTGGCTCCACCTGAAAATCAGTGTCGCACAGGATGTGGCAATAGCTGAGGTTGGAGACCATTTTGGCAAATTTTCTTTTAAATTGTGTTGATTTTTTGTAACAAATGCCTTTACGCTGAATAAATTTTTTCACTTTCACTTTCACTTTCTATAATCGCCATATTGCCGTTCTGTCAAAGCCCAAGCGGTCGCCGGAGACCGGTACCGGTAATCGGTTTTTTCTCTACGTAAATAACTATGATTTTGGTATCTAGAAATGAGAAAAGTATTCATAAATAAAACTATCTTTACAAAATGATAAATTATAGCCTGATTACGAAATTATCGGGTTTTTTGTGAAAGACGCCATTTTATTTCTTTCTTGTCAGTTGGTGGGGAGGGTTTTTTGTTTTTTAACAAAATGGCGGATGGCGCTGAAGGGTTAAACCATTTCCGTATAAAAATCAGCTGTTTCATTTTGACAGAGTAAGGTATTGGACTTTTATGTATTTGTCCATCATTATGTATTTAATTGTACTTAAAAAAATTCTTAAAAAGCTTTTGCATGGAACAGCTGATTTTTTTTCACCGTAGAAGTCTCATAGTGAAAAAAAACCACTCTAAAATAAAAATAAATAAACCTACCAAATAACCAAAGAACGAAAAAAACAAACACCTGCCAAGTGCCAATTCAGTGTTGCCGTTTTCCCGTAAAATGTTGTCATAGACGAAAGTTGAAAATTAAACCTAATTTAAAAAAAAAAATTTAAATAATGCAAAATGCCAAGTTCACATACATGTAAAATGGGGTGAAAAAATGCTAAATTTGAATAAACAAAATGGCAACACTGCCTTTCATGCCTGTAATTTTTTCTAGTAACTTTTGACTTGTGTAAAAATTTGGAAAAAAATAGGTAGGTACTAAAAATATCGATAAAAGTCACTAGAATATTAAAATAGTTTTGATAAAAAATGTGTAAATAAAAGCGAATTTATGATATCAAGCACTCCTTTATTAATAATTATAGGCAAATAGTACCTACATAATTAACAAAGGTGTAGGTACCTACGAAAATATGTAATAGGATTCAATTTTTCACAATTTTGCTTAAAAACATTAAAATATATTAGGTAAGTTATACTTTTTTAGCGACTAAATTACAAAAATATTAAAAAAATCCGCTAATCCAGCTACTATGTCGCTAGAACGGCAACACATCATGTAATGTATGACAAAAACGAACTATTTTTTTGGGTGTGGTATGGCTTGGTTAAGCCATTTAGACAACATGTTTCGCAACATTTAGGTACCTGTCTCGTCCATTTTGCTTCAAATGGATGACACAGATAGATGATTCACAAGCTGCACGACAGTATTGTCAGCACTATAGTGCTGACAACTGTACTTTTTGGTACGTTCTGGCAACACTGTTGACAATCGTGTCGTGTAATTGTTTGTTCGTAGGAAAACGCCCTTACAATCCCTCCCTCTTAGCCTAGCATGACCACCGAAACGTGATATGGTACCCAGTGATTTATCACGTTTAACTGGAGGGAGGAAGGGCTGCCCCCCTAGCATGACCGACAATACACGATATATATCGTTTTGTCGACACTCGACTGTCAAATTCCATTGTTTTATGGCAGTTAAACGTGATAAAGCTCTATATCATATTATCGCGTTTCGATGGTCATGCTAGGGGGGCATGAGCATATTACACTATCATATATTATTTATCGGATGCTATCTCCGACGAAGATAGTAAACATATATCTCGGATGATATATACATGATTTGTTTATTTGTGTGTATATGATAGTGTAATATGGGCCTAAAACTTTATTCCGTTCCGCAATGCGCAGTGTTCCGATTGTAAAACTTATGTTCACAGATACTGTTTGTGCATTCCTCAATCTACGAAAGTTCGTGCTTAATGTTTTACAATCGGAACACTGCGCATTACGGAACGGAATAGTTTTATGTAATTAATTTTTACTGTACGCTTTTGGACATGACTGTACTTATATCAAAAAACGGAATTTCTCCTAAACTAAAGGGGGACTAATTTTGTGGCTTTAGGACTAATTGGGACTAATTTACACGAATCGTTTCCAATAATCAGATTTACTCTAGGTGACCTGGTTCAAAAGTCCTCGCCAAGATGTAGGTTGATTTTGGCAGGGACCAAATCATTCCTTTATATTTTTTGAACGGCGCTTCATTTCGTTTTGATTCTAGGCATTGCGGGATCCATAAAAAAGGGAGATTTTTTTTGAATAATCAGATCCTGGCTAGGTGTTTAGGTTCACTAGATATAGCCTGTCCCTGCCAAAATGAAGGTTTGCTTTGGCATGGACCATTTAAATCGCTTATATCTTTCAGTCCTTTTTGGGACTAATTCCGAAAAAGTAGGACTAGTTGGGACTAATTGGGGAGAAATTTTCCATGTAGTCAGAATTGCGGTTTTCAAAGTGGTCCATGCCAAGATGTAGGACACTGGACCATTTAAATCGCTTATATCTTTCAGTCCTTTTTGGGACTAATTCCGAAAAAGTAGGACTAGTTGGAACTAATTGGGGAGAAATTTTCCATGTAGTCAGAATTGCGGTTTTTAAAGTGGTTCATGCCAAGATGTAGGACACGTCGTGTTGTACAATTAGAAACATGAGTCAAGGGGATTAAATTTTATTTTTTCATGAAATCCCTTTAATTTATTTCCTTTAAGTGAAATTAAACTCTAATTCCTTGATTCAAAGTTTCTATACAACACGACTACGAAAAGCTTCGCTACCGACAGTACGATAGTCTGGCCCTGTGCCGAAACTAAAGCTGGTAAAATAAGAAGTCCATTCGAAATAGCTAAATATCACTAACACCTAGGGTTACCAGATGACAGGAATTTTCCGGACATGTCAGGAATTTAAGGCATCTGTCAGGAAAAAAGGGAAAAACTGTAGTTGTCAGGAATTTTTGATGTCCCAAAAAGTGTAAGATTTGTTAATCATTTTGGTGAGAAAAAAAAATGAAACGTCAACTAAATAGATGATGTACTTAGATGACAAAATGTCAGGAAATTTACTGAAAAGTCAGGGAAAAGTCAGGAAATCACATTATTAGATCTGGTAACCCTACTAACACCTAACACCCCTCAATCTCCTAATTTGAGGTCAAGATCATTTGTAGTATCTATGTTGGACCATTTATTGACTGGCTTTTTACATTTTTTTAGGGAGTACCTACTTAATTATACTAAAATGAAATAAAATACAGCGTATTTGTAACTTTTACTAATTTATTGTACAAAAAAGGGTAATTGAGTAATATACATAGAGACCTATTCAGTCAAATTCATATTACGATTTGCATAAATACTAGCTATATGATATTGTGACTTGTGACCTTTCGTGAAATTTTATTAATCAACTACTGTTCAGATCTTACCCGTATTAACAGCTCGACTGACTGAAATACTTATTAAAAGAAAACCACAGCTTGTTGTTGGGCAATTTATTGAATTAATTAGGCTTTAGTTAGAACTGAAATTTTAGTACAAACTTGTAAATGTAAATTAAACGATTGCTTATATCACATGAACAATTTCAGCTTTCAGCAACAAAGCTCAAATATTATAATTAATGTTCATCTTTATGGAGCAGTCAGTTAATGTTTAATTACAATATTAATTTATTAATCAACAGCTTGCTTCATTTTATTGCCTCCAGCTTGCTCCTCCTTTCTTCGTTGTTTTTCTCTCATTAATTCAGCATCTCTGAAATAATAGTGGAATTACACACACAATCCTCAACACACTACACAACAAAAATACATCATAGCGAAAGATGTCATTTTGATGATTTACTCCTGTCTGTCATTGTCAGTCAGTTCTTTTAAAAAAAAATTCTAGACTTTTATTAAAGTGTCTAGCTTTTTGTCAGGACTTTCCTAATTTGATATGGTAACCCTACCCAAGGGGAACTTAAGGTCATGGCACACTATAACGGCACCGCAACAGCACGGCAACAGCACGGCGTCACCTCGAATTTAGGCTACGGCCACAGAATATATAATAGTACTAACGTCTACGGCTAGCCGGCGCGCCGTAAGCACGCTGAGGCGCCGCCCGCGAGCTGTGAGCTCGCCGTCCGCGCGCTGACCGCGAGGTGCAAGCTTGCTATCACCGCGAACACAATGATGATCAACACGACACTTGAATATATCAATTTTGTATATCACATCAAATACAATATCAATATCTGAGTAAATCTCTGTTTAAATTTCTCAAATCCATCAAGAAATGACATAATTATTAAAGATTTAAAAAGTAAGTTTAAAAAACACGGCCGGCCCGTGCGGATCATGCGATGACGTCACGTGCCACGATCGCCCGAACAAACACCTGCCGCACCGCTGAGTGGCGCACTTGGCTGATGACGTCATCAGCCAATCGTGAATTGGGGAGCGTTTTTGAGAATGTGACACGAAAATCGCTCTATCTTCGTCATTTTTGGTCCAATTTCAATAATTCTTTCACTGAAACTCTACATATTTATCTAAAAACCTCGTTGATCCTCATTGTATGGCATTTTGTGATTGAACACACCTAGGACTAGCACGTTTCCATAATGTCTCGGATTACATTCTGTGAACTAGAAATACCAAAATTGCAATAGGTATACCTATAATATTTGAAGAGTTTCCTTAATTTCTCCTGGATCCTATCATCAGATCCTGACCTTATGACAATGGGATCAACTTGGAAGCTTATACTTTCAAACGCAGGCTGCGAGTCGAGTCGTATGGTAGCGGTAAGCGTGCTGACCGCCCGCCGTTGGCTTTTTCTTATTGACATTATAAAATGTATTTTACGACACATGGTTTAAAGCTCTAATTTGAATGACAAGTTAATTGCTGGGTTGGAGCGGTGCTGCTGTGGTGCCGTTATAGTGTGCCATGACCTTTAGACTGAGGGGCCACAGGAAAGTAATGGTAGTATTTAGTATACCTATGTTTCCTCTCTTGTAAAGACAACCCAGTCTTCTCATTTGCATTTTTCTTCTTTTGCTGTTCTTGTTGTTTCTTTTGGTTCTTGGCTCGAGCCAAATCTCGCTGATTTCCACCTGTAAAAAATACCAAACTAGGTCAATATAATAATATGGAACAGTGTAAAGAAATCACTCATACTGAAACCAGTTACATTTTCATTACTGTGGAACTTTATCTGAAAAGTGCAACTTTTTACTGCGCAAACTTAAAATGAAATGTGTAGCAAAAGTAGGTAATAAACACCACGAGACGACCACTATTAGGGCTCGCTCGGTGATGCTGTAATTCATTACCACTAGACTAGAATATTCTAGGCATTCTGTGAATTAATATTAGAAACAGGAATTTGTACAATGCAACTAGTTTACTCACATATTTGATTACCTACCTATGTTTATTGACATAAGATTACAGTAAGTAGATATAAATAGTGGAACTTACGGGTCATCCTGGGTTTATTTATAAAAATAACAAACTTGAATCAGAAAGTCCAGAGCCCGGACGATACGCTAGTCCGGTCGAAACCTAGGACAACGCACCGCCCTCTCTTTTTCCAATAATAAAGAAACTTTTAGACAACTAAAAGAGAATAGCTGGCTGTGAAATGAAAAATTGAAAAGCTACAGCCAGCTGGTCACAACCACAAACAATGGATGCCAAATTAATGATGGCGGCGGTCGTCAGTATTGCCATCTATCTATGCCAATTGCCAACAGCCAACAGTCGATTTACCCTATCCACTGAATCTAATATATTTCAAAACGTCGTTGAGAGATCTACTGCCATCGCGATGGGGCATCATGAAGAGGGTATAGTGGTGCAGTAATATCTGAGTGGCTGCCAGGATGGCTTGTGATGATGCAAAATTATGGCTTGTTGTGTCGGTTTTTCAGGCGCACATCAAAGTATAGTGGGCCGTAGAATAGTAACGAATTTTAAAAGCCGAGCGAGGATATTATCTGGAACTGGAATCCCCAAAATAAATATTACAAAAATAAAAATTGCTTCAGGGGTTCAGAACCTACGCTCCGAGTGCAACTTTAGGCTCTAACGTAACGGCGTAGGTAGTTCCAAACATTATGTTCGCCAAAACTACGAATGAACACAGCCATCGTGTGGATGACGCCACGGTGATGGCGGCCATTACGTGCCATTTGATAGACCATCGTGTAGAGATTGATTGAAATAAGAAACCGTTCAGTTCAAAAGCAGGCCTTAAACAGGACTGTTTAAGGCCGTTTTTATTATCTCCGCCATTTCGAAAAATTTAGATAAACTGGTGCCACCAATGATTTTAAAAGTCATAAAATCACAAAATTTCACGAGAACCGGTTGAAAAATGCGGTAAATTTATGAAAAAACCGGTAGAGTAGAACAAACGGACAGCTGGAAGGAAGCAAAGATTTAAATCGATATATCCGCCTTCGTACTAAAAATCTGTTGCATTATTTCAAATCTGTCAAAATAGCGCATGCATGCGAGATGGGTTGTTTACGTCCATCGGAATTGACAACAGAAGGAAAATAAACTTCCATAATAATTGAAATCTAAAAGTTACGCGTGAAATGTTACACCATTTTGCTTTATTTGTATTTCTATAATTGTTGGTGCATAGATAAAGGCACAAGACGACAATTTGAAAAAGTTCTCATGACATGTGGGTTCTCTAAATAATTGACACTGTGTTCAAATCAGCACTGATAACCATCATTGACACATTTTGGTGAGCTCATACTATGGTAAGGGCATATCTAACGATTTAAATAAAGGAAGGACATACGAAAAAAGTTTTGGCCAAGCTGAAGCAGAGAAGCTTTGCTCGGTCAATAATTTTGACGCGAGAGGATCAGGGGCTCTATTTTTGAATCGCTCGTATGACATAGTTTTGTCGCATGCGACTTAAGTCACACTCGTCTTCCAAGTCGCATGACGCCGATTTTCCGTATTTTTGAATAGTTCGTTTTAGGAATACAAAATGTTGAATTTTATCCGTTCCACGCAGAATTTAGAGAAAACCGATAACTACAGCAACGAAAACGGAACGTAATATCCATGTTTCTATTGGCTGTTAAAAAAAATCTTAGTTAAAAAAGGAGAAAATAATATCGCTCGCCGTACCGTATCGCTCGGCTCGGCACTCGTTGCGGTCGAGCGATTAAAAAATATGGAAAGCATTATAACTCCAAAGCCTAAAGCTACCAGAAAATATATAATTCACAACAGTTTTGGAAAAGTTTACCAACCCCATTGTTACTTACAGAAAAAACGGCTGTTTCGACAAGTACAAAATGCCTTATTATTTAAAGTTTAATATTTAAAATAAATACTCATTCTAACAAATCTTTTTTCCAAAAATATCTTCGGAAAGCATGATATTATGTACTACACACGTACAAATTATCACGAGCGGCAGCGCAGTGGCGCGGAGCGTGCGTGAGCGCGGGCGGGATCACGTACGGCGCAGCCACGACTGGCGCATCTTTATCATCTATAAATGTTGTCAGTATGTGCGTGCGACGCTCATACGTACGGGCCGCGCTTACATACAAACCACGTTCGGGCGTATAATGAGTAAGACGACTTACTTATTTGATTCTACTATGACCAAACGCTCTAACGACCACGGCGCGGCGTTCCAAACATTAGAGCGTGACGTTTCGGTTGATATGACACAACCATCCCGTTCCAAACGTCCGAGCGACCAACTTTTTAACCTTCAAAATCTTTGGTTGGAAAACGCTCTGACGTTTGTCTATAGAAAAAATGACAATGTCAATTGACATTATTTTGTATTTTGATGTTTTTGAGTCTAATTCTTAAAATAATCATGGTAGATCCTCAATTAACGGATTTTATTTGATTTAGAATAAAGAAAAGTTTAAATTATTCGTATTCCAAATGGAAAATGAAGACTTTGTATTGACATTGACATTTAAAGTTCTTGGTCGTTCCGAACCTTAGAGTGAGTAAATAAACAACCAAAACGCGCTCTAAACGCAACCTAGAGCTACTTTGGCTACGGCATGGCGATTATAATCGATTTTAGCGCGAATCCGACCAAATTAAGGGGATTGTCAAGCAAGCGGTCTCCATACCTTTTCCCACTCTCTAAATCTTAAACTACAGCAATGAATTTTTGGTATGTTTTTGAAATGCCTAAAAACTAGGGCTGTTTTGATTTTTAAAATATTCATTGTAGATTTGAAAATATTGGCACTTCTGTTTTGTATAAAATCACTAAAATGCAAATATTTGAAATCTATTATAGATATTTAAAAAATCAAAACGTACAGCCCTAGTATTTAGGTCATTTCAAAAAAATACCAAAAATTAATTACTGTAGGTTAAGGTTTAGAGGATGGGAAACGTTATCGCCGTTTGTATGGAGACCGTTTGCTTGACAATCCCCTTAAGTAATAGTCTCAATATACCTATTACACATAATAGGGTTTTTGTACCTCCTACATTTATTTGGATTCGCGATAATATCGATATTATCGCTATGCGGACCGCGCCCTTTGTCTGTGTTTGGTCACTGATGGTATAAAATAGAAAATATAATGGTTGCGTTCAGGGGCCTTACTATGAGCTCTTATAGCAGGGCTTATATTGAAATGCATTACATTTTCGTACTATGACCTCAATGGTTAGTATGAAAGCCGGCCTAAAGCAGTCCTGTTTAAGGCCTGCTTTTGAACTGAACGGTTTCTTATTTGCTGATGGTAAGCCCCCAGAACGTTTGAGCGTCGGTTGTTTGGTTGTTTTTTAACTCGCTGTAAGGTTTGGAACGACCAAGAACTTTAAATGTCAATGTCAATACAAATTCTTCATTTTCCATTTGGAATACGAATAATTTAAACTTTTCTTTATACTAAATCAAATAAAATCCGTTTTTTGAGGATCTACCATGATTATTTTAAAAATTAGACATAAAAACATCAAAAATACAAAATAATGTCAAATGACATTGACATTTTTTCTATAGACAAACGTCAGAGCGTTTTACAACCATCATTTTTGATGGTTTGGTTGCAACGCTCTGGGGCCTTACTATGAGCTCTTATAGCAGGACTTATATTGAACGGCCTTACTTTTTCGTACCATGATCTCAACGGTTAGTATGAAAGCAGGCCTTAAGCAGTCTTTTTTACGGCCTGCTTTTGAACTGAATGGTTTCTTATTTGCTGATGGTAAGCCCCCTGACGTTTGGAACGACACGGTTGTGTCATCCTAATGTCACGCTCAAATGTTTGGAACGCCCTTAGAGCGTTCGGTTGTGGTTAGGTTGCACTCGGAGTATAGGTTTGGAACGCGCCTAATATCCTGTGCAATACCTAGTATTTCTCTATGAATGAATGACCTAAATTGAACTAATCTGTGTCGCTGTCAAAATGTCGGTCGATGCACAAGTTTTAGGTAGCAATGAAAATAATAAAAAGAACGATAAATCAATGAAACCATTATTTCCAAAACGGGAAGAATGCTCACATGTGTCTTGTTACTGGTGCGTTTAGTTAGTTTTAATGTCCATACAGTTTTATTGGCCATAACGATTGCCTAATAATAATTATTGTTTCTTTGTTTTGGGTATCATCTGCGTAGTGAAGAAAATGTGTGGAAGCTATGCCAGGATGCCTCTTTGAGAGTACCGGAGGAATTGGATAGGTGCTATGTGGTATTCATATCCAACCCTTGCCGTACAGTGCCTCTGTGGAAACAAAGGGCTGGGCGTGAAGAGGACCGCCTTGTCATATGGGTGTGTGTACCAAACCGTGTCACGCTATACATACTGCATTGAATATTGAATATCTTTTGACACGAAAGGTTCTTTGTTTGCAATGACTTTCAACATAATATTAAATTTGACCTATTTTTCATTTTCAGGACTACCATGTGATATTTCTGTATTCTTGGGATTTCAAGACATGCCTTGTTTATGATTTGGATTCGGAATTGCCTTTTCCAACATTTTTCCACAAGTATGTAACAGAGACATTTCGTACAGACCAAGTTTTAAAGTCGGATTTCCATAGGTAATTTTAAAACAATTTTGTTTTTTTATTATGTGGCTATATTGCGCTTACCATTGTGTTTATCACTCTCACTGGAGATAGTAATTTTTTGAACTCTTAATTGCTCCAACAATCTTAGAGGGATTTTATGTGTTAACTCTTTAAGGCATGGAAAATGAGACACAATAAATTTACTAATATTGTCCGGACGCATGCGACCATGTGGGCATTGAATAATTAATGTAATGCTTAAAATAATATAACAAAGATTAGAATAAACATTCACTAATTTGCAGATTCTTTCGTGTAGTACCTGCAAAACAGTTCTTGCAAAACTTTGCATCTGATCGGCGTCACATGAAACGAACAGATGGTTCATGGATCAAGCCACCACCTCCATATCCTGCAATAAGTACACCCCGTAAGTTCATCAAGGTTACTGATTATCTTATCAAATATAATAAGTAATAATAATAATAAATGCTTGGACAATTTTACCATCTAGCACCAAACTAATCAATAAAATAAGCCTTCAATCACAGAAGATCCATTGGCCAAGTTCACAATTAAAATTAATTTCTGTGACCCACCACCCACCACAGAAGTATAAATTCATCATTTCAATTTCTGCCTGGCCGGGAATCGAACACGGTACCTCTTGCGTGGTAGACTGGCATGGTGACCACTGCACCACTCAGGTCGTCATTTTAGTATTTGTTTCTTTACAGATTCAACACACAATTTAGATGAATTCATCAACATGGACGTAGGTGCAGGACCAGGTCAGGTACTCAATTTAACTGACTTTGTTCAACGATTCTACAAAATTAACAAGTAGTACAAAGATGATGATCGTAGATAGTGAAATTTTCATAACCCCTATTGGTTTATGGTTTTTGTTGATTATGTTTTAATAATCTTTGTTTTTTTTTGGTTAAATTGTTCATAATACCATGTTCCTTTATTGTGACTGACTACTTCTGTATCTTAAATTACTATCTAATACTACTCAGAAACTGTCATTAGGCTTTGTTATCAGCTTTAAGAAACTTAGACTTGCCTATAAGAAGTGTCTGACAGTCTGTCAGTCAGTAGCAGAGCGAGCTAATGAAAACATATTAATATGATTGCATATAGTAAAGCGCTGATGAACTCGCTTGTACAGCTACGTCGCGCTATAGGGGATCATATTATGGCGATAAAAACATGCGTTTAGTGCGACGCGTCATCACAACCGACAACAATCAGCACTGATGGTGTACGCTCACCTCAAATCGGTCAAGCACTACTCAGCTTTAATAGACAAGTTCACATGTAACAGTTAGTCAAGGGTTTACAGTTTTCTGTCAGACAGACTGATGGACACTTCTGGAAGGTTTCTTTCAGATGAAAATGCATCCTTAGATTTATCTACAAACAACCTATTATCTCATTAATTAATTTAATATGTTTTGATGATTTGACAAAATAAACCAATGATGTAAGATCCTTTCTAAGACTCTGTAAGCACAATCAATTGATTAATCTCTTCCTATTCACGGACACAATATGGATACAGCACAAAAAAAACACTTAATTTGTTAACAACATTTCTGTGTAAGTTATATTCATTCATAATGGTGGCAATAGGCATTCATTATTGTCTAATAGAACCCTACATGGAAATGTTGATTAATATTTTTTTCACTTCCTCTTTCAAATATTCAATAAATACATTAAATTATATCATAATGAATACTTATATTCCCTTTAATAACTAGCTAATTGCCATTATTATTAGATAGTTTAATTCGAAATGTAGTTAATATAAAAGCTAGTGCTTAAATTTCAATTTTATAGGTTAAAGTGTGTAAGTGTTTTGGTATGTCTTTTATTTTGTCTATAATGTTGTTTGTTGTTATAGAAAATATTTTATTCTAGTTATATATTTTAATCTCATTTTGACTGAGGTAAATCTTGTTTATAAAATGTGTGTTACCTTGAGTGATATATTAAAGATTTAAGTAACTTTATTGTAGAGTATATGATCGCAAAGTAGCTTTTGTATATTGTTAAATCTATTCAATAATTTTGTATCAAACTTTTATACACTCTTTTTAACCTTCCCTAGCACCTGTAGCAAAGCGATATATTATTATTATACATTTATTACGTAATATAAAAAGATTTGATCACTAAATCGGTTGAGTATTTTAAATAAGGTATTAAACTAAAATACCTATTAAGAATTAGATCATAATTATCTCCATCCATATAATTTAAAATCTTTATCAAACAAATTGAATGCAACATAAGTAATTTTTATTGAGCAAGTGCGCTTAACTGTAACAAAAATCAATTAATATTAAAAAGTTGTATTATAATGGACGATTTTAAGCCCCATTGCACTAATAGTTGTTTTAATTTGTATGCACTTAAATGAATAAAATTGTTAATATTTATTAAGTTTGGATCTCTCAAAGTACGAGAATTCAGCATGTCATATAGCATCGACGCGGGTAAGAGCCCCTCACATTGTTTGGTTTAAAGCTATGCTGGCACTAGGAGACAAAAATCTATTTTAATAGCACAGTTTATAGTTTTGTGCTTGGTTGGAGATGGCGTTGTCATGAAATGTTTTACCTAGTTGCTCGCGCAACGAGTTAAGAGCTCTCGGCAGTGTGGAGGGGGTATGCGGTAAACTTCTTTGCAACGAAAAAATGCGATATCGCAGGGACATGCCTGTAGGAACTATGAATCCTATTCGCCAAGAAATTGCTCATGTCTTAATAAGTTACACTACTCTTGTTTTTTTTCATTTGCGACTTATAAAACCTACATTTATGTAATAAAAAAAAAGTTACTCTGTATTTTTTTTGTGATAATTAAATGTAAGCCGTAGCACTTAAGCAACCTAAATTAATGCTGCAATGTTTTTACATACATTTTAGTAAAAGTTATCTATAAATATACCTCAAAGAAATTGCTTTTAATAATAATATCAATAACTGTCTTGAATGATAAACAATTTTGAAATTTATACTAATTGCAATGTGTGAGTTAAAAGCATTTTTACTTCCTAATGCATCATAAATTAATTTGAATCAGACTAAAAATTTCATCATCATCCATCATCATATCAGCTGCACGACACCCACTGCTAGGTATAGGCTAAAAATTTAGATGATAATAATAATATTGATGTACTTACCTATTATATCTAAATATGATTTAATTTAATGTTTGTTTCTCCATCTCCATTCCATTGTATAGCTATTGTCATAGTCTGTTATCTGTTTGATGACGCAACTACGACTACGAGGATGGTATGAATCTATTGTATAATGCCTGCTGTACCCACAGTTGACGTTTACTCTCGTTTCTTCTTGCTAAACACTGCTAAAATAGTAGTGGTTTAAAAATTAAGAATATATTCAGATCTTCTATCCTATATGATATTAATGCTAACTCCTTGTAATTCAACAAACATGCCAAGATTATGCAGGAACATGACACTGACAGGGAATCTGTTTATTCAGTTTATTGGTCATCTAGTCATAGTTATTTTAAAAGATCTAGTCTCAATCTACATATATAATTAAGTACACACAAGGTGTTAGAAACTTGTAGCACCTTGCCAGAGGCGTAGCTGGAGTAGGTACTTATGGGACCAAATTAATGCAAGTAGATGTGGTGGAACCCAATGTGTTTTCGTGATACCGGGGGTTTTGTGTCCCGCTGGTTACGCCTTCGACCCGTTACATACATGATTACCCACACATTCTCTGTCTTTAATCTTTACTATTGACTGACAACTATGAGTGATAATTATTGTGCTTGTGCTTCTAAATGTATCAAGTTACATGTTTTTATTTAAGCTAAAAATAAACACCACACGCTAATTATATTGTTTTATTTATTAGGTAACACGATAATTTGTTTTTACTAATTCAATATATGAATAACAACAATAAATAAACAAACAAACAACTCAGACCATTCTAGACAACAAATTTAAAGTAAGTAATACTTACAAGTCTAAAAAAAGTATTAAATATCACAGATTATTGGGTGAGAATTTTTGCACCATCTTCAGTAACCAGTATTGTGCGTTCTGATTGAGCTGCTCTAGAACCATCTTCTGTAATGATAGTCCAGTTGTCTTCCAATAGCAATGTGTTTTCAGAGCCATGAGAAAGCACTGGTTCTATGGTGAAGGTAATACCAGGTTTCATCAAACCAGGGTATCGATTTTCTGTAAACATCGAGTTTTATCTATTTACAAGTAATTTTTAAATTTGAGATTTTTGCATTCACAATGCTATTTTTATACAATACTAAATAATATATATAAGTACTAGAAAAAAATCCCGATTTTTCCCGTTCGATTCCCGTCTGAGTATTGATCTGGTGCGAGTCGAATGCAAAAAACTCAAATTTAAAAATTATATAGCTATTTCATCTTAATTGATTGCCAAATATCTGGAAAGATATTTTAATTGAATGTCTGGGTAATTCCTCACATTGGTGAAATAACGCTGGCTTGCAGCGTAAGAGTAGGATATACTAGAAGAAATTCGACGATGTCACTCTCACTAGTGACTCGGTAGCTCAGCGGTCAGAGCATTGGACCGGATAATATATCCAAAGGTCGCGGGTTCGATTCCCGTCTGAGTATTGATCTGGTGCGAGTCGTATTTTTTCTAGTATATTATTTAGTATTGTATTTACAAGTAATTATTTTTCATTAGGCAAGCAAGAGAAGAAATTAGAAATCAACTGACTTGTATGATATATATCTGGAGGACCATGAAAATATTCGCCTATGCCATGTCCCACAATAGCTGGTAAAACTGTAAGGCCATTTCTTTTAGCATGACTACTAATTTTATTTCCAATTTCATAAAACGGTACATTTGGACCACATGATTTAATAGCCTGTAAAAATATTTACTCAAGTTTAAACAAAAAGTATAAAAATAAATAACAGCCAGGCAGCCAGCTTTAACGGTAACATTGGTAACTCTAATAAAATTTCCAAGAGCCTATAAAATAAAGACTAATTCTTTAGTTGTGAAAAAAGCAATGATTTCAATAGAACTTACAATATCTAGGCATTCTTCAGTTACTTGTATAAGCTGCAAGCCTCTATCATCCACATTTCCAACAGGAAAAGTTTTAGAGCAATCACCATGAAAATTTTTGAAAAACACCTGTATTTGGAAAATTTAACAGTATTGGTATAGTCTGTGACAAATGAATTTGCAAAAACGGTCATCAATGTCTTCTGTACCAAGAATTCAGAACTCAAATTGTTGCTAACATTACATTATTTATATTTCACACCCAATACCACGACTACCACGTGACCTGCACACTGCAATTTTTATACTGAAAATTGCTACTGTGCAAGCCTCATTGTCTATGGTTTGGTTCCAGTTATGTTGCGCGAGCTGTAAAGCATTTAGTGTCAAGGACACCTAGTACCACAACAAAGATTTTTTTTTTGCCTAGTACCACATTTGTTTTCTTTACTTATGTTTAGCAATACACCTCATAGATTTCTTAAAGCTTGTTTTTAGTAATTAGTTACATTGGTACAGAGAGGGCAATGACCGTTTATGCAATTTCATTTGGCACGGACTGTAGTAAGATTATGATGGGGTTACTTTCTCAGTATTTTTTAAAACAACTTACAGTTATATCCACATTAACGATATCTCCGTCTTCCAGAGGTCTTAAGTCTGGAATGCCATGGACTACCACATTATTAACAGATGTACAAATACTCTTTGGGAATCCTTTGTAGAATAGTGGAGAAGGATAGGCTCCTGCCTCCACAGTTAAGTTGTGCACAAATTCGTCAATCTGATCAGTTGTCACCCCCGGCTAAAAGATGTTAAAACTATTAAGTTTTTGTTTATTACGAGTTATTAGTAATTTTACAATACCTACTTGGGTATTCACAATACTTTCAGCATGGTCAGACTAACAAAAATAGTAATAACTAGCAATATTTGAAAAAGTTAAGTATATAGGTAATTATTAGATACTGAGGTAAACTTTTTGTAATCCAGGTAGGAGGTAGAAAATTAATATGACTAAAAATGTTATTATTAGGAATATGTACTTGTTCAAGTAAATACCTTGATGAAACTTTGCACTTGGTTTAAAATAGCATATGCCAATTTACAACTTCTTTCCATGCATTCTAATTGTTCAGCATTTTTGATTTCTGGCTTCTTTGGTAGTATCAATAACTTTCCAGTTACATAATCCGGAGGCACAATATTATGTTCTGGAACTTTTCTGCTAGGTGTAGTCTCTTCAGGAAAAACTAAATCATATACTCCAAATCGTTTACTAAAAATGGTGAAGCATGAATAAAACACCTCAATAATAATTGACACAATATTTAACAAAAGAAACATAATAAAAACAGGACTTACAGCAATCTACTTTGGATGCGTGGATTCGCTGCTTTCGGGATCCGCATGGTTAATCTAACTTACTAAGTTTGTGAACTCTAAATCTAAGCATGCCCTGTGAAAAAGTTAATGACAAAATAACCACACGTACAAATAAAAATAACAAAGCTTGGATTATAAACTAGAATTTTATTAGTATAGTTTATTTGGGTCTAGTCTAGATAGGTGATAAAAACATTTTCTTTCATTTTGATTGTTTTTGTAGCTTACACGCGAGTCCTCCAAAATCGACCGAAAGGTTTGAAAACTTTATTCATAGTTGTTAAGTAAATAATAGGTATTTCACAAATGTACAGTACCATTTATTTCAAAAGCTGAGAAATATTAAATAAATAGACCTATGTATTGTATGTAATCAAAATAAAATTTAAATAAAAAAAATCTGAAAAGAATCATAGACTAAAGAATGACATGTGATTGACATTCGGTAATTACTAACACAGAGTACTCTTTATAACTAATTCGGTACATTCCAAAAAGTATTCTGTGGTGAGCAGGCTAATCGCTGAGTCATCGGTCGCCATAGAGTACATTTTAATAAGACCCATAAACTTAATAATAATTATGATAAGACCGTGGAAGTGATGACGTAAAATTGAGTAAAAACAAACAAAAGAACATATTCACTTCTCAAGCTTACGCGCTCACTAGACATGAAATAAAACACTTTTAACGGATACTAGCGCGGTTTTATCGTATTGGTATTTGTCGGGAAAATCAAAAATCAAACCAAATACCAACTAATTACCAAAGTACTTTCAATAAAACCGCGCTAGTATCCGTTAAAAGTGTTTTATTTCAAACAAAAGAACGTTGGTACATTTGCTTTGTTTTCAAATTATTGAGTTATTTTGGTGTTATGAATTGAAATTGAAATATTCTTTATTTAAATAAGCTCACATAATAACTCAATGACACCATAATAGTAGTTTATGATACTGCCACATAATGAGGGGTATTAAAACATGAGTGTGTGTTTAAAAACCGAGCCGTAGGCGAGGTTTTTAATAGTATCACACGAGTGTTTTAATACCTAGTTATGTGCAGTTTCATACACTACTTTATCTACACTCACACATTTGGGATTGAACCTACTAAATAAAAGATCTACGTTAGAAAAGAGAGTGAGACATTGTTTGTATTAGCTAGGTATTACCTTGTAATAAGTTATTTCCTTAGCTGCATCTAAAATATCGAGCAGAGTCAAATTTTCTTCACATTTTAAATCAAGAATTAAAAAAACCTACGAAATTCATTACAACAAAATGTTAAAATTGAAATCAAAACATTTTTGTAAAGCTCTAAAAATGGCGCGCATTCCATTAGAAAAAAATAATGAGATGAGTGCACTGGGTTGCGTTCAGAACCTACGCTCCGAGTGCAACCGAACGCTTTAACGGCGTTCCAAACATTAGAGCGTGACTTCCGGTTGTAACAGCTTTCCCATTTCAAACGTCAGGGGGCTTACCATCAGCAAATAAGAAACCGTTCAGTTCATAAGCAGGCCTTAAACAGGGCTGCTTAAGGCCTGCTTTCATACTAACCGTTGAGGTCATAGTACGAAAAAGTATTGGCAGTTCAATATAAGCCCTGCTATAAGAGCTCATAGTAAGGCCCCAGAGCGTTGCAACTTTTTAACCATCAGAATCGGTGGTTGAAAAACGCTGACGTTTGTCTATAGCACAGAATACATAATAAAAAATGTCAATGCCATTTGACATTATTTTGTATTTTGATGTTTTTGTGTCTAATTTGTTAAAAATATTCATGGTAGCTCCTCAGAAACAGATTTTATTTCATTTAGAATAAAGGATAGTTTAAATTATTCGCATTCCAAATGGAAAACGATGAATTTGTACTATTAATGTCATTTAAAGTTCTTGGTCGTTCCGAACCTTAAAGCCAAAACCAAACAACCGCACTCTAAGGCCGGTATTATAGAACGAGACTCAAGCACGGCTTGAACTCTAATCACCTGATCTCTACTTAATTACTGAATCTAGTCTCAAGCACCCTGTTGATTCCAAAACAAAGCTTGAGCCGAGACTCAGCTGATCTCTACTTAAATAGAGATTTGCGTCTATCTATGGATATAGTTTGTTTCCTATTACGAAATTTGTTTTTAGCAGAATGAGTTTCATTTTACGCATAATTAGGCAAAGTAAATGTTGCGTCGCAATGTGCTTTATATATTTTTATGAGTGGCATTGACCAATTACACGTTAATTTTAATAAATAAGGTATTTGTGCTTAGAATTATTGAATTATTGCGAAGATTATAATAGGATGTTTTGTCACTGCAGTAAGTTTTTCGTAAAACGGAATATGATGAACTCGACCTCATCAATTCAACAAACTAAACTCAACTCAGATCATGCTAATTTTCAAACGATTCTCGAGTAATGCTCAACTAATTTTAGAACTAAAATCTCTGCTCAGAAAGAATTTGATCTCTGTTTAGGTAAATATGGTCGAGACCACACTTGAGCTTTGATTTGGACTCATATTTACATTGTTAAGGTCGAATTTAAGGGAGCGGATAGATGGGAGGGCCCCCCTACCCCCTATCAAAGCATTTTGATTTTTCAAAATGAATTTTGAAATTGTACCAAACTTAACCTCAAAATGTATGAAAAAGCTAAAAAAATTATTTAAGGGGGCGAACGAGGGGAAAAGAGTAGATTGGAGAGGGGGGACTCTCCCATCCCCCTTAAGTTTTTCAAGTGATATTATAGGTTAGAAATTTAATTTTCATGTTTTTTTACAGACAACACAAAATATCATTCTTAATAAGTACCCACTAAAGCTTTTGTAGGGAGTCTCCCCTCTACTCTATTCTTTTCCCCTCGCTCGCCCCCCTTAAATGTTTTTTTCATACATTTTGAGGTTAGGATTTGTAAAATTTCAAAATTCAATTAAACAAAAAACTATTCATTTCCGCACAAAATGCTTAGGTGGGGAGAGGTCCCCTCTCTCCCTCCCATCCACCCCTAGCCCTAAATTTAACCTTAACTAATAGAAATAAAACCCTGGCAACACTAGCGAAAACGTAAACCTAACCTACGCAGTCAAGCATCGTTCTAAAATAAGCTTAATCTGAGTCGCGTACTCAACCATCGTTTTAAAATTAGCATGATCTGAGTTTGAGTTTAGTTTGTTGAATCTTTGCTCAAGCACAGTTCTAGAATTAATACTCGACTTAAAACTAGTTTTAAGTAGAGATCAAGGCTTGAGTCTCGTTCTGTAATACCGGCCTTAGCCTCTAAACGCAACCCTGCAAACTAATCGCACTAATGTCATCGATCACCATAGAGTGCATTTTAATCATGGAAAATGTGTTGGAAAATATCGTTCTTTTTTTTTAATATCACGGCACTGCCTACTTCTTGGATTTGCCCTGTATCGTAATGAGAAAAAAAGTTATTTTATGATTCAGTTGACTGCATCGTAATGAGTTTTTTTTTAATTTTTCGTGTCCACGAAAATAAAGTACGTATTTATATTACCTTTTTTGAATTCATATTTGGAACATTACGATGTGAGTGTAGATAATAGTACATTACAGCCGTGAACGGGAAGCTAGCTTCCAGAACAAGGCTTGTATAGTGCTTTTCTCAAGAAATGCGAGGAAATAAAAAACTTTTCAATTGAAACTTAATTAAATTTAATTAATATTAAAAATGAGATTTATCATAGACAAATCCTCTGAGTAATCATGAATTACGTGCAGCGCCATCTACCGCCGAGAAGCAAAAACCCATCTCATTTCGCTTCTCGGCGGTAGATGGCGCTGTACATAATTCAAGATTACTTAGAGGATTTGTCTCTGATAAATCTGGTACAATACAATGTAATATTTATTTATTCTTATAGTAATATACTCTGTGCGCACCATTTTTTTTATTGTATCGTTATTATAATACCTATTAAATAATTTTACCTTTATAATA
Organism: Agriphila straminella; assembly: GCA_950108535.1. Lineage (NCBI taxonomy): Eukaryota > Metazoa > Arthropoda > Insecta > Lepidoptera > Crambidae > Agriphila > Agriphila straminella. Next base: position 7,216,036 of record OX467306.1, on the reverse strand, counting down.
TTAACTGTCTTGTCGTTGGCTTGCGTGCCAGAAAAAAGGAACTAAAGTTATGGCTGTATGGTGCAAATGTGCCTTTGCTTTTTTTGTTTTTGTGAACAGCTAAAACAAAAAAAAAGAAGTTGCCGCAGACCACCCAGATCATCTTCGCACTGTACCTACTTCCCGCACTGGTGCTGGTGCGGGAAGTAAGTATTAAAATTCATTCCTGGCCTGAATTTTAAATTTAGAATGTGATGAACCAGACCCCCTCGGAAATGTGGAACGCCCCGCATTCCTTTTTCAAATGGAATGATAAGATTTCAGAGCATAAGTGAGAAAAATATATTGTATTGTCTTCCAGTTCTGACCTAGACCTAATCAGTAATGATTCCGGCCCACCGGCGATATGGTCACCCTACACCCTGATTATTCATAGTATAAATAATTTGCAAATTTATCTAAAACGAATGAAGATATCGTGAAAATATGTTTTCGGGCCGTTTATCGTGATTAAACGGTTAAGAAAACCTTTTTATCTTTAATCCTAAACAATTTTCACCAATATTTTAGACTAAAAGCGTGTGGGCAGGAGAGTTGGATGCTTTTAAAACTTTAGATCGCGATATCTTTGTCCCTTTTGCGTTACATGAGCATTGAATGTGTTCGTAGCTGTTACAATGAATATGTAAGGGCTACAATAATCGTCAATTTCACTCAAATGTAAATAAACAAAAATTAATAGATTGTAATCCCTTATCTTTATTTTTATATCCTACTGACGAAAAAGAAATAAGGGACACTAGGTATAAAATCTTTAAAAAATACAAATTCTACTGGTTTTGTTGATGATATAGGTATCTATGTACTAAAGTAATTAAAGCTAGTATTAATGAGCTGGCACCGTTACTGGAATATTTTGAGAAACAATGTTTTGTGGAAGGTAAATTTCCGAGCATTCTTAAGGTCTCGGTTGTCAAGCCACTGTTTAAGCGTGGCGAGAAGCACCACTTAAACAACTATAGACCAATCGCTCTCATCCCAATACTGTCAAAGATATTTGAAAAAAAATATGCAAAGGAGACTGATTTCATTTCTAGTAAAACACAACATAATCAGAGAAGAACAATAAGGGTAGATCTACGGCACTCGCTTGTTACTCCCTCATTAAGAACATATCGGTACTAAAGGATAAGAAGGTTCTCCCGTATCCACCATTTTGTTTGACATGACAAAGCCTTACGCTTTCGATTTTGTTAGTCATAAGACACTTCTAACAAAACTTGAATTGTACGGTATACGCGGCCTTGCATATAATTGCCTAAAAAATTACCTAAGTGAAAGAAGTCAATTTGTGGAGATTTCACAGAGAGCTCTGAATAATAAGTCTCAAAGCGTGACATACAGGTCAGAGAGTAAAGTTAACTATTCAGAGGGCCTAGCCAAAGTAACATTGGCAAATCTTCGTTATCGCTTCGCTTTCGACACATGTATGGGATTGACATAAGGTTTCGTTAACAATCGAATTTTAAAACGTCAAATCCATACATGTTTCGAAGCGAAGCGAAAACGAAAATTTGCAAATGTTACTTTGGCTAGGGGGGCTGGTGTTCCTCAAGGCAGTATATTGGGCCCATTGCTATTTATCTTTTATATAAATGACCTTTCTAATGAATGTAGCCAGTATCCAATAACCCTCTATGCTGACGACATATCCGTAATGATTTATAGAAAGCCCAATATTGATTATAGCGATGAAATTAATAATGTAATTTGAATAATAACTAAATGGCTAGAAGATAATAATTTTTAATGTAAATGTAAATAAAACTAAATTCATCCAATTTTATAAAAAGACTAATCCTCTACAATTAAATAAATAAAAATAAAATAAAAAAACAAAGGGGTTGGTAAACTTTTTCGAAAAGAATTGTTTTATATTTTTTTTTGATAGCACAAGTTTGAAGAATAAAGAAAATAATATTATGATTTTTTTATTTTACCTTGTTAACTAAATATATTTTTTATATTATTATCGCGATAAAATATCAAACATACGGCTGAACACGAAGTTCCTTTGCATTTACTGATTTAAAAATCTGATTGACAGATTTGACAGACAGTGACAAAGAGTAATCATACCTTTGTTTTTTTTGTTTTGAGCAACAACATAGAAAGTCTTTGGAGCAAAGGCATAACCTACGCATACAGCCGTAATAGTGATTTATTATACTATGCTGTAAATGAAAAATTTAAATTTTTATTAAAATTAAAATGAAGCATTATATAATTCCGCAATTTGTTATTCCTGACTCCAAAGCCAAAAGCTACCAGAAAATATATAATTCACAACAGTTTTGGAAAAGTTTACCAACCCCATCGCAGAAACAAAGTCCGCTACCTTTCTGCGTCTGGCGGCGCGGCGCCTGCAGCAGCAGCTCGGGCGCGCGGTACCACAGCGTCACCACGCGCGGTGTGGCGCAGCGCGCCGGCGCGCCCAGCCACCGGGCCAGACCGAAGTCCGCTACAAACATGTTCCATTTTTTTTTCTTTTGTTTATTTACGCCTGTAGCACAGCTCCGCCGCGAAACACCGCAGTAGGTTCCGCCATGAGTTCGAAAAGCGAGACAACATGCGAACAGCCTGTTTAATGCATAGACTTTCCATGGTTAAAATGTACTCTATGGCGATCGATGACTCAAAAAGTCTGGCAGAATGCGCCCATTGCCTCAGGCTTGTCTGCCAGAATGCACCCATTGTGTTGTGTCATCCTGTCATCTCCACAGAACACATACTGGTCATCTCAAGTTATTTGTGTTGTGTGTGTGTGGTGTGTGCTTTGATTGTTTATTGTTTCATTGGTTTGAACTTTGAGCTTGAATTTATTCAGATAAATACATAATCAATTTTCCTATAAGTGATACCTCATAAGATATATTATTTCATAATAAAATGTCTCAAAGTATGTGAAAAAGATACTTGTCAGTTATTAAAAGTGTACTTTATGCGTCTTGAATGTGTTACTAGACTGCGCTTCTTTACAGATTCTGAAAAACCATCCAGTCAAGATGTTACTGATCCCACAGGACCAGCCGCCCGCAAAGGTGTGCTCATATCGTTTAGAACTGGGAAAACAATGGAAATCCCTGAAAAAGACATAGTAAGTTTAACATAACCTAAGTAAACAAACATTAGTAATAACGACTTCTTCTATACCTACCTATTGATATTGATACTTCTTTGATTTGAGACCTACTACTCCTCACAATGGAAACGTAGATCGTCGTCTTCGTTTTCCTTACGAATCTTAAAATGTTTGACTAGCTCGGCAGATGCAGATTTGTTGGTGAATTTGAAAAACTTAATCGTATTGGTGAAGGAACTTATGGGATAGTATGTAAGTATATCTCCTTTCTTTCCTTTTCATAATCATAAAGTAATCTTTTTTAGAATTTCATTAAGGATCAACAATGCTTATTTTATAGTCTCATGGACAGATAACCAGGGATTGAAATACCGTTAAAAAATAATGATACAAAAAATAACATTAAAAATACCACATTTTATCGGTAAATTTACCAGTAAAAATTAAGTTAAAATTATTGTACCGGTAAAATTACCGTTAATATATTTTATTTTATTTTATTCATTAGGGAAACTTACTGCTAATACATTATACATAGAATAGAAACATACACAAACAATCACAAGCTAATAACAAGTTTCCACAGGTAGTTAAAAATGTAACATATGACGTTAAACTTTACCGGTACAATAGTACCTGTAAAATTATCGTTACAAGTAAGTAGTAACATTATTTACAAGCAACATTAGTAAGCAAGTTAAAAGTAACATTCTTTGGAATAATGTTAATTTAAAAATCACGGTAGCAAAAAGTAAGAAATAACGTTAAAATTAACGTTATTTACTGAAATAACGTTAATTTCAATGTAACGTTATCTAAAGTAACATTATTTATTGAAATAACGTTAATGTTAAAAGTAACAGTAAAAAAAGTAAGAAATAACTTTACATTTAAAAATAATGTTTTCAATCCCTGCAGATAACTATAGAATTCAAAAGTTGAGATAAAGCATTTTATCTTTCAATCTTTCTTAAAGAATTGGCATAATTTGCATGATTTTAAATTAAGTAATTGGTACTTATTCGTGGATTTTATGAGCACAGTAAATAATAATAAAATGAGAATACTAAATAGATTTTTCTTTATTTGAAGTCATAATGTAATCTTCAGAAATAAAACACTTTTTACGGATTATAGCACATTAATAATTTAGGTGTTATTTTGGAATTATTTAGTTAAGAGTTTATTGTTTTTTTATTTCCCCAAGTTTCGACAGTAGTTCCCAGGGGCCGTAGTCACGGGATGACTAAAGCAAAAAGGCTGCTCACATTTTTTTTTGATTAACTTAATTTAAATGCATTCAATTAAACTATTTTATAGCTGAGTTTTGATTTTAAATATAATGATAATGATCTTTAATGAATTAAATTGATTAAAGTTATTTTGAAGTGTATAATTAAACTTAATAACAGACAGGGCGAAAGACAAATTAAATGGCAATATAGTTGCTCTGAAGAAAGTAAGAATGGACGTGGAGAAGGATGGTCTGCCTCTCAGCGGCCTCCGTGAGATACAAGTTCTGATGGCCTGCAGGCATGAGAATATTGTTCAGTTGAAGGAAGTTCTTGTGGGTCGCTCATTGGAAAGGTGAGTGGCAAGGTTTAGATGTTCATTGAAAGGTAGGGGTGAGTGGACAAGGGTGTTAACTAACAAAAAGTTCAAAATGAGTTATTAGTGTTTGGAAATTATGTTAAAGCTTGATAAAAATGTATGCCTGTTCGACAATTAACACCTTTGCTAGGGTCTGTATTTTTGACACGACGAATCAAAATTTGCGTGTTTTGAGCTCATCAGTCGATTTATCGTCACTTGTTGATGCAAAAAAGTAGATTTTTTTTTTTAGTTTTGTCAGATAACACCTTTGTCCACTCACCCCTTCAGATTATGAAATCATTTCCTATTTTTTCTGTTAATATTTTTCAACATTGTTATCAATATTAGTAAATGCATAGGTAAATTTCATTTGTCTCTGTTTGCTGTGTGAAATTCTAAAACATGAAAAATTGGTTTAACTATTTGCAATTTTTTATGAACTTTGTTACCGAGATAAATTGGACCTCAGAGAAGCACATATACAATTTATTTCCCTAAGCAAGCTTTTTTGTTAGTTCGGCTTATTCTGTTTATCCACCCTGAAACAGCCACTCGGATAACGTGTGTCCATCTATCCAGCCCATCATAGAAATTAGAAACCATTTATTTGCTTTTAAACAAGGTACACTGGAGATCTTATATTTCTAATTAAGTTCAGCTCGTTTAGCCATCAGCAATAGCATGCAAAATCCCTTCGGCCGCATACGAAAGCAAACCAATATATTTATAAAGTAATATTATGTAGTTGATAGTATTATGGGGTATCCACCAATCCCAATTACCCTTATTTATCCAAATGGACACGTGTTTTCAGAGTTACCTTAGGGTGGCTTTCTCGGTGGATAAACGGAATAAGCCGTTCTCAATAACTAGCAATAAATGTAAAAGTATGTGAATGTGTTTCTTAACTTTCTTAAAATAAAAACCTTATAATTTCAGTATTTTCCTGTCAATGGAGTATTGTGAACAGGACTTGGCATCCCTGCTTGACAACATGTCCTCGCCCTTCACAGAATCTCAAGTCAAATGCTTGATGTTACAAGTACTAAAGGGTTTAAAGTACTTGCACTCTAACTTCATTGTGCACAGAGATTTGAAAGTGTCAAACCTGCTATTGACTGACAAAGGATGTGTTAAGATAGGTAATACCATGATATAATAGTATGATTCATCAGATATTCTCTTCCCAAGGATGGCCCATGACTACGTCACAATTAGGGTTGCCAACCGTACTATAATATATAGTATTGTACTATATTTCGGGTCTGCGTACTATATACTGTTGAAGAAATATATAGTACGCAAAAATACTATATATTTTCAATATCGAACGCTAAGAAACAAATCTTGTTTTTTTTAGATTTGTGATCGTGCATTGCTTGACTGATTTGATAGCGTGTAGTGTAGTGTAGGTATATCGTATCTGAATTCTCAACGTATCTGTCTTATTGCATTCCGAACTTGTTAATATCAAATTCGAAAGCTTCAAACGATAGTTTGGTCATTGGTTGGTCTGCTGATGCTCTATTTTTTTTGAGATTTTATTGAGTAATCATCTGCATAATATAAAATTGTCTTTCTTTGAGAAAGGTCTAGGTCTTAGGAAAATTATTTATGGAAAGTGGTAGCGATAACGAAAGTGCGTCAAGTTCAATTCAAGTGCGCCGCTAACGCCGATTAAAAAGCTAAAGATACAAAAAAGAGTCCAAAAATATCCAAAAGTTGTTGAAAAATGCAAAAAGTGAAATAAAGTTTTTATAAAAATAAATAAATAAAAATATATATTTGCCTATTAAATACTATATATTTTTTAATTGTACTATATTTTTTATAGCTGAATTTGAAAAATACTATATTTCGCCAAAGACATGTTGGCAACCCTAGTCACAATACCTACCTTGAAATATTTTGGTTGTTGAACCGCATCGCGACACTATCGCAACATTTGATTGGTCGTGACGTATTCGTGAGCCAGTCACGTGACCCAGCTGTTTTTATTCTACCATGGTAATAAATTGATTTTCTTCTTTTTTGCTAGTTTTTGTCCCATTGTATTGTAATAAATTTGCATTGTGAATGCTAAAATCTTTGACGCCTGTAGCACACCTCCTCCGCTGCGAAACCGTACCAGCGGCACCGCGGTAGTTCCGCCATATTTCCGCTATGTGTTGTCTTCTATCGACGACGATATATGAGGAATGAGGATCACATTACTTTCGCGTGTGTGAACGGTCGGAGCCGATCGGTTGGAATCGCGCGTGAAAAATCTATGCATTAAACAGGCTGTTCGCATGTTGTCTAGCTTTTCGAACTCATAGCGGGACCTACTGCGGTGTTTCGCGGCGGAGCTGTGCTACAGGCGAATATAAACAAAAGAAAAAAAAATGTAACATGTTTGTAGCGGACTTCGGTCTGGCCCGGTGGCTGGGCGCGCCGGCGCGCTGCGCCACGCCGCGCGTGGTGACGCTGTGGTACCGCGCGCCCGAGCTGCTGCTGCAGGCGCCGCGCCAGACGCCCGCGCTCGACATGTGGGCCGCCGGCTGCATCCTCGGCGAGCTGCTCGCCAACAAGCCGCTGCTGCCCGGCAGGACGGAGATCGAGCAGCTCGAACTCATTGTGGATTTACTTGGTGAGTGCTTTGTATGCTGTCTGCCGGCTTAACATACCCGCAGCAGTGTGTGAGCCAGATATTTATTCACTTGAGGTTTTTTTAACCCTGAAGCCCAGGGCACCAATATCTGAGCTCACATTACTGTAGTATAGTATGAGAATACTAAGAGGTTTAACCCGTTTTCAATGTTGGTTGGCCCACTGGCATAGTGGTAACCAGAATTTTTTATTTTTGGCGAGAATTTTGGAAATAAAGCAGCGCACAATAAAATCTGTGTATATCGATAGGGGATCTAAATAGACTGTTCAACTTATGATATAAAGTTCAAAAGCGCAACGTTTTCGAGATAATCCGGGGAAGGGGTAGGGATTTTTATCCCTTACTTAATAATAAGTGTATTAGTAGATCGATAGAAGATCTGTAGATGAACAAAAAAATATCATTATAAAATGATATTTTTTTATAATTTATATTATAAAATGTTATTTTTTGTTCATCTACAGATCCTCTATCCATATACACCAATTTCATCGTGCGCCGCTATATTTCCGAAATCCCCGTCAAATTAAAAAAATATAGTCACCCTTATGCCAAGAATGTTCAAAGCCCTTTCTAGGAGAAAAACTTAACTTTTTCAAAATGCAAAATACCTACCTACCCGAGTCTGTGCATGTGCACTGGCACGCTTAGGGGTAACTCCCTTACGCTATTGCGATAGTCTTTCAAGCCCTTTAGACGCATAATGCCACATACGCAAAATACCAACTCGAGATTTTGCAGATTTGTAGAAAAAAATACGTAAAATACCAACTTCGTATTGTCCCATAAACGCAAAACACCACCTGGGACTTAGAATGCGTCTAAAGGTTTCAAGCTTCCAGAGCTTAGCCAGCAGCATCAGTAGCTCTTTTCCTTCAGACAAAACACACCTTTATTACAATTAAAACAATGATAAATTTTAATAGCGCGTTATTTTTCACAGGGACGCCATCTGACGCAATTTGGCCGGAGTTCAGTTCGTTGCCGGCGCTTCAGAACTTCACTCTAAAACAGCAGCCGTACAACAACTTGAAGCAGCGGTTCCCATGGCTGTCTGCGGCGGGACTCCGCCTCCTCAACTTCCTCTTCATGTACGATCCCAACAAGAGAGCCACGGCCGAGGAGTGCCTGCAGAGCTCCTACTTCAAGGAGCAACCTTTACGTATGTTTCTATAAAACTTTTTTTTCTTTCTTCAAGGAGCTTACAGCATCGTTTACAAGTTAACTAGAGAAATAAATACTTAAAAGCTAATTACAAGCTTCCGCAAATAAATTACTTTATCTATTTCCCTTTGTGCGCAGTAAGACACTTTCTCGATTCGTCACTTAAGGTATTGGCTACTTTATCAAAAAATAGCAACATTAGGTTTAGGACACTTTCAGAATTGGTCATAATATCTCGTAGTCCCATAATACATATGTCACAATATGAATTTGGCAAATTAGTATCTAGACACACACCCCCACTTATACCTACTCATCTATTAAGTGTTGTATGTTACCGTTAAAGTGCGTAAATCAGTTATATTTATATATTTTTTTTTATATTTGACAACATCACATACATTGCTCCGACACCAAGGTAAGTAGCTAAAGCACTTGTGTTATGGAAATCAGAGACAACGGTGGTATCACAAACACCCAGACCCGAGACAATATTGAAAAGTTAATTTTCTACATTGACCCAGCCGGGGATCGAACCCGGGACCTCAAGAGATGGTGACGCCTTGACAACCGGCGTGCAAACCACTCGACCACGGAGGTCGTCAGTTAATGTGCATGTGCACATTAACTACTTAGTTAATTCGCACATTAACGGATTCCGAGCTTTAGCGGTGACATATATATATCACTACATATAGTAGGAAACAAAGTAGCTTCCCGCTGTCTGTCACTATGTATGCTTAGATCTTTAAAACTACGCAACAGATTATGATGCGGTTTTTTAATAGATAGAGTGATTCAAGTGGAAGGTTTATATGTATTTAATTTTTTTTTTGTTTAAACTTCTAGTTTTATTCCCAATGTAAATGTTACAGAAAAACTAGTTCTTACTGAACGCTTCAGTTAAAACTAGTTCTTACTAGTAAGTACGCGTTACCTAAGAACGTGTTGTTACTGTAACATTATAAGAAGGATAATATTATAGGAAGTGATTCTACCCATGAAACTGCAAAACTTTGCAGATTCCTATAATCTTATTGCTTATTTTTTTACACCTAGAATACTTAACAGATGAGTAGGTATAAGTGGGGGTGTGTCTAGATACTAATTTGCCAAATTCATATTGTGACATAATATGTATTATGCGACTACGAGATATTATGACCAATTCTGAAAGTGTCCTAAACCTAATGTTGCTATTTGATAAAGTAGCCAATACCTCATGTGACGAATCGAGAAAGTGTCTTACTTATTTAAAGATAAGTTGAAATAGACCTTTGTGCGCCAAAGGTCTATTTCAACTTATCTTTAAATTGCACAGCAGATTATTACAAACAAACTAGCAACCCATTTGAAGTATTTCGTCACATTTGACAGAAACACTGATACTGTCAATTTAAATTAAGGAGACCAAGAATTTTAGCCGAGAAGCGTTTGAGTATTCAGCCATAAAACATCGAAGTGTGGAATCCTGCCATTTCAGCTTATTCCGTTTATTCACCCTGAAAAAACTCTGAAATTGTGTGTCCACCTATCCCCCCCATTATACTTGATAGTATCCACCCCGGATAGATGGACACGATTGATTTTCAGGGTGGATAAACGAAATAAGCCGTAACTTCCATACAGACATCAAAGTAGTATCATAATTTAAATAATGATAGTAAAAACATCAGCACCAGTCTCAATTAAATAATGATAGTAAAAAGAAACATCAGCACCAGTCTCAAAATTTAACTAGAAATTACTATTTTTATTTCAGCATGTGACCCGAAACTCATGCCGAGTTTCCCTCAGCACCGCAATATGAAAGGGTCGCAGAAGAGTTCCTCCAATCAGTTAAATATCCCCTTATCCAATTTAAACACGGGTGCCAATGACCAGACAAACAATTTGCCAGCCATCTCTGATCTCCTAGGATCACTAGTCAAGAAACGAAGGTTAGACTAATGTGAACTTAGATTAGTTATAGGATATAAGGTATGAAAAATACAATAACTTGTCCAAAATCACACTGTTTTATTGTACACTTCTATTATATTTTTTCAAAATGGAGATTCTTTACTTAGTTGCTATTTTTTTTAAAAGACGAAGTTAGTTTATTCCGTTGATGCTTCCTCATCGCCTGAAAGTCCCATGGCTTGTCTGAATTTCTGGTATTTTTGCAGAGTGAGAGCATCGTTGCTTTTGACTTTAACTTTTTCCTTCTGAAATTTCAGAAAAGTTGAGAATATCGCTGAGGTTGAGGTTCTCTTAAATCGGTACCTACTTACTATTTAATCATCATTAACAAATTGTAAATCTTGCTAAAGCTTATGTGCAAATGAGATTGACATGTTTTCGCTAACCATCGATTTTTAAAACGACATCTCGAAATCAAAACGATAGCAATTTGCAAATGTGATTTGTCTAGGGCGAGGCAGTTCACGAAATTTACTCTTTCACTATGTCTTTAGAATAAGGTTGAAAATTGCATAGCTTTAATAGGGATGTTGACTAATGAATAAAATAACGAAATACTAATAAAAATCGTAAACATATTAAACTTTTAGAGTAGCTTGTATACCTCTTGGTTTTATATATTGCATATTATTTGATTTATGACCCTTCAAAGTTGGGTGGACAAGTCCATTTAAAAAGTATAAAATTTATTAAAATAAATGATACCATTAATTAGTCCGTAAAATGTATAGCAAATTTGTCGAAGAAACCATTTTGATAAACACAATATTTAATATAGCTGCTGAACAAATTTCCTATGCGTTGCATACAAACAAGCACGGCGTTACGTCATAACGTGCAAGCCATTAGTATGGAGCGTTTTTGATCGAGTCCATTTGTGTGCATTTCACACTGTGATATCTCGGGCAGTTTTCATGCTAGCGAATTAATTCTTTTACCAATGTTTCTTTTTTTGAGAGGTAATTTATGTAACATAAGATAAAAAAAATAGTCAACATCCCTATTGACGACGCTTCGCCAGAAGTTTGACGAAATTTAGTACATTTTTATTGATTTCTGAAATACTGGATCGTTTATTAAAAATGTACTCAGTTATTGTGTAAGATCGATAAAAAAACTATCCTTTTTGCATAAAAAAATCATAATATCACTGTCGTTGAAAATTACGAAATTGGACGACGACGAAGACGATTGGAAATTTATTTTTATGAGTTTTTATGGTGTTATTCAGGATTTTTTTTACAGAGTTACATGGCATTTTTCAATATTCTGTTCGGTTATTGTTTTTCTTTGTTTCTTTTTTAGTCTACAGTAATTAATTATCGTCAGTAATTTTTGTGAAGTAACATTCTACATCAGTTCTTCACGTTGGAAGTTCAAAAATCAATCTTTTCATCAGATCGTGAACTGGCCTTGCCTTAACGATATACCTACTGCTCGCATGGGCAAAAAGATTAATAGACAGAGACTTCCTTACAATGTCTTTCTCCTGTTTTTCTATAGATTTCAATGTGCGAACACATTGTGAGCACAGGATGACATCTTCCATGTGGTTGATAGTCTTCTTCCTATGGTGGTGTTTTAATCTGCAAGTAAAAGTAACAAATTATTTTGACATAATATTTTTGTAATAATTTTGACGATAATATGAAATGCATCTCGTGTACGTCATGTGCTTGTTTTAATCATGATTTCTGGCGCCACGTCGTCGCTAAGTCAATTTTTGATTTGTTTCATTATTATATTTAACTTGTGCATTAAGATAAATTGACTATATTCGTTGATTGGGTTTTAAGTTTAAAAATTAAAAATTAAGTTTAAAAATATTCAAATAAAACTTAAATTAAAAAGTTAAAAAATACCCCGAGTACCCCGACACAAAAAGCTATTCAACAATTCAAAAGTTAAAAATAATATCAAGTCCTAATAGATCTATGAAAAAAATAGACGTTGGGGGACATACATACATAATATACTTACGCCTGTTACCCACAGGTAGGCAGAGATTATGGATCGCCACCGGCTACGATCCTTGCACACTTCTTTCGCTTCATTAACATCCATCAATCTTTTCATACATGCCCTGCGGTTTTTGTCACTACGTACACCAGCCTTTTATATTAAAACCTCTATTTACATAGATGTAGGACGGCTTAGAAGCTGTTCACATGTCTAGCAATACCTAACGGCACCCCGGCATCTATTTTTTTTATAGACCTAAAGGACTCGATATTATTTTTAACTTTTTTAGGAGTTAGCTTTTTGTCGGGGTTTATTTTAAATTTTACTAACTGTTTCCCACAATAGTCGCATTGTAGTTTGTCAGAGCGGTGCGTGAGGACGTGCCAGCCCAACTCCCGGTAGGTGGGGTAGCGCTCCGAGCACCGTGGGCAGACAATCTTGCCTTCCGATCTGCCACCGTTGGTTTGATGCTCCGCAAGTTCTTGCGACGTTTGGAAGTTTTGATGACAACTTGTGCACCTGCAAAGATTAGTAACTATTAGACAACCTTACTCAAGTACCTACTTACAGTCGCTAAATTTCGTTAAAGCGAACAACAGTTGTTTGATTATAAAAATAAATAGAAAAAAACTTATATTAGCTATTGATTATATTCTAAGTTATGTGTTGAAAACGGTCTTTATTTCAGCCATTTCTAAATTCTAGTATAATCACAGAATATTGTATAGTGGACTAAGAGCTAGCTTCGGAAATAGGTTTGCAATTTATAGAGCAACGAAATCCCTCTAGTTAAAGTTAGTGTGCCATACTAACATTATTCATGGATATAACAGTGCCAGGCGACGTCCAAAGTGCACGCAAAATTTGTCGCCTGGCACTACTTTTCCCCAACCAAAACGCCTGGCACTGTTATATTCGAACTAAATACAATATAATACCACACAAAATCCAGAGCTCTATAAATTTCATTGCACACCTTCAATGGCAGAATAATTTTGCTGATTCACAAATCGTCCACCAGTCCGCGTACTACCGCCAACTTGGCGCTAGTATAGATATAGTAGACCTGTCATTTTGTTGTTTGCTATGTGTTTGCTATCACTTTTTGGATGTTGGAAGTGAATTTTCGTAAATATCAATATCAATTCGATCTTTGATTTGTTTACTGTCCAACTTCCATAAAATAATAATAATCATTGTTATTATTATAAAAAATAACCGGGAACACACTAACTAGCTAGAGAGTTTTCGTTGCTCTATAAATTGCAATCCTATTTCCGTAGCTAAGTATCAAATAAGATTTTAAGTTATTACCAAAATATTTTCTTACATAAAAATATTTGGTTGTAGATGGAAGGCCATATGTTCTATTATTTTCTTCGGATAGAAGTAGTGAAACTTCTTATCGCAGCATGTGACGTAACCTGGTACTCCGTGACGCTCCTTATAGTGTTTCATTAACGATCTGAAATGGAAACCTTTTTCGTGGCAAATACAACACTCCATTTTGTAAAATAGCGTGATTTGATTGTCTAAGGCAGCGCCTTGTCGAGCTGGTCTACCATCTACTAAAACGATAGGATCTAAGCTCTCTGTGATCACTACAGGGTCTTTGCTCTCCTTTTTGTTAGCCTCTTTTTTATCCGTTCGTTGAGGAGACTTATTGACCACCGAGGTACTATGTAACAAGTTTTTGTCGAGTTTTTCCGCAGTAGCAAATTCTTCTAAAGGCATTGATTCCATGAATTTCATGTCTGCCGGAGACTTTTTCTTAGGTACTTTGTTTTTGCTTCCTTTTACGTCACCTTGTTCAGTCGGAGGAGTCTTCGGTTTAGAGTCTGGCTGTTTTTTATTATGGTCTGCAAAATTTTGCGATGTTAGTGACGTGACTAGGCTTGGTCGTTTGCTATCGGCTGAACTTGGAGATTTTTTCTTCTCAGCTGATCTTTCTTCTTTTCTCTCTTCAACGGTTTTTAGTTTGTGGAAATCTAGAAACTTTTGTGTTTTATCTACTTTGACGGCATAAAGATGCATTGCGGCCACCTGTTGAAGGCAGTCGTGGCATATTGCCTTTGGCAATGTATCATCTGAGCGAACCTGTTCAAATGGGCAAAACTCTGATTAATATCAAAGGCGTTGAAATGTGCAAAACTCTAAGATAAATATTAAATGTCCCACAAAATGTATTTCGGAAGAGCCGAAAGCTGTTCAATGTAGATACGGGAAACTTTGACTGATAAGAAAATTGGCTGCTAGTGACGGAGGGATCGGTTAAGGAAACAGTCAACATAGCTCAAAAGTTGTGTAGCCTTTTGTATTATTCCATCTACCGAGTTAATATACTGCAGTGCAGTAGCTTAGCAAGGACGAGGAGAAAAAGGTGACCTTACTATCCTATCTCACTTAAACTCTTTCTGTTGCTTTATAACTGCACTTTCGTAGAAGCTACTTCTATTTTGCTCCCTTTATAAGTGACGGTAGGTACCTATCAACTTGGTTGTAGTTGCTTTTAGTTCTAAAATAAACTACCCGCCTACCCGCCCAGTCACATGAGCCGTCATGTTATTTTCAGAATTTTGCGTTTGTTTCTAAATGCTTATAGCATATTTCATGTTATGTTTTAAGTGCTAGAATTAAATTGAATGCGAGTGAAACTGAAATGTTGCTGAAAGTTTCATTAGAGCGATCTCTAGAGACAATGAAAACAAACGTTATAGGGGCTACACAAAAGTTCCGTAAGTACCGATATAAATACCTACCATGAATGTATTCTCTTGCGAAAACACTTAAGACTGAACGCTTAATTATAATGTTACTGCAATTAAAAGATAATAGGCTAATTTGTATAGAATATACCTACCTACCTACGGTAAATAGGCAAGGTAGAGTGGGGGTAAGTACCTACTATTTTGCTGTTAATTGAAAGTATGTTTTCTGTTTATTTCCCAAAATTAATATGAGTGCTAATGGTGCTAATATAGGACAGTCAAAATGGGGAATAAAATATAGGTTATAACTATCTTACTCATAGACTTATTATATTACTAGATCTTACTACAATATCGAAGAGTCTCTTGATTTTTCTTTTTATTTCGTTACTGAGAGGTTTGAGTTTCACTACATCTGTACAGAGGCATAAACGACACGACAATTCACGCACTATAGTTTTTTCTAAACTGGCAAAATCATTCATTGTATTCGATGGTTTTGCACATTTCCGCAATATTCTACAAAAGTAGAAGTAGAAATGGTTATTTTAACATCACAAAATTGTTGTTGTAAATCAAACTGTTGATTTTGGTACCTATTAAATGACACTGCCATTATTGTTTTTTCACTCGATATCGGTAGGCGGCCAGCATGAATTGATTCGCCAAATACCTTTATTTTGATTCTCTTTTTGATGAATTATAATTTATAATATATTTTCCGGCCGGCCTTTGTAGTGTGTGCCGACCTATGTGTAGGCCTTGTGTAGGCCTTGTGTAGGCACATCCGTTTAGAGGACAATTTTTTATTTTTACTCTGTATGTATATGTAGGTACGCAAGAAGTTAAAATTCATGAATACGAATTTAAAGTTCTTGGGTATGGGTAATGCCATGGTAATGCGTATGCGTGTATGAATATCATTTCGAGTTGATGGTGGCATCCACTTATATTTTTCATTTATACGGTTATGTTAAATGCTGGATACGGTGTCTTTTCGGTGTTCGATGGCTGACAACGTTGCCTGGAAAGTCTCTCATTACGTTTAGGCATAGGCACAGAATAGATAAGTATAAGTTTTAGGCAAGGACCGGAACCGCTTACCGTTAAAGGGGTTTTTGATTAAGTATTTCATAAACTTGTTTTCAAAAACCCTATCAATACGGTAACCCTATCGAAAGGGTAACCCAGGTAAGCACTTACCGAATCCGAAAACCCTATCGGGGAAACCCTATTAAGACTTTATGAAGGGGTTTTGAAACGTGTTCAAGCAATTTAGCACCTAGCCCCAGCTGGGCCGAAGGATCGGAACCGCTTACCGTTAAAGGGGTTTTGATTGGGTATTTCATGAACCGCTTACCGTTAAAAGGGTTTTTGATTGGGTATTTCATAGACTTGTTTTCAAAAACCCTATTAATACGGTAAGCATATCGTCGACTAACCCTATCGAAAGGGAAGCCCTATCATTTGGTAAGCTTTTTAATAGTATTTCCCTAACAATTATTGGCTTAACCATAAAAGGGGTTTTTCCGGTCCCTGGTTTTAGTTATTGTAGGTACGTGGTATTACCAAAACTTCAATGATGGTTTAATTTTCAAGTAGGTTCCAAATACTTAGGTTGTAAAAAAACCTTTGAAACGTCTTTGCAAATTAATGCCACGCACGTGCATCAATGTTGTGAGACTTATACGATCGAACGGTGCCAAGCAAGCCGATTTTACCACGTCATAAATGTTCAAGTGAGTTGAAATTTAATTTGAACCTCGACTGCGATATCGCTACGCTCGCTCGGCTGCGTTTAATTGAGCGCAGCGAGCAACACAGATCTTTCTTGATGCTGATTTAAAAAACCAGACTGTAGTAGTGTACACTACAGTCTGTAGGTACCTACTTCAAAATTAACGACCGTGCTTACAGTTTACATTTCTGCAGCAAATGTAATATTACAGAGCTCTTTGTAAGAATAATGGTTTCTGGAACATGGATAATGCTAGCACGTAAAATACTTTCGTGCATTTGATTAAATATACTTAGGTATTACATATGACTACACAATACAATACTAATTGTCTAATTTTCAAAATCTATCGCAATCGCTTTCATTTGACAGATGGATGTGAGACATTGCTGCATTACCTACTTTAGTAAGTTTTTATTTGTGCCAAAAAGAAGCATCAATGTATCACATCCTGAAAGCGATTGTGATAGATTTTGAAATTAGACAATTAGCCCCCTGGGTAAATTAGAAAATATTAAGATTAAGTAAGTAGTTACAGTAAGTTAAAAAGTTTCAAGTTCCAAAATGTCCTCTACATACATCAGAAACGAATATCGATCATAATTATTATCATTATACTTACTTACCATTTTTTTATAAGTTTAGGCATAGTAGTGGCGTAGGTACCTAGTAACTTCACCTGAATGTTTTCAAATCACATATGTATAAAATAATAACAATAAGCACAGTAAGTATAATAATACTTATAATTTTTATAATACTTATTTTTTTATACAAATAATATTTATATTTAGTATTGTATAATAATACTTATATTAATTAGGTATCTTAAAGTAGGTACCAAGTTGCATACAACGTGCCCCATCAAATTGAACCGGTAAATGATTCAGCACCAGGTGGCAAATTTCTCACTTACAGGTTGAGGGGAGATTTAATATTCTGGTAGGTACCTAGGTACCTACATGGTTTGAACACAATCTTAGAGTTTCATGTGATTAAGATGATTTTAATCGCTTGAGAGAGCAATTTTATTGCACATGATATGTGTGGGTTTGATACCTAAGATCAACACTCATTAAGTCAACATTTACTACATCAACACCACTAGATCAACTGTTTATTAGATCAACAGTTTACTACATCAACAAATTAAGCTGTACATAATAGACTAGTCCCCAATAGACCTAAAGTCCATTTCCGTGGGACCCAGCTCCGTTATACCGAATACAGATATGTACTTGTTTGGTATGTTTTCCTGAATACAAAAAGTGTGGTAGTCTCTTCCTAGGGGTATGGAGGGGGGAGCTGTGACGTAGCAAAGATGGCGGCCGGCCCATTTTAGTAAACGGTATTTCTAGATAACTACTGAACCGATTTACTTAAATAAGGTGTCGAATACATACGTTTATGTAAAGCAAATATCAAATTAAATAATAATAAAAAACCAAAATTTGAAAAAAAAAAAATATTTCTTTATATAATAGTAAATATCTCGGTATCCGTTAGGATTATGGAAATGTAGTTTATTTTAAAACGTATTGTTGCTTTTATCAGCTTTTTAATAAAGCTTAAATCATTATAATCGATTAATAAACAATAAAGCTACAGTCGTTATAGTGATGGGAGGGAGTAATAAAACTACTTTTTTTTTTGTATGGAAATAAAAAAAAATATTCCAAAACCCATCGTGTTTGGTATCTAATAAAAGGGATTCTTGAGCTGATTCCAAATATATATAGTATTATTACATTTCAGCTCCTGGTTTAAGAAAAAAACAGAAAAACATTTACCAAACATACTGAGTTTGGGCTCTTGCAGGAAGAAATCGGTTAATCGAAATCTT
This sequence comes from Agriphila straminella, assembly GCA_950108535.1. NCBI lineage: Eukaryota > Metazoa > Arthropoda > Insecta > Lepidoptera > Crambidae > Agriphila > Agriphila straminella. The sequence continues at coordinate 7,197,295 of OX467306.1, read as the reverse complement.
ATGAAACATACGCTAAATAACTCATAATATACTCTTGTCTAACATCTTGAAAGCAATTCGAAAAATATTAGCATTGAGTATTTTTTTTTTGTTTTTTTTATTTTAACTCTATCAGTTAGTATTTTTCAAAAATTACTACAGTAATAGGTAATCGCAGTGACATACATCGCACTGGTACATGAAAACGCGGAAGAAGAGGGGAGGTCACCTTTTCACCCCTATACTGCACCCTCCCTCCCCAAAATCAGTTCATTTTTTGTCGATCCCAGCTAGAGTTAAAAATTAATCAATAAATTTCATTAATTTATTTAAAATTGATGAAATATAATAAAAAAATATTAAATAAAAACTTGTGGAATATCTTCTGCAACTGTACAATAGTTTGCGGTTACCTATTACCAATTATTTTAAAGTTCTTGCCTAATAACTACAGTAAGTTTTGAAAAATACTAACTAATTGAATTAGAATAAAAAAAAAACTCAATGCTAATATTTTCCAAATTGCTATCAAGACATTAGATAAGAGTATATTAAGAGCTATTTGGCGTATGTTTCATAAGAATACGATTAACCGTTTTCTTTCTGCAAGAGCCCAAACTCAATATGTTTTGAAAATGTTTTTCTGTTTTTTCTTAAACCAGGAGCTGAAATGTAATAGTATTATATATATTTGGAATCAGCTCAAGAAGCCCTTTTATTCGATACCAAACACGATGGGTTTTGAAAAAAAAAATTACTTCCATACAAAAAAAAGATAGTTTTATTACTCCCTCCCATCACCATAACGACTGTAGCTTAGTTGTTTATTACTCGATTGTATTGATTTAAGGTTTATTAAAAAGCTGTTAAAAGCAACAATACGTTTTATAATAAGCTGCATTTCCATAATCTTAACGGAAACCGAGATATTTACTATTATATAAATAAATAACCAATTTTTTTTTCAAAATTTTGGTTTTTTATTATTATTTTATTTGATATTAGATTTACATGAACGGATGTATACAATCAAATAATATGCATTACATTATCTTTCATCCGACACCTTATTTAAGTAAATCGGTTCAGTAGTTATTTAGAAATACCGTTTACTAGAATGGGCCGGCCGCCATCTTTGCTACGTCACAGCTCCCCTCTCCATACCCCTAGGAAGTGACTACCGCACTTTTCGTATTCAGGAAAACACACCAAACAAGTACATACCGGTAGTCGGTATAACGGAGCTGTGTCCCACGGGAATCGTTATTTGAAGTCTTTTTTACAAATGGGGACTACACTATAAGTAGAACTAGGTAATAACAACCTGTAGCACCCTCTAGCGTTATAGATAACGGAAATTTACTAAAATCCTTTCTTAGTGCCCATCTACATCATGAAAGGAATCTACCCTCCAATAATGGCGTATCTATCTTCAGCCCTATACAAATTCCCATACAAACTGAAACATCCTGTAGCACCTTGTATAAGGCGAACCCTCCAAAAATGGTGTCTCTACCTTCAGCCGTTAGGGCTCTACGCCTAGGTATCCCAACAATGAATCAGTGAATCAGTCAATCAATTTAGAATATTATAATGTATAGATTTAATGTATCAAATCATCTAGGTATTAAAAGACAATTATGACATTTAACTTCTAGTCCCATGCCATGACGTCAGCAATAGTTGGAGGCAAGTTGCTAAGATATTGCAATTTGCAAGTTATTTTCATAATACCTACCTACTTTAGTTTGGGTTGACAATGAGATGAGCAATGGTAGGTGGTCCACCCCCCACCCACCTGTCTCCACGCAATGACTTACGCGGCGACTCACCATGTCAAATTCTCATCAAAAGGTGAGTTTCCACCTTTAAAAAAATTTGGTGGTTAATTCAGCCATTGGCTAGAAAAGCCTGGGTGAGAGCCGGGAGATTCAACCACAGATTATGGCAAGTCGGGACTCGCGACAAACTAATACTTTGTATTGTAAAGCTGGGTCAGCCTCGGGAAATTAGAGATTCCGCCGCGACTTGGGCGAAATACACGACCTAGCTACGTACCTTGAATGTTAATGTATGTAAACTGGTTGAAAATCCAAGGGGGCTTCCAATATAAACTCTTTATTCATCCTCATACCTATACGTTTTTAGATTTATGAATTCAGTTATTCCGTGGTTTTCTAGCCATTTTTAACTAGACAAGATTAGTTATTTAGTAAATTGAAGATGATGCATATACATGTAGGTAGGTAGGTAGGTAAGTAGACGTAGGTACTTACATAAAATATAATTTCAGAAAAATGATTAAGTATGATTTTATTCGACCAAAATACATCTAAAATTATTTTTTGTTTATTTTATTTTTATTTTTTGTTTAGGTAAGTACACCAACAGCAAAGCATACAAGAGTAGGTAGGCATGAAAACAAAACTTATACAAAAAAAAACATTGGTGATGTATCTACTTATACTTACCTAGGCTGGTATGCCAATAACACGTAAGTAATTTGATTAAATATCTAATTTTCTAATTTAATAAACTTAACTAATTTTCTTTTCATTATGTTATGTTATGACTATATTATGACCGATCGCTTTTTCAAAAACATCATAATTTATTTTTAACGACGGCACCACTGCAGTAATCTTGCAGATAGATACCGATTTATTCATCTGGAATATTTGAATGTTTAATTCATACATATTTAAATAGTGATTTTGAAGGGTAGGGGAAATCAAAATTCAGTTTCAGTAGTTGGCATGATTTATGACGAGCTGAAATTTACCTCGTAAAAAACCCGCCTGCATAAAAAGACAAGTCAACTGAAAAAATGGAAACAAGATTAAATATTAAAGGCAACATTATAACATGCAGTCGGAGGCATATAACTCAAATCATTCATAATCATAAATGTGACTTGTCTTTTTATGCAGGCGGGTTTTCTATTTTTTTATTTAAGTATTTCTTTTTAGTTATTATATATTACAGTCATGATATACCTTTTTGAAATCCTTATAATAAGCCCTTTAATTTGACACCCATATTGCAGTATTCTAAAAAACCTCTTTTTTTCCACTACTTACGTATAATAGCACCGTACAGCCGCCTTAAGTTTTCGTCAAACTTCATTGAGACTTTGTGCGATCTCCGATAAGTTAGAAACGACCTCTTTCACTGGTTCAATATTTAAAAAAAAAAATGTCGCATGGTCAAAGAAGACGAAACATCTGTTTACATTTCAAATTCAATATAAATATGTACTTATGTTATGTAAGTAACGTACACAGTATTTTGACGGTAAACACAAATGCTTTTTTGCCTTGTTTATCCCTTTGTTATGAAGTTTATTGACATCAAATCCACTTTAAAGTTCGCCAAAATTATCGATTTACGTAAAGAAAATTTGAAAATGTCTTGTCTAACGTACAAACTCCATAATGAATTAGGAACAATTTATTTTAAGGTTTAAATTCTTAATTGTAAAATCTATTTTTATCCTGTCGTTAGTAACAGAAACACCGGAAATATTATAATTCCCAAGACAATCGTTTCAATTCAACTGAATGTTCCAATTTGTTTTACGGTTCCGGTAGCTGTAGATTCAGTTGGAAAAATATTGAGTTATTTTGGCATAAGTAATTCAATTACAAACCGAAATGAAAAGAATTTTTATAATTTTTAAACAAAACATAACGAATAAACCCGGTACATATATTAAAGATATTTCTTTTAGTATTACTGCAGTAAACCTATTTAATGTAGGTACCAGCGGCCGCCCGCGGCTTCGTCCGCGTGGACCCTAGGTAACCTTTGACCGGGGTACAAAGTAGCATATATGTTAATCCAGGTTATAAACTATATGTGTGCCAAATTTCACCCATATCCGTCCAGCCGTTTAGGCGTGGAGAGGTATCAAACATATACACACTTAAACCTATCCTTCAGGAGCCAGTCACTTTTCCGAGATTAAAAGTAGCCTATATATTAATCCAGGCTATAAACTATTTGTGTGCCAAATTTGATTCAAATCCGTCTAGTCTTTTTTGCGTGATTGAGTGATAAACATCTAACTTTCTACTCGTAATATTATACTGGGATGATAGAAGGATTATATTTATGAATGTATTATTGTAATAAGCGGTAAATAACAATTATACATGGTTGAACGTCGTGTTTTAATTGGATGAGGTTTCATTCCTGTTTAAGTATGAGAAAGTACAAAAAGTAGATTTTCTTAATTCTTCGATATAACACTAGCTTTAAGCGTATAGTCTTAACTTGCTAAGTTAGAAAGTTGATCTTTCTATCTTAATAGGTTTATCCGATACACCCACACCGCGCTACCGCGACATTTCTAGTTCACTGCAGTCTAAAAATACTTATCTTTTGTTTTTAGTATATTGTCATCTTGATATTGAAAGATGGCACAAAATACATAATATTACAAGTAGGATATATCGCTAAACTGAACTACTCTCAGAATAAAAACCTTTTCTTAAACGTACCTATGTATTGTAACAAAATATATTTAAGTAGTTACCTATGTAAAAATATATGGTTCTTAAAATAAGAGATCTATTTCGATAGGGTACCTACGTCTGTTTAAAAATACATTATATTGTATAGGTTAGAACGTATTTACTGCCATGCCATCGAATGTAGGAGACAGTGTCATAATCAATCACTTTTTTCTTGCCCTTGTTTATACATACAAACGTAAAAACTCCGTCTACGGATTTAGTAAGGTCTCTACTGAAAAAATAGAACTAGAGTTTTTAAGACGTTAGGGATTGTTTCACAGTTTCTGGATAACTCCTATCTTCTGGTTTAAATAAAATGGAACAGATGTTGTAAGAGCTTTTTTGCCAGATCTTATAACTGAAACTTATCTGGAACCTGTGAAATAGGCTCTAAGGGCTATTTAGTAGTTACACTGAAATTTAAATTAGTCCCGAAGATAGTGCTGCTATCTGCTATCTAAAACCTATAAAAAAAAACTGGCCAAGTGCGTGTCGGGCCACGCGCCGTAGGGTTCCGTAGTTATCTTATATACCATACCATATTTAATACCACTATCATTTTTCGTCTGTAAAAATAACTTTTTTTTTCACGGTGTTGGTATGAATGACAAAGTTATATTAGCGGTTTTGGAAAATATGATATATCTCGAAAACTAATTACTAAATCTCGTTCAAACCAATTTTTAGTGAAAGTTTTTATTATGATCTATAGCATATTTTTTTTTTTTAGATTTTTCACTCACCTATTTCAAAAGTAAGAGGGGGGGGGACACACACACACACATTTTACCACTTTGGCAGTTTTTATCTTTCAAACGGTTGATTTTGAGAAAAAAATGTCTTAGGAACCTCAATGTCATTTTTGAAGACCATACTTTTATACCATACTATTTTGAAGACTATAGACACCCCGCACGTATTGGTATGAAGAAAATTATTTTTTTCAGTTTCAGTTCCTTGTATGGGGAGCCCCCCCTCAATCTTTTTTTATTTTATTTTTGTGTTAAAATCGTTAAGCGGTTACCTGAATACATCTACCTACTAAGTTACAACTGAGTAATACTAATACTTTCGAAATAAAATGGCTGTGACATACGGACGGACAGACGGACATGACGAATCTATAAGGGTTCCGTTTTTTGCCATTTTGGCTACGGAACCCTAAAAATGGAACAGATGTTGTAAGAGCTTATTTGCCAGATCTTATACTTAACTGAAACTTATCTGGAACCTGTGAAATAGGCTCTAAGGGCTATTTAGTGTACGGAATTTTAAACTAGTCCCGAAGATAGTGCTATCTGCTCTTCGATCTGCTACAACTGCTATCTAAAACCTATAAAAAAGGCCCTATAAATAACACAGTTTGCCGTTGACAACAAAACTAATGTGACCATATATCTCTCTCGCCCAGATAACCTTTGAGGCGTGCCGTGCTCTTGTAATGAAAGCTAATTCCAAACTTCCGTTTGTCTTTCTCTATCGTTTGGGGAGAAAATGGGATGGAAAGTAAGTGGCGGCTCTAAATGCTCCCAGATAGATTGAAGGCCATTATTTCGATAATCTGAACGAGGCACATTATGCTAGATATTCGATAGATACATTGATGGTCTAAATGTTCTTTTAATTTGTATCTAGCTTGCTGGCTCTTGTGTGCTTATAGTAGAGACTAGAGTCATCCGTAAAAGCGCGACACAATTTTCATATTTACTTGTAATTTTTACAGTTACTTTACTACAATAAATTATGTACTTAAGTCCATCAGCCATTTTTAACGACGACCTGAATGGTGCAGTTATCAACATGCCGCCTACCACGCAAGAGGTCCCGGGTTCGATTCCCGGCCGGGCAGAAATTGAAATGATGAATTTTAATTTCTGTGACGGGTCTGGGTGTTACTATGTATCATTAGTATATATTTAAAAAGTATATATTAAGTAGTATATCAGTTGTCTAGCACCCATATTACAAGCTTTGCTTAGTTTGGGGCTAGATGGCGCTGTGTGAAATTGTCCAAGCATTTATTCTTTTATTTATTTATTTCATGTCCCCAATGCTGGGGCACAGGCCTTCCTTATAATAAGGAGGATAGGCCATAACCCACCACGCCGGCCCAATGCGGATTGGTGGGTGTTACTGACTGCAAATGCAGCCGGGACCAACGGCTAAACGTGCCTTCCGAAACACGGAGGAGCTCGAAATAATAAATTTTTGGTCACCCATCCTATGACCGACCCTTGCGAACGTTGCTTAACCTCCGCAATCGCTGGGCCGAGCGCTAAAACAATGCGCCACCGCACCGAGCTCCTCAGCATAACTGTATAAACATTGTAAAATCATGTTTTGAAAGTCCGTTGTTTTCATAACGCTATTCCATTGGAAGTTAAAAAGGGATTAATTAAAATAATTTCCAGTCCATGGAGCGCAGGGTGTTTAGTTTCAAAGGTAGTCTGATCATATTTTAATTTTGCTTTGTCATGTAGGTATGACGAAAAACTTAATGAGATTTTTTGCCGTCTGTGCATATTTTGTAGAGATTTTGTAATGTAGGTAAGTAATGTATAAACATTAAGATTAGTGAATTATATTCATATTTATATTCTAGATAGATTCTAGATATATCTAGTTAGATATTTTTTGTAAACAAGGTCATTTTGTATTCACCATCCAAATTTTGAGGATGTGTTCAGTCAATGAAACTAAATAACTTTTTCTAAGGAACACATGGCCAAATATGTAAAATAAAAATCGACTTACGAATACGAATAGACGACAAATCAAAGAGATCACGTGATCAATTTAGTATGGGATGACAAAAATTTTGTGGCGAAATTCGACACATGTTTCTTAGAGAAAGATGTTTAGTTTCATGGACTGGACACATCCTTGAAATTTGGATGGTAAGTTCAGAATGACCCGATATATACCTAGTCTTGGGCTCTTGGGGTATCATAGTCAATGAAAAAATGTTGGATGGTTAACAAACCCTAAGTATATGAAATCAGTCCGTTGATTACGTAAGTCTGTTGCTAACAATTCTCGATTGAAATCTATTGAAAGCGCTGTTACATTGCTGCTTTAAGTAAGATAGTTGTCACATTGGTCCTTAACTAAAGCAGCAATGTCACTGCGATTTCTGTCAGAGTTGATTGCAACAAAGTTACATAATCAGCCCCCAAGTTGTGTGATTGATTAATATGTCCAATTATACGTCTTTTTACTTTCATACTACCTATACCCACCTAATTCCTTTCTCTAGAGTAAATTGTCGATAAAAATCACATATATATAGCAATTACATTCAAATCATTGCTAATTAATGTTTGTTAGGAACTGGAAGGGTATTGAAAACGATTCCGATATTAATTGGAGGCTTCTTATGAAGGCTAAAATTATTGGCTCAAATTATAGGCCGGTGGTTCGAACAGCGATCGATGTGCGGAAGTACTTCCGCTTCGCTGACTCGTGGCTCGCAGCAGACGGTTGCGCTATTTTGTTCTATTTATAGCATTCGTTTCGCCATATTTTATTAAGGCGGTTGTATGACCGAAAGTGGCGCCCTCAGAGGTTTTTATTTAAAAAGTTATTAAAAGAAAATATTTTAATAATGTTTTAGGTGGAGTTTTTAGGGCCCATGGTCTAGTATTTTTAGAAGGTATCGCTACATGCCCTCGTAGTCATACAGGGACCAACTCTGAAACCGCGAAAAAAATCTGCTGTTTCATATAAAATATCAAAATATATGAAACAGTTTTTTTTTGTGATTTCAGACTTGGTCCCATAGTAAAAGTTATTCAGTTTGATGGTCCATATCTACCATATTCGGCATTAGAAGTTATTTTATAACACGTTGTATAAATGTTCGTAATTCGTGTAGCTGTAGAATACGAGGGTAGATTGATAAGTCCATGACTTTTTAATGAAGAAAGTCTTTTTTTCGGAATATTTTGTTTTATTTCTCTACATAATCTTATTGTAGCTCTGCGTACCTATTCAGTCCAACGAAGTTCCAACCTCTTTAACCCATTATTTCATCGCCTGATAAATGATGGTAACTGAAATGAGGGCCCATTTCAGATACCACCTTTTGGCTTGATGAAAATCTTTGCCCGTCAAGACATTTATTCATGTTTGTTAGGAGAAAAAATCTCACTGGGGTTGAATCTAGAGAATAGGAAGGATTCATCTTCATTCGATGAGTTTTGATGTCATGAGTGCCGCTGAGAGGGTCGACACTTCGACAGGGTCATTAAGAAATAATCTTTTGCCGAATTTGAAAAAAATGTAGTGTAAAGATGCCTAAGGAGTTTCTTTTTAAGATACAAAAATAAATTATTAAAAAAAGTAGGTGTCCAAGCCCGCCCTTGAAAAGGGGTAATAGCAATAAAACCCAGCGCTAGGATATTACTATTTAATGAGGTACCAAGCAATGGATGCGAGAACCTGGTGAAGCGGCAGGTAGCGTGACCTCTTATTAAGCTATCAAAGCAAAACCATACCGAGATGCAACTCAGTACAGCGACATCTGTCGAGTATTACGAATACTAATTAAACGTTACTTACATAGTGTTTTGTTCCTGTTGGCCGTTTTAAACAATGTTATTAAATTATATCAATTTTAATGTTATTTAATTTTTAGGTATTTTTATCGAATGTATTTTTATGATTTATTAGGTAACAGCTTGAACATTCCGCCCACCAAGAACAATTATTACATAATTGTTCTTAACCAACTGTCTATAATATTGGACAAATAGAATTAAAATAAAAAGAATACAAATACAGTTCACCTGCCGCCCACCGTAAAAAGTTACATTACATTTAACAAACATTAATTAGTCCAATCTTAATCACTAGCCAACAAATTTATGAAAACAAACAAAATACACACACAAATAACATGCCGCAAACCATAAAATTACTTAACGAAATTAGCATAGAACGTCGTGCTAGACAAATAAAGTACCTATACTAAACACATAACAAGTTTTACCTTTTGCTACACCAGCACAAACAGTTTACACAGTAAAATTTGACATAGATGTACGATTTGAAAGGTTGCCACTATTACTACCGACCAGTCAGCGATCGAGGTAAGTCATTTTTTTTTTTTTTTTTTTCTTTTTCTTAACATTTCATCATTTTTTTTTCGATTTGTTACCGCCTCCTCTTTTGTTTCAGATGAATGCATAACCTGGACACCGCCTGTAGATGTTTGTGGTGCATCTTTAACCGTTCCCAGTATGACCCAACCCAGTGATGTAGCCTGCGCCACTAATCCTTCTTCGCTATCCTTCCTTATGCCTGCCTGAATAATCCGACCGTAGATATTGGCACCTAACAAAATATCTACTTTGTTAGGAGAATGGAATTCCGGATCAGCCAAGGTAAGTCCCGATAAGTTCAATCCATTCAATGTAACAACTTTCTCCGAAGGAAGACATGATGTTATTTTATTTAAAACATACGCTTTTACATTTATTTTGATTTCAGGATTCACCCGCGACCGCAAATTGATGACTACCGTAGATTTTGTAGCGACATTCTTATCTCCTCCCAGCCCTGAGATGAGACCCTTAGTAGATGTCTTTTTCAAACCCAACATTTTTACCATTGATTCGGTGACAAACGACGCCTGCGACCCTTGGTCGATCAGGGCACGCACTTGCTCCTGTTTACCGTTCTTATCCGTAACCGTGACTAAAGCCGTGGCCAGCAACACTTGGGACGAAATGTTGTTGGCCGAAAGACACGAAGTAATATTTAAATTTTCATTTGAACCCGATGTCTCATTAGTTTGATTACCTAAGAAACTTTTTACACCCTCCGAACCCTCACGATGCAACAACGTGTGGTGCAACCTACCACATATCTTACATCGAGTTGATATTTTACACTCTCGTGCTGAATGATCGGAAGCCATACAATTGAAACATAACCGGTTTTGTAGTATGAAATCACGTCGATCATCGATACTTTTTTTTAAGAAAACACTACATACATTTAACTTATGATTATACCCACAACAAACACACTGCAAATTAGTTACTTGCATCGCGTGCATCGCTCTTATTTTATTATCCTTAAATGAGCTTTTAGGTTCCAAGAATTCTAAAGCTCGATAGCGATTTGTTATAAACTCTTTGAATTGCTTAAATGTTGGCAAGTTATCTGTAGGAACATGTTCACTAACAAAGAGCTCCCATTGTTTTTTTGTTTCTAAATCCAACTTTAGTCCTAAAATTTGTATGATTAAGATATCCCAAGAGAACACATTAACCCCCAGATTGTTCAACGCGTCAAGGCAGTCTGACGTTGTATCTATCAGCTCCTTTAAACTAGAAGCATTTTCCGAAACAATACTCTTTTGACTTAATAACCGTTTAATAATACAATGGCACAAATACTTTTTATTATTGTATCGCTCATTTAACACATCCCAAGACCTATCATAATTGTCGGCTGACACTGGTATTTGCCTTAAAAGTTGTTCAGCCTCTCCTTTTAAATATCCCTTTAAATAATGAAGCTTTTGCACCTTGTCCAAACTTTCATTATTGTGTATTAAAGATACAAATAAATTTCTAAATGTGGTCCATTCTGAATATTGCCCGGAAAATGTTGGTATACAAATTTTTGGCAATTTAATTACGCTACTCTTACAACTAGATTCCCCCATGACCTTTTCATGTTTATCTAATGCAACCTTTAGTTCAGTTTTATAATCAAAATACGTATCCTCTGTAGTTTCATAAATCTCGCCGTCCACATAAGTTTTACGGCTCGCGTCTGAAGTTGCACTCATAATAATTGATTGGTGTGTCTTTTTAAACAACTTCCATTGTTCTTCTAAATGATCTAATCTAGTTTGAATAAATGCTTTAGATAACCGCTCTTTAGGCGTTTTTTTGCAGTTTGAAAATGCTCTTATTAATTTAGATTTAATATCCAATTGTAACTGAACCAAAGACTCCATTATTCTACAAATACAAATTTACAAACTATATATAATTTTTTTTACAAGTCCAAACACCGAACACTATTTTACAAAGTGTTTTAAAAATTTGAAAAAAGTTTTAAGTCTTTTAATTTCTGGCCGAAATCGGGCACAGATTCCCCGTCTCGTCGTTTTTTAAAGAATTATTCTAAGTCCGAGAAACACTAAAGTATCCTAGTTAAAGTTAAAAATGTCTTTAAAATAAAGTTCAAAATTGCCCGACTTTAATTTACAAACAATTATTTCTTTCCGTGAAATAAAGTTAAAGTACTCACAAACACTGCACACTTCACCTCACCGTACGCCGCCCGCCCCGCGCCGCCCGCCGTCCCGTGGGCACCCCGCGCGCCCGCTGCCGCAGCGCCCCGCGCACCTCCCGCCGCGTCCCGCTGATGTGGGCTCCCCGCGCCCCCGCTTGGTCGCCGATGTAGCCGCCCGCCGTCGCGCCTCCTCGTAGGCGCCGCCCTGAGTTGCCGATGTCGCGCCTCTTCGTAGGCGCTGCCCTGCGTTGCCGAAGTCCGCCCTTGACGACAATCCGCCGCCCTTGAGTGCGGGTTGAGCTCCACCACCCAGGAACCCTGAAAAACGTACACTTTAGTACGATCCGGCTCGAAGGACCATGTCCAAGCCCGCCCTTGAAAAGGGGTAATAGCAATAAAACCCAGCGCTAGGATATTACTATTTAATGAGGTACCAAGCAATGGATGCGAGAACCTGGTGAAGCGGCAGGTAGCGTGACCTCTTATTAAGCTATCAAAGCAAAACCATACCGAGATGCAACTCAGTACAGCGACATCTGTCGAGTATTACGAATACTAATTAAACGTTACTTACATAGTGTTTTGTTCCTGTTGGCCGTTTTAAACAATGTTATTAAATTATATCAATTTTAATGTTATTTAATTTTTAGGTATTTTTATCGAATGTATTTTTATGATTTATTAGGTAACAGCTTGAACAGTAGGTATTTCCTCTTTTCAATGTCATGAACTTATCAAACCACCCTCGTAGGATACATAATATAGTCTCAACGTTTTAATCCGATTTAACATTAAGGCTGCCAAAGAATTTACTCAAAACTACCAATGCAGTCGCAGGATAACGCTAGCTGTAGCTAAAACGTTAACATGAAAGTTTTGTGGGTAGCTATTAGACAAGTTAGAGGCTTGGCGTTTTCTTGGGTTGGGAGTAGGTTTATCTTAGTATTAGCGAAGTGTCTGATAGTTAAATGTCGAATATTTGGCTTATGCAATCATATACACTATTTTATTTTTATTTTGTTTTTTTTAAATAAAAAAAAAATAATAAATAATACTATACTAAGTCACTCAAAATATTATAATGTATGATAGGTAAACGAGCAATTATTTTTGGATTTTTACTAAGATATTAGAGTACACGGTTGTAATTTAAAATCTTGTTATTTTCTGGTCAACGAATATTGCAATTAATCGTATAGCTCAAGCGGTGAACGAATGCGGCTGAGAGCGGGATCTAAGGGTGAATTCACATTTGTACTGATACCTAACCACTTTATTTATGTAGGTATTATAAGTACTTACATTTACTATGTCCATCCATTTTTGATGTCCCCACTGCTGGGGTACAGGCCTTCCTTATGGGTGGTAAGGAGGATGGGCGATAACCCACCACGCGGGCCCAATGCGGATTGGGAACGACTGCAAATGCAGCCGGGACCAACGGCTTAACGTGCCTTCCGAAGCACGGAGGAGCTCGAGATAATACATTTTTGGTCACCCATCCCATGACCGACCCTTGCGAACGTTGCTTAATTTCCGCAATCGCTGGACCAGTCGCTAAATCACTGCGCCACCGAGCTGTACTTACCTACAAATATTTCATCCGCAAAAACTTTTAAAAAGCATAAGGAGGATCTAATAATAATTTTTCGATTTCGGAAACCGTATAGTAGGTCCTACCTACCTATATAGAGTAACAGCAGGATGATAATATTCCCTTGAAAAAATTTCCTATTCCCCATTACATTTCTGCATATACATGTGCGACTTATTATACTTATATGTGGTGAGGGTGAGGAGAAAATAGCAAGTAGCAAGAGAATATTTTCCATTCTGCTGCATTACATCTGGGGGTCAAGTCTGCTAATGTTTTCGTCAAAATTGTAGTTCAATGGTGTTTGAATGGTAATGCTTTTTGACACAGTTCTTGTTTCTTAAACCCTAAACCGAAACACAATGTGTTTCTTAAACTTATAACGGAAACACATTGTGTCTCGATTTTGGGTTTAAGAAACAAGCACTGTGTTACGTTTTGCAAAGTATAAAGTTTCTTTGATTTTGCAAAACGTAAAAAAAATCCACGCAACAAAAAATTCTAAACCTTTTTTAAGTTGTTAAGGGAGCTTTATATTCCTACCAATAAAAAATATTCAGCCTGTTTTTTTTTAGACATTCCCCTTTCTTATCGTTTTCATTTTAAACATTAATGTACATTGCATCAAGATACTATTCAGTCTACCGCAATTCCGTACCTATCGAGTTTTAGTTCAAAACAACATATCTAGTAAGTAGTTAGTTTCAAAGTATCTCTTTCGCTCCTTAGTAACGTTAGAGGAGAAATCTTTATAATATTTGCCTCTTGAGAAAAAGTCATCTGTCCTGAAAAAAGTATGTCAGTGAACTTTTTGTTTTGACAGCATAGGCTTCAGTTCTTAACTAAGTGTCATTAGTTAAATAACTAAGACTGGAGCCCAATCGCGGTAATTCTGAACGACAAAAACAAAAACGTTACGTTGTCATTTAGGTTATATTTACCTAAAAATCTTTGGTTTAGCTTTAAAATTTTTACTTAAATTGTGCCAGATTGTAATCCTAGACTCCTTACAATTCAACAATTTTAACAAAACTTAAGCGAGTATTTTTCTGTAAACGAAACTGCAGGCTTACGCAAGCTTTAAATAAGCGAGTATTAATTTTTTATAAGAAGTGTCGAATGGAAAGTTTTCCTACACATTTTAATTAAAATATGTAAAACGACTTATATACCTATAACACTTTTTTTTTCAGATTATATAGAGTATTTCGTAATTTGTTAGCTCAAAAACACTTTATAGGTATCGGGATATACTTAGTGAGAAATAAATATTTGAACGCAAAGAGGAACCAAATACCAACTAATTACCAAAGTACTTTCAATAAAACCGCGCTAGTATCCGTTAAAAGTGTTTTATTTCATGTCTAGTGAGCGCGTAAGCTTGAGAAGTGAATAGGAGAACATTTTTGATCTTTATGCAAATTATCCGTACAGAAAGAGGACCTATTTTTAAAGACTATAGGTACTCTGAATGCCACTTACGTGGTTACCCTACATTTTTTTTTTTTTTTTTTTTTTTTTTTTTTCTCCTTTCTCCATCTGCGATCAGCCTTTAGGCTATAATCAAATTGGTTGCAATCAGGGATTTTAGGACTTCACATCCAACGACATGATGTCCCCCACATAAAAATGACCCCAGTCAAATGGTGGCCAGTGGTGTTCTCTTCAGTCGCTTTATGGTTTGACTGGTGTCAAGTAGGGCTGTAGCTAGTTGGTTTTTATGACTCCCAAGTCGTTGGACGTAGTTTTCACATGATTTGCTTATTTCGTCTTTGATGTATGGTATCTCTAGGTATTCGTGCACTTCTACATTTTTTGTGAACCAAGGTGCATTGCATAGAATTTTAAGGGCTGCATTTTGAAATCGTTGAAGTATTTCTATGTTGGAGTGACTTGCAGAACCCCAGAGTTGCATTCCGTATGTCCATATGGGTTTGATTATGGCTTTATAGATAAGAATCTTATTCTCCAAGCTGAGAGCTGATTGTCTTCCAACAAGCCAATTCATTTCTTTTAGTTTTTTGTTTGCTTGATCTCTTTTGGCTTTTATGTGATCTCTCCATGTTAATCTTCTGTCCAGATGCATTCCCAAGTACTTAACTGTTGTTTGGTGAGGTAGGGTAGTACCATCAAGTTTAACTGGGGGGCAGTCTGGTTTCTTTAGAGTAAATGTTATATGGGTAGACTTAGTAGCACTAGCTTTTATTCTCCATTTTTTGAACCAGGTATCAATGGTATTTAGGTGCTCTTGGAGATTATTTGAAGCTGTGTTAGGATCTGCACTGCACGAAAGCAATGCTGTATCGTCCGCATATGTTGCCGTCACTACATCGTCTGAAGTGGGTATGTCAGAAGTGTACACCGTATACAGAACAGGTCCCAATACCGAGCCTTGAGGGACGCCTGCTTTTATTTCTCTAAGGTTAGATATACTATCCTCCACTCTTACTTGAAATAGTCGGTCCTCGAGATATGATTTTAGAAGCATGTAAGCTGTATTTGGCAGGCAAAGCTTGAGTTTATATAACAGACCCTTATGCCACACCCGGTCGAATGCTTGCTGCACATCAAGAAATACTGCAGAGCAATACTCCTTTCTTTCCATTGTCTGTCTAATAGTGTGGGCAACTCGGTGGATTTGTTCTGTTGTGCCATGATGTGCTCGGAAACCAAACTGATGGTCTGGTAACACCTTTCGGTCTTCTAGTATTGGTAGTAGGCGTTTTAACAAAAGTTTCTCAAACAACTTTGACAGGACTGGAAGAAGACTAATAGGTCTATAAGAGGATACCTCCGTGGCAGGTTTTCCTGGCTTCGCAATCATATTAATGACAGAAACTTTCCATACCATTGGGAAATACTGCAATCGCAACATTGAATTAAATACAATTGTTATTAAGACGATTCCTTTTCTTGGTAACTGCTTTAGGACTTCAGCAGTTATGAGATCAAATCCGGGAGCCTTTTTAGATTTTAACTGTGTAATTTGTTTCCATACTTCTCTAGGCTTTACCAAATCTAACGGTAACGACATCTGCTGGTCGCTGTTAATAACAACATCAATGTCATCTTCTGTTTGCGTCACGTTGGATTCATTCGGTTGAAATACTCCCTCAGTATAATTTGCAAACAATTCAGCTTTATCCTCAGAGCTTCTGGCCCAATCACCTGTAGGTTGTTTTAAAGCTGGGACGTGTTTTTTAGGTCTTTTGAGATTTTTCGTCATCTTCCACAGTGAGTAATCTTCTGCATTGTATGGTGAAAGCAGTTCGAGTTGTGCTTGAAGTGTTGTGTTTTCATTTTCTTTGAGCATTTCTTTTAAATCCTTTTGAGCCTTGTTTAGGGCTCGCTTATCTTGCATATTCCTACTGGTATGCCATTGTCGTCTTAATCTTCTTTTTTCAGTTATTTTATTTCGAATGTCCATGGGGTAGTATTTGTCCTGCATATTGGTTTCTTTATTAGGTGTAGACAGCCATGCAGCGGTTTGGATTAAGTTGGTTAGATAGCAAGCAGCATTTTCAACTTCTTCTGCAGTTTTAAGGGAGATGTCTAGACAGGCCTTCTCATTGATATACTCTCTAAAAGCTTCCCAATTGGTCCGGCTGTTGTAAAGAGTTTCTCGAGGTTCTCTGTAAATAACTGTGGCACTCAGGTTGCATATCGCCGAAGTGTGGTCAGAGGAACCATCAAAACATGATTCCACTTTGATGTACAATTCTGAGATTCCTCCAGCTACAAAAAAGTCTAGGAGGTCGGGGGTCTTCTTAGGGTCTGTTGGCCAGTAAGTTGGTTCTCCAGTAGAATATGCTTGCAACTGGGAGGCATCTATGCATTTTTTTAGTTCACGCCCTCTCGTAGTTATAGTCCGAGAGCCCCAAAAAGTGTGTTTTGCGTTCCAGTCACCGCCGGCAATGAAACGGTTGCCCAGAGAATTGAAAAATTGCTTGTACATGTTTTCGTCTATACGATGGCGTGGTGGACAGTATACTGCAGCAATGTTCAAAGCACCTGACCTGTACTGTACAGATATTACTGCAGCCTGTAGATAGCTTCTTTTTGTTTCAGGCAGTGGGTGATGCTTAATATTTTCTTTTATAATAACTGCAGCTCCAGCATGTCCCGTTCCATCTGGATGGTTAGAGTAGTAAATTTGATATCCATTAATTTTAACTGTGCGTTGATCTGTCATATGAGATTCGGATATTAGGAGTACATCTATTTTGTTGAGATTTAAAAATGTTTTGACTTCATCTGTATTTGGAGCCAAACCATTTATGTTCCAAGTTGCTATTTTTAAAGTAGCCATTAGTTAAGGAATCATTTTTGTAATAACGTTTGTTAAGAGATTCAGCAGTGTGCCTATTTGTTGTATTAGCATGTCAATCTTTTCACTTTGCTTGGTGAGTATTTGTTCCAGTACTGAACTTTGTTGCTTGGTGATATCTATATGGGTATTATTATCCGATTCGAGGCGGTTTGCCGTCACATCACTATATGTTCTAGTCTGCGGGCTTTGGTGTGACCTCTGGAGTACTGGAGGCAATTCATGTCTCATAGTAGGTATAGTAACATCCTTCTGAGCATTCGTAGGTCTAGTTGCTGGCTTAGCATTATTTTTTCTCGCTAGTATCTCCTTGTATACCTGACAGCCTTTGTAATTGGCTGGATGGTCACAAGAGCATAGTGCGCATTTAGCTGGGGTGTTTCTATCCTTTTTTGGGCAGTCCGATGTCTTATGTCCGCTTCCACACTTAACACATCTGAACGGTCTCATGCAGTTATTTTTTGAGTGCCCGTATTGCTGGCAGCGTTGACATTGCACTATTGTCGTAGCTTTTCGAGCGTCTTCGATGGTCACTTGTTGATGAAATATGTTTTTTATATCTTTTATCTTTTTATTATTAGCTGACGGTTCTATGTTGACAAAAAATGTGGATGTTGGAGCTCTGTCCGGACCAGATCGGGCATTAATAATTTCACCTTGAACGTGATTGCCAGTACTTTCAATCGCTTGTAAAATTTCACTATGAGGTGTGGTATGATGTAATTTTTTTATTATTATACGATATGGTTTCTTGTCTTTGGGAGTGAATGTATGACCGATCAGGCCGTGACTTCTTACTACGGTTATTATATTTTTGTAGCATTCTGTTGTATCTGCAAGGATTCTCAGTAAATTTTTATTTATGATGCGTATTTTATATTCATTCGAACTGCATGCCGAATTTATGAGCTTTGATAATTCATTCACATCTATTTGATTGAATCAGGCGTCACTTGGCGGAAGTCCCAAACCATTTTGAAAAAAGAAATATATGTAGCTTACTTCCGCAAACAAAATATGCAAGATGCACCGCCCGCCCGCCCGCAAAAATATGCAGCACACCACAAAATATAAGTGCACAATACCTGCATTTAGCAAGACAGCAACACACCTTGCACCTTCACCAATTAGGCTACTCTACACGTGTTTCGCCCCAAACCCGGAGCATCCTCAGGAGTTAGATCGTGCGTAAACCAACATCGGTGAAAACAACAACATCGGTGTAAACAACAATCGGTGTTGGTTTACGCACGATCTAACTCCTGAGGATGCTCCGGGTTTGGGGCGAAACACGTGTAGAGTAGCCTAATTGGTGAAGGTGCAAGGTGTGTTGCTGTCTTGCTAAATGCAGGTATTGTGCACTTATATTTTGTGGTGTGCTGCATATTTTTGCGGGCGGGCGGGCGGTGCATCTTGCATATTTTGTTTGCGGAAGTAAGCTACATATATTTCTTTTTTCAAAATCATTCACATCTTCTATGCCATACAGGATTATCGGAGGTGGTTTATAGTTTTTTGTTACTGTTTCTGTTTGTATATTAGTAGGTTCTAATGGAAGCGCATCAAATCTATTTGACGTTGGGAGGACATCAGTGTTCGGAGGAGAGTCACTAGTTCTTCTACGCTTGCTAGATCTAGATGGCATTCGTTGCCATGGTGGAGGTTGAGCACTCGAGGAATTCATTGAGTTCTGTGACATAGTCAATGTATTCTGCGTAGTAGCTAGTTGAGATTCTTTGGCATTTCTGTATTGACGAGTGATGGGAACAGTTTGCCAATCATCGTTATCATCAATTGTTTGATTATCTGGATTTAGATTTACTCTATCAATTGATTTTGACTGGGTAAGATTTAAAGAAGAATGTCTCATCCTTGGTTGCTGGATGTTTTTATTGATTGGTGTGGTTAATTTTCCTCCAGTAGCATTCTCTTTACTGGAAGCCTGGACAGCCACTTCCGGTAAAGTGCATTTTTCAGGAGTTTTAGAAATATTGGTATAATAAAAGTTTAGCTTTTATGAGAAAAAAAAATGTGGGTAGTTCGAGTGTCAATTGCACTGGTTATAAGTTTTGCGCTATTTTCACTTCAAAACTATTGAATTTTGTGGAAATAACACTGTCACATAATTTTGGAATGTTTTTCTTCACTTTGGAACTGTTTTTACACAACACAATCAAGAGCTTGCAACCTGCTGCCAGCGCCCATGGGTTTTCTTACCCTACATGAACCATAAACGATATTATGATATTTTTTAGAACCACGCACACGGGCACTAGCATGTGAAATAACGATAGAAATAAAGAAATAACGACACTCATGTATTGTAAAGCTGTGGTCGTCGTTAACGTTGTAATGTCAAATTGACGATCACGAAACGAACGCGATGGTGCTGTTGCGTAAGCCTGCTGAAACGGTAACGATTTAGCTTTGGTTTTATCGTTGAAAATTAGCGCGATTAGGCCCCTGATCTCACACGGACAACTTTTTGTAGCTGCTGTAATCGCGGTGGTTTTTTCGGCCATACTTTTGTAAGCGATTTTGAGAGCGACGCTCAATGTTGGAAACGAAATTAAAAAATATTGTTTTTTTAAGGAAAACCATTATACTTCCTGGTATATTATGGCCTTAGATCGATAGACTTAGATCGATAGACTTAAATAGATACCTAGATATAATAGATATTCATTCACGAGTTAATCAGTCCTGAAAATATCATAATTTATTGTAATACAGGATTTATAAGTACCTTACCCACTAAGTACCTAAACTAAAACCTTATTTTTAAAAAGTACTTTACATATAAATAATTATTTTTTTAACGTCAAATATTTCAACGTCTTTTTCCTTTTTCCTTTTTTTTTCTTCTAAAGTTATTTTTGAATAAAATCCGTACCGGTAACTGTGGATCGAGGTTTACATTTGGTATCGAGCCCTAATTGGCTCCATCCAGACAACTTCCGAAGGTAATGGCATGCAGTTAGGCGCATTTACAAGTGCATTACGGGATTAGTGACGGCTGTTTAGAAACATTCACTTACTAAGTAGCAGTGCATATGCAAAGCAGATGGTAGATAGGGACCATCGCACTGAACAACTTTTACTATGGGACCTACTTTGAAATTGCGAAAAAAGAATCAGCTGTTTATACAAAAATTAATAACGAAAATATCAAAATGTATGAAACTGATTTTTTTTTCGCGATTTCAAAATTGGTCCCATAGTAAAAGTTGTTCAGTTTGATTGTCTCTATCTACTATTTTCTGCATGTTGTATAAAGTGGAATCAAATGATGATGATACTGAAATAGGTGATAGTGCTGCTAAAACCGAATATCTAACAATCTATAAGGAACATAGGACGAAAAACATTTTTTCCCCTTTCCACAGTAAGTCGGTCAGCTGACCAATAGAAATAGAAATAGAAAACGTTTATTAACAACACACAAAATAAAAGAAAACAGTATACAATTAAACAAGAAACAAACAAGAAGAGATAAATAAATACATCGTTATAAAAACAGAATGTGTGGTGCTAATGGGCCCTGCCTCAGCAAAATTAACTTCTGGGTCATTCTTTGAAGTATATCAGAATGACCAGAAGCACTGATTTTCTGACAGGGCCAAAGGAGCGATTGGAACAAATAATTAATTGTACAATAACAAAAACGGACACTTATTTAGGACACATTTTTTAGATTACAACCAAAAACAATGATAATATCATGAAAAAAATAAATAAAAAAATAAATAAATATAAAAAAAAAAAAAAAAAAAAAAGTATCTGTGGTTTGACATTACGAAACAAAATGACATTAGTCTGTGAGAGTGACATTGACGTTGACGTACTTTGTTTGTTATGACATGTATTTTAATTTAACGAGTATGACAAAACAAAAAGAAAATAAAATTTAATGCGGGTGGGTAATGATAGTTTTTCAGAAATTTAATAATGACACGTGGTGTAGACGTGGCAATGGCAATCATGTTATGCCACGTGGATGGATGGACCTAGCTAGTGTGTCATCAAGTGACCAAGAAAGGACGCGGAAAACTATGTAGGTACTTTCCCAAGCGGCAGCGCGCGCGGCGGTGTGGCGGCGAGTCGGAGGCTGGACCTTCGTCAATCTCGTGAAAACCCGAAAGTGAGTACCTACACTAAAATAATCATACGCCTAATCAAAACACTTTTGTTGTTCAATTAGATAGTATTTTAAATGTTTTTTAAAAGTATGTTTCGTTTTTAGGTTACGTATTGGTGGTGGGAGGTCATTCCAGCATCGAGACGCCGCAAATCTAAATGATCCGCGAAAGGCCATAGTACGATGCTTGGGAATAGAAAATGTATGAGTACTTGCTCTCTTTCGATACCGGCTGCGTTCCCATGCCCATACCAGGGGCCGTACCGGCTAACTTACATGGCTATCGTAATCGCTTTCATTTGACAGATGGATGTGACACATTGCTGCTTCTATTTGGCATAAATAAAAACTTATCATATAAAGTAGCGATGTGTCACATCCATCTGTCAAATGAAAACGATTACGATAGCCATGTAAGTTAGCCGGTACGGCCCCAGCTTGTCAAAAAGATACAGAGGCTTCCCTGAATTAAGGATGTCAAATAACATGGATGCAAGGTGCAGTTTTCTACGAGCCTCCATCTTGAGCAGATTTGCAGTATTACAGTAGAATACATTTTGTATGGAAGTATATTATTTTGTTTTTCGTTTTTCGACTGTGTTCCATGGATAAAGTTGTTTAGTTAAAGCAACACTTTTTCAGCATCATTCATCCTTTCGTTCCACCTTATAATAAGTATTATAATCGTATTTTAAGTAGAAAGATTTATGTTGCTGATGCTTTGAGTTTCTTTATTTTATTAGTTATGTTTACGGTTGATTGTAAGCACTCAAAACTTCGCCTTTCCTCAACCTTTACGGGATAGGAGCGTCGTTAGGTGAAGGTAAGAAATACCCCCGTTATGGTCTATACAAATTTCTAGCCTTCATTGTTATTTCATCGACATATAAAGTTTGACCCTCCTTCATCCTTTCAGGAGCTGATTCTGGAAGGCCTTTTGTTGATGCCTTCGATATAATAAAAAAACTTTTATGAATTATAAGTTTCTAGGCCCGAGTGTTTGGGGTTTTGCGTTCAAAATGCTCTGCTCCTTGTTTCATGTTAAAAGTATAGGGAAGTTGAATACTGAAGGATTGGTTACTTGATAATAAATTGTTATAATGTTATGTACTTGAACAATGTGCAAGTTGAGAAGCGTGGCGTCATGTCACATGTCGAGAAGTTTGGACATTGTCATGTAAAGTTAGGAGTAGACAATCGGAGTTGTATGACAAATGTAAGTACGGGAAATAGCGATAACACCTAATGGTAGGTATCTAGTCTACGCTTTAACAAACGATAGACAGTTACAAACTTAACCTACGTTATAATAATCCTACTATCCTAGGAATGTGACCACTTAGGAAAGAGACTACTTAGGAAAGATACCACTTAGGAAACTGACCACTTAGAAAGGTGACCACTTAGGAAAGTGACGGCTTTGGGAAGAAGACAACATTAGGAAGATAACGTGACCCTGGGGGAGCTTTTGTCTATCCCTCTAACAGTTCCTTTTTTTGGGCTATGTTCATGATGACATGAAATTTTGCATACACGTTGTCAGGGGTGCAGAAGAAGAACATAGCCCGAAAAAAGGAACTGTTAGAGGGATAGACAAAAAACTTAGTGAAAAAGAGAAGGCGTAACAAACAAACAAACTGACTTTCGCATTTATAATATTAGGAAGGATAAAGTAGGGATAAATCTTTCATCTTTAAATTATAAAACCAATATCGTTTATCGTTATTTTGAAATCACAATAATCTAAGGAAGCAATAGTTCTAAGTAGGTAGACAAAATAATTTTAGATAAGTAACTAGGTAGATACTTATATTTTTAATTACATGTAGTAAGTAATAAGTATGTCTAGCTCTTAACCACTTAAAGCAACATAAGCAAAGCGACTGTCACCAACAACCTATGAATCGTAAAACTTCAACGCTAAAAGCTTTGCAAATATTTCCCTTTCACAAGATAAGCCTAAACTTTTCCAACGTACCTATAACGTAACAAAATTGTACCTAATATCAATCCTGTATCATCGACGCCAAAAAAGAAATAAATAAATATAATCACCTTATTTATATCACCAAAAGGAATAATAAAAAAGTCAAATTGTTGGCGAAGCTGACTGGACTCTAATATGCTCGTTAAAAACAGATTTTACAGGTGTGCCATAAAACGTTTATAACCGCTGATCGCTCGGAGCTTCACGAACAGAGGGCCTATTACAAAAATTTACAGATTTTACAGTCCCCGCAAGAAACGGAGCATTGAAAATGAACCCAACAATTTACGAAAAACCAAAATCAAAACAAATGCAAAATCCTATTATATTTTTAAAGTTACCTAGGTAGTACCTATTTATTTTTACGATTGTGACACTCGGCAGCGCCTGCTGACTGCATCGAAAATATTATATAATATTATTACCCGTTTTTCAAAATTCCAATGAATGCACTTCTCGTCTGCTTCTGCATCTTTTAACACTATTACAATTACGATCAGTCAATAATCATAGAAACTACATAACTTTTGCCCTAGGACCAATTTTTTAATTTTTTCTTAAGTCGGTTTTTTCCGAAATACTTACAATTATTTCGTAAACAAAAACCCCCCAAAAAACCTGAATTTACTCGAATTTTGCAAAATTCCAAAAAAAGTGACCAGTAAATTTCAAAATTCAAACGTTTACACGTGTCTCGATAAATTCCTCAACTTTTGATACTGTTCCGATCTCGATCCTCCCAAAATCCTCGGAGATATGGCTAAAAATACGTTTTAGGCGATTTGCATCTGATAACCATTTTCAATGGTAAAAAAATCACGGTAGTCGGACGCAATTCGTCGTACAATTTACTGAAAATTGAACCTTATTCGCGAGTCAATAGTGCCACGGAGTGGGACGAACATCGTACGCTTGTCGCGATACTTTTGTGTAATAGGCCCTTTAACTTAATGTATCGAGTCCCTTCACTTGGATCCTTGTTAATGTTTATAGGCAAGGAATCATAATAATAATATGTATATTAATAGTATCTAAGCAGGCAAATGCTGGTTGACAACTATTAATAGTTCTCCTAAAGATGTCCTAAAGTAATTGGTGCTTAGAGGTAAGTATTTCAAGGCTTTGGGAGAGTAGTTCTACATTCAACCGGCGATTTGTCTACCGGCGAATATGATTTCCACTTTCAACCGGTAAGTAAAAATCATTCCATATTCGACCGGCAACTCGGATAGTAAAAAAAACAAAAAAACCGACTTTTTTTTGTTTTTTTATATTTTTTTTATATTTTTTAATTTTTAGTGTAAGTATCTTCTGTATTAGGTAATGTAGGTATATTATTTAGGTAGAAAAATCAGCTCAGCCAAACGTGAGATAATCGCGGAGAAACATACATTCATATAAACTGAATACCTCCTTTTTTGAAGATTCCTTTCCCAACAAAAAAAAACATCTAATTTGGTTCATAAATTTATAACAAAATCGTCAAGGTAGACTGATTTAATATCATAGTATTTTCAGGATTACTTGTAAACTACTGAACCGATTTGAAAAAAAATAAATGGGTCCCATTTCGCAAGAAAACTCGATCGAACAAAAAAATAATCATCAAAATAGGTCCCTAAATGTCGAAGATACGCGCGAACAACGATAAAAAAAAACATAGGTACAATCGAATTGAGAATCTCCTCCTTTTGTTGAAGTCGGTTAATAAAAGGGATTGTTAAATGAAAATTTATACTAGGTACTTACAACAAATCGTTTAACAAAACTGTAATCTAGAAAACTGATGGAGGCTGCATTTTTAATATTCAAGTTTTTAAGAAAGCCAGTGGATTACGGAAGAATCTGTCATAATATAATAAGGAAAATTATGTAAGAATTGCAAACGATTATTGTCAGTGTTATTAAATTCTGTAAAAAAATCTAAAAACCGGCCGAGTGCGAGACAGGCTCGCACACCACAACAAATGGCAAAAAATCACGTTTGTTGTATGGGAGCCCCACTTGGATACTTAATTTATTTTGTCTTATTTATTGTTATGGCGGCAACAGAAATACATCATTCTGTAAAAAATTTCAACTGCCTAGCTATCTGTTCATGAGATACAGCCTGATCACAGATAGACAATTATACGGACGACAGTGGAGTCTTAGTAATAGAGTCCCGCTTTTACCCTTGGAGTACGGAACCCAAAAAATGAAAGGATGTCCCAAAAAGCGTGCGTCTGACAAGCGTTTCCACTTTGTACAGGTTTCAAATGATTCTTTTATATCGGCCAAAAAGCGGCGAGCGTTGACCAGCTATTCATAACGCATATCTTTCATAAAATAAAACGTAAAATGAGGTTAAAAACCGGTCAAGAGCGAGTCGGACTCGCGCACCAAGGGTTTCCGTACCATAAACTACTATCACACTTGTACTATTATGTATTCTGTGCTATCACATAGTATTATTTCAGATTTTTCTCTTTGCAAACTTCGGAGATAAAGGGGGGGGGGGGGGGGGGGGGGAACGGTATTTTTTTACATTTTTCATCATAAGTCGAAAACTATGCGGCCTAAAAAAAATGTTTTAAAATGTGCAAACAGCGCTCTTTCATATGATACCCCACTAGTCGCCTCACTTAAAATTTTTAAGATTCCTTTTCAGTCCCTGTTGTAATTTTTTTTTTATTTCTTTCTTATTTGCAAAATACTTGGACAAACGTCATCTTAAGCTACTTCAAATTTCAAGTTGATACCATGAGTAGTTCTCGAGATATCCAGCTGTGAGCTGTGACAGACAGACAGACAGACTGAGTCACACCGTAAGGGTTCCTTTTTACCATTTTAGTACGGAACCTTACAAACGGGACAGTGTTGTGGTGATTTAATTCAACTTGAGCTTTTATGAGCACGAATTCCGGAGTTCGCGAGAGTTAAAATGTTGACCGCTGTAAAATGCATGCCTATCATTTATATTCCAAGTTTGTTGAGCAAAAGATTTATGCTCAAGTGAAAAAAAAAATTTTTTTCAGTAAAACGGTTATAATTAATTTTTCTAACTATACGAATGATAATATACCTATATGTTATGTTTCGAATATATTTTGAACACGAACAACAACTTTTAAAAATTTAATTGATTTTAGTAATACTTAGTATAAGGAATAACATAATTTTCCTTGTTTTGAATTTTTAGATTTTAGCATTCACAATGCTATTTTTATATATTGAGTTACTTATATACTAGGCCAGAATCCTAAGGGTGCGGGTTCGAGTCCCGTCTGAGCTGCTACGGGTGAGTCGATTTTTTCTAATATTTTTTCAGTTATATTTCCTTGTTTTGTTCAGTGATCTGTGTCACTGTATTACATCTTTATTATTGATCATTTCTTCATTAATGCTCGTAATTTGAGGAAGTTTCTAAACGATTTCCGTCGAAATGAATTTGTGGCTTTATTGGTTTGAAAAATACTTTTAAATTACGCCAAGAGGTGAGTCCTGAAAATGGAATCGTTTGAAAAGCAATTTTAAATTTTTTACTCTGTTTTTTAGTAAACAACTAAAAACAATGCTCATAATTCGGTATATAACGATTACATATGACAAGGAAAACATGTGAGGTAGTTGTATTATAAATATTAATGGAGCAAACGAAACTATTTAATAAGTGTCATCTGCACCATTGAAGGTGCAAGCTAATAATGCATACGGTACAACGGGTATTTAGATATTAAAAATCAATTTTATAATAAAGAAGCAAGTAACTATTCCTGGATTAAAAAAAAATAATAATACGTTGATTCATTTACGACAAGTTTATTTCCAAAAGTAGTTTTAGTTTCCATTTCTACTTAAAATCAGAAACTACCCAGAAAGCATACTAAGCGAGTTGTTACACATATACAGTAATGCTCGACATAAAGGAAATGCAAGCGTTTTCAATTTCGTCATGATTTATTGGTAGTACTTAATCTTCTGCTTGTGGAATCTGGGAGATTTATATGTCATACACATATTAAATATTCAAAACGTGACATCTCGTATTTCATTTCAACCACATATTATTATATTTAAAACACGTACCTACTCATTTTAATCACGTTTAAACAAAGTTAAGTACTATTTAGCTTATAATTTTAGTTGAAACAATGAAAATAATGGTTTAGCAGATCACATCAACCACAGATTTAGTGACTACATAATTTCACTTCCACGATGTCAATAAAAATCAGCGTTAGTAGCATCTTCAACGTTGCCTCCGTAGGGTCGTAGCGTGAGCCGCAACGTCGTCGTAGCGTTACGGCCATCAGTGCTACGAAAGCCGCGCCGCGAGCCGCTCGAGCCGAGGCGATTCCGCGAGTACGAGCAACCCGCGACTTACGCGCGAGTCGTTAACCACATTAACGGACGTTATAAAGAAGTGCTTTTGTTGCGGCACACGGTTCCGTTATTATAATTTACAGCTGGTTATAGAATTCTGATTGCGTGGAAATGTTTTGGGAAATTAGTGACAAATAAAAGGGAGTTTAGTGTTGATTTGAAGAGCATCTTCGGATAATGAGGCGGCGGCGTGTTGTGTTCGTACTTTGAACAAAACCTGATCCGAGTCCAACATGATCCCCACGCCGTTCCTGATACACTTCATATGGATGATATCGTCGTTTTTCATTAGAGGTGAGCAAATTCAGTGATTGCATCTGCATATTTAATGAAGTATCAATAACCATTTCAATGAGTAACTTTTTGCTTGACACTATAAAACTGTTTGTTATTCCAAACCATTTTGTAGTGCTTTTCATGTTAATGCAATAAAATTATAGAAGTAAATAAACTTTAAAAGTTGCAAGAAACATTTTATAAACTTATAACGAAAACATTTAGTATCATTTATTTCGAGTCATTACTTCAAAGTTTTTATTAAAAAATAAACACGATTAAAATAAAATGATTTAACAATAAATGTCAATTTTTAAAATTAATGTTGAGAAACCTTGAGGTACTATGCGAAGTAATAAGCAGGTATCTTCCAAATATAGGTATATTAATAAGTAGCTTTTAAATAAATGATAAAACCGATAGCACAAAACACCCTATTTTGTAATAAATCGATCCACTCGAATTGATGCTTTTGCCGTAGTTGCGTAAAAAAGTCATGTTCTAATTTTTTTTAATTTCAATTTTTTCACGAACAAGAGAATAGTTGAGCACGAACACAACTAAAACTACGCTACTAGTAATATAATAAAAAAAAACATTCATTCAAATAAAAAACATCATAAACGATCTTTTCTAACAATATTTGCACGAATTCCTACAATAACTCGTGAATTTACTTTATTTCCGAAAATATTTGCGAAAGCGAGATATTTACTTACCAGACTTGTGGTGGTTGTTCTTTATACGACTTAAAGTTAACTTGATAAAATATTTACATTTATAGAATCTACCTCATCTGGTTTGAATTACATAATATCAATTTATTCAGACTCCCAACTCTATGAATATTAATGAAAAACAAAATCCTTAACAATGCTATTGATTTCAGTACCCGTAGCACGAACAGCTATCGAAAAAAATAACGCGCGTAATATCATTCGATAGAACAATTTTGTATTGGAAATTTGTACAACGCCATCTACCGCCGAATAGCGAAATTAAAATTTTCACTTTCACTAAAGCTTATTTCTCTTTCACCTTCTTTTTATGATATTTTCATTAGTTTAAAAATATTTGGGTAACTACCTATATTTTAGGTAAGTACCTAAGTAAAGGTCCTTACAAACTTATAAGTTGTACTTTTTTAGTTAAGTACAAATATAACAAGGTGCCTAAGTAGGCACCTTGTAAGAACAAAGTTGTTCTGTCGAATATGTATTTATTTTAATAATGATAATTTTAATTATGATTTATTATATTGACGGTGACGTGGTGCGCAAATCTGTGACGTATTAAAATTATTTATTCGTAGCTATATAAACTGTATCGATATTTTAATACGACGAATATTAAAGCTGTAAAGATATTTGTTTGTTACTTCTCCTTGTAATTGGATAAGTCTGTTATGGCTATTAAAACAAACAGGGAGATAATTAATAAATACCTACGTTTGACATTTATTTCATCTTTGCCGTTTAATAACGACGCTGAAGGTGTATGTATATTTATAAACTTACTAGCGGCCCGCCCTCGCTTCGCTTCGGTTCTTTCCTTTTTTGCCAAAGCGACCTCCCAACAACACCCAAAAAGAAAACAAATACCTTACAGTCGTCACCCGTTCGTTCCAAAAGTCTGTTTCCTTCCCGTTCGAGTCCCGTCCCGTCCGTCATCGGTGTAAGAAACACCCTTGAATTTATTTTCACACGCGTTAACTAAGGTATTCATTTAAATGGTATGGTTTAAAAAAGCCCAGTAAAATTGTACGAAAAAAGGGTACCTGCCTTGCATAAGGTCGGTTATCCGCCATTTTTGGATATGTTATATACTTAGGTAGAACCACAGAATAGATAATAGACTGAGCTAAGAAATAATACTTTTACAAAATACCTACATTAAGACCAAATAAGTACCTACTTATACTTTTATCTACAACAGCAGCCGATTTTTCATATGTCGCTCAGCCATTATATCTATTCTGTGGCTCAGCTCTGGAGTTAACTTTGGCTTAAGCACTGCAAAAACCACTATAAGTACTGGTTATTCATCATTAGCCAGTTTAATGTCCCTACTGCTAGGGCACAGGCTAGAAGGATACGGAGGACGAGTCATAACCGCGCGTGGTCTCAATGCGGATATTGTGGGTTGATAGGTTGTTGACGACTGCAAATGTAATGCAATGTAGACCAACGGGTAAAGGCCTTAACATGCGTCAATCCGAGCGGGTCGATCCGTGATGGAGTGAAATCGAACGTAACTCTACTCACTTTGGGTTCAAATCAGTGCGCGTTCCAACGCGGCGGTTGCGTTGAGAACTAGCACCGAATTCAAAACTTTTTCAATGACATGCTTCGAAAGATGACATGAGCCATAGCCTTCCTCTATTATAGAAGGCTATGCATGTGCCCAATCGCGGTAATTCTAAACGATAAAAACAAAAACCGACTTCAAAAACCTACCTCTAAAAAGCAAAAAATAATATTCGTAATAATAAAAATACGTCTATTGAAGTCGGGTGGGGCTGGAGCACAGATTCCTTTTTTATTCTAAAAGCCCCACCCGAATTCAATAGACGTATTTTTATTATTACGAATATTATTTCTTGCTTTTTAGGGGTAGGTTTTTTGAAGTCGGTTTTTTGTTTTTTTTTTAAACATTTTTTTTTATTTTTAGTGTAGGTACCTTGTAGGTAAGGTATATTATACTTAATATGTAGAAAAATCGGCTCAGCCAAACGTAAGATAATCGCGGAGAAACATACATACGGGTCAAAGTGAGAACCTCCTTTTTTAAGTCGGTTAAAGAACCTACACTTAGGATATCCCACTTCCTACAAAAAATAATTATCTTATTCAGTTCATAAACAAAGAAGTAATACGACCAATATCATCGAGGTAATTCACACAAAATCATACTATTTTCGTGCTTCTTTCAAGATTACTTGAAAAGTACTGAACAGATTTCCAAATTTAAAAAATGGGACCAACTTGGGAGTTTACCTAATGTTATAACGTTTGAATCATTTCAATCGGTCCTGCCGTCTTCGAGTAATCGGTGGACATACACAAAAATAAAACAAATATACAGACGAACATAGAATGTCATAGAACCTCCTCCTTTTTTGGAAGTCGGTTAAAAACCAAAAACGTTACGTTGTCATTTAGGTTATATTTACCTAAAAATCTTTGGTTTAGCTTTCCTTAGGTAGAGTATTCAACAATTTTAACAAAACTAAAGCGAGTATATTTCTGTAAACGAAACTGAAACGGTAACGATTTAGCTTTGGTTTTATCGTTAAAAATTAGCGCGATTAGGCCCCAGTTTACTAGGACACAATTTATTATGGATCGTATCTGCAGTCAGTCTCTTCATTGATCGAATTTCTGTTTCAGACAGTGATTTCTAACTAATTTTTGGAGCAGATTGGAATAAATCAAATTTCCCAACAATTCTTTTCCAGACAAATAGGGAACACGTTTTCAAGTAACTCTAAAAGGGATTTGTAATGTTGGAACAATTTATAACGTTACGCAGTCAAGATGCTGTCAAACTTTTACCATGAAGAATGGGGCCTCCACTCTTGACACGATGAAACAAATGGTATAAGACCAAAGCGAATAATGATTAGGTACCTCCCTAGTTACTTTTCACATTACGTGTTGGATAAAAAAAAATAAGACCTGAATGTGTCTGTATTTGTCTAAAGGATTAAAAAAATCAGACCAATTAGGTTATGATTACACTTAACTTGCCTTGAAAGGTAAAACTTACTTAGTTTTGAACTAGTTTTAATTTGAAACGATTTTGGATACCAAAAGTTGTCGTTTTTATAATGTAGGTATTCAAGGAAATTAGCACGTGGTAACTGCAATGTGATGTGGACAAATCATTATGCTGGACTTTGAAAAAATATCAAATTTAGGTTGTGTTGGTCGCATCTTCATTAATTCATCATAATTCTTCAACTAAAGACTTTAAGTGCTATATTGAATTTTAAAACAAGAAAACCAAAACACTTTGTCTGTGGTTATTTCAATCAATCATGCGCATTTGCATAATGGACTAAAAGGAAAATGACATATCGTGGTTTTAACAAAATTCAGAGTAGATAATTTAATATTCTAAATGAGTTTGAAAGATTGAAAAGGGTATTGTGCTTTGGGGAGTAGTCATATTTCGTGTATTTTAGCTGAAGGTGCCCTTGGGATTATGGTAAAGTTTCTTTCGGCTCTCTCTTCTGTGGTAGCCGCAGGCACCGGTTTGTTTTCAAAGGACATCGAAAGGGAAAATAAGATGGCTAAGGGGGAATCTTTGAAATCTCGATACGAGCTTAGCCCGTTCTCGATAGCTCCACAACTTTACTTTGAACTTGCGAGTGTTTGTCTAATTCAATGGGTAAGTATTTATGTTAGGTATACGTTTACTAAATACTACCTTCTTACTTTTAAAACTTGCGAAGAAAAAGTTCTTAATAGCAACTACATAAACAAATTTCCTATTATAGGATATAATAATAGGTTACTATCTATCACGGGCAATAATGTTTCTACCTATGAATAGAAACTTTATCGTTTTTGTAGGCTTGTTTGTTTTATCCCCTAGAGGCAAATATCATATTTTATATCAGCTCTGGTATTTACGCTACAGTGACGGACTTTTTGAGCAAGAAAAGTAAAATAGTAGATTATACAACAAGTGAAAAAAGAGGGAATTTAGTTCGAGGGATACAAAGGACCGAGATGAAATTTTTTTTTCACGAGTTGTGTACTCTACTTTTTACCATTGACTGCGAGAAAAAAAAATAGCAGTACCTATAGTATTTATAGTTGTCCATCAGCCATTTTTGATGTCCCCACTGTGGGGCACAGGCCTTCCTTATGGGTGGTAAGGAGGACGGGCCATAACCCACCACGCGGGCCCAATGTGGATTGGTGGGTGTTAACGACTGCAAATGCAGCCGGGACCAACGGCTTAACGTGCCTTCTGAAGCACGGAGGAGCTCGAGATAATACAGTTTTGGTCACCCATCCCATGACCGACCCTTGCGAACGTTGCTTAACTTCCGCAATCGCTAGGCCAGGCGCTAAACCACTGCGCCACCGAGCTAACTAAGAGGGAAACTACATGATCAGTCTGGCATCAGTCCACTTCATCAGTTTGTATAGACTTTGAATTTTTACAGACTGAAGATCGTACCAGACTGATGGAATGGACTGATGCAAGACTGAACAACTAATCTCCCTCAAATATATAAAAAAGAACCCAAATATAAGACACTAAAAAGGACCTAATTGATTTAGCGGGATATTTTTTAGAAAAGAACCCAAAGATAAGACACTTAAAAGAACCTAAAAAAAATTGGCGGGATTATTTTTGTCATTTAATTGTAGAAGTATAATTTTATCTATGGAATAGCTCCATACTTTCAGCACCTTTTATTTTTTTTGTACCTAATTCATACGATGCGCGCTTGTTCCAAATTCAAAATATTATTATTCACTCGGTGAATAAAAACGCGTTTTTCACTCCTCTTGCTCAAAAAGTCCGTCATTGTAACGTACAAGAGCCGAGATAAAATAGCGAAATAACCCCTAGGGGATAAAGTTTTTACTTTTTTAATGTTTGTCTATTACCAATGAGCCTACTAAAACGAAAAAGTCTTTATTCATAATCACGAATAAAAACTCGCTCGACTTAATACTGTTTCTCATTCTTATTTTTGAAAATGGAACTAAAAGCATCTCTTCCGTGAAATCATAGACTTTGCGTCTTTGTGTTGCTTAGCTGCTACAGCAGAAATTAAAAAAGGTACCATGGCGCGAAATCTTTAGAATTTTTCTATAATTATAAACTGATTGAATTGTGTGACTGTAATAGGAAAGAAATAATTTTAATCTTTTGCCGTCAAGTACAAATCATTTATTTAAATATTATACAAAAAGTTAATGAAGTGGAGGATAGAATAACGAGTGGATTCGTTTACGGAAGTAGGTATAAACTATTTAATATTGTATTTTAGTTTCTCGCAATCGTAGTGAAAAGTATAGTGTAACACACGACGCTAAAACCCATTGTAACTCGGTTTCTATTTATTCCCTCGCTAAAGCTCGGGAATAAAACTACCTCGTATGCAATGGGTCATTTTAGCGTCTAGTATAACAATCTACTATTATTCACTGTTATCAATGAATAACACGTACTTTTTTGAGTGGCGATGGTAAAATAGTAGTTTATGATACTGATGCATAATGAGGGGTATTAAAACATGAGTGTGTGTTTAAAAACCGAGCCGTAGGCGAGGTTTTTAATAGTATCACACGAGTGTTTTAATACCTTAGTTATGTGCAGTTTCATACACTACTTTATCTACACTCATACATTTGGGATTGAACCTACTAAATAAAGGATCGACGTTAGAAAAGAAAGAGACTTTGGTTGTATTAGCTATGTACCAACCTACCTTGTAATACGTCATTTCCTTAGCTGTATCTAAAATAATTTATTAGAGTCAACTTTTTTTCACATTTTTAAGCAAGAATAAAAAACACCTACGAAATTCAGTATAACAAAATGTAAAAATTGAAATCAAAATTAAAAACTTTTTTGTAATGCTCTAAAAATGGCGCGCACTCCATTAGAAAAAAAAGAGAAGAGTCAATTTTCCTAGGAAAATATCGTTGTTTTTTTTTAATATCACGGCACTACCTTCTTCTTGGATTTGCCCTGTATCGTAATGAGAAAAAAAGTTACTTTATGATGCAGCTGACTGCATCGTAATGAGTTTTTTTTTTAATTTTACCTATTCACGAAAATAAAGTACGTATTTATATTACCTTTTTTGAATTCATATTTGGAACATTACGTTGTGAGTGTAGATAAAAGTCTTTATTTATAAGTAGGTAGAATAATCACTCTCTTCTTTAGTAGAATGGTAGAATGCGTGAATTGCGTTGTGGCTACAGAAGAATTAAAAAAAGGTATTGTCGCGAAATCTTATAATTTTTCTCAAATTATAAATTGAATTGGTGACCGTAATATTATACTTATTTTAAAATATTGTATTGGATTAATTTATGTTCTTGCAATCGTAGTAGTAAATAACTCGGTTTCTATTTACTCACTCGCTAATAGCTCGTTAAAAAACTACCCTGTATATAGGTCATTTAGCCCCTTGTATAACCATTTCCTATTTTAACACTTTAAATGTTATTAAATATGATGACGCCGACTGTACTATAAATCTTTGGCAAATGAGTCAGCGAGGATGTCAATCAGTTTACCGTCCTCGTTTTTTATATAAAGTACTTCCACAAGAAACCTTGGAATAGTTTTTCCAGTTTTTATTATTACTTTGTAAGGGTCGTCAAAGTTTTATGAACATTGTAGCATAGAGGCTGAGGTCACAAAATATAAAGTAGGCAGAAAAGCCGCTCGGAACATAATCGCGGCTCGCGATTGATTTGACTTTTTATCCGCAACGGTCAATTCTAACAATAAAAACGTACGTAGGGAAACGTGGATTCAGTGGATCATTTTGGAAATTCAAAAAACAAACATAAAATTCATATGTTCTTCTACCAGTCAACAGATGGCCCTGACCTAAGAAAAATTAAATTAGTTCCACTATTGGTCAAGAGATGGCGCTGGCCTAAGAATAAAAAAATAGTACCACTATCGGCCAAGAGATGATGCTGACCTAATACTGCAATAATAATTTTATTATTCTACAGCTCTGCAGTGTATTTATTATGATGGTACGGAAACCCTCAGTGCCCGAGTCCGACTCACTCTTGACCGGTTTTTTTTGTAAGTAGGTACTGCAACTTCACTTTTACTACCCCAAATCAGCCAGTGTTTTAAAAAAATATTTAACTTTGAAATAACATTACCTAAACAGCCCCTTATCAATTGGTTATAAAATAAATCAGTTTTTTTTAATGGCAAAGGTATCTACCGTGGCCCATGAATGGGGTAACTATTACAATGTGAAGGCACATTATGAATTATTGTCTTAAACAAATTGTCAATTTGTCACGAGATCAATGAGATAAATATTAATTAAAAAAAATAATTAACTTGAAAAAAAAAACAATCTAGTGTAACACATTTGTAAACGATCCGCTGTGACCCACTGATAGAAGTCTTTTATTAAAAATCCTAAATTAGACAGCGCATGTCCATCAGCCATTTTTGATGTCCCCACTGCTCACACAGGCACAGGCTTTCCTTATGGGTGGGCCATAACCCACCACGCGGGCCCAATGCGGATTGGTGGGTGTTAACGACTGCAAATGCAGCTGGGACCAACGGCTTAACGTGCCTTCCGTAGCACGGAGGAGCTCGAGATAATAATTTTTTGGTCACCCATCCCATGACCGACCCTTGCGAACGTTGCTTAACTTCCGCAATCGCTGGGCCAGGCGCTAAACCACTGCGCCAATATGAAAGCGATAAATACTCTACATTAACCCTAGATCATTGACAAATTATAAAAACTAGCAAAATTTCACCATACGAAATGGCAAAACGTTTTACAAAAACACAAAAATATCATTTTTGGCTTCCTTGCTAGTACCAGTGCGCAGATTAGAAGCTACGACTTCATCCACTGTGACCTAAAATCCACTGTAGCCCACGCTCCCCAAATTAACTATACAGTGACCAAAAATTTATTATCTCGAGCTCCTCCGTGCTTCGGAAGGCACGTTAAGCCGTTGGTCTTGGCTGCATTTACAGTCGTTAACACCCACCAAAACGCATTGGGCCCGCGTGGTGGGTTTGGCCCATCCTCCTTACCACCCATAAGGAAGGCCTGTGCCCCAGCAGTGGGGACATCAAAAATGGCTGATGGACATGGACATACTATACTAGCATTTCCTAGCGCTACAAAAAAAACATAAGACGGAAACGTTTCCGAATGCGCGAGCGGTGCTTCTGCCTAGAACACGACTTTGAACAGACTTTATATTGTGCTGAGGTCATCGTCAGCCAACGTAGGCTTCAGAATGTAAACGGAACCGGCCAGACCCTCGTCACTCGCGACAACCTAATGTATTGTTATAGATTCACTGTCAACAAGGAATCTAAATTCGATCTGTTACGTAAATGTAGTTCACATTGCATTCATTGGATTTCACTGAAAGAAAATATGAGATAGATAGATAATTCGTTTATTGCTGCACAATCACACAATTAAATTAACAATAACAACAAGTCACATTTATCATTTTATCTACACTCACAACGTAATGTTCCAAATATGATTTCAAAAAGGTAATATAAATACGTACTTTATTTTCGTGAATATGTAAAATTAAAAAAAAAACTCATTACGATGCAGTCAGCTGCATCATATAGTAACTTTTTTTCTCATTACGATACAGGGCAAATCCAAGAAGAAGGTAGTGCCGTGATATTAAAAAAAACAACGATATTTTCCCCAAGGAAATATGACTCATCTCATTTTTTTTCTAATGGAATGCGCGCCATTTTTAGAGCATTACAAAAAAGTTTTGAATTTTGATTTAAATTTTTACTGAATTTCGTAGGTGTTTTTTATTCTTGCTTAAAAATGTAAAAAAAAATTTACTCTGCACAATTATTTTAGATGCAGCTAAGAAAATGACTTATTACAAGGTAGGTACATAGCTAATACAACCGAAGTCTCTCTCTCTTTTCTAACGTTGATCTTTTATTTAGTTGGTTCAATCCCAAATGTATGAGTGTAGATAAAGTAGTGTATGAAACTGCACATCACTAGGTATTAAAACACTCGTGTAATACTATTAAAAACCTCGCCTACGACGGCTCGGTTTTTAAACACACACTCATGTTTTAATACCCCTCATTATGCATCAGTATCATAAACTACTATTATGTTTTCAAAATAATATACGTGTGTGCAGCAGCAACAGGGCCAAGGCTCAGCGAAAACGCTGATTTTCAGCCATCATCCTCTAACCTAGTGATACGCGGGTTAAAATGAAACGGATGAAACCTACCTATATTAACAAAAATAAAAAAATATATAAAGATATTGATAGCGTGACCTACTTTGCAATACAAAAATAATAATAAAATTAGTACCTATACAAAATGTATCAAAAACATGTAACTTATTGTATCTGAAAAATGATTCTTTTTAATAAATAAATAAATACACACAAAACAAATAGAGTTTGTGAAGTTAGGGCTTGTAGAGTTCGGGCGTACAGAGTTAGAAGCTTGGCTGATGAAGATGTCTGATAATGTAACATTATTATCAGACATCACGATGTCGATAAAAATGCTATATGATAATAATGCGAGCTATAATAGTACATTATGAGACAAGTTAGCTTAGGTTGCTTATTGCACACAAGGCTGTGGGTTGCAGCCCGAGCCGCAGGTGAGGGCGTAACTCAGCCGAGTGTGCAATAAGCAAGAGCTCACGAGTTTCATACGACGTTTTTCAACACATTTGCGAGGAAAAAACAAAGTAATTTATCACACAGCAACAAATATGGCAAAAACAAAATATGATAATTATGGGAAAAGGCGCGTATGTTTTTTTTTGTTTTTTTTTTCACACGCCCAACGCAAGAATATTTTGCGAACAAAGGGGTGAGGAGCATACAGCCTACTACTAATACTTCAAAATTATAATTTTAATTGTCAAAATGCAAATATTTTAATATTTTATAACAAAATATTGTGAATTATAAATAATTTGATAATAATTATATATTCATTTGACTTAATTAAGGACTTACACATTTATTTATTCCAAAAATGTATATGAATTTTAAGCAGCATAAAACAAACCTCTTTGTTGTCAAAAAAAATAACAGTATTACCCGGCTAAATTGGGAATGCCCTGTATACTCGCATTAAACTTGCAGTAAGGTACTAATTTAACTTTGTAGGGTTAATTTTATTACGAAATAGTGTTTTATATATTATTGCACGCGTTTGTTATAGCTCGGTTAATGGACCTAAAAGCGATGTATTAAGCTCACTTTACGAGCAAGTGTGTTGAAAAATTATAATTATGGTCTCGTCTTACCAACATTTTGCATGTAAATGTTTTTGGTAGGAGTCATGTATGTACAAAGTGCATAATGGATGGAGTTGTGTGGTAATAAGTACCTACATAACATAAACATACTTAGGTACATGATTGTTAAATTTTAGCATGAATAAACTAGCGTTAAATCAAGGAACGTCATTCATATGGATTAAATCGAAGAAAATGCCAAACACATTACCTAGCTAGATAGTAATAATGTACTACCTATAAGCACTTTATCAAATACTTGACAGTAATCTCGCTTAAAGCTTGTTTAGAATTTATAGCTTGTTTGGGAGTGTGATTGATAAATTGCAAAGCACCGAGGGAATGTCAATGAGTTTCCCAACAGAGTTTTAATACAGGGGTAACTTTTATGAGTGGTGTTGCCAAGTTTTATG
Organism: Agriphila straminella; assembly: GCA_950108535.1. Taxonomy (NCBI): domain Eukaryota; kingdom Metazoa; phylum Arthropoda; class Insecta; order Lepidoptera; family Crambidae; genus Agriphila; species Agriphila straminella. The sequence goes on along the minus strand of OX467306.1, from coordinate 7,157,413 downwards.
AGGCAGGTAGACACGTAGTCATTGCGAAACGAAATTGGATGGTTAAATGTTTATTTTTCATAAAAAATAAGTATAAGTATTAAGTATAGCAAAAAGACTTTCTAAGCATGGAATAGGGATGTTGACTAATGAATAAAATAACGAAATACTAATAAAAATCGTAAACATATTAAACTTTTAGAGTAGCTTGTATACCTCTTGGTTTTATATATTGCATATTATTTGTTTTATGACCCTTCAAAGTTGGGTGGACAAGTCCATTTAAAAAGTATAAAATTTATTAAAATAAATGACACCTTTAATTAGTCCGTAAAATGTATAGCAAATTTGTCGAAGAAACCATTTTGATAAACACAATATTTAATATAGCTGCTGAACAAATTTCCTATGCGTTGCATACAAACTTGCAAGGCGTGACGTCATAACGTGCAAGCCATTAGTATGGAGCGTTTTTGATCGAGTCCATTTGTGTGCATTTCACACTGTGATATCTCGGGCAGTTTTCATGCTAGCGAATTAATTCTTTTACCAATGTTTCTTTTTTTGAGAGGTAATTTATGTTATATAAAATAAAAAAAATAGTCAACATCCCTATTATAGATTTTTAATAATTCGAAAAGTGTAATGTAACTTAAACAGAAAATGAAAAAGATGTAACTTTACATTTTCCTCTCAGGCTGATGTGCCATTTCTTTGACTTATCGAAACAAGTGATATATGCCTATATATAAACGTTTTACCAATCAAGTACATACATTTTAATACCTACTGATAATTGATGCAACAATTGTTAAAACGACACAATTATAATATTATGGAATTTGTTACATTATGTTAATGTTATTAAGTAAAAAATAGAAATATCAAGTATACGATAATCGTTTTCCAAAGACTGTCCAAAGACTTATTTTATGGGTCTGAATTTGCATGTACCTACATTCTAAAAGAGATTTACCACATCGTTTAATTTAATTATTATTTATGACAAACTTTTTCTAATAAAAAAATCTCGTAAACTAATGAAGTAGACACCAACAGCTTATCGAGTTTAGTAAGACTCCAAGCTAGGTCTCGGTAAACAATACTTTAGTGTTTTTTTTTTAAACTTTTTTTTAAATTTTATGCATTCACAATGCTATTTTTATATTAAGATTATTAATATAATTGAAAAATATTAGAAAAAATCGTCTCACCCGTAGCAGCTCAGACGGGACTCGAACCCGCACCCTTAGGATTCCGGCCCAATGCACTAACCAGTTATGCTACCGAGTCGCTAGCGAGCTTGGCGAAATTTTCTAATACTTTTCACGTTTTTTACGCTGTAGGCCAGCGCCATCTCATCAATGTGAAGAGAATTACTTCGACATTCGAAAGCAACACCTTTACAGGTGCTAGACAAATCGATTAAGATGAAATCTATATTTATAAAATCGTAAACTGAATGACTGACTGACTGACTGACTGACTGACTGACTGACTGATCTATCAACGCACAGCCCAAACCGCTGGGTTTAGAGACTCCAAATTTGGCACGTAGGTTCCTTATGAGGTCTAGGGGTGCACTAAGAAAGGGTTTTTCAAAATTCACCCCCTAAGGGGGTAAAAAAGGGGATCAAAGTTTGTATGAAAGTCCCTCAGTTTTGAAGCTAGGATCTTCAAATTTTGTGTTTAGACTGACCATTGAAAATAAATAAATACGGGTCTCAGCGTTTTTCAAAATTCTACCCCCGAAGGGGTCAAAGTTGTGTATTGAAGAAAATCCTTTATTTTCGAAGTTAAAATCGCTAAATTTATAATTTAGGCTTATGGATAGACATCTAACGCAACGTTTATTGTTATTGTTAGCATTTGAACCCCTATTGGGATGAAATGGGGGTGAAAAGGGGTAAAAAACACAAAAATAGATATGGATGTCGTTATTGGGGTTTTCGGGGATGACGATTGCAAAAATGACATTTATTTTGAAGTCCAACACGGTGGACATGATTTGACCCCTAAAGGGGTGAAAATGGGGTTCAAATTTTGTATGAAAAAATAATATAAAATAGACATTACAACTTTAAACTTCGTTGGAGCACACCTAAAAATAAATAGGCAAACATATATTTTGTAATTTTGAAAATCAACCACTTAGGGGTAAATGGGGTGAGTAAACATAAAAATCAATATGGATGTCGTTCTTGAGGTTTTATGGGATGGTGATTGCGAAAATGAGATTTATTTTGAAGTCCAACACGGTGGACATGATTTAACCCCTAAAGGGGTGAAAATGGGGTTTAAATTTTGTATGGAAAAATAATATAAAATAGACATTACAACTTTAAAATTCGTAGGAGCATGTCTAAAAATAAATAGGCAAACACATATTTTGTTATTTTGAAAATCCTCCATTAAGGTGTAAATGGGGTAAGTAAACATGAAAATCGATGTGGATGTCGTTCTTGAGGTTTCATGGGATGGTGGTTGCGAAAATGACATTTATTTTGAAGTCCAACACGGTGGACATGATTGGACCAGGACATGCATATCCAGGGGACGGGGACAGGGACGGTGTTAAACCTTCATGGTCAATGCGAACAGCCTGTAGTCCAAATTCATAATATTGACTCTGTCACTCACTCTTTATCTGTCTGTCAAACCACTGCTAAATAATATAAATATATATTATTAAATCTAATATAAATAAATAGTAAGGTGTAAATAATTATGTTAATTTTGAATTGTGTTTGTATAAAGTATAGATAGGGTGTTTGTTCTTTGATATGTCGAATGTATATTTTTTGGAGCACATAGGTATGGGAAGATACAGGGTGTTCACATTGCGGGGGGGTGTTATACCTTTATGGTCAATGCGAATAGCCTGTAGTTCCAAATTCATAATATTGACTTTGTCACTCACTCTCTTTTCTGTCTGTCAAACCACTGCTAAATAATATAAATATATATTATTAAATTAAATATAAATAAATGACGGGGACGGGGACGGGGACGGGGACGGGGACGGGGACGGGGACGGGGACGGGGACGGGGACGGGGACGGGAACGGAACGGGAACGGGAACGGGAACGGGAACGGGAACGGGAACGGGAACGGGAACGGGAACGGGAACGGGAACGGGAACGGGAACGGGAACGGGAACGGGAACGGGAACGGGAACGGGAACGGGAACGGGAACGGGAACGGGAACGGGAACGGGAACGGGAACGGGAACGGGAACGGGAACGGGAACGGGAACGGGAACGGGAACGGGAACGGGAACGGGAACGGGAACGGGAACGGGAACGGGAACGGGAACGGGAACGGGAACGGGAACGGGAACTTGAACGGGAACAGGAAAGGGAACTGGAACGGGAAGCCGTAATGCGTAAAAATGGCTGGTCAGATCCTGGTTGAAGGTTCCCTAAGGATTTTGAAGGTTCCCTAAGGATTTTCTCTAATATCCACGCGGACGAAGTCGCGGGCAGAAGCTAGTAGCCATATAATTTTTAAACTTTTTTTTTAAATTTTATGCATTCACAATGCTATTTTTATATTAAGATTATTAATATAATTGAAAAATATTAGAAAAAATCGACTCACCCGTAGCAGCTCAGACGGGACTCGAACCCGCACCTCGAAAATTTCGCCAAGCTCGCTAGCGACTCGGTAGCATAACTGGTTAGTGCATTGGGCCGGAATCCTAAGGGTGCGGGTTCGAGTCCCGTCTGAGCTGCTACGGGTGAGTCGATTTTTTCTAATATTTTTCAATTATATTAATAATCTTAATATAAAAATAGCATTGTGAATGCATAAAATTTAAAAAAAAGTTTAAAAATTATATGGCTATTTCATCTTAATCGATTTGTCTAGCACCTGTAAAGGTGTTGCTTTCGAATGTCGAAGTAATTCTCTTCACATTGATGAGATGGCGCTGGCCTACAGCGTAAAAAACGTGAAAAGTATTAGAAAATTTCGCCAAGCTCGCTAGCGACTCGGTAGCATAACTGGTTAGTGCATTGGGCCCGAATCCTAAGGGTGCGGGTTCGAGTCCCGTCTGAGCTGCTACGGGTGAGTCGATTTTTTCTAATATTTTTCAATTATATTAATAATCTTAATACTTTAGTGTTCAAATTTATGTTGTTTTTGATGTTCTGAGTTCAGGTAACGGATACCTAAGTATCTAAATTTTTAACGATGAATGTAAAATTTACTTCGCTTGTTTGCAGAGTTGTTTATTACTAAACTCGTTCAAAAATTTAATTTTGTTCGACAAACAAGTTGTTTCATTACCATTGTTTACCTTTGCTTTATTATAAAAATATAAAGTGATGCAGTAAACATTTTGTTTCAAGCTGAACAACATCTTATTTTTGTTTTATTTTAACAAACTTTATTGTTCATTTATAAAACAAATCTTACAAAAGGCGGACTTAATGCTAAAAGCTTCCTCTATCAGTCAATCTTTAGAAAACAGATATCAATGAAGGCGGTACATAAAGTAAAATAGTATTACGAAATACCGACATCGTATGATTTAATAAATATAATATAAGTATATAAAAACATAATAAGTATATGACAAATATAAATAATAATCTACAATATTTATCAAATATATACTTATACAAATCACGATTATTTCACATTACCTTAAGAGCTTTCGAGTAAGGCATAAACTTTCTTTTTAAATGACACTACGAGAATGCTTGGAAAACTTCTGATAGATTCAGGGAGGATTGCTGCATATATTTTCTACAAAAAGGAAACATTTAATCCATACTACGAGTATTATTAATACCTATATAAATGTTATAAATGCGAAAGTGACTCTGTCTGCCTGTTAGGTTTGTACGCCTTCCTGTCGATTCTGTACGCATCTCACTTCGAATCTGACTTCACTTCGCGTGAATTTGTTATTAGAAATTAGCTGAATATAAGCTACTCTACCGATTGCAAAAGGTTTCAGGTACCGTACCGTAGTAGTGCCTGTATTAAATCTTTTGTGAATAAAAAAAACAGTCTATCATTATTTCATTTATGATTTAAATTTCCCGCGCAGTAAAGTGAGATTCGAAGTGAGGTTCGAGTTTGGTTACAGAATCGACAGGCTGGACCGCTGGACCAATTTTGTCGAAATTTGGCACGGATATAGATAGGACCTTGGAGAAAGACATTGGCAACTTTATACCCCACTGCTGGGCACAGGTCTCCGCCCGCACGACATTAACCTGTAGTCCACGCAGGCAAAATTGCGAGCGGAAAGCTAGTAGTTAATATTTCATTAATTATTTTATTTTTGTCAAAAACACTTTGAATATTCGTAAGAAGGAACAATTTATCAAATCGCTAAATGCCTATAAAACTCATTAAATAAAGTGGAAAATTATCACCGTTTAAAAGGGTTTCTCGAAAGGTTTTTTCGCAATTTTGCTAGATATACATACATTTTAGGATAGAGTTAGGATTAGGCTACCGTATTGTGTTCCTATAACTTCATGGGTTGTCGCCCTTCTTCTTTATCTTTCTATAATGATCGCCTGTACCACAGCAGTAGGACATTAAAATAACTGCCAAGGATGCTTAACAATATATTTCCTTCCCCAGACACGGCTTGCTGTGACGAGGAGTATAGGCTGGTGCGCCACCTGATGCAGAAGTATGATGCGTCTGTGCGCCCCGTGGAGAACTCTTCGCACCCGCTGATGGTCACCTTCGGGGTGTCCTTGCATCACATCATTGATGTGGTAAGCTATTGTTATGTCACCAGTGCAGCTCATTACAGTCCACAAAACGTAGGCCTCTCCTTTGAGAAGGTGTTGGTATGATTGCTGCTTTGGGCAGGTGGGTTGGTTGGAGGTAGTGCAGAAGTATGACGCGTCTGTGTGCCCCCATGGAGAACTCCCAGTCTCGCACGTTGATGGACATCCTTGTGTACCTTCGGGGTGTCCTTTCCTTTACACACATCACTGATGTGGTATAAGCTATTGTTATAACAACATTACCATAACAGCCCATTACAGTCCACAGGACATTAGGAGCTTTATGCAGCAGTAATAGGTTTCAGTAATTTCCTACTCAATATTCGGGAAACATCCTGATATCGTTAGTAAATATGCTCGGAATATATCCTGTTGGAATGTAAGTATCTTAATGTTTTCGTATATTTTGAGATCGCCGAGAAATGAGGAAAAATTAAGTCAGACATTGTAATTCCATTATTGAAATGAGGCGCAGTGATGGAGATTTAATAATGTTATCTGAATGTACCAACAATTACCTTAGGTATACCTATTATATTTGGTGTATAATTATTTAGGTTTCAAAGGAACAGACAATGTAATAAATATCGTTATCTAGTATATAAAATAAAGTTATGTTGTGTGTAATTACTGAAAAGTTTCAAAAAATTCATTACTGTGCCATATTATGTATTCTGTGACTGTGCACACAAGATCTTTGAATGTAACGAGTGCCTCGTGCTTATGGTAAAATAATAAAAAAATGTATAAATGACTTCAATAAGATGTACACACAATAGAACTTTGTCACATTACGTTTTGAATAACCTAGGTATAACATTATCATACTGAGATATTGATTGAATGTGACATAGTCCTACCTAAAGTGTGTACATTTTATTGCTGCAGCTCGTGATTGTACAGATAGTAGTGCTATTCTATCTAGATTCAGAAAAGCGATGAAGTATCTCTTCTTTGAAACAACATTGTTAACTTGTTATTTTCAGTTGCTTTAACTACAATAATCAGCATTCCGTGTTGTGCTAGTAAGTATACCTAGTGAGTTTAAAAAAGTAATTCAGTTGAATCTCACTTAAAGTCTGTGTGTACCCATTATAGTCGAAAGTTTGTGACCAGCAACTGCTTTACAGAGTTATCTGTAAAACTCCAACAACCTCGCAGGATTACTAACATCATAAACAACAACATTTGTTCTACGACTTTTCCAAAAAAAGACAAAAATAAATTTGACATTACATTACATACGAAGTCTGAACAGCTGATCGAGTTTTGTATGAAAAGTCGAAATAATAGCATCTAGCTAGTTTTTGCTTATTATTTATTCTATAGGACAGAAAATTAACCAAAAGGAACGCCCTCAGTCAGATACCTATAAGGATATTGAAGGATCCAGTAATTCATAGAAAAGATTGTAGATATTTCGATGTAGCTATTGGGCGCGGAATATTTAGATTGCTGCTCCGAAAACACAGAAAAATTCAATTTCCACCCTCGGGCGCTGCGCCACTTTACACCATAATCATTCTATGTTAGTACGATTAGGGAGAAACGCAAATTTCCGCCGCGAACACCTTATTTAATTTTGTCGCAGGGTAGCAGCCTATGTTCGGGATTGAATCACATTTCTACGTAAAACGTAATAAACCCACTATTGCGACATATTATGTAAATTTCGCGTTCACGTTCAGCCGCCATTTGGTACAACATCATAGATTCTTTGTATAACTTCCCCATTTTGTTTTTGGAATAAATCTATATTGAATCTTTAACTTTGTTAGTATCAAAGTTTTAAGGAAATGTCTTTATGCGATGAAATGTTTTTTCATGTGACCTCATTGATTTTTTATGATAACGGTCTTGATGTCTCCCTTTAGTGTATTAAACGGCGACTACGGTTTTTTGCTATCTTAAAAACTAAGAAGTGAAGTGACTAAGAGTGAAGAATGATAAATGAATCCATTCGTCAGTATTTTCGTCTGATTTTATTCCATGTTTCCCGACCAGTAACGCAGCTGTATTTTTATCTTCTATTCGGTTTCAGGCCGGACAGACTATTAAAAAAGAAAATTTTGTTATGTCATGCTAAAAAATCTTCTGTTTGTGAATAAGTCATGCTTCGCTCTCATTCCTCCTCTTCCATAAGCAATGAGTAAATGTGAATTAGGCTCATTCTTAACGCAATTACGAAAATATACAAACAGGTTTTACAGCTTATACTTTTTTTTGTACCTATTTGGGGAGTCTGTAATGATTACCTTCATCTAAGGTATGAGGTATTTTAATGAATTTAATAATATGAAGTTTTCATATTGTCATGAACAACAAATCAATACAAATTGCCTTGTGAAGTTTCGAATGAAAGTTTTAATCTTACATTTTATGGGGATCGGGTGCGGCGGAAATGTACCGGTTCATTTCAATTAGATCGCAATACTCGAAATTCCATTTCCACTGTGTGGAACGAATGAAGTTTGGCTCTATTCCAGGATTTGTTTCTGTTAAGAAGCGATTATTCCGCTAATCTCTGCGTTCACAGCGGGACAGAATAACGCAGTATTTCGCAGCGAGACAGAATAACGCAGTGGTAGAGAATAGTTCCCGCATCGCAGCACGTTTTAATTCCGCGCTTCCCTCTGCACTGAAAGTTGTCGGAATATTGCTTGGACTACGAAGAAATTTTGCATCTATTATTGAAGCCTATGTAATACCGGGCGCGATTTTCTCCCTTCAGTTGTTCCGGAAATTGTTTGTTTCTGTAAAAAAATTAACAGCCGATATTTATGATGGCTGTTTTAAAATGTTACTGAGTACCTTGACGTGAAACGTTTATAAAACAACGGAACATACGGGTACTCGGTCAGAAAAGTGGACTGTAACAAATAGGTCTATAATGTAAATACAGTGTCATTATTTGAGAAAAAAAATTGATCCTTCCTTTCTTCTTAAGAACTAAGTTGCGTCTAACCCGCTTTATTGGAACAGGTACAGTTTTTTCGAGATCCCTTTCGATAATCAGGTTCTTTATTTCTTTACGCAACGAACTTAGTTTAGTTGAACTTTCAAGGACCGACCTAATTGAGCTGCTTGTACCAATCTCTATTTACATACGTTTCAGTGACACAGAAAACTTATTATAGGCAGTTACTTTGAAAAACTACATCTTCCATATCTTTCGTCTGAAGAGAAAGATTGCTGGAGGCCTAGATAGTGCCTATTGCCGCTCTTGTATGCTTATACGTTGGGCCACATTAAGTCAAGCGTAACGGTCTTCATAATGAATCGAGCCCGATGCCCATTCTAATGGCACAATGGATGTGAATATGCAACAATGCATGCATTCACGCCACGACCGATTAAACCCTGCCATTCAAACATTTTTGTCGACTAAGTTCTTCTCGATTAATTTATTCGTGAAAAGGTCGGAAGCCACACAATGAAGATCCCGCCAATATCCAAGTTTCAATTAAAAATGAGGCTTTGCCAAGTTTTTTTGTAGATTAACAATAAATTGAAAAGGGAGGGATACTCCTAATCTCAGGCTTTGAAGATATAAATACGACAGCTGTTATTTGTGTTGGCTTTTCAAAAAAAAAAAAAAAAACAATAGTGGATATAAGAACTTAAGTACCTACGCATGATTAAAAATGGTACTATTTTATTACTTAAGACCCCTAAATGATAGTTTACTATTTGCCTTTTGGCGTAACAATCATAGATAAGTATTAATTATGATTGTTTTGAATGGTTATTAAAACAACGAAAAACAAAAACGAAAAACCACATTTACACAAATAACTATTGTTAGTTGCATGCTACAGGCAATAGCACAACGGATAATATAACAATATGCCAATAATTTATATTTTTCTGTACTTTTTGTATTTCAGAATTTTTATTCGTGTTGAAAAGAAGAAAATCACTCAGAAAAATATAGGGTTTAAATATAGAAAGAAGGGCTTCTGTTCGGGACGAAGCCGTCGCTGCTCGAAAGCATAAGGTCATCCTTTAATATAAGATCCAAAATGGTCAGGCACGGCCCTCACTATGAATATTGTTATGGTAATAATATGAATATATTGTACTGACATTATGTTGTCACCCTGTCACCCTAAATGGGTATACTGATCCTTACATACAGTACATACAATCTTCATACCAATCCCAATAAACAAAAAAAAATACTTAAGTAAGTAATTGAAATTTCTCATTAGCCGCGGTATGTGTACGTAAATCTATTGGTTGCTTTTTTACGCACGTTCGTAATTAATCACTGCCCATTTTTTACAAAACAAGCGTTAGCCTTAATTTCAAACGAGAGATGAAATAAAACACTTTTAACGGATACTAGCGCGGTTTTATTGAAAGTACTTTGGCAATTAGTTGGTATTTGGTTTGATTTTTGATTTTCCCGACGTTTCGGCACCTTTGCAGCTGCCGTGGTCACGGGGGACTGAAGCTACTTGTGAGCCTACCCTCAAGCGATGAATTTGAGAAGTGAATATTCAAACGAGAGACTAAACGATTCTGACGAGAGGTTACCACTTTTACCTACTTTTAATTATTATACTTACCTACCATAAATATTTTATTTACGTTTTACCCAAAATGTTTGGACGTGCTTAATTAAAATTCGCGTAAACATTTGCTATTTGTGTAGCTCATGAAATTGAAATGTAACTTTTTCCGATTGTTAGTCTCGTCTGTAATGATACAGACATATTTATTTTTGGCGGGAAACGCTAAGGGTCATGTGAGGGTTGTTATTCGAGCACTTCGCCCGAGGTCATAATGTTCTCATGGTATCGGATTCTGGACGAAATCGTTCCTTTTGAAATACGACGGCATTTTACGGGATAATAATTTTCTAGAGAAGAAAAGAGTATTTTCATGAGACCAATGTTAAGAGCATTCTGAACACATCGCATTAAAAGATTGATTTCTCAGCCCGAAGCTTAATATACATAGTTCAGTATTTGTTTGATCATAATTTAATAATAGACTCACTTCCTTAAAATAAGAGCGAATTTGCCAATTTCAGACTGTACTTTCCATATTTGCTATTTCAAATTTTAGTTAGTTTTAGCTAAAAGAATGGAAAATTAGAGCTTTCAAAACTAAGATCATAACTTAATTGCCGTTACTACTAAATTTGCCGTTACTACAAAAATTATTGCGGGAAAATCGCCAAAGGCTTCCAACAAATAGGTATATTCTTGTTTTGTAAAAACCTTTCGAAAAGTCCTTTAGAAAACTAGTCCCAGAGCGTCGCAAGATGGCGCGATTCTGGTCCATTTGCGTTTATCTCGGTCATAAACATCGTGTAACGTATTATTTTATCGTCACCCATCAGCTGTTCTAACGTAACGAACACATTCCTTTATTATCTACACCCTGTTTGAAATTAAACTATTTAGGCTAACATGTGTTTTTTATATGAATTATGCCTATACAGCCCGTTATAGTGCACTGAAGGATAATGAACTTTCCCATGATATAAAATTCTCCCCACGCTTGACAGGAGTTTGTGTTCATAATGATAAACCATTTTTATCTGAAAACGCTGGTCATTTCTGGTCCACGATGATGTTAATTATAACCTAATCACCTTAACTGTGAAGAGGTAATACGTGGTACTATTCTTCTCTGCCGGGCTCCACAGCCGGTTGCTTTGCCTATACAGGCTAAAGAGCTAATTAGATCATCCTGAATGTCGGACCCGATATGACGTCACTCCTAAATTCAGAGCAGTGTAATTGCATTCAGGAAGCTAGGATCCGATTTAGGATCCTAGTTAGGATAGAAATTGTCTCCGACATAACGGATGCTAAATCGGAAGCACTTAGGACAGTGTAATCGCATTCAGGACGCTCGGCTCCGACACAGTAGTACCACAGCATAAATAGTACAGTCAGTCAACGCCTTTTATGTTGGCGAAAAAATATCCGCCGCGCCGTTCGTCTAGATAGACAGTTGGCGCAACGACTAAAAGTATATAAGGGTTGTCACTCTGTGATTTGCTTTTTTTTGACCTACATCAATATAAAAAACAAAAAAACCTGCCTCTGAAAAGCAAGAAATAATATATAAATCATTAGCTACGCATTATCATTTTTATAATAAAACACGTCTATTAAAGTCGGGTGGGGCTGGAGTACCTACAACTTTCTTTTTTATTCTAAAAGCCCCACCCGACTTCAATAGACGTGTTTTATTATAACAATGATATGATAATGCGTATCTAATGATTTATATATTATTTCTTGCTTTTTAGAGGCAGGTTTTTTGAAGTCGGTTTTTTTGTTTTTTAAACATTTTTATTTTTTTTTATTTTTAGTATAAGTACCTTCCGTATTAGGTAGTGTAGGTATATTATTTAGGTAGTAAAATCGGCTCAGCCAAACGTGAGATAATCGCGAAGAAACGTACATACATATACAAACTGAATACCTCCTTTTTTTGAAGTCTGTTAAAATACTACACAAAGGTACCTATCCCTCTCCCAACAAAAACAATCATCTAATTCGGTTCATAAATAACAAAGTCGTCAAGGTAGTTGATGTAAAGTCATAGTATTTTCGGGATTACTTGAAAACTACTTACTTAAACTAAGCTCTTTAGAATAATAATACCTAGAAGCCGTGTCCTCGTATGCAAAGTGAGGCAACTAATACTAAGCCAGAATGGCTTAGTTTTCAGACTTATATCCTTCATATGTTACCTAATCGTAACTAAAATCCAATAATACTTATAGTAACTAATCTAATAAATGTAGGAAAATTTAAACTTTTCGTACTTATTCGGTATGATTAGGTAATAATGAAGAAAAAAAATCTGAAAACGGGGACATTTTGGTTGTTTAAGTTGCCTCACTTTTGACAGTGCGCTTGCAAAAACAGACAAAAAATATTCGACTTTTCATACAAAACTCGATCAGCTGTTCGGACATTTGTATGGAGAGTCGATTTTTTTTTGTCTGTTTTCGGAAAAGTCGTAGAACAAATGTTTTTGTTTATGATGATAGTAATCTACTCCTGCGAGGTTGTTGGTGTTTTACAAATAACCCTGTATATTTGACTTCTTTACCACCGTTATTTAAAAATATGTATACATGTATGTAATATTTTTGTATAGGAAGAGAAGGACCAGTTGCTGACGACAAATTGCTGGATCACGCAAGTGTGGACTGACCACCACCTGAGGTGGAACACAAGTGACTTCGAGGGCATCGACGTCATAAGAATACCCTATGAAAGAGTGTGGAAGCCTGACATTATATTATACAATAAGTAAGTAGTTACTTACCTAAGACAAAAAAAATAATTCCAAAATTTTACGACTGTGAATACGCCAATATAATTAATATCCAAAAAACTATTTGTATGTTCTTGTTGTTATAGTTTTCTGTTTGGCATTTTTAGGCAAAAACTAAAGTGTCATTCTGTAACCGAGGCTCTTGATAAGGGTACGAAATACAAGATTTGTAAAAGCAGGGAATCTAATAAAGCTCAAGTTATATCCTATAGTATGTGTATGGTAATGCGATACTTGACGTGATTAATGTTTATGTGCTAAGCTTTTTATTCAGCTTGTACTTAAATATCCAAAATTTCAGGTTCATGGATAAAAAAGTTCAAGCCCCTTGATAACCTTGATACATATAAAAAAATGGTTTAATCTCGAACAATTATTATTAGAATACATCTAGAATCTAAAAAAAAAACAAATCATAAATTGATCCAAATAACATCTACTGAAAAGTTTTTTCTGTTAACATTGTTCACATTGATTCTCTAATTTCCTTGATGAGTACTATTAATACTAAAAGAATACTATCCTAACTATTAATATTGAATTCCAAAATCAATATTTTTTTGCCATTCAATTTAGTTATCAGGTGTTTTTGTAACAGCATTATTTATTCTATTCCGAGGCTACGTCCAAAGCTATTTCTTTTCCTCAACTTTTTGTTTTAATGGATTAGTCTAGACTAGGCTATTTTAATACATTAAGATTATCATTATATTTCCTTTATACCGAAACACAGCCTATTTTTAAATATTAACGATCTTAAAGTTCTGAAGTCGTTTTCTGCCAAACAATTTGTCAATGCAGTAAATAACATCTGCATCGTTACGAGAAAAAGCTAGTAAATTATAAATATTTTTTTAAGTGTCTCCTTTTAAATAAGTTTAAATATTTTTTAATTAAATTTAGCGCTTAAAAGCAAAACGGTATTTAAATCGTATAAATCGTAATGGCAGTCAGGATATTTAGAAAATTTTGTGAAAAACACGCGTAATTGGTACTTACGCATACTGCGTTTATAAATTGTGCGGATTTTTCGATGCCATTACGAGTACCATAATAACGATTTTATAAAGTGTCAGATGGTATACTAGAGCTACATGGTCCTTATTTTTACGCCAATGGAAATGTCTTAAATTATATTCCAAAATATGACCCGAAAGATCACATACCTACTTCTTTTTTTTTTTAAATTTATTAGGGACAGTACACAGCACGACATCATTTAAAGTTACAAACACATTTAACAACTTCAATGTGCATATTTCCTGAAAATTTGCTTAATACAGAAAATAAATCAAGGACAACTAAAACGAAGCTTGTCGGCTGAAAGGTGTCAACATTAATCTTGTGCGATTGGGTGCCGCCATCAAAGTATTTTCCCTAAAACGATCCGCCGCCGGTATACTTACATTATTAAACAATAGGCAAAGTACCTGAGAAATCGATATTGATATTTTTGGGGAAAGATTCGGTCCAATAATTGGTTTTACTGTTCATCCCCAAGTTGTAATGGTTCAAGACGTAAAATCGATTCATGTGGGCACTCTTGTATAAAAAAACGGGCTTTTTTACTTCGCCTTTGTGCAAATGACTGCCTTTATTTGCTTGACAATTCTCAATCAGAACATTCTTTTCGATTTGTAATGTTTTTTGAGAGGGTTCGTAGCGAAATGAAATTTGCGAATTGGTTCAGCCGCCTTGAACTTGCTTCAGGAAAAATTTATGCATTGTTCTTTAAAAGCAGATTATAAAGCTTATTATGAGTACTTTTATCAATGCGATTAATTTGATAATAGACAGTGATTCGCAGTAACTTCACTCGAGAATGCATGGTGTAGTAGAACCAACAGTAGAACCTTTTAGAGCAGAGGATTGCATAGATTAAAATACATGATTTGTACTGCAAGCGCTCTGAACTTTGTCGCTTTTGTTGTACAAAATTAAATTGATCGCACTTGCTATTGAAATATTTCATAAAGGCAGGGGTGTGTAACTAGGTTGGAGTAGATAATGTATTGTAATGTAACCTCGTATGTAACCTTCGTTCAGGTGCAGACTGAATAGCTTTTGGATGTAAGTGTTATAGGATTTAGGTACCTAACCTAATGCATGAAGAGTTCAAGATTTAAGAACATAGATATACTACCACCCCTGCGGCCTAGAATGCGGAGCACGAAAAAATTTTCTCGACACTTTTCTCATGCTTGCGCGATGTCTATCCCGCTCGTATCGCGCTGATACTTCCTATTAAATATAATATATATAAATCAATGTGAAAGTTTGTGGGTTTAGATGTTTGGATCTTTGTTCCTCAATCACGCAAAAACGGCTGAACAGTTTTGGATGAAATTTGACAAGTACCTAGATAGTTTATAGCCTGGATTGAAACATAGGATACTTTTTATCCCGGTCAAAGGTTTCCTAGGGATTTCCGAATCTCGAAGTCGCGGGCGGAAGCTAGTCGTAACATAAGGGTCGACAAATAGTTGCGGTGCGCATGCGAGGCCGGCTGGCGTAAAAAAATGACCATCTGCTGGGGCACAAGCCTTCCTTATGGGTGGATAAGGAAGACGGGCCATAACCCACCACGCGGGCCCAATGCGGATTGGTGGGTGTTAACGACTGCAAATGCAGCCGGGATCAACGGCTTAACGTGCCTTCCGAAGCACGGAGGAGCTCAAGATGATCAATTTTTGGTCACCCATCCCATGACCGACCCTTGCGAACGTTGCTTAACCTTTGCAATCGCTGGGCCAGGCGCTAAACCACTGCGCCACCGAGCTCCTGCGTAAAAGAATAAACCTTCAAAATCAAGTATCTTGAAATAGTTACATTTTTCCAGCGCCGACCCCAACTATCGGTCTGCGGTGATCAACACGAACGTAATCGTGAGGCACACGGGCGAGGTGACCTGGCTCAGCCACGGCATCTACGTGTCCGTGTGTGACATCAACGTGGAGCAATTTCCCTTCGACGTCCAGCTCTGCACCATGAAGTGGGCTTCCTGGACTTACGACGGGTTTCAGGTAAATAACCATAAAATACAATTTAATTAGATAGGTATTTTTCTCCAGCTCCAGCTCTCAATGGCGGGATGTCACAAAATTTATCCCGCTTGGTGGCGCTACTGCTGCTGGAGGCCTTTGTTCATCCCCAATGTGCCGAGGTAATAAAAAATGGTTGATTGTAATAATTATTATTATAGACGCTGGGCAGTAAATTAATTAAAGATCGAAGGAAGAAAAATTTATATAATTACAAAAATTTGCTTCCGACATCCAATAATTGGTAGCATAGCAAACAACAAAATGACAGGTCTATATCCACACTAGCGCCAAGTTAGCCGTAGTGCGCCGACTGGTGGACGATTTGTGAATCGGTAAAATTATCCTGCCAATGAGGGCTTTTTAAAGTGACATTTAAAAAATAAAAATAGTAACTATTTGCCTGACTAGGAGGCGTTGATGGAAAGAGAAGTGTCAAAAATTGGCTTTAAAAATAAACGGCCTGTACCAAAGAGACAAGTAAGAGCTCGCTGGCTGACATCTGCTTAAAGAAAAACAATTGAGGGTTACATCTGCCTGCCTACCTGAGTACTATTCGTAGCTAAGTAAAAAAAATCACATTGACACATACATTTTTATCAACGCCATCTATCGAGGCTACAGTTTTTTTTTCATTTTGAAAAGCCTTCATTGCATTCACGTTTATTGAAGAAGCGAAGAAAATGTTATTATAGAAAATGCTGAAAAAACAGTTGTTTTGAATTTTGAGAGAAACGAGGCTTCAAAATTCTTGATTATTCCTTTTGATTTAGAAGTTTTTCACGATCATATTACGAGGTGAGATAATTAATTAGTGAACGTCTTGACAGAAAGGAATTCCCCAGTCGCATATTCAGTAGCAGTAATAATAATTAGTAAATAGACAGCTTGAATTTATGTTGAAATTAAAATATATAATGGATTATATTACTCTTTTAACAGTAAAATTGAAATAGTTTTTTTGTTATAAGAACTTTCTTTGAGCCAGATTTATTATTTCGACATTTTCTAAAGTATTGAACTATAAGTCTTTCCTACAGCTCCTTTTTTAAGGTTCCGTAGTCAAGTCGATAAGGAACCTTTATAGTTTCGGCATATCCGTCTGCCCGTCCGTCTGTTTGTCTGTCCGCGTACGTTAGCTCGGAGGCCCTTAGTAGAAAGCTGTAATTTGAAATGATTGAAGTGCGAATAACTAATTGGTATAAAATCTTGAGAAATATTTTTTTAAGTAAAGTGAGGATGATTTTTTTTCTCGTTAATCTCAGTGTGGGGTGTCGCTGAATAGGTCTTTTGAAAAGGTTGTAGGCTTGTGAGGACTACTTTTCGATTCAGAAATGATCCAGTTTCATGTGCATAATTTTGATTGATACAAGTTTCGTACGTGAAAAATTAAGATAGTATTATCTTGAGAAATATTTTTTTAAGTAAAGTGAGGATGATTTTTTTTCTCGTTAATCTCAGTGTGGGGTGTCGCTGAATAGGTCTTTTGAAAAGGTTGTAGGCTTGTGAGGACTACTTTTCGATTCAGAAATGATCCAGTTTCATGTGCATAATTTTGATTGATACAAGTTTCGTACGTGAAAAATTAAGATACCTAGTATTATCTTGAGAAATATTTTTTTAAGTAAAGTGAGGATGATTTTTTTTCTCGTTAATCTCAGTGTGGGGTGTCGCTGAATAGGTCTTTTGAAAAGGTTGTAGGCTTGTGAGGACTACTTTTCGATTCAGAAATGATCCAGTTTCATGTGCATAATTTTGATTGATACAAGTTTCGTACGTGAAAAATTAAGATAGTATTATGTAGGTACTTAAAATAAAGTTAAAGAGGAAGAGTATCACTGCTAGGTAGGCTCTACAAGTTCAAGATTAATAGTTGATCAACTTATAAAATTAAAATGTTTTCGTAGATATACAAATTTAATTTAATAGTTATGTATTATTATTATAGTTGTTAATTGTGTAAAACTGGGAGTAAATTTTAGTTTATATAACTATATGGTATGGTATTATAAGGAAACTACGGAACCCTTATACTGCTCGTGGCCCTATACGCACTTGGCCGGTTTTTCAGTAATTTATATTATCAATAATCGATTTCATCCAACTTTCTATCCAATAAACGTGCTAGCGTTAAATTTTGTCGTTAAATTTTACTACAAAGATATTTAAAGGGAAAGTTTATGATTGTGGCAACCCAGTTAGTAGCTGGGTATGCTTAATGGAAAGATAATAATGCGACAGTAGAATATTATTAGATAAATTTAATTATTTGGGCCACAAAACAGGGGTAAGTGTCCAGACTGATCGATGGCGACAAACCATGAAAAAATATGATGTAGGATGGAGGAAATGTCGTGAAAGGGAGGCGAGAGGGGGGAGAGGGGATCAGGTGGTAACACTAGCAAGGCTTTAGAGACGAGTGTATTTCGATCCTTTTTTCAAGCAATTTAATAAGTTGACCGTTACTTTATTTGAATAGATTCTTATGAATACGAGGATGAGAAAAAGATACAATAATTACCTAATGTGATAGCACTCTTTTTAATAGAACTCATGAAACATAAAATGTAATTACATAATGATGCATCATATTTTTCATTTATCATGTTTATGAGTGAATCGTATCAAATATGAAAATCATAACCGATTGTTGTTAGATGATTGAGGTTTTGTTTGACTTAGAAAAAGGGAAAAATTTACCTTGATGTTATGTTCATAAAAAAATGTTTTCAAAGTCAATTTTTTAAACATCAAATTGAAAGAAAATAAAAAAAAACTTATTATGAAAACATTGTGGTTGTTATGAACAATAAACGATTTTTTGTTTTCTGAAACAAAAGCTGTATTATTCTTCTCATTACCTTAATGGAGGCGGAATAAAAGATTCCGGTCACAGACCTTATATTACAGAAAACGACTTGCTCTCGCCTATTTTAACGACACTCATCAAAAAGATTTTATCAAAACAAAACACTTTGACAGTAGAAATAAAATACTGTTTTTACCATCGCCACTCGAAAAAGTGCGTCACCGAGTGAATAAAAATATTTTGAATTTGGAACAAGCGCGCATCGTATGAATTATGTAGGTAGGTACCATAAAGTTAATATACCTATTGGTATATTAACTTTATGGTAGGTACCTACAAAAAAATAAAAGGTGCTGAAAGTATGGAGCTATTCCATAGATAAATATATATAATGATAGTTCTACAAATAAACGACAAAAAAATTCCCGCCAATTTTATTTAGGTTCTTTTTAGTGTCTTATCTTTGGGTTCTTTTCTAAAAAATATCCTGCCAAATTAATTAGGTTCTTTTTAGTGTCTTATGTTTGGGTTCTTTTTTATAAAATATATAATATATATATTAGAAGGAGATTAGATATTCAGTCTTGCATCAGTCCATTCCATCAGTCTGGTACGATCTTCAGTCTGTAAAAATTCAAAGTCTATACTAACTGATGAAATGGACTGATGCCAGACTGATCATGTAGTTTCCCTATTAGTTAGCGTGGTTGTTTTATGTCATTGAAAAACTTCTAGTTTCACTATTTTCTAATGTTTAAATATTACTGATTACCTACCAAAATAATAAAAATGTGATAACTATAAATACTATTCGGTATTTGTTTTCTCGCAGTCGATGGTAAAAAGTAGAGTACACAACTCGTGAAAAAAAAAATCATCTCGGCCTCGCTTCGCTCAGGATTCTACTTTTCAACAACTCTGGAATCCGTCGCTGCTCTCGGGATCCAACTTAGTCCCTTGAACTAAATTCCCTCTTTTTTCACTTGTTGTATAATCTACTATTTACGGATTACAGCGCGTATATTGGTTAATTCAGATGTTATTTTAAAATGATTTAGTTTTGATTTGTTGATTTTTTGGGTTTCCCGACCTTTCCATTCCAGGGCCCGTGGACACGGGACGACTAAAGCAAAAAAGCTGCTCATTTTTTATTGCTCTAGTGCTTTTTTGCTAACTAAATAATTCTAACATAACATCTGAATTAACTGATATACGCGCTGTAATCCGTAAAAAGTGTTTTATTTCTAATGAACTGTACGCGCGGAAGCCTTGGAAGTGTACACTATGACAGATTAAAAGCTCAAAACTATTTCAGTTATATTTTAAGCCCTTGGGCTCAATCGCGCTAATTCTGAACGATTAAACCAATACCGTACGTTGTCATTTAGATGATTTAGTTTAGGCTATATTTCTACTTAAATCTTTGGTTAAGCTTGAGAATTCTCATTTGAATAGTCCAAAATTGGCACCTTCGGCTCCCGGCATAGCTTTCAACAATTTTAACAAAACTAAAGCGAGTATTCTTCTATAAACGAAATTGAAACGATAACGATTTAGCTTTGGTTTTATCGTTGAAATTAGCGTGATTGGTCCCCTTGTCCTTCTGGTCCAGTCCAGTGACCGTACCTCTTTTGAAAATGAAGCAATATATTATAGAATTCACTATAAATAATTCTAGGCCCAAAGCTTCCCAGGCAAATATTTCAAAATATGGAAACGATCTTAGAGTATTTAAGATACGACAGCTTTTAAATGTAAAACAAAGTGGTCCACTAACACAACTTCAAAGACGAAAAACATTTATATCAAAGAACTCAGCTGCTAAGTTACCCTCGTCAACTTAGTGCCATTTTTTCAACTACATTTTTGCGGGCCAAAAATGGGTAAAAATTGAAGCACGAGTTTGACGAGGCACCTACTTTTTGCTGTGCCATAAAACATCCGCAATAATGTAAACGTACTAAACAAAAAAAATTAAAAAAAGTCCTAAACACAGACACTATAAATTATGTATTCTGTACCTAAATCTAGGTTTATTTTTGCGGATAGGAGGAATAAAGAATAGTCTCAGCTCCCTTATCACCCTAAATCACAGCAAACGATTTCCCTTAAAATATTTCTTGTAATTCAACTAAACGATAATGCGTAGGTAATAATGGTTTAAAGTGTAATAAACAACAGCAATTTCGCCTTTATTACTGCAGCGATACAAGAATTCTACTCTGGTGTAAATTTGCGTAAATGGACTAGATTTGTTATTGTTTCAAAAAGCAATTATTTGATCATTTATTATTGTGTGAAGATATGAATGAATTTCTCTCTATCCGAAGGTGAAGGTTGAAGTGGAACAGAACGTCATCATCATCTCGCAAAAGTCGTAAAATTATTTGGGTTCTCTTATTAGGTTCTCTAAGCAATACAAAAGCTGGCAGCTTGCCACGATTTGGTGGACTAAGTGACACAAACATTGGTACTCATATGATGGCATCAAATATCGCCACATAAAGCTCATCTCATTAAAATAGAGGCACTTATTGATGGAGCTATATTATTACTAATAATATTTATAAGGAATTTTTAATGAAAACAACAATTAATTGTGTTTAGCTATTTAAATTAATACTAAGTACATAACACTATTTCCCAAACTAAATGCTTAGTTCAAAAATAGAGACGAAATTATCAAGAATCAAGAATCAAGAATCAAGAATTTATTTGCTAGAATGCGGTACATAAGGGTCTTAATATATTTCATATTGTCACATCACATTCACCAGGAGCTGGCATGCAAAATATAATAGTGATAAATATAGTATGTCAACATTAATATCATTCAAATTTACAAGTCAAATATTATTATAAAATTATTAGCACTTAAAATTAAAAAATTCAGTCATCGTATAAAAACAGTTTTTCACTAGCCATGTCTTTAATATAGATTTAAATAGATTTAGAGGCAGATCTCTAAAGTTATCAGGAATATTGTTAAATATTTTGATAGCCATGGAATAACAGCTCCTTGATCTGAGTTTCGTTCTCATCATTGGTAATCTTAATTTATTTGGATACCTTGTAGGAAATTTACGAATTATTTTATCATTTCTTGTAAATAAATCCGGATGACTTTTAACAAAAATACATATTTCTAAGATGTATAAACAAGG
Source organism: Agriphila straminella (assembly GCA_950108535.1). NCBI lineage: Eukaryota > Metazoa > Arthropoda > Insecta > Lepidoptera > Crambidae > Agriphila > Agriphila straminella. Next base: position 7,135,350 of record OX467306.1, on the reverse strand, counting down.
GACAGTAAGCAGATTTAGATTTTTAAACAATGGCCTGCATGATACCATATTGTCTACATCACATATGGCTCTGATGCAAGCTTTTTGAGCAATGAGCACCTTATTTATATTGCAAGAATTTCCCCACAAAAGAATACCGTATCTTAGAACTGAACTAACGTAACCATGATAGGCTTGGAGGGCTGTTTTCTTTCCGGCAGTTTTTGCCAGTCTCCATAGAGCATAAGAAAATGGATAGATTTTGTTGCATATATTGTCTAAATTTTTATACCATGTCAAGTGTTCGTCTAGAGTAATACCCAAAAATTTTACATTACTAGTCTCTTTTAGCGTCTTATTCTCGTATGTAATTTTAATGTTAGTTTTTTTTCCTTGATAGTTTCTAAATTGTATGTAATTTGACTTGTCAATATTTATCTTTAAATTGTTACGTCTTAGCCAAAGTATTATTTCTTTTACAGTCTTATTTATTTCATTATTATATTCATTTATGTCATCACATGGAATAATAACTGAGATGTCGTCAGCAAAAAGAACGCAATCATATTTTGTGATACTAGGCAGATCGTTTATATATATAAGAAAGAGCAACGGCCCTAAGATACTCCCCTGCGGAACGCCTGCACCGTTTATTTTCATTTCTGAATTGTAACTAGATTCTGTGTTATTTTCGTCCAATTTTGTTATGACAACATATTGTTTTCTCTCATGAAGATATGATTGAAGCCAATTGTGTGCTAGGCCTCTAATCCCGTACTTCTCACATTTTTGTAAAAGTAACTTATGCGAAACGAAGTCAAATGCTTTTGACATATCAAAAAAAACTGCAGTGACAGATTTCGGTATATCAATGTATTCAGTTATTTTATTGACTAGAGTAAAAGCAGCCAACGTGGTCGATTTTCCTTTTTGAAAACCGTTTTGCTCGTGTTTAATGACTTTATATTTTTCTAGAAATCTTGTTATTCTAATATGCATTGCTTTTTCAATGATCTTTGATAAGATAGGTATTAATGATATCGGTCTATAATTTCCAGGATTTGATTTGTCTCCTTTTTTAAATATCGGTTTGACAACCGATATTTTTAACGCATCTGGAAATTCACCTAAGCTGAACGACAAATTTACAATAAAACTTAAAACTGCTGCTATTTCATATTTTACTGATTTTATTATTTTAGTTGAGATGTCATCATAACCAGAAGAGTTTGTTAGATTTAATGAATTTATGATTTTTACAATTTCATACATGTCAGTCGGAGATAAGAATATACTATCATTAATAGAATTTATGCCGTCCAAAGAAGAAGAGTCAATTTTATCATCATTTGGGTCTGTCATATTTATAAAATAATCATTAAAGTAATTTGTTATGTCAATAGGATTTTGTAAAGTATTATTGTCATTTTTTAATTTTACTACATCGCTTTTCTTTTTTGTTTCATAGGTCTTATTATTTATCACATTCCATGTAGCTCTGCATAAGTTATCTGCATTGTTTATGTATTTAGCGTTGGCAATCTTTTGAGCTGTAAAAATGCATTTCTTTAACAATTTATTGTAATTTTGATAATTAGTCCTACTTTCAGTATTTTTATATTTATAATAATGAAATCTAAGATGACGCTTCCTTACAGTCGCTTTTTTTATACCGATCGTGAAATAACTAGGTCTTTTAGGTTTTGCTGAATATCTCTTTTTAATTTTTGGGAAGCATAAATTGTAAAAGAGGCAAAAATCTTCGTAAAAGTTATTGAATGCCGTGTTTAGACTTTCTGATTTATATACTTCTGACCATGATAAGGATCTCAAAGCTTCCTGAAATTTTCTAATATTATCATTACTGTAATCGCGTCTATAGTAAAACCAAGAAACCGGTTGTTTCTCTGATTTACTTATCTTAAATGTAATGGATTGAGCTGTATTGTGGTCTGATAATCCCATATTATGGACCATAGGTTTAGCATTCGGAATATTGCTAAGTATGTGGTCTATACACGACTTTTTCCTAGTAGGTTCCTTTATGTGGATGTCAAGATTGAAACTACTAGCAATTTTATTCAGTTCATCTGCTGCCTTTGAGTTTTCCAAGGTATCGATGTTCAGATCACCAGTTATTATTATTTTATATTTAGTTTTATGTTTTAATCTTGTCATTAGTAGTTCTAATTTCTTAAAAAATCTTTCCAAATTAGATTTTGGTGTGCGATAAATGCAAATGATAATACACTTCGACGAGTGTAGCTCGACACCACAGCATTCAAATTCATAATCAGTAGAAAGACCGTCAGTAATGTTAGTTTGTTTTGTATCTATGTTGTCCCTAGAAAGAATGCATACGCCACCTCGTTTTTGGTGGTTACGAGAATAATATGATGCCAGTTTAAAACCGTTTAAATGAATATTTCTTTCACTACCAGCTTTGATAAAAGTTTCAGTAAAACAAAGCACATCCGTATTAACTTCATTTTTTTTCAATTCTGCAAGAGTGAGTTCTATTATTTCTTTTTTATTAAGTAAACCTGCAATATTTTGATGGAGAACTGTGAAATCGCTTGTATTATTATTTTCGAAAAAACTCTTTATCATTCTGAACCGATAGTGTATTCTTATGTAGGGTCAAGTGAGGAAAATAATCAAGAATTGTTTTTTGTACTAGCTTGTTCGAGATGCACGACTTGTTTGTCCCTTTTTTATACTGTCTATTCTTTAAGTGTTCTCTAGTAATGTTATAAGTATTTCTGTTTTGTTTTGTTAATAAATATTTATCCTCATAGTCTATATCTGAGTGTGGAGGAACTATGATGGTTTAAGAATGACAATCAGAAAAATGTAAAACATGCTACCACCTAATAAGCAACACACTGACGCAAATGGGCTAATTTTTCGCTGTAAAAGTAAAGAAAAGTAATAAGTAAAGTAGGCACGGTCGGCAGTGTTGTATGGATCACTATGGAAGCGTGTCCACATATTGTTTTGCTACGGAGCTACGCTACGGCGGCGGCGGCCCACGGCGGCACCGCACCGCCCGTAGCGCCCCGCGCCGCCCGCGCTGTACTCGGACGAGTTTCCATAAAACCGTGATATCTCCATACAACGCCGCCAACCGTGCCCACGCATGGAAAATCCATGGTTTATACGCGCCGTGCGTAGGGCACGGTTGACAGTGCTGTATGGCGCACTATGGAAGCTTGTAGTAAAACCGTGTGTGGACAAGCTTTCATAGTGCTCCATACAAAACTGTTAACCGTCTCAACTCACAGCGTATAAACTGTTGATTTTAAGGTGAAAAACCGTGTGTGGCCATTTGCTCCTACAACTCTATCAAAACGACGCATGCATGACAGCTAAGTTTATAACACTGCGCACCGTTTTGGTAATAATGTTCGGAAAAGACAACGCGTGTTAGCCTTTCAAGTAACAAATTAATGTGAAATCAAATTGTACCTAATTGCATTCGTTAAATTATAACAAGCGATTTTCCTGAACGTTTATCCTCGACGTTCATTGTTGAAAAGGCGGAGAATCGTTCAGATAAATTAGTTTTGTTACGTTTCGTTAGATTTCATCACAGATAATATTGTATGCGACAAAATTTGAGTGATACAAAATTTGGATTTAAACGTATTCAAGGAAGATTTTTAATATTCCATGATGTGTTATGTCATGTCTTATACATCACAGAATAATCACCTCATACGATTTGAATGTAATATATTTCCTTTCTGATTTATACGAAGTAAGTAATCAAATCATATTTTCGGAACACGGAATTCTCTGCTTTAGTATAATCACCGAATTAAAGACTGTATATTTGCATTTCAAAGAAATTAGCGTTTTTCCAAAGAAGTTATCTAAAGAAAGCATTACTAAAATAACAGTATAGAGAGAAAACATAATAAATTATCAGGTATTTTAATACGACGACTATTTTAATAAGTGAAAAAATATTAATTTTTTCACTTATTGTTTGTATTGACAAGGAGTGCACTATAGAGAGAAAATTAAAAAAAATGTTTTTAATCACAGAGAAAATAAATCTATATTTATAAAATCGTAAACTGAATGACTGACTGACTGACTGACTGACTGACTGACTGATCTATCAACGCACAGCCCAAACCGCTGGGTCTAGAGACTCCAAATTTGGCACGTAGGTTCCTTATGAGGTCTAGGGGTGCACTAAGAAAGGGTTTTTCAAAATTCACCCCCTAAGGGGGTAAAAAAGGGGATCAAAGTTTGTATGAAAGTCCCTCAGTTTTGAAGCTAGGATCTTCAAATTTTGTGTTTAGACTGACCATTGAAAATAAATAAATACGGGTCTCAGCGTTTTTCAAAATTCTACCCCCGAAGTGGTCAAAAGGGGGATGAAGTTGTGTATTGAAGAAAATCCTTTATTTTCGAAGTTAAAATCGCTAAATTTATAATTTAGGCTTATGGATAGACATCTAACGCAACGTTTATTGTTATTGTTAGCATTTGAACCCCTATTGGGATGAAATGGGGGTGAAAAGGGGTAAAAAACACAAAAATAGATATGGATGTCGTTATTGGGGTTTTCGGGGATGAAGATTGCAAAAATGACATTTATTTTGAAGTCCAACACGGTGGACATGATTTGACCCCTAAAGGGGTGAAAATGGGGTTCAAATTTTGTATGAAAAAATAATATAAAATAGACATTACAACTTTAAACTTCGTTGGAGCACACCTAAAAATAAATAGGCAAACATATATTTTGTAATTTTGAAAATCAACCACTTAGGGGTAAATGGGGTGAGTAAACATAAAAATCAATATGGATGTCGTTCTTGAGGTTTTATGGGATGGTGATTGCGAAAATGAGATTTATTTTGAAGTAAAAAACACGGTGGACATGATTTAACCCCTAAAGGGGTGAAAATGGGGTTTAAATTTTGTATGGAAAAATAATATAAAATAGACATTACAACTTTAAAATTCGTAGGAGCATGTCTAAAAATAAATAGGCAAACACATATTTTGTTATTTTGAAAATCCTCCCTTAAGGTGTAAATGGGGTAAGTAAACATGAAAATCGATGTGGATGTCGTTCTTGAGGTTTCATGGGATGGTGGTTGCGAAAATGACATTTATTTTGAAGTCCAACACGGTGGACATGATTGGACCAGGACATGCATATAAATAAATGACGGGAACGGGAAAGGGGACGGGGACGGGGACGGGGACGGGGACGGGGACGGGGACGGGGACGGGGACGGGGACGGGGACGGGGACGGGGACGGGGACGGGGACGGGGACGGGGACGGGGACGGGGACGGGGACGGGGACGGGGACGGGGACGGGGACGGGGACGGGGACGGGGACGGGGACGGGGACGGGGACGGGGACGGGGACGGGGACGGGGACGGGGACGGGGACGGGGACGGGGACGGGGACGGGGACGGGGACGGGGACGGGGACGGGGACGGGGACGGGGACGGGGACGGGGACGGGGACGGGGACGGGGACGGGGACCGCTGGGTCTAGAGACTCCAAATTTGGCACGTAGGTTCCTTATGAGGTCTAGGGGTGCACTAAGAAAGGGTTTTTCAAAATTCACCCCCTAAGGGGGTAAAAAAGGGGATCAAAGTTTGTATGAAAGTCCCTCAGTTTTGAAGCTAGGATCTTCAAATTTTGTGTTTAGACTGACCATTGAAAATAAATAAATACGGGTCTCAGCGTTTTTCAAAATTCTACCCCCGAAGTGGTCAAAAGGGGGATGAAGTTGTGTATTGAAGAAAATCCTTTATTTTCGAAGTTAAAATCGCTAAATTTATAATTTAGGCTTATGGATAGACATCTAACGCAACGTTTATTGTTATTGTTAGCATTTGAACCCCTATTGGGATGAAATGGGGGTGAAAAGGGGTAAAAAACACAAAAATAGATATGGATGTCGTTATTGGGGTTTTCGGGGATGAAGATTGCAAAAATGACATTTATTTTGAAGTCCAACACGGTGGACATGATTTGACCCCTAAAGGGGTGAAAATGGGGTTCAAATTTTGTATGAAAAAATAATATAAAATAGACATTACAACTTTAAACTTCGTTGGAGCACACCTAAAAATAAATAGGCAAACATATATTTTGTAATTTTGAAAATCAACCACTTAGGGGTAAATGGGGTGAGTAAACATAAAAATCAATATGGATGTCGTTCTTGAGGTTTTATGGGATGGTGATTGCGAAAATGAGATTTATTTTGAAGTAAAAAACACGGTGGACATGATTTAACCCCTAAAGGGGTGAAAATGGGGTTTAAATTTTGTATGGAAAAATAATATAAAATAGACATTACAACTTTAAAATTCGTAGGAGCATGTCTAAAAATAAATAGGCAAACACATATTTTGTTATTTTGAAAATCCTCCCTTAAGGTGTAAATGGGGTAAGTAAACATGAAAATCGATGTGGATGTCGTTCTTGAGGTTTCATGGGATGGTGGTTGCGAAAATGACATTTATTTTGAAGTCCAACACGGTGGACATGATTGGACCAGGACATGCATATAAATAAATGACGGGAACGGGAAAGGGGACGGGGACGGGGACGGGGACGGGGACGGGGACGGGGACGGGGACGGGGACGGGGACGGGGACGGGGACGGGGACGGGGACGGGGACGGGGACGGGGACGGGGACGGGGACGGGGACGGGGACGGGGACGGGGACGGGGACGGGGACGGGGACGGGGACGGGGACGGGGACGGGGACGGGGACGGGGACGGGGACGGGGACGGGGACGGGGACGGGGACGGGGACGGGGACGGGGACGGGGACGGGGACGGGGACGGGGACGGGGACGGGGACGGGGACGGGGACGGGGACGGGGACGGGGACGGGGACGGGGACGGGGACGGGGACGGGGACGGGGACGGGGACGGGGACGGGGACGGGGACGGGGACGGGGACGGGGACGGGGACGGGGACGGGGACGGGGACGGGGACGGGGACGGGGACGGGGACGGGGACGGGGACGGGGACGGGGACGGGGACGGGGACGGGGACGGGGACGGGGACGGGGACGGGGACGGGGACGGGGACGGGGACGGGGACGGGGACGGGGACGGGGACGGGGACGGGGACGGGGACGGGGACGGGGACGGGGACGGGGACGGGGACGGGGACGGGGACGGGGACGGGGACGGGGACGGGGACGGGGACGGGGACGGGGACGGGGACGGGGACGGGGACGGGGACGGGGACGGGGACGGGGACGGGGACGGGGACGGGGACGGGGACGGGGACGGGAAGGGAACGGGAACGGGAACGGGAACGGGAACGGGAACGGGAACGGGAACGGGAACGGGAACGGGAACGGGAACGGGAACGGGAACGGGAACGGGAACGGGAACGGGAACGGGAACGGGAACGGGAACGGGAACGGGAACGGGAACGGGAACGGGAACGGGAACGGGAACGGGAACGGGAACGGGAACGGGAACGGGAACGGGAACGGGAACGGGAACGGGAACGGGAACGGGAACGGGAACGGGAACGGGAACGGGAACGGGAACGGGAACGGGAACGGGAACGGGAACGGGAACGGGAACGGGAACGGGAACGGGAACGGGAACGGGAACGGGAACGGGAACGGGAACGGGAACGGGAACGGGAACGGGAACGGGAACGGGAACGGGAACGGGAACGGGAACGGGATACGGGAACGGGACGGGGACGGGGACGGGGACGGGGACGGGGACGGGGACGGGAACGGGAACGGGAACGGGAACGGGAACGGGAACGGGAACCGGAACGGGAACCGGAACCGGAACCGGAACCGGAACCGGAACCTGAACGGGAACGGGAAGCCACGTGCGAGGCCCGCCACACGCGGCAAATGTCTTGCCTCGCCAGTTAGCGCCCTTGGTAGGAACCCGCCTAAATGCGTAAAAATGGCTGGTCAGATCCTGGTTGAAGGTTCCCTAAGGATTTTGAAGGTTCCCTAAGGATTTTCTCTATTATCCACGCGGACGAAGTCGCGGGCAGAAGCTAGTCTATATATATAAAATTCAAAGTCCTGACTGACTGACTGAGTGAGATATCAACGCACAGCCCAAACAGCTGAACATATAGACTTGAAATTTTGCACATAAGTTCCTTATGAGGGTTAGGGGTGCACTAAGAAAGATTTTTTCAAAACTCACACCCCCAAGGGGGTGAAACGGCGGTCCAAAGTTTGTATGTAAGTCCTTCAGTTTTAAAGCTAGGATCTTCAAATTTTGTGTTTAGGCTGACCATTGAAAATAATAAATACGGGTCTCAGCGTTTTTCAACATTCTACCCCCGAAGGGGTCAAAAGGGGGATGAAGTTGTGTATTGAAGAAAATCCTTTATTTTCGAAGTAAAAATCGCTAAATTTATAATTTAGGCTTATGGATGGAAATCTAACGCAACGTTTATTGTTATTGTTAGTATTTCAACCTATGGGGATGAAATGGGGGTGAAAAGGGGTAAAAACCCAAAAATAGATATGGATGTCGTTATTGGGGTTTAAGGGATGACGATTGCAAAAATGACATTTATTTTGAAATCCAACACGGTGGACATGATTTGACCCCTGATGGGGTGAAAATAGGGTTCAAATTTTGTATGGAAAAATAATATAAAATAGACATTACAATTTTAAACTTCGTAGGAGTACATCTAAAAATAAATAGGCAAACATATATTTTGTAATTTTGAAAATTAATCACTTAAAGGTAAATGGGGTGAGTAAACATAAAAATCGATGTGGATGTCGTTCTTGAGGTTTCATGGGATGGTGATTGCGAAAATGACATTTATTTTGAAGTCCAACACGGTGGACTTGATTGGACCTGGACAGCACATCCAGGGGACGGGGAAAGGGACGGGAACGGGAACGGGATACTAATATCTCTGGATACAATTCTGAATATTATAAACTAGCTTCCGCCCGCGACTTCGTCCGCGTGGACATTCGATAAAATCCTCATGTTTTAATTTCATTAAATTCTGATCAGCCGTTTTTACGTGATTAGGCGGGTCCCCACCAAGCGAGCAGCCTCGTGCGAGGCCCGTGCGGCAAACATCCTGCCATGTGTTTAGGCTGACCATTGAAATATTCACTTCTCAAGGTTACGCGCTCACTAGACATGAAATAAAACACTTTTAACGGATACTAGCGCGGTTTTATTGAAAGTACTTTGGTAATTAGTTGGTATTTGGTTTGATTTTTGATTTTCCCGACGTTTCGGCACCTTTGCAGCTGCCGTGGTCACGGGGGACGGCAGCTGCAAAGGTGCCGAAACGTCGGGAAAATCAAAAATCAAACCAAATACCAACTAATTACCAAAGTACTTTCAATAAAACCGCGCTAGTATCCGTTAAAAGTGTTTTTTACCATCGCCACTCAAAAAAGTGCGTCTTATTCATTGATAACAGTGAATAAAACGTGTTTTTATTCACTGAGTGAATAAAAATATTTTGAATTTGGAACAAGCGCGCATCGTATGAATTAGGTACAAAAAAAATAAAAGGTGCTGAAAGTATGGAGCTATTCCATAGATAAAATTATAGTTCTACAATTAAATGACAAAAATAATCCCGCCAATTTTATTTAGGTTCTTTTTAGTGTCTTATCTTTGGGTTCTTTTCTAAAAAATATCCCGCTAAAACAATTAGGTCCTTTTTAGTGTCTTATATTTGGGTTCTTTTTTATATATTTGAAGGAGATTAGTTGTTATCAGTCCATTCCATCAGTCTGGTACGATCTTCAGTCTGTAAAAATTCAAAGTCTATACAAACTGATCAAGTGGACTGATGCCAGACTGATCATGTAGTTTCCCTCTTAGTTAGCTCAGTGGCGTAGTGGTTTAGCGCCTGGCCCAGCGATTGCGGAAGTTAAGCAACATTCACAAGGGTCGGTCATGGGATGGGTGACCAAAAATGTATCATCTCGAGCTCCTCCGTGCTTCAGAAGGCACGTTAAGCCGTTGGTCCCGGCTGCATTTGCAGTCGTTAACACCCACCAATCCGCATTGGGCCCGCGCATTGGGTGGGTTATGGCCCGTCCTCCTTACCACCCATAAGGAAGGCCTGTGCCTGTGCCCCACAGTGGGGACATCAAAAATGGCTGATGGACAACTATAAATACTATAGGTACTGCTATTTTTTTTTCTCGCAGTCAATGGTAAAAAGTAGAGTACACAACTCGTGAAAAAAAAATTTCATCTCGGTCCTTTGTATCCCTCGCTTCGCTCAGGAATCTACTTTTGAATCCCTCGCTACGCTCGGGATTCAACTCTAGAATCCTTCGCTGCTCTCGGGATCCAACTTAGTCCCTCGAACTAAATTCCCTCTTTTTTCACTTGTTGTATAATCTACTATTTTACCATCGCCACTCAAAAAAGTGCGTCTTATTCATTGATAACAGTGAATAAAACGCGTTTTTATTCACCGAGTGAATAAAAATATTTTGAATTTGGAACAAGCGCGCATCGTATGAATTAGGTACAAAAAAATAAAAGGTGCTGAAAGTATTAGTATGGAGCTATTCCATAGATAAAATTATAGTTCTACAATTAAATGACAAAAATAATCCCGCCAATTTTATTTAGGTTCTTTTTAGTGTCTTATCTTTGGGTTCTTTTCTAAAAAATATCCCGCTAAATCAATTAGGTCCTTTTTAGTGTCTTATATTTGGGTTCTTTTTTATATATTTGAGGGAGATTAATTGTTCAGTCTTGCATCAGTCCATTATATCAGTCTGGTACGATCTTCAGTCTGTAAAAATTCAAAGTCTATACAAACTGATGAAGTGGACTGATGCAAGACTGATCTTTCCCTCTAAGTTAGCTCGGTGGCGCAGTGGTTTAGCGCCTGGCCCAGCGATTGCGGAAGTTAAGCAACGTTCGCAAGGGTCGGTCATGGGATGGGTGACCAAAAATGTATTATCTCGAGCTCCTCCGTGCTTCGGAAGGCACGTTAAGCCGTTGGTCCCGGCTGCATTTGCAGTTGTTAACACCCACCAATCCGCATTGGGCCCGCGTGGTGGGTTATGGCCCGTCCTCCTTACCACCCATAAGGAAGGCCTGTGCCCCACAGTGGGGACATCAAAAATGGCTGATGGACAACTATAAATACTATAGGTACTGCTATTTTTTTTTCTCGCAGTCAATGGTAAAAAGTAGAGTACACAACTCGTGAAAAAAAAATTTCATCTCGGTCCTTTGTTGTATCCCTCGCTTCGCTCAGGATTCTACTTTTGAATCCCTCGCTACGCTCGGGATTCAACTCTAGAATCCTTCGCTGCTCTCGGGATCCAACTTAGTCCCTCGAACTAAATTCCCTCTTTTTTCACTCGTTGTATAATCTACTATTATTTCATGACCATTGAAAATTAATAAATACGGGTCTCAGGGTTAAAGTTTGGGAAACAGTCTACCATACTTTGAATTGATATTGAATTCTATATTATGTTGGATTAGTTTTTTAAATACTACCTACTACTAGGTACCACTTTTTACTAGTACAGACTGATATATGACTAATCATAAACTTTTCTTAAATGAAAACAAGTGGAATAATAAATGTAAATGTAGTACAATGTAATAGGAACCACTGTTGATTCATATTCCTATCCTGCCCTCTGTTTGCTTTGATATTATGACTTTTAATCATCTGCATCAGTAAAAACTAGTTCGTTCTTCACGATAATGATTAGTTCTATTGTTTGCAAATGCATCATAGATTTCTTGAAAAGCTTTTTTCTTTTAAGTATTAACGCTTTGTCATAAGCGTAGTTTTTATTAACATTTTTTTTTTAGAAAGAATAATCCTAACCAACCTCAAATTCAAGAAGAAATGTAATCTTATACCTTTATTAATTTGGTAAAAATATGCTTTACTTATACAATACTAAATAATGCTTTACTTATATTATAGTAATTTCCTGTATTCTTCACAATAAAAGCAACCAAAATTAACACTGACACATAAAAAAAACAGCAACCGTTGACTTGCTCGTTGGAAACGTAAACATCCGCGCAAAATGTAGCCAATCCCTTTTTTAAGGTCGCAGGAATGTTGTAAATTGAATTAGAGGAGGGAAATTAAAAAGACCTCTGTCACACGGTACATAATTGTTTTTATTAAGCGATAAACCCACGCCTCACATTGTGTTACGTCCTCGTCGACATGCCGACGGTTATGCGAGCAAATGTTATGCAATTATCTTTGTCTACTTGTAAGTAATTAAAATTAATAATGTATGGGGAAAACACTTCTTAACAACTCCATATTGTTATCTATTGAAAGTTAAGGGTGCATCGTGAGTCCACTAGCGCTGCCAATCAAGTAAAAATCGAGCTTACTAGTAATATTTATAAACTATTGTACGCGTTTCCTGGTTTAAAATTTTGAGTAGTTACAATCTGAATCAAAGCGGCCACTTTAGGCGTTCAATCTGAATGTAACTACACAAACACATTTTAAATTAAGAATAAACGCATACAAAAATAGTTTTTAAGGTGGTGCTGTTCGGCACTTTCGCTCCCTGAGCGAAAGCGGCGCCGCGGTGAATTATATTTAATATTATAATTCTGATACACAATTTTAAAAATGTTTATCGTCTCGTATCGTTACATTCCCTCGTAGTCACTGCTAGAAGTAGATAGCAAAACTGCTAAAAGTGTCCGTTTTTGACACATTTGCTATCTACTTCTACGAATGACTTCGAGGGCATGTAAAAATACTAGACCATGGGCCCTAAAATCTCCACGATAAACATTATTAAAATCTTTTTCTATTAATAACTTATTAAATAAAAACCTCTGAGGGCGTTACTTTCGGTCTTACAACCGCCTTAACTAATACCAGTATTTATATTTTTCAGTTCGTAGTAATGTTTTTTTATTGGCGGTGCTAGAGTACTCGCGATGCACCCTTGAGGCAAATCTTTTACATGATGAATTGACGATGGCGTACCTTTATGTTATTTTAATTGTATTGCCTTTGCTACAAACAAAAATTTGTTTATATTTAGGTCAGTAAAATTAATAATAATATAACACGACACGACTAAACCGTCTGTCGTTTTTTGCAGTCTAAAAGAAAAATATATTTTTCATTTCTCATATTCGGAAAGTGATGTATATTTGAACTGAGCAGCGGGTCCAAAACTCTTCGTTCCACCCTAGGGTGGAAAAGTAATTTAAAAATAGAACTGAATTTGGCAATGAAAAAGTTTACAATAGTTAAAAACAAATGGTTTAAAAAAAGTTGCAGCCTTGTAGGGCGCATTCACGAACAACAACAAAACATGGTATAAACAGCCAGTGCAAAATTAAAAACATTGAGCGGAGCGGCCGGCGACGCGACGTGTTCCAAATTTAAAATAAGAAAAACTATAAAATATTGGAGGGAGACTTACTAACTATGTGCTTGTGTGTGCCGTATTAAAGTTTTGTGTTGATTTTGTATTTACTAAAAATGAGTTAAAAACTAAAACAAAAAGTTCAAATAAAATAAAAGAAACAATAAAAATACGCTGTAATTCGCCTACAGGAAACAACTACTTCAAGAGAGTCTCTGCCATGGACTTACCGTCTTATCAAAGACCAAAGAATATCTCCGTCTTTTACAGGCATCCACAAAAAAGCCAAATCTTTCATCATAATAATTTATATCAAACTGAAAATATTCCAAGCAAGAATTTAACTTTAAATTTCACAAATTGTTCTAATTTTTCTAGGTTTTTAAAGGTAAGTTGGTATAGGTAATAATTATGAGGTCTACCAATGTAGTTACTAAGTAGGTACATGTTTTTATTAATAAACATTTTGGAATAACTAAGACTTTTTTTACTTTCCTGAAATTCGAAATGAAAAGTAGAGTGTTTAACACGGGTAAAAGTCATCAATTCCATTCTCGAACTATAGCCGCCCTCGCTATTCTCGGGCGTCTAAATATCTCGAATTGGAATTGCTTCCTTTTGACCCTCGTATAACAATCTACTATTTTCACCAACCACCATACCCTGTAAAATGCGAAGTCACGTAATTAAATAGCTGACATCGCAGAGACAATACGCGGAAGTTCAAAAGATTGATTTTTCATTAAAAATACTTATATTACAACAAATTTAAAAATCTTTTTTAGCAATCCAAGATGGTTATAATAAATAAAATAATATTCAATGTAGACAAAAGTAAGAAAGAAAAGACATTTATTGAAAATACATTATACGACCGCTATAGAATGAATAAGTCTGACATGACGTGATGGAAAAACCCCTTGGATATCATTCTTCAAGTTCAATTAGGTAACTGTAATATTATTTGACGTGAAATGGGGAGAAAACTCTTGCGGCTTTTTTCTCTTTTACCATGACAAGGTGTCACAAAATAATGGTTGCGCCTACCTACATATTTAAAGTTAAATTTATGGCGTCGCCCACAAATTGTTTTGTGGAATTGAAACCGGGCGAAGGAAAGTTTACAATATTGTGATTCAAAAGTATAAATTTGAAACATATTTTCTTCTTACGAGCTTCAGCAGGCAGCTAGACGTTTTCAATGTACTGTAAGAGGATTTCGTTCCACGTTTCACTTCAAGCATATATTTTGCTTTCAATACCTGCCAGAAGTTTATAAAATACTGAACGGTGCATTTGAATCGGATATGTGATAAAACTATTTTAACTTAATATATTTATGAAGAACACGGCACACAGGGAACTTGTGGATATATTAATATTTATCTTTCAATTGTTTTTTAAAACTGCGTGATGCGAAAATAATAATAATAAATTACACTTTATTGCACACACAAAAAGAATTACAGAAAGAAGGATAGTTACAGAGAAAAAAGCATACAAGAGGCGGCCTAATTGCTAAGCAGCAATCTCTTCCAGGCAACCCTTGGGTGAAAAATAAATAAAGAGAGGAATAGAATACCCACTTATCTCGCAACTAAGTTTTCAAAATTTTCTGAAAATAAAAGTTTATAGCGATAATTCGTTAAATTATTTCTATGAAATCCTAAAAATAACAGCTAATCAAAGTTCCCTGGTAAAGAAGAAAAAAATTTGGAACGCTTGCCAAGTATAATAACTAGGCGATTGATTCTTGTTATCGGCGGCAGGCTTATTTGACTTTTAAATTGGGATCCCTCGCTAAATCTCTTCTTAGTCTATCTATATTCTATACCGTCTTTAAACCTTCATAGGTATACTTGCTGAGATCACGATCCAAGCTGAATTCATTCATAGGTACTCTATTCAGTTCTTAAAGCTTACTTTGGGTTTTCAGTTTGGTGTAGAAAATACATGATAAAGAAAAAAAATCACTAAACACCATCTCTTTATGTAATAAACGAGAACGTGCAGACGCACTGCATACTAAAATATTGTGCATGTTTTGTTTACACCTATCAAATGCCTATCAACATTCATATCCGAACGGACTTCGTGACATATAACAACTATCTCATTTTGTAGATATGAAATTTTCTACGAGTGTGTTTTATGCAATATCACAATCAGTTTCATCCATAGCAACATACATTGAGTTCTATAAGGAAATAATACCTGATGAATTGAATGTAACTGCGTTGTGTCCCTAACAGCTATTTTTCTTTATCCTATATAGCTTGACCTAAAGAAGCAATTCGACGAAGGTGACACAACGAACTACCAGACCAACGGCGAATTCGACCTGGTGAGCTTCGACGCCATCCGCCACAACCAGTACTACTCGTGCTGCGTTGAGCCCTACCCAGACATCACCTACGTCATCAAGCTGCGCAGGCGCCCTATGTTCTACGTTTTCAACCTTATCTTGCCTTGCTTACTTATCAATGGAATAGGTGAGCACAAACTGAAATACTTACATGGTTACATTTTTATCAACCTGGAAAATTTTAGAGGTAACTTGATAAACGTTATACAATAGATTTCATGAATGAAAAGACATATATGGTAATTATTTTTTCAACACACTTGCTCGTAAAGTGAGCCTTAATACATCGCTTTTAGGGCCATAAACCGAGCTATAACAAACGCGTGCAATAATATATAAAACACTAGTTCGTAATAGAATTAACCCTACAAAGTTAAATTAGCACCTTACTGCAAGTTCTATGTGAGTAAACAGAGCATTCCCAATTTAGCCGGGTAATACAGTTATTTTTTTTGACAACAAAGAGGTTTTATGCTGCTGAAAATTCATATACATTTTTGGAATAAATAAAGATGTAAGTCCTTAATTAAGTCAAATAAATATATAATTACTATCAAATTATTCATAATTCACAATATTTTGTTATAAAATATTAAAATATTTTCATTTTGTCACTTAAAATTATAATTTTGAAGTATTAGTAGTAGGCTGTATGCTCCTCACCCCTTTGTTCGCAAAATATTCTTGCGTTGGGCGTGTAAAAAAAAACAAAAAAAAACATGCGCGCCTTTTTCCCCATAATTATCATATTTTGTTTTTGCCATATTTGTTGCTGTGTGATAAATTACTTTGTTTTTTCCTCGCAAATGTGTTGAAAAACGTCGTATGAAACTCGTGAGCTCTTGCTTATTGCACACTCGGCTGAGTTACGCCCTCGCCTGCGGCTCGGGCTGCAACCCACAGCCTTGTGTGCAATGAGCAACCTAAGCTAACTTGTCTCATAATGTACTATTTGTTAATCATGAAATTCGGTCCTAAGCCCATTAAAGTAGTAGGAAGGGAAAATTTGTATCAACTGATAACATGCGACTTGCCAATTTGAAGTCTTGCTTTCACCGTCTTATCACGAAGTGTCCGTCAAAGTAGAGTGTTTTATTTTGTGAGAAGGTTTCTGAATTACCCGGTGAGTTATCTGATTTTAAATTTTTATCCCACTTAACATTGAGACGGGAATCGGCCCGGAAATTTTCCTGGGTGATAAAAAATTAGCCGTGTTACCTTGTATTCAGTATGTTTTTAAGTTTTCTTTCAAAACTTGACGACTTTATAGATTTTCTATTTAATCCTTTTTTCCCGTTATCATGTACACTTAACTGGATAGGTACCCACCATCAATATTTGGTTAGGTCCGGTATGTTTGGACAAAGTTCTTGATACTTTCCTAAAATTGTAAGAGCGTGTTACCGTAAAACTCATAAAGTAGTACCTTTGATCCTAACTCCCACAGTTTGTCCTGAGTAGAGTACTTATGTGTTGGTATTGGTGTATACCCTGGCAAAAAAGAAATTAAACTGAAGACCTATTTTGATTAATAAACAAGAGAATTGTACGATTTTAATTTGTTTTTCCTTTTGTTTTCTGTTTATAAAACATTGTTACAAACAATAGAGATGGTGAATAATTTTTGGAACCGCTTTAATTCATTAACGCCCGAGCGGTCGCTGGCGACCGAAACACAATAGAAAATCTATTGTGTCTCATTTTCCGGGCGTTGAAGAGTTAATAACGTGTAAATAAACACTATAATGACAATTTTTATTTTAATGGTTGGTCATGACAGTTTGTGTTGTCTCGTTTGAGTGGTATCACAGAATAGATAATAGTGCCTACTGTGGTATCCACTATCCATAGATGAATACATAACTTTTTTTTTGGCTCGTACGAATACATAAACTAGTATAATTAAGTTTATGAGATGAATATTGCGGAACCTCAAACCGTTACGTGATGCGCTCTGTACCCCTAGCATGATCAGCTATCGAGAAAAAAAAAACGGGCGTAAAACTACTCGATAGTGTAATTATCTATGGAAAATTTAATTTCGCTTTACGGCGATAGATGGCGCTGTACAAATTTCCCATACAAAATTACTCTATCAAATGTTTTTACGCGCGATATTTTTTGGCGTTTGCAGCATTATTTTAAATCGCAATATTTGCGATTCATGTCCTATTGAATAGGCACCTACCAACGTTGAGTGTCTTTTGTTTTTCGCAATGAAACCTCAGAATAAGCCAAAATAAAGATTTTAAATCCTTATTTCGTAATGTAAGTCTATGAATAAAGAAAGAAAAAGTAAATAGCTAATAGTACGAGTTCAGGTTTGAAGCAGGCTTCTTAAATATTAAACAGACCATGAACAAGCTCTCAGTCAAGTTGCAGAGCTTTTCAGTATTACCTTAATAAAGAATCGCTAGCAGTTCGTTAAATATTTTATTCCTACAGATTTAGTGCCTTAGTAACAATATTAGATTGTCTTTGATTGTAGATTGGTCCGTTTCGAAATTATTTCAGAGTAGATTTAACTTTACTATGACACAAAATGATATTGGAAAACAACGCACTTTCACTCATCTACACTAATTGTCTTATCGACCGCGTAAATCAATACCTACTTAAGTATTTGAGGAAAATATGTTCACCTACTCATTTCAGGGATTATGCTAAATTATAGGACATCCTTAACTTAAGTTAATTCTATTTTTTACTTTAATATACAAATTATTGACTTACATATTTTTCCATAGCTCTCCTAGTTTTCTACGTGCCATCAGAGTCAGGAGAGAAAGTGACACTTGGTATAAGCGCTCTCCTGTCAATGACAGTCTTCCTGATGACAATCCGAGATACTCTACCACCCACAGAGAAGACACCTCTTATAAGTAAGTTTTTATTATATTCATATTACTAGCAGCTGCCCGGGAATTCGTTCGTGTGGACCTTTCATTCCCTAGTAATTTTTTTTCGCGACAGTCCTATCCTATATACTTCCTATTTCTTTACCTCTCTCTTAATCGTTCCCTCATAACTGAGGATCGTGATCACCGGCTGCTTTTACGATTTGCCTCCATCGGTCTCGGTCTATAGTTGCTCTCACTGCTTGATGGAATTTGGGTCAGACCATCTGGTCTGGACCTTGGGCCCTTTTGCCTTCCATTCCACCAACCACGACCAGCTTTTCGAGACTTTCATCTCCTCTTCGCATTATGTGGCCAAAGTATGAGAGTACGCGATGTAAGCAGATAGTGGACAGCCGAGTCTTTACATTTAATTGTGTTAGGATAGATACATTTCTTTAACAAAGTTCATCAAAATTGTTTCAGTGGTTCAGGCGTGAAAAGGTTACAGACAGACAGACAGTACTTTCACATTTATTATAAGCGACCGCCCTCACAGTTATTCATTTTCTATCCCGCGAGTACAGTACTTTTTTTCGCGATGGAAGGTACCCTATGTCCTTTTCTGTATCACTGAAAACGTGTAGCGGTTGAGTAGTTAAGATGTGAAAGCGTAACAAACAAACAAACTTGCTTTCGCATTTATGTTGCTAAGGAAGTACCTACGTACAGTATGGATTATATTTATTTTTAGTTATTGCGTTATAGGAATTTCGGTAAAAAAGCGGTGGCTCCTAACGTAATCAATCATACAAGCCTCGTGTTCGGTGTATTCGCATTTTCCATCGGGATACAGTTGTAAGGTTTTCCATTACTTTAATGTCATAACTAGAGACCGGATTATATGCAACATAAAAAGCCTAAAAATGTAAATATGCAAGAAAATCCATAAAAAGAGCCAAAATATGCAACATGAACTAATAAAAAGTTGTTTTTAAGGGTTTTTATTCTTAAAAAGTATTATAATTCAACGATAACAATCGTCTTTGCGAAAATATCAATTACAAAATTTATTTGACATTGAAATTTACCTTTAAAAATGAAAACGATTAAGTTACTGTTCCAAATGTTCTGAAGATAAATTGTGTCTAGAAATAGAAGAAGCATAGTGCATATTTTATTTTTTGCCATAATATGCAACTACCACTGAAAAGGGGTTAAATATGCAATATACATTTGCATATAAATGATCCGTTCTCTAGTCATAACATGTTTGCGATCTGTCCTAACCGCACATTAAAAGGGACGACATCAAAGTCATAATTAGACCTTTTTTGTAGCAACACATTTAGCTACATTGTTCTATATCCTAAGGATCTGCCTGACTGATCCCAAGTTAAGAAGATGATACACCTGTCTTTTAGTATTCGGGAAATGACAATACCACCGCCACTCATACTAGAGACAACAAAGGAAATGTTACTTACTTAAGTACCTACTTACTTCGCTGGCTCAGCGACCCGAAGTGGATCGTGGCCTCCGACATCAAAGTGCGCCATTCTTTCCTATCTTTGTTGCAAGGAAATGTTGCATTCCACAATTTATGTGCTTGCTACTTAGCATTGGATCAGACCAATACATCACAAACTGACTTTATATTGTTTGCCCATGTGATTCAATCTTATCTTCCAATACTTTTTTTAAAATGTCAATATTAAGTCCGCCATTTGTACCTTACTCTATGTATTTGTACAATAAAGATTTATAAATAAATAAATATCAAAATTTACATCAGAAAAGCTTGCTGATACCTTGTTGTCAAAGACCCTTCTGCCACAGTCATTAATAACCTTTTTTTGCTAAATAAGGTAATATCATTTTTCACGGTTTGTAATTTAAGAGATAAGAGATTAATGTTAAAAGCCGCTCTTGGTCTAAAGGAACAATTATTAATTAATTACTTTGTTCTTCATGACTAATGTAAGCGGTTTGGTGATAAGTGGTACTTTATTCGAACATTGATACAAAATAATGATCTTCTTGATTGCAACAACTGAAACAAAAACTATCTTTAGCTTAAATTTATGTACATACATTATTTTTTCATTCCAAATAATTATCCATATCGGCACTATAGAACTACTATAGTATAGCTAGTAAGATAAATATAAGTGCTTTTGTTAGAATGAATATAATAATAATAAAGAATTAGTACATTATTAGTAGTGACTTATTCTTACAATAAAAAAATCGAAATCTGACTTCAAAATTAATTCGGTAATTTAGTAATAAACACTATAATGGGTAGGTAGGCTAAGTGCATTACTAATAACTGTTTCGTCTTTAATCAAAATAGTTTTATTTTACCTGTAAAAGCTTATCCCTAGTCCATTAAAAAAATTTTGCTGAGTAACATTAAGTTACAATATATAATAATAAAAATAAAAAAAATAAGTATCCGTAACACATTAATATTAATATTTGACAATGTCAGTTTTTCTTTAGTTATGTAAAGGAAAATGTGTCTCTAATGAAATCATTTTGTTTGCAGGTCTGTATTACGGCGTTAGTACTTGTTTAGTATCTTTTTCTGCTTCACTCTCCGTGGTCACCCTAAACATATCGTACAGGCGAGTTTTAATATTATTGTTTTATTTGTATAAGTACTTAAATCTTTTACATTATTGGTTGTATACTTACTATTTAAACTTACTATTTACTTAGTTATATTTGATGTCTTTCAACTTGAAAGATTCAATCATAATTATTATTTACTGTCAAAAGTAGGGTTTTGCACTTTTGCATCACAGCTATCTTGGTATATCAACAAAATGTTGGTACAAAAAACCAATTGTCAGATATTAAACGCTTTATAAAGTGTTTGAATCTTGTAATGACAAAAATGCAAAGACGATGCATTTGCGATGCAAAGACGATGCATTTGCGATGCAAAGCGTGTAAGCGGACTAGGTAGCATAGCATAGTCTAATCGTGCTAAAATGGAACTTTAATGTTTGTAGTAAAAACCTATAGAACTCATTTAAGTGTAGGTACTCGTGATGATATTCCCTCCTCCCGAGATCCCACCGAGCCACTCGGCTGGGTGAGATCACGGGAGGTGGTCGTGGAGAGAGCCGCAACGTTGAATGTTGCGGTCCCCTCCTGGCGAGCCCCACATACGAACCCCCTGCTCACCTGCGGGGGGGGGGATGCGTAAATGCATTTTCTCCGGTATAAAAAAGGTACTCTTGATGATACTCCCTTACCAATTGCATATAGAAAATAAAATATTTATTCGGTTAATTCGTAGCATTTTGGAGTGGAGGCAATTCACAAGCTTTAAATTGCCCTTTATGGGCGAAAAATTACCGGGTTTAAGTAGGTACTCAATTGAAATAATTTTCATTTCAAAATTAAACACTGCTGTAAATGAAGAACGAGTTAATATCTACTTTACAATCATGATAACTGAGAAACAAAGTCAGTTTGTACTACTTGCTTGTTCGTAATGTTTGCCGCGGCTTGCCAGCCACCGAGTTAATTAAATTATGCGTTGGATACCTATCATAACATGATTGTACTTATTTCAAATCGAGATTTCAAATCACCAGGCTTGAAGGACATTGCAATAGATTTGCTTTCAAATGTGAATTAAATTGTCTCTAAAAACAATTTACTAACCCCCTTACTAATAAAGATTGTATAGCAGATGTATAGTTACACAATGGTTACTCTCTGTCAAACTATTTGAGTTTGACATTGAAAAGAAAGTGACAAAACACTGTGTAACTATATATCAGCTATACAATCTTTATTAGTAAGGGGGTTATTGTAAAAAATTAGCTGAAAAAATACAAAAAAACATTATTGAACTTTTAGATTTTATGCATTCCCAGGTTTTAAAAACGTACTAAAAAGTATAAAATAATTTCTCCCGTAAAGATTTATAACCCTATAAGTACAAAAGTTTTAAACCTAAAACGTTGGGCGCATGCAAAAGACAATTTATGATATTTTATGTTTTTAGGTTTAAAACTCCCTATAAGATCGTTTGCTAAGTTTGCAAACAACCAAATAAGAAAGCAATCTATAAAAACGTATTAATAACAATTCAGTACCTAATAGAATTTTTTTTAGTGTTATTTCATCATCATCATATCAGCCGCACGACACCCACTGCTGGGTATAGGCCTCCCCTAAGGATCTCCACGACGATCGGTCCTGCGCTGCCCGCATCCAGCGGCTTCCCGCGACCTTCACCAGATCGTCGGTCCACCTTGTCGAGGGCCTACCCACGGAGCGCTGTCCGGTGCGCGGTCGCCATTCCAGAACCTTTCCGCCCCAACAGACATCGGTTCTTCTCGCTATGTATCCCGCCCATTGCCACTTCAGCTGAGCAATCCTTCGAGCGATGTCGGTTACTTTAGTTCTCTTGCGGATCTCTTCGTTTCTGATTCGATCACGCAGGGAAACGCCGAGCATGGCTCTCTCCATTACACGCTGGGTGACCTCGAGTGTTATTTAATATTAATTAATTTTCTTTACTTACATGAAACTTGTAATTCTATTTGATAAATAGTATTTTAAGTCCTGCGAAGTTCTGGAAAATATACATTATGTAGTGTAGGTGGTTACTAAAAAATAATGTCAAATTGAATTTTCTCCGGAAACATAACCGTGCAGTGCTTTTCCACTAGTCAAATAAACATCGTTTCAAAACAAGTCTGACAGATAGAACAGTATAGTATATAAATTAGTTTTTAAGATAGTGAGAACACAACTCTGTCAAAATGGTTATAAATTGACAAAGTCAATGCAGTGGAAACCATAGAGTAAGATAAATCAAATGGTGGAAACGCACGTTAATGATAAGTAAATAATAATAAAATATATGAATTTTTATATTCAAACATGCAATTTTCGACAAAAATCGATTTCTAAGTAAAATGACAAATTAAAAACACTTTACCTTTTCTTATTTTATTTCGTTTTGATGAATTGTATTATTAAATATTTATTATAAATTATTTATTTAGATAAAAATGAAATGTCGCCGTGGTAACGTAAACAATTTCTCTAACCGTCTAATGTGATACCTACGTTTTCCCAAAAGACAAATGGATCGCCACTTTTCCTTTCATAATAAGTTATCCGAATAATACTTACATTTGTTGGCGAAATAATATTTTTATTATAAGCAATAAATTAGGTAGTCTTTTTGAAATTAAAATCTGATGAATAATATTTAAACGTCAGGATTAAATATTTCATTGGAAAAAAAAATAATTCTCTTAATAAAACTGGATGTTAATAGATTAAGGGGAAAACGGTTTTTCGGACTATCAAACTGAACATCTTTTACTATGGGACCAACTCAGAATCAGCTGTTTCATACCAAAATTAATAACGAAAATATCTAAATGTATGAAAGAGCTGATTTTTTTAGAGAAGGTCCCATAGTAAATGTTGTTCAGTTTGATAAATAAATAAATCTTTATTTATTTCTTCACAAATAGTGATGGTCCGAAGAAACGATTTTCCCATTTTGATTAATACTACTATAGATACCGGCACAGAAAATGGCAAGACAAAGATGAGACAAAAGATGCGCCAAGTTTCGTGTTTGTAGCTGCTGCGCATCTTTTGTCTCCTTTGTCTTGCCAAGTTATATGCCGGTATCTGTACCCTGTATAGTGTAATCTAGTTTAGTGATGTGCACTGCGAATGTAAGTAGAATGAAGGTATTGCTCGTAGAGGAGTGAGAGGGCAGCCGGTGCCGCCGCTGCTGCGAGAGCTGGTGCTGCAGCGGCTCGCGCGCCTGCTCTTCATCAACTTGGACACTGACACGCCAAAGGTATACTGGTACATTCAACATAATATACAACGTGTTACACAAAACCCCTAATTCCGAGTATGGTAATGGTCATAAAATTAATAACGAAAATATCAAAATGTATGAAACATCTGATTATATTTTTTTTTCAGAGTGATGTGATGAGTGATTTCAGAGTGAGCGATTTCAGAGTTGTTCCCATAGTAAAAGTTGTTCAGTTTGATGGTCCTTATCAACCATATTCGGCATTAGGTTTTTTGTAACACGTATCACTTGCGCCATTAAAGAAAGGAATCTAAAATGGTGGCATTAAAAGGCAGCAGTTATCGTCCTGTTTCAGTCATACAAAAAAAACATACAAAAAAAACAATGATAAACCGCGTGAGATGGCACGATGATTGCCGCCTATATCATCATCACTTCGTACCATTTTCATAAGTTTGCCGGTCAGTAGACAATGGTTTTTGCGGTCCTATGTAGCATCTTTTAGTTGATATAATTATACATTATAGTTACATAGATTAAATGTTATTAAGAAAAGAATTACATAAAAATTGTAATCTACCAATCGATTAGAATGTTCTTCGGTAACTCTAGCTAGACAATGGTTTTTCGGTCCTATGTAGTATCTTTTAATTGATATAATTATACCTATTATACCTATATTAAATGTTATTTAGAAAGAATTACACAAAAATAGGAGGAGCTCGATGGCGCAGTGGTTTAGCGCCTGGCCCAGCGATTGCAGATGTTAAGCAACGTTCGCAAGGTCACGGTCATGGGATGGGTGACCAAAAATTTATTATCTCTAGCTCCTCCGTGCTTCGGAAGGCACGTTAAGCCGTTGGTCCCGGCTACATCTGCAGTCGTTAACACCCACCAATCCGCATTGGGCCCGTCCTCCTTATCTACCCATAAAGAAGGCCTGTGCCCCAGCAGTGGGGACATTAAAAATGGCTGATGGACGATAGACACAAAACTAGTACTTAATCTATTAGAATAGAATCCTTAATTTTCTTCGGTAACTCGATACGATGAGGTCGGCATTTTACCTTTCCATCCGTCGAAGTCGTATTAGTTTATCCCTTAGCTTTGACGGTATTTAATTAAATTTATAGTTGTGGATTCGGATTCCCTAAATATTTGAGCAGCAGACAATAATATCCTGTTGTAATTTTTGGAATACGTCAACAATAATTGAGAAAAAATTAGGTATAATCTTAATTTTATCTTAATATCTGTATAATTCAGAATTAATTTGGTTTCAAGTCGACTAAGGTTTTTTTTGTGAATCAAAACAACATCAGAATTGAATAGTCAATTGAAAAAGCTTTTTCCTTAATAATTTATTTGACACTTCATTTCTTATTATAACTTATAACGCAACGTGTAATTTCCCGAAACATCAAAGAAAATAGCACTCAAAAGTACACTTCTTTATATGCTGGCAGGAAAAAAGATACAGTCTTATATTTTATTCTACGAAAGTTTTCGCTTGTGTTCAAAAGACGCTAGATTCTCCTTCGCTACCTTCGCTTTATCAATTTGTCAAATTCACAGAAGGTGTCCTTTAGTTATTTTTTAGTTTACCTAGTCTTCTGATTACAAAATACTATATCACAGAATTATTAAGTCTGTAAAAATTATACGAAGTACTATCAAATTAACCTTTATATGCATTCTGTATACTATCAACCAATTTGCCAATTAAAGAGATCATAATAATATCGTAGTGGCCACGCCAAATTAAGCTATGGCTGTATATAACGACTTGTTCCTGAATTAATTGAAAACTGTTAATTATTTAATTTAGGTATTATAATTATGCCTGTATCTATTTCATATTTAATGATTTTGCAAGCTACAGTCTACAAGATAATAATTAGAATGATTGAATCGCTAATTCGTCGCTACCTCAAGGGTAAAAAGTACATACATAATATATCATAGTATAATGTCATTTCGTTTTTTCCTTAACTGCTATCGTAGGAATATTGTAGGATTTCCTTTTGTTCCAGACGCATTTACCAAGGTTGAATAGATATAGCAGTAGGTATCAAAAATGTATAACACTAGAGCATGTATCTCTGAAACGTGATTTTAGGTCAAGTAATCCTACACAAATAAAGTCCTTATTTTCAAACTATTTTGGTCAAGGCCCACAAAATAAATTTACTCACAAAATTCCGCAGTATTTTTCGAGAGATAAAAATTGCCATGTGAGCCGCAAAATGGGTATGATGGAGTGTAAATTACCACTTTGCGAGTTATTGGAAAACCTTAAAAATTTCGTCGGTGCCGCTCATATTTAAGTATTTTATTCTTGAAAGCTTGTCTATCAGCATATTTTCGGGATCCTCAACGTCATAAGTGTCATACCGCAACGTATTATGTTGCACATCCATAACTGTCTGTCGTAAAATATTTACATGATAAACATTCCACGAGAAATCTGTTTGGGAAAGATATCCTCAAAATACTTTTTCTCACTTATGCTCTGAAATCTTATCATTCCATTTGAAAAAGGAATGCGGGGCGTTCCACATTTCCGAGGGGGTCTGGTTCATCACATTCTAAATTTAAAATTCAGGCCAGGAATGAATTTCAATACTTACTTCCCGCACCAGCACCTGGTGCGGGAAGTAGGTACAGTGCGAAGATGATCTGGGTGGTCTGCGGCAACTTCTTTTTTTTGTTTTAGCTGTTCACAAAAACAAAAAAAGCAAAGGTACATTTGCACCATACAGCCATAACTTTAGTTCCTTTTTTCTGGCACGCAAGCCAACGACAAGATAGTTAATATTATAAAGGTAATTAAAATTATTTAATAGGTACTATAATAACGATACAATAAAAAAAATGGTGCGCACAGAGTATATTACTATAAGAATAAATAAATATTACATTGTATTGTACCAGATTTATCAGAGACAAAAATCCTCTAAGTAATCTTGAATTATGTACAGCGCCATCTACCGCCGAGAAGCGAAATGAGATGGGTTTTTGCTTCTCGGCGGTAGATGGCGCTGCACGTAATTCAAGATTACTCAGAGGATTTGTCTATGATAAATCTCATTTTGCTTTTCGGCGCTTCGAGCGATTAAACTGCTGGAATTCACCCAAAAAAAAAACTGGCGGGAATAGTTTTCAGCGGTATATTTGATATCGATACAGTTTATATTGTGTAATAAATAACAAAATGAGTTCTGACAGTGAAATAGATACGGCAATTGAATGTACGCCACCAAGTTTGAGAGCAGAAGCAAAATTAATAATAGAAAACTTACTGCCATCAAAATCAAAAGAAAGATATATCAAATGCTATAACCAGTTCATGGTTTAGAAAACTGGAAAAAGTTTTTTTAATTTTTTATTTCCTCGCATTTCTTGAGAAAAGCACTATACAAGCCTTGTTCTGGAAGCTACTTGCATTGCCTCGAATGATTAACCATCCTCGACAATGCAATCGCTAGCTTCCCGTTCACGGCTGTAATGTACTATATCTGGTGTATCCTTAATCCTTTCATGTGAGTTAGTATTTTTTGTCATTATTTTATTTTTAAGTGTCATTGTTTTAATATAACTTTTGATAGGTATATGTCCATCAGCCATTTTTAATGTCCCCACTGCTGGGGCACAGGCCTTCCTTATGGGTGGTAAGGAGGATGGGCCATAACCCTACACGCGTGCCCAATGCGGATTGGTGGGTGTTAACGACTGCCAATGCAGCCGGGACCAGCGGCTTAACGTGCCTTCCGAAGCACGGAGGAGCTCGAGATAATGAATTTTTGGTCACCCATCCCATGACTAACCCTTGCGAACGTTGCTTAACTTCCGCAATCGCTGGGCCAGGCGCTAAACCACTGCGCCACCGAGGTCCTTAGGTATATAGATAGGTAATTATATTTTTGCGTTTGGTATTCCATTAATTATCAAGTTTATAAATGAGGTCCAATATATCATATTATCGATAATGATACCGCAGAAATGGTTTAGCGTGGTAACACTGTAAATTAATTACACAGTTATTTTTAGATCTTAGAATCGCCGCGAAAAATTCCTTTCGGATTGTTTCGGATCGTGCTCTTTATGTACAATTATTTTTTTTATTTCATAAAAAACTGTCTATAACTAATTAATGACTTTCCTATTGTTCATTTAACAATTTTTTTTAGTGAGATCAATGCATCCACTTATTTTTTTCCAATCAGTAAGGCTTGATGACCAGTTTGTCGGATTCTCTTTGTAGTCTTTATTATATATTTTTTTCTAAGGGTGAGGGCAGCGTGGTGGCTTCAGGCGTGGTCGGCGTGCAAGTGAACCCACGCACCGGATCGCGGCTGAAGGCCGAGGTGCGCTGCGACGGCGCGCCGCCACTGCCGCCCTCGCCACGCTTCGCCAGGCACAACCACAACCACCTCGGTATGTAGCACGGTATACTAAAGGTCTCTTATACCACTTACCAGCGTAGTTGGCGTATGAGCAGTGAACCCCATCGCACTGGGTCGCGGCTGAAGGCCGAGGTGCGCTGCGAAGACGCGCCGCCACCACCGCCATCACCACGCCTTACCAGGCACAACCACAACCACCTCGGTATGTAGCTCGATATACTAGAGATCTCTTATTATCCCACTTATCAGCGTGGTTGGCATGCGTGCAGTGAATTCTAGCGCACCAAGTCGCGTCTGAAGGCCGAGGTGCGCTGCGACGGTGCGCCGCCACCACCGCCCTCGCCACGCTTCACCAGGCACAATCACAATCACCTCGGTATGTAGTTTGGTATACTAGAGATCTCTTATCCCACTTACCAGCATGGTTGGCGTGTGTGCAGTGAACCCCGGTGAACAGGGTCACGGCTGAAGGCCGAGGTGCGCTGCGACGGCGCGCCGCCACCACCAACCTCGCCACGCTTCACCAGGCACAACCACAACCATCTTGGTATGTAGCTCGATACACTAGAGGTCTCTTATCCCACTTACCTACCAGCGTGGTTAGTGTGGATTCAATGAACCCCGGCGCTGAAGATGATAATTATTGGCAATATGTCGTTTAACAGTAATTTTAATTATTACTTGCCTACCTATAATGTATACTCATAAATAAGTGACACACCTATTTCGAATAACATTGAATTGTATAAAATTTCTTTAAAAGGAATTAAAATCCTGAATTTACTTGTTGGGAAGTCGGATTTAACTTAGCATTGTGCAACAAAAGTATCGCTTTTTTTCAAGATAAAATATGAAGACAGAGAGTTGTTTATTCGCGTCGCGAACACTTAACCCTGTACTGAAGATGAATTAGAGAACTTACTTTACGTCTGCGTTCAATTTGTTTCTTGTTTAACAAATGATTTGTTGCTGTATTCAAACAAGATTTTATATCATGTAAGGGATAAACGTTATTTGTTAAAATGTACGACATAAAAAATTGCTTTTGAGAAGTAACGCACTGAATACTTTTTAGATGGTTTCGTAAAGGTACGCTGTTCTTAATATCGATAAAAAACCGTTTATTTATTATGTATATATATATCTGTTTTTTTTTATAAATATTTTATTTATATTAATTAAGAAAAATAAGGTCGCATTAATACTGATTCGATGTCCTAAAGACATTGTTAGTTAATCGCGCGTACACTATCCTACTGGAAGTCTAGCCAAGCGGAAAAGATCCTTGCTCATACTACCCGAAAAGGTCCAAGCTGAGAATGTTCCCGTAAATAACCTGTCTAGGACTGACACACGTTAAATGTGCTGGAAAAGCTACGAGATAAAGGTGTTGTAATGAACATTATTGTTATTTACATCTGACTGCAGGTTGTTTATTACAAACAAAATAACAACAGTAACATTAATTTCTATAAAAAAAGAAAACTGTAAATACTTACATCAATTCCCGAATTTGGAATGATAAAAATGTCATAGTTTAACAGTACTAAAGTCAAGAGCATTTAAAATATTGATTGGCTTTCATTTGAATTAAGCTTTTAGGTTTCACTGAAGCTATCATGTAGGAATGCTCTCAACATATCTAAACAAAACTAATGGTCCAAGCAATGATATTTATTTTACGAGTGCTCAACCTGTCCTAATTAATGTCTTTAATTTGGGACCAAGCAATTAGTGTGCATTGTCTGGCAAATTCTCTACTTAATTACCTTCAGAAAACGTTGAACTTGCCACAATTTTCGTTGAGCCCATTCATTCATGCGATAATTTATTCAAATAAGAATTTTCACGAAACGTCAAATGGTTCAGCAAAACTTTGTTGAAATATGTCAGGAGTGTAATACCCTATTATTTGATTATATCTGAAGGAAAGTTCAGCTACACTTAAAGAGATTAGGTACACCTACAGGCGGATGGACGTTGATTCATCTTCCCGAGTCAAGAACAAATGGCAGGTGATAAGTACTTAATCAGTGACACTTCGTGAAGCCATAACTAAGAATAACTTATTTTTTTGCTTTTTACTGCTATCTGAAGTTAGTTAAATTGCTGAACAGAGCAAAACATTCCTTTGTCCATAATTACGTACTTTGTTGTCTTAGCCTTTCTCCTTCATTACTTTCTCACTAACAATCCTGTACAACAAAACAACAAAAGGTGATCTCGAAAAAGTCCTTAATTGATAGAAAATAGATCACCTTTAGTAAGTTACTTTGGCAAGTTATAAATTCGATGCTTAGATACGGTACCGTGTTTTATGCTTTGAAATTAGCTTTGAAAATAAGCTCTAGGTAGTTATACTTCGTCAGTTATTACACTGATCGTCAGTTATGTTATTACTGTTTTAATAATCAAATCAAACTGCTAACTCATTTATCCCAGCCACTTTCAGATTTATGTCGATAATATTTCGGTCAAGCTCTATTTAGAACCTCTCGTACATTTGATTAGCAGGGATTTAGCAATGGGACATCACAATTCCAGTGATGAGTGACGGTACCGAGTGACCTGACTTTATAACTCAATTAGTTGTTGACCCACCCTATCGGGACGAGGGTTACAAATGTAGCAATCCGAAGTAATTTGTTTACCTGGCAGAAACGGAGGCGTGACTCTGTGAGATTAAACACTATTGCCTTCTCGCTTTAGGGGGATTTTATGACGGCTGAACCGACACCGATACTATATGGACAATTGGACATGTGCCACTACTACCAAACCTACACCATTTGATACGATGTTTTATACAACAGAGCAAAAAATTTAAAGAGAAGCATGCATTACAATTTTTATTTATATTTTATTTATTACAATACTTATTGATATAAAACATCCAACTCACCATGAGTTGGATGTTTTAATGTTGACAGGAATGTTAACTATGAAAATCTTATTAATTGAATAATGCCATCGCAAGCGAGCGTTGGGTGGTAGCCCCTCTATAAAGCCTTGTTTACTCAGAAAATACTGTTCTCATTCTCTGAAGTAGCTTAAAACACCTCTGGGTATTTGCAAGACACTCAAACCACATCAAAACTGCAGCAAGGCTTTCCATTTATTTGGAAATTGCAAAATCAAATGCTGGTTGGGTATAGTATTATATTACAGTATATTCTCTAAAAAATACATTCAATTATTCTTCTTATTTTCATCTGTGACAATCTATGTTATTTAATTTAAATACATATAATTAGTACATATACGTTAATATGGAATGTGCTCATGATGAAAACCTAATTTGTCTGGTGTTGCGCTAAGTCCTATTATGTAGATATCAAGCTACACATATTATGTTGTTGTATGCTGTAATTTAATTTTGTCACGAAATAGAGTTACGGTCGTCGCAAATGAACTGAGAAACTGACATTAGCTGGGCCCGGGCTGACAAGTAAACGAATAGTCCAGGAAAATCTATTCTGATGAAGTTATTCTACGTGACTTAAATATAAATTTCACTTGGGTTTACTATGATAGAGGTAGGTACTTACTTAATATCATACCTTTTGAAAGTAGAGAAAGGATACGAATACTTCTGACTTTTTACTTAACCGACTTAAAAAAAGGAAAAAGTTTTAAGCTCTATTCAGTTTTTTAAGCTGCAAAAGCATGCGTACCGATAGATAGTTAAACTACATCAAAGCACTATACCTCTACTCAATAATAATATGAGCCACTGTCCTTTTCGATTAACATAGCCCTCTTTGGTTTACATAACCGACAGGGCGACAGCGTATAATTTTTTTTATTAGCTGGCGGAGCTGGCACTGGCGCGGCTGCCGTCACGGGGACGACATCGCCATGCAGCGCAGGCGTCGAGGCGGCGTGCGCAGGGACGTGCGCGCGGTGCGCGTGCGCATGTTGCGGTTGCACGCTGCGCGAGGCGGCGGCGCGCCACGAGCAACGTGTTGCGGCTAACGAGCGCCTGGAAAGAGCCAACCTTGAGTGGAAACAGGTGACAATCAATGTTCCCTTATGAGACATAGACAATAGAAAGTTAGAAACACACTGGACACGTGCAGTTACCGTCACGCCAATGAATGAAAAATATTGTTTCGGGTTCAGAGCCAGGGTCGACTGGAGGTGGACGACGCGCATGCATGTTGCGTTTACATGCTGCGACGAGATAAAAAATGGTCACAGCCTCGTACATCACAGTATTCAGTAACTTTCATAGAGTACTGTTAATCTTTCACAATCGTTGACCAGTTACTACAGATATTATTGCTAAATCCGTTTAGGAGATTTTGAAGGATACACTTTAAAGGTTTATTCACATTATCTTTACTATTTCTTCAACGCCCGGAAAATGAGACACAATAGATTTTCTATTGTGTCTCGGTCGCCAGCTACCGCTCCTGCGTTCATGAATTAAACCAACTCTATAAAATGAAAACTTAAGTTCCTATAACTCTAGTCAAGAAATAGCCGTTGTACCTAAGTATTTAATGAAGAGTGATTTTATCAACACCAAATGAAATTTTACGAATTCGCAGTAAAGAATACCAGTAAACTAGGGGAAGGTTGCAACAAATAAATTCCTAGGAATAAAGGCGTCTTTGAAAATTTCTAAAGGTGTATCGAAAGTTACGTGCTGTAAATTGTTTCCTGCTGGCAGTTTTCAAAGATTGGAACATTGTTATCAAATAAAAACACAGAAGTTATTGCGAGCATATTACATTCTTCTCAAAAGTTTGCCAAGATGCGGCTAAATTTGATCATTAAATTCTTGTGCAAATTAATCAAACAATAAATTGAATAAATGTTTTGACGTCAGTTTTCAGCATTGATTGTTTTCTCTTGAT
This sequence comes from Agriphila straminella, assembly GCA_950108535.1. Lineage (NCBI taxonomy): Eukaryota > Metazoa > Arthropoda > Insecta > Lepidoptera > Crambidae > Agriphila > Agriphila straminella. Next base: position 7,101,703 of record OX467306.1, on the reverse strand, counting down.
GATTTAAATTTCTGTTAGGGTTTGGAGAATTTAATTTTACTTATAAAAAGTGCCTATTTACTGAACTAATTAAAATATTGAAATAATATTTTGTCGATTAGCGCAACAAAACCCAAATAGGTAGTTGAAAGTAAGTAAAATTTAGCAGAGTCATATTACTCTTGTCAGTAACTAAAAATGTTACAGAAAAACTGTTTTTCTTTATATCCAAAAGGAAAAATAACTGTTGTCGTATGTTATTTGCTGTTTTAGTTTTTTTTGTCTTTTTTCCACAGCCGGTGGCATTATTATAACTAAGTATAACTCGGTAATATTTATTTCACGTGTATTTCCATTATTTCTTTTACTTATATTAGAGTATGTCTCTAAATGATCTACTGTGTGATTTTTGAAAAGCATAGGTGCACCTATGTGCGTTGTATAAGATATGAATGGTAGGGAATATAATGTGGTTTGATATTAAACGTTATGTTTCGAGCTCAATGTTTTCCGTGCTATACCCAAAACAAAAGAAATAACACATTATGAATGGCGTAAGCATGTTACAGTAACGTCCTAATTTGGGATTAGGGTGCTTTTAGTAATGTTATTTGTTTCAAAATATATACAATGGGCTTATATATCGCTTCAGAAAACAAGATATTTATAATTAATGAGTTTTGCGGGAATACAGCGCGGTTTGGTCGTATAGCACACAACACAATGTCCGAGAGGAAAAAAATAATGATTATGGTTTCTGGACAAAAGCGATATCTTCAAGATTGAATACAGGTGAAAATTAACATGCTGTTCTTTTATATGTTGCTATATTATATATACCGGGCCCAATTTGTATTTACCATCCAAATTTTGAGAATGTATTCAGTACATGAAACTTCACAACTTTCTTTAAGGGACACATGTCCAAATATGTAAAAAAAATCGACTTTCCATACAAATCAAAGGGATCACGGATCAATTTAGTATGGGATGACCAAAATTTTGTGGCGAAATTCGACACCATGTTTCTTAGAGTTAGTTTCATGGCCTGGACACATCCTTAAAATTTGGATGGTAAGTTCAAAATGACCCGATACAGCAGACGACAAACGATCTGGTGAAGGTCACGGGAAGCTGCTGGATGCGGGCAGCGCAGCGCAAGACCGATCGTCGTGGAGATCCTTGGGGCAGATAGATCCAGCAGTGGTTGTCGTGCGGCTGATATGACGATGATGATACAGGGTTATTCGTAAAACACCAACAACCTCGCAGGAGTAGATTACTATATAACATCATAGACAACAACATTTTATTCTACGACTTTTCGGAAAGTTTGTTCTTGTACTTTTTAAAGATATTTAAGCCTATACTTTCAAATTCAATTTCATTTGAGCAATGATCATTAATAAATGCATTTTTAAAGTAAGTATATTAATTTCAGGTGGCAGTGGTAGCAGACCGTGCACTCCTCGCCGTATTCGTTCTCGTCACCGCCATTTCCACCGCGGCCATCCTTCTGCCACAGCTGAACAATTTACACGTCGGAAATACGCCTCTAAAGCCACCCACTTAGAGTCTAATTTCGTCTAGGTGGGAACAACGAATTAATTAATCGAGATACAGCGGGACTTTGTTACGACTAGTAGGAATTGATGGTGAAATAATTGAAAGGTGGTATTTGGGATATCAGGGTATAGAGAATACCCTGTGCAATATTTTTATTTGCGATTAAGGCTGTACAATACAAAGGCGGTAGTGGCGAGGGTGAAATTATGGCAAAGGTAAGCCTTTATACAAAATTGCTATGATCTACTAGATAGAAGTTCGTGCGGCAAAACGCCTAAAAATATATCAGCCAACTGTTGGCTGATAAAAAAACCCACATTGTAAGTAGTGTGACGCAGCCATAGTTTTTATTACAATACTCTTTGGGCGCGATGATGCTAAAAACGCACACCAAACTGTTTGGTTTAACAAGAGCGCAACACTATCTAGACATATATATAATCAAAGGTCGTCGCATACGCCCATCTCTAAGCTATATATACTTACTGTGTCTCTACATAGTGGATCGGTGGAGTGGATTGGAATTTCAAAAAGGTAACCCGATAGAAATTGGCTATGACATGAATTTTCCAAACACAGAAAAGATAGAATTGTAAATAGGTACTTTGTAAAAGGCCAGTTTCTGGTATGTTTGTATCTAATTCTTATTAATTTGTTATTTTTATTTGTTTACCCACTTGCTGACCTGAAGGGCGGGTCGGGATTGTTAAATATAGAGCAGTAATGTTGTGTTCAAATACAATATCAATGTTTTTATGTACTTAAAGCTAAATAATTGTTTTTCTGTAACATTAAAAGACCTAGGTACTGCCAAGTTATTTGAATAAAAGATGAATAGTAAAACTTTCTAATTTTGAAATAAAACTCATCGTCACATATAAATTAATGTTTAGTTAGAACTAACGTAAGGACCTCAATTTTTGTTTGTAATTTGTTCACTCAAGTTTATTTAATGAAAATAAATATACGAAACCATTATTAAAAAGATTTACAAGTAACTACGGTATAATCTAGATAGATACCAAAATATTAGTTTTCCATATAGTTATATACTTTTATTATAGCCCCCCTACAATGACTGTCAAAAGTAATATCGAAGCGATGTTGTGATTGAGATGGCGCTATACGCGATGTATAGCTCTGTCCCTGTAACAACATTACTTTGAGGTTGTTATAAGAGCTCAGAGTACGGCCTCAGACCTCGTGTACCAGGGCCCTATTCAATAAAATTTACAATCCTACAAATTTGTCAATATGTGACATATTTGTCAAGTTGTATGACAAGTGCTGTTCAATAAACCTTACAAATATGTAAGAATTTTACAAGTAAAAATCTTACAAATATTACAATTATAAATGCTGTTCAATAAACGTTTAAATATGTAGAAAACGCCTGTAGATTTCGATGACAATATTGTTCTACAAATTTGTAGTTTTTTGTTGAAGATTCTGAATTAACGAGGATAGATTTAAAAAATCTTAGAATTTTAAAATAATCGATAGCTGCCGCAAGGCAAACTTCTCATTAAACCCTAAACTTCTCATTAAATGTGAAATTAGTCACATTAAAAGATTTTTTTTTTTTAAATATTTTTCTTTGTCGTTAGGTTAGCACGATTTCATCGTTATCACTACTCTCACTACTTGATTTTGGTAAAAAAGCAGCTAAAACAAAAACAATAATGCCTAGGTATAAAATTTTACCGAGGGCAAGGTCACCTGTCAGAAATGTATTACAATGGGGTTGGTAAACTTTTCCGAAAAGAATTGTTTTATATTTTTTTTTGATAGCACAAGTTTGAAGAATAAAGAAAATAATATTATGATCTTTTTATTTTACCTTGTTAACTAAATATATTTTTTTATATTATTATCGCGATAAAATATCAAACATACGGCTGAACACGAAGTTCCTTTGCATTTACTGATTTAAAAATCTGATTGACAGATTTGACAGACAGTGACAAAGAGTAATCATACCTTTGTTTTTTTTGTTTTGAGCAACAACATAGAAAGTCTTTGGAGCAAAGGCATAACCTACGCATACAGCCGTAATAGTGATTTATTGTACTATGCTGTAAATGACAAATTTAAATTTTTATTTAAATTAAAATGAAGCATTATATAATTCCGCAATTTGTTATTCCTGACTCCAAAGCCAAAAGCTACCAGAATATATATAATTCACAACAGTTTTGGAAAAGTTTACCAACCCCATTCTACAAATAAATGAACTTGTAAATACAATTATGCGTTCAATTAAGCAGTTTTTCCTACAAATATGTAATTGTCACCTGTCACAGGAAAATGTTACAGAAATATGTAAAATTGTAAAAGTACACAATTCGACAAATATGTAAATTTTACACCATTACAAATTTGTAACTTGTATTTTTTATTGAACAGAAACTTGTAAAATTGTCACCTGTCACCTGTAATTGTAAATTGTAAGTTTTATTGAATAGGGCCCAGATATAGGCAACAGCGTCGCTTAACCACCTCCTAAGGTTAAAATCGCTTGCACGCCGCGCCCTTCTCTTAGTTCGTGCAGCGTCATTACACGCGCACACGAATTTTGTTGCTAACTGGTTAAGGCCTTAAGGTGGGTCAAATCCCAATATTCAATTCAAATTATTGAAAGATTACTCGCGTGAAGCTATCATGGAAAAAATATATAATGTACTTGAAATAATACACAATAGATTTAATTGAAAGCAATTATAAAAATGTTACCACTTTTGATGTAAAAAATATTACGTGGACCCTGTTTCTGGTCTTATTTGCAAAATTTCTTGGAAACAGAACATTCGTTTATGTTAAAACCAACCACAAAAATCGGCGATCTTAATACCTTCAATCTTTATTAAACAGATTTCTTTTAAATAACTTGAAAGCGAAGAAAAGTAATAAAAACATGTAAAAATTGAGAATTAGGTGCAAGTTCTCAACGCAACCGCCGCGTTGGAACGCGCACTGATTTTAACCCAAAGTGAGTAGAGTTACGTTCGATTTCACTCCATTGATTCCGCTCGGATTGACCCACCTTAAGGCCTTAACCGACGCTGTTGCCCATAAAACAGTCATCTTATATCCTTTCTCAAACTAAGTTTACAAAGCTTAGTTACGAAGTTAAAGAATAAAATGATTAACTTATTCTTGCCATTAGAGAAAGTTTTGACTAATTGTAAGAATTAAACAAGTTTAGATCGTACTGTCTGCGATGCCAAAATTTATAATTTACTCAGTTAATCGACTGAAATTATTTGTTTTAATGTTTATAAGTCAATTATCAATGTAGAATGTTATTTTTTATAATGTTTAATTGGTTTTTGTCATTGAAAGCTTGATTGCAAAAGTGTGTGCCAAAGTTTGGAACGTTGGCCAAATATTGAATATAAACTTTTTATGAATATTAAAATACTAGCGGCCATTATTTGGTGCGCCTACAAGTCACGGTGAAAATTTTAATTTCATTGGCTCAGTTATTGACATAACGTCGGCCGCCGATTTCAATTGTTAAAAATCCATTGTATAAATATAGATAACATGAATAAATGATGTGTTTTACTATGAAAACACAGCATTTATTTATTTACTGTGAATAAATTCTTTACAACTATAAAGATACAATTTGAATAACTGACGGAGATTGGACCTTGCATAGTAATAAATAATATTTTTTAAGTTCAAATTTAGAGAAACAATAATCAAAGTATAATTTTAAATAACTTACTGATCCAATAACATAATACTAATATTGCGCAAATCTAGACACAATTTGATGTTAGCTGTTAAACTAGTAGGTAAATAGCTATTACTCAACTAGATTATGCTCAAGGTTGTTGCCAAATGATAAAGGAAATGTTGTAAATAATATAAATGTTGTTAATTATAAGACGATTTCAGTTATTGTAAAAATGTATTAACTTTACAACAATGAGATAAAGATGGAAATATTATGTTTTATTTATATTTTACCTTACAGAAGTGTAAATTGGACCGTAAAGCAGAAATAAGCAAAAAGCAGAAATTGTAATTATGCTAGGCCGTGAGCGCAGGTGAAACAAGGTGTAAAAAAGTTTGAAAGTACGAAAATATAGACGATTCAAAAGTACTTAATAATTAGGTTTTTTTGAATAAAGCTTATTTGACTTTGACTTTTGAAAACTCAAAGGTACGAATTGTTTAGCATTTTAGAACTTTGTCATAGATTTTTGTTTGATTAATCTTCTAAAAGTGAGTGCCTGCCAAAAAAGTTGTTGTTACAAAGTACTACAGTGCGAAGTGACTTTCGTTGCTGACTGTACCTACTTCAAAAACTGCACTTTATTTGAAAACCAGTTACCGTTAAAATAATTTCAAATAAAGTAAGTACCTACGTACCTTGAGTATATACAGAATAGATATTAGTACTGAGACAAAGAAAAAGTTTTAATTAGTCAGTTTTTCCGAAATAAAAACTATGTACCTACTTATTCCAAAAAAAAAATAGATTTACGATTTAACATTGATATACACAGCTATTGGCTTACGCATTTAGGTCATGGAAATACCTCAAACATCGAAAGACATCATTTCCAGAACTGAAAAAGCATTATTTGTAAGTAAAGAATTCTGAATTTAGAAATAAAACGATATCAATGATATTATCTATATTGTAAACTGCAAACTTCCTTTTTTCTTGAAAGGTAATCAAAACAGTGCTTTTAGCTGCAGTTGAGGGTGTTGGTCTCACAATTATTAAATATATTAGGTAAGTATATAAGATTAGCTAAACATTACTTTTTGTGAAACTGTTTGTCGACCCCAATAGAAAAAAAAACAATTTTAGGACAAACATTTTTGGTTCTTGTATTGTTTCTGAAGTTGAATCAAAATAATGGATATCTTATCAGATATCCAATTATTCTGCCAACTGTATACCTACCTACCTATATAGCTACCTTTATATTTAGATAGGTAGTCATTCAATTTTTTACGCATAAAAATATCAAAGGAAAACATTGGCGTCGATTCGGTTAGCAACGACTTAACTTAATTGACAGGACTAAACTAAATTTGGTTTTCCGTCCTTTTCTTTCTATATCGAAAAGACAAGAACAGAATGCTTAAATTAAGTTTAGTCCTGTCAATTTAGTTTAGTCGTGCCATCCGAATCGACACCACTGCTTCATCAACGTCTTATTTGGTTTCACCACGAATAAATAAAAATGCTGACAAAATCCTGGATTGTAAGTACCTATATAATTATATTCATCATCATCATCATATCAGCCGCATGATGCTGCACAGCTGGGTATAGGCCTCCCCTAATTGTATGGATTGGAGTAGGTACGAGTATATTCTATCGCGATCACTTTTAATATGAAAATCTGTGTATATCCATCACTTGTTTATTATAGACAGTCATCGGAGTATTTTGTATTGACCCAGCAATCTATGAGCGACCGCGACCGCGATAATGCTGGAGTTACACAATCAGGAAGGAAGATCGAAAAAAGAGGGAAAAAGACGAGTTGTATATTTATTTAACGCACGTCCACGTACGAGCTAGTTGATTGAACCTTTGATTAGCTTGAGTTTCAGTACTTACCTAGTGCGTAAGTAATATAGGTACTTGGAAACTTATTTGTTTCAAACAAATAAACAGGTTTAACAAAATACCTGATGATCGCATGCGTTTTGTTTTCAAAATCAGTAGATAAATAAAAAACACTGTCTTATTAGCTACTCAATCACAGGCCGGCAAAGGCATCATTCAAATGCAAAGTAATAGCAATTCGGAATTTTTATTCCTACCACAGATATTATAAAATACTAGTCATAAACCAATGATTGTCATAAACCCACCAAAAAAGATAAGTATTAAAACCAACTCAAAAATCATTTTTTAATAAGCTCTCGTGATTTCAGCCTTGATTTTTTTGGGGATAAAATCAAGTTTAAAGTTATCCTTAAAACGATAAAACATAAGAAAAATACTTTGAATTCGTAAAGTTAAACCTGAAAATATTTCACTGACTGATGATATTTTTTTTGTAAAAAGTAGGTAAGTATATCTAATTTTTATGTCTTATTTATTTATCTAATATATTAATTTATGTAGTTTATGTATTAAATCAATATAAAAATTAAGAAATCTGTCTTTATAATTTGAGATTTTTGCATTCACAATGCTATTTTTATACAATACTAAATAATATAAATACTAGAAAAAATACGACTCGCACCAGATCATTTCCCGTCCGAGAATTGATCCGGTGCGAGTGCGAGTCGTATTTTTTCTAGTATATAGGTATATTATTAATATTAAATCTATGTCTTTGAAGTTAAGTAGCTACTTAAATTCGACTTTGCTCATAGGTCAAGGCCGAATCAAGTTTTGACACTTGCGCGTTTCAAGTGACTCAAATTGGGTCGACAGGCTTTAGGGGAGGTTTATTATATTACAGCTGTTACTATAATCTACATATTAAGGAAAATCGTTTCGAAAAGTTAAGCTTAATTAAATGCTTGTGTACTTAGGAATTAATGCGAATGCCTTATTTTGTAATCCCTTGCGTTACCATAATCGGAAATCGACATCAACAAAACATAGTTGTTTTGTTTTGTTGCTAGTGCAATCGCCCGCGACTTCATCTGTGTTGACAGTTACTTGTGCCTATCACTCGGCAATAGTAGGTACTTTGTTCTGGATGAAAGGTACCCATGTCCCTTTCTGTACCCCTGACTTCGTGTACCTATGCAACATTCCCTTCGTGTACTTATAGGATATTTAGCTTATTTAAATTTTCTTCTGTTTATTTCAAGCACTTTTTGTGTCCAAGCTGAAATTTCACGGAAGGGCACTCGCGTTTTTTCTACCAACGAGAGGTATACCTAGTGCGCAATCGGCAACATCATACTCGGCGCCTCCACCAACTTTTAGCGCTTGTGCGCTACTATAAATGAAAACAACACTTTGGTCTCGAAATCTGTTATTTATTCAGGTGAATCTATAGTTCTTTTATATTAATTGATCCCGACCCTAAGCCGTTCCCTATTTTATTTATCTTACTATATGCTAAGACGGTTCGTAACAGACTGTGTCAGGAGGACATGACATTGCAATACTTATTTTTAAATTTACTTTTCGTTTCATTTATCAACTGTTCTAAAAAGGCTTACACACACGATACAGCCTATAGAAACACTATCCTTACAGTACCTATGCAAAATTCCATGATGATCGGTCAAAAGTACCTACTTAGTACGACGTGAAAGCATAATAAATAAACAAACTCACTTCTGCATTTATAAAAATGTTAAAGTTAGGATAGCCAACTTCAGTTTTTACTATGACATACACCACATGAGTTAAATACTCATGTGGTATTTAAAGGAGTGAGACTGTTAATTCGATAAAAATACGTTAAATTGAATAACAACCCCAGTACGTTGCTCTCGAGTCTATCCAGAATAATTTCATTTAAAAAATGTTCATCCCATTCAATCCGTGTCTTACAAAAGGAGGGTGGGATCTTTTAGTCACTGTAAAGAAATAGACGTCGCGAATCGGGATGTTATCAAGATTCAATGGGGTTGGTAAACTTTTCCAAAACTGTTGTGAATTATATTTTTTCTGGTAGCTTTTGGCTTTGGAGTCAGGAATAACAAATTGCGGAATTATATAATGCTTAATTTTAATTCTAATAAAAATTTAAATTTTTCATTTACAGCATAGTACAATAAATCACTATTACGGCTGTATGCGTAGGTTATGCCTTTGCTCCGAAGACTTTCTATGTTGTTGCTCAAAACAAAAAAACAAAGGTATGATTACTCTATGTCACTGTCTGTCAAATGTGTCAATCAGATTTTTAAATAAGTAAATGCAAAGGAACTTCGAGTTCAGCCGTATGTTTGATATTTCATCGCGATAATAATATAAAAAAATATATTTAGTTAACAAGGTAAAATAAAAAAATCATAATATTATTTTCTTTATTCTTCAAACTTGTGCTATCAAAAAAAAATATAAAACAATTCTTTAGTAGCTTCAGTCCGTGACCACGGCAGCTGCAAAGGTGCCGAAACGTCGAGAAATCAAAAATCACACCAAATACCAACTAATTACCAAAGTACTTTTAATGAAACCGCGCTAGTATTCGTTAAAAGTGTTTTATTTCATAAAATACCTAGTAAAATTTTATATTGTATATTCAGCAGGTAAGTCGGAGTTAACAAGAGAGCGTATACAAAGTATGGAAATCCATTTACAAGGTGAAATGGAATCATTGGCATCCTTTCAGGGAGTGTTCTTCCAATCAAACTTATTATATTTACACATACCAAAAACATTGAACCCTCATAAACATACGGGCGCGTCTAGCTACCTATTGAGTAAATATAAAATGGGAAACACATCTCATAATCCGCCTCCATCTCTTTGCGTAAAACGACCAATTTCATCAGTAGAACATTTCCTTAATTTTGACATTGCAAAAAATACCGCTCGAGGCGTATTAAGCTGTAATAGATAGACCTATATCTGCCTAAAACATATTTACCTATTATTTTATTTAGCCGACGACGAAAATGTCTGACATAGAAACTCTCAGATATCAGCGAGAGTGGATCCATTAACTTGTCATGTGATCATAATAGCTTGTTTGTGAAATTTTGTGATTCAATAAATACTTACTTTATAAGCAAGATACCACAGAGAAAGCAAACTGTTTACTGAAGTTAAAATTAGATTTATCATAAGATAGATAATGTGTTTTTATCTACACTCACAACGTAATGTTCCAAATATGAATTCAAAAAAGGTAATATAAATACGTACTTTATTTTCGTGAATATGTAAAATTAAAAACAAACTCATTACGATGCAGTCAGGTGCATCATAAAATAACTTTTTTTCTCATTACGATACAGGGCAAATCCAAGAAGAAGGTAGTGCCGTGATATTAAAAAAACACGATATTTTTCCACATACTTTTCATGATTAAAGTGCACTCTATGGTGATCGACTTAGAGTAAGACGCGTTTCTCGAAGCCGCGATGCTCGAAGGTGATCGATGACTTATTGCGCGCCATTTTTAGAGCATTACGAAAAAAGTTTTGAATTTTGATTTTAATTTTTACATTTTGTTATACTGAATTTCGTAGGTATTTTTTATTCTTGCTCAAAAATGTGAAAAAAAATGACTGCAAAATTATTTTAGATGCAGATAAGGAAATTACTTATTACAAGGTAGGTACATAGCTAATACAACCAAAGTCTCTCTCTCTTTTCTAACGTTGATATTTTATTTAGTAGGTTCAATCCCAAATGTATGAGTGTAGATAAAGTAGTGTATGAAACTAGGGTTGCCAAACGTACTATAATATATAGTATTGTACTATAATATATAGTATTGTACTATATTTCGGGTCTGCGTACTATATACTGTTGAAGAAATATATAGTACGCAAAAATACTATATATTTTCAATATCGAACGCTAAGAAACAAATCTTATTTTTTTTAGATTTGTGATCGTGCATTGCTTGACTGATTCGATAGCGTGTAGTGTAGTGTAGGTATATCGTATCTGAATTCTGAATGTATATGTCTTATTGCATTCCGAACTTGTTAATATCAAATTCAAAAGCTTCAAACGATAGTTTGGTCATTGGTTGGTCTGCTGATGCACTATTTTTTTTTAGATTTTATTGAGTAATCATCTGCAAAATATAAAATTGTCTTTCTTTGAGAAAGGTAAAATTATTTATGGAAAGTGGTAGCGATAACGAAAGTGCGTCAAGTTCAATTCAAGTGCGCCGCTAACGCCGATTAAAAAGCTAAAGATACAAAAAAAGAGTCCAAAAATATCCAAAAGTTGTTGAAAAATGCAAAAAGTGAAATAATAAAGTTTTTATAAAAATAAATAAATAAAAATATATATTTGCCTATTAAATACTATATATTTTTTAATTGTACTATATTTTTTATAGCTGAATTTGAAAAATACTATATTTCGCCAAAGACATGTTGGCAACCCTATATGAAACTGCACATAACTAGGTATTAAAACACTCGTGTGATACTATTAAAAACCTCGCCAGTGACTCCTTTATCGTTAGCAGAAATTACCACTTAATTCGTTGTATACCTAGCCGATTCTATTTTTTTATCACTTAATATGTAAGTACATGTGGCATAGTTAGCTAAGTGTTTAAACATTTGTGCATAAAAGTTTTAAAACATTAGCGTTCATAGCTTTGGTATGGATAACGCAAATCTCCATACAAAACGGCAATTTCATACATAAACCCCTAATACACCAGTCACGAACTTTTCATAGAAGTTACCGTAAACCTACTCAAACAATTTGGGATGATCGTGTCGGGCCACGCGCTGTAGGGTTCCGAAGTTACCATAATCCATACCATATTTAATACCACTATCATTTTTCGTCTGTAAAAATAACTTTGTTTTTTACAGTGTTGGTATGAATGACAAAGTTATATTTGCGGTTTTGGAAAATATGATATATCTCGAAAACTAATTTACTATATCTCGTTCAAACCAATTTTCGTTGAAAGTTCTTATTAAGATCTATAGCATATATTTTTTTTATTTTTGTCTTTCTTATTTCAAAAGTTAGAGGGGGGGACACACATTTTACCACTCGCCCAAAAACGCTCCATACTAACGGCTACTCAATTATGACGTCACGCCTGAGTAGTTTGTATGCAACGCGTAGGAAATTTGTTCGGCAGATTAACCCTTGACCTAACGTTGTATGGGCCAAGATACATGCTATTTTTTAGTCGTATGCCGACCAGGAGTATTGCTCCTCGAGAACAAGAGAGCGACTACTTACTATGTTGCAGGCAAAGCAAACGATGCAATAGTGGTGTACCTACTAGTCATATCGATGGTAAATAATAGGGGTTAAATAAAGTATAAAATTGCCGAATTTTCTCACACACAGACGCCTCATATCTTCTATGATGTTAAAGATGCTTTGGTTACTTGTTGTTATTTCGAATTATGCGGCCCACTATCAAAAATAAAAATATTTCTCTTTTTTTCCTAAACGAAAAAAAAACTTAAAAGTGACTCCTTTTTTCGTTAGGAGAAATGACCACTTTAATTCATTGTAACTTATCCGATACTTTTCGTTACAAGGTCTCCCGCTTAGAGTTTGCGAACCGATGACGCAGCTTCTATGACTTACTTGTAACAGAATAAATTATTTTGAGTTTTGATTTTGGGCTAATTCACCTATGTGAATTTTTAACTGTGATCTATCGAGTTTCCCTGACATCACTACAGCGTGAACAATCGCAAAGCCGCAAGCTTTGTGCTACCCGGCTTTACATTTCGCTGACATTCCTTTAGACAGTTAATGTTCATACGAATGTGTTGTTTTTATTATGAAACAGCTGAGAAAGGACCGCGAGCTTTTTTACGAAATTGTTTGCATAAAATTCAGTAAATGTGTTTGTGTAAGTTCTTTCGAGTTTATTTATAAACTTTATTCTCAACATTGTTTTTCTGCAGGATTCATTTCTGAATAAACTAGTTACTTACAGTAAAAAAGTGCTATCTATACCGTACCCATTCAAAATCAAAATTAATATAAAAGGTTAATCCTGTTGACTAACCCCCTTACTAATAAAGATTGTATAGCAGATGTACCTATAGTTACACAATGGTTACTCTCTGTCAAACTAAGTATTTGAGTTTGTCATTGAAAAGACAGTGACAAAACACTGTGTAACTATACATCTGCTATACAATCTTTATTAGTATTTTTCAAAACGTAATTTTTCGAAAATGTGTTTTCATTTTTAAGGTAAACAAAAAAGATCTCTATTTAAATGGTTACTGAACCACTTTTCCTCCGTAGAATAATTCTAAGCTGGTTGCTACGACCGAGGTGTCCATGAAATTAGACATTCTCAGCCGCGATCGTGAATAAATGCAGCCTAGTGACCCGTTCAACAGCAGTTTTCCACTTATTACCTCAACATGGCTTGTTCTGTTGGAAAATTGACTCACTTGGGCGTTCCAGGCCTCCAAGCTATTTCTAATAGGACCGTTTCAATAAAAGAGCGAGAGCGCTTAGCTAAAGTAGTACACCTATGCTAGTGTTATTAGATTTTCTGTGATTTAGTTACTGTGACGGCGCAGTTAGATGGTAACTTAACTGTCTACATGACCAAAATATAAAATATTATAATAGGTACCAACTTTAATATTTTCATATTTTAGTCATGTAGACAGTTGTGATATTTTTGCATTAGAATGCTCGAAGCATAAATAGATTAATAACAAAAATTGCTATTATTGTCGTAGATTTCATTGTGTTAGTTTCAAGATTATTTATTACATTGATAAAAATAACTTAAAATCTTCTGTAAAAAATATGCCACAAACAGATTTATCTAAAGTACCTTACTCTGTAACACAGGTAGGTACATTTTTTTTAAATTTTCTCTTTATTAAAAACAAAACTAATGACTTTGTTTTGTTTAACTTTGGCATGGTAACTTAATAAGTTATCGTCGCAGAACATTAGAAACGAATAAAAAGATTCGACTTTGTGAATAAAAACAGCCTAACTGAAAATAAGACTGACCAACACAAATTTGCAATTTGGGTTCATTTCATTACTGCCCTGAAAGGCCTTTTTGAATTAAGGTTTATTTATTTATAGTTAAAAAGTGCTTCGTCGTCGAAAATATTTTTTTAATAAAATCAAACAACACAATTTTATCATACCTACTCGAGTGCTGACAGTGATCAAATAAAATCACAAAAAAATATAGATTATTAGAGGCGTGTGTGCTAAATGTTTTGGTCGGTGCTTAATCAAATTTTTAATAAATACAGCCTGAACTCTCAGCGAACTTTTCCAATTTTCGTCCGAATTTATTGCAGAATTCGCTTTGTTAAGTAAGCAACTTGTACTGCTGAACCGACTTACGTTACGCATTTGAAAATCTCACCAAGTTGACCTACATACTTCACAATGGTTTTTTCACTCCTCTTGCTCAAAAAGTGCGTCATTGTAACGTACAAGAGTCGAGATAAAATAGCATAATAAGCCCTAGGGGATAAAGTTTTTTCTTTTTTAATGTTTGTCTATTACCAATGAGCGTACTAAAACGAAAAAGTTTTTATTCATAATCACGAATAAAAACTCGCTCGACTTAATACTGGGGGTCTATTACGAAAAGTTTAATGCGATACACGCGGCTGCGTCCGTGCTTCGTTCTGATTGATTCCTATTACAAAGCACTTGCGTATGCGATATTGCAAAGTGATTGCGTAAATTTGACAGTTTCTCTCTAGTGGATCCGTCATTATTCGTTTAATAGACTATGGACTACGATAGCTACATTGAAAATATTTGTAATAACTATAACCGACGAACTGCGGACGACTATCGTGACCAAGTTTCGTAATAGGCCCCCAGTTTCTCATTCTTATTTTTGAAAATGGAACTAAAAGCATCTCTTCGGTAAAATCATAGACTTATTTATACTCTGTGTACAGAGTGAATCGTAGAATGCGTGTTTGTGTTGCTTAGCTGCTACAGCAGAAATTAAAAAAGGTACCATGGCGCGAAATCTTTAGAATTTTTTTATAATTACAAACTGATTGAATTGTGTGACTGTAATTGGAAAGAAATAATTTTAATCTTCTGCCGTCAAGCACAAATCATTTATTTAAATATTGTACAAAAAGTTTATGAAGTGGAGGAAAAAAAAACGAGTGGATTCGTTTACGGAAGTAAGTAAGTAGGTATAAACTATTTAATATTGTATTTTATTTTCTCGCAATCGTAGTGAAAAGTATAGTGTAACACACGACGCTAAAACCCATTGTAACTCGGTTTCTATTTATTCCCTCGCTAAAGCTCGGGAATAAAAATACCTCGTATGCAATGGGTACTTTTAGCGTCTTGTATAACAATCTACTATATTTCACTATCGCGAATAGTTTTAATGTTTACATTAAGTATGGATATTGTGTGAAAGTTATTAATTGTTGAATATTTCGGCGTTTCTGGCACTATGCGTCGAAAGGTAAAATTCTTGAGTTCACTGCAGATTGTTTCGAACTACGTATGTAATGCAAGGAAATAAGCACTTTCATTCAAGATGATGACTCTTGTGACTCTAAGTACTAAGAAATTAATAATAAGATCTTATTTCTTTAGGCAAAATTAAAAATGGCAGTCGATCGTAAAGTGTTCACAGATATGAAATAAAAAAAAACTTTGGCTTTCAATTAAGGCGGTTGTATGACCGAAAGTGGCGCCCTCAGAAGTTTTTATTTAATAAGTTATTAGTAAAAAAAGATTTTGATAGTGTTTTAAGTGGAGTTTTTAGGGCCCATGGTCTAGTATTTTTAGAAGGTTAAGGCATTACATGCCCTCGTAGACATTCGTAGAAGTAGGTAGATACCAAATGCGTCAAAAACTGCCACTTTTAGCAGTTTTGCTATCTATTTCTAGCAGTGACTGCGAGAGAATGCAACGATACCGTCTAAAAATACTAGACAGTGGGCCCTAAAAATTCCACGTAAAACATTATTAAAATTGTGTATTAGAATTATAATATTAAATAAAATTCACCACGGCGCCACTTTCGCTAAGGGTTAATTGAGGATCGTTCTCAGAGCATTGCGCATTACCACATACCACAATCACATGAAATACTAACCCCCGAAATTGGCAATGAGATGGAACCTTGCTACATTAACATCCACGTTGACGTCATCCGCAATAAAAACGACACGTGACAAAAAAATTCTAAAAGGTAATTAAATATTTTAATTATTATTTTCAATAAGACAGGGTCTAAGTAAGCATATAAATTTATATTACAATGGTTTTTCGTTTTTGACAAAAAATTCTAGAAGGTAAGTAATTAAATATTTTAATTATTATTTTCAATAAGATAGGGTCTAAGGAGGTATATAAATTTATATTACAATGGTTTTTCGTTTTTGAGGTTAAAAACATGGCCGCCAGGTTCATTACCAATTTGCGGGGATAATACCATGTCCCCTTGTACTGGATTTGCATCGCCTGCGGCCGGATATAACTGTCACCAACCGATGCCAGACGGTAAAATGCGATATATCGGCTTGTCTAAGGCCTGTCTATACTAGTCTTGTACTTTTTAAAAAGAAGTATTTTCCTTATGAAAATAATTATACCAGAAATTCGTTTATCAAAACACGTTAAATTAAACGCTACAAATGTTTTTGTTTTTTAACTAATATGTTTTACCCTTATATTAGTAATTTCGTTAATCAAAAAAATCAAAACTTGTAAAAAAAATTACAACTTGTAAACTCAATGGACATTCCTGAGTATTTCTGAGGGTGTCCGGCGACTCTCCATTCCGTCTGACAATTTTTACAAGTGTCTTGCATAAATTATTTGGAAAAAGACATAATTTACATGAACCTGTCAAATTTTACTTTCATGTAAATTTTACTTGTAGCTTGTAAGTTTTGATAAACAGGGCACTGGTCGTTCGGCACAAAATTTATTTGGACTTAAGTACCCATATTTTCTTTCCCTTTTGCGTTGACACAACGAATGTCCTCGCAAAAAGTTAACGCATATAGGTACAACGTGTTATAAAAATACCCCTAATGCCGAATGTGGTAGATAGGGACCGTCAAACTGAACAACTTTTACTATGGGACCAACTCTAAAATCGTAAAAAAACATCTGCTGTTTCATACAAAAATTAATAACGAAAATATGAAAATGTAATGAAACAGCTGTTTTTTCCACGATTACAGAGTTGGTCCCATAGTAAAAGTTGTTCAGTTTGATGGTCCCTATCTACCATATTCGGCATTAGCCGACTTTACCGACTTCCAAAATACGTTGTAACACGTTGTATACAGTGCCTCCTGATGGCAAAGTGAGCTTAGCTAATTCCTTGCGGCAGACATTCAGAATCGGGTGTAAGATGAAGATTATAATCGTTAGCAGTTTATACAAATTTTGGAATGATAAAAATTATATTAAAGTTATTGTATGAACCCGTTCATTTCTATGACCAAAATATGTTTCGTTGTGGAACGATGTATTGTTAAGTGTGTGCCTGACGTCCTTCAGCTGCAGAGATGAGATGGAATTGCAGTATTCAAGTGAATATTCACACCTAGACATTTTCAGATCTCGGAAATCCAGCTCTTTTTTATTTCATGCGTAAAAAAATTCTAAGGAAAAACAAAATGTTAAGCATAATAAATAACATAATATTATTACTTACTGTTATTTTTTGAAGTATTTTAATTTTCTTCATTCCTACTCTCTGGCTCGAGACAATTCTTGCACAAAGTGCCTTGGATTCATGCACTGAAAAAAAATTGCTTTAGCAAAGTACCAATTTAGCTCTGTTAAAAATTATTCGGCTGCATTCAATCAAGACATATTTAAAATGGGCAATAAAGCTTAGCTAATATTATACAAGCAAGTATTGCTAAATATGGTTGGCTATCATTAACAAAGCACTTATTTATTTCTAAATTACCGCCTCGTTAAATTTAACCCTTACCGAAATAGACAAGCTTACGTTATTATTTCATAACAAGTAAGATATTTAATTTTAGACATAATCATAGTTGGCTAAAATTTACACCGAGTTCGGTTAAAAATAGACAAGGTTACATTGCTATTTCATGATAAGTAAGTTATTTAATTTTAGATACAACCATAGTTGGCTAATATTTACATAAAGTTCGGTTAAAATTAGACAAGCGTACATTACTATTTAATGTTAAGTAAGTCATTTAATTTTAGACAATCATAGTTGGCTAAAATTTAAACCGAGTTCGGTAAAAAATAGACAAGGTTACATTGCTATTTTATGATAAGTAAGTTATTTAAATTTAGATACAACCATAGTTGGCTAATACTTACATAAAGTTCGGTTAAAAATAGACAAGCTTACATTACTATTTAATGTTAAGTAAGTCATTTAATTTTAGACAATCATAGTTGGCTAAAATTTAAACCGAGTTCGGTTAAAAATAGACAAGGTTACATTGCTATTTTATGATAAGTAAGTTATTTAATTTTAGATACAACCATAGTTGGCTAATACTTACATAAAGTTCGGTTAAAAATAGACAAGCTTACATTACTATTTAATGTTAAGTAAGTCATTTAATTTTAGACAATTATAGTTGGCTAAAATTTAAACCGAGTTCGGTTAAAAATAGACAAGGTTACATTGCTATTTTATGATAAGTAAGTTTTTTTAATTTTAGATACAACCATAGTTGGCTAATATTTACATAAAGTTCGGTTAAAAATAGACAAGCTTACATTACTATTTAATGTTAAGTAAGTCATTTAATTTTAGACAATCGTGGTTGGCTAAAATTTACACCAAGTTCGGTTAAAAATAGACAAGGTTACATTGCTATTTCATGATAAGTAAGTTCTTGAATTTTAGATACAACCATAGTTGGCTAATATTTACATAGGGTTCGGTTCAAAATAGACAAGCTTACATTACTATTTAATGATAATTAAGTCATTTAATTTTAAACATAATCATAGTTGGCTAGAATTAAATAACTCCCTATGATGCATTAACCATACTACTTACTTGAAACAAACTAGTTGATTATCTATTGGTAAATAAGCACAGCTCGGCAATTATCAATGGAATGAGCAAACACTATTTTTAACAGAGTAACTTGATAATAATAAACAAGGAATTGGCTGCATAGCCTGCGAATTTGGCCATTTCTCTGTGTGACTTGACGCGTGACGAACGTCTGTTGAAGCGCTGCCTCACACCTACAAGGCAGGTTAAAGTTTTACATAAAAACAACAACTTTTAACCATTATTTTGAATTTTGCCGGGTTTGTTTTAAAACGCGCAATAGTTTTGCGAGAAGGATCCTTGAATGGAGACCATGGGCAAACAAAAGACCACGAGGCCGCCCCCCAAAGCGATTGGTTGACGACATCAGAGGACAAGCGGGACACAACTGGATGACGGAGGCGCAAAACCGGACCCAGTGGAAGAATTTTGGAGAGGCCTATTTCCAGAAATGGACCCAAAGAGGCTAATGATGATGATGATGATTTTTTAACAGTAGGAGGTACAGTGAAGTGACAAAAATAAACAATAATTACTTTTGTAGTGCGATATTTTACCGTGCGAGTGTTTAGTAACAAATATTATTTGCTGTTAATAACGCAAGGATTTTATATCTACTGTGTACTATAAGGACTGTAAGAGTAAAATGACTGTATCGTGTACCGAATAAAGCTAATTTTATTAATGTATATAATTTTCTTTCAGTTCTTTTAAGTTTGGTCTGTCATCAAAATATCTGTTGTTTTACTGCATGAACGATTCATTAGTTTTTTCCCGACATGCCAAATTTTTCCCCACTGCACTGTAACAATGGTATAAACGACAACATATCAAACTACACATTTATAGTATGAGCTGACTTCGCATTGTAATATATAGGCTTTAAGTACAGTCACAGGAGCTAAAATATTTTGTTGCAGGTACCAATTTAAACGACGCATATTAAGCTACTTATATATTTTCAGTATAAGCTGACCTGTGACTCACAGTTCAGCTTATACTGAAAATATATAAGTAGCTTCATATATGTCGTTTAAATTGGTACCTGCAATATAGTATTTTAGCTATGGTTACCCAATAAACCCGCCTAAAAATACAAAGTAACTTGGCTAAATATACTAATCTTAATTGACTAAAAAGAACAGAGTATATTATTTGTAGTTACCTAATGAACACGATTGACAGTACACAGTAACTTGGCTACATATACCAAATTGAATTGAGTAGAAGTAACAAAGTAGATTGGCTGTCCCTACCCAATATACATAATTAACATTATTCAAGCTACTTAGCTAGTTTTACGAAGCAAAATATTTGAGCCTACTGAATAACTTTGCTAAACACAACAAAGCACGTTGGCTGTAGTGACAGTTGTGTTTATTTCTATAACCAAGTTAGTTGTTGCAGTTACCGATTGAATTGATTTGTAATACTAAGAAGCTTGGGTATTGTTAACAGAGTAACTCGATTCACTATAGTAAATAGGTTTGCTAAGTTTACTGAGTGAATAGGTTAGAAGCAACCAACCTTGGATACCTATTTTTTGACCAACTTACTGGGTTTATATTACCAACATTCGTTAACAAAGTTGACTTGTATAATTTTAGCAACAAACATTGCAGGCTCCCTCCGAAGCGAGTTACTCGGTTGTAAATAGCAGTAACTTGTTTAATTATAGCCGTTACGTTTTTTCAGTGTGGTTTTATTTTAATCAGCAATTTAATTCCTACGCTGTTAAATCCACTTTTTGCCGTAAACCGGTGGATCGAAGATGAAAATAAATATCCTTCGATCCACCGCTGGAGCCTCGTCGGTTGATCTTAGAGGAATGAGGAGCCACATCTTACCCACCTACAATCTAGATACCTAATATGTGCAATGTAGATAGCTACATGCAGCAAAAAATTTAGTTTTAAATTTATGAAAAAGTGTGCAACGTGGCGTTCCTAACTCCCGCGTTGTCGCCATCGGACGACAAGCTGTGGTGTGTGAGCACAATTTCAGGTAGTTTTCACTGGAATACAAATAATAAATTGCAGCCCGCTGTATTTTGTGTGTGTTTGTATCTACTGGATGTGTTGTTGTTACTTTTGCTGGGACAAAAAAGTCTGATAATCCCATCCGATTATTTTGTAGAACTACGAAAACGTTTTTGCTATTAACTAATAAGTTAATTTGTAACTAAGTTACTTATCAGATTTAGATTTTATCAGTCCGTCGAAACATGTTTTACCGAAAGACTTTTTGGGGAAATAAACTGGTATTCTTTCGTTTATCATAATTTTATTTGTAATAATTTCATTTGCCATAATGATCCTCGGTCATAACATTCATTTGTAATAATGGCTTTTATACTAACAACGTATGACATAACAATCCGTTAGCCATACTTTTCATTTGCCATAAAATTAGGTGCCATAATAACAAGTGTCATAATGATTAGTTCCTATAAATATTATTTGACATAATCAATAATTGACATAATATACATAACTTATAACGTATCTCTTCACTTAAACGTACCTAGGGGTTATAAATAAAAACTTTTAATGCGACCACCACTACTGGTAGGTTAGGTTAGTGTTTTGTCTGACCACTCGCAGCGGAGCTCCATAATGCTTGCATGCATGTTGCATGCTGAATGCCTGCTTGCATGCTGCATGCTGCATGCTTGCATGCATGCTTGCATGCAGCATGCTGCTTGCCTGCTTGTATGTTCCATGCCTGCTTGCATGTAGAATGCTTGCCGAGGGGTGCAGGTGGGCTGGCCCCCTGCTCGGGGGGATCGGGGGGCCCGAGGCCCCCCGCTATAAAGAAAAACTTTTAATGCACCTACCAGTAGGTTAGGTTAGGTTAGAGTTTTGACCACTCGCAGCGGAGCGAGCGAAGCGAGCGGAGCTCCCTAATGCTTGCGTGCATGTTGCATGCTGCATGCTGCATGCCTGATTGCTTGCTGCTTGCCTGCTTGTATGCTGCATGCCTGCTTGCATGCTGCTTGCATGCCTGGCTTGCATGCTGCAAGCTGAAATAAAAGAAAACAAGGTTTGTTTTGCCAAATATTGTAATAAGTAAGTATTATGGAAAATCATTGTTATGGATAATAACATTATTTTAAATGAAGAGTATGGCAAATAAAATTATGTAATAAGAACAATATGTCATTTGATTGTTTATGACCAATGAAATTAGTAAAAATAAATTTATGTAATTTGTTAGTTATGGCAAATAAATCATTATGTTTAATGAATTTATGGCATATGTAATTATGGCAAATGAAATTATTGCATTTAAAATTAGGGAAAACATTTGTTGAATCGCCTGCTCATTTCATATGAGCAATGTCGCAGCAGCGTTAAACTGCAGTTGACGAATATTAATATTTTTTTTGTGTGGGTTTACTCGCAATAAATTGTTAGCCTGTTGAATTTTGATCTCCGTCTTTTTAATATCCTTTCATCTTGAATATATCTTATAACAGCGTTCTACATGGTCCTTCGGCGGATAATTAAGTAATTACTGGTGCCATCACTTCGTGGAATATATAAATCATCGGCAGTTATAAGTATTATTCGTGAAATATTGATGTGGAGCGAAATCAACTTGGGTCGTGTCGTCGAGTGCATTAATCGTGGTGTTAACTAAAGACTTTACTATTAAAATAGCCCAGCACTCAAAGGTATTTAAGTGTAAGTAAAGTAAGGAATAATTCGAAAAAAGGTTAGTAAATATTGTTTGGATTTCCTACTTTAATTTTGTCCCTTAGTCACGACATTGTAATTGTAGTCTTTTGGTTAGTAGGTACTGACATAGTAGTATGAATAATAGTACTATTCTGTTAAATAACGTATAAGTTCAAGTCATACTTAATTAGTTAGGTATAGTAGCATTAATTGCTACATTATTTGAGCTTAAACAATAGTACATTTGTAAAATTATTCATTTAGTTGAGTCATTGTATTTCAAGTAAGTACTTACCTACCTACCTGTTTAACAATTTTGTCTGTATGTATAACATTTTGTTCATTAAAACATTATTCTTTTGAAATTAACACAGTTACAAGTGACAAATTTTAATAAAAACTAGTGTAATTAGGTATATATAGTTATCTGAATGTTTGAGTAACTACCTAATTGAATAAGAAGTCAATAAGTGTTTTCATAAAGCTGATTGTCATAAAAATATCATTTTACAATAAAAAAAAAATTAGTTCATAAACAAGTTTATTTAAAAGTTAGTTCATATAGGTACCTACAAGTTTGTTGTGGAATACAGTAGTAATTATTAATAAAAAGTCATTAGGTAATATTTATCAGTGTTTTGTTAAAACTTGAAGCTAAGTAGGTAACATAAGTACTTAGTTATCATTGATTGTTACTTGTCTGTTAAACATTCATTTTCACTTTAGAAAGAATTATAATAATTTATCATTGATTGAGACTTTGCCTAAAGTAGTAGGTAGGTATCATAATCTATTGTTGTTATTAATTAGTTTGTATTATAAATTCCAGATTTAATTCCTGAATCTCAGAATGACCCAAGAAACTTTACAAAAGGAGCTAATTAAAAAGCGAGGCAGTTTTAAAGGTCGGCTTACTTATTTTATTAATTATTTAAATACGCTCGAGGAAGAATCTTTAAGTAAAAGCGATTGCACAGAACTACAATTGCGTATTGTAAAAATCGAGTCGTTGTATGGGCAATACGATGAGGTCCAAACTCAGTTGGAATGTTTGGTCGAAAATGTGGACGAGCAGTTTAAGGAGCGTTCCGAATTCGAGTCGCAATATTTTAAGGCGATTGCAAAGGCTCAAGGTTTGCAAGGTCGTAGTGCAGATTCCTTAAGTATGGTAAGTATGAACAGTGAAAAGAGTGGTCGTGCTAGTAACCATCAATTTGTTAAGTTGCCAACTATTCAGTTACCCAAATTTAGTGGCTCATATGAAAATTACCTCGAGTTTCGTGATACCTTTAGCAGTCTCATCCATAACAATGATGACATAGACGAAATAAACAAATTCCATTATTTACGTGCGTCTCTGGAAGGTTCCGCAGCGGTTGTTATCCAATCCATTGAATTCTCGGCTAACAACTATGCCGTAGCTTGGAAACTGTTGTGCGATAGGTTCGACAATAAAAGGTTGTTGGTACAAAACCACGTATCTTCCTTATTTAATCTTGATACCATTACAAAAGAATCGTCCTCAAACTTAAAGCGCTTAATTGACCAAGTTAACAAAAATTTAAGGGCGCTTGAGACGTTGGGCGAACCTGTTAAGCATTGGGACACCTTACTCATTTTTATACTCACTCAAAAATTAGACTCAAAAACTTATCGCGAGTGGGAAGAGTATAAGGGACGCATGGATAAAAATAGCTCCATAACTTTTGAAATTTTCATTCAGTTTGTTCGCAATCGGGCTGATTTAATCGAAACGCTTGAATTATCAAAGGGTTTGCATTCTGGAATTAAACCTCCTACTACTGGTAAAATAAAATCTATGGTTTCAGTGCAAGGTGGTCAAAATCAAGGGACTTCTGAGTCAAATCATCGTGTTTGCCCAAAGTGCAAGGGTGACCATAATTTGGCTCAATGTCCACAATTTTTATCCTTAAGCGTGGACGCAAGACTCAAGCTTTTGCCTAGTTATAAACTTTGTTATAACTGCTTTCGTTCCGGCCATTTCGCTAATATGTGTAAAAAGCCAGGGTGTAAGTTATGTAAGCGTAGGCATAATGCTCTGATTCACTTGCCAAGTGACAAAGGTCAAGGTCACTCGTCAGAGAATGCGCCATCGACTTCTCAAACTCCTGCTCCTGTTACTGACAATATCGCCTTGTCGGTGAATACAAATGGGAATCAAAGTGATGTTCTGTTATCTACCGCTTTAGTTAAATTGCAGGATAACTTTGGTAACGATTATGTCGTACGTGCTGTTTTGGACAGCGGTAGCACAGCGAGCCTTATGACTGAAAGGCTATTTCAACGTTTGAATCTGTCTACCCTTCCAGTTGATCGGTCAATTTTGGGCATAAATAACGCAACGGCGTGCGTAGGTAAAATGTGTCACGTAAACATGACGTCATTGAACAACAGTTTTTCAACCAAACTTAGTTGTTTCATTTTGGCATCTATAACTAGTTATGTTCCAAGTCACGAGATTGACATATCTAGCCTACAAATCCCCACTAATATTTGTTTGGCGGACCCTACTTTCTACACCCCAGCGGAAGTAGATATTTTAATTGGCGCTGATCTCTTCTGGGATTTGTTAGGAAGCCAAAAAATAAAGTTAGGTCCCAAAAAACCGGTTTTATGTGAAACACGTTTGGGGTGGGTTATTTCCGGCCCAATTTATAATAATCGTGTCAAATATTCTTCTCCCCATGATATATTTTGCAATTTTAATAATATACATTCGTGCGAAAATCGTGATTTAAATGATATTAGGATAGACCTTACACGTTTCTGGCAGTTAGAGGAAGTTAATTTTAAATCACCTCATTATTTTCCTGAGGAAAGGATGTGTGAAGAACATTTTATTCAAAACACGACTCGTCTTGCTGATGGGCGTTTCTGCGTTCGCATCCCTCTTAAGCAAAATTCTTCTGTTTTAGGTGATTCCTTCCATCGCGCTGTGCATTGCTTGCATTCTTTGGAACGTAGATTAAAGGCTAAACCTGATTTAAAGAAAATGTACCACGATTTTATGACAGAGTATAATCTACTGGGTCATATGTCAGAGTGTGAAAATCCTGATTTACTTTTAACTGGCTATAATATTCCCCATCATGGTATTTTGCGTGAAAGTAGCACAACCACGAAACTTAGAGTTGTATTTAACGCAAGTAGCCCTACAACATCAGGAGTTTCATGTAACGACATTCAGATGGTTGGACCAACTGTTCAGGATGACCTGTTGTCGATTTTGCTGCGTTTCCGGCAGCACAGGTACGTTTTGTCGGCAGATGTCGAGAAAATGTATCGACAGATCGTTGTCCACCCATCTGACAGACATTTGCAATGTATACTCTGGCGTGATAATATAGACGAACCTATTAAGAAATTCATTTTAAACACCGTGACTTACGGTACATCTAGTGCTCCATTTTTAGCGACCCGTTGTCTGAAGCAAATAGGTGTGGAGTGCAAGAATGATAAAATTGCTGACGTCATTTTACATGATTTTTATGTTGACGACCTTTTAACTGGAGGGGATGACGTACAAACTGTTTTAACTATACGCCAGGAAGTTACTGATGCTTTGGCTGCTGCTGGTATGCTGCTGAGGAAATGGAAATCTAACGAGCCCAGTTTGGTATCTCAAAATTTGCAACCAACATCATTGGATTTGAATATAGGAAGCGATGAGCCTAACAAATTACTAGGCCTCAGTTGGCTTGCAAATTCTGATGACCTTTGTTTTCCAATCGGTGCTTCTATCCCTCATGGTAATACCAAACGTGACGTCCTTTCGGTTATTGCGCGCATTTTTGATCCCTTGGGTCTGTTGTCCCCATGTGTGATCAGTATGAAAATGTTGCTTCAAAGGTTGTGGGTTGAGAAATTGTCTTGGGATGAGCCTCTAACTAACGACATCAACAAGCGTTGGAATGATATCCGCGAATCTTTACCAATTCTAAATGAAATTCGCGTTCCAAGGTGTGTTGTTTGCGTATCATATAATTCATTGCAATTGCATATTTTTTCAGATGCGTCGGAGAGCGCATACGGGGCTTGCATTTACATACGCAGTATTGATGCTCATGGTGAGGTCCTAGTCCGACTGTTAACGGGCAAAAGTCGAGTAGCACCTATTAAGCCAACTACCATACCAAGATTGGAGTTGTGCGCTGCGTTGTCTGGAACTCGACTTTATGAGAAGGTTAAAACTTCGCTGCGGTTAGACATCAATAAAGTCTACTTTTGGACTGACTCCACCATCGTTTTGGGATGGTTGCGTATGCTGCCTTCCAGACTTCAGCCGTTTGTTCGCAATCGCGTGGCAGAAATCTTGGAAAGGACAGACAACTGTATTTGGCAACACGTCCCAACAGATAAAAACCCTGCAGACCTAATATCTCGTGGAGTGGAAATTAGTAATCTTGCAAATTTAGATCTGTGGTGGAGTGGTCCCGACTTTCTGCATGACCCCTCGAAATGGCCTTTACAGCCGAAACATCTAGAATCATTGCCCGAGACTAAACCTGACATTTCTTTGACCGCTGCTGTTGTCGATAAAGAACATAATTTAATTAAAATAAATTTTGGCAATTTTTCTAATTATTTAAGATTGGTGCGATCAATTGCATATGTAGTGAGATTCATTAAAGTCTGTAAAAAGGTCTCATTTCCGTCAGTCTTCTTATCAGAAGAGGAATTACATAACGCACTAGATATTATTTTGCCAGTTGTTCAGCTCGAATCGTTTCCAGAATATAATCTTCTTTTAAATAAAAAACCAATACCTGCTAAAAGTCAACTTTTAAAATTTAATGTATTTCTGGATGACAAAAATATAATGCGCGTCGGTGGTCGTCTTGATAACTCAAGTTTTTCTGAGGATAAAAAACATCCAATTTTAATACAGTCCACTCATATATTCACAAAACTGTTATTTAAATTTGAGCACAAAAGGTTGTTGCATGCGGGTCCCCGTTTATTGCTTGCGTCTATTCGGGAGCAATATTGGCCGATAGGTGGTTTAGGGTTGGCAAAGGCCTGTTATCACGCTTGTCTTATTTGCACTCGTATGAAGGGTAAAGTCGTGAATCCCTTAATGGGGAACCTACCAAAGGAGCGTATTATTCCTGGTGGTTATCCCTTTGAAACCACAGGCGTTGACTACGCAGGACCAATTATGTGTGCAAGTCGTCAAGGCCGTGGATGTAGGCTGGTAAAGGTATATATTGCACTTTTTATATGTTTTACCACCAAAGCCATTCACCTGGAGTTGGTTGGTGACTTAACGACAAATTGTTATTTACTTGCCTTACGTCGATTCATCTCACGGAGAGGTAAGCCTGTTCACATTTATTCCGATAATGGTACCTCATTCGTTGGCGCATACAACGAATTATCGAAATTTTTAAAACAAAATTTTAGTTCCTTAGGCGAAAGCGCTGCCAGCGAAGGCATTAATTTTCATTTTATCCCGGCCTATGCTCCTCATTTCGGAGGTCTCTGGGAGGCAGGAATTAAATCAACGAAGTATCACCTAAAACGAGTGTTGGGGAATTGTAACTTGACATATGAAGAACTTAACACCACATTAGCGCAAATCGAAGCAGTGTTAAATTCGCGACCCTTGACACCGCTCTCTTCGGATCCTGCCGACTACACTCCACTGACGCCAGGGCACTTTTTAATTGGGCGATCACTTACTGCCATGCCTGAACATGATTATAGTTCTCAGCCTACTAACCACTTGACACGATTTCAACGTATCGAACAACTTCGCCAACATTATTGGACCAGATGGAGCAAGGAATATGTCACTGAGCTGCAACATCGTGTCAAATGGCGTTCGTGTCAAGACAACTTGAAGGTTGACACCTTGGTAGTAGTGAAGGAGGAAAATCTTCCACCATTAAAATGGAGACTGGGAAGAATCGTGGCTGTCCATCCTGGACCTGATGGCGTCGTACGCGTGGCCGATATAAGGACTGCGAGCGGAGTGATTAGGAGGGCTTTTAGCAAGATCTGCCCCTTGCCTATGGCCGTGGATCCAGCTTCTGGTTGAAGGCGTAGCCTCCAACGCCCGGGGGCATGTTGAATCGCCTGCTCATTTCATATGAGCAATGTCGCAGCAGCGTTAAACTGCAGTTGACGAATATTAATATTTTTTTTGTGTGGGTTTACTCGCAATAAATTGTTAGCCTGTTGAATTTTGATCTCCGTCTTTTTAATATCCTTTCATCTTGAATATATCTTATAACAGCGTTCTACACATTAGTAAACCCCTACAAACTATAATAATGCACTTTTACTCTAAACGTGACTTGACTAATAACAAAACCACCTCGCGATGAGTTACTTCTATGGTCTGAGATGAGGACCGATGACGACCGAATAGTTTCTCAAGATAACATTGCCAAAAATCTAGGGAATATCTTCATAACGACTTGTGGAATTCGTATATGGGTATTTTGTTACGCTTGAATAGCTCTAGAATTAGGAATGACTATACGTTAAGGTACCATTTCGGGGATTAGAGTTTAGATACCAAAGATTTTTTTTTTCTGAAATCCTCAATTTCATCTGCGTGGTCAGTTATTTTTCCATCCGTCGGAAACGATGATCTGTTTAGTTAAGACGTAAAGCGATAACAGAGAAATAAACAAACTTTTTGCCGTTATAAAATAATAATAAGTGTAGTATTAGATGTTCTGTGATTATAGTAAGGAAGGATCATTCCTATGGAAACAGTTCTGGTTTGAAAAATTGCCCGCGTCAAGCGGAAGAATAAAAACCGGCCAAGTGCGTGTCGGGCCACGCGCCGTAGGGTTCCGTAGTTACCTTATACCATACCATATTTAATACCACTATCATTTTTCGTCTTTAAAAATAACTTTGTTTTTCAGAGTGTTGGTATGAATTACAAAGTTATATTTGCGGTTTTAGAAAATATGGTAATTACTATATCTCGTTCAAACCACTTTGGCAGTGTTTATCTTTCAAACGGTTTACTTTGAGAATAAATTCTCTTAGAAACCTCAATGTAATTTTTAAAGACCTATCTATAGACACACCCGCACGTATTGGTATGAAGAAAAAATTTTTTTTCAGTTTCAGTATGTATGGGGAGCCCCCCCTTAATCTTTTTTTATTTTTATTTTTGTGTTAAAATCGTACCTACTAAGTTTCAACTGTGTGATCCTAATACTTTCGGAATAAAATGGCTGTGACATACGGACGGACAGACAGACAGACAGATAGACAGACAGACATTACGAATCTATAAGGGTTCTGTTTTTTTGCCATTTTGGCTACGGAACCCTAAAAAGGCGGTTCGAAGCTTTGAGACATAAATGGAGAGTTGTCTAGCCCAAAGCGCCCACTTACAAACAACAAACTATCGAAACGTTTTACTAGCATTTATTGTGGTAGATATTAAAACGTAGTGATTATTTCCTCTATGGTAGGTATAGTAGTTCACTGAAAAATGTGTGAACTTACCCAAAAGGACAGGAAAACGTTGTTTACTTATTTTATTTAAGCCGTGTACGAGTAGGTAAAATAATGTAGTCAAGTAAAATTTACTGTTTTGATTTTCTTAATGGACATTGAGGGATCTATCAGACAGAAGCTTAATTGATTCTGCTATGCTATTTTTATTTATTAGAGTGCACCCATAAATAATTACTCGGTCGCATAATAAAAACTCTTAGGCTGAGTTGCAATTGAACCATCTTGACTTAACCTTAACTTTAAACAGATACAAACCTATCTGAGCGAGTGGTCAAAAGCGGAACTAAGGTGTTATTACATATTTTAGGTTACGCCATAGACGACAGCGACGCTGTCACCGAGTTAGATAAGTTTGTATCTGTTAAAGTTAAGGTTTAGTCAAGATTATTGTTGAGATTTCGGCGTATTCAAAATTAATTATTTTCATCAGTGCCATTTCTGATATAGTTGCTTCGATTAAACACTTATCTTATCTAGTTTATCTTTTGCTCTCATTTTGTGACGAAATATGTTTATGTTCTCGTTGTAAGTAGCACAAAACATGCTATACGAAAGTGCTAGTAAACAATATAAAAAATAAACATGCAATTAGAATATGTTATTATTTTTAAAAACCAAGAGACGATTGGGTGACAAATCGACAATGATATGTTATTAATTAATTTATCATTGTCAATTTGTCACTCAATATCAAAGTAAGCCACTCTTCCTGTTTATTGATAAAACATCTAAAAATATTCAAATGATTACGCGTAAATTGAACTTTTAATAATAAAAGTTGTCCCAAAAGCTTCACCCTAACCACCCCTAAACTTATTGATTACAAAAGTTTTTGACCAAAATTCAATTTTTATTCTATTTGATCAGGACTTTCAGTATATTAGGTCTTTACATATTTGCCGATATGTTGTCACATACAGAGAAAATAATAACTTCTATGTTTAACAATATATTGATATTTCGAATTATGACCATGATAGTCAACTACTTGTATTACTTAGTATATAAATATAGACATTATTATAGCTTTCTTAACAACAAAAAAAGATCTTAAAGTCACTCTTTTTTTGTTAGAAAAAGGGTTGTAACTTAGCCAAAACTTATTTTATTCGCTTATCGTAAATAGTAATCATAGTGTTAAAACATTAGTACATAATAGTTTTGTTACATAAGTGTTCACAGTTGTTAAATAAACAAAGAAAATGCTAGTATGAAAAATGCAACATAATGAAAATTTTCCATACTAATCGTCAATTTCATAGGAAAGACCTATTATTTTTAAACTGAACCAATATTATTATCATAAAAGATTTTAATGTTTAAAGTAATAGCTCGTATTAAATGCTAAAGTGATAGCTCGTATTCTAATAGAGTTTGAACCTCTACATTTGCCAATATTCGTAAGTAACTACATAAATCACACTTGACATTCCATTAGATAACTGTAATGCAACTGACCAGGGTAGATTGGTCCCGCGGGCCAATTGCGGATTATTACTAGCTATTCGGCATCATCCATTCCACAAAGGGACTCTTGAGACATCACTATGATAGCCCTCTCCGTATGCCAGCTAACCACTTTTTATCGATTGTCCTAGAACAATGGGGTACTGCTGCCAACACGTTTAAAAACTCGTGGAGTTCTAAACTTCAAAATCAATTTAATCAAATTTTAAAAGCTAATTAAATTAAAATGTAATGATGTTAAATATTGGTTGTTATCATAGTAACGAATAAATGGTTTATGAGATACTTACTGATTACGAAAACAAATGGAATCTTAAAAACAGTCGCTACGTGGAGAGAGAATCATAAATTGACTGGATTTGGTGTTTGTTGGTTTTTAATAGAACTCACTAGAATAAAAATCTGCTGTTGTTATGATGGCTTAAAGTATTAAGGCCTTAACATGCGACAATCCGAGCGGGTCGATCCGTGATGGAGTGAAACCTTATGAAATCGAACGTAACTCTACTCACTTTGGGTTCAAATCAGTGCGCGTTCCAACGCGGTGGTTGAGTTGAGAACCAGCACCGAATTCTCAATTTTTACATGTTTTTATCACTTTTCTTCGTTTTCAAGTTAGTTAAAAAAAAATCTGTTCAATTAAGATTGAAGGTATTAACATCGCCGATTTTTATGGTTGGTTTTAACATAAACGAATGTTGTGTTTCCGAGAATTTTAGCAAATAAGACTAGAAACAGGGTCCACGGAATATTTTTTTACATCAAAGGTAACATTTCTATAAATGCTTTCAATTAAATCTATTGTGTATTATTTCAAGTACGTTATATATTTTTACATGATAGCTTCACGTGCGTTACCTTTCGATAATTTGAATTGAATATTGGGATTTGACCTACCTTAAGGCCTTAACGCGACGGATTTTATATCAAGTGTGAATCTTCACAAGATTTAAATTTATAAAATATCAGTTAAGGCATAATGTATGGCAAAGGATCTACATTTCCATTTAAAATACGAGGCAGGAAAGCTCCTTATTCGTCTCTTGAATGCGATACGAGATACATCATATAGACTCAGATAATCTTTTCCTAGAGCGCAAGCAACAAGCATTTTAACTCCGGAATTTAATATTAAGGGCTATTGTGAAGAGGAAAATAAGACATCCTGTTTCTTCAACTGGATTATGGTGTTTAGGTGTCTCGACGATCTTATCTGCTGTAAAAATCACTACACGCGTCATTAACTTGTCAAAGTAAAATACTAGCCCCCTTACTTATAAAGATTGTATAGCAGCTGTATAGCTAAACAGTGATGTTTTGTCACTTTCTTTTCAATGTCAAACTCAAATTGTTTGACAGAGAGTAACCATTGTGTAACTTATACATCTGCTATACAATCTTTATTAGTAAGGGGGTAGATGTATTTAAAATAGGTACCTTAATCACAGAATTTGCCACTTTCTGTGTCATTTCGGTGGCACAAGGCAACGCCCCTCGGAAGCGCCTGTATACCATACCCTGCGGCCAGAAGTCCTCCTTCATGATAGTGTCCAGCCTGGCGGTCGGGATACGCACTACAAACGACTTATAATTCGTGTTATGGCGCGAATCCATAGGCTGAACTCTCAAGCAAAAGTTAGCCTTCTTCTTTATGTACTCTATTACATCCTGCGTGGTGTTGTGGTGCAGGCGGGACAGGTACACGGCCGTAGTCGGTAGGGCCCTGTCGGTGCGGTGCCATGATGATTTTATCTCGTTCGCTGACGCTGTCGTTTCCGTTTTCGGACCTCGAGGAAACCTTCTTTATCTTGGCCCGGTCGGACGACATCCTGCGAAAGAGCTTTCCCATCGGTGAGTGCTGGCTGCTGCGACCGCGAGATTTTAGACAACATCACAAACATTGCTCTGATTCCAAAGCAAGTAGCTAAATCACTTGTTTTATATAAATCAGAGACAACGGCAAAGGTTAAAATTCAAACACCCAGACTTGAGCCAATATAGTAAAGTTCGTTTTCTAAATTGACTCAGCCGGGGATCGAACCTGGGACCTCAGAGATGGTGACACCTTAAAAACCGGTGTACAAACCACTCGACCACGGAGGTCGTTAAACATTTAAATTCTGTTGTGGAAAGTTTGCATACAACTAATACTTATGTTTGAAATAAGTATCGGGCGTCACAACTGGCACAAAAATATGTTAACTGTATACGCGTGCAACGAAAATTAACATGTTTTAAGAACCATTTGCAAAACGTCTTTAGAATACAAAGTAAATTATCGAAATATGATAAAAGACCAATCTAGAGTACCTAGCTAGGCCACTTATATTAGTGCATCGCCGAACGAGTACAAACATTTCGATATTATCGACAATTACAATATTATAAGTGTGTAAATGTGTAATCAGGAGGACAATGTCCTATCAAGTTGCATTGCACAGGCATTCGAACAAAGAATTACAACAAGATTGTATCCGCTCTGTCTCATCGTATTTTTTGAGTAAAATAAGTAGGTATATACTTCGTTTTTGTCTACTTAGAAAAAAAACACATATTTTACAGTCCCCGCAAGAATCGGAGCATTAAAAATGAACCCAAAAATTTACAAAAAACCAAAATCAAAACAAATGCACAATCCTATTATATTTTTAAAGTTACCTAGGTAGTACCTATTTATTTTTACGATTGTGACACGAGGCGAAGCCTCGCCTGAGTCTGCTGCGAAGAAGCGCCTGCTGTCTGCCTCGACGCGGACGAAATATTATTAACCGATTTTCAAAATTCCAATGAATGCACTTCTCGTCTGCTTCTGCATCTTTTAACACTATTACCATGACGATTGGTCAATAATCATAGAAACTACATCACTTTTTATGTACGGAAACACCCGTTTTTCTACAATTCCAAATCTAAAGGGACCACCCAGGTCACAATTATTAACCGATTTTCAAAAGTTTTTAGCTATTTTGTAGCCAAACTAATAACACTAGGACCCATTTTTTTGAAATATTTACAATTTAGTCAACAAACACCCCCCCAAAAACCCGAATTTACCCGAATTTTGCATAATTCCAAAAAATGAAATAACTCAAACGTTCACACGTGTCTCGATAAAGAGAGAGAGAGAGAGAGAGATATGGCCAAAAATACGGTAAGTAAGTGGTAAAATGAGGTTGATTTGTTGTGAACAACTGCCAGGTGCCCGGATCAATTAATAATGATAGTATGCCACACCAACTAAAGGGATTTCGTTG
The DNA here is from genome assembly GCA_950108535.1 of Agriphila straminella. Taxonomy (NCBI): domain Eukaryota; kingdom Metazoa; phylum Arthropoda; class Insecta; order Lepidoptera; family Crambidae; genus Agriphila; species Agriphila straminella. Next base: position 7,066,621 of record OX467306.1, on the reverse strand, counting down.
CTCTATAAATAGCAACCGTATTTCCGTAACAAGCTCATTGACCAAATCATGATAGAATAAACCCGTTTTTACATGAACGTTTTTTACCGTACAAGCTCAAATCCTTCCAAATGCTTAAAGTGCGATACACACCGGATGCGTAAGCGTAGATATGCGTATGCGTCATGCGTAAGCGTAGACGTATGCGTAACCCGGTGTGTCAGGGGGTTACGTGCGTAACTACGCGCGTGTACGCACGCGCGTGACCACGCGCGTGTCTACGCATCCGGGCCTTAAATAGGTACGATACGATTCTTGCAACAATGGAAGTCGGAAATAAACATCAACGTCTTTCAGCTAGAATAATAATGCACATAATAGGGATGTTGACTAATGAATAAAATAACGAAATACTAATAAAAATCGTAAACATATTAAACTTTTAGAGTAGCTTGTATACCTCTTGGTTTTATATATTGCATATTATTTGTTTTATGACCCTTCAAAGTTGGGTGGACAAGTCCATTTAAAAAGTATAAAATTTATTAAAATAAATGATACCTTTAATTAGTCCGTAAAATGTATAGCAAATTTGTCGAAGAAACCATTTTGATAAACACAATATTTAATATAGCTGCTGAACAAATTTCCTATGCGTTGCATACAAACTAGCACGGCGTGACGTCATAACGTGCAAGCCAATAGTATGGAGCGTTTTTGATCGAGTCCATTTGTGCGCATTTCACACTGTGATATCTCGGGCAGTTTTCATGCTAGCGAATTAATTCTTTTCCCAATGTTTCTTTTTTTGAGAGGTAATTTATGTAACATAAAATAAAAAAAATAGTCAACATCCCTATTTATTCACTGAATATTTGGTTTCTGTTTGCAGTGCTTAGCTACAATATTCAAATGAAAGCAGGAAAAGAAGCGAAATAATAGCATGTCATCATTTAGTTAGATCATTATGATAATCAGTAACAGTTGCGAAGTGTTTAAGATAACGGGGCTAGTTAGAGGCTAACAGTTCAGCAACCAACCATTGTTTTTATTCAAAATAAAGATTTGATTTGGCAGAGGGGATGAGGGAGAGGGGACGGGGTGGGGGAGGGGGCAGGGAAGGGGAGGGAGACGGGGACCCCCTACTCCTCCAAAAAGTGCTGATCAACAAGTAAACATTTTGGCTGATCAAATATATTTTTCTGTTCACCAAAATACGAATATTTTGCTAACAACACCCGAAATTTTATTTTACCATCTTATAGAAAAGATCAAGTTTTGCTACTCTAATAAAAAGAGTCCTAAATGATATATATTATACATATATGTATATGCAAACATAAGTGCTGTATGTAACTATTATAATACTTATATACGTCTTAAGTTCGAAAAATGTATTTATGTATTTATTTACTCAATCTTTTCTAAAAGGTACGGTAAGCAGAAAAGAAATAATTTTATTTGAAAAAAAAAACGAAATATAACGCATCGAAAGGAAACAAAGACATTTATCTGCTTCATTTTTCTTTTCCAAATAGTTGCTTGGCTGCCAGAATAGGGGGCTACAGAGTGGGACGCTAAAAACATGAAATATTATATCGCTTAGGCACTGCATTACCACTTATTTTTGTAGCAGACGATATATTTATTGCTTATGTCATTTGAACTTTCATTGATATTTCTATTGTATAATGTGTTGTAATAAATTTATCGACATGTGCTGAAAAAATATGTTTAAAAGTAACTTGGTTGAATTAAACGTATTTTGGTAAGCTTTTAAGTAAAAATGTATGTAATTATTTATTGTCCATGTCCATCAGCCATTCTTAATGTCCCCGCTGCTGGGGCACAGGCCTTCCTTATGGATGGATAAGGGGGACGGGCCATAACCCACCACGCGGGCCCAATGCGGATTGGTGGATGTTAACGACTGCAAATGCAGCCGGGACCAACGTCTTAACGTGTCTTCCGAAGCACGGAGGAGCTCGTGGTAATAAATTTTTGGTCACCCATCCCATGACCGACCCTTGCGAACGTTGCTTAACTTCCGCAATCGATGGGCCAGGCGCTAAACCACTGCACCACCGAGCTCCTATTATTCCGAGTAATTATTTATTACACTTTTTGAAAAATTTACGTTGTTCAAACTTATGATAGTTTTAAGCCAGGATAAGGTCAGGGTAGATGAACGCGAGTGTCACAGGGTTAATTTTGGTTTTTACTATCATTATTGTATGTTATCTTTACAAATTGAGTAATAAAAAAGCTTAGATTTAAATAAAATTTATTTTTATCGTTTAAGGCTTTGCCGAGCGCGTAGTGAACATCATTAAATACATTGTTGCATTTATTTTATTACCTCAGGGACATCACTTTGTGACTGTCTACGACCTTCGAGCAACGACGGCTTCGGTACAGAACCCCGTCTTACTCTAAGTCTACGACCGTTCATTGAATAGTGATATACTTACAGTGCATACTTACATGAAAGCTTACATTTTGCCCATTAAACTGCATAAAAGATTTGAAACTTAATAATTTAATTATGCTGAGAAAGTGCGAATATACGGAACGGACATATACAGATAAATACTTGTTAAAATAATTATACATGGTTATTTTTAGTTAATACAAAACCTCTCGTGGGGTTGATCAGACCATCAAACTGAACAACTTTCATTATGGGACCAACCTCGAAATCAGGAAAAAAAATCTGCTGTTCCAAACAAAAGTACAATCATACTCCATAGAAATGTATGAAACAGCTGTTTTTTTTGGCGATTTCAAGGTTGGTTCCATAATGATAGTTGTTCAGTTTGATGGTCTGACCAATCCCACGAGAGGTTTTGTATTAACTAAAAATAACCTTGTATAAACAATCAAATTAAATGTGCATAGTAACCATGATATCTTTGTGGTTGTAAGTGTTGTGCGTGTTTGTGACTACTAAATATATCAAACAACTCTGCTGTATGATCTATACTTAAAGTGAGGTAGAGAGAGATGAATGAAGACTATACGTATTACCGCGTACTTAACTTCAAATATTGTTGTCTGGGTTTTAAAAATACTTACATTTTTTATTTAAATTATCTAAAAGTTGACAGCAAAAAATATATATTAGGTAACGTCATTTAATAGCGTTAACTCAAAGTTTAATTATTGTTATTCCATATTTGATTTTAGTTTGAAAAATTAGGCCAAAATGTTTTAGGAAGATAAAAAGATGAATAATGGTAGGTTTTGCGGTTGAAAGATATAAAAGGAACAAGATAAATACGTAGTTTCTTATTGTTCTAGGACACGCGATGGCTAGACTTGTAAAAAACAAAGGCATGTAAAAATCTGAACCTGAATTACATGTAATAGTAGTTTGTTACACAAGGGACGTAAGAGAGCTATATAGTTCGAGCGTGTAATAGCTACTTACAACCGAGGTAAGCATTAAGCATACTACTCTACATCATTCATGCGAGGTAAATAAAACATTTATATTGGTATGCCAAAATGAATTTTTCATTAGAGAGAAAATATTTATAAAAAAAATATTAATTAAAATTAATAGTTACATTGTTACAATTATTAAGGTGGTACCCTGAGCGAAAGTGGCGCCGCGGTGAATTATATTTAATATTATAATTCTAATACACAATTTTAAAAATGTTTATTGTGGAGATTTTAGGGCCCACAGTCTAGTATTTTTAGACGGTATCGTTACATTTCCTCGTAGTCACTGCTAGAAGTAGATAGCAAAACTGCTAAAAGTGGCCGTTTTGACACATTTGCTGTCTACTTCTACGAATGAACGAGGGCATGTAGTGATACCTTCTAAAAATACTAGACCATGGGCCCTAAAATCTCCACGACAAACATTATTTAAATCTTTTTCTATTAATAACTTATTAAATAAAAACTTCTGAGGGCGCCACTTTCGATCATACAACCGCCTTAAAAGGCAGTGATACTGGTTGGCCAGGCATGTGCACTGTTTAGATAGAACGTTCCATTTTCAAATCACTTTACAAATCAAGCATAGGGTGAATGCTTTAATTTGTAAAGTACACTTTACCATTCAAGCTATGCAAAACTCCTTAGTGAACCAATTTCTTTTCTTAATAAAATGACGAAACTTTTTACTGAAAAAAAAAAACAATGCACTGTGTTGCATATGCCAACTAACACAGCCTCTTACCATACTAGTAAATCCTAGTTTCCGAGCAGTATGATGTAATAGTAGTTTATGATACTGCCACATAATGAGGGGTATTAAAACATGAGTGTGTGTTTAAAAACCGAGCCGTAGGCGAGGTTTTTAATAGTATCACACGAGTGTTTTAATACCTAGTTATGTGCAGTTTCATACACTACTTTATCTACACTCATACATTTAGGATTGAACCTACTAAATAAAAGATCAACGTTAGAAAAGAGAGTGAGACATTGTTTGTATTAGCTAGGTATTACCTTGTAATAAGTCATTTCCTTAGCTGCGTCTAAAATATCGAGCAGAGTCAAATTTTCTTCACAATTTAAATCAAGAATTAAAAAAAACCTACGAAATTCAGTACAACAAAATGTTAAAATTGAAATCAAAACTTTTTTTGTAAAGCTCTATAAATGGCGCGCATTACATTAGAAAATGGATTAGAAAATAATGAGATGAGTGCACTGGGTTGCGTTCAGAACCTACGCTCCGAGTGCAACCGAAACCTCTAACGGCGTTCCAAACATTAGAGCGTGACTTCCGGTTGTAACAACTTTCCCGTTCCAAACGTCAGAGCGTTGCAACTTTTTAACCATCAAAATCGGTGGTTGAAAAACGCTGACGTTTGTCTATAGAAAAAATGTCAATGTCATTTGACATTATTTTGTATTTTGATGTTTTTGTGTCTAATTTTTTAAAATATTCATGGTAGCTCCTCAGACACAGATTTTATTTCCAATGGAATTTGTATTCCAAATGGAAAACGAAGAATTTGTACTATTAATGTCATTTAAAGTCCTTGGTCGTTCCGAAACTTAGAGCCAACAACCAAACAACCGCACTCTAAGCCTCTGAACGCAACCCTGCAAACTAATCGCACTAAAGTACGTTAGTACTATTATATATTCTGTGCTAAAGTCATCGATCACATGAAAAATGTGTAGGAAAATATCGTTGTTTTTTTTTAATATCACGGCACTGCCTTCTTGGATTTGCCCTGTATCGTAATGAGAAAAAAAGTTATTTTATGATTCAGTTGACTGCATCGTAATGAGTTTTATTTTTAAATTTTTCGTGTCCACGAAAATAAAGTACGTATTTATATTACCTTTTTTGAATTCATATTTGGAACATTACGTTGTGAGTGTAGATAAAAGTTATATTTTTTTTATTCAAGACAAATAGCCAAATACCAAGGCTTTTTTGCCTTTTTCCTTTCTTCTTTCTTTCTTTCATATTCTACAACTTATTTACTGTAAGATGTAGAATATGAAAGTCATGATTGAGATTAAAATTGTTATTATTTTTATTCCCTAATAATTAAACAAAATAGAAACATGGAACATAACTATCACTCCAGTTTCGAAATAGGATTCGTTTACCGTGATACCCATTCAATCAGTAATACAATAAAAAGATTCCTTTCCGCAAAAGATATCACTAACTTATCGGTAACGTCCGATATTTGTTTCATAGACCGATGAAATTGTTTGTCAGCCGGCTTTCTTTTATGTGAGTAGGACCGTTCATTCATGCTTAAATAGTTACAGCTATACTACCTATTCAGTAAACGTATTATTTAGTATTGTATAAAAATAGCATTCGTGAGCGAAGGCTACAATATCAAATTTAAAAACTTTCAAGTTCTTATTTTCCAAAATTAATGAATAGATTTTAATGAAACTTCATACACATAAGCATAATACATTGGTGTAAAATGTTAATTAAAAACATTTTAGATAAATAGTGTTACAGCTGAATTAGACCGATTTTAATGGAAACAGAATTTTCCAATTATCTTTTTTAAAATAAAACATTTCAAAAATGTTGTTTAACTTACTTTTTAAACCTTATGCGTATGAAGTTTATTAAAATCGTTTCATTCATTTCGAGAAATAAGGACTTGAATGTTTGATAAAATGTCGTTTTCGTAGTAAAGAGTGAAGTAGTGAACCCATTGATGGGCATCCATGATCCGCGTACAACGAAGATTGATGAGTACGGATAAACTCACAATTGCTCTGTGATAAAATGAAAGTGGTTGTCTGTACAGATAGACAAGACTATTTATCATCTGCGGACCTTAGAAAATCCCTTGCAGTACAAACTATAATGCACTTTACTCTAAACGTGACTTGACTGGTATAACAAAACGTCGTCCGCGCGATGGATCTCGGCTATTTCGTTATGAGAACCGAATAATTCCTCAAGATAACATTGCCAAAAAACGAGGGAATATTTTCGTAACAACTTGTGGAATTCGTATATAGGCTGAGTATTTTTCCTAGAGAATTAGGAATGTCTGCCTATGTTAAGCGAGTTAAGGTAATCTGGTATACTTATTATATTTTTTTGGGGATAAAGGTAACCAAAGAAAAGAAAGTAGTTATCTGCCTCCTTAACTGAGTAGTTTTCTGCATCCATTATATTATAACTGTAACTACGGGAATGACCAAAATTACATAAAATTATATCTAAATTATTTTCATTTACTTTAAAGCTTCTTCTTGATAATGAGGATCAACGAGGTTTTTAGTTAAATATGTATAGTTTCAGTCACATCAAAATTAATTATTTCAGTGAAAGAATTATTGAAATTGGACCAAAAATGACGAAGACGTCATCAGCCACGTGGGCCGCTCAGCGGCGCGGCAGGTGTTTGCTCGGGCAATCGTGGCACGTCATCGCATGATCCGCAAGGGCCGGCCGTGTTTTTTACCCGACTGCGGGTTATGTTTTTCGCGCGTATCTTGTAAGTATGTTTGTATGTATGTATGTTTGTATGTAATATTCTTTTTACCATCGCCACTCAAAAAAGTGCGTCTTATTCATTGATAACAGTGAATAATAGTAGATTGTTATACAAGACGCTAAAATGACCCATTGCATACGAGGTATTTTTATTCCCGAGCTTTAGCGAGGGAATAAATAGAAACCGAGTTACAATGGGTTTTAGCGTCGTGTGTTACACTATACTTTTCACTACGATTGCGAGAAAATAAAATACAATATTAAATAGTTTATACCTACTTCCGTAAACGAATCCACTCGTTTTTCTATCCTCCATCACTTCATAAACTTTTTGCACAATATTTAAATAAATGATTTGTGCTTGACGGCAAAAGATTAAAATTATTTCTTTCCTATTACAGTCACACAATTCAATCAGTTTGTATAGAAAAATTCTAAAGATTTCGCGCTATGGTACCTTTTTTTAAATTTCTGCTGTAGCAGCTAAGCAACACAAACACGCATTCTACGATTCACTCTGTACACAGAGTATAAATAAGTCTATGATTTCACCAAAGAGATGCTTTTAGTTCCATTTTCAAAAATAAGAATGAGAAACTGGGGGCCTATTACGAAACTTGGTCACGATAGTCGTCCGCAGTTCGTCGGTTGTAGTTATTACAAATATTTTCAATGTAGCTATCGTAGTCCATAGTCTATTGAACGAATAATGACGGATCCACTAGAGAGAAACTGAACTGTCAAATTTACGCAATCACTTTGCAATATCGCGTACGCAAGTGCTTTGTAATAGGAATCTATCAGAACGAAGCACGGACGCAGCTGCGTGTATCGCATTAAACTTTTCGTAAAAGACCCCCAGTATTAAGTCGAGCGAGTTTTTATTCGTGATTATGAATAAATACTTTTTCGTTTTAGTAGGCTCATTGGTAATAGACAAACATTAAAAAAGAAAAAACTTTATTCCCTAGGGCTTATTATGCTATTTTATCTCGACTCTTGTACGTTACAATGACGCACTTTTTGAGCAAGAGGAGTGAAAAACGCGTTTTTATTCACCGAGTGAATAAAAATATTTTGAATTTGGAACAAGCGCGCATCGTATGAATTAGGTACAAAAAAAAATAAAAGGTGCTGAAAGTATGGAGCTATTCCATAGATAAAGATATAGTTCTACAATTAAATAACAAAAATAATCCCGCCAATTTTATTTAGGTTCTTTTTAGTGTCTTATCTTTGGGTTCTTTTCTAAAAAATATCCCGCTAAATCAATTAGGTCCTTTTTAGTGTCTTATATTTGGGTTCTTTTTTATATATTTGAGGGAGATTAGTAGTTCAGTCTTGCATCAGTCCATTCCATCAGTCTGGTACGATCTTCAGTCTGTAAAAATTCAAAGTCTATACAAACTGATGAAGTGGACTGATGCCAGACTGATCATGTAGTTTCCCTCTTAGTTAGCTCGGTGGCGCAGTGGTTTAGCGCCTGGCCCAGCGATTGCGGAAGTTAAGCAACGTTCGCAAGTGTCGGTCATGGGATGGGTGACCAAAAATGTATTATCTCGAGCTCCTCCGTGCTTCAGAAGGCACGTTAAGCCGTTGGTCCCGGCTGCATTTGCAGTCGTTAACACCCACCAATCCGCATTGGGCCCGCGTGGTGGGTTATGGCCCGTCCTCCTTACCACCCATAAGGAAGGCCTGTGCCCCACAGTGGGGACATCAAAAATGGCTGATGGACAACTATAAATACTATAGGTACCGCTATTTTTTTTCTCGCAGTCAATGGTAAAAAGTAGAGTACACAACTCGTGAAAAAAAAATTTTCATCTCGGTCCTTTGTATCCCTTGCTTCGCTCAGGATTCTACTTTTGAATCCCTCGCTACGCTCGGGATTCAACTCTAGAATCCTTCGCTGCTCTCGGGATCCAACTTAGTCCCTCGAACTAAATTCCCTCTTTTTTCACTTGTTGTATAATCTACTATTATTACCTCATATCTCTCAAACGGCTGAAAGGATTTCTATGATTAAGATATCGTTAGATTGGTCTTTTCAGCCCAAGTGTTCTTAAGAAGGTGGCGTTATAAAAAAACCAACATGGCGGCTGTACGATGCTATTATACGTAGTGAAAAAAAATTTTTTTTTAGAATACTGCAATATGGGTGTCAAATTAAAGGGCTTATTATAAGGATTTCTAAAAGGTATATAATGACCGTAATATATAATAACTAAAAAGAGATAAATAAAAAAAAAAAATAAAAAATTAAAAAACTTGTCTGCAAAAAAAGACAAGTCGACTGAAAAGATGGAAACAAGTTTAAATAAATATTAAAGGCAAAATGTCATAATAACATGCAGTCGGAGGCATATAATTCAATTATTTATAATGTCACTCTCTTTATGCATGCCTCCGTCTGCATGTTATTATGACATGTTGCCTTTAATATTTATTTAAACTTGTTAAACTCATTTTTTAAATCTTTAATAGTTTTGTAATTTCTTGATGGATTTGAGAAATATAAAGAAAGATTTACTCAGATATTGATATTTTATTTGATGTGATATACAAAATTGATATATTCAATTGTCGTGTTTATCCTCATTATTACAAACCCTACTAATTTCGAATTTAATAGATAAGTGGTTAGAATTTAATGAATGAAAACACATCAGAACATCGAATAAACAACTTAACTGAGATACGCTGATACGCTGTTGTTTATACATAAGCATAATGTAAAGTAAGACCCTTAGAATAATAACAACAGCGCCGCGTTAGGCCATAATAATTTGGACTTGAAAATCCTGACAGTTTCACGTCTCGTATGTTGCCTTGTGGATATCACTACAGGGCCCTCGGTTCTGCTAATATTAACGTAACTATAAAAACACCATTGAGACACGATTATTACTTTAACATAGCAGAATCCATACCCTGTATTGTTGTAACACACATTGGGACCTAAAACAACAGACCTCTCGATAAACTGGCTTTACAGAACGTACGTTGACTGATCCCGCTCCGAACGGCTCATTTATAATCGATACCCAGGGATTAGGTAGGGCAGGCTTCATATTGCTATACGACGACAAACATTCAGAATAATTCCATTACATACGAGTAACATGAAATAGTAGTAGGTAGTGCCTAATAATTAGTACCACCTATACACCTTCGGTGGCGCTGGATAAAATACTGATGAGCAAACTAAGGATTTTGACTAAATATTTTTTACTTTAATATTCTGAAAATACTGATGAGCAAACTAAGGATTCTAAATAAATATTTTTAACCGACTTCATCAAAAGGAGGAGGTTCTCAATTCGATTGTATATTTTTTTTTCGTTGTTCGCGCGTATCTTTGACATTTATGGACCGATTTTGATGATTTTTTTTTGTTCGGTTGAGTTTTCTTGCGAGATGGTCCCATTTAGTTTTTTTTTAAATCGGTTCAGTAGCTTTCAAGTAATACTGAAAATACTATGATTTTACATCAACTGCCTTGACGACTTTGTTATTTATGAACCGAATTAGATGATTGTTTTTGTTGGGAAAGGGATACCTTTGTGTAGTCTTTTTAACCGACTTAAAAAACGAGGTATTCAGTTTGTATATGTATGTATGTTTCTCTGCGATTATCTCACGTTTGGCTGAGCCGATTTTTCTACCTAAATAATATACCTACACTACCTAATACAGAAGGTACTTACACTAAAAATAAAAAAATTGTTTAAAAAATTAAAAACCCGCCTGCCTAAAAAAAGACAAGTCAACAGAAAAATAAAATAGAAAAACGGAAAATCGGAGGCATAGAATTGAATGATAAGTAAAATCATTCATAATGTCACTTTCTTTATGCATGCCTCCGACTGCATGTTATTATGACTGATCTGACTAACTGATCTGACCAGCATTCTAAAAGATTGAAGGAAATGTTTAAAAAAACCGTAAAAATAGCATGAAAATGTATGGAAATCCTGAAACTGAGAACTCTGACCCATCAATCTTTTAGAATGCTGATCAGATCAGTTGGGTTTGTATAGCGATCTGAATCTCCTCCATTCACTCCCTGGAGGGCCATTATGAGATCACAGCACGGTACATCCCTGGCAGAAAACCAAGGCTTCAAAGTTACCTCGTTTGTATGAAAATAACACCTGTATCCCTAGACAAAGTTGATGAGTATACTTGATATTTGATAGGATTTTTAAGTTCCTGATGTATTTTGGAAAATAAGTCTCTTGCCCAAAATAGTTTGAGAATCTCTGGCCTAGAGAAACTCGAATCTTCTCATTAAGCCCGGTGGCTGGCCCGGTCATCCGGGCCTCCTCGCGGTCAAGATATGGCCGAGTAAGATTAGTCATCTCTCCAGACGATTGAGACCGTGCAAAGTAGGTGATGAAGGGTCACCCTCCCCAGCCCACTTGGCCTCGTTTAAGGAGCGATAAAGTTCGCGTAGTGACTCTGTCTTTTCTTACCCCTGTCCGTCTGCGTCGGAGAAGAGCCGCGTGAGTGAGGGTCCTCTTTGCGGACTCTCTCTACTATTTCCTTCTGGAGTATGATATCCTCACAGACTGCCGCCTGCCATGATCTTTCACTGCTCAGCATCGCATCGATGATGCTGGGCAGCGAGAGATCCCTTCCTATAAACAGGTACGCCTGTGTTATGGAAGCGCTACAATTGATGAGGTTGCAGTTTCCACACTGTATAACATGACGTTAACTTCAATCTGTTGATCATGACCTCTCTCATTAACTTCACGACCAACGTGACGCCGCCGCCAGCTCTTGCACTCGACTGGTATCTCATCGTGACAGTACTCTTATCAGCATATCCAGATCACATCAAACCTATGTAACGGCGTAATGATACCGGTACATAAGTAATTTGACGAATTACGAAGAACGCAAGATCAGCGAAAAGTACAAATTATAAACATTGATGCAGGCGTGACTTCGCACTATGTCAAGCTAACATTATATTATTATATGGAGACTTCACTCAGGATATCAAAATTTTCTACGCGCTTCAAATCTAGATCTTATACTTGTCATAGCATTAAGTCGATCACATCACATCACATCAACTAACTCGAACGCAGTAGTAACGTTTGCAGCACTTTGCACATATAACAACTTATACTCGGGCCTCAGAAAACGTTGGTAAATTTATCACAGAATTAATAATAGTAGGTTATAATATTTTCTCGTTGCTTAAGTAGTAAGTAGCACAAAACATGATATGGACGAACTTAGTAAACAATATAACAAATAAACATCAAATAGAATGTGTTATCTTAAAAACCTAGGAGCGATAATAACATAATATTATTGTCAATTTGTCACCCAATATCAAAGTTTGCCACTCTTCCTGTTTACCGAAAAAATATCAAAAAATATTCGAATGATAACGTGATAACGCGTATATTGAACTTTTAATAATAAAAGTTGCCTCAAAAACCTCACCCTAACGTTATTGATTGCAAAAGTTTTTGACCAAAATTTATTTTTTATTATATTTGATCAGGACTTATAGTAGGTAGGTATATTTTTTAATTTTGAACCAAAAATGTTATCATATAAAAATATAGCTCGTAATCAATGCGAAAAGTAGTAGTTTGTTTTTCTACATTTGCCAATATTCTTAAAACTCGCGGAGAGATTTCCGAGATTTGGAATTTTACGGTCGAAATCAGAATGAATTTAAAATAAATAATAGTTTGATAAAATTAGGATTAAAATATGTAAATAAGGTAAAAAACGAATGTTATAATTATTTACCTCAATGTTATTAATTCTCTAGTGTTAGTAAACTTAGTTAGAGGTAGGTACTATGTTTTGCAGTGTAGCTTAGAGGGTTTATGCGCTATACACTAGCGCCGCCAATGGAAAAAAAATCGTAGGTGAATTTTATTGTGTTCTTCTAGTGTACTCCGAAGAAGCTTTGTGGTACTTTTTATCGCTTAAACATCCAATAGAATCGTAACACATTGTGTGAAAAGCTAATCGGCCATAATGCGCGGCTGAAGCGTTTGACGCGAATATTATCAGCACAAATATTTTGTAACCGTTGTCGTTTAGTTTATTGCCAAAAGTGGCCACTTTTAGCAATAAAACTTCATTAAACTAAACGACAGACTAGAAAATATTGTTTAAGCGATAAAGAGTACCACAAAGCTTCTTCGGAGTACACTAGAAGAACGCAATTCACAATTTCGTCTTTATTTAAGAACTATGTTTTTTTTTCGATTGGCGGCGCTAGTATAGTGCATAAACTCTCTTAAGCGTTTGCTATTTTTTAGATGTATAAATACCAGTTGCGAATTAATTAGAGGTAGAGCGAACTAACCACAATGATATTATTATGAGTGCATTAAGTTGCAATGTCATTAAGGTAATATTAGTTAGTAACGTAGACCACTAACTGGTTTTTGTTCTGCAAAGCTCGTGGCGTAAACAAATTGGATTTTAAAATGCAATATACAGGGGGAGAGAATCATAAATTGATTGGATTTGTTGGTGAATCGGATATGCCGTGCCTGTTGGGTTGGTACCTTTTTATTAGAACTTTCGTTGTTATGCTTGGAGTAAAGTATTAATGCTTCGGATTTTATATCGAGTGTGAATCTTCTCAAGATATTTAAAATAGGTATCAGTTGGCATAATGTATGGCGAAGGAACTACATTTCCATTTGAAATACGAGAAGGGTAAGCTTCTTATTCGTCACTTGAATGCTATACGAGATACGTACATCATTTAGACTCAGATTATATTTTCCTACAGAGCGTGCGCAACAAGCATTTTAAACCTCACTTAGGGCGATTGCACACGCGCCGTCGAGACGCTGCTAACGCGCATTGTGTGAAATTTGTACACAAAAACAACGATACCCCGCACGCGCGGACGGCGCGTGAAGAACGTGCACTTGTGAAGCCAGGTTTTAGTCTTTATAAATTACATAAAAACAATCGCGTTAAAGCAGACGATATTCATCCCACTTAGTGTCAAGTTAATATAAAGTTAATTGATCGACGAATTGCGTCCGATTATAGCAATTCTTTTAGGCACTTCAATTCAATAAAAAAAAATTAAGGTGTTTGAAATTACTTAATATATTTAAAAATAAAAATGAATCAATTGTCGAAAAATGTTTATTAATGATTTTATATGAAAAAGTGGACCCGAGAGAATGCAATGTTTGAAAATCGGTAATAATTTTAATGGATAAGAAATTAGGGAACATACATAATTTTTTTTTGTATCAAAATCAAAAGTATAATGCGTGAGAGAATAAACTGTAATATTAAAACTTTTCTCTTGTGTTTTTTTCTCGTGATATAATTCACTTGAAGTTAGCACGCAGCAGCACCCACCGAAAACGCTCTATACAAAACGGTCAACATTTGTGACGTCACTATGCCACGTTTGTATGGAGTTAGCCAGGAATTTTCAAATATCTCCTTAAATATTGCGTTTAAGTACATATGTGTGTATTTCTTATTTGATATTCTATCCGACTGTTAAGTGCATTATATCCGAAAATGAAAAAAAAAATCGCTATTTTCCCCTGTGTAATAAAACTAAAATTATACATTTTTTTCTGTTCCATCATGTTTTTATACGTGTCCGCAGCGATCAAGCTCAAATTTATCAAAATCGATTATGCATGTTCCCCATTTAACATAACTGTGCACTTTTTTATAAAAGTCCCTCTAACTAACAAAATAATATAAGTGAATTAAGCCGGGCAACCCCGGCTTTGAACTTACTCTCATAACAGTGTCTTTCAAATATTTAATAAACACTTATTATTTTCCACTTTAAAGTAATTGAAAGTGTAGTGCCTCACCTTATTACTCTGTGGTAGTGTTATCCTCACTTATCTTCAACCACAAACCAAGAAAAAGGATCAGATAAGTGCGAATTTTATACCCCCATTTTCACATTATTTACAAACTGTCATCTAGAAAGTTAAAAGTACCCCCAAACCTTGCCGTGTTACTTGTCAAACTCAATTTGACAACTTCAAATTTGATACTGACAGATCTTCAGTGTTGCCACAAGCTAATTATTTCTACAGTTTGGGAGATTTAAAAGATCTAAATGGCGCCGACTCAGTTTGTTTGTGGAGGATGCCGCAAAAATTGCACTACTACTGAATACTTAAAATGTGTTGAATGCTCGAAGTTTTATGACCTTGATTGCGCAAACGTATCGATGCAGCGGTTTCGTAACACAATGACAAAGAACCATAAAAGTCAATGGCAATGTGTCGAATGTTCATGTAAACAGCCAAAAGTAAATAACGTCAATACACCTGTTCGAAGTCTGACTGACGGTTCGTCCCATGATGTTAACACGAGTTCTGATAACATCACTATTCGGAGAGGCAGTACGAAAGTGTTGCAACCTAAGATACCTAGCCCGGACGAAAGCTGCTCACCACAACTAGCCTACGATGAAGATCTTATAACTGCTATCAGCGAAAAAGTATCGAAGTCGATTAAAGCTGAGATTCAGGCAATGTTAACATCAATCATTCAACGTGAACTTTCGCCCATTCACAGGGAGCTTCAAGAATTCCGCTCCTCACTTGGCTTTTTTAATACCGAACACGAAGAAATGAAAAACGAAATAGTTGTATTGAAGAACGAAAATACATCTTTAAAGAAGTTATCTTCAAAATTGGAAACCACCGTTAAAGAACTCTCCGATCGTTTAAATAATTCTGAACAGTACTTGCGCGAAAATAATCTGGAACTTCATGGCGTTCCTGAACACCGCAACGAAAACCTTGTTAATCTTTTAGAACAGTGCTCTTCGGTCATTAGTTCTAAGGCAAAGAACGGCGACATCATCAGTTGTGTTAGAGTCGCAAAGTTGAATAAAGAGAGCAAATATCCTCGCACAATTATAGTCAAGTTCAGAAGCGTTGGATGCCGCGACGAATTTTACTCATCCGTATATAGATACAATAAAGCAAATCCGAGTGGAAAGCTCAATACTTCGTTGCTGGGTCTTGCGGGTGACACGAAACCAGTGTACGTGTCAGAGCACCTATCCCCGGCTAATAAACACCTTCACGCAATGGCAAGAAAGAAGGCAAAGGAACTTAAGTACCAATTTATTTGGGTTCGTGGAGGCCGTATTTTTGTTAGGAAAACTCCAGATTCTCCACACATACATATAAAAAATGTCGATAGTATAGATTTGATAAACTAGTTCTAAAATATAAATATTTCTCAATGTTATTATAATATTACATTAAATACATAAATGGCTATTAACATCTATTACCAAAATATAAGGGGTATGAAAAGTAAAACTATAGACATATATAACTCAATATTGAACAATAATTACGATATCATATGTATTTGCGAGACTTGGCTTGACAATTCGGTTCTCTCCTCAGAGTTGTTTGATGACAGATATGTTGTGATGCGCAGGGATCGAGACGACAGGTTTTTGAAGCGATTTGGTAAACACCACGGAGGTGGGGTCTTGTTCGCAGTTTCTAAGAAATTCGATGCTAGCGTCATGGTCAATTGGCAGTCTGATTATGTTGAAGACTTATGGATACAAATTACGCTTGATAAAAACTGTATTATAAATTTGTGTACCGTCTATCTACCTGACTACATACCAGTCAATGATTTTCTGAGTTTCACCGATAAATGTAGTAACATACTAACTTCTTATCCTAATCAAATCACATGCATCATCGGTGATTTCAACTTAGGCGACTTAGTTTGGTCAGAGGCGGGAACCCCATCCAGCGGTAATTGTGAAAAATCTGAAGCTCTTACTGATTTATTCAATTTTAATAACATTTCACAATTAAATAACATTCCTAATCATAACAACAGAATGTTGGATCTGATTCTTACCAATCAACCTGATGCGTTCTCATTACATGGAACTATTCCCATCAGTCGCCTCGACGCACATCATCCTCCACTGGAGTTGGAATTCCATGGACTTGCATCTCAGCTGAAACCTAACCCCCTTCTGGAAAAGCTTTGTTTTCGTAATACAGACTTTGAAAGTTGCATTGCTAAGCTTCGTGAAATAGATTGGGCACATTATGCGAGTACAATGGATTGTGATAGTCTAGTCCAATTCTTCTACGATCAATTATATTCTATTATTAACGAACACACTCCTAAGAGAAGGGTCCACACTACCAATTACCCTATTTGGTTCTCAAAAGGTTTAAAAATAATCCTAAAACAAAAAACTAGATACCATAACAAACATAAGCGTTTCAAAAATCCCAGAGATTTCGACACTTTTTCAATGCTGCGATCACGTGCCAAAACTATAATGGAAAACTGTTTCAGACTCTACATTTATAACCTTGAAAGAGATCTAACCATGAATATTAAATCTTTCTGGCAATATACTAGGAGCAAAAAAAGTTGCAATACCATACCTAATCGTATGTATCTAAATGATCAAGCAGCTGTCACGGGAGATAAAATAGTAAATCTTTTTGCTAAATTTTTCTCCTCTGTCTATGAGAATACAAAAAACACAACTTTTACTCCCGAATTCCACCCAAATAGCTTTTCTATGGGTCAGTTGCAAATACCATTAAACTCCGTATTGGCCTCACTTAAAAGGGTTGATTTATCTAAGAGCGCAGGACCTGATGGTATACCACCGATATTTATACGTCTGTGTGCTTCTGCCTTAGCAGAGCCATTAACTTTAATTTATAATAAATCGCTCAGCGAGGGAGTATTTCCATCACATTGGAAAAAGGCTAGGATTATACCAGTACATAAGTCAGGGGACAAAAAGGATATTAAAAACTATCGTCCTATATGTATATTAAACTGGTTCGCTAAATTTTTTGAGTCCCTCTTATATCAATACCTTTACAACCACATCAAACCTTTGCTTAGTCAGAGGCAGCATGGTTTCACTGAAGGTAGATCAACTAAAACGAACCTACTAATCTATACAAATTTTTTGTGTAATACATTTGATAGCAGGGGGCAGGTCGATACCATATACCTTGATTTCGCCAAGGCATTTGATCGCGTTAGTCATCCGATACTGCTGGCTAAGGCATTTCATATGGGTATCCATGGAAGTCTATTGCGCTGGCTTAGCTCATACCTGTTAAATCGATCACAGTTAGTCACAGTCAGCGGTTATGAATCTTTGTCTTTTAGTCCAGGCTCTGGTGTTCCACAGGGCTCAAACCTCGGTCCACTCCTTTTCCTGATTTTCATCAACGATCTCCTTGAAACTATAGAGTGTGACTGTCTCGCCTTTGCTGATGATATTAAAATTTTCAAACGCGTGGATAGTTATGAGGACTGCGAGATACTACAAGAAAGTCTCAATGTTGTTTCAAAATGGTGTCATCTAAATGAAATGTCTCTTAATATTGATAAATGTCAGACAATTGCTTTTACAAAAAAAAAATGTCCTATCCTGTTCAATTACAGTATATGTGGTACTACTTTAGTTCGTGTTGTAACCGTTCGTGATCTGGGAGTATATTTTGATTCGTCGCTTACATTCCGGTCTCATTATGATCATGTTTGTGCTAAGGCAAGTCAAATGTTAGGTTTTATATTTCGAAACGCTAAACCATTCAAAAACATTAAGTCTTGGATTATTTTATATTGCGCCTTGGTGCGAAGCATTTTGGAGTATTGTTCTGCAATATGGTCCCCTGTTTATGGCACTCATAGAGATAGGCTGGAGGCAATACAGCGTAGATTTGCAAGAACGTTATGCTCAAAATACGGTTTACGTAAAAAAATTCCGGACTATGAGGATCGATTAAAGTACCTAAATATGATTTCACTTGAACGGCGTAGGTATATAAGCGACATCTGCACACTTCATCAGATTGCCAATGGTTTAGCTGGTGGTAGTTTATTGGAGTTGTTAAAATTTAAAGTGCCTACCCGGTCTGTGCGCAACCCACAACTGTTTTCTATACCACCTCATAGAAACAATGTGTCTAAAAATAATCCTGTGCACCGAATGTGTGTTTACTATAATGATATCTGCGGTGATCACGATATATTCAATTGTCATGTCAATTCTTTAAAGAGAGCTCTAATGTCACATCCCAGTCTCTAATTATTTTAAGTACTTATCCAGATTTTAGTATTTTTTTATTTTGATCTTGTTTTTTTTTTTTTTTCTTTTCTCTCAACTCAATTCTTTCTTTTATGTTTTGAAATTAATAAGTAACTGTTAAATTACCAAGTAGATATAGATAACTTACTGTTATGTTTTTTCTCTATAAAATTTGTGCACAATTGTAATTGGGCACAGACATGCACCTAATGTATAGGATTTTTTATTGTTAAATTGTTTTTTGTCTGATGTCTGTTATTGTGTCTTAAATAAATAAAAAAAATAAAAAAAAAAAAATTATTTAATTTATGGCGTGGAAAGTTTCCATTTAACCTGTATTTACATAAGGCAAGAGATAAGTAAATACGTCGCAATAGAAATTATTGATCCAAGTTTGAAGTATCTGGGCACTACGACTGGTAAAGTAGGTACTAGGCGTTTGCGCAAAAGTGAATTATCAAAATATATTAATATGAACTTTCAAACAATATTAAAAAAACTATATAGGCTCTATCTCACGAAGTCCGCTATGAATGTGTTAGTAAAAGTCAAAGTGTTAGTGTGCAGATTATTTTAGTGTGCGTCTGCCTCCACGCTCTCGTATTACCACAGAATATACCGGGTGTAACAAGACCCTCAACGAAGCCGAGGTCTACGTATTCTGCCCATCATCAGGACCATTTCTGTTCAAAATTATTGCTGGGAAACGATTTTAATTTTTGGTCTTAAAAAAGCACTGCCATGTAACGCGTACAGTAACAGACCGCGCCTGCGAGTGAATGCTACACAGCTGCGTGCGGCAAAGTTGACAGGCAACGTTTATGTGCGTGCTCATGAAATACATTGAGTGATGACGTTTTGAAGTCATTGTTTGTTACGAACAACATAAAATTTTGATAATGCTTCTGTAGACAAAAATTAGGAAATAACAAATAAAATAAGATTTCATAAAAAAATTGATTTTTTTTATACTTTAACCTTCAATAACTTCGTAGCTATTGGTTTCCCAGGTATAGTCTAAAAGACAAAAATGATCCTGATGATGGGCGGAACGCCTGGACTTTGGCTTCGTTGAGTGTCTTGTTACACCCGTTATATTAGTACCTACTAACGGTATTACCTACGCACAGTTTAACAATGTGCATGTGCGCGCTTAACAACATTCATAGCTTCGTGAGATAGAAGAACTATAAGCAAAAAGAGCCTTAAACTTCTTGAACCCGCTCCGGATATCTGCCTGGAATGTAATCCGGATTATTCGGGTTGTATTCCCAGATGAGGTACTCAGGTTCCTTGAGGAACAGAGGCGGTATTTCCTCACTAGGTTCCGTTTCCTGTCCGATCAATCTTTTGTTACGTTCGAGAATTTCATCCACTTTAGCCTGCGTCTCGTCAGATATGTCTGCAATCATAATCACTAGATTTAAAAGAAACATTATAGATATATAAAACTTATTTGTAATTGTAACTCATTTTTTTTATGAAATCTAGCAATGCTTGAGAATAAAAATAGTTGAAGTTAAATCAATATTTAATGGAGTGGATGAATAGAACATTTATTAGTTTTTTTTAATAACTTACGGGTTCTACGCAAATCGACTCTTAAAATTCTCCTGTTCTGCTCAAGAGCTTTGATGAGAGTTATCTCTGCTTCTCCAGACAAGTCATTAGCAGCCATATCTAATCTGGTCAAACCTCTATTAAGACTTAGCAGGCCGGCCATCTAAAATATTTAGATTCTTAGTCTTTTTGCATTAATACCTAAGTTTAATTTTTAGTTCAAACAATCTTAGTTAAACAAAATAGGTAAGGTATAAATAAATTATACTCTAAAATTGCTTCTGTGTTTCGTATCTATTTCCAATATACAACGACACAAGTCAAGAATACCTTCTCAGCTGATGGGCCATTAAATCCACATGAATTAACAATCAGAGTTTGTGGTTTCTCCTTACATCGGACAAATGCTGCTGCGAACGTCGTTGCACATTCTAGCGACATAGGATTCAAACTAAAATCTGCAATAAAAAGTGTTTTAAAACCAATGAAAATTCTTGAAAGAATAGAATAGAATAGAATCAAACTCACCCAGTAATTCTATGGGCGCTGCCGGTTTCATCTGCAGGGCGTATGCGATTCCTTGCACTCCTCCTTCTTTGAACCTATTATTGGCTATTCTGACTCGCTTCACGTTATTGTGAATGAAAATAAATCCACCTAACGCTTTCATACCGTAATCGCCGATCTTGCAATGATTGAAATCCAATTCTTCAATACATTCTTTCTTTACTAAATTTTGCAATATAATTTTAACTTTCGAACAGTCTAAATTACTTCTATTGATCCGAAAAGTTTTCAGATGTCTTAAATTCTCCAGTCCCCTGCATAATGATTCACAGTCAGCTATTGAAAACTCAAAATACCTCGTGTGGTAACTGTCTTGTAGGTCATTCAGTCCAAATACTAAAGAAATCTCTTGTAAGTTGTATAATCTTGCAAGAGCAGCTTCTAGTGGAATATGATCGTACACTTTTGGTACACTAGAAGGACACGTATCTTCCACGATATCTTCAACAGAAATCGGTGGTTTTGGCTGCCGTGCCATTTGCAGTTGGTTCAGTCCTAGTTCGTAAATATATGGGCTTACCTGAAATTTTAACCACATTTTAAACATCCTTCTTAAAACAAAGAGTACCTATGTCAAATATTATTGGTTACCAGTTTAGCTAGTACAACGGCTTCTTCTTCAATAAAAACATCAACTTTGACGTTTTCTAAGTATTCTTGCAAACAAGTTGAAAGATATTTTCTCTTCCAAGAATTAACTCCAAGTTCTAACTTCGATGGGTATACAGTTGCAAAACATCTTTTCCAGTATTGTTCGTCCTGTACAGAGATTGTAGTCAATTACCTCGTTTAGCCACTTTTCCTACACAAATTAGGTTTGGTAATTACTTTTATTAATGGCACACTGTATTTCAACGGGATATCAGCGGGATATAAATCCATAAGCATGTCCACATCTTTTTGCAAAATGTCATTAAGAGGATTAATCCTCACGAACGCTCTGGATAAAGACAATGCTGCGAAGTAAGTGAGACGGGCTGGAGTGAGGTTGTCATCCCATTCGAAGTCTTCGGGCTTTATCAACCTTGTGCCCTCGGCTACGGAGTCCCTCATTGCAGAGGTCGTCGCGTACGCCAGTCTCGTGTTCTTAGACACTACGTAAGGGAAGTTCATCGTGGACCGATAAGTTTTTCTTTATTGGTTCTGATCCGAAATATCGTGGAACGTGCCTCTTCTAAATAAAAAGGTACTAGAAACAATAAATATCAGAAATTGTTAAGGTATGATGGTACTGTGACATGTGACACAAAGAGAATGTTATGTGACAGTTAAAACGCACCTTAGATAGTAATTCTCTTTGGTGACAAGTTGTACTGAAAGTCAATAATGTACTCTATGCTGAAAGTTCCCTATATTTTTTACCATCCTCCCTACTAAATAAATCTATGGTCACCTAAAAAATACATTTGCTGAGTGATATCATAGATAGGTAGTGATATTTGATTTTAGTGATACTAATGATTATAGGTATCTATATAGATAGTAATATTGATGTTAATCGATTTGTCGAAAAATAAAACGTTACCAAGCTGTCTGTACAAGCTGTGCGTGCAAACAACAGAACAACAGATGGTCATCCGTTATCTAAAAATAAAATACACAAACTTTCCACATGAATCAGTCTATGCAAAAAGACAGTGCGATGGTCAACGCGATGGTAGACATAAATTATTATCCATTTTTTTCAGATTAAAAACAATTGAATTGTGATAACTGACTGACTAATTATAATTACATACATAATATGATATGTGTTACAGTCAAAACTCAAAACCGGTCAAAAACACTTTTGACTTTAAAAATCAGGCAAAAGTAGTTTTGACTGTCGCTCTTAGTCAAAAACAGTCTTGTCGATCTTCGCAGTCAATAATGGTTTTGACAAATGTTCTTAGCCAAAAGTGATTTTACCTGATTTCAAGTTCAGTCTATCGGACATCAATGTTTTTTTTATACTTCTATACAGTACCGAATGCGCAGCCGGTATTGTGTTAAAAGACGAGAGCTGGGAAGTTTCATGATAATTATTGAGATTATTTACTGTAGTTGTAAAAAGAAAGTGACTATTTATAGTGCCCCGTCAGTACATTTTTTATTAAGCGATGTGGTAGGTATTATATCATCAGAAAAACATTCACTTTTGTATCAACCCCCTAACCAACTAAAGCCAAAATCTATTTATTTTACACCTTGCCGGTTTAAAGTTTAAAGAGTTTTGATTGATAAAATCAGTCAAAAGTAGTTTTGACCATTTATGAGTTTTGACCGTAACAACCTACGGCGCCGGCAATTAGCATTAATTTTGTCTTAGTATTGTTACTCCATTCAATGACTTCTATGGTGATTCCATTCCGTTTTATATCTTTACAGTTTGTAATAAACCGTTCTCTTTATTCTTTACTATAAATATTATTTTAACCGGCTCTGCCATTACACCAGTAACTTCAAAGTTAAGTTCTACGTCTTTGTGTCGTAGGGGCAAGGTCCACCGCATCAGCTCAATCTCGGCTGTTTCCGTGTTACGGTCGGCTACGCTCGCACCAAAACAACGCCGCGCGCCGGCCCCGGCCGCCCCGTTCATGCGCGTGCGTTCGCTTTGCGCCGACATTTGTTATTGTATTACCAAGCGGAGAGCGCGAGAGTGCTTACAGAGAATATAATTTTAAACTTCCTGCATTAAAAAAACAAAATAATAATGAATACAGACAACAAAAACGCACCGAAGAGCCAAAACAACACTCAGTATTCGAGCTACAATCCGTGGAATTTACTGTTTACTCCGAGGACTCGCACCGAAAGCGAGAACAGCGGAAGCTCGACAAGTTCACAAAATTACCAAGCAGGTATGTTTAAGTTTATTTGCATACGTTAAAAATATAGTTATAAAGTTATATTAAGTAGGTACTAATGTTATAGATACAATTGAATGAGATTCAATTGAACGTGGTATTTTATTGCTTTGGAAGTGTTCGGTGTGCTACTTACAATTAAACATCTGTCATAGTCGTTATTACTTCATTAGCACATCACATTCCACTGAGTTGCTATTTCATTGTGTATTAGAAAATATTTTATTATTATTACTTCAATAATATTCTTACAAATTTAAGTTGTATTATTGAAAAGTAGGTACAATATATACTAATATGACCTAACTAAGATTATTTTTACACAATTTTCTTGGATGCTTAATTAGTTTCTATTATTTACCTATGGTATGAGACTTAAATTAATTGATATTTTATTATTAAGTATTAATATTTATTTATACATAATTTATACTAAAGCAAATATTATGTCCAAACTGTGCATTATGATTTTGATGACGCATACTTAAACGTGCATGGAGATTGGGTTAGTGTTTATTTTTAGACTCCAACTTTTACCATATGGGTCGGAATTGATACTCGCAACAACAAAAACTAATTATCAATATTAACTATAGGTATGCGCCTTTATTCTTGTGATTATGCTACACTACAAACTGGTAATTGAATAAGAAAACAAACTGGTTTCGATCGTAACTAGTTAACCATGAATGTGTAGCCAGTCACCAGCTCTTTGTTGCATGCCCAACAATTTTGACAATAATACAAGCAGCACGCATAATAAGCCCTTTTATTAATAATAAAATCGACACTTTAAAATCTCATCCTTTTTTTGGTGGTTTATAATAATAGTCCGTTTCAATAAAAAACTCAAAACAATATTTTATTGCCTTTTTACTGCCTAAATTATTTAAATTCTACAAACAAAATTGAACTTCTTGTAATTAATGGGAATTAATTAAAGTATGACACAACAAACACACATGCAAACTGTAGGTAATAGAGGAAACAATAAAACGTAGAATAAAATGTTCAATCATTCAATTCATAATGTCAGTAAATTAAACGAAATACTTACCTAATTAGGTTATCAGTCCTATTATCAATCTCAATATTGTACTTAATAAATCTAGTTCATTGAAATCAAAACTTTTTGAATTTGATTGATTACTTACATTATTATTTTTTAAATATTTTAGTTTAAATATATATAATAATATTGATGTCTAGAATCTTTAAAAAAACCTTGCGATGATTTCTATAAGTAGGTATGATTTTTAGTACGTACTCCTACGAAGTTTCTAATTTTTCCAAAAAAAATCAACCACTGTTTCAACCCTTTAGGGGTTGAATCATGTTCGCCGTGTTGTACTTCAAAATAAATGCCATTTTCGCAATCGTCATCCAATAAAACATCAATAACGACATCCATTATCGATTTTTAGGTTTATTTATCCCATTTAACCTCTAAAAAAAATACGAAATTTTTGTTTGCATATTTGTTTGTACTTTCAAACCATAAGTCTAAATAATAAATTAAGTGAGTTTCACTTTGAAAATGAAGACCTTCCATATACAATTTCATTCCCCTTTTCACCCCTTCGGGGGTAGAATTGTCAAAAACGCTGACACATACATAGGTATTATTTTCAATCGTTAGCCTAATACAAAATTTGAAGATCCTAACCTTCTAAGCTGACGGACGACTTTCATACAAACTTCATCCTCTATTTTACCCCCTTAGGGATGGAATTTTCAAATATCTTTTCTTAGTGGATGACTACTACATAAGATATCTATGTGCAAAATTTCAAGTCTCTAGGTTCAGCGGTTTGGGCTGTGAGTTGATATATCAGTCAGTAAGTCAGGACTTGAAATTTATATATTATATAACTCTATGTACCATTGTTCACAAAATGGTTTCAAATGCTAAACCATCTAATATCACAGAATATAATAGTACTAAACGTCAATATGTCTAATAGGAAAACTAAACTATACTTAAAGAATAAGTAGGTACTTATGATCATCATCCGCAATAAAAATCAAGGTTTATACGATGAAACCAATTGTTATTCTGCAAATATCAATGTCATTGGTCTTATTATCATTTCAAATAATAAAGTTGAAACAATTATCTGCAATAGCAGAAAAGTCTTTAATCATCATTAATTTAAAACAATGCGCAAAATGTTAAACCGTTGGATAGTCGTAATTGGCGTACACAATTTTGTTAAATTTATATGTTTGTAACTTTAAATGATATTGTGCTGTCTAAAAATAAAAATTAAGACTAAATACTAATTTACTCCGCTGGTTGGTACAGTTGTTATGAATCTATACAGGGTTGTTACACCAACAACCTCGCAGAAGTAGATTACTAACGTCATTTCTTTTACGACCTTTTCGAAAAAAGACAAAAAAATAGACTTTCCATACCAATGTCCGAACAGCTAATCGAGTTTTGTATGGAAAGTCGTTTTTTTTGTATTTTTCGGTAAGTCGTAGAAGAAACGTTGTTGTTATGATGTCAGTTAGCAATCCACTGTTGCGAGATTGTTGGAGTTTTAAAAATAAAAAATAAATCAGTGCTTTGTTCAGTTATGTATCGAATCAAATACATAACATACTTATTCTATTGAAGACGATAGCGGGCATGTGTATTCAGTGTGTTTTTCAGTACCTAACTTCATTAGTCATGTCTGCATTTTTCTTCTGTAGCATTTTCTTTTGTAGCAATTTTCTTTTGTAGCAATTTTCTTTTGTAGCATTTTCTTTTGTAGCATGTTATTGAAAAACGTTGTTTTCGCAATACATTTTAATCGTCTGTGATCTGTACCCTTAGCACGAACAGCTATCGAGAAAAAAAAACGCGCGTAAAATTACTCGATAGAAAATTCTCTATGAAAAATTTTATTTCGCTTATCAGCGATAGATGGCGCTGTACAAATTTCCAATACAAAATTTATCTATCGAATGATTTTACGCGCGTTATTTTTTTCGATAGCTGTTCGTGCTAAGGGTACAGACTAAATAATTTCACTAGAAAAACAATTGAATTCGAATTGCTTTCAAATATTTTGATAATTATAATTGATCAAAGAATACATTGTTTGAACACTGGAAGAAATTGTGTGAAATTGTCCATGCATTTATTTTTATTTTTGAAAAAGGTTGTAACTTTTCACAGCTCATAGCTATATTATTATTATGATTTCAATATGAAATAAGAGGTGCCCTTGTACTACAATTCTGTCCACTTCTTTTATGTTAAAAATTGTGTGTGTACAATAAAATAAATTAAATTGTTTTAGGACCCCAGTACGGTTCGCTGCAAAAACAAACGAGCAAGACTAATGACAATGAGGAATACCTGTGGATGATGTAAGTAAAACTATTTCATTAGAAATTAAACACTTTTTACAGATTACAGCGCAGCAGGATTAAGAGGAAAAACAAGATCCTTCGATCCAAAGGTGCACCCTCGTCGGTGGATCGTAGAAGAATGAGAGTTAGTTTGGATTATTTAGTTTGGAAATCAATAATACAATACAGTAATACGCGCTGTAATCCGTAAAAAGGTTTTTTATTTTGTATCTAATGAACTCGATTTTTGTAAATCTTCAGACTCAAAATTGGCTAACAAAATGATTTGTTGTGAAAAAGACAACCGTTGTCAGTAAATGGATGAATGGCCCGTTAAAGGAGTGAAATAATTCTTTAGTAAATTAGGTACTTTAGTTATTCCTGACCGCACTTTTCATGTTAGTTGTCGTCTGACTTTCAAATGTTTTCTGCAATCTTTGTTTAGTGATGAGTGGAACTAAAAGTGTCAAGTCAGTGTCGACACTGCATTCATTATGCAAATATATTCTTTTGTATGGTAATAAATGGACTTTGGGAAGGAACAAGTGACCTACTGAACAACTGGTTTTCATTAGACTTCCCTGAATTTCAGTTCTCCATCGCCATAAGATAAAGATTAGTCGACAAGCCAATGACAATTTGGTGAGCAGAATGATTGTGTTGTGGAATGATTATTAACTAACTTCGTTGTTAAACACTTTCCATTCTATAAAGTGTATTGTAAAAAAAATATTGAAATAGAATGAAATCACAGGTATCAAACGCGTTTATACTAAAAACAAATATTCCCGACCGACAGACGTTTCGACCGAGTTGCATCGGCCGTGGTCACGGGCTGACGATGCAACTCAGTCGAAACATCGGGAAAAGGTAGGTGTTTAAACATCATGTTTTCAGTAACATAATTGGTTAGTGCATTGGGCCGGAATCCTAAGGGTGCGGGTTCGAGTCCCGTCTGAGCTGCTACGGGTGAATCGATTTTATCTAGTATTTTGCTTAATAATATAAAAATAGCATTGTGAATGCTAAAATCAAAAAATTAAATAACCATGTTTTCAGTTTAAACACGTTTTATACCTGTGATTTTAATCTATTAAAATACGCGAAAGTTTAAAAGTATATCTACAATTGAAATAGTTAATTTAAGAATTTGCACTAGTTGGATTAGTCAGACTATAGGTAGCTCTATGCATGCATGTTGAAAACTACCCAAAAAGTATAATTATTTATCTTTAAATAATAATTTACTTACAACCATAGACTCATAATATTAACTATCTCTAGATCCATTAACATTTTTCCCGTGAAACCATTTCCCTAATTTATTCAGCGAATAAAAAACTCATATTACACCAAAATATGAAATAGATAACCAAAATATGAAATGAAATAGATTTTGATAATAAACGTTAACAATTATCTCATTTAGCAATAACAGTTAGGCCTAAATTATAATTATGTTGTTTTATATTTTTTCTTAAATATTATTAACATTAAAAAGGAATGGACGTAGTTGCACACTTGTGTTTGCTTATTTTTTTTCTTTTTATTGAATAAGTAATATGTTTCTGCTAACTGCAGACCCAACTGCAACCCATTCACTACACAGTACTATCATAAAAACATGTTAAATGTACAGTCGCACAAATCATTTTAAAGGCACAATTAGTGTCTAAATTAATATTGTAAGCTAGTACTCAATTTTATGCTATGGTACTGACCTTGTATTTTCTGTATGTCATCAACCAACAGTGACTGTGCATGGTTGCTCTTGACAACAGAACTAGACCAATACCATGACACAACATTTTGTAGTTGTGATATAACAAAATATGTAGGTACTGTGTTCTTGCAATGTAGGATTTTTGCAGTCGTGGTAATAACAGTTAGTCGCTGTAATTAAGGTTTTAATTTTTCATAATGCAAACCGCATAAACCACCAACTTTTTGAATAAAACTAAGCGTTACGAATGCAAAAATAAACTGCGACTTTTAATTTATACGTAAGTTTTACGTATGTAACAACATTACAGTAAAATTTAAATAGAAAATATTTTAGAAATAATAATAATAATAAGCCTTTTATTTCTGAGCTATACTTTGGTTGATACATAATATATTAGTATTTAAATAACATCTCTCCGCTCAGTGTGCCTTTTGGCAAAGGCCTCCTCCAACCCCCTCCAGTACTGCCTATCAGCAGCCACTCTCGTCCAGAATGGCCCTAGGGTCAACTTTAGGTCGTCTTCCCATCTTCTTATGGGTCGACCTTTGCTTCGGTGCCCATCCCTTGGATACCACAGCGTCACTCGTTTGCTCCATATCTTTATTGCAGCGAAGCATGAGGCCGGTCCATCTCCATTTTAGTTGGTTTTGTTTTGTTTGACATATGCCTGATGTGAGTGTTTTGGATCCTATCCTGTAGTTTTATGCCCAACATGCTTCGCTCCATAGCTCTTTGACATTTGGCTAATTTGTCTCTGTGAGCTTTTGTCAGCGCCCAAGTTTCACAGCCATATGTTATGCAGGGTAAAATGCAGGTGTTAAAAACGGTTTTCTTTGTTTTTATACTGAAGTCTTTACTCTTCATTATTTCCTTCATGGACCAGTATTTGTTCCACCCATATGTAATTTTTTTGTCTATTTCCTTGGTCATTAGGTCTTTGGGTGATATTATTTGCCCAAATTACACATACTCCTTAACATATTCAAGCTTTCGTCCGCTGACCGTTTATTTTAGAAATATTAAATCAATAACACCACACGTTTTTTAAATAACACACAGATAACTTTACACAAGTGTCACACGATAAGTGTATTTATAAACTTACAGATTAGGCACTGTAGTACCAATAGTAGGTATAATAATAATTACTATCTGTGGTACCTACTGTGTAATAATGAACTCGCCGAGAGGTGATCAAACAAGTTATATTTTCACTAAAAGATGACAGTGGATATTATTCTTTACTCTAGAATTTGTAACAAAAACAATGTTTTGGTGAAAATGTATTCATGATTCTTAGGTACCTACCTGCTTAACGCTTCATATTACAGGGATATACTAGTAAGTACTTAGGAGCTCGGTGGCGCAGTGGTTTAGTGCCTGGCCCAGCGATTGCGGAAGTTAAGCCGTTGGTCCCGGCTGCATTTGCAGTCGTTAACACCCACCAATCCGCTTTGGGCCCGCGTGGTGGGTTATGGCCCATCCTCCTTACCACCCATAAGGAAGGCCTGTGCCCCAGCAGTGGGGACATCAAAAATGGCTGATGGACTGGACTTAAGTAACTGTTAAATGGTTAAAGTAACAACATTGACGCAACAAAAAGTAACAAAAAATAAAATCGAATATCAGTGTGATGCTAACTATGAAATAAATAGGTACGTTTTCACATTAATTTAGAATGTGAAAAACGCTTCCTGGTTTAACCTAATGTCAAAAGATACCTTCTTTCATCTGAGCTATCTAAGTACCTACCTAAACTATATTGTCCGAAATATTATTTTTAAATGGCACAAGGAGATACCACATGCGCCATTGCAAAAGTCTCATTAGCAATAATGGTAGATGTAGAAGGTCGACCGCTGCATGACGCTTCGGCTGCTGGAATGAATTCCGTCTCTTGCCACCGCGTTATGAGTGAAGGAGACGAACTGAATTCTTTGCCACACGATGGTGTCGAAACCCTAGGTTGCGTGCGCCCGCGCAGCCGGCGCGCTCTCGTGAAACAGTTCGCGGTTGGAGTGTGCTCCAGCGTACCGGTATACTGTGGTCTTTATTGAAAGTGACAGTGATGCTTAATATGGAGCACGTGTTCAAGTTGTCAGGATAACGACCGCGAGGACGCGCCTGCTGCGGTTTGTACTTTGTTTACATTTTGCATGCACCCCAAACAGTAATCACGTGTAATGTAAACAAATAAGTAAACACATTTTTTCAAAATATAATTCTTTGTAATTTCTACATCGTAATTGGGTAATAATATCAATGATTTTACTCCATGGGAGAAAAACTTTAACAAATGACGTTAAACACTTTTCATTAAGAAGATGCGCGCGCGACTATTAATCCAACGTTTTCATCGCAGTCAATGCCAAACAAACCAGTTTCTGATTAACGAATAATAATAAACAAAGCCAGATGAGAACGGCTATTATAGAAATTAACTTCTAGGCAGTATAACGTGCCGATATAAATATTAATAGACTGTAAATTTGGTGTGAATATAAAATTGGATTTAATATACGTATCTTTGTTTTACAAGGTAAGCTACTATTACATGGTGTCGCAAGATCTGATACCTACTGTTTGTGCTTAGGATGTGTTTCAAGGTAATAACAATTTGCTTTGCTAACTAATGTGTCTTACGTATGAAATAATTATTTAGATATTGTGTTGTGTGGTGTTACGTCTTGTTATTAACTTTGTTCTTTGCACGGTATTCTATAATCCCATAACTAGGTAGAAAATGCAAAAAAATATGTGTCAAAACTAACAGCCACGTGAGTTAGCTAATCCCTTTACCCCAAAACGGTGGTTCGATCGAAGTGGAATAAGAAATGAATAATTATACTAGCGGCTGCACGCGACTTCGTCTACGTGGAAAGTTTTTTTGCTATCCCTCGGAAACAATACTTTTTTTCGGCATGAAAAGTATCTTTTGTCCTTTTCTGTACCCCTGTAAGTAAAATTTCATGATGATCGGTTCAGTAGTTTAGACCTGAAGACGTAACATACAATCAAACAAACGGACTTCGCATTTATAATATTACTAGCGGCCGCCCGCGGTTTCACCCGCGTGGTTCCCGTTCCCGTAAGAATATCGGAATAAAAAGTATCCTATGTTTTAATCTAGGCTATCTTCTATCGGTGTACCAAATTTCAACCAAATCCATTTAGTAGTTTTTGCGTGATTGAGGAATAAACATCCAAACCCACAATTTTTCACATTAGGATCCACTTTTTGTCCCAAAACAGTAGATCGAAGAGGAAAAACATATCTACAGATCCACAGGGTTGGAGCCTCATCAGTGGATCTTACTGGAATACTAAGAATGTATGATTATATTTCAATCCACTTTTGTCCTAAAACAGTGGATCGAAGAGGAAAAAAATATCCATAGATCCACCAGTACTGGAATAAGGGAAATGACCATGGATTTTACTTTTATAGGTATCTATTGATTTTAAAACATAATGTTTTGAATGAAATAACTTATAGCAACAAAGCTACGGTGATAATTGCAATTACCTTGTTTAGAATACTGACTCTATTGATTGGTCATGCAAATGTATTTTATGAAATAGATAATTTCATTGTAAGAAGAAATACGCTATCTATTGTTTATTATTATAAATTGCTATGAATTATTCGTGTATTTTTCCAAGTTACAGTTCTTTTCTCTACAAAATAATATGAAAGATCCATGTTTATATTTTTCTTATTTTATTCATACCAAGTGAGTAAAGAGATTAGGTTCATACAAACAAATGAAAGTGAAACATATCTCTTCTATTCTCTCTCTATTCTCAGATTTTATTTAGAAGTTGAGGGTTATAGAGGTCTTAGTTTAAAACAAGGCTAAAAATACTCAAGGTCAATATTATTAAAGGTCATAATGTGTGTGGCTATTGCGAAAATTTTGAAGGCAAGCCGCTAGCTACGTCGGGCTAGTATGTTTGATAAAATATTTGCATAGCATCAACAATATTACCTGCTGTCCTCTTATTTATATGTAATGTAATCGACTTTATTTTTTACTTAGGTACCTATACTATTAAGGAT
This sequence comes from Agriphila straminella, assembly GCA_950108535.1. Classification (NCBI taxonomy): domain Eukaryota; kingdom Metazoa; phylum Arthropoda; class Insecta; order Lepidoptera; family Crambidae; genus Agriphila; species Agriphila straminella. Next base: position 7,033,477 of record OX467306.1, on the reverse strand, counting down.
GTAGTGTAAAATTTAACATAACGTACACACACACTATCCATGTATTTGTGTGATGCATTTTAAAAGGACGCTGTAGCTTCGTCGTGAGATCTTATATTGCTATATCTCGGTACTATTAAATCTTTTTTGTAATCTTAGGTCATAATCAAAAGTTATTAGACCATTGACTATTGTTTCTGCCAACATTTTTCTATTTGACATTGTATATAACGCGAGCTAAAGTGTTAGCGAAACAAATATCAGCTGTTTTATACAAAAAATAAGATTTTTTTCGCGATTTCAGAGTTGGTCCCATAGTAAAAGTTGTTCAGTTTAATGGTCTCTATCTACTATATTCGGCATTTAGGAGTATTTTTGTAACACGTTGTATATTGTTTTTAATTTCCATGGTTATTAAGTATTAACGTTATTAGAATAAACTAAATCGGGATTTACACCATGTACCTGATTATTTTTGAGACTCCGATATTTCGGCCATCCTGATTCTTCCGTGATCATGGCGCATGCAACTGCGCCGAAAAAAAATTTCGACAAATAAAGTATAGTATAAGGTCTGTAATTCATGTAACAGCTGATACTTCTCTCGAAGTTGGCAAATAGCGTGTGTAAGGTATAATACAATTGATGCAATGCAAGAAACACTGTATTTCTTATAATCGCGTTGTTGCGACGCTCGCATTGCTCGCGCCCTACATAGGTAGCGGATTAAAAGAAGTTCAAAGTAAAAGTTATCTTTATTACTGCTACGTATGCTATCGATAAGATAAATAGTTTTGAGATATTCGCATTAGCACTTTTTATACCTATATTTATAAACGTTACGTCACTCCTTTATCATATTGTGTATGCTAGACAAAAATTTACTTTACATTGATTAAACTTACCTAATTTTAGCCTTTACGATTGTTTGCCGTTTCTTATAAACATTATTTTACAAAAAATGTACCTACTTATATTGATCACAGTCTTTCTTTTATAAATTAACTAGCTTCCGCCGGCGACTTCATCCACGTGGATATTCGAAAAAAATCCCTAGGGAACAATCCTTTGTCCGGGATAAAAAGTATCATATGTTTAAATCCAGGCTATAAAATGTGTGTGTGCCAAATTTCATAAACCCGTTCAGCCGTTTTTGCGTGATTGAGGTGAGGAACAAACATCCAAACCCACAAACTTTCACATTTATAATATTACTTATATTATATATAATAAATATAAGTAAGAAGTAGGAATAGGATCATAATATATCGGTACAGCGAGTAAATGCCCGAGTAAACTAATTTCGTCTGCCAATAACATTAGGTACCTACTTCCATAAAATACGAAAAGTTGTTTTATCTTCTCGAAACATAAACATAATTTTTACCGCTTCCTAATAACTGTTTGATCATTATGTGACACAGTGATATCGGTACCGTCGTCAAAACGGTTCCAAACAAAAGTATTAAATGTATCGGATCTCAGATCTCAGACGATGATACAACAGCTCTACGATATAATAATATCGTTGAAAGCAGTAATAAATTTTATGAACAACAGCCAAGCAATTTGTGGTATCCGAGACAGATTCACACTTCCCACGTTGGCTCTGTTCCACTCTTGTGCTAGATACGTGATGGTGTATAGGAAAAATTACTGCCAAAAATGTACTGGTCATTTCTTATTCGTGCCTATTTTGGGACACTCCCGTTGCATAATGGACTATCGCGAGTCTTCCTGTGTAATTAATTATTTTGTTCTTCGGAATGTTTCATATTATTATGTATGTAGGTGAATGTATGGTGTATCTGTTACTGTAAAACCCCGAACTTATGTAAATCCTAAGATTAATCAGTAAACCCTAAGATTTACCAACTCTTAATGGTAAAAGTTCGAACTGTTCTGTGATCCTCGTTCATTTCGATAATAATTTAAATGATTTATTTATTTTTATTTCTAGGAAAGCCAACAGCACCAAACTATAATAGATAATGTGAATTGCAATAGATAGCCAATTTAAGGCCTTCACAAATAGTAATTAAAAAATATTAAATTGACACTTACGAACTAAAATTACACACGTTAAGAACACAAATGTCGCTTGTAAATCGCTATTTATGGAGTTATACAGAAAAGATATATCGTAAAATTATTTTAACAAATGTTTTGACTGAAGGTTAATTTAATTTTATTGTAATTAATGATTTAGAAATACTCCTACAGTCAAAATCAAATAATAAAGATAGTGAAGAATAAATAAAAATTATTATGAAAAGTATTTAAGAATTTACTTTATTTTATTAACTTTACTTTATTTTTTTATTTGATATAAATGACTAAGTTATAATAGCTAATTCACTGTTTTGTTAAAAAAAACAACATTTACCAACCGTCATTGGTAAAACCACAGATAATATAATACTATACTAGTAGTAAAACCTAGCATGTGCCAAACTCTAATGGTAAAAGCCCGAAAAATGGTCTCTCTTTCATAAAATCCTTACATTTACCAACTCATGTAGGTAAATCTTAAGATTTTCCAGTAAAATCTAAGATTTACCAATATACGGGCTTTTACGGTAACATATCCACAATTTATACTTCTGAGAATTGCGTGCAGCTAAAATTCTTATTTACTTTCGTTACTTATATTATATCACTTTGTTATGAAATATTTCAAGGTTATATGAAATGGGTTTTTATTTGATAAGATAAAATGGAGCTGTTCAGACGGTACCAAATGATTAGGTTCGACTACAGTTTAATAATCATAACAAGGTGATAAGATATAAATCATTTGGAACTTTTTATTATCTTAAAGTGAATTACGTTTATTATTAACATAATGATAACCATCTTTAATTGCATTATATTTATAGTTTTAATTATGCAAATCAATATCTACATCTATCTATTCTCATTTGCTATTAACGTATCTATGTCCTAGAAAAATAAATAAACCGTGTTCCAGACGGATGTAATCACGCCTCCCAACAGAGGTGACCGCTTGATGCCATTCATTAGACTAGACGGTAGATGTAATCCAAATTTCTCCATCCAATCCAATTGACCTTCAACGTCCTTGGAGGAAGGGCGCAAGTTACATCCGAATCACGGTAATGATGATCTAACAGTATTCCAACTTCATACAAATAGTCGAAAAGCGAGCCATACTTCGATCAAATACCTACGCGCCTCGAGTTGCAACATTACTTTTCCACAAATCTACCCGGTTTTGCATGGGGTGCGTGTTTACAAGTTACCTATAGGTACTTTAACCAACTGAAAGAGAATGAAAATCTACTGTAAGTGCAAATTGAGAGAAATTGCAGTTTTCTTGTTTGTTTAGATGAATGAGTGAACATTTTTGTTAATTAACTGATGATTATAGTGCTAAGGGGATTACAAATTGTTATATTAAAAAGCATTTGCCAAAATCTTGGTAGGCTAAGTAGATAGATGATGAGCACCTTAATTCCTACGCCTGAGTCATAGACTGATTGTAGACAGAACGATTAGCCGTGACAGTTATTTAGTTTAGGCGCATGAAAGGAAAATTATGAATCGAATTCAAAGTGCCATATTCATAAGCAAGAGATAGGTATCAATATGTATTTTTTCTTCCTCTCGAATCTATTTAGAGATGAGCAATTATATTACGCTAACTGAATTTATAATATAAAGTAATTAGATAAATATCATACAGTATTAAACTTGATTGTTGACATATAAAATAAGCAAAGGTATTAAATAGTGCAATTTTATTGATAGGTTTGCAGCCATTCGATAGACACATCGCCCACATGTTCATGCCACCAGTGCCACCTCACTCATTTGCATAACCTTATGCTGATTTACTATCTGGTTGGTATGGCGGAATTATCAGAGCATGTCACATAAGCATGGTGATATGTAATTTTACTTTTAGTTATTACACTAATTACTATTATTTGTGTTGCAATACCCTGCAGGGTTCATGTTTTGGTTTCTGTTACCTAATTTGTACATCTCTTTCCACATACATGACTGCAATAAATAACTTTGTTTTGATTTGATTGATTTTTCGCGTAATAATTTTGGTACCTAATGTGGTATTTACACGTGTCGACTTGGCAGGCAACTTGGCAGGCGACTTTAGTCAATTAGCGCTTTTTTATCGACGATCGCTTGTAAAATCGAGTCGCCTCATTGAATTAGGTTTGAAATTAATTTTACAATTGCTGATTGTCAATAAAAAGCGCTAATTACTCCATAAGTGCTTATTTTTCAAAATTGAGCATGCAAATGAATGCAAAGCTCACTCAAATTAACATTAATCTCTTGGAACGAAAGTCTAGCTTTCATCATCAACTACTTGTTTTAAAATGTAGGTACTATCGACAACACCTCCGCTTTACTCGTACCACTCATAAGGTAAAAAATCGCATACACGCCGCACTCACACACGTTTAGTTTGTGCTAGGGCAATACGCGCACACACGATTTGTTATGCAAAGTGGTAAAGCACGTTGCCGATCGTACATATAGCAAAGCTGTTGGATCATACACTGTAGCCTGTATTCTTCCTTCTCACCCCATCTCGATTAGTGTCGCACGTGCGTCATTTCATCCAAAAATATACTAGCAGGAACTTTTTATTGCAATATCGACGTGTTCGCTCCACTCGGAACGAAATCGATAATAGGAAACGATGATGAATTCTTTTGAATTCTGATTACTTATCTAGGTTTGAAAATAAAATCACGTTTTATACAATGACAGAAAAGAAAACCTTATTTGTATTATTCTTCTCGAATTTGTATTATTGGGAAAACTGATTGTTTTCTTCTAGAGGAAATTAGATAGCTGAAAAACAACAGTTACCAAAATGGCATACAAAAGTTTTTGACAAAACATTGGAATGTACTTGAAATAGAAAGAGCAATAGAGCAAGCCCTGAAACCATTATACCCTAATCACTTAATACAGCTTTAGCAGGGATATCCGAAGTTACTAATCCTTCGAATTTCGAGGTGATCAGTGCCAATCACTTGACGTGTGTCCAAAACTTGACGATGTTCCTACAACGTCAAACTTAATCCAATAGATAAAAAGTTAAATTCACTTTTTTGATCACATTTCTTATATTTATGTTTTTTGATTCATTGTAATCGAATACAATATGTTACTTTTATCATTTACTTACGTTATATTATGTTTCAACTTTCCGTTGTAGGTACATAATAATAAGATAATGATTATTTATTATTAAATTGGTAGAGTTACTTATAAGTAGGTACATTATATTCTTGAATGTATCGGTTTTATCTGGCAATTCGCCAGATAGTATGGCAACTGCTTTGATTATTTAACTGGTAACTCTGAGGTTATCTTTATTTTGTTAAACACACGAGTCATCGTAAAAGCTATTGATAACAGCCACAACAAGCAACAGTAACGTAACTCTAATTTTTAATAAAAATATGGCAAAAACAAAAGTATAATAATACTTATCTGTATTCTTTCTGCGCATAAATAAGCTCAAACTTATTATCAGAAGACAACTCTCGTATCAATTTTATTTTATTTGGATACTCAGAAATTCGTATCATGTGATGAAGAGGTCACCAAACAGTGTTTATTTATGATTTAATCAGTTCAAAGTATTTTTTTTTTAAATAAACGGTGATGCTCACTAAATCAAAACTTTTCAGCTTACATATGAATTACCCTATGTTCTAGTTAGACATTATATGGACTCTGAGCACATAAGTTTATTTATAACTATTAGTCATCAGTTACCATAAACTGAATCGTTGATTTATAAAGATCGTTATTGTGACTGACCCGGACTTTATTCCATTCAATTGAACCAATTATTTTGTCGAGTCCCTATTTGATCGTGCAGCTCGGTTGCTACGAGTATAATTACTTATAAATTAGAAACATTCTAGGCATTTTTTCAAAGATTGGAATTTAGAACGCATCGTGAGTCTATGAACGCCACCAATCAAGAAAAAATAAAAACAACGAAATAAATAATGTTTAAAAAGTAAAAAAAAACTAGAATTAGTTTTACCTAAACTATTTTTGTATTTAGCCGTACAAGTGGACTCACGATGCATTCTTAATTAAAAATAATAAAGAATATTACATACAAACAAGATCCGCGCGAAAACCATAACCCTCTTGCAGTCGGGTAAAAATTGAATGAATGGAACGCATACGTAACTATTGTTAATTGTAAACTAACAAGTAATAACTCGACGCGATCATTAATAGTTTAAAGTGTACAACTAATGATCTATTGTATTCATTAATCTGAGACCATCTAAGACACTGTTTGCTTTCAATTTGTAACCAATATTATTTATGAGATAGTTAATATTGTTTATTAGATTAGTTATTAATTTTCCGACGTTTCGGGCCAAGCCAAGTTAAATCAGTCGTAGTCACGGGCTGACTTTATTAATAACATTGAAATAAATAACTGTTAAAATTTACTGAGTATCACAAGCTGATGAATCTTGAGCGAATTTCAGTAATGTTACATTACAGAAATTCGCTCAAGATTCATCAGCTCAGGATGTAATATACTTTTTTACCATCGCCACTCAAAAATGTGCGTCTTATTCATTGATAACAGTGAATAAAACCCGTTTTTATTCACCGAGTGAATAAAAATATTTTGAATTTGGAACAAGCGCGCATCGTATGAATTAGGTACAAAAAAAATAAAAGGTGCTGAAAGTATGGAGCTATTCCATAGATAAAGATATAGTTCTACAATTAAATGACAAAAATAATCCCGCCAATTTTATTTAGGTTCTTTTTAGTGTCTTATCTTTGGGTTCTTTTCTAAAAAATATCCTGCTAAATCAATTGGGTCCTTTTTAGTGTCTTATATTTGGGTTCTTTTTTTACATATTTGAAGGAGATTAGTTGTTCAGTCTTGCATCAGTCCATTCCATCAGTCTGGTACGATCTTCAGTCTGTAAAAAATTAAAGTCTATACAAACTGATGAAGTGGACTGATGCCAGACTGATCATGTAGTTTCCCTCTTAGTTAGGTCGGTGGCGCAGTGGTTTAGCGCCTGGCCCAGCGATTGCGCAAGTTAAGCAACGTTCGCAAGGGTCGGTCATGGGATGGGTGACCAAAAATGTATTATCTCGAGCTCCTCCGGGCTTCAGAAGGCACGTTAAGCCGTTGGTCCCAGCTGCATTTGCAGTCGTTAACACCCACTAATCCGCATTGGGCCCGCGTGGTGGGTTATGGCCTGTCCTCCTAACCACCCATAAAAAAGGCCTGTGCCCCACAGTGGGGACATCAAAAATGGCTGATGGACAACTATAAATACTATAGGTACTGCTATTTTTTTTTCTCGCAGTCAATGGTAAAAAGTAGAGTACACAACTCGTGAAAAAAAATTTCATCTCGGTCCTTTGTATCCCTCGAACTAAATTCCCTCTTTTTTCACTTGTTGTATAATCTACTATTATTTCCCCAGTCGAGCGAAACAGGTTAATCTTCAAAGAATCTATTAATCCAGTATAAATAGTGTCTGTAACGTTGTTTCTTTACTTATATTGTTTTTTTTTTGTTTGTTACAGGTGGCGTTCTTAGTTGTACGATCGCCGTAAGCAGAGCTCGGTCCCGAGACCGCGTTTCGGACAGTTCTTAGTTATCAACTGTGACATTGCGATATAATGAACGGTTTTGTAACGCGCATGGAACAACTGCGAAATATCGAGTGAAAATGATGTTGGAACAAGTGGCATTTCTGCCCACGTGGTTCCTAATGGCGTGGCTAGGCGCCTGCATACTATTCAGCCCTTTCGCAATATTTTTTGTGGTGTGTTTACCGCAATTGCCACTTCTAGTCTTAAGAAGGGCTTGCCATATTCCGTTCGAGTATATTTGATGTTGATATGCTGAAAAGCATATACCGCATGAACGATGATTGTGCTCGATTAAAGATAAAGTTAACCATTAGGTTTAGTATGTGTAAAATGGTGTAAATATTATAAAAATAATAAAGGCATGGTTATAATCTATGGACTTGTATTTTATTTAGTAACCGATTCGAAGTATTTTAAGGTTCGTTATTTTTTTTAAATAATGTAAGCATTTATAATTAAAACTATAAACAGATATTTCAGTGTTAAGTGGCTGTCAATGAAAAAGTTACTAGGTAGGTATACCTATCTTATTGTTAACAACTGTTGCAAGTGTAACAATATACAAATAAATAAGTTTGAATTATTATTCTGCTTATACCTATTCATAACTTCTGACATCAGAATGTATGTAAGCAGGTGTTTTTCAATTCAGGCAATTTCAATAAAATAATTAATCAACTTCATTCACAATGACACCGAACTTGGTCTTCGGTATATCTACCTATTTAGCGGCCATTTATTCAACAGTTACAGTAGTTGTTAAATCAAATAAGTAGTTACTTTTGCGAAAGTTATAACAATTAAACATCTATATCTATCACAGAAGAATAATCACTATAATAAATCTGTAACTAAGCCGACTTAAATAGAATTTCAGAAAAAATATGTACTTATTACAGATATACCTATTCTCTTAGAGGTTGAGTGGGACTAGGCAGAATTATCAAATTAATCAAAAATAGACCTTCATTTTATTTTGTACTTTGTCTTTGGCTTCAATCATTCGTGCACCCGCGATAGCGGGGCTAGCGGGGTAGATAACTTACAAAGTTCTAAATCTAAATTATTAAAACCATATATGGAATGTTAATATTAATACCTTAAGTAGGTATATATATTTTTTTGAATATTACATAAATAAAAAAAATCAAGTAGGTAATGAAATAGATGTCGATACGATGTTTTAAAAATCTGTGAAAAACAAACTACGAGTATTTTTTACCTAATACCTAAGTACTTCGATTTTTATCACACTTTTTTAGTTTTATGTTTTTGTTTTTCAATTCAATTCAAATTCATTTATTACAGACAACAGAGATGGGTTAGTAAATAAAAGATACCTACTTATTTTTTTTTTATATCTAGCATTTCCTAAAGTGTGAGCAAAGCAATCAAAACCGTACGTACCTATATCCTTTAACGTGCTTTAATGAATAGAGCGAAGTGGATAGATTTTAAATGCAATATGCAGGTACCTAGATGCTTTTAACTCTTATTATTATGTTTTCAACTTTTCAACTTAAAACTATAAAATAATTGGACAAGGGCCTTTTGGGTCATAATTATTAAAAATAACATCTATCTCAATTTTGTGCAAATAAATAATTCTGCTTTTAATATTGCTTATTGAACAGAGATTTCAATTCTTCTTATACTTATATCTACGAGAACAGTTTGCGCTGAACGCAGCAATTTCTGTTATCTCTGCTATTGCTATGCATGTATGTAGTAGGTACTTGTAATGTATATTTATAAGAATTGTCCGGCTATAACTAGTTAAGCCCAGTATTCTAAAGAGATAATACACACAACTAAAAAATTACTTACATTATTAAGTATCTAGATACTTATTTACAGACATAGGTATGTTTAGAATTCTCAATTTTGTGAAAAGATATCTAGATTCCATTCGCGAATTTAAAAACCAAACCTCTTTCAAAAACCTTGAAATAACCTTACAAAAACAGCTTCAAAAATAAACAGCTCCAAGAAGCTAGAAATTTAATATTCAAATCTGCATAATAATTAACTCGAAAGTTTGTACCTACGCATACCTATCTAATCTAGGTAAAAACTATTAAACAACGCCTTGAGTCAAGTAACTAATCGAGTAACATACATAAAAACAAAGATTCCGACGAACTGAGAACCTCCTAATTTTTTTAAGTCGGTTAAAAATTAAATAACTATCATTTATGAAACACTAGAGATAGATAGAACTAAAACATTGCATTACGACAAATGTATTTTTTGTTTATTTATGTAGTTGTAAAATAAAAGAATAACGAATAAGGCTTTTAATTAGGTCGCTTTCTTGTGTAGGTATTGATTTGATTTTTTTACCGAATCCTTGTAATGTCCCGTTCGCTGAGGCATCCTTAATACTTACAGGAAGGAGTCTTTTTGGCAGATTGTTTTCAGCAGTTAAATCATGTCTATGAAATAGTAAGTACCTACCTACCTACTCGATGGGAAGATGGTGGAAAATAGTTATTTACTAGCGTAGTACCTAACTAAATGTCTTAATTTTTGCTTTACTCACGACACGCTGAAATTTCAAAAACTTTTACTTATTTTCGCGATATCAGGGTTGGCCCCATAGTAAATGTTGCTAGTAATTATGAGTGGAACAACCCCACTGCAGAAACCAAATGATTAAAATTTAATTAACAACGCAACGGTCAAAATGACTACGACTAAGTACATTATCATCCAATCGTATTAATATTAAATAGGTAATGAAATGAAATGAAAATATCTTTATTTAAATTAGCTCACATTCACATAATAAGCATTTTTAAATCGTCAAATCTTTTACCCATTATGAAGTCTTTTAGCTGACAAGAGAAAAATGAGCGAAAAAAACTTGTCAACGTTATCAGATGGAACGATATTTACAAATTTGTATATCGTTTCCAGATTTTATAATAACAAAGATTAACCATTATTTAATTAGCTCATTTCTTAATGAATTTCAAATGACTTAATCAAATTACCAAAGTTTACAATCAACATACAATTCAATAGGTACCTATGCGTTAAGATTTCTAGTAGTTAAATTCCGAAAATTACCACAATTATAAGGTATTTTATATTATTTTGGTAGGTAAGTACTTATCGTAATAACAATTTATAATTCATCTCAGAAATCAAATGAAAATAGTAAACGAGGTTCAGCATTCACAATAATAAAATTAGCATTAGGAGGAATAAATAAATAATTAAATACCTAGTTTTGTTATTTGATTGCCACTTATTGAAAAGGGAAAAAGCTACTTATCAAATGTTCAGGAACTCTTGCCAACTGGAAAATACCGTTTCAAAGAACATATAGCGCCATCTGTTTGCTAGTTGTAAATTCATTAAGTAGGTACGTCGTCGGTCGCTACGAGCAAACTTTTGTGCTTTTCTTATTAGCTGTTGGAAACGTTTCATTGTAGTTTTGTAGATGTCATTGCGAATGGTAGTAAATTGCTCTTGCCGTGTGCCTGGCGGGTCTTTATTTCGAACTAGCTTCCGCCCGCGACTTCGTCCGCGTGGACATTCGATAAAATCCTCATGTTTTAATTTCATTAAATTCTGATCAGCCGTTTTTACGTGATTAGGCGGGTTCCCACCAAGCGCGCTGCCTCGCGAGGCAGTGGCGCTACCATGAGTTGATGCAAACTGTTTACGTTACCGTAAACTATCGTTTTGTCTCTTTCACTCGCACTGACTGTGAGCAGTATATCCGATAGTTTACGGTAACGTAAACAGTTTGCATCAACTCATGGTAGGGCCACAGGACGTTTGCCGCACGGGCCTCGCACGAGGCTGCTCGCTTGGTGGAGACCCGCCTAATCACGTAAAAACGGCTGATCAGAATTTAATGAAATTAAAACATGAGGATTTTATCGAATGTCCACGAGGACGAAGTCGCGGGCGGAAGCTAGTTTATAATATTCAGAATTGTATCCAGAGATATTAGTATCCCGTTCCCGTTCCCGTTCCCGTTCCCGTCCCTGTCCCCGTCCCCTGGATGTGCATGTCCAGGTCCAATCATGTCCACCGTGTTGGACTTCAAAATAAATGTCATTTTCGCAATCACCATCCCATGAAACCTCAAGAACGACATCCACATCGATTTTCATGTTTACTTACCCCATTTACACCTTAAGGGATGATTTTCAAAATAACAAAATATGTGTTTGCCTATTTATTTTTAGACATGCTCCTACGAATTTTAAAGTTGTAATGTCTATTTTATATTATTTTTCCATACAAAATTTGAACCCCATTTTCACCCCTTTAGGGGTCAAATCATGTCCACCGTGTTGGACTTCAAAATAAATGTCATTTTTGCAATCGTCATCACAGAAAACCCCAATAACGACATCCATATCTATTTTTGGGTTTTTTTACCCCTTTTCATCCCATTTCATCCCCATAGGGGTTGAAATACTAACAATAACAATATACGTTGCGTTAGATTTCCATCCATAAGCCTAAATTATAAATTTAGCAATTTTTACTTTGAAAATAATGGATTTCCTTCAATACACAACTTCATCGCCCTTTTGACCCCTTCGGGGGTAGAATTTTGAAAAACGCTGAGACCCGTGTTTATTAATTTTCAATGGTCAGCCTAATCACAAAATTTGAAGATCCTAACTTCAAAACTGAGGGACTTTCATACAAACTTTGGACCCCCGTTTCACCCCCTTGGGGGGTGAGTTTTGAAAAATCCTTTCTTAGTGCACCCCTGGACCTCATAAGGAACCTACGTGCAAAATTTCAAGTCTCTAGGTTCAGCGGTTTGGGCTGTGCGTTGATATCTCACTCAGTCAGTCAGTCAGTCAGTCAAGACTTTGAATTTTATATATATAGATTATCAAACTTCTTTTAAAAACCAGAAATAAAGGCATGACAAAAAGTTAAACAAAGATAATAAAAAAGTTTGTTAAAGGATGCGGTTTAAAATTTAACTATTGGCAATACGGGTGGCAACTCTAAATTGGTATGCTAGATTGGAATATGTAATCGCGGCTTAATCCTTGTAACTTTATTTCTTTTATCTTTATTATTTTAAAAGTTGGTGTTAGAAATTAAAAAAGCACTTTGCTTCACGCTCAAGCAAAATCGATTTTTGCTGCGAGTTTTTACGCGCCAAAAGCGCCCTTTTCGTGCTGGAGAGGTGAAAAATGAATTAATAGTTCGCCATATTTTATCAAATTACTTATATTATATAAAGAACTATAAAGCAAAATAAGTTTTTAATTTTACTTCACTAAGATTAAATCTGCAATTCAATATTGAAGGTTTTAATTAGGTATAGTAGATAAAATCTTTATGTCTATTTCTTGATCTGAAGTTAACCTACAAGATATCTTGAAGTCAATGTTTCGAGTTCTGCAAAACCACATTTCTTAAATAGGGTTAAAGTTTATCTTAACAGTAGTATTAACTCTTTCTTAACATGATCTTAAATACTGTGCCCACTTTTACTTAACTAGCCCTTGGAGTGTATCTTATGAAGATATCTTGAAGTACATATTAGTCTGAGCCAAGACAACAGCTAGAATTCGTCTACTTGCCTTCAAGATAAATATGTACAATTCCTTTTAAACGACATAACGGATTTCCTTGATTAAGATATCGTTATTTACTACCCGTCTGCAAGAGGGTTGTGTTTTTCGCGCGTATCTTGTTCAAATCATTCATAATGTCACTTTCTTTATGCATATATGCATGCCTCAGACTGCATGTTGCCTTTAATATTTAATCTTGTTTCCATCTTTTCAGTTGACTTATCTTAAGTAGGCGGGGGTTTTTTTTTAATTTATTTGTTTGTGTAAGAAACCACGTCAAAATAATCTTTTCACTCCTCTTGCTCAAAAAGTCCGTCATTGTAACGTACAAGAGCCGAGATAAAGTAGCATAATAACCCCTAGGGGTTAAAGTTTTTTCTTTTTTAATGTTTGTCTATTACCAATGAGCCTACTAAATCGAAAAAGTATTTATTCATAATCACGAATAAAAACTCGCTCGACTTTAATACTGGGGGTCTATTACGAAAAGTTTCATGCGATACACGCAACTGCGTCCGTGCTTCGTTATGATTGTTTCCTATTACAAAGCACTTGCGTATGCGATATCGCAAAGTGATTGCGTAAGTTTGACAGTTTTTCTCTAGCGTATCCGACATCATTCATTCAATAGTCTTTGGGCTACGATAGCCAAATTAAAAATGTGTTTAATAGCCACAACCGACGAACTGCAGACGACTATCGTGACCAAGTGATTGCGTACGTTTTTTTCGTAATAGGCCCCCTGTTTCTCATTCTTATTTTTGAAAATGGAACTAAAAGCATCTCTCCGGTGAAATCATAGACTTATTTATACTCTGTGCACAGAGTGAATCGTAGAATGTGTGTTTGGGTTGCTTAGCTGCTACAGCAGAAATATAAAAAAGGTACCATGGCGCGAAATCTTTAGAATTTTTCTATAATTACATACTGATTGAAGTGACTGTAATAGGAAAAAAATAATTTTAATCTTTTGCCGTCAACAAATCATTTATTTAAATATTGTACAAAAAGTTTATGAAGTGGAGGATAGAAAAACGAGTGGATTCGTTTACGGAAGTAGGTAGGTATACTATTTAATATTGTATTTTATTTTCTCGCAATCGTAGTGAAAAGTATAGTGTAACACACGACGCTAAAACCCATTGTAACTCGGTTTCTATTTATTCCCTCGCTAAAGCTCGGGAATAAAACTACCTCGTATGCAATGGGTCCTTTTAGCGTCTTGTATAACAATCTACTATTATTCGAATGAACTTAAAGCGCTTTTGAATCGTCAAAATTCCAAACTTTTACTGACTAGAAGAACGGACACAGCAAACTTACCAACTGCGTTGTAAAACTAATGTCTGCCAGTTACTAATACCACAGTCCAAAATGGGAGTTGGCATTAAACGAGGCCTGCCCAAATGGGCGATTATAAGTAATTCAGTATAACTAAGAAGCTTATCAGTTACTGGGACAAAGCACGGGCCATTGCATTCGCTAGCAAGGACGCTTACACAGACTTAGTTTCGCTAGAAATGACGCTTGTCCACTTTTCTATTAAGGCGCGGTGGTAGTGAAACTAGCGCCGACACTACATTTTTTTATTACTCGTAAACCAAGTCAATATTTAAAAATATTGCAGTATTCTAAAAAAAATTTTTTTTTCCACTACGTATAATAGTACAGCCGCCATGTTGTTTTTTTTATAACGCCACCTTCTTAAGAGGATTGTCAACCACGTGGTCTCCATACAAACGGCGATAACGATTCCCACCCTCTAAACCTTAACCTACAGTAATTAATTTTTGTTATTTTTTTGAAATGCCTAAATACTAGGGCTGTACGTTTTGATTTTTTAAATATCTATAATACATTTCGAAATATTTGCATTTTAGTGATTTCATACAAAACACAGATATTGCCAATATTTTCAAATCTACAACGAATATTTTAAAAATCAAAACGTACAGCCCTAGTTTTTAGGCATTTCAAAAACATACCAAAAATTCATTGCTGTAGGTTAAGGTTTAGAGGGTGGGAAACGTTATCGCCGTTTGTATGGAGACCACGTGGTTGACAATCCCCTTAAGAACACTTGGGTTTGACAAGACAAATCTAACGATATCTTAATCATAGAAATCCGTTCATCCGTTTGAAAGATATGAGGTAATAAAGAATATTACATACAAACACACATACAAACAAACATACAAGATACGCGCGAAAAACATAACCCTCTTGCAGTCGGGTAAAAGCTCATGTAATAATTTCTTATATTGTCTCTAAAATCTTTTTTGAATAACTCTTCAACAGTTTTCATTATTTCTGTAAGTTTTAAAATTCATTTTAGCTCAAAGTGGCCATTGGCAATTATTACGATTACGATTTATTTACGAAAAATAAAAATAAAGGTCGTGGCGTCTAGTTTCACTACCTACAGCGCCTTAACTGAATTTACAGGTGTTATTTATCTGAATTTACATCCGTAAGTAAATTGCAGATTGCACATTGCGATTATATTAATTGGTCGGTCGAGTAAAAAAAATGCTAAAATCAAGTAATTGCAATGAATCATTAAGAAACTAAAAGTTATTAAAGAGTTTTAAAGTGTATTGATTGTGCACTAAATAATTAGATGCTCAGTCTGGCAGTCTCGAAACTTTCAGGTGAGTGTGATAAATTTTGTTAATTGTTGCAAAATACTTAGTGACCATTGGATAAGAAAGCTGTGTGATTTTTTACATTGCAAACATTAGCAAGTTTCAAATCGTTTCACTTGAATTTAGTTCAAAGCAATGAAAAGAAACTTAATGCTGTGTTGTGTGATCCTTGACTTACTGAAAGCACTTCACTCGTATCTATAGACGAGTAATTACTTGTCTTAGTAAAAAAAAATTACAATGCTTCTAATATTATTTTCACTGCAATAGGGAATTATGCATCCATTTTTTTTTATTCGAAATCAAAAGTATAATGCGTGAGAAAATCAACTGTAATATTAAAACTTTTCTTTTGCGTTTTTTTCTCGTGATATACACGTAGTAACTTGAAATTAGCACGCAGCAGCACCCGCCGAAAACGCTCTATACAAAACGGTGACGTCACTTGTCACGTTTCAGGTGTGTTTCAGACGCGTTTAATATGGAGTTAGACAAGAATCGTCAATTATCTCCCTAAATTTTGCGTTTAAGTACATTATGTGTCATACAAAATAACTATATAATTATTTGTTAAAGATCTCAATTTAAACGCAACAAAATATATTTAAATTTTTTCATGTATTTGAGTGGGGTGTGATTTCATTGATCATTTTTTATATAAAGTTTTGTTTTAGATATTACGCTTCAAGCGGTCTGCAGAGTGTCCCCCCTATTTTTTTTAAATAAAACAGATAAAAATCTAAAATAAATCAGGAGTACTGCTCTAAGTAAATATTCCAATGAGAATTTGTCAATTCCAATAAAAAGGCACCGAGACAAATTAAGTCTCTGAAATAAAATTTTGAAGTCCGTTATTTTACTTAGACAAGTAATTACTGGTATCTGTAGACGAATAATTACTTGTCTACAGATACGAGTGTAAGTTAGAATCCTTATATTGGTACCTATGTACCTAGGTACCAATATAAGGGTACCAATATAATTTCATCACGCACGTCAACGATTGCATTCATGTTGTAAGGTTGCAGCTTACGGAACAAGCGTTGCCACTGTAGTGTGAGATAGTACTAAAGTGTTCAGCTACTTCCGAGGCCGATTGTACCTAAATGAAACCCCAGTAATAGACTGTGCCCCAGCTATGTCCTTTCCAGGCTGGTTACATCGCTGTGGGCAGTCAACGTGCGCGTACACAGCACCGCCGCCACTCAGCCACCACTCGCCGACACGCAAACATGGCGGCCTCGCTACAGCCTCTGCAAGTGAGTCCACTGTTTCATTCATTCGCTTAACTTGTCTACAGATTAAATCATTTTTTTACTGATTAAGATCTGTCATCTGTCTACGTATTAACGTTAACATTGTTGCCTTTGTCTGTTATCGATCTCTTAGAATCAAAATCTATTTTTTTTGTTTATATATTGTTTATTGTTTGTTTTCACCAATTTTACGATTTTATTTATAGCAAGTATTGATCGTTATAAAGCTACAGACACCTTTATATTGCACTAAAGCCTTTAACCAAACAACTTTTTCTACCGATTCGTCACTCTTTAGTCAGGTCTGTTTAGTCAACCTCATTTCCTTTTGTCGAAATATCACAATAGAACAAGTACCATATGTCGTAGGTACCTTAACTTATCGATTCCTAACAAAGTATCAGCTGTAGTAAATGTTCTCATTCATTGCGTTTTCACATCAACGATTATTGGCGTTTGACGTTTCATTACAAACCACCGTTTACGAAACCACATCAATCACCATGTCTTTCATCACACTATACCTATCACATAGTACCGCATTGAGTTGTAAAATTCGTATCCGCGTTTTGTTTTTAAAGGATGCAACCGTAGTGCCAGAAGAACGTTTTTAGCGAGATGTCAGGTTGTCACAGCAAAAGCAAAGAAGCGACACCTCTTTGCTATGACAACGTCACATCTCGTTGCAAACGTTTTATAATATTATTTGGAAGTAGCCTTCTGGAAGGCTGCGGTTTTGCAAATGTCACGTTGTCATAGCAAAGAGGCGATTTATTTAATAGCTCTGTAATACTTTTATTTTCATCCTATAAAATTGTTTCAAAAACCGAAAGGGACCTCTTCCGTTAATGTTAATACCGTTTTAAAACTAACTATGAGAGCTATAAAAAGTGTATTAGCGGCGCTAGTTGACGGGTACCTTACATTACATACCATTTGAGCAGTCATACTTTTAACCCGTACCCAATAATGTTTTTTCTTACAAAAAGTGTGACTTGACAAAGTTGTGTATTCTTTTTGGTCTCATGTTCAGACATGTAAACAGGAAAAAACCAGTTAGAACCTAATTCAGTTTGAACTGCTTTTTTCTCTCTTTTTCCTGAATAAGGATATGCAAACCGTAGGTATTCGGAATATTCACTTAGCTAACAAAAATTAGTTTTGTCAATATCACTAGAAGTATCCAAATTGTTTCTAGAAAAAAATCGACCAAAAATTTGTTATTAATCTATTCTAGGCAGATAGTTATTTGCTAAACTAGGGACCTAAGTCAATTTGGTGATGCGAGCGCCGAACTAGCAAAGTAGACAGCGAGTGATTCTAATACATAAATTTTCTAATGTTTAAATATTACCGATTAGGTACCTAAATAATAAAATGTGATAACTATAAATACTACAGGTAGGTATGTACTGCTATTTGTTTCTCGCAGTCAATGGTAAAAAGTAGAGTACACAAGTCGTGAAAAAAAATCATCTCGATCCTTTGTATCCTTCGCTACTCTCGGGATCCAACTTAGTCCCTCGAACTAAATTCCCTTTTTTCACTTGTTGTATAATCTACTATTTCCTCACGCTTGCAGCAAAAATCGATTACCTATGCTACGAGTTTTTACGCGCCTATAAAGCGCCCTTGTGTTTTCTAAAGTGCGTTTAATTCAACGAGAAGAGTCTTAGAAGAGTGAATAATTATCTCGTAACGTAAAATCTTATTCACCAAAAATATTTTAAATTTGGATCAAGCGCGTATCATAATATGAATTATGTACAAAGCGTGCTGAAAGTGTTAACTGATGTCTGCTATGGGGCTATTCCATAGAGCCATACAATAAAAAAATATCCCGCAAATTTAATTAGGTTCTTTTTAGTGTCTTATCTTTGGGTTCTTTTTAACCGACTTCCAAAAAAGGAGGAGGTTCTATGTTCGTCTGTATATTTGTTTTTTGTGTATGTCCACCGATTACTCGAAGACGGCTGGACCGATTGAAATGATTCAAACGACATTAGGTAAACTCCCAAGTTGGTTCCATTTTTTAAGATTTGAAAATCGGTTCAGTACTTTTCAAGTAATCTTGAAAAAAGCACGAAAATAGGATTTTGTGTGAATCACCTTGATGATAATGGTCGTATTACTTCTTTGTTTATGAACTGAATAAGATAATTATTTTTTTGTAGGAAGAGGGATATCTTAAGTGTAGGTTCTTTAACCGACTTAAAAAAGGAGGTTCTCAGTTTGACCCGTATGTATGTATGTTTCTCCGCGATTATCTTACGTTTGGCTGAGCCGATTTTTCTACATTATAATAAAAAAAGGAAAAAAAGGCTTTTAGATTTAAAAAAAAGGAATCTGTACTCCACCCCCACCTGACTTCAATAGACGTATTTTTATTATTACGAATATTATTTCTTGCTTTTTGGAGGTAGGTTTTTTGAAGTCGGTTTTTTGTTTTTTTTTAAATATTTTTTTCTATCTATTAGAGCGATTAGATGTTCAGATTGCATCAGTCCATTCCATCAGTCTGGTACGATCTTCAGTCTGGACAAATTTCAAACTCTACCTAAACAGACTGATGAAATGGACTGATGCCAGATTGTTTTATGTAATGACATAAATTCATAAATAAATTTCCAATGGTAAAACTACTAAATTCACTATTTTCTAATGTTTAAATATTACCGATTACCTAAAAAAATGTAATAACTATAAATACTATAAAGTATATAGATATAAGTACTGTTATTTGTTTTCTCGCAGTCAATGGTAAAAAGTAGAAATACACAACTCGTGAAAAAAAAAAACATTTCGGTCCTTTGTATCCCTCGAACTAAATTGCCTTTTTTCACTTGTTGTATAATTTACTATTTATTATACGATAAATAATTATATACTAGGTCAAATAAAATTTGCAAGATTTCTAATCTGCCAGAGTTAGAGGGAAGAGTGGCCAAAAAACTGTTTCCTTCGCTAGGGAAAGTAGCACGAACATTGTTTTTACTCACTTTGTGGTAGCAGTGTGAGGTCAGATTTTTTATTTACGCCGGTTCTCGTGTTAATACCCCATTACTGCTATTTAAGGTTAATTATGACTATTAGCTATTATACCCATTAATAGTACTTAGATACTTTTTATATCGGTAGTCTACCTAGTCTAGTAGAAATAATAATAGGGAACATGCATATTTTTTGTATCAAAATCAAAAGTATAATGCGTGAGAAAATCAACTGTAATATTAAAACTTTTCTCTTGCGTTTTTTCTCGTGATATAGTCACTTGAAGTTAGTGCGCAGCAGCTCCCGCTGAAAACGCTCTATACAAAATGGTCAACATTTGTAACGTCACTTATGCCACGTTTCAGGCGCATTAGTATGGAGTTAGCCAAGAACTTTCAAATATCTCCCTAAATATTGCGTTTAAGTACATATTATGTGTTTTACAAAATATTATTTCTTATTTGATATTCTATCCGACTGTTAAGTGCATTTTATCCTGTGTGATAAAACTAAAATAATTCAATTTTTTTTCTGTTCTATCATGTTTTTATACGTGTCCGCAGCGATCAAGCTCAAATTTATCAAAATCGGTGACTTATGCATGTTCCCTGTCAGGTAGTATAAATAAAGAAAAGTCCGTATGTGTGAACTATGACATTATTTATTTGAGGACAACTAGGTATATCTCTATACTTATTTTTTTACAACTGAAACTTTTCTGTGAAATCCAGTGAAGTGGTGAACTGGTGACCACAAATTATTCCTTGTGCCGTGAGACCTAGTACTGGGCAATTTATTGATTCTAGGTCAATGGGAAATTACCCTTAGGCTTTTTCCAAATCTAAATATGCGATATAAATGGTATATAGTGTACAGTCGCAGCCAGCTAGCTTAATCAGCCGTTTAGTTAGCGGCCTAGCCCAGCCTCTTCATTGAACGGCGTCATTTAATCATCGGCTTAAAAATGGCATCCCGGCATTCAAACCACAAACATTTTTTGTTTCGCTTAATCGACTAGGCAAATGACTTGATTCATAGCCTCTTGATTCAATAAGGTTTAATGACCTTAATATTGATATATGACCCTTTATATTAGTTCCATTTCCTATTACCAAGCGCGCTGCAGGCGGTGCTGTCAATATGGTGTCGACCAGCTGTGATATTTCTGGTGCTTCTTACGTATTGTTTGTTCCGCTAAAAGGCTAGGCCGCTAATTGAACGGCTGATTAAGCCAGTTACCTGAGACATATAAGTATTTTGGTTAAGTTAAATTAGAAGCTCGATATTTTTACACATTCATGGTAATATTGGTTATCATTATCTCAGTATTTGTTGAAATTCAACTTGTTTTTTTATTTATTTATTTATTTATTATGAACAAAGAGGATACAATATGGGGTTACAAAATAGTCCCACAAAACCAACTAGTCGGTTCGACTGTGGGATCTTCAGTTTCTTTTGGTTTAGTCAATTTTATCTAGATTTAAATTTAAAAATAAAATTAAAAAATTAGGTTTTGAAGCATGTGTTTTTTAACAATGTTTTAAATCTATACGTTCGAACGTATCTCCATACGTTCCTGAAAAAAAACATCCAAGACTTATGGAACTTTAAAAAGGGTCATAAATGTACGTTATGTAGGTTAAAGTACTTATATAATAGCATGAGCAAATATCTGCACGTATATTCTAAGTAAAGTTCTCGTTTACACACAAAGGCTCTCACGAACTTTGCTCATGCAACGTCGAAAGTCTCGAAGCTTAATGCGCCCGCGCAGGGTCTTGGTTTGTTGGTTTAATACTTAGAATAATAACACCTAGAAGTCGTGTCCTCGTATGCAAATAAGGCAATAGTACCTATCCTCTGTAACAAACATAATTGCTTATTTTTTTCACTTTACTTTATGAAAGTTGTTTATTGTGGCAATAAGTCCTAAACTAATCAGAAATCGTCAGAAAACTAAACTCTATTTAGTTACGAGTATGTTACTTCGAAAACAACACAAAATAGAATAAATGAATACAATTGGTTCTCTCTAGTGTTTGGCAGCCCTACCAGGGTCGATGACCTCGCTGTAGTACTACCTTTCCAGGGTCCCATGATGCGACAGTACTGATGTTCTGCCATATTTTATCTTTATGACCAACATTTAAATATCAGAGTTTGCGCACGTATGGAGCTGGATATGCAACTTGGCACTGACAATAAAGCTCATGAGCAAATTACATGTTAATGTTATCGATGACTCATTTTTGTTTGCATTTTTGTTATACGCGTCACTTTCTAAAGAAGGTTTTCAAAATCAAAATATCTACCTAAATGTACCTATTTAAAAATATTTAAGTGATGCTTATAGTCAAAGTTAATGAAAGTTCCTTTGCATTCCTAATAAAAGCTATGTGTTGGATAATGTCGTAAGTGTTTAAGGCTCGGTTACGCTGGAAAATTTGTCTCTGTCTTTATCTTTACATGTAAAGAGTAAGGAAAAAAACCTCAATTCTGCACTTTTTCGAAGTTTTTCGTTGTTTTTTCAACATTATCGTTATCACAATTATCTTTCTTGAATAAAAGTAATTGAAGCCACTTAACAATACGTTAAAGTATATTTTGATGTAGAATTAAATACGTTTCTGCTATTATTTACGCCAAAAGTATGAACCTACGCAATTGCCTTTGATGATATTCACATGATATTCACCATCAATCATGTGTGAGGTTTATACGTAATTTAATATTTGTAGCGACTAGAGAGTATATTTAGCTCCCCTTATGTTTTTTTTGTGGCTATAACTTTACGTTGTCTATATAAAAAAAAAATATTCCCCAAACCATATTTTCCTATTATGGACCCTTAAGAACTTGAAACAAAGAATATATTATTTATTATATAATGTTCCAAAAGTATAGAAAAAAGTTGTTCTAATATTTTAAATGGTTATTCCTGCAAGATTAGCACAGATTTTAAAACAAATGAAGTTTCATTAAAAGCAATAACAGAAAAAGTCAACTTGATAGACAGGTAGAGGTACCACCTTTCCCTAAACGATTTTAATTTTTGGCATAAATTTGCAAAAAAGATTTCACATTGCAGGCTCAATAACGTTAATAAGTCAGAGTTCAAGCCTTGATCTATGAACTTCAATATGATAACATAAATAAATGTACGAATTAACATTGCCATTAAATACCATTAAATTATATTCTATTCAATTACCTACTTGAAATGGATAATAAACCTGACAAAAATTAAAAACAAAATAAATCAAAGTGGAAATGTTAACACAGCTACTCGAATTAAAATAAAATTGTTAAGTTTTAAAGTAGGTATTCCTTTACGGCAATTCTAGATAAAAGATTTTTCTAAAACTATGTAGGTACTTATTTGGTGAAAATACATTATTTAATTACCTACATACTTAAATTATTACCGCATATTAGTTGATTAATAATTACATTACAAAAAATACCACGTAATAGAGCATGTCCAGTCCAGCATTACAATTTAATTCAATACCAACAAATAATTAAAGGCGGAACTGTTTAATTAATTTGAATATGCCATTGGCATTAGCTGCGAGCAATCGGCGTCCTTTCCATTTCTTAGACCTTGACTGAAGGTGTGGCGGAGGAGCGCGTGGTATGGCATTGTGCTGGTCAGTTTCCGGATCGAATCTGTGGGCCCACTTCGAAAAGCGCACCTCGACAATCGGACGAATTTCGTTACCTTTCGTGATATTATTACTTTAGAAATTACTGCAGAGACCTTCCGTTGAATCAAGCGGATGTTCGTACCCATGGGACGGTCCGCCATAAAGTTGTGTTCCTTGACTTGCCAAAAGCAGACCCCCTAGCCAAAGTAAATTATGAAAATCATCGTTATCGCTGTATAGATGTTATGGGGATGCTATGGGACATAAGAGGCCTAATCGCGCTAATTTTCAACGAACCAAAGCTAAATCGTTACCGTTTCAGTTTCGTTTACAGAAAAATACTCGCTTTAGTTTTGTTAAAATTGTTGAATACTCTGCATAAGGAGTCTAGGATTACAATCTGGGACAATTGAAGTGAAAATTATGAAGCTAAACAAAAGATTTTTAGGTAAATATAACCTAAATGACAACGTAACGTTTTTGGTTTTATCGTTCAGAATTATCGCGATTATGCCCAAGGTTTCGTTAACGATTAAATTTAAAAATTTCAAATCCATAATGTTTCGTTTTGCAAAGGATCTTGGTCAAATTGGACGTTGAACCAACAGTATCAAAATATATATCATTTGAAAGATAATAATATATTTGACACTGGCTACAGGTTCCAGGCCGCGGGTTTACTCTGCGTTTTATTCTGCAAAATTAAACAAAACAATCGACGTATATACATCGTCCGATTATATCAATGCGTTTTTTATAGTAGGTTCTCTGGCTGGACTCGAACCGCGAAACCAACGACGGCGACGGCAGCTGGTTGTCGTCAGTCGATTTCACGGCCCCTTGACCCACGACACAATACTGAGAATAAACATTGAGGTGCACTTGCAATGACCTTACGAACCAAATTCACAGTTAATTTACTGTTTAAGAATGGAAGTTGAACAATGATATTGTAATCTGTTAGGTAAGTAGAGAATTTCCGATAAATTTGAACTTATTCTTCAGAATCGTACCAATAACACCTTATAATTAAAGGAAAAGTTCTAAAACATAACATTTTAGTTCATTATCAATTCAAATATTTCTTTGGTTTACGGCGTAGCGTTCTTCAAAAAAACAGAGTAGAAAAAACGGACTGAAAATATAAAATTAATTTCTTCCGTTAAGATAATACTTATTAATAAGTTTTAAATCTAAAAACGTGAAAAGCATTTTGTATCTGCATGCACCTTTAGTTTTTAGTTTTAAAAATTCTGTACAGGGTTATAAATCTTTATGGAAGAAATTATTGTATATTTTTTAGTCCGTTTTTAATGTTTTAGTCTGATTTTTATATTCTTAGTTCGTTCAAAAAACGTGTTTTAAAAAACCTTCATTATAAAATAATTATTAGTCTTTCTTGCCTGTGTTAATTTTTTCCTATGGCTTTTTTTCGGGTTCAATACAAAAAAAGTATAAAAAATTAAGGCGCTAACACAAATTTAATAAAACTTCTCGTGGAATTTTTAGGGCACATAGTCTAGTATTTTAGACGGTATCATTTTCCCTTCTAGTCACTGCTAGAAGTAGATAGAAAAACTGCTAAAAGCGGCCGTTTTTGACGTATTTGCTTCTACGAATGACTGCTAGGTTAAGTAGTGATACCTTCCAAAAATACTAGACTATGAGCTCTAAAAATTCCAAGAAAACTTTTATTAATCCATTTCATTAACAACTTATTGAATATAAACCTCTGAGGGTGCCACTTTCGGTCAGGGAATCCTTACAAATAATTCAACAAATAGTTTGCAGTGTTTAAAAAAACAAGAACTACATTCAAAAGTTTAGTCGCACGTCACACAGTTGTTATTTTATTTAATCTTTATGTCCGTTTGTCAGACACACCCTGAAATTAGGCTTTGAATTTCGCAACGCAGTTGACATGCCATTCGGTTAATACGTTACAAATAGTATGTACTTTAGTGCTATAGATATAAGATCCTTTACATTCTGGCAAATAACTTTTGTAGTTCACACATCTGTCAGAGGAAACGAGTAAAATACGCTGTCACGAGCATCGGACAAATTGCGCCTGCGCGTACTAAGAACGTATTTATGATTTACAAACACATTTAGGCTGTGGGAAACTTTGGTGTTTATATTTTGAGAGATTTTGGTTAGTTAACTTTACACCAGAACAATTTTTTATTCCTAAATTCTTAAAACAACATTTATTTATTTATTTATAAATTTTGTACACACAAAATTTTTACATAGGGCACCGCTTGTTTAATTAAAAAAAACCTATTGTAAATTAATCAAAATAATAATAAAGTTTTACCTAAAATTTCAGTAGAATTAGCTACGTGCGGTTTAAAACCCAACACGGTTTTAATTGGGAAAAATCCCAGGGGTTATTTTCATATTTTCTGACACATCGGGGACTACTATTATTTTGTACGTATGTATGTATGTATGTATTCTGTGCTATTACAAGTACCTACTCCTTTCGAAGAGTTTATCACGTTTTTAGGGTTGCGTAGCCAAAATGGCAAAAAACGGAACCCTTATAGATTCGTCATGTCTGTCTGTCTGTCCGTCCGTCAATATGTCACAGCCATTTTATTCCGAAATTATTAGGAAGTAGGTAGATGTATTCTGTTAACCGCTTAACGATTTTAACACAAATATAAAAAATAAAGATTAAGGGGGGGCTCCCCATACATGGAACTGAAACTGAAAAAAAAAATTACATTGAGGTTCCTAAGACAATTTTTTCTCAAAGTCAACCGTTTGAAAGATAAACACTGCCAAAGTGGTAAAATGTGTCCCCCCCCTCTAACTTTTGAAATAGGTAAGTGAAAAATCTAAAAAAAATAAATGCTATAGATCTTAATAAAAACTTTCACTGAAAATTGGTTTGAACGAGATATAGTAATTAGTTTTCGAGATATATCATATTTTCCAAAACCGTAAATAATAGACAAATTGTCTAAATCCTCCGGGTACCTGCTGGTCCTTCTGTACCTAAACCCCTAGCACGAACACCTATCAAGAAAAAAACGCACGTAAAAGTAGGTACTCGATAGAGTAATTGTTTATGGAAAATTTTATTTCGCTTTTCGGCGGTAGATGGCGCTGTACAAATTTCTCATACAAAATTAGCCAATAGAAGTAAATATTACGCGCGTTTTTATCTCGATAGATGTTAGTACTACTTGTACTGAGACGGAATCTACTGCAACACCAGTAACTATTCGCACAAATCAAATTACTGGAGCAGTGAACGTAACTATGATTTTGCTACCTAGTAGGTACCTACATATTAATACAATTTTTTACCATTGAAAATTGTTTTTTTTTCTTTATTTATTTAGGAGCTTTGATCGACAGTTCAAACATGCCAGCTCTATCTTACCCCAATCTTAATAACTAATCCAACTTAAGACTATGGATAACAAAGTTGATAATCACTTTAGCAGCTTCCGACAACGGTTCAGCTAAGAGGTTAGACATGCAACCAACATATTTTTTATTTACATTTAACGAATTAAATACCACGGCCTTGAGATGACGATTACGATCTCATACCATTAATAAATGATAGACATCGTCTAATTTTCCGCACAATGAACAATTTGGGGACTCTGAAATTTTCATTAAATGTTTAAATTTTGAAAATGGTTATCAGATGCAAATCGCCTAAAACGTATTTTTGGCCATATCTCCGAGGATTTTGGGAGGATCGAGTACCAAAAGTTGAGGAATTTATCGAGACACGTGTGAACGTTTGAGTTTTGAAAATCTACTAATAACTTTCTTTGAAATTTTACAAAATTCGGGTAAATTCAGGTTATTTGGGGGGTGTTTGTTTACTAAATTGTAAAAAACCGACTTAAGAAAAAATAAAAAATGGGTCCTAGGGTATTTTGGCTACAAAATGGCGTCAATATTTTGAAAATCGCTTAATAATTATGACCTGTAGCTGGTCCCTTTAGATTTGGAATTGTAAAAAACGGGTGTTTCCGTAAATAAAAAGTGATGTAGCTTCTATGATTATTAACCGATCGTCATGGTAATAGTGTTAAAAGATGCAGAAGCAGACGAGAAGTGCAATCGTTGGAATTTCGAAAATCGGTTTATAATGTTTCGGCCGCGTCGAGGCAGTCAGCGGGCGCATTTAAAATAGGTACTGCCTTGGTAACTTTAAAAACATAATAGGATTTTGCATTTGATTTGATTTTGGTTTTTCGTAAATTATTGGGTTAATTTTCAATGCTCCGATTCTTGCGGAGACTGTAAAATTTGGGTTTTTTTTAATTTCTCAGTAAAATAGACTTCTGGTATGCGTATGATTATAAATATTAGGTACCTATGTATGTATCACGTCGTTCTGCTCAAGGTAAATCCTAATTGCTCTCATTGCAATCGGCACGTAATGTAATTCAAAAAACAGGTTTTATCTTGTCATAGAAATAATAGCTGCATAATGTAGCTTATAAAATGTCAGTATGTGAATAAATGTTCCTTAATAAGCAAAAAAATTCAACATTAATAAATAAGCAATAAATTTAGAACACTACTACTAAATAACGGATAACATTTATACATGTCATCGTAAAATCATGACAACCGTCCTAGTAATAAGAGTCTATGCAACCGTCACTTTTTGTACAATAGAATACAGCTTGTCACTAACAGCCATACTTAGCAACATAAATTAATGAATTTTCAACACACTTGCTCGTAAAGTGGGCCCTAATACATCGCTTTTAGGGCCATAAACCGAGCTATAATAACAAACACCGTGCAATAATATATAAAACACTAGTGCGTTATAGAATTATCCATATAAAGTTAAATTAGTACCTTACTGCAAGTTCTATGCGAGTAAACAAAGCAAATAGAGTTATTTTTTTTAGTAACAACAAAGAGGTTTTATGTCGCTGAAATTTTGCAATAAATAAATGTGTAAGTCCTTAATTAAGTCAAACAATTATTTATTATAATCAAAATTCATAATTCACAATATTTTTATATAAAATTGTGTAAGTGATAAAATATTTGCATTTTATCACTTAAAATTATAATTTTGAAGTAGGCTGTATGCTCACTCACCCCTTTGTTCGCAAAATATTCTTGCATTGGGCGTGCGAAAAAAAAACAGCGCGCCTTTTCCAAGATAATTTTCATATTTTGTTTTTGTCGTATTTGCTGTGTGGTAAATTACATTGTTTTTTTCTCGCAAATGTGTTGAAAAACGTCACATGAAACTCGTGAGCTCTTGCTTATTGCAACATAACCTTAGCTAACTTGTTTCATAATGTACTATTTAATTAAAGCTTAAAGTGTATGCTATAATTTCTTTCCTTTCCATGATAATAGGACCATTATATTTCCATGTTAAGGACAATAATTTAGGTGTCGTGTGATCGACCACCTAAATTATTGGACGTTTCTGAATGCCGCTTGCCTTTCATGCCAGATTTCTAGTGTTCGTTTTGTAAAGGTGATATTATCAAAGTTAACTTTTATAACGAATTTTCTTCTGCGATCAGTTATAAAAACAGAAACTTCTTAATCATTTGCGTTTCTTGATTCTCCTAAACAGGCAAAAGGAAAAATTGTTGCCTCTTTTTCAGGGTCTGGAAAAGGGGGCCTATCGTATCTTGGGAGTGTATTGATTAACGGACCAAACTTTATTTTCTAGTTGCTTGCTATGCCATGAGAGTGTAGTCGTTAATGGGCCATTTTTAGGGTTCGGTACCTCAATAGGAAAAAACCGGAACCCTTATAGGATCACTATTTGTTGTCCGTCTGTATGTCTGTCTGTCAGTCCGTCTGTCTGTCAAGACGCGTGGCGGTATCGAGTTAAAATTAAAACTATTATACTCAAGTCTACAGTAAAAAGATACGGACGTTTATGCCGCAATAAACGCATATTTCGACAAAACAAGTACAGGGAAAAATTTGAAAACTATACATTTGTAATTAAATCATAAAATTATACCTACGGTGTAAAATAACAAAAGATTTTAAAACGTGACGCTGTCACTTTTTTAAAAAAAATATTGTTTGAAAGAGACAGCATCACATTTAAACAGTGTCTCAGTTAAACAGAATAATATGTTAAATTTGTAATAACAAAAATGGTCATTAATTAAGTACCTTTTTTTTTATATTCCAGTTAATATGCCTCGTCATTGCGGCGACGGCAGCAGACCCCGCTCCGGGCAGGGTCCCGAAGGTGTACAACGCTCTCATCACGTCCAACCAGAACCTGGAACCGAGCAAGGCGTACCCAGTCTACCAGCCAGTACTCCACGACTTCGGCTTCCCCTTCCAGCCAGCGGTCTTCTACGGAGACTATCCTATTGGCAATGTGAGTTTCTATAAATTGATCATGAGTTAGCTTTATTGACATGGTGCCCTATGAGGTTTTGGGCACCTATCTTATTTTTTTCATTTATTTTGGCATAAAACAGTCATATCTATTTTAGATTAATTGATGTAAATAACAAAAATACCTTACAGTTCCAAAAATCTAAACTATATATCGTTTTAAAGATTTAGGTAGAGTTGCAGACAAATAAACATATTAGGCAAAATAACTTAATTTTTTTTTAAGAATAAGTAATCTAGCAGAAAATAATAATTATAAAATTATATCATTTGCACTAATATTCGCTTTAAAGTATAGTGTAAGAGATACACGAAAGAAATCAAGATTCATAAAATATAAGATTCATAAATTGTAGATTTATAAATTGTGAATTTCTTATCAACCAGACTTTTAGTACCTACATTATTAGAGGAAGGAAATATATTGTTACTACTATTATTTTAAGGTCATCGATAAACAATTATTACTAATAATACTTATTTATTCCTTTCACTCTATAAGCAAATTAGATTAGACAATTGTGGCAAAGATCTTGTTTAATGAGTTTGAGTCACTAATGTACCTACCTATTAATGATTTTTTGTCTTTTATTTGTAAAAGCTCTTAATTGATAGCTCTTTAATAGCAGCCCTAATACCATGCAGTCTTAAAGTGTGGTAATTATTTTTCTTTCTTTCTTTGGAGCTACTAATTTATTATTAGGGCATTATGACACGGATAAGCAAATTATGTATTATTTTACTTACTTGTGAGCGAATGGTTTGTGAATGTACATTATGGAATAAACATTTTTGTAAAATTAATGCCCATAATTTTCAGGGACTACAACCAATACCTGCTGCACCTCGTAAAAATGAAGCTCCACCACAACCACCAGCACAGGCACCGCAAGAAACAGGCGATGCTAAGTCTGTCTCAGCAGAGAGCCCCTCCGAACCAAGCAACTCACCACCAGAGGGAGATAAAGCCACCCCAGAGCCACCCTTACCACCCAACACTGAGTCACCAATCCCATTAAACCAATTCGGTCTCCCCCCGCAAGTTTTGCCACTCGGCCGCTTCGACCCAGCCTACAATGGCTTCAACCAAATAGGGCCATTTACATACTCTTATCCCAGCGTTCGTTTCTACGACCCATATGACCCTTTCAGCCTTAATCCTTACGTCAACTTCCCGCAGTTATTCCGACCTCTGCCTAACGTTTTGGGGGCAGGTTCAGCAGGTGTTCCAGCTTCTTTAGGACCAAGTGGTATACCTGTAGGTGCACCAAAAGAACAGAGTCTCGCTAACCCATCAACTCCAGCTCCTCAGTCTGAACTCACCCCACCTCCAGAGCCGAGTGACCTAAACCTCTTGAACTACTCGTCCAAGGACCCAGCGATACCCAACGTTCCTCCACCACCCCTCCCACAAGGTGGTCTCAAGGCTGATAACTCAGAATAGTTCGTATTACATAAACCATATAATAATTAAGTAATGTCACGCTCTATTATTAAAGTGTATAAATTAATAACAACATAATTATAAGTGTTTGGCTGAGCCGCTAAGCTGAGAGGTGTGATAAGGTTCCTGGAGATTATGTTTATTTATTTGTATCATTTTTTATATTAATAAACAGGAGTTGTACAATGATGTAAGAGAGCAAAGTTCTTTTATTATGAAAAATCTTTAAAAATTGACACGCCCTTTGATTCCTCTGTTCTTTGTTCTGCGATTTGGAAACTTTGATCGCTCCAGCTCCACTGCCCTCAAAAGATTACTGTTTACCTACTCTATGCTCCAAGATATACACTCCTTTTTTTAATTTTACTTTTCAATATTGTATACTCCAGTCGATTTTTTCTAGTATTTTTTTCTAATACTCGTATATTAATTATCTTAAAAACATTGTGAATGCCTAAAATCTGTCCATCAGCCATTTTTAATGACCCCACTGCTGTGGCACAGGCCTTCCTTATGGGTGGATAAGGAGGACGGGCCATAACCCACTACGCGGGCCTAATGCGGATTGGTTCTTAACGACTGCAAATGCAGCCGGGACCAACGAAGTCTTCCGAAGCCCTTCCGAAGCACGGAGGAGCTCGAGATAATAAATTTTTGGTCCCATCCCATGACCGACCCTTGCGAACATTGCTTAACCTCCGCAATCGCTGGGCCGCAGGCGCTAAACCACTGCGCCACCGAGCTCCCCATTCCCCCGGGGGGAATCCCCTCTAAAATCTAAAATGCAATAATTATAAAAGGGAATGAACGAACAAAGTAAGTAAAAAAAGTATTTTGAGTAGTACTTGGTGATTTATTTGTAACTTCGTATTAACGACCAGACCCCGGATTAGTAGTATTATATATTCTTGACCCCGGCTTAAAGTGTGGTCCAGTGTAAAGTTTGTAGAAAAATAAATCCCACTTGATATCTGGCTTCATATCTAAAGGGATGAACCACTCGAAGAAACGATGAATGTATATGATGCGCTCGTAGTGGTACACGATGCGACAAATACACATTGAGAACATCATGGGCCTGTATCTTACTATGTGTCCGTAGTTAGATTTAGCTCTGACGTATACACATGTAGGATCTTCTGGAACGTCTAGCCAGCCCTTAAATGAAACAATTAACGTTCGTTTCATCTTATATGTATTTACTGCGGTTATTCCCAGTCGCCACCTCTAGCACTACTTCCACCGGTAGTGGCAGCTGGGAGTATTTTCTAAAAAATATCCAATCGCCACCCCTTATAATAAAAATTTACATTGTACCCTGTATATAACAATGTAGGGTGTAATAATACATACATTTAATGAATATAATAGTGGCTTACCTATATTGCATTAGTTTTAGCAAGACTTGTAATAATAGTGTTAAGCTTAAGCAAAAAAAACACAATTCTACAAATAAATTGTGTTTTTAAATAGGTATTGTGTTTTGTTAAACCAAAGAAATGAATATGTTTTCAACACATTTGCTCGTAAAGTGAGCCTTATTACATCACTTTTAGGGCCATAAACCGAGCTATAACACACACCGTGCGTAATATTATACACTAGTGCGTAATATAATTATTCCTACAAAGTTAATTTTTTAGTAACAACATAGAGGTTTTAAATGCCGCTGAAAATTCATATACATTTTTTGGATTAAATAAATGTTTACGTCCTTAATTAAGTCAAACAAATATTTATTATTATCAAATTATTCATAATATTTTGTTATAAAATATTAAAATATTTGCATTTTATCACATAAAATTATAACTTTGAAGTAGGCTGTATGCTCACTCACCCTTTGTTCGCAAAATATTCTTCCCATAATTTTCATATTTTGTTTTTATCGTATTTATCGCTGTGTGGTAAATTTTTTTATTCCTCGCAAATGTGTTAAAAACCTCGCATGAAACTCGTGAGCTCTTGCTTAATGCACACTCGCCTGAGTTACGCCCTCGCCTAGAGCAACAAGCTCATTTGTCTCATAATATACTATTGTCATTCCAAATGAAAATATTGTAGTTGTTAAGTTAACTATTAGGGGTGGGGTGGGGAATGAGATATTTTATTAGAAAAAATCCCTGTCGCCACCGATAGGGGCGATGCTGGGAGAGGCGGTTGGGAATAACCGACACTACTAAGGGGGCGCTACACATAATAAGTAGGTTGCCACATTCGTTGAATAAGAACGCCGGCCCAAAGCAATAGCTAGGTACAATATTGGATTTTTCATTCATAGCACTAACTGAAGGTCAGTAGTATAAGGACCTTATAACTGATAGTACGCACTTAAGAGGGTTACTGCGCTACACTAGCGCCGCCAATGGAAAAAATAGTAGTGCTTAAATAAAGACGAAATTGTGAAGCTTTGTTGTACTTTTTATCATTTAAACAATATTTTATAACCTGTCGTTTAGTTTATTGTTAAAAGTGGCCACTTTTAGCAATAAAACTCCATTAAACTAAACGACAGACTAGAAAATATTGTTTAAGGGCCCTATGACATTTTTTTGTCGAAACTTCAATTTTGACGGATTTTAGCGATACAACCCAGAGAAACCTTTGGGTCTACTAAATACATTTGTATGTGTCCGCGACAAAAAGTAATATGATGATTCACTGGAAAGTTATAAGCTTAGATATGAAAATGCATGTTGGTGAACGATTTCTCAAAGTCAACTTTGAACATACACAGAAAGACAAACAAGTAAAAACAACAAATAAAAGTATGAAATTGGATTTTCTTATGAAGTAAAGATTATTCTGGTATAAAATTTACGTAATAATATTAATGTATCTAGGAGAAATTCACAGTTAATTCTGAGCGTTTTTGTAGTTTTATGGTTTTTGATTAGGATTTTTTTTTTCACATATTCCATACATAATTTCAAAATTCCGAGGCCGCTATAAACTATTTGACTATATAAGAGATAACATTCATTTTTTTCTATTTCATTTGTTTAGAACAGTAGTTCAATCTAGGAGCTCAAAAAAGTGCCTTCGCGGATTTTATGAAAATCTTTCTCTGCAATTTTGGGTTTAATTAAAAAGTTAAGCAAAATTTACAAAAAGCGAGGCCACTACGAACTATGCCAGTAGCTATTCTACACTACTCAATAACTCAAAATTGTTAATGTATTTTTGTTTCTGAGATCAAGAACGCCAAAATTGCCCATTTTACGCTAAAATCACAGTCGAGATGTAATATGGCTCTTAAGCTATAAAAAGTACCACAAATCTTATTCGCACTACACTAGTACACTAGAAGAACACAATTCACAATTTCGTCTTTATGATTAGGCATTATGTTTTTTTTTCATTGGCGGCGCTAGTGTAGCGCATAAATCCTCTGAAACTGCCATTTACCGAAAAAAGGAGATATTGATATTGCCCCGGTGAGACCACTTCATGAATTTAATGAATTTCGTCAATTATGTCACTCAATAAGAACCTTTGAACCGACGTAATTTGATCGCCAAAACTATTTTTCGAATATTCATCCATATAATAATCAATTTTACAGCCCGCCTGCGCCAAATGCTGCCCTGCTTACGTGTGTAGTGCCCCACTAACATTTCAGAAATATATGTGTGGGATGTCCCACAGCAGTGAATAAAGTTTGTTCTGTGGTCATCTCAAAAGACTGTTACCTATGGGTTTTCGCTGGAAAGCCTGTTTCATTATCTCTATACCATGAGTTAGGAGTATGACACATAAGCAATTGATTTTGGTTTGGAGTTTTAATTTTTTCAATCGTTATCATCTCTCTGGGACACCATGGTTGCATGATTGGTCTTGGCGGCATGTCCCAGTGAGATATGAATGGGAGACTATTTTAAAACGACTCGTAAGCATTAAAAAATATAATCATACATACCCTTACAATAATGTTCCCTCGAAGATTACTGCCGTGGTAAGTCTTGGTGGCAAGTAAAATTTTAAATCTAGTGGAACACCTTCCATAAAAATATTCACTGTGGACTGTTTGGTCTGCAAGTCGAAAAAAGCAATACATCATTTTATACTTATACAACTAGAAGCCGTGTCCTCGTATGCAAAGTGAGGCAACTAATAATAAGTCAGAATGGCTTAGTTTTCAGATTTATATCCTTCATACGTTACCTAATCGTAACTAAAATCCAATAATATAGTAACTAATCTAATAAATGTAGGAAAATTTAAACTGTTTTGTACTTATTCGGTACTAGCGGCCGCCCGCGGTTTCACCCGCGTGGTTTCCATTCCCGCGGGAATATCGGAATAAAAAGTATCCTGTGTTTTAATCTAGGCTACTTACTATATGTGTGCCAAATTTCAACCAAATCCGTTAGTTTTTGCGTGATTGAGTAACAAACATCTAAACCCACAAACTTTCACATTTATAATATTAGTAGGATGATTAGGTAATAATGGAGAATAAAAATCTGGAGGTCTAAGATTTTATATTATTATTGTAGTGTGATAATATAGTCATTAATTTTGTAGCTTTTTTTTATTGCACGTTGGACACTGCCCAAATACAATAAGCATTTAGTTTTACGACTCGATATAGGGCAGAGTAGGATTAAAAATTGAGTAGGTGATACTTAAATCTTAAATCGAATAAATAAGAGGTACCTACTGATATTTAAAAATAAATATATAATACCTAAAGTCGGATCGATGTTGGTAAATATGACGCTTTGCAAAGCTGTAAAGGTTTTATAACCATACGCTATACCTGAAATCATTATAGTAAACTTTTGATAATGTTCCATCTTTTTTCCTTCGATAACATATTTTTAAAAATGCCACACTCACTCAGCGTCAACCAAAAACTTAAATTGTAATAATACATGTTTTTAAAAATCAGACAAAATCTTTCTGAATAAAATTTACAAGTTTTTAGCCTTGTTATTTTCAACGCTCAACCAAGAATGATATTGCTAGTTGTTGAATTATTCGGTGCAATGTAATTGTTTGTAAATAAATGTTGTTCGCAAACAATCACAAGCTAAAATGGAAATAACAATAAATGTTTGCCAATAATTGCAAATTATTTATAATGAATACAGTCAGTCTTCTTCTTCTTCTCTTCTTCTCAACTTAAGAGCCGCGCTCTTGTCTGTGTAGCTTCCTCCACTCGTTTCTGTCCAAAGCCAGTTCCTTGGTTTCTTGATAAGACACGACGTTCACCTTCTCTTTGATCTGTTCCATATAGGCTCTTCTTGGTCTTCCTCTTCCTCTCTATCCCTCTATTTTTCCTTCTATAATGCTTTTAATAAATTTGTCGTGTCTTATCAAGTGGCCGATCATTCTACCTCTTCTGTCTTTTATGATAATCTGACGTTTATCATTTACTCTTTTCAGTACTTCCTCATTTGTCACCATCTCAGTCAATGATATTAAAATTCTAATATCTTTGATCTCAGTCCAGCTTATCTTCTCCATCCTTCTCCAACACCAAATCTCGAATGCTTCCAATCTTTCTCTATCTGCGTCATTGTCCAAGTTTCACAACCATCTTACTTAATATTAATTCTTAACAAAAAAAAATAAACAAAAAAAACACCATTTTCTTTTATCATCTGAAGTCAGTCAGTTAGAGACAAACAAATATATATCCCAAGTGACGTCTTCTTTCATCTCTAATGGCAGAAACCACTCGTAATAGTGGTAACGGAATATGTTTCCCCTGTAGTTATACATTACACTAGATATACAAATGCTAAATTTCATGGCATCGTAACGTAAAGCATTGGCATAGTTTGATGTAGCTTTTATGTAGATGCATTGGGGCGCCTGTGTTGAGAACATCCATCCCTAAAAAACCAAGAGTAAAGAACCATTTAGCGTTACTCTGATACCTGTACCTACAAATAATATGCTTAGTTTGCCACCAGTGTAATTAATAAGTCTTCAACGTAAAAAGCACTTTATTGCGTGTGACGACGTGTAAAATTTTAATCATTTGGATCCCGCCGTGGGGTGGTTGGCCCCATAGTAAAAGTTGATTGTAATCATGAGTGGAACCTCCCCACGACGGGAACCAAATGATTACAATTTCAGCATGTAATTATAAATAATTCTGTATTATTCTAAAAAAAGAGATTGCATTTAGGGACTTCACTTTGTTAAAT
This sequence comes from Agriphila straminella, assembly GCA_950108535.1. NCBI lineage: Eukaryota > Metazoa > Arthropoda > Insecta > Lepidoptera > Crambidae > Agriphila > Agriphila straminella. The sequence continues at coordinate 6,995,744 of OX467306.1, read as the reverse complement.
AATGCAATTATGTGTGTTATGATACTCACCGTCACCATGAATTTGCCCACTAAGTATTTCGATGGTACAGATTTATGATGCACGAGTGTTTTTCTCATGGTTGCACAGTCTCCGAAAAAATACTCGCTGTGAACATTATCTGAAAGTAAAAAGCAGATGTGTAAAGGCCCATATAAAAATCTAACGAAACAACATTTTTTCTCCAATTATTACATAATGGACATCAAATGAAAAGGACATGAGGCGGAAATTTTTAAACTATATATTATTTATAAATAATTTGTCACAAAAAAGTGTGAAATAAAAAAAAATAAAAAAATATTAATAACACGAAGTCGTGTCAAAATGGGCAATGTATGAAATATTATTCATTTTATACTTTGCCTGCTGGTTCACCAGCAATGTATAAAATAAGTATATTTTTGTTCTCTGTTGTAAAAAAATAACCTCGAAATTTAAATTTCTAACCTAACCCGGGACCTACAGGAGTAAAGCAGGTTCGATTCCAAACTCAATGAGCCACCCTCGAGCCTCCCCTCGAGCTTTCCCCGAGCCCCCCTTGAGCCCCCCGAACCCTCCTCGAACCCCCGAGCCCACGCCCAGAGCTTTTGTATCTGCCCTCTAACCAACTAATATCAAAATCTTACACTGCCTAGGTAATGTGTGAAATAGACAATAATATTAATTCTATTCCATACATTGCCTAAAAGGGCCAGGCATTGTATACAATTCCTATGCATTTCCAACATTGCCGGTGACATATGCAATATGCATTAGAACAGGAGGCTTACCATCACCTTTTAGAAAACCATTTTGTTTTTTTAGTTTACCTTTTAGTTTTGTTATAAGCTTACAATAAGATTTTTCAAATTCGTACCACAACCTGCACAAAGTAATAATACTTTATTCCTGCCAAAGAACGAATGATATTGCGAAATTGTCTATTCCCTGCTAGCCATCACTACGGCTTATTTGCTATCTACACTTGACACTGGCAAAAATTACTTCCAAGAGGAAAGTAGATTGCCTAAACAAAATAATAAGATGAGAACAACGACCAAGAATGCGACAATTAAAAAAAACTGTGTAACCGCGCTTGTGTTTGAACTTTGTAAATTAATAAAAAAAATATTTTAAACTTAAAAAATGCTGGACTTAAGTAAGTAAATACAGATTTCCTTTTATCACCTTTAAACGCGCAGTGCTTTAGTTTAACTAAGTATTATTTTCTTGTCTTTCGGTCAAAAAACTAGTCGGGTGTCCGTAAGACAAATTAGAACTTCTATGGGAGTTTCTAAATTCCAATAAGGATATTGCTTCGGCCTATAATAGGTCGTTGCAGGCTAAAGAATACTCGCACAGAAAATGGAACAAAATTACAGCAACCCTTAATGCCATAGGTGATGGGGTTTGCAACGATTGGAAAGGTAAGTTGCATTAAATTAACATTGTCTTAATTATTATATTAGTTTTTTTATTGAGGTATATATCAATGGGCTATTGTTGCCTGAATATAAATAGGTACCTAAATAACAAATAAATATTTCTCACATAATACTAAGTACCTATAACTACTTACCTTCAAACGCAGTCCATTAATACTTGAAAGTATGTTTGTGATCAAGTGAATGTTTTTTTAAGATTTAGTATTAGTTAGTACCTATGTAACTTACACATATTTACTTAGTGGACATTGAGTATTTATATTCATTTCTAAAGAGAAGGTAGGTAACCTCTACAATCAATACCTACGTATAATTGAATTAGTTTTGCCAGCCATATTAAAGTAGGTAAGTATCTACGATATATATAATTAATATATTGTAATTTTTTTTCAGTGGGTACTGGGTGGACTATAAAGCTATACTAAAAAAAGAGTAGCTGCTGTACGGCCCGTACGGGCATCTCAGAAACGAACTGGAGGGGGGCCTTCCACTGAACAACCCTTATCTGAAAACAAGTATTTGTTATCAAATATAAATGAAACATACCAACTAATATGACGACCTCCGTGGTCGAGTGGTTTGCACGCCGGTTTTCAAGGCGTCACCATCTCTTGAGGTCCCGGGTTCGATCCCCGGCTGGGTCAATGTATAGAAAATGAACTTTTCAATATTGTCTCAGGTCTGGGTGTTTGTGATACCACCGTTGTCTCTGATTTCCATAACACAAGTGCTTTAGCTACTTACTTTGGGATCGGAGCAATGTATGTGATGTTGTTAAATATTTATTTATTATTTATTATTTATATTACATTCACAATAAAGAACAATATGTATAAAAACGTTTCACTTACTGTTTATGACGCAATTTCCAATTTATAGATAAAATAACTAAAATAGTTTTGTTTCCGTCGAGAAAAAGCAACTTTTTTAAGACTGCAAAATTTCTCAAAATTTGACACAAAAACAATAATGCTAGCTGTCAAAAGACACGTCGTGGTACGGTTTAAGTGAACGATTGAACGATGACGTCACAAAACTTCCAACGGAAACATTATTACAATAATCATACTTTATGAAGGTCGTAGTACGAAATAGCATGGTAAGAATGAAATAATACTGCGCTAAGACATGGCAGTAGGCACCCAGACTGTTCCTATTTGTTTCGCTTGTCGAACTCACGGCGGAACCTACTGCGGTGTTTCGCGGGCGGAGGTGTACCACAGACGTGATTCAATTAAATACCTTCTGGACTGTCAACAGTGTTGAATACAACGCTGAGGAGGGCTGAACTGTTTATTCTCTTGAAAGACAATGATAGGTCACCTGAAAAACAGGAAGAGGAATATCATAAAATCAGAAAGTTCATAGAAAACTATGTAATCTCATCGTAAATTAAATAAAAACTAAATAAACAAAAATTTTGTATTTTTAATCCGAGTTCAATAAATATTTTCTTGAGAAAACTAGTTAATGGGTCATTTTCTAACTATCACTTTGTGAAACAAAATCTGTAAGTTTCGAAAAAAATAAAATAAATCAAAATCAATCGATCTGGTTCTGATGCTCTCAGAACTTTCGTGAAAAACAGATGTTATTTTTGAGTTATTTAGTTTTGATTTGTTGTTTTTTTGGGTTTCCCGAAGTTTCGACGCCTTTCCAGGGACCTTGGAGCCCAACCGCGGTAATTCTGAACGATAAAACCAAAAACGTTACGTTGTCATTTAGGTTATATTTACCTAAAAAATCTTTGGTTTAGCTTCATAATTTTCACTTTAATTGTCCCAGATTGTAATCCTAGACTCCTTAGGCAGAGTATTAAACAATTTTAACAAAACTAAAGCGATTATTTTTCTGTAAACGAAACCAAAACGGTAACGATTTAGCTTTGGTTTTATCGTTGAAAATTAGCGCGATTAGGCCCCAAAGACTAAAGCAAAAAGACTGCTCATATTTTTATGAAATTACCCGCTCGGAACTTTATAAAAATGCATTCAAGTTTATTAAATTATTATACAATGATAATATACTGATTTTAATAATCATTATTGAAGTAAATTGATTAAAGTTAATTAGAAAACACGATCTAGCTACTGAATCTACCACCAGTTCCCAAATTGGGGGGCCTCTCAGAGAAAGAACTGGCGGAAGAAAACTCAGAGAGGTTTGTGTCGACCTCCCTATTGATCTCTATCTACAAAACGAACTAACTATGTCTTAGATATAGTTAATTACTAATTTATAAAAAAAAGCTTTGCGTTTACTCTACTCACATAAGTCTAATAAAATTATAGTTGAAAAAACTTTAATACCAAACACATCTGTAGTCAGCATTGTTAAAGACTGATTTATTTCTTGAACGCCTTCAATATTTATAACACGGATTTTAAACAAAACAAATAAACGCAGCAACTAACACTTGTCCCATACAGTAAACATAATTACATTATAGTTTATAAAAACATTAAGTTGACGTGCAGTTTAAAACAACAAACAAAATAAAATGATTAATTTGATAATTATTTTAATAGAAAAATCGACTAACCCGTAGCAGCTCAGATGGGTAAGTCGATTTTTTCTAGTATTTTTTCTATTAAAATAATTATCATAATAAAAAATTAACATTGTAAATAAATTATTGTGTATAGCATTCCGAAAAAAATCAATAATGATTAATTTGGCTTTTTAACGTCAGGTATTAGGTATTCCTTGCTGCACTTCATCCGCGTGGAGAACTGACACTGACAGTCATGGAGCCTGAGGAGATTTAGGAGGAGAACTCTTTATACAGCCATGGAATTTACATACGAATGCAACGAACAATTTTGGTTAGAATTTGAAAAATCGAGGTGACTGATTTTGGTATTGAAATATATCGCATTTACTGTGAAAGGCTTTTCAAATGACAGCCCACTCCCATAATAATATTTTCACTCCTCTTGCTCAAAAAGTTCGTCATTGTAACGTACAAGAGCCGAGATAAAATAGCATAATAACCCCTAGGGGATAAAGTTTTTTCTTTTTTAATGTTTGTCTATTACCAATGAGCCATACTAAAACGAAAATAGTAGATTGTTATACGAGGGTCAAAAGGAAGCAATTCCTTTCAATTGATGACTTTTACCCGTGTTAAACACTCTACTTTTCATTTCGAATTTCAGGAAAGTAAAAAAAGTCTTAGTTATTCCAAAATGTTTATTAATAAAAATATGTACCTACTTAGTAACTACATTGGTAGACCTTATAATTATTACCTATACCAACTTACCTTTAAAAACCAAGAAAAATTAGAACAATTTGTGAAATTTAAAGTTAAATTCTTGCTTGGAATATTTACAGTTTGATATAAATTATTATGATGACAGATTTGGCTTTGTTGGATGCCTGTAAAAGTTGGAGATATTCTTTGGTCTTTGATAAGACGGTAAGTCCATCAAATCAAATCAATCAAATCAAATCAAATAGTTTATTGAGTAGAAATAATGAAAATACAATTTGCATACCTTATGATTATGACAAACGTATCAAATTATCAGCAAAATAATGTTGAACGGGGGGTAATATGACAATTTTACAGTCCATGGCAGAGACTCTCCTGAAGTAGTTGTTTCCTGTAGGCGAATTACAGCGTAGTTTTATTGTTTCTTTTATTTTATTTGAACTTTTTGTTTTAGTTTTAAACTCATTTTTAGTAAATACAAAATCAACACAAAACTGAAATACGGCACACACAGCTCAAAGTCACAGAGTTAGGTAAGTCTGCCTCTAATATTTTATAGTTTTTCTTATTTTAAATTTGGAACACGTCGCGTCGCCGGCCGCTCCGCCCAATGTTTTTAATTTTGCACTGGCTCTTTATACCATGTTTTGTTGTTGTTTGTGAATGCGCCCTACAAGGCTGCAACTTTTTTTAAACCATTTGTTTTTAACTATTGTAAACTTTTTCATTGCCCAATTCAGTTCTATTTTTAAATTACTTTTCCACCCTAGGGTGGAACGAAGGGTTTTGGACCCGCTGCTCAGTTCAAATATACATCACTTTCCGAATATGAGAAATGAAGTCTTTATTCATAATCACGAATAAAAACTCGCTCGACTTAATACTGTTTCTCATTCTTGTTTTTGAAAATGGAACTAAAAGCATCTCTTCGGTGAAATCATAGACTTATTTATACTCTGTGCACAGAGTGAATCGTAGAATGCGTGTTTGTGTTGCTAGCTGCTACAGCAGAAATTAAAAAAGGTACCATGGCGCGAAATCTTTAGAATTTTTATACAATTACAAACTGATTCAATTGTGTGACTGTAATAGGAAAGTAATAATTTTAATCTTTTGCCATTAAGCACAAATCATTTATTTAAATACTGTACAAAAAGTTTATGAAGTGGAGGATAGAAAAACGAGTTGATTCGTTTACGGAAGTACCTAGGACCTAGGTATAAACTATTTAATATTGTATTTTATTTTCTCGAAATCGTAGTGAAAAGTAGAGTTGTAATACACGACGCTAAAACCCATTGTAACTCGGTTTCTATTTATTCCCTCGCTAAAGCTCGGGAATAAAACTACCTCGTATGCAATGGGTCATTTTAGCGTCTTGTATAACAATCTACTATTTATTTTATTGTTATTTTAGTGTACGTAAAAATGTTTGTTTTGTATATATTATTTACCTACCACCTTCTGTGCACTGGTCGTGCTTCACACGTCCAGCTGCGACATCTCATACAAACTTCCATCACGTTGTGGACTACCGTGCCCTCAGATTTAAAATAAGAATAAAAACTATGTGAGTTAGAGACTCTAAAATGAATGAAATGAACTATGTTTCTGAATTCCGAGTGTCGGTTTACCTTTGAATAGGAAGGATCTAATTTTTAAAGAGATTTTAGAATTCACAATGCTATTTATATATTAAATAATAAACGAAAAAATTCGACTCGCCACCAGATCATTGCTAGTCTATTCATTCAACAATCAATTTCAACTAGGATAGAAGTAGGTACTTGACATTATTTGTTCAGTTAAAAGCCATGTTCAGGCCAGTTCAAGATAAGCTACACTACATGAGCGAGCGCTGTTTGGCACTCTCTATCATAAACAGTAGTATGGGTAAATTAATGAACACGCCCGTCCTGACATATTATCAATACTATCATATCAAAGTATCCCATGTTAGTGATAGGGAAAAATTCTAACATGTACGAGTATCAAGAATACAGGATGTCAAAAGAATTGTGGGCTTTTTAAATCTATTGTTTGATGAAAAATAAAATGCAGGTAAATGTACAACTGTGTTTAATTTACTATAAATTGACAATAATATAATGGGAATCACTTAGTATTCAAATAATACGGGGAGGGAATCGTGCCCAAGTCTGCTATTGTTAACGGCATAACCGTGTTTCAATCGTGTTGAGTTGTAATGCTTTTTGAGACAGTTTTTGATTCTTAAACCCAAAACCGTAACAATTGAAACACGCCTATGACGTTAACAATAGAAGACATGGGCTTCAGAGCGTGAGATCCTCGGACGTCATGACTCGTATTCGGCGTATAGTGCTGTAGCAACATTTGTTAATCCTTTTTTTTTGTAAAAAAAAAATGAATTCATTAAAAAAATAAATTAATTAATTTAGAGTCACCATCCTTATTGAAATTCAAGGCTTTCTGGTCCAAAAAAATGAATGTCCCAGTTCATACCACCGACCATGTTATCAGGGATATACCATTCGTAGTAAAAGTATTTGTATCTCTTTTGTGAGTGAATGTATGTTATTCTTGGTACGCACATTTGAAAGTTATATGCAGTACTTCTCATCAAGTCGTACTCATGTGATGTAGCTCTCAGTACTATGCAAGTAGGTATCCTAACACATGGTAACCAACCCTGAAAAAACCGCAAATAAGTACTCAAATGATCCTTTTAAAAGGCAACTCGTACCACATACCCGATAATAATTTGTAAGATTAACAGACTGATACTTAAATAATAGCGAGCAAACTAACACAATAATTAAAATCACACAACACTTTTAATTAGTTGCTAGGAAGTAGATAGGTATTTTGTGAAACAAGAAAAGCATAACTGCAATTTGATCTACAAGGTTAGACACAAATAGCAAAATAATAGATTACTATTTAATTCGGTGGTCACATCACATTGCTACTAAAACAACAAATAGACGGCAAATTGTCAACCCTTGCACCCTTGATGTCGATATTAGTATGGGAAAGTTATTTTTTTTCTTTTTTTCGACCCATGTTTCTTTGGCAAAGATATTTAGCTTCATTAGTAGAACACTCCCTTATATTAAGTTAATTAAAACGACTACAAAATGACGGTTTATAGCACAATTTTATCAAGTCCTAATAGTTGTCCGGTTCACGCTATAAATAAGCAAATCATTTCATACCCGAACTATGATTTTTCCGAGAATTTCCATATGATTTTTATGCACGTGTGCACATAATTTTACCTCTCTCGTTTTTATGCGTTCGCAATGGCCGAATTTGTAGTCGCTGTGAACATGCACTGAAAAAAAATGCTATTATAGTACATTATGAGACAAGTTAGCTTAGGTTGCTCATTGCACACAAGGCTGTGGGTTGCAGCCCGAGCCGTAGGCGAGGGCGTAACTCAGCCGAGTGTGCAATAAGCAAGAGCTCACGAGTTTCATACGACGTTTTTCAACACATTTGCGAGGAAAAAACAAAGTAATTTATCACACAGCAACAAATATGGCAAAAACAAAATATGATAATTATGGGAAAAGGCGCGCATGTTTTTTTTTTTGGTTTTTTTTCACACGAATATTTTGCGAACAAAGGGGTGAGGAGCATACAGCCTACTACTAATACTTCAAAATTATAATTTTAAGTGACAAAATGCAAATATTTTAATATTTTATAACAAAATTTTGTGAATTATGAATAATTTGATAATAATTATATATTTATTTGACTTAATTAAGGACTGACACATTTATTTATTCCAAAAATGTATATGAATTTTTAGCAGCATAACACCACTTTGTTGTAAAAAAAAAAATAACTGTATTACCCGGCTAAATTGGGAATGCTCTGTTTATTCGCCTAGAACTTGCAGTAAGGTACTAATTTAACTTTGTAGGGTTAATTCTACTACGAACTAGTGTTTTATATATTATTGCACGCGTTTGTTATAGCTCGGTTTATGGCCCTGAAAGCGATGCATTAGGGCTCACTTTACGAGCAAGTGTGTTGAAAAAACCGTTATTTGGTCGAGATACCGTCTTTAGTTTTTTCTTAGAGCAACACGGCTTCCTATGGGCGGGACGGGACGAAGCCGGCGTTGCTCAGAGTTTATTATTTAAACAATAGGTAAGCTGCATAAATACAGCGTTTATAAATTTGATATATATAAGTACTTATATCAAAAAATATTTTCTTGGTGAATAAAAAAAATTATTTGAAAAAAGAAATATATGTAGCTTACTTCCGCAAACAAAAAATGCAAGATGCACCGCCCGCCCGCCCGCAAAAATATGGTTTGGGACTTCCGCCAAGTGACGCCTGATTCAATCAAATAAAAAAATAATTTTTAGTCAAAATTTATAACTTTATACTTAATAAAAAGCGTTTTAATGAAATAATGATAATTAAAACAATAATTATAATAATTAATGCATAAAATAATTGAACAATATTTTTTTTCGGTGTTGGTTTACGCACGATCTAACTCCTGAGGATGTTCCGGGTTGGGGCGAAACACGTGTGGAGTGGCCTAATTGGTGAAGGTGCAAGGTGTGTTGCTGTCTTGCTAAATGCAGGTATTGTGCATTTATATTTTGCATGTGCATATTTTTGCGGGCGGGCGGGCGGTGCATCTTGCATAATTTGTTTGCGGAAGTAAGCTACATTATATTTCTTTTTTCAAAAAGCTATGCAATGCAATAATCATTAATTGTAAAGAAATAGTGAAATACTAGATTTTGTGAGCTGGCCTCGTCATAACGGATACTTACTTCTAGTTTGAGGTGAACCAATCAAGGTATAGTCATTGAAGCTTGTGTAAAATTGCCATCCAAGCGCGGGACTCACTGAAAATAGTTTGTTAGACTTAGAAATGTAGAAATCCTACACCCAGATGTTGTGCCTAAAATTAAGACAGACGCAATCTAGATACATCGATGACGCCTAAGTTAATGAAAAGAACGGACTGAAAATAGTTATTTGTTCAACGAGTGACCATTGTTACTTTTTGCTCGAGTGCCGACTTTAAATCACGAACTAACGAAGTCGCTTCTAATATTGTTTAAACACGAACATCTATCGAGAAAAAGAACGAGAACAAAACGCGCTTAAAAGTACAGTCGCCCGTAGTACATTTAAATCACGAATAAGCGCGAGAAGTAGGGGCTGCAGGCACATTCTTGCCAAAACCATCAAAACTCAGTTCACTGGTGACATGTTGTAACAAGACACTCAACGAAGCCGAGGTCTACGTGTTCTGCCCATCATCCGCGGGTCTACCGCCTAACTCTATCGCTTTGAATCTGGCTTTGGTTTATGACGTCAGTGCACTGTCCGTCCTTGTCATCGTGTTATGATATGACAAGGACGGACAGAGCATTGCTATCGCTCTGGCTAAAGCTTTGAGTTAGGCGGTAGGGCCCCAGTTTGAAACCAACGGCTAAACGGGCTTTAGCTTTAAAAACTTAATACCGATACTACAAAGGAAATTTACCTGCGTACAATATAAAAATAAGATTCTTCATTTAATAATATTATTTGCAACAAAGAGCTGCTTAAGTCAATTGGTTTACTAAGTTTACTACCGCGGCCTTCCGATAGCATGAAACTATATATGGGACAAAGTCACAAAACAAACAATCAGTAATTTAATAATATAAACACATTTTAAAACAACAACAAAATTCCACTAATAGAAACAACGATAGCTAAGTAATAGCATTTTACCGAGATGATGTAACATTTGCTTACGCAATGGCCGATATTATTGTATAAGGAATTTTCTCCCGCGAGAGCTAAACTAAGATGTAATTGATTTTCTAAAGATAAGTAAGAACAGTATGAATTTCAAAAATAAAATAGGGCAAGAACAAAAGTATTAAACAGACACAAAGTGATGATTCAACAATTCAAGGATAAGTGTTAACTAAATTAGTGTGTAATCAAATCAATCATGTTGAAATTGACCATTTTATAAGTATTATATTATAATATACTTAATGTATAATAAAAATATAATGCAACTTAAATGTGAACGTCATGTATAAAAATATCGCAGATACTTAATAGCCATATTGATAAAAATCACAGTTAGAGGACAACCGTTGAGCCTCCTTGTGCATGCGTGGAAAAATGATCTGCATAAATATATGGATTTTTTACTACTTTAGTCTTGTGATAACTATCGGATTAAGCCAGGTAAGTAAGTAATTAAATAAAATATACCTATATATTCCCCTACTATGTATTCTGGCAAATAATGTTTAATATGTGTATCTTCAGGATTGCTCTGAAGAGGCCACAGAAACCGGTATAAAAGTCACTTGGCCTGAGAGCCCAATAGCGAGCAATGTACAATCAGATCCGCTTTGTTTTTTTAATGGGACTTTGATAACAAGAAACTGCACAAATGGCGGATGGATACCGAATGCAAACCAACTACAACCATGCGACAAGGCTGTCAAGTATTTTGACTCTCTCACGTGTCCCCCAGGGTTTAATAAAATATCAGAAAGTAACAACAAATATTGTTATCAAATTGGTATAACATCGACGTGGAATAACCCTTGTTTTGGAAGTGGAGGCGCAACAGTAGTTACTGATTTAACGAAAAACGAAACCGAATCGCTATTTGATTCTCTAAACACATTTAAACATAAACATTTTTGGTTACCAGCTAGACGGCAAAAAATATTTGCTCCTGTCGTATGGCATATCCCTGGTCCAAACTGGGCACAAACTGTCGCAGTTAATGAACATTTGCCTTTTCGACCTTCTCTTTTGAAAAACTGTCTGGTACTAGATTCTCAGACCAGGCTTATGAAAACAGAAACGTGTAATTTGGAGTTTCCTAGTCTCTGCTTTTATATCAACGACTTGAATTACCCTGCAAAATGTCCAGATGGATATTATGCTTTTCGTCACATGCTTGATGATGGAAGGTGTTATGGAATCGAAAAATCTAATACTGCTTTAACATTCCAAGACTTTTTTAATAGTCAATGTAAAAGACCTATGGGCGATGGTGAGAATACTGATTTAAGAAAGTTTATATTTACTAAATTAGCAGATTTTCAGAACATGACAGATTCTATGTGGTGTTGGTTTTCTTCGGATTCAATTACGGAAAATGATAGAAACGCCAACTCGAGTACTTATTCAAATACAAGTTTTGAAGCATTTACAGATCAAGGATATATATCAAATTTGGAAAAAGTTATCAATAGCGTTGGGACTATAAGTTTGATGCGTACATCGAACAGTTTACCATGTATGGCTTGTGAAGCTGATATTATCTACGGCGAAACAGAACTTTTTTTCGAATATAATGCCCTTAATAATACAATTTACCTCACTGTTTTCTTTCCATCCGGTTTATGGAAATATAGCCATGATGATAGAGGTGTGCAGTGCTTTTCTGATGCAAAGGGATTTTTTAAAGTCATTGATATTTTTGAAAAAACGCCTTTTCTATCTATTAGATCTTTGAAGTCTAACTTAACTTCTGAAAGTTTACTTATAGAGAAAACAGTATTTGAAATAAATTTAGTAACCGATAGGTCCGCTAGTTATTGGTGTGAGGGACATACAAAAAATTTCTCATTAATTTCTACGGAAAAAATTGTAGTAAATCCACAAGGCAGTGAGTTTCACGTATTTTCTATTATATTGGACATGCATATATGCTTAGATGAAATTAACAATACTACTCAAATTAATTCGATTGGACTGGTAGATAATTTGAACAGGATATTACGAGCCGAAAAAGTTATACTAATGGATGTATTAAAATACCATAACAACATCATGCAAGTTTTACTGCATGTTCATATTTCTATTAATAATACTTTTAACGTAGAAGCCCTTAATTTATTGAGTACATACAATGCCCTTATAAAAAATATCGAGACGGGATTTCCAACGTATAACTATACTTTTGTGAATATGTCAAGTTCAATTTATTGTTTACCAACTATTTCCCAAGACTTCATAGCGTTATATTGGGATTTAACTCCTATAGGGAACATTGCTGCTCCAAAACAATTTTGCCTACAAACTAACGGCGTCCCTGTTAATAGACACTGCTATGGTTCCTATCTCTTTGGAAGTTTTTGGGGACCAGTTATAGGTCAATGTGACAAAAGTTATGAACCAACTATTACAACTACAATTCTATTTAATTTGATACAAGGAAATTTAGGTAATGAATTTCTTTCCCGTTTTCTTACAACTGGGTTGCAAAAAGTGTTAAATGACACCGATATAATCATTCCAGCTGATATCTATTATTTATCAGTATGTTTTCAGCAGATTTTGAGTACTGCTTACAAAGATGAAAGCTCGGTTGAAACAGGAGACGTACAAAATTTGGCCTGGGCTATAGACAGAATAATGGGGGTTAATGAAAATAATTTACGATTGGCTCAGACTATGAACTCCACTAACGTCATATTAGACTCAGTTAATGATATCATTGCTATGATAACACGACAAAGTTTAAAAACCAGTAACTCTACGGCCATTAAAAAAGATAAAAATTATCAATTAGCCGTTCAACCGAGGTTCATTGTACAGATATCCTATCCCGATGAAAGTAACATTACAGGGATGGCAGTCATTAAAACTGCAAACTCTTACAAATTTGATGAAATGAAAATCCAACCGTTGTATAAAAATACAACCATTGACGATATCGTTGTCATCGAAAATTTGGAAGTAGCAGCGTGGTTCCCAATCGAGGCATTAAATAATTTAGAGAGTAATCCAAATAGAGATGGATATATGCATATAGTTATTAACGTTTATTACGAAGACGTGATATTTCAGCAGCTTACCAAAAACAATTACGTAGTGAACAGCCGTATTATTGAAGTTGCTGTACCGGGATATTCAACAAACTCAGAGTTCTCCTTACCAATAATATTTAGAGATATAAGGCATGCTACTGTTAAGTCTAAAAAGTGTGGCTTTTGGGACTTTCAAAGTGAGACAGGAAATATTCCGGGGGTATGGTCAGGTCGTGGCTGTACATTAATTACTAATGTAAACAATGTTACAATATGTGAATGTTATCACTTAACCCATTTTGGCCAGTTAATTAATATCAATGGAAACGTAGGGTTAGATGAGACTTTAATTGTAGCAGGTCACGAAAAAGCGCTAAATATAATTACACTTATTGGTAGTAGCTTATCTCTTATGGGTATAATAGGTATTTGGATAACAGCAATTGTTTTTGACATGTGGAGAAAAAAAACAGGAACGAAAGTATTGTTACAACTTTCATCGGCTATCGCATTGCCTTTGATTTTAATTATTCTCTTTAATGTAGATAGGTCGTTAGTTTTACAAATACACGAGATATCCGAAAGTACGCATCACATTAAAATCATTTGTATAATTTTGGGTGCGATTTTTCATTATTCTGTGCTAACAAATTTTATGTGGATGCTGATTACTGCAATTTTACAATTCTTTAGATACGTCAGAGTTTTAGGTGTATCTAGACCATCTAAATTTATGATCAAGATTGCTTTATTGGGTTGGGGTGTGCCGAGCATACCGGTAATAATTGTTCTGCTTATAGACAGAGAAAATTATATTCCTTATCCTGAATCGCAACGTTGTATCTGCTATCCAAGCGGCATTTATATGATTTTAGGTGTTGTTTTGCCAGTGTGTATAATTCTGATTGTTAATATTGTTTTATTTATATTAGTCATTAAAGCGATTTCAAGAAAATCTGATATGCGAGCTACTGATAAAAGCCTTGTGTGCGCTCAATTCAGATTGTCAATATTTTTATTTTTCTTATTAGGTTTAACTTGGATATTTGGGATCATGTCGTTTTCTGGAAGTATTATATGTTCATATATATTTTGCTTAACATCTACAGTACAGGGATTTGTTTTGTTTATATATTTTATAATTTGTGATCCAACGACTAGAAATTTATGGGTAACTGTAATGAAACCTCAATTCTCATCTTCAAGAAATAGTATCACGACTATAAGCAGTGGTTAAGACAAGAAGAATAACACACGAATTTATTAATCAATTTACTAACAGACAGACAGACGCGGCGAGGGACTTTGTTTTATAATATGTAGTGATAGTGATTAAAAAATAGTAAGTAATAACTAATAAGTACTTTAAATTAATTGGTCTCGCGGTTTCTTTTATTCTTTAAACGATAACTAGTCCGTGTTATTACAAAAGATTTTTAAACACTGGTTAACTAAACACATGTTTAGATGTGATGCTGTCCCTTTTTTGACAATATTGTTTGACAGAGATAGCATCACATTTAAACATGTGTTTAGTTAAACAGTGTTTAAAATTCTTTTGTTATATATATTATTATTTTTTTAACTGGTTTCGTGCCCGGACAGGCAACGAACCATCGACCAAAAACGAACAACACGGATAATGTTCTTGAAAGAAACAGAAAGTTCAAGACTAGTCAATATTTAAAGTAGGTATAGCTGCAATTGACCACTTCAAAAATATATCAACGAATGTTTCGAAATAGACACTGATTTGAGACACTGTGTATTCACAATTAATATTTTATCGTGACGTTGTATATCCTTATCAATCTATTGTGCCTACATATTATACACATTTAATTATACTTGAGGTAAATTGCATTTTTTATAACTTACTTATTATTGCTTTAAATTTATAATCTTAAATAGCAGCATGAATGCAGTACAAAATGCACGGTGTTTGTGACTTACAGTCTTTTCTAATGATAATCTACGGATGTTAACTTTTTCTGGAATTTCAATAAACATCTCACCACTGAATTGGTCTTTCATTGTCATTCTTTATTCAGCTACAGAAACGTTCAAGCACAATATAAAGCATCAAATAATCAATCGGAAATCATTTTGAAATGCTTGTTCATTTATTGACAATTTCTACATTTGGTAGGTACCTAGCTGTTTCTTGCGGAGACTGCAAAATCTGTGATTTTTTTATTTATATTTCTTTAGATAGATTTAGATCGTGACTAATACTTTTCCTTCGATGTTTAGCATATGTTTGTAGAGGCTGGAAAGCAGTGCCAGCTAACATGGGATCGTTTTCTCTACGGAGGCAAAGTGATTTTCTGACGGCGGATGAACCAGTGGAAAAATTAGCAGACGAACTTTTACCAAGAGGTAACTTCGTAGTTGGTTAACTTTTCATTTAATTTTTTTTTACAAGGATAACGGCGGAATACTCAAAGGCTTCTTAGCTAAAATCTTAAGTGAAGGTCTCCTTAACTTTAAGGAAGCTGTCAGTTGTCAAATCTGACAACATTTTGAATTTAAGGTGGCCTTAACTTTAAGTTTAATTTGAGAATTTGGCCGTAAATAGTTTTGACCTTAGAATAAATATTCTATATAATTATACAGGCTGTTCCAAAACTTTGCCACATGGCGGGAAAAAAAACTTAAATATTGAAATAACGGTGAAACATTATATTTTTCTTTATTCACTTGTAATATGATTTCAGTTGCTCTCCACAGCGTATATAAGTTTGGTTGGTGCAGACCAGATGCTACGGTTCCAGTTTTCTTGGCAAAAAAGGCTGAAATACATTTCCCTTCATTTGAATCAACTCAGGGAAAGTATGTTTATGTAAGTATTTACTTCTAACTACTTACTACTTTTTCTACAGAACCCGATAGACATAATGGAACGAACACCAAAAACTGCCATTATTTACTGTTTTTGTTGAATAACTTTTTATTGAGTGAGAGTATTAAGGACATTGATACATCAAATGAAAGCTGTTTTTATGTGGAATGTAATTGTCATATCAATATCTAATTATCTATATCCAAAACCTAGCAAATTAGGTAAATATATATTAAAGGAAACGTGTAATGTAAAATATTACACAATAGCACTTACAGAGTTATTGCCGTAAAATAAAAAATGTTAATCGGTAACATTATACTCGGGTGTCTTCTAGATTATTTTTGGGCAGTCATCAGTCAGGGGTAGGTGTGGTGAAGTAGTTGCAATAGCAAGCATATTTTCCTTAATGATAGAATGCGTCCACATAGGATTGAGGAATGTTAAAACTTTTTGTGCATTAAATATTGATTTTTTTTGTTATTCTTGTTGGCCGGAGTTATTTCTTCTTCTTTTTGTGAATGGTGAAAACAACGAAATGACAGGTCTACATCTACACTAGCGCCAAGTTAGTAGTAGTGCGCCGACTGGTGGACGATTTGTGAATCAGCAAAATTATCTTGCCATTATGTCACACACATGGGCTATGAGCAAGATGTAAGATTCTTGGCTATGAGAGGTCCCGCAGGCTTATTAAGATACCGTTTTTCAAGTCACAGTAGTCGTAATGAAGGCTTTTCAAAGGGAGATTTAAAAAAATAAAATAGTAACTATTTGCCTCACTAGATGATGTTGATACTCTTCGAAGCTTAGTAAAAAAATCACATTGACACACATTTTTATTAACGCCGTCTATCGAGTGTACAGTTTTTTGTCATTACAATTTGTGATGTCAAAACGCAAAATTCCGGATATATTTGTCAGTTTGACAGCAATAATTGTATCTACAATCAAGGGATTGCGACTGTCACTTGAAGATCAGTAATAAGCATAGATATAGTATTAGTACATTATGAGACAAGTGAGCTTAGGTTGCTCATTGCACACAAGGCTGTGGTTGCAGCCCGAGCCGCAGGCGAGGGCGTAACTCAGCCGAGTGTGCAATAAGCAAGAGCTCACGAGTTTCATACGACGTTTTTCAACACATTTGCGAGGAAAAAACAAAGTAATTTACCACACAGCAACAAATACGACAAAAACAAAATATGACAATATTTATGGGAAAAGGCGCGCAGGTTTTTTTTTTGTTTTTTTTCACACGCCCAACGCAAGAATATTTTTCGAACAAAGGGGTGGGGAGCATACAGCCTACTTCAAAATTATAATTTTAAGTGATAAAATGCAAATATTTTAATATTTTATAACAAAACTAGCTTCTGCCCGCGACTTCGTCCGCGTGGATATTAGAGAAAATCCTTAGGGAACCTTCAAAATCCTTAGGGAACCATCAACCAGGATCTGACCAGCCATTTTTACGCATTTAGGCTGGTTCCTACTAAGGGCGCTAACTGGCGAGGCAAGACATTTGCCGCGTGTGGCTTCCCGTTCCCGTTCCCGTTCCCGTTCCGGTTCCAGTTCCGGTTCAGGTTCAGGTTCCCGGTTCCGGTCCCGGTCCCGTTTCCGTTTCCGTTTCCGTTTCCGTTTCCGTTTCCGTTCCCGTTCCCGTTCCCGTTCCCGTTCCCGTTCCCGTTCCCGTTCCCGTTCCCGTTCCCGTTCCCGTTCCCGTTCCCGTTCCCGTTCCCGTTCCCGTTCCCGTTCCCGTTCCCGATCCCGTTCCCGTTCCCGTTCCCGTTCCCGTTCCCGTTCCCGTTCCCGTTCCCGTTCCCGTCCCCGTCCCCGTCCCCGTCCCCGTCCCCGTCCCCGTCCCCGTCCCCGTCCCCGTCCCCGTCCCCGTCCCCGTCCCCGTCCCCGTCCCCGTCCCCGTCCCCGTCCCCGTCCCCGTCCCCGTCCCCGTCCCCGTCCCCGTCCCCGTCCCCGTCCCCGTCCCCGTCCCCGTCCCCGTCCCCGTCCCCGTCCCCGTCCCCGTCCCCGTCCCCGTCCCCGTCCCCGTCCCCGTCCCCGTCCCCGTCCCCGTCCCCGTCCCCGTCCCCGTCCCCGTCCCCGTCCCCGTCCCCGTCCCCGTCCCCGTCCCCGTCCCCGTCCCCGTCCCCGTCCCCGTCCCCGTCCCCGTCCCCGTCCCCGTCCCCGTCCCCGTCCCCGTCCCCGTCCCCGTCCCCGTCCCCGTCCCCGTCCCCGTCCCCGTCCCCGTCCCCGTCCCCGTCCCCGTCCCCGTCCCCGTCCCCGTCCCCGTCCCCGTCCCCGTCCCCGTCCCCGTCCCCGTCCCCGTCCCCGTCCCCGTCCCCGTCCCCGTCCCCGTCCCCGTCCCCGTCCCCGTCCCCGTCCCCGTCCCCGTCCCCGTCCCCGTCCCCGTCCCCGTCCCCGTCCCCGTCCCCGTCCCCGTCCCCGTCCCCGTCCCCGTCCCCGTCCCCGTCCCCGTCCCCGTCCCCGTCCCCGTCCCCGTCCCCGTCCCCGTCCCCGTCCCCGTCCCCGTCCCCGTCCCCGTCCCCGTCCCCGTCCCCGTCCCCGTCCCCGTCCCCGTCCCCGTCCCCGTCCCCGTCCCCGTCCCCGTCCCCGTCCCCGTCCCCGTCCCCGTCCCCGTCCCCGTCCCCGTCCCCGTCCCCGTCCCCGTCCCCGTCCCCGTCCCCGTCCCCGTCCCCGTCCCCGTCCCCGTCCCCGTCCCCGTCCCCGTCCCCGTCCCCGTCCCCGTCCCCGTCCCCGTCCCCGTCGCCGTCGCCGTCGCCGTCCCCGTCCCCGTCCCCGTCCCCGTCCCCGTCCCCGTCCCCGTCCCCGTCCCCGTCCCCGTCCCCGTCCCCGTCCCCGTCCCCGTCCCCTTTCCCGTTCCCGTTCCCGTTCCCGTCCCCTTTCCCGTTCCCGTCATTTATTTATATTGAATTTAATAATATATATTTATATTATTTAGCAGTGGTTTGACAGACAGAAAAGAGAGTGAGTGACAAAGTCAATATTATGAATTTGGAACTACAGGCTATTCGCATTGACCATGAAGGTTTAACACCCCCCCGCAATGTGAACACCCTGTATCTTCCTATACCTATGTGCTCCAAAAAATATACATTCGACATATCAAAGAACAAACACCCTATCTATAGTATTTGATTGAATCAGGCGTCACTTGGCGGAAGTCCCAAACCATTTTGAAAAAAGAAATATATGTAGCTTACTTCCGCTTGTTTGCGGAAGTAAGCTACATATATTTCTTTTTTCAAAAAAAAAAACCCTATCTATACTTTATACAAACACAATTCAAAATTAACATAATTTTTTACACCTTACTATTTATTTATATTAGATTTAATAATATATATTTATATTATTTAGCAGTGGTTTGACAGACAGATAAAGAGTGAGTGACAGAGTCAATATTATGAATTTGGAACTACAGGCTGTTCGCATTGACCATGAAGGTTTAACACCGTCCCTGTCCCCGTCCCCTGGATATGCATGACCTGGTCCAATCATGTCCACCGTGTTGGACTTCAAAATAAATGTCATTTTCGCAACCACCATCCCATGAAACCTCAAGAACGACATCCACATCGATTTTCATGTTTACTTACCCCATTTACACCTTAAGGGAGGATTTTCAAAATAACAAAATATGTGTTTGCCTATTTATTTTTAGACATGCTCCTACGAATTTTAAAGTTGTAATGTCTATTTTATATTATTTTTCCATACAAAATTTAAACCCCATTTTCACCCCTTTAGGGGTTAAATCATGTCCACCGTGTTGGACTTCAAAATAAATCTCATTTTCGCAATCACCATCCCATAAAACCTCAAGAACGACATCCATATTGATTTTTATGTTTACTCACCCCATTTACCCCTGAGTGGTTGATTTTCAAAATTACAAAATATATGTTTGCCTATTTATTTTTAGGTGTGCTCCAAAGAAGTTTAAAGTTGTAATGTCTATTTTATATTATTTTTTCATACAAAATTTGAACCCCATTTTCACCCCTTTAGGGGTCAAATCATGTCCACCGTGTTGGACTTCAAAATAAATGTCATTTTTGCAATCGTCATCCCCGAAAACCCCAATAACGACATCCATATCTATTTTTGTGTTTTTTACCCCTTTTCACCCCCATTTCATCCCAATAGGGGTTCAAATGCTAACAATAACAATATACGTTGCGTTAGATGCCTAACCATAAGCCTAAATTATAAATTTAGCGATTTTAACTTCGAAAATAAAGGATTTTCTTCAATACACAACTTCATCCCCCTTTTGACCCCTTCGGGGGTAGAATTTTGAAAAACGCTGAGACCCGTATTTATTTATTTTCAATGGTCAGTCTAAACACAAAATTTGAAGATCCTAGCTTCAAAACTGAGGGACTTTCATACAAACTTTGATCCCCTTTTTTACCCCCTTAGGGGGTGAATTTTGAAAAATCCTTTCTTAGTGCACCCCTAGACCTCATAAGGAACCTACGTGCCAAATTTGGAGTCTCTAGACCCAGCGGTTTGGGCTGTGCGTTGATAGATCAGTCAGTCAGTCAGTCAGTCAGTCAGTCATTCAGTTTACGATTTTATAAATATAGATATTGTGAATTATGAATAATTTAATAATAATAAACATTTGTTTGACTTAATTAAGACTTAAAATTACATATATTTATTCCAAAAATCTATATGAATTTTCAACAGCATTAAACCTCTTTGTTGTTACTAAAAAAAATAACTGTATAACCCGGCCAAATTGGGAATGCTCTGTTTACTCGCATAGAACTTGCAGTAAGGTACTAATTTAACTTTGTAGGGTTAATTCTATTACGTACTAGTGTTTTATATATTATTGCACACGTTTATTATTGCTCGGTTTATGGCCCTAAAAGCGATGTATTAGGGCTCACTTTACGAGCAAGTGTGTTGAAAAATATATTATGTAATAAGCCTTCTGTCGGTGACTGTCTTCCAATTATATTTTTTCATTATACAATACGCTGATAACAATTAATGATTAAAGATGATTTTATTTCAGCTTCTGATGGACAATCACTCGATAAGATACCGCATGCAGTGCGCAGTTGTGAAGATTATGGTGCCCCATAGATACTTGTTTAGAAGAAGTAGACTACCAATATACTACTGCCAGGGACACGCCTTTTACGTGATGTTGAATATTATATACACAATACAAGTTCACGAGTTATTCTTGCATTCCAATTTGAATATGCCAGCTGATTTTCTATTCGAATTCTATCACCCACCGACGTATGATAATTATGCCAAGGAAGTGTGGCATGAATTCATCCATCAATAAATTTTAAATTGATAATAAATCCTTTTTTTATTTCCCTTTTTTAATTTCCCCTTAGAGTCCTAAAATGAACAAAGTTTGATATGAACCAGAGGGCCTATGTAGTGATTATTTCCTCTGTGGGGCCCTTAGAGTAAGACGCGCTTCTGGTTGGGCCTATTACAAAAAAGAATCACTATAATCGGACGCAATTAGTCATTTTTAATTGATATTGAACCTTATTCGTGAGCCAACAGTGTCACGGAGTGGGACATCGTACGGTTATCGCGATGCATTATTGTAATTGACCCTCAGAGCGCAACTTCTGATAAAAAGCGTTTTGAAAAAAGTAAAAACTTCTCCAAAAACCCTTATAAAACCAGCTCTAAAAACCAAGAAATAATATTAAAATCTGCATTATTATAGGGGACTATCTTTTGCCCGCGACTTCGTTCGCGTGATTAAGATAGTTGTGCATTTATTTTGAAAGTCATGGATTACCAATACACCCAGGTATTTATCAGTAGACCTCATTTCACACATTTAAATTTTCCCATAAAAGTTCATGTACAAACTGGAACAATCTGTAGCAAATTTCCGTTATACAGGTATAACGGAAATTTTCCAAAACCCTTTCCTAGTGCTCACCTACATGAGTGGTATCTACCGAGCTCCAAAAATGGTATATCTCTACTAGCAAAAATGGTAAAGCCCTATACAAATTCCCATACAAACTGGAACACCCTGTAGCACCCTGTATAACGGGAATTTTCAAAAAAGGCTTTCTTAGTGCTCACCTACACCATCAAAGTGGTTAATCTATCTTCAGTCCTATACAAATTCCCATACAAACTGGAACCTGTAGCATTCTGTATAACGGAAATTTTACAAAAACCCTTTCTTAGTGCTCATCTACACCATGAAAGGTACCGTGTCTCTACCTTACCTCTACCCTCCAAAAATGTTGTCTCTACCTTCAACCCTACACGAATTCTCACACAAACTTGAACAACCTGTAGCACCCGGTATAACGGTAATTTTCTAAAATCCTTTCTTAGTGCTCATCTACATCATGAAAGGTATCTATCTACCCTCCAAAAATGGTGTCTCTACCTTCAGCCGTCAGGGCTCTACGCCTATCCCAACAATGAATCAGTGAATGAATCAGTCAATCAATTTAGAGTTTATAGCGGGTGTAACAAGACACTCAACGAAGCCGAAGTCCACGCATTCCGCCCATCATCAGAATCATTTTTGACTTTTAGACTATACCTGGGAAACCAATAGCTACGAAGTTATTGAAGGTCTTTTTTTTATCAATTTTTTTATGAAATCTTATTTTATTCGTTATTTTCTAATTTTTATCTACAGAAACATTATATTTTTTTTTGTATTTCGTATCAAATAATGGCTTCAAAACGTAATCACTCACACACTCACATCAATGTATTTCATGAGCACGCACATAAACGTTGCCTTTCAACTCGGCCGCACGCAGCTGTGTTGTGTAGCATTCACTCGCAGGCGCGGTCTTTTGTACGCGTAACATTGCGTGGTAATGAATGCAATGATTTTTAACACCAAAAATTAAAATCGTTTCCCAGCAATAATTTTTAACAGAAGTGGTTCTGATGATAGGCAGAATACGTGGACCTCGGCTTCGTTGAGGGTCTTGTTACACCCGGTATAGATTAAATATAATTACCACTAAAATAGTAAATAGATTGATTACAAGGGTCAAAAGGAAGCAATTCCCATACGAGATATTTAGACGCCCGAGCTTAGCTGCCGACAATGCTGCTGTACGTGTCCCGCCTGCACTACAGTACCGGGATCCCGGGATCCCGGGATCCCGGGATCTCGGGACTAGTCCCAGGATTGTTACAAATTGTTAAACAGCAATTTATACAGGGTTACTGGAAATACAGATGTGGTCAAAAGAAATATTTTTTGTCATATTATAACTTTATCTCGGGTCTAGTCATAAGTTATGTCACATTATGGAAAGTTAAATAAATGACACAATGAGTTACGCACTACAACCATTTATATATCAAATGAAAGGGTACAAAATACAGATTTAAACCACATTAAAGTTATTCGAAATGTCCTCCTCTTGCTTCGATACAAGCCTTCAATCTGCAAGGCCAGTCATCAATCGAATCACGCACGAAGTTAATTTACTGCTTTATTGTCTGAACTTGACTATCGGAACGGGCGTGGCGTCTTGTCGGAGCTCTATCCTATCGGAGCTCGGACTTGTCGGAGCTCCGACTTGTTGGAGAAGTATCTTGTCGGAATTGGGTTTTACACTCCTTTGCCGCCGGTCTGACATTCAGAACAAAAGCCAGCAATCGATTTGTGCGACATCTGAGTTCGTAATTATAATTGCACGTGATGCCGGCACTATATATTCGCCAAGCATCAGCAAAATTTATCGTACATTGATGCTTTTGAAAGAACCTCTTTGAAGCATTTGTTACAAAACCGGCAACGTACGATGAATTGTGCCGATGCTTGGCGAATATGTAGTGCCGGCATGAGAGTTCAGCTATCGGTGCCTGGGTGTACCTAAATGTGCAGATCATCGGCATAGAGATGGTAGGAACTAGAAATATATTTAGTGATATAGAATTAATAAAATTAAGATAAAATTTCTTAATACCCTTTAAAGCTTTTATAGGGGGGATGGGTTAGTCTCCCCACTCTACTCTATTCTTATCCCTTAGCTCGCCCTAAATGAGTCTTTCATACATTTTGAGGTTAGGTTTAGTAAAATTTCAAATTCAATTCAACAAATAACTATGCATTTCCGCACATAATGCTTTGGTGGCGAGAGGTTCCCCTCTCCCTCTCGTCCACCCCTAATCCTAAATTCAACCTTCGACCTTAACTAAAAGAAATAAAACCCTGGCAACACTAGTGTCGCGTACTCAACCATCGTCTTAAAATTAGCAAGGTCTGAGTTTGAGGTTAGTTTGTAAAATCTTTGCTTAAGCACCGTTCTTAAATTTATACTTAAGTAAAGATCAAGACCTGAGCAACGTCCTATAGGTAATGCGTCCAATGAGTCCAATGAGCGCTATAAACCCAAAACACTGTAACTCAACTTACAGTGTTTTGGATTTACACGCCAGAGTTGAATATCTGTCTAGAAGAAGACCACGAAGAATTATCTCTCAATCAAACATTGGATTTTTCGCATTGCTCTTATCATAACAAACACAAAATTGTTTACCAATGCCATGCGATAACCAACAGTGGTGATCCAGGTCACGAGAAAAATGAACGTTCTGCAATTAATCATTGTGTTGGAGATATGTAAGAAATCTTATGGATTATTACACTTTTTAACCGACTTCCAAAAAAGGAGGAGGTTCTATGTTCGTCTGTATATTTGTTTTTTTTTTTAACTGCCGCGTTGCAATGTTTTTACTAATAGACCGGTGCCGCTAGGATTTTAGGTTTCAAAAATATTAAAGTTATTTTTTTTTTTGGAAATAGTTTCTGCGCCTAAAACATGATTTTGTGTCATATCATGTGAATGCATGTAACAATTTAGGTTTTTGTCTTTTAAGAAAATTCAAGATGAAAAGGAGAATGCCAAAAACTGCCCAATGGTGCGTCATAATGATAACCAATTGTATTTTTTAATAAATAAAACAGTGCACTTTGGGGTTTTAAAGATAAATATTAATAATTACTACACTGAAAGTGAAAGTGAAATAAGCTTATTCAAATAAACTTAATTATTAAGTACTTTTGAATCGTCTATATTTTCCTACCACCCGTTCCAAACTTTTTTGGTGACAAGAAGAACGGGCGCAAGAAACTTATCAGCTGTAACAGCCATAAGTAACGATATTTACAAACTTGAATATATCGTTACCAGATAATTACAACAGTGTAACAGGATTATTGCTAACAACATAGACTTATTATATTACTTCAACAAAGTACTTATATTAGCAAGTTATGTGTTACATCATTTCCACGCATTTTGATGAGGTTGACTCATCAAACTGCACCGCCTGCTGACGTTCCCGAAGATAAGAAGAAAACCATTCCAGTACCTCGTCAGAGACCATAAGATGGAACAATATGGAAAGAAGGATGTCGTGACTGACAGTATTAAAGGCGTTGGAGAAGTCAATAAGTACCAAGCCAGTTACTTTACCGTCCTCAACCGCTGCCCTAATATCGCCAGTCACTTTGTGGAGAGCGGTAGCGGTGCTGTGTCCGGGTCTGAAACCGGACTGCAAAGGACTTTAAAGGGAATTATGATGGACGAAGTGGGAGAACTGCTTGTGGACACAGGCCTCAAGCACTTTAGACATGAAGGGAAGGATGGAGATTGGACGGAATTGGTTGGGATGAGATGGATTGGTGACTTTGGGGAGAGGACGGACATAGGCATAGACAAAGTTTAGGGAAAATACCGGAATCAATGGAAATAAAAAAAAATAAAATAAAAATAAAATATAATTTATTCCATACCAGATTTACAATAGTTCGTTCATCCTTAATTTTAGCGGCCTCTGCACTAAGACGAGCTTGTATCGCAGCAGCCAGAACCGAGTTAACAACAATCATTTATTAGTGAACATACTGTTTACAAGGTAGACGCTAATTAAGATACCTACTAGCTAATTATTACAATTCATATCCGTTATAATTATATTCAAATACAGAAAATAAAAAGAGTATAGTTAAAGTTAAAACATTTTTCTGATAAAGTGTGTGAGTGAATGTGTGGACGTATGTGTGAGTGTATGTGCGTGTGTATGTGCGTGTGTGTAAGTGCGTAGGGTCTATTTTAAACTATAAGGTTTTCTGTCTCCTCATAACTCAAGCTCTTCAGCCAGGATTCAGTCTCCCGTCTCGCACCTCGAACAGTTAGGTTCTTGATGTTCACATTGCGGCATATAGTGTTGTAGACTCGTGGCAAAAGAGAGAATGGCTGGCGCTTTGCAAAGGTAGTGTGTACAGGAGGCGTAGGTATTCTATAAACACGTCGAGCGATCCAACATGCTCGGTGGGGGGAAGCAAGAGAATAGGTATGGATGGCGACCACGGCTCTTAACACATATAGCTGTCTCACTCGTAACACATTTGATTCCTTATAAAGCAAGTTGGTCCCAAATCTAAATGGTTTACGCAGCATTACCTTTAAAACTCTCCTTTGGGCCCTTTCGAGTTGGATTAAGATAGATTTCGCTGCTCCTCCCCTCAAATGTTTATGATGTGGGTGATAGCCGGTAGTAGATGTTCCAATAAAGTAACTATCATGCGGCGACTTATGCCATCACAACCCACAGCATTGGATTTTATGGATGAGATGTTGTTGAGAATATGACGGCGTTTAGCGTTACGTTAGGCTATCTACTATATGTATGTGTGCCAAATTTCAACCAAATCCATTCAGTAGTTTTTGCGTGATTGAGGAACAAACAAACTTTCACTATCTGACTGTTAAGTGCATTATATCCGAAAATGAAAAAAAAATTCGTTATTTTCTCCCGATTTCATCGTGTGATAAAACTCAAAAATTTATAAATATTAAATATAAATAGTTCCATCATGTTTTTATACGTGTCCGCAGCGATCAAACTCAAATATATAAAGTATCAAAATCGGTGACTTATGCATATTCCATATTGTTAGTTTTTGGGTATAAGAATAATACCTCTGCTACTCGAAGCTGAATATTGTTTTACTTATTGATTTCAGTCACCAGAAAAAAATCTGAAAGCATGATACGTGATTTATCAATCTGCCATAATAATGTCGAGATGAAGCCAGCCGACGGAGTGCTCAAAGAACACACTTTCACGTGGCTGGGATTTGTGCAGTACACTCATGGTATGTACCAGTATGAGGAGGAAGGATAAAATATTTTTGATAAATCGCTTGACACGTATATTTGTGTCTCAGTGGCAAAAATGACAAAATGCCCAATGACTCATTGGGCAATTTGTACTGACATTTGACTTGCGGTGTCACGCGTATGTAGATAAATCAAATGTATCTGCTACGCAGTACGCAGTATTGGTCGCATTCTTGCAGGACATGCTTATTTTTTATCATTATATCATAGCATTTCAATTAAATTAAATAAATAAAGACAATACAAACAATTATTAAGCTTGTACCACACATTTTCACAATGCTAAAAGTAAAAACTTCTGTTTTACTAACAAAAGTTTAATAACATCTATTTTATTTTATTTGGGACAAAAAACAGTTATACAATGTGTTTTAGTCATACAATTTTGCGTTACAGGTGACATCTTATATTATTGTACAACCAACTTCATTATCCACTAGTTACTTAAAAGTCTATGTAAATATATGCTGTGCGCTTCAGTAGTGATTAAATCACATAAATTTTATCAATTTTGAATTTCAATTAATTATTTATAATACTGTAACAAACAAAACAGAATGGAGTAAGATTTAGATGCTATTGCGTGAGGGACAAAGTGACATTTTTCTTATACAAAGAAGTAGACAACCAGAGTATGTCAACATTGCTTAGATTTTCATTGTAAAATGAGGGAGTGAAAATAAGCGATGCTGATACTTCTGCCGAATTCTTTTAGATTGACTAGGAACTTGATAGTTTAATCTGTTTACCAAATTAGTGCAGTCAAAATTGTTATGGCATAAATTATGCAGAAACATGGAGCTCAGGAGTGACCTTCTAACTTCTAATGTACTAAGTGAAAATTTATGTAATAGGTTCTCATATGAGGCTTTGGAACGATGACATTTAAAATTTACATATCTTAGAAATTTACGTTGAACGGATTCAAGTTGATTATGATATTTGTTATAAAAAGGATTCCATATGACGATACCATATTCAAGCTGTGATCTGATTAAGGTCTTGAAAAGGTATATATAAGAACTGGGCCGTTTAAAGGCAGAACAGGACCGAGTGACAAAACCGTAAAGTTTGTAAGCTTTGTTGGTGATATAGTCTATATGAGCATCCAAATGCAACTTGGAGTCTAAAAGAATACCTAAGTCGCGAATCAGTGAAACCTTCTCTAATGGAATGTTGTTTACAAATAATATTTCTGTTTTTAGTGAAAGTTATGGTTTTACATTTTGGTAGGCTGAGATATAACTTATTAGCTTCACAGTAAAATCTATTACATATTATCACATATTCTCACACACATAATGTGAAATAACTTTTTTCTGCCGGTCGGTACATAAAAAATACCTATATATTTTGAAAAGTGGGATTGAATTCTTCAATTTAAAACTGGTTTGGTTTCTGTACGCGAACTTTCGTCAAGCAGGTCAAAAATGCCCAATGACCCTTCAAATGAAAAATCACGAGTTTGATAACAGTGACCATGAATTTGATTTCAAGTGACTGATTTCAAGTGACTACGGGCCTGCCCCACCACAGCAAAGCGCCCAGAGTGGTGCTCATTCACAAACAGTTCGCTCTCGGAACGGCCACCGACATGCTACACCTGCCCAAAAACTACAAATTGTAATGTATAGCCTGATTTTTCTTATTTATATAACATATAATAGTAATATTCGGCACTGTTTTGTCTATTCAATAAGGAACCCCTTTTTAATATACTATATCTATGATAAGGAACCATTATTGTATTAACCCAAGTTCATATAATGACTGTTATGTGCCAAAAAAATAAAAAAATAAATATAATATTCCAAGCGATCGCCACGGTTATATTGTTTAATTTTATTACTTTCCATGGTTATATTGTACTCTGTGGCAATCGATGACTCGGCGATTGGTGTGCTGGTGTGCACCAGCGGGTCTACCGGCTAAAAACAATGAAGTTAATGATTAACTGTAATTTGACAGATGTATGTGATACATTGCTACTTCGTTTTGGCGCAAATAAAAACTTATCAAAGAAAAGAAGCAATGTATCACATCCATCTGTCAAATTAAAGTTAACACTATACTACCTTATTCACTTCTCAAGCTTACGCGCTCACTAGACATGAAATAAAACACTTTAAACGGATACTAGCGCGGTTTTATTGAAAGTACTTTGGTAATTAGTTGGTATTTGGTTTGATTTTTGATTTTCCCGACGTTTCGGCACCTTTGCAGCTGCCGTGGTCACGGGGGACTGAAGCTACTTGTGAGCCTACCCTCAAGCGATGAATTTTTTAGAACGTTCAGAAATTGTGACAAACAAGGCATCTGTGACAAACAACACCTGACTGCTGAGCTTCAGCACGTCAAGCAAGTACTACGTAACAACAAGTTGCAAGTACCACGCCTTCGTCACAGAAAACGCACCAAAACAGCCACAGTAGAGCGTCAACCTGCCATCCTACCATACTTGAAGGGTGTCACTGACAAGATTGGAAACATTCTGAAGCGAGCGTCAATCAAAACTTACTTCAAGCCGCCGAAGAAGATCAACCAATTCTTACGACCTGTCAAGTGTAATATCCCCCTTCAAGCCGCAGGCGTCTACAAACTAGATTGTGACTGTGGGCTCTCCTACATCGGGCAAACAAAGAGAAGCATAGGGACCCGGGTTAAAGAACATGTAGCTGACATGAAACATAGGCGCGATAACAAGTCTGCAGTGAGTGAACACGCCTTTGAGGGGCCCAACCATTATATTAGATTTGACAAACCCCAAATCCTTGCTAGGGAACGTAGATTCATTCCTAGAATGCTCCGCGAGGCTATCGAAATAAATAAATATCCTAATTTCAATAGAGATGATGGTTGGAAAATTCCACCAGCTTGGGACCCCATCATTCACAAGCTAAAGCCCCAAACACACACTGTAAGATCTAATGATACGGTTAGTTCCTTTTGCAAATAAATTAATTAATATAAAAGACGGAGGTCGGCCTTCCTCTCCAAGTTTTCTTTCGCCATTTCTTTCTTGGAGGGGCCTCCCAATTTTTTGAAATGGTAGTAGTTTCAGTAGATTCTCTCTTTTTAACATATAAAATTAAATTAAAACCAAACCAAAATTAAACTAATTAAATTTGATAAATTTTAATTTCTGAACGTTCTAAAAAATTCATCGCTTGAGGGTAGGCTCACAAGTAGCTTCAGTCCCCCGTGACCACGGCAGCTGCAAAGGTGCCGAAACGTCGGGAAAATCAAAAATCAAACCAAATACCAACTAATTACCAAAGTACTTTCAATAAAACCGCGCTAGTATCCGTTTAAAGTGTTTTATTTCATGACTATACTACCTTCATTATTTTTAGCCGGTAGACCCGCAGTTGTCTATTTGTTCGAATCTATGTTCCTGTTTACGCATTATTATATTATAATCAGTAATGCCAATGGTATTTTCTTGTTCCGTGTTCTTATTTTTTTTCCTTCTTAGTTTTGTACTTGTCTTGCTTTTTTAACAGAGTTCAAAAAAAGGAGGAGGTTCTTAATTCGATTGTTTATTTTTTTTATCGTTGTTCGCACGTATATATATTAGACATTTATGGATCGATTTTGATGATTATTTTTTTATTTGATTGAGATTTCTTACGAGATGGTCCCATTTTTTTTAAATCGGTTCAGTAGTTTACATTAATGCTGATAATAGATATCTACTATTAAAATACATAAATTTTTGCATAAGATGATTTAGATGTTTTTTTTTGTTGGGATAGGGATAGGGGAGGTACCTTTAGTGTAGTCTTTTAACCGACTTCAAAAAAAGGATGTTGTCAGTTTGACCCGTATGTATGTATATTTCTCCGCGATTATTATAGTTTTTATACGCATATTTTAATTTATTTAATCTATATTTTTCATATAAGTAGTCGTAATAAGTTTATTTCACACCATTGCGGTGGTATAACTTTTTTTTACTAAAATAAACTTTTTCTAACGCTATCTTATCCAGAATAGTACCTACCTAACTATACCTGCTGAACCTGCTGCCTATGTTCAGCAGTGGACGATGATAGGCTGATGATGAACTATACCTAACTCTATCACCTTCCCTTAGTTGTATGTTGCCCTTCCTGTATAAGTACTTTTTTCATCAGGGGTAATATAATATTCGGTGATTATGAGCGTGACGAAGAAGAGTGCGGGCTGACGAGACAGCAAATCAAGCTGGGCCTCGGATGTCCTCGAGCTTACATGGAAATGCCTATCGCCCAAATAACACCACATCCAGAGTTTTCCAGGTACTGTCTAGCTAGGCAACTAGGTAATTTTCTCGTCTACTTGCGTAGGTACAGTCGAGTTCATTAATATGTTGGCATTTTTGACAGGCTGTTGACCTTTATTATAAAGCCATAAAGGTTGATGAGCTGTCAAAAGTACCAACATATTAATGAACTCGACTGTACTATGACATAAATAGGTATAATATTTACGTGAAAAAGTCTCGGTAAGTACCTATACTATTAAAACATAAGATTAAATAATAAAACCTGACAAAAAATTGCGATCTTGTTTCAACTTTAAAACCGAAAGAAAGTTATATCTTTAAAACCGATTGCAAGTGAATGATAAGAAAATCAATAAAATATTTTATTTTTCAGATTCGGAGTAGGAAATAGTTTAGCATTGATCAAGTTTATTCGACCTATGAAGTCACGTAAGTTAAGAAAAAACATGTTTTTTACGTTATTTAAATTCTCTAGCCGTATAGGTTAAATTAGTTACAAAAAAAAATCAACTATTTTGTCTGCGAGTTTTAAAAAATTGGTAGCTAGCCAGGCGGACTTGAAATAAGCCACCGCCAACTAAACCGAGTACAAATTGTACTCCCCCTGGGAATCGAACCCGGGACCCCTGCGTCTTACACGGGTGGGCGAACCACTAGACCACGAGGCGGTTGAGAAATAATATCTAGGGTCTAAATTTCTAAAACGTCATGTTTAAGTGATATTTGGACCAAACGGTTGTAAAAATTATTAATATATTTTTTCAGATTACATGGTACCTGTATGTTTACCTTCACTAACAGAACGCACAAGGAAGAAAAAAAGTCAAGTGGTATTCATGGTTGATTATATCAGCTGTAAGTATTCCTAGACCTTTAGACGCATAATACAACATACGCAAAATACCACCTAGACATGGTGCAAACTGTTTAATTTCCATTGTATTACTAGTTTTTGAGTTGTTCTACAAAACGAGGGCAAAATCATTGCTCTACGTATATTAGTTCTGATGCGATTTTTAAACAAAGAGACCCCTACGCGGGGCGGTCGCGTACTTCGCATAGCGCGGCTAGTCAGGTAGTTTGATTATATATATATTTTATATTTGTTATTGTTAATAATTATTGCAATGCCAGTCTTATATTTATATTTTTACACACACAGTGCACTCACACACACTAGCGCACACACACGCACACACACGCACACACACACACACACACAAGCACACACACACTTTGTTCCCGACCGAGCGCAGCTGCTGGTTGGTACCCGCGTTTCATCTGGGTGATGGCTGAAAATCGGTGTTTTGCCGAAAGGCAAAATTCACACACCGAGACTGGACCCTTCTTGCTGCTGCACACACATGCATGCCTTCTTCTGATAATCTCTTTTATATGTCCATTTTGTTTGTCCTTTTTTCTTTTTATGAGTTATTCACTTAATGTACCTACCTATGTATTGTTATTTGTATGAATGTGTGTGTTTTAGCAAATAAACTTTTTATCTATCTATCTATCTAGTCGGATTAGTTTGTATCAACAAGGGTTTCAAAATTTGGACTGCAATGTTCAATGATCACAGTGTTGACGGAAAAATCGTGTTGACACAAACTAATCCGACTATCTAACTATAGCTGCACTACGCGACCCCCCGTGAAGGGCTCCCTTTGTTCTACAATAGCGTCGGAATTAATAGACGTTACTGTCACTTTTGTTCAGTGGTTACTATTACCTGTTAACAAATAGTTTGTGATGCAATTAACTGCAATATTATTTTAAAAAACTTTTCTTGCTATTGGCATTTACTTTTCCTTCGCACACATGTTGCAAAGTTAAGTTCCGTGAGATTTTAATTTTATTGTCATCTGATAGTCTATTATAAATGGACATAATAATATCAGTCATAAATAATAAATAAATAAATGAAAGTTTACTGTTCACTCCATTTACAGATTTATAGATGAACTCATCCTCGTCATAGCTGTAGGTTTCTTAAGTTAGGTAAGTATTTAAAATTTCTAACGCTATCGATCCTGATACAATAGTAACTTTGTTAATATTAAGAAAGTATTAAATGAAAGATAATAATAATCACAAATATATTTATTAAATAATAAAAATACAATGTCAGTTACAAAAGTATAAAAAAACACTTCAAAGAATGCAGGGTATGGATGAAACCGACTTTTGCCTCTTTTATTGAGTTATGATATTGCCAGCAGAGAGGCAACGCCTTACTTAAGATCAAATTCAAACGGTTTCTTTGTGATGCCGGCGGGCCTCGGTGCGGGCTGCTGTTGCAAATTACCAAAATTAAGATCAAAATTAAAGGGTTTTTGGTGTGGTAACTTGCTGTGTTATTATGTGCTGATTTTGCACCGGAGTACACGCGTCCCATCGCAAAACCAAGTCATTAGCACCCAACCAACATTTTGGCGCTAATTTCCACCTTTCTTAACGTTTGTGTTGGTTTAATGGGTATATAAAAACGTCCAGTAAAACTTTTGTTTGTCCAATGGTCATGACTATAACTAAATAACTCATCAAGATGAGTAACTGTAGCAAGAAGACATAATATGACTTAGGTAGGTATAAAAGAGAAAAGCTGAACCACAGTAACACTAGGTGCAGGCGGCCTTTAATAGTATGGTTTCTATTCTAGTAAGTCTCACTATTTCCAAGTGTTCTTAAAGAGTGCTAAGTAAATGTTTTATACCACTTAACTTAGCTAGGAAACGTAATATTACTTAAGGAGGTATAAACGGTATAGTCGGAACCATCATAGCACCTGCTTTTATAAATTCAATTATCAGAAAATACTTAAAGTAATATTATAGTTTCTTATAACTCTTTCTACCGAGAAGAGCTCTTGAAAGTAGTTAGAAAAAAATTTTTCCACCTAAGTTGATAATTATAAAAGTATTAATCGCAACCTATTTACAGCTACTTAATTTAGTAATCAGTAACTCCTACCTACTAAATACGATAGTAATTGGTATTATGGAGTTACTTTTAGAGCCCTAATCGTTACAGCGGGGTTGAAATTTACCTTTATGCTATTCTAAGCAATATTAACACGCAATTAAACTATTGTAACTCTTATTTTCACTTGAAATCATAAAACATATAAAATATTACTTTAATATATGTAGAATGTCTCTAACCTCTAAATTTTATGTTTTCTGATCTGATTACATGCAAATTACAGTGATACCTATAAGTAGTCAGAATTTGGTGATTTTCGCCATGAGTTCGTGGATAAAACGAAAGTGTCAGTGTCAGTCAGTCAGTGAACAGAAACGTAACCCTAAAATACCACCATTACATCCAAGTCGAACCATAGTAAAACCAAACACCTTAAACTTGTACTCTTATTACCTTTAAAACCCTGTTCTGGTATTACAAGTGCAACAATAGTTCTAACTACAAGACATCTAGCACTTCTTGTTTATTAATAGTAATAATAGGAACCTAGGGTAATAAGGAATAAACAATAACTGTAAAAGACAGAGCCAATATTCTGTTTTTATCTAAATGTATATTGAGTGTATGCTCCGCGTGATAAAATGCAAATTATTTTTAAATTCAAATATCACTTATTTTCAAGACCCTTCAAAATTGAGATGCAAAACATATAATATTCTCTCAATAAAGTAGCCCTCGCAATAAATATTAGCCATAATATGATGAAGAAATCAAACTTGACTGACAGAGTTATATTGACAATCTTAATTTCACCTCCTTAGTTTGCCATCATTTTGAGACGATATCACAAATTGAATTGAATGAAATAAAGTAACACTTTTGGAACTAAAATAATGAAAACTAATAGAATAAGAAAACTCTCTACAGCCCTGAGTTGCTATTCAACACTGATCAAGATACATAAAGCAACTCCAACAAAAAAATGAACCTAAAAAAGAACTAATATATTACTATACAAATTATATCAGCAGACTTTAGAACTTGTGTACCACCTATAGTTTTTATTGTAACCATAATACAGACTTTAAAGTGCTTGAGGTAGCAAGATTTATATTATACCACCATTATAGATACAAAAAATTGTTTGCCACTAACGCCACTCTATAACTGTAATGTAACTCTCAGTATTAAAAGAGTGAGCATTATAACCTTTCTATTACTTATAGCGCTATAAGACGTGGGCCCAAATAAGAGGTTGTAAGGAGTTAGAGCGTGCTCTAACACCAATTGCTAAAACCTTTGTATAACTCTTGCTTACCAAAATCACTTTTAAAAAACTCTATAACACCAATTCTTATTACCAAATTGCTAGATGGACAACCACTTCTGGTTCTTGAGGAAAACAGTTTTCGTATTTTCCGTCACTGGTCACAAAACACCAGGCTGTAGGCCAGTCAAAGTTTCCACAGTTCGACAGGCAATATTTGTGTTCAGTTGTCCCTTGTGTAGTCAGGAATCGTGGAGCTGGTGTGGGGTGACGTATGCAAGGTTCGTTTTTCGGTGGCCAGCTGGAGACACATTGGCGAGTTTCTTGTGAACATCCCCCGATACACGGCGCTCCGGACAAAGTGTAAGCCACCTCATTGTACGGCAGAATTATGTCATCAGCTTTTGCATGTGCAATTATCAGCAATGACAATATTATTTTAGCGTACATCTATATTTTCCCCGACTGTCAAGAGAACAAAGTTGTAATGAACTATGTAATTGTCAATCAGTTATCTCCTTTTGTATAAAAACAAAACACATGTTATCATATTGCAACCGGAATTTTTGGCAATATTCCTAATCAGCGTGTTTAACACTCAAGATAGTCTTATTATTAAAAATAAAATAAACTCACCTTTAACCGAGCTATCACATGCGTGACAAGCTTTCCTTTAAGTCTAGAGTCATATTTCAACATATTGGCTCAAAGACCGAAATAGGTTTTTAGGTCAAATCAACAGATTTGAAAAAAAATCACAGTATTTATGTTTTGACCCAAAAAACGGACATGCTCATTTTATTAGCTTATTGGATGGTATAAACTTATTCAAAACGACGACAAAAACTTCCACGTGTCAATTTTAAATAATAACCGAGATACGATTTTTTTTATGAATTTTGGAAAATTTCATAACTCTATAAATTCTCTATAATGTGTTTTTTGGCTGAATAAATTGCAGTTATACTATTCAAATCCTCCTTCTTACTCCTTAGTCCGCAGTGGGGACATCAAAAAATGGCTGTTGGACATACTATTCAAATAGGTATTTAATACAATATTTAAATGTTTTGAAATCTTAGTAAATATGAGGAAATTAATATTATTGTGTTTTTTACTAATTTAAAATTTATATATATATATATATATATATTCTATCCTATTTGGATTCGAATTTTACCCTAAATTAATATTTAGAACTCTACCAATAACTCGGTGAAAAATCACAACCAAATCTCATAAGACCTAGGAGTTACTAACTTCTCAAGTTTTCCTGATTATTCTGGTTTTAAGGTTGTCACTGGATATTTTTAATTAATATCTGCCTACACTAAATTGTTCACATCAAAAAAATTTTTGATGTCCCCACTGCTGGGGCACAGGCCTTCCTTATGGGTGGTAAGGATGAGGGTTTGAATAGTATAACTGCAATTTATTCTGACAAAAAAACCACATTATAGAGATTTTGAAATTTTCCAAAATTCATTAAAAAAATCATATCTCGTTTTGAAAAAGTTTATACCATCCAATAAGCTAATAAAACGAGCATAGCCGTTTTTATGGGTCAAACATAATATAGGTACTGTGTTTTTTTTTTCAAATCAACATAATAAGGCTATTTGTTGTACACAAAGGATTAGTCATCAGAAACTTACTTTCTTAAAATAGTTAGGAACTTTAAGTTCTCGCTACAAGTGCTTTTTCACTGTGTCTGACTAAACCCGACTAACCCGATCTTCCGTAGTCACTATTGGTACCTATGTTGTGTTGGTCATAGCATCATAGGAATGGAATCGACAAGCTTAATATATAAGGTTTTTTATTTAATTTATAAGTTTTATGTTAACATTAGCATTCATATAAAAATAAAATCAAATAAATATGATAAGAAAACCAATTTAATAAGGGTAATAATTAATCATTTTTATTTTTTCGTTAGTAATATTTTTTTGTATTATACAGTGTTTTTTTCGTAATTTCAGAGTTGGTTTCTTAGTAAAAGCACAGAATATATAATAGTACTTACGTGTAAAAGTTGTTTAGTTTGATGGTCCCTTCCTATCTACCATATTCGTCATTGTGGGTTATTTTGTAGCACGTTGTATAAAACTAAGATAACAATAACGATAACGCAATAATTTAAAATTAGTTTGCGAAAATAACCAACGGAATTTCCAATGTATTAATTAAATGCAGATAGTCGGCGCAAATTTTGTATATAAGAAGCGTGATTGTCTCAATCAACTCATAACAATTTTATTTTCTCAAGAGTCTAAAGGATAAAAAT
This sequence comes from Agriphila straminella, assembly GCA_950108535.1. NCBI lineage: Eukaryota > Metazoa > Arthropoda > Insecta > Lepidoptera > Crambidae > Agriphila > Agriphila straminella. The sequence continues at coordinate 6,957,498 of OX467306.1, read as the reverse complement.
GTACAAAACAATAACATTCTCGTTGTTGGTGCTAGCATACGCAAAAGCCGATGATGTGGTTCTACCTTATCACGAGGTAGCTTACACTCACTCCGGAGCCCCTTGTATCGGGGGCTGTTCACCAGAAACTAGCCAATGTGTCGCCAGCTGGCCACCGAGAAATGAAGCCTGTGTCTCTTACAATACATTAGCTCCCAGGTTCAGCACAACTCGAACTCGTACTAAGTACAAGTATTGTCTATCGAACTGTGGGAATTTCCTCGGCTGGCATGAAACTTGGTGTTACGTGACCAGTGACGGGAAATGGGACAACTGCACTCCGGTGCAAAATCAGCGAAGAAAACGGCAAGTTAACACACCAAAACCTTTTAATTTTGATCTTAATTTTGGTAATTGGCAACAGCAGCCCGCACCAACGCCCGCCGGCACCACAAAGAAACCGTTTGCATTTGATCTTAACTTTGGTTGGTAAACGTTCTCTGCTGTCGATATTATTGCTCAATAAAAGAGGCAAAAGTCGATTTTTTGACGTGTTTCCATACTTTTATAAGCGAAATTGAATTTTTTTTATTTAATAAATATATTTGTGATTAATTTATCTTCCATTTATTACTTTCTTAATATTAACAAAGTACCTGTATAATGATGTTATATGCGTTAGAAATTTTAATACTTACCTAACTTAAAAAACCTACATTTATGATGGGAATTAGTTCATCTATAAGCGCCACCGCTCACGGGCGCTTAATCGCCGAGCGATTTTTTGTAGCCCAGAATAGAACATATGGAGTTCAATACGTAAACGCCCACGAGCTACAAAAAGTAGCTCACACATAGCTCGGCGACTAATCGCCCACGAAATGACACTGACAAGAGTGACAAGCGGCTTTAACCCTAAAAGACACCACAATTTTTTTCGCTGGCTGACATAATTATTTTTGTAATGGTAGAGTTTGCAATAAAAAGTAAGAGAATTATTATTACATGATATGCTTACCAATTTATATAATTCTTGAATTTGCGCATATAAAGTAAATGCAGAATTTTTGTTCTTCACACTATTTTGACGATAAAAGGATCTGTACCCTTAGCACGAACAGCTATCAAAAAAATAATCATTCGATAGATAAATTTTGTATTGGAAATTTGTATAACGCCATCTATCGCCGATAAGCGAAATGAAATTTTCCATAGAGAATTGTCTATCGAGTAATTTTACGTGCGTTTTTTTTCTCGATAGCTGTTCGTGCTAAGGGTACTGAAGACATTTGAATCGTATACATTGTTTGCTTCATTTGTGAAAAGTATATAATTACTGACATAAATAAATCATAAACTTTATTTTATAGAGCTTAGCAATAATAATAGTAGATTGTTATGCGAGGGTCAAAAGGAAGCAATTCCCATTCAAGACATTTAGACGCCCGAGCATAGCGAGGGCGGCTATAGTTCGAGAATGGAATTGATGACTTTTACCCGTGTTAAACACTCTACTTTTCATTTCGAATTTCAGGAAAGTAAAAAAAGTCTTAGTTATTCCAAAATGTTTATTAATAAAAACATGTACCTACTTAGTAACTACATTGGTAGACCTTATAATTATTATCTATACCAACTTACCTTTAAAAACCTAGGAAAATTAGAACAATTTGTGAAATTTAAAGTTAAATTCTTGCTTGGAATATTTACAGTTTGATATAAATTATTATGATGACAGATTTGGCTTTGTTGGATGCCTGTAAAAGTTGGAGATATTCTTTGGTCTTTCATAAGACGGTAAGTCCATGGCAGAGACTCTCCTGACGTAGTTGTTTCCTGTAGGCGAATTACAGCTTAGTTTTATTGTTTCTTTTATTTTAATTGAACTTTTTGTTTTAGTTTTAAACTCATTTTTAGTAAATACAAAATCAACACAAAACTTTAATACGGCACACACAGCTCAAAGTCACAGAGTTAGGTAAGTCTCTCTCCAATATTTTATAGTTTTTCTTGTTTTAAATTTGGAACACGTCGCGTCGCCGGCCGCTCATACCATGTTTTGTTGTTGTTCGTGAATGCGCCCTTCAAGGCTGTAACTTTTTTTAAACCATTTGTTTTTAACTATTGTAAACTTTTTCATTGCCAAATTCAGTTCTATTTTTAAATTACTTTTACACCCTAGGGTGGAACGAAGAGTTTTGGACCCGCTGCTCAGTTCAAATATACATCACTTTCCGAATATGAGAAATGAAAAAGTGATTGTTCTATAATATTATTACCGGGTGCCTTTTAGGGTTAACCTACGTCAGCGACTAAAAAGCGCCGTGATTGTCGCCGCGATTATCGCCGCGTTTATCGCAGCGATATCGCCGCGATTAACGCCGCGCTTATCGCAGCTACAAAATAGCGCCCGTCAGCGGTAAGCATAAATCTGTAAATGGAGTTAACAATAAACTTTTATTTATTTAGTATACGGACTTTTTATGTCCATTAATATATAATAAAATTAAAATCTCACGGAATTTAATTTTGCAACATGTCTGCGAAGGAAAAGTTAATGCCAATAGCAAGTTTTTTTTTTATAATATTGAAAGTAGTTCGTAGTAGTAGTAGGAGGATCCACAAAGGAGATTTCACCAGCTAGACATGGTATATGAAAATAATCAGCAAGTGGCAAAGCCAGATTGCGATGATGTTAAACTATTTCTATTTGATATACTTTTGACGAAATTACAAACAATATTTTGTTGCTTAGTTAAGATTCAAAAGTCTGATTACAAATCCTACTTCGTACAAATATTAAAAAATGTGAAAGTTTGTAGGTTTGAATGTTTGTTCCTCAATCACGCAAAAACGGCTGAATGGATTTAGATGAAATTTGGCACACAGATTGTTTATAGCCTGGATTAAAACATTGGATACTTTTTATCCCGGTCAAAGGTTCACTAGGGATTTTTTCCGAATATCCGCGTGGATGAAGTCGCGGGCAGAGGCTAGTATTTTAATAAATTGTACTTTGTCACCACATTTGTGTATTTGTCGAAAAAACCATTTAGTGAATTAGGGTGCATGATAGGAAAACATGGTTTGCGCGGGCCATATTTTTATATAGAAATCGTAAAGTTGTAGCCACAAAAACATAACAAACTACAAGTTTTGTATTAAATTGCATATATACCTCTCAGGTGATTGTAAAAAAACAGAATATAATCAAAAGAGCTTGTCGCGGGTCATATTTTTGGCGTAGGTATTTAAATAATCGGAACGTATTGAATTCTACATCAATATACGCTTTAACGTACTGCGTAGTTGCTCTATTAACTTTTTTCCAAGAAAGATAATTGTGCTAAAGATATTGATGAAAAAACAACGAAAAACATCGCAAAAGTGCAGAATCACTTCTGTGTTCAAAGTTATTTTCCATACTATTTACACGTAAAGAAAAAGACAGAGACAAGTGATTCCGCATCAGAATTAGCAGCTTTATAAAATCAGCGCGTGCGCTAGCATGTAGTCGCGTTGCCCGCGATCAATAAAATTTTGGTTTTTCTCGAACATTCGACTTAAATATATTATTATGATTACTATTCATGAAATAAAACACTTTTAACGGATACTAGCGCAGTTTTATTGAAAGTACTTTGGTAATTAGTTGGTATTTGGTTTGATTTTTGATTTTCCCGACGTTTCGGCACCTTTGCAGCTGCCGTGGTCACGGGGGACTGAAGCTACTTGTGAGCCTACCCTCAAGCGATGAATTTTTTAGAACGTTCAGAAATTAAAATTTATCAAATTTTTAATTAGTTTAAGTTTTGGTTTGAAGAAGAAGTGAATATGATTACTATTACTAATGATTTTTACTATCATGAATCAACCAATTTTTTTTAATATGCGTTCGCGCGGCTCGCTCCGGAGGGAGGGAGGTAGCGCTAAATGCCTACGACGCTGGAATTAAACAGGATTTGCACTTGTTTGGCGTCGTGGTACTGCGACGGAGTATAACACAATATACTGGCCTTAAACTAAGGGAAAAAGAATGCAGTTACTGTCGCAGGTCTTACTCTTCAACCAAAGTCCGCGTGAAGGTCTTTACTGAAAAATTGCGGAAAATATGCCATGAAGTTGCCAAGCGATTATGCACTGGACAATAATGGAGGTTGGACGCCGCGCCGTAAAGTAAAATTAAAGCATCAAACAGCAATAAAAGACCCAATGGATTACAACTTATCGTTTGATATTTCTAAGGTTTTAATCAACATTTTCCGGTCACGCTCTTTTCGTACATAATGGTGGTGGTTCGTTTTGAAACTACTTTATGTTTTAGCCTAAAATTTTAACATAATCATAATGTGGTGCTAAACTATTTTGTAACATGTTTCATATCGATCGAATAAGGAACAAAGCTCACCGAAGCACATATGTGAAATATACTTATCTGCCCTGACCTAGACGCTTCCTGAAAGCGACTCAAGACTATGGCACAAAATCCCCTTTTAATATACTATATCTATGCACAAAATAGAGAGACTAAGCCATAGAGTAAGATAAATAAAATGGACTAAGCTCAACTACTGTACTCTCTCTATATTGTGACTATGGTTTTATATACCTGAATGTAAAAAATTACATGCAATTATGTAGTTGATTACTTTTTTGGAAAAAAATGTCTCTACAGACAACGATATTTGATAACACCAAGCTAATTATGGCCATCTTACCAATGTGGTCTGGTGGCAATATGCGATAGATTGAAAATGAGCTTCTGGGCCGACGGTCTATAAAGCCGTCTACGAAATGGTCCGATTGGCTGTTGGAAATAGATCATGACAATAAATAAGTATTATTTTACATACCAAGTTGCATTTTAATTTGATGATACGAACTTGGAGACCGCGTTTAATTAATTAATTTATATAATTATATTTTTTATCTATATTTATTTAAGTATTTAGTTAATTTAAGACAAAATTTTTTTTGGCAGTATTGGTGACAAATACTTATAAATTTTGGTGACAGAAATAATTGTCCCCGTTTAAAATATTCCTATTAAGGCGCTTACCTATATTGGTCCACTAGCGCCGCCAATACATTTTTATTACTCGTAAACCAAGTAAATATTAAAAAAGGAAACAAGCTCTTAAATTGTCTCTTATATTTTTTGAATAATAACTTTGTACTTGTTTTAAAATGCAATCGAAACGACAGTGGCTTTTGGTTTAAAATCAATTTAAATTTTGGTTTAAAATCAATTTAAATTTAAATTTTGGTTTAAAATACTAAGAGAATGAAAACTGTCAAAGGGTTATTCAAAAAATATTTGAGATAATTATTTTAATAATTTTGATAATTATTATGTTTCCTTTTTTACACGACTGCCCAAAAATAGGAGTGTACTTTTAAATATTGACGTGTCTATTTATTGTCTAATTTTCAAAATCTATCGCAATCGCTTTCATTTGACAGATGGATGTGACACATTGCTGCATTTCTTTGGTAAGTTTTTATTTGTGCCAAAAAGAAGGATCAATGTATTACATCCTCAAAGCGATTGCGATAGATTTTAAATTAGACAATATCCCCCTGGTTTACGTATAATAAAAATAAATGAATTGGCGGCGCTAGTTGACGACTATAAGGGCCTTAAAATCATTTTTTTATACATGTGCAGCTGTGCCAAGAGATTTCGACACAGAAAAAATGGGTAAAAAGACTTTAAAGTTGTACTCCCATAAAGACTGCAGACGACATCGTATGAAATCGGTAAATTTTTACATAAAACATTAATCATACTTGATACCTTCCCTTTACATAATCTTGAGTAATTTTCACCTGCTAATGCCACCTAGGGCATTTCTTTTTCCCTAGGGTCCTAGGCCTAGGTAGGACCTGGGTCTAGGTAGGTAGTTGATTGTTTCTAAAATGCGCATGAAAATAAATTAAAATTCAATGCATAACTGAATTTGAGCGACGATGGCACAATTTTGCTAGGTACTTTGATCACTATTTAAGTGATGCATTAAAAAATGCTCTAACCATATTGCATGCATGTACCTTACATGTTTCAATTAAGGTACTCTCCTAAAGCACTCTACTAAAGGCTAAGATAATGTAAACCAGTCTTTATTGGCGTATTTAATAGAGTGCTATAGAGTGTTTTAGTCAAATGACACTGTACTGGAAGCATGTAAACGCTCACTGGAAAGGCACCAAAACTACTAAAGCACTCGCATTCGAATCTACTCGCACGCTACTAAAGCACTCTACTAAAGACTAAGATAATGTAAACCAGCCTTTTCAGTGGCGAAATTTTAACATTTACTTATCAAGAATTCCAGTTGAAAGGCTACTAGAACGTTACTCTCTTTAGTCATAAGACGACCGTTTACATGTTTCAACTAAAGCACTTTACTAAAGACTAAGATAATGTAAACCAGTCTTAAGCCATGGGTCATTGGAAATGTATGATTAGTGACTTGATTGTCATTTGTTTGTATTGTAGAGGCTTGGTAGCGAGGGCGTGACGCACGTGCTGTGCAGCTCCGGCTGCGGCAACCGGCCCAGCTCGCCGATTATCAGCCATACTCCTGACGGGGACTTCGAGATCATCGGCCTGACAGCTGGCGGCGGGGCCTGCTCCCGCCGCTCCATGCGACGACAGCTAAACTTTGAGCCTCCACTCTACATTGACGTCTACCCTTATACTACGTGGATTATCAACGTCATCTCTGCTAACATCATGCCACGTTCATATTCACACAATTTTAAATTGCTTGAAGGTGGATCGAGTAAGTTGAATGTACCTACTCACAAATTATAGTAGGTAGTACACAAAATAAAAATTAATGTGTGCGATAGTTCTTACTCTCTCCTAAGGCAAAGAATACTTACTATTACTACCTAAGTAAGGGGTCTAAAAAACATATGAAAAATAAGTACCAGTCAACAGGATATAATATAAATAAATTGGGCCTTAATGACAGAGCGAGCGCGAAGCGCTAGTGAAGTGTCTCCGTTTCAGCTTATAGAATAGTAGATTGTTATATAAGACGCTAAAATGACCCATTGCATACGAGGTAGTTTTATTCCCGAGCTTTAGCGAGGGAATAAATAGAAACCGAGTTACAATGGGTTTTAGCGTCGTGTGTTACACTCTACTTTTCACTACTGTGCGATTGCGCGAAAATAAAATACAATATTAAATAGTTTATACCTAGGTACTTCCGTAAACGAATCCACTCGTTTTTCTATCCTCCACTTCATAAACTTTTTGTACAGTATTTAAATAAATGATTTGTGCTTGATGGCAAAAGATTAAAATTATTTCTTTCCTATTACAGTCACACAATTCAATGAGTTTGTAATTATACAAAAATTCTAAAGATTTCGCGCCATGGTACATTTTTTTAATTTCTGCTGTAGCAGCTAAGCAACACAATCACGCATTCTTCGATTCACTCTGTGCACAGAGTATAAATAAGTCTATGGTTTCTTCTTCTTATTTTTGTTATGGCAATCTACTCCTCTTCAGGGAGTAATTTTTGCCAGTGTCAAATCAAATCAAATCAAATATATTTATTGCATATCATGTGGTACATAAGGATCTTAAAATTATTTTAGTGCTTACACATGAGCCCTGGAAGGACATAACAATATTGAAGAGTAGTACTTAAATTAAATTTAGATTTATTCACTACCTACTTTATTGCATAGGCTTATAAAATTCGTTAAGATTATAATAACAAGTGTCAAGTGTAATGATTTTACCGAAGAGATGCTTTTAGTTCCATTTTCAAAAATAAGAATGAGAAACAGTATTATGTCGAGCGAGACTTTATTCGTGATTATGAATAAAGACTTTTTCGTTTTAGTAGGCTCATTGGTAATAGACAAACATTAAAAAAGAAAAAACTTTATCCCCTAGGGGTTATTATGCTATTTTATCTCAGCTCTTGTACGTTACAATGACGGACTTTTTGAGCACGAGGAGTGAAAAATACTTTTGTATGTCCAACAGTCCGTCTGTTCTCCTCTACAGGTTGCAATTCCCGATTCTCGGGATCGATTTAGTTGTCCGTAAGCCCGCGCGACAATATTGCCTACGTCATATGACATCACGATGAAATGCATGGCACACGGTCGGAAATGTTTTGCAGAGCGAGGATCACAAGATTATCGCAAATAAAATTGGCCGGAAGCTTGTGAAAATCCTTCACTTCCGGTCAAAATTTTAAGGTTATATTTACATCATTTGATTTCAGTACGAGACACGTGGCATCATTTAGCCCTTTAATAGTAAAGAGAGTTAACATATTAGTCTCACACTTCCGAAATGGCCTGAAAGTACTTGACAGACTTCCGGCCATTTCATAACTGACAGACTTATGTAAACACTCTCTACTTAACTATTGTAGGGCTAAATGATGCTACGCCACGGGTCTCGTACTGATGTCATGTAAAATATAATTTTATTTTTTTTACCCGAAAGTGAAGGATTTTCTCAAGCTTCCGGCCAATTTTATTTGCGATCATCTTCTGATCCTCGCTCTGCACAACATTTCCGACCGTGTGCCATGCATTTCATCGTGATGTCATATGACGTAGGCAATATTGACGCGGGCTTACGGACTACTGTCTTTTGTTTTCGACAACAGCTAACGAAGATTGCGTGGTTGTGTGGAAATATACCTACCTACTGGTGGTTACGGTGATTTAGATCTAGAGTGCCTAGCTTGAAAACCAATGCACGCCTGCCCCCCGCTACCTTAGACGGGAGACGTATACAATACACAGGGGAATATATAAATGCACTTTAAAAATAATGTAACACACTTTAAAATGTTTAGCTTCATAATTTATTGAATGAACTATAAAAATAATGGTTGCCACTATAAATATGCTAAGCTTTAAAATTAATACTTTGCACTATACAATTTAATTGCTAAGCTTTAAAATTAATACTTTTGCACCATACAAATTAATTTTATAACTTTAGTGCTGGTAAACAGAGGACTAGGTGCGACGACGAGCGGGCGCAGCGAGAGAGGAGGAGGTTAGGTTCCATTGCGACCAACAACGCCAGAACCGACCTGCTGGCGTGTATGCATTATGCCACAAGTTGTTATCATCTTGCCATCTCATTTTAACAGTGGTCAGTCTGACATGGTTGGACAGAAACAAATGGTTTCGGAGTTGGGACATGGTTATAGTGCTATCCATTATTTTTGTAGTGATAATATTAAATTATAGATCTATTATTATTTTAAAGTGCTGACAAAATCGTTAAAGTGCAAACCATTATTTTTGTAGTGATAGTATTAAATTATAGATCTGTCATTATTTAAAAGTGATGATATACAATTTTATAGCTGGTTTCATCAAATTTAAAGTGCTATTAAATACATCCCCAATACATACCTTTAATTCAACATTTACTTATGCTCTTTAGGATGGAGTTAATTTAAGGCTAATTATTTAAAGCTCATTAGGGTTTGTTTTGTGACACGTTGTTTAGGTACTTAATAACCAAAAATTACCTTTTGCAAGGTGAAATTTATTTTACTTTATCTTCGCGATAGGTACTTACTAGGTTTTCTATTCCCTTGACTTTCTTTAAATCAGATGATTGTAGGTTCTACTTATTTAAATTATTTTAATGCAATCGTTATATTTTATGAGCAGGAATGAAGCTGAATGAAGGAAACTATTTGAGGCAAAGAAAGCCGCATCCATCTGCATGGATGGCTCGAGTGTTTGTGTCCGGCAAAAACTGCTTCAAAAAAGGAACTAAATATATTGATCCCAAAATAACATTCTATAAAGAAGAATTTGAAGTTAGGGCCGACCCACCAGGAAAGCTCAACATTAATATGATGGTAAGTATTAATTGTCACGGCTGCATTTGCAGTCGTTAACACCCACCAATCCGCATTTGGCCCGTGTGGTGGGTTATGGCCCATCCTCCTTACCACCCATAAAGAAGGCCTGCGCCCCAGCAGTGGGGACATCAAAAAAATGGCTGATGGACAGCGCATTAATTTTTGGAAAATATATTTTTGTCACCTAAGTTTAGATGTGTTACTAATCGACAATACCCTAAACCCTAATAATAATATCTATCCTCGAGAAATATATTAGTCATATATTTATCAAAACTGTCTCTAAGTATATGTATCATCGGATTAATGTAAATATGTATCTTAAATTATAGTTTGATCACTTTTTTCTATTGCCTGAAAGTAAGACAAGGGTGGCAGCAATAACACAGTTGTACCTAAAAATAGCAAATCTGTCACTTTATAAATCTAATCTACAAACTATTAGTATAATTTAATTCGTTCAATCATCAAAATAATAGATCTGTCACCTAATAAGTAGATAGGCGAGCTATGAAAGAAGTGAAATAATGGATAATGGCTGCATGACGATGTATTATCATTAAATAGTCGTGATTCTAAAAAGGTTTATTTTTTCTTCAGATATCAGCTGGCATGGAATGCACAATCACGTGTGCCCGTATGGGGTTGCCCAACAGATTGTCAACACCAAAAATAGTGGGAGTTGGTAGATACAACATAACCATCGAATTTTCAACGGAATGGTTCCCCTATACATTTCATTTCACCTTGTCGCTCACAGGAAAAAACACCACGGCAAAAAATATAGAGCGGTGGGTCGGTGAAAGAAGAGAAGGGTTTTGGTAGGAACAATGCAATGTTCTTAGAGGAATCAGTCAGCATTTTGGCATGAGCCGGTCACTAGTGCCAGTGTACCTATGCTTTTATAATACGTATAGGTATATACATATATACATCTCGAACACGTTCTCAGGTTGGCTGGAAGAGATCTCTTTTAGAGATAAGTCCTCCTTTGTGTACATATCTCAATTTATTTTTTTGTAACTGTTTTTATGAGTGCAATAAAGAGTATAATAATAATACATCAGTTTATTAATATGGGAATAAACTGGAGGAGCTTTACACACTTTTGATATCATAGGTACTTACCTACGTACATACACTGGCACTAGTGACCGGTTCATGCCAAAATGAATCGCTTGGAAGAGTTTATTTAATAAATGTTGGAGACATCATGGTTGTTTCTTTTTAACACGTTTTTTTTTAAAATAGTATTATTAACTTTGTTTAGGACACCCGCGACTTTCTCCGCGTGGATATTAGAGAAAATCCTTAGGGAACCTTCAACCAGGATCCGACCAGCCGTTTTTGCGCGATTAGGCGGGTCCCCACCAAGCGCGCTACCTCGCGAGGCAAGACGTTTGCCGCGTGGGGCGGGCCCGCGGGCCTTGCTCGTGCGAGGCCCGCAGCTGCTTGACCGGACCGCGGCGGCTATGTGTCTTCACATTAAATTGAATATGGCGCCCTCTAGAGGAGTTTTGAAGTGAAGTGAAGTGAAATAAGCTTTATTCAAATAAACTTAATTGTTAAGTACTTTTGAATCGTCTATATTTTCCTACCACCCGTTCCAGACCTTTTTAGCTGACAAGAAGAACGGGCGCAAGAAACTTATCAGCTGTAACAGCCATAAGTAACGATATTTACAAACTTGAATATATCGTTACCAGGGTAACATAATTACAAAAGGGTGACAGAATTATTGGCAACAACATAGACTTATTATATTACTTCAATAAAGTACTTATATTAGCAAGTTATGTGTTACCTACATCATTTCCACGCATTTTGATCTTTAAGATAATCGTCAACTTTATAATAACCTTTACCCATGAGCGTTTTTTTAACATGGTTTTTAAATTCATGCAAAGGAAGATCAATCACTTGTTGTGGAACTTTATTAATAAAGGCTATGCCTTTCCCCAGTTAAAGTCATGAACTAAAAAAAATACTTACATTGATTATGCCGTGTTGGGTACCAAATGAAAGGGCTTAATGACCTCTTTTCAAATATTATATAGCTTTTGCCCGTGGCTTTGCTAGCTTTCACTCGATTTAAAACCCCAAAATATTTAAAATAAAAAAGAAGTTTGAAAACTAAAATCCGACTACGGAAAAATCGTGCTCTAAAAAGTACGAAACAAGAAAATATTCGAGTCCAAAATTCAATAAAAAGGATAACCGTATATAGTCGCATGCCACCTCTAGCCTGTTGATCGTGTCGTGTCGTACATTTGTGGTTTAAGAACTTTATTTTCTCATAAAGAATTACATTGATTCACTTACCGAGAAAACATTTTTTGCTTACAATAAAGAAAACATAATAAACGTACACAACAACTTATAACTTAAAATAAATAAATGATAAAAAACATTATGTCGGGTATATCACGAAACTGTCGTCACTGTCGACGTGAATTGTATACCTCAACAAGCAACCACGGATTTAAGACAAATGAGATTTGAGTCAAATGTCGAACGAATATCGAATCGCTCGACGCCAGTCGAGATAACAGCAATATCTCGAAAAGTACTCATCCTAGACTGATGGTGTCTTTGAAGAGATGAAAGATCTTCATTTCAGATGACAGCTGTCAAAATTAAAACAGCAATATCTCGGAAAGAACTTATAACTGATGGTGTCTTTCAAGAAATGAAAGTTCTTGATGAGATCTACATTTAGAGCAGCAATATCTCAGGAAGTATGATGGTGTCTTTAAAGAAATTAAAGGTCCTGATGTGATCTTTATTTATTTATTTATGTATGTTCACTGGTTGTTTCTAGATTTTTATCGAAAATGAATAGCCGGTTATACATATTTATTTAAGTGTACTCTTCTAAGAACCCAGATATGAATATGATAGTATAATTTTATTTTATTTTATTTAATTCTGTTCGGAATACAAATAGCAATTACTTATACATTTTTACAAACATTTTTTTAAATGTACATAGAATTATAAACAGGTAGTCGCATATGAAAATAATATATAAGCTATTAATTTCTCAAAAATATAATATGCACGTTCACACAAAAACGGCTGATCGGCTTTGGATTGGCACACAGATATTTCAAAACAGAGGTAATATAATAATAAGTCTATAATATGACAGAGGAGCTTTTTATCCCGGTCAAAGGTTCCCTCTAGAGATTTTCGGAATGTCCTAGCGGACGAAGTCGCGGGTGAAAGCTAGTTTAAAATAAATACGTAAAGATAGTGCTTAATTTTAACTTATGCTGACTCTACAGATATTGTGTCTTCGTCGTTTAAGCCTCGGTCTCCACCAGGGGCACCTGGGAAACTCGGCGGTTGGGGAGGGGTGGCGGACGGAGATGGGGATTGTGGGAAAAGGGGATTGGAAGGAAACTGGGGAAACTGTGGAAACCCAGGTAGAGAACCTTGAGGATATTGTGGGAATTGTGGGAACGACGGGGATCCTCCAGGGATCTGTGGGAAAGATGGGGATCCTTGTGGAAATTGGGGCAAGCTTGGGAAAATGCTTTGTGATGGAGATTGGGGTTCAGAAGGCTGAGATGCTGGGGCCTCTGTGGAGGCTTGTGAGTCTTGCTGCTGTTGTTGTTGGGGGTATTCCGCAGAATCTACAACCGCTGAGTCATTGTCACTAGCAGGATTTTCTGGAGCACTTGAAGAAGGTCCAGTTGGTGTCTCGGCGGGGAATCCGGTGGGAAATCCGGCGGGGATTCCAGACGGGAAGCTTGGAATACTCCCGATCGCAATGTCAGAACCGACTGGCGCTAGTGAGGGGTAGAACACGCCGCCGTTAGATGGGAAGTACGATGCTCCTCCAAACGGGTAATATGCTTGCTGTACTGGAGCAAAGTTGCTCACTTGCGGCACTCCAAACGCGAAATTGGGGTGATATCCAACGGAGTACGATACCGGTAGCTGTAAAAATAACATAATATGTTAGAATGTCCTCCTTACCACCCATAAGGAAGGCCTGTGCCCCAGCAGTGGGGACTTAAAAAAAATGGCTGATGGACATGTTAGAATGTACTGTGGTCTCGAAGTAGCTGAGCTGAACCATTTTACTACTTTGTCGCACCAAATACAGGGTTATTTTTAGTCATCATCCAAATTTTAAGGATGGGTTCAGTCTTTGCAACTGAAATTTTTTCTCCAAGAAACATGTGTACGACACAGGTAATTCCTGAACTAAAACTGAACCGATCACGTGATCTGTTTGATTTGTATGGACGGATAGTCAAAACATTTTATGGATAGGTATTTGACCCTATATTTCTAAAAAAAGTTGTTCAATTTCATGGACTGAACACATACTTAAAATTTGGATACTGAATTAAATAATATTACCCAGTATAAGTAACGCTTGTTCAGTTAGCTCGCAACTTAACTAACTTATAAGATCAATTCAATAATTAGAGTAACATGGCGTTAAGTTACAGTCCATTAATCCCTAAGTTGTCTCTTTTCCTCAGCCAGTTATCCGTTAGCCGGGCTACCTTAATTATCTTTAAAAAAAATTTTTTTTTTATTTCTTTCTTATTTGCAAAACAGTTGGGCAAATGTCATGTTAAACTATTCCCTGATAGTGACCCCAAATTTCAAGTTGATACCATTAGTAGTTCGCGAGATATCCAGCTGTAACAGACGACAGACATCAGACAGACAGACTGAGTCACACCATAAGGGTTCCTTTTTACCCGACTGCAAAGAAAGGGTTATGTGTTTGCGCGTATCTTGTAATTATGTTTGTATGTTTGTATGTTTGTATGTATGTATGTTTGTATGTAATATTCTTTATTACCTCATATCTTTCAAACGGCTGAACGGATTTCTATGATTAAGATATCGTTAGATTGGTCTTTTCAGCCCAAGTGTTCTTAAGAAGGTGGCGTTATAAAAAAACCAACATGGCGGCTGTACGGTGCTATTATACGTAGTGAAAAAAAAATTTTTTTTTAGAATACTGCAATATGGGTGTCAAATTAAAGGGCTTATTATAAGGATTTCAAAAAGGTATATCATGACCATAATATAATTATAAAAAAAACAATAAAATAAAAAAAGTAAATTATATTACGCAAATGCGAGCGGCCGCTATAAACATGTCAATGAGATATTTATATTTTGTTTGTGTATGTTAGCCACATTCATGATGAAAAAATAGGCTATAATATCATCCCAAAATCCCTCGGGATCGAAGCCTCAGGCTATGCCGCAGGGCACGGCTAAGTTAATCAATAGATGGCGCTGTAGCCGAGTACATCGCGGTATGGTTTTGTATTCATCATCAATAGATTTCTAGTTGCATAGACCATATCAATAGATGGCGTTGTAGCCAAATACATCTCGGTATGGTTTAGCTCTCTGTAGATTATATAAGGTCTTTTGTGTTTATACTGAAAATATAAAGATAATAATAAAAGAATCGAAGAAACGATAACGAGAAATAAGAAGAAACGATAATAATAAAAGAATCGAAGAAACGATAACGAGAAATAAGAAGAAACGATTCTCGTTTATGGTCTTTATAACAATTAACAACTTTTTTAATTGATATTTATTTTAATACGATTCGATCTAGCTAGCTAGAGTACATTCATTATTTATTATACTAGATTCCATCTATCTAATTGGAACGCGTGTTGCATTACTTTACTTGCATTAATATTGAAAAAAATATTAAAGAAGTAGATTTTGTTAGGTTTTGTAGCAAGCAATGCTTGCCAAGCATACCTAGTTTAGTTAGGACTAAGGAATAGGGTGTTTAGGAATATCTTATTACTGAATTAGTGATTAATTACATTCTCTTTGATATCGATAAAATATTATTTAGAAAATTGGTAGCTTCTTGTATTGGTGTTCGGATTGAACCTTCTGCGTCTGAGTTTGATGGTTTACGCGGTAAAGGCAAGATCGAGCGACGTATGCTATCTCTAATTTTATGCTGGGCGGTGACTGTGCATAAATTGCAAGGTACAACTTTAGACCGGGCAGTTGTCGATTTGAGCAGTCACCTATTTGCTAAAGGTCAAGCTTACGTGGCTTTAAGCAGAGTCCGATCTCTCGCAGGGCTTGCTGTCAGTTGTCTTGACCCTAAAAAATTCTTATTTAAACCACACGATGAAAATTATTTTAAAGAATTAGACCGTCTACATAATTTGTAAGGAGAATATAACTAAAAAGATTATTAAATAAAAAACAACTAAATTTAAAAAAATTAAAAACCCGCCTGCCTAAAAAAAGACAAGTCAACAGAAAAATAAAATAGAAAAACTAAAAAACCCACATGCATCAAAAAACAAGTCATCTGAAAAGATGGAAACAAGATAATATATAAAGGCAAACTTAAAAAATATTGATGGTAGTGTTTAGATTAAAGGCAAACTTAAAAAATATTGATGGTAGTGTTTAGATTAAATTCAAACTTAAAACATATTGATGGTAGTGTTTAGAACTTTTGTTCAACATAATAACATGCAGTCGGAGGCATAGAATTGAATGATAAGTAAAATCATTCATAATGTCACTTTCTTTATGCATGCCTCCGACTGCATGTTATTATGTTGAACAAAAGTTCTAAACACTACCATCAATATGTTTTAAGTTTGCCTTTAATCTTAACACTACCATCAATATTTTTTAAGTTTGCCTTTAATCTAAACACTACCATCAATATTTTTTAAGTTTGCCTTTATATATTATCTTGTTTCCATCTTTTCAGATGACTTGTTTTTTGATGCATGTGGGTTTTTTAGTATTTCTATTTTATTTTTCTGTTGACTTGTCTTTTTTTAGCCTGCCTAAAAAAAGACAAGTCAACAGAAAAAGTTTTTAATTTTTTTAAATTTAGTTGTTTTTTTTACCATTTTGGTACGGAACCCTAAAAAGATACATTTCACAAGCACAGACAATACGAGTTACCTATGTACCTACTGCGTATTGAAGTAGGCCACGACTATCTTGGTTTGTGGCGATATTAGCACGGTACGCACTACGCACCACCTACGTTGGAGCGGCGACGGCCATCAGACCCCTAATTTAATAACGTGACAATTTGTCAATTGTCATCTTGTCATGACAATTTGGTTTACATTGGGGTGTGTCTATGAGTAGTTTGTTTTATTTTCTAAAGCCGATAAGCCTAACGATCAATTGCGATTGTCAATTTTTTTGTCAATGCCATTGTTAGAGCAATTTGACAATCGCTTCAATTTCACGCGTAAACGATCAATTTTCGCATCAATAGGCATCAATGACGTAAAAATTGACAATCGCAAATGATCGTTACGGGCACCGGTTGAAGCTCTCATGGCGGAACTTGACAGTCAGATCGTACTCGATCACGTTTGCTAAGCAACGCTTGGTCCGGCCAGTTGTCGGATGGGTGACCGTTAAGTGGCATTACAACTGAGCGCTTCCGTGCTTCGGAGGGCACGTTAAACCGTCGGTCCCGGCTGTTGTCATCTGATAACAGTCGTTAAGCCAAGTTAGAGGCCTTACAGGCGGCTTGATAAACTCTAACACTAGAGGTGGCCACTATTCTACATTCGATAGGAAAGAAAGTTACCGGTGCGCTTAATTGGTTAAGGCAATGGATATGAAATTGTCATGACAGATGACAAATTGTCACGTTTATTAAATAGGACCCAGACCACGTCAATGACCCGCCGTACTCCGTACGCACCGGCCACAAGCACTAACAACACGAGTACCCACCGAGTTAATGTATTGCGTGGTGGAGTAGGCGACTGTCTTGGTCTGTGGCGGCAGCACAGTGCGCACCACCTGCGCGGGCGCCGCGACCAGGCCACCAGGCCACGCAACTGACCCGCCGTACGCACCGGCCACAAGCGCCAACAACACGAGTACCTACCACAAAAAAAGATTTTTTATTAAGACATAGCGCCCACGAGCAACTTTTGTCTGCGCAACTAATTTGTCTCTCACATTGGTTTGTATAAAAATCTGCCGGCTGTCGCGTCATACAAACCGTAGACTTGATGTCAGAGACAAAGTTGCGGAGACAAAAGTTGCTCGAAAACTCCGACCTATTAACTAATAGCAAGAAAAACGATCATACATCGTGGAAGGTGCAGCTCTATTCCCGAGACCCAACAGGCATCGATATTAGTGTCCGTCTCCTCCCTAATTTTTGTAAGTTGCAGGATTGAGGGCCCATTTTGAACTAAGATTATGCAAAGTAGGAAAGCGTTTTGCGATAAATCTTACTTCCACAATTTTTATTCGGGATCAACTTCGGTTTTGGCGTTAAAACTTTTACTGTAATGTTAATAGTTTGTTCGCAACAGCCGGGCCCTCAATCCTCCATGTGAGAACTGAGGGCCCGACTCTTCAGCTAATAACTCGGTGAAGATGACTTTCACAAAATCTATTCCAAGTTGCACATTTCTTTTATAGTACCCACTTAATCATCAGTAGACTTTTATTGATTTTCGACGAAGTGGCCTTCAAACCACACACGCAATCAAATAATATTTTGACAGGGATGTGTCCAGTCCATGAAACTAAACAACTTTCTCTAAGAAACATAATTATTGTGTCGAATTTCGCCACAAAATTTTGGTCATCCCATACTAAATTGATCACGACACGTGATCTCTTTGATTTGTATGGATAGTAATTTTTTTTCCATATTTTTCTTTAGAGTTCCTTAGAGAAAGTTGTTCAGTTCATGGACTGAACACATCCTCAAAATTGTATTCACCATCCAAATTTTGAGGATGTGTTCAGTGACCCTGTATGTATAACTAGCTTCCACCTGCAACTTCGTCCGCGGGGACATTTGAAAATTTAATAGGGAACCTTTAACCAGGAAAAAGTATCCAATATTTTATCCAGATTTAAACTATCTGTGCGGTTTAACGGATTTGGAATCCGTTTAGCCATTTTGCGTTACCTATTGAGTAACAAACTTCCAAACATCTAAGTAAACATCCAAACATACAAACTTTGACATTTATAATACCATGTTTTTTAGAACGAATTGATTCTTATAATAGTTGACTCTATCGATTGGTATCTTATTAGACATGGTGTATTTTTTTGCATCAGTGTCGGTTCGGTTCCCAGAATTTTCAAAAATACTTGAGTGCAGTATTGATTCTTTAAAAAAATAAAGGAATGTCTCCTTTGAGAAAAAAAAACTCCTTTCTTCTTCATTTGGAGTACTCTCAATAATTATTTATCTGAATGGATCTATAGATCCTACTATAATACTTGTATTATAAATGTGAAAGTTTGTCGGTTTGGATGTTTAGATGTTTGGATGTTTGTTCCTCAATCACGCAAAAACTACTGAACGGATTTGGTTGGAATTTAGCACACAGATAGTAGATAGCCTAGATTAAAACCTAGAATACTTTTTATCCCGATATTCCCACGGGAACGGGAACCACGCGGGTGAATCAGCGGGCGGCCGCTAGTTAATAATAAATGTAGAAAATCTTAAAAAATAGCTTTTTGTAACGTATTGCTTGAAGGGCCAATAATTATCTAGTTTATACTAATAAACCACAATATACAATTATAACACCCACGAGTCGAAAATAAATGCAATGCTCATGATTATGCTTCACCATGACCATACGAATTTGATTCGATTTTAAGGGCCTTTAGTACAATGATATTTTTAAAATTCTAATATCTTTGTTTTAGTATGATATTTTAATTTCAATAATCATTTATATTGTCGGGAACTCGTAAGATTCTTTGGAAGTATACCTAGTAGGTAAGTACCTATCGATTTAACTTGCAATTTTTTTAAGAAATGTAAAAAAAACCGGTCAAGCAAGAGCGAGTCGGACTCGCGCACCGAGGGTTTCCGTACAATCATAATAAATACACTGCAGAGCCTGCTGTAGAATAATAAAATTATTATTGCAGTATTAGGTCAGCACCATCTCTTGGCCGATAGTAGAACTAAATTATTTTTTTCTTGGGTCAGGGCCATCTGTTGACTGGTAGAGGAACTAATTGTTTTTTTGTTTGTTTTCTGAATTTCTAAAAAAGTGTGTTATATTGAGACATCGTTTTATTTTTCCTGTAATCTTTGCATAAACTACTGTCACATAGAATTATTTCAGATTTTTCTCTTTGCAAACTTCGGAGATAAGGGTGGGCGAACGGTATTCTTTTACATTTTTCATCATAAGTCGAAAACTATGCAGCCTAAAAAAAAAGAAAAAAATGTTTTAAAATGTGCAAACAGCGCTCTTTCATATGATACCCCACATGCCCTAGTCGCCCCACTTAAAATTTTTAAAACCCCTTTTCAGTCCCTGTTCTAAAAAAAAATATTTTTTTATTTCTTTCTTATTTGCAAAATAGTTGGACAAACGTCATCTTTAACTATTCCAAATTTCAAGTTGATATCATTAGTAGTTCTCGAGACATCCAGCTGTGACAGACAGACAGACAGACAGACTGAGTCACACCATAAGGGTTCCTTTTTACCATTTTGGTACGGAATCCTAAAAACGATAATAAGAATAACCTAAAGTTAATATTATGATGAAGTATAGGCTCCGAGCAACGACGGCTTCGTCTGGTCAGTATTATAATTATTATCTGTGGTCTGGTACAGAAGCCCGTCTTACTCTAAGAGTATAGGTATTAAAAGTTTAAATTGCATAGCGTCGTTCTTATTGCAATTTGTTAAATGTCAATAAATTCTATTTCAAATTTCTAACAAAATATGAATTGTTTATAGAGATTGTATTATTTACATTAAGGCGCTGTGGTAGTGAAACTAGCGCCACCACTACATTTATTTCTATTACTCGTAAACCAAGTCAATATTTAAAAAAAGCTTATGTAATAATCTCTTAAATTGTCTGTAATATTTTTTGAATAACTCTTCAACGGTTATCATTCATTCTGTAAGTTTTAAAATCTATAATTGCCAAAAGTGTCCACTTTGAGCTAAAATGGATTTTAAAAACTTACAGAAAGAATGAAAACTGTTGAAGAGTTATTCAAAAATATTAGAGACAATTTAAATGGGCATGGTTGTTTCCTTTTTTCAAATATTGACCTGGTTTACGTATAATGAAAATAAATGAATTGGCGGCGCTAGTTTGACGGCTATAAGGGCCTTAGAATATTTTTTTTCCAGTTTGCTGTATTTTTACTATCCTGTAAACTTGTAATTTTTAGGGTTCCGTACCAAAATAGTAAAAAAGGAACCCTTATGGTGTGACTCAGTCTGTCTGTCTCAGCTTGATATCTCGAGAACTACTAATGTTTTCAACTTGAAATTTGGAATAGTTTAAGATGACGTTTGTCCAACTATTTTGCAAATAAGAAAGAAATAAAAAAATAATTTTTTTTTTTACAACAGGGACCGAAAAGGGGTCTTAAATTTTTTAAGTGAAGCGACTAGGGCATGTGGGGTATCATATGAAAGAGCGCTGTTTGCGCATTTTAAATATTTTTTTTCTTTTTTTTAGGCCGCATAGTTTTCGACTTATGAGGAAAAAAGTAAAAAAAAATACCGTTCCCTCCCCCCCCTTATCTCCGAAGTTTGCAAAGAGAAAAATCTAAAATTATTCTATGTGATAGTAGTTTAATATGCAAAGATTACAGGAAAAATAAAACGATGTCTCAATATAACACTCTTTTAGAAATTCAAAAAACAAACAAAAATTTAATAGTTCCTCTACCAGTCAACAGATGGCCCTGACCTAAGAAAAATTAAATTAGTTCCACTATCGGTCAAGAGATGGCGCTGGCCTAAGAAAGAAAAATAGTTCCACTATCGGCCAAGAGATGGTGCAATACTGCAATAATAATTTTATTATTCTACAGCTCTGCAGTGTATTTATTATGATGGTACGGAAACCCTCGTTGCGCGAGTCCGACTCGCTCTTGACCGGTTTTTGACATAGGTATAACAAATTGTAATATGAACGACGATACTTTTGTTTTTTTATATTTTTCTTTCAGATTGAATAATTTCACTATGAAAACATTTCTAAATCACTTTTATATATTTTTTTAAACACTGCGCAATATTATTATTACTAGTCTTTTTCACGAAGTCTAAATTGAACACGAAAAATTCCTTGGACTCTCCCAAGTTTTAAACGGCACAACCACTTATACCATGGACCATTATTTACACAACTCACAAACAATATTTTCAGCACAAAAAACTATTTTTCACAGCCATTTTAAGAAACTGACTTTCAAACTTATCACACGGTGCAGGCTGTTATTAAAAATATTTGACATTTCGATTTATTTTTTATTAAAATTTCAAACCACCTTATACTTTTGCACAAACTTTTTTTAAATTTTAATAAACGGACTCCAAACTTGCACACAATTTAATAACTTAAACGGTCCTGTACCTTCATGTCGGATCAGAGGATCTAGATCGGTGTAATAAGCGTTTTAAAGGCGGAGGTCGCTTATATACCAAGTGTCAGTCCGCCCACAACACAAAGAAAGTAACTGGATATGCCTCTATACTACACTCGGCGTCAGAAAAATCGCACCTTTTCAAAAAATTCTTCTAAGTTAATTTAATCCTATCTAATTTAATGCTAAGTAAGTGTTGTTATATACTTCTTCCCCTTCGGACATAGCCAACAGTCTCTAGAAACCATTGGAATACTCGCCGAACGGAATCAATTATACTGAGATTCAGTTTCCGCGCAACATTACATTGCCTCGTTTATTTTGCAATATTTGAGCAACTTCATGGGCAATAGTATCCATCTTGGGTATACATTTTTTTAATTTAACTGTTGAAGAGTGTTTTCTCCATTATCTTGATAGCGAATTTACCCGCATTTCCTGAATTGACCCCTTTTTAACCGACTTCCAAAAAAGGAGGAGGTTCTATGTTCGTCTGTATATTTTTTTTTTTTTGTGTATGTTATATATCCCTTTTATGGCGGCGCAAGCAATAACGCTTTAAGTGTTTAATTATACCATACTAGATAATATACTAGAAAAAATTCGACTCGGACCAGTTTAATTCTTGTATAGGAATCGAACCCGCGACCTTTGGATATCTGGTCCAATGCTCTTACCGCTGAGCTACCGAGTCACACATGTGGCATCGTCGAATTTCTTTTTAACCGACTTCCAAAAAAGGAGGAGGTTCTATGTTCGTCTGTATATCTGTTTTTTTTTTTTTGTGTATGTCCACCGATTACTCGAAGACGGCTGGACCGATTGAAATGATTCAAACGTTATTACATTAGGTACACTCCCAAGTTGGTCCCATTTTTTAAAATTTGGAAATAGGTTCAGTACTTTTCAAGTAATTTTGAAAAAAGCACGAAAATAGTATGATTTTGTGTAAATTACCTCGATGATTGGTCGTATTACTCCTTTGTTTGTTTATGAACTGAATAAGATAATATTTTTTTTGTTGGAAGAGGGATATCTTAAGTGTAGTTTTTTAACCGACTTAAAAAAGGAGGTTCTCAGTTTGACCCGTATTTAAGTATGTTTCTCCGCGATTATCTTACGTTTGGCTGAGCCGATTTTTCTACATATATATATACCTTACCTACAAGGTACCTACACTAAAAATAAAAAAATAAAAAAAAGTAGTAGTAGTGAAAAGTAGAGTGTAACACACGACGCTAAAAACCCATTGTACTTAACTCAGTTTTTATTTATTCCCTCGCTAAATTTAGCGTCTTGTACATGTCTTGTATAACAATCTACTGTTGTTGACTTGACTACAGAACCCTAAAAAAGAGAGCAAGTAAAGTTTTAAGGGTTCCGTACCAAAATGGTAAAAAGGAACCCTTATGGTGTGACTCAGTCTGTCTGTCTGTCACAGCTGGATATCTCGAGAACTAATAATGGTATCAACTTGAAATTTGGAATAGTTAAAGATATGACCTTTGTTCAATTATTTTGCAAATAAGAAAGAAATAAAAAAATAAATATTTTTTTACAACAGGGACTGAAAAGGGATCTTAAAAATTTTAAGTGAGGCGACTAGGGCATGTGGGGTATCATATGAAAGAGCGCTGTTTGCACATTTGAAATCATTTTTTCCTTTTTTTAGGCCGCATAGTTTTCGACTTATGATGAAAAAAGTAAAAAAATACCGTTCCCCTTCCTTATCTCCGAAGTTTGCAAAGAGAAAAATCTGAAATAATTTTATGTGATAGTAGTTTATGTAAAGATTACAGGAAAAATAAAAGGATGTCTCAATATAACACACTTTTTTAGAAATTCAAAAAACAAACAAAAAAAATATTAGTTCCTCTACTAGTCAACAGATGGCCCTGACCCAAGAAAAAATAATTAAGTTCCACTAACGGTCAAGATATGCTATAACGGCCACCGGACGGCGCTCCGTGGGTAGGCCCCCGACAAGGTGGACCGACGATCTGGTGAAAGTCGCGGGAAGCCGCTGGATGCGGGCAGCGCAGGACCGATCGTCGTGGAGATCCTTAGGGGAGGCCTATACCCAGCAGTGGGGGTCGTGCGGCTGATATGATGATGATGATGATGAACGGTCAAGAGATGGCGCTGGACTAAGAAAAAAAATAGTTCCACTATCGGCCAAGAGATGGTGCTGACCTAATACTGCAATAATAATTTTATTATTCTACAGCAGGCTCTGCAGTGTATTTATTATGATGGTACGGAAACCCTCGGTGCGCGAGTCCGACTCGCTCTTGCTTGACCGGTTTTTTTTTGATTTAAGTAAGTATTACAATTTAATTATAAATTTGCAGAAAAAAAATAAAAATACCTACCTACTAGAAAATTACGCAGAAAACCTATTAGGGACTCGGTAGCATAATTATTAAATTGATCAGTGCATTGGGCCGAATTACCAATGGTTCGGGTTCGACTCCTGTCTGAGAAGCTACGTGTAAGCAAAGATATTAGAATTTTTAAAAGTAAGTAGATGTTTTCAAAAATTATCCTATACTTACTTTGACCCATAATTCGATGCAGTAGAACGACACTTCGAAAGGTGCGTTCCCACCTGTGCGTGCTACCACGCACCGCAACGAACCGCGCGAGGACGAACACGGGCGCACAGGAACAAACTACGAACGCACCGCGGCGAACGCGTCGTTTCCCACGGTGTGTCGTCTTGTCTGGTGCGCTCTCGTGCGTCTCCAGACGCACACACGGGGAACGCACCTGAACTGTCAGTTCGTAAAATTATGTTGCCACCTCATGTCTACTACCAAACCAAACATAAATAATATGCTCTCTGATTCTAATGTTGATATGGAGTCAGTTGACCCAGTGGTTGAGAACAATGATGGGCCAAGTTTGTCGCGGCTAGAGGAAAGGATGTAATACTCGACGGCGGATATACCGGGTCATTATGAACTTGAACTTACCATCCACATTTCAAAGCTATGTCCAGTCCATGGACCTAAACAATTCTCTAAGAAACATGTGTCGAATTTCGCTACAAAATGTTGGTGATCCCATACTAAATTGATCACGACTGATCTCGGTGATTTGTATGGATAGTCGTTTTTTTTACATATTTGGCCATGTGTTCCTTAGAGAATGTTATTCAGTTTCATGGACTGAACACATCCTCAAAATTTGGATGGTGAATACAAAATGACCCTGTATACTTCGTTAGTGTACTTGAGAATAAATGACCTAGGTAGTTTGTAAGAAAGGCAGTCTGCATCAGACTATTTTCGTTGGATAATAAGTTTCTGCCAAAAAAATAATTTTTGGTACAAGTTTTTATTGCTGACTGCACTTTTCTTCACCATACTGGATTCAGAGTAACGTCACACAGCAAACCATGCATTGTCATCCAAACTAAACGTGTATACATAATTTCAGCTCAATCTGTTGAAGATATCTGCTTCAAAATTAAGTTGCAAGATTCCATCCGAACATACATACTAATACATTGGTACATACATGTTGTATAAGGGCAGTCCGGAAATAGTAGTTTATGATACAAGGTTGGTAAGGAGTTTTAAAAAACCTTAACAACCGTGTGCCATAGTACGTTTTTCAATACATTTGCGAGAAAACATTATAGGTACTACTGACATTGTAATCTATACATATAATAAAACTGTAAATTCTAAATATTTGTGCGCGAATTACGCAAAAACCGCTAAACGAATTTTGATGATTTTTTTACAATTTAGTACATTGAGGTCCAACTTAAAATCTAAGCTATGTTCATCAAATTCAGGTGGGTGGGAAACAGGGAAACAGCTTGAACTCTCCGTAGTACTAGCTTTCATATACTAAAGGGGTCATTTTAAACTGGCTGCAATATTTTTCTACTGTCCACGCGGATGAAGTCGCGGGCGGAAGCTAGTAGAAATTAAAAAAAAAACGTTCGTTAACAAAAACGCACGGCGCCGGCGTGCGGTAAAATCAACTTTCCGCACGCTCGACTGTCATCGTAAACTTACATTTTCGAGCAACTGTATTGAAAAAGTTCTTTCCGATTGAACTAATGCACAGAGGCCGTACTCTTAGCTCTTACAGCAACCTTAAAGTAATGTTGTTATAGGGACAGAGCTATCATCGCGTATAGCGCCATCTCATTTACAACATTGCTTCGATAATGGCGTCGATATTACTTTTGACAGTCATGGTAGGGGGGCTAGCCTTGCGTAGAGAGATGTTGCAAGCATCTGTCTGTGTGCATTTTCTACCTTATTTAAAACTAGCCTCCGCCCGCGACTGTTTCCGCTGTGCCCCGTGGGGACATAAAAAAAATGGCTGATGGACAAACGAAGTGTGCGACCGTCAAGAAGACGTTTATTAAATTAAATGCATAAAATAAAGCAACATTCATTTTGTTAAATAATTTGATTTATTTTATACGCAAAACTAGTTCAGCGCGATGGAAATTCATGAAAAAAATACCCCGGGGACTGATGTCCACAATACAGCCTACCCACCCTCTTTTCTTTCTTGCTCCTCTTCTTCCTTGGACTGTTTCTTCACCAGCACAGTTCCTATTTTTTCCTTGAAGAGCATAACAACCGGCTTAGGTACTTTAGCGGCCCAAGGAGTACTTCCTCCAACATCTTTTTTACTGAAAATATTCATGATCATCTGCACTAACATTTGGACAATTCTCATCATACCCATCGTAGAAGCTTCTTCGAATTTACCTGCAAATGGACAAATATTTGTTTTAGAAATACATTTCAATTTTCTATACAACGTGTTACAAAATAACCCCTAATGCCGAATATGCTAGATAGGGACCATCAAACTGAACAGCTTACTATGGCTGAAAAAAAAACCAGCTGTTTCATACAAAAAATAAGTATAAAATTTAAAAATGTATGAAACACTTGATTTATTTTTCACGATTTCAGAGTTGGTCCCATAGAAAAATTGGGTCCAGTGCTTGGTTTCGAATGACCACTAGCGGATCCAGGGGGGGCTAAGGGGCTCAAGCCCCCCCCCCCCCCCGTTAAGCCCCTTCCAAACCAAAATCCTGGATCCGCCACTGCGAATGACGCTGTAGCACAGAATATATACTCTAACGCGATGTTGCGACACACACTGTGGCGAAAAAAAACAGTGTGGTACGCTGGAGCGAAAAATCATTGGAACGAAATCCACACGGTCGAATTACACGACAGCGACAAACTTTGTGGCGAAATATAATTGTATGCTAGTTTGAAACTCAAAAGGCTGAAAATAAAAGCTAATATTTTCCTGTAAACTTAAAAAACAGTTTTGGTTTCACATCAAATTAGAACGATTAACATTAAAGCTTTTTTGAAAAAATGTAAAACCCTCCTCTGAAACCTCAATATTATTTCTTGCTTTTTAGAGCTGTTAAATTTTGAAGCTGTTTAATTGTTTTTATTTTCAGGTTTTTGAAGGAGGCTTTTCTTTTTTTTAAGCTTTTTCATTTTCAACTGTTTTGTGGTATGTAAAGTATATTTTTTTTACTTTACATTTTCAATGGTACACAGTACCACATATCACAGTGCCACATATCAATTTCCACATTCACGCTGTTTGTTTTTAAGGAGTTTCCTTGACTATTTTCAAGGTCCATCCAATGTCAATGAAATTAAAAGAACTACACTTAAGGTTAGTAATAAAAATATTAGAAAAAGTCTTACCACCCTGGTCTTGTCTTTTCACACGCATTTTTGGAGAGAATGTTGTTTCCATTTCCATCTGACTAGGTACATTATTTTCGTATACAATTTTCTAAAATATTTTTTTATGAAAGTTAACATGAAATAAATATTTTTTTAATTTCATAAATAAACAAATAATTTAATAAAATTTTATAAACTATTGTGGAAAATCAAAACTTATTGGAAATATCTAATTGGCAACATTAAAATTTAAATGTAATGAATTAAAATATTATTATATTTTACAATAAACTTTTACGTATGTAGATGGTCGATATTATTTTTCTAGCATTCCACCCCTATTTCAGAAATTTTGATCAAAGAAAGACTGAGTTGTCTCCACATCATAATAAATAACTACCTATCATAACCAGTTTTATTTCAAAGTTGCAAGTGCTTACTAACCTTTGGAATTCTTAAGTCTCCATTTATCGGACAAAAAATCTCAGAAGTCGAATGTATTGAAGGAATCAAAATCAAAAGTGAAGATAAAATGTTTGCGTAAATAAAACTTTCCATACTTAAAAGACTATATTCTAAAGAAGCAAAACAAACTCGATCCGCTACTCACGATAATAAAACCGAATAATATAGAGCATACTGCGTTATATATCAGTTGGAGTTTGCAAACAGCTTATTGTTAAACATCAAAATATTTACATTTATCATATTGTTTTCTTTCTCTATTGTGTTAGAATACGATGTTGTTATATTTTTATATAATCATTCTCGATCCCGAAATCCGTCCCTCCCGCTACTGTACAACGTGTTACTATCCCCGTCAATTGGTAATGCGCCTCGCGGCCATTATTTTAACCACAAAAACGAAAAACAATTGCAATTTTTGTATAAACCTAGACCCTTTCTTATTGAAAATAAGAATTCAATAATTAATATATTATATTATTACCTATTAGAATTTTCCAGTTCTTAGTAATTATTAGTTGCGGATGACGTTGATGTGTATGTTAATTTGACAAGGTTCCAGCGCATTACCAATTGACGGGGATCAAAACAACCCCTTTTGCCGAATACGGTAGATAGGGGGGGGCCATCAAACTGAACAACTTTTACTATGGGACCAACTCTAAAAATATAGCGAATAACGAAAATATCAAAATG
This sequence comes from Agriphila straminella, assembly GCA_950108535.1. Lineage (NCBI taxonomy): Eukaryota > Metazoa > Arthropoda > Insecta > Lepidoptera > Crambidae > Agriphila > Agriphila straminella. Next base: position 6,928,379 of record OX467306.1, on the reverse strand, counting down.
TATGAAACAGCTTATTTTTTTGGCGATTTCCCTGAGTGCGTTATTGAAAATTATAAATGAGAAATATATTTTAAAATGTCCGTAATCTTTTATTGCGAAAAGTGGCCGAGACACATTTTTCAAATACGCACTTAGATTTAAGAAATCTTTAGAAAACATTAAATGTGCGAGCGAAAGAGCGGCCGGCAGTCAGCGATAAAATATGTATTATTGCGGTTGTTTTATTCTGTAATTTTATGATAAAGTTGACAAATTCAAACAAAAAATATTTTAAAAGTTTTCCATCTTCTTCTACTTTGTTCTTTTTCTATACTTATTTAGACCATCGTTAGTGGTCGTTGAATACAATTATACAAATTAATGAATTTTTGTAAAGGTGTTTGATATATTACGCGATGTCCCCTCAACTATTACAAGATCTAGTAGTTGAAAACTGATGTTCATCCGCAAACAAAGATCGTGAGTTACTGGAAAGCAATATTGCGCTTTCGAATGGAACTCGATTACCTTATAACCCCAAAGACTCTACTTACTGAACTTACTACTTACTAAACATTACTCTAGGTACTTAATTATAATAATAATTATCATCCACGTGTCCATGTCCATCGCTCGTTCACATAATGCAACCAGTTGACTTTCAAAAGTATATCCTGATGTACTTTAGGCAACACAGTCCAATAAAGATTGCTCCACATGTTAGGTGAAGATCGGCTGACATTTATAAATCTGCATTGACATTTGTATACAGACACCCAATTATAGCAATCACGCAGTGTATCTTTGACGAAATGACTTTGAATAAAGTTATTAATTATTACAAATCTTAGTTCGGCAATTATATAATTATATAATTTAATCTTATATATCTCGTATAATAATTTTGGTTTCCTCACGTTATACATCATGTTTCGAAAATCCCTGTCAGTTCCTGAAAAAGGTGATAGTGTTGTTGAAACTAAACAACTTCCTCCATGGAACATAAAACGTAGTGATTATTTCCTCTGTGGGAACATAGGTCGAAAAACGAAAAAAATGTTTCATACTTCATACTCCCATACAAAATGTATTGGTCAGCTGACCGACTTACTATGGAAAGGCGAAAAGAAATCGTTTTTCGACCTATGTTCCTTGGAGAATGTTGATCACCTTTTTCAGAATCTGGCAGGGTTTTACCATTGAAAATGGTTACATTTTACGAGTTACATTCTCTTTGCTATGAATGGTAAAATTCACGCCAATCTAAGACCATGAACTTATTTATACTAGTATGGACCGGACATATGTGACCACGTGTTGTGACTCTACAATACCACAAAATTTTTAGTCTGTGTCTTAATTCATTAACGCCGGAGCGGTCGCTGGCGACCGAGACAATAGATTTTCTATTGTGTCTCATTTTCCGGGCGTTGATGGGTTAATATCATGTGCACATTGACCTTTTTTTCAGGTCAATGCTTGTGCATAAACATTAGATATAACTAAAATGTTTCTTTGTTCTGTGTTTTAACAAGCAAAGGTACCTCCTGGCCACATCGAAAAAGACACATGCAATAAAATAAAATAAAACTAAATAGATGACAGCACAGCTGTCAAAAATTTTAATTTGCCTCAAAAATACCGTTTGTTGTGAACTGTTAATTAAAATCAAAATGAAATGCATTTTATATTTTACAAAGACGATTTCCATGTTGTAACCGACCAAATCTCACTTGTGCCCAATGAATAAGAAATGTCAGGTAATTTAATTATATCTCACAAAACTAAGACGATTTAAATCTTTGTCTATATTATGTAGTTAAATCTTTGTAGGTAGGTGATGTAGAGCATTAACCACATGAGTAAATTATTTACTCATTGTGTGGGGTGGAGCTGTGTGGAGCTCGGTGGCGCAGTGGATTAGCGCCTGGCCCAGCGATTGCGGAAGTTAAGCAACGTTCGCAAGGGTCGGTCATGGGGATGGGTGACCAAAAAATTTTCTCCTCCTCCTCCTCCTCCGTCCGAGAACCTCCGTGCTTCGGAGGGCACGTTAAGCCGTTGGTCCCGGCTGCATTTGCAGTTAAGTAGTTGGTCCCGGCTGCATTTACAGTCGTTGTTAACACCCACCAATCCGCATTGGGCCCGCGTGGTGGGTTATGGCCCGTTCTCCTTACCACCAATAAAGAAAGTCTGTGCCCCACCACTTTCCCAATAGGCCCCTTCCCCAAAAGACACGCCCTCTCTCTCGAACCCTTCTCCAAAATTTTTGCGAATAAGTTTAGCTATTATGTCGATTTCAGGTCGTGGTTTGCGCGTGAGTGTGAAGAGGCCTTTAGAATTTCCCTGAAGACACCACTTTCTCAATAGGCCCCCTCCCCAAAAGACACGCCCTCTCTCTCGAACCCTTCTCCAAAATTTTTGCGAATAAGTTTAGCTATTATGTCGATTTCAGGTCGTGGTTTGCGCATGAGTGAGAAGAGGCCTTTAGAATTTCCCTGAAGACACCACTTTCCCAATAGGCCCCCTGCCCAAAAGACACGCCCACTCTCTCGAACCCTTCTCCAAAATTTTTGTGAATAAGTTTAGCTATATTTGTTTTGAGGATTATCATAAATAAATTGTCTTTTCAATAAATTTCATTCTCCTACTAGACTTTGGCGATAAGTGACATATTTACGAATGTCACTTATCCCCAAAATATGCATTTTTAATTTAAGAACGTTTATTCTTATGACTGTACCCATGGTCTTACAGAGTCCTACATAACAGTAGAATACATCTATTGTGTTGCGATAATAATTAGTACCAAAACGTATAAAATACTTAGTAATTTGATCGATTACAGCTGCTGATTCATCGGTGCAAACTCAAGAAATCAAAAAGTCTAAGACAAAAAGTAAGTTCAATACCTATTTAGTAGTTTAATGCTTAGATAAGTTTTACTTTAAAAGCGAAAAAAAGATTCATATTTTTTTCAGTGAAGGCGCTGTTATAGTACTATTAGCGCCACCAATATAATATATTTTTATTACTTGTAGACAAACTTAATATTAAAAAAAAACTTATGTAATAATCTCATAAATTGTTTCTAATATTTTTTGAATAACTCTTTATTAACAGTTTTCATTCTTTCTGTAAGTTCTTAAATCCATTCTAGCCAAAAGTTGCCACTTTGAGCTAAAATGGATTTATCACCTCTCCAGTACGAAATGGGCGCTTTTGGCGCGTAAAAACTTTTATATACTCTCATATCGTAAAATTTGAATTAAAAATTCAATTAGAATTTATATTGACATACTTTATACACGCAATACCGAAATAAAATTAAAAGGTTATTTTATAACATACATACTCTGAATATAGGCTGTCGATCAATATTGAACTTTGCTCCACAGTAAACTTTATTGCAATCATGAGACCTGAACATGAACCTGAGTGGTGCAGTGGTCAACATGCCACCTACCACGCAAGTGGTCCCGGGTTCGATTCCCGGCCGGGCAGAAATTGACATGATGAATTTTAATTTCTGTGACGGGTCTGGGTGTTACTATGTATAATAAGTATTTATTTAAAAAGTATATAAGTAGTATATATAAATCAGTTTGTCTAGCACCCATACAAGCTTTGCTTAGTTTTGGGCTAGATGACGCTGTGTGAAATTGTCCAAGCATTTATTATTATTATTATGGTGAGGTGAGGCTGCTTCATCATCATCATGTCAGCCGCACGACACCCACTGCTGGATATAGGCCTCCCCTAAGGATCTCCACGACGATCGGTCCTGCGCTGCCCACATCCAGCGGCTTCCCGCGACCTTCACCAGATCGTCGGTCCACCTTGTCGGGGGCCTACCCACGGAGCGCCGTCCGGTGCGTGGTCGCCATTCCAGAACCTTTCCGCCCCAACGGCCATCGGTTCTTCTCGCCATGTGTCCCGCCCATTGCCACTTCAGCTGAGCAATCCTTCGAGCGATGTCGGTTACTTTAGTTCTCTTGCGGATCTCTTCGTTTCTGATTCGATCACGCAGGGAAACGCCGAGCATGGCTCTCCATTGCACGCTGGGTGACCTTGAGCCTCCTTATGAGACCCATAGTCAGCGACCACGTTTCACTGCCGTAAGTCATCACTGGCAACACACACTGTTCATAGACTTTCGTCTTGAGACACTGAGGTAAGTCGGACGCGAAGATTTTTCGAAGCTTCCCGAATGCTGCCCACCCGAGTTGGATTCGACGAGGCTGCTTACTATACGCTAATGTATTGGCGGCGCTAGTAGTAGTATAACTGCGCCTTATAAACATTATCAAGTAGGTATTAAAAATTTAAGCTAATGCAAGGAGCGTCGGCAAACGTTGTCTTGTCGTATTCAATAACCATAGACATAACAATATTTACGTAATACTTAATAATTTTTAGACAGTGTAAATATATCTGTTAAGTAAAAGATAAAGTTAGTTATTGTAGTTTTTCATGGAATTACGGGAAAATAATTGAAACTGAGTTAGACAATTTATTAAGACTGAGTAAAATAAAACCAAGGCTAGTCTGACTAACATTCGTACCTACAGGAAAACATGTAGATAGGGTTTTACACTGAATTAAAAAAACTTTTTTTAAGTTTATCGTACTTCTGAATCTTGATAAATTTTGTCATACAATCGATAACTTTAAGAATTTTACTAAAATTACTTATGAAAACTATCGTTCACACCCTATTATAAACGTTGTTATGTCAACATAAAGTTCTATCACGGCTAACCATCCCTTACAAATTATGTGATACGCTGAAATCGCTTCAAAGTCCGAGTACTGAAGTCGCTTTCACTGTGTAGTTTTCCTGACGCGGTCGTCCGCCCCCGCGCGCTTCGCTTTTCCTTTTGGCCCGGGAGCGAATAGTCGGTTGCCGGTCGCCGCGCGGCGCTGAGCTCGCACCGCGCCGCTCGCTCGCCCATTCCGCTCACACTCACGTTTGTTTACTATTCGATAACCAAAGGACACCACGCACACACGTACGTCAATCAAACCCTTCACTCTGTGTGGATCACAATCACAGTTACACTTTAGACCCGACACTTCATGTTTATCCCCATGCGGCTATGCAGTTGCATAGGCATTTGCACGTTTTAAACGTTTCTCATAACCACAGATCAGGTTGTTTACGTAAACCTTTAATACATGTTCATACTTTTGACATTATTTAGTATGTGTTTTAAACAGTATAATTATAATTATAGACCCAGTAATCACTCTCTAAAAGAAGCCCATAGAATAGGAATAAGAACCATTCAAAAATAAATTGATCGTGTAAACAAATTAAATTTCCTACAAAATAAAAAGCATTGATTGTTTTTTATTTAAAACAATCCATATTCAGTTAAGTGATTTTATTTCTATAATTACCTCCAGTCATGATTGTGCTCTCTATTGTCCCGAACTCTATATTAAAGTTAAGCTAAATAAAGCACATTTACATTGCTTGCTCGTAATAAGCTGTCCCAGAATCATTCTAGGCTATTCAGACCTTCTAAAGATAAAGGCAGTGAATATGTGATAATAGGCATGACGATCACTTTTTAACCGACTTCCAAAAAAGGAGGAGGTTCTATGTTCGTCTGTATATTTGTTTTTTTTTGTGTATGTCCACCGATTACTCGAAGACGGCTGGACCGATTGAAATGATTCAAACGTTATTACATTAGGTACACTCCCAAGTTTGTCCCATTTTTTAAAATTTGGAAATCGGTTCAGTACTTTTCAAGTAATTTTGAAAAAAGCACGAAAATAGTATGATTTTGTGTGAATTACCTCGATGATTGGTCAAATTACTTCTTTGTTTATGAACTGAATAAGATAATTATTTTTCTGTTGGAAGAGGGATATCTTAAGTGTAGTTTTTTAACCGACTTAAAAAAGGAGGTTCTCAGTTTGACCCGTATTTAAGTATGTTTCTCCGCGATTATCTTACGTTTGGCTGAGCCGATTTTTCTACATAATAATATACCTTACCTACAAGGTACCTACACTAAAAATAAAAAATTGTTTAAAAAAAAACAAAAAACCGACTTCAAAAAACCTACCTCTAAAAAGCAAGAAATAATATTCGTAATAATAAAAATACGTCTATTGAAGTCGGGTGGGGCTTTTAGAATAAAAAAAAGGAATTTGTACTCCAGCCCCAGCACCCGACTTCAATAGACGTATTTTTATTATTACGAATATTATTTCTTGCTTTTTAGAGGTAGGTTTTTTTTTATTTTATGTTACAAAATAATTATTTCGCTAGCATGAAAACTGCCCGAGATATCACAGCTTGAAATGCACACAAATTGGCCTACCTTAGTTATGACGTCACGTCTAGGTAGTTTGTATGCAACGCGTAGGAAATTTGCTCGGCAGCTATATTAAATATTGTGTGGTTTCTTAGACAGAGCTATACATTTACGGACTAATTAAAGGTATTATTTATTTTAATAAAATTTTATACTTTTTAAATGGACTTGTCCACCCAACTTTGAATGGTCATAAAACAAATAATACGCAATATTATATAAAACCAAGAGGTATACAAGCTACTCTAAAAGTTTAATAATGTTTACGATTTTATTAGTATTTCGTCATTTTATTCATTAGTCATCATTCCTATTGTGTGCAGCACATTGCATGGCGGACGAGACGGCCACGGACTGCCTGTTCGAGCGGCTGCGGCAGCATCAGCAGCGCTCGCCGGACTCTGCGGAGGTAGCTCGCGCCATCACCGCCCGCATCAACTCCAGGCTCACCTCGCATGGTTAGTGTACCACGAGATCTCACGAACATGTCCATATTCATCATGAGTTCATGACCATCAGCAATTTTTTAATGTCCCCACAGCTGCTGGGCACAGGCCTCCCTTATGGGTGGATAAGGAGGATGTGCCATAACCCACCACGCGGGCCCAATGCGGATTGGTAGGTGTTAACGACTGCAAGTGCAACCGGGACCGACGGCTTAACGTGCCTTCCGAAGCACGGAGGAGCTCGACATAATAAATTTTTGGTCACCCATCCCATGACCGACCCTTGCGAACGTTGCTTAACTTCCGCAATCGCTGGGCCAGGCGCTAAACCACTGCGCCACCGAGCTCCACTATGTTATAATTAGTGAATAAAAGCGCGTGTATTTTTTTCGCACGATTTAAAAATTCCATGCGGTAAAGGGTTAAATAACAGAGAATGCAAAAAAGCTAAAGATATTTTTTATTGCATTCTGTTCTTTATTTATAAACGAAATGACCATAAACAACTGATTATAAAACTAAAACATCTACTGCTCCTAGATTGGCTAGATTCCGAGTTGTGAATGTACCTACTCCATTGTCTGTCACATCTACATTTTTCAAATAACATTATTCAAGAAGAAAACACAATGCATGCCAAATTCCTTCGCGAGTCTTCATGCATTTCTGTCCCTAGTCAACCCTAAGGGCCCTCGCCCATGGCGACTTTTTGTAGCCACAGCATCTCTACTAACGCGCTACAGCATCGCAACATTCGCAACTGTTAGTCCGTAAGCCCGCGATAATAATTTTATTGCCTACGTCATACGACATCACGATGAAATGCATGGCACACGGTCGCAAATGTTGTGCAGAGCGAGGATCAGAAGATTATCGCAAATAAAATTGGCCGGAAGCTTGAGAAAATCCTTCACTTCCGGTCAAAATTTTAAGGTTATATTTTACGTCATGTGACATCAGTACGAAACCCGTGGCGTATCATTAAATCAAACCAGCTGAGAAAGCCTCGTTACGATCGAATCAAATACAATTTTAATTTGCATTTTGGTTGTTTACTTGCAAATTTATTGACTTCCTGCTTCCAATTTCAAGGTTATGCATGTTTATTGCAATAACTCTTAGCATTAATTTCATTTTAAACCTAGGTAGCTATAAAAAATACATCTATGTTAATGAACACGAATTGAAACAACGAACGTGAAATTGCAATCATTTGGTTCCCGCAATGGGGTTAAAATACAATTATTAATTTAACAATTACTTTTTTCGCTATATCAGAATTGGCTCCATAGTAAAAGTTACTTGTAATTATGAGTCCACCCCATTGTTGGAACCAAATGAATAAATTTCAGCGTGTATATTATTACATTTTTTGCCAAGTCTATAAAATCACAGTACTTACACGCATCTACTTATACATAAAATACGATCACAATATTACTTTCGATGCAATCAAATTAGTGTGAACCTTAGTTACTATTATACAGTTAACGATAAACAATAATAACTAATGTTTGAACATTTTATTAAACAACAACAGCTTTCAAATATCTTCATTAGTATTTCACTAAAACAATTTTGTAAAACGTGACTTAGGTACAATTTTATAGAATACTAGCGACCGCACGCGACTTCATCTGTGTTGTCAGTTTTTTCTCTATCCCTCGAGAACAGTGCTTTTTTCGGAATGATAGGTACCCCCTATGTCCTTCTCTGTACCACTGACAACGTATATACAAAATTTAACTACGGTCGGTTGAGTAGTTAAGATGTGAAGGCGTAACAAACAAACAAACGGATTTTCGCATTTATAATAACTGATAATTTCTATTGGTATTTTGTATGCTCTTTCTTTATATAATTATTATGCCAATCTTTATACGTACTATAAAAAAGTAACTCGACTTTAACTAAGTGGTTACATACGAGAGTAACTCGACTTTAACTAAGTAGTTATTTATACATACGAATTTTTTTTTTGTCTTATCTGTTTCTCACAATATATGCAATTTTCTTCTTTTTTATTTATAAACAAAAATGACTTTTTTATTATTATTATTATTATAAATATTTTTTTTTATAAATAAAAATGAATTGCTGTTCGTTAGTCTCGCTAAAACTCGAGAACGGCTGAACAGATTTGACTAATTTTAGTCTTGAAATATTCGTGAAAATCCAGGGAAGGTTCGAACGATGAGAAAATATGGAAAAATTGCGAGGAAAATAATAAAAAAAAATATTTTCCCATACCTACAAGTAAAATATAGACACTAAATGACACTTCGGTACTGTAACGTGGCCTTGAATGTGGCCGTGCGAACCTCTTTTCCCAGAGTAAAAACTTATTACGCAATTTTAAATTTTTTTGTTCCGAAAAATATAGTTCAATACTGAGAGCACGCTACGTGCTGCAAAAAACGTCAAAGAGGATGGTAAAAAAACTGAATGTCGTTTAAAACAGATGCTTGGGAACGGGAACGGGAACGGTACCTTCTAATATCTCTGAACCCAACTTTTCATTAATTGTACCAATTCGAATTCAATATTCATAACTAAGACACTTCGATCAAGAATAACTCGAAGCTAAGACAGGACTACGTCTGTCGGGTCAGCTAGTATTTAATAATCGCAAATTGTTGCATTTAAGCCGTTAGTTCATCGACTTAAATAATATTTTGTTGTGGTACCCGTGACCGGTCATGGAAGCTGTCGTTGGCACGTTGCCCACCATTACTCTGACGGCATCTCTCACTAGCTCGCGGAGAATACGAGAAAGTGATAATTGAACTCGTTTGTTCCTAAGAGATAAGCGATGTCTTGTCCGTTGTTGCGTTTGCGTAACAAAACATTTGTGTGCCAAAATTTTTCTCCAATTTCGTGGAACATGGGTGCTGTGACGAAATATTGAAAATGAGTTCCAGTTGGTCAGTTGTGCCACTCGCCATAGAATATTATTTTTTTTTCGTTATAGAATATTATACTTTTTTAACCGACTTCCAAAAAAGGAAGATGTTCTATGTTCGTCTGTATTTTTTTTTTGTGTATGTCCACCGATTACTCGAAGACGGCTGGACCGATTGAAATGATTCAAACGTTATTACATTAGGTACACTCTCAAGTTGGTCCTATTTTTTAAAATTTGGAAATCGGTTCAGTACTTTTCAAGTAATTTTGAAAAAAAGCACGAAAATAGTATGATTTTGTCTGAATTACCTCGATGATTGGTCGTATTACTTCTTTGTTTATGAACTGAATAAGATAATTATTTTTTTGTTGGAAGAGGGATATCTTAAGTGTAGTTTTTTACCCGACTTAAAAAATGAGGTTCTCAGTTTGACCCGTATTTAAGTATGTTTCTCCGCGATTATCTTACGTTTGGCTGAGCCGATTTTTCTACATATATAATATACCTTACCTACAAGGTACCTACACTAAAAATAAAAAAATTGTTTAAAAAAAACAAAAAACCGACTTCAAAAAAACTTCCTCTAAAAAGCAAGAAATAATATTCGTAATAATAAAAACACGTCTATTGAAGTCGGGTGGGGCTTTTAGAATAAAAAAAATGAATTTGTACTCCAGCGCCACCCGACTTCAATAGACGTGTTTTTATTATTACGAATATTATTTCTTGCTTTTTAGAGGAAGTTTTTTTGAAGTCGGTTTTTTGTTATTTTTAAACAATTTTTTACTTTATCTACTTATAAATTACAAGAATGATTTAATTGAATCATAAAAAGAGATCAACAGTTGTTAAAGCTTAAATTTTTTTGTTCCTTCCAGTTGCCATGTTTTCCCCGTTATCGTACCGAATATTAATTAGTATAAATATTAAAGCCATTCTCAAAAGTTTCATCCTAACTACAACCGTGCTAACTAAAAAAGTATTTCAATAAGCCACTTTTTTCTTTCGTGACGAACTGTGATTCTGAAGTTTGATAAAAAGTAACTTTTCGCGTGACTAATGTATATTAATGGGCTTGATAGTCTCTTCATAGCTTAGAGCCGTCTAACAACGGCTTTATTAACGTCTGTTTTTGGGCAGAACGCATAATACGGAAATATTACAACTTTTGGCGCGAAGGTGACCTAAATTTAATATTGCAAACAATTAGTTACGGTAAAGTATATTCCCTTGTAACTGGCACCGAGTGTAACGATAGTCCTATTTTAGACGCCATATTTTGGCATTTTCAATATTGTTCTGTCAAATGAACTGTTTAAATCAATTTAGTTTAAAATTTTAGAGAGCTACACCGAAAACAAGGAATCTATTTATGCTAAAGTGGCATGAACTTTACAGGACCATTATTTTGTAAATTATGCTCGAGTCCAAAATGTCCTATGGATCACAAATATCACAATAAGCCTTTGCCATTACTTTTGAACTATTTTTTTCAACTTGGAACATACATAGGTACCTTCGTTCTATTCAAATAACCACGATGAGTTTTGAACTATCCGATACAATCGAATTGTATTGTATATTACCATCGAATGTTTATGCACCTATGTTCGTAAAATGTTGTATTTCTTGTATTTGCACTGCATGCCGTGCCGTCCAGTCGTTACGTTCGGTATTGCCGCTTCAGAATGAATCTAGTATTTCGAGTCATCATCCTCCTGCCCTTATCCCAACTTATTTGGGGTCGGCGCAGCATGTCTTTTTCTTCCATACATCTCCATCACTCGTCATCTCAAAGTTCCTTTCTAGCCATATCCTCTTTTATGCAGTCCATCTATCTTTTTTTTGGCCTTCCTCTACCCGTATATCTATCCACCTTCATACTTAAAACCTTGCGTAACATGCTCCTCATTCCTCCTCATTACATGTCCATACCACGACAACCGGTTTCCCCTTAATTTTTCGGTTATTGGCGCCACTTTCAAACTTCCTCTTATGTACCTATTAATTTCTAATTTTGTCCTTTCGCGTAACACCACACATTCCTCTTAACATTCTCATTTAAGCTACATGCATTTGTCTTTCATTCATCTCCTTGGTGGCCCAACACTCCGATCCATACATGACAGCAGGTCTTATCATCGTTTTGTATATCTTCCCTTTAAGTTTAAGGGCGACTCGGGGGTCGCAAATAATTCCCGTGACCTGTCGCCATTTCATCCACCCTGTGTTTATTCTTTGTTTGACAGTCCGATCTACTTCGCCATCGCCTAATCGCAGCAGCATCGAGCATTTAAAGCACAAAAAAGCTGTATAAGGGCGTTATGTGGAATTAGTAGCAGGGAATCATGTAAACCACTATATCAAAAACATAAAATCCCAAATCTACCATGTATATACATAGCGGAGATGTGCTTATTTGTAAAAAAATCACCCTGACTACTTCACTAAGGTCAGCCAAGTTAAGACAAATGCCCCGAGCATTTGTCTTAACTTGACTCTAGAAAAAACAAAATAGTAATACCAAAAAGTAATCTTGCTTTTTTTAGGGAAAATGCATACTGTATGGCAATAAAATTGTATAATAGGATACCATCACACATAAGAGATTTAAGAGATTTTAAAAATAACTTACTACGTTGGCTCCTTGATAAAAACTTTTATTCAATCAAGGAGTATTTAGAATCAAAAGAACTATGACATTCATATTATTATTGTGTTTTTGTAAATTTTGTACGTTCTATTATTCACTTATTTGACATCATTAATTTTTTTTTTTTTTTTTTTTGCGCTGTTGACTGATAATTTGTAATAAATACTAGCACTAGAAGTATTTGCATGCCTACATTCATAAGGTATAATACTATTGATCCACATTGACAATACCCTCTAACTCTGTCTGTACATGGTATTATGCATATAAAAGTTCTTATTCTTATTCTTAATCTAGTATTTCAAGTAAGGCATAGAATAAAACCATTATCGACTTGCTGTCCTTTTTTATTAACGCGGGTAGGCTTTATTGTACTACACTACTATAATTGTATGTTTATGATTTTATCCACCTTTGTGATAAAGGATCCAAAATAAATCGGTTGTATGTATTACGAGGACTTTACATCTTAGCTTGGTGTCTCTCTTTGAGAGAGACAAAAGATTGTTTATGTTAATTTTCTCTATTTGCTTACATGTAGCTTTTGGGTAATAGTATTTTGGGTTTTCTCTTTCGTAGCCACATAAAAGATGTCGTGATGAAAAATAATTATAGAATTGGTGTATTTTCCCATCCAGTTCTAAGATGTCTTAATAACGTGACATTTTAAGATCAGCAGCGCCTACACTAATTTTCTCTTCCAACTAACATAAATTGGAGGACATTAAATATATGTTTTGGTTTATTTTGCTAGCAACATCTGTTTTCTCTTCCTACTCGTAATTTCAAATGGGGAATATATAAATGCACTTTAAAAAAAAATTAAAATAATATAACACACTTTAAAATAATGTAACACACTTTAAAATGTTTAGCTTCAAAATTTATTGAATGAACTATAAAAATAATGGTTGCCACTATAAATATGCTAAGCTTTAAAATTAATACTTTGCACTATACAATTTAATTGCTTAGCTTTAAAATTAATACTTTGCACCATACAAATTAATTTTATAACTTTAGTGCTGGTAAACAGACGACTAGGTGCGACGACGAGCGGGCGCAGCGAGAGAGGAGCCGAGGAGGAGGTTAGGTTCCATTGTGACCAACAACGCCAGACAGAACCGACCTGCTGGCGTGTGTATGCATTATGTATGCCACAAGTTGTTATCATCTTGCCATCTCATTTTAACAGTGGTCAGTCTGACATGGTTGGACAGAAACTAAATGGTTTCGGAATTGGGACACAGTTATAGTGCAAACCATTATTTTTGTAGTGATAATATTAAATTATAGATCTATTATTATCTTAAAGTGCTGACAAAATTGTTAAAGTACAAACCATTATTTTTGTAGTGATAGTGGTCACTCAAGGTTAAACTAAAAAATTGGCTCCTCACTCCTCCTTATTTATTATTATTATTATAGTATTCAATTATAGATCTATCATTATTTTAAAGTGACGATACACAATTTTATAGCTGGTTTCATCAAATTTAAAGTGCTATTAAATACAGCCCATTTCAAATCAACGTTTCAAGTAAGTACCTATGCATTTGAAATATTCCTGTTATTATATTAGCGAGTTCAAAACAAACATCTAATTTATTTTAATTATTATTTTTACTGTAATTTATGGTTTTGCTGGAAGCTGAACTCGAACTTGTCATTAAAATAATACTTTTCCGCACACATTTTATTAAGGAAAATTCATTGGGATATTTGGGGTATAACAAGTTTTACAAGCTCTTAAAACTTACCAGGTTTATGAATTTATTATTACTATATGTAGTTACTTCTCTTTCTCGCTGCATAACGATTAAAAGAGACGCATTGATTAGCCATTTTAATTATAATTTAATTAGAGAGCTTGTTATTACAAGGGCAGGACAGGACTGACTACCGATTACAAGTTGAAGTGATAATAATTGTACAACCTTTTAGGTAACCATTTGGCAAAAAAGAAGGAACCGAAGCGAAGCGAGGGCAGGTCGCTAGTATATAATAAATAACTATGCAAAAAAAACATTATTAAGGTTTTTGTTGCTTAGTATAATTCCTGATTTTGATAGACCCTGGCAATAGATTACTGAAAACAAACCAATTGCATTTTTTTACATTTAAAATGATAAGGTATAGCGTCTACTGCGGCACGCTCGCGTGCCTCGCAGGCATATTGGCTAGTTTGGTGCATTGGGCCCTCGGCCAAGCGACCGCCGTGCCGCCTTACAGAGTGTTACCATTAATTTGTATAGGGAAAATGATTGGTTACTTGCCGGCGCCTAGCCAAGGCTCCCCCTCGTTTAATTCTCTATGGCGATATGCAAACACTCTTCCTAATGATACAGTATCGGTTCGTGACTGGCACTTAACCGTCAAGTGATTGGAAGGAATTGCGTTTAGTTTTCATTGTAAGGTCTGGTATAACTTAGTCTAAACTTAGTTTTACATGATTGTGTTGGTATACCTTTGTAGTTTGTACAATTTTTCGAAGGAGAGTGTTGAAGGGAAACCAATTTTTCATCCTCTACTTCTCTTAGCGTCCTAAAAAATATTTTTTCACCTCTGTGGTCTAGTGTTTCGCCCACCCGAATAAGACGGCAGGGGTACCGGGTTAGATTCCCAGGGGGGGTACAATATTTGAACTTGGTTTGGTTGGTAGTAGGGCTTATTTCAAGTCCGCCTAGCAACCACCATCTTACCTAAATCTGACGCCATAGCAACAGTTTAAAAATTGTTGTGTTCCGGCAGTTAGAGGTAAAGATAGCCAGTTCCTCAGTGGTGAGGATTCCGGGTGTAATGCGCTTGTACCTTGGGACTTATCGTCACTTAACATCAGGTGAGGTGAAGGCCAAGTACTATCCCGTATGTATAAAAAAATCTATTTGTTTTGCATCCCTATAATTTAGAAACAAGATTTACACATTCGTTTATTAAACGGCGTCTAATAAACGTTAATTTAGAGTCGTGATTAAAATCGTTTATACGAGGTAGGTACGATCTATTTCTGTGAGCGCATAAATCTAGAGCTGCCTTGACATTGGCCGGGAGCTCCGCGCTCCAGGCGTGTCTGGCAAACTCTTTTGTCATTCTTAAACTGTACGGGACAGTATTTTTTTAATTGGGACATTTGGAACCCAAAACATGCTAGCACTCTGTTGCGAAATCTGAAATGGTAAACGTTAGTTCCGCTTCTGCATAATAAAGGTCTTGCCAAAATAAAAAATAAATATTTCACTATGTCTCAATAAATTGTCTTCGCTCGGGTAATAAAGTTAATATACCTAGCGGAATAGAGGAACAAACATGAGCTATCAAACGAAACCGAAATTTAATTACATTTGTGTGTGTAAAAATGTTTATGTATAGTGTCAGTGATGAACATCTTGTCACTATTGACATTAAAATCTATATGTGCCGTGCCGATAGTACAGACAAACTGTCGCGAAAAAGAGTTCTACCACGTCGCATCACGCATCTCGCTTAATCACACAGTGTTGCTAATTAGTGACATCTCGCTTGCTCAGCCCTTTGTTCCTCTATTCCGTTAGGTATATTAACTTTATGGTTCGGGTAATAGGGAATATGAATAAGTCACCGATTTTGATAAATTTGAGCTTGATCGCTGCGGACACTGTAAAAACATGATGGAACACCAAAAAAAGTTAATTATTTTAGTTTTATCACACGATGAAATCAGGGGAAAATAACGATATTTTTTTTCATTTTTGGATATATAATAAACTTAATAGTCAGATACAATATCGAATAAGAAATAATATTTTGTATGACATATATGTACTTAAACGCAAATATTTAAGGAGATAATTGAAGATTCTTGGCTAACTCCATACTAAACGCGCCTGAAACACACCTGAAACATGACAAGTGACGTCACATAGTTGTATAGAGCGTTTCCGGCGGGAGCTGATGCGTGCTAACTTCAAGTGACTATATCACGAGAAAAAAACGCAAGAGAAAAGTTTCAATATTACAGTTGATTTTCTCACGCATTATACTTTTGAAATTAATTAAAAAAAAATATGCATATTCCCTATTATGAAGCCCTGAAGCTTAGTTATTCATTAATGCAAATACCTTTATTAAACAATTCAATATTGTTTTAGTTTGTTAGTGATTTTACATAATATTACAGCACATAATTTTTAGCGCCGTAGTTATTAATGAGTTTCTAATTTAATTAATGATGAATATTATGTTCCCGGCTATAAATCGATTTATCTAATAAGCCAATCCACTGGCAAATAGCTCATGTTCGGTATCAAATAATTAATTAAATATATTTATTAGATCCACACTTAGTAGCGTCACTATGCACATAGGTGTCACTATGTGGCTATGTGCACAAACTCACTTGAATGGTGGCCAAAAACCGATACGTTAAATTAGTAACATTACATCCTTGTTGTTCCGTAAATGACGGCCATCTTCTGACATAATTATACTTCCGATTTTACTTCGTATAAGTAAAATTAATTCATTATTTCTTTCATATTTTATGACCGGGAATGTCTGAAAAAATCAAATTACTTAGCTGTTTTTTTTTGGTAGGTAAATATTAAAAGTTTTAGAATATTTCGTTATTATTTCGATTTGCAAAACGTACGGTAGGTAAGAGCAGTACCCTTAGCACGAACAGCTATCGAGAAAAAAAAAAACGCACGTAAAATTACTCGATAGACAATTCTCTATGGAAAATTTCATTTCGCTATTCGGCGGTAGATGGCGCTGTACAAATTTCCAATACAAAATTTATCTATCGAGTGATTTTACGCGCGTTATTTTTTTCGATAGCTGTTCGTGCTAAGGGTACTGAATAGAAAATATTTTCTTGCTATTCCCTTAATTACTACATTTAAAAAAGTGGCACTGTCTATGCAGAAATGTCAACTTTTTTTAAATAATATGGTGATTAGGGAAAGTAAAGGAATATTATCAATTCGGCTGAATTACCTGTTTTGCGAAATCAAAGTAATTTTAATTTTTAAAAAAATTCCACGCAACCAATTCCTAAAAAACAAAAAATATTCAGCTAACTTGATTATTTTTTTCAGATATTCACCATTATGTCATTTTATCGATAGGTAATGGTACCTTTGATATTACTAATTATAATATATATATATATATATATATATATTTGTTATGTTGTTATGTCCAAATTAATTTACTTATTTTAAATCATTGTAAGTTACTAAACATTTCTTTGTTTCTTACGTACCCACTCATTTATATAAAATCTTGTTTATAACATAATGGTACTGCAGGTCTATTTGTGTTTAATATTTGTTACTTTAATTGTTAAAGACTGTTTGTTACCTAAATAAATAAATAAAAATGTTTTCATTTCTTTTACAATATCAAATAGTCCTAATACTTTTATTATACGCTAGTTAGTTAAAATTAGTACCTATTTGTTTATAAGCCATAATAAATGTATTATTCCTAGTCTTTGTTAGCAATTAAAACATAACAAAGCAATTAATAATTCCGCTATCATGTCAATCTCGATTTTCTACTATTTATTTGGCAGTGATGGTGGGACATGTTTACAGTTTTGTCTTTGGCAGTGTCCTCAATCCAACGATGACGAGGTTTACGAGTACGCTTCTCGGTGAGCATTTGTAGCAATTCATGATATTAATTTTGCCTGGTTTATTCGCAAATAAAATCTTTTTAACTACGTGCACCCGTGGCTCCTTTCTTCTAAAAAGTAAACAGACATTCGTAGAGATTACCGCATATTTTTAATGTGTGTAACATGCATTTTTTAAGTTGTGAATGCTTTTTATCGTCTAGATGTCCCCATGCAATAATTAAGCTTCTTTATTTTAATCTGTTTCTACGACACAAATTCGCTGCTACAGCAATGTTACCAAAAGCAATTGAGGAACATCTTGAAATTAAATACCCTCTAAAAAGCAAGAAATAATATTCGAATCATTCGTTACACATATCAATATTAATAAAACACGTCTAATGAAGTCGGGCGGGGCTTTTAGAAAAAAAATGAAGTTGTCCCAGCCCCACCCGACTTCAGTAGACGTGTTTTATTAATATTGATATGTGTAACGAATGATGTGTGTGTGACGAAATGTATCTTCTAAATATCTACTACCATACTCAAATAATACACTCAACATGGTGCTGAACATCCAATTAACAAGTATATGTATAATTATGTAATAAAATCTATAAGGGTTCAGTTTTTTGCCATTTTGGCTACGGAACCCTAAAAAGGATCGCAACTTTGGTTTGATAGATTGTCCATCCCCAAGTCAAAGTCAAAGTCAAATAACCTTTATTCAAATAATCTTAATTATTAAGTACTTTTGAATCGTCTATATTTTCCTACCACCCGTTCCAGACAAGATACAAACATCACTCGCAATAGGTGAGCAGGATTACATCGTCAGACCCGATTCTCAATATTGTGTTTATCTCATTCCAGCTTCTCTTTAATAATGCATCCTTGACAACATCTGACTGTAACGCATGTAATAGTATAAATAACAACCAATCGCCGTCTGTTGCTAGCTCCGCCTAACCTATAGACGTCAGTTGGCGTGCTTTTATTATGAAAAAGTTAATTCAAGACAGAAGCCATACATCTTGTGAGGAAAATAATGAACACTTCAAAGTTAATTAGAAGAAAATTATTATCGTTTCTTTTACAACTCATTTTAAAACTTTTTATTTTGTGGCTCTACAAACAGTACCTACGGTTTTGTCGGCATAATATCAGCTGAATGCGAGAAATTAAATTTAAAACGCTAGAGATGCATGCATCATTCAGCAGATATCAAGTGACAGGCGACAGCCCTATTGAAAGTTTTGCTGATGTTGTATGAATGCGCGTGGCCTGTTGGCGACGAGCCAGGGGGTCAAGTCTGCTAATGTTTTCGTCAAAATCGTGGTTCAATTGTGTTTGAATGGTAATGCTTTTTGACATAGTTCTTGTATCTTAAACCCAAAACCGAAACACATTGTGTTTCTTAATCCCAAACAGGGACACACAATCCGTGTTATTACAAAAGATTTTTAAACACTGTCTAAATGTGATGCTGTCACTTTTTTGACAATATTGTTTGACACAGACAGCATCACATTTAAACATGTGTTTAGTTAAACAGTGTTTAAAAAGACTTTTGTAATAACACGGATTGTGTCTCGATTTTGGGTTTAAGAAACAAGAACTGTATCAAAAAGTTTTACCATTCAAACACCATTGAACCACGATTTTGACGGCACGACCGAGAAGGCCTGTCATTATCATTATGCAAATATAGGGTTGTCAGCTCCTAGAAATAGCCAAATATTTTGAATAGTTTTTTTTAACCTATTCCGATAAAAAATCCTGTAAGTATTAGTTTTAGTTTTTGATAGGTTTGTTTTTAATAAATACTTTTTAATTACATATAATAAATACAAATTGTTGGCAACCATACAATTTGCAAAATAGGTCATCATCACGTCTGGCGTACCAAAGCAGTATAAACAACTATGTACTTGAACTGATTTATGTTCATTTCCGTATTGTCGCTTCTCTAATTTATCATTAGTACAGACAGAGTAATGTAATGCAATATGTAGGTACGTGAAAAAACTATAACTATTTTGGCACCGCTCAGAAACTGTGCAGAATGAATGTTTACAAGACAGATTTATAAGTTTTTGGCAATGAATTTTTAATTACTAGGCAATAAAATGAAATTAATTCGATGAAGAAAAAGAAAAGCTTTAAAACTGCAGCATAGAATGATAAGCAAACTTAGCAGAAAGAATCTAGATAATTAGAACATGCCATAACTAAACATTGAATTTATTTATTTTTAGCTTTTGATTCAGGTAATATGGAAATCAGTTAAACGCGAGGTTCATTTATAAGTCTTTTTTAGCTAAATGAAAAACTTTTGTCACTGCCAGACACAACAAAAATAAAAATATAATTTAAGGCTATTATATCCATAATAACATTATTACCCATTAAACTTTTAAGCTCCAATAAAATTTACATAGCGCCGCAAAAACATTTCGTAAATACATAATTGGACCTGGCAATGGTTTATTAAGGCCGTTGGCAGTTCAATTAAATCAACTTAAATAGAGCCCGTATAGTAATTATGCGAGAATGTTGTTATTTTCGAATACAATATTTTAGAGGTAGATGCTCGCAAAGACCACTGGGCGACCTTCTTTCGCGCTACAACGAAACATCTCGCGGAAATGGCGCGGAAGCTGTATGGCCGCGGTCCGCCTTGCCAGCCATTCCTTTGTTCTTAGAATGGACGCAACACAGCACTGTATGGGCCCTTCTCTTCCCGTCACAATGACGTAGAAAAATTTTAAGATTCTATAGCTGAAGGATTAATTAAGACCTGTTACAGATGTGGGTTCTACAACATTATCTATAATTTTATACGACTGTTAAAACAAAAATTAGGTGTTGATTCAATCTCAAAATAAGTTTCTTCGATAAGTTCATTCATTATAGAATATAAAACATTGATTATCAAATTTAAAAACAGCTAAGGTTGGTTTAGATTAACATAAACACGAAACTTTATTATACAACTCTGCCTTTTGAAGGATTGTCCAACTCCACATCTGTACCATTGCGGTGTATCGAATAGCACTGACGCGTATCATGTTCCTGGTTCACATTATGTATATCATTAAGCGAAAATACCAACTATAGGTATGATGCGTCTACACCAGCGATCTTCCGAATCACGCCAACAGCACTGTTAGCGTATAATCCATTAAATGAAGTAGGTACACAAATACCCTATTTGTGTAATATTTTGTGACTATTTAATTTGGTCGGATTCGCGCTAACAGCGCTATCAGCGTGATTCGGAACGCGGCCCTTGATACGCTTCAGTATCATCAATAACATTTGAATTATTTTGTTTCAGATAAACATGTTCGCCAAAACACATTGGACAAACTTTGGAACAAGCAATCAGGAGCAGTTCAAATGCTACTTTCAATATTGGAAGTAAGAGCTACACATCTTCGTTATGTTACAAACCATAATAATGTTTCAGACAAACTATTTACAAACCCTGACCCATTTCAGACCACCAGAGACACGCCTACAGCTACTTACATAACTTCAATATTAAGGGAAACACTTTGCTTGAAACAGGGTAAAGGAAAAAAATGTTCAGGTAATTCTTTAATATTTTTTTATGAATGTTTATGAGCTGAAAAGTATATCAAGATAATTATGTTATCATTTAATAAATTAGTTTCCAATGATCCGCCGCCAAATAAGAAGAAAGACATCAAAAAAACGGGAAAAGAAAACAAAACGCCTCTTGATAAAAAGGGTATGTCGTACGAGTGGCGCTTCAATGATATAAGTATCACAACAGAAATGCTTTTCTAACAAAGAAAAACACAAAAAGTGAAAAATTGTACCAAAATATTTGCATGCATATTCTAACATCCAGACAAAAAACAAAACTTAACGCATAATAAAACTGTACCAAAGCTTTCTATTATTTTGTCCTAGAGAAACACTAATGCTCTTATGATGAATAATTGCTTCACTATTCCTGACAATGTAAACACCTTTGTAAGCCTGCTTACTGACATTTAAGACGAGCTCACAAATATACGCCTGACATTGTACAAACGGCCTTGCAATTTGTCATACCAGAAAGATTTAATCCAATTGTTATTTCCCCGCACCGCTATCTATGTTCAATCACATTATCATAGACATTTAGACCGCGGTTCATGATATTGACAGCGCAAATATTGTGGGTGGCATTAATATCCTTAATAATAAAATTACTGCTATTGGCTTCTGAAAGCTGTCAATTAAATGAGATTTCCACTTATTGTGTCAGAAATTGTAATACATCCAAATTCTTTGACCCGTTCACTGCATGATGAGCGATTATTTTAGCATCCTTTTGATTTAAGATGTGGTTTAAGAAAACGCGGTGTGAATTTCAGCTAACAACCTAGCACGACAGCAAAGCGCGCAACACTTCATATCGATAAACGGGTCGCAGGCAGTGATCCGCACATTGCTTGTGACGCAGAGCAAACGCGACAGCAACGTCAGCTCCGAGTTGATGCTCCAAGACCTCGTTTGGATGCTTGCCTCCCTCGCGCCCAGAGGTACGGCCAGCCCTAAGCTCCTATTGCTTCTTTGCAGCGAACAACATTGCACGGCAGCAGGCGGCGCAGAGTTTCATCGAAATGAAAGGCAGTCAAGTCATTTTGAGAAGAGTTATTGCTACTATGCACGACAAACGCGATCGGCATTCTGGTACCGATATAATATTGCAAGACCTCATCTGGATTTTAGCACCTCTTGGTTCTAAAGGTTACAGACAATGATTTTTTTATACTTGTAATCTTAGGTAGGTATCGTACGCCACTTTCTATTGGTGTTAGCACCTTCGAAAGAATATAGAATACCGCTACTCATTACTTATTTAATATTTATACACCGTTATTTTTTAAGTATATTAAAAATCTAAAAATGAAAAGGGGATTTCATACCACGTGAATGAACAACTTTTACTATGGGGCCAACCAACGAAATCGCGAAAAAAAAATCAGCAATTCCATACATTATAGTCGAGTCGATGTTGTACTTTACATGTTACATTACATGTAATTGATTATATTTTTTATAATAATAGCGTCCATAGATACTTGAAACCTGTTTTGTATTTGTCCAAATTTGTTTATTTCCAGATCCCAAATTCGCAATGAAAGTCAGAATGTTGGGCTGTGTAAGAACAATGCATCTCATATTGAAAGGACATTTTACGGATAACAAGTTAATTTTTCCATTATTAGTCATCATGAAGCAGTTAGCAAAAAATGGTAAGCAATATTTAAACTTTTTACGTCTTGCTTGTGATAAATACGTATACTAACTCATTATTTATACAATTTCAGTAGTAACGACTTCAATTTTGATTCGTGATGGTATAGTAGGAACGTATGAACGGGTGCTGGTCAGTTTGGGATTTATACCGACAGCTAGACTTCGGCTTTGTCTCGACGCTATCGACTACTTCAGCAAAAACAGTTAAGTGATGATCAATATCTACCCACTAGTACCTTTTTGTATTTGTATGATATAATATAGTACTATCATTAATGTGATTAATTATTTCTGAGTAAATGTCAAGCGAATACAATGGAACAAGCACACGCAACGTTCACTACCTATGTCTGTGACACTCAAATGATAGATACCACTGAATGAAATATGCATCTGTCCACCTACATATTAGACGCAATAGCTTAATGTTACGTCCTCGTCCTTTGTTGACATTTGTTTGCATGTCAATGTGTCATACTGCTCTTGAATCACACATGCGTAACTCACACAGAGGTGTGCTGCATGCAGATCGTGAAGACAGGGCTATGTAGCGTGCTCCTCAGGGTGTTTGACCGCTGGGACCGGTACGAAGGACGCATGAGGCTCAAGATATGTGCCCACATACTACAGACTCTTCAGCACCTTTGCAATATAAGTATGTATAATACAAAATATTGATATTTTAAGTCACCTGTAAATAAAAAATGGCTGTTCTAATCTAAGCCATTTCAATCACAGTGAATGTTAGTGTTATAATGTTATAAACTCCATTTATCCACTCTGTTAATGATAAGCATGGAAAAAGAGCCTGTTTGTTTTAATACCAATTTAAAAGTTTTCTACGAAAATCACCGACTCTTGCTATTTTTGACGATATTCTTATATGCTTTCCAGAGGCAGGACGAAGGGCTTTATGCACGAAAAAACACGTGCAAACGCTTCACCGGTTCTGCTCGCAATGTCCAGACGAGCCTGAGTTTGATGGGTTGTTAGCCCGGGTGTGCTCTGTCATCACACTTTGTCTGAAGCACCAGGCCTTACCAGTGCCCTCATCTAGTCCTGCTTCATTCAACCTGAACCCTATACTCAAAGGTATGATACACTCAGCTCCCGGATCAGTATATTAAATACCTAGCTGAGTTCTGTATTTTCTTATTTGATGTTTAGTTTTTCTTTTAAATTACCTGTGTTAGGCCACATTCTTTTTTAGGAATCCGTAGCCAAAATGGCAAAAAACGGAACCCTTATAGATTCGTCATGTCTCTCTGTCTGTCTGTCAGTCTGTCTGTCCGTCCGTCCGTATGTCACAGCCATTTTATTCCGAAAGTATTAGGATTACACAGTTGAAACTTAGTAGGTAGATGTATTCTGTAAACCGCTTAACGATTTTAACACAAAAATTAAAAAAAATAAAGATTAAGGGGAGCTCCCCATACATGGAACTGAAACTGAAAAAAAATTTTTTCTTCTTACCATTACGGGCGGGGTGTCTATAGATAGGTCTTCAAAAATGACATTTAGGTTCTTAAGACAATTTTTTCTCAAAGTAAACTTTCACTGAAAATTGGTTTGAACGAGATGTAGTAATTAGTTTTCGAGATATATCATATTTTCCAAAACCGCAAATATAACTTTGTCATTCATACCAACACTGTGAAAAACAAAGTTATGTTTACAGACGAAAAATGATAGTGGTTTTAAATATGGTATGGTATATAAGGTAACTGCGGAACCCTACAGCGCGTGGCCCGACACGCACTTGGCCGGTTTTTTTTTTTTTTAATTTCAAATAGTAAGAGTATTTTATGGTAAAGTACTATCATGAACTAAAATATTTAACACACAAAGTATGTGAACGTCTTTACCTTTACGTATGCATAAACATTTTTCTGACAGGTACTAATACGTTATGGCCTTGCCATGAAGACGATGAAGATGCTGCTAATTCAGATTCAAAGACTATAACTTCGGATCTTGATGACGACGCCGACAGCCCAGACATAGATATAGAGAGCATCGATGAATTTCCCGATGTAGATTTTGATGAAAATGACATGAAAAATGATGTCAACGGGGAGGAAAAGGTGTTCATGAAAGGAGGTGATAGCATGCAAAGCGCACTGTGGATTAATCCCAATGAGAGAGATTTAGAAGACTTGAAAAAGTTAGTTCATAAAAGACAATGCAATTTTTCCCTTGACCGAAGTGGGCCATTTTTTTTTTAAAGAATGGTACAGGAATGAAACTTGTTTCCAAGTATTGATATTATCATTAGGGTTGACTTTTATTATGGCATCAAAAAAATCTATCCCGGTAAAAAAACTTATAAATACACTAAAGCCAGAAAATATAAACGAATAATTCTGGCTTTAGTGCATCATAATTTTTTTTCAC
Organism: Agriphila straminella; assembly: GCA_950108535.1. Classification (NCBI taxonomy): domain Eukaryota; kingdom Metazoa; phylum Arthropoda; class Insecta; order Lepidoptera; family Crambidae; genus Agriphila; species Agriphila straminella. The sequence continues at coordinate 6,902,794 of OX467306.1, read as the reverse complement.
TGGGATAGATTTTTTTGGTGCTGTAGTAAAAGTCAACCCTAATGATAAAATCTATACTTGGAATCGAGTTTCATTCCTGTACCATAATTTTAAAAAAATGGGCCAGTAAGTTGCATCGTCTTTTACAAAATAATATTTTTATAACTGACTTTCTCTCCGAATGTTTCTTGTAACGATGTTGTATTTTCAGATATTTTATTTTCTTTAAAGAATTCGGTTCTTACAACAAACAAATACGAGTAGTTAAAAGCAGATCCAATTCCCGTGGATCCATCCTAGAGGATTTCCTTGGCAACCAAGGGGGAGGCACCAAACCCTTATCTTCGTCCTTGAATTTGTCCCTCACTGCCGTGTTAGGTAACACGGATTATGACAATGTTAATAGTACTTCACCTTCTCCTTCTTTATTTCAAGGCTGCCATAGAATACACGAAAGCACATGTGAGTAATATTCATAATAAAAACATCTACAAGTAAATATAATTATGTCAATTTACATGCAAATATATAGCTGGTAAGTTAAACGTTATTAAAAGTAAATTTGGTTGTAGCAACTACCTCAAACTCATCCCTTAAAATACATAAAGACATATCGAAATATAGTGCTTTTGCATCAGTGTACAGCACTATTTCGTCAAGAGTGAGAAGTGTGATTCCTTTTGTGAAGGTCGCGTACCCTGATATGATGGGAGGTCAAGGTTTGACTCAGCCGGAGCCTCTCAATAAGATGGAACGAACCGCTTGCAGGTACAAGAATTTAAATTTTGCTTGTTTTCAGTTTCAGGTTTCTTTTTCTCACTCTTTAATTAACTCTTAATTCTTTAATCAAAATTATCACGCACAACCTGTTGCTGTGAAATTTTGTGAGAAATGAGAAATACTACATTCAGTTTACATTTAGTGTCTAAATACAAAAAGTCGTTCACTGGTCACTATTCACTGCCTTTCATCGAAAATGAAGCACTTTTGATGAACCATCTAATATCTGCGCTTAACGAAAATCAATGCTTCTGCTTCTTTGGTCCAATCACAGAATAAAATTAAATGTCCTATTTTAAAGTAGTGACACAAGATAAAATCAAATAACCAAAGATGTAATAGAAAACACTATTACATACCTACTTTTGAGCTTCATCCGAGAAGCTCGGTGGCGCAGTGGTTTAGCGCCTGACCCTACGATTGCGGCGGTTAAGCAACTTTCGCAAGGGTCGGTCATGGGATGGGTGACAAAAAAAATATTATTTCGAGTTCCTCCGTGCTTCTGAAGGCACGCTAACCGTTGGTCCCGGCTGCATTTGCAGTCGTTAACACCCACGCATTGGGTTATGGGCCTATCCTCATTATCCACCCATAAGGAAGGCCTGTGCCCCAGCAGTGGGGACATTAAAAATGGCGGATGTCGAAGCCTCATCCTAATTCAAAATTGTGAAGTGTAAAAAAATAGGAAATTGTTAAAAACTTTTAAGATAAGCTATGTTTAATTAAAAAGGGTCCGATGCAATTATTAATAGATAGAGTTGATTATTATCTAGTTTAAATAGCTAATACTGATTTTGTGTATCGTAGGTTGAAACTTCTGTCGTGCGTGGACCGAGCTATCAATCCAGAGGCCTATATGAGTGAAGTTGTATACGACTTAGATCAAATGAGTAGCGCTGGAATTCCACAGGACAATGCGGCACTGAAAAGGTCAGAATGTTGCTTCAGTAGTTCTTTACCGGACATTGATTATAATATAGGATAAAGCAATGTGTTTATTGCTTTATCTTATTATAATCAATGTCCGGATTCATGATTCTATAAACAAAGATAATCAACATGTGAGAATTTAGTGATCTAAAGGAAATTTCGTTTTTGCAGCTCCGACAACACATTTCTGTCCAACAATGATGAGCAAGAGGTTAACAAAACTAATTGCTACTGTTCACGGTTAAGTTTTGAGTCCAGATTTGAGTCGGGTAATCTGAGAAAAGTTATTCAGGTAATAATTTTGGGGTACTTATTTAATCTTTTTTACAAAAAAATCGAGTGTAAATTTAATTAAACTTTGTGTTATATTTTTGTTTTTTATATGACAAATATACTTAGCTTAGACACGTTGTGCAATATGCATTCATTACACCAGTTAGTTTTATATATTTCTTGTTTTAATTACCTAATTCGATTATCAGTCGACTCCCTCCAGGTAGGTCCGAGAGAGTACGAGCTGATCTTGATGCCAGACGTGAACTCTACCAAGAGGCACCAGTGGTTCTACTTCGAAGTGCGCAATATGCAACAGGGCCGACCTTATATCTTCAACATTGTTAACTGTGAGAAGTCTGACAGTCAATTCAACTTCGGCATGAAGCCTGTTATGTATTCTGTAAAACAGGCTGTGTTGGGAAAGCCGGGTAAGTTGTTCATGTTAGGCATCCATTACACGCTCATGCAAGCGTCATTCAATTCCATCAGTCATGAATTACGTTTGACTGTTGGTGACTGATGGAAAGAAGAAATCAATATCATGCAACCATCAGTCACTACATTACACGGTAGATTATTTGTCAGTCACAGTAAACGTAAATTATGATATTGTTTGACGTTACGATTTATCCTTTGCGTGTGAGATTTTTCTGTGGTTCACAAAAATCGATATATCGTGCCCGCTTATGTAAAATAATTACTTAATAATTGCAGGATGGGTCAGAGCTGGTTCAGACATTTGCTACTATCGCAACAGCTACCACTACGCGAACCAGAAGAATCATACCAAGTGCTACCTCACCGTCACTTTCAACATCGAGTTCCCACACTCCAACGATGTCTGTTACCTCGCGTATCATTTTCCGTTTACATACTCGATGATGATGGTTAGTAATAAAAAATATATTTTTAAGAGTTCCATATAATATTTCACATAGAGCAGATTTTCCAATACCCAGATAAAGCTTTATCCGTTTGATAGCGTATTATACCGCCAAATTGAAAATGTTTGTCATTCATTTGTCCAACACATTTTTAAAATGACTTTCATTATATTTGGTTAATATTTAAACTGACTGATATCTGTACTGAGGATTGAAAAATCAGCCCTTAGTTTTTGATAATGGTAAATAATTGTCCCCGCGCCTGATATATGCACAGATACTTATGTTTATGACTGTCAAATATAAAACTATGATTTAGTCAACTTCGACCCCACTGCCTCATTCCTATAAACATCTAGCCCTGGGGTAAAATAAAACCAAAAGTGTTTTTCTGGCATTATTTCTCAGTTCTTCAAGGGCCCTATTTTTTTGAAATCGCTGTTTCAATTCGCTTTTCATTCGACAGCCATGGCAAGGCAATCGAATGAAAAATGAAAAAGCGGAATGATTGTTGAATGATTTCAAAAATAGGGCCCTTTAAGAACTGAGAAACAATGCCAAAAAAACACTTTTGTTTTTATTTTACTTTGGTCCTCTTCTTTAAGCAGCTGGTTGATAATTTTTACATCGATTCTTTTTACAGACTCGCATTTGGCATTGGAGCTTGCAACTGCCAGCGGGTGCCTACCTTCGCGTGGAACCACTCTGCTATTCGCTCAACAACAACGAAGTACCATTGTTGACCATCTCTGCCGAAGATACACCGAGCAACCCAATCGTGGTATGATAATAGATATTGATTTATTTGCGGACTTAGGTACTAACAAAATTTCTAAAATTTTCACAAAGCAAGACATAATACCGGGTGTAACAAGACACTTAACGAAGCCGAGGTTTACGTATTCTGCCCATCATCATGACCATTTCTGTTCAAAACTATTGCTGGGAAACGATTATTTTTACCTTAACAACTTCGTAGCTATTGGTTTCCCAGGTATAGTCTAAACTAAAATGATCCTGATGATGGGCGAAATGAGTGGACTTCGGCTTCGTTGAGCGTCTTGTTACACCCGGGGCCCTAACGCCTATCTCAAAGCGATAGTCAAAGCGATAGCAATACTCTATCCGTCCTTGTCATATCATAACACGGTGACAAGGACGGACAGTGCACTGACGTCATAAACCAAAGCAATAGTCAAAGCAATCGAGTTAGGCGGTAGACCCGCCGTTGTACAGACGACGCAACGGAACATTAGAGTACATGATAATTGATAATAAAAGAGATTTCTTTTGAGGATTCCGGGTGTAGTGCGCTTCCACTTTCGGTGAGATGAAGGCCAAGCACTGAACTGACCCATTGAGGATAAAAAAAACTACTTCAAAATGGACTCGCATATTTCACAGCCTCCTTACTACGGAAGTAGCTATTTGCTTTTTTACGAAGTAGACCAGTCACCAATCACTTTGAAGTCTACATTCTATTCCTTCTGTAACTAATAGAGAACGTGCATAAGTCACCGATTTTGATAAATTTGAGCTTGATCGCTGCGGACACGTATAAAAACATGATGGAACAGAAAAATAAAAATAAAAATGAATTATTTTAGTATAGAGCATTTTCGGCGGCTGCTGCTGCGTGCTAACTTCAAGTAACTATATCACGAGAAAAAAACGCAAGAGAAAAGTTTTCATATTACAGTTGATTTTCTCACGCATTATACTTTTGATTTTGATACAAAAAAAATATACATGTTCCCTATTGGTATTTTCACCCACAGGACAGAGAGATAATATTCCTAACTTCCCGCGTGCACCCGGGCGAGAGCAACGCGTCGTGGGTGATGGACGGCACGCTGGGCTGCCTGCTGGGCGACTCGGCGGCTGCGGCGGCGCTGCGCACCAAGTACGTGTTCAAGATCGTGCCCATGCTCAACGTCGAGGGCGTCATCAACGGCTGGTGAGTACGCTATTTAGTAAATACCTACCAGATATATCCTTATTTGATCTAACTTGTTATATCAAACGGAATAACCGTAAAATCAGAACACAAGAACGGTTGAATGTTTCTTTCATACTTTATAACGTTGAATGAAACACAAATTTTACAAAGTTTAAACTTTATTTCCTTCGCTACATCACTATCTTAAATTCTTGAGATTCAACTTAATACACTTAACTAGGTACGTCACGTATATAAACACTATTTTTATAGCTCTATTTCAAATGATATGTTCTCAAAAAATATATCTGCAGAATTTTCTTACATTAAATTAATACATTACATACATTACGGAAACAGAGATCTAAAACTCAGTTTAATTTAACTATTCTAGCGAAATTTAGGTACCTACATTTTGTGGAATAGTCATTTTGTGATATTCAACATTTTTGAAGACGGAGGCAAGTCGCATAAGGCGAGTCGCCAGCACCTTCATATTGCCCCACAGAAACCATCATAAATCACCATAATCTCACGCAGATAAACTTAAAAAATCCATTTACAATAATCGATATAACCGAATGCACCCTTCCACACGAAAGCGCCTATTCTTATGCACTCTACAGTGGTCCTAATTTAGGAATAATACTTTTGGTAGTCGCAACACCTAATTTTCAATAGAAGAGAACGCTACTAAGCGAATGCCGAGCCGGTCGCTAATAGGCGGGAGGTGCCAGCATGCCGCTGGCGTGGACGGAGTGCTCGGTGGCGTCCGGCTCGGGCGTAGAAGGCGCGTCGTCGGCGGGGGCCTCGCGCGTCTCCTTGGCCAAGTAGGCGGCGGGGTCGTCACCGACCATGCCCGCGTCGTCCTCGTAAGGACCCTGCGTGGGCTCCTCCTTCTCCTCGTGATCGTGGTCACGAGCGTGCGCGTCCGCCGCACGCGAGTAGTGAGAGTCGATCTGCGGCGGCGACTTGAGCAGTGCGCCCGTCTTGAGATGAGGAGACTCCAACCCGTCGAGGGACGAGGGACGCATCTTTCCGATGAGGTCGTTCAGTGTGAAGTGGGTAGGCAGGTGTTCGTTGATCGGTGGCGGTGGTGATGACGACGTGAGCGGGTGCGCGGTGGTCGTTGTCGTCAGCGATAGCGGCTTCCTGTCGAAGATAATTGGGGGCTCATCCATGCAATCTTATCGGTCAACGATAAATAAAGTAAATAAAGCGATGAAATTCAATAGTTCAGACACGTTTACTTAGTACTTACCGATCATGAAAATGAAAATCCTGAAGATTAGACAAATACGGCCTTACCACAAAAGATTTTAAAGTTCAACGAGGTTTTAACATAAACACTGTTATAGGCTCTCCGTTTTTGACAATATTGTTTGAAAGAGACGCATCACATTTAAACAGTGGTCTAAATTAAACAGTGTTTTAAAATATTTTGTGATAAGGCCGTTATTGTTTAATCAAGCTATAATTATCAATATCTAGGTTAGACTAACTACAAACATGAATCTAATGTTATTACAAAATATAATAATCTAAATAATTATTAAGACAAAAACAGAGATACCAAGCAAAGCCCCCTCACCCACCCACCAAATTCGTGAATTTTGAATCGTATAAATTAATGGAAGAAATACTAAAACAGGCCGAAAATCTTCTGGGTGTAGGGCTCTTGTTTGGTGGTTGGGTTGGCGCAGAGGCCTTATCCCTCGGGCCCGCGCGCTTCGCGTAGAAATGAGCATTACAAAACTAAGCTACAGTTAGCACACACTACTTCGGATGTATGAATGGGGAGTGTGAATGGTGTTTGTCGCTCGTGAGCGTTGTGTCGGGAGAGCGCGCGGCTTGCCGGGGAGCGGGCCTCCGGAGACAGCTGGCATCTCACCTGGCATTACCCCTGCGCCGAGGACACGGGGATGGAGCCGTAGTTGTAGTAGTAGCACCGCGTCTGCTCGCAGATGAAGTCCTTGATCTCCCCGCAGTGCTGCGGCTCCCAGTGGAAAGTGGGCGCCTTCAGGGCTACGCAGCCGTTCGTCATCACGTGCTCAGTTCTGGAAAACAGACTATTTATTATTAGCTATAAATTTACTTATAGCCAAGTCTTGCAACTTAATATACGTAATCAATCAAACAGAGCCCAACTATCTATTGTGTATCAAATTACGAAATAGGTGGATTTCCTTGTAACCAATATTGCTCGAATAGCTTTGACTATTGGCGTAAGTTTAGATTTTGACTCAGTATTTGTTGAATTAATCAAATGAAAATTATTAAACAGTTGGTAATGAAGTATCATCAAGTTTCATGTAAGTTTACATATATTTGGAAGATATTTAATTGCTTAATTGGATACCGATTAATTAAAGTTAATATTATGTGTACTGAGTGTACATCGCAAACAGGCACGACGTGGGAAAAATGTAAATATTAATTTCCCGAGAGAACACTAATAATATAACTAGTAGTATTACGTGCACGTATCCTGTTTTTAGCATGGGTATATCAGGAATTAATATTTAATGTTAAATGTTTTGCAAAAGTAATGGGCTTGAGTTTACAACTTTACTCATTATTTTGTGTTATTAATTTCTGTAGTCCTTTATCCTTTATATATAAGGTGAAACAAAATTATATGCCAGGATTTCAGGGTGTGATCAGGTCAATAGAACACATTGGTGAATAATATTTTATATATTTTTTGTTTTTTTTTCAAGTCGCCGATAACCACTGATCGGGCAGTTACGCCAGTCAAATTCTACATTAAAAACGCAAAACGCGATGTAAAGCTGCATTTTTGGTAGGTTATTTGGATCCCTTAGGGAAGTGTAAAACTACGTTTTGCAAGCAAAAAACGGTTGTGCTGCCTGCGTAATACGAGAAAAACTTTGTTTTGCAGTTCAATTCGTAAACTATGGGCTTTTGGCATAAGTGCTCCTATCATTTTGAAAATATATTAAATTTAATTTAAAACAATTAAAGCCAACTCACAGCTACTTATGTCTAATAGTTTTTGAGATATGATGCTTGAAACATTTACACTCACCGACACATCTAACCGCCCACATCGTTATTTTTACACAAACATGCTCACTTCAGTCTCATAAATAAAAAAGGTTGTGCATCTCTACAATGATTTGTATGTTGATAGATTGGTCAGGTGTTCATTTTTCGAATAAGAATGTTAAATAAGTAGATAAGTAGACACCTCTCAATTTCGCCAAAATTGCAGTAAAGCAATGCATAATTTTACGATTTTATTTTTGGACGAGGAAATTGGTTTACCTTTTCCTCTTTTTGGATAAATTGAGAGGTGTCTTGTCTATACTTATTTGAAATTTGAGCACCTGACTAATCTATCAACATACAAATCATTGCAGAGATGCACAACCTTTTTTATTTATGAGAACGCCAGCTCTTTGCCCACTATCAAATACTAATAGCGTACGTAGGCATGGGCCTAGCCGTGCGCTGCGGTGCCATGCTGCCCTGTGGCACGTCGCGTGGGTCGATGCTGTCGTCCGGGTGCATCGCCGGCGCATATATGGCGACACGCCGCATGTAGTTGAACGCCAGCTCTTTGCCAACTGTTAAATACTAGCGTACCCATGCCTAGCCGTGCGCTGCGGTGCCATGCTGCCCTGCGGCACGTCGCGTGGGTCGATGCTGTCGTCCGGGTGCATCGCCGGCGCATATATGGCGACACGCCGCATGTAGTTGAACGCCAGCTCTTTGCCAACTGTTAAATACTAGCGTACCCATGCCTAGCCGTGCGCTGCGGTGCCATGCTGCCCTGCGGCACGTCGCGTGGGTCGATGCTGTCGTCCGGGTGCATTGCCGGCGCATCCATGACGACACGCCGCATGTAGTTGAACGCCAGCTCTCTGCCTACTATCAAATACTAGCGTACCCATGCCTAGCCGTGCGCTGTGGCGCCGTGCTGCCCTGCGGCACGTCGAGCGGGTCGATGCTGTCGTCCGGGTGCATCGTCGGCGCATCTATGGCGACGCGCCGCATGTAGTTGAACGTAGCATTGAACGGCAGTCCCGTGCTCATCCACAGGTACATATCTGTTCCCAGGTTGTTGCCCGACGTCCAGAAGTCGTATTTGTTGTAGCCTGTAAAGGAAAAGCAAATTATTTAACTCAACTTATTCATAAAAAAACGCATTTAAATTGATCTTCTTGCAAACACATTACAGTAAACTAATCAAAACTTATTTCACTGTTACTTATAGATGTAGGTTTCTCGATATTAAATAAAAAACGTAGTCACAACTTTTACGCAAAGGTAGTTTGTTACTAACTTGAAAGTTGCACGTAACACCGTTAATGTTACCGCAAATTAAGTTTTACCGTTTTTTAATTATTCTTGACATAACAGACAAAGAAAACATATAGTTTTATTGCAAATAAAAAATACTCGTGAATATACTAGATCTCATACATTTTCAATTTCAATGAATTGATTGTGAATTTTTAGTGAGAGATAATTGTTTTTTCGATAACATAATTACAAGAAGGGTTCTTCCCAATGGTACACAACTCTATTGTTATTGTTATTCTTTTCCCACCAAGAAAATGGTTTATTATTTTTGATGTCGTGGACCCGTTGGGAACCAAATTATGGACCTTTGGGAATAACCCCACAAGAAGTATTTGGCGCACATGCTGGGCGTTGCCGGTGTAACGTGTTGTTCCTTACACAACTTATTAAATACATAACTTAAATAAATAATTGCATCTCAATCGAATGACAAACATTTGCAAAAGTATCTCATTCGAATGTCGAGGGTCTTCCTCATATTGATGGAATAACGCTAGCTTCCAGCAAGGTTAGATGTCACTCATTGAAAAATTAGAATAATCACACCTAGAACGATAGTTCTCTACAAAGCGCACTGTCAAAAGTGAGGCAACTAAAACAGCCAAAATGGCTCCGTTTTCAGATTTTTATTCTCCATTATAAATCTTCCTAATCATACCGAATATTTAAGTATAAAACAGTTTCAATTTTCCTACATTTAGAAGATTAGTTACTATATTATTGGATTTTAGTTACGATTGGGTAACGTATGAAGGATGTATAATTCTGAAAACTAAGCCATTTTGGCTTAGTATTAGTTGCCTCACTTTGCATACAAGGACACGGCTTCTAGGTATTGTTATTCTAAATGTATCGGTAGCTCAGCGGTGAGGGCAATTGCTAAGGGTCGTGGGTTCAATTCCCACTTTACTTAATAGGTCCCTATAATAAATGAGTTAATGTTACCTGCATTAGTGAGATACGTCGTTATGGAGTCTGCCTTCTCTTTCGTCTCGAACGACGCCAGCTGCAGGCCTAACGATCTGAAAACGAAATTAGATATATTTGAAATACGACCGGCGCATAAAAATATCCAATTTCAAAACACATAGGTGTTCTTTATGTTTATGAAATATGATGTTGTGCTAAAAATAGGAGGAGACTTAAGCTAAAATCTTATTCTAGTTAACTAAATTAGGCCTATCTATATCTATACAACATGTAAATAAAATAAAGCATAATCTTTTAACTAAGTATAGGGCTCATAATAATTACGAACAACTTTCTGTATGAAAGCAATCCTGAATTTCAAAATTTTCGAAATGAACGAGGATCACAGAACAGTTGGTAAATTTATCTTAGGTTTTACTGGAAAATTTACATGAGTTCGGGGGTTTACAGTAACATATAAAACAATAAACAAGCAATCCTGAAATCGCGAAAAAAATCAGCTATTTTCAGTTTCAGAATTTTTTAGCGTAGGTACTTTGCTAAAATATTTAAAACAGCTATTTTTTTTCGCGATTTCAGGATTGCTTGTTTATTGTTTTATATGTTACTGTAAACCCCCGAACTCATGTAAATTTTCCAGTAAAACCTAAGATAAATTTACCAACTGTTCTGTGATCCTCGTTCATTTCGAACATTCACTCGGTAAATCTTAGGTTTTACCTCACAGACAAGGTAAATGCTGAAAAATATTTATTTTAAAGGTGTTTTAAAATTATATTTTATTTATTACTAATAAATTCATCAAATCATAATAATTTAAGCAAATGATTTTACTGAAGGTTAATATTATTGTAATGAATGACTTAGAAATATTCCTACAGGATAAATAAAAATAATAATGATAGTGAAGAATAAATTAATTGAGAAATTAATTTTACTTTATTTTATTTACTATATTTTATTTTATTTGTTATTTTTGAATTTGATATAAACGTCTAAGTTATCATAGCTAATTCACTGTTTTATTAAAAAAGTCCAACATTTACCAACCGTCATTGGTAAAACCTATCATGTGCCAAACTCTAATGGTAAAAGCCCGAAAAATGGTCTCCCTTTTTAATAATCCTTACATTTACCAACTCATGTTGGTAAATCTTAAGATTTTCCAGTAAAACCTAAGATTTACCAATATACGGGCTTTTACAGTAACCTAAACAATCGAGAAACAAAGAAAAAACAATTTCTTATGCAGTCATCTGTGATTACATCATTATTAAAGAGCTAAACCTCAATAGACACTGTTTAAAAAATTAACGGTCATTAGCAGCCGATGTAAGTATACAATAACATATTATGGAACTTCGAACAGGTAGGTATTATTATTGATTATTAACCCCTAGCAGGTTCGATATTTATAAACGTGGGTGCTGGTTTATCTAAGTAACTATCCCAGTTAATCGTATTCAGCTATTAGCGCAGAGATAGCGCTTGAGATCCTGTTCCCCGCCAGCAATTTATTCGCTAAAGACAGGCTCCGTCCTTCGCCGGCGCATTCCAGATAAGTTCAGAAAACTCCTTAAGATTAAAAACCTCGCGAACGTGCTATAATCGGAACTTCCTTTAGTTCGCCTTCGTAATGTTACGCATTTTTTTTGAGGCGGTTGTATTACCGAAAGTGGCGCCCTCAGAGGTTTTTGTTTAATAAGTTATTAATAGAAAAAGATTTTAATAATGTTTTATACGTGGAGTTTTAGAGCCCATGGTCTAGTATTTATAGAAGGTATCACTACATGCCCTCGTAGTCAATCGCAGAAGTAGATAGCAAAACGGCCACTTTTAGCAGTTTTGCTATCTACTTCTAGCAGTGACTACGAGTAACGATACCGTCTAAAATACTAGACTGTGGGCCCTAAAGTTTGTGTTTTATTCTTATTTATATACTCTTTTTTTATTTCAGGATTAACCAAAAAAAATCCAATATCTTTTTTTTTTCTTGGAATCTATTGTATAAACTTTATCTAAAATTTTCCGGGTTGATAAAAATGTAACTGTGTATTATCATCATCAACATAGTAACAAATAATACCATCTACTTCGTAGTCTGAGTAGGTACACCAGTGGTGGAGGGTCCATACAAGCTGATTGCCATCGGCTTACCTTTTAGAAATCCAACCGATCCACTATGCAGATCATACAATTTTTGTCTTACCTTCGCTATAATTTCACCCCTCGCCACCACTGGTAAGTACACTAGTGAATATAATATTATATATAGTGAATTTTTTATCATTTGGTTCCCGCAGTGTGATGGTTCCACTCATGATTACAAGCAACTTTTACTATGGGACCAACTCTGAGAACGCGAAAAAAAATCAGCTGTTCCATACATTAAGGTCGAGTAGGTATTGCGCTTTTGTATGGAACAGCTGATTTTTTCCGTAGTATCAGAGTTGGTCCCATAGTAAAAGTACTTGTAATCATGAGTGGAACCACCCCACTGCGGGAACCAAATGATTAAAATTTCAGCGTGTATTTTCCATCCAAATTTACAATGCAATAAAATAAATGGTTTAACTATGCAACTTGATCCGTTTCCTCGGTAAACTTATTGACGCAGATCACGTATAGGGTTTGCCTTTGTTGTGCATTTAAACATCATAAATAATTACACACTCCATGAAATTTCACAAAGTATCTTCTTCGCTCCGAGGCGCCATAACTTTGACGTTTCTTTTTTCATTGCATTGGCATTCATGAGCGTGCTTGCCAGACTCATTTCATTAACTGTGCCAGCCCGTTCAATAACATATTTATAATAACATATGTATTTATAAACCAGATATTTGGATAATTAATGAGCCCCGAAAATTTTTCATTGCCCATTTTCTCAGACGAAACTGGTCTTCCATAAAATTTGTTGATAAAAAAATAATATTGTGTATATTTTGGTGACTGCTGTCGCCTTGTGTTATGCTTAAATACTGTTACGATGTTTGCGGCCCGCAATCAAACTGTACCGTATTATCTTGCTGTAATCAAAACAATGGGAGATATTTCAAAGAACTTTGCATTTACGACAATGTCTCTCATTCTGTAAAATTGTCTTCCACGCAAAAATCTAAGTCATGCTTTCACGGCAACAGCCTGTACTCGTGTCCATCGTAGAGTTTAAAAGTAAATAATTATAAAAAAAAAATCTTGTATTAATTTATTTTATCGACGATTTTCTGACGTTGGTATAGTTGTTTTATTAAGTGATATGCCCAATTCATAATAAGATGTAGGTAGTTGTTTTTAAAGTAAGTAAACTCCCATCTGTTACAGCAGCTGCCGCGTGATCGACTTGTCTCAAATGATTTTTTCTTACTAATAGACTTTAAGTGTTGAGTAAAGACGTATGACCATGTTACAGACCATGTGACATTCCATGATGATACAACTGCTACATGATGCTACAGTTAATAATATTATTAGTAAATTATTCTCATCTTTAATAATATCATTCGTTTCCGCATACACGCTCTTGTAATAAGGTCTTCAGATACATTAAATGGAAAGGAAATGAGATTCACAACAGAACTTATCTATGTAATTACCCATGTCACGCACGGGCACGCACGACTAGTATAGTAAGTAATACCAAATTCATTATTCTAACAGGTAAAAAAATAAATCTTAAATCGCAGACATTTATAATTATGGTTTTGATCCCATAATAATATGAATTCACTTTGCCTCATAATTATAAATCTCATAATGACAGCATCATTAATACTACAATGACATCATTAATATCAAGTCCCATTCTGATCCTTTAGATCCTTTATAAGGACAATGACCATCGCTGCGTCTGCATTATGCTATACACTAAAATATGAGAGCGGATTCAAAAGCTCATTATACTCGGAACATGATCACGACATCGTCGGTCGTCGCAGCGACGCGACGTTCCGTCAGCACTCGCGGGGTTCCCATCGTTAACAATCGGAACTGTAAATAGGTCGTGACTTGTGACAATTTGGAAGGACAACGTGACCGCGCGACCGCACTAGGCGGTTGACCTGTCGATGTTAGCTTAATTTAGACCTCTCGCGTCTAACTGAAAGAATTAAATCAATGGTGGCATTAACGTCTCTACATCTTTACTTTCATACTAGGAATTTAAATTTCCGATTGTTGGCTATTCATTCCTTTAGCAATCAACTGAATCTCGTCCTCTATAGAACAGAGGTCAACGTCTACAACTCGAACCGCATCGGCCACAACACAACTGCATAACTCCACGTGGGAACATTCCGACAATAAATCATTACTCTCCCGGTCTCAGTTGCTAGTTCATATAGCATGTGGTCCTTTGTGGCAGTATTTAACACAAGAAATGGCTCGCGGAAGTAGCTCACTGACGACGTGTCGATATTGTTCTCCAGTTTTCTCAGAACCCTTAACGGTAATGCAAATGTCCCTGTTGAACACATTTCCTGGTCGTAGGGCGTCGGAGCGAACTGTACACGCTTGTTAACGCCGACCAAAGTTTGCCCACTCAGGACTACAGCAGGAATAGAAACACGATACCTCAGATAAGGATATTGCAAGTCACGATGCCTTGTTTATCTGTTGCGCGAAACTAACATGTTGTGTAACGGATTTTTTGCTTGTGCATCGTGGCGAATGCCTGTGGGCACGTACCTGCAATACTGATAGGCTAGGAAGTAGTTGAGCTCCGGGCTGTAGGGGTTCATCCGCGAGATGAAGTACTGCACGCCATCTAGCTGGATGGTAGTTATCCTCTGAGCTGAAACAAAAGATACACGAGATTAATTCAAGTAATAAATTCGAAATATCATTACGTCATAGTATGAGATGCACTTTTTGAAGATACAATAGTTCATTGTGCTAACGGTAGTCCGCATTTTGTTGAACGCGATGTAGAGCTTGACGCAGTAGAGAGATTGTATAAAACCCATACTTTTTTAATGGTATGTAAGAAGCGAGACAGACTTCAATGAGAGCATATTTATCACTAAAACTTAACTGCTAATACTTTTCCTAAATATCTCTTCTGATAAACCGATTTGACTATGAACAATTTCGATGTCTAGAACGAGATTTAGTAATTCGTATACTCTCAGAACTGTAATTCAGCCATTCAGCCGGGGAAGTGACAATGAAACTGTATTGAATTAATGATTATGAATATGACCCCGCACCGCACCGTCGCATCAACAACTTCAATTGCTCCATTCCATTGATTCAACGAAACTGCCCAATTTACTTGGCATTCCTTTGAAGTCGTACGTACTCATCGCCCGCTATACGTTTTGTGAATTCATTGCGTGCGTTCGGTATCAGCAGTATTATTGGTTGCCTGGCCTACTACTAATGTTTGAAATTCACAGTCATTCGTGACCTGCCATAAAATCTCACTTTTACAAACACCACTTCAACATAAATATATGCACGTGTACAACATACAAACTGCAATGTTCGCGGTCAGCTCACCGCCCGGTTTTAGCATGGTTAATTAATTCAATGTCCATAGTCAACCGCAAGTTTTATTGCTTCCTAATTTGGTAATGCAATAAAAGCGATACTAGAACAATAATGTCAATTTAATAATATGTCTTAATTACAGATGTGATCAAAAACATCGATCAATTCAAGTCTCGATGCATCAAATCAATGAATTTTATCTCACTTAGCATTAGAGAGATAAAATAGAAATTGCATGACTCAATCCCATCGATATAGCGTAATCATTGTGACTATTGTAATATTGGGTGAAGCTGCAATTTAGTGTCGTGGACATAGGTATACGAGCACAAAGAGCGGTGAAAGACACTGGAGAAATGCAATGTCATCCTCTTTAAAAAGCACGCAGCGACTACAACCGTCGAGATTGAGCACTCGCGAGCATTATTATCCACAACTACACAATGAGCATAATCTTTACTGAAGTCGTAAAGATATCTCATTCGTTACTAACATTTATAACGGTTCTGTTTTTAGAACCTCTAGAAATTGAATATTTAAAATTTTATTATTGTGGTAAAATGCTACTACCGGAGGATGCAATAGCTCTCCACAGGCTTATAAAGATTAAAACATCCTGTTTATGTGAACTGGCTTGATAGCCATCAGCGCGACGATTAGTGATCGCTGGTAAACAGGCTTCAGGTAAAATGTTCGCAGAGGAAGAACATTTATTTCTGTGAGCTAATTTAAACACCACTTGTACAGTCGTTAGTTGACCTGGCGATTGATGGCAGGTGATACTGGTTTTACTCCCTTTCGGCGCCAGGCGTCTACTTATCAGATAGCAAATTTCTCATTCCGCGACTACTTCTCAATGAGACATCTTCGCAGTTAGCAAACCTAGCATTTATCCTACTTCGCATACAGTCTGCTTCTCAAAGTATATCATTAAATAAAGTGGAGATAGAGATTGAAAATCAACTAAAAACCAGTAGTTTGTATTTAATAATCTATGCATTTATAAGATTGTTATTTTTGACGCATGAACTGAACCGATTCGTACTCCTCCACAATGTTTCTAAAACAAGTTTCAACAAAAGAAGATAAACAATAATTTCGTATTTAACATTTATAATCATATAACTGATAACTTGCCATTATACATATACATACATATAAGCACCCACTCTACAAACTCTATAACAACTTTATGTCATATTTTACTTTAATTATCTATATTATGATTTTCTCCAGAAAATTTCACACCAATAAAACCTTTCGAAGGAGCATTCCGTTCAGCAATAAAACCACTTGCTTCTATTTGTAATATACAGCGCACGGATTAGATTCACTGAAATGAATAACTTGTCCTTTTAAAGCCG
This sequence comes from Agriphila straminella, assembly GCA_950108535.1. Lineage (NCBI taxonomy): Eukaryota > Metazoa > Arthropoda > Insecta > Lepidoptera > Crambidae > Agriphila > Agriphila straminella. The sequence continues at coordinate 6,885,893 of OX467306.1, read as the reverse complement.
ACACTGGCTACGCTGAACTCGCGTCGCGAGACTCGCGAGTCAATTGTATAAGATACTAGTGTATGTTGATCGTTAAGAGGCGTGGGTCTACAACTGGGCTTTACTCAACTATTAGAGGCTTAGGGCCTGCGATTGGAATCCATGCATAATGTAGCCTCATGCATAAACGATGTCGCGCATTACTCGCCGACTTCTCTTTTACCTTTTATTTATACGATCTCTTCACCGATGAATGCTGTATGTATTCCGAAGTCTATTTAATAGCTTTGGCCATTTATCTTTACAATATTGATTTCGAACAGTGTTTAGACGTCGTTTTGCCATAGTTTATTAAAATACTGAGTGTGGAATTCTAACGTCAATTGCACTGATAAGTGTGAAGACATTTTTATATCCTGACTTATGAAAATTCGATAAAGAAGGTGGTCTTCCCGTTTCTAATATCAATAAAAACCCTGTACAAGTCGATTGCAGGAAATTTCTTGAAGTATGATGCGGAGCAGCGATATATTGGCATAAAAGGCGGTCGTTAGTCGCTTAGAAAGTGGTGGCGGGTTGTGAGACGAGCTCGAGCCACAATGAGGGGCTCGCGAGGCGGGTCACGTCGCGTGAGTCATGCGCCCGCGCCGCATACTGATGCGGCAGACGCCGCCAGCCGGTCGTCATCCGCGCCGAGCTTGACGAATACTCGATTCACGATCAAAACTTTACTCGAAAACAACGGAAATAAACAACAGATTATGTGACGACGTCGGAGAACCATCTTTATCTTTTTCAATACCAAAACAATTTGTATAATGCCTGGTGTGCCATGCCATGCCATGTGTGTTTACCGTAAGCATAATTATGTTTTGTACAAAGGGTAGCACTCACAAGAAACAATTTCGCCAATTACCTCAGTCGTGGTACTATGTGCTGCGAGTGCAGAACTGCAGACCATACTGGTTGACAATGTAATTTTTTATATAAAACCCTTAGCCGTCTACTTCATCATAGCAATGGCAGCCTGAAGCTGTTGATTGTTGATATCCGGCTGATCCGCCGGATGTTAACGGCGCGCAGACCAAAACTCAAAGGTCACCACAGTTCATTAATATTGATGGACCGTCACAAGGACCCTTTTGGGATAAAATCTATACAGTCTAGACCTTTTTTATTTAGATCTAAGGTTTTTTTTCATCTAACATCAGAGAAGTCCTGCACAAGCTGTATTTGCCTCTTGTAAAAAAACAATATTATACTCCTTGAGCCTTAAAACTGATTTAAGATTTTTTCCATGATTTTTTCCATTTTTTTTATTCATGACATTAGAATTATCCATTTCCATTTTCCAGAAAAACTCCATTTTCAGCTTTAATTTGATCGATTTTCACTGCCTTCGATTTTTTCCAATCATTCGCCTGTTTATTAAAATTTATTAAATTTAAAATAATAAAACAATGTTGAAATCGTTGCGGCATTATACATATTTTTTATTTATGTATTACATTTGATTTTTTGCAATGTTTATGTTGTCCATCAGCCATTTTTGATGTCCCCACTGCTGGGGCACAGGCCTTCCTTATGGGTGGTAAGGAGGATGGGCCATAACCCACCACGCGGGCCCAATGCGGATTGGTGGGTGTTAACGACTGCAAATGCAGCCGGGACCAACGGCTTAACGTGCCTTCCGAAGCACGGAGGAGTTTGAGATAATAATTTTTTTGTCACCCATCCCATGACCGACCCATGCGAACGTTGCTTAACTTCCGCAATCGCTGGGCCAGGCGCTAAACCACTGCGCCACCGAGCTCCTCAATGTTTATGTTACTTAATTGAAATACAGGGTTATTTGTAAAACACCAACAACCTCGCAGGAGTTAGATAACTTACATCAAAAACAACAACATATTTTGTTCTACGACTTTTCCGAAAACAGCCAAAAAATCGACTTTTCATACAAAACTCGATCAGCTGTTCGAACATTTGTATGGAAAGTCGAATATTTTTTGTCTGTTTTCCGAAATTTTGGTAGAAAAATTGTTGTTGTTTATGATGTTAGTAATCTACTCCTCCTGTTTTACAAATAACCCTGTATAGTGAGATTTTTTTTTGTCAAATTTTAATTTTACCTGGCATGTGTCGCAAATTCGAAATTTCGCGTACGGATGAAAAGTTAAGGAACGCAACGTACGGGATAATAATTCTAATAAGTTTTTTTTTTATTTAGTTAGGTACTTACATATTTTTTTGGGCTAGGACCTAGAACCTTTGCATGCAAAACAGGCATTACAATCTGATGAGTACCTATGATTTATGAACGCAAAGAGGACACATAAAAAACATATTTTTTTATTTCTAAAGTAAATTAGTAACCACTATACTGTCTGCCGACAAACTGCTGAGCAGTAGATGTTATTTTTGTAAAACACTGTTAATTAAAATAAAATTATAAATTAAAAAAAACTTAGTGTTTGTCTTACAATTCCTATGAGGTCGATTGCCTCCATAAATAATAAATCATTACCACGGGACGGGACATGATTAATACATTGATCGATCAGCCGCTCTTTCGATCGGATATATTATTTATCCAACAAAACAGACTATCAGTGGTTGGAAATTAGCGATCCTGAAAAGTGCGTATTATTGGCATTCAAGTCAAATCTTTACATCCGCAAAACATATTATATTCATCATCTGACTAAAACTTTCTGAAAATATAAAAGGTAAAGTATCTCGAACATGATTTTCCAGAATTAGTTCACGCTCTTTAAGTTTAGTGTTTTTTTAGTATAAAATATCAAAATCTATAACATTTTATTTATAAATAAAATATGAAACCCATGACAACAACAACCCATGACATGACAAGTAACTCCCTTCATATTCAACAATGATAGTTTTTATCGGCATTTAACATCATAGTGTTCGCTCGATGAATTATTAATTCGAGAATAAATCGAGTTGGTGTCGTTCCAGAATAATCCACGGGGCAACGGCCATTGTGACTCATTACAAAATATTCGTAACGTTTACAAAATATCGCCTCAAGGAATCTTACGTATAACCAAACAACGGTTAACAACTTCCTTCCGTTCATTCAGAATTTACAAATTGAATGTCGTTTACTTTTGTGTTTTGTATTTTCAAATAGAAAAACAATTTAAATGAATATCACTTACTACTAAATATATGAGGAGCTTGATGGCGAGTGGTTTAACGCTTGGCTCAGCGATTGCAGAGGTTAAGCAACTTTAACCTCTGCAATCGCTGGGATCGGATCGCAAGAGTCAGTCATGGGATGGGTGACCAAAAAACATACAATAACCTTACAAGTTAGCAAAACATAAAGGCAGCCTGAAAGTGGAAAGGCATGCCTCTACGCCTGCATTAAAAATAAAAACAACTGCTTATGGTCCAAAGACCGATCGCATGTTAGCAAACAAATATTAAAAAAAACATTGATAATAATTTACAAACTGGCTGAAAATATTCGTTATTCGTTTTCATTACTTAGTTAAAAAAAACACTTTTGATTGCTAGTTGACGTTATCTAATAATGAAGTTATGGCTAACTTTATAAAACGCTGAAAATTGTTTGACATTCTTTTAAAGAGTGGTAGAGTCCCAGAGTGTCCATTAGCCGAACTGGCACGAAGCCAGCGCTACTTTTAAGCTTGGAGAATTTAACTAGAATGGTCTTCTTTTACAAACCGCCACATATTGTAAACAAAAACAAAAGTAGCAATCATTAAGCATACTTCCTATTCTGTTGAAAACCGCTCCTAATTTAAGAGCCCGTGCCGCTCACTGCAGCTCATGTTTTTTTTTGCATTTCATGTTTTCTCAAGATTTTTTAAATGTGAGTGCGCAATTGAAAATGTGTCTCGGCCACTTTTCGCAATTTAGGATTACAGACATTTTAAAATTTATTTCAGTTTTTTGTTGCTAAAGTACAAAAAGTTATCGTTTCTAACAGTTATTTGAACTGGCAAATACGATAACTTTTTGTACTTCAGCAACTCGAAACTGAAATAATTATATGTTGAAAATTTGAAATGTCCGTAATCGTATATTGCGAAAGGTGGCCGAGACACATTTTTCATTTACGCACTCGGATTTAAAATATCTTGAGAAAACATGAAATGTGCGAGCGAAAGAGTGGCAGTCAGAGGCAAAATCGCTACGGAGTCTTAATTCGTAGTGAATATTCAAGTAACGAGTAACGGGACTTAGGCGCCGTCTCCTAGCTAACAAAGCTAAGGGTTCAAGTAACTCTGGTAATTCAATTCTGTAACGCCTATTCTGTGCGCCTATCAAGGCCCCATCCCCATTGTAATGTCACCGCAATGCAACAAGAAATCTGTTTGTACTACCAGCCGCCAAAAAAACTAGTAATATCACTAATAGTAATAATGCGACGTATTCAATGGCATAATAGTAAGAAACTATGTACTAATTTACATTTAAATTGTAAGATATTAAATAATAGGCAGCTCAATAGACGTCGTTTTAAATGATCGACTTACCGACTGCAATTACTGCAATTAACATTGTATCAAGTATCTACTGAAGGTCTTCCAATTAAAAAAAAACTTTGTTAAATGATGGCAAGGGTTAGTCAACTCTTTAGTCATAAAAACTAGACATTACGAAGTTGCGTGTTTTCGCACCACTTATGCCTACAACGCGCATGTGAAATAGCTTGAGAATAAAATAAGACATCGTAAACATTTATATATTTTCTTATGACATAATTCGTACAGATGAGATATAATAGTTTTTATATATTTCGTTGTTTATGGTTGTATTCTTTGTACCTATTTTAAATGTTTTGAACCAATAAAATTACTGCTCAAGAGAAATCTATGAAGTAAACATTTATTTTTAACAAATGGTAAGTACTTACCTATCATTAGCTGATAAGTTTCTTGCGCCCGTTCTTCTTGTCAGCTAAAAAAGTCTGGAACGGGTGGTAGGAAAATATAGACGATTCAAAAGTACTTAATAATTAAGTTTATTTGAATAAAGCTTATTTCACTTTCACTTTCACTTTCATTAAAAATTATTTTGCTTACCCAAGACAATTTTTTTAATAGGTAAGTACTAAATGATTATACAGACCTCTTCATTATGAATAATAATTAAAATTGGAAAAAAAACTTGAAAGCTACAATGTGGGTATTCGTACGCAAAAGAGGATTAAAAGCTATGTGAAAGCTTGAAACCGCAAACCGTAGCGCGTAGGCGCGCCGGCGCACTTGCGGCGTTACATAACGCAAACCAGTCGCGACTCGCGACCCGCCCCTGACTTACACGCGTTCACGGGCGCCACTGCAGGTCCACACATTAAATAATCTAAACCTATCAAATCGCATTATTTATGAACCCAAGAATTGTTAATAAACTATTCGCTAAGCCATCGGAAAGCGGCTTACTCAAAGACACGCCAAAAGTACTTAACTAATCCGATGATTCACTGGAATCTGCCGACACTCATCATCGAATTCTAACTTAATGTACTGTAAAAAATGTGCAATTTGAACGTCTATCGAATCCTCTTGATTACTCGCGTCCGTGAGAACAACGATCGGATTGTTCGCGGTCGGATAACGATCGAAACGCAAAAAAGGGATCGGGAGATAATAACGAGAGACGAGCCGGCCAAGGACGCGCGCCGCCCGCCCCCCGCGGAATGCACCTACCGCACCGAACTATTTTTAGTAATCAAACCCGATGCCGACCTGATCCCAGTCCAGCGTCCGACCACATGAATAAGCGTTCGCAAATATACTTTAAAACTTAAATAGACGCTGGATACTTTAACATTTTTATAAACGCCTGTCCTGCCTGACTTTATGCCCTGAATCAAAAACTTGCAAAAGTAAAGGAAAAATAGGAAAAAATTGTAGGAAATTAAATTTCCTAAAATTGTAGGAAATTAAATTTCCTTAACTAACTAGGTACCTCTTGAACCTTTTTAAGAACATTCTTTAAGGATTTTCAGCCTGACCCTTCTATGAAATGTTATTGAAGAGATATTCTTTGTTTGATTGCAATCAATGCATCATTGCCCAATTCTTAGCTTTGGAATAGGTACAAGCAAATGCATGTAAAATGTTCAAGTCTTTTATTTTATATTGTAGCCTTTATCCGCATTTGTAGAATAAACCTGCAAGAGTGACTTCTCTTAATTTTCTCAAAGCAATCCTTTCCACATTTCATCACGATTCCATTGAATAATCGCCGGTAACTCGATACGATCGCCAGATCCTACCACCTGTTGCTCACAAGAACATTACTTAGAATTATGGTGACAAAAACAAATCCTCTGGCCTTTAATGTAACCCCTATAAATTAAGCTTTCTTTTTACGGCTTAAAGCACGGGGTTTAACGATTTGACCTTAAGCTTCCTGTCTTGATACGATAATCTTAAACTTAACGACATTGGAAGCATTCGAGATTTATATAATATGTTTTTATTTTTGACGGGTATTTCGCAGGTGTATTTCGGGTAGCGGCGCACGTGAAACCTGTGTATCTATAGATCAGGGGTGCCCATACTTTTTCTTAAGAAGATTGACCTAGCAAAAATGTATGATTAAGAGATCGACATTTTGACCGTTTAATGTCACATTCACAAATTTCCTCTATCGCTTCGCTCCGAAAAATGAATGGATTTGACGTTTTAAAATTTGATTGTTAACGAAACCTTATGTCAATTCCATACATGTTTCGAAAGCGAAGCGATAACGAAGATTTGCAAATGTTATTTTGGCTAGGGGGTCTGTATACAGGTAGATAAAAATCCAAACTTAGTCCCCGGTTTATCTTGAAAACGTTGCGCTTTAGGACTTTATATCATAAGACATCTTTTGTTCGTCTATAGATCCTCTATTGATCTACATACATAGGTTTCATCGTGTGCGAAATTGCGAAATACTCGTCAAAAATTAAAAAAAAAAACACTATACCAAAATGTTCAAAGCTTTATAAGTATCAAGAAAGTTGCATCTTTTACTAAAATGTCTGAAAAGTGAAAGAATAAGAGACAAAAAACAATGAATTTGTATAACGAACTTAACTCAATCTAAATGTAAGTACCTACTTGAAACTAATAGGTAATGGTGATGATGATGATTCATGGGCTCGTGATGTTTCATTGATTGATGGTTCCACGATGGAAGTTGTATAAACTTCGCATTATATCATAATATTAAGTAATCATAACAATGACCCAAAGTTAGTAAACCAAAACTCCAATTTACAAACTTACACATGACAAGATGAATGTTCGATTGGAAATAAAACACTTTTTACGGATTACAGCGCGTATATTGGTTAATTCAGGTGTAATTTTATATATTTTTTTTGTTTCGACTTGTTAGTTTTCTGGGTGTCCCGACGTTTCGACGCCTTTCCAGGGGCCGCCGTGGTCACGGAACGACTAAAGCAAAAATGCTGCTCATATTGTTATGAAATTACCCGCTCGGAACTTTATAAAAATGCATTCAAGTTTATTAAATTATTTTATAGCTGCGTTCTGATTTCAATAATGATTACTGAATTAAATTGATCAAAGTTAATTAGAAATTACGATCTATAAGTAATGCAAGTCTATAAAAATGGCTTATATTCCAACGAACGGTCGCCCGCGATGAAAAAAGTATTTTTGTTGATGATCTGGACCACAGGAAAATGTAGCTCATCATTGCTGTGCTATATGTTAATCCAGGTTCTAATCCGTCAACTAACCAAGTTTCATCCAAATCCGTTCAGCCGATCACGTTCAGCGTTATACAACTTTCGCATTTATAATATTAAGTAGGATATATGTTTCTTTAACAATTTATCATTCGATATTAAAATTTTCAGTGCTTACTTCAGTAAATCAATAAAAAGGTCATACATAATAACATTAAAAATAGTATCACAGGATGGAAAACGAAGGTCAATAACCTAAGCCTTGCCTGAGACCCGAATCCCACTGTAGGAGCCCACGGGTCGTTCTATTAAACTGTCAAAGATTCATCAAGCAGAGGAGCACGAAAGGAAAGCTTCAGTTTTTGCTTGAATGGTCGTGTACTCATTTACCGGACGTATCGCGATTTGCCCTCACCGTGTTTGACGGACGGGACTCCATATCGAGTTACAAATGCGGCATGATAACGTTGTATGCAGCGAGCGTCGTTGCGCGGGCGCACACCGGCCGATGAACCCCGCACCTGTTGTTGCTCCCTCCTCACCCCCTCACTATTTTTTCCCAACGCTGACTTCCGTTCTAGCGTTTTTGCCGACCTGTCGATAACCCGTCGGATAACCGCGGACACGGCTCATTAGCGGAATCGCTGCCTGTCACGTTGATTGGAATAAATCGTCAGGTTTTCTCACAGCTCCGTCGTCGCACTCAGACAGAAATGAGGTAATCCACCTCCTAATATAATAATATGTATAGTACTCTAGACGACTGCGAACATTTACGTGTTCAGAGAATCGTGCTATTGCAATTGACGAAAATTTCGCTAGTTCTATTACTTTATTCCGCTTTGTTTTTATAGCCATTTAGGGTACGGTTAAATCATCGCATTTGATTCGATGAAGGAGTTGAACATTCGTGAGGTTTTAGTTTATGGTAATGTAGTTGTAAGCAATGAAAAGGTTGTAATAGAAAGGAAGCAACAAGTTTCTGAAAGTCAAATGCATAGACATGAGTTGGTAGGGCTGGTGCCCGAGGAGGAGCAGGCATTGTTCTGTCGACATACCTGCGCCTGCGCCGCGGCGCGCGGCCACTTGAGTCAACACGCGAAACCGACCCTCCCTCAGCGGCTGCTTTATATTGGTCCATGTTTCTTTCGATGTCACGCCTCCTATTTTGTTGATATTACTCGCAGTTTACAAGGGATTATGGAAGTTTTATTGAGTGTAACGCATGCACGCTTATATGGGCCTCGCAAATGCATTAAATAGATTTCCTTACAACGAAGTTCCGCTTCTGATTACGAACAAGGAACAAGACTTTTAGCGAATGTTGTTTTGCGTTCACTTATTACTGTGTTGTATTAGTTTTGTTAACTTGCTGCCCCTTAGAATGGGTCGCCAGTCGTTAATTAAAAAAGATGATGAAGGTTTTGAACACTTGTTAGGATTTAATAGGTAGTCGGAAAAAATTGCGGCGTTTTTGAAGCATGAATTTTGCGTGATATATTTCCGGCAAAACCAAACGGCAGGAATGTAATACCACAGAATACATAATAGGTAATACTAAAAAGTATTTTTGTTTGACAGCTGACTTTCTGGTAATAGCTGTAAAATTGAAACAAATTGATTTGTCTTGCTTTTTAAAATTTTAATATTTTTATTAGATATTACGTTTTGCAGTTTTTTTCGATAAGGTTTCAGACACTTAATAAATAAAAAATGAGTGCTGCTAGTGCTCAAAGAAAGATTTGTAATGCTAAAGGAGAAGATGCTTTGTCGAATACTACTGCAAAAAATGGTTGAACAGCTTCAGGTCTGGTAATTTTAATGATAAAGATGTTCCTCAGTGTGGTTTCTTTATTATTTTTAGTACAAAAATGCCGCGAACTTTTCCGACTACCTAATATTAATCGCAAAAAGATTACGTTTGTTAGCTAGAACAGTATAGTATTATATTATCTGTGCTAGAACTAATCACCGTCATCCATAACTGATTTTTATCTTTTTAATCAGTTGTGGCAAAAAGTCAACCTATTAGAAAATTTCAGTTGTTTATATCAGTAGTGTACTTGTGATCGTTCGTCGTGAATTCAACGACGTCGTCTTAAAACCAGTCAAGCATCGGAAAATGAGACAAAGATTTTCCATTGTTGTGCGCCGGCCTCATTGAGGCCGCTTGTCCATCAGCCATTTTTGATGTCCCCACTGCTGGGGCACAGGCCTTCCTTATGGGTGGTAAAGAGGATGGGCCATAACCCACCACGCGGGCCCAATGCGGATTGGTGCCTTCCGAAGCACGGAGGAGCTCGAGATAATAAATTTTTGGCCACCCATCCCATGACCGACCCTTGCGAACGTTGCTTAAGTAATATTTATTATTTATTAAATATATTTCAGTTTCTGTGCCAATAAATAATGTATATGTAGCTGTGATTCCAAATATCGATTGATAGATCTATTGGAATTTGATATTTTATGCTGTCGAAGTATTGATGCAGACCTTTGTATTAGCAATTAGCACGACAAAATCAAGCAAAGTGGTTTAGTAAGATGGCTTGATTTGTATTACCCCAAATTTCAAAAATTGTCTCGTTCAAGACACCCTTTTCTTAAACCGATTATCGAATCGTACGTATAGATTTCTATCGAGTTTTCACACAACTTTTCAAATTGACCAAGATTTGAGAAGTTGGCCATCGTGACAATTTTTCCCATTGAATTGAAATCCATGTTTTCTATTCGTTCGCTAACTCAAAGATTAAAATTGAGTTGCATACCTTAGTACTATTATTTTTTCTGTGATCATCTTCGATGTCATACCTAAACAACAAAATTTGAGGAGCTCGATGGCGCAGTGATTTAGCGCCTGGCCCGGCGATTGCGGTCGCAAGGGTCGGTCATGGAGTGGGTGATGAAAAATGATATACAATAAAAATAGCTGATGGTTATGCTACAAAATGACGTATTTCGTACAAAACGAGTTAGCTTGTCATTTCGTACAAAACGACAATAAAGTTGTAGGTATGCAAAAAACCGCAAATTGATGTACGTACCTACAGGATAGCCGTTTGGGACACGTATACTTGAGGTCAAAATATTTTTTTTGAACCCCAGTTCTTAAAAAAACTCCCTGAGAGGAGTTATGATGTCATCTTTTTTATAAGGGATTTTTTTTCAATCTACAACCTATCGTGTGTGGTACCTCAGAATAAATAATAGCACTAGCGGTGATATAAAAAGGGTTTTCTGTGAAGATTCGAAAAATAAACCACATCATTACATTTCAGCCACTTGTTTTAAATTAAAGCAAAAAACATTTTCAAAATATCAAGTTTGGGCTCCTCCAGATACGATACTTACGGTTGAATTATTTTTCGTAAAATACACCTGAAATAATACCTATACAATCCTCACTCATATCTATTAAGAAAGAAATAGGAAAGGTTTTTGTTCCGTATTACATAGGTACGATAGGATTTAGAACATTTCTCCCATTCAAAGAAAAAGATGACGTCATAATTCCTCTCCTAATGGCATTTTTTTAAGAACTGTAGCTCAAAAAATTGTTTTGACCTCAAGTATATGTGTACCAACGGATATCCTTACCTTGAAATTTGACTCGTACGCCAACCATTGCATAAGCTTGCAACTTGTGATTCAATTGTTTGATGCCTAATTTATTTTAAACTTTGAGTTAGCAAATGAATATAATGTTGGCCATTTTAATAAGCTCTTTGCTTAGTTAAACGGCTAATTAAAGCTATTTATGAACATAGTTGATTAGTAACTGTAAAGTTACTAAGCTTGTGAGCAAAATTTTCATATAGGATTCTTATTAAACTAATGTTTTTATGATCTTATCAAACTTTAATTATGTAACTATTTTACCTGTCCCAGTCAACTGATTTAAATTCAAATTAATTGTTTTAAACTTTTTATGAAGTAGTTAATTTGCAATTAACATTCACAAAAATATATTATATAGAACTTACTTTAAAATCAATAACTGTATAAATATTATGTTTGGTATGTTACGTAGTTTATATATGAAGAGTTCGCCACAATTTTCTCATCAATTACGATGATTGTATAAATTGTTGAGGACATTTACTACAATGAAGCTGTGACATATTTATGACAGTAGCCCAAAAGAGATCTCTATTAGATTTCTGTGACAGCTAGGTATTCATCTTGAACTTAATGATAAGAAGTTCTACATACCTGCAGAGGGGCCGAAGGTAGCTGCGAATAGCAGGAGACAAGTTGCCAGAACAAACTGCATTGTGGAGGAGGTTGGCGGTACCAGCGGCTTAGGATACTCGCGGGAGTGCACACACGCAACACGGGACACTCGGGCACACTGAGCGCGCGCTGCTCTGGACTCTCCCTTATAAATGACTCGCATCCCGCTCGCACCACCGCATACTGTCTACGCTGGCCACGGCTCTGATCATAGCCCGTTGCGTCATCTCCAACGCTCAGCGTAATCCGTGAATAATAACCCCAGCAGAAGTAAAGCAGCAATGATGAGTCTGTTAGAGTATCCGGCCGTCTGAGTGCGTCAAGGAGCGTCAGCCGCGCCGCGGACGTCCGGCGGCGGGCGGACGCTCGGCGCCCGCGCTCGCCGACACGGGAGTTATCTCGGCAAATCGTACTGCACAATAGTTCGCGCTCAATTTGTTCTTGTTGCGGTCGACGCAAATTCTTCGCTTGTCCAAAAGGGTTGTCGTAGTTTTTTCTCGACTCACGACGCGATGCGGCGCGTTCAAGGGTGTGCCTTTGTTATATCTCCCATTGAAGATTGGACACGCAGCCCACCTGCAATTATTGCAAGCATACTAATTTATACTTACAACTTCACATGCGTGAACAAAAATAAGTTGGGAATGTTATTTATACGGCTTCGTAAATCGACACACATTATTTCAGTTAGTTTATCATTATAAGTCATAGTGGTGTCATAATAAATCATAGTGGTCATAATAAGTCATAGTGGTGTCATAATCATAAACGAAATTTTGACAACCTCCATGGTCGAGCGAGTGGTTTGCGCCAGTTTTCAAGGTGTCACCATCTCTTGGGGTCCCGGGTTTTATATCTCTTGAGGTCCCGGGTTTTATAACTATTAAAATAACAACATATACGTAATATAGCGTAAAAACGTAGAGTTCACAATGCAAACCTTTTTTATTTATCATTTTATTATATCTAACATTCCTTTTACTAACTATTTTCTTTTATTAACCATTTCATTTACTAACTATAATGTATAAAACATACAAAAGATTTCACGTTAGAATTTTTCTAAAATTTATTAATTCATTTTGAGTTTTTACCCAAGTAGGAGAGTATGTTCGGCTACAGCTACAGTTCCACTGCTATAGAGAGCATAATATACAAACGTGTTAAATGTTGGCAAACATGACCCTTCGAACAGGAGATTCTTTCGGATTTGTTAAAAATAGGCCATTGAGTAAGATTGAGGAACCAAAGGCACCGCCACACAACACACGCGTAGAATTTGAGACCCATTATAATTGGTCGAACATATTTACACACATTTCTTCTAGGGCTGAATCCTCAAATAACAGATATTAGTCAGTTAAAATATTAACCAAATCTAGTAAAAGTCATTCAAAAATGTGACAGACAAATGAATGACAAGCATTTTCAATTTGGCAGTACTTATAATACGCAATCAAACGGATAAAGCTCTATCTAGGCATTGAAAAATCAGGCCAGCGTTCTTAGTTGGAAATAAATTACTTCCTTTTCGAACTTCACTCTTTTAAAAGCTTACTTTGACCATAGCTCATAAGAATGTTGACATTCATGGTTGTCGTAATTTCTGCTCGGCTTTGCATCGCCGGCACGAAGAGTATTTTTTGCGATTAATTTATCTTAAAATATCACTCAAAGTTGAAGCTCGTCTGATTTAATATCTCCAAAATTTTATACAGCGTTCACCCTGTCACCTTATGGGAAGTTCAGTTTGATTGATAACAATTTTGTCTTCACATTATTAAGCGTATGTGTACTTATGTGAAAAATTTAAATAAGGTTTATCGAGAAAAATTAATAAGATTTTTAACAAATACGAGTAGTTATAACTACGAGCAGTATTATATGAGTAGGTAGGTACTATAACTTAGGCAGAGCATTTCACCAAACACTTTTTTTACCCTGTGCCTAGAGTGTGTTTGAAATATCTAACAAACCTGATTACTCAGTATTATCTAAAGTTTAAACAGAAGGTATATTTTTAACTTTAACTACCTATTTCTATTTTGAAACATTATAAATAGTTTTTATTCAAACCCTTTTACGTATGTCACAATTGTTAACTTAAGAAAACACTTAAATGTTAAAGAATTTGTAGTTTTATGGTCCTTGATAACACCAAAACCGTGCATAGTTATTTTAGTTTCTCTTGGAACTTCATAAGTACAAGTTTTTGCACTTAAAATAAGTCACATACCTACTCTCAATTTGAAAAGGAATTGCAGTAAAGTACCGGTTGAAAATAAAAATCTCTTTTTAATCGCGATGGCTATCAGTACCTATTGTCTTACATCAGATGAATTACGTTCGGCTCGGCAGGCACATAAATAAAAATTCACGGTTTTATTTTAATATACAACCAAAGTATTACTTTAATAGCCTTAAAAAGAGCAAAAGTGCAAGATACAAGAACGATACAAACATTTTTTTCTGAAGACGTTATGCCGCTCGATGTGGAGTTTAATTGAACGGGTGACTCGATGTTTTGAATATAATAGCAATAATGGGACCGCACAGGCCGCCCATACAAAACTATTGCTATGCAACTATGATCGTTTATACCTGCATGTAGTGACTGAGCCTTCGAGCTAAAATTTTCATTCAATTGGCATATAGCCCCATTTATATTTAACTAAAAAAAACATAAAAATGACCAATTGATACTTCAACCCCAATCGACAATTTTTATAATAATGGCAGAAATATATATGAAAATATTCCTTTCTTTTTTTTGTTAACGTCCAGCAACTCCAAGTTGATCGACGCGCGACGATACGCAATCACGCACTGCGTCGCGTCTTGCTGTTATAAATGCTGCACTAAAGACACGGAAATAAATTGCAGTCGTTTTAATATTACATAGCCTTATCTCCCGTATCGCGTAACGTTATGTGTAGAGCATATAAAGCCTCATTTGCTCGCATCGATCATGTCGTACACGCGATTATACGAGCAATCGTAATCGGAGACAAACAATTATGAGCGTTTACAGCATTTCAACTTATGGCGAGTGGTAAAATAAGGCGAGCGCGTAATTGTAACTATTATTGGCAGGTTTTGCAAAGATAATGGATGCTGCTGAATGGTCCTTCTAATGTTAAGCTTGAGGTTTCTCTGCAGGTGGTCGCGAGTTACTCTGATTACCGCGATTACGATAAAAATGCACCCACAATCGTTTTAATACTGCTTTAAAAATAACCACGTAATTTGATAGTAAGCCGCAATAGCAATGGACACTAAAATATCATGTAGCCCGACATCACTGGATAACGTTTGCATTTTGCCCGTCCATTCAATGACTTACCAGTCCTATAAGTACGATTTCTAAAAGATAATTGAGATAACTCGTAGGTACTTGTTGAAATAAAATGGAATTAAAATCGTAACTAAAGTGTAATTTTTACACGAACTCCGACCTATTAATCATAATTATTACTATTATTTCAACTTAAAAATGTAAAAAATAATAGTCTCACAACGACAGACAGTAGTAGTTTTTATTACGAATATCAAATTAGTTGCTTATTTATAATGACTTTCACAAATAGGAATAACTGTGTATTCTTTATGAATTTATCGCAATAGTAAATTGAATTGCTTATTGTACATTGATTTCCTGATTCAAGTAAGTGTACCTATACTACCTATACCTAGATCAATTTCTTACATTACCACTCTACTGATGAGATTTAAGCCGCCTTCAAAAGTTTATTTTATGGGTTTATACGGTACTAATACGGGTACTAACTTATTTTATAACTTCCTTTATATTTTTTTCAGTCCGATGCTTTGTTCTCTTTCTACGACGATCTGCCTCAGTTTTCTGTTTTTGTTTTATTAGTAATGTAGGTATAATATATAGTTATTAAATACCGTGTTGTTGCTGACTATACCTCGTCCTGTGGTAGTACAACAGAATAAATAATAGTACTTGCGTAGTAGTACTTTATTTATATTGCAGTAACGCGCTGGGCGTCGTATATTGTGACAACAATAACATTTTTCTCTGCAGCGTGCGGCGCGCTTCGCAGCGCAGACATTCCACATAACACGGAATGCAACTTCGCACAACCATAAGCGGTTGTCTTCATAATTTTCATACATAAGTAGATAATACTATAATTCCGAACGCCGCGGCCCAGGGACGCTTGAGCAAATTGAATAGAGCAATTGCTCTTAACTCTAGCAAATCGAGCGATTAATAATTGCAGTGCATCTCTTGTGCGGATTAAATAAATGGTTGCGCTCGCGCATCCAAGCGCTGCTTAAGCCGCGGGAAGCACCGTGCGGTAACGGACTTCATCCGGTAATTCTCACGATAATATCGATAAGTAATTGAGAATATCTTTAATTTCACCTTTGGATTTTTATCTAACTTTATCCATAATATGCTGTAATGATGACTAACCTGAATCAAGTAAAATATCCCGTCGACGGCGAAGTGCCAATACCTCCTAACTGTTAAATTCCACCAAAACAAGGAGATTTTACTAAAACATGCGAATGATGCTCGAAAAAGTGTCAGTTAGGAGGTATTGGTACTTCGCCGTCGCCGTGTCAAAAGATCAATAGATCATTATTCTCTTCTCCTTTTACTATAGGTTTCCTAGCTAGATCACTCGCTCGTGGGCTACTCCTTTTAGGTGTTACTTGTAAAAGAAATTCATCTTCAATCCGAAGCTTGCCTATGGTTTCACTACGGGAGTATCTCGGTTAGATATTATTATCCATAAAGAACTAGAGTCAAGGATTATGCTCACATTAAAGCTACATTATGTCCGCTAACTCAGTCTTGGCCTTATTTTTAGTTTGCACTGTTACGTTTACTATACTCTGTAGCAATGATATTAAATGTAAAGATAGGTTATGCGCCAACATCATTGCTATTTAAAACAGCGTAAAGGTACTATAGATACACACATTGGCCGCTGCATGCGCATTGGCTGCCAATTGACAGCGCGTCAGCTGTCTCCTTCACTCCCACACGCAAAGCATACAGCTCTCTCTTTGTACAATATGGCCGAATAAAGTAATAGAAAATACATATTTTTATTAAATACAGTACTTACGTGTGAAATAAAGCATTTTTCCGATCTCTGACCGTTGCTGTATAATTTGTACATCGTCTAAAGACGCAAGTAGACATTTTTTTATGGTATTTCACAATTTTATTGCGTCTGATTGACGAGAGCCGCGCGTGTTACCGTGTCGCGAGACTGTGCCTGACTAATTGAAAGTCGGGCAATTACCTGACTTTCGTATTGCCATTGTGAAGCGCGGGTAACCTATCTTTACATTTAATATCATTGCTCTGTAGCAACTGTTAGTAAGCAATTTTGTATGCGATTTCACAGTAGTGTAGGAAATGAAGCGATCTTTTGTATGGAGACCCCAACATTAAATCGTCAGTCGATGAACCTTTGCAGGGATGTATTATATAGTATGAACCAAAACCTATAGGTAAGTACAAATATCCAAAATAAAAAAAAACGATTTGGATAATTAAAAAAATATGTTTCATTTATGATACTTTATCATACCTCGTAATGTTTCGTCAACTGAGGATATACTGTGGGGGTCCACTACCCTCCTTTCCTACGCTACAGCGCCTATGGCGTAACTACCTACAATAAACTAAAAAAATTCATACAAATGTTAACACAGTCGCAGATCGAATATAGTAAGCATAAACTCATAATTCGCCTACAGAGCGCAATAAAATGTAGCTATAGAAGGTAGAGTTATATTTTTTTTTTTTTGTAATATTTCCTCTTTTGTTTAATTCTTTCGTAGAACCTTCATTAAGCTCGCTAAACCCGATGACTAACTGATAGAGAATGCCTTAAGAGGGGGCATCCAGCTGTATAACTTAATACAGTATGAATAAATAAAAAATGCCTATTTGATAGCCTCCTCACCTCGGTCAATAAAAATATTATCCATTCCCTTGATTAAAAGTTCGTTATTTTACAGTTTCTAAACAGTGTTCTTTGAATAAACATAATTATGCTGCTAAAATAAGATAGGTAGCCCAGGAAAAGAAAATTGTTTTGCCGGTAAACGAACAAAATCAAAAAGTTCCGAAATAATTATCTTTTACTGTGTGATTGATGAGCTGATTGATGTAGTGTTGAGCTAACTGCACAGAGCATTTCAATTTTAAAACACTAATGTGGACATGCTAGTGTAGTGTAGTGGCCAATCCATTTCCAAAACTCCAAATAAAATAAATAATATGAATCTTGATTATTTTATTGCTATGGTTAATATTGATGTATTTTTATAAAATGCATTTGAAATTTAGTTTCGCAGGCATAGCGAGACTTCTGGCAAAAAACGAAAGGGTTTATCAATGTAGGTCTTTAAGATTCAAATTCAAGAGATATTCGCGAACCATAAAATAAAACACGACATAACTTGATTTAGTTAGATACTTGCTTAAATTATTTTTTACTTATCTCAGAATCGCGGTGATCTAACAGTAAACTTTATGCAGATTAGGATCACGATTTGAAGCCGTTTTCAGAACCGTTGTGAGTGTTTCAAATCTCAAACAACATAGATTTCTTTTAAAGCGTGAACGTGATTAAAAATTTGTGAAAATATTGGAACAATTTCAAGCATCCATTTATCGTTCGTAGACCATTTAGCGAGAGGTTTTATTTTGCATTTGCTTGAAGTTTAATTTGCAGAACGTATTATGGCGACTTGGCACAGCGCGGCGATCGATCAACGTCACCGGAGAGCTGAACCCAGCAGCTAATAGTTTCGATCGTCGCCGATACGGGAATGTTATTGATTCTCTCCGGTGCTCGGGACGCGATGGTTCTGTGTTTAAGCAATTATGGTTAGACGTCGTCGTAGCTCCCACCCCTGGCCGGTCCCGTTATAATCGCGGCGGGGCCACGGCGCCCGCGCGCCGAGGTGACGGGGACCCGTGGGCCGAGCATCGCTCTACCCTGTAATTTCTCCCATGTCCATCCCGACAACCACTCATCACGTATATGTTTAGCGAGATCAGTATTCTCGGCACTAACGTGCAATCTACCTTAATCCACCCGATAACACTGCCGGAATCAATTACCGATTTACGAAAATTGATAACGATCTGTGTGGCACTTTTGTTGTTGTGTTATTTTATTACAACTAGGGAATGCAATCTCGCGAGATTTTGGCGATGTCGAGATCTCGCGAGATATGAAATATCAATCTCGCGAGATCTCGCGAGATTGGTGAATTGGTTTTTGTTTTTTTTTACAAATAAGTAGTCACAATAATGGGGTTTTTATATTAGTTTGCTGTAATATTTAAAAATCATTTATTTCTACCAGTTTTCATAAATTTAAAAAATAGTCTTCTTTTAAGTTATTTAAGTCATAATTTTGGAATAGCTTCGCAAAATGCGTTAAACATTTAAAGAGTCCTCGTCGAATCTTTATGAAGCCCCATTCGACGACTTATTAATTTATTTTTTATTTATATTAATTCGATTATTTTTTATCAATGACTCGCAACAAATTTGCAGATGCTATTGTTATCTCTTTTGGCTCTTTTAATGCAATCAAAAATCCTTTTAGTTCTTCCTGTAATTAAATGCTTCTTCCTTCCTAGATATTCTCGGAAAGTAATGAAGGAGGAATATCATCAGTATCAGTAACATCATTAGTAGGAGCTGATGTTGAAGGAATCATCGCAGAAGCTACGGGAAACACATTTATTTATGCGCCTGTACAATCTCGCGACATCTCGTCCAATTTTTGGCCGAGATTAATCTCGTTAAAAATGGCCGAGATCTCGGGAGATCTCGTTCTCGAGATTGCATTCCCTAATTACAACTTATTAAATTGCCATTTTCTCTCTGTTATATTTCTTGTGATAATAACCGCATAATATTACTGTTCAGTAGATCAATCTCACTTAATTGAGTTGTTAATTAAATAAAGGTCAATGGCGTCGCAATCAAAAGCAGCAAAGTCGTTAAAATGTATACCTATCTATACTAGCACTCGCAAAATTTTATTCTTTATGAAAAAATTCAAAGCTATTCCTAGTCTTATAAATAAATGTGGTAGTATAATGAAACAATTAAGGTCCCTCTCAGAAAATTATCCTCATTAAAATAATGGTTACCTGCAAAAGTGCACACGTGCGTTCCTTAGGCCGAGCGGCTTTAAGGTACCTACATAAATATTTTTACATACAGTACTTTGTATGTCCACATACAACCACTTATGAATATATTGCAATAACAGTTATTTACCCCTTAAAATATATTCCATGCAAAATCAATGTCGTGACTTTAAGCTTGAAATACGAAAACTCGTAATTCAGGACCTTAGCATTGCAGTCATCGATAAAATCCATTAGATATAATTGTTACGGCGAGGTGTGATTTCTTCCCACAGGTTCAAGGTTATGAACATGATTTTGAAATATCATAAAACCAATCTCAATGGCTCATCGAGGCAGCGATCGCAGCTTTCTCACGACCAGCCGTCGGTTTGGCCATACCATTACCACTTTTATTCCACAATCTATAGGGCACACACCCTTTTATCTAAGATGGTTAAAAAACAGAATGCTTTGTTTGTGAGCCGTGTTTAGCAACCAGTTGTGGGGTTCTTTGTTATCACTGTTGATTCTCCCAATATTGACACTGACTCAAGTTTGTTTGACACTTGGAATAAACAAATCCAGAGTCCTTCGCTCCTATTGGTTTCCAATACTTTTCTTCCTAATTTTTTTTTGTACGTAGACTGTTAAACTGTTCCTTACCCATTTCCTGTGCAATGTTTCATACAAAGCTTTGTTTTAAAACGAAATTTAAAAAAAAAACAAGTCTGAGAATCCGAAGCGAAGACAATATTTGTTCTCAGAGGATTGTGCAGCGGAGTGCGGCGGCGGGCGCGGCTAAAGCTCGATTGCACAATTAGTTGCACTCATTGTGCTTCCGGATTCCCTTGGGATTGTGTTCGCGCAATCACCTGCACTTTCCACGCAGTCCCCGCATTTATAATGTAACTGTAAAACTTTACTGTTGTATATAAAATATCGTTTATTTTTAGGGTTCCGTACCAAAATGGTAAAAAGGAACCCTTATGGTATGACTCAGTCTGTCGGTCTGTCTGTGATAGTAGTTGATGTAAAGATTACAGTAAAAATAAAACGATGTCTCAAGTCTCAATATAACACACTTTTTAGAAATTCAAAAAACAAACAAAACATTCATATGTTCTCTACCAGTCAACAGATGGCCTTGACCTAAAATAATTAAATTAGTTCCACTATCGGTCAAGAGATGGCGCTGGCCTAAGAAGAAAAAAATAGTTCCACTATCGGCCAAGAGATGGTGACCTAATACTGCAATAATAATTTATTAATAATTATTATGATGGTACGGAAACCCTCGGTGCGCGAGTCCGACTCGCTCTTGTCCGCTTTTTATTTGTTTATGCGGATAAGTTGTACTCACCATATTATGAAAGTGTAACGGTCAGTCTTATATTTGTACCATCAAATAATGCGCATAGACGTCCGAAGACGACGGAGATGCACCCTCGCGTTACGTTACGGTCCAAGGATGTGGGCGCCGCCTGCCAGCAATTAAAGCTAACCCAGAACCTTCCGGGAAATCACATGATAGGTTCCCGCGCCGACTCGCTCATCAATCCTGCCCGCGAAATAACACCGCGCCGCGAATAACGCAACACTCCTCATTTAAATGCAAAATAACATACGATCAACCCTTCCAAACGTCGGAGTTTAGTGTTATAATAAATCACAACACGCCGCGGTTGAAATCTAAAATAAGAGCAAAACACTGAACCTGTCCATTAAGAAATACATAATCTTCCTTGAAAACGAATCCATCTTTAATTGAAATAGGTCTACCTATCTATTTACTGACCAGACTCTATAGTCTGTCGTAAAAGTAGCCTGTGATTTATTTCTCTACTTACTCTGTTATTGTAAAATAACAGTAAAAAATAGAGCAAATAATTTATTGATATCAAAAAAAGCTGGCAATGTACTTTCCTGTCTAAGCCTAATTTAGCTTAATTTTAGTTCAGCAACTTGTATCGAGATAGCAACCGCGACTTTCTTCCGCATGTCTTTATCCAACAAGATTCAAGATGCTTGTACTGAAAAATGTTCAAGAATATTCCACAAAATGATTATTAATGCATACTTGTCAAGCTTGCAGTAACTTTGTAGCAAGATACTGTAAAAAAAACCACGATCGCAAGATGCTAAACATTCCTGCTTCAGTCCATCCCTTTTACAGGCTGGCTTCCACAAATAACACAATAGTTAACATCTTACAATTATAGTAATCCAGCAAACAGTCCTCAAACGATTTATGGAAAACTAATAACATCTCATAAAGCAGTAAATCAAGCGGGCAGTAAAGCGTCTGAGTGCCACGAAAGTTATTGTGTAACAAAAACCTTGACCTCCGCGTCCTATTCAGGAATCCTTATTATTCCGCACTCGTATGACCATTAAGTGCAGCTATAACATTGAAAGCACAAACGAGAGTGCTCTGACAAAACCCGAGTCACCATAAATAAGTCGAGGCGAGCGGAGTTGACTAATGAATTACGCTGGTACCGAATGCGAGGCTCCATTAAAGGGCGTGGGCCCTGTCTCACCGTCGGTCGTCGCTACGGTCGAGGCTAGACCCAGAGATGCCAGCCCACGACACCACGTGCAGCGTCGTCCGACCCGTGCGAATTATTCACGCTCTACCTAACTTCTTACCTCATTGTAATAGACGAGTTACTGCGAGTCAACGACATTCGCCGCCGACCAGTCACCGCCATCCGCGTTGAACTTGAACCTGACCTCTGATGCCACGAAATAAAAACAATACCGAAACCAATTGTTGAACAGCGTTTATTTAAATAAATCTCTTAAAATTACACGATCGAGAAGAGCAAAGTACCTATCGATTCAAGGACGCCCAGGTCGCCCAGTCTCGGTGATTATGTAAATATTGCACTCCGAGAGTCGCGAGGCAACTGCGTAAGGCTTCCAATTTTTTTTTTTTTTAATTTTAACTATAACAGGCAAGTAGGTACCTATTCGAAGTTATTGAGTGTGTATTCATTACATTAGATTAGATAATACTATTTAGCATTGAAGAATGTTATCGATGGTGCATAACAGATGTTGATTTCCATGTAATTTGATTCAGAAGCGAAATAAGCACGAAAGCTCATCAAAGCGAGACGGCTGCTATGGGTCTAATGCTGTCGCAGTTGACGCTAGCTGCACCTCGCTGCCACCGTGAAATTAACATTGATTCCACCACAGTTTCCTTTGTTCCAATGTGCCACAAAGATATGCAAGCTATGAAGACGAAGACATTAACTGCATAGCAGCTTCAGAAAATCTTTATTGAACGTGTGCATAGCTAAGAAATAAGCCGTTCACATAACCGGAAATGTAGAGTCCTCACACAAGATTATAACATTGTCGTTATTACTGTCATTATTGTGTATTACAAAGTTGCTTTGACTAACATCTAACATATTATTAGAGCCGTTTAGGATATTTCTACAAGCTTTATTTATACTTAATACGACAGGACTCACAAGACTCGTGATCATTTTGACTAAACCAGTGTTTTAAGTCGAGACGTTTTAATTTCAGACAGTTTTGCGCTATTTAAAGTTCTTTAAATTCAATGATCTTTTAATTGCAAAATTAGAGCAGAATCAAAGCTCAGCCGCAGTAAACGCAAACACAAACACAACGCAGTCACTTAGTTCCGCGGCAAACTGCAGCATTCTTCGCCGACACAGTGTTCATGTCAATGAACCGTGCTTAACCGCTTACTCAGCTTATGTAAAATGTCTCCGACTGCTTAGACGTAATTTTGTACAGCATTGAAGTAAATTATCTATAATACGTTCGAATCTGTAGATTACCATTATTATTAGTACTAACGTCAACTAAACCTAAATATTATTGTACAACAAGAAACTCCTAAACGAAACTATATTTACTTCAGATACAGTACGAGGCATATATACCGTTTTTTATTAAGTATATCTAAAAATGTAAAGGGGATTTCAGACCACGTGAATAACCATGGAATCTCGAAAAAAATCAGCTGTTCCATAGAAAAGTACAACATTGACTCGACTATAATGTATGGAACAGCTGATTTTTTTTTCGAGACTCCATGGTTGGCACCATAGTAAAAGTTGTTCATTTACGTGGTCTGAAATTCCCATTCCATTTTTAGATATGCTTAAAAATTAAGGGTGTAAAGTGGATGCCGGATAATTAGAAACACCAGTCGATTTTCATACAAACGAGGTAACTTTGAAGCCTTGGTTCTCCGTCAGGGATTTATCTAGCTGTGATCTGATGATGACCATCCAGGGAGTAAATGGAGGAGATCCAGATCACTATACACACCCAACTGATCTGATCAGCATTCTAAGAGCTATTTGGATATTTAAAAAAAACCGTGAAAAAAGCATTAAATTGTATGGAAATCCTGAAACTGAGAACTCTGATCCTTGCAGCTCTTAGAATGCTTATCAGACCAGTTGGGTGTGTATAGCGATCTGGATCTCCTCCATTTACTCCCTGGATGGCCTTCATCAGATCACAGCTAGATCAATCCCTGGCGGAGAACCAAGGCTTCAAAGTTACCGCCAATATATACAGCGTGAAATTTGCCAAATGATTAAAATTTCAGCGTGTATCTGTTAAATGTGAAAAAAAAAATAAAAAACCCGCCTGCATAAAAAGACAAGTCGACTGAAAAGATGGAAACAAGATTAAATAAATATTAAAGGCAACATGTCATAATAACATGCAGTCGTATCGGAGGCATGCATAAAGAAAGTGACATTATGAATGATTGAATTATATGCCTCCGACTGCATGTTATTATAACATGTTGCCTTTAATATTTATTTAATCTTGTTTCCATCTTTTCAGTCGACTTGTCTTTTTATGCAGGCGGGTTTTTTATTTTTTTTTAATTTATTTTATTATTTATCTCTTTTTAGTTATTATATATTACGGTCATGATATACCTTTTTGAAATCCTTATAATAAGCCCTTTAATTTGACACCCATATTGCAGTATTCTAAAAAAAAAATTTTTTTTTCACTACGTATAATAGCACCGTACAGCCGCCATGTTGGTTTTTTTTATAACGCCACCTTCTTTCGAACACTTGGGCTGAAAAGACAAATCTAACGATATCTTTATCATAGAAATCCGTTCAGCCGTTTGAAAGATATGAGGTAATAAAGAATATTACATACAAACATACAAACATACTTACAAGATACGCGCGAAAAACATAACCCGCAGTCGGGTAAAAAGAATGAGGGACTTTTGCAATATTAACAATGTAAAGATAAACAAAACTTTCTTAATATTTATTAAGGAAGTTTTGTTTCTAGTAAGTAGTACCTACTTAAGTATCTTTACATTGCCAAGTGCTAATAATGAAGGCCATTCAAAGAGCATGATTCACCAAAGTAAATATAAACTGGGCACGTGTGTCAATTCCTAAGGACGTTATTTAATAAAGATAGGCACGTCATGTTATTGTGGCAGTGGCACCGGATAAGCCGGCGACCGGCCGATTGTCTCGCGACTATCGTAAATAACTCCGGCCGTGTCCGGTATACCAGCCGAGCATACAGATACCGGCAACGATTGGCGAATCCTGACGTCCTCTAACTACGCTCCCTTGCCTCACTCGCCTCTAGATCAGGGACCGGAAAACCCCTTGATAGGGAAACCCTATTAAAAAGCTTGTTTCCTTTTCGATAGGGTTAGTCGACGATATGCTTACCGTATTGATAGGGTTTTTGAAAATAAGCCTATGAAATACCCAATCAAAAACAGCTTTAACGGTCAGCGGTTCATGAAATACCCAATCAAAACCCCTTTAACGGTAAGCGGTCCCGGTCCTACGGCCCAGGTGGGACTAGGTATAAATTGCTTTCATAGGGTTTCCCTGATAGGGTTTTCGGTTTTTAAAAACAAGTCTATGAAATACCCAATCAAAAACCCCTTTAACGGTAATCGGTTCCGGTCCTTGCTCTAGATACTGTCTATTCTAACGCAATGATAGAGACGCTTCAAGCGCGCGATTGAATACGAACTATGAAGGCGCAGTTGTATGCTCTCTGGGTGCGACCAGCAGGAAACAGCCTCCGCGCGCAGAATAAGGATTAACTTGACGTGTGCTGGCTCGAACCCCACTTGAACAAATCACCCACTGCCAAAGGTAACTTATTACCCACTGTCTCTATACGCATCCAAACGGCTACAACGTGGTGTTTATCAACATTCAATTTGATCAATGTTATCGTTGTCTTGAAAGAAGGTTGGAATTGCCCGTTGGCTACGAATTCCTGCCGAGGTAGAAACAATGGACATATGTTATAAATAGGTGGGATAAATAAAATGGTCGTTTATTTGGTCTATTTTATAGGCTGAACGTTATGCGAGGGGTGCATAGAGGGCGGGTAAAGATCGAGCGAGGCCGCGGCCGGCATAGGCCTGATAGCATCGCTCCGCGCTATAAATAGCCGCTGCTGGACCCTTGAACCAGCCAGCCGCCGCGTGTGGACCTCACTGCAGCCCTCGCAGGGCTACTGCTCGCGCGTTTTTCTACCAGATATTTAAATAATTAGACTATTGATTTATGTAACCCTAGCAAGAAACTACATACTCGTATTATGCACCACAACCTTTAGAACATGATGGTGCTTATTTGACCTGAACAGTTTTTCTGTGAAACACTTGACTGTACCTGCTAATTATTCTTACTTGCGTATAGAATTACGTATTATGTAAAAGGAAACAAACAATTTGCAGTAAAGCGATTAAAAAATACTTATCAGGCAGACATATTGTCTTGATAGAATAATTAAATTGTTCTTATTGTGGGGGTTATACCGTATACGTGTTTGCGAATCGCAATCGTACTTTTACGTGTTATTTAAGCTGCTACGCCAGCAGCCCCCTCGGTTGCACCGGTACCGCAAGAATCTGCCATAAAACACGGCGGACGGTGCGCAGCTTGTCGCTGGTTCGCTTTCGTTTGCGCATGCGGCCATCGCTTATTTTTTTTCCCTGATTAGAGTAAAAGATGCGCAACCGGTCGGGCGGCGGGCGAAGGCCGCGGCCAGGGACGGCGCAGCGGTGGCGCGCGCGAGTCGAGGACCTGCCCGCGCGCACTCCGCGCCCGCTAATGATGTGTCTCCACTGAACCACTCCTAATTGGACGAACGACCGCCTACTCCAGGAAAAAATGCACACGAGGACCACTTCGTAGAACAGCGAATAGTCTCGCGTCGCAACACGCAGCTTTGAATCATACAAATTATTAAATTCCGCTGAAATCGTTGACCGTATTAAAAAGTAACACAAAAAATAAGCCCTTATCTCGAATATAATTTGTCGATACACAGGCTCGTTTTCCGTTATCAAGATCTGTGAGGTGTGAATTTAAAACGAATCAGTTCTCGGGAAGTCGTTTGGGCAGTCGTTTTTTTTCTTGTTTTATATTATGATCCTTTCCACGATTTCTGTGGACATAACGCTCGAGGATAAGGTAAAATATCTGCGTTTTTATAGGTATTTACAGTTACCTGGAGCAATGATTTCTTTGTCCGTTACGTATCTGACTGAATGCGATTATGTCAGGAGCACGTACACTATAAGAATTGCCCTTTAATAACGGGAGAGCTGTAGTGAATTGTCGTAGATTGCAGACGCACTCAAGTTTACCTAGCTGTAAATAATGACACAATGGTAGACGATGTTCTGTCTTAATCGACGTGGCCACTGTATCGAGGGAAAAAAGGAACTTTGTGGAAGCTTCGATTTTACTGGAGCCAATAGCTTGAATAGCTGGAACAAATTATCAAAGTTTAGGTTTTATCAGCGCGAATATTGCAAATGAAAAATTAATGACGACGACGCTGTAACCGAGAGAATAAAAATTTTATGATAATTTAGGGACATATAAAAACGATGAATGGTATGGATGCGTGTGCCATCCGCCTATCACGCACCATGAAATTCCTACGTGGCCAGCCATTCATTTCGTTTAATAGCTTGTCAAATTGTCCACGAAAGCTCTCTGTCCAGCCACGTTCCATAAGCGTAGATAGATAGATAAAAAAAGTTTATTTGCTAAAACACACACATTCATACAAATAACAATACATAGGTAGGTACATTAAGTGAATAACTCATAAAAAGAAAAAAGGACAAACAAAATGGACATATAAAAGAGATAATCAGAAGAAGGCATGCATGTGTGTGCAGCAGCAAGAAGGGTCCAGTCTCGGTGTGTGAATTTTGCCTTTCGGCAAAACACCGATTTTCAGCCATCACCCAGATGAAACGCGGGTACCAGCAGCTGCGCTCGGTCGGGAACAAAGTGTGTGTGTGCTTGTGTGTGTGTGTGTGTGTGTGTGTGCGTGTGTGTGCGCTAGTGTGTGTGAGTGCACTGTGTGTGTAAAAATATAAATATAAGACTGGCATTGCAATAATTATTAACAATAACAAATATAAAATATATATATAATCAAATAATAATGGAAATATTCAATAAATTAATTGACAATTGGAATTAAGAAACCAAAGTAAAATAATAATTAGTAATTTGGGTGCAAACCTACAGAGTACAGACATAGATTCGGGTCCACGCGCCGCCAAAATCATCCAGATTACCACCCAGTCGGAATACCTAACGTATGAATCAATTATCATATTAAAAGGTAACGAAACGCAATAGTGTCGCGCATCTAATGAAACAACTGCTATTATAGTCCAGTTGTTTATTAAGTAATGATAATATTGTGAGTGTGACAGTCGACCATTAACTCTGTGACAGCACCGTGCATCAGAAGACTGGCAGTAAAAAGAGTCAACATCTTATGCACTTTTGTTTGGCCAATTACCATAAAACCAGACTTGTTAAGTCGTGAAGTTTTAGACACTTTAATATAGTAATCCGACTAACTAGTTAAGGACTAACCTGATAAATTAAGTGAGCTGTCATACATCGGCACTCTTTGTGCCTATATTTATCTTTTACAGAATACCATAAGTACAAGCTAAAGACAGACTGGACTGTCATTTTTAGTTAGGTCGAAAAGACCCTTTTCATTAAATGAAATTTTAATAAGAGTAAGCTGACTCCCGTCGTCAGCTGATGTCGCTCCGATGGACATATCCCAAGAAGTTATCTCCGACAAGTTGCCGGCCGATAGTTTCCGGGTTAGGTATCTCGTCTTATAAAATGTTATTTCTTGTTACAGCCATCGATGCGGCCTAACTAATGAAGATCTGAATAGGCGGTGGTGTAAGCCGAGTCCCGTTTTGCATCCTTCCATTTACCATACGAAGGTGAATATAGACATACCTAATAAGTGCTAAACATAAAATTTCGATTCAAAATATGCTTACACCGTAACGGGTGTTACAAACTAAGATTATAAACGAATACATTACGAGTGATAATCAGCAGTAACTGCAAGGAATGCAGTTTGATGTTTCTCATATACATCGGTACATTTAACAACTATCTAATTAACCCTACCTATTTTTGTCTTACCACCGT
The DNA here is from genome assembly GCA_950108535.1 of Agriphila straminella. Classification (NCBI taxonomy): domain Eukaryota; kingdom Metazoa; phylum Arthropoda; class Insecta; order Lepidoptera; family Crambidae; genus Agriphila; species Agriphila straminella. The sequence goes on along the minus strand of OX467306.1, from coordinate 6,856,310 downwards.
TGATAAGCTTTTTGATAGGCCCTGATAGTCTGTACCCCAACAGTGAAGGCACTTAAATATCTCTTGAATGAGGATAACTTGATTAATTATTGCCACTTTTACAGGGTCTGATAGAGTACTTAGTACGCGTGTGGAAGAAGTCCCCGCTGGTTTACTGCGACTACCACGGTCACTCGCGCAAGAAGAATGTCTTCTTCTACGGATGTGCTGCTGCCGAGAGCTGGTGCAGTAACGACCGACTGGTCCAGGACGAGCCCGTCAAATACCTGGTTTGTAACTGAACATACGCGATTTACAGTCTAAACAACTTCGAGTCAAACCAAACCAAACTTACGACTTTAAAAATATGTTTATAAGTTTTACTACTTACAGTGAAAGAAAAAAAATGAACCCAGAATAATAGAAACCAGAAATCTTTTTTTTTTTTTACATTTTTTTTTAAACCATAATGCAATGGCGACAATTATTATTATTTAATTAGGAAAGTTGGAGGAAAATACACGGGGTGTATCTTTTTTGCACTAGTAAAAGTTTTCGAATAAAACATCACAAGCATGATTAATGACCAGTTACCAATTAAAGCAGCACCGTAGCTACGAAGGCAATAGCCTGCCATATCGGTGCATTGCACACATAACAGAGCTGACGCAAAAAAGAATAGATTTAAAATGCTACAAACCAGCAATTCCAGTCTTTCTAACGAGGCGCAAATCGCAATAGGAAGTGTTTATACCTACTTAATTTATTGGAGACATAATGAATGCCTTAATGATTTCACGAAATCCCCTTGATCTTACGATAAGTAAATTAACCTATACATGTTTTTCATCAACTGTTCCATGAATTTATTTCCACAAAGCCTGCATTACATGCTTACCTACTTACATTTTTATGTACCTATGTTGGTGGGACGAGAATAAACAATAGTGTCTGAAAATGGTCTGAAACATTGATCGTTACATTTAAACTCACCAAATTCGTTTGGATGCCGCATGAAAAGATTAAGTTAAAACTGGCTTGACTCATGAAATGATATCTGTAGAAAGGACCAAAATCAAAACCATTCGTACTTTGGATTATTCGAAGGAAATCGTGCTGAAATTGACAAGAGATTCTCATCAAACTTGCATACCTCCTTTAGTCTCAGCGTGGGTCGTCGATGGTCGAGATGGTGGAGAGATTATTGCTTTGATTGCCCTAGGCAATACCGTAGACATTCCACATATAGATTTATCTTGTTCTATAGCGAAGCTATCATTCCATATATTTTGATCAACCAACACAAACAGTGAGATGGAGTGCGGGGCCTATTACAAAAATAACGTACGCAATTGCGTAACGCAGTCACTTGGCCACGATAATCGTGCGCAGTTCGTCAGTTGTAGATATAACAACATTTTGAATTTGACTATCGTTGCCCATAGACTATTGAACGAATGATGTCGGATACTCTAGAGAGAAACTGACAAACTTACGCAATCACTTCGCGATATCGCATACGCAGTGCTTTGTAATAGGAAACAATTAAAACGAAGCACGGACGCAGCTGCGTGTATCGCATTAAACTTTTCGTATAGACCCCGATGGAATAAGCCCATATAATAACTATGTTTACTTCGGAATGGTTGTAAAACTTAGTTACAATCGCAGGAAATTATTCCATGTTGCCCATTCAACTGATACGAATAGACGGTAGAGCAGTACCACTGACATTTCACCTACAGATTTATTTTACTCTATGGCAATGTAATTATCATCTATATTTATGTTAATTCGTGATTTCGATTTATGTTGATTTTCTCCGAACTCCCTCCCTTTCGAGCCTCACGTGATGGACCCATGGCCCCATATCAGCCACATGATCTGATGATGATTAACATAGCATTGATGACAGATGCTGCCCGCGCTGATGCACCGCGTGTCGCCGGCGTTCGCGCTCGGCTCGTGCTCGTTCCGCGTGGAGCGCGAGCGCGAGAGCACCGCGCGCGTCACCGTGTGGCGGCACCTCGGCGTCACCCGCTCCTACACCATGGAGGCCTCCTTCTGCGGATTCGACCGGGGACCGTTTAAGGTAAACACTATCCATACTAAACCACAAAATAGATAATAGTACTAGCGTACAGAAGTTACACTCCGCAAAATCGTTCAATCGACTCTTGCTCCGACACAATAAAGTGCAATTCAGGTCGCACAGCGCTCTCTTCGATCCCAAACATGCACTTAGTAGTTGCCTCTCTTCCTATCGCGTAGGTCTTATCTTTTCTGACGTTGAAATTTGTCCTCTTAGAGGACGCCGAGCGCTTCACACTCGCGCGCGGAGCGACAGGAGCCCTGACTAAACTGACACTACTACTAACACGAGGCACTAGAGATATCACTAGTGGTTTTATAGAGGTATAAACCTCGCGTTTGTGACATTTTTTTATCGTATTTAGAAATAGCTGAAATATGATTTCCCCACATCTCCGCCTTTTTGAAAAAAAAAATATTTCGAAAAACTGAATCGACAAAAAAATATTTGTAATTATAGAACCTGCTCACACAATTTCATGAGAATCGGTTGAGAAATGCGATCTGTAGAGGTGAACGAACGGACAGCTGGAAAGCCGTTCTGCCGGACAGACAAAAGCATTTTTGCCCAAGCTAAAACGGGGACGCTTCGCGCTCGCTTGGTCAATAAATGTAAAAGTAGCACTTTCTATCAGTTTATGAAAAATAGGGATAATATTATTCCCGAAATTCTCATATGAAACTCCTACGGACGAAGTCAAGTCACAGACAACAATTAACAACAAACTCAGCACACAAAATAATGGTAAAGCTAGGGTTTCCTAGGATGACGGTGCCGTCATATTACGGCCGTAATTTAGCGGCGTTTTCTATGAAAACAATACGGCGCGCCATATTGTTTTCATAGACAACGTTCTACGCCGCTAAATTACGGCCGTAATATGACGGCACCGTCATCCTAGGAAACTCTATCTTAAGAGTTAGTTCCTGTACTCACTCTTTTGAGAATCGAAAAAATGACGCAAAATGGCTTCGGAAAAGTGTGTACATACGGCTATGTTAGGAAGGTACATTATAGTAAACAGGATGGTGCTATATATTTTAACTCAGGTGTAGTTATTTCCATTAAATATACATAAGGCAAGATTATCCCATTATTTCAGGCAACACGCGCAGTAGTACCTACTTACGTAAGAACTTTACCTAATATTTGAATTATAGTGCATAATTACATGGCTACTTAAAAATAATCTTATTCAAGAGTGTATAATTATATTATTAACAGCCTGCCATCTAACCGGACGTCAATCTAAAACTTAACTGGATCGTCTAGGGATTCTATATAGCTAGGGTACTTAGTAACTTAGTAAATTCCTTCAAAAACCTGATATTTTTCATAAACAAAATTCTTAACAGTCACAATCATAAAGTTCGTTAATTTACTTTGGTATTTTAACTTAAGCAAAGGGTTAAAGATTTGCCGTGTTATTACAAAAGATTTTTAAACACTGTTTAACTTAGACGCCTGTTTAAATGTGATGCTGTCACTTTTTTGACAATAGACAGCATCACACTTAAACAGGCGTCTAAGTTAAACAGAAAAAAAATCTAAACTTGGTTGATGTTTTACATAATACTTACTATAAAGTAACGTTACTAAATTGTTCTTTTCGTATAAGGAGGAGTCTCATAATCTTTATATGAAAGTAATAAAATTGTATGGAAGTAAATACCCCATCCTTATCTAACCCTGCTTTCATAGCATCAAGTACCTGCAAAATGCAGTCTTTTTATGATCAGATACATCTTATCTTACGTCTAAGCCAATTAGAAATGACAGCTGATCTAGAGTAACGATGCAGCTACTTACTTAGGTCCTGGCAACTGGATTAATATTGCTAGATATTCAGACAGTATAGTGTAATAGATACTGGATGCTAATAACTTGTGGGAGTTATTTTTATTCCGCAAGTTAATTTAATGGGAATATGGAAGCTATCCCTTACTAAGTACAGTTACTAGACTTAACCATAAGTACCTAACGTAATGATCTTGCATGTGAAAATGTGGTTCAGACTACCTCATATGTAAATGTTAAATATAGATGCGTTTTAGTTAAATTATCACCATCGACAAAGTATATAAATTAAGTCACTCTTATAACATATTATAGCCGTATACATAATTATTTATAGGCAATAATTATGACAAGAAGTACGAGATGACATCAATTTTGCAGTTAAGAACCTTCGCAATGCAGTTGGTTTTCTTAAACATTAAGTTTATTTTTCAAACAAATCACAATTGAGGTAAATCTTATTATACTTATGGAGTAATAAATTGTCACGCGTAAATAATACATAAATAATAAGTTATTGCGTACGATTTGTCTTTGCCTCACTATCGGTCGTGCAAAATAGCTCATAATAAGTATCTGTTGTACTAGTTTTTTTTATTATAATTTCTTATATTAAAAAAAAACTACCGTCGACGACAAAAAACTACTTACAAAGTTAAAAAAATATCCTGCGAAAACATCATTATGTTACGTCAATATACATTATTTTGCGCACTTAAGTAAGAACTTACGGCATTTCATACAAACTTTCAACTTATTTTTCGAAATTAATAAACCGATTTTAATAAATCTTCATACGCATAAGCAGGATACATAGGTCTAAAAAGTAACTTGAGAACATTTTTGAAATGTCCTATTTTAAAAAAGATAAGTACCTACTTAATTGAAAATTTTTGATTCTATGGAAATTTAAAATCGGTCTAATTTAGCTGTAACACTATTTTTATCGAAAATGTTTTAAATTAGGTAACTTTTTAGATCAATGTATTCTGTTTATGTGTGAAGTGTGATTTCATTAAAATCGGCTCATTCGTTTCACAAAATAAGGACTTGAAAGTTTATATGAAATACCGTATTTCATCACTGCTCCTTAGCACAATCTAACGCCCTTAAGGTGGTTCGATGAGCTCAGTAGCGCCACCAATGGAAATAAATCATTTACGTTGTATCAAGGGCTTAGAATAAAAGTTTTGGATATTTTGCGCAAATAGAAGAGTAAAGTGCAATTTTTAAACATTTTTTCATGGCCTCAAATATAAACAATAAGTTATGAATGTCGATATTGCTAAATGTGGATACTTTTGGAACTAGTGACATGCACGACTTATTGCTTAAGTTTGAGTTCTTGAAACTTCATTTAGTAAATGCATTTTAGTCCTTTATTTGCGCAAAATCATCAAAACTTATAATCTAAACCCTTGATAAAACGTAATTGAAATTATTTCCATTGGTGGCGCTACTGAGCTCATCGAACCACCTTAAGCACAATAATTAATCACTGTTATTTTTTTAAGTATATCTAAAAATGAAAAGGGTTGTTCGGACCACGTGAATGAACAACTTTTACTATGAGGCCAACCACGAAATCGCGAAAAAAAATCAGCTGTTCCATACATTATAGTCGAGTCGATGTTGTACTTTTCTATGGAACAGCAGAATTTTTTTTTCGCGATTTCGTTGTGGGCCCCATAGTAAAAGTGGTTCATTCACGTGATCTGAAATCCCCTTTTCATTTTAGATATACTTAAAAAATAACGGTGTATAAAGTCGAAATAATTTGACTTGACTAGGCATTTTTAACGTATTTCTGTTTATTTTTTTGTGGCAGGGCTTCCACCTGAACACGCAGCACCTGCAGAGCGTCGGCAGCGACTTCTGCGAGGCCCTGAATGGCCTCAACGAAACCGCCACCAACGTTGATATACAGCTCACCAAGGACCTTAACGGGTGAGATGCTCTTACTTAACAAGATAGGCATCATTTCCTAAAGACGAAAAGCTGAAAATCAATTATTACATGGGCCACCAATCAAGAAAAAATCATTAGAACGAAATAACTATGATGTTTAATAAAATTCTGAAAAATATAAAAACTAAATAGTATTAGTTAGTTATAAACTATTTTTGTATGCGTTAATTCTTAGTTTAAATGTGTTCGTCTAGTTACAATCTGGATTAACACCTAAAATGGCCACTTTGGGTGAGGCTAAACACATTTAAACGAGGCAAAAACGCATACCTACAAAAATAGTTAATAACTAATACTACTTTTATATTTTTCAGAATTGTATTAAACACAGATATAGGGTTGTGGTTATATTTTCGTTGTAATTATTTATTCTTGATCGAAATAACAAGGGATACAATGATTGAATTGATTACGTACGCCCGTCAGCACTAATATTATTACCTGAATACTTATTGCTTTGATATTAATTGCTAAAAAGAGAATCCTTGAAGAGTCCAAACATAACCCACTGCATAGGTATTTTTATTTCAAATTCATAAGGAACATAAAGTGGTAAAAACTACCGTACAAAAGACATCAACGCATGCCAAATTTTACGAAAATATTATTTATTAATTAATTGTTCTTTTTTACTTAAAACGTTCTTATTTCTTTTTCATTTAACAGAAATATTATTGAAATTAGTCTGAAAGGAGCAGAAGCAGCCAGGCAAGTTACAGAAAGTGATAATCACTATGCTCTAAACTAACTAACGCTAATATTTTAATCATTTATCAACTTACAAAGCCAATCTTTTTAATTTGAACATAATATTGTTGTATGGGTTTTTGCATCCAGCGTGCATCTAGCACGCACCAGTTATGCGTGTGTTTAACTTTCCACACAACTAACTATATAAAATAAAACCATCCAGTCCATTTGAGGCCCATGCCAACTATTATATATTCTGTGCCCATGCTCCCTGTGTATCCTAGCTCATAGCTAATACACCGTTTATTTTTAAGTAATAATATCTAAAATGAAAAGGTGATTTCAGACCACGTGATTGAACAACTTTTACTATGGGGCCAACCATGGAATCGCGAAAAAAAAATCAGCTGGTCCATACATTATAGTCGAGTTGATGTTGTACTTTTCGAGATTCCGTGGTTAGCCTCATAGTAAAAGTTTTTCATTCACGTGGTCTGAAATCCCTTTACATTTTTACATATACTAAATAAATAAAAAACGGTGTATAAACGAATTCATAATATTTCATTTGTGTATATAACACCTAACCTTTCCTAGACATTTTTTTCTTTTTACTGCGAAACTAGTAAATTAATACGTAAACTAATAAATTAGTACGTAAAATTAATTTAGGTAGGTATATACCTACTTTTAATAAAAATACAGATAAGAGATAACTTATATTCTTTCATATATTTACCTACTCAAATACCTACCTATCGTATTAAAAATTAGGAAGAATCATATTACATTCAAAGGTGGTTTACTATATTGTCATAATAGTAACGTTTAACATAACAATAACGTTAAAAAAATGTTTGTGTGCAATTATTACTCAATCGAGCAAATGATATTCAAAATCAAGTTATGTAGACTCTAGTCAATCATCAAACCTGGCTCCGAATTTACAAAGAAGGACGACCACTTCCCATACAAGCGTTGACCTGTCACCATACAAAAGGGGATAACGTTTCCCACCCTTTAAACCTTAACCTACAGCAATTAATTTTTGGTATGTTTTTGAAATGCCTAAAAACTAGGGCTGTACGGTTTGTTTTTTTTAAATCTAATATTATGTAATAGATTTTGAAATTGTTGCATTTTAGTGATTTCATTCAAAACAAAAAAGTGCCAATATTTTCAAATCTACAATTAATATTTAAAAAATCAAAACGTATAGCCCTAGTTTTAGGCAATTCAAAAACGTTATCGCCGTTTGTATGGAAACCGCTTGCTTGACAATCCTTTTAATTTATTTACATAGTCATTTATAAAGATAAAACTCTGTTTGCAGGGTAATCGCGGTGGACAGCGAACCGGGCTCCGGATCGGACAGCGTCCTGAAAACTGACTCCGATGAAGACTTCGACTAATTAGGCGTTGGTTAGGTTTAGGATAAGACTAGAAGCATCTACACAGTACTTCAGTAAATAATTCCAAGTCTGATTCAAATCAAACTGATAAGAACAAGGCACAGTGCCGAAATTACTACTAGTTAAATGTCATTATGTCACAAAATACATTTGATTCACAAAATCATTGAAACGAGTCATGAAGAAGTTATTTTTTTATTATACTTAATCTTTATTTTGGTATTGTATCTTTACCTTACATACAGTTTCACGTAAATGTTGTGGTTTATTTATTAAAAATCGTGCAAGTATTGTGTGCTCCTGTGATCTATATTTTTTATTTTTTGTTTTGGTTAATGATAATGTAATTAAATTTTTAAGATGCTTGTGATCTCATTTAAAATAAATTATGAAATTTCATATTTTGTTCTTTATTCACAAAAATAGTTGTGAGATTTTTTCTAGCAAACTACTTTCTAAAAAGCATTGTGTATTATCGCACATTGATGAACCAACACAAGCAATAAAACAAAACAAATAGCGAACCTTCAATAGGCAACATAGTTCCTCAATGAAAAGTTGAAATTCCTTTTTACGACAAAATAAATCAACAAGTCCTGTGAATAAAACAAGTGCTTGTGCTAACAACGAGATGGTGATGCCAGACACCGTCACAAAGAATCGAAGTGTTTCCTCGCGTTCGACTGCACAAAAGGCTATAAGTTAATTTTAGTGCCTGTGAAAGAGTAAACACGACTTTTTGTTGTGCGCCGTGTTGACCCGACGTTTATTGTGAGTCACTTGTTTTCATTTTGCGCTAATATACATTTCAATTATGTGGGGTAAAGCCTCGATGTATGATGCTGTGCGATTTTGGAAGAACAATAGGGTTAATGGTGAAGCTTGGTTTAAATGACGGCCTCCTTGGCCGAGGCGCAGCGAGCGATGCTACAGCTTTTTCCTCTCCGAACACGGGTCCCCTTGGGGGTTATTGGGATCCACAGATATTTTTTTTTGCCTCTTTGACTCCCATGAGAACCTCAAGATTATGTATTGTGACCTTGATACTTTAAATTTAAAAATAATAATAGCTTTATTGCACACGACAAAAACAAAAAAACAGAAAGAAACAAAAAAAGGCAAAAGAAAACTTACAAAAGGCGGCCTTATTGCTAAATAGCAATCTATTCCAGTCAATCTTGGGTGAAAGAAAATAAATAAGCAGAAGTAGAGGAATGGGTGCAAAGGACAGGTAATGTATATAGATAGAAAGAGAATATTTGAAAGTTACCAGTAGATTTTCAAAATTCAAACGTTCACACGTGTCTCGATAAATTCCTCAACTTTTGGTACTAGTCCGATCTCGATCCTCCCAAAATCCTCGGAGATATGGCTAAAAATACGTCTCAGGCGATTTGCACCTGATAACCATTTTCAATGGTAAAAATATTGGTTTAGTTGTATAGTTGGATTCCGTCAATCAAGCTACACATACCTTACTTCTTGGTATAACCCCCGAGCTCAGTTTTCTGAACGGCTATCAATGCGTTTCTTTTATTTGCTATACAGCGAGAAAGAGATGTAACTACTTATAGCAATTCATAAACCTGACAAGTTTTAAGAACTCGTAATTTCCCTCCAGCCCTATAAATAATGTTGAATAGGTAGGTATAGTGTGCTGCATTTTTTCAATAAAATAACGTAAGTATAGAAAAAAAAATATAATTATCTCAAAACTCAATATATTGTCATTATCAACAATTAATCACATTTTACAACTACTTTTACAATAAATAATAGAAAAAGTTGCATTATTTGCACCTCTATGAAAATTATCGTTCAGATATTGGGAAACAACAACAATAAAATTGGTTAAAAATACTTTTTAAAATGCTTTGTAAGTTGTTCTTACTACTATAAATTATCACAAATTAATACGAATCTACATTGGTTTTATGTGATGTAATATTGTGTATTACTCTTGTCTAATAAAAAATACGCAGTAAGGACCATCCGCCATTTTCAATGTCCCCACTGCTGGGGCGCAGGCCTTCCTTATGGGTGGATAAGGATGAGCCATAACCCACCACGCGGGCCCAATGCGGATTGGTGGGTGTTAACGACTGCAAATGCGGATGGACACGGAGGAGCTCGAGATAATACATTTTTGGTCACCCATCCCATGACCGACCCTTGCGAAAGTTGCTTAACCTCCGCAATCGCTGGGCCAGGCACTATGCGACTGCGCCACTGAGCTCCTCAGTAGCACAGCAGCTGAGCAGCAGTAAGGATATTCGGCATTAAATAATCATGTTTTGATTTCAATCACATGACTCAATAAATTCATACCAGATTAAAAAAAATATTACACATTTTAGTTGCTAAAAATATTTAACAATATTAATAAAATTAATGAGTTACACATTACTGCGATTGAATATACCGTTAAAATTATTAAACATATGCAAAGTTATCAATCAAACGAGTTAACTAAAAATATTATTAGCGTAACATTAAATTATTATCAAGCTACAATTCAGAATTTTATGGACACTAAAATTATGAACCGTGGAATTAGAAATGCTTATTATAAGTTTACCTTCTCGATAGCTATAAAAATACAAGGACCATTATTATATAGATATCCTTATTATTTTTCTGACAACCATTACAAAATAGTCTTTTTTTAAATTTTATTCTATCGGTCTTCTAAAATTATAATACATAGGTACTGGCTTTTACAAAGAGATGTTTTAGGGCTTCGAAATACCACGACTCTTACGTAAGGTTTTTAACACATATAACATAATTATAAGCTTTATGGGTATTTAGTATATACGCTACGCACTGAGCAACAGCGTCATCTTTTGTAATTATTAATGTGCTTTGAAATAAAAACTCGTCTAATTAATCAAATTGAATACAAATTATTTAATAAAAATGATGACTATCTACATAATGTGCAGTTGTTCTTAATTTAAATTACTTACTTCACTAGTCACAATAAATATAGGATTATTACGTCTGTTATAACTAGAGATCGGATAATCGGATACAAATTCACCAATAGCCAATTGTTGCTAACATATTAATATTATGGAAGCGGCTTCTTAAAATATTTAAAATTCTTAAAATGAAGTTTAATAGGCCTTGTTACAACATAAAAAGATTGTGTTTGATTCTTCAAAAATAAAAGAAAAGTAGGGAAAAGCAACTAGGTAAGTAATTATGATTGTAACAGGCCAACTGGAATTTGTGTCAAATCGGGTTTATTTATTATCTCAGGGGAGTATACACGAAAATTAGTTAATCTCGGAATCCTTGGATTTTTCAAAAGCCTTAGATTTTTTCGATAAAAAAGTGCTTTCCATAATACCTAACATCTGAACTTTAGTCAAATATGCATCCGAATATCCGATCTCTAGTTATAACTATACAATACAGTCGAGTTCAATAATTATGTACCTTTGACAGTTCATCAACCTAAATAAAATACCAAATACTTCTGTAAAAGTCCTGTCAAATGTGCTAACATATTAATGAAGTCAACTGTAATGTTCTTTCTTATCTCTATTAGCCTATTGAATTACCTAGTAACTCAGAATCTGTAATTAAGCTTTTGTCTGCTTCCTACTAGTCTGATAAAATTGTTTCTTAAGGCGAGGCAGTTTCCGAAATTTACTCTTTCACTATGTCTTTAGAATAAGGTTGAATATTGCATAGCTTTAACTGACGCTTCGCCAGAAATTTGACGAAATTTAGTACATTTTTATTGATTTCTGAAATACTGGATCGTTTATTAAAATGTACTCGGTTATTGTGTTAGATCGATATAAAAGCTATCCTTTTTGCATAAAAAATCATATCACTGTCGTTGAAAATTACGAAATCGGACGATTTGAAATTTATTTTTATAAGTTTTTATGGTGTAATTCAGGATTTTTTTACAGAGTTACCATGCCATTTTTCAATATTCTGTTCGGTTATTGTGTTTTTTTTGTTTCTTTTTCAGTCTACAGTAATTTTTGTGAAGTAGAATTCTACATCAGTTCTTCACATTGGATGTACAAAAATCAGACTTTTCATCAGATCGTGAACCGGCCTCGCCTTAATATACAGCGTGTTAATGAATGGACCTAAAAGGGAAAACCGTTTCTTTGAACCATCAAACTGAACAACTTTCACTATGGGACCAACTCTGAAATTGCGAAAAAATCAGCTTTTGATATTTTTTGTATGAAACAGCTGATTTCTTTCTTCGCGATTTCAGAGTTGGTCAGTTGTTCAGTTTGATGGTCCAAAGAAACGGTTTTCCCTTTTAGGTCCATTCATTAACACGTTGTATATACCGGGCATAGAATTATTAATTAACTTTAAGCTAACATTTTGAACTTAATTGAGCATCAAAATAATGTAAAGCAAATTTAACATCCGCAAAAAAGATAAAAATATTGCAATATTTGGCTCGCTCGCGCATATACAATACAATAAAAATTTATCAAGCAGAGAAAAGTAGTAAAAAATTAATGTTACACTATTCGATCAAGAATACCCCTAGATAGCCGGTACTCTGGTCACAGAGTTTCAATAGCGGCCCCCGCCAATAACGCCTCACTTTCAAACTGAGTTAGTTCGCTTGCGATTGCGCCAACATACAAAAAACTATAAAAATAATTATCGAAACACAAATACCTATATCAGATGGAAAATCATACTTTCGGTAAATAAATGTAAATGATAAAACATCTAAATTATTTTATTGAAACAAAGCTTTTTAATTTTTACGAGCTAACGCCAAATTCCATCCACTGATGTTTGGCCAAATGTTGGTTATTTTTATTTAAAACAAGAAAATTAAAAAATTAAACTGTAATTGTACTGTAATTTTATAATGACGTATGTACAAACTTATACAAGGTATTCTCTTCTTTGTTTCTTACTATTTAAAGTTGAATTTGGAAATCATTGTTGTTGTTTACATATACAAATACCCAGGTTGGTGTTACGAATTTCAACATTTCGAATGGCTTTTTGTCATTCGTGTTGTAAGATCATCAACAAGTGAACGTTGACACAAACAAAATTGCGATTTAGATTTAACAGCTAAGGCATAAATTAAACTGATAAACGCTGTAGGTCATTTTTATTCTAGTTTTGTCAGTCGGTGCCATATTCGCTTGTTTTTTGTGCGTGAAGCGTTATCTAGGATATTCTTGATCGAAGATAACACTACATTACAGGTTTATAAAGGTGAGTGAGACCTGCGCACGCGCACACAATTTATATGCCTCGGATGAAGCTCGGGTCATAACTACACGAACGTCACGCTAACCGCTCGCAAACATAATTTGCTAGAATTACTTAGGTACCTTTAGATATTACCTAAAGATTCTAAAGGTATTCTATATTTCTAAAATACACGCGCCGCACTGTTCATGCAGGTGCGCATGTGTGAACCTTTAATGAAATTCAGACATCGTCTACTATCTATGTTATTTAACACTTTAGTTTGTTCTAGGTTATAATCACAGTATACGTCTTTATTTAGTACAGGATAGAAAAATAAATATATACTCGTCACAGGCGATCTTCTAGTATACGGTAGAAACTGGAAAACATCACTGCCTGCTGGTGTGGAGACTGCAGTTAATGGACAGGGGTCCAATCGCGCTAATTTTCAACGAAAAAACCGAAGCAAAATCGTTTACAGAAAAGATACTCGCTTAAGTCTTGTTAAAATTGTTGAAAGCTATGCCTAGAGAGGTTAGGATGCCAATCTTTGACAATTTTAAAGCTAAACGAAAGATTTTCAGGTTAATATAACCTAAATGAGAACCTAACGCTTTTGGTTGGATCCTTCAGAATTAGCGCGATTGGGCCCCAGAAATCGACGAAAGCTATCATGTCATACATAAGCAGCACAATTTAGTAATTAAAATAATTAAGTATAACATTTTTTATTGAAGTTACACGCAACTGGAAACAGTAATTTTTATTATTACTAAATCATGATCAGTTTATACGCCCATTTCAATAAATGGGAATGCTTCAAGATTTTGGACGCTTTAATTTTTTATTGGAAAAGGTTTTATCTATATTTTTTTAAATATCTAAGCGTTTATTAGTATGTATAATATAAAGTCAACGTTACCGCGGCTTGCGACGTTAGCGGGCGGGGAACGAGTGCCCTAAGAAGGGCGGGATCATTGTGTTAAAAAGTTAGATTATTTTATTTTATTGAAGCTCGCTTTTGTTATCGTTTAATAATTTTGCATTTTTTCAATTTAAACACTCATTTGAAGCGTCTTCATTTAATTCTTGTTATTGACACTTTATAGTTTCTTTTAAACGTGTTTTTTGCTTTGGACATACTTTTATACAGGGTGATTAACGTGAATTGACCAAAAATGGAAGAAGTTTCTTCGGACCGTCAAACTGAACTTTTACTATGGTGGGACCAACTCTGAAATCGTGAAGCTGTTTCATACAAAAATTAATAACAAAAATATGAAAATGTAAGAAACAGCTGTTTTTTTTCGCGATTTCAGAGTCGGTTCCTTAGTAAAAGTTGATCAGTTTGATGGTTAGAAGAAACGGTTTTCCTATTTTTAGTTCATTCCTTAACACCATCGATCATCTATACCTGTGGATGTAGCAGGTCATACAATATCAAAGGTGAAATGTGGCACATGCCGTTTGATAAACCACGCGACACTAAGGCTGAGTTGCACCATCTAACTTTAACAATAACAAGCTTGTTAAAGTACCGGTAAGGCACAAGTTAGTCAAAAAAAGAGGTTGCCAGCCATCATAAAATGTCCTTTGACAATTTTGACGTGACAAATAGGTAGCATTATCATTTGTCGATAACTTTAACTTTGACAGCGTTTTGGTGCAACTCACACTTAATGTTGTGTACAAGTTGTATGACAAGTGGGGGACATTCATAGTGGGCTGCGTTTTGGGGGAGTTTGAGGTGTCCCACAAATGCTATCGCCATGCAATATCCACAGGTATACAGCGAGAAATTTTAATCATTTGGTTCCCGCAGTGGGGTGGTTCCACTCATGATTACAAGCAACTTTACTATAATAAAATAAATATAAATATAATAGGTACCTTCTCAACCTAAATGTATTGAAGCTGTTTTAATGTAAAAGTTGCTTGTAATCAATCATGAGTGGAACCATCCCCTTACGGGAACCAAATGAATAAAAATTTCAGCGTGTAGATGATCGAAAATTAACACGTTATATAATGTTGACGTTACACGCGCCTCGCGAGTCCCCCCTGTAGTGGACGCGGAGGGGTGGTCAGGGGGGTCATTGCGCGGGCGCGGGCGCGGGGGCGGGCGCGGGGGCGCGCGGGCGCGGCGGCTGGCGGCGCTGGCGCGCGAGGAACGAATGCCCCGCAGAGAGGAGGGCGAAGCGCGTTTCGACCGCGTCTCTGTGGCACCGAGCGCCTAGTTGGTACCACGCGGACGCTAGCAGCCGCTGCTCGTTGTTCGTGCGAGCACTTTCGGAGCTACTGCCGCTGCCGCTGCCGCTCCATCTAGTGGCAGGGAGAGAGACATTAGAATAAATCTTCTTTTACATGTTAGATTGATTTCGGCTTATTCCGTTTATATCAACTATGACGGGGTGGATAGATGGACACGGGTTTACCGAGTATCCATCTTAGGGTGGCTGTTTCAGGGTGGATATACAGAATAAGCCTTTATTTCATACAACCTTTTGATAAATTTACGCCAGCAGATATAGTATAAAAAGTTATGTGCTGGTAATTGTTTACAAACTTCTCAACAAAAAATAAATAAAAATAACAACTCTTCTATAAACATCGAAAGCCGAAAGTTGCCAAATTAAAGTAGGTAGCAAAACAAGAAATCCTAAATTTTACCAAAATTTCAGTTCAGACAAAACGGAAAAATGCCCGAGCAATTTTCTGGCTTCATTGAAAATAGAACCGTACCATATTACAATAATCTAAAGCAGAAAATTGTATGAATATCGACGTATTGGTCTCGCGCATGCTCGATACCACTATTAGTAAGTAAGTAAGTAAGTAAATCGTTTATTGGCCACAAAGTAGGAAACAAAACAGAAAAACGAAAACAAAGTGTGCGGCCAACTAGGCACCAGCCTCAGCTTATGCTACTACGACACAAGGCCGTCGCAGCGCTGGTATTCTGGTGGGGCCTAATCAGTGGCGACATTGGACGTACAAAATATTTAAATAATTACAAAAACACAAATTAATATCTACACATACATAACAGCGAAACATTGGGTTGGCTGTACAGCCTTCAATTCCCTTGCTTCCATAGTAAAGGAAGGTTGTCTTAAAAATAAACTTATATTTTAGTCTAGTCTATGATTGACTAAAAAAAAGAAAAGAAGAAAAGTGACAACTGACAAACATAAAAATTAATAATGATGCTGGCGGTGAAATTATTTTACAAAAAAAGGACCTACCTACGTTTACCTACGTATACTATTACGCTTATTATATTACGGTCCTATTTTCAATGAAGACAGAAAATTGCTCAAGCATTTTTCCCTTCTGTCTGAACTCAAGTAACAAGTAAATGTACTCACTCGTGCCTATTGTTGTTAGCCGGCGTAGCCCCCCCTCTAGAGGCGCTCGCACTATTGCTGCCCGCACCGCGCGAGTCGCCTAACGTTATATCTGATAATGACGGCTGACCTGCAAACAAAAAACAATAAAAAAACCGGCCAAGTGCGAGTCGGGATCGGGACTCACGCGCGAAGGGTTCCGTACCAAAAAACGGCAAAAAAAAAAAAAAAACACGTTTGTTGTATGGGAGTCCACTTAAATATTTATTTTATTCTGTTTTAGTATTTGTTGTTATAGCGGCAACAGAAATACATCATCTGTGAACATTTTAACTGTCTAGCTATCACGGTTCATGAGATACAGCCTGGTGACAGACAGACAGACAGACGGACAGCGACAGTAATAGGGTCCCGTTTTTACCCTTTGGGTACGGAACCCTAAAAACTGCATCAAAATCGGCTTATTCGTTTGGGAGCTACGTTGCCTCAGATACACAAAGGAAAAAGTTGCCTAGGATACTTTTTATCCTGGTCAAATTTTCCCTAGGGTCCACGCGGACGAAGTGGTGGGCGGAAACTAGTAAGAAATAAAGGTTGTCGATGCATAGAGCAAATCGGTTTGTTCAGCGTATCAAAGAGGTTCACAGAATAAACTAAACCAAGAATCACATTATAAACACAGAATAGATAATAGTACTAGCGTACAGAAGCTACACTCCGCAAAATCATTTAAATAAATACCGACTCTTGCTCCGACACAATAAAGGCCAATTCAGGTCGCACAGCGCTCTCTCTTTTCAATTATATTCACCTATGACTGACGTATGAAATCGGTCCGTCCGGACGGAACCGCCCCGGCTACTTGTAGCTTCATTCCAAGAGTACAAAATAGGAGCGTTTTACCTACCATTAAAACGCATATTGTGTCTGAAGCCTTATTCGAAGCCTTGGTAAACAGATTGAGAATAGCGGAGCCTTCCCGTTACCGTTCAGCATCATTATTATAGATCTATCTTACTAAATTACGTCACATCCGCATCCGTGTGACGTCATATCTCACCCCACTATGTTCACCAGGCCGCCGCCATTGCGGGTTTCCGCGCTCATTGCAGTCTCAAAATCTGAAAAATACTTTACAACTATTGAGCATTAAATGCATACCAGGCAGCCCTTAAAGGTAGGCTTCGAATAAGGCTTCAGACACAATATGCGTTTTAATGGTAGGTAAAACGCTCCTATTGTGTCCTATTCGCCGTTATTCGAAGCCTTGGTAAACAGATTGAGACATTGTTTGTTATCGCCTGGTGAACAGGGACAGGACGCCAATGTGATGTTACACTCTAATTATCACAAATAGTTTATTTCTCTTAAAATTTATTAATTAATTTAGATCGAAAGAAAGCTTTCTTTAAATTAGTAAAGGGAAGAAAAAAAAAATATAATACAAAAATAAAACAATAATTAAAACTAAAATAAAGTCGAACAAGTTGACAAATCAGATCAGCTTTAAAAAAAAATCACTTACTTATTATTTTTTTTTACATAAGTATTTAACATTAATTATCTAACTCATAATATTTCAATCGTGTTATCGTTTAATATGACTGCTGGCTGACTGTGCATCTCTGCTTTAACCGCGTCGAACGCCTACTTCAAAATAATCTGGGACTGTTTTCTTCGCAGATTCTTTTATAACAAATGTGATGTCAGTTGCTGCACAATTAATTCACTTCAAGATACAAACCTTACCAATTCTTTGAGCTTTTGCTCTGCAAAAAAAAAAGTCGTTATAAAATCCTTAACTGGATTTGGATATAATAATCAAATAAATCTTTGTGAACGCGGTCACAAAGTTATTACTTTTATATCAAATACTTGATTAAATTAATTTAATCGTAAACTGCGAACTGAACTCAAAAAATACCAACCCAAAAATAAACGTTATAAGACTGGTTTAAGCCAAAGGTAGGCTAACTACCTTTGGTGTTATACACTTAGGCCGACTAGCTAGCTAAAGTGTCTGTGTGCGCCACTGTTTGCGACATCTTGTTGCTAATGTCAGACTAGTGTTATATAAATTGCTATCGAATGTTAATTAACATTTACAAGGCCATTTGAATTATTTCATTTAATAAAACATTTAGTATTCGATTGGTCAGCACACAGCAGCTGTGTTAGCCCAAAACAAAAACAAACAAAAAAAAATAGGTAAGTAGCCACTACACCTAACTGACACATTTTTAATTATCATCGCAAAATTAAATGACATCTTAACATTGGGAATCAAAATACTAGGTAAAGATTATAATAGATATAATAGATAAAATTAAAAGATGCATTAAAAGAACAAATTAATATGACCGTACTGCATACCAAAGAAAGAAATAATTATTTAGTAAAGAAATATGCCTTTAATTATTCCGACATGTCTTTACTTTCAGTACACAAAGATAAAGGTAAATAAATAAAATATTTTCTTTTTATCAATCTATAAAATAAATATTTAAAAAAAATATATTAAAACAATCAAGTTTCTAAATTTCATGGTTTCTATGGCCATCGGAAAAGCTGCACGCAGCATCAACTTTATATTCGTTTTAAACTTGAATTTCAAACAATATAGCAAAAATGATGCGCATATCAATAATAATAGTAAGTAATAATAATTACAATTAAAATACTTTCATTTAATTATTTAATTAAAATCACATAAATACTTTGGAATTATCCACCGAGAAGATTACCTCTGTTATCTAACAAATCAAGTATCATCACCCGGATAAATAAACAAGAGCAGTGTGCCAGTGCTTCCCCGTGGTAGTTAAGCTTGCTTAGGAAAGTATATTTAAGTATATCATTCGCAGACACCAACCAATATAACATCAGAGCGACAGTGTTTACAACAACTGACTAATGTCAAAGTGCTTAAATGTATTATTTTAAAGTTATTTCCAGAATATGGTACATGTTATGGTAGCTAAATAAAAGTGTTTTCATATTCTACTGAAATATTCAACAAGTACTCTACACCGTGCTATGATTATAATTAAAAAATATAGAATGATTCAATCGAGGTCTGAGTAAAATCGAGATTCCCCCACGAATTTAATAGGGTTTACATCACAAAACATATACATATGAAAATGTTTTTTTTTTAAATTCATATCTATTAATGTAAATAATAACGTGGTCAAAGCACAATAAAAACTAGCACTTTATGTATCTATGTACACACACATTACACGCCCCCGTCAAATCGGCTATCAATGCACTTTGTAATAAAGCCAACATCATCAGACTTAAATTTTCATAAAATTTAAAATGTAAAACAGGCACAACCCTTGCAGTGACCACTTAACTAAAACGAGCTTGGATATCTGACCTGTCATCGGTCTCATGAGACAATATCAGTCTTCAAAGAATACAAATGAATATAAAATGTTCAAATAAAACATAATATCTGCTAGTTATTTTGGTTACAGTGTAGCCAAAAGGGACACAATAAATAGGTTAGATTAAAACTGTGACCTTTTGATCACAAAACGGCAAAATAAAGCGCGAGCTGAGCGAGCGCATCGAGTGTGCCACGGCAGCGGCCGGTGAAGCACCAGTGAACCTCCTTTGCGACACCCGGACTTTGCACCCGGTTCGATATGTTTAACAAAGAAACATTTTAAATAACAGGAAAATATATTGATTGAAATATTTCAATCAAAATAACTTGTTGCCACTGGCCCACGGTTATAAAAATTAATATTAATAAATAACTCCCCAAAGAAACTTTCAAAATCCTTCTGGTTGTTCTGTAAGCAGCAACTAGTGGTTGTTAAAAACATGGAGCTTATGTAAATAAAGATTAATTTCTATCATTCATTCATTGGTGGTGCCCACTAGAAGTACGGGAATATCTTGGATGATCCCCTTTTTAAGTTCCTCTCCCTCAGGGATTAAGGACAGTGTTTATACAGAATAATTAAATTAAATAATAAGATAAAATGATTTAAATTATGTACATATCGACGGTGCCTGGACGGTGCTCATCAAAAGCAACCGAAATAATTTATGACAAAACATCAACCGACGGTGCTCCGGAGCGACCGGCCGAATTTATGTTAAAACCATAATAAATGTTTATCGAATGTAAATATACTTATTGACATTACATAACTATATGTATAATGACGGTGCCCATCAGAGGGCGACCGAATTTATGTTAAATAGTAAGATACTTAATCAACGGTATCCATCAGGAGTGACCGCCAGAGTTTATATTATCAAAGTATCAATCAACGGTGCTCAGAAGCGACCGGATGAATCAATATTAAAAATATTGTTACAACTCACACAGCTCTCAACATGTGGGGATTACTACCATAGAGGAAGTAGACAGCATGTTTTAATTATAGAAAATTATGTAGATACAACTTTTCATAAACTTGTGTCAACGGTGCCAGGAGCAGCCGATAGACCTTCCCCGGTCCAGTTGCGGAACAAGCTGGAACCGAGGGGTATAATGATAATAGAAAGTATCTAATTACTATGATAAACTTTTGAATTGCCTGCAATTTAAAATATATTTTTATTTTAAAACAATTATTTTATTAATAACTAGCTGTACCCGACAAGCTTAATATACCACACATTTATTCAATCAAAGGTTAAAACACGTTTTTTTTTTTTTTTTTTTTGGGCCAGGACAATCGGTCCTTCAAGTTTCATCACAATCAAATAAAGCATAGAAAGCAAATATCAAGCATTCATTTTTATTTATACACAACACCAGACAAGATTAGTACCTACGCTCATTTTACTGGGAATTGAACCCGAGTAATTTTGCGCATTGATATCGTTTAAATGTAATATAACTATATACGTATAAATAGTAACGTATAAATGTTTTTATTAATAACCAATATAAAGGCAACATTCTTTTGCAAAACCCTGAATACTTATTTTTGTTCAAAGCGCCTCGTTACGTATCACTATTCAGATTTACAAAGCAGTAGCTTTTCTCAAAAAAAAAAAAAAAAATTGAGTACTCTTTCAAACGACTACGGCTAAACAACATATCGAAATAAAATAGGGCGCAATGGTTAATCTCATCACTGGTCATTAATGAGTCGAACGAAATGCCGGATAGCGCCAGGATTCAAGCTGCATACACTTTCTCATATTTTGAGGAACACAACAAGGATTTGTGTGCTCAGCTCACATTCAACACAATACTATAATATGCTTTACCAACAATGAATAGGAATCTTACGAAACATGATTTCCGTAACGTAAAAATTTTCATAAGCATTAAATTTGTCAAAATTATAATCTTTTAGCAGATCGCATAGGCCAAAAGCGAATAAAACTCATGAACGGCAATTTAACGAATGTTAGAATTAACAGAAAAAATTTTTCAACATACCGTGGGTAGAATCATACCATTATAAAATATGGAAAAATTTCACTGACCTTATGGCGAGGCGTTAGATTACCTCAATTCAATTCAAATCCTGCGTCGTATTCACTGTAGATCCATGCCCTCGCCCTCGTTCTCTGCTACTCCGCGATCGAATATGACGACGAAAACGGAGACGACACAGAGTCGGACCCAACTAACACTGATTTTACGTATGGTTTTAAAAGTTCTACGCACACGCATTTTTAATAACCGAAAATAAATCGTAAGATGTTCATTTTTAACAAAAATATGCAATATAAAATCTAAATTACGAATTAAGAATTTCACGAACGCTAACAGCGTTTGACCTACTTTAGAAAACTTTAAAATTCGAATGCTAACAGCATTTGACCTATTTAGGATTTTTTTTAAATTTCGAACGCTAACAGCGTTTGACTAGATGTGAACGGTTGCGAAAAAAGGACGCCAATGAGCGCGGAAACCCGCAATGGCGGCGGCCTGGTGAACATAGTGGGGTGAGATATGACGTCAATCGTAATTTAGTAAGATAGACCTATAATAATGATGCTGAACGGTAACGGGAAGGCTCCGCTATTCTCAATCTGTTTACCAAGGCTTCGAATAACGGCGAATAGGACACAATAGAGAGACTACAGAAGTTAAGCTTAGTGCTACGCGCGCTCGAGCAAAGCACACATAGACAGCTCTCACTGACACTGAATCACTGCTACGCTCAAAACAGTACGAGTATATTTATTCTGCGGTTAGAGCACGTGACGCAATGTTGTCAGTCGGTGAGTGTCTATGTGTGCGTTGCTCAAGCGCGCGTAGCACTAAGCTCAACTTCTGTAGTCTTTTTTAAATTTGAGATTTTCGCATTCACAGTGCTATTTTTATACAATACTAAATAACTATGCTAGAAAAAATTCGACTCGCACCTAAATCAATTCTCGGACGGGAATCGAACCCGCGACCGTTGGATATCCAGTCCAATGTTCTGCCCGCTGAGCTACCGAGTCACTAGTGGCATCGTCGAATTTCTTCTAGTATTCCAGTATATCCTGCTTTTACGCTGTAAGCCAGCGTTATATGTAGTCTGTAGTCTCTCTTATTTTGTGCTCTAGGCACAGAATATATAATACTAACCTGTGGTAGCTCTTGGATCGAGTGCTTTGATAACCTCCTTGGCCTTCTCGAAGCACTTCTTGTACTTGTCCTCCGTGGCCAGTAGTTCCGCTTCGCGCGCTGATAACGTTTCCTGGAGCTTGCTCGTTCGCCGCCGCTCCTCTGACAAGGCGGCTTGGAGCTCCTCCACTTGTAATGCTGTATGAGAAACATTCTATTAATTTCAAACGGATATGACGGACATAAATATATATGACGGACATAAATATTGGGAAGTGTTAAAAAATATAAAAAGTAAATGCGCTGGACGGAAAAATAATTTTAACTGCCGAAGATATTAGAATTTGTATTGTGCATGAAATATATTTTCAACACACTTGCTCGTAAAATGAGCCCTAATACATCGCTTTTAGGGCCATAAACCAAGCTATAACAAACGCGTTTAATAATTATAAAACACTAGTTCGTTATAGAATTAACCCTACAAAGTTAAATTAGTATCTTACTGCAAGTTCTATGAGAGTAAACAGAGCATTCCCAATTTAGCCGGGTATTACAGTTTTTTTTTAGTAATAACAAAGATATATGCTGCTGTAAATTCATGGATACATTTTGGAATAAATAAATGTGTAAGTCCTTAATTAAGTCAAACAAATATTTATTATTGTCAAATTATTCATAATTCACAATATTTTGTTAAAAAAATATTAAAATATTTGCATTTTATCACTTAAAATTATAATTTTGAAGTAGGCTGTATGCTCACTCACCCCTTTGTTCGCAAAATATTCTTGCGTTGGGCGTGTGAAAAAAACAAAAAAAACCTGCGCGCCTTTTCCCATAATTAATCATATTTTGTTTTTGTCGTATTTGTTGCTGTGTGGTAAATTACTTTGTTTTTTTTCCTCGCAAATAAATAAATAAATTCTTGGACAATTTCACACAGCGCCATCTAACCCCAAACTAAGCAAAGCTTGTAATATGGGTGCTAGACAACTGATAATACTACTTATATACTTTTTAAATATATACTTATTATACATAGTAACACCCAGACCCGTCACAGCAATTAAAATTCATCATTTCAATTTCTGCCCGGCCGGGAATCGAACCCAGGACCTCTTGCGTGTTAGGCGGCATGTTGACCATTGCACCACTCAGGTCGTCAATGTGTAGCAAAACGTCGTATGAAACTCGTGAGCATCGGCTAACTTCGTGTTTTAACTTCTCTTAGAAATGACTTTTGACATTTATTTCATTGTAATAAAGTTGAAATTGTTAATGACTTTTAGGGTCAAACTACTTTTTGTTAATTGTCTTTGCTATGTTAGACGATTGTATCCGAAGTTTTCCGAGCCCATTCTTTATAAGTACTGTATTTCAATGCTAATTTTTCGTGTCGTATTAATGAACTTCGACCTTTTTCCGGGTGAAATAAACAGGATCATGTTTGTATACGTACCCTTGCGCTGGCTGTCCTCGAGGGCGGAGGCGAGGCGCGGGTGCGGCGCCTCGAGCGTCGCCTCGAGCTGCATGATCCGTTGGTTGGTATACGTACACTTGCGCTGGCTGTCCTCGAGGGCGGAGGCGAGGCGCAGGTGCGGCGCCTCGAGCGTAGCCTCGAGCTGCATGATCCGTTGGTTGGTATACGTACACTTGCGCTGGCTGTCCTCGAGGGCGGAGGCGAGGCGCGGGTGCGGCGCCTCGAGCGTCGCCTCGAGCTGCATGATCCGTTGGTTGGTATACGTACACTTGCGCTGGCTGTCCTCGAGGGCGGAGGCTAGGCGCGGGTGCGGCGCCTCGAGCGTCGCCTCGAGCTGCATGATCCGTTGGTTGGTATACGTACACTTACGCTGGCTGTCCTCGAGGGCGGAGGCGAGGCGCGGGTGCGGCGCCTCGAGCGTAGCCTCGAGCTGCATGATCCGTTGGTTGGTATACGTACACTTGCGCTGGCTGTCCTCGAGGGCGGAGGCGAGGCGCGGGTGCGGCGCCTCGAGCGTCGCCTCGAGCTGCATGATCCGTTGGTTGGTATACGTTCACTTGCGCTGGCTGTCCTCGAGGGCGGAGGCGAGGCGCGGGTGCGGCGCCTCGAGCGTCGCCTCGAGCTGCATGATCCGTTGGTTGGTATACGTACACTTGCGCTGGCTGTCCTCGAGGGCGGAGGCGAGGCGCGGGTGCGGCGCCTCGAGCGTCGCCTCGAGCTGCATGATCCGTTGGTTGGTATACGTACACTTGCGCTGGCTGTCCTCGAGGGCGGAGGCGAGACGCGAGTGCGGCGCCTCGAGCGTCGCCTCGAGCTGCATGATCCGTTGGTTGGTATACGTACACTTGCGCTGGCTGTCCTCGAGGGCGGAGGCGAGGCGCGGGTGCGGCGCCTCGAGCGTAGCCTCGAGCTGCATGATCCGTTGGTTGGTATACGTACACTTGCGCTGGCTGTCCTCGAGGGCGGAGGCGGGGCGCGGGTGCGGCGCCTCGAGCGTAGCCTCGAGCTGCATGATCCGTTGGTTGGTATACGTACACTTGCGCTGGCTGTCCTCGAGGGCGGAGGCGAGGTGCGGGTGCGGCGCCTCGAGCGTCGCCTCGTGCTGCATGATCCGTTGGTTGGTATACGTACCCTTGCGCTGGCTGTCCTCGAGGGCGGAGGCGAGGCGCGGGTGCGGCGCCTCGAGCGTCGCCTCGAGCTTCATGATCTGTTGGTTGGTATACGTACACTTGCGCTGGCTGTCTTCGAGGGCGGAGGCGAGGTGCGGGTGCGGCGCCTCGAGCGTCGCCTCGAGCTGCATGATCCGTTGGTTGGTATACGTACACTTGCGCTGGCTGTCCTCGAGGGCGGAGGCGAGGCGCGGGTGTGGCGCCTCGAGCGTCGCCTCGAGCTGCATGATCCGTAGGTTGGTATACGTACACTTGCGCTGGCTGTCCTCGAGGGCGGAGGCGAGGCGCGGGTGCGGCGCCTCGAGCGTAGCCTCGAGCTGCATGATCCGTTGATTGGTATACGTACACTTGCGCTGGCTGTCCTCGAGGGCGGAGGCGAGGCGCGGGTGCGGCGCCTCGAGCGTAGCCTCGAGCTGCATGATCCGTTGGTTGGTATACGTACACTTGCGCTGGCTGTCCTCGAGGGCGGAGGCGAGGTGCGGGTGCGGCGCCTCGAGCGTCGCCTAGAGCTGCATGATCCGTTGGTTGGTATACGTACCCTTGCGCTGGCTGTCCTCGAGGGCGGAGGCGAGGCGCGGGTGCGGCGCCTCGAGCGTCGCCTCGAGCTTCATGATCTGTTGGTTGGTATACGTACACTTGCGCTGGCTGTCCTCGAGGGCGGAGGCGAGGTGCGGGTGCGGCGCCTCGAGCGTCGCCTCGAGCTTCATGATCTGTTGGTTGGTATACGTACACTTGCGCTGGCTGTCCTCGAGGGCGGAGGCGAGGTGCGGGTGCGGCGCCTCGAGCGTCGCCTCGAGCTGCATGATCCGTTGGTTGGTATACGTACACTTGCGCTGGCTGTCCTCGAGGGCGGAGGCGAGGCGCGGGTGTGGCGCCTCGAGCGTCGCCTCGAGCTGCATGATCCGTTGGTTGGCCTCGCGATTTAGCGCGCGCTGCTTTTCCAACCGAGCCGCATAGTCTTCTAACAGGGCCTACAATAAATTAATGTTACATTTAGGAGACTGTTACACAAAGAGAGTTTCTTGCACGCGAGGGGCGATTAATATTGTTACCTAAAAGAAATCACCACTCGCGCGCGAGAAAATCACCTTATGTTAAAATACAGTCAAATAGATATAGTTGTTAAGATAATTATTACTACTACGGGTGAGTCAATTTTTTCTAGTATTTTTTCTAATATATTAATTATTTTAATACAAAATAGCATTGTGAATGCCTAAAATCTAAAAGTCAATAGATATAGTTGTACTACGAAAATGATTCTATTACAATGAAAATATGGAAGTTACGGTTGAACAGACAATATATTCTTATATATTCTTATTTTCCCACTACAGTAAACATTAAAGGAGTTAAAAGTTTCCAAAGTTTTATCGAGAACTGACCTGAACTGATGCCTGGTCAGCTTGGGCGCCCTGATTTTGCCGTAGCAACTTGTTTTCGTGCTCCAAACGTATCAACTGTTCTTTTATATCGTTCGGGATCAACTCGCGCGACACGTTGTCTTCACTCGCACCTAAATAATAAATAATAATAATAATAAATAATTTATTCAACCAAAACAAATACATTACATTTTTACTTTACATTATATACAAAGATTTTTACAGTTAAAAACAAAATAACTCCAACTCCTAAACTAGGACGAATCCTATACGAGTTGGTGATTCCTCCTTAGCACTATGTATAAAAAACATTGTAAAGCGCAAGTAAAGCGTTAAAAAAAACGTAAGTATTATTATTAGGTTACAAGACTAAAATGTGTAT
Organism: Agriphila straminella; assembly: GCA_950108535.1. Classification (NCBI taxonomy): domain Eukaryota; kingdom Metazoa; phylum Arthropoda; class Insecta; order Lepidoptera; family Crambidae; genus Agriphila; species Agriphila straminella. The sequence goes on along the minus strand of OX467306.1, from coordinate 6,828,860 downwards.
GTGTGCGCGCGCGCGCGCGCGCGCGCGCGCGTGTGTGTGTGTGTGTGTTGTGTGTGGTGGAATGAGAGTGTTATTTGATTAAACTTTCGGTCTCATCGTAATTAAGGGATAGAAGATATTCATGCACTGATTTTTTCAATTTGTACTTAGTAAGTGAGTATATTCATTTAATCTTGTGAACTCTGTTATAAAGTTTTGAACTAAGAGCATTATATTGGTATTTAGCCCAAATTGTGAAAGTAATATTAAGTACAATAGTAACTCTGCAAGTTATTGCAAATTCAATACATTGTTCATCGTCTGTCGCCATCTTACTACTGTACTGTTCGTCCTATCTTCTTCTAAGTGTAAGGGCAAATCTAAGCAGAAAAAAGCCATCGTACCAATCTATCCTTACTTCTCTTATTTGGTAAACAATATTCATCCAACTCTTCATTTAAATAATCATTTGTAAATAAAATACAACAAATGGTCAACATAAAGATTACGAAAGAAATTGTTAACAATTAGTAACAATTTGATAAAGTTACTAACTTATTTTTAAGTAACGATTTAAGTATAAAAGACGTATGACAACTGTCAAAAACTGTTTACTAAGGGCTGATTTTTCAATGCTCAGATAACAGATATCAGTCAGTTTAAATATTAACCAAATCTAAGAAAAGTCATCCAAAAATGTGACAGACAAATGAATGACAAGCATTTTCAATTTGGCAGTATAATACGCTATCAAACGGATAAAGCTCTATCTAGGCCATAGATATAGTATATTAAAAGGGCTACCGAGCGACCGGGTGTAAGGGATAGATATATTATGACGTCAAAATATGGGGTTGCCATGATCAGAAAAAGTACCCTTAACGGTGTAGCATCCGTTAATGTGCAGATTACTAGTTAAAGCACGGAAATCGTCTACTTTAAGAAAAAATTCTCACTTTAACTGACTCGACCAGTTAATCTGCAGATTAACGGATTCCGTACTTTAACGGTAACATACGTATACATAGAGTAAACTAGCTGGGGTTCGCTCAGGTAGTTAATATGAGATTGTGTGGTTAATGGAATAAAAAGATAAACTTTAAATTAAATCAGGTAAAGTCTTTATTAAACGTTGGAACACAGAACTTTTTTAATTCACGTTAGTTTTTCTGTTTTTCGGAAACAATTTTTTTCAAAATGTTTTGATCAAATTCGTGTGTGGCACCCAATTCTTTTTTCCAGTTGCTTCTATACATTTTTCACGAGTTTTATCTTCCGTCGGAAATCTGGAAAAATCAAATCGCTTGAAATTCCCTGAAATATGGGGTAATTTTTGGGGAAAATTTTCTATATAGTAGGCATCCGGAAATCGAATTATAAACCTACTGATTTTAGTGGACGTCAAAGCTAAGCTGACTTCTACTATTACGTAGATGTACGCAATTTTACCGGTTTGCATGTCAAATACGTACGAGGTTATTTTTAGAAATAATTTTTAGATTTTTCCTATTTATCAGGTATTTCATGATATAACCAATGATTCAGCTCAGAAACTTGGTTCCTGTGAGATTTGAGAAAGAAATACGTGATCAAAATATAGAAAACAGTGTACTTACGCATGAAATGTAACACCCGCTTATTTTCTTTGATTGTTGCTTTTGCAGCCAAATATCGAACACCCCACCATTTTGTATGCTAGACACAAACACAAATCATACGATTTATAATAAATCTTGGGTATCAATTAGGAAGTAATCCACAAAACCTTTAATTTCTCTGGCACTCTTGATATAACCCCACTTGTTTGTTTTGCCTAGTTGAACTGTGCCTATAACCCGACCACGAAAAAAAGTCCGGTCGGTGATAGAGAAAAAACATGGCACTCTTTTCTATTTCCTCCTATAGTAATCTTAATAAGACGATCTCGCTCTATCAAAGCATGTCAGACCCTTGATCTAGGCATTGAAAAATCAGCCCTAAATGGGACAGGTAAACAGACTATAGAAAGTTCAGAAGCGCCATATCTGCCTGCCTAGCATGACCGATTTATATCGCGTGATATAGCATTATATCGACACTCAACTGTCAAATTCTTTTGTCTTTTTGACAGTTGAACGTGATAAAACGCTATATCACGCGATATAAATCGGTCATGCTAGGCAGGCTGGATGAATAAAACGTCGTCTGCCTGCCTAGCATGACCGATTTATATCGCGTGATATAGCATTTTATCGACACTCAACTGTCAAACTCCTTTGTCTTTTTGACAGTTAAACGTGATAAAACGCTGTATCACGCGATATAAATCGGTCATGCTTGGCAGGCTTCACGCGTCTTTACGACCGTTCGGACGGCACAACGTCACGGAAAATTCGCGCGCGATTTTTCCGCTTAGATTTGTCTCTGGCCCACGAGTTCACCTGTAGTAACAGTGGAACACCGTAACTCGTCAACTGTCTCCCGCAGTGTGTCTCTCTCTTGCAACAGGGTCTCTTTCTCGCGCTGGAACGAAGCCACCTGACTACTCAGCTTCTTGTTTTCTATTTCCAGTTTGTCTGCTTTTGTGATTTCTGCGTCTAGTTTTTCGTTCAGATCTGTCACCTAGATTTTAGCGAAAGAAGAAAATATTTCAATTTATTCGTTCTTCGACAAACTGCATATACAGGGTGTTTCATAATAACCCGTTATATTTTTTTTACTTTTATGGAAAACTGCAAAGTGACAACCCTAGACGCAAATAGACTATTGTTTTCGATAATAAATTCTATTATTTGGGAAAAGCAAAAGACAATTTATGTCTAGAGTTGCCACTATGCAGTTTAAAATGTAAAGAGTTTTTTTTTTTAATGTATGTAGACCTGACTGCTTATTGTCTATTTTTCAAAATCTATCGCAATCGCTTTCATTTGACGGTGGATGTGACACATTGCTGCATTTCAAAAGTAAGTTTTTATTTGTGCCAAAAAGAAGCATCAATGTATGACATCCTGAAAGCGATTGCGATAAGATTTTTAAATTAGACAATTAGCCCCCTGACTCACGGTCACGATATCGAAGTTTTCTAAGCACTTCACATAAATACAAATTCCAACATCAAGTAGTTGGACCGCGGCCCCCAAGCATAGACACTTAGCTCGGTGGAAGTACTTCCCTTTCCGCTGAATATTTGCGACCAGGTCCTGCCTCAACATATGACATGGCCCGAAATATATGACGTATTTTGACCTACGTTTCTTAGAGAAAATGATCCAGTTTCATGGACTGAACACATCCTGAAAATTTGACACGTGTCTTATAAATCTCCCTGTAATACTTTGATGTCACAACAAGATTAATGTGAATTGCCTACTGATCAACATAAACCGCATCTAACATCCGTACCTGTTTCTTGTAAATGTCAAGTTGCGCGCGTATTGCATTCGCGCGCGCCGCCGCTTGCTCGTGCTCGATCGCGCGTTGCACGTATTCAGTGTTAGCGCGCTCTAGGAGTTTCACCTGCGAATAAATCACATTAACACAAGTTCTTGATTTACTGATAAAATAAGAACCCAACGCAAGTCTACATCTGAATGTAACTTTTGATAGATCAACAAAAGGTTTGTCTATGATAAGTGTCATCTTGACATTATCACAAAATAGAGACTACAGAAGTTAAGCTTATAAAGTAGTTTTCAACACACTTGCTCGTAAAGTGATCCCTAATACATCGCTTTTAGGGCCATAAACCGAGCTATAACAAACGCGTGCAATAATATATAAAACACTAGTTCGTAATAGAATTAACCCTACAAAGTTAAATTAGTACCTTACTGCAAGTTCTATGCGAGTAAACAGAGCATTCCCAATTTAGCCGGGTTATACAGTTAGTTTTTTTTTAACAACAAAGAGGTTTTATGCTGCTGAAAATTCATATACATTTTTGGAATAAATAAATGTGTTAATATATATTTATTATCAAATTATTCAAAATTCACAATGTTTTGTTAAAAAATATTAAAATATTTGCATTTTGTCACTTAAAATTATAATTTTGAAGTATTAGTAGTAGGCTGTATGCTCCTCACCTCTTTGTTCGCAAAATATTCTTGCGTTGGGCGTGTGAAAAAAAAACAAAAAAAGAACATGCGCGCCTTTTTTCCCATAATTATCATATTTTGTTTTTGCCATATTTGTTGCTGTGTAATAAATTACTTTGTTTTTTCCTCGCAAATGTGTTCAAAACGTCGTATGAAACTCGTTAGCTCTTGCTCTCATAATGTACTATTATGAAACTGATGCATAATGAGGGTTATTAAAACATGAGTGTGTGTTTAAATAGTTTTAATAGTATCACACGAGTGTTTTAATACCTAGTTATGTACAGTTTCTTACACTACTTTATCTACTCTCATACAATTTGTGATTGAACCTACAAAATAAAATATCAATGATAAAAAGAGTAAGTAGTTTCCCGGTAGGTAGGCAGTACTTACCTAGGTTAAGTAAGACGTTTTTCCGTCGCTGCATCTAAAATATCGGGTGGAGTCAAATTTTCACTCACTACACTCACTACTTTGTCATTTTTTAACAAAAGTAAAAATTAAAATCTAAAAATGGCGCGTAGGTATTCAATTAGAAAAATATATAATGAGATGAGTGCATTCCAGAAGACTTCAAGAAGAAGAGAATCGCTACGATAAGTCATCGATCACCATAGAGTACATTTTAATCATGGAAAGTATATGGGAATATCGTTTTTTTTTATAGCACGGCACTGCCTTCTTCTTAGATTTGCCCTGTATCGTAATGAGAAAAAAGCTATTTTATCTACACTCACAACGTAATGTTCCAAATATGAATTCAAAAAAGGTAATATAAATACGTACTTTATTTTCGTGAATAGGTAAAATTAAAAAAAAAACTCATTACGATGCAGTCGGCTGCATCATAAAATAACTTTTTTTCTCATTACGATACAGGGCAAATCCAAGAAGAAGGTAGTGCCGTGATATTTAAAAAAAAACGATATTTTCCCACATACTTTCCATGATTAAAATGCACTCTATGGTGATCGATGACTTATTGCGATTAGTTTGCAAGAATGCACTCATCTATTTTTTTAATGGAATGCGCGCCATTTTTAGAGCATTACAAAAAAGTTTTGAATTTTGATTTAAATTTTTACATTTTGTTATACTAAATTTCGTAGGAACTGTGAAAAAAAATTGAATCTGCAAAATTATTTTAGATGCAACTAAGGAAATGACTTATTACAAGGTAGGTTCCTACATAGCTAATACAACCATAGTATCTCTATCTTTTCTAACGTTGATCTTTTATTTAGTAGGTTCAATCCCAAATGTATGAGTGTAGATAAAGTAGTGTATGAAACTGCACATAACTAGGTATTAAAACACTCGTGTGATACTATTAAAAACCTTGCCTACGGCTCGGTTTTTAAACACACACTCATGTTTTAATACCCCTCATTATGCATCAGTATCATAAACTCCTATTATAACATTGCTTAGTATAGTGAAGGTATGTTATAAAACAATTTTTTTTTTTTTTCGGTATTGCGTGTATAAAGTATGTCAATATAAATTCGTTTTGAAATTCATAATTCGAATTTTACGATATGAGAGTAGATAATAGTTATTACTACACACGCTTGAGCAACGCACGCACACACACATAGACAGCACTCGACCGACGACACTGCATCTGCGTCTCGCACTCGACTTGTTTTGAGCGTAGCAGAGATTGCGTGCCAGTGGTGTCTAGACACACTTGGCTTTACCACAAAAGATTTTAAAACACTGTTCAACAAGGTTTTTACTTAAACACTGTTTTAATGTGATGCTGTTTAATTATTATTTTTTGACAATATTGTTTGAAAGAGACGCATCACATTTAAACAGTGGTCTAAATTAAAGTGTTTTATAATCTTCTGTGGATAGTGTGTCTAGCCACTTAGGTGTCTATGTGTGCATTGGTCGAGCGCACGTAGTACTAAGCTTAACTTCTGTAGTCTCTCTATTTTGTGACATTATAGCGTAGGTAGACAAAAACGTTTTATAATCTAAATAATCGAAAAAAATCATGCTTACGGATTCTAATCTTAGTACTAACTTGTCGCCTCAAGTCGACGTGTTCCTCCATCCTCTTCTTGTAGGAGGCGACGGTCGCCTCGAGGGCGGCGGCCTTGGCGGCCGTCTCGCGCAATGCGTCCACTTCGTCCTTCAACGCTACGTTTTCTGAGGCCGCCATCTGTGCCAAATTAATAGTAAATTCATTATACTTAAACATTATGTAATATTTGGTACTGAATAAATAACATTTTTATATAATAATGTATTAGTTCTTGCGAGATGGGATTATGTACCTCTATGCATTGCTGCTCTTTACTGAGCCAGATCATGTTGACGAAGCTTAATCTACAAAGCGATTAATTTAACAATGTACAACTGATTTGACTAACTTCAGAGCGCTTGCGGTACAAAACTACGTACGTATTTTAATCTGTAAAAATTTCTCTTTGCCATACATCCTCGAGTGAAGTTGCAGCGGATCACTCTCTATTGTGTGCTAGCTAATATGCTAGCCAAATGCTCACATTGAGCGACGAGTTGCACGGAAATGTCACGCTGGCTTGCTAGGTCTCCACAACGCGAAGCTGGCTCGCCAGTCACCCTCGAGATGTGGACACACGCCATTAGACACATGCCCCAAGATTTTGTAAATTTGTTCGAAATCTCACAGAAATCGCAGATACATTGCTGCTTTAGTAAGAACCAATCTCAACTATCTTACTTAAAGCAGCAATGTAACTGCGGTTTCAATCGAGAATTATTAGCAACATAGTTACGTAATCAGCCCCGTGTGCAGACTGCACTCACGCTCACCTGCAACTCCTCGATTCTCAGCTTGAGCAACTGCAGCTCCCTCTGACCATGCCGCTGCAGCTCCACTTAACGAGCTCCTTTATTAGTTCCATCGCATGTGTACCCAACCACTTACCTACAACTCGCTTGAGCATCTTGCTGTAGCCAGCGTTCCGCTTGTGTACACGTACACCATACACTAAACTGCAACTACTCATTCCTAGGCTTGAGCAGCTATAACTCCCTCTCGAGCGGGCCATCCCACTGCAACTACACCTAGAGAGTAACGTTCCTAAGTTTCGTCGCGGGTGTAGCACACTTAGCTCACCTGCAATTCTTCATTCCTCAGTTTAAGCAGCTGCATCTCCCTCTCGAGCGCGTCACATCGCGCCCGCTGATCATCCCGCTGCAGCTCCACTTTATCGAGCTCGTAGTTGCGCGCGCATCTTGCTGTAGCCAGCGTGCCGCTTGTGTACACGCACACCATACACTGACCTGCATTCATCATTCCTAAGCTTGAGCAGCTGCAGCTGCCTCTCGGGCCGTCCCGTTGCAACTTCACCTAGAGACTCAAGTTCCTAAGTTTCGTCGCGTGTTACACTCAGCTCACCTGCAATTCCTCATTCCTAAGCTTGTGCAGCTGCAGCTCCCTCTCGAGCGCGTCACACCGCGCCCGCTGATCATCTCGCTGCAGCTCCACTTTATCGAGCTCGTCTTTAAGCGCGTCAAGTTGCGCGCGCATCTTGCTGTAGCGCAGCGTGCCCGCGTGCGCGGGGCCCAGCGACCCGCCCGCGTCGTCGAGCTCGCACGCATCGTCCTCACCCGCCGCGTCCTGCGCGGCCGACAGACGCGCTACCTCGCTCAGAAGTGTCATCTTCTCCTCTTGCAGTACCTTTACCTATTGATAAACGCAAATCTCGCATCGACGATGATCGTGACGTGACAAACCAATCACAATCCAAATACACTCGAGAGCAGGAAAATGGAGCCACAGGCCTATTTTCATACGAACGAGGTAACTTTGAAGCTCTGGTTCTCCGCCAAGGATTAAACGGGCTGTGTTCTGATGATAGCAAATTAAAGAATGAATAGTGGAGGCCCATAATGCTAAACAAACCTAACAGATTCGATGAGTCGTTTAGCTCAGGGTTAAACTTAAAAAAAGCTAAAATTACATCAAAAGTATGTAAAATGTAACACTAAAAACTCCATACAGGCTCTGTTGTAAACGACGCTTCTGATTCGTCGTGTTTCTTTAGCGATCTGAGCCTCCTCTTAGATGGCCATCTTCAGATTACACCCCGTTCAATCCCTGACGGAGAACAAAGTCTTCAAAATTACCTCGTTTGTATGAAAATAGGCCTGTGGTTCCATTTTTCTGCTCTCGAGTGTACTCGTATATTTAGTGCGAGTTTCAATGCACATTCGGTCATGAGCACGTTTGTTTTGTATGGAACCGACGGGATATCTAGACAAATGTGTGACGTAAGAACTTCATTAATTAATGTCAACCTGTACGGAAATCCTGCCAGACGCGCTCGCGATCGAATATGAGGAGAAAAAATCAGACTATAGTCCGTTCTACGAGTCGAATTCCTAGGGAACAAAATACTCGCAGCTCATTGGTCAATGCGCGCGGTTAGAGCTAGTTTAATTAAGGGCTAGGCTGTTTTAAGATCACGCGCATTAACCAATGGGAGCAAACGGACCGATTTTCTTTGGGAGCTCATTTCGTGGAATGGAGTTTAAACAAAATCGAGCTCATGATTGACAAACAATGATTTTGAAATTTCAGATTCAAGACGGATTATCAAATTAAACGATCAAAGGACATTGCCTAGGTTTGGACCAAGTGCTGCCTAGAATGGTCACATAGTGCATTTTGTTCCTCAGACCATCACTAATCTGTAATCCAAAGCGCATAAAAATCTAACCCAGGGTTCCAAAGAAAATCTGACTTTTGTTTTGAATATTTTTATTCAAAAAAAATGAACTTAATAGCAACAAATGTACACAATCAACTTTAAACAGTTATTGTGCGTTCAATTAAAATTGTATTTTTGATGTTGTTGTATGGTCAGCAACAAAAGTAACTTAACACTATAGAACTTTGTCGTAGTAACTTTTTTGATATGGTTGCTTCTAAAAGTTGCTATGATAAAGTGCTCAAGTGTTAAGTGATTTTCGTTGCTGACTGTACACAATGATTAGGTATCAGTCAGTTTTTATTATATATGGCCAAGGTTTGGACAGATTCCGGCAAAACAAAAGTCTGACAACGCTCGGTTCGACCAGGCGTCGGATGGGTGACCGTTAAGTGGCATCACAATTACAACTGAGCGCTTCCGTGCTTCGGAGCGCACGTTAAACCGTCGGTCCCGGCTGTTGTCATTTGTTTTCATGATACATTTGTTACTATTAAGTTACTTTTTTCCAATAAAATATTCAAAACAGAAGTCTGTTTTCTTTGGATTCTTGAGTTAGATTTTTATGCGCTTTGAATCACAGATTAGTGATGATCTGAGGAACAAAATGCACTATGTCAGCATTCTAGGCAGCACTTGGTCCAACTTCCATATAAAAATAGGCAATGTCTTTTATCAAGATAACGATATCCTCTAAATCTAAATTAATAATAATTACTAAAAGGAAATCCACATCTCATTAATTACACTGACCTTATATAGTTAAATACACGTGTTCATAAAAATAATACATTATCCAATAAAATATATAACAGTTATCAAATAGGGCATAACGTAATATTTAACGAAGGTAAATATTTCTGTTAGGAAACCACGCAATTAAAATATTTTATTATTATAATTATATCAAATATAGTATGAGTAACTGTGATTTCAAGTAAATTTTCTTTAAAAGAAAATTAAATTTAAGCCGGTAAAATTGAATAATAAAATAATAAATTGTGTAATTCATAACAACTTAGACCACATACATATTTGGAGAGCATTAAGTAAAATAAAAGCTGTCGCTTACTGAAAAAACATATTGAAATATTTACATCTCCATAAAATATAAAAAGTTTTTTAGCACTTTTTCATTTACCAAAATATAACCTATGAAAATATTAATCATTGGATAAAGTCCTAATACTAGGTACTGACCCGAGTGTCTAGTTCATGGCATCTCTGCGCGAGCGCCTCTTTCATGTCAGCATCAGTCTGAACCACAGGCGCCGCCGGCTCCAAGTGCACGCCGCCGCTGCGGTTCACAGTCAGTGTCAACGTCTCCAGCTCCTGAACACCATCACAAATTATTCACTATTCACCTGTCACTACCTCACTACACCACGACATTCAAATTTTAACTGACACCTTTTACACCACTCTCGTGATACAAGGACATTAAAAAAAGCGTAACTAAAACATTCGGTTTCTTTAAAAATGGCGAGTAATGAGCACGCAACTTCGAAAGTACTGTTGAGCAAGAATGCATTCTATATACTTTTGCAACAATCAACGTTATTATAGTGATGTTCGCTTATAAACAAAAATGCTGTATGAAAACGTCTAGACTAAAATATATTATTAAAAGTTACATAAGATGTGTATATAAACTAATTAGTTGCGCATGGGTTACGAGGTAATGCTTACGCTGCGCTGCCACGTTTTTGCCATTTTAATGTTATGCGCCATTGAAAAGCTCATTATCTCTTTATTTTAACAGCCAAGTTTAGGTTAATGCAGAAAACACAGACAGATTATGAAGCAAACACAACAAGGAACACAATGTTTTTCCATACATTTTTTCAATATACCTAAACCTACTTCATACCACTGAACTTTTTGTGATCTTGAACCTCAAGATTAGAAAACTTAATTATTCATTTGGTCACTTCTGAAATTATTCATTACAAACGTCATAGGGATTGGATTTGTATTAAAAAAACCGGCCAAGCGCGTGTCGGGTCGGGCCACGCGCAGTGGGGTTCCGTAGTTACCACATACCGTACCTTATTTAATAGCACTATCATTTTTCATCTGCAAAAATAACTTTGTTTTTCATAGAGTTTGTATAAATGACAAAGTTATATTTGCGATTTTGGAAAATGTGCTATATCTCTAAAACTAGGTACTAAATATATCTCGTTCAAACCAATTTTCGTTAAAAGTGTTTATTAAGATCTACAGCATATATATTTTTCACTTTCTTATTTTAAAAGTTAGAGGGGGGGGGACACACATTTTGCCACTTTGGAAGTGTATATGGTGTATAATCTTTCAAACGGTTGACTTTGAGAAAAAATAGTTTTAGGAACCTCAATGTCATTTTTAAAGATCTATCTATACGCACGCACGTACAGATGATTAGATGAAAAACAATTTTTTTCAGTTTCAGTTCCATGTATCCGTAAGACCTTCTTTTTATTTTTGTGTAAAAATCGTAAAGCGGTTCACAGAATACGTACATCTACCTACTAAGTTTCAACTGTGTAATCTTAATAGTTTCGGAATAAACTGACTGTGACATACGGACGGACACTCATGACGAATTTATAAGGGTTCCGTTGTTGCCATTAGGCTACGGAACCCTAAAAACAAGTAAAGTGCGACACTAGTTTCACACTAATATTTTTGGGATTTGTGATTTTTTATGATTTATCTAAAAAATGTGCTGTGGACACTTAGGTATATCCTGTCAAACTTGATTTTATTAATTAGTGTCAACTCCCGCGGCGGACAAAGAAGTGGTTCTATAAGGATCCCAATTTTCCTTCTAAAAGACCCTAAGAAAATATGTGCCCAAACCTATTAGTGTAATGTATTGTATGAAAATCGAAGGTCAATCCATGGCGGAGAACCAAGGCTTAAAAGTTACCTCGTTTGTATGAAAATCGACTGGTATCTTTAATTATGTGACTGCCACTTTATATACTTACCCTAAATAACATTATAAACCAACTCAGCCTAACCAGCTATATCGGTCGGGTTAGCTTACGTAGTAATCCAGCATACCTTTTATCCTAGAAGACAAACTAGAAATGTTGAAGTGATGGTAGGTGCCGTCTTCCCTACAGAATTTGTGGTTTTTCTTTTGAAGTAAGTACATAGGTTAATATCACTAGGTTTCCTTAGAGTTACCACATCACAATTTTTTTATGCTGAGTTATCAAAATAATTAAACAAATGTTTCTGCAAATCTCTATTCCACAAATGTAACAAAAACATTTGTCTCATTTACCAAAAGATAATTGGCAAATATAAAATATTGTGTATATTAATATACAAACTATCAAGTTTTCCGACTGAATGAATCTTAGTTTAGGATTATGATTTTTATCTGTGGTTTAGACAAGTTTAATTTTTATCGAAATAAAACACTATTATGGATTAACATGCAATTTTATTACGCAAGGTATAAGATTTAATAATATTTATGTCTAGCTTTTGCCCGCAACCACAGATTACATAATAGACCGCAACTTACTTCCGTGTAGAATTTAGCCCATGTTATCCTTAATTAAACACAACAAAGAAACAGAGACAGAGAGAGTTACTGTAATATAAAGTACTATACTAAAATTATAATTAATGATCATTTGTTGTTTGGCATCAGTGAGCTTAGTTAGGGAGCTTAATTACTAATAAAATATTTCAGCAATCAACAATAGTGCTTTTAAAAGACAGTTTTTATGAAAAAGCTGTATGCAGTTAATTGCCCTAATTTTTTTTTATAAATTGGTTATTCTTTTTGTTATAACGTTTTTATGAAAATAAAAAGATTTACCTGTATTGCTTGCATTATAGATCGCTGACATGATAATTCCATTTCCATAATACGAGTAATGTAGTTCTCTTTCTTTATACAGTTGACTGCACAACCTATTACAGACATTTATAAACAATTAAAATAGAATCATGAATCATAAAAAATCATGAATTATTAATTTACCAATGGTGAAAAAAAAACAACTTTTTTTTACTTGAATCACCCACCTACAAAAGAATTATAAGCTTTAAAATCAAATGGTAAATAATTGGGTATTTGACTTGAGAATGGGTTCTACTTTTAAGGTATAATAGAGCAGAAAAGGAAGTAAAATAACCCCCTACGCAAAATTTTGGGTTGATTTGACGATTTTTTTTATGATTTCAAAGGATCCAAAGTTAGTAAATAATCAAAATGTTCCAGTGACAAAATAGTCTTGATTATTAGGATCCATACTTAATTACAAAAAATGTTATTATGGAAACATTATTGTAAAAACATTATTTGCTTAGATAATCTAAAGGGTTTATTTTGCTTCCCTTTTTGATCTATTATATTATACAGTATTATACAGTAAAGTATAATTTATACTCCCAATTCTGAAGTGATAAGTATGAAGAAACTAATTATTCCACTTTTTGTACCCTGTTAACATGTTGGCTACCATACGAGTATACTCGTAGTAATTTGTGGGACAAATAAAAAATCAATGAGTATATTTGTAGGTTGGACGTCAAAGTGTTAATGTCCAGGTGAACCAAGGTGCATGTAAGAAAGAAAACTTACTGAGCACAAGTTGCAATAATCTGCCCAGATCTGACTGATCTGCTGTCTCAGCTATATTTACTACATCAGGCCTTGAAAACTCCTGTAAACTCAAATTCAGGATATCTTGATGATAATCTGAAAATATGTTAAATGTTTTTGTAGACAGTGTTCTAAATTTAATATTTAAACATTGTGTAGTCCTTATTATTTAACAAAGCACAAATATAATAAGCAATGGGAAATTTTACAAAGTGCATGTACAAAAATAAATACACACAATGGCACATCAGACTATACATGTTTACCTTGAGAGTGCCTTTATGCCCTATGTAATCAAAGCTGTTTTTGCAGTTTGCTAACGTGCTGTAGTGTGTACATCGAAAAGGAAACTCTTTGTCAGAATTCCTCTTCCTGTAGCTAGCAAACTGATACTTTATTTATATTTAAATGTAATTTAAAAACATACCAACAACACCCTCAAGTATTTTCTTCAAATTGCTCACTTTCAGCCTCCAATTGTTGCCAACATCAGTTTTAATTTTCAAATTCCATGCTGGCGTAAAATACTCTGGAGCGATCTGTGTCAGTGCCTCTGCTATAGCGACTCCATTTGATAATTCTATATGCCAATATGATACCATTAAAGAGAAGTATCAATATAGTATGTATATAATTTCATTACATAAAGAGGATAACAAAGAGTTTTCATTTAATCTCTCCCTACTAATTTTAATAATATCTTCAGTTCCTACAGTATTCTCTGCATGTGGTCATGTTACGATGATGAAAATGATTGCAGATTGAGTAACTAAACAGTTGAAAGGAATTAAGCGATGTACCAATCGAAGTAAGAGTAAGAACAATGTGACGAAATTATCCACTTATTGGTCACCAGATACGGATGTCATTATGTCGGTCAATTCTTATGATAGTTTAGCATGATAGTATTTTGTTGGCTGCGAATGAAACAAGGATGCATTAGAGCCAGTTTACCTGATGGATTCCCATGTTTAGCAGTAAGATTCAAAGTCTGTAACCATTTGATAAGATTGTCACACAAAACGACGCCGTTTAAATTCTCTTCCATTCTTGATAAAATACTGTAGTAGTTTATAGCATATGCAAAACGATATAATTTATTTTGTTATATTTTGTAAGATTGCATTATTTATGAGAAATAACAACAAGAAAGAAATAAATTGTATCGTAAAAATAAAAATCTCCTCTCCCGTCTTCCGTTTTTACAATACAATCGAAATTTGACACATGTCATTGTCAATGGGTGCATTCCAGCAGGCTAATCGCTGGCTCACCGATGAACTAAGCAAGATATTCGCTAAAATATGCCCCGTACTGAATCACCTGCCATACGGGGTCATTTGCAACAATTCATTGTGGACGTTGTTTGAAAAACAACATCTAATTTGACTATCACTCTAGTCTGCCAAACTTTCTTCTTCTTCTCGAGTCGATGGTCACATACAGGTCAAATACGGGCAGCCCAAAAAGCCGCAATCGCAACAGCTCGCTCGGTAGCCTCGCGCAGCTCCTCGTTCGTGCAGGTTGTCGGGCACGCAACCCAGTCATGTGCGCAATAGTCTGCTTAGGATGGCCGGCCGTTATTGGCCGCAGATGCACTTTGTGTCGTGTTCCGAAACGTATCCCCACTTGGCAAGGTTTGCCTGCCCACCCCATCTATAAGGCGGTTGAGCGACCTCCAGGTGGGCTAGTCAAGATGGTATCCCTTAGCTAGTCCCTCTTTCACGCTGGTGCTCTGGGGCCTTACTATGATCTCTTATAGCAGTGCTTATATTGAACTGCCTTACTATTTCGTACTATGACCTCAACGGTTAGTATGAAAGCAGGGGCCTAACTATGAGCTCTTATAGCATGGCTTATATTGAACTGCTTTACTTTTTCGTACTATGACCTCAACGGTTAGTATGAAAGCAGGCCATAAGCAGTCCTGTTTAAGGCCTGCTTTTGAACTGAACGGTTTCTTATTTGCTGATGGTAAGCCCCCAGGCCTTAAGCAGTCCCGTTTAAGTCCTTCTTTTGAACTGAACGGTTTCTTATTTGCTGATGGTAAGCCCCCTGGGGCCTTACTATGAGCTCTTATAGCAGGACTTATATTGAACGGCTTTACTTTTTCGTACCATGATCTCAACGGTTAGTATGAAAGCAGGCCTTAAGCAGTCTTTTTTACGGCCTGCTTTTGAACTGAATGGTTTCTTATTTGCTGATGGTAAGCCCCCTGATCTGAGTTGCTGAAGCGTGATCGCCACATAGTCAGACGCGTCGCGCAGCTTCAGCGGACCGGTTGAGAGGCTGCACTGAGTGCAGGAAACTTCTTCTGGAACTCAACCTAGGCCGGGCCGGATTGTGGTTGTAAAGTGGATGGCGTCTGTCTTGTGTCTGCTTTGTCCTTTCAGCCGAGCTAGAGACCCATCTTCGCACCTCCGGAGGGGCTATTCCTGCTAGCTGGTACAGTTTGCCGGTCGGTGTTGGCCTCAAACAGCCCGTTATTAGATGACAAGACTCATTCAAAGCTACATCGATCATCTTTGCATGGGTCGACCGTTCCCATACAGGGCAGGCGTATTCGGCGGCAGAGTAACACAGCGCAAGGGCTGTAGTACGCAAGACAGTTGGTTTAGCTCCCCAAGATGCCGCGGACAGCTTCTTTAGCAAGTTGTTGCGTGTGCAGACCTTTTGCTGGGTGTTCGCGCAGTGCTGCTTCATTGTCAGGCTTCTATCGAGGGTTACGCCCAGGGGGCTTACCATCAGCAAATAAGAAACCGTTCAGTTCAAAAGCAGGCCTTGAACAGGACTGCTTAAGGCCTGCTTTCATACTAACCGTTGAGGTCATAGTACGAAAATGTATGGCAGTTCAATATAAGTCCTGCTATAAGAGCTCATAGTAAGGCCCCAGGGGGCTTACCATCAGCAAATAAGAAACCATTCAGTTCAAAAGCAGGCCGTAAAAAAGACTGCTTAAGGCCTGCTTTCATACTAACCGTTGAGATCATGGTACGAAAAAGTAAAGCCGTTCAATATAAGTCCTGCTATAAGAGCTCATAGTAAGGCCCCAGGTATTTGGGAAAATTGTTATGACACAGTTTTATCTTATCTTACACAGTCAAACTTTGAAAACGATATTGCTTGCTGCGAAAATAGGCAAGACTGTCGAAAGAAAGTGTTGCCTACTTGAAAAAAGAAGCTTAAATATTCTATCAATAAATAAGATAAAAAGGTTTTTTTTAACGTTTGCTTCGTTTTTCTTGAACGTGAACAACAGTTTCAACCACGCAATTACAAATCACCCGTTTAACGGTAAATAAATTACTGAATGAGGGGTTTTCAAAGTGACATTTAAAAAATAAAAATAGTAACTATTTGCTTCACTAGATGGTGTTGATACTCTTCGAAGCCTAAAAATAGTAACTATTCGCCTCACTAGATGGTGTTGATACTCTTCGAAGCTTAGTAAAAAAATCACATTGTCACCTATTTTTATATAACGCCATCTATCGAGCCTACAGTTTTTTGTCATTGTGAAAAGCCCTCATTACAAACCATGGTCAAAATTTACTCTGTGGTGATCGATGACTTAGCAGTTGATCTGCTGGAATGCATCCAATGTCATTCACGCACAATGTAGTCCTTTTTACCCGACTGCAAAGAAAGGGTTATGTTTTTAGCGCGTATCTTTACCCGACTGCAAAGAAAGGGTTATGTTTTCGCGCGTATCTTGTAAGTATGTTTGTATATAATATTCTTTATTACCTCATATCTTTCAAACTGTTGAACAGATTTCTATGATTAAGATATCGTTAGATTTGTCTTGTCAGTCCAAGTGTTCTTAAGAAGGTGGCGTTATAAAAAAACCAACACGGCGGCTGTACGTAGTGAAAAACAATTTTTTTTTTAGAATACTGCAATATGGGTGCCATATTAAAGGGCATATTATATATAAGGTATCATGACCGTAAATTATGATAACTAAAAAGAGATAAATAAAAAAAAATTAAAAAAAAACCCGCCTGCATAAAAAGACAAGTCTGAGTATTGATCTGGTGCGAGTCGTATTTTTTCTAGTATATTATTTAGTATTGTGTAAAAATAGCATTGTGAATGCAAAAATCTCAAATTTAAAGACAAGTCAACTTAAAAGATGGAAACAAGATTAAATATAAGGCAACATGTCATAATAACATGCAGTCGGAGGCATGACGAATCTATAAGGGTTCCGTTTTTTGCCATTTTGCCTACGGAACCCTAAAAAGCGTCGCTTTCAAGTTAGATCCTATTTACAGCACATTGAGTCTCTAAGGCTGGTATTATAGAATCAAACTCAAACTCAGATCTCTGCTTGAGTACGGTTAGAAAGGGATGGCGCTATATGCGATGAATAGCACCATTCCTTTCTAACTGTACTCAAGCAGAGATTTGAATTTGAGTTTAATTCTATAATACGAGCCTTACTCTCTAATCGCTGCCACTAAACGCGACCACTAGTGGCTCAGTCAAGGGACTAGACGCAGCCACCAATCGCAGCCACTAGTGGCTTAGTTTAGTCACAGAATACATAATAGTTATTCACAGAATACATAATAGTACAAGTACAGAAGCCGCACTCCGCAACATCATTTAATTAAATAGAGACTCTTGCTACGACGCAATAAGGCGCAATTCAGATCGCACACCGTCAGTTATATTCACCTAGAAGTTTTCTCTCTTTCTATCGCGTAGCTCTCATCTCTTCTGACGCTGTTAGGGTAGTCTTCTTTTAAATGAACTGCGTAGCATTATATTATTATCATAAAAGGAAAGCGATGGTTTAGTGGCCGCCGCCATCAGAATTCGAACAATTACTTTCATTCAAACTAGCGAGTTCTGAATATAATACTGCCCCTCGCTCGACCCGCGCAAAATGGTACGTGTAGGTACGTGGTATGGAAAGTAAAACATTGCTCTACAAAAAATGTGTAGAGTAACAACTATGTTTTGTATAGACGAATTTGTTGAATGTTGAGATGTTTTTGTAGGGCAAAACACGCGCTATGGACCCGACTTTAGATTAAACCCCTCCCTTCCCCCAATCCACGTGTATTTTTTTGGTACAAAGTATCTTTTTAGAACCGAGTAAGTAATATGCGAGCCAAATAAGAATAGTACTGACAAACGGCAATCTTGATCTTTGTTCCTTTTCTTGCACATCCTACACCCGAAACGCAAACAAATATGGCCATTTTGACAGTACCTACTATTCTTATTTGGCTCGCATAGTATATCTTTAACACAGATAAACTTAATATCCAGTGGAATATTAAGTTTATGCACAGATCCTTGACACTTTTTCGACGGAGTGGGGATCTCGCATGTGGACTTGCGAGCGACCAATAGCGCGCGCCCCTCTCGTCGTACTGTAGTATTAGAAAATGACAGACAGAGACAGAAAATTAAGGCTCGTATTATAGAATCAAACTCAAGCTCGGATCTCTGCTTGAGTACAATTAGAAAGGGATGGCGCTATATGCGATCAATAGCACCATCCCTTTCTAACTGTACTCAAGCAGAGATTTGAATTTGAGTTTAATTCTATAATACGAGCCTTAGATGACAGAGCACGAAGTTGGACTAGCAGACTATTAAATGATAAGAAAACTTGAAGTAAATCTTTAACCATCAGTTTTATTTAAATGATAAGGTAAATCACATCCCATGTATTTGTCTTCATTGACTGCCTGAGTTACGACTTTGTTCCACAATATATCCTTACACAATAAATGAGGGTCACAGAACAACAGCGCTGTCACTTGAGCTCTTGTAAGAGCTACGTTTAACCTTTTAGGATTCTTTACAAAGCCCAAAGAGTGGCGTTGGTCTTCAGACAAATAAACTTCGGTCGACCTTACTGTGGATATTAAAATGATGGGTCTTTCTTGTCCCTGGAAATCTTCAACAGTTCCGATTTTAGGTAAAGTTAAACCCATTGCTTCAAAAACGAGTTTCAAATATTTTATCTGAAAAAAAGGGAATTAGACTTTATTATCAATATTATCATCATCATCATCAGTTCCCAGCCGATCAATATTATACCTTGATCAGTAGGTAGTCTCATGGTTCCTAGACGAAATGTAGCTTGCAATATTAATTTGTTTTAGTTTCCCATATAGTTTCTAATTTAGTTATGTTTACTTTTCTAAGAATGCTGTGTATACTTGTAAGTGGCTTACATACATGCCCTTGTGTAATAAGCGATAAAAATTTAAATGTTGTGTATGTTTAGCTGTAAGTATACCATTATAAATAAAATAAAATAAAATAATCTAAATAAGTAGCAAGGAGCAAAAATATGAATATTGGGTATGGTAGTTCGACCACTCATACGGTATATGACCAGTCCCCTTATAGTCCTATCTTTATTTATTTTTCACCCAAGGGTTGCCTGGAAGAGATTGCTGCTTAGCAATAAGGCCGCCTCTTGTATGCCTTTTTTCTCTGTAACTGTCCTTCTTTCGTGTGTGCAATAAAGTGTAATTTATTATTATTATTATAATCAATAATTAATAGTATAATTGGGTATTATTTTCTAGATTACCGATTATTAACAAATAGCTGAACTATGGGTAGCGGAGTATTGAGCATTATGGAGACATGGTCATGGTGAACCTTAGGGCGAACCCGCGATTTACACCTGGGCCGTCCGGCCGCAGAAATGCTATTAATACTTAGTTTTTTTTTGTTCTTAGCGTCTAGCTACGGCAGCTACGCGACCGAAGATCAGCGGCAACGCTTTTATTATGAAGAAACGCTTCGGCAGATGTGTTGCTAGCCATTCACAAAGCATTGCAGGCATAACTAGGCCGATCTTCGGTAAGCTAACGTAACTTTGGTATAGTGTGTCTACACTTATTATCAGATTATTTTTTTACCTGAGCAATATAAGGAGTAATGATGCCTATATCCTCAGCATCAATATTGTTTTTATACAGTTTACAAGTTGTCAAAGCAATCATAGATGCTTCTTGAGGATTGTACCATGATGGACTGTCATTTGACCTTGTGTTGCAACCTCTAATTCCATAGACATAAAGTCCACCGGACTTTGCATCACTTTTATTAAACATTTGGTTAACAAGCTCAACTATATTTAATATCCATGATTGATTTCTATCAATTTTTGCTACAAGTGAAGCATCATAAAACATTTCACTTGGTAATGTTAAAACTTCTTCTAAAGATCTGTAATTGTCAGTTAATTTCGTTATTACTCGTTTATCATATCCATTTTGGAATGCAGCATAATCTTTTTGATATGGAAATGCTTTCAGAATTCTAGATAAGTATGATTCATCCATCCCAAACTCGACACAATACTTGGACATAATCACTGGTCCTAGTTGCATTGGATCTCCGGCAAGTACAATTTGTCCATTTTCTTTATCTATGAACGTCATTGGTATCATTATTTCTGGTTCTGTTGCTTGACCTGCTTCATCCACAATCACATGTGTGAAATGGCCTTTGGGAAGTCCTATTTGAGCTAGAGTTCCAAGGCAATAGCAAGTTCCAATTGTCACACGATGACGCCCTATGAAGGATTTTTGGCATTCTAAATTAATACCGTCTCTAACAACATGTCTCGATTTAATAGTATCTTCAGTTGCCAAATCCATAGTAGCGCAAAAAGGTTTTATTACCTCTGGAATGCTATCAGACTCAACAAGATAATGAGCAATAAGGCGGACCATCGAATTAGAAATGAGACTTTGGTATTTTAATAATCGTTCTGTTACCAAATTAGCTGCACTATTGGATGGTGTTGCAACCAAAATTCTACTGTCTGGTAGCGATTTCAATATCTGCAAAATGGTTTCAATAACTGTTACAGTCTTTCCGGTTCCCGGCGGTCCAAATATACAGTAAGGCAAGGGGCGACATTCGCCAGATAGAATATTTAGTACGGCCGCCTTCTGACCCTCATTCAAAGACTGATTGAACCATTGTGTTTCATTTAATTTTTCTTTGGATATTTGACTTTGTCGAGGAGCAATTCGGCATGGAAATAAAATATTAGGGCCCAGATTTGACAACGCCAAATTAATAGCTTGATGAGCCCTTCTGAATATTGTGCGACTGCTATGAAATTCTATAGAAACATCGCTTCCAGAGTAGGTTTCATGAAAATTCTGGCCAAATTTCATCAAAACTAAGTCTCCTTTTATAGTGTGTACAAATCCTTCGTAGAGGGGAGCATTAGTACTCCAAACATCTTTTACGACAGCTTTGTCTCCTTTAATTAGGGATGGTCTTTGTTCAGCCAAGTCTTTTATTTCAATTCCAAGATACTCTTGGCAATGTATGAGGAAAATTTTAGACATATCATATTTCCTCATATTAATTTTAGTCTGTATTTCTTCCATATGTATTAAAGTATGCCATTTGTCAATATAATTGTTGATATTCAATGTCTGTGTTAAACAAGGTAGAGCATCTTCAATCCTGTTTATTATTTTATCATAATCTGGACTCCACAAGGCTTGTTCTGAATCACCTAAAACAGCAGACCAAATCTTTTCTGGTATTGGAAAATTACCAATCCTTACTGGCACAAATGCTGGTGGTTTACATGGCTTTACTCCAGGTACAAATATCTTGTTTTCATTCTTTCTAATGTTTCTCATTGAATCAATTTTTTCATTCTCTGTTTTGATAAAATTTATTCCATTTTTCTCAGTTTTCAATGAAATATTTTCACTAACAATAGTCATGTCTATGTATCTTTTAGCTTGAAACCCTCTAAACATTATTATCAAACATTCTTTAGTGTTACCCAAAAATTTTGGGTGACAAGTAACTGTGAATGTAAACGAGGATTTGGGATGAAGTTTTCTAGGATGTATTAAAAGTGGTTCTATAGTTAATTGTGAATCTCTTTTTTTACTGAGCATGATCCATTTGTTGATGAATTGGAATTCTTCACTATTGTTAGTTATCACTAACTTAATGTGGGCTGTATCTCTGATATCAAGTTTATCAAACTTTAATGGATATGTGACTGCTATTTTCCTTTCTTTCTCTACTACCAGGCTCTTTTCTTCATCTTCAAAAGTATGTGGCTTTATTTCTAAGGGGGATGCTGTTTCAGTAATTGATAATTTTATGGCCCTCCAAATATATAATCCTTGATTGCTTTCAATTACATTAACTATAACCTGTAACAAGTTGTTTTTATATATTTTATTCAATCAATCAATTGGGTGAACTGAATTTTTTTTCAGTTACAACCGGTAATAAAGTACCAAAAATATTCCAAAAATTAATATAACCACAACAGAACTTCATGACATACCTTTGCCCCTACTGGTGGGTCGATATTATTTTCCATACACTCTCTTGAGAAATATATACTTTTGTCGATAGTCCCGTACTCACCAAACCATTCAGTAATAATACCATTCTTACTTTTACTCCGCAATGCCCTGATTGAGAGCACTTGCAAAACCTGTAAAAAAATAATGCATCACTTGACATCACGGAGAAGTTACTGTTATAAGTTATACATAATACACTTACTAAATAATGTAGGTACTAGAAAAAATATGAATTGGACGGGAATCGAACCCTTGGATCCAAAGGTCACGGGTTTGATTCCCATCCGAAAACTGATCTGGTGCGAATCATATTTTCTCTAGTATATTATTTAGAATTGTACAAAACTGTTATTTGCAATTGTTATTTGCAGGTAATCATAATTTTTTCTTGAGGGTTTGGTAAGTGTTTCCTTGATTTTTAAATTTGAGATTTTTGCATTCACAATGCTATTTTTACACAATACTAAATAATATACTAGAAAAAATACGACTCGCACCAGATCAGTCGCGAGTCGTATTTTTTCTAGTATATTATTTAGTATTGTTTCCTTGATGTTATATATAAGTAGTTAAGAATAAATCACCTGTGCTGCTGTTATATCAGATGGTTTATTTTCATCCCGTTGAACTTTGCAATATAGCTCTAGCCAGTCTCCTTTAATGGGAACCAGAGAGGAAGATACATCATCCAGGCTGAACTTAAGATCACTGTTCTTGATATGAACAAACCGTTCTTGTCTCTGTCCAACTTCTCCAACTATGACGTGGTGCATAACCTCAAAATTACTCTGCTCAACCAACTCTTCCTCTCCCCAGCTGATCCCTTGGTTTTCTAATATTCTGACCACCATGATTCTATCATTGGCATCACTGTAGGCCAGGTAGAGGACCTTATCATTGATGGCCATGTGGACTGAACATGTAGATACATCATAATATAGCATTCCATCAATCAATACATAATTATTATCACTTATAAATGTTATGATTCCTAAAAATCAGAAAAAATAACATCAGAGGTATTTATTATTGAAAAGATAAAAAAAAATTGAAAGTGAAAAGGCCTGTTGGTTGGGGTATTTTTAACTATGTTAAAATTATATTACCCTATTTGTTAAAAGAAATTCCTAAATAAAATGTTTGGTAAAAATGTACTTCTGCGCCCCACGAATTTGGGTTTGGGGGGAGGGGAGAGGTGGGTCCCCCCTACCCCTAAAACCACCCTCCCCTTTAGCAAACACATACTTCCAGAGATAATTATTCAAGGATAAAGTTCGAGGTTATGGAGATAAAAATTTAGTAATATGGACAGTTGCATTAGAGTTTGGGAGTGAGAGGGGGGAGGGAGGGGTGGGGGGAAGCACCCCCAAAAGGGGGAGTTGCCACACCAAATAGTTTTTGATAAAAAAGAAAATGAAATTTGACCTTAGGTTACTTATATATTTTTTTTATATTTGTTTACTAACATGCGATCGGTCCTTGGACCATAAGCAGTTGTTTTTATTTTTAATGCAGGCGTGGAGGCTTGCCTTTCCACTGTCAGGCTGCCTTTATGTTTTGCTAACTTGTAAGGTTGTATGTATGCAGTCTATTTAGACGTAATTTAATTCAAATTATTTTATTTTTTTGTGTTATTTTCTGTCAAATTACGATTTCGATTCCAAACTAAATTAAACATTACTTAATAACTGTGGCTGTATAGGAACTAACACCTTTACCTACACGTAACTTAACGCAATAAGGGAAAAACTATTGGTTTGCTAAAGTTGAAACTTTCCAGAATAACTTCAATAACCCTGACCTTTTCAATAAAAAATTGCCAACTCACAAGTCGTGGGGCGGAGAAGTACATATTAGCCAAATGTTTACCTGTGCGTTGAAAACATTTAGCATCTCTTGGTATATCTGAATGCTCATTTTCATATTGATTATAATTTTGCTCATTCAAAGCTTCTAACTCAACAAGTTGATCAGCTAAAAAGTCTTCTTTATTATAATCTTCACCGCCATCATCAGTATCGGTATTGTAAATAAAGTTTGAAATCAATGACTTTACATAAGAAAACATTTTGATTACTGAACAAAGCCTTTATCGTATTCAAATTCCCATTCGGTTGATTTAAGATAGTCAAGCTCTTTTCTTAGCAATTGAATTCTTTTGTGATGCATCTCTTTTTGAGCATTTTTCATTGATTGTTCAATACTATGCCCGAGATCAACATGATTGTAAGAATGATCGAAATTTTGAAGGCGATTCTGAGTTGTTCCCTGTAATAGGTAAAAGTTGAATTTATAAAGTTTTTTGTATAATACTAATTTTATTTTATATAATAATAATGGGCGTAGTATGACAATACTTTTTATTTAGATATTATTCATTTACCTGAGGAGTTTCTGGCTCTGAAGGAGAATAAGCCGACTGAGATATGTTACTAGATGTAGACATAACGTGTATACGGAGAACACTTTTTTTTATACTTAACACATTTCTTTTATTGGTACCTCGAGTAATTGTAAAATAAATGTGAATTGTTAATAAATTCAAGAGTCAGAAAGTACAATATTTTGTTCGGAAAACGAGACAAAAAACTTTTTTTTTTTTTTTTTTTTTTTTTTTTTTTTTTTTGTGGCAATACAGTGTTACTAATTTGCCAATGTCAAGTTATATTATTTCCTCTGTGGAGACAGAGGCCGCGTTCCGAATCACGGATCACGCTTAGGCCGCGTTCCAAATCACGCCAACAGGGGCCTTACTATGAGCTCTTATAGCAGGACTTATATTGAACGGCCTTACTTTTTCGTACTATGACCTCAACGGTTAGTATGAAAGCTGGCCTTAAACAGTCCTGTTTAAGGCCTGCTTTTGAACTGAACGGTTTATTATTTGCTGATGGTAAGCCCTCAGCACTGTAGCGTATAATCCATTAAATGAAGTAGGTACACAATATTCAGCGTGATTTGGAACGCGGCCTTACAGCACTAGTGGTGGGCGTTTCTCTGTCTACGAGGTAATCAAACTCACTTAAGACAAGAGATGGGACTGATGACAAGGCTGTATGGTCCCTGACTTTAGCCCTTCTAAGTAAAGTAACAACGAATAAAACAAATTGTCAGTTTACATGTCAAATTGTCCGTAGCGTAGATCGGTAGATTGTCAAACTAATACTAAATAAAAAAAAACATTGTCAAACAAAAGTGAATTAATTTACTTTATTTGTGAATGAACTTCATATTAATTAGAAAACCTTTTGTTAAGATCGTTTTTAAGTATTGTTTAAATTATTTGATGACAACGATATTGTAAAAACAACCTAGTTTAACACTATTGAAACATGTCCGCAAATAAGTGTATTTACAAGGCTCGGGATGATGATGATGATGTTGTTTTATCTTCACCATGTTTTCAAATTGGTCCTGATGTCCAGCTGAGAGAGGTTCCCACGACAGGTGAAGAGTATCTTTTAAAAGTTATGAAGGAACGTAAAAAGTTTTCAACTGTCATTAAGTGTACAAAGGATTATTCAAAGTACTCAAAAAATCAGTCTTGCTTTGTAGTTGAGGTAAGTACCTATATACTACTTTTAATTTAAATTGTTGGTATGTTTTTCCTTTACTTTACATAAGTGACAAATTCTAATGAGATATAAATTCTTCTACAGGGCTATTTGTAAAACACCAACAACCTCGCAGAAGTAGATCACAAATGTTGGAACAGCTGATAGAGTTTTGTATGAAAAGTCGATTATTTTTGTCTGTTTTGATAAAATCATAGAACAAAATGTTGTTGTTTATGATGTTCGTAATCTACTCCTGCAAGATTGTTGGTTGTTTACAAATACCCTGCAATCTGTATGTATATGTTAATAATGGATGATATAAGTTTTGGCATTATTTCAGGTTCCAAATGCGAAAGCACCAGATAAACTCATACCAACTATAGAATGGCAAAATATTCAGGTTGCAGATTTTTCTGACATCCGAATGTACATATCACGGGTTCTTGAAAATAAATCAGTGTGGCCTAGCAATTTACAAAAAACTCAAATTGAAGAGAATAGTGTAAGAGGTTGGAAAAAGTTTTTTCTTGAGAGAGAACCCACTTTGTCTTGTGTACTCGGGTTACAAGTTGCTCTTCTTGATCGAGGTTTGGAAATACTGACAGTGATACTAGCTGGAGTTAAGCAAGGAGATTCAATCAATCACAAGACAGGTACAGAGATTCTTTTTATTTACCTAGTTACAGATTCTGGCAAACATCTGACACCCAATATATTCATTCACATTCTGTGCAATACCCACCTGATTTCAAGATGTTTGCCGGCTGTATCACTGTATCATATTAAAATAACTTTTCTTGCATATACTCATGTTTTATTTTTATTTTAGGACAATGGATATATGCATTCTTGGCTTGTACGAGACAGCCATTACTCTCCGACACAATAAGCATACTTAGAAACTTGGCTAGAAAATGTGCTGATATAAGGTATGGACAACATTCACACTATCATTTTTATGAGCAAATAAAATAAAAGCAAATAAAAGAGTTGTTTGGGCAACATATAATTTTAGAATCAAACAAGTTAAAAAATACTCAATACTCAATACTCAAATCATTTATTGCATTCCACAGTGTTACAGTACCTAGTTCTTAAATTATAATATTTTAGATCACTATGGACCCTGTCGGGCACAACAACAATAATAGATAGCAAACACTTATTTATCATTATATTATATTAGTATATTAGTTTCTTTACAATAGTAGTTATTACTTAATTAATAAAAACTATTTTATTTATTCAATTATATTGCACTTATGTATTTAATTTAAGTTAAGTATTTTAATGTTTTAATTAAGTTGACTTTTTATCTACAATATTCATATTTCTATATTTTCATCTTCTAAATATTCCTTCAAGTTGTAATAACACTTTTTTGTTAGTAATTGTTTTAAATTATTTAAGAATACATAATGGTCTCTGCCCACTACACCGTACCGTACCATGACAGTGCTAGGAACGAATCAATTTGTTACATAAATAAACTTTGTTTGCAGGTCTCACATAAATCCTGATGGTGAAAATGCCCGATTCTTAGCTGCCCCTCTTAACATTTTTATTTGCATAATAGCTAGATATTTTAGACAGTATGATTTGGCAGATTAAGTTTGCATGACTACTTTATCCTGATGATCTGGTAATTAAACCAGTAAGTATTTATTTGTATTCCTCATTATGTATATTGTCCCACTTTACTTTGATGTGTTGGAGCATATTATCTTAAGTATTTAAGTTAGAGAGCTGATATTGTTAGTTTAGACTTAATTTCTGTTAAATTTTCAATTTTATTATTGGGAACATTCATAAATTCTCTATTACTCATATTATGACTTAGATCCATTGTCTAATATTATAAATATAGAAATAGGTTGTTCTCTAAATCTACAAAAGTTCAAGGAGTGTCTTATCCTTGGATTTAATAATATTTGACCTCTTTATTTTTATGTATTTTATAAATGAAATAAACATGTGAAGAAATTATCATTATATTACTCATGTTAAAGCATGAATATAAAACCTTTTATTAAATAGAGGCTCAGTCACAGTCAGAGCAACATAAATAATCATATTTCGCGAATCTAGTGATTTGCGCATTATACTATTGAGCAAAAAGAAAGTAGAGGCCACTGTATGGTTGTCCATACAAACGAGTTAATTTCTGAAAGGGTTTTAATGTAAATTCAATCTGGTTTACAATAGTCAACTTGCGGATTTCACTGTCGAATTGACTGTTTAATTTCTCCTATTCGCCATGTGCCAGGTATTTTTTTTAGGTTTACGATTATTTAATTAAAGTGATAGATAATCATGTTCTATTGCTAAAGTTACAAAGCCAAACTCCCAGATATCAATCACGTTTTGGTAGGTCCTAAATAAACAACATGATATATAAATATTAAACATAATTTAATTCGCATAAAGTAAAAACTCATTGAGAATTTGATTTTACATAAACAGCTTTCCCACAGCAAAAATAGTCGTGCTTGTATTATTTATAGGAATAGGGAGGAAGAAAAGTTAAGGAAACTCTTGATCATCGACATAGTAATGAACCCCGACTTGTTTTCTGACTGTGTCCTCAAGTTTAGCTAAAGTGAGACTGTCGCTGTGGGACATGCGCGGTGACTCCAAAAGCCCTAAAATAATGTATAATTAATCAAAACCATTTCAAGTCTTATACAAGTTTCATTCTTAGGCATCATAAATAAATCTGTCTAAAAATAAAACAGTCATAAATCTTTATAAGTCGTCGAATTTAACACTTTTAAATAAGTATTTCAATCAAGCTATTTCAAAGGTCATTATGGTAGTAGATGAACGGACCAAAAAGCGATCTCTGTGAAACCTTCTTTTATAAATAAGAAAAATAAGTATAGGTCACACAACATATACCTTCACGAATACATCTGGCTACTTCCAAAGCTTGGTATACCAATCCGGCGCTATTTGTGAAGTTGTAAGGAATTTTAGACGTATGCAGAGTGAATTTTTCCGAAACGCCGTCCACATGAATCAGCTTCTCGGGAAAATGGAAAGGATCCTCGATCTAATAAGTATAAAAAAATCAAAAAGTTATAATATTCTTACATAATACTTTGCATTGCACAAACTTCCGTGATTTAGTACAAAGAAATATGGTTTATACCGTTGCCCTGCCCTTAGTTCCAACCACAGTAGCTTTGTTCCACAACCTGACTCTAGTATCCAAATTGAGCACAGCGCGACCATCATTGGCGTACTCGAGGACGATAGTATCCACAATATCAACTCCATGCTCATTAAGATTTCCTATAGCTGTAACTTTAATTGGCTCTGATTTGAAAACGAACTGAGCAAATTGCAGCACGTATATGCCGATATCGAGAACAGCGCTGCCACCAAGCTCCTTCTTCCTGAAATACCAATAGCTCTTATTTTTTGTAATGTTGATACTTAATGTAATATAAATACTGACGGTTCCTATAAACTCACGCTACTCTGTCTACTCCTTCCATTGGAACCCCAAAGTTGACTTCCGCGTGCTTGATATCTCCTAGTTTTCCCGACTTAATAGTAGTAGGGATTCGCCGTTTCCGGACCACCACCGCGGGGTTGTTCTTGACCGCTCTGCCGCAAGCCCATCGTACTGGGCGCGAATCAAATTAATACCTACCGCGAATCAATTTAATACCTACCGCGAATCAAATAAATACCTACCGCGAATTAAAAAACCGCGAATCAAATTAATACCTACCGCGAATTAAAACCGCGAATCAAATCAATACCTACCGCGAATTAAAACCGCGAATCAAAACAAATACCTACCTCGAACCGCGACCCACGCATTACATTGACTCGCCCTCAGACCACCCACCGCGGGGGGCTGCTTTCGACCGCTCTGCCGGCAACTCATCCAAGTGGTTTATACCTAGCGCGAATTAAAACCGCGACCCGCGCCCGCGAATTACATTGATACCTACCGCGGATCTCATTGACTGGCCCTCGGTATAGTAGTAGGGATTCGCCGTTTCTGGACCACCACCGCGGGGTTGTTCTCGACCGCTCTGCCGACTACTTATCCAACTGGTTTATACCTACCGCGAATTAAAACCGCGACCCGCGAATTACATTGATACCTACCGCGGATCTCATTGACTCGCCCTCGGTATAGTAGTAGGGATTAGCCGTTTCTGGACCACCGTCGCGGGGCTGCTTTCGACCGCTCTGCCCTATTGTTTGTCTGACGATTGTTGTTTAAACAGATTTCTGGAAAATCAATTGTTTGTCGGACATTGGACCACCCGCCGCGGGGGCTGCTTTATTAGACCCATCATAAAAAGATTTCTAAAGGGTATTGTTTAAATGCAGGTATGAACACGTTTACTGCCGTTGCTTCTCAGACACAATGGAAAATCAATTGTTTGTCGGGCCGCGCCGCGGGGGCTGCTTTATAAGACCCATCATAAAAAGATTTCTAAAGGGTATTGTTCAGATGCGGATATTAATACACCAACCTTAAACAGATTTCTAAAGATTTTGTTTAAATAGTAGACTCATCATTAAATAACAGTTTTTTTGCTAAAAGCATAATCTTTACAATGGGCTTGTACTCGTTTCAACATGTCACATTCGTACACGATCGAACATGTTATCTTCGGATGACTATTTAAAGGACCACGATCCAGAGACGGTAGTACAGTCTACAATTGGATTTCGCGTCGATTTAATCAACCAATAGTTTGTATAAGTGAAAGAAGTGAGTGTGTGTTCTCGAAGATCTAAACATGCAGGTATGTGTTATTACTTTTCATAAGTTATTGTAGTAGAATAATAATATATTTCTTGCTCCCCATTCACATTTTTGATGCATATTAATGAGTGTGTTCTATTGTAGGGTTCATCTATTAATGTGGAAGACATGCCGAATACTTTCAAGAACTATTACTTTGATGCTTACAGTAATGAAGAGTTTGATAATAAGCTCACTATCGTCGAGTCTGAGTTGTCGAAACCTCTTAAGCGAGCAAACAGTAATACCAACATTAATAAGTTTTTTGATGATTCCAAAACCAAAAAACAGAAAAAAGGCCTGGCTTCATCAGTTGGGCAGGCTCGAGAAGGAGGTATGTCTTATGTATCTATGAATGTCAATGCCACCGCCACACATCTTATAAAACTAGAAGTTTACGATCTCAAGAAGTTAGCCAAGGTGCCTGAAAACAAACAGTGGAAGCATGCCGACGTACGCATCAAATTCTACACAAAGACTAGTAACAGAATCTATGAAC
The DNA here is from genome assembly GCA_950108535.1 of Agriphila straminella. Classification (NCBI taxonomy): domain Eukaryota; kingdom Metazoa; phylum Arthropoda; class Insecta; order Lepidoptera; family Crambidae; genus Agriphila; species Agriphila straminella. Next base: position 6,797,310 of record OX467306.1, on the reverse strand, counting down.
ACAGCAAGCAGTTGATATATAACATAACAAAGGAAGTCGCTGAATCCCAAGACTGTAAAAAATACTTTTTCAATGATGAACCATGATTATTCTACACATGTTCATTCTTTTGGTCGTTGTATTATATCGCGATCAATATGCACAGCCTGTGGTGCGTTTTTTAATGCCGTGCGATAAAATCCCTTTCAATGTCACGGCATCATTTTTAAGCATAGCAATTTATGTCGTATTTCTGTAACAGTACGGTTGAATGTCCATTAGTAAAAATTAAAATCCCTTGCCATGCCGTCCCGGTCTGCGTAGGCCTTTATTGTTTTGCTCGTTCTATTCAAAACGATTGCAAACAATGCTGCCTCCCACCACCCACAGCAGAGCAATTATTGTATAAATAGTAGTTTTACCTGAGCATTTTTGTTACATACAACTCAATGTACAATGAGTTAAAACAGTACAGGTCAATCCGTTTATTGATATTCAACACTTAACATGGATTCTAACAAAGATCATGTGGTCAGTATGTTTTTTTGTGCGGACAATAATTATCAAGAAGAAATTAACATTGACAACAATGTAAGTGGATTTTTCAACACTGAAGTTTTAGAGCAGTGTAATGCTTTAGATGTTAATAATAGTGGTGAAAAATGTGATACAAGTTTTTTTTCATCTGAAGATGATGCTGCATTGTATGAAATTGTGTCTATAACAGAAAATATGTTAAAAAAGAACAATGCTGTTTCACAAACCGGGAGAGGAGTGAAGAGGAAATTTCCATCTCAAGATGACGCTGCATTGTATGAAATTGCCTCTGTAACAGAAGATATGTTAAAAAAGAACAATATCGCTTCACAAACCGGGGGAGGAGTGAAGAGGAAATCGATGGATAATGGATTCATGAACGAAGTCCATATGCAAGTTACCCCTGGGCCATCATCGTCGTCAATTAATCAGTCCACTGTGCATAAAGTTAGATGTGACATCTGTGATGTGATGGTAAGTCGGAAATATTTTTCAAATCATGTAAGAAGTTCTTTTCACAAGAATAAGCTACTATTAAGTCATCATAATTTTGATAATGTTACTGTTTTAAACACTGCATTTGGTTCTAGAGTTGTTACTTATCAAATAACTTCACCTAATCTAAACCCCACAAATTTACAAACACCTGAACAATTTTTTGACAGCGTTAAAGATACGATTTCTAAATTAATTGGTTATAGCATTAAAGAATTAACTATCATTAAAGTAAATTTTATTATTCATGCCGATTTTGTTCAAGAAACAAAGAGTTTGCATAGTACATTCGACTTCCAAACATCAAATTTTAATATTTGCTTGGGTGATGACTTAGAACCATATTACAAGTTATTATGTGAAACGATAAACAACAAAATGAGAGATTTTGAAAAAAAGGATAGTGGTTGGTCTTTTGTAGCTATTCGTAATTTGGAAATGAATGTCAACAAGTTTAACCCGTTGCAGGGTTCTTCATATCTTAAATTACCAAAAGATATTCAGGCTAAAAAGGCGGTTATCAATGTAAAAAACAATGACCACGAGTGTCTTAAATGGGCTTTATTATCTGCATTATACCCCACACAACATCATGTAGATAGGGTGTCTTCGTACTCTAACCATTACAATAAACTAAATTTTAAAAATGTGTCCTTCCCGGTTAAGCTGAAGGATATTGTCAAAGTTGAAAACAGCAACAATATAAGCATAAACGTTTTTGGTTTAGAGTTCGATGAGCATTCCGGGAAAAACACAGTGGTGGGGCCTCTCTATTTCACCAAAAATAGAAAACAAAAACATGTTAATCTTCTATATATTGCAAACGGTGCTATCGGACATTATTGTTTTATTAATAATTTATCTCGTTTAGTAAGCAAACAATTAACGGGGAGAGCTCATGCAATTTTTATTTGTGATGGTTGTTTGATACATTTTCCATCTAAACAAAGATTAGATAGTCACCAAAATTATGATTGTAATCACATTTTAACTGAACTTCCCAGTGCATCTAAAACGAGAAAAGGCTGGTTCGGTCACAATGAGTGTACAAATAAAATTTATTTTGATAAATATCAACGACAAATGAAAATACCGTTTGTAATATATGCTGATACAGAAGCTCTTCTTAAACCTATTTCTGCTTGTGATCCAGATCCTTCCAAACCTTACACACGAAATGTACAAGAACATGAAATATATAGCTATGGTTATTATATTAAATGTTCATATGATGATAACTTATCAGTATATAAGACGTATACAGGATCTGATTGTGCCAACAGTTTCATGGAAAATCTTTATAAAGATGTCTGTGACATCCACAAAAGAAATTGTTTTGACAAAAAACCACCTATTGCACTCAAAGATTGGCAACAAACAGATGTTGATCAAACAAAAGCCTGTTACATTTGTTCGAAAGATCTTGGTGTAGAATCTACTTTAGATTTTGATTGGAATACGGGTTTGTTTAGGGGTGTCGCACATAATTTATGTAGTACTAAGTTCAGAGCTCCTCATTTCATACCTATATTTTTACATAATTTAAGTAACTATGATGCTCACTTCATTGTACACGCGTTAAATATACAAGAAGGAGATATCGAAATAATTCCTCAAAATAAGGAAAAATATATTTCTTTCACCAAAAAGTTAAAAATTAATGGACATGAAGTTCACTTAAGGTTTCTAGATTCTTTCAAATTCATGTCTAGTAGTTTAGACAACTTGTCTAAAAATCTACAAGTGGAACAACTCAGAGAACTTAAAAAACAAGTACCGAACCCAGATGATTTCAAACTATTAATAAAAAAAGGTATTTTCCCATATGAGTTAATATCATCATATGAGTCACTAAACGCAACAACCCTACCAGACCAATCTTACTTTCACAGCTCTTTAACAGAATCCAATGTTTCCGATGACGACTATAAACATGCGCAAGATGTATGGCAACATTTCCAATGTAATAGCATGTTAGAGTATTCAAATATTTATTTAAAAACTGATGTGTTACTTTTGGCTGACGTTTTTGAAAACTTTCGAGATGTTTGTTTAAAAACATATGGATTAGATCCAGCCCACTATTACACTGCACCAGGTCTTAGTTGGGATGCTATGTTAAAACACACTAAAATTGAGTTGGATTTATTAACTGATTTTGATATGATAGCATTCATCAAATCGGGGATAAGGGGTGGTGTGTCTGTATGTAGCAACCGATATGCTAAGGCTAATAATAAATACTTGAATGACTTTGACGCGAACGTTCGTAACTCTTATTTAACTTATTTAGATGCTAACAATTTGTATGGTTGGGCTATGTCCCAGTACCTTCCCTACGATGGTTTTAAATGGGTTAGTAAAGATGTGAATTTTCAAGTCTCTCCTACTTCAGATATTGGATATATACTGGAAGTAGATCTCGGTTATCCAGATAAATTGCATGATTTACATTCTGATCTCCCATTGTGTCCTGAAAGTATTTGTACTGGAGGTAGTAATCAAAAAAAACTAGTTCCCAACTTAAATGATAAAAAAAATTATATTATTCATTACAGAAACCTCATTCAATGTTTACAGCAGGGGATGAAGTTAGTTAAAGTACATAGAGTATTACAATTCAAACAAAGTCCTTGGTTAGGAAAATACATTGATCTAAACACTCAATTAAGAATGCAAGCAAAATCAGATTTTGAAAAAGATTTTTTTAAGCTTATGAACAACTCTGTTTTCGGTAAAACTATGGAAAACATTGAGAAGAGAGTAAATGTTAAGTTACTCACACATTGGGAGAATCGGGGTAAGGTTCAGGGGGTCCAAAGTCTGATAGCTCGTCCTGAATTCCATAGTTTATCAATTTTTTCCGAAAACTTGGTAGCGATACAATTAAATAAAACTAAACTTGTATATAATAAACCCATTTATTTAGGTTTCTGTGTACTTGATATATCAAAAACTTTAATGTTTGATTTTCATTATAATTATATGAAAAAGAAGTTTAATGATAATGTAAAACTGTTGTATACTGATACAGATAGTCTCATCTATCAGATTTTTACCGATGACTTCTATCATGATATAAAACCTGATTTAGATAACTATTTTGATACTTCCGACTATCCCACTGATAACGTTTTCAATTTTCCGAAAGTTAATAAAAAGAGAATAGGTTTCTTTAAAGATGAAAATAATGGTAAAATTTTTAAAGAATTTGTTGGTCTAGGTTCAAAAATGTATGCAATCAATGTAGAGGATAAAGTTATTGCAAAAGCGAAAGGTGTCAACAAAAACGTGACTAAGAAAATGAAAATAGATAACTATAGATCATGCTTGTATAATAAAAATGTTCAATATGCTGAAATGTATCGTTTCCGATCAATTAAACATGTAATTTTTACTCAAAAAATTAATAAAGTGAGTTTATCTTACAACGATACGAAACGGTATATTTTATCAAACTCTACTGATACATTGCCTTGGGGTCATTATAGTATACGAAACATTTAATGCACTATTTATAATAAAATTGTAATGTAAAATTGTAGTCTGTAAAATTGTAATGTAACGTTGATATAAATAAATGATGTCATAACTGTGTTCAACAAAATACCAGTGCAGCAAGCCTAGCTTGTTGCTTATACTGAGCTGAACACAGTTTTGATATCACAACATTGCACAATGTGTTAGTTAAACTGTCTTTGTAATTTGTTTATTATTATTTGTTTATTTCCTGTACTATCATGTTGTATATTGGTTGTGTATGTAAATTAATGTATTTTCTTTTCTTTTTCTTTATAATCATTTTAATTTTTGTATAGAATAATAAACTATAAAATTATGAGTTATTTTTTTTATTCTTCATTCCTTTAATTGATCAAGTCACATTAGCACGTCACCATGATTCATTTTATTCATCCTTTTACCACTATAGTAGCAGGTCCGAGTGGTTGTGGAAAATCAAACTTTGTTACAAATTTTTTGAAATATTCTAAAGATGTATGTAATCAAGATTTTTCTGAAATAATATGGTGCTATGATGAAATGCAGCCTTTATACAATTTAAATAATGTTAATTACAGTCAAGGTATTCCAGATTTGAGAATGTTTGATGGGAAATACCCTAGACTTCTAATAATTGATGATCTCATGAGGGAGTCAGATGGTCGAATAGTTGATATTTTTACAAAAGGCAGTCATCACAGAAATCTTAGTGTATTCTACATAACACAAAACATATTCCATCAAGGAAAAGGTCAACGAGATATTTCTTTAAATTCAAGTTATATTGTTTATTTTAAAAATCCTCGAGACAGAACACAGATACGTCATCTGGCTCGTCAAGTGTATCCTGATAATGTAAAATTTGTAGAAGAAGCTTACAAAGATGCAACTGCGCAAGCTCATGGTTATCTTTTTATCGATCTTAAACAATCTACAAATGATATGTGTCGTTTTAAAAGTGAAGTTTTTCCATTTAATGGGCACTGTACTGTGTATATACCAAAAAAGGGATATAAATATGATGCACAGCAAACGATTTCAGTCAGTTTCAAATAATGGCTGAAGTGGAAACATCCGAATCAAAACAGTTTTTAAGAGCATTGCTTATACTTAAAGAACATTATCGTGAAGCTTTGTTAGAACACTGTGATGATAATGAAATAAATCAAATTTGTGAATGTATTTTGAAAGTTTTTAAGGAAAAAAAAATTACAGTTAAAGAAACTAGTAAATCTATTTTTAATATTTGCAAATTTAACTGCTTTCTTTCTACTGATGCTGTATAGCTAATCAACAGATAGTGTAATTAAATATATCATTAAAATAATGATTCGAAGAATTACATCTCACAAAGATTTACTGAGAGCATTATTAACATTAAAACCAAAGTATCGAGAGGCATTGTTGAAAAAATGCAATGATGAAGAAATTAATTGTATAACAGAATGTATTTTTAATGTTTTGAAAGGAAAGGTACCCTTAAAAGACAACGAGAAGAGTAAACTGAAAAAACATAAAAGTGTATTAAGAAAGTTAATTTCAAAAGGATCTCATAAAACAAGAAAACAAATTGTAATACAAAAAGGTGGGGCATTTTTACCGATTATTCTTGGTTCTGTTCTTAGTACACTATTAGGTTCAATTATAAATTAAAAATGGAAAGTACCAAGAAAATGATACTTATCGAACCCGAAGTTATAGAGAGATTGAAAACAGATAATAGTAATGCAAGTTTTAATAATTTATCACGTTTGGATGAAGAAATGGGTAAAGTTTTAAAGACAAAAAAAGAGGATAGAGAAAAATGGGCGCTTTATTTACAAACATTACAAAGATATTTGCATTTTATTGGGGAAGATCGAAAACCATTACAAATACCCATTTTACCTTTAGATGAAAAAAATAAATTAATAAAAGAAGCAGTTGAGACAGAGCAAGGTGCAGACGACGAAGAGACTCCCGCTAAGATAAACGAGGGGGATCTTTTTTATACAAAATCACAGCTACTTTCATTTATACCGAAGTCATATAAATTGAAAGGTGAACTCTTAATAGATATACTCTTAAAAAATAAAGATAAAATATTTTGGAATGATAAAGGTACTGTGTTTATCAACAATAAAGAGGTTAGCAAAAGTAATATTGTTGACCTTTTGGGTGACATCTTAAGGCCTCTCAAAAAAAACAGTTCACCAAATGGGTGGATGGAATTTGCTCTAATGTTGAAAGAATTATCTGTTCCTTTAAGTTATATAGGTAATCCAAAAAGAAGCACTTATATAAATATATTGTCTAAAAGCCCAACTTATTCTAAGAAGGTAAAAGATATTTTAAAAGAAAAAGAAGCAAGTACACGTCTTGAGTTTGACAGTACACCAAAATTAAGAAAAACAAGTGGTGAAAATCAGATTAAAAAACATAGAAAGATCGATTGGGAAAGATGGACCCCCTACTAGAAATTAAAAACATTTATTATGATGTATCCCATCCAGCTGGATACAGTAGTGTTAATAAATTATCTGAGGCTATGAAAAATAAAATGACTAAAGAAGAAACAAAAAAATGGTTGGAATCACAGGAAACATACACTATGCACAAACCAGTTTACCGGCGATTTCCGAGAAACAAATATATTTTATCTAATTTTAATGAACTTTGGCAAGCCGATTTAAGTGATATGCGATCTTATAGTGAGTATAATGATGGTTTTAAATATATTTTATGTGTGATTGATGTATTTAGTAAATATGCTTTTGCAAGAGCTATTAGAAAAAAGGATTCAGGTACTATGAAGGAACATTTTAAAGATATATTTTTAGAAGCTAAGGCTACTCCCCGACATTTACAATCAGATAAAGGTACTGAATTTATATCAAAAGATGTTCAATCTTTTTTAAAGAATAATAGTATAAACTATTACACAACAAATAATCCTGATATTAAGGCTAGTATTGTTGAGAGATTCCAACGCACACTTAAAATGAAAATGTGGCGATATTTTACACATAATAATACTTACCGATATATAGACGTTCTGCAAGATTTACTTCATTCTTATAACAATAGTTTTCATAGAAGTATTAAAATGCGCCCTTGTGATGTTAATCCTGGGAACATTATGGTTGTATGGCGAAATTTGTATGAAGAAAAAGGTGATGTAATAGTTAAACACGGAACTAAAACAAAATTTAATGTTGGTGATCATGTCAGGATTACTAAATATAAACATATTTTTCAAAAAGGATATGAGACTAATTGGAGCGATGAAATATTTTTAATTACTTCGGTTATAAAGAGATCACCTTGGGTAGTTTATACATTGCAAGACTTACAAAATGAGAACATTATTGGGACCTTTTATGAAAAAGAATTACAAAAAGTATCGTATAATCCCACTACCAAGTTTAAAATAGATAAAATACTAAGCACTCGTTATTCCGGCCGCAGAAAGGAATTATTAGTGAAGTGGAAAGGTTATCCATGTAAATTTAATAGTTGGATTTTAGCAACGAATTTAGAAAAATCATGAGAGGGGAAAACTTTTATATAACTTTACCTAGTAATAGCTCTGCTACATACTTCCCAAATAACAAGACTACCAATTTCTCAACAAAACTACCAAAATCCATTAAGTTAGAAGGAGAATGGTTAGTGGGGATTGTCGAATTTCAATATCCTTGCACCATATTCACTGTTCAAGATAATAATAATATTATGTATGTAACCAAGCAAATGAAGGTTGATGATGCTGTAGAACTAAGTTTAGTCACTTACAAAAACCATATTCCAACCTCTAGTTATGAAGATATAGATGATGTTATAACAGCATTGAATTCAAAAGAAACATTTAAATTGAGACATGACAAAATTTCAAGATTAATTACTCTCACAGGAGATGTCATGAATCTGATTTCGTTAATGTTTTCTCCTGTATTAAGTCTTCAACTTGGGTTTGATCCAAATACTAACATAGCAACAAAAAAAACTGGAAAATTTCCAGCTAATTTATACTTAGGTTTACCATCACAGTTATATGTATATTGTGATATTGTAGAACCTCAAATGGTTGGAGATGTTATGTGCCCTTTACTGAGAATAATATCATTAGACCCTGTAAAATATACATATGGATCGTACAAAATGCATATTTTTTCAATACCTCACTACGTTCCAGTCATGCGTAGAGAATTCGATACAATTGAAATAGATATAAGAACAAACACTGGAGAGAGTATCCCATTTCAGTTTGGAACGAGCTGTGTTAAACTACATTTCATACGTAAATAAAAAATCATGTACACGCGACAAAATAATGGTATTTGCCCATATCATCACTACTATTCTCATCAGGCAGGAACAGGGGTCGGAGTAATTTATAAAGGCGTAGCACATCAGCGTGGGCATGGTATAGGAAGTTTTTTAGGAGGTTTGTTTAGATCAGTTCTACCTCTTTTATCAAATGGGGCTAAAGTTGTAGGTAAAGAAGTGTTAAATGCTGGAGCAGGACTTTTATCTGACATAGTAAGCGCTAAGCCCTTGGAAGAATCCCTTACAAATCGTTTTAAGGAAGCTACTACTAATTTAAAAAGAAAAGCCGATGATAAAATTAATAGAGTTATGAAAGGTTCGGGGTATAAGAATAAAAAGCGAAACACGAGAGGCCTCATTCGCTCACAAAACTTGAAAGGGAGAACAACGAGAAAAAGTAGACAAATTAGAAATTTAACTTATAACGACATTTTCTCTTAAAATACAAAATGTCATTCTTACATAATAATTCTTGTGAATGTGTTAAATCTGAATTAGATCTATTTGCATTACCGACAACTCAAACAAGTATAGAAAGTGGACAATGGATTCATTATAAACCTATTTCATCTCTAAGTGATGATGGACCTATAGAATTCCAAGTTCCTGGTTCCGGAGATGATTATATAGATTTATCACATACTTTACTTCATATAAAAGCTAAAATACTAAATCAAGATTTAACTCCTTTGAATTCTGAAACTACTATTGTAGCACCAATTAATAATTGGCTCCACTCACTATTCAGTCAATTAGATGTATATCTAAATCAGAAACTTGTATCTCCACCAAATAATACATATGGATATCGTGCATATATTGAAACGCTACTGAATTATGCTCCTCCTGCAAAAGAATCACATCTTACATGTGCAATGTGGCATGAAGACACTGCTGGAAAAATGAATAACACGGATGATGCCAATAAAGGATTTAACGCGAGACAAAAATATGTAAAAGATAGCAAGGAAGTAGAAATGATAGGACATTTACATGGAGATATCTTTAATCAGGATAAGTTTTTGATAAATGGTGTTGAAATGTGTGTGAAACTTATCCGTTCAAGGGAATCGTTCAACCTTATGTCTTCAACAAGTGATATAAAGGTTAAGGTACATATATCCGATGCAACGCTTATAATTCGTAAAGCGCGGATTAATCCAAGTGTATTACTTGCTCATCAAAAAGTTTTGGCTACTACAACCGCAAAATATCCAATCACGCGGGCTGAAGTGAAAGTTTTAACGATTCCATCGGGCATACAAGGTAAAACACTTGATAATGTTTTTCTAGGGCAAATACCAAAACGTTGCATTATAGGATTTGTAAACAATACTGCTTTCAATGGTAGTTTTAGTAAAAATCCTTATGATTTCGATAACTTTGGTATTAACACATTTAGTTTGTATATCGATGGGGTACAAATTCCTTCAAAGGCATTACAGCCACAATTTAATAGTGGGGTTTATACGGCCATGTATCATACATTGTTCTCAGGAACAGGTATTCATTTTATGAATGAGGGTAATGGTATAAATAAGGATAGATATGCAAAAGGTTATTGTCTTATGGCATTTGACTTAACCCCTGATTTAACTGCATCTTCAACTTCGCACTGGAACTTAATTAAACATGGAAGTGTTAGATTGGAGGTGAGGTTTGAAAACGCTCTAAATGAAACCATTAATTGTATTGTATATGCTGAATTTGATAATTTAATTGAAATAGATAAGAACCGGAATGTAAGCGTTGATTTTAGTAGTTAGATAAATTTTGAAACTAGGTATCTATATAAAAAAGGTATTTTGTTCAATGTATGTCATTATTAATTTGTACTCTAGTGTAAGTTAGACATTATAAAAGTAATATGAATACTTTCGAAATTAATAAATATTTAAAAATAATACACCATTCTTTGGTTTGTAATGTATTTGCAGCTAATCGATTACCAATTTACATGTCACCACCTGTTTATTTGATAAGTAATTTAGATCCTGACACGAAACCAGGATCACATTGGATAGCAGTTTTTATTAATGCTGATGGTATCGGAGAATACTTTGACACTTTTGGTCGAAAACCTGAAGGTTATCATCTAACATTTTTAAAAAGAAATGCAATTAGATGGACATATAACAATAAAGTAATTCAAAACATTTTGTCATCCTATTGTGGTGAATATTCTCTATTGTATTTATACTTAAAGTATCGAGGAATGTGTTTAAAGAATTTTGTTAATATGTTTACTGGAAATACAATAAACAATGATATCTTAATAAAGAAGATGTTTAAATGTTTTTTCTGTGCATGATTATATTGTGAATAAATTTATTATTAATATAAAATTGATTTCATGGATATATTTTAATTATTTAAACAATAAATTACACAATATTATATTTTAGACTTTTATTTCTAACCCTATTTCAACAAACAGATTTTACTATAAAAATTAGGTGAGGACAGAAAAAAAACAGTTTTTACAAATTTTTACCATATAATTTTATTAAGACTTAATAAATACAATGCTTACTTAGAAACTAAACTTAATACGTATGTGTTGGAGAATATGAAATTTCCGTCGGATTCACTATGTTGTTATCACTATTTAAAGCAATTTCCATCATTTCCTTATCCTCCTCCTCACTCCAATCAATTGATAGAGGATTAATCGGATGTGTACAATCAGGTGAACTTGATCTCGAGTAACCTGATGCAGCTGTATCTATTTCAACCATATCGTTTTGATCGTTGCACCTTGGACAATATGCCATCATGGGTAGTGGTCCATCGAAGTTGTCTTCTGAAGTTATCAACATTTGGGGTATATGAGTGTTGCACGGCGTAAAATATGGAATGAAATCTTCGTCTTCCAACATAGATTGTGGTAGTTCTCCATAAATATACCACATTCTTATATGATGAGCATAATGTTTTAAAATGGTAGTTTTCCCTAGTTTTTCAATTATTTCCGTGTCCATTATCATTGTTTTTGTAGAGGATTCAACAAGTATATTCCGGAACACACACTCACTTCTTTCACTTATACAAACTATTGGTTGATTAAATCGACGCGAAATCCAATTGTAGACTGTACTACCGTCTCTGGATCGTGGTCCTTTAAATAGTCATCCGAAGATAACATGTTCGATCGTGTACGAATGTGACATGTTGAAACGAGTACAAGCCCATTGTAAAGATTATGCTTTTAGCAAAAAAACTGTTATTTAATGATGAGTCTACTATTTAAACAAAATCTTTAGAAATCTGTTTAAGGTTGGTGTATTAATATCCGCATCTGAACAATACCCTTTAGAAATCTTTTTATGATGGGTCTTATAAAGCAGCCCCCGCGGCGCGGCCCGACAAACAATTGATTTTCCATTGTGTCTGAGAAGCAACGGCAGTAAACGTGTTCATACCTGCATTTAAACAATACCCTTTAGAAATCTTTTTATGATGGGTCTAATAAAGCAGCCCCCGCGGCGGGTGGTCCAATGTCCGACAAACAATTGATTTTCCAGAAATCTGTTTAAACAACAATCGTCAGACAAACAATAGGGCAGAGCGGTCGAAAGCAGCCCCGCGACGGTGGTCCAGAAACGGCTAATCCCTACTACTATACCGAGGGCGAGTCAATGAGATCCGCGGTAGGTATCAATGTAATTCGCGGGTCGCGGTTTTAATTCGCGGTAGGTATAAACCAGTTGGATAAGTAGTCGGCAGAGCGGTCGAGAACAACCCCGCGGTGGTGGTCCAGAAACGGCGAATCCCTACTACTATACCGAGGGCCAGTCAATGAGATCCGCGGTAGGTATCAATGTAATTCGCGGGCGCGGGTCGCGGTTTTAATTCGCGCTAGGTATAAACCACTTGGATGAGTTGCCGGCAGAGCGGTCGAAAGCAGCCCCCCGCGGTGGGTGGTCTGAGGGCGAGTCAATGTAATGCGTGGGTCGCGGTTCGAGGTAGGTATTTGTTTTGATTCGCGGTTTTAATTCGCGGTAGGTATTGATTTGATTCGCGGTTTTAATTCGCGGTAGGTATTAATTTGATTCGCGGTTTTAATTCGCGGTAGGTATTTATTTGATTCGCGGTAGGTATTAAATTGATTCGCGGAAGGTATTAATTTGATTCGCGCCCAGTGCGATGGGCTTGCGGCAGAGCGGTCAAGAACAACCCCGCGGTGGTGGTCCAGAAACGGCGAATCCCTACTACTCTTAATCTCTTTTTCTAAGGCCAAATAGGCAGGAGCAAATCGAGACCACACTGCTTCCATCAAAAACAACTTCTTCTTTATCGCTATATTGATTAGACTTTGAGCTTGCTTGAAGTTAAGGCAAAGTGGCTTTTCACATAACACATGTTTTCCATTCTCCAAGAAAAGTTTGGTGATGTTGTAATGGTATGGATTCAGAGCTCCCACATAAGCGACATCTAAAACAAAGTATTTATACTTTATCGAATCTTAACTTTAATTATTGTTAAGTACCTTAGATCTTTACTTAAGAATTTGGTATGTACCTACTACCTACCTATGTCGTTGCTCTCGGCCAACGCCACGAAGTCATGACTAATCTTGCCTGCGCCAACGATGCCCCAACGAATCTGCATCTCGTATTATAAATCTGAAAACTAAATACATTATTTATCATAGAAATGGTTTAGAAGCCATTCATTATTCACAAATTAAGTACCTATTTGCATGTGGAGCTCGGTGGCGCAGTGGTTTAGCGCCTGGCCCAGCGATTGCGGAAGTTAAGTAACGTTGGCAGAGGTTGGTCATGGGATGGGTGACCAAAAAATTATTATCTCGAGCTCCTCCGTGCTTCGGATGGCACGTGAAGCCGTTGGTCCCGGCTGCATTTGCAGTCGTTAACACCCACTAATCCGCATTGGGCCCGCGTGGTGGTTTATGGCCCATCCTCCTTAGATACCACCCATAAGGAAGGCCTGTGCCCCAGCAGTGGGGACATCAAAAATGGCTGAAGGACTGGCATGGCACAGAATAACATTGTAGAATACATAGTACAAATTAATGTATTGGAAGATATTTTTTTTACATTAGCTATGATAGAAAAACTTAACTTGAAATAGCAGCAGTAGCTTAGCAGACAGTACCTAGGTACGTTAGTACTATTATCACAGAATATATAATAGTACTAATATTATATCTGTGCCTAGGTAAAATTTTTTGCACGTCGAATTTATCAGCTACCAGATAGGTAATTGATGTTAATACCTTGGGTAAGACCACTATTAGTTATTCTGTGGTAATACTGATAATTTCTCGTATCGTACCTATTTATTTATAATAGCAATAACGGATATATAGAAAAAATTAACATGTGGATAGGTAGTACTTTAGACGATAATTTCAACTGCAGGTACTTAAAAATAACGTATGGCTGGCTTAGATATCTTAGAATTTCAAGTTGAATTGAATACCTTAGTCCTAAAACCACGGCTAGTGGTTTTGCTTTTAAGCCAGTGTGTAAGAATCCTTACTTCCCCTAGACTGGTGTGAGGGGATGTTTGTTCTTTTTCATCACTTAAATAATACTTAATAGGTATCTATTTGTCAGGCTGACTAACCGGGGCGTCCGTTTTACCCACTCCAGTAAACCCAGTTTTTAGAATTGAGTTGCAGACTAACCAGCTCTAAAACTAGATTTAACTAACGTTAGTTATCCTATAAATCACTCAATAACTGTTGGTATGTAACCGGCTTTCGCGTTTAGTGAGCGAGGTGGTTCACTTTGATTCGTTCTGCGGCTTCTGAGGTTATTTTCGTAATCAGAAATACTTACCACTTCTAAACCGGCGGCCTGTGATGTGACTGCGATTGAGATTCTCAATAAATACCTAATAAGATTCTCTGATACCCGAATATTTATCACCTACGTGTGTACAAAATTGTTTGAAAATATGCGTATACGCCTCACGAGTGACACTTTGATACTGCCCTGCTATGTTTTTGCTAGTTTTCTGCGAATAGTGTCAACAACAAACGGCGTCTTACACTCGACTCGGTATTGCAGTAATGTTATGTAACAGATATACCTACCTAGCCCGTTTTATGTTCGTTCGACACCTAAGTTGTGTGTGATACCTAGAAATAAACACTTTCTATATTATACCAACAACATCGCCAAAATATTAATGAACACGACGTTTCAAGTCAAAAAGTTGCCGAAAATGTTCGTAAAGTACAAAATTAATGGTACCGCGAGGTTTTATTTTCAATTTCATATCATTTCAAAATTAAATTATTTTTCATAATTAAAATATGTTAAAGATATTATGCTGTTTGCTTCTTGTAAATAAAAAAAACCAGCAAGTAACCTTTCCATGTAAACAATGCGGAATGGCAGACGCAGAACTATATACATTGCTCGTATTTTTATGACAGGCACACTGTACTAAAACAAATAGTAGGTAAATAAAATGCGTATAATTATCAAATAACAATTTTATTTATTTAATTACTTACAAATATCATTTCATAAGTACACATCCAACTCCGGGAAAACGCGAGCTAAGCCGCTAGCAAAATCTAGTACAATTATAATAAACAAATGAACAACAATAACAACGTTAAAGTCTTAACTATAGAAAGCCGCGTCCAAAGCTTGTTTTAAATCTTGAAGCAGATCTTCAGGGTCCTCTAAACCAATCGAGAGTCTGATCATAGTGTCAGTGATGCCCAGGTCAGCTCTTTCCTTTGCAGTTAGTATTCTGTGTGAAGACACAACCCTGTAATAAACACAACCGTGTAAATACACAATTATTTATTAATAAACCAAGTTTATGGACTAAATCACAGAATACCTAATACCTAGTACAAACTAAATATCAATAATTATTTATAAGAAACTTAATGACATAAATTATTGTGGTTTTTCTCGACGAAAAACAAAACGTAGGAGTAGATAGGAGGTATGTCTGATACTCACGGTGATCCAGCTAAGCTCTCTACACCTCCCAAACTGTCGGCTAGAAGGATTACTCGTAATGAGTTTAAGAACTTTGTCGAATTCTCGTAGTTGCCACAGTGATCGAAACTGAATACACTGGAATGTCCACGGGACTGTTTTTGCGCTATCGCATGCTGCGGATGAGATGGCAAACCTGAAGCAAATTAAATACACATACTTACACATCAAGTCTGATTTTGTGGTATTAAGTACCACAGAATAAAATAGTACGTATTACCTACTGAATATAAATGGGGTATTTACATGGAGCGAGTTGGCAGACGACTTTAGTCAATTCATCATCATCATTATCATCATATCAGCCGCACGACACCCACTGCTGGGTATAGGCCTCCCCTAAGGATCTCCACGACGATCGGTCCTGCGCTGCCCGCATCCAGCGGCTTCCCGCGACCTTTACCAGATCGTCGGTCCACCTTGTCGGGGGCCTACCCGCGGAGCGTCGTCCGATGCGCGGTCGCCTTAGTCGTGGTCGCGGTCGTTTAGTCAATTACTTAGCGCTTTTTATGTATAAAAAAAATGTAATCGCAAACCTAATTTCAATAAGGTGGCGATTCGATTTTACAAGCGATTGTCGATAAAAAAGCGCTAATTGACTAAAGCGACTCGTGTAAATACCACATAAAGTACTATGTTCATTGCACTTTACTATCGATAAGTACCTACATTACAATCACATCCATCTCTTAACTTTGCACAAACACTACACAATTATATCATCATGTAAAATGAAATGACTTGTACTATCACAGGAAATCAGAAGGAACTGAAATGGGTGATTATTTAAATCAAAACAAAGTCACACTTGCAAACGTTTGCTATCGTTTCGCTTTAGAAATATGTATTGAATTGACGTGATTAAGGAAAAATGATGCCAATTTTTATCATCTGCTTATATGCCTTCAGGGTCATTACAGAAATTCATAATGATTTACAACATCCATGCTATTATATCGTTTTTATGGAAAAAGTAGATCTTTACCTGGATGTAGGACCTTCGTAACTTTAGGATGCTTCTCCAGCCATTTCGCTAAGAACACAGACGTTGACATATGACGCTCCATACGTAAAGCTAGAGTCTTCAGGCTTCGGTTGACCAAGTAACAGTCAAAGGCAGAAGGGACTGCTCCATTCGCTGCAACAGCACAAGAATATTGCTGGATTTTTTTTATGCACAACGTGATAGTGCTTGGCCTTCACCTCACCTGATGTTAAGTGACGGTAAGGCCGAAGGTGGAAGCGCACTACACCCGGAATTCTCATCACTGAGGAACTGACTATCTTACTCTAACTGCCGGAACACAACAATTTCTTAATTGTTTTTATGGCGTCATACTTAGGTAAGATGGTGGCAGCTAGCCAGGCGGACTTGAAATAAGCCTTACCCAGAAGCAAACCAAAAAAATCGAACCTGGGACCCCTGCGTCCTAACACGGGTGGGCGAACCACTAGACCACAGAGGCGGTTAAGTAGGATTTACCTTTTTTTTTTTTTTTTTTTATGCCGAAGGAAAGCGCTTTTATGCGCTTCCTCCCCGAAGGTGAGCAAGGAGGGGTATGTGGGACTCGCCAGTAGGATATTTACCTATAAAGTATTATAAATATGTTGCTTAACCTCCCGCAATCAATGGGCCATGCATTGAGTTCCTAAAGGTATGGTCATGGGATGGCGTGACCAAAAATGTATTATCTCGAGCTTCTCCGAGCTTCGGCAGGCAAGTTAAGCCGTTGGTCCCGGCTTTATTTGCAGTCCAGTCATTACGTTAATACCCACCGATCCGCATCGGGCCCGCGTGGTGGGTTATGGCCCATCCTTGACAATAAAATGGCTGATGGTCAACTACCTATAAATATTGTTTGTTTTTAACATTTCAGTTGCTAAACTTACATCTTTGAAAGAATTTTAGCCTTTTGGCCAACTGTTCGTCTTTGACTATCGCTGCGCCCATGACTACGTCGGAATGGCCGTTCATGAATTTCGACATGGAGTATACCACGATGTCGGCTCCAAAGTCTAAAGGTGTTTGTAAATATGGCGTCAGGAAAGTGTTGTCCACTGCCACTAAGATGTTGCCTCGACTCTTGGCTAGCTTCACGACGGCAGCGATGTCGACCAGCTTTAACATCGGATTCGTTGGAGTTTCCAGCCATAACATCTGCAATTAATTATTTATTCATCACTCGTATCGTATCGTACTGGCGTTACCAATATTTTAGAAATAACGAAGGTGGAAGGAAAAGATTGAAAGTCGTATGTAAGACCCCTGGGGGGTTTTGTTTTGAGATTGTCTGTCTGTCTGTTTCTTAACGGATTTGTCCCTTTAAAAAAACTTAGTCTTCATCATATCCTTCTTTAGTTCTTTATAAAACGTCATTATTGTTTATTACCTTGGTATTTTCTTTAATGCCTGCTTTAACTGCTGCTAAGTCTGAGAAGTCTGTGAATGTGATATCAATGCCATTTCTCTCAGATGTGTCCCTGAAAACGATGACATTTTATTATGTACCTAATCATAATCAATATTAGTTAATATTCTAGTCTTAATAATATAGGTTTCGAAAAGTAGGATTGAACAGTTAATAGACACATTTTGGCATATACTTAGTGGTAACCATAATTTTTGAAGGGGATTTCGGAAGTAATAGCGGCGTACGATGAAACATTATGTATATCGATATACGAATCGATATACGATATGGGGATCTATAGACGAAAAAAAAATGACTTATGATATAAAGTCCTAAAACGCAACGTTTTCGAGACAAAGAATCGATAGGGGATCTATAGACGAAAAAAAAATTACTTATGATATAAAGTCCTAAAACGCAACGTTTTCGAGACAAAGAATCGATAGGGGATCTATAGACGAAAAAAAAATGACTTATGATATAAAGTCCTAAAACGCAACGTTTTCGAGACAAAGATAAACCGGGTAATATTTAAGTTTGGATTATTATCTACATGGATTATCTCGGAAACGTTGCGCTTTAGGACTTTATATTATTATATGACGTTTTTGGTCATACTATAGATTCTATAGATCCTCTATCAATATACCAAGTTTCATTGTGCGCCGCAATCTCTACCTACTAAGAGATTCAAACCCATTTAGATTTGAATATTATTTATTCGGCGCAGTTGTAACTCAATGTGTTAGGGGGCCGAATCCTATCACCAACTTAAACTAATAAATTTTAGTAATGCATTCTCCAATAATTAGATTTAGACCGTAGGCAGAGTCAAGCAAAGACGTCAACGACAGAAAGTACTAAAATTAGAAAACCATTTCGAGATATTAGTGTTCTAAGCTCATATATTATTTTTCAGAATTTTTAGATCAGTATTTATTAAGTAAATTAAAAAAAAACTAGTCCATATTATTATAGGAAGTTTGAGTTGAGTCTCTTTGCCTTCTATTTAAAAAAAACAGTGATGCCAGCTTAGGGTAATTTACCCTAGATTTAGGGTAAAAATTATCCGGCACTAAGAGAGACATGAGACACATTGCCCGTTCGAGTAATTTTAAATCCCGAAATTGAAATTACAGCAAATGGGTTTGGGAGTATAATTAATTATACAAGAATATTTTTTTCCACTATTTCTTTTTTTTTTTAATTTGAGGTTTTAAGAGGCAAGGCAAAGGCATCGCTTATATTTTACCTATATCATGTACTTACGTCCTTTTAGAATAAACCGTTTTCTATTATTTAATATCTCAGTAATGTATGAAAATAAATGGAAAAGAAAAAATAAATGTTGCCTAAAAAACGATAAATTTTCATTATATCCATAAAAACATGTAAGTACCTTAAAAAAATTTGAAATGTTGTCAATTATATTAATTTTACTCACTGGAATTGTTTGAGCGTGCCCCCGTATATGTCACTGCTCGACAGCAGGTGGTCTCCACTCCGCAGCAAGCAGACGGTCGCCGCGGTGGCGGCCAGCCCGGAACCAAACACGAGGGCGCGTGAACCGCCCTCCAGCGCCGCGAGGCATTCCTCCAACGCCCCCCGGGATGGGTTTCCGTATCTCGAATAATAGTAACCCTGGGATAAATTGATAACAACTATTATTTTTGTATTTCCATCAAACTTAGGCCTTAGGTCCGCCCTCCTTATCCAGCCTGTTCTTTTGCTCCAGCAGTGGGGGGAGGGGACTATAATTTTTTTTTAGTCTTTACCTTAGGATATTGTGCTCAGTGATAGGCTATTTATATCGAAAGGTCAAAATAGAACGCCAATCTAGCTAATTTAACCTAAAACAAGCAAATTGAAAGTACAAGCCCTGCTTCAGCAAATTCAGGATCACCGATTTTGGCACGATTGTGGTGGCATTAGATAAATGGTAAACTTAACATAAAGCTTTTTTGTTTATTTATCATTTTTAGACACGCACAGCATTACATGGCGTTACTTAATTCATATCAATGTTTATTTATTGAGAAGTTACACTGATTCTGCTTTGTCATGTCATTGACAAACAAAATAAAATTGCAAGTCATACAACTTTTTATCTTGCTTGAACTTTTTGGGTCAAAAATTAATAACTTCTAACTAGATTACAAGAGAACCATTGCATATTATTTAGATGTTATTACAGACATTTCACCACTCAGTGACTATATCGACGGGTTCCGGGCTATTTGTATTAACCGACATTTTTGAAACTTTACACCAGAGCAGTTTAAAGTTTCAATTTTTAGAAAAAAAAAATATAACTTTGGCAAATCGCATTATTCTTCTAAAAAGAAGGATATTATTGTTTTTTTAACATTTATTACCCATAATTGAATCAATGTTTCTTTCTAATATTCCCATTTTTAACAAAGATAAATGTCGCTTAATACAAAATGACCCATATTTTACTTTTTTTTGTTCCAGGCTAAATGACTTAACCGCCTAGGCATTCAAATAATGGCTCTAAGCTAAGTGCTTTAATCAAAGAGTTGGTCATATTTTAAACCTAAGCTAATTGATTTAAATACCATATCTTAAACTTATTAATGTATTTGGCGGTTAAAACATTGTACCTATCTTGTTAGTTGACTCTACAGTCACCTCTACAGGTGGATTCCCCGAAATTATTTTTCCCTATTATTTTAATTTCCATTCGCTTTATTCCCCAAACTTTTTTTTAACCAATTGAACAAATTTGGCAAAGAGGCTAAATGTTTTAAACGACATTCTTGTATATTTATAAGGTAAAGCTAGTTGTATTAAGCGACACTGGATAAGAATTTAACAAGGAAGCTAATTGTATGAAGCGACATTTCTATATATTTATAAGGTTAGGCTAAATGCTTTAACGTACGTTGCCTGTAAATTGTTGCTCCAGGAAAAAAAGTTTAAACGACTGTCTGGTATTTGGTAGTGAACTTAAGTACCTACACAGTTCCTAAATTTGACAATATTTTGTGTCGCTTCATACATTGCAGTCATAAAATGGGCCCAAAAATGCGGGTGTATTAAGCGACAAAAAGTGCTCCGATCGGCACAAAACCCAGCTCAAACGACGCAGAAAAATTAGCTGATTCCAAATATGTATAAAAGTCTATATCGCCCAGAGTGTCGCTTAATACAATTAGCCCGAAACCCGTCGATATTAATTTCCTATGGCCATGTTTGCTATTTTTAAGGTCTCGGCTTCGATTCAGACTTGTCAATGTAAAAACTATGTTTTTTGCATTAAGTAGGTACCTACTCGCATGTAAACATAATAAGTATTAATAATACATACACCATGTTCCGATGGAGTTGGTTTCCTATAAGTAGTAGATGTGACAATCGGTAGCGCTACAGCTCCCGACTTCCATTTCTCGGTCTCCTGTCCAGCTCGAATAGCGAGCGTAGCAAAGCCAGGCTTCTGCTTCAAAAATCCTTGGTGCGAATCTGCCATCTAGAACGAAAGCATAACATAATTAAACCTGTTAGAAATTTAATAAAATTGTATTCTCTCATACTAACAGCAGTAAACAATCGTACCTACTAATTTAAATAGAATAGAAATATAAAATACACATACTTTATTTATTTATTGTCTGCACATTTTTCATTGTCACATCCTCTCTGGTTGACTGGGAGAGAATGCCTTTTTAGCATTATGTCCGCCATTTGCTGTATTTTTATATATAAGTAAGCAATAAAGATTAAATAAATAAATAAATACTTATATATCGTCGTTGCGACTTCAAAATCTCCTATGTGTCACTTTTGTTGAAATTGTTTTTTTTAACTGGCTTATTTAAAATTTTGGCGCTCCATCGAAAGCAAAAACTCTCATGTGAATAACTCTTTTCAATCGGTATTTTTTTACCTTATTCAATATCTCCTAAGTACTCGCCCATTCAAAGTTGGCATTTAAAATATCTTATGTGCTAAATCTGCACATGAGAGATTTTAATCGTATGATTAACTTACACTTTAGGGAAATTAATTTGATAAAATATCTTATGTGTAAAATAGGTAAAAATTGTAATTGGTCAAATTCTTAAACTAACTAACCAATAGAAGCACTGGAATGAGAGGGATGCATAGATCGCGTGATTATTTTCTGGTTGTAGGTCTTAGTGCGCTAGATGTGCGTTAGATGGCGTTAGTAGCAAACAATACGTTTATTTTCTTAACGCAACACGTCGGTACCTTCTCTGGGATAACTTTAATTTTGAAGTTGTTTAACGAAAGTTTGAGATTTTGTGCGTGAAAACTACAAAAATGAATAAACCACTTAGTACTACTGATATTGAGTTGTTAATTAATCAGCAAAATACTGACGACTTTAATTCTGAGGAATCAGAAAGAGTTGAGCGCGGCTCCAGTGCTTCACTGATTACGCCGGAAGATCTTGGCATACATTGTTCAGAATTGAACACAGTGGCAGAGGTTATGGAATCATCTGATCAAAGCATTAGCTTACTCCTAGCCACTGAAGAACCAAGTATTTTATTTGAACCAAGGCAAGTTCTATCACCATTACCGATCTTTGATAATTTAAGCGATAACAGTGATGATGATCCAGACTGGGCTCCAGGAACTTTGCTGAGAAGGCAGATTCTTTATCCATTGGCTAATGAAGATTTCTCTGATAAATCGAATGTATCTAGTAGTGATGAAAATGTCAGTTCATTGTCTGTGCAAGATTTGCGAAGTAACAGGCAGTTATTTTTAAGAAGACGCAGAATTTTGTCTTCTCTGGACAGTGACAATAGTGATATCAATGATAGTGGAATTTTACTGCCAGAAAACATTACCTCTGCTTCTGTATCTCTTCCGTGCACTGTTAAGCGTAATAAAGAAGCCCGTATTGCTGGTAAACCGTATCTTGGTTATAAAAAGTTGGATAGCAAGTGGACAGCGTGCATCGAGAGACCTAAAAGAATTTTGAAATCACGTTGCTCACATACTAGTGTTGCTCCGAAATCTAAAAATTCTTTTCTTTGCGCTTTGGTTACTGATGAAGAACGTGAAAAAATTAATAAACGATTTTGGAAACTCAAGACTTGGGCAGAAAAGATTACTTTCGTTAAAGGATCAGCAGTGAGAAGATGTATAAGACGTAGGCGCAAATCTCAGCGTAATCTTATTGGCAAAAAGCAAAGTGGTCACGATATTTATATCAGTAAAATGGATGCCAATTGCACTAGAGTTAGAGTGTGTAAGCAATTTTTTTTAAACACGTTATGCCTTGGGGAAGATAGTTTCCGCCGGTGGACTAAAGAAGATGATATCGTTCAGGAAAATAGTAACG
Source organism: Agriphila straminella (assembly GCA_950108535.1). Taxonomy (NCBI): domain Eukaryota; kingdom Metazoa; phylum Arthropoda; class Insecta; order Lepidoptera; family Crambidae; genus Agriphila; species Agriphila straminella. The sequence goes on along the minus strand of OX467306.1, from coordinate 6,773,749 downwards.
AGGAAACTTCTGAAAACATTCCATCGAGCTCAGCCGTTATTGTTAAAAGAGGAAGGAACGCAGATCTGAAAAAAAATGTTAAAAATTGGCTTGAATTGTTACCTAAGGTGCCGAGTCACTATTGTCGATCAAGTTCAAAAAAAAAATATGTTGAATCGACGAAAACCCCCAATATACGCTCCCAGCGACTATTTAACCCGGATAAGACAAGCTCGACCACAAAAACCCTACGATGTCAAATCAATTCATTACGATTTTTTTCTAAATTTTGAAGATTTGGAATCGAATCTGAAATCTATTCGGCCTGGTAAAAAAAAGGGAGATCCCGTGGTGGTTGATATAAGGGGTCTAAAATATTTACCTGATGGGTCCATACTTTACAGGTTAAGACATACCGATGAGTGGTCTTTGCTTCAACAGCGAAGAAATAACCAAAGAAATGGCTTTGTGACACCAACCCGATTATACATAGCTCCGTTAAAAATAACTGAAAGCAAGTTTAAACATTTGCAGGAACTGAAAATGGTCATCGATCAGGATTACCATCCTTTTTATAATACCCTGCAATTTAATCCAGGTACTTAAATGTAAGCTTTGCATAAATATATAAAATAATTGTTTTATGGAAGATCACGTGTTTTTAATTTCAATTTCTTTTACACACATTTTACATCAAAACCTCTTATGTGATACGAAACGCGCAACCAAAACCTCTTATGTGTCACGTGAAATTGTTTTTTATTATTTTCACTATAATTATCTTTTTTATTTAAAATGACAATAGCAAAGTAAAAAGCATAAAATCCTTTAGTTATCACTTGTATCTTTTGTTATATTTAGTTTCTTTTTATTTTTTGCAGTAGACGGTTTTTATTGATTATCTCGCACAATTGAATTTTACACATAAGAGGTCTTAAAGTCGCAACGACGATATAGCGGCTTCAAGCTTGCGGTATAGTAGTATAATATAAATTAGCGAGATCAGCCCCCCTAGCCAAAGTAACATTTGCAAATTTTCGTTATCGCTTCGCTTCGAAACATGTATGGATTTGACGTTTTAAAATTCGATAGTTAACGAAACCTTATGTCAATCCCATACATGTTTCGAAAGCGAAGCGATAACGAAGATTTTCCAATGTTACTTTGGCTAGGCCCTCAGGCAGTGTAACAAAACACGAATTCGCTAATTGAAATTCTTGATAAAGATTAAGTTTTGATCTATAAAAAAAATGGCTCAATCTGCTGTTAATAAATTCGTGAATGCTTTTTGGTCTGGCTCAAAAAAAAACTATATCTTTTTGAAAAAATACAGCATCAAATTATATCAAAGAGACAGGTTTGAGTCGCTAATAGCTATTACAAAAAAAAATGCTAACATTACACATAAGTACCTATGTAATTAATGTTATCATAATAGATAACTTATCTAGACTAGAATATAATGAACCAAAATACTTGACTACCTAAGTACTTACTTTAGTTATATTTGTAAGTTGTAGCACTTCAAGAAAACACTGACACTATGACTATATCACCTCTTTCACCCTCTTTAACCAACTGTAACCGCTTGTACCTACTTATAAGTATATATAATAGTAGATATCGGATAGTTTTGATCCAGAGGCTATCAAACACACTTAACTTGATTGTCATCCCCTTGAAATAAGATGTTTGTTTCACTATTGATAAGTAATAATGTAGTAAGTATTAAAATTGCAAGTAAATACATACAATGAAGGATGAGCTTACCACCATGAAGAATTCTATTACCAGCCAACCGGTCTCATGAAAAATACTACTTATAATACCAAACGACAATAGGTTAGATCAGAAATAGGTAATAAGGAATCATCGCATCACATGCAATGCAAGCCATCCAAACACTGATAATTGTACAATGTGTACAAAAAGCCTATGGTAGATAAGGTACCATTCATACATCCCTGGAAAATTAATATAAACTCTGAAAACCGCCGTTTTTTTAAAAAATCACACATTTCATGATAAACAAGAAAAAAATGATTTGGATGGTGTCCCGGGAAATGTGCATCAGGGCACAGAATAACTAATACAGTGACCAGGGTCACTAATACATACCCATCTATTTCATATCCCCCATCCCCTTGTATGCATATTCCGCGAAATCGCATAGTTTTTGACTTATTTTTGTTAGGGCGTGTTTTGCTCTAATAACAACTTGATTCAGAAATAAAAAAACCGGTCAAGCAAGAGCTAGTCGGACTCGCGCACCGAGGGTTTCCGTACCATTATTATAATAAATTATACGTAATAATTATAAACCATTATAATAAATATTCATAAAATTACTATTGCAGTATTAGGTCAGCGCCATCTCTTGACCGATAGTGGAACTAAGGTAATTTTTCTTAGGTCAGCGCCATCTGTTGACTGGTAGTGGAACTAATTAATTTTTTGTTTGTTTTTTGAATTTCTAAAAAAGTGTGCTATATTGAGACAATGTTTAATTTTTCCTGTAATCTTTACATAAACTACTATCACATAGAATTATTTCAGATTTTTCTCTTAGCAAACTTCGGAGGGAGGAACGGTTTTTTTTAATTTTTTATCATAAGTCGGAAACTATGCGGCCTAAAAAAAAGAAAAAATATTTAAAATGTGCAAACAGTGCTCTTTCATAATGATACCCCACATGCCCTAGTAGCCCCACTTCAAATTTTTAAGACCCCCTTTCAGTGCTTGTTGTAAAAAAAAAAACTTTCTTATTCGCAAAATAGTTGGGCAAACGTCATCTTAAACTATTCTGAATTTCAAGTTGATACCATTAGTAGTTCTCGCGAAGCTGTGTGAGACAGACAGACAGACCACAAACCATAAGGGTTCCTTTTTTACCATTTTGGTACGGAACCCTAAAAACATATGTACCTTCTCTAAAATATACTGCTAGACTCCCAGATTTTTTGCCTACTCAAACTAAAATACAATTTAGGCCCTCAAGTCAAGTAGGTAAACCAGTTTGAAAATTATAAATACTTTTAAAAAACCTTATACTAAGTAGTTTATAGTCCTCTGGTAAGATAAAAGTTCCCTACTATTTTTTTTGTGAGCGTTTATTTGTTGCGAAATTTATTTGTTTAGATTTAAATTAAAATCCTTAAAACGGGCAAACATATTAAAATTCATCAACCCATTTTGTGCTTAAATTTCTGTCAATATGTGGTTTAGTGCCTTGGCAGACAATACTCCATTTATTTTGACTATCAAAAACCTTCCAAGTTCGCTAGGATGCATGTGGCCTCAGATTGCGGCGTATTATGTATTTTCAGTACTTTGGTGTTACTAATGTAATGAGGAACGAGGAACCATTTCCATCAGCAGCCATTTTGATATCCCTACCGTTGAAGCACATGTCTGGCTTATGGATAACCAGATAAGGATGATGGAGCACAGGCCTGGCTTATGGATGGAAAGAGGCGTCTCCGTGCTTTCGGAAGGCACGTTATGCCGTTGGTCCTGACTGCATTTGCAGTCGTTAACACCCACCATTCACATTGGGCCAGTGAGGACCTCTAACACCAGACAGCCCCTGGTACCCATTTCCTAGAGAGACACTGAACATTTTCTATTGCTATTTATTTTTTAAAGGCGTTACGACTTACGGGTAACGAACGGGACCCTTTGATTAAAAAAAGAACAGGATGTGTGCTGAATGAGGGCAGTCTGCCTATACTGGGTTCTGTGTCGTCGCAATGAACGGTTACCTCATGAAGTGGCTTATTTAAAATATCTAATAATAATAATAATAATAATAATGTCCCGACCGTATCCGGTCACAGCGACTCGGGATCTAAGGAGAGCGTCGATTGTGTGCTCTCATGTGACTGACATATCCAATTTTAGCTTTGAATGTGCGTCCACAATCGCCGCAAGTCAGTACTCCTCCGACATAATTATAATGGTAGGCCGTAGGTGGTCGGGCCTTAAGCTCGTCCCGCTTAGTATCGAGTAGGGGTCGCAAACCGGGATCCCGGATACCGAAAATACCGGGATACCGGTCCGAAAAGAAGCCTTTACAATACCGGTATTGAATTTTTAAATACCGGGATTTACGGTATTTTCGGTATTCATCACAGAACGACGCAAATCGCAAATCTCGTTTAAATTCTCGTTTTATGTGATTTAAAAGGTGATTTTCCTTAACTTCCTAAGGCTCAGACATTAAATGGTGTCCTAATCATTGCATCCCCAACGTCCTACTAGCTAGTGGTACTAATATTTTATAGTCATTCAGAAATTCAGCGTTGTTTTCTTATATGATAAAGTAATCCTATTGAAGTTATAAATTCAGGGCTTATGGGGGATATGGTTTTGAGTCATTTTTTTCAAAAAGAATAAGCACTATGGGTAGGACACAGGCATTAGTGAGGTACCTAATATTATTTGTTTCATAATAATCTTCAAATGAAATTAAACAACCAATTTATTCGTATTACTTACTGGTAAACTCTTGAGTCGTAATAACTACACTACATTGCGTCTAGGAGGGATGGGTCTGAATTACTTTGGTAAATACCTATAAGTAAGTACTACTGGTAGGACCGAGAGCCTTACGAGGTTAAATCCTCTTTTATTGTTTAACTTGGTTTAAATAGGTACTTAAACTTATAATACCTTTTAAATTTTGGATTTCACTATACTATAATGACTTTCATTATCATCATCATAGCCGCACGACACCCACTGCTGGGTATTGGTCTCCCAAAGGATCTTCACGATGATCGGTCCAGCGCTGCCTGCATCCAGCGGAGCACCCCGACCTTCACCAGATCATCGTCGGTCCACTTTGTTGGGGCCTACCCACGGAGTGTCGTCCGGTGCGCGTTTGCCATTCCAGAACCTTTCCGCTCCAACGGCCATCGGTTCTTCTCGCTATGTGTCCCATCCACTGCCACTTCAGCTGAGCGATGTCGGTCATTATTATACTTTAGTTCTCTTAGGATCACTTAGGGAAACGCCGAGCATGACTCTCTTCATTGCACGCTGGGTGACCTTGAGCCTTCTTATGAGACCTATAGTTAGCGACCACGTTTCACTGCCGTAAATCATCACAAGCAACACACACTGGTCATAGACTTTCGTCTCTTGAGACACTGCGGTAATTTGGACACGAAAAACGAAGTTAGATACGACGAAAGATCTCTTTCTCGAAGCTGAACTTACTTAAATCCAGTTGGACAGGCAGTCGCCGGTCCAAGGTAAACGTAATAGTCAACAACTTCGAGTGTAGTGTTCTCAACATGAGTAAGAGTGGGTACAACATGGGCATTCGACATGACTTTCGTCTTATCCATGTTCATCCTAAGACCCACTTTTTGGGAAGCACTACGGAGATCTACGAGCATTGTCAGGTCTTCTAATCCAAGGTCTCAGCCATAAGAACTGGTATATCGTTGGCAAAACGAAGGTGCGTTAGGTACTGGTCATTAATGTTAATATCGAGTCCGTTCTAGTCCAATCCCGTCCAAGAATTTAAAAATGTCCTCCAACGCAGCTGTGTTTTGAACAGTTTCAGAGAAGTAAAGTCTCCCTTTATCACATCTCGCTGCAGTTGAATGGGATTTAAACACTGATTCTGTACTCGGACCAACACATGGTGCATGACAGTTTCGTATAAATACCTTAACATTTCGAAATACCTGTAGTTTTTTGGGCACATCTGGAGAGACTACAGCACTGGCACCGCCCTGGTCCCTATCGAATCAAAGGCTTTCTCATAGTCCACGTACGCCAAGCAAAGAGGCAGACTCCATAGTCTTCTGTATAACCTGCCGCAGCGTATGGATGTGGTCTAGGTACTAAATCCTTTTAGGAACCCGGCTTGTTCGGGAGGTTGAAGGTCGTGGACGATAAGTAAATCAAAACAATGACTAACAGAAAGGAAAACTAAGAAATTTCAATATATTTATCTAAATGTCGAAAATACCGTAAATACCGGGATCCCGGTATTTGCCTAGATTCGATACCGAAAATACCGGTTTTGGAGAGAGGGGCCGGTATTGCGACCCCTAGTATCGAGCTCATCCTTTCGTCTCCGTTCATACTCAACAACTTTAGTGTTCACAGTACGTCTCCACAGTGACCGCTCTTCTGCTATTGCCTCCCATTGTGACGGGTCCACATCACATCGCTTCATGTGACGCTTAAGCACGTCTTTATACCGCAGAAATTGACCACCTTGCTTCCGTTTGCCTTGCTGCAGTTCGGAGTAAAAGATGCGCTTTGCCACTCTGGCATCCGGGAGATGTGACCACACCACCGCAACTGCCGCCTCATTAAGTAAGCCTCTATTCCACCGACATTAGCTCGTCGCAGAACTTCCGTGTTACGTATACGATCAGACCAATGTATATTCATAATGTCGCGCAAGCATTTAAGATGGTACCTATCTAGTAGACGGATATGCTTGCGATACAGAACCCACGTTTCAGAGGCGTACAGAAGATTCGGCAAAACGATTGCCATGTACACAGCTATTTTTGTAGAGAGCTTTATATCATGCGAGCGGAACACTTTAGGGCGTAATCTACCAAAGGCAGCAGCAGCTGCTCCGATTCTATTGTTTATTTCATCGTCAAGAAGACATTTCGATGTTATGGTGCTGCCCAGATATTTAAATTTATCCACCAGCTTCAGCGAATCGTCACCGAGTTTTGTGTCTATTGGGACACTGTTCAGTGTGTCTAGAACCATGACTTCTGTCTTTTTTACACTGATTTTTAGACCGAATTTGCGACACGACTCATCAAGACTCGACATAAGCCTTTGCAGGCCTTCTGGTGATTCCGCCACAAAACATAAATCGTCTGCATACATCATTTCAGTGATAGCCACATGCGACACTTTAGTGTGAGCTTTAAGTCTAGCCAAGTTGAAGACTCCACCGCCATCAATACGGAAACGGACACGAACACCTTCAGACATATCACGCAAGGCCAGTCGAACTACAACTGCAAAGTACAGAGCGAAAAGAGTTGGGGCGAGCACGCAGCCTTGTTTTACGCCGCAGCTCACTGCAAAGAACTCTGAATCCTCACCCCGTACATTGACACAACACCTCATGTCGTCATGCAGAAGTCGGACCATTCTCACGAATTTTTCAGTACACCCCAGTTTCCTCAGCACGACCCAAAGAGCTTCTCGAGGCACACTGTCAAAGGCTTTTTCGAGGTCAACAAAACATAAAAACAATGGTTGACCTTGCTCTCGACTTTTCTCTTGGAGTTGGCGTACAGAGAAAATAGCCTCACAGGTGCCTCGGTTAGGCCGGAAGCCGAATTGAGTTTCAGGCAGCAATATGTCTTCCGATAACGGCATCAGGCGGTTAAGTAAAATGCGTGCAAACAGTTTTCCTGCAGAAGCTAGGAGGGATATTCCTCTGTAAGAATTGCAGTCAGCTTTGTCGCCCTTGTTCTTATATAAGGAGCGAATTTGCGAGACTTTAAAATCTTCAGGTACCCGCTCTTCATTCCACATTCGCGTGAACAGGTTCCAAATGGTCGTATGCAGATCTGAGCCCCCATATTTCAATAGTTCTCCAGGTATACTGTCAATGCCGACTGCTTTATTATTCTGCTGTTGGTATGCTGCTACGACAATTTCACGCAATGATAGTGGATCATCCAGCTCATCCTTCGTGGGGAAAGATTGCATAGAGTTGATGTGCGCAAGGTCTGCTGCTCTGTCGACATTGAGCAGGCTATTAAAGTGCTCTGCCCAGCGGTTAAGTACATCTTGTTTGTTGGTAAGCAATTTTGAGCCATCCAGTGATTGCAGGGGCACCTTAGTGCGACCTGTAGTACCAACAAGCCTGCGAACTTCATCATAAAATGCACCCAACTGATTGGTGTCAGAGAGAAACTGCATATGCTCGGCCTTATCCTTCCACCACTTGTCCTTTACTTCCCGCACATATTTACGGAGCTCAGTAGCACTTTGCCTGACCTGTTCCGCCTGGTCGTCACGTTGATGACGCAAAAGAGAACGGTGCTTTTTAATAGCGCTGGTCAAAATGCTGTCATTGTCATCAAACCAATCCGCGTGTCTGGTGACTTTGGCGCCCAGTATCTGTGAAGCAGTGGCGACTAAGTTAGATGCCAACGCTTTCCAGTTATCAACGGTATCGCCACTCTCAAGATCCAAAGGCCGGATTACATCAACAACAGCCTGTGCGTAGGTCTCACGCGTTTCTAGACTGCAGTTTCCCTATATCTAGACACGTAGGCTTTTCTCTTTGAGACCTACGGGGAGGGTGCAGACGGAGCCTCAGCTTCGTGACGACAAGTCTGTGATCAGTCGAGCAAATCAGGTTGGCATCACGCATAACACGTGTGACATGTACTTGAGAAATATCTCTCTGTCGGACAATCACATAGTCAATCAGATGCCAATGTTTTGACCTCGGATGCATCCATGTTGTCTTGTATTTCGCCGGAAGTCTGAACATGGTGTTTGTAATTGATAACTGAAATTCAGCACACAGGGACAGGAGGAGTTGCCCGTTACTATTCATGTTTCCAACACCATGTCTGCCCAAGATCTTAGGCCAAGCTGTGAAGTCACGCCCGACTCTCGCATTAAAGTCGCCCATCAACAACACTTGTTCTCTAGGGTGGATCCTTGATAGGGCTTGCGTGACCTCTTCATAAAATTTAGCTTTAATAAAATATCTAGACAGTACCCAAGCGAAACCCGATTTACGAAGGTTATGACAATAAAAGAATTGGGAATAAACAGAACTACTTATCTGAGTAGGTACTTAAAAATTATGAAAAAAATTAAAAAACCCGCCTGCATAAAAAGACAAGTCGACTGAAAAGATGGAAACAAGATTAAATAAATATTAAAGGCAACATGTCATAATAACATGCAGTCGGAGGCATGCTAGAAAGTGACATTATGAATGATTGAATTATATGCCTCCGACTGCATGTTATTATGACATGTTGCCTTTAATATTTATTTAATCTTGTTTCCATCTTTTCAGTCGACTTGTCTTTTTATGCAGGCGGGTTTTTTAATTTTTTTCATAATTTTTTTTATTTATCTCTTTTTAGTTATTATATTTTACGGTCATGATATACCTTTTTGAAATCCTTATAATAAGCCCTTTAATTTGACACCCATATTGTTCTAAAAAAAAATTTTTTTTCACTACGTATAATAGCACCGTACAGCCGCCATGTTAGTTTTTTTATAACGCCACCTTCTTAAGAACACTTGGGCTGAAAAGACAAATCTAACGATATCTTAATCATAGAAATCCGTTCAGCCGTTTGAAAGATATGAGGTAATAAAGAATATTACATACAAACATACATACATACAAACATACTTACAAGATACGCGCGAAAAACATAACCCGCCGTCGGGTAATAACTGCTAGAGGACTCAGTGGTGTAACAGACAGGCTATCCTCAGTTGCCGAATGTCGAATTCTGATTTCTGCGTAGTTTATTTTCGATAAGTTCTCTTCTCGATTATGACTAGAATCATTATTTATTGAGGTTTTCGAATTGTGCGATGCGTGCGAGATGTAATGATGCCTCATAGCGGATCGAACGAGGTGACTATTGCAATTGATATTATGACTTTTTGAAAATGTGTCATTTTGCGTCGAGATGCCATTTTATGAATGTGATAATATAAATTTCTGGATCTTATAAGTAATAAATGATACGAATCACTAGAAAAAATATCAAAAATATTTATTCAACACAAAATATAGGTATAATTAAATACAAAAAAAAAATAACATACACGTAGGTAACATAAATAATAAAATTATATACTTAATTTAAAATAATTCTCTTTATTACAAATACAAATAAAATAAAACTTGTGAATACATTCCTAGTTGACAACACTTGGTGTTGAAACTTGATAACAAGACCATTTGCATTATTTCTAAACAATTGTTTGAATAATAAATACAAAGTGCAGTTAATTATATATCAACACATGTTTAAATAATTTATTAATAAATAGGTACAACAATAATAATATGTTAAGGCAGCAACACTTGCATTTATTGTTTAATAAGTAATAAATAACTCTTTTCTTTCAGAAAACATGTTTTTTTTCTCTACGTGTCAAGTCTAGATAGATGCACTATGTTACTTATCAGAGAGTTAAAAAAGAAAGTTCAATGTGCCAGTCATAGCCGTTTTAATTAATAGCTTGAACTATGCTAAATAGTTTAGTTTTCACTGTTCTTATTTAAATTGCTATGCTAATAGACCCATTTTCATAACATTATAGCGTAGATGCTTGCGTGGCGTGATACGTAGGTATGTGTGATGTTATAAACAGTTTATGATTTTCAAACTGTTTTTATTCCAAGTAATGCGTGCGATAGTATCAATTAAGGTAGAATAAAAAATGCGTTTCCCACTTATATTACGTATTCTGTTTATTGCGGTCACAGCATTTTGAACGATTTTGATTGCATGTTCCAAATTGGGAAAAGTTTTAAAGTTATAAGTAATTTTGTGATATCGCACGTACGTTTAGAACTGAACTGAACTGCTGAGTTTACTCAATCGGTGCAAAAAACGGCAGGAACTTTACGTAATTACGTAAAGTAACTCGCCTAGTATAAAATATCTAATAAGTAACAGGATAATCGTTACGTAGATACCGTTTTCAAAATACGACCTTTGTATAAGACACTTGTATCGTCGTGAACAAATTGTCCATTTCCGCCACCGTCCATAGTAGTTGTGGCAAGCACAAGTTACCACAAATAACAGACAATTGACACGACAATTTCGCAATGACCTCATTTCCTTTCTGCAACTAGAATCTCAGATTTCTGCTTTGATATCGAAACAATTTTTTTGAATATATATAGCTATGAATAATACTTATAAATACATTATACAACCTTCAAAAGGATAAATCCATCGACTTATACATATTATTACTAAATCACACGTCATGTTACAAGAAACATCTCCTAATGTACCTATCTGCTTACTTATTGCAATTTATTTTCCCTATTAACTTTATTTGACTTTGTTATAGATTGCTTTATAAGCACTGAAATACAGGAATGCACACATTTCACTATTATTAACAAATAAATAAAAACATTTCAACAGTTACATAATTATTTTAACTAAGTATGATCTGCGATGAATCTGCAGAATACATCTTTCTGTATTTTTCTACCCAGCATCTTTCAGATCCGAAGTTTAAATTTGGCTATTTTTGTGTTTTATAACGACTAATCTCAGCGAGAAGAGATTCTGAGAGAATAATTAACAAAATAAAAATAACAACTCTTAAACTTCTATACAAAGCAATGAGTAGTTCTTTTTAAGAAGTTTACCATGAAGTAATTCAGATATGACAAATTTGGTAGAAAAATTGAGCCCATCAAACATTGTTTTTAGTAGTATTATGATTTATGTGGCTAGCAACACTTCCTTAACATTTAAAAGTTACCATGTTCATTGCATAACAAAATACCTAGTAAACATGTTTTGAAGCCGATCGAAAAAATACAATTTATTCATGCGATGTGGCTTTGCAACTGCCCTTTTGTCATTATCATAAAACAATCTTTATTATTCATGCGCGCATAGATAAATAAGTCGATAAAAAGTTTTGTCTTTCAACAAAGAGTTTTCCTGATTATCTCAGCCATATTTACAAAGAATTTAAGATCTAAAAAAATAAAGAGAGTTGTTTTAATCAGTTTTTGAAAAATATTATTATCATTTTAAATTGTTTAAAAGCTCTAAAAATTTTTTTGTACTTTTTGAGATTTCTATGAGGGATTAATCAGTTAATTGTCCTAAAAGGCCACTTCAAAAGCTTCGCTTAAATCTTTAACAAGGTCATCTACATCTTCCAAACCTACAGACAGCCTAATCAAAGAGTCAGTTATACCTAGCTCCGCTCTCTGGGCCGCGGGGACTGAAGCGTGGGTCATCACAGATCTGAAACAAGTTAAGGGGCTATGTCATACATGAAGCGTAAAGCGAGATAGCAATGAGAAATGCTTTTACAGGATTCTGAATATTGACGATTCAAATTATTCGACTTGAATGCCTAATGTCGTTTCTAAACAATTTCGATTTTGAGAATTTTTAACATTAGGTACGGTCAACAAGAAAGTCACTTAAACTTAAGTACTTTAGAGGTATTATCGAAGTTAAAATGTATCGATCCCCTTAAATTAGGACTCGTGTTATTCATGTTTATTTATTACGTCATAGTAGTTGTTTATGGTCGTTTTTGTACCGCACGTCAAGTTATATCTAACTAACAACAGTAAATTAAGAGGCCGGCGAACAGTGAACTTCCTATACAAACGTTAAATATCAAAATCTAATAAAAAAATCCAAAATACCAAACCAAATAAAAATTAATGCGATTACAAATTTATGCGAACAGTTTTGTATGAAAAATGTAATTGGCATTTATTTTGAATTGGGATATTTTTATCCATTTGAACCCTAGGCAAATACTGTCTTAATCCGAATAACATCACAAGAAGAGTTAATTATGCTCAAATTGCAAATCATTTTGGTATAAGTATTACGTTTGTATAGTTCACTGTTCGCAGTATAGCCAAATTGGATAGTAAATACCCGTAAATCAACTTACGGTAATTCGGCTAAGCTTTCGTATCCACCCAAACTTTCAGCTAGTGTGAATATTTTGAGAGAGCTCAACAACTTTCGTGACTCCTTTAGGCCTCCGGTATGGTTGAAACTGAACACTCCAGAGTGACCACTGGTCTGCTTCTTCGCTATTTCGTGCTGCGGGTGCGATGGAAGACCTACAAAAAAATACATGACAGCTTTAAAGTTTCCCGCATATTCTATTTGTTCATGTTGATATATTGGCGGCGTACGGGTAATTTTAGTGAAAATAGTAACTTCTTTACTCGCCTCCTATGTAGGCTTTAAAACCACGATTTCAAAGATGTGATTTTACGTTTTAAAACGCTGTTTTTAGTCAATGGTTGGCGTAAACTTACGACAATCCGTTAACTACAGCTTTACTTTGCTAAATTTTATGTGACTTTGTCTAGGAGGCTGGAATGTTGAACGGCAGAAAGTATGCTTTTCTTTGTTGATTTTTAGATCGAAACTAGCCTGGTTTTACCCTGCTTGTGCACCCTACCACACAAAGTCTCCACATCACCCTATGGTTGACTGGTAGAGAATGCCTAAGGCATTAAGTCCGCCATTGGACAAATTGTGCATCAAGAATTAAATAAATAAATAACGCAAAAATTCAAAAACTAAACTTAGTTTTTTTTAATGAGACTAGTGATTTTTCTTCTGCCTTACCTGGATGCATAACTTCGGTAACTTTCGGGTGTTTTTCTAGCCATTTAGCTAATACCAAAGACGACTCTCGATGGCGCTCCATACGAAGCGCCAACGTTTTCAAACTTCTGTTCACTAGATAGCAGTCAAACGGCGATGGGACTGCACCCATGGCTGTAACAAAATAGAAGGACAAATTATAGTTTCATAAAGTACTAGCTTTTGCCCGCGACTTCGTTCGCGTGATTAAGATAGTTGTGCATTTACGGATTACCAATACACCCAGGTATTTATCAGTAAACCTCATTTCAGACATTAAAATTTTCCCATAAAAATAATGTACAAACTCGAACACTCTGTAGCATCCTGCAATCTGTATAACGGGAGTTTTCCAAAACCCTTTCTTAGTGCTCACCTACACCATGAAAGGTATTTACCCTCCAAAATTGGTATCTCTACCAGCAAAATGGTTCAGCCCTATACAAATTCCCATACAAACTGGAACACCTGTAGCACCCTGTATAACGGGAATTTTCTAAAACCATTTCTCAGTGCTCACCTACACCATGAAAGGTATTTACCCTCCAAAAATGGTGTCTCTACTTCAACTCTATACAAATTCTCATACAAACTTGAACAACCTGTAGCGCCCTGTATAACGGGAATATTCCAAAAGCCTTTCTTAGTGCTCATCTACATCATGAAAGGATCTATCCTCCAAAAATGGTGTCTCTACCTTCAGCCGTAAGAGCTCTACGCCTATCCCAACAATGAATGAATCAGTCAATCAATTTAGAGTTTTATATGTATAGATAATGCAAAATAACTTGATCCATAGGACCACGTGATTTACTAAGTAGTATTTCTAGGTTTAGTGCGCGCAAGCCATAGTCTATGGTTGGGTTCAAGTTAATTGACCATCAGCCATTTTTAATGTCCCCACTGGTGGGGCACAGGCCTTCCTTATAGGTGGCTAAGGAGGATCGGGCCATAAACCTACCATGCGGGCCCAATGCGAATTAGTGGGTGTTAACAACTGCAAACGCACCCGGGACCAACTGCTTAACGTGCCTTCCGAAGCACGGAGGAGCTCAAGATAATACATTTTTGGTCACCCATCCCATGACCGACCCTTGCGAAAGTTGCTTAACCTCCGCAATCGCTGGGCCAGGCGCTAAATCACTGCGCCATCGAGCTCCTCTTAGTTATTAAGTACCTATATTGCGCAAACTATTCATACAATTTCTATACTACGCGTTATAATTTAATATTAGTACTGAATTAAAAATATGATCCAAATTATCCAAGGAACTGTACGAGACGCCATAAAGTTCAAAATATTATTATTTTCATTCATAGACATACTCGTTTAGGTGCCTTGAAAACAACATGTTGTTGCAGTGCATATTACGATGACGTCTATTACTAAGCAATTATTTTGCAAATAAGTCTTCGCAAGCCTCTAATATACGCGTCAAAAACAATGTAATAAATTAGTTAGTTATTCCGTATTTACCTAATGCAATTATGTAACTTATAGTCGTATCATATTATGTTTGTAGGTGTCTTAACAAAAACATGGCTTGATGGTGACATGACTCTATGCTCTTTTCGAAATGCAGTACCTGCCCCCCTAGCATGACCACATCACGTTGAACTGTCAAAAGACATTTGACAGTTGAGTGACGATAAAACGCTATATCACGCGATATAATAGGTCAAGCTAAGGGGCTGATAATGGTATTTTAGCACTTTTTTCTCAGTAAAATGGGCTGATACTGGTATATCAGGTATTATCATAAACCAATATTGTTAATGTCAATGATAACGACCGCTATCGCAATAAACACTAAGTCTTACTTAACAGAGATAATGCCAATAACGTTGAAGTACCTACTATACAAAGGAATCCGCAAATGTTTTATTTATATTCTTATGCAAATGGTAGGTAATATATTTTTATCTTCCGTTCCTACATTTTCGATTAACATTGTCTTCGTGGTCGTTTGATTATATTGAGCGTCTTACATGTAAGGAAGGTTCAATATAATCCACTTCATGACCTGGGCCAAATCACCTGGGTGAATTTTAAGTATAATATCCCAACAGACAATGTCAACCATCCCTATTTTATTAACAGGGGGTCGGTGGGGCCAGATTTTTTTTGAAAATCCCAAAGGTGAGACAGAGGAGCCAAAGGCGTGGGGTCTGTTAGGAATAAACCCAATTTTATTCTTTGCATAGAGCTAGAAAATTAAAAACGAAATGTAACGCGCACCGCTTCTCTACTATCGACGAGTCTCCGAGAATCCTATTGTTAATGTAACAATTGATAATGTATTCAGCTTTCCACGAATAGTTACCCGTTGAATGAAATCGCATTCATACTCATAGAATATCGACCGACCACAATACCACACGTCGTAGTTTAATAATGTGGCGAAGTTTTACCTCGAGTTTGAGCAAATAATACTTTACTGGGAAAACACAGTTATTTTGGATTGGAATTAGCATTTCATATAAACTCTGCTTTTATGTATCAATATACTAACGAACTTCCAATAATTTTATTGCAGCATTAACAAAGTTACTTAATGATATTGTACTTTTCGCGATAAATTAAATTCTAGCACTCAAACACGTAGGTATGCATGTCTTATTATTTATAATGATAATTAAAAAGTATACTTAAATTATAATAAGACAACTTACCGTTTTGTAAAAACCTAAGTTTATTGTCCAACTCCATGTCATTGAGAATTGCGGCGCCCATGATGACGTCAGAGTGCCCGTTCATGTACTTGGTAAGGGAGTACATGACGATATCCGCGCCGAAGTCCAGCGGCCTCTGGAGGTAGGAGGTGAGGAAGGTGTTGTCCACAACCACGAGGATGTCGCCGCGGCTCTTTGCCGCTTTGACCACAGCCTCGATGTCCACTACTTTCAGAAGGGGGTTCGTTGGGGTTTCCAACCAGACCATCTATAAAATGTGTATAAGTGTAGAGTGTATTAAATACTATGTAATATAATACATTTGCTATTATCACAGAATAAATAGGAAAATCTTAAAAAAGCCGGCAGCACGGCAGCGCCATACAATGTACAACTGAAGTGACTAACTTCTGGGGGCTTACCATAAGCAAATAAGAAACCGTTCAGTTCAAAAGCAGACCTTAAACAGGACTGCTAAAGGCCTGCTTTCATACTAACCGTTGAGGTCATAGTATGAAATAGTAAGGCAGTTAACCCATTTATAACGACCGATCGTTATAAAGATCAAAAATAAGTATAAGGAATATCCTCAATTTAAAAATATAAATGAGCGGAAAACTTTTTCTTATTGTTTACCAATCGCCGCAGTGATCGTTTGACATTGTTTTGGCTTTCCTGAAAATTTAGTTTTTTTTGGTATTTTTCCTTGTATAGTTTGTGCATCAAATTAACAATACTAAGAAACTGCTGTGATACGAGATATTACACTGTCTATTGTCAATTTAATTGCATTGTACAGAGCGTTTCAAACTTTTTGGCGGCTGTGAAGTTAGCCACTATGCGCGTATCCGAGCCCCACCCACTTACATCGGTGTCTGTGCTGCGCATCGTCCGTCTCGCGCTATGTTCCAACACAACCATTCGTACTCAAATAATTAAAGTAAGACTTTCTACATTGACGCTTCTGGGAATCGAACGCGGATGACGAATATAGACCGGCGTGTACTAGGAGTAAAGAAATCAACAAATAGTTTTGTGATTTAATTGTTAGAGTCCTCGCAAACTACAGACTTTCTACTAAACAAGAAAGTTTGGTCAGTAGTTTGCGGGGACCATTTTCCATTTCCTCTTAGTACCATTTTTTTTCTTAACAAAACACAATAGCTATGACTTCAGCTTGAATCATATTATCAAAGGTGAGCTAATTTCATTAGTTACAGTGAAAAATTTCTGCCAGCAAATTCTTCTTGGGTAATTAAAATTATTAAAGTGTAATAATATTCTTATCGGTTTTGTTATCAGAACATGTCATAAAAAGAACTTAAACATCCACATTATTATTGAAATTTATTAAGGTAGTGTTGTTAAAATATATCATGATGTAACTGACAGTTTATCTATCACTTATTTCGTCTTACTATAGCAAGAGATTATGAGTTATAACTACATTTTTATTCAAAAATTACTACATACTTTATTTTGATGATTTTTTATTGTTACATAAATCAAGGTATTAAAAATTGTTTGATGATATTTTTTTTAAATATTGGAAAGTAGAAATCTCACTCAAACTCATTGTAATGTAATACTAACTAACCTTAGTATTGTCTTGAAGGGCCTCTACTACTTTGTCTATTTTTGTAAAATCAGTAAAAGTAGTTTCAATTCCTTGTCTTGCTGTAACTTGTCTGTAAAAAATATACACCTATTTACCTAAGAAATAGCTAAAACTACGCAGTATAAAAGAAGTGTTAGAAAAATATGATTTATGATTTTTAAGTCAGTTTAACAACAAAACTACGCTTGTAGGAAATATTTTTTGTAGGTAGTACCTGAATAGTCTATTAGTTCCCCCATATACATCATCACTGGATAGGATATGGTCCCCACTATTTAGTAGTCCAGCTATTGTTGATGTAGTAGCCAGACCGGAGGCGAAGGCCAGTCCATATTTCCCACCATCTAGTGCTGCAAGGCATTCTTCCAAGGTGTTCCTTGTTGGATTACCTGATCTCCCATATTCAAAGCCCTACAATTAAACAGAATAACAATACACTTTATTTATTGGGAAAAAACAGAACATTCGCATGTCAAATAAAAAGTTCAGTAGTGCAATATGTTTGTGTTTTTGACTCTCATCTTATAAGCATTTGGTTCTTTGACAAAAAGATAAAGCTTGTGTAATACTACTATAGACAATAAGAAAACAAGAGTTTTTGGACCCCCACCCCATCATTCCTGCATTTAAAAAAGTTTTGTAATAAACATAAACTTAATCGGTTAATTGAATAGTAGGATTGAACTCACAGTGTGCTCGGCTGGAGCTGGTTGTTTGAATGTGGTTGAGGTGACGATGGGCGGCACTACAGCAGCGGATGCCCATTTCTCAGGGTCCTGGCCGGCGTGAATAGCGACGGTAGCAAAGCCAAGCTTTTGTTTCAAAAACCCCTGATTTTCCATCTGACTGAAGGGGATAATAATAAAAAGGACATTGAATTCAAGCAGATTAATTTACATAAATGCTCCTTACTTAATTAAAAAGTACCTAACGCTTTGAACGTTAGTAATTGAAACGTAGTATTTAAGAAATATAATATAATAAATACTCAGCAACCAAACCTTGTGTCTAAATTACAGATTGTAGAACATAATGAAATGGACTTGGAATATATTCGCAGAATAATTATTTAGCCAAGGTTACATGGTGTGTTATAAGAATGTGCTAAAATTACATCATTTCGCGATCTCAAATTGGGTCTTCAAAGCATGGCACTATCGATGTAACATTTATTTACGAGGAGATATACAAGTAGCATTAAATTAACTATGAGTTTTAAATGACTTCAATTATGGGAAATTAAACTTTAGTTTAAACTTACAATAAAATCTTTTCGATTTTCAAATTTAGCCTCACTTTGGCACCGCT
The DNA here is from genome assembly GCA_950108535.1 of Agriphila straminella. Lineage (NCBI taxonomy): Eukaryota > Metazoa > Arthropoda > Insecta > Lepidoptera > Crambidae > Agriphila > Agriphila straminella. The sequence continues at coordinate 6,754,789 of OX467306.1, read as the reverse complement.
AAACCGGCCAGGAAGAAATTTCAAACTAATCAAAATGACAGACAGACAGACAAGCAAGATAAGACAATTTTGACAAATACAAATCTGTCATTTTTGTGTCATCGTTGGGCTGCGTTCCGTCGTTTTGGGTGTAGAGGCGCGTTTCAAACCTACGCTCCGAGTGCAACATAACCACAACCAAACGCTCTAACGGGGCGTTCCAAACATTAGAGCGTGACGTTCGGTTGACACAACCATCCCGTTCCAAACGTCAGAGCGTTGCAACTTTTTAACCATCAAAATCGGTGGTTGGAAAACGCTCTGACGTTTGTCTATAGAAAAAATGACAATGTCAATTGACATTATTTCGTATTTTGATGTTTTTGAGTCTAATTCTTAAAATAGTCATATATGGTAGATCCTCAAAAAACGGATTTTATTTGATTTAGATAAAAGAAAAGTTTAAATTATTCGTATTCCAAATGGAAAATGAAGGCTTTGTATTGACATTGACATTTAAAGTTCTTGGTCGTTCCGAACCTTAGAGTGCGTTAAAAAACAACCAAACAACCGCGCTCTAAGGCTCTGAACACAACCTAGTTATTTGGTTTAAAAAACTTTGAGTTGCAAACCAAACCACGGAACGATCGAGTGGTTTTTATAACCTCTTTAGGTACAAAGTTTTCGTTTTCCATGACACAAAAACATCAAAATGAATTCAGTACAGACAATAACATATACTTAAACAATAAATGTTTTTTATGCATCTACCAGTAACTGCAAAATGCATATTTTTATATAAATATGCGAGGAAGTTAAATTATTTTCGAAATCCGACACTTATAAAATGTCTTGTGTTGACATGGTCCATCACTATAATTTGTGATTTATGGAGAAACAAGGGAGAAATATTTTTAATGTTGTTTTTATTAAATCTAATAAAAAATAATTTATGGAAAATAATTTCATTAAATAGATATACATTTTAAATGCAAAATGAGTTTTCGACCTTTTGCGAATCCGTCCAAATGCGATAGCAAGGGAATAGTCATAAAGATAACTATAAAGTAAACTTTTCTTTATGACTATTCCCACAGATGAAATAATCACTACGTTTTAACTATGCCGACCTTTGCGAATTCGACCAAGTGCTAATAATTGAAAAAAATGTCAATGTCATTTGACATTATTTTGTGTTTTAATGTTTTGTGTCTAATTTTTAAAATGATAGTGGTAGATCCTCAAAAAACGGATTTTATTTGATTTAGAAAAGGAAAGTTTAAATTATTCGTATTGTAAATGGAAAACGAAGACTTTGTACTTTTAATGATATTTAAAGTTTTTGGTCGTTCCAAACCTAGAGTGAGTTAAAAAACATCCAAACAACCGAACTCTAAGCCACAGAACGCAACCCTACGCTCAGAGCCAAGGAACCTTATGGACCCCCTAAACGATCAAAATTGCTTGTCAATCATTTACATTGCATTTCTTGTCAATCACATTTTGATCGTCTTGGAGCGATGCTTGACAAGCACCACAGAATAGATAGATTACCGTGGCCAATCAAAAGTAGGCCACGCCCCCAAATGGTAAATGCAATGTAAATGATTGACAAGAAATGCTTGATCGTCTAGGGGCTCCATTACACGGAACGGATGAAACTACGCTCAGAGGGAGCTAGTATGAGTTGATGTTTTGCTCTCACTTCACTTTGCGAATAGTTAACTATCGTTTCCTCCCTTTCACTCGTTCACTCACTCGCATGATGTTCTCTCTTTCACCCGATACTATTCGCAAAGTGAGGTGAGAAACACAACTCGTACTAGGCCCTCAGACATTTGTCTAACGCCACGTGTTAACACGCCGTTTTTATATGGACGTGTTAAGATAAGTATGATCCTAGTGCATACATTTACTATGAAAACCGATATATCATCTGACGATGAGTGGGTCTCCAGCTTCCTCATAGGCTATAGAGAAATTCTAAGCATGTCATATTTTAAAGCATAATAATAGCAGCAATCAAACTTCCAGTCATAATAATAGCAGCCACCATTAGTTCGTTCCTAGGAGTTTTTTTATGTGTGCGAGCTGGCGACGCGGGTCACCTCACCAGCTTACTCATGCCGTTAATGCAAAACAGTGAGTTTAGGGTTTTAGACTATAGTCAGAAATTTAAAGCCTAATTGCAGCAAAGAGATCCAAAAAAACTAACCATCACACTTAAGTACTGTTGAAATCTTTTATGGAATAGGCCCCTGAAGCCCCTAAAGGGCGTAACAAACGCTGTTATATATATCGTAAACGAAGCTAATTTTACATTCTTACTACGGAACCTATAGTAAATAGTTTAATTATTGTAAAAAAATATGTAGGTATAATAACTAAGCATAGCAACATTCCTAAATAAATAGACTTTGCTTTTCTTTTAAATTAGGTAGTTATTAGACGGCTCCCACCCCCTAGACTTTCTCAGTACAGAAATTAAATCGATCGATAGCGCAAATTAAAATGACTCAAAATGGTACTAGCTCTTGGATTCAAATTCGATTGCAATAGTGTAGCGCACGGAACGGCAACGGTGCGATTAGCCGCTTCCGAGCCATTATTTTGAATTTTTTGGCGGGAAAACAGTTTTTGGCCTATAATTTTGAAACTAAGAAGAGGCCCAGAGATTTGAAATTATGCCTCGTGTGTGCTGCAATTATAACGTATTATTTGATCTTTAAAACGAGACTCTAATATATACAGTTACAGTAATTCACCATGTGTCAGCTGGAGACACGTGTCATCAGCTTACACATGGTTATCGGCTCGTAGCTCAAAAACTATTCGAGTTAAGGTTCTGATAAATTTGGAGTCTAATGCTGCAATTCGACTGAGAATTTTGAGGTAATTGACATAATTGTAGCTTAAATAATTGCGAAAATACTGTTGTGCAAGCCAGTGACACGTGTCCCCAGCTCGCACACAGTTTTATGCTCGTAGTTTCAACAGTACTTAAGTGTGATGGTTTGTTTTTTTGGATCTCATTGCTGCAATTAGGCTTTAAATTTCTGACTATAGTCTAAAAACCTAAACTCACAGGTTTGCCTGAACCGCATGAGTACGCTGGTGACCCGTGTCGCCAGCTCGCACACATAAAACAACCCCTAGGAACGAACTTATGGTGGCTGCTATTATTATGACTGGAAGTTTGATTGCTGTTATTATGCTTTAAAATATGGCATGCTTAGAATTTCTCTATAGCCTATGAGGAAGCTGGAGACCCACTCACCATCTGACGGGGCGTGTTAACGCGTGGCGTCAGACAATTAATGTGCTCGCACCTTTAGAGCGCGCACCGGAGTGCACTCGAAAGAAGCTACGGAAGACGGAACGCACCCGTAGCCGTTCTACGAACCGAAAAAAAAAAAAATCACTCTGAAGCATAGATATAGTATATTAAAATGGGGCTCTGAAGTCATGGCTGTATGGCGCAAAGAGATGGGATTCTACCCGGTAAATACCGGGTAAATACCCAACGTACCCAAAATCAAGGTATTTACCCAGGTAAATACCCAAAGGGTGGGTATTTACTTTCCAACTATTTTTTAAGTCTCTTATTAGTCTCTTATACTATTTAAATGTTGCTTGATCTGTCATAGAGGTGTAGAGCATCTGGCATGTTTGCTAAAAACAGGTCCAACGACTTTTTTACTCTGTAATGCGATTAGTTTGCCCATGTCAACCAGTAGTTGACACGAGTTTGAGTACTTACCTGAAATGCCCGTGTCAACTACCTACTGGTTGACATGGGCTAGCGCGTGAGAGAAGCCTCGATTTATTGAATTATACTTATCTCTTTTACTCTTAGGGACATTTCTAAACGTTTGTCTCGTTATTCTGTGAAATTTGCTAGCTGTACAATCCATAAACAAGCATTAGGTCTCTGAGAGAAAAAAAAATGACAATTCGTATTGAACGTGGTGGTCTGTCGAAAAGTGTATTGTGTTTTCTGTGTTTTGAGTGATTTTAGTATTTTGTATAGACAAGTGTATGTTTTTATTTTTTAACATAATCTTTATTATCTTATTGACGTATTTTAAAATAAAAAACCATAGGTCATCGCTTTAATTTATGGTACGATTTTTTTAATTAAAGTGCGCTCTAAAACGCGCCATCTCAATGTTTACCTCATCGTAATACTTTACCGGAATCGCGTTTTGAAAATCAAAAGACGTAGTGGAGCCGGAAATCGCTTATTTTCATTAAAATTGTGCACATTGTGATGAAAGCATGATTCTTTTACCATTTGTAAGTTACACTACAGTGATCGTTTTAAGATGTGGATGCAAGCTGGATTTGACCCCTAACAGATTATAGAGGTCAAATTGTTCATCACGGACCTATCATTTCGACGCGCATGATGTTTGTCGTAATAACTGCAAATTTACAGCTACTAGGGCAAGTGTGGTATCATTTTCGGATAAATAAAAGACAGCCAATAGATTTCTGAAATAAAAAACAAACCTTTACATACTAGAAAATAAATAACCGTAATTTCGAACCCCAAAAATCGAAAATGTTATTAACAAAAAAATATTTTCCAGTAACGATAAATTTGAGACGAGTACAGATATCGGCTTTAAAAAAATATGATTAGAAAGCCACATTAATACAGATTTAAAAAAATATAAGTTTAATTGGAACAGTGTCATAAAATACGTTTAAAAAAGAAAACAAGAAACCGACTTCAAAAAACCTACCTCTAAAAAGCAAGAAATAATATTCGTAATAATAAAAATACGTCTATTGAAGTCGGGTGGGGCTGGAGCACCAATTCCTTTTTTTTTATTCTAAAAGCCCCACCCGACTTCAATAGACGTATTTTTATTATTACGAATATTATTTCTTGCTTTTTAGAGGTAGGTTTTTTGAAGTCGGTTTTTTGTTTTCTTTTAAACAATTTTTTATTTTTTATTTTTAGTGTAGGTACACCTTGTAGGTAAGGTATATTATATATGTAGAAAAATCGGCTCAGCCAAACGTAAGATAATGGCGGAGAAACATACTTAAATACGGGTCAAACTGAGAACCTCCTTTTTTAAGTCAGTTAAAAAACTACACTTAAGATATCCCTCTTCCAACAAAAAAATAATTATCTTATTCAGTTCATAAACAAAGAAGTAATACGACCAATTATCGAGGTAATTCACACAAAATTATACTATTTTCGTGCTTTTTTCAAAATTACTTGAAAAGTGCTGAACCGATTTCCAAATTTTAAAAAATGGTACCAACTTGGGAGTGTACCTAATGAAATAACGTTTGAATAATTTCAATCGGTCCAGCCGTCTTCGAGTAATCGGTGGACATACACAAAAAAAAACAAATATACAGACGAACATAGAACCTCCTCCTTTTTTGGAAGTCGGTTAAAAATATTATACACAGCGCGGCAATACATAAAAAAAACTTAAAAATGCGTTTTATTAAAGGCCGTTACAGTTATCTCTGTGATACCAGCACTAAATTTTTATATGTTGTTTAACATTTTATTTTCTCCTAAAAACCGTCGGGAGACCGCCTGTGAAGTGTTTTGTTCCGGAGATATGACGTCATCAAAATGGCGACGGACGCATTTTGAAAAAAAAAACCTGATAATTATGATTCTATGAATCCGGTGTCAGATTAAAGGGAATTAAGTGTTCTATAATGTTATAATACAAAACATAGGCTGAGTAGTACAGTTACGAAAATATATTAAATTATAATATGGAAATTCAATTTTTAAAAACTTGAATTTTTTATTTTATTTTAAATTACCGTAAATAATAAACTGATAATTTTAGTGCAAACAAAAAATATGTTGATAAATTCAATTTAATGCAGATTTGAAAAAATATAATTTTCAAGTACCATTACAAACAATAAATAGCGAAAAAAAAATGTTAACGTCGCGCGCCGTCTATTTCCTTTATAAAAGGTTTTTTGTATTAAAGTATAACAATATGGCTATCCAATGAAAGCTAATAAATAGCTGTTTCCAAATATACTATAAATATTATAATACTTTAATGTTATTGTTTTAAAGAAAATTAAAAAAAAACGAAAACTAAGAAGTACGATATATTTGTAAATTTTTTGAAAAACCAAAAAAGGCCACTCAAAATCAACACAAAAAGGCAAAAATCGCACATGTAACACGATTGTATAAATGTTGTTATGCCCCTTGAAAGTAGTTCATACCGAAGTATGCTAAGTGATGTATACCCTGCATCTATATTCTAGAGATATGTAAATTCGTTCGGAAATACCCAAATTTATACACTAAACGAGATGATCAAATTAAAAAACATAATCTTAGAAACAGAAATAAATTAATGCTTCCAAATTCTTATATGAAACACCATTCGTCCAGCCCGCTAGCCATGTCCATAAAAATATTCAATAAACTTCCAGATTCACTTAAACATGTCAATGATGATAAAAAATTCTTAAATAATTTAAAACAATTACTAACAAAAAAGTGTTATTACAACTTGAAGGAATATTTAGAAGATGAAAATATAGAAATATGAATATTGTAGATAAAAAGTCAACTTAATTAAAACATTAAAATACTTAACTTAAATTAAATACATAAGTGCAATATAATAGAATAAATAAAATAGTTTTTATTAATTAAGTAATAACTACTATTGTAATGAAACTAATATACTTACTAATATAATATAATGATAAATAAGTGTTTGCTATCTATTATTGTTGTTGTGCCCGACAGGGTCCATAGTGATCTAAAATATTATAATTTAAGAACTACTGTAACACTGTGGAATGCAATAAATGATTTGAGTATTGAGTATTGAGTATGCAGCTCTGCAACCCTATGCTGCTCGAAAAACTTACCTTTTTTTTCAGTTTCTTCAAAAAAACTATATTAATTAATGAAGCGTATTTCAAGTAACTTGGTCCTATACTTTTGTAAAACCTACTTAATGTACTTATAAGAAATTTTGAAATAAAAAGATATTATTTAAAAAAAAATTCGCTATTTATTGTTTGTAAAGGTTATTAAAAAATATTTTTTTTAAATCTGCATTAAATGGAATTTATCAACATATTTTTTGTTTGCACTAAAATTATCAGTTTAATATTTACGGTATTTTAAAATAAAATAAAAAATGGGGAGTTTTTAAAGATTGAATTTCCATATAGTTTAATATATTTTCGTAACTGTACTACTCAGCTTATGTTTTGTATTATAACATTATAGAACACTTAATTACCTTTAATCTGACACCCCATAGTGCCCCATACTAGAATCATAATTATCAATTTTTTTCAAAATACGTTCGTCGCCATTTTGATGACGTTATGTCTCTGGAACAAAGCACTTCACAGGTGGATTCCCGACGGCTTTTAAGAGAAAACAAAATGTTAAACAACATATAAAAATTTGGTGCTGGTATCACAGAGATAACTGCACCGGCCTTTAACAGAACGCATTTTTAAGATTTTTTTATGTAATTACCGCACTGTGTATAATATTTTTAAACGCGTTTTTTTATCAAACTGTTCCAATTAAACTTATATTTTTTAAATCTGTATTAATGTGGCTTTCTAATCATATTTTTTTATGCCGATATTTGTACTTTTTTCTTTCAGCAACCAGTAATCAGTACAATTCAGTACTCATTTGAATATCTCTCAAATGTAAAAAATCACTATTGCTGCCTAAACTACTGAACCGATTTTGATGATTGAGGTGTCATTGGAAAGGGGGTGATGTGTAGATGTGTTTTCATATGTCAGTTTTCAGCTAAATAGGAAGGGTATTAGCTTCGTAAAAAGACATAAAACGGAATAAAACGTCCTCTATATCGAATTTGACCTCTAAAGTACGTTAGGGGTCAAATCCAGATAGCCTCCACACCTAAAAATAATCACAGTGGTGTCCCCTAAGCATGGTAAAAAATTAATCATCTTTCATCACGATGCGCACAATTTTATCGATTTCCGGCCCCACTAACTGCATTCTATAGCTGTATTCCTACTTATCATAAAAACACAACACTTCATAGTGTAACATATCGAGTTAAGTCGCAATGAACGCTTTAACGGAAATCGAGCTGCCCGGTGGCGAGGGGCCGGCAAGGGTGGAAAATTGACGGGCAAAGCTCGAGTGATTACGACGGGTGCCCGGGGCAACCGAGCGGTTAGGGTAGGGCATATTTTGAAAAGACTGATTAACAACAATACCGCTATAATTATTTATGACTGTTCGTAACTACCAGTACAATATCCATTTTTTTAAATTATGTAGTAAAGTAATTCAATTCATAATGTAACTAACTAAATTATTATTTTTTAATTTATTTTTGTTATAGAACACAACTAACCAAATAGTCGAAAATGAAAATCATCTCACTAGTTTAGTCAATAATCAAGATAATATATTTTTTTTGTACCTTAACATAAAACTAAACTTAATTGAATAAAAAGAAAGACGAAAAGAAAAAATACTACTAAACCACATCGTGCTTATTGTTTTTACCCATGCTTTTGGGTATTTACCCGGTAAATACCCGGTATATACCCAAATTGGGTATTTACCCGGTAAATACCCATCGGGTATTTACCCACCGCCCATCTCTAAAATGAGCCTTTGCCTTTTCTGCTCGAAGCGGAAAAAATTAACCAAAAAAAAAAAAAACTTTTCTTTTCCCGCCAAATTCTGAGTTGAGTGAGTGCCGTCAGCTGATCTGACAGCTGAGCGATTGAGCATGGTAAAAATATAGTTTATTGCTTATAATTTAAATAAAACAATTTGGACTTTTATTAAAACATAAAGAATGAAGATTGAAAGCAAACCTCTTAGGTATGCCCATGCAGAAGGTCACACCGATATATGTTACTCTGATGATGGACAGTAAGTTTGTTTATAGTCTAGCTCGATATTGATGATTTGTTGTTATTTTATACATAAAATTAATGACTTATTCTTTGTCAGGCACTTGATAACTTGTGGTCATGACGGTGATGTTAGAATATGGATTGACATCGAGGATGATGACCCAAATTCTCACTGTGTTGGGGAGAGTGCTCTCTCTGTATGTTACAAGGACAAGAGGCTTTATGTTGCTACAGACAGCCACGCTGTGCAAGCGTACACATTCCCATCATTTGACAAAGACGGCATTGTCACCAGGTTTACTGCTCCGGTCACTCAGATTAAATCAACTAATAAAATAGAGGCAGGTATATTTCTTCTATCTCACGAAGACCGTTTTGCTACGAATGTCTAAGGCGTGCACATGCACATTGTTTTGGTGTGCATCTGCATGCTCTTGTATTTTATTAAATAAAGTTGTTAAAAATTCAATAATGTGCATGTGTCCTGTACTGTAAACCTAACAACATTGATAGCAAAATGGTCTACTGTATGGGATTTCTGTGGTTACAATTTACAAGTCAACAATCTCAGGTATAATGTGTATTGTTTACATGTTATATTGTTTATAATTCAGGCATTAGGCTGTTCATCGGAGAATATGGAAGCGAGAATTTGCAGTCTTGAGGGTGGCGCTCCTTTATTCACAATGGAGGGCCACAAAGGCCCAGTGCTAAGCATAGCAATATGTCCTCAAATGAAGTATGCTAGCACAGCAAGTGGCGATGGAAATATAAGAATTTGGAATATAGACACCCAAAAAATTTTGAGAGAAATATCTTGTGTCCCTAAAATAAATACATTTTATTCGGCCAAAGTTTTGTGTAAGTATGACTGCCTTCAAACTCTCAATTAAATTAAATAAAGGTTCTTGTGTTACCAAACAAAATATTTTTATACATATAAATATAATTATTGGTACTAAATAAAAGATTACCAATGTTTTCTATGTTATTAAAAAAGAAAAAAAAATTATTACTTCTTGGTACCTACTTATTACTTTAAGACTTTTTATTTTTGCAGGTAGGATGGACTTTGAGCCAAGTGAAGGGAGGCACCTAGCATATCCAAATAATAGGGAAGTTGTTTTGTTGGACTGTGAAACTTGGGGACAGCGGATGACATTTACACACAGCTCGGTAAGATAAGAAGAATAAATCTCTTTTTTATTTAATGAAACTTAATTTAAATATTAAAATACAGTACTTCAAGATAAAGAATAGGCATCTGAAAACATCGGAAACAATCGTCTAAGGGAGCGAGGACCCATACTACGTGAGTTATGTGACCCATTTTTTTTCAGACCCCCCCCCCCTTGGTGACCGCCCGTAGTATATGCCAAGACCCTCCCCCGCCCCCTAGTTTTCACGTAGTAATTCATAGATAATGGTTTTATATCATTTTTTTAACAGAAATTAAAAAAAAAATTGCTCATATTTGTATTTTTATTAGTACGGCGCTTGCCTCATAACGCCAAGAGTGTGTACCAAGAAAGTATACAAAAAAAATTTTTTGCTGCGTGCCTTTATTTTACTACAGCTCGAAAAGAACCAGATTTCCATATTATAGGCTATTGACTACGTGACAAAACCTAGACCCCCTCCCCCGCCCCTGAGACCAAACGTGGTATTTTAAAGACAGGGGGTCTTTAAAATACCCTTTAACGGGTCACGTAGTATGGGTACGTTCCCTAACACAACAAAGACAATTAACAAAAAATAGTTTGGCACTAAAAGTAATCTACAATCAACTTTATTGCAATGAAATAAAATGTCAACGTCATTTCTAAGAAAAGCTAAAACATGAAGTTATCCGATGCCCATTCTTTATCTTGAAGTACTGTATCTCTTTATTAGACCTATATAACAACTTTTCCAAGTAAATGCTCAAGTAAGATTTTAAAAAACTCTTTCTTTAATTTTAGTGTCTTTTTTTCAGATTAAATGTGCAATATCTCATTGTTTGTTTTCACCGTGTGGCCAATATTTGGCTGGAAGCACTGTAGCTGGACAAATCGCTGTGTGGGAAGTTGATACTGGGAATTGCATAGGTATCGTTGAACACCCAACGTCTCACAATGTCTCTGCAATGGCGTGGAATCCAAAAGGTATAAAGTGATGGCACTAATTTATTATTAAAATTTATATTACCATTGTCATCAAAATATCAGCAGCACGGCAACCACTGTTAAGTATAAACCTTTCCCAAGGATCTCTCAGAACGATCCTTTATGTTCAAAATATAAATAAGATAATGTAATTTTTTTAGGAAATGGAGTATTGGCATATTGTGATGTTGCCGGTCAACTTGGGTGCCTAGTGAACTGTTATGGCAAAGACAGCTCAACTGCAGATGATGTTGAAATGGTGGAAAGAGTTGATGGTGTGTATTCTGAATGTTGCTATTGCTAAATAATATTTATACAATGTGATTTATTGCATAAAATCTGAATTAGGGGCAACCGGCGGCAATTACTAACTAATGCCGTGTGATGCCATGCCAATTAACTGCGGCACAGAATACATACATAATAGTACAAGTAGGTACAGAAGGGACACTCTACATAAACATTTAAATAATTAGCGACTTGCTCCGACGCAATAAAGTGCAATTCAGGTCTCACAGTGCTAATTCCCTACAGTTATATTCACCTAGAAGTAGCCTTTGCCTCTCTTTCTATCACATACGCTCATTGTGTGCGGTGTGCATATAAACTCAATATTCAATTTGTAAATTAAATTTCAGATGATGACTTGGTAGACAACTTAATACAGAACAATGATAGTGATGATGATGATAATGCAATTTCTTTGGAGAAGATAAAGAATGATACTCTCCGGATTGTGATGGACGACGATGAGTCGAGGTCGAGACCTCCGTCGAGGCTGCTCGCGCCGGCGCCCAACGTGCCTCCACAGCCGCCCTTCCAACCCTCGTCTACTCCTAGGCATCTAGAGCATAGGTAAGGAGATGAGTCGAGGTCGAGACCTTCTTGAGCCCAGCGTCTCTCCACAGCCGCCCTTCCAACCCTCGTTTACTTCTAGGCATCTAGAGCTTAGAAAAGGAGATGAGTCGAGGTCGAGACCTCCGTCGAGGGGTCCAGCGCCCCTCCACAGCCGCCCTTCCAGCCCTCGTCTACTCCTAGGCATCTAGAACTTAGGTAGGCATAAAATGCTGGCTGATAATTTACTATTGGCTCTGTGAGCTGTATACCTCGCTTCAACATATCTCCGCCATTTAAAAAAAAATCGAGAAAAAATCGATATAATTATTGAACTTGATCGATAAAATGCGGTCTGTGGAGGAGAACAGACGGACAGCCGGACGGACACACTAAAGCATTATTCCCAAGCTGAAGCAGAGAAGCTCGCGCTGCGCGCTCGCTTATCAATTAATAAACTAGCTCCCCTTTCCTTTTCTCTACCCCTAATACACTTTCGCATTTATAATATTGTAATTGTAAGGATAAAAAAATAAATATTGTAGGACATAACATTGCTCAGACTAAAAGTATGTAAGTAGTTAAAGCACTTATGTTATAGCAATAACAGACGAGAGGGAGACCACAAACAATATCGAAAAGTTTGTTTTCTAAATGGTCCAGAAAACTGGTGTACAAATAATGGCACCCTGAACTACCATAACATGTCAAAGAAGGACACCCATTTCTGACCTGTTAAAATGTTGATTTTATCAATGTATAGAGACCACTGGCCTGAAAAAAAATTGTTCTTAGAGACGTAATATAACTCATGCATTTTTTTGTTATTTATAAATTGCTAACTAAAATAAAAATCGGCAATACAATACAGAAATAGAGAAAATGAATTAAAAGACTGACAATATTTCAAACTAGAACATATTGATAACATTACATAATTTTCTAATTGCCAAATTAAAATTCAAAAATACTATAGTATTCTACTACTATAGTAATATAGTATTGACGACCTGAGTGGTGCAGTGGTCAACATGCCGCCTACCACGCAAGAGGGTTCGATTCCCGACCGGGTAGAAATTGAAATGATGAATTTTAATTTCTGTGACGGGGGTATGTATAATAAGTATTTATTTAAAAAGTATATGTAGTATATCACTTGTCTAGCACCCATATTACAAGCTTTGCTTAGTTTGGGGCTAGATGGCGCTGTGTGAAATTGTCCAAGCATTTATTTATTCTATATGAAGGAAAAACTAAGGCCACTTTATTTGCAGATACATGTGTTGGAACGACATAGGCATTGTCCGATGTCATACTTTGGAGAACGGGGAGTCCAGTATAGATGTCGAATTTCACGATACAAACGTCCACCATGGCCTACACTTGAACAACTATCTGAACCACACTATGGCTAGTTTATCGTCCAGTGTACTTGCTTTAGCGTGTGAGACACCTAGGTAAGCTTTAGTTAATTATTTTTTTTCTAATTTCTTTTATTCACTAATTGAACTATTTTAGCACGTCTTTGCTATAGATTTGCTTTCGAAATATGTTTAGATTTGTCATTTCAAAAATATATAGTTATGAAAACTGATTATATCAATTTAAATTCGAAAGCAAAGCAATTTTTTACGTTTTCATTACATTTTTCATCAAAAGTCAAAAACTATGCGGCCTAAAAAAAGAGAATTTGCAAACAGCGCTCTAATACCCCATATGCCCCAGTAGCCCCACTTCGAATTTTTAAGACTACATATATTATTTTTATTTCTTTCTTGTTGCAAAATAGTTGGGCAAACGTCATCCAAAACTATTCATCAAGTTGATAGCATTAGTAGTTCTTGAGGCAGACGTGGGCCATGAGAGATTTACACTTACTGTTTGGCATCACTGTTGTGTGACCAAGTTGGTGCATTTTCATATGATTAATAATTCTAACGATGATAAATTCGACAGTAAACTAGTGTGCATCTCGCTGGTGGGGAGCAGTAAGGAGTGGAGCATTTCAATGCCGGATACGGAAGAAGTAGTATGCGTGGCGGCGAGCAGCGCGCTCGTGGCGTGCGCTACTAGCGCGCGCCTGCTGCGCCTGTACACCGCCATGGGCACGCAGCGACAGGCGAGTGGCCGCCATGATTAGTGTAATACACAAGTAGTATGCGTGGCGGCGAGCAGCGCGCTCGTGGCGTGCGCTACTAGCGCGCGCCTGTACACCGCCATGGGCACGCAGCGACAGGCGAGTGGCCGCCATGATTAGTGTAATACACAAGTAGTATGCGTGGCGGCGAGCAGCGCGCTCGTGGCGTGCGCTACTAGCGCGCGCCTGCTGCGCCTGTACACCGCCATGGGCTCGCAGCGACAGGCGAGTGGCCGCCATGATTAGTGTAATACACAAGTAGTATGCGTGGCGGCGAGCAGCGCGCTCGTGGCGTGCGCTACTAGCGCGCGCCTGCTGCGCCTGTACACCGCCATGGGCACGCAGCGACAGGCGAGTGGCCGCCATGATTAGTGTAATACACAAGTAGTATGCGTGGCGGCGAGCAGCGCGCTCGTGGCGTGCGCTACTAGCGCGCGCCTGCTGCGCCTGTACACCGCCATGGGCACGCAGCGACAGGCGAGTGGCCGCCATGATTATTGTAATACACAAGTAGTATGCGTGGCGGCGAGCAGCGCGCTCGTGGCGTGCGCTATTAGCGCGCACTTGCTGCGCCTGTACCGCCATGGGCACGCATATACGAAAGAGATCTAGAGGTCTCTTTATGTATATTATCTCCTTAAGGCGAGGCAGATCACGAAATTTACTCTTTCACTATGTCTTTAGAATAAGGTTGAATATTGCATAGCTTTAATTGACGCTTCGCCAGAAATTTGACGAAATTTAGTACATTTTTATTGATTTCTGAAATACTGGATCATTTATTAAAAATGTACTCTGTTATTGTGTTAGATCGATAAAAATCTATCCTTTTTGCATAAAAAATTACGATATCTGACGATTGGCAAATTATTTTTATAAGTTTTCATGGTGTTATTCAGGATTTTTTTTACAGAGTTACCATGCCATTTTTCAATATTCTGTTCGGTTATTGTGTTTCTTTGTTTCTTTTTCAGTTTACACTTTACAGTAATTTTTGTGAAGTAGAATTCTACATCAGTTCTTCACATTGGAAGATCAAAAATCAATCTTTTCATCAGACCGTGAACTGGCCTCGCCTTAATATTACATTTTTAACAATGTTGTTGTAAATGTAATATTAAGATGAAGAATAAACATTTTTGAATGACGACGAGCGCGAACGAAGCGTCTCTGCTTCAGTTTGGGCAAATATGATTTGGTATGACTGTCCGTTTGGTCTCCTTCCTCTACAGGTCGCATTTCTCAAATATATTACAGTTCAGCCATTTCGAAAAATGTTCTAAAATGTCACGAACGCGAGGTCTACAGCTCATAGCGCAATCTACTTGTTACTTACTTTTAAATAGTTTGGTTTATTTTTTGGCAGGGCAGTCGTGTATTTTTATATTAAACGTGTCTTACCTGCAGGTGATATCGCTGCCGGGCCCCGTGGTGTCCCTAGCTGCTTACAATACAACAGTGCTAGTCGTCTACCACAGCACCGAGCCTGGGATTACGGATCAACATCTTTCCATGGACATCATTGCTATGAACGGTAAAAAAAGCAATACTATTTAAAGGCCGTCCACGTTTTGCCGCTCTCTCGCTGGCACATATCATGTTTTCTCAAGATTGGTGTACCTAGAAAATAAAATAAAAAAATAGAAAAAAAAAACTTAAATCTGATAACTTTTCGCAATATAAGATTACGGTCATTTTAAATATAAATATTTCAGTTTCGTGTTGCTAAAGTACAAAAAGTTGTCGTTTCTGACAGTTCAAATAACTGTTAGAAACGACAACTTTTTGTAACTGTTATGGCACGGTTGTTTCCCCGTATTCCCGATGGAAAATCCACAACTGGATATTCATAACGAGTTCGAATTTGGTTTAATTTGTACAAAAGCTGGCGCGAAATTATAGACTACAGTACTCTACTCATGCTTTTACAAGCCTAAAACTCAATTCGGCATCCGCATTTGGGTAAATGACCTAATCTCATCATATAATGTCTTTGCGCCATAATTAAACATTATCTGTGTTATAATAACAAAAGATAATTTCACCAGTTTTTAACTTAGACACTTTTTTTAATGTGATGCTGTCACTTTTTTGACAATATTGTTTGAAACTTTGAAAGAGACAGCATCACATTTAAACAGTGTCTAAGTTGTTTAACAGGTGTTTAAAGATCTTTTGTAATAACACTGTACCTATGTATTTAGTTTACTTCTGCAATTTGCATGTTCATCCCAATATAAAGTAAATATTTTTATTTGATAAAGATATCTTATCAGTCAATTTAGCCAAGGTTACCATTACTAAACAGAAATCGTTGTTGTTTTAACCTTTGAGTGGCTGCAGTAACACAAAATAATCAATGTTTTCACTATCTTGTCATCATTCAATAAGTTTAAATAAGTTATCTCTTTGTTTCACATACGTCAGAATATTGGTTTATGTTATAAATATGACATGCATATAATATGATGAGATGATGTAATTTATTGAAAGTATTGTTAGTCTTATCTGAATGGTTGGAAACGAGTTTTTTTTCTAGTACCTATACAATATACAATTTAAAATAATATATGTAAGTATAAATAAAAATTTAATGCTAAAATTTCGACATCAACGATTTTTAACTCCCACACTACTAGGACACAGGCCTTCCTCATGGGTGGATGAGGAGGATGCGCCAAACCCACCACAAGGGTCCAATGCGACTGGTGGGTGTTAACGACTTTAAATGCAGCCGGGACCAACGGCTTAACGTTCCTTCTTAAGCACGGAAGAGCTCAAGATAATAAATTTTTGGTTACCCATCCCATGACCAACCCTTGCAAATGTTGCTTAACCTCCGCAATCGCAGGGCCAGGCGTTAAACCACTGCACCAGCGAGCTCCTCCTAGGCTGCCTGTATATTGACGCGGAGCGGAGAAACGAAGAAATATGAATTGACCAATAGAATAGCGAAGCGGAGATTTATGCAATCCTATCAGATAATATTTCTTTGTTTCGCCGCTCCGCTGCATCGCTCCGCGTCAATGGACAGGCAGCCTAATGCTAAAATCTAATACAATACGTATGTCAAGATAAAGAATAGGCATCGTATTTTTGCTTTTCTGAAATGACGTTGACGTTTCATTGCAATAAAGTTGAAATTATAAATTACTTCTTTTAGGGCCAAACTACTTTATGTTAATTGTCTTTGTTATGTACTATGCGAGCCAAATAAGAATAGTCCTGTCAGAGCGGCCATTTTTGTTTGCTGTCTCGCTTCCACTTCAGGGTGTAGGAATGTGCAAGCAAAGGAACAAAGATCAAAATGGCCGTTTGACAGTACTATTCTTATTTGGCGCGCATAGTAAAGTAATATAATGTAGACGATTGTTTCCGATGCCCGTTATTTATCTTATAGTACTGTACCTAATATTATTGGCAGGTCGCCAGGTGAGAAGTAAAACAGTCCCTGTACCGTTGAGCTCAGGGTCTAAATTAGCCTGGGTGGGCACTACGGACGCGGGGTCCCCCAGCGCCTATGACGCCACGGGGGTGCTGCGGCTGTATGACGTCGCGAGCGGGATATGGATGCCTATATGCGATACTGGTACACACTCTAAAGGTGCATCGGATTCCTGGTTCATTGTTTCTGTAAGTAACATTCTTTGTTAATCTATTTGATGTGTCTTCGATTTCCCTTTTGTCTTTTGTTTTTCAATTTATTTGTCTTGCGGCAAACGCATGCCATGACGCCACGAGGGTATTGCGGCTGTATGACGTCGCGAGCGGGATATGGATGCCTAACTATATGTGATACTGGTACACACTCTAAAGGTGCATCGGTTTCTTGGTTCATTGTTTCTGTAAGTAACATTCTTTGTTAATCTATTTGATGTGTCTTCGATTTCCCTTTTGTCTTTTGTCTTTCAATTTATCCGTCTTGCGGCAAACGCATGCCATGACGCCACGAGGGTATTGCGGCTGTATGACGTCGCGAGCGGAATATGGATGCCTAACTATATGTGATACTGGTACACACTCTAAAGGTGCATCGGTTTCTTGGTTCATTGTTTCTGTAAGTAACATTCTTTGTTAATCTATTTGATGTGTCTTCGATTTCCCTTTTGTCTTTCAATTTATCCGTCTTGCGGCAAACGCATGCCATGACGCCACAAGGGTATTGCGGCTGTATGACGTCGCGAGCGGAATATGGATGCCTAACTATATGTGATACTGGTACACACTCTAAAGGTGCATCGGTTTCTTGGTTCATTGTTTCTGTAAGTAACATTCTTTGTTAATCTATTTGGTGTGTCCTCGTTTCATCTTTCAATTTATTCGTCTTATAGCAAACAAATGCCTTACTTTAACGTTCTTAGGGTTCCGAACCCAAAGTGTAAAAACGGGGCCCTATTACTAAAACTCCACTGTCTGTCTGTCTGTCACCAGGCTGTATCTCATGAACCGCGATTGCTAGACAGTTGAAATTTTCAAAGATGATTTATTCCAGTTGCCGCTATAACTAAAAACAATAAAATAAAAATTTAAGTAGGTCTCCCATACAATACAACAAACGTGTTTTTTTGCCTTTTTTTGAACCCTTCGTGCGCGAGTCCGACTCGCCTCTGACCGGTTTTTCAGAAGTATAGGGCATGCGCTACTAAGTGATGATGAAAGCGCTAAAGAAATGGGAAAGCGACTGAATAAAGGCACGCCAATTCCGATGCGCGCGTTTGTTATTCCATTAATAAGTTGATGGGAGTTTAAACGGTTTTATACATAGTTGTATTTATTTTGTATTTGCAGATCAGTGAACCATCACAGACTGTGCGAGCGA
The DNA here is from genome assembly GCA_950108535.1 of Agriphila straminella. Taxonomy (NCBI): domain Eukaryota; kingdom Metazoa; phylum Arthropoda; class Insecta; order Lepidoptera; family Crambidae; genus Agriphila; species Agriphila straminella. Next base: position 6,735,978 of record OX467306.1, on the reverse strand, counting down.
TTTTATGCCGAGGCACTTCATATCCTGTCACTGTTCCGAAACCTATTGTTGCAGAACTTCCTATGAAGGTAACACAATATTAAAAATATAGCAATAAACAGGGTTATTTCTAAAATACCAACAACCTCGCAAGAGCACAGCGACGAGCACGCTACGTGCTGGTAGATCTGAACGAACCTTTAATGGTCATTCGAATGATTGACATAATCGAATGATCATTCATAATCGCGCATCGTTTTGCTGGTGTTTTACAAATAACCTTGCCTTGTTAATTGTCATTTGCGTTGTTCCAGATTCCAGTGTGCGAGGTGGAGAGCGAGAGGTCCGTGTACGAGGAGCAGCTGGTGCGGTGGGCGCACTCGGCCGCCGCCGTGGACGTGAAGGCCGCGAGAGAGACCGCGCTCAAGCTGTTCGCGGTACTATTACTGTTATACAACTAGCTGTAGCCCAGTGTGCGGGGTGGGAGCGAGAGGTCCGTGTACGAGGAGCAGCTGGTGCGGTGGGCGCACTCGGCCGCCGCCGTGGACGTGAAGGCCGCGAGAGAGACCGCGCTCAAGCTGTTCGCGGTACTATTACTGTTATACAACTAGCTGTAGCCCAGTGTGCGGGGTGGGAGCGAGAGGTCCGTGTACGAGGAGCAGCTGGTGCGGTGGGCGCACTCGGCCGCCGCCGTGGACGTGAAGGCCGCGAGAGAGACCGCGCTCAAGCTGTTCGCGGTACTATTACTGTTATACAACTAGCTGTAGCCCAGTGTGCGGGGTGGGAGCGAGAGGTCCGTGTACGAGGAGCAGCTGGTGCGGTGGGCGCACTCGGCCGCCGCCGTGGACGTGAAGGCCGCGAGAGAGACCGCGCTCAAGCTGTTCGCGGTACTATTACTGTTATACAACTAGCTGTAGCCCAGTGTGCGGGGTGGGAGCGAGAGGTCCGTGTACGAGGAGCAGCTGGTGCGGTGGGCGCACTCGGCCGCCGCCGTGGACGTGAAGGCCGCGAGAGAGACCGCGCTCAAGCTGTTCGCGGTACTATTACTGTTATACAACTAGCTGTAGCCCAGTGTGCGGGGTGGGAGCGAGAGGTCCGTGTACGAGGAGCAGCTGGTGCGGTGGGCGCACTCGGCCGCCGCCGTGGACGTGAAGGCCGCGAGAGAGACCGCGCTCAAGCTGTTCGCGGTACTATTACTGTTATACAACTAGCTGTAGCCCAGTGTGCGGGGTGGGAGCGAGAGGTCCGTGTACGAGGAGCAGCTGGTGCGGTGGGCGCACTCGGCCGCCGCCGTGGACGTGAAGGCCGCGAGAGAGACCGCGCTCAAGCTGTTCGCGGTACTATTACTGTTATACAACTAGCTGTAGCCCAGTGTGCGGGGTGGGAGCGAGAGGTCCGTGTACGAGGAGCAGCTGGTGCGGTGGGCGCACTCGGCCGCCGCCGTGGACGTGAAGGCCGCGAGAGAGACCGCGCTCAAGCTGTTCGCGGTACTATTACTGTTATACAACTAGCTGTAGCCCAGTGTGCGGGGTGGGAGCGAGAGGTCCGTGTACGAGGAGCAGCTGGTGCGGTGGGCGCACTCGGCCGCCGCCGTGGACGTGAAGGCCGCGAGAGAGACCGCGCTCAAGCTGTTCGCGGTACTATTACTGTTATACAACTAGCTGTAGCCCAGTGTGCGGGGTGGGAGCGAGAGGTCCGTGTACGAGGAGCAGCTGGTGCGGTGGGCGCACTCGGCCGCCGCCGTGGACGTGAAGGCCGCGAGAGAGACCGCGCTCAAGCTGTTCGCGGTACTATTACTGTTATACAACTAGCTGTAGCCCAGTGTGCGGGGTGGGAGCGAGAGGTCCGTGTACGAGGAGCAGCTGGTGCGGTGGGCGCACTCGGCCGCCGCCGTGGACGTGAAGGCCGCGAGAGAGACCGCGCTCAAGCTGTTCGCGGTACCTACTTTGCTATTAAACAACTAGCTTTTGCGCGTTCTTGCGACTTCTTGCGCGTGGAAATAGTTTTTGACAGTTTAGCTTTTTGTAATGTAACAACTAACAGCCAACTCGTTAGTTTGATACAAACATGCTCATTCTACATGTGCACGCCTGTAGCATCTTTCTGTCGCATAGACAAAAATGCATCTTTGCAATCTAACGGGTGTAACAAGACACTCAACGAAGCCAAAGTCCACGCATTCCGCCCATCATCAGGATCATTTTTGTCTTTTAGACTATACCTGGGAAACCAATAGCTACGAAGTTATTGAAGGTCAAAGTCAAAAGAGAATTTTCAAAATTTTTATGAAATCTTATTTTATTCGTTATTTCCTAATTTTTGTCTACAGAAACATTATTAGAATTTTATGTATTTCGTAACAAACAATGGCTTCAAAACGTCATCGGCCGCATGCAGCTGTGTAGCATTCACTCGCAGGCGCGGTCTTTTGTACGCGTTACATTGCGTGGTAATGTATGCAATGCTTTTTTAACATCAAAAATTAAAATCGTTTCCCAGCAATAATTTTGAACAGAAATGGTCCTGATGATGGGCAGAATACGTAGACCTCGGCTTCGTTAAGGGTCTTGTTACACCCGGTATACATATAAAACTCTGATTGATTGTTGGGATTAACGGCTGAAGGTAGAGACACCATTTTTGGGGGGTAGATACATTTCATGGTGTAGGTGAGCACAAAGAAAGTGTTTTGGAAATTTGTGGTTCTAGATTCTAGATAATTTCACATTGCAGATGTGCCCAATTTATGAGACAGTGAAGTCAGTATGTTTGTATGAAAATAACGAGGTGGGCGGTTAATTGTGCCTCTTGACTTGAGTATATAATAATAAATCATCATCATCCCCATACCCTTATCCCAATTTATTTGGGGTCGGTGCAGTGCGTCCTTCTCTTCCATTCCTTTCTGTCACTCGTCATCTCCTCATCCACTCCCTTCACATTCATATCATTCCACACACAATCCATCCATCTTTTCTGCGGTCTTCCTCTTACTTTCCAGCCCTCAACATCCATATCCATTACTCTTCTAGTGCCTTTCATCTCTTCTTATAACATGCCTTTCATCTCTTCTTATAACATGCCCAAACCAAGCCAGGCGATTCCCTACAATAATAAATAATAGATATAAAAATTTGTCACGATAGAAGGGTGACGAGAACCTCACTTTGATACCTTCACGTGTCTACACAGACAGGCTGAAAATAATGTGATCCTAATCCTAATAGATAGGCTGCGTTTGGAAACCTTATAATTCTATCATCATTTTTATAAGCCCACCCACGATGTGGTCTAATTTCACAATCGCACCGTACCCAGCCATGAAAATAACAGAATCCATTATCTGTTCTATAACAGTATAATTATTATGATCTATAACGTTATTAATCTCTAACTGCTATTTACAGCTCGCCTGTCGCAGCGAAATAGAACAAAGAGCTCTAGAACTTATGGAGCTCCTAAAAGATGACCGCTTGCTCCCTCTAGCGGCCAAGTATGCTTCCCGCTTGGGGCGCGTGCACTTAGCTGAGAAGCTGACCGACCTGGCCGAAACGTGGGAGCGAGATGCCGATAGACACAACTTGGCTCAGAATTCGCACTTCCAAGAATTGGATACGCAGGAGACTTATGACGTCACCAGCACCGAACAAGATCTCAATGCTAGCCTCATAATTCCACAGAAATCTAAAGAGAAGAAAGTCGAGACTGTGACACCGATAAAACCAGTGGTAAGTGTGTGCTAATGTGTTTTGAACCTTATACCACAGAATAGATAATAGTACTAACATACAGAAGTTGCACTCTTCAAAATCGTTTAATTAAATTGCGACTCTTGCTCCCACACAATAAAGTGCAATTCAGGTCGCACAGCGCTCCCTTCGCTCCAAAACATTCACTTAATAGTTGCCTCTCTTTGTATCGCGTAGGTTTTATTTTATTTTGTATTATTCGGTGAATCATCAGCTTACACAACAATATCTTAAAATTACAAAGTATAAACTTTAAAAGCTTCACACGAAGATTCACACGGTTAGAGTAAGTATAGTGTCAATTTATATTTTTAATTACTATTTGTGAGGGCCTTTAATTGGCTATCTATTGCAATTCAGATTATGTATTATTGTTTGGTGCTGTTGGCCTTCCTAAAAATAAAAATAAATAAAATAAAATAGCTAAATCTTATGTGAGCGTAAATCTAAGTTAGAATGAATGAATCAAAAAACAATAGTACCTGTTTATAAGAATTGACAACTAATAACGGATCTATTAATCTATGATTAACGAAACTGTAAGTCAATCTTTGTGACATCGATTAGGGAGGCTGATCAACTATGAAAAGTTGAAAACTATGTAGGCCTGCATTATTGCATTTTCATTCTACTTTCAGCCTATAAAGTCGTCTCCTGGAGGGGCGCGGAATCCCTTCAGAAAGCAACAGGAGGCTGCCAAGAATGTGCAGAGTCCACTAAGCTTGACCGAACGGACTTTGGTCGAAGTGCATTCGACTGGCGAGCTTGCTGAAAACGAAGATGTGAGTTTATTTTCCTTGTTGTTTTATTGTAATAAAGTCGGATTAGTGGCCTGCTCAGAAATAGAGTGATAGCACAAAATAGAGAGAGGACAGAAGTCAAGCTTAGTACTGGGTTGCGTTCAGAACGTTTGAGCGTCGGTTGTTTGGTTGTTTTTTAACTCGCTCTAAGGTTTGGAACGACCAAGAACTTTAAATGTCAATGTCAATACAAATTCTTCATTTTCCATTTGGAATACGAATAATTTAAACTTTTCTTTATACTAAATTAAATAAAATCCGTTTTTTGACGATCTACCATGATTATTTTAAAAATTAGACATAAAAACATCAAAAATACAAAATAATGTCAAATGACATTGACATTTTTTCTATAGACAAACGTCAGAGCGTTTTACAACCATCATTTTTGATGGTTGTTTGGTTGCAACGCTCTGACGTTTGGAACGACTCGGTTGTGTCAACCGAACGTCACGCTCAAATGTTTGGAACGCCGTTAGAGCGTTCGGTTGTGGTTAGGTTGCACTCGGAGTGTAGGTTTGGAACGCGCCTCTACGTGCGCTCGAGCAACGCACACATAGACACTCTCACTGACACGGAATAACCCACAGAGCACGGAATCGCTCGGATTCCGTGCTCTGTGGAATAACCGGAATCTCGGACCAATTTAAAAAAAACGCTGTCTATACTGCTTAGTAAACTGAATATTTTCAAAATTATTTATTTATAAGGATCCATACAGACGGGGCCGGGGGTGCATTAGAACTGCATCGAAACTGCAATATCATTACTTGTTGGTTGGTTGTGTAAAACATAACTTCTAGCTAAAACACCTTTTCATTTTTATTTCAGCCATTAAAACCTAATGACGGCGAAAAGTTTGTTGATTGGTTTTCACGCAACAGACAAACATTGGAGCAACAGAATCCAGAGTTGTCGCCTTCCGAGTTGACTCGCGTGGGCATCAAACTGTTCAAGAGTGTGCAAACCAGGGACTCCAATAAGAGAAAGCTTGAAGACGTCAATGGACCTGACCCTCCCGCCACCAGCGCGCCGAAGCAGTCAAAACTTAGTGCCTTCGCATTCCAAAAGAAGCCGTAGCTTGATGTTGATAGAGACTATTTTATGGGCGTTTATATTAACACGTATACATATGATTTTTTCTGGTCGTTAATATACCAGGTGTAACAAGACCTTCAACGAAGCCGAGGTCTACGTATTCTGCCCATCATTAGGACCATTTCTGTTCAAAATATTACTGGGAAACCATTTTGATTTTTGGTGTTAAAAAAGCATTGCATACCACACAATGTAACGCGGACAACAGGCCGCGCCTGCGAGTGTATGCTACACAGCTGCTTGCGGCCGAGTTGAAAGGCAGCGTTTATGTGCGTGCTCATGAGATACATCGAGTGACGTTGTTTTGAAGCCACTGTTTGTTTCGAAATACTTAAAATTTTGATAATGTTATTTTAGTCAAAAAGTAGGAAATAATGAAAAAAAAAAATTACTTTGACCTTCAATAACTTCGTAACTTTTGGTTTCCCAAGTATAGTCTAAATGACAAAAATGATCCTGATGATGGGCGGAATACGTGAACTTCGGCTTCGTTGAAGGTCTTGTTACACCCGTTATGATCAACTGCACTAGTGCCCTCGTGTGCAAACTAAAGATTACAATAACAAGAGAAAGCCTGAAGACGTCAACGGACTGTCAAAACTTACGGCCAAATTAATAATCAATCCAGAAATAGGGATAGTGCCTTCGCATATATATACGGCATAGGGATGGCCGTTAGTGCCTTCGCATTCCAAAAGAAGCCGAAATCTGATATTGATAAAGCTTATTTTGGGAGTTTATTTGGTGTCAACTGCACTAGTGTTTGGTAATCGAAAAGGAATCTTAAACCATTGTCGATAAAGACTATATTCCTAGGCGTTTATATTTGTGGTTGACTGCACTAGTGCTACCGAATACCAAAAGAAGCTGTAACTTGTTATCGATAGAGACTATTTTTCTATGCGTTTATTTGTGGTCATCTACACTGCCAAAGTCACTCAAGTGTTGTCTGTCATCATGTCTGAGAGATTGTTGTTATTTTTAAGCTAGGATTGACATTTTAAGGAAAAAAATCTTCTTAAACAAATTTTATTTCATAACATTAAAGTGCACTTTTCCAGTATTAGTAGTACCAATAAATATGTAATAACAAATGGAATTGAAAATAATATCACCTGAAATCATTAATACAATATTTTGGTACAAAGGTTGTTTTAAATTTTATAAGTTAACTAGTTCTGCTTCGTCTGGGGGTGGGAATATTCCTTCTTTGATCATTCTCTGCCACTCGGTCCCATTTGGGTAGGCATACTTTTCTAATGTAATTGGCAAAAATTGTGTACTATATCCTGGCATCTGAAATAGAAAAAATGCAGGGTGTGTGATAAACAATATTTTTTTACGAAATACAAATTTCAGCTTTATGTGTATTACATAGATATTAAAACATCTTAAAAAGAGTTCTGGTATGTGCTGTTGGTCTTCGTTTTCCACTGTTGGGAGACAGACCCTTATGGATAGGTAAGGAGAATGAGCCATACCCACCACGCGGGTCCTTTGTGGAGTGGTGGGTGTTGACGACTATAAAGCGCGCTTCGAGACAAAAAAGCGCTAGATCTGGCGCGAAAAGCGATGCAGAAGTGTTCGTGCTGTTCTTCGACGTACTCCACGAGGCGGCCGTCCATGGCGCCGCCGGTGACGCTCACGCAGTGCCACGAGTGCATTTTATGGACCATCTCGCGGGCCCAATGTGGACTGGTAGGTGTTAAGGAGAGTAAACGCCTAATAATTTAGCTGTCATCTTACCGTATATAGGCGCCACGTATCCAGCGTCTCGTACGACGCAGGGGTCGTAGAAGTGCTCGCGCTGTTGGTCCACGTACTCCACGAGGCGGCCCTCCATGGCGCCGGTCACACTCGCGTAGTCCCACGTGTGCATTCGCTGGACCATCTCGCGGGCCCAATGTGGACTGGTAGGTGTGAACGAGACTAAAAGCCTAATAATTAACTTATCTTACCGTAGGCGCCACGTATCTAGCGTCTCGTACGACGCAGGGGTCGTAGAAGTGCTCGTGCTGTTGGTCCACGTACTCCACGAGGCGGCCCTCCATAGTACCGGTCACGCTCGCGTAGTCCCACAACTGTAGGTGCTGCACCATCTCACATAGGCCTACGCCGCCCGCGTGGGGACATACCTTTACTGAAAAATTATAATACTAGTTAGGAGGCCGTATACGATTTGCCGCTCTCTCGCCCGTCCATTTCATGTTGTCTCAGTGCGTAATTAAAATGTGTGTTCCGGACGCGTTAAGACTCCGTAGCGATTTTGCCGCTGACTGCCGCTCTCTCGCTCGCACACTCTGTTTTCTCAAGATTTCTTAACTGAGTGCGTAAATGAAAAATGTGTCTCGGCCTCTTTTGGCAATATAAGATTACGGACATTTCAACATATATTTCAGTTTCGAGGTGCTGAAGTACAAAAAAGTTATCGTATTTGCCAGTTCAAATAACTGTAAGAAACGATAACTTTTTGTACTTTAGCAAAAAAAACTGAAATATATTTTAAAATGTCTGTAATCTTATATTCCGTAATATAAGCTGCAACACTTGCCTGTAGTAAATGCAAAGGCGGACGCAACACTGACACCCAGTCTGTGTGAGTGCGGGCACAGAATAGATAATATTTGATTGAATCAGGCGTCACTTGGCGGAAGTCCCAAACCAACACCGATGTTGGTTTACGCACGATCTAACTCCTGAGGATGCTCCGGGTTGGGGCGAAACACGTGTAGAGTAGCCTAATTGGTGAAGGTGCAAGGTGTGTTGCTGTCTTGCTAAATGCAGGTATTGTGCACTTATATTTTGTGGTGTGCTGCATATTTTTGCGGGCGGGCGGGCGGTGCATCTTGCATATTTTGTTTGCGGAAGTAAGCTACATATATTTCTTTTTTCAAAATGAATAGATAATAGTCCTAGCGTACAGAAGTTGCACTCCGCAAAATCATTTAAGGCGGTTGTATGACCGAAAGTGGCGCCCTCAGAGGTTTTTATTTAATAAGTTATTAATTGAAAAAGATTTTAATAATGTTTATCGTGGAGATTCTAGGCCCCATGGTCTAGTATTTTTAGAAGGTATCACTACATGCCCTCGTAGTCAATCGTAGAAGTAGATAGCAAATGTGTCAAAACGGCCACTTTTAGCAGTTTTGCTATCTACTTCTAGCAGTGACTACGAGGTAATATAACAATACCATCTAAAAATACTAGACTGTAGGCCCTAAAATTGCCACGATAAACATTTTTAAAATTGTGTATTAGAATTATAATATTAAATATAATTCACCGCGGCGCCACTTTCGCTCAGGGTACCACCTTAAATAAATTGCGACTCTTGCTCCGACAAAATAAGGTGCAATTCAGGTCACGCAGCGCTCCCTTCGCTCCAAATTCACTTAGTAGTTGCCTCTCTTTCTATCGCGTAGGTCTTATCTTTTCTGATGTATGAAATTTGTCCTCTCAGAGGACGCCGAGCGCTTCAGACTCTCGCGCGGAGTGACAGAGCCCTGGTGCGGGTTTGTAGTGCAGTCTCATTTGTTTGTATACGGCAATGACAATACATAAAAGGGGGTAGACAAAAGTGGGGGACGGGGGGCGCAGCACCCGCAAGGTTTAAGGTAGGTATCATTAAATTACATTGCCTCGTATCATATTATATCTAGAAGTACCTTACGTAGTTATTGCTTTCTCTGTGGAAGTACCTAGATAGCAAAACTGCTTAAAGTGGCCGTTGGCCGAGGAAACTACCTACAACAAATAATTACAAAGAGTCAAAAGTAACAAGATGAAATTATTACAAAAAAACAGTGTAAGTATATTGTACAGCAAAAAAACTTAACAGTCAGATTATTTAAATTCGCTATTAAATCAATTAACTCATTATAACCAAGTAAACTTCTAAAGAAGCAATTAAATAAATTTATGAGTATGTAATTACTTCGCTACAGTATCAGAGACGCCGTTGCAAATCAAATCTTCTTTAGATTAAGTAGATATCTAAAAATGATCTCATATTGTGGTGTTTTGTGTGGTACAACTCACAAGCGGAAAGCGTTTATTAAGTTCCAAAAAAAGATTGTGCAGAATATTGCGGATACGCCAAAAGACGCGTTCGCTGTCGGCAAAACGAGGCGCTGAAATTGACTATGAAAGGTTAATGACAGTGGCGCCTCAGAGGGCGCCACTTTCGGTATGGGATGCATCTTAAACCGTCTGGAACGAATTTAACGTCTACAAACACATTTTTTTCTTACGCTGTGCAAAATGGTATCGATATTCGGTAGTACATTTTGTCAGGGCTTTTCAAGCATTACAAAATGTGGTTGGCTAGAATTCGAGTCGCTTATTTACGGTACCAACTTTATAAGGTGCTTAGCTTACCTACCGTTAAGTTTCGCTGCCATAAGATAAATGGCGAGTATCTCATTAACGCCGCCGACGCGCGCGGAGTCAATCTGGCAGTACTCCATGGCGCCGCTCTGCAGGAACTGCTTGAACATCACGCGGTTGGCGCACATCTCGCCGGTCGCCACGCCGATGCCGTACGGCCTGGGTGGAAGCATTGTGGGTGTAATCACTGGTTTACATTATCTTAGTCTTTAGTAGAGTACTTTAGTTGAAACATGTAAACGGTCGTCTTATGACTAAAGAGAGTAACGTTCTAGTAGCCTTTCAACTGGAATCATCGCTTTCCAGTAGAACCGCCTGCGCGCCCGCGCCGCCCACTCACCCCCCGCGCGACACTTTCCTCGCACAGGAAGCATGTAAATCGACATTTTGATAGCGTATTTAGTAGAGTGCTTTTGTCAAATGACACTGTACTGGAAGCATGTAAACGCTCACTGGAAAGGCACCAAAACTACTAAAGCACTCGCATTCGAATCTACTCGCACGCAGCACTCTACTAAAGACTATAATAATGTAAACCAGTCTTTAGAAAGCCTAGGCACGCCTCAAGCCAGCCTCCTTTGACTAATGACTGACAGACACACCAGATGACAGGGATGACGTATTGGACTATCGGTGGCGAAAAGCCGAAAGTGGAAGCGCACTGCTCCCTGAATCCTCATCACTGAGGAACTGGCTATCTTCAACAATTTTTAAATTGTTGTTATGATCAGACTTAGGTAAGATGGTGGTCATGGCCAGGCGGACTTGAAATAAGCCCTACCACCAACCAAACCGAGTACAAATTGTACCCCCTAGAAATCGAACCCGGGACCCCTGCCTCTTACGCACGGGTGGACGAACCACTAGCCCAGAGGCGGTTCAAATGAGGTATCACACTGGCGATTTGCCAGTGAGATTAAAGCGAAGTGAGTGTGAGCGTGTGAACTCTAGTTAAATAAGCTACCGACGCACGCGAAGTCAATCTCCATGCCGCGCCGCTTTGCAAACGATGCAGTCGGAATTAAAAGAGAAATTAGACAAAGTTCCGTCAAAATTTTCGATTTGTATAAATAAAACTACCACCCTCTTATTATAAACGGTATGAAACTGATGCTGTCGCTTATAATATAAAACCATATCTAATGTAGGTAGTTCGCATTCGATTGGAACATTAATAAAGAGCTATTTGCCCTTACTTTAATGCTTTAGCAATAGTGGCGTGCCCCAAAACATCGTCTGGCGAGGTGGGCTCCTCTATCCACATCGGCCTCAGCGGCGCCAATTTTATCATCCACTCGATCGCTTCGTTCACTCCCCATGCTTGGTTTGCGTCCACCATCTGAAAATAGCAACCAGTAGGTATACCATTTACATGCTTTGTAATTATGACATAGGTACAACTTCAATGTCAGAATATTATTAAAGCTTTGTTGAGCGCGTTCTTTCGACATGGTTATAATTTTAAGTATTAACAATGTCAAAAGAACAACGCAATTTAGTCACTCGGTAAAACAAAAGATAGTACCTACACTGGTTTTCCCTCCGTCTCTAAATATAATATTTGCAAAGCTATCACCATTATGTCCTGTTCGATCCCCGGGCGGGTACCTAAATGTAGAAAAGCTTACATTTCTAATTATTGTCTTGGTGTTTGTGGTACCGTTCTTAGTGCGTCCGCTGCGTAAACCCAGCGGGACGCACGCGGGGCGACATAGATTAGAGCTTTCTCATGCACTGCAAGCATCTGTCCGTCAGAAAGCCAGCAATCTATGTTTCCGCGCTGTATACCCGCAGCGGGATCCCGCTTAACGCAGCGGACGCTCTTATTTCTGGTTTCCATAAGACAATGCTTTATTTAGCTACTTAATCATTATTTACTGTCAAATCCGACTTAGACCTACCTAAGTCGGTACCTACATAATGAGGTATACTCACTCACCAATACATTGCCTTCCCCGATTTGTTTGCGTACGGCGTTGCAGCGCCGAAGGTCGTCCTCAACACTGACCCCGACCTTCACCTTGAAGTGTCTAAAGCCGAGCTTCAGATATTTGTTACACAGTTGTTGTACCATTTCGTCACTGTAGCCCATCCAGCCTAAAAATTGTCAACAAATACAAATTGTATTAAACCAACTTCATGTGGTTTTAATAAAGATATCGATTTCGAATAATTCAAATGTCACATCTTATCTTTAAGCACACACACACACGCAAAGTAGGTTTAAGTTAGTTATATAATTTAAAAATTAATATTAAGTTGCTTTAGAATAGAATAGAATATCATTTATTTGCATTTGATTAGGGTACACTGGAGGTCTTATAGTAGGTATTTAAAAGATCTGCCTATTCAGCCATTAACAATAGCATGCAAATATTATCTTAAATTAAAATTAACAAGTAAGTCTACTTTTACCATTTCACATTGAGGATTTGTATCTTTATATATATTCTTTATTGCACTTGTAACATAATTACACAGGTAAATATAAAAGTTGTTTACAAAGGTGGGCTTATCTCTAAAAGAGATCTCTTCCAGCCAACCCAGCATTGTTTGAGATTTTTAAGTAAGCAGGTAATAGAAAGTGCATAGTAAGATGGAGATAAGTGAAATCCTAAATAAAACTTAATCTAGATCATTTTATACACATACATATACTTATAAATAAACTTTATAGTAGGTATAAACTAAACATAATTAAATAAATATAAATATGAATAAATACATACATACATACATAACATGATACATATACATAAAATAATATATACCTATGTAATATAAATATATAAAACTGGTTGTATTAACTATCTCGTGAATCATGAATGAGACAATTGTGATAGAAAGTGAGCTTTAGTAGGTATTGTATCTTTATACCTTTACCTTATCTGTAATTGCTATGTTTTTTATGGTAAGGATGAGCGGTTCTGTCTAATACAGGTGCCTAAGCACCTTAAAGGTGGAATCAATCACTGTTAAAAATATTTTTATTTTTATTTATTATTTTAGGGAGAAAAAAACACCACGGAAACCCCACCATGCGGGCAAACTAAGTATCCTTGATTATCTCATATTTGGTAAGTAGTATCTAGGTACTGAATTTCCTAAATTCTTAAATGAATTTGTTTTGGATCCATACGTGCATCCGTAGTTGAGAAGGCTAAACTTGCGCCGTAATCTTTATTTCTAAAGATAAGGACGGGAAAATATTGAACGTAACTTATTAACTCAAATTAGTTATCTTGCAATTAGTGTTCGATACAGAGTCTATGTAGACTTACCAACTTGAGTTGTATATGCTGGGTAACCACTGTCTAATAGTTGTTTGACTCGTTCTTCCTTCCCAACTTTTTTATCTTTGAGCAGCTGAATAGCCTCTTCTTTTGTTATAACATCGGTTATATAGCGGAAATCTATAGTGGACACTAGTTCCTGCAAAAACCGAGTATTATTTGATTTATTGTAGCGTCACCTACTGAAAACACTGCGCCGATAATTCAGTCGCTGAACCCTCGCTGTTTGTCTTTACACCGCATCAGCCATTTTTAACCGACTTCCAAAAAAGGAGAAGGTTCTATGTTCGTCTGTGTATTTGTTTTTTTTTTGTATGTTTAATGTCCCCACTGCACGAGCAATTAAGATGCACACTTTAGAACTACTTATGTCACATTCAATCAATATCATTATTATCTTAGTGTGATAATGTTATACGTAGGTTATTTAAAACGTAATGTGACAAAGTTCTATGGTGTGTAGGTACAGTATATCTTATTGCTCGTGACTGTACAGGCCTTTCTTATGGGTGGATATGGAGCGCTGTCTTTACATAAAGTTACTTCAAAAGCACTGTAAGCGCTATACAAGTATTCAGTCAAACATTCGGCGATGCACTACATTTAGCTGTAGGTGCGTCTCAATGCATTTGACTTACCTCAGGCTCCATGTCTACCAGTAATCTCCATAAAGGTTTATTTTCAATCCTGGCCCAAAGGTCCCACAGAGAATTCAGTAGAGCTGCAGCTGCTAAGTGAGACGCTCCTTTTTCTGGGCCAATCTGTAGACACATTAAAGTTTTATTTCATAGTTGTATCTAATTTAACGGAAATTAAAAAGTATCTATGATAGCCTAGTCCCACGAGTGCTGTCTAGGTACTGTATTGGGGCAGGTTCCGGGTTATTAAGCCTTTTACTTTTTATTTCTTCATTTCTATTGTCTAGCTTAGTCAGTAAATTGTATAGTCTACTCTACTACTACCACACACACACACACACACCTGCGAGATAGGCCTGGGGCCCTACCGCCTAACTCCAAGCTTTAGCCAGAGCGATAGCAACGCTGTCCGTCCTTGTCATATCATAACACGATGACAAGGACGGACAGTGCACTGACGTCACAAACCAAAGCCAGAGTCAAAGCGATACAGTTAGGTGGTAGACCCGCTGGTCATGGCCACACATAACATTCGGAATTTTGAATCGAAATGATTCCGTTCCGAACGCATCAAATCCATATAAATCTATGGACCACAACATACAAGCATTATTTTTTCGTTCGGAATTTTCATACATTATTTAGTACATTATCGATATTCCATTTCGGAATTTCGAATCGGATTCCGTCTGTATGTAGCGATTCTAATGTCCATCAGTCATTTTTGATGTCCCCACTACTGCTGGGGCACAGGCCTTCCTTATGGGTGGTAAGGAGGATGGGCCATAACCCACCACGCGGGCCCAATGCGGATTGGCGGGTGTTAACGACTGCAAATGCAGCCGGGACCAACGGCTTAACGTGCCTACCGAAGCACGGAGGAGCTCGAGATAATAAACTTTTGGTCACCCATCCCATGACCGACCCTTGCGAACGTTGCTTAACTTCCGCAATCGCTGGGCCAGGCGCTAAACCACTGCGCCACCGAGCTCCTCTAGCGTATCTAATAGTCTTTATTACAAAAAGTTTCCGATTACGGCTAGCACACACGTAGGTACCCACTACTACCCACTAAAGGCACAGAATGGTGCGTTAGTAACAAAATTCTAAGCAATAGTTTTTTTACCCATCTCAGCTGCGATTCGTTGGTAATAGTCCTCCAGAATCCGCTGAAGTCAGCGAAGATGTCAGCTGCATTCTTCCCGAGGACGTACCGGCGCAGGGTCCGCACGGCCAGCACCACCACCTCGGTGCCGCGGCCGCACGTGAACGTCAGCCCGAAGCCGCTTCGGCCGTCTTCGGTGCGCGTCGTCACGTACGCGCACGAGTAGTTCGGGTCTGTATGCTGGAAGCGAGCATTAAGGCAACAGACACCTTTACTAATTTGTGTACTTTATTTAAGCACACAGTGACAGAGCGTCAAATCTCGCGCTGACATATCGCACCAAAAGTTTAAAATTGATAACTAAGGTAACGTTATTTTGTGAGAATCCTATTACTTATTTCATTTACCTATTTATTTATTTTATTTATAAATAGGTAGGTACACTGACCGATTATCGTCTCTAAAATGACAACTTCAAGAATAAAAAATAGCTATATTATAACACTTACTTGGCAAAGTAAAGCAGTTAAAATCCGGTCGACCTTATCTGCTAGGTAGGTAGAAAATTTCGCACCATTAAATAACAACTGTGTAGGTAATATTACATTATCTAATTTTATTTAGGTAAGTATTGGAATCTACAAATAAGTACACCTTAAATGTTTAGAAACGAAATTACTATACGTACCTACATCATTTAGTTAAACTGCTACTACTACTAGCTGAACTTTGGATATACCTAATCATAACAAAAAAACTGAACAGATACTTACAGAAATGTGATGTTTACTAATTCATAGGTTACCAAATCGGTAACTTACCAAAGCGTCCGATCCATGACCGCCGAGAGATGTTGGAAATCTTACGTCTTTAACTTCTATACTGACTATTTTTAAACCTTTCTTATCTTTCACGGGCATATTGTAGCACAACTGTACACGTTCATCAATAACGACGACCGACCAATGACAGATAACCCCGATGGTATTTAAAGCAAGATCTTATTATCAGTTTATATGCAACAAACAAACCAAAACCAGTGTTTCTATGTTTACAGCTGGTATCGTACATTGAACCATTTGTACAAACAATGTTTAGTTCACTGCAGTTTCATAATAATATAAAAATAAGTTATAGGAACGAAGGTAGTCTGAAAAGTAAACCAGTAGGTACAGTACCTACCTATCGTTATCAAAGACCCATTGATTTAATTTATAAGATTAAGATTAATACGAATTAATTTATAAGATGTTACATAATGGAAATTACATAAATCGGTAAAAGACTTAAATAAAACACTGGATAAAAAATATTATAGAAATCTTTATTAAAATAAAAATGTGATGAAAACATAATAATATAACATAATAATAATATACACAGTCCGTTTCTGGATATTTTTCATAATATTTATTTTGTGTTGTATCGAAGTACCTACCTATTTAATTAATGGAATGTAAGCATTTTTTAAATGCTTATGTCGCGGGATAAATAATTTTGTAATCTTACAAGTAAAATTTGCATTAATACCGAATTATTCGCTCAGTATTGGACACAAAGTTAGGTAAGTACCTACTACAGCTTGGCCATAAAGAGTTGAAATTAAATAAAATGGAACTAAAATTTTTCAGTACAAAATTTAGTCAGTGTTGCCAAATTATTCGTGATTTTAACGTGTTTACATTAGTGTCCGACCAAAACTGGAATTCCAGCCGAAACCGAAACCGAACTTTCGGCCCTGGTTCCAGTTTCGGCCGATACCGAAACCAAAACTTTTTCACACATTCAATGGGGTTGGTAAACTTTTCCAAAACTGTTGTAAATTATATATTTTCTGGTAGCTTTTGGCTTTGGAGTAAGGAATTACAAATTGCGGAATTATATAATACTTCATTTTAATTTAAATAAAAAAATATTTTTTAATTTACAGCATAGTACAATAAATCACTATTACGGCTGTATGCGTAGGTTATGCCTTTGCTCCAAAGACTTTCTATGTTGTTGCTTAAAACAAAAAAAAAAGGTATGATTACTCTTTGTCACTGTCTGTCAAATCGTAGGTCAAATCTGTCAATCAGTTTTTTTAATCAGTAAATGCAAAGGAACTTCGTATTCAGCCGTATGTTTGATATTTTATCGCGAAAATAATATAAAAAATATATATTTAGTTAACAAGGTAAACTATAAAAATCATAATATTATTTTCTTTATTCTTCAAACTTGTGCTATCAAAAAATTATATAAAACAATTCTCTTCGAAAAAGTTTACCAACCCCATTGACGTTGTTTTCCACTGTATTTAGAATTATAGACACATAACATATTGTGTTAAATAAATAAACAAATAAATTAATTAACAATTAAATTTAAACCAACTCACAAATCACATACTCATTATGTCAAAATTACTTTTGTTAGTCAACTTTTTTATCAATCAACATTATATGACAGTATGATCAGTTATTTGTTGTGTTTTACCGTACGTACTCAGGTACTCGGACGGGTAGCGTCCGAAATGCCTGAGCACCTCGCGCAGTAAGAGAAAAAGCTACGATATGATTAGTTATAGTTAGGTGGTAAATTTTTTCACAATTAAATTCATTCAAGTAACTGAAGGAATAATACACATTAAGTCATTTAACCTCAACACGATCGCGCCGATTCACGCCTAGCTGGCGATCTCCGAAGATAGCCGATTGACGCGCGAGAATTCATGAAAACCGAGTTTCGGCCGAGCCGAAAGGTACCCAAAAACCGAAACTGGTTTTTTTGGCCGAAACTGGCCGAAACCGAAACTTCGGTCGGTCACTAGTTTACATACAAAATGCCGCCCTCAATTTTTCTCAACTCTTTATGGTCAAGCTGTACTTGCTTTTTTCACACTTTGCTAGTTATGTGAGGTTGTATATTATTATAACGAAGACACTCATTAGTAAGCATTTCTTCAATGGCGATTAATTCCGTTATTTTTTGTCAGTTATTAAGTTTTGTCAATTCTTAAACTATTGTTTTTGATTCATTTACTTATGCTAATTTAGATTTAAGCTCACATTAGATTAAGCTATACTTACGCTAACCGTGTGAATCTATTATTAGCTTTTTAAGGTAATTTAAAGATATTGTTGTGTAAGTTGATGATTCACCGAATAATAAATAAATAAATAACAACCTCACATAACCAGCGATAATTCGGTATTTTTGTATTTTTACTTGTAAGATTTATAGTCGAGCTTTAAACACTCGTAAATATCAGTCTTATAACTAAAACAATATATTTCATAATCTCTAATAATATTCAGGCCCAATTTACACCACGATGCGAACTAACTAGATACGACCCAAAAAAGTGGGCTCGTCTTACGGGGAATTCATGCGCTTTCTCGAGTTTATCCGCGCAGTATCCTTTCGCATTAGTTAGCACTTTACACAAAAGACATAAGACTCATTATACTATGTGTGTACGATAAAATTCGCTTCCATTCCAGACGCTTCCCTTCCAAAGCGGTGTGAATTAAGCAAAAGTCTATCTGTAGTGTAATTTTACCAGAACACAGTTAAAAAACTTTGCCTGATGACTAGAGTAATTATTATGTACTTTTTACAAATAATTTTCTCAGAATAATCACAGTAGCAAAAATATAAGTAAACATAGGTCTTTTTTTATTAAATTAGGGTATATTTCCGGTGTAAAGTTTCATATACATATCTATATATTTCATAGACTATCCAAAAAGCACCATTTAATGTATCACTTATCTTATATTTAAACTAAATTATGCAAAGTTTGAACTTTAGATTTATACTGCTTTTGTACAAACTAAATAAAATAATACATTATTTTATTACATTTTTAATACCATACAAAAAATCCAATATAAAAATAACTTTTTTAAAAGTTAATGTTTAATCATTTAAGTGTTTTGAATTGAGCATTGTGATTTGTTCGGGGTTTCTGAACAATGATGAGTTGTTACATAATAAATGTGTAAGTTGATTGATAATAATCTCTTTACTTAGCTTTAATGAATTATACCTACGTACTTAGTCCATTTATTTTACTTTTATCAATTTACTTACATTATAATCATAATTTGTATTAGGTTGCCTTTAATGTTCGTTGTATTGGCATGGTCTGACAACATGTAGTTGGAATGAAGTAGACTTCTCACTCAGAGATTTTACATGCTGTCAAAGGCCTTCCTTTGATGGATAAAAAATATGCATTCACACTCGCGTTGTTTATCATCAACATACTAACAATGATACTCTTTTATTCTAATATCATTGCATACTAACTAATTATTATGACAACATTTAGTTAGACCATCATAAATGGGTTAAACCATTATGGCCGATGCGGATTGGTGGGTTTAACGACTGCAAACGCAGCCGGGACCACCTAACGTGAATTCCGAAGCACGGAGGAGCTCGCGATAATAAATTTTTGGTCACCCATCCTATAACCGACCCTGGCGAAAGTTGCTTAACCTTCGCAATGACTGGGCCAAGCACTAAACCTCTACGCCATCGAGCTCTTCAAAATTACATTCATTTAATAATAAATAAATATTACTGCATTTTTTCAATATAAAGACAGCAAAAATATACATTCAGCAGCACATCAAGTAAAGTTATACAAAATAATATATAAAACAATTTATATAAATAAACCTTACGAGTGAATATTATACGAAACTGAGAAAAATCTCGGTGAACCTTGAATGATTTGCCATTAAGATTAAAATTGTTTGAAAACATTTGATTGATATGGTATCCCAAAGTGGCGTTGACTGTAATACAATTAAAATTAATACTACTTATTTCTTACTTTCCTTGTAAATTAACGACAGTTCCCGAACTATTTGTCTTTCTCCAGCATCCCACAGTAAAGTCGCCAGGCGGCCAAGAGAGCCATCATCATCATTTTTTACCCAGTCATCCAACAGTTTGTACCGAGCCTGCACAAGAAAATAATGTAGAATATTTGAGACTCATGTGGTTTGTTGCTAAATAATAACTAAAATAACCCTCAAATAGCCAAAACAAATATTTATTTAAAGTTATCTTAATGGTTTGTTAAACAATTTACTCAGAATACATTTTAATTTTATAAGGATAATAAGTCTTAGGTTCATGCACTAGAGTGGTATTTTATAGTATTCAAGCTTCGATCTAGAATACCCTAGCTAGATGTCCAGAAGACGGCACCTCGAAATAACGCCCCACTTTTAAACTGGGTTGTTATTTTTGTACAAAGTATTTTCTTTGTTTCTTATTATTTTGGAAAGAATAGTAATAGCACTGTGCCACTTTTGCATACCCTGTTTTAGTTTGTGAAGCGTTATCTAGGATTTTTTTTATTCAAGCCACTATTATAAAAAAACACTTATTTTATAATATTTTAAATTATAAAACTTTGTTGGTTTTTTATTATTTCTGTTCAACTTAAATCTTAATATGAAGTAATAAAAAAAATTCTTACCTCAATAATGCCGTGTTCTGATACTAGTGTATCAATGTACCCTTTGAGGTAACCAAGTGTTGTATAGAATGCTTTCCAGTTCATGCCCAAATTCTTTGATATAAAGTTCATATATTTAAAAGATGGCTGAAAGAAATTTTAGGTTGTTTTTAATTTTCCAAAAATATTTTCTAGTTTTATTTTATTTTGTTTTGTTATAATAGGTATATTTTCTTCATTGTTATTGTTATATGGCTCTAAAGCCGGCCACATACAGACGGAATTCCAATTCAGAATTCTGAAATGGAGTATCGATAAGAAAATTCCATATGGAAAATTAGTTGGCTATGTCTGTATATGTGAGTTATGCTATCGCACTCACAATTTATTATGTGGCCTTTATATTATCGGACGGTTTAGTTATAGTACATAAAATCAATATCATTTTACCTACATTACATTTTTCACTTTATAAAAGTCTTACATAGTTAACCTCTAAGTGCCAGAGCGGTCGCCGGCGACCTGACATAATAGCCATATTGCCGTTCTGTCAAAGCCCAAGCGGTCGCCGGAGACCGGTACCGGTAATCGGTTTTTTCTCTATGTAAATGACTATGATTTTGGTATCTAGAAATGAGAAAAGTATTCATAAGTAAAACTATCTTTAGGAAATTATAAATTATAGCCTGATTACGAAATTATCGGATTTTTTGTGTAAGACGCCATTTTATTTCTTTCTTGTCAGTTGGTGGGGAGGGTTTTCTTGTTTTTTAACAAAATGGCGGATGGCGCTGAAGGGTTAAACATAAAAGATAAAAAATTCTAAACAAAATATGTAAGTTACCTCTATATCAGATTCCATCAGCAGTGTAATACAATTATCTTTGGGAATATAATTTTCTTCATCATTTTCATCACCCTCAAAGTTCTTATGTTTGTTTGTACTTTTATTAGTAGCGGACATGTAGTAAACATGGTTGCTACCAAACTGTACATTTTTAGAGTTGATGGCATTGTAAACTGCACCAGTAGCTGAAAAAATATTTATTTTATATTCTAGGTCATACAATTGACGTGTATTTACCATTTTATTAGAATATAAAATAGGGAACAGAAAAACCACTCGTACATTAAGTTAATAACAACCTAAATAAATACTAATGAATAACCAAGTTGTTGCCAATCACCAATTTGACAGTGAGTGCCTGCCATACAAAACGACATATTTTAATCTGTAAAATTTTCACATTGCCATACATTTTTGAGCAAAGTTGCAGTGGATCACTGTAAATAGCAATGTAGATTTAACAAAAGATTTTTTTATTACTGGTAGTCCCCAAACTAGGTAATCCTGCCTGTCTATGGGGTGTTTTCTAAAACATCATTATAACAATAAATAAACATTTATCAATCTGCAACTTGACAGTTTAATGACGATTACTCAATAATGTATTCAATAAAACTTTATAAACTAGGTAGGTATTTCATAGTTTAAAACATCACTTTGAAGAAAATTTATAAATTTATCATTAGAATAAACTGCTTACCTTGAGTGTTTACTGAACAGAAGACTCCATTTTTCTCAGTTTTGGTTCCCTTAGGTTCTTTAGGCACATCACCTTTATTCTTTTTAGATTTAAAAGGGAACTTTGTCTTCTTTTTATCTTTAACAAAGTCTTCTTCACCAAACACTACTTCTTCATAATCTTCATTTTTATCTTTTTCCTTTTTGTTGTTTCGAGGGGAATCACCAATCTCGGGTTCCTCGGTAGTTGGTACTTCTGTTGAAGAATCTGCCTCTGCATGTTCAGTCCTCGGCGGTTTAGGAACCGCATCGGACTTGAGATTCCGCAAAAGTTCCAATAGTTTACTGGTTACTGTCGTCATATCACCAACCTCTGAAATGCAACAAAGAAATTTAACCTTGGAGCAACTTTATTTTTAAAGTATGCTTTGAAATAAAATATAACACACATGCAATAAACAGTATAAATTATTTTTTTACCACTTTTTACACTTAGAAGTAAACTTTACTTGCACTGTTGAATCAAATCAACACAACACAAAGTACCTATTTAACAAAACTAATATTTTAATTTTTATCTTCCTTGACTTCCTTCGGCTCGGTTTTCGTTTTCGCAAGGATTTTCCTTAATCCATAAAAACCCCGTTCCGTTGCCCCGTTTTGACATTGACAGCTTCAAAACTCTGGCCGCGTTCCGAATCACGCTTACAGAAGCGCGTTCCAAACCTACACTCCGAGTGCAACCTAACCACAACAGGGGGCTTACCATCAGCAAATAAGAAACCGTTCAGTTCAAAAGCAGGCCTTAAACAGGACTGCTTAAGGCCTGCTTTCATACTATTAGCCTGCTATTAGCTGCGTTCGGAATCACGTACGTACGGAATTCCGTAACGTGATTCCGTCTGTGTGTGGCCGGCCTAAAAAGTTGCAACGCTCTGACGTTTGGAACGGGAAAGTTGTGTCAATCGTACGTCACAAAAACATCAAAAATACAATATAATGTCAAATGACATTGACATTTTTTCTATAGACAAACGTCAGAGCGTTTTACAACCATAATTTTTGATGGTTGTTTGGTTGCAACGCTCTGGGGCCTTACTATGAGCTCTTATAGCAGGACTTATATTGAACCGTCTTACTTTTTCGTACTATGACCTCAACGGTTTGTATGAAAGCTGGCCTTAATAAGTCCTGTTTAAGGCCTGCTTTTGAACTGAACGGTTTCTTATTTGCTGATGGTAAGCCCCCAGGAGGCTTACCATCAGCAAATAAAAAACCATCCTTAATACGTTCAGTTCAAAAGCAGGCCTTAAACAAAATTGCTTAAATCGGTACCATGACCGTCTTTTAGGTGAACGGCTTAAAGATTGTTTTGACTCGAGGTGAACGGTTAGTTTGTCTCTGGCATGGTTTGTCACAGATCACTAATGCTTTGTAGACGTAATGCGAAAACTAGTAGTATCTCTTATTAGTCTGTGGATAGCGCTTTACACATAGATATAGTATATTACTTTACAAGTTGATGGGTCCATTCTGCCAGACAAATCTCTGAGTCATCGATCGCCATATTTTACTTTTCATGGTTAAAAAATGTACTCAATCTCGATCGATGACTCAGAGATTTGTCTGGCAGAATGCAGTAACCTCAAAAACTCTTGTAATGGATTGTAAATCTTACTGAAAATAATAATTCAATAAATCATAATTATATTAGATTACCTATTAAGAATTTTCTTGTTTCATGGCATTTTTTGTTGCGGATCACGTCGATGTGGATGTTAAGCGCTTATTACACCATCCTGAATGTCGGATCCGGAATTCAGTGTCCGATTTAGGACGAGAAATTCAGGCGCCAATTAGACCGTCCTGAATGTCGGATCCGATATCACAGCTTTACGATCATACAGTTGTTAAACGAATGTTCTTGTAGCCGTAAAAATACATAGCTAGGTAAATAGGAGGTATATGTAGGTAGCTAGGTAGGTACGTGTCATTTTCAACGCTAATCTGAACTAGTTTTTAACCGACTTCATCAAAAGGAGGAGGTTCTCAATTCGATTGTATACTTTTTTTTATCGTTATTCGCGCGTATCTTCGACATTTATGGACCGATTTTGATGATTATTTTTTTTGTTCGATTGAGGTTTCTTGTGAGATGGTTCCATTTATTTTTTTTTCAAATCGGTTCATTAGTTTTCAAGTAATCCCGAAAATACTATGACTTTACATCAACTACCTCGACGACTTTGTTATTTATGAACCGAATTAGATGATTGTTTTTGTTGGGAGAGGGATACCTTTGTGTAGTCTTTTTAACAGACTTCAAAAAAAGGAGGTATTCAGTTTGTATATTATTATGTATGTATGTTTCTCCGCGATTATCTCACGTTTGGCTGAGCCGATTTTACTACCTAAATAATATACCTACACTACCTAATACAGAAGGTACTTTCACTAAAAATAAAAAAAATAAAAAATTGTTTAAAAAACAAAAAACCGACTTCAAAAAACCTGCCTCTGAAAAGCAAGAAATAATATATAAATCATTAGCTACGCATTACCTATCATTTTTATAATAAAACACGTCTATTAAAGTCGGGTGGGGCTGGAGTACCTACAACTTTCTTTTTTTATTCTAAAATCCCCACCCGACTTCAATAGACGTGTTTTATTATAACAATGATATGATAAGATTGATAAAAAGTTTATTTGCTAAAACACACACATTCATACAAATAACAATACATAGGTAGGTACATTAAGTGAATAACTCATAAAAAGAAAAAAGGACAAACAAAATGGACAAACATAATGCGTATCTAATGATTTATATATTATTTCTTGCTTTTCAGAGGCAGGTTTTTTGAAGTCGGTTTTTTTGTTTTTTATATTGATGTAGGTCAAAAAAAAAGCAAATCACAGAGTGACAACCCTTATCTTATATTTAGTCGTTGCGCCAACTGTCTATCTAGACGAACGGCGCGGCGGATTTTTTTTCGCCAACATAAAAGGCGTTGACTGACTGTACTCTTTATGCTGTGGTACTACTGTGTCGGACTCGGAGCCGAGCGTCCTGAATGCGATTACACTGTCCTAAGTGCTTCCGATTTAGCATCCGTTATGTCGGAGACAATTTCTATCCTAATTAGGATCCTAAATCGGATCCTAGCTTCCTGAATGCAATTACACTGCTCTGAATTTAGGAGAGACTTCATATCGGGTCCGATATTTAGGATGATCTAATTAGCTCTTTAATGTGACAAGGTTCCTGCGCATTACCAATTGGCGGGGATAGTATTCTGTCTGCTACGCGACGACGTTCTAAATTGATGAAAAATAATATAACGGATACTAACTAGTTTTTTTAATGAGAACATTGCAAATAAAGTATTACAACTTCATATTTATTTTTAAGTGCGATTTACTAGGTGCGTGCTCTAATAAAATGTCGCAAGTCCATAAAACAAATTAAACTTACCTATATTATTTCAGTTTTTTATTTTCAATATCATTGCACACCATTAATTTGATAATTACATCTGTTTAAATGTGCATAAATGAGACCAGGAGACTTTTGTTCACACATTTATTGACACGGACTCTATTTTATCTTACTTTACAAACATTTTAAACACATAGCATTACTAAGCTCTACAAGAAATAAAACACTTTTAACGGATACTAGCGTGGTTTTATTGAATGTTCTTTGGTTATGAGGTAGTAGGTATTTGGTTTGATTTCTGATTTTTTCGGCACCTTTGCAGCTGCCGTGGTCACTGGGGGCTAGTATCCGTTAAAAGGGTTTTATTTCATGTCTAGTGAGCGCGTAAGCTTGAGAATTGAATAAACTCTACAAGCTTATGTCACCAACCAAACATTACAACGGTTTCACAAGAAGTGCGTCAAAGCAATGACATTCCTGTCGCATGTAAAGCAGATTGTCAAGCTTAAACTACGAATGTACCATAAAGCAATGCATGGAGGTCGAAAGCCTCCCTCAATCTGCTGCATACATATGCTGACCATACTTATTAAAACAGTTTTCTAACTATCTGTACAGCACTACTAAATTTCAAATTATAATATCTGTCTAATCAGACTTATGCACTTTTTAAAAGCTTCCTACCAACAGTTACAAAACCTATCTCAAGTCATCTATCTCTCATTTCCCCTGTCTACCCCTTAACATAACATTTAACCTAACGTATCCCAAACATTGAAACACTGCAAACATTCCAAAACTTTCTATCTGCCTCTCCATTCCTATAACCCGTTACAACACTTCTCGAGCTACTTACTACATTTCAAAAACCAAACCTTTCAATTAACTTTAACTCCTACTCGACCTATCTTATTACACATCATAAATAACTTAGTCATCTCACAGTGTTAAGTTACTTCCTCACTCGAATATCTAACTAATCTAACTGACATACAAAATACAAACAAACACAAATACAAACAACCAAATACAAATCTTCAATTATAAAAAGTAAATGTGACAGAAACTTAAGGCCAATCTAACAAAATAGTTTTGTACATTAACTTCCCAAAGTTTAAGTTATTCACCGTTTTATGTTGCCGTTGTTTATTTAAAATTCTTAAGTCAATGATTCACTTACTTTTATATTTCCACACCCCCTTAAATGAATCATTACATATGCCAAGATACACCCCCTTAATTAGTATATGCACCCCCTTAACTCTTTAACTGATAATGTGAATTGACTGGGCTTCTTAAGTTTACATCACACCTTTACATCTTTCTTATACAAATCTTACACCCTATACAACTTACATACTAATTCCCCACATATTGACCGAAAACGCACTTATTTCACTTTTTCCCGCACTTATCACTACCTAACACTCACTCTGATACAAGTTTTCTTTGACACCTTTCAAACTCCACTGGCGACAAACACTTTGTGAGTTGTGTGTGAGTATATCTGCTATCTGCGAACCCGTTGGACAGTATTTGACTGTTATTCTATTTGCATCAATCTGATCTTTTAGGTAGTATAGTATCTCACATCTATGTGTTTACTTCTTTTATTCATAATTCCTTTCTTCATAAGTCAAATCGCTGACTGGTTGTCCACTTTCATTTCTATTTCTAATTTCTCATTGGTCATTTCATATATGAAGTCTCTGATGAACAGGAGTTCTTTGCAGCATTCTGCTGCGGCTATAAACTCTGCTTCCGTACTTGACAGCGCTACGATCGGCTGCTTTCTTGAGCACCATGCCACTGGTCCACCGTTCAGCCAAATCACGTTAACCGACGTGCTACCTACGCCTAGTGTCTGAATCCCCCGCGAAATCTGAGTCACAGTACGATCGAAGCACTTTATCAGCTTCACCAAAATAAATACCTTTATTTTTCGAAATCGTTTTTGCATTGTCTAAATCATTCAAATTTGGAGCACTTTGTTGAAGCGAGCAATAATCATTTTCTTCTTTATTTGATTATTATTATTCATAATAACATAAAATATGATGCAAATTAGGTACTTATTTATGGGGTCTCATCTCTCATCGTTTCTTTTTATTTTAATGATAATCAACAACATATGAAGACGTCGCGTTGCCTTTATCCAACTGTTAAATAATAAACATTAAAAGAAATTCACAAATCTTAAAATTCTCACACCAAATTAACTAAATACACTAAACAATTTTGAAAAAGTTGATCACGTAGGAACTTTTTATGAATTGCTTTATTTGACATTACAGACGCTATAAAACAGCTCCCAAACTGTCAAACCGTGCGTCATGGTACGCTTTGTCCATACATAAAAAATGGTGAACGGTTTAAGAGCGTGTATTAGAGCAGGCCCTCCGCAGGCCTGCTAAATCGAGGTCATGGTACGAAAAAGTAATGCCGTTCAATATAAGTCCTGCTATAAGAGCTCATAGTAAGGCCCCTGACGTTTGGAACGACACCACGGTTGTGTCAACCGAATGTTAAGCTCAAATGTTTGGAACGCCGTTAGAGCGTTCTGGGGGCTTACCATCAGCAAATAAGAAACCATTCAGTTCAAAAGCAGGCCGTAAAAAAGACTGCTTAAGGCCTGCTTTTGAACTGAACGGTTTCTTATTTGCTGATGGTAAGCCCCCAGAACGCTCTAACGGCGTTCCAAACATTTGAGCTTAACATTCGGTTGACACAACCGTGGTGTCGTTCCAAACGTCAGAGCGTTGCAACCAAACAACCATCAAAAATTATGGTTGTAAAACGCTCTGACGTTTGTCTATAGAAAAAATGTCAATGTCATTTGACATTATATTGTATTTTTGATGTTTTTGTGACGTACGATTGACACAACTTTCCCGTTCCAAACGTCAGGGGGCTTACCATCAGCAAATAAGAAACCATTCAGTTCAAAAGCAGGCCGTAAAAAAGACTGCTTAAGGCCTGCTTTCATACTAACCGTTGAGATCATGGTACGAAAAAGTAAGGCCGTTCAATATAAGTCCTGCTATAAGAGCTCATAGTAAGGCCCCAGAGCGTTGCAACTTTTTAGGCCGGCCACACACAGACGGAATCACGTTACGGAATTCCGTACGTACGTGATTCCGAACGCAGCTAATCCATACAAATCGATGGACTACCACACACATACGGGATTTTTCCGTACGGAATCTTCATACATTATCGAAATTCCGTTCGGAATTCCGTTACGTGATTACGTCTGTGTGTGGCCGGCCTTAACCATCAAAATGTTGTAAAACGCATTTGTACTCCAGCCCCACCCGACTTCAATAGACGTATTTTTATTATTACAAATATTATTTCTTGCTTTTAGAAGGTTTTTTGAAGTCGGTTTTTTGTTTTTTTTAAAACAATTTTTTAAATATTAAGATTATTAATATAATTGAAAAATATTAGAAAAAATCGACTCACCCGTAGCAGCTCAGACGGGACTCGAACCCGCACCCTTAGGATTCCGGCCCAATGCACTAACCAATTATGCTACCGAGTCGCTAGCGAGATTGGCGAAATTTTTTAATACTTTTCACGTTTCCGCTGTAGGCCAGCGCCATCTCATCAATGTGTTAAAATAAAATAGCCATATAATTTTAAAATTTTAGATTTTATGCATTCACAATGCTATTTTTCAAGATTATTAATATATAATTGAAAAATATTAGAAAAAATCGACTCATCGAATCGAAATCGAATCATTTTTTCTAATATTTTTCAATTAAGTATATTAATAATCTTAAAATAAAAATAGCATTGTGAATGCATAAAATCTAAAAGTTTAATTTTTTTTAAATGTTTTTGTTGTTACTACGCGTTCACTTCATCATTGCCGCTACCTCCCGGCTCGCTTCGTCATACCGCACCCCCTGCGTCGCCTTGCTAGTACGGCTAGCAATGCAAAGCTTAATTTTTGTTTTTGTTCATTTAATCATTAGATACGTTCGTTATTTGTGTTGTTTTTATGATTAAAAGAGTAAAGTTCCTACATAATGGCCAACCTAACTTGTTATTTAAATTAATGACACTCTTTGAATAAGAAAAAAATGAAAAACAGTTGAAAAACATGATTACTTTTTTACCGTTAGCTGTGACGTTATAACGGTCGTCAGCGGCAATGACGAAGTGAACGCGTAGTATTTTGAGCATAAAGACACTTTTTGAAAAAGTAACCGTTGAATATTCTTCTGTATGTCATTACTTATATCCTACTTCCTACTATAATATTATAAATGTGAAAGTTTGTGGGTTTGGATGTTTGTTCCTCAATCACGCAAAAACGGCTGAACGGATTTAGATGAAATTTGGCACACAGATAGTTTATAGACTGGATTAACACATAGGATACTTTTTATCCCGGTTTTTTGTTCCCGTGGGATAATACAGGATCTCGGCAAATTTGAGACGGCAAAAAAATTTAGTATATTATGTACATAGTTAGGTTTAACTTAACATGCAGGATACATTAATTTTTATCCTGGTTTTTCTTCCCGTGGGATAATTAATATAAAATAATTTATTACGAGACGGCTGAACGAAATGAACTGAAATTTGGCCAGGTATAGGTACCTCTAAGTTTTGAATCTCAACACATGAGCTATACATTTTATCCCGGTTTTTTGTTCCCGTGGGATAGTATAGGATATTTGATGATTGTAATTTTTTCCAATAAATCTTTGTAGGTGAAATATAATCCTACTAATATTATATTATCCTACTTCCTACTAATATTATAAATGTGATAGTTTGTGGGTTTGGATGTTTGTTCCTCAATAACGCAAAAACGGCTGAACGGATTTAGATGAAATTTGGCACACAGATAGTTTATAGCCTGGATTAACACATAGGATACTTTTTATCCCGGTTTTTGTTCCCGTGGGATAATACAGGATCTCGGCAAATTTGAGACGGCAAAAAAATTGAGTATATTATGTTCATAGTTAGGTTTAACTTAACATGCAGGATACATTAATTTTTATCCCGGTTTTTCTTCCCGCGGGATAATTAATATAAAATAATTTATTACGAGACGGCTGAACGAAATGAACTGAAATTTGGCCAGGTAGGTACCTCTAAGTTTTGAATCTCAACACATGAGCTATACATTTTATCCCGGTTTTTTGTTCCCGTGGGATAGTAGGTATAGGATATTTGATGATTGTTATTTTTTTCAATAAATATTTGTAGGTGAAATATAATCCTACTGATATTATAAACTAGCTTCCGCCAGCGACTTCGTCCGCGTGGACATTCGATAAAATCCTCAGAGAAGCTTAAACCAGGATAAACAGTATTCTATGATTTAATTTTCCACGCGGACGAAGTCGCGGGCGGAAGCTAGTTTTTATATATATTTTTCGTGAATAAGGGATTGATAAACTTTAAGTATTATCCAAAAAATATAAAATTAATGAAAATTTTCTTTGTCTTTGCCTTCGATCAAGAATACCCTAGATGTCCGGTCAGTCTCAAAAATGGCACCTCCAATAGCGTCCCACTTATAAAATTAGCCCTTATTTTGCACAAAGTAAGTGATAAAAGATGTGTTTTTGTACAAAATAAGCTTATTTTGTTTAAAATAAAGTGACATAAAATGTGAGTTTGTACAAAATAAGAGGTGATTATATACAAAATAAGCGCCAAGTTTGTAAGTGGGACGCTAATTGAGGTGCCATTTTTGTGTACTGTTTTAGTTCGTGAAGCGTTATCTAGAATATTCTTGATCGAAGGTCTTTGCATATTTTTTTAGTCGATTGAAGATACGAATGTCATATTTTTAACCGTAAAATAATCAAGATCGTTAATAAAACTTCAACATATATTTTTATCTGCTCAAAATAAAGAATATTTGATTGTTTATCGTTGAATCAAACATTGGCCAAATTCGATAATTTCAATTATACTGGCCTTAAAATGCGACAACCGCTGTATTATTGTTCAGGAGATCATTCCGAAGACCGGTTGTCGGTGGAGCACTCTCCGGTCCGACGGGAATCGTAATTAGACGACTTTCGTAAAAGTGGCATCTCAACTAATGGGACCAACTCTGGAATCGCGAAAAAAATTAGCTGGAATTAAGTAGTAGACGATGTTTAAAATTTTAGGAAAAAACTTTTCACAATTTTGGATGTAGCCTCCACTTGCCTTTCGACGCATAGTGCCAGAAACGCAAATTACCGTACATGTTTTCAACCATGTTTTCAACAGCAAACTACCAGATATGGATATGGAATCGATGTAATACGAGTTCTGGTTAACTCTGGTTAATTAAATAAATGCCAAAATATGAAACACTCAGACCAAAATAATCCTATTTTAGTACATTATGAGACAAGTTAGCTTAGGTTGCTCATTGCGCACAAGGCTGTGGGTTGCAGCCCGAGCCGCAGGCGAGGGCGTAACTCAGCCGAGTGTGCAATAATCAAGAGCTCACGAGTTTCATACGACGTTTTTCAACACATTTGCGAGGAAAAAACAAAGTAATTTACCACACAGCAACAAATACGACAAAAACAAAATATGATAGTTAATATGGGAAAAGGCGCGCAGGTTTTTTTTTGTTTTTTTTTCACACGCCCAACGCAAGAATATTTTGCGAACAAAGGGGTGAGTGAGCATACAGCCATTACAGCCTACTTCAAAATTATAATTTTAAATGATAAAATGCAAATATTTTAATATTTTATAACAAAATATTGTGAATTATGAATAATTTGATAATAATAAATATATTTTTGACTTAATTATGGACTTACACATTTATTTATTCCAAAAATGTATATGCATTTTCAGCAGCATAAAACCTCTTTGTTGATACTAAAAAAAAATAACTATTACCCGGTTAAATTGGGAATGCTCTGTTTACTCGCATAGAACTTGCAGTAAGGTACTAATTTAACTTTGTAGGGTTAATTCTATTACGTCCTAGTGTTTTATATATTATTGCACGCGTTTTTTATAGCTCGGTTTATGGCCCTAAAAGCGATGTATTAGGGCTCACTTTACGAGCAAGTGTGTTGAAAATCAAGTTATTGCTTTCATTGTTAATATACTATATCTATGTTTCATTGTGCTATTTATAAATAATTGTTCTATTTTTGAAACTATTTTGTTAGGTGACATTTAACGACGTTGTCATTTTTTGACGTAGGTATATCATCCATCTCATTGCTCCTTGGCTCAGACGTTACCGTTTTTCTCACTTACTGACAAATAAAGTAATCGATTTTCCAACAGACTCAAATGAATAACCAAGAAAGCGCCAGCAGTACAAACATTTCTGCGTCTATTTTTAAATTCTTTAAACAAGGGCTACTTGAGACCCTTTACGCAAAAAGCTGTTCAAATCCCGATACGCCGAGGAGAAATGAGCCGTGTGAGGACGCACCTGACAGAAAATGTGCATGCTTGCCGGACGCTGATAGCAGAAAGTGTAACGCTGGCGACCGCGGCAAGACAGGCGCGGGGGTGACGGGCTCCCGCACTGGTCGCGTGTGTGAAAAAGAGCCGGGATTGCCAGCTGGGGCCATCAATCCTGGTCTTCTGCGGTACATACACAACGCTGCGCGGTACCGATTGCCTCAATGTTTCGAGGGCGGCTGCGTGTCAGTCAAACAGAGTCAAAAAAACAATTGGATACTCGGGCATACACTTTCGTGCAGTTCAGTTTCCCCAGGAGGTTACAGGTTGTTTCTATCCTACGTGGATAAGGAAAAGTCCAGTGGTATACCATATTTCGTTATGGAAGCTGCTCCAGGGGGCCAGATGAGCAGTGAGGTGCGGGTGGGCCCTACGCACAGCACTCGAGCCACCGTGGTGGCACAAATAGCAGACGCCGAATTCTACAGTTTTGAAAGTATTTTTGATGCTTACTTCAATAGTTTCACAGCATCAGTTATTGCCGTGAACAGGGAATTCATAGCTCTTCATTATCTGCAGGTAAGCTTCGTGTACATACTTATTTTTTTTTAAAAACAACGTTAATGTTACGGTACCTATGTCGTGTAGTCTCTCACACGTAGTATTCATGTTACGGTACCTATGTCGTGTAGTCTCTCACACGTAGTATTAATGTTACGGTACCTATGTCGTGTAGTCTCTCACACGTAGTATTAATGTTACGGTACCTATGTCGTGTAGTCTCTCACACGTAGTATTAATGTTACGGTACCTATGTCGTGTAGTCTCTCACACGTGTTCCCACATCAAACAAAAAGAAATACGCGTATATAGGTACAGCGTACAGACAAGTACAAAAACAATCAAAATGTCTGTTTTAATTATAATTTAGTATTCTGAGGTGTCGGCCCGGTACTTTACAGACATCCCGCGTGGCGCCTCAAAGGCATGTTTTCCTTCATTCCGCAACATATTTCGTACATTTGGGACTTTTGTCATTCCAAACAAGATGCCGCTATTTCAGGCGGTGACTGAACAAATATCGCTGGGCGCTGAGATAGTAGCGCGCGGTCACACTGTTGAGCTGAGCTCGGCCTCCGGCGCCGGCCGCTGGACGAACGAGGACCAGTCCGTGAGCGCCACGCTTGGCAACCGAGGCCTCGATCTGTGCTACGCGCGTATGATCAAGCCCTTTCTTACCGTTGCTGCAATGCTGGAGGTAATGCTTTGTGCCGTGAAATAACGAAAGAAAATAATAAAAGTAGGCATAGGTATTCTAATTGCATCTATATTTAGGAGAAGTAGTAGTAGGCACGCATATTGCAAAAGTCAAACCAATGTGTTAACCACACCTTTGGCTTTTCCATTATTTTTGGTTTAATAATAAGTCTCTGAGGTTCAAAGTAGGTCTATAGGCCCAACGTTTTATCTGGCCCCCTAAGCGTGTCTGCCATACTGTGGCCATACTTTCGACTGAAAAAAAATAAGGATGGATGCCGGCTAGCGGTGGAAATTACCCTTCATTCTCAGAAGATCCATTGGCCAGATCCACAATGGATCAATTGAGTTTTTTTTCTCATAAGATCTAAGTATAACGGGTGTAACAAGACACTCAAAGAAGCCGAAGTCCACGCATTCCGCCCATCATCAGGATCATTTCTGTCTTTTAGACCATACCTGGGAAACCAATAGATACGAAGTTATTGAAGGTCAAAGTCATTTTTTTTTTTCAAAATTTTTATGAATTGTTATTCTATTCGTTATTTCCTAATTTTTATCTACTGAAACATTATCAAAATTGTATGTATTTCGTAACAAACAATGGCTTCAAAACGTCATCACTCAATGTATTTCATGAGCACACACAAGTCTTTCAACTCGGCCGCACGCATCTGTGTAGCATACACTCGCAGGCGCGGTCTTTTGTACGCGTTACATTGCGTGGAAATTTATGCAATGCTTTTTTAACCGACTTCATCAAAAGGATGAGGTTCTCAATTCGATTGTATGTTTTTTTTTATCGTTGTTCGCGCGTATCTTCGACATTTATGGACCGATTTAGATGATTCTTTTTTTGTTCGATTGAGTTTTCTTGCGAGATGGTCCCATTTAATTTTTTTTCAAATCGGTTCAGTAGTTTACAAGTAATCCTGAAAATACTATGATATTAAATCAACTAACTTGACAATTTTGTGTTATTTAAGAACCGAATTAGATGATTTTTTTGTTGGGGAAGGGATACCTTTGTGTAGTCTTTTTAACCGACTTCAAAAAAGGAGGTATTCAGTTTGTATGCATGTAATGTTTCTCCGCGATTATCTCACGTTTGGCTGAGCCGATTTTTCTACCTAAATAATATACCTACACTAGGTACCTAATACAGAAGGTACTTACACTAAAAATAAAAAAAATGTTTAAAAAACAAAAAAACCGACCGGGCTGGAGTACATCTTCCTTTTTTATTCTAAAAGCCCCACCCGACTTCAATTGACGTGTTTTATTATAACAATGATAATGCGTATCTAATGATTTGTATATTATTTCTTGCTTTTTAGAGGCAGGTTTTTTGAAGTCGGTTTTAACACCAAAAATCAAAATCGTTTCCCAGCAATAATTTTGAACAGAAGTGGTCCTGATGATGGGCAGAAAACGTAGACCTCGGCTTCGTTGAGGGTCTTGTTACACCCGGTATAATGGATTCCATTATCCTTTTTTGACTGCTGCAGTTTGATCATTCTCTTCTTTAATTCACGTTAGCAAAGTACCAGGATAGCATAGATTTAGAGGAGGTAAACTTTATCGCGAGACATCCCAACAAACATTTAGGCGGCGATTAGAGCTTGTTTTGTTACTTAGTGGGCTACAAAGGCATTACAGTAGCAGCACTTATGACTATTAGCGATAAAGTGGCGTAAGCAAGTAACGTATATCACTTCTACTTATAATACAGAGTTACAAGGGCGACAATTAGGCGAGCTTAAAGGTTATGGACGTATTATGGCAAATCTTAACACTGTTGTACATGCACAGCATTTTGAGTTATAGCTTTAAGTGAATCTTAGAACTCTAAGATCTAAATAAGAATCAGAATTAGCTACTACCTCCAAAAGTGCTATGCAGGTGATATTAAACTCTTTACAAGAATCTATAGTTGCACAATAGCGTTAATAAGCGCTACCAGCTTTACAATGGTGTTTATTTAATCTTAAATAGAACCAAATGCTTGAAGTTATACAAAACTCTCTTGCATTACCTTAAGTCAAATAGGAGTATAATTTTTCGCTATAACAGATCCTCTAGCGTCTATTGTTACTTCTTTTTGACTAAAGGTAAAGTATTAGCGCTTAAGGTCACTACTGTATTTCTTATATTGACTACTTGTTTTTGACAATGGCGTCGCAACCAAAAAAAACAAAAATTGTTGTAAATACTTGGAAAAATCAATGTAGGACTGGTGGAAATAGACAGAAATTGATCAGAGAATATTATCGCATTTTGAACTCCTCTATTCCTATTGAAAATACGTCCTCTATTCCTATGGAAAGCAGTGAAGAACGAGTTTCCTGTGAGCCTGAAGGTTCCGTACATGCTTTTCAAAATGATGATAGATGATAAATATACAATGTAAGCTAGTGTGTATCGAGCATGAAAAACAGCTGTATTTTTTTCCTTTACTGCACACACTTTAAAGTTATGGAATTAAACAAAATATAATATAAATCAAAATCTTTTATTTTTATCAAAATACTTATCTCCTATATAAGGAACATAAAACATAATAGCAAATTTTTGGTAGTAATACCTACTGACAATGATTTACTTTACTTATAACGTTAAAAATATGTCTTCAATAATCACAATCAAAGAATAGGTTATAGTTACCTATATATTATTAACATAATTATCTTGTCTATGTTAGGAAAATTATTTTGTTTCATTATAATATAATATGACTTGTTTTTATCACTTATAGGATCTTATTTTACTTATAATATTAAATAATATGTCTTCAGTAATCACGTTGACCAATCTAAGAGTCAAAAACAGTTACAGTTTGGAAGTATTATAATTTAACTAACTTTTTCTTTTTTTTAACATAATTTTGTTACATAACAAAATAATACTAATAATACTAATTTTTGGTGGTAAAGAATAGGATCTTTTTTTTACTTATATTTTTGACAGATATCTTTAATAATCACGTTTACTAATCTACTAGTCAAATAAGAGGTCACAACTAACTTTTTCTTTATAATTAGCCAACGCTACGACCTTAAAGTAATGTAATGTTATAAGTTGCTTGAAACAAAAAGTCATCATTTTAACAAAAAAAGTTGAAACTAATCGCAATTGATCTATTGTATAAAATACAAATCAAAAGTGTTATATTTAACTTTTTAATCGGTTGCGATAAGATTTGACTCTTGCCGCCACAATGAGGTTTTTTCAGCCTTCTTATTTAGTTCTAGGCGAAGAGCTCGCTATATTTAGCGAGCTCTTCGCCTAGAACGAACACGCCAAACTGTAGATTTATAATAAATTTATAGTATGGCATATTTTAAATAAAAATATAAAAATAACAAAAACCAATCTAATGATATTCTTCCTATCAACATCAAGTTGATAATCACAATGATAGAGTAAATAATTAGAAAATACAAATAAAGACGGTAGTGGCCAGAAAGTACCTCGATAAACAAAAAGAGGCGGGCCTTCGTTCCAAATAAAAAAAAACTACAATATTCAAAAGTTCACAAACGGTAACTCTTTCACAATGGAGATTATTTTATCTGGAAAGTCACTCTAGGGAGTCACTCTAGGGAGGGAGTGAGCTTTTCTTTAAGTTGGTCGAAGTACTTTCTGAACAACAAAATTTAATAATTGAGCATTATTATGAGAAGTAAGATATAACATCTTCTGTTACAACTTTCATATTGGTGGAATTGTTCTGGGCCTTATTATCTGATGCGGTGGTAATAGTGGAATTGTTCTGGGCCTTATTATCTGATGCGGTGGTAATAGTGGAATTGTTCTGGGCCTTATTATCTGCTGCGGTGGTAATAGTTGAATTGTTCTGGGCGTTATTATCTGCTGCGGTGGTAATAGTGGAATTGTTCAGGGCGTTATTATTGTTTTCATGGTTACCTTCACCTATGTTTTCCTTTTCTTTTCCTTCTTCTTCTGCGCTGGAATTTGCCTCATTTTCAATATTGTTATTTTCTACTATCTCTTCATCTTCTTGTACTTTTGGGTTTTCATTTTTTTTTTGCGTTTTTTGTAAGTTTTATACGTTTTCGTGTAGTTGATGCCCTCTCAAGTTTCGCATTTTTTCTTTTATTTGCATTCTTCAATACGCCTTTGAAAAATTCTTCGTTTTGTTTCATCGTATAAGTGCAATCCCAAAAAAATATCATCTCCCAAAAAAATTAAACTATATTTTTGTAGCATTTCAAACTGATTTTAATGCCATCAGAACGACTGCTACCACTCCAGGAACGCTGGCATAGAAAATCTCGTGTGAACATTATATCTATTAGGGTATAGGCACAGTTGATGCCCTTTCCACCAGAGCACACTATAGAATAAGTTTCTTTTAACTGCTCTCTAGCCGTTTTTTCAGAGAGTTCCTTTTCCATATTTTTTAATTCTTCGATATTGGCAATTGGTGTGAAATTAATTGCTTTATTTTCAGCACGGAATTTTGATGACCCCACAGAAACAACTTTAGTTGCATTGTGGTCGTTGAGTTGCAATTGTATATTATCAATTTGGACAGAAATACTTGCCATCTTGAGCATAATTTTTTTTTGATTATCTGATATTGTGTTTATCATTTTATTTTGTTGCTCGAGTGCGACACTAATAGCATTCAATGTATTATTTATTGTGCTACTTTCTTGAGTAGCACCTGAAATGCCTCGTTGGCTTTCATTCACCACACAGAAGGTTCCCAATATTTCATTATCTTGAGACGTCAAAATTATTTGTGAAGATTCGGTTGAGGTTGACTCATGAGCTATAACTGATGATACATTGTGAGTTTCTGGAAATACGGAGGGCGGCAGTTGGTCAGCAACAGCATACTGAAAACAAAAAATTAAGTATAAATCACAGCAAATAAAACTGAAAAGTTACCACTCTTGAATTGAAGAAGTAAGTAATATCCCACCAAAAATGTAGATGTCGATCAGCCCGAGTAACGGTCGCGAGTCTGATACGTTTCTCTCGCTACCCCCAAAACATTTCCTAAATTTAAAAGTCAGACGCACAAACGAATAACGAGACTCCTAGCGCCCTCTCTCGGCAAGGTTGAGCATTATAGACTAAAACCTGACTCGCACTTGCCAATTTACAATTTTCATTTTTTTTATTACTTTTATATTAACGTCTAGCTAAATGTCAAATTTCAGCTTTGCAGATCTTCTAGAAGTATGACCAGTCAACATTTTTATATACAGTGTAAACTCTATATAACGTCACTCGATTTAACGACAAACTCTCTAAAGCGTCGAAATCAATTAACTTTGGTTTGTTTAGCTTGTCTACCATACAATGATACACTCTACATAGCATCACACCCACTCTCAAGAAAGACACAATTAAGTAATAAAAAGTACCTTTTAAGTTGTTAAAATTAGTAAAACCTGCGCAGCAGTACGTTCTTTTGTCGCTTTGTTATCCTAGCGCGCAATAAACTCGACATCATGCATACCTAACTTTTTAAAGAAATTCGTTCTTTTGTTTACAAATTTTGTTTTTGTTTTTGTTTTGACTAATTTAGATAAGTAGGTACTTACTTGCACATTCATTGGCTGGCTGCGCGTGTGAGCGAGATGAGATATAAAGCCGAGAATATGGCACTTTGGTCTAATCTGTAAACAAACACGATATTTAATAGTCTTATAGTCAGGTTTATAAACCTAATATTGTATTTAAATCATAATATAATATTAATTGTTAAAACAATATAATAATTTATATCTACCTACTTCTTTGTATTCTACTCGTCCAAAACAGTGATCAGGTAAAAAATAACATCAATAGGTAGGTATACATGGTTTAAAGTTTTGAGCACTACGGATCTCTAAATTCGTTTGCTCGCCATGTTGGGATAATGAAATATTAGATTATGGTTATTAAAACAAATAATTATTTACAAGGTTTCCATGAAGTATTTTGCTTTAGTATGTATTTATATTACTAGTATAGTATTATAACATCAATAAGGCAATGTTTTAGTACTTTTTTACAAGAAAAATGTGTCACTCCATATTAGACAAAACATTTGTTTTCAGTAAATAGACAACATACAGCGGGCGCTCGAATTATTTACCAATAAATATGTAACTTATTCACAGTGTACTTACCTTCGCAGCAAAAATACGCTTCCTTTCGCACCATAAAACAATTTCACTTTTTTTATTTAATATAAATCATCTTGAGGTTACCGACTACCTATATAGCCATTGAAAATAATATTATTTATTGTTAGATCGCAAAATTAGAAAATATATTTTCCGGGTAACAAAAACTTTTGCGGGAGAGACCTTTATCGCCTTTGTGGATCTTGAATAGCGTTCAGACCGTTACAAATCACCTATTTACCTCCCTTTTAGCGCTTGAAAATATAGTTAACGCCTTTATATCTCTACTGTATCGCTTAAGGAGTCAGTTGATGCCTTCCTGTAGCCCGCTTAGCACCCATAGAGGTAGAATAAAACCATTTTTGCCATTTTACCGCCAACAAAGTTAATTTTCGCTTGTTTACCCCTCTTGTATAGCTAAGAGATCCTGTTACCGCTATCATAACTCTCTTATAGCATTGATTGTACCTCTTAGCCAATTACCATAACTCTTGTATACCGTCATTGTACAACCTTAAGTAATATAAAAATTGTGCCTAATTCGGGGTTAAAGTAGGGTTAGAGCACGCTCTAACACCAATTTGTAACACCCATAAACCACTTTAGAATCTAGTTAGCGCTTTTATAGACTTATTATAACTCTTACTTTAGCGCCTAAATGTTACTTGGGATCTGTCTATTGGGTGGGCAAAGCTAGATTACGAATATTTACGAATTATTTTATTATTATCATATTCCACGCAGACACCTGTTGAAAGCAAGGCTAAAGACCCTAGAGTCAAGTTGACCCCACACTATACGGTGTGACTATACGGTCGGTCGTGAGAAAAAAACTTCACTACTATAGACAACCTCCGTGATCGAGTGGTTTGCACGCCGGTTTTCAAGGCGTCACCAACTCTTGAGGTCCCGGGTTCGATCCCCGGCTGGGTCAATGTAGAAAATGAACTTTTCAATATTGTCTCAGGTCTGGGTGTTTGTGATACCACCGTTGTCTCTGATTTCCATAACACAAGTGCTTCAGCTACTTACCTTGGAGTCGGAGCAATGTATCTGATGTTGTCAAATATTTATTTATTTATTATTATTTATAGATCTATCAGGCATCTGGCCAATGGATCAACTAAGAAAAAACCTGTCACTAGATCCATAATGGATCTGTACAATCGATCTCTGAGATTTAAGTTCTCATTAGATCCATTATAGATCTTATGAGAAAAAAAAAACTTACCAGATTTATTGTGGATCTGGCCGATGGATCTTCTGAGAGCTTCTGAGAATGAAGGGAAATTACGGTCTGGGGCCGTATTATGACCTCTTATTTCCTGGCAGTTTTCTGACTGGTTATCAATCTATCTCTTTTATTTGGTATACAGCGAGAAAGAGATGTAACTATAGCAATTCATAAACCTGGCAAGTTTTAAGAGGTTGTAATACCCCCCCTGGTCAAAACGGTGAAACATAATATTTGCCCAAATAGGTTGGATTCGCGATCAGGCGCGCGGTGGCGACGTTGGCATACGAATGGCACACTGAGGAGTGGACGGTGCGAGGGTCCGCGGACTCCGACGGTCTGGTAGGCGCCACGCTGCAGCGCGCGCTCGGCGGCAAGCGCGCCAAGCTCGCCTGCGCCATCTCCGCGCTACTCAACCATCCCAACGATAAGTTCCGACTCGGATTTGGCATCACAGCTGCTATAATATAAAACCGGAGTTTCTAAAGACAATTTCGTGCGTTAACCTCCTCCTGCATCGATAGATAGTTGCTTCTTATGTCGAATGGCGCAGCACAATCAAAAAAACCCAGTATCGTATTCTTATTACATTCCCTCCAGAAGCCGAAAAATTTTACAACTCAAACTAGGTAGGTAGGTAGGTATACAATGTTATTTGTTAGATCTGCGTCATTTAAATTATACAAACTTATGAATGATTAGCTTCTATTTATTGTTAGTTCTATTGCACAATTTTAGTCATAATGATTGATAAAGTAATTTATTTAGATAATTTGTTATACTTATGTAGTTTTTAAATGTTATTATTATGTACTCATAAAGAACGTTTCCTAATTACCTACGTAAAAAAATGAAACGATAAATAAATGATACAGCTCACCTTATTGTTTTCTTGTGGGATACCTACTGTAAATGAAGTCCCAACGATAACC
This sequence comes from Agriphila straminella, assembly GCA_950108535.1. Taxonomy (NCBI): domain Eukaryota; kingdom Metazoa; phylum Arthropoda; class Insecta; order Lepidoptera; family Crambidae; genus Agriphila; species Agriphila straminella. The sequence continues at coordinate 6,693,529 of OX467306.1, read as the reverse complement.
ATTTGCACCATAGTCACCATAACACTGATCGATCCCACAAAATGTCCGCCACTCATGTCCCTATCCTCACACGCCAAAGAAGACTCAAAGATTCATCCACAATATAACGATAGTTAATGTAGGCGTGTATTACAAGCTCGGTCGGGCCGCGACGCAGGGCGGGCGCAGGCGCGTGATCTGGGCGGAGTCTGTAACGCCGCCTATGGGGTTATATTATTGAGATGTGACCCTTATTAGTGAAACGTAGGGTTGCAACTGGTTTAAAAGTGTGGTTTGTACGATGAGTGTGGGCGTATGGAGGTAGCTACGAGCCATAGTTCGTAGAGCGTGGCGAGCGATGGCCGCGCGCGGCGACGCGTGTTATCGGCAGTAATGGTGATGGAGCGGTTGGCGGACTTCGTGAGCAAGTCGTTGGAAGGTGGCGAAGCCCCCGCGCCTCCGCCAGAGCCCGGGGAGCCCGACGACGCGGATGACGTGGAGGTGGACATAACGGCGCTGGAGGATAAGAGCCCGCCGGCCAAGAAGCCGCGCAACTGGCTGGTGTCGCCAGTGCCCACAAACTGCAAAAGGGAACTCAATATTGATGATGATGATGATAGCAAGCACGGTAAGTTTAGTTCTCCTCAAACTCAACTCAAATTCATTTATTCAGTAAAGGGTTACATAAGCACTAGTGTAGGTATGTCTAAGCGAAGGAGCTACGTCATTGGTTTGCAAGCCCTAAGCAGAAAACCTTGTAACCTTGCTAAACCATTGCTTTAATCAAATTAAATCAAGCTTTACCGAAGTTAGTAAATAAGTAGTTATTAATGTTATTGTTAACTAAAATATCTAGATAGATAAAGCTCCGCCCGCCCGCCCTGACCCTGGGTTCCCGAGACGGGCGGCGGCGGGCGGCGGCGCGGCGCCGTCGGCCGGCGGGCGGCTTGTTGGGCGAGCGGAAGATCTGGTGTTTTCATTCCTTATTCAGAAATATGTTAAGGCTGTATATTCCCATTTCAAAGAAATTAGCGTTTTTTTTAAGAAATTATCTAAAGAATGAGAGCATATACCTAACTATTTGATAAACGCTAGTTTTTGGAAGCAAATACTTAAATTATAGTGCCGTATAAAGAGAAAAACAAAATATTATATAAGGTATTATCAGATATTTTGAAACGAAGACAATCTGTTCAAATGGAGTATCTACTTGTCAGAGGTAGATATATTTCACAAAAGTTTCGGCTCTGTTGTTACAAATAAGAATACGACTCGTATTTATTTTTTCATTTATTGAATGATGTAAGTAGGTACGTATTGTCAAGTTGGGAACCGTATTCTTGCAAATAAATTACTTACTTAGTTGGGGTACACCTTAAGTTAGGTATTAAAATTATGTACGAGTATTAGTTATTAGTAAATTATGAGACAAGTTAGCTTAGGTTGCTCATTGCGCACAAGGCTGTGGGTTGCAGCCCGAGCCGCAGGCGAGGGCGTAACTCAGCCGAGTGTGCAATAAGCAAGAGCTCACGAGTTTCATACGGACGTTTTTCAACACATTTGCGAGGAAAAAACAAAGTCATTTATTACACAGCAACAAATATGGCAAAAACAAAATATGATAATTATTAATTATGGGAAAAGGCGCGCATGTTTTTTTGTTTTTTTTTCACACGCCCAACGCAAGAATATTTTGCGAACAAAGGGGTGAGGAGCATACAGCCTACTACTAATACTTCGAAATTATAATTTTAAGTGACAAAATGCAAATATTTTAATATTTTATAACAAAATATTGTGAATTATGAATAATTTGATAATAATTATATATTTATTTGACTGAATTAAGGACTTACACATTTATTTATTCCAAAAATGCATATGAATTTACAGCAGCGTAACACCTCTTTGTTGTTAAAAAAAAATTACTGTATTACCCGGCTAAATTGGGAATGCTCTGTTTACTCGCATTGAACTTGCAGTAAGGTACTAATTTAACTTTGTAGGGTTAATTCTATTACGAACTAGTGTTTTATATATTATTGCACGCGTTTGTTATAGCTCGGTTTATGGCCCTAAAAGCGATGTATTAGGGCTCACTTTACGAGCAAGTGTGTTGAAAAATTATATTACAATATTAAAAAATATATAAAATTCACCGCGGCTCGGCGCGGCACCACTCCAGGTCTGGGTACCGTCTTTGTGCGGTGATCTATCTGGGAGCGCCTACTCCAGCAAAATGAAAGATGTGTAATTGTATGATCACCGAAATTATGATTTTACTTTAGGAATCTATTTCTTTGATTTCTAGAAAAAACCTCTTGGAATACTAGACGGTGTCACATTAAATAATTTCACCGGAATCATCTATACTTAAATAATGGTTAACTTTCTACCGAGACGCCAATATTAAAAAATAAGAACGTTTCCGGAATTTGATCAATGGATCATTCATCAAATCGAACAAAAAGAGAATCGGTCCCCAACTTAACGCATTTGGATTGCGTTAAGTCGGGGACCGATGCTCTAACTACTTGGCTATAGTGACAGGTAATTCACTGAGATAAAGTGAAATTATTACCCTGTGTAAAATTTGTATTCAGAGGCGAAATCTTAAAAACAATTATACGATAAAATAATCATTTAGGATTAGCACCCAAAGACCGGAACAAGCGAAATGAATAAGCCCTTAATGGATATCCGGAAAAGACTTTTCAATCAAATAAATCACTGAGAGTTTAACGGGGGTATTCTGAGCGTCTCGTTCGGCAATTAATCACTGTTCCCAGGTCGTTAGGCGTCCAAGGAGCCCTCGAGACGAAAGGGGAGAGCGGGTGTGGCCCGCAGCGCCGCCCACATCCAGATAATCCCTCCATTTACATAATTGCCGTATAAAAAGGAGAGCTTCCCAATTTGCTAAATTGCTTTAAACGACAGCTCGTCGCTCTTGACAGCGCTGCTTCAGCGGACGCCTCGCAAGGCCCCGATCGACTTAACACTGTTAATTAATTAATACGTATTTTCTGGCTGAATGTCTTAACTTATTCGAATCTTCTCAACTAACTTATTTTTTTCGTTGATTGGACCACGGGACTTGACATGGTTCTATGGTCCAACTATATAATAATTTAACCACGAACCGTATAGTGAAGGCCAGTCTAACTGGTTGGACAGAGCACTGCCCCGAATAGAAAGATTTTTTTCGCTCACAGTTTTCAATTAAAAGACAGATAAAGTACAAACAGATCAAGTTCAGGCAAATATTTAATACTTACCTAAGCATTTTAAATTTTTTAAACAACTCTTCTGAAATTCTTGAATATAATTTCAGTTTTAAAATCAAAACTTTAGGGATCAAGATCAAGACGTTTTGAACGAGTTATTTATTTAACGCACTAATCTAATCATAGCATTATTTGCAGTTTGCACATCCCCAGTTTGGTCCTCGCTCGCTCCAAATCCCAAAGGGACTGGGAAGGGAGCTCACTCCGGTCGTGTGATAAAATAACATCACCTAAAATCATTTAAAAGATGTTTCTACAAATCGCAACATTTCATTCGGTAATTTGATTAGACTCATGATACGAATGTAAAAAATCTTTTTAGAAACAAAAATACTATATAATAATTTGTGATTTGATATGCCTAACGAGGAAAATAATAATAAATAATAATAAAATAATAAAATAAATCTTTATTTGTTCTCTCACACAGATCTATAAATAACTGAGACTTAAAGTAAGTTGTACAAATTATTAAATGACTGGCATTCCAGTTTATAACCACTTGCCGAATACCACCCTCCAACCAAAGACATTTCATTCCGCTATTTATATCCGTAATAGTCAATAAAATAATATAAAATATAATATCTTTACTAATAAATGCGTAAGTCCGTTTGTTTGTTACGCGTCTTAACTACTAAACCGATCATTCAACCTTCTCAGAGGTACAGCTTAGAGAAGGACATAAATTTCATTCATCCAGAAAAAAAGTACTGTTCCCGAGGGAAAGCAAAAAAGCTTTCCACGCATACGAAGTCGCGGGCGGTCGCTAGTCCTACTAATATTATAAATGTGAAAGTTTGTTGGTTTGGTTGGATGTTTGTTCGTCAATCACGCGGCTGAACAGATTTGGATGTTTGACACACAGTTTAAAGCCTGGATTAAAACATAGGATATTTTTATCCCGGTCAAAGGTTCCCTATGGATTTTCCGAATGTCCACGCGGACGAAGTCGCGGGCGGAAGCGAGTAGTCAATAATTGTATAATACATGTACTCGTAAATTTAATAGAATTACATTTATACATACTAAGAATGTAATTTTAAATAAAAGTATCTAACATCTAGTTTATATTTCAATTTTGGTGTCCTTACAGTAATAAATAATACAATAAAATATTATATACTATTATTACTTTGCCAGATATTTCGGACAAATCACCGAACGGCGTTGTGGGCGGCGGCAGCAAGCAGAGGCGGTCTCGCACGAACTTCACGCTGGAACAGCTGGGCGAGCTGGAGCGGCTGTTCGACGAGACGCACTACCCCGACGCGTTCATGCGCGAGGAACTCAGCCAGAGATTGGGCCTCAGCGAAGCGAGAGTACAGGTGAGTGAGGCAAGTGCCTATTAAGTAATAGAGACAGTAGGGGGGACGGGGACCCATTCCTGAGACACACATGTAGGTAGTCCAAAGATATAACTTTGTTTTGATATATCATTGTAGGTAGCTAGTCTTGTTTTTTATGCACAACGCCGGGATAGTGCTTGGCCTTCACCTCACGTGATGTTAAGTGACGATAAGGCCGAAGGTGAAAGCGCACTACACCAGGAATCCTCATCACTGAGGAACTGGCTATCTTATCTTACCTCTGACTGCCGGAACAAAATGTTGTTATGGCGTCTGACCTTCGTCAGAGTTAGGTAAGATGGTGGTAGCTAACCAGGCGGACTTGAAATAAGCTTACCACTAACCAAACCGACTACAAATTGTACCTCCCCTGAGAATCGAACCCGGGACCCCTGCGTCTTACACGGGTGTGCGAACCACTAGACCACAGAGGCGGTAAAGGTAAAAAGTCTGTATCCAACCCTATGGGAAAAATACTCTGGAATAATTGGCCCAACCGACGCTTTCGTGCGTGTGGAGCTCAACAGAGGCTGGGCCTCAGCTAGGCGAGAGTACAGGTGAGTCGCATACCTATTACGTAATTACGTATAGCTAAAGTACTAGCACAAAATATAGATTTTGTGGTGCTAGAGTATGCACCCAATTCCACGAGAACGACACGCTGGAACAGCTGGGAGAGTTGGAGCGACTGTTCGACGAGACGCAATACCCCGACAGGGATCTAATTCGGTCAAAGATTGGTCCTCAGCGAAGCGAAAGTACAGGCGAGACAGATACCAGAGTAATAGCAAAAATATACTGACTACTGTACGTACGTATGTACAGTCAGCAATAAAAATCACTTAACACTTTAGACTTTGTCATAGCAACTTTCTTTACAGATGTCTTACAGTTTGAATCATTAATCAAAAAAAGTTGTTATGACAATGTACTAAATTGTAAAACGACTTTCATTGCTGACCGTACCTAGGAACTACATGCTAGAACAGCTGAACAAACAACTGCAAGAATGGCAATATTTTTCTATACCAAATACAAAAAAAAATATGAATTCAATCCTCTTTTCCACTCGCATTGAAATAAAAATCCAGCCATTGCATTTTCCCTCTACCATACTAAATCACACCATAAAGAAATCACTTAGAGTGATATCGGCTATTAAAGCATTAGGTGGACACTAGTGAAGACATAGGGTCAAGGGCTCAATCAGTGTTACGTATTTATCCGTCGGGCCCTAGCGGAGGCGGCACTTAACGCCGATCGCCGGCTAATCACGATCTATGGCGTACGAACTCACTTGTTGGACGCTCGCAGCTAATTACGTGCATTAGTAATGAACGGGGGTGAGGAGGTGAGCTTGAGTTATTGGGGTAGCTGGAATTAGTTTTTTTATAATCAAGCATACGGCCCGCCCGATGATAATTTACAGACTGTTGTCTGTAAAATTATCATCGGGCATCGACATAATATACAGGTTCATTTTGTATTCACCATCCAAATTTTGAGGATGTGTTCAGTCCATGAAACTGAACAACTTTCTCTAAGAAAATCAGGGCCAAATCAGTAAAAAAAAAATTGACTATCAATACAAATCAAAGAGATCACGTGATCAATTTAGTTAGTACCTATAGGTGATCAAAATTTTGTGGCGAAATTCGACACATGTTTCTTGGAGCAAGTTGTTTAAACCTGACTCTATTCAAGGCCAGAGTGAATAAGATAAGCACCTTCTGGTCGAGCGAGCTCCATCGTAGAACCTGTCTTTGCTTTTGGGCTAGACTGGGGTCAAGAGCAAACCCATTAAATGGGTGAATCAACTTTTTAATATAAGGAAAAAATCGACCCATGTGTAAATTTTCATAAATTAAAACAAAACTCTCTTTTAAAAAAAACTCTATTTTACGATATTTAGATTCATAGCCAATAAAACATACTGAGTCTTGTACAAAAACAATTAATAGTTTATAGAAAAATTGTTTTAAAAACAAATAAACCGACTTCAAAAAACCTGCCTCTAAAAAAAGCAAGAAATAATATACAAATCATTAGATACGCATTATCATTGTTATAATAAAACACGTCTATTAAAGTCGGGTGGGGCTGGAGCACATTTTTAGAGGCAGGTTTTTTGAAGTCGGTTTTTTTGTTTTTTAAACATTTTTTTTATTTTTAGTGTAAGTACCTTCTGTATTAGGTAGTGTAGGTATATTATTTAGGTAGAAAAATCGGCTCAGCCAAACGTGAGATAATCGCGGAGAAACATACATACATACAAACGGAATACCTCCTTTTTTTGAAGTCGGTTAAAAAGACTACACAAAGGTATGCCTTCCCCAACAAAAAAAATCATCTAATTCGGTTCATAAATAACAAAATTGTCAAGTTAGTTGATTTAATATCATAGTATTTTCAGGATTACTTGTAAACTACTGAACCGATTTAAAAAAAAATTAAATGGGACCATCTCGCAAGAAAACTCAATCGAACAAAAAAAGAATTATCTAAATCGGTCCATAAATGTCGAAGATACGCGCGAACAACGATAAAAAAAAAAAAAAACATACAATCGAATTGAGAACCTCCTCCTTTTGATGAAGTCGGTTAAAAACATCGGTGACCAAGGGGACAATCTTGTCCCCCGCTTTTATATGAAAAATAGGAGTTTTCTCCTGTTTTTCATATCTTTTAAGTTTTCTTATAAGATGATTAGCTGAGAGTATTATACCAAAGATACGCAGCAATGTGTCACATCCATCTGTCAAATGAAAGCGATTGCGATAGATTTTTAAAATTAGACAATAGTAGCCCTGGTTCATCACACAGAATGAATCGCACAATGACGCTTTTTAAATTCGCTGTTTCATACCAAGCAACCTTTTTAATGTAATTTTGCCACCATTAACTTTGTTTTTTTTTTGTTAACATTGATTTTATTTTCATACCATGGTATGAAACAGCGAATTCAAAAAGCGTCCTGATGAAACGCTCATGGTATGAATCGTCGAAAGACCTTTATTTATGCTCGATACGTATAATAGTTTGACGTGCAAAGACGCCTGAAATAAAAACCCCCCAAAAGCATCTCGTGATAAACTGACCCCTATAATACCAGACCTCTGACTGATACTTATATTGAATCCTATCCTAAGCAACTACAGATTAACTTCATATAAAAATGGTTCACGTAGATATTTTAAGGAATGCCACAAAACAACAAAAGGTTGATTCACCAAAATATTAAAAAAAAATGGCCTGGACTCATCCTTGAAATTTGGATGGTAAGTTTAGAATGACCCTGTATAACAACACCTACATTCTTGTCGTTCTTATTAAAAAAAACAATAATTACTATTAATCGCACTCTGTGCTCGGCTCGGACGCACTTACTTAAAATACCTACTTAGGAAACAAAATATTTTTAATCGTTCGTTTAAAGAATAGATTAGAATAGACAACGTTTGTTGCCACACACACAGAGCCCAAGTAAAGAAAACAGTATAATATTAGAACGAGTTACAAACAAGAAAAAGAAATAGGTAAATACTAATTCATGGAATACAAAACAAAAAGTGTGCTAATGGGCCCTGTCTCAGCAAAATTAACTTCTGGGTAATTCTTTGTTGTTCAGAATGACCCAGAAGCATGGTATTCTGCAATAACAGGGCCTAAAGAGTGATAAGGCACAAAATTAATAGATTTAAAAAAACAAATGCTTAGACACCAAGATAGAGATTATAACACAAAGTGAAAAAAATAAAATATTCTTATAATAGTTATAATTCATTTAAATATTACATTATTCAATATCTGAAAATCAAAAGTAGTCTAAATAATAAATCTACAGACTCTAAAGCAAGTATGAAAAACAACGAACAAAGAAATGAAACTCTATTTATCTACGAATATGTTTGCTACGAAAAAACGTAGCACGTGCTACGGCGTAGCAGACTCGCTGTATTTAGTAAGTTATGTATATCTTTGAATTATTGGGGTAAAAAAAAATGGGTCTAATCTAAGATAATAAAGGGTAGATATTAATAAGATAATTAATAATAGTATTTTCACTCCTCTTGCTCAAAAAGTGCGTCATTGTAACGTACAAGAGTCGAGATAAAATAGCATAATAAGCCCTAGGGGATAAAGTTTTTTCTTTTTTAATGTTTGTCTATTACCAATGAGCGTACTAAAACGAAAAAGTTTTTATTCATAATCACGAATAAAAACTCGCTCGACTTAATACTGGGGGTCTATTACGAAAAGTTTAATGCGATACACGCGGCTGCGTCCGTGCTTCGTTCTGATTGATTCCTATTACAAAGCACTTGCGTATGCGATATTGCAAAGTGATTGCGTAAATTTGACAGTTTCTCTCTAGTATATCCGTCATTATTCGTTCAATAGACTATGGACTACGATAGCTACATTGAAAATATTTGTAATAACTATAACCGACGAACTGCGGACGACTATCGTGACCAAGTTTCGTAATAGGCCCCCAGTTTCTCATTCTTATTTTTGAAAATGGAACTAAAAGCATCTCTTCGGTAAAATCATATACTTATTTATACTCTGTGCACAGAGTGAATCGTAGAATGCGTGTTTGTGTTGCTTAGCTGCTACAGCAGAAATTAAAAAAGGTACCATGGCGCGAAATCTTTAGAATTTTTTTATAATTAATCTTCTGCCGTCAAGCACAAATCATTTATTTAAATATTGTACAAAAAGTTTATGAAGTGGAGGAAAAAAAAGGAGTGGATTCGTTTACGGAAGTAAGTAAGTAGGTATAAACTATTTAATATTGTATTTTATTTTCTCGCAATCGTAGTGAAAAGTATAGTGTAACACACGACGCTAAAACCCATTGTAACTCGGTTTCTATTTATTCCCTCGCTAAAGCTCGGGAATAAAAATACCTCGTATGCAATGGGTACTTTTAGCGTCTTGTATAACAATCTACTATTACTGCTCCGCACAACTCGTGCAACCTTAGAGCAACACGGCTTCCTATGGAACGAAGCCGGCGTTGCTCTAAGCGTGCAACTATAGTACATTGCTGCAGCGGCATGCAAGACAGGCATTGAAGGACGAACGTGAAAATGTGGGCCGAGGCGAAGCCGAGGCACACATACGTGAGTCCATCAATGCCTAGTTGCGGCCAAGGCTTGTATAGTACTTTTCTCAAATAATGCGCGGAAATTCAAACCAAGTAATAACCAAGTATTTTATTTTTATTTAAAATTACAGTAAGTAATTAAAAGTAGGTAACAAATCGCACCGTCTTGAGTTTCTACGTCTTTTACATAAATACTGTATAAGTCGTTGCATCTTCATGCACCGAAAATGCCAAAAATTAAACCAGCCCCCGTACCGCCTAACTCAATCGCTTTGACTCTGGCTTTGGTTTATGACGTCAGTGCACAGTCCGTCCTTGTCATCGTGTTATGATATGACAAGGACGGACAGAGCATTGCTATCGCTCTGGCTAAAGCTTTGAGTTAGGCGGTAGGGCCCCTGCAACAAAAATAAAAAACGTGTAAATTGTGATGTTAGCTGTTTAACTAAAACAAAGTGGTAAATTAGTACCTAGGTAGGTAGGTACTTATCAATAAGTACGAAAACTTACCTACTTTAGAATCAAAATACACACTGTCTGATGCTTCTGACAAGAAAATTTGCACGTTTGATGCAGACTTCCTTCATTTATACCCTTGTGAATGTCTTTTGAGCATTGCAGTTAGGTTTACATCTGGTTTACTTAATATTTTTTGATTTTGAAGACAACATGGTATTCTATTACAGTTCTTGCCGCTTCTTGAATTTCAGGTGGCGTCAAAATATCACTTTCGTCGGTGGAACTCATTTTTATAATAAAGTAATTACTTACTTACTTAATTTAAATCGAAGATAAAATATTTGACAAAACAACAAACAATTTCAACAATAATAACTTCCCGCGCTAAGATCCATAGAGAATACAATGATATTTTATGCCACCTGTCCGAATCGTATGTTACACTTAAGTTTTGTAACCAGGAATACGGATTAATAGGCGGGCGTTAGTGCGCTCATGACACTGTTACCGTGATTCGGAACTTTCCATTTGCAAAACCAGTTCTAATTTTAAATATTGATGATGATCACAGACCTCATTGGCTGTCGTGATTCATTGAAAATTTGGTTCCATTTCTGAATTACACGTGTATAATGAGTTTCAATACTAACATTTACGGTCAGACGCAGGCAATGTTTCTATGAAAATCCATTATTACACGTTAGTAATGGATTCTCATACAAAAATTGCCGGCGCGGTTTAGGTCTGTCCGGAAACTCCGATTTAGCCCGAAGAAGGTTGTCGAAATAATGTTCGAATTTCCAAGCATGTTTGAGAAAATTTCTTTTTCTCTCTTATGCTCTGAAATATGATCATTACAACTTACTTATAAAAAAACAATGCGGGAGGTTATATCATCATATTCTAAATTTGAAATTCTATGCGGAAATAATGTAAATACTTATTTTCTCACACTATTCCAAATTGAAAACGGTAGAAGTCATCAATCAGCTAGCATTATTTTAATTGCACGACACCAATCAATTTAATATGAGTGCGTACGTGTATGTGTGTGTATGTACATATATATAAATATATGTGTATATGTACCTATATGTATCTATGGATCTTTAAAAGAATAAGTGTCTTGTGTAATGTATCAAATGTAAAATTATAAAATAAAATAATAACGCTGTTAGGCATTAACTTTTCTTTGTGTAAGATTGTAAAAAAAAAAGATTTTTTTTTTAGTAAGTACCTATGAATTGAAAACTATTTGTAGCTTTTTGAGTGAATATTGTTATATTGTGATCTTGTTTGGGGTGGAGGGTTGGTAAACTGAGACACAGGAATCTTCCTAGTTTAGGTATCAACCCGCCACAGTCTTTAGATTGTACCACTATATCTTGTACAAACTGTATGTGTCTATATGATTGTGGTATGAAATAAACAATAATAAGTCAATATTTTCTTGCATTGCTTGAGAAAAGCACTATGGTACAGGTACAAGCGTTGTGCGAGAAACACAAGTAAATTACATTGTCTCGAATTATCCTCGACAATATAAATAAAATAATCAACTGAAATTCTAAATCTTATATATATCAGAGATCACACTTACATTACAACGGTAGTTATCTTGTAGTTACTGAGAGAAGTTATTTTGATTTCATTTGAAGCAATTTTTAATGTTTCCTTATAAAAATTATAAGGTCCTACATAATAAAGCAGCGATGCGGCAGGGTGCTGGCTGAGGGGTTGTTTGTATGTCGTTTAGTCGCATTGTGTATGTAATCAGAGCTAATGAATTCGTCCCTAGTTAGCGTATCGGTCGTCAGCACAAACATACATACAAACAGATGGATATTGTATTGTCAATGCAGGCACGTTACTGTTATGTTAAAACTGACTTTCTGGGTCCCTAATTTGAAAAGTAAAAAGGCAAAGCATGTTGTTAGTGTCAATTAAGTGACTTTAACTAACAGTGTCCTAGTTGTAGATGTAAATTTTTCTTAAAAGTTAAGTAAATTAATGATGAATATGGAATTATGATGATTCAATCTGACCACAGTATATAACAATTATCGTTCCAAGTAGAATACGGCAACTCGGTCTATTTCAGACGTCTCCAACTAAGAGGCTTTTTTATTTTGACTCCAGCCACAGAATACATAATAGTCTCCAGCGTGGATGGTGTATAATTTATCGTTATGTCATAATATTAAACAACATTTTCTGGGGTCATGCATGCACGATGTTCACACATTCTCATTTTATACACTTTTGCATTTTTGGAGAATTAAGTAATCGGCCTTTGTCCATCAGCCATTTTTAATGTCCCCACTGCTGGGGCACAGGCCTTCCTTGTGGGTGATAAGGAGGATGGGCCATAACCCACCACGCGGGCCCAAAGCGGATTGGTGGGTGTTAACGACTGTAAATGCAGCCGGAACCAACGGTTTAACGTGCCTTCTGAAGCACGGAGGAGCTCGAGATAATACATTTTTGGTCACCTATACCATGACCGACCCTTGCGAACGTTGCTTAACCTCCGCAATCGCTGGGCCAGGCGCTAAACCACTGCGCCACCGAGCTCCTTTCTCTCTCGAGCTCTTTTCCGAGGTCTTTTATAATCGGCCTTTAATTCACAACTAACCACAACTTAATTCACAACCATCAAAGACGTAAGTATACAGTATAAGTCCTATGAATAAGTCAGCAAAGGTAGATCATTCCTGCGTATCCCGCCCGACCGCCCGCCAACGACGACCAACGACGTCGGGACCCAGACACGATGCAATCAGCGCCGCGCGTGCCCCCACTAATGCGGTTACCAAATACCAATGTTTGCCACTATACACAATGTCCTGTGTAGGTACTACTCTATAAATGTACATGCATAATGCCCGTGTAACAATCAACGAAAGAAGAATGTTTACAGTGCTATACCGAAATAGACCTTAATCGTTTAGGTAAAAATAGTCGATTTTTATTATTTATGGAGGTTTCATAAATATCGACTATCTGCGTCGCTATATTTCCGAAATCCCCGTCAAAAATAAAAAAAATATGGTTTCCACTATGCCAGCCTCTCATACTCGTACTTAGAGGTTTAAACCCATTTAAAATAGTTTCAATTTCAATACTTAAGTTTTCATTTATTTAACAACCGGAACGCTATAATATTGTAACAAAACTTAAATGTTCAATAACTTGTGCCACTCAGTGCCACATAGGTAAATAAGTTATGGCTAAGTTACATTACAACAGATAATGAGGTCGTTTTTGCTAACAAAGAAAACCTGAAAACAAAAACACTTTTAGGAAAAAAAAAATTGTTGTCCTCCAGCCCCAAACGATTTCAATAGACGTGTTTTATAAATATTGATATGTGTAACGAATGATTCGAATATTATTTATTGCTTTTTAGTGGTATTTAATTTTGAAACTGTTTTAGTTTTCAGGTTTTTTTGAAGGTTTTCCTTTTTTTAAAAAAAGCTTTTTTATTTTCAACTTTTTAGTGGTAGGTATGTAAGCGTAGCGGCTAAATATTTTTTAACTTTATATTATAATATTTCCAATGGTAAAATGCCCAAAGCTCAATTTCTAAATTAACGCTGTTTGTTTTTGAGGAGTTCCGTTGTGCCTTCGTAGTCCAAGTCTAGTCCAGAACGTTGCATCGCAGTCTCGCAGACCATGGTTTGGTTTGTTTTGGATTATCATAAACCTACCAAAATCTAAATCACTTTACATATACTATTTGACTTTGAGGAGTTCCCTTGTGTATCTTCGAAGTTTAAAGTCCAATACCGATGAAATTAAAATGTGACCATTCTTGAAGTATAGGTACCCTTTCAAACAAAAAAAGAATCATCTAAATCACTTCATAAACAAAGATGTTATGTCCGAAATTCCGTAAAAACTCGTACAATGGCAAGCTAAATAATTGATATTTTTCAGGATTATGAAAAAACTACTAGCCAGTACCCTTAGCACGAACAGCTATCGAGAAAAAAAACGCACGTAAAATTACTCGATAGACAATTCTCTATGGAAAATTTCATTTCGCTTATCGGCGATAGATGGCGTTGTACAAATTTCCAATACAAAATTTATCTATCGAATGATTTTACGCGAGTTATTTTTTTCGATAGCAGTTCGTGCTAAGGGTACAGATCTCTGTAATTTTTTATGGGACCACACACGAACTATGTTCGTTGAGATGAAAAAAGAATTTTATAAATCGGTTAACAACTGACGAAGTTATGTTAAAACATACATAAAAAAAATACCGTCGACTTGAGAACCTCCTCCTTTTTTGAAGTCGGTTAAAAAGGAATCAGTTTTAAGATATTTTTTGATGTTCAGAAAATAATAATAAACTTAACCTTTTAATGTTGACGGCTATGCTCATAATGATAAATAGTAGATTGTTATACAAGACGCTAAAATTACCCATTGCATACGAGGTATTTTTATTCCCGAGCTTTAGCGAGGGAATAAATAGAAACCGAGTTACAATGGGTTTTAGCGTCGTGTGTTACACTATACTTTTCACTACGATTGCGAGAAAATAAAATACAATATTAAATAGTTTATACCTACTTACTTCCGTGAACGAATCCACTCGTTTTTCTATCCTCCACTTCATAAACTTTTTGTACAATATTTAAATAAATGATTTGTGCTTGACGGCAGAAGATTAAATTATTTCTTTCCTATTACAGTCACACAATTCAATCAGTTTGTAATTATAAAAAAAATCTAAAGATTTCGCGCCATGGTACCTTTTTTTAATTTCTGCTGTAGCAGCTAAACAACACAAACACGCATTCTACGATTCACTCTGTACACAGAGTATAAATAAGTCTATGATTTCACCGAAGAGATGCTTTTAGTTCCATTTTCAAATATAAGAATGAGAAACTGGGGGCCTATTACGAAACTTGGTCACGATAGTCGTCCGCAGTTCGTCGGTTATAGTTATTACAAATATTTTCAATGTAGCTATCGTAGTCCATAGTCTATTGAACGAATAATGACGGATCCACTAGAGAGAAAATGTCAAATTTACGCAATCACTTTGCAATATCGCATACGCAAGTGCTTTGTAATAGGAATCAATCAGAACGAAGCACGGACGCAGCCGCGTGTATCGCATTAAACTTTTCGTAATAGACCCCCAGTATTAAGTCGAGCGAGTTTTTATTCGTGATTATGAATAAAGACTTTTTCGTTTTAGTACGCTCATTGGTAATAGACAAACATTAAAAAAGATAAAACTTTATCCCCTAGGGCTTATTATGCTATTTTATCTCGACTCTTGTACGTTACAATGACGCACTTTTTGAGCAAGAGGAGTGAAAATAATATTCTAAAACACAGAAGTTAAGAGGTTCTTTGTGAGTGAGAAATAATATCTATATTTCATAGGTAAAAACCTAGATTTCCTGTGCGAAACGAAAGATCAATGATAACGGTGATAAGCTAAAATATACCTTACATTTTCGGAATTATTAAGCAAGATACCTACATTCGGAAACGTAACGTGAATTATAATGTTACATCGCTCTCATGACATGAGAGTAGCCCTTGTTTGTCGTGACTATTATCGAAACTATCGAATCGGTTAATAAGGATTTAATACATGCGTTGTATTGTAATGCTAACTAGCCGACTGATAGCTTTATTTACACACTCATTGAATGCAAAATAAAAGGGCTAAGTAAACTTGTGCTTTTGATCAAGAATCCTCATAAAAATATTAATATTTAATTATTATTATTATACTTATTGTATATGAAACTGATTGTAAAAACAATTTTATCCGATGTAAATATTTGTACAGTACCTAATGTACCAGTACTCAGTCTATGTGAATTTAATTTTTAATTAAATGTTTAACAATTTTTGTTTCAGGTTTGGTTTCAAAATCGTCGGGCGAAATGTCGGAAACATGAAAGTCAGATGCACAAAGGTGCGTAAACTATTAAATTTTACTTAATTTTTTTTTATAATCTAGTATCTGTTAGGGTTTACTATCAGATGTTTTGTTATTAGCTATCTCCGCCTTACTCTTGAACAATAAGTTGCTTGTTAAAATAATTATTGTATATCTGTCACATTTTCAACAAACTTTTTTCGGTCAAAAATATTTAAAAATTTTTAGAGAACGAAAGTTTTGAGCTTAAAAAAGCTCAACTTTTCTTGACATTATATCCCAACCCAAATTAAATTATCTTGCTTCTTTATAGTACATGTTAAAAATGCTTTATTGATAAACAAATTACACAAATATAGCCGGCTTTAATGTACTTTAAAGCTACAAATTGCAAATGATTCTGGCAAACTAGCATTTGGCTCGCTGTTCAATCGTAATGAGGTCAGTCGTGCGAATATTTCGCTACAGAGCAAGTGGATAATTTAGTTAGGAGAGTAATTTAATCAGCGATTTAATGCTATACATTATATTTCAACTGTTTAAATGCATTATTTTATTACCTATGTTAATCAAGTCAACCCCACATTTTTTTTATTTAAAGATTAAATAACAACAATATGACACATTAAACATCAGTTTCCTCACTTATCAAACCGTTTTACTATAGAAATAAAATAATTTACGGATAACAGCGCGTGTATTGGTATTATTGTTGCTGTTTTACTTATTGTTTTTTTACTAATTTCATTAGTAAATAATAAATTAATAAATATTAGACAACATCACAAACATTGTTCCGATTCCAAAGTAGTTATAGCACTCGTTATGAAAATCAGAGACAACGGTGGAACTATAAACACCCAGACAAAATAGAAAAGTTTGTTTACTAAATTTACCCAGCCGGGGATCGAAGCCGGGACTCAGAGATGGCGGCGACACCTTGAAAACCGGCGTACAGTCACGAGCAATAATATGTACATACTTTAGAACTATGTCACATTCAATCAATATATTATCTCAGTGTGATAATGTTATACCTAGGTTATTCAAAACGTGATGTGACAAAGTTCTATGGTGTGTAGGTACATCCTATTGCTCGTGAGTCTCGTAACTGTACAAACCACTCGACGACGGAGGTCATCTCGATTTGATCACTCGTAAATTGTGTTACCTTTGAGATATCGAATCTTGACCACTGACCGAGAGGGAGCCGATCGCTAAGTGCGTTGTGCAATTTCCTGAATTTATCGGCCGCGTGTTCCCATGTTTTTTACCCCGTGGCACGATTCCGCCCGGCCCGCCATTTTAATTATTCATCGCCATGAGTTATGGTCGAATTAAAAAACTGTTAGAGTCGGACCGGCGGCGCTGGCGGGTACTCTAATCAAGTTAGACAGAATCATGGAGAATACATAATGCGCTAGTGTTGCGCTATAAATTTTCCAACCAGATTGGGGTTTGTTCTGATTTTTAAAGTATCTTATCCCACAAGACTAAATTAAGTTCTCATATATGACCAAACCATTTGTCTGTCTACCAACCCGAAGGGTTTTCAATAATGTAAGTAATCAATTGGTTTGATTATACGTTACTCTTATAAAACGAGCTTTTATACAACCCTTTACATAATACTGATTCAACCCTTTTCTTTAATTACCAAACAAATAATACAAATGACACAGTAACCCCTATACTAACAGCTGCAAAATACTCCGAATCACGAGATACCAACATTTCTCTCTTAAATAATGTTGACGTTGCGGTATGTCGCGTCTCAGCCAGTGACGTCATATCAACTAACGAGACGTGACCGGGCTAAGATCACACTATCTGTGATTGCAAGTAAGAGCTTCCCAATCCAGTGGAACCGCTAAACTGAGCGTAAAGCGGAAAAAAGCCGCTCTCCGGAATCGAATAAAATGATTCCCCGTGGGAGCCATTCGGACGCAATCCCGCCGTCCCTTGCTAAATGTCTTATTAACTTATGTGCCCCGCGCCCCGCCCGCCCCGCCGCCGCCGCCCGCCTTAACGCGAGCACAATCATGTAAAGTGAAATGAAACGGTTATTTGTTACGTCTCCCCACGACGGAGACGGGACACAATGTTATTCAACGAATCTATTTGTGGCTTGGATGTATTATGATAATATGATAATGGTTTCACACTTAACTTTCTATACTTTTAGGGAATTTTACTTTGACTGAATTTATTAAACACATTGAATTTAAAACTGAACATAAGATTTTAACCAGAAGTATTCAATCAATCAGCTTTAAAATAGTTGGAAAGTCCGTCATGAAAAAAAAACAATCATTTATATTTTTGCGAATTTCAATTTTTAACATCAGCACTTCCTAATTTCAATAAGTAATTCTGTGTAGCTCTCTCTCTACCTCAATGAATGTTGAGGTAGAATTGTAGAGTGGAGTTGTTTTCATCGTGTTTTCATTGTCTTGACGTGAGTATTCAGCTCAAATTAGAGCCATTAGTTATACCACAGAATACATAATAGTAACAAGTTATACCACATAGTCCAAAATGGCGAATAATTTTCATATATCTTCGTTAGACAGACAAAAGCTACAAATCATAAAAAGTGGGTACTGGATCTTCATAAAATTAAGAATTCATTTTTAACGAAGAAATGAATCTCCGCCGGGCGCGGCGCCCGCCATAAAAACAATCACAGCGCCGTGAACTCGAGAGTAAAAAGAATATACCGACGCCTAATTGTTCCCCTGTTCATAAAATTGTACAGTTATTCGCGCAGTGAGGGTGGCGATATTTTATTGCGCAGAAACCGCTGTAAAGATGTTTGAAGCGTTTTAAAATAAGCTAGACGGCGCGCAGCCCCGCGCCCGGCTTACCTTCTAATTCGATTAAATTAAACAACTCGGAGTTAATCAAATAAATGCATAGCGGTCGGGGGAGGGGCGAGGGGCGCGGGCGCCGGAGTCGCCGGACGGCTCGTATTTATGTCGGCACTTCTCGAAAGTAATTCGGTGTCAAATATGGAAATAACTCATACACGCGGGGGCATCCATTTTGATAATGCCGACGGCGACCGGAGCGCGATGATTTAGCGAGAGCGCCGGGCGGCGCCCGCCCTCGCGACCTATACGTTACGCTGAATTACACTTGCTTCTTCTTTCCATTTTATTCATACATTTTCCTGCTAAATCAGTGATTCATGGAAACAACATAATTTTCTTTCTAAATTCTATCCTATTTATTACCTAGGTACTTGTTAGCTACTATAAAGAAATTGCCTTTTTTACCTATAGAAGACAATTCTAGAGGGGTTTTGTAACAATTATCGCAACCGGAATTCCCATTTAGTTCTAATACGTACAGCAGCAGAGATCTAATGGCTGAGTAATTAAATTAATGAATCCTTGAGACGAGACGAGCCCCACCGAACACCTTAAGTCGGTTAGATCCGCGTTAATTTATTAATTGCTCAGTTCGCCCGTCGGGCGGCTATAAACAACGGATCTCACTTAATTTACGAGCAAATTATGCTTTACTTAAATATCAATTTAATTAAGTGGAGTTCGGGAATGGATCTCAGCGGATTTGCGCGGAGACGCGGCCGCTCGGCAGCCATATCGGCGGTATCAATAGGAATTATCCTTCGAAATATACCCGACAGACACGTTGCAAATTACTCTTGCAGCGAAAAGTTAGCTCGATTTAGCTGAAAATTATTTATATTTAGGTACAATACAATAGAACTTTTAATTCAGCTTTGGCTCTACAAGAAGGAAAGCTGACGAGAATTAAGCACCGACAGTCCGACAGAAAGCAACATGTTTTTACCACTAATCAGGATCTATTAGAAATAATAGTTTTATGCAATACGTACAAGTTAAGCAGAAGATTCTTAAAAAAACCTTGAGTTAGCCACTAATAAAATATCATCACTTTAATAACATATGAATGAATAACAAACTGACTTCTGTAGGGCTGTTAGTGAGTGGCGGCGGCACGCCCCTGGAACCGTGCCGCGTGGCGCCGTACGTGTCGGTGCCGCGGCTGTCGGCGGTGCCGCGCGTGCCTCCGCCGCCGCCGCTGCCACTCGCACCACACTCTTCACCTCCCGCGGCTTTCGCGCCGTTCGACTCTGCTCTACTGTCTGCCGCTGCACATCAGGTATAAGTGAAATACTCCTGGAGCCCTTTAAGCGTTTCATCCGAGGTTACTCCAATAGTGAAAATAGCACGCTGGCGGTCGGTGGTACTACTTAACGGGCATGCCCACGGCACAGAATTAGTATACCTAGTACTGACGTAACCAAGGCCGCCGCCACCGCTGTCATTCGCAACGCAACGCACCCGTCACTGCAGGCGGTCTTCGCATCTTCCGAATGGGATTAGGAAACCTTTTGCCGCTGTTCGACTCTGATTTACTGTTTGCCGCTGCGCATCACCTGATGCATACCTATGCAGGACATAAGACTGCTAATCGGTGTCCTTACTGTGTATTCCCATCGCACTGCGTAACTGCGAATAACAGTGTGTAATTTAATTTAACACAACGCAAAAACAAAGTCCCAGGCTCCCAGCTTTTATAGAGATTAGAGATATTTGCTTACTGTCGCTGGGCTATTCCACACGCCAAATACACTACCTACGTGTACCTACATGATTTTTTTTATATATTTATTTATTTATTTAGGTAACAAACAGTCTTTAACAATTAAAGTAACAAATATTAAACACAAACAGACCTACAGTACCATTATGTTATAAACAAGATTTTATATAAATGAGTACGTAAGAAACAAAGAAATGTTTAGTAACTTACAATGACTTACAATAAGGAAATTAATTATGACATATCAACTAATAATAAATTAAATTTAAATCACAGTTTTAGCTATGTCAACTTGTTCTACTTTCGAATAATTCATCAATTGTAGGTTAGGTATACATTATATACATACATAGTATACTTACATACATAATGTATATATATATTTTTTATTTCGGCATTTTTAACTAGACGTAAATTTATTTATATTGTACTAAATGAAACTGCTGGGTTTATTGTGTAAGGAATAATGTAAAGTTTACATTGTGCTTAGGTATTTTAACGTTGTTTTGTTAGTAAAAAAAAGGTCAAGAGCGAGTCAGACTCGCGTACCGAGGGTTTCCGTACCATCACAATAAATACACTGCAGAGCCTGCTGTAGAATAATAAAATTATTATTGCAGTATTAGGTCAGCAACATCTCTTGGCCGATAGTGGAACTATTTTTTTTTCTTAGTCCAGCGCCATCTCTTGACCGTTAGTGGAACTAAATAATTTTTTCTTGGGTCAGGGCCATCTGTTGACTGGTAGAGGAACAAATTAATGTTTTGTTTGTTTTTTGAATTTCTAAAAAAGTGTGTTATATTGAGACATCGTTTTATTTTTCCTGTAATCTTTACATAAACTACTATCACATAGAATTATTTCAGATTTTTGTCTATGCAAACTTCGGAGAAAAGGGGGGGGGGGGACGGTATTTTTTTTACATTTTTCATAATAATTTGAAAAATGCGGGCTAAAAAAAAATAAAAAAATTATTTAAAATGTGCAAACAGCGCTCTTTTATATGATATCCCACATGCCCTAGTCGCCCCACTTAAAAAATTTAAGACCCCTTTTCAGTCCCTGTTGTAAAAAAAATATTTATTTTTTTATTACTTTCTTATTTGCAAAATAGTTGGACAAACGTCATCTTTAACTATTCCAAATTTCAAATTGATACCATTAGTAGTTCTCGAGATATCCAGCTGTGACAGACAAACAGACGGACTGAGTCACACCATAAGGGTTCCTTTTTACCATTTTGGTACGGAACCCTAAAACAGTCGATTAAAAGCAAACTTTTTGTAGTTCGTGCTACTTTCGTAGCAAAATAATATGCTACGACAACGGGCAGCCGTAGCAGCTACGAAATATAAATGTAATTATTTCGTAGCAATTTATGTAACGTGCTTTATTGAGTTGCATTGCAACTAAACGTAATGCACTAAAGCAATAAAAATAGTTTTTAAAATTTTAGATTTTATGCATTCACAATGCTATTTTTTATATTAAGATTATTAATATAATTGAAAAATATTAGAAAAAAATCGACTCACCCGTAGCAGCTCAGACGGGACTCGAACCCGCACCCTTAGGATAGGAGTGCATTGGGCCGGAATCCTAAGGGTGCGGGTTCGAGTCCCGTCTGAGCTGCTACGGGTGAGTCGATTTTTTCTAATATTTTTCAATTATATTAATAATCTTAAAATAAAAATAGTGTTTTGTTTCAATATAAACAAATAAGGGAGTGGAAGGCGCATGGGTAATCGCAAGAGTAGAGGTCATGAGATAATCAAAAATGTATATCTTGAACTCCTCCGTACTTCGGAATCTACATCAAGCCGTGGGTCCCTGCTGCATTTGCAATCTCAAACACCCACCAATCCGCAATGGGCCAGCGCGTGGTGAATAGTACTAACGTTTAACTGCTGGGTTGATTGTGTAAGGATTATTCCTTAGTGGAAGTAGAAATGGAAAGTTCACTGTGTAGGTATTTAAATAAATTTCAGTTGTTAGCACAGAATACATAATAGTACAAGTTTGTTAGTAAAAAATCTGTCGATTAAAAACAAGCAGGGTTTAAAATAAAAATGTTTTCGTAGTTCGTGCTACCATCGTAGCAACTTAAGCTACGAACGACGGGCGGCGGTTGTAGCTGCTACGAAATATAAATGTAAATATTTCGTAGCAATTTATGTAACGATGCTATTGCGTTATAGTATTTTGTTTTAATAAGGGAGTGGATGGCGCATAGGTCATGAATCGTTTGGTATGCAAAATCAGGGAAGGGACTGATTCTTTCCCTGATTTTGCATACCAAACGCGTGTTTGCGACACATGTTTAATTAAAATAATACCAAATTGTTACTTACGTTTAGTACGCGAGTGCCGCAGCGGCGGCGGCAGCGGCGGCGCTGTGCCCGCCGTACGCGGGGCTGGCGGCGCTCGCGGCGCGCTGCCGGTCCTCCTCCATAGCGGACCTGCGGCTGAAGGCGCGCCGCCACGCCGCCGCGCTCGCCGCTGCGCGCGCGCCCACCCCGCCGCCACCGCCGTCCGCGCCCGCCTCCGCCGACACATAGTCCCCGGCCACAAGAAAAGACGCCAAATGAGATGCGCTGTTGGTCTCAGTGCTGTTATAATATATTACTACTACTGCTCATTACTAAACATGAACATAAATAACTACGAAGTGTTGAATTCTGTGTATCTTCATCGCGAGGAGGCTGGCAGCTTCGCGATGAGGAGACGCGTTTGCCTCGCGAGCCAACGTGACATGTCCGAACGATACCGCTCAATGCATTTCGAGCGGTATTCGAAAATACTTGGTACGTCATTTGTTTTGTGACGCTCGGGACAAAAAATACTAACTAATGCTATTGACAAAGAATACTCTTACTAGGTAAGTAGCTGCTACAGTATAGTACAGACTATGTACCAGTTTGGTCCCAGATAGCATGTCTGTAGCGTCTACGTGTGCACGGGAATTATTCCGAGCAGAGCAGGCTCTTCGGTTAACATTTTGTGGTGTAACGAGTCATACATAACCACTATTCAGACCACAATAGCAAAATTCAAATAATTCATAATCGACAGCCAGTATACGATATATGTATAAGTACTTTCATAATGTGAATTCGATACCATTTCCAAAGTTATTATTAAACCTTTGTGGTTCCTCTCGTTAAACTTATTAATTAACCTTGCATTTCAAGGATATTTTTACAAAACAGAGTGTAAGGACGAGTACTAGGGATTTGAAAAAAAATAAAATCATCAATTTTTTTCAATATATTATGTAAGTAAACGGTAATGAAAATTTATTATTTTCCATTATCATGTTCCATCACAAGAATAGGTACCTACTTCGAATTATTAGCAAATGAAGGAGGTGTTATTATCAATATAAAAAAGAGGTTTTCAAAACTTTCTTTTCTACAGGATGTTTGGTAAAAGCCTTATAAAGCCGAATATGGTAGATAGGGATCATCATACTGAACAACTTTTATTAATGGGACCCAACTCTGAAATCGCGAAAAAAAAATTTTGTATGAAACAGCTGTTTTTTTCGTGGTTTCATAGTTGGTCCCATAGTAAAAGTTGTTCAGTTTGATGGTCCCTATCTACCATATTTAGCTTTATTATGGCTTTTACCAAACACCCTGTATATAATTTTTTAGTTATATTTGTAATTGACTGAAACTTTACGTATTTGTAGAGCAATACAAACATTCTTTCCAGAAGTTGGCTGGAGTATAGCTAACACAATGTGAGCAGTGGTTGCCTGAAAAAATAATTTGATTTATTATTTTAAATTATTATTATTGTAAACCTTTATTATTTAGATAATAGTTTTAAAATAAAATTTTAAAACGAAATTCTGAGTTTGACTTGAATATTGGTTTAACAAAATATGCCAGATTGCCGGATGAAATAATATTTTTTCAATACAGTTGCTCGAAAATGTAAGTTTACGATGACAGTCGAGCGTGCGGAAAGTTGATTTTACCGCACGCCGTGCGTTTTTGTTTACGGAGTAGTACAGCGTGCGGAAAGTTGATTTTACCGCACGCCGGCGCCGTGCGTTTTTGTTTACGAACGTTTTTTTTTAATTTCTACTAGCTTCCGCCCGCGACTTCATCCGCGTGGACAGTAGAAAAATATTGCAACCAGTTTAAAATGACCCCTTTAGTGTATGAAAGCTAGTACTACGGAGAGTTCAAGCTGTTTCTCTGGTTCCACCCACCCGAATTTGATGAAACATAGCTTAGATTTTAAGTTGGACCACAATCTACTAAATTGTGAAAAATCCATCAAAATTCGTTAAGCGGTTTTTGTGTAATTCGCGCACAAATATTTAGAATTTACAGTTTTATATGTATAGATTACAATTACAGCAGTACCTATAATGTTTTCTCGCAAATGTATTGAAAAACGTAGTATGGCACACGGTTGTTAAGGTTTTTTAAAACTCCTTACCAACCTTGTATCATAAACTACTAATATTTTAAATACCTAGGATCTACCAGTATATAGTGCAATCACAAGGTTCGTGTTAATAATACGTGCTAATAGATCATTAAATCATTGAGGCACAGGGCTTGTATAGTGCTTTTCTCAAGAAATGCGAGGAAATAAAATCTTCTTAGTAAACATGTAATTTAATAATTGACCGAGCGAGCGCGAAGCGTCCCTGCCAGTCTCTGCTTCAGCTTGGGAAAAAAACCTTTCGTATGTCCTTCCGAGACGGCTGTGCATTTCTCAATCGATTCTCGTGAAATTTTGTGAGCAGGTTTGCTAATTATATAGAATTTTTCAGTCAAGCCAGTTTTTCGAAATTTTTCGAAATGGCGGAGATATGTAAAAAAATACATATTTCAACAGTTTCGAAAAATGATCAAAAATGTAAAAAAACTTTTTTGTGAGCGGTGCAAAGTAAATTAGTTTTTTATTTTTAGAAGATTCAAAAGTTTATCAACCAAAACATTTCTGGCCAATATTCGAAATTTGAAAATAAATAAGGTAGTGTGTGACTTTGTGACAGAACCTAGGACTGCGTTATTATTTGCTCAGTATAGATAATTATTATTTGGAAAAACTAATATCTATATTCTGTTTGTTTTTAAAAAAAACATACAATTTGAGGAACCTACCGCATTCTTTTGTCCAATGTAATGATAATATTTCAGAGCATAAGTCACTAATGTAAGTGAGGAAATAATTTATTTGTATTTCTCTTCATTAGCTACTGAATGAACCGAATAAAATTGAAATCACAAAATACATTCAAGTCATGAAAATCCGATATTACACATGATTTGCGCATATTTTGTTGAGATTGAGATTGTTTACACCAAAGTATTGTAAAATTAACTAGTTTGTAAGCTGTTATAAATGTTTCTTTAATTTCTAATCTTACAGTTGATGTAATTTTATTTATTTTGAAACATATTAGTTCCTATCTAAAATAATGTAAGTAGGTATATAGTTCAGAATCCATGGATTTAAGTAATTTAAACAGTTATTGATCTGTATAATAATTATTAATAGATTATGTATACGTGTTTGTGCAACAGTATCCTTCGCTTTAACATTAGAATGTTTGATAATAATGTGGAAACATGACCAAACGAGTATTGAACTGTAAAGTTTTGTAAATTATTAAACTGTGATAAGCGTAAAAGATGAGATGAGAAAGAGCACTTTCATTTTTTTATAAATAGGTAGATCTAAGCTTAATTTACAGTCATTTATAAATAAGTAAGTGAGTTTTTAACTATTGTTGTAAATATACATTTATTGAAAATTAAAGATAACAGTGTCTATAGTAGGTATACCTGTAATGCTCTGTTTATAGCTGTGTAATAATAACCAATAAATTAGAGGAACAAAAGATTACATTCTACTTTATTTTTATGTTTTAACTGTCACATATTATAAGTTGCTACCTACACTAATACAATACAATAAAAAAGATATTAACTTGAATATGTTATGTACCTAGTCGATAAAAAACTTAATTTATGTGACCACCCCACGTAACTTAACTTGCATAGTTCCAAATAAATATTAATGAATTTTGTTTTCAAATGAACATCGAAATCGACCGCGGTGCTGAGAGTACAAAATAGTACAGATGAAATCGCGATTTGGTACAAACAAACCCTATAAATATGTTATTATGGAGGGAGCCGCCCGCGCCGCGCCCGCCGGCCGGGTCGCTTCGGCAACCGATATTGTTTCTACATTTGTAGGACTGCGGGGGCTGATTGATGACAACCCGGCTGCCCCATCCGACTCGCTAGTTGCTATTAATAATGGACGAGTTTGCTATAACACTCAGTCGGTTGTCGATTGGGGTGCTAATTCGTACGACACGTTTTACGTATTCATTCTTTACGTTTTCATCCACACGGATATAAGTCAAAGTATCTTATCTGAGGCCCATATTTATAGTATACTAGTGCCCGCCGACTTTGTTTGCGTGGAAAAATTATTGCTATCCCTCGGGAACTGTTCGTTTTTTCTGGATGAAGGTACCTATGTCCTTTTTTGTACCCCTGACACGTTGTGTGCTAAATTTCATGATGATCGTTTCAGTAGTTAAGACATGGAGGCGTAACAAATAAATAAACAGACTTTCGCATTTACAATATTAAGGATTTCGCTCTGTATTTTGTCTTAAATTGGATTAGAACTAAGTATAATAACGCAAATAACTAATAACTGGTCTTTTTGATTATAGTTAAAGTACCTTATGAATTAATTAACTACCTATTTAGTAATATATGAAGATAAACTCAGATTTTCACAAGACATTTGTTGGGGAGTTCCCTTGCTATGGCGCATGTTTGCGCAAGCTGTTTAAAAAAGCGCCCGCCCTAGCGTCGGGGGCGCCCAATTACGGCGGCGTCGCTCCTGATTGGGCATAATCGGGTTACGGGCCGGTCCGCGACGCGGCGCTAACAAATACACATGTTTAGTATAGAGCACACGCTGTGTAAACACAACTCAATCTTGTTAAAGTAATGTTCTGAACGCTTTGTTTAGTTTAATCAAACCTACTCTATCGCGTAGGAAAATGTTATGTTTTGTGGACGATATCTACGTGTCATTGTTATGTCACTGTCTACAGCTAAAGCTTGGGTTTCCTATGATGACGGTGCCGTCATATTACAGCCGTAATTTAGCAGCGTAGAACGTTGTCTATCAAAACAATATTGCGCGCTGTATTATTTACATAGAAAACGTTCTACGCGGATATCAGATTTTTTTAATTTGCCACGGATATAGTGACGACCTAACTATATCATAGCATAATCAAAAAGTCTGATTTGCAAACTCGGACAAACTATCGACTAGTCGATAATTTGTCTGAGTTTACACGAAATAATTGAACGCCTCTTCAGATGATCCATCTGGATTTCGAGAACGGAACGTTGTGGCTAATAAAATGTGAGCTGGTAGTTTGTCTGC
Organism: Agriphila straminella; assembly: GCA_950108535.1. Lineage (NCBI taxonomy): Eukaryota > Metazoa > Arthropoda > Insecta > Lepidoptera > Crambidae > Agriphila > Agriphila straminella. Next base: position 6,665,377 of record OX467306.1, on the reverse strand, counting down.
CAAATTACTAACAATACTTTATCCGTCTTGAATTTGAGTATGTGTGGCTCCGGTGTATAGATTATAGATCTTTCTACCTGGATATCGAGAGCGTGAATTAACCCGGTGAATTAAGACGGGTGAATTAAGTATACTAATAAGTAGGTATACTTAATTCACCCAGGTGATTTAGCTCAGTTGAATCTTAATTCTTACGACTTAAGACTTATCTTACGACACGGGGGCCTAGCCACGAAATTCAAAAAATAAAAAGAACAAGTGACCTTCAATTTTGTGGTTTTTCACAGATGTGCCAACCAATAATAGGTTTATTATTGGTTGGCTATAATCTTGATTCTACCTATAATAAAAATAAACCTTAACTAGCTCTTTAGTTTTGTAATTGACAGTTTTCAAAAATAAGAAATTAGTTTAAAAGTTATAAATTGACACTAATTTTGATCTTTTTTACTATTAAAACTGTACCTTTATCATGGCATAGTCAGAAAATCTGACTTCCACTGATTTTTTGTGGCTCAGCTCACACAATTACCAAAATTAAATATTTCAAGTTTTTAGTGAAGGTCAAATTGTTCTCACTGAATTACTGACATGATAGAAACAACACACATTAACCGATAACAAAGACTTTTATGTAAAACGTGATATACTTAATGTTTAATACATTAAGTATACCACGTTTTACATAAAAGTCTCATGATCTTGCGCCATAAACATATGCGGCGAAAAAAAAGACGTCATAGAAACTGATCCTGTAAGTATTTTAAAAACTAATAGGTATGTACATACCTATACTTACTTACCTACCAACACGTGATGCGACATTTCAGAGTGCGTAGTGAGAGTTTTTTACTTAACCTTTTGTATAGGATTGGTGGCCTGCCACATGTGATGCTTCATCAACACCATACAAAATTCTAACGCCCTCACGATCCAGCTACAAGTATGGTATTGGTAGCTAAAACAAAAAGAAATCAAAAAAACAAAACATCGTACATAATTTCATATATTGCAAAAATACGTATATTAAAAGTCAACCAATACAGTATTATGTGCCAACACCTCAATAGACAGTAAAAATATTGTTACTACACGTAAAAAAATAAAATAACAAAGGTATAGACAAGATAGGTACCTAGTTAATACAAAAAATAATTACGCAAGTAAAAATTCATCACTTAGCGCATTTGAATAAGTACATTTTTTACAGGCATGTGTTTGTGTTTAAAATGTGTTTAATTAAACTCCATTCGTTTACAGGTATAAGTATACCTACCTAATCATGTTACAAAAATTACATCTTCCAATCATAAACATTTTGTCTGAACTAACTTGTCTAAACTACCTAGTATAAATTACCAGATCTAGGGAATGAGATACTTTCAAATGATTTATTTATTGATAAAAACCATTTCTTTTATAATTTTTGTTATGGTAAAGTTACCTACCTACTTAAACAAGATCTCACACCGTCGTCGCAACGCCTAATTTCTAATACCTATCGCTTTTATTTCAGTTTCAAAATTCGATTCATCGAAACAGATCGATTGACAGAAATTGGTTATTCGTTTGTATGGTCTTTGTTCGAACTACGTATAAAAATACGTATATTAAAAGTCAACCAATACAGTAGGTATTATGTGCCAACACCACAATAGACAGTAAAAAACTTGTAAAAAAATAAAAACACGTAAAAAAATAAAATAACAAGGGTAGGTATAGACAAGATAGGTACCTAGTTAATACAAAAATAGTTACGCAAGTAAAAATTCTTCACTTAGCGCATTTGAATACATTTTTTACGGGCATGTGTTTAAAATATCATTCACTTTGAAATATTACATAAAATACAAACAGGTATAAGTATAAAATCATGTTATAAAAATCATATCTTCCAATCCAACCACAAATATTGTTTGTCTGGATGCGTATACATAAGTAAGTTCTAGGTAGATACCTACCTAACCTACCTACCTACTATTAATTACCAGATCCAGCAGAGAATGAGATAGGTTGGTACTACTTTCAAAATAATTATGTTTATAATTGATTGATAATCGAGTGAGGACAATGACGCAGGAAGTAAGAAATAGCGTAGATTCACCCATTCGCTTTAGTTTTGTTTTCATTGCTTTGTCGCAGAATTTAATTGTATCACTTTCTTTAACATACTAGCGGCCACCCGTGACTTCATCTGCGTGGTCAGGTTATTTTTTTATCCCTTGGGAACAGTATTTTGTATTTTTCTGGATGAAAGGTACCCTGTCTTTTTTATCCCTTGGGAACAGTATTTTGTATTTTTCTGGATGAAAGGTATCCTGTCTTTTTCTGTAGTTACCACTGACAATGTGTATTGCAAAATTTCATGATGATCGGAAATAGTTAAGAAGTGAAAGCGTAAGAAACAAGCTCACCTTCTCATTTATAATTTGTAGTTAAGTATTATGTAGTTACTTAGTACTCACAAAGCATTCGAAACTCGTGTCCGGCCGGTTTCAGCCTTACAAAACCCTTAGGGTACAGAATAGATATAAATAAGTACTAGGTACCGTGTTAGGTGTTAGTTATAGCAAGTCTGCTAATGTTAACGTCAAAATCGTGGTTCAATGGTGTTTGATTGGCAAATGCTTTTTGACACGGTTCTTGTTTCTTAAACCCAGAATCGAGTCACAATGTGTTTCCGCTTTGGGTTTAAGAAAAATAATGTGTTTCGGTTTTGAACCCTTTCGGCGCCAGGCGATTCTGAGGAAAATCCTAACAAAACATCTTGAAGTTTGTTCCACAATCGACACAATAGGTAGGTACTATTTAAGTAAAATCCTTTTTTCTGTCAATCATTTTTAACATGGACCTGCCCCCCCTAAAAACAGAGAAACTATCTGGCTACAACTATGCCATTGCCATCCACTAATAGAATTACAGTATCTTTGCATGTTGGTTTCTGCTGAACTCTTTACTAAATCATAATTAACGATTTTGAATCTAAGTTTTAAAGTTACTATTTACATTTAGATAAGTTAATATTATTTATCAGAGATTTCATCTCCTCAGCATATTTGGATCATTCATAGTTATCTTATCAACACTTATAAATAGTATCTATATTATAACACTAAAAACTTATACTTAAAACAAAAATCGTAGCTATCAGTGAAATTATTAAATACTAGCTTCCGCCCTTGTATGTTAAATATTATATTAACATACAAATTAAATTATTAAAACGTCTTATCATGCTAGTTTTAGTGCTATTGTGTACTTTTAAAGACTTTCGCGATACCATATTTTCCTATGCAATAATGTATAGTAGCATAAACTTTTAGCAGCCTTCTCTCGACTGCTTTGAAGTGATCATCTGTTGCTAACTTGTCTTCTTGGAAAGCTGACAACAGTTTCACAGTTTCAGTGAGACTTCCCCCCGACAACATCTCCAAATGCTGCCAAGTTGATGAGGACAACCTAAAATATGATATGATTTACATATCTACAAATTGATTTGGCTGTAGAACAGTGGACTGAAATGGTTAGATGCTAACAGGGCTTGGTACCGGTATCGAAAATACAGGTATTGTAAAGGTAATACCGGTATTTACTATTTCGGTTCCTGTAAACAGGTATCCCAAATTATACTAGGATTATAACTGCCATGGACGAAAGTCGTCCATGTAACTGCGCACCGGCGGCGCTACATCTGTCTCACTCACACATTGGTTACCATGGTCAATACTGGTATTTATACCAGTATTGTACCGGTATTTTTAAAGGTACTACCGGTATAGCAATAATACCTGTATTTTGATTACTGGTTGAACATATAATACCGGCTTGTTGTCCAAGCCACTGGTACCGGTATCGGAAAATACCGGTATTCCACGCCCTAGTAGTAACTAGGGTGTGGAATACCGGTTTCATACTTAAAATGATAACAAACATTAAGCACAAAAGAAACATTTCAGTAATTAGGTAGCTTTACATTCAATGCATTATTTTAATTCTATACTTACATGCAACATTGATAAAGAGGTGCTAAGATATCCAACTCATCAATCATTGGATTGCCCAAACCTTTACCATTGTCAAAAAGTATTATTTTATTTTTATAGACTTCGTATCTATGTCTGTCTCCATTTTGTATTAGAAAATCAAATATTGATATATCTATTAAGTTTAGTAGCCTATTCATACTATATGTGCTGATTATTTTCCTGTAAAATATTTGATAATATAAATAATAATATAAGTGCAGGTATATTGTTTGTTATATAAAAACATATTTGAATTTAATACTTACTTACAAAAATCTTTATTATTCTCCCATTCCATTTTCTTGCTGCTATATGATCGTCTCCACGGTGATTTGTATACTCTGAAAGGTTTGTCTAAGTATAATATAGCAGCACCTTCTATTTCCCCTCTATTGTCAGGGCAAACAGTTTCATTTACTTTACAATGATAGCATTTTCCATAAATACATAATGAACCACTTCCTAAAAATAAGATTTATTTTAATTATTTGAAGGAATAGTACCTTTAGTAAGTGTAAGTAGGTGTAATATTATGTACCATTTAACACCATAGTTTTCTTCAAACCTGCAGTTGCAACAGGCATTATATCATTAACTACATGAACTCTGCGTATGACTGAGGGTGATATCCATGTAAAATTTAACACCATAGCAAGGTAATATGCAAACACCTCAGAATTATGACGATCAAACCCTGCATAAATAGTATTGCCATTTATAACATCACTGAGTTGGTATCTTTTAGGTTTAAAGTATAGTTTATGTTTATCCTGCAAAAAATTAAATTGTCTTAGTTAAAAAAGTAGATTGTTTTAGATATTAATGCAAAACACCGTACCATAGGTACTTAATAACAGTTTTTAAAAAAGAATTTAAATTGTCGTAAATCGAGTGGTATTTTACCTCTAGCAGGAACAGTAACTTTAGCTGACTTCCTTTAGGCGCATTATCAACAAGTACTATCTGTGAGGTTCGCATAGCCTGCAAAATATGTCCTGGTGTTCCATTTTTATGAGGAAATAATGACTCTTCACTGACCCACTGAAACAATTTATCATAAATATCTGTCTGTCCATATTAACCCATTTATAACGACCGATCGTTATAAAGATTAAAAATAAGTATAAGGAATATCCTCAATTTAAAAATATAAATGAGCGGAAAACTTTTTCTTATTGGTTACCAATCACCGCAGTGATCATTTGACATTGTTTTGGCTTTCCTGAAAATTTAGGTTTTTGTATTTTTCCATGTTTAGTTTGTGCATCGAGGTGTACTGAGGTGCTGCTGTGATGTGAGAGAAAGAGTTGTTTCAGTAACAACTGGGTTAACAATGACTTATGTTATGATCTACTATTGTGCACACAATCTTGCTGAGCTACCAGTATGCAGAAATCATTCATAGGTATAAGTAGAAAATAACTTACATTTACTACATTGTATAACCCATTCTTAGAACTCTTATTAGTGGTCGAGTTGAAAGATTGTAGGAGATTCTTCTGTACCATGGAATACTTAGGATTTCTATGTTTATATGTGGCAGGTAAGTAATTCAGATATTGGTAAATTTCCTTATAAATACTCTGAGGCACATCCAATTTCATACCAGGTACGTTGAATTCTTGAAGTGGTCTTGGTACAGTATTTAAAGTATAGAAAAAGTATACATTAATTCCAACCAGAAATAGTAAAAACAGCGAAAAACTAAAGGCATAGTTCATAGACATTTTTAAAACTCAGTCATTAGATTGCACAGCACAAGAAGTCTCAAACTATATTGAGTAACTTTCCCTTCACTATCCTACTATATTTTCCACGACATTAACTGAATGAAGATGCTTTATGATATTCATTAAATCTGAATATTAACAAAAACATCTTTAAAATGTGTCTGTCTGTCTCCTATCCTAACTCAAAGGTTTTTTTATTCTGACACTGACACATGTCAAAATCCAGAGTCTAGTGACGTAAACGCAATGATCGATATTTTCCGTTTTTACGTCATATCGATATTGATTCTGTAGAATCGTAATCAATAAGGGGTACCTACAAATCTTCGAAGAGTACCTCAGGTAGACAGGCAGATGTAACCCTAAAATGTTTCTCTTTGGGCAGATGTCAGCCAGCGAGAGTTTACTTTCTCTTTGGTACAGTACAGGCCGTTTAAATTTTTAAAAGCCAATTTTGACTCATCTCTTTCCATCATCGCCATCTAGTGAGGCAAATAGTTACTATTTTTTTAATGTCACTTTAAAAAGCCCTCATTCATTTTGTTGAATTGACCATCAGCCATTTTAAATGTCCCTACTACTGGAGCACAGGCCTTCCTTATGGATGGATAAGGAGGATGGGCGGTAACTTTAACCCACCACGCCGCGCGCCGGCTCAATGCGGATTGGTGGGTGTAAACGACTGCAAATGCACCCGGGACCAACGGCCTAACGTGCCTTCCGAAGCAAGGAGGAGCTCGCTGCTCTAGATAATACATTTTTGGTCACTCATCTCATCCTACGTCCGACCCCGCCAAAGTTACTTAACCTCCGCAATCGCTGGGCCAGGCGCTAAACAACTGCTCTATCGTGCTCCGCATTTGTTGAATTATTGAGTATGAATGAAGACATACCCAACGACTTTAACTATATTGACAAAACTATTATCTATTTTATTATACTCTGCATGACATGCATGAGCATGACGTAACGTATCATGATGATTGCTGTTGTCTGGATGGCGATGATCCCTTGATATCGATAACGGCGTTTGCAACGTTCACACGCGGACCGTATTCGATTCGATATCGCACTTAAATCGATATAATCGATAAATGACAGTTAGTCAAATGACAGTTAAGAACTAAGGTCCGACCGAGATCTCGGTCTCGGCCATTCTCTGCCAAAAATTATCGGCCTATTAGTATCTACTCACGTAGGCCTGAGATTACACTCGTGCACTTTTTTCTTGCGGGCTATTAAGAAAGTTATTTCTGTGTGTTATGTCTGTTAAAAAAAACCTCGAAATTTAAGGCTCACGCTCCGCTGCACTTCACGCTCGCCTTAAAGGACATCATCCATTTTGGTCCAAATGTGAAAGTGCCGGCTAAAAAGCAAAAGTGGTTTATTCTAATAGATTTTTCAACACACTTGCGCGTAAAGTGAGCCCTAATACATCGCTTTTAGGGCCATAAACCGAGCTATAACAAACGCGTGCAATAATATATAAAACACTAGTTCGTAATAGAATTAACCCTACAAAGTTAAATTAGTACCTTACTGCAAGTTCTATGCGAGTAAACAGAGCATTCCCAATTTAACCGGGTTATACAGATATTTTTTTAGTAACAACAAACTTCAACAAAGAGGTTTTATGCCGCTGAAAATTCATATACATTTTTGGAATAAATAAATGTGTAAGTCCTTAATTAAGTCAAACAAATATTTATTATTATCAAATTATTCATAAAACACAATATTTTGTTATAAAATATTAAAATATTTGCATTTTTACTTAAAATTATAATTTTGAAGTAGGCTGTATGCTCCTCACCCCTTTGTTCGCAAAATATTCTTGCATTGAACGTGTGAAAAAAAAACCTGCGCGCCTTTTCCCATAATTATCATATTTTGTTTTTGTCGTATTTGTTGCCGTGTGGTAAATTACTTTGTTTTTTCCTCGCAAATGTGTTGAAAAACGTCGTATGAAACTCGTGAGCTCTTGCTTATTGCACACTCGGCTGAGTTACGCCCTCGCCTACGGCTCGGGCTGCAACCCACAGCCTTGTGTGCAATGAGCAACCTAAGCTAACTTGTCTTATAATGTACTATTATCCACCTAAGCTAACTTGTCTTATAATGTACTATTATCCACCTAAGCATTTATTATTATGGCACCGAAGCAGTAGCACCGCTATACTTTATTTTAAATGAGTTCAAAAAGTCTGTCTTTTCATATATTTCGGCACAAATGTAAAAAAAAAGTCGGTAAGCTTCGGTGCCATATAAAAAAATGCTTAAGATGGACAAAATCTATCAGAATAAAGCATATAGCACTTTTGTCTTTTGGCCGGCACTTTCATGGATGGATGGACAAACATGGATGATGTCCTTTACTATAATAATTTACCATTGTTGGTAGTGGGGTAGAATAGGGATGAGGACTAATGAATAAAATAACGAAATAGGTACTAATAAAAACAGTAAAAACTTTTAGAGTAGCTTGTATACCTACCTACCTGGTTTTATATATTGCGTATTTTTATGACCCTTCAAAGTTGGGTGGACAAGTCCATTTAAAAAGTAGGTATAATTAAAATAAATTTAATAATACCTTTAATTAGTCCGTAAAATGTATAGCAAATCATTGTCATTCCTATTGTTTTTTTTAAATTATGAAACATAACTACCCTAATATAGGCTACTACTGTGGTGAATATGCCCTATTTCATAACAGTATTTACCATGCGTGTATCCGTCGTCTTATGATTAAATAAAGATAACTACCTCCTACCCCAGTAACAATAATGGTAAATTAATATAAGATTATTATTATTAATTTAAAATTATTGTAGTAAAACTAATCTTTTATTAAATGGGCCCCGAATTGTACCATGTTTATGCATTATATTATGATTATGATAATTTGATCATACAGTACTAGAGCTCTTATAGCAGGGCTTATATTGAACTGCCTTACTTTTTCGTACTATGACCTCAACGGTTAGTATGAAAGCAGGCCTTCAGCAGTCCTGTTTAAGGCCTGCTTTTGAACTGAACGGTTTCTTATTTGCTGTTTTTAATGTTTAATCATAAAGTTCAATATTGTTACTTTCTACGGTTAAAATGTACTCTATGGCGACCGATGACTCAGCACTGACTCAGCGGCTTGTCTGTTGGAATGCACCTAATGTCATGCACGTCAACGTCATAGACTAATTTAAGGTATTGGCCATTGGCATCATAGATATAGTATATTGGCAGATTGGCATAGATATAGTTGGCCAACGTGCCTGCTGGCATTTTATTTATTTATTTTTTTTTTTTGGAAAAGTTTTTCGTCGTCTTGCATGTTCGTCAATAATTTATTATAATAAAAATTAAACGTAGTGATTATATTCTCTTTGATAAAAATACAACATTGATACAAATCTGTGTTCCATTCAATTCCAATACAGTTTATCAGATTACAAGGAAGTATGATTCAATCAATTACAGGCACTTTTTTGTACTTTGCATACGGCAGCAATTTACTAAAGAAAAGAATTCGCATAAATAATCCTTCTGCTGAATTTTTGGGAATTGGGCGACTTGAAGTAAGGTTCTGTTAAACTTTCGGTACCTACCATAAAGTTTTACTTCAGTAAGTACCTTTAATTTAGTGAACATAATTTTTTACAGAACCACCAGCTAAATTTTATGAGGTATTCCGATCACTGGAGAGGAACTTCTGCCACAATAGTTCCAACTGAAGGCTCATATGTCTGGGGAGCTATCTGGAGACTAAATAACAATGATATGCCAGCGCTTGATAAGTATGTTACTTATAATTTCTATTTTATATTGTTACAATACGATGTTTGTTCATGGTAAATCAGTTTTTTCTATTTTATTCTATTCTATACAATGTTTCTCACATTTATTTTTATTCTAGGCAAGAAGGAGTTGAAACCAATTGGTATTTTCCAAAAACTGTTGAAGTAATTTCAATAGATGGTGCCAAAGTTGATTGTCGCACTTACCAGCAAACAGTTAATCCACCGGTATGTAGAGACGATGAACAGTTGCCACCTGACCGCAGGCCGTCATCGACATATCTAGATTGTATTATTAATGGAGCAATTGAATGTCATCTTCCAGAAGATTACATAGAAAAACTAAAATTGATTCCACATAATGGAAATAAAGCATCCCCTAAAATGATTGAAAAACTTAATATGTAGTTAACATAATTTAATGGTGCTGTGATTATTATCTGTGATTTGCATAATTTATTATTATCATCATATAAATAAAAATATAATAAAAAAGCTAAGATGACACTAAAAGGACTAGTTTGTATTGTAAATTCTATTTGAAAAGTATCTTACTTAATATTAGTTAATTCATACTCGTTACGTTATGTCACAAAAAATGTAACAAATCAAAGCAAATTCGTCACAAAAAGGAACAAAAATACAAGTGTGTAAATAACTAAAAAAATATAAATAATTAGTAAACAAACTGACTCTTTTTCCTAATAAGCATTTCATCGTGTATCCTTCAAATAAATGCAATCAAAAACTAAGCATACACTTACCAATGTATGTAATGGAAGATTAAGATACAATTTCATGTTTTTTATAGTCTGCAAAATTTAGTAAAAGACTTGTAGGTACTGCTAAATAGAACTCTAGAGAAATGGCTGTGTCGTACACACGCCACCTGCTGATGTGTTCAAGAATTTATTCTTGGCAGTTAAAAAACTTTTTTTTGCTTCAGAAAATATTATAAGCATAATAGAATAATAATATGAACATTAACACCAGAAATGAAAATTATACTTGAAAATAGATTTTAATATTGGTGGTTTGTTTATTTGTTTTAAAATATTAAAATGTATGCTATTCTTTTAATAAATAAAAATATTTTAACAGTGTAAAAGCACTTTTGTATTATTTTTCCCATTTCATAAAGCTGAACACAGACAAGAGGACAAATTTATACATTATTATGATGAAAACTAAACATAGGTATATTTTTAATTTTATTTTATTTATGTATAGGTAAATATAATTTATTTATTTTAGACGGCTGAATAGGTAAGTTTGTAAAAATATTAAACAATGTTTGTGAAAAGAACTAATATTATGAATGTTTATTCTAGGATTGAATGTTTTAAATGTATATTTATATTTTTAAGTGACCCTTAGGGGAATCATTCGCATTATCGCATTAACTAATACTGAAAAAAATAACTCTTGAATAAGTATACTACCTAATCAGTATACTTAATTCACCTATTCCCCTGGGTGAATTAAGTGTCCTACATCTTGGCATGGACCACTTTGAAAACCGCAATTCTGACTACATGGAAAATTTCTCCCCAATTAGTCCCAACTAGTCCTACTTTTTCGGAATTAGTCCCAAAAAGGACTGATAGATATAAGCGATTTAAATGGTCCATGCCAAAGCAAACCTTCATTTTGGCAGGGACAGGCTATATCTAGTGAACCTAAACACCTAGCCAGGATCTGATTAATCAAAAAAAATCTCCCTTTTTTATGGATCCCGCAATGCCTAGAATCAAAACGAAATGAAGCGCCGTTCAAAAAATATAAAGGAATGATTTGGTCCCTGCCAAAATCAACCTACATCTTGGCGAGGACTTTTGAACCAGGTCACCTAGAGAAAATCTGATTATTGGAAACGAATCGTGTAAATTACTCCCAATTAGTCCTAAAGCCACAAAATTAGTCCCCCTTTAGTTTAGGAGATAATCGGAATTAAAGTTTGGTTTTTATAGTACAGGAGCCGACTTCCTATTAAGTGACGATGTTTGTAACTTGTTTTATTTTTGCGTGTTTGTGTTAAAATAATGAAGTGTTATTAACGTATAATGTAAAACAAAAGTATAACGTAAAGTAATACGTAACTTTTATGCATTTTCGAAACTCAAAACCTTAATTTTTAAGTCATAAAATAAAAATGATTTCTTAGAGGTATTTTGATCCCGGACTCCTGGACTATATCAAAAACATGTACAGTCGCGTACAAAATAATTTCAAAAGAAGTATGAAATGGTCATGTATAAAATTGAATTTTAAAGTTATATTGCTTTTCTTTCGAAACTATTCATATTTGCAGTAGAGTGATTTTCTTCCTTCAATGGGTTCACTTGAAACTTTGTACCCATACAGAGGCGTGTTTTCGTTCAGCGAGCGATTGCTAGCTGGCGCTACCGGTGCTGTTTTCGTTTATGCTAGTGACGTCACGCTGCTGCCGATCGGCAGGTCGCAGCTCGCAATCTGCAATCCTCCTCCAAAGGTGGTTTGCATCGCTGCTTGCTGTCATAGAGTAATTTATATGTCACTGTCAGCGGTATTGTTGTTGTTGATCCAGTTCGGTAAATTATCTAAATTATGTATATTATATAAAATCATTACAGAATTCTTCTGTCAGAAGACCTATTAAAGCACTTTTAGTATTTCGGTTCATTTTCACTTCGCGCCAAAAAAGTAACTTGGTTGGTTACCATCGCTTGATAAAAACCCGTTTTCGTTTCCCGCAGCACATGCGCAGCAGTTTGTGACGTCATGAGCTGCGCATCGCTGCGGCCGCTAGCTAAACGAAAACACGCCTCAGGGTTATTTGTAATTAATTTAAAACCTCTCTTGGGGCTGATCACATCATCAAACTGTACAACTTTCATTATAGGACCAACCTTGAAATCGAAAAAAAAATCAGCTGTTTCATACATTTCGATGGAGTACCTACCTACGCATTGTACTTATGTATGGAACAGGTGTTTTTTTTTCTAGTTTGACAAGAAAATAACAACTCAATGTTAAAAAAATAATATCAAGATGGCGGCCAACTTTTTTGTTTGTAGGCCGATTTCGATGAAACTCGGCTTTTGCTACAATTTTGACAAGAATACAGCAATGCAATGTTAAAAATATAAAAAATCCAAGATGGCGGCCAACTTTTTTGTTTGTAGGCCGATTTCGATGAAACTCGGTTTTTGCTACTATTTTGACAAGAATACAGCAATGCAATGTTAAAAATATAAAAAATCCAAGATGGCGGCCAACTTTTTTGTTTGTAGGCCGATTTCGATGAAACTCGGTTTTTGCTACTATTTTGACAAGAATACAGCAATGCAATGTTAAAAATATAAAAAATCCAAGATGGCGGCCAACTTTTTTGTTTGTAGGCCGATTTCGATGAAACTCGGTTTTTGCTACTATTTTGACAAGAATACAGCAATGCAATGTTAAAAATATAAAAAATCCAAGATGGCGGCCAACTTTTTTGTTTGTAGGCCGATTTCGATGAAACTCGGTTTTTGCTACTATTTTGACAAGAATACAGCAATGCAATTTTAAAAATATAAAAAATCCAAGATGGCGGCCAACTTTTTTGCTTGTAGGCCGATTTCGATGAAACTCGGTTTTTGCTACTATTTTGACAAGAATACAGCAATGCAATGTTAAAAATATAAAAAAATCCAAGATGGCGGCCAACTTTTTTGTTTGTAGGCCGATTTCGATGAAACTCGTTTTTTGCTACTATTTTGACAAGAATACAGCAATGCAATTTTAAAAATATAAAAATCCAAGATGGCGGCCAACTTTTTTGTTTGTAGGCCGATTTCGATGAAACTCGGTTTTTGCTACTATTTTGACAAGATAACAGCAACACTATGAAAAAATATAAAAAATCCAAGATGGCGGCCAACTTTTTGTTTATGGGCCGATTTCGATGAAACTCGGTTTTTGCTACTATTTTGTCTAGAAAACAGCAACGCAATGTTAAAAATATAAAAATCCAAGATGGCGGCCAACTTTTTTGTTTGTAGGCCGATTTCGATGAAACACGGTTTTTGGTACTATTTTGACAAGAAAACAGCAACGCAATTTAAAAAATCCAAGATGGCGGCCAACTTTATTGTTTGTGGACCGATTTTGATGAATCTCGGTTTCTGGTACTATTTTGACTAGAAAATAATAATGAAATATTAAAAAATAAAAAGCCAAGATGGCGTCTTACTTTTTTGTTTGTGAGCCGATTGATTAAACCGTATAAAAATCAGCTGTTTCATTTTGACAGAGTAAGGTATTGGACTTTTATGTATTTGTCCATCATTATGTATTTAATTGTACTTAAAAAAAATAATCTTAAAAGCTTTTGTATGGAACAGCTGATTTTTTTTCACCGTAGAAGTCTCATAGTGAAAGTTGTTGAGAAAGATGGTTCGAAACCAGCGGCTTCAAAACCAATAAAAATTCAGTTCGTATAAGTTTTTTCATTATAATTAGAAATACAATAATATGTAGGTACATGACACTTTTTGATAAGATGACGTTTTTTATAATAATTGTACATTTACAGATACTTGTCACCAAAGTGTAAAAACGTGTGATTTACCTTTTTTATTACTTTTTAAATTTGAGCTTTTTGCATTCACAATGCTATTTTTATACAATACTAAATAATATACTAGAAAAAATACGACTCGCATTAGATGAATACTTTATTTTTCTAGTATATTATTTAGTATTGTATAAAAATAGCATTGTGAATGCAAAAATCTCAAATTTAAAAATTATATAGTTAGCTATTTCATCTTAATCGATTCTAAAACCACTCTAAAATAAAAATAAATAAACCGACCAAATAACCAAAGAACGAAAAAAAAAACACCTGCCAAGTGCCAATTCAGTGTTGCCGTTTTCCCGTAAAATATTGTCATAGACGAAAGTTGAAAATTAAACCTAATTTAAAAAAAAAAGAATGCAAAATGCCAAGTTCACATACATGTAAAATGGGGTGAAAAAAAGCTAAATTTGAATAAACAAAATGGCAACACTGCCTTTCATGCCTGTCATTTTTAACTAGTAACTTTTGACTTGTGTAAAAATTTGGAAAAAAATAGGTAGGTACTAAAAATATCGATAAAAGACACTAGAATATTAAAATAGTTTTGATAAAAAATGTGTAAATAAAAGCGAATTTATGAAATCAAGCACTCATTAATAATTATAGGCAAATAGTACCTACATAATTAACAAAGGTGAAGTACCTACGAAAATATGTAATAGGATTTCATTTTTCACAATTTTGCTTCAAAACATTAAAAATATATTAGGTAAGTTATACTTTTTTAGCGGCTAAATTACAAAAATATTAAAAAAATCCGCTAATCCAGCTCCTATGTCGCTAGAACGGCAACACAGCATGTAATGTATAACAAAAACGAACTATTTTTTTGGGTGTGGTATGGCTTTGTTAAGAGCCATTTAGACAACATGTTTCGCAACATTTAGGTACCTGTCTCGTCCATTTTGCTTCAAATGGATGACACAGATAGATATTTCGGAAACGTTGAATTGAAAACACGTTTTCCAACATGTTTTTGTGTCTATTTAAACGCGGCTTTAGCGCGTTTTTCCACGAACAACGACACGACACGATTCACAAGCTGCACGACAGTGTTGTCAGCACTATAGTGCTGACAACTGTACTTTTTGGTACGTTCTGGCAACACTGTTGACAATCGTGTCGTGTCATTGTTTGTTCGTAGGAAAACGCCCTTACAATCCCTCCCTCTTAGCCTAGCATGACCACCGAAACGTGATATGGTACCTAGTGATTTATCACGTTTAACTGGAGGGAGGAAGGGCTGCCCCCCTAGCATGACCGACAATACACGATATATATCGTTTTGTCGACACTCGACTGTCAAATTCCATTGTTTTATGGCAGTTAAACGTGATTAAGCTCTATATCATATTATCGCGTTTCGATGGTCATGCTAGGGGGGCATGAGCATATTACACTATCATATATTATTTATCGGATGCTATCTCCGACGAAGATAGTAAACATATATCTCGGATGATATATACATGATAGTGTAATATGGGCCTAAAACTTTATTCCGTTCCGCAATGCGCAGTGTTCCGATTGTTAAAACTTATGTTCACAGATACTGTTTCTGCATTCCTCAATTTACGAAAGTTCGTGCTTAATGTTTTACAATCGGAACACTGCGCATTACGGAACAGAATAGTTTTATGTAATTAATTTTTACTGTACGCTTTTGTACATGACTGTACTTATATAAAAAAACGGAATTTCTTCTAAACTAAAGGGGGACTAATTTTGTGGCTTTAGGACTAATTGGGAGTAATTTACACGATTCGTTTCCAATAATCAGATTTTCTCTAGGTGACCTGGTTCAAAAGTCCTCGCCAAGATGTAGGTTGATTTTGGCAGGGACCAAATCATTCCTTTATATTTTTTGAACGGCGCTTCATTTCGTTTTGATTCTAGGCATTGCGGGATCCATAAAAAAGGGAGTTTTTTTTTGAATAATCAGATCCTGGCTAGGTGTTTAGGTTCACTAGATATAGCCTGTCCCTGCCAAAATGAAGGTTTGCTTTGGCATGGACCATTTAAATCGCTTATATCTTTCAGTCCTTTTTGGGACTAATTCCGAAAAAGTAGGACTAGTTGGGACTAATTGGGGAGAAATTTTCCATGTAGTCAGAATTGCGGTTTTCAAAGTGGTCCATGCCAAGATGTAGGACACGTGAATTAAGTCTACTAATTAGTATACTTTACTTACCCAGGTGATTTGGCTCAGGTGCATTAAGTCTACGATGGGTTAAATGTTAAATGATTTATTTATTCATTCATTCATTAAAAAATTGTTTAAAAAAACAAAAAACCGACCTCTAAAAAGCAAGAAATAATATTCGTAATAATAAAAACACGTCTATTGAAGGCTTTTGGCTTTGGTTTTTGTTTTTTTAAACAATTTATTTTTATTTTTAGTGTAGGTACTATTAGGTACCTTCTGTATTAGGTAGTGTAGGTATATTATTTAGGTAGAAAAATTGGCTTAGTCAAACGTGAGTTAATCGCGGAGAAACATACATACATACATACGGGTCAAACTGAGAACCTCCTTTACTTAGGATATCCCTTTTCCAACAAAAAAATAATTATCTTATTCAGATCATAAACAAAGAAGTTATACGACTGATCATCGAGGTAGTTCACACAAAATCATACAATATTTTTATGCTTTTTTCAAGATTAAGTACTTGAAAAGTACTGAACCGATTTCCAAATTTTAAAAAATGGGACCAACTTGGGAGTTTACCTAATGTAATAACGTTTGAACCATTTCAATCGGTCCAGCCGTCTTTGAGTAATCGGTGGACCTACACAAAAAAAACAAATATACAGACGAACAGAGAACCTCCTTCTTTTTTGGAAGTCGGTAAAAACTAATACTAGCAACATACACAAAGCCATAAGTGTATTTTATGTAGAGTTTTAAGTTGTATCGTTTTTAACAGTAAGTAAATACAATTTAACAACAATAGAAAGCTTATAAATATTACCTTTTGTCAAAAGTAATAAAAAAATACCTACCTACCTAATATATACTTTTATTATTGCTACTAAAAATACGACTCGCACCAGATCAATACTCAGACGGGAATCGATATCGCATTGGACCGGATATCCAAAGGTCGCGGGTTCGATTCCCGTCTGAGTATCTGGTGCGAGTCGTATTTTTTCTAGTATATTATTTAGTATTGTGTAAAAATAGCATTGTGAACAAAGATATTAGAATTTTTCTAATATCATTGATTGTGAATGCAAAAATCCCAAATTTAAAAAGAATATCCTAGATAACGCTTCACGAACTGTAACTTACAGCACGCAAAAACGGCACTTCGATATAACGCTACACTTACAAACTGGGCGCTTATTTTGTACAAAATAAATAATAAAATGTGATGTGTTTTGTACAAAATAAGCCAGCCCCTATTTTGTACAAAAATAAATAAGTAATAAAAGATTTGATTTTGAACAAAATAAGCCCCCAGTTTGTAAGACGGACGTTATTTCGAGGTGCCGTTTTTGCGTGCTGTTTTAGTTAAACTCCACTACATTTTGTGTTTAACTGTATTTAGAATATTTTGAGAATGTAATATTTTCCGAATGTAATATTTTGCGAATGTAATATTTTGCGAACAAAGGAGTGAAGCGTTATCTAGTGTATTCTTGATCGGAGCTCTAAATATAATGATGACCTATCTCTATTCTAATCTCAATTACTTATACATCATTTCAGCAACCACTATGTCATTATTGTCACAAATCGTCATTATTGGCAACCATTTGGCAACACATTCTTTTAGCTTTTAATAATATTTTCAATTTCTTTGCCCTAGATATATTTTTAGCATATAATAGAAGTAGGTACTGATGTATTCTGTGGTAGGTAGTAGGTACTGACATGTACCTTATCATAGCTGCCGAAATTAGTACAGATTTTTGCCACGTGCCAAAAGATCCCCCCCTTCCTTGTAGCACCTGTTCTGTATGTCACACTGTCACGTCATCCACCACTAGACACAAGACACAACTCATCCACACTTTCAATTTTACCAACTATTCGGCATTGATTCCAAATTATTTTTGATTATGTTAAAATGGGATTCAGAAAATGTTTTTCATTATTTTTCATACGGCAGCCATATGTTCACTTACAAAATGCATTTGGATTGCCCCACAGCAGAGTTTGTGTCAATAGCTCGATTAGACGTAAGTTATTTTTTCTACCACCAACAAACAACTTTGTTTGACCATTTTCTGGTTTGCGATTGTGACAGAGATTTATAAATATAGTCGGTTTGTGATGTGACAGACAAGACAAGAGCAGTGTTTCTTTCAGACAAAATTCTCCGGGGGGGCAATTAAGAGGTTCGGGGGAGCTCATCCGTCGATCACTACACTAGTTTGCCCGCCTACACATAACACATTTTCTCCGGGGGGGGGTCTACTAAGGCACTAAGGTGTAGTACCTGAAAGAAAACTGGACAAGAGCAAGACAAAGTGGTTGTTATGTTAGTCCTGTTTCATAATGGTTTCCGTAGTATCGGCGAGATTCACACAGTCATAATAAGTATATCAGTGAAGTGCTGCTGCGTGTCCCTGCCGCCCCTGCGCTTAATTACTCGTACTTTATTATATTATATTATATACAAAGAAACTACGACCGTGCTGTGTCGTGCCCGCCGCGTCCGTGTACGTAGTAGGTATAAACAGTTTCGTACATACAAGACAAAATAGACCACTGTCCACAAATGCAACAACAGCAGCCGCCGCCGTCGCCGTAGCGTAGCGGGTAAACGTAGTGATTATTTCATCTGATCTGTAGTAGCGGGACCACGGCTGTGTAAGTTTGCACGGCTACGTCACGATCACGCCTCACGGCACGACCACCGTATCTTGTGGTTGGTTAGATGCACCCAACCGTCACCGGCTTTAGGCGCAGGCCACACAGAAAATATACCAGTCGTCGCGGACCCGTCGCAGACAAGGCGAGCAAGGCCGGCCGACGGTTCTACATATTTTGTATAGAACTGTTGTACTTATAGGTCGTCGTCCTGTCTGCGACGGGTCCGCGACGGGCGTCCTTTTTGTGTGGCCTGGCTGCGCCTTAAGACTGGTTTACATTATCTTAGTCTTTAGTAGAGTGCTTTAGGACAGTGCTTTAGTTGAAACATGTGAACGGTCGTCTTATGACTAAAGAGAGTAACGTTCTAGTAGTATAGCCTTTTGACTGGAATCATCGCTTTCCAGTGGCACCCCCTGCGCGCCCGCGCCGCCCGCTCACCCCCCGCGCGACACTTTGTCTGGACTGGAAGCATGTAAATCGACATTTTAGAAGCGTATTTAGTAGTGCTTTAGTCAAATGACACTGTACTGGAAGCATGTAAACGCTCACTGGAAAGGCACCAAAAATACTAAAGCACGCTCGCATTCGAATCTACTCGCACGCTACTAAAGACTGAGATAATGTAAACCAGTCTTTATATAGGCCGTGGTCGCACTGCTGCGGCGATTGCTAGGCGACGACACTATGCGATGCTCTATTCCTGCGTGGCGTGGCGTGCGCCTTATAGTGATCGCACTGCTGCGGCGGGCGATTGCGAAGCGACGATACGACGCGATCGCGATGCTCTACTCCTGCTGCGTTATTCCAGGTTCGAATCCTGGTAAGTAGTTAACACACTGTATCAATTTTTTTACAGGTACGTCTCTCTCATCCAGTGTTTTTATCTGTTACAGAACTATAGACTTGATTTTATTAAATATTCAAGTTTTTGGGGTGGACCCACTAGCACCGCGGTGCCTACTGCGAATGCACACATTTGGGGAGTTATATGGCGACTAAATGGCGAAGAAAGCAATTTACTTGACGAGTAATAATCTATTGCTCGACTTAATGAATTATACCGGGTGTAACAAGACACTCAACGAAGCCGAGGTCTACGTATTCTGCACATCATCAGGACCTGTTCAAAATTATTGCTGGGAAACTTTTATTTTTGGTGTTAATAAAGCCTTGCATACATTATACCTAGTAACGCGTACAAAAGACCGCGCCTGCGAGTGAATGCTACACAGCTGCATGCGGCCGAGTTGAAAGGCAACGTTTATGTGCGTGCTCATGAAATACATTGAGTGATGACGTTTCGAAGCCATTGTTTGTTACGAAATACCTACATAAAATTTTGATAATGTTTCTGTAGACAAAAATGAGGAAATAACGAATAAAATAAGATTTCATAAAAATTTTGAAAAAAAATTTTTACTTTGACCTTCAATAACTTGGTAGCTATTGGTTTCCCAGGTATAGTCTAAAAGACAAAAATGATCCTGATGATGGGCGGAATGCGTGGACTTCGGCTTCGTTGAGTGTCTTGTTATACCCGTTATACAAATACAAATCATTTATTTGTAAACATAGGTAAGAGGTTATACAGCTGGTGTGGAAAAAATAATTGTATCACTATGTTCGACCATCAATGGGCGTACAAATTTAAATTTAGTGCGATTAAAGAATTATAATTATCTATCAGTGAAATATTTAAAAATGTCAAAAAACTGTAAGTACAATAGAAAATAAAAAGAATGATGTCAATAAATTAGTAAAAAAATAACAACAATATAAAAAGAAAACAATCAAAAATCAGTACCTAGTTAATTAATAAAAATAGTGTAAAAAGAATCGTAAATAGGCCAAACTGGCCAAGTGCGTGTCGGGACACGCGCCGTAGGGTTCCGTAGTTACCTTATACCACATCATTTTTCGTCTGCAAAAATAACTTTGTTTTTCACAGTGTTAGTATGAATGACAAAGTTATATTTGCGGTTTTTGGGTAGGTACATAAAAGGTTATACCTATTCAAGCAACAATAACTTTCGAAATATGCAACTCAGAGCAATGATTTTGATGTCGTTTTGTAGATAATATCCCTGTGTACTTATCAGAATAATAATTCCCTGAAAAAAAAACCTTCAAGTCCTAGTTTTAGGGGTTGTAAGAAAAATAAAAAACAAACGGATTAAAATTGACTTTAGTAGGTACATAGGTAAGTACATAATTTTTTATGACGTAGGTATTAAAGTTAAAAGTTTACACGATGTTTTTTTTACTTGATATACTGTAGAATTATTCTTTCGAAAAGATTTTTTTATCTGTAGAACTTCTAGATCCTAAGAATTTATAATTTTTTGGCAGTTAAATTTATATTGACGGTAATTTCAACAGGAGAGACCCCTGTTACCTAATCTTTTTATTATTTTTTACAGGATCACCGGGGTCGCCACGAAGCAATATTACATAAGATACGTAGATGTTTTGACCCCTTACATGGGCACGTTTCACTGTCGCACAGTTATGCAAAAAGTAAGTCCTTTGCCGAGATGCGATAATGAGCCGATCCCAGTGGAGCGGTGGCCCTCGTGGACCTACCGTGAGGTGTTAGTGCGCGGGGGCATCGAGCACGGCCTGCCAGAATATTACATACACAACTTGAAAAAACTTAAACATAATGGCGAAGAAGCTTACCTGCGAACTCAACGGCTGCTTATACGTTACGCCGAAGCACAGCCTTGCGAGTGCAGAGTGCCCGGCCGAATTCCTAGAAAACCACTCAAGTTAGACTTGAAGAAATCAAAGGAAGAAAAAATTGCCCAGAAGAGCGATCAAAAAGAAAAACGGTATCATTGAAAAATTGATTTTATTGAGAAATGTATAGGCTTCCTTTTAACTTGTTATAAAATATATTCAAACAAGGTATATTAGGATACACTTTGATATTCAAAACTATGCTTCGCTAAATTTTAACTCTTTATTAATATAAATATTAAAATTATTATTAATAGGTACTCGGTTCTTATAAATTAAATATAAAAATTGTACACTATCTCAATCGTTTGGTGAATTGTATCTAAATTGAGCATAAAGCACAACGCTACCCCAACACTTCACATAAACACGCACACAAATCACACGAGGAACACATCATTTGGAAAAATATCTTTATCAGTCAATAATTTATGAATAATAATAATTACTAAAAAAATGAGGTAATGCCTTACTAAGTCAAAATCACAATAAGTGAATACTGATTTAACAAAAAAGGGCGCATGTGATCATAAGGGGTTGGTACTGGCGGAGGAGGGAGCGGCGTGTGAGGCAACGTTGTGCGCGGCCGAGGGGCTCGCCCGCACACGCCGGCGCCCGCCCGCCGGCCGGCCGGTGCTCGTCGCCTAATGGACCCCTAAACGATCAAAACTGCTTGTCAATCATTTACATTGCATAATTACCATTTGGGGGCGTGGCCTACTTTTGATTGGCCACGGTGATCTATCTATTCTGTGGTGCTTGTCAAGCATTGCTCCTAGACGATCAAAATTTGATTGAGAAGCCGATGCAATGTGAATGATTGACAAGTAATTTTGATCGTTTAGGGGGTCCATAAGGGTCACTTCAGACATAACAGAAAAATGCCCGAGCAATTTTCTGGCTTCATTGAAAATAGGACCGTATTATATAGAAGAAGAAAGAAAGAAGAAAAATCATTAATTATTACAATAATTTAAAGCAGAAAATTGTATGAATATCGACGCATTGGTCTCGCACGCACCGCACGGTTATTATAATACGGTAATATTTTCAATGAAGCCAGAAAATTGCTTGGGCTTTTTTTCGTTCTGTCTGATCGAACCCTAACCGGCACTAGAATTACAATAAGGGGAATATATAAATGCACTTTAAAAATAATGTAACACACTTTAAAATGTTTAGCTTCAAAATTTATTGAATGAACTATAAAAATAATGGTTGCCACTATAAATATGCTAAGCTTTAAAATTAATACTTTGCACTACTTATACAATTTAATTTCTTAGCTTTAAAATTAATACTTTGCACCATACAAATTAATTTTATAACTTTAGTTCTGGTAAACAGACGACAAGGTGTGACGACTAGCGGGCGCAGCGAGAGAGGAGGAGGTTAGGTTCCATTGTGACCAACAACGCCAGAACCGACCTGCTGGCGCGTATGCATTATGCCACAAGTTGTTATCATCTTGCCTTCTCATTTTAACAGTGGTCAGTCTGACATGGTTGGACAGAAACTAAATGGATTCGGAGTTGGGACACAGTTATAGTGCAAACCATTATTTTTGTAGTGATAATATCAAATTATAGATCTGTTATTATTTTAAAGTGCTGACAAAATTGTTATAGTGCAAACCATTATTTTTGTAGTGATAGTATTAAATTATAGATCTATCATTATTTTAAAGTGATGAATACAATTTTATAGCTGGTTTCATCAGATTTAAAGTGCTCTTAAATACATCCCTTACAATAAACAGGCGCGACCGTGTAACTAATTACATACCGTTACGGAATTCAATGGTAGATCGCATTTTCCAACTTGACATGATGTTTCAGGAAATTAACCGAGAATTTCATTATTCTAGAAATAATATTTTATGATAGCGAATGAATATAAACTTGTAGACTGCCTTTTTAATAAGTTTTACAGAGTTAAATAAAATAACTTAATAACTTATTTACAGAGTTAAATAAAATAACGTTTTTAGCAACCTTGAAAAATTCATTCGGATCGAAAGATTGTTCATTAACTCGTGTGCTGTGCACTAAATTTTGTTTGATTAATAGTGATGTGTCTATTAATTAAACTACGACTTACAGGTTGTATGTCAATGTGTCACTCGTATTATTTATGAATGAATCTACGTACTATTGTACTATTATATATTGGCAAATGTATCATTAAATTAAGATTATCCGTCCACATTTTAGTTACACGATCGCAACTCGTGCTAGACGCACTCGCCGTCCTGGGGCCTAATCGCGCTAATGTTCAACGATAAACCCAACGCTAAATCGTTACCGTTTCAGTTTCGTTAACAGAAAAATACTCGCTTAAGTTTTGTTAAAATTGTTGAATACTCTGCCTAAGGAGTCTAGGAATACAATCTGGGACAATTTAAGTGAAAATTATGAAGCTAAACCAAAGATTTTTAGGTAAATATAACCTAAATGAAAACGTAACGTTTTTGGTTTTATCGGTCAGAATTACCGCGATTGGGCTCCCGGATTGCTTCCTACTACAACGTAAGGTGGAACAAAAATATAGCTCTTATATATTTAACATTACGCTTACTGGTACGTTTATTTAACTTATATTTCCATAAATTGAGCAAAAGGCACTATGCAATTTCTAAAATTAAAGAATATTTGGATTTTTGCTTTGGAAACTAATTTAATCAGGAGAATTTTTCATATGACGGCAAAATTGTTGTATGCAACGTGCCTTGAGCCCCTCAACAGGAACACGCGCCGACATTGTCGCGTCGCGCGCTCACATCGCCCACACTAAGCCAACCTCAGCAAAAGACAAACTTGCGGCATGGTTTACATCTGTTAGTTTTCTTGAAATAATTTATGAAAGCTACTCAATTTGAGATAAATACACAATTAACACACAAATGGAACCGCTCTATTCGTATAAGTACCACTTGTGCATATAAATTGCTTGTATCATATCTATCTCACACGATCAACGATCCTGCATTCTGTTGAAGGCTGGATGTCAGAAGGCACTCGTTTATACCCTTATACCAAATTATCGTTATTGTTTCTATTATCGCATCGGATCCTACAGAAATCTATCGTGCGATGCACAGCGGGCCTAGTGCGGTGCTTATTTATGTTGTCACTTTTCGCTATAGAAAACGATCATTTTCTCTCTTTCACTAGCATTGACTATGAGCACATCCAACAGCTAGGATAGCTATTCGATAGTGAAGAGTGAAAACATCAACTCGCACTAGGCCCTCAGAACATCGGAGTCTACTTTGGTTGATTTTATACACGAATATTCAACAAACGTACAAGATTACCGTACTTTTACTCGCTATATTTTAAATCCCAAAACAGTTACGTTACAATATTGTCCATTGGAGACAATGAAATCATTATGATTCACAAATGTTCATTTATATAGGTAATAATGTTTTATAATAGACCCAATAGATTAATGTAAATTTATGTAAGATAAATATGTAGCTAGCGTAGTTACATAATATAATATTGAGATAGCTATAAACTGTTGATAAATACAATATAATTATGTAGGTATGTATAATACAATACTATAACGATTTATGATATCAGTTGCACTAAAATATTAATCCAGCCTGCGACCGTGTAACATCATTTCTATAAAAATAGTTAAATAGGGCAAGCGGAGACCGACCGCGCAGTGCAATAAATAATCAAATAAGTCATTAGGTTAAATTTTAGTTTTATATTGTTTGTAATTTCTAGCCCTATACAGGGTGTTTGGTAACAGCCTTATAAAGCCGAATATGGTAGATAGGGACCATTAAACTGAACAACTTTTACTATGGACCAACTCTGAAATCTCGAAAAAAAATTACCTGTTTCATACATTTTGATATTTTCCTTATTAATTTTTGTATGAAACAGCCGATTTTTTTTCGCGATTTCAGAGTTGGTCCCATAGTAAAAGTTGTTCAGTTCGATGGTTCCTATCTACCATATTCGGCTTTATAAGGCTATTACCAAACACCATGTATATAGAGTGAGTTGTAGACCTCGCGTTAAAAGGCAAAACAAATAATATACCTAGCAGTCCTAGGTTCTGTCACAGGTGTCAAACCTTATTATTTTCTTTCGATTATTGGCCAGAAATGTTTGATTTATTTATTGTCATGACAGTTTGGTTTAAATTGCGGTGTAGCTATGAAGCTATGAGTAGTTTGTTCTATTTTCTAATTGGTTGACGCAATTGATATGAAATTGACATGACAGGTGACAAATTGTAACGTTTAGGACACTGTATTGTTAATATAACATTTTAAAATATTCGTGGACTTACTTTTGTCTTTAAGGTCAGTTAATGTCTTACGACGAACTATATGATTTTAGAAAGGTAAAGACTTTGTGCGAATAATTACGCACATAATATCATCATAATTATTATCTTGTTAATATATAAAAGCATATCAGTCTCCGCTTGTATAAAATCATTTATTTAAGGATCGCATTCGTTCTATTCAGTCTAATTATAATTACATCAGACCTCAGCATATATGTTAAATAGCTTTTAATTGTGGCATCGCTATTTTAGGAAAAAATATACCAGAACAATTAAAATATATTTCGCAGAGTTCGGCCAAAAACATAACAAGTCGCACGCTAGATCGTTTGATGATGCGCTAATGCACACAGTCGCAGTAAATTAATTAACGAGATTATAACATGTCACTAGATGTCAGTACAGTAGTAGCATTGAGTTTACAACATGTGTCTAAATATTTAATTAATTTGCAGATAGGTAGGTACTTATACTTCGTCTGTACAATTCACAATATGAAGAATACATTCACAAATTAAAAAATTAAGTAATATAACTATTTAACAATAATGGCAGGTATTTCTATTGCATTGTAATTGATTGGGAACACATCGATTTCAGATTCATAATGTTCTTGGTGTTTTACACCAGGCTTCACATAAACTGAGTGTAGTAAAATAGGTACATTACATACACACGATACAATAAACAGAGCTTTCCGGTCATTGAAATTATGCGTGTGTGACCATTGCTGCTTATCAGCTGCATGTAATCGGTCTTGCAACTATTCACATGGATTAATAACTATAAATTAATACATAAAGAAATGAAGTCTTTAAAACCATCATGCAAACAATAAATAAGAAAACAGATTAGCTGCTCATGAAAATAGGAGTCAAGCGAGGCTTGTTTGAAAGAGTGTGAGTTCAGTGAGAGGCATTTGTTTTTAATTTGGCGTTTTATCAATTTCGTTGTTTCCGACTTCCTTAACGCAACTGCTAAAGTATTAAACTGGGCATCAGAACAAATACAGATTTTGCCAGTAAAAAAAAAATCAAGATTTTTAGCGCACACGAGTGACTAATCCGTAGATCGCGATGCACTTTCAACAAAAAGTGCTTTTAACAATAACTATAACTCAACAAAATCGACAAATTCGCCACTCGCGTGTAAAGATAAAAACATCGCCGGTCACACGCTAAGAACTGAATAAAATTAATTTGTACACGACCTAGTCAACGTACCTATACACACTTTACATCTTACATAGTAAACTTAACATTAATAGGCTATGTCAAAAATGACACCGATACAACTATTTTATTGAGGTAAACTATATAGGATTCACGTCGAAACAGATCGACTCTCAATATCGCCTCAGCAAAAATATTAATTTCCTGATATGAAACGAACCGTCAGACGAAAAAACCGCGCGTGCGCCTCGGCGGCGGCTACCCGCTATGTGATTCCATAGACAACGAGACATCGAATAGGTCGGTAGTTTTTTAAGGCGAGGCCAGTTCACGATCTGATGAAAAGATTGATTTTTGAAGTTCCAATGTGAAGAACTGATGTAGAATTCTACTTCACAAAAATTACTGTAAACTGAAAAAGAAACAAAGGAACACAATAACCGAACAGAATATTTAAAAATGGCTTGGTATCTCTGTAAAAAAATCCTGAATAACACCATAAAAACTTATAAAAATAAACTTCAAATAGTCAGATTTCGTAATTTTCAACGACAGTAATAGGATTTTTTATGCAAAAAGGATAGCTTTTTTATTGATCTAACACAATAACCATAATAAATAAATTTCATAAATCAATAAAAATCTACTAAATTTCGTCAAATTTCTGGCGAAGCGTCAATTAAAGCTATGCTATATTCAACCTTAGTCTAAAGACATAGTGAAAGAGTAAATTTCGTGAACTGCCTCGCCTTAATCAATTTTTCTTAGATTTTTTTAAAATGCAGCAATAGTAATTATTGTACACAATAGTTCGCCATAATCGATTATACGTCATGGTCATGGCAAATTAAAACGTTCTACGAGTTGATCTGTTTAAAAAAAAAGCTGCCAAGTGGTGCTTCGGAGCGATCGCCGAGTCGCACGCTAGCAATAAATAAACGAGGCGCCTCGCGGCGTCTGCCGCAACGCACGATTCACTAACTACACTTACACCTAGGATTCGAAGAGCCGAAGACCCCGGCGCACGAGCGACGTCCCGGCCGCGGCCCGCCGAGCCGCCGCCGAGTCTCGTACCTTCAGCACGAAAATCTATCGAAAGTGTCAAAATTTTCAGCCTTTGAAATTTTATTTCCCTCTAGGTGGCGACAAATTCCGACACAAACGACTGGATTCGATAGGTTTCGGTGGGATGGGTCGCGAAGCTTCGTCGCGCGGAGGGTCAACGAGCCTGAGGTAGATAGAGGGCGGGGCGGGGCGGGGGGCTAGCAGCCGGTGGTGGGGAGGTCGCCGTTGGCGGGGCGCGGCGCGCCGACGGGCCGCAGCGGCTCGGCGGCGGCGTCGTCGGAGGCGCGCGACCGCAGCGACGACAGCTCGCGCACCCACGACGCCAGCCGCCCCGACACGCCGAACAGGTTCGACCCCGACCCCGTCGCCACCGCGCCCACGTTCACCTCCGGCAGCTCCTGCTCCTCGTCTGTGGGGGACGAGACCACATATTTTATTAGTCTCCATTCCACTCTATGCAGACGCGATGAAGCGTGCTCGCGTGATATACGCTGCATTGGATATTATATACATATTGGAAGCACGCACATATACTGTGATCGAAAGGTTGGTTGATAAAGTTTAGAAGACCATTCCAGCTGACTGAAAAGTACCACTGAGAACCCTTATGCGTGGTGCTAGAAGTATTTACGTAAGACATAAGTGACTTGACCTCGTGTGTATGATAAATGTTTGACCTTTTGCTTGACAAACTCCAGTACAATATGTATGTACATTATACCCCTTAAATTACTAGCGTGCATCTTGGAAGAAATATCTACACGCTACGGGAAAGTGCTATCTGAATATAGGCGCATATGCCCAGCACAGCACATGTCATGTTTTACATTAATTTTCTAAATAATTAAAATATTGAGAATCTATCATATTCTGTACATGTAATCATTTTCATTACCTACAATATATAAAATTAAGATTGAAAAAAGCAAGATAAAAAGAACGTCTATAAAAAAAATATTGTTGATACCTAAAAAAACTAAAAGTAAAGATTTAGCGAAGGCAGAAAGTTTGTATAAGAAGCGTTCTCTAGAGCGGCATTGCTGAAATAATTAGGTATATACTTCTCCTAAACAACTTCAAAATTTATAAAATGCGAAGAATTAAGAATATAGTGAACGCCCCAAAAATATTGCAGCATAAATATAGCAGTGCTACCCTCCCTACCCGACTAGTAACTACGATGGATGGCCACTCGACAAATGATAACATAAGAGTGCTCTATACACTGTGAGACATGCATACCGTTACTTACGGTTAGTGCGCCGTCTGCTCGCCACATAGATCGTCTGTGACGGCTATTCGGGCAATAAGTTCATGTATTAGTATCGAAAATATTCAAAAATAGCACAGATCCAATGTTATCATTTACTAATGAGGGCCGATCTGAATTGACAAATTATTTTAAGAGAAATTTTGAATAGTTTTTACTGATAATTATTTTATTGAACTGTGCTATATAAAACTATATATTTATACTCATCTTGGAATCGTATTATTATTTGAAAGTTAATGACACTAGTCGGGTGTCTAGCACTGATTGCTGGTATTTGATAGTAGAACAAATTTTGCGTCCAACATTTAGTCACCGGGAGACTGCTGTGTAGAGTGTAGAGCTACCTGCAACTGAGACATGAACTTACTAATATCGTCCGATGAAGGAGGCTGTGTAGAGTGTAGAGCTAGCTGCAACTGAGACATGAACTTACTAATATCGTCCGATGAAGGAGCACTGCAGCGCTTATCTAAACGACGTGACAGAACGAAAACAGAGTTCCTCAATTTAACGACTCTAGATAGAGTACTGACCTGTTTGAACTGACTCCACTCTTAAAACTTGTAATGTCACTGTTGTCATATAATGTTTATGCTGACTTCTGCTACGGCGATAATCTAAACGCCACGTGGAACAAAAGGAGTTCATAGGGTATACTAACCTGAGCGGGGGCAGAGCGCTGCGGGACGTACGACAGGAACGAGGGCTGTTGGTGCAGCAGTACTGTACCGCGCTAGTGTAGTACTGACACACCCCAGACACTCCATACAACCGCCCATGGGCGTACCCAGGTTCTGGGCCAGGGGGGGCAAATCTATTGTATCGCCCCCAGGGCCCCCCCTCCCCCTGGGGCCCGGGGCAAATTTATTAATTTATTGTAAATCAAATATATTGTATGGCAAATAAGAACTTTTATTAATAACAATTGATAGTTAGTTGGAGGTAAACAAAATCCAGGGGGGCAGCTGCCCCCCCCTGGGTACGCCCATGCAATCACCCCACTATAAACAGATGACGTCGGCGCCAGGTCGGCCACGAGCCGCAGGAACGAGGGCCGCCGGTGGGGCGGGCGGCATCACCAGTACTGTACGCGCTAGTGTAGTACTGACCGGCGGCGGAGCGCTGCAGGGCGTACATCTCCTGGCCCTGCGGCGTGTGGAAGAAGGAGCGGTGCTTGAAGGCGGGAAGCGCGGTGGGCGCCAGGTCGGCCACGAGCCGCAGGAACGAGGGCCGCTGGTGGGGCCGGTGCGCCCAGCACGCGCGCATCAGCTCGTACAGCCGGTCCGGGCAGTGCTCCGGCCGCTCCATCACGCCGCCCGACACCACGTACCGGAGCACTTGCTCGTTTGATAGCCCCTGCACAACATTATATTATCGATGGGGGTCCATTGATCAAGAGCATCGAAGACTTTAATTACCTATTGAATTTTGATGTAAGATTAGTTTAATAAAGATTTTATTATTATTATTTTATAATCCACACGCAAAGCTAAATCGCAAATGGCGCCAGCGGTGACCCGACAGCTATTTGTGATCGGTTAAAATAAGTCGGAAAAGAGATTTGAAACAACTAATCGAACGATTTTAGGACAGTCGCTTGTGGCGCCATTAGTTCCTCAGTATGCATCCCCATTAAACAACCCCTCCGGATCATAATAAGGTCTTACATGAATGTCAAAAAGACAAATTCTCAAAATAATCTCAAACATCATAATATATAGTGGTGGCCAGATAATTAAGGACGCCAGGCAATTTTCATACAAACGAAGTAACTTTGAAGCCATAGTTCTCCGCCAAGGATTGACCTAGCTGTGACCTGATGATGGCCATCCAGGGAATGAATGGAGGAGATTCAGATCGCTATACACACCCAACTGATCAGCATTTTAAGATATATAAGGATCTGAGTTTTCAGTTTCAGGATTTCCATACATTTTTATACGTATTACGCGGTATTTTTAAACACATCCTTATATCTCTTAGAATGCTGATCAGATCAGTTAGGTGTGTAGAGCGATCTGAATCTCCTCTATTCACTCCCGGGATAGCCATCATCAGATCACAGCTAGGTCAATCCTTGGCGGAGAACTATGGCTTCAAAGTTACTTCGTTTGTATGAAAATCGCCTGGCGTCCTTAATTATCTGGCCACCACTGTATGTATGATCATCCATCAGCTGCGTCGCGTTAACCGCTTACTGTGTTTTACATGTTTGAATTGGTTGATTGAACTAACTGGACTAACCAAATTACAGGGAGATTATGAGTTGGATATTACTAAGGTAAATACCTGGTAGGGCTGCATAGCGAGCGTCGCCATCTCCCATAAAACGACGCCATAACTCCATATATCGCTGCCACTGGAAAATACCTGTCCGACAAAATAGAGCACATTAAAGACCTGTTTAACAATCAAAAATAAACACGGAAATCGCAGTGTAGATATTTATAAGTGACAAACGACAAGTGCATTCTTTTTTTTTTTTATTATCTAATTTTTAAAGGACTTTTATCTTACAAGATATGCCAGTCCTATCGTATCCTTAACCTGCTAATCACATACTAAAATATACAATACAACAATTACAAGTTTAATTGCTAGATTGCGAGGGCATTGATCACCGATGACTGGCCATATCACAAATGTATTTGGCTGAACTAGAGGTTGGTTCACTAAGTAAGCTCTGAAAGATGCCTAAGTCCAATTTATTTATATTCAGAGCAGTCATTAGCGTTCGACGCTAAATAGACTTCATTTTCAATGTTCTTCAACTTTATCTTCTTTCAAATCCCATAATACTAGAGGGATCTTGCATTTAAATATTGACAACAGCATGGGCGTACCCTGGTTCTGGGCCAGGGGGGGCAAATCTATTGTATCGCCCCAAGGGGGGGGCAAATTTATTGTAAATCAAATATATTGTATGGCATATAAGAACTTTTATTGATAACATTTGATAGTTAAGTAGTTGGAGGTAAACAAAATACAGGGGGGCAGCTGCCCCCCTGCCCCCCCCCTCGGTACGCCCATAAACAACACTAAGTTTGGTGCACTCACCCCGTCTTTTAAGCTCTCGGGGCTCATCCACCGCACCGGCAGTAGGCCCTTGGTGCCTTTCCTATAATAATCAGTCTCATAAATGTCTCTGGTCATGCCGAAGTCCCCCACTTTCACCGTGAGATCCCCGGAGACCATGCAGTTGCGCGCCGCGAGGTCGCGATGCACAAACTTTTTGGCCGATAGGTAAGCCATACCGTCGGCTATTTCGATAGCCATCTGCGAAAGAAAAGACATTTATTAAAATCATGATACAATTAAATTAGATTAGTTAAATTAGTAAGTGAGAGATCTCTCGTCGAATCCAACTCGGATGGGCAGCATTCGGGTAGCTTCGAAAAATCTTTGCGTCCGACTTACCTCAATGATGGGAATATTTTATTTTTTATTATTTTATTGTTTGTTAGTGATAATAATTTGTTTTTTTATGTAGTTAGTGCTTATTTAAATTTAAATTTCCGACACAATGTTTTATTGTTTTATGGAATAAATAACTTATGAACTTAGTGTCTCAAGACGAAAGTCCATGTCCAGACCCCCTAGCCAAAGTAACATTTGGAAATCTTCGTTATCGCTTCGCTTTCAAAACATGGTATGGGATTGACATAATTTTAAAACGACAAATCCATACATTTTTCGGAGCGAAGCGATAGCGAAAATTTGTAAATGTGACATTGGCTACAGGCTCAGTGCGTTGCCAGTGATGAGATGACTTACGGCAGTAAAACGTGGTCGCTAACTATGGGTCTGACTAAGAAGACTCAAGGTCACCCAGCGTGCAATGGGGAGAGTTATGCTCGGCGTTTCTCTGCGCGATCGAATCAGAAATGAGGAGATCCATAGGAGAACCAAAATAACTGATATTGCTCAGCTGAAGTGGCAGTGGGCGGGACATATAGCGAGAAGAACCGATGGCCGTTAGGGCGGGGCGGTTCTGGAATGGCGACCGCGCACCGGACGACACGCACGGCACTGAGCAAGTAATCACTAAGTTTTACTCCGTGGGTAGGCCCCCTACAAGGTGGACTGACGTGAGGCTAAAGGTCGCGGGATGAACAGCTGTCAAATGCGCGTACATATTATAACAGTACCTGCAGTATGTTCTGCAGCGTGGGCGCATTCTGCGGCCCCTTGCGGTTGTTGTCCGCCTCGGCGTCGGGCCGGTGCGACCGCAGGTAGGTCTTGAGGTCGCCCAACTCCATCAGCTCCATGACCACGAGCGTGGGCTGCCCGCGGGACACGACGCCCAGCAGTCGAACCACGTGGTACGTGTCGAACGCCTTCATCACCGACGCCTCGTTCAAGAACTCGATGCGCTCCCTACATACCAACAATAAGTTTGTTTGACTATATTCTTTCTATGTAAATATAATCTTAAGATCGATAGCTTTATTCGAAAAACTTATTTATCTATCATTGTGAATCTCTTACCTGTCAGTGGCATGTTCATTGACAGTTTTCACAGCGCACCGAGTTTCCGGTTTGCCTTTTTCAATGCCCTTTCCAATACCTTCATACACCTGTAAAAAAATAAGAAACATCGTTTATTTGATTTGCAAAGCTCATGAGCCCTATATTTTTGAATCATAGAGTAAGATAAATAAAATTTTGAATCCTCCGGCTGGCATCGAACGATCTTACTACTAATGTAAGTGTAGTACAGAGACACAAACTTATCTGACCTGCTAGCGAATTACGTAACTCTGTTGCTAACAATTCTCGATTGAAATCGATTGAAAGCGCAGTTACATTGCTGCTTTAAGTAAGATAGTTGTCACATTGGTTCTTACTAAAGCAGCGATGTAACTGCTATTTCTGTCAGAGTTGATTGCAACAAAGTTACGTAATTACCCCCCCGGTGGCCAAAACTGAAACTAAGTGTTATATTACATATTGTCACCTAATTTACGCCGTCGACTACATAAACTAGAGTGGTCACAGAGGGTTGCCAACCATCCCGCAATACGCGGGACGTCCCGTTGCTGAGACCCTTAACGAGACGTCCCGCTCAGGGTGTGTGCGGGACGCTAAATGTCCCGCTTTTCGGAATTAGCTACGCACTCACATACATCGAATGATAAACCGATTAAAAATCACATATAAACCGATTAAAAATCGCGCTGCGTGGCCGATTTTTTACTATAGACAGACAAGATTATAAGATAAGTGGATGAAACTGACTAAAAATCGGGTTTTAAAATATATGTATATGTATAAAGTATGTTATAAAATCTTTACGAGTTTTTTCGTTTCTGTACATTTGTAGTATAGGCAGGTCCCGCTTTTTTTGGTTAAGTCCCGCATAAAAATTTCTGATATTCCGGATATCCGTGAATGAATAGGGATGACTAATGAATAAAATAACGAAATACTATTAAAAATCGTAAACATATTAAACTTTTAGAGTAGCTTGTATACCTCTTGGTATTATATAATGCATATTATTTATTTTATGACCCTTCAAAGTTGGGTGGACAAGTCCATTTAAAAAGTATAAAATTTATTAAAATAAATGATACCTTTAATTAGTCCATAAAATGTATAGCAAATTTGTCTAAGAAACTATTTTGATAAACACAATATTTAATATAGCTGCCGAACAAATTTCCTGCTCGTTGCATACAAACTTCTCAGGCGTGACGTCATCACTTAGTAGCCGTTAGTATGGAGCGTTTTTGTGCGAGTCCATTTGTGTGCATTTCACACTGTGATATCTCGGGCAGTTTTCATGCTAGCGAATTAATTCTTTTACCAATGTTTCTTTTTTTGAGAGGTAATTTATGTAACATAAAATAAAAAAAGTTGTCATCATCCCTATTCCAGCTAGCAAAATGACACAGAACTTAGCTCTATATCGGTGATATGAACAGTCGCATGTGATACAGAAACGTTTGTATCATTGTAAAAAGGCCCCACTTTTATCACTATAAAGTGATACAGTGTATCTATTGTAGCTCCACTTGGACTAAACAGATACATATCAGTGACCTCGATTCAGTTGTAACACAAAATAAGCAAAAGAGTCGCAGCTACATACATCGGAGTTTTTGATGACATATTAGTGATAATGATACTATGATAACACTATTTGAATAAAGTGAATAACGCACGTACTGCTGGTGATTTATTTTATCAGAAAGAAAAATATTCATATACTATTTCGTTAACTAATGTTTTGTATGTCACCATCGCCATCGTATGCTCCATTTGTATTATCCAATTTATGAGTGTAAGAAAGATTAGTGTAAGTGCAATGTCAAATGCGTTTGCAATTCTATTGATAAATTAGTAGCATAATATTATTGTTTTTTTAGTGCCCCCTTCGAATTCATAGTATTTAATTAAAAAATATATTTTATTTATCAAATTATTTGTGACGACAATTATAATATTATTAATAAGTGTTAGTGTTGCTGCTACTCAGACGATATACAACATGACGCGGCCATTACGATAAATTATATTTTGGTGATATATGAGCGCGCACAAAGCTTCATTACATCTTATGAGTGCTATTAGGATCCCCATCTCATTTATTTATCACAAGTCTTAAAAGATACTTATATACAGCACATTGTGTTTTAATAGCACAATGAAACCTACTATACAACATAATTGCTCCATATTCAAGTTAATGAGTATCAATTTGTAGCTGTGTTATATATGTTGTATAAAACAGCTGAGAAAACGTTCATATGATATGTTAATATGACAATTTAGCTGTATATCCTTATACAGGTAATAAGTGTTTCAAACACAGATATACAACTAGCAGTGTTAAGCGTTACTTATGTATATAAGTACTTTAATATCACTACTTAGTGATAAAAGGCCTATTATCACATTTTTGCTAGC
The DNA here is from genome assembly GCA_950108535.1 of Agriphila straminella. Classification (NCBI taxonomy): domain Eukaryota; kingdom Metazoa; phylum Arthropoda; class Insecta; order Lepidoptera; family Crambidae; genus Agriphila; species Agriphila straminella. The sequence continues at coordinate 6,628,919 of OX467306.1, read as the reverse complement.
TGGGTAGGAGTTGGCAACCCCACAGTATAGTGACTGGGCCCATACTCCGGGTCAAACAGTTTTTTTTGTAGTTCCGCGTTGACCGACGCGATCAGTTTGTCAGTAAATGCAGCAGTAATCACGACTCACCATTCCAAACGACCCTTGCCTCAGCTCTTTGACCAGCTGCACATTAGTGCGCGGCACCTCCCAGTCGTCGGGCACGTACACAGTGGGCACGTACTCGGGGTTGACCGACGCGATCAGTTTGTCAGTAAATGCAGTAGTAATCACGACTCACCATTCCAAACGACCCTTGCCCAAGCTCTTTGACCAGCTGCACATTACTGCGCGGCACCTCCCACTCGTCGGGCACGTACACGGTGGGCACGTACTCGGGGTTGACCGACGCGATCAGTTTGTTCGCCTCCGCCGGTGAGAGCACCCCCCGGCGCGCGTACCACACGCCTCCGCCCGCCACCAGCGCCATGGCGAGGCAACCGCCCACTAGGCCCCATACCCATTCGTAGCCTGATTCCGCAGTGCGCTCCTAACGCAATATAAATAGGAGTTAGTTATACTTGCAAACGAGCAAAGAGCGTGAATTTTGAAATTGAGTTTTGGGCATTTTGAAAATATAGTTAAGTTAAAAAATATTACACGCTTATACATATAGGTAAGTACCACAAAAAAGTTGAAAATAAAAAAGCTTTTAAAATAAACGAAAAAAACCTTCTTCAAAAACATAAAAACAAAAACAGCTTAAAAAGCAAGAAATAATAATATTCAAATTAGTACGCATTAAAATTAGTACCTAGTAAAGTTTTTTTTAAAGAGGTTTTTGAAAACGATTTTGGAACTTAATGTACAAGTTTTGGTTTAAGAACAGGGCCTAATCGCGCTAATTTTCAGTGATAAAACCAAAGCTAAGTAAATATAACTAAAATGACAACGTTACGTTATTGGTTTTATCGTTCAGAATTACCGCGATTGGGCTCCAGGCAATCTTCGAGAACCTAATGTGCTGTTGGCCGCACGCTACAGAAATGTCGACAATCTTATACAAAACCATTAATTACAGTAATATTGAAGATCCTAAGGCTCCAAGGCCTCCCCAAGGATCTCCACGATGATCGGTCCTGCTTGGCCCGCGTCCAGCGGCTTCCCGCGACCTTCACCATCACGTCGGTCCACCTTGTCGGGGGCCTACCCACGGAGCCGAGTCCGGTGCGCGCGAGCCATTCAAGAACCTTTCTGCCCCAACGGCCATCGGTTCTTCTCGCTTTGTGTCCAGCCCACTCCCACTTCAGCTGAGCAATCCTTCGAGCGATGTCGGTTACTTTAGTTCGCCTGCGGAGCCTTAGAGGGAGAGAGGCCTATACCCAGCAGTGGGTGTCGTGCAGCTGATATGATAAGGCTCTGATCTAAGCTGAAAAACGGAAGAAAAGTACGGTACCCACCGGTATGTACACGTATATGTCGGACACATTCCCGGCGCCGCTGACGGTGATGGGCGTGATGCGTATGCTGTAGTTGCCGGCGTGCAGGCTGCGCAGCATGTACGACCGCCCGTTGCTCTCGTAGTCGTCCGCCATCAGGCACGTCTGTAGGGCCACGTCAGTAATGTAACCCACCGGTATGTACACGTATATGTCGGACACATTCCCGGCGCCGCTGACGGTGATGGGCGTGATGCGTATGCTGTAGTTGCCGGCGTGCAGGCTGCGCAGCATGTACGACCGCCCGTTGCTCTCGTAGTCGTCCGCCATCAGGCACGTCTGTAGGGCCACGTCAGTAATGTAACCCACCGGTATGTACACGTATATGTCGGACACATTCCCGGCGCCGCTGACGGTGATGGGCGTGATGCGTATGCTGTAGTTGCCGGCGTGCAGGCTGCGCAGCATGTACGACCGCCCGTTGCTCTCGTAGTCGTCCGCCATCAGGCACGTCTGTAGGGCCACGTCAGTAATGTAACCCACCGGTATGTACACGTATATGTCGGACACATTCCCGGCGCCGCTGACGGTGATGGGCGTGATGCGTATGCTGTAGTTGCCGGCGTGCAGGCTGCGCAGCATGTACGACCGCCCGTTGCTCTCGTAGTCGTCCGCCATCAGGCACGTCTGTAGGGCCACGTCAGTAATGTAACCCACCGGTATGTACACGTATATGTCGGACACATTCCCGGCGCCGCTGACGGTGATGGGCGTGATGCGTATGCTGTAGTTGCCGGCGTGCAGGCTGCGCAGCATGTACGACCGCCCGTTGCTCTCGTAGTCGTCCGCCATGAGGCACGTCTGTAGGGCCACGTCAGTAATGTAACCCACCGGTATGTACACGTATATGTCGGACACATTCCCGGCGCCGCTGACGGTGATGGGCGTGATGCGTATGCTGTAGTTGCCGGCGTGCAGGCTGCGCAGCATGTACGACCGCCCGTTGCTCTCGTAGTCGTCCGCCATCAGGCACGTCTGTAGGGCCACGTCAGTAATGTAACCCACCGGTATGTACACGTATATGTCGGACACATTCCCGGCGCCGCTGACGGTGATGGGCGTGATGCGTATGCTGTAGTTGCCGGCGTGCAGGCTGCGCAGCATGTACGACCGCCCGTTGCTCTCGTAGTCGTCCGCCATCAGGCACGTCTGTAGGGCCACGTCAGTAATGTAACCCACCGGTATGTACACGTATATGTCGGACACATTCCCGGCGCCGCTGACGGTGATGGGCGTGATGCGTATGCTGTAGTTGCCGGCGTGCAGGCTGCGCAGCATGTACGACCGCCCGTTGCTCTCGTAGTCGTCCGCCATCAGGCACGTCTGTAGGGCCACGTCAGTAATGTAACCCACCGGTATGTACACGTATATGTCGGACACATTCCCGGCGCCGCTGACGGTGATGGGCGTGATGCGTATGCTGTAGTTGCCGGCGTGCAGGCTGCGCAGCATGTACGACCGCCCGTTGCTCTCGTAGTCGTCCGCCATCAGGCACGTCTGTAGGGCCACGTCAGTAATGTAACCCACCGGTATGTACACGTATATGTCGGACACATTCCCGGCGCCGCTGACGGTGATGGGCGTGATGCGTATGCTGTAGTTGCCGGCGTGCAGGCTGCGCAGCATGTACGACCGCCCGTTGCTCTCGTAGTCGTCCGCCATCAGGCACGTCTGTAGGGCCACGTCAGTAATGTAACCCACCGGTATGTACACGTATATGTCGGACACATTCCCGGCGCCGCTGACGGTGATGGGCGTGATGCGTATGCTGTAGTTGCCGGCGTGCAGGCTGCGCAGCATGTACGACCGCCCGTTGCTCTCGTAGTCGTCCGCCATCAGGCACGTCTGTAGGGCCACGTCAGTAATGTAACCCACCGGTATGTACACGTATATGTCGGACACATTCCCGGCGCCGCTGACGGTGATGGGCGTGATGCGTATGCTGTAGTTGCCGGCGTGCAGGCTGCGCAGCATGTACGACCGCCCGTTGCTCTCGTAGTCGTCCGCCATCAGGCACGTCTGTAGGGCCACGTCAGTAATGTAACCCACCGGTATGTACACGTATATGTCGGACACATTCCCGGCGCCGCTGACGGTGATGGGCGTGATGCGTATGCTGTAGTTGCCGGCGTGCAGGCTGCGCAGCATGTACGACCGCCCGTTGCTCTCGTAGTCGTCCGCCATCAGGCACGTCTGTAGGGCCACGTCAGTAATGTAACCCACCGGTATGTACACGTATATGTCGGACACATTCCCGGCGCCGCTGACGGTGATGGGCGTGATGCGTATGCTGTAGTTGCCGGCGTGCAGGCTGCGCAGCATGTACGACCGCCCGTTGCTCTCGTAGTCGTCCGCCATGAGGCACGTCTGTAGGGCCACGTCAGTAATGTAACCCACCGGTATGTACACGTATATGTCGGACACATTCCCGGCGCCGCTGACGGTGATGGGCGTGATGCGTATGCTGTAGTTGCCGGCGTGCAGGCTGCGCAGCATGTACGACCGCCCGTTGCTCTCGTAGTCGTCCGCCATCAGGCACGTCTGTAGGGCCACGTCAGTAATGTAACCCACCGGTATGTACACGTATATGTCGGACACATTCCCGGCGCCGCTGACGGTGATGGGCGTGATGCGTATGCTGTAGTTGCCGGCGTGCAGGCTGCGCAGCATGTACGACCGCCCGTTGCTCTCGTAGTCGTCCGCCATCAGGCACGTCTGTAGGGCCACGTCAGTAATGTAACCCACCGGTATGTACACGTATATGTCGGACACATTCCCGGCGCCGCTGACGGTGATGGGCGTGATGCGTATGCTGTAGTTGCCGGCGTGCAGGCTGCGCAGCATGTACGACCGCCCGTTGCTCTCGTAGTCGTCCGCCATCAGGCACGTCTGTAGGGCCACGTCAGTAATGTAACCCACCGGTATGTACACGTATATGTCGGACACATTCCCGGCGCCGCTGACGGTGATGGGCGTGATGCGTATGCTGTAGTTGCCGGCGTGCAGGCTGCGCAGCATGTACGACCGCCCGTTGCTCTCGTAGTCGTCCGCCATCAGGCACGTCTGTAGGGCCACGTCAGTAATGTAACCCACCGGTATGTACACGTATATGTCGGACACATTCCCGGCGCCGCTGACGGTGATGGGCGTGATGCGTATGCTGTAGTTGCCGGCGTGCAGGCTGCGCAGCATGTACGACCGCCCGTTGCTCTCGTAGTCGTCCGCCATCAGGCACGTCTGTAGGGCCACGTCTTGCGCCTGTTTTATAAAAAAGTAAAGATAGGTAGGTATTATAGTGACGAGTTTAAGTCTCGGGGTTACGCGAAAACATTTGTATCTGGTCTTTTTCTTTACGTGTAAAGAGTATGGAAAATAACCTCACTTCTGCACTTTTTCGATGTTTTTCGTTGTTTTTTCATTATTATATGGACCTTGTCCGAAATAAACATTTTTATTTTTTTTATTTATCATAATAATCTATCTTGAATAAAAGTTATTGGAGCTATAACTTCACAGTACGTTAAAGTGTGTTTTGATGTAGAATTCAATGCGTTTTCGCTATTATTTACGCCCAAAAAAAATAAAAACCTACGCAAGCGCTTTTGATGATATTCTGTTTTTTTACAATTATCTGTTAGGTTTATACGCAATTTCATACTTGTAGCCAACTAGAGAATCTATTTAGCTTATCGTATGTTTTTTATGAGGAACTCGGTGGCGCAGTGGTTTAGCGCCTGGCCCAGCGATTGCGGAGGTTAAGCAAAGTTCGCAAGGGTCGGTCATGGGATGGGTGACCAAAAATTTATTATCTCGAGCTCCTCCGTGCTTCGGAAGGCCCGATAAACCGTTAGTCCCGGCTGCATTTGCAGTCGTTAACACCCACCAATCCGCATCGGGCCCGCGTAGTGGGTTATGGCCCATCCTCCTTACCACCCATAAGGAAGGCCTGTGCCCCAGCAGTGGGGACATTAAAAATAACTGATGGACATGTTTTTTGTGGCTACAACTTTATGTTTTCTATATAAAAATATGACCCGCGCAAACCATTTTTTCCTATAATGGACCCTTAACATACGTACGCACAAACACCAATACGAGGTCTCACAGAGGCAGTGGACGCACAGCGTCCCACCTACCAATCACACGTAACACGTAAAACAAACGAACCAATCACGGAGCCCTATTTCAATGTAGTGCCTTCGCATAGGCAAGGGTCATTTGAGTATCCTGAGTTTGGTCTTGAATACGGGTGTAAGTATAGATCTATCGTTAGGTTAGGACTCGTGATTTCCCTACCCTTATCCTATCTCGTTTATTTGAGGTCGGCACAATGGGTCCTTCTTTTTCTGTTATCCGTCATTAAATTGCATTCCATCTCATTCATATCAGTCTACTGTTAGGATTAAACCATATACATCACTTTTATATATGTAAGTATCCACATGTAAGCGACACGCCACACCACAATAGGCTTGTTTCCATTAAGAATAAATATAATGGATAGGGGTTTATAATGATTAATTATATTATGGAGAAAATAACAAACAATTTTAATTATTAAAAGCGTTAAAGATTAATAATATTTTTAAAAAATAAATTTCGTAAAATGAAACCTTTAGTCACGTGACAGTAAACACCAATCAGAAAGCGTTACGTCACGCCGTGCGAAACTCCAATCTTGTCTTTGACGTTTCGAGTATCACTACCGGAGGCGCGTTCCAAACCTACACTCCGAGTGCAACCTAACCACAACCGAACGCAAGTTTTAGCCACTTTTTCCGTATTTCTCCATTGTTTGGAACATATATAAATAACTGGTTTGGCGTTTTTATAGTCGTGCTATCACACTGGGGCTCTATACAGTACTTATAATATGAGAAATTCATTTTTAAACGATAAAAACTAGCTATAACGTACGAAGACACGATCGCTCTTTTGTTTGTTTTGCACGGCGTGACGTCATTCAAGACGCCATGACAGTCTTGTGCGTTTTGGAACCAAATTAAAATTGGTTTTTTAAAACGCGAAATTTATAATGTAAACGCTCGATTAAAAATAAATAAACCTTTTTTTTCGATAAAATGCCTAATAAGCTAAAATATTAAGCAGTTATTGAAATTTTGTCAACTAGCCTATTTGTAGCGTGTGACGACCACCGGCGTTTTACCGTGTGCGGCGATGCGATGAATGAAAACTACAGGAATAGGTCAGTGGCGGCATTTTGTGGTTGAGGCGTGGCGCCCGTGTGCGGGGACCCTAAGAGAAATTGTGAAAATTAATCCGTAACTTAAAAACAAGTATTATTAGTAACCTGGTTGGAGTCTTCGATAGGCGTGTAGTGCACGTTGTAAGCGACGACGAATCCGTTGGGGTTCTGCGGCGGTTTCCACGTCACGTTCACGTCGGGCAGCGTTTTGTTCGAGGGCAGCACTTCTGCTTGCAAATTTGTTACTACGTCAGCATTAGCTGCAAAAGAAAGATATTCATTAGCACTTTCTTTCAGCCATCGAATGGAATTTTTAATAATTTTATATTAGCGGTGATGATGCAGTATTACTTGTATGTGGTATTATTAAGGGGTGCATTCTATACACATAAGTCGTTCGGCATCGCGGCTCTTCTTCAGTACGAAGACCATGAAGATTATCGAAGAAAACTGATTTGTGCCGACTAAGCTCTAGTGATCTAGAATCAACTACCCCTTTGGCACTAGCCGAATAAGCCGAACAAATAAGTGTGAAGTAAATGGCTTTGTCTGCCAATACCGAATATGCCGACTCGCTTATATTTAAAACCTTTTTTCAAGTTATCAGATCGTGGAGATCAGAAAGTGTCACCTACATGTTAACTCAAACACGTTTAATAGCATGCATCGTATACCGTTTACAGTTTATGTACAATGCGATTAAACTGACAATAGCCGGTGATTCGCTGCAACTTCACTTGAAAATGTATGGCAAAGATAACATTTTACAAAATGAAATACTTAAGTAAGTACGTCGTTTTGTGCCGCAAGTGCTCTGAAGATAATCACTTCAGTTGTATAGCCCGATTCAAACTTTGACTTTTGTGAAGTTAGCCACTATGCGCGTAGCCGTGCCGCACCACACGTCTCTCTAACATCGAATTTGTGATCTGCGCATCGTCTCGCGCGATGTTCACAGAAGTCATAAAGTCACAGCATAACTAATAGTACTTACCTACAAGTACAGAAGCAGCACTCCGCAAAGTCATTTAAATAAATAGCGACTTTTGCTCCGACACAATAAAGAGCAATTCTGGAGGCTTACCATCACCTTTTAGAAAACCATCATGTTTTATGAACGTTTTGTTATAAGCTTACAATAAGATTTTTCAAATTCGTACCACAACCTGCACAAAGTAATAATACTTTATTCCTGCCAAAGAACGAATGATATTGCGAAATTGTCTATTCCCTGCTAGCCATCACTACGGCTTATTAGCTATCTACACTTGACACTGGCAAAAATTACTTCCAAGAGGAAAGTAGATTGCCAAAACAAAATAATAAGAAGAGAAAAATGGCCAAGAATGCGCTGAATGCGACAATTAAAAAAAATGTGTAGGCCCGCTTGTGTTTGAACTTTGTAAATTAATAAAATTTTATATTTTAAACTTAAATGTCGGACTTAAAGTAAGTAAATACAGATTTCCTTTCATCACCTTTAAACGCGCAGTGCTTTAGTTTAACTATTACCTAAGTATTATTTCTTATTATATGACAATAAAATTAGAACTTCTATGGGAGTTTCTAAATTCCAATAAGGATATTGCTTCGGCCTATAATAGGTCGTTGCAGGCTAAAGAATACACTCGCACAGAAAATGCAACGAAATTACAGCAACAGCAGCAGCTAATTTTACAGGGGACTTCAGCAGAGGTTTCAACTCCTCGATGAGGTTATAAACCAATTTCTTGGTAAGTCGATAACGTTTCACAAACTCAGCATCCTCTAATTCGAAGGGATCACTTTCTTCAACGCAACATTAGTCGACGCTGCCTTCGATTTCTATTGGTTTCTGCGTTATCGGCTTCCAAAAACTCAAATACTTCGTATTCACTTCACTGTCCATCCGAAAACAAGTGTGTCCATCAGCCATTTTTGATGTCCCCACTGCTGGGGCACAGGCTTCCTTATGGGTGGTAAGGAGGATGGGCCATAACCCACCACGCGGGCCCAATGCGGATTGGTGGGTGTTAACGACTGCAAATGCAGCCGGGACCAACGGCTTAACGTGCCTTCCGAAGCACGGAGGAGCTCGTGATAATAAATTTTTGGTCACCCATCCCATGACTGACCCTTGCGAACGTTGCTTAACTTCCGCAATCGCTGGGACAGGCGCTAAACCACTGCCCCACCGAGCTCCTCCGAAAACAAGTATTTGTTATCAAATAGAAATGAAACATAACAACTATAATATTACATTCACAATGAAGAACAATATGTATAAAAACGTTTCACTTACTGTTTATGACGCAATTTCCAATTTCTAAATAAAATAACTCAAAATAGTTTTGTTTCCGTCGAGAAAAAGCAACTTTTTTAAGACTGCAAAATTTCTCAATATTTGACACAAAAACAATAATGCTAGCTGTCAAAAGACACGTCGTGGTACGGTTTAAGTGAACGATTGAACGATGACGTCACAAAACTTCCAACGGAAACATTATTACAATAATCATACTTTATGAAGGTCGTAGTACGAAATTGCATGGTAAGAATGTTATAATACTGCGCTAAGACATGGCAGTAGGCACCCAGGTCGCGCAGCGCTAATGGCCTAAAGTTATATTTACCTTTGCCTCTCTATCGCGTGCTCTTACCTTTTCTGACGACGCGGCGCAACGTTAGGGTTGTCTTTTTTAAATAAACTGCGTAGCATATATTATCATAATGTGAAAAACGACAAATTGTTTACTGGTTTTTTGATTTTGACATCATCCGTACACGGCACAGTATTGTCGATTCGACATTGTTACTGTTATAAAGAGACAATAGCTACGCAGGCAGTAAGATGCCGCGTGCGTGACTACACGGGCGGGCGTGTGGCGGCCCCCTGCTCACTCGTGCCTTCGAAGGCACGGATAGCGGTAGGTGCTTATCGCGCGACCGACGAGTGAGTGAAGGAGGCCTGATAAATTTTGAATCGGGCTATACCTACATTGTTATATCTCTAGGCTCAAGTGCGTAAACTACAAACTGACCAAGTTCTAAGGTGCGGAATGTGTTGAAGGCCCGCTTGGAGCACCACTGCTCGGAGTACGTGGAGTCCTGCTCGTTGTCCTCGCGCTGGCGACACGCCCACACGTTCACCGTGTACCACGTGAAGTGCCGCACGTCGCGCACCGCCAGCGACGTCCAGTTGCTCGACAACTTATAGTACAGGGACTGCACGTAGCCTGAGGACACGTACACTTCATTCGTTACCACTATAAGTCAACTAAGTGGTAAATTAATTTAATCCTTTTAGTCCGTAAGCCCGCGACAATATTGCCTACGTTATATGACATCACGATGAAATGCATGGCACGCGGTCGGAAATGTTGTGCAGAGCGAGTATCAGAAGATTATCGCAAATACAATTGGCCGGAAGCTTGAGAAAATCCTTCACTTCCGGTCAAAATTTTAAAGTTATATTTAGGTCATGTGACATCAGTACGAGACCCGTGGCATCATTTAGCCTTCAATAGTAAAGAGAGTGAACATAAGTCTGTCACTTCTGAAATGGCCTGAAAGTACTTGACAGACTTCCGGCCATTTCAGAACTGACAGACTTATGTAAACTCTTTCTACTTAACTATTGAAGGGCTAAATGATGCCACCCCACGAGTCTCGTACTGATGTCACATGACGTAAATATAACTTTAAAATTTTGACCGGAAGTGAAAGATTTTCTCAAGCTTCGGGCCAATTTTATTTGCGATAATCACCTCACTCTGCACAACATTTCTGACCGTGTGCCATGCATTTCATCGTGATGTCATATAACGTAGGCAATATTGTCGCGGGCTTACGAACTATTTTACTTTTAAGGCGAGGCCAGTTCACGAAATTTACTCTTTCACTATGTCTTTAAAATAAGGTTGAATATTGCATAACTTTAATTGACGCTTCGCCAGAAATTTGACGAATTTTGGTACATTTTAATTGATTTCTGAAATACTGGATCATTTATTAAAAATGTACTCGGTTATTGTGTTAGATCGATAAAAAAGCTATCCTTTTTGCATAAAAAATCATATCACTGTCGTTGAAAATTACGAAATCTGACGATTTGAAATTTATTTTTATAAGTTTTTATGGTATTCTTCAGGATTTTTTTACAGAGTTACCATGCCATTTTTCAATATTCTGTTCGGTTAATTTGCTTCTTTGTTTCTTTTTCAGTCTACAGTAATTTTTGTGAAGTAGAATTTTACATCAGTTCTTCACATTGGATGTTCAAAAATCAGACTTTTCATCAGATCGTGAACTGGCCTCGCCTTAATGCGAAAGTATGACTTTTAATGGCGTTTTTATGCCAACCGAAAATTGGGAAACTAAGTCAAATCAATATTTTTTTATGAATACTAATTTGACGGCATATGGAAGTTGTATGTATGTACTATCAAAGCTAATAAACTAAAAAAAAAAATGTTAGAACTGATAGATAAACTAGGCATTTTTTTGTCGAATTAAATGAGTTACAAATAACTAAGAGTACAGGTCAAACTTCTTTTGACTTAAAACTTCCTCATACCACTCAAATGTAAAACACAGTTGATAAAATTTTACAAAAATATACCTACTTAGTTCGGCTAGGTGAATAAAATAGACTACTTCAAAGTAAAATTTTAAATTACCACATGCAATTTTCATATCAATCAGCCTGGTGAGCGCAGCAATATTTCGAATACAATATCATACATATTCTACAAAACTCATGCAATAATAATAAAATTAGGTATTCTACTTATTGAAAACATGCGTCAATCGCTTCGCTCATCCAGTACATGAAAAAAAAAGAAAAATGATGCTAACGTGAAATCGGTTCGTTCATCTGTGATGATAGAGCAGAGCATGCAGCAACCGGATACCCGTGACATAAAACAAATAGTTCTGTGGTTGTAACCTGTACTATTCTCCTTTACGACGCAAACATTAGGCTCGATGTGACTGCACATTGCTGAAACGAAAATGTTGAGATGGACGTGATGAGGTTCGTGTACGATTACAAGCATGACATAGATGAAGAACAAGCATAGAGAGATACGCTTCAAGGTTGCGTTAATGGTCATTATGATTGCGGTGACGCGATTCTTGCGGACTACGCGTACAATCTTTTCCTCTACGTTCTACGTTAGACTATTGATTGATAGTGAAGCGTGAAGAATGAGGTTGTATTCGGAATCCGCAAGGGTGTGAGGAAGAGAGGAGATGCTTACCGTCTCTGTCGGTGGTGTTGGTGTAGTTGAAGCCGAGCACGGGGTCCGAGTTCTCGGTGAGGATGACGAGCATGCTGTTTAGGGTGAAGTCGATCGAGCGGCGCGCGCGCACGTTGCCCGCGTTCTCAGGACTTTTCTCACGGTTGGACCTATCTGATTTTATATACACCTGGGGAACATACCAATTAAAGTAAGTTATTGTTACAAAACATAGTTTCTCTTTGCCTGGGCCCTATTAGATAAACATGACAATTTGTCGCCTGCCATGATATTTTGCTGCTGTGGACTGCGATTCTTGCAGTGCATCACCACAGAATACCTAATTGGCACCAATATTGCGAATACTGTGACCCGCGAACCCCGAGCCACGGACAAATTTATCAAAACCATGAAACATGTCTGACGTGTCATAGGCTCCACAACTCAACAGGATAGAAGAAGAACAATGACCAGCGAACTTATCTAAGACATACCCCATTCTGCAGCTCATTTTCAAAGTTGATAGTTTCGTCTCGCTCTTCCTCGGCGTGCGACGTGAACTTGGTGCCGCGAGACTCTTCCTTGCAGGAACAGGAACCGTTCTTCACCTCGCCTGTGGTCTTTGCTTCTTCCTTCTCTGGGGCTATTTCGCCGCGGCCCGCAATTATGTTTGCTAACGCGTTAGCTAAAGAGAGTAACATCATATTACATACATAAATTGTCGGCGTTACAGACAGGGTTAATTTCAGTAAGAGACCTAATATTCAATAGGTAATTAGGGCATTATTGTATCTCGATAGTTTAAAATTTCTGTAATGCTAAATCCACCCTTATTATCTTATTTGCTATAATTATGTAATAGGCGACAACTGAGTAAATTATCAGAATCATAGATAGATTTAAGATTTATTGGATGTTGATATTTTAAAAGTTCTGTAGTTAAGTACCTACTTAACTCCTCGCGATATTGAAATACGACATAAGACTATAATACTATAATATAATAACCTTAAGATCTTTTATGTACCACATGACGTAATAAACTAAGTATATCTAGGTAGATAAAAGATCAAAAAAAGTCATAAAAAATCTTAAGGTTATTATATTATAGTAAATTAGTCTTATGTCGTATTTCAATATTGCGAGGCAGCTTCATGATGTATAGACGCATTTCGCGTGCCAACGTGACGGTGCCGTACAAATTACCGATCAATGAGCATTTTGGCATTTGGTTATCGATGTTGTGTAAAAAAACATTGAACTTAATTTCTAGACTAACATTGAGTTGTATGTACCAGAAGATTGTATGGTAAGTAGACTTACGGTTGCCGCAGTAGTTGTTCCTCCAGGCGAGTATCTTGGGGCGGTTGTAGCTGTTGGCCTGGATCTTGACGTGGTACAGCATGATGGTGCCGTTGGGCATGGTGGGCGGCGACCACTTGATGCGCACCGAGTGCGGCCCTGTCGACTCCACCGTCAGCCCGGCGGGTGGGCTCGGACCTTGAGACAATATTTACCATTATTAATTAGAACTACCTATTTAGTAATTAATTTCATAAATCTTAAGAGCGTTGATTAGTCACGGAATTTCATACAAACTTTCAAGACCTTATTTTTCGAAATGAATAGACCGATTTTAATGAATCTTCATACACATAAGCAGAATACATTGGTCTAAAAAGTTAATTGAAAACATTTTCGATAAATACTGTTACTGTTGTTAAGTACTTACAGCTAAATTAGACAGATTTTAAAATTTCCATGGAAACTGCCATTATGTTGCCAAAATGTTCTTAACTAACTTTTTAGACTGCTGCTTTGCATGAATAACAACACAACTCAAATTTTACCAATACAGCGTATGTATTTATCCTGATTATGCGTATGAAGTTTCATTAAAATCGGTTCATTCATTTCGAAATAAGGACTTGAAAGTTTGTATGAAATGCTTACCGTGATGAATCAACGCTCTTTATGCTCCTGTTGTCGACCACGAAGGTATTAATATAATCAAACCTCGATTGAAGTTTGCATAAGTGATTGAAGTGAAAGGAAAATCTTAACTTGGAATCAGGAGCAATGTAATATAATATGATAATGTTTAAAAATAATAGTTTTCGTTTTTAGGTCCTTCTTATTATCCAAACGCAACATACTATCAATACTAACTATTATCTTTATAATATTTTTTTTACAAAAAACTTACGTCCTGGCAGAGTCCTAAAGTAGATGATAGGGCTCTGCGCGCCCATTTTGTCCTGTTGCGTAGTGTACGTCTTGACGTAGGCCGCGTACCGCGTGTACGGTATGAGCGGGCGGATGATCTTGAACTGCGGCTGGTTCTGGAGGTTGCACTGGTCGGATAACACGTTCTTGTCCTCGTTGGAGGAGTTGTGCCCGCGCGCTTCGTCTATCGTCACGTCTAGGACGTTCCATCTGTAAGTCAATGGCGGGATGTCACACAATTTATCCCGCTTACTGGCGCTACTGCTGCTGGAGACCTTTGTTCAGGCATTTACTCCCAATTTTCCCATTTATTTTAAATTATTCTAAAATGGTTGATACTAATAATAATAGTTTTGGAAGTTGCACAGTAAATTAATTAAATATTGAAGAAAACCAAAATGTGTTGGAAGAAAAATTTATATTTACGAAAATTCGCTTCCAATATCCAAAAAATCATAGCAAACACATTGTAAACAACAAAATGACAGGTCTACATCTACACTAGCGCCAAGTTAGCGGTAGTACGCCGACTGGTGGACGATTTGTCAATCAGGCAAATTACCCTGCCATTGATCCGTCGTGTACACTGTTATTATGACCATCTTAATATTATAAATGCGAAAGTTTGTGTGGTGTTTGTTACCTCTTCACGCCTAAACGGCTGGACGGATTTGGATAAAATTTAGCACAGATACTTACCTAGTTTATAATTTGGACCAAAACATACTTTTTATCCTGGTTAAAGGTTCCCTAGGGTCCACTAATACAAAGTTTTGTGACAAATTGCAGAAGTAAATCGTAGGTACAACTTTTCTTCCGAGTTGTTCTGTCAAAATCCATTGTCTTTCTGACAGTTGAACGTTATGAAACGCTATATCACGCGATATATATCGTGTTTCGTCGGTCATGCTAGGCGGGCAGGTCGAACTGCGCTCTCTTCCCCACAATTATATTCACCTAGAAGTTGCCTCTCTTTCTATCGCGTACTCTCATCTCTTCTGACGACGTTAGGGTTGTCTTGAGTATCGAGAACTAACGTGGTCGCGGGCGGCGCGCGGCAGCCTACTTATAGCTTTATACCTAAAGTGCGGAGTGTCACTGGCTTGACAATGCTATAGTAATAATCACTTACGAGTCAGAGCAGGCGTCGCGTTGCCCGTACAGCGTGACGTTCTGTTCAGCGGCGATGTAGTAGATGGAGTACCCGAGCAACTTGCGGATATCAGCCACGCAGTATGTGTCCCACTGCAGTAAGGCCGCGTCGTACCGCAGCTGCTTCACTTTCAACTGCAGCGTCTTTGGTGAACCTGCACATCAGGTCAAGGGTGTAAGAGACTTTATCTACACTCACAACGTAATGTTCCAAATATGAATTCAAAAGAGGTAATATAAACACGTACTTTATTTTCGTGGACACGAAAAATTAAAAAAAAAAACTCATTACGATGCAGTCAACTGAATCATAATAGTAGTTTATGATACTGATGCATAATGAGGGGTATTAAAACATGAGTGTGTGTTTAAAAACCGAGCCGCAGGTGAGGTTTTTAATAGTATCACACGAGTGTTTTAATACCTAGTTATGTGCAGTTTCATACACTACTTTATCTACACTCATACATTTGGGATTGAACCTACCAAATAAAAGATCAACGTTAGAAAAGAGAGAGAGAGACTTTGGTTGTATTTGCTATGTAGGTACCTACCTTGTAATAAGTCATTTCCTTAGCTGCATCTAAAATAGTTTTGCAGAGTCAATTTTTTCACATTTTTAAGCAAGAATAAAAAACACCTACGAAATTCAATATAACAAAATGTAAAAATTGAAATCAAAATTCAAAACTTTTTTCGTATTGCTCTAAAAATGGCGCGCAATAAGTCATCGATCACCATAGAGTGCATTTTAATCATGGAAAGTATGTGGGAAAATATCGATGTTTTTTTTAATATCACGGCACTACCTTCTTCTTGGATTTGCCTTGAATCGTAATGAGAAAAAAAGTTACTTTATGATGCAGCAGACTGCATCGTAATGAGTTTTTTTTTATTTTACCTATTCACGTAAATAAAGTACGTATTTATATTACCTTTTTTGAATTCATATTTGGAACATTACGTTGTGAGTGTAGATAAAATAACTTTTTTTCTCATTACGATACAGGGCAAATCCAAGAAGAAGGCAGTGCCGTGATATTTAAAAAAAACAACGATATTTTCCCACGGTGATCGATGACAAGTGCGATTAGTTTGCAGGGTTGCGTTCAGAGGCTTAGAGTGCGGTTGTTTGGTTGTTTGCTCTAAGGTTCGGAACGACCAAGAACTTTAAATGACATTAATAGTACAAATTCTTAAACGATAAATTTAAACTTTCCTTTATTCTAAATGAAATAAAATCTGTTTCTGAAGAGCTACCATGAATATTTTAAAAACATTAAAATACAAAATAATGTCAAATGACATTGTCATTTTTTCTATAGACAAACGTCAGCGTTTTTCAACCACCGATTTTGATGGTTAAAAAGTTGCAACGCTTTGGAACAGGAAAGTTGTTACAACCGGAAGTCACGCTCTAATGTTTGGAACACCGTTAGAGTTTTTAGTTGCGCTCGGAGCGTAGGTACTGAACGCAACAAAGTGCACTGATCTCATAATTTTTTTTCTAATGGAATGCGCGCCATTTTTAGAGCTTTACAAAAAAAAATTGATTTCAATTTTAACATTTTGTTGTACTGAATTTCGTAGGTTTTTTTAATTCTTTATTTAAAATGTGAAGAAAATTTGACTCTGCTCGATATTTTAGATGCAGCTAAGGAAATGACTTATTACAAGGTAATACCTAGCTAATACAAACAAAGTCTCACTCTCTTTTCTAACGTTGATCTTTTATTTAGTAGGTTCAATCCTAAATGTATGAGTGTAGATAAAGTAGTGTATGAAACTGCACATAACTAGGTATTAAAACACTCGTGTGATACTATTAAAAACCTCGCCTACGGCTCGGTTTTTAAACACACTCATGTTTTAATACCCCTAATTATGTGGCAGTATCATAAACTACTATAATTATATCGCGAAGAAGTCATTAATTTAAATATTATCACTACTATCACTACCATTTAACTGAAGTACTGCAGCCATCTTATTATTTTAAGGCTCCGTAACGCGAAATCATTTGTCTCTGTCTTTTTCTTTACGTGTAAAGAGTATGAAAATAACCTCACTTCTGCAATTTTCGATGTTTTTCGTTGTTTTTTCATCATTATCTTTAGCACAATAGGGATGATGACTAATGAATAAAATAACGAAATACTAATAAAAATCGTAAACATATTAAACTTTTAGAGTAGCTTGTATACCTCTTGGTTATTATATTATATATATATATATATATATATTATTATTATATATTGCATATTATTTATTTTATGACCCTTCAAAGTTGGGTGGACAAGTCCATTTAAAAAGTATAAAATTTATTAAAATAAATGATACCTTTAATTAGTCCGTAAAATGTATAGCAAATTTGTCTAAGAAACTATTTTGATAAACACAATATTTAATATAGCTGCCAAACAAATTTCCTACGCGTTGCATACAAACTACTTATTCGTGACGTCATAACTAGGAAGCCATTAGTATGGAGCGTTTTTGGGCGAGTCCATTTGTGTGCTTTCACACTGTGATATCTCGGGCAGTTTTCATGCTAGCGAAATAATGATTTTACCAATGTTTCTTTTTTTGAGAGGTAATTTATGTAACATAAAATAAAAAAAGTTGTCATCATCCCTATTATCTTTCTTGAAAATAGTTATTGGAGCAACTGCACAGTATGTTAAAGTGTATTTTAATGTAGAATTCAATACGTTCCCGCTATTATTTACGCCAAAAATATGGCCCGCGATAAGCGCTTTTGATGATTTTCAATTTTTTTTACAATCATCTATGAGGTTTATACGCAATTTAATACTTGTAGCTACTATATAGATAATCTCTTTAGCCTGTCGTATGTTTTTTTTACTTTACGTTTTCTATATAAAAATATGGCCCGCGCAAACCATGTTTTCCTATTATGGCCCCTTAAGTTTTTATTACCTCATTAGAAACAACACACTAATATGTAATCAAAAATGCTATCATTGTGGGCAGATCTATATGATGTGGTGGACCGCCTCTGTGGTCTAGTGGTTCGCCCACCCGTGTAAGACGCAGGGGTCCACAGGAGGGGGCACAATTTGTACTCGGTTTGGTTGGTGATAGGACTTATTTAAGTCCGCCTGGCTAGCTACCACTATCTTACCTAAGTCTGACACCATAACAACAATTTAAAAATTGTTGTGGTCCGGCTTAGGCAGTTAGAGGTAATATAGGTAGCCAGTTCCTCAGTAATGAGGATTCCGGGTGTAAGTACCTTACATCAGTTGAGGTGAAGGCTAAGCACTATCCCGTTGAAAAAAAAACACAATCATAGAATCGTAGCCCAACGAAGCATAGATTATAAGACTTACACGAAGCCTGGTCGCCATTGTTGTCTTCCGACACCTCAATTTCGGTAAAGTTAGACCTCGGGTTGTGCGTCATCCGTTGCAGCGGCAGTATTTGGAAGTAGCAGAGCTTCGGGTTGAGGTGGATGTAGAGGCTGCCCCCCGTGATGTTCAGGTCGCCGAAGGTCGACCAGTCCCACAGAATCTCCAGGTTTGGATTGTTAAATACGTGTAATGCTTGACCCCTTCAACAAAAATGTAAACAATCTCAATGACAAGATGACAGAAAATCTATCATGCTCTGTAGTTGGAGACTTTTGTAGGTGTGCATATGGCTTATGTTCCCGGTTATTTTTCAACTGTGTCTAAAAATGGTTGATAACAATAATAATTATTATGGAAGTTGGACAGTAAACGAATTAAAGATTGAAAAAAAACAAAATGTGATGGAAGAAAAATTGATATTTACGAAAATTCGCTTCCTTCCAATAAAATTCATTTAAAGTTCTTGTAGCAAACACATACTTACTGCCGTACAAATAAACGAAGAATATATATTATGTATCTAGTTTAACCAAAAATATTGCTTAGCAATATTACTCCTTACGTTTAACGTCTCAAAGCATCGTATTAGAAAACAACAAAATGACAGGTCTACATCTACACTAGCGCCAACTGCCGGTAGTGCGCGGACTAATAGACGATTCGTGAATCGGATTTTTTTTTTTTTTTTTTTATTTATTTCCACTTTTACATCTATCAATTTACAATTATCCTGCCTGACATCTTTGAATTAGACTAAAAATTTTAAAAAGTCATAAATTTTAATATGGAGATAATTATATTGATCCCTTCTTCTTCTTATCGAATGAGGAATAGTGGCCACCTCTAGTGTTAGAGTTTATCAAGCCGCCTGTAAGGCCTCTAACTTGGGTTAACGACTGTTATCAGATGACAACAGCCGGGGCCGACGGTTTAACGTGCCCTCCGAAGCACGGAAGCGCTCAGTTGTAATGCCACTTAGCGGTCACCCATCCGACACCTGGCCGGAACGAGCGTTGCTTAACAAACGTGATCGAGTACGATCAGTCTGTCAAGTTCCGCCATATTGAACCCTAAAAATGGAATACCTACCTACTACCTACTTTATTAATTACGCTTAATATCCGAAGGACAGTAATCGACAAACCGAAGAATGATCGGACAAAACCAACGTCCGGTTTTATACAAAATCAGACTACACCACGGCATATTATACTTACTTGTTTTCCGTCGGTACGCCAACGATAGTTTTGAGACTTTTCAAGAACATCAACGAGATTAGAGTGTACGATCTCGTCACCTTCAAGCTACCAACAATCTCCCTGATTTCCCCAAGTGATGCTTCTAAGGCAGCCATTGTGTTACCTGTACAATTACGATATTATTAGACGATTCTATTTTTGCATATTAATTTTAGTTCTAATGAAATTATTTTAAATCTGATAGATGCCATTGAAGTAGTTGCCAGTGGTAAAAATGTTAAGAGAACAGGGAGGGTGGGGGTGTTACAAGCTCTTAAAACTTGTTAGGTTTATGAATTGCTATAGCTGCATCTCTTTCATTTCTTTCTCGTTATAAATGTGAAAGTTTAGATTTATTTATTTTTATTTATTAAGAAATTACAAAGGTCTTTAAATTAAGATGTTTAAGCTAACAATGTGACAAAAACCAGTATTATATAGTTTAGATAATTTTGATGTATCGATTTTTGTTACTCAATCACGCAAAAATGACTAAACGGAATTGGATGAAATTTGGCATACCAGATAGTTTATAAACTGGATCAAAACATAGGATACCTTTACACATTCCTCCCCAAGGCTTCCCTAGGGTCGAAGCGGACGAAGTCGCGGGCGGAAGCAAAGAGCAAATAAAAGAGACGAATTGATAGCCATTCAGAAAACTGTCAAGTTTTAGAGTTTGTAATACAGGGGCTTGTGTGGTTGTCTTAGAATAATAACAACCTAGCTAGAATGATAGTTCCCTACAAAGCGCACTGTCAAAAGTGAGGCAAATAAGATTTCGGGTTTTTATCCTTCATAGGTATAAGAACGAAAAAAGTTTCAATTTCCCTATATACATTTAGGGAATCCCCTAAAGTAACTAATCAGTTACTATAGTTACGACTAAGTAACGTATGAAGGATATAAATCTGAAAACTGAGCCATTTTGCCTCACTTTACAATATAGCTGCTATATATCTCACGAAAACTGTTTTGCTATTAATGTTGTTAGGCGTGCACTTGCACATTATTTTAGTGTGCGTATTACGAGAGCGTGCAGACGCACACTAAAGCAATGTGCATGTGCACGCCTAACACATTCATAGCAAAACGGCCTTTAGGACCATAACGTCCACTTCTTAAAATGACGACTTCCCAAAAGGACCACATCCCAGAATGACCATTCCCAGATAGTCCAGTTCCCGTAATGACTGCTTTCCCAGATTGACCATCTTCCACATTGGCCACTTCCTAAAAGGACCACTTCCCAATATGTCCATTAAACTGTTCAAGATTTGCATATTTGTTTCTTTTTATTATTTTTAATCACTCTGGATATTTTTTTTTAAAAACGAAAAAAAATGTTTATCCAAAAGTGATAAAAAAAAGGTTTTTTAAATTGTAGAATTTAACCTTCTTCATATTTATGTGATCCTGATACTTTGGAGATGTGACATGGCGAATATATTAAATACCATATAAAAATATATGCAGCAAAACAAGGAAAAAGATTTTGTAGCTTTTTATAAGAAGCCTGAAAAGTGGACGTTTTGGGAAATGGACATATTGGAAAGTGGTTGGTTAGGAATAGTCATTATGGGAAGTGGACGATCTGGGAATGGTCACTCTGGGATGTGGTCCTTTTGGGAAGTGGTCATTTTATGAAGTGGACATTATGATCCTAAAGGCAAAACGGTCTTCCTGAGATAGAAGAACTATACAAGGACTCGGCTTTTATCTCACGAAGACCGTTTTGCTATGCTTGTTTTGTTTTAGTACTGACCACCAGTAGCCCGCAGCGAGATCTCGAGCGTGCCGCGCACGTGCGTGCAGCCGCGGAACTGCTCGGCGGCCGCCACGGAGTCGATGCGCGCGCCGCTGCACTCCCGCTTGCAGCGCGCGCCCGGGCACGATGTGCAGCGCGCACTGCGTTTGTCGCCTTCCTGTACGCGACACATTTGAGGGAAGATGTCAAACATTGTTGAAATAAATTCCCATTAGCTAATTTTTGTGTACGCAACAAGTGAAGCACGTTCCAGACGGATGTAAGCCGTACGGATGACGGATGATATCCAGCCTCCCAACCCAACAGAGGTGAGCTTGCTAGTTGCCATCCATCTAGACATTCTAGACCAGGGATGGCGAACCAATGGCACGCGAAACAAAGTTTTGGGCACGTCACCGATCACAAAATTCATTACTCGACAATTTGATGGCACATCTATGACTTCATTAAACATTAACTTTTAGAAAATGGCACGTTGATACATAAAGGTTCACCCTGTTCTAAACGATAGATGTAATCCAAATTTTTATTTGACTTTCAACATCCTTGGAGAACGGGCTTGCGCTCCTATCCGCAGTTGGAGTGCGCGGATTACATCCGTCTGTCCGCCGGATTGCAACCAACCAAAGGCAAGTGCGTTGCGGCAGACGGCTGGTGCGCACGTATGCCAGTACAAAATCACGGTATCACGGTCCATGAGTCACGGACTAACGACGTCAATTAGACACAAAAGTGCTAAAGAAACGCCCACCTTTTGAAATTTGAACAAATTAGGAGCCATTTCTTCAACTACGGCACGTTATTTTGCCACGCGCGAGTGCGATTCACAATGAAGGGCGAGCGCGTTGGCGCTTGGATGGAAACTCGTGTAGCTGAAACACAGTCCATGGTTGGAGACCTCTGTTGGGAGGCTGGTTTGGAACATGCTTAAGTCACGTATAAAAAATAGTTTTATCCATTTAGTCAGTCCGCGTGCTCCGTCATGTAGCGACACGACACTGACAACTAAATCTAGGTGATCAAACACTAACCTCCATGTAACCGCTGGGACAGATGTAGACGCAGGTGTTGTTGAGGATCTTGTACGCGTTGATGCTGGGGTCCACGGCGCCGGGCGGCGGCGTCGGCATCGACCGGCACTCGTGTTCCGTCACGCACCGTCGCGCCAACTGACACACAACAATTATAACATTAGGTGGTATTACAGACATTCTCCAAATTATAAGTAGTCCTTGCTGATGGAGTGTGTCAGAAATAGTAATGAGAGGCAGCTATTAATAAACAAATACAATTTAAACACTTTTGATATTTGCCTTATTCAAAGTATTGTCAGATCAGAACCACGATCATGGGCCCTATTTTTTAATCACTCGACTGACGTCGAGCGCTCTTTTCTACTGATTTTCGTTCGACTCAAATGTATGGAGATTGAGTCAAATGTCGAACGAAAATCAGTAGAATAGAGCGCTCGACGCCAGTCGAGTGATTCAAAAATAGGGCCCCAGGAGTGGAATATCGTATTCTATCGGCTGCAATTTGTATGGGATCACATATATTATGATACAATATGAACTGTCAGATGAATACGATAGACTTTACGCAATCACCTAGGTGATGTTGCAAAAAGACATTGTCACTTTGGTTACACACAAAACACATTTATTTGCTCCAATATTTAGCGTAATCCTCAACAACAGTGGTTTGATACGGTTTTGCAATAGCAACCTCGTATTTGAACAGAATATAGTATAAGGTCACGATGGGGTCTGAAAGATAAAAACCCCGGTCCTTGTCATATAGATAAAAAAAATAGGCCCAGACTAAGCAGACAAGACCTATGGGCACTAAACAACGGATAAAAGTTACATATACTTAAAATAAGTAGGTAAACGAATTGATATTACATTTTAATCATTGGGTAAATTTATAAATGACTATGATTCAGAAACTAAACTAAGTATTATATGTTCCTACCTATCAAGATTAGGACCTGATCAAAATTCAATTTAAAGATGAGTTTATGTGTTGTAGACATTGTAGTGTATAATATAGGTAGGTACCTACACGTTATTCTTTCGACACAAGTACTAGAAAGACCACACTGGTATTAATTTAATTAACCTCTAGGTCCAGCTAGCTATGTCCGAAATGACATAAGGATGCTAATTCAATTATGCATATTTATTAAGACTGTCGTCTTGTTTTGAACTTGAAACACTCTATAATCAAACATCGTATACATATACCGGTATACAAATGAATAACTATGTAGTATAATAATATGCACTTATAACACAAATTACTTCACGGCCGTTAAACCGTGGTTCAACCGACTTTAGATGAGAGAAAAGTCGAGTAAACAGCTTTCAAACGGATTTGTACCTACTCAATGCCATGAAGACGCGAATGGAGGTAAGAAGCCAATCAGGTAAGTTGGGGACCCCAATCAGTCTTTCTAGTACAGGTACTGGTACCCGAAAACTGGCAATAGCCCTAGTTTAATCGCGGCATGGAGCCCCGCCCAATGGAGGAACTCGATGGGGCGCAGTGGCTTAGCGCCTGGCCCGGCGATTGCGAAGGTTGAGCAACAAGGGTCGGTCATGGGATAGGTGATCAAAATATAACGAGTTCCTCCGTGCTTCGGAAGGCACGTTAAGCCATTGCGGTCCCGGCTGAATTTGCAGTCGTTAACACCTACCAATCCGCATTGGGTCCGTGTGGTGGATTATGACCCACCCTCCTTATCCACCCATAAGGAAGGCCTGTGTCCTAGCAGTGAGGACGATAAAGATGGCTGATGGTCAATCACGCCATAACGGTCCTTGTCGTAGCCGATTGACAGTTCCGATCTGCAGCGGTAGGTTGCGTGTTGCCACGCACGTCTTCGAGCAGCGCTCCGTATCAAGGACACACATAGTTATGACAATGTGTTAGAGACAAGACATAGGCTCACTTGATAATTGACAGGGCACTTTTCGATGAACAGGCAATTCCTGCAGTCGCACGAGAAGTTGCCGCTGTATTCGCCCAGGCAGGTCTTCCAGCAGTACTCCATGATAGGTAGGTGTCAGTGACAAAACATGGGCTCACCTGATAGGTGTTAATAGGGCACCTCTCGACGCAATGGCGATCCTTGCCGTAGCCAATGGAGAAGTTCCTGCAGACGTAGCAGTCGCGCGACGAGTTGCCGCTGCGGCCGCCCAGGAAGATCTTCCAGCAGTACTCCATGATAGGTGGGAGTTGGTGATAAAACATAGGGCTCGCCTGATAGGTGTTGATAGGGCACCTCTCGACACAATGGCGATCCTAGCCGTAACCGATGGAGAAGTTCCTGCAGACGTAGCAGTCGGGCGAGGAGTTGCCGCTGCAGCCGCCCAGGCAGGTCTTCCAGCAGTACTCCATAATAGGTAGGAGTTGGTGATAAACCATAAGGCTCACCTGATAGGTGTTGATAGGGCACCTCTCGACGCAATGGCGATCCTTGCCGTAACCGATGGAGAAGTTCCTGCAGACGTAGCAGTCGCGCGAGGAGTTGCCGCTGCAGCCGCCCAGACAGGTCTTCGGGCAGCACTCCTTGTCCGGCGTGCACCCGTACGGCTCGCATTCGCGCGGGCATACTGCCACAATGACCACACTTGTTACAAAATAAATATGTTAAAAATGTTGTCAGAGATCGGATATTCGAATGCATACCTAAAGTTCAGATGTTGAGTATTGTGAAAAGCACTTTTTTATCGAAAAAAATCTATGGATTTTGAAAAAATCCAAGGACTCTCGGATAAGCTCATTTTAGTGTAGGTATATTCCGTGGGATGATATAAATAAACCCGATGACCTGTTGCAAACATAATTGGTTGCTTTTTCCTACTTTTACTGTCAGTGATTTTTGAAGAAGCAAAGACAATCTTATAACGTTGTAAAAAAGGTCTATTAAACCTCATGGTAATACACATTTTTAGCATTTTAAATATTACACAATATGTTAGCAAACAATTGACATCAGGTAAGTACTTATGCATCCGATTATCCAATGTCTATGACATCACTGTGACTGTTGTCAATACTTTTGTGTATAATTTAAAAAAACAGTTTCTACAGAAGAAAGCATTCTTTGCAAAACATTTATTATTAGGTATAGATAGGTAATTAAAAATATTACAACATAATAAAAAGACATTATAACATCTAACTTATCTAACTAACTAAGGCAGCGGTTCCCGAATTCTTTTGGCAACGGAACCCTTTTCTGTTCACCGTTTTTGGATGGAACCTTAGTCAAGTAAGAAGTAAAGTAACTGTAACATTGTTTTATTACGTGGAATCACACCATACTGAGGCTTTTTGGCTTGGTTTTCACATCTTGTAAGTAGATATAGTTTGAATATAAAATAAGGACTTTTTAAGAAAAAAATATTTTTTTAAGTTAGAACAAAAGATATTTTCTTAACACTGAAATTCTCGCAGAACCCCTGAGAGCCTCTTACGGAACCCCAGGGTTCCGCGAAACACCATTCAGGAACCGCTGAACTAAGGTACTACATTAATAAGTTAAGTACTAATATCTATGTTTTGTTACTTGTTCGTGCATTTTGTTTGTTAGTGTAGAGATTTGAATGGCGGCGGGAAAATTATTGAATTTATATGGAGTGGAGGTAATTTAAATTTTTGATAGACATTTTTGTCTACAACCACATGTCGTGTGTCTGTCACTTGTCATGTCAGTGTCATGATCACAGATTAGATTTATATTAGATGGTCCCGTAGTTGATTATGTTTTGTGGTTTACTGGGAAGGCAAAGGAATTTAAATTCTTTCAGCCTTTGTGTAGTTTTAATTTGTGTTACATGTGTTTATTTTGCTTAGTTTTTTTTTGTATTTGTGTCATGTTCATCGTTCCTGATGTCATTACTGTGCTCGGCAGAATACCAGTGCAGCAGGCCTAGCCTGCTGCTTATACTGAGTTGAGCACAGTTTTGGCATCACAGCGTTACACAATGTGTTATTTTACTGTTTTTGTGATTTGTCTTTTTTATGTATAGTCATGTTGTGTATTCGTTGTGTATGTCCAAAATAAATGCATTTTATTTCTTTCTTTCTTTCTAATATTGATAAACTTTTACTAACTTAAGTTTAATTTTTCTAGTAATTGAAAGTTTAATGTACTAACTATTCTGACAGTGCTTATCGTCCCAGCACAGCAGGCGTCCGGAGGCGTCGGCGGGGCACTGCTTCTGCGACTGCTTGTGGTCTTCCATGCGGCTCTGCGCGTTGGGGCACAGTCCGCAGAGCCGTGTGTCGTAGTTTGACTGCGAGATACAGGTTTATGAAGAAAGAGACAGGTAAATATGTTGACCCCCATTTTATAGAACAAATAGTACAGCTTTTAATCTGAAATTAAGGTCGGGAAGAGTTATAAAGTTTTAATTCCCGAATAAAAGAACAGAATACATAATTCAAAGGTCTGAAAATGTTTCCACATTCTAACTAAATGGTAGAAACGATAATTTACGTAGATACATATACCTTGATTGACCAAGCGAGCGCGAAGCGTCTCCGTTTCAGCTTGGGGCAATAATGCTTTCGTGTGTCCTTCTGTTCCTTACAGCTCACATTATCAACTGATTCTTGTGATTTTTTTTAAGTAGGTTCGATAAATAAACATATTTTTTTGTCTAAGATGCCTTTTTAAGCAGTTTCTTTTTAGGACACAAAAATAAATTATGAAAAAAAAGTATTTCTTCTTTTCAAAGTCATGGACTTATCTAACCGCCCTCGTATGTGAAAAACTCATCATATTTCAGCCATTTCAAAAAATATCACAAACGCGAGATCTACAGCTGACAGAGCCACTGTGGATGTGCAGTCACTACGCACTAGTAAACTTTTAGTTTAAAACTGACTTGTTTCACGTCACCACACGTCACGAGCACGAGGCATTATTATAATAACTCACCCTAATTTTCACGTTAGGCAAGTCATTCTCGCTGACGATCGCGCTCCAGTCTATGGTGTTGGTATAACACAATCTGTCATTCAGTTGGATCCGAACAGCTCCTCGTTCAATCTTCGTCAAAGAGCGAAGCCCCAGGGACTGCGAACAAAACAATTTGTTACAAATTATAATTAATAAGCAAAGAAAAGTAAGTAAGTATAACAACGCGCCGTAAACATATCTTTGGTCTGGCTAACTAAAGGACCTCACATAGTTTGATTCACTAGGAATTTTATTATTATCTCTCCAACTAAAAATGTTTTTTTTTTGTATATGTTACCCGAAGTACAGCTACATCTAGTTTTAGCCGGCTAAAACTAGGTGTAACTGTAGCTGTTAGTTAAACCTAGGTGTAACCGATTTGCTTACGTTAAATACTAGGTGTAGCCGGTTAAAACTAGGTCTTAGCCTACTTTATGCTTCTACTTATCTACTAAGGTATTGTAATTTATGGGGTATTAACTTGGTATTAAGAAAGATATTTCTGTTTTCTGTTAAAAAAAACAGTGCGAAATTTAATAAGCCACGAAGAAGCCACGTTTAAATTTCTAATCTATATTCGGGACCTACAGGAGTAAAGCAGATTAGTTACCCTAGGATTAACCAATAGCTACCGGCTACACCTAATTTTAGCCGGCTGAAACTAGATGAAGCCGCACTTTGGGTTTTAGCCGTGACATGTCCTTGTCCTAGTAGTAACAAAGAATACATAATAGTAAATAAAAGAAGTGAGCACACCAAATCTGTCCTTGCTATGTTTGACCCGCATGGACCCCCAGTTCAAAATAGATACAACAGAAATAGGCACATACCTCCAGATGTGCGCTATCGTACACAACGATAGCATAATCTTTGTAGAGCTGCATTCCTCGCACCACCGTCAGGTTGGGAAACAGATCGCCAAGGTTGCGCACGCCTTTCACTCTGGAAAAACAACAACAAATAAACAACGTGATACTTAAGCCATATATTCTGTACTTTAGCTACATGAATGCGGTTAATACGAGTACTTTCAACAAGAATTTAATCATTAACTTATGCATTTTTTAAGTGAACGTCTGTCGTCGGTAAGAATCTAAAAGTTTATTTGTTTAGTTAGTCCCAGAGAAAAGGGAGTAACTTTGCAACTGGGGCTACTTAATTGCACAGAATACATAATAGTACAATTTCAAAATCTATCGCAATCGCTTTCAGGGTGTGATTCATTGATGCTTCTTTTTGGCACAAATAAAAACTTACCAAAGGAATGCAGCAATGTGTCACATCCATCTGTCTAATGAAAACGATTGCGAGACTTTTAAAATTGGACAATAAGTAGGCAGGTTATAGCACAGAATATGGTTATAGGCCCAAATACATTTTTTTGTTAATCCAATTTTTCTTTCTCATGCCTCTCAATAAAAAAATCCCCCAAAACATATTTTTTATTTGTTTGTTATTCATAAAAATCTATATTTTTAGACCTTCCCGGAATCTTTTAGTTTTTTATGATATACAAAAGATATCGAAGTATGAATAAAAAAACAGCATTTGACTACTAAAACAGCGAGACAATTCGGAGCCCCTTTAACGTTCCAAACACAACCAGTTTGATCTACAATTCAAATACAGTAAACAAGACCATAAACACTCGATGAGCGTTGTTGGTGACATCTAATACATTTGGGTACCTATCAGAAGCCATGTCTATAGGTAACAAAAAAAAGCGAAAAGATAAAACAGAAAAAGTTATTTAAAGGTTACAGGTAGGGTTGCCAACCCTACTATATAATATAGTATCCTACTATATTTTTACACGTGTATAGTAGGCTTGAAATCATGAAAAAAAAAAAACAGCTGTTTCATACATTTCGATGGAGTAGGATTGTACTTTTGTATGGAACAGCTGTTTTTTTTCGTGATTTCAAGGTTGGTCTCATAATGAAAGTTGTTCAGTTTGATGGTCTGATCAAGCCCACGAGAGTTTTTGTATTAAAGCGCCGTAGTACCTACTACTAGCGCCGCCAATGTATTTATTTTAATTACTCGTAAACCAAGTACATTTTTAAAACACGCTAAGATCATGCCCTCCTAAACTGTGAATAACTCTTCAACAGTTTTCATTCTTTCTGTAATTTTTTAAATCCATTTTAGCTCACTTTGGCTAGAATGGATTTTAAAACTTAGAGAAAGAATTAAAACTGTTTTAAGAGTTAAGAGTTATTCAAAAAATATTAGAGACAATTTAGGAGGGCATGATCTTAGCTTTTTTAAATAATTACTTGGTTTACGAGTAACTAAAATAAATGTATTGGCGGCGTTAGTAGTGGGTAGTAGGGCGCCTTAACTAAAAATAACCTTGTATGTATTTCATGCAAAAAAAGTCATAAAAAAAATCAATGCCTATCAAACGTTCGACAAATGGATACGACTCAATATTATTACACGACTGCCCAAAAAACAAAGAGTGTATTCTGAACTACGGGTTCATGTATGTTTGTGGGTATGTGAGTTTCTTTGTTCCACCATAACTTCTTAATACTTCTTAATGGGGTATCGTTAGAATCCTTATATAATTCTAAGTGAAACAGGGTATTTTTTTTTTAAAAAAAATCAATATGGTGACTGTAGTTACGACGCCCACTTTCATATGTGAAAAGAAATCTTCAATTATTACAATAGGGCATGGAAGAAAATATAAATAGGGGCATCAAATGAAAGGCCATAATGAGCACATTCCAAAACTATGTACTTATATATATATATTTTGTTACTAAAATGTGTGAAATAAAAAAATACAACTGCCCTGCTAAAATTATAAATAACAAAAGTGTCAAGTCGGGGGACCTCTCTGATTAACCGACTGCACTTGTTATTAAAATTTTTAGTTCGGTTTTGGCAGGGCAGTAGTTTTTTTTTTTTATTTATTAATTATTTGTTTTAGTACATTTAGTCATAGTACACACCTATAGATCTTGATGAAGTCAGTGACCTCCCGGAGTTCTGGGAAGGAGATGTTCTCGAAGGCCTTGGGCGTGGCGTGCTCCATGACGACGATGCTGAGCTGGCCCTCCACCACGCGGCAGCCGCGCAGTTTCTGCATCTGCTCCGGGCTGCCGCGGATGTCCAACGATGGACATACTGGAATAAAAGCACAGAATTAATAATAACACTAGCGTGTACACGACACATTATTAGTACTTATATCAATATTACTGTGTCCTCGCGAAATTGCTAAAGGACCTGACTGTCTTTTTTTTACCTAAAAACGAAAAACAATTGAAAAAAAAATTGAAAATAATATTTCAATAATAAATTACCTATTAGAATTTTATTGTTACAATCATGTCATTTTTAGTTGCGGATGACGTCAACGCGGATGTTAATGTGATATGGTTCCGTCATATTACCAATTTGCGGGATAGTACAAAACAAAAGAGATAAACCAAAGACTTTTCTATTCAGTATTCACGTTGTTTGTTAAAGATACTAAAAATAATGTTTAAAGTAGTTAAGTATAGGATTGTAAAGGATCGAGTAAGAATGGGTTGGTTACTCATGTTAAATTTACCAATTCACCATCACCATCCTCATCACTACATTAATTATGTATCCCTTAAAATTTTCATGCTTTTATCGTGAAAATATTTTGACTATTTTATTTTAATATTGATAGTTCAAAGTTGCTAGTGTTAAGTATTTACAGTTGGCAACCGCATATAAAACTCACACATGTCACATTAAATTATACATGGCAAGGCAAGATTTATGTTAAGTTTATGTTTATGTTCCCCTTTTTAAAAGAATATTACAGACAACTTCGAGAAAGTTTGCAAAACACAGAAACACATAGACACGTATTTTTCATCACATCACCCACCAAGTACGTACCGTAGCGTAGCTAGCTAGTCAGCTAGTGCAGTAGGACATAGTAATTAAAGTGTTATTGTTTTCGCGGACACGACATATTAATAACCTCCCGCCGGGCATCGCCACCGATGACCACATGGAACGATGTTCATATTGGCAATCATAACTGTTTGTGTAATAAATAACATAACAAATAGGTTTTGTTCCATTACGTGCTTTTTAATCGATATTGTTTGCTCAATGCTTAATTCTAGGTTTTAAGTTAAAAATATATTTTGCAATACCATCATATCACTAAAGCAGAAAGTTCTCAAACTAGCGGGCCAACTCATTGCCTGTTAACCTCTGATACCCCCGATTCACCGCTACCTACAGAGAGTTCTAATTTTTGTCATGTTCACCAAAATATCAAAATCAAAATCAAAAAAATATTTATTCAGTCTAGGCTGTTACAAGCACTTGTGAATGTCAAAGAAGCTACGCCATCGGTTCGCAATCCCTGAGCGGGAGACCTTGTAACGAGAAGAACCGGCAAGAAACTCGTCAAGGGCTGCTTTTTTCTCCCTGTATATTTCATACAGAGTCGTCAACATTGAAAAATGAGCTCCACATTTAAAGTGAGGTCATTTTTCATCACAATAATTAACAAAAGTTTGCACACAATGGGTAGGTAGGTTGAAATTAAATACCTACTACATATCGGTACCCTTAGCACGAACAGCTATCGAGAAAAAAAACGCACGTAAAATTACTCGATAGACAATTCTCTATGGAAAATTTTATTTCGCTTATCGGCGATAGATGGCGTTGTACAAATTTCCAATACAAAATTTATCTATCGAATGATTTTACGCGAGTTATTTTTTTCGATAGCTGTTCGTGCTAAGGGTACAGATAGGTAATTGTGAGAGTAAATAACTTTCAACTAGTTGAGAAATCAGTAATCACTATGTCTGCTACTCGAAAGTGCACCTAAGTAGGCAAAATTTACCAAAAAACACTTGATACAAGACAAAAAATAATAATAAAAAAACGCAATTCTTACAATTCAATATGCGTTAAGATAGGTACTCAGAAGCAGACCCATTCCCACTGGCAGCACCCGTTCACGAGCATGACGCGTGGACCAGCCAAAGAGAGCATGACATACTTAGGCTACCCATCCTAAGGCACTGAATTGAAAACTAATATCCAAAAGCTTTTCATAGGCCTTTACTTACAAAAACTACTGACTATAGAAAGCAAAATGATTGCAATAAAAAAAAGAGAAATCAAAACAAGGTTTACTTGCCTATTAGTTTTATGTTTTGAGTAAGAAGTGCCATACATATTGATAATATCAAACAGAAAAAAAATATATAAATATACGACGCCCTTAGTACAAGCAGACAGAAGCAGACCTATTCCCACTGGCAGCACCCGTTCACGAGCATGACGCATGGACCAGCCATCGCTTTGCTCAACCATATTTGAGGGAACGTAACGACCCGCCCCACACGACACCACCGCAGAAATGTTTAAAGTGAGCATGACATACTAAAGCTACTCGCATTAAGGCGTCGTCGAGTCAAAAAGCTTACAATAAGTTTTAAGTAGGTAGGACAATTCCCTCAATTTTCACATAGAATAGAAAAATCTACGACCAGGCTGTTTTATCAATTAAATAATCTTTAACGGTATAGTATCCTTTTTTGAGAAGACAATTTTTTACATGAGACTTAAAGTTTTCAAATGGTAAATCCAAAATATTACTTGGAATTTTATTATAAAACTTTATACCAAGACCTATGAAAGAACCACGGACTTTTTCTAATCTATACTGAGGCATTACAAGTTTGTCTTTATTTCTGGTATTCCGATTGTGCCAATCACTATGTTTTGTATATAAGTTAATATTGCGACGCACGAAAAGTATGCAGTTTAATATAAATTGAGATGCTGCTGTCAATATACCAATCTCTTTGAATCTATCCCTAAGAGATGTTCTAGAACTTAGTTGATAAATAGCTCTTATTGCTCGTTTTTGTAAAACAAAAATAGGATTTATATCGGCTGCTATCCCCCATAAAAGAATACAGTATGACATAATGCTATGAAAATAACTGAAATACACTAATCTGGCAGTTTCTTCATCTGTTAACTGTCTAACTTTTCTAATGGCATAGGCAGCAGAGCTGAGCTTGCCAGCCAGAGCTGCGATATGCATATTCCATTGAAGTTTACTGTCAAGAATAACACCCAAGAAAACTGTTGAATCGAGCAAATCTAATTTCTCATTATTGATAACAGTTTCAGTGGGATTCGCCTGTACATTAGGTAAAGCAAATTTAACACATTTAGTTTTCTTAGCATTAAGCTGGAGATTATTAACATTAAACCAAGCAAGAACCTGCGAGAGTGCTCTGTTCACATCGTCAAAATCAGTTTTATTCCTGTCAACTTTGAATATTAAAGAAGTATCATCTGCGAACAAAACAATATCACAGAATTTTTCTGCAAAAAAGGGTAAATCATTTATATATATTAAAAATAAGAAAGGGCCCAAAATGGAGCCTTGCGGAACGCCCATTTTTACATGAGAACCTGACGAACTTATTCCATTGATATTAACTGTTTGAGTCCTGGAACTGAGATACGACAGTATTAATTTTTGAGCATTATTTTTTACACCGTAATGATTCAGCTTCAACAGCAGCGTGCAATGGTCCACGCAATCAAAAGCCTTGGACAGGTCGCAGAAAATGCCAAGGGCATTCTGAGACCCCTCCCAAGCCTCAAAGACATGCTTCAAAAGCGCAACCCCAGCATCAGTTGTGGAACGACCTTTCGTAAAACCAAATTGTTTGTTGTGCAAAAGTTTATTTACATTAAAATGACATAATAATTGCTCAAGTATTATTTTTTCAAAAATCTTGCTTAGGGCAGGTAATATCGATATTGGTCTGTAATTGCTAGGGTCTTCTTTATCTCCTGATTTAAACAATGGTATTACCTTGCTAAACTTCATAAGATCAGGAAATATTCCTTGATCAATACACTGATTAATAATATACACCGTGTTGGAACTACTAATAAAATGCCATTTTCGCAAATAACATCCAGTAAAACCTCAAAAAACTACATCTATATCAATTTTTAGGTTTATATACCCCATTTAACCCCTACGTATTTGATTAAAAAAAAAACTAAATTCATGTTTGCTTATTTGCTTTTTAGGAGTACTCCTACGAAGTTTCAAGTCGAAATGTCTATTTGACATTATTTCTCCATACAAAATTTCAACTCCTATTTCAACACTTTAGTAGTCATGTCCACCACGTTGAACTAAATTTCAATTGTAAGCTTAAATACAAAAGTGGAAGGTCCTAACTTCAAAACTGACGGACTTTCATCCCCTATTTTGCCCCCTTAGGGGTGGAATTTCCAAAAAATCCATTCTTAGTGGATGCCTACAGTCAGGACTTTGAATTATATATATATATATATAGATATAGATGTCTGTTGAATGAAGTTAGGCCAGAAGCCAGCTAGCTGTTCTCTAAAAACTAGAAAGACAAGTAATGTTGAGAAGATATTGTGATGAATACAATTCGAATGATAGTTACAATGAACATAGAAGTCGTTGGTTAGTTATTATTTATTATATTGTTTTGATTAAGTATTTCACAATAAGATAAATTGAAAAAAGTATATTACATTTTTAATCCAATCCAACAAAATAAATCAAAATTGATATTAACATGTTGTTACTGTGCGTTGAGTTTTAATTGCATTTTGCGACATCCAACTCAGCTTCTCAAAACAAACAAAAATTTCTGAAATCATTATCGAATGATGACCCCTCGTTACAAAAAGAAAGCACGAAAAAAGCCATTTATGATTCTAATTAGGTAGGTATCTAAACAACGTCCTAACTACTTTTGTTTATAAACAGAGATGGCGGGGAAGCAAGAAGGCCGTGGCGGGCGGGGAAGCAAGGCCGTGGCGGGCGGGGCGGGCGGGGCGGGCGGCGGGCGTATTGCGTCGTTTTTTCGCATCCGTAAGTATTTCCGTGAGCGTCGAGACGCAGAACGGTAGAGCGCATGTGCATTGGGGGCGTGGGTGGGGTGGGAGTGAGTGAGTACGGCCAAGGGGAGGAAACGTAAACAAGGCAAGGCGGCATGAACCTGATGATGGGAAAACATCGAACTTGTGCTGTTATCTAAGACTTGTAAGCAAAATACATAATAAGTACAAGTCAAGCTAATCATGGCTAGAACTACAAAATATTGAATTTACAGAAGGACCAATCTCGCCGTCCTCGAAAATTGTTACCTAAACTTGCCGGACTCACTAGGGTTGCTACTATTGGTATTGCCGATGCCGTGCGTCTAGTTAAAAAAATCATTACTGCTGTAAAATGTTGTTTGGGATTTGACTGGCGTTCTTTCCCGAACTTGGCTGTCACACTGACGGACGCCTAGTTAAAAAAATCTGCAAGTAAAATGTTATTTGGGATTTAATTACTGGCGTCTCTAAAATGGTTTTTGTTTTGTAAACAAAAACAAACATAAAACCAAAAAAGTAAGTGAATTCTCTTTTTAAAGACTTAAAAGACTCGAGATCCTCAGCACTAGCACATACCTACTATGATGTAGCATTATCCAGTTGTCCATTGTTCATCAGCCATTTTTAATGTCCCCACTGCTGGGGCACAGGCCGTCCTT
This sequence comes from Agriphila straminella, assembly GCA_950108535.1. NCBI lineage: Eukaryota > Metazoa > Arthropoda > Insecta > Lepidoptera > Crambidae > Agriphila > Agriphila straminella. Next base: position 6,592,711 of record OX467306.1, on the reverse strand, counting down.
CCTTATGGGTGGATAAGGAGGACAAGCCACAACCCACCACGCGGGCCCAATGCGGATTGGTGGATGTTAACGACTGCAAATGCAGCCGGGACTAACGGCTTAACGTGCCTTCCAAAGCACGGAGGAGCTCGAGATAATAAACTTTTGGTCACCAATCCCATGACCGCGACCCTTGCGAAAATTGCTTAAACTCCGCAATCGCTGGGCAAGGGGCTAAACCACTGCGCCACCGAGCTCCTCATTTTCCAGTTATTTTCATCTTATTTACTAGCGACACACCCTCGCTTCGCTTGGGTTCCTTTCTTTTTTTGCCAAATTTATGCGACCTTCCAACAACACCTAAAAAGAAAACCAATACCCAGTTGTCACCTCCACTCACTACAAATGTATGCTTCTGTCCCGTTCGAGAACGCGCTTGAATTTATTTACGTGCGCGTCAATTTTTGCGACAACGCCTAAGATATTCATTTAAATGTATGATATGGTGTAAAAAAGGGTAAAATAATGTGCATAATAAGATGATGGTAGCTAGCCATTCAGACTTGAAATAAGCCCTACCACCGAGTAAAAATTGTACCGCCCCTGGAAATCGAACCCGGGACCACAGCGTCTTACACGGGTGTAAGACGCGGTCGTAGGTATTATATAAGGATTAATACTGTATCTTTCTAAATAGCTTTCCAAATTACCACATTGTACGTAACCAATTATTACATGATATAATGGGTATAAGTAAGCTATTCTTACAAGGTAGAATGCCATCGCGGACTTTTTTGTAGATCTATAAATAAAAGAGGAAATCGATGTCGGTTTAATTTTTGCCGATATCTTCAACAATTATCATCATATTTATTTATACCAATTTACATAAAACCTCAACAAAATATACACCTAAACCTTCATGTTTCGAAGCGAAGCGATAACGAAAATTTGCAAATGTTACTTTGGCTAGGGGGCTGTGCTGCTAAAATATGGCGGATGCACGTAATGAGCTAAAGCGCCACCATCTCAAATGCAATGAGCATCTAATCTAGCTATACATAAATAAGTAGACTATTAGATGACTATTAGAAACTGAGCTGTCTGTAGTGCTGAGCTGACGTCACGGCCGCCGGTGCATGGCGATGCAAATGAACTCGCATAAGAGCCCCTCGCCCCGCACGCCTCGCTTGCTCCTACCTACCACCTATTTATAGTACACGCGCTAGTGTTGTCCAATAGGTACTTACGTGAGAACCTTTTTGCGGTCAACATTATTAATAACGATGTTACTTATATTTAGTCAAAATACCTAGATGGAAGCTAAAACAGTAAAAATAAATGACATTCTGTTATACTTGTGTATGATGGTGGACATTGGGCTACTCCAGGCTAGACTACAGCATCTCAACAGAGCCTTTGGTAGGAGTTCTATGATAAGCGGCTCGAGAGCCAACATGCCAATAAAATGTATAATTTCAAGTTATATTTAGCTTAGACTTATGATGGATCTGACAAATATAAATACTTATTTAATTATTTTCGGGGAAAATAAAAAACTTATTGTCGCAGTTGTCTTTTTGGGTATTTTGTAGAAATACAAGTAACAGAAAAGAGGCTGAGCTATTTATCGGTGTCCTTAGTTAAATATTAACATGAAATAAAGCATTAATAACTTGTATGGACATCACTACTCCAGGGGGTCAAGTCTGCTAATGTTAACGTCAAAATCGTGGTTCAATGGTGTTTGAATGGTAATGCTTTTTGACACAGTTCTTGTTTCTTAAACCCAAAATCGAGACACAATGTGTTTTCGTTTTGGGTTTAAGAAACACAATGTGTTTTGGGTTTAAGAAACACAATGAGTTTTGGGTTTAAGAAACAAGAACTGTGTCCATTCAAACACCATTGAACCATAATTTCGACGTTAACATCAGCAGAATTGACCCCCAGCACTGGTTGAACTGACAAATATTGAACGCGACGCGCGTCCCTCCCTCCCCCGCGCTCTTACTACGCCGCGCCGCCGTTACTACAGCCTGTATACGCCCCACCCCGCAGTCCCCTTCACCACTGTATCCATACGTAGCCGTACCATGCCATCGTTACGAGCCCGACAAACAAACGATACGCAACTTCGTCACACGAAGCCCTAAATTCGTAACTCCCGACAGTAATTACGGCTACGATACGATACGAGGCGTCTCGTGGTGCAAGCCGGAGCCGGTTATTAATGGCGGATTCTGCACCGCTTACGTTTACTATAATTTTGCAAAATTATAGAGCCATTGAGCTCGCCCGCTGTTTCTCATCAGATAAACGGAGAGTGGGTGAGTCATATTGTGTGGTAATGTGCAAGATGCTTTACACGCCGCATTGAAATAACTTGTAACGCATTGTGATATTTGCTTTATTTATGCTTGGCATACATACCACGTATCCACTTGTACACAACAGTACAAATTAAAGTACTCGTAGTAAGTACTGGCTGACGTAGTACGCATTCGTGAGCATGAATCGATGACGTGCAGATATTCGTATAACTGTATAACTTGTATGTGAAATTATTGAAGTCCCGTTTATCCAACTTATTTACAATACATAGTTGTTAGTGTAAGGTATATTGTACAATAATCAGCGTAATAGCTATAACAATCGAGTTGCTAATCATAATCCTGATAATGCTTACATTAAATAAAAATGAAAGAGGCACGTGTAAGATTGTTGATGCCTAATTCCATTGTTATTATGATTGATCGTGAAAATAGCTGGCAATTCATTATTTTACACAAATGTGCTTTATATTCGTATGCCGATAGAAGGAAAATACGTATAGATAGACATTCTACAACGAATATTTTTGTGGTAGCCTTTTTTAATATTGCACTAGCCGGAAAAATAGTGCGTTGATGTCTTTTTGTCTGTTTTGTCGAAAAATTTCGGGACAAACTACTCACGCTAATAAAATCTTCAAGTTTGTTTGTTCCAAAAACCAAACTTAGTAGTAATTTAACGAATTATTTACTTGGTTGCTAGCAAGTATATCAACCGCTCAAGTGGATGGACTAAGAAGAAAAATGATTACGGTTACATTTGTTTGAAGTTTTTCAAAAAAATGATTTTATTCTGCGCCGTAACGTACTATTATGTATTCTGTGCCGTAACGTAAGTATAGCACCCACTTATTAAACTACGAGTATCGTGTTGAGGAAAATTAATTAAAAGTATTAAAACTCGTACATTATTAAACTACGAGTATTATGTTGAGTTGAGGAAAATTTAATTAAAACTCGTATCGTAAATTGTCCATGAATGAAAATCGTATGTTTCGATTATTATATCAATCGTCATTGCGTTAAATGCGCAGATTACTGTTGTGGTTGAATGACACAAAGTATCCAGCAATGCCCACGTTCATTAATCGGTTCAGTTAAAAAAGATGAATGAAACTACATTCTACAACTGTACTGTAATGTAAAGTAGTAATACAACGTGACGGCACGTTTTGATGGCGCACGGCAACCGAAGTGGATCGGTTGCCGGACACGTATGTTAGGAATAGGATGCTCGCGTCGAGGAAGGAAAGTTCCGGTCTCACCACGTTTGTAATAAATTATTTCTGTTGACTGTGACCCAAAAAATCGCCACTCATGACTTTCAAGGCATTCGTACTGACTATGGAAAGTGTGCAGTAACGTTTCCGCGTCAATATAGCTAGTTGCATTGACGTAGCGTAGGCGTAGAAAGTGGAAAGGGATGTCATTATGTTAGTTGGTTTTATAAAGATTGTGTATATAATGCAAGTAATGGAGAATAATAACAGTTTTTGACTTTCTCATTACCCGTTCTTTTTACATTGCCTATCTATAACCTTAAATATTCTTGATCGAAGCCTAAAATTATAATTTTTAGGTGTGATGTGAGTAAAAGCTCTGTATACTTACCTATTTAGTAACCACATAATTTTTCCTAAACAATTGACTCGATTTTTGTCTAATGAAAATAAAAAGAAGCCCCTCTATCAATCAAACAGTGCTACGTGGAGTTCGTTCGCTTCGGCCGACCGCCTCGATGACAACGATGCGCGGGCGCAGCGCAACTCTATTTCCGACTATGAGCGTGAGTCACTGCACTTTCACTCACTGCAAATAGAGTCGGTCGTCTCCTAACAATTGCTGTCACTCATAGCTCCAATAAAATATAAACTCGTTGTCGTCAACACATCCAATAAGCATTCGCCGGTTATTGGACCGATTGTGTCTTGCTTCTACCTATTTGCTCACTTGCCGTGGGAATACATACGGATATCCGCTAAGAAAGTCTTTAACCATTTCGCGGTTTAATAAACAGACATTTAGCACAGCCATGTTATTCCTAGGACTTTCAATCAATTAATTCAGCTGTTAGTAAATATTTCTTTTTAAAATTGATATCTGACTTCAGATAAAAATAAGCCATAAATTCAAGACTGTCGTTTTGTTTGGTTACAGTTACAATCGACTCATTTTATTTCTAACCTCTGAAAGAAATGGGGTAGAGAAGATTTTTACCGATTTTAAGTTAGTCCAGGCATGTCCAAGTCCATTATCTCGGCTATGAGTTGTTATGTTACTTCTATTGCATTTTTGCATATGTATTCATGATCATGATATTATATGTATAGGTACTCCATTATCTAAGGCATGAAGGGGACCATTGCACTGCACACTCTATATAGACTCCCAGATTCAATTCAATCATTGTATTCAGGGAAGCTGATATTAAACATTTGCCCTCAGGCGCAAGAGGTCTACATATCAAATAGCCCATTTTTGCGATACGAAGCAGAAAACAACAGCAGCGCAGCGTCACTAATATGAATAGATGTTTTGTGCAGCGTTTGACGGACGAGACGCAGTGCGACGCGCCCGCGACCGTCTCGCATCGTTGATTTATGTTTCCGGTGACTGAACGAAGAATCAATGATCGCCTCATATGGTGCGTTGTTGTTGTGGTACGTCGAAGTACCTACGATCTTCAGCCACACACGCCTGTTTACCGCGTTCATTTATATTGTTGTACGCTGTATGTACATGTGCAGTGCAACGCATTACGCAATGCAAAAAGGCTGGGCAAATATGGGTGTGTAGTGGATTGTATTGTAGTAAGTATTGGTGTAGGTATGTATGTATAGTATGCTGGGTCATATTTTATTCACTCTCCAAATAAGGATGTGTTCAGTCCATGAAATTGAACAACATTCTCTAAAAAATATAAGGCCAAAAAATGGACTATCATCTATACAAATCAAAGAGATCACGAAATTTCGTGGTTTATTTTGACATAATAAATAATATGTTTTGTTTCATGGACTGAAGCTGAACATATTCTTAAAATTTCGAGAGTAAATAAGAATGGCCCTGTAAATGTATAAGTTCTTTAAGTTACAACATAAACACCTCAACAAGCTCAACAAGAAGTAGGTAACAATAACAAGGTTAGGAATGTGAAAAAACCATGTTTGAGTTGTTTTGGCTAACTACATAACAACATTTTGAACGGTTGGGATTCCTCAACATAAACTTAATTTTATCACTACATCCGTTCGTATTTCTATTTACCTATATGACGGAAGTTTCAATTCATTCATGATTTGCTACGTATAAACCTGCATTAATTGTTTGTTTGTAATAGATAATTGCACTGATAGTATCGCAACGATTGACGTAATTTTGCTCAGGAGATAGCTTGATATGATAACAAAATAATATAATAACAAATCATAAGTACCTTTGATTGGATAAATATTTTCAAAGTAAATATGATACGTTTCTTAGTTGCTGCTTTCGAATTTTACCACATAATATTTAACAGGTTGCTTTCTCGTTTATTTGTTTCTTTGTCTACTTTGCAAAAGATTGTATACTCAGGGGCCCTACCGGCTAACTTTTCGAACTTCGGCGGGTCTGCCGAGCTTCAACTTAAAACAGATAAATAGATGTAAGGAATTTCGTATTGTGCTATTTGTCGTATTTATTTGGAAGATATCGATGTTCGTGAGACATCATGAATTGGAATTCACCATTTTGACCCGACTGGGGCTCGATTTGTCTGTTTTAATTTGAAGCCCAGCAGACTTTCCGAAGTTCGATGCGTTAGCCGATACGGCCCTATACTAGCTTCGGATGAGCTAGAGAAAATTTTATAATCTGTGCTAGAGACTCGTAACTTTGAACATAGGTCAGAACTGGAAGACAATGCAATATTATGGTGTCATTGAGCAGACCAAATGATGGAGCCGGAAGAAGGCCACAGGAACTCTAATAGTTGGATTCGTCTTGATAAGTAGGTACTCTGATCTAATAGGAGATGGGTGTCTAGGGTCTAATGATGGAGCCAGAAAAAGGCCACAAGAACACACACAAACACTTTACACGGTAATGTTATCTTCTGTGACGGGACGGCGTTAATACTGGTTGACGTAACTGAGCTTGCGGTCAGCCGCAGGAATTTAAATTAACGAACATTAACTTCATTCATTAATGGTTAAGAAAACCTTTATTTTCCGTATAACGTAAGGGTAAGAGATTTTTTACCATCGCCACTCAAAAAAGTGCGTTTAATTCAACGATAAGAGTGAATAAAACGCTGTTTTATTCACCGAGTGAATAAAAATATTTTGAATTTGGAACAAGCGCGCATCGTATGAATTATGTAGAAAAAAAACAAAACGTGCTGAGAGTATGGAGCTATTCCATAGATAAGGCCATAGTCATACAAATAAATTAAAAAAGAATATCCCGCCAATTTCATTTAGTGTCATATGTTTGGATTCTTTTCTAAAAAAATATCCCGCCAAATTAATTAGGTCCTTTTAGTGTCTCATCTTTGGATTCTTTTCTTATATAAGAGGGAGATTAGATGTTCAATCTTGCATCAGTCCATTCCATCAGTCTGGTACGATCTTCACTCTGTAAAAATTCAAAGTCTATACAAACTGATGAAATGGACTGATGACAAACTGATCATGTAATTTCCCTCTTAGCGTGGTTGTTTTATGTCATTGGAAAACTTCTAGTTTCACTATTTACTAATGTTTAAATATTACTGATTACCTACCTAACTTATCAAAATGTGATAACTATTATATAGGTATTAAGTACTTACTGCTATTTGTTTTCTCGCAGTCAATGGTAAAAAGTAGAGTACACAACTCGTGAAAAAAAAAATTCATCTCGGTCCTTTGTATCCCTCGAACTAAATTCCCTCTTTTTTCACTTGTTGTATAATCTACTATTAACAATATTTAACTGCTTTATCTCTTAGTTAAATTATTAAATAAAGAAGGTACGTACCGACATCAAATCACGAAGCATCGTTGTTTACAAAACGAGACTTGGCCGATGAAGATAATTGTACTAAGAGGCGCACGCGCATCAAACATTTTGATGGCCAACCGAACGTTATTATGTTGCGTTCATTTTGATAATTGAATGTCGATAAAATGGTCGTAAAATATATTTATAGCCACTGCGACGAATCTGTGTCTACGACTACGAGTATACTTATGAACACTACGCTATCTTATTTATTATTCATTTAGGTATATTTCATTGAAATGCCTGAAATTTCCTTTTCAGTCTCAATTATTTTATGGTAATTTGCAAGAATATTATGGTAAAATAACACTTCGCTCTTATATTTACACAAATAATTTAAGATATCAAAGGTTTCGTATACCATGTTCCGTTTAATACTAGGCTACGTTCCCACGGCAACATACCGTTTTTTGCAGGATCCCGTTAAATATTGTGTACGTGTTACAAGTTACAATACTGACAGTCACACAAGCATTCTGCAAATAAACAGGATCCTGTTTTTAAAACCGTACCTGCAAAAAGCTAAAAAAAAGCAAAACCTTCAAAAATCTTTAAAAAACAGCTGCTAAAATAAACAGCTCTAAAAAGTACAAACTTTTATCGTGGTTTCGCTTTTTCAATTTTATTTGTTAATTTTAAAGCCCACCCGATTTCATAAGACGTTTTATGCGTAGGTCCTTAATAGTAATTATGTAGATTTGAATATTATTTCATGATTTTCAGAGCTGTTTAATTTTGAAGCTGTTTTTTTAGGATTTTGAAGGAGCTTTTGCTTTTTTAAAAAGCTTTTCATATTTCAAAAATGGGACCTACTTGGTAATAAACCTCATATAACGTTTGAATCATTTCAATCGATTTAGCCGTATTCAAGTAATCGCTGAAAATACATAGAAAAAAATGTGACGAATTGATTACGTCCTCCTTTTTTTTGAAGTCAGCTAAAAACGTTCTGTTGCCGTGGGAATGCAGCCTAAGCGATTCGAACGATTATATAGCGAACGCAAATATATTCGTAGGAGACAAGCACAAGATTCAGGTCACGATCTTAATAATAAAACGTCCATGCTATAAGTTAAAGCTGTTATGTCAAGTTGCTGTTAGTTGCGTCATGAACGTCAAAGAAACCGGCGGAAACAATGAGCAGTATCTACTAATGCCCTCAAAGTAGCGCCCTCATGTTATTATTGTTCGCTAAGAACATTTGTACCTATCGAATGTACAAATTGTTAAGAAGTTGAAACGATAATTTTATGCGAAAAACTGTCCTAGGGGACGGATACTGTAGACGGCCGGGTTACTAATCATATCACCCTAAACTCTTTATTAAAAAATTTGCAATTTTGCCACCTTTTAAAGAAATAGAAATTGTCTGAAAATTATTTTAAGAACGGGAAAACCAAACTATTAAAAGATGAAATCTGTCGGTTTCTCAAAACTATTGAAATTGTGTAGGGTAGGCTGTAGCTGTAGCGAACGCGTAGGTTTTCCGACATTATTCGGGGAATGTAATAAAAGTTACGCGGCGCGGCGTCACTCTCGCGGGCTCGCGCGTGATCAGACTCAGAACGCAACCTGTTCTGTCACCCACTATTTATTTACCCCTGCCGCACAGATGGCGATGTAATGGCAGCCTAATCTGAACAAATTCCACCTCCAACAACAATATACAGGCAAACTTAACGACTACGTTTTTATAGGACCGAAAATTCCGAACCCAAGTGACGTATGTCGAAAGTTTGAAAGTGTACAAGGTCGGGTCTGAAGAGGAAATAAAATACCTATGTACTTATGGTTATTTTGTGCAAGTTATAGTATTTGTAATATTTGCGGGTTTTTTTGCAAAGCCTTACATTGCATTTACAACCTTTAAATTAGTTACCTACCTAGTTTTACTAAATAGCAATATAATAACCATAGAAATAAAACGAATGAATAGAATATAGGTTCGAATCCAACAGGCGAAAAAGTAATCATTAGCTAAGAGAATATTTAAATAGGTACGATAATTTCCAAACCGATCAATATCGACGCAAAGAAAAAAGTGTTTTTCACTCCTCTTGCTCAAAAAGTGCGTCATTGTAACGTACAAGAGTCGAGATAAAATAGCTTAATAAGCCCTAGGGGATAAAGTTTTTTCTTTTTTAATGTTTGTCTTTTACCAATGAGCGTACTAAAACGAAAAAGTCTTTATTCATAATCACGAATAAAAACTCGCTCGACTTAATAATGGGGGTCTATTACGAAAAGTTTAATGCGATACACGTGGCTGCGTCCGTGCTTCGTTCCGATTGATTCCTATTACAAAGCACTTGCGTATGCGATATTGCAAAGTGATTGCGTAAATTTGACAGTTTCTCTCTAGTGGATCCGTCATTATTCGTTCAATAGACTATGGACTACGATAGCTACATTGAAAATATTTGTAATAACTATAACCGACGAACTGCGGACGACTATCGTGACCAAGTTTCGTAATAGGCCCCCAGTTTCTCATTCTTATTTTTGAAAATGGAACTAAAAGCATCTCTTCGGTGAAATCATAGACTTATTTATACTCTGTGTACAGAGTGAATCGTAGAATGCGTGTTTGTGTTGTTTAGCTGCTACAGCAGAAATTAAAAAAAGGTACCATGGCGCGAAATCTTTAGAATTTTTTTATAATTACAAACCGATTGAATTGTGTGACTGTAATAGGAAAGAAATAATTTTAATCTTCTGCCGTCAAGCACAAATCATTTATTTAAATATTGTACAAAAAGTTTGTGATAGAAAAACGAGTGGATTCGTTTACGAGGGTAAGTAGGTATAAACTATTTAATATTGTATTTTATTTTCTCGCACTCGTAGTGAAAAGTATAGTGTAACACACGACGCTAAAACCCATTGTAACTCGGTTTGTTGCCGCCGCGATCATATCGTCATAGTTTTACTTCCTTCCTACCCGCCAATATCCTAACAAAAAGGCACAACGCTCCGCTCGCTGACCGAACGCGGGCCGATGCATTCAAGTGCAAAGACAGTCTATTGTGAACTACGGTGACATCAACACGCTATAATTTGTCACCCCGCGCAACTCATTTAACCGCATCCGCGTAGCCCATAAGTTTCAGTGTTACGTGTATTAATTAGTGAATACGTGACGAAAGGACGGTGTAAATCGACGTGTTTGTGGACTTTGGTGGCCGTTCACGCCCGATCACGCAGGTCGTGCGTGCTGCGCAGGCGACGACGCCAGCTTGCCATTATCATGTGTTGACGAGCTACTGGCTGCTATACCAAGTAAGTGCCTTTCCTAGACCCACCACCGTCGACGTCCGTTACCTACCGAAATCCCGCTTCCTCCCAATTCTTTACACCCGCATTCCATTCGCATTCCAATACCGCATTTTTGACGATTGAATGTCTTTTCCGCGATTATTTAAAATTTTGATTTTCGACATTAATATGTACGAAACATCTGGTCCTATTCGAGTCGTATGTTCAGTTTTGAACCGTTAAATACCGCATTTAGTCTAGTTTTTTGTAACCACACACGTGGTTCCCGCGCGCCCTCTAAAGGTCACCTTTGTACTTTGGGGTCTTTTCATATATTTTAATATTTTCATTTAGTATATTTTACCATATTCCGCAACCGTAATTAAGTACGTACTAATTTACCTACTTATTTTCACAACCTTTGTTCATAATTAATTCGATCGTTCACAAATTGAAATAAGGGTCATCGCACACTAGCGACTCAAATTAATATTTTTTTATTTTTATTTTTCGATTAAATTTAAAACTTAATTGATTTAGTTTATATAAATACGCAGCCTTTTACATACATTTGTGTGAACAATTAATAGTGTTTATATACTTCAATATCACTTATATAATTTCTATATACTTTACTTTATATATTTATTTCGTGATAATTAATCATGTCACGGGACGAAAAGTCTGCTGGACATACCGGTAAGGTTACCAGTGAAGTTGAAGACACGAAATTAATTTTAATAAGAGCGAAGCGTGATGCACTTTTTCAACGTATGCAATCGATATACGATCAAGCGAAGATAGCTCACCTTTCGGATGAGAGACGTCAATCTTTTATTACGTCATGTGTTACTATTGATAGTATACGATCAAAATTTCATGATATTATTGATGAATATAATGAGCAGTTACTTATGCGTAATCCGACCGCTAATCCTAACTTTCAAGCTTATAACGCCTTTGAAGACATTTACTGTAACGTGAAACAGGTTTTATCGCAAGTGTCACCTACCTGTTCATCTTCTAAACTAAATAAGGCTTCCGTCAAACTACCGCCTATTGAATTGTTAACTTTTGACGGTGATATTCAAAACTGGCCGTTATTTTATGCTAGCTTTAAAGAGACTGTTCACGACAATCCATCGCTATCGAATTCCGATAAATTATATTACCTAATGGGTAAACTTTCGCCTAAGGTACAATCGCTTTTTTCTGGTACTTTGCCCAGTGCTCAGAACTATGAAATAATTTTCAAAGCGTTACTAGACAGATTCCAAAATAACGACGTTTTAGGTTCTAATTATTTAGAACAAATATTAAATTTGAAACTTTCTAATTCACCTGCCGCTTATCAGTTATTTATGGATAAATTTGTAACCGCAGTCAATTCTTTAAAAAACTTGGGCATTGACAATTTGACAGATTTTATTTTGATGCACATTGCCGTACGTAAGTTCGATACGAATACGATTCGAGCCTATGAAACATACGCTCATGATTCAAAATTGCCTAAATTCGAAAGCTTTATAGAATTTATTAAAATGCAGTGCCGTATCTGTCAAACCACTAATGCTGTATCTCCCGCAAATAATAATACCAATTCTTACTCTAAAATAAATAGAACCCGCGCGCCTCCTAATCCGCAAACTTACGTATCGTCTGAAAATAAAAAATGTCCGTTGTGTAATAATAACACACATGATCATATGTTTAAATGTCACGCTTTCGCAAAAATAACACCGCAGGATAGATTTAAGTTCATAAAAGAAAACGGTGCGTGTGTTAACTGCCTTAGCACGAAACATAGATCGAAAACTTGTACTTCTAAGGTTTCGTGTCGTGCTTGCCAGCAGCGCCACCACACTCTTTTACATTTCGAAACGCATACACCCGTAAACGATGCGCCTAGTGGTTACGTCAGCGCTCCTTCTTCATCGCCACCGCAGCCGAATAATTCGCAACCCGCTCCTTCCGTTTCGGCGCCACCTCCGAGTGGAAATTTAGTTTTATGCTCTTTGAGTGATAGGACGGTTTTATTGGCGACTGCGCAGGTTGTTGTCTACGACACTAATGGCACACCGCATCTTGTACGTTGCTTACTAGATAGTGCTTCTCAAAGCAACTTCATTACCTATGAATGTTGCATGCGTCTCGGCTTACTAAATAAACTACAACGTACCTCAACTGTAATTAGGGGTATAGGTGGTTCTCTTAAATCCGCTGAGGGTTCCGTAGATTTAGTTTTTCACTCACGTTTTAATTTAAATATTAATTATAATATTTCATCGCTCATTGTCGATCGTATTACAGATACGCTACCTTCCGCTCCCGTCGACGTATCCGCTTTCTCTCACCTTCGTTCGTTGCCTCTCGCCGATGGTAATTTTGCCACTCCAGGTCCTGTCGACCTTTTGATAGGTAGTTCACTGTTTCCGCACCTGCTGATGCCAGGCATCGTTCATAGCCGCTTCAGCAATATACCGCCCGCTATTCAAACCGTTTTAGGTTATGTGATTATGGGTTCTGTACCTACGTCACACGTAGTTTGCAATTATTCAACCACGTGTTGTACCGTAGTTGATGAGCCTGTAGACTCAATTCTCAAGAAATTTTGGGAACTTGAGGAGATATCCGCGCCGCCCGCTCAAAGTCTTGATGACCGTGAGTGCGAAGAATATTTTACTACCACCACTTCTCGAGACGAGAGTGGAAGGTACATAGTCGCTTTACCTTTTCGTGAGGACGTGTTCACCTTGGGTGACTCGTACGCCGCCGCGCACAGGCGATTTTTATGCCTAGAAAAGAAGTTAGAGGCGTGCCTCAAGACTCGCACCGCTTATAATAATGTTAAACGCGAGTATTTAGATAAGGGATATCTCAGCCCAGTTGAGGCTCGCGATAATGAATCTCTTCGCCCCGCATACTATATCCCGCATCATGGTGTGGTTCGCGAAGACAAAAGTAATACCCGACTTCGAGTAGTCTTAGACGCGAGCTGCAATACTACTTCCGGTCGCTCTCTAAACGATATTTTACATTCTGGCGAGAATCTTCAAGGCGATTTATTCTCAATTTTAATTAATTTCCGCTTATTTGAAATTTGCTTTTCCGCCGATTGTCGCCAAATGTTTCTTCAAATTGGGATTAGGGAACCTGATCGCAGATTCCAGAGAATTTTATTTAGATTCAATCATTCTGATCCGCTTACTGTGTATCAGTTTAACCGTGTTTGCTTTGGGCTCAAGTCCAGCCCTTTTCACGCTCTTCGCGTTGTCCGCCAGTTAGTTATCGATGAAGGAGACAAATATCCTGCCGCATCCGCTGCAGTTTCAGCAGGCTTGTACATGGATGACATAGTCCTGTCATCAATGTCTACCCTCCAGGCTATAGATCTCAGTAGCGAGCTTATTGCGCTCTTCAAACGAGCACAGTTGGATCTCGTAAAATGGATGAGTAACTCAGATGAAGTCCTCTCGCACATACCTGAGTCTCACCGAGATTCCAATGACAAGCTCTTTGACGATGCCACACCGCACAAGATCCTAGGCCTATTTTGGGATAGGTCTAGTGATTCTTTTAGGTTCAAGGTAGTCGCTCCTGATGATACGTGTACAAAGCGTACTATTCTTTCCGCTGTAGCCCGACTGTGGGACTTGCTAGGGTTCGTGGCGCCTGTCCTCTTACACGCCAAGCTCCTAATCAAGGAGTTATGGTTGTTGAAGTGCGATTGGGATGCCCAACCACCGCCTCATATTATCACCGCTTGGAAGCAGGTCTGCCTAGAGCTGCCTTCTCTTAATGATTTGTGCATTCCTCGACATCTTGGTCTTGTTGAAAACTGTCAATTGAATATTTTAGGCTTCGCTGACGCCAGCGAGCGCGCGTATGGAGCTGTCGTCTACTTTCAAATCTGCGTCGATGGTCGTTATTCTATACAGCTGGTCTGTGCTAAGTCGAAGGTCTCGCCGGTGAAGGTTCTATCCGTCGCGAGGCTGGAGTTGTGTGCGTCCGTATTGCTGTCCAAACTCATCCGCAAAGTTGTAGACACTGTTTCTCCGCGTTATCCTGTCAATAAAGTATACGCGTTCAGCGATTCGAAAGTCGTTTTATGTTGGGTGCGCTCATCCCCTCACCGCTGGCAGACGTTTGTTGCCAACCGCGTAGTCAAAATTATAGAAAACGTTCCTGCAAGTTGTTTCCACCATGTAGCAGGGTCTGAAAACCCCGCAGACTGTTTATCTCGGGGCTTAACCCCAAGTAAAATAATAAATCACCCGCTTTGGTTTAATGGACCTCCATGGGCCGCAAGTGACCCATCCGGATGGCAACTTAATGATGACTGCGAGCAGTCAAACGACGATGCACCGGAACGACGCACTAACGTTCACGTGGTCGTCTCTAACGACAATGATTCTCCGCTTTACTCGCTTATGCACCGCTTTTCATCATTGTCTAAGCTATTACGTTCGATTGTTTATGTGTTTAAATTCATCAAGAAATTACCGCAAGGCAGCTCCATATCAAGTTCGGATTTAGAGTTTGCTGAAGTTAATATCATCCGCGCTGTACAACAAGTACATTTCTCGAGCGAGCTTGCTAGTTTACAGGCTGACAAGCCTTGCTCGCCTGCTTTCAATAAGCTAAGACCATTCTTAGATAAAGACGGCCTTATCCGCGTTGGTGGACGTCTTTCTAACTCCGCTGAAGATTACACGTGCAAACACCCAGTGATCTTGCCGCGTCGAGATCATTTTGTTGACATTTTGGTCGATTTTTATCATAAAAAGCATTTACATGCAGGCCCAGAACTTCTCATGGCTTTGCTCCGCCAACGGTTCTGGATCCTTTCCGCTCGCGGCTTGATCCGATACCGCATAAATAAATGTAATACTTGCTTTAGAGCAAAACCACGTCCTCAGTTTCCTCTCATGGCTGATTTGCCCAGCCACCGCGTCAACCAAGTTGATAAGCCCTTCCAAATGACGGGATGCGATTATGCTGGCCCTTTGCAGTACACTCCTGTACGTGGTCGTGGAGTCAAAAGCCGCAAGGCCTGGCTTTGCATCTTCACATGCCTGACAACTCGCGCCACTCACATCGAGGTCGCAACTGACTTAAGTACAGTTAGTTTTCTGGCTGCGCTGAAGCGTTTCTTGTCGCGTCGTGGTCCCGTGAAGTGCATGTACACGGACAATGGCACTTGCTTCGTGGGAGCCAATTCATACCTTCGTGACCTATATAAATTCTTAGATGAATTGCGCCCACATTTGGAAGTCGAACTTTCTGAAAACCGCATAGACTGGAAATTTATTCCACCCGCGTCCCCACACTTCGGTGGTTGTTGGGAAAGCATCGTAAAAATTGTAAAAACACATTTATTTAAAGTCATAGGTGAGCAGATACTCTCCTATGAAGAGCTTATAACAGTGCTCGCGCAAATCGAAGCACTAGTAAACTCGCGCCCGCTCACTACAATGAGTAGTGACCCCGCAGAGCCGTCTGCTTTAACGCCGGCTCATTTTCTGAACACAGTTCCTCTGTCCTCCATACCGGCAGCCGAGGCGCAACCCCGCGACCTTCATCAGCGTCACTCGCTGCTAGATAGTATCGTCCAGTCGTTCTGGCGTCGATGGCGCTCTGAATATTTACACAAGCTGCAATCGCGCGCCAAATGGAACACGCCGGCCGCTTCCATAGCTGTAGGCACAGTAGTAGTGATTGTTACAGAAAACGCGCCGCCCTTTTCGTGGCCTTTAGCTATAGTAGAGAAGGTTCATCCTTCCAAGGATGGAACAACTAGGGTTGTGACTGTTAGGACTTCCAAGGGGAGTTACCTTCGCCCAGTTGTTCGTTTATGTCCGATACCAAATCAATAATAATTGTTTGTCAGCCGCATACGCTTTAGTTTAGTTAGTTATATAAGTGCATTACTCTCCGCTTAGTTTAATGTAGATATACCTTCAAAATAGGTTTTATTCCACATTTTTTTTCGCATTACATGTATTTATGTACACAGTATTTGTTTCCCTTGTGCTAATTACTCCTTTTTTAAAGGTGACCCTTTAAGGGCGGGGGGAATGTTGCCGCCGCGATCATATCGTCATAGTTTTACTTCCTTCCTACCCGCCAATATCCTAACAAAAAGGCACAACGCTCCGCTCGCTGACCGAACGCGGGCCGATGCATTCAAGTGCAAAGACAGTCTATTGTGAACTACGGTGACATCAACACGCTATAATTTGTCACCCCGCGCAACTCATTTAACCGCATCCGCGTAGCCCATAAGTTTCAGTGTTACGTGTATTAATTAGTGAATACGTGACGAAAGGACGGTGTAAATCGACGTGTTTGTGGACTTTGGTGGCCGTTCACGCCCGATCACGCAGGTCGTGCGTGCTGCGCAGGCGACGACGCCAGCTTGCCATTATCATGTGTTGACGAGCTACTGGCTGCTATACCAAGTAAGTGCCTTTCCTAGACCCACCACCGTCGACGTCCGTTACCTACCGAAATCCCGCTTCCTCCCAATTCTTTACACCCGCATTCCATTCGCATTCCAATACCGCATTTTTGACGATTGAATGTCTTTTCCGCGATTATTTAAAATTTTGATTTTCGACATTAATATGTACGAAACACGGTTTCTATTTATTCCCTCGCTAAAGCTCGGGAATAAAAATACCTCGTATGCAATGGGTAATTTTAGCGTCTTGTATAACAATCTACTATTATTCTTTGTTTATTCTTATACTTAATCATCAATTTATGCTGCGAGTGTCGACTTTAAATCACGAACTAGCGAAGTATAGCCAGTGATTCTGAGTGATTTAAAGGCACGAGGCACCGAGGCAGAACAAAACTTTGGTCTCGTACGGTAGTACTACTAGTACTATATCTATTCTGTGGTCTCATGTTAAACATACAACTTTTCTTTCACCTCTACCAGCGAGAAAAGTGTTCTAAGTAAGAACAATTATTTTCACGTGACTTTCCTGGTAAAAAGCTAAATTGTTCCCTCAGTTTATTTCAAAATGTGGTGTTGGAAATTAAAAAACTTTTCATTTTTTTTTAATGGTGGAGATAATGTAAAAAAAACATATTTCAGTCCGGATTTCCGGCGCTGTCTGTTCTCCTCTCAACCAATCCCGGTGAAATTTTGTGAGCAGGTTTGATAAATATATATAATTTTTTTGTCGAGACAGTTTTTCGAAATTTATTAAAATGACGGAGATATGTAAAAAACATATTTCAGTCCAGCTTTCCGGCTGTTTGTTCTCCTCTACAGGTCGCATTTCTCAACCGATTCTGGTGAAATTTTGTGAGTAGGTTCGATAATCATATATAACTGTTTAGTCAAGCCAATTTTTCCAAATTTATAAAAAAAAAACACCCATTTTGAAAAATGCTCAAATTTAGAAGCACCATCTAGCTGCGAATACTCACGTACCTTCTGTGTCCTTTGAAAACTTCATGGCGACATTTTATTTTATTTTATCGCGAGGTCTACAGCTCACGGAGCCACTAGTAATATTAGTAAGGATTTGATAACCTAGAAAGAGTTTTCTCTTGACTTTGTAAAGGCGATCGATACATTCTCAGAGTACAATGCTAAGCTTGCTCAAAAAAACATAGGTAATGTGGTGCGGTTATTTTATTTATTTACGTTTCGGTATTGCGTCAAAAACAGTTGGCGATACACCCATTTGAGGCACGTTTATTTTGCGAGCGTCCGGCCAACGGCGCGCGCGCCGCGGGCGTCGCGTCGTCGGCCTCGGACGTCGGAGGGCGTAGCGCCCGGCCCGGCCGCTCTGTCTGTTTACGTCGCGGTGCTAAAGTGGTGACTCATTAACGGCCAAACGAACCATTAATCTGTACTGCGCATATTTATATATCACACACAAACACGATTTATCTAAGGGCCACAAACAAGGCACAAATATCAAGGTCGTGGGCGGCGGTCGCCGACCCGGAAGCGCGCAAATGAAAAGGGTCACTTCGGTATTGGCTTGATCGGTATCGCGCATGTTGTTATTATTTGACTCAAAGACGAAGAATCATCGTTTTACCTGTGGTTTTATTTACTGAAACTTACCCGGTTAAAAATCTATTAAGTACTACTAACAAACAAATGCAGATTATATCATTTCTACGAAGTAAATCATGAATGAATCATGAATACTTGTTTTAGCATTGAGTAATGGTCAGAATCCGAATCTGACTGGCTATATTTGATTGTTACTTACTGATAGAAGATAGGCATGAAAATTCAGTCAGAATATAACTGCCCTCACTGGCAGTCAAAAATATCATGCTATGTTTTTGGCATCTGATATCCTTATTTGCTTGTCAGTAATAAAAATAAAAATATTATTTATACTACACCTGCTCGGAAAGTACCTTGATACTTTATCAAATTTACGGTAGAAAGTACGTCATTGCATATCGAACAAATATGCGGGGAGAAAACGCATCTGAGCGGGAGAGAAAAGTGTATGAAAATCCATTTCTTACGTGGTTTTTCTTTTTTAATTTCTGGTAAGACTATACGCCGGTAACCTAAATATCAAAAGCCAAAAAGTTTTTACAGTGAGTTTTTATCTCCAAGTTCGCAAAATGACACTGGCCACTAGCTGTGTGTCGGATGGTGTCGGGCTGGCAGTGCGACCCTGCGGCGGCAGGATAAACAATTTGAAAAAAGAACATGTGAAAATTGCAGACGCCATTGGCGCCATTTTCAATTTGTGTGTTGTTTGAGGATTCAGTTTTCGTAAAAAGTAAAATAAAACTATCAAAATGATAAGTAGTGATAGTGATGATGAAGATTTTATTTTATTTTGATTTTTATTTTTAAAGTGTTACATTAAGCTTCACTAACTGCAACAATTTCAACATAAATTTCAATTAGTAAAGATTTAGTTTTTTATTTTCCTCGTAGGTGTAGTATAAAGCACTACTATGTATCACTCGAGAGAAAGTGCGATTGCCGATCTCGGGTGTTATAAAGCCCTCGCCTACGGCTCGGGCTTCAAACGACACCCTCGACGGTAATCGGTCTCTTTCTCCTCTCGGTGAACAATGTGCTATTTCTTTTCTCCTTACTTCGTAGTTACATTTACTCATGTGCTTCGTAGTGAAACGCTATCTTTTACCATACCACATTGTAGGTAGACCATTCTAAAGATATAATTTTAAGCCACACACAGAATACTAATAGTACCTACAACTTATGCTAATTCCTAAAAAAGTTTACGTCAATACTTCTAGTTATCTTCTTGCATTGAACATAAATAATCTTGAAGAAACATAGTGCCTTTTGTTTAAATAGAACATGCATCTTTATATTTCAATCTATTTGAGTTCAATGCAACTGTGATAAATATATCCTGCTTCACCAACAAGTCTAGGACGTCGTGTTTAAAATAGCCAGCTAGTTAATAAGAGCTATTTAAATAATGTTAGTTAGCGGTTTAAGACTGGTATTTCGACCGGAGTATAAATTCGCAGGACCGCAGCTAGGGTTATCAGACGTCAGGATTTGTCCTGACATGTCATGCTTTATGGGTCCCTGACAGGATTCAGGCCGGACTTGGAGAATGTCAGGCTTTTTTTGGGTTATTTACATAATAGTAGAACAAACCTTTTTTTTGTAACAATCAAGTAGGACATTTTCAGTAAAATAATCAACTAACTTTGCATTAAATAATCAACTTTCAAATAATCAACATTTAAAATTATAAATAAATCAATAACTAAAACTCAAACACGAAAAACTAACTTTCTTTTTGTATATGATGCTTCAGCACTCAAAAAACTAATATTAAGAAATGATCTAAAACCTATAAAAGACGGATTTAAAAAAGGTTCAATTCCATATTACTTTGCCCAGAAACAAGCAAAAGCAGATACGAATCATAGTGCTTGTACAGAAGCGTTGCCTCATGTCACCAAGCCGGTTGAAAAAAAAAAAGACCATACCAGACTATTTTCCTATTTTTAAAAGCAAATATTTTTTTCGAGACCAAACAATTACAGTTTAAAATACTCCACCAGAATATCGCTAGCATTCTATCGAAACAGTCGATTTTGGAATTAACTTTGCAAGAGCTGCGTGAAGAGAATATAGAACCCAACATTATTTGTCTAACAGAAATTTTTCTCAAATCTAACTTTGTTAGTTTTATTAAAATTAAAGACTATCAATTGGCAGCATCTTTTTGCAGAGAAAAACAAAGGGGGGGATCATGAATACTGGCGAAAGTCTTTATCCTTCAAGGAATTGACATGGATCAAAACTCATGGCATACCAAAAGTATTTAAGGCATGCGGTATTGAAATTCCTCTTTACAAATTAATAGTTGTTTCCTTATATAGAACTCCAACATCTGACCCTAATGTTTTTATAACTAAGTTGGATGAACTATTGTGTGACATATATAGCAAGTACAAATCTAATGTAAAAGTGGTGATCGCAGGAGATATCAATATAGATACGTTAAAAAAGGGTAAAATAACTGAAAACCTAAAAGACCTATGCTACAACCACAATTTAAAAATACATATTGATGAGCCTACCCGGAAAAAATCATGCATAGACCACATGCTTAGTAATATCAAAAATGCCGATTTTTTATTTATTTTATTTATAAATGACATATTTGACATAACCAAACATAAATGTATACTATACGCCGATGACATTTC
This sequence comes from Agriphila straminella, assembly GCA_950108535.1. Lineage (NCBI taxonomy): Eukaryota > Metazoa > Arthropoda > Insecta > Lepidoptera > Crambidae > Agriphila > Agriphila straminella. The sequence goes on along the minus strand of OX467306.1, from coordinate 6,571,418 downwards.
CATAATTGTGACTACTGATAAAAGAAATAATACATTGACTGGTCATGAGACTGACATAAACAACACTATTGACATATTAATTGAATGGCTGAAATCACACAATTTGAAAATTAATTTAGATAAATCCGTATTTATTCAATTTAATCAATCTGAGTATAGCCATCATAATATTTATTTGAATACTATTAAAATTAATGAGGTAACAAATATAAAATTTCTTGGAATTGTAATTGATAAATTTTTGAACTGGAAACTACAAATTGAAAATGTATGTAACAAAATAAACAAATTTAGTTATGCACTGCGTCAAGTTACTAGAGTAACAAATAGAAGAACTGCTATTTTGTGTTACCGTGCTTATGTAGAATCGATCTTGCGATACGGTCTGATGGTATGGGGTAATAGCACGGATTGGAACAGAGTATTCGTAGCACAGAAGAAATGCATAAGAGCCATATATGGAATTCTACCGGGTGAATCCTGCAAACCTATATTTAATAACCTAGGTCTTCTGCCCTTTCCGTCGCTTTATTTATATGAGATATGTAATTTTGTACACCGAAATAGATATTTATTTACAAAAGCATCTGATGTCCAGAACACTAGAGTGCGAAGAGACAAACATAAACTTGTCATAAGACATGTACCAAACACAAGGAAATATAGCAAAAGTTGTCTTGTAATGTGCGTTAGAATATACAATAAGATTCCCAACGATTTAAAAATATTGAACAACTTTAAATTTAAAAAAAGTCTCTTCAAATGTCTAAATGAAAATATTTTTTATAGCATTAAGGAATTTATTGACAAAAAGTAATTTTATGACATTTATAATTAACTATTGACATGTATATTATATCATTATTATTGACATTTAGAGACCTAGTTTTTAAAGAATGCGCTGTTGTTGTTTTTATCGTGTGTAGATTAATAATTTGCATGCTATTTTAAACACGGTATTTAATGTATCCACCATTTTATACCGTGTTTGATGTAAATAAATGATTATATTATATTATATATTATTATTATATAAGTAGGTACTTATAATATTACTTTTACACGTCATTATAACAAGAATTATAACAATCATAAATATTTTTTTAAGGAAAATTTATTTATACTTACAATGTGTTATAAATCATATTTACTTACACTACAAGTACGTTGCAACGTTTGGGCGCTTTAGCAAAATGTCAGGACTTTCAGGCTTTTTGACAGGATTTTTAGATATACCATCCGGTAACCCTAACCGCAGCTAGGTCGTCCAGCGGTCCAGTGGCCCTACCATGAGTTGATGCAAACTGTTTACGTTACCGTAAACTATCGGATTTACTGCTCACAGTTAGTGCGAGTAAAAGAGACAAAACGATAGTTTACGGAAACGTAAACAGTTTGCATCAACTCATGGTAGGGCCACTGGCAGCGCTCGGAATGCAGCCCTGCTGGCAGATTGTAGCCTCTCACTGCGTATACGTCTGAGGTATACGTATAGGTTTACACAACACAACTACCTACTTACAGTAAATGATAAATCTAACCGGTTTTGTCAACAAACAGAAAAATACTTTGAGATTCCGTAGTCACATTGACTTACTACGTAAAAACTATAAAAATGGCCAAATGTATTTGTTATTGTCAACTTTGATCGGGCCATAAATAGGTTGATAACGAAATAGTTACCTATTGAAATAAGTATTCTGTGATAACGCGCTGTTGTAAGTTGTAATGTTAGGGCGATTGTCCACACAAGATTTTTCGTCGTAAAAATCTACGATTAATTCGCCGTACGCGCCGTACGTACGTCAGAGTTTTCAGTTTCAGGATTTCCATACATTTTTATGCTAATATCGCGTTTTTTTTCTAAACATATCCTTATATTAGGATCCTTAGGATGCTTATCAGATTAGTTGGGTGTGTATAGCGATCTGAATCTCCTCCATTCACCCCCTGGATAGCCATCATCAGATCACAGATAGGTCAATCCTTGGCGGAGAACCACCGCTTCAAAATTACCGTTTGTATGAAAATCGACTGGGTCTGTATTTATGTGACCGCCACAGCTAGATACATAAAACCTCAACTTTTTATACACCTAAGCCATAGTATAATAATGAGTACTAGCCTAAGCCTTCAGGAATCACTCTATTAATGGTGAAAACCGCATGAAAATCCGATTAGTAGTTTTTGAGTTTATGGCGAATAGACAGACAGACCGACACGGCGAGGGACTTTGAATATGAGTAATTATATCCAGATTACGACCTGAAGCGATGACCGTTGCGTGCGACGTACATACCTAGATCGTACATTGCATTATATTTGTGTTTACGCGTGTACGCTGCACGCGCCGCTGCCCGCCCCGCTGCACGTCGCGCCTCTCTGTAAACGGAAAAACGTCCGACAACAAGCCGACAACACGCCGCACGCGACGGACGCCCGACCGACCGACCGACGCGACGCCCAGTATCTCTGTGAGCATCAGACTAGTGACGGAGCGTTCCAGTTACATTTTCAAAAATTTTACATTTAAAAAGAAAAGTTAATAATACCTACTATGACGATAACAAGGCTGAAATAAATTAGAACGGAGCGTAGTGCGATATTTGATAGTGATAATGATAACGGTGGTGTGTACAATGTGACGTACCGGCCACACAGTTACTTATTCATTGACGTAAAATATTGCGAAACACTTTTGGGAAAATACCTTTGCGATAACGAATTTTAGATAAGTTTTAGTTTATTTAAAAGTAAAATGTTCAAACTTTTAAAAACTATAAAAAACAAAATTTTGATTTGTAGAAAGTAAAACAACTTCGAGCATCGCGGCTTCTACGAAGGGAGCCGCCTTAGCGAGTATTAATCTATTCAAATTATTCTGGCATTTTTTGCGGGGAGGGAAAGTGCACACAAGTGCAGTTCCGCACACTCACATACAAAATCAACACTGTAATGACGACACTCACACATAAAAAATAAAACAAAACAGCAAAAATTTGTGTACGGATGAGTCTAGGATTACGGAGAACTAATCAAGAATAAAATATACGAATTAAATGTTTAAATGTAAACAAATAGCAATAATACGATAAAAAAATACTTTCATGTGAAATGTAACACCGTCTTTTTATTTACTTGATGTTCCAGACCTCTTTTAACAGCAAAAAACTCATCAATTCGACATTTTAAACACAGCAGCGTTCACATGCGCGACTGGACTCGGTCTAGAAAGAAATCCGGGCGCAACTGGTTTTACTAACGCGTATGCCCATTTGGGCTTGTACTTCGGCAGAGGGGAAAGCTTCGTATGGCTTCTCTTTCTGGAACAGAAACGCGTCTTACTCTAAGTAAAACAAAGACATTTTCCATCGTAGCTGCTATGCTACGGCCGGCAGCCGCAGGCAGGCTCAGCGCTCAGTAGTATAATGCTTCATTGGCTATAATTTTTTACAATTTAATCTATTAGGCCTGTGGCCGGCTGTGGCCATACATAGCCTTCCTTCGCCATTGTGCTGCGGTTCATATTGCAACGGTAGGCTTTTATGACTCCGACTCTGAAAATGACATTATGTTCCTCTTATATCAAATCAACATTCAAGACAGCGACAAATCAGTCAATGAATCTTCTGAAAAATTCAATCGGACGCATCGGACGATGCTGTGATACGGGGCAGGCACAGGCGTGACGGGCTCGCTCGCCCGCTCGGGCCTCTCTCTTCAAAACAACACTTGTTGCGGAAATAGCGACGAAAACACAAGCGTGTTTTCGCGTAACCGAGCTGTTATGTCGTGACGTGGTGCTAGGCGGGCATCACCACCTCACGCCCACAACCACAACATCTCCATTTCCTACACTAGCATCACAGTGTAATGGCAATTTGAAACCTATACATTATACAATCGACGTTCACCCCTTGTAGTAGGTACCTACGTGGAGAACTCTGAAAGTCTTGCGTAAGTAACTCGTGAATAAAACAATAAGTAGGTATAATATAAAATGTAAACTTATATATTTATTGCGTGTCAAAGAATTCTCCGTAAATACATAAAGGAAAAAAATAATTCGTCCTAACATTTTTTAAACATAGCATCATTTGTCTGAAGGCATGTTCTTCATAATAAATAATATGCTTGTTGAAAGCTACGGCCTCCTCTGGCCCCACATAGTGATATTCTCATCATATCTTTTATTTCTAGGAAAATAAAGGAGTCGCGAAATGTAAGGTTTAAAAGGAAATGTATTTTTTACAGAAAAATATATAATTAAATTTAAAGTTAATTTCCTTGTAAGTCTCGTCGCCGGAAAGTAAATAGTATAAAATTAAATCATTTAAAAAATATTTTTTGAAGAAATATAATCAGAACACTGACCTGTTTTTTTTTATCAGAATCACAGAGTTGTTTTTTCTAGTATGTAATGAGAACTTATTGAAAACCTTTTTCAAAACATGGCATGGCAGCATGGACCTCTATAAAAAAAAAATTCAGGTCAGTGCATGGCAGTAAATACCCACTGCAAGAATCTTATACCCATAACATAAAGTTATTTAGCATTTTTGATACGGGCGACCTTAGACCAACGCGGCTTCCGTCCGGCACGGAAGCCTTAGCAGGCGATCAACTTCGCATTGTGATAAAAAAACAAATGACTCGCGACTTCCGGTCGTAAATGAGCTCTTAAATTTAAAAAATATAATATTCTATTATCAAATATTTATGAGTTGTCAGAAATCTGTTGACTTTCATCTGTTAAAAAGGCACTTCCTCCTGCTTTATGAATGAGTTATGAATGTTATGATATGACAATGGTATGGTTTTTCCCATAAAAGGTAATAATTGTAATTCAAAAATGTATACCAGCCTAGAGCAGTGTTTCTCAAAGTGTGGTAGATACGCCCCCTATGATTAGGACTAGGACTCTCACTCTCCTAATCCTAGGAATCGCGTCATAATAACATTGTTGATATGCCAATATAGCATTTTTACATACAGAGCACCAGCTCTCGCTAATATTTTTAGGCACAGAACACTTTGGTAGTAAATAAATCTTACTTAAGTTTTAAGTATGTACTTACTAATAAAGGTATTGTCGTGTCATGCTAAGTCGAAAGGCGACTTTAAGGCTTCTTTCTTTCACACTTTATAACCAAGGTTTTTTTTAATTTTACTTAACATTTGCGGTAAGAAGAAGTAATTTATATAAATTTTCATTCAACACACTTGCTCGTAAAGTGAGCCCTAAGGGCCCCCCAGACCTACCGGTTTCTTTTCTTTGCTTTGCTGTTCGGCAATGGACCGCCGGCCAAGAGGCTCATTTTCAATCTATCGCATATTTTCAATCTACGTACATTTCACATATATGTATGTTCTTGTGAGCTTTGTTCCTTATACGATCGTTATGAAAACACAAAAAACAGTTCAGCCCCCCTACCATGACTGTCAAAAGTAATATTGAAACAATGTTGTAAATGAGATGGCGCTATACGGTATGATAGCTCTGTCCCTATAACAACATTACTTTAAGGTTGCTGTAAGAGCTAAGAGTACGGCCTCTGGTAGGTAATGATGCCACCCACGACCCTGTTCAATATTTATATAAATATGCGATCGATTTATTTTCAGCAATCAGAGACCATGTTCAGGGTAGCATATCTTCCATAAACTTCCTACTTCGCAACCCAGACGATGATATTTGATAACACCAAGCTAATGGCTATCTTGTCAATTTGGTCTGGTCCCAATATGCGATAGATTAAAATGACCCTGCTTGGCCGGCGGTCTAAACAGCAAAGTAGAACAGCACAGCAAAGAAAAGAAACCGGTATAAACCGAGCTATAACAAACGCGTGCAATAATATATTAAAACACTATATAGAATTAACCCTACAAAGTTAAATTAGTACCACTGCAAGTTCGCACTCGCATAGGCATAGATATAGTATACGCATAGGCGAGTAAACAGAGCATTCCCAATTTAGCCGGGTAATACTGTTATTTTTTTTAGTAACAACAAAGAGGTTTTATGCTGCTGAAAATTCATATACATTTTTGGAATTTAAGTCCTTAAAAGTGAAACAAATATTTATTATTATCAAATTATTCATAATTCACAATATTTTGTTATAAAATATTGAATGCTTACTCACACCTTTGTTCGCAAAATATTCTTGCGTTGGGCGTGTGAAAAAAACAAAAAATCTCCTGCGCGCCTTTTCCCATAATTATCATATTTTGTTTTTGTCGTATTTGTTGCTGTGTGGTAAATTACTTTGTTTTTTTCTCGCAAATGTGTTGAAAAACGTCGTATGAAACTCGTGAGCTCTTGCTTATTGCACACTCGGCTAAGTTACGCCCTCGCCTGCGGCTCGGGCTGCAAGCTGCAACCCACAGCCTTGTGTGCAAGGAGCAACCTAAGCTTACTTGTCTCATAATGTACTATTACAATACAAGGCCGTAATTAAATTTAATACTGTTTCTATATGTACGTTTGTAAACTGTCTCTAATATTAGACACTCGCAGAGTTGTGTAATGAGCATAATAAAATAAAAATAACATAAATCTCAAAAAAAATACAATTATTCCCGGCATCAGGGGCTACTGATACGCGAACATAGGTAAAATCATGGGTCTGTGGAAAGAGATACCGGTACTAACGGTGATACGATGCGATGACATATTTTCAAAGCGTCACCGTCATCGCACACCGCCACAATTATAAACTGACACAATATTACAATCCGCCCGATGCGCATGCAGCATGGGGCGGGCGCCCGCCCCGCACGCTGGTACGTATCGTATCGTAGTTTCATAGTATTTGTTTATATCTTTATTGGATACTTGGTGTATCATGATTATGCATATTTAAAAATTGCAGAAGATAATCAACCAGGTCATAATTTCAACAAAATAAGTAAGTAGCTCAGCTCTATACTTAGCTAGTTTCTATTTCAAGTGACAGCTGATAAATTAAAACGATCTTGCATTGCATTGCAATGCAAGTCAGCATTATATCAAAAATCTATGTTTTCTGTGCTTTTACGCATAATAAGCAATAAGTGACAGAAGAAACGAAATACACTTAGTTATAGTAGGTACTATTATGTATTCTGTGTCTTCAGAAAATTTTACAGATTTTGACAACAATTAGCTAATAATTCTGTTTCATAACAATATCGTAGAAACATGTTGTTCTATTTTGAGCAAACGAAATCAAAACAAACAGTGTTTTAGCCTCATCAAACAAGATACGCAACGAGTGCAGAACGCGATAAAATTAGCCGAAGTCAACTGACATTGAACGCAAAAACAAAAGTAGAGCTGACTTCGCGCATGCGCTCAGGTAATTAGATGTGGGGCAAATTAGGCAAATAATAGGCCTACAATTTTTTAGCCAAATTGACCGATTCTATAAAACGGTAGGCTACAATGGGGGCCAAAATGTGTTAAGGAGGTAACTGTGCATGTTTGTGTTGTGTGAATACCTAGCGAACTAAACGGAAACCGTGCATGTCTGCGTTGCGTGCATATATATTAGATGGCGCTATCTATAGCTAAGCTGGCGTTATTTCGTTTGCAGCGTGTTTGTGTTCAATATGCATGATGTCAGCAAGCGTGTGACGATGTCCTCATGTTCAATTATTGGTAATTAGGTACAGTCTGCAGCGTGACAGGTCACCCAATACTGGTCGGTCTGCCTCCTCCCACTTCAAAGATTTGTCATTTGACAAGCGATAACTGATTACCAATTGAAAGAGGGAAACGTGACCGCTGTAGAAATGTTGAGTGTCGATACTGTACTCGTATGTGCAGGGTTTCGTTCATTCCCGGGAAAATTTTCATTCCTTATTCCAGCAAATCTACGCCAGGGTCCCGGGAAAGACGGAAATTCAAAATTTTCGGTTACAAAGTTAAATAACTGTTATGTGCACTGCGTTTTACATTAAAACAGCAAATATCAATGACACTGAAAAACAATTTTAGCTTTTCTATAGACACAACACAAGTTTTTTTTAAATAAATATTGGACAACATCACGTACATTGCTCTGATTCCAAAGTAAGTGGCTGTAAAGCACTTGTGTTATGAAAATCAGAGACCACGGTGGTATCACAAACACCCAGACCAGAGCCAATATAGAAGAGTTCCTTTTCTAAATTGACCCAGCCGGAGATCGAACCTGGGACCTCAGAGATGGACGAACGACGAACCACTTCACCACGAGGTCGTCAGAGTTAGGTGTAAAAAGACCCTTGACGAAGCCGGGACCCTACGTAGTCTGTCCATCATCAGGACCATTTTTCACATTTAGACTGTACCTGGAAAATCGAGTGGAATCGTGGAGAGTTTTTCTTCTATCTCTCGGAAACAGTTATTTTTTCCGTATGAAACCCTATGTTTTTTTCAGTACCTCTGACAACGTGTATGCAAAATTTCATGATGATCGGTTGAGTAGTTAAGACGTGAAGGCGTAACAAACAAACAAGCAAACTTATTAGTTAGGAAGTAGTATTTCATAACTAGCCGCAGTAATTGGAACGAGTGAAGATGACGAGCACGGTCGACGACCGCGTTACCTTCGCGAGTGGAGAATACCGCCTGAGTTTAACAACCTCCGTTTGGCTGTCGGAGGCCGTCAAGGAGTTGCTCTCGGAGTGGTCATGAGTGAAGGGCACATACATCCGAATTCATATCTGATAGATCTTTTCGCGGGAACAAAAAAGCTACTCTCATAATCATAACGCGACTACCTACAAAACTTTTTAATTATCTAATTACTTACCTATTTTAATTACTACAGGGGCACCTATCTAGTTTGCTTATATTTTTAAAGAAGCTAAACTATTTAACTTATTATATCTTCCTGTCAGCAAAGTAAATAAAAAAAAGAAGCACGCCCATTTCTGACCTGTCAAAATGATAATTTTATCAATTACCGTGTTAGAGATGTAATGTATTCTTGATCAAAGAATATAGCAAAATTGTATTTTTATTGTTATTTATAAATTGCTAACTAAAATAAAAATCGGCAGTGCAGAAATTGAGAAAATTGATAATAAAGACTGGCAATATTTACATTTAAGTAGTATAAACTAGAACATATTGATTTTACCATTACTTATTTTTGTGATTGCCAAATTAAAATTCAATGAATAATAGTGTTTTACGGTCAAAGCAACTATTCAAATATAATTTCATTATCATTAAGTATACATCAACTTTTAAAAAAAGCTATTTGACAGGTCAACGCTTGTATGGGAAGTGGTCGTTGTTCTTTAAATACCTACATCAATGCTTTAGATTTTGTGGACAAACAAAGAAACAAATAAACAAGAAAAACGTGTTAAAAATATGCAAAGAGGACGTTTTTTTCAAACGGCGCAACGCAACCAACTATAAACTACAGTTACCGAAGGAAAGTATTAGATATTTTTCAAAATATAACTGCTACATGAGGATTATAATATAACATGTAATGAGATAAAATAGAGCAGATACAGGTACCTAGTAAGGCAGACAATAATAAATAACCCTGTGCCCTATTTTCAATTGTTGTTTTGTAAATGGGACGAGATATTTTAAACTCGAGCTACAGACACATTATCTCTATTTCTTTCGCGCCTAGTAATTATAAAAGTAAACAATACCACAGTCAGAAATAGAAACTATGCGTTTATGAACTCATATGTGCGTACGTAACCTATAACACAAAACATTTTAGTTAACTTCCACTTAATTTATATCCAATTGAATAAGATAAATAGTGTTTGAGGATTTACGTGAGTGTCAGCTAATGACATAATGAAAGTAAAGCCACAGAATACATAATACTTTAGTACAAGTGTAAAACCTTTACAGTTAGACCAACTCATCTGTGAAATGATGAAAAATGAAACTATGATTGCAGTTGCAGCCAAAGGTTTTTAGACTCAAAATTTTTCACCAGCAGCGCCATTTGCAGATAGTTGGTTGAACGCTGTACATTCAGTAGGGAAACGAATGACCCAGAAAATATGTGATCTATAGCCACAGGTTATTATACTGTGCTACAGCTCTTGCCTGTTGACAACAAATTGATATCTAAACCTGCTATATTTTTTAAAATTAAGATGGGTACAAAGCCACTGACAGCCGTAAATTAACAATTATTGACAATTATGCATAGCGCAACGCAAGAAACAATTAAATTTCTGGGGGTCAATAATACAAAGACCATAGATAGGTATACCAAACAAAAGTCGAAAGTGGGGTAACAAATCTCTGAACATGATGAGCACCTACCGCATCAGACGCGCAAACAAGACTATTTTTATATACTAAATAAAACGCTAATCTTTCACACGAATCGGTCTTCAGACACCTTGAAATTGTATTTAAGGCGACATTGGAATAACAACGAGATTCGAGCGAATAATAAATAATGAGCTCAATTCTTGTAGATCGCCGTACAACAAGATAGTAGTACCACAGTACATATATAAGTAGTAGTACTGATGTTATTTATTAGGTATTTGGCATGAGGAGACTCGTCTACTATTATTTGTCGTGAGCATAGTGATTAAAATGTTTGTGAGAAGAATACGTAGGTATGTACCTACCAACCTACTCTATTAGCAATAAAACATCAAAGAAATCGAGAATCAAATAAATAATCATACAAAATGTGCGCGTGGGCGTGGGCCTATTCGAGTCATATTTGTCCAAATTATAATTTTATTTATATGCCTTCACGCCTATTCTTGTCTCTTATAATAATAACACATGTTTTAGCGATATGTTACAGCAATCATTGTCATCGACTTTATTTTTAGATTGGTTGCTAATTTTCAGATTAATGTTTAGAGAATAACATTTTAGTTAATAGCATCCCAGTATCCCCAGTAAGTCGTAAAAGTACTTAAATACTCCTCACCTTTTGGTTCAGTAATTTATCGAAGTTTAGTAATACCATAGTAAAAGGAAAATACTGGGTAAATTCATTAATGAATATCTCAGAAATCTGAGTGACATGCATGACTACATCTTAAATAACTTTGCGTTATATAAAACGTTTCCCGCAACCTTTGGCACTGTGACAATAGGAAACTACTTTAATGTTAAGTACCTGTACCTACCTAATTTTTTTGAAAATTATTTTCTATTAACATTATTGGCATGTTCAACTGATAGAGCACGCGTGTGCGTCGTTGGTGCGCCCGCGCCGCCGCCGCCGTCGCGCCGACTTTTCAAATTGTCAATGGAACTTCTGGGAGAAGTATGAAATGTATTGTCTGTCAATCATTGAGTGGGAATCACATGTAATGAGATGTTTTTATTTCACATGATATGGGAAGTACTAATCCAACCCCCAAAAGTAAATTCGACAATTACTAGATTCCCATTTACATTTTCTTTTTGACGTTTTAAGTTTTCGCTCGCGTTTTGAAATGTGAAATCAATAGGGTCAAGTGGGGACAGTGTAACAGGGGCTTGTACTATTATGTATTCTGTGACAGGGGGTACATTTTTTAATTTAGGTATCTATCATCTAGTGTCTCTTTACGTGTTTTGTCGGTCTCATACGTTGCGATCGTATCATCAATTCATCATACAGCTTGATATGCAAACGTCAAATTGTTGCTAGAGGTACACATACGGCAAATGCTCGAATTTATGTTTTTTGTGAAAAAATGAAGAGAAAGGTTAGTGAAGATTTTGTTCTTGTTGGAAAACTAATTGATTTCTGGTCCCTTACTTTAATGATCCCTTTTCCTTACCGAAATTTTTGCGCTTTATGCCACCCGCTAAATATAGAAATCTCGAACACGTTCTCAGGTTGGCTGGAAGAGATCTCTTTTAGAGATAAGTCCTCCTTTGTGTACATATCTCAATTTATTTTTGTGTAACTGTTTTTATGAGTGCAATAAAGAGTATAATAAAAATAAATAAAGTCAGTTTGTTTGTTTGTTAGTTTACGCCATCACCGATCATTATGATTTTTTTCATACACGTTGTCAGCGGTACAGAAAAGGACAGGGTACATTTCAAAATGTACTGTTCTCGAGGTATTTAAAAATAACAGGCTAGTAACTTATACAAAATACCGTATAATATGTATGTAGAATCGTGTCATATAGGTAACGACATAGGTCACAGCTGTTATATTATTGAAATCTGTTGTGATACCTAGGTACTTATATTTTTCACGACGAAAGTTGAATGTCGAAGAGATAAAAAAATATTTAGTGTAAACGTTATTTGCGAAGAGAGGTCTTTTTAACCGACTTCAAATAAAGGCGGAGGTTTCCAAGTCTAATACGCCAAGGTATTTTTATTATTTATTTTTAGTACTAGTTACTTAGTTAGTTCTTAAGAGCCCGTAGCGATTTTGCCCTGTAACTCTCTCGCTCGCACATTTAATGTTTTCTAAAGATTTCTTAAAACTGAGTGCGGAATTTAAAAATGTGTCTCGGCCACTTTTCGCAATATAAGATTACAGACATTTTAAAATATACCTATTTCAGTTTTTTGTAGCTGAATTACAAAAAGTTGTCGTTTCTAACAGTTATTTGAACTGGCAAATACGATAACTTTTTTACTTCAGCAACTCGAAACTGAAATATATGTTGAAATGTCCTGTCAATCTTATATTGCCAAAAATGGCCAAGACACATTTTTCAATTACGCACTCAGATTTAAGAAATCTTGAGAAAACATGAAATGTGCAAGCGAGAGAGCGGCAGTCAGCGGCAAAATCGCTACGGGCTCTTAATTGCAGTGTAATAAAGTTGATTGTTAAAAAATTACAAATAAAGTGGGCTGCAATGGGTGGTTGCGGGTATTCCGCTCCAGTGGCTCTCCTGTGCCAACAGCCGACGCGCCAGCCTGGCGCCTTCATACAAAAAGTTCAATGGAATCATGCAAAAAGGTCATTTTATCGTCACGCAAAAGAAGCCAAGAACTGTGTGCAATGCAATATACACAACAAAAACAGTCAATTATTAGTCATTTTAAGGAAGTAAGACCCTGATTAAAGGTATCTTGGACTATTGTTTAATAAGAAAGAGTAAATAATAATATTTTCAACACACTTGCTCGTAAAGTGAGCCCTAATACACCGATTTCAGGGCCATAAACCGAGCAACAAACGCGTGCAATAATATATAAAACACTAGTTCGCAATAGAATACAAGCACCCAAACCCTACAAAGTTAAATTAGTACCTTACTGCAAGTTCTATGCGAGTAAACAGAGCATTCCCAATTTAGCCGGGTAATACAGTTATTTTTTTTTACAACAAAGAGGTTTTATGTTGCCTAAAATTCATATACATTTTTGGAATAAATAAATGTGTAAGTCCTTAATTAAGTCAAATAAATATATAATTATTATCAAATTATTCATAATTCACAATATTTTATTATAAAATATTAAAATATTTGCATTTTGTCACTTAAAATTATAATTTTGAAGTATTAGTAGTAGGCTGTATGCTCCTCACCCCTTTGTTCGCAAAAAATTCTTGCGTTAGCCTGTGAAAAAAAAAAAAAAAAAAAAACATGCGCGCCTTTTCCCATAATTATCATATTTTGTTTTTGCCATATTTGTTGCTTTGTGATATATTACTTTGTATTTTCCTCGCAAATGTGTTGAAAAACGTCGTATGAAACTCGTGAGCTCTTGCTTATGAGCAACCTAAGCTAACTTGTCTCATAATGTACTATTCTAGATCTTTATTAATTGGGGAATATATAAATGCACTTTTCTCACTTATGCTCTGAAATCTTATCATTCCATTTGAAAAAGGAATGCGGGGCGTTCCACATTTCCGAGGGGGTCTGGTTCATCACATTCTAAATTTAAAATTCAGGCCAGGAATGAATTTCAATACTTACTTCCCGCACCAGCACCAGTGCGGGAAGTAGGTACAGTGCGAAGATGATCTGGGTGGTCTGCGGCAACTTCTTTTTTTTTGTTTTAGCTGTTCACAAAAACAAAAAAAGCAAAGGCACATTAGCACCATACAGCCATAACTTTAGTTCCTTTTTTCTGGCACGCAAGCCAACGACAAGACAGTTAATATTATAAAGGTAAAATTATTTAATAGGTACTATAATAACGATACAATAAAAAAATGGCGCGCACAGAGTATATTACTATAAGAATAAATAAATATTACATTGTATTGTACCAGATTTATCAGAGACAAATCCTCTAAGTAATCTTGAATTATGTACAGCGCCATCTACCGCCGAGAAGCGAAATGAGATGGCTTTTTGCTTCTCGGCGGTAGATGGCGCTGCACGTAGTTCAAGATTACTGAGAGGATTGTCTATGATAAATCTCATTTTGCTTTTCGGCGAAAATGCCCGAACATGAATAATATAAATTTTAATATTAATTAAATTTAATTAAGTTTCAATTGAAAAGTTTTTTATTTCCTCACATTTCTTGAGAAAAGCACTATACAAGCCTTGTTCTGGAAGCTACTTGCATTGCCTCGAATGATTAAAGCCCTCGCCTGCGGCTCGGGCTTCAAACCATCCCTAGCTTCCCGTTCACGGCTGTAATGTACTATTAAATATAATGTAACACACTTTAAAATTTTTAGCTTCAAAATTTATTGAATGAACTATAAAAATAATGGTTGCCACTATAAATATGCTAAGCTTTAAAATTAATACTTTGCACTATACAATTTAATTGCTTAGCTTTAAAATTAATACTTTGCACCATACATTTTAATTTTATAACTTTAGTGCTGGTAAACAGACGACTAGGTGCGACGGACGACGAGCGGGCGCAGCGAGAGAGGAGCCGAGGAGGAGGTTAGGTTCCATTGTGACCAACAACGCCAGACAGAACCGACCTGCTGGCGTGTGTATGCATTATGCCACAAGTTGTTATCATCTTGCCATCTCATTTTAACAGTGGTCAGTCTGACATGGTTGGACAGAAACTAAATGGTTTCGGAGTTGGGACACAGTTATAGTGCAAACCATTATTTTTGTAGTGATAATATTAAATTATAGATCTATTATTATTTTAAAGTGATGGCAATATTGTTAAAGTGCAAACCATTATTTTATAGCTCTAAAAAGCAATAAATAATTTTAAAATCACCAATACGCATATCAATTTTAATAAAAAAAAGTAATGAAATCAGGTGGGGATTTTATAATAAATAAAAGTTGTCCTCCATCCAGCCCCACCTGATTTTAATAGACGTTTTTTTTATTAAAATTGATATGCGTATTGGTGATTTTAACATTATTTCTGGCTTTTTAGAGCTATTTGATTTTGAAGCTGTTTCTGTTTTTAATTTAAGGTTTTTTTAAGGAGGTTCTTTTTTTATACTACTTAATTGAAAAGTGCGGAAAGAGAACCGTCATGGGATTTGTGCTTCTGTTTTTGTCATGTTGACGGGGCACTCCGTCATCCGCAGCTCATCATCAGGACAGGAAAATATACACACATGGTGGGTATATTTTCCAGTCCTGATGATGTCTGTGCATCACGGTATTTATTTATTCTGATCTGACCACGCCGGCTGTGGCCCGCGGGCGCGCGCTTTGTGGTAGGTCAGTCATATCATGCTCTATCGGCGTCTGGTCTTGCATAATCAACGTGTGTGTGCACAGCTGCACTCAGTTTTCCTCTATTACATAAATATAATTGATAAAGTAATACAAAAATTAATTAAAACCTGTCATCTATACTATACATATAAAACGCTAAATTGATCGATTGTTGGGATACGCGTAGTGTCTGAGAGTGGGACTGGGACTGAGACTGGGACTGGAAGTGGAACGGGATACTTATATCTCTGGATCCAATTCTGAATGAGGACGGAGACGGGAACGCCTTCTACAGTATTTTAAAAATTCTAAAGATTTTCTAAAATGTCCACACGAACGTACTTAGTCGCGGGCAAAAGCTAATTACATTATAGCAGATAAAGGCCATGCTAAATGAAAGATATCATTATATTAAAGTCAAACGCAATAATGTTACAACAACTTTTATCATATTTTAACGTCATCAATGGTATATTAGTGGTTTTATTCAAAGGTAGCTTATAATAATAATAATTATAAATATGCTTGGACAATTTCACACAGCGCCATGCCATTATGCTGCGGTCTATCTAGTGCATGTTGACATCATTTTATTTATAAATGGAGTGGTTGTGCAAAATATAACATATTAATTTAAAGCAAGATCCCAGGGCTCCCAGACGTTACTTTTACGAGACGCGACGGCCATATTCAGATAATATATAGCTATAATAAGTAAAAACTTACTTTTTCCTTCAAGTCTGCAGTGCATAACATTGTATGTACTAAGTACTTACCTAAGTAATGATTTATTATTAACTAGATTTCCGCCCGCAGCTTCGCCCGCGTGGACTACAGGTTGAATCATGCGGGCGGAAACCCGTGCCCAGCAGTGGGATGTGGGATAAAAAGTAGCCTATGTCCTTCCTTCCCCAAGGTCCTATGTACAAAATGTACAAATTTCTTCAAATCGATCGGTTTAGGCGTGAAAACATAGGTAACAGACAAAGTTACTTTCGAATTATAATTTTTAAGTACCCTATTGACACTTGACAAGGAGAATTTCAGCAAGAGATTTATTATAAGTTCACTGTTTTCGTATTTTATTGTCTATCTGTATGATTAATTCCATGAACATCGATATTTGTTATTTTTGTGAATATTCGATCGATTTTAGTTTTTTTTTATGAAGAAAAAATAAAAAATAATAAATAAAACCGTAATTCTAAGTCATGTTACCTACTGTATCATTAAAAAATATGCATAAATACCTACCTAAAAGTACAATTTAATGTGCTAAGCAAGAGTATCATCCATCGCACCGAGCGAGGTCAAGGTTACATCGAGCATACCAACACGGTCATAACAACATAACGAGTAACAGGAGAGATCAACATCGGCTTTAGTTGCACAACTGCACATTAGTCTACATCCGGCGACAGACTAAGACTACCCGTGTCCCTGTGTGGTAGGTCAATATCATATAGGGTTGCCAACCCTACTATAAAATATAGTATCCTACTATATTGAGGGCTCGCCTACTATATTTTTTGAAAAAATATATTTAAGTAGGCAAAACTACTATATTTTTCAAGTGAAAAAATTAAACAAAAGCAACCAAAAAAAATATACTTATATGCATTATTTTTTGTGATTAAACACTTGCGTTTACGGTTGTTAAATAAATTATGAAAATGTTAGTAATGCAAGTTCTTTAAAATCCTCCATTTAAAACGGCAACCTACTATATTTTTTTGGACTTTTTCGCCATCTTATTAATTTATTCATATGGCATACACAACAGATGACTCATGACAGTCAACAATAGCACACAATAACAGCTAGACATGCCTTGAACCAAACTGACATCCAAACACGTGCACACACAAAAAAACATGCAATGCTAAAACATTTAAATTATTACAATTATTATAAATTGGTACTATAAAAGTTGCATTAATTAATATTGTTTAGTTTACATAATCATTATGGGAAAATATTGAATTAATTATTGAAGTTATTACAGCGATCAGAGTTATTAATTTGACATAAATTATTGAATTATTACTTATAAAGTTAATGATTGAATTATAATTATCAAAAATAAAATAGAAAATAACATCAACATAAAAAAAATTGACGTGGGACTTAAAACAGTATGCTTTGTAGTGTAGAAATCGAGTTGCTTATCTGACTTTATTAATACATTTTTTAAATAATTATATTGCCAGCACATTCTTACTAAGGGGTTATAGTACGAAGTCTACTATATTACTATCTACTATATTTTTACACTAAAAATCTTGAAAATACTATATTTGATGCAAAAAAAGTTGGCAACCCTAAAATCATATGTCATACAAACAAACAGATAACATTGGTCATCTACCTACTAATGATCTTGACATCTAGATAGGTAACATGACATGATACAGAATTCTCTTTCATGCTGTACCCTCGTGAAAGGGAGTTGTTTGTCTTTCAAGGTCAACGGGTGACGGCCATAATTCCAATTGGCTTGGTCCAGCTTTTCCAATAAATTGCTTAATTCTTGAAACTGTTAATTTAGTGTTTCAGTTTTTGAAATAAAAATATGATAGTCTAAATCAGATATAACTAGGTACCTAAATGGTTTTTTGGTTGTATCTAGAACAGCTTTTGAACAGAATAGTAAGGTATGAAATAAAACACTTTTAACGGATACTAGCGCGGTTTTATTGAAAGTACTTAGGTAATTAGTTGGTATTTGGTTTGGTTTTTAACCGACTTCAGCAAAAGGAGGAGGTTCTCAATTCGATTGTTTGTTTTTTTTTTATCGTTGTTCGCGCGTATCTTCGACATTTATGGACCGATTTAGATGATTCTTTTTTTGCTCGATTGAGTTTTCTTGCGAGATGGTCCCATTTAATATAATAAATATTTTTTTTTCAAATCGGTTCAGTAGTTTACAAGTAATCCTGAAAATACTATGATATTAAATCAACTAACTTGACAATTTTGTTATTTATGAACCGAATTAGATGATTTTTTTGTTGGGGAAGGGATACCTTGGTGTAGTCCTTTTAACCGACTTCAAAAAAGGAGGTATTGAGTTTGTATGTATGTATGTTTCTCCGCGATTATCTCACGTTTGGCTGAGCCGATTTTTCTACCTAAATAATATACCTACACTACCTAATACACAAGGTACTTACACTAAAAATAAAAAAAATAAAAAATTGTTTAAAAAACAAAAAAACCGACTTCAAAAAACCTGCCTCTAAAAAGCAAGAAATAATATACAAATCATTAGATACGCATTAATTATCATTGTTATAATAAAACACGTCAATTGAAGTCGGGTGGGGCTTTTAGAATAAAAAAAAGGAAGATGTACTCCAGCCCCACCCGACTTTAATTGACGTGTTTTATTATAACAATGATAATGCGTATCTAATTATTTGTATATTATTTCTTGCTTTTTTGAGGCAGGTTTTTTGAAGTCGGTTTTTTTTTTATTTTCCCGACGTTTCGGCAAACCAAATACCAACTAATTACCAAAGTACTTTCAATAAAACCGCGCTAGAATAGTAAGGTGATAGTAGGTATATACGGTACATACGGCTTCTAGAAAAAAAATAAGTCCGCTGTCTAAATCTATCGTTTTCTGAAATTAAAATAGTAACTGTTGACATTTAAGTTATCAAAGGGGCATAAATAAATTCTCAGTAATCAGTGTGATGTTTACATGCAGGATGTTTTCGTACAATATGAATCACTATAGAAAAAAAGCGATAGTATAATCAGGCGCGACGCGCAACGTTGTCAATGCTTCAAGTTTTTTACTTCATACCCAATGATAATTTAATATCATTGTTCATACCTACCTACATAATTATTTAAATTGTTAAGATTCTAAATCACTCTGATGACCGCACATCAATAAACTCGATTGTGGTTTTTAAACTAGCGCCGCCACTACATTTATTTTTATTACTCGTAAACCAAGTAAATATTTAAAAAAAGCTCATGTAATAATCTCTTAAATTGTCTCTAATATTTTTGAATAACTCTTCAACAGTTATTATTCATTCTGTAAGTTTTAAAATCCATTATTGCCAAAAGTGGCCACTTTGAGCTAAAATGGATTTTAAAATTTACAGAAAGAATGAAAACTGTTGAAGAGTTATTCAAAAAATATTAGAGACAATTTAAGAAATTATCACATGAGCTTTTTTAAATATTGACTTGGTTTACGATCGTACCTAATAAAAATAAAAGTAGTGGCGGCGCTAGTTTCACTACCTACAGCGCCTTAAGCTATTTTAAACTTTTGTTTATAATTTTTAGATAATGGTTCAAGGTAGGTACTGGTGTTTTGATATTCTTTAATAATATAATACTTATTACTTAGGTAACTTAGTGTAAATTGAATAGGTATGTAGTCTGGTTGTTGGTTGGCATCAGAACCACTTTGTCAATTGCTTTCAATTCATAGAAGATTGCAACATACAGAACAGCCTTTGTAGTAAGTCTGAAGTAATTATCAATAAATAATATTGAATAAATTATTATAAAAATTGAGAATTTGGTACACTAGATATAAATTGAATGCTTACATCAATCACGATTATGAAACCTAAAAGTTTTTTAATTAAAAGAAAAGTAATTAAGTAGGTAGAATCAATAAAAGTCATATGAAAATATCGACTTCATATAGGAAAATTCAAAAGATACAACTACTTATAAGTACTTATAATAAAAAACCGGTCAAGAGCGAGTCAGACTCGCGCACCGAGGGTTTCCGCACCATCATAATAAATACACTGCAGAGCTGTAGAATAATATAGTACATTATGAGACAAGTTAGCTTTAGGTTGCTCATTGCACACAACTTCACACAAGGCTGTGGGTTGTAGCCCGAGCCGTAGGCGAGGGCGTAACTCAGCCGAGTGTGCAATAAGCAGAGCTCACGAGTTTCATACGACGTTTTTCAACACATTTGCGAGGAAAAAACAAAGTAATTTATCACACTGCAACAAATATGGCAAAAAAATAATAATATGATAATTATGGGAAAAGGCGCGCATGCTTTTTTTTGTTTTTTTTTCACACGCCCAACGCAAGAATATTTTGCAAACAAAGGGGTGAGGAGCATACAGCCTACTACTAATACTTCAAAATTATAATTTTAAGTGAAAAAATGCAAATATTTTATAACAAAATATTGTGAATTATGAATAAATTTATTTGACTTAATTAAGGACTTACACATTTATTTATTCCAAAGATGTATAAGAATTTTCAGCAGCATAAAACCTCTTTGTTATAAAAAAAAAATAACTGTATTACCCGGCTAAATTGGGAATGCTCTGTTTACTCGCATAGAACTTGCAGTAATGTACTAATTTAACTTTGTAGGGTTAATTCTATTACGAACTAGTGTTTTATATATTATTGCACGCGTTTGTTATAGCTCGGTTTATGGCCCTAAAAGCGATGTATTAGGGCTCACTTTACGAGCAAGTGTGTTGAAAAAAATATTATTGCAGTATTAGGTCAGCACCATCTCTTGGCCGATAGTGGAACTATTTTTTTTTCTTAGTCCAGCGCCATCTCTTGACCGTTAGTGGAACTAAATTATTTTTTCTTGGGTCAGGGCCTACTATTCTATACTTCTACTTATATTATAAATCCTAGTTTCCTTGCAAGACTCGAGTTATACTCAAATGGGTAATTTCATTTCGATTTTTAAATAACCTAAGCCTAGATTATCATCTATAATAGTTGGTGATAATTATTTTGTCTAAACACTATAAAACAAACACGCACACTAACTTACGACACATGAAAAACATCCTGGCGCCATCCATAGCCTTATCAAATATTTGTGTTATTTGTAAGCATTCTTATCGGTAATCAAAATTGGGCAACCTACCTACGTAATCTCACTCTTATATTTTCGTGAACACCAAACAAGTCGCGCCTACTTACAGTTTCGTTAAATGAATCAAATCAGCAGCAATCAACTCAAAGTTTTTTTATTCTCTCGACAGTGTACAGTACAGTCGAGTTCATTAATATGTTGGCACTTTTGAGGCAGCTCATCAACCTTTATGGCTTTATAATAAAGGTCAACAGTCTGTCAAAAATGCCAACATATTAATGAACCTATGCTGGCTTATAAATTCAAAGTAAATATTGCAGATAAGTAATAAGAATATCTTAGCAAAATACAGTCGCAATAACCTATGGGATAACCCACAGACAAACTATTGTGGGACCATATTCGAAGAGAAATAAAGAATTCATTTATTCAATTCATTCATTCATTCAATAAACTTAACTGATGATGTTAGCTAGAATATTTTTATTTATAAGCATTCAACGGTTTAGTTGAACAGTTTGTTCACGAATAATCCTGCAGTTGTTGGCTGTATTTTTAAAGCAGCTATTCTGCTTTTTTGAAAGCTCACGATTCACAGTTTATGTTGTGTTAGTATCAAGCGGAGATTTAGCCTTGTAGGTATTTCAAGGCGCATATAAACAGAGACAGTCATCGCTAGAAATATTCAACGTTAAAGAATGTTTCAAATTATCTGCCACCTTGGTTTTTATCAAAACAACCGGATTTTCTGCGCTATTTATAATAAATGCGCTGATTGCACGGTGTATTATTCATTCATGCGACGACTGACTGATGCCAAAGTCATATGAAAAGGGTTTTGACTGTTATTTTCATTAGATACCTACTTACAGTGCTAAGTGCACTGTGCAACAAAAAATACGAAACAGCCTATCACCATCCTTATTCTTTCCTTACTTAAATTATAAATGCGAAAGTACGTTTGTTTGTTTGTTTCTTTGTTCGTTACGCCTTCACGTCTAAAATACTCAACCGACCATCGTGAAATTTTGCATACACTTTGTCAGGGGTACAAAAAGGGACATAGGGATAGGTACCTTTCAACCAGAAAAAAAGCACTGTTCATGAGGGAAAGCAAAAAACTTTCCACGCAGGCTAAGTCGCGGGCTGCTAGTTAAATAATAAAATTCACAAAAATAATAAATTACTTAGATAAAATTTAATTAATTTGGCTGAACTGAAATGGCTCATTGATTACTCTCTGAGTTCGCACGCAAACGAAAAGTATTTAAGTTGGGGATTTTAGTGCAAGAATCTAACTAATAATTCGACTCTCAAGAGTTTGCTCAAACAATTTGAGAACTCCAATCATACTCACGTTTTGTCATTGTTAAAACCATGTTATTATTTATTACTAGTAACACATACACAGTACACACATAGGTACATAGTAACACCTATTTAATACAAATTGTCTACAATTTTTTTACAAATAGTAGACAATTTGTAGAACATAATTGTAGAAAATTAGTAAAAAAAATTGAGAAAATTTGTAGAAAATCTGTAGGTACCTACCTAATAATTAGTCAAAACCATTTTTCCTATGAATATTTTTTTTCCTTTTTTTTTCAAAATTAACACCCTATTTTTGTACGTATAAACACGACATCTTTTATCCTCATTACAGAAATTCTTTGGCAATAATCTTATCAGTACTTATGTACTATACATACTATTATACATAAGTGCATATTGTAATGGACATTAAAAAAAACCGTAAACCAAAAAACACGGCGTGCGGTAAAATTAACTTTGTACCTAGGTGTACTGTCATTGTCATCGAAACTTGAAAGCTCACATTTTCATTAAATACTTATTGGAATTAAAAAACAGCAGTTTGAAAAATGAATAAAACATTTTCCTTTGAGGTAGGTACCTACCTACCTAAATATGTTTGAAATGAAAAGTTATTAGCGTCATCAAATAGAATCGCATTTCACTTAAACTGTAAGAAGAAACCCGTATAGTACCTACGTACGGAAAAATGAGACACATAGGTAAGTATGTCATTGTTGTCTGGCCTCATGTGGTCGCCTCACATTTGATGAACATTTTTATTACCTATTCCGTCTTATTAACAACAATGATAACGCATGAGTGGCAACATTACGAACTGCGGAGTTCAATATCACAGGCACAGATGTTCATAGCTATTACACGGACGAGTGGATACGGTCCCAGTTTAGATAACTCTGGCGCCTCCTCAACGAGGCCCCACCACTGGCTCACTCGTTCGTTTCGTTATTGTTTACTCTTTCGCCATAACAAAAAAAAATTGAACGCAGATTGAAATGAGGGGATGCTCTCCCTTTATGAAATATCACGGTACTGTACGATGTACCTACGAATGCAATTACAACACAATTTGTATTTATTCGATGTTTGATGTTGGAGCGATACCAAGCACGCCTCTGCTCTGACTCTGAGTTCAATAGCATGTCTATGGCAAAAAAACAATAAAAACAAAATTACGCGGCCCACGAGTGGCCCCTCAAGAGAGGCGGATCAACGGCCGCGGAAGTTTTTTGCTAACATCCGGCGTGCTACTAACGGCTGTACGTGTTGTTTACACGTGCCCAAACGATCGCCTGCCCACCACCCGCCTCGCTCAGTCAGACCCACAACACTGGCCTACTTACTCCAGAAAGAGATAAATAAATTCACTTGCCTCACTCTTCCGATGCCTAATCGTATCAAATTACTTTTCTAACAATTTATCTGTAGCCCAACGAAAGGTTATCAATAATTTGAGAGAAGTGAAAGGAGGAAAACAAAAGTTTACTTCCGCGCAGAACCGCACAGTTACAGGTTTAATTATTTATTCTGTACAATTACCAAGTAGCTAAGTCATGAATTGAGAAACAGATTGGTGAACACGTTTTATATCTGTTACGGCTAATACCCGAAGTGCGGCTAATCCTAGTTCTAGTCGGCTAAAACTAGGTGTAGCCGGCAGTTGATGGCTAAATCTAGGTGTAGCCGATTTGCTCGCGGCTAATACTAGATGTAGCCGGCTAAAACTAGGTCTAGCATGGGGTATTCAGAAAGTTATTTCTGTTGTCTGTAAAAAAAAAATAACCTCGAAATTTAAATTTCTAACCTATATTCGGGACCTACAGGAGTCTGTCTACACCTAGTTTTAACCATAGCTATCGGCTACACCTAGTTTTATTATATTAGTATTAGCCGTAATATATCTAGTGTAGTGTAGAGTTAGTTTACTTACTTCCCGGCGCTAGTTTCTGCACGGTGGGCACCGCGCGCGCGCTCGTGGCCAGCAGCAGCCCCGTGGCCGCCACCAGCCAGCCACCGACGCCGCACGCGCGCCGCATCACGCAGCGCCGCGCCACGCGCCGCCCGCCCGCATCGCCCGAGCTGGAACAACACACAACATCAAGTCAAATCCTTACTTATCCTTATCATCCTTACTTAAGGCCTTAAGGCGGGTCAAATCCCAATATTTAATTCTATCATGGAAAAAATAATAATGTAAGTACTTGAAATAATACACAATTAATTGATTTCATTGAAAGCATTTATAAAAATGTTACCACCTTTGATGTAAAAAAAATATTCCGTGAACCCTGTTTCTGGTCTTGTTTGCAAAATTTCTCGGAAACAGAACATTCGTTTATGTTAAATAAAACCAACCATAAAAATCGGCGATGTTAATACCTTCAATCTTAATTGAACAGTTTTTTTTAACTAACTTGAAAGCGAAGAAAAGTAATAAAATCATGTAAAAATTGAGAATTCGGTGCTAGTTCTCAACGCAACCGCGCGCCGCGTTGGAACGCGCACTGATTTGAACCCAAAGTGAGTATAGTTACGTTCGATTTTACTCCATCACGGATCAACCCGCTCGGATTGACGCATGTTAAGGCCTTAATGCGAAAGTCCGTTTATTTGTTTGTTTGTTACGCCTTCACGTCTTAACTACTGAACCGATCATCATGAAATTTTGAATACACGTTTTCAGAGGTACAGAGAACATAGGGTACTTTTCATCCAGAAAAAAAGTATTGTTCCCAAGGGGTAGCAAAAAAAACTTTCCACGCAGGCGAATTCGCGGACGGTCGCTAGTTCAAAATAATATTTATTCAAATAAACTTAAAAAATTAAGCGCTTTTGAATCTTCAATATTTTCCATATCAGTCCCCCCTTAGCATGACCACCGAAACACTATACATATAAATCGTGTGAATGGCGTTTATCGACACTCCACCATCAAAATCCATTTTCTTTTGACAGTTAAACGTGATAAATCGCTATATCAGAGCATGTAGCCAATGTAACATTTACAAATTTTCGCTATCGCTTCGCTTCGAAACATGTATGGATTTAAGGAAAACCCTGAGCGAAAGTGGCGCCGCGGTGAATTATATTTAATATTATAATTCTAATACACATTTTTAAAAATGTTTATCGTGGAGATTTTAGGGCCCACAGTCTAGTATTTTTAGACGGTATTGTTACATCCCCTCGTAGTCACTGCTAGAAGTAGATAGAAAAACTGCTAAAAGTGGCCGTTTTTGACACATTTGCTATCTACTTCTACGAATGACTACGAGGGCATGTAGTGATACCTAAGAAATACTAGACCATGGGCCCTAAAATCTCCACGATAAACATTATTAAAATCTTTTTCTATTAATAACTTATTAAATAAAAACTTCTGAGGGCGCCACTTTCGGTCATACAACCGCCTTAACGTTTTAAAATTCGATTGTTAACGAAACCTTATGTCAATCCCATACATGTTTCGAAAGCGAAGCGATAACGAAAATTTGCAAATGCTACTTTGGCTAGGCCCTCTGATCGCATTTCGGTGGTGTTTAGTCGTAGCAAACTACGAAATTTTCGTAGTCGACTACCTACCTACGGAGGATAAAAAATATATATTTCTAAACGTAACGGGTGTGCGGACCTCTGCTACGAAACAATAGGGTGTTTCAGATGGCTGAGAAACTCATGAAAGACTCGAAATCTCGTGTTGTCTTACTTTTAAACATAAGAAAAACATTAACGATTAAACTGTGTGAACACGAAAAGCTAAGGATTTGTAAATTGCAAACTACCATTACCATAACATAATACAACAATAGTATTTCCATTGATGAATTGAATTTCATTGACTGAATAGTCAGCAAATTGGCATTACAAGTAGGTAGGTAGGTAGTTAAGGTTACCTACACGTTAATGAGCGTGGGACCGAAAAACCCTAAATGGTTCCCACGCCCAGTACCTACATGAAAATAGCAATTAAGAAACACGTCAACTAAAGTGAGCCTAATGCAATCATTATTTGAAATCAAACTCATCTCAAACTCACAATAAGAATGCACACTTTATGTATTCTGTGCTTTTGTGAAAAAGCCATGAAAAAGCTCTTTGTGTTTTTAGAATTTTGAAGAACTTATAAAGGCTTTCCTAGAGTTAGTGAATATTATTTCTAGCTTTTTAGAGCCGTTTATTTTTACTTGCTTTATTGCTTTGCTTTATAAATGATAAATTTGTTATGTGCGTACAGTGTGATAGTAATGCAATAAACATCATCGACTTTCAACAGCAATAAGTGAGCATAAAAGGCATTAAAAGTTTATTACCTTAACTTTCACGTTGCAAAAATTGAATCTTAAATAAAAATCGCCAATAATATTGCCGCCTTTGATGTAATAGGCATCTTACTTTAATTTAACAATTTTAACGGTAATCTAATGGCTTAATAAAACAATCGGTAATTTATAAACACTTAATTTGGGAGAAAAACGCGCATTCGTGTGACTTACAAATTAATTATGTATGGTGGGTGTAAGTGACGTATGACTTACTTGACACCATATAGTATTGCTTTCTCTGTGCTTGACACTACCTTTTATAATTTGTGAACTTGACTTCACGTCATAGATATAGTATGCTTCACGCATAGATATAGTATATTAAAAGGGGGCTTCACGTCAAAGATTATTTTACTCTATGGTCAAAAAGCACAGACCATGGATTCGTACAAGAGTGGGGGGCACTCTGAAAGTTTTGCGCAACTTATAAATAAAACAATATTATATAGAAACTTATATATATTTATTGCGTATCACAGTATTCTCCATTACATTTTAAACGTTTTTAATTCTGTCAAACTATTATTTTCATATTTTGTCTGAGGGCATGTTTCTCATACGCTAAGGCTTCCTCTGGCCCCATAAATCACATAAATGTGAAATTTCTCATCGTATCTTTAAATTCTAGGATAATAAAGAAATCGCAAGATGTAAGGTCTAAAAATAATGCGGAATGAATGGATCATAAACTCCAACTTTTCAGAGACGAAAAGACTTTGTCCTTATCGCACGATCGAAGTTATCGCAGTGTGCAATGAAAAATTCACATCCTGCAATAGTATGTCACTTCTTGGTCGTTTTTCCTTACCTTTTTTAACGACAGTTGGAAACCAAAATGGTAGAGCTACTCAGCATTAACTGTGTTTTGTTTCTCAAGTAGGTAGGTTATTTTAGATAGGACACGTCTGGGAGAAAAAGAATGCAGGCAAATCCTTGTCCACGATTCTCGCCATTATATTTTTATCGGTTTACTGTCGACTTCGAACATCCATATAAAAGAATCTTGCGATCTTTCTGATTAAGGAACAATATATATCCATATTTTATCTTCTATCTATAACAATATCCTACACAGAATTTGAACGACCGTGTTTGCCCTTTAACAAAATATTTTTTACATTATGAGCTCATAGTAAGCCCCCAGCTTACCTATCATTTTTGTCTTCTAGACTTACCAGCTATAGGTACCTGAATCAATTATACCTACCTAGGTACACCTAGGTATATTAACTTTATGGAATCAATACTATCCGCGCCTAAAAAAATATAATAAAAATTCAAAAAAAGGATAAAAGTTTTGTAGGTCTTAGCGAAAAATTTTCTAAGTCTATGGTCAAAATATCCTTACATATTATAAAACAAAGTCCCTCGCCGCGTCAGTCTGCCTGTTCGCGATAAACTCGGAAACTACTGAACGGATTTTCATGCGGTTTTCACCAATTGATAGAGTAGTTCCTGAGGAAGAATACCTATAGTGTATAATAAATTAAGGTTTTATGTAAATTGATAGAAGTATGACGATAATTGTTGAAGGAGTCGGCAAAAATTAAGCCGTCTGGGATCTTGCATCGAAAACGCTGCCTAAACCTTTCGAGCTATAATAAAATAATGTATGAAGAAATTGTGTCTCTGTTATTATAGGTCTAAAAAAAAGTCCGCGACGGTATATCAGGATTAATACTGGTTCCGTCTTGATACCTTTCCAATTACCACATTATTTGTGACCATTTTAAAGAAAGTTCAAATGGCTATAGTTAGCTATCCTTAAAAGATAGACTTATCTTTTAAGACATCCTTATCAAATAAAATGCGTTCGTTACTTTCATGTACATAATTTTAGCCCTTTACACTTTATGTATAGTTTAAATAAATATCTTAGGAGTTATCGCAAAAAGTTTGCGCGCGCGAAAATAAATTCAAGCGCGTTTCTCATACCGATGATGACGGAACTGAACGGGTCGGGTACAGACTTTTGGAACGAAAAGAAAGGAACCGAAGCGAAGCGAGGGCGGGTCGCTAGTGATTAATAAAAGAGAGGTCATTTTATATTCGAACTCGTTAACTAATCATGAAACAAAATAAAATAAAATAATAGGTAAGCTTCAATATAATTAACTAACTAAAGTCGCATTACTAATTTCCCAGCAAAAATGTAAACAAAGGTGTTGCCAGAACAAAATAATACAAAAGGAAATAGTATTGCTAATTCTAGAAATAAACACACTTACATGTTTTTTCATCACAAACCTAATAAAAATAGATTAGATAAATACTTTGAATCATGAGTTTTGCGCCAAAAACAGTAATATAATTTAATATTTCATATATTAACAGTTCTAAAGTAGAAAACATTTTTATGATGCTGTGCCGCTAGTACGCTAGTACTATTATCTATTTTATGGTTGGGCACACATCAACTGCAATGCAAACCCACTGAGCAAGTAATCACTACGTTTTATGCAAACCGTAGGTACACATCAAACCATTGGTCATTTTATAAAATTTAATAAAATTCGTATTACGAGTAGTAACTAATAGTAAGTAGTAACATTTGTCTTTTGGTATTGGGGGGAAGGGGGGAACAGGCAAAGATGCTACGTATTTTTGACAGTTTACATACAGTCAATATTTAAGTAAAGTTTTCTTATCAGTTTGTTTTAAAAACTTTTAACATCAAAAATGATGATAGGTTATAACGATAAAATTTCTAATGCCATCCTTCTTTAAAATTACCTTGGATGACATTATATTTATTATGACTCAAAATATAATAAACAAATTAAAAAGTTATAAAAGTGACCAAAGGTTTTCAATAAGTATCTGAAAATATCACTATCAGGGTTAGTTTGTCAATTTGACAGTGACGTTTCTTTGTTAACATTTTTGCTGGGAAATTAGTAATGCGACTTTAGGTAGGTAGTAGGTACCAAGAGGGACTTGTACTATTATGTATTCTGTGCTAGAGACACCAAATACAAATCGGCAATTTCATAGGTAAAGATCTACTATTTATTTATGAACAAAATTAAATTGAATCTCACAGACTCGCAGCTTTCAGGTGGATAATTCTTTCAAAAACTATTTTGGTTCGAATATTTTATTAAATCGAAGATTCGAAAGCTTTAGCATTTTGTTGTTACAAACGGCCACACGGTCAATACGGTCATGTCATGGCGGTCATGAGCCTATGCAAATGCAGTAGGGGCCACGA
Organism: Agriphila straminella; assembly: GCA_950108535.1. NCBI lineage: Eukaryota > Metazoa > Arthropoda > Insecta > Lepidoptera > Crambidae > Agriphila > Agriphila straminella. The sequence goes on along the minus strand of OX467306.1, from coordinate 6,541,147 downwards.
GCACAACAACGCGCAGGCGGCTCATACCTACCACAACATATGAAACCGATTAAAAAAATAACCGGGGCAAATAAATAAACGTGTTCGGATATAAAAATCGCTCTGCGGTCGTAAAGTCATATTATAACTATTTACCAGCTAAATGGTTATAATTTCGTGATAGCAATTCAGATTGATTGATCAATAGGGCCAATAAAACACACAGCGACACTGTGGTTGCGCTTGCGCCGGCGCCCGAGCTAGTTTCTGTACTTTCTGTAGGTACTTACATACAATCAAATACCCATTCATTGTGTTGTGTGGTGTGTTTGTGTGTGTGGCACGACACGATTGATCGGTACTTCCACAACTATGTATGTACCTACGTGTTTTGTGTAGTAAACGTGGCCACATACGTCACCATGACGTTACTCGACTGCTATCTATGGAGTATGCCAGGCACTAATTGCCATCACTATTTCACTCACACACTGAGCTACAATAGATAGGTAGGTACTAACTAGGTACCTACCAAGCTACCAACCTACCTACTGCTAATTTTAAAGGTGAGATAAATTCATTCAGGGGTTTTCCAATTCATGACAAGAGGCGCAACAGTCAATGATATTATACAACAGTTTTTAATTTTAAAATTGGTACCCTACCTACCTACTTCCAGCATTGAAGAAAGCTTTTTGCGAATAATGGTTGTTTAAAATTCGGTGCACGCTCTTTATGTGTAGCCTATAAGTACCTACCTACTCCTATTACTAGCTTTGGATGAAAAGAGATGTCCCAAAATGAATGTTGGTTGGTAAATTCCAGGTTCTATATGGCCTTGCTTGGTCACAGTTATTTGACACGAGGAATAACAAGGTGACCAGTTTCCCGCGCTGCGCTGCATTCCCAGAGTTGTTTACGCGGCGTGGCGACGGGGTCGACGACCGCGTGCCGCACCACGCGGCCATATTTTTGGTAATAAATTATAGAGCAGCGCAGCGCAGCGATCGATCATGAGCGGGCAGTGTGGCGGCGGCGCACTGGTAATACTGGTATGGAGCCCGCCGCGCCACTCGCCACCAAAATATTGCACCCCTCACCCCTTGTGCACCTACCAGTGCATCTACCTACCTACACTGAGCACAAACAAAAGCGCAATTTATGGAGTCCTGCAAGTTTGTTTTAGCATGACATAGTGCTGTCATTTGCAGTTGCAGATTTACAGTTTTAATGTAGGTTTATTAAGTTTATTAAGCATTATTTTTTTAGAGTTTCATGCCGGTAAATATAAGAGCATTGGACCGGATTTCCAAAGGGGGTTCGATTCCCATCCGAGAATATGATCTGCCCATATTATTTAGTATCCCATACAAATTATTTGAAACATCATACTATATTTTTATTAACTTTTTCGCCATAGCTACTATATTTTTACATAATCCTGAAAATATTAGGTAGGTGGGCATTTTCACTTTAAATGGTGCAGGTTATTTTTTCACCCTTAAAAATTTCATTACCGTTTTAAAACATTAAACCTATGAATAATTGTAAAGAATATTATTATTTATATGATTTATATAGAAGGACTACCTAGGCAGAAATGTGTATTTATGTCTTAATTTAATATTTTCGAAGTACATTAGGAAAAATTGGTCCTGTTAGTAACAAAAATCAAATCGCGATAAAAATTCAACTGCTGGAAATAAAATTATAAAATGCTTATTAATGAGTTTTAATTACGTAATTAAAGAAATGAAATATTAATAATTGGGCAATTAGTACATCATTTTATTTAAAATTCAACAATATGGTCAGTTTCGTAACATACTGGCCAAATGCAAGCTTTATTTGTCGCATAACTTTTTTGAGCATACAAGGAATGATAAAATTAAAATAGAATCTTAATTGTAGTTATTTATATAGTTTACAATATATTAATTAGTTATTTAGACGGAATTTTTTTTAAGAAAGAAGTTTAGAATTTGTTGGGACAGTTACTAAATGGACATGTGACGTGACGAAACATAATTATTAAGACTAGTACACCCTGTGAGGTTAAATTCTTACAATTAATTCGTTGTTCTAATGAGTGAGATACCTCCGTATTATGTCCCCATTTTGAGTGATTTCATCACTAACTACCTGTAAATAAAATAATCTGGGTACTACCAATCCGATATCATCATAAAATTAGAATTAATAACATAATTAACAAAAGATTTTTTTTGTTAATGAGTACTATGCTTTACATGTCCGTTTTGTAACATTTTGTCAGTGCTATAGTAACGGATCAAACGGTTGCTAACAGGACTTGACGTATTTAGCTCGTTTTTTAAAGTAAAATTAATTACTCAAAAATTATTATCATAAACCTTCCAAATGCTATTTATATGCCTTCAACAGGGTTTAAATTATATAAAGCTCAAGAAAAAATATGGATAAATCTTCTGTTAATAATAAAAAACCGTTACTAACCACTATACATTTTTTCTGACCAAAATTTTAGTGACTTGATACCGACGCATAACTGGACACACCTTTCGTTATTAACTTCAAAATGGCGTTTTATCTTTGGCATTTGTACTCGGGGTTGCCATGAAGACCAAGTTTGCCCGTTAAATTAATATTTTAATAGTAAAAAGCCCGTGACTAAGCAGACATGTCCAGTAGCCGCGAATTCGTAAGACAAGCTTTTTATTTATTTATTTAATTATTTTATTTACTAACAGATGTGAAATACTTAGTGTAAATGCTTAAATAACTATCTAACAATGGAAATAAATGCCCGCTATGCAAGCCGTGTCGTAAGAATCTTCACAAAATTAAATTCAAAGAGGCAAACTGTCGTTGGAACACCATAAAATTACACAATATCAATTCATTTTTAATTAAAATAAAATAGAAACTGTATTCTTTCAGGAGCCAAAACCCAAAACAATACAGATTATGAATAAACCTTCAGTGTATTATGCTTTTCCTTACAGAATATGTTAAAATATATTTTCTAGATCGATTTGTTGTCATGGGACAACCGAAAAACAGCCTGCACCATTTAAAGTGAAAATGCCCAGGTAGCCTAGTAGGTACCTACGTATATTTGATGCAAAAAAAATTGGCAATCCCATCTCGAATACGTAATAGGTACATAGGCCTATTTGAGAAATAGAGGTAGGTAGGTACTTTGTACTGTTGAAACAAAGAATGTTGTTAAAATAATATAATACCTACTTATGTAATAGTTACATAGGCCTATTTGAGAAATAGAGATAGGTAGGTACCTAGGTACCTACTTTGTACTGTTGAAACCATGTTGAAACAAAGAATGTAATGATGGGAGATCATCAGATAGCCAGCGAGTTAATTCAAGGTCGGCATAACCGTAAAATGTTGTTTTCGAAATACCTACTCGTAGTTTTTGATAAGACTTCAATTCAAGGTGCATGCTACTCGCGCACACGCTTATCGATAATTTTGATAACAGGCTTTGAACACTTCTACGTGTACAACAGATTTGTCGGTTTCAAACAAACAATACGATACGATGGCGAATATCTTGTCTAACATAATTAAAAACATAAATTATCCAATCTAGAATAAAATACGAAGCAGCGTGGTGCAGGGCAACCCTATCCCGCGTAACGTACCTATAATATTATTAGATTTTTTTAAATGCAGCGCAGCGGACAAATATAGATACCTACCTTCAAAGTGTATTTATTATTAAAACGAGCCAAGACATCGCAAGTGTCGCTTCGAAAGCGCCAGCAAGACGCGAGCTTAGTGATTTAGCATGTAATTACTAGCATGCATCACTAGTAGACGTAAAGTGGTAATCGATGTCATCATGACGTTGTAAAAATGTAAAAGTATTGGATGACTTTATTAAAAATAACAAAGACGATGTTTGTTTCCTTGTGTTGAAAATAGGAATGCCATTAAAAAGTCGTTAAAATCAACCTTGTCTACGCTATTTATTTACGCATGCTTATGCTTAGTAACAAATGATTTATTTATGTTCATTGCTAAGATATTACTAATATTATGATAACTTTGATATATTATTATGTCAACATAATATTTTTATTTTTATTTTCAAACCATCTTGTGAGACATAATCCAACATTACACATAAGAATAAATAAAACTATTTATTCTTATGGGGCATTCCACGCCCAACTAGTAAAAATTAAAAGTTAATTATAAAACTAAATTTAATGCCTACAACATAGTTATTTATCTGAACTTAGTAAAACAATATTTTTTTTGACCAAAATATACATCAATATTGTATTTTTCAATCAGGAGCAACACTAGTAAACTCACAATGCTCTGTGGTATATTCTTTCTCAAATTTGCAACACTGTTTTCGTCCATTTTGTTTGCTTTTTCGATCACTGTAGATTACTGTGCAATAACAAATTTACTCAGGTATTATTTACGCGAATCACTTTTTAAAACGGTAAGCCAGTTTCTATTTTATTTCGCTTTGAACAGCTATAAGTTTTGTGTCCCGACCGTCACTGAAAAACAGTGATTAGTTTGTCCTAAGCTCAAACTATAAAAGTAAGCTTTCCAAAAACCTTTGGAAGTAAGAAGATGCATTACACTTTTCTGTCCATATATTTATTTAATGACTAGGAGTAAATTTGAATATTTTGTGCTGTAACAAAGTGGTGTCCCGACCGTCACGGATTAGCAGTACAAGTTCTGCCACAAAACTGATAATGGCTTATGATGTCGTGTAAAAAGGCATATAAAGGTGTAATTGTGAAATATTATGTGATTTTTTTTCGCTGTCCCGACCGTCACAGGTTGTCCCGACCGTCACCATGCTTTACTAACATTTAAATAATAAAATAAACTAGTTAGTAATTTCTACTATTGATTAATAGTGTTTATTGCATGAAACACTTGCTTTGGTGTACTACACATACAATTTTTCTTTAGAAATGGATCCAGCTGAGCAAAAACGACGGACCAGAGCAAAACAAATGGAAGATCCAGAGACACATATGGAAATCTTATAAAAAGAAAAAAAGCGAAGTCGTAGGAAGAGACTGACTGCAAAAAAATATCGTATTTACTATGAATTTAAAGAAAATGTTTATGTTCTTGAAAATAATTAATTTTTGTATCAAGTAGTAAGTTAGCAGCTACGTAATTGTCCTTGTTAATGGTAATTGATATAATTGTCCTTGGAAAACTAAAAAAAATGTTTAACAATAATAGTCAAATTCGTATTTGTTTGTGTTACAATGTTACTCGTCCCGACCGTCACAAATCCTTGTCCCGACCGTCACAGTCCTTAAATATTTATGGGAATAAATTGGCTGTCCTTATCAACTTAATCCATTGTTTAGATTAAAGAATATCTATCTGGGCTAATATAAAAAATATAAATAATTATTGAGGGTTGTAACTGATCTGAATTTCTAAAAAGAATGCACACACTTAGAGCAGGTAGGTAATTTTAAGTCCCGACCGTCACACTGATTGGGATTACAATATCACATAGTTAAATATACTTTTTTAAATTTCTATCTACTGTCCCTTATTATTGCTTTTATTTATTTACTACTTTACTAAAAATTCAGTGAATTTTTGACACATTATTGGAAATATACCCAATAACGTCTCCGAAAATGAGTTACAATGTCCCGACCGACACTGTGGAACGCACCTTATGCATACAGTCCATCAGGTTAAATAATTTGGGTTGACTTATAATACAGTCATAATACATTAATATACATTTTTTGATATTTTAATATTTTTTTATGAAACAGCTGATTTTTTTCGCGATTTCAGAGTTGGTCCCATAGCACAGAATATAACAGTAAAAGTTGTTCAGTTTGATGGTTCCTATCTACCTAATTCGGCTTTATAAGGCTATTACCAAATTCTGCTTTATAAGGCTATTTCCAAACACCCTGTATATTCAAAATACTTAATACAAGTATTATACGAATAAGTAAGTACCTATACCTTACATTACCGTTACGTTTGATTAAATCAATAAGTAAATTGGTTATAATACCTTGGTACTACTGTCTATAAATAGTTACAAAAATAGTCATCGTGTTTGATACGATTCGAGTAAATAAATGTTGTAATGTAATGTAGGTTCCTCTAGGCAACCTCAATTAACCATTAATTGAACTTAGGTCGTCGGTGCTGGGACTGCTGGGTGAGTGAGGTTGACTTGTGCCACAGATAATATTATTATACTAGTAATGTACCTTTTGACAGCTATTAATTACATACCTACCTAACTAAGCGCTTTGACAAATGCCTAACTTTATGAACCATTATCTTCTACCGATAACACATTATTAGGTACCTACCCAATACTTTTAGAACAGTGAAAGTGTGTAAATAAAACAGTGTTAATTTCAGAGATTGGGTCAAAATGACAAAATACAACCTGTATTTATTGATATTCCATAACTCTATGCCTATGGTAATAACAAGGAAATTATAAGTAGGTAATTCGGTTGGGTCATAATGAGACCATGAAATAGAGTCAAAAGTAAAGGAATTATTTTTCATTTTTTTATTTTATTATTATTTATTTCTTAAGAGGCATATTAGGTAGGTACCTATGTCCCAACCCAAGTTCCAATTGTGATTTTTGCGTAAAATTAGGCAATTTTGGCGTTCTCGATCTAAGAAACAAAAATACTTACATTAACTGCTTCTGGATTGAACTACTGTGTTAAAAAAATGAAATAAAAAAAAAAAAATGATATCTCCTATTAGTCGAATCACAGAACAAAGTGTGAGTCTAATAGCATTGCTTTAGCATAGTTTACAATTTTATATAGGTAGGTAATAAATTTTTTTTCTCTCTTTATAGGTAGGTACTTAAATTCTAATTAAGTAGGTACTTACTAAAAATGTGTCAACTGTCAACATACGTAGAATTTCAATCGAACTTTATTTTTAAATTTTTATTTGTTAGTTATGATTGTTATCTGTTTTGTTGTCCATATAATAAATAAATAAATAAATAAAAAAAAAAAATTGTAGCGGCCTCGGAATTTTGAAATTATGCATGGAATATGTAAAAAAACCCAAACAAAAAACCATTAAACTACTAAAAACTAAAAACGCTCAGAATTAACTGTGATGTATTTCCTAGATAGGTACATTAATATTATTATTACGTAAAATTTATATCTGAATAATATTTATCATAGGAAAATCTTATACTTTTATTTGTTGTTTGTAGGTACCTTCCTACTTGTTTGTTTTTCTGTGTAGTTATGTTTAAAGTAGACTCTGAGAAATCGTTCACTAACTTTCATTTTCATTTCTAACCCTATATAACTTTCCAGTGAATCATTACATTATAGGTACTCTTATTACTTTTTGTCGCGGACACATAATAATATAAATGTATTTAGTAGAACCCTTAGAATAATAGCGTTATTATTCTAAGGTAGAACCAAAGGTTTCTCTAGATTGTATCGCCAAAATCCGCCAAAATCGAAATTTCGACATAAATGACAAATATGGCAACGTCGCATTTCCGTCGCATAATTTTGACTTATAGAATCTTCATAGAATATAACCTCAGAGTTATGGGATATCAAAAAATACATAATACTTACAAAATTAAGTTTTTGTTTTAATTTCTTTTTATTCAAAAAAATAGGCCTACGGCCGGCGGCGCGGCCGGCGCTCTTGTTCAGTAGCCTGTAAAAACGAAAACAAACTCCGCGTTAGATATTGGTCCATAATATAACGTACTATTATATAATTCTGTGATAATCCTAGAGCTTCATCACACGGCGTCTCGTAGCGTAAGCAAATCGTAATACGCGCGTCGTACGAGAGCAATACGAGCACGTACTTACATTTTCAAAGAAGTCCGCACACGAAGCGGTGTTGCAGCGTATCGTCTTGTACTCGTTGCGTCTTGACGAAAAGCTTACGAGACGTCAGACGACTACGCTCACGATCAGACTGCGGAGAGCCTTGTTTTCATTACGATAGTCGTAAGCGTATTGGCGTAAAAAGTGTATAAATTACTTTCTATACGATTGGTGATGAATTTCCGTCAACGTGAAGCGCTAGTTTATATTCTGGAACAATATCTAAGGCAGCCATTACAGGATAGGTTTTGCTGTCAGTCACCGTCAGTCACGCACGGCCCGTGACTGACGGTTAACCTACCGTGTAATGGGGTGACTGATGGTTGCATGAAGTTGATTTCTTCTTTCCATCAGTCAATCAGTCAAACGTAATTTATGACTGATGGAATTTGACTGACGCTTGCATGAGCGTGTAGTGGCTGCCTAAGTCTATACGCGACGATTCGTATGTAGAACTCAGCTCATCTCGTACTCTATACGTCTTGACGATACGCTACCTACGACCTACGCACGACCTACGCTTAGGCCCTCCACTGCGTCAAGCGGTTTTTGACGGACAGATGCTTGCGCAGTGCATGAGTATAGCTCTAAGCGGAAAACCTCACGATCCATGTGTGGAGGGAGGGCCAGAGGGTAAGGTAACAATCGTTGTTGTGGCCTTTTGAATGGAGTCCGCCGCCGTTTGGTTCACAATCCTCATCTTTGTGAAAAAATGGATTGCATTTGCATTAAAATGGAGTTTGCATAGAGAAACTGCACATGAAATAGGTAGGAATTTTGAAAATTAAATGAGCGAACATAATCTGTACCCATAATAGTAATTAACTGTACCTATCTACATTCATAAAAAAATGAGAAATTGCGTGAGCGAAACCAAAGCATTTCTACGGTATATTGCGTGAAATTAACTAAGTAATTTGAAAACGGATAAGTTTGAGTTGAGCGCAGGGGCTAGCTGGGGTGAGCTGAGCGGGGTCATTGGAATGGGGTAGGACAGGTGTCAGATTTTTTGTAAGAGACCCCCAATACAATGAGTTTATCCCCCGATGCAGGCGAGGGCATTGGCCTACCGACCAAATTACTATAATCACATCACGTTTAGATAGCAAACACACAATAATAAATTACTTATTCAGCCAATTCCGTTCAGCCGTTTTTGCGGAGTGATTGAGTAACAAACATCCAAACTTTCAAAATAATATTAGTAAGATTATTATTTCTTACCATCAATAGGTAGGTAAGCCTACAATGTACTTCAATCAATTTGTGTTTTTTATAGGGCGGCATTTGTAGCTTACAGAAGCATTATTGCATTGTATTATTATTTGAGAAAGCTTCTAGTTACGGCATTGGAGACTGAATAAATAAATGGTGTTTGGATGGGACAATAAATAAACGAGCTGTAACAAAAAAACACCTTGGTTGGCCCACGTGCGTTCCATTCCAACAAGTCCTGTAACGCAACTCCAGTGTGGCTGCCAGCGTATTTGCAAATCCTCCTTCAGCTCAACACGGTGTTGTGCTAAATAAACTTTTGGCACAGAATACATAGGTAGGTCTGTACTGTAATAGCTTTCAAACAGAGGAATTGTATTAAAGTGTTTCCAAATACCTACTCCTGCCTGACCAATGGCGATGGCGTTGTGCTAAAGGTCATGTCATTTTTTGATGTTTAAAATAAAAAATAAGAGTAAAGAAAAGGGTGCTGCGCAGCATACACACATGTATGTATATAGACAGGCAGTAGATGTTTTAAAAGGTCAATAACCTCCTCTTTTTAACGAGTGGAAAATGCGTGCTTAAGTAAGTACATCATCATACCCCAGTGGTATGCATAGCATACTCCGTCGCTTGGGAGAGCGACCGAGCAGTTTATGTGGGACTCTTGACCTAATTTTTTGTGTCATTGACCTTTAGTTCTTGACCTTTCCTCTAGTCATGAACTAAAGGTCAATGACCCAAAAGTCGGGTCATTCACCTTTAAAAAAGTTCGGTTTCTTCAGTTTTTTGGTCGCATGTTTACGACCTAAGTTTTAAGGGTTCATCTGTCCGTCGGTACCTACTTCCGTACTCCGTACCCCCAAAGGGGCCAAACAGAGCTCTATTGCTGTCACTCACTCAAGTCATGTGTCCCTCTGTCCGTCCGTCGTCTCGTTTGTCACATAGCTCTAGTGTGGAAAAAATACCCAAACAAAGACTGTATCCCCCCCCCCTTTGCAAAATTTTAATTTCAAAATTATTCGGAGTTCTAAACAGCGAAATCTTGAATCGCAATTTTCTAAGAAAGAAATGTTTACGAAAAAAACACTTCTGTTCGTGCAATCTAACCGAAATAATCATAAAAAGAAGACAAGACAAGACAATAATCATAAAACGAAAACATCTCAAAATTATGAAAACGTCGCGGTCGCGGACCTTTTCACCCTTTCTTGTAGGTACCTAACTCCTACAGTCCAAGGTACCCATTTTTATAATAAGTTATATTAAATCTTATGATAAGTAATAATTATAATTATCCTTATCCTTATCCTTACATATTAAATTATAAAACAGACAGACAGACATGACGAATCTATAAGAGTTCCGTTTTTTAGCCATTTTGGCTACGGAACCCTAAAGCGCTTATTACACCATCCTGAATATCGGATCCGGAATTTAGTGTCCGATTTAGGACGAGAAATTCAGTCGCCAATTAGAAAGTCCTGAATGTCGGATCCGATATCACAGCTTTACGATCATACAGTTGTTAAACGAATGTTCTTGTAGCCGTAAAAATACATAGCTAGGTAAATAGGAGGTATATGTAGGTAGCTAGGTAGGTACGTGTCATTTTCAACGTTAATCTGAACTAGTTTTTAACCGACTTCATCAAAAGAAGGAGGTTCTCAATTCGATTGTATACTTTTTTTTTATCGTTTTTCGCGCGTATCTTCGACATTTATGGACCGATTTTGATGATTCTTTTTTTGTTCGATTGAGTTTTCTTGCGAGATGGTCTTATTTTTTTTTCAAATCGGTTCAGTAGTTTTCAAGTAATCCCGAAAATACTATGACTCTACATCAACTACCTTGACGACTTTGTTATTTATGAACCGAATTAGATGACTGTTTTTGTTGGGAAAGGGATACCTACCTTTGTGTAGTCTTTTTAACAGACTTCAAAAAAAGGAGGTATTCAGTTTGTATATGTACTTAAGTATGTATGTTTCTCCGCGATTATCTCACGTTTGGCTGAGCCGACTTTAATAGACGTGTTTTATTATAACAATGATAATGCGTAGCTAATGATTTATATATTATTTCTTGCTTTTTAGAGGCAGGTTTTTTGAAGTCAGTTTTTTTGTTTTTTATATTGATGTAGGTCAAAAAAAAGCAAATCACAGAGTGACAACCCTTATATACTTTTAGTCGTTGCGCCAACTGTCTATCTAGACGAACGGCGCGGCGGATTTTTTTTCGCCAACATAAAAGGCGTTGACTGACTGTACTCTTTATGCTGTGTTACTACTGTGTCGGAGCCGAGCGTCCTGAATGCGATTACACTGTCCTAAGTGCTTCCGATTTAGCATCCGTTATGTCGGAGACAATTTCTATCCTAATTAGGATCCTAAATCGGATCCTAGCCACAGAATATATAATAGTACTAACGTCCTAGCTTCCTGAATGCAATTACACTGCTCTGAATTTAGGAGCGACTTCATATCGGGTCCGATATTTAGGATGATCTAATTAGCTCTTAACAAAGTCCCTCGCCGCGTCTGTCTTTGTCTGTTCGCGATAAACTCGGAAACTACTGAACGGATTTTCATGCGGTTTTCACCAATTGATAGAGTAATTCCTGAGAAATATAGTGTATAATAAATTGAGGGTTTATGTGAATTGATTAAAATATGTCGATAATTATTGTTGAAGGAGTCGGCAAAAATTAAGCCGTCTGGGGGAGCATGCATCGAAAACGCTGCCTAAACCTTTCGAGCTATAACAAAATCTGCCGCGCTAACAATAAGAGCAGTAAGTCGGAAATGTCAAAGCTGAGATAATGGGGGGAAAAGTTTTCGATTAGATTTTTACTTACTACTTCTTTAGCTTATAACTTTAAGTATGTCTGATTTTTTCAATATGTAGCTTAAATGTAGTTCTTTCATGATACATACTTAAAAATTGCTATTTATTTATTATACTATATTTAAATGACGAAAACTCCTATTATGTCTAGTAAGAGTTAAATTTATTTGTACTGATTGCTTAGAATAACCGCAGTAAGTACTCAGTTACTGCTTTAATGCTAAGTATTCCATACATACGATATCTGTATTTTGTATGAAATGACGTGTCACTTTGGGGTCAAAAAAAACTAAGATGTTAGCTAAATAGTATTAATAATTATATATCATTTAAAAGATTATAAACATAATGACCACCAAGAAGTACTTTGGTACCCTAGGCTCTCTTACAAAAAAAAACTTACTAAACACCAAAAAAATAAAGTTTAAAATTACAATAGTTCTAGCTGTTTTAGTCACGACTACACTTCAAATTGTATTTAAAGCCCAAAAGTAATAAATGGTCACTAAATTTTAGCGAGCAAATTAGGAATAAAAACGTCATGCAAAAAAGGGTTTCATGTCATATACCACAACCGTTGCAAGGACACTGATCGTAGGTATTTATTACAAATCTACGCGCAACTCAATTTTACGTCTTTAATTCATGTTATTTCGCGTACATATGTGTCATTTTGCGTATGTGTCATTTTGCGTATGTGTCATTTTGCGAATGTGTCATTTTGCGTATGTCATTTCGCGTATGTGTCATTTCGCGTATGTGCCATTTTGCGCAAGTGTCATGCGTAAAATTGCTATTTTCTTCATAAAAATGAATATCCAGTGCAACTTTACTGCAGCTATTTATCAATATTTTTTAATGGATACTAGATATGACCGCAGCAGACTGAGTTATTGTTATTATGTTTTGTCAATAAATGAACTAATTAATTAACATCGCTAGTTAAAGCGTAGTTTTTGTACTTGCTGCTGATATTATTAGTGAGATAGTGAAAAAGTAGTAAACAATATACCTATCGTAACAGCAGTACGTGGGGCTACTGCTTATAAACTTAAAGGATAAGGTAAATCAGCTTGCAAAGTATGCTTAACATAAAAGCAGTGAGTGTGATTACTGCTGACATTCTAAGTATCCAATAGTTAAAAGTTTTTGATTAAGCTCATTTAAACAACAGTATGTTCACTTACTGTTTTTATTATTAGCATAATAAAATAAAGATATCGGAGGTACACTAATTACCAAGCAGTAAGTATATTTCCTGCTTTTATGCTAAGGAAAAAAAACATTTCATTGTTTTACTGCTGTTATGCTTAATGGTATTTTTAGGTTCCAGTGAAGCTAGAAAAATGGGAGTAAGACCAGTTTATAGAGCATAACGTGGCGATCCAGGATATGTACTTAACTCATTTTTGAAAAAAATCGACTTACTGCTCTTATTGTTAGCGCGGCAGAAATAATGTATGAAGGAATCTTTGAAGGATAGCTAACTATCGCCATTTGAACTTTTTTTAAAAACAAATAACGTGGTCCTAATTGGAAAGGTATTTAGACGGAAACAGTATTTCCGTAATAAAATTCGTTCGTTACCATAAGCGTTTCATGCACATAATTTTAGCCCGTTACACTTAAATAAATAATAATTTATCGAGTAAGTAGGTACCTACTCTACGCAATAATTATAATGAAGGTACTTACTTAATAAATAATTGTACCTACTTACAATAAAAAACTTTTTTTAAATTAAGAATAGTGTATGTATACCAAATAATTCTAAATCTTTATTACGTTTTCAGTAGGGTAGTATTGGACGGGCTGAAGAAACATTTGGAAACACGTAAAATAGGTAGCTGTAGGTACTCCAAAACTCTAAACCGAAAGCTGTTTTAGCACAACACACAAATTGAGTGTTGAGTTGAAGGTTGGATTTGGATGGAATATGTATGTATAGAAACTCGCGGCTCGCGTCTACAGGTCAGCGAGCCAACGAGAAGCAGCACAAACGCACAGGTCGCACAGCACAGCACAGGCAGCGCGGACACGCGCAAGCCATGAAGCCAAGCGAGCGACGTGATGTGTTGTGTGCGGTGCGCGCCGCGGGGCGCGCCGCGGTGCCCCGCGCGCGGTGCGCAGTTCGACTTCCGGCGCGGGGGAACCGGGGGGGTAGGGCGTTGAATTATTGTTTACAACAGAACAGTCGCCTCATCGCCTGGCTGGACGGATCGCACCACGTGGTGAGCGCCACTCAACTCAATTGATATCTATCTGCACTAGCTCGGTCACATGGGTCTATTGATAAACCTATTATTCTAGCATCAACGTAGAAAAACTTCAAGGAAAAATATAGCCAATCACACCTGGGCCTCATTAAACCAGATAAACGCTGCCGTAATCAGATTGAAAACAAACATGACATGAGACGCTACCTGCGCTCGGGGCCTGCCGCCGTGGCTGTCCGATGCTCGTAAACCACTATTATTAGCACGAAATTAATCTTGCGACACAACAAACTATTTTTTGCACTGTCACTAGTCACTCGTAGCAATATTTGAACTATTATAACACACAGAACAATTGTTGTAAACACAGCATACGATACTACAGGACGTAACCGACTCGTCAATGGCGACGCGCGCGAACGACTGACTGAATTTGGTGGGGGAAGGCGTGCGGGCCCGTGCGTGCGTGACTGTGCCGACGACCCAGTCGAGGAATGCGGCTTGCTCGCTCGGCGGAGGGCGGCGGCGGCGGCCGGGCGCGCGGCCGTTCTCGTTCGCTCATCTCTTTCGTGTTTCGTATGCTATGCTTATTTTTTTGCTTGAGCAGGGCGGGTGCGCTCAATCACAATTCACAGCAGCACCACAGGCTTTAGCATCCACCGCATCGCATCATAGCAAAGCGCAAGATACACAGAAGCGACGAAGATTCGGGCGGATGTGGATTCGTATCCGAATCACGTCGCCTCTGTGTATTTTGCGCCCAAGCCAAAGAGAGAGGGATTGGATGTAATATGTCAATGATATTTTGACCTATGTATAGATACCTACAGTTAGCACATGATATGAGGTTATACAGAACTGTCAAAAATCTGTACCTAATTTATTTTGAACCCTAATAGCTTTGCATTTAAATACCTATAAAATTGATTAAATATCATTACGTCATCTTTACGCTGTCGTGGAAGCCCAGCATGCCGTTGACCGTACACACGGGACAAGTGCCAAGGGTCTCGATCTCGACTTGACTCAAGACTAGGTAATAGGGCACACAGGTGGATTTTTTAAGTGTAAGTAGGGTACATACAATAATACCTACCTACTCTAAATAAAGAAGATAAGAGTTTTTGCTCAAAGGATAAATTCCTTTATTTTCAAAACGAAGCGAAACTGCATTCAAGGTTTTTTGTAGGCGGGAATCAAACCGACACTGTCAAAAAAATTGCACCCAGAATTGAAATTAAAATATTCTTTATTAAGCTCACATAATAAGCGTTTTTAATACGTATGTATTTTTATGGTACACCAAGCGATAGGATCTATAATCAATCTCCCTCAGAAACAAACTTAAGTAAGTACCTACTACATATCCATCGAATAATAATATTTTGATGTAAGTACATTTTACTGTAAAACCACGAACTTACATAAATCCTAATATTTATAAACTCTAATGTTATTAGTTATGAGGTTTTAATTTCAACTCGATACCTCCACGCGTTCCTGAGACAGACAGACAGACGGACAACAAAAGAGAGCCTATAAGGCAGGGGTCTCCAAACTACGGCCCGCGGGCCGCAGGCCGGATCGTATCAACAATACTGTAATTTACAGTATGTTGGTACGGAGCTAGCTAGATCCTGGACCTTGGGACTTCGTGGAGGAGTAAGTCTGGCCCTTTTGCTAAAAATTTTGGAGGCCCATGCTATAAGGGTTCCGTTTTTTCCTTTTGAGGTACCTACGGAAAACAGAAACCGACAGATTCCGACGAACTGAGAACCTCATTTTTTTAAGCCGGTTAAAAACAGCAACGCAGTTTTCAATAACACTGGCCAGTAAGGTAGGTACAGACCACAGACCATACAACAAGTACTTGGTACAGACCTACTGTTTTATTAGATATAATTGGTATAAGTTATCCAGGCGACTCCTCACTTCGGCGCACACTTGACCCCAATCGACCCCAATCGAAGGACCAAATTGTTAGTCGATGGTCTAACCGTATCGGTCGGTACATAATAATATTTCGACTACGAGTATAATAAGCTGAAGATTTATAGTACTTACTGGTTGGATATTTGATTAAGTAACTATGTAACAGAATAGAATTGATGTACAACTTGACCTGAAAAGTTAAAGAAATAATGCGAGAACCTAAGTAAGGAGAACATTATACAACGTGCAACAAAAAGGGGGTATAAACCCGTAAGGAGCTCAATGTACTCGTGAATCTGAACAACTTCCAACAGAAAAAAAATCAAATCGAAAAAAAAAGTATTTTCCATAGAAAATTTGAATAAAAAAATAGCAGAGTTCAAATTTTTTTTTATTTAATTTTTTTTTCTGTTGGAAGGTGTTCAGTTTCACGAGTAGGTACATTGATCTCCTTTCGGGCTGATACCCCGTTTTTGTAACACCTTGTATAGTATAGCAGTGTCGAGGGGTCAAATTATGGCCGAAGGTAAGCCATGTAGGTATAGTGAATCAGTGGGGTGGGATTTATAAAAGGTAAATAACGGAAGTTGTAGGGAAACTAGAGGTACCCTAAATATTACTGATAAGAAAGTATTTATTATACATATTATTTTTATCACTGTTTCGGAATAAAGAGGCTGCGGAATTTTTCAAAATAAAGATAAAAAATATATATATTTTTATCATAGGCTCAGATCAATTTTAGTCTTAGATCATAGGTCAATCTTGCTAGAATAGAAAATAAACCCGCCCGACCGAGGCGACGACGACGACGGACGAACGGTACGAACAAACAACTCGTGCGCGGTGCGTGGCGCCATCCAGTGGCGGGTGGCGGAGGCGCGGCGGCGCGGCGCGGCGATCGGGGGAATATTTCGATCTGGTTTATTTTAAAAAGTGATTTTTTCTTTCTCGACTCTTCGTGCGCGAGTCCGACTCTTACTTGGTCGGTTTTTAATATTATCATAGATTAAGAAAATACTTACTTTTAAAACCGACTTCAAAAAACCTACCTCTAAAAAGCAAAAAATAATATTCGTAATAATAAAAATACGTCTATTGAAGTCGGGTGGGGCTGCGGAGTACAAATTCCTTTTTTTTATTCTAAAAGCCCCACCCGACTTCAATAGACGTATTTTTATTATTACGAATATTATTTTTTGCTTTTTAGAGGTAGGTTTTTTGAAGTCGGTTTTTTGTTTTTTTTAAACAATTTTAATTTTTTTAATTTTAGTGTAGGTACCTTGTAGGTAAGGTATATTATATATGTAGAAAAATCGGCTTAGCCAAACGTAAGATAATCGCGGAGAAACATACTTAAATACGGGTCAAACTGAGAACCTCCTTTTTTAAGTCGGTTAAAAAACTACACTTAAGATATCCGTCTTCCAACAAAAAATAATTATCTTATTCAGTTCATAAACAAAGAAGTAATACGACCAATCATCGAGGTAATTCACACAAAATCATACTGTAGTAAAGTCGGAATTTGCAGGATGAACGGGATGAACAGCGTCACCGCTGATTGACAAGACTTGACGTTGAACCAATAATGGTTTATTAGGTGCTGATGCAGATAATTACAAACACAAGAGACGAACCCAGCAAGGTTCCCCGAGCGAGGAAGCCAAGCTTAGTGTCGTCATAATGTGAGGCGACCGAGAAAGTTCCAAAAAGCTTGGAAGCAACCTCAGTGCTGCCTGATCGTTGATTCGATACAGTAGCAAACACAAGAACAGTCCTTATACTATTGGGAAAACGAAACGCTACCGCGAGTCAGGAGGCTACAGCGCCATCTAGTACACTGCGGTGAAACTAACATAATGTGGGTGCCGATTTGGTCTGTTACAGTCTCCCCCTCTGGCTCCGATAGACGTCCCGACGAGGAGACAGGATCAATTAGGTGGTCTTCCTAGGTCGGCCGCGTTCGCGCTTGGGTTTGACATCCAGGTTTCCACGTGTGAGGCTAAGCGGGCGAATTCCACAGGTTGCTGATGTTCCATCTCCCCCTGGACTAAAACTGCTTGAATAACATTGCGTCGAAGTCATCGTCAACCTTGGTGCAAACTTAATGACTACAATATTCGGTTTTGGTTGTGTGGGATACTCGCTGGTTTGGGCCGCCACCTTGTTTGGAATGTGTGGCTGGTGAACCTCCTAGACACGAAGATTGGCTTCCAGGTCTTCCAGCTGTGCGTCCGGATCCTCCAGGTTAGTCTCGAAGGAGCGCTGGACGTTGCAGGTTTTCCCAGAAAACCGTCCGGATCCACCAGGTATGCGTCCAGGTCTTCCAGGTGTGCGCGTTGGCCCTCCAGGTGGCCCCACGTTGGGCGCCAATGTAGTAAAGTCGGAATTTGCAGGATGAACGGGATGAACAGCGTCACCGCTGATTGACAAGACTTGACGTTGAACCAATAATGGTTTATTAGGTGCTGATGCAGATAATTACAAACACAAGAGACGAACCCAGCAAGGTTCCCCGAGCGAGGAAGCCAAGCTTAGTGTCGTCATAATGTGAGGCGACCGAGAAAGTTCCAAAAAGCTTGGAAGCAACCTCAGTGCTGCCTGATCGTTGATTCGATACAGTAGCAAACACAAGAACAGTCCTTATACTATTGGGAAAACGAAACGCTACCGCGAGTCAGGAGGCTACAGCGCCATCTAGTACACTGCGGTGAAACTAACATAATGTGGGTGCCGATTTGGTCTGTTACAATACTATTTTCGTGCTTTTTTCAAAATTACTTGAAAAGTACTGAACCGATTTCCAAATTTTAAAAAATGGGACCAACTTGGGAGTGTACCTAATCTAATATCGTTTGAATCATTTCAATCGGTCCAGCCGTCTTCGAGTAATCGGTGGACATACAAAAAAAAAAAAAACAAATATACAGACGAACATAGAACCTCCTCCTTTTTTGGAAGTCGGTTAAATAATTCGCTAAAATAGGTACCTACTTAGTTTAGCAGGTACCTACCAGGTACCTACTTAAATAGGTACCCAGAAGAGCTAGATAGTACGATATCTACTTATCCATACCTTCTTTACTACTTTTACTATTTTTTTAGTTTTTTCTTGCTAGGTAGGCTAGGTAGGTAGGTATTTAAAAATGTGTCAACTATTTTCTGCTGCTTTTTTTTACCGATCATGCTGTTTTTTATCGTTACTCCTGTATTTCGAGAATCGAAATATTTCGAATGCTTCGGAATAATTCAGAATCTATAAGGGTTCCGTTTTTTGCCATTAGTGTAGACTAATGGCAAAAAACGGAACCCTTATAGATTCTGAACCCTAAAAAGGTAAGGAAAAACGACCAAGAAATGACATCCTATTGTACGATGACAATTTTTCAGTGCATACCGCAATAATATAATATAATAATAATAATATAATAAAGCATTTATTTCAGGCACAGACCCATTATTAAAAAATACAAATTACAAAAATCACACTAAAGACAATAAAATCATTAAAAAACATACTAAACATACCATCACTTACATAATTAAGTAGGTACCTTATATACCTAGTCACAT
Source organism: Agriphila straminella (assembly GCA_950108535.1). Lineage (NCBI taxonomy): Eukaryota > Metazoa > Arthropoda > Insecta > Lepidoptera > Crambidae > Agriphila > Agriphila straminella. The sequence goes on along the minus strand of OX467306.1, from coordinate 6,521,502 downwards.
TATTATTATTTTTTATTCCTCTCCATGTGCACCGATATCCAGTGCTTATACAAGGGACTTTGGAGGTTGTCAGCTACAGCTTTCACAATAGTATTATCGCATTCTTTGATACGTTTCCAAAAGGCAGCCACACGAGACCTCACTATAGCATAGAAATCGGGAATACCTGCTTCAGCAAACATCGTAGACGCGCTGCAAAATCTGGGATATCGCATAAGAGCACGGTATGCATTATTATACTGGACTCTTATGGTGTCAAAGGACTTTCTTGCGTAGTTAACCCACAGTTGGCAGGTGTACATGCCCAGGCAAAAAGTTTTGAAAAGAATGTCCCTGACATCCCGGCTGCAACGCGCGAACCTTCGAGCCAGCATATTCCCTCGCACAGATAAGCATCTCCGCTCGCGTTCCATGTCAAAGTCGTCCGTCAGTTGTTCCGTCAACCAATGTCCCAAATACTTAAAGCGGTTCACCACTGAAATCCGTCCACCGTACAAATAAACACTAGGCACTTTCTCTGGACCTTTTCCCGATCTGAATATCATAACCTCTGTCTTCGAGACATTATACTTCAGCCCGTGAGCAGCGGCATATTGCTCACAGACCGACAGTAGCTTTCTCAAACCCTTGATAGAAGGGCTCAGGAGCACCATGTCATCCGCATAGCTCAAGTTGTTAACGCACACGTTACCAACATGGCAGCCTATTCCGGTGCTCCTCAGCTCCTCTATCAAATCGTTAATGTAATGATTAAACAGATCGGGAGAGGTCAGGGATCCCTGGCGTACCCCAAATTCTAGCATATACTCACTAGAGGTTGCGTCGCCCCATTTAACAAAATTCGTTTGGTTGCCGTACCAATATCTCAACAGACCCACGACTCCACTCGGGGCTCTTGCTTGCAGTTTGGCCCAGAGAATATCATAATTGACCAGGTCAAATGCGCGACTCAAGTCCAAAAAACACGCGTACACTGAAGTATTCCGACTGGTATAGTATTGCACGGTGTTTTTAAGACAGAAAATCGCAGAATCCGTCGAGACACCGGCACGGAAACCAAACTGAGCATCACTTATATTGACAGATTTCAATAGTGAAGGACGTAAGAGACGTTCAAGAACTTTCCCAATTATTGTCCCCAGCGATATAGGACGATAGTTTGACGAGATGGACAAGTCACCAGTTCTGTTTTTGACTATGGGTACCACAACCGTCTTCATTAATTCATGAGGTAAGTAACCATATTTAACGCACAAGTTAAAAAAGGTACTTAAATGGTCATGCAATTTGTAGCTACCCCAGAACAAATGTTCTATGCTCAGCCCATCAAAACCTGGTGACTTGCCCCTCTTCATCGACTTTATCACCTGAGCCACATCTGCACTTGAGAAGCTCGGACATGCCTCCGAGTTAGGGGTGTCATTCTCAGTCAAATCACTATTTACTGGCAGAGGACTAATTTTGAATTTATTTGCTAATAATTCAGCTATATCTGGGGCATTCTGCATGCCATCCATGGAACTAGGTAAGTTTTTTGAGTTTTTACAATTAATTTGCTTCGTGGAATTCCAAAATTTATGAGGACGAAGTCTCTGAAAAGTTTGAGTTCATGATCCACTCTTTCTTGCGATTTCTTTATTATACTAGGTAGTAATTAAAGATACGATGAGAAATATCAAATGATATCGTATGAAAAACATAATAGTTTGAACGGTTTTTGAACGAATTAAAAACGTTTTAAAATGTGATGGAGAATACCTACTGTGTGTGACACAAAATAAATATAGATTTCGACTATGACACAAAATGATGACGATTTTTCTTTTTTTTTTTGATTGTCGAAGTCGTTATTTTTAGTAGGTAGGTATATTATTTAGTAGGCAGGTATTTAATATAATTTTTAATTATATGGATGTAGGGTAGCTAGATAGATGTAGATTATTACTGTGTATTAGATTAAGAAAAGCAACAAAATTCGTCCCTCATTTAGAATTCTTAACTATCTAAGTGGTACCTACTAGCAAAGCGAAATCCTGAATGGTAGGTACCTAGGTAGGTACTGCTGGGATAGAACCGTCACGTTGTGTGTACCTACTACAATGTCCGTGATAAAATGATAATATACCCCACTCCGAAACTTTAGAAGACACACTTCTACCGATGACGCAGTATCATTTTTATTGCTCATTGACCTGCCTATGACCATGCCCTCAGTCAGACCCCAATGCGTGCAAAAATCATCGTCCTCATTAGTCCAATTCAAAAGTCAAGAGTTACTTGAAATTTATAATAGATACCTACATAAAAAGATGGAATACTTACCTACCTACTGCTACTGCAGAGAAAAAAAATCTAATAATATTATTATAATTCTTAATCCAATCCGTAAAGACTGGTTTACATTCTCTTAGTCTTTAGTAGAGTGCTTTAGTTGAAACACGTAAACGGTCGTCTTATGACTAAAGAGAGTAACGTTCTAGTAGCCTTTCAAATGGAATCATCGCTTTCCAGTAGAACCCCCTGCGCGACACTTTCCTCGCACTGGAAGCATGTAAATCGACATTTTAGTAGCGTATTTAGTAGAGTGCTTTAGTCAAATGACTCTGAACACCAAAACTACTAAAGCACTCGCATTCGAATCTACTCGCAGGCTACTAAAGCACTATACTAAAAATAATCTAATGTAAACCAGCCTTAATGGTATGGTACGAATACGGTACGAGGGGGGTATCACTCCGCGCTTAAACTTTTATATTAGCCTACTGCTCGCGGCCCACTCCAAGAGGGCCATTGTCGAGGGATATCACCGCGCCGACCGAAACGCGCGGCGCCGGCGTGTGCAAGCGACGAGAGCGCAGCGCGTGAACGTCACCAACGAAACGAGTCAGCAGTCAAGCGCCGAATGCGAAACTGCATGCACTTCGTTTTTGATGCTTAATTACTAACGTACCTACCTACCTACCAAAGTTTATTGTATTTTTTGTATACATATTTACATACTTAGTTGTATCGAAGTTCGAAATATGGCACCAGTAAAGAAAAAAGCTAACCGACCCTTGCAACGTTGGGCCAGGCGCTATACCACTGCGCCATCGAGCTTCTCTAACTACTTAGAAATACTTATTATTTATGCTCTTTAAATATGCTCAGCTCACCTATTAGGTAGATTTATTTTATTTTATAAGTAGGTGGTACCTATTAGTAATTTCATTGTTTATTCATGGGCATAACGAATGTTTTCTATGATATCAGTAACTAGCGAGTAGCAACCTCGAAATGTGTCGGTTGAGACAGAGCTATGCGACAGAAAGAGACGCCTCTCTTTCTTCTTCGTAGGTGCATATAATTTTATCCACGCAGCGTTGTGCAGTTTGAAATTGTACTTTATTGCCGTGCAGCGAGAGTAGCTTATTATTTGATGGTCCTCGCGGGGACCGACTTCTGTACGTTAGTACTATTATATATACGTGAGTACTATTATATATTCTGTGACGATACGAGATGCTTGATGAAGTTAGCACTTCGAGGAACTTTTGCTGTAACCAAAATATCTCGAATTTAGGCATGCTAGCTGACATTTATTGCGATTGTGAGCATTAAGTAGATGCTAGTAAATGTGTTAATTAAATAAACGCACTGTTCTCTCTGTGCTGCTTATGCCTGTAGCTGCTTTCCTATGGAGTTTATCTATCACAATTCGAAACACAGTCACACATTCGAGTTACGGCAGCACGACTTCGTCGAGGATCCTTTAAAAATGAATGTTCCCTTTCAGTAAAATTTGCCATCATCAATATTTAGCGTAGATACTCCAACTACCGTCTTTTTTCGACAATGTATATTGAATGAAATGTTAAAGTGGAAACAAAATGTTTGATCAAACAGTGTTTTCTATTTAGATTTAAACTTACAACTAAATGCTAGTTTTATAAAGTATTTGCATTAAGATAATATAAATAAGGTTCATCCGTTTCAAATATGTCTTGCAACATCATGAGTACTGATTTTTGAATGATGTCCACCTAAAACAAGGAAACGGACAGAATTGAATAGTGGATAAAAAAGTGACGCACTGTATAATTAATAGGTAAACTAAATCAGAATTTCGCTGGCGCTGGGGGTTAGTTAGTAATTTCGCCTTGTTTCGCAAGAGACGGTCATGGGATGGGTGGGCAAAAAATATTATCTCGAGCCTCCTCCCTCCTTCGGAAGAAGGCACGTTAAGCCGTTGGTATCGGCTACATTTGCAGTCGTTAACAACCACCAATCCACATTGGGCCGCATGCTGGGTTATGCATGGCCATGGCCATGGCCACCCATCAGAAAGGCATGTGCCTCGGAGACATTAAAAACTGCTGATAATGAAACTGATTCAGCTTTGAGCTAGTAAGAGTCGAGTCTAACATACTTAGATCCTACTTGTTTTATTATACTACTGGTCAGTTTTTCTCTATCCCTCAGGAACAGTCCTTTTTTTCGGGATGAAAGGCATACCTTTCCGAAGGACATATCCTTCTCTGTACCCCTGACAACGTGTATATGCAAAAATGCATGATGATCGGTTGAGCAGTTAAACTGTCTTTCGCATTTATAATATTAGTTAGGATAAACAATTTTCCAACCCTCGCTCGTGGGCTGCACTTCATTACTCGTTTACGTAGGTACTGAAATATGTATATTGCTGATGTGTTCCTACCGAAAATTACCTGATTTTGTGGGCAGTACCCGTCATTCGTTGATCGTGCAATCGTAATTAAAACTGGGGGAGGTAGATTCTTGAGAAGTGGATGAAGGCCGTTCAGGATTTCATTTGTTATTTCAGCGTGGGAGCTGACGTGGTGCGGCAGGCCTCCCTGGTCCCGCGTGCATCCGCCCGCGAACACCGCCCACCAGTCTGGAGGCGCGTTAAGCCGCTCGGCTTCTGCCAAAACAGCTGACGCAATGTCTGACACCTACGGACAACGATACATACAATATTATTATTCAGACTAAAAAGGTTTCACGTCTAAAATAGTAGGTATTTACATACATTCACAACGCCGCGTCGCTCGTCGTCGTCCGTTGCATAAGGTCGGACGGACGAAAGCGCCGCGCTACTCAACAATAAGAAAAACAATAACGAACCTTCTGATATAAATCAGTTTTTTCTCCAGAATAATCTTCAAGACTATTATGTTTTTCTAGATGTTGAAATAATGTTTCGAGTTCGTCTAGTTGCTCCTCCCGTGCCCTTATGACTTTTTCCATAGTTTCTTTGCTTCTATCTTTAGGAATATCAAAACCAAAGATTGGTTCTAATTTATTATATAAATCAATATTATTGTATATTGATAAAAATGGGTTCTCCGTGCTTAAAAAATCTAGATCTATATCTAAAACATACGGTTCTGATACGTTAAGTTGATTTGCTAGATCTCGAAACGATCTACCGACATTCTCAGGAGTGTCAGAAGCAAGTTCCGCGACAGTGAAATCGAACTCTCTTATATTGGTTAGTTTGTATGAGCATAATGCGTCCGATAGATAATAAGGTTCTGTACTATCGACTCTCAACAGTCCTGTGGTGGCGTCATCTCCGACTCGAATGATGCGGGAGCCGTCGGAGAATTGTTTCGCCCATGGAGGGCGCAGCCACAACACGCGGCCCAAGTGCCCGGCGACCACAGCTGGCATTATCCAATTTTCTATTTGCAGTAATGGCAAAACTTTTCTTCCCGAACGAGCATCTTCTCCCTTCAATTTTCTATCTATAAGCATGTCTGGGTGAGCGTCCAAGTGTAACAATGTTGTCCCTTCTACTGGCAATTTTTTTCCCCCGATTGCCGAATATACAAACTGTAAAGCATCATTGTGCTCTTCAACGACGTATATTGGAATTTTCTTAAATGTTTTAAGGGGTACAGCAGTATTGGATGAATCAGTCATGTCTGATTAAAGTTTCTATAATTCACATTAGTGCTGCAATAAAAAAGATTTAAATTAAGATGATAGTAACTAAGTATACATATCTATAATTGCCAAACTTAACATCCGAGTACTTAAATGTTATCTTATCATCTACCAATTTCTAACCCTATGCTAAGCAAAGTCAAGTCAAAAATCACTTTAACAATTTAATCTATTCGATTCGAGTTCTAAATATAGGCTCAAGGCCTCTATTGGAAAACTAGTAGGGGGAAGTTTCAGTCGGGGTGTTATTTGTGACAACTGCGCACTTGTTAGAGTTTGTTTGTTGACTTTATTTACCTACATATAATTTTATGTGCAAATGTTTGTTTGATTTCTTTCAACGCTATTTTATATTGTAAATGCAAGAAGTTATATATTAATTGATTCTCTCATACTTTCAGTTGACAACATGGCAACCAGTTACTATAGGCGAACCACAAAACGCCCACAATAAAATTATATAGAAGACAGCGACAAATTATTGATACGTATGAGGAGTTTAGCGCTAACGCTAAGCGTGGTGAACAGGGGCCCTACCATGAGTTGATGCAAACTGTTTACGTTTCCGTAAACTATCGGATATACTGCTCACAGTCAGTGCGAGTGAAAGAGACAAAACGATAGTTTACGGTAACGTAAACAGTTTGCATCAACTTATGGTAGGGCCACTGGTGGTGTTATAAAATATACCAGAAGCAGTTGAGATTATTATTATTAGCCTATTTTCAGAGTGATGGATACAAACATAAGGTCAAGCCTCTCGCCCATCATCATCGGGTTACGCAGAGATGAATGATTATGATAGTTACTTTACACACCAGAAATAATCGAGATTCCCCTCTATAGTGTAAGGTAGGTGGTATTTGGCTACCTAACACTATTTATTATCATTGTCTTATGTTCCAAACTATCATTATATAAAGTGGCGATGATAGAAAATGGAATAATAATGATATAAGTAAACAGTGAAGCGGTAGAAAACGCCCGCTCATGGATACCTACTTTTGCGTGCTTTTGCTACCTATATCGATAAAAGTCAGAGTCGAATTCTCTTTCTTGTTCCTATTTCCATAACTTGGGAAGATTCCGATCATTATAAAGACGTTAGTGCAGCTTTGTTGTTTATGTAGTGTAGAAACGGGAACAGTGGCCCTACCATGAGTTGATGCAAACTGTTTACGTTACCGTAAACTATCGTTTTGTCTCTTTCACTCGCACTGACTGTGAGCAGTATATCCGATAGTTTACGGTAACGTAAACAGTTTGCATCAACTCATGGTAGGGCCACAGATATAAATTTACTAGACCGGTGCCTATAGCAGGGATGTTTACAGAGACCAGAGTAGACAAGCCACGAACGAAGTAAACCTGTGAACCGCTCATCACGCAGACAGAACCCAATACGGAGATCGGTACCAAATTGCGTTATGCGGAAGGGTGTGGGCGAACGGTGGATCTCATCAAAGGGAGTACTGAATGTTTTCCTAGCGCATTAGCGTCGGCAAACTTCCGGGCGGCGCGATGCGTAGATGCGCAGCGCAGCTCGCTGCGGGGGCTGCGGGGTGTTATGACGGGCGGAGGGGTCGATACCGCGCGCCTCTGACGTCACTACGCTACTCTGCCCGCCCAAACATGCCCCGCGAGCGCGCTCCCCACCCCCCTGACCTATTGCGTTACGCCCACCTGGGTCAAGGTGCGGAAGCCGCAATGAAACCACCCGGTACTCGTACGATTAATTTATGCCCAAATACTGACAGGGATTGATTTAAACATGTGCACAATTTGCGGACGGGATGGGGTAGATAGAACAAGATTGATAACCTTAATTTCATAATGGAGATTTCCTTGGGTTTTATGTTCTCCTTAGTGATGAAGGGCTTAGTTTTTATTTAATTATAGTCCAACTTTTGGTGGTAATTTTGCTGCTATTTCAGAAACAATCATTGTACATAATGAGGGTGGTTTGATAAGTCCATGACTTTGGAAAGAAGAAACCCTTTATGCAGCATATTTTGTTTTATTCTTCTACATATTGTTTTTGTAGCTCTCTGTGTACTTAGTCCAACAAAGTTCCTACCTCCTTAACCCATTTTTTTTTCGTCTCCTGAAAAATGTGGTACTTAACTGAATTGGGGGCCCATTTCAGGCACCAAAAATCTTTGCCTGCCAAGTCATGTTTGGTAGGAGAAAAAACCTAAGTGGGCTAATAGATAAGGTAACACAATATTCTTATATTATGCAACCGCCTGTGATTTCGTCTGCGTGGAAAGGTTTTTTTGCCGTCCGGGAAATTACTTTTTTTTGTATGAAAGGTACCCTATGTTCTTCTCTGTACCCCTGAGAACATGTATGCAAAATTTCATGATGATCGGTTCAGTAGTTAAGACGTGAAAGCGTAACAAACAAACCGACTTTTGCATTTATAATATAAAAAAAAATAGTAGGGATTTGATGCCACTAGTAGGGTTACCAGGACCAAAATTCAGAAATCAGGTCGCAAAAGGTTGAAAATCCAGATTTTTGGACAAAAGTCCGGTCTTAGACGCAAATAAAAAAAAAAATTTACATTACATTTACCATTACATTAGACCATTTACCATGGCCATTTACATTAGGCACAAATTTTCATTTTGTAAGGTTTCTGATAAGAATATTATGGGTATCTTTCAGGAAACTACCCATTTATTGATTTTGACCAAGCACGATTGAAAAATCCGGCCCCGAATGAAATCCGGGCGGAGTTTTATCCGGTCAGATGGTAACCCTAGCCACTAGTTACTCGGTAACTCAGTTGGAAGAGCATTGGATTGAATGGATTTGAATCTGAAGATGGATTTGAATTGGATTGATTTGAATCTGAAGGTTCTAAGGGTTGTGGGTTCGATTTCCGCCTGAGAATATGATCTGGTGCTAGTCAAACTTATTCTAGTATGTTATTTAATATTATAAACGCAAAAGTCCGATTGTTTGTTGGTTACGTCTTAACTACTCAACTGATCATCGTGTAATTGTACAGGAAAGGACATAGCGTATCTTTCATCTCTAAAAAAGGAACTGTTCCAAAGGGATAGATAAAATACTATCCATGCAGACGAAATCCCGGGTGGTCCCTAGTATTGTATAAAAATTGCATTGTGAATACTAAAACCTCAAATTTAAAAATTGTTATAACTTTTAAATAGTGTCAATATTAATAATTAATACTGAAGTTATGATTTTTTTGTAATATTTTGTATATAAGGGATAGATAAAATACTATCCATGCAGACGAAATCCTGGGCGGTCCCTAGTATTGTATAATTGTGGATACTAAAACCTCAAATTTAAAAGTTGTTAGGTATAACTTTTAAACAGTGTCAATATATTAATACTGAAGCTATGATTTGATTTTATTGTAATATTTTGTAATTTTTACTAGTCCGACCTTGTTAATTATTCTTTGTCCCAAAGTACAACCCTAAAATCCAGATTTGTTTTACCTTCTGCGTGCTTCTGCCCAGATTTAAAACAAATCAAACTATCTAGTTTAGGTCTATCTAGACCTGGGGGCTAATTGTCTAATTTCAAAATCTATCGCAATCGCTTTCATTTGACAGATGGATGTGACACATTGCTGCATTCTTTGGTAAGTTTTTATTTATGCCAAAAAGAATCATCAATGTATTACATCTTGAAAGCGATTGTGATAGATTTTGAAATTAGACAAAAGAAAGGCTGGGAGCACTAGTAGTAGGTACTTGCTGTATTTATTAATTATAATAAAACTGATATGTTAATGAAAGTACAGCACAGAATATCTAATACAAAAAAGTGGCAAATTACCTCAAATGATTTTAATTAAACCATAATACATTAAAGGAAAGTGAATTAGAATAAAACATTGTTCTTCTGGTTAGCTACAGTGAGGATCATCACACTGAAACTTTGCACCATAAACTAATTAAGTATGATATTCCCATCCCTGTATCTCCTCCCTTATGCTTTAACCAACTTTTGAAAATTTTGCCAGTGAAGAGTAGTTAGCCTATCTTACGTAACCCTAGCCTAGCCATCCATGTAAATATTGATAAATTAAATAGTAAGTAGGTATTATTATCAAACGGTCAGAAACATTAAATAGTCCCACACTCCCTAGAAATTAAAAAAACAGCAATAATCAAGAGATGCTGTTTCTTACTTACCCATATTATTATTGTTCGAGGATAAAATGAAAATTAGAAATCCTGAATAGAAATCAAATAGGTACCTACTTAGCCAATATTCAAAACCAAAATACAAATTAATTCAACTAATAATTGTAATCAATAAATTCAAAACTAACTAAACCTAAACAAAACAAATGTCATTTTATGTCTGTCATGTCAATTCTGTCACGTTCACGTCACTGGGTGCATTCCCGCAGGCTAATTGCTAGGTCATCCATCAATCACCACAGTATACATTTTAACCATGAAAGTAGTTTTGTCCATTTACTTTCCGGTTAATGGTGCGGGCACATTTGTCTGACGCCATGTTAACACGCCGTCAGATGACATCGGTTTTCATAGTAAATGTATGCACTAGGATCACACTTATCGTATAACACGTCCATACAAATACGGCGTGTTAACACGAGACGTGGCGGGAGTTAGACATGTGCCCGCACCTTAAAATGTACACTACGGAGATCGATGACTCAGCGGTTAGTCTGCTGGATTACACCTACTGTCATCCGTCTTCTTATTATTGTTATGGCAATCTACTGCTCTTCAGGCCTAATATACTATATCTATGCTTCAGGCCCACTATATCTATGCTTCAGGGAGTAATTTTTGCCAGTGTCAAACTTGGTTGGTTACCATCGCTTGATAAAAACCCGTTTTCGTTTCCCGCAGGGTTGCGTTCAGAACGTTTGAGCGTAGGTTGTTTAGTTGTTTTTTAACTCGCTCTAAGGTTTGGAACGACCAAGAACTTTAAATGTCAATGTCAATACAAATTCTTCATTTTCTATTTGGAATACGAATAATTTAAACTTTTCTTTATAACTAAAAATCAAATAAAATCCGTTTTTTGAGGATCTATCATGATTATTTTAAAAATTAGACATAAAAACATCAAAAATACAAAATAATGTCAAATGACATTGACATTTTTTCTATAGACAAACGTCAGAGCGTTTTACAACCATAATTTTTGATGGTTGTTTGGTTGCAACGCTCTGACGTTTGGAACGACACAGAGGCGCGTTCCAAACCTACACTCCGAGTGCAACCTAACCACAACCGAACGCTCTAAGGGCGTTCCAAACATTTGAGCGTGACGTTCGGTTGACACAACCGTGTCGTTCCAAACGTCAGAGCGTTGCAACCAAACAACCATCAAAAATGATGGTTGTAAAACGCTCTGACGTTTGTCTATAGAAAAAATGTCAATGACATTTGACATTATTTTGTATTTTTGATGTTTTTATGTCTAATTTTTAAAATAATCATGGTAGATCGTCAAAAAACGGATTTTATTTGATTTAGTATAAAGAAAAGTTTAAATTATTCGTATTCCAAATTGAAAATGAAGAATTTGTATTGACATTGACATTTAAAGTTCTTGGTCGTTCCAAACCTTAGAGCGAGTTAAAAAACAACCAAACAACCGACGCTCAAACGTTCTGAACGCAACCCGGTTGTGTCAACCGAACGTCACGCTCAAATGTTTGGAACGCCGTTAGAGCGTTCGGTTGTGGTTAGGTTGCACTCGGAGTGTAGGTTTGGAACGCGCCTCGGCACATGCGCAGCAGTTTGTGACGTCATGAGCTGCGCATCGCTGCGGCCGCTAGCTAAACGAAAACACGCCTCACCCTCAGCATAGCTGGTTGTCCCGCCATCTTGATATCAAAATGGCGGGATAAGATAACCACTGGCAATCGATAATCAGTTGTCTTGGCGGTTTATCAAACACATACGATTTTAGTGCCTTCACGTTTAAAACATTATAGGTAGTTCATTTTTGATTTGTAATTAGGAAATAAAACGGTTTTATGATTTAGCTTCGGAAACTCCTGCATAAAAGAACATAGCAAGCAAGGTGCTGGTTATATATTTTATTGCTCCTATAGTTTATCAAGGTTACCTACGCATACAGCCGTAATAGTGAACGTTAGTACTATTATATATTCTGATTTATTGTACTATGCTGTAAATTAAATTATTATGTAATTAAATTAAAACGAAGTATTATAAAAATTCCGCAATTGGTTATACCTGACTCCAAAGCCATAAGCTAGCAGAAAATATATAATTCACAATCGTTTCGGAAAAGTTGACCAACCCAATTTTGAGCTGTCACCATTCTTGCCAATAAAATAAAGTATTATATATTCTGTGGTATAGCTTCAATTTTAACAGTACATTATTAACGGAAAAGTAAAAATAGTTTATCGAAAAAAAAACAGTTAATTAATTAATAGGTAGTGTATGATCACTGATAAAATTTTACTTATTACTCAATAATATTTTTATAATCAAGTAGGTACGTACGACATTTACCAGCGGGGTTACACAATGAAGTTAATGTTAACTGTATTTTGCCAGATGTATGTTATACATTGCTATTTCGTTTTGGCACAAATAAAAACTTGCCAAAGAAAAGCAGCAATGTATCACATTTCACATACAACTGTCAAATTACAGTTAACTAACTAGGGCCGTACCGGCTAAGTTTCAGAATTTCGGCAAATCTGCCGGGCTTCAATTTTAAAAAAGATAAATCAGTTCGTATGACGTCATGAATTAGGGTTCGCGAGGTTTAGTGGAGATGCCACATTTACGAAAGTCGTCTAATTACGATTCCCGTCGGACAAGAGAGTGCTCCACCGACAACCGGTATCATTGTCTTCAGTATGATCTCCTGAACAAGAATACAGCGGTTGTCACATTATAAAGTGGTGGAGGGGGGAGGGGGGGAGGGAAAAGCTGCGGAAGTAGAGTATAGGAAATTGGTTAATTTTCTCAACTACTTGTCCGATTTAAACAAAGAAGGTGTCTTAGGGTAGGTAATATCCTTGCCAACATATTTTATCTTACAATGGTTTTTGTAAATACTATAGTTTATTAAATAATTAGAAAAAGTAGAATTTCAAACAAAAGCATTTTTAGTTTTGTAGATTTGAAGCAGTAAATTAAAATAAAGTACATAAATAGCAGGCTGACGCCTATCCTCACTATGAGCGTCAGCGGGCTTTTTACGTGACGTGAACTCAGTGGCATTGCCTAATCGGATACTTTGCATTGCAACTGCTCAGTTTAGTCCCCAACATTTTAAAGCACTTTTATTGAAGGTTTAAATAAAACTCTCGCTTAAACCTAAATATAATTTTATTTCGTAATAATAGTTATTTTGCACATGGAAGATATAAACTGTGTCCAAATTAAAAAGGTCTCATGATTTCTCACTAACCAAAAATAAATGACAATGAATCAGATTCAAATCCTCTATGATCAAAACCAAAACAAACAAAGGAAATAACTTTTCAAAAAGAAAATAAGGATTACATTAATATTTTTATTATAATTACATAAAGAATTCAAGTATGTTTATAAGTAAGGTTTTGTTTTCTTATATATGAGAGCCTTTTATTTGAGACTTGCACCTGTTTTATATCATTTAAAAATAGCAAAAGTACTATGAAAACTGAAACTTATTCTAAAAAAATTTGACGCCAGAAATGTCAAATGAAACTTAACCTAATACATGATCTCTCTAGTCGTGTCACTAAGATAATGTTAATGATCATAATTTGTAGATCTCATCTACTTTCTCATTTTTACCTGATGGATACTTTAATTAAATTATTATTACGGATAAAAATTACTTATTACCTAGTGCATCGTGAGGGGTGGGGATGTAAAATTATAAAACATTTATAGAATTCTATACTTACCCACAATAAAGTGAACGAGATTTTTTGTACTTTGTTCACAATGTTAAAAAGAAGGGCAGTGAAAAAGAAAAGCTCAATTCTCCAGATTTTGATTAATTATTGTAAGTATTCAGGATATTTTAAAATTCAGTATAGACAGAACTACGCACATGTGCTTTAAATATCAGTGAGGCACTCAAAATGAGGCAAGACAAAATGTTCGTGTACTCAAACGGTAATGAGCGTACACAATCCGAGTCAAATTACGATTACAAATCTTAACTATAAATTATATTTTTGAACACAAAATCTATTTAACGTACAGGTGCGGAGGACCGCTTATACGATAACATCTGGCATTGTAAAGAAAGAGGGTGAAAAGATTGCCCACGGGGCATAGAATAGGGGCTCCTGTCGACGGAAGTTGAGCACCGGCTGCGTTACATGATGCGGCAGTTCTCGTCGCCTTCTCGGATCTCTCCCAACTGTAAAATAAGCAATATAATTATACAACGTGTTACAAATAAACCCCTAAAGCTGAACAACTTTTACTATGAGACTAACTCTGAAATCGCGAAAAAAATATCCGCCGTTTCATACAATAATTAAGAACGAATATTATGTATGAAACAGCTGATTTTTTTGGTTCATTCATTAAGGGCACACCGAGCCTCCACTAGCGCCGCCACTAAAGAAAAAATAATTACAACAAAATAATTCCTTACCACAAAACACTGTTTAACAAGTGTTTAACTAAAACATTGTTTTAATGTGATGCTGTCACTTTTTTGACAATATTGTTTGAATGAGACGGCATGACATTTAAACAGTGTTTTTACTAAACAGTGTTTTAAAATCTTTTGTGGTAAGGTATGTTTAATGAAATTCTGAAAAATATTAAAAACTAGTATTAGTTATAAACTATTTTTGTATGTTTTTTCCTGGTTTAAATGTGTTTGTGTAGTCAAAACCTGGATTATCGCCTAAAGTGGCCACTTTTGGCATTACACACTAAAAATTACCGCATACAAAAATAGTTGATAGCTAATACTAGTTTTTATATTTTTCAGATTTTTATTTAACACAGTTATTTAGTTGTAATGTTTTTTTTTTGATTGGCGGCGTTAATAGTGACCTGTTCGCGGCGCGGGTACTTGTGCGCGAGCTCGCGGTGTCGCTGCGCGCTCGTGCTGATTTGCCTCCGCTGCCGTTCCGACACCGCCACCTCCTGTCGAACAAAAAACTAAAATAATTTTTGACTTCGTTAAGACCAAGAAGTATACAAAACACAAATAGTTTGTAACAACTACATTGTGCTTAAAGAACATTCAAGAATATATCGTTTACTGGAAACTTGTGAAATAATGTTTTTTTCAATACAGTTGCTCGAAAATGTAAGTTTACGATGACAGTCGAGCGTGCGGAAAGTTGATTTTACCGCACGCCGTGCGTTTTTGTTTACGGATCAGTACAGCGTGCGGAAAGTTGATTTTACCGCACGCTGAAAAATCCATCAAAATTCGTTTAGCAGTTTTTGCGTAATTCGCGCACAAATATTTAGAATTTACTGTTTTATTATATGTATAGTTTACAATTTCAGTAGTACTTATAATGTTTTCTCGCAAATGTATTGAAAAACGTAGTATGACACACGGTTGTTAAGGTTTTATAAAACTCGTGACGATTATAAACCCTCGCCTATCGCTCCGATCCCAAAGTAGCTAAAGCACTCGTGTTATGGAAATCAGAGACATTTCATTTTTTACATTAAGCCAGCCGGGGATCGAACCCGGGACCTCAAGAGATGGTGACGCCTTGAAAACCGGCGTACAAACCACTCGACTAGTCCACGGAAATCGTCAAGTAAACTTGTGTATCAGAAGCCAGTTCAATATGCGGCAGCTGTAAATGTCCATCAGCCATTTTTTTATGTCCCCACTGCTGGGGCACAGGCCTTCCTTATGGGTGGTAAGGAGGATGGGCCATAATAACCCACCACGGTGTCAACGACTGCAAATGCAGCCGGGACCAACGGCTTAACGTGCCTTCCGAAGCACGGAGGAGCTCGAGATAATAAATTTTTGGTCACCCATCCCACGACCGACCCTTGCGAACGTTGCTTAACTTCCGCAATCGCAAATTACAAATTTCTTTATTTGCCATAAATAGGGTGATACATAAATGTGGTGTTAATATAAAATAAGGGATAAGATTATTAAAGCCTATTTAGCCGTATTCAACAGCATGCAAACTTATATGGTAACTAATCACTAAATAATGATACATTTCATAGCATCGATCACACTCAACACAACAAACAATTAAGATTTAAATTTAAAAAAGTCTTCTATTGAATAAAATGTATTGTTAATCAGCCATTTCCTTAATGAAACACAAAATTTATTATATTGTAATTGTTTTATGTCATTGGGTATTTTATTGTAAATTTTTATACACATCGAATAACTGTTTCTTTGGAAGCGCTTTGTTTTTGGCACGGTATTAAGAATAAGTTTATTCACATTTCTCAGGTTTATTTGTGTTACATCCTTTGTCCGCATAAAAAAGTGCCCATTTTGCTTAACATATTTTCCTATCTCCAATATATAGAGACATGGGACTGGCATAATATTCATTGATTTAAAATATGGTTTGCAAGATACATCCGGTGCAATGTTGCATATGGCACGGATGCATTTTTTTTTTGCGCAATGGTTTAGCTCAGGGCCAGGCGCTAAACCACTTAGCCACCGAGCTCCTAAATCTGTAAATAAAGAGGTGCAACTCGCCTCGTGGTCGGTGTTGAGGAGCGTGGTGGTGAAGGTGTCCGCGACGAACCACTTCTGCCCCTTCATGACGAGGTCGCGCGGCGGCGCGTGGTCGGCGCCCGCGTCGGCCGACCACACGGTCGCCACCGCGCCCGGCTCCAGCTTCACCGTGCGGTGGAACTTGTATACGGTCTCTTGATCGCCCGCCTTGCGCAGTATCTGGTAGCCGCCAAGGCTCAGTTCCTGTCACAATCAATAATAATATAGTACATTATGTATGAGACAAGACTTAGGATCGTATTATAGAATCAAACTCAAATTCAAATCTCTGCTCGAGTACAATTAGAAAGTGATGGTGCTATTCATCGCATATAGCGCCATCCCTTTCTAACTGTACTCAAGCAGAGATCCGAGTTTGAGTTTGATTCTGTAATACGAGCCTTAGAGGCCGAGCCGCAGGCGAGGGCGTAACTCTGCCGAGTGTGCAATAAGCAAGAGCTCACGAGTTTCATACGACGATTTTCAACACATTTGCGAGGAAAAAACAAAGTAATTTACCACACGGCAACAAATACGACAAAAACAAAATATGATAATTATGGGAAAAGGCGCGTAGGTTTTTTTGTCTTTTTAAGACGCCCAACGCAAGAATATTTTGCGAACAAAGGGGTGAGTGAGCATACAGCCTACTTCAAAATTATAATTTTAAGGGTGAGTCGACTTTTTCTAATATTTTTTCAGTTATATTAAGTAACTTATTATAAAAATTATTAGCCAAAAGGCAGTAAGTTTTACCTTCTTGCCCTTATTCCTGATCTTGACGAAGGTGCCGTCGGGGCAGGCCTCCGCCACCTCCAGGTCGCCCTTGGCGCTGGCGGTGACGCTGAAGTCGTGCAGACTGCGCTCCTCGCTCTCGTCGAGCAGAGTCCGCTTGCGCGCGGCGCGCAATGGAGTCGCCCTGCGCCCGGGCGTGCCGCGCCCGCCGGAGCCGCTGCCGCTGGCTGAAGCGCGGGACTCGCGCCCGGGGGACTGCGCGGTTATGTTCAACCTGGTCATTAATAAAGGATTATGAGATTTGAATGTATAATTAAGAAAAAAAAAATTTTTTTTTAAACGCTTAATAAATACACAACTAGGGCATCCAATCTCGGTATACCGAGATCCCGCATCATTTTCCAGTCCCGCAAGGAGCGGGATTACCAGTGCGGGATCCGCGGCATTTGCGGGACTAGAAAGTAGCATAGAAACCTCTTGCAAGCGCTGCCTGGCACGTGAGTACTGAATGACTGATTGGCGAACGACCGCGCGCTTGTCCCGCGCATGCGCCGCGCTGTTGATATGTTCATTCGGTTTGCTTGATTTTTGTGTAATTGAGCTTGAATTAGTTTTTCAGTATAATTTGGACTTTCTTTTAGTTTACACAACACTTAATAAGCAGCTCATCTTACACCTGCAGGATCCCGCAAATTCCGAGATCCCGCGGGATCGTAAATCATCGGTCCCGCAAATACCGAGATCACAAATAACATGCGGGATTGGATGCCCTATAGACAACTGAGCGAAAGTGGTGCCGCGGTGAATTAAATTTAATATTTTCATTCTAATACACAATTTTAATAATATTTTATTTAGACGAGAATGTATGGCAAAGAGAAAATATTACAGATAAAAATGCGTCGTTTTGTAATGCAAGCGCTTTGAAGTTGGTAACTTCTGTTGTACATTGTTAAACTAATCGCATTGTACCATCATCTTGATCGAAGATTACTAAGATCGCACCGACCTGTCTTCCTCGCCCTCGAGCAGTGTGCGGTAGGTGGCGATCTCGAGGTCGAGCGAGATCTTGATGTCCATGAGCGTGGCGTACTCGCGCAGCTGCGCCGCCATCTCGTCGCGCAGGCGGGCGAGCTCCTGCTCGAGCGAGGCGAGATCTTCCGCGTGCCGGGCGCGCTCGGACTCCAGTTGACGCTCCAGTTCGCGGCAACGGTTCTGTTTACAAAAGCAGTTTATACAACGTTATTTTTTAAGTATATCTAAAAAAAACGGTTGTTCAGACCACGTGAATGAACAACTTTTACTATGGGGCCAACCACGGAATCTCGAAAAAAAATCAGCTGTTCCATAGAAAAGTACAACATCGACTCGACTATAATGTATGGAACAGCTGTTTTTTTTCGCGATTCCGTGGTTGGCCCCATAGTAAAAGTTGTTCATTCACATGGTCTGAAATCCCCATTTCACTTTTTAGATATACTTAAAAATTAACGGTGTATAGGTAAGGATGATGTGATGACATGACACAAACACTTGGAAAAAAATAATAATATCACGAACAGTGCAGTCAACAGATGATGATTTATAAAAATGCACTAAGTCATTCATTAGTTTACGGTCAAAACTCAAATAATAATCATTTATTTCAGGCAACAGAAATATCGTTTACAATATAAGGCCCATTTATTTAAACATTACCCATTTCTTTATATGTGTACCAGACAAAATTAGACCCAATTTTAATCATAATTATCCATAAACACAGGGGTGTTCAGCAAGGGCAGTTATGGTTAAGGCAGGGCTCTGTCACTCCGCGCGCGAGTCTGAAGCGCTCGGTGTCCTCTGAGAGGACAAATTTCATACATCAGAAAAGATAAGACCTACGCGATAGAAAGAGAGGCAACTACTAAGTGAATGTTTTGGAGCGAAGGGAGCGCTGTGCGACCTAAATTGTACATTATTGTGTCGGAGCAAGAGTCGCAATTTATTTATACGATTTTGCGGAGTGCAACTTCTGTACGCTAGTGCTATTATCTATTCTGTGGTAAAGGTGACAAGTGGCCACTTTTTGCTCTTTTGTTTGTAAATAAACTATAGAACATTGCTTCAAGATTGAAGCTTTTAAAAGTATCGAAAATTGACGTATTTTCGATAATAAAATTCATATGTACAGATGTAAATGTGAATTTTCACATTAACTTAGCAAGGAATAAACCATCAAGGGCCGGAAAATGAGACACAATCGATTTCCTATTGTTGTCCGCGCGGGCATTAATGAATTAATGAAGATGAGGGCGCCACTAAGAGGTATTTGGAGCCTTAATCAGTAAAGTCCTTACGCTGAGCGCGGCGTTCTTGTTCTCGAGGTCGTTGAGCTGCGCGTTGAGCGTGTCGATCCTGGTGCGCATGGTGCGCAGCTCCTCTACCGCCACCGTCGCCGCCGAGCTGTTGCGGTTGGCCGCAGACGCCAGGTTCTTCATCTGCATACAAACAAAGTATTTATTATACGATTAGCGGCAAAATTGTATGATGGTCGGTTCAGTCGTTAAACCGTGAAGGCGAAACAAACAAACGGACTTTCGCATTTATAATATTAGTAAAGATAAAACCTGCTCACAAAATTTCACGAGAATCAGTTGAGAAATGCGACCTGTAGAGGAGAACAGACGGACAGATGGACAGCGGCACAGCCGGAAAGGACATACGAATGCATTTTTGGCTAAGTTGAAGCAGAGACGCTTCGCGCTCGCTCGGGCAATAAGACTTATTTAAATGAGCTGGCCTCTTACCTTGTTCTCATAAAGTGCCTCGATTTCATCGCGGTTAGCTTTGACGTTTGCCTCCTGTTGTTCACGGAGCTCCTGAAGACTCTGCTGCAGTTTAGCTTCATACTGCTGCGCGAGACGGCCATCTGTAATCAACGGTTACGTGTAGTATTTATTAACGTCAAGTCTCGAGCTATGAAATGTACCTATATTCGCATCGGGTAACAAACAAACGCACTCGATGCGTCAATTTTTATTGCGATTTTTTTCCGGACGTGTCACACACACTATCACACTATACATGAATTTATTATTATTATTAGTGTGCTGTGTGACTCGTTGAGAATAAGTACCTATAGGCAAATGTACACCTTAAGAACTATGTCACATTACGCTACTGAATTGTTTCATGACCATTATTTACAAGCATAAATTACCTTACATACCCAAATTGTGACTTTCCATAACTGGAACTAAAAAAGGGCAGAACTATATAAACATACTAAAAACTTAAAACTTTTACAAGACTGTCTTCAAATCCTAATCTAATACTCTGTTCTAACGTTATTTTTGTAGTTCTCTAATAGAAAAAAAAATATACTCGCCCATTCACAACCTAAACTTAAGCCACCATAAATGAAGAAAATGTTTGTAAACAAACCACACTACTTAACGTAAAAGTACACGAACTTTTCAATTAGGCACTTACAAACATATTTTTAGAGTTTATTTATGCTGTCAAGTTAGATAATATATGGCTTTATTTGATTAAAATAGTAGTTTATGATACAAGGTTGTTAAGGAGTTTTAAAAAACCTTAACAACCGTGTGCCATACTACGTTTTTCAATACATTTGCGAGAAAACATTATAGGTACTGCTGAAATTGTAATCTATACGTATAATAAAACTGTAAATTCTAAATATTTGTGCGCAAATTACGCAAAAACCGTAAACGAATTTTGATGGATTTTTCACAATTTAGTAGATTGAGGTCCAACTTAAAATCTAAGCTATGTTTCATCATATTCAGGTGGGTGGAACCAGAGAAACAGCTTGAACTCTCCGTAGTACTAGCTTTCATACACTAAAGGGGTCATTTTAAACTGGTTGCAATATTTTTCTACTGTCCACGCGGATGAAGTCGCGGGCGGAAGCTAGTAGAAATTTAAAAAAACGTTCGTAAACAAAAACGCACGGCGCCGGCGTGCTGTAAAATCAACTTTCCGCACGCTGTACTACTCCGTAAACAAAAACGCACGGCGTGCGGTAAAATCAACTTTCCGCACGCTCGACTGTCATCGTAAACTTACATTTTCGAGCAACTGTATTGAAAATTAAATATTTGTATACGTGTAAGCGACGCGGCTCCAGAGGGCCTCGCCAAAGTAACATTTGCAAATCTTCGTTATCGCTTCGCTTTCGAAACATGTATGGGATTGACATAAGGTTTCGTTAACTATCGAAATTTAAAACGTCAAATCCATACATGTTTCGAAGCGAAGCGATAACGATAATTTGCAAATGTTACTGTGGCTAGGGGGGCGGGGTTAGCCGTTACTTTTGGCTTAAAAAGTTAGTGGTCAGAGAGTAGTTTTTTTGGGTGTACTCGCTGTTTTGTTGTGAATGTCAAATATACGTGCGACTGAAAATATATTTTTTCCAGTTTTTAATTTCTTATTTTGCTCTGTCGCCTTACTTATTTGATTTTGATACTATTCAAAAAGCATTAATTTAATTTTATAGGAAAATGGAAACTATATTTTTTATAATAACGAAAAACATTAAATTCATTGTAGATAGATAAGTAAATATTTACTCAAACTTTTACGCTAGTAGTGCAACGTTTGTTTATAATATTGGATAAGCCCAGTCTTTTACTACAAAACAAGTCATAGTAGGTACCAGAGGTACCTATAATAATTACGAGCACAGGTACTATCAATAAATGCATAATTTATAAATAATAATGATAGTGACTTCTTAAAGTAGATCAAATACAATCTATTTTTAGTTGCTGTTCAAGTAACAGTACAAATAATATCCATAATTAGTATATTATAATATTATGACTGTATTTGAAAGGATTTATTTATCTGAATATAATCAGATCTAACATATTTAACATGTTTCTGTGTAGCAGCGAGGTCTTGAGTTTACTTGGTTGTCTCAAATGGTGAGATAACGTGACAGTACGGCCTTGGGGTGGTGAGGTCATGCCTAACAATCGATAGGACGGTGAAAAGGAACGACGGAGGTTTGTATGTAATTCAGGTAAACTCTATAGACAATTTTTTGTAAGCCAATTTTAAGATAGAGTCATCGATTGCGACAGGCGCGAGTATTATTAGCGTGGTGTCCTCTAAAATATAAAAAACAAATATCTAAATTGCTTCAAATAGCGGATCGATAGAAAATACTTATTCTTAGCTATGATGAAGAGTATCATCAGTAACCGGTTTTTTATGATAGAGATTATTTAAATCCTGCACTATACACTATCCATCTAATCTGAAAATCGGTAAAAAATATATCTATTTTTTAATTCCTGTAGAAATTCCAATGTTGCGAAACATAGGTATTTCTTTCTGGACACAAACATTGCTTCTACAGTTTACACGTACAGAGTATTATATTTATCGAGTAACGAAAACAACTTACAGATTTGGAATCGCTGAACATGTGTTTTAATAGGCCACACATTTGCAAAAATCAAGTAATTTTATAGAGAATACGAAATTAAATTTCGGCTGTTAGTTTCATCTACAATGCGATTAAATGGACAATAGATAGTGATCCGCGGCAACTTCACTCGAGAATGTAAGGCAAAGAGTAACAGATTAAATTAAATACATCATTTTGTACCGCAAGCGCTCTGGGGCCCAAGTCTGCTAATGTTAACGTCAAAATCGTGGTTCAATAATAATGCTTTTACAATGAACTCACCGATCTCGGAGATCTCGACCTGCCTGCGCGTGCGCGTCTCCTGCAGCTCCTGCTGGAACACCTGGTCTTTGAAGGAGAGCTCCTCGCGCAGGCTCTGCACCGTGTTCTCCATGTCGATGCGGCACAGCATCTCCTCCTCCAGCGTCTTGCGGGTGTCGGCGTACACCTTGCGGAGCTTCTCCAGCTCTTTAGCCAGTTCCTGTACAATTGGTTGTTAAGTGAGAATATGGATTGCTGTCTCTGGTTGCTATTGACAATTTGATATCAATAAGTTGCTATTGCCAATTGATATCACTAAGTTACTATTGCCAATCACCAAGTTGAAACTAGACGATTTTACTAAATATTTGATAGTGCACTATAATACATGTACATAGTAAATAAATAAAACTATCATACTTTTCCTTTAATTCTTTTTTAATTTTCTTTTATAAATTTCGGTTGGAAATTTCAAATGAGAGTAGAACATTTGGAACTAGTAATAATTACATGTATTTTTATTAAAATACGTTATGGTTATACGTGGTGGTTCTGTCAGTGCCGTGCATCACGCTGACTGCAGATTTTAAAGTCAGACCTAAAATGACGACTTTGAATAGAAATCATAAAGACATTAACAATTCAACACTGCATCAACCAACGTGCGTGACTTTTCTACTAAAATCTGCATGACAATGCGTGATGCGTGGCAGTGTGCAATCCATTCAAATCTTGGAACACTAATTCGAATCCTGTATAAGCAAATGTTATTCTATAACATACCCGGGCTTCATCTTGAGCTTTCTTCTTGTCTGCAAGTGCTGTGTTGTATTTGTTGCTCTCTTCTGTGAAGCGCGTCTCGTAGTGACGCGCCAAGTTCTCGGCTTGTTGACAATCTTTAGTTTTTTTGTCCAAGCTGTAAACAATACAGACAACCTTGTATAAAATGAAAAACTACTCTCCGCAATTAACGGAACAAGTAATCGTTAATTTCTTATATGAAAACTAGCTAGCTTTGTATCTTAATGAATGATGATAATTGATGTAATGGTTGTTCATCGAAACTTATGAATTACAGTAATATCAAGTGCAGGTGTTTATCCATCAAATATTTAAGTCGGTAAATAAAAACGTGCTTAAAATACGAAAACGTGTCTATTTATTTATTTAATATCTTCAGCGTACAATGTGAACTTACAGCTGAACCTAAACATTCACACGTGAAGTGTTACCTACTTCAAGGCAACTTCCTAGACTTACTTGATTATAATTTACTGATTGAATTTGATTTGCAACTGCTGCAAATAATTGTTACGCTTTTGTAAAAAAATAATCCCACAGTCACATTGGTATTCAAGGATAATATCTTTATAATTTTCATAGTCTTTTTTAATAATGATGTAAATATCATTAATTACTCATAAATATTTTTAAATAATAGCATGAGGAAAGTTATGGTAACAGTTAGCAGATATTTATATTCATCTATAGCTTGCAACAAGCTGGTGCAAAATTATCTATTGTAACCACACATGGCGAATTTAACGGTTGCCGTTATACTATTTTGGTATTATACACTCACAGAGAGAAATCTAATGTTGTTAATGTCATACAGATGCAACAAACATTTTAATTAGCTATTTACTTTCAAATGATTTTTCTTCTTATAATATTTAATTGGGAGCTGTTAACTTTTTTATATTATTAAAAATAATTGATGTTTAGCTGTTTATTAAAATCAGACTTTAACTCAAATTTTTAAAGGTGTACTAATTAATTATTAAAAGTTTAATAAACTGTGACCTTGGAAGTGGTACTCCTATATTATCTAGTTTGTTCTCCCATTGCTATGAAAAAACTTAATAAAAAAGGCAACTTTATTTAGGTCCTGTAAGCGTAAACTAGAAGTTCATTTCCCTTGAGCGGTTGGAGGAAAAGCTTTATAGCCGGCGCGGCGGCGGCGGCGGAAGTGGGCGACCTAAAAAGAGCTAGGTAAACCACATCTTCTAGTAATCATTTACATGCTAAGAGCTTGGGAAACCACATCTACTAGTAATCATTTACATGCTTCTACATCTAGTAATAATTAGGTGCACATGATCAGTTATTATTATTGATTACCTAGAAAGTAAATTAAAATTACAGACAAAAGCTTGGTCTAGCTAGATCTAGAAGTTGATATTGACACAAACATTTCGCCTTCTCGGAATTCAAGCCCGTGACCGTTATTTGGAGTTATTTATAGCTGAACCAAGCTTTCGCGTTACCATTTAAGTTATGTAAATGAATGAATTAATAAGATGGGTGAAGGAGTAAAGTTATTGAAAATTGTTAACCATGACACCGGCAGACCGGCTCAGGGGGACGGTGGAATCCGTGTTACTACGCGACGCGCGCTGTTGCGCAACGGCATACGGAATGTTTTTGTAAACACGCCATTATCCGGTTCCCGAGCGTGCTTTCTACGCCGGTTTTATTCGGCAGCGCGTTACCCGGTTCCCGTCCCTGTTACATACGCGCGATGCGGGGGCCGCGGCCGCCCGCATATCATAGCCTTGGCCGAATTATGTTTACGGCAAATAGATCGTGATCCACGAGAATTAAAGAAAGGGGAAGTTAAACGACCCATTTTTCACAATTCATACACGAACGTGACTGCCGAAAATATATCTGCACCGCCGCAGCAATGAAACCAGGAAGACGAGAACGAGAATAAACCATAAGAGAAATCTTTATTAGCGCACCACGTTTAGCTTGTAGCAAAGATTTAATTTAGGTGTGACGTGGTCCCTCTGACGACATTGTTGACCAGTCAATATTATACGAAACGATTAAGTAAGCACCTAATATTAGGCTGAACGATCGAGGTTATACTCAGAATACCAATGATAATGATGTCAGCATTTGAAGCTTAGGATTCTATCCCACGCGCGAAAAAATACATGACGCGACGTACACGAAACACGGCGAAAGCTCTGACTTTTATTGGCACAACTTTTCATAACTTTCATTTATCTTTTCACGAATTATTTCAGTTGGCTTTATATAAGTTTATAGTCAAAAGATACACCTGCAGTGTTTCAAGATCTTCTAAATTGTTATTTCTGGTTAGATCAAATAAAATAAACAATACAACCAGGATTTAACAAAATAAGTCATGCAATAATTTTAGATTTGTTAACCAAAACAAACAGCTTTTTAAAAGCTTAACATTTAAAGATTAATTATTGCTAAACTTGTTTCATTGCAAATTTTAACGAACCTTCTTTAATTCATATTAATAAAGGATATTTCTTAGATATATTATCACTTATCAAATAAATTATTACTATGGATTACTTAAGCTGATAACACTATTTGTAGTAGGTATCACATCTAAGTTAAAAAGAGCCATAAAAGGAGGGCGAGGTGACTTACTGGCCGTCCAGTAGGTGACATATTTCAGGGTCAACAGCCTCTGTAATGCATTCTTAACCAAAAACGACTATACATAACATTAACATTGGCAGTTTTAAGGTTATTGTTATTGAAATATCTCTACTAAATGAATTATTTTTAAATGTACTGTCAAAATAAATGATAAGCAATTAATATTTTGAAATACATATAAATTGAGAAAGAAAGAACTCTAATGCAAATTAATATTCAAGGTCCTCTACCAATAAACATTTTATTCAGTAATAAATGTGTAAATATTTGAAATAATTCACTGATAACAATAAAAACATCTATAAAAGATGTAACATTGCGATTCTTATAACAGAAAGTACTAATTTATTGTATTACATCCATTGATTTGGAAATAATTATTGAATATATTATTAGTCTTAATGATTTTATCAATATCTAAATTCTAAATAGAACCATAAAGTTAATATACCTAGCGGAATAGAGGAACAAAGGGCTGAGTAAGCGAGATGTCACTAATCAGCAACAACGTGTGATGCGTGATTTGATGTAACAGAACTCTTTTTCACAACTGTTTGACAATTCTTCTGCACTATATAGTATACGTGTAACAAGTGACAAGATATATTCACTGACATAATATATATTTAAACATTTTTACACACACTAATATAATTCAATTTCGGTGTCGTTTGACAGCTCATGTTTGTTCCTCTATTCCGTCACGTATATTAACTTTATGAATAGAACACAACCCACATTATTCATAATACAGCAAGGTAAATTCTAACTTCTGCTTGTTTGTTAGTTTTGATACAAAAATAAGAAATGTTGAAAGTTGAAGGAGTTATTCAAATTGTCACTTAACAATTATTTAGCTACACCAATAATAATTTTATAAAGAGGTATGTAGTTAGTAATTTTGGATGAAGGAGGAATCTCCGGAATCACTATCTATTTTGATTCTTCACAAAAAAATGGGGGCTATACAGGCTTCTGCACGGATCTTGAGCAGTGCGGTATAAGAATAGCCATCTCTATTGCCACTCCAGTAGAGACGAGGATGCTTCTGCGCATTCAATTTCAGTGCTCAAGATCCGTGCTGATGCATCAATCGATACCTAACTCTTGGTGACAAAGACTATTTAAGTATAAAGTTATCAAGAGTAGAATTCCACATGGACAAAGTTATGGGTTAAAGCCAACAAAATTTATAAAATAAGAGATACAAATGAATCTGTTTTTACTAAGAATGTTCACCTTGACACAGTAACACATATTTATCATAATCTTTAATATCTTTGTATTATTTGCTTAGTTGAACTTTATTGATAAATTTTATTTAGTTGTTTATTCCACAAAGTAATTATTACTTAATGTGTATAACTCAACATTAACAGATCTGAATTATTTATAATCTTGCTAGGTATTCAAATCCAAATATTGGTTATGATTGCAATTTAATTATATTTGATAATGGTTGTTTACAAACATGTTTTTTGTTTGTGTCTGTTATGTTGGTTGATGAGTAGGGTCTAACGAAAGAAAATGATTTTGGTAAATCTAGCTATGATGTCATTATGTCGTAAAAGCGAGGTCGCGCGCGCTCGTCACCGCACCCGCTCTGAAACGCCGCCGATGACGTAAACTTAACGCTAAGGTTAGCCGGAAGGAATTAAAAATGCTAGCAAGAGTTTAGCAATCATGATGGCCTGAAGGTTGTATACAATATGCGAGGGCACTATGAGTCATAATAATGAGAGTTTAATAATGAGAGTTTAATAATGAAAGTTTAACATACCGCTTCTTCAGATCATCATTTTCTTCGTACAGTCTCTTCAAGTCTATTTCTAACTTAGCTTTTTCTCTCGAAGTATCATCTAACAGTTTCCTGGCATCTTGAAGTTCATGCTCATACATTCCCTTTATGTTAGAAACCTCACGTGTGACCACCTCTTGTGTTGATTGGATTTCCCGGCGCAAACCAGAATTCTCACTTTCAAGTTGACGGACCTTATCAATGTAAGCCGCCAAGCGGTCATTGAGGTTTTGTAGTGCATCTTTTTCTTGGAGGCGAGTGTGTCTCGTTGGACTAAGGGGGCTGTTGGGCCGACCGGCAGAGCTGGAAGGGCGGCTACCAACAGGAGTGCTGGATTGCGGTGGGCTTTGCACTGATGACACCACACTTATGTTTGAAGATGTTACAGTCTTTTTTGTTTTTGACGACATCGTGGATAAGTTTTTCAGTCACGATAAAAAAACAACCACAACTGCTATTCAACACACGAGCCTAACCCAACCCAAGAACAGCGTATTTCTCGGAAGAAAAACGAAAACTTGCCAATCAAAATCACAAACCCAAGCTTCGAGTGATCACGTGACCTTTGAGTCATACTTTTTCTCGCCATTACAAAAAAATATGTTGGCATTTGGGTGCATTCCAACAAACAAATTGCTGAGTCATCGGACGCCACAGTATACCTACATCTCGTCATTATTTTATTGGCGTATAGTTGGCAGACTCACCATGGTATTGGAAGGTTTTGATTATGTCAAAAAATTGTTAGTAAATAGTGATAAATAGTGAACCATAGCATATAAATAGTAATACTATGGTTTAGAAGATATTTGAGTATCTTGGTGAGGCTGCTAACTTGACGTCAAGTTAGCAGAGGCGTATAGTTAGCAGACTCACCATAGAATTAGAAGGTTTTGATTATGTCAAAAATTGTTAGTAAATAGTGATAAATAGTGAACCATAGCATATAAATGTGATACTATGGTTTAGAAGATATTTGTGTATCTTAGTGAGGCTGCTATCTTGACGTCAAGATAGTAGACACATTAAGAAATACAGTTCGTATCAATATGATTTAATTGCCGAAAAATTGTTAGAAAATAGTAAATCGTATACGCAAAATTTCAATAATATTGCTTCAATACAAGCCGAGATATTACTGTCTCAAAGTGGACTGCTAACTTGACGTTTCTGTCGATGGCGATTCCAGAGAAACGGGTACAAGTTTTAAACAAATAAATATATCAAAAAATTGTTAGTGAAATTGTGATTCTTACGATATAAATAAAAAAAAAAATCGTAATTGCTATTTTCTAAAAATCGAATGCTAACTTCTACATAATACTCTGAATATAGGCTGTCAATCAATATTGAACTTTGCTCCACAGTAATAAGGTTTAAACTTGATTGCAATCATGAGATGAGTACTATCAAGCAAAAAGTGAATAGTACTGTAGCCCGCGGACATCTAAATCACCAAAAAGGTTACCGCTTGTCTTTTTGTTATTGTTATAGATTTTGCAATATTGTATACTAAAACCGAAGTCTTAAAGATCGTAACCATAGACAGTGATAAATCTAAAATCTCCATTTATGTTAGTTATTTCCTTTCGAGGTTACCGCATTGTTTCACTATTGTAAACAGATTTGTTCAATTACTACACATATAAAAACATACCAAAGAAATGCAGCAATGTGTCACATCCATCTGTCAAATGAAAGCGATCGCGATAGATTTTTAAAATTAGACAATAGTAGCCCGGTCCCCATCCCGGTCCCGTTCCCGTTCCCGTTGAAGGCAAGAAGATGAGAAGAAGGCGAGCCAATTCATTGCCTGTCAACCTCTGATACCCCCGATTCACCGCTACCCACAGACGGGGTTCTAATTTTTGTCATGTTCACCGTGTTGGACTTCTAGTTAAATGCCATTTTCGCAAATAACATCCAGTAAAACCCGCCGTAACCTGGCTGTCAATCAATATTGAACTTTGCTCCACAGTAATAAGGATTAAACTTGATTGCAATCATGAGGTGAGTACTATCAAGCAAGAAGTGAATAGTACTGTAGCCCGCGGACATCTAAATCACCAAAAAGGTTACCGCTTGTCTTTTTTTGTTATTGTTAACTTGTTACTAAAACCGAAGTCTTTAAGATCATAACCCGCCGTAACCATAGACAGTGATAAATCTAAAATCTCCATTTATTCACTTCTCAAGCTTACGCGCTCACTAGACATGAAATAAAACACTTTTAACGGATACTAGCGCGGTTTTATTGAAAGTACTTTCAATAAAACCGCGCTAGTATCCGTTAAAAGTGTTTTATTTCATCTCCATTTATGTTAGTTATTTACTTTCGAGGTTACCGCATTGTTTCACTATTGTCATGGTAAACAGATTTTTTCAATTACTACACATATAAAAACATACCAAAGACATATAAGACTATGGTTCACTATTTATCACTATTTACTAACAATTTTTTGACATAATCAAAACCTTCTAATTCCATGGTGAGTCTGCCAACTATACGCCAATCACTCGAGTGTAGGGTTGCATTCAGAACGTTCGAGCGCCGGTTGTTTGGTTGTTTTTTCTCGCTCTAAGGTTTGGAACGACCAAGAACTTTAAATGTCAATGTCAATACAAAGTCTTCGTTTTCCATTTGGAATACGAATAATTTAAACTTTTCTTTATTCTAAATCAAATAGTTTCTTATTTGCTGATGGTAAGCCCCCAGGGGGCTTACCATCAGCAAATACGAAACCTTTCAGTTCAAAAGCAGGCCTTAAACAGGACCGCTTAAAGCCTGCTTTCATACTAACCGTTGAGGTCATAGTACGAACAAGTAAAGCAGTTCAACATAAGCCCTGCTATAAGAGCTCATAGTAAGGTCCCTGAACGCAACCCAGTTAGAGCGTTCGGTTGTAATTAGGTTGCACTCGGAGTGTTTGGAACGCGCCTTAGGTTTGGAACGCGCCTGCGCCTCAGTACACACACGTCAAAGTCAGTCAACTGTCAAGTCAAATTTTTTTAATACAATAATTTTATTTCGCCTGCATTTATTTGCCTGTTTGGGGTAATTCAAATCTTAAAATGGCAGATATCAATAGTTTATTTGATTGTTTTAATGAACCAGCACAGAATGAGGCAGCAGTGCAGTTCCCGAACTTAAAAAATGATGAAGACAAACCGTACGTGTGTATGCCTGGCCTGAGCATAACCTATTTAGCAAAACAATGTGTTGTGTACCTATTTATTTTTAATAGTTTTAACGTTATTGCTTAATTAGCGTCAGATAAACACTTTAAATTGCAAATGCTATAGCACTTTTTGTTCGTCATTTGATTTTTGTTAATTGCTTGATATACCTACTGATAGTTATTGATAATGGGTAGGGTAGTTTTTGTAGTGGTGTGTTCTGCAGTAAAAATACAATAATGGTCAGAGTAGGAAAAAAGATAATATTTGAAATAACTACGGATTGAATATTTATTTTGTAGAGGATCATCACAGGATTCCAGTTCAGGGAAAAGACCTCATGAAGAAGTGGAATATGCGGATACTTCACAAAAAAGAGTTAAACATGATGAAGATGACAATGAGCTGATTAGTGATATAAAGTAAGGTTTTAACAATCAACATTAATTATGTTATTTGCCTTAACAATAATTTTCAATTAATTTTGACATGACATCAGCCATTTTTAATGTCCCCTCTGCTGGGGCATAGGCCTTCCTTATAAGTGGATAAGGAGAATGGGCCATAACCCACCACGCGGGCCCAATGCGGATTGGTGGGTGTTAAGGGCTGTAAATGCAACCAGGATCAACGGCTTAACATACCTTCCAAAGCACGGAAGAGCTCGAGATTATAAATTTTTGGTCACCCATCCTATGACCGACCCTTGCTAAAGTTGCGCCTCCGCAATTGCAGGGCCAAGCGCTAAACCACTGCGCCACTGAGCTCTACAATAATTTATACCTTTTTTTACATTTCAGTTTAGATCTATTGAGTTCACGAATAGTCATTCACACTTTGGAGACTCACGAAGGATGTACACATGAAGTGGCTATACCTCCCAATCATGAGTATGCGTCCCTCATGCCTATTACTGGTGAGCCTGCTAAACAATACAGTTTCATTCTGGATCCATTTCAGAAAGAAGCAATATTGTGTATAGACAACTTGCAATCAGTGCTGGTGTCTGCTCACACATCAGCAGGAAAAACTGTTGTTGCCGAGTAAGTATTCTTTGGGATCCTTGACATCTATTTTTTTTTGCTATATTGTTTAATAGATAGTGGGTTTCAATAATTTGTGGGTTTTAAATTTTGATTAATGTGATTCTGCATTTTCTTCTGTAAGTTACTGAATCGGTCGAGTTCCCAAGTGATGTGATTACAGTTGTTATCTCATGAATGCAACTTGTCTTTAAATGTTGTTAAGTGTGCACATGTACATTGTTTTAGTGTCAAAAAAAATTCAAAATTCAAAATAATTTATTCAGTCTAGGCTGTTACAAGCACTTGTGAATATCAAAGAAGCTACGCCATCGGTTTGCAAACCCTGACCGGGAGACCTTGTAACGAGAAGAACCGGCAAGAAACTCGTCAAGGGCTGCTTTTTTCTCCCTGTATATTTCATACAGAGTCGTCAACATTGAAAAATGAGCTCCACATTTTAAGTGAGGTCATTTGCCATCACAATAATTAATAAAAGTTTGCACACAATGGGTAGGTAGGTTGAAATTAAATACCTACTACATATCGGATAGGTAATTGTGAGAGTAAATAACTTTCAACTAGTTGAGAAATCAGAAAGTGCACCTAAGTAGGCAAAATTTACCAAAAAACACTTGATACAAGACATAAAAAATAATAATAAAAAAACGCAATTCTTACAACTCAATATGCGTTAAGATAGGTACTCAGAAGCAGACCCATTCCCACTGGCAGCACCCGTTCACGAGCATGACGCGTGGACCAGCCATCGCTTTGCTCAACCATATTTGAGGGAACGTAACGACCCGCCCCACACGACACCACCGCAGAAATAATAATAATAATGATTAAAGAGAGCATGACAAACTTAGGCTACCCATCCTAAGGCACTGAATTGAAAACTAATATCCAAAAGCTTTTCATAGGCCATTACTTACAAAAACTACTGACTATAGAAAGCAAAATGATTGCAATAAAAAAAAGAGAAATCAAAACAAGGTTTACTTACCTATTAGTTTTATGTTTTGAGTAAGAAGTGCCATACATATTGATAACATCAAACAGAAAAAAAAATATATGTATATACAATACTAGAAAAAATACGACTCGCACCAGATAATTTTTTCTAGTATATTATTTAGTGTTGTGTAAAAATAGCATTGTTAATGCAAAAATCTCAAATTTAAAATTATATATATATTTTTTTTAATATGTCTGTCTCCACAGTCTCGTATTATGCACACTAAAATGATGTGCATGTGCACTCCTAACAACATTCATAGCTGAGCCGCATTTGTGAGATAAAACATCTGTATCAATGAACTGCTTTTTATTTTTAATAATAGAAATAGGTCACCAATTAACCATGCTCTTTTTTCAGTAAAAGCTTTCTTGATATTTAAAAAGAAATCCAAAAACAATTTAGGTAAGCTTACTAATTGATTAATTAATGTTCTGCGTCTAGGTATGCTATAGCATTATCACTAAAGAACAAACAGAGAGTGATTTACACCACTCCTATAAAGGCTCTGTCCAATCAAAAGTACAGGGAGTTTTCTGAAGAATTTCATGATGTCGGCCTTATCACAGGAGATGTCACTATTAATCCTTCTGCATCTTGCCTTATCATGACCACAGAGGTAAGTTAAAAGTTTTTTTTATTTATTAACATAAAAGTGATCTTGTCTTTAATAAATTAAGAAGATTGATCAAGTTATTTAATTGCAATGGCGTTTTTCTAGATTTTACGAAACATGCTGTATAGAGGTTCTGAAATAATGAGAGAAGTGGGTTGGGTAGTGTTTGATGAAATTCACTATATGAGAGACAAAGAAAGAGGCGTTGTATGGGAAGGTAAGCAAGAACAAGTATAACTTTATAACTTGTGTGTTTTTCTTCAAAGTTTTATCACATTTTCAAATAAAACGGAAAATATACTCGATGACAAATGGAGCAACTCGATTTATGTTTTTCTTTATTAGAAACCCTCATCCTTCTACCGGACAATGTTCACTACGTGTTCCTGTCAGCCACTATTCCCAATGCCCGGCAGTTTGCTGAGTGGGTGTGCCGGTTGCACTCCCAGCCTTGCCACGTGGTTTACACAGAGTACCGCCCCACTCCATTGCAACATTACATCTTCCCTGCAGGAGGTGATGGCATACACTTAGTAGTGGATGAAAAGGTTGGTAATAATTCTACCTAATTTAGGTTTATAAGAAATATTTTATTTGTATGTTTATTTTGTTAGTAATCTGTGTATTTATGGCACTGATTTGCTTTGAAAAATATTTTTAATCAGTATATAAGAGTTAAGACATCTTACTATGTTATTAATGAGATTTCACTATGATATCAATATTTCTATTTATAAAAAAAATGCTGGCACATAGTTTTGACGACTTCGACGATGTTTTTGTTCTTTAATAACTGGATGATCAAAATTGTCTAGATAACATATACGGTTGAATTTTAGGGTATGTTTAAAGAGGATAACTTTAACACTGCGATGGCTGTACTCGGTAACGCCGGGGACGCAGGCAAGGGCGAGCAGCGCGGGCGCCGAGGAGGCGTCAGCGGCCAGAACTCCACCAACATATTCAATATAGTCAAGATGATCATGGAAAGGAATTTCGCGCCCGTCATCATATTCAGCTTCAGCAAAAAGGACTGCGAGGTCTACGCTATGCAGATGGCCAAATTGGACTTTAATACAAGTATGTAATCTCACTGTGGTATCGCCAAAGTGTTATACCAAGTATCGCTTCAGGTATTCACTTTTGATAAATGAAATAATCAAGTGGGTGATTGTCTCATCCGTCTCATCCTTACTAATATTATAAATCGAAAATAAGTTTGTTTGTTACGCCTTCAAGTTTTAACTATTCAACAGATCATCATGAAATTTTGCATACACGTTGTCAGGGGTACAGAGAAGGACATGGGGTAGGGCTTTCATACAAAAAACTGTCCACGAAGACGAAGTCAATTTCGCTGTGTATTTTGGTAGTATTCTTGAGATGATTATGATTGTGATGCATTAACACATTTCTTTGAATAAAACCCAAATCCTGAAAGGAGCTAGCATTGTTTCTTATTTTTTAAGTTGCGTATTTCTGATTTACAATGTTATATCCAGTTGAAGAAAAGAAGCTAGTGGACGAAGTATTCAACAACGCAATGGACGTACTCTCCGAAGAGGACCGCAAGCTACCGCAGGTTGAGAACGTGATCCCGCTGCTGCGGCGCGGCATCGGCATCCATCATGGCGGCTTGCTGCCCATACTTAAAGAAATTATCGAGATTCTGTTCGGATTGGGACTTATTAAGGTAAGCATTCGAGTTAAAGAGTATCTAATAGCCATAGAACCTTGTCGAGGGGCCTAGGAACAAAATGATGACTGTGCATTATTACACCTCTATTTTATTTGATTTTTTAATAAACAAAATTTGTTTTGTAAAAAAGAGGTTAGGTACGGAACTAAACTAATCCAACTTAAAAAAAAAATATTTTTTTATAGGCATTGTTCGCAACAGAGACATTTGCTATGGGACTGAACATGCCTGCCAGAACCGTAGTGTTTACAAGCTGCCAGAAATTTGACGGAAAGGATTTCAGATATGTAAGTAATTTACTGTTTACTTCAAAAAGTGTTACAGGTGTAACATACACCTGTTACAAGAAGGGTCGTGATAACTTATAAACATGACTTTAAAATTAATGATGAAGTCGTTTAAAAAAAGTTGCTGGTTCCTAGATATATTTGTGGCTCTGTGAGCTGTAGATTTCGCGTTTGTGACATTTTTGAAATGGCTGAAATATGTTTTTTCCACATACCTTCGCCATTTTTATTTATAAGATAAGATAATATGAACATGTATGTAAATGGTTACTTACTGTAGATATCGTCCGGAGAATACATCCAGATGTCAGGGCGTGCGGGGCGGCGCGGGCTCGACGACAAGGGCATCGTCATCCTCATGATCGACCAGAAGATGACGCCCGCCATAGTCAAGAGCATGGTGCAGGGCAAGGCCGACCCCATCAACTCCGCCTTCCATCTCACCTATAACATGGTATGTATAGTAATGATCGACCAGAAGATGACGCCCGCCATAGTCAAGAGCATGGTGCAGGGCAAGGCCGACCCCATCAACTCCGCCTTCCATCTCACCTATATCATGGTATGTATAGTAATGATCGACCAGAAGATGACGCCCGCCATAGTCAAAAGCATGGTGCAGGGCAAGGCCGGCCCCATCAACTGCGCCTTCCATCTCACCTATATCATGGTATGTATAGTAATGATCGACCAGAAGATGACGCCCGCCATAGTCAAGAGCATGGTGCAGGGCAAGGCCGACCCCATCAACTCCGCCTTCCATCTCACCTATATCATGGTATGTATAGTAATGATCGACCAGAAGATGACGCCCGCCATAGTCAAGAGCATGGTGCAGGGCAAGGCCGACCCCATCAACTCCCGCCTTCCATCTCACCTATATCATGGTATGTATAGTAATGATCGACCAGAAGATGACGCCCGCCATAGTCAAGAGCATGGTGCAGGGCAAGGCCGACCCCATCAACTGCGCCTTCCATCTCACCTATATCATGGTATGTATAGTAATGATCGACCAGAAGATGACGCCCGCCATAGTCAAGAGCATGGTGCAGGGCAAGGCCGGCCCCATCAACTGCGCCTTCCATCTCACCTATAACATGGTATAAGTTTGCTCCTATTATTTATTTATTTACTACACACACAATTACAGTTGCTGTCGGGAAACATTCCGAATAATTCCCTTGGAATACCTCCGAAATATTCCGAAACATTCGGAATATTAAAAGTAATAAAGTAGGTATGGATAAGTAGATATCGTACTATCTAGCTCTTCTGGGTACCTACTTATGTAGGTACCTGATAGGTACCTGCTAAACTAAGTACCTATTTTAGCGAATTTTTAAAGGTAAGTATTTTTTTAATCTATGATAACATTAAAAACCAGCCAAGTACGAGTCGGACTCGCGCAGAAGTGGAGAAAGAAAAAATCACTTTTTAAAATAAACCAGATTGAAATATTCCCTCCGAGCGCGAATTATTCCGAAATATTCTGAAAACTTCTCGGCGGGGCGCGGTGAGCGGGCGAATACTTCCCCGGGGGGAGCCGCGCTGCCCGCCGCTCCCGATCGCCGCGCCGCGCCGCCCCGCCTCCGCCTCCCGCCACTGGATGGCGCCACGCACCGCGCACGAGTTGTTTGTTCGTACCGTTCGTCCGTCGTCGTCGCCTCGGTCGGGCGGGTATATACTCATCAACTTTGTCTAGGGATACAGGTGTTATTTTCATACAAACGAGGTAACTTTGAAGCCTTGGTTTTCTGCCAGGGATGTACCGTGCTGTGATTTGATGATGGCTATCCAGGGAGTGAATGGAGGAGATTCAGATCGCTATACACACCCAACTGATCTAATCAGCATTCTAAAAGATTGATGGGTCAGAGTCCTCAGTTTCAGGATTTCCATACATTTTCATGCTATTTTCGCGGTTTTTTTAAACATGTTAATTAATCTTTTAGAATGCTGGTCAGATCAGTTGGGTGTGTATAGCGATCTGAATCTCCTCCATTCACTCCCTGGATAGCCATCATCAGATCACAGCACAGTACATCCCTGGCAAGAAACCAATGCTTCCAAGTTACCTCGTTTGTATGAAAATAACACCTGTATCCCTAGACAAAGTTGATGTGTGTATTTTCTATTCTAGCAAGATTGACCTATGATCTAAGACTAAAATTGATCTGAGCCTATGATAAAAGCGTTGCGTTAGATTTAGTTTATTTTTATTTTATTTCGCGTGTGACTGTTTTCAATTTCATTCCGTGAATTTAGTAAATTTTGACAATGTAATAAAATAAATAACTTGCAATTTTTTAATTACGATATTTGTTAAGTCTTCTTCTTTTCTAGGTTTTGAACTTGTTAAGAGTGGAAGAAATTAACCCAGAATACATGTTGGAAAGAAGTTTCTTCCAGTTTCAAAATCAGGCTGCCATACCAGACTTGATTGATAGTAAGTTCTACCAATATACTTCTTTACATTTTTAATGCAATATCGTTTACTTTGGTCAATTTATTATTGTTACTATTTATTTTAGTTCAGTAAAATTACGGATTCGCAAAAACATTAAAAAAAATGTTTAAAAAAAAAAAAACCGACATCAAAAAACCTACCTCTCAAAAGCAAGAAATAATATTCGTAATTATAAAAATACGTCTATTGAAGTCGGGTGGGGCTGGAGTATCTACAAATTCCTTTTTTTTATTCTAAAAGTCCCACCCGACTTTAATAGACGTATTTTTATTATTACGAATATTATTTCTTGCTTTTGAGAGGTAGGTTTTTTGAAGTCGGTTTTTTGTTTTTTTTTTAAACAATTTTTTATTTTTTTATTTTTAGTGTAGGTACCTTGTAGGTAAGGTATATTATATATGTAGAAAAACGGCTCAGTCAAACGTAAGATAATCGCGGAGAAACATACTTAAATACGGGTCAAACTGAGAACCTCCTTTTTTAAGTCGGTTAAAAAACTACACTTAAGATATCCCTCTTCCAACAAAAAAATAATTATCTTATTCAGTTCATAAACAAAGAAGTAATTCGACCAATCATCGAGGTAATTCACACAAAATCATACTTGAAAAGTACTGAACCGATTTCCAAATTTTAAAAAATGGGACCAACTTGGGAGTGTACCTAATGTAATAACGTTTGAATCATTTCAATCGGTCCAGCCGTCCTCGAGTAATCGGTGGACATACACAAAAAAAAATAAACAAATATACAGACGAACATAGAACCTCCTCCTTTTTTGGAAGTCGGTTAAAAATGCTAATAACCTGTATTTTTGCATATCTGACTATGATGTGATTATAAAACATTTACGAATCCAACTATATTGAATACGTAAATACAGCGTAGTTGTTTTTTTTGTTGGATTTATATTCACACACACGACACGCACAATCAAAAAATAGTTATATGCAACTATTTTAAACTTTTTGCAAGCAAAAAGTAAAGAATGTATGTAATTATCAATTTTGTTAAAACAACCAAACATAATATTAATATTTTAGTCAGTAAAGTAAATAAATAAGTGTAAATTAGTTGGATACATTTACAAAAGTACAGCTAGACATTTAATCTAACGATCAAAAAAAGAAAGAGTGCTATTACAAATTATTTCAATTTTGTCATACTAGCTCCCGTAATTTTACTGAACTATTTATTTTGTTTAGAGGTGAAAGCGAAACAGAAGGAGTACAATGAGCTGACGGTGGAGCGCGAGCACTCGATAGCATCGTACTGCAGCATCCGGACGCAGCTGCAGCTGCTGGGAGAACAGTTCCGGTCGTTCATCACGCGGCCCGAGTACCTCAAGCCGTTCTTGCAGCCCGGGCGCCTCGTCAAGGTCACATATACCACTATACAACGTGTTACCAAAAAAAAACCCCTAATAGTATATATATGTAGTAGTAGATAGGGACCATCAAACTTAACAACTTTTACTATGGGACCAACTTTGAAATCATGAAAAAAAACCAGCTGTTTCGCACATTTTGATATTTTCGCTATTAATTTTGTATTAAATGACTTTTTTTTATCGCGCTTTTAGAGTTGGTCCCATAGCACAGAATAACTAATAGTACAAGTACAGAAGCAGCACTCGGAAAAGTCATTTTCTCACTTATGCTCTGAAATCTTATCATTCCGTTTGAAAAAGGAATGCGGGGCGTTCCACATTTCCGAGGGGGTCTGGTTCATCACATTCTAAATTTAAAATTCAGACCAGGAATGAATTTCAATACTTACTTCCCGCACCAGAAACCAGTGCGGGAAGTAGGTACAGTGCGAAGATGATCTGGGTGGTCTGCGGCAACTTCTTTTTTTTGTTTTAGCTGTTCACAAAAACAAAAAAAGCAAAGGTACATTTGCACCATACAGCCATAACTTTAGTTCCTTTTTTCTGGCACGCAAGCCAACGACAAGATAGTTAATATTATAAAGGTAAAATTATTTAATAGGTACTATAATAACGATACAATAAAAAAAATGGTGCGCACAGAGTATATTACTATAAGAATAAATAAATATTACATTGTATTGTACCAGATTTATCAGAGACAAAAATCCTCTAAGTAATCTTGAATTATGTACAGCGCCATCTACCGCCGAGAAGCGAAATGAGATGGGTTTTTGCTTCTCGGCGGTAGATGGCGCTGCACGTAATTCAAGATTACTCAGAGGATTTGTCTATGATAAATCTCATTTTGCTTTTCGGCGCTTCGAGCGATTAAACTGCTGGAATGCACCCAAAAAAAAAAAACTGGCGGGAATAATTTTCAGCGGTATATTTGATATCGATACAGTTTATATTGTGTAATAAATAACAAAATGAGTTCTGACAGTGAAATAGATACGGCAATTGAATGTACGCCACCAAGTTTGAGAGCAGAAGCAAAATTAATAATAGAAAACTTACTGCCATCAAAATCAAAAGAAAGATATATCAAATGCTATAACCAGTTCATGGTTTGGAAAACTGGAAAAAGTTTTTTTAATTTTTTATTTCCTCGCATTTCTTGAGAAAAGCACTATACAAGCCTTGTTCTGGAAGCTACTTGCATTGCCTCGAATGATTAAAGCCCTCGCCTGCGGCTCGGGCTTCAAACCATCCTCGACAATGCAATCGCTAGCTTCCCGTTCACGGCTGTAATGTACTATTAATTAA
Organism: Agriphila straminella; assembly: GCA_950108535.1. Lineage (NCBI taxonomy): Eukaryota > Metazoa > Arthropoda > Insecta > Lepidoptera > Crambidae > Agriphila > Agriphila straminella. The sequence goes on along the minus strand of OX467306.1, from coordinate 6,480,208 downwards.
TTAGCGTCTTTTACTCCGACACAATAAAGTGCCCGCGTGGTGGATTTTGGGCTTATGGCCCATCCGCCTTGTCCACCCATAACGAAGACCTGTGCCCCGGACATTAAAAAAGGCTGATGGTCATTGAAAGGTCATATTTCATCGATGTGAACTTTTTATCTCGGTCTCGGTTACGTACAGTACGAGGCAAACATCTTGAAATCGGTCGGAGATTGCGCAGAACGCGTATTTTGGGGTATGCGTAGCGGGCGGCACTTATCGCTACAACTGTCTCGGAAACCGCACCACCAATTGCAATTCACAAAAGACAGCATTGGATGACTGTTAGTACCTTCGAACTCGTTGAAAAACGCCGGAAAATGAAAGCAGCGGGCGCCGATATCAAGGACCTTAATAAAATTTCAGCACAGATACAACTCAAATGCAGACAAGATCATAATGCCTACCTGCGCAATATGTGTTCTGAAATTGAGGCTCATGCAGACAGATATGAGTCAAGAGACCTGCATCACAAAATACGCCTCATCACAAAAACGCTGCCGTCAAAAACCTGGGCCGTTGAAGATCAGAATGGCCAAGTTATCACTGAACTAGACAAAATTTCGGAGGTTTGGAGGAATTACTGTCAGTCCTTGTTTCTAGATCCTCAGTCCCGAAATTTCACGCCCACGGAGCCTGCGAGTGACATGCTTGAGCCGGATATACTTGAGTCGGAAGTAAGAGCCGCTATTCAACATCTAAAGAACGGGAAAGCCACAGGGAAAGATGAGATTCCAATTGAAACCATACGAGCATTGGGAGACCGTGGCGTTCATATCTTCCACATCATCTGCAACAAGATATGGCTCACAGGCAAATGGCCTTCTGAATGGGCTCACACAATATTCACTCCTCTTCATAAAAAGGGTTCCACGAAGAAGTGTAGCAACTTTCGACTTATTGCACTGATAACACACGCCAGCAAAATAATGCTACACATTATCAACGAGCGACTGAAAGCATATTTGTCCAGAGAAATTGCGCCAGAACAAGCCGGATTTGTGAAAGGGAAAGGAACCCGTGAAGAAATTCTCATCGTTCGTCAAATCATTGAGAAGGCTCGAGAGTTCAACAAACCGACATACATATGTTTTGTTGATTTCTCCAAGGCGTTCGACTCGGTGAAATGGCCAACGTTGTGGAAAACACTACTGGATATGGGCACACCACAACACCTCGTGCACCTGCTCAGGGAGCTCTACGAAGGGGGAACAGCTTCAGTGCGGACAGATGACCTCCCCTCAGATAGTTTCCATCCAAGTGCGTGCGGGGCTGCATAATATCACCCTTACTATTCAACATCTACACCGAGCTTGTAATGCGAATCACTCTCGAGGACTGGTCTGATGGTGTTGCAATTGGTGGATACAAAATAGCGAACTTGCGGTATGCAGATGACACCACCTTATTTGCGAGTAACGCTGGCCTTATGGAGGAATTACTTCTCAAAATGGAGCGCGTGAGCCTTACGTTTGGGTTAAAGATAAACCGATCTAAGACCAAGATCATGATCGTGGATCGCGTCAACGACAACTCGCCCGAAGTGACACAGATTGCGAACTGCGACGTGGTTCAGACCTACGTATACCTTGGAGCTTTAATTTCAAACAACGGCGGCTGCGTAGATGAAGTGAAACGACGTATGGCCATAACCAGAACTGCGATGGAGAAGTTAAAGAAAGTGTGGAGGAATCGTAACATTACCAAAGCCACCAAAGTCAGGCTCGTGCGAACACTTGTATTCCCCATTTTTCTTTACGCGGCAGAGACATGGACAGTGCGCGAGCTGGAAAAGGGGAAGATAGATGCTCTAGAAATGTGGTGCTGGAGGAGGATGCTGGGGATATCATGGACGGAATTCCGCACCAACGTGTCCATACTCCAGGAGCTCGGCATCACGCAGCGTTTATCGGCCGTAGTACAGTCGCGCATACTGCAGTACTTTGGCCATGTCTCTAGGCGGGGTAGCGACTCCATAGAGCGGCTGGTCGTACAGGGCAAAGTAGAGGGAACCAGATCGCGTGGCAGGTCACCGATGCGCTGGACTGACCAAGTTAAATCCGCAGTGGGACACCCTGTATCTGACTGCGCCAGACAGTCTACCAACCGAGAGAGATGGCGGGAGATCGTGCGGAAAGCTATGTCCGCCTCTACCACCGACGTGGACGCCTCAACATGACCACGACCGCTCTGCCAAGAGTGAAACGACGAAGAAGAAGAAGTAGCGGGCGGCGGGAGGGGGGCGCGCCAGGGTTGGAAAAAATCATGATTTTTTTGCAAAAAATCAAAAATCACTGATTTTTAGCTTGAGCCTTTAAAATCCACTTGATATAGTGCGTGAAACCACATCGCGCTTTTGTTTAAATTATTTAACACTTTAATTCGGAAGAAACACAAGTAAAGATCAATAAAACAGTTCAAAATAAAAATGCCTGGTGAAAGTTAAATATTAAGACAGATGATTTGGCGTTTTTTTTTTAGAAGAAAAAACAGTATAAAGCAGTAATTCTAACACAAAGTTACATTTAATATACATTTTTATGTGTCTATAAATTATTTAAAATTAAGAATTTTTTATTTTTATACAAATAGGAAAGAAAAAAGGCAATTTGATTTAATCAATGATTTTTATTCAAAAAATCACTTGATTTAAATCATAATTTAAATCAGTGTGACAGCGTGCTAGTGCACATGCGCAAACTTATCCCCACTCCGTCGAAAAAGTATCAAGATGTTTGCCTCGTACTGTAATACATATGCAGTACATATTGGTGATACAGAGGGTTAACTAGGAAAACACTGAAGCACGATTTAAATCAATGATTATAATCATAATGGATAATTCTAGACAAAGCTCACTCGACGTGACGTGCCTCGTAGCGCGTCGCCGTAGAGTTACAGCCCAACCATGCTCTATTTCCGACTTTGTTCAAAAATTTACTCTTAATAAATTTAATGTAATAAATATAATTCAATATTCATTAAAGTTTTAAATATTTAGGTGAAAACAGAGAAATACGAATACGACTGGGGTATCATAGTGAACTTCCGGCACAAAATGGACAAAGGCAAGAAGGGCCAAGACTCTAACCCATTAACAGCCGAGCCCGCGATCATCGTGGACATTTTATTACACGTGAAGAAAGCCGCCGAAGACGACTCGGAAACTAACGTGCCATGTCCTCCAGGCGAGGTGAGTGTGATTTAGGTTAGTACCTATAGTTAGTTTTATATATTCTGTGCTAGTGCACAGAATATACACTCGAGGGCAGAAAAATCGCAACTTTAAAAAAATTTCTTCAAAGCTAATTTAATCCTTTCTAATTTAATGGTAAGTGTTGTTATATACTTTTTTCCCCTTCGGACATAGCCAACATTCTCTAGAAACTGTTGGAATACTCGTCGAACGGAATCAATGGACAACCCGACAGACCCGACTGAGATTCAGTTTCCTAGCAACATAACATTGTCTCATTTTTTGCAATATTTGAGCAACTTCGTGGGCAATAGTATCCATTTTGGGTATTCCTTTTTTTAATTGAACTGTTGAAGTGTATTTTCTCCATCATCTCGATAGCGAATTTACCCGCATTTTCTGAATTGACCCCTTTTATTTCCCTTTTATGGCGGCGCAAGCAAAAACGCTTTAAGCGTTTAATTATGGTAACTGTTATGTTAATTAAATCAAACAATTATTAATTGAAAGCTCATTAAATGTACTTTTGATAGATATCAACATTTACACAATAAAACGTTAGCTAGCAATAGCAGGTGGCCAAGTCCAAACTTATTTTCGAAGAGGTGCGATTTTTCTGCCCTCGAGTGTATAAAACGTACAGAAGCCCATCCACGCGAGGACAATCAAATAAATAGCTACTCTCGCTGCACGGCAATAAAGTACAATTTCAAATAGCACAGCGCTGCGTGACTATTATTGTATGCACCTTTTGCACCTTTTACTGTCGCGATATTATATTGACTTATTTGATGTGTACGGTTACGGCGGGTGGTAGACGTATCCCAATAGTCTACGCCTTCTATCTGGAACGGCTACGAAATCATCGGATATATTTTTAATCTTTCTTTCAGCCAGTACAGCCTCGAAGAGGTCTTTCTGTTTGTATATTTTCTCAAAAAAAAGCTTGGGCTATAACTATCATAAACAATATTTCGTAGTAATTTAAGTCACAGTAAAATATTTTTAAAGGAGATTTATGGTTAATTACGAATTATTTTAATTATTGAAAGGAATTACTGTTTAGTGCCCTGCTGCTCTTTATAGGAAATTTGCTTTGAAGTATGAAAATTTTACTATTAACAGGAAAAGAAACAATGGAACGAAATTACATTTCTTCTAAAACCATAGCATAATAAAAAGCATCACATAACGTGGTATAATATTAAACAATTACTATTATAAATATTATAAAAACGACTTTTTTTTAGACTGGCGACGTAGAAGTAGTTCCCGTCCTCCACACCCTAATATACCAAATCAGCTCATTAAGGGTGTACTACCCCAAAGACTTACGGCCGTCAGACAACCGCAAGTCGGTGCTCAAGACGATAGGCGAAGTGAAGAAAAGATTCCCAGAGGGCCCGCCGTTGCTCAACCCTATCAAGGATATGAAGATTGAGGAAAAAGTATTTAAGGAGTGCGTCGATAGGATAAAGCAGCTAGAAGAGAGGTATGATTATTTGTTACGTTTTCTTAAAAATCCGAAACTTTTTCTATTTAACATAAAGCTAATAACAATGGCGCTAATGGACAATGAACACCATAAATAAACCATTGCCCCAGCATGGTAAACCCAAACTATGATAATTACTTGGTTGGTGCTAGCTATGTCATACATACATAGGATGTTTAGCTCTTTTCATTTTCAAATCATATAGTGTATGTACAGTGTTGTCGACTATAGTTATAATTTACCAAGAACTCACATAATTTATATTTTTACACCCAGATTGTATGACCACCCCCTTCACAAGGACAAGAATCGAGGGGCTTTATCAGCTGCCTATGAAAGGAAGCAAGAACTATATGAAGAATTGAACTTAGCCAAAACTGAGTTGAAAACGGCTAAGAGTGTATTACAAATGGACGAGCTCAAGAAAAGAAAACGAGTACTTAGGCGGATGGGATACTGCACCGCCGCCGACGTTATTGAACTGAAAGGGCGCATCGCTTGTGAGTTGAGCAGGTAAGATTAATAGATACTTTTAACTTTTGTTTTTCAGACACTGTCGCCTGTAGCATACCTCCGCCGCGAAATGCCAACGAAACCGCAGTAGTTCCGCCATAAGATAAAGTTAAAAGATAAGATAAAGATAATTTAATTTAATTTAGTTGCATAAAATATGGTATGGTATATCTTAAATCCTAAATGTAGGTCCACACATGCATTACTTGTCTTCTATCGACGACTACGTAGTGGTTTCGCGTCATTGTTTTCGCGGCGGAGGTGTGCCAACGGTCCGAGCCGATCGGGCGGACTCGCGCGTGAAAGAGACAGCATCATAGTTAAATATATGCGTTAGAACAGGCTGTTTCGCATCTGTTTCGCTTGTCTTATAAATAACTGACAAGTCATGGCGGACCTACTGCAGTTTCGCTGGTACTGTTTCGCGGCGGAAGTATGCTACAGGCGTGTTTGTTTGAATTGAGATTGATTATCGAAAACAATAGTCTATTTGCGTATAGGGTTGTCACTTTGCAGTTTTCCATTCAAATAAAAAACAAAAATTTACAGGTTGAATGAATCTCATGTATAAACATTTCGGGCAACTCTATAAACGAGAAACGTGTTTTGTTAAAATTGCGATCGTCATTGGTAGTGCGGACGAGTTACTGCTGACCGAGCTGATCTTCAACGGCGTGTTCAACGCGCTGAGCCCCGAACAGAGCGCCTCGCTGGTGAGCTGCTTCGTGTGCGACGAGAACGCCACGCAGGCCTCCGTCGCCGGGGAGGAACTGCGCGGCGTGCTGCGCCAGCTGCAGGTATATTTAGTGGCAACATATATTTTTAAGAGCGTTGAATTGTCACGCACGACATTTCAAACAAATTTTCTAGTCCTTATTTTTGAAAAAACCGATTATATTAAAATAAATGCAGAATTCATTGATTTAAAAAGTTAGGTAATTGAAAACATTTTTGATAAATAATGGTGTCGATTTGATTGGCAACGACTTGACTAAATTGACAGGACTAAACTAAATTTAGTTTTCCATCCTTTTCTTTCTGTATCGAAAAGACAAGAACAGAATGCTAAAATTAAGTTTAGTCCTGTCAATTAAGTTAAGTCGTGCTAACCGAATCGGCACCAGTGTTACAGCTAATTTAGACCGATTTAAAAAATTTTGTAGAAACAGGTAATGATCTTTTTTAAAATAGGATATTTCAAAAATGTCCTTAAGGCGCGGTGGTGGTGAAACTAGCGCCGCCACTACATTTATTTTTATTACTCGTAAACCAAGTCAATATTTAAAAAAAGCTCATGTAATAATCTCTTAAACTGTCTTAAATATTTTTTGAATAGGTCTCTTGAACAGTTATCATTCATTCTGTAAGTTTTAAAATCCATAATTGTCAAAAGTGGCCACTTTGAGCTAAAATGGATTTTAAAACTTACAGAAAGAATGAAAACTTTTGAAAAGTTATTAAAAAAATATTAGAGACAATTTAAGAGATTATTACATGAGCTTTTTTTAAATATTGACTTGGTTTACGAGTAGTAAAAATAAATGTAGTGGCGACGCTAGTTTCACTACCTACAGCGCCTTAACTATATTTTTACTGTGGCTAGAGCCAAAGTAACTTCGCTTTCGAAACATGTATGCAATTTTTGATTGACATAAGATTTCATTAACAATCAAGTTTTAATACGTTAAATCCATCCTCGATTGTTTTAGGGACATGAGCGGTATATATTCGATAGTTTTTGGTATCCTAAATAGTTTACTTACATAAACTTGAACCGATATCTAATCCCTAGGAGTAGTCAGTCTTGTGTAGTTCTTAGGTGTATTATGATAAAACTTGAATATGTTTTTAGGAGTACGCGCGGCGTATAGCTAAGGTGTCGATAGACGCGAAGATGGACGTAGACGAAGACCAGTACGTGGGCAAGTTCAAGTGCACGCTCATGGACGTGGTGCTGGCCTGGGCCAAGGGCGGCAGCTTCCTGCAGATTTGCAAGATGACCGACGTGTTTGAAGGTAACTACCACACAACACAGGACACTCGATTATATCTATATGTCCCACTAAACATACCGCGTTGTATCATGAAATTCATGAAACGCCTTTCACTATACAAAAGTAACATACAATAATTTATTTTCGTCTCATTGATAGTTGATCCATTTTTAGGGTTCCGTAGCCAAAATGGCAAAAAACGGAACCCGTTATCCCATTATAGATTCGTCATGTCTGTCTGTCTGTCTGTCCGTCCGTATGTCACAGCAATAAAGAAAGGTCGCAATTAAATTAATTCTTGTACATGAAATCAAAACTCCGCAATAAGAAACAAACCTTTTAAGTGTTTGATATTTTGAGCATCATTCCACTTTGCCTCACCAAGTCGGAAGTGGAATGTCTTAAAATTTCCACTTGAGGCATTCCACTTTGCCCCACCAGTGGGGTGGTTTGGTGGGACAGAGTGTAATAATTCTATTTTATTTTGGTCAGTTATCAATGATTCATCATTCGTTTTTTTACGATTTTTATGACTATTCTGGTAACACGATCGATTTTGTTATCGATCAGGTTCGATAATCCGCTGCATGCGGCGACTAGAAGAGGTGCTGCGGCAACTTTGCCAGGCTGCCAAGAACATCGGCAACACGGACCTCGAGAACAAGTTCAGCGAGGCCATCAAGCTGCTCAAGAGGGACATCGTCTTTGCCGCTAGCTTGTACATGTAGACATTAAACCTGGGCCCTTTTTGATAAACGTCACAATTTACCAATTGGCATGGCAATTTTATATCCATCCATTGCATCAACCAATTTGAAATAAAAACAAACTACTCATAGCTACACCTTAAACCAAATTGTCATTGTAATTTACAATTGTCACGTTTATTTAATAGGGCCTTGTTATTATAATATATTACTTATATTTCCAAACGATTTTTTATTATATTCTTCTGATATAAGGGTTCAATTGAAACGAATGATCACAATGTTATAAGAGAACTTTATTGTTGTAATTACGGTATATCTATAGCATGAACTGGCAAGTAACAAAAGAACAGTATTATACTAGAATTATTACGCTAGAGAACCATGTTCACAGAGTCGGCCGTGCCCAATTATGATACAACTATTTCTCGTTAACTAAGTATAAGAAAATTAATTTGAAAACAGTGACATCGCTTTTCTTCTCATAATCTCCAAAGTACTCGTATAAATTTTGAATATACTCCTAAAAAGCTTTAACAGGGAATGATCGATAATGGGATTCATTACAAGAGACGATAACCGATTTATATTATACTTCTCATAGAAAAATGTACATACACCGACAAGTATTATGGCAAAGATAAGAGATCACTGTTCCTTCCCTTACAAACTTATTGCATATACGAACCTAGTGACTCGTTTAAGGCGAACTTCCCGGCAATAAATACCTCGGAATTCGCCTAAAACGCCGCTTATTATACACAAAAAGATCACAATTGAAACATTTAAAAACTGCTTACGCTATAGTCTCATTTGGTGCCTGAATTGATATGTTCGAGAACTCAATGCGAAATAAACGCTAATTCTGTCTAGCTATTACACATTTCAGTAATTAAACGAGGTATTTGTTTTGTGTCTATTAGTTTACAAACTAACCCGCGATGTGCAAGTCAAAATATCATACCGCACGAGCGAGCTCCGCCTAGACTATGTAAGTATACGCTATTATTATCTTTTTAATACTTAGACCTTACAGTAACACCCTCCGGCGTGTCGACTGCTATGGAAGACTCGACGCTTACAAGAAGCACTTTCAATACATTTTCAGTCGCCCGCCACTCCCCAGAGAAACGATCCTACGCCATTTATATCGACTTACTGTATTTTTACAAAATGTACAATTTCTCAAAAGCGCCCCAACTGTATGTATATGTGTTGCGGTTAGTGATTAGGTTATGATTCGATGACGTGTGTTTGTTACAGTAATCTTTCTGTCCTTTCTTTTTCAGAAAACATGGTTAAATTATGTAAGTAAAAATGCTGAATTGTGAAAGGGGTGAATTAAAATTATTGTCTTTCTATTCCAGAAAAAAGTTCTACTCTTCTCAGCGTAAGGTTAGTATTGCATTATTTATTATTTAAACAAAATAGTTAAATGGCTAGTTTTGTTAAAACTCAACTATATTATTATAAGTGATTGGATTTTGCCACATAAATATAAATCCACCGAAATTTTTTGGAAAGTTGAAATTACTGTAACATTTTTCTACTTTGAGAGAACTCCAAGCTTGCTACTGTCCCTTTGTGTAGTGTAGATACATGTAGGTATGTGTATGTATGATACATGTATCACGTAAATATCGGTCCCGTCGAACGAATGTGTGAGATAACACGAAACAAACACTGTGGTTTGGCACTCAACTTCTGAACTATTTGTAAACACTTGCCTTTTGTACTATTTCAAAAACTTGCCGTAATTTATAAAATGATATGATCGATACGGACAATAGCAAGCTTCACGATACAATGATATAGGTAATATAAAAATCTATTAATTTTAATACATAAATCTGAATATTATTCCTATATAACATTCACATTTAGTTTAATTACAAACGAGTTTATTAAATACGCTTAATTTCATATGGGAGGCTTTAAATTTATGAATGATTTAAATGTTTCGTATCCAGGTCGTGAGAATCCAAGTAAATGATATGCAAAATATAATGCTTGCGATAGGTTGATATGACGTAGTTTTACACCACAAAGTCGAATGGTACGACTTAAATATTAGCAACACACCTTAAAATTGTAATAGGCCATTTAAGTTAGTAAAATATTTACAATAAAAATACGAAACTGTTTACAGTTTCTCCAATACGACATTACTCGAAGATTAGGCGAGAAAAACACTAACAACTAGACGAGGCCAAGGAGAACAGCGTCGCGAGGCTCCGAGTTGACGAATAAATATAAATATTTAACCGTGAATATAAACCTTCAGGACAACTAAACTGGTTACTGTTCAATAATTGCTCGTTGAACGTAACATGCTGACCAAAAGTTTCTCAGTCCTCAGCTTTATGCTCACGATAGACTCAACTCGCGAGACCGTCTCAATGGCACAACGACCTTTATATAAAGTACACAGGCACACATAAATCCAGCAACATAAACATCTACAAACAAAACAGTCCTTATTTACATGAACACTATGCAACTATAAAATACGTTTGCGATTAATTTGATTGACAGATATCGAGAAATAAATCGTGTAAGGTTCAACATAGGTAAATTTTTCTAAAACAGTTTCAAACGATATTATCTTTACATTATCTTTCAATACCTATTAACATTAGCTATAATTTATAAGATCTCAAAGTTTGTGATAATCCTCAATTTAAATTTAACAAGGTATAAGTTAACTACCTATTTACTGTATGCGTCTGCATTAGTTACATTATGAAACGTGACAACTTAACACAGAAGACAAAATATTTAAGTTATTATCGTATCCTTATTCGAATAGATAATCCTGTCTTAAAACAAGATCGAAAGTTCATTTGGTCGGACCAAAACTTCAGTCGGTAAAATTGATCAAAACTCTTTATATAACCCCGGTGTGCGTATGGCCGCATCGCCGTAGAGGCTCGATGCTTTATTCTTATCAATATTTATCCACTTACGAAATGGAAATGGAAAAGACATTTCGAGTAAAGTAGCCGTGTTCCTCCCTGTTTACTGCCAGCTATGGCGATGCGACCGCTACACATCGCACCATGTAACACAGTTCACAACTGTTCGTCATTCACTAGCGATGCTCGAACACGTACGTACGTCGACCTTGGAAGCTTCCTTGTCGGAGATTTGAAAAACTGGAGTATTGTGAAAGCTTCGCGTCGGTCGCGTGGGGCGGGCGGCGGCGGCGGCGGCCTAGCGGAGGTGGTGCGGCGAACCTTGCGCCAGTCACGTGCTGCCCGCCGCCAGGAGCACCAGCGCGGACAGAAGCGCGAACACGGGCTCCACTCTACCACCACGACCGCAAGATAGGATCTCGATTTCCTGTCGAACACATTTCTCATTAGAATGTTTAACCCCTGACGCAAAACGAGGGGTGTTATAAGTGTCATAAAAGTCATGGAAACCATAAAACTATTGAAGAACTCAATCCTGAGGCCTGAGAGTGTTAAACTAAAAAGAGACGCGGGCAGCAGTCGGCGCGCGCTGGAGCCTTGCATTGTTCTTCATTATTAGTGGAACAGCGACCTAAAAGTTGTGCTGTTTGTGTAACCTCTCGGATGGTAAGAGATGCAGTACCTGTGGCAGCGGCGGCAGCACTTAATAATTAATTGTCTAAATAGCATCTTGTAAGTAGTGCTGTATCGTGTTACCTCCGGGTGGTAGGAGACGCAGTGCCGGGGGCGGCGGCGGTGCGCGCGGGGCGGGGCGCGGCGGCAGGCGGCGCGCGGCGCGGCCTCGCGCGGCCGCACGTCCAGCCGCTTGGCGCCGCACGGGCACAGCGTGTCCACCACCAGCAGGATCAGGTTGCTGTGCGGTATCTTCTGCACGCTGAACGGCCTGGGAACACCATCAACATTTTCAGGATTAGGTGTTGAGGTAGGTCTCTTCACCATGTTATATTCAGCGAAAATTTAAGTAGTACCACCGAGCTAGATGGCTGTGCTCAGAAAACTTCGATATCGTGAGTCAGGTCTCCATACATTTTGTCTCGATATTAGCTTGACGTAGTGCGACGTCACGTCTGCGTAATGATTTACATATTGTGCTTTTCGCTGATCCTACTGTTCTTCGTCATTCGTCGATTGCTTATGTAGCGATATGATCGCGCCGCTACATAAAGTAATCTCATAATATCATGTTGAGTCGACTAGCGCCAGTTTTGCGCCAGCGCCATTTTGTTGATTTTTTGCAGGCGAACGAGCCTGCGTTTGCTAGCCTACAAAACAAGGACTCTAAAACTAATCTTATAGCAGTACCTTTGGTGTAGTAGGGAAAGGTGCCTCGACGACGAAGTGCCAATACGGTAAGTATTGGCACTTCGTCGTCGAGGCACGTCGTCGTCCTTACTGTTATTTTCCGATAAATTCTTTATCGTTTCATTTTATTAAATTTGCATTACCATGCGACTTCAATATACATCTTTAAGTAACTAATTATCGCCATGCACTTTGACAGGCATAACAAAGCATTTAAAGGCATTATTCGCATTTTAGTGAATTTAGTCAGTCAGGAGGTATCGGCACTTCGCCGTCGTGCCTACAGTTTTGTGTAACGAACCTTTCGCATCCGGAGTTGTGGCAATTCGTAAGTTTCCCTTTGAGTGGCTGGGCGGCACTGAGCCTGGCGGACTGCAGCGTGAACAGCTCGGCGCTGGTGTCGCAGGGGCGCACGGCGGCGGAGCGCGCGGCCTCCCGCGGCGGCTCGCGCGGCGCCGGCGCGCCTGCCTCGCGCGGCCGCGGCTCCTCGCCCGCCCCTGCGCCCGCGCCCGCCCCCGCCCCTGCGCCGTCGATTATGATCTCGTACGTGCCGCGGTCACGGTCTAGGTCGTCGTCACCTTCGGAGTCTTCTGTTTCGTAGTCCTCGTAATCTAGATAGAAGAACCGATGTTAGCGTTAGATTTGAATATACTGTTGACGCTATTGACCCTGCAATCCTGAAGAACTAATTGGATAAAATTAGTTTTAATTTCAGTTTATCATTTTTTAGCAATGAAAATGCACATTTTAGTGAACTGCTATGTTTGGGTTTAGTTACACATGGTAAGGAAAGTCTTTACGAATGGCTATTAGTAATTAACTCGACTTCATTTATTTACTCGTTTTTATTAGGTCGTTTTCTCGTTTATTTGTTTCTTTGTTTGTCCACAAATTAAGCAATTCATTTCAATATTACCTATATCTTCGTCAGCATGAGGATGTGCATAAGCACTCACAGACTCCCAATAGGGGAACCATACAGCTAGAAGGTTGGTGAGGTAACCTCCAATCCACGCCAACGGTTTTACAGGCTGCAACACAACGAAAGAATTCAGTATTAAGCACACATAATTATGCGATCAAATTACAAACTACCTTATAATTTGCTTCAAAATTTACCCCTAGTTTGTTGCTACTGCCACTGAATGGATTCCTGGAGTCGGGACATCGGCCCTGGTGGTCGTGAACGGTAACTTTCTTGTAAATCCTATCTTGTACCAGTGAATCCATTATGGTCCCATCAACTTGTCCGAAGAAACGTCCCGTCTGTGATACGTCCTCAGAGAGAATGATGAAGCCGTTATCGTCCAGGATATAGCAGTCCAGCTCGTCTCCAGCACAAGTCTTCTTACATACACTACCAGCAGTGCACTGTAAATGAGGCGCCTAAATTAGGAAAGATTAAAGAATTTACTGGATGACGCTAAATTCCATTGACTTAAAGATTTCAGCATAAGGTTGTTACCAACAGTATACTCACAGTAGACGTAACATTCAAGAAGTGCCTTGCAAGTGATTCCAATTGAAAATGTAGTCCTACAACAGCTGCCGGCGCTCGGTGGCCCCTGGACTCCACGAAGACCGCATGAGTCGCCAGAACAAGCGGCGGTCTTCCGCTGAGGTCTTCGGCTTCGGAGCCATCACGGAAAGGTACAGAGAACACGAAGCTCTCCGGTTCAATGGAGTGGTGCTCTACAGCGCGGCGGTACCACTCTGAGTCGAATGCTCGAGCATACTTCTCGCTAAAATGCCTGGAACAGTGTTTAAAGGGCAATAATGAGCTGGATGTTGTTAATTCTTTGGTTTTGTTGCAGTTATTAGGTACCTAGTTGATTGCATAGTGTTTTCAGTCCAAATATTTTCAGCATGGAAGTGAGTTCATTTAAGTACCTATAGAGTGTTCTTTATAAGCCTCGATATCTCGTTCGCGTGAAATCTGATAGTGGCTCATTTGAAGACTAGCTTATGAAATTAAGAACCATGTTTATATAATTAATAAATCGTAGTTTTTTGTACTCACGGTTCTGAAGATTCTGATGTCCTGGATGTGTTGCTGTTCTCGGTCCACTTGAGCAGGCCGCTGCGTGTGGCGATGAAGGACAGCGTCACTTGGAACTTGTGGAACCGGCCTTGTCTGTAAAGGCACACTTGCTTTATTTATATAACTAAACATCGATCGTTCTTTATCTGTCAGATGGTAAACGAGAATTATGATGCTCATTACGTTACAATAACGTTTGGACAAGCTTAACGCTACTGAAATACGTAGAATTAGTCTTCTTGATGCGTTGATGAATGGGAAACCTTCAGGCTTCTTCTACAGGTCGATGCTCATGTTCGATGGAATAGGTTGTAGTTACGACTAGGTCAATGGTAACTTATAACTTTTTCTAGACTGCTATGCTGGTCCACTGGCTATTGACCGACTATGATTGCAAAAGTTATGATCATAGGTTTGCTAATGTGAAAATCTTTCGTTTTTATCTTAGCCAAAATATGGTTGGTACAGTGGCGGAACTAATTCGTAATCCACTCATATTTCTCATGTCTCATTTCATATTTGTATTGTTACCTGCAATTTTTAGACTATTGCAATAAGAGAGCCATCGCCACTTATAAATATGCACCAAAAAGATCAAAATTGTATGTGTTTACGTTGGTTGCACGACGACTTTGTTCCCCCACTGTAATCTATAATATTATCTTACTGTTTGCCTGCCCAAAACAAAAAAGCTTACCACCGATTCAGTCTCTATTTGGTTTTATTAAAACCGAATCAGAGGTTTTCAATAATAATAGAATTCCATAATCCGAGCGAGCTGAAAAATCCTTTGGATGCTAGAAAAATTAGCTTATTTAACTATATCGATACCATACCTCTATCCTCAATAGCAGCATTGCCATTACATAAGTAAACCAAACCTAACTAAAGTCCTATAAATTGTTAAAAAATCTTTCCTATATTTTGCTACCCTTTTGTTTCTTAAATTAACTATTGATATACAGGGTGTCCCAAAACTTTGCCACACGGAGGAAAAGTACCTTAAATATTGAAGATGCGAAATTTTACTGAAAGAAGACAATTTGATTTTTGAAAAATCGTCTGCCTTAACCAGAAATCGAACCCACCAAAAACTTTTTTTTTATTATTATTTTTACGATACTAATCGAAAGGGTTACTCATAAGGATTATTTTTTCTTAAGTGATACAAAGGAAGACCATGATATTTAACATTTAAATTATTACGGATTGTATCAATTTGTATCGAATCATATGCGATTTTAAAAAAAATCTTAGAATGCAGTTCCGTTTCTTTTTAAAAATAAAATGAAGTCTTCTATTAGTAAAATTTCCTTTCTTCAATATTTAAGGTACTTTCCCTCCATGTGGCAAAGTTTTGGGACACCCTGTATATTGATATGATAGGCCTTATTGTATTGTGCATTGCCATGGCATTGCGAAATCTTTATTGAATTTTCTTCTGGCATTATAAAACAAAGTAGTGGTCTAGTTTGTGATGATTTTAAAATAAAGAAAACCAACAAAAACCAAAAAAGTGCGTGTTCATAAACTCAATTTAATTTCTTTACTATAAAACGCAGTTTAAAAAGATTAACGTAATAAATTAACTAATAGTAACTCCATTTTAGGAGCACCATTTTAAGAAGTTACATAAAGTCAAGTGCGTTTTAAAGCAAAGTAAGTAATATTACTACTTACCATATAACTTTCTCGTAGTCAAATAATGTTGGCTTGCCACGAATCTAATGAGAACAAGATCACCCAATCCACCATACCTTTTAGCTGAAGCTACAATTGTTGACAAAATCTACAAAACCGTGGAGATAATTTTTGATTACTGTACCTTGTCAGTAGAGCCATTAAAGTCGCTATCGGGCTAATCGTGTGACAAACACATATAAAATTAGTGAGGTAATTAAATTATTATAGTTGGTGACTTGAAGTAAAAGTGTTAAAACTAAAAGTGGTTCATGCAAAGCTTTGCAGGAAGTTTTGCATTTCGCTCCCTTTTATAATTTTTTAAAACCCCGTTTTGTTGAAAGATTTTTTAAAATTCTTTTATTTACTTTAGGCATGGTACCTACCTAGCTAGTTATAGCATTCCGATAGGAAGATGGATGACTTGCTAATGCTATAAATGCTATACCCTGGTTACGGGTAACACTTGCTTACGTCATCTCCGCTATCGGTATTGAAAATTACTTTCATTCATCTCATCTCATCTTTGACTCTGTTTCGTTTTCCAAGAGGATCAAATCACTATTAAAATGCACTATCACAATTATTTTGAAATGATTAAGTATTTGCTTTGCTTGTTATAAAGTCGAGCAACTGGAGAGTGACGTAAGCAAGCTCACTCCCGGAATTCCAGATATTGTTTTCTTGGATCATGACTAGGTTTTTAGCGAAAATAGCTGGCAGATACCGAATCGGTTTGAATCGATAATTACGAATTTAGACTTGTAGAATATTTTTTGTCTTATTTCTAACCCTGTATTTAGATTTTCGGAGCTTTATAAATTAAGGGTTGGGTTCATATTGATTAATATACAAATTGCGATTGCACGGTGTATTTAATTCATGCTATATCTGAAGTTTGTAACTTACTGTGAGTGGTGGCTCGCGTGTCCAATGTGAGCGTCCAATTCCTTGATTACCATAGCGTCCCTGATCAGCGATTGAACTAAAGTTTTGTCACCTGTGGATAGGAAACAAAATAAAATATTAATTTGTTGTTTGTATAGGTACTGCAAAATTGTATAAGTTGTCATTAGACAAGGATTGGTCAGTTGAAACTAAAAGCCAACTGGCAACTACGCAGTCGACTGTCAGTACGCTTGCAGTTGGCGTACAGTTCTAATAACGACTGCACGCTGCATCAAAACTGCAATTTGCCGACACGTCTGGGAAGAACTGCTAGAGCTCCCTCCCCTTCGACACTGCTCCCCACCGCGTCTGCCATTCGGCAGTTACCTCCCGCTAAATCTCGCGCCTCCGCACCCCCCACACCTCTATCCGCGTTCTGACGCGCCACCTCCATCCAGCGCGGATTACCTCAAGGTCTGCGGGCAACACTCCAGCGAGGACTGGTAGTGCAGCAGTACTGGCGGATCGGTAGGCCTTCGTTAATAAACTAGGGTCTGCCGCTGACCCCTGAGCAGGGTCCGGCTGATGGACTGGACCTTGAGGCGCTCATACCAGCATGCAGCGGCATACACGATCGTGGCAACAAAGGGCTCTGGTACAAAATGCGTAGGCCTGGAAATCGAATGCCCCAGGAAGACGCCGAGACACGCGACATTTTCCCGAAGCATTTGGCCGCGAAGTCGACTATAGACTGCGCATGCTTGCTGCACAGGAGGCCCGAGTCAACCACCACGCCCAGCACGGTTGCCGAGTCAACACTCCGGATCGAGTTGTAGCCAAGTTTAAGGGGCCATAATAGAAAAACATGGTTTGCGCGGGCCATATTTTTATAAAGAAAACGTAAAGTTGTAGCCACAAAAAAAAACATACGACAAGCTAAAGAGATTATCTAGTACCTACAAGTATTAAATTGCGTATAAACCTCACAGATGATTGTAAAAAAAAAAACAGAATATCATCAAAAGCGCTTGTCGCGGGCCATATTTTTGGCGTAAATAATAGCGGAAACTTGTTGAATTCTACATCAAAATACACTTTAACGTACTGAGCAGTTGCTCCAATAACTTTTTTTTAAGAAAGATAATTGTGCTAAAGATTATGATGAAAAAACAACGAAAAACATCGAAAAAGTGCAGAAGTGAGGTTATTTTCCATACTCTTTACACATAAAGAAAAAGACAGAGACAAGTGATTTCGCGTAACGGAGCCTTAATGGTTGAAGCTCTCTGGAATTTTCCTTTGATCGTCATCGTAGATGACGTGGCAGAGGAAAACTCCAGTACGGGAATAGGCCCATCTGTATGGAACTTACAGTAATAAGAATCTCTGTCCTGCTTCTTGTGCGCGTTGTGCAGAGTGAGCGCGCGCGGGCGCAGCGACATCCACTTCCAGCCCGGCCGCCCGGCGCGGGACAGGAAGTGCACCAGCTGTTCTTCGGGGCTGTTGAACGATTGCTCTGACGTCGACGCATATTCGCAATAAACCCTGTGGCAAATTAGACATTATGTCGTTAAAACTCAGTCAAGATACAAAAATTATTAAAAATAATTCAATTTGTCACTAACGTTTTCATTAAAGGAAATAAGGGTACCTAAGTAGTACAATATTACACATAGGTTCAAAAAAAACTGTGGGGTAATTAGGACTCACCAGTCAGGATGCACTTTCCAGTTATCTCCTTTGAAGTATTCCGTTACTGTAAATAATAATTACAAACCAATGAATATTAATTTCTTCAAGCTTCATAAACAAAACATTGAGATGATAGTGTATTTCTTAATAGGTACAGTGAATAGTGAGGTTAATCTAAACACTGCTCAAGTTTGTCCTCACTCCCCCTTTTCTCTAATTTATAAAAGATTAACGTTAAAATCTCACAGATTTACACATAAGGTTATATTTTGACTGACCGTTGAAAGGGTTATGCTTGAGCACAGATTTCTACCTGGCTGTAGAAGTTGCGCTAACGCCGCGTCGCCTACTGTCGCCTCGCATACTGTCGTAGGTACTTATTAGATTTTCACGCCGATTTCTGTTAATAAGTCTTACCGTTGATGGGGCTATGCTTGAGCTCCTGCTCGGCGTGCAGCTCGTACATGCCGTAGCCGTCGGGCAGCACGGCCGCCAGCGAGTAAGGCGTGCCGTCCACCGGGCTGTAGAAGTAGCGCTGCCGCCGCGTCGCCACGCGTCGCATGCCGTCGTATTGCACTTTCACGCCGATTTCTGTTTCGCCCTCGCGCTGCTCTATCATGTCGTGGCGGAGCTATAAAGGATATAAAGGGTCATTATGAAGTTCATTTCCATACAAAAAAGTAAACACGTACGTTATTATTATTATTATTATTATTAATTGACAGGCAAGCAGTTGAGACAACTGATAAGAGCCTGTATCCAGTTATATCATGAGTCGAGTTTATCTATCATTGGTTTTTAAATATTTGTCTAATCTATTCTTAAACTGATTCGTATTCTGTGCAGATATCACTTCTTCTGGCAACTTGTTCCAAGCTTCAACTACTCTATTATTAAAGAAATGTTTATGTGGATTGTTTCCTGATAGTGCCTTTGATAATTTGAGATGATCGTAGGTGTATGTTTCGTGAGTACTGGAAGAGTTGTTTATCAAAATTCTCTATGTCATAGTGTCCATGCAAGATTTTATATGTTTCTTTTAAGTCCCCACGTTCCCTGCGTTCCTTTAAAGTTGTGAGTTTCAGTGATTCCAGTCTTTCCTCATATGGTTTATTCTTCAAGGCTTTCGGGACTTTTGAGAACCTACGTTGAACTTTTTCTAGTAATTGAATATCTTTCTTGAAGTCCAGATTTGAAAAGCATATCTAAAATCGGCCTTACATAGGTTTTGTATAATATTTTCAGCATCATTTCAGGTGTTAAGTACGCGAAAGCTTTTCGGATGAGGTAAATGAAACTGTTAGCTTTCTTGGTCACAGTGGTGATATGATGTTCCCATTTTAGATCGTTAGCAACATGTACTCCTAAGTCTACCTGTACCTCTACTGGTCGTAGCGGAACACCATTGATTTCATAAGGGTTGTGGGGATTACGATTTCCAATGTGGAGAACTGTGCATTTGTCTATGTTGAGGTTAATAAGCCATTCCTTATATTATTATTTTTTCTTGATAATTTTTTTTTGCGTTTATAAAGTTCTTAAAAGTAAAGTAAAGAATAATTACATCAAGCAGCAGCGAGGTGAGGTTTACTCTAGAGTTCTCATCAGAATCCAACAACAACTCCACATCAGTCAAGTCTACGCTTGAGTACAGTGGACGTAATGTTTCAGTGTACTGAAAAAAAAAACATTGGTTACAATTTAAATAACACCACTTAGCTAAAATGTCTATACAAAATCGTGAAATGTAAAAAGTTACTTTCGTATTCCGTTTTACTTACTTCCTCATTTGTATACTGAAACAATAAAAATACGTGTAAGCTTTATAAAAATTATTAAATAATTTAACTGAATAGGTACTACAATAATAGTTTCTTACCAGAGGTCTCAAATCCGGATGATACAAAACATGCCCGTTGTTATCCACCATAAATGAGTATCCGTTTACTCCCAGCTGTAACAAGTAGTAATGTATGTCATACATTATACAGTTAAGTTATGCGAGCTGATTTACAGCTATGTTACAGTACAGTAAAAGCTGTTTTTTATTAAGTTTGTGGTAGACTAATTACCTTATAAGATGGCACGAGCTTCTTTATCTGTTCGACAGGAACGTCTGTTCCTACCACACCCAAAAGGTTGGCTTCCCTTTGCTGTAAATAAAATAAACTTTACAATAAAAAAAAACTTGGGTATCTCTGATGATCCGAATCCGCGAGCGTGTTTCACAGTTAGGCTCGACCACTACAGTTAATAAAGGAAATAGGAATCCTTTAATCTTAACTGTCCCTTAAGAAACGCTACACACATCTACACGACAGTTTCCTTATCCTATTACGGGAAATTGTAGCCATTCATCGCACAGGATGGCGGAAATGAGTTTCCTACTAAGTGACAAATAGTAGTAAGTAGTACTTAGTTACGTTTCCACAGGAAAAGCGAAGTGTTTGCTCACCGTGTGATTTCGCCTGTCGAAGATAGGTACTGTCACTGACGTCATCAGCTGGCCCATCCCATCGTCGTCCAAATTACTACTCTGTAATTAGAAATCAAACGTTTTATTTTTCTGAAATCTTGATCATTTTAGTGTTTTTGAAAATAATTATATCTGAATTTACATGAGAGTTAATTATACCGGGTGACGCGCAACGTGGGATAAATATATTTTTTTTTGTTCAAAATTTTTGATTTTGCGTTAGGTATCGTGTCTCTATTACTAAGCAAACCGCTGTCTTGGTTGATAATATGGATCTGGTAAGACGTTTGATATTTATGTCTCCTAACCTTTTTCTTAACTGAAAACCTAGTTAGTCGGTTGATATGAGATTAATAAAATCTTGTGCATTGCTTAATTGACCCTTACCCTGCCGCCGACGTAGACGGGGCTCCAGTGCACCGGGTGCACCGTCTGGTACATGACCAGCGGCCGCGCCAGCACCTCCACCAGGTGCAGCACCTTCGGCCTGATCTCGCTGTGCTCGTTTATCGTCACGTAAAACCCTGTTCAGCAAATATCATTTTCATTGGGAGACAGTCCAAGGTGAGTACGGTTAATTTGAAAATTTTACAAACTATATGATCATTAAAAGTTACAATTGGTCTGAAATAGTTGGGTTATGATACCACAAAAGGCTTAAAAGAGTTCTTATCTTAGGTAATCTTTGCCCCAAGTCTCCTTGTCGAGCCCCCAGGATTTTTCTCTGACAGATTTTGTATCAGATCAGATTTATAAAATTTTGTAACAGCCTTGTAAAATGTTGTAACAACATTTTAAAATTTTGTGACAGCTCTGACAGATTTGGCAACAGATCTGATATAGGTCTACTGACCTTTGTTAGTGCAAGCCATGTCCTTCATGTTGTGTCCGGCAGCTGCGTCCCCTCCGACTCGGTACGTGAAGATGCGCACGGGCATATGCGGCCAGTTCCACGTCCGGAAGACTCCCTTCACCCCGCCCGCCCCGCCGCCCGCGCCTACCACCGCTATTGCCTGGTTGCATTGACAACCTTGCCCAGTGCGGTTATACTGTAGGAGAAATAGATGGATGAGAATTCTATTCTCTATATACCTATAGTGTTTTAGTTGTTTTAATCTTTGAATTATTTTGTATCATTAGCATTGGCTATTATCAATTTCATATCATTACTCAGCTTTTTATAAGTAGGTATATATTTCTTTTATTGTTACCTACCTACTTATTTATCATGATTTTCTCAGCTTTTTAGCTTCAAAATTATTTAAATCATCAGGGACGATAATAACGATTGTCCCAGCTATTAGTGGTCGGCGAAGTACATCAATGTTTTCTATACTTTACCTACTGTCAACCTCAACCATCATCTCCTTCACTGCCTTCATACATTGCCTTCATACACCACCCATCTTTTCTGCGGTCTTCTTCTTCATCCTCTGCAGTCGGCCGTCACCGTTCTATTTTATTTTAATAAACTCACCCGGTGCAGTATCTCGAATGCCGAGGTGAGCGCGGCGGTAAGATTGGCGGTGCCGCCCGAAGCCTCGGCCGACCACAGCGTGGTCTTCAACTCGCGGATGGTCTCTGGCACAGCCTAGTTAAGAAAACGTTTATCAATAAAACATAAACGCCATTAGGCTTACCTACCTTTAGTTATTTAGTTCTATTAAATCGCGTCACGTAAAAAGACCGCTGAACAACAAGCGAATGAAAAGCGCGCGTCAACAGTCTAAGTACTAAGTAGATCCAAAGTTATATAAAATTTCTTTAATAATATGATACCATGAACACGCTTATCACAAAAAAGTTTAAACTTCAGCTTAGCTTACGAGAATTTCCTCGTGCATCACTTGAAAAACTTTAATTTTCATTCATAGATTAAGTTTTACGTGCTACCTACTTAGTAAAAGAAGGAAGACCTACAACACACCTAAAAACGACATTTTTAACCGGTGATTTCAGTTATAATGCTTTTATTAACGTTTTAATACCTACTTTTTCCGAGTTGTTTGATATAGAATCTGCGCGTGTATGAAAGGGCGTCCTCGCTTATTCGACTACAATAGGGGCACTGCTGAAAGCAGCGAATTCGTTCAACTCTTTAAAAGACTTCATTCTAGCAACCATTGAGTGGAAAATAGACTTACAAATTGAATGGATATTGATTTATTTCTCTGAAAACGTTTACTAACATTATTTTTCTAAACATGATAAATGATTTATAAACTGTAATTAATTAAAAATTGTATTGTAATTCATAGGTACGATTGTACCTTTGAATTTGAATAGAATAGGTAAGTGAACATTATTAAATTATGTTCATAAACTTACCACATTTAACGAGTAGGTACTTATTATAATATCCATTCAAATCTTAGTCAAAGAAAACGATGTCAAGGTTTGCAGTAAGGGAAGTTAGCATGTTTAAAACGTTTCACTATCTGTAATAGGTGGAACAAGACACGAGCGTCCTCGGCTTGGCTATGGCTTTGCCTGACCTGAACCAAGTTACACAAAGCAAGTTGCATAAGAGTGGAGTAAACCGCAAACAGCCCAAGGCTGCACCACTGAGCGACAACCTTGGAAGTTGCAGCCTCTATTGTCTTTTGGAGTTGTTCGAGATGACTTTGGCGCGCTCATGATACGCTTCATATTATTTCCACGAGGGAAGGTTTTGTTTCATACAATTTTAGAATAAAGTTAAATAGATTGCGATTTTCAATTGCAAAATCGCTAGGTTATAATGAGTTGCGTTTTTCTTATTTAATTATTAACAATTTCTGTGGTGTTTGGGAAAGGGACATTTTACAGACAAGTAAGCATTCACGAATGTACAAAAATAAAATGGATGAATCCTGAATTACACTGTATTTACAAGCTCATATAAGGTGAACTAATCAGTAACAGATAAAAAAATATATTTACTTATAGAAAAAAATTAAAAAAACATTATCCAACTAAAGCAGATTTCTCATATTTTTTTTCATAATTTATATTTATTTCTTACTTATTATGCGACCTCATTTCGTCCAACCTCTTTATTTCGAACTATCATAATCAACCTTTTTTTAACAATTCTTGTTTAAAACTACTTGGTATCAGTGTATTTTATTTTTATAGGTACTTTTTAATACATGTTGTGTAGTTGTGTAGCATATGCAGATGATATTAAAATATATCGTGAAGTAGCTTGTATAGGTGATGCTATGCTTTTACAGCATGATATTGATATAATTGATTGATTGTTCATAATTGGTGCATGAGTAATAACATGTCCTTGAACGTTTCAAAGTGTGGTTACTTTTACAAAGAAATTGCCAGTGCAATATCCCTACAACATTAATAACATTCAACTAAATCGATTAAATCTAGTCAAGGATCTCGGAGTGTGGTTGGACCCTAAATTAAGTTATACATATCACTATGATAGTATTATTGCAAAAGTAAATAAGACTCTCGGTTTCATTTCGAGAACTACAAAACCTTTTCGAAAACCTGATAGTATTTTGTTGTTGTACTTTACCCTTGTTAGAAGTGTTTTAGAGTATAACTCGATTGTGTGGTGTCCCCATTACAATAACCACATTGATAGATTGGAGGGTGTTCAAAGACGTTTCCTACGTCATCTTAGCTCAAAACTGGGCCTCAGGCGTAAGTTACCTACGTATGAAGCCAGGCTACAGCGCTTTGGGATGAATTCGCTACAGTCCAGATGCTCGATTCAGGATCTATCAATTTTGTATAAGATCGTTAACAATCAGTGGGACGCCGTGGATTTGTTGAGCCATCTGTCATTTAAAATGAGCGGTAGTAAGCGAAAACCTAAATTATTCTCCGTGCCAGTCTGCAACAATAATGTAACCCATAATAACCCGTTGTTCCGAATCTGCAGAACTTATAACGAAAATGTTAACAATTTGGATGTATTCTCACAAGGGTTTTACTCTTTTAACACAGCAATAAAACGTTTATTTCATATAATAGATCCATAACTGTGACTATTGATTATTATGGTATTTTGTATTGTCATGCATGAAATATTTTTGTCTCGTTTGTATCTTTTTTTTATTAGCTTAACACTTGTCACTTTAAAGAATTACTGTTCTATGTAAACGTTGTGTACAACATTTATTGGAATTCGATTTAAATGTGAAACCTAATTATTAGCTCTTTAAAAATGTGTGAAATTGTATTCTGTAGTTGTGCCTTTCAATAAATAAAATAAATGTCCGACAGCATAAAATGTTAGAATATTCTATCTATCTATACTTATCCTTTCCTCACATTAAATTTTACAACTCTCATCCTTTTTCACTCTATTTTTTTTTTCTTTATTATTCCAAGAGGTGGTGTTAGGAATAAAAACGCTTCTTCTTCTTCTTTCACGCTCGCTGTCGCAGCAAAATTGATTTTTGCTGCAGTTGCTTGCTTGCAGTTTTTACGCGCCCATAAGCGCCCTTTTTGTGCTGGAGAGGTGAAAATTCACTTTCGTATTCAAATAGTAAAGATATAGCAAATAAATTTGAAAATAATTCCTTTTTTTTACTAAACACATATTACCTATGCAAGATAGAAAAAACTCATAATATATTGTTTAAAACTGAAAATAAATAAAGTTATATACAATCTTTACTGTGTATCGACGAGAAATGAAATCTGAAAGAAATATTTTAAATTAGTTAACTAAGTATATTTAAAAGGAAAATTTCATAATGTAAATCTCTTGATTCGTAAAGTCAAATGTTTATTGGTACGTAAGCTAATAAGACTTCAGTTCATACATAAGTAAGTCATTGGATATATTAAACAGGCAGTTAACCAGCGTCGTTAACGGGAACAAACATGTGGATGTGTTATGGAACGGGCGTAACAACTCTTGAATTCGAGTTTAGGGAAAACGGTGGAGGGCGAAGGTGTTTGCCGATTCAACGGTTTACCGATTAGGGGGAACTTTTATCAACTTTGTGGCTCTTCACATGGAATATAATCTTGAATAAGATCGGTTCAATACATAGAAAAAGATGAAAATTATTCTTGTAAACCTATCTTTTTACCCGACTGCGGGTTATGTTTTTCGCGCGTATCTTGTAAGTATGTTTGTATGTATGTATGTAATATTCTTTATTACCTCATATCTCTCAAACGGCTGAACGGATTTCTATGATTAAGATATCGTTAGATTGGTCTTTTCAGCCCAAGTGTTCCTAAGAAGGTGGCGTTATAAAAAAACCAACATGGCGGCTGTACGGTGCTATTATACGTAGTGAAAAAAAAAATTTTTTTTTAGAATACTGCAATATGGGTGTCAAATTAAAGGGCTTATTATAAGGATTTCAAAAAGGTATATCATGACCGTAAAATATAATAACTAAAAAGAGATAAATAAAAAAATAAATAAAAAAAATAAAAAAAACCCGCCTGCATAAAAAGACAAGTCGACTGAAAAGATGGAAACAAGATTAAATAAATATTAAAGGCAACATGTCATAATAACATGCAGTCGGAGGCATATAATTCAATCATTCATAATGTCACTTTCTTTATGCATGCCTCCGACTGCATGTTATTATGACATGTTGCCTTTAATATTTATTTAATCTTGTTTCCATCTTTTCAGTCGACTTGTCTTTTTATGCAGGCGGGTTTTTTAATTTTTTATGGTGAAATGCAATTAGATGACTTTCAAGCACCGTAACTTTTTCGTCACTAAAAGTTCGAAGTAATGTCGACAGAAAAAACTGTGTAAGTTAATACATTATTATGAGCTAACATATTTGTATACTTTTCGTAACTCGGAATCTGTTGGATTAAGATTTCCTTTTTTTAAGTCATTTCAGTATCCTACTTTGATGCGCTAAGTATATAAACGTGTTGCACTTTAACGTAGCTAGCGTATTCCAGATATTTGCACACTGGTGTTTGTTTATCCAGTTAAGTTGGGGAATATAACTCGATCAAACGATCAGACCCAAAATCGAACAGAGACCACATTTCAGGATAAGATTAAGATAAAACACTAAGTACTTTCTTTATATAATTTATGTAAAAGTGTCGTCAATGAAATATACCTTCTAATTTTGATCATTTATATGTTTTTTCTACGTGGTACGCTCGGCTTCTGAAAAAGCTCAACCACATTGTAACTCATTAAAAAGCAAAGTCGCGCTAATGATTGCATTTAATAAAAAGATGTGTGTCTTCATACAGGTGTAGGTTTCTTGCCACAGTCGCTTTCCCGTTCCTCTAGCACTTTCAACAGCGGCATGCTTCTTTGGATTCAAAACAAGCCCTGTCTTTTAAAAAAACGTCAAATTCATATGGCAGAAAGTTGAAAGGAAAAGCGCCGCACGGATTTGAGAACGTCTGTATGGCTGAAAGTCGAAAGGGAAGTCGCACGGTTTGGAGGCAATATTGCGTTTGTCGCAAGTTGATTTGAAAGTTGAAGCGACTTGGTGAAGACAGAGGTGTGGTAAAGAGCAAAAGTATTTAGTTACTTCAAAGTCACATATTCTGAACCTCAGCTTGCCTCATCTATGCTCCGGAAAGTTTTCTCTCTGTTCGATTTTCCCCCGTTGACGGAGCTACCCCGCTCAATAAGGCCACCCCCTCTCTCTCGGGACTCTGATTTTATCCAAAATACCTTTGACTTATGAACTAAACGAGATACGAGGTGAAGATAATGGCGTCGGATATTTATGTCGGTGTTCGTACGTATGAGTTTATTAAACGAAGGTAATGCCTAAACCTGCTATCATGTAGTGTGGAATACTTACGGGAATTATGGGAGATGTATGAGACGAGAAGATGTTATTGAGTTCTAATTTATTTATTTCATATTGGATCAAATTATCAGTCATCTTTTACTCTAGAATCTCTTCTTTTATTTTGAAACTGATTCCTAAACTCTTTAGGTAATTGGAATAACAATTATAAGAAAAAAACATAAAAGACATTACACTTCAGTTTTCCGCGCGTAGGTAGGTACCTAATAGGTATTCCTGAAATACCCAAAACACATAAGTATACGGACTGCAACTGCAACGCGTATTTGGTATTATAGGTGTTTTACAATAAACTTCGCGTTAATTAAAAGTACGTGTGTTTTGTTTATATCAGTAAAGACATGTTTTTTATGCTTTGTATACCTACACGAATTATCAAATGAGCATGATTTTCTCAAAGTCGTGACGTGAGTCTGAATAAATAATTTTAGGAGGAAAACTAACTGAATATCTGATGGGGCTCGTTGGAAGGTCGGACGTGTCAAAGCATGTGTGGGAGGAGGGAGGGGGAGGGGAAAACTTTTCACTTAGCGTGATGCCCTCCATTACAGGAGAACAATATAACGTGCACTGCGAGCCGAATAACTTGTACTAGGTACTTATTTGTAGTTTTAGGAATAGTAACTGCTTTTTTCTAAGAAATGTCACGATCGTTTATTACGACTTTGATGAAACTAAGTTTCATTTTAACTTTATTAACTAGATTAGCAAAATCTTAAACATTAACTTACCCTAAATTGTTTACTTTTTAACGTTACCAGTGTAATTTATCCTAAAAATTCTAATCAGTGCAAATGGAAGGTTGCTGGTACTTATGACACGGGTTTTCCCAGTATAACGTACCAGCTGTAATATTTTCTGTAATTAGAATAAGTAGGATAAATAAAACTGTACTACAATTTTTGTGAAAAGGTGAAATAAAGATTATTATTATATTATTATTATTTTTGTTTTTTTCCAAGTAGGTATACAAGTTTTAAGCTTTTTATCAGAACCCACAAACAGTGATGGCAAGCCAGCCCGCCTAGATATACATTTTAATGCTACGGCTCTACCTGTGGCCAAGACTTTAACGTGTTAATTTACAAACGACAGTACTAAATTTACTTAACGCCTTAGCTAAAGCGTAGTTGGACATTGCCATTAATATTAACGTTAACGTAGGTGGAGCAGTAGCATAAAAAGGAGACAACTCGCCGTAGGCTGAGATTTTCTTTTCCTGGCATTAATTTTATATTAGGTACATTTTCTGTAGCGTTTTGAGGTTAGATACAAACAACATGGAGGACTTGACTAAGATAAGTCAAATAAATTATCTACTCAATAAAACTGTCTTCAATCCCAGGAAATATATCGTTACGAATGAAAAAATAATACAATATTATTATTGGATTTTATTTTGTTGAGGCGGTATCTAAAAAGGCGGTATAGTATCATTAGTGGCCATTGTCCTTTGCCGCTGTTCTCGGAAGTAACTAATTAAATATCTTCCCCATGGTTAGTTAGTACGTTAATTATTGTCGTAGTGCGTAAGCGACAACGGCCAACTGCCATCGTAATAGAAGGTCGCATTAAGGTCCGATCCGATCCGATGGAATCCATTAGGGCACCCGCAGACGCCGACAGATGCGTATCGCGTAATGCCGCGGGTCGCACGCGATACCTGCATTTGCCACTAATTTACAAGTATAGATTTGATCGTTACATTATAGCCTGATTGTCCCGTGGCTTAGGTACACAATCGCTCCATTTTTCGTGCATCAATGGACTTTAACTCTTTTATTTAAGCATTAAACCTTGTGGCAATTTGTGCGAGCGGTTAAGCGGCTTTGCGCTTCATTAATTCGTTGAGAGGTACCTACGTTACGTTTACCGGAAAACGTGGAAGCCTCCTTCATAATTCAAACATGTTTTAGTTATTGGCTTTGGATCTTAAAACAAGGGCATTCTTAAATAAACAAGTAGGTAAGTAAGTAACTTTTGTTTGGTAAGCTTGTCCTATTGTTTATTATAAAATTACCTAGCAGAGTTTTAAAAACTTAACAAATTGGTTCTAATAGTAATCTATAGTAATGTAATATGTCTTCAAATCTGATGATTCTATTTGACTGAAAAGTTGGAAAAGTTAGGTATTTATGTTTAGGTAAGTAGGTAGGTAACGTTCATTTGATTTCACTCTATCTCTAATCTATTAACCACCTGACTTGTCAGTTCCAAACATATTAAATTTCTAATTTCATTGTAGGTACTTATTCAAAGTTCTACATTAAATTAATTTTATAAATATTGTTAAAAGAACTAAAACTGGGCCAATTTGATAGATAACATCACTGACGTGAAGAATAATATAGAGGTCAATGATAACAATTGACACTTCATCAAAATTCATTAAAGTATCTTCCAATGGCGGGCACACAATTACTATTTTATTTTTTGAAATTAACTTTTTTTTAGTAAATAATAAATAATACTAAAAAAAAATTTTTTTTTCACTACGTATAATAGCACCGTACGGCCGCCATGTTGGTTTTTTTTATAACGCCACCTTCTTAAGAACACTTGGGCTGAAAAGACAAATCTAACGATATCTTTATCATAGAAATCCGTTCAGCCGTTTGAAAGATATGAGGTAATAAAGAATATTACATACAAACATACAAACATACTTACAAGATACGCGCGAAAAACATAACCCGCAGTCGGGTAATAACAATAGAATTAACTTTTAATAACAGAGTTAGTCATATAAAGCCTAGTCATTTATTTATGTTGTTATCGATTTACGAAATTTAACTACCTATCACTTAAACTGTCATTGTGTGAACTATCACAAGATATAATAAAAAATTTAAAATATTTATTTTATAATAGCTACAGACAGACTAGCTAGCTACTAGACATTGCAGTATTATGGTGTCATTGAGCTATTTAGACCTTAGTAGAAGTCTCAAAGGAGGCCTACAACCGCGAAATAAACGTCAAGCTTAAATCAGGTCTGACGTGGAATCCGTCCCACCCACCTGTTCCAAGCCCTTGTTTTAATTAAACTTATGTCATCTAATTGCTCATGATTGCATGTTCAGTAAACACGCCCTGACGTATACAATAACGCGCGTAATAAGACGACTGAGTGTCGTACGACGTTATGGCACAAGTTTATGTAGTTACTTATTCTGTGGACTTGTTGAAACAAGCCGCGTGAAACACGGTTATGGGTGACGTTTTATTGCTTCACCTACTGAATGTCACGGCTTTTTATTGTGAAATTCTGCTTGTTTAGTTGTATTGTCTGTTAACGACTAAGGGGTTATGAAATAGCGGAGAATGTAAGTGAGTAGGTACCATTGGGATATCAAAAAAGATAAAAGTAGACAGGAATGTATTCCCTGCCCTGTAGTTCCATTATTGTTAAAGAAATCAGAAACCAAAGGAACTTTACTGAAATAAAAAAAACGTTACAATTTTTTTTTGAATCGTCACTATTATGTTTTCTTTGTACCAACTTCGTTTCGATTTCCTTTCTTTGAATAGGAAATAAGAGTTATATCTTTTAATAGTTTGAAATTAAATTACTAACTTAAAAGTTACTCACCTGAGCCAATATCTTCGAAAAGCACGAATGTATTTCAGACACAGTATCGCTGTATCGGTACACGTTGACAAAGTCATTCGGCCCGAGAGTATCCAACAGTCCCGATACTGTGGCCTTCGCCAGCCGCCAGTACGACGAGCTCAGGTCATCAGAGTCATCCAGCAGGATTACCAGGTCCTTAGGAGAAGTCGCTGCTTCGACGAACCAATTGGACGAGCGGAAATCGTAGAAGTCGCGCGCGTGGTGCGAGTACCCATCTTCTGGAGGCCAGGACATTGCTGAAAGAGAAAGTACAGCAGTTCTACAAGTCCAAACTTACTCGATCATTTAAAAGATCAATACAATAGTTGACACTGTTCAAATCATGTAGGACAGCTGTATCAAGCGAGTTAACTAACTACGACAATACGAAATTTTTGTCACAGACGAGACTGTTGAGCAACGAACTGGTTTAGTTTCCGAGTTGAAAAGTGATTGTAAATTGTAAAAATTATGAGTACAATAGTGTATAGGTACCTGGATACCGCCTCATGAATCCGGAGGAGGAGGCATAGTACTGCCAGGACAGCGTCGGGTCTATCTCGTAGTTGTTCACGAACAGCGGGTCCAGGTGTTCGGACCAAGCTATTTGATTTTGTACTTCGCCATCTGTCACCAAATATTATAATTATGAGAAAAATTACTTTCAAAGTAAACCAAACGTATAAAATAAAGTTACATTTTCATTCGGTTAGCAAGGTTTAATTAAAATACCTTTGAGAGGATCGACAGTAGGTATTTGACTTCTTGAATATTATATCTTACTGTGACATTTATTACTAAATATTTTTGTAAGATTCCAAAACAGATACTGACTAAAAATTGCTCAGCCCGCAACCATTACATTTATGTTAAAATTACTTTTTCTTTTGATACTCGTATCAAAATATATCATTCATCTAAATCAACCGTAGGTAGGTACAATAGTGATAGGTATCATAATAATATAATAATTATAATTATGGCGGTTCTTCTGATCACAAAAAAATCCAACTGTCAATTAGGGAAGTCCCGTTGAACAGTCATCGAAAGAACTGTAATTGGCAAAGTCGGCGGCGATCGGCCTCGAGGCTCGAGGATAGACCACCACTCAACACTAGTGTTGGCCAAATAAACCGCTGGTAAAGTTTGGCCACGGACTGGTTTATTGCTAAACTTTTGGTACCTTCTGGTTCGATCGTCAATCCATACTCTAATAACCTTCTTGCAGTCGGGTAAAAATGCGAAAAACTATGTGTTTGTTACGTGTTTTAGCTTAAACCACGGACCAATTTTGATGGATTTTGTAATAAATTGGAGCTTGAGGAAGGACACGGGATTCTATTGTTCCCAAATCACCTATGGTACACGAAACTTCATGACACGGACGGTTAACTGCTACCGAGAGATTGAATCTTAGTCCTAGTACTTAATAGTACCTAATCCTAATAGTAGTAGTTATATGATATCTGACTTAAAAGTACCTACAATGACCTACATATTCTTTTTTCTCTCATGATTACTTATATTATTTTATGTTAGTATTGGATATCCGTTAAGATGTGTATAAAAGAACAATTCTCTGTTTTGATTTGTTTTCTTTTAATTATTTTTATTTACTTAAGCTTACGGTAGTTTTCTATTTCGAATAGAGAAAACACGCATTTATGTTTCATTCACAAACAATAATTACAGGCCACGCCATTAATACTAGCTACACTACATTGGTTCACGTTTTTTATTGACAGAAGTCACAGATAACATCGTTGGTCAATCAAAGCGAAACTAATCGTACTGTATAACGACACACACCATTATCCACGAATGGTAAAGCTTCCATATTACATCCTTTATTCGCAAACCATTTAAAAAGAGTAAAATTTTTTAGGCAATAATTTCGTAACATATTTTGGTTGTGATATGATGATGAAATGTTATAATGTAGGTAAATAATCCCATTGTGTGTTCAAATTTCTATATTGTAGAACTTAGGTTTGAAACTTAGTACATTATCCACTTTGTAGCAACTGCTACGTCGGTCGTAGTGATTGGTACAGTAACGCTACGTTTGCTACGAAGAATCTTGAAAGTATTTTTGTAGCAATTATAACGTAGCAATCTACGATTTCAGATTATATAGATTCATTTAGTAATAATTGCTACAAAAATACTTTCTAGATTTGTCGTAGCAAACGTAGCGTCACTGTAGTAATCGCTACGTGCTACGACGTAGCAGTTACAACAACGTGGGTAATGTAGTTAGATAAAACCTTAGAGTAAGACGCGCTTCGGGACGAAGCCGCGATGCTCGAAGGTTAAAACTAAGTTTTTTTTTTAAATAATGTTCTATGCAGTATAGTAATATGTCCACACATTACTGAAAATCTTTTTTTGAAATATATTTTTAGCTACTATGAAATGTTTTGTCAATTTCATAGTTGTGATACTATTATACTACTCGTACAAATGCAGTTTTTTTACATTTCCGTCAATAAGTACTTATGTGAAAATCTTCTGTCAAATCTATGATAATATTTATTCAAATACTACAGAAAACATGTACCTTGATTCCTAGACACATTTGATGTGTGTATAATAAAAGTGTACGCTAAACATGTATTGAAAAAATGTTCATGCGGAATGAGGCAGGGACTCGTTATAAATTATGGCGTCACTTCGCTTATGTCAACAATATATTCCCGCTCATTATTTACAGGTGAGGCTCGTCACTGTCTCCGTTAAGGGATTACGCCCTGCCTGACGTGTGAGCAAATACAATTATTTGAGTAGACACGATGGATGCCACGAAATCTCGCAAGTCATTGTGTTATGTTTAAATATTCGGCTTACAAAGATCTTTCTTTGTTTTGGTTTGAATTATATTTTGTTTAAACATGTCAACAATTACGTGCGGTCAGGAGCGGTTTTAAGCGATGTGACTATGGAGTGTAGAGTTAAATGTGTTTGAGTGGTAGAGGTATCTCATCCAAAAAGACATTGTTAATGAGCTGCATCAAGTAGGAGGCCTACACTACAGCCTGTCGATTTTGTAACCAAACTCGCATCTCACTTCGAACCTCACTTCACTTCGCGTGAATTCGTTATTAGAAATTAGCTGAATATAAGCTATTTTACCGGTTGAAAAAGGTTTTGAGTAGCTACCGTAGCTATCTAAAATCTTATGTGATTAAAAAAATAGCCTATCATTATCTCCTTTATGATTTAAAATTTCCGCGAAGTGAAGTGAGGATCGAAGTGAGACGCGAGTTTGTTACAGAATCGACAGGCAGGTTGTAAATAGTTCTGAGCCTTAAAAAAAGTTGAATTAAGTTCTTCAATCAACCTACTTTCAATGTCAATGTACGGCGGCATCAGCACAGCACTGTAGCTCGCGTTGACAGCTATGTGATCAAAATGGCGGCTGGGCGCGAGCATCAGTCGCCGCGCCCGCGCCGCTAGCGTGCCGTCGTCGGCGTGCACGTTCAGCCAGCGCGCGTCGAAGTAAGAGCCGGGTGACCCGTCGCCGCCGCTCGCTGATAACGCCGCTGCCTCGGCGCTGTCCATGATGCGCTGGAACAAAATTGTCACTTATTAGTTAGGTTAAATTTGGATAAGTTAAAAGAAACGGTTGGTCAAAGTAATTTGATTTATTAATTTAAAAATCGCTGGTGACAGTGGTGCTGAAAATAAACAAATCTGCGCACTACAAGCATACGTGGAGTCTCACTTACATAAGAAAATGCATTAATTTGTTCAAATGTATGTAATGCGATGTTTTCTTTTATCGTTGCATAACAATTATTGTAATATTGACAATTGTGATTGTTCATGGATTTATCATTCACCGTAATGAAATAATATAATATTAAAATTAATTTAAGTGTCAGACAGAACGTATTACCTGAAGTTTATTTAAAAATGTCTCGAAGAAAACGGGGTTATTACTTGTGACCTAGATAACGGCGCAAAAGCAAACGGAAACTCTATCAAAGTTTGTAAACGCGTGCGGAATGAAATAAGCTCTAGATACCTGCGCAAGTATTTGATTAGGCGTGCAAATCGAACTGTGTTTACTGACCATTATTACGTAAACCCAGTCTTTAAGGGAGATTTTAATGAACTTTCGTTAAGCTTGGACCGTTTTAGGTAATCCTAATAATATTATTAGTAAGAATAAATGCGAAAGTCCGTTTGTTTGTTTGTTAATCCTTCACGTCTTAATTACTGAACCGATCATCATGAAATTTTGCATACACGTTGTCCGGGGTACAAACGGGGGAGAAGGACATAGGGTACATTTCATCCCGAAAAAAAGTATTGTTCCTGAGGGATAGCAAAGAACCTGTCCACGCAGACGAAGTCGCAGGCAGCCGCTGGCCGCGGTCTTTACTATATTTAAGTTATTGTATCATACGCGCGGATACACTAAAACTACAACTAGTTACTATCTGACTTAATGATAGTTATTGCCTTTCGGCACGTGAGTTCCTATTACCGGAATGCTCAGTCGGTTCATTAGGTCTATTTCACAGAACGTTCCCTTCCCTGATAGTCCACTTTCCTGAACGTCCATACCCTGAACTTTCATTTATCCGAACGTTCTTTTCCCTGAACTTCAACTTCCCTGAACATCCACTTTGATATTATACACTTTGTTCTGTTTTCTCGGAAAAACGTACACAGTAAGAATATTAATCATCATAATGATGTTTCCAAGAACAAATAGTTTTCATAAGCTTACACGCGATACGCTTTCTGTAGAATTACAGCGATCGAGGGGGCAAAGCCGCGGCTCCACAATGAGTCAATGGATAAAAGCCTTAAAGACAATCGCAGGCAATTAGGCGGAGCACAATCGGCCTGATCGATCGCGCCCTTTGTCCTGGCCCGGCGTCGGTGAAAAATGACAAATATAATCTGTGCTGACACCGCACCTCCTTTACGATGGCCTTTGGAAATCGTGCTAAGGATATATTCGGAGGGCGACTTGGATAAAGAAATATGGTACGCTTTACGAAAGGTAGTGGAAATTGATTCGTTTGGAATATGGTTGAGCTTAAAATGGGATAACAACCAGGGGTAGCAATGTTATACTAAGAGCTGGCCCCGGAAATAGGTATAGACAATTTACAGAGCGACGAAATCCCTCTAGTTAGTTTGCCATACTATCATTCATTATTAACAGATCCGGGCACCAGGCAGATGCCAATCATGTATCTAAATCGAATATAACATTACCAGGCATTTTGACTGGTGGATAAGTAGTGCCAGGTGGCATCAAACTTTACCACGTTTTCACGCACCTTTGATGCCGCCTGGCACTACTTTTCCACCAGTCAAAATGCCTGGCAATGTTATATTCAATTCAGATACATGATTGGCTTGTTATTATGCCACACCAAATCCAGAGCTCTGTAAATGGTATACCTTCAATAGCTTTTTCAGCCCCTTTGTAGCTCAACCACTCCCACCCCCACCACTGAAATCTGCCAGGTGCCCGGATCTGTTAATAATGATAGTATGGCAAACTAACAAGAGAGATTTCGTCGCACTGTAAATTGTCCACCTATTTCCGGGGCTAGCTCTTAGTTCATGTATGCTTTACTAAAGGTGGTTTAATTTGTCAAATGAAATTAATTCGTCTGAGGTAGAAAAGCGGTTGAGCTTGAAACAAGATGGGATAATTATAACCTTAGGTCTAATGCTAACCTTCAAAGGCTTATCCTTAAAATCAGGGACTATTCATTAAGCGAAACTTAAGCTCAGATTCATGTTCGTGAATAGTTTGTTAAATATTCTGCCATTACAGTTGAAGAAGGTGTTCGGTATCACTACATAATATAAAACAAAGTACTCCGTCCCGTCTGTTTGTTTGTCTGTTCGCGATAAACTCAAAAACTACTGCACGGATTTTCACGAAATCACCAATAGATAGAGTGATTCATGAGGAAAGTTAAAGTACCTATATGATTTGTCAAGGTTATGTGTAAGTAAATTAATTCAAAAGTGGCGGAAAAACTGGGAGCTTTTATCAAAAACTTTGCTTAATCCCTTTGAGATATAACAAAATAATGCATGGTGAGATAATCTTCTATAGGATCTACAAGAAAAGTCTGTGATGGCATATATCTATCTTTTAAGAATAGCTTACCTACTATTCCCATTAAGGTGGTACCCTGAGCGAAAGTGGCGCCGCCGCCGCGGTGAATTATATTTAATATTATAATTCTAATACACAATTTTAAAAATGTTTATCGTGGAGATTTTAGGGCCCACAGTCTAGTATTTTTAGACGGTATCGTTACATTCCCTCGTAGTCACTGCTAGAAGTAGATAGCAAAACTGCTAAAAGTGGCCGTTTTTGACACATTTGCTATCTACTTCTACGAATGACTACGAGGGCATGTAGTGATACCTTCTAAAACACTAGACCATGGGCCCTAAAATCTTCACGATAAATAATATTAAATTCTTTTTCTATTAATAACTTATTAAATAAAAACCCTCTGAGGGCGCCACTTTCGGTCATACAACCGCCTTTAATATATGTACTTACTTGTACTTTTTTGTTCATTGTATTGTATTCTAACGATTCTAAAACAAATATGAGTCGTTCATTATGTAAAAAGGGACAGCAAAGAAATGACTGGCTAAGACATCGTATTTACAACATTCTTGCTAATGAAACTGGAAAATTTTAGGCATTTCACTACGAAAACACCTTAAGATTTCTTTATTTAGAAAGCAGCAACTCAACAAAAGAGCTCTTGAAAACAATTAATAAATGAGTGTTTTTAGTTAGAGAGACGAAATAGCCATCGGAGGAACTGGCAACTGGGGGCGAAGTAATTAAAACTAGCGCTAGCGTCCGTGCCGTAGCCGCTTCCCCGCGCCGTAGCCTTTCCCCGGGCCGTAGCACTACCCCGCCTCTCCGCGTCGGACGCTACTTCGGACGCTACGAATTCTACTGAGCTGAATGCAAGGATTCAGTTCAAATATAACAAAATAGCGACGTTAATGGAAATCTTTGCTACGTTTTAGACGCTACATGAATTGAAGCAATTTTTTTAATTGCAAATACAGATTCACTTATCAAGCTTACTTAAGCGCTCACTAGACATGAAAAAAAAAACTTTTTAACGGATACTGTCATTTGTCAGGCTCACGAGCAGCTTCAGTCTCCCGTGACCACGGCAGCTGCAAAGGTGCCGAAACGTCGGGAAAATAAAAAATCAAACCAAATACCAACTCATTACCAAAGTACTTTCAATAAAACCGCGCTAGTATCCGTTAAAAAGTGTTTTATTTCTTACAAATACTATATGAACAAGTTTCTAGCTCATCGGGAAGCTATGTAGTATAAAATCGATCGCAAACTTTGTGG
This sequence comes from Agriphila straminella, assembly GCA_950108535.1. Taxonomy (NCBI): domain Eukaryota; kingdom Metazoa; phylum Arthropoda; class Insecta; order Lepidoptera; family Crambidae; genus Agriphila; species Agriphila straminella. The sequence goes on along the minus strand of OX467306.1, from coordinate 6,441,437 downwards.
AAAAACAAACAAACACACAAACGAGAAAGCAACCTAATAAAAACGTGTTAAAAAGGTATTAAATGTTGTAATCGCATTACATTAATGGGCACTGTTTTAAAGTTGTGGCCAGATCAACTCAGAGTAAACTATTAAGATATTTAGAAGAAAGAGTTTTAAAAGCTTTTTCATGGTACCTACGTAACATCATCTGATTCTATTCCGCATACAAGTAACTTTTAAAACCACCGCCGCCATTAAGATGGCGATGAAAAGCCCTTATTACAATACTTAGTGGTGGTCGTAAATGCGTCGTTTTTCTATTTTGTTTCGGCCACAGTTTCATTAAGTGCGAAATGTAGGCGTCGTTTTTTGTCGGCGCCCCGCAGCGCACAATCCCCGATTTTTCAACTTTATTGTCGGGGCAAGTTTGCGAGTCCGACGGCTGTTCTTACTTATTATACCGCCTCTTTCCTTGCATCTTATTATGCGATATAAGACTAGAATTGCGGTAATGTGCGCGGTGGGTATCGTATACCGTTTCTATCTACTTATTTTTTCAGCTAAAAGTCGCAGTGTTTTATTTATACATTAATGTTTTGAAGGTTTCTTTCGTAAATGACAACATACAAAAACAAGTAGACAGGTAAGTATTTTACAGTTTTAAAAGTTATGCTTCCTACTTAATTATTTGTCGGTCGTAGACAGTAGAACAGATGTCAAGGTATGATACTTTCAACGCTTCACACAAATCTTAGAGACAACTCTCAAGTGGAATCTATCCTTCGCTCGCAGACGCTTCATTATTAGTTCCAGTGCGGTTATAACAGTTCGCAACTGTATTTAACTGTTATATTATTCAGGCCATTCAATTAACACTGTGTCTCGGTGAGGTACTTACAAATTTCAGTGCAGAGCGAGTGTAGTGCGACTTTATACAGATTATGTTTCCATTGGTTTGCACACGTGTCACTGTGAAGTGGTTATACACATATTGTACTTGTACCCTCCGTCGACGTTTGTACCCTCCGTCGACGCATATGATATTCTCAAAACTTCATAATAGCAAGACATACCTAGAGCATGTTATTCTTATACAAGGTGTAACCGAAAGGGGGTATCAACCCGAAAGGAGGTCAATGATCTCGTGAAACTGAACACCTTCCAACAGAAAAAAAAATCCATAAAAAAATGAACTCTCCATACAAAATGCTGGCGGCAAATTCAAATTTTCTATGGAGAGTCCAATATTTTTTTTTCGATGTGAATTTTTTTTTCTGTTGGAAAGTGTTCTGATTTACGAGTACATTGACCTCCTTTCAGTTTGATACCCCCTTTCTGTTACACGTAGTATATCAACATATTTTTTGTACAAATAAATTCTATTGGAGTTACTAAATATTATAGAAATCCATTTTCATACAACAGCTATAATTCAAATAATAATTCAATATTGTACATATCGCAAATAAAAATATAAAAGGAAACATAAAAAATATTTAGTAATTACTTACAACGCAAAAGTAACTGACGTTTTATTTTATTAATTCCAAGTATTGATAGTTTCGTATTTTCGTTTGATAGATCCGAACTAGTACTTCCATGGAGAGCGCTTCCTGCTAGGTGGATGCTCGCATGAGATGCACTCGAGACTCAAGTGACAGGCTAGTACCCGTATATAGGTACATAAATAGATAAACACAGGATAGCTTTCTGTAAATTCAAGCACTTATTATGCAACATGATGGGGTATGGTATAAAAGACAAACAAAGATAATAATAACAATAGAATTAACTTTTAATAACATAGTTAGTCATATAAAGCCTAGTCATTTATTTATGTTGTTATCGATTTACGAAATTTAACTACCTATCACTTAAACTGTCACTGTGTGAACTATCACAAGATATAATAAAAATTTTAAAATATTTATTTTATTATAGGTACAGACAGACTAGCTAGCTACTAGACATTGCAGTATTATGGTGTCATTGAGCTGATCTGATGATGGAGCCGGGAGAAGGCCACAGGAACTCTGTAATAAAACCATACAAACCCATCGAGTTTGGGCTAGTTTGATTCGTCTAATTGACAAGTACTCTGTTGGGAAATAGGGTCCTGGGTCTGATGATAGACTTGAAAGAAGGCCACTGGAACTCTGTAATACTAGTGTAGTGGCTCAGTGAGCTAGTCCTCGCGTTTGTGCGTTAAAAGGTAGGTATTAAGCAATTGTCTATGGTTTGGTTCAAGTTATGTTGCGCGACTTATATCTATTCGAAGCTAGACAGCGCTTCTAATTTTGAACATTTTCGAAATGGGTATTTTTTTCGAAAAATTTTGAAAAACTGATCCTACAAAAAATATATAATTATCAGAAGCCCAATCGCGGTAATTCTGAACGATAAAACCAAAAACGTTACGTTGTCATTTAGGTTATATTTACCTAAAAATCTTTGGTTGGCTTCATAATTTTCACTTAAATTGTCCCAGATTGTAATCCTAGACTCCTTAGGCAGAGTAATCAACAATTTTAACAAAACTAAAGCGAGTATTTTTCTGTAAACGATACTGAAACGGTAACGATTTAGCTTTGGTTTTATCGTTGAAAATTAGCGCGATTAGGCCCCTGCTCACAAAATTTCACGAGAATCGGTTGGGAAATGCGACCAGTAGAGGAAAACAAATGGACAGCCGGACAGACATACGAAAGCATTTTTGCCGAAGCTGAAGAAGTTTTAATTTAAACATGGGGTCCATGGAAAAGATAATTTGATGATAATACGTTTATAGGTTTAAAACTTCTGTATAGGGTTATAAATCTTTACGGGAGAATATATTTAATACTTTTTAGTCCGTTTTAAAAACGTGTTCTTTTATGAATTCTTTTTCAGTTAATTTAAGTCATTGTAGCTGTGATGATAATGATAATGATATTGTTAAGCTGTTATTGCGATTAATGTAAGTAATAGTTAGTGGTTCGTAAAATTGCCGCGTACGGAAATATGATAAATCATTCGGATAAGGGCGGCAGTGTGGCCGAATTCAACGAGTCGTGAATTTAATACAATTTGTACATTTTGCCAGAATGGTAACCCAGAATTTTGGGCTGTTTATATTACTAATACCACAGTATTTTATAACCGATATATTTATATATGAATCTGTATATTTAAGTTTAAGACTGGTGCATTGCATACGTATCGGGAAATGATATTAAAATAATTGTTCTATTGCATCTACATCATATCATAATTCCTATCAATTCATTTATAATTTGTAAATTAAAAGTAAAATATTAATGTTTCGTTGTCAAAGAACTCAGATAGAGTTAAAGTAGAGGACGATACGCATCGGACGACTATCGTGGTTTAGTTTTCGCAGTAGGCCCTCGGAATATCTAAGCTAAGCTACTAAGCTAGGCTTTGGTTTGGAGCTAATACAGCGCAAGCACATCAGAAATCCAATCCATGCTTTCGACGTGTCGCATCAGCTTCGCATTGTATTGGATGCGTTTCGTTGTTTTGTTTGTTTGCTAGTAAACCTATCCCAGCATGGTTTAATTCTCTTATGTAATAAGGATACGTCAATAAAAAAATACCATTGGTTTTTGGTATTAGAATGGAATAGATCAATCAGTCAATTACGAAAAAGTTGGTGTTATTTTTGCGTAAATCAAAGTTGGTTTTCTGCTTAGTTTGGTATTTTGCTCAATTGGTATTTTGCGTAGTTGGTATTTTGCGAATATGGCGCACTTCATAAAGGTGGTGTTTAGCGTTCTGCATAAAGGTTATAGAGAACATACAAAATCTTTTGAACTTTATAAGACGCTGAATCCGAGCAACAGAAGTGATTATCAGCTACATGTAGGGATTTAAGATAGAAAATCATACTTAGTTTAGAGACACTAACTTTAATATAAATAAATAATATAAAATTAAACACTAGGTATAGGTACTATGGATATAAAGCGTGTTTATTTCACTATATAGGTACACCGATTTTTAAGTTACAGTGATTTTTAAAACTTTATAGATATACTATAATAATGTTTTTTTGCGAATTGCCAATAAAATACGAATTACCTACATTTATTCAAAATTTGTGATTCTGCAAATGTGCATTATAACTATTGGTACCTATTTCAGTCTACGACCATATCCAGAGGGCTAATTGTCTTATTTCAAAATCTATCGCAATCGCTTTCAGCTTAGAGTAAGACGCGCTTCTGTACCAGCCGTCGCTGCTCGAAGGCTTTCAGGACAAATAAAAACTTACTTATGAAATGCAGCAATGTGTCACATCCATCTGTCAAATGAAAGCGATTGCGATAAGTTTGAAAATTAGACAATAAGTTTGCCGGTCCCAATTAACCAATAGAGGTTTCAGGTTCAATGGTAATGATCAGTATTATATTAGCTGTATGTAATATACCTGACCCTAATCATATCGATTCCTTTGATGTAATTTTTTAGTAACGAAAAGTTACTGTTATCTTACTTAGCGATATTTATAATCAATCACAAGTTAGAAATGTTTTCCTCAACAAAATAATGAATCCAATTAAGACTTATGTCAGTAAGAATGCGACTTTGTCTCATTTTTCGGCAAAGTGGAGGCTAACTCCGAAATGTTTTCGGCTAACATTTATTAGTCAGTTCAGCTCGATACGGCGGGCGGTCGTTCAACTTTGCCCTTTGGCTTCTTGCAAGGGTTGTCCGGTAGTACCACGCAGGGTACTTATGTAATAATACCTCAGAAAGTAATAAATTCTTCAGATTTCTTATTTCGACTATTTGTTACTCCGTCCGTTACAAACCACCACTAAGGATTTATTGGTGAACTATAGATGGTATGATGATATTATAGAGAAACTACTCTCGAAATGAAATGGTTTGACGACATTTGATGGATATCGACATCAAGTCTTAAGGAAAATAATTTCAGTTATGTATGACTGAATGAAGCTGTGGATTTTTTTATTGTCGCATTACGAACGTGTATTTATGTTCACTAAAATGGCGTAGATTGTACTTTTGAACGATAGTAAAAGTATTATTTAACAATCAATCTTAACCCATAATAAATACCATTAGAAGTCTTATCTTATATGTATAATAAAGTCTGCGAGAGAATCTTATAACCGGTACTTGCCGTGGTCCCCCAGACTATGTTCCCCTTGGGGGTACCACGAGCAAATATTTTAGCACGCACGTGGGGTACCACGGTCAATAAAAATATATTTAATAAGGAGATTGTTATTCAGGAGGTTCCACGGGCAAAAATATTTGCTATGGGAACTTAGACGGGGGACCACGGGCGACTGGGGGAGCGAGGGGAACGTAGACTGGGGGTAATCCCCCAGTCTACGTTCTTAAAACCAATCTACGAACTTAATTCCTAATTGATTAATGTTCCTTTTTTAACCGACTTCATCAAAAGGAGGAGGTTCTCAATTCGATTGTATGTTTTTATTTATTTTTTATTTTTTTTATCGTTGTTCGCGCGTATCTTCGACATTTATGAACCGATTTAGATAATTCTTTTTTTGAATACTATGATATTAAATCAACTAACTTGACAATTTTGTTATTTATGAACCGAATTAGATGACTTTTTTTGTTGGGGAAGGGATACCTTTGTGTAGTCTTTTTAACCGACTTCAAAAAAGGAGGTATTCAGTTTGTATGTTACATACATACTCCGCGATTATCTCACGTTTGGCTGAGCCGATTTTTCTACCTAAATAATATACCTACACTACCTAATACAGAAGGTACTTACACTAAAAATAAAAAAATAAAAAAATTGTTTAAAAAACAAAAAAACCGACTTCAAAAAACCTGCCTCTAAAAAAAGCAAGAAATAATATACAAATCATTAGATACGCATTATCATTGTTATAATAAAACACGTCAATTGAAGTCGGGTGGGGCTTTTAGAATAAAAAAAGGAAAATGTCCTCCAGCCCCACCCGACTTCAATTGACGTGTTTTATTATAACAATGATAATGCGTATCTAATGATTTGTATATTATTTCTTGCTTTTTTTAGAGGCAGGTTTTTAAATATAAGATTTTAAAATAATAAAATGGAGTGGCAGCCCTGTTGTCTACTCCCACGCTTCTCATACGGTTTCATAGAAAATGTCATAGGTGCTGACTTTTGAATATTGTCTAAATAGCGAAAAGGTTTAATCAACTAGAAATCATGCTTAAAAGAGTGTGAAGTTAAATTCATTATATCTTAATATTCAGGCTAACGGATATGTTTTTACCTAAGTTAGTGTGTGTTTTTTAGAAATTTGTTTTAGATTATTTGTAGTGTTTTGTGCCAAAATAAAAATATTATATAGGTAATAATTTGGTTAGTAGGTAATGTGATTTTATTAATTATATACGGTAAAGAGATTAGAAAATAATGTTCGAATGAAATAGCCCTAAGTATAGTCAGTTTGTAGTTGTATAAAAATGGATTGAAAGTTACTTTTAAAGTTGTTTTTTGCGGCTTCTTCTCACGCTGCTAGAGAAGACTTACGGACTTACGAAGCCATAAAATGGTGTGGACGTTCAATAAGTGCATTGTCTATATATATAAAATTCAAAGTCCTGACTGACTGACTGACTGAGTGAGATATCAACGCACAGCCCAAACCGCTGAACCTAGAGACTTGAAATTTTGCACCTAGGTTCCTTATGAGGTCCAGGGGTGCACTAAGAAAGGATTTTTCAAAACTCACCCCCCAAGGGGGTGAAACGGGGGTCCAAAGTTTGTATGAAAGTCCCTCAGTTTTGAAGTTAGGATCTTCAAATTTTGTGATTAGGCTGACCATTGAAAATTAATAAATACGGGTCTCAGCGTTTTTCAAAATTCTACCCCCGAAGGGGTCAAAATGGGGATGAAGTTGTGTATTAAAGAAAATCCTTTATTTTCAAAGTAAAAATCGCTAAATTTATAATTTAGGCTTATGGATGGAAATCTAACGCAACGTATATTGTTATTGTTAGTATTTCAACCCCTATGAGAATGAAATGGGGGTGAAAAGGGTTAAAAAAAAACAAAAATAGATATGGATGTTGTTATTGGGGTTTTCTGGGATGACGATTGCAAAAATTACATTTATTTTGAAGTCCAACACGGTGGACATAATTTGAGCCCTAAAGGGTTGAAAATGGGGTTCAAATTTTGTATGGAAAAATAATATAAAATAGACATTACAACTTTAAACTTCGTAGGAGCACAACTAAAAATAAATAAGCAAACATATATTTTGTAATTTTGAAAATCAACCACTTAGGGGTTGACTAAACATAAAAATCGATATGGATGTCGTTCTTGAGGTTTCATGGGATGGTGATTGCGAAAATGACATTTATTTTGAAGTCCAACACGGTGGACATGATTGGACCTGGACATGCACATCCAGGGGACGGGGACAGGGACGGGAACGGGAACGGGATACTATTATCTTTGGATACAATTCTTAATATTATAAACTAGCTTCCGCCCGCGTCTTCGTCCGCGTGGACATTCGATAAAATCCTCACGTTTTAATTTCATTAAATACTGATCAGCCGTTTTTATGTGATTAGGCGGGTCTCCACCAAGCGAGCAGCCTCGTGCGAGACCCGTGCGGCAAACGTCCTGCCTCGCAGGCAGCGCGCTTGGTGGGAACCCGCCTTATCACGTAAAAACGGCTGATCAGAATTTAATGAAATTAAAACATGAGGATTTTATCGAATGTCCACGCGGACGAAGTCGCGGGCGAAAGCTAGTATAAAATAATATTGGCTGAACAGACGAGGAAAATGTTAAAAAATAAAATCTGATATATATATATATATATATGACGATATAGGATTTGTTTTTACAGTGAATAGACCTCGAATGTAATCTTTTATATCGTCCAACGCACCTATTGTGTCCATCAGCCATTTTTAATGTCCCCACTGCTGGGGCACAGGCCTTCCTTATGGGTGGATAAGGAGGACGGGCCATAACCCACCACGCGGGCCCAATGCGGATTGGCGGCCACCTACTTGTGTAAAAAAGCCTAAATACCTAGTTTAACTTTAAATTATAACATAATATGAAATTATATGGCCTTTAGATGGTCCAGTGTGTTGCCAGAAAGCTGGATCGATGGAAACTCGTATAATTACTGGATGCAGCTGGTCGCAGGCGGAGTATCCGCAAGAAACCGCCCATTTAACTCCGCCAACATTACCATACGATAAACTTTGTAATCCCCGCGCTAACGGTTACTTTTGATTTTTAATTAGATACCTACTTTAACCATATTTAGTTAAAATTAACTTACTTAGCTAACTATTTATATTATGAAATATAATTTTATAATTTGAAACATTAAGAGTAAGGGATGCAATAAAACAGGACTTCATTTATTAACTAAACTAGGGCTTTTCTTTAAAGTTAGTTTTCAAAGATTATTTAAGAAAATTACCAATCTTAAATATTTAAGAGCATGTCACAATGTACCAAAGCTGATGATACTCAATGATCAATAACGTGCCTAAAATTAAAATAAAAAAAAAATAAACCTATGATATTTAACCAAAGTTACCTTGAACCAGAATAAAATATATAGTAGGGGCGCATAAAACTCTCGTTTAGCACAGTGCGTGTTGCCTAAGCGTCCTATTACTGCAGGCGTCCTGGCGCGCCTTCAGAATATTGAGTAAGTAGCCTACCCCTCCCCCGCGCGGGCGGGAGGGAGCACCGTCTCAAGACTTCGAATCAATAAAGTCCACTCATATAAGTCGGGCGCTGCAGTGGATGTGGGTCAGGGTGCACTCAGCCCGCGAGACGCTATTTAATAACCCTCCGCGCCCGACAGATATTACTTTAACCTCGAATGACGTTCCATGTAACCGCTGAGCTGACGACGCGGAACGACTTTAAGCGCTCTTTCAAAACATTATAACGTTAAGAGTCTGTAAAAGCACACGAAATATCGGAAATGATTGTGTCATAGTAATTTCGGACGCCGATTGCGGTTCAATAGCGTGAATTATGCCAGCGACTTCTTGTCACGACCAGCTGGTGTTTCGCAATTTGCTGATGGGCGGTATTAAGGTCGCCCGCCCTGCGGCCTGCCTCAGGAATTTGGTGGTGTGCCTTGCACTCAGGCTTGCGACGGAATGCGAACATAAACGAGCTGCACTTATAGATGCTGCCCCGAAAGCTCTCTCAAGATTACTGTTCTTGTGACATGCTTAAAGGGAATATGGTTTTTTGAAAAATGGACGTAGGATAACTCTTTTTTTGAGCCATATCAGTGCTTCCTTGCATAAATACGGAGGTCATCCAAGAGTTGTATCGCTTTGGTTTTACTGTATTCCCAATACTGAAAGTATAAATTTCATGTACTCGTATGCAACGTAATTACTTCTTCATTAAGTAATTAAATGCTATATGAAATGCAGTTTAGGTCAGCTCTTCTTGCAACGTCGAGGTAATCTATCATACATGCTAAGGTAAGGATTAAACTCAGCGCTAAGCGAAGCGAATATTCAGGAATTTGAACGCGACGTGGAAATAATAATATGTAAAGGAGTACCTATTCCAGGAGAAACAGGAATGTTTAAACTGTGCCGATGTTTGTCGACTTAGCTTCGTATTGTAGAAGGTAAGAGTCTTATCTTATACAAGGTGAAGGACAGTGGTAGTTAGAGGGAAAGTACCCTAAATATTAATGACTAGCTTCTGCCCGCGACTTCGTCCGCGTGGATATTAGAGAAAATCCTTAGGGAACCTTCAACCAGGATCCGACCAGCCATTTATACGCAATTAGGCGCGCTGCTTGCGACATCTGCCGCGTGTGGCGGACCTCGCACAAGGCTCCCCGTTCCCGTTCCCGCCCCGTTCCGTTCTCGTCCCCGTTCCCGTTCCCGTTCCCGTTCCCGTTCCCGTTCCCGTTCCCGTTCCCGTTCCCGTTCCTGTTCCCGTCCCTGTCCCTGTCCCCGGCCCACGGATGTGCATATCCAGGTCCAATCATGTCCACCGTGTTGGACTTGCCTATTTATTTTTAGACATGCTCCTACCAATTTTAAAGTTTGTAATGTCTATTTTATATTCTTTTACCATACAAAATTTGAACCCCATTTTCACCCCTTTAGGGGTTAAATCATGTCCACCGTGTTGGACTTCCAAATAAATCTCATTTTCGCAATCACCATCCCATAAAACCTCAAGAACGACATCCATATTGATTTTTAATATTTTTTTAAATATTTAAGTAAAGCTGCATTCAAAGATTTCTTAAAAATAAAGAAGATTAAGTAGCTACTTACAACATTTTTTTAACCAAACTACATATTTTTTATCTTTCTTGGCTTGCTGCTTGTAATTTAGGATACATCATTTATTTAAAGAAATTGCCCCTTTTCATTGACCCTATCGATTAGAAAAATAAAAGTACAGGATGTTATTTTTTTTGGGTTTTAGCCTGTTCGATTCGAGACGAGCGATTTATCAAAAATACTTTGAATGCAGTTTAACTTATTTTTAAAACTAAAAGAAGGATTCCTTGCAGTAAATATTGATTCAAGGTACTTTCCCTCCAAGTACGTCTTTTATCTCAACCGGATTACGGCGTGAGACGTTGTTTTGTGATTAAAATTAAGGGATAGGTAGTAGAGCATTAGTTATTCCGTGGTAGCTATTTTTCAAGCAGATTGATCACAATGAGGATTAGTAACAGGTTTGAATCCCATAGTTATATTAATAGCTATGAAACTTAGTGAAAGATTTTTTGAAATCCGTTTAGAAATGGTTGAGTTATTAAGGGTTTGAAGGAAATGCCAAACTCAATGCAATATGTGCTTTATCACGTACGGCATAAGGTTCGCGTACATCGCGATGATATCATAACTACCCCCCAAAATAACAGTGTTTTAGCATGTTTTAGCTCGTATAACTTCTCAGGTTTAAGAGATATCGCAAAAATTTCTTCACATTTAATCATGTGGTGGCATAAGCTTTCTGATAAGCCACTAAACAAAAATCGTTACTGATCCTCATTGATTTGAAAGGAGATTGAATGTAGGTATGTTGTTTCTGTATCCAAAAGCTCGTTTTTAATTAAGTAACTTCAATTTTTAATTTAAACAACACTGGCAGATAAGACAATTTTTATTACGTTTTAAGTTCCAAAGTTAAATTAAATTAAATTGTTAGTTTAATCTTTTTGGTTTAGTATCAAAACATTATCAAAGTCCACCTATCCTGATGTTCATCCACTTTCACCGAACAACGTTTGCATTCGATTTATAGGTAAAGTCTGTCTTTCCTTACATGTCTTATATGGTAAACAATCTTCACCCAACTCTTTATTGAAATAACCATTTATAAAATACAACAAATGGTTTTCCACACATAGATTACGAAATAAATTGTTAATTTTTAATCAACGATTTAAGTTTAGAAGACGTATGACAACTGTCAAAAACTGTTTACCAAATAAGACAAGTAAGGATAGACAGACTTTACCCGGAAATACTTACTTATTATCCTTGATTATGGTTTCGACACATATAGTCGCGTAGCTAGAGAAAAATTACCTTCGATAATACTAAAAGTTTTCGTTTTTGCTGAGTGTATAGATTATGTGCATTGTGAGCTATTTTTGAAAAGTTAGAAGTTTTATGCCGGTGCTTTAGGTATAGTTTAGGTATTTCGTAATATTTCGTTTAACTTCATATATATAGAATTAAAGTTTGAAATGTTGATTGTTTCATAATAAGAACTATGTTATCATCATGTTGTAAAAAAATTAGAAAGTTAATATATGTGTAACTGCGTAAATCACAAAATTACTCTTTTGTGTCCGAATAAAATTTTAAAGTTTCTGAAATCTTATTTTAAGACTTTCAGTGGTTAGATATAGCTGTTGAACAAAGTTTAGAAAGTTAAGTGGTGTGCTTCTTTGATATTTTAATTTTTCCTTTATAACATACGGAATAATGAATAAAAATTGATAAGATCGCTCTAACATGACCTTTTCAATGCACTTATATACTACACAAAAAATTAGAAACATACATAATGTGGATTTTGTTTAATTACGGATAAATTATTGCGCTTAAATACGAATTATGCGGGACGCGCGAGCGGGTCCATGCAGGGCCCGCCGACTGCCACGCGCCGCGCGGGCAGGCGCGGGGCCACAAACTATAAGCTACTCTCGCCGCACGGCAATAAAGTACAATTTCAAATTGCACAGCGCTGTGTGCCTGATATTATATTATAAGCACCTACGAAGCGCCTCTCTTTCTGTCGCGTAGCTCGCTAGTCGTTCTTACCGATGCCGATATCATAGAAAACATCCGTTATGTATGTCGATGAATATACAATGAAATAACACAGAATACTTATAAAATAAAATAAATCTACCTACCTACTAAATGAGCTGAGCATAATTGTATTTCTAAGTTGTTGGGCGAATCAACTTTTGAGGCACTCCTTTCAGAGCATTTTGAAACAGAATAAAAAATTGTTTAAAAAACAAAAAACCGACTTCAAAAAACCTGCCTCTAAAAAAAGGAAGAAATAATATACAAATCATTAGTTACGCATTATCATTGTTATAATAAAACACGTCTATTAAAGTCGGGTGGGGCTGGAGAACATCTTCCTTTTTTATTCTAAAAGCCCCACCCGACTTCAATTGACGTGTTTTATTATAACAATGATAATGCGTATCTAATGATTTGTATATTATTTCTTCCTTTTTTTAGAGGCAGGTTTTTTGAAGTCGGTTTTTTGTTTTTTAAACAATTTTTTATTTTTTTTATTTTTAGTGTAAGTACCTTCTGCATTAGGTAGTGTAGGTATATTATTTAGGTAGAAAAATCGGCTCAGCCAAACGTGAGATAATCGCGGAGAAACATACATACATACAAACTGAAACTTACCTCCTTTTTTGAAGTCGGTTAAAAAGACTACACAACGGTATCCCTTCCCCAACAAAAAAAAAACATCTAATTCGGTTCATAAATAACAAAGTTGTCAAGTTAGTTGATTTAATATCATAGTATTTTCAGGATTACTTGTAAACTACTGAACCGATTTGAAAAAAAATTAAATGGGACCATCTCGCAAGAAAACTCAATCGAACAAAAAAAAAATTATCGAAATCGGTCCATAAATGTCGAAGATACGCGCGAACAACGATAAAAAAAAAAAAAAAAAAAAAAAAAAAAAAAAAATTTGTTCATCCTCCCAATACTTCGTGCAGATCCCATCTAAAATCCCTTCTTAAGTTTCCCTCACATCATTCCGACTTTGCTTCCTATTCCTTTTCCGTGCATGCCGTCCGTCTCTGGAACTCGCTACCAGCTGAGATACGAGACAGTGAAACGCTTTCTCTTTTCAAAAAACGTGTAAAGGAGCATTACCTAACTACTTGTTCTTAGCATAGTTCGATTCAATTATATTTTCATCTGTCCTCATCATAATTATTATTGTGTAGTATATTTATATGTAGGTATTTATTATTATAATAATTATTTGTGTATGTGTATTTATTTATAGATAATATTATGTATATGTATGTTTATAATATATATACTTATCATATATTTTTGAGGTACACACTGTCTGCCCTTCTCAATGTTTTTCCTGTCCCGGGCCTGCTGGAAGAAATTTCAATGTGAAATAAGTTGTGCCCTTGTACAATTCTTCTGTCCATTTCTTTTCCGTTTGTAATTGTGTGTGTACAGAACTAATAAATAAATAAATAAATAAATAAAAAAAAAAAAAAAAAAACATACAATCGAATTGAGAACCTCCTCCTTTTGATGAAGTCGGTTAAAAACAAAATTAAATTTAATCGAATTTACAAGAATTTATATTTTATTTTTTTAATTTAATTTATTTATTTATATTCAGGCATCGATGGCCCATAGATATATACCTTAAAAACGAAATATATATAATTTATAAAACAATGTTGTTAGTAAATAACTTAAAACAATGTTAGTAAAAAAATCAAGTACCTAGACACTTTGTGTGTCGAATCGGTGGCACAAGGCAGCGTCCCTCTGAAGCGCCTGTACACCACGCCCTGCGGCCAGAAGTCCTCCTTCACGAAGAGGTCCAGCCTTGCTGTCGGGATGCGCACCACAAACGCCTTAAAATTGGTATTATGGCGCGACTCCAGTGGCTGAACTCTCAAACAAAAGTTGGATTTCTTCTTTATCTACTCGATCACGTCCTGCACTGTGGTGGTATGGTGCAGGCGGGAGAGGTACACGGCCGTGGTCGGTATGGCAGCTCGCAGCAGGAAGTTGGGCCCTGTCGGTGCGGTGCCATGGTGGTTCTTGCTCTCTCGCTGACGACGTCGCTTTTTGTTCCGAACCTCGAGGAAACCGTCTTCATCTTGGCCCGGTACGACGGCATTCAGCAAAGGTATAGATTCGATTATAGTTTGTATCATTTATCTAAAATTTAGGTTTTAAAGGTGGCCACGATGTTTGACGTTTAGTTTTTGAGATTTTTGAGAATAACAAAGGATCGTCGTATAAATTTCCCCTCTGTTACTGTTGAGTTTTTTTTGTGAATTAAAATGATACTTCAAAGAAAATCTGTACATTAAGTATTTAAGTAATACAACAAGAAAGTATCCTATTCAAATAATGTATCTATGTAGTAAGTAATAGTTTCTTAAGATTGACATTATTTTAACTCCACTGCGTTACTTTGACATAAAGTAACGCAGTGGAGTTGATTAGTAACTGATTGTTAGTTTTCGCACTAACAATCAGCGGGTAATAATCGGTACCGCCTATAGGCCACAATGGCAGGACCCGGGTGTATTTTTGGACGATATTGCGGATTCCATTGCCTCTTTCAGAAACTACGATGTGTTGATCCTGCTGAGTGATTTCAACATAAATCTGCTTGATGTTAGTACTGGTAAATACAAACAATTTATGCAGTTTCTTAGCTGTGTCAACTTAAAACAAATAGTTAAGGAACCCACACATTTTACCGATCACAGTTACAGCTTAATTGATGTAATATGCACGGATACTCGGGCTCTAAATGTCACTGTTAAACACATCTCTGAACGTGGTCATGGAATGATATTAGCTGAATTTATGGTCAAGAAAGACAAAATATGCCCACGATGGGTGACATATAGGCCACTAAAAAATGGTGAACCAATTAAATCGGGATCTTGATGCGATCAATTGGGATGATTTTCATAAACTTGATAACATCAATGAGCTTGCAGAATCCTTTACGGCTTGTCTCATTACATTATTTGATTTGCATGCTCCAACCAAGGTGCAAAAATTCAAACATCCACCGCACCTCTGGATCACTGATTCTATCAAATGTATGATGCAAACTAGGGATGATTATAACATAAGATCTTTGGACGAACACCTAACTTTTGAAAACCATGTCGCTGAGTGTTCACGCAATTGTTTTTATAGACTTAAGTTACTGTTCAAAATAAGACCTTATTTGGGTGAGGAACTGAGGGTCACACTGTGCGAGGCACTGATTTTGTCAAAACTAAATTACTGTGACATTGTTTATGGGCCGTGTTTGATGTCCAAGACGAGTAAGCTTATCCAGCGGGTGCAGAACGCTTGTGCGCGTTTCTGTTTTCATGTACCACCCCGATCGCATGTGACTCCCTTTCTGGACTCTGCAAACATGATGAAAATGGAAGCGCGCAGGAGACTTCATCTCGCCACTCTCTTGTTTGGTATATTAGATACGGGAAGGCCGTGCTATCTTTATGAAAAATTGTTATGGTTTGGTGACTTGAGCAGGTTCCCAAAGAGAAAAAATACTAACATTTTCGCAATTCCAAAGCACGGGACAATGGCGTTCCGCGGTTCTTTTAAATTCGCCGCCTCGAAGTGCTGGAACGATGTTCCACCGCCGTTACGTAACCTGAAAGCGGTTAAAACATTCAGGAACCACCTTAAGAAATATCTCACCACGTTGCAAAAACAAGACTCACTTCGGGGTTTTTCACGATAGGAGCCGGGTTGCGTTCCAGCCTTAGGGTTGTGTGTGTCGCCTTGAGGCGGACACCTGTTTTAATTTATTGTATTTGTCACCCATATATTATTTTGTCACCATACAATTTGCTTGAATGTTGTTTTGTTATTGTTGTTTGTTTGTTTTGTGGTTCCGAGGTTGTATTATATTGTAAAATGTCAAATAAACTCATTTCATTTCATATCACACTATTCTGTAGTTGCACTTTGTATGTAATGTAGGTTGCGATTTCTTTTTCTTTTTTTAATTGTTTGAAATGATGTATTTTTGCCATATTAACCAAATAAAATAATCTCTTCGTAAATAAAATCAAAACGAAAAATATCAAATCAACCAAAGAGTACTTCGATTTGTCTGACCAAACAGCTCTTTTATATATATTTCTTTTTATTACTATGTATATCAAACTGTCATGGAAGAGGCAAGGAGACCTAATTCCATACAGCCATGAAGTTTTTTTAATTTTTATTCCTCTTAAATAATATTTTTATTTTGTTTGTGTTGGTGATGATAGAATCGATGCTCGTTAATATTTATCTATTACTTCGTTAAAATTATTGTCTATTGTCTTCTTAATTGTTATTAAATTATAATTTTTGTTTGTCTGTTCGCTGTCGTCACCAAGTAGGCTCCTCTAGAATACCAGCGTTGCAGTGGCATACTCAGGTTTGCCTCTGTAGCATTGCTGAGGTTGGGGCCTAGTTGGCCGCACTGTAATTAGTCCTAAGTTTGTGTAGGTACATTGTTTTCTTTTGTTTTGCGGTCAATAAATGATTTTTCTTCTTCTTTCTTAAACTTTAAAATAATTTGATATTAAACAGCCACTTGAAACTTACTTCTATGTCAGGCAGTACTTTTCTTTTCTTTATAATTACGTTCACTGTATTGTTTACAAGGGGGACACCAGGGTAACACTAGAGAATAATATATAGTAACTAGTAACTCCGGAGAAAAAGAAAGAATTTGAGAATATTATATTGTAACTAGCGACCTGTCCTTGCTTCGCTTCGGTTCCTTCTTTTTTTGCTAAATGCAACCTTCCAACAACACCCAAAAAGATAAAAAAATAATACCTAACAGTCCTCACCTCCATTTGCTCTAAAGTCTTTTTCTCTCCCGTTCGTCCCGTCCCGTTGTCGGTATAAGAGACGCGTTTGATTTATATTTGCGCGTGTTAATTTTTTGCGACGACTCCTACGATATTCATTTAAATGGTATGGTGTTAAAGGCTAAAATAATGTGCATAAAATGCTTAAGGTAACTAACGTATTTAATTTGATAAGGATTAGTACTTTATCCTTCTAAATAGCTTTCCAAATTACCGCGTTGAACTTGATAATTTTTTTAGGAAGATATAATTGGTATAGTTAGTTATTTTTAAAAGATAGATATATACCATCACGGACTTTTTTGTAGATCTATAAAATAGGAATAATTTCATCATAAATTATTTTGTTATAGCTCTAAAGGTTAGAGCAGCGTTTTCAATGCAAGCTCCCAGTCGGCTTAATTTTTGCCGACCTCTTCAACAATCATCGTGATATTTCTACCAATTTCTATAAAACCTCAACTTATAATACACTTAAACCTTCCTCAGGAATCATTCCATCATTTAGTGAAAACGCCGCATGAAAATCCGTTTTTATAGTTTTTGAGTTTATCGCGAACAGACAGACAGACGCGGCGAGGGACTTTGTTTTATAATATGTAGTGATTCATCAATTAATCTAAGCTATAAAACTAGACACGAAGTTATATTAACTTAACCAGATCACAAATCATAACAGGAACATAGCGAAAACACAATTTAACATAACATACTGTCGCTATGTCCCATGTATGAAAATGTATTTTTTTTTACAATTTAAGTGATTTTTTCGCCGAAACCTACCTGTAACCTTTATAAAAAACATCGTATTATTTTTTTAACGATAAGTTTGAGCTTAATTTCACGTCTTTTCATTTGTGCACTTAATGACTGGGCACATGGTATATTTTTAAAATTGCTGAAAACTCGACTATATTGATATTTGATTCTATTTTAAAATCAGAGCTCAAACCTCATCAAACTGCAGCGAGATAACAACAAGACAAGGAGCCGTAATGTATCTTTTTAGGTTTCTGGACTGGAATTAATTCGGCATCAGCATCAATGGCGAGCACCTAGGAGGCCTTCATTTTGCTAATGATGTAATTCTTATAGTCAAGACCTTAAAATACTGGGAAATAATGTTTTAATATCTCAGTAGTGCTCCCCAAAGTGTGGGAATGAGATGAACATGATAGAGTTAAATAATAAGTCTGAAGGAGATCGGGAATTTCTATTCCCTCGCAGATTCGATGACTTCACCTTCCAAACAAGCCGGTTCCCAAGCAGACACCATTAGACCATGACCAGGGGCCTAATCGCGCTAATTTTCAACGATAAAACCAAAACTAAATTGTTACCGTTTCAGTTTCGTTTACAGAAAAATACTCGCTTTAGTTTTGTTGTTGAATACTCTGCCTAAGGAGTCTAGGATTACAATCTAGGACAATTTAAGTGAAAATTATGAAGCTAAACCAAAGATTTTTAGGTACCTAAATATAACCTAAATGACAACGTTACGTTACGTTTTTGTTTTATCGTTCAGAATTACCGCGATTGAGCTCCAGGTTGCACAGAGCACCGAAGAGTATCTGCTAAGAGTTGGTGTTCATGAACTATGAGGATAAGAATACAAAACTGGGTAGATCGGACACTTCCGTTGAGTGACGGTGGGTCCGAGCTGCTGGTGTGGTGCGCAGAGCTGCCACGCCGGAGTGAGGGCCCAGTGATGCTCCAGTAGTGGGCTGCGAAGACCAGGTCGGGATAATGCCGTCGAGAGTTGCCGAAGGTCCAAGAAAGCGTCGTCAATGATGCTGCGATGGAACCTTGAAGGCCTGGCTTGCTGTGCTTCTGCTTGCAGTGTGACTGCTGCGGATGCTGGGATAAGGTATGGGGAGTGATGGCTGCGCTGCGTTGCTTGCTGAAGGTGCTTGATGTGCTCCGTTGGGGTCACCAGTGTAGTGAATGAAGTAGGTATGGTAGGTATGGAGAGAGGTGACCACTAGGAGGAACGCCAAATGGAAGATCTTTTTCCGGGCTTGGTGGTATTAGTCCAACTGATGATGGTTGGCAGTTGTATATTATGCTGCGTCGCTGACTAAACGTCGTTAGCGAAATTTAGGTTTCTCCATAATTATTCTCCATACTACGAGACGCTATTCCTTACTAATCTTTGTGTTTATTCGACATTAGCGCCATCTAGTCACACGGTGATGAATCTTGTTGCAATCGTGTGTTGGTATGGTAATGAGCGGCGTATAGGTAGGTGCTGCTACACGGGCAACGCAGGACCGATTGTTGTGGAGATTCTTGGAGGAGGTTTTTTACACAGAAGATAAGATGATGATAATGAGTGTAAATGTAAATTGTAAATGTAAAACCAACCATTAATTTACTTCACTACAGTGAAGTAATCGGTTGATTATATTATATATATATACGTACAGTACATAAATTCTCTGGTGTTAACAGATATTTCTCTAGTGTTACCGGTAACGCGATGGAAAACATTGATAAAAGTACAAATAAGTAAGTAATCATTGCATATCGAACAACTATTTCAACTTGATCTTAAATTCCGATATTAAAGTTAATATCTTAACGTAATAATAATAAAATAATCCATGAACTTATCGTGATTTCCGACGTAACACAGCAGAACAACAATAGACCCACACACACTCCTCGAGAGCTATCGCTAGAAAGACATTGAATGACAAAACAAGAATTAAAGT
The DNA here is from genome assembly GCA_950108535.1 of Agriphila straminella. Classification (NCBI taxonomy): domain Eukaryota; kingdom Metazoa; phylum Arthropoda; class Insecta; order Lepidoptera; family Crambidae; genus Agriphila; species Agriphila straminella. The sequence goes on along the minus strand of OX467306.1, from coordinate 6,421,594 downwards.
TAGACAAGGGGCAATACTAACGACGCTAGATAGGACCTTCATGCTAATACCATCACCAATTATTAATGGTCACGCAGGAGCCCTGATTTTTTAGACATTGTTGGGGACAAACCTTCGCAAATATTAATTAAATATTGTTTAAGCAAAATTACTAAAACTATGTATTGTAAATAAAGGATTATTCAATATAGAACTTAAATATGTATAAAATATTGGGTATTCTGATACAATATTTTGAAGATTTGACATGATTTGCTTTGACCGGCTATGCCAGGTAACACAGATTCTTTGTATGGGGAGCGATTTTGTTCTCCTGAGATACTAGCTATAAAATGTTCAAAGGAAAAAATATTGTAATCTGTTGTTCTCGCATTGCTAAATGCATCTAATTTTAGATTAATGTAGAAAAATGTAAGGTTTAAGCCGAGTTGTATGTAATAATATGATTTTTTATAGAGCGGGGACAAGAAAGGAGTGCCTTAAAAGTTGATTGGCCAATCTCTGACTCTGACTAAAGCAAACATAACTTGCCTAGTAAAAACTAGGTACTTGATAAAAATAAAAATATACTTGAAAAAGTATTAATCAAATTGTTTAAACCAACTAATTTGTTTTATTTATCTATGTACCTACTGTGCTCATTTCATAAAATTACTGTCGTCTTTTAGGGCCTATCTACATAATATATGTGGCAGTTGTATAAATTAGGTAGGTACGTTAGTTAGAGCTAGGTAGGTTAGAGTTGCACTATCCTTACTAATATAATAAATGCCAAAGTCCGTTTGTTTGTTTTTTTAACCGACTTCCAAAAAAGGAGGAGGTTCTATGTTCGTCTGTATATTTGTTTTTTTTTTTTTTTTTTTTTGTGTATGTCCACCGATTACTCGAAGACGGCTGGACCGATTGAAATGATTCAAACGTTATTACATTAGGTACACTCCCAAGTTGGTCCCATTTTTTAAATTATGAAATCGGTTCATTACTTTTCAAGTAATTTTGAAAACAAGCACGAAAATAGTATGATTTTGTGTGAATTACCTCGATGATTGGTCGTATTACTTCTTTGTTTATGACCTGAATAAGATAATAATTTTTTTGTTGGAAGAGGGATATCTTAAGTGTAGCTTTTTAACCGACTTAAAAAAGGAGGTTCTCAGTTTGACCCGTATTTAAGTATGTTTCTCCGCGATTATCTTACGTTTCGCTAAGCCGATTTTTCTACTTTACTACTAAATAAATGAATTGAATTGAATTGAATACATATATAATATACCTTACCTACAAGGTACCTACACTAAAAATAATAAAATAAAAAATTGTTTACAAAAAAACAAAAAACCGACTTCAAAAAACCTACCTCTAAAAAGCAAGAAATAATATTCGTAATAGGTAATAAAAATACGTCTATTGAAGTCGGGTGGGGCTTTTAGAATAAAAAAAAGGAATTTGTATTCCAGCCCCACCCGACTTCAATAGACGTATTTTTATTATTACGAATATTATTTCTTGCTTTTTAGAGGTAGGTTTTTTGAAGTCGGTTTTTAGTTTTTTTTGTAAACAATTTTTACGCCTTCACGTCATGTCTACTGAATCGATTACAATGAAATTTTACATACACGTTGCCAGGGGTATAGAAAAGGACATAGGGTTTTATCCCGAAAAAAGTATTGTTCGCGAGGGATAGCAAAAACTGTCCACGCACACGAAGTCGCGGGTGGCCGCTAGTGGAATTATAAAAATATTTCATTTCGGGATAAGAGGTAGGTCAGATAGGAGTCGACACGTCTTAAGTAGCCGTAATGTTACGTTACGCCGAAATGTTACAGATCAATCGCCAGTATCGCCACCTAATTAATTTATTCATATGGCGCGAGCGGGCATAGTAGCTGGCCGCCGCGCCGGCGTAACGGCGCGGCGCGGGCGGCCTGTAGCGACAACAATGTATCTGTAATTAAACAAAATCCACTGTATGTATTTTTCTAATTTTTTGTGTGGCATATAAGCGCATTGAAGAGGTCATGTAAGAGCGATCTGATCGATTTTTAATTCATTATTGCGTATATTACGAAAGAAAAATGAATTTATCAAAGAAGCACACCACTTAACTTTCTAAACTTTGTTCAACAGCTATATCTAACCACTGAAAGTCTTAAAATAAGATTTCAGAAATTTTAAAATTTTATTCGAACACAAAAGAGTGATTTTGTGATTTACGCAGTTACGCATATATTAACTTTCTAATTTTTTTACAACATGATGATAACATACTTCTTATTATGAAACAATCAACATTTCAAACTTTAATTCTATATATATGAAGTTAAACGAAATATTACGAAATATTACGAAATACCTAAACTATACCTAAAGCACCGGCATAAAACTTCTAACTTTTCAAAAATAGCTCACAATGCACATAATCGTTACACTCCCCAAAAATTAAAACTTTTAGTATTATCAAAACTTTTTTATGAAATTTAATGTCCCACGACCGGACTAATAATAATATAACGGTACATTGACTATCCCAACACAAGTAGGGTTAACCCACACGGCACTTGCTGTGCGCGTTAATTCTCATGCAATCGGAATTTGCCGATGGGAGTTTGTGTTGAGGGTTGCCATTGCCAAGCATTTTATGTTATGCAGGTAGATTATTCGAAGCGTTGCAGGATGTAGGTAAAGTTGTGCATATCAGTCTCTAGAGTGTGAGTGGCATTTAATTATGTACAACTTTGTTGGTTTATTACCTTAGTACCTAAAGCAAGCGTTATGTGAGTTTTACCCACAAGAATGGTTTGCGAATTGATTTCTTCATAGCTTATAGATTAATTATTTTTCACAGTGTTTCCTGTAACTTTTGCATTAAGTATTTAAACATGACGCAACCTTACTTTTATTTTAAATTAATTTAATTTACTTACTTACAAACAAACTTTACCTATATTATCATTTAAGTATTCTATTTAGAACCCCATATATTTGTGTAATGAAAACATTTACTGTGTTGGAAATTAATTTTAACAGCAAGTTGGATTATTTAAATTAATTTGGAAAATCACTTACATATAGTTGGTTTGATCTAAAAAACCTTTTGGTACTTTCAATTACATGTATACAAAGGGCGCAATTTCGGTGAGTGGAGTTGTTACAAAATGTCCACTCAACATTTTTGCGTGAGGCAACATTCCTGAAGGGCAGTGTGTCGCGCCCGCAATTACATACGAGCGGACCATTAGCGCGAACTAGGCCGACGGGCAGTGTTGCCAGTTCATTACAACTAAAATATGACACACATTATAACAACCACTTTATTTGTTGCTCTTTTGGGAGCTTTGCGGGTTTTGGTAGCAAATGTTACTTTGATCATTTTACACAAATTGTGTTTATAATTTTCCAGCGGTACCTAGACAATTTGTTTTGTCACTGAAGATAACATTAGGGTTAAATCGAAAAATAAATTTAAATAGGTGTGTAAATGTATGCTTTGTTTTACGAAATCCATTAATAGTAGATTGTTATACAAGACGACGTTATACAAAATGACCCATTGCATAGGAGGTAGTTTTATTCCCGAGCTTCAGCGAGGGAATAAATAGAAACCGAGTTACAATGGGTTTTAGCATCGTGTGTTACACTCTACTTTTCACTACGATTGCGAGAAAATAAAATACAATATTAAATAGTTTATACCTAGGTACTTCCGTAAACGAATCCACTCGTTTTTCTATCCTCCACTTCATAAACATTTTGTACAGTATTTAAATAAATGATTTGTGCTTGATGGCAAAAGATTAAAATTATTTATTTTCTATTACAGTCACACAATTCAATCAGTTTGTAATTATAGAAAAATTCTAAAGATTTCGAGCCATGGTACATTTTTTTAATTTCTGCTGTAGCAGCTAAGCAACACAATCACGCTCCACTTCAATTCTACGATTCACTCTGTGCAAGTCTATGTTTTCTTCTTTTTATTTTTGTTATGGCAATCTACTCCTCTTCAGGGAGTAATTTTTACCAGTGTCAAGTGTAATGATTTCACCGAAGAGATGATTTTAGTTCCATTTTGAAAAATAAGCGAGTCTTTATACGTGATTATGAATAAAGACTTTTTCGTTTTAGTAGGCTAATTGGTAATAGACAAACATTAGAAAAGAAAAAAAATATTTTATCTTAGCTCTTGTGCGTTACAATGATGGACTTTTTGAGCAAGAGGAGTGAAAAACCATTCATTGTAAATATTTGATTAGACGATTAATACCCAACCCTGCCTGCCTAGCATGACCGATTTATATCGCGTGATATAACATTTTATCGACACTCAACTGTCAAATTCCTTTGTCTTTTTGACAGTTAAACGTGATAAAACGCTATAAATCGGTCATGCTAGGCAGGCAATATAGTTGGTAAAAGAATTTCAAAGTTTTAAAAATAAAACTTAAATAGACATCCATAGCTTAACTTTGTTATTTCGTGTGGTTAAATGAAGCGTATGGTGGATGCGACCGCGGCGGGCGGGCGGGGCAGGGTTAGGGCCGCGTCATCCAGCCACAGTTTACATTACACCTATTATATTATTATGATTTATTGCTCAATCGATGCGCCCCAGCCCGCCAGCCATAGCTACTTGGTAATTTCACCCGAATTTTGCTCAATTTCGTGTACACAGAGGAATTTCAGCAACGCTTACAACATTAAAGGAATCACCCGCTTTGATATTGCTAAAGGCGACGACGTATTGTTTAACATAAAGGCTGAGTATCTAAGTTATAGGTACATACTAGGTAAGTTTTAGTGGATTCTGAGAAGGGAACCTAAAAATAGTACGGGGTACAGGTAACAAAATTGATTTTCTGTACGATATTTTTGTTTAGCATTACATTTTTGGTGCAATGCAAATACAATTTTCGTAAATAGTTCTGTTTTATATGATTCATTGTCGTAACAGCTTTATTTAAAAAATATTAAAGGGCCACTTACATTATTATAACATATTGATTATGAAGTTTTAGAATTTCGCATTCACAATGCAATTTTTCATATTAGTTACTAGAAAAAAAGGTCTCCAAACATAATTATTCATATTATGAATAAAAAAATTAATAAAAATATTTTATTGATTAGTTTCTCATTTGGAAGTACTAAGTATTATCGTCTTTTTAGATATATAAGCGATTATCACCACACTAGAGCCTCCAATTTTTAGCTGCATGTTCATAATTATTCAGAAAAGTTAAAATTCTATGTAGGTATGGGATTATTCCTGCGATTGTAGCATTTATTTTATTTTTTATTTTATTTTATTTAATCTTTATTGCTTAAAATAAAAACAGCAAATGGCGGACTTAATGCCTAAGGGCATTCTCTACCAGTCAACCGGTAAGTTGTTAAGGAGAAAAATCGTGGCGGCAATAAACAAAACTTATAAAAAAGAAACTGAATCAAAAAATATAGGTAGGTACCAAAAAAAAAATACAGTATAATATACAAAAAAAAATACAAAATTTTATATAAAGTATATACTAAATCCTAATAAAAACAATTAAAAACATATATACCTACATAAATCATATATACATATATAAGAAGGAGTAGCAATGTCAGATACGACGAGACTAGCGTAAAGAACTCAAGTAGTGCTCACGGACCAATTTTTTAAATTCGTACTTGCTAGGTGCATTTCGAATATTTAGAGGTAACGCGTTCCAGAGTCGTTTGCAACATTTGTTTTTGTGACAAATTGTAGCTGACTAAATTGTTCTTCTTTTCTTCATTGTCGTTCATTCTTCGTTTCCAAAATAAGTATTTTCAATACATAGAAATGATTTTAAAGTCTTATCAGACAAATGTTATAAAGAATACATGGCTAGGGTCGAAGACAGTATACAAAAGAATAGTAAATACTTCTGGAACTATATGTCACAGCGCCGCAATTCTTCCTCAATACCAAGGAGTGTTCATTATGATGGTTCTTCTGCTGACTGCCCAGATGAATCTTGTAATCTGTTTAGTAGGTTTTTTCATTCTGTGTTTCAGCCGTCGTCTATGTCTGAAGATTTCAGTGTTAATAATATTCATATACCAAAGGATTCTCCTGATCTCGTGATTAATGATATCGAGTTGACTAGGCTGGAGGTGTGTAAGGCATTACAAATGTTGGATATTTCTAAAGGAGCTGGGCCTGACAATATACCTCCAATCTTTTTTAAAGAAACTGCTGCTGAAATTGATTATCCACTATGTTATCTTTATAATAAATGCTTAAAGGAGGGCGTAATACCTAATGTCTGGAAAACTGCACGAGTGGTCCCAGTACATAAGGATGGATCAAAAAATGATGTCAAGAATTACCGTCCTATTTCCATATTATCCGTGCTTGCCAAAGCTTTTGAACGATTAGTGCACAACGCTATTTATCCTCATTTGCACAATCTTATCTTAGAGGAGCAGCATGGTTTCGTTAAGCGACGTTCTACAACAACTAACCTCGTCACGTATACATCATGTTTATTTGAGGCTCTAGATACCAATAGACAAATTGACAGTATTTATACTGACTTCCGGAAGGCATTCGACGCGGTTGACCATAGAATATTGTTAGAGAAACTAGCCTTTAATGGTATACGCGGTAATTTGTGGAGATGGTTTAAGTCGTATGTCAGTAACAGAACACAAAAAGTTGTTATTAAGGGTTCAGAATCCGAGGTCACTAATATTACTTCCGGTGTCCCACAGGGCTCCATATTGGGTCCCCTCCTATTCGTGGTCTTCATTAATGATGTTGGAAAATGTTTTAAAAACAGCCACTTTCTACTATATGCTGATGACCTCAAAATATATCGTTTTATAGATACAGTCATGGACCATCAGTTACTACAAGATGACCTTGATAGATTTACCCTGTATTGTTCTCACAATAACTTAAAACTAAATTTAAGTAAATGTAAAACAATTAGTTTTTCTAAAAAAAAGGTAATAAGCAATTGTAATTACAAACTTAGTGGTACAGATATTGTTAAGGTCAGTAGCTTAAGAGATTTGGGAATCACTCTCGATAGCCAATTGCATCTTGACATTCATGTACAGCATATAATTAGTAAAGCGTTTAAAATGTATGGTTTAATAATGCGGTCATCAAATGAATTTAAAAATCCTCTCACTTACTTATATCTCTTTAAGTCACTCGTCAGGCCGCAGTTGGAGTATGGAGTCTCGATATGGAATCCATTTTATGATAAATATAATCACTCCATAGAAATGGTCCAGAAAAAGTATCTGCGTCGAGTTGAATACAGATGCTATCAGAAGCGTATAACGTATAAATTACTTTTAAAAAAATATAAACTCCTAGACTTAAAATCAAGACGCTCTCAGCTTGACGCCATGTTACTATATGACCTGTGTAATAATAAATATGACTGTAGGAGTATAGTTAATAGCATCCGTTATGCTGTACCTACTCGTGCACATAGGCGATCAGTACGTTCTAAACCATTATTTGCCGTAGGTATAACACGTACAAATGCTGGCCGCCGATCTCCCTTGCATCGCCTTGCTGACACATATAATAAAATATTCTTTACAGTAGACATGTTTAGTTGTGGTTCTGAGTCATTTAAGAAACAAGTAGTTAAAATATTATTAAACTATTAGTGTCCATCGCACCTTAGAATTAATGACTTATATAAAAAATAAAACTAACACCTACTAAATAAATAATTACATTAAGTATATATTTAAATTCTTAACACTTAAATATAATGTCACCTGCTCTTTTCTAAAGTTTCTTTTTATTTTCTTTAATGCACAATTAAACTTAGCTTAAGCATAATAAATAGATGATGTGTATTATGTCTGGGATAATTAGGTCCCACTGTAATTTAGTTTACGAAATAAGACGTGACCATTGTGTTGGGTTTGTAATAAGTAATGTTTGTTTAGTTAAGAATAATTTTAAGGAATATTGTAAACCTGTTTGTGGTCCTATTTAAATAAAAAAAAAAAAAAAAAAAAAAAAATATCGAGCGTCAAAACTCAAAAAATCGGAAAAAATTATAAAAGATATTTTTTTTCGTTTTTTATTTTCTCGAATAATTATTTTTGCAGCTTGCAGCTCTCGTGAATACGCGTCTTTTGAGTCTTTTTTGAATATCATATCCTCCTCTGAGATATAAGGGGATCGCACTTTTTCGTGAAATCGGAGCCTATACTGGAGCGAACGAAAAGACATTTTCAATGTCAAAAGTAAAAGCTGCGTGTTGATATAACTTTCTCAGTGTTTGTACATAAACGTGCAAATGGAGATTAGTTAGGAAATAAGCTAGCCTGAAATATGAATCTCTACATAGCTATGCAGGCGCGCCGTACGCCGTATGCACTTCATCTCACAATGCGCCAAATTGGGGGTGCACAACTGCACAGTCAGAACTGTCAGAATGCAAATACAGGGAGGAACTGCATTCTCGGCGCCACGTCTGCCTTCTTTGAACCAAGCGCCATATAAGCGTAAATGCACATATGACATGTACGCATAATCATCCAAAACTGGCAATGAGGATAAAAACCGGACAGCTCACTCACGCTGAGCTTGTACTATGGTTAGGGTACGGGACTGTCACCGTATTTGGCCATCGCGTCCCGTAATTCGATAATTTTGGCCCGAATTGGGCGCGAGAGTATAATAGTATAGGTATTATTATATATATAATTGTTCTTATAGTATTTGTTCTACTTGTTATCAAATGTAAATCAAGTAAACTACGTAATGCAGTACGTACCTACAGTATGAATATACTGCCCCTTATTCAGTGTAAAGCGAGTTGTGTAATATCGAAGAATTCTTTCAACGAAACTTTTTGGCCGATTTAATTTGGAAGAACGCTGAATTGAAGCGCGTTGATGGCAGAATTCCGTACGGGGCACAAATCACAAAACATTCCAATCCCTTTGGTTAATTGAATCCTGTAAGCCTTCATTAGAAGGGAGGGGTACAAATCGACAAAAACGAACTTTTACGGAAAGTCAGAGTTCGGACAAAAACCACAAATGACATTCTGGAGGTGGCGCGGATCGAATAATTACGCGGCCCGTATCCGCGCCGAACTTGGCTTTCACACCCAGTGTTGTCGTTCTTTCACAAAACTTCGTGTTCAACTTCTGGCTGTCTGAATTATTACATGTTTTACCAAAATGTAAGTACACTCAACAAACTTTGGCGAAGTAAAAAGACGTTTAAGGCTGCGCTCATTAAGATACCGACAGAAAATAAGTGCTTGGATATGTTCGTCACTTTTCGTCTTAAACATGTTGTTGCGGGTACTTAGGATTTTGCAGTCAAAATAAGTACCTAAAACGGTTCTTTTAAAATTTCCTTAGGTATTTCACTGTTCCTAGACAGAGTTTCGAGATATCGTGAACTTATCGAGAGTTGGCGTCGGTTGGAGGATAGTTTTAGATTCAAAAGAATTCCAATAACAGCGAATGCGAGAAAGCGCGAGGCCGCGGCCGAGAGGCGGGCGGGCGGCGAGCGGGCGGCGAGCGGGCGACGAGTGGGCGACGAGGCGCGGGCGTGGCCGCGGCGACACTTGCTGAATATGTTAATGCAGACGTCGCGCTGTCGCCGCAATATCTCGCCACTTCGCAACTTGCTCGGTTCCCGTTGCGTTTTATTTCAAATCGTCAGGGGAGAGGGTGGAGCTCCCTGATTTCCTTCGCCCCGTTCGTTACAGAATTTTGTGGCGTTCCAATTGTTGGCATTTGTACGACATCGCCAAACGATTTTCCTACACGTGGTTTAATATCACGTTTCTACGATAAAACGCTCACTGTGGCAAGGCAAGAGGGATTACGAGAAATACTCGGAGGAAAATGGACAACCAATACATGTTGTTGATTTCGACTTTATAAGTTGTAATACCTAATACAATTCTTAAGAACGCCAATATTGTATCAAACTCTCAACTTTTTATTCTAATATATTGTCAAACGAATATATGAATATGTGGAGCTCGGTGGCGCAGTGGTTTAGCGCCTGGCCCAGCGATTGCGGAAGTTAAGCAACGTTCGCAAGGGTCGGTCATGGGATGGGTGACCAAAAATTTATTATCCCGAGCTCCTCTGTGCTTCGGAAGCACGTTAAGCCGTTGGTCCCGGCTGCATTTGCAGTCGTTAACACCCACCAATCCGCATTGGGCCCGCGTGGTGGGTTATGGCCCGTCCTCCTTACCGCCCATAAGGAAGGCCTGTGCCCCAGGACATCTAAAATGGCTGACGGACAAGTTTTAATAATACAATTCTTAAGAACGCCAGCAATATTGTATCAAACTCTCAACTTTTTATTCTAATATATTGTCAAACGAATATATTATATTAGGTACTTAGGCCTCTAGTAGGAAGATACGAAATTGGGCTGACTGTACAAAAACAAAACATTTGGGCTATACGCGGTCTCATTCAATCACATCTCTATTCAGAGGCACCGGAGCGAAAATCAATTATGATCATCTTTTGTGTTATACTTCAGCGCCGAGTCCAAGTGAATAAAGAAAAGAGAAAGCGACACGCAGCGTTTGTCAGCGATACTACAGAAGGAGATAGAGAATCCGTAATAACTGCATCTCACTCCGAGTATTTTTGAAGAGGTCGCGTCGCAGCGAAATCGTTGCCTGTAAACTGGGATTGTTAAAAAGTCCTTATCCCCCGTCTCTCTTTGTAAAGTGATTTGTATCATTCTCTAAGACAAACGCTCACGATCTTAGCTCGAGTTTTTCAATGAAACAGAGCTGAAAACGTTTAGGTAACATTATTTTTTTGCTTTTTCCGGAGTAACAATACTGCTTCCAGAAACAATGGGACTTAATGAAACATGACGAAACATAAAGGACCCTTATCTAAACCGAGATATTTTGTGTCAATTCTAAGCAGAGACGGGAACAAAACGTCATTGTGTTCGTGTCGTGGTCGCGGCAGCGTCTTTGCTGGAGGGGCTCTGCTTAAAGTACGCCGCGGACACTTTTGATAAAATGTATGAAAGAAATTCGCTACAATTATTCAGTGTTTCAGATGTCTTGTATGCAATTATCTTTTAAAAATTGTTTAAAAAACAAAAAACCGACTTCAAAAAACCTGCCTCTAAAAAAAAGGAAGAAATAATATACAAATCATTAGATACGCATTATCATTGTTATAATAAAACACGTCTATTAAAGTCGGGTGGGGCTGGAGAACATCTTCCTTTTTTTATTCTAAAAGCCCCACCCGACTTCAATTGACGTGTTTTATTATAACAATGATAATGCGTATCTAATGATTTGTATATTATTTCTTCCTTTTTTTAGAGGCAGGTTTTTTGAAGTCGGTTTTTTGTTTTTTTAAACAATTTTTTTATTTTTTTATTTTTAGTGTAAGTACCTTCTGCATTAGCCAAACGTGAGATAATCGCGGAGAAACATACATACATACAAACTGAAAACTTACCTCCTTTTTTGAAGTCGGTTAAAAAGACTACACAACGGCATCCCTTCCCCAACAAAAAAAATCATCTAATTCGGTTCATAAATAACACAAAATTGTCAAGTTAGTTGATTTAATATCATAGTATTTTCAGGATTACTTGTAAACTACTGAACCGATTTGAAAAAAATTAAATGGGACCATCTCGCAAGAAAACTCAATCGAACAAAAAAAAATTATCTAAATCAATCCATAAATGTCGAAGATACGCGCGAACAACGATAAAAAAAAAAAAAAAACATACAATCGAATTGAGAACCTCCTCCTTTTGATGAAGTCGGTTAAAAAGCCAGAAATTTCCAGTATTTTGTCTCTACTGGCTGGTGTTTAGATTACAAATATTAACTCAGGTCTTAGAGATAGGGGTAAAAAAAACTTCATAAAATAGAAGTTATTAACTGGCAAATGAGAGCCACCCCGTGCCCGTGTCGGCTTTCTCTAGCGCCGATCGATATTAGAATTTGGCATGCATACCAGGCTGTGTGTCGGCTCACAATTAAAAAAACAGGAGCTAAAGTGGCCTAAGTATTTGGAAACACCAAGCCTAGTCTCCCACCTGAGAAGCATCTGGCGAGTCGGTTTTTTTCTAGTAAGTTTGTATTTTATTTTAAATTAAACACTAGGTCTTGCACCCATTTTTAGTAATTTCAAACATGGTAACTTGAATTGAACAAATAGTGAAGAATTTGAAGGTACCTGTGTCTTACTTAAGTTTTCATCATTACAAGTTTACGTGATAGGGATGTTCTAGTGTTTGATATCAAGTTCATTATATCATACACAGACATTCACGGTTAATTTTTAAGTACATCTAAAAAGTTATGAGCGTATCTTGTCTTGTCCCTTTACTAAACAAGTAATGTGCAGTTAAAAAAAGTTTCAATATTACATTATTAGTCACGATTATTGAGGTTTGTTTGTGTCTCAAAAATTTTATTTTAACTGCTGGCCCTATAGCAAAATGTTCCAAATGAGAAAGTCATTTGGAACATCTTGCTTTATAATACTTATTGGAACATCTTGCGTAATAAGCTATTAAATAATAGCTATTTCGAAGATTCGTAAAAAAGTGCTGTTTATTTTTCTTGTGCTTACTCTATTAAGCTAGCGTTTTCAAAGTGTTCGCACCTTACTGCAGGAGCTGTGGGGAATATCAACACAATAGGCTCTCGTAGCATGAACCCGAGAGAGCGTAAAGTCGAAGAGATGTACGGTACGCCGCATTATTTGCGTCATGCATAAAGTAAACGAGTTGTTCAGTACAGACTAATTAAGTACTTATGTCTGCACTGTGTTTTAATAGTACTACTGTCAGTTTTAATTAATAAATGTGACTTATTACCTATTCACCGTTAATTTTTAAGTATATCTAAAAATGAAATGGGGATTTTAGATCACGTGAATGAACAACTTTTACTATGGGGCCAACCACGGAATATCGAAAAAAAATTCTGCTGTTCCATGGAAAAGTACAACATCGACTCGACTATAATGTATGGAACAGCTGATTTTTTTCGCGATTCCGTGGTTGGCTCCATAGTAAAAGTTGTTCATTCACGTAGTCTGAAATCCCCTTTTAATTTTTAGATATACTTAAAAATTAACGGTGTATAAAAAAAAGAATCTTATTTTTGTGGCCTGATTCAACTTATATGTTTTGGCTATTAAAAGTAAACTAAATTCCAGTAAAAGTTAAACTACATTTATACGCGTATTTTCAAACGACCCTTGACTACGCGAACGCACTGCGTTGAAATAAGGCTCTGTGATTGGTTCGTACTTGTGATGGTGATGGTTCGTGGGACGCTGTGCGTCCGCGGACACCGTGAGACCTCATAGTAATTTTCGTAAACGTCACGAACCTCAAGTTATCGATGGGTGTGCCACAGTGTCAACGTAACGTAAATGGTAATCACTACTCACTCACTCATTATGATCCCGCAGTCAAACTGTTCAAACAGTTTTGCAGGACACGTTATTGTACATGTTTATGCCTGTCTCAATAAAGAAAATAAATACAATACAATACAATACCGAATCGAAATAAACTGTACCAGGTAGGTACTTGGAAATTAGCAGAAATGGGTAAGATTTTTTTTGTTTTTATCAAGTGAATTTAAAATGTGTATTTCTTAGGGCGTCCGCTGCGTTAAGCGGCACACGGCGCGGGAATATAGATTGCTGGTTTTCTGACGGACAGATGTTTGCAGTACCTACATGAGTAGGTTCTAATCTATGTCGCCCCGCACCGGGGCGAAATCCTACAGTGGATCCAGTATCCATAGGACGTATCCTACAGTGGACTACAATGGGCAGCTGTGGCGAAGGGTCCTTATAAGTCGATTCGGGTACGTATCAGAATGTCTAAAGTTAGAATGTCTAAACTTAAAATGGCAAAATTCAAAATGTCAAAAATTTTAATGTCTAACGATTAAAATGTCGAAAGTTCAAAATGTCAAAAACGAAAATGTCAAGCGGTCAGATAGTCCAAACTAAAAATGTCTAAGTTCAAATGATCAAAACTTAAAATGTCTAATAGCCAAAATACATAAAAAGACGTAAAGAATTTACTTATGCCTTTCTTTCATTTAGGTACCTAATTAATTAGGTAAAATAATTGCGTGTTAACCTCTGTGTCTCCGCCGCACATCACCATAGCCACGCCGCTCCCTGATTCGGTAGCCGGTGCCAGTCACTGATTCTGTAGCCGCCGAACAAAATCCACCAATTGAGTTTAAAATAGATTTTTTTCTGGCTGGGTTCATGTCAACCTAACATGCTCGTTTCGTTTTAAGATCCAACCCAATTCAAATAAATCATTGTGAACTTTAGACTTAATGACAATTGATATTTCAACTCGTCAAGTATTTGATACGTTTGATACTTTAAATTTTGCTATTTTGAAGTTAAACATAATGATTTTCGACATTTTAAACCATTTGAATTTTGATTTTTGACATTTTGAACTTTGCCATTTTAAGTTTAGACATTCTAACTTTAGACATTCTGATACGTACCCGTCGATTCACATCGGCTTATAATACCTTTTAAAAATCCTACCCCACCGATCCACTATGCAGATCATATAATTTTAGGCTTACCTTCGTTCGCAATAATTTCACCCCTCGCCACTGATGGGCGGTAATGTTGATGCGACAACTCACCATGACGGCGTTAGTCTTGAAGTCCATGTGGTTCTTGACCTCGGCGGCCAGCTCCCTCACCAGGAGCAGTCCGTCCTTCCGCACCACGTCCACGTTGTATTCATGGTATTTCTGCACACACACACAAATCAAGTTTTTATACACGCTGTAATTTTAATCATTTGGTTCCCGCAGTGGGGTGGTCCCACTCATGTTTATAAACAACTTTTACAGTGGGGCCAACTCTGATATAGCGAAAAAAAATCAGTGACCTTAATGTATGGAACTGCCGATATTTTTTCGCGATTTCAGGGTTGGCCCTATAGTAAAAGTTGCTTGTAATCATGAGTGGAACCACCCCACTGCGGAAACCAAATGATAAAAATTTCAGATAAGTCACTGCTCTCATTTATTTCCAAACAAAGAAGAGATTACTATTTCCATTTCCAAACAGATACACACACAAAAGAATATTAAAATATCCATGATTCATAGACAAACATGCAATTTTCAGGGCAATACTATTTCAATTAAAACAAACGCGCGTATTCTATTAGGTAATTAAGAATGCTTGATTGCATCGCAATTTCTGACTAGTTTTTAAAAAATGTATTTACTTTCGACCTAAAATATTTTTCGCAGAATTAATATATTTTCATTTGAATGCCGGCGTTTTTAAAACTATTGGGATAGTAGAGGTCTAGATGAGTTAATTAGTTGTATGTAGAGATGGGCTAAACTGGGTTTAAACCCAATAACAACCCACATTGTATGTAAAAGAAACTTTTTAGAGTTTATTTATTTCTATTGACATATCAGTACCCTTAGCACGAACAGCTATCGAGAAAAAAAACGCACGTAAAATTACTCGATAGACAATTCTCTATGGAATATTTCATTTCGCTTATCGGCGATCCAAATTTCCAATACAAAATTTATCTATCGAATGATTTTACGCGCGTTATTTTTATCGATAGGTGTTCGTGCTAAGGGTACAGATGTGACGTTGCTATGGAAACAATTTCTTGTTAAATCAATACAAAAAATATTCAAAGGACGAAACACCTCTTAGGTTTTATTTAGTTCAATAAATGGTCTATGGGCGCGCTAACTGGATAACCTGGGTAACCCAGGAGTCTGGTCAAAATTGAGTCCTTTGCCCTTCTCTAGTTGTATGTTTAAATGAGGTTTAATTAAAACCACAGAATAGATAATAGTACTAGCGTAGAGAAGTTGCACTCTGCTAAATCGTTTAAATAAATTGCGACTCTTGCTCCGACACAATAAGGTGCCATTCAGGTCGCACAGCGCTCCCTTCGCTCCAAAACATGCACTTAGTAGTTGCCTCTCTTTCTATCGCGTAGATCATATCTTTTCTGATGAAATTGGTCCTCTCAGAGGACGCCGAGCGGTTCAGACTCGCGCGCGGAGTGACATAGCCCTGTTAAAACACTGTTTAAAACTTAATCTTCTTTCAATAGTCACTTCATTAGAGTAACGATGACACTGAAATAGTCATGCGGTGTAGGAATTCAATTTTTGAATGTAAGTATTTATAAAATACGCCAAAGTAATCTAAAAAGTAGGACTATTTGTAAGTTTAAAAACTACCAAGTTGTGAAAATTAGTTGGACAAACTATTTATGAAATAATAAAGTGAGTGTTTCAGCGTTCAATAGGTTGTTATTGCACTGGATGGAGTGTCGCCTCTCCGTGCGCGGACTAGCTTGCAATATCTGTGTGTAGCATGCGCACGTAATTTAGTGCTTTCACGAGCACAGATAAGCATTGGCAGGAGCGTGGCGTTCGCATAATTTGCGAAAATGACAACAATCGTGTCGCATTCACAGTACGTTACGCTTTGAGTTATTGGGCCCATAGTTGTCAGGGATGTCTGTTTACATATAATTAACCCTAACTATTTCAATGTGTAATGATGGGGTTAATGAGAATAACTGGGGTAATGGAGGACCTTGGTGCCGATTGTGATTGACAGTGATTTGAATAATTTTAAATTTTAACACGTTTTTATTAGGTCGCTTTTTTGTTAATTCATTTCATTGTTTGTCTACTTTTGCAAACGATTTAATACCTTCTAGCACCCTTCTAGCATCCCGATGAGCTGACAAACTGTAACAGTGTAGTATGACATACGGTACACTACACAGCATGTACACAGCCTTACCCAAATGGTGGCCACGAGGCCTGTCAAATTTAAAAATGGAACGAACACGAATGGAGTTCTCCGGAAGCCAGTTGCCAAATTATTGTTATTCGGCCGCGCGCCTCCGCTGCGTTGTTATTGAATTTTGGATTGGCGCCCGACGGCTCCTTTGTTGCGCCGCGCCATCAAATCTAATGACATGTCGCCCTATATCGTTATGACGGATATTCTTTACGAGATTTCCTTTGATTTTCCCCTTGTATTTTAGATGGGGTTGGACAGTTAAGAATACAAGGAATCCATTTTGTTATGTTGACTGCTACGTAATTTGCCTAGTTGTCTCATATATTCACTTTTCTCTATACGGCTGCAGTACCCATGCGATTAGCGTGTGACTATAAAAATCGTACTGAATTATGAAACAAAAAAGAAGGATTGCCACTTAGAGCAACACGGCTTCGGGACGAAGCCGGCGTTGCTCTATGGATTTCCATAAGCAAAATTAAAATGATTGATCGAAGATTAAAAGTTAAAACCCAAAAGGAACTCGATGTAACACTTGATATTTAAGCAAAGTTATACAATGCACATTTCAAAGTGAAATCACGATCAGTTAATCAAAAGATGGCAGCAACAGAATATGGAAATAAAAGGAAGGTCCGGTATAGATTATGGAGGGCATAGAGAGCATTTTCCGGAGGCAGATGCCGTTCACTCAATAACGTTCGTTTTAAGGCTACTACGACCGCGGGTGAAAAATGGCGCCCGACGAGACGACCGTTCTCTTATGTAAGTACCACACTGTTGAATAAAATAAATACAAACTATTCTACAATGTTTTGATTTGGACATTGACCTCTATCTAAAACAAAATTCAAGTCAGTGGATTTGGACAATATGATTTCGTGTGAATTTAGAATAAGCAATTGTTTTTTTATTTAATTTACCATAGAGGTGATACGGTGCCAGACACGGTAAAAGCATAGTATACATAAAAATGAGTGTAAAAGGCACAGAGGGAGGACGATAACTGACATGATGTAGTCCGCTATTCGAGAAGTTTGTTTGGTTAGCTAGTAACCAAGAGAACTGGCTGTTTATACTTAGTATGTTTGTTGAGTTCGATTTCCCATGAAATCTGACTGAGAATCTAACTTTTTCATTTTAAGACTACTGTTGAAACCGATAGTCCTTTGTTATTATTGCTAGGTAAATGAATATACATATTGATCGCAATAAATTTCCAAACCGGTCGCTTAATGACGGCGGGTCTAGGTGGCGACAACGCTGCAGGCGCCCGCGGGACACGTCTCGGCTAACAAGAACCTAAATTCAATTAAGGCAGTTAATTTAATCCGGCTTGTACGCGACACCGGCGCGGCGGCCCCGCACAAACACCACCTACCCACACCTACATAATTTATCATCCAATCTGCGGCATTAGTCCGAACGTACACCGCGTCAATCGTCCTCGCCAACCTCGCCGAATCATTTATCATCAGGAAATGTACTGTAACCCACGAATTAGCTGCAACAGACAGCCACTATATTCCTTAAGCTTTTTACCGGCGCGCGCCGAAGTAAAATTGCGCATTATCTTCGTAATGATAAAGCTCTAAATATGACAGCGGAGTAAATAATAAGGGTAAAAACGCTTTGTCACGATCCGACACGGTCGGTTCGACGGTCGGTCCAGTGTTTCTTGTCGGCGCCGGACAGGATTTTCCACTCCGCCCGGACGCATTTGTGCGTGGATCGCACAAGGGAAGTCCATTTGGCCACAAAAAATATATACGGAAAGGGGTAGGTAGCCCCGCCGCGCTTGCCTGCACATGTTTTATGGCGACTGCATAGCGTAGAGCGTCGATAAGAAACAACCCTATTTAATGGTGATTTTTTGTGTGATATAATGGAAAGTTGAAGCTGAAAAGCACCATTAGTATCAACTACTACTGAGGCAGCTACCGCCCTCAATCTTTTTTACAGGCAGAATATTCAAATTGATATTGCGCTATCAAGGTAGATATTCGCGCGAGATGTGACTAAAGTACGTCGTTTCTCAATATTATCACGATACAGGCTTATTTTTCGAGCTCAATGAATATTTCATGCATGATGGTCTGCTGGGCTGCGCACTGCGCAGGGCAATTCGATGTGAGATCAAACGGAAAATACCGTCCACAGCTAAATCCACCTTTGATGTACCTGAGTAGACGAGCCTTCACTGAGACTGGGTCTGTACCCTTAGCACGAACAGCTATCGAGAAATCTTACGCACGTAAAAAAATACTACTCGAATACGAAAGCTAGCAAAATCGGCAGCACGAATTTTACAGAGCTGGGTTACGTTATCTCGATAGTAAATTCCACAGACCATAAAGTTACGTCGTTTAAAGGTAATGTAACACAATCCAATTATCAAGCCAATAGGGATGTTGACTATTTTTTTTATTTTATGTTACATAAATTACCTCTCAAAAAAAGAAACATTGGTAAAAGAATTAATTCGCTAGCATGAAAACTGCCCGAGATATCACAGTGTGAAATGCACACAAATGGACTCGATCAAAAACGCTCCATACTAATGGCTTGCACGTTATGACGTCACGCCTTGCAAGTTTGTATGCAACGCATAGGAAATTTGTTCAGCAGCTATATTAAATATTGTGTTTATCAAAATAGTTTCTTCGACAAATTTGCTATACATTTTACGGACTAATTAAAGGTATCATTTATTTTAATAAATTTTATAGATTTTAAATGGACTTGTCCACCCAACTTTGAAGGGTCATAAAACAAATAATATGCAATATATAAAACCAAGAGGTATACAAGCTACTCTAAAAGTTTAATATGTTTACGATTATTATTAGTATTTCGTTATTTTATTCATTAGTCAACATCCCTATTGAAGCAAGGTGCGTTCAGTAGCCATGTTAAATATCTATCTATATCTTGTCTATATCATAAATATGTAAATTATAATTCAATCAAGCTGTTTATCATAATAATTTTACATTTCTTATTCTTATTATTAATAATAAATTTATTTGCAATATTTATTTCCTTTAATAACTTTAATTAATTTGCAAATAATTATAATAATTTTTATTGTGTGCATGATTTTGCCCATGGTATTGAACGGTCATTGCACCTTTGATTGCTTTAAAAAAGAAGAGTATCTCTATTCTTTCTCTCTTTCTTTCTCATTCTGTGATTTAATGAAAAATATAACCTAAAATAGAAAGCCGTGTAAAGCGATTTGATTCTTTATTTTGTTTTTGTCTAAAATGATTTATCTGTGTCGGCTAACAATTAATAATACCACAGAATATATAATAGTACATAATACCTAGGTACCTACGCGAGGGAATAATTATGACCTAGGAGTAAACTACAATGTGTCATAATTTCATCAAATTGTTCTTTTCTATAAACTTGAAGAATAATAATGGATTATCGATGATTATCGTCAATGAATAAGAAATTGTTTACACATAAACAATAAAACCTTTGAACGTGCTATGAAATGTGAATTCATCGTAATAAGTGCTTAAAGTGATTGAAGATTCGACAAAATTAAAGACTTTATGTTTGCATTGTTATATTTAGTGTTTTCTTCATAGTTACTAAGGTCTTATTTTTTAAATACCTAATTGAAACATAATTAACTGTGTGCTAACTGTGTGATGTTATGGCTGAAAACAAATATTATACGTATATAACACCGTATCCTCTAGTTTTATTTGAGTTTTGTAGGTAAGTTCTAAAATACCTATTGCTAAAAATATAGGTAGGTAGGTATGGTGGATGTAGGCGATACCGTGGATAGCGTAAATAATAATAATAATTCATTTATTTCGGATCAATCCATATCACACGCATACATTCATAAAACAATAATAAAATAATAAATAAAATCAATCAAATATTTTAATATTTGTAAAATGTCGAGATTTTTATTTTTATTCTATGTCTAATGAGAACAATTTAAGTAATACTTACTGCCTGTGGATAATTCAGCGGCCATGTCATAGTTCTCAAATTTAATTGCAGTTACTACATACATGCTTTTATAATTGAATAATAAATAATACAAAGTCGCTCGAAATGTCTCTCACTGAAAAAAAGTCAGTGAGTAAGTTGTCGATAGCCAGCTTGCGAGTTTCTCGATACCGTACGTCAAATGTGGGTTCGTGCTACCGATTTCCATACAAGTTATAACTTTACTATTCGATCTCGATTCGAAGGCTGCTCGATACCTTATGTCAAAATGGTTCGTGCTTTGAAATCTTAGTTCCGTTTACGGACGTAGTGGCGCTGTACTAATTTCCATACAAAATTGTGAGATTCGAGTAATTTTACGTGCGTTATTTTTCTCGATAGCTGTTCGTGCTAAGGGTACTGAGCTACGCGGTGACGTTAGAATTTTAGTATCACTTTATTTCTGAGTTTTTATCAGAGTATCAAAAACTACAAATTCTCTGAATTAAGTAATAGCCTATAGTCATTATCAACATCAAAAAACGCGCATTTATCTAAGATTTTTTTTTATGTTGCGGAGATTCAGCTAATAGTTAAAGATGGTCATTTTTTTCCAGAAAAGTGGAAAATTGTCGGTAGGGTTGTTTGTCAAGACATTTGCCGGCTAATCAATGCTAGGACCATAAAAAAAGCCATAAAAAAGGATTTATAGAAAGTTGGATTAGCTTTAAACTAATTCCAAAGTGGAGCCTCTAGGCCTCAATGTTTCTTTAATTAAAAAAAGAAAAATACCGTATTTTGGTTAAAAATGATAAAAAGGTTCTACTGATGTAATGTACCTATTTCATTATTTTTTTCACATTCTAGCACATTCATTTTCACTTTTTGGAAAACAAAATCCCATCTTTCACTAGCTGTATCTCCGCAACCAAGAGTGCTCGGTTTGGACTCAAATTGTAGTAAATTTAGTTTACTTAACAAAAACTAAAAAAAAAACAAAAAAAGTTCGTCAAATCTCTTGATTACCGTGGAATTCATGAATACATTATCCTATGTAGATTCACTCAACCATCGCGCAATGACTACTCTTGCTAACCGTCGAGTCATGTTTGATCAAGTCTTTCTTTATAAAATTTTAAATAATTTGGTTGAAAGTACTTGGCCTTCACCTCACATGATGTTAAATGACAATAAGGCAGGTGGCAGAGCACTACACCCGGAAACCTCATCACTGAGGAGTTCCTCAGAGAATAGCCAGTTGGCTATTTTACCTCTAATTGCCGGAACACAACAATTTTCAAATTGTTGTAATGGCGTCAGACTTAGGTAAGATATGGTGCTTAGGTTAGCTAGCCAGGCGGACTTGGTATAAAGCCCTACTACACCAACCATCCAACCAAACCGAATATAAATTGTACCCCCTCCTGGGAATCGAACCCGGGACCTCTGCGTCTTACACGGGTGGGCAAACCCTAGACCACAGAGGCGGTTGAATTAAAGCTAACAATATATACAAAAATAGTAGATACATGCGCGTTTGCGATGTTTGCCTTTATTGTGTCGATAATGACATGGCTAGGCTATTATTTCATTTTTCTTTTCTTAATGTTTCTAAAATGTTTTCATGATGATAATGTAAAATAAAAAAGAAATATAACCGTCTTCGCAATCACAATCTTTGACATAATTAGTTAATTCCCGCCAATAGCGAATAGCGCAGTGTCTCATTTTTAGCAATTAAAATTTCACCCCGACAGCCCGCTGAGATGGCAAACTTCTATTACTTTGCGACGATTAATTAAAAATGTATTAGGTACTTACTGAAATTAAAGTTTTTATAACGACCAACCACTAGCGACGGCTACTGGAGTTTTAATGCATTCTATTTAACATAATATTCAAATGGTCAATGTTTATATAAGCACTTTTTTAACAATGTAACAGTTAAGGCGCTGTAGGTAGTGAAACTAGCGCCGCCACTACATTTATTTTTATTAGGTACGATCGTAAACCAAGTCAATATTTAAAAAAGCTCATGTAATAATTACTTAAATTGTCTCTAATATTTTTTGAATAACTCTTCAACAGTTTTCATTCTTTCTGTAAGTTCTAAAATCCATTTTAGCTCAAAGTGGCCACTTTTGGCAATTATGGATTACTTACAGAATGAATGATAACTATTGAAGAGTTATTCAAAAAATATTAGAGACAATTTAAGAGATTAATACATGAGTTTTTTTAAATATTTATTTATTTTATTTATTTAAGGAACACAAACAGTGTATTGTACAAAACTTTCATTTTATCTATAGTTCTTAAAGGTATCTATAGAAGTACATAAACAAATAACATGTGTCCACAACACTTGCCAATATATATAATTATAACGCGAAAACTATTTTTTTTTTGAAATAAAACACTTTAAACGGATACTAGCGCGGTTTTATTGAAAGTACTTTGGTAATTAGTTGGTATTTGGTTTGATTTTTGATTTTCCCGACGTTTCCTTCGACGAATCCTTGCTAGGGAACGTAGATTCATTCCTAGAATGCTCCGCGAGGCTATCGAAATAAATAAATATCCTAATTTCAATAGAGATGATGGTTGGAAAATTCCACCAGCTTGGGACCCCATCATTCACAAGCTAAAGCCCCAAACACACACTGTAAGATCTAATGATACGGTTAGTTCCTTTTGCAAATAAATTAATTAATATAAAAGACGGAGGTCGGCCTTCCTCTCCAAGTTTTCTTTCGCCATTTCTTTCTTGGAGGGGCCTCCCAATTTTTGAAATGGTAGTAGTTTCAGTAGATTCTCTCTTTTTAACATATAAAATTAAATTAAAACCAAACCAAAATTAAACTAATTAAATTTGATAAATTTTAATTTCTGAACGTTCTAAAAAATTCATCGCTTGAGGGTAGGCTCACAAGTAGCTTCAGTCCCCCGTGACCACGGCAGCTGCAAAGGTGCCGAAACGTCGGGAAAATCAAAAATCAAACCAAATACCAACTAATTACCAAAGTACTTTCAATAAAACCGCGCTAGTATCCGTTTAAAGTGTTTTATTTCATGTCTAGTGAGCGCGTAAGCTTGAGAAGTGAATATTTTTTTTTTACTTACTGTAAATAATATTATAATTGATGCTTATAACTGCATCACTACACTACCTAAATTATAAAAATAATTACTTTATAACTTTAATCTAACATGTATTTCTTAATACTAGTCTTAAATTGAGCTAAATTTTTACTGAATATATCTATATTTTTAAAGTTGTTCTTATTCAAAATAATTTTACGTGTCACATAGTCTTGTTAATGACTTGGTTTACGAGTAATAAAAATAAATGTAGCGGCGGCGCTAGTTTCACTACCACCGCGCCTTAAGTACTATTCTAATTACGAGTATTTGATCTATAATTTTTTTAACAATAAAATTTATATTACAATATTAGTCGTTAAAAAATTATAATATAAAAATCCATTGTTATCTCAAAGATCAGAAATGTATATTCTAAGAATAGGCTAGTTGACAAAATTTCAATTTCTGCTTATTAGGTTATTAGGCATTTTATCGAAAAAAAAGGTTTATTTATTTTTAATCGAGCGTTTACATTATAAATTTCGCGTTTTAAAAAACCAATTTTAATTTGGTTCCAAACGCACAAGACTGTCATGGCGTCTTGAATGACGTCACGCCGTGCGAAACAAACCAAAGAGCGATCGTGTCTTCGTACGTTATAGCTAGTTTTTATCGTTTAAAAATGAATTTCTCATATTATAAGTACTGTATAGTGCCCCAGTGTGATAGCACGACTATAAAACGCCAAACCAGTTATTTATATATGTTCCAAACAGTGGAGAAATACGGAAAAAGTGGCTAAAACTTGCGTTCGGTTGTGGTTAGGTTGCACTCGGAGTGTAGGTTTGGAACGCGCCTCCGGTAGTGATACTCGAAACGTCAAAGACAAGATTGGAGTTTCGCACGGCGTGACGTAACGCTTTCTGATTGGTGTTCACTGTCACGTGACTAAAGGTTTCATTTTACGAAATTTATTTTTTAAAAATATTATTAATCTTTAACGCTTTTAATAATTAAAATTGTTTGTTATTTTCTCCATAATATAATTAATCATTATAAACTCCTATCCATTATATTTATTCTTAATGGAAACAAGCCTATTGTGCAGGTTGGACAAATTCGAAGTAATTATAGGTACCTACTTTATAAAATGGTATAAGGAAAGTTGTTACTGAATAGAAAATGCATGTAAACATTTGGAATTTCTCTCGAACTAGATATAGCTAAAAGCTATAGATAACAAGGGCTCCTGCCTAAACGTATTCACTATTGGGGTTGAGTTTATACAAATATGCGGGTTACACAGGGATCGCATTTGGGTCACGTTCACTTCATATTTTGGCAAATCGGGGCTCTTCCTATCCTTCTATTATTCGGCTATCGATCTTTAACTTTAAAATGTACTTAAGATTACATTTCGTTACTATATCTTGACTACGACTCGGTTTGACCACAGTTAATTAGATCTGGGTTCATGGTGACTAGATAATTAAACGGTGGTGCCTGCTACATATTATTAATCAAAGGTTTACAATATTTTAGTGCAACTGCGCAGCCTAATTTTTAATATGTTACAGGATCTTTAATTCCGTAATTTTCTTAGTTAACTGGGTTACTATAGTAGGAAATAAGGGTAGATGAAATTTTTCATGATTTAGGTTCATTTATAACTGGTAGCCGGTAAAAGCATGGAGCTTGTGGTCTCATGATAAATATTGATATTAAGTATTTAGACATTATTATATTGAACTCTTGTTCCAATTGATTGTACGAATATCTTCTTAAATAAACTACTCACGTACAGTAAATCTTATATATTATGTATACCTAAATGATTTATAAGAATCATAGCGGAGAAGGGGGAAGGGGGAAGATCAGTGGGATGCTGCGCTAATATTGAATAAGTTCTAATGCCAAAGTTTTGCTAGCGAAACATTATATTACTTTGTCGGCGATCTAAGCAGAATTTTGATTGTTTTATTATTGTAGCCAACATAATAACATGTAGGAATAAGCATTGGAAAACTCTGAGGCGATCAAAGGAATATCTTATTGAAAGTGTGTAAGTTGTAAATTGTTAATAATAATTAGTGCTGATTAAGTTCGAAATTCACTCATTTCATTTATGACTCTTAATAAATCAGTAAATCATCGTCTTTCCCAAAAACACCACTCCACCAGAAAACATGTTCAAAAACCTCTTTTCCGAAGACCTTATCTCGAATCCCACGAATATTGCTGATTCAGCAATACTCGCATGACATTGATCGCAGGTCGTTAATTATCATGATAGGTAGCGCGAGCCGGGCGTATGTGGAGCGTATCAGTAGTGCATATCCCTCCGTATGTAAGTAGGTCGACTCGTGGTATGTAGGGGCCGGGCGAGAACTTTCTCACTGCACTTTTGTACAAGCGCGTCCGTCCGGTGAGACTAGTTCGTTCCGTGTTCTCGCCACGGTGGAGGGGAAAAGAATATCCCCCCTTTTACCGCAGCATTGTAAAGAAAGGGCAACTCACGTTTTGTATCTGGTTCATTTTAGTGAAATGCCTCCCGAACTCCCATAAATCCACGCCGAATTTTAACGCCCAGTTTTTGACTCTGTAACAAAAAAATACATTAAGTGCATACATATTTTGATTTATCATAGAAATTAATAAAGAGTTTATAATATTACGTAATCCAAGGTAGCTATTGCATAAAATATTGCACGCTTAAAGTTAACAAAAGAACCTTGAGATAAATTGAATTTGTAATTAATTGTTTTCGATTATCCTTGTGGGCTTTTTAATATCCCTATAATTCTCGGCGATCATCCTTCCATAGAAACAACAATTATATAAAAGTCAAGAGAAGATGAGAGGGAAACGATACGACAATACCGAGAAAGGAATCTTTTTTAAACATTTATCACGTTTCTGGCGCGGGGAAGTAAATGTGATTGGGGGAAGCAGGTTAAGCATTTTTTCCGGATCGCTAGCCACCCCTTATTTCGTATAAACTGTTCGATGCCTCGATGGTATACATTTGTATTTGTCATATTCCGAGTAATATAAATGTTGAGCAATTAGTGATGAGACGATTAGGGTTAGGGAGGTTAGTCGATAAATGGACTATAGTCGTTAAGGCGAGGCCAGTTCACGATCTGATGAAAAGATTGATTTTTGAAATTCTAATGTGTTGAGAGAACTGGTGTTGAATTCTACTTCACAAAAATTACTGTAGACTGAAAAAGAAACAAAGACACACAATAACCGAACAGAATATTGAAAAATGTCATGGTAACTCTGTAAAAAAATCCTGAATAACACCATAAAAACATTTAATAATAAACATCCAATCGTCAGATTTCGTAATTTTCAACGACAGTGATATGATTTTTGATGCAAAAAGGATAGCTTTTCTATTGATCTAACACAATAACTAAGTACATTTTTAATAAATGATTCAGTATTTCAGAAATCAATAAAAATGTACTAAATTTCGTCAAATTTCTGGCGAAGTATCAATGAAAGCTATGCAATATTCAACCTTATATTCCCAAGATAGTGAAAGAGTAAACGTTTGGTGATCCATTTGATTTGCGACATCAAGAAATTAGAAAAATGTGATTCAAAATAAAGACTATATTATTCATCTATACGGCGAGTTATGACGTTTATTTAAACTGCTTGTAAAATATTACATGTAAATATTGTTATCAAGTTTGATAACAATATTTACAAGAAAAGAGGCGACTAGCTAGTCGAGTCGCCAACTACAAAGTGGAGGCTGGTCGATTTTCCCGTCTAGTAATAGTAAGTACATCTCTAGCAGCGATCATTATTATGGGATGAGCTCAATTTAATTAACGGCTGAATCGGTACCCAGGGGTGCCGCCGTCGGGCCGCGATTGAAAATGTTTTCCCATTAATTTTCGCTTTCTTGCCGCGTCCGCATAAAAATTGAACAAATGAGTTTTCATATCACTTTGAGTCCATTGTTTTACAGAGAACATTAATTGAGCCAGGTTTTTTTCGCATAATTTTTTCGGGAGATTGGCTTTTAGTGTTTTCTCGGCTATTTTAGAACTTTTCAAAACTATTGCTTTAAATATGATGGTAAAGTGTTGTATAAAGCAAATTGTTGGAGGTCATCAAAGGTAGGATGTAGGTAGTAAAAAAATATTTACAAATATACAACATAGAAGGCAATATTAATACCACATAAGTACAATACAAGCATACCTACATCCTGTCTGTTTAGTAAGTGGTCGGCCTAGCCAATGAAATATGGTGACGTGATCACCCACAGCATTAAAAGCCCTAGAAAAGCCCTTTTATACATCAGAATGTCCTTTTTGACATCCAACTAAACAAAAAGTTTGCGTACAATACACCATTTTTGTCATTTTCATGAACTCGTTATGATACGTGGGCCGTAGCGCGTTGCCAACTCTTGCATCAATCCTTAAAAGGCATAAAACGACGATTTAAAATAAAAATAAGGAACTTCCACAGATCATAAAAAGTACTAGCTTTAATGGTGAACCGATAGTGTAGCCCGAGCTTAAAGATACATACATAGAACATGAGCGCACGAGCCTAGAAGTAATGTGTGAGCCCTATTTGTGTAGCAAACAGCGGGCCCCATTACCGCGCAGGGTCGGCAAACATACTCGATTTTGTATATTTTGTCGGATCTTGATTTACGACTGCAAATAAGAGCTTCCCTCATAATCGACCTGCGCCTCCAAAGGTTTATTGTACGGAATTTTTATCGTAGTACGGAGTAAAATGTAAACGGCGAACGCGGCCCGCTCTGAATAAATTGTAGGGGAAATTAACCATCCGAGTGTTATTAAAAATTTAACTGAAATTCTGGTGGATGTTAATTAACATTTGAGCTGGCAGTAAATTTAAATCGCTAAATATCAGTACCTTATAAAAGAGAATGATGTCCAGATTTACAATGTGGTACATACCGACTTAGATATCAATTCCTATTGTTGGTAATCAAATAAAATTAGATACGTTTCATATGGTACTGACAGGTCACACTAATGATGTTAAATGGACGGCTTTGAAAGAAATAGCGCAGGCATTATATTTTTTGCCTTTGGTTGCATGTTAACTAATTATGCAATCGGTATTTTCACAAGCAGTAGGTATAAGAAAAAAAAATCAAGACTGTCGAAAAAGAAAAGAGAAGCCAAATCGAAAAGCAAGTGGAACGTTAGAATTTTTGGCCGAAACTTGGTCTGTACTGCTGCCGTTTCCTTATTCCATTTCGTTTAATTCAACTTGTTCCACAATGTCCTCATTAGCAATCAGAGAATGTTCCTCGGGCATTGTTCGCGCAAGTTCGGCCGTCACCGGCAGAAGTTCCGAATTTAAAATTATTTAAAATGTTCCTTCGGACGTCGGCAGGTGGCGCGAAACGCGTCTCGGGACACGGCGCGGCGGCCGGTGGGAGTTTGGAACGCGGGAAATGGCTTTCTAAGATTGTTACGACTAGATCGCATCTAAATTCTCAGCGTTATTGCGACATTGGGCGTAATAATGTCGTTTTTTTGCGGTTCTGGATAAGCTTGGAGAAAAATGATTGCTTATTTTTATATATACGGAACTTATTCAATTCATTAAATATCTACGTCATCTTTATTTAATACGACTATGATGTGATGATGTAATAAACGAATAAAGTTGTTTGATTTCCTACGTAAAATATGTTTTGTATTATGTATGACAGTTGAACAATTTTATTATTTCATATTCAAATAAAATAAAACTTTAGTATGTGTGATAAAAAGCAAAATTAAAACCGGACGAGTGCGAATCGGACTCGCCCACTGAGGGTTCTGTACAGTATAATAAATTAAAAGATTATATTTTCATTATTTAATTACATAAGTATGTATAGTTTCCAGACTTTTTCCCTGTACTTGTAGTATAAGACGATATTATTTGTCAAATTTCAAAGTTCTAGGTCAACGGCAAGTATGCACGACAGCACGCTAGGTTAAACAGTTGAACTACGAAAACAGCTTTTATTATATAGGGCATAAAGGCGATCTCAAGGGCAAAATGTATAGTCTGATGTGCTGCTGACTGTATCTTATAAATTTTGGTTCCCTTGAGAGTGTCGAAATATGCGGCCGTATCTTTTTTTTCATTAACTTAGAAGTTTGATTTTTTCACAGTTTCAAGGGACTTTAGACCTGAGTATATCATATAATATGGTTTTAATTTTAACTCGATACCTCTACGCGTTTCCGAGATAAAGAGTCACAAATATTTAGACAGACAGACAGACAGACGGACAACAAAGTAATATGGTTTCCTTTTGAGGTTTGAGGTTCCCTAAAAACGTGTCCATATCTACAAAAGTCCTTCGCTTCGTTATGACAGGAACCACAAACTGCCTTAAAAGTAACTCGTGATCTGTGCTCCACCCAAACGTTAATTAGTTAACTTCACTAATTTCACAAAGGTAAGTCCGAGTTTATTTCAAGGAAATTTCACGGAATGTTTCCCTTTGCCAACAACTTCATTAGCTTAAGGGCACATGATTACGCCAAAAAACAAAGAGAAGGGCTAAACAGTCCAAGGATCCGCTTAAAGTATCTTGTTACGGTAATCGGTTTAGCCCTACAGCGAGGCCGCACTCGTTCGCTAAACCGATTTTCACCAACTCGTCTCTTAGCATTTGTCAAATTGTGCGAATAATTCTCCGCTGTAGAAGGTTCGATGAAGCGCTGTTAATTAATTTCGAGTTTTCAATTACAGTTAGTGTAATGACAATTTGAGTCTGTAGTATAGCCATCGTTGATCATAGGTACCTAATTTCTATAAAGGTATGAGAATAAATTACCAATATGTACTAACGTAACATTACGCAATATGGAAGTTTGTAAAAGATATTAAACGATTACTAATCTACATAATGTAGTGTCAACAGTATATCAGTTAACCAATAAAAATACTATTATTGATATAAACCTTAACACGTTGAGCCGTACTAAAAGTTGAGTAGAGTAGAGAACATCACTACTCTACTCACTCACCCAGCGTGTTGCTATGTGAATCTAAAGAAAACAATCTCATTACTTATGCATACAAAAATAATGAACTCAAACTATGGTTGACTATTAAAACTAAATTACTAAATAATAATTTGTAGATATAGTTAGCAACTCGTTTTATATTATATCTACCTTTGCGTACTCGAGCCATGATTGTTAAAGTATTTTTAATAAGTAGTAAATCTATTCTTTATAACCTAAAAAGATATGGAGAGAGAGCGTGTACACCTAACGATTGATGGTTTAGATAAAAAAGGCTATTCATAAAAAAAAACATTTGGCTAGAGACAGGGCGATGAAAGAAACACTGTTGTCAAGAGCCGTGTTTTAAGAAAACCACGGAAAGTAGGCTTCGTCGGAAAAACATCTCAGGTACAGTGACGCCTCCGCTGAATCCAAATGTGCATCTTTTGTTCACTGAAAGATGCATTTGTTTGCTTTATAGTGGTACTTTAAAATAGGCCCAAGAATTACGGACTATAGTCTTAATCGTCTATAACGATCGGAGTATTGAGAAGAAAAAACTTTTAGCCAAGTGTCTATAGTAATGTCGAATCGTAAGTGGAAACCATGAGAACCACAGCTTTGTGTATAAATCTCTAATCAGCGGGGAGACCGAATTAATTTAACTAAGTATCAAGTAAATTGGACGAGGGAGTTATCATGAATAAGCCTTTTACATTAGCCGGAACTCGGCGTTGAACGACAGGCGTAGCTCAGAAAGTTAGTTCATTAAAGATAGGAAGCGATGATATCTCGGTTGCAGCGACTCGATAACGGTTGTTTTATTAATCAGCGATGGGAGTGCTGGAGCCAGCAGACAGGGTGTCAGACGCGCGCCGCTCTTACGTAAGCCGGCCTCCGTAGTACGCGCCCCCAGCGGGTCGGCCGCGCCCGCCCCGCGCCCTGCGCCTCCCGCCCCCCGCTAGATCAATACCGGAGCCGGCGCCTTTGACATGTGCCCCGCGTGCCGCTCCGCAAATATTTACGTTGTGGAAACAGATCATAACTAGTTCCATTGGCTGCGAAAGAAACACGGATAATTGACAACTCCGAATTTATGTCTCAATTAATTTTGCACGATTGCTTTATTACTCCATCGACCTTGGTGACATACTTTTATTGTCTTTTTAATTGAGGTCGCGTGTAACGATGAAAAATGTAGATCGTAATCAATTTATTTGAATCACGTTAAAAGGTTGATGTGAAGGTATTACGGGGCCACATATAGGCTTTTTATTTGAAAGCATATAAAACCCATTTGTGTAAACCTGTCTAACTTTTTAATTTAAATACTTTTCAAGAATCGTTTTTTTTTTCGGTTTTCTGTAACGAACATTATTTTAGAAGGCTTATTACGCCACTGATGGTAATATGCGGATCTTTCTGTATTTAGGCATTTGTGAATAAGAGGGGAACATGAATTAGCCTATATCTTAAAATAAAAAAATAAAAATTTCTCAGGCTACAAAATTTTGTAGCCTGAGAAATTTTCATTTTAAATGAATGAACAGAAATGGATCTTATTAAAATTCAGTTTGAAAAAAAAATCCACATAATCAATAAGGTATTGTTGCATTGTTTATGATTTGGATATTATATAGGTAATTCATCAAAATCTTAACCAACCGCTACGAATGCTACGATGCTGCGACGGGCTACGATAGTGCTACGGAGAAAATAATAGTGGAAATTATATATAGATATTTTACTATGAATGCTACGATGCTACGACGGGCTACGAACTATTGTCGTAGACGGGGCGGCGGCCGCGTGGTAGCTAATTACTATTTTATTTGTGTTGGTACTTGGTATATCAAACTTGATTTTAACTTTTGATAGCTCTTTTTAATAGCTGCCAATAGAATTTTGAACATAAAATACGTTGGTGACCTGCAAATTAATAATAATAGCTTTATTGCACACGACAAAAACAAAAACAGAAAGAAACAAAAAAAAAGGCAAAAGAAAACATACAAATGGCGGCCTTATTGCTAAATAGCAATCTCTTCCAGGCAACCTTGAGTGAAAGAAAATAAATAAGCAGAAGTAGGGAAATGGGTGCAAATTAAAGGACAGGTAATGTATATAGATCGACAGATAATAAGTATGTATTAATAAATTACTAGCGACCCGCCCTCGCTTCGCTTCGGGTCCTTCCTATTTTGCCAAAATGCTTCAATGACTTCGTAGCTATTGGTTTCCCAAGTATAGTCTTAAAGACAAAAATGATCCTGATGATGGGCGGAATGCGCGGATTTCGGCTTCGTTGAGGGTCTTGTTACACCCGTTGTAGAACTATAGATAGCATAGAATAGTAGTCCGCTACTATGCTAAGGTGTAAATATGAAGAACAATACAAATGCAGGCGTGGGTAGTACTATGAAGAACACACCAGACAGGCGGTGTGCCGGCCAGTGAATACTACGCGAGTAGGGATACCATATCTAATCTTACAGCCGGGATCGTAGTCATTTTTACTCCGGCGAAAGTAGATTTTTGACATGGAAGTGGAATGACTTCGTATCGTAAAGAGGGTCTGACACTAAAATATGATCCGGTTATTTGTCATAAAATAGTTAGACGTATGTATTAATAAAATAAAGAAAGATACCTATATTTTTCTTGCATTCGCTAATCTACTGTTATTTTATGGCTTTTTGTTATTTTATTTATTTATAAATCTTTATTGTACAAATACATAGAGTAAGGTACAAATGGCGGACTTAATATTACAACTATGTTATTTCTACATCTTAAATATTTTTTCAATTTTTCATATTACATATTATTTACATCATACATAATATATTATTTCTATTGGTCGTAGTTATCTTATTACAGTTATTACATAATTTTCAGCTTTCAGAATACGTGTATTTCATACCGGATTCATCTAGATAGTTTAGAAGTTTTATCCGAGCGTGCAAAGGTTACCATAATATATTCAGAATTACAACTGTTTGATGTACTTATCATGCTTGTGGCCACAACCACCTACCTACGCATCTTGCTATACCCTCTACTGTTATGCTAATATTTTACATCCACGTAGGCTTTATTTGTTCAAAAACAAAAGAAGAATTTATTTTTGGTACCCACTAACAATTATTTCTTTTTTCAATAAGCGTTATTTTTATTTTTTGGTTCTTAGATAAATTAAACATGTTCTAATGATCGTTTCTTGTTGAAATAATCCTTTTATTGTGGGTGAAAGTAATTATAAAGGATTTGCAACTCGTATACATTGATTATCTGATATTATTTATTCTTGCTGTCGCTTTGGTGTGTTGTGTATTCGTGTAGGTACTCTGGCAATTCAAGTATCCAATATCTTGTCTTTTTGTTTTTAAAGATGATATAAGGTTGAATAATTGTGATTTTTAGGAGCATATTTTAAGGCAAGGCATTTCAAGAAATCTACTCTTTCACTATCTCTTTATGGTTCTATATCTAATATGGTTGATTATTGCATAGCTTTAATTGTCCCTTCGCCACAAATTTAGTACGTTTTTATGAATTTCTGAAATACTGGATTATTTATTAAAAATCTACTCGGCTATTGTGTTAGATCAATAAAAAAGCTATCATGTTTGCATAAAAATCATATCACTGTCGTTGAAAATTACGAAATCTGACGATTAGAAGTTCATTTTTATAAGGTTTTATGGTGTTTTTCAGGATTATGTTACTGAGTTACTAAGCCATTTTTCAATATTCTGTTCGGTTATTGTGTTTCTTTTTTCATCAGTACTTTTTTTGAATTAGAATTCAGGTTTTCACATTGGAAGCTCAAAAATCAAACTTTTCATCATATCGTGAACTGGCCTCGCCTTAACAATAATATGCATTTTCTCGAAATTAAATGTAATACAAATAATAGTGGAAGTAACTGAGTCAGAGAGAGAAGGGAAATGAAATATAATACTGGAAGCTGTGGTGTAAGCTAGATAGATTCATTTCCATAACGACGACGCCGCCGGAGTCCGGGACAGTTCGTAAGCTTTAATGGACTGCAACTATTTGCGTTGCAAATACCATCACCAACTAAGTTTGCACCACGAAATGCTTCGGTTTCTCTTCCATCCTATAAGTTTATCTCTACTTAGGTACTCTTAATACCTATGAAAGTACGAACTAAGAAAAAACAAAATTAATGTGCTATAAAGAAGTCACAGTCATTTAGTGCTTATTAGTTACACACACGCAGTTCCGGATATTGTATATTTGGGAAATAAAAACAATTTTTATTTAAATTTGTATGAAATTATGAGGCATGACATCTGAAACATATCCGTAACCTTTCATATTTGTTTTTCTCGTAAGGCAAAATGTAGTCAGATGATATTTAGCGATGGCGCATTCTGTTAAAAAAAACAAATGATTTATTCTCCCACTTAGTACTCGTAGGAAATTGACATTAAGAACTTTTTGCGAACTGTCTTAGAAAGTTGGACGACTGGATTGAACAGTCATTTATCACGAATTGATCCATCGAAGGCGGGGCTGTCATTGGAGAAGTTTTCGTTTAGAAAATCGCGGCTCCTCACGCACCACTCTGTGTAATGGGATACGTTGTGGCGAAGCGTGCAGTATCTGCTACCGAGGAGATAAGAATGGGCTTTATTTATTACAACCAAATATATATCCGAACGAACCAGGAATATCAATCCAAATCGAGAGATACCAAATCGAAAATAGAACACTTTTAAAGGCTTTTTGATGTTTTGATTGGGGTTTTAATTTACTTTTGTATTTAACAGCGGCAGGGATACCTAACTAACAAAAGAGAAAAATAGCGTAAAATAGTATCCGTGACAGGCAGGTATACACGACGCTCGTGTTGAGGTTGGGTAGTAACCCAAATTCAAATTAAGTACAAATATTATACAGCAAATTCGTAAGGAACACTATCACTTGCATTAAAATAGTAGTTTTCAACACACTTGCTCGTAAAGTGAGCCCTAATACATCGCTTTTAGGGCCATAAGCTGCGTATAGCGCAGCTTATGGCCCTAAAAGCGATGTATTATTTAGTATATAGTGTATATAAACCGAGCTATAACAAACGCGTGCAATAATATATAAAACACTAGTTCGTAATAGAATTAACCCTACAAACTTAAATTAGTACCTTACTACAAGTTCTATGCAAGTAAACAGAGCATTCCCAATTTAGCCGGGCAATACAGTTATTTTTTTTGACAACAAAGAGTTTTTATGCTGCTGAAAATTCATATACATTTTTGGAATAAATAAATGTGTAAGTCCTTAATTAAGTCAAATAAATATATAATTATTATCAAATTATTCATAATTCACAATATTTTGTTATAAAATAATAAATATAAAATAATAAAAATTAAATTAAATTAAATAAAAAAATTATAAAATAATATAATAAA
The DNA here is from genome assembly GCA_950108535.1 of Agriphila straminella. Taxonomy (NCBI): domain Eukaryota; kingdom Metazoa; phylum Arthropoda; class Insecta; order Lepidoptera; family Crambidae; genus Agriphila; species Agriphila straminella. The sequence goes on along the minus strand of OX467306.1, from coordinate 6,385,239 downwards.
TATTTGCATTTTGTCACTTAAAATTATAATTTTGAAGTAGTAGTAGTAGGATGTATGCTCCTCGCAAAATTTTCTTGCATTGGGCGTGTGACAAAAAAAACAAAAAAAACATGCGCGCCTTTTCCCATAATTATCATATTTTGTTTTGGCCATATTTGTTGTTGTGTGATAAATTACTTTGTTTTTTCCTCGCAAATGTGTTGAAAAACGTCGTATGAAACTCGTGAGCTCTTGCTTATTGCACACTCGGCTGAGTTACGCCCTCGCCTACGGCTCGGGCTGCAACCCACAGCCTTGTGTGCAATGAGCAACCTAAGCTAACTTGTCTCATAATGTACTATTGTTACACAAGGGACGTAAGAGAGCTATTACAGAACAAGATCCAATTTGGCGCCCATGCGAGCGTAGCTCGCAAAGGGCGCTACGGATCGAGTGCACCCGAGATATTTAGACGCACGAGCGAGCGAAGCGAGCGAGGGCGAATATAGTTCGAGGGTGTAATAGCTACTTACAACCGAGGTAAGCATCATACTACTTTACATCATTCATGCGAGGTAAATATAATAAAAATAAAGATAAAAAAATAAAGATAAAGATAAAAATAAAAATGAAAATAAACTGAACAACTTTCATTAAAGTGTACTTTACAATTAAAGCATTCACCATGCTTGACTTGTAAAGTGATTTGAAAATGGAACGTTCTATCTAAACAATGCACTGTGTTGCACATGTCAACTTACACAGCCTCATACTATATTAGTAAATGCTAGTTACCGAGCAGTATGATGTAAATATATAAATATGACATATCAACCTCAACACGAGCGTCGTGTATACCTGCCTGTCACGGAAAACAGAGTTTTACGGTGATGAACTATCAAATAAATATTTTGTGAGCTAGATCTCGCGTTTGTGACGTTTATGTTTTTTTTTTCGAAATGGCTGAAGGTCGGGTCCTGCGTTATCGTCTGAACGTTTCAACACCTATATTTATATTTTATGATAACTGTATGGCCAATAAATGTTTTACTTAACTACCTACTTACTTACTATATATCCATCATTGTAAAAAATCGTCCTAAACATTCTATGAACCTGCTCACAAAATTTCACGAGAATAGGTTGAGAAATGCGACCTGTAGAGGAGAACAGACGGACATCCGGACCTACGAAAACATTTTTGCCCAAGTTGGAACAGAGACGCTTCGCGCTCGCTCGGTCAATTAAAATTAATCATTTGTTAAGCCATAAGCGTTTCTCATAAATTCTCTTGATATTCGCAGTGATATAAGTTAATACCTGGAAACCATACCAGGGATATTAAAAACAATATTTAGAACGAAAAGTATTTTGAAACCCTACACCTTTACAATGCAAGATAAAATATTAATTTTACATATTTTTTATGAATGTGATATGATAATAATTATAAAAAATAAAATGGTGAACTCAAATTTTCAAAAGTGTTACAGTGTAGTAAAGTGAACATTACTTTGTCCTACGCTACCAGAAGGTTATAAACGCCCAGGGTAAATCCACGACATATTTTCATAATTATTATTTTAGAGTAAGAAAATTCCATATGCAGTGATGAGAATGGGTCCCAGACGAGTAGCGTTTAGCATCACAAATTATATATTTTTTGCAACCTATCATGACAATTTTATATCGAGGAGAATGACGGCGTTCAAAACGCCCGTGGATTTAGCCCCCATACCAAAGCAGCATTATTGGCTGGCATTTCAATGTTGTTACTCTGGTATCCCTCCGAGGCGCGACTGAAAGTCTGCTGACTCAGCGCGAATATAGAATCGATCAAACATATACATTTATTATAGAGTACAAATCTCTATAAGGATGTACTGCACATACAATGAATATACTATATTATATAATTATGTATATATTACTAATGTATAATAATAATACTAACGATAAGCATTTTGAGAAGATTCTATTGTCGAACAAAGAATAAAATTAGCTCTTACTAAGATTAATATATCAACATGATTCATATATCAACATCCCTAGCGATAACATGATCTCCATTTTATGCTCTACCAAAATAAACTCGAATATAGTGGGGTCAAAATCGAGTTTATCGGTTGCACTTACACTGCACCGTTCCGTCATTTAACAACGATTCAATAATTTAAAAAATCTTTAAAATAGTACTAAGGAATACCTAGTTTCATAGATCATACCGGTAATAAAAAGGCTTTGTTATCATACCGCTTCTAAAACGTTTAACTTTCATATATATTTATCTATGTATATATACCTACTATCATATTATTATGTATCAGTGTGTAGTATTATTGAAATTAACGGCGCAAAACTACTATTGGCCACCCACATGTTCCAATTGGTATTTCATTGCTTTCAGGATTGAATGTGACGGATTTTATGAAGAGCTTTCGGTGTTATTCTCTAATTAATTGTATTTTTGGCTGTATGACCATTTGCCTTTGCCTTACACTTCAGAATGTTGTGTGATCAATCATGTATTGTTTAAGATTAAATTTTGATTCAGTTCTTATAAAAATAATGTAAATATCTTATAAATATCTTAGCAAGTTTTAAAAGAGTTACCATTTATTATATTTAACAATTTCACGATAGTTAGTTGTAACTCCTATCATTGGCTGAACGTATTTTTAAGAATTTAAGCAAGTAAGTCTACAGTAATTAATATAACAATTATTGTAATTCATTGGGATTTAGTTTCAAAAAGATTACAACGTATTTGTTTTATAAAATGTTATCTCTGATATTCCTTTTTTTGTACAAATAGTATAGTCGATTATGATTGGTTGAAAAGTGGTGAGAGGGGTAAACTTTTTGTGTTGAATTTAGTGGGTATTTAAGCAATGGAAAATTGAGCATACGTTTGACTTTTAAGTTTGGAGCACCACGGGACTTAAGTTAAGTAAATTCTTCATTGTTATTGTGTTATCTGAATTAATTGTTTTGTGTGTGACTTAGTTGTTGTTTAATGGCTATCCGCTGTTAATTTTCATTCCCAATTTTATGATTATTCTGATTATTTGTAGTAACAATATGTAAAGTACATTTATTTTGCATTTGCTTGGTAACTAGTATCCATAGTTGAATAAAAGAGATTAACTGATAACTTTTAAGTTTATATTGTTGTTGTTTGTGACGATTTAATTGTAAATATCAGATTTGATAATAGCTGACGAGTTTCTTTCGCCTGTTCTTCTCTCAGCTAAAAAAAGACGTCCGAACAGGTGGTAGGATAAAAGAAATTGGACGATTCAATTTAATAAACATTACTTTATTTAAATTGATTTATTTTGTTTTAATTCTCTCCACGTTTCTGACTATTTCTGACATCAGAAGTGGGATCGACTCAGTCCATTTACAAAATATTAACACCAATTCCTGATGATTTTCAGGGTGGATGCAAAAATGACCTCGCTCCGCTGCCGTTGTGATCCTGAGACCTGAGTAGCAGCAAGCTGGTGTCAGTGAAAGAGATGAGAAGTAAAAGAAGTCCGGAGATCCTGCTTCAAAGGCCGCTAGCCGGTAAGGCCATTAGTGGCTGTGTTTTATTGATTTATTTTACGAGACTGCTACTTGGTTAGTTCAATACTTATTTATTGTTTTGATGTGGAAAAATAAGAAAATTAGTTTGTTGTAGCGAAATGAACATTAAAATACATTGAGAAACCAATATTAACTAAAGATGTTAATAAAATTATTTGTGACGGTATTTGTGATACTGATGTGGTTTTATCAAAAGTCTGAGTAATTGGTCTGGCGTCTAGTTAAATGTGATTAAAATAAGCTTAAATGCTAAACTCATGTTCACACAATAACATAATTATTATTAATAATTAATGAGTACCTACTTTATTTATAATTTTGGTAAAAGTTTGATATTTTTTAAATAATTTTGTTATTGATAACACGACAGTTAGTCAACCTGTTTAGGTGTATCTAAATATAGATTTAGTTAAATAGTTTAGATTTGATTACGTTGTCTCCTGCCAGTCATTAATCTTGCTACGCCAAGAAGTTAAAAGTTTAAAATGTACCTATGATTCGATGTCATTCGGATTTATTATTACGATTGAGTGGGTTTAAATTGCAATAAGCAATATAGGCATAATTTTATGTTTTGAGTAATTTATTCAGAGATTTTGGTTTGTTTATTGTTTGTACCCAAGTTCATGATATTATATTTTGATTTTTGATTTTCGGATTTGATTTTCAGATTTGATTTTCGGATTTGATTTTCAGATTTGATTTTCGGATTTGATTTTCGGATTTGATTTTCGAATTTGATTTTCAATTTTTGGTTTCGATTAAGGTTTCGATTTCGATTAATGTTTCGATTTCGATTTAGGTTTCGATTTCGATTAAGGTTTCGATTTCGATTAAGTTTTCGATTTCGATTAAGGTTTCGATTTCGACTAAGGTTTCGATTTCGATTAAGGTTTTTAGTTTCGATTACGGTTTCGATTTCGATTAGGGTTTCGATTTCGATTAAGGTTTCGATTTCGATTAAGGTTACGATTTCGATTAAGGTTTCGACTTCGATTAAGGTTTAGGTTTCGCTTTAGGGTTCGATTTAGGGTTCGATTTTCATGTTACTGATTTCGATTAACATTTTGCCGATATCGATTTACATTTTGCGGATATCGATTTACATTTAGCTGATTTAGATTTACATTTTGATCTAGATTTACGTTTGGATCTCGATTTACATTTTGATCTCGATTTACATTTTAAATTTTAGTTTCAATTTTTGGTTTGGATTTTCAATTTACACTTGGGTTTCCATTTACGTTTTGGTTTAGATTTTAATTTCGATTTAGATTTGGATTCGGATTTAGATTTAGATTCAAATTTCGATTTAGATTTGGATTTCCATTTGGATTTGGATTTCGATTTAGATTTTGATTTCGATTTATATTTTGATTTCGGTTTAGGTTCCGATTTCGATTTAGGTTGTTATTTTGATTTAGATTCGGATTTCGATTTAGATTCTGATTTCGATTCTGATTTCGATTTCGATTCTGATTTCGATTTAGATTCTGATTTCGATTTAGATTCTGATTTCGATTTAGATTCTGATTTCGATTTAGATTCTGATTTCGATTTAGATTCCGATTTCGATTTAGATTCCGATTTCGATTTAGATTCTGATTTCGATTTAGATTCTGATTTCGATTTAGATTCTGATTTCGATTAGATTCTGATTTTGATTTAGATACTGATTTTGATTTAGATTCTGATTTCGATTTAGATTCTGATTGATTTCGATTTAGATTCTGATTTCAATATAGACTGACTTTAATTTAATGATGATAATGATAAAATGATGATATTGATAATAATGATGATGATAATTATACTTATGAGGATTATGATGATGATAATGATGATAATGATGATTATGGTGATGGATATGATGATGATAATGATGATGATAACTTGTTCGCAAATTGATGGAGCCAAATGATCCATCATACCAAATACTTGTTTTAGTAGGTTTGTTATCTGATCATATTGATTAATTTAACAATTGACATTATGATGAATAATATTGATATAGTCAGTATGTTTATTCTACTTGTCCTATTTGGTAAACGGCTTCTGACAGTTTTCTTCATCGTCTTTTAAATTTAAATACTTTTTTAAAATATATTCTTATTAAACCAAAATTGTTACTAATAATTTGTTAATTTCTTTAGTAATCTTTATTTGTAAAACATATTTTTTTTATTCAATAAAGAGTTGGGTGAACATTGTTTATCAAATGAGACAAGTGGGAGATTATATTGGTAATAATCATGATGGTGGCCTTATGACTTATGACTGGAGAGATGAGATGTTTGGCCCGCGGGCAGAGGCTTGCGAGCCATGTTTGAGAGGCTTGCGAGCCATGTTTGAGAGGCTTGCGAGCCATGTTTGAGAGGCTTGCGAGCCATGTTTGAGAGGCTTGCGAGCCATATTTGAGAGGCTTGCGAGCCATATTTGAGAGGCTTGCGAGCCATGTTTGAGAGGCTTGCGAGCCATGTTTGAGAAGCTTGCGAGCCATGTTTGAGAGGCTTGCGAGCCATATTTGAGAGGCTTGCGAGCCATGTTTAAGAGGCTTGCGAGCCATGTTTGTGTAGCCTGCGGGCAGAGGCTTGCGAGCCAAGGCTTGCGAGCCAAAATTTGACTTTGACTGTTTTGAAAGACTGATGCCCATTGTTGGCAGTAGTGGTTTTGTCAATATTATGACTGTTTTATTACTTTTAAGGACCATTAAGATTGCTATTAATATACCTAACATGTATGTTTTATATTGTACTTCGAGAGCGAAGTACTTGTCAGAATGGCCGTGACGGATTTTATGAAGAGCTTTCGGTGTTATTCTCTAATTAATTGTATTTTTGGCTGTATGACCATTTGCCTTTGCCTTACACTTCAGAATGTTGTGTGATCAATCATGTATTGTTTAAGATTAAATTTTGATTCAGTTCTTATAAAAATAATGTAAATATCTTATAAATATCTTAGCAAGTTTTAAAAGAGTTACCATTTATTATATTTAACAATTTCACGATAGTTAGTTGTAACTCCTATCATTGGCTGAACGTATTTTTAAGAATTTAAGCAAGTAAGACTACAGTAATTAATATAACAATTATTGTAATTCATTGGGATTTAGTTTCAAAAAGATTACAACGTATTTGTTTTATAAAATGTTATCTCTGATATTCCTTTTTTTGTACAAATAGTATAGTCGATTATGATTGGTTGAAAAGTGGTGAGAGGGGTAAACTTTTTGTGTTGAATTTAGTGGGTATTTAAGCAATGGAAAATTGAGCATACGTTTGACTTTTAAGTTTGGAGCACCACGGGACTTAAGTTAAGTAAATTCTTCATTGTTATTGTGTTATCTGAATTAATTGTTTTGTGTGTGACTTAGTTGTTGTTTAATGGCTATCCGCTGTTAATTTTCATTCCCAATTTTATGATTATTCTGATTATTTGTAGTAACAATATGTAAAGTACATTTATTTTGCATTTGCTTGGTAACTAGTATCCATAGTTGAATAAAAGAGATTAACTGATAACTTTTAAGTTTATATTGTTGTTGTTTGTGACGATTTAATTGTAAATATCAGATTTGATAATAGCTGACGAGTTTCTTTCGCCTGTTCTTCTCTCAGCTAAAAAAAGACGTCCGAACAGGTGGTAGGATAAAAGAAATTGGACGATTCAATTTAATAAACATTACTTTATTTAAATTGATTTATTTTGTTTTAATTCTCTCCACGTTTCTGACTATTTCTGACAAATGCGTGTGGTTAATTACCAAGTTGAATTCATTTGAATGTTATAAAACAATAAAACCCGCGGCCGATTCACTCATTTAAAACACTACGTGTACAGTGAACGGCACGTCAGACTATACATGTTGACCTTGAGATCACCTTTATGCAGTACGTAATAAAAGCTGTTTTCGTAGTTCAACTGTTTAACTTACCGTGCCGTCAGATGCCTATCATAAGCCAGAAGATATCGCACGCAATCAAGTTCTATTATTTTTTAAGTAGAGAAAGAATAAACCATCGGGCAGTTATTTTCAATCGGTTTTAAGGTTTTATATTAACATCGTTCGCGTTATTTTGGTTATGTTTTGGTTTGCAATATAAATTGAATAAACAAGGTAATAAAATATATAATAGACATGACACCAGCGAAGTAAAATCGATGGAAGTGTATGCAAACAAAGGACAAACATTTTTTATATGGGGTTTGGTACTTTTTTCAGCGAAGTCTAACCAGGCATAATAGTAGATTGTTATACAAGACGCTAAAAGTACCCATTGCATACGAGGTATTTTTATTCCCGAGCTTTAGCGAGGGAATAAATAGAAACCGAGTTACAATGGGTTTTAGCGTCGTGTGTTACACTATACTTTTCACTACGATTGCGAGAAAATAAAATACAATATTAAATAGTTTATACCTACTTACTTACTTCCGTAAACGAATCCACTCGTTTTTTTTTCCTCCACTTCATAAACTTTTTGTACAATATTTAAATAAATGATTTGTGCTTGACGGCAGAAGATTAAAATTATTTCTTTCCAATTACAGTCACACAATTCAATCAGTTTGTAATTATAAAAAAATTCTAAAGATTTCGCGCCATGGTACCTTTTTTAATTTCTGCTGTAGCAGCTAAGCAACACAAACACGCATTCTACGATTCACTCTGTACACAGAGTATAAATAAGTCTATGATTTTACCGAAGAGATGCTTTTAGTTCCATTTTCAAAAATAAGAATGAGAAACTGGGGGCCTATTACGAAACTTGGTCACGATAGTCGTCCGGAGTTCGTCGGTTATAGTTATTACAAATATTTTCAATGTAGCTATCGTAGTCCATAGTCTATTGAACGAATAATGACGGATCCACTAAGAGAGAAACTGTCAAATTTACGCAATCACTTTGCAATATCGCATACGCAAGTGCTTTGTAATAGGAATCAATCAGAACGAAGCACGGACGCAGCCGCGTGTATCGCATTAAACTTTTCGTAATAGACCCCCAGTATTAAGTCGAGCGAGTTTTTATTCGTGATTATGAATAAAAACTTTTTCGTTTTAGTACGCTCATTGGTAATAGACAAACATTAAAAAAGAAAAAACTTTATCCCCTAGGGCTTATTATGCTATTTTATCTCGACTCTTGTACGTTACAATGACGCACTTTTTGAGCAAGAGGAGTGAAAAGTATATAATCGATAGAGAAAAAAAAAATTTTTGTTGCAGATCCGCGCAAAATTAATATTTATTTCATTAAAATTCGTAGGGTGGACATTTTATCACGCATTTTTTTTATATCGCATCCCCGTATTTTACGTCAGTTGTTTCTGTCATTCATATATCTCACTGTCAGTGCTGTCAGTCATTTGACTACGTTGTTGGTTTGGTGTGCATTGCTTCCGATTTGGTGTTTTTTTTTGTAAATTTACGACGAACCCGGCTATTTTATTTGATTCCCAATAGCTTTTTTATCGATCTAACACAATAACCGAGTACATTTTTAATAAATGATCCAGTATTTCAAAAATCAATAAAAATGAACTAAAATTCGTCAAATTTCTGACGAAGCGTCAATTAAAGTTATGCAATATTCAACCTTATTCTAAAGACATAGTGAAAGAGTAAATTTCGTGAACTGGCCTCGCCTACCTACACGGGCAGCCCCGAGTAGTGCTATTTTTTAAGCAATAATATTTTAAAGTTACAATACAACCCGCACACTTCGATCATCTATAGATCATAATCTGTATACTCATAAATTATATTCTACTAGCTGACCCGACGGACGTTGGCCTGTCTTTTATTTTTTTATTTATTTAGGTAACAGTCTTTAACAATTAAAGTAACGAACAGCCTTTATTTCATTAAACCTTCATCTTCATTCATCCAGTAGGAAAAGCGTAGGGGATTAAGGGTAGGCAAGAGTCTTTTAAAAAGTAACATAGCATTTTAATTTTAATCCACTACATTGTAATGCACAAACCAAACCAACGAACCAAAGCGTGCGCGGGCGCGAGCATCCGCGCTTTGACGTGTCTGATCTACATACAATGTGCATTGCGTTGTGGAGATAGGGATGCAAGTATGCCATGAATTTGTTCCATATTATGGTTCTACTCTGCAACAGCGTGAATGGACCTTAAATTAAGCTTCCTCACAGTGGCGCCCTCACCTTAAACAAATTTATTGCTCGCTAAGTACATAATGTATCGAAAATTCAAACGATGAGATTGAAGCTAAGGTTCTATAGATTATTTACAAAAAGTGGCCACTTTTGGCACTTTTGCCTACAACTACTACAACGAACTATATTTTACAGAGGTTATTATTTGTAAATAAACTATAGAACCATGACTACTCGTCAACGCCCGGAAAACAATACAACAATAGATTTTCTATTGTGTTATGTGCCCTATAGGGTACATCGGGCGTTGACGGATTAATCTCAACGTTTAAATTTTTGATACATTATGTAGGTACTTAGCGAGCAATAAATTTAATTAAAATGAAGGCGCCACTTGAGGGTACTATTAAGTTCGGTATCATATCGAATTTTGAATCAACCATTTGCCACGAGTTACTTTAGTGACTTTGTGTAGCCCTAATAAGGTCTGCTCATTATAAGATTAAACGCTGACTGAATTAAGACAGCTAATACCCTATATCTTATATCGATTATATCCTTACATAATTATATCAACAAACCTAATTTGTTCTAAGTATCTAATATGTGACAATTATAAATGTTATATTAGTTGGCTAAGAGCTAGTCTTTTGCTGCAAGAAGAACATTCTAAAAATGCTTCGAAATTTCGCTATTATCACTGAACTCCATGCGTTTAGTTTTCTAAGAATCGGAATAAGTCCTCCAGAGGTGCCTTTTGTTGTAGAAGAAAAATCGAAGGATTCTACCATTTTTGTAACTTAATCCTTGTTGACCAAAATATAGGTCTAGACTACTTTCGTTTTGATGACAGGTTTGATGATTGGTCTAGCAAAGAATTTGTGGAAATTTTAATTAATTCGTTACTGTTTGTACGTATATATCGTGTTTTAATTAAAATGATTCCCTATTTGTTATTATTGTTAACTGTCCCACAGATAAAGGTGTTTTAGGTTCTAGGTTATATATAATCAGTAGGTAGTTAGTAGAGACTAATAACACCAATGTGAACTTGCTAATGAGAGCATTTAGGCATTTAATATCTATTTACAGCCGTTTGTGTAATTAAGTTTTCGTTTCTGTAGTTTGTGGGGATTTTCTTCTCTTGTGCAGTGCAATCTATGGATCTCTACAATTTTAAAGATGAACAGTTTTTGGGCATATGACGTAACTGTTTTATGATTTTCTGCTTATTTTAAAACATGTCATAAGCATACCTACTACACAACGAAGAACTATGAGATGATTGGATGAAGTAGTTCTTACTCATTATGTGGTATATCCTCGAGCTGGTTGGCGAGCGCGGCGGCCGCCAGCAGCGCTAGCAGTAGCCCTAGCGACATGCTGCGTTTCAGCGCCATCGCACACCCCACATCACACCACCACTCACTGCTACCTTCGACCACCACACAACACTCAGTCCAGGCGCGCTCGTGCGCCGCTCATCGGGAGCGTGCTCGGGGCTCTCGGACAGCGCGCGGCTTGCAGGGCGAGGACAGCCTGAATACCGGCGCACTCCCGCCCGCGCGCACCCCGCGCCCCCCGCCCGCCGCACTGACGCTGCGCGCTAATCATACGCCCAATAACGCAGCGAGCTCCCGCTTATTACCGAGATTTATTCGCTCATGTACGGCTCGTGCTCGCCGAACGAACCAGCCATCTCTTGAAAGCATAAAACCATTAAACATGTAGCATGTTGGCAGCAGCGGCGGCGCGGCGCGGGACCGGTAGTGGTCGCGCTTGCAGTGTCAGGGTCGCTGCACGGCACGCACATGCGTGGGCACGCCGCCAGGAAATCCTTTATTGATTCCCGCGCTCCCGTTTTCTAAGGAATGTCGCAAGCGTTCCTGCCGCCAAAATTCCACCCGCCACCGCGCCGCTTTATAATTTAGACTAAGCCGATCACCGCGCGACGGCCGGATTGCTTTCATTATAATACCTAACTCGCAAGGTAACTAAGCTCTCTGTAAATTTAAACGAGAGAGGGGAATAGAGCTTTGCATCAATAAGTTTTAATTTTTTTATAACTTAAGTAGTAGGTAGGTAGGTATTTAATTTCTATTTCCAGTTACAAAGTCTTGAGGAAGTATGCGTAAATACTAAATATAGATTGATTTTACGATTTTACGTTAAATCGTAGTAGGTACTACGAGTAGTTACTACGATGTTGTGGGCGGAGATTACGAAAACAATGTTCTTTTTTCCTTTTAATAATTAGAACAAGATTATGTTTAATAATAATTTCGGTCGCAATCGATATTTCTGATTTTAGGGTTCCGTAGCTCAAAAGGAATGATCACCTTGTTGCCCGTGGCTCGACTCGGCCATTTCTGTCCGTCCGCAACTTTTTTTTATTGTTGGTCTCAGGTTTTTATCCAAACGAATCTAGTGCTTACTAGTATTAAAGCTCAAATGAATATTAAACTTTTAACGTTGACTAATGTGCCTTTGGTCTTAAACTAGCGATAATTTAAAGGCGTGAAATATACTTAATTTTATCGACAAAAACACCCATATGTTGGGGTCTATCCCCACTCCTGTTGGAATGGCCGCCATTTTAAATTTGACTTTTTATTTTAGATGACCCTGCCGAAAAATATTATTTTCTCCGAATTTAGAAGTCCTACAGTTATAACAAAAATACTGTTCGAAAGCTAATAATACCACCTATCAATTTAAAAAATCATGTGTAAACCTTCAACTTAAATACGTCATAAAAAATTACTGAAGTAAAATTTTACACGAAATTTGTGTGCTTTTTTTTAGTTTTTCTAACATATCTCAAAAACTAGGACATTAATGTATTTTTTTGCATTATTAAAATACACAGGGATATTATCCTACAAAACCACTGCAAGATTTTTTGCTCTATGTTGCATATTTCAAAAGCTATTGATGTTTGAATATGACCCTTACAAGCACTAAATGGTTATTTTCATAAATGAAAAAAAAAACAAAAAAAACCGACTTCAAAAAACGTGCCTCTAAAAAGCAAGAAATAATATACAAATCATTAGATACGCATTATCATTGTTACAATAAAACACGTCTATTAAAGTCGGGTGGGGCTGGAGTACATCTTCCTTTTTTTATTCTAAAAGCCCCACCCGACTTCAATTGACGTGTTTTATTATAACAATGATAATGCGTATCTAATGATTTGTATATTATTTCTTGCTTTTTAGAGGCAGGTTTTTTGAAGTCGGTTTTTTTTTGTGTTTTTAAAACAATTTTTGTATTGTTTAATTTTTAGTGTAAGTACCTTCTGTATTAGGTAGTGTAGGTATATTATTTAGGTAGAAAAATCGGCTCAGCCAAACGTGAGATAATCGCGGAGAAAAATACATACATACAAACTGAATAGGTACCTCCTTTTTTTGAAGTCGGTTAAAAAGACTACACAAAGGTATCCCTTCCCCAACAAAAAATCATCTAATTCGGTTCATAAATAACAAAATTGTCAAGGTAGTTGATTTAATATCATAGTATTTTCAGGATTACTTGTAAACTACTGAACCGATTTGAAAAAAAAATTAATGGGACCATCTCGCAAGAAAACTCAATCGAACAAAAAAAGAATCATCAAAATCGGTCCATAAATGTCGAAGATACGCGCGAACAACGATAAAAAAAAACATACAATCGAATTGAGAACCTCCTCCTTTTGATGAAGTTGGTTAAAAATACGGAAATGTCTATAATTATCGCAGTTTCCTCGTAGCCAAACTAATATGCCAAACTAATTTGGCCACGAGGAAACTTAATTCCTTGTAGCCAAACTGTTGTCATAGTTTAAAAAATTAACACACACTGTACAGGTGGAGAAAAAATAGACCACAAAAAATTATCAATTTTTTTGAGAATTTATATAATCCCCCCAGATAAAGAAAAACTTAGAGCAACGAGGGCTTCCGTACCGCCCGCGTTGATCTAAGAAGAAAAAGTACCAGGATCACATAAATCTAGAGAAGGTTTACATATTTAATAATACCCAAATCAGACATCATAGAGTTTCAATAACATCAAATACGAGTGGGCGATTGTCCAAAATGACGTACTCAATGCTCAATACTCAAATCATTTATTGCATTTCACAGTGTTACAGTAGTTCTTAAATTCTAATATTTTATGGACCCTGTCGGGCACAACAACAATAATAGATAGCAAACACTTATTTATCATTATATTATATTAGTATATTAGTTTCATTACAATAGTAGTTATTACTTAATTAATAAAAACTATTTTATTTATTAAATTATATTGCACTTATGTATTTAATTTAAGTTAAGTATTTTAATGTTTTAATTTAGTTTACTTTTTATCTACAATATTCATATTTCTATATTTTCATCTTCTAAATATTCCATCATGTTGTAATAACACTTTTTGTTAGTATTTTTTTTTAATTATTTAAGATTTTTTTATCATCATTGACATTTTTAAGTGAATCTGGAAGTTTATTGAAAATTTTTATGGACATGGCTAGCTGGCTGGACGAATGGTGTTTCATATAAGAATTTGGAAGCATTAATTTATTTCTGTTTCTAAGATTATGTTTATTAATTTGATCATCTCGTTTAGTGTATAAATTTGGGTATTTCCGAACGAATTTACATATCTCTAGAATATAGATGCAGGGGTAAGGTCAAGATTTTATGTTTTTCAAAGTAAGGTTTACAGCTGTCTGATTCCGCTATATGTTAACAATGATTCTAATAAGTTTCTTTTGAACTCGTCACCCAGTCATAGATATAGTATATTAAAAAGGGGCACCCAGTACCGTTATCATTTTTAGTAAATAAATAAACAAAAGAGGTTGATTGGATTGCATATTGTATATTATCTGAGTTTTTTCTACATGCGGATGATAAATTAAACTATTACTACGGTTTGGCTACAAGGAAAGTTTCCTCGTTGCCAAATTAGTTTGGCCACAAGGAAACGATGTTTGAAATCGCAGTTTCCTCGTAGCCAAACTAATATGCCAAACTAATTTGGCCATACTTATCCCTACTTATCTTCTTTGAAAACTACGATGCCAAAGTACCAGGGTAACATAAATTTAGAGGAGGTTAACTTTAATTATATTTGTACAATTAACTAATCCCATCAAAACTAACATGCTGTTATGTTTTCTTTCTAGTAATTTTATAATAATACGGTGGGGATACTAATTTATAGGAGATAAAGAAAAAGTACCAGGACCAAATAAATACTGAAAAAAATAACTCGTGAATTAAGTATACTAATCAGTATACTTAATTCACCTATTCCCCTGGGTGAATTAAGTCTACCAATTAGTATACTTAATTCACTCAGGTGATTTGGCTCAGGTGCGAGGTCTACGATGAGATTTTTCCCCTCCTTCTCCTCTTTCGGAGTACATTTATAAGTCTCCACTGATAGAAATAAGGTGTATAGCTAATGATACAGTTGAGTTAAAATTAAACTAAGTTACAATTTATAGGCACAACACTGAAATGATTTAACTATTACTGATACGTGCAGATATGCACCAAATAGAAATGGAATGAGATCCGCCCAACATCTGCCGCAAGGTCAAAATGCAGTCTATACAATTTGTATTAAAATCATTATGATACTAAGTTTTTATAACCGAGAGCCATGCTCGGCGTTTCCCTGCGTGATCGAATCAGAAACGAAGAGATCCGCAGGAGAACTAAAGTAACCGACATCGCTCGAAGGATTGCTCAGCTGAAGTGGTAATGGGCGGGACACATAGCGAGAAGAATCGATGGCCGTTGGGGCGGAAAGGTTCTGGAATGGCGACCGTGCACCGGACGGCGCTCCGTGGGTAGGCCCCCGACAAGGTGGACCGACGATCTGGTGAAGGTCGCGGGAAGCCGCTGGATGCGGGCAGCGCAGGACCGATCGTCGTGGAGATCCTTAGGGTAGGCCTATACCCAGCAGTGGGAGTCGTGCGGCTGATATGATGATGCTATTTGCAGGGGGTCGGTTTGGCCAGAATTTTTTTGACAATCGCAACGGTCTCCCTCATGGGGGCCGAGTCGTGTGGTCGGTTGGGAATAATCTATTTAGGAAGTAAAGTTTATTAAACTCGTGTCCATCTGTCCACCCTGAACGGGGTGGATAATCGGAATTCAAATAATATCTTGCTTGCGATTGGGTAAAAAGTCTTCAGGGTGGATAAATGGACATGTGTTTCCGAAAATCTCCCTTAGGGTGGCTGTTTCAGGGTGGATAAACGGAATAAGCCATCTACCATTACAAAAAAGTACTTAAATAAGGAATAAATTAAAAAGAGTAAGGTATGGTACATAGCGTTTTATTTTCTCAACATATTGACAATTTATATCTTTTCTTGATTGTCTAAAATAAAACAACATGGAAAATCGTTTTTCGATAAAAACAATAAGAATTCTATCAAGTCTATTTTTGATTTAAAGAAAGAAAAGTATTTTTTTATTTGAACACAGAATATTCGAGTCTTATTTAAAATAAACAACAAAACTGATTTCGATTCAAATTCAAAGTTTCGATCTTGTGATTTCTTTAAAAAATCAAGCCACTTGGTTTCAGTTACAATACAACCTATAGTTTTTCGACAATATGTCAGTTAAAATTGTATAAAAATAAACGATACAAAATGTATTCAACGTTTGCGCAAACGCAGGCACTTCGCATCGCGTGACGTCACTTTACATCTAAGTCTATATTTACAGAATATTATTAGCTTACATATGTACGTATAAATTAATACAATCTAATAAGTACTTTGCACAAAACGTCACAACTCTATTATAAAATTTGTTTTTCTACGAGGTCAGCGTCTTCCTTTAAAATTGATATATAAATGCCGCATTGTATTCATGACACTTACCACAGAATACTGTGTTTTGATCGTTAAATGCAGTCTTGATAGTTTACCTAAAGATCACAAAAATACAGTAAGGGTATATTTAGAAAACTAAATAATCTCATAAATAGGTGCTTACACTAATATTAGCGCTATCACTAATTAATTTGTACAATAACTCTGAGATTACTCACTGAAGAGAGTGAGACTCACCTGGTGATAAAATAGTAAAATTATAGACAATATAAATAAATAATATGATAAATAATTAAAAGTATATTGACCACAGTCTTGAAGATAAATCATAACAAAGAGCACATGGTGACAATAGAAATGTCTTTAAAATAGGAACACGCGCTACAAATACATTATAATGACGTCAGTATCATATTTGGTCTTTACAATTAGAATTCACAACAATTCCCTTAATTATTGCTTACGTTTATAAATCGTAATAGGACTGTTTCAAAATATAAGTCATCAAAAAATAACTTATGATGATAAGTTATTGACAAAATTATAGAACTTATAATATTTTGAGGCAATCCTAAAAGCAAAAACAGTGTTCAGTGGAATGATTTCAGTAACACTTTGCATATAACAAAATATAATGTGAATTGAATACTAGCGATTCCATGTACCGAATAATTGTAGCCTCCTATATCGTATTAAATATGAATATTGTTTCTTAATATAACATTCGTAATACTGTTCTAAGGCATAGTGTTAGCTGCATTGCGAATTGCGATCCTTAAAACACGTCTCTCTCGATGACACTTCACTTTAGGTTGAGTTGGCATGGCATTCATACAAGGTTTCATTCACTCTATCTACATTATAGTCTTTTAACGTGTGGACACGGAGAGTAAAAACCGACACTGTAGTCTCAACACTCGTTTTAATGTCTGGAGGAGTCACTTTCGTGCCCTGAATCACGGCCGTTTTCGCGTGGTGAAGCGCGATGGTCTCTTTCATCCCTAAAACGGTCTCGTCGGTCCCTCGATCTCTCTCGATCTCTATCGCGGTCTCTGTCTCCCCGCTCTCGGTCCCGGTCGCGTTCCCTGTCTCGGTCTCGCTCCCGGTCGCGATCACGATCGCGTTCTCGATCGTCGTCCCGATCACGTCGCCGATCGTAATAGTGATACGTTCGACGCGATTTTCGGTCGCCTGGAGTAACTACTTCCACTTTTATATTCGCCGTTGCGGTCACCTGGAAAAAAGTTACATGTTAAGTATGCCATATAAAATCACATGTAAGATAATACAATTTGTAATAACTTGCTATCAAATATGTATCAATAAAACATGACCCAATGAGAGAACCCTTTTAGTAACTGATAAGACATTTTAGAGAGAGAGAGAGAGATGCTTTTACTGAGAACCTACATAAGAAACGTCATACTAACTTAATGATATCATGAGGGTTGGGCATCAAAAACAAATATAATATAAATCATTACCTTCGTTGTAATTGCTCCTGGATGTACCTTTGAAGTCGGTGTAGATCTTCCAGATGTGGAATCGCTGCCATTATATGTAGTCGTTTCCACCACCACCTCTGGCTGCACCATAATCGACTGCATGGACGACTGCACGGAGGAGGCGGAACTGTGCCAGCTCGGCGGTTCCTCGGTGATGGTCGTGAGGGACGGGGCGCAAGGACGAGGCGCAGACTTGTTGCGGCCTGATTTGTCACTGCTGTCTTTGGAAGAACTTGATTTGCGAGGAAGCACTGGCGAACACTTAGGCGAGGGAGTCGAAAGCCGTTCAGGATGTTCTAGCGGGCGAACCTGAAATTATTTGTTTTGGTAATTTGAGTTTACTACAGTATGGTCAAAATAAGACGTGGGTTGTTTGATATGTTTTAATAATAAGATTAAAAAAAAAGTAGATTTTCGAGGGAAAAATCTATTGTAGGTAATGGGAGACTCTACAATCAAAATTAGATACTAAGACTATTTAAATTAAATGAAAATACTTACTTCAGCTGCAGGTCCAAGTAAAGCCAATATGATCGGGAAGAACAGCAATCCGTCCAAAAGGCCCAGCAAGACTAACGCAAGAAGAAGCCTCAAGAACAGCCGGGCGACGAAGCCAAATTCGCTGGTGGCCAACATTGACGCGGCTAGGGCGGCCGCCAACGCTCCGTGCACCACCGGCGCTAGAACTGACTCTAGCGCCAACGATGCACGACGCGGTTTGCTGCCTATCGATGTTACGAATGCCTGCAAGTCAAAAGACATAGGTTAAGAAAATACATAATGAGGATCAGTAACAGGTTTGAATCCTATAGTTTTATTACTTTTATTGGTATAATATAAAAACATATTCATAGCTATGAAACCGTGTAGAAATGGTTGAGTATTTAAAGGAAATGCCAAGCTCAATGCAATATGTGCTTTATCACGTACGACATAAGGTTCGCGTACGTCTCCCCCCAAAATAACAGTGTTTTAGCTCGTTTTAGAAATAGAAATAAATTTATTTGCTTTTGATTGGGGTACATTTATAGGTCTAGTTATTATCTCCTCCCATTCAGCCAACAATGGTAGCATGCAAATTTTAATATAATTATTAAAATGATTCTATTACATTTGCAACATATATTTCAAATTACATTATGTTTTATAAAAAACAAAAAAGAACAGAATAAAAACAATAAAGGCAATCACAATAATACAATAGGCTTTATGTTTTAATTCCCTTCGCCATCGCCGGTTTACAAGTGTCAAATAAAATTGTCTATGATACATGTCAAATTGTCAAATAATTTTCCACTTTAATAATGTCAATGTCAAAATGGCGTCCATTTTGGAAATCTTACTAAAAGTTTAAAGTAGAGAAGAAAAGTTTGTGAACATGTCATGTCATGTTAGCTCGTATAGCTTCTTAGGTTTAAGAGATATCGTAAAAATTTCTTCACAGTTAATCATGTGGTGGCATAAGCTTTCTGATTAGCCACTAAACAAAAATCGTTACTGATCCTCATTGAGAAAAGAATATTTGCAGAACTCTATGACGCTATTCGATGAGATTTACTTAAAATCTCATGAGCATTATTCATTATATCAAAGTATAGTCTTCTTTAAAAGACTTCCCTGAAAACTGATACTGAGATAAATAAATAATAACCACAACTCTATGAGTAAATCATGAATTGTGTCAATCTATACGAATGTGTAAGTAGTGTAACTTTTTTTTAATTTATTTATCCAAATAACATTACAATAATTATTCTAAAGATGCCTTTACGCTTATAAACCTACAAGGTTTGTGTAAACTTAGATAGATAGATAGATAGATAGATAGATATATTCTTTATTGTTCACCATAATAGAAAACATTACAAGGAAACATACTTATTTCTAATAATAAATAAATAATAACAATAATAATCTAACATAATAATTAACGTTTCGAATTCAAAACTTACCAAGCACAAGTGGACGGTGAAGTGGACGCCCCGTCCAATAGCCAACACTAAAAGTACAGCAGGCACCGCTGACAGTTTCACATCCAGCAGAGCCATCATACCCAGTAACTGCAGTACGAGGGTGCCCAAAGCTAACGTCACCAACACGGCTGCCCATGCATTTAGCAGCAACACCATTACTGCCTGCAACGAAAAACACGCTATTAATATCTTGAAGCGATTGAATATAAGATAGGTATCATTTTATCAATAACACTATGGGGTCTACTTACCACAAATACAGCAGCCAAAGCGCAGGACAAGGCTAGGAGCAGCGATGTTCTTAGGTACAAATATTGCTCCCAAAACAGGAAAGGAATACCAGACGGGAAGTTGGACAATCCCTTCGCTTCAAATTTCAGGCACAGCTCCCTCACTGACATTATCAACTGCTTGATGCTCTCTGTATCACTGAGGCCGGCTAAGTAAAATGGGATCTGTGCATAAATCAAAGGTGACGATTTTGGTATCTTCAAATCGGTGTCCGATGGTGAGTGTATCCAAATCTTAGGTTGGGGCTTCAGATTTCCTTGAGATGCTCCGTAAGCCAGGGCGTCATTCGTCGCCCAAGCTGACAAGTAGTTGTAAAACGCCCTTGGGTTTATAATACCGTCTTTATCAACTAATCTATGACCATTTTGAGTATCTTTCGATACGAGTGACTTGTCAATTGGATTGTCCACATGTCCTGTCTGCACCATAAGTTTGTAGCCTAAAATACCCTCATCGCTTGCGTTCTTGCACCAGTACTCCTTCGTTATACATCCACTTTCTACTTCTTTGTCAAAGGCTGCTTGTAAATCCAATAACCAATCACGGAAAAGGCTCAGCCAGAATTTTGTTAAGCCACCGTTGTCGTTCTTTATTATATTCGGTATCCTCACAAATTGTTCGTGATATTCGTATAGTAATTTTTGGTTCGTTGGATATTCAAAGTCTCCCTGCGTTACAGCGTACATGCTGTAGAAGCCGAAATATTTTTCTTGCCTTGAGAGGAATTCATGTTCGTCGGTGTTTTCGGGCACAATGTCAGTAAGGTCTAACCCATCTTTTACTTTCGTGGCTCCGTAAACGCTTGCCAATAGAAGTACTATCAATGCCAACATTGACGTAACCTGGTAATAAAAAATACTAATTAAGTTACACTGTTATTTTAGTAGGAAAACATTGTTTTTATAAGACTAATAATTTAATGTTACCTTTACAGAGGGGCGCATAATGAATGGTGAATAATGGTTTCTAGCCCATTTCGTTAGAGAAATACTGAGACAGCATGTTTTTTCAACGTTTCCTCCTTCATCTGGATCTAATGGTTGCCTCGAAGCGTCTTTCCAGTGACCCTGTAAATGAAATTTCATTTATCAATCTGATACCTAGTTAAAAGTTACAATTTAAACCCAATTGATTTTGGAATCAATTAAATTTACAAACCTTGTTATTCTTGTCATTACGGTTTTTCGATCTGTCCGTTACGTTCTTTGATTTCACAGGAAGAGGGCTATCAGGAAGTAAGCAACAGAGTAAGTCCGCCCTCGCTGCTGATCTTCTACGAAGGTCCAAGGAGATCATTGCAGGGAACACCAGTAACATTGACCCAAGGTTGAACAGAAGAAGAATGGCAGCCTAAAATAACAACAAATTGAATGTTAAAAGATATTTTTCAGATTAAAAATTTCAAGAATATGATAGTTAGATTTTTTTTATTATTTGAATATTATTACCTGGAGGCAAAACACCCTCAAAGCTGGTATGGGCATGAGCGCCGCAGCAAGAAAGACCATTACGTTGCATAGAGATGCCAGTAAAACACTAAGGCCGCTTTTCTTCAGCACTAAACCTGTTCGTTCTTCCCTCGGAACATCCCCTGACTGTTCAACGTATGTGTGCGTGAGGAGGAACATGTCCTGTACTCCCAAACCCAGAGCAAGAAAGGGTACAATTTGGGTGCTTGACGCGTTAAACGGTATACCTAAATAAAATAGAGAAAATAAATAAATATTCCAATTTTAAATGAAAGAATTATAATAATGAAAATTAATGTAAACAAATGAATGAAAAGAAAAATAAATAAAATAATAAATCACCTAATAAAGCACAAAACCCTAATCCAGCAGCGACTGTGATAGAAAGGAGAAGTACGCCGGCAATACCGACTCCAGCTTGTGATCGGACTGGGTCTTTCCACTGCATCAGAGTGACGGCAACATAAATTAACTGTAAATAAATACAAAATAAATCAAACAAAATAGAAACAAAAGGAAAAACAAACATAAAAACTATTAATTTTAGGGGTTATTCTTACCATAAACATATAACCTAAGATGATGTTCTTGAGGGATAGTTCAGAGAATTTCCCAAGTATATCGTTGAGAGTTGACGTTGAAAATGGATAGAAACTGTAAGATGGTGACACGGCTTCCGAAGTTGTCATTTTACGAACCTCCTGAAAAACAAAATAGTTTTCATAAAATACGGATATACTTATAATAAATAGTGCAATTACGAGGATTTAGAATTGATTGAGGATCACTTACAGTTGCAAACTTCCTCTGCCAGGCATCCAATACTGCTGCTGCTTTCTCCTGATTCCATCCGACATGATGCACCTTGTAGTGGTCGGACCAATACTCGTACATCTCGCGTTCTCCCATCAGCTGTACAACCGTCTGGAGCGCCTTCGCACTGCGCAACGCTGATGTCGAATTCCGCGTGACCCCGCCAACTATCAGCTGTTCTGGCCAGTGCATATACGCTGCAGCAAACCCGTAACACCCGTGGGACAGCTCCGCAGCAACATCTGGGACCTATAATCAAACACCACTAAGCATAACAACAATATCCAGATTTGGTTTATTTATAGACCATAGCAAGTTACACCTAAACTAAAATTATGTGTAGAATCAGGTGCATTTCATAAACTAAATAATATACAAAAGCTTTCTTAAAACTGTATTGTTCGTTATTACGTCGTCTGCGCTCTACATTATTATTAAGGTGGACAAAGCGGACGGAATACAAAATTTACGAGGTTTCCGTGAAACTTGGTTCGAGTGAGGCATTATTGATATAATAGTGTCATTGTGACGGGCGATAGCAGCGGCAAACGAGGCCCATTGAAGCGCGTACAATGCGCCCGTATAATAGAGCGGTCCGGCCGCGGTGCGCGGGCGCAGCGATGGGACAATGTGCGCCCGCGCCGCCGCCGCACTCGTGGGTGGCGACCACTCGCACAAAAACGACCCCGACCGGGCGCTTCCACGGAGCTGTTTTGTTCGAGATAATTTGAAAACAAAATAATACCGTTCTTTTGCGGTACGGACTCGTGACTGGCTGTTCTGTCTTAGCAATAACTAATTCTGGGAAACATGGTTTTCGAGCTAATGAATAAATATTTACTCGCGAAACAGAATAACCGTACCGGCGGCCGATGTAATCACGCGTGCCCCGATACTTAGTTGTAACTTTCTCGGCGGTGGCAGGTAGCGAGCCATCTGCCCGAGGCGGCCGCTCTCATCCTGCCTTATTATCGTTTCCAAAAATATTTTATTATTATGGAAAGTATTTAAACTTAACGGCTTCGCGTCGATAAAGCTGTTTTATTCGTTGCAATCGTTCACGAATAATTTATGTGTCGTAAATTGAAGTCTTCATAAAAGGATCGGGAGTTATCGTAATGGCTTCTAATGTGGGTCTAAAGCAACCGTGACGAATGACAGCTCACTCATAGTCGAACACAATACACGGTATGGATGCCTTGTGATTATCAATCTTGACGTCACGTCGGCAGTATTGTAGGTGCAATACTCACATGGCCTGATTTTTTGTTGGGTGCCGTCTCTGGACATTGTGGATCGGTGGGGTCCAGACACGGTTTCTTCATGTAAGCAGTGGTGATGCCAGCTCGTTTCATGTAGGCTTCCATCGTTCTCCACGGGAACTGTATCTTCAATGGTTTTACTTCTTCTAGCACATCTTGTGGGTTTAGTTGAGTCCATTGTAGCTTATTTTTCAAAAGACTGAAAAAATAGTAGCTTCTGTTAGAACACCATCTGTAGCATATTCTTTTTAGGTAGAGAATTCTTCATTTCAAGATGGATCATTACTCACGGTACATAAATTGGATTATCCGGTCCAAGTAACTTGGAGCCTTCCCAAAAGCAGTCTAGTGGGGTGGTGATGGCGCAAGGGACGATGTTGTCAAATATGTTCTCAATATGCTCGGCCTCGAAGTCGGGAGTGCTGGGACTGTAGCAAAGGTCCTTCAGCCGCCACTCCAGATCGTACATATGAACCGTGACGCGGGTCGCTGCGTGGACAACCTGCAATGATATGAAAGATTCATTTTTCCATGTGAAATCATTAGCATTATTTTTAGATATTATCACCAATGATACTAGGATTACTTTCCGAAGGAAGAATAAGTCAATTTGGAATACAATTTCTAGTAAATATTTTATATTAAGTAATAAGTTTTGCGAGACTATGTTTAAAGTTGTCTGTGTATTGATTTTATTTTATTAAATAAAATAATAATAATATGCGTTTGTACAAGAATATCAGTTAGTTCTATACCTTTAAATGGTCAAGCAGCGCCCCTGGATGAAGTAGTGAGGCGTCAGGGTCTTTTGCAGTCTGTATGATGAGCTGATGCGTCGAGAAGTCAGCTTCACCTAACGCCTTTGCTGTATACTTCAATTCAGCCTCTAAACGACCACCCTCTGAAAGAAGATAACATATGTCTTCGTTATTTTATACTTCTACACCAATGTGTAATGTTACTTTAAAAAAATATCAACAACAATGTTCTCAATAGTAGAAGCGGATGAAAATTTATATTTGAAACTGAAGGAAGTTGGTAATACGAAGGAATGAAAAGCTGTTTTGTATTTCTCTTAGCTTTGTTTTTAACTAAGTAAGGTGTTGCTCTGCAAGTATGTTTATCAAGAAAATAAGGCAATGACTTTTGCCACTATCTCTTCTACATAAAAGAAAATTGGTAAAATATAGCTTAATTAACATTTGCATACTTGTAACGACTCTCGTTTAAATTGTTATAAGTAAATTATTTGTGGGTATCGGAGTATAAATCGAATACTAATTGAGCAAGAAAAAGAAAGCTAATAATATCAATAACATGTAATTATTTTTATGTCTGAAACCAGTTTGACGGACATTGAAGATAACGATCGGTTCCGATCACATTTCGTTCATTGAATATGGATTTAAAAGATAAACAATCTTGTTTTTTTTAAGTTGGTAATGTAAGAGATGACTTGGTTTTAGGTGCATTGTTGAAAACTATGGTCAAAAATATATCAAAAAAATATTTTTAATTTTACCTAGTATTACTTTTGCATATAGAGTAACGCAAATCTGTTGTGTCCATACATACGTAAGTCAATTTGCTTTGAAGATGTCACGATTAAGTATACGAAAATTAAACTGACCTACTTAATTATAGTAAACAACCTATCTTACTAACACAAAACTAAGTAAGTATTCATAAACATTCGAGAAATACCTAGGTATTTTATATGGAGCTTTTTATAATTTTCGCAACCACTTGATTAAGTCTTCAAGTATTGTGCCCAGACTACCCAGGTTGCTATTGTTGCTTGCCATTCTTTATTATTTTATTTTATCTATCACTCTGCCGGTCATGGAAAAAGAATATATATACCCTGAATCTTTTAAGGTATAAAAGGATGTTTACTACAAATCTAATAAATCCTCTTTTACGTTACTTCCCGAAGTTCCAAAGCATCTCGATAATGCAGTCATCATGAATCACACTTTACTGGACTGATAATGAGTCTGCTTTCTCTCTATAGATACCGCGTTTCGTAAATGTTTATGTCGATAATTAAATCGCGTAAGTAATTATGAGAGAAGAACTGGTCACAATAATTAATATTTTATGCTTTCATGTTTTATCCTCTGTTAACCTTTCAAAGACATCACATTATTACCTTTCGTATTTCAATGTTTTGGTTTAAAATATAAATTCCTAAACTGATTCCAAACTCAATTGTCACATTTTTCATCGTGAAATAGGCTGCAGACTGTTTGAGTCATTGATTTAAATTGAAATGTGCTGATGCTGCCACAGTAGCTGCGTGTCGTTACTTTCTACGATTGGAAACATAAACAACAGGTTTAATTTGAGCCCAATCAACACCTACCTACCGTTTACAGGAATGTTTTCAAATCCAATTCCAGTTACGTCACGACCCTTCCTTGTTAACGTAGGTGTCACTTCAAGTCTAAGAATATACGAAACTGATTTTAATTATAGACACCCCATTAGATTCTTTAGTTTATTACCGACTGTCAACACATTGAGAGCGGAAGAGGCAATGTTCCCATCCTGTGTGAGTCATCGCAAATTTAAAGTCGGTTAATTTTCACATTCTGAGCACTTCTACTTCTTTTGATCAATTTAATTACAAAAATAAAGTATAGCATAACGACGTAACGTAACGAAACGAAACGTAACGTAACGGACAAAAAAGTAGCATTTATGCAACGTGTTGCGAAGAACCCCTTAATGGAACCCCGAATATGGTAGAAAATAACCATCAAACTGAACAACTTTTAATATGGGACCAACTCTGAAATCGCGAAAAAAATTCAACTGTTTCACACATATTGATATTTTCGTTATTATTTTATGGATGAAACAGCTGAATTTTTATCGCGATTTCAGAGTTGGTCCCATAATAAAAGTTGTTCAGTGTAATGGTCCCTATCTACCATATTCGACGTTAGGGGTTTTAACACATTGTACAATAAAAATTGTTTAAAAAACAAAAAAACCGACTTCAAAAAACCTGCCTCTAAAAAGCAAGAAATAATATACAAATCATTAGATACGCATTATCATTGTTATAATAAAACACGTCTATTAAAGTCGGGTGGGAATGGAGTACATCTTCCTTTTTTTTATTCTAAAAGCCCCACCCGACTTCAATTGACGTGTGTTATTATAACAATGATAATGCGTATCTAATGATTTGTATATTATTTCTTGCTTTTTAGAGGCAGGTTTTTTGAAGTCGGTTTTTTGTTTTTTAAACAATTTTTTTATTTTTTATTTTTAGTGTAAGTATTAGGTAGTGTAGGTATATTATTTAGGTAGAAAAATCGGCTTAGCCAAACTTGAGATAATCGCGGAGAAACATACATACATACAAACTGAATACCTCCTTTTTTTGAAGTCGGTTAAAAAGACTACACAAAGGTATCCCTTCCCCAACAAAAAAAATCATCTAATTCGGTTCATAAATAACAAAATTGTCAAGTTAGTTGATTTAATATCATAGTATTTTCAAGATTACTTATAAACTACTGAACCGATTTGAAAAAAAAATAAATGGGACCATCTCGCAAGAAAACTCAATCGAACAAAAAAAGAATCATCTAAATCGGTCCATAAATGTCGAAGATACGCGCGAACAACGATAAAAAAAAAAAAAAAAAACATACAATCGAATTGAGAACCTCCTCCTTTTGCTGAAGTCGGTTAAAAACAAAATAGTTACATTTTAAGCAAATCAAAATGTAAACAATTTAGACGGCTTAGAACAATCTTAATTAACGGCGGTCTTTTTCATCACGCACCTCTGAGGGTTCCTCCATAGCTTATGCCCAACAAAAAAGACTAATTAAATTTCCCCTTGTCACATCAACACCTATGGTTTATCGTCGGGTGTCGACACGCGGTAGGCGTCTTCGTTCGTGATTTATCGCGAACATGTCACACCACACGCCCTAGCACCAGCGCCATGTGTTGCCGGCTTTAATTAAAACTAAACCTTCGTTCAAAATAAAACGTAGATTTTGGATACGAACTATTCATCCCTTTAAATAACTGCTGTTTAAATGCCCACTGGGTAAAGGGTCAAAGTGCAAAACGAAACAAACTTTAGTTCAAAAATAAACAAACTATTTTTGAACAGTGTACTAATTAATTAATAAATAGTATAAAAACAGGCACATATCCAGATCAACTAAAGCATGGACATGTAAGGCCCGTTCATAAAAAGGGGAAAGTAAATGACTTTTCTAATTATCGCCCAATAGCGCTTCTTTCCTCTGTGGACAAAATAGTGGAAAAATATGTCAGTGAACAAATCTATAACTTTTATAGGAAGCATGACGTTATTTATAAAGATCAGTATGGATTCCAAAGTGGGAAGGGTGCTGATGGGCTATTATCGTGTTTTACTGATGAAGTTAACGAGCATCTTAATCATAAACGACAGGTATTAGCACTGTTCATCGATTTTTCGCGCGCGTTTGATACCCTGAACCATAATCTGTTGATAAAGAAGCTGGATCACTGTGGAATAAGAGGGCCATTATTAAAATGGTGTGAAAACTACATGAGTAACCGAACGCTTGCTGTTAAAATTGATAATCAACTCAGTGACCCAGTCCAAGTAACGCACGGCACTGCTCAAGGTTCAGTATTGGGTCCTCTCCACTTTTTAACCTACGTTAATGATATGAGCGCTTGTATAAAAAATTGCAAGTGTTTCCAGTTTGCTGACGACACCTGTCTCATAGCGGCGGATAGGGATCCGAAAAAGGCTCTTTATCAACTACAATGTGATTTTAATGCCATAACCAAATGGTGTCATGATTCTGGATTAGTAATAAACTCTAATAAAACGAAACTACTACGTATAACATCCCCTTATATTCGAACAACACCTATTGAAAATCTAATAGCCCATCACAACTCCTGTCCCCATGCATCTAGTGAGACTAGTGTCAATGCCTGTAGCTGCCCAGCTATAGAAAACGTGGAATCTCACACATATCTAGGTTTAAAAATCGATAAAAAATTTCACTGGAGCCTCCACATTTCTCATGTCTGCAATAAACTTAGACAGTTTCTTGCAAACATGACAATACTGAATGCACGAATCCCGTTTAAGGCTAAAGTAATGTTATATAACGCACTTGCTGGCTCGTATATCCGATACGGATTGAGCAGCTACGGACGAACTTACAAAACATACACTAACCTTATTTACAATCTCCAATTAAAAATAATTAAAACAATAGTAAGTAAAAACATTAAAAAACAATATTCTACCGATGAAACAAAAATATTTCAACTTTGTTAAGTTTTGCCGATCCATATCCAATTTAAAAACAATATTTTAAACGAAAACTTCTTTAATAATAACTTTAAAAAAATGAATCACCCTGCATTCACTCGTGGAATCGCTCAAAAAAAACTTGTTACTATTAGGGTGAATAACGTGTACGGTAGAAGAACTACCGCTTACTTAGTACCGCGGTTGATTAATCAACTACCTGCGGATTTCGTTGATAGTTTAACACAATCCAACCTAAAGGCTAAAATGAAGAATTTTTGGTTTGAGACCTTGAAATGCACCTAGTTTGCTCCTTGCTAAAGAATTATTATATATTTTTTGTATCAGCCTTTCTTTTTAAGCATAATTTATCACATTTTTCTTTATATGTAAATTAAGTATGTATATCTAACCCCAACGCGAGCATTCAACAGCGTTGTTATAAACCTCTGTGGATTTCTTTACGCTGTTAATAACAATTAATGTAATGATTTTTATACAATAATAAATGAAAAAAAAAAAAATACGAAATATAAAGCTTCAATTAACTGCATTAACCATCGATCGTTTATTTTTATGAAACTTAAAAATGTGTTTTTCTGTTTAGGATGGGACAAACTGCGTCCGTTATCAGGTACGTCCCGGGAATGCGTCCCAATTAACACTCCTCCCGCTGATTTATTTGCGCCGGTTTGTCGCATTTTTTGCTCTAAATTAGGCCCGTGAAGCGTTAGAAAAAATTACGGCAAACGTAGCAGAATAAACGAGTTCGTTGGCTTCGCAGTAGTGTCAGCGTATGAAAAAAAAATACTTTCATTTATCACTGTTAACAGCGACATTATTACTCTCTGGCTGGATGACACAGAGCTGACGTGACTATCTTACAATGTAACAGTCCGGTCCGATTGTAACACAATCAATCAAGATTCAAGCTCAATGACCATTACGTCTTCTTTTCGGGACGTCCTCAAACGACCTAGAAGCCTACATTAGTGGCTCTGTGAGCTTCACGATTGTGATGATTGGGATCGCATTTTTGAACAGTTTTCAAAATGGCTGAAATATGTTTTTTAATATTTTTGTAGGATTTATATCCGTAAGATATAAAAATATTAGAGTACGTTATTCATCAATATAAAACCATAAGTACCTATATATACAGCATTATACTTTAATAAAGTATAATGCTGGACTGAGCTTTTAATAGATTCTCTTGACACTGATCTTACACTTCTTAGAAATTCATTTCCACGAATTTGGGATCGTAGAAAATAAACTTTCTAGAAAAGCGTGACATTTCTTCCTTTAGTTTCAGTCGAGCTGTAATTTTGGTTCACCAGTTAGGTTTGTTTGTATGATAATAAATTAAAGCAACATATTGATCAATCTGTTGTTAAATTGAATAAAGTACATAAGGCGTGCAGTGATTCCTAATGAGCCGCTGAGTCCACCTGTAAGGTAGTCATATTTTTTGTTTCGATATCGTACAAAGCTGATGTCGTCACCATTTCGGGGAACACTTTATATGTAAATGAACTTCTTAAGCGTTAAAAATTAGAAAAGGATTCCAATTAAATATTTTATTTAGATTATTCGTATTTGCAAATATGTTGATATCATCTCATTTTGACATTGGTATTTTTTTATTATGGGTCCTTTTCGCGTTCAGTTTTTATTATCTCATCAAGCTGATATGAAAATCCATTTTAATAGGCTCATTATGGAAGAATCAACTAAAAAGAGATACTGCGTCGACCCCAAATTCCTATTTGATAGAGAGATGAGGATGATGATTAAGTTGATATGAGTATTTGAAAGCTTTCGTAAACTTTCGCTGTTTATCATATTCAAGTCAAGAGTAGTGATAGGTAGGTACCTAATGATACAGATTAGTTGAATTACATCAGGCCTCAAGTAGAGGTATTTGAGCTAAACATAGCTCACCCGCCAACCAGCCGGATATTGGGGATTATCATAAAGCAAGTGGAATGGAATCGGCGCTGGGCCGCACAGGGCGCCTCTATTTTAACACCTACGGGCCGTGGGCGCGATTTACGACGCCTCTCCACTCGTGGGTATCGGCGGAGATAGATTTAAGTATCGCATGTTGACGCTATGAAACGTTCCAGAGGATTAAGTACGGAAAAAACTAAACGCTTAGGACAACTTTACGATTACGAGGGCCTACCAAACCAATCTGTGCACACACGCCTACTACTCCCAACAGAGGATTAATCTCTGTTTGGCTCCAAAACAAATGCATATAAACAATCATTCTGGGCGGAAAGCACGCAGACACTGTAAGGTTCGAGGTTATCGCGAGAACATGCGTCGGAGTCAGAGCTTTCAAGCTACCGCCTGCTATCAGTGGCCACAGTGGCGCAAGTGGCACTGCATATGGGTACTTTTACGTCATACTCAACGAAAAACATTAGTAATCTCAAACCTCCGTAAAATTCAACCGTCAACACAATGCGTGATTTAACGATACTCCATCCATCGCTTCATTAGGGGCAGTCGATGCGAATCTGTAACCTTTTATTGCATTCTCGGTGCGTGCACGCCGATAATGACAACATTTCTACTCGATGTGGTAGCGAGCGATCAACGCGGACGATCGCAATGAATGACGTGCGGGCGCGGGGGCGCGGCGCGAGCATGCGCGGCCACCCGCGCGCGCGCGCCCGTCCCGTGTGGTCCGCACTCCGCCGCCCGCCCCGCCCCGAGCCCCGCACTCCTGGCCCTCTATGCAAATTAGCCGGAGCGTAGACAACAGAACAGATGGATGGCGGAATAAACAAACCCAGTCCTTTGAGGTCTGCGCGATCCACAAAGACATCAAATGGACAATCTATCTCCAACATAATTTTAGTTTCTCATTTTGTATAAAAAAAACTCCATCAAACTATACCTCACGAGCGACATAGATTTTAAATTCATTACTGAAAGAAAAGTAACAACTTGGAGAAACTCACACATTAAGGTCACGGTTAGCGAATCTAACGCTCCGGTGACCGGTTTTCAATCACAATAACTACTCGCATTTTTAAATGAAGTTTCGTAGCTTGATGATGAATGTTACCAAGGTGCTTAAAGTATTTTACATAGTGATTGTGAAATAAATTGTGACTGAAATTATGTAATTTACGCAGAGCATGGAGAGTTGCAAACTTAGCCAAAACTCACATTTTCCGATTTTTTTGTGTGAGTAAAATGACAAAGATTTTCCTTGACCATTTTGAACGTTTAATAATATACACAAGCAACATTGTCGTGCACAATTCAGAATTCTTGGGAACTTCGAAGGGTTCAAATAACAAAAGCCAAGACGCACCGCATCGCAGCACGACGTCCCGCAGCGGCGGACAATCAGATCCCTCGTTTTTTGTGACTCAATAGAAATGTTATACATTTTTTTAGTTTTATTGGTCGTAATTTCACGTAGGGATATTTACGGGCGGCCGAGGGCCACCTAATTAAGTTGTTAGGGACTCCAGGACCTTCGGCGTTGTTTAACAGAGGCGGCTTTGTTCCACGATAAGGAACCTTGAATATATTTGTATTGTTTGGACAGTAGCTGAGAAGTGAAGGCTTAATCAAAATGGACATTCTGATGCCTCTATTGAGAAATGAATGGGGGGACTGTGGATTTGGCCGTAGTAAAAGATGTTTGTTGTTGTGGCTAATTATTGGAAATTGAGGGCTGTCTTAAACCGCAATGAACCTCTAAATTGTTTCTTTTAACGAATCCAGTACTATTTTTGATGGTTGAATTTTTTTATAACTTTTGAAGAATCGATTTAAAATCTGGTCGTATGAGAGAGGCAGCTGTGTTTCGATCGACAGGTGCTCAATACAGACACCCACTTCGTTTTTACAGCGTCCACAGTGCAATTTTTTTTGTAAATTTCTGATGCAATTTGGTCCAAGCTAGGAGATAGCCAATTACAAAATAATTCAAAATATATACAATACAACCATTTTCCTAATTTTCAGACCTAGAATATTATTTTCAGGATAACTTGAAAACTACAGAACCGATTAAAATAAGCGGGATTATCTCGAAAAAACACTCAATCAAACAGAAAAAAATCATCAAAATCGGTTCATAAATGTCGAAGTTCCTCCTCTTTTGAAGTTGGTCAAAAATACATTATTTCATTTAAAAGTATTAAGGAACTGACCTCGCAACTGAGCAATTTATATCAGAAATAAATAAATAACTGTAAACTAATTAAACTAGTGTGGCTCTGTAAAGCTTCGCGTTTGTCACATTAAAATTTTTCAAAATGGGTGAAATACGATTTTTCGCCATATCTCCGCCATTTTGAAAACTTTTGATAAACTGAATCGACAAAAAAAATCCATATAATTACAGAACCTGCTTACAAAATTTCACGAGAATCGGTTGAGAAATGCAACTTGTAGAGGAGAACAAACGGACAGCTCTTAGAACAACGCGGCTTTGTACGGAAGCTCTTACTTCCTTCTTACTCTTACTAAGGGGCAGCTGACGGACATACGCAAGCATTTTTTCCCAAGCTGTAAAGGAGACGCTACGCTCACGCTTCGCGCTTACTCGGTCAATAAAACTTGACTTGACAATGTCAGTTGGTAGCTAAGCAACTTTCACTTTTGAGATCCACATCAAGCGAGCTACGTCACCGACATTATTCAGATCAATGGCGGATATCCGTAGTTCCCTTTCTTCTCATATCCGCTGTACCACAAGAGAAAACTTTGTTCAGCAAATCTCATACTATTAGGGTGAATAAATATACAGGAACGTATTCAATATTCAAATCACTTTAACAACAAAAAGTGTTTAATTAATTTCGTCTGGCAATTTCAAATTCTTGTTCAAAAATCTAATCTGAGACTCTGGGACCACCCAGCTTTAAGACAGGCCCAAATAAAAGGCATGTGTTCCTTTATTTTCCCCTTTTGTGTCTCGGCCTTTAAGGTCATTTCCTCGTGTATTATTACCGAGTGGAGTTCTTGACGATAGTAAAACAAGAATTAGTGGACAAACAGGTTGTAAAATGAAATATTTACGGAACTATAATAACGGGCTTAAAATCCAAACTCACACAGAAACATGGTTCGTTAAATAAATACTTACATTACTAATACGTTACCTACTTAAGGGCCCTATATCCCTAAAAGTGGCACCACCCTCATCTTAATTTTTATTGCTCTCTCAGTACATACATACATAATGTATCGAAAATTTACATGCATATTGTGTATTGATTGTTTCATGTTTTTAAATTTGAGATTTTTGCATTCACAATGCTATTTTTATACAATACTAAATAATATACTAGAAAAAATACGACTCGCACCAGATCAATACTCAGACGGGAATCGAACCCGCGACCTTTGGATATCCGGTCCACCAATGCTCTGACCGCTGAGCTACCGAGTCACTAGTGATATCGTCGAATTTCTTCTAGTATATCCTACTCTGCAAGCCAGCGTTATTTCACCAATGTGAGGAATTACCTCGACATTCAATTGAAATATCTTTCCAGATATTTGGCAATCGATAGCTATATAATTTTTAAATTCGACGATGTCACTAGTAGAGTTGTTCAAAACGCCTACAAAGCAACAGCACGCTACAGACTATATGCTATTGATTTCTAGCGCGCTATTAAATACGCTATGTTATAACGCGCTATTTATCAGGAAGCGTGCGGGCGGTTGGCTGGCGCGTTAGATGCAGCACGTTGGATCTCGTAACACGTTACGTCACACGTCGTTCGTTAGACAGATCGCGCGCTATACAAAAATGTTATTTATTAATACGTCGCATTTTAGTCTTAAATAAAATAAAGCAGTAAACTAATGAACTTTCTTTTATACTTTTCGGGCTTAGAACTGTCTATTATTGAATTATACGATTTCGGAAGAACAAACGTGTCGGAAAAACAAGTGAAGGTAGGAAAAGTTTGTCTAGTGATCTGTAGTTAAGAAAAACCGGTGCAAGCGATTTTCGACCTTATTGACATTTGAAATTCGGTTGTTTTTTTGCCGTATTCTCGTTTACTAACTTAAAGATTCAATAAAAACCGTTATTTTGATAAATGTCAATAAGGTCGAAAATCGCTTGCACTAATTTTTTTAACTAAGGATCACTAGACAGTGTTTTCTAGTTAAAAAAAACAAGTGCAAGCGGTTTTCGACCTTATGACGTTTGAATTTCGGTTGTTTTTTCCATATCTCTCGTTCACTAACTTTGCTTAGCTAAATAGCTTTTACATAATAATTAATTGACTTAGTTGTGTCATAACAGTCCTAATCGAACTATCACAATATAAGGTCGCGCGCGATATTATACCCAGTTAACAGTTATGTGTCCCAAAAGTCCCAATTTATTTAACAATAACGTCAATAACGTGTTAGATATACAAAGTCACTATTACAAATAAGTTCGCGCGCGATAAGTACCTAGCGACTAGCGTGATGCGACTGGCTGCGAGAATAACGTTCATAACGCGACCGATACCAATAGCGCTTACGCGACGACTGCCCGCCCGCGCGCGCCCAACGCTGCCTCTCGCCCGCTGCCGGCCAACGCCCCGCTGCTAGTTGCTACTCGTTATATTTCTAGCGTCATAACGACTACTTACATAGCGCGCGATGTGCGCTATGCATAGATAGCGCGCTAGAATATTGCGCTAGACGTTATATTAACCACCTCTGGTCACTAGTGACTCGGTAGCTCAGCGGTCAGAACATTGGACCGGATATCCAAAGGTCGCGGGTTCGATTCCCGTCTGAGTATTGATCTGGTGCGAGTCGTATTTTTTCTAGTATATTATTTAGTATTGTATAAAAATAGCATTGTGAATGCAAAAATCTCAAATTTAAAAATTATATAGCTATTTCATCTTAATCGATTGCCAAATATGGATTATCTGGAAAGATATTTCAATTGAATGTCGAGGTAATTCCTCACATTAGTGAAATAACTCTGGCTTGCAGCGTAAGAGTAGGATATACTAGAAGAAATTCGGCGATGTCACTAGTGACTCGGTTGCTCAGCGGTCAGAGCATTGGACCGGATATCCAAAGGTCGCGGGTTCGATTCCCGTCTGAGTATTGATCTGGTGCAAGTCGTATTTTTTCTAGTATATTATTTAGTATTGTTTCATGTTTGTAAATAAACTATAGAGAACCTTAGCTCCAATCTGTGTGCATGTGAATTTTCGATACAATTATGAACTTATCGAGCAATAAATTTAATTAAGATGAAGGCGCCAGTTGAGGCCTAAATAGGAGCCTTAAGTTTTTCAATCAATAACTGACTATTACTATACGACTGAGCTTAAGTTTTCCGATCGATAAGACTACTATTTAAAATTTTGAGTGGCTGTGGGTCTGTGGGTGAATTATAAAGTTAAATTGGAAAAAAATATTTTTACGATTCTTAAACGCATTCTCAAACTGGTTAAAAAATATAAATCGGCAAATTGAATAGATATTCCGATATCGATCGATAAAATCGATCAATACGAATAGAATTCCAATTAAAAAGCGCTTAAACACCGATTTTATGACAAAAAATTACGAAACTGGAAAGACATACGTAGTTTTAGTGAGATTTTTATTGCCTTTACAGCTATTTTCGGCGGTAAATATCATGGTATGCCAATTATTTTTGTGTGTCGACTATGAGTTCATAAAAAAGATAATAACTTAACCGGTCAGCCACATTTAAAGTTAGATTTTCTTTTTTATAACACTTAGAGATATTATTTCCTAATGTTTCAGTTTACGTTTAAATAAAATTATGAATGTTTTATTTATCGCATATGAATGGGAAGTGTACACTGAATTAAAAAAGCGTTCGCATTCACTTACAATTTTAAATATTACGTATTCATGACATAGGCACTTGTATCCAAAACAATGAAAAAATTTAAAAACAATTAAACGAAATCAAAAGCAAGTAGCGAACCGGACGCAGCGGCTTGAAAGATGGCCGATTGTTGAATCAAAATTCATGGTATTATAATCAAGTTTGTCGCATAAGGGCGGCAACACGCGGCGCGCTTGTAGTCGGCCCGCGCATGCGCCGCACGTACGCAGGCGGAAACGTCTCATGTGCCCTTTACATTTGTATGCTACGCTGTGTACCTCGATGGCTATATCTTGATGCACTTTTTAAGTTTTTTATATCCTGACGAGTAACCTGTTCGATGTTATTGTATGTTGTGTGTAGAGAAAAGATAGGCGTGTGAAACTTTGGAACAGCTTTTGTAGTTGAACGGAATATAAAATATAGAACAGCTAAAAGCTGAAACTAGTAAGATTTTACATTTTTAATTTTATTCTGAATTTACTTTCTCAAATTTCTCAGTTTTTTGGATGGCACATTGATCCAGTTAGCGAATTACGTAACTCTGTTGCTAACAATTCTCGATTAAAATCGATTGCTATCGCAGTTACATTGCTGTTTTAAAGTAAAAGTGAAAGTGAAAGTGAAATAAGCTTTATTCAAATAAACTTAATTATTAAGTACTTTTGAATCGTCTATATTTTCCTACCACCCGTTCCAGACTTTTTTAGCTGACAAGAAGAACGGGCGCAAGAAACTTATCAGCTGTAACAGCCATAAGTAACGATATTTACAAACTTGAATATATCGTTACCAGGGTAACATAACATAATTACAACAGGGTGACAGAATTATTGTCAACAACATAGACTTATTATATTACTTCAACAAAGTACATAAATTAGCAAGTTATATTTTACATCATTTCCACGCATTTTGATCTTTAAGATAATCGTCAACTTTATAATAACCTTTACCCATGAGCGTTTTTTAACATGGTTTTTAAATTCATGCAAAGGAAGATCAATCACTTTTAAGTAAGATAGTTCTCATATTGGTCCTTACGAAAGCAGCAATGAATCTGCTATTTCTGTCAGAGTTGATTTCAACAAAGTTACATAATTACCCCCCTGGGCTACT
The DNA here is from genome assembly GCA_950108535.1 of Agriphila straminella. NCBI lineage: Eukaryota > Metazoa > Arthropoda > Insecta > Lepidoptera > Crambidae > Agriphila > Agriphila straminella. The sequence goes on along the minus strand of OX467306.1, from coordinate 6,347,093 downwards.
ATTGTCCAATTTTAAAAATCTATCGCAATCGCTTTCATTTGACAGATGGGTGTGACACATTGCTGCATTTCCTTGGTAAGTTTTTATTTGTGCCAAAAAGAAGTATCAATGTATCACATCCTGAAAGCGATTGCGATAGATTTTGAAATTAGACAATTAGCCCCCTGGATACAAGTGTTCGCAATCAATCCCCATTGGGAGGAAGGTCCGTAGTCAGCAGGTAGTCAAAATAAGGCAGGTCTATGGCCCAGTGGTGGAGACATAAAATGGTTTATGCTAAGGTTACTCACCCTGAACCCAAAGCTGGTCGACACGCGAGTGTATCTGCGCGGACTTAAGCCCCACGCAGAAGGTGGAGAGCACGAGCACCGCGACGAAGAGCACCTTGCCCGCGTCCCCCTGCAGGAAGCAGCCCAGCACGAACAGCTGCTCCTGGAGCCACGCTCGGATCCACAGCGACGTCCGCCCTCCTTCGATGTTGCCCTGACAACGTAAAGGATTGTTCAAAAGGCATGTTTCAGATAAGCTTCAGATTGAAGTTCTTAGGAAAAAAGGGAAAACGCGAACTTCATTGAATAAAATAAAGCAGAGACCTTTTTTTAAATTGTTTTTATATTTATTCTATTATAATACATTATGTATTTTTTTCTTCATTTGTTTTTCTTAATTTATTTTTATTATCTCTTCCTATTTTTCTCTTCAATTATTAAATTGATAGGTAGCTAGTAGGTAGAGTTACTCACAGAACAAAGAAAACATTTTTGGGGTACCTACCTATTCAAAAATATTAAATGAAAATAGATCTATTATTTTCTGTAGTTCAACTTTAACTCATGTCATAAATCTGAATTTCACAAAAATCAACAAAAGTTTGTTGGATACATAAACTTAAGCGAAAATTTTTCTAAGTCTATGGTTGGATATTAATCGGCAAAAAAATACCCGTGTGGTATTTTTTTAAGTCATTTTAAGTCAGTATATAGGAAAGTATGTAATTTTATTCTTGAAAAATCTTATGAATTTCAAATTTCTATTCGTAATGAAACACAAAGTAAGTATGAAAGCAAAAATTTAAAATATAATAGAAAATATAAGCACGGTCAAAATTCAAAGAGGTCATATGAAATTGCCGATATTTTTTCCCAAACAGAAAACCTCATAACTTCTATGATTTCAAATATTCATCAATTGCTCGATAATTATGGAATTATGACCACGATCTCTCGGAAATACGAATCGGCGATTTGTATGGAGAATTTTCAAGAAGTTGCATTTTTCATAGCGTTTCCTTAATAATTTATAAAACCGTACAACCGTAACAGCGAATGTTACAAAACTATTATGTATTTGTTTGAACACTAAGCTAACTTATTCCACTTAGGTTAAGCGAGAATTTTTTTTAGATAAGTTGCAACAAATGAAGTGGTTGTTTTTGCTAACAAAAAAGGAGTCATTTTCAAACTGTTTTTAATGAAAATAAGGATTAATTATTACAATTATGGTCGTCATGAGTCGATATGATATCAAGCAACTGATGAATGTTTTAAATCGTAAAAGTAACGAGGTTCTCTAAAAAAAAATTTCACAGAGGTTGTCGAAGGTAGTGTTTCCCGAAAAGAACTTCTGGCGAAAAACCCCAGCAAATGGAAAATTATCGAGTGGCAAAATATTTGTTAGCAGAAAATGAGCTCTAGAAAGATGGAAAATTAACTTTTTCTCGTAAATAAGCTCTAGAACTATGGGAAAATTTTTCCGTTTGGGAAAGTTTTGCCGAGAAAAAATAAACAGAAAAAAACTTTTTGCTGAAAATCACCCTAGAAAGATGCGTAAACTAACTTTTTGCCGAAAACACAAAAAAAATTGTAGAAAATTTGCTCTGGTAAGATGGAAGAAAAATCTGTTTGTTGTAAGAAAATTAACTACGTATTTGCCGAAAACTAGCTCGAAAGATAGGAAAATTTACTTTTTGTCAGAAATTAGTTATAAAGATAAGAAAATTCACTATTTGGCGAAACTTAGCTCTAAAAAAGAAAAAAATACTTTTTGCCGAAACCTACTCTAGAACGATGGAAAAATTAACTTTTTTCCGAAAGTCAAGTCTAGAAATATAGGAAAATTATTTTTTGTGCAGAAAATTGGCTCTAGTGGAAAATTTACTTTTTGCCGAAAATTAAATTACTTATATTTGAAAATACTTCTCAATGAAAAGCTTTTTAAAAGTTCTTCAACGCCGATATTTTTTACTAATAAATAGTTAGCGATAAAAGCTTTTACGTGGACTGTTTTTTGAAGGCACATTTAAACAGTAAATACAATGTGTGTTATTTGTTTATTCTAACAAATCTTTTCTCAAATACTTCGTTCCGTTTCTTGCTTTATTCTTTTTGGGTGTAGTTTAACTGGTTTAAAAAATATTCTTATTTTAGTTATTCGTAGAAAAATCTATTCGGTCAGGTCAGCCAAAATGGTTATATAGTTGGTCAGCAATTTTTGGCTAACAAATCTAAAAAAGCAGCAATTAATGTCATACAGTCATACACTGATCTGCGCTTAATAAATTTTTGGTGAACAATTCGGTTGATTCGTCTTGACAAGTACTGTTGGGAGATAGGAGAGCACAGGAACTATGTAATAAAATCATACAATCCCATTTAATTTGGGCTTGTTTGATTCGTCTTGACAAGTATTCTCTTGGGACACGCACCGTCTCCAGGGTCTGGTGATAGAGCAAGAAGAAGGTTAGGCAATTTTAGGAAAGGCCGGGTATAGATGGGCGAATATGTGGAACTGCGATAACGAAGTTAAGCAATTCTAGGAAAGGCCGCGTATGAGATGGGTGACCGTTTGGGACTGCGATAAAGAATGTTAAGTGACTTTGAAGAATGGTCGGGTTTGGGATGGATGACCGTTTGGGACTGCAATAACGAATGTTAAGCTACTTTTGAAAAAGCCGGGTATGAGATGGGTGACCGTGGGACTGCGATAATGAAATTTAAGCAACTCTAGAAAAAACCGGGTATGAGATGGGGACCTTTTGTGAACTGCGACAAAGAATGTTAAGCAACTTTGAAAAAAGGTCGGGTTTGGGATGGGTGACCGTTTGAGACTGCAATAACTACGGGTATGGTGTATGTGGTATGGAGTATGGAGTAGAGTAGGGTAGGGGGGAGGGGCTCTCCCACTCCCCATACCCCGTCCCCCATTCCCACACTGCATTAAATTACTGACCAAGGTTTGCTGCCAAATTTTAGTTTAATGCTTTGTTTGCTGGCCATATAATTATACCGCTGATTTTTTTGCTAACCATTTTGATTAATGGCAGATCAAAAAAATACTTCCCATTCTTTTTTACTTCAGATATAGTGATCCATAGTTAATTATCACAATTTATTTTTGAGACTTTGTAGTATCTATCATGCCACTTAATTTTAATATTATGTTTTTGACTTGGAACGCTTATGACATGTTTAAAATTTATAATAATAATTAATAATTTAACAATGTAGGTACCTAATAATTTTAATATAATAATTTTAATGTAATTTAATAATAATGGATAAGTAATTTGACATTCGCATACTAATTTTAGTGAAACATGTTTGGACTTATTATTTTTTATTTCAACATCTGTGTACCGTGTTTCGTGTGAATAAATGAATCTGAATCTGAATCTGAATCACGCGTCATTATCACGTCATTCTGAATGTATCACTCCTTAATGCCCAACAATAATTTATTCTTCAAAACATTAATGGTGTTTGTTTATTCACTTTCATCGGCATTTCGGTCATAACAAACAGTGGCATTCCTCGGCTACTGTTCAAAAGAGACTTGTCATCTCCACTGGGCTCGCATGAATTGCGACCTCGTTACATTTCACGTCCAGTAGCGCTCCTAATGCGCTGCGTCACTCTTTTGTTCTCATCCTCCCGTGATCTTCAGCGGGATCATAATAGTTGATGTTTTCGAAACGTCGAAATAATTTCTCAGTTGATTGTGATTAATGACGGCGAGAGTCCGGCGCACCCGTGGCGCCACGGAGCTCCGTACGAGATGAGCCGGACGATCCCTGTTCGAACCTCACCAAGTGATCACTAATTGCATAATAATAACTCAATCGGCATTCCGTGTTGAACGCAACGATTATGCGATCAAAGTTTTATATTCAGCGGTACCTATCTATGGCAATAATTTAGTTAATTGTGTAATTATAATGTGGGAGTATAATGTTTCATGTGCATGAAACACATGCACAATGAATATTATGCATTTAACGTCCAATAGTTGATGTCAATTATATTTGTCAACTTTTTTGTAATCTTCCAGAATCATAAATCGTTAGCGACTACAGCATTTGTTGATATGGTAACAAATACTTAGCAAGAACGAAATATGAACTTTTACGGCTGCAATTAAAGCATCGTTAGCGACCTGAGCGAATTCCAAGGCGTTTATTTTCAATCGGTGCACTGAATCACGCCATTGTGTGATGAGTAGGTTCGCTGAACCATCTCGGCTGTTTCCCGCCGAAACGGCCATGTTTGGCTTCTGAGCATAAATAAATAGTCCTAGCAACAATAATGGCAGATACGGCGAGAGTCGTGGAACGGTCCGGGCGAGCGCCGAACGGGCGAGGTGAATGTCGAGCGCGCTGGGTGGGCGTGACGTCACGGCCGGAATGCGCCCGTACCGCCGCGCCCGCGCCGCCCCCGCCCCCTCCCGCAGCCCACGTGTACCGTACGCGACACGCCACCACGCTGCACCAACCACCAGCTCGGACTCTTCATTCAGATACCAAATGCGATATACGATGACACTCCTTCCTTATGCAACAGTGTGTAGGTATCGCAACGGAACTGTCATTCGAGTCAGCAAAATGCGGAAAGCTCGCGGTCTCACATGTAAACAGATGACGTGATCTGGATTAGTTGCGTTTCGTTCGTAGTGTCGCGCCGGTTGGCGACTGAACTTCCTGCTGATAAGAGATTAGGACACCACAATTAATTGTCTCACGGCTACTTCATTAGGATAGGATTATTCGGGGCTCAGCTGGTTTATTCCGCACCTTTTCTTAGGACAAAGTTGTTTATTGTATCTTCAAGGGAAAGTGACATGGAACGACATTTCGGCATCGTTCAAGAACAAACCTCAATTATTATGTAATATTATGAGAGATGTGTATGGAATGCCCATATATGTATATAGCAGCGCGGGGCGTCTAACACAACATTACGTTATATGTTAGTCAATAGCCGAAGGCCGATTTTATTTCTTATCGGGCAGACCTCAGGTTCATTGTCATTATTTTCTTTATCAACAGAAACTTGTAGATTTAAAAATAAATATAGTAACACTTCATGATAATTTTAAAAGCCAATTTTAACCACGATAAACACTAATGTTGAAGAATGAGTTTTGTTTCTTTCGAAAGTACCTACATAATGTACCCGTCAATATTTAAGTTCTTCCCATTCATCAATCATCGATGTTGCAAACACAACACAGGTACGATCTCTGACATCCGACATTCCGACATCCGCACCGAACCGGAGGAGTTCTCTGTATCTGCATATAATAGGTCGTGGGCCGTGGGTGTTAGCGCCTCTATTATCCCATCAGAATTCATGAGGCATTCGGAGACTCTGAGCCGTTGGCAGAAATGAGTCTTTGTAACAATGTTTCGTTAGAAATTCAAGATACACGATAGCTTTAACATTATTGCCATGATGCACGTATGTTTGAACAATGCATTTCTTAACAATATGGTTATTGCCAATATTACGCACATACGTAAACTTTAGTGTATATTTGTATAAAACTCGTACTGATCCACATAGGTGAACCGGTTTTGAATTTACTTAAATAAATAAGATGGACCCTACTAGTGTGTAAAATAGAATGATTCACATTCCTAGAAATAGTTTAAGTTGTTTAAAAATAAATGATAGTATTCATCGAAATAATAATAATACTACACTATTATTCTTTTTTCTAATTTGATTTGGGTTTTATTATTGTAGGATTTGTAGGTCATCGTTACGTTTTTAGCCTGTAACCAACGATACTCTATAAATATTTGCCCACGAGATATTTTCTGTTAGTTACGATTTACGAACATATTGTTAAAACATCTCTTTGCATCATGTCAATAAACCACTTCGCTTATTTGCCTGTAACTTGTAACAGGTGAATTACGTTCAACATACACTTCATCGATATCATAAACTGTATGCAAATGAGACCGGCCATTCTTAAGAACATCACGTTCTGCCCATTTGCCACCGAGCTGGCAATGTCGTTGAATGTCAGTGACACTGTACTTTATGTAACTTTATGAGTCCATAATAATACCTATGCCAGTTAACAACAGTCCAATTAAACATTTTACATTAACATACTAAACAACTTAGATTAGGAATTTTATCAGCTATGTGAAAGCAATTTTAATAAAATGTTTTTCGGTTGAGAAATGCGAGCCGTAGATTAAAATTCACTGATTTTGCAGTCCCCGTAAGAATCGAAACATTGAAAATGACTACAAAAATTTACGAAAAATCAAAATCAAATCAAATGCAAAATCCAATTATATTTTTAAAGTTACCTAGGTAGTTAAGTAGGTACTATTTATTTTTGCGCCCGCTGACTGCCTCGACGCGTCCGAAATATTAATAACCGATTTTCAAAATTCCAACGAATGCACTTCTCGTCTGCTTCTGCATCTTTTACCACTATTACCATGACGATAGGTCAATAATCATTAAAACTACATTACTTTTTATGTACGCAAACACCCGTTTTTCTACAATTCCAAATCTAAAGGGACCACCACAATTATTAACCGATTTTCAAAAGTTTTTAGCCATTTTGTAGCCAAACTAATCCACAAGGGGCTTTTTTTCATTTTTTTCTTAAGTCGGTTTTTTTCTGAAATATTTACAATTTAGTAAAAACAAACACCCCCCAAAAACCCGAATTTGCCCGAATTTTGCATAATTCCGAAAAAGTTACCGGTAGATTTTCAAAATTCAAACTTTTACACGTGTCTCGATAAATTCCTCAACTTTTGGTACTATTCCCATCTCGATCCTCTTAAAATCCTCGGAGATATGGCCAAAAATACGTTTAAGGCGATTTGCATCTGATAACCATTTTCAATGGTAAAACAGACGGACAGCCGGACAGCCAGACGGACATACGAAAGCATTTTTGCTCAAGCTGAAACGGAAACGCTTTGCTCTCGCTCGGACAATTCATACTCGGATCATAGTATGATACAGAACAGAATGCTGATGAGTAGTATGCACTTGTCTTGAGTGGGTTGTTGGGTATGATGATTTTGAGGCATTTATAACATAATTACAGCAAATTAAATGAACATTCTCCGCTAATTCGCTTGACATTGATCTCTAGCGGGAAATGAATTAAAATAATATTTTGAGAAAGTTATTTAGTGGACAGCAGAACCGGTTCGGATCGGACGGCCATAAGATCGAAACTTCTCGTGATGCACTAGGTTACTATTACTAGGATCCCTCGAAGGCGATAAATCTCGCATAAATGGCGCTAACAGAAATGTACTGACAGATTTAGTGTCGGTTTGTTGAGAGTGGACCATAAATGCAAAACTTCTATTTTACAACGTTAATAATTTAACTAGAGTAAAAAAGACTTAGACCAGATTCCCTTTCGCCATCTGTTGTGCAGGCTACTGGCACGGAAGCAAGGGGTAACGATGAGGAAAATTTACTGAATGTGCAATGATGCGTAGAAACGCCACGTGTTCTGGGCAGTCAGCCTGGTGATGGCGGACTAAACGGCTCTCGTAATCCAACACCAAAAGCGTAACCATCGACCCTGCGGTTAACCAACAGCACACTCAATCAAGCACTGACATAATACCCGATCGCCTTGACTCCGATTGACATACTCATGTTTGAAGACGACTTTATCTATCGCTATGGCACTAATGAATGTTTTACCATTCCAAACGTCTATTTTAACTGTTATCTCAAAATAACCAAGTTCCATATAAAAGCTGCACCTTTGAAAATCGTGGGTGTTATACAATCATTTATAGGTTTCCATCGCAGCTGCCGACCGCCGCGCCGGCGCGGCGAGCTCAATGTTTGGACGAAGACAGAATATAGGTGGGAAAAACGGGTGCAAAAGAGATAGATTATAAAACTGGGAGAAAAGAAAAGAGTCTGCCCTTCGCTGAGATAGAATGGGATGGACGATCGGAAACCACAAGATGTCTCAATTCCACGAGGCGAGCCCTGTGCGGTCTTGCCAGACATAAAAATTTATAGAATAAGATTCTTTTATTTCTTTTGAACACGTTATGTAATTTAAATGTTTATTATTATTATTATTATTATTTATTTATTCATTTATTACAATGCGAACTTACAGCTAAACCAAAACATTCACATTGGGCAATTTACTTAGGTAAAAAAATAATTTACAATAAATATATCTTATTGGGTCAGTTTGTGCAGCTTATGATAATTCCTGATAATCCTGCTGAGCTACATAAGTACCTATTTTATTAAAATCATTTATTTGAAGTGACAAATGTTTTGTGTTGTTTTCTGTTTTATTTTCTTTTTTGTCTTCGTTATTTTTTTAATCGTCACCAATAAAGTTACAAGAAAACTTTTAATCGCAACAGCACAAGCATTAGCGGGCTCTCGGGCCTGCTCTAATAGGCGCTCGGCGTTGATGTCTCTATCGGCGCGGCGCGGCGCCTGCGCGTGCGGCCCGCTGCGCCTTAATCGCAACAGCACAAGCATTAGCGGGCTCTCGGGCCTGCTCTAATAGGCGCTCGGCGTTGATGTCTCTATCGGCGCGGCGCCTGCGCGTGCGGCGCCTGCGCGTGCGGCCCGCTGCGCCTTAATTGCTTCATCTCGAACGACCGACAAAGTTCCTGCATTATTATACGTATAAGTGCCCATACGTAGATACGTTCACCTCGGGCTACAGCTGTTTTTGTTTTCTCTGCATGTTTTGGAGCAGCATTTTTGTGTTGTACGTTTCAGTTAAAAATACTGTTTTGTAAAGAATAAGACTGTTGTGTCGCATACAACATTGAAGTTTCGAGTTTTAGAGATTTTGCAACGGCCCCTAAAGGGTGCCGTTCTCCGCGGGCGTGCGTGCGGGCTTCTAGGAAAGCCGTGCCTTGCTCCAACCCGCAGGTAGTTAAACTTGTATGCCTCCACAATTTAAAATCTTTATTTACGTAGAATAACATAGTACAACTGAAGTCTTACAACAAATTCTTGATAAATTAAATCTCAATTTAGGATACTAAAGGAATATTTCGAGATAAGATAGAACATGAATTAAAAATAGTTTAGAGTTTTTAATTTTTTTCAAAAGTTTCTTAGGAAAGATTTCAACGTCGTCGGTGGTCTTTTCTATACAGATAAGGAGGAATCATGCAAACCGATATTTATGAATAAACTTGAGTGCTTTTCTTATTACAGGTAGATTATAGAGACATTATCGTCGATAAAGGTCTTGTTATGGTATAGTAGCTGTGGTATAGGTGTATCGTATCCTATAATTATGTATGAAATACGCGCGGCCTTGATAGTACGCACAATTACCGCTAGTTTGCGCCACTGTTCCGTGCTGCCGCGTTCCTCACTTAATGCGAGTGACATTCGCAGAAAAACAATCACACGTGCAATATGACAATCGCAACACGACACTCAAAACTGGTGAATATAGGGACACTGCACCTTTTCGAGTTCTGAGAGCGCTAGGGCGGCGTCGATCCAACTTGTCCTGATGTAAAGGTCGGTGGTGTGGCGTGCTTCGGCTGCGGAGGGGCTTTCGCGCGCGGCACCCGCTATCCGAGGATTCGAAGAAGCCTCGGAATCGGGAGCCACCATGATCTCGGGGCCAGGCTTGTCACCAGTATCCTCATGAAGACGGCCGGGGTCCGTCTGGCGGCGCACGCTGTCATATCACTCGCCGCCACATAACCACACACTTGCACACTCGGATCCTTCACTTCTTTCTATCACTAAACCGTTCGGAACATGGGACGATACCGATATCCCTTTAAATTAACACACTGTGACCGCGTCTCGACACAAGCGCGACTTGAGCGACACTGGTTCGAGCACTGAATGCGTTCACTTCACTGAATGTTTGTGGAGCCGCCATCATGATTCGAGCGGCTATGTTGCCGTTCTGGGACCCGACGGAGGCCGACAGCCGGCGAGGGCACCCGACTCAGTCCGCCACGGGACCACACGCACGTTCAGTCTGTCTCATTCTCGATCTGAGAGAGGCGAACTCCGGCAAAATAAAAGCATTGAATGGGGCAATGATGCCACCGGCTACACATAATCTACTATAAACACACTATCAAAATATTAACGTAATTGACCATTACCACCTGTCTATTCAGGAATTAATTAGTATGGACATAATAAACATAGCTGAACGGCACTGTTTACATAGTAAAAAAAATATTTTTGATCTGGTAATCAGACAACATTTTGGAAGGAGACAAAATAATTTCTCTGTCGCGAGATCTTTAATTTTCCAGAATCACCAGTGGCCACATTTGCTAGCTGAACATTCAATGCGTACACCGATAATAAAGGCGGATCAAACATTCGGCGTTTTGGATGCACCATATCATTTTGTTTACAGACTTTTCTGAGTAAAAAGTCGGTCGAGTGCGCCCCCGGCAGGCGCGGTCGGCCCTTTGATGTTACCGACATAAAACGCCGCCGGCGGTGATTTAACTAATGAATTTATTTAGCGGCGTGCGGACTGAATGCCGCCGAGTCCTCCAAGCTACGCTATCGGAAGAAGCTAGAAAAAGTACTTAACGAATGATGGAGCTACATTAATTTACTATATTTCTTCATCAATTTTATTGGTCCTTCGAGCAGGATAATGTTATAAGTAATTTGATTAAATATTATCATCGATAATGATTCTTCAATGGCCAATTTCAGATGGATAAATTAGGAAAAATAATTGCTGAGATAAGATTTTAGAAAAGACCGTAATATTCAGGAACCGTTCATTGTCCTCTTTTATGTATTTGTATGTACCTACTTAGTTGTATGTATCGTTTATTATGCTTGAAATGAATGGTTAACTAATTTCGTTGTAAAGAGTTCCCTTGTTATGCTTTTCACGCACTAGATCTTATCAATTAAAACAATGAGCAATATATTCAATCAAATGTCAAACTGTAATATTAATTCGAGTGTTAGCAAAGTCATCGCAAACACGCAAGCTGAATCAACAACGAAATTTTTTGGCAATACGCGGCATGAATTTCATTAAAAGAATACTGGTTTAAAGAATAAATGTTATAAAAGCTGAGCAAACACAGCTAAAAAAAAATTAAATATAACTCAACGGGTGTAACAAGACGCTCAACGAAGCCGAAGTCCACGCATTCCGCCCATCATCAGGACCTTCTGATCAAAATTATCACCTAGAATCTTATAAATAAAATAAGTTTTCCCAAACCTTAACCCGCAAAGGATAACACTATTACTTGAATTGAATTCCTGACTTTCTTACTGAAATTCCCAACAATCGAACAACTGGTTTAAATGGTTGAAATCTGATTGCCTAAATAACAAACAAGTCGAGATTTATAAGTGTCGAACAATGGGATTAACATGTCGCATCACACCTGACGACATCTCCAATCTACAACGTATAACCTTCCGGGAATCAAGGGAGGTGTAAACGTCCCTTTTGACTCGATTTTGCTTGAAACGCGCTATAGTAGATTGATCACACGATATTAGGACCGCAAATGGTCGCAGTATTTCTTCTTCTACTCGGCAGAATATGCAACAACTTTATCATCTTCAGGGCAAAGACCAAGTTCCCATAGCAAGCTTTCCGAGAATTTCCTATTGGGGTAGTTAGACGGGACATTTTGACACTTCGGGCGAAAACGCAGCGGGACGCCCTTTTGTAAATCTTCTTAGAACCTCGCGTGAGGTATGGAATTGAGACCACATTGTTGGACGTTTCAATTATAATGAAATCATATATCCATCTACCTGTGGAAAGTATAATGATACTTTGAAATATTTAACAGTTGAATTATAAAACTATAGGATTAAATGCTCTATCTCACAAAAATTTACTATAAACCGTTGCATGAAGCGTTAAAAGGTACCTACTCTGAAACCAAAGAATGTTCGTTAATTTTAAATTCTTTATATTTTTTTATTACAAGACAAGAAACTTGTCACAGTACCCTTAGAAAATGTTTAATGTGAATGAAGAGTCTGGATCGAGCTCTACATCTCAAAAAATTTAAAACAAAGATAAGTTGGTACCAGAAAAATTTTATATTGAATATTATCTAAATTAAAAATGTGCAATGCATATTTTCTTTTTAATTATAGATAGTTACTGTAAATATGTTTAGATAATAATGGTAAAATGCAATCTACATTTAAAACATTGCTGGTTAATTAAAAAAACACTTCGAAAATTGTCTGCCACGAATTAGGCCAAGAAAAAAAATTATAGGAGAAAAAAACAAGAATATCAATAAAAAGTAGTAGTGGTAAACCACTGCATTTTTTTGTCTATATTTTTATTCAAAGTGCGATCTGTTATATATTAGATTTATGTATGTAATATTGCTGAAGGGTAGCTTGAGGCAGGCTCACTAAGCAGTCCGGCTCCACATACGTGGGCAGTTCAGGTTGGTTAGTCAGTTGCGTCTCAGCCACCATTCGAAACGGTCAACTCATATTCCAATTCAACAATTATCAATATCAAATTTTCTATTTCAAATTAAATCATTCGTCCAGATAAATATATTTTTTTTAACCGACTTCCAAAAAAGAAGGAGGTTCTATGTTCGTCTGTATTTTTTTTTTTGTATTTGTCCACCGATTACTCGAACACGGCTGGACCGATTGAAATGATTCAAACGTTATTACATTAGGTAAACTCCCAAGTTGGTCCCATTTTTTAAAATTTGGAAATCGGTTCAGAACTTTTCAAGTAATCTTGAAAAAAGCACGAAAATAGTATGATTTTGTGTGAATTACCTCGATGATAATGGTCGTATTACTTCTTTGTTTATGAACAGAATAAGATATTTTTTTTGTAGGAAGAGGGATATCTTAAGTGTAGGTTCTTTAACCGACTTAAAAAAAGGAGATTCTCAGTTTGACCCGTATGTATGTTTCTCCGCGATTATCTTACGTTTGGCTGAGCCGATTTTTTTACATATTATAATATACCTTACCTACTAGGTACCTACACAAAAAATAAAAAAATAGAAAATTGTTTAAATAAAAATCAAAAAACCGACTTCAAAAAACCTACCTCTAAAAAGCAAGAAATAATATTCGTAATAATAAAAATACGTCTATTGAAGTCGGGTGGGGCTTTTAGAATAAAAAAAAGGAATCTGTACTCCAGCCCCACCCGACTTCAATATAGGTAGGTAATTTTATTATTACGAATATTATTTCTTGCTTTTTAGAGGTAGGTTTTTTGAAGTCGGTTTTTTGTTTTTTTTAAAACGCTAACTCCGATAGCCCGCCTAACAGATCGCTAGACGTTCTTCGCACGCATCGCATTGGTACCAAGGAATTCTAATAAACTTTTGAAAGTAATGTGTTGCCATTAATAATGCATTATACAATTCCATTCTTACATACATGCTAACTAAACTGTTGTGCTAATGAGGACTTATTTGGCTTCAAACGTTCCGAACAGGCTACCTCAGCATGTCCCTTAGAATGATATATTTAGCTAAGCAAAAGGATGTTTTTTTTTAAATTAACACATTTAACACAAAAATGGCAAAATAAGTAGTAACAAACTAGCTCAAAATAAATGTATGTTTTAGACATTCGCAAAAGTCATTTTCGCAAACTTTAGTTCGCAAACTTTAAAATTCCCTTGTAGGGAAAAACCGGACTTTTTATTTGTTTACTTTTCATAACAGTTGTATTTCTAAATATTGAGCTACGTAACGTTTAAATAGTCACAAAGATTATACAATTTACTTATATCCGAAATAAAGAAAATGCCGAAATAAGTTAGGGCGCAAATCAACCCAATGTACAGCGCGCAATATGACTTGAACCGAACCATAGACAAGTTTTTCCAAACCAATTTGAAATGGTTTTATTTACATATCCTGCCCCTTTAGCATGGCCAGCATAACAAGATTTATTTATATCGCGTGATATAGCGTTTTATCACGTTTAACTGTCAAAAAGACAAATGAGTTAGACAGTTGAGTGTCGATAAAATGCTATATCACGCGATATAAATCGGTCATGCTAGGCAGGCTGATGTCTGATTTAAACAGGGCTTATGAAATAGTTGTTCTTTTATGTGTACTTTTATCGGTACTAATTACTGAACACATGCGTGTTGTATGAGACGTTTATCCATGCCGGTCAGCTTCCACCGAGGCTTGTGTATGCCGACACCGACTGACGTTGACGAATTTATGGCCGAGTCCACGACAACGATTAGAATTTTCAAATTAGCATTTGTCAAAGTCGTAAAGAATAAAAAACACCAGAAACGGTATCTTAAACGTGATCAATTAACTCAGAATCGCCCTGATTTCGTTCGTTATATCCTACTAATACCTACCTATGAACGGGTGCTGCCAGTGGGAATGGGTCTGCTTCTGTCTGCTTGTACTAAGGGCGTCGTATATTTATATATTTTTTTCTGTTTGATATTATCAATATGTATGGCACTTCTTACTCAAAACATAAAACTAATAGGCAAGTAAACCTTGTTTTGATTTCTCTTTTTTTTATTGCAATCATTTTGCTTTCTATAGTCAGTAGTTTTTGTAAGTAAAGGCCTATGAAAAGCTTTTGGATATTAGTTTTCAATTCAGTGCCTTAGGATGGGTAGCCTAAGTATGTCATGCTTTCTTTAATCATTTCTGCGGTGGTGTCGTGTGGGGCGGGTCGTTACGTTCCCTCAAATATGGTTGAGCGAAGCGATGGCTGGTCCACGCGTCATGCTCGTGAACGGGTGCTGCCAGTGGGAATGGGTCTGCTTCTGAGTACCTATCTTAACGCATTTTTAGTATTTTTTTTTTGTCTTGTATCAAGTGTTTTTTGGTAAATTTTGCCTACTCCTCATTTTTCAATGTTGACGACTCTGTATGAAATATACAGGGAGAAAAAAGCAGCCCTTGACGAGTTTCTTGCCGGTTCTTCTCGTTACAAGGTCTCCCGCTCAGGGTTTGCGAACCGATGGCGTAGCTTCTTTGACATTCACAAGTGCTTGTAACAGCCTAGACTGCAAAAAGACATGCTGAATATTTTTTTTTGTTTTTTTTTTTTTGATATCTATATTATAAATGTGAAAGTTTGTGGATTTGGATGTTTGTTCCTTAATCATGCAAAAACGGCTGAACAAATTTGGTTGAAATTTGACGCACAGATAGTTTATAGCCTGGAATAAAACATAGGGTACTTTTTATCCCGGTCAAAGTTTCCCTAGGGATTTGCAGAATGTCCACGTGGACAAAGTCGCGGCCGGAAGCCTAGTTCTACGATATTTTCTTGACACAACTGGCACTTGCCTGTCATTTCAACTTTATTAAAAGACATGCTGCCGCCCGCGATATCGCTCGTGCGAACTTTCTTCTAGTTGGCGTATTAATCAATATGAAACATGCAAATACAACCGTGAAAACCGCATCTAATTTCGTGCATTAGTTTTTGCGTGATGCGCGTACAAACATATGTATAGACAAAAATTCTAAAAATATTTGTTTTGGCTTCAATCATAGCAAAGCTGCAACTCTTATTTATCTATATTTTTTAAAATTATGTAAACTTTTTCGTTGTCTATGAGGTCGAATCGATCGACTCTATGATCTACTACGTACGTAAGCAAATTCAGATCTATTTTTAAATTACTTGCCACCCTAGGGTGGGAAGCAGTGTTTTCCACCCGCTACATTACTTTCGGAGTATGAGAACTGAAAAAAAAGATATGAGAACTAGAAATCTATCTCTCTCTCTCTATCTAATCTAGAGAACTAGAAAAAGAATAAACAAAATATCTTCAATTAACTTAATCAACCTAGGTATGTAAAACATTGCTTTGTCTGTATGAAAAAAACCCTTACAAGTTTAATCAGATTAAAAGCTAAATTGATAATATTTTATTTTAATCGTTTATAAATCAAATTAGAAAATATTAAAATCTAAGTACATATTTATTACATAGGTAAACAGTGGGTAGACAAAAGATGAGAATAAGAGATGAGAATACTTAAACTTTTATCAAATCTTTTACTTTCCACCAATAAAAGGTTAAAATATGTTCTAACATATACTCGGTAAGCGGACGATGTTCGTCCCACTCCGTGACACTATTAGCTCACGAACAACGTTCAATATCAAGTAATTGCGTCCGATTATCGCGATTATTTTTATGTAATAGGCCTGCTGATTCAATATCACATTTTTCCATTTCGGGGCGAATCTAATGCTTGAAATGTGATTCCTTCTTTTATGATTTAAGGCTCAAATCGAAGTATGTACCTAAGCTACCTAATCTTACATATATTTTTTCACGACAGCCATCTTACGTTATCTTCAATGCAATCAACCTATCCTACTCATTGACAGAGAGCATGCACGTGCGCTCACTGCGCATGTCACCGCGCAACTTTATTACGATCGTAAAACAGAAGACGCGCGCCAGATGAATTCAGATAGGCAGTCGTCTCGCACGCGGAATCGGATAGCGCGACCTAAAACTTATAAAATTAGAAGAACAACAATAAAGAAGTAGCTATTGACATTGCAACTTGAAACGGCCATAAATGAAACTTGAGCGACAATTATTTAAGCTATAATTTCTTTTAACAAGTTTCTATTTTGATGTGGTAGACGCCGACACGTCTACGTGACGATTACGTCTCGTATTCACGAGACGAACGTGATTAAACTATTTTTATGTTATTAAATTGATGTGTTTAAAATCATAAAATATTTTGTTCTTATTCCGCGATTTTTACTGTTACGAAAACTTTAAAGTAGGTGTAGGTTGTAATAAGCAAAAATTATCCAGAAACTAGATGAGAGACAAACTGACAAACTGTAGCAAACCAGAATTTTTCAGGACTCAACTGTATTTTTTCAGTTATCTAGCTTTTACCAGAAGAAGCAAAGAAATTATTGCTTGTTGAATCATTGTTAATTTCTCTTGTTTTCTATCTTGCCTAGGTAACATAAACTACTCGTACATACCTACCGAAGAAATTTGATAGAGTTTCTTCAGCCATTCCATAAAAAATCATCATAATGAATTATGTCTTTTCCATAACTTATTCTGAATAACTTTGCACGAAAAAAACTAAATGCAGAATATAAGTATAGTTAATCTAGAACTTACTGTTTCACGATGTGTTTTCCGAGTAATTTTCATCAGTTGATGCTCAGAGGAGTACAAACACGAAAGCGCAGGAAAAAGCTAGCCAATTATTCTTCAAATAATATTTTTGATGATATAGGTAGGTACTTTTGGTAACTTTAAACATGCCAAAATAGATGTCATTTGCTAGTGAAATACAATAAAACAAGCACTAAACTAAGCGCTGAAATAGAGTTCGCGACGAATTGGCGTGGTCATTTACAAGTAGTCAAATGTATTTATAGCATTATGTTTGTATAGAGGAAATAATAAAAGTAATGCGTCCGAGTCGCGACGATGAAACTCATAAATCAGCTGAGCGGTGCATTTTAAATTGCAGTTCTTAGGGTTTCGCACCTCCTGGCGACATCTTGATAAAACTTGTCACGGCCCTCGTTAAATATCGCCGGCGCAGACGCAATAAATCGCGTGATTTAGAATGAGCTGTCGACGAATGAGTTAATCCTAAGGTCCGTTTTACGATTGACGTGACGGCACTAATGGTAGCCAACAATTGTTTAAGTATTCCTCCGAGGCTCTCGATGACGCTCACGAAAATTTAGGTAACAACCAAAACAGGCGCCAGGTAACACATAAATATTTTATAGCTCGATGCAGTACAAGCATTGAATTTAAGTACTTGGGTACCTACATATATTTTAAACTCGCAGGACCTAACAATAGTTTATACATAAAAATTCATTTGTCTCAGATACAATTGTATCACAGTATACGATAGCACACACTGTGTTTTTTTAATAAAAATATCATACTATTCATCAATAGATCTAAAAGAAATCGTAAATTTTAAATGATAATTAATTTGTAATGACCTTTAAAACTGCAACTTGTAAGATTAGTAAGTTTTGGGTAATTACTAGTGGTTTCAATTATAAAGTTACTTTTTTGATAAATATTGTTTGATTTGAAAGCGCGATTCGTTACACATTGTTTTTTGTTATGCTTCCTCATTCCTGTCTTTCAAACACATTTTTAAGCTATCATCGTAATATTTTCTTTGTACAAAGCATCAGTTAATAGGTATCATCCAAAATTCCAGGTAACATTATTAAGAAACTTCTTTAATTGCATTAGAAACAATCACATTATCTACTAGCGATCCACAATTAACATATCCAAATATCGTCTGAGAGCGAAGTGAACGAAATTGTTCATAATTTATGTATAATGGCGGTGCGCCTGCGTCGTGGGTGGCGGCCGCGGGCGATCCTAATTGGATAAATTGCCGGCTTAGACGCACGATAAACAGAATTAAACAATTTGTTGGGCCCGCTGTCATTACGCACTATACTACGACTACGACGTAGTCGGTACGCGTAACGACGACTACTGGCGCAAGCGCAACGCAACTGTAGCTGTTGCGAATCAAGTTATTTTTTTATTTAGTTCACCGTTTTTTTTTTTCAAAACAGAGCACGTGAATATATTATTCGAAATTAGAACGGTGTCATGAACTTAGCTGTCATGCGCCTAATTATCTTGGTCGAGTTGTAGTTAGTAAAAGACAGGCAAAGTTCGACTATTACATATTCATCTTCGATCATATACTTTACCTACTTTCTTCGATCATACATATATATATATATACCTACTTTACGTCAGTTTTGTTTCGTTCGAGACAGATAACATAGTGTGTACCTACTCGTATTTATATAATTTTGTTTCGATAAGCTTTAGCCACCAAAATACGTCCGAACTAAAAATAGTATTAATTAATGTTTCATAATGTGTCTTATGTAATACTTCCTCAGATTTTCTTTCAATACCTTTCATTTTTAGACTGACACCACATCCGGAACGTGCTCTAACTGCAGGAATGCCACTTTCCGTTCACTCAATATCAGTAGGTAGGTATTTTATTTATCTAGTAGTGCGAAAACCCCAAGACATACAGTCACAGCGCCGTTGACTGAGCGACTTGACGACAAACTTTATTAACACTAAGCCGCGAACATGGCTTGCCACTTAGTGATGCGCCGGAGTTTGCAACCAGGCTCACAGTTATAAATTTTAATTACAGTCACAAGTATAATTAATCTTTAAAATAGTTTTTAATTTTTACCTACTGCAGATTATAAAGATTTTTTATTTGTATTTTTATTAGACTTTTGCATTTTCGACGTTATGCCATTTGATTTTAATAACACTGGCAAAAATCTCCATTTGCAAATTGCAAATTGAGATTTTTGACTACCTTTTAATTTCTGTTTTTTTTTTCAGAACAGTGGAAAGAAACTGCACGTTACCATGATTGTCAATCATTGTCTGCTTCGATCATCAAAAGATTGATTGATAGTGACTGTGCATAACTTGAAGTTATTCTATGGAGATTTAGGTAAGGGTTCTTTAACGCGTATGTGAATCAACTTTTGCGCATGTATTACGGTGCGTATGAGACTATTTTTATTAACTAACTAAGGTAGGTAATACTATTATAGTCCTTGTCCTTTTGTTATTAGAGTACAAATACAAACATAACATACTGCACTGTGCATGTGCAATATAACTTTAGTTCTTTAGGGCTGATTTTTCAATCCTCAGATAACAGATATCAGTCACCAAATCTAATAAAAGTCATTCAAAAATGTGACAGACAAATGAATGACAAGCATTTTCAGTTTGGCAGTATAATACGTTATCAAACGGATAAAGCTCTATCTAGGCATTGAAAAGTCCTGATTAGGTGAGTAAGTATGAAAAAAATCGTTAGATGAATAAAATAGTTATTTGTTATACAAGTGACCAAAATCAATTTGTGCTGCGAGTGCCGACTTTAAATCACGAACTAGCGAAGTAGTCTAGAATTGAATCATGAGCGTAGCGAATGATTCTAATATAGACTACTGAGCACCGTGAGTGATTTAAAGGCACGAGGCAGAGCAAAATTTTGGTCTCGTGTTAAACATACAAGTTTTCACCTCTAACAGCGAGAAAATTTTCACGTGACTTTCCTGTAAAAAGGTAAATTCATCATTAAAAACTTGTTCACTCAACTCTTTTGGAGTTAGACAACATCTTCATTGTTGGACGCACTCTTTTTTGTTTTATCACAAAAATAGTTCGATCAAACCTATGTTGATTTTTTTATTTATAAAGTAGATTCCCGTCGTTTTGTTTAACATTACGCTGTGTTTTTCTCTTATACATTAATATCCCATCTTATTTATTTATTTATAATCATAAAACACTAATTTGTTAATAAATTCTATTAATTTTTCTTATTTTATATTTATTTCATACATGCGACCATTGCGACCTCATTTCGTCATTACTCTTTTTTTCGAATTATCAACCTTCTTTTTTAATAATCCTTATTTAAAACTCCTTGGTATATCCGTGCATTTTATTTTTTTACTTTTTAATCCATGTATGACACCATAAAGCACTCTATCCTTTTCTCACATATCAATTTTACAAGTTTCTCCTTGTCACTGTATTTCTTTTTTCTTTATTATTTTTAAAGTTGGTGTTAGAAATTAAAAAAGCACTTTGCCTCACGCTCGCAGCAAAAATCGATTTTGCTGCGAGTTTTTACGCGCCAAAAGAGCCCTTTTCGTGCTGGAGAGGTGAAAAAACTATTTTCATACACAGCTTTTTCATGGTATTCTTTCGTTTATCATAATTTTATTTGCAATAATTTCATTTGCCATAATGATCCTCGGTCATAATATTCATTTGTAATAATAGCTTTTATACTAACAACGTATGACATAACAATCCATAATCCATACTTTTCATTTGCCATAAAATTAGGTGCCATAACAACAAGTGTCATAAGGATTAGTTCCTATAAATATTATTTGACATAATCAATAATTGACATAATATACATAACTTATAACGTATCTCTTCACCTAAACGTACCTAGGGGTTATAATTAAAAAACTTTTAATGCGACCACCACCTGGTAGGTTAGGTTAGGTTAGTGTTTTGACCACTCGCAGCGGAGCTTCATAATGCTTGCATGCATGTTGCATGCTGAATGCCTGCTTGCATGCTGCATGCCTGCCTGCATGCTGCTTGCCTGCTTGTATGCTCCATGCCTGCTTGCATGTAGAATGCTTGCCGGGGGGTGCAGGGGGGCTGGCCAGGCCCCCCGCTATAAAGAAAACTTTTAATGCACCTACCAGTAGGTTAGGTTAGTGTTTTTACCACTCGCAGCGGAGCGAGCGAAGCGAGCGGAGCTCCTTAATGCTTGCGTGCATGTTGCATGCTGCATGCCTGATTGCTTGCTGCTTGCCTGCTGCATGCCTGCTTTCATGCTGTTTGCCTGCTTGCATGCTGCATACCTGTTTGCATGCTGCATGCCAGACTTGCATGCTGCATGACTGCTCCATTCCTGCTTGCATGCTGCGTGCCTGCTGCATGCTGCACGCTTGCTTGCATGCTGCACGCCTGCTTGCATGCTGCACGCTTGCTTGCATGCTTGAATGCCTGCTTGCATGCTGAATGCCTGCTTGCACGGCATGCAATTGCATGCTTACCTACTCAATATATTTAAAAATTATTAAAAAAAAACCCAAATCGTACAATCATAAAGCTAATTATAACTTTATAAATCAAATATATAAATAAATATATTTTATTAATAAATATATCCACCCATAAGGAAGGCCTGTGCCTCAGCAGTGGGGACATTAAATATGGCTGATGGACAAATCAAATATGAGTAAACAATTTTATTTTAGTTCCACAATTTTGTCGTGTTAAATTGAGATTCAATGCGAAAGTTCTAAAAAAATCTCCATTAGTATAATAAATAAATTATCTTGATTGGTCAAAATCTTATTAATTCATTGATAAATATGAATTATGCTGGCTTCTTTTATTATTTCTTTGCTGAAATAATAGAAAGCAAGGTTTGTTTTGCCAAATATTGTAATAAGTTAGTTTTATGGAAAATCATTGTTATGGATAATAACATTATTTTAAATGAAGAGTATGGCAAATAAAATTTTGTAATAAGAACAATATGTCATTTGATTGTTTATAAGCAATGAAATTAGTGAAAATAAATTTATGTCATTTGTTAGTTATAGCAAATAAAACATTATGTTTAATGAATTTATGGCACATGCAATTATGACAAATGAAATTATTGCATTTAAAATTAGGGAAAACATTAGTAAACCCTTTTTCATGACAGGTTTTTCGTCGTAACGTAATACTAAGTGTTTTTAATCAAACATTAGTAAGTTATCCTTTATTTAAATAAAGGAAACTTCAGGGAAATGTTTTGCATTCCAAGCGCAAATTTATTTGCTTTAAAGCCAGTTACCATTTTTAAACTTTTATCAACCGTTGTTTTTTTTTATTATTTATTTGTAAGAAAACCAACAGCGTAACAAAAAAAATCATTATATATAAGTGAATAAATCTATAGTAAGGCTAATTACAGGTTTCCCTTAAAATACCAAATAATACTGGACGTTTAATGAGTGTTTTCGAAAAAATTACAGTCACTTTACCTATATTAAATTAAAAATTGTTTGACGATAAACATTGTCGTAATTCAATCGTTGTCGAATGACCCAAGTGTTTTGTTCGCTCATTGCTGTCTAGACGAGCGATATCCCCACAGGTTTAATTTATTGCCCGAAGTCACTAAAATATTTAATTTAATTTAATCCCTAAAATAGCAAATAATATGCCCCAAAATTTCGTACACAATTTAAACGAAAAAAATTGCAAACAAAGATTAAAAACATATTTTATAGATAATTTAATTTCAGATACGTAGTTTATTTTAATCAACATAATTCGTTTAAATAAAATTACACAAAGTAATAACTACTTACCAGAAAATTGAATCAAACATAATAATAAGTAAGTACCTATATATATATATATATATAAAAAATAACATAACTAATTAACAACAATTTTATTAAACTAATGTTCAATCAGTTTTCTCCGAACAACCTGTAGCGCGTAAACCAGAAACCTGTTGGATAACTGGTGGACGCACACGAAACTATTTCACTCATCAATGCAACTTATTTGTATCTTAATATTGTGTGCGTGCGACTGACGCATGTCGCAGTATTGTTATTGTTTTTACTTAATTGTTATCGTCCGAGTCGAATGTGCAACGCTTGGACAAACCTCGTAGGTTTATAAGCGTAAAGGCATCTTTAGAATAATTATTGTAATGTTATTTGGATAAATAAATAAATAAAAAAAAAAAAAGTTTACTTCAGAAGTAAGTTTTTATGAGTGTTTTGAAAGAGTGGTACAAAGCACGTATTTGATTTTCATTTATCACTGTTACATCAACAGTAACAGTGATTTCTGAGTATCGCAGTTGGTAGCGGGGTCTCGCCGTGGGTGGTCGCGTGCCGTGTGATGTCTCCGTGGATCAGTGCGCTGGCGCATAGCGGCCGTATAAATGTTCTTATAGTTAACTGCGTATGCCACTTTGACTGACTATGTAGAACTCACATACAACACAACTCACATATCACTTTTACTTTACTGCACATAAGTAGGTACTTTTTAGGGTTCCGTACCAAAATGGTAAAAAGGAACCCTTATGGTGTGACTCAGTCTGTCTGTCTGTCACAGCTGGGCCCTATTCAATATAAATTACAATTTACAATTACAGGTGACAGGTGACAATTTTACAAGTTTCTGTTCGATAAAAAATACAAGTTACAAATTTGCAATAGTGGAAAATTTACATATTTGTCGAGTTGTACTTACAATTTTACATATTTATGTTCAATAAACATTTTCCTGTGACAGGTGACAATTTACAAATTTGTAGGAAAAACTGCTTTATTGAACGCATAATGGGGTTGGTAAACTTTTCCAAAACTGTTGTGAATTATATATTTTCTGGTAGCTTTTGGCTTTGGAGTCAGGAATAACAAATTGCGGAATTATATAATGCTTCTTTTTAATTTTAATAAAAATTTATTTTTTTTATTTACAGCATAGTACAATAAATCACTATTACGGCTGTATGCGTAGGTTATGCCTTTGCTCCAAAGACTTTCTATGTTGTTGCTCAAAACAAAAAAAAAACAAAGGTATGATTACTCTTTGTCACTGTCTGTCAAATCTGTCAATCAGATGTTTTAAATCAGTAAATGCAAAGGAACTTCGTGTTCAGCCGTATGTTTGATATTTTATCGCGATAATAATATAAAAAAATATATTTAGTTAACAAGGTAAAATAAAAAAAATATAATATTATTTTCTTAATTCTTCAAACTTGTGCTATCAAAAAAATATAAAACAATTCTCTTCGAAAAAGTTTACCAACCCCATTGTATTTACAAGTTTACTTATTTGTAGAATTGTAATACATTTCTGACAGGTGACCTTACCCTCGGTAAAATTTTATAACTCGGCATTATTGTTTTTGTTTTAGCTGCTTTTTTGCCAAAATGGTGCTTACATCAAGTAGTGAGAGTAGTGATAACGATGAAAATGTGCTAATCGAACGAAAAAGGAAAATATTTAAAAAAAGAATATTTATTTCTTTTGATGTGACTGATTTCAAATTTAATGAGAACTATGCTGAATAACTTAAAAATCTACTTACAATGGTCCTTTTTCTAAAGTTCTGCCATGTTGTGTCACGTAGGTATTTCCAGTCTTTGTTGTAGATGCTCAAAGATTTTAACTGTTCCACAATTGTTTTTCCCCTTTTTTATTTTAATATCGTGAGTTAGTTTTTCACTAAAACGATCGAATAAAACATCTTTGTTTTCGTATATATAAGAGACAGAATCATGATTTTGTTATTGTGCTCCATGAATTTCGTTATGAATCAAACTTAAAAAAAAATAGGAATGTACGTACGTACTCTGTAATTTTAAAAATTCAAAGATGTTTGTCATAGCCTCGTTATTCTATGAATGTTCAACAAAAACTTACATTTTATGTAAATTGTAAATTACAACTACAAATTTGTAGATACAATATTGTCATCGAAATCTACAGGCGTTTTCTACATATGTAAACGTTTATTGAACAGCATTTATAAATGTTATATTTGTAAGATTTGTACTTGTATTTTTTTTTACATAATTGTAAGGTTTATTGAACAGCACTTGTCATAAAACTTGACAAATATGTCACTTATTGACAAATTTGTAGGATTTTAAGTTATATTGAATAGGGCCCTGGATATCTCGAGAACTACTAATGGTGTCAACTTGATATTTGGAATAGTTAAAGATGACGTTTGTCCAACTATTTTGCAAATAAGATAGAAATTAAAAAAAAAAAAAATTTACAAAAGCGACTAGGGCATGTGGGGTATCATATGGAAGAGCGCTGTTTGCACATTTTAAAACATTTTTTTCTTTTTTTTAGGCCGCATAGTTTTCGACTTATGATGAAAAATGTAAAAAAAAAATACCGTTCCCCCCTTTACCTCCAAAGTTTGCAAAGAGAAAAATCTGAAATAATTCTATGTGATAGTAGTTGTTTATGTAAAGATTACAGGAAAAATAAAACGATGTCTCAATATAACACACTTTTTTAGAAATTCAAAAAACAAACAAAAATTAATTAGTTCCTCTACCAGTCAACAGATGGCCCTGACCTAAAGAAAATTAATTTAGTTCCACTAACGGTCAAGAGATGGCGCTGGACTAAGGAAACAAAATATTGTTCCACTATCGGCCAAGAGATGGTACTGACCTAATACTGCAATAAAATTGCTTGATGTTTATTTTGACTTAGTAAATGTAATTTAAGTACAAACCTACCGTTACATCCATCGTTATAGCACGAAGATAACTTTTTGCGGCCCTAATAATACATTATGCAAGTTGAAGGGACTCAACGTGTACTTGTCCATAGATTAATTATTTTAATAAATACTAACCACGGTCCCATTACTAGGAATTAAATTATAGTGTTCATAAATTATGTATGCTGATACTACGGCGGTATTTAGCGAATATGGCGGTAGACAAACGGGTTGGTACTACTCATTAAATGTACTGGTCATCATCGGTGCCCATATAAGGAGCTAACGGTTGAAGGCATTTTCTTACTTATTTTTTTACATCCAACAAGAGCAACATTTTGAGATTTTATTTTGCAACAAAATTTAGATAAAAAGAGATAGGTACACAGGAAAAATTGAAGTCGACACTTGGGTGGTGATTAAAATTCTGGTTTTCTTTGGAAACTTAGCAACGTACTCAAAGTACCTATGGTATGTACCAAGAAAGTTATTTAACCAACCAGACAAAATGAAAGTAGGTTTAGTTGCCATAAAACTTTTCGATATTTGTTTTTTTTAATACCGCAATCCTTTTCTACTACTTTATTTTATTACTCATGAATCATTACAAAGTCGACGTGACCGCTCAAGACGTGTGTCTGTCAACGGTTATAAACTTGTGACCGTAACCACAGAGCTTTATAAGCGCAATTACCTGCAAAACATTACTAAAACTGTTCGGCAACAAAAAACGCCTTTATAAATAAAAACATAATAGTCATGTGAAGCAATAAATTTGTTTATTGTACAATAAAATTATGTAGCGAGTTCGTGTTGGGTGGTCCCGCTCACAAAAAGCGGGAGATGGCTGCCCCGCCGTTGCTATAGAAACGACGCGATGATCCGTGGACTCTGCACCTGGAACACTAAAACCATACCACGATGTAAAACAGTACAACGCCATCTAAACGCCATCGGCATTACCACAAAACACTGTTTAACACGTGTTTAACTAAAACACTGTTTAAATGTGATGCTGTCACTTTTTTGACAATATTGTTTGAAAGAGACGGCATCACTACTAAACAGTGTTTTAAAATCTTTTGTGGTAAGGCCCGCATTCGTTTTAACGAAAGACTTACAAAGAGTACAGTCATGGACGAATTCTTCTATGGTACAGTCAAACCAACTTTTCAGTAAATTGATGAAAAAAATTACTACGATTCAGCCCATGAAGCCACAAATTTTTGACACCAATAACATTTTGATATTCCCGCGCGTGGTACATATAAATCACGAAAAAGGTTACCGTTTGCCTTTGTGAAATACTCGTAGTTATTTATTTCGCCATTATATTAGATACTAAAACCCAAGTTTTACATATCGCAACCCGCCGCCGCGCCGTAAGCAATTTATTATGTTAAATCAAAAATCTCCAAATGTACCACGGGCGACTGTACTACAAGGTTTTCCAAATTCAAAGTTTTCAAAAGACAGCCAAGGCGTAAAGAGTAAGTACCGACGACGGAGGGGAATATTTTAAGCAAAGCAAACAAGCATATTATAATACAAAAAAACCGGCCAAGTGCGTGTAGGGTCACGCGCAGTATAGGGTTCCGTTCCGTAGCAACTTTTAAAAAAATCACAAGTTTTTGCGGTCGTATGCACTCATTTTTAACCGACTTCCAAAAAAGGAGGAGGTTCTATGTTCGTCTGTATATTTGTTTTTTTTTTTGTATGTCCACCGATTACTCGAAGACGGCTGGACCGATTGAAATGATTCAAACGTTATTACATTAGGTACACTCCCAAGTTGGTCCCATTTTTTAAAATTTTGAAATCGGTTCAGTACTTTTCAAGTAATTTTGAAAAAAAGCACGAAAATAGTATGATTTTGCGTGAATTACCTCGATGATTGGTCGTATTACTTCTTTGTTAATGAACTGATTAAGATAATTATTTTTTTGTTGGAAGAGGGATATCTTAGGTGTAGTTTTTTAACCGACTTAAAAAAGGAGGTTCTTAGTTTGGCCCGTATTTAAGTATGTTTCTCCGCGATTATCTTACGTTTGGCTGAGCCGATTTTTCTACATAATATAATATACCTTACCTACAAGGTACCTACACTAAAAATAAAAAAATAAAAAATTGTTTAAAAAAAACAAAAAACCGACTTCAAAAAACCTACCTCTAAAAAGCAAGAAATAATATTCGTAATAATAAAAATACGTCTATTGAAGTCGGGTGGGGCTTTTAGAATAAAAAAAAAGGAATTTGTACTCCAGCCCCACCCGACTTCAATAGACGTATTTTTATTATTACGAATATTATTTCTTGCTTTTAGAGGTAGGTTTTTTGAAGTCGGTTTTTTGTATGAAATGAACTACAATATGCAAGTTTGTAATTTCGGTAATTTTTTATTTTGAAAAAATTAATTTGCCTCGGTGCCCGTTATTATTTTCATTGAGAGTAGGTATTTACTAATAGCATCCAATTTTTCAGATTTTTATCTGTTTTATTTAATTTAAAAAATCTACTACTTTTTTGGCGTGAATAATATACATATTCGTGCCAAATTTCAATTTACTAGTACTGCGGATCTCTGAGCTAAGCCGCGGACGGACAAGATTTTATTACAGACACACAATACCTACATAGGTAAAATTAAATAAGCTTGCTTTGTTGTTGCTTGTAAAAAATGCGTAAGTATCCCTAAAACCTTATTTCTCAAAACGTTAGTGCCTTGTATTTCTAGCTGGAGCACGCGATACCTACCTGCCTGTCAGAGCGACGAGCGAACAATCGCCCATTGTTTTGTGGCCCGGAATAAAATTACTCTTCCCATCCATAATGACTTAATTTCCGAACTCACGGTGAACCGACTACTTATTAATTCGTTTTATCCAAGTTTGAAGTGTTCACCATTATTGTAGTTTACGACAGACATAATCGTATGCACCAGTCATTTATAGACAGGGCTGCCGACTGTGGAAAAATGTTTTTTAGAAGAAATATACAATTTTAGGATCTGCAACTGCACACTGCAAGAAGAAATTGTGAGATGCAGCAGCAATAACATTTAGGACTGAAAAAACATTAGGATTACTTTAGGACTGAATACTGAAACGACAAGATCTTGTTTATACGGATGAGACTGCAGTTTGGAATTTGATCCGTATGCAACAATAAACAATTTTCTTCCTAATAGGTGGTGTGTGTTGTGTTATCTGTTCTTCTGGACTATGGTTAAAAGAGTAAAGGAATTCTCTCTTGTTGACGGACACAAAAAGTTGTATTATTTCATCTCAATAAATCTTAAATTATTTTGAAGATCACAACATGGCGCAGCCGTAAAAGCGAATTTTAAGGATTTAAATTAAGCGCAAAGCAGAATAACGTATAGAGAGTTCATGTTGAAACCCTTTGTAAGTAAAAAAACAATTATTATTTTGTAATCTGTCAAAATGGCTGAAGACAAATCTGAAGTATCTGAACAGAAAGCTCGCATGCCAATATTAGCCCTTCCTTCGCAATTTCGCTGGGAAGGTAATTTATCAGATAATTGGATGTTTTTCAAACAGAAATTTGAAATATATTTATTGGCTTCTGGAAACTATAACGGGAATTCGGACATAAAAACGGCATTACTTCTGAGTGCCGTAGGTGATCGTGCGCTGAAGCTGTACAACACATTTGTTTTTGAGAAACATTCTGATAAAAATGAATATACGATAGTTCTAAATAAATTTGATGAACATTTCTGTCCTGAAAAAAACATAACATATGAACGGTTCTTGTTTTTCACCCGAAATCAAAAGGAGGGTGAAACTTATGAAAACTACGTTATGGAGTTGCGGGACCTAAGCGCGTCTTGTGAGTTTGGGTCTCTAACTGAAGATCTAATCAAAGACAGGTTAGTTTGTGGCATAACGGATGTTGCTGTTAAAGATCGACTTCTGCGAACAAGAAAACTAACTCTTGGATTGGCTCTCGAAATTTGTTGCACTTCTCAGCGAACAAAGCAGCAACTTGAAGCTATATCGTCATCAACTTTTACTTTGAAATCAGATGCTCATGAATTTTCATCTCAGATTGATAAAATCAATCAAAGGAGTTCGAACACATTCAGCGAATCGAATAAAGAGAGTAGTTGTTTACCAACTACGTCAAAAATGTCACGTCCAGATTTTAAACGTCATTTAATGTCAAAGCAGTCAAATGAGTCAAATAATAATAAGCAGTATATTTGTAAGAGATGCGGATATTCTCATGAGCGATTTAAATGTCCGGCTTTTGGAAAAACTTGTCTCAAATGTGGAAAACAAAATCATTTTTCTACGAAATGCAGAAGTGTAATGGAAATATACAAGAAATATGAAGAAATGAATGAAATTGATACGCTTTATCTAGGTGCGGTTTTCGTTAATTCGATCAACAATTTACGAGATTGGTCTATAACTTTAGGAGTAAATAACTTTCCTTTGCAGGTTAAAGTGGATACTGGCGCACAAGCTAATATTCTATCAGAGGAAACATTGTGTACTTTAGGTTTGGACAAAAATAATTTGCTACCAGTTAAGACAAAATTAACTACATACACTGGTGAATGTATTCCATGTTTAGGAATTGCAATGATTTCATGTAAGTATAATGGCAAGATATTCAACCTTAACTTTTATGTTGTATCTGGACACTATACTAATATACTTGGCTTAAAATCAGCCGTTGATATGCAACTTGTAATGCCGCTGCGTGAGGTATGTAAAATCACAGACATTTTTCATGAATATCGTGATATTTTTGAAGGGTTAGGTTGCATGAAAGGAGAATATGATATTAAAATCAAGGAAAATTCTGTACCTGTCATTCATGCCTGCAGAAAAGTGCCCCTAGCAGTACTCCCCCGTTTAAAAGAGAAACTTATGGAAATGGTAAAACAAAATGTCATCGTTAGGGTCACTCAGCCAACCGAATGGGTAAATTCTCTAGTTATTGTATATAAGCCAAATGGTGATTTGAGGTTATGTATTGATCCTAAAGATCTTAACCAAGTAATTATGAGGCAGCACTTTAGTTTACCGACTTTTGAGGAAATAACGGGTAAATTAAATGGTGCTACAGTTTTTAGCACACTAGATGTCAAAAATGGGTTTTGGAACGTAAAGTTATCTGAAGCCAGCATAGATTTATGCTGCTTTAACACTCCGTTTGGCAGATACAAATTTTTAAGAATGCCATTTGGTTTGTGCAGTGCTTCTGAAGTATTCCAGCAAAAGATGCGTGAAGTGTTAGAAAACTTAGAAGGAACAGAAGTTTTTATAGATGATATTTTGATTTGGGGAAAGTGTCAGTCTGAGCATGATAGTCGACTTAAGTTGGTTTTGGAGCGGTTATGGCAAGAAAACATTAAATTAAATAAGGACAAGTGTAAATTTAATTTAGAAAATGTAAAGTATCTTGGACATATTATTAGTAAAGAGGGCTTGAAACTAGATGATGGAAAGATTAAATCAATTACTGCAATGAAAAGTCCACGAGATAGAAAGGAATTAGAAAGATTTCTAGGTGTTATCAATTACGTTTCAAAATTCATTCCTAATTTTGCCAATATAAGTTCTCCTTTGAGAAGTCTCTTGAAAAAAGATGTGGAATTTTCTTGGTTGGATATTCATGAAAAAGTATTTCAAGACTTGAAAAGAAATCTGGCTGCAGAGCCAGTGCTTCAGTTTTTTAACGAAAATATTCCAGTCATAGTCTCCGTAGATGCTTCAAAGGATGGTCTTGGAGCTGTTCTTTTGCAGAATAATTTACCAGTTGCTTATGCTTCCAAAGCTTTAAATGATTGTCAAAAAAGGTATGCTCAAATAGAAAAAGAGTTGCTTGCTATCTTATTTGGCTGTGAAAGATTCAATCAATTCATATTTGGTAGGAAAGTAACAATTGAAACAGATCATGCTCCCCTGATTTCAATTGTAAAAAAGCCATTAAATTCATGCACTCCACGCATCCAACGAATGTTGCTCAAGTTGCTAAAATATAATTTCGAGCTAGTTTATAAACGAGGCCAGGAACTATATTTGGCTGATACTTTATCAAGATCATTTGATGATAGTGATTCTCTAGAAGTTGAATTAGATAGTGAAGAGATTGAAGCACAGATCAATTTTGTTGTAAATAATATTAATGCGTCGTCTTTGCAATTAAACAATATTAAAGAATGTACCATTCGGGACGATGAGTTACTACTTGTTAGAAAATTCATAGTTGAAGGCTGGCCAACTCATAAAAACTTATTGCCACAGCTAGTGAGGAAATATTGGGCAGTTAGAAATGATTTGACTTTGAAATCAGATATTATATTCAAAGGAGTCAGTATTGTAGTTCCGTTGAAGTTAAGGCAGGAGATGCTGCAACGTTTGCATTTTCCGCACATGGGTGTTACAAAAACATTGTTAAGAGCACGCGATTGTCTCTATTGGCCTGGCATACATAACGATATTTATAACATTGTCTCATCTTGTGAAACTTGTAAACTTTATAGCAATAACAACAAACGAGAGACATTGATACCACATGAAGTTCCTAATTATGCATGGCAAAAAGTTGCAGCTGATCTATTTGAATTGAATGGAAAAATGTATTTATTGGTTGTTGACTATTTTTCTAAGTTTCCGGAACTATCACTACTAACTAGTACAACGAGTGAATATGTGATCAACAATTTAAAACATATTTTTAGTCGTCATGGTATTCCGGAACTAATTATTAGCGATGGAGGTCCACAATTCTCTAGTGAAAAGTTTGCATTGTTCTGTAAGCAGTGGAATTTTGAACATACATTTTCTAGTCCAGAGTATCCACAGTCAAATGGAATGGTGGAAAGAACAATTCAAACTATTAAAAATTTGCTTAAGAAAGCTATACATGAAGGGAAGGACCTGTATTTAGCAATGTTAGAGTTTAGGAATACTCCGATTTCTCATGAAATTCCGTCACCTGCCCAGATATTTTACAGCAGAAAGTTAAGGGGTATATTGCCATTATCTTTTGATAATTTACAGCCTAAAATTTTTAAGAATGTTAAATCAGTTTTACAAAGAAAGCAGTTTAAAAGTAAGGTTTATTATGATCTGAATAAGAAGGATTTAAGGCCGTTACTAATAGGTGAGGAGGTATTATTTAAAGTTGGAAAACAATGGAGAAAAGGTAAAATTTTGTTGAAAATAGATAAAAGAACATATAAAATTGTTTCCAATAGTGCACTTTTTGTTCGTAACAGAATATTTATTAAGCCTTTAACATTTGTTCCTTTTTATATTTCGGATGATGATTTAGAAAATCCTCGGAGTGATAGTGATAATAGTATTAATGATCCTGGTAGTGTTAATGATTCTCCACCAGCGCAGCTACGAAGTAGTAGGAATTCTGTAGGATTTTATGTAACATCATCAGGTCGTGTGAGTCGACCACCTGATCGTTTTGGCTATTAATTAATTATAATATTTTATTTTTATTTTTCTATGAGAGGAGAGATGTTTGTTTGTTACATAATTTTATAAGTGGAAAATGTTTATTTCTTTTGTTTGTTATTAAGAAGGAAGATGTTGTGTTATCTGTTCTTCTGGACTATGGTTAAAAGAGTAAAGGAATTCTCTCTTGTTGACGGACACAAAAAGTTGTATTATTTCATCTCAATAAATCTTAAATTATTTTGAAGATCACAACAGTGTGGTACGCAATAATAAACAATTTTCTTCCTAATTGGTGGATAATAAACAATTTTCTTCCTAATAGGTGGTGCGTTACGCAATAATAAACAGTTTTTTTCCTAGTTGGTGGTGTGGTACGCAATAATAAATAATTTTCTTCCTAATAGGTGGTGTGGTACGTAATAATAAACAATAATCTTTCTAATAGGTGGTGTGGTACGCAATAATAAACAATTTTCTTCCTAATTGGTGGATAATAAACAATTTTCTTCCTAATAGGTGGTGCGTTACGCAATAATAAACAGTTTTTTTCCTAGTTGGTGGTGTGGTACGCAATAATAAATAATTTTCTTCCTAATAGGTGGTGTGGTACGTAATAATAAACAATAATGTTTCTAATTGGTGGTGTGGTACGCAATGATAAACAATTTTCTTCCTAATAATGGTGTGGTACGCAATAATAGACAATTTTCTTCCTAATAGGTGGTGTGGTACGCAATAATAAATAATTTTCTTCCTAATAGGTGGTGTGGTACGCAATAATAAATAATTTTCTTTCTAATAGGTGGTGTGGTACGCAACAATAAATAATTTTCTTCCTAATTATGTGGTGTGGTACCTAGCTTAAAATTATCTATTAGGAATCGGTGGGGGATTTGCGACCGGCCGCAGTAAATCTGACGTGCCGTCATGTAGGCATGTGAAAAACATCCTCACAAACTCTGGAGGAAAA
This sequence comes from Agriphila straminella, assembly GCA_950108535.1. NCBI lineage: Eukaryota > Metazoa > Arthropoda > Insecta > Lepidoptera > Crambidae > Agriphila > Agriphila straminella. The sequence continues at coordinate 6,312,517 of OX467306.1, read as the reverse complement.
TCTGGCCAAGTCGACATATTAATAAACCATATTTTTATCACGTTGGCATTTAGTATTATTTGACATTGGTATGTATATGGTAGTAGAATCAATAAATCAATCAATCAATACATTAATTTGCAAAAAATTGGTTACATTAGTTGTTACATATAAGTCACCAGCATATTTTGTTGTTAATGTCAACGTGCAAATGTTTACAGAAAAATATTATTAATAATTAATTGTCAGTAAGAAATATGACTTGTTTAAAATTGACATATTATTTAAAAGAAATTAACTAGTTTAAAAGCATTGTATAATAGAGTAGAGTAAAAAAACGATCGCCACGTAAGTCTCGTCGGTCGGCGCAATAAAGTTCCATTATCGCTAGTGTTACTCATACCTTTTACTGTCTTTTATTGTAAACATTTAATTGTTACAAATGCGTGTAATTGAATATAAAATGTACGTTATCTTGATGTAGATTACTATTATAAAACTTTATTGCTAGTAATAAAAACAAATGGAAGTGCGGCTTCATGAGGTTCGTATGCTTTTATTATTTGTTAAAGTACTTAAAAAATACATTATTAAGTTGAAAATTAATAAAAAAAAATATGGTTCGTTAATGTAGCGCGTTGAAGTCTTTTGTAATATTTTTCTGTATCATTCGTGTTTTTGTCTAATTAAAACCCTAATTGCTCTCATTTTATCCAATTTTAGGTATTATTGAGAATTATGAATCACCTTTAATGTGTAAAATATAAGACAGAAAATTAATCTTTTGTAAATTGATTTAATTGTTTTGTAATGTAGGTACAAAAACTAAGGTAAGTACAAAAATTCGAATAAAACTTTTAAAACTATTTAAAAATTTTGGTAAATACTCGCAATATACCTTTTTTTGTAGCTGCCGTGCTTAGTAATTATATTATTGGTGTTATAAGTAATCACTTGTATTCAATGTCCAACTATGCACTGAGAAAAATGTCATTTTGGGGTAATCTTAAAATATCGTGGCGTACGTTTAAATTAAGTGCGTTGTCCTAAAATAAGGAAATAATAGGTTTATATTACGCTATCTTGAAACGTGTTATGATGTAGTCGAATTATATGGTTAAATAAGGCAATATTATGACACTTATCATCGTAAAAATTGGTCATCAAAAATAATATTATCTTCTTAATATTATAACACTATGTAATAGAAAATAGCCCACTGTCCTATAAATATGTATGATAATCTATAAATAAGATTATAATTCTAAATCACAATGAAAGTGCCACCTTCCATAAAAAGATGTCATAGTATTTGAGAAGAAGCATCTCTAGAATACGATGACGTCCCCTTATAGTAGTATGATAAAATTATGTGCCAGTTCCTTTTATTTTGAGATTACCTTCACTTAAAATATAAGGAATTGGCATCAAAATTTAAAATGAATCCTACAAAAATACGATTACAGAAACTTATTTAAGAGTTTTGGTCAAAATATTATATCGTAAAAATTGGTCATCAAAAATAATATTATCTTCTTAATATTATAACATTATGTAATAGAAAATAGCCCACTGTCCTATAAATATGTATGATAATCTATAAATAAGATTATAATTCTAAATCACAATGAAAGTGCCACCTTCCATAAAAAGTTGTCATAGTTTTTGAGAAGAAGCATCTAAAATACGATGACGTCCCCTTATAGTATCAAAATTAAAATGAATCCTACAAAAATACGATTACAGAAACTTATTTAAGAGTTTGCATCAATTTTTGTATGATTCCTAAAAAATACGATGACAGCACGTAAATTCGCCGTTCATTACTCATCGACTTGTCGTTCGTTTTGTATATTCTCTCCATTCAGTCAGTCGGAGTCGCAGAGTCGCAAGGACAGTTTTTAGCGTGTACAGAATTTATTTATATTTGACTATTTTTTTAAATGTGAGTGAGTGCAAAGTGCAATACTTATGGATAAAGCAACTCATGACTTGCTAAAATAATGGAATCTAGCTCAATACTTATATACAACGTTTTGAAGGTAAGTTGCCAAGCCTATGTAGTGCGCGTGCGCGTGCACACTTTATTGGGGGGGAAGAAAATTAACTTTTTATATAAAACGTATCATTTTGGAGGACAAAAAAACGTATTTGGGGTAAATTTTAATTTTCTCTTCATATAAAGTGTACTTATCATTTGAAGGAAAAAATCAAATGCATATTATTGCCATTGAAATGGACCTAAAACATTGAATTCTTATCACAAATTACATGTTTGATTTTAGCTTAAAATCCGGCGGTCTCGACAGCTTCGAAGCTTCATCTGACACCATTTAAAAGCTGCCCGGCAGAAGCTGAACACCACAAAGCACAAGTTTCTTCGCAAAAAAATAACAGACACACTAGCAGTTTGTGACGGTAAGGATTTATGTAATTATTCTGGTCTGTCCTCGTTTGACGAAAAAATAAATAAATAATAATGTGTAGTGTTATATACAATAAGCATTTTTTTTTCAGATACAAAACCAGAGACTAAATTTCATTGCTGTCATATTACTCCTCGGTTGCTTATTTAACATACCTCCTGCGGCTCCTGCCCGTCGCTCCAGGAAAGATTGGCAAACATCACGAGCAGAAATATTGGAAGGATTTGACGGAGACGGTGGGTGTAACCCACAGTATCTTGCAGAATGCTGGGTGGTTCTTATCTTAAGTCATTGAAAGCGAATCATGATTTTACTTATTAAATTATTTTGCGTATTTTATGGATTTTCCAAAAGATTGTTCTTAGTGTCATGAGTATAATTAGGTACGTAAGTAAGTTGTGACATGCTAAATAGGTATTTATTTTTAACTATTTAAATTATTTTTGACTGACAAATACTGTGATTGTTATAAGCATAAAGGTACGGGATTATAAGCATGGGTATTAAGCCGAAAGGGGGGCATTGTACTCATCCATTAAATAACTTTTACTATCGGGTAAACTCTGAAATCGAAAAAAACTGCTGCTACTTAAGGCGGTTGTATGACCAAAAGTGGCGCCCTCAGTGGTTTTTATTTAATAAGTTATTAATAGAAAATTATTTTAATAATGTTTATCGTGGAGATTTTAGGGCCCTTGGTCTAGTTTTTTTAGAAGGTATCACTACATGCCCTCGTAGTCATTCGTAGAAGTAGATAGCAAATGTGTCAAAAACGGCCACTTTTAGCAGTTTTGCAATCTACTTCTAGCAGTGACTACGAGGGAATGTAACGATACCGTCTAAAAATACTAGACTGTGGGCCCTAAAATCTCCACGATAAATATTTTTAAAATTGTGTATTAGAATTATAATATTAAATATAATTCACCGCTGCACCACTTTCGCTCAGGGTACCACCTTAAGTAAATTTCGTCAAATTATGTTGTGCCCAAAGTAAGAGTTGTTCACCATAATGAGTACAATGAGTCCTTTTCGGATTAGTACACCGTAAGCTTATAAGCCTGTGTTATTATAATTAAGTACTATTATGTGCTCAATTTGCGAATAGGTAGGTACATTATTTTTGGTGTCTTTTTTTCTGTTGTACAATACATTTATTAATAAATAATTACTTATATAAAAGTAAAAAAATAATATTGTAAAAATTTACGTTACTTACTTTCAAAAAGAAATATTGATATTGCAATAATTAAACTTTCAAAAATAAATAAAATTACTCTTGATTACTATTTCTGTTTTTTTTATACACGTGTCTTCCTGTTCTCTTTAAGTTTTTAATGCAATTGCATATTGCCAAGTTATGAAGGTACCTATTACTTTTTCTATATTTCACATGCTTTAAATTGTTATTTTTTACTTATGCGCGATCCTCTTTTTTAAGTATTTTAGGAATGTGAATTAGGTAAGAAAGAAGTAGTAGGTACAGTCGTCTTTAGATATATTGTAGCAAATAAGGTGACTCATATCCTTAGATAAGTCCAACCAATTAAAATAGACTTTTCTTGTGTTTTGGGTAAGATCCTACAATTTAGCAACGATTTCCTCATATCTCCGGTTATATACTATTACTTTACGTACCTACTATTTATTATTAGGTACATCCTCTTACCTTGGTTATCCTAGTACAGGCGCCATCAGATATACTGTAGCAGAAAAGGTGATCAAATACTTCTGAACAGTTTAAAATATCAATAAATTCCATACACTTCGTTTACACTTTGTATGGAATTTATTGATATTTAAACTTTTCAGAAGTATTTGATCACCTTTTCTGCTACAGTATATCTGATGGCGACTGTACTAGGATAACCCAAGGTAAGAGGATGTAATAATAAATAGCACGTAAAGTAATAGGATATAATATATGAAGAAATCGTTGCTAAATAGTAGGATTTAACCCGAAATACGAGAAAAGTATATTTTAATTAGTAGGACTTCACTAAGGATATTAGGAAGTCACCGATAAATAGTAGAAAACAACCGAATATATGAGGAAATAATTTCTAAATAGTAGGAAAAATATTAGGACCTAACTGGAGATATGAGGAAGTCATCAATAAATAGTACGAAAAATAATAGGACATAACTTGAGATATGATGAAAGAATATTATATTTTTTGACATAAGAGGATGTCATCGAGAAATAGTAGGAAAAATAATAGGATATAACTCGATGTACAATGACAGTAACCATAAGTAGTAGGAACGAGCATACAATATTTTATATTGTAGGACGAGCATACAATATAAAAAATATTGTATGCTCGTCCTACCAAAGGTATGGTGACATGTCATCTTAAATACCGTTATCATCAGCAACAGTAGTATCATCGTACTTTTTGGTGATATCAGTATACTCCGTGCTTTAAGTGAATCCATCTTATTTTAATCTGAATTCACGTCATTTATGATGGGCATTTTTCTCAGTGTGCGTAACTAGGTATTTTTAAAGGTGACCTCAAAATCGGCTTTTTGGCGGAAGAACTTTTCGGAACTTGTCTGTAATAAAAAATAATCATCGGAACCACTTCGGAGACACGTCACTAATAGTGGGTATCGACTAATGTCTCTATACGCTGTAGATTGATGGCGGCTCGGAGCCACGCCCCGGCGGCTTCCCGGTACCGGCCAAAGGACGCCGCCTGCGCACAATCCTGGAAGATTGAGTCGTTACTCAAATGGAAGGTAATATGAAAAGAAGATATTTTTATTGTTTGCTCTGTATGACATCGTAGTGAGGAATGCGCTATAACACGTGTAACTGAAATACCTAACGCACAAACCAGTAAGATTATCATAACGAACAACTTTTTGTGTGAGAGAGAGCAGCACTGAAATCAGGGAATAATCAGGCGTTTTAACAATATTTCTTTCTAGTTTTGGGAAAATGTATGAAAAAGTTGATTTAGGACGTTTTGCTTTTATACAATAAAAGTTGTTCGTAATGATGAGCCCTGCTAATGGTTTTCTGGTTTTTTTTAAATAATCTAAGTCCAGTTCCTCCTATTTTCGTAAAAGTGACAAAAATTTCGTCGAGTAAAATTATATGGATTTGACATTACAAATTAATTCGTCCAATTACAAATTTCAAAACGCGTAAAGATGATGGCGCTATATCCTGCCACGGTAGAGGCTTACATACTGCAATGCACTTACTATATATGGATGTTTTTCCGAAATAAAATTATTATTATTATTATTATATTATTACTAAGCTGCTATGACGATTCTTCAAACTTATGGTACACCAAATTTTTAATGCACATTTAGTATTTTTGGTAGACAGTATGGTATAATATAATGTTGGTGCTCAAATACAATTTATTTTAGAAAAAAAAAACAAAAAAAACAAAAAACTGCTATTGAAGATTTTTCAGCCATAATCATTATAGGACGTGAGCCTCCACTCAGCTAAGTATACATACTACCCAATTCTTGTAGATTATCGGAAGACACGGTGATTATGTGGCGACAGACGGCAGTTGGGGCATTAGCCAAGCTACCTGGGGAAATGTGGACAGGTACGCGACGCGACCCCGACCGGGACATCTATGTCATCGACCCACCCAGACATTAAATGAAGACCATTGCTGTATAGATGATAGGTTTTTCAGACAAATATAGTGCTTGCCTGTAAACTTTTATCATTACTAGATATATTTACTAATACTATAAATGCGAACGTCTGTTTGTTTGTTTGTTACGCCTTCACGTCTTAACTACTGAACCGATCATCATGAAATTTTGTACACATGTTGCCAAGGGACAGAAAAGGATATAGGGCAACTTTCATCCCGAAAAAGCTTACAGTTCCCGAGGGATAGCTACAAAACTGTCCACGCAGATGAAGTCGCGGGCGGCCACTAGTTTTATATAAAAGTAGGTAGGTACATATGTGCTAGAGACCTGATTTATTATTATGGAGTTATAAACATTGGAATTCTTACTCATACTGATCATTCACTCCATGAAGATCAGGATCTTTACTCGCCAATCTCGGCATAGCAGAAACATTATTTTACCTAATGGTCTCATCTAACTAACTACGAACTCCTGTAAACTGTCATGTCTCTAATAATTGGCAGCCATCCAATGGTTGCTTACTTGCAATACTGTAACTTTTGATAAATGACGTGAATAAAAAAAAATATTAATAATTTTTAAACTATTTTACTTAGAGCATTTAGAAAGATATTTTACCTAGAGAATAAAAATCAACGAGTTTTTTTTCTATTACTGTACCCTTAGCACGAACAGCTATCGAAAAAAATAACGCGCGTAAAATAATTCGATAGATAAATTTTATATTGGAATTTTTTTTTCGTTTTTTTTTTCGCGTTTTTTTTCTCGATAGCTGTTCGTGCTAAGTACCCTTATATTAGAGAATTCTCTATGGAAAATTTCATTTCGCTTATCGGCGATAGATGGCGCTGTACAAATTTCCAATACTTACAAAATTGCACTATCGAATGATTTTACGCGCGTTATTTTTTTCGATAGCTGTTCGTGCTAAGGGTACTGATCTCGCAATATGCACGTCGGTAATAAATCCTACTTCTATTCTAGGGTCGGAATTCAGGATTATTGGAGCCATAGCACAGGTAAATTATAATTATAATTAATATTATATTATATACCGTCTAGTAGAAAAAATTGTCAGGATAGGAGCAAACGGTCACCAATACTTATTAATCTAATGTAATTTTCTTAACACATCTGTGTTGCATCCGCAAAGGAGATTATCTCAATCAAACTGCTGCAAGTTGCAATAAACATCAATCATTTATTCATGAGTTAGTTATTTATGTTATGACTCTCAATTTGGAATTATCATAATTTGGCTAACATAATCTTACGAAACTCGTAAACCTGACTAATTATATGTTTCTCTTACAAAATGTTATCATGAAATTAACTCGGTAGACCCTTCGATTCGATCGAGGCATCTACAATCGTAAACTTTATAAGTTTATTATTGAATACGATAAACATCTTGATTGCGCAAACTTCTTGAAAATGTATTGAATGGACGAGGAATTATAATGTTCAATCAAAGTATGAATGAATGCAGCGACGACGCTCTGCGGCCGCTGCGAAATTCGGCAGCGATCGCACGCGCCGCGCCGCCGCCGCCGCCGCCGGCCAGGTGGCCCGCAACGCGGGCTGCCTTCGTGCGAAATCACAATAACATTTTACGATTCATTATTGTTTTATTTCAGAAAAACGATCAATTTTAAAACCGAGACTTTCATTTGCCATGACCTTTAAAAATCGATACAAGATTAACTGCTGCCTCCTCACAATTATTCCGATCGAGATTTCCACCCAGCAAATATAATACGCTATACAAAATACTTTTTTCGAGGTAAATGTCAAGCAGTACACTCACAGAAGCCCATTAACATTTTAATATTATGAATAATGCCGGGTTGTGAAAGTAACGTGGCCCTACGCGACACTCATTTACCTACTATGTCTGTCTGTCATGCTGACCTTTAGCCCACAGATTATTCAAATGCGTGACTATGTATTTATTTCTAAATACACACAAATTATGGCTTTGAAATAAATGACTGTTGGCTTAACCATCGTTACCAACGCTTAAAGTACTGAACATTTAAGTTTTGACTTTTGACTAATCTCACGAGAATATGGTAAGGCTATGTTAAAGTATACAAGAAGTAGTAGAAAATAATGCAGACCTATTTGTTATCCGGTTCCTCATATGGAAGACGCTGTCCAACTAATCCGTTTTCAATTAGACCGGCCTTATCCGAGTGGCATGTGTCAATCAGCGGTCGTATCGATGTCCAGCCGGTATCGGTAGCTGGATAGGAGTTTGGCGGAGGGCTCGCGACGGTTGCGGGCCGCGGCGCGGCGCCCCTGCCACGTGGGTGGGCGCCGCGTGTGGGCTCGCTGGGTGGGCCACTACCGCTCACGCACACACGCGCCCGCGCACACGCCCGCAAATAAACACAATCATCAACTAGCGATACTCTACTCCGTCACCGGATAGAGCAATCCTGAGATTACCGCGTCGCGGACGACACTCGCTCTCCCGCGCCCGCGCATCCGCGTAAACATCGCGCTTTATGCTGCTCCATACTGCAAAAACACGACCTGTAAACCTAGACTAACATTGTGGTCCTTAAAGGAAACCGGATCATACGAAATTGGTTGTCACTCACTCGCTATAACAATAATGACAGCATTGTTGTGTACGCAGTTAGGAGTAAGATATTCAGGTCCTCGTGACTGAGAATGCCATGAAGTACATTTTTCCATTCAGCCTTATCATTAACTTCAGATAATATGAATTCCTCCATGAAAGAGAACTAAGAAATGGGTCCCACACATTTATTTTTGAAGTTCATAAATAAAATGTGTTGGCTTAACTTTACGCACCTTAAAAAAACACAATGCCACCCAAGGTAAAGAAATAATACTTTTTATTTAATTTTCTTACATTCTTCGAAAACAGCAGTCACATGAGCTGTTAATACTATAATTTCGATTCTGAAACATGAAGTCGATTTCGACCTGTACCCCTCGCACGAACACAGCTATCGAAAAAGTAACGCGCGTAAATATTCGATAGCGTAATTTTGTTGATCAATTGATTGATCAATTCCTATACAAAAGGTCGGATCCACATCCAAATTCCAACCTAACTAACCAATAAGAGGGTAACTAGGACTTCACAACCTTTAATCTTAAGATTGGCCTGCAATCGTATACTGTATTTAATTTAATTTAATTTATTTAATTAGATACACTGACAGCAATACATATCAAGCATTCACATTATTCTAATCAATATCACACATTATATGCTTGCCACTTAGGAGTGTACACAGCATTCAATACAATAATACAACAATAACTCCCAACTCACAACAAGTCAGAATGATAAGCATAGTATAGTAGGTTAGAGTTAGGTACATTTATTTTAAAATCAAGATATAAAAACTTAATTAAAAATAAAGTTTAAATTTTTATTTTTTTATTTTTGTATCGGAATGTACAGCGCAACTACCGCGGAAAAGTGCAATTATCCATAGATAAGTAATAATAATTACTCTGTCGAGTACTTTTACGCGCAATTTTTTTTCTCGATAGATATTCGTGTAGCACGAACAGTAAACAAATCTCCGTTCCTACTAGTATATTTGGTCACTTTGTACACAAACACAACAACAATTTTGTGTAGATTGTTTCAAAATCCATATTAATACTACACTACATAAAATTTGTCAGTTTCAGTTGATAATAGAGTACATAATCTTATCTACTCTTTTATCAACAGAAACTGACAATTTTTAAAAGATTTCGAACGGTTTCAATCGATTTCAAACGAGAATTGATAGCAACAGAGTTACGTAATTGGGGAGCTTGTCTGACCAACGGTTTTGGGCTTCTGCCACCCGGGGACTAATTATTATGTAACTTAGTTGCAATCAACTCTGACAGAAATCGCAGTTACATTGCTGCTTTATAAAGAAGCAAGATAATCTTACTTAAAGCAGCAATATAACTGCGCTTTCAATCAAGAATTGTTTGCAACAGAGTTACCTAATGTTAGGGCCGGTCTTTTTCCTTTTTTTTGCCTTTTATGATGAGCCATTCTATGTTATTTCTGATTATTAAGTAGGTACACTGTAATATAAGAGCTACTAAGTATGTCGTCTGTTTTCTAATAAATTAGAGGCTGAAGAATTTAGGCAAACAACATGAAGAAAATCAAAAATAGGTTTTCCTTCCCCGATTTTAACCTGATTTATTTCTACAAGCAACAGCAGTGGCAGCCCTACGTTATAGGCACACTACACGTCTAGCGAAACCACACATTTTCCTGCTAAGTGGTGTCACCACAAATTGCTGTGACGTCATTACCTCCCAGCTAGCACAATGGTCAGTAAAAGATGACGACTTTACATGGAGGGGCCTAAACCTATATTAAGCTTTGATTGGTAGATACCTAATAAGAAAGGATAAGGAACCAAATAAGATAAGAATGAAACAGATATACCTACTTAAATTGAAACATGGTAAAACGAGGAGCTCGATGGCGAAGTGTTTGAGCGCCTGCATGGCCTAGCGATTGCGGAGGTTAAGCACGTTAAGCTGTTGGTCCCGGATGCATTTGCAGTCGTTCACACCCACCAATCCGCATTAGGCCCGCGTAAGGAGGGATTGTGCCCAGCAGTGGGAACATTAATGGCGATGGTCAAAACGGAAGCACTTGAGTAGGAATTAATGTGATCCGTCTTTCTGATCTTAAATTAGTCAACGTCATAAGTAATCTGTAAAATAAGCAACTGCCTGCATACTATGTTAGGCACTACGTCAGCGCTACCACTTCGCCTTTTGTCGAATTTTAAAGGTGTATTTGCGATTTTTATGGGGCCATTGTTCAAAGTGACTGTTTTATTGTTCGGTAGCCTCCTCGGCCGTCGACGGCGAAACAAAAGAATTACTGAAGGGTGTCGATCCACTGCAATCGAGAATATAACTTACTGTTTGTTTAAGTTCGTGCCGTCCACCTTATTGGTCCTTTCGTCAGGCTTCATTAACGGTAATAAGCAAACAGGCCGAAGTGTTTATTATGCACTTGTATGTACACTGCACTTCTAGTAACTAAGAAATTGTGTTTAGCCGCTGGCGAGCGAAACCTTCGCTTGTTCACGTCTGATAGAAGAATAAATATTGCATCCTTTGTATTTGGAATAGAATTAGAATAGAATTATTATTAATTTCCAAAAAAAAGCAGTTTAGTACAATCATTTTCAAAGTTTACTTAAGTAAAATAATAATAACATTAATTTGCCTGAACTAGGAAAAACCTGTGTTTGTATAATGGGAATGTTTAAATACTGGCTCTATTTTTTTTCTAATATCACTACAATCGAATCTCCACGTACAAAACACCATAAATTTTAATTTCCCTTAAGTATAATATTATTAACTTATTCTACGTACTAAATAAAATACATGGATTTGCTAAAAAAAATAAGGTAATTCAAGCAAAAACCTACAACTACAGTACCTTTAAACGACTGTCTTTCTCACTGCAGAAAGTAATCAATCTCAAAGAATGGTTTTTGATTTGATAATAAATAAAGCATCACACATCAAATCCACAAAGTATCACAACCAACTAATTGATACACTGTCGGCGCAGTCACTCTACGTGAAATGGGTTTTCAACACAATTAATTACAAATTACAGCCTATTAAAATGCCGTAGACAAAGTCTGAGACCAATAAAGTCAGACCACCTACGGCCGATTTCAAAACCAATAGATGAACATCCAAAAAACAGACACTCATAAAACAATTAAATTTGACCGCTTTACCATAAAAGAGAGTAACACGACCAATCTAAGAGCAATTTAGGCGCGTATAATAGCAGGAAAGAGAGTGCACGCACCGCACAGGCCTCCCTCAGGGTAGTAATGTTTATTTATATATTCTACGTTGATTTTTAATAAATTAATAGGGACTCACTAATTTTTATATAAATAAGCACAACACTCAATCGAGGGAACAATACAAACTAATGCAAGCATAGTTTTTTCAGAGTTCATGAATATTGCAGCCTTTGTGTTTAGAATAGAATATAATAATTCTTTATTTTCCAAAAATGCAGTTTAGTACAATCATTTTCAAAGTTTACTTAAGTAAAATAATAATAATAACGTTTATTTGCCTGAACTAGGAAAAACCAAATTAATTAACCAAATTTTTTATATCAATAAGCACAACACTCAGTCGAGGGAACAATACAAACTAATGCAAGCATAGTTTTTTCAGAGTTAAAAATTTAAAATATAGGTTACAGAGCTAAGTAAATAAAAATAGTTAATAAATTCAAATATTATTATCAAAGTGCTGAGATCTTTGTACAGGAACCAGCAATCGAATCCTATCCCAGTGCAGTGGAGTGTAAGAGAGGGAGATAATATCTTTGTATTTCTTTTAAACCTGTGTGATCAATAATTCTTTTAACAATTATAAAGACAGGTTCAAAACATTCAAATAGGTACTTGAATTAGTTTATTCTCATAGAGGTACCTACTTATTTATAAGAGGTTTTGACGATTCGTTGATGTCGGTGTTCGAAGATAGTTTAAGTTTACCACAAACAGTAGTTTACATATTTTCAAGAAGTTTTGGAGGAATAAGAAAGCCGAGATTACAAGTAGAAGCGTGGCCGTTAGGATTTTTTTAAATCCTTATTTAGAGTTTTGGAGCTTTGAAGTGTTTTTCCAAAAGAATTACAAAGCTATTTTTTCCCTAGGCTGGTCCAAACTTGTCACCTACAACTAACTATAGAACCTTAGCTTCACGAGCAATAAGATGTACACATACACGACCTGAGTGGTGCAGTGGTCAACATGCCGCCTACCACGCAAGAGGTCCCGGGTTCGATTCCCGACCGGGCAGAAATTGAAATGATGAATTTTAATTTCTGTGACGGGTCTGGGTGTTACTATGTATAATAAGTATTTATTTAAAAAGTATATAAGTAGTATATCAGTTGTCTAGCACCCATATTACAAGCTTTGCTTAGTTTGGGGCTAGATGGTGCTGTGTGAAATTGTCCAAGCATTTATTATTATTATAATAGAACTTTGTCACATTACGTTTTTTATAACCTAGGTATAACATTATCACACTGAGATATATTGATTGAATATGACTTAGTTCTAAAGTGTGTACATTTTATTGCTCGTGACTGTACATGTGAATTATACGATACATTATGTACATAAATATATATATTATACATTATGTACTTAAAGAGCAATAAATTTTATAATATTTATAATATTAGTTTTATAAATAAATTTAGGTGAGGGCGCTTTATAAGTTACAAACTATACATATAGTTGGCTAAGGAACTATAAATAACAAACTTAAGTGAACATTATTATCACAAAACAGTCATAACTTAGGTATGCAGTAACAAATTACAGACAATTATTGGTTGAACGTGTTAACTTATTGCCTTGTACTAGTTCCAATAAGAGTTGAAATCAACATAATCAATATTTTATGAGATAGACTCACATAAACTCTGTGCCCTAGCCTAGATTCAGTTACGTAAGTTTGTTCATAGCACAATTCTGACAGGAAACCCGACTAGTGCATAAAGCGGATTTATTTTCTCACCATAGATATAGTATATTAAAAATCTAAATGAAACACCCATAGAGTAAAGAAATAATAGACAAGACCATAGTGCTCCAAAAAAAAGACACGATACCTAGGTAAATAATATGTTATTTTTTTTAGACCTGGAGTTTAGTAACTAGGTAGGGATAGTAAAATAAATAATGAGTTAAAATATTAACCACATAAAACTGTGTCGCCATAGTAACAATATTTTAAATATTTTTTATTACATACCAAGTAGTTATAGTGATACATTTCTTTAGTGGTTGAGATTCCGGAGGCGGTACTCGTCATCAGGGATTGAAATACCGTAAAAAAATAACGATACAAAAAGAAATAACGTTAAAAATACCGTTAAAACATTTTATCGGTAAATTTACCGATAAAAAAATAACGTTAAAATTTTTGTACCAGTTAAATTCCGGTTAAATATAGCGTTAAACTTTACCGGTACAATAGTACCGGTAAAATTATCAGTAATAAAGTAAGTAATTGGAATAACGTTAATTTTAGAGTAACGGTAACAAAAAGTAATAAATAACGTTATTACGTTACATTTAAAAATAACGTTATCAATCCCTGCCTGCCTAGCATGACCGATTTATATCGCGTGATATAGCGTTATATCACGTTTAACTGTCAAAAAGACAAAGGAGTTTGACAGTTGAGTGTCGATAAAATGCTATATCACGCGATATAAATCGGTCATGCTAGGCAGGCTGGTGCTCGTACCTACCTTACCGCCGCTGTTTTATCGTCACGAAGTGAAGGTTCGTCAACCGCTTTCGAAATATAAAAACTAAGTTAAGATATTAAGTATTCTATATCTGAATATTAATTAAAAATATGAATTACTTTCTAAGTACTTTTGTTTTAAAAAGATTAATAAACCGTCGAAAACAGAGTTAATAAAAACTGCACGCATCGACCCTAAACCCCCACCACGGATGCTTCTTTTTTTATAACGTAATTTACCGTCCATCGATTGTCCCCGCCTTGCTTGAAATGGTAGCATCAAGACATAATGTTCAAAGGGAACATCAAAGTGGTAATAAAATAAGAATCATGGGAACATTTTCTACATTCAATCATAGAGTATGAAGATAATAGAATAGTGCACAATAGTCGCAGTTACGTCACAGCTGTAATGCTGTCGCCTTCGTGTGAGGTCTGTTTGTCAGTCCGCCTCCACGTTTGTAATCAATTTGTACGCCCTTCGGCGTCTGCGCAACCCCCGCGCCCCTCGCGGCGAGCCACATAGATAGAACATTCGTCACGCACCCTGTCTGCGCATGTTACCTTTTTTAATGTGAGATTAGAAACACATTAAGGCTAGACCTTGATACATTTTATAATTAAGTCATATCATGGTATCTGTGTTAAGGGGATTGTCAAGCAAACGGTCTCCATACAAACGGCGATAACGTTTCCCACCCTCTAAACCTTAACCTATAGTAATTAATTTTTGGTATTTTTTTTAAATGCCTAAATACTAGGGCTGTACGTTTTGATTTTTTTAAATATCTATAATAGATTTCGAAATATTTGCATTTTAGTGATTTCATACAAATCACAGAAGTGCCAATATTTTCAAATCTACAATGAATATTTTAAAAATCAAAACGTACAGCCCTAGTTTTTAGGCATTTCAAAAACATACCAAAAATTCTTTGCTGTAGGTTAAGATTTAGACAGTGGGAAACGTTATCGCCGTTTGTATGGAGACCGTTTGCTTGACAATCCTCTTAAGATTCAACTAAACTCGTAACAGATAGATATTCCATTAACCAGCCCAACAACAAAATGTAGCTTGTGTGTGAGATTCCAGTGCTAAGAAAAGAACAAACGAAAATAATTGTAAACGCACAATAAAAAATCATTTCGAGCTTCAAATGTTGAAACGTAAAAGCTTATTTTGAAATCCAACGACGACTATAAGCAATACAATTGCATACACAAGTTATCTCTATTGGTTTCCATAACAAACAACTCGTGAACTGAAAACGAAATTGTATCTAGCAACAGAAATGCACGAGCGGAGACCTCCCACGTCGCGCATTCTACGGCTAAGCCGAGCTCAAGTTTTGCAAACAATGCCATTCCGGCGGACGATGACTCAATTAGCAGGACAGCAGATAACGAGCGCCACAATGGGCTGTAAATAGTTCTTGACCGAACCTATTTACGACGAACAGATTTATTTTCATCGTAAAGAAATGCTATCTATCCCCCACAAAGGTGAGTCAACAGTGACATCACAAAATCGAGAGTAAACATCCGATAATCAATCATTAACGGATAATTGTGCCGGGCGTGGCGGCTCCTGAGAAAACTGAAGCTTAATGAAAAGACAGGATGTCGTCGTCTGGTTCCCAGATAGTATTTTTTTACATTTTCGTCAAGGTGGGACCTCGCCGGCTGAACAAACTTCGCGTCGAGCGCGACATCGATAATTCACTCTTCAATCCGTGTTTTATCTCACGATCTGTTTCCATTTTTATTGATTTTAATTAATGTTACCAACCACGTAAATGTTAATTAACATCCAGCGAGCCTCTTAATGGAGAGCCGTTTCGGGGTTAATGATAATGACCATATTTTGTTAAATTATGTTAATGAATTGTTCGGGAAAGAGTTAATTTAGGTAAATAAGTAAGTAGGAAGTTCCGTGTTTAATAAAGTTATATTACCTAGTTAAATCTGAACAATTTATAAAATTAATTTTGCCAATTACATTTTAATCAAAGGTAGTAAAAACTTACATAGCTGCGTGCAAGAGTCTGTTCTACGTGATCAAGAACGTTTAACTAGTTAAGGTATTCGCAATAATGAAATAAGTATAAAAATTAAAAAAGGGATTCTACGTAAGACAATTTATGCAGTTTTATACGAACAAACAATCAGAAAAGGACAACGAAAAGCCCAAGATTTTGAGCCAAGTCCTATAAGAATCGGAGGCAATCGTAAACACGGATTAATCTGCAGTACCTAGTACGTTGGTAGTACAAGTTGTTTATGACAAGTTCCAATCGTAAAAGTCAATAAGATAATTTTTACTACATTCTGACATAAAATGAAGAGAGTTTACCATAAGTCCTCGATACGTATATATTTGTAGGTACGTACTTATAATAAAATTATTTATAGTTTAGCAGGAGTTCCTAGGTACTTAAAATGAACCACCAGAGATGCTAGGATTTTTGACGTAGTAACTTGTGGCAATCAGTACCAGTAGCACG
This sequence comes from Agriphila straminella, assembly GCA_950108535.1. Taxonomy (NCBI): domain Eukaryota; kingdom Metazoa; phylum Arthropoda; class Insecta; order Lepidoptera; family Crambidae; genus Agriphila; species Agriphila straminella. Next base: position 6,295,635 of record OX467306.1, on the reverse strand, counting down.
AATAACTATAGAGAAAAAAACACGCGTAAAAAAAATTATAGATCAATAAAATGTTGTAAGGGAAATTTGTACAGCTCCATCTACCGCCAAAAAGCGAAACGAAATTTTCCACAGAGAATTTTATTACGCTATCGTGTACTTGCCTGGCCGCACACAAGCGTTTTCCGCGCGCGGATTCCGCATTCACTTTCCGCGTCGAGACTAGCGCCATCAGCGCACCCGTTTTATTTAGACCCAAATGCATCAAATCCTAAGGCTTTCGCCCGACAAGGGGTTAGGAGATGGCGCTAGGGTCGACGCGGAAAATGAATGCGGAGCGGAATCCGCCGGTAGAAAACGCCTGTGTGCGGCCAGGCATACCTACGCTCGTTTTTTCTCGACAGACGTTCGTGCTGAAGTAGAACATTATACTTTTTTGAGTCGACTGAGTGAGCAAGCTCACAGTAACCTATTGTTTCACCAGAAGGGTTCTATTATTAAGGGTTAGCCCAAATGAAGAATTAAAAAGTAAAGCTATTGTCGCTTCCAAAATGCGATTGTATCGTAAACTGATACAATGGAGACGATTCCATGTCCAGTTGTACAACCGTGCTTCCGCCGGCGCGGCAGTGAGCGGCGCGGGCGGCGGCGACACGATTATTTACAATAAATCCGACACGCTGGCGACCCCTGAGAACAACAGCTACAAGAAATTTAAAAAAACTTTCTCTGAATTCTCAAAACAACATTTTTAATATTGAAAGTCGAAACCACGAAAGTCGGTCTGAACTAGATTATGCCAATGATTTTATTGTTATGATAAAGAAAATGAATAACTGTAGGTATTCGTCAATGTAGGTAATAAAGTTATCTAACATGAATTAAAAAAAATGATATATGTGTAGGTGTACCTATACCTACATACCTACTTATTAAATTAACGTCGAGGTTACATAATTATCTAAATCGATTTAAAAATTATTAGTCAAAATATTGTTTATTTTACTGCTATACATAAAGAAACACGCATGAAATTTTTTACTTACTTAAGTACCTCTTTTTATAGCGGACACAGTATATTTTGAAAATCTCTCGGAAAGAAAACATGTTTTTTTTACTTTATTAATGATCTAAGTAAGTACCTATAGGATTCAGTTTCTCAATATTATCCATCGGGTTGGAACCAGCCTCTATAAACTGTATAGAATTAGCTTGACATTTCTAGGGCGTGAAAATGTATGAGCCCGGTTTACAAAACGAATTACAATGCAAAGGCGTTTGACTAACAAGAAATATGGAATGTGTATTTATGTTACTTACAATGTCAATAATTTGTTAAGTTTAAATGCTTACTAATGCAAGGATAATAACTTGATTTCAAACGTACAGAATTCTAAGTAATTCTAAAATAATGCAATTTTGTATTACAATGTTAATCATTATTATTATTAAATGCAAAATCTTGAAATGGTTTCTCTTTCCATCGGAAGAAACACTTTAAGCTCCTGTGAGCTGTGTAGACCTTGTGTAGTTTGTGCAACTTATCATTTTTCGAAATGGCAGAAATAAGTTTTTTTTTTCGAAGAATTTCGAAAAGCGGAAACGACAAAAAATCTACTTACCTAAGTATAATTATCGAACTTGCTCACAAAATTTCATGAGAAACCGTTGAGAATAAAATTGCAACCTGTAGAGGAGAACAGCCGGACAGACATCGAAAGCATTTTTGCCCAAGCTGAAACGGAGACTCGAGCTCGAGCTTTGCGTTCTCTCATTTTGTCTTCCAATACGATTTGAACTCGATTACCTTCGAGAGACTTAATTGAACGTAAGATTCCAAATAATGCTTCCGTAAGTAATTGTTCCAAAAGTAGAGTGTTAAGTGTTCCTAATTCCTTGCATTTTTTTCTATCTCATCGTTAATCTGTTGTCATCAGTTTCGAGAAGCATGCTTAAAAAAATGTTAGCACAACAAGTGGCGGACAGTGGGGTGTTTGCGCAGGCGGTTAGCGGGCCGTTGTTACCTCGAGTGGCACCGGACAAACATCGAGCTGATTCTACAAGAATTGCTTCGGCACGCATTTCGCGAAGGTGGCCATAGATTTTACCTCGCAATGGGATAAAATTTAAGCAAAATGAAAAGCGGGCTATGTAATTGTATTTTAAAACACCTGGTATGTAAAGTTATGTCCACCAGTATTTGTTCAAGCCGCTGAGAGTATATATTCTGTGCCGCTGATAAGTTTGGAATTTTTTGTAAACACAATAGATATTGTGTTTACAAAAACAACTAGCACGAACATCTATCAAGAAAAAAAAACACGCGGACAAATAAGTAAGTACCTACTCGATACTTACAGACAGGTTGATATTGATTATTAAAATAACGCACGCGGCTCAATGGAGATGCATGAAAAACACGTAAATATATTGTTATTATTATATTATAGACTATTGTTTGGATAGTCTTCATTCTACTAAAATAATTTCACGTTTTCAGAATGGAGAATGTCTGAAAAAATCAATAGGAATAAGCTACTTCTGAAACTTTTTTCTTTTAATAACGAAGCTTATTCCTACCTCTAAATAAATATTCAGCCAATTTTTTTTTCAGACATTCCCTATTGAAAACGATTACGTACCTAAACAAAAAATTTAATAATGAATACCAAGTAGGTAAACCTAACATTATTCAGAATGGGGGATGTGTGAAAATATCAAATTGGTTGAATATTTTTATGGGTAGGAATAAGCTAAATTGAAACTTTTTTCTATTAATAAGGAAGCTTAAGTATTGCTACCAATACTTATCCGGCCAATTTATTTTTTATCAGACATTCCCTATTGAAAATTAATAATTAATACCCAGTAGTTCAACCTAACATAATTGTAATTATGGGTAAGGGTGCTAAAGATAATCTTTAACACCTCACTCGATGACATTATTGATGAAATTAAACGCGTGTCAAATAAATTACACAATAATGTTATTAATGACTTATTACCAAGACCCAAACATATTGTATATTTACCTATGCAAGTGTTTTTATAATGGCAGATGACAATGATATTTATCTCGTCCTATAGACACTTGCAGTGTTGCCAGCCTACCGCTTGCATTGTGTGACTAAAGCTGTGTGCTCAGGGCGCACAGTAGCTGTTACGCTACCTGTGCTACGCCATACCTGCCCACCCCAAGCACAAAATTCTTATCATATCTCCCATAAAAAAATACTAGAAAATCCCCAGTTAAATAACATATCAAACAAACCGAAGTACGAGTATCTAAGCAATAAAAAATTAAGCATCTTGTACGCACCGATGATATTTAAACAGTTTTTAAGAGTAATCCTGCAGCAGTAGGGATTAACTAAAATTGAGATTTTTTTTATTCAATGATTTTACTGGGTTCTAGGTTCTTTCTTATATATTAACTTCAATAACGTAAGTTCACGAAATTTACTCTTTCACTTTAGAATAAGGTTGAATATTGCATAGCTTTAATTTACGCTTCGCCAGAAATTTGACGAAATTTTGTACATTTTTATTGATTTCTGAAATACTGGATCATTTATTAAAAATGTACTTCGTTATTGTGTTAGATCGATAAATAAGCTATCCTTTTTGCATAAAAAATCATAATATCACTGTTGTTGAAAATTACGAAATCTGACGATTGGAAATTTATTTTTATAAGTTTTTATGGCGTTATTTAGATTTTTTTACAGAGTTACCATGCCATTTTTCAATATTCTGTATGGTTATTGTGTTTCTTTGTTTCTTTTCCAGTCTACAGTAATTTTTGTGAAGTAGAATTCTACATCAGTTCTTCACATTGGAAGTTCAAAAATCAATATTTTTATCATCGTGCAACTGGCCTCGCCTTAAAATACATATTTTAGGCATACCTATGATACTATTGTTTCATTAGTCGTGTAAAATTGACTGTAGATATATATATCTATTTATTTACTATTTGATGGAAAATGAAAAGTACATTTTGAGATTTTTTAATCAATTCAACATTTTTACGTTAGGCATGAAGAACTTTAATTCATTTTCGAAGGACTTATCTAAATTATCAAATTAGGTACCAATTATGAAATGTACGTTTACCTGACCGCAAGATTCGTTCAAAAACCTGACTATAAATCTTAGTCTGAGACATGTGAAAAAAGTGAAAAAAGTAACACATGTCCGAACCATGTTTAAGAGGGACTAATTTCCTTTGGGGATTTAAATATTTTTTTGTTATTTTGTGAGGAAACAAGAGTACGATGCCACCCACGTTGAGGACAGGGATAGACAACAAAGGTTCGTTGTGGACTCTGTTGTTTGTGCATAAGACCCTTAATAACACAGTTATTACAATAAGAAATGTAAATTCAGTGCAATCGCATACAAAATACGTTGCTTGCTCTTACAAGTCTGCTACGACTTCACAATAGAGCAAAAAATCGTAAAATGTTGAGTTCAGTAACAGCTATTCGACTGCTGTGTTTACCAATTATTTGTACTTACAGTTAAAAAAAATACAAAAAATTAATTAAAAATCCCGCCTGCATAAAAAGACAAGTTAACTGAAAAGATGGAAACAAGATTAAATATTAAAGGCAACATGTCATAATAACATGCAGTCGGAGGCATTCATAAAGAAAGTGACATTATGAATGATTTGAATTATATGCCTCCGACTGCATGTTATTATGACACGTTGCCTTTAATATTTAATCTTGTTTCCATCTTTTCAGTTGACTTGTCTTTTTATGCAGGCGGGTTTTTTTTAATTTATTTTTTTATTTATCTCTTTTTAGTTATTATATATTACGGTCATGATATACCTTTTTGAAATCCTTATAGTATGCCCTTTAATATGACACCCATATTGCAGTATTCAAAAAAAATATTTTTTTTACTACCTACGTAGAATAGCACCGTACAGCCGCCATCATGGTTTTTTTATAACGCCACCTTCTTAAGAACACTTGGGCTGACAAGACAAATCTAACGATATCTTAATCATAGAAATCCGTTCAGCCGTTTGAAAGATATGAGGTAATAAAGAATATTACATACAAACATACTTACAAGATACGCGCGAAAAACATAACCCGCAGTCGGGTAACAAAGTGAACAATTCGTCGCCTACGCGCCGGCCGCAAAGGGGCGAACCTCATTTTGGGTCGAATTACTTATAATAATATTCAAAGTGCCTATTTCAATTTAAATGTTTCATTATTCAAAGTTTTATTTAGGTAAGTATATTCTCAAGTGTGCGCGAAAACAATTGTGGCACAGAGAACATTTTAATTTCCCATTTTTTTGATTTCCAAGTTAACACAACGCCACGACTGTTGCGTTGTCTTTAGATATAAGTACACTGTTACTTGGTAAATAAGTGTAATGTTATTTTTGACTTGAAGTGTTGTTTGCTTGTGACGAGCAGAGCACAACTTTATTCATTTTAACTGTCACATGAAAGCGATGTTCGCAAGCACACGACAACGCTGAGACATTGAAATAATTTCTAACATGAGAAAGCATTGAGTCAAATGTTATTTATTATTTATTTTGGCATTTACTGTGAACACTTTAGTTAGGTAAAAATAAATATTTTTCAATGAAATTATAATTTGATAGGTACTTATCTAACTTTCGGTTCAAAAACGCTCGTTTTATATAATCGTAGCACCATAAAGACTGTTTTCTTCTGGAAACAACGACGAATCACTGTTAGTACAAACAATTTTTTTATACTAACAGTGATTCGTCGCGACAAGACAACGGTTGTGGCTTTTTAAGGCGAGGCAGTTCCCGAAATTTACTCTTTCACTAGGTCTTTTGAATAAGGTTGAATATTGCGTAGCTTTAATTGACGCTTTGCCAGAAATTTGACGAAATTTAGTACATTTTTATTGATTTCTGAAATACTTGATCATTTATTTAAAATGTACTCGGTTATTGTGTTAGATCGATAAAAAAGCTATCCTTTTTGCATAAAAGATCATATCACTGTCGTTGAAAATAACGAAATCTGACGATTTGAAGTTTATGAATTTTATGGTGTTATTCAGGTTTTTTTACAGAGTAACCATGCCATTTTTCTATATTAAAGGGCAGTACAACGTCAAATTCACATAATTTCACACAGAACCGGATTAAAATACGTTCTTTTAAATATCTCCGCCATTTTGAAAAATATCGAAAAACTGTCTCGACAAAAAAATTCTACATAATTATCAAATCTATTCACAAAACTTCATGGAAATCGGTTGAGAAATGCGACCTGTAGAGGAGAACAGACAGCGCCGGAAAGCGGGACTGAAATATGGTTTTTTATACATATCTCCAAAATTAAAAAAAAAAACAAAAAACGGGCTAGACAAAAAAAAATAATAAAATTTTTGAACCTAGTCATAAAATTTTACGAGAATCGGCTTAGAAATGCTATCTGTAGAAGAGAAAAGACAGCGCTGGAAAGCTGGACTGGAATATGTTTTTTTACATATCTCCACCAATTAGAAAAATTTCAAAAAACTGGCGCGGCGTGACAAAAAAATTATATGTTATTTTCAAACCTGCTTACAAAATTTCACGTGGATCGGTTGAGAAATGCGACCTGTAGAGGAGAACAGACAGCGCTGGAAAGCCGGACTGAAATCTGTTTTTTTAACAATTCTCCGCCATTTCGGAAAATTTCAATAAACTGGCTTGACAAAAAATAATTATATCATTTTCAAACCTGCTTACAAAATTTCACGTGAATCAGTTGAGAAATGCTACCTATAGAGAAGAACAGGCAGAGCTGGAAAGCGACCTGAACTCTGTTTTTTTAACATTTTTCCGCCGTTTTGAAAAATTTCAAAAATCTGGCTCGACAAAAAAATTCTATATAAATTTCGAACCTGCTCACAAAATTTCACGAGAATCGGTTGGGAAATGCGACCTGTAGGTAGACAGCCGTACATACGAAAGAATTTTTGCTCAAGCTGAAGCAGAGACGCTTCGCTCGCACTTCGTGCTCGCTCGGTCAATAATATAAGTCATCATCATCCCCTACCCTTATGCCAATTTATTTGGGGTTGGTGCAGTGCGACCTTCTCTTCCATTCCTTCCTGTCACTCGTCATCTCCTCATCCACTCCCTTCACATTTATTAAAAGTATTACGAATAATTCGAAACTTCCGTCCGATCAAGCTCATACCATGTCAGAACGTGTCGCAGTCATAAAATTAAGACGAGTTTAACTCCAATAAAAATAAGTTATTATGTATTTATTACGAATGATCCGCCTAATTTACGACGCTCAATAAATTCTTGTGTAAAACTTATTACAATCTGCCAATACCGAAGATTTGGTTCGGTTTGGATATTCCTTCCTCATCAAATTCCAGCGATTGGTTTGGTGTGTCCAGGTTTTAAAACATGCGGCTACGCAGGCAAATCCCTTTGACCGCGGTTCGTAAAATATGAGGGTCTGTATTGCAAAAATAAAAGAGTACGACGATAGACACGCGAAATTCGTTAACAAACAAACGAGTTGGATGACAGACATATCTTTATTTTATTATTTATTAGCATTATAAATTAAGAGGCACGTAGAAATGCTTGTTTTGTTTTGCATGTCTAAAAAAAAGATTTATTTCCTTCCTTTCTCCTTTAAAGAGCAATATTACGTGAATAAAAAAACATATACGTGCTTTTGTATGTCATTTAATTTTTAAAATACAGGGTGGTCCAAAATAACGTTTTTTCAAATAATTTTAAACTTAAATTAGGGATTCTTGTAAAAAAGGTTGTATTTAAAAAAAAGTTGTATCGTATCGTATGCAATATTTTTTTATTCTTTGAATGCGGTTCCAATTATTTTTAAAACCAAAATGAAGTGTCTTTTTCAATAAAATTTGCTATCTTGAATATTTAAGATCCTTTTCTTTTCCTCCATGTGACAAAGTTTTAGGACAGCCTGTATAATTGAATTATGATCCTTGTATTAAATCAATTTCAATTCAATATCCTGCTTTTAATAAATTCAGTAATTCGTAACGTAGGTACAAGAAGAGCTTGTTCGGTAACGGATATAGGTATTCCAAGCCCACCTACTGAAAGATATTTACAAAATCCTTTCCCCATAATGCTCAAAATCACTGCTAAAATAATTTAAAACGATGGCTTTTATTACTCACGTCACATGAAGTATTTAACGTCCATTTATATAGTGTTAATGAACGAATCGTAAAATACGCGGCGATTATTTTCGAGTGAGTCGATGCATACGGTATATAATAGCGGCGGGTCTATGTTTGGAGCGCGGCGTCTTGGGTGGTCCCCGGACGGAACCGGCCTGATGGCTGAGATATCGCTGCTCCAATGAAATTGAAATAGCGAGGGCGACAGGACCGCATAAAGGGCTATAACATGATAATTATTATGGTTAAGAATATTGGGTACAGTCATTGATGTTATATTACTTACCTTACTGTGTTAACCACCATTTACTTTATGAAAAAAATAGCTGCGGCTAGCGTTGCCATTTCTAAAAATGAAAAAGCCGGACTAACATTAAAAAAAACGGACTTTTGGGACCCAAGGCCGGACACTAAGAAAAAAAGGATTTTTGACGAAAATATCAAAAAGAAAAACATACTTAATTAAAAAGCCGGATATTTGAGAGCCAAGGTCGGATGCTAAAGGGCTTTTCATGACGGAGAACGCCCGCCCCCGCGCTCACTGCCCGCCCCGCACGGCACGCGTAAGGTGGCAGTGCGGGCGAGACGAAAGCCTCAAAAGCCGGACGCAATCAAATTTGGCCGGACGCAGTCAAATTGGCCGGACAAGAGGTCAAAAAACCTAACACTGTCCGGCTTTATCCGGACGGATAGCAACGCTAACTGCGGCTCTTGAATAAAGCTAAGTCGGTATCAGGAACTTTACTACACAATAGTTACCGTAGTATAGTTCAACGAGGATTATTATTATGAAAGGCGTAAGAACGATTAGACGACTGAAAATTCATAGATTTATTTGTAAGGTTGGATTCAGATTTCTTCTCGAGTCCGGGCCTGCGCACGCGGTGCAGATTTATCTGGTGTCAGATCGGATCTAGCGCAGCGGCCGGTGTCGCCGCGACGCGTTACACGCTGCGAACTAGCAAACCGTGCTCGACTTATGAACGACAGAATGCCTTGGAGAACCCGAGTTATGGCTTTCCAATGTTCAACGGACCATTTCCGTAACAAACTGTTGTTCTCGTCAAAGAGATTTAAATGTTTACTGACGCGAAATAAAAACAGTTAGATATATTTTTATTACTTCTATCTACCCACAAACTAAGGAATGCGTCGAGGAAATGACCCTACTAACAATTACAAATTGTTTCCAACGACTGACCTATTCGGAGAAAATAATAATTCTTAGCATAAACTTTGATTGATGTGCCCTTCGATTTGGACAGTAAAATTTATGAAACAAAATCACTGGAACGGTCATTCTTGGAACGGCGGCGCACCCTATCATTAGGTACAAGTTTCTATTTTCCATCCATCGGCTTCCTCATATGCGAAGCTGAGCGCTCTCTATAATTACCTTGTTTACGATCCTAGGCACAGTCTCTTAAGCAAAGCCTACTATGACCTTCTGAGAAATAAGGGCAGTTAGCGAGTCGTGGTTACAACGTTGTCGAAGTAGGCGACCACCCGCGACGCTCTTTGTCACGCAAATTCGTAAGTTATGCTGACCATGTCAGGCCTTGAGCATTTAACACTAACATTATTATGCTGTCTCACTGTTGTATAAACCGGTGTTGACGTCATACTTTTGTTTATGAACGATTCATAAGCAATAACTTGCATGGGCTTGGAACTTAAGTAATTACTCATTCATTATTAAGTTTAATTTATGTTGACTATTAGCGACCTCCCACGTGTTCGAATTATTTTCTTAAGTTTTCCGCATAGATCAGGCAATATATTGCCCCCTTTGATATTATGATTCAGTAGCTTTGCTAACAGCACAATAAGTAAATGGTTGGTCGGGCGTCGTCGTCATTTAGTATTCTGCGGTTCTGCCTAAATAAGTCGGAACGCCGCCGCCGCCGGTAACTTTCCTGACAATGTAGCCATACCGTGATGTAGCTTTAATAAACGTGTCGCCAAAACCGTTGCCCGCGCTTGCCCACGTGATAATATTGCAAATGTGTCCTCAAATCGACAGCCGCAAAAAAAAATACGGTGTACCAAAGTTTAGTTAGATCGTTCAGCATTTTTGTGTTCTTTCAATATAAATCGAAAATTATTATTTATCAAAACGCTGCATACCTAAATATATATTGTTAACTTTATTTAAGTACCTGCTGTGTATCAAAAGGAACAGTGAAAGAAATGAGTAGTGTTATACGGGTATAGTCCTACCTACGATTAAACAAATATTTTACGGGCATGTTTCGGTTGGTAGGTTTGCGATCAAACCCATTAATTCGGCCGATATCTATTAATATAGATATTACCTACTTCATCAGATAAAATATGAATACTTTACAAACGGACTATTGAATCCAAAGTAAAGGATAACGCATTAACAACATAAGTGTATAGCAACTCGCCGCAACCCAGATAAACCCTGCGAGGTTTTCGTGGTGCGGTCCATTCCATATTCGTTAAACTGTACATTGATTTGTAAAATTGAAATAATATCTACTAACGCAAAAAGAACTGCAAAAGTGTCGGAGTGACTTGTGAATTCAACATCATCAATTAACATTTGAACAACATGTCATGTTGCCGCTGCGGCCGCGTCCGATCCATCAATGTCCCTGATGCGCTGTCACTGCAAAAATGACACCATACAAATGTTGAATAAATGGAACAAAACATGAACAACGTTTTAAAGTTAAAGATAGGTACCTACCTACCTTACTCAATAAAAAACTGTAATATAAAATTAAGCATACCCATGGGAATGAAGCAAAACTGCACTGTTAACTGTGATTCTGTGACAGACAGAAGGTACAGTCACTAACATAATAGAAGTAGACCTTTAAATTAAACTGTTTATCTATGTTGATACTTCAAGTCACTAAAGTGCATAAGACACGTCAAATTTCATAGGATAGACTTGATTTTCTTATGACTAGAACAGAACCGAAATAATAGCAGTCATTTGCGGGATGTTCAGAAAAAACATCAGTAAATATTTCTATGGTTAGTCCAACTGCTGCTGATTATTGAAAAGACGTCAATTTATTAATGTTTGCCCAACAAAAGCTCACAAAATGAGCTAGTTTGAAAACATTTCCTTTATTCTGATAATAAAGCAGATCACGATTGGCCCTCCTAATGGCCACTCATAAATAACTTAAGTTATCATTTTTCAATGTTCTGCTTTCATCAGAGATAGGATTCCCGAGGTTGGGATTAAGCACTCTTTATGTGGCTACCGCACACGAATGCACGCTCGCGAAACTCATTCATCAGGCGAGATTGATTGCAACTGTCAAAACGGTAATGGCGGCGAGTGGCGGCCATATTGGTACCGATGAATGCACCTAAGCCAATATTAATGCTTGTTATTGATGAGCCCCAACCTAAGTTCACGGTTGCTTATTAGATGTGTAATTTATTAAACATTGTATACGCGTTTAGAAACGGCTAAATGAGCGAGCTATAAACGCTCGTTAGCGGCCAGGACTGTACAGACGAACACAAACTTATTTAACTTAATATTAGTTTATTTTCCAACAACAAAACTGTCGAGTCGTGTAAAAATAGCAATGGACTTTTATTTCAGCTCTTCTGTACTTATCGAATCGAGACGTACAACGCTCACCAACTGAGGAACTGAGGCAATAAGGCTAAGAGGGAGATTACAAGATCAGTCTGGCATCAGTCCATTCCATCAGTCTGTATAGACTGAATTTTTTCAAGATTGATAATCCAAGTACCAGACTGATGGAATGGACGGATGCGAGACTGATCATCTAATCTCCCTCTATGATCAATAGGGAACTAAGTAAGAACTCGTTATTTTAAATTCAAAAAAGATCAGCAGCAAAAACGCTGTACGCGAGTATACTCTGTTGAACGAGCAGATAACTGTAATAAATCTTTATTGATTCCGCATCGCCTAGTCAATCCCTGTGAATCATAGCACAGATAATACAATACTTTAAGTACTACTAGTAATCAAAGTATACACAGACTTGTTAATATTGTCGCTTTCCAGCTATTAATTTCCCACTGGTAGAAAAACATTTTATTTGAATTTTTCATACGATAGTAACTGGTAATACCTATATTAAAAATAACTAAGTAGAAATAGAAATTTTATTTGCTTTTGATCGGTAAAATAATTTCATTTTGTAACTTTAGACTTCATTTCATGTGAACCAGCTAAAATAATTTTGGGAAATCGGGTTCCTCTTTATTAAGGTTCAATGAAAAGCAAACAAAGGATTGGACAACTTTATTATTAGGTAGGTACTAAAATAAAAAATCGCGACACAAGTTGTTCGTCCCATGCGATACTACCTAACTACAATACTATATACGACTCGACGCATACCCATTTACATTAATGTACTTACAAAATTTCGTAACATAACGAAATATTTTATACACATTACATTCACCTACTTTGTATGTATCATTTATATAAATATTCATTCGACAATATTTTTCTATGTATTTACAAGATCCTAAGAAATCTATAAAATAATTAAACAGTCCATGGTGATTTACTTACCACAATTTTAAGATCTATACTGAACCAGGTATAATATATGAAAATAAATAAATAGATTGTAAGTAGAAATTTTAGAAATAAGTGTTACACATAAATTCGTCAGAAGGTAACATTTATACAACATTTATTTAATAATATTATTATCACAATGAGATTTTAACCATCATAATGACGATACAACTGTTATAAAATAGTTCATAATTTGTCTTTTGCAGTGTAAATAAATATTTAAAGCAACGTTCTTGTTCACTTATTACCTGAAACATGAAAGTGACCTTATTAAATCGAAGCTTAGAAAAGTAGAAGAAAATCAATATGGCATAGGTTTATTATCTAAAATGCTTAAAAAAATTATTAACAATTCCGTCACATGTTTTTGCAACTCATATTTTTGAACAAAATCTAATATAATAAAAAAATGTTGACAGTGACATTTTATTTTGCATAAAATAAATATTATAATTGAGAAATCTATGAGGTCATCCTTTTTTCAATTGATCATAACCCATCGAAGTGTCCGAATGTATTTACATCAATTGCTTTCCGGAACCTTGTCATGACTTTGTTAAAAGCAACCAAAAGTGGAACCTAAGGGTGGAAAATCATACGTTTTCGTTTCGCATTTATCGGGCCTTGCAATGGATCGTTGCGATCTCACACATGGTGTCCGTCTCGTTTCGATCTGTCACAAATTTCAGATCGTAACGACGACCGGCCGCTTTTTAGACGCAAAAGATGCGCAATAGACGTCGAGTTGCGTAAACCGCCCGCATTTTAAACTAAAGTAAAAAACGACCGACCGCACCATGTATGGAGCACTATGCGCACCGCGAATATTTGTCGACGCTTATCTCGCGATGTCTAGGTAAACCGTTCGCATCAGTCCTGTGCGAGAGGGACAGACATTGTACTAACGCAAGGAAAAGGCTGTCAAAAAAAAAAGGTGCCAATTGAAAATCAGCGTCGGGTCTTACAAACACGACACATGCTGAATTGGCTTCCTATCTTGACGCAGCCGTGAGATACATTTTTTTTTCTATTTTTCTTTTGTTTTTGCTTTATGTTTTTCTTTCATTAATGTACTAACGCAGCATGTAAATATCATCTCACGTCTGTACGTCTAATAAATATTTTCTTAAAAGTGTCGAGAAAATGTTGTCGGGGTGCGCATGCACAGTGTGCTACGGGCTAAAACGCACTAGTAGGCCACGACGCGGCGTGCCGTTACGCCAGTCCGGACTTCAATTTTATATGAAACCGCTTGATACCAACAACGCACTGACTTGCGGCCAGCCGTCAACCGCTCCGGTTGTCTTGGAGCTGCGGTGGGCCGCACCGGTTGAATGTAGCGGCGCGCCGCACCCCCTCCACGCACTGGGCGCGGTCAGCCGCAAGATCGCCCCGTAGCCCGTTCGGACGGTCAGTCAGTTGGTCAGTTGCTAAACACTGACTCACAGCACTGAAGACGAAATGCGGCAGACCGCTACAGACGAACCAAGACGATGCGGTCGGCCGGGATACGGCGTGCCGTTGCGGCGCACCGTACATACTACGGCCTGCCGCAGCGGCGCGTCGAATAGGGATGATGACTAATGAATAAAATAACGAAATACTAATAAAAGTCGTAAACATATTAAACTTTTAGAGTAGCTTGTATACCTCTTGGTATTATATAATGCATATTATTTATTTTATGACCCTTCAAAGTTGGGTGGACAAGTCCATTTAAAAAGTATAAAATTTATTAAAATAAATGATACCTTTAATTAGTCCGTAAAATGTATAGCAAATTTGTCTAAGAAACTATTTTGATAAACACAATATTTAATATAGCTGCCGAACAAAATTTCCTGCGCGTTGCATACAAACTTCTCAGGCGTGACGTCATCACTTAGTAGCTAGTTAGTATGGAGCGTTTTTGTGCGAGTCCATCTGTGTGCATTTCACACTGTGATATCTCGGGCAGTTTTCATGCTAGCGAATTAATTCTTTTACCAATGTTTCTTTCTTGAGAGGTAATTTATGTAACATAAAATAAAAAAAGTTGTCATCATCCCTATTGCGGCCTGGCGCTAGTGCGTTTTAGCTCTAAGGTTGCAGAGTTTAAAGTGGTGTTCATACCCAGGCGCAGTATTCGTCGGCATTAACTGAGCTCGAAGCCAGCGCCTGCTTGTATGGCGTACAACAGTTTCTCCGCCATGAGGTCCTCGCGCGCGAACTCGGGCAACTTGAGCAGGTTCATGCAGGTGGAGGCTGAAGGCAGCCGGTGCGACGCGCCCGCCGATTGGATGCAGAAGGGGGGCTGTAGGTCCTGGAGACACGTAATGGAAACAAATCAACATTGGAATGTAGCAGGAAGTTAAATATCGACTCGGGAATCATCATGTCAGCCGCACGACACCGACTGCTGGTATAGGCCTGCCCCGCGGATCTCCACGACGCACGATCGGTCCTGCTTGGCCCGCATCAAGCGGCGCACCGCGGTCCACCTTCGTCGGTCCGACTCGGGAATCGGGATTAGTCTGGAACGATTCTTATTCACTAGTCGCGAGTGTAAAGTCGGCCATTGGCCGCAATTGGTTCGCAATTAAAAATAATAACCTATATTCGGGACCTACAGGAGTAAAGCGGATCTGTTACACCTAGTTTTACCCACTGCTATCGGCTACACTTAAAACTAGGTTTAGCCGCACTTCGGGTATTAGCCGTAACATACATATTTCTATAATCAATCAGATGAAGAAGTTTAAACGGATTTAAAGACAAAATGCGCAAAAACTTGAAGGCACAAAAATGGTAACAAATAGTTTACTGACCTTGAAACCTAATAGCGGTGGTCGTGAGCAACTTGTGACGAACTTCAATAGTTGGCGTCTCTGGTCGTCCGTGAAATTCTTCACTACCTTCCAGAAACATTGTACTGTCGGATGTGTTGCCGAGAATCCACCTGTATAATTTAAAACATCACTTTTTTAGTTACTTATATTATTAGAAATAAATATTTTTTTACGGATTACACAGCGTATATTATTAATTCAGGTGTTATTTTAGAATTATTTAGTTTGGATTTATTGGTTTTTTGATTTTCCGACGTTTCGACACCTTTCCACTTTTTATAAAATGTGTTCAATTAAATTATTATAAAGTTTCAAAAGGGTAATTTCATAAATAAAAAACTAATAAATTCCAACAAATAATTATAAAATAACACCTAAATTAAAGCGTTACAAGATTAGTTCCACGAAGTGATTATAGATGGCGATATCAGTCTTCCGCTATCCTGTAGACTTGAGTATATAGTTTCAATTTCAACTTGATACCTCCACGCTTTCCCGAGATAAAGGGTCTTGAAGACAGACAATTAGACGGACAACAAAGTGATCCTAAAAGGGTTGCGTTTTTTCCTTTTGAGGTACGGAACCCTTATAGGATCACTTTGCTGTCCGTCAATACAATTATACCGGGTGTAACAAGACCCTCAACGAAGCCGAGGTCTACGTATTCTGCCCATCATCAGGACCATTTCTGTTCAAAATTATTGCTGGGAAACGATTTTAATTTTTGGTGTCAAAAAGCATTGCATACAATTACCACGCAATGCAACGCGTACAACAAACCGCGCCTGCAAGTGCATGCTACACGGCTGCTTGCGGCCGAGTTGAAAGGCAGCGTTTATGTGCGTGCTCATGAGATACATTGAGTGATGACATTTAGAAGCCATTGTTTGTTGCGAAATACTAAAGTTTTGATAATGTTTCTTCAGATAAAAATTAGGAAATAACGAATAAAATTTCATAGTTTGAATATTTTTTTTTTACTTTGACCTTCAATAACTTCGTAGCTATTGGTTTCCCAGGTATAGTCTAAAAGACAAAAGTGATCCTGATGGTGGGCGGAATGCGTGGACTTCGGCTTCATTGAGGGTCTTGTTACGCCCGTTATACTACAGTATGAGTGATAGCAATACCGTATGACTCACCCGCGTACTGCGTATGCGCCATCATATCGTCCAGGTCAATGGGCACTTCAGCCCCGGATATAAGCAGCTGCAGCTCGCGGCAAGAGAACATCCGCAACCACTCGCAACTCACCACCGACGTCAGCCCGCGCTTGAACGCGTTGCATTGCAAACGAATCTGTCTGTAAAGGTCACTTTATACAATTAAGTCATCCCAGTACGTGTCTCTATAGTTTTTTATGCGACTACAGTCGCACACGACAGTGATTTTACACTATATACAATACCTAATTATACAGTTGCATACAAGACTTTATCTACACTCAGTTTTTTTTATTTGGATGCAAACAATATTTTAACACGTATGGATTAAAAACACCCATGATTATGTATCTGTCGGCGCGGCGTGAAAAGACGGTGTTATGACTCGCTAGCGGCACGTGCGCCCTGACGTCATCGCCTCGAACGGGCTTGCGGTGCGACCGGTCGAGCGGGGATATCCCCACTCTTGCCTATAAAAGCGGCCGCAGCGCTCACTCGGCACGCATTTCTGTTGGATGCGTCTTGGTGCACGGACCGTTGTCTAACCACTCGGACTGTCACTGAGTACAGCATTTTTGCTTCTGATGTCTGACCCTATTTTCCGACATATCCTCTATAGGGTTTAGACTTTAACTTTCCTCCCCCTCCTCGTAATTATCCGAAAGTGTGTTGTAATGTTGTACTGAATTTCATTATGAAACACTTCACGAGTGGGCGCGCGACATCCTCTCGCTCGGATATTGTAATGTTGGCAGTAAGCTCACCGTTTCAGAACCCTTTACAAAGGATTTAAAGCATGGATGTAGATAAACATTATGATTTGTTCTAATCAATAATATAATAATAATGATCATAAACACCGATCGGTAATACCTGTTTAACTTATAATCAGCGACTAGATGTATGTATTCTATCCTATTTTCTGCAGTAACTGGAATATTTGCACCTCCCGGTTTCAACTCCTCTATCTGGAAAAGATGACTGTTGTTCATTAATATTGTTGATAATTATGTTTAATCACAGAAAAGTAAACATTTTAGAGTTTTGTTTTTTATATCGTATCTGACGTAGACATGGCCGTGCCCGCGGTACTGAGTTGCACCATCTCCACTTAACCATAACTTTGACAGATACAAACTTATCTAAACAAGTTGTCAAAAGTGGAACTCAGGTGTTAGGTTACGCCATAGACGACAGCGACGCTGTCATCGAGTCAAATATTTCTTTATTTATCTTTTATTGGGAAACAAACAGCCTTATACATTACATAGTAATAACTTAATATATACTAACTCATTTGCCAAAAAAGTTTCCACTTATAATAATTAACATTGAATTCGCTAAGTACGTACTAAAAGAGTTAAGATGTTTTTTTGCACTATTGAATAACAACGAACAACGAATGAGTACAAGAATTAATCAGTACATTTAAGAGGTTATACTTATACTACACAATATTTAAGAGTTCAGATTTCAATTTCGAGAATTTAAGATTGAAAATATCAATGCAACCATACTTCTTATTATAGATACGTAAAGCTCTTGGAATAAATCGATTTTTTGCATACTTTGTACGACACCAAGGTACAGAAAACGTATCACAAGAACGCAGTGATCTTGAGCATTTAAATGAAACTTTACTTAAATGGTAAGGTGAGTCTACAGTATTATTTAAAATTTTGTACAGTAAGGTTATATCTCTGTGTTCTCTTCTTAGACTGAAATATGTATACTACTAAGGGTGGATTCGTCCAAACTTCAATATAAACGGGAATAACTATACCAAGAATACATCTATTCCACGATTTTTTTCTCGATTAAAGAAATGGTCATTTTTCCATGCAATCCAAAGATAACTTATTCTTGGGATTCTTATTCCTTCATTAGTGAGTGAATATGTGAATGAACGTATTATCCGGCCAATTGTCATTGTTCTATAAACGAACTATTTAAAAGGCAAAGTCTTGTCAACTTTATTTTGTCGCCTTATACTTATCTGTAGCTGTCAAAGTCAAATGTCAAACTAATGTCACTGACATACGGCACGCGGATGCCATTAAAATGCTCGCGGATTAACTCTGTTATTCCCCGCGAAATGGTGGTATAGTGACTATTCCTGAATAGGCAAAATACACTGAGAATAGTATGTGCTAAAACGTAATTTCGGTTTACTCTCGAATAACTGGTCATTTTATCTAAGAATAACAGTTGTTCTCACTTGGTCGAATCCGCCCTAACTAATACTAAGATATGTTTGTATCTGTTAAAGTTATGGTTAAGTTAAGATGGTGCAACTCGGCCCATACTACACTACACCCGCATGCATCTAGTACGCACCCGCTGCTCGCCGAGCTCGTCGCTGACTATGGTGAAGTCGAGCCCCAGCTCGGGCACCTCCGCGCGCCCGTGCGCCTTCAGCAGCAGCAGCCCGCGGTACAGGCCCGGGTCTAACGACGCTAGCGCGTGCACATCCGGCTCGCGCGACGAACACAGCTTGCCTAGGAAGAACTCCGCTAGCGGCAACTCCACTAGCAAGTTCTCGTATATTGCCTGACAGAATAGAACAGTAAATAAGTATAGATAATCAGAGGGCCTAGCCAAAGTAACATTGGCAA
Source organism: Agriphila straminella (assembly GCA_950108535.1). Classification (NCBI taxonomy): domain Eukaryota; kingdom Metazoa; phylum Arthropoda; class Insecta; order Lepidoptera; family Crambidae; genus Agriphila; species Agriphila straminella. The sequence continues at coordinate 6,276,303 of OX467306.1, read as the reverse complement.
ATCTTCGTTATCGCTTCGCTTTCGACACATGTCACAGAATACATAATAGTACAAGTACAGAAGATCCACTCCGCAAAGTCATTTAAATAAATAGCGACTCTATCTCAGACGCAATAAAGTGCAATTCAGGTTATTATATTCACCTAGAAGTTGCCTCTCTTTCTATCGCGTAGCTCTTATTTTTTCTAACGACTTCAGGGTTGTCTTCTTTTAAATAATAATTAATCTAAATACCTAATTTATTACAAGTAATTGTGTTAGCATTGTGAGGAGCTTGGTGGAGCAGTGGTTTAGCGCCTGGCCCAGCGATTGCGGAAGTAAAGCAACGTTCGCAAGGGTCGGTCATGGGATGGGTGACCAAAATTTATTATCTCGAGCTCCTCCGTGCTTCGAAAGGCACGTTAAGCCGTTGGTCCCGGCTGCATTTGCAGTCGTTAACACCCACCAATCCGCATTGGGCCCGCGTGGTGGGTTATGGCCCATCCTCCTTACCACCCATAAGGAAGGCCTGTGCCCCAGCAGTGGGGACATCAAAAATGACTGTTGGACATATTGTGTTTATAATGTGTACTTTAATGTGAACAAATTACTTTTACCTACTAAATACTGACTAGGTTTGTTGGTATCACAGATAATAATAATATTCTATTCTAGTGAATCTACCTATTACTAGACAAGCATTCTTCTTACCTTTCGATGTCGATACGAGAAAAATGTAAGGTTCGGATCCTTTTTATTATTGTTAAGGCAGCCCATTGCGATGCAATATGCCTTCATTTTTGTTAAACATGCAAACGAACGACACGACAATAGGCGAACGCGGCGCGTGAATGAGTATCGAAATCGAACTAATGTTGCTAACTTGCGACCCGGCCGGCACGCGGCGGCCCTCTTAAATTAGTCCGTCCGAACCTGACCCGCCGGCTACTTGTAGCTTCGTACCTAAAGAGCGGAGTGCGCCTAGCCTGCACATGTATGGGATTGACATAAGGTTTCGTTAACAATCGAATTTTAAAACGTCAAATCCATACAATGTTTCGAAGCGAAGCGATAACGAAAATTTGCAAATGTTACTCTGGCTAGGGGGGCTGTTATGTCTTACTTTTATTGTTTAGACATCGACCTCATATACCGGGTGTAACAAGACCCTCAACGAAGCCGAGGTTTACGTATTCTGCGCAATAATTCGAATTTGATATTTTTTTAACATATTTTTCTTTTTTTTGTAAATTGACATTTTATTTTAAATTAATTTTACTCGTATATTTGCATGCTATTTCTATTGATGGCGAAACATGTGCACCTTGTTACTTTGTACCACCTTTCATACCGTGTTTGAAGCAACTAAATATTTATGATTATTATGTGATTATGTGTATTATATGATTATGCCCATCATCAGGACCATTTCTGTTCAAAATTATTGCTGGCAAAAGATTTTATTTTTGGTGTTAAAAAGCGTTGCATAAATTACCACGCAATGTAACGCGTACAACAGACCGCGCCTGCGAGTGTATGCTACACAGCTGGGTGCGGCCGAGTTGAAGGGCAGCATTATGTGCGTGCTCATGAGATACATTGAGTGATGACGTTTTGAAGCCATTGTTTGTTACGAAATACTTAAAATTTTATTGGTTTTTTGGACAAAAATTAGGAAATAACGAATAAAATAAGATTTAAAAAAATGATTTTTTTAACTTTGACCTTCAATAACTTCGTAGCTTATTGGTTTCCAAGGTATAGTCTAAAAGACAAAAAATATTCAGATGGTGGGCGGAATGCGTGGACTTTGGCTTCGTTGAGGGTTTTGTTACACCCGTTAGGGTATGAGGTCAATGACTAAACAATAAAATTGTATACGGACCAACCCTAAAAACAGATGAGCAGTGTTTGTACAACATATGTGAATAACTGCATTCATGGGATTTAAATATAAAAATGCATTTCAATCTTCGATCATCTATACCTGTGGATATTGCATGACAACGGCATTTTTGGGACACCCCCCCTTACGACTTGTCATACAACTTGACATTTAGTGTCGCGTGATTTGTCAAACGGCATGTGCCACATTTCAGCTTTGTTATTGCATGACGTGCTACACCGTCAGGTATAGATGATCGAAGATTTCAATATAAAAAAAGTGAGGAAATACCTTTCCCAACATCCTCCCCACGAAATAATAATGCATTGGGAAGTCATCATACAATAAATGCACTCCTGGATTAGGATACAACATGTTATCCTTAGTAAGCCTAAACAATCCTCTATTAGGATCAAATGCTGACCTGTAACAAGTAACAGTATAATGTATTTGCAATTATAGTCACTATAATTAGGTGCATAAGAGTGAAAATCAAATGATACGTACTTAAGTAGTTCTGATAAAAATTCTCTAAACAGCCCTCCGCCGTCCACGCCTGCTTCTTCGGCCCCCGCCTGATTTATAAGTTGGACGCGGAGTTTTAGTTTCATATCGGGCTCTAAACAATACAAACAAGGATTTCACTATGTTATGAAATTGTCTAAGTGAAGATGACAATATTAAGGTATATCAGAAAAAATCTTTTGATTTAAGGTTATTATGTTGCTTTAAATGCTTTGATAGTTCAAATATTAAGGTATATTAGACAAATTCATTTAAAGCAACATAATAACCTTAAATCAGAAGAATTCGTCTGATATACCTTAATATTGTCATCTTCACTTAGACAATTTCATAATAGCCAATAGTTAAAGAAAATGAAGTTAGTTAGTTAGATCAGTTGAAATTGTTGATATTTTTAAACGAGAAAATACTTAACAACAACGGGGCAGTTAACTCTCTCCCTCTCTCGGAACTTTAATTTATTTTGACTGTACAATTAAATTATGAATGTTCCTTTTTGAAAATATAACCGTATAGTTCACAGACAATTTTAACACAATCCTAACTGAAAGACAAACAGTAATTAAACAATAAAGAAACAAAAATATAATATAAATCTAAGAACTTACCATTATCTGGCCTTAACTTATCGAACGCATCTTCATAGAGGTGCGTTCGGCGAACACTGATGTATATCGACGGGCCCTCGTTGAAGTTCGTCATCTCGTACCAGTGGTCATGCTTTTCCCTTCAAAATAATACAATGTTGTAGATTTCAAAGAGTTAATACCAAATAAATGAAGTAAAGACGTACAATATGTCTAAAAAATCAAGTGTACAAAGAAAGCGTATTTTTTTAACTTTATTTTTTAATGTTTGGAGTTCTGTAAAGAAATAAACCAACCTTATAAGCAATCCTTGGAATATGAGTACCCGCGTTGAAAAAGGCACTACAAATGGTATTTCCCGCAGTATCGTGACTGTCCTAAGTTCTTTTATTGTTAACGGTGGTCCTTCCTCTGTAAAGAAAATCTAGCGTTTACTAATCATTCTGGGTAAATTCCGAATCAGTTTTATTTATATAATCATATAGGCACAAATGTAAACTAATTAGAAGTGCAATCGATCTCAATCAATCTCAGGCCCGTATTTATAAACCGCTTTTAAAGTTGAGAGCTGTCTTGAGATTTTGGTTGAGGTGGGGTCGTGCGTTATCATCTGAACGCAGCCTCAGGCACGGAAACAATACCAAACTAGACAAATAACAAAAGACGGTGATACCTTGCGCGGCCATAGCGGTGGAGAGCGCGGGCGGGCGCGGCCGCCGCGACTGGCGAGAGTTGAGTCTTTGGTGAATGCAAGCCACCACGAGTACGATAGCATCCTCTATACAATGTGCTGAAAATAGCAAAGTACAGTTTGACTCGTACCTTGCGCGGCCATAGCGGTGGAGAGCGCGGGCGGGCGGCGCAGCTGGCGAGGGTTGGGCCTGTGGTGAGTGCCGGCCACCACGAGCACCGCGGCCGCTCTCTCAGGCACGGAAACAATACCAAACTAGACAAATAATAAAAGACGATGATACCTTGCGCGGCCATAGCGGTGGAGAGCGCGCGCGGGCGCTGCGACCGCGACTGGCGAGAGTCAGCCACAACGAGTACGATAGCATCCTCTATAATACGAGGGTGGATTAATAAGTCCACGACTTTTTAATGAAGAAACCCTTTTTTCGGAATATTTTGATTTATTTCTCTATTCTTATTATAGCTCTGCGTATTCAGTCCAATGAAGTTCCTACCTCTTTAATCCATTATTTTTTTCTTTCATCGCCTGAAAACTGGTAACTGAAATGAGGGTCCATTTCAGACAACACCTTTTGGCAGGCCTCCTTCACTCGCTCAAGGTCGCGCGATAAGCACCTACCGCTAGCCGTTCCGCCGGCGGGACAAGTGAGCAGAGGGCCGCCACACGCCCGCCTGTTTACAAGCGCGGCATCTTACTGCCTGCGTAGATATTGGCTTTTTATAATAGTAACAACGTCGAATCGACATTACTGTGCCGTGTTCGAATATCAAAATCAAAAAACCAAAAAACAATAGTCGTTTTTCACATTATGATATATGCTAAACGTTGCGTCGCCAGAAAAGGTAAGAGCACGCGATAGAAAGAGAGGCAACTACTAGGTGAACTGTGCGACCTAAATTGCACTTTATTGTGTCGGAGCAAAAGTCGCTATTTATTTAAATGACTTTGCCGCTGCTTGTGTACTTGTACTATTAGTTATTCTGTGCTTTTGGCTTGATGAAAATCTTTGCCCGCCAAGACATTTATTCATGTTTGGTAGGAGAAAAAATCTCAGTGGGTTGAATCTAGAATTAGATATCTCTATAGGAGGATTTCTTCTTTTCAAAGTCATGGACTTATCAAACCGCCCTCGTACCATGTGCTGAAAAATAACAAAGTTTTATTTAGACTCATACCTTGTGCGGCCATAGCGGTGGAGAGCGCGGGCGGGCGGCGCAGCTGGCGAGGGTTGGGCCTGTGGTGCGTGCCGGCCACCACGAGCACCGCGGCCGCGCCCTCCGGCACGGCGCCGGCCGCCGGCCATTCTTCCGCGCCGCAGAACTGGAGCCGCGAGTCACGTACGTATAGCGCGCGTAGTAAATGCGTACACACCTGATGAGGAACAAAACTTAACGAATCCGTACACATTTTGCCGCTGGCTGCCGCTCTCTCGCTCGCACATTTCATGTTTTCTCAAGATTTATTAAATCTGAGTGCTTAATTAAAAAAATGTGTCTCGGCCACTTTTCGCAATATAAGATTACGGACATTTCAACATATATTTTAGTTTCGAGTTGCTGGGGTAAAAAAAAGTTAATGTTTTTGCCAGTTCAATAACTGTTAGAAACGACAACTTTTTGTACTTTAGCAACAAAAAACTGAAATATATTTTAAAATATCCGTAATCTTATATTGCGAAAAGTGGCTGAGACACAAATCTAGAGAAAACATGAAATGTGCGAACGAGAGAGCGACAGTCAGCGACAAAATGAGTACGGGCTCTTAAGCGCCGCGCTGGCTTTTGTAACGAATCATAAGCAAAAGTAATAGAGTTTCAAATTCCGTATTAGTTTTTGTGAAATTCATTTTTATACTAATCATAAATCGAAAAATTTATAAAGAAGGAAATTATGATAAATACAAAACGGTGCAGAGGACATTTCACAATTTTATTGTAATTTGTATTTATTTGAAGATCAAATGAAACCTATCGTTTTTAATAAATTACTTTGATAAAATTCAAACATCTACACCCACCTTAAATAAATGCGACCAAGCCGGCGTCTGGTTCTTCCCAGAGAGCTCGATTTGAGTATTCCCAACGGCGTCCTTATACGAGCCCCCTACCACGGGCCTCGTCTCGGGGTACGCGAGCTCCACGAGCCCGAGGCACACCTGGCGCAGCGTGCGGCAGAGCGCGCCTAGCTCGGAGAACTCGAACGCGTGCACGCGACCGCCAGTACTTGTGCACACTGGAGTTGCGACTGTGGACAAGGGTGATTTTGCACTAGCCTTTTTAATAAACGAAAAGTTTACACCTACTTTAACAAAAAGTTTGCTTAGGAATATAATACTTTTCAATACAGTTGCTCGAAAATGTGAGCTTACGATGACAGTCGAGCGTGCGGAAAGTTGATTTTACCGCACGCCGTGCGTTTTTGTTTACGGATTAGTACAGCGTGCGGAAAGTTGACTTTACCGCACGCCGGCGCCGTGCGTTTTTGTTTACGAAAGTTTTTTTTGAATTTCTACTAGCTTTCGCCCGCGACTTCATCCGCGTGGACAGTAGAAAAATATAATTTTTGAATGACCCCTTTAGTGTACATGACGATGATGATTGTAGCTAGTACTACGGAGAGTTCAAGCTGTTTCCCTGGTTTCACCCACCTGAATTTGATGAAACATAGCTTAGATTTTAAGTTGGACCTCAATCTACTAAATTGTGAAAAAACCATCAAAATTCGTTTAGCGGTTTTTGCGTAATTCGCGCACAAATATTTAGAATTTACAGTTTTATTATATGTATAGATTACAATTTCAGTAGTACCTATAATGTTTTCTCGCAAATGTATTGAAAAACGTAGTATGGCACACGGTTGTTAAGGTTTTTTAAAACTCGTGACGATTATAAACCCTCGCCTGCGGCTCGGGCTTATAAAACGTCAACTCGTTTTAAAAACCTCCTTACCAACCTTGTATCATAAACTACTATTGTGATGTCAAACGTAAGGACTAACAATGTTTTTTGTTAAGGCGCGGTGGTAGTGAAACTAGCGCCGCCACTACATTTATTTTTATTAGTGAAAGTGAAAGTGAAAAAAATTATTCAGCTTAAAGGCATTTGTTACAAAAAGTCAACACAATTTAAAAGAAAATTAGCCAAAATGGTCTCCAACCTCAGCTATTGCCACATCCTGTGCGACACTGATTTACACTCGTAAACCTAGTAAATATTTAAAAAAGCTCACGTAAATCTCTTAAATTGTCTCTAATATTATTTGAATAACTCTTCAACAGTTATAGTAGCTAGTCTCTTTAACTAGTTTTACTACCTACAGCGCCTTAAACCTGCCCCCTAGCATGATCACCGAAACGCGATAAGATATAGCAATTTATCACGTTCAACTGTCAAAAGACAATGGATTTTGACAGTTGAATAACGCTATATCACGCGAGATGTATCGTGATCGGTGGTCATGCTAGGAGGGCTGGTGTAAAATTACTCTTTGTTCATTAATAAGATTTTTTTAAAGGTGGGCGGCCGGCTACTTTGCTCCTTCCCCCAGCGGCGTTTTCTTGTGGCCCGCGCTAGAAATGCTTAGAATCACACAAAGAATAAATGTGGTTTAGAAGAAAAGCTCATCGCTTGATAAAAAAAAAATAGGTTCAAAGAAGTAGAGCTTCCACTATAAGCCGCGCAATACGTCGCCGCCATCAACACGCGGAAAATAGTTTATTAAATCTAATTTAAATATATGTATGTTAGTCTGTAAGGTATTTATTGTATGGGCCTAGTTGCCTGAATTAAATATATAAATAAATAAATAAAATAAGGCCTTAGTAGTATGTCGCATAGCAATACATTATTAAATAATTTGTGACTGACAGATAAATATTGAGGAATGGTACTACGAGCTGGATACAAACACGATCGACGACACATCCAAACAATTAGTTGTACAATAAAATACTATAACTGCATTTATCATGGATGATATTAACGAATGCAACTTACAGGTCATTTTAACGTCCTCGTCATCAGTATCTCGACAGAACTCCGTATCGTGTAAAGTGCCGATCAACAGTGAGAATAACGCACAAAACACAGCTAACGGGGCTAGAAGCCTGTGCACTCCGATGACCGTGTACTCGGCGCCCATGCCGCGGGACAGCGCGGAGAGCAGCGGCGTCGCTGAGCCGCCGAATGACGACTCGTGGCTCATGTTGCTGAGCCAGCGCCATAGACCACGTATGAAGATAGGCTTGAAAGCCAATGTGTAGAGTAACCTGAAAAGTTAAAATGAAGTTAAGATTGGTAACTAACTTCATAAGCTTGATTGATCTTTTCAATTTGTCACTAGACAGATACAGATACTACGAGGGTGGATTGATAAGTCCATGACTTTGTAATGAAGAAACACTTTATTTCAGAATATTTTGTTTTATTTCTCTACATAATCTTATTGTAGCTCTGCGTATTCAGTCCAACGAAGTTCCTACCTCTTTAACCCATTATTTTTTTCATACATCGCCTAAAACTGGTAACTGAAATGAGGGCCCATTTTAGACACCACCTTTTGGCTTGATGAAAATCTTTGCCCGCCAAGACATTTATTCATGTTTGGTAGGAGAAAAAATCTCAGTGGGTTGAATCTAGAGAATAGGAAGGATTCGCATCTTCATTCGATGAGTTTTGATGTCATGAGTGCCGCCGAGAGGGTTGACAGTTTCATTAAGAAAAGTTAGAAGTCGCTTGAGCTTGTTGTTTCCAAAAGAAATAATCTTTTGCGAATTTAAAAAAAATGTAGTGTAAAGAATCCTTAAGGAGTTTCTTTTTAAGATACAAAAATAAATTATGAAAAAAAAGTATTTCTTCTTTTCAAAGTCATGGACTTTCATCAATCCACCCTCGTAAGCGCCATACCATACATCAACAACCTTACCTATACTTATGTAACGCCATTCTATGACTTAACAACAAATTATGGCAGATTTCTGATACAGCATCTAGGAATTCATCGCTTAGGTCACTCTCAGTTATCTGAGAGCATGTAACCATTATACATCTGTCAGGTTCGTTCAACAATTCTATGCACTTTGTCAACAACAGTTTTTCTCTAACCGAGGTCGGGTTTGGTTCCGATTCACTGTCACTGTCATCATCTTTATCGGCTGCAGTTTCTTGACTATATAGTGAATCTTCATATTCATATGTTATTTGCTTGTTACACACATTTACAGTCAACTTAGCTATTAATTTCAGATAATGTAATACGATAGGATTGTTTGGCAGTCTTGTGTTATTCAAATCACGAATGTCATTTGCTGAAAGGTAAGGTTGAAGCTTAGTGTACATCTTTGTACATTTATTATTTTATATTTTTATATGCTTGTTTACTTACCAAATCCAGAAGGTTCCAGTGATAAAACAGAATGAAGTAACCATGAGTCATTTACTAACAATTTACTATTGAACTTGCTATCGTCCTCAAGACATTGTAGAAGAGATAAAAATGGGAATTTCCTTTCCGAGTTTTCTCGTAAAGAAGGTATGATAAACATTTCTACAGGCTCCCAGTAAGGATTGCATAGGAAGGCAGATGCAAACTCAGTCATTACTGTATTACTGAAAAGAAAAAGTAGTGTCAGACTGCTTCTTGTTGCTAAAATAGATATCATATTACTATTATGGAACTTGAATACTCAACATACTCATAGTCTAATAGATGGATGTTAGTAGTCAAGGTCAGTGGTCTCTGAATGAGGTCCATCAAAGCTCCACAAAGTGGTGTCGGAGGGTTCGGCGATGGGCCGTATAGCGGCGGAGTTCTTTGACACATAAGCTGACACAAGTCTTTAAAGTAGCCTGTGAAACATAATAGAAAACATTACACACTAGAATTTTTATGTTAAATTCTTATCATATAAAAATGGGAAAAATCTATTCTCATTATCGGAATCTTGTTGCACAATTATTTTATGAAATTATTATATGACTAAATTGTAACATCCTTCGTTACTAATAATAATGTTTGTTTGTTACACCTTCACATCTAGCTACTCACCTGATAGTGATGAAATTTTGAATACACACACATTGTCAGGGTTACAGAAAAGGACATAGGGTACCTTTTATCCAGAAAAAAAATACGGTTCCCGAGGGATAGAAAAAGAACTGTCCACTCAGACAAAGTCAACGGCACGACCGGGTAATCATATTCAATCAATTTTATATTTAAATGCGAAGAAATTAAAATAAATTGCAGATTTTTGACAGTTTTGTATGACCTGAAGTGTGCTGACTGTTTATAATAAAATTGTTCCATTTAAATCAGGGTTTGTAGTGATAATTATCATGATATTATGCTACTTTGACCTTAGCATACAAGATATTAAAGTCCAAAATCAGTTTGAGATAAGATTTCCCAGATATTTTCCATGTAGGGTTTGATTTCAGTGGTTTCCCAACACTTGCCTAGTTTGGGGACCTCTGCTCAATTACTGTTATAACATAAATGTAAAGTGCTTATTTTCTTGTTTGTCATTCTTGTTGAAGTTATTTTGTGTTTTGGTGCAATAAAGAACTTATTGTTAAAGAAATAGTAATGTGCTACTTATTAATTTTTATATTTACCTCTTCTGATGAGATACATAAAAGTATTTCCAATGATTGTTAAAGCCTCATCTTTATTCAAGATTGTTTCTGTAGATGCTAGTGAAGTAAACACTTCAAACATCCTTAGTGGAACAGCTAATGGTACCTGATAAAACAATTTTATGAAAACAATTAATTGACCTAAACCATGATTGAAACTGGCTTAATAAATAGTTAAGGGTGAATGCTAAAACGGGCGTGTCCACTCTATACAATGATCTATTCCACTCATCCACATTGTTTAGCGCTGAGCACTGTTTATAGATTTTTGTGAAACAACAAGCAAGGCTGCACCTCCGGATGCTTCTGCATCTGTTTTAGCATAGACCCCTATCACAGAATACATAATAGTACAAGTACAGAAGATCCACTCCGCAAAGTCATTTAAATAAATAGCGACTCTATCCCAGACGCAATAAAGTGCAATTCAGGTCGCACACCGCTCCCTTGCCTACAGTTATATTCACCTAGAAGTTGCCTCTCTTTCTATCGCGTAGCTCTTATTTCTTCTAACGACTTCAGGGTTGTCTTCTTTTAAATAATAATTAATCTGAATACATAATTTATTACAAGTTATTGTGTTTATAATGTAAACAAATTACTTTTCAAATAAAACTATGCTAGTTATGTACAGTCAACGCCACACCAGACTATACATATTGACTTGGAGGCAGCCTTTATGCCGCCGTACCGTTGTCGTACAAAAATTATGCTTACTTACGAAATTAATTCATCATAAATAATTAACTTTACTTATTATTTCGTAACTAGGTAAGTAAGGTTCTTACCTTTCGATGTCGATTGAAAGTGTGAAAAACGTGAGGTTCGGATCCTTTTTATTAATGTTGAGGCAACCCATTGCGATGCAATATGCCTTCATTTTTTTTAATTACTACTACCTCTAACATATTGTCAGAGCCTGTTTTTACATAAAATTTCTTCAATGCCTTCATTTTGGTTAAACAATACACGAACGCGGTGCGTGAATGAGTATCGAAATCGAACTAATGTAGCTAACGTGCGACCCGGCCGGCACGCGGCGGCCGGCCCTCTGAAATTAGTCCGTCCGGACGGACCCGCCGGCTACTTGTAGCTTCGTACCTAAAGAGCGGAGTGCGCCTAGCCTGCCCCTATGGCATTTAGTAAATGAAGAGAAAGTTCACACCTGGTTTAATGAAAAATATTGCTTAACAATATTCCTCCTAACGTTTGATGTCTCAAAGCCTCATATTTCTAAGCAAACTTTTTGGTTAAACTAGGTGTAAACTAACTCTTGGTTTATTAATAATGAGGCTAGTGATATTTATAAAATACAGCAGTACCTCAGCATTGTCACGGAGTAACCACAGATGCAAAGCCAGTAGTCTTCTTATTTGAACACATGTGCTACTATTTTGAAAAACTTTCTTCCACTGTTTTAATAATATTTGTGATATAGCAATCTATAAAAAAATATAATTCAAAATAAATTATAAAATAATATTAATACTATCATAATTCACATTGATTAATTTTAAAGCAGCTCCTTATTTCCAGGGTTATGGTAAATAGATACACTTATATGATACATTGTACACATAGAATATCAACATAAAAGATACTGACAAACTGAGAACCTCCTTCTTTTCTTGAAGTTGCTTAACAAGAAATTAATACAGTAGAACAAGTGGGAACAAAACAAAAAGGCAGCCTGCTTGCTAGATAGCAATCTCTTCCAGCATGACCGACAAAACACGATATACATATCACGTGATATAGTGTTTTATCGACACTCAACTGTCAAAGTTCATTGTCTTTTGACAGTTAAACATGATAAATATAGCTATATCATATTGCGTTTCGGTGGTCATGCTAAGGGGGCAGGTAACCTTGAGTAGTTAATCATTAAGCGCCAGAGCGAGAGAGAGAATGTAATAAGAGGAAGTACAAAAGATTTTAAGAATGACAATATTATAAGTACTTGTATTTAACATAATATTATTAAAATTGAAAAGGAAAAATAAATGTGACTAATATGGTATGATTAATTAATGTATAAGTAATCATCCCAAAAATATATCAAAGCAAAATAAATAGACATACAATGTGATTAAATTTACAACAGAAGTGGCAATTTCACTTGTGAGTGTAAGCAAAGAGTAAATTTTAATGCTTAGTTCATTAAACCCAAGGCACTAGCATGACCGATTTATATCGCGTGATATAGTGTTTTATCACTTTAACTGTCAAAGAGACAAAGGAGTTTGACAGTTGTGTCGATAAAATGCTATATCACCCGATATAAATCGGTCATGCTAGGCAGGCAGACAGACAACAATGGAAAATTTATTGTGTCTCATTTTGTCTAGCTTGACAGGTTAAAATACATCATTTTGTACTCAAGTGCTTTGAATTTAGTCACTTCTGTTGTACATAGTTAATTTAATCATATTTAAGATAGGTACCTAATAATACTACTTTATTCATCTTCAAACTTTTTTAATAGGTATCTACTTACTGTTAAAAAGTTTCTATTTATTTATCATTAGAATCTAAGTCTTACCAATCTAGAGGTATCTTTCTTGGCATCATAAAAGAATAACATTTTTGCAATAAGTGTAGAAAACACAAGTTGCTCATCCTCAGAAGCCTTTGAGAAAAGGGCATCAAATTGTTCCCTTTCACTCTGTTTACAGTGTTTCCGGGTTAAATAACTTCTTACATAAGCTTGGATTTTAATTGTACTATTTAAACGCCTTCTACGATCCTGGAAACAATTTAAGCCTCGTTATATTTTATCGAATGATGAAATGAAGTGAAGAAGCACACAGTATCATACAATTTCTCTAACCTCTCGTTTCTGCCTTTGTTGTTGTGACTGAAGAATCAAAGCATCCCTGTCAGTATTGCGCTGAGCACTTGCTCCAGATAAATTTTGTTGAGGCTTCCTCCTAAAATCTCCCTCAAAAGAATACATATCTAAAAACAATAACAGTTTAATTTTGATTCGTCTAATGAATGGGTAAACACAATATCATTGGGGTAAACATGAATCAGCTGCATGACATAAATTATTTTTATCGTAATATTCGTACCTTAATTGTTTCCGTATTTATTCTTACTACTAAAACATATTCACAATTCATGCAATTCGTATTTTTGTGACTACATGAGATGAAATTCAAGAAATCAGATGCGAAAATTTGTATTTTTCCAATGACATGACAGATTTCTTTTTTTTATATTTTAATTTAATCACAGGGCTGCCAACTGCCAACTGTTATTAAATTAAAATAAGGATGCGTTCACCACCCACCGGCGCCGGCGCGGCGTGGCGGCGGCGGCGCGGCGCGCGGCGTCATGTTCAAATGTTTGGAACGCCGTTAGAGCACTCGGAGTGTAGGTTTGGAACGCGCCTTTTGTTTGGAACGCAACCCCGTGTCGTTCCAAACGTTAGGGTTGCGTTCAGGGGGCTTACCATCAGCAAATAAGAAACCATTCAGTTCAAAAGCAGGCCGTAAACAAGACTGCTTGAGGCCTGCTTTCATACTAACCGTTGAGATCATGGTACGAAAAAGTAAGGCCGTTCAATATAAGTCCTGCTATAAGAGCTCATAGTAAGGCCCCTGAACGTTTGAGCGCCGGTTGTCTGGTTGTGTTTTTTAACTCGCTCTAAGGTTTGGAACGACCAAGAACTTTAAATGTCAATGTCAATACAAATTCATCATTTTCCATTTGGAATACGACTAATTTAAACTTTTCTTTATACTCAATCAATTAAAATCTGTTTGTTGAGGATCTACTATGATTATTTTAAAAATTAGACAAAACATCAAAAATACAAAATAATGTCAAATGACATTGACATTTTTTCTATAGACAAACGTCAGAGCGTTTTACAACCATCATTTTTGATGGTTGTTTGGTTGCAACGCTCTGGGGCCTTACTATGAGCTCTTATAGCAGTGCTTATATTGAACTGCCTTACTTTTTCGTACTATGACCTCAACGGCTAGTATGAAAGCAGGCCTTAAGCAGTCCTGTTTAAGGATTCCTTTTGATCTGAACGGTTTCTTATTTACTGTTGGTAAGCCCCCTGACGTTTGGAACGACCCGGTTGTGTCAACCGAACGTCACGCTCAAATGTTTGAAACGCCGTTAGAGCGTTCGGTTGTGGTTAGGTTGCACTCGGAGTGTAGGTTTGGAACCTCAAAAAACGGATTTTATTTGATTTAGTATAAAGAAAAGTTTAAATTATTCGTATTCCAAATGGAAAATGAAGAATTTGTATTGACATTGACATTTAAAGTTCTTGGTCGTTCCAAACCTTAGAGCGAGTTAAAAAAACAAACCAAACAACCGGCGCTTAAACGATCTGGGGGCTTACCATCAGCAAATAAGAAACCGTTCAGTTCAAAAGCAGGCCTTAAACTGGGGCCTTACTATGAGCTCTTATAGCAGGGCTTATATTGAACTGAATTACTTTTTCGTACTATGACCTCAACGGTTAGTATGAAAGCTGGCCTTAAACAGTCCTGTTTAAGGCCTGCTTTTGAACTGAACGGTTTCTTATTTGCTGATGGTAAGCCCCCAGGACTGATTAAGGCCAGCTTTCATACAAACCGTTGAGGTCATAGTACGAAAAAGTAAGGCCGTTCAATATCTTATAGCAGGGCTTATATTGACCTGCCTTTCTTTTTCGTACTATAACCTCAACGGTTAGTATGAAAGCAGGCCTTCAGCTGTCCTGTTTAAGTCCTGCTTTTGAACTGAACGGTTTCTTATTTGCTGATGGTAAGCCCCCTGCTATAAGAGCTCATAGTAAGGCCCCTGAACGCAACCTAGGTTTGGAACGCGCCTTAGCTTGCTACAAATTAGTAATCTGTGATCGTACGGATCGTACCTATCAAAAAGGTCTTCATGTTTTCATGGTTTTTCATTTCAGCCGGCCGGATATAAAACTTTACTATTTTAAAATATGTAATAATTATGTACTAATAACACATTTAATAGGTAATGTTCGTGCAGTTTGTTTTGCTTTGAAATTACGTCTAGTGAAACTCATTGCAATGTCAACGAAGTAGAAAACATGGATAGTGGTGGTCGTGTAAGTCTATTCTAAGTATACATTACTTTTATTTACTTCTATAAATCGATAGTTAATGTTTTGTGCCTGACCACAGAGGCAATGGTGAAAATAAAATGCTGTTGTGTGTACAGCAACTTATAAATTTGAAATCTATATTCAGTCCTCATAGTCCAGGGTCTACAGATTGGGCGACATATCGCCAATTGGGTTATCTTTGGGACCGTCGCGGCTACTAAAAATTATGGAATGGCGACTTATCGCCTGTTGGGCGTCACGTTTTTCGACTTATTTATATCAGTTTACATAGTTTTCTCTATGCGTTGTCTAGTCTAATCTTTCTATGCGCGCGGGGTGGGTGAGTAAGTGAACAAACAAAAAGTGAAAATGGGGTAAATAATAATATAAATAATCGTAATCCCAGTGTAACAGAACAGTGGCATGACACGTTTAAACGTTTTTTTTATTTATTTTTTTCAAATTGGGCTACTTTGGGCTATCTTTTCATTGCAAAGTGGCGAGTTGACCAGTTAGGCATCTGGCAACCCTGCCTCATACTTAAATGGCCATCATTCTATGCATTTGAACGCTGCGCTTACTGTTAGAGCTTTAAAATAAGCAGTAAACTACAAAATTGTAGTACATTTGATGTACTACTGTCTGTGATTTACATAAGTTTGCGACATGAGATTTAATCGTCTATTGGTCATATTTATTTTAAGTTTTAATAGTAAATGTAGCGTTCAAACGTAATAGAATGTTGGACATTTAATTAGGGAGGCAACTCACATTGCTCACAGCCTAAAATAGGGTTGGTGAACCTTTATATATCAACATGCCATTTTTCTAAATTTTAATGTTTAATGAGGTCATAGATGACGTGCCATCAAATTGCCACATAATGAATTTTGTGATTGGTAATGAGCCCAAAATATTATATCGTGTGCCATTAATAATGGCACATATGCATACATTGGTTTGCCATCCCTGGCCTCAAATATACTGGGACTAGTAACTAGTCACCTTGCACGAAGATTCCTTTTATGCTAAAAGTAGGTAATTATGTAAATTGAAGTCAAAATGAAACATGGTATTTATTTAATAAATATTGGTTTCAGGGTTCCAGACCATCACTGGTCCAAATGAAAGCGGTGGTGCAATTCATGAGGAAGCATCCAGATCTTGCTCACAGGAAACTAAGAAATGGTCTTAGTTACCCCAAGTTCAAAAAGCTTTGGATAGAATTATCTAATATTGTCAACTCTTTGGGTGGTGCCATAAAGTCTACACAAGGCTGGATTAAAGTAATTGTGCAAGATAAATATAGTACATCTAATCATATTTGACGACCTCCGTGGTCGAGTGGTTTGCACGCTGGTTTTCAAGGCGTCACCATCTCTTGAGGTCCCAGGTTCGATCCCCGGCTGGGTCAATGTAGAAAATGAACTTTTCAATATTGTCTCAGGTCTGGGTGTTTGTGACACCACCGTTGTCTCTGATTTCCATAACACAAGTGCTCTAGCTACTTACCTTGGAGTCGGAGCAATGTATGTGATGTTGTAAAATATTTAAAAAAAATAAGTTTTTTATAGAATACTAGTACTCGCCTGCGACTTCGTCTTTGTGGACAGTTATATCTCTATTCCTCGGGAATAGTCACTTTTTTTGGGATGAAAGGTACCCAATGTCCTTTTCTGTACCCCTGACAAGACAGTGTGTATGCAAAATTTCATGATGGTTCAGTAGTTAAGACGTGAAGGTGTTACAAACAAATGGACTTTCGCATTTATAAAATTAGTAAGGACATCCTGACATCCATATTATTTTAGGGGTAGTATTTAATCAGGTAACATTAAATTCCAAAAATAAATACTGAATATAACGTACTGAAATACTAAGTGGGCGACAGACTGAGGGCAACTACAAATGTTGAAAATGGGTGACTTTAATTTTTTAAAATACAAATTGAGTAACTAGTTATTCAGAACTCGCGACCAAATTACTATTTGGGCAACAACCTTAGGGCACACAAAACATAAAAAATTTGGCATATATTTTATTTAAAAAAGGTGACTATATCATAATCGAGATGACAAAAATACCATGTTGGGCAGCTACCTACTTGGTATAATAGCTTCCCACTCAGTATTTTTGTCACTCAGTTCGAATTTTCACTGCTAGCTTAATTTATATATTTATCTCCCACATGTAGTCGCCCATTTTACGTATTTTCTGTATCCACAGTGTGTTGCCCGTTTAATTATTTGGTTGCCCAAAAAATAAACTGCTGCCAGGTTTAGTATTTAAATATCCCATTAACAGTCGCCTTTACTTATTTCCAGTCACTGTCACAGTCACCCAATTAATTAATTTCCTTATTTTAGCTTGGCTGAGTATCTTTACAAATTTTATAAATGCGAAAGTTTATTTGTTTTGCCTTCACGTCTCAATTACTCAACCGATCATCATGATGTTTTGCACACATTGTCAGGCAGGCAGGGGTACAAAAAAGGTCCCATGGTATCTTTCATCCAGAACAAAAATGTGGTTCCCAAGGGATAGAAAACGAAATGTCCACACAAACGGGGCGGTCGCTGTAAGTTATAAAAGTTATGCTATGTATAATATTCTTCCTACTTTTATTTTTAGTTCTGGTCAGACAAAAGAAGACATATTTTAATTAAACAAAAACAAATTAAAAGTGGGAAATTACAAAGAAAGTTGACTCCTTTGGAACAAACAATATTTGATTTGTGTGACAATAAAGCCACCTCAAGTAAGTTGTCAATTACCAGAATTATTAGATTTTTTATGCACAATGGGATAGTGCTTGGCCTTCACCTCACCTGATGTTAAGTTACGACAAGGCCGGCTGTAGTGCGCTTCCACCTTCAGCCAACTTCATTCACATTCATAGCCAGTTGGCTATCTTACCTCTAACTGCCAGAACACAACAATTTTTTAATTGTTGTTGTTATGGCGGCAGTCTTAGGTATGATGGTGGTAGCTAGCTATGCGGACTTAAAATAAGCCCTACCACCAACCAAACCGAGTACAAGTTGTACCCTCTTCCTGGGAATCGAACCCGGGACCCCTGCGTCTTACACGGGTGGGCGAACCACTAGACCAGAGAGCCGGTTATTTCCAGTTTAAATTATATTTTTTATAATTTTTCCAGTTTTTTTATAATTCTCCTATTTCAGAAAAAAAGAGAAATGTTAAAGATGAGCCTTACAATAGCAATGAGGATGATGACGACGACTCCGACGATGAATTCCTTTCAAAGAATGATAATGATGAGTTAGCAAACTTAATTTCTAATGAAAATGATGAAAGGCAGCTGAATATTATGGAAAAATTGGTGGGTAGTTTGAAACTACTAAATATTATTGACTATACATGATGGAATTTTTGAAGTGAACTAAATACCTAATAAATAACTATATGCTTCATAGTCATAATTTGATTTGCTATAAAAACATTTGATAGACTAGTTATGTTAGGACCTTTGGCAAATAAATTAATAATAGGAGTTTTTACTCAAAGGAGACATTCCTTTATTTTTAAAAAGAAACAAATCTGCCTTCAAGTTTTTTTAAATACGTTTGCCGTAGGGAATCGAACTGACACTACGTCAAAAAATACACTTTGTACTTTTATGGTACCAACCAACCGATAGTCCATATTAAGAATCAAATCTTAACGTAAAACATGTTAACTTAAAAAATTCCACCCTGTATAAATTACTAGAAGAAGTATTGTTGATAGTTATAGCCCGATTCAAACTATGACTTATGTCAAATTTCTAAAGGCATAGTGGCTAATTTCATAGAAGTAATAAAGTTTGAATCGGGTTATACATGTTTATAATATACTTAAATGCCTTGTTTAGGTGGATGTTATGGGACAGCAAGCCACAGCTATGGCTCAAGTGGCGCAGGCGCAGCTTGCTCACTCTAAGTCCTTGGAACGATTTGCAGAAGCTACTCACATACAGGTAATAATTTTATTATAAATATAAATATTTTAATTGTAATCTTAAACTGGTATACTTCATTCAAATGATTATTTACTATTTTTAAAAGTATGTGATTTTATTGTATTGTATGTAGATTGATGAAATATTATAGTATACAACCCGCGCAGATTAAGAGTGGGATTGGAAATGGCGACTCACCGCGTTTACCACAACGAGTGTGAAGTGACTGAGAGAGCGATAGGTGTGGCGTTTAGTGTGCGACCGAGAAGTGAATATGAATGACACCATTTCTAATCCCATTCTTTATCTGCGCGCGTTGTATATTTTAACACTTCAACGTCCGGAAAATGAGATACAATAGATTTTCTATTGTTGTCCGGCCGGCATGCGGCCGCGCGGGCATTGAAGAACTAAATGTTATTTTCTAAAACTGGCTTCAATTTCTTTTACCAGGCACTGGCTGTGGACCGGTTGGCTAGTACTTTTGAGAACATTGGATCTTCCGTTCATGATGTACGGAACGCTCTACTAGGCATTGATTACACCATGAAGAGGTGTTACTCTTCATCAGCAACACAATTACGCCCGAATGCGAATATATTCAGCTAAGGGGACTAAATACCATGTATTATGTGATCAGACTGAATGAATTGTTTGTGTTAAGGATGAATAATGTTTGTATCACAATGATAAGTGAATGGTTCAGTCATGTCACTGGCAGGACGAGATTATACAAATGTCAGCCTTATAATCTTATATTTAGAGTGTAAACTTGATGTAAATGTGAAACTTATATAAACCATTTTTCGTTCTTTCATAAAATCAAGATCCACTGTCTTTAAAGACAGACACAGTATATTGAACTTGTAAATAAAGAAGGCGTAAAACGAACGATGAAAGAGAAAGATAATTCGCAGATATTCCCAGAGCTAAGGGTACCTAATATCAATATCGTTAAGATAGTGCGGGGATGTACGAACTACGGTCCGCGGTCCTTGTCAGAAGAGAGTGGCTGAACAAGCTTTAAGCTACCCTTGCGGCCGATCGCAATCGTTGGCTTGCGTTGGGTTGGGGCTGACGTTTGCGACCCCAAGCCAAGGTTTTATGTCAGTAAAGTAAAGTTAAGCAGTATTCAGCTAGCTACTTCCGGTGGCGACTGTTAAGAAATGGACAAAAGTTTTATTACTTTTACTTATGCTATCTAAGGTCCCTATCTATTAACCACTCTCAACGTTGAGAGCTATAAAAAGCTCCAAGGAGTTTTTTGTTTTAGTGATTTGTAGATTTTTGTTTGGAATAAGCAACCTCATGTAAGCATTTTGTGATTTATTATTGCCTATAATTGTATTATTTTGTGTCCTGCATCTTGGCATGGACCACTTTGTAAACCGTAATTCTGACTACATCGAAAATTTCTCCCCAATTAGTCCCACTTTTTCGGAATTAGTCCCAAAAAGGACTGAAAGATATAAGCGATTTAAATGGTCCATGCCAAAGCAAACCTTCATTTTGGCAGAGACAGGCTATAGGTATCTAGTGAACCATAACGCCTAGCCAGGATCTGATTATTAAAAAAAGTCCTTTTTTATGGATCCCGCAATGCCTAGAAACAAAACGAAATGAAGCGCCGTTCAAAAAATATAAAGGAATGATTTGGTCCATGCCAAAATCAACCTACATCTTGGCGAGGACTTTTGAACCAGGTCACCTAGAGAAAATCTGATTATTGGAAACGATTCGTGTAAATTAGTTCCAAAGCCACAAAACTGTATATGTATATTTTGGCAATCGATCTTAGTTAATTAATTTTAATAAACTCCAATAAAATAAGAATAATTAAAGTAAACTCAACATTTTATAATCGTGCCTATTTTTATTAAAGTTCCTTTCCTAGAAATCTTTTTACTCACCGTATTTTGTAATGCCGTAAGTACTTACCACGGATATCTTATCAGGTGTATTGATAACGCTTGTTTTATCATTACACGTATCATTGTCCACTGCTCCACTTTTGTAGTCGGATCTAGTGCAGTTTCATTCATTGGAAAACGAAAGTTCTCGACAATGCGAATAAACAATTCAAGTGAAACAATCGTGCCAAATCGTAAAAAATGGCGATAAATTGCTATGGTGTTTCAGTAATAATACTCTGTACTTTAGGATGTGCTAGCGCTGGTGACATGTGTCCAAAGAAGTGCGACTGTGATATGGACAATGGGTTGAACAGAGCTACCTGTATTGATCAGAAGATAATCGGTGTAGATGTAGGAGTTCCCAATGGAGTGCAAGTGTACAGCCTTAGCCATAACGTAATCAGTGAATTGGATAATTTTTGTTTCAAGGTGAATCATCATTTACATAAAGACGCCATTAATATATTATTGTTTAGATAAGTGCAGTATTGCACTTGACAATGAACGCCTGATATAATCAAATGGTTTTGTAATTTCAGGATGCAGGGTATCTGTCATTGGAACTGTTGAACCTATCTTACAATTTAATATTTTGGATTGGCCTGCATGCATTTTCAGGATTAGAGAAATTAGCTCATTTAGACTTGAGCAATAACAGACTGAGATACATACCCTCGGACCTCTTTTGGGACACACCGAAACTTACTTATTTGGACTTGTCGTCGAATATTTTCGAGAAAATAAAAAATGAGCCGTTCATTATGCATTCAAATTTGCAGGTAAGTTATTTCTGCTTATTGTGTAATAAAAAATGAGTTTTTAAGGTGGACTTCAATATCATTATTTATATTTTTAGGTACTGAATCTGAACAACTGCCGGATGATGGCTTTACCGGAGAGGCTGTTCATGAGATTGCCGAATTTGAAAAAGTTAGACTTGAGCCAAAACTATGTCATAACTTTGAATACGCAAGTGCTCGTTCCTTTACGGAAATTGCAAAGAATAGAGCTGAGAAGTGACTTCTGGAAATGCACTGCAGACTTCATGTCGGCTGAAGATTGGATCGTTTCCCGTGGTATTATTTATAAAAAACAGTGCATTAAGTTAGCACCTAAAATGTCGGAAAAAATGATATCCCTTGTAACTGTTGAAAAGGAAGAGGTCAATGTCTATGACGTCTGGAATATCACAAGAGAAACGACAGACCCTGGTCAGGTAGATGTGACCACGCCTCTTACCCCTTTCCAGAAGTTCGACCAAGAATTCTCAGCGGTACAAGCTTTTATATTGGGCATGGAGGTGGGCTTGGCGATCGGAGTCATCGGGACGTATATTTGGCTGCGAAAGTTTTGCAAGTGCGGTCAGCTGACGTGCTTGCAGCCACGCCGTCGGCAGAACAGAAGATTGCAGAGAAGAGATGGGGATATGAGGACTAGTTTGCTGTGGAGTAACGTGATAAGTCCGGACCTGGAGACGCCGCCTTCGTACCGGCGACAGCTTTCACTGCCGGACCGCAGTCCCCCGTATGGAGTGCCAATAGTTAGAGAATCAGCGCTGCAGGTCGACGCTGTTCGTCTCCCTGACAGAGCCGAAACTCCGCCACCACCTTATCACGAGTGCCGTATTAATATTTAAAAACAATGTTATCAAAATAGTGCAGACAGGCCTATAAATAACTGTGATTTGTTTATCTTATTAAGTAGTTTAATAATATTTTTTGGGTATAATGTTATCAAAGATGTGACACTTAGTGCGTCGTCGATGTTGTGTCGTCCTCTATATAAGTATTTGGTACAGTCGAGTTCATTCATATGTTGGCACTTTTGACAGTTCATCAACCTTTATTGTTCATAATAAAGGTCAACAGCCTGTCAAAAATGCCAACATATTAATGAACTCGACTGTACCTACTTATTTTTTCGGAATTTAGTGTTATATAAATAAAATCAAAATTAAGTGTAAAATATCTATATTTTTAAATACCATTATCACATTCGATTCTTCATAACTGTTGTCAAAATATAAAATTATGTCAATATAATAAAAATATTCTAAATTCAGACTCATACAGAATTTAATATAAATTCTTTAAAAATAAACATTTTGGGTAACTATATAAACTTTTCGTACATTTCATAACACAACCACGATGGCAAATAATTTCCTATTTACTATGGCATGTCAAAGGCGTATTTTTTATTCAACCGAAAACATCGATATTCTGCGTACTAATCTACGAAAAACTGGTTCTGAATAAGTGAACTTCAAAGCGAATAAATAAAAGTACTCGATACCATACAATTGGAATGTTTCAGTAGTTATAAATACATTAAAAAAATAACACAATAATAATATAATTTGGCTGTAAAAAGGAACACAAGGTTGGAAATGCGTAAAAGTTAGAGAGAAGAAAATAGATTATAAAAAAACTTGCTACATCTAAAATAAAACAATGCGATTTATAAAAAATGCAAATAAAAATGCTATTTACAAAAAGCTTGTAGTTATAAACTCATTTACTTACCCTACTTAACTAATTAATATAATAGTTATGTTTTTCTACGTATTTACAGTAATTTGAATAATACTAAACAATACGTTATCAAATCAGGCACATTATGGCATGTGTATGCATTCATGACCTACTCGAAAGCCTGTATTCTAGCTGCCTACTAACATAATTTTCATATTCGAGTCAAAAACTTCTGCAAGCGTAAAATGTCATATTATACAATATCTGCATACTAACCATTATCTTTTACGTTTTCATCAGTCTCCGTACATTGCTTTGAAGCAATCTCTTTGGAGGTTCTATACCCGCTACCGTTTATTAAAGAGAACCTGCGTTTTTTTGTTTACGAGCTCGAGTCATCGTCTTCTAGCGCAAGTTGACTAATGTTGACGTAGTCTGGATGGCGCGAAAATACGTCCACAAGGTTACTAAAAGTAGGTCTCGCATCAGGGTTGTACGCCCAGCAGTCCAGCATCACTTGGTAGATTTCATCGGGGCAGTTCTCGGGCCTCTCGAGGCGTTGACCACTCTCCACTATTTGTATAGCCTGTAAACATATATAAATTTTGATAATGCGTCAGTGGTCAGAGTAAACAAAATAGATAAACACGATATCGTAATTGATATGTTTACGAAGAATGTTTTGATGTTTGTTATGAAAAGGTATTGATTAAGGAACACTATTGTATTCATCATATTATACTAATTGAATAAGGTAAATAAATTAAAATGCGCTTCGACAATTCGGGGCGACTTCGATTCGACGCAAGATCTACGTAGATTGTCGAAAGATGATATCTTTTTATATATATGGCTTTCTCTGCCGTCGTTTTACGATGGATGATGCGTGACGCCGTAGCTCCAGACGTCGCTGGCGTAACTGAAGGTGCCGTAGTTGTACGCGTCGGGCGCGTACCACTGTGTGTATATGTAGGTACGTGTATACCAACCTCGGTGCCCCTCATGTCGCCGTAGGGCTGTCGGCCGAAGGAGAACATCTCCCAGAGCGTGACGCCGTAGCTCCACACGTCGCTGGCGTGGCTGAAGGTGCCGTAGTTGTACGCGTCGGGCGCGTACCACTGTGTGTATATGTAGGTACGTGTATACCAACCTCGGTGCCCCTCATGTCGCCGTAGGGCTGTCGGCCGAAGGAGAACATCTCCCAGAGCATGACGCCGTGGCTGAAGGTGCCGTAGTTGTACGCGTCGGGCGCGTACCACTGTGTGTATATGTAGGTACGTGTATACCAACCTCGGTGCCCCTCATGTCGCCGTAGGGCTGTCGGCCGAAGGAGAACATCTCCCAGAGCATGACGCCGTGGCTGAAGGTGCCGTAGTTGTACGCGTCGGGCGCGTACCACTGTGTGTATATGTAGGTACGTGTATACCAACCTCGGTGCCCCTCATGTCGCCGTAGGGCTGTCGGCCGAAGGAGAACATCTCCCAGAGCATGACGCCGTGGCTGAAGGTGCCATAGTTGTACGCGTCGGGCGCGTACCACTGTGTGTATATGTAGGTACGTGTATACCAACCTCGGTGCCCCTCATGTCGCCGTAGGGTTGTCGGCCGAAGGAGAACATCTCCCAGAGCATGACGCCGTGGCTGAAGGTGCCGTAGTTGTACGCGTCGGGCGCGTACCACTGTGTGTATATGTAGGTACGTGTATACCAACCTCGGTGCCCCTCATGTCGCCGTAGGGCTGTCGGCCGAAGGAGAACATCTCCCAGAGCATGACGCCGTGGCCGAAGGTGCCATAGTTGTACGCGTCGGGCGCGTACCACTGTGTGTATATGTAGGTACGTGTATACCAACCTCGGTGCCCCTCATGTCGCCGTAGGGCTGTCGGCCGAAGGAGAACATCTCCCAGAGCATGACGCCGTGGCTGAAGGTGCCATAGTTGTACGCGTCTGGCGCGTACCACTGTGTGTATATGTAGGTACGTGTATACCAACCTCGGTGCCCCTCATGTCGCCGTAGGGCTGTCGACCGAAGGAGAACATCTCCCAGAGCGTGACGCCGTAGCTCCACACGTCGCTGGCGTGGCTGAAGGTGCCGTAATTGTACGCGTCGGGCGCGTACCACTGTGTATATGAAGGTACGTGTATACCAACCTCGGTGCCCCTCATGTCGCCGTAGGGCTGTCGGCCGAAGGAGAACATCTCCCAGAGCATGACGCCGTGGCTGAAGGTGCCATAGTTGTACGCGTCTGGCGCGTACCACTGTGTGTATATGTAGGTACGTGTATACCAACCTCGGTGCCCCTCATGTCGCCGTAGGGCTGTCGGCCGAAGGAGAACATCTCCCAGAGCATGACGCCGTGGCTGAAGGTGCCATAGTTGTACGCGTCTGGCGCGTACCACTGTGTGTATATGTAGGTACGTGTATACCAACCTCGGTGCCCCTCATGTCGCCGTAGGGCTGTCGGCCGAAGGAGAACATCTCCCAGAGCGTGACGCCGTAGCTCCACACGTCGCTGGCGTGGCTGAAGGTGCCGTAGTTGTACGCGTCGGGCGCGTACCACTGTGTGTATATGTAGGTACGTGTATACCAACCTCGGTGCCCCTCATGTCGCCGTAGGGGTGTCGGCCGAAGGAGAACATCTCCCAGAGCATGACGCCGTGGCCGAAGGTGCCATAGTTGTACGCGTCGGGCGCGTACCACTGTGTGTATATGTAGGTACGTGTATACCAACCTCGGTGCCCCTCATGTCGCCGTAGGGCTGTCGGCCGAAGGAGAACATCTCCCAGAGCATGACGCCGTGGCTGAAGGTGCCATAGTTGTACGCGTCTGGCGCGTACCACTGTGTGTATATGTAGGTACGTGTATACCAACCTCGGTGCCCCTCATGTCGCCGTAGGGCTGTCGGCCGAAGGAGAACATCTCGCAGAGCATGACGCCGTGGCTGAAGGTGCCATAGTTGTACGCGTCTGGCGCGTACCACTGTGTGTATATGTAGGTACGTGTATACCAACCTCGGTGCCCCTCATGTCGCCGTAGGGCTGTCGGCCGAAGGAGAACATCTCCCAGAGCATGACGCCGTGGCTGAAGGTGCCATAGTTGTACGCGTCTGGCGCGTACCACTGTGTGTATATGTAGGTACGTGTATACCAACCTCGGTGCCACTCATGTCGCCGTAGTGCTGTCGGCCGAAGGAGAACATCTCCCAGAGCGTGACGCCGTAGCTCCACACGTCGCTGGCGTGGCTGAAGGTGCCGTAGTTGTACGCGTCGGGCGCGTACCACTGTGTGTATATGTAGGTACGTGTATACCAACCTCGGTGCCCCTCATGTCGCCGTAGGGCTGTCGGCCGAAGGAGAACATCTCCCAGAGCGTGACGCCGTAGCTCCACACGTCGCTGGCGTGGCTGAAGGTGCCGTAGTTGTACGCGTCGGGCGCGTACCACTGTGTGTATATGTAGGTACGTGTATACCAACCTCGGTGCCCCTCATGTCGCCGTAGGGCTGTCGGCCGAAGGAGAACATCTCCCAGAGCATGACGCCGTGGCTGAAGGTGCCATAGTTGTACGCGTCTGGCGCGTACCACTGTGTGTATATGTAGGTACGTGTATACCAACCTCGGTGCCACTCATGTCGCCGTAGTGCTGTCGGCCGAAGGAGAACATCTCCCAGAGCGTGACGCCGTAGCTCCACACGTCGCTGGCGTGGCTGAAGGTGCCGTAGTTGTACGCGTCGGGCGCGTACCACTGTGTGTATATGTAGGTACGTGTATACCAACCTCGGTGCCCCTCATGTCGCCGTAGGGCTGTCGGCCGAAGGAGAACATCTCCCAGAGCGTGACGCCGTAGCTCCACACGTCGCTGGCGTGGCTGAAGGTGCCGTAGTTGTACGCCTCGGGCGCGTACCACTTGATCGGCCACTTGCCGCCGTGGCTCGCCTTGTAGTACGAGCTGTCCGTTGATAACGCACGCGATAGACCGAAGTCGCTTATTTTTGCTTGTTGTCTGAAATGAAATGAGCGTAGTAGTAAGAATTGGCGTGTAACCTACCCTACTATATGCTTAGTATTTTTTTTAAAGATATTCTTATTTGGTAAACAGATATCGAAATCAGCCATTATTAGGACACATCCTGTAACCCCATCAGTGGGGACATTAAAAAAATATATTTTAAAAAATAAGGAAGGGTGGATAAGGAGGATGGACCATAAGATTACTTACATGAATTTGTTGAAACAGATCAATAGCTCCTCATCAATATATTACGAGAACGAATCCGATATACATATTACATCTCATCGATGCCCATATCTTTTCTAAACTATTGTACAGTAATGACAGCGGGGTCTCATTAGCCTACTGCTTGCGGCTAATTCAAACGAGCCAGCGCACGAGAGATGTCATTTGTCGGTTGAGTTGAGACAGAGTCTACTGCAGAAAGAGAAGCGCTTCGGAGGCGCTAATAATAGGCAACAGCGCTGTGCAATTTTAAATTATACTTTATTGCCGACAGCGAAAGTAGCTTATTATTTGATTGTCCTCGCGTGGATGGACTTCTATACGTTTAGTACTATTATACCTATATAATCTGTGGTAATGTTAAGGGTTATATAAAATTACCTGCTAGCCAGCAGTATGTTCCTGGCAGCCAGGTCCCTGTGCACGAAGCGCCTCCGCTCGAGGTACCTCATCCCGGCGGCGATCTGGCACGCCCACAGGCGCAGCTCGCACCCCGCCGACACCTGCTCCGGCCGCCGCACCAGCTGCTCCAGGAGAGACCCCAGCTGGACTAGCTCTTGGACCATCGCGAGGGGAGGACCCTGGATGACAAATAATCGTTTAAAATAATTGCGAAATATTGTTCAAGTTAAAAGGATTTGTCTAACAATTGAGTAATACATTTTGCGGCAACGCAGACTTATTGTTAAGTATTGTACCTGGGCAATGGCTTCTGATTGGCATAATGCGTTTTATGTGCGGGGCGAAAAAATGCAATAAAAAAGCATTCAAAGCATTTTGCTTGCCAAACGGCAAAACTTTGTGGTTGTCAGTTTCCGTGAAGCCGCCTTCATTGCTACGGGCGTGGTGTCGTACGTAGCTCGTAGCACTGAACCAAACTCCCATTGTGTAGCGCGTAGCACTGAACTCTCCCTCACCTACGACTACGCCCAGCATCGGGCAGCTAAACGATGGATACTAGAATAACCATAGAGTACATTATTATTAGAATAACTATTGAAACGTACCAATGAAATGCCGATCAGTCGCACTATACACGGATGTCGTAGCGTCATCATGAGCTTGGCCTCGCACAGAAAGTCCCGCTTGTTGGTTTCCGTGTGCTGCGGCCGTAGCGTCTTCACCGCTACGGGCGTGGTGCCGTACGTAGCGCGTAGCACTGAACCAAACTCCCCCTCTCCTATGACTGCGCCTAGCGTCAGCTCACTCATTGGGATGAACTCTACGATTATAAAAAGGATCCATTAATTATATACCTATTTATACCCTTCAATGCCCGCCCCATTGGCGTCTATAACACTTTTTCTAAGTAGGGAGATTGCTCTGGCATTTAACTCGGTTTTACTTTCCTCTATGTTTTATACTTTTTTGTTTTTGCAATATCCTGTCTGTCACCTTGGGATCCTATTTTTGAATCATTCGTTTTCAATCGTTCGCATGACTAGAACGTAGTGATTACTTGCTCAGTGCGCATGACTTGATCTGAAATCAGAATATTTATTTGCACAATATTGTGTACATTACCTACGTTTAAAGTCTCATGTGATGCGGCGTAATGTCACAATAAAATTGGTCACTTCAAAACGGCTGATCAAAGACATGTGACTAACAACTGGCTGACCAACAAGCGATTCAAAAAATCCGAATTTTGATATTTCGAATAAAAATAAGTAGTAAAGAGCGCTCGACGCCAGCCGAAGGATTCAAAAATAGGTCCCTATATAGTTTACATAATTTTGTGTAAAAACACAAACCTACATCGATTGAGTAATATTGTTATGAAAAAAATCTATATTCTAATTTCTCAAATGGTTAAATCTAGTCATCATCACTCGGTTAACAATGATACACCATCATTCTTTAAATTGCATTTCCAATTTAAGAAATTAAGCTTACAATACAAATTAAATGAAGCTAATAAGCTTCAACAAAAATATCTCACCTTGCGAAGTAGACACTGCCCGCCCGAGTTGATGGATATTTCGTTGTAATGGAGAAGTTTCATGATGTTAAAACTGCTTTACTTAACATCATAAAATTAAAATATAGCCTTAAATTAATATACTAGTAAAAAAAAAATTATCTGTCAGTAAAGGGCAGAGTAATAAATATGTAATTGAAGTTGACGAATTTTTGCGATTGATGCGATTGTAAGTGCGTGACATCATCCGACCTGTTGCTTGTATGGCGGTGGCGCGGCCGGCCGCTGGTCCCCGATAAGCGAAATTATCTTAAAATCGCAACTTTCACGTCCTGTAACTTTTTCATTTTTAGAGATAATTTGATAATTCTTTCACAGTTGTCTATAATTTGGCCTTAATTTTAATAATAGAGAATAAAAAAAACTAGGAAACTTCTCCATTCTCCGGTAGGGTGACCATCGCGCCGTTATTCGACGGCACTTTATACGTGTCGTTGTTGTTCAGAGAGCCGTTGATGAAATCCGACGAGAAGTGTAGGTTGCGCGTGAGCAGTGGCTACCATGAGTTGATGCAAACTGTTTACGTTACCGTAAACTATCGGATATACTGCTCACAGTCAGTGCGAGTGAAAGATACAAAACGATAGTTTACGGTAACGTAAACAGTTTGCATCAACTCATGGTAGGGCCAAAGGTTAGAGGAAAATAATCTTTAGTACCTATTACCAACAAAAATATGTTACCTTGTAAAGTAGACAACTGCCCGTCCGAGTTGATAGATATTTCGTTGTAATTCTCCAGTAGGGTGACCACGGCGCCATTATTCGACGGCACTTTATACGTGTCGTTGTCGTCTTGTGTCTCCTCGTTGTTGTTCAGAGAGACGTTGTTGAGTTGAATCAGACGAGAACGACAGGTTGCGCGTGAGCAGAGCAGGTCAAAGGAAAATAAGCTTTAGTAGACTGTACAACCAACAATAATATCTCACCTTGTAAAGTAGACAACTGCCCGTCCGAGTTGATAGATATTTCGTTGTAATTCTCCGGTAGGGTGACCACCGCGCCATTATTCGACGGCACTTTATACGTGTCGTTGTCGTCTTGTGTCTCCTCGTTGTTGTTCAGAGAGTCGTTGTTGAAGTCCGACGAGAAGGAGAGGTTGCGTGTGAGCAGGTCAAATGCGTTGTTGTTCATTGGAAGGTTCGGTGGGGACATTTTGTCGTCGTTCAAGATGTCGTGTTTGACGAGGGATAGCGTCTGGTTCATCGCTATGCGGCTCGGTGACGATTTCTTTGTTCTGGGCATTGTGGAGAACTGGAAATGAAATAAAAATTACTGAATTTTCCTTAACAAGTGTTTTACTTATAAGACGTGGACCGTTGTTATAGTTCTAACAATTCTAACAACAACAACCATTAGGGGGGTTCAATAGTTTAATTTAAATTATTGTAAAATATACCGGTATCAAGTTCGAATAAAACACTTTGTTTGGAATGACTAATATGCTGCATGAGGCTAGCTTTAGGGCTTGGGCCTGCCTTACATAATACACACATCAACTTTGTCTAGGGATACAGGTGTTATTTCCATACAAACGAGGTAACCTTGAAGTCTTGGCTATCCAGGGAGTGAATGGAGGTGATTCAGATCGCTATACACACCTAACTGATCTGACCAGCATTCTAAAAGATTAATGGACATGTTTAAAAAACCGCGAAAATAGCATGAAAATGTATGGAAATCCTGAAACTGAGAACTCTGACCCATCAATCTTTTAGAATGCTGATCAGATCAGTTAGGTGTGTATAGCGATCTGAATCTCCTCCATTCACTCCCTGGATGGCCATCATCAGATCACAGCACAGTACATCTCTGGCAGAAAACCAAGGCTTCAAAATTACCTCGTTTGTATGAAAATTACACCTGTATCCCTAGACAAGATAATGAGTATATTATTATTGTTGTGCTAAATTGAATATCACTCTACTACGTTTTAGGGTTATAAATATTTGTGTACCAAGTCGCTCTGAGCAGTTCGACCGCGCAATGAAAAAAGAATTTTGGCGACGTGCCACGCCGGCGTGCGACTTCAAAAAAAAGGAAGAGCTTCTCAGTTCGTCGGATTTTTTTTAAACTTAGAGGTGGTAAAGCACCGTTGTGGTCCATTGTTCACTAACCAACAAAATTAGTATTGACACGGTAATGTTATCTATCAGTATTCCAACAGTGGGCAGCCCGTCGGGCACGCTGCTGTAGTGCTCCACGAGCCGCTCCAGTACGGGCCTAGGTCTATGACCGCCCACTAGTGCTGGGACTGACCTCGGGCAGCGGCGGTTTGGGCTTGGGCGGCACGGGCGCGGTGAGGCGCGTGGGCAGCCCGTCGGGCACGCTGCTGTAGTGCTCCACGAGCCGCTCCAGTAGGGCCCTAGGTCTATGACCGCCCACTAGTGTTGGGACTGACCTCGGGCAGCGGCGGTTTGGGCTTGGGCGGCACGGGCGCGGTGAGGCGCGTGGGCAGCCCGTCGGGCACGCTGCTGTAGTGCTCCACGAGCCGCTCCAGCGACTCCAGGAACGGCCCGTCGTCTATGAACAACCACTTGTTCTGCAACAAACATATGCGCCAATAGAAACGGGAAAAAAGCAAATACTTATAGGAGTTGTTCTACCTAACCTAGCAATAAGTGACAGATTACAGGTGTTCGATGGCGCAGTAGCTTACACCCGTATTTACAAACATTACTATGAAGTTTCACAGTGCCCGCCGCGGACGCACAGCGTCCCACGAACCAATCACACGTAATACGTAAAACAAACGAACCAATCATAAAGCTTTATTTCAACGCAATGCATTCGCGTAGTCAAGGGTCGTTTGAGTGTCGTTTGTGAATACAGCACGGCTAGCACAACTTATGAGGTGACATAGACAGCGACTCGACAAGGTTTCTCGCATCTAAAGAATAATCACTGAAAAGTATTGGCAATATATCTTATTATGTCGGCCCTGTATCTTCCTATTGTATATTTTCTCATTAGTTAAAAAGGAATAGGCCATTTTTCCGGTGATAATCACTTATTAATTGATATAAGTAATAAGTCGCATGCATAGAGTAACTTGTATTATGTCGCGTGCTGTAACCCCACCAAGACAAACTGTCGTCTTTTGTCAAAAAGTGACACGTGATGTCGCTTTTCGTAAAGTTGTGCCAAGAATCTTACATTAATATTCTATTACACAGAATATTGTTGTGCTAACCATAGCAACAAAATTCGATATGAAGTATTGACTGACATTAGTTCGCGAGTTATGTCAATTCTATTGTCAGTTGTGTTAGTTGCATGCGACATAAATATCTATGACATAATAGTAGTTTGTTACACAAGGGACGTAATAGCTTCTTACAACCGAGGTAAGCATACTACTTTACATCATTCATGCGAGGTAAATAAAACATTTTTACCATCGCCACTCGAAAAAGTGCGTTTAATTCAACAATAAGAGTGAATAAAACACTGTTTTATTCACCGAGTGAATAAAAATATTTTGAATTTGGAAAAAGCGCGCATCGTATGAATTATGTAGGAAAAAAAATAAAACGTGCTGAAAGTATGGAGTTATTCATAGATAAAGCCATGGTTATACAAATAAATTAAAAAAAATATCCCACCAATTTTATTTAGGTTCTTTTTAGTGTCTTATCTTTGGGTTCTTTTCTAAAAAATATCCCACCAAATTAATTAGGTCCTTTTTAGTGTCTCATCTTTGGATTCTTTTCTATATATTAGAGGGAGATTAGATGTTCAGTTTTGCATCAGTCTGGTACGATCTTCAGTCTGTAAAACTTCAAAGTCTATAGCTACACACTGATGAAATGGACTGATACCAAACTGATCATGTAATTCCCCTCTTAGCGTAGGTTGTTTTAAATGTCATTGGAAAACTTCTAGTTTCACTATTTTCTATATAACCTACCTATTTAATGTTTAAATACTTATTACTGATTACCTAACTAAATAATAAAAATGTGATAACTATTTAATTATATAGATAATTAGGTATAAGTACCTACTGCTATTTGTTTTCTCGCAGTCAATGGTAAAAAGTAGAGTACACAAGTCGTGAAAAAAAAAAATCATCTCGGTCCTTTGTATCCCTCGCTTCGCTCAGGATTCTACTTTTGAACCCCTCGCTACGCTCGGGATTCAACTCTAGAATCCTTCGCTGCTCTCGGGATCCAACTTAGTCCCTCGAACTAAATTCCCTCTTTTTTCACTTGTTGTATAATCTACTATTATATTGGTATGACAAAATGATTTTTTCATTAGAGAGAAAATATTTATAAAAAAAATTGTTATTAAAATTAATAGTTAAGTACATTGTTACAATTATTAAAAGGCAGTGATACTGGTTAGCCAGGCATGTGCACTGTTTAGATAGAACGTTCCATTTTCAAATTACTTTTCAATACAGTTGCTCGAAAATGTAAGTTTACGATGACAGTCGAGCGTGAGGAAAGTTGATTTTACCGCACGCCGGCGCCGTGCGTTTTTGTTTACGAACGTTTTTTTTAATTTCTACTAGCTTCCGCCCGCGACTTCATCCGCGTGGACAGTAGAAACATACTGCAACCAGTTTAAAATGACCCCTTTAGTGTATGAAAGCTAGTACTACGGAGAGTTCAAGCTGTTTCCCTGGTTCCACCCACCTGAATTTGATGAAACATAGCTTAGATTTTAAGTTGGACCTCAATCTACTAAATTGTGAAAAATCCATCAAAATTAGTTTAGCGGTTTTTGCGTAATTCGCGCACAAATATTTAGAATTTACAGTTTTATTATATGTATAGATTGCAATTTCAGTAGTACCTATAATGTTTTCTCGCAAATGTATTGAAAGGTTTTTTAAAACTCCTTACCAACCTTGTATCATAAACTACTATTACAATTCAAGCATAGGGTGAATGCTTTAATTGTAAAGTACACTTTACCATTCAAGCTATGCAAAACTCCTTAGTGAACCAATTTCTTTTCTTATTAAATTGACGAAACTTTGAAAAAAAAAACAATGCACTGTGTTGCACATGCCAACTTACACAGCCTCTTACCGTACTAGTAAATCCTAGTTTCCGAGCAGTATGATGTAAATGTACGAACACGACGCGACTCTTTCTCACTCGAGTCGCGCTAAGCCGTGCTAGCGGTGCAGGTGTTAGTGCATTCGGCCTGTGTTTGCTGCTGTTAAAATCTCGAGCTACTCCATTGCGCTTTAAATTAATTGTCACAAGTACATTTCTAGTAATCTGGATTGGATTTGTTTATGACCCCCATTCTTATCCGTTCCTGTGATCCAACAGTTGGGACAGATGATGATGATAAATGATAATAAATACACACCTCTCTCCTGACAATGAAGTTATACGGCGTATTCTCGCAGAGCATGGTAAGCACAAAGGCACTAGTGTGTCGCTCGCTGTACCGCAGCAGGAAGACTCCATCGGGCGTGCACTCCCGCTGCCGACAGTACTCCTCTAACGTCCGCACCGCCTCGTCGCGGCTCAAAGTGCCGTGGTACCATTCGCTTTTTGACGTTTGGGGCGGCTCCGGTGCGTGATTTTCTAAAAGAGACAGTTCTTATTTATGAAACAACTCCGATATTTATTACTGTTAAGACATTCTGATGAATAAATAAAGATTTTTATATGAGCGCAATGATAACTGAACACAGATCACTTTTAGTGATCTGGGGCCGTACCATACCAGCTAACGCTTCCAACCTCCGCAAATCTGCCGGGCTTTAAATTAAAACAGGAAAATCGATACCCAATCAGGCCAAAATGACGAACCCCAATTCATGATGTAACATCGATAACTTCCAAATAACTTCAACAAATAGTACAATACGAAATACCTTACTTCGATTTATCTTTTTTTAAACGTAAACGTAAACCAACACCTAAATCTGATTCGGTGTTGGTTTACGCGCGATCTAACTCTTGAGGATGCTCCGGCTTGGGGCGAAACACCTATTGGTGAAGGTGCAATGCAAGGTGTGTTGCTGTCTTGCTAAATGCAGGTATTGTGCACTGATACTTTGTGGTGTGCATGTGCATATTTTTGCGGGCGGGCGGGCGGTGCATCTTGCATAATTATATTGTTTGCTAAAGTACCTAAGCTACATATATTTCATTTTTCAAAATGGTTTGGGACTTCCGCCAAGTGACGACGCCTGATTCAATCAAATACATTCGAATTATCGGTTCGAAGCCCGGCAGTGCCGTCGAAGTTCGAAAAGTTATCCGGTAGGGCCCCTGCTATATGACTTCAACTCTACAAACTATGTGGTTGCTGACTAACTGAAACTCTAGTACATATAAAACTGTTATCACTTCTTCTGTAATAATTATGTAAATGAATGATAACTTACTCAATAACTGATAGCATTCTGTGTGTCCGTAGTGTTTCGCCAAATCTGCTGGTGTGTCTTTTGCTAATGTTCTTGGATGTGACGGTGCTTTAAGTTTTAGAAGAACCTTGAAAATAAAAGTGACCTAGTTAACCTAACTTCTTCGAAATTAACAGTACACATGCAGATAAAAAATTAATGAAAACAAAATAACATATTTAGCATCAGAAACCTCTAAATGAGGATTGAAGCGTACCCAGACGATGGACTTTTCTGTCCGGTTGAGCCTGTGCATGATCTATATTAGTAAGAGCATCAAAAGAGCATAAAGTTGACTATAGAAATATCCCAGAAAAGTTCAATCTTTTTCCCTAAGTAGTAATAAAGATATGCGCGCACTGGATCGAACAATGTCCGTCGTGCATCGGTCTTTGAACACAAGAGAAAAAAAGTGGCCTCCTCTACATGAAAATATAAAATATACATATACGAACTAAATGTAAAAAACATTGTTTACATCCTAAGTGGTGCAGTATAATGATGAGGAAAATGCCCGCTGTTGTCAAGATTGTATGCGGCTAATGTAAGAAAACGAATGACATGTCTCTTGTAATATATACGAACCTTGATGCATTCTATGTGTCCCCGTTGCGCAGCGTCGTGCATCGGGACTTTCCCCGTAGGCGCGTGCCTCATCTGATAGTTGGCGTTTCCCTTCGTTATCAGTAGTTCCGTTGTGCTTGGCAAATTATTCTGGCATGTATACTGTAAAATAATTAGTCGATTCACTCTTCGAAATAGATAACTAAACGGTAAACAAGCTTTTGTCCGCGGTTTGCTATCATATTTTCAATACATTAAACAGTCAGTCACAATTTGCCATAAAGATAATTTACTGCACTGCGATAATTTGTACTGTACTGTAGCTATATAAAAAATCTAGTTTTCAATATAAGATTTTTTATATTACATACAACATTGGCAAACTAGCATACAGCCCGTCTAACCTGTAAGCGAGCCTTGTTACCATTAGGCTATGAACAAACTAAGAGTTTCTGATTTTAAAGAGGTTTCATGAAAGAGTTACTAAAACTATAGATAGGAGTTCTATCTAAAACGTGGTACTGAACCTTCAGGAAGTCTTTCAACCTAGAGGGCTAGGAGTTCTATGCTCCTTACCACTCAAAACTAGTGTCTTCACCACAGAATATAATATAATAGTACTACGAACAGAAGTCCATCTGCGTGAGAACAATCAAATAATAAGCTATTCTCGCTTCACGGCAATAAAGTACAATTTCAAATTGCACAGCGCTGCGTGGCTATTACTGTATACACCTTTTCTTTCTGTCCGTTAGTCGCGTAGGTCTGTCTTAACCGACACACGACATTCCTCATGCTCAGTGAGCCGCGAGCAGAAGCTAATATAGAAGTTTAAGCGCTGAGCTTCGTTCAAGAATACCCTAGATGTCCGGTCAGAGTCAAAAATGGCACCTCAAATAGCGTCCCTCTTACAAAATGGGCGCTTATTTTGCACAAAATAAGTGATAAAAGATTTGTTTTTTGCACAAAATAAGCTTATTTTGTACAAAATAAGAGGCGATTATGTACAAAATAAGCGCCAAGTTTGTAAGTGGGACGCTATTTTAGGTGCCATTTTTGCGTACTGTTTTAGTTCGTGTAGAGTTATCTAGGCTATTCTTGATCGAAGGCGCGGAGTGAAGTCCCCCCGTCTTCACTCACATGTAGCGGCGTGTACCCGAAGGAGTCTCGCACGTTGACAGTGGCGCCACTCTCGATGAGTTTGGCGAGGATGTTGTCGCGGCCGGCGCGCGCGGCGATGTGCACCGCCGTCTGCCCGTCTTGGTTCTTAGCGTCGCGGCTCCGGTAACCGCATGCCAACATCTGGGATACTATGTTGAAATCGCCGGCTTCGGTCGCTCTGATAAAGGAACATTTAACTGATTAAACAGTATACACCTACCTAATGTAATCCTAACTTCCTACTATTAATATTATAAACAAGAAAGTTTGTGGGTTTGGATGTTTAGATGTTTGTTCCCCAATCACGCAAAAACTACTGAACGGATTTGGTGGAAATTTGGCACACAGTAGATAGCCTAGATTAAAATAAAACATAGAATACTTTTCTCCCGATATTCCCACAGAAACGGGAACCACGCGGGTGAAACCGCGGGCGGCCGCTAGTTATTAATAATTTCATTGACCAATAATAGTTACCAAGAATAATTAGGTATCCTGTCTTTCGTTACTACTTCTCTGATGAAGACAAAACTTTAAAAAATCCTTTATTATAAGTAAAGTATGTATAAAGTCAAACTTAATGTTACTGAATATGCTTGGTTCCTTTTTTTGTGCATTCTTGCTTGCAGAGCTCTATTTCATAAACATTACTGTACTAACGTACAACGTACGTTTGGTGTTCATTGCGTTGCCAATTTCAAACTAGAAATAAACTACTCACAGACGCCGCAATGTATGCGAATTACTAAGTAAATTACAAATTGTAGTGTTTACAAAATAGGGCCTAGGCAGTGTATAGCTTAACTAACTTCAAACTACTGTTTGCTAATACAATTAAGTAGTTAATTTTCTTTGCCTATGATAAGCTAATTATTTCATTTTATTTTAACCTTGAGAATAGCCATAGCACACTTCAATGGGAAGTAATAACTATTTAATGAATCACTAATATAAGCAGTGAATGAATCATCATTGCCAAACACAGATGTCTTGGATGAATGCTAACTATAATATTATTATCACTAACATCTTCAAAACAATTGTGAGTATGACTAAGAGTAATGTAATTAACATTTAAAATAATATTCTGAAATTAAAGAATGACATTCCTTAGATTTTATATTTACTTTACTATTTCCTAAAGAGAAATAATCAATTTATATAAAGATATAAAATCTAAAAGAAATGAAAATGCTTCCTGTGTAAAAAGAACAAGTAGGTATGCTAGGTACTGTATATTATCACTATTATGTATTCTGTGATATTATACAGTCAACGCCACGCTGGGCTACAACGACAACAACAGGGTACTTAATCAATATTAAACTTAAAATGATGTACTTATAAGTAGTACAAAATAATTTGCCGATTTTTGAGTTTTTGCATAATTGTGGTGTGCTGCTGACTGTACCTACTTAAAACATAAAGTAATTTCAACTGTAATTTACAGCAGACTAACAATCAGCTAATGAATTACAACATAATGTTACTATTGAATGCCCTATAAGTTTTTCACTACTAGTTATCATAATTAAAGATCTTTTTCCTGACTTGATACACAATAAAGACATCTGCTAAAGACGTAATTGTAAATTGTAATATATTCTACACATTTGAAATTCTACACAGAGTTAGTCATGTCCACAGATGTCACGAGATTGAGAAACATGTTATGAATTTAAGATGAAATATTTCAGATCATTGGCATTGTGACCGCCATTATGTTGACATGATGATAATATACAAGAGCATGTATTGTTCTCTCGATATTTATTCAATAAATGCCCTAACAATGCATTCAACAGGAAATCATCAATAAAGTTGTTAGTAGGGATGGGCACTTTATTATGTACCAGACCACTACCAGTTTAAATAACTGCAGTTCAATAACCTTTGAACTTTTTACACTTGAAGCATACAAGAAACTATTGTTATACCTAGTTTAGTTAACTGACGTTGACTTTGTTCGTTATGATAATTTTAGATTTAAATTGAGTATGTACAGGGAAGTGTTTATCTACACTACTATCTAGCTAGTCTATCTACTCCTTAAACAAAGCAATGTTGATAGTTCATCATGAGTTTGAACATGAAAGAAAAATTAAGGGCAATTTGTGTTATTGCCTCCTTAATAGAACTTCCTACTTCTATGATGCCATCTTTATTAGCTGTTGTGTTGGCAGTAATAAAAATATGCTTAATTTCTCACAATGCACTCTATTAAAACTTATACCTATTAAGCTATTTAGTTGTTTTTGAAAATTATTTTTGCTATTAGTTATGTTAAAAATGATAACTTTGGAACTTTTTAGTAAAACCTTCAATACTTAAATTATGCTTTTTTGTTTTAATAGCATATCTTTAATTTAAGCATAGTTTTTAAAGCATCAATTAATAATTGTTAAAAATATATCAAGTGATTTCCAATAATGTCAATATCATATACTCGAAAGTACTTTTATTTTAACAGCAATTTAGAGGATACAAGGACAAAGTTCTGTAGTGGCCTTTGTCGACTTCCTACATATTTGTATCACATTTTAGGTGAAATCATTATTATACAATACATACTCAGATAGGGCTGCCATATGTCCTGGTACACTGGGTCATATGCCGGTTTGAAGCGTCGTGTCCCGGTGTCTCGATGAGCAAGTAGTACTTAAATATTACCAGTTTTTTTAAAGATCCATGGTTTACCTGTTTCGCTATTTCTGTACTAAGTTTCTCGATCGGCATCACAGAATATATGGCAGCCCTAACTTAGCAATCTATTAAAAATATATTTAACTTTTTTACTAATAAGTCGGAACTTACCGATGTAAAAGATTAGTTGTTCCCTGTGTACGAGATTCGTGCGGTGGAGGCTGGCCTTTGCAAACAACTGACAGACGGGTAACCAGCCCATTGGAATCACCTCGGTAATGCTGTATTAGTGTGTCTAACCCATGGACTGTTGTGTGTTCTTCTATGGAGAAGAATGCATCCTCACCGTGTCTCCGAATTTGGTAATGTACAACTTCACCCTGAAAATGTTTATATGTGTTTACACTAGAAAGGATGGATAGCCAGCTTAGTTCCTACCTACACATCATATAAATTTGTTGTCATTAAACAAGATCAAAGCAAGATGGAATTCTTTGATTGTTATATGATTTTGAGGTTATTTTTACATAAACATGCAATTACCTGATGTAACACAGAGAGAACATAGTCTCCAGGCGAGGTGTTGCTTTCACGTACCAAAAAAACACCATCCTCACCTTCTGTAACCAAACGAAACAATGTTAGGTTTCATCAATGGCAACTAGTGAAAACAACTATTGTTGGCAATATTTACCTTCTTTCAGTAACTTTTCGGCAGTGTCTCTTGATATCTTTCCATGGAACCAGTTTACATTATCTTCTCTATTCATCCTCAACAAAAAAGAGTTTGTCTGAAAAGTTAATTGATAACTTGTTCAACAAGTGTCAGATGACTACAAACTTCTGGGCATTTCACTTCTCTGTTTTTTGCAGACTTGCCACAAGTCTAGTTAAGAGACGTTTAATAAATTTACATTTATTTCTAATCCCAAAGAAAATGTTAATTTAAACATGAATTAAACTAAAAACAAATGCGTACAAAACAATCAACTTTTCTTACAAAACCACAGATTAGATTACCTACTAAATAGTTACTAGGTATACGCTACGTCAATACGTCAAACGTCAAAAAAAGTATCTTGTTGTCTTCTCTTTCTTCACAATAATTCTCATTCATATGATTTGTTTTATTTCACTCTAACTTGACACATAAATAAATAAGCAGTCACTTAACATTTGAGAGGCATAAAAATAAAATTGTGATTACGATAAACATAGCATAGTTCAGTTAGTTAAAAAGAGATAAACAACGTTCAACTAGCGCGTTTACTTGTCCGTATAATACTGTTGTAGACGTCACACACTACACTACTCAAATAAGACACTGATAAGATTTGTATGATGATTCATAAACATTAAACGCAATAATTTCGGAACTATATAACAATTTATTTATTCAATTTATTATTTTATTATTTCTTACCTTCAATAATATGAATGACGTCATGGTTGTTAACATGTTAATAACTTCACCAATACGAATACGAAAGTATTTGGGCAACTTTTTTGAACAGTTCAAACTTTATTAATTTTCCAGCGCTCGTGAACACTCATTATTGTTTAATATAGTTCGTATTATTTTAACGCGAATTGTTTAATAATAAAAATAGTGGCGGTAAGCGGAGTGCGTCTAGCAAACAACCGGCAGACAGGCGCGGTATCCCCGACTCTGCCTTCCAACGAATGACTCATGCAAGGTCAATTCCGAGAAATGAATCACCCACCGACGTACTCAGTTCCACAATGGTATAAGTAGTACACATTCCCTCACGGCACTTCATTATTGTTCAAAATTAGTAGGTATTAAAGAATAGGCACAAAATATGATGAAAGGGGGCAATTCGCTCCGTTCGGTTCGCTTGTTTGACAGGATCTATCTATTTACAATGTATAAGTGTACCCATAAAGTTAATATACCTACGGAAGGTATATTGACTTTATGGGTGTACCACAGTTTTACAATCCTTCCATGGTCTTGTACTAGCAATACATTTTTATCAACACCATCTATCGAGCCTACAGTTTTTTGTCATTTTGAAAAGCCCTCATTTAATAATAATAATAATAATAAAAGTCTTTATTCAGACATATTTTTTAACAATATTTTTTTTAATGTTCATATTATTTAATTATTTATAAACTCATTAGTACCTATCTATTAAATTATTTGTGTGTTTGCCTGACAAAGGCCTCCCCCAACTCTTTCCACCTCTCCCTGTCTTTGGCTATTGTTGTCCATCCTCCACCTGCTGCCTTAGCGGCCTGCCACGTTTCCTCTTCCTATTTCCAGTAAACCAAGACATAATTGTTTTTGACCATTTTTCCTTTCCCCTTATTGTATGTCCCGCCCATTTCCATTTGAGTTTTCTTATTGTTACTGTAATGTCTTTTGTTCTTGTGTGTTTCTTTATCGTTGTAGTTCTAATTCTGTCAGATAGTTTCTTTCCCATCATGCTCCTTTCCATGGCGTTTTGGCAAGTTTCAAGTTTCATAATGTGGGTTTTGTTGGTTGCCGAGGTTTGGCCGCCATATGTGAGTACTGGTAAAATGCAGGTGCATGTCAAACAATTTCCTTTTAATGGTCATACTTACATCTTTGTTTTTCATAATTTCTTTAAAACTCCAATATTGTTTCCATGCGTTTCCAATACGTCTATCTAGCTAGACAGACAGACGCGGCGAGGCGATAGGTTATCGTCATTTAATAATTTATTTTTATTATACGTAAACCAGCCTGCCTATATAGCATGACCGATTTATATCGCGTGATATAGCGTTATAACACGTTCAACTTTCAAAAAGACAAAAGAATTTGACAGTTGAGTGTCGATAAAATGCTATATCACGCGATATAAATCGGTCATGCTAGGCAGGCTGCCTAGCATGACCGATTTATATCGCGTGATATAGCATTTTATCACGATTAACTGTCAAAAAGACAAAGGAATTTGACAGTTGAGTATCGATAAAACGCTATATCACGCGATATAAATCGGTCATGCTAGGCAGGCAGGTCAATATTTAAAAAAAGGAAACAATATTGTCCCCTTAAATTGTCTCTAATATTTTTTGAATAACTCTTCAACAGTTTTCATTCTTTCTGTAAGTTTTAAAATCCATTAATTTATAACCATAAGTGGCCACTGTCGTTTCAAATGCATTTTAAAACTAGAACAAATAAATAAAAAATATTGAAGAGTAATTAAAAAAAAATATTAGAGACAATTTAAGAGGGCATTATTTAAGATTCTTGGCATTATTGTTTCCTTTTTTTAAATATTTACTTGGTTTACGATTAATAAAAATAAATGTATTGGTGGCGCTAGTTGGCCTATTATAATAGGTAGGTATGTACTTATAGGTAGGTACCTAATTTTATCGAGAAAACACCCACATTTTGAGGTGAGGTCTATCCTTTCCCTTCCCCTATTGGAGTGGATTGTTGACGGCCCTGCCAAAAATATAATA
Organism: Agriphila straminella; assembly: GCA_950108535.1. Classification (NCBI taxonomy): domain Eukaryota; kingdom Metazoa; phylum Arthropoda; class Insecta; order Lepidoptera; family Crambidae; genus Agriphila; species Agriphila straminella. Next base: position 6,232,140 of record OX467306.1, on the reverse strand, counting down.
ATAGATACTAATTTCACCGGATCTAGAAGCATTATTATGTATTCAGTGCTAGAAGTCATGCATAAAGAAAGTGACATTATGAATGATTTGCATTCTATCTATGCCTCCGACTGCATGTTATTATAATAATCTTGTTTCCATCTTTTCAGTTGACTTGTTTTTTGATGCAGGAGTGTTTTTTTTTATTTACTTACTTTTTTATTTATATCTCTTATTTATTGTATAATGCGGTCACTCATAATATAGGTAGGTAGCTTTTTGAAATCCTTATTAAGGCCCTTTAATTTGACACCCATTTCCTAGCGCCGCCAATCAAGAAAAAATCATTACAACGAAATGGAAATAACTATGTTAAGGCGGTTGTATGACCGAAAGTGGCGCCCTCAGAAGTTTTTATTTAATAAGTTATTAATAGAAAAAGATTTTAATAATGTTTATCGTGGAGATTCTAGGCCCCATGGTCTAGTATTTTTAGAAGGTATCACTACATGCCCTCGTAGACATTCGTAGAAGTAGATAGCAAATGTGTCAAAAACGGCCACTTTTAGCAGTTTTGCTATCTACTTCTAGCAGTGACTATGAGGGAATGTAACGATACCGTCTAAAAATACTAGACTGTGGGCCCTAAAATCTCCACGATAAACATTTTAAAAATTGTGTATTAAAATTATAATATTAAATATAATTCACCGCGGCGCCACTTTCGCTCAGGGTACCACCTTAAATAAAATTCTGAAAAATATAAAAATTCGAATACTTACGAGTTTTTTAAGAGCTAATAAGCTATCAACTATTTTTGTATGCCTTAAATTCTTAGTTTAAATATGTTCACGTATAAAGCCACTAAGGCGTTAATCCAGGTTTTAACTACACAAACACATTTAAACCAGGAAAAAAACGCATAGAAAATCGTTTTTAACTAATAAGTTACCTTCTAGTTTTTATATTTTTCAGAATTTCATTAAACATAGTTATTTCTTTGTAATGATTTTTCTTGAGTGGCGGCGCTCGCTTCCCTTCATTAGGTAAGTATACAGGGTGTCTCAAAAATTTTGCCAAACTGAGGGAAAGTACCTTAAATATTAAAGATAGGAAGTTTAACAGAAAGAATTCATTTTGTTTTTAAAAATAAATGGAACTGCATTCAAAGATTTTTTTAAAATCGCATACGATTCGATACAAACTGAAACAATGTAATAATTAAAATTTAAATGTTAAATTTCAAGGTCTTCCTTTTGTTTAAGAAGATGTGCCACTAAAGAAAAAAATAATCCTTATGTTATGTTATAAAAAATTTTCGTTGTTGGTGCGTTCGATTCCTGGTTAAAGCTGGCGATTTTAAAAAAATCTTTGAATGCAGTTTCAATTATTTTTAAAAACAAAATGAAGTCTTTTTTCAGTAAAATTTTCTATCTTCAATATTTAAGATACTTTCCTTCCGCATGGCAAAGTTTTGGGACAACCCGTATAGCACCGTACAGCCGAAATGTGTTTTTTTTAACGCTTACATAAGAACACTTAGGCAGTCAAGAAGACAAATCTCGTTCAGCCGTTTGAAATAAAGAATATGAGGTAATAAGGAATATTACACATACAAACATACAAGATACGCGCGAAAAACATAACCCTCTTGCAGTCGGATAAAAATCTAAAAAAACAAAAGTACTCGTATACCTACCTACGTAGTTACCTAAAGAAAAATATTTTTGTTCCTAACTAAGTTACTGAACAAGCAATATTGTGAGACACGGCGGTGACTCATGTACCTATGTCTATTTGCAGTGCAGCCTCACAAATGAGATCTCGTGTGAATCACCTTTATAAGATATTTCTCAATTCAGGAAGACAATGGCTCCAACGACGTCACCCGATCTCAGTGCCCTTAGCACGAACAGCTATCGAAAAAAATAACGCGCGTAAAATCATTCGATAGTGCAATTTTGTATTGGAAATTTGTACAAAGCCATCTATCGCCGAATAGCGAATAAAAATTTCCATAGATAATTCTCTATCGAGTAATTTTACGCGCGTTTTTTTTCTCGATAGCTGTTCGTGCTAAGGGTACAGATCAGCAATAAGTATTATCTCTACATACAATACAAGTAATACAACCTTAATGTCCATCAGACAATTTTGATGTCCCCACTGCTGGGGCACAGGCCTTCCTTATGGGTGGTAAGGAGGATGGGTCATAACCCACCACGCGGGCCCAATGCGGATTGGTGGGTGTTAACGACTGCAAATGCAGCCGGGACCAACGGCTTAACGTGCAAGTAATATCGCGCAAGCTGAAACTTATTTAAGATCTTTACACCGTGTATTTAGGGAGTTTTATTCAAACTTATGAGTTTTTTTTTTAAATCAGTACCTAATATGAAACATAATTTAGATATGACAGATTTTGGTTTAAATAGTTTTTATGACGTTATTAACTTGCTTTGCTAGAAGTACCTACATACCAACCTACCATAAATAAAAACGAATGGCACTATTCAGCGAGAGTAGGTTTACATTCCCAACCCAATTTTCCTTTCTACATTTTACTCTCAGATTTATTTAAATAGATCAATCGTTATACGCCTTTTACGCGCTCAGCTTTCAGGTTGAAAATCTATGAAAGAAATTATTAAAACAAAACGATTATCAGTGATGTAGGTATGTTAAAGTTAATAGAGAACTTTAAAAACCAGTTTTACCTATATAGAGCTTTTATTACTTACCATTTTCCATTAACAGAAAACCCCATTATCTTATTTTATAATAATGATCGAACAATAGGTGTGATAATTTTTTGATAATTTTCTCTATTATAACTTTTAAATCTAGGTAGGAAAATTTTCAAACTTGGAGAATATGCATGTTATGTTATGTAAAATTGTGTGGCTTTAAGTTGTCCTATGACGAAGGTATTGCCAGCTTTTCATTATACCTAATAATTATCTTTCATTTTATATAGGCTTCGATCAAGAATATCCTAGATAACGCTTCACAAACTAAAACAGTACGCAAAAATGGCACCCCAAATAGCGTCCCACTTAGGTACAAACTTGGCGGTTATTTTGTACATAATCACCTCTTATTTTGTACAAACTCACATTTTATATCACCTATTTTGTACAAACAAAATAAGCTTATTTTGTACAAAAAACACATCTATAATCACTTTGTGCAAAATATGTGCGCCCAGTTTGTAAGTGGGACGCTATTTGAGGTGCCATTTTTGAGAGTCTGACCGACCGGACATGTAGGGTATTCTTGATCGAAGTATATTATAGGTATGAAATATGATTTGGATTTTGGTCCTTGGAAAATATTCAGAAGAAAATCTTGTCCTTACGCTGCCGCAAGCCGCTGTGTTTTAGAGAGAGATAAAAACCGCCTTTTTACGCATTCACTAGAAAGATTTACATATAAGTAAGATTGTAGATTTCGAGCTCTATCACAGTCAGTTTATCATCCGATCTATATTAAACGTAGGTACATGTAGGATTAATATCCCTTTTAGTTGCTTTAAATCGATGTTAAATTGTACTTTTCAAAAGTTTACTTATGTAGGTACCTTAATTATCTAACTAAACTAAAGAAAGAAAGTATTTACGACTATACACAACAACGTAAACCAACGCGACAGTGGCGGTGTTCAAACCGATCGAAATGTTTATTTACTTTCATTCTATCAGTGCGGTCTGCCAGCGGCTCCGATCTACCTGCAACGAGCTAGGTCGTTGAGTTACGCAAGTTTACTGGGAACTTGGTTGTGTTATAGATTGCCTTTCGATCCTTCATTATGGCGCCAACAGATTTACGCCAATAACGATTTAATGCGCAAGTTGCATTGCGCTTTACTTAAGTGTGTGTATACCGCCATCCTATTTCTTTTATCGGTCATCCAGATCGAACGAATTTCGTCCATGACCAAACGGACTGCAGGCTATTAGGTACATAACATACGTACCCTTTATTGGTTGCTCAACCATATGAAAAAATACATTGGCTCAAACCAACTGTTTAGCACCTGCGCTACTCAACATCATTTATAATGCGCACAGCAAAGGAGTGAAACTGCCCTCTTGGTTCTGCATTTCAAAGAAAAACAAAGAGTGAATAAAACGAATCATATGCAACTCCTATGTGTGCTCGCTCCATCGTAGATCCCACTTGGCTCACGGGATGAATTGGGAACAAGAGCAAACCCATTTATTTATTAATTCGCCCATCAATCCGTATTGGGCCTACACGTGAAGGTTGAAAATGAAAGTTCATCAATAAATCACTATACAATCACTATACTTACCTAAAATAGGTAAGTACTTTTATTATCACTTACTTTTTTTTTAAATTACGCTTACCACAATCTTTCAGCAGAAAAGCAAAACCTTCTTTAGAAACAAAAAAATAACATAGTTTCAAAAATTAGATTTGAATTAGATATATTTACTATGCTGAGAGGTTGGGAACCTGATGACCTGACATATAGGCATTTATATGTTTAGTTTAGGCGTCAGTCTCCCACAAAGTATTACTTTTGTTAGATATAACTAATTGTAAGTACTTAGTTTATAATGAAACTAACACTAACAGCTAGCTGTCTGTATGTATGTTGTGGAAGTTATTTTTTTTTTAAATTTCATTTTCTTGCTTTTTATAAGCTGTTAATTTTGTTTTGATAGTTTTTTTGAGGGATTTGATTAGTAATTAATTTTGTGCTTAAAATCTTTAAAGGTCCTCTAACATTTGACATTACAGAACTAATTACACTTACTTACTCTCAAGTGTATATGATAAATGCAGGTAGTAAACTTGCGTTTCTGAGTTAACTGTGCTCATTAATTAGATGAGTTTAGATGTAGAGTCAATATTTTTTTCAAAAATATCTAATAAAAAATTTGAAATAATGGTCTACTGAGACCTATAAAAAACTTAAGTTTATTATATTATTCAACTCTCAAGCTTACGCGCTTACTATATAGATGTGAAATAAAACCCTTTTGAACGTGTAGGTACTTTAGTTCTACTTTTTCTTAACTGTCCATAGAATTTGATGTAGGATAAAAACATGTCATGAAGACGAGAAACTAGCTACACGACAGGATTCTTGCTCTGCCGATGTAGTTGTGGCTACTATGCATACTATGCAGATACTCTGACAGAGCCTACAGAATGTCAGTACATCCAGTGCACATTAGCAGTCGTTATTATTAAAATTTGCTGATTGTACTGATTTTGCATTATTTAGTGTAGGCTGCACCATGTGTTCACTATAATTCAGAAGCATCTATTTAAAAATAAGCTGAACCTGAACCACAGAGCCTTTATCGACTTCTTACTTTCAGATAGGCTGTATTACTACATTTATCAAAAAACAACCATCTAAAGCATACCTATGTCATCATAAAGCCATCTAAAGGATTTAGGAATGGATTCATTGCCTGTACGTAATAAATCAACCGATTTAAAACCCTTACAACGTCACATACAATCTAACTGACACATCGTTGAAGTGGCATAATTATGGAGACAGGGTCTACCAAAGCAGCCTGAAGCCGCGGTGACTTATCCAGTTTCTACCAGGCAATGGGCAACGGTCGATGACACTCCGCCATCCACTGCCGCTATGGTGCTCCCGATGTACTGCGCGAGCCTGTGATGGTGAGCTAATCGATCGTGCCAACTTATACACTTTGCTGAATAACAAAATAAAATAATTATTTCTAACCGACAGTTCCTTGTCGTGACACAGTCTGTGGCGCTAGGTCCGACAAGGCAGCCTGGAGCCGCGCGATGACGCATCCACTTTCTACCAGCCAGTGGGCAGCGGTCGATGACACTCCGCCACCCGCCACCGGCCACCGCTCGCGCTCCCGATGTCCGTACACGGCGCGGCGCGAGCCCGTGATGGTGAGCTAATTACCCACTCGCACACTTTGCCGACCACTATTCAATTAAGTGTTATCTATTATTAGAATCGCTCTATTAGTGCATGTACCTACTGTGGAGGAAGATTTCTTTTTTTACTACCATCACGGGCAATTTCGATATAAGTATTTCTTATGTCAATAACTACAAATCAAAAGCGTAATGATTAAAAAAATCATTTGAAATTTTTACCTTTAAATTTTTGCACAGATCTTTAAAATATTGATAGAAATAGAAATCCAATGACCTCAAAATTCAGTGCAAAATATTAAAAAAACAATATTGGACTTGACTCAGAACCGATTGAGCAAAAAGTGGCCACTAGCGCCGAATGCCGATGATGTAATCAAATCACCCACACTATCAATGAAAAATGAATAAAAAATCAACCAAAGCTAACTGTATTACTATCAAGTCTAAAAACGGAATCACACAACAATGTGCTTTGAGTAAAAGCTTTAAAGATGGTTTTTTACCAATGATAATAAGTATAATGTTTATAAATGCAATAGATCATACCAGATAGGTGATTCACCGTTTTGAATACAAACTTAACTATCTACCTACATGTACTCTATGCTACCTACTAGTTTTTAGAAGGTAATAAAAATTTTGGTTGATGGTAGCGCTTATGGCAAGTCTGCCTGGCTACCACCACCTTAATCTTACCTAAGTCTAACGCCATAACAACAATTTAAAAATGTCCAGTTAGAGGTAAGATTTCAGTTCCTCAGTGATGATGATTCCGGGTGTAGTGCGCTTCCACCATCGGACTTGTCCTCACCTAACGTCAGATGAGGTGAAGGCCAAGCACTGTCCCGTTGTGCATAAAAAAACATTGCGATGTAAGTTTAGCATTTTATACAGCTATATAGCTTTTTCTTTAATTAATAACCTAAGATGAATATTATCTTCTATTGCATTTTTTTTCTGGACTAAGAAATCGCGTAGAAAGTGAAATCATTAAATTTACGTTATGTTATTTCAATACATTTTATAGCAGTTTTTGTAGCTACTAAAAAGCTAAATAGGTAGGATTTCGTATTCAAAAAAATATAAAACTTTTAAAATTTTGATATCTTGTCCCTTTTATATTTTCTATAAATCAGAAAACAACTATTTGTTTTCGGATTTATAGAATTTAAAAGATTAAATAAGGTGAGACTCGAACTATTTTAACTGTAACATAGCATAATTTTCTACTTATAACATCGTAAATGCAAAAACAGTCTCAGATCGAGCTATAGGTTTTATTTACATTTAAGAAACTTAAAAAACAGCTATAAAACAATAACGCCTAAATTTAAGAAATATTCATCATATTTAGGTAAGTAACTAATATTTAAACAGTTTCAGTTTTCAGAAAAAATCCATAGGTACAGAAAGTTATAATTTAGTTACCTACATCAGTGAAATGTGCATAAACAAATTGGTACATATAAAAGACATAAACGCGTGTTTTATTTTTTACTTTTGTGGTGATTACAAAAATGATTTCATTTATATGCAGAATTCATTGGATGGTCTTCCATCAAATTAAAATAAATTGAGAAGTGGAGTTTCAGAAGGGATCGTGTGATATTTATTGAATTTTTTAGTTGTACCTAGGTTGTACAGTCAGCAATAAAAGTTGTTTAACGCTTTGGTACTTTGTCATAGCAACTTTTTTAACACGTGTCTCACGGTTTGAAACATCAGTCAAAAAAGTTACTATGACAAGGCGTTATGTCAAGAATAATAAAAAAGAAGAGTAAACATAGAGCTGTACGAGTAGAGTATAGGTCAGCATAAATTTTGAGTTAAATAAAAAACACGGTTATAAACATGGCATATTGTTTTATTCATGCAAAATATTTTACGTGATAAAATACGTATCAACAATACAAAAACATTATACACCTAAAGCATATTATGTTTATACTTAGGTATGCATACTTATTATTATAGCTAGATTTAAATAATATAATTAATACCTTTAACACATAAGATGACCATTCAGTTCAACACATATTATGTTTAATCACTACCAGAATACAAGACAATAGACACCATATTTATTCATAAATCCTCTCTTTTAGGCCAAAGCTTTGAATTAATTTACCATTATCTCGATGGAATTTACAATCAAAATATTGAAACATAGATATACAGCGCATGCTGCTCTTCTTCTATATTAGTCATTTGGTTCCCGCGAGGGGATGGTTCCACTCATGATTACAAGCAACTTTTACTATAGGGCCAATTCTGAAATCGCGAAAAAAAAATCAGATGTTTCATACAAAAGCACAACCTAAATGTATGGAACAGCCGATATTTTTTTCGCGATATCAGAGTTAAAGTTGCTTGTAATCATGAGTGGAATCACCCCACTGCGGGAACCAAATGAATAAAATTTACGCTGTAGGTATATGCGTTTAATTGCTACGAATGAAATTTTTTTCGGTTAGATTTGTCCCCTAATAACTTAGATAACTTTATACGGAGCTTATTTATTTTTCCAGTTTTACAGTAGGTTTAGGTATACTGAAATGATTCACATAGTGATTAAAAATAAAGCAACGTCATACTTTAAAGTTTTCTCCTCTCATCATCATTGATAAAATTACACAAGTACACCTAAAATATTGGAAAATATTATGTCGTTACTTTGGATATAACATAAAGTAATCGTTTGATTTCAGTAGATTTTGATCTTAATAGTTATACTTACGTATAAGGTTACACCATTCTAGAATGAGACTATATCTACTGCCGCATTGCAGTTAAACAATCTCGGTAATTTGCGAAAATAGTTACCAATATATGTATAGCTAACTATTATCGTTAAGTACCTAAATATATAAATATTACATCTAAATTATTTAATTGCCTAAAAGTATGCTGCTATATATACAAATGCACGTTAAATTTACAAAATATTTTACGCTAAGTGACGTAATCTATAGATTAGAAGTTACGAGCTAACTATAATATTTAAGTATGGTTCAATCGCCTGCACATGTACCCTAAATAAAAGTTTAAAAAACCCTTCTTAATACTAAGTTGGACGGTCTCTAATCACTGGTTTCAAATGAAAGCAAAAATCACAACCAATCGAGTGAACAGGAATCCAATTGCCATTTGCCATAGTTAAATAATTTTGAATCATTATGCTTAATTGCAAAATGCACTGAGGTATATATATTATTTATTATGTACAACGTACGTAATAGATGCAAACATTTGTAGTCCATTTACTTTACTTTAGGACTGAGGTGGTTGTGTTCCATTTTAGGGAGCAAACATTTTCTTCTTGGTGTCTGTTGTGTGCGAATTAGGTACATTATACTTCAGTGGCAAAATGTAGCAATTTGGCAAAGGCGATACAAAAAAACATAGGTAAATGTTCAATTTGTAGCCTACTGCAAAATATTAAAAAGGTAACGATCTGCGCTCATTGAAGAAGACCGTTTAAAACGAACTTACCTAAATGAAAAAAAAAAATCTCAAACTATGCATTGCTCGATCACAGCAAAATGTTAAATTATTAAATACAATGCAATACAATGCATCTAATCTAAATTTTTATCCAATATTGTTAACATTATAATAAGTATAAAATATTTAAAGAAAACAATAAAAATTTGTGCAGTGTTAATTAGTAGAAGCAAATTAATATTTTTTAACTTGCCATTTTTGGACTGTATTAGGTAAATCGGGATTTATATCTAAAATTAATCTGAAATTATTGAATATTATAAAGTCTAATTTACATTTTCGTCGATTTTAAAGTTAACTTAAAACATAATATACAACACTTATTCTAAGTAGGTACAAAACTCATGCATTGAGTATTAACAAATTAAATACTATGACGTAGGTACTAATGGAGATTGTTTTTACAGTGGCTTTGTTGCTAGGTATCAAAAAAAATATTGAATTTGTGGCTAAGTTTAATTTTAATGCAGATTTAAAAAAAAATAAGAAATAGGGAATATGCATAAGTCACCGATTTTGATAAATTTGAGCTTGATCGCTGCGGACACTTGTAAAAACATGATGGAACAGAAAAAAAAATGAATTATTTTGGTTTTATCACACGATGAAATCAGGGGAAAATAACAATATTTTTTTCATTTTCGGATATAATGCTGTCATAACTGTTAGATAAAATATCGAAAAAGAAGTAATATTTTGTATGACACATATGTACTTAAACGCAAAATTTAGAGAGATAATTGAAAATTTTTGGATAACTCCATATTAAACGCGCTTGAAACACACCTGAAACGTGACAAGTGACGTCACAAATCATGACCGTTTTGTAGAGCGTTTTTGTTTAACTTCAAGTAACTATATCACGAGAAAAAAAACGCAAGAGAAAAGTTTTAATATTACAGTTGATCTTCTCACGCTACTTTTGATTTTGGATACAAAAAAAAAATTGATGCATATTCCCTATTGCAAATGGAACATACAAGAATTCAGACATGGGTGTCTGAGAGAACTTAATAATTATTGTTAAACACAACTGAATGGCCACAATCAATGTAAGAGAATTCCATGCAGTTTTTCCACGAAAGTGGGTTTTAATTGTGAGATTCGGTGTCGTAACTCGTAGCAGTCGTCCTAGTGGGTCGGCGACGGACGTCACAGCAGTCGGTATCAGCGCGATTGAAGAAATACCGGGTGTAACAAGACCTTCAACGAAGCCGAAACAGAAATGGTCCTGATGATGGGCAGAATACGTAGACTAACTACGTATTCTGCCCATCATCAGGACCATTTCTGTTCAAAATTATTGCTGGGAAACGATTTTAATTTTTGTTGTTAAAAAAGCATTGCATACATTACAACGCAATGTAACGCGTACTAAAGACCGCGCCTGCGAGTGAATGCTACACAGATGCATGCGGCCGAGTTGAAAGGCAACGTTTATGTGCGTGGTCATGAAATACATTGAGTGATGACGTTTTGAAGCCATTGTTTTTTAAGAAATACATAAAATTTTGATAATGTTTCTGTAGACAAAAGTTTGGAAATAACGAATAAAATAAGATATCAATAAAATTTTGAAAAAAAAAAATTTGACTTTGACTTTCAATAACTTTGTAGCTATTAGTTTCCCAGGTATAGTCTAAAAGACAAAAATGATCCTGATGATAGGCGGAATGCGTGGACTTCGGCTTCGTTGAGGGTCTTGTTACACCCGTTATACGTGTTACAAAATAACCCCTAATGCCAAATAATAGTAGATATGGACTATCAAAATGATCAATTTTCACTATGAGACCAACTCTGAAATCACGAAAAAAACGGCTATTTCATACATTTTGATATTTTCGTTATTAATTTTTGTATGGAACAGCTGACTTTTATCCCGATTTCAGAGTTAGTCCCATAGTAAAAGTTATTGAGTTTGATTGTCCCTATCTACCATTTTCGGCATTCGTTATAGTTGGATTCGAACAATCTTTAAAACACGAACAGTTTTAAAAACTAGGTATATTACATCGTGTCTGTCGACTTCGTGTAGTTTTTCCACGAAAATGAGATTTAAAATTTAATAGGATCTGGTAAAGCTGCCCCCCTACTGAAATGGCCAACATTCTATGCGTTTGAACGCTATGCTTTAAAATAAGAAGTAAACTATAAAATTACGAGTCGTACGTAAGCTTGTCAATTCCATACTAACCAACGCATCAGTCTGTGATTTATATTTAAGCTTTAGTAGTAAGCGTAGCGTTCAGACGTATAGAATGTTATGTTGGCCATTTGATAAAGGGCATGTATCGACCCGATGTTTTCGCAGGCTTAAAACTAAGTTCTGGATGTAGAGAAACAAAGGCAGTCCTTATAACTTGAATCCAGGGTGCTGACGACTACGTCATGGGGGTAGCGAGGGGGGCAATCCCCCGAAATAAGAACTCACTAAGTAAAATCCTTTTTCCTGTCAAGCATTTTTTTTAAATAGACCAATTCCCCCTTAAAACTGCCCCCCCCTCCACCCCACCGAAAAGCTGGTGCCTGGCTACGCCCATGGACTACGCGTAGCAGTTGTCCTCGTCGGCCTGGTCGCTGCAGTCGATGGTGCCGTCGCAGAGCTGCGCGAGTGTGATGCAGCGGCCGTCGACGCAGCGCAGCTCGCCGGCGGGGCAGGGAGAGGCGTGCGCGCTCTTCGAGCCCGGCCGGAACATGGCCGCGTCCTCCGGACCAGCCGGCAGGAACTCCTCCTTCTCTGTGGCCGTGCTGTTGGACTCGGCGTTGTCTTGGGCTTCTTGCGCTGCCGCTGCTTTCTAGAAGTAGGAAAAAAAATACATTTTATCTCCTGCAGTGTACGAATAGAGTTTGGTCAACGAAAGATGAGACTCGGTTGGAAATGGAACAAATTTTGCGCCTTTTTTTAAGGTTCAGTTTCCAATAACTTAACCTCTAAACGTTAATTTAACAGGGAAAGTGGCGCCGCCATTTCAATCTCATCTTTCGTTGACCAGACTCTATATATGTAGAATATTATGTTTATGGTAGATACCTACTACTTTCCATCCAAATTTTATTTCAGCTTCAGTCTATCAAAACCCTACTGCTGAAGCACAGGCCATACTTATTTATTTAAAAACTATAGGAAAAGAGATCATAATCCATCACACCAATGTTATGATATCGTGGATGTCTACTAATGCAACTGAGACCAGTCAACAACGGCCTAAATCCTATTAACACGTTTTTGATACGTCGCTCTCTTGTTTATTCGGTTTTTAACCGACTTCAAAAAAAAGATGAGGTTATCAAGTCTACGGTATTTTTTTATTTTTTTATGAATGTTTTACCCATAAACTTAATATTCCACTATGTTTATGGTTTTACCATAACATCGCCAGTTGTATTGTAAGCCGATTTAAACATGAGTTGTCAATAAAAAGAACAAAGTATTGATCGTCCTGGTATACTAAGTATGAATGAAGCTAACAATATTTGCTGAGATACTATATGTACATACCCTTAAAAGGGAAGCTCCATCGATGACCTTCTCCAGTTTATTGATGGACGTATCCAAATGTGTCAGGTCTGGGTCGGGCACTGTCGGGACGCCGCCGAAGGTACGAGTCTCCGGGGGACTATCTGTCTGGTTCTTCACCGGAACTTCCTTCTCTTCAACAAAGAACCCGAGATCACCTACGTTAACGTCTTCTACAGATTCATCTTTAGGAGTAGTATTTTCGTTTTTCTGTTCAGGTGCTTGGTTTTTGATCCTCTCTTTCAAGGCTGGACGATGATAGGGCGACAGACGAGATAGCGACGGCCTGCGCGTAAAGTTCCTTTTCAGAGCGTTGTTACTGTCGCTTGTGATGAGAAGCTCCTTGCTGCTGTCATTATCTCCTGTTGATATTTTTATAACAATAATGTACTTTCTCATTATAATAAACTACCTTCACACTTTTTAATGAAAATTAAGCATTTTTATTAAATCTCAGTCTGTGACGTGATGTAGTGCTAAGATGTTTCTTAATAAGTTCAAAGTAATATCAAGCAAGCTAATAAAAGTTTAGTCAGTCAGCCCGTGACCACGGCCGATGCAACTCGGTCGAAACGTCGGGAAAATAGGTAGGTGTGAAAATACTTATCATTAGTTACGTATGCGTTTGATTCCTGTCCTGTTATTTGGCTAACGGCTACCCAGGAATAGAACTTTAGAGTCCTATTAGAAGATTCATGTTCTGACTAATCAGACTTAGTTAACTTTTAGATATTCAATCAGGATTCAAGTTTCCAATTGTTCGAAACATTTAGTATGTTTCGAACAATTGGAAACTAAATTTTTACAAATATCCTAAAAATTGCTCGGATGATTGCGAAAATCTATCTTAATCTTAAATTCCAATTATGCGGTCCTTAGCAATCGACCTAGGCTTTTTGCAAAGATCGGGTTTATACGATTATCTTATGACAAATATAAGCTTATAAAAGGTCCAGCTCCGCTAGGTAGGTACCTATTTTCTGATTTCTCATCCGGCCGGTCCTCGCGTGGTTGGGCGCGGGCTTCCTGACAGCGGGCGCGGGCGCGGAGGCGGCGGACTCCTCGCCGGGCTCGTGGCGCCTGGGCGGCGACACGCCGTGGGCCTCGCACACGGCCGGCAGCTCGTCCTCGCCGTTAGAGCAGTCCGAGTAACCGTCGCATATCCAGCGGCTTTGGATGCAACCTCCGGATGCGCATCTGGATAAAAGTAAAATAAGATCATGTTTTCAATGCTTATACTCTCGCCATCAAATCAAACTCTATAGCCTCTGAATAGTTAGTTGACTGAATATCCAACTAGAGATTACGTTAAAATATTGCTATTGGACGATAATATTGATCGTTCACTAAACGCAATATTATTTGGTCTCATTTTTTGATGTTACGAAGTGGAACTACTGTCGCACGATTAGGTATTACGGCTCGGATTTCGGAGAAGACCCTCGTATGCGGATAAATTTTCGTATTTTGTCACAACTAAATTAAATTAATTAATGTGATATTAGTTTACCGGAATCCTTTACACTAACCGGTATTCGTTAGGCTCGCAGACCACACATTTCTGCTCGTCTTCGCCGGCGCTGCAGTCTTGGGTTCCATCACAAATCCAGTCCCTGGGCACGCAGGAGCCGTCCCCACACTGGAACTCGCGCAGGAAACACGGGCTCTTAGCCCCCACGCAGTTGCTCGTCGAGAACTGCTTGCAGTTGAAGGCAGCTGCTAGATCTTTGGGTATCAGCCCATCGCAGCTGTCCGTTATTGCTGATGATTAACAACAGGCGTTATGAAATTTAGGGCAAGGTTTCACAGGTTAACAATTAATGATGTCAACATACTTAAAAAAACCCCTTTTGACGCATAATACCACATACGCAAAATACCAACTCGAGATTTTGTGGTGTTAAAATACCAACTACGTATAATCCAATAAACGCAAAACACCACTTGGGACTTAGAATTATTTTGTCACTGAAGTGAAGTGAAGTGGCCAAAGAAACTATTTCGCTAACGTTCCTCAGCTATCCTAGCTAGGTTAAATCTATTCTGTTTAAAACTAAAAGTACCAGGCTAGCATGAATGTAAAGGAAGTCTTATCATACCTGTTTCAGATTCGGTCAGCATAGTCCCCACAGCCCTCAACGGGAGTCCTAACTGCTGGAGACTTTGTCTTTAGGTACTGGTAGCAAATCAAAGTACAGAAAGTAGTTTTTTTCAATCAGTCAATTACGAAAAAGTTGGTGTTATGCTTAGTTGGTATTTTGCGTAAATTAAAGTTGGTGATCTACTGCTTAGTTGGTATTTTGCGTAAGTGGTATTTTGCGTTTGTGGCGTATTGCGTAAAGGTGGTATTTTGCGTATGTGGTATTATGCATCTAATCTAAAGGAAATAAATTACTTAATAATGACATTTGTTGGTGTGTTGTTGTTCAGCTAACTTCTGGTTTCTAAGGTACATACTTAATCGGAGGTTATCAGAGGTTTAACTTTTTCGGAGGGTTCTACATTATTTATCTGGTTTAAAATTAATTTTATTACCTACTTTAAACCAGATAATTTTGACCCCTCCGATTAAGTTGAACCTTCGATGAAATACCTCAGAAACCGGGGGCAAGTATAATTCTATTGTCCAATACTCACCTTTGCAAAGATTGTAGCACGGCATTTTAGGTGGGAACGGCGGCGGGCTGCACTCCGGTTCGAGGAGTGCGCACATGAACTGACGCACGCGGTCGCTGCAGTTGGTGGCTACTAAGTACCCCACTTGGGGCATCAGCTCCAGGAGGTCCACGCCATTGACCACCGCCGACGGCCCCGCCAGGTCGTACGGGAGGACGCCCCTGCAGAAAGCCAGCCTGGTCGACCCACATTGAGGCACTGAAACATTAATACCAAAGTTTTTATATTGCAGATGTAAATCTACGTATTATGTTGATTTAATACATGTATAGTTACATCAGCAACTGAAATTACAACACAGAACATGGTTGTTTATTGTTAGTTAAGAAATGAAAATAGTGTTAATGTTTAACTTATACACCAATTATTATTCACTACGAATTATTTATTATGATTAAGGTAATTACTTACCTCATAATTTACCACATGCGCCCTTGATGGAATTGAGTGACAAACTTACCGTCGTAATTAACATTGACAGGGTACTTTTTCGTCGTGGAGTCATCGCCATCTCGCCAAGTCGGGAGCGTGGGCGACACCCTGGTGTTGTATGTAGAAGTCTGCGTGGTCGATTTCATTTTTTCTGCATCTTCAATAGATATACCAAAAAGCTTAGAATGACCAGAAGTGAAATTGACATGGTCAAACCCTGGTAAAACTGGAAACTGGGGCTCATGCTCATAAGTGTTTTGTGTTACTGTTTTTTGAATCGGAGGATTATAATACTGGCCCTTGTAAACGAACTGTTGCGGCTTGGCGACCGGATTTTTCTTCGAGATAAACTTTTCTCCGTAATTGGGGAAGTCATTAAGTGTCTCAGCTTTTACTATAGTCTCCGTGCTCGTCGTGGTCGTAACGCCGTTGCCGTCTTTGAAGAAAATTTGCAGTGGTTTCTCTGGCTTTTGAGTGATGTGAGGCTTTGATGTAGAATCGTCTGCCGATACGGCGTTCGTTTCTTCAATTACTTTTGGGTTTCTTTGTTTGTCGGAATCGGCCATTTCATTCCCGTATTGAACTTCTGGTGTAAGATGGTCTGGGAACACTGGTTGGGCCGGTAATTTCCTCGTCGTACTGGATTGTGTTGTTGATATTACAAAAGCAGTATCATAGGTTTTTTCAGTTTCAGCACCGTAGAAATCTATTTCCGGTGTTTTGGTACCTGTAATTATTGTTATTACAGTGCACTCTACTTTAGATAAAATTCAATCATACACAAAGTACATACACAATAATACACATATACTACTTCCCCAATTGCCCATGTGCTAAAACTATAAGTGCTTAAACCCCACAAATACAAACATCAAAACACTGAAATATCGACCAAAAATTTACCATTACAGCAGGTATCGTCAAGTTCTTCATAAATTCGTAAACTTAAACCCACATCAAATCCTATATTATGTCAATCATTCATTGTTTTTCGAATTGCCTTGGTAAACAGTGAAATTTTAACCAAAAACTAATTATTCCATACCCTGTGCTTGCGTAAAGTTTCTATGCATTGGTTTTTGGTCGTGACTGCCTAGCACTTTGTCGTTTTGTGCGCCCGCGCCAGCAACCGGGTCCCAAATAGTGCCGTTACCGAAATCCATGTTGGTGTCCAAGTTATCTGAAACATTAATAATTTGTAAATTTGAGATTTTTGCATTCACAATGCTAATTCTAGCATATTATTTAGTATTATTAATAATTTGTCTAATATTAATTCACACGCAGAACGAAAAATAATATAAAATGATGGCGAATAGTTCAACTTATTTTAAGGTCATAATCGATCATTGTTTTCTCTAAGAAGAGTTTCGGAAAACAGATTTTAACAATTAGTTTTACAATTTATTTTGGTAATATTTTCTATCATATCGTTATGTCAACAAACTTGAAGTTTTTTTATGATAAACCTGAAGTACTTGTAAGTTACGTACAAAGGGACGTAACGTAACCATTGTAAGTTATAGGTATACTAAACTTTAGATGTGAAAAGCTGCACAACATATGGTGTTCTTTCTATGCACATCGGTAGTTTGACGAATGATGTAACTGCAAGGAGCTGCACCATCTCGACGTTCCGTAACGCGCGTGTCAAGCGGTGAAAGCCGAGTTCAAGATGTCACGAGGGTACCTCAGTCTATTCTATCCTGCTATATATCTATTATATTAATCTTAATCGCGATTTTGCAAGGTGTGTAGGCTTCCGATATCTGTATGATTGCAAGCAAAGCTCTTTAAGAAAGTTTATTACATATTTAGAAAACTTCAAAATATTTTTACATTGTTTTCATTTAAAAAAAACATCCTCTATAAACTGTTCTTATGGTAATGCTAAAGGCAGGTTTTTAATTTTCTCTAAAATCAATTTAAATTATATAATGACATGAACAAGTTGTTCTATTACCTACATTTTAACCTTGGGACGTCCGATATGATTTCGATATGAAGATCCGGAATCATTTCGAATAAAAAAGGTGATTCTGACCTATAACTCTAAATTGTGTTAATTCCTATCGGCAGCATTGAGATAATTATTTCGTAGTCAGTAATGTATCTTAAAAATAAGGGTATTTTTTCTTGTGGTATGATATGTAAATTCGGTATATTATTATCCTACCTAAATATTTAGATTGCAAAAATATATATAAGCATTATTTAACACGTTCACGGACGCTTCGTCGAGAGGCGGTACATAGGTCCTACTCATCATCCCCCTACCCTTATCCCAATTTATTTGGGGTCGGTGCAGTGCGTCCTTCTCTTCCATTCCTTCCTGACACTCGTCATCTCCTCATCCACTCCCTTCACATTCATATCATTCCGCACACAATCCATCCATCTTTTCTGCGGTCTTCCTCTTACTTTCCAGCCTTCAACATCCATATTACTCTTCTAGTAACAGGTCCTACTGTACGCAAAAAAAACTACCTACCCGTCGTCGACGGAGCGTTTTTCGAAAATTGTCTTTGCAAATGTGTATGCGAATTCGTAGATAAACTAAAATTTACTATCAACGTTTATATAACACTCGTCCGACTTGTAACTTATCATATTCTGGCTCGAGGAGGCTATTAAACGCTCGAGTCATTAGGTAATTTACTGCTTGTAAGTAATTTAAGGCCTCTGGCGAAATTCTGACCGCACGCCATGTGCTCCCGAGTAAGCGCTATTAACAGTAGCACAGGCAATTTAGAGGCTCGCAAAGACCCTGTTTAAACTGTGCGTGAGGAATGTCAAGTCGTAAGACCTTCGGGCTACAGCTCAATCATTCTCCATACTGAAGATCACACAGCCTGAATAGGCGAATGCAAATGATCATACTATTCAGCCGTGGTCACGACTTCTAGTGACCGAGCCATTGTACATTAACTTTGATATTTATGACCCCCTTCGATACGATAATGACATACCAAAGAATTGGTTAATGAAACTTTAAATAAACCTATTTAAATTTTCATTAACATTATTAAGTTATTATAAGTAAATACTTCTTTTGGGAAGACTTGCCCTCGGATTTAATACCTTCACCTATTGTAAATGACCTTTTTCAATTAACCTCCAGTTAATGCTAGATTGTAAGCATTGTATATTACACAGTTAAAGGCATTCTAAGAAAACATAAACGTTGTTTCATGTAACTAAATTGTGTGCTAAAGTAAAGATGTACATTACTCCTCTCTATCGTTCTGGGTATATGTCCGACTCCTTCACACTGCAAGCGACGCGTCTTTGGAACGGTCTTCTCGATTCTATAAGAAGAGCTCCCAGTAAGTTTTCTTTCAAGAAACAAATTCATGCGCACCTGTTGGAGGGCTTATGTCCGTGATGTGGAAGGGTCGACGTCACTACTTATCTAAACTCGGTATTCGGCAAAGTTTGGTATATATAATATATTATATGTAAGTATAAAATATATATATATATATATTTATTTTTTGAAATGTAAGTATATTATATAATTCTGTAGATATGTATTTATTGGTGTGTATCAATGTATTTTGTATGCATGTAAATATCATTCTTCTTTATTTGGGCCGCATTCGTGTTTATCTGTTTACTAGCGGTTGACTGGTAGAGAATGCTATTAGCATTAAGTCCGCCATTTGTACCTTACTCTATGTATTTGTACAATAAAGATTTATAAATAAATAAATTGGGAATTGAAAGCGGTGACTAAGAGGCAAATAATTTAAAAAATCTATTACTAGGGCGTTAATTTATGGGGACTTTAGAAAGTCAAAGGGTATGGCAATCTGCGTCAGGAATTACGGATCTATTGTTATCGTAATTCAAATGACTTTTAAATTTCGGGTTGGTATAATAATGTACACAAATTGAAAATTGACACACTTGATTTTTGGAAGAGCTTGGCATTTAAAGTAAGGTAAAAGACACGAGTAAAGGATGATTAACCTAAATTGTGTACTTGAAGCACGGAAAGTGCTTCAAGTACACATTGTCAAAAGACTCGTTAACTTTCCATTTTACACCTTTTTTATACAAAAGTACAATTTCAATGCTACTCGAGGAAATATACGAGTTCGCACATCCGCTCGTATGGCCAATCGCATTGTGCCCACGCATTTAAGTAAGTTTATTTTTAGTATTCATTTTTCGTGCACTGTCCTTAAGTGATCCAATATTATTACTTTTATACCATCTGTGGCAAATTCTCGGATGTCGGGCCCCAAATCCCAATTATAATATGTATGCCAAGGTTTATGAACGTGAAAGTCGAGCTTTTGTGTCACATTTCATTGTGCTATGTAAACAACGAATTATTGAAACGTCACTTTTTAAGTTTGAGGAACTTCCAATGTATCCAAATGTAGTAATGAAACCGCTTCTCAAATAGTAAAGAGTTAGTTTCTATATTTGGGGGTAGGTGTTATTTTATTACTTACACATTATAAAAAAAAAGACTAAAAGAGGTTAGCAAACTTCGCAAGATATTGGCTTGACAAAAATGTAGAAATAAGTATAAATCAAGTCAATTAATCAGCAACAAGGAGTCAAATTTTATTTAGGTTATGAACCAAAACTTATTTATATTATGGCTTAGCATCTTCTCAAATCTTATTGATCATCTCCAATTTTAAAATCTTTTCATTACAATGATTTCGTGTGTATGAGCCATTATCAAAAATACCTTGTCGATAA
This sequence comes from Agriphila straminella, assembly GCA_950108535.1. Taxonomy (NCBI): domain Eukaryota; kingdom Metazoa; phylum Arthropoda; class Insecta; order Lepidoptera; family Crambidae; genus Agriphila; species Agriphila straminella. The sequence goes on along the minus strand of OX467306.1, from coordinate 6,211,400 downwards.
AGTGAAAGCATCTGAATATTTATGAAGAGCAGAATTGATGAGAGAGGTTCCAACTTTTATCAATGTAAGTACATGCATATAACATAAAAAGGACTGTAATTGTTTTGAAAGTTATTTTTATTATGTTCTCACTTCCGTCTCGGATGTAATTACTTACGTTTTAAGCACATTTAAACCTTTTCAGCTTTCGATATGTAAATTTTGTCTTCATTAATTAGTATTTTGTTCACTGAATTACGAAATGCATTTGGTGGACTTACTCGTGTCATAATTTTAAGGCTGCTAAAACGAAATAAATCTTCATATAAACTTCTTGTGCCTACCTCAACTAGGTATACACATACATTAAGTGGTCTAAAACTTGAATCATTACACCTTAGCGCACGAATTACTTCTATGGCAAATGTTAGTAAATTTAATTGAGGTAAGTATGTATTATGTATATTATTTAAATATATTTAACCTACATAAAAAAGGAGAAGGTTCTCTTTGTAACAGTTCAAAACTGAACATGTTAATTTTTATCTCAAATATTACTTAAATTGTAAAGAAAAGAAATATATTAAAGGAAGGTTGTCACTGACCTTGTTCTCAGGAACTTATCGGCATTTGATTATGCAGTTATTCACAAAAAACACAGGTTTTGTAGTAAATCATAAGCACTTCAGATGTCAATCAACAATTAATAAAATGTTCATTATTTTTCAAAGGAGCTTGTGTTAAACATTACTTGGACTCATAAATTGTTGTACTTCACAATTTGTTTGTCATAATTTGATGATGAGAAAGAATAACATAATATTAGCTTAGAAGGTTATAAATTAATAACAGATAATTACAGAAGATTATGACAGATAGGATGACGTAAATCTGACAGCTAGTGATAAAAATCGGAACTATTTAGCAATTGTGAATTTTCTGTAAGAAAGGCAAAGGGTTTTAACCTTACTGCCAATTTTGGAAGTCAAAACGAATTAATTTCATTTCCACAGATAAGTTCATGTGATAAATTAATAATGTTTAAAAGCATAAATTGTTGGGAAAAACTTAAATAAACATATTGGTTTGCATAAATGTGAAACTATTTTATTCTCGTTCAAGTTTGTTTACCAAGAGATAAATGTGACTAAATAATGCTGAATTGTGTTTGTTTATTTTACTGAATAATAATTAGTAAAATAGAACATGATTAAGTAATTAATTGTTATAATAATCTGTCTAAAGAGTAATTTAAGGTCATAAAAATAGGCGGAAGTTTCTTAAATCTTTCTTGGCGCCAAGGTTTAAATATTAATCCTCGTGACGTTCAAAACATGGATTAAGTTATAATTCATTCATAATTATTATTGATAATATTATTAGTTTTATTAGCACTCATCAGTTATCGTCATAATTGTTTATTTCTAAAAAATACTTTAAAGAGGAATGAAAATTTGGCGATTAATTAGGTTTAGTAAGTTGGCAGCTATGGTACAGATTGCACGATTGCACAATCACAATTAGGCGGTCTGCACAATTTATATTTGCAATATGGTAGCACCGACGCGTCAGATTGATGGCGACGGAATGTCGCGGGGGGTAAAATAATAAGAATGTTGCTAACTAAAATTGCAAAGTACCCATTTTTGTATGTGTGTTTAGTTAGAGATAATAAGTTTACTGTATTTTAAGCAGGTGGAAAAGCGGAATATTTGCATTAATTAGTACTCAGCAATAGGTATTTTGGCAATTTAAATTATACGGGATTAGGTAAAGCAAAGTGAAACGATTAATTAGTTAAAATCTAAATGAAGTTGGTTTGAGGGTATTAGTTTATGTAAGGAAATTATATTAATCGTATTATTAAAGATTGACAAGACAAAACTGATTACGTAACTTTTAGTAATATTATTGTGAAATTTTATTATTCGAAAATGATTTTCTCAAAGTGTTGCGTTTCGAGGTTATGACGAATTATTGAAACTGTTAACGACTTCACATAAAATGAAACTTATAGTCTTTGTTGATTTAAATAAGATAATTATCAAAATGTAGTGTAAGTAATTTTTAATATCTCCATTAATAGGGTTAGTGAAATATTTTCATAAGCGGGGAACACTGAATAAGGGGAGGAGCTAGAAATAGGGCACCAATAGGAATGGGCTAAAGTGCACAATGTCAATTTAGCGCGGGAAATTTTAGCTATTTTGATGAAAAAAGCGCAAATTACTTGGCGCCGTTTTGGGTCGCGTCATGACGCTAATTTAGTCTTTATAAGGGGAAGGATCAGAGAAGCGGGGATTCATTTTCTCCGGTGTCAAGCGAAGCGTCAAGACGTAATTTTTGAAGAAACTCCACATCCCTCTGTAAGATCGCGTTACTGAAAAAGTTTATTTTTAAATCAAGCAAATTTCAAGAAGTCAGCAAGAAAGTGGTCGAGGTTTTCTGACGAATAGGGCCGCATTTGTCCCGCGAATCTTTTGCATAAATGCTTTAATTTGAGCTTATCTGGTATAATTAAGTTCATAATTAAAGTATGTAGATTTTGTTTGCGATAATCATAAAGTAACGTAGCTTTCCCTGTAAATTCTTGAATTAGTATAGTAGGACTACTAAGAATTGAAGTTCATAATTAAAATATGCAGATTTGTAGTGAAATCCTATAGAGTCATGTAGTTCTCTCGGTGGGGTCATGAGGTAATACAAATGTATTGGTTCTTGAGTCTGTTGAGGTCGGGGCTGCATTATTTTGTGGGATGAAAGCTAACTAGATTTGCTAGTATTATTATACAATGTTGATTTTAGATGAGTATTCATTTAGTTTTGTGTCTTTTTGGGGCGATTTGTCAGATCCTCGCGGGGGGTTTAGGTAGAAAAGTCTAGCCTTGTGGCGGGTTAGATGGGCATTTGTTTTGAAAACTGCCTAGCTAGTCCCATAATATTACCAAGCTTACCTACAGCGATGGAAATCAGACGGTCCGAAATGAGTTGGGAGATATCCCTGTCCATGGCTGTGGGCAGCAGGCTTGGTATTATTATTCCTTATGTAGGGTCTTGGTCGTTCCTTCCCACTCGGCCAAGAGAGCGTCAAAGGTTGCTAGAAAATTAGGGAGTGCCACTCAAACTGTACAGAATTGGGCAACAGGATTGGTGGTAAGCATTCCAAGAATTGCATAGGAAATTCTAAATTTAGACGCAAATAGGCAGGTAAATTCATTAATAAGGTAGGAATATTATTATTAGGTGAATTGAGCAAAAGTAAAAGGTAGCATTTCAAGAAGGTGGGGTATTCTTTGAAGTGAGATCTGTGTGGGCGTCAAAGATGTCGGGAAACATCATGGGGGTCGCATAGGAATTCAGAAATTTAGTAGTTGTTAGGCAGGTAAGTTCACTAGGTAAGATTCCATGTCTTAAAGTAGGCGCTTTAACAGGAATCCATAGGTAGGTGCCTTAACAAAAAATCCATTTAAACTATAGCTCGGTGTAGTGAATATTCACAATGTAGCATTAATTGTGTTGGTTTTACCAGTTTCGGTGAGTACATATTAATTAATTACTTCAGTGAGTGGATAGTGAAAGTTAATTTATTACTACTTATAAAAGAAAGTTCCTTTATCTTTGAATTGGATTGGATTTATGATGATTTTGTGTGGAGACTATTGATTTTAAAAGAAATATTCTATTCTAGTAATCTAGAAGGTGTACTGAAATCTAGATCTGGGTGTATGAAAAAAGCCTGCGTTTCTATATATGCTAAGGTTGATTCACGGCTATTAGAACGCTAGATCAAAATGTTTGAGTGGACTTTTTCTATTAATAGAATAGTTTTGTATAATATAGAAACAATACTTCAATTATGTACTATAAAAGTATCAAACTGTTTAGTGAATATATCCAAATTCTCAAATGGTTAAACTAAAGTACTTTCTCATCAATATTTCAGCTAAGTTTCATTTACCAATTCAATTGGAAGTTGTTTCAATAGAATTATATTCCACAATTGAATTTAAGTACTTATTGACAAACACAATTAATGTACAGGTTAGATATCATTAGAAGACTAAACTGAAATCACCATAGTTCATAGAAGTTATAATAGTTTCCGTTGTTGAGATGAGGAAAGACTGCGACCAAATAATACATTCCCTATGAATTAAATTGTCTTTCCTTCAGAAATTGGATCTATCAGACCCCTTTGAATGGATAGTAATGTTGTGTCCATAATTATGTTATAATGTTAAACAGTTTCGCTAACAATAAATATATTTTTAAATTAAATTAAAGTCGTGCAATTCCACCATCACAATAGAAAGATAAATCTTCATTGTGATAAGCTGATAGATCGCTAGAAGCACTTTGCTTGTCCTCTTTTATTAAGACAGACATACTAAGACTAAATAATTCAACTAATTTATTAATTAAAGTTGTCATGAAAGCAAATGGTGGAGCTAGAGGAGAATTGTCCCAGTACGGTTAGTCGAGATTCACTATATAGAGCGGGGAGGTGCTCTCTATCTAGCTAGCAAAGAAACCATTGTTTACTTAGTACTTGACTATAGCACAATAGTATATTTTATATTTGACAAAAAACACTAGAACAATTATTAAGTAGCGATGATAAATTTTCTATATTCTGAATTAATACAACGTTAACTTCTATATTTATTACCATTTTACCTTCTTTTACTCTATTCCTAAGCCACTAACCACATAGGATAACCTAAATTAAATAAAATAAGAAAGTAAGAAAATAAAATCATAATTAGTAGCGGTGAACAATTTTCTATATCTGACTTTTGGGTGATCATAACTTTTGGTTATTTCATTCAGTTCTTATTACTGTAATATCTATTAGCATTCCATCATACTAGACTTTTATAAACATACTGAGCAACTTATCCTAAAAAAAATAGGTACCATATTGAATTTCATATAAGTACAGCGGGTAGACATAAGAGTAATTTCTATACCATTTAAAAGTATGCAGTAAACTAAGTCAGTTATTAGAATATGAAGCTCCATAAAGCAATATCAACATTCTAATATAGGTAAAAATTAGGTAGTTTCACTTTAAAGAAATACTTAGGTTCGCTGAAAGAGATTTCTTTAGAGATAACTCTTCATTACTCACAGGTCTTGTTATAAATTAGGTAATAATAATTATAAGTGCAATAAAGATTATATCTATGTAAAATTTAATATCAAATTCTATTAACAATTTATTAGGGTAACGGCTAATTTGTGATATTATCATTTAGTAACAGTCATAGTAACAGAATTAGTTAGGAATGAATAAGGAAAGAATGATAGCGTTATAGTCGGGAGACAAAACAATGATTGCACTTCTGAAAAGAATCTAGGTTACTATTATTCACAATCAGGGACCGCCCTAGAAATCACGAGCCCTTTCAGACCACATAAAAGCACGTCAGTAATGTAGGTTATTTCTATAGGTAGGAAAGGTTAACAAGGAATAACTAAGTAGACGATAGGTTTGAATATTTAATCGGAGCAAAGGATAAGATTTGATACATAAAAAACATTGGGTAGGTAACTTACATAATATAAAGAAATAGGTAGTTAATTGATATACATCGTTCAGCATTTTAGTATGGTAGAAGTAGGGGTAAGGGGGAGTTACATGTTGGGGGTGCCTTTGACCAGGATCTTGTGGGGATGAACAGTATCAAATCTTCATAGTGGTAACTTACAGACTTTTTGGTAGGTATAGTTCAAGTTTTTGTGTAGTCCTGAAAGAAAGTGGCTGTTTTCATTTAATTATGTTCCAGTCACATTTTGTTGCGGTGAAAATGGACTCGTGCAATTGTTAATTTGTGTCCCGTCATCCTTCCTTATTTATTGATAAACAGTATCAATGATTTATTGCACTTGTGCAGGTTTCATCACATTAGGGGTCGGTTTTGATTATGTGATTGGTTTATTTACGTCCTGAAAATAACACTTTCACTTTTATAAAAACACGTTGATTTGACAATGCCTACGCAAATTAATTAGGTTAGGGTTATGTTTAGAACGATCGAGCGGGATTGTGTCAATTAAACGTCACGCCATAATAATGGAAAGTGGCATTGAAGCGTTCGGTTGTGATTCATTGCGCTCGGAGTGTAGGTTTGGAACGCGCCTCGGTACAGATAAATAAATTTCTCTTTGAGTCACAGAATAAATTTGTCTTTGAGTACAGATAAAAAAAAACGAGCATCTAGAGCGATCATTTACTTTATTTTATTTACGTATTAAAGTCGTCATGGCTGCAATAGGCTAACTATTGGCAAGTGGGAGGTCGTTCAGTTCAAAGCAGGACTTAAACAGTACTGTTTGGAGCCTGTTTTCATACTAACTGTTGAGGTCATAGTACAAGAAAGGTAGGGCAGTTTAATATAAGTCATGATATAAAAGTTTGTAGTAAGGCCCCTTATTTTAATTATCTGTGGTTTGACATTACGAAATAAAATGACAACGAATAAACTCTACTTTGACAGTCAAGATAGACACAGAGAAGTTGCGTTCCGAATCGCTTCTCAGCAGTAGTGCTCGGTCCGAATCATGCTTAGGAAGTCACTGTTATTTTTAAACTGTCTTTATACATCCTTGATACCTAATCGATAAATCCGTAAATTTTGATATTTGGATTGATGTTATCTTATATTAGAGTTTGTAGGGGTCAAGCGCCACGCTTTGTGTACGTAACAGGGCTGCGTGATAGAGTTGTGCGGAAAGGGTCTGTTTATGAATAGCGACTGAACTGTGTTCGCATAATCGACACAGTGAATTCAATTCGAAACGCGACGGTTTTATTTCACGATACGGTTGTAACAAGTAATTTCTGATGTAGCTTAAATTCTAATTCCGATTTAATTATTTAAGGGTTTTCCTTTATCTATTTTTATTCAATGATTAGAGCAGTCACATTGGCTGATGCCACGTGGTAACACGTGTTAACACATTATAAATTGGCGTCGGATTTCATAATGAATGAATGCGTTAGAATTGTATCTATCAGGGGGCTTACCATCAGCAAATAAGAAACCATTCAGTTCAAAAGCAGGCCGTAAAAAAGACTGCTTAAGGCCTGCTTTCATACTAACCGTTGAGATCATGGTACGAAAAAGTAATGCCGTTCAATATAAGTCCTGCTATAAGAGCTCATAGTAAGGCCCCAGATAGCACGTCCGTTTAAATACGGCGGTTTTATTAAGTCGGTTAAATTTATGGGCCGTCACATTTACGTTCCGAATGGCGTGGCCGATTAGACGGTACAATGTGGAATCGATTAGCAGTCATGATAAAGGTATCAAAGTTGGTCGATCGCGCGGGCAAAGTTCACACGAAGTATCGCGAGATGGCGTTCTAATGCGTGCGTGCTAATTCGGTTACGCAAAAACATCAAAGATGGCGTCAGTGGTAATTATTTTACCACAATCAATGAAATAATTCGTGATTATTTTAAGACTTATTTTGCCTAAATTGCCAGGTTTCAAAAAAAAAAAAAAAAAAAAATTGCGAAAAATAAAGGAACGAATGCCATTCGGAGAGAATGATACGGAGTTCGAATGAATGGGATGAAATTTGAGTAGATTTTCATGATTGCCAGTCACTGTTTACGTTCGACAGCTGTCAAATTGACATTATTTTACGTTGAAAAATAAAATACTTTAGATTAGAAGTTATCGCGATATTTTAACTGTGAAAGTGATATAAAGTATTGAAGTATAAAAAAACAGAAGGTTCCTTAGTGAAAGTAGGGTATGGATTAAGTGTAAATTGCAATGGATGTTATGTAAGTAAGCTCTGCTAAATTCATTGTAAGAAACAAACAATAGAAGTGTAGTAAACATGTAATAAACAATATTTATTAATGATTGCCAAAGGTCACATGTGGATTTTATTAAATGATGTTAGTTAATTGTAACTTGTGGTTATAAAACTGAGTTAAAATCGAACTGCATTTGAATAGCCAAGTCTTGGTGGTAAAATTTGTAGAACATTGCTATTTTGAGTGAAATAAGTTAGCAAAACATAGGTTAGTACACAGCGGAATTGGTATTCGGTTAGGTTGTTTAACAAAACAGTGTGAATAAACTTTGCTATGAAAAATACTACCTTATCTTTAACATTGGGGTCGAAAGTCATTTAGTTAATTTTAAAATCAAAACCTTAAAGCAAGTTAGTATGCGTTGGTTTGGTTTTGTAAAGTTCAAGATTCAATTCAATTGCTAAGTAAGTCAATTAAGCGAAACGATAAGTAATATTTAAGAAAATTTAATAAAATTCTTAGAACCTTAAGGTACATTATTGAATATCAGACTTAATTTGTATTTTCTAAATATTTGACCCGCAAATAACTTTCAGAATTATTCTTTTAGTTAAGTTAGAATGGAGTTGGGTTAGTATTTTTACTACAGTAAAATGATCTTAACCAAATGTTTATGGGTACCTTTATTAGTGGTTCCTAAGGAGAAGTTAAAAGTTAAAATTTAGTGAACGGGACTTAAATTTATTCGAGTCATTCTTGTGTCGCTCTACTATTAGTGTTGTTATAAATTGAACGTAGTAAAGTAGATAGTCAGCTTAGCTCAGAGTTGAAGCGAATAGTTGATATTATCAGGGGAATTGTAAATACATATCATTGGCTCTTAGCGTCGAAAGGATTGATAACATAATAAATATCGGTATATAGCGTTAGTGAAGTAAAGTTAGGATGTGTGAAATTATTTTATAGGTATTGTTGTTTGTGATGGACAGGGGTAACAGTACCATTATTTTTAACAAAATTTTAAGCATAACAATAGAGTTGAGGTATGATTATATGGTTAGGTATGAGTTAATAAGTACTTAACTTGAAATAATTAAGAAGGATTAGGGACTGTTTACATTGAAAGATTTAAACAGTAGGGATAGAAATGATTTGTTAGTGAACAATTGCAGATGACCATTAGGTAGTGATAGTGCGGGGACTTAAATTAGTGATGTAATCAAGATTGTCTATGACACTTATCAATAATCATTTCAGGGTAAATTGAATTTTATAATTTAAATATTTATAAGAATAGTGAAGTTAATTTTGGAATTAAGATTTAGTTCATTGTTTGGTTTCAAAGATTTTATTCAAACTTCAAAAACCAAATGTTTCAGAGTTTTGATTATAGTTAACAATAAATTTTGGGTACCAAGACTATAAAAATATTAGTTACAGATTAAAGTAGGGGGGTCGTGGATTAAATTAGTTACACTTTTGAAGTTTATTAGACATATCAAAACATATTGATTTGACTTTAAAATTTATTTAATTGAATGATTAAATGGTTTATTTTAAGATTATGTGCAGATTATTTTTTTCAACTTAGGTTAAATATTTTCTAAATGAGTTTCTTATGATATGCATTATGAAGAGAGTTACACAGCATAAATGTTTTTATGATATATCTATCTGAAGAGAGTCATACTTATGGTTGACAATAATAGCATTAGAAAAATATTTAGTAGGAAGTGTTGTAGCATTAATTATCAAAACGGTTTAGTCATTGAAGCGGTGATGGTTAGGGAGGAATAATATAGGCGTCAGTTATAGAAATTTAATAAAAAAAAAATTGGTTAGTGAATTTGCTAAAAAAAAAAAAAAAAAAAAAAAAAAAAAAAAAAAAAAAAAAAAATATAAAAAAAAAAAATTGTTTCAGTAACAACTGGGTTAAGTGTCTATTCGCAAATTTTAATGTTAATTAATAATACTGTCACAAATTTACTATATCTAAATGGTTATTAAGTCATGCATTTTATTAACGTAGTGTAACGCCTGTGTACACTTAGTTGCCAATAAACGTGATTTGATTTAATTTGATTAGAAGTTAAAGATGGAGTAATTTTTTTTGTTGATACTAACTTCGATTTGATTAATAACAGTACAAAAAAAAACACAATAAAAAAAAAAAAAAAAAGAAAAAAAAAACGCTTGGTTGCGGATTTGAACTTGGGATTGCCGGTCCAGTGTGGAGGTGCGGTCCCTTGTGCCAGCTTTGCTATAACTCAGGTGACTAAAATTGCGTACTGTAGGATGCGAATATTAGTGACGCGACGGCGACGATTGTGAGTGAGTATGCTTTGACTTTTTCCAATTCACTTTCGCATCCACTTGTAAATTCACTCACTACCGCCAGTATGTTCACTAAGATTAGCAAATTAAACTAAATCACGGTATAATATTCGCAATCGCAAATACTAACAATATTATCATAAGTACAGTTAGTGAGGAAATTACAAATAGAGTAAACTGGGGTAGAATTTAGGTCGAAATTGATAGTTAAAATATTTGATGAAAGACTTGTAGCTTACTAGTATAAGTAGTGTAGTAGTAGCATATGTTTCGGAAGAATGTTGGTATAATTTTAATAGTAGGTTAGGTTAACTTCTCAAACGTTCCGGTGCCCGCAGTCACCAAAAGGAAAAACGCGCAACACGTCCCGGTTAATAGAGTCACCACGAGTTTTATTGAATTTTAGCTTTATTCAACAGAAAATACGGATTAAAGTTGTCTGAACTTTTTATTTACATTTCCCGATAGAACAAACTTGTTATTGGTTAATTTTTGGAACAGGTAGATACTCATTTCATTATAAATAAAAATTAGTTTTGTCAATGATTGTAATGGCGTATCATTGGGTCATTCTTACCGAAAATAGTTTAGGTATAGGTAGTTAATAAAGAAAAGCCGCCAACTCCGATTTTCTTTGGGAGGTTGATAATTTTCATAGGTAGATTAAGATAAAGGTAATCTTTTTAATTGCCTACTAGTAACTTTAGACTTTAAAGAAATTGAGTGAGTAAAGGTTTTCTAATAATGAAGATGCTTTGCGTAGAAATGTGGATTAATAGGGTGCAAATCATTTAATAGGAATGCGTATTAGCGGAATGTGTAGCGTATAGTATGAAATGCGTAGTGCGTAGCGTTAAGTATATTTTGCGTAGTTAATGGGAAATAATGTGTCAATTCAATGAGTCTCAATGTTGTGTAGAATTTCATATGGTGACAATCGACGTATTTAGTAAAAATTTTTTTATTCAAAACAATTCAATTTAGCAAATTAATTTGTACTCAGGTAGTAACTATGATATAATCTTAGGTGGCGTGAAAGTAGGCTAGTAAATGAAGATAGTGGACGTTGTGCGATGAGGAAAGAAGAACAGAGTGAGAATCTAAATTAGATTAGGAGTGTGAATAGAATGAAAAAAAAAAGTAGCTAGGAAAAAAAAAAAATATAGATTCTTTATGGAGGGCTTTGGATTATAACGTATGTGAAGCTTGAGTACAGAATTATTATTGGCTCAAAAGATAAGATCCGCACACTACTTTAAACGTTCAGTCTTGGCTAGCGGTCGGATTGGCGTTTTAAGGTTAACAAACTTGAATTTTGTACAGAAGGACCTTTTGGTGATAGGTTAATAAAATAAAAAAAAAAACGGAGAGAAAACAAACACTATTATTGTTTGTAATTGTCCTGGTGTAAACAGCTGTCCAAAATTCATACTACACAAGAAGCCAAGAGCTATGATACAATCGACAACTACACATTTTCCAAGGTGATATTAGGGTTGTTCTAGAGTCTTAAGTAAGCTTTTGGAAATATAGGGTCATTGTATATGCTCACTCTATCTGGTAGAGTAGGCCCTGTTAGTATAGAAGGAGGCGTACAGGAATATGGAGGGGTACTTTGGACGGATACGTTGTGTCCTACACTATCTTTTCATAAGGTTAGAAAAGAGCGTATGTGTCCGGGTAGGTCTAATAGGGACTATGGCCTCACAACCCATACCTTACCTTGTTTTTGTACACTTCTGGTGTTGAATATGCATAAGACGGAATTGGCAAAAGCAATAAAAGTACTTGAAACTCGCTTAATAATTTTTAATATTATCTTGGTTTAAATACACTCTTCAATCTTAAAAAAAATTCATTTACACTAGGGCTCACCCAACAATTCTTTGATTTTGGGAAAGTAATAATAGTTAGGGTTATAAAAAAAGAAGTATAAAAAAATATAACTTTGAAAAAAAAAGGAGAGAGTAGAAAGGTTGATATAAATATTTGAGAATTGAGAAAGAAAAATTCTACTCCGGATCCAGTACGTAGTATTGTCACCTATGAAGAATTTTGGGGTCGAGCTGTAACAGTTCAAAACTGAACATGTTAATTTTTATCTCAAATATTACTTAAATTGTAAAGAAAAGAAATATATTAAAGGAAGGTTGTCACTGACCTTGTTCTCAGGAACTTATCGGCATTTGATTATGCAGTTATTCACAAAAAACACAGGTTTTGTAGTAAATCATAAGCACTTCAGATGTCAATCAACAATTAATAAAATGTTCATTATTTTTCAAAGGAGCTTGTGTTAAACATTACTTGGACTCATAAATTGTTGTACTTCACAATTTGTTTGTCATAATTTGATGATGAGAAAGAATAACATAATATTAGCTTAGAAGGTTATAAATTAATAACAGATAATTACAGAAGATTATGACAGATAGGATGACGTAAATCTGACAGCTAGTGATAAAAATCGGAACTATTTAGCAATTGTGAATTTTCTGTAAGAAAGGCAAAGGGTTTTAACCTTACTGCCAATTTTGGAAGTCAAAACGAATTAATTTCATTTCCACAGATAAGTTCATGTGATAAATTAATAATGTTTAAAAGCATAAATTGTTGGGAAAAACTTAAATAAACATATTGGTTTGCATAAATGTGAAACTATTTTATTCTCGTTCAAGTTTGTTTACCAAGAGATAAATGTGACTAAATAATGCTGAATTGTGTTTGTTTATTTTACTGAATAATAATTAGTAAAATAGAACATGATTAAGTAATTAATTGTTATAATAATCTGTCTAAAGAGTAATTTAAGGTCATAAAAATAGGCGGAAGTTTCTTAAATCTTTCTTGGCGCCAAGGTTTAAATATTAATCCTCGTGACGTTCAAAACATGGATTAAGTTATAATTCATTCATAATTATTATTGATAATATTATTAGTTTTATTAGCACTCATCAGTTATCGTCATAATTGTTTATTTCTAAAAAATACTTTAAAGAGGAATGAAAATTTGGCGATTAATTAGGTTTAGTAAGTTGGCAGCTATGGTACAGATTGCACGATTGCACAATCACAATTAGGCGGTCTGCACAATTTATATTTGCAATATGGTAGCACCGACGCGTCAGATTGATGGCGACGGAATGTCGCGGGGGGTAAAATAATAAGAATGTTGCTAACTAAAATTGCAAAGTACCCATTTTTGTATGTGTGTTTAGTTAGAGATAATAAGTTTACTGTATTTTAAGCAGGTGGAAAAGCGGAATATTTGCATTAATTAGTACTCAGCAATAGGTATTTTGGCAATTTAAATTATACGGGATTAGGTAAAGCAAAGTGAAACGATTAATTAGTTAAAATCTAAATGAAGTTGGTTTGAGGGTATTAGTTTATGTAAGGAAATTATATTAATCGTATTATTAAAGATTGACAAGACAAAACTGATTACGTAACTTTTAGTAATATTATTGTGAAATTTTATTATTCGAAAATGATTTTCTCAAAGTGTTGCGTTTCGAGGTTATGACGAATTATTGAAACTGTTAACGACTTCACATAAAATGAAACTTATAGTCTTTGTTGATTTAAATAAGATAATTATCAAAATGTAGTGTAAGTAATTTTTAATATCTCCATTAATAGGGTTAGTGAAATATTTTCATAAGCGGGGAACACTGAATAAGGGGAGGAGCTAGAAATAGGGCACCAATAGGAATGGGCTAAAGTGCACAATGTCAATTTAGCGCGGGAAATTTTAGCTATTTTGATGAAAAAAGCGCAAATTACTTGGCGCCGTTTTGGGTCGCGTCATGACGCTAATTTAGTCTTTATAAGGGGAAGGATCAGAGAAGCGGGGATTCATTTTCTCCGGTGTCAAGCGAAGCGTCAAGACGTAATTTTTGAAGAAACTCCACATCCCTCTGTAAGATCGCGTTACTGAAAAAGTTTATTTTTAAATCAAGCAAATTTCAAGAAGTCAGCAAGAAAGTGGTCGAGGTTTTCTGACGAATAGGGCCGCATTTGTCCCGCGAATCTTTTGCATAAATGCTTTAATTTGAGCTTATCTGGTATAATTAAGTTCATAATTAAAGTATGTAGATTTTGTTTGCGATAATCATAAAGTAACGTAGCTTTCCCTGTAAATTCTTGAATTAGTATAGTAGGACTACTAAGAATTGAAGTTCATAATTAAAATATGCAGATTTGTAGTGAAATCCTATAGAGTCATGTAGTTCTCTCGGTGGGGTCATGAGGTAATACAAATGTATTGGTTCTTGAGTCTGTTGAGGTCGGGGCTGCATTATTTTGTGGGATGAAAGCTAACTAGATTTGCTAGTATTATTATACAATGTTGATTTTAGATGAGTATTCATTTAGTTTTGTGTCTTTTTGGGGCGATTTGTCAGATCCTCGCGGGGGGTTTAGGTAGAAAAGTCTAGCCTTGTGGCGGGTTAGATGGGCATTTGTTTTGAAAACTGCCTAGCTAGTCCCATAATATTACCAAGCTTACCTACAGCGATGGAAATCAGACGGTCCGAAATGAGTTGGGAGATATCCCTGTCCATGGCTGTGGGCAGCAGGCTTGGTATTATTATTCCTTATGTAGGGTCTTGGTCGTTCCTTCCCACTCGGCCAAGAGAGCGTCAAAGGTTGCTAGAAAATTAGGGAGTGCCACTCAAACTGTACAGAATTGGGCAACAGGATTGGTGGTAAGCATTCCAAGAATTGCATAGGAAATTCTAAATTTAGACGCAAATAGGCAGGTAAATTCATTAATAAGGTAGGAATATTATTATTAGGTGAATTGAGCAAAAGTAAAAGGTAGCATTTCAAGAAGGTGGGGTATTCTTTGAAGTGAGATCTGTGTGGGCGTCAAAGATGTCGGGAAACATCATGGGGGTCGCATAGGAATTCAGAAATTTAGTAGTTGTTAGGCAGGTAAGTTCACTAGGTAAGATTCCATGTCTTAAAGTAGGCGCTTTAACAGGAATCCATAGGTAGGTGCCTTAACAAAAAATCCATTTAAACTATAGCTCGGTGTAGTGAATATTCACAATGTAGCATTAATTGTGTTGGTTTTACCAGTTTCGGTGAGTACATATTAATTAATTACTTCAGTGAGTGGATAGTGAAAGTTAATTTATTACTACTTATAAAAGAAAGTTCCTTTATCTTTGAATTGGATTGGATTTATGATGATTTTGTGTGGAGACTATTGATTTTAAAAGAAATATTCTATTCTAGTAATCTAGAAGGTGTACTGAAATCTAGATCTGGGTGTATGAAAAAAGCCTGCGTTTCTATATATGCTAAGGTTGATTCACGGCTATTAGAACGCTAGATCAAAATGTTTGAGTGGACTTTTTCTATTAATAGAATAGTTTTGTATAATATAGAAACAATACTTCAATTATGTACTATAAAAGTATCAAACTGTTTAGTGAATATATCCAAATTCTCAAATGGTTAAACTAAAGTACTTTCTCATCAATATTTCAGCTAAGTTTCATTTACCAATTCAATTGGAAGTTGTTTCAATAGAATTATATTCCACAATTGAATTTAAGTACTTATTGACAAACACAATTAATGTACAGGTTAGATATCATTAGAAGACTAAACTGAAATCACCATAGTTCATAGAAGTTATAATAGTTTCCGTTGTTGAGATGAGGAAAGACTGCGACCAAATAATACATTCCCTATGAATTAAATTGTCTTTCCTTCAGAAATTGGATCTATCAGACCCCTTTGAATGGATAGTAATGTTGTGTCCATAATTATGTTATAATGTTAAACAGTTTCGCTAACAATAAATATATTTTTAAATTAAATTAAAGTCGTGCAATTCCACCATCACAATAGAAAGATAAATCTTCATTGTGATAAGCTGATAGATCGCTAGAAGCACTTTGCTTGTCCTCTTTTATTAAGACAGACATACTAAGACTAAATAATTCAACTAATTTATTAATTAAAGTTGTCATGAAAGCAAATGGTGGAGCTAGAGGAGAATTGTCCCAGTACGGTTAGTCGAGATTCACTATATAGAGCGGGGAGGTGCTCTCTATCTAGCTAGCAAAGAAACCATTGTTTACTTAGTACTTGACTATAGCACAATAGTATATTTTATATTTGACAAAAAACACTAGAACAATTATTAAGTAGCGATGATAAATTTTCTATATTCTGAATTAATACAACGTTAACTTCTATATTTATTACCATTTTACCTTCTTTTACTCTATTCCTAAGCCACTAACCACATAGGATAACCTAAATTAAATAAAATAAGAAAGTAAGAAAATAAAATCATAATTAGTAGCGGTGAACAATTTTCTATATCTGACTTTTGGGTGATCATAACTTTTGGTTATTTCATTCAGTTCTTATTACTGTAATATCTATTAGCATTCCATCATACTAGACTTTTATAAACATACTGAGCAACTTATCCTAAAAAAAATAGGTACCATATTGAATTTCATATAAGTACAGCGGGTAGACATAAGAGTAATTTCTATACCATTTAAAAGTATGCAGTAAACTAAGTCAGTTATTAGAATATGAAGCTCCATAAAGCAATATCAACATTCTAATATAGGTAAAAATTAGGTAGTTTCACTTTAAAGAAATACTTAGGTTCGCTGAAAGAGATTTCTTTAGAGATAACTCTTCATTACTCACAGGTCTTGTTATAAATTAGGTAATAATAATTATAAGTGCAATAAAGATTATATCTATGTAAAATTTAATATCAAATTCTATTAACAATTTATTAGGGTAACGGCTAATTTGTGATATTATCATTTAGTAACAGTCATAGTAACAGAATTAGTTAGGAATGAATAAGGAAAGAATGATAGCGTTATAGTCGGGAGACAAAACAATGATTGCACTTCTGAAAAGAATCTAGGTTACTATTATTCACAATCAGGGACCGCCCTAGAAATCACGAGCCCTTTCAGACCACATAAAAGCACGTCAGTAATGTAGGTTATTTCTATAGGTAGGAAAGGTTAACAAGGAATAACTAAGTAGACGATAGGTTTGAATATTTAATCGGAGCAAAGGATAAGATTTGATACATAAAAAACATTGGGTAGGTAACTTACATAATATAAAGAAATAGGTAGTTAATTGATATACATCGTTCAGCATTTTAGTATGGTAGAAGTAGGGGTAAGGGGGAGTTACATCTTCAGTTATCAAAATCTCGTCTTACCACTAATCATAGAGGAAAAAACAATTTAAAACGTTTTATTAAAACTTAATTTTGTCTAAAGAAAAAAAATATATTTTGAGATTGAGTCAAAATTGTTGGGTTGTCTTCATTGTCATTCATTATACTCGATATTATTAAATCTCAATAGGTAACTGAGGTTTGCAAGCAAGGATGCGAGTTGATAGACAAAAGTTCTTTATGATGTATCGAGGTTTTACATCACAGTTTGAATCAAGACCATTTAACTGATGCTAAAGTGAAGTGTTACATCCGACTTCACCTCTGACCGGCCCGGCCGGTGGCGGCGCGTGCGCACACATAATAGCTCGATTCCCAAATGTATACAAACATCGTAATAAGTTTCGACATGTTTCTATCAATTCAATCGTTTGCTTAGCGGGACATGATGTAATAGCTTTTAGCAAGTTTTTTGGGCGGAAGGAACTTGTCTGACTACGGCGTGAATATAGGAAAGATAATAATAATGTTTACTACAGCAAACCGTGACGTTTCACCTAATGTCATATACTTATCAGTATTTAAAGTATAAGAAAATGTAGAAATTATACTTAGAGGTAGGAATTATACCAGTTCGTAAACTAGGAAGATGAAATTGATAGAGTTGAAAAACGTGTCCAATTAGAATGGACAATTAAAACAATAAAAATATCTTTGTTAAAAAAGTGCATCAGTCAAAAACTATAAGTAATGAGTTAACTACGCTATTGGTTGTCTACATTTTTGTCTTACTGTTTAGTTTTGTGCTTTGAAAAATTGTCATTATAAAATGATTATTTTTATTTTGTATTTAAACTTTGTGAAAGGCGAAAGGTTCGGACAAATTTGCGCGAAGATAACCACTAAGCTTTAAAAGTATTTATAATAGCTTAAAATTAGTTGAACAATACTTGAACAAGATTTTATCGCTAGTTAGTAGCTTTTTTTAAGTTTTTACCGTTTTATAATAGGTTTCTATAATTATGTAATGTTATTTACACTTGTGGTGAAAGGATTGTAATACCTAGTTAATAGAGCTTTTCTTAATACAGACTAGGTTTTTTTAAGATTTTGTTATTGTTATAACTTAGGACAACTTTTCATTAGGTACTTGCGCAGTACAAATGTATTCCTGTGCTTGTGCGTGCATTGTGTGATAGAATAAAAAAAACTTAATGTTTTGTCGGGGCGGAATATTAAAATCTTTTTAGTAGGTATAAAAAAGAAGAAATTATGTACATAAATATCACAACAACCAAGTAACGCGCTAAATAAGTAGTAAAGGTAGAACTTAATGTTTGATTTGTCCCATAAAATCTTTAGTGCCTACTTAAGCTATAATTATATGTTTTTTCAATAATGTCGTCTCTCCATGATATAAGACAGTCTCATTAGGCAGAAAATAGGCAACTCTTTTCAACGAGTTTCTTGCCGATTCATCTTGTTACAAGATCTCCCTCTATGGCGTGTAGCTTCTTTAACATTCACAAGTACTTGTATCAATCTAGTCCGTATAAATACTTTGAATTTTACCTGGCACGAGGAAGTAGACGAAGACCGCCAGGGCGACGCAGACGAGCAGCAAAGCCGCCGGCCACCGCAGCAGCCGCAGCGCACGCGCCACCTTGTCGCCGCCCACGCCGCCGCTCGGCGCCACGCGGTACAGGCTGTCGGGGTGGGAGCCCTATAACAAATAAGTTCCATCATTGTCATTGAGCCGTTTGGATATCTTTATTGGCTTGAATTGGTTTTTTAGGTTTCAAAATAAATCTAAGTCTGAATCACTTAGGAATTTCATCTTTGCCAATTTTAAAGTTTGAAAAATGTCTGAAATAAGTCTGAAAAAGTGCAAAGTCATAGAGATTCTTCGACTCATGTCCGGTAGTAGGCACCATACTGCTGATTTAATATTCATTCGCATATTGACTAGGTATTACTAAAATAGCGGTATAGTCCTTTGTTAATATAAAAGATTCAGTAGCTTCACATAAACACCCCAAATATTACAACGCCCAACGCTGTATAATAAAGAGATCAGTGAAATCAAAAGATACCTAATCATTATTTTACAAGCCTACCTACGCGTACCTTAGTATTAGTACTTAAATATACATATTTGAAAATATCGCCAAAGTTTATCAATCAACAAAACCGGTCTGATTACAGTATTTACTGGTGACAAAACAGAATTAAAATGCTTACATCCGGTCGCAGCGCAGCGATGCCAAATGAAGTGATTCTTTTAAACATCAACAGGCCAGGAATTTGTGGAACGACACCGAAGTATTCTAATGCCACCCTTATTAGCATAAAGCTGTTAAAATGTCGACGTGAGTAGTTCGAAGTATTTATTTGATACATGCCTTGAGCAGCTTAATTTGCAGTTACGTGATAGTGGCACTACAACACGTTTATTAAGTAGATTTAATGTAAGAAAGCTGTCGTTTGGCGGTGCCCGTATTTTACGATGAAGTGCGTAATTTATGCGGAGCTGAGAGGCGATACTTATCGCACCGTGTCTACTGTCTATGCGAAGCTTTGGATCTTCGTCATTCACTTCCTTGGGAACGGGTTCTGTTCCGGCTACACTAATCAGGTTCCTAACACCTTTGTTACGATTTATTGCAACACTTGCTAAACTTTGCCAATTTTTTTTTTAATTTTACTTCTGTAAGGTAATTCCTTGATAGTGCCGGTAAATTCAACACAGATATTCAGTTTTAGTCCTTTTCAACTGGCTTTTCGATGTATACATCTTAAGAGGATACCTCGTGGATTTTCATGGTTTTCAATTTAGGTTTAGTCCTATTGATCCTACTACTATTGTTCTAATTTTGGAATATGTTAAAATAGACTAATAAGTTAATACGTTTTTTTTGTTAATGTGTCGTTAATTTCATGTAAGAGCTGAAAAGAGTGACTATTGAACATCTGTCATTTGTTGTGTTTATATTGGCATAATAGTACACCTAACCTACTAGCCAATCATAATTATTTAGTAAGTATGGTAGGTATATATATATATGTATATATGTGTGCAATTTGTGACATAATAGATCCCCAGTGCTTTTAAAACTTAGTACTAATAAAAGTATACATATAGGTATATTTGTAAAACACCAACAACCACGCAGGAAAGTAGATTACTAACATAATAAACAACAACATTTGTTCTACTTTTCCAATAAAAGACAAAATAATCGACTCCATGCAAATGCCCGAACAGCAAAAGTTTTTTTTTTGCCTTTTTCGAAAAATTGTAGAACAAACGTTAACCCTGTAGGTAATATAAAATAATCTAAAAAATAGAATGTGTATTTTAGCAAAAACTATACGCAATTTGTTGTGTGATTTAATAAAAAAATGTATAAAACACACGTTTTAGTTGGAAACTTCTAAAGTAAATTATTACCTTGTTTACTTGAATTTTTAAAGAATGTCCTTATTAAGCACTTGGTAATTAAATGCTTTCAATTCGGTGTAAGTACTCATATAAAATCTGAGGTTTACGACTCGTTCAAGGGTTAATGTCCCAGTGGAATATACCGATTCGAGTGGAATTTCCCTTCTTCCATGTATGGCTTATTCTTACGCTGCATGACATGAGGATTAATATAAAAAAACATATTGAAACTAAATGTTCCATAAGTAATGTCTATACAAAAATATATTTTTAAATGCTGCTGATGATACATGGCAATGTAAATTACTCACCTCTAGTTTTAAATATAACATCGGAAAAAAATAAAATAAAATACCAAACAATAACATCAAAAAATCTTTTTCTGTTAGTAGGTATAGTAGTGTTAATTTCCACGAAATCTTTCTACTTTGGCGATGTCTGCTTAATTTTATTTAGTGAAAGGCAATTGTAATTTTATTACTGTTGCTTTAATAGCTATTACATTAGAGATATTAGTTAGGAACCCTTACAAACAGGGCGTTGTCGTTGCAATACCTGAAGCACTGGGTAGGTCCAACCAGTCCACTTAATTAGTCGACTCTCATATGTTCCACTTAAGTATGGGGCAATTCTGTACCATACTTTACGAGCTCTGTACCACACGCCATGCCACCCGCTATTAACATCTAGTGTAGGGCTAAACCGTTGCGAAATATTAGTTATTAACTACTAGGAAACTTCGGATTAATCGCCCTAAGGTACCTGTTATCTTTGACATGCGGTACGTTTTGATTTATGCACTTACGTTTTATGTAGGTTACAATGTAAGTTACATACTAAATAATTGGATACAAAATAGGTGTTTATAGACATATGACGTGCAGAAGCGAAATTAAGAAATGTATGAACATACAGTAGTTCGAGAACAAAAATATCTGAGAAATATGTAGAGTCATATGAAAAACCCAGGATAGAAATGAAATGAAAGACCCAGTATCGTAAATGCAAGAGATAAAAAGAAGCTCTAGAATAACTCCGGCTATTCCCGCTGTCCCCCACTTTTGTCCCTCACCGGGGATATAGAGTAAAAATAGGTTTTTTAACACGTTTTTATTTTCTATTCATTTTTTCCCGATATTTACCTGAGGGGAGACAAAAATGGGGATAGGCTCAAAACCGGCTCTAGATGCGAAAAGTGGAAACTATATTATTCTAATAAATACTTTAAAACATTGTATTGTAACTAAGGACTTCCAGATTTGTTTTTAGATAAGTAAAAACGGATCTCACGGTCCTAATTCACCGTCCCGTGTAATTTGTTATTAATTTCCGTAATTGTCGTAATTTTCCTCTCTCGTAAGTACTCGTGTGCGAGTTGATTATGGAAAGTGGCCGTAAAAGTTACATAGATACGTATTTCGTTATTTTATGTAAAACACAACAAATAAAGAATAATAGGTTGTATTATTGTTGTGATACTGGTTAGTGTTTCTATGTCATAGTAGTAATTCAAAATTCTCACTAGTAATTTAATACTGATTTTACCTTTAGTCTTTTTATTCCTCTTACAACAATTATCTTCAGTTCTAAAGAAATTCTAATTTTAAAACTTTATTCCACTCTATACCTCGGATTCAGAAAGACATAATAATATGATTGCGTTTTGTTGATAGTTGCATTAATTATGGATTTAAAATTAAAATATTGTCGGTTTCATATTACACTCATAAATCTCCTGAGCGAGATAAATGTCTTTTGAACGCTAATCACCTCCGACAGCCATATTTTACTGTTCGCTAATAAGTTAATGATGAATAATATATAAAACATGTCGTTTCTCTTTTTACTAATTATAAACATTGGGTTTGTTTCGCGCCGGTGTGATAAATTAAATCGTATTATTATTAAATGCAATAGACAGATATTTGGACAGTCAGCTGCAGATTAATATAATCAAGTCATTTAATAAGACAAAGAAACTTCAAGTAAGCTAGCGAAGAATAACTCTGCAACATGCTATAACGTAAATAGCAGCATACTGGGTGGATTACATACAACAAAACTACCAATGGATTATATTTCTTATGTTGACTTTGAACTTTACTTTGAAAGACATTTAACAGTTTTGGACAAACTAATCATTACGTCCTAATGTGTTGACCTACCTTATGTTAAAATCAATGGTAATAAAAGGCCGTCTTGTAATCTGATGCTCAATAAAAACTAACAAAAACTTAAGCGGCCATTAAAACTATAGATTTATTTTATTTACCAAAATATTTTATTAATTATCAATTTATCAACTTACATTGTAGCTTACCTTGGCAGCGAACCTCTTCACTTCTCTCGGTTTTGCGAAGTATTTATCTAGCTTAGATTCAAAGCCAGTAATGATTTCCCCGGGCGCTGGGCCGGACAGCCCGGACACACTTCGGACACGGTACGTGCCGTACTGTTCTGAATGCTCAGATATCGTAGGCAAGTTCCCATTCGGCGAGCTGCAACTGCTACTGGACCGAGAATACGCGTAGTTCACCGACCCATCAGTTGGGTTCTTAGGTTTCTTGGTAAATGCGTATCTCCTCGGTCGCTCCTCCTCCGACGGCTTCAGGTCGTACGTCTCAAACTTCTCCGACACAAAGTTCTCTTCCACGTCAGACGTCGGCACGTACCGCAGCAATTTAGGTTCTTTTACCCTCCTTTCGTATTTAACGGAATCTGTGTCGTTGTCCAACTGAGCTAAGTTCAGAGTCGAATGAAGCTCATTAGCCGAGCGATGCGTTTTACGCTTGACTCTTTTTTCGGCTGTCGTCGTGTGGACGTGGTCGTCCACTATCTCCGATTCCGAGGACGGTCTGTCCCCATACAGGACATAGTTGCCGTTTACCATTTCGGAAAGAGCTTTCTTCTCTGATTATTAGAAGTCACATTTGGTTTATTGAGGTAACGATTCGAAAACACATGTCCTGAATTTGTCAATTCACACTTGAGCCATCATTGTGTTCTTGGCTTCGGTACCCACGATAATGAGAAACAGAACACGGGGACAACAAGTATACCGCGGAGCACTGCATGAATGAAAATATCGATTACTTACAGGTGAGGTTTGTTTGTTTGTTTGGATTGTGTGTGGATGCAATCAGAGAAAAGAAATTCCTTAACAGTAAAATGTTAACAATTTACATTGAATACACATAAAGCGGATTAAGATCTACAACACTTTTGCTATTGTTTGTAAATAAACGAATCAAAACAAAAGCGTCAAACAGCAAGAACCTGATGTTTACTTATGATAATTATTTGAACCATTAAGGAATTCTAATTGAGATGATTTTTAATCAGCTAATTATTTTAAAATATGACATTAGGTAGGTACTTCAAGATAGTGGGTATCGAATCCACCGTATTGTATTTTACTTAAAACCCCCATAAGACATTACAGTAGGTAGGATTGTGAAACAGGTCTGTAACAAGTAATGAGAACGTGCGCGATGTTGTAAACTCAGATAACATTCGTAGCGTTATGTCGGCCATGATTGTTCGGACGCGGTTCCCAAGCTTTTTGCGCTTACGCGGGAATGTTCTCAGTAACGCGCGTGCGCGACAATGGCGGCAAGACCGTCGAGCCGTCGAGAGTGAATTGTGCGGTTGTGCAACGGACCGCTTTATGCAACTGATGTGCCGTTAATGCAACAGATGCACTGATAACCTGGGTCACCTAGCCATCTCCGTTTCCGAGGTTTGGGACGCGACGTGCGGTAGCGCACAATTGTTACGAGATCTCCTTTTTAGGCTAGGTCGCGGGATCAAGCCGTCTTGTTACATAAATTACACTAAAAATTCGAAATGTTATTATATTGATCTTATATATTTAAACAAGGCTAGTGATGCAATTAAATCCATCTTCATTTGATAGCTACAAAAATTCAGCTCTACGAACAGTATAAGATCGGTGAAATCGATAGACATAACGATGGATTATCTACCTCTACTCTACAGATCTTAACAATCTGAAAATCTGGAATTGTAAGTCAGATATCATTTATAAGCTGCATATAACCACCTTTTGACATTACCACTGCGCAAGCATCCGATCATGAATTTATGTATGAAAATCGGAACGTCTGGCAGTCCTATAATTACGATCGAAGAAACCCGTAATTCGTATAATAGATCCCATTGTAGATACACGATGCTTGGTCCTTGATCTATGAGGCATCTGTGTCGCAATATTTGGTACCTATACCTGCGAGCACAATGCATCTTGCCGAACCCCGATTTAAAGTTCATCATAGGCAATTTTATCGGTGGATCTGTGACCTGATTTCTTGCTAATGGATTCTCTATAAAAGCGTGTAATCATTTGTCAAGTATATCAAGGTCGGCTAATCGCTTCGGGGTTCAGAGTTGAGTAGTGAAGGAAGGCTAAATAAAAATAGAGATTAGCATGCGTATTGATATGGAATCCAGCCAGCACAATAGGTTGTGCTGGCTGGATTCCATATCAATACGCATGCTAATCTGAAAAATGCTAATCTAAAGCATAAGGCTGACTGTGCCTTATTCTTAGATAGAGATATATCAGAAACAAGTGTTTACAGTACTACAGTAAGTACATATAATTTATAACCGTTATTAAATGTCACACTTCCGCTTTTATAAGATTAGTTAAGTGCCCACACTAATTCATTAACATTAATGTGATTTGTTTTCATTGTTGGATGAATCGCCATTAGAGACTGTATCGTTATTCATCAATCTTAATAGACATTTAATTTGTGAGATATACTTATATAATTAGTGATTTATTCACTAGAAATAAATTCATTAATCATTTTATTGATTGTATTATATGACTATCAACTTTGTATTAGGTTTAAATGATTGAAGATAAA
Source organism: Agriphila straminella (assembly GCA_950108535.1). Taxonomy (NCBI): domain Eukaryota; kingdom Metazoa; phylum Arthropoda; class Insecta; order Lepidoptera; family Crambidae; genus Agriphila; species Agriphila straminella. Next base: position 6,185,793 of record OX467306.1, on the reverse strand, counting down.
TCTATTATGATTATTTCATTATTAATTCTAGCGCGTGTTAATATGATAATTGTCAATCTAACGCAATGAGATCATGTTTTTTTTCAAAAGGAAAACTAATCATAGACTATCAATAATCTGTATGTAACGGATGTATGAAAATTACAAAACTTTTGGAAAAAAATTCAAATTCAGATTCATTTTATTGGTTATATTTTTTTGTTACAAATGCCGAAAATAATTCTTATAAATGCATCACATTTTGATAGAGATCAATTAAATATTGGGTAAGTTTCTACTTAGGTACCACTACTACTACTACTACTTACCTTAATAATTCTTTATTAGACTAAGATTAAGTAGAATTAGTTGATGGTGCCGTGGTCCAAATATTTTGCATGAAACAAATCTTTTAAATTTATTTTTTATGTTATGTGGGAGACCTATGTGAAATATTTCATTTGACTATGGAAACGCGATCTAGACATCATTTACTTGTTTTTCGTCTGTGAAAACTACTTGATTTAGATATTTATGTATGTATGAATATGAATGTGCAAAATGCGCTACGCCGCGGTACGTGCGCAGGCGCCGCCGCGGTACGTGCGCAGGCGCCGCCGCGCGCGTAGCGGCACCAACACCGGCCGCGCGGCTACGGTAACGCGGTCTCGAGCCACTGCCCGCAACGCCACTACAACTATTAAAGGTACTGTTTTTAAACATTTTTATTATGATATATCAGGCTTTTTAACATTGAAAAAAAGATTTTTTTATATAAATTTGGTTTCACTCTTTCATGTAAGTATTTTTATCGCCTGACAAATCTTATAATAACTAGTTATTTTAGTTATTTAAATGACAACTAACATATTATTTGCAATATAAATATACTTACCATGGATGCTGTGTAGGTAGGTATTGCCTTTACATGCATAAAGATCAATTTTTGAATTTTGTTATCTAGCATGATTACCTATCCTACATACAAATACATCTGTTACAATACCTACACTGAACTCAAAGTTTCACGTGAGTTGAGTAGGTACCTAAAAAAGTTCCATTGATGTGGTGATAGGAGATTTCGAATATAATCAAAAGAAGGAATTACTTGATTTGCCTTACATTAATGGAGAGATACGAGCATTCATTGAGTCAAGTAAGTAGGTAGCGCCTGCGAACATTGCAAATAATGCGCAATATCTTATTCACGTTGGGAAAATGTGCGCCTCAGCGAGTGGACAATTAACGGCTCTATGTTCACAAAAACAATACAAGGTAATTAATTAATGAGGCTGGAAACGTGACGAAACTGTTTAGTGTGCGTTTGTTTAAACAAATAACTAGGGTTCAGTTAATTATGATTCGAAAATTTCCAACCATTGAGTTACAGTACAGCTAGTTGCTTCATAATAACAGATAATGACTTTATTTTATAATTTATAATTTATAGGTACCTATACCTACCTAATTCTCCGAACAATTTTAATTTTAATAATTTAAGTTTAACCTAGTTAATGTGTGTTTTTTTTTTAAAAACAAGAAACATTATTATTGTTTTTCTAAAAAAATTGCCTGTTATTATCTTTCACGCACTCTCAATTACAAACATTTGCGCCAACACAACATTGGCGCATCGAAACGTATTAGTGCGAGATAATTTGCGTACCATTAATGGGTGCGTAGTGAGTTATTGGAGCATTGAACTGTGACACGACACCACCCCCGATGCCCGCTAGCGACCGCTAGTGGGCAGGCGGTGGAGAAACCGACGACGGTCGTCGACTCATCGTCAATGAAAGGAAAATTAAGCTCTAATTCCATAGTGCGAATTTCTTTTCGAACAAATAATTGTGAAAAATATAACTTATTCTTACCACACTTTAATGGCAAAAATGTTCACGCTAATAGACCATAAAACATACCACATTTAAAAATTATCATCAAAAGTATTGACGAGCCTTAGGGCTGATATCTCAATCCTCAGATAACAGATATCAGTCAGTTTAAATATTAACCAAATCTAATAAAAGTCATTCAAAAATGTGACAGACAAATGAATGACAAGCACTTTCAATTTGGCAGTATAATACGCTATCAAACGGATAAAGCTCTATCTAGGCATTGAAAAATCAGCCCTTAGTGTGATAAAAGTTAAGTAGCTACGAGTAGGTAATAAATTAGCAATCTATAAAGTTGCCCAGTCCCATAAAAAATCTTCCGGTATCAATGTCACCCTTATTTCATTATTATTATTTAGATAGAATACTTAAGTAAGCATAATATCGCATTACTATGTGGTTTCATTAAAAGTTGTCGCTTGCAGTTTTTCTTGAATTGAATTAACATTTTATGTTGTTTTATCATTTGATACACATTAGTAAAACATAAATTGTAGTTGGGTGTGTCAATAAAGAAGTTCTAAGGACATAACAGCATTTTCAAAACAGCACCATTATTACATAAAACAACACATTCTCAACTTTACATATCAAACGACGCAATATTGCAACTGATATAAACAAAGTGAAAAAGCGAGGGCGTGTGGTAAGGAGTAACAAATGGTTCATTTGACAGGAGAGGCTCCTGGTGAACATCATATTTAAATGAGACAAGGCGCCGCCGCCCGCCTCCAATGCTCCTACGTTTCAGCGGAAAAGGCCGCCGCCCACCAAAATCAGTACCATAATGAAGTAGGTAATTAATTATCTTACAAGGTTCTTAAAATTATTGCCTACTTAATAAACATACAAAGTGTGAGTAAACAAGTTTGGAGTTAATCCGTAAACAAACAAACCACTTCCGATCGATAAATAATGCACTGCACTTTCCACTATAACAATAACAACGTACGTGTGTCAGTCACTTGTATCACATAATAGCAAATGGATCGGGTTGTGTACGTTGACAGAGCAGAGCCGACTGAGCAGCGGGTGCCGCGCACCACCTCGCACTCTCGAGAACTACCGTGGAAACTGACACTTTACGCAACCATTATGGAAGATATAAGATAATTCGGATGACCTACGAGTCTAAACAATTATTGTGTGGCAATCGACGGGAAATGTGAATAAATTATCATCCTTGGAGATCTAATTAAAATACTAACGAATCCAGAGCATTCCGCGTAGGTATGGTATGGTGAATATTCTGGTATGCACTACGTTACTCAATGAAATGTGTAACAATCTTGAATCCAAACACCACCGGCGCACAATATGGACACAGCTAACATTACTTTTATAACTGTTGATTTTTTTATCTTGAGTATTCTTGAGTTCGTATGAAACAGAACCGTAACTTAAACGATCATATGAAAATAAATGCATTTTAAATTAGTTGCTTGTTTAAATAAACGTAAATTGATGTTGAAAGTTGCAACTCGGCCCTCGAGGGTCGACATGGGAACGACTCATACGAACGTATTAAAGAGAGGCTGGATATTCGGATAATCATCAAGAAAATATCATATCGACAATCCGGTATCAACTCTCTTTTAAATCCGAGTGTATAAGTATAGAGAAACAATTTAGCTGAGTTTTTCACTTGTACTTGACAGCTGAATCCGCGGTGAGATTTAAGAATCTCACCGCGGTAACATGTAACTTCTTGTTGTATAAGTACAACAAGAAGTTACATCTAAGGAACCGTGTCAGGGCAGTTACATTATGCGACAGTATCTATCGATAAACCTTACACTGAACGATATTAATGTATAATTCGTCTAAAGATAAAGGCACACTGTATTGTAAATTCCTTTCGATGATCGTGTTTTTGGTGAGCATGTAGAATGGAGAATGACTGAAAAAAACCAAATTAGCTGAATATTTTTTTAGGTAGGAATAAGCTCTTAAGCTAAGAAAAGAGATTCAGAATTTTCAGTTGCGTGAAAAATAAAAATTAAAGTCACTTTGACTTAAAAAATATACAAAAGTTACAGCAAAATGGAGATTATACCTGAGACACCACCTGCGACAAGTGTGGCAGATGGTGGATGAGGTATAATCTCCATTCCTGTATGCCAAAACTTTTTTATTTAAATACGTGTGCACACGTATAAATAAAATAAGTTTTGGCATTTTGTATCGAAACATTTTAATACCAATGTTGTGGTTTGTGGCAGGCGGTGGCTAAGGTATAATTCTCCATCATTTGTGAAGTCGAAGTGACTTTAATTTTTAATAAAATTTTCACTCAACCGAAAATTCTGAAACGTTTTTCTATTATTATGGGAGCTCAATCCTACCTATAAAGAAGTATTCAGCCAATTGGTTTTTTTCAGACATTTCCTATAATTTAACATCTTCCTAGTGCTATTTAATTATTTGATTCTCAGAGCCGCAATTACAGCTAGCGAGTCAAAGCAATAGTCGCTATGAGTCCTTGAAGTTTAGAAGCTCTACTAGCGAGTCCTTAATGTGAATATGGTTAAACAGATTCAGCTGTTACGTTAGCGAGCAAAAAGCAATGTATCTTTATTAGTAGGAAGCGCTTCGAAGACATAACGCAAGGTTCACGAGTAACAAGACGGGCAATTCAAAACACATCTATCGCGCTAGTTCACATAGCGGCTGATGAGATGGGACTATTACGATTATAATTATATTACGTACAGCCCTACATATCTAAACATGGTTGTACAGTACACTAAGGTCTTGTGTAAATACATTGTGACAGTATACCTACATAATCTAATCATAAAGGGGTCTATTCTACAGGGGGTAAGAACGCTGTCAATAAATTAAGGTTCAGAAAAGATTTGATATGTATTTATTCTTGCCTTGGCAAGTGTTTTACATTCTTCAATTTCCAGACATTAGTCGATGCCATTTGTGGAAAAGGGAATAGTTTGTTTGATAATTATTTTAAGTAAATTAAGCAATGTTCGAAAATGTCTACGAGTAAAAGTTCCTTTTTAGTGGCTATGGTCACAGGATTACAACACAAAACCCTATAAATTAGACGCGTCTTATTTAGGGTTCATTTTATTCAACTTGTATTTTTGATAGGTACAGAGAAAGAGAGAGGTAGAACCGGCGCTGACCTCTGATTGTTATAAAGAGTATGACGTTTAGCACCTGTCAATCCCATACATTGTCATTTTATTCTACTAGTGTCAATTTTAGTAGAATAGCCATTTGAACTGATTGATTCCTTGGGATTTTTTTTTAGATTTGTTGTGCATCACGACGTTTTAGTATAAATTAAAGCCAAAAAAGAGCAAAAGAAAGCCCTTGGAAAAAAGAAACGTGTAAATTACCGATTATCAATTAAATAGGTAAGTACCTACTTTTGCAAGTCACGCAAAGCATAAGGCCTATTTCTGTCACTCATTAACTTTTTGCTGCAAGTACCTACCTACGTGGCTCGGGCGCGCATTAAGTTAATGGAACGGTTGCGCCCGCACATAGCGTTCCGCGTCTGTCAAAATAAATACGAATGCATGAAACAGAAGGCCGTCTGCGGTTCCCACATTTATTTTTACACGAAATTCAGTTGTCTACTTGAGCATTTTTAATTCGAGGATTGATTGCAAAAGATTATGCGGTATTTCCATTCGGTCTATGGTAATTACACAGTTATGGATTGTACAACTGTGGTAATTATATTATGTTTGTAATGCAATGCAAGATAAAAACTGATTCGTCTGTTTGATTTTCACTTACCTTAACGAATACTTAAAGACAAACTTTTTTGTTGAATTTGTACCAACAAAAAATAGTTTGTAAACTTCACAGTGGGTAGGAACCCAACACTTAGCTTTCCTTACGCACCAGGAAAAATTAAGATGTCATTATTAAAAAAGTTAATAGGAATGAGAACAAAGAAAAATATTAAAATTTACTATCTACCTTCCGCCTGCGACTCTTTCTGCGTGGATATTCGATAAAATCCTTTAGGGAACCTTTTACCAGGATAATTAGTGTTCTATGATAATTTAGGTATACATAATCTTAATATAAAAATAGCATTGTGAATGCCTAAAATCTAAAAATTCAATAGTGTTCAATGTTTTATTTTTGTCAAAATCCGTTCAGCCGTTTTTACGTAAATAGAGTGGTCCCCTCTAAGCGCGTTGCTCCTGCTTCCCCTTTCCCGTTTCCGTTCCCGTCCCTGTTCAGAATTGGGTACAGAAATTAGTATCCCGTTTCCCTTCACCTTTCCTTCCCTTCCCCCTCCCCGTCCCCTTCCCTTCTTCTGCGTGGAAAGTTTTTTGCTATCCCTCGGAACAATACTTTTTTTCGGGACGAATGGTACTAAAGTCTATAACCCTATGTCCTTCTCTGTACCCCTGACAACGTGTATGTAAAATTTCACGATGATCGGTTCAATAGCTGTTAAGACGTAAAGGCGTAAGAAACAAACAAACACAACTGACTTTCGTATTTATAATATTTTAGTAATATTAATAAGTAAATAAGTATAATATGGAAGTAATAAGTATAAGGAAGCTATCAAGGAACTTGACAGACTGATCGTTCTCGATCACGTGTGTTAAGCAACGCTCGGTCCGGCCAGGTGTCGAATGGGTGACCGTTAAGTGGTATTACAACTGAGCGCTTCCGTGCTTCGGAGGGCACGTTAAACCGTCGGTCCCGGCTGTTGTCATCTGATAACAGTCGTTAAGCCAAGATAAACTCTAACACTAGAGGTGGCCACTATTCCTCATTCGATAATAAGATATAATAAGTATAAGGATTGTAAAATATAAGGAAAACAACATCTTTTTATTCCATTCGACTAGATCAGATAATTAGAAGCTGCTCATACTTTGACTCATGAACCCGTCACTTTATATCTTATGTAGGCATAATGTTACCAATTAGAAAGAAAAAACCACAACCCACTGACTGACCTTTCACACAATATTAAATAAATAATCCGATTTTTTTGCAATAGATAATTATATCATTGGTTTTAAAGATTACTTATGCAAGAAACTAAATATCCGCATTTCATATTTTTACAATAATTCGATATTTTAGTTGCACATCGAATAAGCTTTTGAGATGCCAATTTGATTCACTCTTGATTATCTTTGGTGAATTTCAAGAAGCACGGATAGTATGCACCTTTGAGTAAGTAAGTACCTATTATTTCATTATTATTGTCTGAGTACTACTCATACTACTCATACTTCAATATATTATATATTACTCATACTTCAAGAATATAAATTATTCATAATATAATAGTACATTATGAGACAAGTTAGCTTAGGTTGACAAGGCTGTGGGTTGCAGCCCGAGCCGCAGGCGAGGGCGTAACTCAGCCGAGTGTGCAATAAGCAAGAGCTCACGAGTTTCAAACGACGTTTTTCAACACATTTGCGAGGAAAAAACATAGTAATTTACCACACAGCAACAAATACGACAAAAACAAAATATGATAAGTAATAATTATGGGAAAAGGCGCGCAGTTTTTTTTTTTTTTTACACGCCTAACGCAATAATATTTTGCGAACAAAAGGGTGAGTGAGCATACAGCCTACTTCAAAATTATAATTTTAAGTGATAAAATGCAAATATTTTAATATTTTATAACAAAATATTGTAAATTATGAATAATTTGATAATAATAAATATTTGTTTGACTTAATTAAGGACTTACACATTTATTTATTCCAAAAATGTATATGAATTTTCAGTAGCATAAAACCTCTTTGTTGTTACTAAAAAAAATAACTGTATTATGCGGCTAAATTGGGAATGCTCTGTTTACTCGCATAGAACTTGCAGTAAGGTACTAATTTAACTTTGTAGGGTTAATTCTATTACGAACTAGTGTTTTATATATTATTGCACGCGTTTGTTATAGCTCGGTTTATGGCCCTAAAAGCGATGTATTAGGGCTCACTTTACGAGCAAGTGTGTTGAAAAACTTATTTCAAAGAATTTATTATTATTCAACTTCAAATATTTACAATTTATTTATCACTCTCATAATGTACTTGTCATCTCATTCTAAAGTTATATTAATTGCTTATAGTCATCTTTTGTTTGACGTCTAACAGCGTCATTACGCTAAAACAATTATTAGAAATGTACCGAGGCATCAGCTCCGGTGTCGACGCACTACTGAACAAAAGACATCAACGCGCGTCGGCGCATCACTTCACACTACTCCGGGAGACGGGCAACTTTTCGCACAATAGTTTTCAAGAAATAAACTATAACTATTTTAGATATTATTTTAAGCAGGTACCTTATAATTTTAAGTTAACATATTAATAAGTATACCTCTTTATTCCAATGGATGGCTAAATATACACCGTTATTTTTTAAGTATATCTAAAAATGAAAAGGGGGTTTCAGACCACGTGAATAAACAACTTTTACTATGGGCCACGAAATCGCGAAAAAAAAAAAACCAGCTGTTCCATACATTATAGTCGAGTCGATGTTGTACTTTTCTATGGAACAGCTGATTTTTTCGGGGATTTCGTGGTTGGCCCCATAGTAAAAGTTGTTCATTCACGTGGTCTGAACAACCGTTTTCATTTTTAGATATACTTAAAAAATAACGGTGTAGGTATATTTGTAAAAAGTAAACAGCCGAGGAGTCGTAATATAGTCCTTACGGTCGGTTTCTGTATGGAGAATTTGAAGATTTTTAATGCATGAGAGAGAACTTCAATATCTAATTCTGTTACTCTCTAACATCTAGGGTCTTTCAGTTTGTTCTTCTTTATATCATAGATAGAGATAGACTGTAAAGTGCTTAGCCTCAAGACTATTTTAGTAACCCAATTCATTAGACAATAGAATAGAGATGTTAATTGCGGCAATAACTATTCGCTTCACTCGCTTACTTGTGAAGATGACTTACACAATAGTGAGATACGCCCACACAAACTATAAATAATATGTTATAAACAAAGCCAAGGCAGATTTGCCATATAAATTGATATTTCACAAACCATACGCGTGTCGAATTGTTCACCAAACACGTTTAACGTTCCACAGAATTAACACTTCTAGTTATTGCTTAATTTATCAATATCAATAATTCTTTCTGATTCAGGGTCAACAATTAGTGATTTTTAATAACATTATATAGTTGTTTGACAGTTCTTTTGTAATAGTAAAAGTTAGTTTTTTTGTTTAATAAAACGTGTGTTCAGCTTGTTTTACGAAACAAAACACACTTAATATCAAGGAATAAGGGAGGATAAAATTTGTATGGATGATCATTCATTTAGTGTTTCTCAAATAGTTAATGGTTGAATGAGCTGAAAAAAAATATGATGGTTATTTCAAGCAGTTCTAACATAATAAAATTGTTTTATATGATAAAACTCACTTTAGAAGGTAGCTATTATATTGTCTCGTTCGAGGATATATTCTTACAAACAAACGTCAATCTCGAAATATATGCAATTTATTAGCATATGCGCGAGAATCGTCGGCAGGCGTCTAATCTAGCATATTTCACTGCCTAGTGCAGGACGACCGGTTTGATGAACGACCCAAACGACCGCCATTTGAATTCACGCAGATAATTAGTATCAATAACGATATCTCACCGGCGGCGGCGGTGGCGGCGGCGGCTATGGGCTAGATATTATTACGTCAGCTTCACACACCGGTTAATTAAGGTGTATTTGACATAAATTAAGTGTAAATAAGGGAGTTTTTATACTTGTGTTTATTTTGGTCATTTATCCTGTACTATGTTTCCTTAAAGTTATGAAAGCGTTAAAAAGCTATTAATTATAATCAATTAAGTAACGCTCTTACAAAAAAAACTGGTTAATTTGATAACTACCCACATAGCATTAGTTATCTCAAGGAACCTCATGAACAGTCCAAATTGAACGGAGGAGTGATAGCGGACGAAATTATCATAATCTGCGTGTCACTCCCATTCCGAGATGCAAAACAGCGCCGCATTATAATTAACACGGAAAAGAAAATCTTATAAAAAGTTGACAATGTCAAAAGTCACCCGTTATAGTGTGGACTAGAATGCGGCATTATGTGCTTTATGTAATAGGAAAGGAAATTGGCTCTTATCTCTGTCGTCGACGCCTGCGCAGATACGATGATTTACGGCCGCTCCGCGGGAACTGCCTGCTCGTCACAATGTAAAACAGTCAACAGAATCCGTTTCCCATTAAAATACTCAATTTTATAGGGATCAAATGTTAAATTGAGCAACAGCAATACCTATTACGTAAAGATAAATAATACTTTACAAATATAGGTTTGTAAGTACTATAAAATAAATGAACTGCATATTAACAGGTAGTCAGTAATAAAAGCCATAAGAGACATAAAAAAATATTAAAACCGACATTACGCTCTATACCAATGCACATAGAAGGTCGTAAATAACCATTTATCTATAATAATTAATTTTAATTACCTACGTTCATTCATACTCACTACCTGTTATGATGTCATGACAAAGAATTTGAGCAATGAAATGGTAATAGCAATTCATATTCGTTTGAATGTTCGAATATCAAAGCTTAGATCTCGATATTCAAACCGACGAGTCACGATGCTACATTAATCGAGGCTTAAAATACTAAGCACATTACGACAAAAGCTGCAACCATGCAGCGACCTTTGCCTGACATTTGTGTACTTACGCCTTGTAACGCAGATCCTTCTAAGGTTGAACTTTGAGGCTTCGAATTTAGGAATGCCGAAGGCGTCCGCATAGCTGCCGAGTCAGATCCTAACACACAAGAGCGATCAAATGCTATTTGCTTTTGAGGCAATCATAGATTGTGGTGCAATCTTTAAAGCTCAAATGTTGCTTAAAAGAACGTTGCTCGGAAGCGAATCTGTCAAGGACAGGCCCACCCATGTATAGACCTATATTTACTCTGTAATTAGTTGCTTGTAAATACCTATACTATGGTTTTGTCTCTTTACTCTATTCTTGTCATATTGCCTTCTTTTGCCTATTGTAAATGTGTTTCCTTTTTATCTGTTAGTAAATCTTCCTTTTCCCCTTTCAACCGCCGTTTCCTTTGCTGTCCTCGACATCCCCAGGATGTCGAGGACAGCAAAGGAAACGGCGGTTGAAGGGGGAAAAGGAAGATTTAATAGGAGATAAAAAGGAAACACATTTACAATAGGCAAAAGAAGGCAATATGACAAGAATAGAGTAAAGAGACGAAACCATAGTATAGGTATTTACAAGGAACTAATTACAGAGTAAATATAGGTCTATACATGGGTGGGCCTGTCCTTGACATAGCCCTCCTCGTAAACGAAGTTTACTAAATTTAGCCAAGGACAGACCCTTTTTCTTAAAAAAACTAATTCTCAAAAAACAACAAAAGGAAAACCCCAATTAAAACAAAAAACTAGACGCTTAGTTTAACTAATTTTCTAACCGGACGTCTCAACGTGCCGCCTACTGTGCGCACGTCCGCTACTCGCACAATTCCGTCTCGACCAGGGTAGACTCTATCAACTCTGCCCTTAGGCCATACGCCACGCGGTAGGTTGGCATCACATATGAGGACAAGGTCACCGGATTCTAGGTTTATCGCAGCAGCACCCGCATCCCTTCTTGGGTTCAAAATCGGAAGATACTCGCGAACCCAACGCTGCCAAAAATGGTCAGCCAATCTGACGGCCTTCTTCCAATTCGCTCGTCGCACCAGGTCGCTGTCATCAAGGTTGTCTGGGCGAGGGAGGGGAGAAGACTGGCCAATGAGAAAGTGGTTAGGCGTTAGAGCTGGCGCGTCTCGCGGTTCTACAGGAACATGGGTCATCGGCCGAGAATTGACGATACCTTCGGCTTCCAACAAAAGCGTGTTAAACACCTCTTCGCGAGAAGCCCTTTCTTTTAGGGTTGCGGATAGAGTTCGCTTGACGCATCCCACAAGTCGCTCCCACACTCCCCCCATGAAAGGCGCTGAAGGCGGGAGAAAATGCCACTCTATCTGATGATTGCTCATGAAGTCTGAGATGGCTGGTTGGTGCGACTGGGCCGCGTCCGCTACTAGCCGCTGACATGAAGAGCGCCGAATTGCACATTTTGCGACAAAGCCAGCAAGAAAGCCTCAGTGTGAGTTGTTTTGAGCGCTTGCAAGCTAAACAAGATAGTCTAGGCCTGTATCGTCTGCACGGTCGAATTACTGCTGCGAGTGACGTCACGGAAGATGTAAAACAGCCTGTCATTTTAAACGGCTCAGAGCATGTTACTCGCCTCATCGTCCATCACTATCACGTTTGGGCAGGACACGCTGGTCGAGAGATGGTTGTGAACGAGCTTCGCCAGCGTTACTGGATAATTCGTCTCCGGCCTACCGTCAGAACAGTCGCTGCAGCCTGCCAAGTCTGCAGGAATAAGAAGGCCACAGCGTCCACCCCACCAGTCGGAAACTTGCCTGAAGAACGACTTCTCCACCATCAGCGTCCTTTCTCCATCACCGGTTTGGACTACTTTGGCCCCGTCGAAGTTGCTGTGGGGAGGCGCCGAGAGAAACGTTGGGTCGCACTCTTCACCTGCTTCTCCACCCGAGCAGTTCATTTGGAGGTGGTAGGAAGTTTGTCAGCCGACTCTGCGATCATGGCTCTGCGTCGGTTTATGTCCAGGCGAGGATGTCCACAGCAAATCTTTTCAGACAATGGAACATCTTTTGTTGGAGCCAATCGCGAGATCCAGCAGGAGTGGCAGTCGTACCAACCAGCCATCTCAGACTTCATGAGCAATCAGCAGATAGAGTGGCATTTTCTTCCGCCTTCAGCGCCTTTCATGGGGGGAGTGTGGGAGCGACTTGTGGGATGCGTCAAGCGAACCCTATCCGCAACCCTAAAAGAAAGGGCTCCTCGCGAAGAGGTGTTCAACACGCTTTTGTTGGAGGCCGAAGGTATCGTCAATTCTCGGCCGATGACCCATGTTCCTGTAGAACCGCGAGACGCGCCAGCTCTAACGCCGAACCACTTTCTCATTGGCCAGTCTTCTCCCCTCCCTCGCCCAGACAACCTTGATGACAGCGACCTGGTGCGACGAGCGAATTGGAAGAAGGCCGTCAGATTGGCTGACCATTTTTGGCAGCGTTGGGTTCGCGAGTATCTTCCGATTTTGAACCCAAGAAGGGCTGCTGCGATAAACCTAGAAACCGGTGACCTTGTCCTCATATGTGATGCCAACCTACCGCGTGGCGTATGGCCTAAGGGCAGAGTTGATAGAGTCTACCCTGGTCGAGACGGAATTGTGCGAGTAGTGGACGTGCGCACAGTAGGCGGCACGTTGAGACGTCCGGTTAGAAAATTAGTTAAACTAAGCGTCTAGTTTTTTTGTTTTAATTGGGGTTTTCCTTTTGTTGTTTTTTGAGAATTAGTTATTTAAGAAAAAGGGTCTGTCCTTGGCTAAATTTAGTAAACTTCGTTTACGAGGAGGGCTATGTCAAGGACAGGCCCACCCATGTATAGACCTATATTTACTCTGTAATTAGTTGCTTGTAAATACCTATACTATGGTTTTGTCTCTTTACTCTATTCTTGTCATATTGCCTTCTTTTGCCTATTGTAAATGTGTTTCCTTTTTATCTGTTAGTAAATCTTCCTTTTCCCCTTTCAACCGCCGTTTCCTTTGCTGTCCTCGACAGAATCCTTTCATCAGTTTTGCTGTCATATTTAAAACTAATATAAAGTTTACTATAACTAGTACTTAATTAGTACTTTTCAGTATAATAGGTCGAACAAAGCAAGAGTGCAAAAATTAAATTATATTTATGATAAACAATTTAAGCAAGTTGTTTTGACATCATAGATTCTCTTTCTAGTACATGATCACATCACAACACAATACAATCGGGATCATTATCGATTTCTTCAAATTGTCGATAAGTTAGCACATCTGAATAGTGAATAGGTACCTAAAATAACATTAATCATTCAGAACATCCATTTTGTGATGGAACACATGACATCGCAATAGTTGCAAAGCGTCTTCAATATAATATAGAGTTTAGAAAGTAAGATTGTGTAAAATATTAAATTTTCGTAGAGAATAGTCAAGTAATTTCAAAATTATATTTATAAAACTTTGCTTGTTGTTAAAGGTAAGCTCTACATTCTTATAAAATTGATCGGTAGGTATTGTTCAATAAGCAAAACAATTCCATTTCAGTAGTTTTAGTTTTGGTTCCAACAAAAACTTTACCCTGCCATGATGTTCTTTTTTCTGTAGGAAATCCAGTACATAATCAGTTATGTTTTATTACAACTTCATACATCATATTAATCTAAATGGGGGCCGGTCACGAGTGCAGAATATTTGCATGAATCAAATAAACCAATCGTGATCGGATTGAATAACAAGAGCACAAGATGGCCGTTATGACGTGAGGTCAAAATATTACATCCGGTTATTAAAATCTCAATAAAATGTGTAAGCAATATAAAACGCAACGTTGAGATTATTATTATACGTCATAAAAAATGACATTAACTTTAAATGGTGATCATCTCTAAAATATGTTTAAAAACATTAAAAAGCTTTATCTTATCATCAAAGCTTATACGATTTCATACTATTAATGTAGATAATGCGAACCTATATACACAAACAAAACACACGAATTATAACACAATATTACAAATACTGCCAAATGTAGATACAATTTGATATGAATAAGCCTCCGTTTCTCCGCTAAATTACCTCACAATGCCCTCCAAATGAGAGATAATCTCAAAAGCTTTAAGCCGCTTAACCTTCGCACGTGTCAACACCGCGTAATGGATAGTTAGCGCTTTAGCAGGTAAATCCGATGCCCACTATGACCGGAGATCATAAATCACTATAACTGTTGCTCTAGTAAGTGGCCTACTGTTTTAAAGTTCAAGTTCATCCGTAAGCTGTGAGCTCATTTGACATGCTTTATAAGTCAAAAGGTTTCCGTAATATATAAGTGACAGTTTGTGTACACTCAAAATACCTACGTTAAAATTCCTAACATCTAGTTTTTAACTATTCAAAGTAACAATAACAATATGCAAAAAACAAAAAAGCCTGACGGATGATTGTGAGCAAAGCAGTCTGTTTAATAATAGTGAACCACAGACCACACAACAATACTAAGTGAACATACACATTGTCTATACATGAAAATACTCAATTGACTTTCATCTTGCAATCCTGGTAAATGTAGATATAATCCCGTTAATAAAGGATAACATAAAATGTAGCCGTTTGTAAGTACAGTACCTACATTCATTAAAATTTAAACGATTGTGTAAGAAACTTATGCTTTTAGTCACTATTTAAATCTTGCAGCTTAGAATAAACTTAGTTTTTCAAATATGTCGACGTTTAGTAGGTACAAATTGAGTGCCTCACTGAAACAGCAAAGATTAAGCTTGATAGCGAGAGTTTGTTACCATTCCATCTTATTACTTCATATACTATCATTTTCTCTTACCATATCATCCGTCATACCGTATTATTTTCCGCTTAGAAAAAAAACTATTGAATCGCTTGACTTCCATTTGAAGGGTACAAGGGAAATAGGATTATTGTCAATTTTACCTTATTTCGAGAAAATTATATTCTTAAGTTCCAACTTATTGACTTTCTTTGATATTCATAATTTTTTGCTGTTTACCACCGTTATTTTAAAGGTCATTAATCGTTTTTAGCCCGTCCCCTGAGAAGAAAAGCGCTTTTCTTCTAATGATTTTGATGAAAATAAACAATTTTCGATGGACTTTCAAATGATGCCCATACCTAAACAATAAAAGAATTACATCCATCATTATTCCCTTGTACCTTTCATTTGATTTGAACTGAACTAACACCAACCGCACTAGAGTTTGAATAAGTTTACCCAATTCGTAATTATGTACAAACGTGGTTGGAAAACAAATTGGCAAGCTATTATGTTTCATAGTGTTGCAAATCTACATGACAGTAAGCCTTTTGCATGTGAAATTACACCTAGCGAGACAGCTGTATGCGCAATGCGAAGTGCCACAAAAAATGTGACACATTGCTGCATTTCTTTGGTTAGTTTTTATTTGTGCCAAAAAGAAGCATCAATGTATCACATCCTGAAAGCGCTTGCGATAGATTTTGAAGTTAGACAATTAGCCCTCACGTTTCAATAAAAAACTCTATAAAGTTTGTAATCGTCTAAAAACACAAATTAAATTATGTTTTTTTTTCAATTACAACATCTCTGAAGTTATTGAGACTGTCTTTTGTTATCTCTACCATAATTATATTTTTGTACTCGTTATTGCGTACCCATGGCGTATTTACTACTGACTCTATTTAGTGAACATCACCCCCATGTACTTATTAAAATTTTCTCTCTTGACTATACAGTTCCGCGTTAATGTAGCGCATTACATTATCACGAATTACTTTATAATGATAAACTGCGGGCTAGAGCCAGCCAATATGTGACCTGTGACATAAGAGAAATAACTAACCCAGACGTGCTTGCTTAGTAAGGCGGCCATTATTAATTTATATCCTCGTATGTTCAAAATGTTGCCAGCCACAATTATGCCCGAGCTATCTTGTAGTTATCTGAATAATACATGCACATGACCCCCAGGTCAGTAGACACTCCTTATTATTAATATTCAAGCAATCTTGAACTTGAATGGCGTGGATTTTAGGTCCATAATGTGTTTCATTAAATTACTGTCCGATTATCCAAACAAGGTGAAGTCCTTGTATCGTCGAGATCTAATGTCAGCATAAGTAGTTGACAAAGGAATTGTGAGATATTATTAGAATTATATAAGTGTTTTTACGTTTTGGATGAAAAAACAAGAATGTTATCAAAATAGTAATATCTATATATAAAAATAATTCACTTCTAAGATTTCCGCGGGTACACTATGTTATTACATTCTAAAACACTTTCTCAATACAGTTGCTTGAAAATGTGCGCTTTCGATGACTGTTCTTGTTTACATTTTTTATGGTATAGGGTACCTATAATCTTTTCTCGCAAATTTATTCCTACTACGGATACCTACTAAGTAACGCTAGAAGTAGCGTTTACTATTCCACATTACAAAACCAACAAAACAGATTCTGTGTTATTACATAAACATATCTATGGCTCTACTGACATAGGAACAGAAGCAGGATCGCTACCATTCCAACAATCTAACTATTCTGTTTTAATTTAGGTAACGTAAACATTTGTAGTTGACCCACGATTGATATCAATTTGGCCCATTGCAATGCAGTAAAACAATAAAAGAGAGTCTAATTCAATCCAGCCGCGCCTACCTACCTAAGTTTTAGATTTGATGTTAAATTAGGAACTCTATATCTATCTATACTTACGTTAAGAAAACCTAAATTAGCAACATTACTTTCCAAACAACAATTTTTCTACTGTTTAACCGCAATTAATCAAGTATTCATACTTCCTTTGAATGCATCATTAATTGCGTGGTTTATCAGTATACTGTCGGAAACAGACAGCAGAGGAAACAATCGATTGTTATTAACGACCGATCGATGTACACAAATAATTCACACTGAATACCTGCGATTTGGAGTGGGCGGCAAGTACACCTGCCGAATTAAACTCACATACAATAGGAGTATTGTACGCCCACGCCAGTGAATCAGTCGCATCCGTCTCCTTGACACCTCCTTACATTACATCCCTACATCTCTAATTAATTATAAAATAGAAACGGAAATATTTATTTACCATATATCACTTCACAGAGATTGCGTATGTTATCATTTAAGAGACTGAAAAAGTAGAAAAGGCTTTGGACCTTGTCCTAGCAACTTTCAAAAAGACTCTAAAACCAATTATAGGTATACGTATGTTGAGTTAGAGATCCAAAATTCATACTTTAGTATATAGCATATTTTCTAAAAATATTTTCTTACATTTATTTTTCTTACTTCTCCTTATTGGTATCAACATCTCTTTTGAAATAATAATTTGCAAAATAATATAACAAACAGTTGCCCAAACTAAATTTACCTTCGTGAAAGCTATTATTATTATAAAGACAATTCTTTAAATACAATTCAATCAATCAAGACAATTAATACATCATTACGTGTTTTAATCACGCTATTAATTAAAAAGACACTCTTACCTAATAAAGTAAGAAAAAACGTACAAAATGTTTTCATAATGCCTATGACCTACCTTCATGCAATTACAATAAGGCTTCATCAATTTGAGTAGACAACAAAAGACTAAAGAGTAATAAAACAATACTTTTTATTGACTACGTTGGATAGGCAACCTATGACATCGCAGTGGCGCAATCGTAGTAGGAATTGTTGTGTGGACGTGCCTTCAAACCCGCCGATGAGTGATCATCAACGGCTCTTTGATCTAACAGCCTTCAGCTTTATGTAGTCATAAAAGTAATAAGAAAACTGAATACAATTGAATAGATTTTCTCGAGGGCTTGGTTTGACTTAAGGAGTGTCATTCTTGGGTTTGGCGTTTAGGATGGTAGGTTTTCTCAATATCAAAATTATCCGATCGAAATATGATTCCAAGGTTTTTATTCATAAAAATTTGATGTGGTGGCAGTCAGGTAAGTAATGTTAATTTAAATCTAGAAGACGACGAACAAAATGATAAGTATAATGCTAATTATAGATAGATGTTTCAAGTGATAAGCGTAGAGAGTGCTAAAGGTTTCATGGATGAGGATTGACAGACCACACATTATAGCACTACTACTGCTATTAATTTATTCAGATTTTACTTCAAAATTGATTGGAATGCAATAATTGATGACAAACAATTGAACGTAATATTGCAGAAAAGTAATAACATTTTTTAAGGGCTGATCCATTTTTATCTCAGTTGAAAACCAGGCATAAGTAAACACTGGTTTGCTGGAAGTGTCACGTAAATATTATTTTAAATATTATGCCAAATTATCTTATCGAATTTTGTTTCAATTTTCACGCTGAAAATAAACATTTGCTAGGTATATTATGTACAGCAATGCAATGCGTGATCTTGATAACGACTGGTGACGCATTGAAATGTATACGTAGTAATATATTTCAATGTGGTGACGCTTGTTTTTGTATTAAAACAAAAGAGTAGAGAAAATTCTAGAATCTAAATTCAATGTGGGTTTTAATTTTTAATGATTAAAATTTCAAATATTTTTTTGAGAATGTTCATTTAAATACTTAAGCAATGTTGTTTTGGTAATGGAGATAAAAGACCGTAAGAAAAACCGTTAATCTCTTGCATTTTTTTTTAACTTCAAGACACAAAACCCCAAAAAAATCGAATACTACTTGGGTAAGCACATAAACTATTCTTTAAAAGAATAAAAGATAATTACGTACCTCGCTCGGTAGTGCATTTAAGTTAAGGTGTTATAGAGCGCAATAAAGATTTTTTTAAATTGCTAGATAAAATAAAGCAATAAAATAAGACTGTCATAAATCTTATATTCTTATAGTGAAGAATCGGCAGAATCTACCAATAAAACGTAGATCAAAATAATGTTGTTGTACAACAAGTTGAGTTCAATGTGACGGATTTGGGTTTGTTTCGTAACCCGTTTTTGCTTTTACTCTAACTGCACACAATTATCACATTTTGTATTACTCGTAAAATTTCTATTTTATCACGAATTTGGTTTGGAAAAGAGTTTCATGTGTACATTAAACCATACACTTCTGAGATCAATAAGTTCTCATATAGGTATTGGGTTGTTATGAAATACAAAATGTTAATTGCCATGGAACTTTATTGATGGGTTTTATTTCATTTTATTTGTATTTTAGTAAGGCAAAGTGGTAATTAAAACTTTTATTGTTGGGTAAGTATTGGTTCAATAAATTCCCACAGTAGAGATACGTATAAGCAAATGAATTTAATAAATTTAAACTTTTTTTTTTGCGTAAGGGCTAAGGTCAGTTTTCAAAGAGGGCCTTGTACAAAAAAGAATCACGATAGTCGGACGATGTCCGTTGATGGTTGGGTTCCGAAGGTTCGGTCATGGGATGGGTGACCAAAACTTTATTATCTCGAGCTCCTCCGTGCTTCGGAAGGCACGTTAAGCCGTTAATCCCGGCTGCATTTGCAGTCGTTAACACCCACCAATCCGCATTGGGCCCGCGTGGTGGGTTATGGCCCATCCTCCTTACCACCCATAAGGAAGTCCTGTGCCCCAGCAGTGGGGGACATCATAAATGGCTGATGGACATTATGATAAGTAGACGCCTGGCGCCGAAATTTTTTTTTTCAGAACTTTGTATTTTTTTTGTTCTATCCCGTAGCAAAACAAATTGTTTTGAAACTATAGGTAATGAGAGAATAGATAGGTATAATTATCTATGCATTTAAAATTCCGATATTTACATACATTCAACGGAACACGAAAAAAGTTGCACAGCATCGTAACAAACGGTAATGTTTTATTTATAACGTTGAACAAAGTGATAGTATGATGATTACAACGCTGTACACGAACTCGATAGACTACAAACAACGAGATAAGTCGCTCTGAGATAGACATATCAAGGTGAAAAACAAAACGTGAACCATCAGAAAAATAATTGACATGTTTTCATTTTTAACCGACTTCCAAAAAAGGAGGAGGTTCTATGATCGTCTGTGTATTTGTTTTTTTTTTGTTTTTGTGTATATCCACCGATTACTCAAAGACGGCTGGACCGATTGAAATGATTCAAACGTTATTACATTAGGTAAACTCCCAAGTTGGTCCCATTTTTTAAAATTTGGAAATCGGTTCAGTACTTTTCAAGTAATTTTGAAAAAAGCACGAAAATAGTATGATTTTGTGTGAATTACCTCGATGATTGGTCGTATTACTTCTTTGTTTATGAACTGAATAAGATAATTATTTTTTTGTTGGAAGAGGGATATCTTAAGTGTAGTTCTTTACCCGACTTAAAAAAGGAGGTTCTCAGTTTGACCCGTATTTAAGTATGTTTCTCCGCGATTATCTTACGTTTGGCTGAGCCGATTTTTCTACACTTACCTACAAGGTACCTACACTAAAAATAAAAAAATAAAAAATTGTTTAAAAAAAACAAAAAACCGACTTCAAAAACCTACCTCTAAAAAGCACGAAATAATATTCGTAATAATAAAAATACGTCTTTTGAAGTCGGGTGGGGCTTTAAGAATAAAATAAAAGGAATTTGTACTCCAGCCACACCCGACTTCAATAGACGTATTTTTATTATTACGAATATTATTTCTTGCTTTTTAGAGGTAGGTTTTTGAAGTCGGTTTTTTATAAGGTACTTACCATAAATCGAAAACCATTTTGAGGTTTTCCAATTTCTGACACCGTACATAATTTTTCGAGGCATTTGATCAATTATTTAACGAAATATGTGGAAAAAGCTTTGTATCATCGAGATAACTAATATTACAAATAAAACTCCTTAGCATAAAAAAGTTGTGTGATTTTATCTTTAAAAATGATGATAAACGTTTTAGAATGAATAAGTTTTCTAATTAATATTATGATGCCTTAAAATAAAAATTTTGGTAAAGAAAAAAATACGTGTCTCTTGTTTTCATCAGTTATTTCTAAATAACAAATAAAAACCTGGACAATTTTTTTTAAATGTTGTCAATTGCCGGATGATTCCCTACCTCTATAATGGTCCTTATGAAAATTCAAACAAATCTGCTGACTGTTAAAGCATAAAATAGTAAAGAAAATTTTCTAATACCTTTTCTTGACTGTCGAAAAATAAGGAATAAAGAACTGAATACCCTTATACAGTTAAAAATGCTATGATTGGTAATAATTTGACCAGTTTTGCAATAAGCTTTTTTGATTTTGAAATCAATGCATACTGTTAAATACCTATCAAACTAATAAAGTTTTTATTTAGCAATAATAAGTAATGTGATTACAATTTGAGAAACAACGTAAAATATTTCCAATCAAGTCTGATGTCAAACACAATGAACTAAGTAACTCTTTGTTCAGAGCGCCTTTTAACCCAATTAATTATCTAAATCTAACACCTTTGTTAGATAATTAATTGGGTCTGATTACCAACAATATTATCAGGGTTTAATATTTGAACAGACAGACGCGTACACATTATTAACACGTAGTTGTACATTACTTATAAATGTAAAATTAAGACTCCACTGTTAATTTTAATCAAAACATTTAAAAAAATAAAACACTTTTTAACGGATACTAGCGCGGTTTTATTAGAAGTACTTAGGTAATTAGTTGAACATACCAACTAATTACCAAAGTACTTTCAATAAAACCGCGCTAGTATCCGTTAAAAAGTGTTTTATTTCTTGTCTAGTAAGCGCGTAAGCTTGAGAAGTGAATAAAACATTTCAACTTAAAGTTGTTAAAAGTTAGTTACTGTTTCGATTCTTATTTCTGATGAAAATCATGCCATGTGTTATACCTACACATGGCATGAATTTGGTTGATTTATACACTCTTTATATGACTCGGGAAGCTACATTTTTGTTTCAATACAAATTTGAAAGGATAAACAGAAAATCAATAATGGATTGTATGTAAGGCCCGTATCCAAACATCTTCGACACCTGAGAGCGAGCTTGTCACTCAAGCCTGTGTGCGAGCAGCTGTCAATCTCATGTCAGGGCGGAGTCGACCGCACGGCACGGGGGCTCGCTGGTGGCACTGCGCTGGCGCCAAACACAATGGGTTGCTCAACACCGCTCCCGACGGCATTCACGCGTCCGCGACCCCGAATTAGCGAAGCATTCTTGACTCCTCAATCGATTGGCGTCTCAAGGGCGACACTTTGATACACATGACATGACACAGAACACGAGAGGCGTGCTGGGCTTCGGTGACTAAATATAATAGTAAGCATACTTGACTGGTTAGTCAGTGTTAAGGGTTTGTCATCTTCCAATAAGCTCTAGAATAGTTTCAGTTGTGATATACATAAAATTATGTATACCTCTCAAGTGCTAAGTCTATATGTCATTCAGTTTTGCTGCTCCGTTTTGCACTTAAAAGATTCAAGAATAGTTATGCTGAATTAAATGTAAACCGTTTCGATATATCGACTAAAATCTAAAATAGCAGCAAGAAATATGGAATGCCAAAAACATGTAGAAGTTTTTAATCTTTTTAGATCGGAAGCATTGTCAAACAATATGTTGCAAATGTAAATGCACAATGCGCAATTGCAATCGCTGGCCATAATCTTAGGGTGTGCCGTGCCGTGACCTGCATGCAAGCTCAAATCGTATCCAAAGAAGGCTTTCCGAGCCAAATAACCAAGATAATCGGTTAACGCTCCTCTTTTAAGGGTGCATCGTGAGACTACTAGCGTCCAGTAAAAAAACATTATTACAACGAAATAACTACTTACATTTATATGTTTAATAAAATTCTGAAAAAAACTATAGTAATAGTTAGTTATAAACACACATTAGACCAGGAACAAACGCATACAAAAAAATATTTAGTTTTTCGATAGCCCCCTCACTAACGATACTTTAAATAGAAAACTGATGGTAACCCCTACGGTCGTTAACGTAAACAATAATGTAAATAGGCACTAATGTCTTTCAAATTCCTTTAATTTCTGAATCCATTATTACAAAAGAAGAAAATGAATGGTTTAACGTACTATGTCGCCACGTAGGTAGGTACTGCCCAGACTGACGGTGGACGTGACGTCATGTCACACGTCGTCACGTCTCATTTGCGTGCATGCTGCCGCTGCGCCCCAGTGCTCATTGCAGCGCAGCGTCCTCTTTCAAAATCACGAGAAATCAGCAATAACCGTTGTTACATCTTAGATTTTCTTAATTCTAATAACAAATTGAAAGGCACAAGAAAAACGTCTAATGCTTTTTAACTGAAAGAAGACCGCGGGCTATCTTATCATTTCAATCCATAGTTGTTTAGCCTAAAGTTTCAACTTCAAGCGCTTAAAAATTTGATTGGAAAAAAACTCTAATATGTACTACCTATATAGTCACTCTAACCTTGTGGTACCGTAATGTGACAATTTATTAATAAAAAAGAGAGAAGAGATAATCCTGGTTTCCCTACCCGATATCCTAGGAATCTAGACCGCGTAAAGATTGATCATATCGTTATTTTATCCCAAATAGAACTTCATACAACAAAATAACATGAAAGTGTGACATAACAATATCAACCATGTATTGCAAATGTTACAAAATCACCCATCTATCATCGTGACAGCATCAAATTAGTACCACCGCCGTAATTAAATCATAATAATTATATAGTGCACTACGTGTGGGCTTAGTTATTAGCCTTTGTACCTACACAAATACACGCTATAATGTACAAAGCTATAATTGCGTTGACAAGTTCAGAAGGGTAATTGAATTACGTGGATCGATACGATCACCGCATCGCCTCTACCATGAGTTTTCGGAAGTTGAAATCAATTGCGCTGGAGTCTATCTCCTTAGATTATTTATATGTCTAGATAGAGTCTTACGCTTTTGACGTATTAAACAAAACAGGCCAACTTTTTTTAGTTGGTGTGCATTTTTAGCATCATCGCGTCCAAAGAGTAGGTATTGTAATAAAAACTATGGCCTGGTCCTGGTCACACTACTGACAATGTGTGCGTGTTTTGGTCACCCAACTGTTGGGTGATATTTTTTCGACGCTTTCGGCTTCGACTGTCTATCTTGACATATAAATAATCTAACGGCCGTACTCAGAGACGTCAATTAAGTTTAATGTTTCATTAAAATTTTTGTTAAAGGCTCGGTAACGCTGGAGCATTTGTCTCTATGGAAAATAACCTCATTTCTGCACTTTTTCAACGTGTTTTCGTTGTTTTTTCATCATTATCATTATCACAATCATCTTTCTTGAATAAAAGTAATTGAAGCTACTTCACAGTGTATTTTGATGTAGAGTTCAATACGTTTCCGCTATTATTTACGCCAAAACTATGAAACTACGCAAGCGCTTTTAGTGCTTTTAGCTCCTGTTTTTTTACAGTCATCTGATTAAAAATTTGTAGCAACTAGCTAGAGAATCTCTTTAGCTTGTCGTATATTTTTATGTGGCTACAAGTTTACATTTTCTGTATATAAAAAAATGACCCCCGCAAACCATGTTTTCCTATTATGGACCCTTAAAGTTTAGTCTAAAAAATATAACTGCTTGGTTTGCGTTGCGAGTCGTTGAAGGATCGAGACTGTCCAATCCCATATTATTATAGCGGTATTTACTTGACCACTATTAGATAACCAGGCAGGGCATGTTAAGGACGCCCGCATTGCTCTGCGCAGACGCATCATTTGCGCACCTGCGCACGTCACGGACTACTTCTCGTTAATTAATTACATACCTGATTACTTGAATTCAGTTTGTTAGTCTCCATTGCTCCTGCGCTTACCTGTAAAAGAGGATTATTGTTAGAGTTTTCATGTTTTTCATACGATCGATTTACATTATAGGTATAAGGGAAGGCGTTAAATATTAGGTAATCAGCGTTTTGTATGGAGAATTTTAAAGAAGTTGTAGGTAGTACCATACTAACATTTTGAACACTAATGTTTTAATACTTTTATGCACTAACTAAATGTTAAAACTGCCACTTAGATTATGCGAAAAAAATATTTTTTGGCTAAGTTAAAACATTTCTGCTAACAAGAAGAGGATTCATATTTAAGGTATTAGAAAACTATAATAAGATTTTTTACTATTGATAGCTGTCTATATAATGTCAAGCAATTGATGAATATTTTAAATCATAAAAATCTATTTAGATAGATAGATAGATAGATAAATTGTTTATTTGTTGCAATACACATAGAAACATCAGGTAGTACAAGAATAACATATACGAAAAAAAACAAAAAACAAACAATGAAAACTTAACTAATGATAATGCGGATGTGCCTATGTGCAGCAGCAGCAAACAGGGTCTAGACTCGGTGTAATATTTTCGCCCGTGGGATAGGCGAAACACCGATTTTCAGTCTTCACCCTAACTAACCTAAAGGGTGTGTGTAATTTGTGAGAAAAAGACGCCAATTTCATAGGTAAGTAAATAATAACAACTATTTACTTATAAATTGATTTAGAATAATAATAAAAAATACAAAGTGAAACAAACTTAACGAAACGAACTTATTATACTCTTTATTGCACTCATAAAAACAGTTACACAAAAATAAATTGAGATATGTACACAAAGGAGGACTTATCTCTAAAAGAGATCTCTTCCAGCCAACCTGAGAACGTGTTCGAGATTTCGATATTAAGCGGGTGGCATAAAGTGCAGAAATTAAATAAGAAAAACTGTCAATTAAATAAACTTTAAAAAAAGAGTTAAGAAAATCCGAACAAAAGAAGAAAAAAATCTTTTTTACGACCCAATGATGTTAATTTAATTAAACCAAATATGTTTCTTTATCTTTACATCGACTACAAAACGAAACGTAGGTACAACAATGTTCTTACACTGAAACCATCAATCACTCTCTAGTTCGGTAATAGGATAATTTGTTCCAAAATCGATGGCTTTGTGTCAAATTGTCCGTGGGAACTCAGCCTTTCTGTGGCGAGCCCGCGGCGCTTGCGCAACGAGGCGGGCGGTCACGGGCAGCCTCTATGTGAGTGCAGCCAACAGTTTTAATGGCTTTTAAACAATTAACGTTGATCGGTTTCGGTGCAACAATGATTACGGGCGACCGTCGTCGTCGTCCACGTTGCAGTTGACAATAAAATATTTATAAGGCACTAGGTATAGCTGTACCTGGCATTCGTGACAATGACGTGTCATTCAGATGAATAATTTAGGAATACATGCAAACATTAGTTTCTACCATGGACCAAGATCTTGGTCCATAGTAATAATTTAATTTAATTTGATAATAATGTCAAAGAATTGAGCACGTATCACATTCGCTATACATTCCATCATACATCCGTCAAACCGTGATTAGTTCTGGATAGCTGTACAATTTATCGAAAATTACCTTTTAGTGAAGAAAGTAATTTTCAATTGTAAACGTAAATTAAATCATTTAATTGATAGCAATAAAATGATTTAATTTAAGTAATTACGTCATCGATATTTACTTTTTATCTGACTTAAAAAAGGAGGAGGTTATTCTTACTAATATTATAAATTCGAAAGTCCGTTTGTTTGTTTGTTACGCCTTCATGCATTGACTACTGAACCGATATCATGAAATTTTACATATTACACGTTGTCAGGGGTAGTTACAGAGAAGGACATAGGATACCACGTCCAGAAAAAAGTATTGTTTCCGATCCCGAGGGATAGCAAAATAACTTTTCAAGCAGACGAAGTCACGGGTGGTCACCTGTTAAATACCTACCAATGAAGGCTTTTCAAAGTGACATTTAAAAAATAAAAATAGTAACTATTTGCCTCACTAGATGGTGTTGATACTCTTCGAAGCTTAGTAAAAAAATCACATTGACACACATTTTTATCAACGCCATCTATCGAGCCTACAGTTTTTGTCATTGTGAAAAGCCCTCATTACCTATATCCCGTAAATACGATCAAGATGGTTTTGACATATTTGTATAACTTTAGCCCACCAACCACTCAATGCCCCGCCTAGGATCATAAAGCTATTAGGTAAAGCATTTCTAAAATCGTAAAGGACACTGTATTTTTGACCATAAAGATCGTAAAATTTACATTTGTTTAAGTACTACCTTATTAGGTAGTTACCTAATATTAGTAGATAAATGTTGCGAAAATTATTCGTGGATACTTATTACTTATTTAGTAAAAGCACATGAAGATGGTTAAGATCTCAAACCAGAAAATCTATATCTTACAAGTTTTCATAAAGATACACAAGAACTGATTAATATCAGCCATAACAGGCGTTTATGGTAAAAGGTTTTAATTTTCAACTTTGAGCAGTTTCATGAAACGTTATCATTAGCATAGCAGTAGTGAAAACAGTACTGTAATTTACAGACTGTAATTTAGAAACACGCGTTTCGTATCGAGCATATTTTGCTACCGAATAAAAAGAATTCTGCAAATGCCCGATTTCTACATGCAACCTATCGTTATTTTTTAAACGCTAAGAGTAATTTAACGTTAAATACCTACAAAATTTTTGCTATCGATTTTTAAGTGTCTACGTCTACTTCGAGTTGTTTGTCAGCGTCATTTTCAAACTAAGTATTGGAACTCGTAATAAAAACGAATGAACAAAATTCAAGCATCAATAATTCATAAGGAGGATTTTATTTTAAACCTATTGCAAATATCACATGCCTATGATCATATGTAAATTGCGATTGACGAAATAGTTAAAAGCCCTGAAAGACTATAGATAAGTGAGGTGCTACAAAATGAATAGACACGTCAAAGTACCTACTTTCAAACTAATTTGTCCAACCGATAAGAAATTTCGACGGCCCCTTTACTTCCGTGACTGGCCGTCGACCCCCAAAGTCTCGTCTAGCAACCAGTATCCTTATCTTATCATTATCATACACAATATCAAAATATCGCAGGTTTAGTACAGTTGAAAGCAAGCATCAATATAAAAATTACAAATTACACAGTCAATTATTAACTTAAAATCCAACACTCAGAGTTCATTATCAACTGAAGAATTTTGCATTTTATGGTAGATACATAAGCATATCTATACAAAACATCACCACCTGTCTGCCGCATGAAATTCACATGTCTGCCGAGTGGCTACATTATCTTTATAAGATTTGATAACCACGTACTTTGCAATCGTCGATAACAATTAACAATATCCTGCAAATATCTCTATGTGTTATTGTTGCAAAAGTTTATAAATCCTGGCAAATGCTAATGAAGAACTAATAACGTTTTTACGAACGCTCGTTTAAGAATAATAGATAAAGGTCGTCAGTTTTTCTATGTATTTTTTTATGAAAACTGGAATTCTGGTTATTCACTTTCATCATAACACGTCTTGTTCACCATTAATATGCAAATTATCAACCTTGAACTACAGATTCTCCAACGGCTCAAATAATAAACTGAGTGCAGTTTAAGTTGACACTTTTAGTCAGACATTTCATGGCGCGCGACGAATGAGGTCAGACGTGTGCACGCGCCGCCAAATATCATGGGCGTTGTAGATCTTCTATCTTTTTTTAAATAACAATTAATTTGCTTTTTATTCGCAACAGAAGTTTGTTACTAAGTTGTAATTCAAAAAAAATATTTGTTTATTTAAAAAATATTTTGTTATTCCCACTTAGGTATATGATTATTCTAGTTCTTAAATATCCGCGCGTATATAGGTTGTACTATTCGTTGAAACAAAACACTTTTACGGATTTACATACGATTTGATTATTAACACGCTTTGGGACTTTTTGCTTAATTTGGTATTATATTTGTGGAGTTATGGTAACAAGCCGACTCTAAATTTTCTTACCCTTAATGTTGCTTATATGACCTACTCAATTTACGCCAAAACATTTGCAAACTCTGCATGAAAAACAAACTAGCCATTCCAGAATAATACTTACACGTTTTTTGACCAACTGTTCATATCCATATTTCATTTATTGCATCTATAAGTACATTTTAGTGGAAATCATACATTTTGGATTCATTATAGACCCTGTTGGGCACAGCAATTTAGGAAAGAGAGGAGGATGCTTTTATTGTGTAACCACAATAATTTTAATCTGATACAGCTC
Organism: Agriphila straminella; assembly: GCA_950108535.1. Classification (NCBI taxonomy): domain Eukaryota; kingdom Metazoa; phylum Arthropoda; class Insecta; order Lepidoptera; family Crambidae; genus Agriphila; species Agriphila straminella. The sequence goes on along the minus strand of OX467306.1, from coordinate 6,156,184 downwards.
CCAAATAATTTTCAAAAGAAAAGTTTTTTATAAAGCTTTTGACACTACCCACTTAGGTATTTAACTTGTGAATGTTATATCTACTCGAGCTTGACTCGCTCAATTGAAAACAGTTTATACGGTGATAACACTAACCGTGCGGTATCGATTTGAGACGCTGTACCGCAATTAGGAAACATTCCACGATCTCCGCAATACAAGTTACTCAAAGCTTGAAAAACCTGATCCAAACCATCTAAACGAACAAAAATAAGCAAGGCTAAAGGACAACAAGAAATAAGCAATTGTTTCAGTAATGATGACCTTGTTTCTTGAAACTAGGCTATTTTCAAGTCAAATTGTTTCTTTCTGAAAACGTAAGATTGTAGAAGCTATGTAGGAAGCGGTATAAAAAAGAAGATGAAACAGAAGAACCACTTTATTGAATAGTAGATTGTTATACAAGACGCTAAAATTACCCATTGCATACGAGGTATTTTTATTCCCGAGCTTTAGCGAGGGAATAAATAGAAACCGAGTTACAATGGGTTTTAGCGTCGTGTGTTACACTATACTTTTCACTACGATTGCGAGAAAATAAAATACAATATTAAAAAGTTTATACCTACCTACTTCCGTAAACGAATCCACTCGTTTTTCTATCCTCCACTTCATAAACTTTTTGTACAATATTTAAATAAATGATTTGTGCTTGACGGCAGAAGATTAAAATTATTTCTTTCCTATTACAGTCACACAATTCAATCAGTTTGTAATTATAAAAAAATTCTAAAGATTTCGCGCCATGGTACATTTTTTAATTTCTGCTGTAGCAGCTAAACAACACAAACACGCATTCTACGATTCACACGCATTGTACACAGAGTATAAATAAGTCTATGATTTCACCGAAGAGATGCTTTTAGTTCCATTTTCAAAAATAAGAATGAGAAACTGGGGGCCTATTACGAAACTTGGTCACGATAGACGTCCGCAGTTCGTCGGTTATAGTTATTACAAATATTTTCAATAAAGTTATCGTAGTCCAAAGTCTATTGAACGAATAATGACGGATCCACTAGAGAGAAACTGTCAAATTTACGCAATCACTTTGCAATATCGCATACGCAAGTGCTTTGTAATAGGAATCAATCAGAACGAAGCACGGACGCAGCCGCGTGTATCGCATTAAACTTTTCGTAATAGACCCCCAGTATTAAGTCGAGCGAGTTTTTATTCGTGATTATGAATAAAGACTTTTTCGTTTTAGTACGCTCATTGGTAATAGACAAACATTAAAAAAGAAAAAACTTTATCCCCTAGGGCTTATTATGCTATTTTATCTCGACTCTTGTACGTTACAATGACGCACTTTTTGAGCAAGAGGAGTGAAAAAGTCTTTGTTACAACGTTCTTTTGCACAATACTTCCGCATAATCAACAGAAACAAGTATAAAGACAATTGAATTATTCGAGACGAGTACTTATTACAAACATTTATCATTACGATTGCTATCTAAATTTGGTCGGCGTGCAAGCAATATTTTATATGATAAGAACTCTATGCTGACTGCTCATTGTTATTTCTTTACTTTCGCGTACCTGAAGATGTCTTTTGAGATACTATAGTATGGAAAACAATAGTGTTCCCAATAGGTAAAGGTATCTAGCGATCGCGAATAGCTAATCGATGCTAAAGAGTTACGTAAAATATCGAGTTGGTAACAATATGTCTGATTGATTGTTCTAATCTTGCTGTCAGCCTTTTTTTATTATTAATTCTACATGTAAGTACTTAATGTGATTCTAAAACCAAATGCCTTTGTTAATTTATATAGGCCTGACTTCAAAATAAACACTCATACATTTCGTTAATTGAAAATTATGATACTAATAAGCGGTGTTTTTTTTCAGTCACTCAAAATTATAATACTAATCTCACTTTAATATTTATTTTGTATCATCTTTGCTTGGCCTTAAAACCCAACACCGTTCCAACAAGTATCATTTTGCACAAATACCAAGATATAATAATATCTTTGTCCTATTAAAAGTAAGAAATGAAAAGAAAAAAACCTTTATCGCAATATATCTTTATTTTGATTTGTTGTATTGAGTATATATATATATATATATATATATATATATATATATATATGTATATATGTAATATATTATTGTAGAAGTATTTATGTATTATATATGTTTGTATTTATTATACTGAATGTATATTATTATTATACCTATACACTATTAACTGTACCGCATTCGTGGCCTGTTCCCTAAGGGTTGACTGGGAGAGAATGCTTTTAGCATTAAGTCCGCCTCTTGTACATCATTTTATTGTAGTACAATAAAGAGTTTAAATAAAATAAATAAAATCCAGCTGTACATTATTGCGCCAATGAATGGAAATTTTCTAACGCATTATATGATAGTAAAAAGTCTGATAATCCACAGGACCCCTCAGATCAACAGTTATCATTTTACATGTGATAATAGGTTTGATATAAGTAGGTATAATGTGCAGTTTATTACATTGTCATCTATGACTAAGTATTGTGCACGCTCTATGCAAATGGTGATGTTTAATTTTCCACTACATTTCAAACAACGATAACTGTGTGTTGAATGACAAGTGTCGTCATCTGAAAGTGGAATGATTATATAATAAGAACCTTATCATTATCACAATCATTTGCCTACGCTATTCCTTTTTCAGAATATTACAATACCTTGTGTGCCGTAAGTATAAGTTTCTTAATTCGCAGATAAGGCATAATAAAAATACATTAGCAATATCTAAGGTCGCCTAATCCATAAGTTTTAAAGCTACTTTATAAATATTGTCTGGGTTTATTATTCGGTAGCAAATTCGAATTCCTTCTCTATTTCTTACCCAACTCAAAAATCATCAGGAAACACATAAAACCTTTCCGCTCGGTCATCGTTTAAAATGATTATTGGTTAATTAAAACACGCAGGCAACTATTGCAAGACAATATAACCTCCAAATTCCTTTTTAAATATTAGTTTTGCGAAATGGTCTTCGTCAAAACGACTAACAAAGAAATTTTTAACATACAAAGTTATCAGATGGTTAAAACCATTCATCATCTACGAAGATATCAGTTATTAATTTATTATCTGCAGGATCAGTTGCAGAGATAATCGGACGATAACTGTTTTAATGATATACTTTTGTGTGATTTATGATCTGTAAAAAGTGATGATAGTTTTGCTCTGAATCAAAAAAAAGACTCAATAAACTTGACTAATTCTTTTGCCTTTCGTCAACAATTGTCAATTCAGAAGTTTTCATCATTTACGAAACCGATAAGAGATGAAATTAAGATAACTTTTTTTTTTATTCAACCGTTGTTTTATGGTGATTTGCACGAGAATATATTAATAGTCAATATTTCAAATATTTAACTCTTGAACAAAACGGACGTTTTTAATAAGCGACGACGCTTGCTACGTTGGGACACCGATTTCGCAAACGTACCGCCATCCAGTGGCCAGCGGCGGCGGCGGCGTGATATATGATCTGACTTTTAATTTAATCCCCGCGACGAATCGCGCCGGTTCCATGGGACATGGTCACGCAGCCTCCTCCATGGCCCCATTACCTCCGACGACTTCACAACAAGCGAAATCACAAATTGCACCCACCGATCCGCATTGGGCCTGCGTGGTTGATTACGGCCTATACTTGAGGCCCAACCCCAAACCCAATATCCACCCATAAGGCCCATGAGGACATTAAAAATCACTAAAGGAGTACCTACTCCAAAACCCTTCTTGATCACAACTTACGATAAAAACGTCAAACCACAAAACTTCTCTGATATTTTGCAATCGAAGTATTACTTCAATTATGTTCTTTAACGTCGATAAAGATGTCGGAATCCTTAAACTGAAAATTCGATCGTAAAGATATAATCGCTTTGTCGAAATCATATTTCGAAATTATCCGCATGATTCAAACTTAAATAACGAGAGTAAACCGTAAGTGAATCCACAAAAAACTAAAGTCGTAATGTAACGGCGCTTGACAAATCTTGGCATGGATGACACTGCTAAATTTAATCCACGCTTTTTTGGAAGAATACGAATGCTTTTGAGCATTTGGTCCTTTATATGTAAGAAATAATTGTATAATAAATTCGATACGGCTATAGAAAACCACGTCAAGAGTAGTTCAGTAACTAGAGGTCAGGCAAAGTTCACAGAAGCGAGCAGGCAGCCGCTGGGCTCGCGAGCGCTTACGACACGAGGATCCTTGATCAACCGAGACAAACTTGTACATTACCAACGGAATAATATTAATACTTTATTATAATGCAAATATTTCCTACAATGATTTTGAATAAAACATGCGAATATTATATTTGCATGGCCACTGATGTCACTAATGGAATCGTTTTTAGATGTTCGAGTGGCTCGTTGTTCTTGTGATGTATATTATCCGAATAAAGTCTTTTAAGATTTTTCTCCCATTCTCCAAAGAAAAAAACAAGTGCATGTGATAATTATATTATAACGTAATTATTTTACCGTCAAAGCAGTCCTTTCTACTTATGAGACTGTAATATAATGAGGGGTATTAAAACACGAATGTGTGATAATAGTATCACATGAGTGTTTTAATACGTAATTATGTACAGTTGCATGCAAGACTTTATTAACAACCATTTTTTTTATTTATTTGGGAAACAAATAATATTTTAATACAATATGGATTACCACGATATGTACCTATCCTCTATAAATTTGGGAAACAAATAATATTTTAACACATATGGATTACCACGATATGTATCCTCTATAAAGGTTTTGACTTTGACTTTCCTCCCCCTCCTCGTCATTATATCTTCCGAAAGAGTGTTATAATGTTGTACTGAATTTCATAATGTAACGCCTCGCGCGTGGGCGCGCGGCGCTGCAGGACGCACGTTCGGGATACTGTAATGATGGCGTAAGCTAACTGTTTCAAAGTCCTTTGCAGAGGCTTTAAACAGGGATGCACAGACTGCGGCCCGCGGGCCACACGTGGCCCGTCGGCAATATGCTAGTGGCCCGCCAGCAAAAATATTCCCTCGTTCATATGAAAAAAAACTTTTTTTTGGCTTTTTTATGTTTTTATGTTGTGCTGGTGGCCCGCCATTAGTTTATCATTTGCCCAAGTGGCCCATGGTCTCAATAAGTCTGTGCATCCCTGCTTTAAAGCATGTCATTTAAAATCATTACTACCAACTTATAAAAAATAACTGTAGCATTAATGTTTCGTTTTAAAAACTGATGGAATTATTGTTGTGCTGAAAAAAATATCTCATGCCTACTGTTGATTACTTTAATTATTATTGAGAGTTGAATAAATATAAACTTTGAAAAAATACTATCTATTACTATACTTATTTATTTTGGCAAATGATGAAATCATGAGCGCAAAAGAAGGTCACTGGAGTTGTTTATTTAACATTATCTGTTCCAGCTAGACCAAATAATACTTACCGCAAAATAAGATAGAGTAGAATTAACTGTGATATTTATTCATTAAAACGTATACCTACATCACTTAAGCTCTTGCAATCGCACGCTTATTATGTGTTTGATTTATGTAAAATGACATTATGACATGCATCAGCCACCAAAGGTGTAATATAATTATTTGTTACTGTGATTACGCACTAAATTGCTGTCATATATCAAGTGTATTATACAAGTGTAATTTTACTACCTCCATTAGTGACATAAATCAATTTGAGAATAAATATTAGTTCAGTGCGTTTTTCAAGCCAGTGCAATGTAGGTACAGAGCGTTTTAATTTTCACATGAAAACGTTGGTAACGTCTGAAAAAAAAACATTTAGCGGAAAATTTCATGATATAGATTGCTTAATAATCTCGATCATAGCAACTGGCAATTGTTTTCAATCTTAAAATTCAGAATCATAAAAATCTTTGGTTTCTTCCATGTAGAGATAACACTGTGCCGAAAAGTTCATGAGGTTAATTAATATCAACGTAGCAACAGTATTACAAGCCAACTATTGTTTATTTTAAACACTTCCCTCTTATCTTTCCCTATGTCATTTCTTCAACAGCTGTGAGTTAAGGCTCCGGCGAACAGTGAGTCTCCCATACAAATGTAATACCAAAACAATTTTAAATTTGAGCATAATAACCTCTTCTTGTGATGATAATCGAATTTAAACAGTTTGTCTAGGTTTCTATCAAATAAAAAATCCATAATACTGAACCAATTATAAATTATTGCGATACAGTTTTTAATGAAAAATAAATTGGCATTTTTTTTATTAGGGTTGTTTGCTTTTTATTTTTGTAATAGAACTCTAGACAAATATACAACTTTATCCGAATAACATCACAAGAAGAGTTAATCATGCTCGAATTGCAAACAATTTTAGTATTACGTTTGTATGGGAAGCTCACGGTTCGCCGGACTCTTAAGTTATATTTTCCTTTTTTTTCCTAATTTCCTCTGAACATGGTACTCGGCGTACTAATGTTTTCACGTTGAAATATATAGATAATTCAAACACACACTGCTGATGAAACATTTATCATTCAATCAAAGCCTCTAGTACCTAATAGAGTTTTTTTTTAATATAGCGACAATCTTCAAATACTTACTACATGCATGAAGAGGTTAATAGGTTACCCAGAATTTTTGATTTATCTAGTAGGTATTATTACGATTGATTTGTTCAGGCTTAACATTGTTATTTCAATAATCCTCAGCTAATCCTTTACTTAAATCTAATAAATCAGTAACTGTTTGTTCCTCCTTTTCCCATCGCAAAACGTTGCGTGTGAATCAAACTTACAATTTGTAATTCAACAATGACATAATATTGGTGTTCTACATGCAATGCAGCCATAGTGTGTTCATTGTTTAGTCTCATCATGACATTTTGGAAAGGTGGAGCGGTCAGCGTTATCTATCAGATTGTGCAAGCAGCGGGCATTTGGCAAGTGTTACGTGATCGGGGCATGTGCTCATCAATTACCTCTCCTTAGACCATCGTGGGCGGTGCTGGGCTTCAGATGTCATTATATGCCCCAATTTTTTATAGAATCTCATGATCGCGAAGAACAATGGGGAAGTGCGAATGAGCAATTTGATGTGGTAATAATTATTACCGTCTTTAAAAATATAATTACAAAAGTTTGAAGAACGTATTTAAAAGTGTTGAATGTAACACAGCCTGTATATGGCGAGTCGTGTAGGTATTGCTTTTCTACTTTAAAATCTGAATATCAACAGTATTTGCGATAGGTATGTTCTCTTCGATTACATAAATCGAGTTAATTACGCAAATACATACTGCAATGTTATCTAATAAGTAATACAAAAACAAAAACATTTTTACACAGAACGACGTAAATCAACTGAAACTGATCCAACTATTTTCATAATATTAGTTAGGAATAATGTTATTTTTACAATTTAACAAAATCCATGACCACCCTTGATGGTGAATGTCGATAGCTATGTGTTAACCAGGCTGCACGGCCATCATTCTCATATTTATAGCAAAGCTAAATCAATCCGAAACAACGCTTGCGCACGAGAGGCGTCGCGCCGGCAGATTTATGTCTGTTTATGTTCTCGACACCTCCAGACAAGCAGAGAGCTTTCCGATGTAACCATTAACATTTAAAATAATAGCCACATTGTCATCACGCGCTGTACTATACCACGGGCCGCGTAATGCCAGCGCTTGCGCAAATTATCTGTCCGCACTAAATTATGATTATTTGCACATGTAATGATAATGACACAACGTAATCAGTTAGTGGTTTTGAACATGACCAAAAAATGGCATGTGGCAAATAAAGAAGATAGGTACATTTAACATTGAAAAAATCTACATATATTCGTTTCATAAAAGAAATCATAGGTAAATAAGTACTCTAATTTTAAATAACAACAAACGTTGTTACTTAGACTCGTGAATTATTCGTTATAAAATTACTAACTTATGTAATAATTTCGATCAAACTTGAGAATTTCACGCCTGTCATAAACTTCACGACGAAGTATTCTTGTTCACAAAATCCAGGTTTTCGTAGAAAGGAATAAATATTATGCAGTCATAGCGATTTCAATACCAATTTACGATGCCATCAAGCGAGTTACCCGGAATACCGGAGGTTGCTTGCAAATGTATTGTCAAGCGCAACATTTTCACATAAAACTAAAAATCTGTTTAGCTCAAATTGTAAATCTTTAATCCTAGTTATCTAGGTCTCTGCTCTCAGCTGTCCATCTGGAAGAATGTTTTCTAAGGCTAATGTGTGCTGTTGCCGTGTGAAACTGCCGACTACGGCCTGCTATTAGTGTGTAGAGTAGGAGCCGTTATTCAACCATTGCTGGCTAGCAATAATCGTTTTAGTGAGTGAGCTACGCAGACTTTGATAGGACCAGAAACTGCAGGCGAACTATTAATCCTAGATCTCTGTCTAACTTGTAATGTTGTGTTTCTAATTATTTGTTCGTTGCGTTATTCGTTACCGAATGGTGATATAGATTCCAATAGGTATAAAACTAAACAAACCTCTTTGTTTGCGCCAATAGGTGATAGCCCAACAAGATATGGAAGTCGTCGGGGCCCGGGACGCAGATAGTGGCGATAACCCCTCAAGGGGGCCGCACTGCCCACGTCATAAATGTCTTACGGCCTGGGTCACCCGAAGCGGCGACCGGGCGACGCGACTCGCGAATTCTATACGTTAGTAAGCATGTCAAGCGCGCAATGCAAACAATTCAAAAACAATTCGCGCGTCGCGTCGCTCTCGGTAGCGTGGCCCAAGCGGTAGATGGATCTCACACTGACACGCATCACGCTGCATTCAATAGTTAAGATTGCATAGCAGTAAACTGCAAAGTTTGTATTGAAATCACGCATGGAAGCATGCATGGTTCACGCAAGATAAAAGGGAAAACAATTATTATCACATTCACTGCATTGGTTGGTGCTAGAACAAGACTTACTGCCAGTGCTTAACAAGTCATAAGTATACTACCTTTTATCTGCTTTACTTCTATTTTCCCGTATCCGGTCCTGACTTCCAACATCCTTAAAAACATGAAAACTCATCGGTTAAAAGTTTTGAACTATTACAGTCGCGCGTGGTTCTATGTAAAAAAATAATAATAATAAGTAATATTTTTTTACACAAGTAATGGTAATTCCTCAAAATTGTTAATTTTACGGGAAAATACTTTCTAAAAAGTTTCTAAATAGATTTATATTAAAGTCATGCAATACCAACAGAAATAATAGTACTTTTTAGTAGAAATAATTGTAGTAGTCCATTAACAAAGATAGTGCATATTTTACATAAATGGTTAAAGAATTAGGAACTTCCCTTTCAATAAATTATAATTCTATATACGTACCGAGCGATCGCGAAGCGCTAGCGAAGCTTGGGCAAGAATGCTTTCGTATGTCTGTCCCGCTGTCCGGCTGTCGGTTTGTTCTCCTTTACAGGTCGCATTTTTCTCGTGAAATTTTGTGAGCAGGTTTTATAATTTAAGTATATAGATTTTATGTCGATTCAGTTTATTTTTACAGACTTCCAAAAAAGGAGGAGGTTCTCTGTTCGTCTGTATATTTTTTTGTGTATGTCCACCGATTACTCAAAGACGGCTGGACCGATTGAAATGATTCAAACGTTATTACATTAGGTAAACTCCCAAGTTGGTCTCATTTTTTTAAATTTCAAAATCGGTTCAGTACTTTTCAAGTAATCTTGAAAAAAGCACGAAAATAGTATGATTTTGAGTGAACTACTCGATGATCAGTCGTATAACTTCTTTGTTTATGAACTGAATAAGATAATTATTTTTTTGTTGGAAAAGGGATATCTTAAGTGTAGTTCTTTAACCGACTTATTAAAAGAAGGTTCTCAGTTTGATTGACCCGTATTGAATTGAATTGAATTTCATTTTATTTATTATATAATTTACTTATTAACTATTAAATATATTTATTTATTTTTTAAATTGTTTAAAAAAACAAAAAACCGACTTCAAAAAACCTACCTCTAAAAAGCAAGAAATAATATTCGTAATAATAAAAATACGTCTATTGAAGTCGGGTGGGGCTGGAGTACAAATTCCTTTTTTTTTTAATTCTAAAAGCCGCCCCGTTTTTATTATCACGAATATTATATCTTGCTTTTTAGAGGTAGGTTTTTTGAAGTCGGTTTTTTTGTTTTTTTAATCAATTTTTTAAATATGTATTTCTCAAAATAACTGATACTACTTAAACACAGTCATGTATTTTTGTCTTGGAAAGAGTTCGCCCAAAATGAACAGCAAACATTTTACACGATAAGTGCTGTTTACTCAACAGTTACCGAACCGAAATGATTGTACCCGGATGTGTTGCTATGAAACTCATACGATAAAATATAGGTACTCTTCTTATACCTAAGTACATGACGTTCGATGTCCGTGTGAGTTGAATAGCAACATCCTTTGAGTTTCTTTAAAGGCGACTCAACTGACTCGAAGTGAACACCTCTGGAACCAGAAAACTCTGACTCTTTTCATGATATAAATAAATTATATTCTATTCAAATAGCTATACAAGAAGTACACTCTTGCTTTGAAGTTAAAGTTTTCATACAAAGGTATATCTGACAATAGACAACTTATAGCGTAAGCAGTTGCACTGCATAGGATAAACACATACCTAGTTACCTTCTCCTCATTTTAAATCGAGAAACTACAAGTTATTGTAAGTTAAGAAATTTGTTCAATTATTGATCGCTTAATTAACAAAATTACGGCGTAATAACAAAACTTATCAGACTCCCCTGTAATCTCGACGTTGAGCTATTTTTGTACCGAATTGAGCCGTATGAGATAATATTTTATTTGTATTTGGTGATTTCAGTTTTATTATTGTACTTGTTTTTATCTCGCTAATTAGACTTGTGTTCGGGAAAGTTCCAATACCTCCTACTTTGGCATCTTTGATAGTGCTGTTACTATGGATGGGGTGATATACATTTTTCCGGGATGACAATAGTTATTCTCAAACCAAACGAAGTTGAAAACAAAAATTAAAATACTGGTAATTTTCATCAAAAAGTTCTAACACCGGAAGAAAATTATTGAAGGAGTTCCAACTAGGTTCTAATGACACTAGTGAAAATTATTTATGGCTGCTTTTCCATCAGAGGTCTGCTATATTACACGAGGAAAAACTCCATAAAATAGCATCTCTTTTTTTAGCCTCGCTCACCTTAGATCTGGAGCTGGAGGTACAGTGGGAAACGCAGCCAAAATCCGTGTCCATCAGCCATTTTTGATGTCCCCACTGCTGGGGCACAGGCCTTCCTTATGGGTGTAAGGAGGACGGGTCATAACCCACCACGCGGGCCCAATGCGGATTGGTGGGTGTTAACGACTGCAAATGCAGCCGGGACCAACGGCTTAACGTACCTTCCGAAGCACGGAGGAGCTCGAGATAATAAATTTTTGGTCACCCATCCCATGACCGACCCTTGCGAACGTTGCTTAACTTCCGCTGCTCCTGCTTCCGCTTATCGCTGGGCCAGACGCTAAACCACTGCGCCACCGAGCTCCTCGACGTTTTTTTTTTTTCCAAAATCCGTGTAGCAATTATTTGTTATTTCATTGTAGCTGACACTACAGAAAGCGATATACGTACAGAGCTTTCCAGACGAGAGTGTGTCGCAAAAGCCAGCGAATTCAAAGGTTGTCTAAAGCGTTGCAAATGACACCGTCTCTTAGAAGTGATGCGATATTTCAGAGAACTATGTGTCGTCACAGTTATCTTATAATTTTGATTCCAAAGCCCAACTTAGTATTACACCATTGCAAGATTGACTCATACAACCATCTGAAAGATGACAACTGTATAGAAATTGATAACGAAAGATTACAAAATTAAATGTTACATACATGTAAGTAAAACGGATTATGACATCAAAATGACGATTTCGATATTAATATTTCCGTTTTTATATGTAAGTATTGAGTTTAGTTTCAAATTCATATAAATAATTTGAAGTTCTACTATCTTCTGCACTGTAAACAACTGATTGACACAACACATTTTTCTTTTCATGACCACCAATTGAAAACAATTTTAAATTCAGATTACCAAGAGATCTCCAATAATGCACTTCAATCAATCATCTGTTTTAAAAGTCTTATCGAAAGCTTAACATTTAAATTGGATGTCTTTATACTCAACAATTTGCGGGCAACGTCCTCTTAATCTTAAACGATTGAAATAATCTGGTCGTGACACTAACATGAGGCTGGCAGGCGCATTCCATACAAAAACTGTCTGCCGAAGACTTCCGTGAATCGAGCCATCGTACGTAACTGATGTCATTAGTGGTGCGACAGTTGTAATTGAGATATCATTGAATTCTAGTGGTGTAGGAAAAGTGGCCAAACACGTCGCAGCGACCACATGCGACCACAAGGCGACAGGAAAGTTACGGGGAACTAGTTTTGACGCCTGTCATTTGTCGACAGCGCACGTTAGAAAAGGGCCAGCTGCCTAGACAGATCTAACACGATGAAAGTGATAGTGGTTTGATTCAGTGAATCTGTATGGAGACGGTTCATGAAAGTTTGCTATGGCGTTTGCCGTTCGTTTGATTGGCAATTTTGATCATTATTTTTATGAAACATCGCGATGTTACCTGCTTTTTATTACGATTACGATCGTAATGAAAATCAGGCAGATTACAAATCTAGATGTAGAGATCGGAGACATAATAGGCTATCAAGTACAACAAATCCACAACATTCAAATGTGTAGGTAAGCAGAAGTTATGATGCGGATACTAAATTTATAAAACCATGATGTTTACAAAAGAACAAAGTTTGTTTACAAAGGTAACAGAAGAAATTATTCCATTCTACCAGCATTTACACCCCCAATCTCTGGAGAAGTAGGAATTTATTAAAATATGTAACATAACACACGTGAGTCACAAGTTACAACCGACATCTAATTAAAGGTAACAAGTAGATAAATCTTGTTACATATCTGTATTACGCGTGAAAAGAAGTTAGAATACAGGTAAAACAGGAGTGGACACGAAACGACCCACAAGTGACCACATCTTATTTCTGTTTCCTGAAACACGTCAATCACCGTCACCATACAACGCCAAAGGCAATAAACTCATCTGTCCTGTCTTGTACTGCTTGCATGTAATTTTTTTCCCCTGGAATGGTAAATAGAAACTGAAGAGTTGGGAATGAAATATTTTATCAATCGACAGAATTAATATAATTACCTAAAGCTTAACTGTAATTTTTATTCTCTTGAAATTCTTAATTTGCGTCACTAACTGAAAGATTTTCTTTAAGAACATGAGGCAAGAACTTTCGTAAGAAACGACCAACGCTGTCCTATTAAAACTACACGTCGTAAAAGAAGGTGCGCAGACGCAGCCAGGCCATGTCGCTGCGTAATCATGATAAATTAAAAAGATATATCAAAGGACTTGCAAATTACGCCATCATGAGCTGGCAGCTCTATAACAATACCCTTATAAAACTTAAACATTTTTATGATGCTACCATTACAACAAGCATAAGTGTGACATTATGTGGCACTTAATGTAAATTATTTGAGGTAGGTAGGCAGGTATAAGTGATATTAGGTACTTTATTATTTATATCATTGCACCAATGCAGGCGATGTATGAAACTACGTTGCTGCACGGTGACGCATTGATGGATGGCTTAAATGAAAGAATTTATTAACCTTTGATTTCATAAGATTGTGACCAATCAGAGTAGTTAGCTAGGCTTTCTTTTATTTGCTCATTCAACCGAATGAGACAATGCATCATAGATACTCGTTATTGTTATAATTATGTTATAAAAGACTTTAACTACGTTAAACGTTCAAGCGCTATATTTAAAAAATCGCTGCCTGTGAGGAATAATTTAACAACTGCCAATGGCATTTTGGTAATTAGACTTTACAGGAATTGGAAAATTTTGTGATTGGACTTTTTAAGAATTATTGGACATTCTGAGCTTGAACTGAGTTAAACAGTTGACTATTATATCGTGCGACTATGAATACGATTTCAGCCCGCAGTGAACCGTAGTGAGTTTAATATGCACTACAAAAACAGCTGATAAGTGTGATACCACGTGTTACTGTCGTCTGTATAATGCAGTTGTAGGGCCTACAATGTAGGCCATCAAGTCACGTGTGTTGCTATCCTGATACACACGACTCTTCGACGTGATGGTATCTATTGAGAATGTTTCACTGTTTACTTTCTTTATCTTAGGACTCACCAGCAATATATAAAGTATTTACAAAGTATTTCTATCATATGCTTAACAGATGCTCACATATAAAATACCTACATTAGTAATGACTACGAAAGTTTTTAATGTCTTTCTGTTTTATTTTTTTACATGAGGTGAAATACATACACTCTCAAGATGGCATTAAGAAAGGGGCAAATAAAGTAGGTGGCACACCAAATATTGTATCATGATTGTGTTTTTATGCGGGTTATGTTTTTCGCACGTATCTTGTAAGTAAGTTTGTATGTAATGTTTGTATGTAATATTCATTATTACCTCATATCTTTCAAACGGCTGAACGGATTTCTATGATTAAGATATCGTTAGATTTGTCTTTTCAGCCCAAGTGTTCTTAAGAAGGTGGCGTTATAAAAAAAACCAACAGGGCGGCTGTACGGTGCTATTATACGTAGTGAAAAAAATTTTTTTTTGAGAATACTGCAATATGGGTGTCAAATTAAAGGGCTTATTTTATAATAAGCCCTATAAGATTAAGCCCTTTTTATATAAGACTTGTCTTTTTATGCAGGCGGGTTTTTTTAATTTTTCAATTTATTTTTTAATTTATCTCTCTTTAGTTATTATTAACATCATAATTCCCTGCCGACGTCTGTTTCCGAGCGCATACAACCTGACTCTTTTCAAGGTCAGAGTGAATAGGCACCTTCTGGGCAAGCTCGCTCCATGCATCGTAGACCCTGTCTTTGCTTTCGGGCTAGACTGGGGTCAAGAGCTAACCCATTAATTATAAAAAAAATTGTTCGTCATTATGAACAACATTGTTTTGTCATGTTAAGAACGCTCGTTCATAGATCTTTCTCTGATGCCATAATATACAACGTAAAGTCGTGCCCATGAATAATAGTATGAATACATATTTATGAACGCGATGTAGATAATATCAATGCTAGAAGGAAGTCAGTATACTCGTATTTTATTAATTATTCGATTTAAATTGCAAAAAATTGTGTATAACTTGTTATAATCAAACAAAGACTCTGCTTAGAGACTAAATTTGTTGTTATTATTTATTTCATTTTAGGGGAAAAATAAAAATGTTTTAACTCTACCATAAAAAAACATTGCACAAAGTCTATTTTATATGTACTTCACTTTATACTGGTCCGATTTAAAATCAAATACTAACAACATTTTGTATAAGTACCTAATTGACACTTACTTGCGTTAACTTACATAAATTCAAATCGTATTTCCTCATAAAACTATTGAAAAGTTCAAAAGGACAAGGTTGATCCACCTGTCGTGATCTATTGAAAACGAAAACCCACAAAATGCAAGGATAAAAAACACAATTGAAAACCTCAACGCACCGCACCGATAATAGAAAGGGCACATTATTCTCAGAAAAGTTTAAAAATAAACGAACTTAAAAATGCCACGGTCAAACAACATCCCAGAATAAAGGGAGGTATTTATTATTAATGAAATGAAATGAAACAATCACCGAAATGGCATTGGACGTTAAGTAAATAAGTATTGCTTAGTTCAAACGTGACTTATGTGTTACGTCTTCTAAATTGACAAGCACATATTCATTAGTAACGTTAATCACTGCATTTTCTTGCGGATAAATGACTGCATTGTTTTTATGACTTTTGAAATGCAGTTAGGAATAAATATATTTTGTTAGAAATATTTCGGCCTTCACCGAATGGAGTAAGATTAATTTTGTACTTTTGAATTGTTTGAAGCAGGTATACTTACGTGAAAGCAATTATACTTTATCTATTATCTATTTTATTTACTAAGGTTTTTTTCGACTTGAAACAAACTTGAAACAAAGTTTTTAAAGATCTCAAAGAACTTTACCACATGTATTCAACTTAGAATAAAGTTAAGATCAAACATTAGATACTATTTAATAAAAAATATTTGGGTTTTCTCTTTTATAGCGTATAACTGCGGCTGGACTTAAATATCGTGATTACAATACAATAACAAAAACCTATCTATGACATTTCAAGCATCATACCAGGAAGCTTGGCACTCCTACTTAACTCATCATAATCTCAAATGATTATGACATGTACTGGCATACCACTTGTCGTCGAGATACCTTCGTGACACAGTTAGCCTCGACACTCCAATCGAGCTAAATAAATTAGAATACAATAGACAGACATGTGTATCAAGCAACCAATTAATATGCACACCTGTGATTAATACCTTCTCAAAAGATCCTTTTGGAGTTGTTCTATGATACGAAACAAATTATTGACCGAAATAAACTAGTATTAATACTCGTAGTACTTGTGTTCTTTGGCTCCTTTCGAATTACGTCATTGTTTTGGTATAATATAAGAAATAGCTCAGCTGGTATTTCAGGATGCAAACACTGAAATGATACATTAAATATTGTAAGTATTTAAAAAAAAAACCCATGCAGCTTACAAACACTCAGTAAAAGCTCATAAAAAAAGCTTAAAAGCTCAAAAAACCTTACAAAATGTTATATACTATTTCTTCACATCGCATTTTCACAATCTTCACAAAGAAAAAATCTGGTTTCAAAAATATAGATAAACTTGCAATCGTGTATAAATATAAAAAAAAAATGAATAACCATTTTAGATCATTAGGTGCTGCCAAATAGTTGAAATACTTCTATAATGACTGACATTCACACGTCCAATCATGTAATTTCAATCAAACAAAAACAACCAAGTAATACCAGTATCCGAGTTGAACTTTACAAGCGTGTAAGTGGATGTAAACTGTCGGCATACTAAGCCGAAATATTAATTTCAACGGGTTAATAAGAAATCCATCAGTCATTTTGATATTTCTGACCGGCTGTCAAGGCGTCGTTGCGCCGGAGTCGAGATGTGTGACAGACAAGATGATGTTGTGGATGAACAAGACCGCACTGGGCGTACTCCTCAGCTTAAGGCTCGGTTACGCTGGAACATTTGTCTCTATCTTTACTGTACAGGTAAAGAGTAAGGAAAATAACATCACTTTTTTCACTTTTTCGATGTTTTCGTTGTTAAGGCGGTTGTATGACCGAAAGTGGCGCCCTCAAAGGTTTTTATTTAATAAGTTATTAATAGAAAAAGACTTTAACAATGTTTATCGTGGAGATTTTAGGGCCCATGGTCTAGTATTTTTAGAAGGTATCACTACATGCCTTCGTAGTCATTCGTAGAAGTAGATAGCAAATGTGTCAAAAACGGAGCAGTGACTACAAGGGAATGTAACGATACCGTATAAAAATACTAGACTGTGGGCCCTAAAATCTCCACGATAAACATTTTTAAAACTGTGTATTAGAATTATAATATTAAATATAATTCACCGCGGCGCCACTTTCGCTCAGGGTACCACCTTAACTTGTCATGTGTTTTTTCTGTGTCTACAACTTTACGTTTTCTAATAAAAATAGAGCCTTCCCACACCATGTTTTCCTATTACGGACCCTTAAACTTGTTGCGTTATTAGAAGAGGCAGACGTTGATGAGACCACCGAAATTAGCAATGCAATGCATGCGTTTGCGACATAAGATTATGTGTAATTTGTGATAAAACACGGTGAACGTTAAATAACGAAGTTTTAGTTTCAGTAGGTACCTACTCGTATGTTTTACTATTTCCGCCGTTATAAAGCGTATGTACAACAAAATCTAATAATATGCTTCTCATGCAATAGAGTAGAATTCTCCAGAGTCTAAAAACATCTGAAGACTTTCAAAATATTATGATAAAAAATACAAAAAAATAGAACAAACGTGCCGCCTTTGCGTGGAAGTGGTGTAATAAAATGTTAAAAATAAAGTGTTAGTGTAAAATGTTTATCTGTAGGTCAAGCTAAGTTTTATAAACTCATTACAAAAAAAACTAACAAAATAATCATTACTATTAATTAGCACGCAAAGCTGTGTTTACTTCAATATTAATTAATTATTATAAGTACAATTAAGTAGATACTTCATTAATTTTATGGAATACAAACTGTTTTGTGTACGTTGAATATTAATAAAATACCTACCTACTTAAATACATTTATTTGCCAGCAAGACTCTATTTACAACAAGGCAGATATCAAAATATCTTGGGTTGAGGTCAAACAAAAATATTATGAACATTTTATGGAATAAATATTTTATTAAAGTAAAATAAAATAACTATATTTCAGCTTGAATAGTCGCTCTTGTACGTTTACGGTTACGAAACTAAACAATAATGATACCTATAGAAAGTTTTTTTTTAGATTAACATGACTGGGACTCGGAACCGGTAAAAGGGAGCAATAATATCACCGCCGTCCGTCGCCGGATATAATGGTTTGTTTTAATTAACTTTCACCAATACAAGGTTATTTTTGTATATTATACGAAACCTGAAAACTGTTTGTTCAGAATCAGTAATAGAATCGATTGCAATATTTTTTATATCATGTTATATTTTGACAAAATAATATTTACAAAACCATAAAATTAACGCACGCCCTACGAAAATGTCTCGCGCGCACAACACAAAAGTAACTTCGTGAGTTTTTAAGGTAGGTATTATTATATATTTTTTATACTGATTCTGAAAATGAAATTTGTGACCCGTGTTTCGGCTTTTCGTATATACAAAAAATAATGTATTATACATCATTAAGATTTACTAAATGATCCACAATTTCAAGATTTCATAATCCACTAATTCGCTAGCTACATATTGATATTAAAACCTTTAATTACACATGTGTGAATCTGCGCATAAGCAAGCGGTGCGTGAAAACGTGCCGGACACGGTACGCTCCACCGGCCACGGTAATTGTTCACTTGGTTTTTCCGTACCGTGTTCGTGTTACGAGTGTTACGACACCTCGAAACACTCCGATTCGAGCAAAGATAGATGAAGTTAATAAAGCGAGATGATTATCTTTGATTTTTATAACACTTCCTTTTATGATCGGAAGGAAGAGTAGGTACACGAGATGATTTGATGTTCTTTAGATAAAATTGTATTTACAAACAAGTGTTTTTTCAAATCTTAAAACTGATATGTTTAAAATAACTTTATTCTCAATAGAGTAATTTAATTCGAAATAAACCATCAGCGTCCCATAATGACCCTCTTTTACAGGTATTTTTGATAAGAGAAAAATAATATCAAATAGTAGATAACAAAATATAATTGGCTAATGTATGAAAACTAATTTCAATTTATAATACTACCTGCACCTGCTAAGCTAAGACTGAACGAAGACGGAAAACGTTATAGATGGCATGATACAAATATATAAAATATGTAAGGTATACTTAATAATCCAAATATGGCGAGGTCGACAACATACTGTTTTCTTTGTAACATGGCGATATTAAATGCAGACAATGTTGAATGAGCCGTCTGCTGATTAGACCGGTGCGGTGTGGTGTGTCGTGCGCGTGTGCAAGTGCGATGAGAGGCGGCCCTTGACCCGCCGCCAGCCCTGGCATCGAACCCGCTCCCTCGGCCACGATGCTCCACCGTCAAGGTGAACCGCATCTTCTTATACTTTATTTAAACCAAATTTAAGCAACCAGCAGCAGCTGTCTCGTATTCAGAATACTACGAAAACGTTACTTTATTTTTACAACTTATTTTCATTAAATATTGCATATAGTCTGTTCTTCTACCATATTAAACCAAAATTAGGAAAATACTGACTCCTGCTCAACATTTAACCAAAGGCATATAACTAAGACAGTGCCGTGTTGTAACACTCATTTCTTCAACTGCTCACTAAATAAGTGTTTTAATGCAAAACTGTCAATTACCTCCAACACCTCGTGTATCGTATTGAACATTACAGAAAAGGAATAAAAAGTATCGGGGTCAAATGCTTTTCCCAGCAATCATCTTGTCGGTGTAACTTAAAAAAAATGTGAGAAAGAAATCCACTCTACCACCGACACGACACCAGTATCTATGAGACTTGTAGTGCTACTTTCATTTCACCATCAGTAAACTAACGATACCGACTATTATTCTAGTATATCCACTTTATTTCGATTAATATGTATCTCAAAAATTTTATCAGTGAAAATATCAGATGGCGATTTATCTTTCAATTTCGCTAATCGAAATATAAACCTACGTAACAACTAACTCAAGCTCATGTAATCAAACAGGAGCGATAATTAAAATAACGCGCAATTTATATACTTACGTGATAAAATGTACATGATTATTATCTTAATGTTAAAGTTCGATTGATAACTGTTACCGCGTTTGGTTCTACTACTAAGTATTACGTATTCTGTGGTACTAGTTGACAGTCGAGAAAGTAATACACATCTACAAAATATTAATGAAACCTCCGTCCTTGAGGCATTACCTTACCTACTACATCCAGCATACCACGTCGCATGCTGATTAATCATCCAAACGGCAGTGCATTAGATGAAGGTAAGTGACATTAGGGTAAATACGCATGAAGGCAATCG
Source organism: Agriphila straminella (assembly GCA_950108535.1). Taxonomy (NCBI): domain Eukaryota; kingdom Metazoa; phylum Arthropoda; class Insecta; order Lepidoptera; family Crambidae; genus Agriphila; species Agriphila straminella. The sequence continues at coordinate 6,135,403 of OX467306.1, read as the reverse complement.
GAGGCAACAATGCTCGCGAACCTTGATGCCGCCCGCCGGCACGCGAGGAATGCCGAGAGATCACGACGACCTGCCGCGAGGACTCAAAGCCTCCGACATAATACATAACACCTCTTTTTATGGACGAGCAATGTGTGTAGGTGTTACCTGCTATTAAGCGCCACATTTAACCCCGTATTATTTTTTCTATGATTAAACACAAACTTACTAAGTTACTAGCGTAGTAGCATTCCTTTTCACCTATAAAAGGAAAAATGATAACGATTTTATGTCACTTTAAATGAGATTCAAGAATCTCGTTCGTCCATGTATGGGAAATTTATACTTTCCTATTTTTCTCATAATAAAATCGTTATAATGATCCAAAAAAGGGAAGTTCCTAACTTCCACAAACTTTTAAATGGCATGAAGACTACTACTTAGAAACTAAAGGGGGTAAAGGCGTGAATGACTCATCAAAATAAGCTGTTTGCGTTTTATAATGACCGGTGTAATGGTGACATTGTCATGCTAATGTCTCCGCTCCGGCCTCCGCTCTCGGCATCGGCACGACCCGCTGAAAGTTGCAACACCACAGCCGAATGTTCACACAATTTGCTTACTATTTACGACTGCACAAACAATGTTTCAAAACTGACCCTTCATCAATTGATGTCACCACCACAAATCGACGGTGACGTAACAAATGAGGTGAATGAGACACGTCGTCGTTTGTTTTATTGCAGAAAATTGGACAAAATGCTACAACAATAAAAATCTTTAAAATTATTGCATTCGTTGAAACTTACTTTATATTCCACCGACGCTATAGTTAATGACTTTACCGCAGATTTGAGGTAATCTTATGAGCTTTGTTATGACTCTACAAACGTTTTTGCGGTATTTGGAGAAGAGCTAATACGGGCTTCCATCATCAATGAATATTCTGCGTTATTTCGTAATACGCGTCATAAAATACCTATTTGAACAAAGGACAGAAATGTGAATCTTCATCATCCACACATAGGTACGCCGCGCCGCGCCGGTGATTAGGAACTTTTTTTGTCAAAAAAGATTTGTGTTTCATTTGATCTCTTTGACGACTAAGTTTTAAACTGTTACGTATTGACTTAGAGTTTGAATATCATCTATAAAAATCGTGATTCTACAAACAAGAAGTAAGTAAGTACCTACTTAACAAGTTAACATAAACTACAATAGCAATTATGAAATTATAAAATTTATCTAATATCTAGATCTCTTGTTCAACAAGCCACAGAGCATTCATGAGGATAATGAACGAGTATTCGTTCATACATTGACTATGAACAATTCGTGCAATTAAATTTGCATGTTTAGACAACAATTGTGTCTAGAACTTGCAACACCTATGAATTTAGTGGAGAACAAAGGCTAACAAAGCATAATTATGTACCTAGCTTGAAATTTCCTTCGGCTGTCTGTTTACTTATATGCACTCGTGAGTGGGATTGCAATAAACTCTAGAAATAATAAAGTATAAATTATCTTTAGCTCATGTGAAATCAATACGAAAAGTAACTCCTCTAGCTCAAAAAGTGCGTCATTGTAACGTACAAGAGTCGAGATAAAATAGCATAATAAGCCCTAGGGGATAAAGTTTTTTCTTATTTAATGTTTGTCTATTACCAATGAGCGTACTAAAACGAAAAAGTCTTTATTCATAATCACGAATAAAAACTCGCTCGACTTAATACTAGGGGGTCTATTACGAAAAGTTTAATGCGATACACGCGGCTGCGTCCGTGCTTCGTTCTGATTGATTCCTATTACAAAGCACTTGCGTATGCGATATTGCAAAGTGATTGCGTAAATTTGTCAGTTTCTCTCTAGTGGATCCGTCATTATTCTTTCAATAGACTATGGACTACGATAGCTACGATAACTATAACCGACGAACTGCGGACGACTATCGTGACCAAGTTTCGTAATAGGCCCCCAGTTTCTCATTCTTATTTTTGAAAATGGAACTAAAAGCATCTCTTCGGTGAAATCATAGACTTATTTATACTTTGTGTACAGAGTGAATCGTAGAATGCGTGTTTGTGTTGTTTAGCTGCTACAGCAGAAATTAAAAAAGGTACCATGACGCGAAATCTTTAGAATTTTTTTATAATTACAAACTGATTGAATTGTGTGACTGTAATAGGAAAGAAATAATTTTAATCTTCTGCCGTCAAGCACAAATCATTTATTTAAATATTGTACAAAAAGTTTATGAAGTGGAGGATAGAAAAACGAGTGGATTCGTTTACGGAAGTAAGTAGGTATAAACTATTTAATATTGTATTTTATTTTCTCGCAATCGTAGTGAAAAGTAACTTTTTAATCATTTAAGACGTGTTAGTGGAACTCATTTCACTACAACTTAATAAATATGTTATACTACTGCTAAATTACTTATAATAAATCAATAAGTACCTACTTCATAATTTATATTTTGTGTAAGAACGTCCTTTTATGTAAAGTCTTACTAAATAAATTGAAAATATTTTATCAAGACAAATGGAAAAACTTTCACCAGCTGAAAACTAAAAAAAAAATATGTACGTACCTATAGGTACCTAAAAAACCTAGGTACTTATTGCAGATTGTTTAGACAGTCACACCCAAATATATAAATAAACAAGACAAATCAAAGAAGAATTAGCCATTTATTTAACACGTTGACAGCCAACCTACGAGTAAGTAGGTACTTATACTCGTAGTAAATATTTTTTATTTGCTCCACAATATAAATTACTACGAGTATACTCGTATGGCTGCCAACGTGTTAAGAAAAACTTATGTAGGGAACGTATTTGTCACGTGTTGATAAGGTCATTATCAGCAATTTTGAGTCAGAATTGTCAGTGGCCGCTCTGTTGTTGTGCATTGGCGAATTCAGGTCACTGGTTCAATGTGAACGACAAAGCTGCTGTCACTTCCGCCGCGACCGCGTGGAATACCACTGACCGCTACCTGTGATCGCATTCTGTACGAATACAAACTCATATTGTCAAAGTTTAATTTGCCTAGTTGTGCGGCAGAGTGCCTACTAACCGTTCACGCTTAAGGCTGTCGTGAAATGTGACTAATGAATTTAGAGCTCATAAAAACAAAATTACTCCGTGGACTACAGCAGGGTTGTCCAATGAAAAAATCGTATCTCCCCCGCTACGAATCCCACGGGATTCCCGCGGGTTCCCGTGACGGGAATAGCCTACATCCGCAGTGGACTATATAATACTATATATACTGTAGATTACTGCAGGTAGGTACATGAAAATTATCGAAGCGTTCAATGATTTTTCTGAAAATACCTTTTGCACTTTCGCTATGCAGACAGACAATTTAATTTTTTTTTATTATTATTTTATAATTAAACCAGAACATAGTGCTCGTAGCTGTGAAGGCTCAGTCTTTAAAACATCGGTTTTTTTCTCAGACACATGGCAATTTCTTATTTTTGTATTTTATAGACATAACAACAAGGTAGATATGAAAAAAATAAATTTGTAACGTAAGTTTATATCATGTTTAACCATATGCAAAGTGTTCAGGTATTGAACTGAAGCAAAGTTTTTGTGAATGAATGTCTCAAAAACGTGGCAAATGAGAATGCAAAGAGGCTATATCGTTGTATTCGTTGAACAAGAAATACAAAATCAACAGGTCTTATTTAACAATGTTATTTAACTTTGTGATTTATTAAGTGCAGCTCCGTCCATCAGAGCGCAACACATTGCCTTTAATGATAAGCATCTTAAGCACCATATTACCAAATCCGAAATAACCGGCATATTTTTTTATTATTATTAGCTAATAATTCCATACGTAACTAACATAATTGACTATAATTTCATAATTAACTACTATCTCCAGGGAGAAGATCACATTAAGAAAAGCACTTTTCACACACACGATTGTATGTAATAAATTAATTAGGTCTGTAATGCTAACAGTTTGTAGAAAGATAATTTATTGAAATTCACAAAATAATTAGAAAAAAATATGGGTAAAAGGAACCCAACCAGCACCGGGATGGACAAGAAGTATAAAGTATTTTGTGATTGTGTTTTTTCTGTTTTACTTATTGTCTACACACTTACCTTAAATACAATCTTTTCCTTCTCCATTTCGATCAATAATTAGAGCTTTTTACCTATAACAATAAAAAATATTATATACAATGAATGCACATTTATTGCTGATACAACGATCTGACACCCTTTTGAACCGGCTTCCAAAAAAGGAGGAGGTTCTATGTTCGTCTGTATATTTTTTTTTATTTTTATTTTTTAAATGGGGTAAGTAAACATGAAAATCGATGTGGATGTCGTTCTTGAGGTTTCATGGGATGGTGATTGCGAAAATTACATTTATTTTGAAGTCCAACACGGTGGACATGATTGGACCTGGACATGCACATCCAGGGGACGGGGACAGGGACAGGGACGGGAACGACGGGAACGGGAACGGGAACGGGAACGGGAACGGGAACGGGAACGGGAACGGGAACGGGAACGGGAACGGGAACGGGAACGGGAACGGGAACGGGAACGGGAACGGGAACGGGAACGGGAACGGGAACGGGAACGGGAACGGGAACGGGAACGGGAACGGGAACGGGAACGGGAACGGGAACGGGAACGGGAACGGGAACGGGAACGGGAACGGGAACGGGAACGGGAACGGGAACGGGAACGGGAACGGGAACGGGAACGGGAACGGGTACGGGAACGGGAACGGGAACGAGATACTAATATCTCTGAATACAATTCTGAATGTGTATGTCCACCGATTACTCGAAGACGGCTGGACCGATTGAAATGATTCAAACGTTATTACATTAGGTACACTCCCAAGTTGGTCCCATTTTTAAAAATTTCGAAATCGGTTCAGTACTTTTCAAGTAATTTTTAAAAAAAGCATATTTTGTGTGAATTACCTCGATGATTGGTCGTATTACTTCTTTGTTTATGAACTGAATAAGATAATTATTTTTTTGTTGGAAGAGGGATATCTTAAGTGTAGTTTTTTAACCGACTTAAAAAAGGAGGTTCTCAGTTTGACCCGTATTTAAGTATGTTTCTCCGCGATTATCTTACGTTTGGCTGAGCCGATTTTTTTACATAAAATATATAATATACCTTACCTACAAGGTACCTACACTAAAAATAAAAAAATAAAAAATTGTTTAAAAAAAACAAAAAACCGACTTCAAAAAGCCTACCTCTAAAAAGCAAGAAATAATATTCGTAATAATAAAAATACGTCTATTGAAGTCGGGTGGGGCTTTTAGAATAAAAAAAAAGGAATTTGTAGATACTCCAGCCCCATCCGACTTCAATAGACGTATTTTTATTATTACGAATATTATTTATTGCTTTTTAGAGGTAGGTTTTTGAAGTCGGTTTTTTGTTTTTTTTTAAACAATTTTTTTGGTTAACTGGTGGAGAATTCCCATTAAGTCCGCCAATAGTTTGCCTACTCTCGAATTCTGTTTTTGGAGTAAACTAACTTTGTGTTGAACAAATGATATAAGTACCAACGCTAAAGCTTCAATAACACATCTATAAATAAATAATATATATAATAAGTAAGTAGGTACTATTATGAATTATGAAACAAATAACCTCAGTATAATGTAAAGCATGGCCAATCATTTGCATATTGAAGACCTACTCGCCGTGAATCGTGACCCTAACCGGATTCATTTGTATCAAATATTAATACATAATATAAGTAGGTAAAGTATATAGATTGTTTATGCAATGAATTTATAACGCATGCGCAATAAATAACTAAGAACACCTATATTATATAGGTACCTACTTAATAGATTTAAGCAACAAAAATCTACAGATCTCACACTTCGCGCAACTATCAAAAACATTTAAAATGTAATCTAGAAATAAAGCACATGACAAATACGAATTCATTCTTTATCGTACTGACGATAAAACTGACCTCGTGCGTAGCTTAATTAAATCCCGAGATCCATATTTTCCGTTTCTTGAATAGCGAGCTCAAAATAAGTTATTGGGAAATTCTCGATCCAAGGCGGCGAAAAAAATTTGAAATTTTGGCAAATTTTGGAAAATCTCAAAAAGTTATCGGCCGATTTTGGGAATTCAAATTGCACTTTGAAGCCCTCCGGCAGACGCATATTTTGATATATGACCCATTTGCGTACCTCTCTTTCATAATCTGCCAGCCTACAGGCAAAGTCACAATTGTATATTCCTCGCCCTGTATAATGATACAGGGCGAGGAATATTATGTCCTCGTGCTCCTAGAGAGTTGCAGTAGGAGCAGGAGCTGGAGGCAACGCGCCTTACTCGATCAGGAAAACATAAACATTTCCAATGATTGTTATGCACACGTAGTACAATGCATTTTGTCACATAAGCATCGCCCCGATTCCTCGCAACAACAGTCAAGCGCACGAGGCGCCGACGCAGGACAACGTGACCGCGCCGGCGACACCGATTCACCTCATCGTGGCTATTTCATAAGACATTCTTGTACCTACCATCGGACGAGTTTCATTACTTGTAATTGTAATTTTAAACATTTTATTTTTTATTAAATAAATTGATTTTTTTAGACCTTCCGCTGCTCCCGTACGTAATTTGATAAAAAACAAAGTAATAAACATCAACATTTACTAAAGCAAACCAATGAATCTCTTCCATCGGCGCGTCATAAACCATTTTTCATTTTCTTTGTGTAATAAGTTCGTATTGTACTTATCTTGTTTTTTTTAGTTTCTAGGTGGGTAACGTATGACTATCTTAAAAGTGTAGATCCGAAACCTGTTATATTTCTAAAATTTCAATAAGTACAAAATGATCCTAACAAAACAACTCTGCGCAAGCCACAAAGCTTAAGCTAGATGGCGCTAGCGGCGAAGCGACCGCTATCAATGGATGTGATTGGTTAAAATACGTCACATATATGACACTTGATATTTGAAACAGCCAATCAAACGATTTTAGGACAAACGCTTGTGGCGCCATTAGTTCCTCAGTATGCATCCCCATTGAAGGTGAATTTTGAAATTTCTTTTTTTTTGCGGGCGGGCGGGCAGTGCATCTTGCATATTTTGTTTGCGGAAGTAAGCTACATATGCATTTCTTTTTTCAAAAGGTTTTGAAATTTCCTCGTAAACTACTACTTAGGTACTTCGATATATAAAACACGCAATAAATTAGACAAACAAGGTTTCACAAGGTTTGATCAGTTTTTAATAAATATTCTTGGCTTGTTATTTCCAATTAGTATTAATTCCAATTTAGTATTAATTTGATGAACATTCTTCTTCTTTTTCTGAATTTAACAGTCCATAATTATTATATTAAAACAAAATGTAAGTACAAATAGTTTTAAATTTGTTTTTGCTTATATATATAAAAAAAACAGTACGTTTATTATAATTCGCATCATTGTTACTCAACAGATATTGTTTTCACTCCTCTTGCTCAAAAAGTGAGTCATTGTAACGTACAAGAGTCGAGATAAAATAGCATAATATGCCCTAGGGGATAAAGTTTTTTCAATGTTTGTCTATTACCAATGAGCCTACTAAAACGAAAAAGTCTTTATTCATAATCACGAATAAAAACTCGCCCGACTTAATACTGGGGGTCAATTACGAAAAATTTAATACGATACACGCAGCTGCCTCCGTGCTTCGTTCTGATTGATTCCTATTACAAATCACTTGCGTATGCGATATTGCAAAGTGATTGCGTAAATTTGACAGTTTCTCTCTAGTGGATCCGTCATTATTCGTTCAATAGACTATGGACTACGATAGCTACATTGAAAATATTTGTAATAACTACAACCGACGAACTGCGGACGACTATCGTGACCAAGTTTCGTAATAGGCCCCCAGTTTCTCATTCTTATTTTTGAAAATGGAACTAAAAGCATCTCTTCGGTGAAATCATAGACTTATTTATACTCTGTGTACAGAGTGAATCGTAAATCATGCGTGTTTGTGTTGCTTAGCTGCTACAGCAGAAATTAAAAAAGGTACCATGGCGCGAAATCTTTAGAATTTTTCTATAATTACAAACTGATTGAATTGTGTGACTGTAATAGGAAAGAAATAATTTTAATCTTTTGCCGTCAAGCACAAATCATTTATTCAAATATTGTACAAAAAGTTTATGAAGTGGAGGATAGCAAAACGAGTGGATTCGTTTACGGAAGTAGGTATAAACTATTTAATATTGTATTTTATTTTCTCGCAATCGTAGTGAAAAGTATAGTGTAACACACGACGCTAAAACCCATTGTAGGGTAAAGTGCCAGTTTCCGGCCGTTTAAGGCAGTTGTTGACTTTGAACAGTTGTAACTTAAATTTAACAAATAGTAATGATCCCAACTATTTTTTATGTTGTTGGATATATCCTTGAGAATTTCTTGTATTTTTTTTGAAAATTTCCATCAGTCGGTTTTGTCATTAGAAATTATTTTCCAAAAAAGTACGATTTGCCCAGTTTCCGGCCCCCCTGTTCCTATTTCCGGCCCCCCTTTGCCCAGTATACCGGCCGCCTTTCAAAGAACATGACGGCCGGATACTGGGCAAAAGATAAGCTAGCCCAGTAAGCGGCCTGTGACTCTTATTACAGTTTAAATAAGGTCCATTTTTCTTTGATTTTTGTATGAAATTGAATTTCAGATAATATACTTAACAAGTATTGTCCTATGGCTTTGCTTGTGATGTGAACTATTATTTTTGAGTTAAAAAAATCGTTGATTGTACTTTTATTTAACATTTGCTATTAATTGGAACCTTTATATTGATTCTGGAATCAGCCTTGCAGTTTTTCATATAGGAATAGGAAAATTTATAGAAAATCTAAATCTTCGATTAATAATTTTATTACCCTTAAGTAATCAAGAAGACATGTCCAACAGCCATTTTTGACGTCCCCACTGCTGGGGCACAGGCCTTCTTTATGGGTGGTAAGGAGGATGGGCCATAACCCACCTCGCGGGCCCAATGCGGATTGGTGGGTGTTAACGACTGCAAATGCAGCCGGGACCTACGGCTTAACGTGCCTTCCGAAGCACGGAGGAGCTCGAGATAATAAATTTTTGGTCACCCATCCCATGACCGACCCTTGCGAACGTTGCTTAACTTCCGCAATCGCTGGGCCAGGCGCTGAACAATTGCGCCACCGAGCTCAAGAAGACATAGGTAACAAATAATAATTTAATAATTAACAAAAAAAATTGTTTCTAAAGCCGAATGTCAATAGGTCTCTTATAAACAATAACAATAAATATTATGGGTATTATGATAATGACCGGAAGTACGTATAATCTGTAAAAAATATAATATTAACAATCAATAACATTGATTGGTATTCAATAATAATATAGGTATAATAATATTTTTGTGTATTTTTTTCTAATTATAATATATAGATTAGTATTAAAGTGTAGTGTAGAAATAAAGAAGTCTAGCTAATAGGCAAGTCTGCTTAAAAAAACACATCGTTCAATGCAGTAGCGTTCGTTTGAGTAATTCGCTGACATACACTTCGGAAATAACAAGAGACAAATAGGTATTCAGCGAGGGTCAACGACCTGGATGGCGGACACGTCGCCGTCGCTTGTTCACGAGACGCACAATTAATTTTATTAGTAGATAAATTTCAAAGCTGGCCGGTGTACTGGGAGTATTTTGCAGGATAGCCAGTATACCGGCCTCCTAGTGTATACTAGGAGGCCGGTAAACTGGGCAAGCACCCAGTAGATCCGGCCACCCGTTTCCATACAAAAAGAAAAAATCAACTTCTTATACAAGCACATTTAGGCGGCCGAGTACTGGACACAAAGTACTTTAAAATAAATAAAAAGGGATAGCATTATACATTCTTCTATGGAATCCCTCTTTTAACAAAAAAAAACAAAACAATATATCGAGCTCAGTCCCAGTTAACCGGCCCCCGGCCGGTATACTGGAAACATGTGGTTTCGTTGTCTAGTAAGGCGGCCCCCTTGATATTACTAAATATCTGCTTATTAAGCCCTATTTAACGTTAAAATAGTAATAAATAACAACATACCTTGAGAACAAACTAAATATTTACCTTTTAACGATGCCCTGAAGGACAATATTGACTATTTGGCAAGAGCTCTCCACTATTTTTTTTTATCTCCACTTGCGAAATCGACCCAGATGCGGTAGGCTTCAACGTGAAACACAAATTATAAAATATTACGTAACGTTTCGCTAGTGGTGTCCATACCATTCGATAGATCGATAACAGTGCTGCCAGGAAAATATCCAAATTGTTAAATAATTGCGACGAATTTCTTATTTTATTCGAAAAACTGTTGGGGGGCCGGATAACTGGGGGCGGCCGGTTAACTAGGCATATTACCCTAACTCGGTTTCTATTTATTCCCTCGCTAAGGCTCGGGAATAAAACTACCTCGTATGCAATGGGTAATTTTAGCGTCTTGTATAACAATCTCCTATTTTGTATTAACTACTAGTGGAAACTGTTAGGCTAATGTGCTAACATTTACTGTATTATTAAGTTTGTATATTATATGCTGTTGTTTCCTAAATAAATAAAATAAAAAATAAAAAAATAAAAACATGATCAAATGTACCAATTTGAGCATTTTAATACCTAGGTATCTTAATTTCTCTGTCATTAAAAACATTTTGTGAATTTTTCTCAATAAATCCTTTACAATATTATACCTCCACTACAAGTAAAAAAATGTGAGTCATATTCTTATTCGTTACAGCTGAAATTTTCTTCAAAAATGCTTCTGACCACCAATTCCGCTTGAACAGCACTGCAAGTTTTTCTCTTTTTAACTAGGTAGGTATAGGTAGTTACCTAACTATTTCTTACTAAAACTGAAGTTTACCTACATCAATAATTATGCTTCCACTCTTTGAATCGTCTTGGGAAAAATCTAATTTCGGTTCTTTAAAATTTGATACACACTCTTAAAAAAACCTATAGGTAAATACATACCGTATTTCTGTATACCTAGAGTACCTACTTATCTAGAAAAAATGTAATCTTAAGTAACATCTTAGATCAGCAAAAAGTGATCTAACACGGAAGATTCTAGTTTTTGTCGTGTAAAAAAATCATAGTTAAGTCGTCTAAAATAAAAGACTGTTCGTTTCATTCCTAAATTAGTCGAGCAAATTTAATCATAAATATTTAATGTAACAATGATTGATTAGTTATAAGTATAGTTAGCGAAGTTTAAATGAATTGTTTTAATAGTGCTTCATTAATAGAACTTCGGTACCTACTTATAGAACTCATTTTAAGTACCTATGTACCTACCTAATTACTTAAGGCACAGAATATACTTGTACAATCAAACAAACTTACCAAGTGATGTTCGATTGAAATTATGCACTTGTTCGTCTCGCCCGAAGATGATGATTTTTACTACATGTTAGTACCGTTTCTCGTACTCACTAACGCCACATAGTTAAAAGAATAATAAATTAACGCGTTTGGAAAGGAATTAAATGACGTTTTCAAACGCATCGTTTAAACGGGAACGCAACCTGTGCTGTCGCGCGCTTCTGGCTGTCATTAAGTTTAAAGTTTAGGTCTCACACGCCCTGTATATATGCTGATTCTGCAACTGTAGGGTATAGGTACATGTACCTGTAATATAAGGGTGGGAGGGATTCATCATCTTCGGGCGAGACGAACAAGTGCATAATTTCAATCGAACATCACTTGGTAAGTTTGTTTGATTGTACAATTATGCACTTGTTCGTCTCGCCCTCTATGATGATTTTTACTACATGTTAGATGTTTAAAGTTCAGTTGTAGAATCAGATTATGGAATACCTAACCATAAAAAAATAGGTATAAATAATCATCAAAAAGAATGATATTATTATATTAAGTATATGATAACATTACTATCGAGGCTTGAAATAGAATTGGAGGGACAAGACGGAGCTGAGAACTTCCCAAGTAATTTTAAAAGAATTTCGCATTCAGATTTTGATATAAGTAAGTACCTAATAATAATCAAAAAAACGTGCCTACTAATACTAAGACACTTTACTTCATTCAAATTAGTGTGCACGAAACTCTGTAGAGAGTATCATCATGTATCATCGTATTCCTTGGAAATTGCTGATGAGTTATTACGTTGTGCACCAAAAAAAAGGACCGATATTATTATGTATATAACCATATTTAAATTTTAATGTAGGGTATTTAGAGAATTCTATTAGCAGTAAGGCAGTAAGTCCGCCTCTTGTTGTCTCGTTTTATTGTGCATACAATAAAGGTAATTATGTAACCTACTTAAATATTTTTAACATTTTTATTCTAAGAAATAACTGTGTAAATAAAAATAACTTCAATTTATGATTAAGAATCAGTGTTAATTGAATAAGTATAGTTTTTTTTTTTTTTTTTTTTTGTTATAAAACAAAAACTTTTTATTATAATTAATGAATTTATGATGATCAATTAAACTTTTTGATTTCTTCTAAATATATGAAATGATATTATAATTTGAACAATATATCTATCTATAATAGGTATATATAAATAACCAATATTTAAAAAAAAAATATTAAAATACTTCAGTATTTTGTCATTACTAATGACTAGGTGGTTATCTTGTCTGTTTGCTGGTGAGTGGAGAATTCCACTCATAGCCAGAATAGATATGATCATAGTAAATAAATAAAACAATATTTAATAAATAAAAATAAAATCAAATTTGAACAACATCACATACATTGCTCCCATTCCAAAGTAGCTATAGCACTTGTGTGATGGAAATCAGAGACAATGGTTGGTGTTATGTTAACACAAAAAATCGGACCTAAGCCAATATAGAAATATTAGTTTTTCTAAATTAACCTTGCCAGGGATAGAACCCGAGACTTCATAGATAATAACATCCTTAAAAGATAAAACTGATGACTGTGTGCAATCATCAAATAAACAATGTCAAATAATTTGATTCCATAAAATGTACATATAGCAATAGAACCATCTCATGTACCTAAACTAATATTGTGGTTTAGATGTAGGTAAGGTAGGTACATACAATATGTAAATATAAGTTTTTAATAATATTTCTACCTTTTCATCGATTCCAACCTAAGGGTATATAATGGCATGGTACTTAAATAATTATACTTAATTTAATTATGTGCGCTGCTTATAGTACAGTCAGCAGCACGTCAATCTATACAAATTGTGAATAAATCTCCAATCAATTTTGAACCTTTATGACTTCGCATTTAAGCTCAGAATTGATCAAAACAATTTTGTAGCCTGTGGTGGTAACCCCGTATGTTGTGGTAGCCCAGCATGTTGTTGACTGTAAATTTCATTCACCTTAATCAAAAAATACCTAGATTTCAAGATGTACCATAAACAAACTTGTGTGTTAAGAAATTATTATCTTAATAGAGCACCTTTATGTGCTTTAGTATCCATTTATATAAGACAATAAAATTAATAAAAAAATATTAGAATTATATTTGGTATATAGGTGAGTAGATTACTGCTTGTTTAAAATATACTAAAAAAAAAATATCTTATAAAGAAAAAAAATGCAATAATTAAGTTGAAATTGAAAACTAACTGTGCTAAGGCAGTGTATCTCAAATGCCTAACAGATATAGTTATAATTTTTCAATTCATTTGACTCATCAAAATGCATAAAATATCTGTATCTAAGCCAAGATAATCTTGTGTAATAAGGACATTTAAAGTTCTTAAAGCAAACAAATACTTAAGTAGGTATCTAAATACTAAGTATTAGTTATAGTTCCCTTTCTGTGTGACATAATATTTTTCATGAATCGAAATCTTCAATAATTAGTTATTTTGTACAATACTAAATTTTGTCTATTGTACTGATTGTATGTACTATTGTATGAATCTGAGTCTTTAATATTTTAGAATAGTTTCGCTAAGAAAATAGGTAATTATTTACATACTGTATTTTATCAATCTGTATGTAATTACCATACCTACTAGGTATTACATTCTTAATTTTCATATCAATTTTCACAATATAAAGTTTAACTTTTAAAGTTAAACTGCCAAATAAACTAGCTTAGTAACAAATAAATGAAAAATACATTAAAAAAAACTGTCGATTAGGGTGGAATGACTAGTAGTCCTTAATGCCTACCTACGAAATCACAAAAAACTCACACTTCCACATTACTCAGGAGCAAATAACAAAAAAAATGATAAGTTTTAAGACTGAATCATTTTAACTAGGTAATTATATTTAAATAATAAAAATATTTGTATTTGTTTATTTCTCCTGGAATAATGGTCTAAATAGATGCCTGTTTATTTTGTTTACTTCGGTACTTATTTAACTGACATTGTTAATGTCGGTTAGGTAAGGACTAAATTATTATATAATTTTAAAGGGAATAAGTAGGTATATTTATGCCTTTCTTATTCTTTGGAAAAAAATCATTTTAGATCTAGGCAGGTTGTCCTGTCCTGACTCAGAAAACATCATTGAAAAAATAATATTTTTTATCAGTAGTATTATGAAGATAGCTCTGGAAAAAAAAACTGTATGAATCTATTATAACAAACATACAACATAGAAGTCTTAGTATTAAACCAAGGAACTCGCATTATTTAGAAGAAATGAGTTGACATAATTTCTTTTCTATTATGAGTTTAAAAAATGTCATTAACATTATCAGAATAGTGATCATGACATTCGTCAAACAATTATGATGAAGACTTGGTGTAAGTAAGTACCTATTTCATTTTGTAGGTACATGCTTGTATGTCTGTCAATTATGAATTTCAGATTTTTAAGACTTCTGAGGTTTTGTAAGAATGTTACACAATATAATATCCTTTTATACAATATTTTCAGAATAAATCTAAAGTCTTTTGTCAAGAATTAAATGAACATTAAAATGTTGAGTTTTATTTATCCATAGGTTTTCTGTAATTATAAAATTACAATATAAATTGATTTTATATTATAAATCAGTCATTCTTATGCCCAATTTAACTCATATAGGTTTTAATTATTTTCACCCAATTATAAATAAATAATATGTCTTAGAAAGGATTCTGGCTCTCTTCCCGTTGTTTCCCGGACACTTAAGATTATATTACCCCTTCAGTTTAAAGCTCTGGTTAAAGTTATTTAGGAACTTTACTTATTAAGGCTTAAACAGGCTTTTACACTGTACAGCTTTAATATTTATTGAGTAATTAGCCTAATTAGCCTTTTGCTCATTTATAGTTCATGTGCAAAAATGGAAAAATCTCGCACAATGTCAATTTTGTTTTCATGGAGATGGTGTAATTCCCATAAGAATAATTATTACTCACCAATTTATTTATTTTGTTATGTCCAATAGTTTTTATACTTCTTCAATACTAATAAACAACCGCTGCAAGCTCTTGTTTAACGCTGCTGCTCCAAGTTGTGGTTTAATCTTGATCAGTATTATTATGATTTCCAAAAGAGATAGGTACATATGTTATGTCTCTTTAATCGTTCAATCTTAATATGTGCAAGTAGGTAAGGTACCAATTCTTTTTTTTTTTTTTTTTTTTTTTATAGTATATTAACTTACTGTTCTTCTTATTACTCTAAGCCGCCAAGGCAGAAATGATCAGTCCATTCAGGCAAATGGAGAGAAAAAAAAATTCTTTCAGAAATATATACCTGCTTCAACGATGGGTGAATGGTGTCCATCACCAATCTGGTAATAATATTGTCTCGTTTTGTGACAAATGGATATAAGTAGTAACAATAATATGGTATGGTATATGGCATATGGTATTATAACCTGATATATTCTAGATTTAGGTTCTACAGCCTGTAGTGTAGCAACTACAATTGATGACTCTTCCATGACCCTAAGGCAGGTACGAGTTTAATTATTGTCGATTTTATTGCTGATCTGGCGTCTCCATATCTCACAGGCAGGTCGAGTCTCATGTAGGTCTTACTTCCTTTTCTATGCCTTACAGTGAGTGGTGGGTCCGTATACATTCACTGTGTTTAGCAACCTCATTACTTACAAGCCGTATATCAACGGTGTGAATGTATAACGTATTAACGTATATTACCCAGGCCTTGAAAACGTTAAGATACCGCACTATCCTGTAGATAGACCTGACGTATCCGTTTGTACTGTCCTAGAGGACAGTGAGGTTTAACGTACACATCTGTGTACATAACCTCTAGCCTTAATGTTTTGAAACAATATGATACCCATACCGGGTCGGAGAGTCAGCCGTTCTTCAACCCGCAGCAGGTCCGTAGCATAAAAACTCTTAATTCTTATTGTTGATTAAACCATATTCTTTCTTCAGTAACGTAGGTATCGGGATCGAACTTCCTACTTTTCCACACACTTCTAAACACTTTTTTAACTTTACATTTCACTATTGTTCTTGTTCTTGATAAAACTGAGAACCAAATTGGTTATTAAAACCTTTTATAACAATTTTTTAAATATTTTATGGAAATGCGTGGCGCCGGTGGAGTGACATAAAAAACGAAATGACAGCCAGAAGCGCGCGACAGCACAGGTTGCGTTCCCGTTTAAACGATGCGTTTGAAAACGTCATTTAATTCCTTTCCAAACGCGTTAATTTATTATTCTTTTAACTATGTGGCGTTAGTGAGTACGAGAAACGGTACTAACATGTAGTAAAAATCATCATAGAGGGCGAGACGAACAAGTGCATAATTATAATAGTAGCAACGATCATAAAATGTTTCGGATAATAAATTGATTCAACATTAGTAATTAGAGGAAACAAGAATGAAGATCCAATTTTAGCCGAATGAAAAATTTTGAACTTATTAAAATTGGTTCACATTTTCGATTTCTTTTCTTTCGTAAGTACCTACTTACTATCTTTTTTTAGATTCTTCAACTAATAACAACCTCGCAGGGTCGCAGGAGTTTTCAGTATTTACTCCTGCGAGGTTGTTGGTATTGTACAAAATAACCCTGTGTATACTTATACGTAAGTAGGTTAGGTATTACGATATCATTAAAATCCGTTTCTGAAAAATTATCTAATCGTTAAATCGTAAGTAGGTAATGTGTGTATCCTCTTTATTTATTTTTCCCGGACTTTATTTTTAGAAAGATTTTAGATTCATTAAATTGTTACGATTGCAATGCAACCAATCCCCATAAGTTTCTTCATTATTCTTCTCTGAAGTTTGGGTAGTGAAGTGAGTGAGATTTTTTTTATTTCCATTGATTGATATTCAAGTTACATGCAATATCCGTGTAAGTACGAGACAAATGTTAGTAGGTAGTACCTTATAGTTATTTATGGAAATCGGAACCAGAGATGGCGTTGGTGCAGTTAAGAAGAGTTGGTCACGATCTCGAGCTCACGATGGGGCATCAGTCAAATGATGGCGGGAGAGAAAGTGCAAATGATAGGTAATAAATACGCCCATAGTGTCCTCTGCCGGTTCCGACGCCGTACGGAAGGACCGCGGCTAGTTCCGGCCAGGAAGTATGCGTTAGCATAGCCCACCACAATGGCGGTGATACGTCTTTTAAGAAAAGCCAAATGTGTGATTTTTAATTGGAAAACTATAGAAATTTCGTACAAACAAGAACAAATTGGTCTAACAGATGTTTAGCACATGATTCAATCCTACTGCAAGATTAAAATCGTATCTAATGTTATCGAAATCTAAGAATCAAAATCAATAAAAAAATTGTGAAATAAGTAAGTCTGTAAGTATTATGAGTTTCAGAAAAACTTCATTCTCTCGTGTAGCGAAAAAAAACGTATAAACTTATTTTAAAAAAATCCTTATAAAAACGTATGTAAATGACAATTTCAGAATTTTTAAATTTCCTGAAAACTAACTTAACCGATTTAGAAATTTCAAAACCAACCAATCAATCTAATATTCTTTAAAATAAAAAAATAAAAATCCAAATCGGTCCTCCTTAATGTGACGGAGTAATGAGGTAAGTAACAAACATTTAAAAAAATACATAATTAAAAAGACATACCTACGTACGTAACCGAATTTTTAACCTTCTCCTTCTTTTTCGAAGTCGGTTACAAATAAATTTTTGTTATATTTTACCTGCTAACCTTCATGCTTGCAAAAAGCTAATCTAGGTAGGTAGGTACTTATAACATTTTTTCAAACACGGAAAACTTAACAAAGAGAAGATGCCGTTTCCAATTAATCAAATATAGTAGATATTTGATTAATTGGAAACGAATAAAAATACCTGCTATGAGTTTGAAGCAAAGCGAAGCAATTAAAGTTATAAGTCGGATCGAATTCTTAAACGAGTATAAAATATCTTCAATTAGTTTCAATTGTTTTTAATAGGTCTACCAGTAATTCAAAAGTACGATAATTCATGGCACTGCATGAACGAATACAAAAAGTTTTGAAACTTGATTGTGAATAAAATCCTTTGTACCTAGGTAAGTAGTAGTTTAACAACTTTAACAACTAGATACAAGCAGTACTTAACAGAATGTTATTTATTTATTTTATTTATTTATTTATTCATGGAAAACAAAGAGCATTTATATAATTTATACATATAAAATTCTAAATTGATTGACTGATTCACTAATCATTGTTAGGATAGGCGTGGAGCCCTAACGGCTGAAGGTAGAGACACAATTTTTGGAGGGTAGAGGGCACTGAGAAAGGGTTTTGGAAAATTCCCGTTATACAAGGTGCTACAGGGTGTTCCAGTCGGAATCGCATAGCGTAACATTTAGTTACTTTGCTGGGCTTTTACATCTCGTAGCTTTATGCGACAGTACTATAGACGAATACCGCTAGAGTTTTAGGTTTCAAAAATATTAAAGTTTGTTTTTTTTCGTCTATAGTTTCTGCACCATTAACTAAGACTAATACATGAATTTGTGTCATTTTGGGTGGATGCATAAGTGACAATTTAGCTTTTTGTCTTTTTTAACACTATCAATCGAAAAGAAAATTGGTGAAACACGTGGTCCCCCGTGACCACGGCAGCTGCAAAGGTGCCGAAACGTCGGGAAAATCAAAAATCAAACCAAATACCAACTAATTACCAAAGTACTTTCAATAAAACCGCGCTAGTATCCGTTAAAAGTGTTTTATTTCAAGAAAATTAAAGTTGAAAATTTTACTTTCATGATGATTACGAAGTCATAACCGATGTACATGAGCTTTTTGTGTCATCTTTGTCCACGGGAACACTGTTATTTAACTATTACCTAAAACGTTGCCTCAGTACCTCCAAAAGAATATTACAATTGATTAAATAAGTGTTAAATGTTTTAGATCAATGGTATCTATTGTACAAAATGTTTTGTGCCGAATTCATCAATGGCATTTTCAGCTTTTTTATTTTTTCTTTGCAACACCCTGTAAAAGTCACAAAAGAAAATTCAAGTTATTAGAGTTTGTGTCTCAATTATTATTATGGGGTAACGAAACATTATTCACAATTTGTGTCGTTTTTATCAATGGAATCTTATATCAGATACAGTTGAAGTTAAAGTTACCGTTACCTACTATAAGTCAGTTTGCACTGAACGAAAATGACACAAATTAGGTTTGTACACTACTCAGGCTATCTTAAATACAATACCATTAATTTTTTTTTTAACTTTAAATCAATTTTGTCAGTTTTGTGTTCAATTATTTATATCGACGACAAATAATCGAATTTCTAAAGATGCATCAGCTAGATGTGACACAAAACGCAAAAATAAACGTTTTATATGCAAGTCTATCGACAGACAAGATTTCATAAACTTTAGATTTTTTTAAGGTTATACCCTCAAAATAACGTATTGGTATCGGTCTACTATACCTACAGCTTCCACAGCAGAATAAGTATGTGAGTAATCTTTAGTAAGCTACGAGCCAATATGCGGTGCCACATAACTCTAATAACATTACTTATGGGGATGTAAGTCGATAGTTGATACACGTACCTACAAACTTCCTTTTTATTATTCCTACGAGTAATTATTATTACCTACCGACATATAAGTAGGTAAGTATATAAATTACAAATAAAAGCATTGAAAAATGTAGATAATAGGTACTTACTTGATACTAAATAACAATAACATACAAGGTACAGCCACTACACAAAAAAGTCCAGTTGTAGAAGCTTACAAATTTACAGGCAGCGGTTACGGAAACTTCACGTTTGTTTACCCGGTTGTCATGGCAACGCGTATGAATTCAATATGGCGCACGGTGCGCGCGCGCCTCAGTGCATAAACGCAGACTGGCTGCGCTCGGGCCGGCCGCCGACCACCACCGCGGCTCTTCGGAAAGCGAGAGGAAGAGCAGGCTCCAAGCAAGTTTTCGTTGAGCGAGGACAAGTGCGCTCGCCTCTTATAATCCACCATTGATTTGTATTCACAAGAATAATATTTTTGTGCTTGTTAGCGTTGCACGTTTCGGGTGATTAACTTTATTGACGGTAAATCAGTACCTATTATAACCATCATAAACGGACAACCTTTGCCTTGAGCTTTTAGAAGACCCTGGGAAAGTGGGTATAAAGTCTTACATAAGGATTATAATAATAAGCCAAAACTGATATAAATGTCATGTAACTTTATTCATACGTACGTACATCGATTATTTAATCTAATTAATACACGATCTTTACTTTGCCACCGAGAAAATACAAAAGTAAATCATCGTCCTAATTTCAGTACTTGGATTATTATAATGTTTAATTAAAGTAAACATGATTGTTCTATCAATAATAAACAATAATATTAGCATTCATGACAAAGATAATATCTCAAACATAAACATTAAAATTAACTAGCTACTAAATACGTAATGAAATAAAAAACGAATCCATTCCATACAAAAAAGTTCCCGTCTTGGGCAGATCTTATAAGAATTGATGAAGATTTATGAAATGGTACACACAGGTTAAGAGTACGCCACTAACGAACCAACTACATAAACTTTTAGTTATGTAACATTAGTAAATTATTCCAGTTACAAAAATTAAAATTTAATTAATACAAATGATATGATGCATTCTTGTAGCGCTCGGCACAAACAAGTGCGACTCGCGGGGTTTATTGTACACTAGTAACATAATAATGCATTCAGTGGATGATCGTAATAGTGTATTCAATGCTTGAAATAGTAAAGCAAGTGTTACCAGGAAATGGTTATAGTGTTCTTTATGAATGCTATATTAGGCTCTAAGCGTACAATGTTAATTAAAGTAACACTAAACTTAAAAAACAGTAAAAGCAAAAAGTTTACAAGCAACAAACCAAACAAACACCTAAAGAATTGATAGGTAGGTACAAAATATAGAAGGTCTATTGAGTAAACACAAATATCTACAACAGTTCTACTATTTTTACAAAATGTAAGTATATCAGCTATCTATACCAATCCATTTACTATACAATAAGTGGCTTAATTATAATACCTTACAATCAGATAAAACTTACAACCTTAATTTAGTACAAGCTCCGATAAACAACATCTATGTAGCACCATTACAAATTGAAATTTATTATTTAATAGTAGACTGCTTAGATAGTATTTACAACTTGATCGAAACACTTCGCCACAAATTGTTCTTTTTCATCCAACTTTCTGACGTCACTGGACAAGTGACGAGTCAACATTGCCTCTTGGAGCGCGGTCAGAGCTTCAGAGGTGAATCTTTTGCCTTTAAGATGAGTGATCACAGAGGCTTCGCCGTGGAATCCGGATTCCACAAGCCCGGGCGGGATGTTAAGAGTGACGTCATCAATAAGACCTTTGGCGACGGTCATATTAATAGCTAACTCCTGTGTTGCACCGTAGGCCTTGGACGGCGCGAGCAGTTCCGACGGCACGGGGAAAGTACGGCTGACCGTGAAGTCCGGGGTGCGTCCGAAACACCAGTCCCACCCTTGGAGTTCGTTCTTCAATTCCGCCAGACCTATAAAACATAAATAAGTTATAATCTTGCAGTCGTCAAGCACGACAGACAATAGTTTTATCGTATTAAATTGCGCCGTGATAAAGCAACAGAATTCAGTAAAATTCCACTCTGAATAGTCGCGATATAATTAAGTAGTTCATGAAACTTTGCCCTCTTGATAAAGCTGTTGCTTATATTTTGCTAAATACATGTTTTCATACTAACTGACGGCACTCAAATAGCAACCTTGATAACGTCAAACACATCATGTTGATACATGATTATAATGTTAATTAAAATGTATAAAAATATCACGACTTTTATAATGAAGTAGTACTTCATATAAAATGTATGGTATTTTGATAGTGAATTTATTTACATCAACATTAAAGGTAAACCGTGTTATTACAAAAGCTTTAAAACACTGTTTAACTAAACACATGTTTAAATGTGATGTTGTCTCTGTCAAACAATATTGTCAAAAAGTGACAGCATCACATTTAAACACGTGTTTAGTTAAACAGTGTAATAACACGGCTAGTCTTTAAGGCCCTCCACATACAGATGGTTTCCGAAACAGAATCATTCCAAACGCAGCTAATACATTTAATCATACTTACATGCGGTAATTTTCGGTTCGGAATTTTCATACAATATCGATATTCTGTTTCGGAATTCCGAAACCGATTCCGTCTGTGTGTGACGGGTCTTATAGTCTTTTATCAATCTATTGTCATGCCGAAGGCCCACATTGTTGCCAAATAATTTGTAATGATGAAGTATACGCACCAGGGAACCATTCCTCAGTAGGGTTGATGAACTGGAATCCTCGCTGCTTGGAGATCATGTTTTGGCCGCCATCTTCTAAATGGAGCGCCGTGGTGCGGAGGAACTCGTAGCCGACCGCCGTCTGGAGGCTGTCCACCGTCACGCGGTTGTCCAGCTCCACCAGGTTGGCCACGGGCGACGGCGTCGACGGCGTCGCGTTCGTCTGTATGCCATGCTAAATAGAATTAAAAATGTTCTTAACTTATAGATGGAGGGAAGAGGAAAGGTTATTGTGTTAGTGACACTGGTGCATTAGTTATTTGCTGTATTATTATTATTTATGGATTATGTATGATAAATAATTGTCCTAAGATTCCTAAATTACCTTTACTGAGAAACATAAACTAAGCAAGATTTTGTTAACAATTTACGAAAATGTTTGTGCAGGTAAAGAACTTTTCTTGAATTATCACTATACAATGCTTGGAAAAGAACTATCACGTAGCAACAATGCATTTAGCTATGCACTTTGGTAAACAATGACTCAACAAGCTATGTGGTCTTTGACATCACTGCATATGTTATAAAATCAATTACCTATTCTAAATTTATGCAAGTATTCAAAAACGTATTTGAAATATTAAACTGATTAATGAATTGAGGACATAACAAAAACTTAACCTATTAAGAATAAAAATTACACATGAATGTATGTACACACAACGGCACCTAAGACTATACATATTGAGACCACCTTTATGCCCTACATAATAAAAGCTGTTTTCGCAGTTTAACTTTATAGCCTTACGTGCTGTCGTGTGTACATAAAACACCAGTCAGTAGGCTTTTATTACCAACCTCTCTTTTGGCCAAAGCGCTCTTGAGATCAGATTTATTGGCGTTGACTAGTAGGGTGCAGTGATGATATCCTGACAAACGGCTCAACCTTGACGCAGTTCCAGAAACCTAATAGCTACAATTAAGGAAAATATTTGGAAAAAATATGTACAGACTTTCATGAGAAAGTTAGGTTATGATATTATGTAATGTTTAAACGTTTGGTAAAGGATACTTTATATTTGTCTCTGACAACGAGGTCTTGACGCTCATTAATGTTAGATTTGATTCCAAATCCTCTGTACAGTGCTCTCTTGATGAGTTCCAAGTTGTACTTCCTGTCATACCTCTCACGGGGTGTGAAGAATGAGATGTTGAGGTTGCCACGGTCGTGGTAAACAGTACCACCACCACTGTTACGTCTAGCCAAAGCTATGTCTTTTTCTGCCAGAAGAGGAACATTGGCTTCCAGCCAAGGGTTCTGGTGCCTTCCAATGACAACACAAGGGTCATTCCTCCATACCATCATCACATGGTGATTAGTAAAATCCATGTTCCGATACATCCAGTCTTCCAAAGCCAGGTTGGTGTAAATGTCCGTTGATTGGGACATAAAGACAGACTTCGTGATCTCCCCCTCTGCAGGTAGAGCTCGTTCCTTGTTGACAGCAGACAAGGTCTTGCTGGCTGTTACAAGGCTTCGAGAACTTGTTCTCCTTGTGAGACCAATCACAACACAAGCACTGCTCACTGCGATTTTCTTCATCATTGCTTGAGCCATTTTAGTTTCGTTTTACAGTTATGTTAAAACAAAAACTTTTCTGTATGAACTGTATACACTAGTATTATTAAGCGTGAATTAGATTATTCTACTTAGAACTATAGAAAAATATCAAATGTCCAAATACTTGTAATTGTATAGTTCACTAGTGCTTCATAGAGCAACAGGCGTCTGTGTCAGCCGAAGAGAGGGAGATCAGATATTCGTGGAGTGCAATTGTCTGATGCAGCCACTTCCAAGTTTGGTGCAGGGAGTTAATTCGATAACGAATACCCAAACAGTCTCGACAGTCACTTGGCATTCCTCCTCTTGGATACAGGATGAAAGAGAAAATCACAAACAATTAAAAACTAACACTTGCGAACTTAAAACAACGTTTATTTAGCAAAATCGAAAGACAATTTAGAAACTATGAAATTAAATCACTCTAGAAACTACACCGTGCATGAAGGCGCGACGATATCTAAACGAGTTACGACATTTCTTCTCATTTTATTAGCGCTGGCCGCTGATAATGATAAGCGGGACGGGAACTAGGAGGTCGAGCGCGAGGGCATACGAAGTTCACTCGAAGCAAACAAATAACGTGATAAGGAACACGAATACGCCACGCGCAACATAGATAGGTACTTTATCTATTTTAGTTCCATTAGTAAACATACCAAAAAGGAGGGTGAATAATCCCACTGTGAATTATTTGATTACAAAAACGCTCACATCACACAGAACTGTTGGAAATTGGAATAAGCTTTATAAATAAAAACACAGGGAAATGGGAATTATGGGAAATCGAAAATTAGACATCCACAAAAAACCAAAAAATTGACAGCAACGGGTGCATTGCATTTCAGCAGACCAATCGCTAAATCATCGGTCACCACAGTACACATTTTTACTAATTATACTCCGACTCGTAATTCGGTGCAGTGTTTTGACAGCTCCGATGTGCCCACTTTAGGACAAAATGAAAGTAGTGACGTGACAAAATAATCTTTCATTCAATTAACATTCAGTTAAAAATCGGTAAATATTAGATAAACTATTAAGAATATAAATATTGTAATGAAAATGAAATGTGTTGTGTTATAGGTTTTATGCTTAAACCAGGTTTATAAAACCGCCATTTATTATGAATACTGTGATAATGCCTACGTGCACATTTTTTTTTTTAAATAATAATGGAACATAACATAATTTAAATTGCAATTATTTTAAAGCGAGTTATTTTTAGAATTAAGAGAACTAGTGCGTGTCTAATGAAGTGGATAAAATAATTTATTTGTTTTTTATGGTATAGACCGAGCTCCCACTGCATGAAACCTTACCTCATAAGGTGGAACAGCAGACATGTGTTACAGCAATAGATATTACTTAGGAACACTGGATTTTAGTGGGTTGCCATCGCATATCCTGGAAGAACATATATATTTTTTCGTTTTCGTATCGCTATTTTGACCGAAAATTACATCATGAGGTGGAAGATCAAAATGTTTACCCATCGAAAGAGAAACATGTGGAGGTCAAAACCCGCAAGGGTTGCCAGCCCCTACCCTGGCAGGTTTCAAGATCAGCCAAGTTTTATGAGGCCCAAAAATGGGGTCACTTACCTCATCAGGTGGAGAGATAAAATTGATGCAGATCGATAGCCCTAGATGTGCCGTTCATGAATATATAGGGTTGCCTGCCTTCAGCCTGGCAGTTTTTCTGGTCAGCCACCTCAAACAATCTATATCAATATCTTGGAAAAACGAAAAATCTTGTAAAGATGCTATGATTAAGGGTATTTTTAATGCAAACCGTGATATTAAATTAGTCTGCGCACTGGCAGTCTTGCGCCGTTGAAATAATAGGGTAAATGCACCAGTTATGGTCATTTTTCATTGGTATCTTCAAATATTGAAAAAAGTAATGTATCTGTTTAACGTCATCAGGTGGCTCGATGGAAATGATGCAGATCGATAGCCGTAGACGTGCCGTTCATGAATATATTGCCTGCCTTCAGCCTGGCAGTTTTTCTGGTCAGCCACCTCAAACTATCTATATCAATATCTTGGAATAACAAAAATGCTATGATTCAGGGTATAGTTAATATAAACCATGATATGAAATTGAAATTTGTTGCGAAGTATATTATGGTGTTGAAATAATAGGGTAAATGCACCAGTTGTGGGCATTTTTCATTGGTATCTTCAAATATTGAAAAAAGTAATATAGCCGTTTAAATTCAACGTGTTACCACGTTGGTGGTATTCTAAGTGAAAGGAGACCCGGCCTTTTATGCTTAAGTTATTAACTTTTTAAATTTTTTATATTTTATTTTTGTGTGTTGTGTGACAGCTCAATGCCAAATCAGAAGTCAAAATTGATATTTAGTTTTCTTAATTTCGAAAAAGGAAAATAATTATGGTAAATGCAGCAACGTTTTTACATTTCATAGCTTGACTTTTCTGCCCTTTGAAAACTGAATATGAATAGCGGAACATTTTCAATATTAATTTCTCCGGATTTAAAAGACTTACAGTTATAAATAAATAAATAAACTTTTCAAAAGCTAATAAAATCACCTATTAAGTAAATAAATTAATTATGCCAATGTAATATTTTAACTTTAGTACGTACTCAAATTTCAGTTGGCCTTAAAGTATTTTGTTCACAGTAAGAAACAAGATCGTTTGTCAATAAAAAAATATTTTGAGTAAATTTTTCGTTTTTCCGTACAAAATGTTTGAATACGGCAATCCTAAATTTGCCAGGAAAAACACTGAAACAGTTACTATTATCTCCAGTCCCCCTAGCTATACCAATAATAATAATAATAATCATTTATTTCATAAAAAAGTTTACAAAAAAACTTACAAATTAGGGACATATTTTAAAACATGTTTTTACAAAATGTAGTTAATTGGTCATGCTGTTATCCCTACTAGGCCAATAAAATGACCTGTATGAATAAGTTTGTCGACAGGTGTGGGCTTGGAGATTGATGGGAGTGTTAGGTTGTGAGACACAACTAATACTAAAACCAAAAAAAAAATTTTTTTTGCCAATCGATCCTATTTTATGTGGGGATCAAAAGTCTTTTTGGGACCATTTAAGGTTTGAGTACTAGAATCGACAGATTCTAGTAATTTAGAGCGATTGCTAAAAACTTTTCCCATACATTTTGTACGGAAAAACGAAAAATTTACTCAAAATATTTTTTTATTGACAAACGATCTTGTTTTTTACTGTAAACAAAATACTTTAAGGCCAACTGAAATTTGAGTACCTACGTACTAAAGTTAAAATTTTACATTGTCATAATTAATTTATTTACTTAATAGGTGATTTTATTAGCTTTTGAAAAGTTTTTTTTATATCTGTAAGTCTTTTAAATCCGGAGAAATTAATATTTTTTCGGCAGTGCCATCTAAAATTAAAAGTCAAATTTAAAATGCAAGTCATTCACACACGAGAGGGCATTCTGTTGGAATGACCGGCATCTGGATAGACCGCAACATGTGGGGGGTTTTGTCGATAAAATTGATTATACCTGCCTTTAAAAGCTCCGACATCGCTAACTCTACATGTATGATTCAATTTGGTCTTATATTAAAGCCAATATATTTGGTAAATTGATCTTGTTCGAAATTAAATTGATCGAATGCTCTGTCTTAATTTTTCTTGCATGTAGTAAAAACAATTGACTAATAAATATTTTTGATATGGCATGGCAACACTCCGGAAACATCGAGTACCTAATTGAAAAATGTTCCGCTATTCATATTCAGTTTTCAAAGGGCAGAAAAGTCAAGCTATGAAATGTAATAACGTTGCTGCATTTACCATAATTATTTTCCTTTTTCGAAATTAAGAAAACTTAATATCTATTTTGTCATCTGATTTGGCATTGAGCTGTCACACAACACACAAAAATAATATATAAAAAATTTAAAAGTAAACAACTTAAGCATTAAAGGCCGGGTCTCCTTTCACTTAGAATACCACCAACGTTGTAACACGTTAACTTAAACGGTTACATTATTTTTTTCAATATTTGAAGATACCAATGAAAAATGCCCACAACTGGTGCATTTACCCTATTATTTCAACACTATAATATACTTAGCAAGACTGTCAGTGCGTAGATTTTAATTTCATATCATGGTTTCTATTAACTATACCATGAATCATAGCATTTTCGTTATTCCAAGATATTGATATAGATAGTTTGAGGTGGCTGACCAGAAAAATTGCCAGGCTGAAGGCAGGCAATATATTCATGTAGGAATGTTTGATGATGAATGCAGCGGAACGCAACGGCAGGTGAATGAGTGAAAGGGACGGATGCAAGGTGTGTGACAGAGATAGAAAGATTTCCGTTTTCACTTTACTTTTTGCTCGACGACGATGAACATTGTGCGGTGTGTCGAAGTTATTATAATTAAAATACACGAGTTTGCTACGAGACTGTTGGTGTTTTTAATCGGTGCCAAAGCCGCCTGCCTCCCCACAGTTTTGATGTCAGAAGTGGTTCATGTTCGTGAAAAAATCTTCGAAAGTAAAGTCAGCACGTGGTGCGGCGGTGGCGGCCAAGTGGTCGAGCTGTACAAAACGAGTGTCAAGCCACGAGGAGGAGGGACAAGACGACAACAACGACGAATTCTACGACGATAACGACGAAATCCAGAACGACGACGAAATGGCAGAAAAGCAACCTTCCCTCAACCTCCTGCTGTTAGACGACGCAATACCAAAATTCACCGGCACCGATAAGACCTACTCCGCATCAAAATGGGCTCAAGACGTTGACGACAACGCAGAAATTTTCGGCCTTTCACCACAACAAAAGCTACTGATAGCACGCCGATCCCTGACTTCAACGGCGGCCATGTGGCTACGGTCGGAAAAAACTTTTAAGACGTATGATGAACTGAAAGTGGCAATCCTCAAAGAGTTTCCAGATACGACGAACACCAAGGAAATACATGAAATAATGTCCCAAAGAAGAAAAAAAAGAGACGAAACCTGCTACGAATACATGTTGGAAATGAAGGAGCTGGGAAAACGAGGAAAGCTCGCCGATTACGTTGCTATCCAATACATTATAGATGGTATTGTCGACCACGAAACAAACAAAACGTTGTTGTACGGAGCTAACACGTACGTGGAACTAAAAGAAAAACTTAAGCTGTACGAGTCATACAAAAAGAACATCCATAAGCGGTACTCAGAAGATCCGACACGAAAAAGCCATATTCATTTCAAGCAGCAGCAAACAACGATGACATCACCGGCAGTAAACAGCATCAGCAGCAAGCAGCGGTGCTACAACTGTGGAAAAATGGATCATGTTTCATCTATGTGTCCGCATGACAGTCGAAAATGCTTCAACTGCAACGATTTCGGACATATTTCGAGTGAGTGTCCTCAGAAGAAAATGGCGGCCACAGTAGAAACGACGCCATACAGATATTTTACACCGCGACAGATGACGACAGCAGCGCCAGCAGCGGCATCACAATCGCAAGCGCAAACTCATCGTGCATCAACTTCCGGCATCCCTCGGAACGCGTCGGCTACGATCGGCAAGCAGACATTTTTCAACACGACGACAGAAGCGCCACCATACGAAACCAATCAAGACGATGTTCAAGACAGACTTTGCCTAGTAATGAACGAAGTGAATGCAGCCACAAGTTCTTTACCTGATGTTGGCAGCACTGGAATTTTTTCGTCGGACCCTGTGATTGGCTCCGACGGCAAGACGACACATGACTATCATGGCGGCGATCGCAATGACAGACGTGATATATCGAGAAACGACTTTGATGTAAACAAAACAAATGAGATGTCTCCGGCGCAGAAAAAACCTCTGAAAATTGTCAAGATAAACGAGAAAACGGTTAATGCGCTCATCGACTCCGGGAGTGACATCAACCTCATGTCGGAAAAGTTTTATTTGGAACTAAATATACAGCTGTGCAGTGACAATAACATTACGATAAGCGGCTTAGGTTGTGCGAAAGTTACATCCAACGGGACAGTAACCATTACGATATCAATCGACGAACAAAGTTACGACAGTGTTATTTTTCATATTGTTTCTAATGACTGTATGCCTTACGAAGTTATCCTCGGAAATGATTTTTTGAAAAATGTAATTGTGTTTATGAGTGGCAGTTCAGTATGGTTGCGACCAAGAAATGATGAATGGTTGAATTGTTTGCTGAGTGATTCTGACATGACATGCAATAATTTACCCTCTTTAGATCACATCAAAAACCAACTGGTGAAAAGGGAAGTACAACATTTGATTGAGTGTTACAAGCCTATTCAAGTTCGAGAAGCTCCAATCCAGATGAAGATAGTTGTGAAAGATGACATCCCAGTAGTGCAGCGTCCTCGCAGAATTTCACTCAAGGAGCAAGTAGAGGTGGAACAGCAGATAGCACAGTGGTTAGATCAAGGAGTTATCCGCGTAAGTCATTCCGAATATGCTAGTCCTGTCGTTTTAGCTCGAAAAAAAGATGGATCCCTAAGAGTTTGTATCGATTATAGAAAGTTAAATCAGAAGATAATTAAAGATTCTTTTCCCTTACCTTTGATTGATGACTGCATAGATAAAATGAGTGAAGCCCAAGTTTTCAGTGTTATTGATTTAAAAAATGGTTTTTTTCATCTACGCCTAAGCGAAGAGTCGATAAAGTACACTGCTTTTGTGACGCATCACGGTCATTTTGAGTTTTTGAAAGCCCCATTCGGTCTTTCAATCTGTCCTAATTATTTTATGAGATTCGTGTCAATAATATTCAGAGAAATGATTGCAGATGGTTCGGTTCAAATTTTCATTGATGATATTATAATTCCAGCTAAAGATGAACACGAAGCATTACGAAGACTGAAGAAAGTGTTAACAATTGCTTCCGAGTATGGACTTGAAGTAAACTGGAAGAAGGTAGAACTAATTACTTCGACTGTTACTTACCTGGGTCAGATTATTGAAAATGGAAAGGTTAGACCATCCTTAGAAAAAACAGATGCTGTGTTTAAGTTCCCCGAACCTCAAACATTAAAACAGGTACAAAGTTTTGTTGGCTTAGCTTCATATTTCAGAAGATACATACCAGATTTTGCACAGATTTCTGCTCCTTTAACAGATTTGATGAAAAAAGATGCTAAATTTCAATTTGGAGAAAAAGAAAGAACTTCATTTATTATATTGAAACAGATGTTAACGAGTGGTCCAGTTTTACAGATTTTTAACCCGAAGTTATTAACAGAATTACACACAGATGCTTCGAGTATTGGCTATGGTGCAATATTGTTACAAGTAGACAAAGAAGGAAATCAACATCCAGTCCATTACTTCAGTAGAAAGACTACAGAACAAGAAAAGAAATGTTCGAGTTATGAGCTTGAAGCCATGGCAGTGATTGAGAGCATAAAGAAGTTCAGACACTATCTGTATGGAATAAGATTCAAAGTTGTCACAGACTGTCAAGCGTTTGAGCTAACGATGAAGAAAAAAGATCTTTCACCAAAGGTAGCGAGATGGGCATTGTTCCTCCAAGAGTTTGATTTTGTCATTGAGCATAGATCAGGAAGTAAAATGAGGCATGTTGACGCTTTAAGCCGTAACCCTTATGTTGCTGTAATAACACATCTTCATGAAAACTTAAGAAAAGCACAAGAGCTTGACGAAGGCCTGAAGGCAATAGCTATGATCCTGAAAGAGAAACCTTTTGAAGACTATTACCTACAGAATGGTTTGATTTACAAAGGAATTGAAAAACATTTAGTAGTACCAAAAAGTATGGAAATAAACATAATAGAAAAAGCTCACTCTAATGGACACTTTTCAAAAAAGAAAACTACGGAATTAATAAGTAAACTACTACTGTAACTACTGTAATTGTTTTGCTATTGATAACTTGAAAATATTGTTGATTCAATGATGTAACTAAGCATGTCTGAGGACAGCCATGATGTCAGGACGGCCGAGTGTAGGAATGTTTGATGATGAATGCAGCGGAACGCAACGGCAGGTGAATGAGTGAAAGGGACGGATGCAAGGTGTGTGACAGAGATAGAAAGATTTCCGTTTTCACTTTACTTTTTGCTCGACGACGATGAACATTGTGCGGTGTGTCGAAGTTATTATAATTAAAATACACGAGTTTGCTACGAGACTGTTGGTGTTTTTAATCGGTGCCAAAGCCGCCTGCCTCCCCACATTCATGATTGGCACGTCTACGGCTATCGATCTGCATCATTTCCATCGAGCCACCTGATGACGTTAAACAGATACATTACTTTTTTCAATATTTGAAGATACCAATGAAAAATGACCATAACTGGTGCATTTACCCTATTATTTCAACGGCGCAAGACTGCCAGTGCGCAGACTAATTTAATATCACGGTTTGCATTAAAAATACCCTTAATCATAGCATCTTTACAAGATTTTTCGTTTTTCCAAGATATTGATATAGATTGTTTGAGGTGGCTGACCAGAAAAACTGCCAGGCTGAAGGCAGGCAACCCTATATATTCATGAACGGCACATCTAGGGCTATCGATCTGCATCAATTTTATCTCTCCACCTGATGAGGTAAGTGACCCCATTTTTGGGCCTCATAAAACTTGGCTGATCTTGAAACCTGCCAGGGTAGGGGCTGGCAACCCTTGCGGGTTTTGACTTCCACATGTTTCTCTTTCGATGGGTAAACATTTTGATCTTCCACCTCATGATGTAATTTTCGGTCAAAATAGCGATACGAAAACGAAAAAAAATATATGTTCTTCCAGGATATGCGATGGCAACCCACTAAAATCCAGTGTTCCTAAGTAATATCTATTGCTGTAACACATGTCTGCTGTTCCACCTTATGAGGTAAGGTTTCATGCAGTGGGAGCTCGGTCTAGTAGTAATTGGCTTGTTTTTCAATACAACTAATTATAAAATTATTATAATATTTTATTTTTTTCGATTCGAAAATTTCGAAAATAGTGTCACTTTTCCACAAAAATTGAGTGTCAGTGTCAGTTTTTAGTTAAAATAATGCCAGTGTTTAATATTAATTTAGGTATAAATATTAATTTATACACATTTGAGGGTAATAGATTTAAAAATGAGAATTATTATTGAATAAAACTATCGAAGAAAAATTTGTATTTTTTATTACCTATATAAATGTAACAATTTGGCTTAAGTGGTAGTAGTGGTACCAACGGTAACTTATAAATGTCCCTATGCTAAAAATGACGTTGTTGAGCACAGTGCTCACATAACTATCACGGCGTCCGCGTCAATAATACTATTAAAAACATGTCTTACATGTCGTTGTTGCTACCAACAACTGCCGCTCCCCCCTCTTAACTCCATAACGACACTAAAGCCATCTCAATTTCACCCGATTTTGTATGGTGACGATGTGGTTATCAACGTGCGATATTTTTATCATTTTACCAAGCCAAACTAGACCTCATGTCACAAACAGACCATGAAAATAATTTTGTCTTAATTTTTTTAAATATAAAGAGGTTATCTTTATTTATTTTGATAACGTAAAATTGTAACTAAAGAATGAAATTACTTTATTATATTTTTTATTTCCGACGACGTTTAGACTATAGTACAATATTTTTCCACCAAAAATTTGTACTTGGTCTGCTTTTGAGTTGAGCGTATCTTCATACTCGAAATTAACAAACAATCATACGCATAAGTAGGTACCGTAAACTGGGGTGATTAGCAACTTGCGTGGTGAATAACAACAGCTAAATTTTCGATAGAAAAAATATAAAATAAAAATGAACTTATTGAGCCTGTTCTTAGAACACTTTTCTATAATACTAATAAGGTCATTTTTTTTTAAATACCAATTTATTTCTGTCATAAATGTCGCCGTTGTCATTCACCACGCATGTTGCAATCACCCCAATTTACCGGTGTGTCAAATCATTTTTCATAATTCCGAAAAAAATATTTATTGATTATTTTATTTATATTATTTCCAAGTATCTCCATACTTATTACGGAATAATATATTTTCAATATAATTATTAATTAGGCATTAAAATAAAACAGCCTATGCATTATTATATTCATAATATTTTGTCAATTATTTACATAAAGCTAATAAATGTTGCATTTTGTTTAACTCTAATAATTAAACTAACTAAACTACTACTACTAATTAATTAAACTAACAGACAAAAAAATTACCACAACAAACCAATTGACGATTCATCGGTTTTTGTTCACATCACTAGTAGATATGAGTTGGCAACATAATTTTACTGACAGTTCGAGCTGTCAAAACACTGCACCGAATTACGAGTCCGAGTATAGTAATTTTGTTTTCAATACTTTCTATGGTTAAATATGTATTTTTATTCTATGGCGATCGATAACTCAGCGATTAGCCTGCTTGACATTAAATTAAGGTCCGACCGAGATCTCGGTCTCGGTCTCGGCCAAAAATTAAAAACGAAGACTTTGTAATATTAATGACATTTAAAGTTCTTGGTCGATATTGCAGCGTTTAATGTTATGGACTCCCTAAACGATCAAGCTTTTCTTGTTAAGCACGTACACGTTACCTACTATTTAGGGGCGTGGCCTACTTTTGATTGGTCACGATGATCTATCTATTCTGTGGTGCTTGTCAAGCATCGCTCTTAGACGATAAAAACGTGATAGACAAGCAGAAATATTTACGTGCTTGACGGGGAATGCTTGACCGTTTAGGGGGTCCATTAAAACCAATAATTGCCAGAACATCATAACTTTCAAATCCAAAGTCAAAGCTCACTTTCTCTCATTCTTGATTCACTAGATTAGATTCTTGGTCATTCTATCTAAATAGAAACTATTTAGCGACTGGTTTCATTTAACATACATTGCTACTTTTCTTTGGTATGTTTTTTTACCCCAAAAAGAAGAAGCAATGTATCACATGCATCTGTCAAATGTGACCGGTCGTTAAAAAACAACCGAAAAAACCGCACTCTGAAATTGATTTTAGCTTAATCGAAATGCACCCTAATCCACAGAATACATAATAGTACAACCTAATCTGTTATTTTTTTGACATTACAGTTGGAGTGGAGAATACCTACAATTTATTTGAGTGAAAATTGTGGAAAATTATAGATTTTTTTGTTGAAAAGTTATTTTGGAGTGAAATATTAATAAAACATGGCTCTTAGAACCACTGCTGTTTTATGTAAGTCAAAACTGAAATATTTTTTAACACCGCAAGGTTAGATCTCTGTATTCTTATTATATAATACTCTAAAACCAATATATTTATATTTTAGGCAATAACATGAAGAAATGGGCGTATAATATGGCTGGTTTCAACAAATATGGTACGTATTTCTCTACAGGAACTATTGAAACGACAAAATTTGCTACTGCACTTATGAT
This sequence comes from Agriphila straminella, assembly GCA_950108535.1. NCBI lineage: Eukaryota > Metazoa > Arthropoda > Insecta > Lepidoptera > Crambidae > Agriphila > Agriphila straminella. The sequence continues at coordinate 6,099,643 of OX467306.1, read as the reverse complement.
AACCTGAATTATTGATACATTATGGCCCGTTTATAAACTGCTCTCAACTCAACTTTGAGAGCTATCTTGGGATGCTGCTTGGGAAAGAGCATCTCAAGTGTGATCTCAATATAGCTCTCAACATTGAGAACTGTTTATAAACAAATACGTACGGGACTATAAAACCAGTGTTGGTCAACATTAATTATCTATCTTACTAATGATGAATTAATTTAAGGACATGTCAGAATTATGTTTTTTTATACTAACTGACAAACAGTAGCCTAGTTTTATGGTTTGGACTTTGGGTATACTTAACAGGCACTAGAATGTCAAATTTAAGGCCAAAACTACCATGTTAAATACTAAAGTACCATTTGTGCATGAAAATTATTGTCATAAAACTATTTTAGTCAAAAAAACTTTTTGTCTATACCTTTGATTGAATAGATAAAAATCAATTAATTTCTAAATTTTAATTAACTGAATTAAATATCACAGTAAATTAGGTTCGTGTCACAAAGCGCTTTAATGGCCACTATGTATACAAAATGGCCTGAATACAGTGTCCTAAAGCAGGGGTCTCCAAACTACGGCCCGCAAGCACCAACAATCCAGCCCGCGAAAGCAGGCTGGATCGTACCAACAATACTGTAATTACAGTATGTTTGTACGATGAGCTAGCTACATCCTGGCCCTTGGGACTGCGTGGAGGAGTTAGTCTGGCCCTTATACTAAAAAGTTTGGAGACCCATGTCCTAAAGAAATCATTTAATTCATCAATGCCCGAGCAGTCTCAGTCGGACAACAATAGAAAATCTATTGTGTCTCGTATTCCTGGCGTTGACGAGTTAAAAAGGAATATATTATTTGATATAGCAGATCTAAGTATGTGAGTAACTGCTAAACGGTGGTCTCACCACAAGTCAAAAATCATAAGCTGAGAAACAATGTGTGTACTATTACTAATAACATCACCATAAAAGCATTGGTTCCCTTATACTGAAGGGTTTCAGGACCTGACTGTTTACAATGCATGAATTTGCAGGTCTAATGCGCGATGACTGCCTTTATGAAACCGATGATGTCCAAGAAGCTCTTCGCCGTCTCCCTGACCACGTAGTTGACGAGCGCAACTTCCGCATGGTGCGCGCTATCCAGCTGTCCATTCAGAAGACAATTCTCCCCAAAGAGGAGTGGACCAAATATGAAGAAGACAAGCTTTACCTTAGCCCAGTTGTTGACCAGGTCAAGAAAGAAAGGAAAGAACGTGAAGAATGGGAAAAGAATTATTAAACCACACTTTTCTCTGTTTACCTAATTTTATGTATTTAATTTAATAAATTTAGCAAGTAAACTTTTCTTTTTATTAATTTTAGTTAAATAAAGTATAAAGCTGTCTTTTAACAAAGCCTCGAAAAAGGTAACCAATTGAACATGATAATCGATAATTATTGATTTCAATCAATGAAAGGCATAATGACATGTAAAAAACATTTTATTGGATCTAACTATAAATATTGTTAAATAAATTCAAAGAAATAACGAGATTATATATAACACCATGGCAAAGAATATAGTATGGCCTCTTGAAGTTGGGGCATAATTTTTATTGAATATATTTCGATAATAATTAATTACAAATAATGGTCCCTATAAAAGTAATTAAAAATATATTTAACCATAATGATAACAATAAATTCATCAAATTATTCACATTATACTTGATATTTTATTTACGGAACAAAAGAGCCTCTTTAGTTCTACATACAATAATTCAAGGGTGGATCTAGGGGGCGCCACGTAGGTCCTGAACTCCTGACCCCCCTGGGTCTAGGTCATCAACTTTTTACATACACACTTTATTTATACACTAAAAGAATTAATATTTAGAATTGATTTTCATGGAAGTGGTAAGCGGTTTCACGGTGCGTTAACTCCAATGTTAATTGAACCTAATAAAATTATTTTTTTACAGATTTTGGTCCTCTAAATTTTCATAAAACAGATTTGGGGCATTACTTTTCTTTTTACTAAACTGAAATTATTAAATAATATGTTGATGTATTAAACAAAAGGTTAACCTATTAATATACATTCTAGTTAAAGTAGCTACTTAAAATAGATTTACCTAGTAAATTCAAATTGATTTTGTCAGAAGATCTTTTAAATAATAAATAGTATTCGTAAATAAATCTAATAAAATAAAATAAACTACATAAAGTAGTAAAATGTAAAAAAAAAAATTTAGTTACAATATTTACCCTACTTTATTTTGATGTGATATTGTCATGGACGATTTTAAAATAAAGCGTCTTACTGATTTTACTAATCGATTAAAATGTTATATGACAACAAAATTATTAGAATTAAAAATACAACGTACCTAGGTCTGTACAACTACGATAAAAAAGATAGTAGGTAGGTAGGTACCTACCTATTCTAAAACATTATTGTAACTTCAGCAGAAACTATGAGGGTGGCATTTGAGTAAAAAACCCTCCTTAAATAATAAATGATTAAAAAAACTTCAGCAGTGCAAAACGTAGTACATAATTAGATTCTCTTTGAGAGCAAAGACTGACTGTATTTTGCCTATGACAACTTATCAAACAATGAAGCAGTCATGGCGGAGCTCGACAGACTGATCGTACTCGATCACGTTAGTTAAGCAACGCTCGGTCCGGTCAGGTGTCGGATGGGTGACCGTTATGTGTTACCGTGCTTCGGAGGGCACGTTGAACCGTCAGTCCCGGCTGTTGTCATCTGATAACAGTCGTTAAGCCAAGTTAAAGGCCTTACAGGCGGGCGGCTTGATAAACTCTAACAAGGTGGCAACTAATACTCATACGATAAGAAAAAAAGAAAGATCAAACAATGTTTGGCAAATATCTATAATCTAGGAAAACTAAAGGTAGGTAAGTGATATTATTGGAATGAGTAACGGCCGAAAACTCAAAGACTTCTTAGCTAAAATCTTTAGTTAATAAGGAAGCTGTCAGTTTCATATTCTCTCTCAAATCCATAAAGTTAATATAAGGTATAAGTAGTCACAGATAATACTATACTAGTAAACTGCTACTACTAGTATAATACTAGTAAACCTGACAACTTTTTTGATCTTAAGATTCGTTTGAGAGAACATAGGAAAAAAATATAAAACAAACCAAAATCAATAAACAAATCAAATCAATAACCTAAGCGATAGGTGAGAATTTTACCATTCAAGCACAGATCACACAGTCATACATTCAAGTACAGATGGCCAGTTCCAGTTTAATTAGCTTAATATGTTATTGTTATGGGTTTTAGTCGGACAGCGTGCGGAAGCGCAACGGTGAGGCGCGATGTGAGTAATGGGTGAAGCAAAGCGTCTGGCTGGAGGCTTTAATGGTATATAATCAGCGCGCGAAGACAATGGGATGGAACCTTGTCAAACTGAGACGCGCACGGTACGCCGGCGCCGGCCGGCCACAGGGATGTCAAAAAACACGGTGTCACGCATCCGAGGTGAGGGAACTTTTTGCAGCAACTTCAAGTAAGATAACAAGTAAACAGTTACCTACCTACAATTACTTAATTAAATTATCAATTTACTTTGACAAGGTTCCATCCCATTTAGGGATTGCAATCCAGCAGCATTTTCAATCCAGCTGGATTTTTCCAAGTTGGCCTGAAGCCAGCTGGATCTAGCACGGATCCAGCCAGCCATCCAGATGTGTATTTTTTTAGACAGCTTATTTTGTACAAAATAAGTGATATAAAATGTGAGATTGTACAAAATAAGAGGTGATTATGTACAAAATAAGTAACTACTGTTTTAGTTCGTGAAGCGTTATCTAGGATATTCTTGATCGAAGGTATGTACTTACATTTGTGTGAATCAACAGAAAGATTATTTATTTAGTTTTTTGAGTAAGCTGGAAGGGAGACATTAAAAACATATTTTATTTATAGTCTTATCGCCTAACCTACTACGCACAGAACTGCATAAAGTAAAGCCGGCTGCTGAGAATGCCATCAAATAGACTTAATTAAACTAACTAACTTAACTAACTAATTAACTTTTGATAATTCGTTAGATTTTACTTTCATACAAAAAAATATTATTTTAATTTAACGTTCGTATGTTCATAACACTACGCGCGGCGCGTGAAGCGCCTCCTGCGCGCGAACCCGCCCGCCCCGCCGCCATCCATAGACTTAAAAAGTGTCGAACAGTACAATAAAAACTTGAAAATTAATTTTTGGTGAATGTATTGAGTTATGATAAAAGTCGTAGAACAAATGTTGTTGTTTATGATGTTGGTAATCTGCTCCTGCGAGGTTGTTGGTGTTTTACAAATAACCCTGTATATAACGAGTTTTATGGCCATTGCATAAAGTACAAACTAGCTAGTACTAAATAAACACCAAATAAAATTAGCTGAATTCCCGCGCAGTATCTAGTCGTATTATACATTGCACTCACTGGATACAAGACTCATTTTGCTATGCAGCAAAAAAGAAGCTTCGCTTCCAGGTCCAGACGCCTCGCTTCGCCATCGGTCTAAAATGAGCCTTATAAAACATTTAATTTTGTCAAGCTTAGGCTCAAAGAGGTGATAGGTGACATTGTATTTGAACTTGATTAATGTAAATAAAGTCATGTAAGTAATAAAAATACATTTTCTGAATCTAATTAATAGTCGGAACTACCGATTACCATTAAAAATGTAAATAAACACGGTTCAAGTACTTTACAATCTTAAGTTAAACCGACACTGAAGATTTGGAGGGTTTGATTATACCTATAAGTTAACTATTTAACCCTTTAAATGTTTATAAATAGTAGGTATGGTAAGGTAGGATCAAACAGACCGTGTTGGAAATTGTATACAAGTAAGTAATATAAGAAGAGTTGATCGGCCACTATTGATATTTATAACTACCTTACTTTATTATTAAAAAACTACTACTATAATTAGTTTTTATCATCGAATCTTACGCTCTTTAAAGATATATTCAGAAGTAGGTAACTTACTGGTAGAGTCATCTACTTTTAGGCAATCACCACTCATTATAAATAGTTGCGAGTCGGCAAAGAATACATTCATTAGTAACTTGTAACAGACATAAACTTGCGAAAAATAGTAGTATAGTAACTAATGGTAAGTTTAGTGATTAACTTAATTTGATTCGGTAAGAAAACTACGCACTTAATTGACTATTTAAATAAAATTGAAATGAAAATAACCGCAATAGCAAAATTAGAAGGTTCAATTATTTTAACATCTACGAGTTTTTTTTATGTAAACAAAATAATATTGATAGCTTAATATTAAAACATAATATGGCAAGTAGAAGATACAATACAACGCATAATTATTAATGAATTTTATTATCTACATTAACAAATATTTAATTTATTATCACCTTACAAATGGTAGACCGATTAACTTATATTTAAATACATATTTACAATAAGTAAAAGTTGATTACATATATTTTGAGACTATACAATATTGGCAACTTGTTTCAAAAACGACGTGATCTTTGGAAGGTCCTCATATCATATTCATAAAACCACTAAGGGCAGTCAACCACACTTTTCAGTAGTAATAATAGAGCGGTACGTATTAAACGCAAAAAAACGTACCAAAATACTATACAATTTTTACATTTAACGAACTAGGATTCAACCTTTGGTCGTATTTAATATACTTAAAAATATTCATTCGCGTTTATGTAAAGTCAAAGCGACATTGTAAATAAAATCGATATAAAATAACTTGTTTGTGATATGATTGCTGTAATAAATATTGAGACAGCTCTTACTACTGTTGAAACATCACTTATTATTCAATGGCTAGGCGTCTATACACAGTGTACAGTCAACGGCACGCTGAGTAATCCATTTTAAACTTAAAATGCAAAACAATAAAGTTCAAAACTAAAGTAGAGATTTTTAACAGTTGTTTCTTCGGTGATATTAGAGATGGAGCTGATATATTTCAAACGAAACAAAAAAACTATTTTTTGATAATGAAATATTTATAATACCTCAATCTGCTGATCATTCAAGTCAAATACAATCTAGTGATTTTCTCACGGCTGTCAGTCATTCATTTCCTTTGAAGGCACAGCCCCACACTCCTCTAATCTGCCCCCTGATTACGTAACTCTGTTGCTCACAATTCTCGTTTTAAATCGATTGAAACTGTTTAAAATCTTTTGAAATTAATGAAATTTGACATTTTCAGTTGATAAACAGAGTGCTAAAATAGCACTTTGCTAATAAATGAAACTGCCAAATGGGTTTTAACCTCTTAGTATGAGAGGGTGGCATAGAGGTAACCATATTATTTGATTTTCGACGGTTTTTATCTATACAGGATCTTTAACATGGATTAACTGGAAACCGTTGCGCTTTAGGACTTTATATCATAAGACATTTTTTTCCGTCTATAGATCCCCTATCGATAAACATAAGTTTCATCATGCGCCGTATGCCAAAATGTTCAAAGCCTTTTTATCGATTTCAAACAAGATTTTTTAGCAACACAGTTACGTAATCAGGGTGCTGGTATAAATATCAAACTTACCTTACAATATATCCAAAATTTGACCGAACAAACATTAAAGTTCCTCGTCCCCGATCGCGTCGAAGGCGTTGTTCTCCACGCAGTCCCGCCCGGACTTGAACGCGACGGACGCAAACTTCTCAGCTAGTTTTTGGACTGAAAATATTTCTCTGGAACTACCAGAAGTACAAGAGTCCCCGTTCTGTAAATAAAAAACAAAATTCATATTGTATTGGATTTGTAATAAACAAAACATATTTGTTTACAATACTTTTATTTCTATTGAAATAGGTATGACGAATCAATAGATATTGGGTTTTCAATTAGGTACGGTGCAGGTTCTTTGCACTGCACTTATCGTTTTAATAATAATAAAATGAATTTATTGCCTTTGAAAGTGTTCGTAAAAGAGGCTGTTTGAGTACAAAATCATTTTTAGATTTAATACAAATATAAATATTAAGGTTATAGAGACCAGGGGGCTTATTGTCTAATTTCAAAATCTATCGCAATCGCTTTCAGGATGTGATACATTGATGCTTCTTTTTGGCATAAATAAAAACGTACTAAAGAAATGCAGCAATGTGACATATCCATCTGTCAAATGAAAACGATTGCGATAGATTTTGAAACTTGGACAATAAGAAGGCAGAAACCTTAATAATAATAAATATGATTTCTGTAACGAAAAGATAGTAGCTGAAACTAAATAACTTAATTCAAGAGTTACTAAGAGGTTAAAACTATAAATGGAACATTTGACGCCCTGTGTCGTTTCATTATCCTTGAGGAGGTTATCGGGTTTTAGGCTGCCTGTCCATTAACGCGGAGCTAGGCGGCGGAGGGGAGAAACGATGAAATATTAACCAATAGGATTGCGGAGCGGAGACTTTATGATATTCTATTGGTTAATATTTCTTCGATTCTCCGCTCCGCGTCAATGGACAGGCAGCCTAAGTACGGGCCGGCAACATTTGCGATCCTATATTTTTTACGATGAGAGTGGTGGCAGTAGTAGACCGACATACTCACGGCGGAACTGAGCGTGTCGCTGGAGGAGGAGGGCGTGATGAGCTGGCTGGAGCCGTCGCGGCGCAGGTACGTGAGGCTGCCGCGCTTGCAGTACCGCGGCGAGGTCGGGCCCGTGCCGTTCTTTTGCCGCATCAGCTCGTCCACGATTGACTAAAAGGATATTTTTCATAGTGAGATCATAATATCAACAACAGTCCTAAAAAACGGACTATAATAATATAGTAATTGACAGCGGATCGTATGCACTTAAAGAAGTAGTGAGGGTAGAAAAAAGGTAGGTATGAAGCAGTACCAGATGACCATGGTGTGGTGTGGTTAAATATAATATGTAGCTGTTTTCTGAAAAACTTTATAAAATGCTAAAGTACTACGGCAGGTCAATAAGTCCGTGACTATATTTCCAGTCACTGTACTGAAAGGACAACACTGCTCCTGTCAACCGGCATCTTTCAGTTGGCTCCTACCAAAATTTGAACAAGCTGCGTCATTTAGTTTGTATTTGATAGCCAATAATAGCAGACTAAGTTGTGATTTGAGGTGAACATGGAAAAAAGTGAATTTCATGTGCCGACTTCGAGAGTGTTTGGCGTTGTTCAACTGCAATATGCACGAGATATTGCACTGTTTCGTAATCGTGGCCGAAACGTGGATCCACCACAACCCACCAGAGACCAAACTGCACTCAAAGCAGTGAGTTTCTCGGGGTGAATCGGGTTTGTCAGCCATTAAACTCATGGCGACCGTTTTTTCGGATTCACGCGGTAAAATCCACATCGACTACCTTCAAAAGGGTAAAGCAATCAATGGCGAATATTATGCCAACTTAATGGATCGATTCAATGAGAATTTGAAAAAAAATCGACTGCATTTGGCCAAGAAAAAGTTCATTTCCACCAGGACAATGCAAGGGTGCAAACATGTGCAGTTTCCATGCCAATAATCCATGAATTAGGCTAGAAGTTGCTCCCTCATCCACCTTATCCTTTGGATCTAGCCCAGAGTGACTAATTCTTGTTTCCAAACCTAAAGAAATGGCTCGATGAAATAAGAGATTTGACTCCAACGATCTCTAAAATACCTATTTTGACAATTATTTTTTTTGGAAGGGATAAAAAAATCGCAGAAACGTTGGACAAAGTGTATAGAGCACATAGGGAGACTACGTTGAAAAAAAAAATTCGTTGCCCAAAAACCTGTGTTTCATTCAAAAAGTCACGGACTTATTGACCTGCCCTCGTATACTATGCATTTAATGTAAGTTCTATAATAACAATCTGTACAAAATTTTAAATAGTAAGTCAATAACACGTAATTTAGAATGTTATAAGTGAATAAGCTATTGCTGAGAAAAAGTGATGTCATAATTACACGTTCAGTGAAGCTCAGACATTTTTACTCAAGGTCTTGTTTAATTTGATCTACCTACCGACAAATTCACTACGATGCGCGATGTTGAAAGCCAGTGCCAGTTTATTTTCCTTGTTAAATCTTTAGTATTTTTAGTAGGCGTAAAAATGGAATTTCAGTTTATTTAGCATCTTCGCAAAAGGAATGTGTGAATAAATTAATTTTTACCTGCAGGCATACGCTTATGAAGGTTGCATGCTCCGTCTTCAAGGTTATCCATTTCAAATTGTCTTTGCTAACGAGATACTCGAACGATAGCTCGAAGTTTTTGTTCGACTCCTCAAGCAGCGGCCCGTGGCCATTGGTTTGGGTCCTCTCCATCTAAAAAAATAAATGTAGCCCCGTAAACCCCCGTCAATAAACTCCTCCATAAGTAAAAACATTATCGAATGGTACATCAAACATAAGAATATTTATTCTTATGCATCAAATCAACTGAATTACAGTTTTTCTCAAAAGGTTCGGTAGCAACCAATAATGCGTTCATTAAATAGCAATTAATTTAATGACTAGAATTCAAGCCAGTGATGTACTAAATCGCAAATTAAAATTAATTAATCCACTTCGTGATAATTAATAATCAAAAATGTGTTATATGTGTATGTAATGTAATAATTGAATTAGTCAAACGATAATATAAACTGATAAATAGGTATGATGTATTTTAATATTATTTGCAATCATGAGCTCAGGGACTCATCGCATTTGCGTTTGTCTGTCACCTACCAGACTTCAAACATGGAGACTATACTGATAAAATTATCGACAGTTATTCACTATTATTGCTCATTGTGCAGACTTTTATTGTATAGTAGTTATTTGATTTTACCTGTTATAAAAGATAACATAATTTGTTGAAATGTATTATTTCATACATGTTTTGAGAACCAACTAGGTAGGTATTACTTAGATGTCATCCTGCCTAGCATGACCGATTTATATCGCGTGATATAGGATTTTATCGACACTCAACTGTCAAACTCCTTTGTCTTTTTGACAGTTAAACGTGATAAAACGCTATATCACGCGATATAAATCGGTCATGCTAGGCAGGCAGACAGTACTAAGTTACAATACAATGAATGAAATGAGGGAGGGTGTTCTGTCTACAGTCGCGAGAAAAAATAAGTACTACAGAGGCGTATTTTCATACGACTCTTCTAATCCATTGGATTTCTTTACCGATCTGGGCCTCCTCTATTTACTCATCGAATGGCCATCATCAAAATTAAATCAGACCCAGTTTAATCCTGGGCGGAGAACCAAAACATCAAAGTTACTTTGTTTGTATGAAAATAGGCTCTGTAGGTACCTAGGTACTACTTATTTTTGATCGAGAGTGTATTTGACATACGTTTTACTTGGTAATTGATTCTTAGATAACTATGGATTAACCAAAAAAATCATTTGGGTGTGTTGTTAGTCTCTCTTTCGTCTTATTATGGTGATGATGTCAGGTTTGACCTTTATCACCACCACATATTATACTTAAAACAATGTCCACCGCCGCGTCTGTGAATGTTCGTGATTACCTCAAAAACTGCATGGAATTTCATGCGGTTTTACCAATAGATAGCGTTATTCATCATGAGGAAGGTTTAGGTATACATTTTTCAAGGTTTTGTGTAAATTGGTTGAAATATAATATAACGATAATTAGTTGGAAGTGTCAGAAAATGTCAAGCCGCTTGGGAGCTTTCATCGAAAACGCTGCCTGTCCCTTGAGATATAACAAAACAATGGATGATGGGATATTCCTCTTTCCTTTTATAGATCTACAAAAAAAACCGCGATGGCATAAACCTATCTTTTAAGAACACCTTACTATAATAACCATTATATCATCCATAAAATTGGTCAAGTTTGTACTGTGGTAAATGGAAACTATTTAGACGGATAAGTACAGTATTAATCCTTATCAACTTAAATACGTTAGTTACCTTAAGAATTTTCACATTATTATGATCTTTTACACCATAATTATAATTAAAATGAATACCTATTTTAGGTTTGTTAAATCAACGCGCGCGGAATCCATGGTGTCTAATTCCACACTACGCCGAAGCGAAGCGAGAGCGGGTCGCTAGTTATAAAAAAATGGAATCTTACCACATGCAGCGTCGTTATTCGCCAGCACCTCATCCTAGTGACTTTGAAGCGTTGCTCTTTGGACCGATTCAGCGCACTGCTGAGAGTTAGCTCCTTAGCTCCCAGAGACACCAGGATTCGGCACTGGTCTCCACCGCCGTCAGAAATGACCGATGAGTCCGTTATCGCTTCTCCGGCCGGTATTCTGCCGTAATGGCGTAGTGACCTTGCCAATTCTATGTACTGGGGACAATTTAATTAAGTATAAGTGATCGATCATCCATAACAAATGGCGTTTATTGTATTAGAATGAGAGCTACTAAATTACTTTGTGTATAAACCCTCAAAGAAAGGCTCAATTCTTTGTCAAATCAGTAGAAACAGAAACTCTGCCACCACATGGAGAATGGTCGGCAAAGTGATGGCTGTGCCGACCTTGCTTCACGGCTTGGCCACACGAAGAAGCGAACGGCGACACATCGAGCGAATTCTCTTTTATTTAAGTCCGGGTAGCCAGCGCCGACCATCGAAACGCGCACCGCCCAGCATTCAAAATGTGACATCACGCGCGGACCATATATTAAGAATCACTCCCTGCACTGTCGATGCTGTTTACTTTAATTTTCCACTAATTGGTATGATACTAGAAGTCAATACTAATAATTTTTTTGACCGATTATAGTGCCATTTGACTGGCACTTCAACTGCTGATATTATGTATGACATCGACTAAAATTATTCCAACACTGGCTGGAAAGGCAATAGTCCTATTAAGGCCAGTTAGCGACGGTGTTGTTACTTCGTCGCGTAGACACTGCAGTACAATGCAGTTACATTTTATATTATTAATACTTGATATACCCTATACAACAAAAACAGTTGATCAACTAAATCATACTAAATTTTGTACTATTATTTTATTCTGTGGTTGTGTTACAAATTTCATCTGAATGTAAGCTTAAAGTAATATTAATATGGTCACTACTATAAATTAAAATGCTTAAAAATGCTATAAGTATTGTGTGGCTCTTCATTAATTATACTTTGACCTAACTTTACTGATAACTTAACAGCATTCTTCTTTAGCACTTAATAATAAGAAAAAATAAACTTAATGACATTCCTTATCATCAGTGTAGTGGGCACTGGGGGCAACACTCTCTTACAAATGTAATAAACAAGGCAAATTGATAGAAACATTCACTGTTATTGGCATAATGGTTATTAGTTACATTTTTAGAAAGTGTGTATTATAACAATAATTCACTAGGTACTGCTTCTAAAACTGGTGAATTAAGAATAATATGATGGTAATTGGTATCTGTTGCAAAATTATATTTTTATTATTAAGGTTAATTCTACATAATCTCTATTAAAGTCAATATAACCTTATGCAATCTTCATAGAATATCACTAAATTATATTTGTAAACAGATATTCAATATGATTACTTACTTCTCGTTTCTGTTTCTTAGCTTCATATGCAGAGAGAATATTTTTAGTTTGCGAGTCAGCAGTGATCCATCCTAAATCTAACTCTTCAATTAACTGAAGGTACAACAGATCTAAAGAGACCCTGTCTATCATCAAATCAACATCATAACAGGTATCCCAATAACTGTAATACAAAATCAATTTAACTCTTCAACGCCCCGGAAAACAATACAACAATAGATTTCTTTTGTTGTTTGTGCCCGATAGGGCACAGCGGGCGTTGACGAGTTAAGGTAAGATAATTATTAAGTAAATAGCGTAAATTGCAATTTATAAATTAAGTACACAATACACTGTTCATTATACCTTTTCCTCAAAACTATTTTATCATCAGGCCTCACATATTTTTGAGATATATATGGAGATTCATAGTCTTCTAATTTCTTTAAAGCTGGCTGCCCATCTTTTGCACAACTCCAATTAAATAAGTACAGTGAGAAATATTTACTCAATTCTTTTGGCAAATTTATATAATTGCATGCAATATCCAGTATGGTGCTTGAAGTGTCAGTCGAAGACACAGACAGAGGTATTCTGTATCCATTCATAAGAGAGATTTCTATGTCCACCTCATGCATTCGTACACCATGTGTCTCTTGTTGTGCGGAAAATAGGAATGTAATAAGTAGATCAGACTTTGCTAATATAGGATTTTGACCAACTGAAAAGAATAATAACAACAATTAGCTTTACAAATAAAGTCACTATTATTGTGAATTCTATAAGTCTCACCCAGTTGTATGTATTTTTCTAGTAAGACTCTTCGTTCTTCAAGCTGAGAACTCGTAAGGAACAACTTTTTAGGTGGAAATTGCGGTAATTTAAAACAGGAGTTCTGGGCTTGCAACTGCTCATGAAGGCTAAGCAGTTGTTTATATCGCGCGGTACAGTGGAAAACCCCATCAATGTATATATTGTAGCCCTAAAACATAAAAATAACATAACGAAACACATATATCAATTATAAAATAAAGTGAACAGTAGGTAATGCAACGAAAACAAAGGGAGACAAATTAGAAAATAAAAATATTAAACATTTACCGTGTATGATATTCCATTGTCGTCATGAAATTGTTGTAAGTCAGGAATAGAAAAATGCATTTTCACAATACAAATTAATGAATAACATGCCTGATGAACAGAAATATTTCAATAAAATGCTCCTTCGCCCACTTTTGTGTCGATACTCGATAGAATTATTTAAATGTCAAAAAAATTGTCAAATCAATCTCAAAATTCTCAAACGCGAAGCCGTCAAACAAATGCACAGATTAGACTCAATTTCTTCTTATTTTTGTTTTTATGGCAATCTATTTTCCTCTTGGAAGTAACTTTTGCCAAGTGTCAATTATTGAATATAGTTCGGGGCTTACCATTAGCAAATAAAAAACCGTTCAGTTCAGCAGGCCTTATTAAACAGGACTGCTTAAGGCCTGCTTTCATACTAACCGTTGAGGTCATAATACGAAAAAGTAAGGCAGTTCAATATAAACCCTGCTATAAGAGCTCATAGTTAGGCCCCAAAGGGTAACCCCTTTGGGGTTTTTTTTTCGCTGATGGTAACCCATCAGCAAAAAAGAAACCGTTCAGTTCTAAAGCAGGCCTTAAATAGGACTAATTAAGTCCTGGGGCCTTACTATGAGCTCTTATGTAGCAGGGCTTATATTGAACTGCCTTACTTTTTCGTACTATGACCTCAACGGTTAGTATCTATCACAGACTATAAATGATGCTGACGCATCAGACGGACGTCTCTTTTGTTTAAAATTCGACCTCACTTATAGAAAATGACAGCTTCAACTTCTAAAGCTGCAATTACATACGCCAATTTAGCATACCAATTTCGGGTTTTCCACTCTTACTTGACAATAAAATATTGTATAATAAGTTCGATTTTAAAAGTGAATTTACCCTATAACGGAAAGATAAACATTGTATAAGATTAGATTGGAGATGAGAATTGAAAATAAAAAAACATAAACAATGTTGACATTTGCGGTATTTTTTATATAGATTAATTGTTAAAATTTAACTTATTATACGGGTCGCAACTCTAAATTATTGTTATGCTAGATTGGAATATATGTAATTTTCGCGGTTTTAAACTGAAGTGACATGCGGGGGGATGCGGCGAGGGTGGGAGGGGTAGTTTGACAAGGGCGCATTCAGAACCTACGCTCCGAGAGCAACCTAATTCTCTAACGGCGCGGCGCGGCGGGGCGGTCGTAGACACAACATTCCCGTTCCAAACCTCTGACCGCAACCCAAGTCACACGAAGATGATGCGAATTACGAACTGTATTTCTTATGGAGCCCCTAGACGATCAAGCATTTCTTGTCAATCATTTACATTGCATTTACCATTTGGGGCGTGGCCTACTTTTGATTGGCCACGGTAATCTATCTATTCTGTGGTGCTTGTCAAGCATCGCTCCTAGACGATCAAAATGTGATTGACAAGCACTGCAATGTAAATGATTGACAATCAATTTTGATCGTTTAGGGGGTCCATTAAGGTGTCTGCCAGCTTGACGTCAAGTTAGCAGCCTCACCAAGATACTCAAATATCTTTTGAACCATAGTATCACTATTTATATGCTATAGTTCACTATTTATCAATGTTTATTAACAATTTTTTGACCTAGGGTGGAATTGCGTAAGGTAATCGTATTCATTTGACAGTTCATATCGTATTCCATCAGCTGCAATTTGTATGGGATGACATATATTATGATACAATATGAACTGTCAAATGAATACGATTGACTTTACGCAATCACCTAGCTAGTCAAAACCTTCTAATTCCATGGTGAGGCTGCCAACTATTACGCTAATCGTCTGAGGCGTGTGCGTCGGTTTAGCATAGTTTCCGTTTAAGCCACTGAACGCAACGCAAGTCAACCTCCACAAAACCAACCCGTGTGTCACCCACAGATTACTAATTTGTAGCAAGAGGCGCGTTCCAAACCTACACTCCGAGTGCAACTTAACCACAACCAAATGCTCTAACGGCATTCCAAACATTTGAGCGTGACAAAACAACCGGCGCTCAAACGTTCTGAACGCAACCCAGGGGGCTTACCATCAGCAAAATAAGAAACCGTTCAGTTCAAAAGCAGGCTTTAAACAGGACTGCTTAAGGCCTGCTTTCATACTAACCGTTGAGATCATGGTACGAAAAAGTAAGGCCGTTCAATATAAGTCCTGCTATAAGAGCTCATAGTAAGGCCCCTGGCCTTAAGCAGTCTTTTTTACGGCCTGGGGCCCTACCGCCTAACTCAAAGCTTTAGCCAGAGCGATAGCAATGCTCTGTCCGTCCTTGTCATATCATAACACGATGACAAGGACGGACTGTGCACTGACGTCATAAACCAAAGCCAGAGTCAAAGCGATTGAGTTAGGCGGTACGGCGGCTGCTTTTGAACTGAATGGTTTCTTATTTGCTGATGGTAAGCCCCCTGGTGTCACCCCCACTTTAGTTTTTTTTATCTGTACATTACTAATCTGTGAGATGGTACGTCAAAATACGACAGACACGACAGTGACAGTTTTGACAGATTGCATTTTTTAAAGTCTTAACGGTGACGGTGACTCGGTGTCAGTGTTTTTTTCGTGTTTATTGTGTTTGTTTGTCTAAATAATATTGCCGTTCCATTTTAAAGTTTTCTTGAATTGAAGGGGATTAACCTATTTTTCAATTTTTATGAGTGAAAGCTTAAAAGTATGTCACTACCAGTAGTCACAATACAATGCGATTGGAACGATGTTGTAAGGTAAATTTTAAAAGTTTTTAGAATTCAATAAGTTGTCGTAGAGAAAATTGACGAACATAACATAATGCTTAAGTAGTCTATAATGGTAATTCTTAATGTTCATGTATAGCGGCCTGCACAAAGCCCTGCATGCAGGGCCTGCGCCCCAGAGGGTGTTCCTCCATAAAGGCCTGCAAATCAAGTGCCACAGAGTGCAGCTTACGTAGTTTTGTTCTTGGCGGTGTCCTCAAGTCCTTTCCTAGACTCTTCAGTGTTAAAAAAATGGCTCCTACACTATCCAAACTCCAAAAAATAGTTTATGGTTTGACTGTAATGAGTACTTGTAGCATTAAAAGGAATTTCTACTGTTAAAAACACGAAATATAAATTGGACAATATTGGTGGCATAAATCTGCCTAATGAGTCTGTGAATCAGCCTGACCGAGCTACACATGGCACTGCACAGCTTGCAGGGTGCGGAGTGGAGATATTGTGTGTTGGGCTTGCAGAATGACACTGCGAGCCTCGGATAGGGTTGGCAAATATTTTGATCTATAATATCAGCCATGCATGCTTACACACAAATCACACAATACGATTAGCAATGGCATATTATTATGGCACTGCAAGAAGTAGGTTGTGTAGGCCGCTTATAATTTATTTGCAAACATTTGTTACAGACTGCCAAAAGGGGAGGCTTGGATATCTTCAAAGTACCTCAATGAAATCAGCATACATGACAAACTGACAACATCTGTAAATAATGTTGATAGCAAAATTAAAATAAATTTTACAGATAATTATCAATATATTTCTCATGGAAATCTGAGTCTTGTTGTTAAACATATTAAGTCCGGGTTGAAGGTAGCATTTGTAGCTCCTACAAAAGTTCACAAGTTACATAAAAAAGCTGTCCTATCACTGTCAGTTGCAGAAAATTCTTTAGCTGTTTCATCATGCGAAGAAGATAAACTTTTGGTTTGGGATAGTCGAACCAGTAAGTTTCTCTTGATGTCATTAAAGAGATTGAAGTTCTGCTATTGGTTATTTTATTGACTTGGCAACTTGTTAATAATTTCAAATGAAGATAACTTTTCTGTTGTTTTTTCTAGGTGAAGTTTTGCTTGACTTAAAAGGTCATGGGGGTCCAGTATATAAATGCAGATTGTTTCCATCTGGTATTGTAGTCATATCTGCTGGAGCAGATGGCTCTTGCAGAATCTGGTCTGCAGAATCGGGTGTGAATCCTGTTATTTTGAAGGGACACACTATGGCTGTTACTGATATCTCTATTATAGAAAAGGGAAGAAATGTTTTATCTGTTAGCAGGTAAGAATATTCTATCCCTAACTATATATTATTTTAAATTGGTAAAACTATCATTTATCAAATATTCCGATTATTTTCAGAGATGGTACTGCTAAGCTGTGGGATGTTGGTGAATCAAATTGTCTTACTAGTATCATGGAGGGGCATGGACCAATTAATTGCTGTGATGTATCAATAACTAGTGATGTACATGAAGTTGAGAATGAAAGAGAGGTACCTAATTAAGAATAAGTAGCTTCATTTACAAACAATGTGGCAACCCACATAATACCACATACATACATATTCACACATACAATAATATAATTTCCGTTTTTAAATACAATAAAGTTTACACAATCTTAATAAATTAGGAACACTTGATATTAAATCAAAAACATTTTATGTTCTAAATATTATTACTTTACACTGGTATGGTAACATTATGTATGGCAAAATACATAAATATTTATAGCACTTATATTTAAATTTTAGATGGGAACTAGCAACAAGTTGGTGGTAGTTGGCTGCGAAAGTGGTCTGGTTGTATGTGCTCATATAGCCAAGCGCGAAGAAATATTCCGCAAGCAACTGGCTTCTCCCTGTAATGCTTGTATTGTTATAGAACAAACAATAATTATTGGTTGCGCCGATGGAAAGGTAAGGCTTCATTCCATATGAATAGATTAATACTGACAATAATAAAATTGTCAGTGGTTCCCTTTATGAATTGTTGGAAGGTAAATATATCTCAAGTCTGCTAATCTGTAATGCAGAATGGTGTCTTAAATGATCTGCAGTTCTTAAAGAGCTTGATCTACAGCTCTAATTTTATAACTTTTAACTTTAGGCCTGAGTGGTGCAGTGGTCAACATGCTGGTCTACCACGCAAGAGGGGTCTAGGATCTGGGTGTCACTATGTATAATAAGATTAATAAGTATATATTTAAAAAGTATAAGTACCTAGTATATCAGTTGTCTAGCACCCATATTACAAGCTTTGCTTAGTTTGGGGCAAGATTGCGCTGTGTAAAATTGTCTAAGCATTTATAATAATAATAACTATTATTATTTGTTTAATTTAATATTTCTCGAAAAAATATTTAGAGAAAACAATTCTTCATCAAAAATTATATTCAACTTTTTTAATTTCTAGGTAATACAAATGAACATCTGCAATGGAGACGTTGTAAGACAATGGGAGGAATCAGCCAGCCCTGTCCTGAGTCTGGTCGGTCTTCCCAATCAACTGTTTGTGGTGGGGCGGCAGGACGGCACGTGTACTGTCCTGTCACTGCAGCAGGCTTACAACACGACCAGGGTACAACTAACCGGGTCGGACTGCGACGGCATCAGGGATCTCGCTTTCAATGGCAAGTGGATATTCTCTGGCTGTAGAGACTCCAATGTGCGAAAGTATGATCTCAACCAAATAATTGTACATTACAAGTGATAATCATTATTTAAGTGTTGAATATGAATAGAATTTGTAAGCTATAAAATTGGTTTTTGTGATAAACACATATAAATAATTGCGGTTACTGCAAACTTTTCATATTGATGTCGATTCGGTTCAACAACTTAACTAAATTGACAGGATTAAACTAAATTTAGTTTTCCATCCTTCTCTTTTGGTATCGAAAAGACAAGAACAGGCTGCTAAAATTAAGTTTAGTCCTATCAATTTAGTTTAGTTGTAACAACCGAATCGACACCATGAACTTTTATTTGACAACTCTGTCTGTATGAAAAGAACGGAGAAATAAAAAGCAGCCCTAACCGAGTTTCTTGCTGTTTCTTCCCGTTACTATGTCATGTCTCCCGCTTAAAGCATGCGAAATGATGGCGTAGCTTCTTTGACACTCATAAGGACTTGTAATAGCCTGTGAGTTTGAATTGAATAGCAAAATCGCTATTTGAGGAATTTTTTTAATCATGAAAATGACATGATGATTCTTTTAAATTATGAATATGTTAATTGTTTAAGCTGTTATGTTCATGCGTCATTCGACATAATAATTATGCGTGTCGTCATAATTTGAGGCGCCGCGCACGCTACCATCGCCTGTTCGCGCGACTGAATTTTAACGAACTTAGATATTGTAAGTTTGACAAATGAAAGAGTACCCTATTTGCGTGAAAAAAGCCTTTTATTAAGACGACGCGACACCATCGCCACATACCCTTTACTCTTCAAGTGCCGGAAAATGAAACGCAATAGATATTCCATTGTTGTCCGGCTACCGTTGCGGTAGCCGCTCGGGGTTGGGTGAATAAGGCTGTCTGTCCATTGACGCGGAGCGAGGCGGCGGCGGAGCGGAGAAATGAGGAAATATTAACCAATAGTATTGTGGAGTGGAGATTTTATGCAATTAACAAGAGCCTTAAGAAAAAAAACTGTCTTATATTTCAAATGCATAGCTATTTTTATTAATTTTTCGCATAAGCTTAATAACACTTATTTTAAATTTGTGGAATCACGATAAAAAGAAATAAGCACTGCATTTAAACTTCAAAACGATATCACGAAACACTCACAATTTTCTCTTCACGAAGTTATTCTTGCAGTCACACAGCATACAGTATTCGGTAGATACAATCTAAAAGCAAAAATACTTATTGAAATATCTTATAATACACACTAACCCCCTTACTATACATCTGCTATACAATCTATATTAGTAAGGGGGTAGGTATTTAATTAAAACTCAACTTCGATGTCAACCGTGAAAGGAGATCGCCATTGCACCACATAGTCATCAGCCCCCTAGCATAACTAACAGCCCAGTTACGTAATTTCAATTTCGAGAAAGAAATCTCTCGTCGAATTCAACTCGTATGGGCAGCATTCGAAAAGCTTTGGAAAATCTTCGCGTCCAATTTGCCTCAATGGCGTCGATTCGGTTAGCAACAACTTAACTAAATTGACAGGACTAAACTAAATTTGGTTTTCCATCCTTTTCTTTCTATATCGAAAAGACAAGAACAGAATGCTTTAATTAAGTTTAGTCCTGTCAATTTAGTTTAGTCGTGCTAACCGAATCGACACCAATGTCTGAGAAAAGCCCGGTGTGTGGTGTGTATCAGCTCGGCTAACTTGGCACTTCATTCATTATTTTCGTTCAAAGAGCAATTTGGTAGCATTTTAAGCTAATAAACGCCTAATTAATGGCCTAATTTTGCGTAATAACAAAAGTACCGAAAGTACCGAATTTCCCGGGAAATCAATTCTCAGTACCGGTACTGGGTAAAAAGTCCCGGGAAATACCGGGAGAATCGGTACCGGGAATTCCCGGGAGCATGCCCTAAACCACCGAAGCGTGATATGATTTAGCGATTTATCACGTTAACTGCCAAAAGACATGGATTTTGACAGTAGTGTGTCGATGAAATGCTATTTTACGCGATATATTTGTTAAACGTATAAAATAAATAACACAATTCACAAAAATAAATACCGTTCTATGAATCCACAAGCTCATTTTATCTATGTCTTCCATTGTGTCTAGGACAACCTTATTTATATGAAAACATAGTGGCGATTGCGTTTCTGTTCTTTCTTCCCATGACCACTGTCAAAATTAACAAAAAAGAAAAAACTTGATACTTACTTTGTAATTATTTCAGTTTCGCAAGCGCTACTTACCCTTCTTTTGTATGATTTCAGCTTTACGTTTGCTCGTTCATACAATTTAGTCCATAAAATTGCGTCTTTGTCAATGTCTTTCTTTAAAGTTATCCATTCTCTGGCACTTTTTCTTTTTGAATGGGAGCCAAGTAATTTCATTTCTGGAATGTCGCCTGTTGCGCAATCAAATTATTATATTAAGACTGAACTTAAAATGAGTACGAAATAAAGATTTCTTTGTATAAAAGACCCCTTACCTCTTGTTTGTTTAAGACAGTATATATTTTTGGATGTTGTTTCCAGCCAGCTATTCCATAAATCCAGGTTTGAAAACATGCGTTCTAAATCCTTACACCAAATTCGAAGTTCGTACTCTTCCAATTTACCTAAAATTTCGTACTTATTTGTAATTAAAAAGTATAAAGTAAACACATTTTATGTTACCTATTTCTTACCTTTAGGCCTACATCCACCGATGATGGAGTCGTCACTCGGATCACCTTTTCCATGGTCATGTCTTAACCAGGATGGTGCTGTATTTGGATCAACTTCTAAAATAATCATGACACAGTTCATAAGATATTGGTCATAAAACGAATTAAAATAAAGTCTTTATCATTTATAAAATATATGAGAATGTTAACTTACTATAGTCAAACTTGGGTTCGGATAGAGCATAAGAAGTCTTCATCTTTTGTTGAACAGCCTGATAAAAAACATTAGTTCTACTTTCATCACCTACTGTGCCCTTTTGACTTCTAGTTGCATGTAAAAGTTCCCCCTTTTGAAGAATATTAGGGTAGTCCTTGGAGTATCCAGCGGTGCTGGTCTCCGGCAATTTATCAGTTCTCTCTATCGTCGTACCAGTCAAGTTATCTTTGTTCCCATCGTTCTGTAGAAGTTGTTGTGAATAAGCTACTTTATCATTAGCTTTTTCGTTAATAACCGTTGGTACTTCAGTCAGTAACTTCTCATATTTTTCCTTTGTGTTTGTTTTGTCAAGGTCTTGAATGTCTTTTTGTTTATTTGATAAGTCCTTCAACTCGTTTTCTTGAATTACCGTTGAAAGTTTTTCATCATTTTCTGTAATATTCCCAAGTGAAGTAACTGATTTGCTAACGCTTGTGGTGGCTTTTAGAAAAGGAGCTGTTAAATTTTCAGGCCATGCTTCATCAGCATCACCTGTTTACAAATACCGATATAAACATTAATACTGCAGAATCAGTCCAAAATAGACGCAGGTACAAAACAAAAGGTGTTATGTTGACTTACTGAGTAAGTTTTCGTTAGGTGGCTGGAATAGTATATCACGTGACCCAATATTTGTAAATGTGGCTTCAAGATTATTCATGTCGTCATTATTCGGTATAGGAATTCTAAAAATTAAGTAACGCAGTAATAATATAATAATAATAATATTTTTTCTAATTAGATATGAAACTGGTAAAGGTTGAATTTTGATCTAAACTTACCCATTTTCGTCTAATCTTCCTCTAACACCTAAAAACAATAAATATTAGTTAAACAATAAACTTTATCTTAAAGACAGCAATTAGTTCATATTTCTAAGCTAACTAAAAAAAGTAAAAAAAAAAATTACCCAAATCTATATCTGAAAATTGTACTTTTTTGTACTTGTCATCATTAGACTCTTCAGCAATTATCCCACTTACGTCACTCGATTTATCGTCTGGCTTCGAGCCCTCCGAGTCTTCTATAGGATTGTTATCTAATCCAAGATTTTCTGAAGCTACAATGAAATCTTCTACAGGCATTACCTTAGAAACATCAACTGTTTCAGGTTCAGAATTTTCTGCTATTTCTTTAGTATAATAGTCAATAGGTTCGTCAAGTTGTTCGTCAACTGCATGAGTACTGTTGATAACCTCGCTAGGAACTAGATTACTGAGATCCTCTTTACCAACTAGATCAATCATAGGTTCATCTTCCTTATTATCATCTCTCACAACGGAATCAATAACTTTGTAGATTTCATTTTGAATGTCTCCTATAGTTAGTTTACTATCACTTTTGTTTATTGTCGTATCACCCCATGTATCGTAAAGAGTTGACGCCTCAAAGTAATTATTTTCTAAAGAGTCTGCGAGATGATTCTCACCGCTTGCTTTTGATGTTTTATCAGAGTAGTCGCCTTGGACGTCTATTTCTTGAGGATTGCAAATGTTCTAAAAAATCGCATCGTGATTATATTTTTCAAGAAGGTAACTAATGAGAATCAAGTTAGAAACAATTTTGTATTCCAAAAGCATTATATTCCTTACCATGACTTTATCAAAAACATCGTCTAAGAAGTCTAACACGGGTCCTTCTTCTTCTTCTAATTCTGTAATAACCATATTATTATTGTGCTTTATGTAATTAAGGATTGTAAATGTTAATAATGAGTTGATTGTGTACAGGACAAGAATAAACAAAGAAAAAAACCTGAAGTTCTTTCAGAACCTGGTAGTAGTTTTACTAGGGTTAATAACAGTTCCTCTTTGTTGCTCATTTCGATATGTCTTTTCACTAAAATAAATAAAAAATATGTAAAAAATACAAAAATATAATCGCTAAATACGAAATAGAAAAATATTATAATCAGTGTACCTCTCAGGTCTTCTTCTAATAATTTATACGAAGTGTCTTCCATGACAGTTGCAATCCAAACTGCAATCTAAAAGTGCGACAAGAGTGCGACATAATTAAGATTAAATATGATTTACTAAACAGATTATGATTGTACATTATGTTAACGATAAATTCTTCCAACCTTTTCAGATATTTCAGCACGCATTTTGTCATTCATGTTATCGACTTTATAGTCGCCGCCTTTCATCATATTTGCAACTTCGTCCGCGACTATTTTAGAGATTTTGTCCAATCTAAAAATGATAATACCGCTGCTGTTATTTGAAAGTAAGTAGTTAGAGGCAGTAGTTGTACCCTTCTACTACTTTAACATCCTATAAGCACGTTTTGCAAAACAGACAATTAATCATGAGTTTCACAGAACGTATGGTTTATGCAACTGGACGTCATTTAAACCGCCTTAAAAAAGGAGGCGGTTATACTCTAACTAGAGATACCTAGATATGATAAAATTTTGTCTTACTCGGGGTTTAGCTTTAGGTTCTGCGGAGTAATCAGTTTCTGTGCAATTTTTTTGCCAAATGTAGCACATAATTTTCTCAACTCTGACATTCTCTCATTACTCATTTGTTTGCTGCGGTCAGATTTCTTAAGTCTGGAAAAACAGCAAATCAATTATTATTATTATAAATATGTGGGTAGTTCTTTCTTATCGAATGAGGAATAGTGGCCACATCTAAGTGTTAGAGTTTATCAAGCCGCCTGTAAGGCCTCTAACTTGGCTTAACGACTGTT
This sequence comes from Agriphila straminella, assembly GCA_950108535.1. Lineage (NCBI taxonomy): Eukaryota > Metazoa > Arthropoda > Insecta > Lepidoptera > Crambidae > Agriphila > Agriphila straminella. Next base: position 6,075,005 of record OX467306.1, on the reverse strand, counting down.
ATCAGATGAGAACAGCCGGGACCGACGGCTTAACGTGCCCTCCGAAGCACGGAAGCGCTCAGTTGCAATGCCACTTAACGGTCACCCATCCGACACCTGGCCGGATCGAGCGTTGCTTAACAAACGTGATCGAGTACGATCAGTCTGTCAAGTTCCGCTATGAGCGATGTAGGTAGTAAGGAGATTTTTTTATAAAGAAAAACAAATGATCACAAAAAATTAAAGCTTTGGAGGATTCCGAGGATAGTCTTGTTGTGACTTATAAGTGCAGCAAATGTTGGCCGTCTTTGAAAATAAAGTCAATCACTGTACTGAAGTATAACCCATTGTACTTAGGTAGGTACCTTGTTGATTTCGGAGACTTTCCTTTGTGAGATTTCCCTCTCTTGAAACTATTCACTGCATCCGCTATATGCGCTATTGGCTTTTCATCCATTACTTGCTGCTTTAACCTTTCGACCTGAGTCAACAATGTTTTAGAAATTGTTAAGTACTGAATATTTGTCTAATTTTGTAACATTAATTCATTAACGCCGGAGCGGTTGCTGGCGACCGAGACACAATAGATTTTCTATTGTGTCTCATTTTCCGGGCGTTGAAGAGTTAAAAGAGAACTATAAAATATACGAATAGAAAACAATCGGACAATATCTGTAGACAGGATTTGAATCTACACCTTTTGCTAAGTCATCACATTATCGCGCTTGATCACCCGTGGTCCCACCCATGTGATGAATGGTATCAAAGACGAATTTTCATGTCAACCAATATTAAATGTCATGACAAAGTCGCCAGCACCAGCAGTCTTAATTGAATATGTGCTTTCATATATATCTGCATAATTACCATAAATGGTGGAAGGATATCACATTTGGTCCGCCAGTTCTCGATGCAGTGTCTTTTCGTTGGTACGGCCAGTTCTGCGATCCGCAGCGGGCATCTCGGTACACATTTAGACTTGATGCTGGGTGAGCGAGGAGAGTAGCAGAAAGCTTGTGGACTGTCCTCGTTTGACGACAAATACGACTGACATCGAGATTTAGATTTCGACCTTATGGATAAGTAATTCATTAAAACTGATACTTTTTAAAATTTTGTCGCTATATTATTCCATGACCAGTGCTCAGCAGACAAGCAAACAACATACAAAGTCTGGACACAAAATTTTTGAAGACTGGAGCCGTTGGTCTCGGGTGCATTTGCAGTAGGTATAGCTAACACTTATGTTATGAGGCTTCTCAATCTTTTTGAAGTCGCGCCTCCCTAACGACTTGCGAAAATCTTCATGCCTCCTCTAATAAAATTTAGGTAACTTAGCTCTCTAGTTCAGTCTATTTGATGAGACTAGTAATTTATTTTTGTAAATTATCAAATGCTTCGAAAACTTCGAAAAACTGGCCGCACCCCCAGGCCCGCCCCACTGGTTGAGAAATCCTGGGTTAAGGTATTGCCGATCCTTTTTTTTAACCGACTTCATCAAAAGGAGGAGGTTCTCAATTCGATTGTATGTTTTTTTTTTTTTATCGTTGTTCGCGCGTATCTTCGCCATTTATGAACCGATTTAGATAATTCTTTTTTTGTTCGATTGAGTTTTCTTGCGAGATGGTCCCATTTAATTTTTTTTCAAATCGGTTCAGTAGTTTACAAGTAATCCTGAAAATACTATGATATTAAATCAACTAACTTGACAATTTTGTTATTTATGAACCGAATTAGATGATTTTTTTTGTTGGGGAAGGGATACCTTTGTGTAGTCTTTTTAACCGACTTCAAAAAAGGAGGTATTCAGTTTGTATGTATGTATGTTTCTCCGCGATTATCTCACGTTTGGCTGAGCCGATTTTTCTACCTAAATAATATACCTACACTACCTAATACAGAAGGTGCTTACACTAAAAATAAAAAAATAAAAAAATTGTTTAAAAACAAAAAAACCGACTTCAAAAAAACCTGCCTCTAAAAAGCAAGAAGTAATATACAAATCATTAGATACGCATTATCATTGTTATAATAAAACACGTCTATTAAAGTCGGGTGGGGCTGGAGTACATATTCCTTTTTTATTCTAAAAGCCCCACCCGACTTCAATTGACGTGTTTTATTATAACAATGATAATGCGTATCTAATGATTTGTATATTACTTCTTGCTTTTTAGAGGCAGGTTTTTTTGAAGTCGGTTTTTTTTAATCATCCATAATGAAGGCCTTAATCCTTGATCTTTTTAATCCTTGTAATGATGATTGATTAGGTTACCAACTGTTGAAATAACAAAATGTTAAATTATTTTTTTACCTACAACGGTCATCTGAGAACCTACGGGTCGCGAGTCGACATAATGTATGAGGGACACATGATTTACTCTTCTGTTCTCGAAGCTTGCAGCCTCTTAACACCTCGTCCTCTATAGTCAAGTTGACCCAGTGATCAACTATATCTAACTCTTGGCTAGTGCTTGATAGGAAACCATTATTGTTGTCGCTAATGTCTGTTTCTGAAACAATACGTGGCTTAATTTTAAAAGCGGTTGATTGAATTGCAATAACAGTTTCATATTGATTGAGGTGTAAGTTGGTAAGGCAGGCGCCCCTGCCTACTCAGTAGGTACATAGCTAACTAAGGCAATGCCGTATTAACTTCAGAATATTGGTTTTGGTAGTCACATAATAGAATGTTACAGCTGTGGTAGAATACTGCAGAATTTCCCGGAGTCTGCCCACATACCTACCGGCAAGCGGAGCATCGCTGGGGCAAATTAAGAATACTATTACCAGCTGGGCTTTTAGTGGATCCAACCAACGTCCAGTGGGCGCAGAGGAGAGCCCTATTACTAGCTGGGCTTTTAGTGGGTCCAACCAACGTCCAGTGGGCGCACGGAGGAGAGCCCTATTACTAGCTGGGCTTTTAGTGGGTCCAACCAACGTCCAGTGGGCGCACGGAGGAGAGCCCTATTACTAGCTGGGCTTTTAGTGGGTCCAACCAACGTCCAGTGGGCGCACGGAGGAGAGCCCTATTACTAGCTGGGCTTTTAGTGGGTCCAACCAACGTCCGGTGGGCGCACGGAGGAGAGCCCCACATAATCCTTCCCTATGCCAAATACCACACCATAGTCTTTGAGACCATACTGTACCTACGTAATTATTGCATTTCCCCAGAGAGTAAAAAAAAGGTAGGCAGTCATGCAGACAACAACCCTGTTCGGTAACCAGGAGTTTATCAAGTGGTGAGTAGGAGGAGTGTTAAGTTTAAGATAGGTGATGATATTTATACCTGTACCAGGATATGTACTGTGGTCCATTATTTATCAAAAAGAAAACTGCAATAGAAATAAGTTAATTGACCAAAATCGGCTTTATTTGACTACAAACGAGAAATTTTGTTTAAATCTTGTTGACAACGTCAATTTATGAAGTAAAATCTCAATTATTTCTAGGAAGCTATGAAATGAATGAAATAGGAGTAGAAATTGGTATGTGGGATTAACACGGGTGACTAAAGTACAGCCTGTGGTACAGCTAAAATCGACTGCCGCAGGTGATATAAACTTATCTGGGGGCTACTCAAATGGCCACTTTTCTATTCATTCGCTAACTTAAAAATTAAAAATACTTATAACTAAGCCATAAAATTAGGTAGGGTCACCGGGTGAAGGGTGGGTCACTTTTTTTTGATAGTTCATATCTTAAAACCTATCAGTAAACCTGGCTTAAAATTAGGTTTGAAGTATTGTACATTTTATTAGCTTTCAGAATATTACTATATCATTGACCTCCGTTAATGGAGAGCAGAGTAATCAAGTTTTTTTTTAAAGAGCAGTATTGACCCACTGTGTACACCGGGTGGTGAACAATGAATCACCCCCTGGTTAACAATGGGTCTAGGCGGCTTTTGTACGTAAGTGTAGGTAATTAAAGACAATTACTATGAAATTTAATTATTCATTTGTTTAAAGAATCAAAAATAAAATCGGCATTATGTCGTAAGTAGGTATGTTAAAATTAACAAGAAAAACGAAGACATATCAAATAGCTTTCAAATTAATCCCTTTTGTTAAGGGTAAGCACTGCAGAGTGGAAAAAGCAATGTTGCTGTCTGCTGCTGCCTGCCTTATAGGTACTTTTACCAGCTTTTATAGCATCTAACGCCTTTTTCATTTGTTCCTCAGTATGAGTACCTATTTTTCTTTTTGTTTTGTTTCTGCCCTTTCTGTAACAAATTCATATTATTTTCATATTCATATTCATATTCTTTATTGGCGTCTTGTTGTATACATGGTGTTTACAATGTGTTTACATGAAGTTTCAAACAAGAACCCCATAGGGGTACTGCAAATTCCTTACAAACTAGAAAATAAACAAAAAATAAAATATTAGATAAAACTAAACAAATTAACATTAGTTAGGAACCTAGAATTAAAATCTATCATCTTGAAATTCCTTAATACTATAATAAGCCTTTTCCAGAAGAATATTTTTAACTGCATTATCAAATTTACCACCTTGGAGGGCTTTGACATTATTTGGCAAGTGGTTATAAAGTTGGACAGCCATGTAGAACGGTCCTTTTTTAAACAGCTCGAGATGAGGTGTGAGTTGGCACAGATCGTTGTCTCGGCGTGAGGCAAAACGTCTAGGCACGTCTCCTACTCGTTTAAAATATTGTGGGCTCGTTCGCACAAATCGACATAGCTCATAAATGTACGTACAGCTGACTGTTAATACCCTCAATTTTATAAACCAAGGTCTACACGTTTCCTTAGGTGTCAGATTCGCAATAATTCGAATGCAACGCTTTTGCATAGTGAATGCTGCTTGCACATCGGTTGAGTTACCCCAGAGCACAATCCCATACCTTATCCATGCCGCAGCATGTGCGTGGTACGCTGCTAGTGCACACTGGACGTTTGTGCATTTACGCAACTCGCGTAACGCGTACGCAAAACTACTAAGTTTGCTTACTACTGAGTTAACGTGGGGTTTCCACGATAAAATATCATCCAGAGTAATGCCTAGTAACATAACTGTTTGCTCTAATTTGATCTTATTACCTTCATGAAATATATTAAGGGGTAGTGCTACTCTTTGATGTGGTCGAAAATTAACTATTTTTGTTTTTTCTAAATTAAGAATGAGGCCTATTTCACGCAAATGGCTTGTTATTTTGTGTAAAGAGAGAGTTATTTCAGTGCAGAATGACCTCGTTTTGTCCTGTGAGTGTATAAATCTAAGCTGAACCTTGCGTATTCCCCTTAACAACAAGTACACAGTGAGTCAGACCAACCGTTGACCACAGGTCGATTTTAAATAAAAACAAGAATAAACATGTTAAGAATAAATAGCTAGTCAATTGTTTATGTGATACATTACAGTTTACTAACAAGGGCAAAGTGTGGAAATGCAATTTTATCGATATCTATTTGTAAGATAAAAATTATAAACAAAATATTAACTCACATTTCAAAATTATTTAGCAGCCTCATAACAAAATCGAGCGTCACACGTTGTCAGGCGAGCGTGGGCCGCGCGAGAACTGGCCGAGGGGGGATTGCCTGCGGGGTGGCGTCTGTGAGCGGGGAAGCGGCAGCGCTACCTATACTAATTTCGTGAATGTTTGCGTGACCCACTGTATCCAACAGACCCACCGTTTACCCGATGACCCTATTCAGATTAATTATTATTTAAAAGAAGACAACCCTGAAGTCGTTAGAAGAAATAAGAGCTACGCGATAGAGAGGCAAATTCTAGGTGAATATAACTGTAGGTATGGGGGCGGTGTGCGACCTGAATTGCACTTTATTGCGTCTGTCATAGAGTCGCTATTTGTTTAAATGACTGCAGAGTGGATCTTCTGTACTTGTACTATTATGTATTCTGTGGTTATACTTGAGATTTTCACCCTGGAATTTCACAGTCGGTTGATAATTGGCATGTTTGTTGTTCAGGTGAAAACAAGAAACCACTCTTTTACTTGCACTAGGTATTAGCCTCCAGGAGGAAACTCGACATGGTGTTAAGATCCGTCGTCAGGACATCATCTGCCTCTTCAAACTCGACTCCGACCGAGCCACCAACGCAATGTTTTTGAAGTAATCTCCTGCGGACGTGAGCAACGTTCATCCCCCGTTAGAGTGATGGGAGAGAGTTATAAAACTATTTTTTTAGTACTTATGGTTTTTTTTTCCAAAACCCATCGTGTTTCGTATCAAATAAAAGGGCTTCTTGAGCTGATTCCAAATATATAAAAAGTAAATTGCAGCTCCTGGTTAAAAAAAAATCAGAAAAACCTTTTCCAAGCATAGGTACCTACTGAGTTTGGGCTCTCCCAGGAAGAAATAGCAAAAAGAATTCTTATGAAACGTAGGTACGCCAAATAATTCGTAATAATTATACTCTTGTCTAACGTCCTGCCTGCCTAGCATGACCGATTTATATCGCGTGATATAGCGTTTTATCACGAACTAATTAATTCCTTAAGGCTATTACCAAACACCGTAAAACAACGCTCGTGTGAACACTGAACAAAACAAGACTGTAAAAAAATCGCGCGGTGAATATATCGCGTTTTGAAAAGATCGCCTGTCAGCGATTGGTCTGCTCTGCTGGAACGCACCCAATCTAATCCGTGTGTTGTGATGTTGTTGACATTGACGTTGACGTTGCGTTGATTCCGTATCCGTAGTAGACAGAGAAACTTACATGCTCGTTCATTCATTGTCTAAACAATACAAAATAAAAATAGCACAAAAATAGTCGTACACAGGTCGTAGGAACTTAGATAAACGTATGTAATAAAATAAAGCAAACAAAAGGCTCAAAGGTTTCTAAAATGTGGTCCCACTTGGAACGTGGAAGTTCTCCAGTAGATTGGTGTGAATCAAATTATTCAATCTCACCTGTGATAGCGGAATTTGTTAATACTGTAAGTTGTTTACCTTTTATAATATTTTTCTTATTTTCATTTATCTTTTATAATATTTTTCGCAAAAATTTTGATTCAGTTGAACAAAATAACTTGTTGCGCCCCGAAACTGACTCTCCAACCGATAATTTTAGGAAATCTTACCTTGTCAGATTATTTATCTTATTATGTTAAAATTCTTATTTTCTTTACCTGAAGGTGAGCAACATCCTGTTCTTCCTGTTTCCCCCTGTGCTGATACATCTGTTTCAAGAGTATTCCAAATTTGTGAACCCTGCTATCAATATCCTGTGGGTATTACTTATGATTGTTGGTCTCAGTTCAGCTTACTTCCATGCTACACTGAGCTTGGTTGGTAAGTTATTTCATTAATAGTTGATTAAATTATAATTTTTCTATGTAATAGAATCCATTCAAAAAGTATGAGCATTGTTTTAATACAAGAAACTCTTGCATTATAGTTTCAAAAAATGTATTTCTGATAGAAACAAAATTAACGTAAAATGAGAACAAGTTTCACATAGAAATATTTAGTTATTGGCTATTTTATAAGCATTAGATACTCGGCACACACTAAGAACATACTTGAGACTAGACCCCGTTGTCAGAGGTACATTTTGGGAGTATATGTTCTTAGGGATGGGGTTTGGCTATTATTTTGTTTTATCAAAAATGAACTACTTGACTACAATTAAACGAAATGACAAAAATATTTTATTTTATTTTATGAATAAACAGGTTCCTTCTTACATTTGAGAATAACAGAAATAATTACTGGAAATTTTTTATTTTATTTATCTACTGAAGTAATTTTTTCAAGGAGATTAGTTCTGTTATTTTTAAATATAAGAACCTGTTTATTCGTAAAATAAATAATTCATAATATTTATGTCATTTTGTTGAATTATAGTCGAGTAGAGTTAATTTATTGATAACCAAAATAATAACCAAAACCCCATTATTCCTAAGAACGTCTGCGCCTAAAATGTACCTCCAATAACTGTGTCTATCTACTTATGACACAATTATTTATAAAGGGTGTTAATGAATGAACCAAAAAAGGGAAAACCGTTTCTTCAGACCATCAAAGTGAACAACTTTTACTATGGGACCAACTCTAAAATTGTGAAAAAAAGCTGTTTCATACATATAATAATAATAATAAAATCATTTATTTGTCTCGATTAAATACTTTAACAATTTGACAAAAGGTTAATGTCTCAGACCAATCCGAGCGTGCGAGTCTGCTGTTCAAGCAGCCAGTCACGGCAATATCTCCTAAAAGTTGGCAGAGTGGCATATTATTTAGTTTGATGGTCCAAAGAAACAGTTTTCTCATTTTTGGTTCATTCATAAAAAAATATAAGTGCTTATGTAAAATTTTATAATATTGAGACAATAGATAATGTTTTTATTTTATTTTAGGTCAACTGTTGGATGAACTGGCTATATTATGGGTGTTTATAGCAGCTTTTGCAATGTTTTTGCCTAGAAGACATTTTCCAAAGTTTTTGGGAGGAAATAGGTACGTATAAATGTTTGCATGGTTCCCACTTCTCAGTTTTTAGCTTCACAAAATGTTATTTACCTTTAATAAAAAAAAAAGAATTTAAACACTATTGTAAGTTTCTTCTCTATCATAGATTTATTACAGCGGTCTTAAAGTTATGTCATTCAATTGATTTTCTGCTATTATGTTAATTTATACTTTATGATAAACTTCCAGGTGCTACTCCTATGGCATGATAGGCATTTTCCCCAGGCTGGTTGTTTACATAACACGCTAAGTAATTTTACCTATTGTTAAATACAGCCTTGATGTAGATGATAATGACTTCATAACATGCATTTATTACAGTAGTTTAGTCTATTTAGTCATGCTACGTTAATTCTGAAGAAACAAAATTTGCTAATAGGTTTTGTTTAACACTATGAAAAGTTTATGTTCTTGTTGTAGATGTTGAAATATCAAAATAAATAAATTGTATGCAATACTACACAAGCAAGTTGAATAATTTTGTTGTTGTACCAAGGCTCTGTCACTCCGCGCGCGAGTCTGAAGCACTCGGCGTCCTCTGAGAGGACAAATTTCATACATCAGAAAAGATAAGACCTACGCGATATAAAGAGAGGCAACTACTAAGTGAATGTGTTGGTTGGAGCGAAGGGAGCGCTGTGCGACCTAAATTTCATACCATTTCTTTGCTTATTTACCTAATCTCTTGAGATTAATTTTTTTAATGGCCCCTCTACTCTTGATAACAAGATCGAGTTCACATCAGGAATTCAGGATCAAATAAACGTCAAAAATCTGCTATTTTGGTACATTGAAAATGGTTGCCATGGTTTCGTACCGTTTTGACGTTTACTCGATACCAATTCGATCCGATTCTCGTTTGCGTTCGGGAGTAGGTAACCCCCCATTAAAATAACAACGCAAAGCATTTTAATTGCAAAAGTTTTTTCTCATTTTCGGAAATATAAAAAAAGGATTGTTATCATTACGATTGTTAGTCACATTTATGATCTATTATTGATTTTAAATCGCTAACATTATTATTCTTGCATGTGATCCTCTGACTTGGTTTGTTTGAAACAAAGCAAGGATATACATAGTACCTATCAAACAAAGGTTATTACATAATCGTTACATAAAATTATTGTTACTGTTGTGGTGCATTCAGTGCAAGTGCACTGTGATGTGGAATCTAACATAACAATACGTGTTTGCGATATTCCTACCACATGTTGTTGGCTTGTCAAATACCACTTGGCTCGAGTCAGTAGTTCTTTATAAATAAATTAATACTTTTTTTACTAATAATGATATAGAATCAAGAACTTGTTCATTATTTTTTTTTAATTTAGCGTAACATTTTCTCTGGTTGCCTAGATTTATCTAGATTAGAAGTCCAGCAGAATAATCAGTAAACCATAAAAACTATAAATTATATATTTTAAATATCATTCTTGAGTTATGTAATTACTTACTGAAAGAAAAGTGAAACTACTACAACTCAAAAATGTAATTGTTTCAGGAGAGTACTGGCGTTTTACTCCAGCATATTTTCCGTTTTATCAACCGGCTTCCTGGTGATGCACCCAGCAGCAAATGCTTTCGCACTGATGGCCCTGGCCCTACCTGCTATTGGATATTTGTACAAGAAGCTGACTAAGTAAACTATTTTTCAATATTTTTTTTATGCGATTTTATTTTATCACTTCATGATAATATGTGTGTCTTTATTAAGTGCACAATGTTAATGAGTGAAACTATACTTGATTTTATCGACGGGAAAAATATATGAAAAATATATTTTATTTTATGTTTTTTTTAAGTTCTTGTTTGCTACTGTGAACAAAATGTAACTTTTTAACTAAACGATCTATCACTATGAAACTAACTTAACCCGGCGAGCTTGTGGTAGGGTGTGACATGCCCATGCTTTGCGCGAAGTCGTGTATTTTTCAAATTTGCCCCTCAATTGGTTTGTTGCTTCGAGTAGCTGGAGCCAATGTACTCCGCGGGGGGAGAGTGGCGTGACCGCAGTGTCGCGTCAACCGGCGCAGGAGCTACACGCGTGTAAACGTTCGTGGGGTGCGTCATACCCCGCCACATGCTCCGTGTTAGTTTTAACATATATCTACCTATAAATGCCAATTTATTAAACCAATACTTAAGAATTTATTTGTATTTTGAAATATGGTTTATATTTAGTGTATTAAATAAAAAACAGTGTATAATTATATACTTTTATTGTATTATTTATCAAAAATACTAAAACTAAAATCAACTAATTCTTTAAAAAAAATATGTTATTGAGAATCTTATATTCTTTAAGTTTTTAAAGTTGATTTTATATTTTTATTAAAGAATTAGTTGATTTTAGTTCCTTTTTCAGAAGTTCCTTTTTTTGTTTTTTTGTAAATGTTATATTTTAGTATTTCTGATAAATAATACAATAAAAGTATATAAATATACACTGTTTTTTATTTTATACTCTAAATATAAACCATATTTCAAAATACGAATAAATTCCTAAGTCTTGTTTTAATAAATTGGCATTTATAGGTAATTATATGTTGGGGTATGGCAAACCCCACCACATGCTAGGTGTAACTTTTTTCACCTCATGCTCGCCGGGTTAATAATGATTGGAAATAAGGTTGTCTTAATAAAATCTAAATTTATGATGGAAACCCACAATAAGACTCATTTTTATCAAAAAATAAGGATTTTTATTACATCGGTTTTTCCAGAAAAAATAAAATTTCACTATTAATAATAAAGCATAGTTTCACTCATTTTCCTTTGTGCACTCTATAAAGGCTCATACTGTATAAAACTGTATTCTGGTATCTTATTAAACATATTTTTTGTTTTAGTGTAAAATGCGCTCGCGTCTATCGGCTGGGATTGCGCTGCGTCGCCTTGAGTTTCCTCGCCAAATTCTGCTGGATCATAGATCGGTTGTTCTGCGACGCGTGGCTCTCAATCAGCTTCCCCTACTTCCACGGTGTTTGGCATATCCTCATCTTCATAGCCAGTTATACGTCTCTTGTTCTTTTCGCATACTTTCACGTTTCGGAAGAATTTCCCGAACAGAAACCGCTACTTAAATACTGGCCTAGTAACGATTTCGAACTGGGCGTCCCCTACGTTGCATTCAAACAGCCATACAAAAAAGACAAAGGACACGCAATCTAATTGTTGGGCGGAAACTATTTATTCTTCAGATCTCGATTTTGTATAAAGTTCTGATTTGTATATTCTGGGAATGTTCAAAGTGTCGATATTTTTAAGAGTGTTAAATGTGTATAATTATTTAGTCGCTAAATCATGATGACACAGATATTTATCAATTAAAAATAAATTAATTTATTTTGTGACATTTTGAGCTTGTGAAATGGTTAAAATTCTAGTGCCAATCTGTGATTTAGAATGTAGTAGTAATTTTTTTTTGACGAAGTGATTTTATGTTTGTTTGAACTATTAATATTTTAGTATTTTATAATAAATTGTTAATTCATGTACTATCCCCGCCAATTGGTAATGCGCCTGTAACATTTTTTGTTGCGGATGACGTTAACGTGGATGTTAATTTGACAAGGTTCCTGCGCATTAGCAATCGGCGGGGATAATAATTATCACTTATACAAATGTAATCGTTAACTTGTCCTAGTGTAGTGCAAATACGATCATGACAAGTATAAGTATACTTGATTTGAAGCAATCTGTCCATATTATATAAAAAATAATTATTATTAGTTATTTATTAGGTACTTTTTTGCTTTTTATAGAAATTAGAATCGAAAGTGTTTCTGGCAAAACTTGTTAATATATAATAAAATGTAAACTTTTCTCGTTTGAGAATGTAGTGGTAGCATCAAGGAGGTTCTCATTTTTCCCGTATCCTTGTTGAATTTTTATCCCAGCTGGGAGCTAGGATAGGACGCACTGTCTACTCAGAGAGGCCATAAAGTATACAATTTATTGTAATAAACGTTATACACCTACTATTAAACAGTATTAGATTAGATTCCATCCAAATAAAAGTAGTTTACATAACGTTCGTTTAAATTTTTTATAGAATCTTAAATTGGAAATATAAGTATGTGTAAGTATCGTAGTTAACCACACATCTATTTGAATCACAATGTTTGAGCACATAGATTATTAATGTAGGTACTTATACTATGTTTTGATAGTATAATATATGTGTATTTTTTATTGTACATTGATTAAAAATAAAAATACTACAGGTCTCGACACGGATCTTGAACGGTGAAATTGAATGCGCAGAAGCATAGCCGCCTCTATTGCTACTACAATACTTTTTTTATTTTTGAATTTTTACCAATCAAGATCCGTGCCGGGGCCTAATATATATTATACTTGTTATGTGTAACTTGTGCCAATTCAACAGCACCTGAACCCTAACCATGGACTTTAATATTAATTTTTGCTCATGAGTCATGAAGTCAGTGACTTTTGTTTTGTGTCAAAATGATATGAAGATTTGACAAAAATGTTTTGTGATAAATAGGTACTTACATCTTAAATTACAATTAAGCCGATTAATATTAAGTTTCCAAGTACAGTAGACGGCACGCTGGGCTTCCACAACCTGTCAAATTTCTTCAATCATTTTTAAACTTTCAAGTCGAGCAGTTTAAGGTTCAAAATTCAATGTAGATTTTTGAGTTTTGTATAGCTTGATATGCTGCTGACTGTACCTAAGTATGCTTAAGTTTTATTGTGATTGTTTTTGAGTTACCATTATACATTATTACTTTGTGAAGGTTTATTAGATTTTTATTACGAAATAAATTGATGTAAACCTTACTTGCTATTATGTTTTATTGTGATTTTTACATTATTAAATTGTGAAGATTTATTGGTAATAATATGTACTTAATTTAGATTTTTATTACGAAATAAATCGAAATTTAAAAGCAGTTGTTAAAAAGAAAAACTAGGTGAAATATCATGGAACATGCATCAATTAAGCGCATAATTTATCTATTTATGGAGATACATCTAAAATAAAGCGTAAACTGTAAAGCGAGCTATCAATGAGAAAACGCCGCTAGACTAGGGTTGCTATAAATCCTCAAGGCCCTGTTGGGACATTTACATTTTTTTTTGTATTTGCTGCGTTCGTTGGTGCGCGGGAGTTCTATAAACAAAACCATTTGGAATTGTTTATATTCATTTATTAATTATGGAGGATAACATAACAATTAATTAACATCATTCTTTTTGAAAAATAGCATTTTTTATATTATTTATCAGATGATTTTACTTGCTTGATTTTACCTGTGCGGCGCACTCGATTATGTTTGTCGGGACATTTTATAGCTTGTTGGGACGTCGGGACACCACTGTTAATAACGGTGACATGTCCAGACGTATCGGGATGAATGGCAACCCTACGCTAGACCGATACGGCAAAAATCACTAAATCAATTCGTAATTAATAACTATAACGATTAAAGAGAAATGCTTCTACACGATTCTGAATATTGATGATACAAATTATTTAAAGCGATTTCGACTTGAACAACTAATATTGTTTCTAAATAATTTCGATTTTAAGAGGTAATTTCTAAATTAATATGTACGAGTATCTAGCCAAAATCACTGAACCGTGTTTCTGGTTCTATATGTGTAATGTGTCTGGAGAAAGATAGAAATCTTACGGCGACCTATGGCATTACATCAAAAAGTGTCAATTTTTAGATGCAAGTATCCCCTTAAGAGCCCCTCCATCTTTTATATCGACTCTGGGAATACACACACGTTAACTATAATTTGCTTCCCAATGAACACTATTACCAACGGCGACCCTGCCCTACACTCACTGTCTGGATTCATTGTTAGAGGAACTTGAGTTTTATTATGGAAAGCGTTTTATTTTAGACACCATTTGCTTGCTTCACATAAACGTAAATATCTCTCAAACATCACATAAGCTAAATTTAAAAAGCTTTCGAATTTTATTGTCCATGTAAAGTGCTATTTTGTAGTCCTGTTTCGGGGTCGGATTTATCTCATCCTATCAATCACAATGTACTTAGGGTTGCCAACATGTCTTTGGTGAAATATAGTATTTTTCAAATTAAGCTATAAAAAATATAGTACACTTAAAAAAATATAGTATTTAATAGGCAAATATATTTTTTTACTTATTTATTTTACCAAAAATTCAGTTTTTGCATTTTTCAACAAGTTTTGGATATTTTTGGAGTCTTTTTTGTGTCTTTCGCTTTTTAATCGCACTTGACTTCACGCACTTTTGTTATCGCTACCACTTTCCATAACTAATTTATCTAAGACTTGAGTTATATTTCTCAAAGAAAGAATAATGTTATATTTTGCAGATGATTACCAACAAAATCTCAAAACAAAAATAGAGCAGACCAACCAATGACCAAACTATCGTTTGAAGCTTTTGAATTTAACATTGATGCAATAAGACAGATACTTTCAGAATTCAGATACTATACACTACACGCTATCGAATCGGTCAAAATGCATGATCACAAATTTAAGAAATTAAAGATTTGTTTCTTAGCGTTCAATGTTAAAAATATAGTATTTTTGCGTACTATATATTTCTTCAACAGTATATAGTACGCAGACCCGAAATATAGTACAATACTATATATTATAGTACGGTTGGCAACCCTAAATGTACTAGCTAGACAAAGCTTTATAGTCATATCTACAGATTTTGTGATCCCTGCCCTCATTGTAACCCTGGCCCGCCTACCACATGATAAAAATATTACATCACATAACAACAAGAACTACATCGGCGCCAGCAAAAGTTGAGTTTATCTTATCTTATTGATTTTTTAATAAATCAAATCAAGCTAAAACCACGTAAACTATTAAATTTAATAAAGGTACCTACTTGTATCATAATCAAATACCAAACACATGATCAGGTTAAGAGTTAAGAATTTCTGACGTCATATTTCAAATCAAGATTATAAGTAAACCATTTATTTAAAATAGAAAATAATTACATAAATTGCATAAAAAATGATTTGTATAAAATTTGCAAACATGGAATGATATAAATTGAACAAGCAAAATACATTCCTTACAAACTAAGTCATAATAACTCTAAAATATTGAATATAAGTCTTCAAAAGTCATGTTATAATAATAAGTCAGATCATACTTTATACTTAACTTAGGTTCTAAATCAGTCTGAGTCAGAGGAGACATTGTGGTGATTAGGATGAAGATTGTCAAACTTCTTCCTTGGGAATGTGGTACCTCCACGATAAACAACATGATTCTTCTCAGTTTCCAGTATTTTTACTTCATGAAGGAGTTGTGGTTTATCCATAACCTTTTGAAGTTGATCCCATATAAATATAGCCAGATTTTCTGTTGTGCTAACCTGTAAGATAAAAAAAAAATACAGATATATTCATAGATTCTCAAGTCAGTTTTCCTCTAAGACTATTTACAGGGCTCTGTCACTCGGTGCATGAGTATGAAGCATTTGGCGTCCTCAGAGACCAATTTCATATTAGATATGTCAGAAAGGATAAGACATTATGTGATAGAAAGAAAGGCAACTACTAGGTGAATATAATATGGAAAAGAAAGCGCTGTGCATCCTGAATTGCACTTTATTGTGTTGTCGCTATTTATTTAAATGAGTTTACAGAGTGCAACTTCTGTAGGTATTTATTTATTTAATCTCTTTATTGTACTACAATAAAATAATGTACAATATAGATATATTTCTTGATCATTAGTTCAACCGACCACATTTAGAGCAAATAAAGAACTTACTTTGACAAAATTTATTAAAACATTAGTTTTTAAACAATTTGCTTGTTGCACAACACATAATTAAAATGTGCTTACATTGTTAATGACATCCTATTTGATTGCTCAAATTGTCATAACAATCTTAATTAAATTACTAAAGAATGTTGTATAGTATAATACCTACCCCCATTTCTGTACTATTACTAATAAAAGACGTATAATTACCACAGCCTTGAAATATGGCACATCTTGGTCTAAATTTTTATGATCTAAAGGATCCATGATAGCAGCTTGCATATATTGTTTCAAGTCATGAACGTTCATCACCATTCCAGTTTGCTGGTCTACAGGACCTTTAACTGTAACCAGAACTGTAAGAAATATTTTTTTAATAGATATCTCATTAATATTAATAGGTTAAACAAAGTGATAAGTACTGTGTTTCGACATACCAACATAGTTATGTCCATGTCCATTTGGGTTGTTGCATTTTCCATACAATTTTTTGTTTTCTTCGTCACTGAGAAATGGACTGTAAAACAATGACAAGTACATTGTACACAAAAATAAACAAACAATAAACAATGTACATTTTCTTTATACCAATCTATATGAAAACTTAAAATTGTGGTAAAAGTAGGTACCTACTTATTCCCAAGATAATAGTATTTTTGAAGATACTTTGTTTACCTACCTGTGCAATCTATGGCACGAACTAAATGTCTCGCGTCTGGTGATAGAAACGATGGGCCAATGAGCCATTTTTATAAGTTCACTTGGTTAATTTTAACTTATCACGTTGTGATGGGAATATTTTTTTTTTGTAAAAAGAAACGATACGAAACCTCTGGTGTAGGCTTTATTAATTTATACAATCTTCCACAAAGTATGTACTTTAAAATTTTATAATATCACATACAGAGAGACTAACTGCTAATCAAGTAGAAAGTTAAACGTAGTGATTACTTGCTCAGTGGTAGAAAGAATTAAACTTTAAAGCAAACTTTAAAAGCAAGCTAAGCAAGCAAAATAAAAAACTAAAAAAAAAGACATTGGAATTGGAATGTCATGTCATGGATGATGGCATTTCTCAGCTGTCTTGTCTGTCCATTCTGTCTGTCACTGTCACCGTTTTGTCTTTTTAGGTACTCTGTTAACATAAAGGGTCATTCACAATCACACGAGCGATTTTTTCAACGCGCGATATTTTTACCGCCGATAACCTTATGGCACGGGGGTTTACCATCAGCAAATAAGAAACCATTCTTAAGCCGTTCAGGGGGCTTACCATCAGCAAATGAGAAACCGTTCAGTTCAAAAGCAGGCCATAAACAGGACTGCTTAAGGCCTGCTTTCATACTAACCGTTGAGGTCATAGTACGAAAAAGTAAGACATTTCAATATAAGCCCTGCTATAAGAGCTCATAGTAAGGCCCCAGGGGGCTTACCATTAGAAAATAAGAAACCGTTCAGTTCAAAAGCAGGCCTTAAACAGGACTGCTTAAGGCCTGCTTTCATACTAACCGTTGAGGACATTGTAAGAAAAAGTAAGGCACCCCCAGACCCCAGGGGGCTTACCATCAGCAAATAACATAACCGTTCAGTTCAAAAGCAGGCCTTAAACAGGGCTGTTTAAGCCCTGCTTTCATACTAACCGTTGAGGTCATAGTACGAAAAAGTTAGGCAGTTCAATATAAGCCCTGCTATAAGAGCTCATAGTAAGGCCCCAGGGGTGGAATTGCGTAAGGTATTCATTTGACAGTTCATATCGTATTCCATCGGCTGCAATTTGTATGGAATGACATATATTATGATACAATATGAACTGTCAAATGAATACGATTGACATTACGCAATCACCTAGCTGCGGGTCTACCGGCTAAAAACAATGAAGTTAATGTTAACTGTAATTTGACAGATGTATGTGATACATTGCTACTTCGTTTTGGCACAAATAAAAACATTCCAAAGAAAAGAAGCAATGTATCATATCTATCTGTCAAATTACAGTTAACATTAACTTCATTATTTTTAGCCGGTAGACCCGCTGCTTGCTACAAATTATTAATCTGTGACCCGCTGGTCTGTGTCGTCCTGTGTTGGAAAACGTAGTGATGGGCTTTTCACTTAGTACTTGACTCACTACAAGGGAGCGCGGCCTAAGATTTTAGTTGCGGATTGATTTGATAGATGGCGCTCATTTGTCGTTTGTCAAACAGTCGAGAGATGTCGCTATCCCATGCTGAATCGCGGTATCGTGTGTCTTTCACAGTTTTATATAGTCAAAGCTGATTAGCTATAAAGTAAATTATTTTAAATTTATTTCATGACATAGCGGTTACCTACCAAAAAAATTACAAGTCAAGATTTATAGAAACCTACCTACTAGTACCTATATTATAATATCGTACACTTTTTGTCACATTTCGTTAGATGGCGTTGATCATTAGGTCTGACTGATAACTCTATCTCTAGCTAGTATAATAATGTACTCTATGGTAGTGATTATATTCTCTTTGGTGTTGGACTTTGTAACCTCTTTGAAACTATTTTAATTTTTAAGTAAAAGCTCCTTTTGGAGACTCTTCAGTAAACAAGTGTTCAAAAATGTTTACACAATCTAGTAGGCATTTGTTTTTATCAAGTCAGGTTTGTTAAAAAATCTTTTTACTTTGACATTGAAGAAAGTTAACTTTGTTGTTTTTTAATTTTTAATTAATCATGTGTTGTGTGTGTGTAATGTTTCATTGAGATAATTTTACAGCTACGACGACTGCAGAGTACATTGGTGATAGCAGAACACAATAACGAGGCGTTGTCTGCAGGCACTCAGAATGTACTAAGTGCAGCAAAGAAGATTGGTGGTGATGTTTCAGTCCTTGTTGCTGGCACTAACTGCGGCCCTGTAAGTAATGTTATATTATGTTCGTTGTAGCGTTAAGCAGCCTCATATTATGTAGTTATGTTTTATAGTAAAAAAATTCTCAAACTTTCACAGGCTGCTGAGAAGATCGCTAAGGCCAGTGGAGTGTCAAAAGTCCTTGTAGCCGAAAGTGATGCCTTCAAGGGTTTTACGGCGGAGTCCTTGACACCCCTTATTCTAGCCACACAGAAGCAGTTCAATTTCACTCACATACTGGCTCCAGCAACTGCCTTTGGAAAGGCTATTCTGCCAAGAGTCGCTGCTAAGCTTGATGTGTCACCAATAACTGACATCATCGGTGTTAAAGATGCTAACACATTTATCAGAACAATATATGCTGGTATATTACCTGCTGTTTTATCAATAGTCTTTCTTTATTCATTAGCTTTATTCAATTCACAATCAAATATGTAGATAAATTAAGCTATGATAAAATATTTTTCTGCTTATTCAGGAAATTGCTATAAGTACCCATAACTTCTTGAGTGTTAGAGTCTAGTCAACGAAAGATGAGCCTGTTGGAAAATGAATAAATTTTGCACCTTATTTTAGGTGTCAGTTTCCAATAACTTAACATCTAAACATTAATTTAACAGGGAAAGTGGCGCCATCATTTCAATCTCATCTTTGTCTAATTTCAAAATCTAATGCAAAATGCTTTCAGGATGACTGTGATACATTGATGCGTCTTTTTTAGCACAAATAAAAACTTACCAAAGAAATGCAGTAGTGTCACATTCGTTTGTCAAATGAAAGCAATTGCGATAGATTTTGAAAATTAGACAATACCTACGTACCCAAACTATGTATGTGTTTATAGGTAATGCTATCCTCACCTTGGAAGCCAAAGATCCCATCAAGGTGATCACCGTACGTGGAACTGCCTTCCCCCCAGAACCTTTGGAAGGTGGCTCGGCCGCTGTGGAGAAAGCTCCCGAGGGTGACTACAAAACGGACTTGACTGTATTTGTATCACAGGAACTGACCAAGTCCGACAGACCTGAACTTACAGGTGCTAAGAACATTGTATCTGGCGGTAAGAATTATCAAATATCATTAAAAAATTAAGTACGTTTTTCTATATCACTTTACAATAATTCATCAAAGCTCGAGTGGCCAAATGCAGCTGGACAACTCTCTTTTCTATATCTGTACTCTCTTTTTCCGGGCCTTGATGGGTTAATAGTTTAGAAATAAGAATTAGAAGTCCACTGGATGGACCAGACCAAAAGGCAAAAAGAAAGTAGTCAGACCCAGAAAACGATGATCCGATGATATTGTGTCCGTGGCAGGCAAGGGCTGGCTGAAAGCGGGGAAGGACAATCAACAGAGGAGGCTTTTATCCAGATGGGATCCATGTCTGAAACACAGAAAAATATACTTACAAATACTAATAATTAGCGGTTTAGGTTTACTAACAAACTAGCACAAATAAAATGTAAAGTACTTACTAGATATGGAATAAAAAGCTCTTATATTATTTTTATTTTGTAAAATGGGTATTCAAGTTTTATGATATAATCATTCCTAATACAGGACGTGGTCTGAAGTCAGGAGACAACTTCAAGCTGCTGTACGACCTAGCTGACAAGTTGAACGCGGCCGTGGGCGCCTCTCGTGCCGCCGTCGACGCGGGCTTCGTGCCCAACGACTTGCAAATTGGACAGACCGGCAAAATTGTTGCTCCGGTAAGATGGTATATTCGTCCAAGGTCGGCACTTATAACTTTTTTATAACACCAAACCAAATTTTTCCGGATGCAAAATAGGCGCAATGGACATCGAGTTGCAGAAACCCGTACTGAAGGATGACCGAAAGTGGCAGCAGTGAATTTTATTATTGTAATTATTATAATTTTGATAAAACTTTACGTGGAATTTATAGTCTAGTATTTTAAGACGGTATCATTAAATTCCTCGTAGTCACTGCTAGAAGTAGATAGCAAAACTGCTAAAAGTGGCCTTTTTTGACACATTTGCTATCTACTTCTACGATTGACTACGAAGGAATATAGTGATACATTCTAATAATACTAGACCATGGGCCCTAAAATTCCACATAAAGTTTTTTTAAAATCATTTTCTATTAATAATGTATTAAATAAAAAGTTCTGAGGGTGCCACTTTCGGTGGTATAGAAGATTACAAATAAATTTCTGTTTTTTTTTGTCTAAGTTTACAGAAACTAATCTCAGGTTTTGTTACTAGGTTGTTTCACACACAAGCAAATAAAGCAGGTTTCTCATTACATTTTTTTCATTTTCAGGATCTATACATTGCTGTCGCGATCAGCGGTGCCATCCAGCATTTAGCTGGTATGAAGGACTCCAAGACCATTGTGGCTATCAACAAGGACCCTGAGGCTCCCATCTTCCAGGTAAAAAATCAATCGGAATAGGCCTCATTGTGAAGGGCCAACAACGCTTGCAAGGATATATATCAATACGTATGGCATACCAATACATGCGGGGTGTCTATAGATAGGTCTTTAAAAATGATATTGAGGTTCCTACAATTTTTTCTCAAAGTCAACCGTTTGAAAGATAAACACTGCCAAAGTGGTAAAATGTGTGTCCCCCCCCTCTAACTTTTGAAATAGGTGAGTGAAAAATCTAAAAAAAAATTGATGCTATAGATCTTAATAAAAACTTTCACTGAAAATTGGTTTGAACGAGATATAGTAATTAGTTTTCGAGATATATCATATTTTCCAAAACCGCAAATATAACTTTGACACTGAAAAACAAAGTTATTTTTACAGACGAAAAATGATAGTGGTATTAAATATGGTATGGTATATAAGGTAACTACGGAACCCTACGGCGCGTGGCCCGACACGCACTTGGCCGGTTTTTTTTTAAATATCATATCTTCACAATCCTCGCACTTTTTCGTGAAATCGGAGCCTATACTGGAGTGAACGAAAAGACATTTTCAATGTCAAAAGACAGTAGTCGAAGTAAATTAGTATTGCTGCAGCAATGGATGTACAATGTATGTCAAACTAGAAGCGATGGCAATAGTGGAGTTACGCAATAGGGAAAAAATATTTCTACTGAGATATTTGTATGACTGCTATAAAGACAATTTATAATAGTACTAAGTATAATAATAAAATGAAATAACAAACCCTCTAAACTGTTTTCATAACTATTTAAATCTGCCTAATTTACATTATCATCGTCATGTTTATTATCTATTGTAATATTTCTTTGCACAATGATTATCTATCTATCAATGAGTTCAGTGGAGTTTATCAATGTGCTTTAGCAAATTATCACGTAGCAGTTTTTTCTAATATGTATCAATTTTAATAAAACTAAATACCTATTTAACGAGGTTATCGTTTATATTTGTCAACATTTATAACACTTTCTTTGCTGATTGAGTTGAAGGTTTTGCAGATTTTAATATTAAACTATATTTTTATTTCAGGTTGCAGACTATGGCCTAGTAGCGGACTTATTCAAGGCTGTGCCAGAACTCACATCGAAGTTGTAAAATGTGAATATATAGTGAAGTCGAGATTGAAATCTAACTTGTATATTTAAGGGATAGTAAAGATAATTGCTGTCAAATCCACAACATTAGTTTACCTTTTGATAGATATACAATTTTATTGTTATTTACTATTTGGCATAATCTTATTAAACATTTTCCAATCGTTTTATGGTGTTTTGAATTTATTTAAGGATAGACCTCAATAGCTTTCCTATAACACTACCTAATATGAACAATATTATGTTATTCTGTCTGTGCTATAACACTATACAATACCTACACTATAGTATTATGTAATCTATAACAATTCACACATTTTCGTTTATTACATAACGGGTGTAACAAGAGTACAAGACCCTCAACGAAGCCGAAGTCCACGCATTCCGCCCATCATCAGGATCATTTTTGTCTTTTAGACTATACCTGGGAAACCAATAGCTACGAAGTTATTGAAGGTCAAAGTCAATTTTTTTTTTCAAATTTTTTATGAAATCTTATTTTATTCGTTATTTCCTAATTTTTGTCTACAGAAACATTATCAAAATTTTATGTATTTCGTAAAAAACAATGGCTTCAAAATGTCATCACTCAATGTATTTCATGAGCTCATAAACGTTGCCTTTCAACTCGGCCGCACGCAGCTGTGTAGCATGCACTCGCAGGCGCGGTCTGTTGTACGCGTTACATTGCGTTGTAATGTAACGCAATGCTTTTTAACACCAAAAATTAAAATCGTTTCCCAGCTATAACTTTGAACCGAAATGGTCCTGATGATGGGCAGAATACGTAGACCTCGGCTTCGTTGAAGGTCTTGTTACACCCGGTATTTTCTAGGCCGAGTATAAGTTATTTAGAAATTACTTTTGGCCACAACCCCTTTGACTTCAATAACATAAGTAAAAGGACAGTGTTGTGCTACACAGCCCTTAAATATGTCACGACGTGTGTCATTTGACGACTTATTGTAAAAAAATAATCTTAATGCGGCACCCTGACCGAAAGTGACACCGCGGTGAATTTTATTTCCTATTGTAAAATTCTAATACACAATTTTAATAAAACTTTACAGTAGAAATTCTTGTATTTTTAGAAATTATCACTACATTCCCTCGTAGTCATTCGTAGACGTAGATAGCAAATGTGTCAAAAACGGCCACTTTTAGCAGTTTTGCTATCTACTAGCAATGTAATAATACCGTCTAAAATACTTTTTTCTATTACTCTAAAGTCTGACGGCGCCACTTTCGATGGTAAAGCCACCTTAAGGCGAGGCCAGTTCACGATTTGATGAAAAGATCGCTTTTTGGACTTCGGATGTAGAATTCTACTTCACAAAAATTACTGTAGACTGAACATTATGTCATGAAACACAATAACCGAACAGAATATTGAAAAATGGCATGGTTACTCTGTAAAAAAATCCTTAATAACACCATAAAATTAAACTTCAAATCGTCAGATTTCGTTATTTTCAACGACAGTGATATGATTTTTTATGCAAAAAGGATAGCTTTTTTATCGATCTAACACAATAACCGAGTACATTTTAAATAAATGATCAAGTATTTCAGAAATCAATAAAAATGTACTAAATTTCGTCAAATTTCTGGCGAAGCGTCAGTTAAACCTACGCAATATTCAACCTTATTCTAAAGACCTAGTGAAAGAGTAAATTTCGGGAACTGCCTCGCCTTAATAAAAAGTTGAAACAAGTCGCCCTACCTATTAGTTATTCTGTGGCCCTACTCAAGTGGCATAGATTCTATTCGTTCTGTAACTAATAAAATAAGCAATAATAATGGATGTCGCAAAGCTGTATTGATATTAGGAATAGATGGAATTTACAAGCTTGTGACATATTTTTATTATCTCTCAAGTTAGCGTGAAGAAGAAGTTAGCGGGAGGAAAAAAACACGTTCAGCCATACTATTAGTACAGCTACTGGTCACTAGATGGCGTGAGTAGTAACTTGCAAATCTGCTGTTGATTAATTTTATATATAAAGTAGTCGCTATAATGTTACCAATTTCAGCTTTTCAGTTAAGTAGGTAATAAATAATATTAAGTAGGATATTAATTACAAAGTTAGAACTATAATGTTAAAATGTGTCGGCGCACTGGTAGGTTTAAACTAACAGGCGGTAAGTGCGCAGTCAATCATGTTGGTAATGATAGTCGAGGGAGATGCGGTTTGCCGTTGCCGAGTGGCATCCTCGTTATCATATCTGCCGAGGAGCGCTGGGGGCGCGGGGCGGGGCCTAGGAGGGGCCGCCTTGTGGCCACGCCTCTACGGTGCTACGCCGCTACGGTGCTACGGCTACGACACGATGTGACAACGTTGAGATGCTACGCCCGTGTTCCTGAATAAAGTTTTGTTGTAGGTATTTTCAGTGTTGAGCGTCTTTTTACTTTTTGTATTAGTTTTAGAGTTATTATTACCTATTCCTTTTAAAGGTGTCATAGCATAGGTATGTAGGTACCTACCTACTTACATTTTTTCTTTTAAGTACTTTAACAGATTTGGAACCTTTTTCAAGACATCTAAGTATAAACGTCGTCTCTGTTAACTTGCATGTTATGAAGGAATAAATGAATAAATAAAATCTATACCTATCCAAATGAACAAAAAATGATCGCGCCAAAAACCGATATATCAAAACACTTTTGCCCAATATCTCGCGAAATTATTTCATACAACAATCTGGGTTTCTTTTAATAAGTATAAATTGACGGAATTACTTTACCTACTTACCAATTCTATTTGTCTTGTATTGTGTGTAATATCCAGTGATTAAACTTATATCTATATTTAGTGAAAAAAAAAATGTCTACTGTTGTTACATCCAAATAACGTATTATATTATCTGTGGTATAAGTAAGTACTTACTACTTTAAGTACTTATACTTACGGGTTTGACGGTTTTTGTTATGATGCTACCTAGGTACCTACTCAATTATAAATACGACGGACTTTGATCATTTTCTAATTTTGTTCATTTTTTACATTACATTTACATATTTACCCCCCCACCACTTATGCACAACTCCGCCGGGGGGAACCTAGGATAGTCATATTGGGCAACAAAAGATGCCATTAAAACAATAAAACCAACCTTTAGTAGGAATTAAATCCGATTTGAAGCTTTTTTTGTTTAATACTACTGTTGTTTTGATTTAATTTAGCGGCGTAGAACGTTGTCTACGTAAACACGTGGACGTTGTCACGGCGCGCCGTATTGTTTACATAGACAACGTTCTACGTCGCTAAATTACGGCCGTAATATGACGGCACCGTCCGTCACCGCTACATCAGCCTTCAATCGACATCAAACAATACTTTATAAAAATAAGGGCCACAAAAGTTTTATCGCGCCGCAAATAAGTCGGTATTTCGTAACGGTTGTCTTGTTTTTTATTTTCTTAAGCGACAGTTGAATAAACTCTGATCACTGAACTCAGTGTTCCAATTGAACAGTTCAACTGCTATTCAGGGAATGTAATTAGACTTCTTAATTTGGTACAACTGACTGAGATTGATCACAAAGACTTTGATTGATTTGAGCTAATTTTGAACGCATAAAAACAAAACTAAAACGTAAGTTTCGTTTTTATTCACTGAAAATATTATTATGCGCTTTATGATTAGAAATATCATTGCTGTTGCAAGTGTTGCAAAGGATGTCCGATGAAAATAGCACAAAAAAACTTAATATTTTTTTCAATTCAGCACGCTGTAGCATGGGGTGCATCGCGTGTCCACTAGCGTCGCCAATCAAGAAAAAATCATTACAACGAAATAATAATCCATATGCGAATACCTGTTAATCCATATGCGAATACCTGTTAATCCATATGCGAATAGAGTAGATTCTCTAAATATGGACTAGTCCTACAATATGGACTACAGGCATAGTTCGATAGATGTCGCCACTATTAATGTGAAGTTGACTGCATACGTTGCTACTGCCCCGCACCAACCTGTCACTCGAACTCGGAGACGATTTGAGCAAGCGTTTGTCAGAGGTCGCCATTTTGAGATTTTTCGAACAATTGATGTATATTTTTGGAAAGTTTTCTAAGATCCTCATAGTTTTTCTTGTAAACGTAGAGTGTCAGTTGTTTTTTTGTCAAAATTGACATTTTTAATTAGATCTTGTTGAAACAAAGTGTAAACGTAAATTGTCGTGGTATTCAAAAAAAATATTTTTTTCGTTTTTAAGTCACCGTTTTGCAATATGGACCTGGATACGGAAGGTTCTGAATACCTATGGACTGGTAGTCCATATTTAGGTTCATGAATTGGATAATTTCAATATTTTTTTTATTTGATAAGTATTTTGTTTATGAGACTGTAATCAAGAAATTCCTAATAATTGTGATAATTTGCTGTTAAAAATAATTATAAAAGTCCTTATTGTATACCTGTATTCCATATTAGGTACCCGTAGTCCATATTAAAACCCTAGTAGTCCATATTAAACTACCTCTTTTTTTAAAGCTAACTTTGTAATATTATACTAAAAATTAAACTTTGTTAGATTTTTTTTGAGTTTTTAAATAGATATCCACAGATTGTTGTAACTTGATAGTTTATCTATTTCTAATATTAATAAAGACTGATTTGGCTTACAACTTAATTGTTTTATTCAATAAAAACGATAGGTGGTCCATATTTAGAGAATCTACTCTACCTGTTAACCCATATGCGAATACCTGTTAATAGCTAAGTAGATTTAAGAAATTGTTTCCATGCAATGTAAAACTGCTGTTGGTATTGCGAACATAATAAAATAATATCTAAAATAAAATAACTATGTTTAATGAAATTCTGAAAAATATAAAAATTAGCATTAATTATAAACAATTTTTTGCATGCGTTTTTTTCCTGGTTTAAATGTGTTTGTGTAGCTAAAACCTGGATTAACGCCTACAGTGGCCACTTTGGGCGTTAATCCAGGTTTTAGCAACACCAACACATTTAAACTAAGAATTTAACGCATACAAAATTAGTTGATAGCTAATTCTAGTTTTTATATTTTTCAAAAATTTATTTAACATAAGTACATAGTTATTTCGTTGTTTTTTTTTTTTTAATTTTTATTTATTTATTTAATAATAAACAATAATGCAGAACATAATTTCGACCGTACAGTGTTGCAAAAATCTGCATAGATTTTTCTGCACACTGCCATTCACCATCTATATCTAAACATTACAAAAACAATCAAAATATTTTAAGTATAAAGTAATCATAGGTACCAACATTAGAATATCATATGATTAACAAATGTAATGATGTAATGATTTAACAATGTAATGATCTTTTTCATTTCTCATATTCGGAAAGTGATGTAAGTAGGTATATTTGAACTGAGCAGCGGGTCCAAAACTCTTCGTTCCACCCTAGGGTGGAAAAGTAATTTAAAAATTGAACTGAATTTGGCAATGAAAAAGTTTACAATAGTTAAAAACAAATGGTTTAAAAAAAGTTGCAGCCTTGTAAGGCGCATTCACGAACAACAACAAAACATGGTATAACCAGCCAGTGCAAAATTAAAAACATTGGGCGGAGCATTTTCTAGGTTTTTAAAGGTAAGTTGGTTTAAGTAATAATTATTATAAGGTGAAAAACATGTACCTACTTAGTCACTACATTGGTAGCAATGTAGTGACTAAGTAGGTACATGTTTTTATTAATAAACATTTTGGAATAACTAAGACTTTTTTACTTTCCTGAAATTCGAAATGAAAAGTAGAGTGTTTAACACGGGTAAAAGTCATCAATTCGCTATGCTCGGGCGTCTAAATATCTCGAATGGGAATTGCTTCCTTTTGACCCTCGTATAACAATCTACTATTCTTGATTGGCGGCGCTAGTGGACGCGCGATGCACCCTTCGTAAAGTGTCATGTGTTCACGAACAACTATCGAAAAAATCGCGCAAAAACATTCGATAGAGTAGGTAATTAATTTTGTATGGGATATTTGTACAACGCCATCTCTGCAAACTCTTATCGAGTTCTTTTACGCGCGTTTTTTTTCTCGATGAATGTACCCCTAGGGTAGTAGGCCCCTACAGGCACTAAATCACGCATAGTTATTCGCACCACCCTCCCCTCGGGGGCGGTCGCATTCGATGAAGGTTTTTTGAGGCTTACAATAGCTGTCGGGTCGAAAACCAACCTCACGGCAGTTTTAGTCAGTCAAGTCTGACATAACCACCATAGCCTGGCTATGTGGTATCCAATGAGGATTTCCGCCTCCTTCCCCTCGGTGTCCGGGAAGGTTGCTCCGAGCTCTTCAGGTTGAGAGTACAAAAAAAAGCATAGTTAATTATGTAACGTCCGTTACAAAGGTACAGTCACGAGCAATAAGATGTAGGTACACACCATAGAACTTTGTCACATTACGATTTTAATAACCTAGGTATAACATTATCGCACTGAGATATATTGATTGAATGTGACATACTTAGTTCTAAAGTGTGTACTTTATTATTGCTCGTGGCTGTACACGCGACGCCGCCGCTGTAGATGCAAACGGTTATTGGAGCACATTTAAAATTGATATTTCATACTAATAAATTCTTGCTATAAGTTGGCTTAAATTAGGGGGGGACGGACAATTTTGATTGCATTTTATTTACCTTTTATTACTAGCGGCCGCCCGCGACTTCATCCGCGTGGACCCTAGGGAACCTTTGACCGGGATAAAAAGTAGCCTATATGTTAATCCAGGTCCTAATCTATCTATCTATCAAATTTCATCTAAATCCGTCTAGCCGTTAAGCGTAAAGAGGTATCTAACACACACACAAAATTCGCAAAATATTTTATTATATTAATAACATGACAGTCAATATCATAACCATTCTTATTATTTCAGCAGATATTATTATGATTAGACCAAGAAATATTTTTTATACTTACTAAGTTGATAAGTGGGAATTAATTAATTCACTTAGTTATTTGTTAAATTGTGTTTGTAATTAGGTAATCAATCAATTATTTCTAAAATAAGACTAGCTGCGCGATGAACTGATTTTAATTGCACTGTTTTTTAATTGAAGTGCTGATTAAAACGTAGGTAGGTACCTACTCTGATGAGGTAATTGTTTTGGTAACAAGTTACAAAACTATCTCTAAACTAATTGATTGTTTTTGATAATTACCACCTAACTAAACGATGGATCGACTTGCGACAAATTTCGAAAATGTGTATTTTCGAAAATATTTCTTACCTCGCTAAAAAACGCTGGCCCTCAGTAAAAAAGTAAAAAGCACTTACCTACTAGGAAATTTTAACGAACATTTGATTTAAGAAAAATATTATTTTAGTTAAAAATAAGTATTAAGTTTTAACTACGCAATAATTAAACTTATACGTTTGTAATTACAACTCCGCCGTTGTAATAAGTAAATATGACAGTAATAACTTTCTGAGTGATTTACTTAGTTTTTCCTAATGTTAAGTAATTTGTTCAATGGAAGAATGGTAGGTAACAGCTGAAAATATTGACAACATTGTAACATGCATAAATTTTTTTGTATCATCGATAATATCCGATTGTTACAGCTTGGCCATAAAGAGTTGAAATTAAATAAAATGGAAATAATTTTTCTTAGTACAAAATATAGTCAGTGTTACCAAATTATTCGTGATTTTGACGTGTTTACATAGAAAGTGGCGCTCTCAATTTTTGTCAACTCTTTATGGTCAAGCTGTAAGTTATATCCAAAAAAAAAATATCGTAATTTTCCCCTGTGTCATAAAACTAAAATAATACATTTATTTTTTATTTTTCTGTTCCCATGCTCAAATTTATCAAAATCGGTTACTTACATCACAGAATACATAATAGTCTTACATGCACTGAAAAAATGAATATTAAGATATAACTAGGTAAAGACAGTAAAACGTTTTAAATTTTTCTAAATACAAATTCAATAACAATGGCGGGTTGATGTAAACAAAGCCGCCGGCAGGTGCTAGCGAACGTTTATTCGGAATTCACGAGTCGAGCGTCGGTCGGCGGAGTTGTTCCAAAACGTGATTAATCGCCCCTAGTGCGGTTAAGCTTCGACGGGATAGGTTGGCCGAATATATCACTCAAATGATCTCTTTTCTTTTCAAGCGTCACCATCGCCGTCATAGGAGAGGGCCTGGGGGGCTACCAGCTAACTTTTCGAACTTCAGCGGGTCTACCGAGCTTCAACTTAAAACAGATAAATAAAAGTAAGGAATTTTGTATTGTACTATATGTTTGCCAAAGTTATTTGAAAAGATATCGATGTTCGTGTGACATCATGAATTGGAGTTTACCATTTTGGACTGATTGGGGGCACTTGGGGCTCGATTTATCTGTTTTAATTTGCAGCCGGGCAAACGACATGCCGAAGTTCTTTGCCCAAATCTTCATGGTTTGCCTACAAGTCACTTTATACTAATTTTGGACTCCATAACACGCGGTGTAGATAGAGTAGACGAGAAGTATACCAATATTGCATACGCTTGCCGCAAGACTAATCAAAAGTTGAAGAAGCTAGATCATCCACACCAGAAAAAAGCTCACTAGCGTCACTATAACATTAATTCTAAAAACGTAAAATAGGAAAAGGGTTACCTAATTTGAAACGCCATTTGAAAAGATAGATTAAAATAAAATAATCTAAAAAATAGCTTGTCAGACTTTTATAATATAGTGCTAAATAAGGTATAAGATAAGCTTAGTTCGGGACTAAATAATGGGCATGAGTTTAAAAAAACGCTTTTTGTGAGAGTGAGACAACGGATATAAAATACTTAACTCTTTTACTGCACAACACTACTGTAACCCCTACTTAATGAGAGTCAGCGGCCATGACTCGTCCGTGGTACTAGACGCACGTCATTTTTTGTTATTTATGTTCAACGGATCACCCGTTTTGGTAATTAATAAAGTGAATGGTTTGAATCGGGGCGGGTTGCCCCTAAGCGGGGGCGCTCTCACTGGAAAATTGGCTTTGATGTCACCAATTAGGTAATATAGATTGCGATGGTAACTTGAAAGTCAATCTTTATTGTGTGTGTGTTCATGACACCAACGGAGACCGACTAGCTTGACAAACGGGGCATTGGATGAACGGTATCTACAGAAAGGAATGAAATAAGGAAGTAAGTGTACGGATTTAAAAATAAATACATTTTTACCATCGCCACTCAAAAAAGTGCGTCTTATTCATTGATAACAGTGAATAAAACGCGTTTTTATTCACCGAGTGAATAAAAATATTTTGAATTTGGAACAAGCGCGCATCGTATGAATTAGGTGTACAAAAAAAATAAAAGGTGCTGAAAGTATGGAGCTATTCCATAGATAAAATTATAGTTCTACAATTAAATGACAAAAATAATCCCGCCAATTTTATTTAGGTTCTTTTAAGTGTCTTATCTTTGAGTTCTTTTCTAAAAAATATCCCGCTAAATCAATTAGGTCCTTTTTAGTGTCTTATATTTGGGTTCTTTTTTATATATTTGAGGGAGATTAGTTGTTCAGTCTTGCATCAGTCCATTCCATCAGTAGGGTAGGTACGATCTTCAGTCTGTAAAAATTCAAAGTCTATAACAAACTGCACTGAGAAAAATGTCATTTTGGGGTAATCTTAAAATATCGTGGCGTACGTTTAAATTAAGTGCGTTGTCCTAAAATAAGGAAATAATAGGTTTATATTACGCTATCTTGAAACGTGTTATGATGTAGTCAAATTATATGGTTAAATAAGGCAATATTATGACACTTATCATCGTAAAAATTGGTCATCAAAAATAATATTATCTTCTTAATATTATAACACTATGTAATAGAAAATAGCCCACTGTCCTATAAATATGTATGATAATCTATAAATAAGATTATAATTCTAAATCACAATGAAAGTGCCACCTTCCATAAAAAGATGTCATAGTATTTGAGAAGAAGCATCTCTAGAATACGATGACGTCCCCTTATAGTAGTATGATAAAATTATGTGCTAGTTCCTTTTATTTTGAGATTACCTTCACTTAAAATATAAGGAATTGGCATCAAAATTTAAAATGAATCCTACAAAAATACGATTACAGAAACTTATATAAGAGTTTTGGCCAAAATATTATATCGTAAAAATTGGTCATCAAAAATAATATTATCTTCTTAATATTATAACATTATGTAATAGAAAATAGCCCACTGTCCTATAAATATGTATGATAATCTATAAATAAGATTATAATTCTAAATCACAATGAAAGTGCCACCTTCCATAAAAAGTTGTCATAGTTTTTGAGAAGAAGCATCTAGAATACGATGACGTTCCCTTATAGTATCAAAATTAAAATGAATCCTACAAAAATACGATTACAGATACTTATTTAAGAGTTTGCATCAATTTTTGTATGATTCCTAAAAAATACGATGACAGCACGTAAATTCGCCGTTCATTACTCATCGACTTGTCGTTCGTTTTGTATATTCTCTCCATTCAGTCAGTCGGAGTCGCAGAGTCGCAAGGACAGTTTTTAGCGTGTACAGAATTAATTTATATTTGACTATTTTTTTAAATGTGAGTGAGTGCAAAGTGCAATACTTATGGATAAAGCAACTCATGACTTCCTAAAATAATGGAATCTAGCTCAATACTTATATACAACGTTTTGAAGGTAAGTTGCCAATCCTATGTTGTGCGCGTGCGCGTGCACACTTTATTGGGGGGGAAGAAAATTAACTTTTTATATAAAACGTATCATTTTGGAGGACAAAAAAACGTACCTATTTGGGGTAAATTTTAAGTTTCTCTTCATATAAAGTGTACTTATCATTTGAAGGAAAAAATCAAATGATCATATTATTGCCAAAAACATTGAATTCTTATCACAAATTACATGTTTGATTTTAGCTTAAAATCCGGCGGTCTCGACAGCTTCGAAGCTTCATCTGACACCATTTAAAAGCTGCCCGGCAGAAGCTGAACACCACAAAGCACAAGTTTCTTCGCAAAAAAATAACAGACACACTAGCAGTTTGTGACGGTAAGGATTTATGTAATTATTCTGGTCTGTCCTCGTTTGACAAAAAAATAAATTAATAATAATGTGTAGTATTATATACAATAAGCATTTTTTTTCAGATACAAAACCAGAGACTAAATTTCATTGCTGTCATATTACTCCTCGGTTGCTTATTTAACATACCTCCTGCGGCTCCTGCCCGTCGCTCCAGGAAAGATTGGCAAACATCACGAGCAGAAATATTGGAAGGATTTGACGGAGACGGTGGGTGTAACCCACAGTATCTTGCAGAATGCTGGGTGGTTCTTATCTTAAGTCATTGAAAGCGAATCATGATTTTACTTATTAAATTATTTTGCATATTTTATGGATTTTCCTAAAGATTGTTCTTAGTGTCATGAGTATAATTAGGTACGTAAGTAAGTTGTGACATGCTAAATAGGTATTTATTTTTAACTATGTAAATTATTTTTGACTGACAAATACTGTGATTGTTATAAGCATAAAGGTACGGGATTATAAGCATAGTGTATTAAGCCGAAAGGGGGGCATTGTACTCATCCATTAAATAACTTTTACTATCGGGTAAACTCTGAAATCGAAAAAAACTGTAGTTGTATGACCGAAAGTGGCGCCCTCAGAGGTTTTTATTTAATAAGTTATTAATAGAAAATTATTTTAATAATGTTTATCGTGGAGATTTTAGGGCCCTTGGTCTAGTATTTTTAGAAGGTATCACTACATGCCCTCGTAGTCATTCGTAGAAATAGATAGCAAATGTGTCAAAAACGGCCACTTTTAGCAGTTTTACTATCTACTTCTAGCAGTGACTACGAGGGAATGTAACGATACCGTCTAAAAATACTGACTGTGGGCCCTAAAATCTCCACGATAAATATTTTTAAAATTGTGTATTAGAATTATAATATTAAATATAATTCACCGCTGCACCAATTTCGCTCAGGGTACCACCTTAAGTAAATTTCGTCGAATTATGTTGTGCCCAAAGTAAAAGTTGTTCACCATAATGATAAGCCTGTGTTATTATAATTAAGTACTATTATGTGCTCAATTTGCGAATAGGTAGGTACATTATTTTTGGTGTCTTTTTTCTGTTGTACATTACATTTATTAATAAATAATTACTTATATAAAAGTAAAAAAATAATATTGTAAAAATTAACGTTACTTACTTTCAAAAAGAAATATTGATATTGCAATAATTAAAGTTACTTTCAAAAATAAATAAAATTACTCTTGATTACTATTTCTGTTTTTTTATACACGTGTCTTCCTGTTCTCTTTAAGTTTTTAATGCAATTGCATATTGCCAAGTTATGAAGGTACCTATTACTTTTTCTATATTTCACATGCTTTAAATTGTTATTTTTTACTTATGCGCGATCCTCTTTTTTATATTTTAGGAATGTGAATTAGGTAAGAAAGAAGTAGTAGGTACAGTCGTCTTTAGATATATTGTAGCAAATAAGGTGACTCATATCCTTAGTTAAGTCCAACCAATTAAAATAGACTTTTCTTGTGTTTTGGGTAAGATCCTACAATTTAGCAACGATTTCCTCATATCTCCGGTTATATCCTATTACTTTACGTACCTACTATTTATTATTAGGTACATCCTCTTACCTTGGGTTATCCTAGTACAGGCGCCATCAGATATACTGTAGCAGAAAAGGTGATCAAATACTTCTGAACAGTTTAAATATCAATAAATTCCATACAAAGTGTAAACGAAGTGTATGGAATTTATTGATATTTTAAACTGTTCAGAAGTATTTGATCACCTTTTCTGCTACAGTATATCTGATGGCGACTGTACTAGGATAACCCAAGGTAAGAGGATGTAATAATAAATAGCACGTAAAGTAATAGGATATAACCGGAGATATGAGGAAATCGTTGCTAAATAGTAGGATTTAACCCGAAATGCGAGAAAAGTATATTTTAATTAGTAGGACTTCACTAAGGATATTAGGAAGTCACCGATAAATAGTAGGAAACAACCGAATATATGAGGAAATAATTTCTAAATAGTAGGAAAAATATTAGGACCTAACTGGAGATATGAGGAAGTCATCAATAAATAGTACGAAAAATAATAGGACATAACTTGAGATATAATGAAAGAATATTATATTTTTTGACATAAGAGGATGTCATCGAGAAATAGTAGGAAAAATAATAGGATATAACTCGATGTACAATGACAGTAACCATAAGTAGTAGGAACGAGCATACAATATTTTATATTGTAGGACGAGCATACAATATAAAAAATATTGTATGCTCGTCCTACCAAAGGTATGGTGACATGTCATCTTAAATACCGTTATCATCAGCAACAGTAGTATCATCGTACTTTTTGATGATATCAGTATACTCCGTGCTTTAAGTGAATCCATCTTATTTTAATCTGAATTCACGTCATTTATGATGGGCATTTTTCTCAGTGTGATGAAGTGGACTGATGCCAGACTGATCATGTAGATTCCCTCTTAGTTAGCTCGGTGGCGCAGTGGTTTAGCGCCTGGCCCAGCGATTGCGGAAGTTAAGCAACGTTCGCAAGGGTCGGTCATGGGATGGGTGACCAAAACTGTATTATCTCGAGCTCCTCCGTGCTTCAGAAGGCACGTTAAGCCGTTGGTCCCGGCTGCATTTGCAGTCGTTAACACCCACCAATCCGCATTGGGCCCGCGTGGTGGGTTATGGCCCGTCCTCCTTACCACCCATAAGGAAGGCTTGTGCCCCACAGTGGGGACATCAAAAATGGCTGATGGACAACTATAAATACTATAGGTATTGCTTTTTTTTTTTCTCGCAGTCAATGGTAAAAAGTAGAGTACACAACTCGTGAAAAAAAAATTTCATCTCGGTCCTTTGTATCCCTCGCTTCGCTCAGGATTCTACTTTTGAATCCCTCGCTACGCTCGGGATTCAACTCTAGAATCCTTCGCTGCTCTCGGGATCCAACTTAGTCCCTCGAACTAAATTCCCTCTTTTTTCACTTGTTGTATAATCTACTATTAAAAATATAAAAAAACACGACTGCTCTGCGAAAAACAATCTATACAATATTGCAATCGTTTGTTTCGACTGTTCGGAATCTAACCATAAAGGCATACTTTTGTTTTGACACTGTTCAATTTGCTCAAACGTATGCGAATGATTAGGGTAGAGTTAAGAGCATCGTTTGCAGAAGAATGCCTCATGAGTGACAGCGGCTGGAGTCGTCAGATTGTTGTATATCCGAGGCCGAGTTGAGCACCTATTATGTCGCGGCAACGGCGAGCTGAGAGAGTGAGCCGTTCATTTGCACAGATCGATGGGTAATGATGATTCAACACTGTGCACAGGATGTTTTTTTATGCACAACAGGATAGTGCTTGACTTTCATCTCACCTGTTGTTAAGTGAAAGTGAAAGTGAAATAAGCTTTATTCAAATAAACTTAATTATTAAGTGACGATAAGGCCGAAGGTGGAAGCGCACTACCTTACCTACTAACTGCCGGAACACAATAATTTTTAAATTGTTGTTATGGCGTCAGACTTAGGTATGGTGGTAGGTACTTACTTGGTAGGTAGCTACTTGTCCATCAGCCATTTTTGATGTCCCTACTGCTGGGGCACAGGCCTCCCTTATGGGTGGTAAGGAGGATGGGCCATAACCCACCACGCGGGCCCAATGCGGATTGGTGGTTGTTAACGACTGCAAATGCAGCCGGGACCAACGGCTTAACGTGCCTTCCGAAGCACGGAGGAGCTCGAGATATTATTTTTTTAGTCACCCATCTCATGACCGACCCTTGCGAACGTTGCTTAACTTCCGCAATCGCTGGGCCAGGCGCTAACCCACTGCGCCACCGAGCTCCTCGAAATAAGGTAGCTACTTGAAATAAGGCAAATAAGGCGGACTTGAAATAAGGCCTACCAATGTGTGTTCAAGAAGTTACTGTTGTAATGCAAGTATCTACTACCTTATAGAAAAAACCGAAAACATAACTCTAGCAAAAGAAAATGCATATTTTCCGTATTAATCTGGTCTAAGAAAACATGTGTAGGTACCTATAGAACAGTGAGCGATTTCAGTGAAGAGATATTATTGTTACTAGTAACTTAATATAGTAAAAGAAAATATCTCCCGGAGGTAATAAGATATACTTAGTCACGCAAAATATATATAAAGAGTATACATTTACTACAGTTCAACAATATGTTTAAAAAAATCTCGCTATATACCGGGTTCATGCGACACGTATCGTCTCTTTAACTTCATTTTTTATCGAGAGACCATACAAATGTGACATATGTGACACGTATTTTTTTTTATTTACATTTGGCTAACTTACTAGCACCATCATAAAACCAATATTCAGCTAGCTTTTTCTGCCCTTTTCTTTCATACGCTAGCAAATATAATACCGCTGTTACGTTTGCAAGAGGGCTATTTAGGCTCCTGGTAAACGAAACTGTACTTTTCAAAATATATATAGTCAGGTGAGGTAAGTGAAACACCGGGGTAAGTGAAACACTCAACCATATCTAAGAAACTATCGTAGTTTATTCTCATAGCGATGTGTCGTTAAATCAGGAATGACGAATTACTGCCCTCAATACAACACAGATATAGCTGCGATCATTAAACTAGCTAGTAAACCAAAAAGAAAATTAAGTTATTTTTACAAACCATAAGTGAAAATGATTTTAAAAAAAGAACGGTCTACAACAACCTAACACTTTAATTTAATTCTTACTAACTTTAACCATGAACTAATTTTAATCAGACACTAACTTTAATCAATACGACAATATTTAACACTAAAATAAGTATGAGAGAGCACTATAACGCCACAAAGAAACGACCGTCGCATCCAAACGCCGCGCGCAAAGTGAGGCCGTGCCGCAGGTGACGCCGTCTTTTATACAGCGCCGCTCGGCCCGGGCTCGTGAGTGGGGGAACTTGCTGAGATTATGTTATAAAATGAAAATTACGTTTTTTTGATAAATCTTTGAAACTGGACCCTATTTTATTAGAATTTGATACATTTTGGATGTTAACGGTTTAAAATGATCCTTTTGTCCTGTTTTTAATTAAATTGACTCAATATTTAAAGCTATTTTGGCCACTGTTTCACTTCCCCCTTGTCAGGGGTAAGTGAAACACTTCTTAGCCTTTATATTCTTTTCGTGATTTTGTTGCACCTGTCTAGGCCCGCCGTTGCCCAGAGGCAACGGTCGCGAGGTCCGTACTGCAAGTCCTTAGATATTTATATTCATACCGTTAAAGGCTGATTTAATTAGGAGTACATTGCCTACACAGCTACTTTAATTGCGAGTTTTACAGCTTTACTAAACCTTGTTAAATAAAAATAAAAATAAAGTATGTTTCACTTACCCCACCTGACTATAGTTCATAATATTTTGGGTAACTATAACTATTTATCTCCAGGACAGATTTTTTCAGTCCGATAATAAAAGCAGAGCTTTACCAGTGATAAAAGTTACTACCTTTAGCTTTAGACTCTTTCCACGCTAAGAACAGTTTATTTCGCTATGTCAAAACTATTACACAACAAGTATAATATTTTTGGTAAATTTAACCTTATGTGAGTGAATGAATTAATAGAGTGAGTATTATGAAAAACTACGTTTTTCTATTGTTGAGATTTCAGCAGGCTACACTGAGAAAAATGCCCATCATAAATGACGTGAATTCAGATTAAAATAAGATGGATTCACTTAAAGCACGGAGTATACTGATATCACCAAAAAGTACGATGATACTACTGTTGCTGATGATAACGGTATTTAAGATGACATGTCACCATACCTTTGGTAGGACGAGCATACAATATTTTTTATATTGTATGCTCGTCCTACAATATAAAATATTGTATGCTCGTTCCTACTACTTATGGTTACTGTCATTGTACATCGAGTTATATCCTATTATTTTTCCTACTATTTCTCGATGACATCCTCTTATGTCAAAAAATATAATATTCTTTCATCATATCTCAAGTTATGTCCTATTATTTTTCGTACTATTTATTGATGACTTCCTCATATCTCCAGTTAGGTCCTAATATTTTTCCTACTATTTAGAAATTATTTCCTCATATATTCGGTTGTTTTCTACTATTTATCGGTGACTTCCTAATATCCTTAGTGAAGTCCTACTAATTAAAATATACTTTTCTCGTATTTCGGGTTAAATCCTACTATTTAGCAACGATTTCCTCATATCTCCGGTTATATCCTATTACTTTACGTGCTATTTATTATTACATCCTCTTACCTTGGGTTATCCTAGTACAGTCGCCATCAGATATACTGTAGCAGAAAAGGTGATCAAATACTTCTGAAAAGTTTAAATATCAATAAATTCCATACAAAGTGTAAACGAAGTGTATGGAATTTATTGATATTTTAAACTGTTCAGAAGTATTTGATCACCTTTTCTGCTACAGTATATCTGATGGCGCCTGTACTAGGATAACCCAAGGTAAGAGGATGTACCTAATAATAAATAGTAGGTACGTAAAGTATTAGGATATAACCGGAGATATGAGGAAATCGTTGCTAAATTGTAGTATCTTACCCAAAACACAAGAAAAGTCTATTTTAATTGGTTGGACTTATCTAAGGATATGAGTCACCTTATTTGCTACAATATATCTAAAGACGACTGTACCTACTACTTCTTTCTTACCTAATT
The DNA here is from genome assembly GCA_950108535.1 of Agriphila straminella. Taxonomy (NCBI): domain Eukaryota; kingdom Metazoa; phylum Arthropoda; class Insecta; order Lepidoptera; family Crambidae; genus Agriphila; species Agriphila straminella. The sequence goes on along the minus strand of OX467306.1, from coordinate 6,034,609 downwards.
CACATTCCTAAAATACTTAAAAAAGAGGATCGCGCATAAGTAAAAAATAACAATTTAAAGCATGTGAAATATAGAAAAAGTAATAGGTACCTTCATAACTTGGCAATATGCAATTGCATTAAAAACTTAAAGAGAACAGGAAGACACGTGTATAAAAAAACAGAAATAGTAATCAAGAGTAATTTTATTTATTTTTGAAAGTTTAATTATTGCAATATCAATATTTCTTTTTGAAAGTATGTAACGTTAATTTTTACAATATTATTTTTTTACTTTTATATAAGTAATTATTTATTAATAAATGTATTGTACAAAACATTTGTTATAAAAAAGACACCAAAAATAATGTACCTACCTATTCGCAAATTGAGCACATAATAGTACTTAATTATAATAACACAGGCTTATAAGCTTACGGTGTACTAATCCGAAAAGGACTCATTGTACTCATTATGGTGAACAACTTTTACTTTGGGCACAACATAATTCGACGAAATTTACTTAAGGTGGTACCCTGAGCGAAAGTGGTGCAGCGGTGAATTATATTTAATATTATAATTCTAATACACAATTTTAAAAATATTTATCGTGGAGATTTTAGGGCCCACAGTCTAGTATTTTTAGACGGTATCGTTACATTCCCTCGTAGTCACTGCTAGAAGTAGATTGCAATACTGCTAAAAGTGGCCGTTTTTGACACATTTGCTATCTACTTCTACGAATGACTACGAGGGCATGTAGTGATACCTTCTAAAAAAACTAGACCAAGGGCCCTAAAATCTCCACGATAAACATTATTAAAATAATTTTCTATTTATAACTTATTAAATAAAAACCGCCTTAAGTAGCAGCAGTTTTTTTCGATTTCAGAGTTTACCCGATAGTAAAAGTTATTTAATGGATGAGTACAATGCCCCCCTTTCGGCTTAATACACTATGCTTATAATCCCGTACCTTTATGCTTATAACAATCACAGTATTTGTCAGTCAAAAATAATTTACATAGTTAAAAATAAATACCTATTTAGCATGTCACAACTTACTTACGTACCTAATTATACTCATGACACTAAGAACAATCTTTAGGAAAATCCATAAAATATGCAAAATAATTTAATAAGTAAAATCATGATTCGCTTTCAATGACTTAAGATAAGAACCACCACCCAGCATTCTGCAAGATACTGTGGGTTACACCCACCGTCTCCGTCAAATCCTTTCAATATTTCTGCTCGTGATGTTTGCCAATCTTTCCTGGAGCGACGGGCAGGAGCCGCAGGAGGTATGTTAAATAAGCAACCGAGGAGTAATATGACAGCAATGAAATTTAGTCTCTGGTTTTGTATCTGAAAAAAAAATGCTTATTGTATATAACACTACACATTATTATTAATTTATTTTTTTGTCAAACGAGGACAGACCAGAATAATTACATAAATCCTTACCGTCACAAACTGCTAGTGTGTCTGTTATTTTTTTGCGAAGAAACTTGTGCTTTGTGGTGTTCAGCTTCTGCCGGGCAGCTTTTAAATGGTGTCAGATGAAGCTTCGAAGCTGTCGAGACCGCCGGATTTTAAGCTAAAATCAAACATGTAATTTGTGATAAGAATTCAATGTTTTAGGTCCATTTCAATGGCAATAATATGATCATTTGATTTTTTCCTTCAAAAAAGAAAATTAAAATTTACCCCAAATACGTTTTTTTGTCCTCCAAAATGATACGTTTTATATAAAAAGTTAATTTTCTTCCCCCCCCAATAAAGTGTGCACGCGCACGCGCACTACATAGGCTTGGCAACTTACCTTCAAAACGTTGTATATAAGTATTGAGCTAGATTCCATTATTTTAGCAAGTCATGAGTTGCTTTATCCATAAGTATTGCACTTTGCACTCACTCACATTTAAAAAAATAGTCAAATATAAATAAATTCTGTACACGCTAAAAACTGTCCTTGCGACTCTGCGACTCCGACTGACTGAATGGAGAGAATATACAAAACGAACGACAAGTCGATGAGTAAGGAACGGCGAATTTACGTGCTGTCATCGTATTTTTTAGGAATCATACAAAAATTGATGCAAACTCTTAAATAAGTTTCTGTAATCGTATTTTTGTAGGATTCATTTTAATTTTGATACTATAAGGGGACGTCATCGTATTCTAGATGCTTCTTCTCAAATACTATGACATCTTTTTATGGAAGGTGGCACTTTCATTGTGATTTAGAATTATAATCTTATTTATAGATTATCATACATATTTATAGGACAGTGGGCTATTTTCTATTACATAATGTTATAATATTAAGAAGATAATATTATTTTTGAAGACCAATTTTTACGATATAATATTTTGGCCAAAACTCTTAAATAAGTTTCTGTAATCGTATTTTTGTAGGATTCATTTTAAATTTTGATGCCAATTCCTTATATTTTAAGTGAAGGTAATCTCAAAATAAAAGGAACTGGCACATAATTTTATCATACTACTATAAGGGGACGTCATCGTATTCTAAAGATGCTTCTTCTCAAATACTATGACAACTTTTTATGGAAGGTGGCACTTTCATTGTGATTTAGAATTATAATCTTATTTATAGATTATCATACATATTTATAGGACAGTGGGCAATTTTCTATTACATAGTGTTATAATATTAAGAAGATAATATTATTTTTGATGACCAATTTTTACGATGATAAGTGTCATAATATTGCCTTATTTAACCATATAATTCGACTACATCATAACACGTTTCAAGATAGCGTAATATAAACCTATTATTTCCTTATTTTAGGACAACGCACTTAATTTAAACGTACGCCACGATATTTTAAGATTACCCCAAAATGACATTTTTCTCAGTGTACGCAATGATTTTGACGTCGATGTCCTAAAAAAAAAATAATTTAACAAATAAATCCAAAAACACCAGTGGATTTATGCCAAATTATCTATGATACTTATAAGCTTTGAAAAATATGCAGGCATTTCATTTTTAAATTAGCATCATCCTGTAAGCCAAACGACTGTAACGAGCGCAGCTTACAGCCAGTAACCGAGCCCCGTACAATGGGTACTTGCGGTCCTAGTCGCCATAACAAATATTGGAATCAGATATTGGTTCCGCTGCCAGAGAACGCTGTAAGACGGCTGTAAGTCTATAATTCATGCACATTTAGGGACATTGTGGAAGCGTAGGTATGAACTTTAGAACACTGATTGCCTGCGCATACTCAATCTTAAATCCGAGGGTAATATAATACTTACTACAATGTAGAGCTTCGTATGATTTTGCTTAACAAATGTAATTCAATAAATGTTAAGCTTTGAATATTCTAACAGTGACTGTGATAGTGGCCAATACAGACTGTATAATTAGGTACTATCTCATTCAGCATCAGCACACAGTTTGACGCAGTCGTAATTATTTCTCGACAGGTAGCCGAATTCACCTCATCGAATTTTGTAAAATAATAAAACTATTGACATATTTCCTTTGATTATAATATATTTCATAGTTAGGGGCGCGAAGAACCTATAAGGTATCTTATTTAGTCACTTTATAAAACATATTTCCGATACTCTTTCCGTAGTTTGCGTCACGGTTGACGGTGCCATTCAGATGTTCGTTGCGCGGGAGTTGTTTTTTGGTAGAAATACTGCTTTCACGGAGTATGCCGGGTTTGTGGGCTATCTATTCATGGGAACCATCGGAATTGGACACGGTAGATAGGAGCTGTAGGCTGAATATAAAAGTAAATAAAATGTTGAGGCCAACTAATAATTATAATTGGAAGGCCAAAAGTTTGTACTCTAATAAATTAAGATAAATAATCTTTAAAATTCAAAAAAACACTGAGTACCAATCAGAATAGTTCGTCACAGTTAACTTTTTTGAGGAGTTGCTTGAAACATAAAAACATTTTCATTAAAAATGCATTTGACCTATCTAAGATACGTACCTTAAATTCAGATATTGCATTACACATTTTTTATCGTAATCAAATCACCGAATCACCAAAATTAATTGTTTGTCAGGCGAAGTAATTTAGCTAAGTGAAATTGACTTGCAATTAATTAATTACACAATTCATTATTTTTAGAAACCTTAAGTTACATACCTTACCTACTAATTCTGAATAAAGAGTTAATATGCGATGCTGCTTAACCAAATTACAATTTCGCTGAAATGGTAATTTGATAGCTGAGTTATTCGTTGCTTATTTGTATGATTGTAGCATAATACACTTATAGCTTTCTTGCTATTGTCAAGAATAAGGTAGGTGTAGCAACAAAGTTTTATTTTATGTACAGTGGCGAACAAAAAGTATGGGTATAGTGGTACCGACGGGCGCGCGACGGCGGGCGGCAGTGGCCGTGCGTGACTGATCCACTCAGAGTAGAATTCACGGCAAGTCAAATGTTTAATTTGCTCTATAAATCACGCCATTAAAAACATTTCAAGGGTGTCATCGCGGCACCGATCTCATTGGAAACGTGACTGACCGCGCGCTGGGTGGCGGTAGCGACTTAGCCTAAGACTGCTTTCTCGATGAACGGATTTCTTATCTTGAAAAAATTAAATTACATTTATTAGCTCTTAATGCTGAGATAGAGCTTTGAAATAAACTATTATTTAATTCATAAACTTATTATTGAAAATGTTAAAATTATCAGAATTTATATTTCTTGTTATGTCATCGACATTTTCAACTCATATGTTGCAAGCTTAGAGTAAGACGCGTTTCACGAAGCCGCGATGCTCGAAGGTTGCAAGTGTTCATATCAACTCATATGCTGCAAGTGCTTCAGCCCGAATTTATAGAGCTTATATTTTTTTAGGTTAAGCCACGTCACAAAACAAAATCTAATTGATTTATTCTATTCTGGAATAAAATTCCGTCTTTCACCCATTGTGTTCGAATCCTAACATTCAACAATGTGTGGCTCCCGTTCATTAGAAGAATATCATGTCAGCCTGAGCCGTACCATAAAAACTCGGACAATGAAAAGACTAGTCCATTTCGTAACTCGATGTTGGTATTTGGGGTATTGTTAGTGCACAGTTGTGTGGCCAGGCTCGGCTCCCGTCCGACGGATTCAATTTGTCGACAGTAAATTGTATTCAAAGTCAAAGTCAAATAGATGATACAATTTTAAAGATATCACTTTGAAGATTTTGAAGGTATCATAGTACGTACTTTTCTAAAAGATTTAGATTTTACGAACTTCTTATAACGATCGACTTGTTTCCATCAGCCATTTTTGATGTCCCCACTGCTGGGGCACAGGCCTTCCTTATGGGTGGTAAGGAGGACGGGCCATAACCCACCACTCGGGCCCAATGCGGATTGGTGGGTGTTAACGACTGCAAATGCAGCCGGGACTAACGGCTTAACGTGCTTTCCGAAGCACGGAGGAGCTCGAGATAATACATTTTTGGTCACCCATCCCATGACCGACCCTTGCGAACGTTGCTTAACTTCCGCAATCGCTCGGCAAGGCGCTAAACCACTGCGCCACCGAGCTTAGAAACGATCGACTTAGAAACTGAAAATTAGATTCCTTTACAAAACGTCGAAAAATAGCAAACATGACCTTTTTATAGTTACCTACGAGTATTTAAATGGAAGAAAAAGTGACGCTGATCTTTTTGCCAAAATTAAGTTGTAAACTCCAAATACGGCTAAAAAACATTTGTTTTGCCCATAGTTTTGACAGGAATTTTAAAAATATAGATATATTCGGTAAAAAAATTGACTCAATTTAAAACAAGAAGGTAAGTATAACTATTAAGAAATATGTGTAGTTAAAGAGTATAATTTACTAATTTAGGTAGTGATACAGTTACCACTAGCATCATTATATCATATTTTATGTACTTTGTTTTTGCGTTATAATTATACAAATTGTCAAGTGTTGTGGACACGTCATGTTTTTGTGTTAGTCTAGAGTACATCGACTCCCTTAAGAACTATAGATACTATAGTACTCGTAACAAGAAAGTTTGTATACTTGTACAATACATATACTGTTTGTGTTACAAACACTACACTGTTTCCTTAAATAAATAAAAAAATATATGAGCTTTATCAAAGAGTAGTTTAACTCTTCAACGCCCGGAAAATGAGACACAATAGAAAATCTATTGTGTCTCGGTCGCTAGTGACCGCTCCGGCGTTAATGAATTAAAGAAGGTCCTAAAATTGTTTAATTCGGTTTCTAGAAAAACAATAAAAACACCCAATAAACTCTCTTTCTGTCCACGGCCGGCGGCGGGCGGGGTATGCGTAACCATTTTCTGCAGAAAACAGGTGAGTCGCCGAGTCGTCTATTTAATAAATAAAATTCATCGTTTATGTAATTTCCATAAGTCCCTACCGTCATCCGAGTCAGTACGCGTGCACATCAAGTAATTGGTTGGAATAGCATCGCGTCCGCGTTGCGTGACGGAGGAAGTCGGAGGAAGCGCGGCTCGAATTAAATTAGATTAAATTGATTTATCGGTGGTACAGCCCTCCCTCCCGCCGTCACAGATTCTAATTAATGCTATTCGATTCGGGAATCTACTGGAAAATTACCTACAGTGAAGATCTGCCCGGAGGGTATTTTTTGTCAACGTCGTAGTTGTCGAACTGTCCCTATTTTCATATCGAAAGTGGTAGCTGCAAAATAAATTAAATTTAAAATCGATATAAATATTTATATCTAAACTCGAATAATCAGTAGGTGTACCGATTATGAAAATATATTTTCTTTGGATTCTTCAATTCTTCTAACACGGCGGGGTTAGTCGGTTTTGTCACTTTTAACGACTGCTCGCGCATTGCAGATAGCAACTCATGGTAGAGTCACAGGACATTCCCGAAGGCATAGGGTACGCAACATAAAAAGAACGTATTCATAAAAGTTCTTTACTTCATAGAGTTTGTCTGGAAAGTTGGTAATTAATTTGCATTGCCATTGAATTTGTACATTAAATGTGTTTGCGGAAAAAGAAATAACAAGGCATTTTGGAGAAATGATTTATGATAAAGGACCCTTTTGTCTAAATAATTACGAAATGCAATCTCGTGAGAATGTTTTACTGTAAACACTGTGCCTAATTGGCTTTTGTTTTAAAACTACTTAAACAAGATTATAATGAAGTTTCATATGTACGGGGCTTATTCCAAGTGTGTAATAAAGTGGCGTAATCTAATGTACTTTATTACTCAAAGAATTGTTGTTTTTAATGAAATGTACGGATGCCTGCCCACGCATAATAGATTAAGTAGCCACTAATTTGCATAAGTCTATAACCGTAATTGGATACACTAAACTATTATAATAAATATATGTTATGCATAGATACCTCAGCGAGTTTCCTGATACTTAATCGCGGATTCCATGACTTAGAGATTGTTGAATTATTCAGCGTTTCCTAAAGAGTTTTTACTCAAGTGCTGCAAGAAATTATAGCTGTCAAACCGGGTTATGTTTGTGCAGGCAAGTGTTTAGCATATTCATAGAGCAATTTCTCTAACTTAATCATCACGTAACGCCCCATTAGCAAATATTACTTAACGCTAAGAACTTAATTATCTCTTTAATTCCATTATTACCTTTCATAGGTGTTATAACCACTAGCACGCATTCAATACGAGCACGGATGGTTAAGCAGTTCCACTGAAAATCATGAGATGAATCGCGCAAAAAACTCAATGTAACCGGTGCGTATAAAACGATTTATACGCGATAATACCGATACATAAAACATTTCATTATAGGGAACGGAGCCATTATTCAAAGATATTTATTCATGTCGAATGATTGCCTTTCTTTTGTGAGTGGACAATGGCGTCGTAGGGCCTTATTCCATTTGCGGGCTTCGCTCACGGGCGCTTTGTGCGCTCGCGTGTTTTGTTTCGAGAGCGCGGCTGAGCCGTATTCTATTCTTAAATTAAATGGAGCCAAGATTGATGAGTTTGGACACGACCTGTGACACGCACTACCGAACGTAACGCGCTGTTCGTTTGTTTGGAATCCTCTTTATTTCACCCTAGCGGTAATTACACTGCTACTCGGTTGCAGCATAGGAAGATGATAATGTGCTCAGTTTGGGAGACACGAGCTCTAATGAAAAAGGTACAATAACACACAGCCCATATAAAAAGAGCATCTCAAGTATGATCTCAAGTAGCTCTCAATCTCAAGTACTCAACGTTGAGAGCGGTTTATAAATTCGGGCCTTTACAAACTATAAACCCTGCTGTTAAATGTAATGTAAACTCTGAAAACCACCACATGGCTGAGATTTTTTTATATTTGTATGGAAGACTGCAAAGTGACAACTATAGACGCTAATATAGGTACTATTGTTTTCGATATTCAATCCCTTGGATAGGCAAAAGAAAAACACAATTTCATTCTAAGGTTGTATGCATGGTACCCTATGTACCATATATTCGGCTTTATAAGGATATTTATGTTCTGTGTTCTTCCCTATATAGTTTAATTTATTTTTGAAAATTTAGAGTGTTCGAAAAAAGAACAACAAAATAAAAGTAAGGGACTAGGTTTTATGTTGTGTCTTTATTCATGGTGTAAAAGTAACTTCTATAGGGTGTAAAAATAAAATATCACGGTAGGTACCCACAAAACCACCTTATTACCTTACTATAGATATGACTTTTCTCTACTTTTAAAGTAACTTTAATGTATGTATTTCTTTTTTAAATGTTGTAAGTACCTGTGCCTATAAGGATTTTTTGTACGTACACACATATTGCGTCAGTATAGAGTAGCCGTATTAAATTGATGTTAATTTATCACCCAAGTCTGGGTGTTAAATAGTCATCAGTGGACCAACACCGGCACAACACAAACAACTATGTACCTATGTAATAATAGCACGTTAATATGATTTGATTTATACACATACATATGTGTTGAATAAATCATGTTTATGATGATTAAGATATTCTAGTGGTAGTATACTTAAAAAAATACCGCAACAATAATATTTTTTTATTCCAAATTCTTTTTTCTTCCAAATAAATTGTGTTCATTTTTAAGCTTAAATTGTCGGGATTTAAAGTTGTCCGTTATATCTATAACTAATGCTTACTTAGGTGTCTTATCTTATATTTAAAAAAGTTAATGTGTATTTGAACCCGCTCTGTACCACTGATTTGACAGCAAAATATACAGAGTTGATTGTAGGAATTATTACGCAATCTAATTGGAATGCGTTTAGGTTTGTTACCGTCTGTCAAATATAAGCTCTAGCTAGACTTTTAGTTTTTTTATGTTTATTATTTATTTATGGCTGATTTTTCAATCCTCAGATAAATGATATAAGTCAGTTTAAATATTAACCAAATCATATAAATATAATTCAAAAATGTGACAGACAAACGAATGACAAGCATTTTCAATTCGGCAGTAAGTATACCTAATACGCTCTCAAACGATCTCATAGATCTAGGCATTGAAAAATTAGCCCTAAGTCTGTTAATATGTATATTTTCAAAATAATAAAACTGTTTTACAAGATTTTTAAGACCATTGTAATCAATATCACATAGGTACTAATTTTTGTTTGTAACTTTTTACCTATCAATCCCTAACAAATATTGCTTGGTGGGAATATACAGCTTTAGAAGTTGCGCGTGAAATTGGGCCACGCGTGGTGGTTACCCCGACCGGCCCTGTAATTTCCCCGCCGCCATTCCCCGAAACTAACCGAATGCTAGTTGTAATGGGGGCATTTGTAAACAAAAACAAAAGATTTGAGTCGGAACGGGTTGAAGAAGATTTTTTATATGGGATTTTTATTAGGGTAAACATTAATTTCAATAGAAAGGTAAATTAACGTCAAAGAATCAAAGGTATAAACGTAGATTTATTATGGTAGAGTAGAGAGCATCGTATCAAATAAAAAACACGAAAAATTCAAAGTTAGCGTTGTTTGACCGAGCGATCCCGAAGCGAGGGCGAAGCGTCTCCGTTTCAGCTTGGGCTAAAATGCTTTCGTATATGTCTGTCCGGTTTTCCGTCCGTTCTCCTCTATAGGTCACATTTCTCAATCGATTCTCGTAAAATTTTGTGAGCAGGTCCAATAACTACCTATTTAGATTTTTTTGTCGTTTCAGTTTTTCGAAATTTTTCTAAATTAAAAATCATATTTAAGCTGCTTTGAATATTAATGGTCAAAAGCTTCACAGCTCACAGAGCCACTAGTATATTGGAAAGAAGTTGCATACACCAAAATAAATACCAACGTAGTTAATCTAAAGGGCCATAGTAATGGGGGTTAATACCGACGAGTCTACGGTTCGTACCGATTTTTATCTCAAACGGTAAGCCGACGTTTCCATTCTCGTAATTACAGAGTTTAGGCCATAGAGTGAATTATTACGGCGGTAATCAACGGAATAATTGTTATTCGCGGCTAGTGTTTGGTGAGCGTTTTTGTGGTCGCGCCGCTTCTGCTGGCAAATTGAATTTTGTACGATTGCCGTATAACGGTCCGAGTAGACGTTTTTGTCCGTATGTTTTTGTTTATACTGTTAATAAATTGCGGTGCCTCTATCGTGTTTTGCAGCGCGTGTGCTATTAAGTGATTGAAGGCTATAGAATTAGGTTTAATTGGTGCTACGTATACAACACTCTCTTGGCACCGTTTTGTTGTTTTGAATAACTAATTCGTCATGATTGTTTTAAAATAGATTTAGTTAGTCTAAGTTTTTATGACTTGAAACAGCTATTAGAGCTTAAGAATTATGATTACTTATCTAATTTAAAATAATATTATTTTTAATTGATTTGCATGCTAATTATGGTATGGCAAAACTTGTGTACATCAATCTTTTGTAACATCCTTTCACACCAAGTTTTATGCAAATAAATGATTATGATTATGAGAAGGTAGATAGTTAATTCTCATAAATATTTAGTACTTTTCAACGCATAGGTAAACAACTCAGAGACTCAACATAGACAGTACGTATACTAATGGGATAATTACAAATGATGTCCGACAGAGTGTTTGGTAATAGTCTTATAAAGCCGAATATGTTAGATATTTAAGATGAAAACCACCACTTTATTGTTTTTTTTATGATAAACTGCATTGTGTTGTGGCACCCTAGACCGAAATTGTGTTTTAATTTTTTCCATTAATGGAATTGGTTATTTTTCCTATACATACAAATAAAAAAAACAAATTTTCTCAGCCTTGTGGCGGTTTTTAGGTTTTATAATAATTTTCCGATGTTGTATGCATCCATATTCGACTTTGTATGACTATTGCCATTGCCAAACAGCCCGTATAGTAGAAATGAAAAGTATTCCACTGAACAGTCCCCCCGACTGCAATGAAGTAGGCGACCTCTTACATTCAAAAAGTATTTAATTCCTTTTTCTATGACGTTATAACATCCGGTGTGACTTTTTTTTGAATGTTGATTTTATATAATGTATATCTTTTTGGTGATGCAGCGCCCCCTGGTAGTCGACCACCATAAAACATGGCTAAGAACTTGCTCTGAAATGATACCTTTTGAATGCAAGAAACCGCAATGAAATCGGTCCAGTAATTTTCAAGGAAAATGGAAACAAACAATCTCTAACTCCAAATGCATATACCTACAACCTGGAGAAGACAATACGACAATAAATTAAATCATCGGTGACATAGTTCATAGGAGTATTTTGAAACTGTCAAAAAATTCCTAGGACCGAAAAAAAATCAAACAAACTAGGTAAATAGCATGAAAATAGATTGTGCTAAATAGGGACATGAAAAATGTCAGAAAAAACTCAGATGTAGAGCCCAGCGCTTTCAGTACATAGTTAGTGAAGATGAAACTTAGAAAATTCGCCAAGCTTTCGCTAAAGCTTATCATTAAATTTTTAGATAAATAAAAAATATTTTTTGTAGAGTAACGCCGATGTAATTGCATTATCGAGTCAACACAGAGCAGTGTATTTTTCATAAGTTCCTTTGACAGTAGCTTTTTATTCGTTTGAGTGAGACGAATTCTGACTCGCCTGAATTAATCACAATGGAGCTATAAAATTACGCTTAAAACAACATTAAACTCCACCACTAAATTGAGTACCCACTTACAAACACAAAGGCCGCATTAAGCATACACTAAAATCTTGGCTATGAAGAAAACCTATCGTGCCTTTACCCCCTAGCCCATTAGTTATTCAAGTCAAACTAAAGCTTTTAAAACAAAACACGGAAAGTACGGGGTAATTTATTTTCCCTAGGGCGGTGCCACCCTCGCAAATTCATTACCAGCAGAACGTGGTGCTTCCGTTTCCTTATCCAACCACTATACGCCTTAAACTCTTATTACTAACAGACTGTAACGCTAATTTTCTTATACAAAGCTGTTTGTAACGTCTGTCACTAGACCTTTACACCTTTTGAAAGTTCAATGGATTACGTTTAGTGAGAAGGTTCCGTAAAAAGTCGGTGTTTTAGTACGGGTGTGGTAGCGTAGAAGGATCGCGATTGCATGGACTTGACACGGCTCTGACTTAGTTTGCACAGCCAATGTTTAAGGGAAAACTAACATAAACTTTGATGCACACACGCGGCCCGGCGCGCTTGTCGGATTTATTGATTCCGAGCCGCCGGCTGTGTACGCAAATTAGGTTTTGTTTATATTTGTTTCGTTTGCAGTTTTTTAGGTTTATTACTTTTCCATAATTATCTGCATGCAATGCTATTGAAATAATCACAACATAGGTTTAAAAGACTTTCTGGTTTTCAACACGCTTTTTTTAAATTTTGGCACGAGGGAACCGCGACCGCGAGTTAATGAGCAACTTTTCAGTCGATACATGCGTTATTGTCTAAACATCTGTCATTTGGGTTTGTATTGATTGTAATCCATAACGCTAACTTTACACTGACAAATGTTCTATTTCTAGTGAAAAACAATGATGGTAAGATCTTATGACTTAAAAAACTAAAGCATAATAATAGGAGGACGTAATATGTGCGAGGAGAGGAGACTTGGCGTGTACCTATAGTGCCTCGCAGGTGGAATGAAGGCACCGCTCGCTCGAGACACTAGGACGAGTACACAGTCTAATCATGACATTCACATTTGAAGCCCGGATTATATGCAAATGCATATTGCATGTGCATTTACATATTTAACCCCTTTCAGTTGTAGTTGCATATTTTAGCAAGAAAAAATAATGGAAATCATGATCGTAGACACAATTTGTCTACAGAACATTTGGAACAGTACTAAGTCGTATAATTTTTAAAGGTATAATATAATACCTTCAATGTCAATATATTTTGTAATTGACTCTTTCGCAAACACGATTGTTATCGTTGAGTAATAATACTTTTTTAAAATAAAATACCTTAAAAAACCAATGTCACAACACAATACATATAATAGAATGCAATTAATTAATCCAGATATTTTAAACACAGAACTTGTGCGCTCCTAAATAGAATATATTTCAGCAATGGTTGTACTGCGTTTCTCCATACTTCGCAGTCTCTGCTGAGATATGTAATTCAATAACAATAATCGGATTCTCTTTAACGCCGACTTGTATAACCCATCCGCGGAAGAAAGAGTTAAATCAATCATTTATTAACAGAAAATCAACGTTAAAACTTTGGAACAGAGACGTATTTCGCTTAGTAATGTTTAGTCTACATGTGTTAAGGTTATGAAGTGCTTTGTTGGTAATAGGGCGGCTGGTTTGAGCTTGCAAGTAACAAGTGTTACGTGAGCCGGCTCATTGTTCCCTGTTCTTTATAGCTGTACAGACACTCGGCTGTTTAGTAAGTACCGGTTATTTCGAGACATGATTAAAGGTTGCGAATGTAAAGCTCAGCTCATGAGAGTACCTATCTAACAAGAAACGTGCACTAAAAGATTTTACTTACACGTTCTGTCTAAGGTCTCGATTCTGCATATCGATGGTTCTTGGTAATCGGTAAATAATTAAAAAACACTATTTGAGATTTTGCAGATTTTCAGGATTAAAATTACTTTTGATTTGTTTTAAGGAACTACATTTCGTATCGTAGCGTCATTAATCTCAAACCAGAAGACCAGCATTACATTAACAACTTTAAACTGTTATAATTAGAATAAGTTGGCTGAATGAGCTGCCTCCTTAGTGAGCTCGTTGCGGCATATTTCCATACAGTATCTGTCTTGCACCGCCGCGGGCAGTTACATACGGAATTAGTCTTGTCCATACATAATGTAAGGGCTACCTACAGCCACGCTCGCAGCGATAACTCTGCCTGTTTATACATCCAAATTGCGATCTCACCGATTTGCCGATCCCAGATAAGAAGCAATTAAGCGACCACGGATATACAACACGAACATTCCCGTATATATTCCCCCGGTTAATAAATAAAATCTTATATTTGCGCTCGCCCACTGCCCAATGATGTATAACGTTTGTTAATTAGGTTATCTCGCGGCCGGCATCTACAAAGGGCATGCTTAAAAGGCTCGTTGATATTAAAAACGCGGCTTATAACTTTTATCATAAATCACCCTCTGGCTGAGGCGCGAGGGCGCGCGAAAACCTCTATTGAGAACAAAAAATATGCAAGTAATGTCCGACGAGCCCTGAGAGCTTTTTTGAGTAGACGCTGTGCTTAGAATTAATTATCTGGTGATGGCAGTAATAGCGAAGCGGTGTCAACCTTCGAGGCGGACTTCTGCCAAAGATCCCTATCAGCGATTCACTTAAACGCTGCTGTAAGTGAAATTTAAATTGCTATATTGCGTTGCGTGCACGTTGATTATATCGTATCATTTTTCGCAGAGCATTACTTTTATTTCGTTTAGAATATAGTTCGAAGATTACAAATCTATCTACAGTATTTCATAAAAAGTAAAAGAACTCATCACGGATAATCTAATTTAGTATTTTTTATTTAATTTACTTAAAAATAGTTTAGCCAGTAAAAGTTTTAAAACTGCTTGTGTAACGGTAGTGAATTAAAAAGAATCTCAACAAAATCTGACAATGCACATTATGATTCAAATAATATTTTCATTAAAATAAAATTTACGAACTTCGAAATAAACTGAGAATCGCCGAGTGAGCGTTGTAATTGGAAATAAATTTATATCGATACGAATATCTCGAACATTTTCCCTTTAAAATGTCCAAGTTCGTTTTAACGGCTGAATCTTATGAAGGATAATGTTCTTTAGGGTCGAGCTTTATGGTATGTTCTTGTTTGGAGGTGATGTAGCTCATGAGATGTTTCGGAGGTCGGTGGTTGGTACATGCAGGCATAGAACGAGTGGTGCAAATTCGTCACGGGTGCTTATCGAGAAGGCACTCGATAAAGGCATGTCGATGTTTTATTATAACTGGCAGGCTCGGTAATCACGCCAGCTCTCCTTTCGATGAGCTCTCATGCGCTTATTAAGTATAGCCTATGTTGATCTTTTTAATGTTCCATCGTAAAATACATGACTGCGATTTGCCAGCAATTTACGTGTGAGAAGTGGATGTCACCACTTGCTGCACATTTGAATCTTATAAGTTTAAAAAATCATGATAGCCGGATTATACTCTGATGGACATACACTGAAAAAACGTAACGGCTATAATTAAACAAGTTACTGCTATTTACAACCGAGTAACTCGCTTCGGAGGGAGCCTGCAATGTTTGTTGCTAAAATTATACAAGTCAACTTTGTTAACGTATGTTGGTAATATAAACCCAGTAAGTTGGTCAAAAAATAGGTATCCAAGGTTGGTTGCTTCTAACCTATTCACTCAGTAAACTTAGCAAACCTATTTACTATAGTGAATCGAGTTACTCTGTGAACAATACCCAAGCTTCTTAGTATTACAAATCAATTCAATCGGTAACTGCAACAACTAACTTGGTTATAGAAATAAACACAACTGTCACTACAGCCAACGTGCTTTGTTGTGTTTAGCAAAGTAATTCATTAGGCTCAAATATTTTGCTTCGTAAAACTAGCTAAGTAGCTTGAATAATGTTAATTATGTATATTGGGTAGGGACAGCCAATCTACTTTGTTACTTCTACTCAATTCAATTTGTTATTATGTAGCCAAGTTACTGTGTACTGTCAATCGTGTTCATTGGGTAACTACAAATAATATACTCTGTTCTTTTTAGTCAATTAAGATTAGTATATTTAGCCAAGTTACTTTGTATTTTTAGGCGGGTTTATTGGGTAACCATAGCTAAAATACTTTATTGCAGGTACCAATTTAAACGACATATATGAAGCTACTTATATATTTTCAGTATAAGCTGAACTGTGAGTCACAGGTCAGCTTATACTGAAAATATATAAGTAATTATTGTTTATTTTTGTCACTTCACTGTACCTCCTACTGTTATAAAATCATCATCATCATCATTAGCCTCTTTGGGTCCATTTCTGGAAATAGGCCTCTCCAAAATTCTTCCACTGGGTCCGGTTTTGCGCCTCCATCATCCAGTTGTGTCCCGCTTGTCCTCTGATGTCGTCAACCAATCGCTTTGGAGGGCGGCCTCGTGGTCCTTTGTTTGCCCATGGTCTTCATTCAAGGATCCTTCTCGCAAAACTATTGCGCGTTTTAAAACAAACCCGGCAAAATTCAAAATAATGGTTAAAAGTTGTTGTTTTTATGTAAAACTTTAACCTGCCTTGTAGGTGTGAGGCAGCGCTTCAACAGACGTTCGTCACGCGTCAAGTCACACAGAGAAATGGCCAAATTCGCAGGCTATGCAGCCAATTCCTTGTTTATTATTATCAAGTTACTCGGTTAAAAATAGTGTTTGCTCATTCTATTGATAATTGCCGAGCTGTGCTTATTTACCAATAGATAATCAACTAGTTTGTTTCAAGTAAGTAGCATGGTTATATGCATCATAGGGAGTTATTTAATTCTAGCCAACTATGATTATGTTTAAAATTAAATGACTTAATTATCATTAAATAGTAATGTAAGCTTGTCTATTTTGAACCGAACCCTATGTAAATATTAGCCAACTATGGTTGTATCAAAAATTAAAGAACTTACTTATCATGAAATAGCAATATAACCTTGTCTATTTTTAACCAAACTCGGTGTAAATTTTAGCCAACTATGATTGTCTAAATTTAAATGACTTACTTATCATTAAAAAGTAATGTAAGCTTATCTATTTTTAACCGAGCTCTATGTAAATATTAGCCAACTATAGTTGTATCTAAAATTAAATAACTTACTTATCATAAAATAGCAATGTAACCTTGTCTATTTTTAACCGAACTTGGTGTAAATTTTAGCCAACCACGATTGTCTAAAATTAAATGACTTACTTAACATTAAATAATAATGTAAGCTTGTCTAACTTTAACCGAACTTTATGTAAGTATTAGCCAACTATGGTTGTATCTAAAATTAAATAACTTACTTATCATAAAATAGCAATGTAACCTTGTCTATTTTTAACCGAAAACGGTTTAAATTTTAGCCAACTATGATTGTCTAAAATTAAATGACTTACTTAACATTAAATAGTAATGTAAGCTTGTCTATTTTTGACCGAACTTTATGCTAGTAATAGCCAACTATGGTTGTATCTAAAATTAAATAACTTACTTATCATAAAATAGCAATGTAACCTTGTCTATTTTTAACCGAACTCGGTTTAAATTTTAGCCAACTATGATTGTCTAAAATTAAATGACTTACTTAACCTTAAATAGTAATGTACGCTTGTCTAATTTTAACCGAACTTTATGTAAATATTTGCCAACTATGGTTGTATCTAAAATTAAATAACTTACTTATCATGAAATAGCAATGTAACCTTGTCTATTTTTAACCGAACTCGGTGTAAATTTTAGCCAACTATAATTATGTCTAAAATTAAATATCTTACTTGTTATGAAATAATAACGTAAGCTTGTCTATTTCGGTAAGGGTTAAATTTAACGAAGCGGTAATTTAGAAATAAATAAGTGCTTTGTTAATGATAGCCAACCATATTTAGCAATACTTGCTTGTATAATATTAGCTAAGCTTTATTGCCCATTTTAAATATGTCTTGATTGAATGCAGCCGAATAATTTTTAACAGAGCTAAATTGGTACTTTGCTAAAGCAAATTTTTTTCAGTGTAGATATTTTTTATGCTTGATTTTTATATAAATTATATTTTGTATTCATAAGATTGGGGAAATTATAATTTATAATATCCTGTACCTATCCGTGAAAGCTTTCGCTATCATTTAAGAAGAAGAAATCAATTTAGCTTTACTCCACAATTTCTGTTTTAAAATAAAAAGGTAAGTAATTAGTTATCCAGGTTGTAGGTAGCTGTAGATCATGAAAAAATATTGAAAAATAGTAGTTAGGCAACTCATAGCACTTGCGGATTTATTCACTGGGAGATTATGTATGTGAGCATTTCTGAAGAAAATAGTTTTAAATTTTTTACTCCATCGCGCGGAGTTCGAGAGAAAAATCGTACTATGCGGTAGGTAGAAGAGAAGACTGTTGATTCGTAAAGGTTCACGAAGCTTCAGTTTTTACACGGTTCGTCCACCTCCCGGAGCCGGCGAACGGTACCGCGGTGCCGTCAAAAAACTTCGTCGTGACCGTCAACATTCACTTTTTTCATTTCCAGAAATCGATGTTTCGTCGCAATGCCCAGTTTCCACCAACTGGTTAAATATTAGAGAGTTTTTGTGTTTATTTGTGGTTCTATAGAAATTGTCGCACGAATCGGACAATGATTCATGCGCAGTCGGAGAGTGGGTTTACGAGTAACTTCTGTGAAGTTATTCGAAGGTACAATTTTATTTTCATTATCAAAATCAGATCAGTTAAAATTTTAGCTTAATGTAAAGTAAACCGTACCTATAAAAATGAATAAAATAAATATGTAGGTAACTATAATACTTCTACAGTCTTAATAGGACTACCAAAGTAGGTACCTATAGGTACCTATGTCTTTCTTATATTTTAACCCCCTTATAAAGATTGTATAGCAGATGTATAGTTACACAGTGTGTTTGTCACTTTCTTTTCAATGTCAAACTCATATAGTTTGACAGAGAGTAACCATTGTGTAACTATACATCTGCTAAACAATCTTTATTAGTAAGGGGGTAAGAAAAAGTTAATACAAACAAATATGACAACGCTTAACTTCAAACGAATTCTAGGTACCAACTAGCCAATATGCTAATTATTGCGTAAATGTATGAAAACTGCTTAAAAAATATTTGAAAATAAAACATTTCAATTTTAAATTTATTATTAGTTACTTAATTAAACAATTATTTATTCGTTTTATTAATAGATGTTACATAGACTACAAGAAGTGTTTTATTGAAACAATGAAAATTATGAGAAACTTTTTAGGTAGGTACTTATTTAGTCCACTGTATGGCGATTCGCATATTAAATATGCTACCGAATGATATAAAAGTATTGTCATATTTTAAGTTTAAATCAAAATTATTAAATTTACTAGCGGACAAAATGTATTATAAAATTGCTGACTTCATTAGTGATAGGATTTGACATTTTTTATTATTATTACTATTGTTCTTTTTTTAATTTATTTTTTATTCTCATTTTCACAAAATAATCCACTCTATTGACATTTTCTTGACATTTAAACGATGACTATATAGTGCACGTGAATTGAAGTAGGGAATTATTATTTAATTGTAATCATGTTTTTTTTTCTCACTGTTAACTTATAACCTAATTTAATTAAAATGTCCTTATCTTTATTATATAATTAAATCATTAAATTTTTGCACATCGTATCCACAACGATAGAATATGTTGGTAATTAGTAATTTAAGAACACAATGTACCATATTCACGCAAATAAACGATTACTACTACTATACTACTAAACTAATTTAGCCATCACTGAAAGTTCTTTTCTTTACAAATACTTACATGCCAACATTAGAGAATTCGATGGGCAAGGTTCATATCCTAATTAGTAATAATTTGGGTAGTCATTAGGTGTAATTAACTCTTTTGTCATTTAAATGTAAAGCTCTTTATCGGTACTATCCTATTAAAAAAGTTAATTTCTCACGACAAAGTTTTAAGGAATTGTAATTTCCATTTTTGCGTAACGTTACCTAAGTAATATCAGTTCTTCGGATACTTTTAAGCTTGAAAACTCATATTTTGTGAAAGTTTTCCATGTCTGTTTATTAAAATTATGCACCTACAGGTAAATATAATAAGGTAAATATACACATGAAAAAACATTCATAAAAGAGATCTTTTATTCATGGAAATATTTAATTTAAAAATATTGCATACACAGACCTAAAGTGATTGCATAGCTATAACGAGAAAATTGTAGGAAATAAATAAATGGAAATTACCGATATACCTGCCAATTACATGCATATTGTTACTTAAAAGATTAAATACAGGCGAGTCTCATTTATAACTTAAAATTCACTTACGGCACCGCGCACCGCCATGCCGCCGCCGGTACTGTTTCATCTCGCCGGTTAAATTACAATGCTGGGAATTTTAATAACACTCATTCATCGTCGAATCGGTGTATAATTCAAATCTCTTTTTCTGTATCATCGTAATTTACATACGCTAAATAAAAAGCGGTGTCATCACAAAAGATATTTGGAGGCAATATAAACATAATATCAATTTAAATTCCTTGTTAGTGGAGCGAAAGCCGACATTATATCTGAGTGTCGGGGTCTCTGATTGGTCGAGCGGTCGGCCAATGAGAAGAGAGGTGGTGTGCGGGGCGAAGGGAGGCAGCCGCGGCGGGCGGGCGGGCCGGCACCGGGCCCTCTTCGCCTCAGTTACTCTCCACATCTCACGTTGAAGTGACGTGCACACGTTTAGGTGGTTTTGTTATTTATTGACTTTGAGAACATTTTGTTCCCTCGTTGGTGGAAGTGACAATGCCGCGACCATCGCGTGAATCTTACGGTGACCAAAAACCTCCATATTCCTACATATCGTTGACGGCTATGGCGATATGGAGTTCCCCGGAGCGCATGCTGCCTCTGTCGGAGATCTACAGATTCATCACGGACCGGTTCCCTTACTACAGGCGCAACACTCAGCGCTGGCAGAACTCTTTGAGGCACAACCTGTCATTCAACGACTGCTTCGTGAAGGTGCCGCGGCGGCCGGACCGGCCCGGGAAGGGGGCCTACTGGACGCTGCATCCGCAGGCCTTCGACATGTTCGAAAACGGATCACTGTTGAGGCGCCGCAAGCGCTTCAAGCTGCAGAAAGGAGAGAAGGACAACTTGAGTGCGGAGTTGGCTGCTCTCGCGAGCTTTAACAGAGCTTTTCTTGCACGTCAAGCTGGCGCGCCGCCACCTCCGGCGATGCCGACCGCCAGCCTGTACACGCCGGCGATGTGTCCTCAGCTGAGCCCGGAGCCCGCGGAGCTGCCTGAAGTCGGGATGACGATGCTGGTGCGGGAGCGGCCGCGGCGAGCGTTCACGATTGAAGCTTTATTAGAGCCAGAGCCACCGCGATCTCCACCTTCGCCGCCACAGCCAGTGATGGCGATGGCTTTACCGCCATACGTGGTGGCAGCGCAGCGGTACCACGCCGAGCTGCTGGCGGCGGCGCACGCGCTTCGCCCCTGCTACTTACCACACCCGCTGCCCGTGGCGTGACATCACGCGCAATGCCCTACACACTCGTGCAATGCTAGATTGTAAGTACACAATAAAATTGTAATATAAAAGTTATACCGGGGTCGTCAATTACAGACACCTCTAGCCTGTGGTTTCACCAAAAACTCTACAAACTTGGTTAATACGTTCAAATACCAAATACGGAACAGCATTTCATGTCAATTTGCATTTACAACTTTTATAATAAATATATTCTGATCTAAATCAGTTCGTGTGAGTGGCAAACTGTATAGACATTTCTTTAGTGACATCATCATCTATAATCATAGCGATCTCACTTGTAGGTATGTACTGTAGTTAATTAAACTAATTAAGTAGACCAGTAATATTTTCATATTTATTATTCGAATAGACATTTTGTTGCATTTCTTCATTCACATTTTTTAAAGAATCAAATCATGAACTGTAGTTACAATTAGATAATTAACTATAGTAACGAATAACTTTTCATTTAAATATTTATATAGATAGGTACATTCCATTTAAAAAATAGCGTTTGCTATATGTTTGTAAATATAACTTGATCTCTATGATCATATTATAATTTTAACGTTGTAGATATTATTATGATAATGTATATTAGAAAGATGTACCTACATTAAAATGTTATTTATTGTAGCTAAGGAAACTATGATATTAATTTTATTGTTTATTTTTATAGATTACTACTTATGATTGTAAATATTGTTTTGTTGTAATTAAGCTCATAGGAAAATTAAATTGAATGATTATTACTTGAAACAACTTGGGTTTTTATTGGCAATTATTTACCTTACTTTTTAACCTTTTTAATAACCTTACATATATTTTTTTCTTAATTTTATTTAATTTACAGTTGTTTTTAAATAACGACTAATAACATTTATAGATAACATAAATTTTAAACTATTTACATACCTATGTTGATTTTATTCATATCTTTTTCTGATAATCAAAATTATTTCGGAAAGACCAAAATTAATATGAAAAAATATATAAAAATAGATAATTTCTAAGCAGATATCTACTATTTAAACCGCTTATTCAATTATACCCACATATACCACAAAAGCTACAGCAAATTTTTGGCTTATGTTTTATATTCTAACGGTATAAAAAATAGACTTCATTGTAAAAACTGACAGAATCCTATTATACTAGCCATAAAAGTTTATGTAGTTTTCATACTTTTACTTCTTCAGAGGAATTAATGAAAAATATATTAATTTAAAGATTGATAAAGTGATATCTACTGTACTGATACAGCAATATTAACGATAAAGAAAAAATGCTTTGTAAAAAAGTTATATTCCCTAATGCAAACCTCTTTTCTTCGGTAAAATAAAGGTAAAATTTTGACAAACAAAAGAATGGTTGGAAAATTCTACAGTCAAGCAAAACAATAGGCTAGTTGACAAAATTTCAATAACTGCTTAATATTTTAGCTTATTAGGCATTTTATCGAAAAAAATTATTTTTAATCGAGCGTTTACATTATAAATTTCGCGTTTTAAAAAACCAATTTTAATTTGGTTCCAAAACGCACAAGACTGTCATGGCGTCTTGAATGACGTCACGCCGTGCGAAACAAACCAAAGAGCGATCGTGTCTTCGTACGTTATAGCTAGTTTTTATCGTTTAAAAATTAATTTCTCATATTATAAGTACTGTATAGTGCCCCAGTGTGATAGCACGACTATAAAACGCCAAAACAATTATTTATATATGTTCCAAACAATGGAGAAATACGGAAAAAGTGGCTAAAACTTGCGTTCGGTTGTGGTTAGGTTGCACTCGGAGTGTAGGTTTGGAACGCGCCTCCGGTAGTGATACTCGAAACGTCAAAGACAAGATTGGAGTTTCGCACGGCGTGACGTAACGCTTTCTGATTGGTGTTCACTGTCACGTGACTAAAGGTTTCATTTTACGAAATTTATTTTTTAAAAATATTATTAATCTTTAACGCTTTTAATAATTAAAATTGTTTGTTATTTTCTCCATAATATAATTAATCATTATAAACCCCTATCCATTATATTTATTCTTAATGGAAACAAGCCTATTGACTGTACGAAAAACAAGACAAATCTGTTTCAAAAAATAAGTGAACGGTTTAATATCTACAGCTATAAAGAAAAAAATGCTTTGTTAAAAAATTTATATTCCCTAATGCAAACCTCTTTTCTTCGGTAAAATAAAGGTAAAATTATGCCTTACAAACAAAAGAATAGTTGGAAAATTCTACAGTCAAGAAAAACAATTGACTGTACGAAAAACAAAACAAATCTGTTTCCAAAAATAACTGAACGGTTTAATATCTACAGCTATAAAGAAAAAAAATGCTTTGTTAAAAAAATTATATTCCCTAATGCAAACCTCTTTTCTTCGGTAAAATAAAGGTAAAATTATGCCTTACAAACAAAAGAATAGTTGGAAAATTCTACAGTCAAGAAAAACAAATGACTGTACGAAAAACAAAACAAATCTGTTTCCAAAAATAAGTGAACGGTTTAATACAGCTATAAAGAAAATATAACGGACCCTTTTCGGTGGTCCTATTATTCTACAAACCTATTTGGGACGCTCTCTTTTTGAATTTTAGGGGTCGTACGTGGTCGTACAACCTTCGTGGGCGGTTGTGTTGAACAGGGTACCGATGGCCATAGTATATATGACAAAAAGTGGTAGCGATGGTGGTCTGTTTTCACGGTATAACGTGGCGTGGCGGTCGCGATTGTCCGCTAATAAGTCGTGATATTAGATTGTGCGGTGCTGCATCATGCCCATCCTCGTTAAGTTGCGGCTTCACTAATAATCATATGCTTGCCTTATTATGTACTTAAAAGCTATAAGCGTCGTTCTTAATTCAATTTGCATTTATTATGTTCGCACGAAAATAATTGATTGCATTATTAATTAATCAACATAAGATTAGTAAATAGTATAAAGTTGGATCCACACTTGTATGATTTTGGCGTGTTTGGTTGTGTGTGCGTTCGAATACCTAATACTGTATCAAAGATACGACGTAAAGATACGGTGATCTGACACGCCAAAATGATACAAGTGTGGATCCAGCTTAAGAAAAGTACCTAATTAGAAATTATTTTGGCGAAATCTTATTTACAATATTTATTTATTTTTCCCATCGATTACTTATAACGAAAATCCATAAAGGCCAAATTGCACGGATAAAAAAAAACAAAAAGTAATAAGTAAGTACTGAAAAGTTCACAGGTCCACTACGAACCCTACGAAGCATATTTCAAACTCAAACGATTAATATTATTAATCAGTGTTGCCCGCTACATTAATTAGTGTTAACTGATTAATGTAGCGAACAACGCTGATTAACACTCTAACGAACGTCTAACGACAAGACACGAAAAGGATTAAGTAAGGAATTCGAAGCAAAAGGGGAAATTAAAAGAAGTACATTAGTAAGTACTTATTTATAAAGTACTTATGTATCGCAAGAAAACCTTGGAGAATTTGCGTAATTCAGATCAAATCAACATTTGTTTGACCAGATGGTCGCTATTGATAAAAACTAAAATAAATATTTTTGCAAAGGTAAAATAAATGATAATGAAATGAAAATTACAAAATATTGATACCATAAAAACAAGGACTTATTCGTCAACTCGCCATATCGAATCTGGCCCAGCTGCGAGTTGGCGAATTTTAATTTGTGAATGCGTCAACTCGCCATCTCAAAATCTAATAAATCAAGCTAATTTTATACCAAATTTCAGCAGTTTAGACGTGAATTCGTAACAAACAGACATACACACTTACACTGCTGAAATTTGGTATAAAATTAGCTTGGTCGGTAATACAGGGTATGGTTGATTCCCCCTTTTAAGTGTAAAAACACCTGTACTGGGAGAAAATCGCTCTTTCATAACAACATCAGTTTTTCGTGTTAAAAAAAAAACAAAAAAATTAAATAACAAAAATATTAACTCTAAAACTCTACAATGTGATTGTGTGTGTATGTGCGTGTGTGAGTAATAATAAATAAAGCATCATCAACTACATTTATCAGCTATCTATCAATTTAGCACTTTAAAATTAGGAAATCCTTTTTTTTAATTGTATTCAGTACCATTAGCACGAACAGCTATCGAGAAAAAAAACGCGCGTAAAATTAATCGATAGAGAATTATCTATGGAAATTTTAATTTCGCTATTCGGCGGTAGATGGCGTTGTACGAATTTTCAATACAAAATTGCACTATCGAATGATTTTACGCGCGTTATTTTTTTCGATAGCTGTTCGTGCTAAGGGTACTGATGTAGATCAATGGATCACAAAAAATACCTAAATGGAACACAAAGACGATTTACCTAAGGGGATAATTATTTCTAATACCAAAGTTTATAATTTATTACCAATTACGTTAAAATTATATGCCAATAAAAAATCAACAGTAAGTTTATATTTATTGAACTTATTATATTTTACGTACTTATAGGTAGAGTTCGTAAAACAATTAAATAGAACTTAGTAGAAA
Source organism: Agriphila straminella (assembly GCA_950108535.1). Lineage (NCBI taxonomy): Eukaryota > Metazoa > Arthropoda > Insecta > Lepidoptera > Crambidae > Agriphila > Agriphila straminella. The sequence goes on along the minus strand of OX467306.1, from coordinate 6,008,421 downwards.
TAATGCTAATTAAATTAAATTCTAAAGAGAAATAGGTACCGTATTAAGAGACAGCATGAAATAAAACATCTTCATCGATGAATAATCAATTTAATTTTCTTTTACAACAAGCACAGTTACAAAGTCATAAAGTAAGCAATTAAACAGATGTAAAATGCAGGTCTCAGATAGGTTACCTACCTAGTTAGAGGAAGCATTATTATCACGGTAAAGAAATGTTGCCGTGTTATTATGCTGTGATATTTATTAATTATTTTACCAGATTTTATTTTTTTATTATTTTACCATATTATGTAAAAGTTTCAAAACAAATTTCCAACATACCAGATGTGAGAACTTCTTAAAACAATAAAGTGTTAACAAGTGTTTGTTCAAGTGTGGCATTGCTCTGCGTGTGCGTCATTAGTCAGGTGTAATTAGACATGTAACTAATTATAAAGATTCACCATCGTATTTATATAATGACAGCTGGCTCACTATCTCTTTAATTACACTTGATACCAAATTAATCTGTTCTTCGCTATAAAACATTAGCTAATAGGTAAGCTCCATTTTTTCTTTCAACATTTTGATGTATTGAAAACATGGGATTGGGAAGTAAGAAGTTGTTGGTCTACTCTACTGTCTCTACGCTTAGAGTTAAGAGGAGTACATTAGTAAGTACACTACTGCTACAGAAAACAATTATAAGGGTATATGAAGTAAAAGATCGTTTATTTAATAGATAAGAGGGCCTAGCCAAAGTAACATTGGCAAATCTTCGTTATCGCTTCGCTTTCGACACATGTATGGGATTGACATAAGGTTTCGTTAACAATCGAATTTTAAAACGTCAAATCCATACATATTTCGAAGCGAAGCGATAACGAAAATTTGCAAATGTTACTTTGGCTAGGGGGGAAGGTAAATGTATATTGGACAGCCTGGGTGTGCAATTTCTATAGCCCTTTCTCTGTCTGATATTCAGACACATCGTTCGCTAGAGCAAGGATTCCGCTCGGTGACGGCCGTGAATGATGTTTCCGAGTGCGAAGAGATAGAGCTTTGGAAAATGTTGTATCCATCAGCCATTTTTGATGTCCCCACTGCTGGGGCACAGGTCTTCCTTATGGGTGGTAAGGAGGATGGGCCATAACCCACTACGCGGGCCTAAAGCGGATTGGTGGGTGTTAACAACTGCAAATGCAGCCGGGACCAACGGCTTAACGTGCCTTCCGAAGCACGGAGGAGCTCGAGATAATAAATGTTTGGTCACCCATCCCATGACCGACCCTTGCGAACGTTGCTTAACTTCCGCAATCGCTGGGCCAGGCGCTAAACCACTGCGCCACCGAGCTATACTTAAAAATGTTGTATCGGGCGGCTCAATGTGGCTTGGCCCTAAGGAACCTTAAATGCTTCTAATTTAAATTTTTACTTTATCAGATATTTTAAGTAAAACGTAAGTATATTACTTTAGTACATTATGAGACAAGTTAGCTTAGGTTGCTTATTGCACACAAGGCTGTGGGTTGCAGCCCGAGCCGCAGGCGAGGGCGTATAACTCAGCCGAGTGTGCAATAAGCAAGAGCTCACGAGTTTCATACGACGTTTTTCAACACATTTGCGAGGAAAAAACAAAGTAATTTATCACACATCAACAAAAATGGCAAAAACAAAATATGATAATTATGGGAAAAGGCGCGCATGTTTTTTTTTCACACGCCCAACTCAAGAATATTTTGCGAACAAAAGGGTGAGGAGCATACAGCCTCTACTAATACCTACTTCAAAATTATAATTTTAAGTGACAAAATGCAAATATTTTAATATTTTATAACTAAATATTGTGAATTATGTATAATTTGATAATAATTATATATTTATTTGACTTAATTAAGGACTTACACATTTATTTATTCCAAAAATGTATATGAATTTTCAGCAGCATAAAACCTCTTTGTTGTCAAAAAAAAATAACTGTACTACCCGGCTAAATTGGGAATGCTCTGCTTACTCGCATAGAACTTGCAGTAAGGTACTAATTTCACTTTGTAGGGTTAATTCTATTACGAACTAGTGTTTAATATATTATTGCACGCGTTTGTTATAGCTCGGTTTATGGCCCTAAAAGCGATGTATTAGGGCTCACTTTACGAGCAAGTGTGTTGAAAATTTATTATTTTGACAAATGTTACGCGTATGCATACATTATGCATTGCTAGAAGAATAGGTCTTAGTTAAGTATCCGTATCCGTGAAGTAAAAAAGCGTGTTATAAATAAGAAAACTCTTCTTATTATAGATACATTTTCAGAGATCTTTGTTAGACTCTCAAGTAAAATTACAATATTTCTTAAAATTTGTTACCAATTTCACATTTTTAACCGACTTCATCAAAAGGAGGAGGTTCTCAATTCGATTGTATGTTTTTTTTTTTATTTTTTTTATTTTTTTTTTATCGTTGTTCGCGCGTATCTTCGACATTTATGAACCGATTTAGATAATTTTTTTTTTGTTCGATTGAGTTTTCTTGCGAGATGGTCCCATTTAATTTTTTTTCAAATCGGTTCAGTAGTTTACAAGTAATCCTGAAAATACTATGATATTAAATCAACTAACTTGACAATTTTGTTATTTATGAACCGAATTAGATGATTTTTTTTGTCGGGGAAGGGATGCCGTTGTGTAGTCTTTTTAACCGACTTCAAAAAAGGAGGTAAGTTTTCAGTTTGTATGTATGTATGTTTCTCCGCGATTATCTCACGTTTGGCTGAGCCGATTTTTCTACCTAAATAATATACCTACACTACCTAATGCAGAAGGTACTTACACTAAAAATAAAAAAATAAAAAAATTGTTTAAAAAACAAAAAACCGACTTCAAAAAACCTGCCTCTAAAAAAAAGGAAGAAATAATATACAAATCATTAGATACGCATTATCATTGTTATAATAAAACACGTCAATTGAAGTCGGGTGGGGCTTTTAGAATAAAAAAAGGAAGATGTTCTCCAGCCCCACCCGACTTTAATAGACGTGTTTTATTATAACAATGATAATGCGTATCTAATGATTTGTATATTATTTCTTCCTTTTTTTTAGAGGCAGGTTTTTTGAAGTCGGTTTTTTGTTTTTTAAACAATTTTTCTTGGTTTAATTTTTAGTCAAAAATAATGTGTTTTTTAATCCAAAATTTAAGTTATACAGTATCTCTGAATGAATCCCAAAATAACTTAAAGGACAGGTATTAACAATATTTGTTGTTTTTCTTGTTTACTTTATTTGTTCAACTGCCTTTAATTACTTTGCCTTTGCGTCATGACTTCATGAGGCGGGTGCAAATATTTAAATGGAAAATATTAAAAATGTATAGTTTATTAATCATGTGACAGGTGGTTATTTATATCGCTTATGTAATGCATAAACTTATTATACTTAAACAAAGTTTTATTAAAGTTTGTGTTACATTGTTTTGTTACATAAAAAATATTTTTGCAACAATGTTCATTTTTGAAAAGTAGACTAAGGTCTCAAAATCATAGCATCCAACCAATCCAAAAAGTACGCATTTTCATTATTTAATTTTTAATAGGAAATCACTAAAAAGGAAACTTAAACATGTTTTATTAAAAATAATCAAAATTTAATTTTGCACCTTGTCCAAGAAATTGATCTTATTTGAAAAAAGTGCTAAAATAACACATTTGGAAAGATTAGAAATTACAAAATGGCCAAAAACATTAAAATCCGAATAAACCGCAACGTAAAAAACATGATTTCACATAATTCTTACCCCCTCTGTCTGCCACGGCACTTATATCAAGGTGTTCTGGTAAATATTTCGTTCTCTAATACGGGACAAGCAAAATAAACCCAATCTTTTCCAAATAATAAATATTTGTAGAGGCAGCTGTTTGAGATGGATCATTACATGAGCCTAAAATAATAATCGGTTCTCTTAGCACTTCTGTTGACGTTTTTGCCCGAACACCTTTGCAGGAATCGGCGTAGCCTATAATTTTGGAATTAATATCTAACACATTGTGTCTATCCGTCGGTCGGCCGGTCGATTCGCCGTTTTTATAGCTTTCCCGACACCGTAACTACTAATTATTTCTACCACGATATCGCCTTAAGGGGCTCCAAAAATATAAAATATACTAAAACAGACCCTTTCACATAAGATATAAAGGTGATAATCTCTTTTCGGAACGGTTGCTTTGTTTCTATAAAACAGTTTAAACTTGCATTTTGGTTAATTTCATCCTTTTAATTAAAACGGTGTTGGTGGATAAGAAAATTAAACGTTGAAAAATAAATATTGGATTTAGTCAGTATCAGTACACCTATTAGGTAAATGCCAAAAGTTAGTGGAAATTAAATGAAAATTAAGTACCAGAGAGAGACCGCTAAACAATCTGACCTAGTTAGTCATTGTTGAATCGATTTTGTTATTCGCACAAGTTATGCACAATTTCAATTAGATATTAACACCATTTACATGATAAAAACTATTTATTTTAATATCAAATTAATTGAATAAAAGAAAGAAAGGTTCCACGAATCGTTTGACGAACGTGGCTAACCTTTTGAAAGGCATCGCGACAAACAATCGTTTACAATCGCGTTTACGCATCAAGAACGTTTCTATTCTAAATCAATTGCCCCTCCCCCAGTGGGGGAGAAACAATGTCGTCATGGCGATCGAAGTGTGTCGTTGTGTCGGTGTGTCGCATGACGTCGGGCGGCGCGGCAAAGACGACACGCTGCGGTTCCGGCGATTGTGTGTCCCGGACCCGCCCCTTGAGCCCTCGACCGAGCCACGGCGCGGTCGTCACCTAAACCTGATTTGTACAATCTGACAATCGGATTCTAAATATATTTAGTTAACATAACAAAGCGGATGTGTTTAAGCGAATATTGTTTCTTTAAGAACTTGGTGGTGTATCCTTTTTGATGAAGTTGAGTCTTCATAATCTGTCGGTCTATTGTTAAAATTTAATCATGCTAATATAAAATAACTTTTAATACCGATTATTATTATTATTATTATAGTTCTTTATTTCAGGCAGAGCCCATATTAGTGTTAGTAACAATTATCATTAAAAAACTATGGTTAGTAAATTACAATAAAATATTAATAAACTTACACGTCATTTCAATTCAAATTTATACCATTTTAACATAATTACAATATTATTATTAATTATTGAATGAATCATTTAAATTTTAATACTTATTGTGTGACACTGCACCCACCGTTGTAATAATGGCATATCCCACCTATCAATAAATACATTCAGCATGCTATTAGTGCTTATAACTATTTGACGTAAACATTTTATTGGAATTAAAATCGTTCACTTGCAATGAAAACTTTCCACCGCCAATGTCATAGAGAAATAGTAGATTGTTATACAAGACGCTAAAAGTACCCATTGCATACGAGGTATTTTTATTTCCGAGCTTTAGCGAGGGAATAAATAGAAACCGAGTTACAATGGGTTTTAGCGTCGTGTGTTACACTATACTTTTCACTACGATTGCGAGAAAATAAAATACAATATTAAATAGTTTATACCTACTTACTTACTTCCGTAAACGAATCCACTCGTTTTTTTTCCTCCACTTCATAAACTTTTTGTACAATATTTAAATAAATGATTTGTGCTTGACGGCAGAAGATTAAAATTATTTCTTTCCAATTATAGTCACACAATTCAATCAGTTTGTAATTATAAAAAAATTCTAAAGATTTCGCGCCATGGTACCTTTTTTAATTTCTGCTGTAGCAGCTAAGCAACACAAACACGCATTCTACGATTCACTCTGTACACAGAGTATAAATAAGTCTATGATTTTACCGAAGAGATGCTTTTAGTTCCATTTTCAAAAATAAGAATGAGAAACTGGGGGCCTATTACGAAACTTGGTCACGATAGTCGTCCGCAGTTCGTCGGTTATAGTTATTACAAATATTTTCAATGTAGCTATCGTAGTCCATAGTCTATTGAACGAATAATGACGGATCCACTAGAGAGAAACTGTCAAATTAACGCAATCACTTTGCAATATCGCATACGCAAGTGCTTTGTAATAGGAATCAATCAGAACGAAGCACGGACGCAGCCGCGTGTATCGCATTAAACTTTTCGTAATAGACCCCCAGTATTAAGTCGAGCGAGTTTTTATTCGTGATTATGAATAAAAACTTTTTCGTTTTAGTACGCTCATTGGTAATAGACAAACATTAAAAAAGAAAAAACATTATCCCCTAGGGCTTATTATGCTATTTTATCTCGACTCTTGTACGTTACAATGACGCACTTTTTGAGCAAGAGGAGTGAAAACATTATTGTATGTGTTAAATTATGAAATTCAGACGTAAGACGCGGCCTTGGATTTTGAAATAATCGCGTATAAAAATGTAAACATACGTATGTACATATTTAAATGAGTTTTGCTGATAATATATATATACAGTCACCTACTCGATATTCCTTTCGAATAGAACAGTAAACCGGTACAGTAGCAGTTAAGGTAGCTTTCGGTAGACAGCGATCGGCGACACGTATTTTTCGTCGCGGATATTTTATTTATTTATTTGTATGTACCGACCAGGTATGTATGTGATTTACTCGGTATGTCGGTATGTACATACGTAGGCACGTAGGTATTCATTTTAGACAACAGGCCAAGTTTATTATATCTTACAAGTTTATTCATTAGCTCCTAGAAACATTCTTCAGCCCTTGCTGACAGAAAGAGCAGTTTTTTTTTCAATGAAATTGTTAGCATAATATACTTACTGAAAAAAATCAAAAATAAAAATTATCTAATGGTATAACTGACCCAAGTATTGCTGAATATTTAATTGAAGAACTTTCGTCCAGATTTTTCTCTCAGAGGAAGAAAACTCGCAAACAATATTTATAGTAATAAAACTACGCGTGCTAAGTGCGATAATTTTTAAATAGAATAAAAACTTATTTCAGATATTAGTCGTGGTCGCAAGTCGCTGTCGTGAGGCTCGGAAGTGTACGCTTAGCGGTTTAATGTGATAAATTGTGAGCATTATAAGATAATGTCATGCTCGCTCGACCGGCGTCTGATCGACGCTTCCGTCAATACTTTGGAGGACGCATATTTATTAATTTGTATGCTAATACTGCCTTAATTAACGGTATATATAACTCTGATCAGACTACTAGTTTTGGAAGCCGCTTCGTCTATAGTATTAATGTTTGAATAATTTAATTTTTTATTATTTGATTGGGAAGGAGATGTCGAAATGTATAGGTAAGAAATTCGATTTCGCTTGATGAAAATTCCCATAATGATCAAGCTATTTTATATTTTTTTTTCCTAATTGATTAATTAACATATATGTGGATAAAGCCTTGTATAAGGCTATGGATTAAAGCATTTGAAAAATACAATAATATTACGTTATAAATTACAATCAATTCACGTATTATTTATTCTGTGGCATAACTCTAAATTTACTAATGTTTTAGTGACAGGAGTCAAGACAATTTATAGCTCTAGCGATCTATTAAATAAAAGGAAAACGAAATGTACTGATTATTAGTTAATTATAGGTAATCCTTTTAACATTCATTTACTTAGATCCTCGAATTATAAATACCAGTGAAAAGCGCCAGCATAACATTTCAAATAAAAAAATACAAAGAAATGACTCTACCTGTCACGGCATTACATCCATTAAGTTTTAATTGTTTGCTAATATCACATTTTTTGCACAAATTCGGCATTACAAGTTGCCCATTACAATGCGTGTTTTCGTAAACTACGCGTATTACAAAAAAGATACTGTGTGGGTGAAATAAGGTTGGATTTTGGTTGAAATGCGGAGGTGTTTACGTGATATATTGCGGCCGAGTTGTCATTAGGTCACGTATGGTGTGGAGCAGAGACGCTCATCCTCATCGGCAGTGATGGTGTGAAATGAGCGGTCGCCGCCGTTTGATCTCGCCGCCGATACCGTTCTGTTCGGCGCGTTTTTGTGGCGCGTTAAGGATGCAGCTTTTTGTCGGTTGTTTGTAATGCCAAGTGTGTGGGACTTGACACGTAGGTATCCATTGTAATCCATGCCTGTTTGTTGTTGCATTCCACCGCTCTTATGAGCCTTATTGTAGAAACAAATTTTGTTTGGTTAACTTTTTACGCTGTTGTTTCGTGACGTCGAAAACATTGTTAATATTGCGCAAACGCGAGGAAGTCGGCACTATAGGCGTCCATTAGACAAATTGTAAGTGATTTTGATTCTGTTGCTCATAAACGATTTATTTAATGTTTGCACGCGAGGAAATAAAGTGTCTGGATATCATATCAATTACACGAATGGAGCATTTGCATAAAATTAAACACAGCCATTAGGTTTATCGTCTCTTGTAGGCGAGTTTTTAGATTGCCTATTTCTTAACAATAAATCTATTTTAGAATTATTTCCTATATGTAGTTACAATCATAGAATGATTGTGAGCTTGTTGCGATAGTATAATTTAACCGATTTTTCTTTCGATTAAAAGTGAAAATAAAAATAAAAACTATAAAGCTTGGTGTAGTGTGTGAATTAAAAGCGAAAAAATATTGATATTGAAGGTGAACATTTTAATATAGACATGTCCATCAGCCATTTTTGATGTCCCCACTGCTGGGGCACAGGCCTTCCTTATGGGTGGTAAGGAGGATGGGCCATAACCCACCACGCGGGCCCAATGCGGATTGGTGGGTGTTAACGACTGCAAATGCAGCCGGGACCAACGGCTTAACGTGCCTTCCGAAGCACGGAGGAACTCGAGATAATAAATTGTTGGTCACCCATCCCATGACCGACCCTTGCAAACGTTGCTTAACTTCCGCAATAGCGCCACAGAGCTCCTCATAAATAGTACTAAATATGTAATCATAAATATACTCGTAAATCGATATTGGCGTGTCTCTACATGTTTCGTACCTTTTCTTTCTTATTATCTGTAACTGCATGGCGCTTTCTTGGAGCTGCACTTAAAATTTCATTAAACTCCTAACAACGGTTACTTATTCAGCAGTTAAGACAACCAAAATCTAACATAAATATTTTTTACTCATTGGCAACGAATAGAAGTGCATAGAGCAGAACAAGCACAGAAGTGGTGTGTAATGATGATGTGTTTGTACAACACCCTGTATTTATTTACAGATCAAACACTTGTGTAGCGTCAACGTTAACTTACTAATGTGGATCATTTTACGACATGTGTGTGATTTAAACACGATTTGGATAAAAAAGGTTAACCCGTTAAAAGTAGATCTTGTTCAACCCTAATTTTAGGGTTAACAGGAAAACATCAAATAAATTTCCCAACGGTAGTGTAGCTTATTCACTTTTTATAAAGTTAACGAACTAGTTTAGATAACTTCACTTTAGGCGTTAAACTTCGATTGGTTTAGAATGTTGTAACTCGTAGAGGAAAATTGAAAATGGTGGAATTTTGTTGCTGAATCTATAGTTTCCGTCCTTTTTTATCAATTTACTCGATGAAGATTAGTATTTAGGTTTTGGTTTTATTAAACGAGCACTGTTTTGATCGAATAAAACAAGAAGGTAAGCGTTAGTGCTTAGTCAAAAGGCATTGCTACTGATTTTAAATTGATTAGTTTTTCAAAGAACACAATGAATAAAAGGAGTGTAGAACATTGCAACAATACATTTCATAGCGTAGTGTTCCTGTATTATTAGGTAAAGTTTGAATATTTTTTCGTTTAAACGAATAAAAGAGACAAATTCTAAAATACAGAAATTAATATACATAGGTATAGATGAATGTAATTGAATTTTAAACTAAATTAAATCTTCTTTTCTTTTTTTCTTACTTTTTGAACAGACAAAATAAATACAATTCAGTATTTTGATTTCAGAAATGATCTCAGAAATATAAACGCGACAGGGGACTTTGTTTTAGGCTACGTGATGGTCGTGGACAGTTGAGGTGCTCTAATGAAAAAAAGAAACACTGAATTCAATTGCAAATGGTATCAGTAAATATTGCAAAAACTTGTTTGTAATGAAAAAAATAAAATTACTCAAATAGGATTTACATATTATTACCATGTACCTATAATACTCTTGCTACGAAGAAAATCAATCTTTAGAGGTCTTTGATAAACCAATTCTGTAGATTGTAGCTGTTACAGAAGTTCTTTGTAAGTATGAAGAAGTTAATTAGCAGATCAGACTTTAAAAATAACTCTTGACAACAAATCTGTTACAATTTTGGGCGTTATTGTTACCTTTACTGATGTAATAAAAGAGCATCAATAATAAAAGATTTGTAAAAGAATTATGTGCCAGCAACATCCATTCAATTTGCCGGCGGCTAAAAAACGAAGGTACAGCAACATTAGCAGCTTCTTTGTCGTGCACTGGAACTGATTTTGCATCATTATAAATGACGCGAGATTGATTCGAGCACAATACGGCTGTCAACCACAACGCAGCGAGCGTTGGCCCTCATTGTTGTTATAATAAAATGAAGTCGTAATGAGTAGGAGTGGCGCGATTGAATTAAAATTGTCCCGCCGATGTCGCCGAGACGTCGCCGCTGACAAGCGTCGCTGACGGCCGTCCCCCGCGGCGTCGCGCGTCGTAACCACCGCAGGCGCACGGTAATGGCCATGAACTTACTTTAATTACACTTATTCATCATTTTTGTTGAAAAATAACGTGGGTAGCTGCATCGTTATACGTCGTTTGCGGTGACTCTACAGTTTTGCAAGTAGGTAAGCGCGGTTATATTCGTTTCAAAATTGCGGATAAAAAGTCTTGTTTGCAAATGACTGGTTGAATTTCACTGATTTATTGAACATTATTGGTATCAATTGTTTGGTCCCAATATAAGCAAAGATTGGAAAATGATGCTTACTATAAAGAACTGATATATGCGTCAAGACGTATTGCTGGGATGCAAATGGCAGGTAATTTGGTTCTTGTTCACTCAAAGTTCTGTTTAGTTTGCAATGAATTTAACAATTTCACTTAAATCTATCTGTCTAGTCTACAAATGTCTAGTCTAGTCTGCAAATTAATGTTCTTAGTTGCTCTTTTTTATAACTTTATTATCAGAATTTTCCTCATAACTACATTATGATTTTTTTATTATTTTCACTGCATAATTTCACTGATAAGCACTGAAAGAAAATGTAATAGTTAGAGTTTTTTGCAGCTCGTTGCTACGTTTAAGTTATAAACTTAAGGCTTAGAGTTGGTCTGTGCTCTCTCTCGTACGCTGTCGGAGCGCCGAGGGCCGCAGTTAGCGGCGGGCTTTGTCTTGTTTGTTATTAACAACAATGAGCCGGCCCAGCGGCATGGGTGCGAGAAAGTACGGTTTTATTGGATAGACAGAAATTAGTAGGTAATGGTAAAAAATAATTCAATAGTTTAGTTTATTTGGTATTTATAAGCTACTTTTAATATAAGTAGTTAATATTCCTTTCAAAATAAGTATAAAAAAATATTGTGTTTTCGTCACCGCTGCTGTGTAATACTATATAGTAATAACACTTAAGTTATTTAAGATAAAATGTAGAGTTTAAAAGCCAACTATAAAAACTTAAGGAAAAAGCAATTGGTCGCACTTCACATCAAAAGTAGGTTTCATATGAGTTAACGCGTATTTCTCGTAGCTGTACAATCTCGCCGCGCGTCCGATCCGTGTAGCGGGAGTGATTAGCCGCGCGCAGCCCTGTAATCACGGCCTCTGCTGCCCGAGCGTCTGCGCCGGCGCACCCGCCCCGCCCGCCGCACCCCCGCAACCCCCCAGCCTCGGGCGAATATCTCCAGAGCAAACAGAAAAAAACACAAACAACTCTCGCCGCGCCCGCGCCGTCAACCCTTTATTACCCTATCACCTCAACATAAAGATCAAAATTGTGAGATAACACGCATCACTACGAGATGCTGCACTGTTAACGACCCGACCTGTTTTCGATGCCGTGTGGGAAGATTTAGCGAATTTGAATTTCGATTGCCAGCCGGGTCCAATGGTCCATCCATCACGAGAATTGATGGATTCGGGGCCAAAAAGATGCGAAAAAGCTCGCGAGATGAAAGCGGAGTGGTTCACGAGCGGTATAGTAAGTGATGCTATTATGGGGAACTATTGTTTTTATTTTACACCTTTACGTGTATTAGCATTTTGTGACCTCTAAACTCAATTAATTTTAAATACCAACCCATTAAAACGGAGAGGCGAGAGAAGGTCAGATAATGGCTTATGGTTTCACACTTGGGTATTTTTTCTATAACTGTAAATTATATGAAGTTTTTCTCGTTACATTTACCCTTGCGGATTTAAAAGTATTCTTTATTTATTCAGTGGTATTTTGCCTAATGGTTTAACGTTAATATAATTTATAGAACAAAATTTAAATCCCAACGTCTTTCTAAACTACTTTATGAAAAAGGGGCCAATTATAAAATTAAATAAGGAACTGGAAAACATGCACAAGTTTTTCTTTAATTCCAGAATAAATATTCTTTACTATACTCTCCTCTGAATATACCTACACTAACGATAAATTGAAATTCCAGTGTTCATTGCAGGGTCTCCAGCACAGAATGGTGTAAAAAACCTCGCCGCCCTTCCGTCTGGAGTGCATGCCCTGCGCGTGCGCGCGCCGCTCCGTCTGCAGCTACACGCCGCCTGGACAATCACACAGTCTCAAATTGCATTACTACACCACCACAAATTGATACTTCATCAGTTTAATTGGAATTTGCTGTTTTATGCTCAGAGATAGGCATAAAAATGGAAATTGTTCACATTTTATTGTAATTGAATTCTTCAGCCATTAGCACGATCAATGAAGACGATTTAGCACGGGTTTAAATTAGGGATTAAACGATACTGAAGCAATGAATCGTAAACCAACGATTATCATGGGTATCGTTAATTAAGATTATCATTACCGTGGTATATTACGATTTTTTCGACACCAGAATATTTTGTCAAAAATATTCTAGAAACGGCGTAGCCCCGAGTCCAGTGATACTTGTAATTTGGCTATGAAGGTAATAATCCCTTGCTTGCCGACTGGGGCTAATCTGAGATGACTGAAATCTTGGCTATATGGTGTGAGCAGAAAGAATTGAAAAAAAGCAATACAAAGCTTAATGTGACATTTGAGTTTTGAGGTAAAGATTTCGTTTTGTTCTAGTGTAGTTTCTTTTTAAACCGACTTCAAAAAATGTAGAATTGAGGTTATCAATTCGTCGCATAGATACCTAAATATATTTTATTTTTCTTTGTTTGTATAGGTACCGATTATTGTGCTTCTAACCAATATTTTGGAGATATCACTTGCTCGGCTCATCTCCTAGGCGAGAGGACTTTTAGTATGTTCACACCCTAAGCACGCGATTTCTCCAGAAACTTGTTTAGGGTACCTAAACAAGTCTCTGGAGAAATCGCGTACCTACCTATGTAATACCCGCTTACGTCCTCTACAAGTCCTTTATTATTGATTAGACTACTAGTATTAAGTATTACAGGAATCTTGGCTATACGGCAGTTGTAAATTTTATTTATATTTTATTAGAAGTTTAATCATTAAAATATTATTTTCGTTAATAACATGTCCCATAGTCTTCGTTCGTTCACCAATACCTCTAGTCTGTCTTACTATTGTTTATGTAAAAGTTCTAAAATTTCTCTAAATTGTAAAAACCCATAACCGTAGCAAAACGATTGAAAACGTATAAAAGCGTGGCCGACTCACAGTCTACTCTCAGGGTGGCTATAGTTCAGTATTTATGGTTTTTGTCGTCTATGTCGGTTTTGTGCACCGTGATTGTCCCTTTGTTGCGGTCGTGTAATGATGACGTCGGCCCTTTGAAGAGACGGGGGCGCGGTCAGGTGCCCTTGTTTGCTAGCCATTGTCCCATTTACAGCTTTTGTTTGTTTTTGCACAAAACCTTATGAATGTAAAGCGACCAAGACGGAAAGTCACGCGGCGAACTGTCTCACTTCTTTTGTTTGAATGGTGCGTGTTTCTAATTCATGAAAGTGAGAGAAATCATCAATGTGTAAATGTTAATGACCTCTGAAGACAAGTGGTATCGATTTTCGAATGGGTTAATGAAAAAAATATACTTTTGGTGTATTTTGGTTAATCGTATTTTTTGCTGTGGTAAGGTTTCAAATTAATTTTACAAAATCTGGAGCAGACAGGAGCTAATAAGATTCGTGACAACCAAAGTGGTCCTTTTTGCTGTAAACAAATTTAAAACTATAAGAATGAACGAAAAGCATTGATAAAGCTCCTTTCAGCCCCTTGAATACTTCTCTTGAATTATCAGAGCAATGAATGTGACTTGGTCTAACAGTTATTGATTTTAATTTGTATTTCGTATTTTATTGTAGCTTAGAATAACTAAGTTTAATTTAATATTTATACAGCGGGCGTTTTAAAGCAGGGCCATGAATACGAATTCACTACGCATATAAATCAGTTTGATGGGCGTTCCTTTAGAAAATGAACTCGAAACTCGCGTGGCGAATTTTCCTATTGGCTTGTTCGTCCAGATGCATAGCACGGCCAATATTTATTTTGTCCGAGGCCCACGTCCGGACAACCGTCCGGTTTATGGCGTTACGTCTGCCACATTTCACGGTTACCTTTCCAATTTTCCATTCTTATCTTATATTGCTATAAAAGTTTATGTTTTCGAAAAGATCGCCATTCGCCGTCCGACTCCACACTCCGACATTGGTCATGCCGTCTGCGCGCATTGACACAACTATTTTACTGTTTCAAACGATAAGTTCCTTTACACAAAGGATATTTAAGTTTAATATTGTCCGTTGAAGATGGTATTTTGTCTCTTGCAGGTGGTATACGCGACCCAGTGCGCTGTGGCACTGCTCTTTACCAAGCGTGGAACAATTCTTTAGAACTGCTTATTAAAATATTTGTTGTTCCGACGTTATTTATTTGTACATGTCGGAATCTTTGAGGATGCCGCCCGCCTGTGATGTAGGTGGCGGGTCGTTGCGAGGCCTTTGTGGACAACTGTGACTAATTTTTCAGTTGAAGATAATAACGTCGCAAATTTCCATTCATTTTGAAGATGGCGATATAAAGCAATGTCTTTACTTCATCTGTTGATTCATAATTTAAATTCAAAAACCTTGGCGTTTGTTTTATTTTATTTTAGTTACTATTATACGAATTGGTTACCTATAGTCGCATCTAAAACTAATTACATAAGAAATGAGTAGCCAAACCATAATTTTTATTTCACGACTGCCCAAAAAAAGAAAAGGGTTCATGTATGGTTGTATGGAGATATGTGAGTTTCTTTATTCCACCATTACATCTAAATGTCTGAACAGTTTGGATGTGTGAGGTATCGATAGAATCCTTACATCACCCCGAGTGACACTAGGGGTACGTATCAGAATGTCTAAAGTTAGAATGTCTAAACTTAAAATGGCAAAGTTCAAAATGTCAAAAATCAAAATGCAAATTGTTTAAAATGTCAAAAATCATTATGTTTAACTTCATAATAGCAAAATTTAAAATGTCAAACGGTTCAAATATCAAACTAGTTAAAATATCAATGGTCCATAAGTCAAAGGTTTACAATGATTTTAAAACAACAATTCGCCTTTTTTACCCGACTGCAAAGAAAGGGTTATGTGTTTCGCGCGTATCTTGTAAGTATGTTTGTATGTTTGTATGTATGTATGTTTGTATGTATGTATGTTTGTATGTAATATTCTTTATTACCTCATATCTTTCAAACGGCTGAACGGATTTCTATGATTAAGATATCGTTAGATTGGTCTTTTCAGCCCAAGTGTTCTTAAGAAGGTGGCGTTATAAAAAAACCAACATGGCGGCTGTACGGTGCTATTATACGTAGTGAAAAAAAAATTTTTTTTTTAGAATACTGCAATATGGGTGTCAAATTAAAGGGCTTATTATAAGGATTTCAAAAAGGTATATCATGACCATAACATAATTATAAAAAAAACAATAAAATAAAAAAAGTAAATTATATTACGCAAATGCGAGCGGCCGCTATAAACATGTCAATGAGAAATTTATATTTTGTTTGTGTACGTTAGCCACATCCATGATGAAAAAATAGGCTATAATATCATCCCAAAATCCCTCGGGATCGAAGCCTCAGGCTATGCCGCAGGGAACGGCTAAGTTAATCAATAGATGGCGCTGTAGCCGAGTACATCGCGGTATGGTTTTGTATTCATCATCAATAGATTTCTAGTTGCATAGACCATATCAATAGATGGCGTTGTAGCCAAATACATCTCGGTATGGTTAAGCTCTCTGTAGATTATATAAGGTCTTTTGTGTTTTTACTGAAAATATAAAGATAACAATAAAAGAATCGAAGAAACGATAACGAGAAATAAGAAGAAAAACTTTTTTAATTGATAATTATTTTTTAACACACGTTTTTTTACTCGATAGGTTCATTCTAAGTTTACTGATAGATCAAAAATAAACTTTTTTGTACCTAGATGAATAATTGGTTTCAGCCAAATGCATAACCCAAAATCCCGAGATCACATCGTGATCAGGCTCAAAATGTTTGATTTTTCCTCTTCTTGGTCATGACCGTAATGAGACTCACTCGATTTTTTTTTCTCGCGTATTATTTGGTTCCTAAACATAAAATTTCGTATGCGTGTTCCAAATCATGAGTTCTTTACATAAAAAAATATGAATTCGAAACTCGTGGTCTGATAATGGAAAGGTGAGCCCTGCAAAATCATATAGCGTCTCCAAGTACCGATATTGCGATCTATTTACCAACAAAAGATTCGATGCGATAGATGATAAATCGCGAGAAAAAAAAGCATTAAGAAAAACTAGGTAAGGAACCAACCGAGTTTGATTTTTATATTGATGAACAACTGACAATTTACAATAACAAAAACTTTTTCATAAAAGAAAGGACTTTTGCACAGTGTAAAAGAGTGATTCTGTTTAGCACGAAAGAACTCATGCTATTGCTGAGTCAAGCTACTTTTTTTGGATTATGGATGGAACCTTCAAAATCGTTCCTCAGATATTCATGGCCCCACATACAACTGTGAAAAAACGTTTCCGTTACTATTTGCGCTTTGTACACACAAAGAAAAGCATCATAATATGATGTTATGTTTGATTTGATTCCTGAATATTGTACAAAAATGAAATTACATTATATCCATTATTTGTCGTCATGGATTTTGAAAAAGCTCCAGCTTTATGTTACCGCCAAAATTTCTTAACTTATTTAAATCACGCTTTCTCAACTTCAATTTTGGTGGACTGCTACTACCATCACATCATCAAAAAATGTAATTGGCATTTATTATGAATTGGTAATTTAAATATTAGACATTTTAAGTTTTGATCATTTGAATTTAGACATTTTTATTTAGCACTATCTGACCGTTTGACATTTTCGTTTTTGACATTTTGAACTTTCGACATTTTAATCGTTAGACATTCAAATTTTTGACATTTTGAACTTTGCCATTTTAAGTTTAGACATTCTAACTTTAGACATTCTGATACGTACCCGACACTAGCTATAGAATTTTGAAAAATTAACAATTCGTTGCACGACGGCATTTTGTAATGTAAAAGAAATTCTTTTTCTTCGAGAAAGGAAAGAAAACTACCTATATAATTTGTCACTAAAAAGTTTGGAATAAATAAATAGTTCTAAACACGACTCCCCTGACAAAAACGAACTAAAAAGTTAAATAACAAGTGTTATTGCAGTCGGGGGACCACTCTGATTTAAAATTGTTCTACAGAAAGGTGCAGTCGTGATTTTTTTAATTTACTTATCTATCATAAAAAAGACAAAATTAAATTTGATTTTACTTGCAACTTACTTGAATATTGAATTTTGAGACGGCATTGTTTTTATTATGAAGAATTACACTAGCTAGATGAAATAAGTTATAACATTTTTATAATGTAGCCAACCAGATGGTAGAGTTGAAGGATTCAATTAAAATGAATCGATTATGTGAGCTCTGAAACCGGCGGCGGGCGGCTGCTGCCTGCTCGTCCCTCGCACTGAACGAATCGACCCAATTATTACAAAACCGAGGAGGAATATTAAATTGGGCTTCGGCCCGCGCTCTCAAACGATGAGACTGTTAAAACATTATGAGCCATACAATTTTTATCTCCCTTTTGGATCTTTAAACAGAAGAGATGACTCCGAAACCCGCAGACGATCCGGCGCAGTGGGAATGGGACGGCGCACACGGACCAAAAAAGGACGCAGCACTCGACCGGCTGCCAGAGGTCGAATATAAATGTGGAATGTTTATGGTTCTACCGTTTTATTTTAGTCTTGCCGGCAAAGCATTAAATATTGTTTCAATTGAAAGCGGCAGGCTGCGGCAGACGCACTGTCTAATGAAGAGTACATTAATAAATGCCGACACTTGATTGAGTTCGATTTGCAATCGTGCGCTGATGGATCTACGAGATAGCCGGCGGACACTACTTGTGTTACGGTAGTTGATACAGATCTACCGTGAGATCCACTTAAGTGTAACTAAGTAAAGATTAGATTGCGTAGCGTGAGTGCCTTATAAGGGGATGTGTTTAGCCTTAACGCCGCGCCGCCACTATATAACTGCGCGTTATAACTGCTTATGCTTTAGTTTTTATAACTAGTTTAGCTCCTCTCACTTATCGTCGTTATGTATAAATCAATATTAGCACGTCCTTATTACCCAGCAGCGGCGCATAATTGGAAAGCTATTTATAAACCTGTAATATCACTACATACCTATTATAAATAGTAGATAATTTTGAAACTGTCTTAAAATAATTACTTGCCACAGAATTAACACACAGAGCAATTAAGTTTATTTAAGAGACGTTTACATCGGTAGTTTTACTTTTACCTTGCATTTTAACCTTTACCCTATGTAAAATTGTTCAGTAGGTATATCATGAAATAACTGACAGGCATCGGTACTTGGCATGGGCATTCTCCATTCTTCGTGCCGTGCTTATTATTGTCTGAGGTTAAATGAAGAAATGAAAAAAATCTACTTATGAGACATACAAGCACCTTCGACCCACCAGGTAAAACACATCGCCAACTCTAAAGAACTTTTTTAATGACAACATTATTGTTATTTTAGTATTTTTTTAACTATACTTCATAATATCCATTTAAAATTAAATTATTACGTTTTCTATGATGTGAAAGAGAACCAATAGAACCATAAGTATGATGAGATGAAAATAGCAAAACAGCCATAAAGCTATATGTGGGGAGTCTTAAGAAGTAAAACATAAAATTGATTATTGCCAAGTCAAACCGTATGAAAGAAATGGATTTCTTTTGGATTTCTTCAGATTATAAAAGTTTTCAGCGCGTCTTTTATTTCATGTATTTTTTAACAGTAGGTATTTTATTAACTATACTGACCCTAATTATATATACACTTAAGTATTAAATAGTTATTACTAAACTCAACATATTTTGATGTTATACATTTAGATATAGGAATATACATTAGAAAATTGAAAGCAAATTTCCCTAAGCACTCATCTCTCTCACTTTTTCTGCATCAAAATTCCGCTATTGCTACACATAGAGCAGAGCACAAAGCAAACAGCGGCGTCTGTGTCGGGCCGACTATGCGCGCCGGTGTCAACCACAACAGCCGCGCCGCGACACGCGAGCGCCGCGACGAATCGCGCACAATGCGCCGCCCGCTGTATACCTCAACAACAGTTGACAAAGCCTTTGTGCGCGGGCGGTCGCGCCGCGTATGCAATCCTTCATAGCTCTCCTAGAGTGGTAGAACAAAGTACTAACTAGATGACAAGTTCTCTTATGGGCAATGACAAACGTTTGTTATAATGTCTAAGTTGTAAATTAGCGATCACCGAGGACAAGCCATGCGACGGGGAGGGTTTGGTTATATTGCGACAACTAACGCTAAATGCCAGAACCGACGTCGATGTGATTGGCTTTGATTAATTATGTGAAACACTCCAAAAAATAAATAAAAAAAAATATCTATGCATTTTAAATTAAGGCTTTATAACCATTGTCAATTATTACTTGGGTAGGTGTGCTTGACCATTATATCTTATATCAGGATAAATAAGACTGTACTACAAATTATGTAAAAAGAAGGAAAAAATATTGATGAAAGATTATTATTATTATCATTTTAAATTGCAGATAGAGTCGGGGGTAAGGGCTTAGACAAAAGCTACAGAATGGAAATGCTAAAGAAGGCTTACATACTGCTATATAAATAATACAGCCAGCCCAGCATGACCGATTTATATCGCGTGATATTACATACATTTTATCGATACTCAACTGTCAAACTCCTTTGTCATTTTGACAGTTAAACGTGATAAAACGCTATAACACGCGATATAAATCGGTCATGCTAGGCAGGCAGAACTAAGTATACTAGAGCCCCATTAATTTAGTGGTGACGTCTTAAATTCAACATAATCTAACGTTCAGCAATGTAATCTTAGTCGTTTGTCTTGTGCTTAAGTTGTAAGCTTTTCTATTTTAACGGCTTTTATCAATGTCCAAAATCGAAGCCGCCGTTGGAAAATGACTGTTGAAACTAAACTGTATTCAATCAATTACACAAGCATTGTATTCTCAAACACTATTCAGAGAAACCTGTTGTATACATGCATGTGTAGGTACTCTAATATTTAATTGACACGATATCAAGTTTTATTATAATTAAAATTGCAAAACTACACTCTCCGCAGTAAATCTCACTTTTCGTGATCGCGAGCTAAGGCGTAACGCACTAGAGTGCCTGGAATCACTTGTAATATCAATCATAAAGGTTGCACATAATGTATAATTTTGGCAACTAAATTAAGAATTAAAAATACTTCATGGGCACTCTACTAAGGAAAATGGACGTAAATCCAACAGAACAGAGTATAGGTTATTATCTTTCAAATGATATATATTTTGATACTGTTGGTTCAACGTCCAATTTGACCAAGATCCTTAACTATTAAAAAAGATTTGATTTTGATATTAATACACATTGTAGTAAGAAGACCCTTAAAGATGTTGTGTTAGCTGTCGATCAAATCAAATCAAATTTGCCTAGAGGAGTGTGGCCAATGGGGCGCATACTGGAAGTATTCTCGGGCAGAGATCAGTACCCTTAGCACGAACAGCTATCGAAAAAAATAACGCGAGTAAAATCATTGGAAATTTGTACAGCGCCATCTATAAGCGCCGATAAGCGAAATGAATTTTTCCATAGAGAATTGTCTATCGAGTAATTTTACGCGCGTTTTTTCTCTCGATAGCTGTTCGTGCTAAGGGTACTGAGTGGCTGACGTAGCAACAAAAGGGGGCACAATGAGAAGGCCCGTCAGAAAGCTGACTCGGTTGCAAATAGCTGCGTATCTACACCTAAACCAGCTAATAATTTTTAGTAGGGGTATCCCACTGTGATCTTTTATTAGTAGTAGTTAAAGCATGAAATTAGTGACAATGCCCAGTAGATATAACGTAGGAAAAAAATATCTTGAATATTAAAATATCCCGCTTAGTTTAAAAATATTATGTGCATAGCATTATCGAAGTGTTACCCTTGATAGCTAGTAGTTAAGGGTTAACAAAGGGACTATTAGGTACACAAAACAAATCACAATAATGTTACGTTATTCGTCCCACTCAGTGACACAAAAAGAATCAGATGGGAACTTAAAAACTTTGTAGGTACACATCTCACACACGCACACATATATGTACACTACACACACACACACACACACAAAATTGTAAAATCAGAGGTGGTCGCTAATGACTGGGACACGGTTTTTCAATAACAGTAGAAATGATTATTTTTTATTTTTTTATTTAACATAAACAGTACCTAGTGATTAAATAAAATTATGTTTTAGTTGCAAATAAAAAGAAATCATTTCATAAGTCATAAGTAAGGACGCGGAACATCGTCCGATTATCGCGATTATTTTTTTGTAATAGGCCCTCTGCCCTACGTGCTGCAACATATCCACCGTCGTCGGTTTTATGGCGGATCCTTTGTGCAGCAATGCAAAGCAGTCTCGGGTTAACAATTACTGCAGCGCCATTGTGGTGGTTGCATTTTATGATGCGCAATGACACGTCTCCGTGACTCTGCAAATTATGCGCCTGCGCGGATTTGTTCGACACTGTTCACTTACGCATAGGAGGGAGCGAAGTGCGAGAGTGGACTGAAATAAGGCTAAAGCTTCGAACTTCGGCAAGTCTGCCTGGCTTCAAATTAAAACAGGAACCCTACCGGCTAACTTTTCAAACTTCGACGGGTCTGTCGAGCTTCAACTTAAAACAGAGAAATCAAAGTAGGTAATGCATTTCGTATTACTATTTGTCGAAGTTATTTGGAAGATATCGATGTTCGTGTGACATTATGAATTGGGGTTCACCATTTTGGCCTAATTAGGGCTTGATTTATCTGTTTTAATTTGAAACCCGGCAGACTTTCCGAAGTTCGATGCGTTAGCCGGTACAGCGACAGATAGGTAAATCGAGCCCCAATCAGGCCAAAATGGCGAAATATTACAGTACCTACCTAAGTTTCTTACTTTGATTTATTTGTTTTAAGTTGAAGCTTGGCAGACACGCCGAAGTTCGAAAAGTTAGCTGGAGATATAATGTAGCTATGCAGTCCGAGTCAGAGGGCCTATTACAAAACAGAATCACGATAGTCGGACGCAATTCGTCGTACAATTTACTTTATATTGAACCTTATTTGTGAGTCAATAGTGCCACGGTGTGCGACGAATATCGTACGCTTATCGTGATGCTTTTTTGTAATAGGCACTCAGCTTTCATCACACTCTTTTGTTCAGTTATTTTGTTTTAATTTATAATAATTTTAATAGTTATTTGTAGAATAGTCAAATGATGTTCACTTTTGTTTTTGGGCTCGGATTTAGCATTAATTATATTATTAACTTTAAGCATAGTACTATTATATATTCTGTGCTTTAAGTAGCATTTTAAATGCATGAAGTAAATAAATAAATCTGACACTGTTCATTAATTAATTTTAGGGGAAACAAAGAAAGAATCTTCATCTGTTTTCACCTCCAAAAGACATCAACGAGCCTTGTTATAATGTGTGTTGTGTATTAATAATTGTTGTGCACCTTTTGTACACTTTACCTACTCGTATCTCTTGCGTAGACTTAGTTTGTGATATTTGGATTCCGGAAAATGAGATTGAAGAATCAAACTAATTTACCAAAAGCATACATAGCAAAATTAAATAGAATTATTTATTATTTTGTACCTTAAAAAGACATCAACGCGCTTTGGTTTTATCTTGCTTGTAATAGATTAGTAGGTAGGTATTATGAGTTAAAAGTGATAATTAGAATTAATTAATTTACGAAAACTACGAATTACAATATTAATCAAACTTATCTAGCACTTGATACAATATGATAGCGGAGTCAGCTTCAGTCAGCTAAGCTGAGTGAAGCGCAAATGTAATATGTTTACATACATACGAACGAGGTGTTAATTGTGTAAATTATATTGAAGGTTTTTTTATTCCTCTTCAAATAAATAAGTAATACTGTAATTAAGTGTAGACTAATTGAATTTAACACGCCTACCTTTTGAAGTATACTACCTAGGTGTCACATCAGCCATTTTATTGTCTCCACTGCTGGGGCACAGGAACATTACTTCTAGGAGGTGTAATTCAAATAATAATAACATATTTTTTCTGTTAAATAGCCTAGCTATGTTGTTGTTTATAGGTACTTTGTGTTAATACACGAGTTGTAAAGGTCTTGGAATTATCATACAGTTAATATAATATTTGACGAACTGTATTGAAACAAACTTGGCATAGATCTTGATTTCAATAAAATGCATTTTTTATTAGTATTATTCAGATATAATTACTGAATATAAGCTTTTTTGCATTACCACAAAACATTGTAATAATAGTAGCACAACCTATTACCCAATCAGTCCCAAATATACGATCAGAGTCTACAGTATTTTTATTTTATTTGCCTTGCTACTCGTTTCTTTAAAGTGATGTTAAAACAAACCAAGTAACTCCACATCAAATGAATATTTTTGCTATCCTGCTTCGGCAACTCAGTAACTCCTTGATGGCTATTAAAATTATTATGGGATGTGCAAGCTATCGGTCTGGATTCTAATAATTTTAATCTCCATCCTCGCCATAACTCATGGGGGAGTGTGACTAATTCGCTAATGTCCGCTCACATCCGTGTATTCATAATGCACAAATAGCTAAAACGATTAAAAACTCGTTAACTCTCAAAATATTCAAAACATGTGTGTTAAAACCATATGCTGTGATCAGACGAAAGTAAGTAGGTATGTATGTGAGTGTATAAACTGCATTATGTAAATTATGCCCTCTTTACAATTAAATTAATTTATGGTGTATTATACAGTTTATGTTTAGCAAAACTTTGTTTAATAATTTTATTTACATTCTACGATGGTGAACTATTGATTCTATTATAAATACTTTGTTAGCAATTTAAACCAAGCATTTATTAAAGTAAAAAATACTTAAAACTTTAATTTATTTTTAATTGTAGACGCAAGACAAAAAAACAAATACTTATAATTTATTATTGTTCGGTATTTATATAAACACTTGGATACTTATGGAATAACTTTAAACATTTTTACTAACTTTTGAGATTTGTAACATTTTATAAACCATCCCAGGTTTATTTCAGACTTCAGTGGCTTAATTTTTTGTCATAATCATGGTTGTATTATAGGTGCTATATGTATAAAGCAATCACCCAGTCATGTCTGTCTACATAAGCGAAACCTCTTTTGAAAATAATATATTATTATATTCAAATCTGCACTATTATTAAGGCCAGTATATTCGAAATTTTACGGTTAAAAATACGATATTCGTATCTTTACTAGACTATAAAAATATGCAAAGACAAAGAAAATTTACATTAGTTTTGTATTTTTTGGATAATACTTAAAGTTTATTAATCCCTTATTCATGAATAATATATAGAAAAATAGGTAATGACATATAGAAGAATATTCGGTTACTTTTTCAAAAAGAGACTTTATGCTCAAAATAACAACAAAAACATTGAAAAATGAAGTTATTTTCATTACTCTTCACACGTAAAGAAAAAGACAGAAACAGAGTTTTTGGAATATACTGGCTTTAAGTAGGTACGCACATACCTACATAATAAGAAAAAATCCTCCTCATTCTTTTTTGAAGTCGGTTAAATTAGATCCTCATCTAAAGTGTGTTGATATAATATATATTTACCTAAGTTGTTAAAATAATAATATTTGAATTTGATATAAATGGTAAGGGATGCTGTTCTGATATTTTAAAGTATGCTGATAGGAAATGATAGGAGATCAAAATAATACAACCGTGTCGAGTGCTAACCGTAAAAGAATTAATTTATTTTAGTTATAAATTAGGTGCAATAAACGAGTTTAAAAATTAAATGCAAGTTCGTAAATTACAAATGTTGCAAACATTAGGTACCTATTCTATTTCGTACTCACATCAATGTCCGGTTCACCATACAAGATACTTCATACAACACATACCTATCTAAAATAAAAAAGGCATATTTTGCTCTCATAGTCGGTCTAGGAAAAATCTTTCTTTCATGGGTGTTTTGACAAAACCTTTCTGGTACAGTTACATCCTTTATAGTATAAAGGATGTAACTGTACCAGAAAAAAACGAGGTGTAATGAAAAAGTTGACGATGAATAAAAGATAATTGTGTAACACATATTATTATTATTATTATCTGTATTTGTTTTAACTAGTGTCTACAATAAATTATAGTGTCATACATTCGCTAGGGCTGTACATATTTACATTACAATTGCTTCTAAAATAAATATCACAGTTTCAAGAATACCTCTACTGCTAGTATTATATTATTTTAATTTTATTAGTTTTAACTACGATTATATGAATTTCTTCGCAACTATTCATGTTTTTCTTAATGCTGATTTCTGTTCCTGCAAAGAAAAAGATGGATTTATATAGTAAAATATAACATAAAAATATATATTAACGTTTGTATTTTGTAACTGTCTATCGCATATACATATTTTTTCATAATATTAGGCACAGATTTTTATAAAGTGTATGAAATATTAAAATTGTTGAACCAAAAAAACATAGTTGTTTCTACTTAATTACAAACCGTACAAACTTTACAGCCATTTAACAACAGTTATAGAAACATGAAAAAACTTAGAAAATTAAACAATACCTAAAGCATATGTGCAATTTCTCGTAAAATTATGAATCATAGGATTCTCAGATAATTTTACCACCTTTGTATAAAACGTTAGTAAATAACCGTGGGTGGCTGTATGAACTACAACAACATAATTAATTTGCTATATCTATACACAGGGTTATTTGTTAAACACCAACAACCTCGTAGGAGTACAACAAAGTAAGTTCTACGACTTTTCCGAAAAAGACAAAAGAAAAACTTTCCATACAATGTCTGTACCCTTAGCACGAACAGCTATCGAAAAAAATAACGCGCGTAAAATCATTCGATAGATAAATTTTGTATTGGAAATTTGTTCAGCGCCATCACTAATAAGCGAAATGAAATTTTCCTAGAAAATTCATAGAAAATTGTCTATAGAGTAATTTTACGCGCGATTTTTTTCTCGATAGCTGTTCTTAGTCTCGTTGTTGGTGTTTTACAAATAACTCTGTATTGTACTTTTTATTTCAATTTTAATTGCAAAGAAGATGGTCCAATAAAACCCAGAATTAATACGAACAAGCTAATCGATTGTTTATACCGATACTATCGGGAGAAATAATATTATCTAAGTCGCAGACCCCAAATCTATGGAGTATTGGAGATATATGCTCACAAAGTATGACTGTGTGAAATATAGGTAAAGTCCAGCATTTAACACGAATCAATACGAACGAACTATATACCAATCGATTGTTTAGACCGAGCGAAACAAGGATTGTTTCGCTCTATCTATGTCGCAGACCCCAAATCCAATAAAATTATGAAATAGTTTTATTATTGCGCCTTAATTTTAATTTACATTAGCCTACCAGAAACTGTTTTATAAAAAGCACATTTATTTATTCCAAAAATGTATATTAATTTTCAGCAGCATAAAACCTCTTTGTTGTAAAAAAAAAATAAACGTATTACCCGGCTAAATTGGGAATGCTCTGTTTACTCTCATAGAACTTGCAGTAAGGTACTAATTTAACTTTGTAGGGTTAATTCTACTACGAACTAGTGTTTTATATATTATTGCACGCGTTTGTTATAGCTCGGTTTATGGCCCTAAAAGCGATGTATTAGGGCTCACTTTACGAGCAAGTGTGTTGAAAACAATATAATTGTATAGCTTAGAGTGTGTTTTATCTTTTACATTTAAAAAATGACACACTGATTAGCTAAATAGTATTTAAAAGACGTTTTTACCATCGCCACTCGAAAAAGTGCGTTTAATTCAACGATAAGAGTGAATAATACGCTGTTTTATTCACCGAGTGAATAAAAATATTTTGAATTTGGAACAAGCGCGCATCGTATGAATTAGGTAGAAAAAAAATAAAACGTGCTGAAAGTATGGAGTTATTCCATAGATAAAGCCATAGTTAAACAAATAAATAAAAAAAAATATCGCGCCAATTTTATTTAGGTTCTTTTTAGTGTCTTATCTTTGGGTTCTTTTCTAAAAAATATCCCGCCAAATTAATTAGGTTCTTTTTATTGTCTCATCTTTGGATTCTTTTCTATATATTAGAGGAAGATTAGATGTTCAGTCTTGCATCAGCCTGGTACGATCTTCAGTCTGTAAAAATTCAAAGTCTATAGAAACTGATGAAATGTACTGCCAAACCGATCATGTAATTTCCCTCTTAGCGTGGTTGTTTTAGGTCATTGGAAAACTTCTAGTTTCACTATTTTCTGATGTTTAAATACTTATTTACTGATTACCTACCTAAATAATAAAAATGTGATAACTATTTAATTACATAGGTATAAGTACCTACTGCTATTTGTTTTCTCGCAGTCAATGGTAAAAAGTAGAGTACACAACTCGTGAAAAAAAAATTTCATCTCGGTCCTTTGTATCCCTCGCTTCGCTCAGGATCCAACCTAGTCCCTCGAACTAAATTCCCTCTTTTTTCACTTGTTGTATAATCTACTATTATTATTTTTATGAAGAGACGGTAACTAGTTAAGGAAAATCAAATCAGAATATTTACCTTTGAAGTATTTTATCCACTCCTTCAGTCAATTGTGCTCACTTTACACTTAACCTGGGTGACGTCGAACATTCAGTTGGCATCCACACTATGTATTGTCATTTGCTAATCTTCTACACCTTTGTTTAGACTGTGGTTTAGACATAACACGAACTGTCTCTAGATTTTTTCTTATACCTAGTAGAACTATTTCTGAGATCGTTCTGTCACATCTTCCTTATACCTGTAGACAAAAGATAAACAATTTAGTATGTACTCATACTTTATACTTTTCAAAAGTAAGTAATTTGAAGTTTGAACGGTATGTAAACATGTGATTGGTTATGTGTATTACAGGCCCATCATATTTAAGGGGGTCATTCAGAGTCGTGTCTATATACCTACTCGTAAGTGAGTAAGAATTTAGGCTAGGTACCTCTAATTACATAGCAAACATAAAAAAGACTGACAGTTGAAAAAAATTACTGACAAAATCATTAATTTTATTATTTCGCGCGGTGGATTATCCTATAAAAGGGTCATAAGTCATAATCTTGTATTTTATATATTTCTTACATTGCGTTGCTGTTTTCTTGCCAAAATAGTACCAAAAACCGAGTTTCATCGAAATCGGACCACAAACAAAAAAGTTGGCCGGCATCTTGGATTTTTTAATATTTTTAACATTGCATTGCTGTTTTCTTGACCAAATAGTACCAAAAACGGAGTTTCATCTAAATCGGCCCGCTAACAACAAAGTTGGCCGCCATCTTGATTTTCAATTTTTTTAACATTGCGTGGCTGTTTTCTTGTCAAAAAAGTACCAAAAACCGAGTTTTATTCATCGAAATCGGTCCACAAACAAAAAGGAGGCCGCCATATTGTTTTTTTTTGTAAAGCTTACCCTACCTATTTAAGGTTTGTCACCCCTGACCATCGCAACTATGTTTCACTTCCCCCGGATTATGTTTTTTTGATAAATCTTTAAAACTGGACTCTATTTTATGAGAATTTGATACTTTTGGATATTAACGGTTTAACATGATCCTTTTGTTTTGTTTTTAATTACCTCTGTGTACTTCTAATTACATAGTAAACATAAAAAAGACTGACAGTTGAAAAAATATACTGACAAAATCATTAATTTTATTATTTCGCGCGGTGGATTATCCTATAAAAGGGTCATAAGTTTAAATAATCACTGTTCATATTTTTTTTTACCTTTTTTACCTGTGATTCACCAATTGCAATGCAACATGGTGTGGAATGTTTAAAATAGTGAACATTTATCAATATCAGTTCACTTTTCGATGTTTGGGTTCACAATGTTCATATACCTACAGAAAAATTAAAACAGAACACAGTCAAGGATGTTTTTAAAATATCAAATAACAATCTTTTTACTGCCAAACTCAAAACTATAGTGAGTCGATTTTTTCTAGTACTTTTTCAATTAGTCTTGTAAATTAAAATAGAAAGCGAAAAACATGAAAGTAATTTCACGTGCTTTTTTTTGGTTTTTTTTTTTTTTTTAATTAATAAAATTATTTTAAACATGTAACACAACATAATATTTTACAAACGTGAATAACGACATCATCACTCTTAACATTTGTATGCCATATATATAGTTCCTAATGTGGTTACTAGATGGCGCTGTAGCCTTCTGAACCGCGGTATCGAGTGTGTTACGCAGTTCTATAAGACCTCTGCTAATATTTTGTTTTGTATCGAATCGAATCCAGTAGGGAGCTACAATAGCGGTGGTTTACTCCTGGGTGTAGTACAAAGTTCAGGATCCATTAACCTGTTCGGTGTCTCACCTTAATCCGCCCTACCGTAGTAGTCACTTAGTCTATTCGGTCAATTACTGTACTGTTACTTACCAGTACCCAATAAACCTCTACTCATTCATCTACCGTCGTCTTTCTTCACTCCCTGTACGCCGAACCCCCGTTACATCTGGCGCCTCAACTAGTGGCCACCTGGAACACGCCACCTGGAGGACCTGGACGCGTGCCTGTTGGATCTGAAGACTTGCCTGGGGTTTCTGCAACATCTGACGCTCTTTCAAGTCACCACCTGGAGGAACTGGATGAGCAGCTGCAAGACCTGCAAATCAATTTCCAGCCTCAACGGGTTCACCTACTTCTCCACACACTCCTGGCAAAGTGGCGGAACATTCCAGCGTGAATCCCACACCAAAATTCGTTGTGACGAAGTTTGGGCGGCAAACAACAGTGAAGAAAAGTACTTCCGCAAGAATGACGAACTTTTCCACGGAGCAATTCAAGGAGCTCTTGACTACAATTGGCGCGGGTAGGTGCAGCTCCTTGGCGTTCTGTCAAGCTTCGTATGATGGCAGAAAAGACGTAGAGGCTCTCGAAGCATTTTTAGCAGCTGTAAAGACTTTCAAAGATATTGCAACTCGATGGATTGAACTGTTTTCTTTAGAAAACGCTACAGCTGAAAGATGTGTCAAGGTGCTCATTGATGAATTTTTTCTAAAATATGGAGTACCAAGGAGACTAACAAGTGATAATGTAGGTGATCGCGTTTTGGTAACGCTCCACCCAATCAGTAAATCTCCCAAAGGCTTTAGTGCAAAATTCTCTCCTCGAAGAGATGGGCCGTATGTTATTTTGAAGCAGCATGGTCCAACATCGTATATCGTAGGTAACCCAGAACCACCCAATGAGCCAATAGGACGTATCATGCTTCCGCTCTTGTCACCTTTTATCACCCAAGAATCTAATCTACCCATGCCAATACAACCTTTAAAGAAAAGGGGAAGACCGAAGAAAACTCCCAGCCAAGACTGTACCTAAGCCGTTCCGGGACAACCCATTAAGCGAAGGGGAAGACCAAAGAAGTAACTGACCATCTTCCTTGTCGGGACGACATCGGAACCTGAAGGGGGGGACTGTAACACAACATAATATTTTACAAACGTGAATAACGACATCATCACTCTTAACATTTGTATGCCATATATATAGTTCCTAATGTGGTTACTAGATGGCGCTGTAGCCTTCTGAACCGCGGTATCGAGTGTGTTACGCAGTTCTATAAGACCTCTGCTAATATTTTGTTTTGTATCGAATCGAATCCAGTAGGGAGCTACAATAGCGGTGGTTTACTCCTGGGTGTAGTACAAAGTTCAGGATCCATTAACCTGTTCGGTGTCTCACCTTAATCCGCCCTACCGTAGTAGTCACTTAGTCTATTCGGTCAATTACTGTACTGTTACTTACCAGTACCCAATAAACCTCTACTCATTCATCTACCGTCGTCTTTCTTCACTCCCTGTACGCCGAACCCCCGTTACAAACATATTTTTTATTTAACATAGCATTATTGTAAGTAATTAAAATATTAAACATTTAGCAATTTTAATAACGATAGCGTTTTTAATTTTTAAATATGAGATTTTTGCATTCACAATGCTATTTTTATACAATACTAAATAATATACCAGAAAAATACGACTCGCACCAGATCAATACTCAGACGGGAATCGAACCCGCGACCTTTGGATATCCGGTCCAATGCTCTGACCGCTGAGCTACCGAGTCGCGGGTTCGATTCCCGTCTGATTATTGATCTGGTGCGAGTCGTATTTTTTCTAGTATATTATTTAGTAACGATAGCGTTATTAAAATTGCAATTTCAATTTACAATTTTCAAGTCTAGACTTTAAATAGGTAAAGTTAGACTTGAAAATTATCAAAAGTTGAAATGTTTTGTTTACTGCGGCTAGAATCGGAAAACTTTGTAAACAGTTTCATATTTATTGCGGATGCTAATTTATGAATAAATACCAGTTATTAATGGTAAGCACTTCCGCTAAAAAGTGTGGGAAATAGTTGCCTGCACCAAATATGGACGTACTGTTAGCTCGATCGGTACTAGTTACTATCATTATTTTGGTGTTGAAGGAAAATTAATAAACTTTAGTGAAGTGTTTGAAGTGTGTTAAGTGTTTTTAGGATTCCAATACAACCCGTATTGAATCCTATTCTATCCCACTTCATAAACTTTTCGTATTACAGTATCTAAATAAATTATTTTTTCTTGACGGCAAAAGATTAAAAAAATTTTTACCATTGAAAATGGTTATCAGATGCAAATCGCCTAAAACGTATTTTTGGCCATATCTCCGATAATTTTGGGAGGATCGAAATGGGAATAGTACCAAAAGTTGAGGAATTTATCGAGACACGTGTGAACGTTTGAATTTTGAAAATTTAACGGTAACATTTTTGGAATTATGAAAAATTCGGGTAAATTCGATTTTTAGGGGGGGGGTTTCTTTACTAAATTGTTAATATTTCAGAAAAAAAAAACCGACTTAAGAAAAAAATAAAAATGGGTCCTAGTGTATTAGTTCAACTACAAAATGGCTAAAAATTTTTGAAAATCGGTTACTAATTGTGACCTGTAGGTGGTTCCTTTAGATTTGGAATTGTAGAAAAACGGGTGTTTCCGTACGTAAAAAGTGATGAAGTTTCTATGATTATTGACCGACCGAGACGAGAAGTACATTCATTGGAATTTTGAAAATCGGTTAATAATATTTCGGCCGCGTCGAGGCAGTCAGCAGGCGCAAATCGTAAAAATAAATAGGTACTACCTAGGTAACTTTAAAAATATTATAGGATTTTGCATTTGTTTTGATTTTGGTTTTTAGTAAATTTTTGGGTTCATTTTCAATGCTCCAATTCTTGCGGGGACTGTAAAATCTGTGAATTTTTTCTTTAGGCGCTTTTTACATTACATTTTTATTAATAATATTTAAAAAAAACTCAAAAGGACTCGAAATAAGAGGCGCTTCTAGATACAACTAATGAATGTATTATTTCTTGAAAATAGGCCAAAAATACAATTTCCAAAAAAAGGTTTTGCGCCTTTTGCAGTTTTCCAAACGAAGAAATTGTTGTAGGCTTTCAAATATTTTTCCCGGGATTCAGTGGGTACCTAATTATTCTAAGTGGGTAGCTACCTAATAGATTTTGTATACCATTCGCTTCATCTGTTTTAATACTTTCTGGTGTCAAAATAATACTGTTGCTTCTTGAAAAACTCATTTTTCGCAAATTATTTGTAGTTGAAAGTGCACTACAAATATCACAAAACACTGTTTACAATTATCCTTACATACAAAAGATTCGCCCCTATTATTAAATTACTTAGTTCTATTCAAATATTTTACTTAATTCAATTGGGTAAGTACCTACTTTTTGTTTTAATAAAAAAAACAAAAAAGGTATTTCTATCACCCCTTAGCTAAATATAATCTAATATAATATATTATTTTCCCATTAATTGGTTACATCACTAAAATTTAGTTTTATTTAGCAAATTAAATTTGCTATATATTTTCATTTTATTTAATAATTTTTAAATTTCGTTAGTTACATTTATATTATGATTATTTTGATTGATTAATTTTATTACATTTGTATTGTCCATACCTATGAATCTATCTAAATATTCAAAAAGGTGTATGTGTAGATAATATTTGAAGTCAAAATCGATAATTTATATACTATTTTCCCGTACCGTGTGAGACTAAACTCTTTCATGTGTTTCAACTTTTTTTAAGGAGCGAGATCAATAGACTTTAAACTAAAATCAAACGGCCTTACCACAAAACACTGTTTAACACGTGTTTAACTAAAACACTGTTTAAATGTGATGCTGTCACTTTTTTGACAATATTGTTTGAAAGAGACGGCATGACATTTAAACAGTGTTTTTACTAAACAGTGTTTTAAAATCTTTTGTAGTAAGGCCGAAAGAGTTTTAATATTTGTCACCTCTTGTACACGCTTTAGGTAATGAAACTAGCGCCGCCACTACATTTATTTTTATTACTCGTAAACCAAGTCAATATTTGAAAAAGCTCATTGTTATAATTTCTTAAATTGTCTCTAATATTTCTTGAACAACTCTCCAAAAGTTTTCATTCTTTCTGTATGTTTTAAAATCCATTTTAGCTCAAAGTGGCCACTTTTGGCAATTATGAATTTTAAAACTTACAGAATGAATGATAACTGTTGAAGAGTTATTCAAAAAATATTAGAGACAATTTAAGAGATTATTACATGAGCTTTTTTTAAATATTGATTTGGTAATAAATGTAGTGGCGGCGCTAGTTTCACTACCACTGAATACAGTGAACATGCCATATAGGTAACTTACCTCTTAGTAAATTATTGATTTTCTTTTATTTCAATTACTCTTCTGTTTTTGATAATTTTCACTTGAACATATCACGAAGTTTATAAACAGTCTGGCATCTAGTTTAAAGAAAGTTAACTTAACTTGTATTATACCTAATTATAAACTTGAACAAGTGCTAACTTGGTTATAAACTTAATTTTTACCATAAATACTGTTTTTAATGGCCTATTCCTGTTGTCCCCCACCATTGTCCGCCACTGGGGGATTTAGGAAAAAAAAAATTTTCCCATTATCCACCAGTGAGGGACAACGGGAATAGACTTTTTATTCTATTTACTGCATCAATATTTGTATGAGAATTCACACAGCACTCCGAAAGGTTGCTGTTCTATACAACACTAATCAATTTTGGATTGTTAAACTAACAGAACTGGGGATTTCTTTTAACTGCCATGTTTGTACTTATACTTAGTTTAACGTGTCTAATATCAGTACATTAGCAATTATTGTATATACCTAATTCGTATGTGAAAATGATAAAAATAACCTCAAGCGGTAAGCAAATGATTATTATCGCTTTTTGTTTTTAGATGAAAAACCTATTCTATACCTATCGAATGCTTTTTTTAACTGAGATGCTTCTTTTTCAATTACAGCATTTTTTATATAATATCAAATGTATTTTAAACTGAGATGATTCTTTTTTAATTATAGCATTAAAAAATCAAATTGAAATGCCTACTTACTTACAATGCCCATCAGCCATTTTTGATGTCCCCACTGCTGGGGCACAGGCCTTCCTTATGGGTGGTAAGGAGGAGTACTTACAATAATTTAAGATAAATACTTACACACGCAATCCTACCAATGCAATGCATACAAATAATCACCACTCCTCTTTACTTAGTTGCAGATTTTTAATCTTTAGAATAATACGTGGGACACACTGAAAGTTCTTAGAATATAAAAACTAAACGAAGCATGAAGGTGTTAACCTTTACTGATTTTCAAATTGCTGCTAATTTAAAGAAACAAATGACAGTTGAATGTATTATACATCATTAGGTTCAAAAAGAGTTCTTGATTCGAAATTTCATTAAATGTTTCATTAGATTTGTTAATAACTAGCCAGTTCTAAAAACTTTCAGGTGTTACCCTTGTAACCATAACTTTAGTTTTGAACGAGTGACAGTTATTTTGAACCTGATTTTAACACAATGCTACAGAGTAAACTCTGTATAAAAAATAGTCACGTATTTTATTTATATTTATTGCTTTATATAAATACCTAAGTGTAAAATGATTTAACTGCAAGAACTTTGTTAGATGCTAACATTTATTTGATTATTTGCCGTATATTACCATACTTCCCTTTTTAGGGTTCCGTAGCCTAAATGGCAAAAAACGGAAACCTTATAGATTCGTGATGTCTGTCTGTTTTTGTAAAAGGTTGTGCCAGGATCGTTGGATTATTGACTTTGACAGAAGCTTTCATAGCTATAAATAGTTAGGAGTAGATAGAGCATTAATATTATTGTATCGAAGTGGAAAACTTACCATTCATGAATTAAGCGTATAATGTGTAAATTGACTGGTGTCCCGCCATGTCCATAAGGGTGGTAGACAGGACTGCTGCAGGCCAGCTAGCAGTTCCGCGTGGTACCGCTGCGCCGCCAGCAAGTACGGCGGCGGCAGCGGCATGGGGCAGTGCGGCTGCGGCGGCGGCGGCGGCGGCGAGGGTGACCGCCGCGGCTCTGGCTCCAGCAGAGCTTCTATCGTGAATGCTCGCCGAGGCCTCACCGGCAACAACGCTGCCGTATCCGGCGCCTCCACCGGCTCGGGACTCGGCCTCGGGCACAAAGCGGCCGGTGAATACAAACTCCCGTTATGCAAACTGCTTTGCGGAGGACCACCAGCCTGTCTAGCCAAAAATGCCCTATTAAAACTGGCCAGCGCAGCCAGCTCGGCGTTCAAACTATCCTTTTCCCCCTTGTGCAGCTTGAACCGTTTGCGCCGGCGTAGAAGTGAGCCGTTTTCGAACATGTCGAAGGCCTGCGGATGCAGCGTCCAGTAGGCCCCCTTCCCGGGCCGGTCCGGCCGCCGCGGCACCTTCACGAAGCAGTCGTTGAATGATAAGTTGTGCCTCAAAGAGTTCTGCCAGCGCTGTGTATTGCGCCTGTAGTAAGGGAATCGGTCCGTGATGAATCTGTATATATCTGATAGAGGCAGCATTCTTTCCGGCGAGCTCCATATGGCCATCGCCGTGAGTGCGATGTATGAGAACGGCGGTTTCTGGTCCCCATAAGATTCGCGCGTGGGTCGAGGCATCTTCGCTGAGAGCCGTGGTGTGGTGACAAGTGAACCAGGTTTTGGCAACAGTGAGTGCACGTCCTCGCATCGGCGCGGCAGATAAGAACTGGGGAGCGAGCGAGAGTGCGCGCCGGCGGGCGGGGCCGGCGCCGCCCCGCGCGCCTCGCCCAATGGCGTGCGGCCGTGTTTGTTTGTTGTTTTTGTCGGCTCCAGACCCGTTACAGAGGAATTTAAATTGTTATCACGTTTACATTATACAAAATTTATTCGACACCGACAACACTTGAGCTTGTTTCGAAATTGCAATGATTAAAGAAGTAGGGTACTTATCGATGCTGTGGGAGACGAGGTTGATGGTTGGAGATGATCTTTATTAATGACGATTGGATCAGCAGAGTTTACCCGAGTCTAGTGGTGTTGCTTGTGATATATGCCCACTTAAAATGTTAGGGTCAATAAGTAAATCAGCCCTACGCTACATACAGAAACAGATGGGTAATTCGGTAACCAGAAATATTACTTATTCAATTGATTTATTTGCTCAATACTTACTAATTATTTTAGATATAATTACAATTGTGTTTAGTAAAGAGTGTCCTGTAAATTAAACTAACTAGATTAGTGTTCATTTTTTAAATCATTTTAATAGGGAAATAAAATGTCATATAACATCTCGGTAATAAATGACACTTTGAATACTTCTCGTAAGTGGTGTATATTTAACATCCACTTACATAAAGACTACGAAATTAACTTTTAATAACATGCGATAGTTATGCTGCGTCATATTAGGTATTATATTAGTGATGAAGTAATGGTAGCAGAGCAGTATTCTGATTTAGGTATAGTTATTGACGTACCTTAAACATGGAGATTTCCAAAAATCTAACTCGGTACTACCTAGCTAAAATATATCTACAAATTAAAAAGACAAATCATTCGTAGTACAAAGGTTGAAAAAGCGTAAGGTTTTTGTTTTTCTGGTGGTTTTCTATACTAAAATAGTTATAAATGAAATTAAAATATAATGTGGTGACTCTATAGAGGTACTTTATCTTAACAAGTAAGTATAGCTAAAAAGAGAAATATATTCTCTACTTCCTTAAATATAATTTTACAGACAGTGGAAGCTAGATTTGGCTAAAACCACAGAATAAATAATAGTACTTACTTTGCTAAAACAAAGACAGAACAAAGAAACTTTTGCTTTGTTATCAAATTATTGAGTAACTTATTTTGGTGTTAGGAATAAGTATTATGCCGTATTGGGTGTAATTCCATGTTTTCTTCAGATGTTTGTTTTTACCCAAAATGTCAAACTCCGCCATTATGTGACGTCACACTTCCACGGCCTATTACTTGGAATGAACTGGGTACTTAAGGAACGATTAATAAAATAAAAAGGTGTCACTATACCATACACTAGTGAGTTTGAAACATGGCGTTCAGGTTTAAAAGTAATATTAGTCGATAGTCCATCAATCATAACTTTAGAGTTGCCTCAGGCTTCGCTATAACGCCGGTTCAGTAAGGGCGTAACTTGCACAGCACGAAACTTCCTCGCGGCACCACTGATGACGTGTTACCTTTATAAATTAGACACGATTCTAGTCTTTAAGTGCACTGGAGCGACGTAAGTGCTAGTATGCTAATACTTCTGGAGGTGAAAAGTTAAGTGTCCATTATTTGCAGGCATGTCTTCGAATTTCTATTAGCAGGGAACAACGTAACGAGACGATGTCGTTTGTATTATACATTGTCACGGGCTTATCTGTGTCAAGACTATCTTAACCTATTTAAGAGTAGTTAAGTACATGGCTGGGTTTGTATTTGCCATTAAACTTTATTGTCATAGAAAAAAATGTCTCAAGCTACATCCGCTGGTCCGCGTTGCACTGTTGCAATTTCATAGAAAAAAATAATATGCCATCTATCAAGATTTTCGATTTTCGATTAAATAAATAGATCAGAAGAGGAAAACGTTGTGCGTGCAAAATATACAATCATCACGGATTCGAATATTTTCCTATTTGGCACTTTTCAGAGTGCGTTTTTTTCCGTATACCTAGTTGAGTTTTAGTTTTTGAACTTCTTTTTTATTCTAGTTTATTTTCTTTCTTTAAGTTAAAAGCAAAATTCAAATAAATTAACTGCAAGAAATATCTTGCATGGGTAGCACACTACCGGCGTGCTGTGACCAGGGGGTAAATCGAGCTTGCCCCTGTGGGCAAGAAGAAACATTTTAATATTTTTTGTGAAGACGTTAACTTGGTATAGGTACCAATTTTTATTTAAAAGAGAAATACAAAGAGTTTGCTCTCGGAACAGTTATACCTTTTATTCCAGTAATGTTTGGGTAGCGCACTCTCGGCGTAAATCGAGCTCGTCTAATGCGGGGGTGCTAACTATTGTTGCTTGTTCGCGGGTAATGGCCCGTGTGCGCGCGCCCTAGTATTTGCGGGGCGCACACACACGGATTTATTGCGGCCGATTCACTCCGCTAAATCACATGATTCCTTCACGGTTCTTAATTGGCAAACGTATAAGTCAACTATTGATGTTGTATTTGGTATTACTAACGTTAAAAGGATACCAATGTTAAGAATCGTAATTAACCTACTTGATCCGTGAAAAGCGTGATCATTCTAAACAGTAAACAGCAGGATGACCACAGGATGACCTATCCAAAACATCAAAGGTATCGCAGTCTTTTTGTTGAAATTATTTTTATTGGCATTTTCTATGTTCAAAACTAAACAGATCTAGGTATGTATAATTTGATTCGTTTTACTTATTGACAAGTTGACGTTTAAGATGGAACTTTATAATATAAGAACACAAACCGAAGATCTATGATTCTAACGCGATTTTCAATTAGCAAGTTTAATATAAAAAAATAAATAAAGCCAAATTTTAGCGTAATATTTTTCACAAATAAAACGGAATTTTCCCATTTAGAAGCCTAACTAGATGTCAGCCTTTCTTTTATGTATTCCGCCGCCGTGCTTTACTGCGTGTACCAAACCATCGTCCCATTACAGACACAACATGGCTGGTGCCTCGCGAGCTAACCGGCCGTAATGCCGACATCAGCCGACCGACACCGACAAATTCCGTGCACTATCCTTCCCTTTAATCACGCCGCCGCCGCTAGTTTCGCCAATCGGCACCCAAGCCACGTCCTCGGACCGAATGGGCTCATTAAATTCAATCGCTTCAGCACAGGAGCGTCAAAGCCGTCCACTATGTAATTTTGAAGTATTAAAGTACTAACGCAACTTCAGTCTACTCTATTGCGCGCTCACATACGGGATAGCGAATTACTGAAGTTGGGGATAATGCTACATAATCGTCAGGGCTGATAACGTATTTGGCATATTGGAACTTTATCGCTTTTGAGGCCATTTTATTTAAATGTTCTTCATAAGCAACGTAATGAAGACACGGTATTAGTAAATTATGCATCATTATTGAAAGTCTTGAAGGAATTTTAAGTTCATAAAAGTCAAAACTTAAAGTTTGTTGTGTTGGAAATTTTTGTAGGTACCCTTATTTGATGGTTTCTTCAAAAAAAGCTTTAATGAATCATCTCTCTATTCCCAAATAAACAATACGAAGTTATAGTTTCTGTTCTAACTAATAAATGTATCTACAACATAATCGACTACAAAAAACGAAAATGGCATTCTCGAAGATACCTGTCACCTGTTGTGATATCCGATGGAAGCAATCATAGCGCCTCAATCGAGAGTGGC
The DNA here is from genome assembly GCA_950108535.1 of Agriphila straminella. Taxonomy (NCBI): domain Eukaryota; kingdom Metazoa; phylum Arthropoda; class Insecta; order Lepidoptera; family Crambidae; genus Agriphila; species Agriphila straminella. The sequence continues at coordinate 5,967,851 of OX467306.1, read as the reverse complement.
CTAATGATGATCCTTTGAACTAGCCGACGCCGAATAAAAAAAACACAAACGCCCCATCTCGTTATTAAGTGTGAATTCTACAAATTGTTCACAAATATTTGCGTCTACCTGGTGCTTTTTACCAACTTTTGTAATTTTTTCCGTGACCAAACCGGGAACCCCATAAACGCAGTTGATAAACCATGATGAATCGAAGAACTGGTAACGCATGATGTGGTTTTGATAAAGACAAAAAATGGAAAACGACGGCGCGTGTGTGGTATTGGTATCAAATTGTTGGCGAATGGATATTAACTTTTAGAACCAAGCCATCTATCAAATGGGAAACATGGAAAGCGCACGAATGCTTTTCATTAAAACCTAAGTTTACGACTGACTTAACTTTGCGGAGATATGTAGGCAGATTCTTAAAGGCATTTACGTCTTTGAAATTGTTTTAAGATCATTACTTGCGTCATTTACACCAAGGAAAGACACAAATCTTACCACCACCAAGTTCTCACAATGAACTTTAATTAAGTCCAGAATAGGCTACAAGTGCGAGCGTCCTCACGTCGTCGGCACCACTTCAGTATCATCTCATAAACACCACCTGAGCCCATTTGACTGTTTAGCAGGTTATTTTCTAATACTCGTATAACGTCCTTTTTATTGAGTGTAAATAATTGAGTTTGTAACACTGCCAAGCCGCCGTCTGTTCACTTGAGTTTTAACACTCCTTTTCGGATTTCCCACTTAACTTTAATGTCCCCATAAAAATTTTACATTTCACAAAAATCACAATCGAATTCAATTCTTATCATGTTCTGTCAAAATCGAAATTAGTACTGCATCGAATGTTATGTATGACTCGGCTTGGATTTAAAGAAACCTCATTTCGATTGTCATTTGGTGTGAGCGGACATTAGTCCTTATAAGTCGTTGGGTTAGTCACATTTCTCCTTGGTTTGTTTTGATCGTGGCGGTGGATTGAAGCTCGGCGAGTTCGGTTATTACAATATTTGTTGTTGGAGTTTATTTATTTGACTAGTTGTCAAGGCTTACGCGGCGGCGGCCCCTGATGTAGGCTCGGCGGTATTGATCTTCCCGAATTACTTACTTTTTATAGCTCTTGGTCAGTGGACAAGTGTAGGTAAATCATTCGCGGATAATTTAAATGACCATTGAGCAATAACTTATAAAAGCAATAACAAAATGAGAATGCTTTTTGATGTATTTGCAGAAGTAATAATTTATTTATGTTGTAAAATCTCAAATTGCTATTATTCGTAGCTATTTCGTTACTTACTTACATCGATTTTTAATGATAAGCGCAAGAGCTTGAAATTAGGGTATTTTCTATGCCATGGTGAAGATATTTTTAATTTTTTCTTTGTCAAAATAAATTTTTTTAAGAGACTATCCAAGAACTTGTTTTTTTTTCTTTATTTTATTTAGGAACTTTGTTTTTTTAAATAAACATGTCAGTTCCATCGAACCAGAATAATACAAACAGTACAGAGTCAGTGCATAAGTAAGTAAAGTAGTGTCCTTATTGTTTGTACTTACAGGCTAGGTTATATAGCATCATCGCGGACTCCGAGTTCGGTTCCGCGAGGATGCTTTGTGCTACACCGACATTCAGCACATTAAGCTGGATCGTGTCCATCGCATTCTGTCTTTCGATGCGATACTTTTCGCACTCCAACAAAACTTGGTTGTGAAGGTAAGTTTTGCAAAATTTTAAAGCCTCTATACATCAAAACAATTCTTGCGATGGATTTCAATTATGACTCTTTTGTCAGTAACACCATGCTGTTGATCCCATGTTCGGTCCATATGTAACTGTCATATAAACAAAGCGACGCCGCTATGAATATTATAATGTGATTAGGAGGCGGACCGAGCCATGGGCTGAACTAAGATAAAACTAGCCATAGCACGGGTTGACTTGTTTCATAATAAAATTATTGATCCTAACTAAACCCAAGTTTAGTGAAATTTTTCCATTTGAATTTAAAACAAACCAGTACACAGGTCCCTCCGGCCGTTTTCGAACCCATTTATTAACTATAATGAATGTGATCCTTTATTTATACCTTAGTATTGATAACCTAGGACCTAGGTTTGTAATATCTTGAAACAACCTAGGTTGTTTCAAACGATTTATCTTGATGAACTCCGTGACTGTGTGGTGGGCCGTATCTAAGTAAACTAGGCAAACTACTATAAAAAAATAAATATTAAAAAAAAGGTTTTTTATGTAAACTTATACAGTGTAGGTTAAAAAAAAGTCGATACAGCTTTCTTTCTTCATGTGTTTCAAGAATGTCATCTCTTTGTCAGATGAGTCTTCCTGTCTACTTTGTTATGCAAAGAATAAACGATGCCGTGGTTAAATAGAAGTTGTCTGATAGTCAGTCACAATACCAATTTCATCTTTAAGTGGTAATTATTACTCTTTATTGCACTTAAAAACAATAACATATAAATAATATGTGAAAAAATAATATAGGTACGCTATATTGACTGTCACTAAATATTCTTTACATACTTTATAACTATATTACAAGTTCATTTTATTTCATATGCAGAAACTAAAACTAAGTTTGAGGCATTTTGCACATTTGATCGTTCGAGGAGTCATGAGAAACTAGCTCTGTCGTGCGTGGCATAAAACTAAATGTAAATAGCGTTAACAAAAATAACATTATCTTTAAACCGTTTAATAGGTGGCTCGATCATTCCCATTGGTGTAGTCGCAGGCAGCAGTTAGTCAAACTATAAATAACCGTCACGAGGATTAATTGCCCGCGGCACGTATTATAATTAAAAACACTAGTTGTTGCACCCGGTTTCCCATATGCAAATGAAGATATTTGAGTCTTAAGTGTATATTGGTTAAGTATCGTTAAATATAAGCAGGCCTTGTAATAATTACCCTTATAATTAAAGAATTTACGACAGTTAAATTATTATTAAAAATACCTACATACCTACAGGTTGACTGCGAATAAAAGTTGTTGAATAAACTGTTAAGGATAATTTCAACATTATTTTATGATACTAACTAGCATGAGAAGTTAAAGATATTTTAAGGCGAGGCCAGTTCACGAAATTTACTCTTTCACTATGTCTTTAGAATAACGTTGAATATTGCATAACTTTAATTGACGCTTCGCCAGAAATTTGACGATTTTTAGTACATTTTTATTGATTTCTGAAATACTGGATCATTTATTAAAAATGTACTCGGTTATTGTGTTAGATCGATAAAAAGCTATCCTTTTTGCATAAAAAATCATATCACTGTCGTTGAAAATTACGAAATCTGACGATTTGAAATTTATTTTTATAAGTTTTTATGGTGTTATTCAGGATTTTTTTACAGAGTTACCATGCCATTTTTCAATATTCTGTTCGGTTAATTTGCTTCTTTGTTTCTTTTTCAGTCTACAGTAATTTTTGTGAAGTAGAATTTTACATCAGTTCTTCACATTGGATGTTCAAAAATCAGACTTTTCATCAGATCGTGAACTGGCCTCGCCTTAATAAAACCAATGCTAGTATTTGCTTCATGAAGTTTTTATTACGATATTTAACGATAGTAAACCAAATAATTTTATCGATTCCCACAAATCGGCGTTTTGTATGGAGAATTTTAAAGAAGTTGTATTTTCCATACTAGCATTTTCTTAATTTATATAACAACCATGAACGTTAATGTTTTAAAACTTTTATACTTGCTAGGTAATGTTTGAACATTTAGCGATAACGTATGCTACTTATGTTGAGCGAAAAAGGTTTTTTTTACTATTAGATTTTATTATTAGATTTTTTTACTATTAATGACAGTGTTTGTCTGTGATGGTCATTATTCGATATTCTATCAAGACGACAATAGATGGGGGACCCAATATTATAATAACACTTAAGTATGTACCGTATATCCTATCATATTTACAGCGAGCTATTAACCTTAATTTACGCGATACTATAGACCGGTAGCTAATAACAACGATATCAATAGAAACTATAAAAATAATATGAAATGGACACCGCAAACGTGGATTGACCGTTTTACACAATAGCTAGCGGTCCAATTTGGTCCCGCGGCGGACACATGGCGTACCCGCGGGCCACGCGATTTAAAGGTACCGCAAAATTAAATTATAATTCTCTATCGTCCGAACAGCTAATGTGGCAATAAAAACATTTGTTATCCGACGTAAATTATTTGTAGCCACAGGAAATGTCAATTTGTTAATTGATTGTGGTGGAGCGAAGTAATAAGAATATGATAGTCGATTTTATATTGAGGGATGTTTTGAGTAAATGTTTTCGATTTATAGAGCCCACTAATAAATGGAAACGAAAAAAGAGAATTGAATAGGGCGATGTGATAGGTGTACGTGAAGAATACAATACAATTAAAAGGATCGCTAAATTGAAAATTAAATATATCGTTCTTGATTACGTTATTGCCAGTAATGTATTTAATGAAAAAGAGCATTGTTGTAACTATTTATCAGGATGTCAATATAAAAACAACATAAACATAACAATAATGCTGGTCCTTCGACCCGGATACGATCGGGCATTTTGTACAAACTGGCTGGCGCTATCTATATCTAAAGATTGTTACATTACGCTATACAAAAGTGCGATAATCTCCTAAAAGGTGTTCGTAGTGTTGTAGATAATTAATATTTAGGCTGAGCGCGGCGCCCCGCGGCGCTCGCTCACCGCCGCTTTGAGCCGCGCCGCCGCCGCCACATTTGTCATGTTAGCGCGGCAAAGGTGTGAATGACTTTTTTCTAACTATTATTAATGACAATGATAGAAAATATTGTTTTTTGTTGCAACACTGTTGATTGTTGTCAATTAGTTTTTTGTTACATCGCCGACCTTTGATTGTGAGTGTGGCCGATCAATTTTATCGGATCTGAATTGAATGTTTGGATTAAAATATGGCGAGGTTAATCAAAGCTTAAATGCTCTCATGTTCGCTTTGTTTGCGTTGAACAAAAGACATTATCGACAAATTGAAATTAGATTTGTGGTTTAGACGTACATTGTAGTGCTTTTTATTGTTGATCGATTCAATTCGAAAATATTATAATCATCATGAAAGGGCAAAGAGCTTTCGGAATACTGTGTCACTCTTACTTAAAACTTTCTTTTTATGGGGCGTAATATTTCGAAAGCCGCTACTTGTTTTGTTACTTAAAAAATGAGCTAAATCACGAAGTAGATGAAAAGGTGCGCCCTCCCGAACCGCCCTCGGGAACAATGAATAATAAGCGACGACATCATCTATCCATTTTCTTTTTCAACCCCAACAATAACGGCGATGCTATAAGAATGGAAACAATCAAAATTTAAATATGTATTCCAAGAAAAATACTTTTCACTTAGGGAAAATATTGGTCAAAGTGAATTGAAAAGGGTCCGGGAAATGAGATATGGTTTCTACTTTGAATGTGTTTATTATTCTGATGTCGAAGCATTGGTTGTTTATGAATTTTTGGGTCCAATTTTAAAATAAAATCTTACAATAAAAAATGGTTTAAAAATAATTTAAGACTAATTCATGATTTTAAAAATATTTTATAGATTTTAAAATGGTCTAGGCCAGAGTAATAAATGATCCGCCTATAGTTTGATAGACAATGTACGCGCATTCAAGAATGTAGGTCTTATTATTTCAAAATGTGCACATGTATATTTGAAAAAAAAACTAAAGTGTCAATACCCAATCGAAGAATAATTAGTACCTACCCCTAAGATTATAACTATATATTGCATTGTGACTGTATATTTGTAACAGTATCAGAAAAAAGTTTTTTAAAAGTTTTATTGTGAAAAAATAATAAGGAAAATGTACACCATTATCGCATCAATTCTCTACAAGGGTGAAAACTGAAAACCCTCATCGCAATTGGGTTAACGTGTCAAAAAAATATTAGCCGGAAGCAATACTTTACTGTTATGGCACAAAGGAGTCCATTTGCTTTGAATATAATAGCTATTGTTCTAGCCCCGAAATATAATCGCGGGAAGTTACCTTGATTTATTGCTACGCCATTGGCACATTCTCTCACTTTATGTTGAAACCTCGAAAGGGCCCAAGGTATTAATGAACAATACCGTTTGTTATATAAGTTTCAAAAACAATGCAGGTATATATTATGTAGGTACGCATTACATACATTCACATGTAACTTTAAAATTTTATTGATTAAAATGAAAATTGTTTTGGTTGAGTACTTATTTGTTTGGTGCTAAGGTTTACGTTTTCAATAAAATAATGACACATGTTTTTTTTTTTTCAGTATACACTTTTTACAAGTTTATCTCATTAAATGTGTAAAGATTCTTTTGAATCACATATCAGCACTTCAAAACACTGATACGGTGTAGAAAAAGTTTGTTTTGTTCTTGTAAACGAAATTACATGGTCTACTTGGCTGATTAATATTCACAAATAGTTTTTTTTGTTAAACAGAGCTTTGTGTACTCGTTAAGTAGATGTAAAGATACATTGTCAACTTACCCATCGTACGCTTCTTCATAAATCCAGATAAAGAAAACCGGTACGACAGATTTTCCGATGAATTAAACATTCCCATTGTTTCGAGCGGCGCGGGGGGGAGGGGAGATGGGGGCGTTGGTACTATTAACGTTCAGTTTGGAGATAACATCGACCGACAAACTCGATTAGTGGCCCGAGTGGGTACCGCCGCGTGCCTCAAGACATGAGCGGAAGGAGAACGAATATTTTTGAAATACCTAAGGAGAAAAAAAAACAATAAATAAATTTATAAATTTAATTGTAAGCACTTTAAAACTATTACGGGTGTCAAGGATTTTTGGTGCAGACGATTTTTCTTCAGAAAATTTTCATCAACTTTAATTATAAGTTATGACTTTTTTTCGCTCTCAACCAGTAGGGTTCCCGGGTGCGGGGGGAAAGAGGCAGAAATCAAATAAATGCAAATCAACCCCTACAGGCTACAGCACAAAATAGTCAACCTATAGGCTAACTTACTTGCTCGGCAGCGGCTAACTTACTGGCTCGGCAGCCTCTCAGGGATTGGTAGTCCGAACTCGAGCTTGCGTGTCAAAAGTTACTTTTCGATATTGACAATATTTTTGTTTAGCTGTCACAAAACGGGTTTCCAATAATCAAAAAATATTTTCTTTGGCTCGTCGTGCTACGCCTGCTGAAATTGCGTTGATAGGAAATCTATGTTAAGTACCAATCTGAAAATATTTCGCATTATCACATCCATGCACAAAAAAATACTTTGGAAATTACAAATGAAGTATCAAACTATAAAATTCTTAAAAACAATTTCTTACTAGGCAAGGTTCGTAATTAAATTATCAACAAAATTTAAGTCTAAACAAAAATAACACCATGATAATAATATGTTTTGTACCACACCAGCCGATGTTACCAAGTACACTATCAACACAATTTATGAACATCAAAACAAGACACTTATTACATGCCTCATCATGTATTAGTATGACATACGGCCAATCCCACTAATAGATATTTCTTTAATTCGTATAATTTAGTTTTTATAATACTTAATGTGAGTGGTGTACTTTGTTGGATAAGCTTATGTTGCTTTTAATACGTATGAAATTACAACATAGATAGAAGTATGAGCAACTTTCATTATGTTGTGATTTTTATTTTCAACGAGTTACGTTATCGTTAATAGTATTAAAAACACTTAAGGCATATACTTTCTAAACATCGAGAACTGTTGAAATTCTAAGTAAAATAGGCCATTTATCCACCAATAAAGAAAGCTTGTGCCCCAGCAAAGGGGACAATAAAAAGGGCTGACTACAAATTAAAATTATAAAAATCTTACTATGCTACGATTTCGTAGTCCGTTACGACTCTCGTAGCATGCTACAAATCCAACGCGGCTTCTCATGAACACAGAGGTATCTTCAAAGTCGTAATCTTAACTAAGTCGAAGTTAATTACTTTGGCTCTCTCAAACAAGGCTTTGGCGGTAACATGCCCGCTCATAATTCATTCCAACGCGCATCCTCTTGGTAATATGGTACCGTAGACGCAACGGCGCAGCACGAATGAGATAACGTTATACGCAAGAAAGAGATGGAACACACTCGTCGGACATTATACGGAATGTTTATAGCATGAGAACTTCCTTTTAATTTTTTTGGGAGCACTATTTCAAATATTGTTTTAATTGATTGCCGGCAGACCATTTGGCGCTGGATGCATAATTACAGGTTCTGTTGGTTGTTTCTTGTATCCTAAATGACGGTTTGTATGACTCTGACAGCATCATGTTGAGTTTTATCGTGTCGGTTTTCGAATTCGAATTATGTTTAGACTTGAAAAATGATGTAAGTACAGATAAGGTGGTGTCACTAGTATAATCTACCCACGATCCTACAAATACTAGTAGTATTTGTAGGATTGTAGTAATACTAGTAGTATTTGTAGGATTGTAGTAATACTAGTAGTATTTGTAGGATCGTGGGTAGAATGAAACAGTAGCTCTACCATGAGTTGATACAAACTGTTTTCGCTACCGTAAACTATCGGATATACTGTTCACAGTCAATGCGAGTAAAAGAGAGAAAACGATAGATTACGCTAACGAAAACATTTTGCATCAACTCATGGTAGGGCCACAGTAGAGCTCGAGTCATTTTGCGGTAGTGTGAAAAAAATAATTAATTAAAATTAAATTAAAACGGTGTTTCAAAACAATAAAAAAAAACACCGTTTTTAGTCTAAAATGGTTTTGTAAACTCTGTGAAAATGAATGGAATTGAAATTATCGTCAAGAACTTTTTTAATGGTTTAACATTTAAACAGAATTAAATAGTCCTGGGGCCTTACAATGAGCTCTGATAGCAACCTCAAAGTAATGTTCTTATAGGGACAGAGCTATACATCGCGTATAGCGCCATCTCATTTACAACATTGCTTCGATATTACTTTTGACAGTCATTGTAGGGGGGCTGATTTCGTCGGGTATATTAAATTTATACCATGCTCCTACGCATACGCAACGCATTTAAATGTTGCCCCTCTATGCCTTAGCTTTTCCTCCTTGATTTCTTAACAAAATACTCTTTTGAATCAAAACAGAGATCAATAATCGTCAAGCCACCATAAATCACAGTTCCTACTCACAATGAGAGCGGCAACAGGCGCTATAATTAAAAACGCATCATACTTTTATTACACACTCCGTGGTATTTTCATTACACTGTTTGCTGATGCACTTGCGTTTAATTAATTACACGAACCTTTAATCGGAAGTGTGATTGCTAAATGCGCTGTTGTTAATAGTGATGAGACTTTGCTGATATACTTATCTGCGGAGATTTTATATCAATTATGAAAAGATAAAATGGTAATTTGATTATGGAGAACACAAGATTGTTAAAAACAGACAAGATTTTAAAATCAGGCAGATCTTTACTAAAATTGCTTTGTAGAAATAAAATGAAAATGTTGACAAAGCTACAAGTTCAACCTAAATAGAAAGTTGCTAAATAGGTATTACTTATAAGAAAAAAGGTCGAGTTGTAAACATTGGCATTTTTTCAAATCTAGCCCTTTAGCGCCACCATCGTATTCAGCATTCTCTGACGTATATACATGACGGAAAATACATCGGACAGGATGGGGATGTGATATGCGCCATACATTTTTCCCCATCCCTCCCGTCCGTGTTCTCCCGTATATTTTATTACTATATTTTTATATGCAACGATGTCAAGTAATCGCCCCGTTCCGTCATGGGCGTGAAATAACCCGTCGTACACTTCAGTCTTACGGTTGATTATCGACGAATCTGTCGCATCCCTAGCAAAATGGCGACAAGTAATAACAGTGCGTCCCGGCACCCGCATCGCGCGACCGCAGCGCTTTGTGACGTTCACCGGTTTAACGCGCTTCTATAAAGGACAACCGGCACTTAGGTATGCAACACTTACCAAACGAAAAAATATGTTAAAATTCCAATCGGGAATAATATTTGATATAGATGTAAGTCAAAGTATTTATATTATTTAGTCATGTAAACAAAAAGTGAACAAAATGGTTTCGATTATATGATGCATTGTGATATTAATTCGGTGTAGTTTTGTGCTTCTAAACATTATGTGTTAAGTGGAAGTTGGATCTATTAAAATAAATGTGACTTTTTGACATTGAAAATATTGAAATGTCATCAGCATTAATTTTAATGACATGACATGAAAATCTTTTAATTTTATCAAAGAAACTTGACACTGGCAAACATTCTACCACTTAATTTACGACGAGTGAATTGTCATTAATTCAATCAAAAGAAACAGATGACACTGTAGGGGGAATAATAGGGACGATTTCTGACGTTTTAGACATTCTAGATTTGATATGCATGAATTTAAACCTAGTTCCTCAGTTTTAACGTTAAAAACAAATAATGCAAATCTAATTTCTGGTACACTGTGTTGCTATTAAAAAAATAGATAATGATTTAATGAAACATTATAATATTTTGCTTTTATTGGTATCTGAATCCTTATTTAAAAAATAAAAATATAAGAAGGTCAAACTTTGGCCCTTTTCCTCCCCTACACCCTATTCCTTATTTTACAGATAAAAAAAATTAACAACTGTGGCGTAATAGTAGATTATACAACAAGTGAAAAAAAAGGGAATATAGTTCGAGGGACTAAGTTGGATCCCGAGAGTAGCGAAGGATACAAAGGACCGAGATGATTTTTTTTTTCACGAGTTGTGTACTCTACTTTTTACCATCGACTGCGAGAAAACAAATAGCAGTACTTATTTATACCTATAAGTAGTAGGTATTTATAGGTTATCAGGTTTTGATATTTAGGTAGGAAATCGATAATATTTAAAACATTAGAAAAATTAAATAGTGAAATTAGAAATTTTGAAATTTTCTAATGAACTGTACGCGCGCAAGCTTTAGAAGTGTATATGAAATTAGAAGCTTTCCATTACATAAAACAACCACGATAAGAGGGAGATTACATGATCAGTCAGTCTGGCATCAGTCCATGCCATTAATCTGTAGAGTTTGAATTTTTTCCAGACCCTGATGATCGTACCCTGAAAAAAGGACTGATGCCACAGACTGAACATCTAACCTCCCTATAATCCCCTTTTAATATACTATATCTATGCCTATAATAGATAGAAAAGAACCCAAAGCTAAGACACTAAAAAGAACCTATAGATAGAAAAGAACCCAAAGCTATGACACTAAAAAGAACCTAACTAAAATAGGCGGGATATTTTTTTTATTTAATTGTATAACTATGGCTTTATCTATGGAATAGCTCCATACTTTCAGGACGTTTTTTTTTGTACATAATTATATGATGCGCGCTTGTTCTAAATTCAAAATACTTTTATTTACTCGGTGAATAAAAACGCATTTTATTCACTGTTTTCAATGAATAAGACGCACTTTTTTGAGTGGCGATGGTAAAAAATGTCATGTCTCCTTTCACCCCGGCCGCGTTTGCATATCAACACTGTTTATCAGTTTCGCGGTCACGCGGCGTCCGTTACTTCGTTAATCGCCGCCTGTTGTTTGCTTCTTTATGTGCAATCAATTTGCGATGTCGTATTGTAATTTTTATTACTTCAGCTTTTGAATTTCAAAAAAAAGTTACTACTTTTTGATTTATTGACTTACTTCGATTCTTCAGTCGTTCGTTCAGGCAGGGCTAACTACCAAAACTTATTTCGCTAGAGCCTGAATTCGCTTGATGAAAAATAGGTAATGTGTGTCGTAAGTCTAATTGCTTTTGGTAAGTTTATTTGTCTTGTTTGATTTTTTCCAGTTCCAGTTTCAACGGCGATAGCGCTTTCGTAGGGTCTAAGAAAATCATTAAAGCAAATGTTTTTTCCAAACAAATATACTTACCTATTGTGACATAACATTTACGGCTGCGATTCGCCAACCCTAAGCTAGCGTGAAAGTTTACATTGAAAACAAATGAGCGCCGCGGTGGTCGTATCGTTAATCTTTTATCTAACCCGGCTCATTGTGGCGATGTCACGGACGTCGCAACGCCGACCGTGGCCAATGCTACCCTCAAACTTCCCCGTGTCAACCATTGTGAATGCACCTTTCACATCACTAGCACTAACGCCATACATATAAGACTCAATTTATGCAAGCTTTTTTAAAAGCCGTTTTTGCTACCATTGATTCTGAAGACATTAGTTGTCGTTCTAATGTGTAAAGTCGTTAAATTTCAAATGTGTGGCAATGTGACTCGAATTATTTTTCATGACATTTTTGTTACAATGAACTGACCTTACTTTTGGTACATTACTTTTCTAAGCAACAGAAATTTTATTTCCATATAGGTTGTGCAATTTGTTGGCGTGATTGTCGTTGAATTAAAATCTGAAAACTACGTAATTTCCAGATTGAAAACCTGTAAAATATTATTTAAAATATTCCAATGACCCACCAAATAGTCACCGAATAAAGAGTTATAGATCATTCATCTAAATATTTGTATTTGTATGTCGCAAAATTGCACTGTAGTAGGTACCCAACCAGCTGTATGTACTGAAAATTGAAAATTGTAAGCTGGTTAGTAGCAGATTCAATGGGTCCCAAGATACATTACACATAAGACATACTTACATAAGACACATATGCATGTAGTTCCCAAAATGTTTTTCCTTATAAACTTAATATTTTTATAACAATTTTCTTCATTTGCTCAATATTTGATTGCCATTAGATTAAAAATACAGGTATTAACGCGTTCAAACTACTTTTCCCTACATTTGATTGCCATATTTTTTTGTTTTTAATATGAAAGATGGTGTGATATTTGTGGGAAGTCTCTATTTTTTTATAGAAAACGTAAAGTTGTAGACACAAAAAAAACACATGACACATTAAAGAGTTTCTCTAGTTGCTACAAATATTAAATTGCGTATAAAAAACAGAAAATCACCGAAAGCTTTTGCGTAGGTTCATCTTTTTGGCGTAAATAATAGCGGAAAAGTATATGTATATAGAATTCTTCATCAAATAGTAGATTGTTATTTGTTATACAAGACGCTAAAATTACCCATTGCATACGAGGTAGTTTTATTCCCGACCTTTAGCGAGGGAATAAATAGAAACCGAGTTACAATGGGTTTTAGCGTCGTGTGTTACACTATACTTTTCACTACGATTGCGAGAAAATAAAATACAATATTAAATAGTTTATACACCTACTTCCGTAAACGAATCCACTCGTTTCTCTATCCTCCACTTCATAATCTTTTTGTACAATATTTAAATAAATGATTTGTGCTTGACGGCAAAAGATTAAAATTATTTATTTCCTATTACAGTCACACAATTCAATCAGTTTGTAATTATAAAAAATTTCTAAAGATTTCGCGCCATGGTACCTGCTGTAGCAGCTAAGCAACACAAACACGCATTCTACGATTCACTCTGTACACAGAGTATAAATAAGTATATGATTTCACCGAAGAGATGCTTTTAGTTCCATTTTCAAAAATAAGAATGAGACACTGGGGGCCTATTACGAAACTTGGTCACGATAGTCGTCCGCAGTTCGTCGGTTGTAGTTATTACAAATATTCTCAATGTAGCTATCGTAGTCCATAGTCTATTGAACGAATAATAACGGATCCACTAGAGAGAAACTGTAAAATTTACGCAATCATTTTGCAATATCGCATACGCAAGTGCTTTGTAATAGGAATCAATCAGAACGAAGCACGGCCGCAGCTGCGTGTATCGTATTAAACTTTTCGTAATAGACCCCCAGTATTAAGTCGAGCGAGTTTTTATTCGTGATTATGAATAAAGACTTTTTCGTTTTAGTAGGCTCATTGGTAATAGACAAACATTAAAAAAGAAAAACATTACCCCCTAGGGCTTATTATGATATTTTATCCCGACTCTTGTACGTTACAATGACGCACTTTTTGAGCAAGAGGAGTGAAAATAAAATTTAACGTAAGTACTGTGAAGTTGGTTACTTTTTTCAAGAAAATAATTGTAATAATGATTATGATGATGATCGAAATCATCGAAAAAGTGCAGTGAGGATATTTTCCTTACATGTAAAGAAAAGCGAGCCTTAAATTAAAGCTTTTAGTTTCTTATGACTTTCCAGTTTCTTCCCACAGTTAGTAATTGGCTTAAGTGAAAATTTCAATTACAATTTCTTTTAAATGGCTTATTAGAAGATAACTGCAGTCTGTATTTTGTGTTCTGCCTGAGTTTACTTTAAAATATTACATGTGCTTTTTCTACAGTATCGAATTTTTAGGAGGAGCCATAACTGTTCACAAAGCTGGAGGTTTTTCGAGCTCCACACTGTCAGTACAGGTCTTTCGAGGCTGCAAACTTTTTTAATCTGTGTCCTAACCTAACAACATCTCAATTTTTTCAACCTGATGCGATTTTTAGTGTCTCTACAGCAAACAGCAACTGAGTAATAGAAATATTTTCACCATAAATATTTAATTAGTAATATTGATATCAATGGCCTAACTTTAAATAATTATCTATAGGTACTTAAAACTCCATTAAAGACGCGTATGTATGTTATATCAACTTGATGTAGGTACAATATCTAATTATTTTTTTCAATCCATGTCTTCTTTTATTTGATTTCGAATTTGACCGAGTGTGAGAAATACAATTACAGAAAGCACACAAAAGCATGCTTAATTACTTTGAGTCTATTGTTATCACTTCGATATAGCATGTTGGCTCTGCCTTCAGAGGCAAACCCCCGTCGTGTGTAATATAAAAAGTATTAAGAACTTCTCCGTTCGGCCTCTCTCAAGCACTATTTGCTTACCACGATTCATTCGATTAAATCCTGAATAAACTCATTACGAGTGAATGCGACTACCCGCCGAAAGGTTCCTTTCAAACAATATTAAACCACATTATCCGCGTTTATTCCCGGCCTTGATTAGTACCGTATCATTTAGTCCTACTTTGTAATTATTTTTCGATAATGAAAGTTGGACTTTAATTCTAGGCTGTACGGCGTAGATTCGATTGTGACTTTTTGACGGCGGCGCCTTTGAACGAGCGAGATGAAAAGCGCCGCGCGCGACCATTTATCATTGGCAAACACAATTGTGTTAGGACAGGGCTCAAGAATCGGTGGACAAACAGACCGAAATTTAAAATCACTATTATGACTCCGGCCTTTATCATGAGATTTGAAGACCAGTCTGCATTTAGTATAGTTAGTTAGGTAATAAAACTTTTGAATTGCTACACCCAGTGCTGATTATTAGGGTCGCGTGGATTTCATTCGCTACTTATAACTTTGAATATCTTGCTTTAATCTGTCTGTTCATATTCCTTGTCATTTATCTGATTTCCAATCCTATGTGAAGGAAAATTATCTCACTTCAAATGTTGAGGTAATTTTTTAATGTTGACGACTTTGTATGAAATATACAGGGAGAAAAAAGCATCCCTTGACGAGTTTCTTGCCTGTTCTTCTAGTTACAATGTCTCCCGCTTAGGGTTTGCGAACCGATGGCGTAGCTTCTATGACATTCACAAGTGCTTGTAACAGCCTAGACTGAATAAATTATTTTGAGATTGAGTTTATTCCTTCCCTGTGCATGTAGTCAGTCTGTGGAACGCCCTCCCTGAGGGAATCCGGAAGGCTCGTACCTTGAGTTCTTTTAGTGATCAAGTTAGAAGACTTTTTCTTTCTTCTATCTTATACTATTTAACTATATTTCCTTGTCCTTTTACATTAATTACATTTATTTCTCTTTCTATATCTCTATTCATGTGCATCTATATCTAATGTCCTTCCGTAATTGCACCCAGTTCCCCCATTTTTCTCCATTTCCCCTTATTTCTCTTCTACTCAAGGTTGATTGGAAGATATTGCTTTTAAGCAATAAGGTCGCTTTTTGTGTGCATTCTTTCTATTTTGTTTCTCTGTATTGTGTTTTTCTTTCTTCATTTGAAATCATAAAACATTACCTTCTTTATAAATGTTTAGATTTAAATATATTGCAGATACATATTTGTAATTAAGAAGTTGGTATAATTTTAACAGGATTTACTTATGTGTATAGCAGACACTGTGCAGAACACAAGAATAATTCATTATTTGTACTGTAAATCTTTTTCATGTTAAATACTTAGACTAAGTTACTTAGTACCTACTTAACGCTATTTATTGAAAACAAAAACAGTTTTTTTCCGATTTAAATAATAATCATTCACTACGGTCGATCTTTAAAAACCTGTAAGTACCTAAGTATGGAAAATTTTGCTTTTACTTAGTAAGTAGTTGGTAAGTTTTGTAAAGAAATATATAGGTATTACCTATCTTATTTACAAAGATACAAAATCAGGCTAGCTTTTTGACCAAGGTGTTAAATTACATTAACGCTCTCATTAATTCTCAATCAGTCTTAATTCATTAACGCCCGAGCGGTCGCTGGCGACCGAGACACAATAGAAAATCTATTGTGTCTCATTTTCCGGGCGTTGAAGAGTTAAACAGAGTTCCTACGTTTTTTGTTGTTATTGTTAGTTACAACAAAGTATTTGTTTCAGGAAATTGTTCCAATAATAAAAAACTAGAGTTTTTCACCAAGTTAAGGTCTCTCAGAGTACCAAATTCTTCATACAGAGGTAAATCCGCTTATTGTAATAAACATTATCTGTATAATAAAACAATAACTATCAATAAAAATATCATTTAACTATTGCTTAAGTATAAAGAAAGTGTTCTATAACGAGCTAGCTTTCATCACATCTAGGGCCTTAGTATCAATCCGTCGGAGGCGGGGCCCCGCCTCACGGGGGCGGGCCCCGCCAGGTGCGCCCATTGTATGGGGTGAATCCGGCTCTTTACATTTGTCATCGTAATATCGACTTTATTGTTACAATCAGCTTTGGACTCATAGAATTCATTATAAGTTAAACGGAATATTAAATGTGTATTTTAGGCAGAGTTTACAGGTAAAATAATTTGTTTTTACTCTATACCTAACCCTATTAAAGAAAGTTTTAAACTAGGAAATCTTACAAAATCGCCCCCCACGTTTTAGGTTAAAAACTTCTGTAATGGTTATAAATCTTAAAGGAAGAAATTATTTAATACGTCCGTTTTTTATTTGTTTTTAGTCCGATTTTTTTATTAGATTTCCAGTAAAGTAATTAGTTTCGTCAAGTAGGATTATACCTTATTTATAGTATCCTTGATTCTACTTAACTTTGTTTTTAGTACCTTATAAGTACTAAAGTATAAGGTACTAAAAACAAAGTTAAGTACTTAAGTATAATAGTTTATAGACTCACCCGACGCGACGCTAACATTATTCGTTTATATATCTGGTATCAATAAAACTACATTCGTTAATTATTATTTTCTTAACTAATTACCAAGTTTTGCAGAAGTTATCAAAGTTTATAAGCGAATAGGTTTCATTCTCCTACCCAAAGATAATTGGGCCATATCTTTTACGGCTTTAATTACGCGCGATCAAAATTGGATTCCATCAAAATTGCCGTTTGAATATCGTTATAATAAATATTTATACAGGTAGCAGCTGTATTAAAATCTTCGGTCTGGTACCCAAATAATAATTAGCCTGCCCTTAGCACCTCCGTCGGCTTTCGAGAAAAAAGCTTGCGCCGAGTCTCGGCCGCGAACGAACATAACCTGTAATTTGGAAATTATTATCTAACACATTGTGCCTTTCTGGTTATCCCGCCGGTCAATTTGCCGTTTTTATAGCTCCCACAGAGCCGCGGCCTCTAATTATCTCACCACGATCTCGGCCCGAGGCGCGATACCATCACACGCCCCGGCTCTTCAATTACCGACCTAAACACAACATCATAAAGACCAAATCCAGGAACTTTTCAAACTTTGAAACATGAGAAAATATGTTTGAAGGGGTAACACGTCTGCGCGAATTCTATTTGTTTTGCAGCGAAGAGTTGTAACAGCTTTAATTACTTTACAATTATGACGCGACGCAGATAGTTACCACGGCACTGTAAAGCTGTATTGCCGGCGCAATATATTTGTTCCTAACGAGGCTGTTTTTATTGTGGCCCGCTATTACACGCCGTTGAAATAATGCCCACAACCGTTAGAAAGAGCGCCGATATTAAAATAATGAAGGCTAAATGTAAAAGCGGTAGCCGTTGATACATTCAGAATATGTTACTTGTTAGTGAAATACGATAATAAAGAGTTACAATTTTGTTTTTATATCGTGCATCTATCTATGCATAGGTAGGTAAGCGTCGTAAATAAAAATTATAATCGGTGGGCTTTGACGCCCAATTTTTTTCAAATTGAAGAAACGTAACGAACCGAGAAAACGACTAAACGCAGTCGTTTGGGAGCTCGGCCCTCGTATTCTATTAGAAAGGACTACTAATAAAATTAATTTATTTCTCGATTACAACAGTAACGCGAGTTCAAAAAGGAGCCGCGAGATGGTCATTAATCATATTAATTAAGACGAGGCAATGAGCTTTTGTTCGAGGCGGATAAACGAGGCCGGCTCGTGCGTGCGCGATGGGCAATAACGCGCGTGAATCGCGCGCACCGCTACGTTTGCGACGAGTGACGTGACGTGACAACCGCGCGTTTCCACACAGAATGCGATCGTTTACGTATCGGCCGCGTATTTTACTATAACTTTGTTACCTAGCTAGTATGGTTTGAGTAGGCTATAAAAATAAAATATTGTAGGTACGACACTTTTCTTCTAAATGATAAATAATATATGGCAGACTGTTTAGTAAGTATTCTTTTTGATCAGTATCAAACATAAGATAAAAAATATGAAGGGTAAAAAAGTTGGCATAGTATTTACATCAAAGTAAGTACAAGTAATATATATTATTTTTCCCGTTTTTAGGGTTATTTAGTCAAGTCAACAAGGAACCCTTAATAGTTTCGCCTTGTCCGTCCGTCGGTGTGTCTGTCTGTCCGTCCGCGGCTTAGGTCAGATTCCTTTAGTACTAGAAAGTTGGAATTTTGGCATGACTATGAAGTAAATATATTAATCAAGCCAAAAAAGCGTTAGACCAAAATCTTGAAAAATATGTTCACCTCCCCTATTGTAACGTGCGAATGATTTTTTTTATCGGTACTCTCATAGTGTGGGGCGTCGTTGGATAGGTCTTTCGGAAATATTGTAGGTTGGCGAAAACCGCTCTTCGGTTTAGTGATCCGTTTGCGAACTATTAAGGGTGCATCGCGCGTCCACTAGCGCCGCCAATCAAGAAAAAATCATTACCAAGAAATAATAAAATTCTGAAAAATATAAAAACTAGTATTAGCTATCAACTATTTTTGTATTTTACATATGTATGTATGTTACATTACATTTTGTAAATTCTTAGTTTAAATGTGTTCGCGTAGTTAAAACTAAACTAACTACACAAACACATTTAAACCAGGAAAAACACGCAAACAAAAATAGTTTATACTTAACTAATACCTACTAGTTTTTATATTTTTCAGAATTTTATTTAACATAGTTATTTCGTTGTGATGATTTTTTTCTTGAGTGGCGGCGCTAGTGGAGCTTGAGACGCAGCCGTTTCCGAAAAATTCAGGAAATATAGTACCTACACCTTATTAAATTAAAAAGAAAACTATCACTGCTATTAGGTAGGCTTTACAAATTGACGAGCGGAACAGTCGGTCACCTTATTTATTTATATTGGAATAGTTTTCTTAGGTACAAAGTTAGGTATTAATACTTAGTTACCTATAGTAGTTAGTTGTCTAAAATAGGGAGTAAATATAAGTTTATTTATTGCCATTTTTCATGGTAAACATAGCATAAACCTTATAATACCATTCCAAATGGTTATAAACTTACCCCCTTACTAATAAAGATTGTATAGCAGATGTATAGTTATGTGTAACTATACATTTCTCTCTCTTTCAAACTTACTTCTCTCTCTCTCTTACTCTCTCGGTTACTCTTTGTCAAACTGTTTGAGTTTGACATTGAAAAGAAAGTGACAAAACACTGTGTAACTATACATCTGCTATACAATCGATATTAGTAAGGGGGTTATAGTATAAGGTAATAACACTTTAAACAATAACTACACTGTGCGTGGTCCGACACGCACTTGACCGGTTTTTCATTGTTTGTCTTCGTTTTGCTTTTACGTCGTTGTATATTTTGGAAATGTGCCGATTGCACAAGCGATGTAAACGGTTAGAGACAATATTAGATTGTTTCAGCTATCGAGATAAATATATATATCTCAATGGTTTCAACACGAGTTTTGCTAAATTGACTCGTTATTGGAGCGTCATGTGTGTAATTGAACAATCAGAAAAGCAAGAAATCGGATAATGGAATAATCGCGAGATTTCGCGTCGGCACGAGCACGAGCCATCGACTCGAGCTGCCCGGTTAGGATTGTGCTATTGTTTTAATTGATGGATAGAAAGTATTGTCTGTTGGAACGAATTATGATTAACAATGGCGTGTAATTTGTAGCTGTTAATTAATTTTTGGATGGACAAGAAAAGATGGCGTCCGTTATTAATGCATTCAATTTAACGCCTCGTGTTTAGGTTTTAATTGAAATTTGAGTTTCAGCCGTGACTATGATAATAGCGGTAGAAATAAAGTTAGGAACTGTCTCACTTTTTTGAGATATTTGTAATAATAACAGAACTGTAATGCAGTTTGAAGACCCCAACAAGTGATCTTGTTTTAAAAGCTTATTTTTTACCCGACTACGGGGTATTTTTTTTTTAGTAAAAAGTAAATGAAAGAATTTATGAAAAATAATGGTAAAGTCAAACTTATTAATTTAGTTCCAATTTCGAACGAACCTATACAACAACATGCATTAATTTTTTTGTATCAAAAGTATAATGCGTGGGAAAATCAACTGTAATATTCAAACTTTTCTCTTGCGTTTTTTTCTCGTGATATAGTCACATAAAGTTAGCGAGCAGCAGCACCCGCCGAAAACGCTTTATACAAAACGGTCAACATTTTGTGACGTCACGTATGCCACGTTTCAGGCGCATTGGTATGGAGTTAGCCAAGAATTTTCAAATATCTCCCTAAATATTGCGTTTAAGTACATTATGTGTTATACAAAATATTATTTCTTATTTGATATTCTATCCGACTGTTAAGTGCACTATATCCGAACATGAAAAAAAAATATTGCTATTTTCCTCTATGTGATAAAACTAAAATAATACATTTTTATATTTATTTTTCTGTTCCATGTTCCATCATGTTTTTATACGTGTCCGCAGCGATCAAGCTCAAATTTATCAAAATCGGTGACTTGATAAAGTAATGTTAAGAAACAATAAAGAGTTCTACATAGAATGTCAGCTTTCCTTTTCAAACGTCACTTTTTATTAAAGTAGAGCCACTTTTCCACAAGTTGAAATTGTTACAAATTACGTGAAATTGATAACCTTACAATACAAGTTCCAACCAAATGGTTGAAATGACAGCGACCTCTAACGACAAACTGACGTATCACGCACGATCATTAATTCATTGACGAGTTATGACTTCATCGACTACCGTACCGATACCCTTCCCTGTAATTACTAAGCATTAAGGGCTATTATCGCATACGACGAGCTATCAGTTTAATGCAAAACCATCCCGATAATCGGTTATAGACAATGGCTTTCGATTGCACAAGAACTAATGCATAATAAGCGCGATGCAGTTTTGTATGATATCGGAGTCGCATACTTATTTTTCATGAACGTAAAAAGCTTATCGCTTATAGTTTTCACAAATGAGTTGAACAATAAAGAAGTTTATACGTTGAGAATATAATTATGTTAAAAGCGTTTCGCATTAAAGTGATTCCTATATCAGAAAAATTTCTTATTAGTGAAAATATCTTAAAGAAAAAAAAACCTTAGAAAGTTTGTGTACGAGTGTACCTAATCTGTCACCGCTAAAGTGCGTAAACCAGTTAGAGTGCAGATTAACTAATTAATCTGCAGATTACCTGGTCGAGTACGAGTCAGTTAAAGTGCGAAATTTTTCTTAAAGTAGCAGATTTCCGCACTTTAACCATAGGTAGTTAATCTGCATATTAACGGATGCTACGCCGTCTAAGTGCAGAAAACAGTGAGTGCAATAGCCAAGGCTTCGGGAAAAACTTAAACACCTATAATGAAAGAAAATTTTATAAAAAAAGTTTTTTAAGTGATTTTATGTGATTACACTATTTTTTCAATAGCTTAATCGTTTATTTCTGTGCCTCATAGGGCCAGTTCGGCGTTGAGAGGTTTAAAGAAACTGTTTTCTGTTTGAACCGCCAGAAACGACGTTTTTTAAAATTTACTTTCAATAGAGGTCTTTAACTTGAATTTCCTGAAGCCCTGGCTTTTTCACTCATTGTCTTCCGCACTTTAACGGTGTAGCATCCGTTAATATGCAGATTACTAGGTAAAGTGCAGAAATCTGCTACTTTAAGAAAAATTTCTCACTTTAACGGACTCTACAAGTTTATCTGCAGATAACTAGTTAATTCGCATACTAACGTATTCCGTACTTTAGCGGTAACATATCAAATGTTAATATTTAAACTTTTAGTACGGAAGTCAACTATACAGTTTTTTTATTACAACGTTTTTTTTAATGATTTTTCCTTAGAAAAAATGAGAAACTACAACTAAAATGTCTGTCTTATCTGTTACTAAGTAAATACCTACTTCCTTTTGAACAAGATTTGAGTTTTAGCTTTTATCTTGACTATCAATTATTTAAATTAGGAGAAATATTTATCATTCCCCAACCCCAAGCTCTTTTTCTTTAATAAATGTCAGAAATAACTTCCAATGTTGACAAACGTTTTGTTTAGTTATAAAAAATGACATTCTGATGTAGACAAAATTTTACTCGGGAGTTCAGATTCAAATCAAACCTGGATCAGCCTTTCTATTGTCTAATTTTAAAATCTATCGCAATCGCTTTCAGGATGTAACACATTGAAGCTTCTTTATGGCACAAATAAAAACTTACCACAGAAATGTAGCAATGTGTCACATCCATCTGTCAAACGAAAGCGATTTTTAAAATTAGACAATTAGCCCCCTGGGTCAGACCTTTTATGGACTTTTGAACATCTTGTATCATTTGCAAAAAGGTATATAATAGAAAAAAAAATACAAAATTGCTTATGTCTTCTTAGCTTATGCATCTTTATTTTAGAGTTATTCACAAGACGGTAATGGAAGTAAAGTTAATGCTAATATATGACATATAAAAAAAATGCGAAATACATTTAATTTCGCGCATGTAACCCATAATAAATGAGCATGTTTGTAATACTTTTCACTTTCATTCGGTAAGCCAGCCCGCCCTCACTCAAGTGTTATTTGCGATTATTTCCGAATTTCATTATTGCATTATCATTTCGTTAATCACGCCACCGATACAAAAGGGTTTTGAGCTTTTTACGCGAATGTATAAAGTATAATTTCGGTTGCTGTCACGATGAAAAGCGATGAGATGAAAGACACCGCTACCATTTGTCACTACTTTCGGAACGAGGTGCGGTAAAGTGCCGGCCCGCCCTGTTGCCACCTTAGGCTTGCGGTTTTTTCTTTTGGCTCGATGCAACTGACAGAGGAATGCAAAGTTAATGGTTTCGGCTTTGAGACCATAACCAATCACTCCGTCATCAAAATTATGGAAACATTACGCGAGGCGGGTTTGCTTTAGCGGGCCGATGTGGGCGATCGAACAGTATGCCAAATGACAAAAGCGTAACGATGATAAACAGTAGGTAATTAGGTTTTTATTAGTGACCGACCGAAGTTTCGGTTTCGGCCACAGTTTTGGTTTCAGCCAAATATTGGCCGAACCTTTCGGCTCGGCCGAAACTAGCTTTTCGTGAATTGCCGCGCGTCTATCGGCTTACTTCGGAGTTCGCCAGCTGGCGTGAATCAGCGCGATCGTGTTAAAATATAACAAATTAATCATAAGACTAATCATAATCATAATCATAAATTTTATTTTGCAAGAAACACGGTATGGTACAACGTACAACTATTGATAAACAATAATTTCTCTGTGTTTAGAAATGGAAATAGTCTTATAAAGCCGAACAATGGTATAAAGGGACCATCAAACTTGTTGAAATATGAACGCAGTCATTATAAATTACTGTTGAATGCATCCGTAATGACATCTGTCACTTATATACGATTTCCTGTATTGTACCTTTTTGCTGCGCAATATATGGCTTCCGAGTGTCTCTCAAATATCTTTTTATTTCGTCTCAATCCTATTAGATTCTCTTTATTCAGTCAACATTATCAGTTTTCATTAGGTTATGGGCCCAGACGCCCGATTAGTTTTTTGATCGCGAAAGTAAAAATAGTAAAAGTAAAAGTTGATAGGTTGCCGAACATTGCCGGCCACGTTTTCTTGTTTTTTCAGCAATTTCAGCTAAATACATAAAATGGCATCTAATGCGATGGTACAAATTGAAAAACTGCAAGGCCGTGAAAACTATGCCACGTGGAGCTTTGCTGTACGAACTTACCTCGAGCACGAGGACTTATGGAAATGTGTGGATGGTACCGAAAAATTTACCAAAATAGAGGACACTAAAGCCCGGTCGAAAATTGTATTATTGGTGGATTCCATTAATTTTATCCACATACAGGAAGCAAAAACTGCAAAGGAGGTATGGTCCAATTTGAGAAATGCTTTTGATGACTCTGGTCTGACAAGGAAGGTAGGTCTTTTGAGAGAATTAATTACCACAGATTTAGAAGGTTGTGGGAATGTAGAAACCTACGTTAACAAAGTAATTACTTGTGCACACAAGCTCAGAAATATAGGGTTCATAGTCGACGATGAGTGGCTGGGGACACTTCTTCTAGCAGGACTACCGGAATCTTATAGGCCTATGATAATGGCGATGGAAAGCTCAGGTGTGACAATAAGTACCGATCTTGTTAAAACAAAAATCTTGCAGGATGTGAAAAATATAAGCGACTCCGCAGCTTTTTACTCAAATCATAAAGGAAGTATTAAACATTATAACAAACCTTCAGGAAAAGGCCCCCGTTGCTTTAAGTGTAATAAATATGGTCATGTAGCAAAATATTGTCGCTCAAGTCAGTACTCAAAACAGAATCACAGTAATAATAAAAATTATTGTAATACTGATAAAGCTAAAACTTTTCCCAGTTATGTAGCTGCCTTTGCTGCGTCCCCGGACTTGAACAGTGGATGCTGGTACCTGGACTCTGGAGCTGCCATGCACATGACTAATAATAAGGACTGGATCTATGACTATGGTACCGCTCCTGTAAGTACAATCAAAGTAGCCGACAACAAGACATTAGCAGTTAAAGGATGTGGTAAAGTTAATCTGAGAAGCTATGACCATGTGAGTAAAGAATTAATTGGTGTTATACAGGTAAAAAATGTACTGTATGTTCCTGATTTGGCAGTGAATTTATTATCAATACATCAGATAACTAAGAATAACTGTGAAGTAAAATTCAGTAAAGATTACTGCAATATTTTTCATAATTCTAAGCTGGTCATGACAGGATATGCACAAAATAATTTATATGTTGTATACAATGAGTCATATGCATTATTAACTTCGGTTCATTTATGGCATCAAAGACTTGGCCACCTCAACTATCAGAATGACGGTGACGCTGACGGTGTTGACATGGAGGTAATTAAACAAGATAAAAAACTTATATGTAATACATGTCTACAGGGTAAACAGACAAGACAACCTTTCAAGAACGAAGGCACAAGGGCTTCCAGTTTACTTCAAGTGATACATTCGGACGTATGTGGTCCCATGGAAGAAAAGTCCCTCGGAGGTGCCCGATACTATGTAACATTCATTGATGATTATACAAGAAAGGTATTTGTTTATTTTATGCACTCAAAGTCACAAGTACTTGAAAAATTTAAAGAATTTAAGAACTTTGTTGAAAATGAACTAGATACCAAGATTAAAGCTTTAAGATCTGATAATGGCAAGGAATACGTTAATGAAGCATTTGATAAATTTTGTAAAGAGTCTGGTATTAGACGACAGTTCACTGTACCATATTCTCCGGAACAAAATGGTATGAGCGAGAGAATGAACAGGACTCTTGTAGAACGTGCCAAGTGCCTGTTGATTGATGCTAAGTTGCCAAAAATGTTTTGGGCAGAAGCTGTCTCCACAGCTGCCTATGTGATTAACCGTTCGCCGACAAAGTCCATCGATTACAAAACTCCAGAAGAGAAATGGACAGGAGTGAAACCAAACATTAAAAATATGAAAGTATTTGGTTGCCGTGCTTTGGTGCACGTCCCTAAAGAAAAGAGACAGAAATGGGACAGTAAGGCAAGTGAACTGATATTTGTGGGTTACTGCCCTGAGTCCAAAGGTTACAGATTATATGATGAAAAACGAGGAAAAATTATTAGAAGCAGGGATGTTGTGTTTTTGGAAGAAAATATAGATAAAAACTTCAGTTTGATGCCAACCACTTCTTACTCTGAAGAAAGTAATATGAAAGAAGATAAACAAG
Source organism: Agriphila straminella (assembly GCA_950108535.1). NCBI lineage: Eukaryota > Metazoa > Arthropoda > Insecta > Lepidoptera > Crambidae > Agriphila > Agriphila straminella. Next base: position 5,941,244 of record OX467306.1, on the reverse strand, counting down.
AAGATACCAATGTAAGTTTAAGTGATAGTTCAAATTCCTATGAAAGTATAAGCACTGCTAAAGAAATTGAAAGTGTCACCGATGATGATGATGAAGACTATGTCCCTGATCAAGAAGTCACACAGAGTACTGAGCTACCAGTCACAAAAAATTTGAGACTAAGAAAAGTAAAGAATACTCCTACCTACATTTGCATGTCAGACCATGAACGAGACCCTCAGACTGTAAAGCAAGCCTTAGAAAGTGATAATAAACTGGATTGGCAAAGAGCAATGGACAGTGAATACAGTTCATTAGTGAAGAACAATACATGGACTCTTACCGAGCTCCCGACTGGAAAGAAAATTATACCTTGTAAATGGGTCTTCAAAACCAAATTAGACGCTGATGGAAATGTGTCAAAATACAAGGCCAGACTTGTTATTAAAGGCTATGAACAAAAATTTGGTGTTGATTACACGGAGGTGTATGCACCTGTAGTAAGACTGTCTACCATTAGATATTTATTTGGAATAGCCGCTAAACATAACCTAGAAATTGAGCAATTAGACGCAGTGTGTGCTTTCCTACAAGGTGACATTGATGTTGAGTTATACATGTCACAGCCGCCACTCTATGAAGATGGATCGGAACAAGCATGTAAGTTGAACAAGTCAATTTACGGCTTGAAACAAGCCAGCAGAGCCTGGAACAAGAAATTAGATGGTTATTTGTATGATATTGGATTTAAAAAATCTGAGCTAGACCCGTGTGTTTATTATGCTCACTGTGAGAACAATAACATCTTATTTCTTACTGTATTTGTCGATGACCTTCTACTTTTTTATAATAATGAAGAATTAGCAAGCAATATAAAGAAGAAAATAATAGAAAAATTTGAAATGAAGGAATTGGGAAAAGCAAAATTTTATATTGGCCATAAAATAACATTCACCAAAGAAGGCATTTCCATTGATCAGATTAATTATATAGAAAACATACTAAAACGATTTAGAATGGAAAACTGCAACCCAGTGGGAACACCCATGGAGCCAGACCTGAAATTTTCAGACACGTCTGAAAAAATAGAAGAAAAGTTGTATCAAGAATTAATTGGTTGTTTATTGTATATTTCCCAAGGAACACGTCCTGATATCAGTTATGCTGTCAACAACTTAAGTCAATACAATAAAAATCCTACTCAAGCCCACTACAATTCTGCAAAACGGATACTTCGTTATTTACAAGGTACCAAAGACCTGAGATTACACTTCAAAACTGATGTCGAAGAGAAAATTGTTGGATATTGCGACTCAGATTGGGCCTCATGTAAAGAAAATAGAAAATCTTGCACTGGATACACGTTTATTTTTCAGGGTGCAGCCATTTCCTGGAATTCAAAAAGGCAACAAACAGTTGCTTTATCAACAACGGAAGCGGAGTACATGGCGCTGTCTGCAGCTACTCAAGAAGCGCTATGGCTAAAGCAACTTCACCATGAGTTGTGGCCTTCAACTGAGGTCACACCAATAACTTTATATTGTGATAATCAAAGTGCCATTAAACTTACAGGTAATTCTGCCTACCATGCAAGAAGCAAACATATAGATGTTCGTCATCACTATGTACGAGACAAAGTGGCATCTGGGGATGTTACTATCAAATACATCGATACCAACTCGATGGTCGCAGATTGCTTCACGAAGGCGTTACCAAAGATAAAGCATACCAAGTTCCTGAAAGATATGGGTCTGCGTTCATAGGGAGGATGTTGAAATATGAACGCAGTCATTATAAATTACTGTTGAATGCATCCGTAATGACATCTGTCACTTATATACGATTTCCTGTATTGTACCTTTTTGCTGCGCAATATATGGCTTCCGAGTGTCTCTCAAATATCTTTTTATTTCGTCTCAATCCTATTAGATTCTCTTTATTCAGTCAACATTATCAGTTTTCATTAACAACTTTTACAATGGGACCAACTCTGAAACCTCGAAAAAAAAACCTGTTTCATAATTATAAATATCAATAACGAAAATATCAAAATGAATGAAGCAGCTGATTTTTCTCGCGATTTTAGAGTTGGTCCCATTAGTAAAATTTGTAATTTTAATGATGAGTATCGCAAGACTTATCAAAAAAGTTTGATTGCTGATAAGTAGTACCTATTTATGTCGATTGCAGTTCAATGGTTCAGCCTCTCATCTCATCAACGTTATAGCACAAACCCAAGCAAATGTTTGCATAGTGTTTTACCAGTTGTAATTGAAAAATTACAGTAATTACAGCACAGTATCAAGAACTAAGTCTTGATCATGAAAGCTTATTGCACAAACATATTACTAGTGATGGGCCGAGACGGGTATTTTTGGTATTCAAGTATTTTAGTATTCGTTAAAAAAAACACGAATCAGTATTCGAGTACAAGTAGGTACTTGCATTGGATGTTCGAATACTGAGACTAGTATTCGAATACTCAAATCGACTCGAATACTTTTTTGACACTAGTTTCTAACCAACAACAAAAACACCATTTATTTTGTTTAATTATCCTTTTCGGGATAGGCAAAGAGATCGGAGCCCATACAGCTTTGTCAACTGACCAATTATAGAACGAGGCTTGGTACTCGAATACTTTTAGTAATCGAATTCTCATTTCTCTATTCGAATACTATGTATCCGAATACTTTTTTTTCGGTACTCGAGTATGCGAGTACCAAGTGGTATTCGAATTAGTATTCGAGTCGGGCCTGTCTCGGCCCATCACTACAAATTACTTCTCTTACTTACGGGACTTGAACCTATCCGTGGATTGCCAGCCACTCGACTTACCTTCAAATAAATAAACAGCAGTGCCGTGCCGAGTTGCCGACATTTTAACATATACAGGAAACAGTTACGTTTACGTTATGTGCACGGACTCGCGTGTGTAGGGCGGCTTGTATACCAATTAAATTATTTGTGCCACTGACGTGGATTTAGAGTGGACCCGCCATTAGAACGAAAACGGCAAATCATTTACAAGAAAGCGAGAACCCACCTAGAACCTATTTACATAATTTATTCGCTGTACATCCACTGTGTCGCAGCTTGGTTTAAGTCAACATAATATGTAGAGTCGATTATTAAAAAAAAATCGTTGTATTTTCATTTTTCATTTCAGGATAAGATTAAGATAAAACACTGTAAGTACTTTCTTTATATAATTTATTTAAAAGTGTCGTCAATGAAATATACCTTCTAATTTTGATCATTTATATGTTTTTTCTACGTGGTACGCTCGGCTTGTTTCGTTGTAGGTGTAGTAGCATTTTTTTGAATATTTGCATTACATTATTGATTTTTTTATAATGTTAACAAATCGAAGGTTGATTTAAGAATTCTAAGACAATCTAAGTTATTTAGGTATTAAGACGAGACTGAATTAAGGTTATAAATGATTAAATAATCTGATTAGTTAAGTACCGCATCGCATTGACGCCTCCAACACCAAACAGACTCTGTGTCTACTTTACACAAAGTTTAAACGCCCTCGTCAAGCTTCAAAGTTTCGTATGTTTGTAAGTATAGACCGAGCTACGACGGTGTGCGTCTGCGGCGGTGATACAATCTCCCAAATATTAAACTAATATTTAGGCAACGCTTTGCCCTGAGCCGCCTCATTTGCATAAGGCGCGGTTCACTACGCCGACATTTACTCGAATTTTTAGTCTGTAAAAAGTAAGTGGCTGCTCCGGATTCATAACAAAAAAGTGATAATTTCCTAACTTATTAACGAAATGCTTATTATTGAAACTTGGAAAAATTTATCATAACTATTTTAATAGCTACCTATGATACATATATTCACGAAAGTTTTCCATTTTATTTTTATTTTTATTTATTATATGGACAACAAAACAGATAACAATCATATTGCAAACAAATAAAAATTTAAAAATAAAGTTCTGTACCAGATTGAAATCCTACGTACGTTGACACATCATTCCTTTATGTTTCCATCATTCCTTCCTAAAAAAATATATTTTTTTTGTACTTAAGTACTTAATAAAATTAGAATTTATCTAAGTATAAAGAGAGAAAAAAATTAATTTAATTACCTACATAAAATTGTAAACTATACTAAAGCGATATGGGCCATAGAAGCTGATTACGTATTAAACAAGAAATAAAGTAAATATCTATTCATATTACATCGAGTAGATATCCAAGAAATGTCTCATATTGGTATGATCTAGTCACTAGATCATACCAATATGAGACATGACTAGATTCTAGTGATATAAAGCTAGAGTTTCCTAGGATGACGGTGCCGTCATATTACGGCCGTAATTTAGCGGCGTAGAACGTTGTCTATGAAAACAAAATGGCGGGCCGTATTGTTTACATAGAAAACGTTCCACGCCGCTAAATTACGGCCGTAATATGACGGCACCGTCATCCTAGGAAACCCTAGCTTAACTATACCTAGATACCTGACAATGACAAGTTTCGTGAAAAGCGACCCATAACAATTTTTGTTATTGTTTGACAAAACGCGTCAGTGGAACAGAGGCTTAAGATGGTCGCATGCAGCAGTAAATATCATAATCATAAGCCATTAGACCGCTAATGCCATGTCCCTGCCGGCAGCCTTTGAGTAGTTTTATTACATGGCTATTAATTGTGAACGATACTAGTGGTATTTCATAAGCTTTGTTTTCCGCGCTACTCTATAGAATGACTTACAGAAACACGTCAAGTTACTCTCTAATTATTTTACAAAGATTGATGTATTAGCGTGTTAGATCGTGATTCATAAAATACAATCACCTATGAAGTAATGAGTTTCCATTTACGAGAATACAGCAAGTACCCGCGCAATTTCACCTAATTATGCTTTGGAAGTAGTATGGTTTATTTATATTAGAATGGAGATTAAGTTGAGTTTTGGAAAGCGTTTGATCGATAATTCCCAATTGATCCTCAAAAAGTACCTATAATCTGAAAACATGCACCTAATATAAAATAACAAAACATTTTAGAAGTTATCTTGTGTAGTATAAGTTAAAATAACTATGTGAAACTGTTTGACTCGACTGTTTGACTGATTTAGTAAAAAAGTAAGACTCGAAATGATAGGGACATGACAAACATCCATTATCCACGATAATTATGTTGTAGACATGAGAATAGAGTTTAGATTTGTATTTTGTAACGTGTGACGTTTAATTACTTCCTTCTGTTTTTTTTGTGTTTCATTTTAATCATCAGTTTACTAAAATTATTAGTACTTATTCTAACTTCTAAGCATCTATAGGGTTTTATCATATAAATTATAACTGATACTTTATTTTCCTTACATAATTAAGAGCGTAACTAACAGTTTAAAAAAAACTATTTTAGTAGTAATATAATTTTTTAAAATAATATATTTTTAGAGCATTGTAGCGCTATTTTAACCTACTCCGACCGAAATTGACGTGATATATCTCCAGGCATTCAATAAACGTTTGGTAGGTACTACAATTTGTATCCATTTGGACAGTGATGCTACAATTTAAATTTAATAAGTTCTAATTGAATCACGAGAACAAATCATAACGCCGCAACTTATAACGGTAAAGTGGTACGGACAGCAGCAATGAAAGTTAAACAATATAAGCAGAACTTTGTCGTATTAACATTTATGAGTATGTTTCAAGAATGTAAAGCTAGGGTTTCCTAGGATAGCGGTGCCGTCATATTACGGCCGTTATATAGCGGCGTTGAATGTTGTCTATGTAAACAATACGGCGACACCAACGTCAGAAACCGCGCCGTATTGTTTACATAGACAACGTTCTACGCCGCTAAATTACGGCCATAATATGACGGCACCGTCATCCTAGGAAACCTGACATTTGTTAAAAAAGTTGCTACAAAAAAGTACTTACTAATAAAGTGTTCAGCGTCTTTCGTTGCTGACTGGACTATACAAAGAGAGATCTAAATATTGCCATGTGTTTAGTCTATCCGAAGGCGGGCTAGAGGAGTGCCGCCCCTTTCTCTCCGCCAATGGCACGAACGCTGCGACAGATCACTGCAGACACAACGACACGGTCTAAGTGATAAGCTTTAAGCGACAGTAAAAAAATTTAAGCGGAATATGCGTGTGACAAAAATAACTTTAGAGTTAGTTTTGATTGCTGCCTTAGTCCTAATAAAATTGTTTACTTCCTACAGTAGGCGATAGGTAATCCGGCATGTGTTTACGGTTTTTTCTCCACCATTTTGTCAAGGCGACGCTCCTAAACTTTCTAGTTCCTACCTATGTAGTTTTCTCTTATTGTTTTTCAAGATTTTCACTTACATTACCTACATATAGTACAGTCACCAGCGGTACATTTAAATCACGAAAACGGTAACCGTTTGCCTTTGTGATACCTATAGATATATATTACGTCATTTTAAGTTCAAGCTCGACAGACGCGCCGAAGTTCGAAAAGTTAGCCGGTAGGTAGGGCCCCGGGTATTCGTCCGGAATTTTAGGCATCTGTCAGGAAAACAGGAAAAATTGGTTATTGTCAGGATTTTTAATAAAAGAAAAAATATAACAAATTATATTATAATCAACGAATGAAATCTAATAATAAACAATCAAATAATTAATTATTCATCTGATCCTCGTACTTTTCATTGCTAGATATACTTAGTTTTCAGCAACCGCTGGTCTTTCATAACAATATTATAAAACTCTTCACATGATGTGTTCATCATATTGAACTGTATCAACAGTAGAGCCTTAACAGTCTATTTCTCTCCTTTGTCCACTGCGCACCCATCAATGAAAACACCCCCGGTCGAATTTACAAAATAAGAAACTTTTCTGGCCAAATGTCTGGAATTTTTCTGGAAAATCAGGGAAAATGTCAGGAAATTTCATTATGGGATCTGGTAACCCTAGCCCCGGGGCGATGTCACACTCTGGGCGAAATTCAGGGGCTATAGCTATAGCATTGAAAATGTTTATTCGATCGCTTCTGTATATATACAGAAGCGATCGAAAAAACATTTTCAATGTTGAGTGCAATGCAGTTGTAAGCTCATAACTTGCACCGGCGACGACAACATGCACCGCTTTCATAATCCAATTAAGAATAATTGTCGATAAACTGACAGGCGAGATAGCGATTTATGCGGTGATATTTCAGCGTCGTTAATAAATTTATGCTTGTTCTTGCCGTTTGATTGCGCCGTTTCCATTAACATTATTCGATTCGCACTCGAAATGGCTCTCAGTATTGACAGCTGGTAATCTGGCAATGATGCACGCGGCACTGTCGAATAACTCACATAGAAAGTTTTCACACAATCGGACGTTATTGCCAATAAAGTTTTCACACAATCAGACGTTATTGCCAATCAATTGGTGGTTAATCACAAACACCAGCTACCGATCGTAATGGATAATTTTAAACGTTGTAAATGGGCTTACAACATTAAATAATAAGTTTTAATACTAATAAAATTAATTAATTCTCTTGCGAAACCACATAAAACTGTAAACTTATTTCTAGTGTTGTCTCTATTGTACGAGTATACCTATATCCTAAATCGTTCGTAGTACTGTAGTCAAACGATTGCTACGTATTACTGCAAGCATTACTTTAAAATAGTACAGTGTCATGTGTGATATGATATGACAAATTACAGTATCATGCAACCCTAAAAAGCGGTCGCCAAAGCTCTGTGCATAAATAGAGGTGTAGGTACATTATTTACCAGGGCCGTCCGTTCCGGTTGTCGCGCGCTCGGCAGCATTGTCAGCTCTATTGATTTCGCGGCACATTGGCCGCGTGAGTTACGATGCGGCGAGCTCCTCGATTTATTAGATCGTTCCACCGCATCGGGGCAGAATAAATTCAATTCCATTCCGCTTTTGCCCCATATTTCACTGCGACAAACTCGAGCGCGATGCGGGTAACGTCTCTGTCGCGACTTTCTTGTTTGGTTTGCACTTTTGTGACTGGTCTCTGTTGACCACAATCGATTGTTATCCTTACTATAAAATAATGTTTTACGCATTGTTTAGTTGTTATGGTGTTTTGTGTCTTTCTTTCCGTAAAACGCTTGTATAAGTAGGAAATACTAATATGTGGCAAAAGTAAGTAAGTAGTAAAATAGTATGTCTATCAGCCATTTTTGATGTCCCCACTGCTGGGGCACAGGCCTTCCTTATGGGTGGTAAGGAGGATGGGCCATAACCCACCACGCGGGCCCAATGCAGATTGGTGGGTGTTAACGACTGCAAATGCAGCCGGGACCAACAGCTTCACGTGCCTTCCGAAGCACGGAGGAGCTCGAGATAATAAATTTTTGGTCACCCATCCCATAACCGACCCATGCGAACGTTGCTTAACTTTCGCAATCGCTGGGCCAGGCGTTAAACCACTGCGCCACCGAGCTCAAAAAAAATCAAAAACTCAGTAAAATAGTATAATTGAATGTAATCACAAAATAATTTGGTCAGTAACTCAATTTTGACAAAAAGAACGTAATAACTCCAACAACAAAAATAAGTATAGAAACAATAACCATTCAAAATTGAGTAGACATAACAATATAGCAATCATGGCAAAAACTAACTAATCATGTAAGTTTACGGTTGGTTCTCGTAAATAAATATGTAACGTTTGTGTAGGAAACCTGTTTCGGTAGTACACTCACATAATACTGAGCCACACTCGTGCGGAACTAACTATAAAATTGCTATCATTCCGTCAGAAATTAGCGAGAGAATCATAACAGGAGTCGACAAAGTCGGAACATATATTTTTAAAGGGTAATTTCAACTGTATGACACGGTCATTAAACTGATATTTACTACATTGTTGTGAGAAATAAATGTGCGTATTTTGTCATGCGGGAACGCTGTCACAACAAACGTTATTTCATTTTGGTTTACGGTCGCGTAACGCGGCGTGAAGCGCTCCGTTTGGGAATCGCGCTTGTGTGTACCGTAACGTCCGTAACGCTGTCTCCACACAATGAGTCGCACTGCGTGGATATTTAATGATTCGTAACATTTTTTAGAATCGATTGAACATCATTTTAATGGTTGTAGCAATGCCGTCTGCCATTTATGTAGGGGCTATACATATATATACCTATAGTCTTGATCTTGGCATACATCAACGAAGAAGTTTAGTATGATGGTGTAACACTGAAAAATAAGTTACACTTACAAAGCTTTTGGTTCTCTCTACGAAGTAGGTGGTAAAGAAATAGTACAGAATGCATGTTTTCGTTCAAAACTAAAACTGCAAGTTCTAAATAGTTTATTTCAAATGCATTCAGTATATGTATGTGGTAGCTAATATTTGGCACTATAACATTTCATAACTTTGGTCCAACAACAATTTATTTATTAAAATAAATAATGTTCTCCAACTCTTCAACATCAGCATGCCCTGAAAAATATCAAAGCAACCAGCATTATTACTGTTACTTTTGTAGATTTTCAGTTGTACAACTTGGTAAAATAATTCTAAATATCATTTATTTATTTATCGTTAAGCTAGGGTTTCCTAGGATGACGGTGCCGTCATATTACGGCCGTAATTTAGCGGCGTAGAACGTTGTAACGGATAACTATGTAAACAATACGGCGCGCCATATTGTTTTCATAGACAACGTTCTGCACCGGTAAATTACGGCCGTAATATGACGGCACCGTCGTCGTAAGAAACCCTAGCTTTATCGATAAAATAATTTGGGGGTAATCGCAAATCTCAAAGTTATTATTATATTTAAGTGCCTAGACGATTGGTTACTTAAATTGATCAAATCATTTCCGCCATTTAGTTTCTGATGATATTAATATCATGAGTGGGAGTTGCACGTGATTTCATAGTTATGAATTCTATTAAAGGTCAGACGAAAATACTTCAGTACTCGTGATTACCTCACGTTCGTACGTCCTATTTACCCCTATTTCTTTTTTGAACTAGGTACGGTACCTATATCTATATTATATAATTACTTATTTTTTTAGAATCTACAAACAATTTTTTCTTTGTTCTATGGATTCTACTCTTTTGATTTGCGAATAAAATAATGCGCAAACACCAAAATTAGTCAGAGTTAGCAACGAGCTATTAATATCACTTCTGGTGTCCAAATAATCTAGAAGTTTAAATAAATTGACTCGAAAGTTATGTAATTTGTTCTATCTTTTAAACGCCTCGAGAGCTGCATAAAGATATTCCAACAGCATACCTAAAATGAATTCCAATTAAAAGTACGTACTTATATATTTATTCTCTGTGAAATCGATCTAGGGTTCCAAAACAAGCGTTAAACAATAAACACATTCTTTGGTCGCATGTCATAGTCCCATATAGTCCCACACGGCACCGCGACCGGCGGCGGATAACGACACTTCGAATTTTAGATTCGTCTCAGATTTAAACAAAAACGATCTATTTAATAGTGGGCTAGCGGCACGAGTGGACGTGACGCCACGAAGATGCGGGGTTGTGTTTCCAACACCCAGTAAAAGATGCAAACATTATAACGGGCCATGGCATGGAGCAAGCACCAATGGTTGTTTTCGGATGGTTGATTATGCTGATATGACGGAAAAAATGGTTCCACGGATGGAAATATTAGGGGTGCATCGTGCATCCACTAGCGCTGCCAATCAAGAAAATATCATTACAATGAAATAACTATGTTTAATAAAATTCTGAAAATTATTTTTGTATGCGATAATTCTTAGTTTAAATGTATTCGTGTTGTAACATTACGACTAAAGTGGCCACTTTATCTATTAAACATAGTTATTTTGTTGTAATGTTTTTTTATTGATTATCGACGCTAGTGGAGGCTCGGTGCACCCTTAAACGAGTTTTATTAAATTCGCATAACTACATTTATTGCAAAATCAAGCATTTTTGAATAAGCCGTAATTACGGCTTATTCAAAAATGCTCAGAAATAACTATGTTTAATAGATAAAGTGGCCACTTTAGTCGTTAATCCAGGTAATGTAGTTACTACACGAATATATTGTATTCGTAAACTAAGAATTATCGCATACAAAAATAATTTTCAGAATTTTATTAAAACATAGTTATTTCATTGTAATGATATTTTCTTGATTGGCAGCGCTAGTGATGCACGATGCACCCCTAATATTTCCATCCGTGGAAAATCACTGTAAGCCACTATAAATAAATAGGAGTAGGTAACTGTATAAATAATTAGCTAAGTACACATTAATTTTTTTCGGTATTTTCGTATATTTTGGAGATGTTAAGGATTATGTTATTTTTTTAATATATTTTGTTGATCGCATCACTGTGGTGTTTAACCATGACCCCGCAGTTGCCATTCGGTGTGTGCCTCTCGAATCGATTCGATTGCAATCGAGACGCGTGCCCATCGATACTGCTCGGTGCCATCTATCGTTTCGGTCCGTTTTCCAATCCGGCCGTAACTCGGACGAGCCCAAATGCTCGCGTGCCTTCGCCACAATCTACGATTCGACAGACGCAATGTACTGCTACATACTGTTAAACGGTACTTTATTTGTCCTTTATAACACTTAATTGATTAATTACTATAAAGGAATTTAGGAACCATAAGACCTGTCTGCCAACTAAAGCAGTTGTTACAGAAAAGTTTAAATAAATAGATTTAAAATTATGTTGTTTAAAAAAACTCTAATGCATTAATTTTTTTAATAAATAAATAAATAACATACATTAAATACATAAAACAATAATTTCTGTTTTTAATACGCAGGCACCTTTTTTAATAACACTTACTTAAGTATTAATTTACGAGACAGACAATTGATAATAAATCGCTATTAAATAGTATGTCTTTGGGATAGTTCACAGCACAGTTGAATCGGTTGACATGCCGTTGGAATAATACCATTTTTTTATTAGGGACAGTACACAGCACGATATCATTTAAAGTTACAAGCATATTTAACAATTGTGTAGGCCAATTACGACTACACTACAACATAAACACACCTTTTAATATAATATTCCGTACATAAGGCTATATTTACCGTTATGTTTTGCCTTAAGTACCTAACAATATCGACATTTCATAATTTGATTTCATAAATCTATTAATATTTTTAACAGCTAAAATATTGGTGGCAGATTATCTGTAATGATCACGTAGGTATTTCATTGTTTATTTCGTAGAGTTTCCCCTACTCAGTTACGAGGGGGAACGGACCTACAAAATTGTACAAAACGTATGGGAGGGAACAGCCATCGTATAAAACTGTTATTATACCAATCATAAATGGTATAAGCAACAACAGTTATGTTTTACTGTTTCATATAATTAAAACCACTTATGAAAATTATGGAATATAAAAAAGCTTTTAAAAGTATATTTAATACATGGTGGTTATTGAAAATACATACCTGGTAAGTAATATTAAATATTTCCATTTTACTGAATTTTCATTTTACCCGACTGCGGGTTATGTTTTTCGCGCGTATCTTGTAAGTATGTTTGTATGTATTAAAGGGCTTATTATAAGGATTTCAAAAAGGTATATCATGACCGTAATATATAATAACTAAAAAGAGATAAATAAAAAAATTAATTAAAAAAATTAAAAACCCGCCTGCATAAAAAGACAAGTCGACTGAAAAGATGGAAACAAGATTAAATAAATATTAAAGGCAACATGTCATAATAACATGCAGTCGGAGGCATATAATTCAATCATTCATAATGTCACTTTCTTTATGCATGCCTCCGACTGCATGTTATTATGACATGTTGCCTTTAATATTTATTTAATCATGTTTTCATCTTTTCAGTCGACTTGTCTTTTTATGCAGGCGGGTTTTTTAATTTTTAATTTATTTTATTTTATGTATTAAACTGTCCTCTAAATAGTTGCACCATGCACCCACTCCCTTATTGTCCTGTATCTTATATCTCTCTCTCACCCAAGGTTGCCTGGAAGAGATTGCTATCTAGCAATAAGGCCGTCTATTGTGTACTTTATTCTTTCTTCTGTTTCTTTGTTTGTAATGTCTTTTCGTGTGCAAGAAAGAATATTAGTATTATTGTATCTCGGCTGGAAACTCTCGGGCTGGAGCCCGGTCCTTTTGCCAGGCTTGCGTGGGGACATGGGTCCAACACGTAGAGGCCCTTTGAGACTGTTTTAATATAATGTGAAGTGTGTGATGCACAAGCATTATTATTATTATAAATTTATTTATTTTTAATCTTTGACAGCTGCTTTGATGAGTTAACGTCGTTTTCGCTTATTGTGTTGTAAATTATTTACATTTAACAGTATTTTTAAGCTTTTACGCTAATTAACAGTTATGTTTTGTTTATTTAACTTTACAGCGTTATTTGTAAAACACCAACAACTAGTTAAGAGTAGTTTACTAACATCGTGAATAACAACATTATTGTTCTACAACTTTTCCGAAAACAGACAAAAAAAACGACTTTCTATACAAATTGTGTGAACAGCATTGTTTGAATGAAAGTGTTTTTTGACTGTTTTCGGAAAAGCCGTAGAACGAAATGTTATCTACTCCTGTGAGGTCGTTGGTATCTTACAAAATATAACATTATTTAAACCGTTAATCAAATTGTAATTTTTAAATTAACATTGTTAGTAAATATAAAACAATATTTTATTATGCATTTTGTAAGCTTTTCTCTATGAGTCATGCAGTTTTTATACTTTTAAAACATTTCTTTAGTAATGTTTTCTTTCAGATAATTAGTACTATTATATATTTTGTGGTTATAAAGCCATCATTAATCTTTTATAGGGTACTTCCCTCCAACTAGCGTCTTTTTCCATCCTGTATAGTAACTATCTATCTATATATACAGTGATATCTTTAAAAGTTAATTAATAGAGGCAATAATTCTATACGTACTTTGTAGAAATCATGAGTATTTGACCGAGCGAGCACGAAGTGCGAGCGAAGCGTCTCTGCTTCAGTTTGGGCAAAAATTCTTTCGTATGTCCGGCTGTCTGTTCCAACCTACAGGTCTCATTTCTCAACCGATTCTCGTGAAATTTTATAAGCAGGATCGAAATTTATATAGAATTTTTTTGTCAAGCCAGTTTTTTGAAATTTTTCAAAACGGCGGAAAAATGTTAAAAAAAACAGAGTTCAGGTCGCTTTCCAGCTCTGCCTGTTCTTCTCTATAGGTCGCATTTCTCAACCGATTCACGTGAAATTTTGTAAGCAGGTTTGAAAATGATATAATTATTTTTTGTCAAGACAGTTTTTTGAAATTTTCCGAAATGGCGGAGAAATGTTAAAAAAACAGATTTCAGTCCGGCTTTCCAGCGCTGTCTGTTCTCCTCTACAGGTCGCATTTCTCAACCGATTCTCGTGAAATTTTGTACGCAGGTTTGAAAATAATATGAAATTTTTTTGTCACGCCAGTTTTTTTAATTTTTTCTAATTGGTGGAGATATGTTAAAAAAATGTACCATTTTGTTAAATCTAAGACCGAACAACCATTGTGGAATAGCAATAAAAAATTGAATTGAATTGAATTGAATTGAAAACAGATTTCAGTCCAGTTTTCCAGCGCTGATGTCTGTTCTCCTCTACAGGTCGCATTTCTCAACCGATTTCCATGAAGTTTTGTGAATAGATTTGATAATTATGTAGAATTTTTTTGTCGAGACAGTTTTTCGATATTTTTCAAAATGGCGGAGATATTTAAAAGAACGTATTTTAATCCGGCACTGTGTGAAATTATGTGAATTTGACGTTGTACGGCCCTTTAAAGGGTGAACATTGACTCGCGAGGTCTACAGCTCACAGAGCCACTAGTCATAAATCGATAAGCAAGCAAACTTCATGTTATCGTGTTGGCTTACACTGGCTGAAATTGTTTTCAAATTACCGGCACTGAGCGGGCGGCCAGTGTCCGTACAACAATAAATATTTAAAGAGGTTAGCAGGTGCAATACATATCAAATTGATGCCCAAATAACAGTGTACGCCGATCTGAAATAATAATAAAAACGCCGATGGCAGCGGCAACGAAGGAAAGGTGAATTTTCTTTTTCGATTATAATAAAATAAAAAGTTCATAATTCAAAGTCAAAACTTTGCGCTAACGAAAGTTGTATTAGAGAACTCTATTTTTTTAATTCACTGATATTTGTTTTAGTACCCTCTAAATTACAGCTAATAGATTCGTTCGCTACTATACCAACAACTTAGGTACGTATATGAAATGGGACCACTGTCAAAAATCAACGATCAACTTACAACAACGTATTTATGTTGAAATTCACTTAAACCGTTCGTGCCGGCTTTGTAAGCGGCGAACCATCAATTTGAGAATTAATTCTATCACATTTCGCCTCGTCTCGGCCGGTTTATGGCTGCTCTGACACCACGGGACTGATTAAGTACGAAACGCTCTTTGTATCCAATCTCACGACATTACCCGTAATCAACGGGCTTTTACAATCATCAACAACGATGTCACAGTTTGTCAATTTTTAATAATAAGCTCTTTGCATTTGACATCGATTAGGTAGTGAATCTATATGACGACGAGTAGGTATATTAGAAAATATTCTTCAGCGTAACTTTATGACACACTTTATCGGTTAGATTGTACTGTGTCACTAGATTTGGTACCATTAATATAGCGTTATTAGTACGTTACAAAATACGGCAAACAAGTAATAAACTCTGTGTTTCTTTTTTTTTTAGATAAAGGACAGGAATTGTCCAGAAAATAAAAAAACCGGCCAAGTGCCTGTGGGGCCACGCTCCGTAGGGTTCCGTAGTTACCTTATACCATAACATATTTTTCAACACACTTGCTCGTAAAGTGAGCCCTAATACATCGCTTTTAGGGCCATAAACCGAGCTATAACAAACGCGTGCAATAATATATAAAACACTAGTTCGTAATAGAATTAACCCAACAAAGTTAAATTAGTACCTTACTGCAAGTCCTATGCGAGTAAACAGAGCATTCCCAATTTAGCCGGGTAATACAGTTATTTTTTTTTTGACAACAAAGAGGTTTCATGCTGCTGAAAATTCATATACATTTTTGGAATAAATAAATGTGTAAGTCCTTAATTAAGTCAAATAAATATATAATTATTATCAAATTATTCATAATTCACAATATTTTGTTATAAAATATTAAAATATTTGCATTTTGTCACTTAAACTTATAATTTTGAAGTATTAGTAGTAGGCTGTATGCTCCTCACCCCTTTGTTCGCAAAATATTCTTGCGTTGGGCGTGGGAAAAAAAAAACATGCGCGCCTTTTCCCATAATTATCAAATTTTGTTTTAGCTATATTTGTTGCTGTGTGATAAATTACTTTGTTTTTTCCTCTCAAATGTGTTGAAAAACGTCGTATGAAACTCGTGAGCTCTTTGCTTATTGCACACTCGGCTGAGTTACGCCCTCGCCGCAGCAATGAGCAACCTAAGCTAACTTGTCTCATAATGTACTATTAATACCACTATCATTTTTCGTCTGTAAAAATAACTTTGTTTTTCACAGTGTTGATTTTATCACTTTTACAGTGTTTATCTTTCAAACGGTTGACTTTGAAAAAAACTGTCTTAGAAACCTCAATGTCATTTTTAAAGACCTATCTATAAACACCCCGCACGTATTGGTATGAAGAAAAAAATTTCTTAAGTTTCAGTTCCATTTATGGGGAGCCCCCCCTTAATCTTTTTTATTTTTCTGTTAAAATCGTTAAACGGTTAACAGAATACATCTACCTACTAAGTTTCAACTGTGTAACCCTAATACTTTCGGAATAAAATAGCCGTGACTTCGGACGGACAGACAGACAGACAGACAGACAAACAGACGTACAGACAGACAGACAGACATGACGAATCTATAAGGGTTCCGTTTTTTGCCATTTTGGCTACGGAACCCTAAAAATGGTCTTGATTAAAAGGATTGTGGTTGCTCAGACGGACATTGAACGTTTGTGTTTTTTATTTTGCAACCATAATATAAGTAATAACAAACATAAATAAACGTGAAAATATGTTTTAATTTTAATAATAGATTAAATAACATCTCGTATCAGACAGGAACTGATTTAACTCCTGAGAAAAAATCCTTTCCACGAGCGTAGACATCATAATATTTATAATGTGCCGGGCTGTTAAATTTTTAATACCCCAAACCTCGATACACACTAGCCTATTCAGATATTCGATTTGACTTGGTTTTCATTAGGTGCCCAATCAGTACACAGCGTGTCTAACCCGTGATTCGTCACGAAGGATTAACAGGCCTCCAGAAGTTCAAGGTCAGCTCGCTTCGACCAAGGATTGGACTCCAATAAAGTGGCCATAAATTACCACATTTGATTGGATCTAATCAAGCACGGTCATCGAGAACGTGATTGAAAAATGTATTTAGGGAAGTGAAACTGGATTCGTTTCAAACCGGACTCCTATGTGATGGTACAGATTTTTGATACCGCTTCATAAAATAATGATGATGCTCACTTTAAAGAAATACGGAAACGTATTTTAGAATTCAATATGCATAGGACTCAACATGATGGGTCCTTTTAAATGCTAGTAGGACGCCGCGTGGAACAGATATGCAACGTCACAGATAAGTGTCAACAGTCCACTTGGCATCAAAGTTGCATTACAAACTCCAGTCGCGTCACCCTCACATTAGCCAGGGAACAATCAGTTTAACAATAGGTTGCTGCACAATTGAAACTATGGAAGTGCTAATTCGAAAAATATAAACCGCACGTAATGAGTAGAGACGTTTCACTGGTCGATGAAATGACTACGGCAACACCTGCAATTAGTTGACTAAGCAAAATGGCTGACCGTCCAGCGCGATTGCAGCTACCCTAAAATTAAAATGGTTTCTATGATGAGCCGCGTTGAGTTCAATATGTCGAAGGTTCGTTGTAAGGTAGGTGGTCGGTCCCTCCCCTAGTTACGTGTGCGTGTGTGTTAATTTAATTTTCTACTCGCAATAATTGCACTTACGCCCGGACAGCGGGGTTACACGACATTTTGACGAGTTATTTGTACACGAGCCCGCTTACTAGTGTGCGTGATAAAACTAGTTTGGTCGATTGAAATGTTTTTGCTGCTATAAATGACATTATTAAAACGAAGATCAACGTTGTCATAATCGACAGATTTACGACTATTATATGAGTTATGCGGTCGGAATCCATCAAGTAGGTGTGCTTTGAATTATTATGAAGGTTAAAGTTGTATCTTTCCAATTATGTGCATAGGTAAAACAACAAAAACACAACAAAAATAATTATTATTACAAGGATATTAATATTCAAATTAAACACGTCACATTTTTGTTGTTTTAAATGCCAGCGAAACAGAAAGGCGATTATTGCATCAATAAAATGTTAAGTTATATCAGCCAGCAGGCAGTATCTTTAAATTTGTAGAAAATTTTATTTTCCATTTCTATATTACTTGATAATTTATCCTCCTTTTTATCCTTCCTGTTACAAAGTAAATGCATTAGTCCAAAATCTGAAACTTTTTAAGCCATTTAGATATTATTTTTTTCGTTCAGGCACAGAATAACTAAGAATAGTATTTGCGCTTTTGTGTGGACAAACTACAACAAAAGACGAAACTAAAAAAAATACATCTTTTAAAATCTACTACACATATTGAATGAGAATGAAAGTAATTTCGTACAGATCCCGTATTGTATAAGGATATTTATTTTACTCGTATTTATTCGAAGCATAATTTATCGGCCGAGGTGCCGTCTCCAGTCTCGTCATCGAATCCTTTCATCGACATAATAGCACGCGTGATTAATGCAGAACCTGATTTATGTTATGATATCACAATAACACTCATTTCATTTTAAATCTGTTAATATATTCAAAGCTGTTGGAAATTATCTCAAGAAAAAATAACAGAAAATTTCAAGAAACTTTGGTAAATGTAAATTGATATTATCACAATAAAACTTATTTAATCAACCTGTTTCAAAACTATATAGATTTGTCGCTTTTTATTTTAAAAGCTTTTGACTGTCATTTGATTACAGACGGACCATAGATATAGTATATTAAAAGGGGAGACGGACGGATACCGGATACCGGACATGTGAAATAAAAAAAAACTTGTAAAAATATAAACGTTGCTAATGGCGTTAAAAAGTAGCGACATCACAAAAAACATAGTGCCATCTTCAAACATGAAATAATAGTAGATTGTTATACAAGACGCTAAAATTACCCATTGCATACGAGGTATTTTTATTCCCGAGCTTTAGCGAGGGAATAAATAGAAACCGAGTTACAATGGGTTTTAGCGTCGTGTGTTACACTATACTTTTCACTACGAGTGCGAGAAAATGAAATACAATATTAAATAGTTTATAGGTACCTACTTACCCTCGTAAACGAATCCACTCGTTTTTCTATCACAAACTTTTTGGACAATATTTAAATAAATGATTTGTGCTTGACGGCAGAAGATTAAAATTATTTCTTTCCTATTACAGTCACACAATTCAATCGGTTTGTAATTATAAAAAAATTCTAAAGATTTCGCGCCATGGTACCTTTTTTTAATTTCTGCTGTAGCAGCTAAACAACACAAACACGCATTCTACGATTCACTCTGTACACAGAGTATAAATAAGTCTATGATTTCACCGAAGAGATGCTTTTAGTTCCATTTTCAAAAATAAGAATGAGAAACTGGGGGCCTATTACGAAACTTGGTCACGATAGTCGTCCGCAGTTCGTCGGTTATAGTTATTACAAATATTTTCAATGTAGCTATCGTAGTCCATAGTCTATTGAACGAATAATGAGAGAAACTGTCAAATTTACGCAATCACTTTGCAATATCGCATACGCAAGTGCTTTGTAATAGGAATCAATCGGAACGAAGCACGGACGCAGCCGCGTGTATCGCATTAAACTTTTCGTAATAGACCCCCAGTATTAAGTCGAGCGAGTTTTTATTCGTGATTATGAATAAAGACTTTTTCGTTTTAGTACGCTCATTGGTAATAGACAAACATTAAAAAAGAAAAAACTTTATCCCCTAGGGCTTATTATGCTATTTTATCTCGACTCTTGTACGTTACAATGACGCACTTTTTGAGCAAGAGGAGTGAAAAACACTTTTTAACGGATACTAGCGCGGTTTTATTGAAAGACTTTGGTAATTAGAGAAGTGAATATGTTTAAACATTTTTCAAAAGTCGTTAATTGTTCCTTCGTAGGTACTTGTACTTGTAAAACTTCGTCGTCGATCGCCACCTACGATCTCTGTGATGTGTGCTTACATCTTTGTCGTACTAAAATACCTATTAGTGTCAAAAGAATGAGGCGCCCTGTGGCGGCGGGTCACTTCGTACCCACATTCGTCATGTTGACACTAAACGTGAGAAGATACTTATTAATGACTAGAGGATTACGTCGAACAAGGTGCTATTGTGACCATTCTTGAACAGAAGATGAACCTTTATTGGTTGTTCATGACATCGTACAAATATGACAATCTGAAGACTATACGAACTGATACGGCAATGGAAAGGAAACTGGTATTTTTTATTTTCATTCAAAAGGATTTCGAAGGCCGCCAGTGTGAGGGCTTTACAATGACACTTTAACAAATACGATAACATTGAATGATCATTGGCCTTTATAAATTATATTTGTTGAGAAACTCATATTTCCTAAACGTCACGTTTACTTATGGGATTTACCTAGAATAAATTGATTGATTAGTTTATTTATAGAACGTATATTTTTTTACAAGTTTACAACTACTTTAGGCATTCACTTAATTCCATTACAAATAATTTAAAATGCAAAACAAAGAAGGATGCAATTTAATTTTTGTGTACATTTTGATCAGGTGTTTGTGCTGTAAGTACTCATTATAGGTAAGCCATTTGTTAACACAATGGATGAGTTGTAATAAAACGAACATGATTAAGACTTGTTTTAATTATAAGATGGGTTGTATTTTCGTGTTATAAATCGCTTTAGACTTTCATGAAGCAATTATCAACGGGGTTCCATGCCGAACCGAAGGTGTAAGACTATAAACCCATAAACTGCCGACTGGCACAGGTGCGTTGTGATGTTTACTAAAAAATGGATAATACGATGAGATAATTCGAAATCAGTTAACTATTACCTGCTTCATTCGTATTATCCTTTCCAAAAAACTAACAGACGAGGCAGTGGAAGCAAAAGAATTTGAATAAGTCTATGATTATTAGCTCTTTGAACGCACAGAAGTTTGTGGTATCGCTTACAAATTTACAGCCTTATTCTGGGAACATTATTATGTCCTGCTCGCTCATTGATACTTATTGTAAAATACACCAATTAAGCTCTTAAACCTTTTTTTTACGAAAAAAATGTTGTGAATGACTTCTTAAGTTTTGGTAAGAATGGACGATATTATGATATGATATATACGGCTAGGCCCTTGATGATTTTTTTAAGAAGTGACATAGGTGCGTAGAAAAGTGACACCTTTTAAGTTTTTGAAGTCGGTTTAAAAAAAAAGGATTTTTTTCAGTTGTCCTGATTACTTTAAATGCTGTTTTTATATTAAATATTATAATAACTGATGATGATGATGCTGATGTTCTCGATTGATTTCGGCCACAGCGACTGCATCATTCATGGCATAGGATAGGGCTATCGTGCGCTGTCATATGGCTGGAGTAGCCAAAATATATTTTAATTAAAATCACATTGGAACAAAATCATAAATCTAATGAAACTTTGTTGCGTCTAAAGTTATCGAAAATATAATTGAACTCTTTCTCGTGGTCATAAAATAATACTTTGTTTAGCGAGTCGTATGCTTTTATTATGATTCGAGCATTATCGAATCGAATGGCTTTTCTGTTGAAATCGAATTACAGGGCGCAGTCTCGTACATTATTTACGCAATTTAGGTGGGACACATTTTAAAGCTCTGCCATAGTACACATTCGAGACCAGTAATACAACCTGTTTATTGTCACTTTCGATACTTACGTGAATATTTTGTTATACTTAAATTACAATAAACAAAATAAAAAAATATATAAAGCATATAAGCATATTGTATAAAAATTGTCTGTACAAAAATACTTTTTTACTGGTTTATTAAAATAATCTTCTTAAGTAACAGTCTACAGTTTAGTGTCACATAACATAAATAATTATGTTTTAAGAATTTTATTCTTACTTAGCTTCCTATATTTATTATGGAAAATCTACACATTGCACATTTCTAACCGTTAGTAGTTAGTTAATTCAGTTTAAGTATAGAATAACGGTTTCACAAAATAACAGTCTAACATAGACTACTGTGTGCTTCACTGTGGCAACGATCGACATAGCAATTTCATTGACGATTTACTGTATTACTTATATGGATAATTTCCGATTCGAGAGCTACACTGCAAATAATTG
Source organism: Agriphila straminella (assembly GCA_950108535.1). Lineage (NCBI taxonomy): Eukaryota > Metazoa > Arthropoda > Insecta > Lepidoptera > Crambidae > Agriphila > Agriphila straminella. Next base: position 5,918,803 of record OX467306.1, on the reverse strand, counting down.
CGTCATCGATTCTTCTGTCTCCGCTATAATTTTATGCTATTATACCTTCGGCCGATAGAGAACATAATTTAAAAACAAATTGTTTTGTGACGAGCGACGTTTCGATTTGTTGAAATACTTCCAAGTAATTTGAGGTGTGCATTGGTATGTCATTTATAGAAATACGCAAGTTAGAAAGGACTTTATAATAAATAAATAAAATGTTTTAATGATACTCAATTAAAAGCCTTCAAATAATATGACCGGCTTAGTTTCAGGAAAGAAACTCTTTTAATATTTATCTATTTCTTTTCTACCATTCTGACTACGGTCACCATTACTCAGCGATGGAGTATACTATAAGTAGGGTATTTTCCGGAGGAGAAAAAAGGTTCCTAATTAACTGTTTATTTACATTGTCTGAAAATGATTTTTGTCGCAAAAAAACTCACACTTTATTATCATGTATAAAAAACCCAATTTAATCAAATAAGCTACAAAGTTATAGGTATCTAGCTATGACCAAAGTACCCATAACTAGAGCTCAAACTTGCAGAATCACTACACGATAATGAGGAATTATTTAAATCGGACAAGGTGCCTTAATAAAAATAAGAGCTCCAAGTGCTTAATGTGGCGTGTAAATGGAAAGCACAGGATCACATCACAACACATCTCTTGGGGCGGGGCGCAGCCCTGATAACCATCGCCCGTTTGTGCGCGCGCCGCGCCATTGTGCGCGCGAGAAAAGTAATTCCTAATAGACAATGAGCGCGTTTAGCGCTTTTATTTATTGTAACACAATGCTTCGGTTCGCGAGATGTATGGCCTGTTAAGGATGGTTATGCTATGGGTTATGGGTATGGCTATGGTGGGTGATCATCGGGTTTTAGAGGTAATATTTATCATAATCATAACCATAATCGTTTATTGCATTCGAAACACAGGTAGGTACATTTAAAGTCAGATCTTAAAACTAAATACAGTTCCACTGGCTTCCACCTTTACAGGCGATATGCAAAGAAAAAAAAAATAATTAAAAAATGTCAGGCTATAAGGCATTATCAAAGTTAAAAAAAAAAATATTGAATTAATATTGTTCAAAAATGATGAATTAACAATAAAATAAAAAATGACAATAGATAATGTCAATAATAATAATGATAATAAACACAAAATACACAAATCTGATAACAAAGATATAAAAGTCCATCACAACATCGAAATGTCAAGTAAAAAAATTCTTATACTCAAAAAATTCCTTTAAACTATAGAAGTTGTGGGAGGTAAGCCATTTATTAAGTTTTTTCTTAAACAATCCAATATTATTAATGGCCTTTACTTCATTTGGAATTTTGTTATAAACTTTGACGCACATTGCGAGACAGCTCCTACCGTATCTGCGTGAACTAGGAACAGTATCCAATACAATTCCGTGTGGGTCTCTACGTTGTCTGCGATCAGAAGCCTTTTTAAACAAATGCTTATGTTTATATACAAAAACACACACTTCCAAGACATAAAGACAGGGAAGCGGCAATAGACCAAAACTCTTGAAGAGTGGTCTGCAGGATTCATCCCGTCTAATGCCACCTATGGCTCGGACGCATTTCTTTTGTGAAATAAATACTCTTTCCCATTCTGTACAGTTTCCCCAAATGACAAGTCCATAACGTAGGATTGAGTCTACATACGCATAGTATGTGAGAATGGCAGTAATTTTATCGGTCACCTTTTTAACCTGATTGATCGCATACGAAAATCTATTGATTCGTTTACAGAGATCATCCACATGTGAAGACCAATTTACCAAATTACCAATTTACCTAATATATTTTAAGGGTTTTCATTTTGGTGGTTGGTAAGCTTACAAGTAAATATGCTTACATGTGCGTAAAATTGTTTAATAATATACCAGAAAATCTGAAATCTTTAAATATTATTCATTTTAAAAATTGTATGTATAATGGCTATTAACGGAAAACTTTTACGATTTTTATTTAATATTTATTATTTGGTTTAGATATAATAATCTGACATATTAATTTAAATTTTAACAAGATTGTATAAATTTGCATGCTTAGTAATAGGCGAAACATCAAACTAATTTTACCTTCAATCTTATTTACCATGTTTGAAGCAAATAAATAAATGATGATGATTTGTGTATAGTACCTAGTGATAAAAGCTTTGGCACGGTTTAACAAAATTAACTACCTTTTCATATTCTTATTAGATAGTTTACCTAATTAAGAGTTCCATTCGTTGTCAACCCTGACGAAGCAATTAATCTAAACTAATTGTTTTCATACTGTCACAAGATAACTGTTACTACTTCAATGGTGTAATGAAACTCTGTACAGTAAATCACACAAGAGCAAGTTATGTACCTCGGTATTTTGTTTCAGGAAGATTAACCAGCAATTACTGTTGGCCTCTATAGTTATACCGACTAGATACTATCGAATAATCGTCTCTAATGATCAATACAGTTTAAGCAATAAATGTAAAACAGCTTCTACTTTTGATATTTTAATGACCTGCGAGACGCCAGTATTTTTTTGAGCATTATAAAATTACAATATTTTCAAAGTTCTTGAAAGCTGAAAATTACTATTTTCCAAAACAAAAGAAATGTATGTAATTATATTTCAATGATTTAAACAGAATGACCCAGTTTTATCTCAAATAAGTTAAGTGAGTCTGAGTACGCAGGCTTTCAGCATATTATTATGCGGACGGAATATACCTAATAATTGATATGCAAACTGTAGAGTCGCATATGAATTGCGTGTGCAATCCTAAAGTAGCGCGGAATGCGATATTTCATATGGTACATTTTTGTACAATTTCTAAAATTCCATTAAAAGTCGTTTGGTAAGTTTTATCATGTTATCTTTTGTGGTAATGTTGATAGTGTAAGTAAGTAATGTGTAAGCAATGTAAGTGTAAACCATAGTATAAGTTTATGATGTAAACCAAAAAAATATTTTTCAACACACTTGCTCGTAAAGTGAGCCCTAATACATCGCTTTTAGGGCCATAAACCGAGCTATTACAAACGCGTGCAATAATATATAAAACACTAGTTCGTAATAGAATTAACCCTACAAAGTTAAATTAGTACCTTACTGCAAGTTCTATGCGAGTAAACAGAGCATTCCCAATTTAGCCAGGTAATACAGTTATTCTTTTTTTGACAACAAAAAGGTTTTATACTGCTGAAAATTCATATACATTTTTGGAATAAGTAAATATGTAAGTCCTTAATTAAGTCAAATAAATATAAAATTATTATCAAATTATTCATAATTCACAATATTTTGTTATTTTTTAAAATATTTGCATTTTGTCACTTAAAATTATAATTTTGAAGTATTAGTAGTAGGCTGTATGCTCCTCACCCCTTTGTTCGCAAAATAGTCTTGCGTTGGGCGTGTGAAAAAAAAAACAAAAAAAAACATGCGCGCCTTTTCCTATAATTATCATATTTTGTTTTTGCCATATTTGTTGCTGTGTGATAAATTACTTTGTTTTTTCCTCGCAAATGTGTTGAAAAACGTCGTATGAAACTCGTGAGCTCTTGCTTATTGCACACTAAGCTAACTTGTCTCATAATGTACTATTGAAGTACTTATGATAAAGTAGTTGTGTAACTTTAAGTCTTTGTTTATTCTATTAAATATTATGTTAGTAGGTATAGTTTCTTTATGTTAACTGACACAGCGAAGAGTTACAGCTGGTTGATCTGGTTCTAAAATAGTCGGGTTGCAGCAGGGTTGATAAATTAGTAGCGGCTGCCGCGCTAATCGCACCACAACACAAATATTTAATAACAATCCCAGATCTCCTCAGATCACCACTTAACTGGACAGCGACGGCCATGGAGTAATGCGGCTTAGGAGAAAGCGTGGGATAAACCGTAGGTGTGGAAGTGGAACAAGAGGTGAAATAAAAGAAAATATTTTTACTAGTACAGTTTTGTTACTGGTTAGGTTTCTGAAACAATTTGGTTACTATAAGTATACACATATAAAACGTTTAATATCTTACTTAATACTTTTTTGTGCGTAAGTATCTCTTTTTATTTACTTAATTCGAAAATTTATACAAAATTAGTCTTACTTAAATAAAACTAAAATCATCAAGCTGTGTAAACTTTCCGTATGCTTTAAGTATAAGCAAGATCCAAATGCCACCAACAAAAATTTAAATTGTGTTACGTAATACCTAATAAATCAACAACAAAGACATAGGTTCAAATATTTTTTTAGATGCAACGACTCCACACCCAACGCTGTCCGAATTATCGCTGCACGATTGTTAAACATTATTACGTCGGGTGTTGTTTAATAGAAACAAAAATATCTGGCGGCGCGCCTCGTGTTTGATCTCGAGGTGTTCGCCCGTCGAGCGCGATTAGCCCTCGTATAACGTATAATCAAATCTGCCTCGGGCCGCCTCTACTGAGAAACCTGCGATAAAAAAGGCAACGGAATCGCTTAAGCTCTGGTACCATTGCTTGGTTCTCTCGAAGGTAGTATTATTACAGTAAAACATAACGAGTAATCTATATTGAAATTTGTTGAATTCCTGAGCAGGCGTGCAAGCGGCGGCGGCCGGCGGGTGAAACCTCTCATTTGGCAGCTATTTGTCGGTGATTTCGGTGCGCCGATCATAAATGGGCCCCGCGCCGGCTCACGTTACCATCTCCGGAGGAAACGTGGAGAATCACACTTGGACGCGTTCAATTAACTGGTAATGTTGTCTATTTAGCTCGATTTATGCAACTTGCGTTTACATCACTAGGCTGTTTAGTTGATTTGAGACTCCAAGAATTTGTAAGGTATTCCAATCTATCGTCGTTGTTTAGGTACACACACATATAATAAATAACCTTAAATGTAATATTCGGTGTATTGTAAGTATGTTGCTGGCACACTGCCTTTGTAACAAAGGTTTGCCTGGAAGAGATCGCTTCCAGCGATAAGGCCGCCTTTGCCCACTATAGTTTTAATGTTTTTTGTAATTATTCCTGTAATTTGTGAGCAATAAAGAGTTTTATCTATCTATCTTTATAAACTCCTTCAGTTACTTATTATAGTTAATTATAATTACACTCACAAAAAATCTATACCTATACTTATACAAAAAAATTACCGCACTATCAATTAGAATTACAAAAAAGTTGAGATTTGATGCAAAGGTAATAATAATGTATTAAGTAGGTAAGCTGAAAAGTTTCACAATTAATGTAAAAGGTACCTACGTCTACTAATTATTGGTTTATTATAATATTTGGCTTGTGGGTAAAGGCAACTAACCTGTAAGATACAGGCACCCATATAAATAAAGATTGGAGTTTTTTTATTCGTTAACCCATCGTAGACGTTTAGGCGCTCTCCGAACAAAATTGTGGTAAGGTAAGTACTTTCTTTCCGATAAGAATAAGGCAAAACATCAGATAGATTAGTAGTTAATAAGAAAATTATACCCTATTTTTCATTTTTTTTTTTTTTTTAATTTATTTAGCCAGATAACATTACAATAATTATTCTAAAGATGCCTTTACGCTTATAAACCTACGAGGTTTGTCCAAGCGTTGCACATTCGACTCGGACGATAACAATTAAGTAAAAACAATAACAATACTGTGACGTGCGTCAGTCGCACGCACACATTGAAATGCGTGTTTAAAAATGTTCATAATATGCACTGAATTTTCTTTCTTATTGAAAAGTTAATTAATTATAGGTAAGTGATATTTTAGAAAATGCAATAAAAGAGGGGGACCTCTTATATAAAATGGAAATTCCGTAAACTAATATTTCAAGTGGGATAGGTAATACTACCCTCCCTTCACAAGCTGTTGAAAAAGTTAGTTTTTTTTTAACGCAGGAATCAAATCTTAAAGTTCTATGTAAAAAATATTTTAATTTCTATTTTTTCCCTAGTATAAGAGCTTATAAAAATGACATTGGAATGCCAAAATGTGAAAAAGTATTATACTGTTTTCACGGCTGCACTGTGCTAATGAGCTTCTGGTGGATTAACGCCTCGCTGTGACGTGATGGATGAGATATGAAAATTTGTTTGATTAGTTGCGCGCTGAGCGTCCTCATTTGTATTTCGACAGTAATAGCCTTTTTAGATCCGTTTTTATTAACTAGATTGCCCGTAAGTAGGTGCCTTTGAGTTTTTATTAAAACCTCCATCGATTCTGCTAAGCAATTTAATAAGGTGTTATTAAAATTGAATTACATGTTTGTTTTTTGTATGGAGCTTGGAAGGCTCTTTGGGATTTTGAATAAAGATTTTTCAAGTAGCCCAAAATTAAGCTTAATTTACAGTAGATTTAATTACATAGTTCGGAAAAGAACGAAAGTACAGTGCCATTAAGTAACTATAAGAATTTAAATTACTTGCAAAGGCAGTATTTAAATAGAAACTAGTGGCTCCGTGAGCTGTAAACCTCGCGTCAAAAATAAAAAAACCCGCCTGCATAAAAAGACAAGTCGACTGAAAAGATGGAAACAAGATTAAATAAATATTACAGGCAACATGTCATAATAACATGCAGTCGGAGGCATGCATAAAGAAAGTGACATTATGAATGATTGAATTATATGCCTCCGACTGCATGTTATTATGACATGTTGCCTGTAATATTTATTTAATCTTGTTTCCATCTTTTCAGTCGACTTGTCTTTTTATGCAGGCGGTTTTTTTTATTTATTTTTTTATTTATCTATTTTTAGTTATTATATTTTACGGTCATGATATACCTTTTTGAAATCCTTATAATAAGCCCTTCAATTTGATACCCATATTGCAGTATTCTAAAAAAAATATATTTTTTTCACTACGTATAATAGCACCGTACAGCCGCCATGTTGGTTTTTTTATAACGCCACCTTCTTAAGAACACTTGGGCTGAAAAGACAAATCTAACGATATCTTAATCATAGAAATCCGTTCAGCCGTTTGAAAGATATGAGGTAATAAAGAATATTACATACAAACATACTTACAAGATACGCGCGAAATACATAACCCGCAGTCGGGTAAAAAGTAGCTCAAATGCATATATAGTATCTCAAATGGTATATAATGTTTTTCATAAACAAATAACACAGAATAGATATTAGTTTTTTTATTACGCAGTCCATAGAGTAAGATAGTCCTAGGTTCTGTCACAAGGTCACAACCTTATTTATTTTCAAATTTCGAATATTGGCCAGAAATGTTTTGATTGATGACCTTTTAAGTCTTCTAAAAACAAAAAACAAAATTTGCTTTACACCGCTAGCAAAAAAGTTTTTCTTCCAACTATGCTTTAATTTTATCACAATCACACTAAAAACTCAGTACAAAGCGAGTCTTTAATGCTCTAGCTAGAGCAATAAAAATGTATGAAATTTCATTAATGCCAGTTTTTTTAATCGCACCAAAAGGTGCCAATCTCAACGGATTAGCTCTATTCAGCCCGCCGATATCAATACTTTATTTTTTACGTACGTATTATTCGTTTCTATCCTACTTGTTCCAAATTTAAAAAATAATTGCTGCTAACTCTGATTTAAAAATGAAAGAAATTTAAAAAAGTGATATGGCGGGAACTTTGTTAATTTTGCTTGACAATATTTTTGGAAACGATAAATCTGATTTTGAGTGCTTCGGCTTCGAATTAAAATGGAATCATCTAGCGACACATTAACTCCAAATGAAGCCGGCAGTGTTATCGAAAATCTTTTACCCTTAAAATCTCGAGTACAATAAGTACCTACGTAAAATCTTATGAGAATTTTATTGATTGGAAAGATAGAAATGGAGCAAAGTCGTTCTCAGAGACTGTATTTTTGGCTTATTTTAGTGAACTATCGAAAAAAATGAAGCCATCTTCGTTGTGGTCCATATACTCAATGCTAAAATTAACTGTTAGCACAAGACACAATGTGCATATCAAAGATGTTTAATTAAACTTCTATTTTAACTGTTTGATATGAGTTTCTTTTATCTACTATTCCAATAGGTAATAGTTGAAAGAAAAGCAGATTATGCACCTCGCCTTATAATCTACTATTGTTACATTTTTTTATCATTTTTTGATACGGCTAAAATGTGTTTTTTTACATATCTCCGCCAATTTGAAAAATTTCGAAAACCTGAAACACTGAAAAATTCTATAAGTATAATTATCGAACCAGCTCACAAAATTTCACGAGACTTGGTTGAGAAATACGACCTGTAGAGGAGAACAAACGGACAGCTTGGAAGGACATCCGGAAGGAAGGAAGGAAGGACATAGCTACATACGAAAGAAATTTTGCCCAAGTTGAAGCAGAGACTCTTCGCTCGGCGGCTCGGCCAACTACAAAAAAAAATAAATGAAAGTTAAAAAACCTCAGTTTCAACATTATAAATTAGAGAAGTAAGTATAAAGAAAGAATCGTTAAAATTAGGGTATTGTTAAGTTTAAAAATTGTTTAAGTCACTGCTATTGAAGCGACATGTTCTTTATTCGTAACATGTATTAAGCTCCCCCAGCGGAACCGTTTTCTGCATTCAAAATGTTAAATTAAATTAATTCCATTTAAAACGGTGCGCGATACTAAATCACAATCAATTTGTTATGAAGCCCTATTGAAGTCACCCTTTTGGGGTTTATTTGTCCCTCGCGACGCGACGCGACCCAACAATATGCTGAATTGACTGCAGACTTCTTGCTTCCACGTTGTCATAATCGTAGGGGACGTTCCGTGTTCCTGTCCCTACCCAAAACGAAACAACTGTCATACAAATCTCAACTGTATTGGTTACCATATAAGTTGCTAAATGAACTGCCCCTACAATGTGAAAGCATCATAAATTTTATAGCACTTTAATACAGCCATAACAAGGACAATAATAGGGCAAATGTTTTGGTAAGCCATAAATAAATGGGATTACATCCCGCTGAGAGTCGACAAATTTGGCAACGAGCAAAAAGTAACAACACCGTTGATAATAACAAAAAAGTGATTTAATGCGTAGAAAAGATTCTTCAACCTTTTTGCCAGTAGAAATTTTGTTTTCAACACACTTGCTCGTAAGGTGAGCCCTAATACATCGCTTTTAGGGCCATAAACCGAGCTATAACAAACGCGTGCACACTGAAAAAAAAGAATGATTGATTTTACTAAATTCCGCGTAAATTTTATCAAATTCGCGGGTTAATATAGGTCCTACACACTAAATTGTTGATTTTACCAAATAAAACTGGTTGATTATTTAACCCATACGTTTAGTAAATTTAATAGTATGATTTCGTATATTCAACTAATCAAGTCCTGTATATTTTACGTCGATGACTTTCGATATTTTACGATGAGATTTAATAAATGTCACTAAACGTGTTATGTAAAATATGTGAAATTTATATTGCTACATTTACTCATTTCGTTTTGTATATTTGACTAAAAAGTCCTGTATATATGTTACGTCGATTACTTTAGATCTTTTACGATGAGATTTAATAAATGTCACTAAACTTGTTTTGTAAAATATGTGAAATTAATTTTGCTAATTTACTCATTTCATTTTGTATATTTGACTAAAAAGTCTTGTATATTTTACGTCGACTTCTTTCGAGGTTCAACGATGAGATTTAATAAATGTCACTAAACTTGCTATGTAAAATATGTGAAATTAATTTTGCTACATTTACTCATTTCATTTTGTATATTTGACTAAAAAGTCTTGTATATTTTACGTCGACTCCTTTCGAGGTTTTACGATGAGATTTGATAAATGGCACTTAACTTGTTATGTAAAAAATGTGAAATTAATTTTGCTACATTTACTAATTTCATTTGGTGAATTCAACGATTCAGTATACATATTTTAACATCGATTACTTTCGACCTTTTACGATGAGATTTAATAAATGTCACTTTATTTGTCTCGGGCTTTCTCTTCTTCTTCACTTCTTCTCTCTTTTTATTTTTTCTTCGCTTCTACTTTTCTTTTATTCCCACCACAATTTTTGAGACACTTCGTTATTCTTTTTATTTGTCCCTTAAATAACCATTTTCTGCCCTTTTCATCTCTTTACTATTATTTTTTAACTATTCTATCTAGCATTTTCTATTTACATTCTTCTATATAATAATGCACATTTGAAAACAACCAAACATTTGAATCAGAAAAGCCATCAATGACTGAGGTTCGAACCGCGGCCTCTTGAGCATCAAGCGAGCAGTCACACCATTACACCACGGCAACTTGAAAGTTAGCGGCTAAATTGGTCATTGCTTGATGCTCCACGTTTCATCTATGTCATGTGACATCCCAAATGTCACATTATGTACCTTGCACAATATGTATATTATGTACCAAGTCATATTATCGTGGCACAAAAATAAATAGAAAGAGAAAAAATGGGTAGTGTACTTGTACAGCCGTGTCTTATAAATTTTACTACAAGCAAAATATCACTTAGGATTTAATGACCAGCGTCTCCAAAATGTAAATTGATTTTTTTTTTGTACCTACACTACTTACCATGAAATAAGAATCAAAATCGAAATTAGAACACGAACCTTATAAACATTAAACACGTAATACGAAACGTAAAACGAAACAAAACACGAACCTGAATTCTAAATCGAACTTAAAATTGGAATCCAAAACCGGATCGGATTGGACCGGTTTTTTTTTCTTTTCGACACTATGAAGAACCTATTTAATTTGTATTAGCAAATAAAAGTTTGAATGTTTTAGTATTTTATACTAAATAATATACGAAAAGAAACCACAACCCGCACCAGGTCAACGGGAATCGATCCCGCGACCTCCGGACATCCAGTTCAACGCTCCAACCACTGAACTATCGAGTCACTCAGACATCAACTTTTTTTTTAAATTTGTATAAAATAAAATAAAGGATAATGACTAATAACAAATATCGTCCACACAGTAAAATTCTCAAGTGCTAAGCCAATCCGCATAATGGCGCTAATGAACAACAAGTCATCACAACTTATCTATTTTCATGTAATTGAATCACAATAGCTGAATAAGATTGAGTTAAGTCTGTACTAGATTTCGAAGAGAGAGAGAGAAAAGAAAAATCCGTGAAAGGGCGCTATTGTCCAACTTGAACTTCATTACTTCATTATAGTACTATTATGTATTCTGTGAGTCTGTGAATATAGTAGTTTAAAAGCATTTACTAACTAAACAAAGAAGTACATTCTTGGGCAGTTTTTCAACAAATAAGTTGAATGCCCCCCTAGAGATACAGTCAACGGCACGCTGAGCCTCCACGACAGGTCAATGATATTCAATCAATTTTATAATCAAATGCAAGCCATCAAGGTTCAAAATAAATTACAGTTTTTTTTATAACCTCATGCGTTGCCGACTGTACATAAAGGCACATCAAAGGGTAAACAAGACAATTTTAGTAGAGTAGCAAGCGTCACTTATCGGAAATTTGGAGAACTATGTTGCTAAAGTTGATTTTATTGACAAGCTTGTGTAAAATGTACATATTTCTAATGTCAATTATATTAAATATATATCTCATAATTTGTGTTAAGTAAAATCAATCCTCTAATTTGGTAGTTTTTACGAACAACTTTAGTAGAGTAGCAAACGTCATCTATCGGAAATTTGGAGAACTGTGTTGCTAATCTCGTACTGTTGTTTAAACAAAAGTTCTTTGTTGATTTTATTGACAAGCTTGTGTAAAATGTACATATTTCTAATGTCAATTATATTAAATATATATCACATAATTTGTGTTAAGTAAAATCAATCTCTAATTTGGTAGTTTTTACGAACAACTTTAGTAGAGTAGCAAGCGTCACCTATCGGAAATTTGGAGAACTGTGTTGTTAACTCGTACTGTTGTTTAAACAAAAGTTCTCTGTTGATTTTATTGACAAGCTTGTGTAAAATGTAAATATTTCTAATGACAATTATACTAAATATATCTCATAATTTGTGTTAAGTAAAATCAACCCTCTCATTTGGTAGTTTTTACGAACAACTTTAGTGGAGTAGCAAGCGTCACCTATCGGAAATTTATAGAACTGTGTTGCTAAACTCGTACTGTTGTTTAAACAAAAGTTCTTTGTTGATTTTATTGACAAGCTTGTGTAAAATGTACATATTTCTAATGTCAATTATACTAAATAATATAAAATTCAAAGTCTTGACTGACTAAGTGAGATATCAACGCACAGCCCAAACCGCTGAACCTAGAGACTTGAAACTTTGCAAATAGGTTCCTTATGAGGTCTAGGGGTGCACTAAGAATGGATTTTTCAAAACTCGCCCCCCAAGGGGGTGAAACGGGGGTCCAAAGTTTGTATAAAAGTCCCTCAGTTTTGAAGCAAGAATCTTCAAATTTTGTTTTAGGCTGACCATTGAAAATTAATAAATACGGGTCTCAGCGTTTTTCAAAATTCTACCCCCGAAGGGGTCAAAAGGGGGATGAAGTTGTGTATTGAAGAAAATCCTTTATTTTCGAAGTAAAAATCGCTAAATTTATAGTTTAGGCTTATGGATGGAAATCTAACGCAACGTATATTATTTTTGTTAGTATTTCAACCCCTATGGGGATGAAATGGGGGTGAAAAGGGGTAAAAAAACCCAAAAAAGATATGGATGTCGTTATTGGGGTTTTCTGGGATGACGATTGCAAAAATGACATTTATTTTGATGTCCAACACGGTGGACATGATTTGACCCCTAATGGGGTGAAAATGGGGTTCAAATTTTGTATGGAAAAATAATCTAAAATAGACATTACAACTTTAAACTTCGTAGGAGCACATCTAAAAATAAATAGGCAAACATATATTTTGTAATTTAAAAAATCAACCACTTAGGGGTAAATGGGGTAAGTAAACATAAAAATCGATATGGATGTCGTTCTTTAGGTTTTATGGGATGGTGATTGCGAAAATGAGAGTTATTTTGAAGTCCAACAAGGTGGACATGATTTAACCCTTAAAGGGATAAAAATGGGGTTCAAATTTTGTATGCAAAAGAATATAAAATAGACATTACAACTTTAAAATTTGTAGGAGCATGTCTAAAAATAAATAGGCAAACACATATTTTGTTATTTTCAAAATCATCCCTTAAGGTGTAAATGGGGTAAATATGAAAATCGATGTGGATGTCGTTCTTGAGGTTTCATGGGATGGTGATTGCGAAAATAACATTTATTATTAAGTCCAACACGGTGGACATGATTGGACCTAGACATGCACATCCAGGGGACGGGGACAGGGACGGGAACGGGAACGGGATACTAATATCTCTGGTTACAATTCTGAATATTATAAACTAGCTTCCGCCCGCGACTTCGTCCGCGTGGACATTCGATAAAATCCACATGTTTTAATTTCATTAAATTCTGATCAGCTGTTTTTACGTGATTAGGCGGATCCCCACCAAGCGAGCAGCCTCGTTCGAGGCCCGTGCGGCAAACATCCTGCCTCGCGAGGCAGCGCGCTTGGTGGGAACCCGCGTAATCAAGTCAAAACGGCTGATCAGAATTCAATGAAATTAAAACATGTGGATTTTATCGAATGTCCACGCGGACGAAGTCGCGGGCGGAAGCTAGTACTAAATATATCTCATAATTTGTGTTAAGTAAAATCAATCCTCTAATTTGGTAGTTTTTACGAACAACTTTAGTACAGTAGCAAGCGTCACCTATCGGAAATTTGGAGAACTTTGTTGCTAAACTCGTACTGTTGTTTAAACAAAAGTTCTTTGTTGATTTTATTGACAAGCTTGTGTAAAATGTACATATTTCTAATGTCAATTATACTAAATATATCTAATAATTTTTGTTAAGTAAAATCAATCCTCTAATTTGGTAGTTTTTACGAACAACTTTAGTAGAGTAGCAAGCGTCACCTATCGGAAGTTTGGAGAACTGTGTTGCTAAACTCGTACTGTTGTTTAAACAAAAGTTCTTTGTTGATTTTATTGACAAGCTTGTGTAAAATGTACATATTTCTAATTTCAATTATACTAAATATATCTCATAATTTGTGTTAAGTAAAATCAATCCTCTAATTTGGTAGTTTTTACGAACAACTTTAGTGGAGTAGCAAGCGTCACCTATCGGAAATTTGGAGAACTGTGTTGCTAAACTCGTACTGTTGTTTAAACAAAAGTTCTTTGTTGATTTTATTGACAAGCTTGTGTAAAATGTATATATTTCTAATGTCAATTATACTAAATATATCTCATAATTTGTGTTAAGTAAAATCAATCCTCTAATTTGGTAGTTTTTACGAACAACTTAAGTGGAGTAGCAAGCGTCACCTATCGGAAATTTGGAGAACTGTGTTGCTAAACTCGTACTGTTGTTTAAACAAAAGTTTTTTGTTGATTTTATTGACAAGCTTGTGTAAAATGTACATATTTCTAATGTCAATTATACTTAATATATCTAATAATTTTTGTTAAGTAAAATCAATCCTCTAATTTGGTAGTTTTTACGAACAACTTTAGTACAGTAGCAAGCGTCACCTTTCGAAAGTTTGGAGAACTGTGTTGCTAAACTCGTACTGTTGTTTAAACAAAAGTTCTTTGTTGATTTTATTGACAAGCTTGTGTAAAATGTACATATTTCTAATGTCAATTATACTAACTATATCTAATAATTTTTGTTAAGTAAAATCAATCCTCTAATTTGGAAGTTTTTACGAACAACTTTAGTAGAGTAGCAAGCGTCACCTATCGAAAGTTTGGAGAACTGTGTTGCTAAACTCGTACTGTTGTTTAAACAAAAGTTCTTTGTTGATTTTATTGACAAGCTTGTGTAAAATGTACATATTTCTAATGTCAATTATACTAACTATATCTAATAATTTTTGTTAAGTAAAATCAATCCTCTAATTTGGTAGTTTTTACGAACAACTTTAGTAGAGTAGGAAGCGTCACCTTTCGAAAGTTTGGAGAACTGTGTTGCTAAACTCGTACTGTTGTTTAAACAAAAGTTCTTTGTTGATTTTATTGACAAGCTTGTGTAAAATTTACATATTTCTAATGTCAATTATATTAAATATATCTCATAAATTTGTGTTAAGTAAAATCAACTTTCGCATTTTGTTAGTGTTACGAACAAATTTAGTAGCGTCACCTGTTAGAAAATTGGAGAAGTATTTTACAAACTTTCTTTAGTGTATTCAAATATTTGTTTAATGAATTTTACTATACTAAGAATAGTTTTAGTCAATCTGTTTTGTTATGTAAAATCAACAAAGTATATTTTGTTAAATTCACCCTTGTTATAGTAAAATTAACCATGAAAAGGGTTGACTATGACAGTTCTTTAGGCAACCTACGCTACTTTAGTACATTCAACAATTCTTTTTTTTCAGTGCAATAATATATAAAACACTAGTTCGTAATAGAATTAACCCTACAAAGTTAAATTAGTACCTTACTGCAAGTTCTATGCGAGTAAACAGAGCATTCCCAATTTAGCCGGGTTATACAGTTATTTTTTTTTGACAACAAAGAGGTTTTATGCTGCCGAAAATTCATATACATTTTTGGAATAAATAAATGTGTAAGTCCTTAATTAAGTCAAATAAATATATAATTATTATCAAATTATTCATAATTCACAATATTTTGTTATAAAATATTAAAATATTTGCATTTTGTCACTTAAAATTATAATTTTGAAGTATTAGTAGTAGGCTGTATGCTCCTCACCCCTTTGTTCGCAAAATATTCTTGAGTTGGGCGTGTGAAAAAAAAAACAAAAAAAAAACATGCGCGCCTTTTCCCACAATTATCATATTTTGTTTTTGCCATATTTGTTGCTGTGTGATAAATTACTTTGTATTTTCCTCGCAAATGTGTTGAAAAACGTCGTATGAAACTCGTGAGCTCTTGCTTATTGCACACTCGGCTGAGTTACGCCCTCGCCTGCGGCTCGGGCTGCAACCCACAGCCTTGTGCGCAATGAGCAACCTAAGCTAACTTGTCTCATAATGTACTATTACGCGTTTGTTAATAGAACTTAAATGCTGATATTATAGTCTTTCTCTCGTGAATTAGTTCGGTTGAAATGAATATACCTATATACTTATTTTAAAAGTCAAGTTTAGAGATTTACTAGGGAATGGGGAATGTCTGAAAAATATCAAATTGGCTGAAACATTTTTATAGGTAGCTTTATCAATAGAAAAAAGTTTCAGAATTTATGGTTGCAAAAAAAAAATTGTATCTTACTTATAAACCTCGTCTTCGCAAAGTACGGAAGTAAAAGCAGAATGGAGATGATTCCTTCGCCGTCTCCTGCCACAGCCACAATATGCCCAACATGCAACCCACACTAAGTATAAAAATCCTATTAGTAGGTAGTAGTAGTAGTAGTAATCGTGCATAAGCGTCAATGATATATCAAAATACCATTGATAGGCGTATATTTTTGTAACAGGCCAGTACAAAATAGAGTGAATAGCCTCCTAGGAAAACGGCGGAAAATCTCAACGGAAACGCCGCTTATTAGAGCCATAAAAGATGTTCAATTCTCATTAGGACCGGGTAGACAAACAAGGATACCGGTCCACCTGATAGCAGCGGCTACCGTAAGCTGTCTGCTGTCCTGTAGCTGAGGCATCAATCACTCCGCGCATTAGAAACGATGCCTCAGGCTGTTATGGCCTAGACGAACTAAAAAATAAAAGACACATTATCGAGACTCCTTGGCTAACGGTAAAATACTCAAACGAATCTTAAAGTAAAGTTAAGGCCACCTTAAATTCAAAAAAGTAGTTAGATTTTAAAGAAGCTCTATATGAAACTGACAGCTTCCTTAAAGTTAAGGAATAAGAAACCTCTGAATTTAACTAAATTACTTAGGTATACTTACTTACATAATATTACTTCCCTTACTTAGCTATACACCGTTAATTGTTAAGTACATAATTATATCTAAAAATGAAATATGAATATCAGTACCCTTAGCACGAACAGCTATCGAGAAAAAAAACGCACGTAAAATTACTCGATAGACAATTCTCTATGGAAAATTTCATTTCGCTTATCGGCGATAGATGACGTTGTACAAATTTCCAATACAAAATTTATCTATCGAATGATTTTACACGAGTTATTTTTTTCGATAGCTGTTCGTGCTAAGGGTACTGTACCCTTAGCACGAACAGCTATCGAGAAAAAAAACGCACGTAAAATTACTCGATAGAGAATTATCTATGGAAATTTTAATTTCGCTATTCGGTGGTAGATGGCGTTGTACAAATTTCCAATACCTACAAAATTTATCTATCGAATGATTTTACGCGAGTTATTTTTTTTTATCGATAGCTGTTCGTGCTAAGGGTACAGACTACGTTTCTGAATATGAACGTGCAGTCATAAGATAAAAAATAATAGTTTGAAAATATCGGGAAAAAAATCTTGATTAATCGGCAAACTCACAAAATATCAAGACGCGTGCTTAGATTCATTCTTTTCATTTATTTACGTAGGTAAACGAGATAGACTCTTTTATTTTGATTAGGTTCGCGCGTGTAATACTAAATCCAGAAATCAGTAAAATATTGGGACATAAACAAACCTCAGTATCTTGACCAATTAAATATTGAAACTTAAAACTGTACCTACATAGGTACTCGATTAGAATAGGGAAGAGATACACTCATTTAATTTTTAGATATAAGTACTTAGGTACTTTAAAATTTACCGTGTATAAATTGGGAGTCATATTAACTATTGTTACCTCAACTAACTATTAGC
This sequence comes from Agriphila straminella, assembly GCA_950108535.1. Lineage (NCBI taxonomy): Eukaryota > Metazoa > Arthropoda > Insecta > Lepidoptera > Crambidae > Agriphila > Agriphila straminella. The sequence goes on along the minus strand of OX467306.1, from coordinate 5,901,037 downwards.
ATAGTATGTTAAAAAATATTTAGATAATTAAGTAAGTATTAGACCTTCATAGTTAGTTCCTTAGAAATTGAATAGTCACACATAGCCAGGAGATGTTGAAGGTAGGTTACTGTAATTTATATCGTTGAATAAAAATTACAACAAAAAGAGAGTTTAAACATCAAACTTTTGACTATTCCGTTGGTGTATAATTATATATGGCTGAAATCTCAAATACGACTTAGCTTGCTGTTCTATTTACAATCTCAAAAGGCAATGAAATGACAGACGTGCCGTTTCTTATCTCACTTAAGCTTTCACGGCACTTTGTTGTAGTAGATTATTCGTCTATAAAGTGGTGGTAAACCCATAAAGGATTTATGGCGGGGGTCGGGAGGGGCACGGGCCCAAGGCACACATTAGTCGAGGGCCATTTCCGCGCCGAGTGCACAGTTTGCCCAGTGCCGATCCGAACTCACTGCCGGTAGGGTTGTCGTCATTTTTGTTAACTAACTGATGAAGCTGTCAAGATTTTTCGAACTTCTTATAAAATTGACTTTGCATCTTGCAGCTGCAGTCTACTTACAGCTTCAGGTACGGAAATTATGCAAGCTTTGTCATGCATGACTTTTTTTGAAAAATACCCGGTACAGTATGAGGCAAACATTTTGAAATCGGGTAGGGAATGCGCAGAACGCGTATTTTGGGAAAGCTTTGAGGTACGCGGGGGCGGGGGCGGCGAGAGAGGGGCGCGCGAACTTATCCCCACTCCGTCGCAAAAGTGTCAAGATATTTCCCTCTTACTGTACTACAATTTCCTTTAGCATTTATTTATTTTTATCTAACAAACTTTATTGTACATTTCAAACAAAATGTTACAAAAGGCGAACTTAATGCTAAAAGCATTCTCTCCCAGTCAACCTTTAGGAACAGATATCAATGAAGGCGGTACATAGGGTAAAATATTAATAAATACAACATAACTTATAATTTAATACATATACTTAATATATATAAAAACATGGATAATATAATATATATAAATAATAATCTACATTTTTAACAAAAATAATATAGGAAGGAGATACAAATATCGATGACTTCACATAACCTATGAGCTTTCTAACAGCATTCTATTTACGATTTATTTTTAAAAAGCACTCATAGTGCGACTATCCTAGAAGTGATCTACACTATTGGAACTTTATATTTATTAAAACTTTAACCCATAATTTTACAGAAGTAAAGTACAAAACCCCTAATAATGGGCATAGACAGCCCTAGTGTTAAATAAATACCGCACGTTTGAGCAATATCGGTGCGAACAGCACTTCACACTTTACTCAGCTCCCGCTTTGGATTTATGGCGCTCGTATAAATCTGTGGACCACGGCAGCTGCAAAGGTGCCGAAACGTCGGGAAAATCAAAAATCAAACCAAATACCAACTAATTACCAAAGTACTTTCAATAAAACCGCGCTAGTATCCGTTAAAAGTGTTTTATTTCATGTCTGTGGACTTATTCCAGGATCTAGGTAGGTACTTCTGAACAATAGCAGCAGAAACTTTGTCTCATTATCAAACGAAAATCTTCGTTCAACGTATTCAATTGATTTCCGTGTGTAGGAAACCTAACAAAATACTATAGCGATTTTATTTACATTTATGTTCATGCTAGGGGTACCTACCTACGCTGTACCCGTAGAACGAACATCTATAAGAAAAAAACGCGCGTAAAAGTACTCGATAGAGTAAAAAAATACACATTTCCCATAACTTAAAGATGTTTTTACGCGCGTTTTTTTTCTGCATAGATAATAATTGTCTATTCAGCTATTGTAGTTATTTTTCCTTGGTAATGGTAACATTTGCCATTTGCGTGAAATTAGATAGAGCGGTTGACTCGACTGAATGCCTAATTACCGACAGAAAACACAATGAAACGCGGCCAGCACTGAACTACATCCTAAAATTACGACCGCCGGTGTAAGATGCAGGCGAAGGCGATAGCTCTAAATTTTATTATAGAGACCCGCCCTCACTTCGCTTCGCTGTAGTGTGGAATTTGATTGACACCATGGGTTCCTTCAGGTTTCACCTATAACCGAACCCGATTCTAAGTCTACGAAAGATGACCACAAATAGGCGCCCATCTTCGCGTCATAACTCATGAAGATAAGACTCTAAACAAAATAATATTTTATATATTTAAATAATATCGATATACTTACATATCTATATGAATATGAAATATTATTTTGTATAAAGTCTTATGTTCATGAGTTATGACGCGAAGATGGGCGCCATTTGTGGTCATCTTTCGTGATTCGAACTGTACTAAACTAAGAATAGCCCATCAACATCCTATCAGCTGTTTTAGCGTGGTGAACGCAAATTATACAAAAATGAAAATTTAGGCATGATTACGTCCCAGTGAGTAGTATCCTTATCCAACTGTATTTTCTGGAATATCTACAATTTACAGACAAACACTGCTTTTTTTTACAGTTTATAGATAGATATGGGTATAGGATGGCATGCGTCTAGCTAGGGCCTAAGTGTTTAGAGCTGAAAGCTTTTCGTATGTGCCACAAGCATTCGAGAAAAGGAAACGGTGCGGTCGGCATGCGACACAATAGCCTGTCCGTTCTCCACGTCATTAGCACTAATAACTCCATACTGGCAGGAATGCGCCCTGCGGTCTCCGGAGGAAGCGACTCTAACAATTCTATCAATAGCGCAATAGCGCGCTGTTGCGGTCGATGTGGTAATCGCAAACAGTTGGCACATTCGCTTGGCGTTTGTTGCAATTGTTTTCGAACGCTTTGTTTGGTGATTAATAATGCTGCATTTTTAAAGAGTTTGTTATACCTATGTTAATGCTTGTAAGGTTTCAATACTTACCTCGAAAATAATATATTTTTCAACACACTTGCTCGTAAAGTCAGCCATAATACATCGCTTTTAGGGCTATAAACCGAGCTATAACAAACGCGTGCAATAATATAACACTAGTTCGTAATAGAATTAACCCTACAAAGTTAAATTAGTACCTTACTGCAAGTTCTATGCTAGTAAACAGAGCATTCCCATTTAGCCGGGTAATACAGTTATTTTTTTTTTACAACAAATAGGTTTCATGCTGCTGAAAATTCATATACATTTTTGGAATAAATAAATGTGCAAGTCCTTAATTAAGTCAAATAAATATATATTATTATCAAATTATTCATAATTCACAATATTTTGTTATAAAATATTTAAATATTTGCATTTTGTCACTTAAAATTATCATTTTGAAGTATTTGTAGTAGGCTGTATGCTCCTCTCCTCACCCCTTTGTTCGCAAAATATTCTTGCGTTGGGCGTGTGAAAAAAAAATAAAAAAGAACATGCGCGCCTTTTTCCATAATTATCATATTTTGTTTTTGCCATATTTGTTGCTGTGTGATAAATTACTTTGTTTTTTCCTCGCAAATGTGTTGAAAAACATCGTATGAAACTCGTGAGCTCTTGCTTATTGCACACTCGGCTGAGTTACGTCCTCGCCTGCGGCTCGGGCTGCAACCCACAGCCTTGTGTGCAATGAGCAACCTAAGCTAACTTGTCTCATAATGTACTAATATATAAGAGACTCTTAAATTTTAACACTTACTTACCAAATTATTTTAAAAGCTTCTTTTTGTAAAAGTAAGTAGGTATTGGGTTGTTAGAACTACCTATTGTCAGGGTGCTTACACGGTGCATGTCGGGTTACTTGCGCGGGGGTACGATCCTATGGAGCTGGACCCGCTCACGTGTTTCCACGGAGCATGTAACCTGCGCAAGTGCCTTAACTTGCGCGGGCTACTTGCACCGTGTAGAAGCACCCTCACCGTCAAAAAGATTTTTAAAAATGATTGCGTATTAGTTCCCTTATGTAATCTACCCCCATCCCCATAATCCTTTGAACGTTGTTGGTTTCGTTTAATTTTCGTCAGTTCAAAAATCAAAATCAAAAAAATCATTTATTCAGTCTAGGCTGTTACAAGCACTTGTGAATGTCAAAGAAGCTACGCCATCGGTTCGCAAACCCTGAGCGGGAGACCTTGTAACGAGAAGAACCGGCAAGAAACTCGTCAAGGGCTGCTTTTTTCTCCCTGTATATTTCATACAGAGTCGTCAACATTGAAAAATGAGCTCCACATTTAAAGTGAGGTCATTTTCCATCACAATAATTAACAAAAGTTTGCACACAATGGGTAGGTAGGTTGAAATTAAATACCTAGGTACTACATATCGGATAGGTAATTGTGAGAGTAAATAACTTTCAACTAGTTGAGAAATCAGTAATCACTATGTCTGCTACTCGAAAGTGCACCTAAGTAGGCAAAATTTACCAAAAAACACACAAAAGTTGGTCGCACACGTGTTGGTTTTTAGGATTCCGTACCAAAATGGTAAAAAAGGAACCCTTGTGGTGTGACTCAGTCTGTCTGTTTGTCTGTCTGTCTGTCTGTCTGTCACAGCTGGTTATCTCGAGAACTACTAATGGTATAAACTTGAAATTTCGAATAGTTAAGATGATGTTTGTCCAACTATTTTGCAAATAAGAAAGAAATTAAAAAAAAAAGCTTGTCAGAAAGAAAAGATTTCTTTTGAGAGCCAAATTTAATTCTAACTCTTCCCCGCACATGATTATACTAAGTTCTTGTGTAGATGTCTAGTCGCGGCGTGCGACTAATGGTATAAACTTGAAATTTCGAATAGTTTAAGATGATGTTTGTCCAACTATTTTGCAAATAAGAAAGAAATAAAAAAAAATAAAAAAAATTACAACAGGGACCGAAAAGGGGTCTTGAAAGTTTTAAGTGGCGACTAGGGCATGTGGGGTATCATATATTATAAAAGAGCGCTGTTTGCACACTATAAAACATTTTTTCCTTTTTTTAGGTTTTTTTTTTTTATAGTTTTCGACTTATGATGAAAAATGTAAAAAAAAATACCGTTCCCCTCCCCCTTATCTCCGAAGTTTGCAAAGAGAAAAATCTGAAATAATTCTATGTGATAGTAGTTTATGTAAAGATTACTGGAAAAATAAACCGATGTCTCAATATAACACACTTTTTTAGAAATTCAAAAAACAAACAAAAATTAATTTGTTCATCTACCAGTCAACAGATGGCCCTGACCTAAGTAAAATAAAATTAGTTCCACTATCGGTCAAGAGATGGCGCTGGCCTAAGAAAAAAAAATTCCACTATCGGCCAAGAGATGGTGCTGACCTAATACTGCCACAGAATACATAATAGTACAAGTCTTAGTATACTGCAATAATAATTTTATTATCCTTCAGCTCTGCAGTACGGAAACCCTCGGTGAGCGAGTCCGACTCGCTCTTGACCGTATTTTTAATATAAGCAAGCGCTTGACCGCTTTCACGCCTATGTGGTTGTAAGTTAGCGATGATGCGATCTACTATGAAACGCGCTTGCCTAGATCCATCATCATAATTATTCTCATCACATCAACAACACAACACCCACTGCGGGCTCTAGGTAGGCTTCCCCAAGGATCTCCACAACGGTTTGCGTTGCCCGCATCCCGCATCCAAAGGATTTCCGCAACCTTCACCAGAGCACAGAATAGATAATAGTAGGTACCAGAGTGTCGATCCACCTTGTCTTGTCAGAGTCCTGCCGCCATTCTCAAACCACCCAATGGCCATCGATCGGTTCTTTTTGCTAATTATGTGGTCTATCTAGGTACCTATATATACCCATTGCCACGTCAGCTGAGCAATCCTTCGAGCGATATATTCTGTTACAAATTTACAACAAACATGAAAATTAAATTTTATTTTCTATTCAAAGCAGATAGAAATCTCAATAATTCAATAATCCTCGATGGTCACCCACCACCAACGCAAATGTGACCTTTCTAGTGACCCAACGCAAACCACTGCTTGGTCACTGTGTCACTGTCGAATTTGAAGACCAAGTAATTATTTTGATTCTCGCACTCATTCTGCATGGATGGAAATAAATAAATACATAATAATAATTATACTTACTTACTTCTATATTTACATTGAGACAACTAACGCCATCTATTTATAATTATGCTAGTATGAAGAACTAGCGCTATCTATTAGTAACAGTTGGTAACTTTAGATAACAAAATATGTCGACGTGTCGGGAGTTTTTAAGAGATGGCAGCAGGTAGCGAAAATGTCGGATACAATGTTTTTAACAATGAAACAGTCATGTTTATTATAAAGATTTTATTTGGATTCTCTTCAAAAAATTTAATCATCAGCTAACAAAACCAGCATCATCATCAAATCATGTTTGGCTATTATGGAAAGAAGAATGGGTGCATTCCAACAGCCTAATCACTAAGTCATCGATCGACATAGAGTACGCACTACAGCACGTTAGATTGAACAGTTGAACTACGAAAACAGCTCTTATTACGTACGGCATAAAGGCGGTCTCAAGGTCAACATGTATAGTCTGACGTGCTGCCGACTGTACAATGACATTTTTAGCTATCACGTTAAGGTGGTACCCTGAGCGAAAGTGGCGCCGCGGTGAATTATATTGAATATTATATTTATTGTAATACACCTTTTTAAAAATGTTTATCGTGGAGATTTTAGAGCCCATAGTCTAGTATTTTTAGACGGTATCGTTACATTCCCTCGTAGTCACTGCTAGAAGTAGATAGCAAAACTGCTAAAAGTGGCTGTTTGTGACATTGCTATCTACTTCTACGAATGACTACGAGGGCATGTAGTGATACCTTCTAAAAATACTAGACCATGGGCCCTAAAATCTCCACAATAAACATGATTAAAATCTTTTTCTATTAATAACTTATTTAATAAAAACCTCTGAGGGCGCCACTTTCGGTCATACAACCGCCATGGATAAAATCCACTCTATGGCGATCAAGGAACATTATACTCACAGATGGCGATCGGCGACCAAGCGATTAGCCTGCTGGAATGCACCCATTGTCAAAGTGACAGTAAAGTTGACATTTGTTTGATAAAAACATAAAAACAAGAAATAAAATAACCTCTAAACTCTTTTGTACTGCAGTTTTCAATCATAAATCCTAATATTTAAAATTGAATTAAAAATATTGGAAGTCAAATTATTTAGAATCATACATACCTCACTATCAGTAAAATAAAACCATGTCTCTCACAAGAGTATTATGGCATCGTCCTGTTTTCAGCATTGATAAATTCTGCCAAATACTTCGTAATTGTTATTCTCAAAACACTGTGAATTTAACGGATCCCGCAGTTCAAACCTATTTGAGGCAATTAATACTAGAACATGAAAACCTGCTCGTAAAGAACCGAAGAAGCTCCGAAGAAGCTCGAAGATTATTCGAAATAAAACCCATTGTAAGTGTTCTTGAGCAGAGAATTGGCTTATTTGACAGCATTGAGTCATTGAAAGATCTTAGTAAGAAGGATAATAAAGACGCCGAAGTGAAGGCGATGATAAAGGAAGAGGCTGAAATATATCTGAAGCGCTTGAAGGAAGTAGATGAAGAGCTGACTTCAATATTGTTAGCGCCATGCCTGACAGATGGAGGGGTGTTGTTAGAAGTGACGGCTGGCGCCGGAGGACAAGAGGCGATGTTGTTTGCTAGAGAACTTTTTGATATGTACGAATCATATGCTAATTACAGAGATTGGGAAGTAGATATTGCTTCTTTAGAAGTTTCAGATATAGGTGGTGTTCGTAAAGCTTCAATGCTAATTGAAGGTTTTGGAGTCCCTGAACTAATGAGAATAGAGGCAGGTGTGCACAGAGTCCAACGCATTCCTGCTACAGAGAAAGGTGGACGTATACATACTAGTACAGTGTCTGTTGCGGTGCTTCCACAGCCTACAGATATAGAGCTGGACATACCTGACCGTGATTTGACCATTGAAACAAAAAGAGCAAGTGGTGCAGGAGGCCAACATGTCAACACCACAGATAGCGCAGTACGCATCGTCCACATACCAACAGGCACTGTCGTGGAGTGCCAAGAAGGGAGATCACAGATAAAAAATAGACAGATTGCCATACAAAAGTTGAAGACACTTTTGCTACAAAAGCAATATGAGGAACAATCTTCGATGATGAAAAGTGAAAGAAAATCACAGGTTGGTGTTTTTTGTATAAGTACGTACTTAGTTAAATTGTTACCTTATGTTGCAGTTTGTCACAAACAATTATACCTAATATTCATAAGTAGATCATTTACACTACACCTCATGAAACCATTTAGGTTTTCCGCTGCAGCACACTTATAATTTTTTGCTCCAGCAGCATTCAGCATTGTTTCCAACTTTCTTAACACAACACAAGTGCCTAAACTGCTTACTTTGGAATTAGAACAATGTGTGATTGAAGCACTATTGTCTAATATATGTAAAAAAAACTAATTCTCAATATTTCTTTAAGGTTGGATCTGGAAGCAGAAACGAGAAGATTCGGACGTACAACTTCCCCCAGGATCGAGTGACAGAGCACAGAGAAGGTGGTGGTACGGTCCACAACCTTGCCGGCTTCCTGGCAGGGGGACAACAGTTGGAACAACTGCAGGAAGCACTTCTCAAGCAACAACGACATCAGGAACTCTTGGAAGAGATCCAGGAATTCGCTAAAAGATACCAGACGGAAACAAGCAGCAAAAGTTAAGTACTTAAAACTCTACATTTATTGTACATAGAATTACCTACTTTATTTATGAAATACCTCTAGAAATCAATAAATAATACACTTTAATTTTACATAATGTATTTATTTTGTACCAAACCAATGAATCACATTTCAAAAGAAGTTAGATATTTCACATCTACAATTTACAACATAAATAGACTAGACAGAGATTCAGAATACTAAAGTCTAAGGCTCTTTAAACATATAGAATTATCCATCACATATAACATTGACTTTAAAAACAAAATTTTGACTATTTGTTTCAGAATGCATTAATAATTTTCTTTTGAATACAACAAAGTTATTCACAAAAATCAAAGGAAGGTAATCACACAATTATTTAGTTTAAATATTGAAAGGTTCAAACTATCAATGCAAAAAGCCAATTCCATTATAAAAGCTATTCTATAATATTACAGTTTAACCTGCTAGGCGATTGTGTAAAATCAATCGTATTCATTTGACAGTTCATATTGTATCATAATAATGTCATCCCATACAAATTGCAGCCGATGGAATACGATATGAACTGTCAAATGAATACGATTACCTTACGCAATCGCACCCCTGTTTTTAGTCAAAACGCGTGTTCCCTAGTTATTATTTATTGGTATTTTTTTTTTATCATTTCTTAATTAAAAAGCAAGACCAGCAAATTATTTTAATCCTTTGTTCTAAATAAAAAAATAAAGAGCTGCTGATGTCTTGACTTGAATGATCTATATGGACCGGAATCAACACTTCAAATTGTTGGTTGAGTCATTCCTGCAAACAAGGTTCTAGTTCTAGTTTAAACTAAGGTTTGATATTAGAACTAGTTTTAACTAACATTTATATGCAGCAGTAAATTCATTTTTAACTAGGGTAAACTAGTTCTAACGAAGGCATTTAGTTAAAACTATTTTTCACTAGGAAAAACGCGTTTTAACCAAAAACGGGTGTGAACTGTAACATACTTATTACATTTAGAAATGTATGTATGTTATAGCAATAAACTTGACATAGCTTTAAATATACAAATGCCTTCTTGTTCACACAATATTAAGAGTAATTTTAAAGTATGATATGAACAATGAAAATAATGCCTCCTATTTCTGGCACTTAGAGAACTTCTTATTTTTATTTTATCAAGTAAATAATTTTATAAATAAATATACTCTTCATGATATGTAGGAATGACATGTTAAATTGCAATAAATACTATGATATAATTACTAAAAACTAATGATAATAACACTAGGTACCTACCCTCTTTAAATAAACTATGATCATTTGATAACAAATAGATTTATAACATATCTATAAACATAATATGGTTTTATATTTCTTGAAGAACTAAAATTGAATAATAACGATAATATTAGTCGTGTGGTTATCGTAGATATCGGAATATCGAAAGAAGAGTCAAAGGCAGCCAAACGAAGGTGGAGTCAGGCAGGCTGCCGCGCCCGCACATGTCGATATTGCTTTCCTGAAAAAAGATGCTCGATTGTATTAGCAAAATAAAAATACAACAACAATCTATCTATCTATTGATTTTGTTTTGATATTCATTGAAAAATAAGTTAAAATATGTACCATAACTATTATAGACCAAGCTCCCACTGCATGAAACCTTACCTCATAAGGTGGAAGAGCAGACATGTGTTACAGTAATAGATATTACTTAGGAACACTGGATTTTAGTGGGTTGCCATCGCATATCCTGGAAGAACTTTTTTTTTCGTTTTCGTACAGCTATTTTGACCGAAAATTACATCATGAGGTGAAAGATCGAAATGATTACCCATCGAAAGAGAAACATTTGGAGGTCGAAAGTGAAAGGTAAGTGACCCCATTTTTGGGCCACATAAATCTTGGCTGACCTTGAAACCTGCCAGGGTAGGAGCTGGCAACCCATGCGGTTTCGGTAAGGTTTCATGTAGTGGGAGCTTGGTCTATTACTTGGAATCGGTAATGCTCATATATCGTAACGCGCTTTGAAACATTAGTATCTTACCGTTTAAAAAATACTTTACTTATTGTTACATCGAACGACAGTCTAGACTAGAGCTTACTTATTTATTTCGTTATAATTAAAGTTTGAGAATTATCATAACCACTTACTTCGGTGTGATTCCTGATGCAAGAGGTCGGCTGTTTTCGATACAATGGGTGCATATGCTTGTGGCAAGGAAGCGTCTCATTGTACTGCACCTCAGTAGGGTCCACAGACATCACGGGGCTTTCCTCCTTCGGGCATAGCGAGTCGATCACTATCATTAGCATATTCGTGTAGTTCACCAGTTGCACGTAGAACGGCCTCTTGCAGTCCGCCTCCGCCTTATTCAGATTGTCATTCAGGTTGTTATACTCCAACTGATATAAGTACATCTCCCTATCGCAAGGTGTGGGCCTCGTCCTATTTATCAACACCAGTTTCTCGAAATCACGCTCATTCTTCGTCGGCCTGGACATCGGGTCATCGGTCTCCTCGTCGTTCTCGTAACTTGGATATACTGTTACATAAAATATAGCATCAGATTGTTATTGAACACTCCAAAACGCCATGCACAAGATAAAATCGAAATATTGACTGGTATTATCATGCAATATTAAAATATTTAATAAAAACTCTTAAAAATAGGAGGCGTGACAATAGAAATTGTAATAAATATAATTAAAATATTTAAGTACATAATGCGTTTCGATTCCAAATCATTAAAGCGTTAAATGTTCATGACTTATTTCCTAGAGCCAATTTTACAGAGCAAAAACCTAATGAGAAAACAAATTGATATAATAATAAGAGCATTGATTTTTTGTATCCCATGCAGAATTTTGATGGTGTTTCTTTACACAAACGTGGTCAAAATATCTTTAGGGCATCTGCTGAGTTAAGCAGGATCCCGGCACCGGCGCTGGGCGACATAGAATTTTTTTCTCTTTATTGGTTTTCGGGATTTTTGCCATAAAATGACGATGCCATCCCATCGTACTTATAATATTATAAGGCTAATCTCTAAAAACAGAGTATAAAGACTTAGCTGCTGTGGAAGTTGGTTCTGACAGAATTTTGTAGATTAGACATAGATTAGAGCTTACTCATGCACTGCAAGCATCTGTCCGTCAAAAAACCAGCAATCTATAATACCCGCGGCGAGATCCCGCTTAACGCAGCGGACGCCCTTAAAGCCGACTCAGATTTAATCTGCCCAATGAAATTTACTAACAATAATTTCACAACGTTTGTTATTATACGACCTATGTTTGTACACTGAAAACTAGGTAATCTAGGTAAACAAAAGCTTTCAATGAAAATCGTAAAAATGTAAAACGCCATCTTTTAAAATCCACATAATCGTTTCACATGCACACCTGTTCTATCTAACTAACATATCAGACAGGATTACTCTCATAATCTAAACCACGAGACTACTGTGCTCACTCTATAACTTACCGGTGGGAGTAACATACTCTGAAAACAAGATGGAGTCGTTACTACTTTTGTAATACACATCTACACTACGTCCAATCAGACTCCATTGTTGAATTTTGTTTTAACTATGAGTGTTGGTTGGGTGCTCTTGGTGTTATCACATGCCTCATTGGTACTTTAGTGGAGACTTCTAATAACCTGTTTTGACTTCTTATATTGTTTTGAAATCTAATTATGTTATGGTAAGTATTTATCGTACTATTTCAGTTCTCTAAATTTTGATTAGTTTCATTGTAACGATTCACTCGTTGTCATGCAAAACACATCCATGCTGACAACGTTGAAGAGCAACATTAATGCTCATTCTTGCACAACATATAAGTTCCCTCTAAAGCTATATCGATCGTTACTCGTTACAACATTGATTGAATCTTCAGTGGCTCAGTTAAGCTACTCTCGTTGCTCGTCTACTTCATCTTACCATCGTCCAGTGAGTAACTTGAGGCTTGCGCTAGTCCACTGGCTATCGAATTGAAGAACCAAATTGTGGTCGCTACGAACCAAGACATCACCAGGCGCAGGTTTTCGAATGGCTGAAATATTTTTCACACTATGGTATAAATATTTGCTTATTATCAACAAGGTGTATTTTTAACCACTCTCCAAATTTTAAGGATGTGTTCAGTACGTGAAACTGAACAACTTTCTCATTGAAACATGTGTCGAAGTACGCCAAAAAATTTTGTTCATCCCATACTAAACTGATCACGTGATCTCTTTGATTTGTATGAAAAGTATTTTTTTTACATATTTGACCCTATGTTTCTTAGAGAAAGTTGTTCAGTTTCATGGACTGAACACATCCTTAAAATTTGGAGAGTGGTTAAAAAAACACCTTGTATATTGAGTTATTGAGTAAACGCTTATTCGCGTGTAAGGCATTGCTATATTGGACGATGATTTTGTATTTTACGGAAAGTCATACTTAAACTTTTTTTGTACTATAAAGTGTACTGTTTCGTATTATCTATATTCTAGAAGCTATCGTTAATTATTTTGTTGAGAATTACCGTCATTAACATTGACGCTGGATTTGTAGTCTTCTTTTCTCGGAAGCAGACCGCCTGGTAATCCACCAGGTGTATCGGCTTGTACACTTCTTCCTCAATCAATTGTGCCATTATATCTGGACGGACCTGTGCATTTAAATAGGATTGAACTATACTACACACATCAACTTTGTCTAGGGATGGGATGGGTGTTATTTTCACACATACTAGGTAACTTTGAAGCCTTGGTTTCCTGCCAGGGATGTATTGTGCTGTGATCTGATGATGGCTTGTGATGGCTATCCAGGGAGTGAATGGAGGAGATTCATTTCGCTATTATACACACCCAACTGATCTGACCAGCATTTTAAAAGATTAAAGGACATTTAAAAAAACCGCGAAAATAGCATGAAAATGTATGGAAATCATGAAACTGAGAACTCTATGACCCATTAATCTTTTAGAATGCTGATCAGATCAGTTGGGTGTGTATAGCGATCTGAATCTCCTCCATTCACTCCATGGATGGCCATCATCACGGCACGGCGGCAGATCACAGCACGCTACATCCCTGGCAGAAAACTAAGGCTTCAAAGTTACCAAGTTAGATAAAGTTGTTGACATATTATTTTTTACAAAAAGTGATTTGGTATTCATAGCTGATAGTTCACAATAACTGATATGCAATAGTTACCTTTCCGAAGAATTGTCCGGTATGTGTTGGATCTTCGCTGATGATGACCCATCCATTATTGTCCACCAAGAAGCAATCCCAGCCCTCTGTTATACAGGTCGCACATTCTTTGTTGTGTTCGCACTGAAAAAATAATGAATGTCATCAATGACGAACACATTATGATGTTTTAAAGAGACAGGAACATGTCATCTGTTCCATTTGGATCACACGTAGGTTCGTTCACTTCCAAATTGTTTATGCCTGAAAGATGGGAATTGGAAAACTAAATTGATATTCTGTCTATTGATACATTTGATACATTGCAATATTTTTTAAAAATGTCACTCACCGAAGATGTAATATTTTCAAACCACTCGCTAAGTCTCTCGTGCTTAAACTGGAACCCGACCACCGCAGCAGGCGCCTTCCTGTGGCCATCAGTATGGAACACGGCGTGTGACGCCGTGACCATGGCTGCGCTGACGTTCAGGGGAAACTTGTCAGTGCTCAGGTCAGCGCTGTACACGTAACTGAGAGGGTCCACGTAGTGCTGTTCCACCGCGCGCCGGTACCACACCTCGTCGATCGAACGAGGCCATTGCTTGCCGAAGTCTTGTCTGCAATGGTGAAACAATGGGGGCTATCAAAGGTTGGTATTTGGAAAATAAATACTAATGGGCATCAGACCATCATCAAGCAGATGATGTAAGCTGACCTCTAGCCAATAAACAATTGATTTTATTAAATCCAGTAATTTAATTGTAATTTTTTGTAAAGTTAGATCATTTTCCAGATGAAGCAGTCCCAAATCGAGTAGAAAAGATATAAATTGATTGTACTTACTTGTCGTCGTTGTGTTCTTTCGGTGGGTGCGTCTGCCATCGCGTCAGGCCACTGTGTGTCGATAGGAACGCAATGATATATCCAAATCTCTGGATGAATTCGGCCCTGGGAATAAAGTATTTGATCATTACCTACATCTTTGATAGTTTTCTTTTTATTACAAGCTTTTATTTTGTTTCTGATTTCGGATCTCTTCGTTTCTGATTCGAATCGGAAACGAAGAGATCCGCAAGAGAACTAAAGTAACCGACATCGCTCGAAGGATTGCTCAGCTGAAGTGGCAATGGGCGGGACACATAGCGAGAAGAACCGATGGCCGTTGGGGCGGAAAAGTTCTGGATTGGCGACCGCGCACCGGACGGCGCTCCGTGGGTAGACCCCCGACAAGGTGGACCGACGATCTGGTGAAGGTCGCGGGAAGCCGCTGGATGCGGGCAGCGCAGGACCGATCGTCGTGGAGATCCTTAGGGGATGCCTATACCCAGCAGTGGGTGTCGGGCGGCTGATATGATGATGATGATGATGATTTAGTTTCACCTGTCCGGTGTTTGTCTGTCTGTCCGTCCGCGACTTATTGGAATACAATCATAATAAAAAAGATGACATCGAATCCTTTCAACGTTATATAAATAATTTTGGGAAAATATGCGTTGTCACAGGAACCAGTACCTATTTTATACCTACAAGTACACACGACAGCACGTCAGGCTATACAGTTAAACTGCGAAAACAGCTTTTATTACGTTGGGTATCGGGCATAAAGGCGGTCGCAAGGCCAACATTATAGTCTAAGATGCCTTCGTGTGTACAACACACATTTTATTACATTATATTACCGTACCTACCTCTCCTTAGCTGCTTTTACTAAAAATTGCTTTAGATATACTTACGCTCCTGGATTAGCTTAAAAATCATAATAATAAGAGGAAATACACAATAATAATAATACAAATTCAGAGCTATAAAAAACTTTGTCTTTCTATTTTTTCTTAATTTCCTCAAAAATCGTGATTGACTTGACACAAACGTTTGGTTGTTACGGTTTTTTAATGTTATATTTTGAAGCAAAATTATTCTTAACTGTATAATAAGTTATAGGTACAAAAATTTGTGAAAATACTGAACAAGTAAATTATATTTGGAAACACTTCCTCTTTCTTTCAATAACAACGTACGAAACCATGCAAATTTTACACCAAATCGTGTTGATAATAATACTTTACCTCGGCAATAATCCGATCACTTTAGTCAAGGGGCTATCCAGGTAAACGGAACATAAAATGCATGTGCAAAATTGTAAGTTACAAGTCTTTAAGAGTGGTCATGCTTAAGAGAAACAAAAATTAACATCCTCATTCAAAAACAGTTCATAAGCATTGTATAAGTAGATACCCACTTTGTTATAAACTGTTTACGAATAAGGGGGCTTATATATTAATTTGACGATTTTAACCGACTCACAAAACCCCCAAGAATCGAATTATGTTATGTGTTGTTTACTTGTCTTTGAATAAGTAGGCTGTTTTAATCAAATGGCGTATGTATAAAGTGAGAAAAGGCCTGTTCACGGCATTGGTCTTCTGCAAGTAGTGCGATTAATAAGAAAAAAATGGTTACATCCTTTTCAAACGGGGTCCTACCAGGGATTGATAACGTTATTTTTAAATGTAACGTTATTTCTTACTTTTTTACCGCTACTTTTAACATTAACGTTATGTCAATAAATAACGTTACTTTAGATAACGTTACATTGAAATTAACGTTATTTCAGTAAATAACGTTAATTTTAACGTTATTTCTTACTTTTTGTTACCGTTACTTTAAATTTAACGTTATTCCAATTAATAACGTTACTTTTTAACCGATAATTTTTAAGTTTAACGCTATATTTAATGGTAATTTTACCGGTACAATAATTTTAACGTTATTTTTACCAGTAAGTTTACCGATAAAATGGTTTAACGGTATTTTTAACGTTATTTTTTTGTATAGTTATTTTTTTAACGGTATTTCAATCCCTGGGGCCGTATTATGACCTCTTATTTCCTGGCAGATTTCTGACTGGCTATCAATCTATCTCTTTTATTTGCTATACAGCGAGAAAGAGATGTAACTATAGCAATTCATAAACCTGGCAAGTAAGAGGTTGTAATACCCCCCCAGGTCCTAACAATTATTAGGTACCTATCAATGTTATCCCTTGATTTTGCACTTCTACCACTTATATCTATTCTGTGCTTCTACCCCAACCCAACCTATTTAAGTGTGATATTTTCTGTATACTTCGCTTACTAAAGTAAGAATGTAAACAGAAACTTTCAACTTACGCCTTGTCGTCGGTAGCAGAATCCGAAATGCTTTTATTGAACCATGCTGTGTTCCTGGCGTCGTATACCAGTGCCTGCATTAACCCGTGGTCACCTGCAAATAAAACCAGAATCGTTTAGTTGTGGATCGTGACAGCTACACACAAAAATAAATAATTAATTCGCCTATTAACAAATGCGTATTAAGGCGCTGTGGTAGTGAAACTAGCGCCTCCACTACATTTATTTTTATTACTTACTCGTAAACCAGGTCAATATTTTAAAATAAGTAGTTCATGTCTCTAATATTTTTTTTTAATAATTCTTCAACAGTTAACTATCATTAATTCTGTAAGTTTGAAAAGAAGTTAAGAAAGAATAAAAACTGTTGAAGAGTTATTCAAAAAATATTAGATATAATTTAAGAAATTGTAACATGAGCTTTTTGTAAATATTGACTTGGTTTACGAGTAATAAAAATAAATTTAGTGGCGGCGCTAGTTTCACTATCTATTTATATAATCATGAAAAATTCAACTATGGGACGAACGAACACAAGCTCGGTTTTTCCCATGCTCGTGTATGGTATAACCACAGAATAGATAATAGTACTAGCCATAACTTTAATAAGTACTGAATTGGTATAGAGTCCATTGACCAAATACAATTGACTTACAATAATACTCATTCCTAGGAGTGCTGTTTGATACTTTATTTCGTTCTTTGGCGTCCGGAGTGCCTGTGAAAGAAAAATACATTATTATTTATTGTGAGTACTTAGTACTAATTATATTTTTTATGATATTAAAACCATTCATTGAAATCTTCGGTCTTCAAACCTTAACATTCAGAAATATCCCTTTTGTTTAAGTGTAGGTCGTAATAAATGTTCTATTCCTAAATCAAATTTTAAATATTTAAACGAAGTTCAAATCTATTCCCAAAGGATTCGTTTATGAATGGTATCAGTTCGGAATACAAAATTAATTACCATAGATAATAAACTAATATTGGTTTAGTTTTTGGTATTAGAAAGGTATAGATATCGCCTTTTGTAAGCCCGCTTCATTTTCCTACCACTGAATGATTGGTATATGTGTGTACCGTTATTGTGTCGCTCGTGGCCAGGCTTGTTCTTGTGGTGTTCTGGCGGGCGCGGCTTGGCCGGCCACCGCCACCCGGGCTTCGCCACCCGCTCCAAGAAGTAGAGAAGCTCCTCCTCCGCGGAGGAAAACGTGCGTTCATAATGACGACAATATAACCTGAATACCAAAATATTTTTTATTGTAGGTACATTATTAATCTTCGTCAGTTCCGGATATATCTTCTGGTTTAATTTATAAATGAAACAATTAATTTATAAAACAAACAAATTATTAGCGAAGAAGCTTCATCGTTCATCATCCCCCTACCCTTATCCCAGTTTATTTGGAGTCGGTGCAGTGCTGTCTTCGGTCTGTTCCATTCTTTCCTATCACTTGTCAACTCCTCATCCACTCCCATCACATTCATATCATTCCGCACACAATCAATCCATCTTTTTTGCGGTCTTCCTCTTATTTTCCAGCCATCAACATCCATATCCATTACTCTTCTAGTTACACGTCTTTCATCCCTTCTCATAACATGCCCATACCAAGCTTCATCGTTATCAGCCATAAATAAACAGGCCCTTGGACATGCTACAGCAAAAGGTAACTTTAGAGTGTCGTAAGTAACGTTGCTATTGCAACGAACGACTACGTCATTTTTCAGAAGACAGTATTAAAAGCTATAAGTACCTATAATCACCGGTGGGTGATTATAGGTACTTATAGGTGGGCAGGCTTAGGGTGCTAAGCCCCAGCCAAAGTATGCAATGTATTACAAATTAATGCCATTCGTAGTATCTTTGAATTGTTACTATTTGAAGACGTGAATGGATGAAGGTGATATGTTGCAATATTCTGATTTCGAGAAAAATGAGTTTAAAGTTTCGCTAAAACATTTAAGGATATTTCGAAACGTATTAAGTACATTGATCTAAAAAAGGTATCAAGCGGCGTAAACAGTTTAATATTTTTAAAATAAGAGAGAAATAAAACAAAATAAATTTGTTTTAGTACTTTATTTTAATAATAACTGAACATAACTCCTTCTTTCACAAAAATAATATCAAATTAATTGAGAACATTATATTTAAACGAGACAAGTTCCTTATGAAATTAGAAAAAATAACATAAAACAAACAAAAAACTACTATTCTTCTCTAAGAATTGACTCATAATAGTACCGATATTCCGGTTTAACAAATTTTAACTGCTCGTTGATATTAGCTTTTTTTTCAGACGACACAGTACCATATTTCCCATTCACACGTGACACTTCAAAATCTGGATTAACATGACCCCTTTTTTTTAGAATGTCAACCTTCTTGAATGGTGTATTTTCGTCATATGACTCTTTGTATAAATATGAACCATATTCATCAACTCTGATCCATTTCACGCCATCCCTAAAACTTACTTTTCCATTATTTGTATCTTTTTTCCTATTAATCAAATTCAAATTAACTTGCAAATCGTTTATTTTCTTGAAATGGTCAGTCATATCAATCACTATATTGTTTCGTGAAGCTTTGCCTATAATGCTTTGATATTGCTCAGGTGCATAGATTGTATCATATTGCCGAAGCACTTTTTCTATCCTCCCAAAATCCCGATCCGAATCTAAATAGGAATGACCCACTTCAGGAAATTTATGGTCTATGATTTTAAAATATCTTTTTAAAATCAAATATTGGTAAAGGCTTAATAAACTGAAATTTTTGTTTTGCCCTGCACATGAATCTGACCAAATTATCAAATGATCTTTACCATGGCAACTTGGATCTACCTCCACAAACCTTAACAGTGCACTTGCGACTTCTGTACTTCCACGATCAGCTATATCTTCAGTCCATGTAAAACAAACAGCTTTTTCTTTGGATGTTCCGTCTATAACATGAATACCCAAGTTATAAAACCAGAGTTGTCGTAGATAGAATGCCTTGGATGTAGTTAATTTTGGCAAAGGCATTGTCTGCTGTACATCAACTGTAATATAAAGGATATCATCAGCCGAACATAACACCTTCATCCAGTTCAATGCCACATAGCTCCTTCTTCCACTGTAGAAAAGTAAACGTTTTACTTTTTTGCCTTATTTAAACGAGTTAAGTGCCCTTAGCACCTTCATTCATTATTGATTTTCAAGAATAGTGTACATAACACTTTCATCAAGTTGTTAATTCTTAAATTAGACACTTATAACGATTGTTTTAAGGTCTAAAATTGTATAAATACACATGACACCTTCATCCATGCACAAAACAGCGAAAATCCAAAAATGCGACATATCACCTTCATCCATTCATGTCTTCATTTATCAAAACCATTTTACTAAAAGTTTACCAGTCTGGATGCACGCTCCACTTGTTAGACAAGTACTGCTTTGCAGTGATGTTCTTGGAGGTGAGCGACAGGCGGTGTATGTCGTCCGTGGGTGGCGGGGTGATGCGGTGGCGGCCGTAGGTGTCGGGTATCGTCACCACAAGCGTGAACGGGGAGTCGCTGATGCCCGTCCAGAAGTAATGTTTCTTGTTGCGGGACACGCGTTTCTGACAAATGACAAGCGATTTAAGTACCTATATTGATTGTCACGCGTCTTCATAGAACGTTTGAAATAGTTATTTATGCAATTGTTGTATAATTAAAGGTAGTACAACATGAGTGTTTTAATACCTAATTATGCACAGTCACGTACAAGACTTTATCTACTTACACCCGTGAAATGAATCCTCTATAAAAGGTTCTGAAACAGGTAAGTAGGTACCTACTTAATCGTTTATTGCCAACATTAAAACGTCCAGTGTCATAGGTCATAGTAACCATAATTTCGAAGGAGTACCTAGCTTATGAAATTTGGTACAACATTATTTTTTTATCTATCTATAAGTACTATTAGTTTTTCTTTATTATTTTCTGTATTATTTTTGAAATGGGTCTATGCCTGAAATAAACGAATTATTATTATTATTATTATTATTATTATAACACTCGTTTGAACGGTATTATGGTTATTAAGACACTGATGGTTGTTTTATTGTTGGCAATAAGCTAACTGTTTCAGAAAAGTTATAGAGGATCTAAAGCATGGGTGTAGATAAAAGTCATTAAATTAATTGAAATGACACGCGTTTTTGACAAATGACGAGCGATAGTTGTTACAGGTTGTTAAGTAGTAAAGGATAGTTGTTGCTTAATTTGGCTTCAATACCGAACGGTGTTCAGAATGGTCTTACCATGTCATCCATATGGTATTTGGTGTTCATCATTTTATTTCCCGTTTTTTGGTCTATGATTTCTTTACGAAGCTGAAAACAAAATAATAACAATAGGATATTATCCAAAAAATATACCTATCCAAGTTATAAAAATCGGTATTAAAGTTATTGGGCCATACGAGTAGTATGTTGCCAAATCTCTTGGTGCCAAATGATTTGCATGGATACAAATTTTGGTCAATCCATTGCTTA
This sequence comes from Agriphila straminella, assembly GCA_950108535.1. Lineage (NCBI taxonomy): Eukaryota > Metazoa > Arthropoda > Insecta > Lepidoptera > Crambidae > Agriphila > Agriphila straminella. Next base: position 5,879,500 of record OX467306.1, on the reverse strand, counting down.
GAATATTTGCGACGAAACACTCAAATAAATACTACAAAATAGCTTATGAAAACTAAAATGTGAACTGTAAAAAAAATATTTTTCTTACTGCATTTAATTCCTTGCTGAAATTTCTGGGCCCTCTGTCATCATCAAATAGTTCAACTTCGATCATATCCACACTGTTGTAACTTGGTTTTAAAATTTGTTGAAACTGAAAATAAAATATGCCTTTAAAATAAGTTACCTAGGTAAATGATTTTTCTTCTTCTTTCTTCTTCTTCAGGTAAGTTCATACGGAAAGTTGACGTAAGATAAAAACATACCACAGGCCTCAAATCTGGATGAATCAAAATGTATCCGTTGTTTGTAACTATGAACGCATAACCGTTTACACCTATCTGTAAAAAAAATCGATGTCAGTGGAAACTATCGAAGAAAGAAAGATAAATGATAGTTTGAGAGAAATACCTTATAAGGTGTCATCAAAGCCTGAATTTCAGATAGAGGAACGTCAGTTCCAGCAACTCCTAGTAATCTAGCTATTCGCATCTGAAAAAGTTTTAATTTATGTTAACGGGACTGAACTTAATAAAAATCTAAATAGCACACAAACATTTCACCGTTGTTTATTTTAATTTGGTTAGTAAAAAACATTACTACTATATTCTACGTAAACTAAGAATGTATCAAAAGTTTCATGACAGTTTAAAATACATGACTTAATATACAAGTTTATTGTTCATAAACAGTCAATATTCTAACTACACGTTCATGTATCTGGCGTTGTAACAGCCGTCGTAATACTACTAAAAGTATGTAAATCTCACTTAAATTTCTCTAGCAATAATAATTATTATTTAGCAACTACGCCCCGTTAGTTGAAGTCCTATATACCATATAGAACTTCAGTTTATAAGTTTTCTAATTTATATAATTCATAATTACAGGTTCTAGCAAAATCTACACAAAATATAACACAATTTAACAATATTAAATTAAAACTCTACTTTTTATAATTATTCTAGAAACCCACTACCGTATCTGGTGTCGATAGGCCTTAGTTACGTTTGGATCCTTGCAAGAATCTGTTGACATTATAGTGAATAAGTTAAACAGTTAACAACAATCCAAGAAATCACGTACACATGTAATCTCTTATTATACAATCCCCTTAATTATATCACTAGAAATCACACTCATCTTGGAAACAGGAAAACGTAAATTGTACGGTGGACTGTTGTTAATAATAATTTTTGAGAAGTAATTTTGGTTCAAATTGTTGTCCGAATCCTTGAGTGCATTAAAGCCATCCATCCGCAAGCATCCTTCATCAGTAATAGGAATATCTAAGAGAGCGTGGGCCTACCTCCTTCTGGCCGTTCTCCTCTACAGACTGCGATTGGTTGTGGACGAACGAATGCAATAAAACGTAAATAACATAGATAAATGCATTGTAGTAACCTCCACTAGAAATCAAAGTGTTGTCTTTGGAAAATCAAATTACACTAAAATGTAGAGTAGGTATATTAAAAATTTTGACATTCTGAAGAAGATAAAACTTTAAATTGAGATGCTCAAGTTACAAAAGCCCCATACGAGTCATATGTCGGGCGGCACGAAACTCTGATTAAAATATTTACATTTACTTCTTGTAAAACAAGTCAATCTTTGAAAATGTCTCTACGAAGACATCACTAAATTCAGGCAAATTATCTTAATACATAGTGTGTGTAGTGGAATATATATCATAATTCTTGCATAGAAAAATTAACTTGATAATTGATAGAAAAGTCGATCATAACACCCTAGTGGTCTAAGCCTACGATCTAGTAGAAAACTACGATACTACAGTAAGCCATAAGGGTTGAACAACACATGGTCAGTGGCGACCGACCAGCGCGGCCGGCATCTATTGAGGACAGATGCATCGCTAACGGGGCCAAATAAGACTTTACCGTTACTGAAATCCAAAAACTAAATCATAAAAACTCTCTTATATGTATCTTGCAAAAACTTTACATTAAATCATCAAAACTTTCTAAGTGTAGTACCTCTTTTGTAACTGATACCCAGTAAGCTTCATTTATCAGTACATTCTCTGTGATGTTCTGAGGGGAAACCATCAAACAAAACGGAATATTATTAAAAAGTAATTTCAAAATTTAAGAAGATATAGATGAAAGATTAGAGTCAAATTAAATAAGAAGAGGTAGGGCTTACGTCCATTAAGAATGAAATGTAAAACCAATCTGTAAACATAATCTTATCGAGACAAACAATAGGAAATAACACTATAAACCTATTGTTTATCTGAAAGTTTATAGGTCATGCACAGTAAGAAATTTGGAATTTGGAAGAATAAGATCACTGTTCGAGTTTATTGAGAAGAGAAAAAATAATCTGCTAGTTGATACGAAAAGCTTTAGAATTTAAAGGAAAAAAAATCCTTTTCTCAAAAAACTCATTAGAGATAAGGGATTCAAGTTTTACTAATAGAGCAACTTGTAAAGGAAAAAAACGAAAGGTACCTCGTTATGTCGAAGGTCATAAACTGGCATAGATACTGAAGTCATCAGTTGATATTGGGAGTTTCCAAGCTCGCTGTATTGTCCTTGTTTCATCTGAAGTGCAAGACGTGAAATTAATGGCTTAAAAAGTAAGTGAAAACAAATCGCACGTAGGTAATTCATAAATTAGATGTTTACTTGGGTAATCCTCCATCTACGATCTTGTTCCTTCTCCGAGTTGAATAGCATTTTGTCTCGTCGCTGACTCATGAAACGTTCTTTCTGTTCTGCCCTTTCTCTTTGCTCCCACAAATAGTCTGCTACTTTTGGATCCTGCACTCATTACAAATAATTTTACAATGTAACATAAATTATTAGATTATTGCTTATTCAGTAATAAAGAATATTTCGAATATGATTATAGACAACTTACAATACAGATAGAAAAACTGAAAATTGGTTATTATTCTCACCGTAACATTGGCATAAACGGGTGTCCACACCACAGGATGCTTTTCTCTCTGGAGCACTAGAGGCCGCGCGAGCACATTCACATGCTCCAGCACGCGCTCGCGCACCTCTGCCAGTGTGCTCAGGTGTACGTAGTACCCTCGATTAGCACAAGCCATCCATTTCACTTCTCGAACGTCAGCCACCTGTATCACAACCTCTTTGATATAACGATGTTCCTTTACTTTTTCGATAATGATTGTGCTTGTGTAAATGATGCGCGTATTGTAATTTAGTGGTAAACGTAACCTCCACTAAAGTAAGGCAGACTTAAAAATCAAAAATATTAAAATACGCAGCGCATTTATTGTTTGCCTACATAAACAGACATTATAAAAACGATTCTAAATTAAATAGTATTTGAGTAAGACTACCTATATTCTAGGACGACACATTTTACATAGCAATTACCAAACAACGTGTAAGATATTCATTCGAATAAATAACATGACACTCGTACATTACAAAGCTCTAAAAGCAAAAGCAATGTAAAGATGGAAGAAAGATAAGTATTTGACACCATCTACAACATACATAGACGTGCAGATGAGCATAGATTAATACAAGCGAGACAAATTGAAGAGTACCACATTCAAGGTGTACTGGTAGGTAAAGTACGAAAGGAGGGCATTATGCAGGTCGCACAATGACTACAACACAGTAATACCTGGAGTGGTACTACCTTTACCTCACGCCCTATCAGGTACGTAAACACTCTCACAGGAGTGTCATATTTCCAGTTGTATCTCTCGAATAATTCCTTGTAATTGTAAGGAACTCCATCAGTTACCAGCATGATTGCCTACAAGAAGATGTTAACTTAAAATGAGGCCAAAGAGGTTTGTGTAAAATTTATCGAATATTATATTATGCCTTACTTGGTTACAATTAGCTCCGCCGCTATTATTTCTGTATATTTCCAGAAGTTCAAACGCGCGTGTCAACGCTGCCGAAAAATTGGCTATTTCCATCGTATCAAAATGATCTAATCCCAATTTTAACTCTCGCAGATTTCCCAAGGTAGCCTAAATCAGGAAAAGGTTTTTTAATGTTGGAACTGGAAAGTCTTATTTCACTATAAAACAATTTGTAAAATATGCAGATTTATTATGTACCTGCACCAAAGAATCTTCAAAACAGGGTACAATTTCTTCTACTGAATTTGCAAAAGTCATAACGTTTACAAAGTCGTTATTGCCAAGTGTGTCCAGTATATTGGTGACGACATGTTTAGCAATATCTCGCCGTTGTCCCGTCATAGACCCGCTGCGATCTACTAGTATGATGACATCTTTAGGACTAGCTGCAGCTTCCATATACCAGGCTCTAGTTCGGCAATCGTAAATATCTACTGGATCAGCTCTCCATTGCAAAGCTGAAATATTTTTTGTCTAATTCACAATCATGCTTTTTCTAATCAAAATGATGGTAATTATAAATTTAAAATTATATTTACCAGGGTAATGCCTCATAAAACCAGTGGAACTTCCGAAGTACTGCCAAGAAAGCGTTGGATCGCTCTGATAGTTGTTTATAAAATGTGTATCTAAACCCTCAGACCAGTGTATTCCCTTTATAACTTCTGTTGCTACAATAGAAATAAGAAATTTAGATTTGAGATTTTAAAAATATTTCCAGTTTCTTTTAAAATATTTTTTTATTTCTTACCCCAAGCGTATACGTTAGTTGGAATATGGACGCTGCTAAAATTAATATTAACTGGTATATTTGAAAAGTGAGGATTTTGAACCATATGAGCATTTCTTGAAGGTGGCCGAGATATATAATTTTCTGCAGCGAAATCGGCTTCTGTAGTAGTTGTTAATGCATTCTCATCGAAGGGTTCCTTCATTTCTTTACTATTGTAGAACTGAAAGTCTTCGGGAACTGGTTCATTTTGTTTATCGAAAGCCATGTTTTCGGCAGCCTCTACTATTCTCTTAACAGCGCTAATTTTTAGTTCCATCATAGCCCGAATATCGTCTGACATACTTTGTACAAGTTTTTCCCCATCCCTAGACTCGATCTGAGCTGATTTGAAACTCTAAAATGATCAAAACTTTGTTTTAGGCACTGCAATATTGAATTAAATTAGACTTTAATGGTGTGTTATTATTGGAATTACTTACATCCTGGACCTCCTTTTTTCTTGTAATGAATTCTCCAAAGTGATATAATTCTGTGCCTAATTTTACTGCCCATGCTTGTACCCTAGTGAAAAAAATCTTTAAAAACAGTTTACAGTCAACGGCTGCGATTGCTAGTTGTATTTGTGGGTCAAATCAGAGATTTTAGAATAATAAAGATAAAGACTAATAAAGATAGTATAGCAGATGTATAGTTACACAATGGTTACTCTCTGTCAAACTTTGAATTTGAGTTTGACATTGAAAAGAAAGTGACAAAACACTGTGTAACTATACATCTGCTATAAAATCTTTATTAGTAAGGGGGTTAGTATTTAGGAGGAAATCTCCAAAACTACTCATATCCGATTCCCAAAATTCTTTCACCTAATGAGAGTTACTCTGTCGATATTTTAACACGTTTTTATTAGGTCGCTTTCTCGTTTATTTGTTTCTTTGTTTTTCCACAAAAGATTGAAGAATGCAAAAGACAAATTAATGATGATAAATTAATCTTACAAAATGCGTCCCACGTTTTAAACTTCTGTTTAACGTTATAAGTTAAGTTATTTTATACTTTTTAGTCCTTTTTAAATACGTGTTGTTTTTTATAAAAAGGTCTTTCCAGTATTTTTTACTGTCGATCTAAAAGTGAAATTTCACACTTACGAAAGCAAGTTCAATATAAAAAATTGTAACTAATTGATAGGTACATGTTGGTTTTTTATAATAAATAATCCGTATAAAAATTGAATAATTTTAGTGGGATTATCAGTTTTAGCAAAATATATTTCGAGATAGAATTATGTAATATGAGACCAATATCTTTTGTATTCTATTATGCAGTTAACATCAAAATATAAAAAGGTAATACTTACGAATTAAGCGTGATCTTTTTATCGGAATGAGTACTGGCGATACAATCGAGGGACACCAGGAACAAAAGCAGTATCGACGATCCGACACGCTTACACATCAGAAACACTTAATATAATTTGGCTCCAATCTATCACTTTCAATGTACACTGACACACATTCCAAATGATTTGTAGATTTTAGATCCAGCATTGGTAAGTGTAATACGTAAATTGTGAATTTAATTTACGAAGACCTAGAAATGTGTTACGCAGGCGTCTCGTCAGCGGACGGGCATGCGCAGTGGTCCCCCTGCGCGGTACGACTACCGATTGTCCTATAGACCTATATAATATAAGTGTGTGTTAACTAGATCTAACTTGTGGATTCAGCTACCTGCAACGCATTGATTACCCCCATGCGACTGGGTCAGGATGCCAAAATGATATTATCTATATGTTGACGTACATACGTTATAAAGTAAGTACTTAGCCGTTACTTTATTAATCGTCGAATTCATATTTGCTTTACTAGTATATATTGCTTTAATTGCGCCAGAATATGATTCATTCTATTATTTTTCTTACGGTAGTATTTATTGCTGAAAATGTATCGTATCTTTCATTTTAGAAGATCGCTATAATTATAAGTAGGTCTTCGATACTTAATACAAATTGAAATTTATCTGCAGATGCAAAATGACAAAATTATTTGACTATTTTCGAACCAACCCATCCTTCCATCAACTTCTTTTTCATCCGGGAATGATTAAAACACACAAAAAGTGCAACAAGTTTTATTGCGAAAGTAACAAAGGTACAAACAGGCCTATACTGGTCACGTCCAGCCGGAGTACAATAATGCGACGAGACTGCAAATGATGAAGATGCCTACATCCACGCTGGTGATGCTGCCGATGCCGCATGCCGTTATATTCTTCTCCTGTGAAATAATTATTATTATAATTAGCACTAGGTTTTAGATTTATTTACTTAAACTGAGGCTGTTATTAAAAAAACATAATTATACTACAAAGCTTTCATCACTAAAGATCAAGAATCAGAAAACCAGCATAAAGACTCAATAAAACTATCATAAGTGCTCCCATAATAGGTAAGTACTGTGTTATTGCTGGAAACAGTTTTCAAAAGTGTAGCTATTTTTTTAACAATGTTCAAAACATTATCATACAGTTAGTTCGTGTCTAAACATTTGAAATTCTAGCCCAGTGTCAAAAAAATTTCATTAATAAATTCCAAAGCACGCAAACTTTTCATACACCATGTCACCAGATGCTTTATTGTCGACACAGGTCTATGAATACCGCTTTGGAAGCACCTAAACTATTTTTAATCTAGGATGTGACTAAATACAAAAACCTAACCTCTTTATGGTACGTAAAACAGCCCTCCAGCCTTCGCCTCGTCAAGCTCGCCAGGTCGAGCTTGTGACACGGCTCCTTACTCGTGGTCGAATTCGACGTCGGCTCTGGGGCCGTATTAATGGGCATCGTACAGTTACTCTTATATTTCACGAATGAATCCACCACCACTAATAGTAGGTTTGTCTCTCTCACATACGCAGACCAATATCTAGGATTGCAGGGTCCCGGATCATCTTCGTGAACTACTATTGTCTCCCCCATAGTATTTAGAAACATCGACTGATTCAATATGTATAGACGTATTCGCTGGTCGCAAGAAAATAGCTTCTTCTCCTCGTCTTTCATCGCGCTTGATTCATTTTTCGTGAGGGGCGGTACTGTCGTCGTCGATGGAGGTTCTGTGATGCCCAAGCTGTTTAAGTCGTAGTCTGTGAGCGAGAGCATGCGTTAAATAAGCGGAAATATTAGAGTTTTAAGATAAAGGTTGTTGCAGCAGTGCCGCGTGCACAGAGCGTGTGTGGTTATTGGCTTATCTACCTGTCCTTTTTATCACTGATTACAACTGGACTATATCGATAACAGAGCGCTTAATTAAACCTAGTTCTTTATCGGCCACATTGAAAGCTGCTTTATCACTATGTTACTTTTACTGCTCTAAATATTTTGTTATTGTTGCAAAGCTGTAGAAGTGTAGAGTGACATCGAAAGCGCAGCTTTGCAAGCGCATTCATTAGATATTACGCCTTTGATTACCCAGAATTTCATCCCTTTTAAAATAATTTAAGTTCAATTGAATAACTAAAAACAATAAGGGACTATAATATTGATAACGTTGTAATTATATAGTAATAGTAGTAATTATATACACCATTTTGTGTATTTTCTATAACAACTTACCTTCATTGTCGTAGATGACGCTGGCGGCATATGTTTTCAAGTTCCAGCTTGATACATCGGAAAGTATCAGTATGCATTCAGTCAGCAGCCAACGGAGAAAGTTTGTGGCGAGACTGAACGGCTGGAAACGCGAAATAATTTTAGAAAATATTTTTCTCATTTGTATATGGTAGTTTTACAACGAATTTGAGCAGGAGTTTTTAAGTTATTGTCTACACTTTAAAATGACCACCTACCGTCAAAATAGTCCAGCCTCTGCTAGGAGCTACCTGCAGCCTGTCATTTTTGCAAAGAGCCTGATAGTTGAATACTTCGACATGTTCGTATACGCTCTTGTCCAGGAACGACTGTAGCACGTATCCCGTATGTTCCCCGACTGCTCCGAAAAACTTTCCGATATCCTTCTTTTCTCTGGACATTACGACGTAACCTGAGCTATCCACCATGTAACAGCTGTAACGTTCGTCCTCACAATTGAAATGCTGAAAAACGACGAAAATTAAAGAAAGAACAAAGCAGTACATATTAAAAAAAATTGAAGGCGTTTCATTTGTTCTTACCTTAATCGAGGTTACCTTGGTGATTTCCATGAACCTTTCTTGAAAGCTTTCGAATGAGAACTCAAACCCCACAACCGATGCCGGCGTCTCAGACTCTCCATCCTTATAGAATATCGCGTAACTCGCGGTCATCATTATGTCCTTTTTCAGATTGGGAATTATCTTCGGCTCAATGATCTCATCGAGGTTAGGAAGTGGGGTGGCAATGACTATAGACGCAGGGTTAATCATATGTTGGAGAACTGCTGCTTTGTACCAAGTCTCTTCAATTGCATTAAAATACCGATCTCCGAATACTCTGAAAGTAAAAAATTGGTGTTTATAGGTAGGTACTCAAAATGGTTAAAAGCAATACTGTTTGGCCTAATTAACTTAAAAAAAAACCGCCCAAGTGCGTGTCGGGCCACGCGCCGTAGGGTTCCGTAGTTACCTTATACCATACCATATTTAATACCACTATCAGTTTTCGTCTGTAAAAGTAACTTTGTTTTTTACAGTGTTGGTATGAATGACAAAGTTATATTTGCTGTTTTAGAAAATATGATATATCTCGAAAAATAATTACTGTAACTCGTTCAAACCAATTTTCGTTAAATGTTTTATTAAGATCTATAGCATATTTTTTTTTTAGATTTTTCACTCTCTTAGTTCAAAAGTTAGAGTGGGGGACACACATTTTACCACTTTGGCAGTGTTTATCTTTCAAACGGTTGACTTTGAGAAAAAAAATTCTTAGGAACCTCAATGTCATTTTTAAAGACTATAGACACCAGTGGCGAGGGGTGAAATTATAGCGAAAGGTAAGCCGTTCTACTAATAGTGACTCTGTCCGCTGTAGACCACGCGTTTGTGACGTTTTTGATCATATTCGAAATATTCGAAATATTTTAAAAACTGTCTGAAATGGTTGAGAAATACGACCTGTAGAAGTGAACAAACCCAAGCTGAAGCAGGGAAGGTAAGCCGAATCGGCTTGTATGGACCCTTCGCCACTGATAGACACCCCGCACGTATTGGTATGAAGAAAAAAAAAATTTCAGTTTCAGTTCCATGTATAGAGAGCCCCCCTTAATCTTTAGTTTTTTTTTAATTTTTGTGTTAAAATTGTTAAGCGGTTAACAGAATACATCTACCTACTAAGTTTCAACTGTGTAATCCTAATACTTTCGGAATAAAATAGCTGTGACATACGGACGGACAGACAGACAGACATGACGAATCTATAAGGGTTCCGTTTTTTGTCATTTTGGCTACGAAACCCTAAAAAAGGACACTGATAAAATAGATTAAATTAATTGTATGACTTTTAAAAGTATGTAGGTACCATGGGCAGCAGCGTCGCTTCCTAAGGTTAAAATCGCTTGCCACGCCGCGCTGTCACAACAAGTACGTTTGGGTACGTTGTCTGTTGCCCATAGTAACCTAGTACCTATGTTTTTGCGAAACTTACCCGTCAGAAGAATTCCTCATCCTATTCCCAAAGTCATCGACAACTTCATTCAAGTCCAGATCAAAGATATAATGCCACCTTGTGAGACCACTGGATGTGGCTATGAAGCGTACGCTGACATTGTATTTGTCAGCGAGAGCGACTTGCTCGGGCGTCGCATCCCAGTCCTGGAAGTACGGCGCTGACAGCTTGGCGTCGAAGACTAACTGCTTCACTAAGTCTTCGTTGCAGTAATAATCGTCTTTCTTCAGTTGAGTCGTGGCGTTACCGCAATGGGCTGAAAAAATATGAGGTATTTATGTTAGCTGTTGCATTTTTTAAATTTCGCTTTTTGTAAGAAGTGCCTGTTACATTGTCTGTGGATGTATTGAAAAATTCTTCAAAGTCACATGTCAACTTACTTTCTAGCTTAAACGGGCGATCATCTTCTTCGTCAGGGTATTGTTTCTTAGTGATATCTACTTCATTGTTTGAAAGACGGACCAAAAAAGACCAAATTTCCTCTTCAGCGTTGTCTGATTCGTGACCTTCTAAATAATGGTACTTGCAATATACCCTGCAAACAGAAAAGTATTTCCAAAAAATGTCCTCCAAATAAGTTCAATAATAAATAACTTTGGTTACAAAAACCATGTTTAGTTTCAGTATAACTTCCTTCTTGCTTCTTATACTTAAATATAATTTCATGTAAAACACTGACGTTAAAGTTATTAACGTTAAGTTATTAACGTATGATTATTTCTAATTCAATAATATAATATTAAAATTCATTAATCATCAATGTGTAAATCAATGTAATCGGAATGCATAAATTCTTATCCTTACTTATTATACAACGGATAATGAAGTCTTCAACTAACCAATCGGGATGCACACGGTAACTGAGCCGAAAGTAATCGGTGACGTTGATGCCAGTCAGTTCTTTGCCCTGCTTGGCTTCCAGAGGGTTGTCCTTCAGCAGCAGTTCCGTGTCTCCATAGCCTCGAGGCAGAGATATGCCCATTGAAAACGGCGTGCCTTCTAGCTTGTTGAAGAAGTAATCGTGCTTTACCCGAGCTATCCTCCTGTAAAATTACAAAGTTATTTCAAATCACTAATACTATATGACAACTTTGATTGATATAGTATCCTTAGGAAATAGTTGCGAAAAGCAAACAACACTTTAATGTCGCTCATGCTTCTCTCCTTCGTTTGACCAGCTTCTGTCTCAGTCTGGATCACCTCGCCCTGCACCCGACCGCGGCCCGTTGCCATCGTTCACTTGATCCACCTCCACGAAGGTAGACCTCTACGCTGTTGTAGTTGGCATTGGCAACTACCAAGGTCAAGTTAATCAAGAGGCTTCTTGCGCCCAATATTCCAAAAGTAGAAGTTTTTATAAACCGTAATCCTTAACCTCTCAACCTATGGGGAACAGTTAGAATCGTGCACCCACCTCATATTGTCGTAGTGGAACAGCACCTTAATGTCGCTCATGTTGCCGTCCTCTCCGTCGACGAGCTTCTGCCTCAGGGTCTGGATCTCCTCGCCCAGCACCCGCGGCCCGTTGCCATCGTCCACCTGCTCCACCTCCACGAAGTCCACGCTGTTGTAGTTTGCTTGTAGCTCATTGTTAATCTGATGAAAGAAGTTAGTTTAACAACTATGTAGATACCATAATATAAGGTGGAACCAAATGATCTAATGATACTGAAACAGTGTTGCTTAAACTAAACAACTTTCTCCATGGAACAAACGTCGAAAAACGAAAAAAAAAATCATATTCCCATACAAAATGTATTGGTCAACTGACCGTAAGGAAAAGCGGAAAAAAACGTTTTACGACCTATGTTTTTTTGGATAATGTTGTTCAGTTTTAGCAATACTATCACCTGTTTCAGTATCATCACATCATTTGGTTCCGCCTTATATTTTGTATCGGATGAAAAAGAGAAACAAGTTTACAATTTTATTTTTTTTAATCCAAAGTTACTGGTTACAGTTTCAATAATTAAAGTTGGAACATAAGAAAATAAACAAATACAACAAATACAAAATACAAAATTATTTATACAGTAACAGGAGATTACAAACTTAAAATTAATAATGGGATCGCCAGTTAAGTGCAAAGCACTTGTGTTAGGAATCCCGCTCCTCCATAACGAATATGGTACACAATTTGGTTCTCCAGGGTAAGTACTAAATAAAAACATGACAAAAGGAGAAAGAAAAATGAAAATTAAAGAATGAATATAAAATAAAAATGTGTGCGTGCGTGTGTGTGTGTGTGTGTCTGTGTGTGTGTGTGTGTGTTTGTGTATGCCTATGTTCTTTGTTTCATTATGCATAAGTAATATCACAAACAAAATGGGGTTGGTAAACTTTTCCAAAACTATTGTGAATTATATATTTTCTGGTAACTTTTGGCTTTGTAGTCAGGAATTACAAATTGCGGAATTTTTATAATGCTTCATTTTAATTTAAATAAAAATTTTAATTTTTAATTTACAGCATAGTACAATAAATCACTATTACGGCTGTATGCGTAGGTTATGCCTTTGCTCAAAAGACTTTCTATGTTGTTGCTTAAAACAAAAAAAACAAAGGTATGATTACTCTTTGTCACTGTCTGTCAAATCTGTCAATCAGTTTATTTTAATCAGGAAATGCAAAGGAACTTCGTGTTCAGCCGTATGTTTAATATTTTATCGCGATAATAATATAAAAAAATATATTTAGTTAACAAGGTAAAATAAAAAAATCTTAATATTATTTTCTTTATTCTTCAAACATGTGCTATCAAAAAAAAATATAAAACAATTCTCTTCGAAAAAGTTTACCAACCCCATTGTTTGAATTAAGTATTTATAAATAAAATAATGACTCCGTTACTCACTGTTGTGATAAGTAGAGGATGTAACAGCAAATATCCGTTGTTGCTCACGATGAACGAATATCCGTTCACGCCGAGCTGAAAACAATTAAAAATATTTTAATATCTTTTTACAGATCCTGAAAATCTTGGTGGGTAAAGCGATAATGTTGTTGTAAGAGGGTTCGTTATAGTTAAAATGGTTGATCCTATTTTTTTAAATAGTTTGAAAATTAAATTAGAATCCTCATACTGTCAACCGTGACTGTATTGAGTATACTCTTGAATAATTTTTCATAAAAAAAATAAAAGTAATGATAGATCTTTCACCTGATGTGGTTGCGCCAACTTGGCGATGCTGTCGATGGGCACGTCCGTCCCGGCCACCCCCAAGAGCATGGCGTCTTTGTTGTCCTTGTTGTATTTCAGGTCGAATGCGGGGATAGCAACTGACGTCACCAGTTTGTCTTCATCTGGCTGGTACACAGAAAATAACGTAAGGGGTGGCGGACTGAAGTAACTACATAAATACCCTACCCTACCTAAATAAAAATTAAAATATTTAATTTTTAACTTTTCATACAAAATTGTTTTCAATTTTGTATTTGTAGACTGAACTGACTTTAATTAAGTCAAGAGTGTAAGAATCAAGTATTTATTTGCTAGAATGCGGTGCGGGTCTTAATATATTTCAGATTGTCACATCACAATTCACATTCACCAGGAGCTGGCATGCAAAAAAAATATAGTTTGATTTTGATGCAACACAGTATCCTCGACGACCTTAATTTTCATCGACCGGTAAGTATACGTAACTTTATCAAAAGACTTACTTAAAGTCAATAGTCAAACCATAATATGGTTTCTTAAGTCCGAAATTGTCACGCCAACTTTTGCGTTCATTAGGTACCTAAGTAAAAGGAATGTTTACTGAACTGCACGGAAATGATTACATAATAGTAGCTATGTAAGACCTATGTATCGCCCTATTTCACCATCCAAAAATGTTTTAAACTTTTTGGTCCCTTAAGGTTTCATTAAAGGTATTGATGTCAAAGAGGCAATTAAGGCTTTCTTTGTTATGATTGATTAATATAGAAAAGTGTAATAAAATTGGATAATTGCATACCTTTTTAACATCTTTGCTTACGCTCCACTTAGAAGTTCTCTGAAAAGTAAAAAGGGAAACATTTAGACCCAGATAAAAAACATCCAGAACCAAATTTATTTGAATCAGTCACTGATCACGAGTAAAAAAATAATTAAAAAACAAACAACATCGTAAATAAAGTCGTTAACTTATTTATAGGAATGCAAGTTTAACATCAGTAGAGTGCAGTAACTTGACACTAAATTACCCAGTACGCCACCAAATGGTATTTGCGTGTTTATACTCGTATTTTTTAAACCGCCTGCGCCAGCCTTTATTAAATTACAAACAATGTTATCCGATTTTCTTTTCACATTTGAACAAAATAATTTGGAAAATATTCTGAATTCTTAACTTAGCCTATTCCATCACAGTTTGTTCACGCCAATTTTAACAAAACAAACGAATGTCGCCCTCAAATTGAACTTTTAAGTATATAACAAAGACCCTAGCCGCGTCTGTCTGTTTGTCTGTTCGCGATAAACTGAAAACTACAGAACGGATTTTCATGCAGTTTTCACTAAATGATAAAATGATTCTTGAGGAAAGTTTAGGTGTATAATAAATAAGTTGAGATTTTATGTAAATTGGTAGCAATATGACGATAATTGTCGAAGATGTGAAAAATTAAGCCGACCGACTTCAAAAAAAGGAGGAGGTTCTCAAGTCGACGGTATTTTTTGGGACCAACTCTGAAATCGCGAAAAAAAATCAGCTGTTTCATACAAAAAATAATAACGATAATATCAATTCAGATGATTTCAGAGTTGGTTCCATAGTAAAACTTGTTCAGTTTGATGGTCCCTATCTACCATATTCGGCTTTATAAGGCTTTTACCAAACAACTTGTAGATCTACAAAAAAATCCGCGATGGCATAATTATATCTATCTTTTAAGTATAGCTCACTATACTCATTATATCTTCTAAAAAAATGGTCACATACAATGCGGTAATTTGGAAAGCTATTTAAAAGGATACAGCAACTTAAATATGTTAGTTACCTTAAGCTTTTAATGCACATGATTTTAACCGTATACCCATACCATATAAATGAATATCTTAGGAGTTGTCGCAAAACATTAACGCGCGCGAAAATAAATTCAACGCGTTTCTTCGATGACGGGACGGGACTCGGTCGGGAAGGAAACAGACTTTTGGAGCGTATGGAGGTAACAACTGTAAGGTAAGTATTTGTTTTCTTTTTGGGTTTTGTTGCAAGGTCGCATTTGGCAAATAAGGAAACAACCGAAGCGAAGCGAGGGCGGGTCGCTAGTTTGAAATAAAACCATTTGTAACATTAGCGGCACTCCAGCCACATTCACTCGCCCTGAGTATCAATTACACGGAATAAAGGGCGGTGCGATGAGAACCGACATTTATATCATACACACGCGCGGAACGGCCACATAAATATCTTCCCTTTCAACAAAGTGCCATCTCTGAGCCGGGTTTAATGAAAAGGGCTGAAAATGTTTCTGACTGATTAATCAACGCCAAGCCATCCTACCAATTACCCAGCATACATGAAGAAACGCACGCCACCTACAATACAAATATCTAGGTTTTAGCGTATAATCATATCAATCTTGGCATGGCATCACTATTCTAGTGTATTAACACCCGTAGTCCCGTATTCATAAGAACAATACTCAAACCACCCTTGCCTATGAGAACGCACTGCGTTGAAATATAGCTCTGTGATTGGTTTGTTTGTTTTACGTGTTACGTGCGTGTGATTGGTAGTTTGGACGCTGTGCGTCCGCGGGCATTGTAAGATCTCATAGTAATGTTTGTGAATAGACTTTTATGTTCTTGAAAGTGGCTTGAAAAGTAAAACGGGTAATGAATTTCAACTATTTGTCATGTTACAGCCAGAATTATTACCAATAAATGAGGAAGTATGGATGTTTGTTATTGTTACTCAATCAAGCAAAAACGGCTTAACGGATTTGTAATTTGGCGCGCAGGTAGTTAATCATCATCATACTTAATATCAGTCGCACGACACCCTCTGCTAAATAGGCCTCCCCAAGGATCAAATCGTTTATAGCCTGCGCTGATTTTCTGGTAATAATATCGGTAAAATTGAAACATATTATATAGGTTTGTCTTGCTTCTTCATATATTTTTATTAAATACGTTTTTTTCAATAAGGGTTCAGAGTTTCAGACCCTTGCCAAAAAATGCTGCTAGTGCTCTAAGAAAGATTTGTAATGTGTTTAATAGTGTTTATGGAGAAGATGCTTTGTCGAAGACTATTACAAAACAATGGTTTAGCAAATTCAGGTCTTTTAATTTTGAGTGATTCGCCAACTCGCCCCACATGCCTACTGCCCATTTAGTACGAGTTGAAGATAATCTAATTGATTAATATTTCTATTCTGCAACTTGTCCCATTTTTTTTGTTTTTATGAAAGATGAAGCATCTTTATTATTATTAGTACAAAAAGGCCGCGAACTTTTCCGACTACCTAATATAACCTAAGTCATAGGATACTTTTTATCCCAGTCAACAGTCAAAGGTTGCTAGGAATTCCCGAATATCCACGCGAACGTAGTCGCTAACGGATAATATAGTTTATAACACTACTTAATAATTTTGTAACAAAACATAAAAAATAATAAATAGTACAAAAGCTATAAAAGTCGACGTTACTCGTTGGCGTAAACAGACACCCGCGAGCTTCTGAAACAGCCTGTTATCGCGGTACAAAGGGACAGCTTGCATGCGCACTCGCTAAAGGAAGCTGCGCCTAATTGCTGTCTTCATCTTTGAGTTGTGACTCAAAAGGGAACGAGACGCGACGTTTACATTTTTCAATACAGTAACGAGAAATTATTATCAGCATTTGTGGCATTCAATAGATCGAGTCGTTTTCACTTACTACTAAAAAGCGGTTAAAAATTAACAGGTCAATATTCACATAAGGCTTTTTGTTTTCTCTTGTTATGTTGAGTACGGGTAGCTGGGTGGAGGGGGGTTGTTTTTCCTTGTTTTGTGGTAGGAACCTACTGTCATGTCAGTGTGTGCGTGCACGGAAAACCACGATTTGGTTCGAGTGGCCCTTCTGTCTCCTTTACATTTTGAGATATGGTTACCAGATGAAGTTTATAAAGTGGGAGCCTCACTTGAAAATGTATTTGTCTCCAACATCATCTGTGTGAATTTCAACTGTCTGTCTAGCTATCATGGTTCATGAAATACAGCCTGGTGACAGACAAACAGAAGGACAGTGGAGTCTTAGTATAATAGGGTCCCATTTTCACCCTTTCTTATAACATCTTAAAACCCATTATTAAAATGTATTGAATTGTACTGACCGTGTAGTCGATGTTGGCGTGGGTCTAGGTTGGCGGGGGGTCTTCCTTGGCCAGGATCATGGGCCGCGCGATCACGTTGATGTACTTCAGCACCTGCTGCTGGACCTCCTCTACCGTGTGATTATGTATTGGATTGTACTGACCGTGTAGTCGATGTTGGCGTGGGTCCAGGTCGGCGGGGGGTCTTCCTTGGCCAGGATCATGGGCCGCGCGATCACGTTGATGTACTTCAGCACCTGCTGCTGGACCTCCTCTACCGTGTGATTATGTATTGGATTGTACTGACCGTGTAGTCGATGTTGGCGTGGGTCCAGGTCGGCGGGGGGTCTTCCTTGGCCAGGATCATGGGCCGCGCGATCACGTTGATGTACTTCAGCACCTGCTGCTGGACTTCCTCCACCGAGTGGATGTGCACGAAGTAACCTGCACGTGGAAATAATAGGGGTTAAAGTATGAAATTGCCGATTTTTTTTCTCACACAGATTCTCTCGTATCTTCTATGATGATAAAGATTCTTCAGTCACTTGTTATTATTTCGAATTATGATCATGACGGCCCACTGATAGTTGGGAATAAAAATAAAAATATTTCTGATTTTCTTTCCTTAACGATATAAAAATTCTTAAAAGTGACTCCATTTTTCGTTAGCAGAAATTACCACTTAATTCGGTGTAACATAGCCGATACTTTTTTTTTCACTTAACACAGTCATGTGGCATTAGTTAGCTGAGTGCTTAAGGCGAGGCCAGTTCACGATCTGATGAAAAGTCTGATTTTTGAACTTCAATGTGAAGAACTGATGTAAAATTCTACTTCACAAAAATAACTGTAGACTGAAAAAGAAACAAAGAAGCAAATTAACCGAACAGAATATTGAAAAATGGCATGGTAACTCTGTAAAAAAATCCTGAATAACACCATAAAAACTTATAAAAATAAATTTCAAATCGTCAGATTTCGTAATTTTCAACGACAGTGATATGATTTTTTATGCAAAAAGGATAGCTTTTTTATCGATCTAACACAATAACCGAGTACATTTTTAATAAATGATCCAGTATTTCAGAAATCAATAAAAATGTACTAAAATTCGTCAAATTTCTGGCGAAGCGTCAATTAAAGTTATGCAATATTCAACCTTATTCTAAAGACATAGTGAAAGAGTAAATTTCGTAACCTGGCCTCGCCTTAAACACTTATGCATATAAAAGTTTTAAAACATTAGCGTAGATGGGAAATGCAAATTCCTTGAAATTCTCCAAACAAAACGGCAATTTCATACTTAAACCCCTAATACTTTGTTAAGCTGGGGTTACACCGCTAAACATTTTTGCACTGATTATCCTTACGCGGCTAACACAAATTATTTGCGTTAAGCCCATTGATTAAGAAAGGACGGATAAATATATAGTTAAACACGCCATTGTTTATACTTCAGTTAGGTAATGTTATCATAACGATTTATTTTTTTCTGGTTGAAAATCGTTATACAATGTAACACGTAACATTGAAATAGACCACTAAAATTACTTATACCTACTTACTTACATTGCTTAACGGTAGAGTTAAGTTTAACAGTAAGTATATAAGTTCTTGAATGCCGCAGCCGACAAAACAGGCATTGATTAGCACGAACAGCTATCGAGAAAAAAAACGCACGTAAAATTACTCGATAGACAATTCTCTATGGAAAATTTCATTTCGCTTATAGGCGATAGATGGCGCTGCACAAATTTCCAATACAAAATTTATCTATCGAATGATTTTACGCGAGTTATTTTTTTCGATAGCTGTTCGTGCTAAGGGTTGAACATAACAAATATAACAATGTGGACCGAGGCGAACCGAGGCACACATAACATACATGAGTCCAATGAATAATGCGCGGTATTTATTTCATTACGTTATAAATATAAGAATCCCTTGAAATCAATAACAAACAACGACATTTCTTTACGCTATAAGATGCTCATTTGTTTTCATTTTATTTCGTTGGTTTCGGTGAAAAGGTTCATATATTTTAAGGATGAATATTTTTTGCTAATATTTTTGAGCCATTTACGTTTGGTATTGATTAAAATCATATTATTTACGTGTATGTTAAATACCTAACAGCGTATCCTCAATAAATCACCGAGTCCCTCAACGCCTTAGCCAAAAACAAATCGATGAACTCTGCTCATTTATCAAGCGATAGGTAAGTTCTCCAACAAAAACTTTATTCCGATAAAGCCTATTTGTCATTGCTGCCAACTTGTGCCTCCGATTGGATTTCTTGAGAAAAAATAAATTCTGTAAGAATCTGAACGCTCCAATCTTATCAATCAATCATAAATGCCAATGGTAGGTAAGTTACTTTTGGCTATTGTTTGAAGACATGCCACATTTATAATGGACTATTTATTTCAAAAGAAAAAAACACATTCAGTGTGCTACTTGTGCAATGTGTTTCGATGGCAAATTATAATACACCGTTAATTTTTAAGTATATATCTAAAAATGACAAGAGGATTTCTGACCACGTGAATGAACAACTTTAATTGTTATGAAATATCTAACCTGTCGACACTTTAATCATTTCGATGTGAGCTATACATGTCTCTATATATGTCTCTGAACTATACATACAGACGTTTCACCAAAAAAATGTTTTTGCCCAAAAATCGTTCTTAGTACTAGTTTTTAAAAAAAGGAGTGGAGTTGTGGCAAAATTTTATAAGGTCATATGAATCTAGATACGTAGAGGAATAAAACGAGGTATAATACATTGTTATAGCAGCATCGGTTCACGATTCACACCGAATGGTGTCAACGCCACGATGTAATTTTTAGACCAATACTTTTAGATAAAAATTTCGCGATACCTAGGACTAATTCCGGTGGTAAGTGTTTGTCTTTCAAAATGTTCCTTAGGTCCCTTTGAACATATCTGGAAAGTTCCCGATGGATCCCTTGTCCGCTTCACCCTTCTCCTCAAAAATCTCCTTTATTTAAGTTTTTCCCATTTATCTCAGAAATAGTTGAAGATAGAAGAAATGTCGACGTATGATATAATTGTTATAAAATATCCGACCCGTCGACACTTCAATCGTTTCGATGTGAGCTGTAGTCTCTGAAATGTACCTACAGACATTTCACCAAAAAAAATGTTTTGCCCAAAAATCATTATTTGTACTGGCAAAATAATCTAAGTTCATATGAATTTTGATACATTGAGGAATAAAACGTAGTATAATACATTGTTTTAGCAGCATTGGTTCCCGATTTATAGCGAGTGGTGTCAAACGCCAAATAAATTAATTGTAATACCTACTAGCTTTAGTAATTTCTGAGTTAATTCGTTCAAACATACATACATACAAATCTTTCGTTTGTACGAAGACGCGGGTGAGTGAGGGAGCATGATCAGTGTGTAATTAATGATTAAACGAACTCACTTGTAAGTAAGTGAAAATCTAAGTGTCATAATTACACGAAGGATTCGTCCGAAGATATTATCGCTTGATACGAGTACCTACCGTTCGACACGTCCGTCATGTATTAAAATCGGAGCAACCATTTTGATGATGATAAAGTGGCGCCATATAGTTACTGAAAGCATAAATCTTTGAGTGTTCCAGTAGAATCATTTTCAATTTAGTTCCGTTTATTTAAACTCATAAGTGCTATAACTTAATCCTAAAAGGCAACGTCATTTGCATAGTTCCTGCTGTCTTCATACTATTAAATTATATCGTGGTGTTTGACAATCGCTGTAAATCGAGAAACAATGATGCTAAAGCAATGTTTTATACCTCATTTTATTCCTCAATGTATCAAGATTCAAATGAACCCAGATTATTTTGCCACAGCTCCACAATTTTTTCTTAAAAACTAGTACAAATAATGATTTTTGGGCAAAATATTTTTTTTGGTGAAATATCTGTAGGTATATTTCAAAGACTACAGCTCACATCGAAACGATTGAAGTGTCGACGGGTCGGATATTTTATAACAATATCATACGTCAACAGCTTTCTTTTATCTTCAACCATTTCTGATATAAATGGGAAAAACTTAAATCAGGGAGATTTTTGAGGGGGAGGGGAGAGTGGACACGGGATCCATCGGGAACTTTCCAGATATGTTCAAAGGGACCTAAGGAACATCTTAAAAGACAAAAGCTTACCACAAATCGCGACAAGGTATCGCGAAATTTTTATCTAAAAGTATTCGGCAAAAAATTACATCGTGGCGTTGACACCATTCGGTGTGAATCGTGAACCGATGCTGCTATAACAATGTATTATACCTCGTTTTATTCCTCTACGTATCTAGATTCATATGACCTTATAAAAATTTGCCACAACTCCGCTCATTTTTCTTAAAAACTAGTACAAAGAACGATTTTTGGGCAAAAACACTTTAAAAACACTTTAAAAACAAAAAACCTTCCGCCGGAATTAGGTCTAGGTTTTTTGCTAAAAGTCCTGGGCTACTAGTTATACAACCTCAATAACTATTTACTATTGACCTCCTTCACTATGAGACGTGAATACCCTATAAGGGATGATTTATATTAGACCGGTCCGTGTCCGGGCCGGGCCGTGTACGTGGCCCGGACGGGGCACGGATATGAAACGTTACATACATTTTATATGAACCAGTTTGTAAAAACCACCCAACGTGGTGTAGACGAGCGTCGTCCGGGCTCGGACGGGACACGGATCATGCACTGTGTAATATAAACTGGTTCATATAAAATGTATGTAACGTTTCATATCCGTGCCCCGTCCGGGCCACGTACACGGCCCGGCTCGGACACGGACCGGTCTAATATAAATCATCCCTAAGTCTGGTTGCTGAACGGCTCCCACTTGTGCTTTTGAAATACTTCTTACAGATTTACTTTTAGTTCTAGTAAGATGACCTCCAACACCCCTACCTCTATTCAAGCAAGCCATCCATTGTATCTCGCGGACGTTGGTGACTTCTTTCCCTATGAGGTACGTGAACACTCTAACAGGGGTGTAGGTCTCGTTGCCGACCGTCTCTCGGTTGTGCTCCTCAAACACCTCTGTTAGGTTTCCCGGCACGTAGTCTGTTATCACCATCACTAGCTGGTTGCAGCCCTGCGTACTGCTCACGCTGCAGTTGGAACGTTTCTACAACAATATACAGGGTGTTAGCAAAGACCCTTGAGAAAACAATAAACATAAAAAATTACTGTGAAACTATTTTATTTTTTTGGTGTCAATAAAGCACTGCAAACAGTACCACGCAATGTAACACGCGCAACTGTGCTGCGTGCGGCCGAGTAAAAAGGCAGCGCGTTTGTTATGCACTGTGCGTGAGTGATGACAATTTGAAGCCATTGTTTGTTACGAAATACTTAAACATTTTGATGATGTTTCTTTGGACACACGTTAAAAAATAACGTTTTTTTTCATAAAAATCTTTAAAAAAAAATGTTTTCTTTGACAAGCCGGTTAAGCTTAATTTTCAGATATTAGATGCTCAAGGTACGTAAAAGCTTTAGTTTGCATTTCTTCAAGTCTGAGTGGTGAAATGTATCTAGAATATTGTTAAAAATAATTGAAAAAAGTTAAAAATATTCTTAAAAAGTTCCTGTTAGTGAAATATCATGAAGTACGCAAAAAGTTATTGATCCTAATTATACCTAGTTATATGTTACTCACTCGGAGCTATATGTTTAAATACTTTTTTCACTCCACACACTCGGAAAGGTATTGTTTGTCAAAAATTGCGAAAGCAAATTGTAATTTTCACTGTTACTTACTGTATTAGCCAATACATACAATCTTTAAAAGTTAACAAAACACAAAACGCTGGAAATACCTACGTACCAATGCAAACTGGAAATTACTTGTATCGGCGAAAACTCACCGCTTTTAGTGTTGTAAAAGCTTTCGTATAAGCTGTGGCTAGATCCGCGTTGCCTTCTAACGGCACTTTGTGTGTTTTCCCGCCGTCAGTTGGCTCCAATGTATCCGTGATAGTGTTCAGATTTTCCGGAGTGGCTTGCACAAGACCGACGAAACATTTCACCACCTCCGCTGTCACGTTCTTGAAATAATACACGTTGACATAGTCGTTATTAGACAAAGTGTCTAATAAAGATTGCAATGTTCTTCTCGCCACGTAGTTCTTGAAGCCGGTCATTGAACCCGAGACGTCAAATAGGATGATGACGTCTTTGGAACACGTAGCTGCCTCGATGTACCAGGGACGGACCCTGCAGTCGTACGTGTCTACGACTTTCCTATTGTTCCACGGCATTCCCGGGAAGAACCGTAAAATACCCCGGGAACTCCCAAAATATTGCCATGCTAATGAAGGATCGGATTTGTAGTTTTTTATAAATATTTCGTTGAGCCCTTTAGACCATAATATTGCGTTTAGTGCTTCTTTTTCTGTAAAGAGAACGGAAGAAATTAAAACGACGACACGACCAGGCAGATCTAACATTAGTTAAGTATATATCACGTGAAAACAAAATTTACATAATATCTAGGTATCAAAACCCAAGGATGCAATAGGTATTTTTTATTATTTACCAAGGAGGTAATATATTTTTTATTTTATTTTATTTCATATTAGATACGTAAAACTGATCTTGTTATGAGAGAGCGATTTTCTCCTGATACAGGTGTTTTTTATACCTAAAAGGAGAAATCAACCAATGCTTATTATCCACTTGTTTTATGAAATAAATCATTAACCGACTTCTTTTCAATATAAAAATGCTTACCTTTATAATAAATATTTGTGGGCACATGTACACAACTCATGCCAGTATTCACGTTGATATCATAGAAATGCGTGTCTCTCTCTAGTTGCACCTCCATATAATTAGTGTTGTTTAAAGCGAATTTGGGTATGTTGTTATCGTTATCGTCCGTATCGTCATCGGCCTCGTCCTCGTAGTGAAATTTGGAGTACTTAGCCGAGCAGTATTGGAAGTCGTTTTCTTCCTTGGGATTTGTGTAATTGAACTCTTCTGCTAGCTTTTGGGCTGTGGCGTGGATGCACTGAAATAAAAATGTCGATACTAACTACTGAACACTGCACTGTACCATTATTATCTCGAAATAAGATTCTTGGGAAAATGTCATACTCAGATCGATATATACAGTGTGTTTTTTTGAACAGTGATCAAACTTTGTGGTGTGGCTTAGACCATCAAACTGATCAACTTTGTCTATGGGACCAACTTAATCAGAGCAAATAAATAATCAGCTGTTCCATACATTTTGGTCGAGTAAATATTGATGTTTTCTATGAAACAGCAAAAAACCATGTTCATGTTCCATATATTTTTGCTCTGATTAGGTTGGTCCCATAGACAAAGTTGTTCAGTTTGATGGTCTAACCCACATCACAAAGTTTGATCACTGTTAAAAAAACACACTGTATAATTTAGAATTAAAAATATTGTTTTAAAAATTTCAGAAACTAATCTTTCTGATCTTTTAAATATATTTTCAAAACAACAAATAAGAATAAAAATATCAAGCATATTATAATAATATATATACCAAGTCTTCGAGAATGTTTTGAAAAAGTGATATAAATAAAACACGTTCCTCCTTATTAATGAAGGAAGTGTAAGTTTACACCTAATTCAACTAAAATGTTTGCAGGAATATTATGCTTTGAGACGCTAAACTAAGGAGTAAAATTGCTAAGTAATGTTTTTGGTTAAACTAGGTGTAAACTTAGTCTTCGTTTATCAATAAGGCCGTTTATTTATGAGTGGGTACGGATGGTTACCACGGCATGTAAAAATAATTTTATTCACAAAAAGGCACCTTGACAGCTTTGATTTTCCTTGTTAACATTGTGCTGACGGAACGAAGCGAAGAATCCAATATTTGATTTCCATCTTTCTTCTTCACACTTGCGTTCATCTTTTTATATTTCTGCAATGGTAAAGTAATTTAGAAGTTAAAGATTTCTTGCTTATAAACGAGTGAATTATGCCTACTCAAAATCTTTCACATTTGCTGAATTCAAGCTTTTACATTAATCTTTGGAAAATTGGTAGTAATGGCATTACTTACAATTCTAATTTGTTCCGACTTTGTCAAAGCCTCGCTGAGACCCCATAATTCTTGACCAATCGATCTCGCCCATGCTTTTACTCTGCAAACAAAACATAAATTTAATATCTATCGTCACAACCGTATGCTGTGCTTCCATGTTGATACATGAGTTATATGTTCGTGTTGATTGATATTTGACATTCGATTTGACGCTCTTAAATTAAGTTTTACATCCGTAAAACTTAATTTAAGATTTACGGATGTAAAAGTTTATGCGCTTCACTATAGCGCCGCCAATGGAAAAAAAATCGTAGTGCTTAAATAAAGACGAAATTGTGAATTGTTTTCTTCTAGTGTACTCCGAAAACTTTTACCAATAAAACTCCATTAAACTAAACGACAGACTAGAAAAAATTTTTTACGCGATAAAAAGTATAACAAAGCTTTTTCGGAGTACACTAGAATTTGTCTTTATTTAAGCACTACGATTTTTCCATTGGCGGCGCTAGTGTAGCGCATAAAGCCTCTTAAGGCTTGCAGAATGTTCCATTAAAATGTAAGATTCAAGATGTCAGATGTAAGAATCATTTACTGATCATTTTATTATTGTGGCAAAAGTTAAAAGAAAAGAAAAAAAATATTAAATAAAAAAAAACTAGCAATGTTTAAGCACTACGCTTTTGAATCTTTAACGTTTTACCTACTGTCCCTTCACGACATATTAGCTCACGAGAAGAACGGGCGCAAGAAACTTTAATCATCTTTACAATATTATAACATGCAACATGTGCTACCCCTCTAAACATTACCGTCGCAAAGAGAGATAATTCAAATTGTATTACGATTTGATGGACGTCCGAAGGCTGTATAATCATAACATAACAGACAGATTAGTATCTAAGGCTGAGTTGCACCATCTTGACTTAACCATAACTTTAACAGATACAAACACATCTGACTCGATGACAGCGTCGCTGTCGTCTATGGCGTAACCTAGGTAACAATATGTAATAACACCTTAGTTCCACTTTTGACCACTGACTCAGATAATCTGTTAAAAAAGTATCTATTAAAGTTATGGTTAAGTCAAGATGGTGCAACTCAGCCTTAGCCACATATATATATTTAAGCCCTTTCTTTTAATAAAATGAAACACTTAAAGATAGACAAAACTACTATAAAATAAAAAACATTTAATGATAAGTTAAAGCTAAATTATTTAAATGTGTGTTTTTGGAATAAACACTGAGAAAAGGCAACAATAGTGTTCACTTGTTTGTTATTGAGGGCCTATTACATAAAAATAGTAACGAACGATAAATCGGAGATGTTCGTCCTACTCATGACATTATTAACAGCTTCACAGAACAAAGAAAAAATCTACTTCAACAAAAAAAAAACTTTTTGATTATCGCGGTTTATTTTTGTTATCTAAATAAACACTCGGTATAAATTGTAAAAAGGTGTTTTATTTCAGATAATGTGCTGATAGATGAAACGGTTGAAACGATCTGTGACTGCACGTACCTACCTACATTTTTCTCATCATATAAACTACTAAGCTAAAGTTGGCTAAATGATACGTTCTCGCAAATCTGTTACAAGTAGACACGATGTTATGATCCCAACTTTGTACAAAGTTAGTAACGTGGTTAACAC
The DNA here is from genome assembly GCA_950108535.1 of Agriphila straminella. NCBI lineage: Eukaryota > Metazoa > Arthropoda > Insecta > Lepidoptera > Crambidae > Agriphila > Agriphila straminella. The sequence continues at coordinate 5,852,201 of OX467306.1, read as the reverse complement.
TTATCCTTTACTTACTACACATAAGTTCGTGAGCAAACCAACCAAGTGCGGCTACTTCAGTACATTATTACTTATACTTCCTACATCATCTTTTGCTGTCGAGTAGAGGCTACGCAAAACTTATTAGCTCATTTGCCCATAGTCCGGGCGGAGGTCACGCCTGATAAATCAATACCGTCATAGCTAAATAAAAGTATACTGAGCTAGGGGGGGCCATCGCTGCTACTGCTATGACACAAATAAGTCTGATTTTTTTTAACTCGCGACTTGTAAATTTACTGACGATTGCACATAAGCTTTATTTATGAAATAAAACACTTTTAACGGATACTAGCGCGGTTTTATTGAAAGTACTTTGGTAATTAGTTGGTATTTGGTTTGATTTTTGATTTTCCCGACGTTTCGGCACCTTTGCAGCTGCCGTGGTCACGGGGGACTGAAGCTACTTGTGAGCCTACCCTCAAGCGATGGTTAGTTCCTTTTGCAAATAAATTAATTAATATAAAAGACGGAGGTCGGCCTTCCTCTCCAAGTTTTCTTTCGCCATTTCTTTCTTAGAGGGGCCTCCCAATTTTTTGAAATGGTACTAGTTTCAGTAGATTCACTCTTTTTAACATATAAAATTAAATTAAAACCAAACCAAAACTTAAACTAATTAAAAATTTGATAAATTTTAATTTCTGAACGTTCTAAAAAATTCATCGCTTGAGGGTAGGCTCACAAGTAGCTTCAGTCCCCCTTGACCACGGCAGCTGCAAAGGTGCCGAAACGTCGGGAAAATCAAAAATCAAACCAAATACCAACTAATTACCAAAGTACTTTCAATAAAACCGCGCTAGTAACCCTTAAAAGTGTTTTATTTCATGTCTAGTGAGCGCGTAAGCTTGAGAAGCTTTATTTATATCTATGTGATGGGCGAAGCACAAAATATAAAGTAGACACAGATTATTCGTACTCTGGCTGTTACGAAATTACCCCTGTAGCTTATGAACACTTTCGACATAAAGTAACACTATCACGTGACATATCCGACGCCATTATCCCCTTGGTAATTACAAAAAACACTTTCCATTATGGCACTAGTGGGCAACGGGAGTGCTGTTTACGTTGATAGACACAATTAACAAGAAGCTATGTTATGTATAATATACCAGAAAAATTCGACTCACCCGTAGCTGAGACGGGATTCGAACCCACACCCAGCCCCCATGGGAATCCAGTATATTATTCTAGGTAACTAACTAATCAATGGCTAGTAGTTTCGCCGAAGTTCTTTAGAACATTTTCTAGGATATTATTCACAATATTATTATGAGTGCTAAAAATCTAAAAGTAGCTTTGTGGTCAAAATTCATTTATATAAAGTAATTTCTTACTTCAAAATAGTAGGTATGACTGTGTTGTAAATATTAATGTTGTCGCTAACTTAATGTCTTCTACGGGTCTAAGTTGACCTATACATAACTTATAAGTAATGAATTTCAAAGTAAGTAACAGTAACCCCTGTGCGCCTGATATCGAGAAAAGTTTGAGTATCTCGTTCATATAATAGAGCCGAGGTACCAATTTGAAATAAATTGTTCGTAGAATCAGGAGTTTTGGCAATGCGGTATCGACGAAGAATCTTTACGGCCACATTAATTTGTTCCAAGAGGCAATTAGTTCGTCGAATTCTATATTTAGTACAAATAAATAGACCTCAGAAATAGTAGCTTATTGCACTGGTTGTCTTCTTTATCGTTCTTGCAAAAAAAAAATACTTTTCGCTTCAATGAATTTGGTTATTTATAACAGTGAGCAAAACCGATTACAGTAGTTTGATACAGTCATTGATAACATAAAACTTTGTATAAACAATATAAATTAATGAGCGTAGTTAGTCGTCATAGTCTCAAAACTCTTATGGTCCTAGTCTAGTTCGTAGTCTACGTAAAGTTTTTGTTGAAATATAATATTTTTCATTTTCTACATTAAAATTTGTCTTACATACATAGTCCCTTTCTAAAATGTAAACAAGTGCAATGTGAACGCAAACGTAAACAGGCTTGAACCTTTCAAATGAGAAACTTCAATTGAGAATTAGTCCGAAAGCTATTTAACATATTAAATGAAAGCCATGAGCTGCGAGAGGCAACTCATTATAATAAGCCACTTTCTCTCCTCACCCGAGAGTTCTTCAAGGGTGGTCGAGGGTTCGCACGAAATGTATTGCGGATTCAAATGAAGAATTTATTCGAACGGAACTCTAAATTTGCCTAATGTTAACGCAAAGACGATGCTTACGTTTGCATGTTAGAAAAAATACTATAGGTACTTGATTAAAAGCAATGTTTGCTTAGAGTTTATATAAGGTGATTAGTAGCCTTAAGTGGCGCCCTCATCTTAGTTAAATTTATTGCTCGCTAAGTACATAACGTATTAAAAATTCATGCGTTGAGATTAAAGTCAAGGTAAGGCAATTAAAGTCAACAAAATATAACCTTTGTAAAATATAGTTCGTTGTAGTAGTAGTAGGCAAAAGAGCAAAAAGTGGCCACTTTTGGCACTTTTGCCTACTACTATTACAACGAACTATATTTTACAAAAGCTATTGTTTGTAAATAAACTATAGAAGCTTAGCTTCAATCTCAACGTTTGAATTTTCGATACATTATGTACTTATATAGCGAGCAATAAGTTTATTTAAGGTGAGGGCGCCACTGTGAGGAAGCTAATCGCCTTAAAGCACTAAACCACAGACTAAACCAAGTTAAATGCTATAAGAGAACACGTCAATTTTGTTGAAATAAAGTTATGAGTTGCAATTGTAATTCCGTTACGTTTTTTTAGATATTAAGATATTTAGGTTCCTGTATTTCAAATTTTTTAGGCGAATTTCGGTCAAACTAATTTATTGTACCATGCAGTAAGCATTTTAGTAAGTAGGTACTTCACACAAACTTACAAAAATTGCAAAGGACTTCAAAGGTCAAACTGAACAAATAACAATTTGAATAACAAATGATTTTCAGGCAAAAGGCATCACAATGGACTTACAAGAGGTATAATAGCATTAGACATCCCAAAAAACAAAGTCGTAAGAAAATTACGAATTGGATTTTCAAATAAATAAGTAGTGTATGTCTATAGAAATAACTTAAGGCGGTTGTATGACCGAAAATGGCGCCCTCAGAGGTTTTTATTTAATAAGTTATTAATAGAAAAAGATTTGAATAATGCTTATCGTGGAGATGTTAGGGCCCATGGTCTAGTATTTTTAGAAGGTATCACTACATGCCCTCGTAGTCATTCGTAGAAGTAGATAGCAAATGTATCAAAAACGGCCACTTTTAGCAGTTTTGCTATCTACTTCTAGCAGTGACTACGAGGGAATGTAACGATACCGTCTAAAAATACTAGACTGTGGGCCCTAAAGTCTCCACGATAAACATTTTTAAAATTGTGTATTAGAATTATAATATTAAATATAATTCACCGCGGCGCCACTTTCGCTCAGGGGTTAAACCACTTTAAAGGTTTCCGATCAGAATACAATGTTTTAAAGCCAATCAACCTGTCACTTTAGAACTTGTGTGAAAATCAAAGTCGGACTTGGAAATGAGAATTATTTATTATCTTCTATAGTTACTTAGAAATCGTTTTGAGATTAGTCTTAAACGGTACGAATTATAAATACGGTTTATAAATACTTAACAAACAAAATTCAGAATTTCCCTGCTCAATTAACAGGCTATTCATGGTATGACAATTAAGATACAAAGTAGGTATAGATGCTCAGCTTTAACTTGTTCGTAACTTCCTAGCAGTTCGGGAATGCCAGTAGCGCTTCGCTGGAATCTTTATGACTACTTAACGTTGAAAAAGTACACGTTGTACACATTATTAGGGACGGAAGAAAATTCATGAGTTTTTATTAATTTTATCCTTGGTTAAATTTTATCTAACAAGACAGAGAGAACAAAGCCTCTAAAATTACTTTTGTGATAAATAATATAAAAATTCTTATACCGTTTAATTTTTCTTATGTCAATTGCGCTTGTATATTTAAGTAGGTAAAGTGGGCAAGAGAAACACCGGGCGGGGCAAGTGAAACACCCAACCATAACTAATAAACTGTCGTAGTTTATCTCCATAGTGACGTGAAAAAAAAATATTGTGTTATTAAAAATGTTGTGCCTTTGAACAAATAAATATTGTGTGCCTGTCGTTAGAAGGTTACGTTGTTGAGTTTTGATGAAATGTCAAATGTGATCTATTAAAGTGGCCCAACTTTAGATGTCAAAATGCACACCACACTGAGTGAAAGGCGGGAACATTATGGCAATCATAATTATGTTATACGAGCAAAATAAAAAAGTGTAATTTCAAAGTTTGTTATGGTAAGTAAGTAGTATGCATCTAAAGTGAATCATACATGGTCCAACGACACTTTTTAGCTAAATTCTTTACGAAATGAAATTTTTCTGGTGTGAAAATCTTTACTTCAAAAAGTGCAAAAAGGGGAAAGAGAAACAGTCATGACGAGGGAAGAAAAACTTTATGACGTGACGTATTCACAATTTTTTTTATTAAAAATTAGTAGTTAAAAATTAAAAACAAAAAAACTACACCTACTCGGAAAGCACTCTAAATACTTTTCCAAAATCAGTAGAAACCTTTTCTTTTCTCTTACTATTCTCATACTTAAAAGCGGGAGGAAAAGTTGTATTTTTATCATAATGTCATAATGCCAAATATCAGATTTTTTGTTATAAGTACCCATATTCTATAATATTTAACGGAACCGGAGCCAAAAAATAAAGTTATTTTCGAGTCCCTACGGTACGCTGGAGGCAGATAAGAGGTATTTAATGAAATGTCAAAAAACGGTCAAAAGCGAGTTTTGTTTAATATATCTGAGTGAGTAGTGTACTAGTGTCTCTGTGATAGGTATCTACTGCACATAGTTTTAATAGACTGGTTGTATAGAGTGTCCGGACTCCGGAGTAGCAAGATGCCATAGGTTTGAAGCAATTTTAAAGCGGGAAAAAACTAAATTTTTCATGTTATTAAATTAATATACTTGCACAATTAAATATGTGTTAAAATAAAAAAAAAACAATATTAAAATCGTCAGAGTTCAAATTATTAAAACACAAAAAAAATTAAGTTTGTTCACTTGCCCCACTCGACGTTACTTCAAAATTATTTACTTATGTAAAATTGCTGTTGTAGTCGTTTCTCATCATTGACCTACAAAAATTACTAGTATTAACGTATTAAGGTCCCTATAGCCGTCAACTAGCGCCGCCAATTCATTTATTTTTATTATACGTAAACCAAGTCAATATTTAAAAAAAGGAAACAATAATGCCCTCTTTAATTGTCTATATTATTGTTAAAATAACTCTTTAACAGGTTTCATTCTTTCTGTAACTTTTAAAATCCATTTAAACCAAAAGTGGCCACTTTTTTTCAAATGCATTTTAAAACTAGTACAAAGAATGAAAAATATTAAAGAGTTATTAAAAGATGACCTATATAGTTATCCTTACCACCCATAAGGAAGGCCTGTGCCCCAGCAGTGGGGACATCAAAAATGGCTGAGAGTCTGAGAGAGAGTCTATATAATTAAGCCCCTTAATATGGTTATAAATACTCCTCAGTATGTATTTTATTTTTAACTTGACGAAAACTGAAATGGACAATTATCCTTATTGTTAATAAATAGCAGAAATAAAATCTAAAATATAATGAGCTCGTATGAAAAGCTTCTTGCGAAGAACTCACAATCATTCATATATAATAATCACACATACCTACAACCAACGCCATGCAGGTTGTAGGCTGGTACTTAGAAAGGACATGGTAGCTGTTGTACAACATGAATGATGTATAAGTCCCTAGGGATACACGATGCGGCATCGTATACATATTTAACCAAATGGCCGACTTTTCGCGACCATGCGGCGAATACTTATGTACTATATATAGCTATCTATAGCCTTTCGCCGCATATAGATTTAGCTATAGTATAGCGTTAAAATTACATAAGTTTTACCAGTATAATTATATTGAGGAACTGCTCAAAATTAAGTTACCGAAACTCGTTAATAAACAAATTTGAATTTAAGTCCCTTCATTGAGCGATCAAATTTACTTTACAATTTAAATAAGTTAGTTACATAACTAATCGTCTTGACAAATCGTTATTAATTTCTAGTTATAGGTTGAAAACGTAAACGTGTGATGCTTGCCAAGCCAAATATTTCACGAAGATATCGATCAAGATTATCAATTGAATAAAATATATCATACATTCGTTTGATCTTAAATAATAGGTAAAATACTCCAAGCTTTAAATTAAACCAGCCAATTTATTTTTTCTTTCCAAAAGTTTGAAAATAACCTCATGCTCTCAGTTTTCCATTTCTATTTGATCAATATGAACGTTTGTCCTAACTCAAGATTTGGTGCTTCATTAAATTACTAGAACACACACATTGCCAGTATCTTGTTAATATTCATAATCTTATTACTTAAGTAATTAAATTAACATATATACTTGATTCCTGATAAATTTTACTAAAAATTCTTCCACATTTTCATCTTTGGTAATTCTATGAAATTTATTAAATGAATCATCCCGTTAACAAGATTCTTCATAATTTATTACGTTATTACTTGAACGTCATAAAATTTCCTCAAAAATAATGAAATCTCTTTTAATTTAGATGCTGTGAGCGTGTTTGCTGTCTGATAAGTTTAAATTAAAATTTTCTCCTTACCGGAGGCAGCTATATTGCGACGCAGTTTTAAAAAAACCGGCCAAGTGCGTGTCGGGCCACGCGCCGTAGGGTTCCGTAGTTACCTTATATACCATACCATATTTAATACCACTATCATTTTTCGTCTTTAAAAATAACTTTGTTTTTCACAGTGTTGGTATGAATGAAAAAGTTATATTTGCGGTTTTGGAAAATATGATATAAAATATCTCAATAACTAATTACTATATCTCGTTCAAACCAATTTTCAGTGAAAGTTCTTATTAAGATCTATAGCATATATATTTTTTTGATTTTTCACTCACCTATTTCAAAAGTTAGAGGGGGGGACACACATTTTACCACTTTGGCAGTGTTTATCTTTCAAACGGTTGACTTTGAGAAAAAATTGTCTTAGGAACCTCAATGTCATTTTTGAAGACCTATCTATAGACACCCCGCACGTATTGGTATGAAGAAAATTTTATTTTTCAGTTTCAGTTCCATGTATATGTATATTCCATGTATTTCCCCCTTAATCTTTATTTTTTTTTATTTTTGTGTTAAAATCGTTAAGCGGTTAACAGAATATATCTACCTACTAAGTTTCAACTGTGTAATCCTAATATTTTCGGAATAAAATGACATACGGACGGACGGACAGACAGACAGACATGACGAATCTATAAGGGTTCCGTTTTTTGCCATTTTGGCTACGGAACCCTAAAAAGGTATGTGAGCAACGAAATTGATGATGTTCAGTTCAAAATTTTTCAGACAATGTAAACGATTAGTCATTTAAACTATATGAGAGAATACACCCACGTCATTCTACAATTACTCAGCCGAGTATGTATTCTGTGCAGTAGCAGGATAAATTATTGCCTTTGCCCTTTCAAGCCTTTGCCACCATAAATTCTTATTAACGAAAACGGCATTTTTGCCGGAGTATCCCATTTTCAGGAAGAACGAGTATAATAAAACTGATGACTGGCTAATTGGATTATCGTACTAAGTATTAAATAAAATCCGTTCAGCCTTTTTGGCGTGATTGAGTACTTAACATATACCCAAACATATATCTATCTTATCTAAACATACAAACCTACTTTTAATATTATTAATGTGAGTTTGGTGTGTATGTGCGCGTTTGTTACCTCTTCTCTTCACGCGTTAACGGCTGGGCTGATTTGGATGAAATTTAGCATACAGATAGTTTATAGCATGGATTAAAACAGGATACTTTTTATCCTAGTCAAAGGTTCCCTAGGCGGACGGAGTCGATATTGACTTACGTTTATCGTCCTACCTACTTCATCTGAGGTTGCGGCTCAAATGCTGCATAATATGCTTATCAATCTCCTTATTTCACGTATAAGAATTTATCATTTGTCACTAAGCCTGGCACTTTAGTAAGTTAATGATCACGACTAACTTGAGAGTAAGGAAAGTTCACATAGTTCACTTGGTTGTTTTTGGTAGAGACACAGAATATACATAATTATAGGAGTTATAATAGTATGGTGAAGACGGAAAAAGTTATTTGATACAAGGAAGCTGTAATTTTTAAAACTAGCTTTCAAATTTATTTTTATTATAACGTTTAAATATTCGTTTAACTTTATGTATTGTAACAATTTATTCAGATAAAATTTGTACGGGCTACAAATTTTACCTGTTTATATAAGTTTTTGTAGGCAAGTTTCAGAGAATCATGTATGTATCGCATTCGTGGCTATCTGTTCCCTAAGGGTTGACTGGGAGAGAATGCTTTTAGCATTAAGTCCGCCTCTTGTACATCATTTTATTGTAGTACAATGAAGAGTTTAAAATAAAAAAAATAAAAAAAACATGATAATAATATATGAAAAGTTGTCATGATTTTATAAAGCTTGTCTAATTTTCACTGACATATTATTAACCAGTGAGGAGCTCAGTGGCGCAGTGGTTTAGCGCCTGACCCAGCGATTGTGGAGGTTAAGCAACTTTCGCAAGGGTCGGTCATGGGATGGGTGACCAAAAATTTATTATCTCGAGCTCCTCCGTGCTTCGGAAGGCACGTTAAGCCGTTGGTCTCGGCTGCATTTGCAGTCGTTAACACCCACCAATCCGCATTGGGCCCGCGTGTTCGGTTATGGCCCGTCCTCCTTATCCACCCAAGCAGTGGCTACTGTATTATAATTATAAACAAACTTTGATCTACCTAGGAAACAAAACAACCGCATTACCACCAATTGATATTACCCTTCAAGTCGACCACAACTAGCGTGCCACTTGTAAATACGGCCACAACAAATAGTTCGTTCATATTATAGGGTTATTCACGATTGTCGGCAATCTACTCGAAAGCATTTGATTCGAATCCGTATCCTCCGATATTACAAAAATATAGCTCTATATATCCGATTCACAAATACATTCGGCTGGCATTCGATTCACTTTCCAATGGAAAAGAGCAAAGCATTAACAAAGTTTGGTAGCATATAAGGTAGAAAATAAGATCGAAGACTATAGTATAGACTTTCCGATTCTATTCGAATCGTGAACAACAATTTGGTTGACAAATTGACGGGAATCTAGATACTTTATGAATAAAAATTTTCAGCATAGGTTTGATCGAACTTATTTAATCGAATTTATTACAAAAATAATAAATTGCAAAAAATTAGTGAGTCCAACAATGAAGATAGTTGTCTAACTCCAAAATAGTTGAGTGAACATGTTTCTTATGCTGATTTAGCTTTATACTAAGAAAGTCACGTGAAAATTTTCTTGCGTGAGGTAGAGGTGATAAGTTGTATGTTTTACACGAGACCAAAATTTTGTTCTGCCTCGTGCCTTTAAATCACTCATTGTGCTCAGTAGTCTATATTAGAATCAATTCTAGACTACTTCGCTAGTTCGTGATTTAAAGTCGGAACTCGCAGCACAAATTGATTTTGGTCACTTGTATAACAAATAACTATTTCAGTTACTGTTTTCAGTACAATCTATTTTGGTGCTATTTAGTTTGTTTGAAAAAAAAATTACTATCTTATGAATTATTTGATAGTTTCAAAATACTGCTCTAAACTAATGTCACCAATTTTTCATTTATTGTTGTTATTTTGTCTCTAGGTTGTATAATAATACATATTTTGATATTTTAATCCAACAGCGCCCTCCTACTGCTTTGCATAACAATGTAATAACGGTATAATGGTATACTCATTAAGATTCCTCAAGAAACAATTTAAGCCGCATTGAAATCCATCAAGTTGAGAAGCCAATACAATACAGACGACCTTCGTCAAATAGTAGGGTACTATTAGTAATGTCGACGTAATATCTACCAAAATTCATGAACGCATCATGTCTTTGGTTCGGTTGAAACTTTTCTTTTAGAAGTTCAGTTACTCACATGTCACCTTTCCATGCCGGCACGGGTTCTGGAATCCAGCATAAAGCCAGCAGCAGACAAAAATTCTGACATCGCATTTCGGTGACTCACGCGCAGCTGTCAATGGCGGCACACGCCGCAGGATTATTACACGTTAAGGCACATCGTTACCGTATTTGTTACGTTTAAGGCTATCAAATCACACTATTCTCTAATTTCTATAGTCACAAGTTGGGGAAGAAGGCCTCTACTGAAGCGAAGCATGAAGACTTAATATCTATAAGTAAATAAATTTTGTTTGGAAGTTGTCGAGTAGTTGTAAAGTTCACAACGCGGTGTTGTAAGCGCGGGGCGCGTGTGTCCGCGGCGACGCACGTGCAGCGTCTATTCTGGGCGGGCGGCGGCGGCGGCGGCGGCGGGCGGCATCGAGCGGCCGCGAACTAGGTCGGTCACCGAGCTTCTGCCGCTCGCAGCTCCGCTCCACAGGCACTCGCCGAGCTTCGCGAAAGCCCCGCGGAGTGGCGCGAGTGGGCGACCGCTACAACCATAATTTACCCGAGCGTTTATCTAAGTAAAAGTGATATTAGACGGTTCATTTTTCGTTCATTTTCGCCGTTCATTCGGTTTTTTTCACTCGAAATTAAATGTCTGAACACAAAAATGAAACACGAATTTTGAATAAATTCATTAAAGAACTGAACTAACAGTGTTGGATATTGGTATAATGGCAGTTTTCAGTTTACGCTCCGATACAAAGTATCAAACAAGTGATTGCCCTGACCTCGACGCAAAGTTGACAACTTGACAAGTTTGCTTTTACGCTTGAACATTTATATCTGTAATCTGGCAATGTTGCAGTAAAATAACTTTGTTAAATGAATAACTAACTAGTTTGTAAAAAGTTGTAGTTTTAACTTTCTTTTCCTCTTACACTTACCTCAAGCATTGGGAAGCTCTTCGGGGAAGCTCATTACCGAAAATAAAGTAGCCTGTAAAACTAAGTAGAAAACTAGCTAAAGATCCATTGCGATGTGCTTATTTACATATGTCACAAAATCATGCCAACAAGTATATTAAGTACACGCTGAAATTTTAATCATTTGGTTCCCGCAGTGGGGTGGCTCCACTCATGATTACAAGCAACTTTTACTATAGGGCCAACCCAAAAAATCCGCTGTTCCATACATTAAGGTCGAGTAGATATTGCGCTTTTGTATGGAACAGCTGATTTTTTTTCGCGATATGAGGGTTGGCCCCACAGTAAAAGTTGCTTGTAATCATGAGTGGAACCACCCCACTGCGGGAACCAAAGGATTCAAATTTCAAGCTTTATATCCGTATCAAAAATAATATTTTTTTACGAAAGTTCAATTAAACCACCCATAACCCACCAAGCGGGCTCAATGCGCATTGGTTTTTAAAAAGTTATTGAATTTAATTACATTCGAATATATAACTTTAGGTTGACCAAAAAACTACAGACAAGGAAACAGATAAAATGACTATAATTAAGTAATTGAATATCGCCGCTATCTAAATGAAAGCTTTCTATCAGAAAGATTAAAGTACTCGTACATAGAAGATTGTGCTATTTGCACATTACATTTTTGGATATATGCACAATAAATGGATATATCAACTATAATTTGACGATAAATTACCGAAAACATTGAACTATTTGTTGGCAGTAAGTATAAATAAAAAAATAAGTAGTACTAAATAATATACTAGAAAAAATACGACTCGCACCAGATCAATACTCAGACGGGAATCGAACCCGCGACCTTTGGATATCCGGTCCAATGCTCTGACCGCTGAGCTACCGAGTCACTAGTGACATCGCCGAATTTCTTCTAGTATATCCTACTCTTACGCTGCAAGCCAGCGTTATTTCACCAATGTAAGGAATTACCTCGACATTCAATTGAAATATCTTTCCAGATATTTGGCAATCGATTAAGATGAAATAGCTATATAATTTTTAAATTTGAGATTTTTGCATTCACAATGCTATTTTTACACAATACTAAATAATATACTAGAAAAAATACGACTCGCACCAGATCAATACTCAGACGGGAATCGAACCCGCGACCTTTGGATATCCGGTCCAATGCTCTGACCGCTGAGCTACCGAGTCACTAGTGACATCGCCGAATTTCTTCTAGTATATCCTACTCTTACGCTGCAAGCCAGCGTTATTTCACCAATGTAAGGAATTACCTCGACATTCAATTGAAATATCTTTCCAGATATTTGGCAATCGATTAAGATGAAATAGCTATATAATTTTTAAATTTGAGATTTTTGCATTCACAATGCTATTTTTACACAATACTAAATAATATACTAGAAAAAATACGACTCGCACCAGATCAATACTCAGACGGGAACCGAAATTCGGCGATGTCACTAGTGACTCGGTAGCTCAGCGGTCAGAGCATTGGACCGGATATCCAAAGGTCGCGGGTTCGATTCCCGTCTGAGTATTGATCTGGTGCGAGTCGTATTTTTTCTAGTATATTATTTAGTATTGTGTAAAAATAGCATTGTGAATGCAAAAATCTCAAATTTAAAAATTATATAGCTATTTCATCTTAATCGATTGCCAAATATCTGGAAAGATATTTCAATTGAATGTCGAGGTAATTCCTTACATTGGTGAAATAACGCTGGCTTGCAGCGTAAGAGTAGGATATACTAGAAGAAATTCGGCGATGTCACTAGTGACTCGGTAGCTCAGCGGTCAGAGCATTGGACCGGATATCCAAAGGTCGCGGGTTCGATTCCCGTCTGAGTATTGATCTGGTGCGAGTCGTATTTTTTCTAGTATATTATTTAGTATTGTGTAAAAATAGCATTGTGAATGCAAAAATCTCAAATTTAAAAATTATATAGCTATTTCATCTTAATCGATTGCCAAATATCTGGAAAGATATTTCAATTGAATGTCGAGGTAATTCCTTACATTGGTGAAATAACGCTGGCTTGCAGCGTAAGAGTAGGATATACTAGAAGAAATTCGGCGATGTCACTAGTGACTCGGTAGCTCAGCGGTCAGAGCATTGGACCGGATATCCAAAGGTCGCGGGTTCGATTCCCGTCTGAGTATTGATCTGGTGCGAGTCGTATTTTTTCTAGTATATTATTTAGTATTGTGTAAAAATAGCATTGTGAATGCAAAAATCTCAAATTTAAAAAAATAAGTAGTAGTAAATATCAAACAAATAAATATGTTATGTTTGTAATAATTAAACCAGGTGTAAATCTTGGCATCTAGATTAATTAGTTCGGCTGCTACTGTTTGTAATTTGGACCTTGGACAGCTTGATTCTTTAGCAAAAATTACTTTAATCCAATTCAAACTCACGAATAATTAATAGAGAATTTTTTTAAGGGGTAATCGACGTATTTTGTTGCGTACAGGGTTAAGTAGTGTACGGCACGTACTTAAGCTATCAAATACATAAGTACATCTTTGAGTACCTATTGCTCCACTTAATTCAATTAATCGATATTTTGTTGGGACTAAAACACATTTTATGAAGGTTTACGGAAAGTCGATTTCCAAATAACAAGAGAGTAGTAGAGACCTATAATCAAAATGAAAATATGAATTCGTACTTTAAATTGCTCAATTCTCTATGAAAGGAAATATAATGGATTTGTGAAGCCACGAGGGTTGTTTGTTCTTTGTGATTGTGTTTGGGTTCACGTATTCAATAAACAAATATTTACGGAAATCCTTTTCACTGACGCAACAACCCTGTAACAGGGAAAAACTCTGGAAGCAGCTTTGATATTCATACTCTTTGAAGATAAGTAAACATATTGTTCATCCAAAATCTTTATATACTTACCCAGCTTATAAATAAAAAATGTATTAAAAGTATTAGCAATTAAGTTCTTCAGGTTATACTTACTCGTTAAATTAACAAAATAATTATTTTTCCAATATACATTTTCCTTCCATAAAAAAATAACATGATTTTCATGTTAATTAGTTTTTTTTTTAATTTATTTATCACATAAATGTTTTACAATAGACTTATTCACTATAGCTAACACAAAGGAAACCACTTATAGGTTTGTAGGGGAGACCGGTCTAAAACCGTATAGCTAAGAACAAACCTATATAAAATCGAAATAAATGAAAGTTACATATTGATAATTTAACTCGTTTATTAGAGACTCTCATTGGCTATATAAATTTACAAAAAATAAAACTATAATCAGCATAATAACAAAAAATAATCAACACAAACTAAACCTTGACGAATTACGATTTTGCCCCAGGGGCTGGACAAAACCGTATAGTATATACGATTTTGCCCCATACGTTATCAACCTGAAACCAAAGAGTCCCAGCTTTAACTGTTAGTAGATTCCTATATTATTCCTTAGCATTTTGATAAAAACTTATAAACAAAAACATCAATTTGGCGTAGTTTCGGGTCAAAACCGTATACTGATTACTGGTCGATATTACCCCTTACGGTTTTGCCCCACCGACCAAAACAATATTATTTAACATTAACTTGTCATTATAATGCAGATCCGGAACCAAAACTTTGTTGATGATTAAGTAAAAATACAAAGTTTCAGGTTAATAACATTGCATTTACCTATAAATAGGTAAAAGATTTAATTGTGAATATATTTTGATGACAATAGAATTAGATCAAAACACCTCCAAATAATAATTATGTGATTTAAGGTTAAAGCTCGTGCCTGCAGCGACAAATGTCTGTTGACAGATTGATCCTGTTGGCTACTTGCTATGATCTGCAAATGCGCGGCTTATTCAAAATAATAACTGACACAGCTTTACCGTACGGTTTTACCCTGGTATACGGTTTTGTACGGGTCTCCCCTATAATGTGTAAGGATTCTACAACGAGATTATCGAAATTATTGTTATTTCTTACAATTTTAGCACTTGTGCATGTAAACAATGATTCAATATTATTATAGTTTCATTTTACATAAAACATGAAAAAGAAAAAGTCATTACAATCCACTTTCCAAAAAGTATTGTTTTAATTTATTATTTATAGTTATTGCGGTTCTTTCACAACATTCATTGGTATCACATGAATGCATGCACTCTTTTGAAAGGTGAGAGCGTGAGTATCAAAAAAACGGCAAAAAAAATACAATTTGTATGGGAGCCCAACTTAAATACTCGTATTTATTTTATTATATTTATAGCGGCAACAGAAATACATCATCTGTGAAAATTTCAACTGTCTAGCTCGGTTCATGAGATACAGCCTGGTAACAGACAGACGGACGGACTGTGGAATAGGGTCCCGTTTTTACCCTTTGGGTTCGGAACCCTGAAAACAATATATGTAACTTGCTTTCATACAATATCCCTCCCGTTTTATTGCGAAATTCAAGTACAAAGTTCTCGATATTATTCCCTTTCGCCTCTGAAGTCGAAATGATGAAGCCATAAGGGACACCGAGCAGTAAAAACCTTTTTTTCTGGACGGCTTGTTAAATTGAATGTCAGCGCTTGAAACAAAAAAGGTACGTTTGATATTTAACGGAAAATAAATGAAGCAGATATTAAAGGTAAAACCCGATTCATGTCTTTCTAATCGACAGTAAGTTTTTACTGTCGATTAGATTTATATTAGAGGATTATTATATATTCAATCTATCTTTTAGATATATTCAATCTAAAAGATAGAAGGAAATGTTTAAAAAAAACCGCGAAAATAGCATGAAAATGTATCGAAATCCTGAAACTGAGAACTCAGACCCATCAATCTTTTAGAATGCTGATCAGATCAGTTGGGTGTGTATAGCGATCTGAATCTCCTCCATTTACTCCCTGGATGGCCATCATCAGATCACAGCACGGTACATCCCTGGCAGAAAACCAAGGCTTCAAATTTACCTCGTTTGTATGAAAATAACACCTGTATCCCTAGACAAAGTTGATGAGTATATTACGGTCATGATATATCTTTTTGAAATCCTTATAATATGCCCTTTAATATGACACCCATATTGCAGTATTGTAAAAAAAAATTTTTTTTCACTAGATACGTATAATAGCACCGTACAGCCGCCATGTTGGTTTTTTTATAACGCCACCTTCTTAAGAACACCTGGGCTGACAAGACAAATCTAACGATATCTTAATCATAGAAATCCGTTCAGCCGTTTGAAAGATATGAGGTAATAAAGAATATTATTTACAAACATACAAGATACGCGCGAAAAACATAACCCTTTCTTTGCAGTCAGGTAAAAAATATGGAAAATAATGCTTTTTTTTGGTTTGTATTTAACTGTACCGACATCATAAAATATACTAATCTAACCATCGGAATAACAAAACATGGATCTGATGATATGGTGATGATTCTGATATTTCTGACGGATATCATTGAGTTAGCGGGATAATTTTGATACCTACTTAAAAATAATATTTTCCCTCGTTTATTGCAATTTTTATGTAGTCACTGTCTGCATTGTTTCTGATTTTTTTATTACAGATAACGCAAGTATAAATCTTATATAAATTTACTTCATAATATTCTTAAAGATTATGTTGCATTAAATACAAATTTTAAAAGCGAAAAGATGTCACCAAGAATCATGAAGAAGCAATTTATTGAAATCGGAACGTCTGTAGGTAGCGTTTTATTGTATTGCCACTGAAGATAAACTAGTGCTCGTAAAAAGGGATTCATCAAAACTCAAGGGATTTAGGGAGGATCGGCGGAAGAACGGAAACTTTTTTTTGATTTTTTTATATATTATAAGTGTAATAATACATATTTATAAGTATACCTATTACGAATACAATTTTTGAACAAAACAATTCGCATTGTACTTTTGGTCAACCTACATTGTTTTCGTGTTTATTTTCGAACTTTAATTATTTATTCTGGACCCAATTCAAAATCCATTTAAATAAATAATATATTAAGTTCCTTTAATCATAAACAAGACTACTGAAAGACTAAATGCGAAGATAGGAGTACCCAAAACAGATTTTTTAGTTAAATAGTGAGCGCGTAAATAATCAAAAGAGGTAAGAACCAACTCATCAAAATATCGTATACCTACACAACGGCGAGAAACCAAGCAAGGGCTATTTTTTATCTTTCCCCAAGCTGTGTTCGAGTGTGTTATATTTATTATAAGAAAAACATAAAAGAAAGGAACTGTGCAAAAACTAAAGTCAAGTCGAGGGTAAAATGGGTTTTATGTACGAGTTATACACTCTGCTTTTCACTTCGATTGTGAGGAAATTAAACAAAAAATTTTAGTGACAAATTATATAATTTTGGAATGTGCTTATCAAGGGCTTTCATTTGATACCCATATTCAAAAATTGAAAAAAAAAATTTTTTTTAAATATTTAGTGACAAATTATATAATTTTGGAATGTGCTCACCAAGGCCTTTCATTTAATACCCATATTAAAAAATTGAAAAAAAAATATTTTTTTAAATATTTAGTGACAAATTATATAATTTTGGAATGTGCTCACCAAGGCCTTTCATTTGATACCCATATTCAAAAATTGAAAAAAAAAAAATATTTTTTTAAATATTTAGTGACAAATTATATAATTTTGGAATGTGCTCACCAAGGCCTTTCATTTGATACCCATATTCAAAAATTGAAAAAAAAAAATTTTTCTTAATTTTTAGTGCAAATTACATAATTTTGGAATGTGCTCATCAAAGCCTTTCATTTGATACCCATATTCAAAAATGGTTTTTTTTTATTAAGGCTTTTCAATTGATACTCATTTTCAAAAATTAAAAAAAAAGTAGGTGTTAAAATATGGATTATGATTAAAAATGAGGAAAATAACAAGTTTATTTAACGAAGTTTAATTGCATGTGTGGCTGTTTACCTGACAACCTTTGTCTTAGAGCCGAACTTAGACGAAGATTTTACTTTATGCTCTAGAGCATGAAAAGCGATTTTATGCAGCCTATACCCGACATAACGACGAACTTTACGAGCATGAGAAGTGAAAAAATAAATGTAGTGGCGGCGCTAGTTTCACTACCTACAGCGCCTTAAGGCAAAGGCATAAAAAACAGCCAGTATTACTAATAAAGTAAGTTAATATTTTTGTGTTTTTGTTACAGATAAATAATGTTTATTTATTATATTTTATCTCCGAAAGTTAATTTTATTCATAAAATGTTGACCTCTTTTCTGACATAAAACTCTTTGCTATGATTTTAAAAAGTACCGTTCGTTTTAGATGGAGCATCTTGATAACCCGTGCGTTTTACATTACATTACCGCACAAGTACGTAATGCGATACAATACGATATTGAAATTGGTGTAATAAGAGACCCTTTACGAACAAATAATGTTATAAAAAGATATAAAATGCTTTCAAGACGTTAAGTAATCGTCGTCGCGAGTGTCGCGACCAAGAATGAGACGTCTCGTAGCACTACGGCGCGGCGCCACCCTGGCGCGCCACCGTAGCGTACGCAAACAATCGTAGCTGGAGACGCTGATTACGATTATTCACTTTAAGCCTATATAAAGTAGGACGATTTTTGTTTACACGTTTAGTCGATTAAAGAGTCGCTACACAAGTAATTGTAGCTAGATGCTGATGATATTATTAAGGCTGTGCCTAGATAGCAGGACGATTTATTACAATTTATTATACTTCGTCCGTGTGGACATTCGGAAAATCTCTAGAAAAATTTGACCGGAATAAAAAGGTCCTCTGTTTTAAATTATCTAAAGCCGTTTTTGTGTAAATGTGCATATTATATTTTTTTAAATTGATGGTAGGTATATTATTTTTAAATGCGACTACCTTTAATATAGATTACTAAAGTCTAGCAGCACAGCAACAGGTACAGTCAGCAAAGTTATGACCTTAACTGTTTGAAAATAAATCGCTTGCAAGGACATGGAACTAAAAGTTCGTCTTTACCTGCATCCATTGTTTCTATCAAAAGATGCTTTTGTGACTTTTGGGTTAATGCAAGACAATACAGACTACTCAATCTAAAAAGGAAGTGTTCAGCTCATAGTTTTGCTGACAGTACATAACTATAGCTATCTATAGGCACTGATGACGATTATTTACTTTAAGGCTTTAGAAGAATATTTGATACATTATTGTGTATAATTGCACATTTAGTGTGAATTAAAAAAAATGTACAACAAAAAGACCCTTTGCTTTAATCTAAAACTTATTTATTTGTACATCTCATTAATTTCTTTACAAACTTTCGGAGTGAAATTTTATGTAAAACTTTTATTTATTTTTATTTATTTTATTTTATTTTTTATTCTTTGGAAAACCAACAGCAAGACAAACAAAATAATATCTAAAATATATAAACAGTCAGCTAATTAAAGGTCTTCACATATATAAAACATTATTTTAAATGTGGATAAGTGTGGACAAACCAGCACAGCATAATAGCAAATTAGCACTTGAAGTACTTAATCTAACACTTAATACAGATCTAAAAAAAACAAATGACTAACCAAACACTACGTAAAGAAATCCTCACATATTAGACGCCTCGCAGTTGCTAATCCAGAGTAATAAATATCAAACTTTTTGCTTTTACACAAATCATTAAGACTTTTGCTTGCTCGCAGCAGGAAGGAGTTTCGGCGGTAGTTAGACGAGTCAGGGGGTACGCGAATAGGGGTGTAGTGTCTAGCTGACCTAGACGGGATATTGAAATTTAGTTTTGAGAGAAGCTCAGGAGAGTCAACTTTGTTCCATATAATTTTCAATAGGTAGGTTATATCTGACACTTCTCGTCTTTTAAATAAAGGAAGAAGGTGAAATTTTGAGCATAGGTTTAAGTAATCATTCGAATCATAGGGAATCCGCAGGCGGTAACATAAAAATTTTACAAATTTCATTTGAAGACGCTCAATGCGATGAATGTATTTGTTAAATCGGGGGTTCCAGATCTAAAAGAGTTCAAATTCGTATTGTCATAAATCATTTGCAAGTTTTTTGTCTTTTCGTTATATTGTGGTAACTTTGATTTCCGAATAACAAGTACGACCCGTCAGACAAAACCTTCAATCGAAAAGAATAGGAAAAGTACTATTAAAGTATATACTTACCTAAATATTATGTACAATACGAAACTTACATAGATGGCCAACCTAAATATGTACAATACGAAACTTACATAGATGGCCAACCTAAATATGTACAATACGAAACTTACTTAGATGGCCAACCTAAATATGTACAATACGAAACATACATAGATGGCCAATCACAATGTTATTGAATCATAGTATGAGAATTTTAGTGCCTATTTACGAACCTAGACAGATCAATTTTCTAAAAGAAAGCAAACATAATGCGAAACTAACAAGTTCATTGAGCAAACCATAACAAGTACCTTCTCCTTTAATGAAACCTGAAGAAGAATTGTAAAGTGCCGCAGGCGATCCTGCAAACCTCGTTTACTCAGGGGAAAATAAAGAATTCATCATTCCAGAACCATAGACAAACAAATCGTTGCGTCAGTGCAGAAATAAATCTTCGTCGTAATTAAATTACTAACCAAAATTAATTTTCAGTTAATTAACATATTTTAGCTGAAAACCTTCAGTGCAAACTTCGATCAAGAATAGCCAAGATAACGCTTCACGAACTAAAACAGTACGCAAAAATGGCACCTCAAATAGCTTCCCACTTACAAACTTGGCGCTTATTTTGTACACAATCACCTCTTATTATGTACAAACTCACATTTTATATCACTTATTTTGTACAAAATAAGCTTATTTCGTACAAAAACACATCTTTTATTACTTACATTGTGCAAAATAACCGCCCAGTTTGTAAGTGGAACGCGCTATTTGAGGTGCCATTTTTGAGACTCTGAGGACATCTAGAATATTCTTGATCGAAGAGTGCAAACCAAACACTTTATGTCGACATGAGGTCATCATCTATTAAGCAACATTTAAATGCACCAACACGTCGTCGCAATATTAATAAGTATCTGTGTTATTTCAAAGTTCTTTTCTCTAATTACTACTGAATATTGTATGAGATCCACGTCGATAGCGCAAGGCCAGGGCGGGCGCGGCGGGGTCTAGGCGCCGCCTAGCCGCGCCGCTCCGTGTTAAGCGAACTTCCCACGGTGGGTGATGTGGCGGACCAAAGGCGGACCACAGATATTATAAATCAAAATAGAAGGGCAACAAGGCTCTTTTTAACGACAAAAAGCGTGTCATCATATTTACAAGTCCGCCCACAATAAAACGCTTTTAGCTGCATAATAGGAAATATTATGCATCAATTTTCTTTTTGTATCAAAATCAAAAGTATATTGCGTGAGAAAATCAACTGTAATATTAAAACTTTTCTCGTGCGGTTTTTTCTCGTGATATAGTTACTTGAAGTTAGCACGCAGCAGTAGGGCTTTCAATCCGAATACTTCGAATACTTTGAATAATCGCCTTATTTTGCTATTCGAATACTCAAGTCGGTGATATTCGAATCAGCACCCGCAGAAAACGCTCTATACAAAACGGGCATGATTTGTGACGTCACCGGTCACGTTTCAGGCACGTTTATTATAGAGTTAGCCAAAAATTTTCAATTATCTCCCTAAATTTTGCATTTTGCGTTTTGCGAAACATAATGTGTCGTACAAAATATTATTTCTTATTTGATATTTTATCTGACTGTTAAGTGCATTATAGGTACTTAATCTGAAAATGAAAAAAAAAACGTTATTTTCCCCTGATTTCATCGTGCGATAAAACTAAAAGAATACTCATACATATACAATACGTCCGCAGCGATCAAGCTCTTCGGTGACTTATGTAAATTCCCTAAAATGACACGTTACATAATATGTAAAAAATCTGACAACTTCTATGGGAATAAACTAAATATAAATGTAAAAAACTTAATTTAAATGTACTTAAACACAAACAGAGGAGCTCGGTGGCGCAGTGGTTTAGCGCCTGGCCCAGCGATTGCGGAAGTTATGCAATTAACACCCACCAATCCGCATTGGGCCGGCGTGGTGGGTTATGGCCCATCCTCCTTACCACCCATAAGGAAGGCCTGTGCCCCAGCAGTGGGGACATCAAAAATGGCTGATGGACAAACATAAACAGATTTTCAATACAAACACAATAGAAATTTTTGCTGCTATTCGAAATGCTCGAATTCGAATCGAACTTGATATTTTTGGTGCTGAGGGTAGTGAGACTGACTGATCCGCACTGTACGCGACGCACGCTCACATTTTCCATTACGTTTTAGATGCGGATCAGTGTGTATAAAATCCGTTTGACGATGCGGGTCTTTAGACGCTCCTCATTAAAAGTCTACCTCGCAAATCCTTCAACTCTTTAATGACTGCTATTAAAATCTTCTAAAGAAATCTCGAGCTTAGTAGGTGTCGTTTTACGTTACAAAAGTAAGACTTAAAGCTGAGTAGACGAGACATTGAATTGAACTACTCTGCAGGTAGATAATCTGTCCATTCTTTGAGGCTTATTACTTTCTTAGACTTACAAAATGCCAAATGGGTATCGGGCGCTCACTTGCTGCTTCTAATAGAACTTTACTATGGTAATGGATTTAGTTAAAAAAAACAAACACCGGACAGGTGAAACTAAATAAAAGCTTGTAAAAAGGGCACTATCATATTATTTTGTCTTTAAAGTAATACTTTTATTTCCATCAAGTTAATTTGCAAATATAAATTATAAACGTGCAAAATCCAATAAACTTTAAACAGTGGCAGGCATTGCAGTGGCCCATTTTCATCCGTAGTGAAATTTTTCGAACACGTTTTTTTTCGGTAGGTATGTCGCATTTTTAAAGCTTGAATAAAAAAAAGTCATGGCAATAGTCATCCATATTTCTGTCGAGATGCTTTTTAGGGTTCCGTACCAAAATGGTAAAAAGGAACCCTTATGGTGTGACTAAGTCCGTCTGTCTGTCCGTCTGTCTGTCACAGCTGGATATCTCGAGAACTACTAATGGTATCAACTTGAAATTTGGAATAGTTAAAGATGACCTTTGTCCAACTATTTTGCAAATAAGAAAAAAATAAATAGTTTTTTTACAACAGGGACTGAAAAGGGGTCTTAAAAATTTTAAGTGGGGCGACTAGGGCATGTGGGGTATCATATAAAAGAGCGCCATTTGTACATTTTAAAACATTTATTTTTATTTTTTTAGGCCGCATAGTTTCCGACTTATGACGAAAAATGTAAAAAAAAATATTGTTCCCCCCCTTTATCTCCGAAGTTTGCAAAGAGAAAAATCTGAAATAATTCTATGTGATAGTAGTTTATGTAAAGATTACAGGAAAAATAAAACGATGTCTCAATATAACACACTTTTTTAGAAATTCAAAAAACAAACAAAAAATTATTTAGTTCCTTTACCAGTCAACAGATAGCCCTGACCTAAGAAAAAAATATTTAGTTCTACTATCGGTCAAGAGATGGCGCTGGCCTAAGAAAAAAAATAGTTCCACTATCGGCCAAGAGGTGGTGCTGACCTCATACTGCAATAATATTTTTATTATTCTACAGCTCTGCAGTGTATTTATTATGATGGTACGGAAACCCTCGGTGCGCGAGTTCGACTCGCTCTTGCTTGACCGGTTTTTTGAATTACATAATTACGACGCGACGCAGGTAGTATGTACTTAGTGCTTGTCATTCAGGTAAGATCAAACAGTTTGAACTTATCGCTAGAAAGGATGAGCACGTTTTCATCATGTCTTTCAATATAGAAGAGTTTATCAGTGCTGTTCAGGCTAAAACTCCAATTTGGCAAAAGTTTTTATAATAATAATAATAAAAGCTCTTTATTCATGCCAAAATTACATAGTCACAACAGAAATAGCTATAGTTATACACGTAGTAAACAAGTTACAAGGACAGATTTTCAAGCAAAAGGAAATAAAATAAAGTCTTAGCTGACCCTACTAGGTTATGGAATAACCTGTAATTAGGGATTCAGCCCCTACCCCATATTAAACCTTAAAATAATATCATAGTGGCTAGTATATAGGATAACTATTACATTTTATTTTATCTTACTTTTAACGTAACACAACGTAAAATAAAGACCAATGAAATATTACATTATTACATAAGAAGAATGCACTTAAGTTTTTGTGTTTGTGTTGTGTTGTGTGCGATTAGTGATTGTTTAAAGGTGTGTTTGTGTGTGGTGTGTGTGTGTGTGTGGCAAAAGTTTTTGAACTGTTATTGTGTCTAAATAAAAGAAAAACACGAAAACAGAAATGTTCTTAAACTGCTATGGAAGGCAATTGCTGTGTCATTATTAATTTCATACACACTTATATTCAAATTTTTGTCATATCCGACTTGAAATAAGAATTTTCGATTAAAAATAAAAGATCGTCGACCAATTTCTCACTTGCGCAAAACGCCTGGCGGCCAACATGCACATGAATTCGCCAAGTCCGCCGCGCCCGCAACCGCGACCGCGCCCGCGAGTTCAACGTGAACGTAACTTAATTTGATGTTGATAAACCATAACACCTAAAAAAATATAAATGAACACGAATGAACCCATATATTGGACTGGACCCACACCCACATAATACCACTAAAGTCGAACTATAATAATTCTTCGACTTTATATAAACCTAAGGTTTAAACCTAATCACCAAATACTACACAATTGTTGGATATTTAAGAAGGTTATCATAAACATTGGTAATTTTACTTGTATGTATCATCACTTTTTGAGTAATCTTGAAACACTGTTTCAACTGTTTCACCCGTCCCGGGTTAGTGCATTGGGCCGGAATCCTAAGGGTGCGGGTTTGGGTCCCGTCTGAGCTGCTATGGGTGAGTCGATTTATTCTAATATTTTTTCAGTTATATTAAGTAAAACCGAATGAAGCTGACCTAGATACGGATGAGGCAGAAATAGATAAGATCCTTAACCAAGATCTGCCAATAACATCAACTAGTCCTAATGAAATTAAGAAGGTTATCAATCTAATGGAGGACAAAAAGGCACCTGGATTCGATCTTATTGATAAGAAAGTACTGACTGAACTCCCAAAATAAGCTGTAGTATTTCTCTCTACTTTGTTTAATGGTATCATGAGAACTGGTCACTTCCCAGCCTTCTGGAAAGTATCTCAAGTCATTATGATACAAAAGCCAGGAAAGCCAATAATACATGAAGTGCCATCATACAGACCAATTAGCCTGTTGCCAGTGATCTCTAAAGTGTTCGAAAAGGTTCTTCTACATAGACTGTCAAGAGAACTCTCAGAAAGATCCATAATACCTGATCACCAGTTTGGATTCCGACAGCAGCACGGCACTGTGGAACAAGTTCACAGGGTGTACAGAGACATTCGCGAAGCTCTTGAACGGAAAGAATATTGCTCTGCTGCGTTCCTTGACATACAACAGGCGTTCGATAGAGTCTGGCATAAGGGCCTACTGTGCAAAATAAAATCACTCCTACCTCACACATATTTTGGAATTATAAAATCCTATCTCTCCGACCGCATATTCCAAATCAAGGAAGATAACTGCACATCCTCATTTCACTCAATTTTAGCTGGAGTTCCTCAGGGCTCAGTGCTGGGTCCGATGTTGTATACTGTTTATACATGTGATTTACCACATCGAGATGATGTTGTAGTTGCTACCTTCGCAGACGACACTGTAATCCTTGCCCGAAGCAAATGCCCCAACGAAGCTTCAATGAAGCTACAGAGTAGCATTTGTGAAATAGATAGGTGGCTGACTAAGTGGAGAATAAAGGCTAGTGCCGCGAAATCAGTTCACGTAACCTTCACTCTTCGCAAGGGGAACTGTCCCCCAGTCTCACTACGCTGCAACCAACTCCCCCAAAGCGACTCTGCTAGATACTTGGGACTCTACTTGGACAGACGACTGACTTGGAAAAACCACGTGCAAGCGGGACGAAATTAACATCCGATTCAGAAAACTCTCTTGGATGCTGGGAAGAAACTCAAAACTCTCATTGGACAATAAGTTGCTAATTTAAAAGTCAATTCTAAAGCCAATCTGGACATAATTATGGCATACAGCTGTGGGGCACGGCGTGCGACTCAAGTATTGGTATAATAAAAAGGGCTCAAAACTACATATTGAAACAAATTTCCAACGCACCATGGTTCATAGGAGTTGCTGAACTCCACGAATGTCTTGAAGTCAACACAGTTAAGCAGGAGATCATGTCCAGCTGCGCAAAATACAAAACAAGGCTCTCAAACCATCCAAACCAACTTGCAGTGCAGCTTACTATTCCTGAGGCTGTACGCAGACTAAAAAGACGGCAAGTCCTAGAACTGGACGAAGCCTAAATTGATATGGAGAGGTCTTTCCACTGGGGAAGCCGCTTCTACTGCCAAATTCACCATTCAACTCATCTGTATGAACAGAAAGACTATGAAGTCTTTCTACTGATCGCATGATAAAACCCAAACGAACAAAAAAAAAATTAAGTACCTAACTTAATATATAAAAATAGCATTGTGAATGCTAAAATCAAAAAAATCACTGTTTAAGTAGTTCAAAGCTATTATAAAGTTTGCTCAGTTGATTACAAGCAATTAGGCATAATATCTTGCACACAGTTGTTGTACAACAACAAAGCTCAAAGGAATCTTATATTTAATCTTTTACATCAAAGGGATCATAGAACCGCCTTTTAATATTTCTACATTCTTACCTAAGATAATCCTTATTCCTAACCGAACCTAGCACTTGGTTACTTTTTCTTTGAACCCAATGACGTGCGATACCCGGTAGGTTCTCATGCAATATTATAAGTACCAGAATTAAACCAGAATAATAATCCACATAGATTGTCTATATTCATGTTTAGCACCCTCCTGGGACCACGTTTGTCAACTCCAAAAAGTAAATTAAACGTTTATTTTACGTGACACACCACTGGAAGCAAACATTTGCGTCAACAATTTGTATGTGTGCGTATGTTTTGTACTTGTATGTATAGGTAGGTACGATGGGAATTACACTCAATAGATGGCAGTACTGCAATGGCCATAGTAACACAGACACTAGCTAAAGCTTCATTCCAATAATCTCGGACTATGTACAGTCAGCAGCATATCAAGCTGTACAAAACTGTCAAAAATCTACAATGAATTTTAAACCTTAAGGCGCTCGACTTAAAGTTTAAAAATGATCGAAGAAATTTGACAAGTTGTGGAAGCCTAGCGTGCCGTCCACCGTACAATGATATTTTTTCGTTTCAAGAAATATCTAAAACAGAATTTCCAATCACGAAGTGTGCTTTAGTCACCTACCTAGCCGGTATCATCCATAATCATGATCAAAACATTAACTTGGGGACTTGTACTATTATGTATTCTGTGCTTGGGGGCTTCAAACTTCCTCTTATATTAAGCTAATAACAACTAGGTATATCACTAATACCTATTAGACGCAATATAAAGTTAATATTATTGTAGTGTTACCTATTCAAACCCTCTTTCCTAAAATATTCAGATTTTGGAGATAGGTAAGTAGGCTTATTGATTATGAAGATTAGGCAAATAAAAAATACGTTATATTATTACAGAGAACTTATCCGTACACTAATTTGTAATACAAAGTAATATGAAAAGTAAAGCCAGTAGCAGTAGGTAATTTTTTCAGAAGCATTTTTTTCCTCACTGTCACACTATATAACCTGAAATAAAATTATCTGTCAAAGCAATTTAATTTAATTAAGATCTCCACGCAAAGTTTAGATGGCGCTAGCGGCGAAGCGACCGCTATCAATGGATTTGATTGGTTAAAATACGTCAGAAATGACACTTGATATTTGAAACAGCCAATCTATCGACTTTAGGACTAACGCTTGTGGTGCCATTAGTTCCTCAGTATGCATCCCCATTGCTTGTACGGTCCTTATTGCAATACGATATGCGAGTTTTATAAATTTCATCATCATCATCAGCCTATCATCGTCCACTGCTGAACATTGGCCTCTCCGAGAGCACCTAGTCCCCTAGTTCGTGTCACTACCGAATCAGGGATATTATAGAGAAGTTTTTCTTGCTTGTTTATTTATATAATAATGAAGATAATTTAAATGTTGATTAAAAAACAAATAATTTATTTAATTAAGTTTCTTAGGAGCTAAATTCGGTATATGTTTTGTTCATTAGAATCCTTATAAATCGAGTTTGAAGGTGACCTAAATTTACGATTTTAAGTTAAATTCCGATAAGTTGGTAGCACCAGAATAACTATGGTTGTTATTAAATTGATTTTATTTATTTTCGAAAGTATATTTTTATTATACAAGGTGTTAGTAGCACCCTAGCAAAAACTTTAAGGGATGATTCTACCCTTAGAAATAAGCAACTTTCTCTATGGAACCACGTATCGCAAATGCTTAGTTGTTGAGATTTTGATTTTTCGTTGAGAAGCAAAGCAAGTACGCGTAACAACTCGATAATATCGCGGGTAAACAGTTGTACATTGCGGGTTTCTAAAATTTTGATATTTTGATTATTTTTCTGTAAATTTATGTTCTATGCAAGTAAGACAGACTCTGTGTGATACAAAAATAATAAAAAACACTAAATTTTTTATGCAATAAAAAAATGTTACGACGGAAAATTACACTTCAGATAGATTCAGAATCAAGAGTCGACTATGCCCTGAAAGTTTTTGCTAAGGCGCTACTAACACCATGTATTATAATATTAATGTTATTAATAAAAAACAAAAATTTCTAACAAAACAGATACTTACTTATTAAATTTTGTTTTAATTTTTATTTTGTAAATAATAAAATCTTTATTTATTGCCCACATATCTTTTTTATTTAAAAAATATCTTCATATTGTTTCTTATTATGAAATCCTTCAAATATTTATGTTTTTTATTAATAAATTATCATAATTTAAATGTAAAAATCTTTATCCCGAAACAGGGGACATGAGCTCACGAACTTAGAAGCAGAGCCCATTTTTTATCACGAAACAGTGTTCAATCAAGAGGTCTACAAATAAATTAATATAAAAATAAATTCAAGCTAAAACTACATAATTTATGCATTTAATTACTGTCAAAATACCAATATTCATGACAAAAAAGATTTCAAACTGATATCATGTTTAGTTAAATTTATAAAAAATCTCAAAGTCATAAGAGCCTTAACATGCCGAAGTATGGGACATTTACCTTATATTGAATTATTATTTAGCCTTTGTATGCTGCATGTTGTGTATTTTTGTACATGCTTCAATGATCGGTCATTGAAGCATGTACAAAAGTACAAAAACAGTATAAAGGCTACGAAGAAATCAATGAGTATGACTCAGAATGATTCAGATTGCATTGTAATGATATCGGTATCATCAAAGTAGAAATATCAATAAGTCAAATACTCGTACTAAATATATCAAAATAATGAGATAGTTACCTAAATATTTAAATAGCTACTATTTCAGCGGTAAGGTGGATCTCGTTAAAATCTATTGTTAGCGTATTTCGATGAATTATTCAGTTTCAATCAACTCTGTATAACAGAGAATGGAGGTAGAATAATAATTATTCTATGTTTTAAAGCTATGTTTTAAGAAATTGCAAAACTGAAATTATTTTTCACAAACTTTAAATAATTTAAAGTTTTTAATTTCAATTTTGCAATTTCTTTATTTCAACTTTGTCTAGACAAAATTGATGTGTGACATTATTTAAAAAAAAAACGTTTTTCCGGTTGGTTTGTTTGTTACGCCTTTACGTCCTCTACTCAACCGACCATCATGAAATTTCGCATACACATTATTATCATGGGTGCAATAAAAGACATAAAGTACTATCATCCAGAAAAAAATACTATTCCCGGGGGATACAAAACTTACTTTACGACGATTTTCCGCCATAACAACACGGCCTACTGATATGAATTATAAAAATAATAAATTAATAATATAAATAAATAAACTGGTAGCCTTATCTTATATAGTCCTCGTGGGCAAAAGCTAAACTGTCAAAAAAATATTTCCACGCAAATGAAGTCGCGGGCAAAGGCTAGTAAAGATTTAAATCAGTGTTCAGTTTTTAGTTGCACTTTCTTGATTATAAATTTTTTATTTTTTTATTTTTATTTTATTTATTTATTCTAATTACAACGGCGGATAGTGCCACTTACAGTAACTAGTAATTTACACACAAAAAAAGAAAAGATGATGGAAAAATAACAATAAAAGAAAATAATCATAGAAAATAAGATCACACACAGGTGGATTTCGGTTCTGCCTTCTCACAAAACAACAAACAAATTCTTGAGATTAATTTTAACACATCCGCAAACACATCGCACTCAGGCTGGTTATCCAGAAACTTATTGATATCAGTCAATATGCGGCAAAGAGGTGACTGTGCACGTGCCACTGTACGGGTGCGCGGCGTCACAAACAAGTGACGAGGACGCCCGCCGTGTGTACCGTTCGGGGACGTATAGTTGGCACAATTGGTTGTGCAAGTCAGAGTTGTCAATACTGCCACGTAAAACCTTTAATCCTGTTAAAATTTGGTTAGTTGCTCTGCGCGTTCTAAGGGAATTTAAGCCAAGAGTACCTAGAAGAAAAAAGGTCGGATATAAATGAGGATAATATGTGTACTTGCGCTTGTACAAGTATCTGAGGAAAGCCTTCTGGACTTTCTCGACCATCAAAGTATAAGTGCTTTCATGGGGGTGCCAGACAGAACTACCAGCTTCGAGTTTGCTACGTACGAGTGCGTAATAAAGAACCTTAATTAATTAAGGACTCTTAAAATCACGAGAATGGGGTTGGTAAACTTTTTCGAAAAGAATTGTTTTATATTTTTTTTTGATAGCACAAGTTTGAAGAATAAAGAAAATAATATTATAATTTTTTTATTTCACCTTGTTAACTAAATATATTTTTTTATATTATTATCGCGATAAAATATCGAACATACGGCTGAACACGAAGTTCCTTTGCATTTACTGATTTAAAAATCTGATTGACAGATTTGACAGACAGTGACAAAGAGTAATCATACCTTTGTTTTTTTTGTTTTGAGCAACAACAAAGAAAGTCTTTGGAGCAAAGGCATAACCTACGCATACAGCCGTAATAGTGATTTATTGTACTATGCTGTAAATGAAAAATTTAAATTTTTATTTAAATTAAAATAAAGCATTATATAATTCCGCAATTTGTTATTCCTGACTCCAAAGCCAAAAGCTACCAGAAAATATATAATTCACAACAGTTTTGGAAAAGTTTACCAACCCCATTTCGTAGGACGAAGCCTAAGCGTCTAAAACTTTCTTTTACTACGGATATTATGTGATCATGAAATGTTAATTTGGAATCGAACATCACACCTAGGTCCTTGGTTGACTCCACACGTGTAAGATTATCATCTCCCAGTACATATTGGTAACATGTTTTTACTTGTTTTCTTCCAAATGTCAAGACACAACACTTTTTATTGTTGAATAGCATCTTATTTCTTTTAGCCCATTCAAACACAGAGTCAATATCATGTTGCAGTAATCGACAGTCTTCTTCGTTCTTAATTTCTAAGGCTAACTTAAGGTCATCTGCATACATAATACATTTCGCATTTTTAACAGCTTTACTTATAATAAAAACTAGCTTCTGCCCGCGACTTTCCCGTTCCCGTTCCCGTTCCCGTTCCTAATTCCCGTTCCCGTTCCCGTTCCCGTTCCCGTTCCCGTTCCCGTTCCCGTTCCCGTTCCCGTTCCCGTTCCCGTTCCCGTTCCCGTTCCCGTTCCCGTTCCCGTTCCCGTTCCCGTTCCCGTTCCCGTTCCCGTTCCCGTTCCCGTTCCCGTTCCCGTTCCCGTTCCCGTTCCCGTTCCCGTTCCCGTTCCCGTTCCCGTTCCCGTTCCCGTTCCCGTTCCCGTTCCCGTTCCCGTTCCCGTTCCCGTTCCCGTTCCCGTTCCCGTTCCCGTTCCCGTTCCCGTTCCCGTTCCCGTTCCCGTTCCCGTTCCCGTTCCCGTTCCCGTTCCCGTTCCCGTTCCCGTTCCCGTTCCCGTTCCCGTTCCCGTTCCCGTTCCCGTTCCCGTTCCCGTTCCCGTTCCCGTTCCCGTTCCCGTTCCCGTTCCCGTTCCCGTTCCCGTTCCCGTTCCCGTTCCCGTTCCCGTTCCCGTTCCCGTTCCCGTTCCCGTTCCCGTTCCCGTTCCCGTTCCCGTTCCCGTTCCCGTTCCCGTTCCCGTTCCCGTTCCCGTTCCCGTTCCCGTTCCCGTTCCCGTTCCCGTTCCCGTTCCCGTTCCCGTTCCCGTTCCCGTTCCCGTTCCCGTTCCCGTTCCCGTTCCCGTTCCCGTTCCCGTTCCCGTTCCCGTTCCCGTTCCCGTTCCCGTTCCCGTTCCCGTTCCCGTTCCCGTTCCCGTTCCCGTTCCCGTTCCCGTTCCCGTTCCCGTTCCCGTTCCCGTTCCCGTTCCTAATTCCCGTTCCCGTTCCCGTTCCCGTTCCCGTTCCCGTTCCCGTTCCCGTTCCCGTTCCCGTTCCCGTTCCCGTTCCCGTTCCCGTTCCCGCTCCCGCTCCCGCTCCCGCTCCCGCTCCCGTTCCCGCTCCCGTTCCCGTTCCCGTTCCCGTTCCCGTCCCTGTCCCTGTCCTCGGCCCCTGGATGTGCATATCCAATCCAGGTACAATCATGTCCGCCGTGTTGGACTATGTGTTTGCCTATTTATTTTTAGACATGCTCCTACCAATTTTAAAGTTTGTAATGTCTACTTTATATTCTTTTTCCATACAAAATTTGAACCCCATTTTCACCCCTTTAGGGGTTAAATCATGTCCACCGTGTTGGACTTCAAAATAAATGTCATTTTTGCAATCGTCATCCCAGAAAACCCCAATAACGACATCCATATCTATTTTTGGATTTTTTTTACCCCTTGTCACCCCCATTTTATCCCCATAGGGGTTGAAATACTAACAATAACAATATACGTTGCGTTAGATTTCCATCCAAAAGCCAAATTATAAATTTAGTGATTTTTACTTCGAAAATAAAAGATTTCCTTCAATACACAACTTCATCCCCCTTTTGACCCCTTCGGGGGTAGAATTTTGAAAAACGCTGAGACCCGTATTTATTTATTTTCAATGGTCAGTCTAAACACAAAATTTGAAGATCCTAGCTTCAAAACTGAGGGACTTTCATACAAACTTTGATCCCCTTTCTTACCCCCTTAGGGGGTGAATTTTGAAAAACCCTTTCTAAGTGCACCCCTAGACCTCATAAAGAACCTATGTGCCAAATTTGGAGTCTCCAGACCCAGCGGTTTGGGCTGTGCGTTGATAGATCAGTCAGTCAGTCATTCAGTTCACGATTTTATAAATATAGATAATAATCAAGTTGTTGTTCGATTTAGATTTCGGAACACAGAATTTAGATCGATTCAATTTGACGTGACTAAGTGGGTACGTATCAGAATGTCTAAAGTTAGAATGTCTTAACCTAAAATGGCAAAGTTCAAAATGTCAAAAATTTGAATGTCTAACGATTAAAATGTCGAAAGTTCAAAATGTCAAAAACGAAAATGTCAAACGGTCAGATAGTCCAAAATAAAAATGTCTAAATTCAAATGATCAAAACTTAAAATGTCTAATATTTAAATTACCAATTCATAATAAATGCCAATTACATTTTTTGATGATGTGATGGTAGTAGCAGTCCACCAAAATTGAAGTTGAGAAAGCGTGATTTAAATAAGTTAAGAAATTTTGGCGTTAACATAAAGCTGGAGCTTTTTCAAAATCCATGACGACAAATAATGGATATAATGTAATTTCATTTTTGTACAATATTCAGGAATCAAATCAAACATAACATCATATTATGATGCTTTTCTTTGTGTGTACAAAGCGCAAATAGTAACGGAAACGTTTTTTCACAGTTGTATGTGGGGCCATGAATATCTGAGGAACGGTTTTGAAGGTTCCATCCATAATCCAAAAAAAGTAGCTTGACTCAACAATAGCATGAGTTCTTTCTTGCTAAACAGAATCTCTCTTTTACACTGTGCAAAAGTCCTTTCTTTTATGAAAAAGTTTTTGTTATTGTAAGTTGTCAGTTGTTCATCAATATAAAAATCAAACTCGGTTGGTTCCTTACCTAGTTTTTCTTAATACTTTTTTTTCTCGCGATTTATCATCTATTGCATCGAATCTTTTGTTGGTAAATAGATCGCAATATCGGTACTTGGAGACGCTATATGATTTTGCAGGGCTCACCTTTCCATTATCAGACCACGAGTTTCGAATTCATATTTTTTTTATGTAAAGAACTCATGATTTGGAACACGCATACGAAATTTTATGTTTAGGAACCAAATAATACGCGAGAAAAAAAAACTGAAAATTAAGATTTTCTAGGAAAAATGACAATTTTAGATTTGTGTCGTAATTTTTGACGTTTAATAGCGGCGCACTAAGTTGGTAGCACTACTAAAGGACCGCAGGTCACATGATAGGTGCGAGGAGCGTAGCGACGAGCATGTTAGGTGTACATGAACCCAGCGCGCGAGCCGAGCGAGCGAAGCGAGCGTGCCGCGGTAGCGGCCGGCGAAGCGCCAGAAACGACTTTTTTTACGTGCGAAATTTAGTACGTACGTCCCCTCCCCTCTCCCCACCATTTTTAGCCTCCCCTGCTTAATTTCCAAATTTTTTGTTTTTTTTAACCATTTTAAAAAAAAGTATCCATCTCCTAACTTTCAAACTTTAGGGAGGAGTTATTAAATATTTAAACTACAAAGAATTGCTCACAAAATGTTGCAAGGCGATAAATGAAAAAAAAGGCGAATTGTTGTTTTAAAATCATTGTAAACCTTTGACTTATGGACCATTGATATTTTAACTAGTTTGATATTTGAACCGTTTGACATTTTAAATTTTGCTATTATGAAGTTATACATAATGATTTTTGACATTTTAAACAATTTGCATTTTGATTTTTGACATTTTGAACTTTGCCATTTTAAGTTTAGACATTCTAACTTTAGACATTCTAACTTTAGACATTCTGATACGTACCCGACTAAGTAGGTAGGTACTGGTGCATCGTTGCAAAATGTTCGACACAATAACGGGGAGCCCCAGGTAGGCCGTAGTCGGGAACACGCGCGGCTCGCGCGAGGAACGAACAGCTGTTCACACCTACCATGTGAATTCACTAGAAAGAGAACACACTCGAATCACAACAACGTGAGTTTCAAGTTTATGAAAAACAAATCCTTTATCAATTATTTATTTGCAAGTCACATGTCATGCTTTATGCCGATTTTACAGTAGAAGATTTCCTTTTATACATTAGTTATAAACTAAGGGTTAATTTAAAAACACAAATAATATCGTTATTGCATCAACAAATGAAACTGTTACGTGAACCGAATAAATAATAGCACCTTCTTACTTACCTTGTCTAAAAAAACAATCATAACAGCAAAAACTTACGTCGTGGACTCTCAAACTTTTTTTTTAATTTTAATTAATGTTAATTTACATTTAACAAAACTTTTGTCCATAGTGCCATATGTTAGTAGGTACTCCATGCTTCCTTGTTTTTCTAGTTCTTTAGAACAATCACAAAAAAAAGGCTTATATAGTCAGGTGAGGTAAGTGAAACACCGGGGCAAGTGAAACACCCAACCATATCTAAGAAACTATCGTGAGTGTCAATAAAGCAGGAATGACGAATTACTTCCCTTAATACAACACAGATATCGCTGCGATCATTAAACTAGCTAGTAATCCAAAAAGAAATTCATTAGATGTCAAAATGCAAAACACGAGTGATAGGCGGGAACATATTTTTACAGTGCCTTGCTGTTTTCTTATCAAAATAGTACCAAAAACTGAGTTTCATCGAAATCGGCCCACAAACAACAAAGTAGGCCGCCATCTTGGTTTCTTTTTAACATTGCGTTGCTGTTTTCTTGTCAAAAAAGTACCAAAAACCGAGTTTCATCGAAATCGGACCACAAACCAAAAAGTTGGCCGCCATCTTGGATTTTAATATTTTTAACGTTGCGTTGCTGTTTTCTTGTCAAAAAAGTACCATAAACCGAGTTTCATCGAAATCGGGCTTCAAACAAAAAAGTTGGCCGCCATCTTGTATTTTTTATATTTCTAACATTGCGTTGCTGTTTTCTTGCCAAAATAGTACCAAAAACCGAGTTTCATCGAAATCGGACCACAAACAAAAAAGTTGGCCGCCATCTTGGATTTTTTAATATTTTTAACTTTGCATTGCTGTTTTCTTGACCAAATAGTACCAACAACTGAGTTTCATCTAAATCGGCCCGCTAACACCAAAGTTGGCCGCCATCTTGGATTTTCAAATTATTTAACATTGCGTGGCTGTTTACTTGGCAAAAAGTACCAAAACCGAGTTTCATTCATCGAAATCGGCCCACAAACAAAAAGGTGGCCGCCATATTAGATTTTTTCCTTTTTTTTCTAAAGCTTACCCTACCTATTTAAGGTTTGTCACCCCTGACCATCGCAACTATGTTTCACTTCCCCCGTATTATGTTTTTTTGATAAATCTTTCAAACTGGACCCTATTTTATGAGAGTTTGATACATTTTGGATATTACCGGTTTAACATGATCCTTTTGTCCTGTTTTTAACCGACTTCCAAAAAAGGAGGAGGTTCTATGTTCGTCTGTATATTTGTTTTTTTTTGTGTATGTCCACCGATTACTCGAAGACGGCTGGACCGATTGAAATGATTCAAACGTAGGGGCTTTTAGAATAAAAAAAGGACTTTGTACTCCAGCCTCACCCGACTTCAATAGACGTATTTTTATTATAACGAATATTATTTCTTGCTTTTTAGAGGTAGCTTTTTTAAGTCGGTTTTTTGTTTTTAATTAAATGGACACATTATTTAAAGCTATTTTGGCCACTGTTTCACTTCCCCCATGTCAGGAGTAAGTGAAACACTTCTTAACCTTTATATTATTTTCGTGATTGTGTTGCTTATTGCAAGTCTTTAGATATTTATTTTCATACCGTTAAAGGCTGATTTAATTAGGAGTACATTGCCTACACAGCTACTTTAATTGCGAGTTTTATAGCTTTACTAAACCTTGTTAAATAAATATAAAAATAAAGTATGTTTCACTTACCCCACCTGACTATATATATATTTTTTTTCATTTCGTTAAAGTATTCATGACATCGCCTCTTTGCGATGACAACGTAACATCTGTCTTGTTTTTAAAATGTCACATTGTCACAATATGTCTTTACGATGACAACGTGACCTTTAAGAGACCCTAGCTCCGTAGGTACATACATACTTCCTACATTAACTGCGACCCGTAGTAGGCGTTGCTAGTATCGATCTCGTAAAATACGCCGGCCGGATGGCGAGAAGGCCACCCGTGGCACTGAGGTGTACACGCTATAATTTTATTTAGGACATTTAGCAAACATTTGTATAATTTAGATCAAAAATTTCAACAGCATCATCATAATACTAAATACAACGGGATAATTAATCTAACTAACGACAAGTTGCCTATAGTACCTGATCCATCGTAGACCGATCTATTACAGTACGTCACGTAAGGATAGGAATTTTTTGTGCGTCGATCTTCACCAAACAGTTGACGATCGTAATGTCCAAAAAAGACAATATATTATTTGTATACACAGGTATTCACGAAATTATTTGTAGTGTCTAAAAAGTATACAATACTTGGGTAAGGTAAGATGTTACTTTTCCATAATTATTATACTTACTTAATATTAATTTTAGAATACATTTTATTCTAAAATAATGATTCGGATGTTGGCGACCGATTACTTCATAAGGTCAGCAACGAAAGTTGCTTTGTCAATCAGTCTGATGGGGCATTAACACGAGTTGATTTTTTGGGTGACTCTAGACGACTTTAGTCATATGGGGATTTTTATCGACAATCGCTTGGAAAATAGAATCGCAAACCTAGTTTCAATGAGGTGGCGATTTGATTTTACAAGCGAATAGTCGACTAAAGTCGCCTAGCAAGTTGCCCGGAAAATCGACCTGTGTAAGCCCCATCATACCTAATGTTTCAAAAAAGTCGCTTTTAAAGTACCTAATTACCTACCTACTGAAATATTCAGTGATTTTCGTTGGTGACTGTACAGTCAGCAAATGAAAATGTTGATTACTTTAGTACTGTGTTAAATTAAATAACAGAAAAGGCAAAGAGGCAAAAAGGCTCTTATGTAGGTATGTCAGTTTCAATATGACAAGGTTCTTAGTATGCTCAACATTTTCATGGGCCGCCTGCATTTTGTGAATTTATACGAGCGCAGACAAACGAAAGCGATCACATCGAGCGACATCTCGGCAACCGAAAGTGTCAATCGATAGTTTTAATTAAGATAACAGTGTAGTCCTGAAAATCAAATTACATCTCATATCACATTACTGCTTTGGTATAACAAAAATATTTAAGTACTTATGTCAAAAAAGCATGTGATCAAAGTTAAGCGTATTAATTGTAACCCCAAATCACACCCCCGGACACTCCATACAACCGTTCCGTTATAACCATATACACAGACAGACACTACACAGGTGAGGTTTTGTACACGCGCAACTGTGTGCGTAAAGCTAGGGCTACTATACGGGAATCGTGTCGTCACAGTGTCGTGTCGCCTCGCACACATAAATAAATATATTGGTTTTTCACCATTTTAACATTAAATATGTATTTACCGGTGATAAGAAAAGTTTCAAGTTTTGCTTTACTTTTTGTAACAAATTCACGCCGCGCCGGCCGTGCACGAAAGTTGACAGCTGTTGTCACTAACGACTAAACGAGCACACGATTCGGTACATGACTCGTGGGGCGGGGTGAGGTCCTATCTGTACTTATATCTATTATGTGCCCAAACAAACTTATTTTTGTCCACCCTACTTCTAGTGACCGATGACAATGGCGGTAGTGCTGGCTGGCTCGCAGTGGCGCATGTAGCAAATCCCTGCCGGTGCATGCCGCAGAACATGCCGCGTACTCACAGCACTTCTGCAATGCACAAAACTAACGTTCCATTTTCAAAATTACTCTAAAACTACAATCACAAAACGTATATTTTTAAAACAAATGAACACAGACTTCTGTTACCTTAACGATAAAATGTGTAAACATGTGGTGATTGTTTCAATGGACGGAACAGAAACGAGTAAGTTTATAAATTAACGATTTTTTAATCAGTTTGTTGCAAATAGTAGGTACGGGTGTTTTTTTGCATTGCAGTTCTTTTGCACGTATTAAATTAAAATCCTACATCCTACTTATATATATAAATGTGAAAGTTTGTGGGTTTGAATGTTTAGATGTTTGGATGTTTGTTCCTCAATCACGCAAAAACTACTAAACGGATTTGGTTGGAATTTGGCACACAAATAGTAGATAGCCTAGATTAAAACATAGGATACTTTTTATTCCGATATTCCCACGGGAGTAGTAGTTCTAACTAAAATAATGATACTTACAGATGTTTTGTTATCATGAAATATATAAATATTTATTATCATATAACAAAAGTGTAATTTTACTAAAATTATTCGTTACGCTTCGCTT
Organism: Agriphila straminella; assembly: GCA_950108535.1. Classification (NCBI taxonomy): domain Eukaryota; kingdom Metazoa; phylum Arthropoda; class Insecta; order Lepidoptera; family Crambidae; genus Agriphila; species Agriphila straminella. The sequence goes on along the minus strand of OX467306.1, from coordinate 5,812,446 downwards.
TCAACTTGGAGGTAAATTGACCAGAAAATGTTCGTAGTTACGATGTTTGTGGATTGTAATTTTTAATCAGTTGAAAAGGCTTGTGATTTATCTCGATGTTTGTGATAGATAAACGTCAGCATGATCCTAGTTTTGTATTTTTTTTTTTTTAATGGCTAAGATTCCTCGGAGTCGCGAGCGGCCACCGTTACATTAAAATTATAACTCTCCTAATTCCATTAAAACGGTTTACGAGTACTTTCTAATAAGTATAATTTAATTTACATAGCAATAAATCTTTGGGTTCCAATAAATAATTAAGTGAGTATTGAAAATTTCAAAATCAATGAATCGCCGTCAATCTATGGTAAATGGTGAGAGATTAATTAAATAAAGGTAATAAAAAAACCGGCCAAGTGCGAGTCGGACTCGCGCGCGAAAGGTTCCGTGCCAAAAACGGCAAAAAATAATAATAAAAAAACGTTTGTTTTAATGGGGGCAACAAAAATATTTTCACTCCTCTTGCTCAAAAAGTGCGTCATTGTAACGTATAAGAGTCGAGATAAAATAGCATAATAAGCCCTAGGGGATAAAGTTTTTTCTTTTTTAATGTTTGTCTATTACTAATGAGCGTACTAAAACGAAAAAGTCTATATTCATAATCACGAATTAAAACTCGCTCGACTTAATACTGGGGGTCTATTACGAAAAGTTTAATGCGATACACGCGGCTGCGTCCGTGCTTCGTTCTGATTGATTCCTATTACAAAGCACTTGCGTATGCGATATTGCAAAGTGATTGCGTAAATTTGACAGTTTCTCTCTAGTGGATCCGTCATTATTCGTTCAAAAGACTATGGACTACGATAGCTACATTGAAAATATTTGTAATAACTATAACCGACGAACTGCGGACGACTATCGTGACCAAGTTTCGTAATAGGCCCCCAGTTTCTCATTCTTATTTTTGAAAATGGAACTAAAAGCATCTCTTCGGTGAAATCATAGACTTATTTATACTCTGTGTACAGAGTGAATCGTAGAATGCGTGTTTGTGTTGTTTAGCTGCTACAGCAGAAATTAAAAAAAGGTACCATGGCGCGAAATCTTTAGAATTTTTTTATAATTACAAACTTTAGAATTGTGTGACTGTAATAGGAAAGAAATAATTTTAATCTTCTGCCGTCAAGCACAAATCATTTATTAAAATATTGTACAAAAAGTTTATGAAGTGGAGGATAGAAAAACGAGTGGATTCGTTTACGGAAGTAAGTAGGTATAAACTATTTAATATTGTATTTTATTTTCTCGCAATCGTAGTGAAAAGTATAGTGTAACACACGACGCTAAAACCCATTGTAACTCGGTTTCTATTTATTCCCTCGCTAAAGCTCGGGAATAAAAATACCTCGTATGCATGCAATGGGTCATTTTAGCGTCTTGTATAACAATCTACTATTATTTTATCCTGTTTTTACCCGACTGCGGGTTATGTATTTCGCGCGTATCTTGTAAGTATGTTTGTTTGTATGTAATATTCTTTATTACCTCATATCTCTCAAACGGCTGAACGGATTTCTATGATTAAGATATCGTTAGATTGGTCTTTTCAGCCCAAGTGTTCTTAAGAAGGTGGCGTTATAAAAAAACCAACATGGCGGCTGTACGGTGCTAATATACGTAGTGAAAAAAAAAAATTTTTTTTTAGAATACTGCAATATGGGTGTCAAATTAAAGGGCTTATTATAAGGATTTCAAAAAGGTATCATGACCGTAAAATATAATAACTAAAAAGAGATAAATAAAAAATAAATTAAAAAACCCGCCTGCATAAAAAGACAAGTCGACTGAAAAGATGGAAACAAGATTAAATAAATATTAAAGGCAACATGTCATAATAACATGCAGTCGGAGGCATATAATTCAATCATTCATAATGTCACTTTCTCGTTGCCTTTAATATTTATTTAATCTTGTTTCCATCTTTTCAGTCGACTTGTCTTTTTATTAGTGTTTTATTGTTATAGCGGCATCAGAAATACATCATCTGTGAAAATTTCAACTGTCTAGGTATCACGGATCATGTGATACAACCTAGTGACAGACAGACAGACGGACTGTGGAGTTTTAGTAATGGGTCCCGTTTTTACCCTGTAGGTATGGAACCCTAAAGACCAAAAAAGAACCACGTAAACAGCGCTATAAGTAATAAAAGAGTAAAACTATACTTATAAAACAAAACTAAAGGTGGTTAGGTAGGTAGGTACACTTTATGTGTAGTTTTTGAACCAAGCAATATCTAGCGATTATTCGATTATACGTTTTAGATAATAAAACGCTATAGCGTACTTTAAAAACCTTTTTATAGTATACTATAAACGTTTATACATAATACCTATTGTTAAGGCTTACGAATTACGCTTTCCTTCAAGAATTTCACGATTCAAATAATATTTAGAACATAATTTAGGTACTATATAGCGTAGATTCTGATTGCCTCCAACTTTACGACAGTAAAAGCGTCATCATCAAAATCAACATCACGCGCTGTCAATAGTTTTAAATTAGAAAACAATTTGTCCTGAATGAACGTTTAGAACAGTGTTTAAAACTCGATTAAACTGTATTTGTTCGGCCTTGACATAGCAAATAAAATATTGTTTGTCTCGCTTGTGTACGGTCAAAACCTCGTATCACCATTTTCGTATTTTCTCGCTCTCTTTTTACATTTATAGCTGACTATTGAGGGTTCATTTAGTTTTGTGCGAATTTTTTTGTAACTTAAATTATAACGTAAATTGTAACTTCTCCGCAGATAATTAAAAAGTAATTACCTACCTAATTAGAATTCCGAGAAATTAAAGAAAAACTGGAGGAAAAATTACCGAAATCAGTGTCAACGCATGAGAAGTATCGAAATTTGTGTTAAGAAATTACAATTAAGACTGAATCCACGTGCACCGTGGCTCATAAAGCTGATAAGATCTGAAATTAAAACATGCAAAATTGGAATTTTGCGATTGTGCCGTTTTCTAACTGTATGTACTTAACTGTAGTAAGTGCTTATTATTATTAATTTGATTATTTGAAAATAAACTTTCTGCCTTACTTGGGTAGAAAAAAACAGATTAAGTATAAGATAACTGTAAAAAATATATTATTAATGAACCGATCGTCATTCAAATATACGTAATGTAATTATTCACATAAATTTCGAATCAACTTGGGATTTACCTAAATTACTTAGATTGAGATGAAAAATTCAACTCGTAACAGCTCAGACGGGACTCGAACCCGTCTGAGGTGCTACACGGTTTATAATGTCTAATATACTTATCGACAAATCTCAATTTAATTACTAAATCACGATTACCATAACCACCGACTACTTACATAACCATAACCAAGAGAAAAAACGCTATTATCTTGACTAATATTTTAAAAAAGGTACTGGATATCTCTTACTTAAGTAACGGTGATATTTCATCATCTTCCCTAAATGAAAGAAGAGATTAATGAAGTTACGAAAATGTTACATTGATAAGTCAAAACCAACACCTTTTGCGAATTTGAATCAACAAACGGCAGTCGTTTGCAAGTCTTCCTTGCTATTCCAGCCGTTATTCCTCGCCTTGAGCTCCCGTACTATGCCTGGAATTAATTTGAATCGTGAGCGAGGCATATCGACGTCCCGCGCGGCAGTGGGCAGGCGGGCTGCGCACAGGCGCACGTATCGGATGCACTCGCGCTTCAAAAACATCGCGAAATACGAATCAAACGCATTCTTTCCCTTTAAAAACATTGCGATGAAACGCGACTCGGCTGACATTTGAGTTGTAACTATTATTGCCGACGTGTGCAACAGACACACAGCTGTGACTTGGAAACTCCCCTTCGCACCGGCCAGGATGAAGTTCCCCAAGTTTGATTTATGTGAGTACCGATCTCGTTATTTTAATTAAACTATATAATATTATACACTTGATTCACTTCATTCCAATGCTATTCAAATGTTTAATTTCAGAACCTACTGAAGTAAACATTATTATGTCAACCTTGCTTTTCCAATCAATCGATTGTTATCCTCCATTTGTTTTTGAAAGCAAACACTGATTTGACTGAGCTGAAAGATAAAAGTAGCGAATGTAGTGGATTAACATTTTTGCTAGTCTTAAAAGCCTTTTCATCATAATGCTGTATTTTACCACATTTGAAAGAGATTTGTCACAATCACAACATAATATAGCATTAACTGATCGATCGAGTCAGTTAAAGTGCGAAATTTTTCTTAAAGTGGCAGATTTCCGCACTTTAACTAGTTAATCAGTTCAATTTGACAACAAAATTAAAATTGATAGAATTTCCCATGTAAAAGAAATTTCGCGAAAGAAGAGAAAAGAGAGAAAATTGTTCCAAAATCTAAACTTAAAAAGACTGAAAGCAACACTTCAAAGCTTAAGTGCTCCAAAGCAAAATATAGCTCCCTGTAAAACTGGGTCACTAGGGCATAATTCGCAAACACTAAGAACAGACAGTCTTTCTAGATTGTTAAGATATTTCTAAATCGGTGTTAACTCAAATATTACTAAACTAAGTAGATACTGTTTATCCATGATGGAAATATATTTTTTTTTATTACCCACGATGCAAGGATGTCGTGTATACAACAGGTATTACACGTTTCGTACAGTCCGCATGCAAGCGTCATGTAATTCCATCAGTCATGAATTACGTTAACTGTGACTGACAAATAACCTACCGTGTAATGTAGTGACTGATGGTTGCATGAAATTGATTTCTTCTTTCCATCAGTCGCCAACAGTCAAACGTAATTCATGACTGATGGAATTGCATGACGCTTGCATGAGCGTGTAATGGATGCCTAATTAATACTAAGTACATCATATTTGGCAATTAAATGTAGACAAAGATTCATATCACCGTCTAGAAAAGGTCACCCAAATTTAAAAAAAAATCTCAACCACTTTTCAAACTATATAGCAGCCGCCCCCGACTTCGTCTGCTTGGTTAGTTATTTCTCTATCCCTCGGAAACTGAACTTTTCTGGATAAGTACTCTCTGTCCTTTACTATTTCCCTGACAACGCGTATGCAAAATTTCATAAAGATCTGTTGAGTGGTTAAGACGTAAAAGCGTGACAAACAAACAAACTTACTTTCACATTTCTAATATTATGAGGATAGTAAGGAAAGGATCCCCCGCAGACAACTGGGGCCCAATCACGCTAAAGCTAGAGTTTTCAAGGATGACGGTGCCGTCATATAACGGCCGTAATTTAGCGGAGTAGAACGTTGTCTATGTAAACAATATGGCGCCGCTAAATTACGGCCGTAATATGACGGCACCGTCATCCTAGGAAACCCTAGCTTAATTCTGAATGATAAAACCCGTAACGTTGTCATTAGAATAATTTACCTAAAAATCTTTGGTTTAGCTTTAGAATTCTTATTTAAATTGTCCAAGATTAACATTCTACGCTCCCTAGGCATTGCTTTAAAGAATTTTAATAAAACTAAAGCAAGTATTTTTCTGTAATCGAAACTAGAACGGTACCGATTTAGTTTTATCGTTGAGATTTAACGCGATTGGGCGCCTGATTATAACAGCGTTTCTGAATCTGCAAATAATTAGGCAAATTAAATTAATCAGTGTGAAAATAAATGCAAGTAAGCATAATATTCGGACGTTTCTTAATAATTTAATTGCTTTACTAGAGTTCGACAATCAAATGCAAATAATAATATAAATGAGCAATGCAAGTAGGTAGGTTGACAAACTTTATATGATACGTACTACGTCTGGAACAGAAACGCGTCTTACTCTAGGCGTACTACGCGTTCACTTCATCATTGCCGCTACCTCCCGGCTCGCTTCGTCATACCGCACCCCCTGCGTCGCCTAGAAAGGCGGCGGAAAGTACGGCTAGCAAGCGTAATTTTTGTTTCTGTTTATTTAATCATTACGTTCGTTATTTGTGTTGCTATAATGATTAAAAGAGTAAAGTTCCTACATAATGGGGAGCCTTACTTATTATTTAAATTAATGACACTCTTTGAACAAGAAAAAAATTAAAAACAGTTGAAAAACATGATTACTTTTTTGTCTACAGTACCGTTGGCTGTGACGTCATAACAATCACAAAATTTAACCGCCGCCGCGCCGGCCGCTGCGTCTACTCCCGAAATGCCCACAGGAAACAAAATTCCACATGGATGAAATTTTATTTATTATGTCAGTGTTATTTTGTATTTTAAATATATCACATTTAAATTTAATATAACTAGGTACTGTGGTAAAACTGTAAAACGTTTCCTAACCTACTGAGGTAGGTTCGGGGAACACAACATTTACTGTTCTTAAACCACTTGGATAAATCTAATTAGCAATAAAACATTATAATCGGCCGGAGCGAGTATCGTTAACCGTAAACGAAAGGTATTTGTGTGTGAATGGTATACCTGCCATTTAATTTCAAATTATGAATTATAAATTTCAAGTAATTCCTTAGTGAGTAGGTAACATATTATGTAACATAATCTTTCGATTCGAAATCGCATCCCTAAGGCGCTTTAAAAAAAAGCGTAAAGAACCACAAACCAAATGAGGAAACTGACGAGTTAACGAAACATGGAGAGTTAACGAAATTGGCGAATTAGGGAAACTAACTACTTAAAAAAATTCATGAAATTGACGAATAAGGAAAATAACGAGTTTATGAAACTGGCTACAATTAGGGAAAATTACGGTGATAGGTGATAGTAACCCGATAGCAATGAGACAACGTCGCAATTAGTAGGAAATAATTATAGCTTCTACACGATTGTGAATATTGATAATAACTATACACATTTTAAAGAGTGAGTCCCATCCACCCCGGTGGCTCTGCCCCGGTGCCGGGACCGATGTGAAAAAAGTTCCATCCGCCCCGGTGAATCGTATATCGATGTTTAACCGGGTGGATGGCACTCGCAAAGTGTCAGCCACCGGGGTGTATGATTATAAGATCTATGCCGTTAAATAAAATACCGGGGTGGCTGACACTTTGCGAGTGCCGTGCCAACCACCTCGTTTAACATCGAGAATTCGAGATACGATTCACCGGGGCGGATTGAAAAAAAAAAATCCCATCGGTCCCGGCTAGGGTTGCCAGATGTCCGGTTTTAGACCGGACAGTACGGTTTTTTGATCGGCTGTCCGGTCTAGAAAATTTTAGAAAACCGGACAATAGAAAGTCCGTTTTTTTTAAATACTCGAGAGAATTTACAGAGCAAAAGCTATGAGTTATTCTGGCGGGTAGTAAGCAAGACTTGCGGGCGGGGAAAGGGGCGCTCTCCGCCCGCTCCTAGCCGCGCGATTCGCCTACCCACGCACGGCCCCAACCCGCTCGCTCAGCTTTCTCTGTTTGATCTGGTCAAAATTGTTTTTTTGTCAAATTGTAACAAAAAAAATCAAAGGTCCCTTTAAAAAAATGTTCGGTTTTTTTGTCTGGGCGATCTGGCAACCCTAGTCCCGGCACCGGGGCAGAGCCACAGGGGTGAATGGGACTTACTCTTTTTAAAGCAATTTTGACTTGAATACCTAATGTTGTTTTTAAATAATCTCAAACTTAATATTTTTAAGAGGTATTTTCGAAATTAAAATGTGTCGAGCCAAAATCATTGAATCGTATTTCTTGTTCAATATTTGTGTCTGGATCTGGAGAAAGATAAAAAGAATATACTTAATCTATCTTAATTTTAATGCTAACTTTTCCAACCTCGGTGGCAATCGAATTATGGAATTTCGAATTGTACTAAGTATTGCCTAAGACATTTGGAAGATGTCGATGTTCGTGTCGTGTTACATCATCTAAGTATTGGGCTTCGCCATTTTGGCCTGTTTGGGGCTCGATTTATCTAATTTAAATTAAAGTCCGACAGACTTTCCGAAGTTCGATACATTAGCCGGTATCTTTCGATTTCCTCTATACTCTATTTTAATTAGATAATAAAAAGCTCTTTAAGGCCTTATATCACCACAAAGCAAATAGGTATAGTCATTGATATATCAAAACAAAGTTTAGATGCGTTACCCGCACTCCACAATGGCAAGACGAAAGTAAGGTAATTGCCCGACTTTCAATTAGTCAGGCACAGGCTCGTGACACGTAAACACACATCACTCTCGTCAGACAGACACTAAAAAACCGTGACATTCTGATCAAAAATGCCTTCCTGCGTCTATAAACGATGTGCAAATTATACAGCAACAGTCAGAGATCGGAAAAATGTTTTATTTCACACGTAAGTACTGTATTTAACCGTAAAATGCATTTTCGTATTTTGTATTACTCTAATCGGCCATTTTTTTACAAAGAGCGAGACGCGCCAATGAGCATGCAGCGTATCAGACGAAACTTATGATGTCTGTTTATCTCTTTCTAACGACAGGGATTCCGTATGGTGGCGTTCATTTTTGTCCCACTATTGATGTAATATGTCAATGTGTGTATCTGCAGTACCTGTCGCTGTTTTAAATTGCATGATGTTGGCGCATAACGCATCTAAACTTTGTTTTGATATATCAATGGGTATAGTTATGTAATTCCCCACAAATACCCAATTACATTTACTCTCATTATCAATTACCGAGTAAGCTAATTAATTACCAAAGTGATAAAATTTTACATTTTCCTGCTCATTCTGAATGAAATTAAAATGAAAAATGAAATTGGTTACAGAGGTGCATGTGGTTAATAAAATAGCGGTCACAATAAAATTACAATTCACATTGATGACCTTGTATGCTTATCTTTTTGCCATCATTTCCCGTTCTTTTATTTCCATCATGAGTGAACAGAATCAAAATAGCTACCTACATGTGGTGTATCTGTGTATTGTAACTGTGCTCAATACACATAGATTAAGTAAATGTTGGCATAGATGGGCGAAGTGAGGAGGGGTATTTGCCCCGACCCTCCATGAAAAAGGCCTAGCTACGCCTATGGTGGCATAGTTAACTTTGACTAATCAAAATTAAAATTCAAAGTTAACAGGTCTTAGATGAGTACTGTAGCCGATCTTACAAATATAATAGTAATATTTTAATTACTAGCGACTTGCTCAAAACCTACAACATCTAACCTCTTATTGTTATACATACAGGATCAGCACAAGGCAAGCTTCTAAACCTGGGGCCTACCGACCACGTGTCGTCGACTTCGCCGTCGGCTTCATTTGACAGATGAAAAAAATACATTGCTACTTCTTTTTGGTACACATAAAAACTTACCAAAGAGAAGTAGCAATGTATTACAACCATCGGCGACGGCGAAGTCGACGACACTTGAGCGGTAGACCCACTGATCGGGTTATAACAGAAACAAGTACAGTCAGATTAAATACTATTAGCAGTTCCCAACCCGGAAAAGATGAGAAGCATGCCAAGTGGGTCGACAATTAATACAAACTCAGTATTGTGATATGAGGGACATTGATACATTCAGTCATGAATTAACATTATGCAACATTCCACTGATCTGATTGGTACAAAAACCTTAATCCCCTCGGAAGCCTACACCATGTTAATCACTAGGTTACTACAGTAGTTACTTGGTCCATGTAACTAACTGTAGTAACCTAGTGATTAAAGGGCTAATAGACGCAGACGCAGGTGGCTCGACAGACTCGAGTGTTCAAAGCGACAATTAATTACTGATGGACCACTGACCTTATATTACCGTGACCTAAGGTGGATCTTGTAATAGACCGCCTTGAATAAATGAGAATGATATTAGGTACAATAACCATCAAACATTGAAGCGATGAAGGAAGTAATATATTTACATTATTACTTACATTATTACATTTTTTTTTTGTCGAAACGGGAAATGGTCTACTTCTGTGAAACAGTCGATAAATAAACGTATTCCACTTAGAGCAACTGAGCAAATAATAATTGAAGTTTATTACACTTGCTGCAACTTAAAATATTTTCGCAAATTACTCTAAATAAGTACTTATTGAAAATTATGAGTGGAATACATCAGTTCGTTCGTATTCGCGTAGTTGGGTGAATCTACGCTGTTTCCTTCTTCCTGCGTCATTGTCCTCACTCGATTTTTTTTTAAATCCAATGCATCACAAGGAATAAATCAAAAATATGCAAATTACTACAATTTATTATTGTACTCTAATGTAAATGATAGCATATTTTTAATTTATTCCTTGTGATGCATTGGATTTTTAAACATTTTCGAGTGAGGACAATGACGCAGGAAGTAAGAAACAGCGTAGATTCACCAGTTGCTAGTGTAATATGTACTTCGATAAATAGTGACTATGTACCTAATACTATATCAAACGAGTAAAATGACTCGATGATGATAAAATTAGACTGAAAAGTTTTAAATCAATTTGAACATTGTAAATAAATTAAAATTTGCAAGAAAAAAATACTTTATAGCAATGTGTAAATAAAAACCGGTCAAGAGCGAGTCAGACTCGCGCACCGAGGGTTTCCGTACCATCATAATAAATACACTGCAGAGCCTGCTGTAGAATAATAAAATATTATTGCAGTATTAGGTCAGCACCATCTCTTGGCCGATAGTGGAACTATTTTTTTTCTTAGCCCAGCGCCATCTCTTGACCGTTAGTGGAACTAAATTAATTTTTCTTGGGTCAGGGCCATCTGTTGACTGTAAGAGAAACTATTGATTTTTTTTTGTTTTTTGAATTTCTAAAAAAGTTCTTTATATTGAGACACCGTCTTATTTTTCATGTAATCTTTACATAAACTACTATCACATAGAGTTATTTCAGATTTTTCTCTTTGCAAACTTCGGAGATAAGGGGGGAGAACGGTATTTTTTTACATTTTTCATCATAAGTCGAAAACTATGCGGTCTAAAAAAAAAAGAAAAAAATGATTTAAAATGTGCAAACAGCGCTCATTCATATGATACCCCACATGCCCTAGTCGCCCCACTTAAAATTTTTAAGATCCCTTTTCAGTCCCTGTTGTAAAAAAACTATTTATTTTTTTCTTATTTGCAAAATAGTTGGACAAACGTCATCTTTAACTATTCCAAATTTCAAGTTGATACCATTAGTAGTTCTCGAGATATCCAGCTGTGACAGACAGACAGACAGACAGACTGAGTCACACCATATGGGTCCCTTTTTTACCATTTTGGTACGGAACCCTAAAAAGGAACTAACTAATTTGAATTCATCAGATGTATAAGTAATTAAATATAACAAAGCGTTGATTTACGCGTGGTAAGGTAAAGGAATTGGTTAAGTAAACTACGACTATAAGGGTTCCTTGTTTGTTGACTTGACTAAGGAACCCTAAAACTTAAGAATTTTGGTTCGAGTTTTCAGTTTTTGCTGCCTATCACATTTAAAATGATTAAAATGTTCTGAGATAATATTAGGGGTCATCTCAGTAATAAATCCAATGTGTATTTGCCGTCGCCGAGAGTTCATCTGGCCATAGTGGTGGTCATTGTAGTCGCATAGTCTGTTGTTATCTGCGGTCATGTTCTCCTTTAATTGACTGAATGCTATCATTGATTGTGTGCGAAATGCCGTCGCGTGACCGCTGCCTGCGCTGCGCCCGAGATGTTGCCATTGCGAAAAAAGTGACTTCCTTTTTTCCATATCGTTCAAAAATAAGAGTAAGCATTTCCGAATTAGGAAAGTGCAAATCAAATGAGACGTTCTTACCCAAGTTAGACTTAGAATGACGATGAGAATAAAAGATAAGAGGCTGATAGGATAATAAAAACATAAGACGAAAACACCGGAAAATTCTGCTTAGTAAGTGATTATAAATAAAGTAAACAACATAAATAAGTCTAAAAAAATAAATATAAGTTAATACTAAATAATATACTAGAAAAAATACGACGCGCACCAAATCAATACTCAGACGGGAATCGAACCCGCGACGTTTGGATATCCGGTGCAACGCTCTGACCGAGTCACTAGTAATATCGTCGAATTTCTCCTAATAGTATATCCTTCTCTTACGCTGCAAGCCAGCGTTATTTCACCAATGTGAGGAATTACCTCGACATTCAATTGAAATATCTTTCCAGATATTTGGCAATCGATTAAGATGAAATAGCTATATAATTTTTAAATTTGAGATTTTTGCATTCACAATGCTATTTTTATACAATACTAAATAATAAACTAGAAAAAATACGACTCGCACCAGATCAATACTCAGACGGGAATCGAACCCGCGACCTTTGGATATCCGGTCTTTAGTATTGTATAAAAATAGCATTGTGAATGCAAAAATCTCAATTTAAAAAATATAAGTTAGTTAGCCTTGGTTTCTGAGGTACTTTATGGGAGGTCGGAGGGGTCCACATTATCTGGTTTTAAGTAATAAAAATAAATTGGATCCAGATAATGTGGACCCTTTCAATTAAGTTAAGCCTACGATAACCCACCGATGTGGTATACCCGCCCGAAACGCAAGCTTTCCTAGTTCAGTACCCTTAGCACGAACAGCTATCGAGAAAAAAAACGCACGTAAAATTACTCGATAGACAATTCTCTATGGAAAATTTTATTTCGCTTATCGGCGATAGATGGCACTGTACAAATTTCCAATACAAAATTTATCTATCGAATGATTTTGCGCGCGTTATTTTTTTCGATAGCTGTTCGTGCTAAGGGTACAGGATAATGTTATTATTATTTTACTTAAGTAAACTTTGTAAATGATTTGTACCTTCTTAACTGCATTTTTGGAAAATATTATAATATTATTCTATTCTATTCTATGCAATCAAATTGGTGAGTCGTGGCCCTACCATCAGTGTTGGGCAAAATGTAATTAACTACTAATTAACAATTACAATTACAAATTGTAATTGGCGACTTCAGTTACAAATTACTTGAAATTATTAAAAAGTAATTCAGTTAACAATTACAATTGGTAATTGTAATTGTTAATTGTAATTACCTAACTACTTATATAATTTCTTTTAAAGTTGAGGTAGTATTTTAAATAATACGATGTAGTTTCTGTGGTAGGTAGCGAAACCACTGCTAACGACGCACTGACGCGACGGGTGCGACGAAGAGAGGAGTGGGGATGCGCCGATCCGCAGGCTGATTATCTAAATAGAAACTATTTAGCGACCGGTTTCATTTGACAAACATTGCTACTTTTCTTTGGTATGTTTTTTTAGGCCAAAAAGAAGAAGCAATGTATCACATTCATCTGTCAAATGAGACCGGTCGCTTGGTGGTTTCTGATTGGATAATCAACCCGCCGATCTTTTGAAAGATCGGATTGGCAGGCATACGGTCCGGTGATTTTCGGATCGGATCGAGACCATACGATTTTTTGCCGGATCGATACAAAACTTGAAAGATAGGATCGCTTGGATCGTATGAATTAAAACGTGGTTTGTTTACGAAAAATAGGTATTTACTTAGGTTTATTTGTAACGAATCATATCTTTGTTTACATTTTAAACATGGCGGCATCAATCATCATCATTCAAGGTACTTGTTTACAAGTTTTACATGGGTTTTTTCTATTTATTGGGGTCGACAAGCAGTTTCACAATAAGTAATGTTAAGCTAATCTTAAATAGTAGATTTAGTAAATTGTCAAAAAGACCAACACCGTCAACCACAGATTAATTATAATAATAATAATAATAAAAGCATTTATTTTCTCTTTTACATTAGTAGCTTAGGATAAAGTTTTATAACTTAAAGGAAGAGACTAGTCCCCAAAATAGGTTCCAGAGGAACCTGAGCTACAGGTAACTAGGCCCCACCCGCAGTTAACCTTAGGTTTATGAGGTGACAGTATTTAATGTTAAAAAAGGAAAAACACTTTATATGCTTAGTTACAAAAGCAAAAACAAGGTAAAAATATTTAACTAAGAACATAGGTTTCTAAAAGTGTAATAATTAAATATTTAAGAAGTTGGGGGTTGCAGAGCTGGTATCCCAATTGGTATCGTGTGTGTGTGTGTTTGTGTGTGTGTGTGTGTGTGTATGTGCGTGTGTGAGAGTGTTCGTGTATGTGGGTTGTGGAGGAGAGGGGGAGGGAGTAAGAATGCTATTTCTCAAGAGAGTGGACAAAGACAAGATAATGTATTCATTCAACCGTAATATATATTTAAATATGAGCTAAATTTTCTTAATCAAGTATTTATGTAGTTACTGTATGGGTTTAAGTAGATTTTCCGTTTCTGTATAGTCCAGTGATTTTAAGTATTGGGTAACTAGGGATTTGAAAGCGAATTTGTGAAGAGGGTAAATGTTGAGCTGTTCATTTATTTTATTATAGAGGTAGGGTCCGAGGAAGCAGAAGAAATTGTGAGAAGTAGCCATAATTAGGAATTGGGCTGGGCAGACTTTTGCCTTTCTTCGTTTGTTCTTTAGCAGTTCGGGATTATAGGTTAACTGCGAGTGCTGTTTCAGCAAGACGCCAAAGATGAATAATTGCCTCACTGAAAGAACGTCCCAGTGTTTGTACAGGTCGGTCGTGGGGTAACGGTAGGGAAGGCCGGCAGCGACTTTGAGAATGGAGCGTTGGGCTCTTTCTACTTCTAGAAGGTGGGTCTTTGCTATACCGCCCCAGGAAGAAACACAGTACGTGAGCAGAGATTGGCATAGTGCATAGTAGACCATTTTTATTATATGGCGGTCAGCAATGTGTCTTAGGGACCTGAATATGTATGTAAGTTTGCGGAGTCTTGGAACTAGTGCCTGAATGTGGGGCTTGAAGCAGAGCGTTTGGTCTAGTATAACCCCTAAATATTTTATGCTTTCCGTTCTTTGGAGAGCTGGACAAGAACAACTTAGGTGCCTAGATGTGCACTCGTGCGCTATGACCTTTAGAGTATCTGGTGGAAGCTGATTGGACTTGAGTGCAAAAGCAACGTATTTGGTTTTAGCCACATTTAAAGACAACAAGTTAGCAGTAAGCCATTCCCTAACTGTGTTGAACCCTTCTTGCGCTTTTTGAAAGGTGTCGTTCCAGGTGTCCCCGCTGAAGAATAGGGCCGTATCATCGGCGAATGTGAAAACTTCACCGCCGCTGATATGGAGCTGGCACAGATCATTGATGTAGACAAGGAACAGCGTGGGAGAGATAATACTGCCTTGCGGCACCCCAAAGGAAACAGTAGCTTCGTCACTTGTCCATTGACCTATTTTAACGCGTTGGGTCCTATCGCACAGGTAGTCCTTAAACAGCTTCAAGGGGAGGCCTCTTACTCCTATGTTCTCCAATTTGGAAAGAAGGTGAGGGATATAGACGGTGTCGAAGGCCTTCGCGAGATCAAGGAATATTGTGACACACTTTCTTTTTCCATCCAACGTGGTGATAACAGAGTTTACCAAATCATGGACCGCATCATTGGTGGAAATGCCAGCACGAAAGCCATATTGGTGTGACGAGAGTAGGTTGTGAGATTCAAGGAATTTTATTAATCTCTCATTCATTATACGCTCTAAAATTTTGGATAGCGCAGACAATATGGAGATGGGCCTATAATTGTCTACGCAGTCTTTTTCACCGGACTTGTGAATTGGTTTAATAAGTGCCTCTTTAAAAGCGGAGGGGAAAACGCCCTGTGAAATGGATAGGTTACAAATATGTGTGATGGGTTTGGCCAAAAATGAAAGATATCGTTTTATAATTTTGCTTGAGATGAGATCTATGCCTACAGCGCATTTTTCCTTGAGGCCCATAATAATCTGGATGATTTCTTCTTCCAGGACCGGGGCCATCAGTAATGAGTTCGATGGAGCTGAAGTTGTGGAGCCATTTGGTTTAGATGCGTTAGGGGCGACACACAATATTTTCTCAGCGAGGTTCCGGCCGACGTTTGAAAAAAAGCAATTGACCTTGTTAATACTTTCTTTGGGACAGATTTCAGATAAAAGAGACAGGGAGTGATCGTGTGCTGTACGGGAGCCACTAATATTTTTAATGACTTTCCAAAGTTGCGTTTTGTTACCCCGAGCGTTTTCAATCTCCCGTCTCTCATATGCTCTTTTTACCTTTTTAATAATAGATGTACAAAAGTTCCTGTAACGTTTGTAAGTTGTTTTAAGGATTTCATTTTCGGGGTCTTTTTTTAGTTTTTTATGCAAGCTATCCCTATTTCTCATACAGCGTAAAAGGCCCTTAGTGATCCAGGGTTTCCGAATATTATTTATTACTTTATTTTTAATGGTTTACTTCATAAAAATCAAAAAATAATTGCGTCCTTACTTATTTGCATCCGATCCGGATCGATTCCCTAAGGATCGGATCGACGGCATGCGATCCGATACAATCCATTACGATTCGAAAAATCGGATCGACTACCCCGGAACGAAAATCCCTAGAGAGGAGAGGTGCACGTGAGGAGGCGCGAGAAGGGATACCTGTGTGCAGTAACAAGCCACACACACACACACACACACACATGCACTAAAAGCATCGGTTGTGATACTCGTATGCTGCGTGAGGACAGCAAGCGATCAACATCTCAATTTTATTTATCTTTTATGTACCCCCATAAAAAGTAATTGAGTAATTTTAATTACAAACTAATGTAATTGAAATTACTAGTGATTTATGTAGTTGCATTAAATTAATTCCAATTACATGTAATTTCAATTAAAGTAATTCAATTACTTTTCATCTAATTAGTAATTTAATTACAAAAGTAATTAATTACGCCCAACACTGCCTACCATGAGTTGATGCAAACTGTTTACGTTACCGTAAACTATCGGATATACTGCTCACAGTCAGTGCGAGTGAAAGAGACAAAACGATAGTTTACGGTAACGTAAACAGTTTGAATCAACTCATGGTAGGGCCACAGTTGACGAGTAATAACCCAAATGGGGCTATGCGAAACCGGGTCGGGTTATATTAATTTAAAGTTGGGACAGTAGACAAAAATCAGGGTCAGGTTTTTGTATACTTTTTTTTTGTTTACGCAGGGGTACCCTTTCAGTGGCTTCCGGGGTGGTGGGGCCACCCCGGCGAGTTCGGTCGGGACTCTCCTCCGTAGCAAATGACTTTATAAACATTTGTGCGATATTTATTTTATTAACTGAAACTCAAATTCGGTAAAAAAATAAATTAAAGTTAATAAATACACTGTACAGGAAATTTAACATATACGACTTATTGAAATAACTTCCGTACCGATTTCGGTACGGAAGTTGGCATAACATTTTGATTTTGATATTTTCGTTATTGATTTTTGTATGAAACAGATGATTTTTTTCGCGATTTCAGAGTTGGTCTCATAGTAAAAGTTGTTTAGTTTGATAGTCCCTATCTACTATTTATATCTTTACTAAATAGACAACATATTTTTTATTTGTAAATTATGCCAACTTCCGTACCGAAACCGGACTTAGGACAAGAAAAACAGTTATTGCATGGTTATTGCTTTCTCTGTGAAATAAAAGATTATAATCACATAATTATTATATGATCTTTGCTAAGCCAAAATGTCAGAAATAAAACCTGAAAGAAACGTTCAATCGTTATTCAATTTTGATTTTTTATTTTAAAAATACAAGTGAAAAATTAAGTGAACGAATAAGATAATGGTTGTTAAAAATGGCTTTTATTTGTCTACAATTGAAGGCCCGGATACCCAGCTTACCGAAATATATTCTAATAATATTCAA
Organism: Agriphila straminella; assembly: GCA_950108535.1. Lineage (NCBI taxonomy): Eukaryota > Metazoa > Arthropoda > Insecta > Lepidoptera > Crambidae > Agriphila > Agriphila straminella. The sequence goes on along the minus strand of OX467306.1, from coordinate 5,794,774 downwards.
CGGTAATGGACTCACCTCATGGGTATATTTTTAATAACCTTTATTTTTATTTATAAGTACTTAGCTTTGTTTAATTTTTATGCTCGTTAACATTTTATTATTTTTATTTGTTCTGGAAACAATTACCTAACTGTATTTTTAGTCTCAATTTAAAGATTTCGACTACTTTACGACCTAACATTTCTTTACAAAATTGTTAATTATAAGTATCTTATCGTAAAGATGATGAAAAATTTATGTTACTATAAAATTCCTAGATATGTTAGATTTGAACTGTTATAGAAAATGTTGTTAAACTCAATAGTAGCATTGCACATAGAATATTTGAATAACAGCTTGGTCATGAGCTTCCAAAACATTTTGCACTAGCTTGTGTATGTGACATAGCATTTGATATTAAATACGAGTACTGCTAGTTGCTTAAAATTTAATGAAAAACATATTTTTTCGGGTTAATACCAAAAATTAAGGTGATGCATGCATATAAGGAACACTAAATAACAAGTTATTTAATTTATTTAAGGGCCTGATGTCATTTTTTGTCGAAATTTCGATTTTGACGGATTTTAGCGGTACAACCTAGAGAAACCTTTGGGTCTACTAAATACATTTATATGTGTCCGCGACAAAATGGTGATTCACTGGAAAGTTATAGAATTAGAAATGAAAATGAAAGTTGTTGAACGATTCCTCAGAGTCAACTTTGAACATACAGAAAGACAAACAAGTACAAACAACAAATAAAAGTATGAAATTTGATTTTCTTATGAAGTAAAGATTATTTTGATATAAATTTTACTTAATAATATTAATGTATTTAGGAGAAATTCTGAGCGTTTTTAGTAGTTTTATGGTTTTTGTTTGGGATTTTTTTCACATATTCCATACATAATTTAACTATTATATGTATATTCTGTGACATAATTTCAAAATCCGAGGCCGCTATGAACTATTCGACTATATGTATAAGAGATAACATTATTTTTTTTTCATTTGTTTAGCACTTCAATAATGAGCTCAAAAAAGTGTATTCGCGCATTTTATAAAAATCTTTTTCTGCAATTTTGGGTTTAATTAAAAAGTTAAGCAAAATTTCCAAAAAGCGAGGCCGCTATATGAATTATTCCAATAGCTATTCTGCAACATTGTATAAGTCAAAATTGTTAAATGTGTTTTTGTTTCTGAGATCGAGAACGCCAAAATTGGTCATTTTACGCAGAAATCACAGTCGAGACGTAATTTGCCTCTTAATAAAAGGAATGTTTTATTTCAGCTTTTCAAAAGAAGACGTGCAAGTCTGCGACGTTTGGGCGCATGTGGCACGCGGGGCGACGAGCGCTCGCGCTAGAATATGCGCCCGCGCACCACTTCGCGTGCAGCCAGTGGCAGGCCACCGCACAGCCCTCCGTGTCGTACCTAGTCTACAGGTAAGTTTCCCTTATTAATAGTATGGTGAGGATACTAGGAGAATGATTATGACCATCAACTATAGCGTATGTTGGATCGCATCGTAGTATATGTAATTCAAGTAGCAGGCTACCGCACAGCGCCTATAATAATACAGTGGTACACCACCACTATTATTATAGCACAAGGTATAGTATTAGAAGAGCTCGATGGCGCAGTGGTTTAGGGCCTGGCCCAGCGATTGCGGTGGTTAAGCAACTTCCGCAAGGGTCGGTCATGGTATGGGTGACCAAAAATATATTAGCTCGAGCTCCTCCATGCTTCGGAAGGCACATTAAGCCGTTGGTCCCGGGAGCATTTGCAGTCGTTAACACCCACCAATCCGCATTGGGCCCGCGTGATGGGTTATGGCCCATCAACAAAATATATATTTAAAACTTGACTGCCCTGCAACATTATTTAATTTTTTAGTTCGTTTTTGGGCAGGGCAGTCGTAATTTATTTATATTTATAGAAAATAATAAATCATACTTTTTTCTTCAACAGATGGCTGCTTTTCATAACAGTCCTGTCAACGGGCATCGCCAGCTTCGTGTGCCAGCGGCTGCCGCCCCGGTACGATGGGCCGAAGGTGGAGCTGAACTACTTCAAATGGTTCATATACTTCACCAACTGGGGCTTCATGCTCATCGCGCTGCAGGCCGGCCTCGCGCTGGCGGTCGTGCACTCTTACAGAGCTAAGAAGACTCACAATCGTAAGCTTTTCCTACTCAAATGCACAGTCAATCAAAGTTGCTTAACACTTTAAAACTTTGTCATATAAATTTTTCGACTAATGCTTCGACATAAATAACTCTAAGACATCTGTCAAAAAAGTTGCTATGACAAATTACTTAAGTTTAACTGACTTTCTTGTTGACCGTACCTAATGTTAAGCAGCCTGTCGATTCTGGAACCAACTCGCATCTCACTTCAAACGTCACTTAGCTTCGCGTGAATTTGTTATTATGGACATTAGCTAAATATAAGCTACTTAACCGATTGCAAAAGGTTTCCCGTAGCTATCTAAAATCTTTGGGATTAAAAAACAGCCTATCATTATCTTATTTATGATTTAAAATTCCCGCGCAGTGAAGTGAGATACGAAGTGAGGTTCGAGTTTGGTTACAGAATCGACAGGCAGGATTAAGATCGGAGAGCAGTGATGGGATGACACGGGCTTACACTCGACACAATCAAAATTGTATACAAAAATCGAAAATGATAGAAAATAATAAATGTTATGAAGAATTAGAAATTATACTAGCATTGCTCGATATTACATAGGCAGTCTATACGCTGAAAGTCATTCTATATCTTACTATAGGTATGATAATAATAAAACATATTTTAATTCGGAGTTCCTTGCGAATCATTCGCATTCGATAAAATTGTCCTCAATAGTAGCACCATATTAAACTTCCTTGCAATACGCACAATGGGCTCACTGCTAATGAATAGGATCCATTCAACCCTCACAATGCCAATCAGCAAGCGCTGTCAAGTCATATGACACATCCGGCTACCACTATAGTCAGTAGTTAGCACTGGGTTCTTGACAAATCGATTCCCCGGAGTGTCACAAAGAAGTTGTTACCACGGCAGCTCGCGGCTATTGGGTCAACCAAGTTAAATGCAGCCCAATCCATGAAAGCGAACAATAACCTGGGGGTCAAGTCTGCTAATGTTAACGTCAAAATAGTGGTTCAATGGTGTTTGAATGGTAATGCTTTTCGACACAGTTCTTGTTTCTTAAACCCAAAACCGAGGCACAATGTGTTTTCGTTTAGGGTTTAAGAAACACAATGTGTTTCGGTTTTGGGTTTAAGAAACAAGAACTGTGTCAAAAAGGATTACCATTCAAACACCATTGAACCACAATTTCAACGTTAACATTAGCAGACTTGACTCCCAGCTCATGTGTAGGACTGCAAAGTTCGTTCACCCGATGTTCAGATGATGACGATGACTTGATGATCCCGACAGTAAATGAGATCCATTTTAGTCATGTCTGCGTGTCGAGATCATGTAACTAAAACAAAACAATAACATTTGACATTACGCTGAACAAAAAACATGTAAGCAGAAATCGTAGTACCTCTCATGGCAGAAGCTTTTATTAGTGTACTACCTACTTTAAAAATATTTACGTATTATTCCTGCAAATCCTGCAGCTGAAGTAAAAATATAAAAAACCTATATACCTACCTAAGTTATTTTGCAGTATGCAAGGCAAGAATAAATTTTTCTTCAACATTCGTACTACGAAGTGCGCGGGCTGTTCTGCAGGGCTATATATATATAAGATAAAAGTTTATTTGTAATAAGTTATTTAATTAAAATTATGTCATGTTGTACTATTAAATTCATAATAGTAAAAGATTGGCACTTAGTTTAATTACTCGCCAACACTACCGTTCGCAATTAAACAACTTTTATAACCTCTCATTTGGTAAATAGCTTAGATACTGTCTCCCACATGCGTTCGTTAACGACTTGTTGTTTTGCGAACACTGAAAAATCTGTATTATAGAGACCAATTCAAACCCACTTATCTTATTTACTTATCAATTTAAGCTGAACAATATTTGAAGAGTTCTCCAAAAAGTCTTAAAATAGAATGTAGGTGTATAAGTACCTATAGAATAGAAGGTTTTTTGATTTTTTTATATGGTCATGAGCGAGCGTGTCCTGACGCAAAACAATCGCCAAGAGCGAGCCAGAATATGAAGATGGTGAGTGATGACGTAGTATTTCTGCGCAATGTCAAGATCCTCGCGTGGGCGCGCCTATTAGGTACGATTCCATGAGAAACGCCTCATGCGAATCAATTAACTGAAGCACGCGGCCTCGTGTCGCCACTAATGCGACTGCCGAACAACACGTACATTACAGATTGCAAAAATTTTACTATCACAGCGTAATGAAGAAAAATATCCTAAGTAGGGACATAGAAGAGCGAGCAATTATTGGTTATCAAGTGATAAGTATTTATTTATTTCATGGATGAAAAGAATTTAACGCTGAAAATGCAATCGTCAAAAAATGGAAACATAGATACTTCTCCAACTCTGATTGATGATATAGATGTATTATTTGAACCTGCGGCACCTAAGTTTTTTGTTTATTATTCAGCATTTTGTTGATCTATTTTAATGTTTCAAAATAGATGAGTTAATTTTGTATAAAAAGAAAAAACATTGAAATTCAGCAACAGCTTGTATTATGATCTTTATGAAGGCACTTATTTTGTAGTTACAGTAAACGAAATATAGCTCGGCTACCGTTACCAATTGCTAATAGATAGACATGGCCATCGTACAAAGTCAAATTCATCTAACATGGCAATCAATAGTATTTTTAGGCGCGGCGGTCAATCGAAAACAAATCAATCATGATTTATAATCCTCTTGCTTACTATCAATATCTATGACACGAAATGTATTGTACAAAACTAGTATTCTATTACGTTATCATACCATTTTTCAAATTCTACCTTCACGTCTATACATCTCAACCTGAAACTTGATTGTTCCTTTAGATTGAATACAATTTTGCCATGTTTATCTTTTTCCAATTATTTCCTGTCTTTTCAGCCTTTTTCTGAGATCGACATCCCAAGAAACCTGAGAATCGAAGTCTGTCACAAATCACACATTTTACAAAGTGTCCATCATTTCGTCATTGCGTTTTTGTAAATTATTTTCAAACAAAATAGAAAAACTTGTCCTGAAAGCGTAATGCTCTAGTTTCTTAAAAAATGTTATACGGATTTTCTTATATTCTTCTGTTTATTACAAAATTTTGTATGAGTTATTGCTGCCACAGTGACATTACGAGTTCCTACATAAGTCAATACCCCTCATATCGGCACATTCGGCATTCAATTCGGGCCATCGCCATGCTCCATGCCGATGCCGGGTCAGACGGGCCGATTGATACAATTTCGCGTCAATTAGACCAACAGTCCGCCCGACAGACTTCTAATTATTACCCCTATTGGTTACCCATTCAAACATTTTTCGCGACTAAAACCCAACATGTCTCATGCTCGTAATTGTTAACGTAAATATAATCTAGTTGCACTGCTTAGACATCGCGTTTGTGATATTAAAAAAAACGAATTGTTTTATTTTTAGTTTTTTTGTAATTCGGAAAACTGAATCAACAAAAGAATTTCAATAATTTATCGAACCGCTCATAAAATTTCATGAGAATCGGTTGAGAAATGCGACCTGCAGCACCTGCAGAACAGACACGGACAGACAAACGAAAGCATGTGAAACGGGGACGCTTCGGGCTCGCTCGGTCAATTAGGTAGTAAAAGTTTTTCGGAAAATTTCTTTGTAATAAGATTATTAATAATTATAATTATTGAAAAATTAAAATTAATATAAAACTAGCATTGTAGATGCATAAAGATCTAAAAGTTCAACAAACTTCTTTGTCCCAATTTTCTATTGTAAGTTTTATGTTCGTAATACCTAAATCTGAGTGAGTAAAGTATGTATCTGTAGGAAATTGTTTAGATTAAATAACATATTTTATTAGTATGTCAATAATATTTTATCAATACTTTTGTTTCTTTTTCCAGTAAAGTTTAAAAAACTGTTTTGAAACTCCCATAAACTATGCAAAGTCCTTGTAACCTCGTTAATTATATATCAGGCAACTAGAACTACAACCGTATAAAAATGGTTCTGGTTTTGGTTCTAGAAACACAATGCTATCGGCATGAAAACATTTGAATAATGAAATATTTCGCTTTATAATATTTTCAATATATATATTTTCAAATCAAAATTAAGTTTTATAATATTTTCAATTTCATTTATCAATAGGTTCTGAACTCGTTCAATTGTGTAAAGGAATAAGAAAATCTTTCGACTTTTAACTTTTTAGAAAATGTTTTCTCTGCGCATAAGTACAGCGATCTATCCTCGATTCAGTACCAAATATTGTTTTTATTTTGTGCCGTGATAAAACATAATAATAATCTAATGTCAACTGCCATAAGTTGATGCATTGTGTCATTGTTTGAACAACGATTTACTTTTACAGTATCCCCAAACTACAGACTCGACTAGGTACTAAAGACACTTGCTAGATACTGAGAGTCAAGGCAGGAAACTTTCAGCTTTTTTTCCTAGGGAAGCTGAGAATAGAGTAATTTGTAGATCACCTCTGTAGTCTATAGTGGTTCACCCACCCGTGTAAGACGCAGGGATGCAATTTACTCGATTTGGTTGGTGGTATGTCTTTCAAGTCCGCCTGGCCACCACCATCTTTAATTTAAATTGTTGTGTTCTGGCAGTTAGACGTAAGAGTCAGTTCCTCAGTGATGAGGATTCCGTGTGTAGTGCGCTTCCATCTTTGGCCTTAGGTGACGGCCAAGCACTATCCCGTTGTGCATAACTGCTCAGATATGTTGTTTCTCGTTCCAGCCAGTGAGGATGACGACACGCTGATGCCGAGGCGGCCGCGCACGCCGCTGCTGTGCCGCGCGTACTGGCTGGCACAAAACATTGCCACCGACCTCGCCTTCGTCATCACACTCATATACTGGACTCTAGTGCATGACCCTAGTGAGTACATCACTATCTTTAGTAATATTATACAGTGGCGGTCACATAACTAAAAAGACACCAGTCGATTTTCATACCCTCTCTCCCTCATTCACTCCCTGGATAGCCATCAACAGATCACAGTTAGGTCAATCCTTGGCGGAGAACCAAGGCTTCAAAGTTAGCTCGTTTGTATGAAAATCGACTGGTGTCTTTAATTATGTGACCGCCACTGTAAACGCGAAAGTCCGTTTGTTTGTTTGTTACGCCTTATCGTCTTAACTCAACCGGTCATCATAAAAATTTGATACACGTTATCAGGGGGTACAGAGGGGGTCGCTAGTTATCATTACGAAAATCGGTTCTACCAAGTCATCCATCTTGAATGTGACAGAAATCTTTTACGAATGGTGAAAAATATGAATTAATTTATTAAAGGCTACATTGCATTTTCAGAAATCCACGACATCAACGCGCTAAACCTCCTCGTCCACGGGGGCAACTCTCTAGCGATGCTCTGCGAGGTGGTAGTGACCGCGCACCCGGTCCGCGCGGCGCACGCGGTGTACAGCGTCGGCGCGGGCGTCGCCTACGGCGTGTTCAGCGCGCTGTACTGGGCGCTGGGCGGGACTGACCGGTTCGGGTTGCCTGCTATATACCCGGCGCTCAATTGGAACCAACCGGGTAATTGGAGATTCTAATGTGTTACAGAAAAGTATTCTGTGACCTTACCATGAGTTGATGCAAACTGTTGACTTACCGTAAACCATCGTTTTCTCTCTTTAAAGGCCCCCGGGAACGATCATTTGCGATTGACAATTTTTACGTGATTGATGCTCATTGATGCGAAAATTGATCGTTTTGCGCGTGCAATTGAAGCGATTGTCTTTGCTCCAACAATGGCATTGACGAAAAAAATTGACAATCGTAATAGATCGTTACCTGCGGGCTTTACTCGCATTGACTGTGAGCAGATACCGCTAACTATAGTTAACGGTAGCGTAAACAGTTTACTTCAACTCATACTTAACTAATAAAAACGTATTTGTATTGCGATTGTGAGTGTGAGTAATACCCATTCAGTATTGAATCGATGTGGACTAACGAGAAGAGCTAGAAACATTTAGAAAATAACCGCTTTATCACTTCAAACTACTTACATTATTTCAATCTGATCCTCTAGCCCTGAATCCACCGCCGCCGCCTGCGATCTCTGGATCGGTCTACATTTTGCTGTTGCAAAATTAACGGATTCTCGAACCTTTGAGTATGTGTAAAATAAATACAGTCATGAAAAAAAAAATTAAAAAAAGTATATTAATATTTTGGTACCGCGCTATCACTGATCGTATATTCGACTATTATGTATTCACTTGCATATTATTTTGTTCGTAGGTTCTGCGTTTGGCTTCGTAGCGTTATGCGCCGTAGTGCTCCTGATGGCGCACGCGTTCGCAACGTGTGTGTCGGTGGTGCGCGTGCGCGCGGCCGCCCGCCTGCGCGCGCGCTCGCACGCCGACCGCCTCTCGCTGCCCACGCACTGACCGCGGCCCGCGTTGCACAGGATACTAGCCCTTGTTGCTATGTGGTATAATGGCTATGGCCGCTGTTAACATTTTAGAAAAAGTTTGAAAAAGTTTTAGAAAAACTGAAACTTTAAGGAATCCCGCAGCCTCATCATGTGCCGCTATGCCGCTATGATAGAATTAAGTATATGTAGACAAACCTATTTAAAAGTATCGTAATAGGATTTTATAATTCATGATTACAATGCGGTTTGTTTGATAAAATCCGGGGCTAATTGTCTAATTTTAAAAATCTCTCGCAATCGCTTTCCTTCGACCTGCATTTCTGTGGTATGTTTTTATTTGTGCCATAAAGAAGCTTCAATCTGTTACATCCTGAAAGCGATTGCGATAGATTTTGAAATTAGACAATAGAGAGGCTGGTCTACTTTCAAGCGATGCACCAGTTTCGTTGCAGATGATTTTTCAAAACCTACAAGCTTTATGTAACATTGCTCTTATTGTAAATATGAACCGTATTGTAATTTTTCATACGTTAAAAGTAATAAAAAGAAATTCCACTTAGCCGTTGATGTTATTATAAATAGCTACCGCCAAGAAGCATTACCTGTAATAAACTAGATAAGTATGTAGATTTAAATGCATTTCGCTCGATACGGCACTATCAGTCGACCGACCCAAAATTCACTCTGAAAAAAACATGAATCGTAAAAAATGGAAATAACAACACTTTCAGAAATATAATATACCTATGACAGACACAGACTATGAATCAAAATCTAATAATAATTCCATGGTGTGCGGATATACATGTAACCATTGTAACTAAGTAGGTAACGGCCGAATACTCAAAGGCTTCTTAGTTTAAATCTTAGTTAAGGTCTCCTTAACTTTAAGGAAGCTGTCAGTTTCATAGAGATTCTGTCAAATCTGACAACTTTTTTGAATTTAAGGTGGCTTAGATATCTAGATATAGTATTTAAGATTCGTTTGAGTATTTGGCCGTATGTCTGGTACTTAGAAAATCTATGGAAATCGAATACATAACGTCAAATTGATGAAATTCACATAGTTCCCTTTACAGTGAATAAGTATTACCTACCTATACAGATTTAACGAATCGAACTAAGTTAATTGGATTTAGATAGATTCTCCATTGAAATTGGTTTCGTTTCCTTGACAATATGCCTTGGTCGAAATTCATTCGTCCAAGCAATATGTACGTACATACTGAAATCTAGTAGGTACTTATAGTTATAAAGTTAATATAAATATTTTATTAGAAATAGGTATCAAATAAAGCAATACCAAAAAACTTGTGACATAATTTTTAAAGTCAATTCATATAATTTAATTATTATTCTCGTTTCTACGTGAGTTAACAGCAAAATGACTGAACTATGCCGCTGTTTCCAAATCAAATAAATAAATTATTTCTTATACATTTTCTTTCCGTAGATGTTTAATTTTTATCGTTAGACTTGTTATAGCATTCAAAATGTTGATCGTAATAAGTAGCAAACTGTGAAAAACTGAGTACCACAAAACGTATAATATAAAAGTATAATAAAAATCACTAACTATAGACAGGGCGCTGTCACTCCGCGCGCGAGTCTGAAGCGCGCGGCGTCCTCTTGAGAGGACAAATGTATGAAAATACATCAGAAAAGATAAGACCGACGCGATAGAAAGAGAGGCAACTACAAAGCGCATGTTTTGGAGCGAAGGTTGTGCTGTGCGATCTGAATTGCACTTTATTGTGTCGGAACAAGAGTCGCAGTTTATTTCAACGATTTTGCGGAGTGCAACTTCTGTACGTAGTACTATTATCTATTCTGAGCTATAGATTAAAACAAATGAAATCTGAAGAACGACAAACAACTAAAACTCTTATTGAATTATTTCAATTACACTCTTAAATACTTAATCTGAAATAAAGTTACATAAGTTATTGAAAAAATATAATATAAAATATAAATTAAAAATCAATAGATAAATACGCTTTAAAAAACTTAGACATATTAACCTAAAATAAAATGCATTTAAGTATATCAAAGATCTGTTGCGCCATTCCATAATAAGCGTTAAATATCATAAATAAGCATTTTTTATGTTCCATGTTATTGTATTTATATTATTATTTTAAGTTGCTAGGTGTAACTTAATGAGTAAGTTACTTACTACCAAAGCATTGTTATATGTAAGCTAACAAGTTCCTCTGAAATAAAGTAAATGTTTTTAAAACTGATAATGTTGATGTAAAGAAATATATCTATTATAGATAGACTGCCAAGTTACCAGTATTACCTTAAATACTTTATTACTAAATTATGGCTAACTTATATTTAAATATCTAAGATTTTATATCAAGATAATAAGGATACATTCTCAGTTTTTTTTCTGTCACTACTTATATGTATACCTAATCGCTTTTTTTGTTATTTCATAAAAATTAGAGAAACTAAGTAGGTATTATATATACCTACTTACTCATAAAATTCTTAACAGAAAAGTCCAATTAAGAAAAATGACAAAAACTGTAAGTAATAAATACCTACCAGTTCTATTATGTATATACCGGGTGTAACAAGACACTCGACGAAGCCGAAGTCTACGTATTCTGCCCATCATCAGGACCATTTCTGTTCAAAATTATTGCTGGGAAACGATTTTAATTTTTGGTGTCAAAAAAGCATTGCATACATTACCACGCAATGTAACGCGTACAAAAGACCGCGGCTGCGAGTGAATGCTACACAGCTGCGTGCGGCCGAGTTGAAAGACAACGTTTATGTGCGTGTTTTTTGACTTTTTTGTGACTTTTTGAAGCCATTGTTTGTTACGAAATACATAAAATTTTGTTAATGTTTCTGTAGACAAAAATTAGGAAATAATGAATAAAATAAGATTTCATAAAAAAATTGAAAAAAAAATTGACTTTGACCTTCAATAACTTCGTAGCTATTGGTTTCCCAGGTATAGTCTAAAAGACAAATGATCCTGATGATGGGCGGAATGCGTGGACTTCGGCTTCGTTGAGGGTCTTGTTACAACCGTTATTATCATCATCAAATCGCATGATAATGTCATTTTTCAATATTCATAATTTGTGAGTATACTACAAATGTAATGTATATTAGGTAGATAATTATGTAAATTGCCATTGTACATTGTGATATTTTAGTTTCGCCTAAATATAAAGAATATGTACTAACAACTACAAGTCAAATGAGGATCAGTGACGATTTTTGTTTAGCGGCTTATCAGAAAGCTTATGCCACCACATAATTAACTGTGAAGAAATTTTCACGAATCTCTTAGACCTCAGAAGTTATACCTACGAGCTAGAACGCTGTTATTTTGGGGGTCCTAAGTCCTAATGACGTCATCCCGTATGCGAACCTTACGTCGTACGTAATAAAGCACATATTGCATTGAGCTTGGCATTTCCTTTAAACCCTTATAACTCCACCATTTATAAACGGATTTCAAAAAATCTTTCACTAGGGTTCATAGCTCTGAATATGTTTTATATTATATCAATAAAACTTTATGATTCAAACCTGTCGCTGAACTTCATTAAGAAAAAATGCTCCTAATTGACCTCCAGTGGACTGATGGGAAATTTCCCGTCTCATCTGACCACTGTTGGTGGGGTTTGGTGGTTGGTGATCAGATAGCTCGGAAAGCAACCAACATCATGATCATCAACAACATGATGATAAAGTATGAAAATGTTATTTCGTGTACAATAGTCACTTCTGTATTGACTGTTTATTCATTGCCTAATTTGAGATAAGATAATAAATAAATTATTATCATCACAGGCTTTTTTTATCACGTTTAAGTTTTTGGTACTAGGAAGAGACGAACGAATTTAAATTGAAGTAACGATAAGAACCCTCCTGTTATTAGCAAAGAGCAATCTTTTTGAAATGATTTTTATGAGATTTTATAAAAGATACGATCAATACTATTAGAGGGATTGCAGTTTACTTGTTATAGGCGCAGTCTGGTATATACGGTTATTATTATCCCGTAGGGGGCATTTTTTCAACTCTGACTTATCTAGGCAAGTTCGGTATCATTTATATTTCCCTGCGTGATCGAAACAGAAATGAGAAGATCCGCAGGAGAACTAATATGAATCCAAAAATGTAGTCGCCATCCTAATATGATACCAAACTTGTCATAAAGCTTAACCAAAATGCATCGGTCTCCACTTTTTAGGGTTCCGTAGCCAAAATGGCAAAAAACGGAACCCTTATAGATTCGTCATGTCTGTCTGTCTGTCCGTCCGTATGTCACAGCCATTTTATTCCGAAAGTATTAGGATTACACAGTTGAAACTTAGTAGGTAGATGTATTCTGTTAACCGCTTAACAATTTTAACACAAAAATAAAAAAAAAATAAAGATTAAAGGGGGCTCCCATACATGGAATTGAAACTAAAAAAAAATTTTTTTCTTCATACCAATACGTGCGGGGTGTCTATAGATCAAAATCAAAAAATCAAAATCAAAAATTATTTATTTCTTTATAGAGACATACACATCAATTTTTATTTAACAGAGCCTCCTTTTAGGCTTGTAATCGCCTGTGCCAAGAGACAACGCTCTGCATAACTTATGAAATATATATATAGATAATATATGATAGATAGGTCTTCAAAAATGACATTGAGGTTCCTAAGACAATTTTTTCTCAAAGTCAACCGTTTGAAAGATAAACACTGCCAAAGTGGTAAAATGTGTGTCCACCCCCCACTAACTTTTGAAATAGGTGAGTGAAAAATCTAAAAAAAAATTGCTATAGATCTTAATAAAAACTTTCACTGAAAATTGGTTTGAACGAGATATAGTAATCAGTTTTTGATATACAGAGTGGAGAGGACAATGCGACAATAACTGATAACACTGTAGACACTAGTTAATAGAAGTATTTTGAAACTATCAAATAATTCCTAGGAGCGAAATAAAAAAAAAAAAATCGAACAAACTAACGGCCGAATACTCAAAGGCTTCTTAGCTAAAATCTTAAGTTAAGGTCTCCTTAACTTTAAGGAAGCTGTCAGTTTCATAGAGATTCTGTCAAATCTGACAACTTTTTAGAATTTAAGGTGGCCTTAACTTTAAGATTCGTTTGAGTATTTGGCCGTATATACCACAAAAACAAGTACGAAATTAAACAGCCTTTGTAAATATTGGTTACTTACCTATGGTAAGAGTGGCAACAGCGCGGTGTTAGGTCACAGAATAGTGTTGACAGGTGACAATAAGCCGCGAAATGAACTTTTGGCGCCATTTAATGCTGAATAATAATAAAGCAGTGTTTTTCTTGATATCTAGGGCAGCGACTCGAGCTACGGCATCATGCATGCAACAACGCTCTCCATACGGCAACTTTCATTGCTGAGATTTATGATATTTTTCAAAAAAATGGCAATAAATTATTATTTTTTTGCTTTTTACGGTAATTTTTTATTTTGAATACGGCAATCCTAAATTTGAATACTAAATCATCGATTTAAAGTTATTCTGTACACTGAATACCTAGTCACAAATTAAATATTTCTTGTATCCGTTGGACAGCTTGAACAATAGTGCGACCATTGGTAGGACAAACACAAGTGTCACCATAATATCTCTCGGTATGTCCGTAAAGCTAAAGCAGCGACATTCCCCATAATTTAAAATCATGTCGGTGTACTCAAACTGCGAAATTATAATAAGGCATAGAAGTAATACTTATTCGTATTATCAGATTTTAACACCTTTGACCATAGATATATTGACGCAGTCTTCTGCATCAATGAGACGATAAGTCATCATCGACATGCTCTTTGGGCGTTTTTGAGTTGTGTTGTACCATAAACTTAATATCCACTCGAATATTGTTTAGGTGTTGTACAAAAAGTCACAGACTAAAAATTATTATTATTATACCATAGCTGAATGAATTTTCTCCACTAGCACATAGAGAACACATTGTCATTTTGCTGCTATGAAAAATAAAAAACCGGACAACGAGCATTCACAAAAAAAAACTGTCGCTGTCAAGTGTCAAAATTTTTTTCGCTTGTGCTTTGAATGTTTTGAATTGAATTGCCAAGTATTTAATAGTTAATTTTAACTTTATTCGAAAATAATATCAAGGTTTCTGAAGGATTTGTAATGTAACAGTCCCTAAGTGGACTTCATGATAACTGCTTAAAACCGAAGTTTTCAGCGAAACAATTTTTTGAACTGCGAAATTAAAATCGATATTGTTAACGTTTGATTGAATCTGTTTAATAAAATACAAGTTGGTTTGATGAAGTGCATTTATTTAAATTTTTATAAAACTTTAAAGAGTAACCACTGTAGGTAAACGTGTCTTAGACAAGGTGTAGGACTTTGACACGTAAAAAAGTGTTTGTTTGGACATTTCATCAAAATAAAATTTTGGAAAAGGAAAAATACGTGTCTCATGTTTTCGTAAGTAATTCAATAATAATAAATACACATTTTTACACATGTAAAAGATTTTGAAACGTTGTCAACTTTATTGTTTGTTCGAAGTAGATTTTGCCTCATTCGCACATTTTTAGATGACAAGCGTGTCATTTAAAAATGACTCTTACGTCTTGAGCATAAGGTACAATTTGGCAACGTTGTGTTAATTTATACTGATGGAGGGGTTTTCGGCAAAAGCTTAGTAATAGATACAGCATGTAGAAAATGTTAAAAACTAAAAATTTTTTTTGTGACTAAACTACTGGGTATTTTTAATAGATATTTTACAGGCAGACTGGGAGCGTTACTAGATATACGAAATTTAATTTATTGTCGCATTGTCCTCTCCACTCTGTATATCATATTTTCCAAAACCGCAAATATAACTTTGTCATTCATACCAACACTGTGAAAAACAAAGTTATTTTTACAGACGAAAAATGATAGTGGTATTAAATATGGTATGGTATATAAGGTAATTACGGAACCCTACGGCGCGTGGCCCGACACGCACTTGGCCGGTTTTTAAATAAATCCATGGGCCCTAGTTATAAGGACTAATCCTGCCAAAGAAAATCTTTGGTTCACGAAACGCCCTATTTTTAACCCTACAGACACCAATAAGCGTTTCTGGCTGTTTGAACTATCTCAAAATAAACGTTGACGTTAATTATAGCCTGGCTGAGTTTAATCTGTTATTTATGAAGAATAGAGAAAAGTAGTTACCTACCTACCACTATGACACAAATCTACAATACGCTTGAATAGTTCAAACAATTTGTTACAATTACCTACCTACCAGTCCTCTACTTAACAACCTCCATTGTTTTTCCGAGTGTATTGTTCCCATTCGTCAACCTCGAGAGATCCTTAAATAACCAGTACAAATTTTCCTCTTGATTGAAAGGCTGTTACAATAACCTCTCATCTCATTCATGGGTAAGTTTTCCTTCAACGAACCTCGTCATATCGGACGCATCAGTTGCGCTGTGTTTTTATAGTGATAATGTTAGGTAAGTCTACCACCATGATCAAGAATATCAAGGTAGATAGGAAAGGTAAAATATTTTCATTTTCGATTAATACATTGTATAATATGTCTTATTAGCAATTATCCATACTAATCATACTAAGATTAAGTATTATAAATTACGAAAGTAATTCTGTCTGTCTGTAAGTTACGCTTTGCCTAAACTGCTGAACCGATTTTGATGAAAGAGGAATTGGGAGAGTTGGAGCGTGAGAGGAAAAGGGGGCAGTGTACTTGGTGGGGACCTGCCTATCACGTAAAAACGTCTGATCTGATTTTGGTGAAATTGAAACGTAGAATAACTATTTATTCTGGTTAAAGGTTCCCTAAGGATTTTCTGAAATATCCACGCGGACGAAGTCGTAGGCAGAAGTAATAAAAGTGTTGCTTAGTCAAACAAATTCTTAAGACAATATTTGGAAATCGTTTTATAAACACTGTAAAAAATATCGCAAACTGACGTAGATACTATTCTGAGTGCAAAAACATTAAAAACATCTGATTCCATGAGGTGGATTCCAACCTTTAGGTTCACCTTGAGCGCGGTCGCACGCTAGCCGCACGCCGCATCTCCGCACGTCAGTCGCGCGCCGGTCCACGTACACGTCGCGCGAACGCTGCGCATATTGCACGCTGCACGCTGCTGGCGCGTATGGACGCTGCTGATCGGGCGCGGGAACAAGGTAAGGCTAGTGTGGCCTAGTTAACATTTTGAAAATCATTATACAGAGTGAAATATCTACATGTGCAGAAAATATAAAAAGGTATTGAATAGGAACTAGAAATATTTTAAGTCCCAGATGAAAATATAAAAATACTGGAAATACTACTTACATGTAAAAGTTCCAGATAATCAAAAAATAACAAAATGAAATAAATTATTTAAACTAAGCAACAACTATTAAACAAAAAAAAACAATAAAATCTTGACCGCGTATTAGTGTAGGTACTTATGAATATCGTCATTATTCTCGCATTTTAATGAGGATTTCTAACTGCTTTATAATCAATTTCGAAGGAGATCGATGGATCGGTATAAGTAATAAAATTGCCCTAATTTATATTTATTTGGGTTCCAGTAACCCAAAAAATATCCCATCAAAGACTTAATGCACCTGAGCCAAATCACCTGGGTTAATTAAATGATTCAAAGTGTTTCAAACGATATTTTGGACTAAAATTATAATGTCTTTATTTACAGTGTAGTTGAAACATCAAAGTCACGTCTATCGTAGTCAAAAATAGTTGGTGTAGACCGGTGCCAACCAAACTAATGCATAATAAAAAGTAGTTGGTATAGACCGGTGCCAAACTAATGCATAATATGCGAATTGTAAACCAACCAAAACTCTGTGCTAATAACTTTAGACAAGAACGCCTCGACCCGAGCATACTCGTATCGAGTACTTAAGGCACTCACTCACTGACCTAAAAGGACTAGAACTTCGTAATTCTTAATTAAGTATAGGCCTTAGGTTCCAAGTAGCTTATTTCGTTCGCATATTCCTTACTAAGTTGCCTTCAAACATGAATATATTAACATTTACCTCTTGAAACAACTCAAACATTAGGTAAATAGTTTATTACTTTATGTTTAAAATTTAATATTTTCACAATCTAAATGCCAATTACTTAAATAAAAATCTGCTAAACATACTCGTAGAAATAAATAATTTTGTATCAAATTTACGTCACAATTTCTGTAGGTTATTTAAACAGCAGGTAACTCTATTAAATATAATATTCATATCGTATAATAATATTTTTACGCATCTGTTTTTTATTACCTATACATTATAATTCAAACAGGTAAATATAGTGACATAGTTAATTAATATACTTATTGCAACTTTGTGAATTTTAAAGTTCAAACAAATTTTCGTGCAGATTATAATAATATATGCAATAATATTCTAATCTACATCAATGTATGCCAACATGAATTGCTCACGAAACCAGAAAGAAATCCTCGTCTTTGCACGTAACGGATCTCGGTGGTTTCTATACCCTTGCAGATAATTATTAACGATCGTGACTATTCGTGATTTTAAAATTTTCCACCTCTATCTAAAATATATGTCCGACTTAGAACGATAGGTCAATCCAAAATTCTAATATCTTTAGGTAGGTAAATCAAAATCTTGAACGAACCACAATAGTAATGTGTTATTTATGACAAATCACATCAGCCAAATAAAAAGTCAATTAGAACGCCATTATTATTAAAATTATTATGTTTGTTTCTCTTTTGTTTCTTTTAAAAATACGTCTCTATAAAAACCAACAATAATAAATTCCTTCCCAAATATGCATGCGAAAAGTTAATAAATGAAAACACTTTTGTTCATTGTAACTGTATTTACAAAATTATGAAATCCTCAAAATATGATCACTGCACAATATAAACAAGATACAAACATAAAAACGTGTACACACACATTGCATTTCATGGAAAACATTGATTCAATACTTTACCTCTGATATGTATTTTTATAACCAAGTTATTTTGCTTGACATGAAAAAATTATCGAAGTCGACCAAAGTGTCAAACGTAATTTAAAAATATTCAGGTTTGAAACTCCTATAAACTACAACTTATTTAGGAAAGCTGACCTCGACTTACTAAACAAACAGCCGGAAAAACCTTTATCTCGTAAAATTCACTAACATTACGTCTCTAATCTCTATCTATTATGTTTACTTATTACCACTCTACCCACTACCTATTAATATACTTATCATCTTTATTATAAAGAGGTAGAGTTGGGTGTTTGGATGAAGTTGTATTAATTATATGAAGTATATATTATTTTGCCTTAATAATAAATAATGCGAAGATGGGCACCATTTGTAGCCATCTTCCGTGATTCGTACTGTATTATAATAACTACATACAGTATCCCTGAGGATTCCTACGGGATGTAGAATTTCACGCAGGTGAAGGCGCGGGCGCATGGTATAGTCATAACATATAATTAGAAATGGCGATCGAGTAAACTCTACATTAGAAGTAATAATTTAATTAAGTTATAAAAATTACAAAAAAAAATAATAACATACTGACATTGTTATATCAACCAAGGGCAGAGAAAGAAAGAACTATGAGAACAATACAAAAGATGAACTATTTATAAATAATATAAGTACATTTATCTGTTAAAGCGATTAAATAAGACAATCATAGGAAAATGTTATAAGAAGGCCAGTCTACGCAATATAATTTCTTACACATTTGCAATTTGTTTTACCATCTCTTGACATTACTACGGATTCTAGAATAGTTCTACTTAACCATTATGTTTAATACAAGGATGTATTTATTTACAAGATCTCTATCTTAAGGCAGCCCTGCTTAAGCGCTTATTACACCATCCTGAATGTCGGACCCGGAATTTAGTGTCCGATTTAGGACGAGAAATTCAGTCGCCAATTAGACCGTCCTGAATGTCGGATCCGATATCACAGCTTTACGATCATACAGTTGTTAAACGAATGTTCTTGTAGCTGTAAAAATACATAGCTAGGTAAATAGGAGGTATATGTAGGTAGCTAGGTAGGTACGTGTCATTTTCAACGCTAATCTGAACTAGTTTTTAACCGACTTCATCAAAAGGAGGTGGTTCTTAATTCGATTGTATACTTTTTTTTTATCGTTATTCGCGCGTATCTTCGATATTTATGGACCGATTTTGATGATTATTTTGTTGTTCGATTGAGTTTTCTTGCGAGATGGTTCCATTTATTTTTTTTTTTAAATCGGGTCAGTAGTTTTCAAGTAATCCCGAAAATACTATGACTTTACATCAACTACCTTGACGACTTTGTTATTTATGAACCGAATTAGATGATTGTTTTTGTTGGGAGAGGGATACCTTTGTGTAGTCTTTTTAACAGACTTCAAAAAAAGGAGGTATTCAGTTTGTATATGTATGTACGTTTCTCCGCGATTATCTCACGTTTGGCTGAACCAATTTTACTACCTAAATAATATACCTACACTACCTAATACAGAAGGTACTTATACTAAAAATAAAAAAATAAAAAATTGTTTAAAAAACAAAAAAACCGACTTCAAAAAACCTGCCTCTAAAAAGCAAGAAATAATATATAAATCATTAGATACGCATTATCATATCATTGTTATAATAAAACACGTCTATTGAAGTCGGGTGGGGCTTTTAGAATAAAAAAAGAAAGTTGTAGGTACTCCAGCCCCACCCGACTTTAATAGACGTGTTTTATTATAAAAATGATAATGCGTAGCTAATGATTTATATATTATTTCTTGCTTTTCAGAGGCAGGTTTTTTTGTTTTTTATATTGATGTAGGTCAAAAAAAAAAAGCAAATCACAGAGTGACAACCCTTATTTACTTTTAGTCGTTGCGCCAACTGTCTATCTAGACTAGACGAACGGCGCGGCGGATTTTTTTTCGCCAACATAAAAGGCGTTGACTGACTGTACTATTTATGCTGTGGTACTACTGTGTCGGAGCCGAGCGTCCTGAATGCGATTACACTGTCCTAAGTGCTTCCGATTTAGCATCCGTTATGTCGGAGACAATTTCTATCCTAACTAGGATCCTAAATCGGATCCTAGCTTCCTGAATGCAATTACACTGCTCTGAATTTAGGAGAGACTTCATATCGGGTCCGATATTTAGGATGATCTAATTAGCTCTTTAGTAAATGTCAATTTCCTCCGCGGGCAATAAAATTGTGATTTAGGTCAAGGGATGTCGACTTACGAGCATATAGTTTCTGGTGCAAACTTCCTAATACCGTGCTAGTTCACAGGAAACCAGATCTGAATGCTTTCAATGAGAAATCTGCCTACATTGACATTTTAATAGTAAGTAGCTGTAAAACATTTTTCAATCTAGTTTTTTACAGTTTCTATGATGTAACAGAATTTTAGATTTGATTAGGTAAGTACATAAAAAAATGTATTTAATGGTCAAATCATTTAATGCAAATATTCTAAAAATATAATCCTACTAATAATCATTATGACAAAATTAATCGTTTTAGAATAGTTCTAAAATATTTTTTAAAAATAAATAAAAAGCCATCTAAAATGATTCTTCGCATTAAAGGTTGTTTCCTTATTTATATCTTTAGAACTAATAAGAACTTATATTTTTTATGGAATAAGTACCTACACTCTTTATTTTCGATGCACGATAGACCTACCTAAATACCTAGTTCCATGTGATGAAGCATAAATACTTCACTACTATTATCCATACAAACTATTATTCTAACAATATCACGGCTGAGTTAGTTTAGTTAATGGTCTAGCTATAGCTAGGTTACTGATACAGACAGTATGTAAACAATAAAAAGTGCAACACGCAAAAATCACTTAGCGTAAAAATGCAAAACAAACACTTCTTTTTTTTTTACTTGCCGCCTCAGTCATCTCAGTTTGCATGCTCTTGCTTGCCTACATAAGTCCGGTTTTCCGCGAGACAGCTATTAATAATAATAATATTATATTATAAATGTCCATCAGCCATTTTTGATGTCCCCACTGCTGGGGCACAGGCCTTCCTTATAAGGCATTCAGGCATTCCTTAGGGTGGCAAGGAGGATGGGCCATAACCCACCACGCGGGCCCAATGCGGATTGGTGGGTGTTAACGACTGCAAATGCAGCCGGGACCAACGGCTTAACGTGCCTTCCGAAGCACGGAGTAGCTCGAGATAATAAATTTTTGGTCACCCATCCCATGACCGACCCTTGCGAACGTTGCTTAACTTCCGCAATCGCTGGGCCAGGCGCTAAACCACTGCGCCACCGAGCTCCTATATATTATAAATATTAACTCATTAATGAGTGAAGAAATTAATAGAAATAGAATATAGTAAATAATAATAATAAAACACTTTATTTCACACTGACAGGACATAATTAGCTAAGTTATCACTTATGCATTTATCTGTACAATTCATATGGTTTTTATTCTGCCGTATCCGGCAGGATATAAAACATATGCAACTTGTGTGGAATCAAAACATGCGAGAGATTTGTGCGAAGTATGAAATTTCAAAGAGACGAGTGACGGACGTTCTTGTTAAGGCGAGGTCAGTTCACGATTTGATGAAAAGATTGATTTTTGAACTTCCAATGTGAAGAACTGATGTAGAATTCTACTTCACAAAAATTACTGTAGACTGAAAAATAAACAAAGAAACACAATAACCGAACAGAATTTTGAAAAATGGCATGGTTACTCTGTAAATAAATCCTGAATAACACCATAAAAATAAACTTCAAATCGTCAGATTTCGTTATTTTCAACGACAGTGATATGATTTTTTATGCAAAAAGGATAGCTTTTTTATTGATCTAGCACAATAACCGAGTACATTTTTAATAAATGATCCAGTATTTCAGAAATCAATGTAAATGTACTAAATTTCGTCAAATTTCTGGCGAAGCGTCAATTAAAGCAATGCAATATTCAACCTTATTCTAAAGACATAGTGAAAGAGTAAATTTCGGGAACTGCCTCGCCTTAAGTAGGAGTTGCTAAGCTAAACTAATGGAACAAATCAATCACTATAAGTACCTACCTTTTTTAAAAAGACTATTAACTGTATACCTAATACTTACCAATTATCTGAAACAAAAGTTTTGCTGAATAATGTCGCAGCGCTTCATGGCTCTGCTATGTCTCCCCGCCAGTTTTTATAGAAACTTAACCCTAATATGCAATATTTTCCATGCAACACGTACCAAGTCTGCGTGACAACGATGCGCCAAGTCATCTGCAATCGAGCAAAGTCATTGCCACTTACGGCACCACGCACGCAGATCAGGCACTTTCCATGTTTAGCGAAACCATTTTACTGCAAAATCACTTTGATATCGGCCATGTGCAATCTCAAGGTCAAGGTCTCGTCTCCTGTAACCTAACACTTGGTTGCAAGTGCTTTAACAAGACGTACTTTTAGATCATAATATTTTTTGACAAGTTGGTTGAACACAAACATTTTTAAATCGTTAAACGTTTTACCATAGAAATAGAATGCCAAAGAACAACAATGCCAATAAACAGGTGATCCGAAAAACGAATGTGAACATTATATATTCTGAGATACGTAAAATATGACTTACAATATATATTATGGCAAAGGAAATTAATAAACTATGTTTCATACTATTTTCTTCGTCGATAAACGAATAAATGTAGCGAAATTTGATTTTAGAGAAATGTGTGGCAATATCTTATTTATATGTGAAAAGTGTGATTACTTGGATTGTTTCTTTTTGTCACATCACAATCACTAACAGAACAAGACACCATGGCTCCACGATACCCTTATTTAAAATTTTAAATATAATATTTAAATATTTTCAAGAAATTGTGATTGCTCTTTTGCTAGGCGGGACACTAGGGGCTCTTACTGTAAAAAATGTTGGCACATTGTCACTTGATCCTTTGCCTCTTTTTTTCATACACCGTGTCCGTATAATGGTAACATCTCTTTTCCACGCTTTGTTGGTCTTCTTGAGCGCAGTGAATATTTTTCTATGTCTATGCGTTTTACCATGTTTTACCCTACCCCTACCACCCATTCAAAACGTCTTTTAACCTTTTTAACTTACACGAAGAATGGAAGCAAAATTAATTGGTTTACTACAACTACAAATAGTTTTTTTTTCAACATTAACATTTTATTTTGTAACGGAAAAATATTTTTTGCTTTTTAATTACAATTTTCAAGTAGTTGTAAATGATTTCTATTCTTTACAGTTTGCCATTGAAGCAGCAACATGAACATTACAACATAGCAAGAAGAACGATTAATTAACACAGACTGAACAGCATCAGCACCCAGGATGACACAATGGACGTGGAGAACTACATCGTGCTTGAGGCACGTGGAGCCGATGCCACAGAAGTTCGGACGATGCTGTCGCAAGGGCATATCACCTCTGATGTGGCGGATTCCGATCCTGGTGTGGGCAATGTCTATCATCTCGTGGTCTGTGGCGTCCTTCTGGGGACCCTTGGAGATGTTCTTCTTGTACATGACGCATTGGGGCCTACTGCTTATAGTGATCGAGTCTGTCTTTGGCATCATAGCAACTGTAAAGAAAACTAGGATGGGGTACCTTGGTAAGTCGACACAATTTTGTAAAAATATTCTCTAAGATTTTTTTATAACTTACGATACGACCCTTGTTGTTGGAAAATCTCGTCATTCAAAGTACTAAAACTCCATTATATCAGTATTAACGACACGTTAACGCTGTAACTTACGTTACTTATAGCTTTATTGTGCATACAAATAAAGCCATTAATATTTTTATATCTATCCAAGGATAAATCTTTTGTTACAAAAATACTAGCAGATTTTACGGTCGAACGTTATTATGTGTATGTGTATGTATTAAGTCCTTAGTATTAGTAAAATATTTATTTTCCTAAAATCTTCTCGTCGTTAAAATATTATCTTATTTCATCATTCTCATAATGATGCTGTTGTAGACCAGGGTTTTCGGGGGCGCGAAGCATTTAATAATTTACAAAAATAAATTACTAGACTCATAAACAAAACACGCGCGAAAAACATAACCCTTTCTTTGCAGTCGGGTAAAAAAATTCCTAAATTTGATTAGGGGAGGCGTGAAGATTTTCGCAAGTCGTTAGGGAGGCACAACTTCAAAAGGTTGAGAAATCCTGCTGTAGATGTTAACGTAGTTCTATCTAAGTTCTCATATGCAGATTTTCCTGAAAGAATTTTTAGTTGTAGAATTTTCATAATCATAATCACACTCCAGCATACTTTATTTTCCTTGGTGTAGGTTTTCAATTTCATTTCATTTTTTTCGCAGATAATTCGAACCTACTGAAATTCGCACGAGTAGAACACTACTCATTGTGTGAGCAATTTCAACATCCATGAACTAAGATAACAAAAGATGTTCACAACTTTGTAGGTACCGATCTTTCGCAAAGAAATATAAGATGTGTCTTCATACGATCGCTTTTTCGTTTCATTTCATTTGACGCATGCCTTAAGGAATTCAATAGCGCACGCTGACCGTGCGCTTTCGCTTTCCTCTTGCGGTTTCAACAGAAGCATGCCTCTGTTGAAAGTGGCATGCAATAGCGCATGCAATAGCGTATGCAATAGCGCATGCAATATCGCATGCCCTATCTTCTTATGAAGATACAAAAACAAACGTCAAATGTGTATGGCAAAAAGTTGAACGTGAGCGCACGGTTTGGAGGCAATCAATATTACATGCGTTTGACGCAAGTTGACATTGAAAGTTGAAGCGACTTGGTGAAGACCTTAGAGTAAGACGGGGTTCTGAAGACAGACCAATAGATTCATAGAGATTGTCAAACTGCCAGCAATGACAAGCGATTAACAGGTCGGATATCGACAATTGCCTAATGTCCTGTCATTGTGCACTGCTGCTGTAACTAATGCGAACAAGCTAAGAAAAATGGTCCCCGAGTTGTGACATCTATCCTATTGAGAAATAGGTAATTAACGTCTGACAGACGACATTGTTCGCCTAACCGCACTAAACACATTATTTATGCCAAAGCATCATGATCACGAGGTATCATTAAGTGCGCTAATTACCTACCTCTAAATCTTGTCAAGTAACTGCTAGAAACATAAAATTAGAAATATGTACACTATTTCACTGCTGTTGGTAGTAAATTCTAACATGAATCTATGGACTTTACAAAATATCGTTGCTTAAAATCATTGCAACTTATGGTTGGTACATTTAATTAAAGCACAATCATTCTACCATATTGTGTGCGTGGGAGAATAATTCCATGCACATATTAGAGGTAAAGTAAGTGCAGATCTATTACCTAATTTGTCGTTTTGCAATCACACGCACTGTCATTTGACTCATTCCTATAAAATTCATAAAATGTTAACCTATGGGTTAAAAGCGCGTAAAACATAACTACCTATCGGATACCATCCGCAGGTTGGCTTTGGAAGACAAAACTATTTTTTATGAACATTGAACATGAGTACATTTACATCAAACGGTACATTGGCGTCAGCAACACCATGGTCATAGTTTATCGCTTCCTTGGAATCAAGAGTAGGTAATGAATAGTTTGGAAATATCCCCTAAGACACGCTTGCTTACCTATATCATAATGGCAAAGCAGTCATGGTTGAAGGTTTGTTGTTGATGATAATTTCGGTATTGATGCCACTAAAATATTAAACATACCTATGCTCAAAAAGTTAAATCACATTGACTAGCTTACTACTAATAATAAATTCACTTCTGTACCTGTTTTCGTAACGTTAACGTTTTTAACGTTTTCGTTTATATTAAAGTATTTTAAGTTAGGTAAGTATATTAAATATCATTATACCCCCTGCGCCTATATATTTTAACAACGATATCAAGAAGTTTTTAGGTATCATTTCATGTAGGTTTTGTCCAAAAACCTTGACTGTTGAGCAAGCAATAAGTACACCCTCTCGATTGGCTCTCAGTCACAATCACAATCACGCTCCGTTGACTTTACCGTTTTCACTATTTAGTTCTTCGTTGATAATAACACGAAGTCCACGTATTTTCATAACGACTACTTACTTTACTTATAAAGTATAAAGATCGCATACTGAGTAAAAGTGAAGGCGTGAATCATAACATCTGTAGTGTATTTTTTGTTAACATCACGCAGCAGGCAAAAAGAAACAAGACCATCACCGGTAACATACTGTCGGAAGGCCAGTTCTCGGCGGGGACTTAGTGAGTGTGACCGTTTGTGGTACCGAACCGAACAATGGCGATAGTGAATTGTTTGTTGAAATGTTGGAGGAAGTGTTTGCTCGAGCATAACTCGCCGACGGACTTCTACGTGAGCTGTTGGCAAAGCAACCATCTGTCGTGGCCTCTACTACTGTTGAGGTCTTTCCTCTTCCTTTATTCAGTCAGCGTGGTGGCCGCCCTAATTGCGCTGGATCCATACATGTGCTATCGGTTCATGTACTTTACGCACTGGGGATTCCTCGCCGTTGTGCTTGAAACAGGTTTCTCTACGGCTATCTCTGCGTATGCGCACTTCAAAAGGCCGATCGGTAAGCATTTTTTGTTTTGTTGCCTTAACCTTGTAGACTCGAAGTACTTATAAACTAACATTGAAGTCATTCATTCCACCGTTTCACGGTAAAATAGTCAGAGCCTTCCGAAGATTAAATATTTAAACATACTTCTTGTGATTGTGTCGCATTTCATTGACCAGATTTTTTTAAATTTGTACACCATTAATGGTGTACAAATGATCGAATTCTACACTATACTTGTTATTTAGTATATATGAGCTAAAATAGCTTTAAATAACTCACTTTAATAATAAATGTCATAGCAACTTTGTTGACAAAATGTCGCACAGTTTCAAACATTGATCAAAAAAGTTACTATGACAAAGTACTAAAGTGTTAGTTAAGCTACATTCATTGCTGACTGTACCTGTAAATTATGACAGCTGTAAATCCCGAAATGGCAGTTTCTTACTCATAATAGTTAAATGTGTGCGCGCGCATGCTCGGCCCGCTGCTGGAGATCACGTCTCCCGGGCCATCGCGCGACCTCGTGCCGGTTGCTGGCCATCGTTGGCCTAACGACCTGATAATTGCACTCGCTCTGCTACAAAATGGCCCTAACAATCGTAGGAAAGAAATCGACTAATGACCTATGCCATTTGGATACTATCACGTCAGTTTACAATGAAAACATACATTACGTAGAAGAGCACAGTCTGATTGTACCCAACTACTGACTTTCAGCTCGTAACTTCATAATTCTATTTTTTTCTTATATGTTATTATAAAAGTTATGATTTCTACATTACGTCATAATCTTTCGAGCGTAATAATTAAGACAGCTGAATATAAATTGAGTACGACAATGCTATTTTTTATTTCCCTTTGCTAAGATATGATTTATCCATCCCAAACGGAGTTCGGCCACCATCGGATTTAGTGGGATTTTTATCCCGTCTAAAAGTTGTATTTGGTGTGGATCCAAACACAAAAACTGGCCTCTCATATATTATAATAAGTATAAGTAATATTTGAGTGTACTCGCGAACTCTACAATGTAAGTATACTTCTTTCTAGTTTGCGTTAGCTTATCTTCGACAAATCCGAATCAGAATGTTTGGTCGACAAATGTAAATCAGTGACGAGTGATTGATGACATCAAAATATACATCATGTGAGTCGATATTTGACGTTCACTCAATTTTTTTGTCCTTCCAAAAAGTAATCCTTGGAAGTTATTTTCCGACATTTTGCTTACCTATCTATCGTATTTGCTATCCAAACCAAAACAATTCACCGTTTAATAATGCAAATACGTTCAGCAGATGAAATACATGTAAGTAGTGTAGAGTCTTATATTCATTTGTATTCATTGGTTGGATGCTCTAACTAAGTGTAGAGTATAAATTGTCTGAAAGATCATACAATGGTATATACCTATACCTACCCTACACAATGTATTTATGACCGCTCATAAATGAAAACTCACTTTTATTTTATTTTATTCCAGCAGCAGGCAGCGGTTGCTAAAATAAACATTTGTAAATAAAAAAGATATTGTGAATTTCTCCAACAAAACTTGTATTATTTTGACATTTTAAGCCGCTACGTTACGGTGTGAAAAGAAAACTAACATCTTTCGTTTGCAAAGTTTGATTTTGCTCTCCAATGCTGTAACCAACGACCAAGTGTAAACAATTTAGGTTTTAATAGGTAGGTACTTATCTTAGAAATAATTTGAAAAATATGTTTTGGCTAATTTATTTCGAACCATTTTAGATATTCTTGACGTTTATTCACTTTAAAATAAAATTTGTTAGTGTCCAGTACCCTTAAGCTAGGGTTTCCTAAGAAAGCGGTGCCGTCACATAGCGGCCGTAATTTTACGGACGTAAAATAGTAGATTGTTATACAAGACGCTAAAATGACCCATTGCATACGAGGTAGTTTTATTCCCGAGCTTTAGCGAGGGAATAAATAGAAACCGAGTTACAATGGGTTTTAGCGTCGTGTGTTACACTATACTTTTTACTACGATTGCGAGAAAATAAAATACAATATTAAATAGTTTATACCTACTTCCGTAAACGAATCGACTCGTTTTTCTATCCTCCACTTCATAAACTTTTTGTACAATGTTTAAATAAATGATTTGTGCTTGACGGCAAAAGATAAAAAATAATCTTTCCTATTACAGTCACACAATTCAATCAGTTTGTAATTATTGAAATATTCTAAAGATTTCGCGCGATGGTACCTTTTTTTTAATTTCTGCTGTAGCAGCTAAGCAACACAAACACGCATTCTACGATTCACTCTGTGCACAGAGTATAAATAAGTCTATGATTTCACCGAAGAGATGCTTTTAGTTCCATTTTCAAAAATAAGAATGAGAAACTGGGGTCCTATTACGAAAATAACGTGTCGTCAGCCAGTTCGTCAGTTGTAGTTATTACAAACATTTTCAATGTAGCTATCGTACTCCATAGACTATTGAACGAATAATGACGGATCTGCTAGAGAGAAACTGTCAAATTTACGCAGTCACTTTGCAGTCTACATACGCAAGTGCTTTGTAATAGGAAACAATTAGAACGAAGCACGGAGCTGCGTATATCGCATAAAACTTTTCGTAATAGACCCCCAGTATTAAGTCGAGCGAGTTTTTATTCGTGATTATGAATAAAGACTTTTTCGTTTTAGTAGGCACATTGGTAATAGACAAGAAAAACTTTATCCCCTAGGGGTTATTATGCTATTTTATCTCGGCTCTTGTACGTTACAATGACGGACTTTTTGAGCAAGAGGAGTGAAAAGACTATTTGACTTTACGGTGTCCAGCACCGCTCTCCGCAAACCGAAACCGAAACCCTATTGTTTACATAGACAACGTTCTACGTCGGTCGCTAAATTACGGCCGTAATATGGCACCGTCATCCTAGGAAACCCTAGCTTTAGCACGAACATCTATCGAAAAAAAGCGCGGAAAAACATGCGATAGACTCATTTTGTATGGGAAATTCGTACAACGCCCATAGACAAATCCTCTATCGAGTACTTTTACGCGCGCTTTTTTTCTCGAAATATATTTGTGCTAGGGGTACTGATTGTTTACAATCTCTCGTTAATAAAGAGTATAGTATGGAAATCTGAATGTTGCCAATGTTCCAGATGCCACATACGGGCTGCCGTGGTACGTGAAGACCTACTGGGTCCTGTACAACGTCACCATCCCCGTGGCATTCCTCGTCACCGTGTTCTACTGGGGCATCTTGAAAACTTGTAAGTAACACGGTCATACAGCGTCTATACCAATTTTACAATTTTCAAAAATATAGATACATATTTTACTACGCTGCTTGCGCTATAAGATCGATAATCTACGAAGAAAAATATACAGTTCAACTTTGTTAAATAAAAAATGCAAGATTTAGTAAACTTTAACTTTAGGGAAGAATCTGACTAAAAAAAGTTTTCTAAATACAAGGTTGAGTACCTTACAGCTTTTCACAGTCAACTAAATTTGCAATTATTTATTTCCATTCATAACCATAACCATATTCGAAAATACGATGTGTTTTAGACGAAAATAAAAACATCCTAAAACTTATTTCAATGTTCTATTCTACAAGAAAAATGCGTTAGTTCTGGAATGTATCCACTATGGAGTTCCGCGCAGGGTCAACACCATCCATCGTAATTAATAATTTATAAGTAATCAGTTATGGTAAAATATTACAGTTAGGTAGGTAGTTATAGTTATCTAAGAGGTTGTTAAATTTGTAAGGTCAACTATTATGTATGCAATGCAATGCTCGTAATAATAATATTATTATTCATTCATTCATGAACGTTAAGCAGAAAAAAGCGGGGAGTCCTCTTGACTCACAATAGTACATTATGAGACAAGTTAGCTTAGGTTGCTCATTGCACACAAGACGTGGGTTACAGCCCGAGCCGCAGGCGAGGGCGTAACTCAGCCGAGTGTGCAATAAGCAAGAGCTCACGAGTTTCATACGACGTTTTCAACACATTTGCGAGGAAAAAACAAAGTAATTTATCACACAGCAACAAATATGGCAAAAACAAAATATGATAATTATGGGAAAAGGCGCGCATGTTTTTTTTGTTTTTTTTTACACGCCCAACGCAAGAATATTTTGCGAACAAAGGGGTGAGGAGCACACAGCCTACTACTAATACTTCAAAATTATAATTTTAAGTGACAAAATTCAAATATTTTATTATTTTATAACAAAATATTGTGAATTTTGAATAATTTGATAATAATTATATATTTATTTGACTTAATTTAGGACTTACATCCTTATTTATTCCAAAAATGTATATGAATTTTCAGCAGCATAAAACCTCTTTGTTGTCAAAAAAAATAACTGTCTTAAATTGGGAATGCTCTGTTTACTCGCATAGAACTTGCAGTAAGGTGCTAATTTAACTTTGTAGGGTTAATTCTATTACGAACTAGTGTTTTATATATTATTGCACGCGTTTGTTATAGCTCGGTTTATGGCCCTAAAAGCGATGTATTAAGGCTCACTTTACGAGCAAGTGTGTTGAAAATGTGTATTCGATATCTAATGATTGGGAAAAACAAAAAATAAGTTATGCCCTTAGAACTGGATTACTAAACCACTTCCAATTCATAAGACAATACATAGATCTAGACTAGGTTTTTTGTTATCGCCTTCATTTAACAATGCACAATGGGCAAATTATGCGGATATGGCGCAAATATTCGTTGACGAATGTAGGCACAAGCGAATATTAGTGTCAAGTCCAAGTTGCAAGTTGTAGATAGATATACATTTTCTTTTATTAATATCCATATTACATGCATAACCAGAAATTAGTTGAAAACTAAATAATAACGTATGATAAAAATGTAAAAGATATAGCCTCGTAACGTCATCTCATAACGTCATAACTTTTTAGAACAATCTTTTCAGCCGGAAAAATCGAGAAGTACGCACCAAACCCAGTACTAGACGTGATGCTGCACGGGGGCAACTCAGTAGCAATGCTGATAGAGCTGCTGCTGTCAGCACATCCCAGTCGACTGCTGCACATCTTCCAACCCCTGTTCTTCGCGCTGGCCTACCTGCTGTTCACTGTCGCCTACTACTTCGCTGGTGGACTTGACCCGTATGTACATATACACAAGATTCAGTTTAGCTTGACAGCAATGACAATCTAGTTGACCAATGCACATACATATATTCCAACCTTCGTTCTTCGTGCTGGCCTCATCCTGTTGTTCACTGTCGCCACTATTTTTCAATGGACTTGACCCGTAAGTCCCATAAATGAATCTACTTTGGCTCGAAGGACAGAAATGTCAACTTACTTGCTATTTTAATATGTATATAAGTAACTAAAACTGATGTTGATGATAAAGGCTTAATAATAACTTTATAAAAAAAAGGCTTTATAATTTATAATTATAACACATCTTCGTCACTTGTTCAAGTTCATGCTTATTAGCATGAACATAGTACCATTGAACTTAGATAAACACTCAATAACCTAGAAAATTAATTTAACTTACGATGAGGGTCAACCTAATTATTGTGATTGTTACAAGCACATGCTGATGAAAATCCAAGCCTGGATCGACTACAATAGCTCCTGGGGCCCATGTCTGCTATTGTGAACGTCATAATCTTGTTTCAATCGTGTTTGAGTTGTAATGCTTTTTACCCGACTGCAAGAGGGTTATGTTTTTCGCGCGTATCTTGTAAGTTTGTTTGTATGTAATATCCTTTATTCTTTATTACCTCATATCTTTCAAACGGCTGAACGGATTTCTATGATTAAAATATCGTTAGATTTGTCTTGTCAGCCCAAGTGTTCTTAAGAAGGTGGCGTTATAAAAAAACCAACATGGCGGCTGTACGGTGCTATTATACGTAGTGAAAAAAAATACTGCAATATGGGTGTCAAATTAAAGGGCTTATTATAAGGATTTCAAAAAGGTATATCATGACCGTAATATATGTATAATAAATAAAAAGAGATAAATAAAAATAAAAAAATAAAAATTAAAAAACCGCCTACATAAAAAGACAAGTCAACTGAAAAGATGGAAACAAGAATGAATATTAAAGGCAACATATCATAATAACATGCAGTCGAAGGCATGCAAAATAAGGTGACATTATGAATGATTTGAATTATATGCCTCCGACTGCATGTTATTATGACATGTTGCCTTTAATATTTAATCTTGTTTCCATCTTTTCAGTTGACTTGTCTTTTTATGCAGGCGGTTTTATAATTTTTTGACACAGTTATTGTTTCTTAAACCCAAAACCGAAACACGATTGAACCACGATTATGACGTTAACAATAGCAGATCCATAATAGCTGGGGCTCAACCAGCTCTATTTTCCTTTAACCCGGTAATTTGCAAGGTCTTGGACACATTATATTGTCCCCTGCCAGCCTAATCACTTTAGGATTCAACGTGTCGTACGTATTATTTATTTATTTAAACTTTATTGCATAAGAAAATACAATTGGCGGACTTAATGCCTTAAGGCATTCTCTAACAGTCGACCGGAAATGGTGTTACAGGAAGAAATCGTGGCGGCAAAAAATGGACAACTAAATTAAAAAAAATACGTTGCTCATAAATAAAGATCTAGCTACAATATATAAACATACATACGTATCTCGGCGAGTATCAAATAGCTTCTCTGCTTTGAGAATCTGATATGGCTTCTTTTCACCTTTCATGTCATTGCATAAAACCCAATAAAAACCTAGCGGATAAAATTTAGGATTGATGGGGAAAAAATTGTGACACTGACAAAATTAAATAATTTCATCAACCTACACCGATAGCACCCTCGCCATGAACTTTAGTGCAAAAATGTAAAGTCTTCGTATTATTGATCACAAAGTTCACAAATTTACTTGACCTAAAAACGTTAAGTGTTTGTACATCTCAAAGCATTAAGTAGGTAGGTTGCTGTTTATAAAACCGCTTTTTAATATTCTCAAGGAATCATTAAAGTTCCACCTTTTATGATTGAATTAACGCCAAACTATAATGCATAGTACTATTAATCGCACACAGTGGCAATTCGCCTCGCCAATAAATTTTGCATATCTATGTCATTTTTGAGTTGTCTTGCAACAAGTAGATGCTAAATGTAACTAGTGGCTATGTGAGCAGTAGACATTATTGAACATTTTCCGAAATTGCTAAATATGTTTTTTTTACGTTTTCGGACATTTTGAAAAATTTCATAAAACTGAATCGACAAAAAGTTCGTGAAGGTTCGAATTTGATATTAGGTACAGCTTGGCCATAAAGAGTTGAAATTAAATAAAATGGAACTAAATTTTTTTAGTATAAAATATAGTCAGTGTTGCCAAATTATTCGTGATTTTGACGTGTTTACATAGAAAGTGGTGCCCTCAATTTTTGTCAACTCTTTATGGTCAAGCTGTATATGGACTTTTTTGTCGATTCAACAAAAAAGTCCATATACCTAATATCGAATTCGAACCTTCACAATCGCAGACGCTTCGCTCGCGCGCCATGCTCGCTCACTCGGTCAAAAAAAATGTTTAAGGTAACAAACAAGTAAAAGACAAACATTATGTTGAAGGGCGTACTTAGCGGACGTATTTACCTATCTATGTAGGTACATAATGATAAAGATGTTTTGCTTAAATGACCCTCATCTCATCATTACGACAAACAATTGAATTAAGTAGGTAAGTACTTACTGGTTTTCAAAAATACTAGGTAATAGAAGTATCTACTTATCACATGCTTATCACGTTAAGTTGTGCAAGTAAAGTTTTCAGTGTAACATTTAAAGTTCACATACCTACTATTAAAAACTAACTACTTACTCTTAAAAAACACAATATTAGTAGACCTACTTGGGCAGTGTGCATTTTAATTTATTTACTAAAGATGAATAGCATACCTTGAGCGATGAAAGAGCCATCCATCGATTTAAGCGCCACATTGACATTGAAATTGAAAACATTTGACCTAAGTCCCATTTATTCACCTGCCGACGCCGAAGGTTCCGTAGTTACGAGATATCAATAGTCTTGAATTTCAATAATAAACTTAAATAAGCTACTTACTTACTTGTAGTAATTAACAAAGATATTATCTTTGTTTTTTTTATTTAATTTTTGAAACAGCAGTTTCAATACACAGTAGATTTGTAATGAAAACGGTGCAAGTAGCGCAATAATTATAATAATTTAATCAAAGCAGTCAAAGCTTTGACTTAAGGTGGTACCCTGAGCGAAAGTGGCGCCGCGGTGAATTATATTTAATATTATAATTCTAATACACAATTTTAAAAATGTTTATCCTCGTAGTCACTGCTAGAAGTAGATAGCAAAACTGCTAAAAGTGGCCGTTTTTGACACATTTGCTATCTACTTCTACAAATGACTACGAGGGCATGTAGTGATACCGTCTAAAAATACTAGACCATGGGCCCTAAAATCTCCACGATAAACATTATTAAAATCTATTTCTATTACTAACTTATTAAATAAAAACCTCTGAGGGCGCCACTTTCGGTCATACAACCGCCTTAACAAAAAAAATGTTTTACCGTGTTTGTATAAACCACTACAAACCCTAAAAAATTCACATTGCTAAAATACAAATTCTCAAGAGATATCCATCAGCATAATTTTGTAATATTTTGACCTCGCGGCCTCACGTCTCGATGAAATATATGGCGGCCCAGTGATGTACAAGTTCACCATAAAACACGACTATAAACATCTTTAAACTTTTGTTATGCCTCAAAACGGATAATTTATACAGCGATGACTTATGGAATAACGTGATGTGCCTCTTAATTTTTGTTAGACCTTGCATCTCTAGTTTTCTTTGATTTATTATTGGTTATACCAGAAGGTTGTTTATCTTTTTAAAATAATTTAGTCATGATAGTAATATTAGTAATCTCTAAACTGGTATTTTTTCGTTGAATAAATAAGATTGTCACACATTATTCACGGAGTAATAAAGATAACTCCATAAGTAGTCTATTTTATAGTTAAAACAAGATAGATTTTCCACTTCAAATAATATAATAAGTACCTACGTGTTACAAAAAACACCTAAATCCGAATATGATAAGTAAGTAGATAGGGATCATAAAACTGAATAACTTCTCTGAATAACTAACTAAGAACTCTGAAATCGCGAAAAATATCCCATAGTAAAAATTGTTCAGTTTGATTGTCCCTGTCCACCATATTCGGCTTTAGGAGCTGTTTAGTAACACGTTGTATAATGAACAAACTCAACATTCCAGATGGGGCAACGCCTTCATATACCCGGTAATCGACTGGTCGAAGCCGGATCAGACGGCGGTGGTGGTGGCGCTGACAGCGCTGTTCCTGGCTCTTATGCACTTGGTGGTGGTGGCCATAGCAGCCAGCAGGGACGCCATCGCGCGCCGCTTCAGGAGCCCCGCTGGCATATACAACGACGGGTTTGGAGAGGAGTCCTGATGAAACTGCTTCACATTATTTATTACGAATTGTAAATTGTAAGATTTAGGAGATGAAAATTTAAGTTATATTAATTTAAGTTAGTTAGAGAATGCTAATACTAAAGTAGTTGGTCATAATAGCTAAAACAAAGTTTCCGTTGCGTATGGAGTGAGTTCCGGTCTCCCAATAAAGACTTCTGAATACGAATTCAAGCTCAATAGCTTGCGACCGAAGTTTGCAACAAAAAAATAAAAACGCGAGGAAGGACAGAATAAAAGAGTTTTTAAAAACAGTTTACTGTTCTGGGTAGGGAAAGGAATCTCCGGCTCTATAGGTATAGTAAACAGTAAAATGCAATACGCGCAGCTACGTCCGTGCTAGACCACACTCTAACCGCAGCGGTAATTAAAGTAACAGGTATTGAGCTCAAAATATTAATGTCTGTGTGTTTACTTTGAGTCTTTGGCCAACTACAACTACAACTAGTATCAGCATTTGGTGTGCAGCAATAAAATAGCGGCATTTTTGTTTACTTTTGTACTATCGACAATACTTCCGCTTTACCACTCCTAAGGTTAAATAAACAAAACCGCATCAAAAGCGGTCCATTAGTTTTTTTTTTTTTCATTTAACATTTTACAATATTTAATAAAAATTTATGCAAAATAACATTAAAAAAAACCACAAAGGTTTATAAAATCTAATGTTACTTATTGGATGGGCACCTATCGACATCGAGATCCTACATTGAGATACTAACATAAAAAACAAATATCAACACAAATGGTGACAAAAACTTACTTTAAATTATAGCGCAAGGAAATATGACTTTAATTTGGTTTTTATATTATCTTTATTAATACTATCGCGTAAATCGGGAGGTAGTTCATTAATGAACCGGGGAACGAGGTGTTCGCTCGCCGTAGCTATTGTTTACGCGAGTCGCGTCCACACAGACCCGTTTACGAGCCACAGCTCGGGTGTATACAGGGTGAATGACCAATTTTTGATAATTACTATCAAAAAAGTTTTCTTTTAATAGTGCGTATTTAAATTGCGTTTGCACCGGTAGAACATTACAATGCTTAAACAAAACAGTCCCTGGTCATCATTATAAAATTGTTTTTTAATTTTGGGAGATACTAAGTGCCTTAGGATTCTTCGTTGAAGTTTATAGATATCATTAAGATACGAATTATAGCTACGTCCATAACTGCTTAGACCATATTGAATATGTGATTCAGCAAGTGAATGGTATAACATTAACTTGACCTTAAACGGGATACGATTTTTGAGAATAACTGTATTTGCTAGGAACTGTCGAAATTTATTACATACATGCTCAATGTGCTTACTCCAGTTAAATTTGCTGTCGATTGTTAAACCAAGGTATGTTTGGGAATCAAGTACTTGTATAGGTGGTAGTTAGGGAGCTACGTTACCTCAGACAGACACATACGTCAAACTTATAATACCCCTCTTTTTGCGTCGGGGGTTAAAAATCGCTTTTATGCCCCGAGCCGTTCACATGGGCGATACACGCGCACACGAAATTTTCTGCTAAGTGACACAAAGTAAAGTTGTGCAGTGGTAAAGCACGTGAGGCGTAGGTAGGTACATCTCGTATAACTTTTGGAGATGTTCATAAACTTATTTGTTGGAGTGGAAAAGTGGTTAATTTAATGAAATTAATTTAAGAAATAAATAGCTCAAAATATAATTATGCTTGTTAACTTTTTATTAAAGTTGTAGTCAATGAGTTACTACGCTTTAATATGACGCGTTGGTATTCACCGGATATTTTACAAACGGAAAGAAGCTTGAGAAACTTTTACTTTAAGCGGATTTTTATGATTTATTTCCTGTCTCAATATCTTCCTATAGGAGATGACGCCATTTTATGGTCTCTAACAAATGGGATATTCTGATTGTATTTACTTACTTATAACAATCTTATAACTTTTTATATTTGTGTTAATTATTCGAACTGAGAAATATTTCTGAATACTTACCCACATCTCGTTCTCCAGAATCTTGTCAAAAAAGAATTAACTTTCTTTTAAAAAGAACCTTGCAATTTTTTTACTTTTCAAAAATGTATATTTCCTAATTAGTATAAAGAAAACGACTTCTACATGGAAATATGTAACTTTATGACTGTAATTTGCACTTTAGTAACAAAATTGTTTTTTTTAATGGAGAATTTCACTACACTATATTTTGTTACATATATGTACATCCATACATATATTACTAGTACTTAGCGGACGTATACGTACTTTATCGATTTTAGAATAGGAAAGCGAACTGTGATTTATTAGGTGAATACAGTAGTGAAATATTAGGATTAAGTTTTGTATTAATATTTTAAGATAAGATTGAAAAAGAACCTGTAGAAATTAAGTTGTTATTAAAAACTTATTTTTTAGTGAAATCACGTAAAACTCTGTTCTCAACATCCTCGAATTCCTATATTACTTCTTTACCTACCCGCACGAACATCTATCGAGAGAAAAAACGCGCTTAAAAGTTCTCGATACGGTATAATAGGGATGTTGACTAATGAATAAAATAAAGAAATACTAATAAAAATCGTAAACATATTAAACTTTTAGAGTAGCTTGTATACCTCTTGGTTTTATATATTGCATATTATTTGTTTTATGACCCTTCAAAGTTGGGTGGGTCCATTTAAAAAGTATAAAATTTATTAAAATAAATGATACCTTTAATTAGTCCGTAAAATGTATAGCAAATTTGTCGAAGAAACCATTTTGATGCACACAATATTTAATATAGCTGCTGAACAAATTTCCTATGCGTTGCATACAAACTTGCAAGGCGTGACGTTATAACTTGCAAGCCATTAGTATGGAGCGTTTTTGATCGAGTCCATTTGTGTGCATTTCACACTGTGATATCTCGGGCAGTTTTCATGCTAGCGAATTAATTCTTTTACCAACATTGATTAAACAAAGTTTACCAATGTTTCTTTTTTTGAGAGGTAATTTATGTAACATAAAATAAAAAAAATAGTGAACATCCCTATTATCTATGGAATATTTTCTACGAAATTACCATACAAAATTACTATATCGAATGGTTTTACGCGCGTTACCTTTTCTGTTCGTGCTAAAGGTATTATACTTATCTATATATGTACATACTTACGTATATAAATGTATGTACTATAATATATTCATTCATACTTAATAAGTACAAATATTATTAAATACCAAAAATATAGTTATACGTAAACGACAGGAACATAACGAAAAAACAAATAAGTATGTAGTTTAATTTAAAAAAAATATGTAATTTTTACTTAACCCGGCGTCATTGAGGCAGGGTCAATATGACCCTGCATGTTTTGCATACGGAAAACTGCTTAGAAATAATTGCCACCCACAACTGTCTGTCTCAGTAGCTGCAGCTAAAGATCACCCCTCCCCTTCGCGTATCTCACTTCATTCGTCCATCACCAGCGCAACGAGCAACACGTGTGTGAACCTGCGACAGGGTAATTATGACCCAGCTCAACGGCGACGTTGCTGTTTTGTGCCATATACTTTTTATATATATTTTATATGAAGATCATGTTAGTGTTCGTCGTTCGTTCTTATCTTCCAATGATAGAGAGGTAAGGTAGTATAGATTTTATTTAAGTAAG
The DNA here is from genome assembly GCA_950108535.1 of Agriphila straminella. NCBI lineage: Eukaryota > Metazoa > Arthropoda > Insecta > Lepidoptera > Crambidae > Agriphila > Agriphila straminella. The sequence goes on along the minus strand of OX467306.1, from coordinate 5,754,481 downwards.
TATTTGTTAGAAACGATATTGTTTTTTGTTGATATAAGAAAATTAAGAAAAGAGTTACAGTTTTGTTGTATAATTAATAGTCTATAAGAAAAACGAAAAATAAAGATTATTTCACTCATTACCAATGTGTTTTATTGCTGCTACTGATTATAAATACAGTATTTATAATTAATATAAAATTTGAAAAATTTAAAATTATTTTATACTAGGCAAAATTTTAACAATTGTAACCAGGGTCATGATGACCCACCTCAACGTTAGTGTAACTTTTTTCCGCCACAATGACGCCGGGTTAAGGTGGTACCTACCCTGAGCGAAAGTGGCGCCGCGGTGAATTATATTTAATATTATAATTCTAATACACAATTTTAAAAATGTTTATCGTGGAGATTTTAGGGCCCACAGTCTAGTATTTTAAGACGTTCCCTCGTAGTCACTGCTAGAAGTAGATAGCAAAACTGCTAAAAGTGGCCGATTTTGACACATTTGCTATCTACTTCTACGAATGACTACGAGGGCATGTAGTGATACCTTCTAAAAATACTAGACCATGGGCCCTAAAATCTCCACGATAAACATTATTAAAATCTTTTTCTATTAATAACTTATTAAATAAAAACCTCTGAGGGCGCCACTTTCGGTCATACAACTGCCTTAATGATATAATTTTACATCCGAAAACACTGTCTAAGAATTTATCCGTAAGTAATTAAAATGATAACATATAAACTTATCTTCTGACTTGAATAAATTGTTACTAATGTCAAAGTCAAAGTTAAAATATCTTTATTTAAATTAACTGAAAAATCAAGCGCTTGTATTTTGGAGTTCGGATAATTTTTAAGGGGCCGTACAGCGTTGGAAGCAATTTTCATAGTAAAAATTATCGATATTATTGTCAATTTTATATTTTTTATTTAATTAAGTACCTACTATTCAACTATTTCTTATTTTGGAAAACTGACAATCTAAAACTAACTAGTAGTGGCGATGGGTCTATACAAGCCGATTCCTATCGGCTTACCTTTTAGAAATCCCACCCCACCAAACCAATACACTATGCAGGATCATATAACATTATTGTAGAACGGCTTACCTTCGCCATAATTTCACCCCTCGCCACTGCTAACTAGTTTCTTTTTATTATAGTTTGAAGATTATAGGTTTATTATTGGTTAGCACATCAGTGAAAAACTGCAAAATGAGTGGTCACTTTATGATTTTTTTTCTATCGAGGAAAGTTTTAGCTATCATGTTTCTGTCAATCACAAAACTGAGTAATTGTGGGTACTACCTTTAATCTACTTTCTACATAATATTTTTAGGACCTTTAAATCATATAATACTGTGTGAAATCTTTGTTTGTTTATATCTTTGTTCTATGTACACATTTCACACAGGACTATTGATTTATCGGTATTACTTTATTTTAGCGTTGAACGGCCCCTTAACATAGTTCGTAGTAATTGACTCATCACATCATGTACCTACAATAGCTACTGTTGTAGCTACTGTAAAGTAGCTACTGTTGTATTGGATTGTTATTATTAATTCAATAAAACACGCTTCAAACCGCTCAGTAGAATTGTACTTTTTATGTTAATAAATACTTAACTATGAAATTCATGTGCATATTTATTGGCTTTTTTGTAAATGATTGAGTTTATCCCTTCTTGTGACTTTAAGGCACAGAATAGCTAATACTATCAAATGGAGCGAGGTAACCTTCGTCTTTTCAACAAGTTTACGGGCGTTGTTGGGTTTAAGTCATCAAATCGTAACATTTACAGCACAATAAATGTTTGTGTTGCGTCGTAAACCACAAAGAGACGGTTAAGTATGCAAGTCTAATAGAAACAAGTAACAACCACCGAAGCTAGTTTGGTCGTATTCGGAAACAAAACGATGAAATGGCAAAACTTACTCCGACCGACTTTAGCTAGGCACTCCGCTCCGCTGCTGGCGGGAATATAGATTGCTGGTTTTTGACTGACAGATGCTTGCGCAGTCACAGAATACATAATAGTACAAGTACGCAGTGCATGAGTGAGTAAGCTCTAATCTATGTCGCTGTCGCCCCGCGCGCGTGTCCCGCTTAACGCAGCGGAGACCCTTAAGGTGATTAGTACCCTCAAGTGGCACCCTCATCTTAATTAAATTTATTGCTCGCTAAGTACATAATATATCAAAAATTCAAACATTGAGATTAAAGTCAAGGTTCTATTGTTTATTTGTACAAAAAAACTGCTGTTATAGAATGACCTGACATTTGAAAAGGGGTCCAAAAATTACCCTGTATATTCACATGAATTCAGGAGCTCGATGGCGCAGTGGTTTAGTGCCTGGCCCAGCGATTACGGAAGTAAGGCAATGATCGCAAGGGTCGGTAATGGGATGGGTGACCAAAAATTTATTATCTCGAGCTCCTCCTTGCTTCGGAAGGCACGTCGAGCCGTTGGTCCCAGCTGCATTTGCGGTCGTTAACACCCACCAATCCGCATTGGGCCCGCGTGGTGATTTATGGCCCGTCCTCCTTATCCACCCATAAGGAAGGCCTGATGTGCCCCAGCAGTAGGGACATTAAAAAATGGCTGATGGACATATTCACATGAATGATCACAGTGTAGACATTATTGCGGTTCTCGTTTCAACGATTTTTTTGTAATTAACCTAACATAATAATATAATCAATGACAATTTATATCGATTTATTTTCAGAATCAGCTTAGTCACTTTTGTCCCACCTGCCTTAATCAGAAACAGATTGCAAATCACGAATACTTTATCAGATAAGCTCAAACGTCCCGATACCAGCAAACGCTAACGACGTCTATACAGTTGTTACAGTGAAATGGGTGCGGGGAAATATTGCAGGAACCAGTTCACACTGAGTAGATTTAATGTAGAACATGAAGAGGCGCCGGATTTTTACTTGTGCTGTTGGCAGAGGAACCGGTCAGCTTTGCCTCTACTTCTAGTGAGATTGTTTGTGTTCTTGGGATGTCTGAGTATCCTCGTGGCCTCCTTAAGCCTGACAGTACAGGCGTTGGGTGCTGGATATTGGTTCATCTATATGACACATTGGGGAATTATCCTTATAAGTGTTACTGGTGGTCTTGCGTTCGCCGTGTCTGCTAGAGTATTTCTTCGAGGTCCGATTGGTAAGCATATTCTTCAGAGCTTTAGCTATAAGAGAAGTAAACAACATTAAGCTAAGTAGTGCCTACCTATTACCTAGCTTAAAAATCGTTAGGCCATTGAACGCGGGTCTGATAAATTGTTGGCACGAATCACAAAGGCGAATGAACGCTGCCTGGGTCAGCTGTGTCCTTGTACTATTCTTCTGTCCACTAATTTTCTTTTGATTATTGAGCTTATGGACTAAAATGGTATAACATTTTCGGCTCGAAAAATGATGATTCTGGTCAAGCATATAGGTACCTATTATATAGGTACCTATTACATAGGTATTCTTATTATTTATATGTTAATGAATATAAGTACAAAATTGTGCAAGTATTCGTTATAATAAGCTAATGCTGTAGTTATAATAAATTATCCTTCCTTATTGTTAATATGAAAAGGATAAATAGTTTAGAGCAGAAGCTTAATTTAGGTAAGTACTAAATAAAGATGATGATGAACATTACCAATTTATTCGATAATTCAAATGTTCATAGATTGTAAGCAGTTTTCTTTTATAGCTTTGCTATTAGGACTAATCTACCATTCTAAAATCATATAGAAAAGATAAAACAACGCACGTTGTGTTGACCGATTAGCCGATATAATAATGTACGGTGGTACGACGCAATAATCTATATATTTTTTTTTATAATTTCCTGCTTTTAAATTAATAGTACATTATGAGACAAGTTAGCTTAGGTTGCTCATTGCACACAAGCCTGTGGGTTGCAGCCCGAGCCGCAGGCGAGGGCGTAACTCAGCCGAGTGTGCAATAAGCAAGAGCTCACGAGTGTCATACGACGTTTTTCAACACATTTGCGAGGAAAAACAAAGTAATTTACCACACAGCAACAAATACGATCTTACTATAGTATTGCTTTCTCTGTGCAAATACGACAAAAACAAAATATGACAATTATGGGAAAAGGCGCGCAGGTTTTTTTTTTGTTTTTTTCACACGCCCAACGCAAGAATATTTTTCGAACAAAGGGGTGAGGAGCATACAGCCTACTTCAAAATTATAATTTTAAGTGATAAAATGCAAATATTTTAATATTTTATAACAAAATATTGTGAATTATGAATAATTTAATAATAATAAACATTTGTTTGACTTAATTAAGGACTTACACATTTATTTCTTCCAAAAATCTATATGAATTTTCAACAGCATAAAACCTCTTTGTTGTTACTAAAAAAAATAACTGTATTACCCGGCTAAATTAGGAATGCTCTGTTTACTCGCATAGAACTTGCAGTAAGGTACTAATTTAACTTTGTAGAGTTAATTCTATTAAGTACTAGTGTTTTATATATTATTGCACGCGTTTGTTATAGCTCGGTTTATGGCCCTAAAAGCGATGTATTAGGGCTCGTTTTCCTTACGTTTGTATTTCTCTTTCCTTTGATTATTTTTTAATAACATAAGCATGAGGTACCTAGGTAGTTGTTTTCAACTGTTGTATCCACAGAACAGTGAATAACTTTTTAGTGAACTAGAACAATACTAGTGGCGCCCGTGACCATAAAGTTAATATAGGTACCTAGTCCGTGACCGTGTTGTAGAGCTCGCGTTGATAAAGTAACTCAAATTTTATGTTGTTTAAAAATTTATCTAATAGATGTCTCCACAAGGTATTTAATGCACATACATCTAGTACGTGCTGTTTGGTATTATTAAATTTGGTATATTCGCAGTTAGATGGCACTTCTAATTTTGAACATTTTTCAAAATGGGTGTTTTTTTTTTAAGTAAAAAAAAACTGGCTTGGATAAAAAAAATCTTTAGAATAAATAATTTTATAGAATAAATAATTTATAGAATAATTTTTTAATGTATCCTACTATTTTCAGATTCAACGTTTGGGTTGCCGTGGTACTTGAAACTGTACTGGGTGTCGTTCAATATCACTCTGCCCATGGCATTCTTCATCACCGTTTTCTATTACGCTCTGTTGACGGACTTGGGTAAGAAATCCTTTTATAACCAATTGTCTTATACATTACTTTATAACACAGACTTTTTGAGATCACGTGAAGAACTTCGAGATATTTAGAGCAGATTACTCCATATTAAACTGTTCTATTGAGAAAGGAAATTATGCAAATACAAAATACTAAACTGAGAATATGACAAACAAATAGTAAATTATAATATAATGCTTCGTTCCAGGTGATCAGTTCGCAGTCGACCCTGTGCTAGACCTGTTCATCCACGGCATCAACTCGGTGCTGATGTTCATCCTGCTGGTGACGTCACAGCACCCCTCCCACCTGCTGCACTTCTACCACACCGTGTGCTTCGGGCTTCTCTACATGGTCTTCGGGCTTATTTTTTACTTTGCGGGAGGCACCAGCCCGTAAGTGATCTACTTCACCAATCTCTTTGAATTTTTGTTTGGTGAAAAGCTAAGGACTATGTTTTTAAAGTTAGTTTAGACTTGGGATTAAATTAATAAGGGAGATGCTAGGTAGCTAAATATTGATGCTCCTGAAAAAAACATGAATCGTATCAAGAGAAAATTTATTTCACTCACCGACCTCTCTTTTTTGGTACTTGCATCTTTATTAACAAAAACAATGATGTATCTAAAAAAAAACTATGTTTCCAAACCATGGGTTTAAATTAGAGCCAAGATTACACGTAATTTTTACAATTTTCCAGATTCGGTGACAGATGGATATACCCAATGATAGACTGGGAGAACCCAGGGCTAACCGTCGGCGTGGTGTTCGCTTGCGCCGCGGCGCTGATCATCATGCACTCCCTCGTGGTACTCCTCAGTGTCTGCAGGGACTACCTCTCCAAGAAATACGTGCGCAATGTCAACTCTATGACCTTAGCTCGTTAGCGTTCATGTCAATCTATACAACGGCTTTATAAATTGACCATGGAAGTCACAATGACAATTTTTACCACCGGAACCTGATGTTTCACCGGAACTTGTGAAACGTTACAAGCTTGTTACGTGATTTACTTGACAGGAAATTGATAATTTCATAGAAATTCAGGAGGCCTATTACGAAAATAATGTACGCAATTGCGTAACGCAGTCACTTGGTACGATAATCGTCCGCAGATCGTCGGTTGTGGCTATTAAACTCATTTTCAATAAATTTGGCTATCGTATTCCAAAGACTGAACGAATGATGTCCGATACGCTAGAGAAAAACTGTCAAACTTACGCAATCACTTTGCAATATCGCATATACGCAAGTGCTTTGTAATAGGAAACAATCATAACGGGTCTGTATCTTAAACAAATATGCACATTCGTCAAAGATAACCTAAATCAGTTTTCTCTAAAACAAGTTTCTAAGTATAAGGCCTTTCGCCAAAGACCTAGTCATAAACTTGAACGACCTAAATATAATCTTAGCTTTGCACATCGTAATGCTTATTCGATGGCTGTTCAACTATTTAATGCTCTTCCTGATCACTTAAGACAGCTAGATGGACCAATTTCCAAAAGAACTGAGTAAAAGCAGTTTTCGATGAGATATTCATGAATATCTCATCGAAAACTGCTTTTACTCAGTTCAAGAATATTTAAATAAAAAATACGTGATATTATAGGTAGTTTCTTTGGTTTTGACATGTAGTAGGTAGATAATGAATTTATGTGTAGTGTAAATGTAATTTAAAATTTTTGCATGCTTAATTATAAGTAGATTTTGACGGACTCTATTACTTAAGAACATCAAATCTTGTACTCAAAATTAATGCAAATAAATATATCATTCATTCATTCATTCATAACGAAGCACGGACGCAGCTGCGTGTATCGCATTAAACTTTTCGTAATAGACCCCCTGTTCTATTTTAAAATAAACTATAATACCTTTAAACATAAATTAATTATAATAATGTACAATTTATGTTAGTGCCTACATGTAGACTATGAAAAAAAATATTATTTTCTTTAATGAAAGGAAAATTAAGAATTAATGAAAGAAAAGCCAAAGACAGTATAAAAAAAACTCACGAGTTTCACATCTTAAAGGCATGTTATGAGAACACTATGGAATCAAGCCATCAGCTATTTTTCTCTACGCCAGCGTATGACGCGTTGCATTATGACGATCCCGACAAAAAAAATATTTATAACAATTTATATAATTTTTGCCAAAAAAAAAGTTTGTCTACATCTGGATTTCTGGAAAATTGGAGCAGGTAAGAACCAATAAAATTGTTTGTATGTACGTAGGTACATACAAGGTCTGTTGTAGAGAATGTTTTAGGACTTACGCCATAGATTTCCACTTCTCCAGCACGAAAACGTTTTTGGTAGAGTGAAAAGTTTTATGTTTTACACGAGAGCAAATTTTTTGATGTCTCTTGCTTTTAAATCACTCTCTGAGCTCAGTAGTCTTGTGTTATTAGAATCACTTGCTACGCTCATGATTCAGTAGACTACTTCGCTAGATCTTGATTTAAAGTCACTCTCAACAAAAAAAAATATTGCTTACTTGTTGAACAAATAAATACTTTTACACGATAAAAAGTATTTTATCGAAAGTATACTTACCTATTTTATGTGCACATGAGCATGTAAAAGACAGACATTATAAATAGTCGTATCTTAAGTAGATACTAAGTAGGTACCTAGTATTAATTTGGATTGTTAACAAATTAATAAAAAATTAAAGTATAGCTGTGATAAAATCGACATCTGTACATAATGAAACTGTGATTTTACTACTGTGCATTTAAATTTCCTCCATTAAAAGTCAGTGTAAACAAGGAATGTATAAATAAATAAATAATATTTTGTTTGACGATGAAGAATTATATATGTATAACTTTCCAGTATTTAAGCTGTTTCGTAAATTAATGGTTTTTAAATACAATTTTTCTTTTTAACGGTTCAATCTTTGGTTTACCCATTGCCTTGACTCGACAACCATCAATTAGAGAATTTTTAGATTTCAGTCGGTAGGTAATTAATAAGTAAGTACCTATTAGAAAAAATACTAGAAAAATCGACTCGCCCGTCCCGTCTGAGGTACTACGGGTGAGTCGATTTTTTCTAGTATTTTTTTCTAATATATCAATTATCTGAACCATTAATTACTTTCATCACAATAATAAAAATCTCGAGCAGAATATTCTAACCCATAGTTAATTTGAATTAATTTAAGTTTTAATTTATATCTGCATTGTTAGATATCAACGCAACACCGCAGTCTGTCTTTGAAGTAAATCAGTCGAATTAACACTGTTTATACGTAAAATTCGTTTACAACTGAAACTAATAAATATTAATAACGTATCTTTATAGGTTTCAAGGTAGGATTACTACCAATATCTAATAATGCCGCGCAACGCTCTATCGATATTTGGACAGTCGTAACACTATCGATAGTTATTTTTAACACTACCACATATAACGTCATACTATTATGGTACATTGGTACTATATTACATAGGTATCCGCCCATTATATGGGGTAATGCTATAGTTGATCTACGAAGTCGACAGATAGACAGTGTATTGATCTTCGATTTATCGCTCCGCCATTATCTTATACTATCCACACTCTTATTAAATAGGTATTCTAACTACCTTATTAATAAACATTTACCCACGATGTATACGGGTGATACAGCAAAAGCTTGACTAATAAACAAATTTTGACAGTGCCGTGACATACGCCTGTTATTAACGAGTGGGTAATTACTATGGAAACTTAATACAGTTCTTTACAGTAATAGTATCTACAGTAAAGACAGAAATTTGTGTCAATACCATACCTAACCGTCAAAAATGTTGTCGCCCGCAGTTAGTTATAGATTTTCAGGCAGGCCAACCATCGATAACGGGGGCTATCGATGCTACAGCACGACTATTGCAATCGATAATAACGTTTATCTCCAATTTTATGAGCATTTTCAGCTAACATAAAACACACATATCTGTAGAATTAATATACGGCAAATAAAATAATCCGATAAGTAACTATTTAGCAGAAACTTTTCTGAAAAATCTAAGTGCAGACGTCTTACATAAAATGAGTAGAACAAGAAAATATCTCAGCCAACAATTTCAATTGGATAAATTAACACTGAAACATGATCGTTCGGCGGAGTTTTATCTTGCTAGCATGCAGGGAAGTTATTCACCGACACCGGCTTTAGCCATACGATTATTACTATTTTCGCTGTGTTTAGTAATACTTAGTCTTTCATGGACATCGTCGACGGTTGGGCCCTACTGGTTGATTTACATGACCAACTGGGGGGTAGTTATTATCACCATCACCACTGGACTTGCAGTAGCTGTGTCAGTGAAAGGTTTATTTCATTACCAATGGGAAGGAACACTTGGTACGTTATATACAATTTAATATACGAATTTATATTATGTGTGTACTAACTACTAGTTAGTGGGAGCGAGGGGTTTTTTCACCCTTAATAAAAGTTGCTGGCGCGAGAAGCGCAGGACCTCCCACTGTTTGTTAAGATCCCTAGAAGAGGACTATCCTACTATTAAGTATTTATTGTGCCTATGCCAGCAGTGGGCGTCGTGCGGCTGATATTATGATGATAATGATTTAAACTTCTTATAAATGCATGTTTTATCGTATCTTTGTGGCGAACTCTTTTAAAATTTTTGTTTTGTCACTGGACCATCATTCTAGAACCATGACAACCATATTAATAAAATGGAAGATTCATGAATTTAATGTTTTCAGATTCCACACCCGTCTGCCTGCCCTGGTACTTAAAGCTGTATTGGGCATGGCACAGTATCGGAATATGTGTCGCTTTTCTGATCACTATATTTTATTACTCATTTCTCTTCGGCATAGGTATGTTGTACCTACTAATAAAATACTCACATTATGATACTTAAATGTTAATATTTAGTTTTGCAAGGCAAGCCTGAACATAGTTTTGGAGGTATGTTTACTTTGTTGAAAGAAGCGCAAATTCTACTAATTACTTACTCGGTGGCAGCACTACTCAGTTTCATCTTTAATAAGTTATTGCCTAGCTACACTAGGGTACAATAATAGCTAATATCTTTTTATTATAATCCATCAAGCTCCGGAAAATGAGACACAATAGATTTTCCATTGTTGTGCCGACCGAACCCGATCGGGCTGCTTGTACAGTCAGCAATGAAAGTCGCTTAACGCTTTGGTACTTTGTCATAGCAACTTTTTTTAACAGGTGTCTCACGGTATGAAACATTAGTCAAAAACAACACAAACTATTAAAGTGTTAAAAAAAATTCGTTGCTGACCGTACTTTACTTTATTTTCGATTTTCGGACACTACCTTACATTTTCTCTTTACAATATACTACTTTCTGACTGTGCAGTTGACGAATCAGATCATGACGCCGCTCTTGACTTGTGGACGCACGGCATCAACTCGGTGGTGATGTTCCTGCTGCTGGTGACGTCGGCGCATCCAACGCATTTCCTGCACTTCGTGTACCCTACAATAGTCCTGGTTGCCTACCTGGCTTTCAGCCTCATCTACTACTACGCTGATGGATTAAGTCCGTAAGTATGCCATTCGCTAGTATACCTAATCATGTATATACTCTATGGTATTAACCCCATATACCTATCCCGTGGTCAATAATAAGAAGTTTTCGGGGAAAAGAGTTACTACTAAAGTGAACACTTACGCCCACGCTATCTTATAATAATAACGACCTACAACGATAGTTTCCAACAACGCGCACTGCCAAAAGTGAGGCAAATACTTAATATTGAACCAAAATGGCTGTTTTCAGATTTTTATACTTCATGCGTTACCTAATCTACAGAATTAGTACCTATACTATTTTAATGGACTTTAGTTACGATTAGGTAACGTTATATGAAGGATATACAGGGTTATTTGTAAATCACCAACAACCTAGCAGGAGTAGATTACTAACATTCATAAACAGCAACATTTTTGTTCTATGAGTTTTCCGAAAACAGACAAAATATTTGACTTTTCATACAAAACTCGCACAGCTTTTCGAACATTGGTAAAGAAAATCGTTTTTTTTTTGTCTGTTTTCGGAAAAGGCGTAGAACAGTCGTTGTTTATGATGTTAGTATGTACCTATCTAGTTCTGAGAGATTGTTGGTGTTTTACAAATAACCCTCTATAAATCAGTTTTTTGCCTCACTTTTCATACAAGGACCTTTTTGGAGGAAGTGTGAAGGAGTGCTCCAGTGCAGTCTTAACCTGTTTCAGGGCAGGTGATCGGTACATTTATCCTATGCTGGACTGGTCGAACCCTGGTCTGGCGACGGGGGTGGTCTTCGGCTGCCTTGGCGGCCTGATCATTCTCCACACGATTGCAGTCCTCATCAGTCTACTTCGCGACCGCCTGTTCAGGAGATACGTCATCAAAGCTAACAAAGTGATCATAAATACCTAGCTGCTGTCTACTGTTGTGGCATGCCACTAACTATAAGAATAGAAAAATCTAATCATAGGACAGGGTACTAAACCTAGAGTTAGAGACATACAATGCGATTAAATTGACAACAGACAGTGATCCGCTGCAACTTCAGTTCACTCGAGAATTTCTGTATGGAAAAGAGAAAATTTTACAGATTAACGTCGTTAGTCACTGAAGTTAGTCGCTTCAGTTGTACATTGAACCAATGTGTATCGGATAAGTCTGTGTCGTTCTACTGCATGTGTGACTGTGTTAACCTGAATGAATCGAATTATTAATATTTAAACAGGACATTTAATAAATAAGTCGTTGTTTTATACTAAGTACCTACCAGACGCATATGGAAACAGACTTTCATTATTCCTAAATGATTGTTTTTTTGTATGGATTAACTAGATTATTTTATTATAATAAATACAGAAAAAGGTAAATGTTAATTCTTGTAAAAAAAACATGAAATAAATAAGTAGCCTTAAACAAAATAGTTTTTGAACTAGGAATAATCTATACTATATCTATGGGAATAATGTATGAGAGAGATGAATCTTCAAAAGATCATTCATTACCAAACGTCAGTTTCTTCAAGTAGGTAATAGGTACTCGTACTATCGAAAGTATAATTATTATTATTTTTTAAAGTTTAAAGAATCTAGATACTTTTACATTATCAATTTTTCAGGAGTTCGATGCATAAGTCGAGTTATAGTGTAGTGGACACTCGTACTGTAGGGTCAAATCTAATGTACCTTACTGCTGAAGTAGGATCAACGTATTATTTGTATCAATAAAGTATGTAAGTAAGTACCTACCTACCTTAATGATTTTCAACCAATTAAGGGGCTGAAATAACAATTTTTACACTTAATTTCACAATATAAAGTTAAAGAAAACGATTGATTTCAAAATGCAACTAGGTAGTCGTTATATAGACTGTCTTATTCATAAAATGTTATAGAAAGCCTAAAGCTTATTTTAAGGAATTTCTTGAAAATAATTCCGCCTGATTCATTAAAAAAACCTTAAAATAGGTAGTCTTCATATTAGAATGCTGGGCTTATTAAACGTCATATTACTGTCATTATAAAGACGAATCCGTAGACAAATCAGGCAAATCTACTGGCTGATATTCACATCTTTACGAAAAAAGAAAACAAATCTGTCATAAAAGGTCTTCTTCTTATTTTTGTTATGGCAATCTACTCCTCTTTAGGGAGTAATTTTTGCCAGTGTCAAGTGTTAAATAATTCAGTGGTATTGTTTCAGTTTACATTAGAATGCGGGTGCATCGCCTTCCAATGCTGCTTGGAGCATTTGGCATCAAATATATCGATACAGTTTACTCGGTAAGTTCTGCCGAGGTAGCCACCGAACCATAACCTTTAGCACGAACAGCTATCGAAAAAAATAACTCGCGTAAAATCATTCGATAGTTTAATTTTGTATTGGAAATTTGTACAACGCCATCTATCGCCGATAAGCGAAATGAAATTTTCCATAGAGAATTGTCTATCGAGTAATTTTACGTGCGTTTTTTTTCTCGATAGCTGTTCGTGCTAAGGGTACTGAACTGGACAAAAAGGCGCCAAAAATTCCTCATTAAAGGTCAATAATGTTGTAAATTAACGTGAAAGCTGTCACTTGAATCAGCTTCTTTATGGTCAGCCGTGTTATTCATTAAGCAGCACCTATAAGATTCTTGGCAGCACCCTTCTACAACTTTATCAAAAGTTTATAGAGCATAGTATTATATTATCTGTGATAGAGCATTTGTCGTGGTTTGTCGCGTTTGTCGCTATTGAGCGATTATGAATAATGATTTTCTAGAAATTCTTTATAACAAGCGTATAGAGGCCTTCCATAACTCTTTATGAATATGACGGATCATTTAATGCTAAAGAAGAGTTTCTTAAAAAAACGTTTACGAATACCTAATAAAGTTTATATTTATGACGTTTGAGAAGCCTTGTCAGCATTCTAACTAAAATTGTCTAACTCTATTTAAGGTTTTTTATTATGAATAAGGCGGGTTTCTTTTTGTTTTTTCGAAATTCCCAGATCACTTCTAGTTTTATAAGCTAGTAAAATGTAAATTCGAAGCTACCTTACCATTGATAAATAGATTACTACACCAAGCAAAACCAAGGTCAATACCAATTACAAATTTGGCACAGCACACCGATAAACGTGGTGAGTCCGACTGATAACGTTTTACAATCAGAACCAATAATCGATAACAGACATGGCTCAGTTCTGAGCACGCGAACACTATGAGTGCGATCAAGAAGTATTTTAAAGAGGAACTGCAATGGAGGTATTTTATATTAGAGCATTCGCGGCCAGCTGACTTCTACCTGAGCGTTTGGCAGACGAACCGATCTGCCGCGCCGCTCTTAGTGCTCCGGTCGTTGCTCTTTCTGACATCGTTGGGTATAACAATAGCGTCACTCACGATGTACATAATACATGGCTGGTTCGGCGTCTGGTGGGTATACCTCACCCATTGGGGACTCTCTGTTATGACGCTGGCCACAGCATTCGCGTTTGGAGTATCAGCACGCTGCCACTTCTATGGACCGATCAGTGAGTACACCTTGGCTTTCAGTTGAAAAATCTTAATGCATTTGCATGCACCGAAGTTATTGTTATAATTACAAATAATAGAGCACATAATTTATGAAGTGTTCGACAACGAACAAGTTGGGTAGTAACTTTATTTTATCAACATGACCTAGTTTATTTCACCATCGAGTTTTTAACAGACAAGAGGATTTTATTTTCTTATTTTGCATGAGAAATGCAAGAAAATTGATCCTAACCAAAACTTAAATAACAATAAAACTTTTTAGTTATATTTATATTTTTTTTGTAATTCGAACTGAAAATAAAGAACCTTTTTATATATTACTACATTTTACTTCGACTGAAGCGATTGCTTTGCGTTGTGCGCAGGCGGCGAATACAGATTGCCGTGGTACATCAAGACGTACTGGGTGCTCTTCAACATCGCCGTGCCACTAGCATTCCTCATCACCATATTCTATTGGACCGTGCTTTTCGAAGGTAATACCTATGAACATTTTATAAGATGAAAGTGTAGGTAGCTAAAGTATTTTTCTCACTTATTCAGTATATGAATCTGAAATAATATGATACTTAATTACATTTGAAAAAAGAATGCAGGAGGTTCCACATTAACGTGGTCGTGGTGGTGGTGCCTACTTTTTTTCTATCAATGCAAAATGCTATCACTATTTATCTTTCATTGACAAATACTACTATACTATTATACCTACTAAGATTTTCATTAATGAGTTAATTGATATACGGGTCATGAAACTCATGAATGACTACACCCTCCCCCTCTGGATTCGCCTTTGGTTTGTAGCTACAAAAATTTTAATGAGATGTGATTATTGGGGATCCCGGCGCGGGTGCACGGGGCGCGGGAATATAGATTGCTGGGGCCTTACTATGAGCTCTTATAGCAGGGCTTAACTATATGAACTGCCTTACTTTTTCGTACTATGACCTCAACGGTTAGTATGAAAGCAGGCCCTAAGCAGTCCTGTTTAAGGCCTGCTTTTGAACTGAACGGTTTCTTATTTGCTGATGGTAAGCCCCCTGGTTTTCTGATGGACAGATGCTTGAGTAAGCTCTAATCTATGTCGACCCACGCGCGTGTCCTGCTTAACACAGCGGACGCCCTTAGAGACCATTTATAAAATGTTGTGTTTTGCTACATTGTTTAACTTTTCTTTCGTAGCCAACATTGAAGAAGAGTTAGACCACGGATATGACATAGCAGTGCACGGGATAAACTCATTCCTCATGTTCGTACTACTGGTATCGTCGTCACACCCTGGTCGGATGCTGCACGTGTACCAGCCCCTCATCTTCGCGGCTGTCTTCTTCCTGTTCACGCTCTTCTTCCACCTGGGGGGTGGAAAAAACAGGTAACTGTGAAAATTCTTGAAACATCTGCAAGCGATTCCTATCCAATAAGGCCGCCTATTGTATTTTTCTATAAATTTATCTTTTGTTTCTGTCTGTATCATGTTTTGCAATCACAAAAATTTTTCTTTGTTCTGTGTGTGCAATAGTCTTTATTATTATTATTATTATAATTATCTGCCAGTACCACCCCTGTGTATTACTAAACCGTTGGTAGTATTATTATCTAGGTATGTCATAGATATAGTATATTAAAAGGGGAGGTATGTAGAATGTGATGTGTCATCTGAAATATTTTTCACCACACCTAATATGATACGAAAATGGCCAGTCTGCTACGAATTTTGCTTCTCATAACAAAGTTGTTCACATCACAAAGTATACGAGTTATTAATTATCAACCGCTATTTCATAATGAAAACAAACGTTTCAATATTGTGAAGGTAACGTTTAACACTTCATTAACATTGATAGAGCACGATCTAGTTTAATATTCGGTGAGACTATAAAGAAAAAACACTCAACACCTCGACCATTGTTTGTGGTCCTAGTTATGATTCTCTACATCCGTTAGCGTAATTCTACAGGTTTTGTTTACGGAACTTAAACGATAAACTGTTCCATTAACCAAACCAGAACTCCTATAGTTCCCATGCTATCAACAATGAAAAGGTTATGTAAATTGATCATCTGACTGGTTAGGTAAATTGGTCATTCATCCGACCAGTTTTTTTTTAACCTACCATAGTTATAGCAAAGTAAACAAACAATAACCTTCTGGTTAAGCTCTCTGCTGAACTGTATGAAACATGACGCATAGTCGCCAATTCGCCATTTAATCGGTGTATCTTGCTTTTCAGCCACTAAGCTACCTAGGGTTGCCAGATGGTCGGGATTCGCCTGGATTCTCCCGGAATTTCAAGTGATCTCCCGACTCCCGAAAAATCTACAACCACACATTACTGGATAAAACTGACAAAAAATCGCGCTGCGCGGCCATTTTATTTTACAATAGCCAGTCCAGATTACAAGATTAGTGGATGAAACTTACTAATAAATCGCGCAGCGCGGCCGTTGTCTTATTTTATAGAAAGGCAAGAGTACAAGATTAGTGGATGACACTAACTAAAAATCGCGCTGCGCGGCCGTTTTTTTTTAATTTACAAGCAAGATTCAAACTTACAAGATTAGTGGATGAAACTGACTAAAAATCGCGCTGCGTTTTCTTACTATATACGGGCATTTAAGTTACATTTTTATATTTTTTATTGTAAATCTTTATTTCTCCCGACAACAACCGCAAAATCCCGACATTTTCAAATTTTCTCCAGATATTTTGGACTTCCGATCTGACAACCCTAAAGCTACCTGACTGCATCCACATGAGATTCCGTGTTCCAACCAAATTGATAACAACTTATTTTACTCTTTACTTTATCTGTATTCCAGATACGGTGAACCTTACGTGTACCCAGTGTTGAACTGGAATAAAGCGGGGCAGACGGTCGGGGCGGGTCTCTTAACGGGACTACTCCTGATCCTGGTGTACGCCTTCGTGGTCAGCATAGTGATGGCTCGCGACGCCGTCTCCAGGAGATTCGTCAAGCCACAAGCCACCGACCCGCCTGAAGCCGTGCCCTTGAGGCAGCAAACACAAACTCCAGTTTGAAGTTAAGACTCCATAGCGATTTTGCCGCTGACTGCCGCTCTCTCGCTCGCACATTTCATGTTTTCTCAAGATTTCTTAAATCTGAGTGCGCAATTGAATAATGTGTCTCGGCCACTTTTCGCAATATAAGATTACAGACATTTTAAAATATATTTCAGTTTTTTGTTGCTAAAGTACAAAAAGTTATCGTTTCTAACAGTTATTTGAACTGGCAAATACGAATAGCAGTCATCGGCAAAACCGCTACGGGCTCTTAAATAGGTCTCGAAGTAAAAAGTAATATTGGTCTTTTATGTGCCATATTTTTATCTTAACTACTTACTTTAGAGAACTTTATATGACATGTGAATGATTGAGCTTAAACAGTTGGATATTTAAAACACCGTCTCGTAACTCGTAAGAAGTGAGTTTATCTTTATTAATTTTCCCAATACTTAAAAGACTCCTGACAAAAGAATAAAAAACAAAACAAAGAAGTGGATTAAATAGAAATAAATCTACCATATCATAAAACTACTAACATGGTGTTAGTAATAAAATAAAATGATTGTCCTATTTCCATTTAGTAAAACATTCGATAGGCACTATACTTACTAACCTATATTTTCTATTTTTTCTGAATATTTTCCTCTAACATAAATTATTATTGATCCCTAAATTTAAATATCTACCGCTTGTATAATAATTAGACACCTTCATAATAGATTTATTTAATTATACCTATATACATTCATTTTGACAACAATATTTACTTGAACAATTTGAACATGTCACATTTAATTTTTGGTAAAAAAATATTAGGTACAAATAGTAAGTAAGTATAATTTTATTAATTTCTTTCAGTCATGTTACAAGATTAAAATAAGTTTTACTTTTTTGTTACAATTAAAGGCGAACTTAGTGTGTGAAGTGTATCAAATTGATATTGATTTTATTTTTATTAGGTGTAGATAACTTTAGTTTTGTAATAGTTTTAATAAACTAGAAAAAAGTCTGACTAGAGCCTAGTCACTAGACGAATGAATGAATGAATAGTTTAGACGAATACACATGAATGCTTATTTAATGTCTTTTTCTTAATTATCCCCATAACTCCCACAATAAAGTTAAGCGTAACACATTGCGTAGGTACAGCCAATCTCAAACCAAATCGAGCTACCTATACAGAATCCTAAAATTTTTGTCTCATGAAGGGAAAGTAGGTACCTTAAATATTGAAGGTAAGAAATTTTACAAAAAACAGACTTCATTTTGATTTTAAAAATACTCAGAACTGCACTTAAAGATTTTTGAAAGAACGCCTTCCTTAACCAGGAATCGAACTCACAAAATATGAAAAATACGACGCCTGCAATGCAAAAAAATGCACATTAAACTTTTTGCATTATTCTGATACACAGAAATATTACTTATTATAAAACGACATTAAATTCATTGCTCTGAATTTCTGTAAAAAAAAAACAAAATGTTTTTAATTTTGTTTGCCTGATTTAATTAAATTAATGTCATTTTGTAGATAATATCTCTGTGTATCATAATAATGTAGGTATGTATCAGAAAAAATCCTCGTTTTAGAACATTAGAAAAACTAAAAAAGTTGAAATTTTACATGTTTTTTTACTTGATCCATCTTGCTCTAAGCTTGGGGTCATACAACCTACGTTGGAAACTTCAGCTCACAGGGTAAAAAATCGGAACAAGGTGGCGTGTTGGCCACATAGAATATAAATATAAGACTCTTGGCTACACAGCTTATTTACTTTCTCTGTGATTGGCTATTTTGACGCCGTCAAATAAAGCTGTCATTAGATGTTGTTCTGTGAAACTTTTTTGGGAAAAAATATATATTTTAGGACAAACTGTAATTTAATGCGAAAACCCTTTGCAAGGACTTTTGTGAGAAAACGAAACAATAATAATAATACATGATTATATTTTATAGATAGATGCTTAGAGATGAAAAGTCCTATCATGGCATGATACATGATTGTGATTCACATCATGTGAAGGCAAAGTTGTGGGAAGGATTTGAACAAGAATCTTATATTCATATTCTAGCTTGGATTTGAACCACGTCTGAACAGAGTGAAAGACCGAAAATGAGTCTAGATACTGACGATACGGTATAAACGGACTAGTGACCGAGTCCCAGGTTTCTCTGATGACTTAAGGACTATAAAGTCCTTCAAGGGACTTTATCAATTAAAATAAGGAACTTATTGATTTCTACGACAGAACCACAATATATCAGTATACACACAGCAGAGTATAGAAAATATAATAAACTGTGATAGTAGGTACGAAGTATTGTTTATTCGGTGCCAGAACCAAAAATTATGTACCCGTAAGTAACCGTTGAAATTACTTCACTTTTTAAAACCAAAATCAACAAAGTAGCAAAATAACCAACAATGCGATTAAATTGACAATATACAATGATCCGCAGTAACTTCACTTGAGTAGGTACATAACCTATACCTATGGTGCGCACAGATTGCAAAATTCGTTGGGTAAAAAATGTTTGTCATTCTTCATCTAAGTAATCAAATCATTTAGCTATTGATGTAAAAATAGCGCCTGTACACTTAAGTACTATTATATATTCTGTGCCTGTTACTAGGTAGGTACCTATTTCACAAAGATTATGCATAGCGAGACTCTATCAAGATTCCATCATTTTGATTAAGTACTTACATAAGAAACGTATCTATCTACCTACCTGTAGCAAACCCCATATAAGCAACAATAAATCTCATCTGTTAAGATTAACCTTTGTTGCCTTTAATACGTAAAATCTAAGTTGTTTGAAAATCTAAACAATTACATAAGTAAGTTAACAGCGACAGCGTTTGCGTAAGTTTAACTAAATTGCGGGTCCGGCGAGCGCGCAGAAAACCTCCGCAGCCGGCAGTCGGGGCGCGCGCCTGCGCACACCACCTCGCCACCGAGGCGGCTGATTAATTAATTTCTATAAGTACGATATAAAAAGAAATATACGAAAGCCTTTAAAAGTCGCGACTAACTAGCCCAACACGTCACCATATCGATCCTGTCACAAAAGATACCCATTATAGATTAAATTGCCCGAGATATTGATAGAGCATCACAGATAACCGCCAGTGCTCTTCTCACTCCCGCGGATTGCGTTTCGAAATGGTGCTATCGTAGACTATCTCAGTGAAGTGGCAGGCTGAAGTGACAAGATGGTGAAACTTTTTAGGAACAGTGTGTCGTTGTCGGGCCTTTGGGTGTCGTCGAACGACAAGTTGAGTGACTTTTACGCTTCGTCATGGCAGCGAGGGGAGTCGGCGGTGCCAATGCTGGTGGTGCGGCTGCTGCTGGCAGGCGTGGCGACGGGCCTGCTCGCGTGGTCCCTGGTTGAGGGGCTGTCCCCCTTCTGGCTCATATACCTCACCAACTGGGGCCTGCTGCTTGTCACCATGATGATGCTCAGTGGACTGCTGGTTTCTATTGTAGCAGTCGCTTCGAAGCCTGGTTAGTATGAGACAACGGTATTGTTCTAAAATGCTTCTTAACTTAACTTTAAGGAAGCTGTCAGTTTCATAGATTTTTTATCAAATCTGACAAAAATATTTTTAAGAATTGGCCGTAACTGTCAGAATCAGAAGTAATTGTCAAAGTTGTCCTAAATATTCTACACCTAAGTAGGTAGTATGAAAATAAAAGCTGAATTTACTTATACTGGAGTATTTAGGAAGATATAAATATCTTTAATATCAGTAAAAGTATGCCCAAAAAGAATACTTAGGTAAGTATAAGTACAGGTTCAACGCGTGTAACATACAAGAAATAATAACAATATCGCTCAACGCGGTTTACCTCTCCAAATAAATCGAAACTATGCGTCATACATAACTCAATAACCGTCATAATAACACAATCTCAATTCTTATATAAATCACAATAAGCTGTCTAACTGTCTGTCTATCAACAGATGATAAAATTTATTGGATTGCGCAAAATCTATGAAAGTCTAAAATTTTAATGAAACTTGTCACGTACCTATGTGATTATGAGAATTTATTTAGTTTTTTGATGTTTGGCGGTGTCGTTAACTATTAAATATTATCTTACAGTTTATATATCATTCAATACTTATCCTCATTAACTTATGTAGTACTTAGGTACCTAGTTATTATAATAATTACCTATAGGTACATTATTTCAGGAATTATAAAATGCATTTTTTCAATAGAAAAGGCACGCGTTGATGTCTTTTGTTCAAGAAAATCGAGTAACTGTTTTTATTGAATTTTTTGGTTGTACTAGATAGTTTTGTCCCATCACTTCAGTACCCTTAGCACGAACAGCTATCGAGAAAACAAACGCGCGTAAAATTACTCGATAGACAATTCTCTATGGAAAATTTCATTTCGCTTATCGGCGATAGATGGCGCTGTACAAATTTCCAATACAAAATTTGTCTATCGAATGATTTTACGCGCGTTATTTTTTTCGACAGCTGTTCGTGCTAAGGGTACAGAAAATGGTGTCGTGTCTGACGAGATTAATTACCTTTCAATTATTATTAAAACGCTTGCACCGATTTACTAAATATTAAAAAAGTGATGAAAAGTCATTTAAAAAATAAGCTAAAGCATGGACGAAAAAATAAGTAATACTTAACTAAACTTGTCTTTAAGTGTCTGTAATCTTTATTACAGCAACATCGACTAAAGATTGTTTGCGGCATGCCAGGGCCACATAGAACATTCCTTTGCAAAAAAATAGGTACATTGATGCATCTATGAAACTCTGCATGCGCTTATTTATTTTATACTCACTCACCGTATTTATAATAACGATAATGCTATTTCTCTGTTAACACAACAATCATGATCGTTTCAATGTAGAGACTCATAATAAGTCTGTTCATTGATTATTAGATATTATATTGAAACATTTAAAAAAAAGATTTAAGCTTGAAGAATTACTGTCATTGGTCCCTAGGGCCACGCGGACGAAGTCGCGGGCGGTTGCTATTAAGTAATAGGTAGGTATAATTACAAATATTTCTTGAGCGATTAGAACTGTTTCTCTCTATTTAGCTATTTTTATTTTCATTCATGTGCAAATTTTTAAATAAGTTAGTAGGTACCTATGCCTACCTATACTTACCTATTGAGCTCCGTGGGTGCCTCCAGGCACCCGCGCGACATTTAAATAAAAAAAATCACAAGCAACAAATGATTTTTCACCTCTCCAGCACGAAAAGCTGCGAGCATGAGGCAAAGTGCTTTTTTAATTTCTAACACCAACTTTTAAAATAATAAAGAAAAAAAAATAAAGTGACAAGGATGAGACTTCTAAAATTGATATGTCAGAAAAGGATAGATAGAGTGCTTTATGGTGTCATACATGGATTAAAAAGTAAAAAAATAAAATGCACGGATATACCAAGGAGTTTTAAATAAGGATCTTATTAAAAAAGAAGGTTGATAATTCGAAATAAAGAGTATGGTCGAAATGAGGTCGCATGTATGACATAAATATAAAATAAGAAAATTTTTTGAAATTTATTATAAAATTAGCGTTTTATGGTTATAAATTAATAAATAAGATAGGATATTAATGAATAAGAGAAAAACACAAAGTAATTTAATAAAAACGACGGGAATCCAAGTAGGTTCTTTATGAATAAAAATTTTCAGCATAGGTTTGATCGAATTATTTTTGTGATAAATTACAAATGAGTGCGTCCAATGATGAAGATAGTTGCCTAACTCCAAAATAGTTGAGTGAACAATTGAACATGTTTCTAATGCTGAATTTAGCGTTTTATTAAGAAAGTGAAAATTTTCTCGCTGGTAGAGGTGAAAAGTTGTATGTTTTACACGAGACCAAAATTTTGTTCTGCCTCGTGCCTTTAAATCACTCACTGTGCTCAGTAGTCTATTTTAGAATCACTCGCATCTTCATGATTCAATTCAAGACTACTTCGCTAGTCGTGATTTAAAGTCGGTACTCGCAGCACAAATTGATTTTGGTCACTTGTATAACAAATAACTATTTTAAGTCATTAAAAATAATTTAATATACAAAAATTGTCCTGGCCACAAATTTTCTCTTTCTGGACTTGAAATTATCTTATTTTTTAGTTGCCTAGATTTTTCGTGACTGAATAAGTACCAATACGGAAATACATCAACAGCACAGCACAGTATAATTTTGGTGAGGTCGGAACATTATTACCTACTTACTTATAGGTAACCTTGAAATGTTGTTTAGTTTGTTGTGTTGTGATCAGTCGTGTGTCTATTAGGTTATTTTGATTTTTGACTTATTTACCAAAGTCACCACAAGATATTAGACAATAAATGGTAAGGTTGTTAAGTATTAATACTTTTAAAAATGATTGTTCAGTACCTATCCGAGACAAAGTTATTAGCTTTGTTTTTAATGTGTGTATGTTTGTATGTTTCTGAAATAACTGCACGCTCATCTTAATAATATATTTTCTGAAGAAGATTAAGGTACCCACTCTCATAATATTATGATTGCTAAAAGAACTTGTATTTTTCTGTTTAAGGCGAGGCAGTTCCCGAAATTTACTCTTTCACTAGGTCTTTAGAATAAGGTTGAATATTGCGTAGCTTTAATTGACGCTTCGCCAGAAATTTGACGAAATTTAGTACATTTTTATTGATTTCTGAAATACTTGATCATTTATTTAAAATGTACTCGGTTATTGTGTTAGATTGATAAAAAAGCTATCCTTTTTGCATAAAAGATCATATCACTGTCGTTGAAAATAACGAAATCTGACGATTTGAAGTTTAATTTTATGGTGTTATTCAGGATTTTTTTACAGAGTAACCATGCCATTTTTCAATATTCTGTTCGGTTATTGTGTTTCATGACATAATGTTCAGTCTACAGTAATTTTTGTGAAGTAGAATTCTACATCCGTTCTTCACATTGGAAGTTCAAAAATCGATCTTTTCATCAAATCGTGAACTGGCCTCGCCTTAATAGGTACATACCTTAAACTGCCTTTTCCTTTGTCAGTGATACACGGCCTTGCGTGACATGCGAGATTATAAGCACCACTTAACAACCCAGCATTGAGAAATTTCCTTTCAGCCTATTCAATTATGTTGGTTCTCGTCAATTTAATTAGGTATCTATAACGGAACTATTTATACCCTTACTTAAATGACATCTCTCATTTAGCTAATACATCTGTCGCAGCATTACGTATTTACAGCAACTCGGTAACACTAATGAAATTATAAGCTAAATAAAGCGCGGCCGTTGCTGTTTAACCCTCCTCCGCAGCGATTCGCATCATTCGGATGCCCTTTATTGCTCCATAAGCGGAATGGCCCACATGGAATCTTGCTTAATGGCTTCTCAGTAAATGGCGCAAGCGCAAGTCGTTGGGCGTCAGATCACACGTGGCGGTTACCGCATCCGCGTAACCGTGCCGTGTCGCTCGGTCAAGGTTTTGAGGCTTTCACCCAGTAACACTTCGTGAATAAGTACCTGCGATTATGAGGTAAAACGTCAACAGCCGAACTGTGATGTTTTATGTATAAGTTGGGATGCTCAACTATTTACTTATTCTTCCTTCACTGGTTTACTTCTACCTTGAGAGATAATTCAAAGAAATTCTGACTAATAAAAATAAAAATACTAACTTAAAATAATTTCAAAGAAACTGGCCAAATGCCCGACACGCACTTGACCATTTTTAACGAAAACACGTTTCTTTGCTTGTTATTTCAGCGTTCACTCAAATCAATCCATACTAATATTATAAATCCGAAAGTTAACAGTTTGCTTTGATTATATACCTGTACCGGGGGGTATAACTCCGCGCTTAAACTTTTATATTAGCCTACTGCTCGCGGCCCACTCCAAGAGGGCCATTGTCGAGGGATATCACCGCGCCGACCGAAACGCGCGGCGTGTGCAAGCGACGAGAGCGCAGCGCGTGAACGTCACGAACGAAACGAGTCAGTCAAGCGCCGAATGCGAAACTGCATGCACTTCGTTTTTGATATTTAATTACTAACGTACCTACCTACCTACCAAAGTTTATTGTATTTTTTGTATACATATTTACATACATAGTTGTATCGAAGTTCGAAATATGGCACCAGTAAAGAAAAAAGCTAAAAAATACTATTTTTTTCACCCATCCCATACCCATAACTGACCCTTGCAAAAGTTGCTTAACCTCCGCAATCGTTGGGCCAGGCGCTATACCACTGCGCCATCGAGCTTCTCTAACTACTTAGAAATACTTATTATTTATGCTCTTTAAATATGCTCAGCTCACCTATTAGGTAGATTTATTTTATTTTATAAGTAGGTACCTATTATAGTAATTTCATTGTTTATTCATGGGCATAACGAATGTTTTCTATGATATCAGTAACTAGCGAGTAGCAACCCCGAATTGTGTCGGTTGAGACAGAGCCATGCGACAGAAAGAGACGCCTCTCTTTCTTCTTCGTAGGTGCATATAATTTTATCCACGCAGCGTTGTGCAGTTTGAAATTGTACTTTATTGCCGTGCAGCGAGAGTAGCTTATTATTTGATGGTCCTCGCGGGGTCGGACTTCTGTACGTTAGTACTATTATATATTCTGTGCCTGTACAGTATATATAATACATATAATAATATAATACATAATATAATACATATAATACATACAGGTATAATCAAAGATAGTTTGTTTGTTACGCCTTCACGTCTTAACTAGGTACTCAACCGATCATCATGGAATTTTGCATCCACGTTGTCAGAGGTACAGAGAAGGACATAGGCACTTTTCATCCAAAAAAATGTACTGTCGAGGGATAGCAAAAAAACTTTCCACGCAGACGAAGTCGCGGGTGGTCGCTAGTTAAAAATAAGTCTGACGTTGTCACCGTGGTTGTTTGTTACAGAAACAGAGGATGGTAAAGTGCCGTGGTACATCGGCATCTACTGGTTCATGTACAACGTCGCTGTGACCCTGGCCCTCGTGATTACAGCGCTCTTCTGGATACTGCTGTTCAGCCCTGGTGAGAACAACGCCTTTATTTTAAAACTGTTGTATTTCTTAGAAGATGAATATTTTTATACTACGTTATGGCTCGGTGTGCTCAGTGTAGAGCATATTTGTAGGTGTAGTTCGCAGTAGCAAAAAACTGGTTTGATCCTAAATAAAAAGGAACAAAACGGTCTTCTGCGCAGGCATTCTTGTCTATAATGTGTTGTTTCAAGTTAAATGGCGGGACAGAACATCTGTGACCTTTACCAATGAAAGACAGGCCAGACAGCTAAGCTAATAATAATTAACATACGACATTTTGCATATTATTATATTATGAATAACGTCTTAGTTGCTGATATTTAAGTCGACTTGTCGTTCCATAAAGGACGCTATAACCCGTAACCTTTTTTAGAGGTGAACTCGTTAACGAGTCCCTCGGCAAGAGAACGACTTCTACCGATAATGCGTTATCTCTTATAGACTTGACTATCGACAGACAGCTACGCAGGCGAGCGGCGCATGTTTTGGCTGGACGTTGCAACGCACGGGTTCAACTCGTGCGTGGCGGTGACAGAGCTACTGGTCTCCCGTACGCCTCTGCGCCTGCTCCACTTCTACCAACCATTATGCGTCGGCGTTTGGTACGCAGTATTCACCGTTATTTACTACGCAGCTGGCGGTACTGACAGGTAAGTAAACATTTGCTTAGTGGAACAGTAGTGAATATTCCCAATCCCAATATCGTTGGGTACCCAACTGCTTATTTGTTTGCACATCGTCTTTGTCAGAGTTTGGTCAGGCTAGATCAAGTCAACTCAACATTTGAGATCAACAACGTTCGGTCCGCCCAGCAGGTCCCGCCGAAGGCCGGCCTTCTCACTCTCATTCGCGTTATGAGTTCTGATTTTTTTTATTCCAGCATGGGTGAGCCGTACATCTACGAAATCCTGGACTGGCGGAACGGGCGACGGACCACAGCTATCGTGTTCGCGTCGCTCGCGGGGCTCCTGGGTATCTACTTCACGCTGTGCGCAGTGGCACTCCTCCGGGATAAGTTCTCCACCTCTGTGGTGCGCATGACCAGCCACGACTTCCCGCCCACGCCACCCGATTATATGACCTCTAGGCTAGTGTGACCGCGCCCAAGCCGCGCCCCTTGAGTGTTGTGTTATAACTTTGGTCTAAGAGACTGGGTATTAGTGACAATGTTTTGTAAATACAAACCTTAATTGTATAATACTTAAGTATTCAGTCTACTAAAGTTAATATTGCAAAATGGTGACGTTCACGTCAGATGGGTGTAGTTTGCCGTGGCGCAACTCCGTCGATAGATCATCCAACCAAATAGTAAACTTAGGAATGATATCTCCGCGTTGTTACATAATCAAGCTGTAGAACCATATCACACTATCTCTGACTGGAATTATCATTCGTTTGTATAGAAATAAGTAACTGTAGTATGACATGGTTCTATGTTTTATCCATTTCATTCCTCGCGATGACTGGTACTGGTTAAACTTGTAAAAACAAACATAGGTAAGTAGATAACGTTTTATTTAAACTTGTGTAGGTACTGTTAATTCTTTACGTGCAATAATATTTATACTTTCATAACCACTATGACATAATAGGTATTGTGTTTACTTTCTGATGGATACCGACTGTTATTAATTATAGAAATACCTACTGTTTAAGCCACCCCGCAATGCAACATTTTGCGACGCATTTGCGTGGCGTGGCACGACACATCGTGCTTTGCATGAAACAAAAAACACAACTCAAAATTTACCAATTTCAACATATTATAGTGTTATGTATTATGTTGTAATAGGTAAATTTTGAGTTGTGCTTGTTATTCATGCAAATATGTTAAAATTGTCCAATTTTGAGTTGTGTTTTTATTCATGCAAAGCAGCGACATGTTGATGTTGCTAGCTCCCGCCGCTGACTAAAGTTAAAATTTAGATAATTACTTGACTAAGTACCTAGTTAATACATGTAAACCAGCCTTTAGATTTTCTAAAACTAATAAGCCCTTGTTACTTTTCACTTAGCTATATTTATTTCTGTAAGCAAACCCTTCGTTCAATTTCTATGCACTTTGTGAAATTGCACTTAACAGAAGGTGTATAAGTACTTATTTTGTAAATATTATCTGTAACATTATGTATTACTACAAATACGCTAATGTTTATTTTTACCTAGTACGATATTCACTTGATTAGTAAATAAATAAGTTAAAATTAAACTTCATATTTGGTCTATTTCTACTTTCCATTTGGCGGTAGGTAACCTTGCTGAAGGTAAAAAAAAACTAAATTTACAATCTAAGAACATTTATTGTTTATATAGCAAATCCGTGTTCAAACACAAAGCAACGAATCAATATAAATGATTAAGTAATAACAAGCTATAATAATAATAATGATATGTGATTAATTTACTGACTTAGTGTGCCTGTACTGTGCCCAAGAGAGGCGCTCGCGCAAGCGCCGCCATCTGTCTCCAAAAGTTTTAAACAAAACAAATAGCAACAAACAAAATAAAATATCAATTATAAAAATAATTTTGAATTACATCCACCGATGGGGTATATTATACATTCAACAAAATGATATCATGATTATAATTTGGACAACAGTCTCAAAAAATAAACCATCTTACCATTTATTAGTGTATCCAAAAATATATTTTCTTATATACAATAAGTTAAAGATAATTAAAAACTAAATAAGTCCTTAACTTTAAACATATCCAAATAGTAAGGCAGGGACATCAGTCTATGACTACCAAAAGCATTATTATTGCAAAAAAGAAAGAAATACTATTATAACAGCAGAGGATAACATCTACACAAAATTGATACTTTATATAATAGCTAAAGTGATATTATTTCTAGGTTTAGTAATATTAATTTTATTAAAAGCAACAAATCACATGGGTTCGTAAAATTATGTTCACTTCTACAAGTAGACTTTACTTAAATTCGATTATTAAACAGAAAAATAATAAATAATGTAAATATTATCTATACATATACTAAATTATTTATTTAAAGCCTTTGTAGTCTTCGTATGCCCTTGCCTAATAAGATAAACAGATATTATTTAAAGATTATTTTGCATTCATTTCAAATCAAAGCATCAGATCGAATTTCTAATATTTCAGAAATTAGTAAAAAGGGTCATTTCCAATGGATTATGTAGATCAAAATATTAGATTATTTTGGGATCACAGAGATTTAGAAGTTAAAGTAACCGGATCTCTAGGTATACCTATTAGATGTTGCAGCCCGCTGCAGTCTAATGAAAGACGGAGATTTCACATTCTTACTTACTTGGGAATCGCCCCAGTTCACGATGTGGAATCCCACCTCTTTCAAGCATCGGGGCGCAACCTCGATTGGTTGATCTATGGTTGGAATATTCTAAAATTACGAATGCCATTCATTATTTGTTTGATCGAAAACTTTCTACCTATCCCTTTTTTATCTTACAAGGTCTTACCCTACATTAAAATCTGTCTTAGTAAAAATATCATATGTCCGAGTATCATGGTTATAAAGCCGCATAACGATTTAGCGAACGTGTATACGGCACCAGAGTTTGCCGAAACCGGACCAATACCGGACCGAATCCGGATCGGAGTAAGATCACACCCCGGTCACTCCATACAACCGCGCCCTTATAAGACGATGACGTTTTTGTACACGCGCAACTGTGTGTGTAAGTCTAGGGCTACCGTGCAGTTTGTACTGTATGAGCGGCGCGGCGTCCGATTAATAATTCGAACTTTTTTGTAAATAAAGTAACGATGCATTGCTTTGAATTTGAATATCAAAATAAGTTGACAGTTGACAAACACGACTAAAAAGTTACGTTACGCGACGCATTGCTTGGAATATCAAAATAAGTTGACGTTGACAAACACGACTAAATGAGCACACGATTCGGCACACGAACTCACGGGGTGGGGTGAGGTAATTGATTCTGCGGCGGGGGGAAGAGTGTCCTTTCTGTATTCTTTATATCTATTCTGTGGTAAGACCGAGACAGCGCGCTCCGGCCCGAATCCGCTTCGGTTTTGGTTTGGTTACGGTCTGGTTCCGATAAAAGTCCGGTGCTACATACACGCTCGCTTAAGTACCTACCAATGCTACAGCACGCGTTTAACGCATTCACTCGCCGCACATTCGCCAGATCTCTACCCTATTAACATTACGCTGTTATTATTAATTATGAAATGATGCAAACAAAATCAAGATAATAATTGATGCCTTTTTAAAAGTAATTAAAATAGACTGAAAAAATCTAGATAGATTTATGGCAGAAACACTCTCAATTATTAATAATTCCGAGTGTCAATGAGCTTTTCTATTTAGACTTACAGCAAAACTGATTAACTCGAATAGAGTTAATGTGGCTACATAGTTTAAATGGCCACTTATATTTAGTATATATCTAGCCAATATTATTACGCCTAAAATAACTATAATATTGCCACAGGCTACAATTAATTAATAGATTAAAATATAACTATGTCCTATTCTGTATAAGTGTATAGTATAATAACAGTCAAGTCGATCACAATATTAAAAAACACCCAAAAACAAACCAACACAACTATTATAATAACATCTAACCTATTGCTACATGACATGAATATTTTGATTGTACATGGAAACATCACAAACGTTCAAAATGATTTCACTAGATTTGAAAAATGCAGGTGGAAATATGTTTTGATGGAGCTCTCCACAGCCATCATCGCATAATCCGGGCTAGTGCTCTTTTAATTGAGCTACCGTCGCTCCCAGAAGCTTTAGTTTAGATAACAATGGCATTTTTCAAATACACATTTTTAATGCTAAAATCTGGGTCAATTACTAAATTTACACTGGGTCTCTTAGGCTTCTCTAGAGATCATTAACCATTTAAGGTATAGTTTCATCTCACGAATGCGCGCGTCAACACTCTTAAGGCTATGCACTAAGGTTGAAACTCGTTAAATTCACGCGCATTCGTGAGATGAAACTACTGTATAACATCGTAATTATTATTGCATGAACAAAAATACCATCATAATATTCACATACAGTCGACTACACTTAGCGAACGCGAGAACAAAATATTTGCAGAACAACTTGTACAAATATCACTCAAATATACATACAAATATTTGATCGTCGAGTAAACTCTTAATAGGTGTTAGGACGTTTTCTGTTTTACGTAGATGCTACTGCGGTTTAGTCTTACTCAGAGAAGTGAGCATACTCACTTGTCTGCATGATATACAGACTGGATGAGATAGAAAAATATATTCATTGTACTTACAACAATTATGAGACAGCTCCGCGAGGACAGCGCGGCGATCTGCCTCTTAACTGGGATAGATCAACTTCGTGCAGATATCCAGAATCGCCGTCGCATCTACGTAAAACAGTCTTCAGCTTATCCTTATAGATTCGACAGCACAAAGTATGTCTTGTCTAGGTTAAAGAACGTCTTACGTAACAATAAACGACCTACATGCGTCACAGATTACTCAACCCATTTGAATGGGATGAGGGAAATTGCACGTAATTATTTATTTTTCTCACACTAACTAAAAATTAAAAGCTCCCTTGCCGATAAGCTAAGCCTAAGCATAGGTTATATAGGTATAATATAATATACATATAAAGTAAGTATATTTCTAAAGCAATATCGAGAAATACACTCTTAGTAGTAATATTAAAACCCCGTTCTTTTGCATTTTTAGAACATCATTGAAGTTTGAAGTCAAGTAATTTTCCATAACTTAATTATATTTGAGCACTTGTGACAATATCAGATGTCATACATAGTGAACAAACAAACATTAAGGCAATTTTTTATTCTATAGATGATAATATAATCATTACATTATTTCAGTTTATAAATTTATATTAGCGTGAGCTTCTTTTGGATTAAAGGTAAGGGGTTCTTTGATGCGTATAAACGCAGCGTACATACAGCGGAAGTTGATTCATATCGAAATGCACGCTGAAATTTTAATCATTTGGTTCCCGCCGTGGGGTGGTTCCACTCATGATTACAAGCAACTTTTACTATGGGGCCAACTCTCCTCCTCGCAAAAAAACAGCTGTTCCATACATTAAGGTCGAGTAGGTACTGCACTTTTGAATGGAACAGCTGATATTTTTTTGCGAGGAGGAGAGTTGGCCCCATAGTAAAAGTTGCTTGTAATCATGAATGGAACCACCCCACGGCGGGAACCAAATGATTAAAATTTCACGCTGTATAGCAAGCTGGGTTGTTAGTTGCGCACAAACGCTCTGCGCATCGCTTATACGTTGCGTTCGACGTTCGCATCAGTTTAGAACTTTGTCACATTGTTGTAGTTGTCATTTGTCATTGATTTCACTTCAAAAAAGTAATAGCATATAGTGACTATAAGCTGCGCATAAACGCATCAAGAACTCCTACCTTAATGCCGAAGTTTGTACATAACCATGTTTTTTATAAAAAATAAATTGTTATCAAATACTGAACACAATGTTTACAGGCATTGAATTCCTTCATTAGTTCTTGCGTGATTAATATAACGTTCGGATGTCTTTGTTCTAATCGTACAAGTATAACTTTATCGAGGCCAGGGCTGTTTTAGTTATTTTAAGCAGTTTTTTTTAAACATTGCATGCTTCATATTCTTAAAAAACTCAGTTTGAGAGACACGAATGTTGAATTAGGAAGGAACACGCAACCTCTGTGTTTATTAGGGACAAAAATCTTTGTACCGAATTCAATCTAAATCCGTTCAGCCTTTTCGCATCATTGAATAAAGTAGTCATTTAAATATTTACACTTTCCAAGAATCGATTAATTGGTTTTGGTTTCTTCTCGAGCTTTAAAATGATGGAATTGATCAGTGTCAAATTAAAATAGATCAATTTATTACGGTAATCAGAGTAATGACATTATGTGCATGAAAGTCAATGTTTTTAAAAATTTATAAAACTTTAAAATACAAATAGAATAACTAAGGTCTCTCAATTAAAAAAAGTTTAACTTGTCAAATGTTATTGTCGAATAGATTAAAACAGTATAAAGAGCATTAGATATTAAATAGGTAGCATTCGTTGTTCAGAGTATACATAATTTATGTATCCAGGTATTCCAGGTTGTATATAATGAGCACTGTCTGCCTTCCAGACTTTAAAGAAACGTTCAAAATATGAAAACGAAAATAACAAGAGAAATACCAAATATGTTAACTTCTTCGATTTACGCGCGTACTGAAATTGTATCATAATGTTTTCTTCGATAGTAAATCTTTAAGTAACTATATTTATTTTTTATAAATATTCTAAATTTATTTTCCAAGTCCAACTAGCCGGACTTGGAACATTCATAAAATTCGTTATAACTTTTTAGCTGTTGAATTGCGTACAATTTTTTTCGACAGATAAAACCCTGGTATTGCCTGGCCCTTGAACAAAAACATCTGCCTGTCTTAATTTAACAACTTACACCTATAATATTGATTTTTAGTGTTTTATTAAATACAATTGTCATAATATTATTATATCTACTAAGATCAATTCATTTCGCTTGGCAGATCACCCTTTCGTGTTTAACATTTTTCCCTCATAAAAACTAGCTAGTCAAATTGGCCGTTTAACAGTCGATAATACAAATATCATATATATATCCTATTTATAATAATACATAAAAACTAACAACACCAAAAATGGAATTGTAACTTTTACGTTTCGCAAACATCTAGTTTATAGAGTCAATAATTCACGAGGACATTACTCATACTAATTGCACTGACAAACCGACACGTTCTTGTTAAATGTGATAAACATGGTAAACATCATCTGAGCCACTATGACGAATGATACAAGATAACAATTAATGCTTCTAACAGTAAACTTACCTAGATACTAATTATGTCTCGTCTCTGGTACATCTTGGATTGCGCTTGAGTTTTGTAGAACAGAGTAAAGCTGTGATGATAATATATCGCTTGGTAACTTAAGTAAGCTCTTCACCGCTCAGCAAGAATATTCGGAAGGAGGACTCATCGGCAGCGACGTCTGTGTACATCAACGCCTCCTGTAATAAAACTGGTTTAGAATTCCGATCCAGGGAATACTTTTGTTTCGAATCTCGGAAAATATTTGTTATTCTAAACGTTAACATGAAGAAAAATGCTAAATATCCATTAAATGTCACATAAAGAGGTTGCCATAAATGTCTTTACTACTAAATTAAAATAAATCGATCGTTGCCAAGAACTAATATTTTTGAAAAATTACGTCAAAATCGCGAGTCAAACAATAATTCAAAGATATAATTTATACCCGTAATGTCGAATATGGTAGATAGGGACCATCAAACTGAACAACTTTTACTATGGGACCAACTCTGAAATCGCGAAAAAAAATAGCGGGTTCATATTTTAATATTTTCTTAATTGATTTTTGTGTGAAACTCCGGTTTTTTTTACGCGATTTCAGAGTTGGTCCCATAGTAAAAGTTGTTCAGGTTGATGGTCCCTATCTGCCATATTCGGCATTACATCAATATTTGTAGGTACCTGCATAAGGTCGCCGCCGGGGTGCGCGTCGAGCATGCCCAAGTCTGGCTCCAGCGTATCGTTGGTCTCGTCCACAGCGCCGCTAGATTGCCTACGTACAATTGAAGAGTTTAATATATCCGGCGCGAAGGACCAACTTTTCAACATCTTTGTAAAGCTATGTCCTCGTAGCATGACCACTGAAACATGATATAGCGATTTATAGACATTGTACAATGTATTTTGAAAGTTGATGTCGATAAATCACTATAATTATTATGTTTCTGTTTTCATGCTACAGGGGAAGACAATGGGATGTTTTCTTTGGATTATACTATACAAGAGTGTAAAGCCCAGTATACTCACTCGCTATCATCATTTATCATCACGTTGCCATGAAGGAAGAGATCGCTTCTCACTGTGTATATGTTGCTTTCGGAGTTCTCAGATTGATCCACTTGTTCGCTGAATACCTGTGTAGTGTGTACAATTTATTTGTTTATTCACTGAAATCAACCACTTTACTGAAACACTCTGTAAAATTGATCTATTCCCCATTCATCCGCATAATTCATCCGAATTATTTTCATTCCCCACTCATCCGAGTTAATATGTCCCACTCATCCGAAAATTAAATATAAATAAATTGTTACCCATTAATCCAAAAAAAGATTCCCCAATCATCCGACCTGTTAATTTGTCTCGGAACAAGAAAAAGATACAGACTGCAGAAAAGTTGTTCTGTATCGTTTTTGAAAATTTACATTTAATTTTTTTTTACGTATTTTGGCATCCAGCATGTTCTCCACTTTTCATAAATGGTAGTAATAATCTTTTTTGTAATCATTAAAACTATAATTACATTTTATTTTCAACAGATTCATAAAAAACTAAATTATATAGGTGTTTCGTGGTATGTCTTCAAAATCTAAAAATAAAAAAATAAATCTTTTGTTTGTCAGCTTGACAAAGCAGCAGCGCATTTATCTGGGTCATTAAAACTATAATCATACTTTATTTTCAAAAAAACTATTAAAACTAAATTATAATGTAAATAGACTAGACCAGAATTTGAAAAAGTGAAGTTCTAGAATCAAATCGTATTGTTTTTTGGTAACCGATGTTTTCTTATTAATTCGAATCCAAAAATGGCAGATGCTAACAGCTCTCCTTCGCCCCTTCCCCCTTTTCCCTTCCGAAGTGTCCCTCGCCGTAGTTTTTTTTCATTTTACAAGAAAACTATTACAGATAGAAGCAAAAGATTATATATGAAGTTAATCTACATTCAATTTTCTAAACATCAATGCTAAATTTATATCGATACAAAAAAAATATGTAAATATCTCGGTTGGTAATATAATGGGGTTGGTAAACTTTTTCGAAAAGAATTGTTTTATATTTTTTTTTGATAGCACAAGTTTGGAGAATAAAGAAAATAATATTATGATTTTTTTATTTTACCTTGTTAACTAAATATGTTTTTTTTATATTATTATCGCGATAAAATATCAAACATACGGCTGAACACGAAGTTCCTTTGCATTTACTGATTCAAAAATCTGATTGACAGATTTGACAGACAGTGACAAAGAGTAATCATACCTTTGTTTTTTTTTTTGTTTTGAGCAACAACATAGAAAGTCTTTGGAGCAAAGGCATAACCTACGCATACAGCCGTAATAGTACTATATAATAGTAATATACTATAGTATAGTAATATACTATAGTATTGTACTATGCTGTAAATGAAAAATTTAAATTTTTATTTAAATTAAAATGAAGCATTATATAATTCCGCAATTTGTAATTCCTGACTCCACAGCCAAAAGCTACCAGAAAATATATAATTCACAACAGTTTTGGAAAAGTTTACCAACCCCATTGTGTAAATGTGTAAGGTACTTACTTTATTGTAAATTTTATATTTCACTTTTTCGTGCTACTAAATATTTAATTTTAATCAACAACTAATAAAAAATTAAATTTTATTTGCTGACCCTATTTATTTTTAAGTATATAACGTTTACAAAATAATCGGATGAGTGGGGCATACCTTCGGGTCTTCGGATGAAAAGGGAAACTGCTGTAGGTATTTCAATAATTATCAAAAGTCATCCGGATGAGTGGAGAATAGATCGTAAAATTCTGAGGAATGAAGACCACTAGTGAGATAGATACTACTGATGATTTTCATTAAGGCGCGGTGCTAGTGAAACTAGCGCCGCCACTAAATTTATTTTTTATTACTCGTAAACCAAGTATTGACTTGGTTTACGTTATTATTACATGAGCTTTTTTAATATTGATTAAAAAAAAAGCTCATGTAATAATCTTTTAAATTGTTTCTAATATTTTTTGAATAACTCTTCAACAGTTATCATTCATTCTGTAAGTTTTAAAATCCATAATTGCCAAAAGTGGCCACTTTGAGCTAAATTGGATTTTAAAACTTACAGAAAGAATGAAAACTGTTGAAGAGTTATTCATAAAATATTAGAGACAATTTAAGAAATTATTACATGAGCTTTTTTTAAATATCGACTTGGTTTACGAGTAATAAAAATAAATGTAGTGGCGGCACTAGTTTCACTACCTACAGCGCCTTAACACCCAGTTATCTGATTTTCACAAAACATTCACATAATGTTTCGGCTTCATACATACATACATACTTCTATCACAGTCTATTAAGGGAGGTTTAGACTAGCAATAAAACTTAAAAAAGTTGACTTCCGTAAGCTGTTACCTCTGTGAAAACAGGTGTGGCAAGCTAAATTCTCAAAGTGTTTTGCAGCTTGCAGAACTTGCTCGCTCAAGAAATTGCAGGAAGAACTTGCAATTTCTTGAGCCTCAGTTGAGCCTAGTCTATACCTCGCTTTATTCTTTTAATAAAAATAGGAAAAGACTGTTTATATTTTTCTGGTGACTATAGTAAACTTACATATTCGTCGGGTATCTGCGCGTCAGCAGGGCTAGGATCAGCTCGCGGCAGCGGCCACGTGCAATGCGTGCGGGCGGCGCGACACTCGCTCTCGGTCCTGTAGTTACTGTCGAGTAACATCGACGCACTCTACGGTGACTTCTATAGTGCGTTTGTTATAGTAAACTTACATATTCGTCGGGTATCTGCGCCTCAGCAGGGCTAGGATCAGCTCGCGGCAGCGGCCACGTGCAATGCGTGCGGGCGGCGCGACACTCGCTCTCGGTCCTGTAGTTACTGTCGAGTAACATCGACGCACTCTACGGTGACTTCTATAGTGCGTTTGTTATAGTAAACTTACATATTCGTCGGGTATCTGCGCCTCAGCAGGGCTAGGATCAGCTCGCGGCAGCGGCCACGTGCAATGCGTGCGGGCGGCGCGACACTCGCTCTCGGTCCTGTAGTTACTGTCGAGTAACATCGACGCACTCTACGGTGACTTCTATAGTGCGTTTGTTATAGTAAACTTACATATTCGTCGGGTATCTGCGCCTCAGCAGGGCTAG
The DNA here is from genome assembly GCA_950108535.1 of Agriphila straminella. Classification (NCBI taxonomy): domain Eukaryota; kingdom Metazoa; phylum Arthropoda; class Insecta; order Lepidoptera; family Crambidae; genus Agriphila; species Agriphila straminella. The sequence continues at coordinate 5,716,200 of OX467306.1, read as the reverse complement.
GATCAGCTCGCGGCAGCGGCCACGTGCAATGCGTGCGGGCGGCGCGACACTCGCTCTCGGTCCTGTAGTTACTGTCGAGTAACATCGACGCACTCTACGGTGACTTCTATAGTGCGTTTGTTATAGTAAACTTACATATTCGTCGGGTATCTGCGCCTCAGCAGGGCTAGGATCAGCTCGCGGCAGCGGCCACGTGCAATGCGTGCGGGCGGCGCGACACTCGCTCTCGGTCCTGTAGTTACTGTCGAGTAACATCGACGCACTCTACGGTGACTTCTATAGTGCGTTTGTTATAGTAAACTTACATATTCGTCGGGTATCTGCGCCTCAGCAGGGCTAGGATCAGCTCGCGGCAGCGGCCACGTGCAATGCGTGCGGGCGGCGCGACACTCGCTCTCGGTCCTGTAGTTACTGTCGAGTAACATCGACGCACTCTACGGTGACTTCTATAGTGCGTTTGTTATAGTAAACTTACATATTCGTCGGGTATCTGCGCCTCAGCAGGGCTAGGATCAGCTCGCGGCAGCGGCCACGTGCAATGCGTGCGGGCGGCGCGACACTCGCTCTCGGTCCTGTAGTTACTGTCGAGTAACATCGACGCACTCTACGGTGACTTCTATAGTGCGTTTGTTATAGTAAACTTACATATTCGTCGGGTATCTGCGCCTCAGCAGGGCTAGGATCAGCTCGCGGCAGCGGCCACGTGCAATGCGTGCGGGCGGCGCGACACTCGCTCTCGGTCCTGTAGTTACTGTCGAGTAACATCGACGCACTCTACGGTGACTTCTATAGTGCGTTTGTTATAGTAAACTTACATATTCGTCGGGTATCTGCGCCTCAGCAGGGCTAGGATCAGCTCGCGGCAGCGGCCACGTGCAATGCGTGCGGGCGGCGCGACACTCGCTCTCGGTCCTGTAGTTACTGTCGAGTAACATCGACGCACTCTACGGTGACTTCTATAGTGCGTTTGTTATAGTAAACTTACATATTCGTCGGGTATCTGCGCCTCAGCAGGGCTAGGATCAGCTCGCGGCAGCGGCCACGTGCAATGCGTGCGGGCGGCGCGACACTCGCTCTCGGTCCTGTAGTTACTGTCGAGTAACATCGACGCACTCTACGGTGACTTCTATAGTGCGTTTGTTATAGTAAACTTACATATTCGTCGGGTATCTGCGCCTCAGCAGGGCTAGGATAAGCTCGCGGCAGCGGCCACGTGCAATGCGTGCGGGCGGCGCGACACTCGCTCTCGGTCCTGTAGTTACTGTCGAGTAACATCGACGCACTCTACGGTGACTTCTATAGTGCGTTTGTTATAGTAAACTTACATATTCGTCGGGTATCTGCGCGTCAGCAGGGCTAGGATCAGCTCGCGGCAGCGGCCACGTGCAATGCGTGCGGGCGGCGCGACACTCGCTCTCGGTCCTGTAGTTACTGTCGAGTAACATCGACGCACTCTACGGTGACTTCTATAGTGCGTTTGTTATAGTAAACTTACATATTCGTCGGGTATCTGCGCCTCAGCAGGGCTAGGATCAGCTCGCGGCAGCGGCCACGTGCAATGCGTGCGGGCGGCGCGACACTCGCTCTCGGTCCTGTAGTTACTGTCGAGTAACATCGACGCACTCTACGGTGACTTCTATAGTGCGTTTGTTATAGTAAACTTACATATTCGTCGGGTATCTGCGCGTCAGCAGGGCTAGGATCAGCTCGCGGCAGCGGCCACGTGCAATGCGTGCGGGCGGCGCGACACTCGCTCTCGGTCCTGTAGTTACTGTCGAGTAACATCGACGCACTCTACGGTGACTTCTATAGTGCGTTTGTTATAGTAAACTTACATATTCGTCGGGTATCTGCGCCTCAGCAGGGCTAGGATCAGCTCGCGGCAGCGGCCACGTGCAATGCGTGCGGGCGGCGCGACACTCGCTCTCGGTCCTGTAGTTACTGTCGAGTAACAGCGACGCACTCTCCGCCTCCAACTTGAGACTGTCGGTCACCTCGGGTAAACCAATGTCCGACGCGAAGTTTACCTGTTGATTGTGAGATATTTTGGTCAAATTATGTCATTATTGTTTTTGATGGCCAACAAGGTACACACGACGGCTCATCAGAGTATCATGTTGACCCTAAGACCGTCTTAATGCCTTACGTAATAAAAGCTGTTTTCGCAGTTTAACTTGATATGCTATCGTGTTTTACGATATCATAGCCACCGGTTAAATAATAGTTACGCGAAGCTTTATGAGGTTCAAAGCGCGCTTTTGCTTGTTCCTAGAGTTTTTGATGAAGTTAAATTCTGTATTCTTATGCTAAAAACAAAAATAATGCAAAAATCAGCATCTTTTCTTACCACAAATGTGTTATTGTCTTCTTGTTGGTCCGGCAGTACGACAGTCTCTGTAGTGGCAGTTTCCGAAGCACTGGCCTCTTTACTCTTGTGGACTTTCTTCATGTGCATGTACAATGTACTCATGTTGTTGAAGGTTTGTTCACAGCCTATAAAAAAAAATATTATAAAAGAGCCTGCAAATTCATTTCAACGGGTGTATGCATGTTTAATAAGTATGTATATTTTTTGCGTGTCATTGTGTGCTTGTGTCTAGTACAGTCGCGGAAGACGGCGCTCTACCACCGTTTAAGCCAAAATTACTTTTAATTGATAACGACGACGTAAAAACCCATTCACAGTAGGTACGGATAAATTGCTATGATGCTTTTGCGCATGGCGCTATCGCGATCGCACCTGTTTGTTTGGCATAATGCGCGTGTGAGCGGGACGTAGTAAAAAATACAATAGAAAACCGTTCAAAGCATTTTGTTTACAAAGTGGATGACCCCAGACCTACCGGTTTCTTTTCTTTGCTTTGCTGTTCTACTTTGCTGTTTAGACCGCCGGCCAACCAGGGTCATTTCAATCTATCGCATATTGGGACCAGACCAAATTGACAAGATAGCCATTAGCTTGGTGTTATCAAGTATCATCGTCTGGGTTGCGAAGTAGGAAGCTTATGGGAGATATGCCACCCTGAACTTGGTCTCCGATTGCTAAAAATAAATCGATCGCATATTTATATAAATTGTGAACAGGGGCGTGGGTGGCATCATTACCTACCTGAACTATTTTTTGTGTTTTCATAACGATCGTTTAAGGAACAAAGCTCACAAGAACATACATATATGTGAAATGTACTTAGATTGAAAATATGCGATAGATTGAAAATGAGCCTCTTGGCCGGCGGTCCATTGCTAAACAGCAAAGCAAAGAAAAGAAACCGGTAGGTCTGGGGAGACCCTAACAAACAGTAACTTCTCTCTCTGCGATAGTACGCGAGTGCCCAAGAGCGTGTGTGTACGAGGGTGGTTAGATTTGATAGGTCCATGACTTTGGAAAGAAGAAACACTTTTTTTGGCGTTATTAGCATTTGGTTTTAATTATCTACTTTTTGTAGCTCTGCATACTCAGTCCAAGGAAATTCCTACCTTTGTAACCCATTATTTTTGTCTTTCATCGCCTGAAAAATGTGATAACCGAAATAAGGGCCCATTTCAAGCACCACTTTTCGGTTTAATGAAAATCTTTACCCGCCAAGATATTTATTTTGGCGGTACATTGGTAGGAAAAAAATCTCAGCGAGCTAAATCTAAAGAATAGGAAGAGTAATAAGGCAATAATTCGTATCGTAATCCGTTGAGTTTTGATGTCATAAGGAAAAGTTGGAAGCCGCTTGAGCTTTTGTTTCCAAAAGTAATAATATTTTGGCAAATTTGAAATAATGGCAGGATAATTTCACAAAATCTTCCACCAGTGTGCGCACTACAAACCTGCCATTTTATTGTTTGTATGCGTTTGCTATCAATTTTTGAATGTTGGAAGCGAATTTTCGCAAATATAATTTTTTCTTCCAACATATTTTGGTTTTCTTCAATCTTTAATTCATTAATTCATTAACGCCCGAGCGGTTGCTGGCGACCGAGACACAATAGAAAATCTATTGTGTCTCATTTTCGGGGCGTTGAAGAGTAAATTACTATCAGACTTCCATAATAATAATTTATTAGTACCTATCAACCATTTTTGGGAAATTGGGAAATTGGGGGTAAATAGATGCCCGTAAAAAGGTCTCCAGCAGCAGGTAGCGCCCCCAAGCGGGATAAATTTTGCGACATCCCGCCATTGTAGCGTAAAGCTACGCAAGGAGTTTCTTAATAAAACAAAAAATAAATTACATATGTCAATAAAAGTGTTTCTTCTTTCCAAAGTCAGGCTGCGTTCAGACGATAACGCACGACCCGACCTCAATCCGAACTCAACTCAACCGAAGCCCACTCCTTGAAATACAGCGCTTACAATTTCGAGTTTTATGACACATTAATGAGCTCCGTTATATTTTGTCGATGCAACTGCACACGCCCCGCGCTCAACCCGAACTCAACTCAAACTCAACCCGAACTCACCTCATACTCACCTGAACATTACAGAGGAGCTTATTAATGAGTCATAAGACTCAAAATTGCAAGCGATGTATTTCAAGGTGGGCTGCGGTTGAGGTGAGCTTGAGTCGAGTTCGGATTGAGGTCGGGTCGTGTGTCGTTTGAACGCAGCCTTAGCTATCAAGCGGCGAGCGGCGTCGTACACATACCTGTGTGCGTGCACGCGTGCGCTTGGCGGCGCTGCGCGTGGTGGCGCGCGTGGTGGTCGCGCAGGTGGTCGCGCCGCAGGAACGCGCGCGCGCACTCGCCGCACGCGTGCCGCCGCTCGCCCGTGTGCCGCCGCGCGTGCCGCTCCAGCTTGCTCGCCGACCGGAATGACGAGCCGCAGTTCTGGCACATACGATGCAATTAAATTGACAATTGACATTATTTGAATTCTAAACGTGAAGACCTGTAATTGGCAATCCACTACTTATTGTTAACATTAATAATGTCGCATGTGCTGTTGGTTTTCCTTCAAAAATAAATAAATAAAAATAAATAAGACAGTGATCCGCTTTAATTTCATTCGAGAATGTATGGCAAAGAGTAAGCTTTACAGATTAAAATAGGTCGTTTTATACGACAAATGCCATCGTCCGTTGCGGTACAGTCCACACACCATACGAGCATTACCCCACAGAGCTGCATTTCAAATGGAAAAAAAGGATATTGGTTATTCCAACAATACCAAGCTACTTAGAGTTCCGTACCAGAATGGTCCGTACCAGAACCCTTATGGTGTGACTCAGTCTGTCACAGCTGGATATCTCGAGAACTTCTAATGATATCAACTTGAAATTTGGAATAGTTAAAGATGACGTTTTTCCAACTATTTTGCAAATAAGAAAGAAATAAAAAAAATTATAACAGGGACTGAAAAGGGGTCTTAAAAAATTTAAGTTGGGCAACTAGGGCATGTGGGGTATCATATGAAATAGCGCTGTTTGCACATTTTAAAACATTTTTTCTTTTTTTTTAGGCCGCATAGTTTTCGACTTATGATAAAAAATGTATAAAAAAATACCGTTCCACCCCCTTATCTCCGAAGTTTGCAAAGAGAAAAATCTGAAATAATTCTATGTGATAGTAGTTTATGTAAAGATTACAGTCTCCACGATAAACATTTTTAAAATTGTGTATTAGAATTATAATATTAAATATAATTCACAGCGGCGCCACTTTCGCTCAGGGTACCACCTTAAGAGGGTTTATGCGCTACACTAGCGCCACCAATGGAGAAAAAAATCGTAGTGATTAAATAAAGACGAAATTGTGAATTGTGTTCTTATAGTGTACTCCGTTCTGTAGCTTTGTGGTACTATTTAAACAATATTTTATAACCGGTCGTTCAGTTGTCGTTTAGTTTATTGCTAAAAGTGGCCACTTTTAGCAATAAAACTCCATAAAACTAAACGACAGACTAGAAAATATTGTTTAAGCGATAAAAAGTACCACAAATCTTATTCGGAGTACACTATAACAATTTCGTCTTTATTTAAGCATTATGATTTTTTTTCCATTGGCGGCGCTAGTGTAGCGCATAAATCCCCTTTATCATTAAGTTAATTTGACTTTGACATCCCGCCATTAAATAAGCAAAACCTTGATCTCACCGGGAACAGGCAGTGGTAGGGGCGGTCGCCGGTGTGTGCGCGCGCGTGCTCGCGCAGGCGGCAGGGCTGGCGGAACACGCGGCCGCAGCCGCTCCAGCCGCACACGAGCGCCGCGCCCGTGCCCGCCGCCGCCCGGCAGTGCGCGCGCGCGTGCGCACGCAGGCCCGACGCCCAGAAGAAGCGACGACCGCACTCCTTACACCTGCCACCGTCACATTATACTCTAGGTACTTATGTTATAAGCGTGCGCCAGGGGCTCTTATTTTTGAATCGCTCGTATGACATTGTTTTGTCGCATGCGACTTAAGTCACACTAGTCTTCCAACCTTCCAAGTTGAATGACGCCGATTTTCCGTATTATTGAATCGATCGTTTCCGGTGCTGCCAATATAAATGAAATGTTGGAATTTATCCGTTCCACGCAGAATCTAGGGAAAACTGGTAATTACCGCAACAAAAACGGAACGTAATATCCATGTTTCTATTGGCTGTGAAATAAAAATCTTTGCTTTTTAGTAGAAAAGAATATCGCTCGCCGTACCGTATCGCTCGACTGTTAACGAGTGGGTAGGGGCACTCGTTGCGGTTAGGGCACAGAATATATGTACTGCGGTCGAGCGATTCAAATATATCGAAAGTCAAATGTCGAACGAAAATCAGTAGAAACCAAGCGCTGACGCCAGTCGAAGGATTCAAAAATAGGGCCCCAGAACGTTACAGGACTAACGCCATTGATCCAACACCACTCCCACTCGACACCACCCTAAACTAAGGCGGCAGCTCGCAGGTCACGCGGTGACAGCTAGCAGGCACCCAGCAGTGCGCGGGTCAGCGCGCGGACCTTACGACGCGTGGTATGATGCAAGGTGCCAACTACCGAGCAAGTCTGAAGGCGGTAAGCTCAGTGAGACAGCGATAGCGAGCTGTCTGCTAATTTATGTTGCCATTGTAAAGTATATCTAAAGAACAATATTTAAAGCCTTATATTTGAATTATATTCGTTTTGCCGGGTGGGAGGCGAGGCGTTGAAGTGGGCTAAGTAAGACTTAATCACGCTGATTCAGTGCGTGTACGGATCTTTATGGACACAGTGATCTTGTAGAAGCACTCAATAACATAGTAATAAAATCAATTTGCACTTTACCGGACTGTAACAAAATTACTATAGGACGCAATAGGAATATGTACCATGAAATAATGAAAAAGATTTAAAAAATATTCAATATAGTCATACAGAGTGTATATCAGTATGATTAATAATTGATTACCCATATTTGATCATAAGTTCACAATTAAAAAATACCTATAACTAGCATCGTCGGGTGTATGATCTTCATTCAAGTGTTTAAGAAGTAGTTCCCTCACAAGAAATATCCTGCCACAAGAGAACCCTGTCCCATCAGGTTCAATGTCTTTCACAGGGCATTCCACCGTTACTTGTCGTGCAGGCTTAATTGTCCCATCTTCATTATGAATTCTCTTATGTTTCAGCAGTTTCTGTTCACTCCTAAATTCTTTCTTGCAGTTAGGTGCATCACACTAAAATATATATTTTTAGAATTAATGTTTGTTTCGTATTATAGTTACATTTCAGTAATTTTCTTTTATTCACCTTGTATTTTCTGACAGTTGCAGAAAATGTGTAATTATTTTGAGATGCTTCTGTGACTGTGACTGTAGCTTCAGTCGATTCTTCTTGTTGGGTAACAGTTGACAATGGTATCATACTATTTATGAGATCTGGACTTTCCTCAATGCACATTCCACTAACAGGAGATTTGTCTGAAATATTATTTTAAAAATATCATTATTTCCTGCCCTATCTAGGTTTAGTGATTAATGTTGTTTATTGATCAATTTAATACATACCTATAACCATTATTGTATCTAACTGCTTTGCAGATTCGTAATCAATATCATACATAACATTCTGAAATAGAATATGCACCAGTAGAACAACTTGCATACTAGATATTCATATTTTTTCATATGGGCCATCCATAAATGAATTAAAACAGCAGTTCCGAAAATTGATTTATTTCAATTTTAATGATTTTGAATTGTGACGTCACAAAATTTAGGACCCCTCCCTCCCCCTTGTCACACAATGTCACACTTCGTCGACCCCTCCCTCCCCCTTAACGTGTGACGTAAATGGATGACCCATAAGTAATGCACTCATTTTTTTATGCACAACAGGATAGTGCTTGGCATTCACCTCACTAGCGGGTCTACCGGCTAAAAAAAATGAAGTTAATGTTAACTCAGGCGCGGATCCACCGTTATGGGCACTATTGGGCATGCCCACAACACTAATCGCCTTGTGACGCCACGTCGTCGTAAAAAATAAAGAATAATAAAATGAATCGTGAATTTATTTATTTATTTATTTATTTATTTATTTATTATTCGGTGAATCATCAGCTTACACAACAATATCTTTAAATTACAAAGTATAAACTTAAAAAGCTAATAATAGATTCACACGGTTAGCGTAAGTAAGTAGTTTAAAAAAAACAAGCAAGATTACAAGATTGGTAGATGACACTGACTAAAAATTGCGCTGCGCGGCCGTTTTTTTGCCATATACAGGCAAGATTACAAGGTTATTGGATGAAACTGACTAAAAATCGCACTGTCGGGCGTTTTTTAAATATAAACAGGCAAGATTCCAAAGTTATCTGGGTGAAACTGACTAAAAATTGCGCTGCGCGGCCGTTTTTTAGTCATAAACAGGCAAGATTACAAGGTTATTGGATGAAACTGACTAAAAATTGCGCTGCGCGGCCGTTTTTTTTTACTATAAACAGGCAAGATTACAAGAGTATCTTGATGAAACTGACTAAAAATCGCGCTGCGCGGCCATTTTATTTACTTACTATGAACAAGCAAGATTACAACCTGGATGAAACTGAGTAAAAATCGAGCTACGCGGCCGTTTTTTTTATATAAACAAGCAAGATTAGTAGATGAAACTGACTAAAAATCGCTCTGGGCGGCCACTTTGTTTTTGCTATAAAAAGGCAAGATTACAAGGTGACTGGATGAAACTGACTAAAAATCGCGCTGCGCGGCCGTTTTCTTTACTATAGACTTTGCCTCGGGCTATCCCGCCTGGTATCCGATAATATCTAAAAAAACAAGGCCACAGTTATAGAAAGAAGCTCGCACAGGGCGCAGAAAAGGCTATTTACTGCACTGTTCATGAGTCATGATTGTTCATGAGCGAGTTCGTACTCCGGCTCGCACTTGGCCGATTTTCGGGTGGCTGTGCCCACCACCTTTTTAGAGGGCTGGATCCGCGCCTGTGTTAACTGTAATTTGACAGATGTATGTGATACATTGCTACTTCGTTTTGGCACAAATAAAAACTTACCAAAGAAAAGAAGCAATGTATTATATCCATCTGTCAAATTACAGTTAACATTAACTTCATTATTTTTAGCCGGTAGACCCGATGTCAAGTGACAATTAGGCCGAAGGTGGAAGTACATTACACCCGGAATCCTCATCACTGAGAGAAAAACTGGCTATCTTACCTCTTATTAATTTTTAAATTGTTGTTATGGCTTCAGACCTAGGTAAGATAGTGGTAGCTTAGCTAGCCAGGCCAGGCGTCCGTCACTCGCTCAAGGCCACGCGTTATACACCTACCGATCGGCATATTGCCCACGATACAACCGACAGAGGGCCGCCGCACGCCCGCCTGAGCGCTCGCACCGCACGTTTCCCACGCTTGCTATAACTGTAGTAGCTGTAGCGGTGTACGATCTGAATTGCGCCTTATTGCGTCTTTGCAAGAGTCGCTATTTAATTAAATGATGTTGCGGAGTGCAGCTTCTGTACTTGTACTATTATTTATTCTGTGGCCTGGCGCACTTGAAATAAGCCCTATCACCAACCAAACAGAGTACAAACTGTACCCATCCTGGGAAGCGAACCCGGGACCTCTGTGTCTTACACGGGTGGGCGAACCATTAAACCACAGTGGCGGTTAACTCAACAAATAATGAAGCTAAGCAATAATTAATAAATACCTCTCCTGATGTGTCATTGAAAAAGGCCTCTATATTGACGAAAGTTTGATTTGCATCCTCATCTGAAAAGAATTGAAATTTGTTTATTACAATATTTTTCCAAAATGAAAGGCATGAGGAAGAGAAGAAGAGAGGGGCCTAAAAGGACAGGACCAAATACAAGAAAGGTTGAATGATGCGTTGTATCAGGGGCCCAAGTCTGCTAATGTTAAAGTCATAATCATGAAAAGCATTACAACTCAAACACATTAAAACACGATTATGATCTTAAAAGGACGTTAACAATAGCAGACTTGGGCCCTTGGAAATCAAAGAGTTGGCAGTGGATGGCTTTAAAGCTGAATAAATAAATGAAATAAAAAGTACTCACTCTTATTGTTTCTATTTTCCTCTGACCCTATTAAGAACTTAATATTTTCATCTGTAACCATAGATTTAGTTATAGTGCTATCTTTTTCCAAGCTTTGCAATACAGGGTTTGAGTTGTTACTTAAATGTAAAGTTGAAGATGATTTCAGACTACTCTCAGTCCCCTCCTCGACACAAAGTTGTAATGTGTCAATGGAGTGCTCGTCCTCTGTAGATTCTGATGCCTTTGATAAGTTTACAACAGCTTTCTTCCGTAATATATTTGGTTTTTGGAATTTCTTCTTTTTATTAATGTTCTCAGTTGACATGACTAAAGTTTTCATCTTCAATATAAATTACTGAAAAGCAAGAAAAGTATTAAATGAGGAAGTATTAATATAAATAAGGTTTAAGGAATTCTAATGAACAAGGTTGTAAATATAATAGCTAAACTGAAATAACTTAGTAATTTATAGAAATGGGTTGAAATTAGGGCTGCCACCTTTCACAAGAGCAGTCAGGAGATTTTTTAGGTAATTTTATTTTTTAAACTAATTAAGTTGGAAAATTACTTTAGAGTTAGGGTTACCATCTATGACCTGTCTAGGATGCACAAAATGTCTTAAGAAAAAAATATGGCACTGCAGCACAATTTTTAGTCAAATTCATCCAATCTTGTAATCTTGCCTGTCTATAGTAAAAATGGCCAAACAGCACGATTTTTAGTCAGTTTCATCCACTAATCTTGTAATCCTCACGGGGCGGGCGGGTAGCTCGCTGTTGGCTTGCGTGATTGGAGCGTTGCAAGCTTTCAAAAAGCAAGCGAGCAAACGTGCGCCTCTTTAAGCTGTAAAATGTCTGTCAAATGTAGCAAATTCCTGTCAGATGGTAACCCTAGGTTCGGTTGGCTTTCACTCACTTCACCCAGAGACATCAATGTTAAACCTGTAGCCCGGATATCCACTACTCAAACCCATAGACTCCAGGTCAAACCTGGAGAGGTGGCATGCTAGTTGAAAATCGCAGCATGTGATCAGCTTTATAACAAGTGCATGTGTGAAAAAAAATGAGCATTTCAATAGAAACAATGTTTTCTTTTCAGAATGTTACCATAGCGTTACATTTTTCTTAAACATTAGTAAAATATAAATATAATTGCAAAATTCTGCTGTTTCTTTGTTCAATATACCTAAGTAAGTACCTACTAATTACATCTAAAAAGGGATTTACTCAGACACAACTTCGATCTACCTACAGTTCCACTGATTAGTGATATTCAACTGATAGCACAGAATATCTGATAGCCTGTCTATAAACACAACATAAAATTATTGATGTTGATCCAACTGACCAGCAAGCAGCAACAGCAAACAACATTAGAAGCATTTTAAAGACCACAAAATATGGATAGGTAGTACCTTGGTAAGTTCAAACTTGTAAAATAGAACATAACTAATAAAAATGTTATAAAAACATAATGTTTTTACATTTATTTGCAAAGCAATTAATTTATTTACGTGACATCTTCGCGAAATAATATTTTTATCGCGAGAGAGGATCGCGAACAGTGTTGCCACCCTCTGATATTAATTTTCCCCTGACTTCCTGTGAAATTACCCTAAATTGGGCTCTTTTCAAAATATTTTACCCTAAACATTCATTCTAAAAAAAACACACAAATTGAAGTTTTACTAACTAAATTAGTTAAAACTTTAAAAATAGTTTTAAAGTTTTAACTAATTTTACTACTTAAATCTTGGAATACATCCATTGTTAAGGTTTCCAATTCGACATGACCGTAAAAAAACACTAAACTACAGTGGGTTTTACTTAAATTATCAATTATCATACAGTCACTCAAATTTGTACCCCTAAAAATTACCCTAAACGTGTGAAAATACCCTAAATTTAGGGTAAAATACCCTAAGGTGTGTGGACACTGATCGCGAATCGCGTTCAGAGGCGCGTTCCAAACCTACTGATAGACATAGTATTGCTTTCTCTGTCTGTGCCGAGTACATTATAAGGCCGGCCACACACAGACGTAATCACGTAACGGAATCTCGAAACGGAATCCCGATTCGGAATTCCGAACGCAGCAATTGCATACAAAATCTATGGGCCTGCCACACACAAGCGTTAACATTCCGTACGTAATTTTATTCCGTACGTTATTCCACATGAGAGCCCGTGCGTTCGGAATCTCGCACGGAAAAAATGCATTCAGAACGCACCACTACCATATATTTTGTATTAGTCGCCACACACAACCGTTTTTATTTTCCGTACGGAATGCGCACACACGCACGGCCTATGTGTGAGTGACGTATACAAACACGTACAACTTTTTTATTACAGCTCTGGATACCAGCCTTTTGGCAAACCCTTTATTATTTTGCTTAGTTATTATGTAGTTCTAGTTTCCAAAAAAGCAATAGAATACACCTGTGCGTAATATAAATACTAAATAGTCTATAATTATGTAGTTTTTGTTTATATTTAGAAAAATAATTCATCTTCGCTCAATGTTTCCTCATCAAAGGTTAGCGTCTGACTGAGCCGTGATTCCGAACGAAAAAAAACGTCTGTGTGTGGTGGTACGTACGGAATCACGTACGTACGTGATTCCGTTACGTGATTACGTCTGTGTGTGGCCAGCCTTATACCACAACCAAACGCTCCTGAGGCGCGTTCCAAACCTACACTCCGAGTGCAACCTAACCACAACCGAACGCTCTTAACGGCGGCGTTCCAAACATTTGAGCGTAACGTTCGGTTGACACAACCGAGGCGCGTTCCAAACCTACACTCCGAGTGCAACCTAACCACAACCGAACGCTCTAACGGCGTTCCAAACATTTGAGCGTGACGTTCGGTTGACACAACCGTGTCGTTCCAAACGTCAGGGGGCTTACCATCAGCAAATAAGAAACCGTTCAGTTGAAAAGCAGGCCTTAAACAGGATAGCTTAAGGCCTGCTTTCATACTAACCGTTGAGGTCATAGTACGAAAAAGACAGGCAGTTCAATATAAGCCCTGCTATAAGAGCTCATAGTAAGGCCCCAGAGCGTTGCAACCAAACAACCATCAAAAATGATGGTTGTAAAACGCTCTGACGTTTGTCTATAGAAAAAATGTCACTGTCATTTGACATTATTTTGAATTTTTGATGTTTTTGTCTAATTTTTAAAATAATCATTTATATCAAAACGAAGACTTTGTATTAACCAGCGTAGATTTATCTTACTCTATGCTGGGACTTGGAATTTTATATTAATTATTAGGGATATCTCACTTATGTACACTAGGCTTAATAAATTTCACACGTGTTACCTCCATTCACGAATGTTACCGTGTGTTATGAATTCACGACTGTTATTGTACAATTTTTGGCGGCCATACTCATCTGCATACGACAAACTTCAGATTAAAATGACAGTGAATTACCTCCCGGCACCCGTACCGCCTAACTCAATCGCTTTGACTCTGGCTTTGGTTTATGACGTCAGTGCACAGTCCGTCCTTGTCATCGTGTTATGATATGACAAGGACGGACAAAGCATTGCTATCGCTCTGGCTAAAGCTTTGAGTTAGGCGGTAGGGCCCCGGGTCGTTACAACACAGTAGCGGACAGTCTATCGACAAGTCGTCTTCTCTCCATAGATATAGTTCTTACTCATTATAAGCCCGAACGCGGCCCGTACATATGAGCGTCGCACGCACACACTGACAACATTTATAGATGATAACCACTCAACCGTTCATTGGGTTGGGACTACAGTCCCCAAAAAAAAACACGCTTAACCGTCCACGGGGACTGTAGTCCCCAAGCGACATCGTACTAGCAACATTCAGATTTATGCTTTTATCGCAACGAAGGTAGTGCGTAGTTACATGGACTAAAAAGTAGATGGCTCTGCTTTAGATAATCGAGCTCTGTGAATAACACTTTTCTACACCATGGCAACACAAATATTTTTAAAAAATAAAAAAATTGACAGTTCGCCGTTCTGTTTGGTTCTATGGTTTTTGGTGCTGGAGCTTTTGCAGAAACTTTCGAAAATTATACCGCTTTTTTCAAGTTTTACATTTGTTTTCTACAGAATACAATAATAGAGTCAGTAAAAATATATATTAATAAGCGGTAGACTCTTCTCTATCCGTAGGTGTTTTTTGTTTAGATATAGCTCGTGTAGTTTTCGAGCCTAAACTGTTTTTATCAAAAGCGAAAACTGCACGTTACGGTTCGTGCACGATTGACGGCGGCTGGACGTTTGGGGCTACTTTGACCGCGCGCCTTGGACGTTTGAGTGAAAGACGCGCCAGTCGTGGCTGCGCCGCAAAGAGTTAAATTATAATTATGCTGCGCCGACGTCATCCCCCCCGCGCTCACGCACGCTCCGCGCCGCGCCGGCGCGCGCCGTTGAGGCGCGTTCCAAACCTACACTCCGAGTGCAACCTAAAGGGCTCTCCACATTCGCGCCGTGAACACCCGTGAAAGCCGCGAACCGCGAGTGTGGATGGTTTTCACGCCTGTTCACGGGCTTCGCGGCCGTTCACGCCTTGTTCCCCGTCCGGTGTCGGTATCTGCGCCCGCTTCAAAGGGTTCGCGGTGCGCGAACCTCCCGTGAACGCAAGCGCATCTACACTCGCGCGTGAAACAGTGCCGTGCGTGAGGTTTTTTATTTATTTGCGGAGTACGGTGCGTCAAAATGAGCGTCACTTGGACGAATGAGCAGGAAATTGTGTTAATTAAGTGTTATCATGCAGATTCCATTTTATGGGATGCTAAAAACAAAGATATCAGTGCATAATTCGGCGTCCATTCTCGACGAGCGCGCGAACTAAACTGTGAACGATAGCGAGTGTGGAGGGTCATGCTTTTCACGCCGACTTCGCGGCAAAATTACGGCGTGAATTCAAGCCGCGAATTACGCAGGAGTCTGGAGCGGGCTTAACCACAACCGAACGCTCTAAGGACGGGCGTTCCAAACATTTGAGCGTGACATTCGGTTGACACAACCGTGTCGTTCCAAACGTCAGAGCGTTGCAACTTGCAACCAAACAACCATCAAAAATGATGGTTGTAAAACGCTCTGACGTTTGTCTATAGAAAAAATGTCAATGTCATTTTACATTATTTTGTATTTTTGATGTTTTTATGTCTAATTTTTAAAATAATCATGGTAGATCCTCAAAAAACTGATTTTATTTGATTTAGTATAAAGAAAAGTTTAAATTATTCGTATTCCAAATGGAAAATGAAGAATTTGTATTGACATTTAAAGTTCTTGGTCGTTCCAAACCTTAGAGCGAGTTAAAAAACAACCAAACAACCGACGCTCAAACGTTCTGAACGCAACTCTGCGCTGACGCTCGTGATAATTTGTACGTGTCTACCTACCTACAGCGGGTCTACCGGCTAAAAACAATGAAGTTAATGTTAACTGTAATTTGACAGATATATGTGATACATTACTACTTTGTTTTAGCACAAATAAAAACTTACCAAAGAAAAGAAGCAATGTATCATATCAATCTGTCAAATTACAGTTAACATTAACTTCATTATTTTTTTTTTAGATTTTTGGCTTGGATGCAAAGTCCTTTAAGCCATGTCTTGGTGACTTCTCGTTTCTTTTACAGCTTTTCTATGGTAGATTTAGCCGGTAGACCCGCAGTACATACCATGTTTTCCAAAGATATTTTTGCAAAAAAGATGTGTTAGAATGAGGATTTATGTTACATAATTAAACTTTAAATAATAAGGCATTTTGTACTTGTCGAAACAGCCGTTTCTTCTTTGTGCAATTTTATGTGTAATTTTGTTTACAAAATCACAAATTCCTACATGAAAAAGTATTTTAATGTCATTTATTTGAGGTTATTGTAAAATATTCAATTTCCGAATTTAAAGATTATAATTTTATTTTGATAAGTGTAGGTAAATGAAAAAGTAAAAGTAATAAATTAATAGTGTAAAAAATACAATTTCATAATCATTTTATTTTATTTGAATAAATACCTAATGATTCAGTAAAGCTAAGTTTTAATTATCCTATTTCGACCGTGATTTTCAAATCAATTTCAAATCACATAACATGACGTAGGTATGTAATAAAAACATTGTATTATAGATCCCTGATGTTCTTCAGCAGCCGATAACAAACACATCTCAATTAAAAGGCTTGGAATAGGGACAGGAGCTTAATAGAAAATTTATACCTGAAATAGTAGTTTATGATACAAGGTTGGTAAGGAGGTTTTTAAAACGAGTTGACGCTTTATAAGCCCGAGCCGCAGGCGAGGGTTTATAATCGTCACGAGTTTTAAAAAACCTTAACAACCGTGTGCCATACTACGTTTTTCAATACATTTGCGAGAAAACATTATAGGTACTACTGAAATTGTAATCTACACATATAATAAAACTATAAATTCTAAATATTTGTGCGCGAATTACGCAAAAACAGCTAAACGAATTTTGATGGATTTTTCACAATTTAGTAGATTGAGGTCCAACTTAAAATCTAAGCTATGTTTCATCAAATTCAGGTGGGTGGTACCAGGGAAACAGCTTGAACTCTCCGTAGTACTAGCTTTCATACACTAAAGGGGTCATTTTAAACTGGTTGCAATATTTTTCTACTGTCCACGCGGGCGGAAGCTAGTAGAAATTACAAAAAACGTTCGTAAACAAAAACGCACGGCGCCGGCGTGCGGTAAAATCAACTTTCCGCACGCTGTACTAATCCGTAAACAAAAACGCACGGCGTGCGGTAAAATCAACTTTCCGCACGCTCGACTGTCATCGTAAACTTACATTTTCGAGCAACTGTATTGAAATAGTAGTTTATGATACAAGGTTGGTAAGGAGGTTTTTAACAGGCGAGGGTTTATAATCGTCACGAGTTTTAAAAAACCTTAACAACCGTGTGCCATACTACGTTTTTCAATACATTTGCGAGAAAACATTATAGGTACTGCTGAAATTGTAATCTATACATATAATAAAACAGTAAATTCTAAATATTTGTGCGCGAATTACGCAAAATCCGCTAAACGAATTTTGATGGATTTTGCACAATTTAGTAGATTGTGGTCCAACTTAAAATCTAAGCTATGTTTCATCAAATTCGGGTGGGTGGAACCAGAGAAACAGCTTGAACTCTCCGTAGTACTAGCTTTCATACACTAAAGGGGTCATTTTAAACTGGTTGCAATATTTTTCTACTGTCCACGCGGATGAAGTCGCGGGCGGAAGCTAGTAGAAATAAAAAAAAACGTTCGTAAACAAAAACGCACGGCGCCGGCGTGCGGTAAAATCAACTTTCCGCACGCTGTACTACTCCGTAAACAAAAACGCACGGCGTGCGGTAAAATCAACTTTCCGCACGCTCGACTGTCATCGTAAACTTACATTTTTGAGCAACTGTATTGAAAATAAAATTTAAGGCTACTTACCTTTTCCAAGCCTTTCCTTTTATTGCTGTCTGCTGAGTAAGTGATCTACATCACTTAGGTAAGTACTTGCATACCTTTTAAGTAGTCTGCATGAAAGCCAAGCTTCATATATTATTATTTTATATAGGTTTCTTTAACATTAACAGGTTTTTATAGAACCCGTATATCGTAAGTCCCACCATGCTCTAGGATTATAACTGCGTCAACTCTACACCTAGCAGTTATGACCATCTCTGACCACCAGTACATACCATACTGTGGATCCGACTAGGCATACGAGTCCTAGCCTACTCTACTCGTATGCCCTCGAACAAGAGCAATAAAAATACTGAGATCCAATGAGGCCAGCGCGCCTCCGGCGCACGGCTGCTGCTTGCTCGGTGGGGCGGGAAGGCGGAACCGGAGGGAGAAACTCGAGGGAAACGACCGCTAGGGGGCGCTAGAGGGCGTGTTCGCGCGCTACAGACAGGGTTGCCATCTCAATTAAAAGGCTTGGAATAGGTAAGAAGCTTAATCTAAATTTTATTTTCAGGTAAATTTTTTCTATTAATATCATTTTTATTATTGAATCTTGTAAATTAATAAACAAAAATCATGTTTAAAACTTAATAAACGCTTGTTATAACTTATTTCAATCAAAGTTTTAGGTTTCATGACATCTAGATTTAAATCCCGCTAGATTATGATTTCCTTAGTGTGCGTCGTGGATCGTGGAGATCCTTGCGGGAGGCCTATACTCAGCAGTGGGTGTCGTGCGGCTGATAATTATGATGATGTCTATATAGGTACTTAAATGCTCTAACTAAGCTCTTATCATTCAACCGTAGAGCCATCAGAACCTCAACTCCAAGAGGTGAATCATAAAATCAGACTATAGGGACTAAGCATAGAGAAATATAAATATACCAAAAGGACTAAGTTAAAGCACCTTAGCACAGATTTATTATTTTTCTTCGTGTTGATGATTCCAGTTACACTCTTGGTTGGCCCAGTGTGAGCAACCCGGAATACTCGTGCGTCGTCGGGCGATATATACTATCGTCAAACGCGACGAGGTGAGGTATACACATCTTTTTGTCGTTGAACCCGCAACATGCTCACTGTAAGGAACTGAAAAATATGCCACTGGCCATCCCAATCAAATAAAAATATTCAATTAAAGTACCTACCGATTCTTTATTTTATTTCAAAAATAAGTAACCCTTAACTTTTCATCATAATATTTCACTTCCAGATTACCTATTTTGTTCAAAATCAATGTTTTTAATCGCTTATTACGAGATGCAGATGGCAATTTTGATTGAACTACTTCTAAACCATAATCAACAAGTTCTTGTAATGGAACTTTTGAATACTCTTTGTATCTCTTAAAAATGCGTACGGTCGTCAAGTATAAAATTTTCCACGTAAATCCATCTGGAAATTTATTCTGTACTTCTTTCCATCGTATGTCGTGCCACACCTTGTATGCAGAGCTTCTTAATCTGAAACAATCAGAGATGTGAATTATTTGAAATACAAGTATTTAAAATACAAATACAAAATACAAAATACCTATTTGTATTTTGTATTTGAAATACTTTTTTCAAAATGTATTTAGTATTTTATTTGAAATACTTTTTAAAACGTAATTTGTATTTGTAAAATACAAATTACTTTCTATGTAAATGTCAAGTCAATGTCAAACAAATCAAAACAACCAATCTTCTTCTTTTTGTGCTTTGGCGGTTCCATTTTGGATTTCGCCAGTATCCAGTTGTTTGCTCAGTTATTTGTTCCTACAGACTCTGCTTCTTCACGAGGCGTATTGTGAGAGTACAATGTCTAAGAGTAAAAGTGGTTAGGCTTAGATTTTGAGACTGTAGTAGTAGGATATTATTAGGGTTTAGGGATGCATGGGGGAAGAGATTCATATAAGGAGAATGAATATTTAGGGCAACAGAAAAAAATGTGATCAACGGATCCCTCGTCCAGACCGCATTCGCACAGTGAGGAGTCCCTAACCCTAATTTTAGCCAAGTGGACAGGAGTACATGAATGGCCTAACCTAAGACGGCATATAGTTGAAGTGCATGATTTGGATGCCTTTTTGAACTTAAAAAACCATGGTTTGTCAGGTATGGAAAGTTGTATGTCGGCGTAGTGCTTTCCCTTCACCTTGCTTCTTTCTCGCCACATGGTTTCCCAGGAGGATCTCATAAATTGGGCAGCAAGCAGGTTCAAGTCGTGAGCATATGCTATATTATGATCGATGCTTCCGCTGGTAGTGGCCTCTTTAGCGATAAAGTCGACTGTTTCATTACCCACTACTCCTGAGTGACCTGGAATCCAGGCTAATACGACTCTTATCCCAAGGGTGGAACACCTATACAATAAATTTCTTATTTTAAGGATGAGAGGAAAATTGGACTTAGTGCGAAAAGGGTTAGATAAAATTGCCTGGAGACAGCTTTTAGAGTCTGAGAGAATAATAGATTTATCTAGTTTATGTGACTCTACATAGAGGAGAGCCTCGTGAATAGCTGTAGCTTCTCCTGTGAAAACGGATGAGACAGGGGGGCATTTAAAACTGAGTACATTTAATACATCTTAACCATGGAAAGTAATTTGTTTTAATGTTTAGTTTTATTACTTTCCGTGCTTAAAATGTACTCTATGGCGATCAATGATAGCTCTTAGTCACCTAGAATGCACCCAATATCACTGTTAAACAAAAAACTATCTACCTACTGTCTATCTATATAGGCATTGTATGCAGCTAGCTACATACAATACATTGCATATTATATTGCAAGTATTGCGACTAATTGCTAAAAAGAGAACTACACTAGGCAGGCGTGAGCTACGTTAGCCACGTAAACCTATCTGGGCGCAAATATAACAATAATAAAAAAATAATACGAAAAAAAGGTATTTTATTTGAAAAAAGTATTTTGAAAATACGTATTTTGTATTTTGTACTTAAATACTTTTTTTTAAAGTATTTTGTATTTGTATTTCAAATACAAAAAAAATACAAGTATTTGTATTTTGTATTTAAATACTTTTAATAAAGTATTTTGCACATCTCTGGAAACAATAGATAAGAAAATAGGAAGTCTTTTTTTAATAACCTACCTGTGGCTAGGGGTGAAATAGAATGTATTGCTAAAACCTCCTACTGCTCTTCGACATTAGTGAACAGCCCACCTAGCTAAAGTAACATTGGAAAATCTTCGTTATCGCTTCGCTTTCGAAACATGTATGGGATTGACATAAGGTTTCGTTAACAATCGAATTTTAAAACGTCAAATCCATACATGTTTCGAAGCGAAGCGATAACGAAAATTTGCAAATGTTACTTTGGCTAGGGGGGCTGGTCGCGGTTGTCACCAGTATTCTCACTCTATCTAGCGAACTATGTTTCTAAGCGGGGCCGAAAGAATTACAGCACAGCAATGGGATAATGCAGAAGGGTCGGTTGAATATGTTATAAATATTTTCATGGTTTTGAATGATAAGTTATTGAAATATGCTTACTTACACTTTCAATACACGAATCTTAATTTTTTTCAATGTTACACGACACTTGATAAACAACTGGCAGTGAAGAGTACTATTCCAAAAATGTTGCAAATATTCATGTTGCTTCTGAAAATCCTTTTCTAGTTTAATCCAAACATGCTTTTCAATTTTTTTATATTTTAATCCTTCTAATGGCTCACCAGTGTACTCCATCAATAACTTAACAAATTTAGTAGATAATTCTAAATTCCATTTTAATCTATGTTTTTCAGGTTTATCTAAACATAAAAACACATATTTTAGTACATGTATATGCAAAATATTTAAGTTGTGATTATGTAAAACTCAAACTCATTTTATACCATAAAGTTAATATACCTAACGGAATAGAGAAACAAAGGGCTGAGCAAGCAAGATGTCACTAATTGACAACACGGTGTGATAAAAAGAGATGCGTGATGCGACGTGATAGAACTCTTTTTCGCAACTGATTGACAGTTGGTCTGCATTTATCGGCACGCTGAAAATTTGAGTTCTGCGAATATTTCAGATTTGTCGTGAAATCGTGGTCATTTTTGCGAAATAGTGTTTCAGAAACATGGTGACCTGTTCAGTGATTGATTGTTGTACAACACAGCGAAATTACCCTGGAAAATGTTCATTTCACAAGTAAATTATTCCAAATCGACGCGACGCCGCCTAACTTTGGGTTTATTTTTGCCAATGCGCTTCGAATTTTTAGCACTGAGCGTGATTATTCTCTTCTGTTAATATTTATTTTTGTAAAAAGCAAAGATCGACTAGACATAACGCAAAATTTACGAATATTTTGTGTAAAGAAATAATTTTCATTTTACAGGGCTGCATTAAGTTATCGATATTTTTTATCGATTGTTCATATCACGCGGTAAACGAATATGTTTCACTGTTGTAAAAGTACCTACCTATATGATGTTTAGATATTAATCAGCTGGGAATGTAATCCCATTTAAGATACTTAAGTCGATCCATAGGTATCAGTTTCTGACTATTAGAATACCATCATATAAGTAACTTTCAGATTTCCTACCAACTTAGAAACAAAAAATGCATGGCTTTCATTAATTGGCCGTTCAAACTGCACTCCAAAGAAAAATTCAAGTCTGTGCAGTAAACATTTTGAGGAATAAGATTTCAAGATACGAGGAGCTAGGCGGATGTTGAATAATTCAGCCTAAATTCGAAATTCTATTATAGGATCTTAATCCTAATTTTGAAACTGGCGGACTTTCATACAAACTTTCATCCCCTATTTTACCTGCTTACACTGTATAAGGTAGCTATGTGCAAAACTTTGTCTCTAGGTTCAGCAGTTTGGGCTGTACATTGATATATCAGTCAGTAAGTCAGGACTTTGAATTTTATGTACAGGGTCATTTTGTATTCACCATCCAAATTTTGAAGATGCGTTCAGTCCATAAAACTGAACAACTTTCTCTAAGGAACACATGGCCAAATATATAAAAAAATCGACTATCCATACAAATTAAGAAGATCACGTGATCAATTTAGTATGGGATGACCAAAATTTTGTGGCGAAATTCGACACATGTTTCTTAGAGAAAGTTGTTTAGTTTCATGGACTGAACACATCCTTAAGTTCAAAATGACCCGATATAAATAGCGACCCGCCCTCGCGTCGCTTCGGTGTAGTGTGGAATTTGACACAATGTGTTATACACTAACGGCCGCCCGCGGTTTCACCCGCGTGGTTCCTGGTCCCGTGGTAATATCGGGATAAACATTTTAGGCTTCTAAAATGTTTATCCCGACATTACGTATATATTACATATTATATCTTCTTTCTGTGTGCTAAATTTCAACCATATCCGTTCAGTAGTTTTTGCGTGATTGAGGAACAAACATTCAAACCCTCAAACTTTCACATTTTATAATATTAGTAGGATAGGATATACCTTTCTCTTGCATCACTATCTATTAAAAAAAACGCATCAAAATCCGTTGCGTAGTTATAAAGATCTAAGCATACATAGGGACAGACAGCGGGAAGCTACTTTGTTTTATAATATGTAGTGGATATTGATTTTAAATATCTTTGTTTTTTTTGTTAAATAAATTATTTTAAATATCTTCTGATCTTTTTTTAATAGTCATACTTCATTCCAGTATCGTAATTTTAGTACCAACACCTATGCAAAATTCCATCTTATCTATTTTTCAAATCTATTGCTGTTCAATAATACTATCGATATCGATATTAATGGCTATTGTGACAAGATTACATCACTGAGACGTCAACATATAAAAAATACACACACAAATGTAAAATCGATTTCGGTTTCGTTTGACAGCTTATGTTTGTGCCTCTATTCCGTTAGGTATATTAACTTTATGTTTTATACATACCATTTGAAGCAAAATGTAATCTTTTATATATGCCCCTAGGCTCACGAGCAAGCACCACACTTAATATAGGAACAGCATTCTTTGGAGAGTGATGAAAACAAATTTGCATTACTTTTTCCTCATCTTTGGTGTAGTGACCTTTTTTGGGTCCTCCATAATATGACACAATGTGTCTGTATACTTGGAACATAGATCTCTCTAAGCCACGAGCTAAAAATGCCACAACAAAAGCACGTGCTTTTTCTTCTGGTAATGTTTTGTTTAGATCTTTATTTCGCCATCTTGCCAGACAGTGCAACTTATCTGGCACACGAAATTTCTAAAACAAATTAATTATGCATTTGTTTATTCGTCTCATCATAAACAGCCTGTCTTACTTGTACTATTTGATTATTAGGTATTTATTCTTCTGTGCAATCTAGTTTGAGGAGTCCCGAACACGATTCCGAAAACCATTTCACCAACTGACAGTTCCCATAAAAATATTACCCTTTTATAATTCTCACCGAATGAACTACAGACCAATGAACGTTTGACCAACGCATCGTTTGTGTTTCCTGCATTTCACCGAATGAATGATAGACCGTAGTACCATTGACATTACGTACAATTTCCTACGCCGGCCGCTTTTGACCGCAGATATCTATCCGATCATGGAAAATTTAAAAAAACGTGAGTGCAAATAAAATTATTTATTTTAATATTTATCATAAATATTGTATAATTAACAACATTAATCAACAACAATACAGTTTATATTCATAAACTTCTATCTTAATTTTGAGACAAAAGAGAACTCATGATATACCTACTTCTTCTACCAATTATGTTTATATTAATGATCCTTACTAATATTATAAATGCGATAGTCCTTTTATTTGTTTGTTTGCGCCTTTACGTCTTAACTACTGAACCGATCATCATGAAATTTTGCATACACGTTCTCAGGGATACAGAGAAGGATATAGAGCACAGCACCTCACCTTTCATCTAGAAAAAAAGTACTGTTCCTGAGGGATAGCAAAAAAAACTTTCCCCGCAGACGAAGTAGCGGTGGTCGGTCGCTAGTTAGTATAAAAATAACGCTAGTAAGTATAATAATTGTACACTAAATAAATAAACGATTTTGGGAAAATATAATCTTCTGTTGATGTGTGATATAACAAATATGAGCCAGGCCACTCAAAAAGTTATGAAAAATTTAAAAAAATATAAGTTTTAAATTGTATTGTTAAAAAAATTGTTTATTTGTCATTAACGAATTAATATTATTTTATCAATATTCTAATAAATATTTATTTTCAAGGACATTCATTTTTATAGTATATTTTAATCGGATAATGATATCTGCGGTCAAAAGCGGCGTAGGAAATTGTACGTAATACTAATGTCAATGGTAGGTACTACGGTCTATCATTCATTCGGTGAACTGCAGGAAACACAAACGATGCGTTGGTCTAACGTTCATTGGTCTGTAGTTCATTCGGTGAGAATTATAAAAGGGTAATATTTTTATGGGAACTGTCAGTTGGTAAAATGGTTTTTGGAATAGTGTTCGGGACTCAGTTTGAGAATGTTGCTGTAATCTCCACACTGGTTGGAGAGTTGGGTATTACCACAAATGCAAAGGAGGCGATCTAAAAGGGGGTTGGGCAGCGCCATAGCCTTCTATATTTTACAAGCCATGAAGTGAGCAGAACGGCAACATCGCACGTGGTCAAGTAGAGGGTATAACATTATTTTAATTATTATTTATTATTCCTTTTTCCTTTATTATATCTATGTTTAAACGAGTTGTAAATTGTGATGTAAGGTTATTTCAATAAAAATGTTATATTTATTATTATTATTTATTTATGAGGATATAGGGTTTGAGTCAAATTCTTTGTCCTTTTCAGGGGTCCTTAAGTACGATGAGCATTTTGATCTAGGCCTTCTCTAGCAATGAATCTTACATCATTGGAAAGGTATTTAAATTTAAAACATTTTATTGTATGACAGCAAACGTTAACTATTAGTACTTTGAGAGTTAAATCGCTCTGAAATCAACCAAATTTTATAACATTAATAACCTAAAACTCCGAAAATACTAACTATTGATAAAAAGTATGTTTACAGCAAATATTTTTAATATAAAAACCTCTCTAATGATATATCATTCAATGCTAGAGGTGGGGAAGATCAACTCCCATTGACAATAAACCAGTTTTATACTTTAATAACCTTTAACTCCAAAAGTATTAACAATTGATATAAAGTATATTAACAGCAAATATTTGTCTTTAAAAGACCTTTCTTATGATATATCATTTATAGCTAGAGGGCGTGTTAATCAACGCCCTGCTGAAAAAAATCAACAAAAAAGATGACATCTTTGACAGCCATTTTTTCCTGGTTAATATTGATATTTTTCTTATTGTTTAATATATAAAGAACTTCAATAAAAGAACTACATTATTTTCATATTTTCAACACCACACAATCACTACGAAAGAAAATATTGACCTTTTTAAATTGAAATATTCCCATACATTTAGTATGGAGACTGGCCGACGACATGACCACGAACTGACAGTAACAGACGTTGCCAAACCTAAGTTCATGGCTTGATACCAATAGAGAAAGCTATGGCAGCGCGGATCGAGGCCCCCAAACATTGTTAGATTGTACACTCAAATGCTGAGGGCTGACTAGACCATGTAAAACACCAACGTCATAATACAGTACCTAATTTGTGTGATTCTTATGGTGGGCTACAATCACCTCTAGCTGATTTTATTGACTACTGCTAACAACATAATATTATGAAAACAATTTATAAGCCATAACTTTCATTCGCTATTACAATGAGGTGTCATAGGTACATAATTATTAGTTTCTATAAATATTATTTTACATTTTCAATCATATTTCGTTACCGATCATAATCAATAATTTACATAGGTAACTTATAATATATTTCTTTACCGTAGTTATGGCATATGAAAGTATGGGATATAAATTATTGCATTTGATAAAATTAGGGAAAACATTATAAACCAAATCAAATATACTTCTATTATATTGAGGTTTCCAGAACTCCATATAGTTTAGGCACTGCTGAACAGTGGCATCAGGCTTTTAATGTGTTATATTTCTAAAAGAAATTATATTGTAAATTGGAAATACCTTCACAAACCTGCGCCAATTTTTTTTAATATGATCTATTTCATCCTTTGTCATTGTACCACTTTGATAGTCAGCTCCATGATTATCGGGTGTTTCTTTAAGTGGTCTCGTTAAACAAATTGTTTGTTGATACCAAGGTTGTTCCCATGTTATAGATGCAAATTCTAATTTTTGGGCAAGCACCTAAAATTTTGAAGAGCATTTATACTCCAGCCCCAACGTATGGAAAGAATGTTTGTAAACAAAACTTTGCTCATTTTTTGTAATTGTTCTACAAATACGTTAAGTTTTTATATCATGTTTGGAAATAAAGAAAAACCTTCAACCAATTAACAAAACAGCACATTAACTACTAAGTAATAAGGAAATCTATTTACCTTCATGAAGCACTCCGATTCATCATACAGTTCTTCTAAATAAAAGAGAACTTTATCTATAGCAGACGGATCAAAGACTTGTACGTTCCTGAGATCATCAAATAGATCTTCTAGGGTCATGGGCATGGCGTTGGTTGGCGTTAGATCAAGTTAGTGAACCCCTTCAAAATTTCGGGCTGCGACCACACCGCTTAACGATACTTTGTCCTACACTAGATACCTATTTAAAGTTATAATTTCAAACAACTGTGTTATTTTAATTCGTTTTATCGTAACGTTAAAAGTCCTATGAGAAAGATAAATAAAATAGATTAAGTGGTTCAAGTGGTTTTTTAGGTTAGGTTACACTTAGGGTTGCCATGCCGGTTGCGTTCAGAACGTTAGATGGCAGGACTTGTATTGAACTGCATTACTTTTTCGTACCATGACCACGATTTTAGTTCAAGTTTAGTTCATAAGCAGTACTGTTTAAGGCCTGCTTTTGAACTGAACGGCTTAAAAATGGTTTCTTATTTGCTGATGGTAAGCCCCCTGAACGCAACCCCGGTTGTTTGGTTGTTTTTTAACTCGCTCTAAGGTTTGGAACGACCAAGAACTTTAAATGTCAATGGCAATACAAAGTCTTCGTTTTCCATTTGGTATACGAATAATTTAAACTTTTCTTTATTCTAAATCAAATAAAATCCGTTTTTTGAGGATCTACCATGATTATTTTAAGAATTAGACTCAAAAACATCAAAATAAAAAAAATGTTCGGTTGTAATTAGGTTGCACTCGGAGTGTAGGTTTGGAACGCGCTCCCATTCTATGTTTTAAACACAAACAATAAGGAGGCTTACCATCAGCAAATAAGAAACCATCCTTAATACGTTCAGGGGCCTTACTATGAGCTCTTATAGCAAGACTTATATTGAACGGCCTTACTTTTTCGTACTATGACCTCAACGGTTAGTATGAAAGCTGGCCTTAAACAGTCCTGTTTAAGGCCTGCTTTTGAACTGAACGGTTTATTATTTGCTGATGGTAAGCCCCCTGTTCAAAAGCAGGGGCCTTACCATGAGCTCTTATAGCAGGACTTATATTGAACGGCATTACTTTTTCGTACCATGATCTCAACGGTTAGTATGAAAGCAGGCCTTAAGCAGTATTTTTTACGGCCTGCTTTTGAACTGTATGGTTTCTTATTTGCTGATGGTAAGCCCCCAGGCCTTAAACAAAATTGCTTAAATCGGTACCATGACCGTCTTTTAGGTGAACGGCTTAAAGATTGTTTTGACTCGAGGTGAACGGTTAAGCGCTTATTACACCATCCTGAATGTCGGATCCGGAATTTAGTGTCCGATTTAGGACGAGAAATTCAGGCGCCAATAAGACCGTCCTGAATGTCGGATCCGATATCACAGCTTTACGATCATACAGTTGTTAAACGAATGTTCTTGTAGCCGTAAAAATACATAGCTAGGTAAATAGGAGGTATATGTAGGTAGCTAGGTAGGTACGTGTCATTTTTAACGCTAATCTGAACTAGTTTTTAACCGACTTCATCAAAAGGAGGAGGTTCTCAATTCGATTGTATACTTTTTTTTTATCGTTATTCGCGCGTATCTTCGACATTTATGGACCGTTTTTGATGATTATTTTTTTTGTGCGATTGAGGTTTCTTGTGAGATGGTTCCATTTAATTTTTTTTCAAATCGGTTCAGTAGTTTTCAAGTAATCCCGAAAATACTATGACTTTACATCAACTACCTCGACGACTTTGTTATTTATGAACCGAATTAGATGATTGTTTTTGTTGGGAGAGGGATACCTTTGTGTAGTCTTTTTAACAGACTTCAAAAAAAGGAGGTATTCAGTTTGTATATTATTATGTATGTATGTTTCTCCGCGATTATCTCACGTTTGGCTGAGCCGATTTTACTACCTAAATAATATACCTACACTACCTAATACAGAAGGTACTAACACTAAAAATAAAAAAAAATAAAAAATTGTTTAAAAAACAAAAAACCGACTTCAAAAAACCTGCTTCTAAAAAGCAAAAAATAATAATATAAATCATAAGATACGCATTATCATATCATTGTTATAATAAAACACGTCTATTGAAGTCGGGTGGGGATTTTAGAATAAAAAAAGAAAGTTGTAGGTACTCCAGCCCCACCCGACTTTAATAGACGTGTTTTATTATAAAAATGATAGGTAATGCGTAGCTAATGATTTATATATTATTTCTTGCTTTTCAGAGGCAGGTTTTTTGAAGTCGGTTTTTTTGTTTTTTATATTGATGTAGGTCAAAAAAAAAGCAAATCACAGAGTGACAACCCTTATCTTATATTTAGTCGTTGCGCCAACTGTCTATCTAGACGAACGGCGCGGCGGATTTTTTTTCGCCAACATAAAAGGCGTTGACTGACTGTACTCTTTATGCTGTGGTACTACTGTGTCGGAGCCGAGCGTCCTGAATGCGATTACACTGTCCTAAGTGCTTCCGATTTAGCATCCGTTATGTCGGAGACAATTTCTATCCTAATTAGGATCCTAAATCGGATCCTAGCTTCCTGAATGCAATTACACTGCTCTGAATTTAGGAGAGACTTCATATCGGGTCCGATATTTAGGATGATCTAATTAGCTCTTTAGTTAGTCTCTGGCATGGTTTGTCACAGATCACTAATGCTTTGTAGACGTAATGCGAAAACTAGTAGTATCTCTTATTAGTCTGTGGATAGCGCTTTACAAGTTGATGGGTCCATTCTGCCAGACAAATCTCTGAGTCATCGATCGCCATATTTTACTTTTCATGCATAGATATAGTATATTAAAAGGGGTAGATGCGCTACCGAGCGACCGGGTGTAAGGGATAGATATATTATGACGTCAAAATATGGGGTTGCCATGATCAGAAAAAGTACCCTTAACGGTGTAGCATCCGTTAATGTGCAGATTACTAGTTAAAGTACGGAAATCGTAATTTCGCACTTTAACTGACTAGACCAGTTAATCTGCAGATTAACGGATTCCGTACTTTAACGGTAAGATACGTATACATAGAGTAAACTAGCTGGGGTTGTTTGTAGATTGTGTGGTTAATGGAATAAAAAGATAAACTTTAAATTAAGTAAAACAGGTAAAGTCTTTATTAAACGTTGGAATACAGAACTTTTTTTATTAAAGTTAGTTTTTCTGTTTTTCGGAAACAATTTTTTTTTTTTAATGTTTTGAACAAATTCGTGTGTTCCCAATTCTTTTTTCCAGTTGCTTCTATACCTTTTTCACGAGTTTTATCTTCCGTCGGAAATCTGAAAAAATCAAATCGCTTGAAATTCCCTGAAATATGGGGTAATTTTTGGGGAAAATTTTCTATATAGTAGGCATCCGGAAATCGAATTATAAACCTACTGATTTTAGTGGACGTCAAAGCTAAGCTGACTTCTACTATTACGTAGATGTACGCAATTTTACCGGTTTGCATGTCAAATGTTTACGAGGTTATTTATAGAAATAATTTTTAGATTTTTCCTATTTATCAGGTTTTTCATGATATAACTAATGATTTAGCTCAGAAACTTGGTTCCTGTGAGATTTGAGAAAGAAATACGTGATCAAAATATAGAAAACAGTGTACTCACGCATGAAATGTAACGCCCGCTTCTTTCCTTTGATTGTTGCTTTTGCAGCCAAATATCGAACATCCCACCATTTTGTATGCTAGACACAAACACTACACATTCGATTTATAATAAATCTTCAATATTAATTAGGGAGTTATCCACAAAAACTTTAATTTCTCTGGCACTTTTGATATAACCCCACTTGTTTGTTTTGCTTATTTGATCTCTGCCTATTACCCGACCATGAAAAAAAGTCCGGTCGGTGATAGAGATAAAACATGACACTCTTCTCTATTTCCTCCTATAGGAATCTTAATAAGACGATCTCGCTCTATCAAAGCATGTCAGACCCTTGTTTTCATGGTTAAAAAATGTACTCAATCTCGATCGATGACTCAGAGATTTGTCTGGCAGAATGCAGTAACCTCAAAAACTATTGCAATGTTTTGTAAATCTTACTGAAAATAATAATTCAATAAATAATAATTATATTAGATTACCTATTAAGAATTTTCTTGTTTCATGGCATTTTTAGTTGCGGATCACGTCGATGTGGATGTTAATGTGACAAGGTTCCTGCGCATTACCAATTGGCGGGGATAGTATTCTGTCTGCTACGCAACGACGTTCTAAATTGATGAAAAATAATATAACGGATACTTACTAGTTTTTTTAATGAGAACATTGCAAATAAAGTATTACAACTTCATATTTATTTTTAAGTGCGATTTACTAGGTGCATGCTCTAATAAAATGTCGCAAGTCCATAAAACAATACTAAATAATATACTAGTTATTTCGCTGGCTTGCAGCGTAAGAGTAGGATATACTAGAAGAAATTCGGCGATGTCACTAGTGACTCGGTAGCTCAGCGGTCAGAGCATTGGACCGGATATCCAAAGGTCGCGGGTTCGATTCCCGTCTGAGTATTGATCTGGTGCGAGTCGTATTTTTTCTAGTATATTATTTAGTATTGTGTAAAAATAGCATTGTAAATGCAAAAATCTCAAATTTAAAAATCCATAAAACAAATTAAACTTACCTATATTATTTCAGTTTTTTATTTTCAATATCATTGCACACCATTAATTTGATAATTACATCTGTTTAAATGTACATAAATGAGACCAGGAGACTTTTGTTCACACATTTATTGACACGGACTCTATTTTATCTTACTTTACAAACATTATAAACACATAGCATTACTAAGCTCCACAAGAAATAAAACACTTTTAACGGATACTAGCGCGGTTTTATTAAATGTTCTTTGGTTATTAGGTAGTAGGTATTTGGTTTGATTTCAGATTTTTTCGGCACCTTTGCAGCTGCCGTGGTCACTGGGGGCTAGTATCCGTTAAAAGGGTTTTATTTCATGTCTAGTGAGCGCGTAAGCTTGAGAATTGAATAAGCTCTACAAGCTTATGTCACCAACCAAACCAAACATTACAACGGTTTCACAAGAAGTGCGTCAAAGCAATGACATTCCTGTCGCATGTAAAGCAGATTGTCAAGCTTAAACTTCGAATGTACCATAGAGCAATGCATGGAGGTCGAAAGCCTCCCTCAATCTGCTGCATATGCTGACCATACTTGTTAAAACAGTTTTCTAACTATATGTACAGCACTACTAAATTTCAAATTATAATATCTGTCTAATCAGACTTATACACTTCTTAAAAGCTTCCTACCAACAGTTACAAAACCTATCTCAAGTTATCTATCTCTCATTTTCCCTGTCTACCCCAATAAGTAAAAATCAAGGAAGAACTAATGTTAATTTGACACAGAATGATCGCGAGAGCTTTAGCAATAATCACTCCTTTCGAAAATAAAGAGCTAATTAAGATCTTATACCAAAATATGCAAAGAGTATATAATAAGAAAGATACGTTAGAAGCCTTTTTAGATAAATATCCTACCTTTAATGCCTTATGTATTTCTGAGACATGGTTGACGGAAGAAAAGCTTAAGTTGTTACATTTTGATGGATACTTAGTTGCAGCATCATTTTGCAGGAAAAATTACTTAGGAGGGGGACTTTGTATACTGCTACAGGATCATTTTAAATATAAAGAGATAACAGATATCACTAACATGTCTATCGAATATGTGCTAGAAGCGACAGCAATTGAGTTATGTGATGAAAATACTTTGGTTGTTCTATTGTACTGGAATGGAAAAGAGGAAAGCGTTTTCTATTCTCAACTAAAATTAATTTTGGGTTATATAAGAAAAAAGTTTTTAAAACATAGAGTAGTTTTAGGTGGAGATTTTAATGTAGACGTACTTAAGAAAAACAAAAAAACGTCAGAATTTCTAGACTTAATGCTTGAGTACAAATTAATCCAACATATAAATAAACCAACTAGGAAAAAAGCATGCTTAGACCATGTATTCACTAACTTTAATGATGAATATATGTACACTTGCGTCGAAGAGCATGGCTTTTCAGATCACGCAGGAACAGTCATACACATAAAAAAACAGACGCAAACAAAACAAAATGATTGGTTTATAGTAAAACGATTTTATAATAAAAAAGAAATTATTAACTTCAAATCAGAACTGAGCTTATTAAACTGGAATGAAATAATTAATCCTTGCAAAAATGTAAATGAAAACTACAGTACATTTCACGACGTTTTAATAAAAATATTAAATAAGTGCATACTGTTGAGGGAAGTATCGGACCTTCACGATGGAAGGTCTATGGTACGTTCCAATATTAAAGTCAGTACTATTATGTCAATCCTTGCACATGCGCGACAGCTATAGGTTTGACTCAGTCTATTGTGATCCGTGGTACCGTCAGGTGATAGTCAAGCTTAGTTAAGCAGTTGCTTATAAATGTCTGTTAGTTATATTAGTTATGTGAGAAGATAATAAAAGAGTTAAACACAAGTCTCCCGGTCTTATTCACACCAGTCTACAGGTTATGGTCCCATACAGGTTATGGGGCCACTCTAAAAGACTGTAAAGACGGGAGTGAAGAAAGAAGAAAACTTTACTTTTCAGCTTTGTTTTCAGAAATAACGTAACTGATTATAATGCCTAGCAACGCGTTTGTTTACAAAATAGTGTAACCAAGGGAAATAAAGTACAACGAAAGTGTAATATATGTAATATTATTGTAAATGTTGACTTACCTAGGTTGCGTTATGTAACAAAGGGTGAATAAATAAATGAATTGAATTGAATAAACAAATTTAGTAAAAGTGTTGAAAAAAAAAAAAAAAACAGATAAGAAGTAACAACAAATAAAATGAAAAGTTTAGAAATAATAGTGTTTTTAAATCATTGAAAAGATAAAATCAGAAAAAATATTTTGACAAATAAAATAAAATTTTGTTGTTGACATGGATGGCCGGAAAACAAAAGAACATTGAAGAAAATTTATTTGAATCTGAATTTCAACCTGAATTTATATGAAATTTTCTGAATTACACTTTTGGCCATGGAAAACATAAATAAATTAAAAAACCCTCAAAATTATAAAAACTGGAGAAAAATTACAAAATTATTTCTAGAGTCTAAAGGGCTTATTGAAGGTGCAAAAGACTTTAACGATGCGAAGGCACGGTTCTTCGTCCTCAGTACGATCGATGAAAAATATTTACACTATGTGATCAACTGCACCTCAGTGAAAGAAACATTTGAAAAATTAGATCTTATCTTTAACTTCGAGAGAAAAGAAGATAACCATGAAAAAATCATAAATTTCTACAGCTACATTCCCACCCAGAACGTGATTGAAGACATAAGCAATCTCCAGAACTTATGCTCAGAAATAAATTTGGTAGAACCAAATAGCATTACAGAGGAGATGCTCATAAACAAAGCGTTAACAATCCTGCCAAAGAATGTAAGCTATTTCAAAAACATATGGGAAATTATGCCAAAATCGGAAAAGACGATCTTCAATCTCATAAACAAAATTCAAAAATTAGAAATCAATCCAAACATGCCCATGCCTTCAGAAGTTGACAATCAAGCCTTCAAGACTGACGAAAGAAAGTGCTTTAATTGTGGCCAGCAAGGACACATTGCGAGGGTCTGCAGAAAAGGTTGCTCCATCTGCCACAAAACAAACCACAATACAAGAAATTGTTTTGTAGAAAAGGTATGCAGGAAATGTCAGCAAAAGGGCCACATTGAAAGGTTCTGCCGGAATAATATTTTCAATAACTTGGTAAGTGAACAGTTTCAAATCCGGGTCAAAGCAGTAGTTGACTCAGGTGCCTCATCACATTTTTTCAGCAATAAAAACATTATCCAAATTACAGAGAAGGTAGATGTATCAATTACGTGTGCAAATTCCGGAAATATCAGAGCGCAGGGGACCGGTAAAATTATAACAGACTTTGGAGAGCTGAAGGATGTATTGTTTGTCCCGGAAATCACAAGGAACCTGATTTCGGTGAGCGCTATAACTGACAATGGAGGCACTGTACACTTTATTGGAGACAAGGTATTTATCCGCCATCTTAACAAAACTATTTTAATCGGAAATAAAACAAATACCGGGTTGTATGAAACAGAGTTCTTGGCTAATTATACTCGCGAAGCGCTACTCACGGAGAGTGTTAACATCTGGCATCGAAGACTAGGTCATGTATCCGACGTGCCTCGTCTGGCGAAATTGGTAAATGGCATCAAAATTGGGGGGGAACATCCGAACAAATTTTGCGAAATCTGCACAAAAGCGAAAATGACTAGAAAACCGTTTGGAAATAATAGAATTAAAGCTAAATTCCCTTTACAAATTATACACACAGACATTTGCGGCCCGATTGAAGCTCCCACTTGGGACAACAAAAAATATTTTATTACGTTTTTAGACGACTTTACGCATTTCTGTGTCGTGTACTTGATCGCCTTCAAAAGTGAGTGCCTTGACAAAATTAAAGAATTTGTGTGTTTAGCTGAAAATCATTTCAATAGTAAAGTAAAGAAAATTAGATGCGATAATGGGGGTGAATACTCGAGCAATAACCTACATGCGTGGTGCCAGGCTAAAGGGATAGTGCTGGATGCAACCATACCTTACACGCCTCAACTGAATGGAAAAGCTGAAAGACTGAACAGAACCCTAATGGAAAGAACAAGGGCTTTAATGTTCGACGGCAAGGTTCCAAACTATCTGTGGG
The DNA here is from genome assembly GCA_950108535.1 of Agriphila straminella. Taxonomy (NCBI): domain Eukaryota; kingdom Metazoa; phylum Arthropoda; class Insecta; order Lepidoptera; family Crambidae; genus Agriphila; species Agriphila straminella. Next base: position 5,680,049 of record OX467306.1, on the reverse strand, counting down.
GTGAAGCACTGCTTACAGCCAGTTTCCTGCTTAACAGAAGTCCAACGGAAGGCAGAAACAAAACACCAGCGGAAATGTGGTTCAAGATAAAACCCAACCTGTCGAACATCAGAAGATTTGGATCTACAGCATACTACAAAATAAATTTTGGCCTTAAAAAACTTGACGAAAGATGCGGCAAAGGAATACTTATCGGTTACGTTAGAAACGGCTACAAAATTTGGGTAGATGACAAGAGACAGATAATAAGAGCGAGGGATGTAAGAATAAACGAAGAAGAACAAGGAATATATTTAGATGATGAAGAAAATGTGGTTAAAATGAGTGGACTCTGGCAGTTAGTTGAAGATGAACAAACAGAAGAAGATGAAACAAGGCAAAGTTTAACAGTTACCAATGAAGGGTGTCGAGAAGATGGAGAAAGCAGAAATAGAAGAAATAGTAGTGAAACAAGAGAGGGTAGAACAATCGACAATCGAATAAATGAAGACAGAACAAATGACGGTGGAACAAATGACGGTGAAACAAATGACGGTGGAACAAATCACGGTGAAACAAATGACGGTGAAGCAGATGATGATGGAACAAATGAAGAAGCTGAAAATGAGAATGATAGTGTGAATGTGAATAGAAGAAACATTTTTGAAAGTAATTTAAATTTTGATAGCGTTATACAATCTGAAGAAAGTGAAGAATTTTTCGATAGTGAAGGAATTGAAGAAAGTCAGAGTCGAGCAGTAGAGAGTGAAGCAGAAAATGGAAATAGTAATGAAGAAACTGAGGGAAGTCGAGCGGTGGAAAATAATAGAAGAAGAAATCAACCTGCGAGAGAACGAAGGTTACCAGAAAGATATAAAGATTATGTCATGGAATATGATACGGAAGTATCTATGTTAACGTATGAGGAGGCGATAGAATCAAGGGAAAAAGATAAATGGAAGAAAGCAATAGAGGAAGAAATCAAATCGTTAGAAGAAAACAATACGTGGACCTTTGTGGATAAGAAAGAAGCAGAAGGAAGAAAGCTAGTAACAAGCAAATGGATCTTCACGGTCAAGTCAGATGGAAGATACAAAGCAAGATTAGTCGCAAGAGGATTTCAAAAGAAGTATAAAGTAGATTATGATGAAACATATAGTCCAGTTGTAAATACAAATTCTTTGAGAGTACTATTGTCAGTTGTTGCAAATAAAAAATTGAAAATGAAACAGTTCGATATTAAAACAGCATTTTTACATGGAGATTTAAAGGAGTGTATTTATTTAAAAGTTCCAAAAGGTTACAGCAATAAAGAAGATAAAGTATGTAAATTAAATAAGAGTCTGTATGGGTTAAAACAAGCCCCATTAATGTGGAACATTAAATTTACAGAACATTTAGTTAAAATGGGTTTTAAACAATTAAGGTTAGATCAATGTATTTTTGTAATGGAAGGTGAAAGAAGGATAATTCTTGCGATTTATGTTGATGATGGACTAGTAGTTGGTGAAAGAGAAGAAGATCTGGTGCATGTAGTGGATACACTAAGAAAAGGTTTCGATCTAAGAATCTGCGAAAAAGTATCAAATTATATTGGGCTGGACATAACACAAGAAAAGCAAGGAGTAAAAATTTGTCAGAAAAACTATATCGAAAAAATTTTGAAGAAATTTAATGTAAATGAAGCGAGAGAATGCAAAACCCCAACCATTTTGATTGAACAACATCCAAAGCTGAAAATAGATATAGAGAGCCATGAACTCTATAGGGAAATGATAGGATCATTATTATATCTGGCGAATAAAACAAGGCCAGACATTAGCTTCCATGTAGGGTATTGCTCGCGTCAACAAAGTTCTCCAAATTTGAATGATTTAAACAACGCTAAAACGATTTTAAAATTTTTAAAAGGTTCGAAAAACAAAGGCATTCATTTTGGTGAAGGTGATAAAGTGCTTCGAGGCTACTGTGACTCAGATTTCGCGGGGGATCCAGACACTAGGCGTAGCACGTCGGGTTACGTGATTTGGCTGAACGGTGGACCAGTGGCATGGAGCTCAAGAAAGCAGCCGATAGTGGCGTTATCGAGTACGGAAGCAGAGTTTATAGCCGCAGCAGAATGCTGTAAAGAACTCCTATTCATCAGAGATTTTATATATGAAATGACCAATGAAAAATTAGAAATAGAAATGAAAGTGGATAACCAGTCAGCGATTTGGCTTATGAAGAAAGGAATTATGAACAAAAGAAGTAAACACATAGATGTGAGATACTACTATTTAAAAGATCAGATTGATGAAAATAGAATAACAGTCAAGTACTGTCCAACGGGTTCGCAGATAGCAGACATACTCACAAAGTGTTTGCCACCAGTGAAGTTTGAAAGGTGTCAAAGAAAACTCGTATCAGAGTGAGTGTTAGGTAGTGATAAGTGCGGGCAAAAGTGAACTAATTGCGTTTCGGTCAATATTGTGGGGTATTAGTATGTAAGTTTTATAGGGGTGTGTAAGATTTGTATAAGAAAGGTGTAAAGGCGTGATGTAAACTTAAGAAGCCCAGTCAATTAAGGGGGTGCATATACTAATTAAGGTGTAGACTGGTGTGAATAAGACCGGGAGACTTGTGTTTAACTCTTTTATTATCTTCTCACATAACTAATATAACTAACAGACATTTATAAGCAACTGCTTAACTAAGCTTGACTATCACCTGACGGTACCACGGATCACAATAGACTGAGTCAAACCTATAGCTGTCGCGCATGTGCAAGGATTGACATAATAGTACTGACTTTAATATTGGAACGTACCATAGACCTTCCATCGTGAAGGTCCGATACTTCCCTCAACACACCCCCTCAATCCGCTGCACATGCTGACCATCCTGACCTAAACCAGTTTTCTAACTTCCCGTACAGCACTACTTAATTTCGAATTATCTGCCTAATCATTCTTATACAATCTTAAACACTTTCCTACCCAACAGTTACAAAACCTTTATCTAAGTTGTATCTATCTCTCATTACCCCTGTCTACCCCTTAACATAACGTTTGACATACAATACATAACCCATAGCAAAACATTGCAAACATTTTCAAAACTAAAACTTTCTATCTGCCTCTCGATTCCTATAACCCGTTACAACACTTCTCGAGCTCCTTACTACATTTCAAAACCAAAAACTTTCAACTAACTTTAACTCCTACTCGACCTCTAACTAATCTACCACATACAACATGCAACTAAACATAAATACAAATAACCAAAAAACAAATCTTCAATTATAAAATACACTTTAATATAAAAACCGTAAATGTGATAGGAAACTTAAGGCCAATCTAGCAATAGTTATTGTATAATATGTTTTATTGAAAGTTGTTCCCCTTTTCTTTTGTTTCCGTGGTTTATTTAAGATTCTGAAGTCAATGATTCATTTACTTACTTTTGAATATTACCATTCCACACCCCCTTAAATGAATCATTACATATGCCAAATACACCCCCCTTAATTGGTATATGCACCCCCTTAATTGACTGGGCTTCTTAAGTTTACATCACGCCTTTACACCTTTCTTATACAAATCTTACACACCCCTATAAAACTTACATACTAATACCCCACAATATTGACCGAAACGCAATTAGTTCACTTTTGCCCGCACTTATCACTACCTAACACTCACTCTGATACGAGTTTTCTTTGACACCTTTCAAACTTCACTGGTGGCAAACACTTTGTGAGTATGTCTGCTATCTGCGAACCCGTTGGACAGTACTTGACTGTTATTCTATTTTCATCAATCTGATCTTTTAAATAGTAGTATCTCACATCTATGTGTTTACTTCTTTTGTTCATAATTCCTTTCTTCATAAGCCAAATCGCTGACTGGTTATCCACTTTCATTTCTATTTCTAATTTTTCATTGGTCATTTCATATATAAAATCTCTGATGAATAGGAGTTCTTTACAGCATTCTGCTGCGGCTATAAACTCTGCTTCCGTACTCGATAACGCCACTATCGGCTGCTTTCTTGAGCTCCATGCCACTGGTCCACCGTTCAGCCAAATCACGTAACCCGACGTGCTACGCCTAGTGTCTGGATCCCCCGCGAAATCTGAGTCACAGTAGCCTCGAAGCACTTTATCACCTTCACCAAAATGAATGCCTTTGTTTTTCGAACCTTTTAAAAATTTTAAAATCGTTTTAGCGTTGTTTAAATCATTCAAATTTGGAGAACTTTGTTGACGCGAGCAATACCCTACATGGAAGCTAATGTCTGGCCTTGTTTTATTCGCCAGATATAATAATGATCCTATCATTTCCCTATAGAGTTCATGGCTCTCTATATCTATTTTCAGCTTTGGATGTTGTTCAATCAAAATGGTTGGGGTTTTGCATTCTCTCGCTTCATTTACATTAAATTTCTTCAAAATTTTTTCGATATAGTTTTTCTGACAAATTTTTACTCCTTGCTTTTCTTGTGTTATGTCCAGCCCAATATAATTTGATACTTTTTCGCAGATTCTTAGATCGAAACCTTTTCTTAGTGTATCCACTACATGCACCAGATCTTCTTCTCTTTCACCAACTACTAGTCCATCATCAACATAAATCGCAAGAATTATCCTTCTTTCACCTTCCATTACAAAAATACATTGATCTAACCTTAATTGTTTAAAACCCATTTTAACTAAATGTTCTGTAAATTTAATGTTCCACATTAATGGGGCTTGTTTTAACCCATACAGACTCTTATTTAATTTACATACTTTATCTTCTTTATTGCTGTAACCTTTTGGAACTTTTAAATAAATACACTCCTTTAAATCTCCATGTAAAAATGCTGTTTTAATATCGAACTGTTTCATTTTCAATTTTTTATTTGCAACAACTGACAATAGTACTCTCAAAGAATTTGTATTTACAACTGGACTATATGTTTCATCATAATCTACTTTATACTTCTGTTGAAATCCTCTTGCGACTAATCTTGCTTTGTATCTTCCATCTGACTTGACCGTGAAGATCCATTTGCTTGTTACTAGCTTTCTTCCTTCTGCTTCTTTCTTATCCACAAAGGTCCACGTATTGTTTTCTTCTAACGATTTGATTTCTTCCTCTATTGCTTTCTTCCATTTATCTTTTTCCCTTGATTCTATCGCCTCCTCATACGTTAACATAGATACTTCCGTATCATATTCCATGACATAATCTTTATATCTTTCTGGTAACCTTCGTTCTCTCGCAGGTTGATTTCTTCTTCTATTATTTTCCACCGCTCGACTTCCCTCAGTTTCTTCATTACTATTGCCATTTTCTGCTTCACTCTCTACTGCTCGACTCTGACTTTCTTCAATTCCTTCACTATCGAAAAATTCTTCACTTTCTTCAGATTGTATAACGCTATCAAAATTTAAATTACTTTCAAAAATGTTTCTTCTATTCACATTCACACTATCATTCTCATTTTCAGCTTCTTCATTTGTTCCATCATCATCTGCTTCACCGTCATTTGTTTCACCGTGATTTGTTCCACCGTCATTTGTTTCACCGTCATTTGTTCCACCGTCATTTGTTTCACCGTCATTTGTTCCACCGTCATTTGTTCTGTCTTCATTTATTCGATTGTCGATTGTTCTACCCTCTCTTGTTTCACTACTATTTCTTCTATTTCTGCTTTCTCCATCTTCTCAACACCCTTCATTGGTAACTGTTAAACTTTGCCTTGTTTCATCTTCTTCTGTTTGTTCATCTTCAACTAACTGCCAGAGTCCACTCATTTTAACCACATTTTCTTCATCATCTAAATATATTCCTTGTTCTTCTTCGTTTATTCTTACATCCCTCGCTCTTATTATCTGTCTCTTGTCATCTACCCAAATTTTGTAGCCGTTTCTAACGTAACCGATAAGTATTCCTTTGCCGCATCTTTCGTCAAGTTTTTTAAGGCCAAAATTTATTTTGTAGTATGCTGTAGATCCAAATCTTCTGATGTTCGACAGGTTGGGTTTTATCTTGAACCACATTTCCGCTGGTGTTTTGTTTCTGCCTTCCGTTGGACTTCTGTTAAGCAGGAAACTGGCTGTAAGCAGTGCTTCACCCCACAGATAGTTTGGAACCTTGCCGTCGAACATTAAAGCCCTTGTTCTTTCCATTAGGGTTCTGTTCAGTCTTTCAGCTTTTCCATTCAGTTGAGGCGTGTAAGGTATGGTTGCATCCAGCACTATCCCTTTAGCCTGGCACCACGCATGTAGGTTATTGCTCGAGTATTCACCCCCATTATCGCATCTAATTTTCTTTACTTTACTATTGAAATGATTTTCAGCTAAACACACAAATTCTTTAATTTTGTCAAGGCACTCACTTTTGAAGGCGACCAAGTACACGACACAGAAATGCGTAAAGTCGTCTAAAAACGTAATAAAATATTTTTTGTTGTCCCAAGTGGGAGCTTCAATCGGGCCGCAAATGTCTGTGTGTATAATTTGTAAAGGGAATTTAGCTTTAATTCTATTATTTCCAAACGGTTTTCTAGTCATTTTCGCTTTTGTGCAGATTTCGCAAAATTTGTTCGGATGTTCCCCCCCAATTTTGATGCCATTTACCAATTTCGCCAGACGAGGCACGTCGGATACATGACCTAGTCTTCGATGCCAGATGTTAACACTCTCCGTGAGTAGCGCTTCGCGAGTATAATTAGCCAAGAACTCTGTTTCATACAACCCGGTATTTGTTTTATTTCCGATTAAAATAGTTTTGTTAAGATGGCGGATAAATACCTTGTCTCCAGTAAAGTGTACAGTGCCTCCATTGTCAGTTATAGCGCTCACCGAAATCAGGTTCCTTGTGATTTCCGGGACAAACAATACATCCTTCAGCTCTCCAAAGTCTGTTATAATTTTACCGGTCCCCTGCGCTCTGATATTTCCGGAATTTGCACACGTAATTGATACATCTACCTTCTCTGTAATTTGGATAATGTTTTTATTGCTGAAAAAATGTGATGAGGCACCTGAGTCAACTACTGCTTTGACCCGGATTTGAAACTGTTCACTTACCAAGTTATTGAAAATATTATTCCGGCAGAACCTTTCAATGTGGCCCTTTTGCTGACATTTCCTGCATACCTTTTCTACAAAACAATTTCTTGTATTGTGGTTTGTTTTGTGGCAGATGGAGCAACCTTTTCTGCAGACCCTCGCAATGTGTCCTTGCTGGCCACAATTAAAGCACTTTCTTTCGTCAGTCTTGAAGGCTTGATTGTCAACTTCTGAAGGCATGGGCATGTTTGGATTGATTTCTAATTTTTGAATTTTGTTTATGAGATTGAAGATCGTCTTTTCCGATTTTGGCATAATTTCCCATATGTTTTTGAAATAGCTTACATTCTTTGGCAGGATTGTTAACGCTTTGTTTATGAGCATCTCCTCTGTAATGCTATTTGGTTCTACCAAATTTATTTCTGAGCATAAGTTCTGGAGATTGCTTATGTCTTCAATCACGTTCTGGGTGGGAATGTAGCTGTAGAAATTTATGATTTTTTCATGGTTATCTTCTTTTCTCTCGAAGTTAAAGATAAGATCTAATTTTTCAAATGTTTCTTTCACTGAGGTGCAGTTGATCACATAGTGTAAATATTTTTCATCGATCGTACTGAGGACGAAGAACCGTGCCTTCGCATCGTTAAAGTCTTTTGCACCTTCAATAAGCCCTTTAGACTCTAGAAATAATTTTGTAATTTTTCTCCAGTTTTTATAATTTTGAGGGTTTTTTAATTTATTTATGTTTTCCATGGCCAAAAGTGTAATTCAGAAAATTTCATATAAATTCAGGTTGAAATTCAGAAAAATTTATTTGAATCTGAATTTCAACCTGAGTTTATATGAAAAAGAATGTAAGCTATTTCAAAAACATATGGGAAATTATGCCAAAATCGGAAAAGACGATCTTCAATCTCATAAACAAAATTCAAAAATTAGAAATCAATCCAAACATGCCCATGCCTTCAGAAGTTGACAATCAAGCCTTCAAGACTGACGAAAGAAAGTGCTTTAATTGTGGCCAGCAAGGACACATTGCGAGGGTCTGCAGAAAAGGTTGCTCCATCTGCCACAAAACAAACCACAATACAAGAAATTGTTTTGTAGAAAAGGTATGCAGAAAATGTCAGCAAAAGGGCCACATTGAAAGGTTCTGCCGGAATAATAATTTCAATAACTTGGTAAGTGAACAGTTTCAAATCCGGGTCAAAGCAGTAGTTGACTCAGGTGCCTCATCACATTTTTTCAGCAATAAAAACATTATCCAAATTACAGAGAAGGTAGATGTCTCAATTACGTGTGCAAATTCCGGAAATATCAGAGCGCAGGGGACCGGTAAAATTATAACAGACTTTGGAGAGCTGAAGGATGTATTGTTTGTCCCGGAAATCACAAGGAACCTGATTTCGGTGAGCGCTATAACTGACAATGGAGGCACTGTACAATTTACTGGAGACAAGGTATTTATCCGCCATCTTAACAAAACTATTTTAATCGGAAATAAAACAAATACCGGGTTGTATGAAACAGAGTTCTTGGCTAACTATACTCGCGAAGCGCTACTCACGGAGAGTGTTAACATCTGGCATCGAAGACTAGGTCATGTATCCGACGTGCCTCGTCTGGCGAAATTGGTAAATGGCATCAAAATTGGGGGGGAACATCCGAACAAATTTTGCGAAATCTGCACAAAAGCGAAAATGACTAGAAAACCGTTTGGAAATAATAGAATTAAAGCTAAATTCCCTTTACAAATTATACACACAGACATTTGCGGCCCGATTGAAGCTCCCACTTGGGACAACAAAAAATATTTTATTACGTTTTTAGACGACTTTACGCATTTCTGTGTCGTGTACTTGATCGCCTTCAAAAGTGAGTGCCTTGACAAAATTAAAGAATTTGTGTGTTTAGCTGAAAATCATTTCAATAGTAAAGTAAAGAAAATTAGATGCGATAATGGGGGTGAATACTCGAGCAATAACCTACATGCGTGGTGCCAGGCTAAAGGGATAGTGCTGGATGCAACCATACCTTACACGCCTCAACTGAATGGAAAAGCTGAAAGACTGAACAGAACCCTAATGGAAAGAACAAGGGCTTTAATGTTCGACGGCAAGGTTCCAAACTATCTGTGGGGTGAAGCACTGCTTACAGCCAGTTTCCTGCTTAACAGAAGTCCAACGGAAGGCAGAAACAAAACACCAGCGGAAATGTGGTTCAAGATAAAACCCAACCTGTCGAACATCAGAAGATTTGGATCTACAGCATACTACAAAATAAATTTTGGCCTTAAAAAACTTGACGAAAGATGCGGCAAAGGAATACTTATCGGTTACGTTAGAAACGGCTACAAAATTTGGGTAGATGACAAGAGACAGATAATAAGAGCGAGGGATGTAAGAATAAACGAAGAAGAACAAGGAATATATTTAGATGATGAAGAAAATGTGGTTAAAATGAGTGGACTCTGGCAGTTAGTTGAAGATGAACAAACAGAAGAAGATGAAACAAGGCAAAGTTTAACAGTTACCAATGAAGGGTGTCGAGAAGATGGAGAAAGCAGAAATAGAAGAAATAGTAGTGAAACAAGAGAGGGTAGAACAATCGACAATCGAATAAATGAAGACAGAACAAATGACGGTGGAACAAATGACGGTGAAACAAATGACGATGGAACAAATCACGGTGAAACAAATGACGGTGAAGCAGATGGTGATGGAACAAATGAAGAAGCTGAAAATGAGAATGATAGTGTGAATGTGAATAGAAGAAACATTTTTGAAAGTAATTTAAATTTTGATAGCGTTATACAATCTGAAGAAAGTGAAGAATTTTTCGATAGTGAAGGAATTGAAGAAAGTCAGAGTCGAGCAGTAGAGAGTGAAGCAGAAAATGGCAATAGTAATGAAGAAACTGAGGGAAGTCGAGCGGTGGAAAATAATAGAAGAAGAAATCAACCTGCGAGAGAACGAAGGTTACCAGAAAGATATAAAGATTATGTCATGGAATATGATACGGAAGTATCTATGTTAACGTATGAGGAGGCGATAGAATCAAGGGAAAAAGATAAATGGAAGAAAGCAATAGAGGAAGAAATCAAATCGTTAGAAGAAAACAATACGTGGACCTTTGTGGATAAGAAAGAAGCAGAAGGAAGAAAGCTAGTAACAAGCAAATGGATCTTCACGGTCAAGTCAGATGGAAGATACAAAGCAAGATTAGTCGCAAGAGGATTTCAACAGAAGTATAAAATAGATTATGATGAAACATATAGTCCAGTTGTAAATACAAATTCTTTGAGAGTACTATTGTCAGTTGTTGCAAATAAAAAATTGAAAATGAAACAGTTCGATATTAAAACAGCATTTTTACATGGAGATTTAAAGGAGTGTATTTATTTAAAAGTTCCAAAAGGGTACAGCAATAAAGAAGATAAAGTATGTAAATTAAATAAGAGTCTGTATGGGTTAAAACAAGCCCCATTAATGTGGAACATTAAATTTACAGAACATTTAGTTAAAATGGGTTTTAAACAATTAAGGTTAGATCAATGTATTTTTGTAATGGAAGGTGAAAGAAGGATAATTCTTGCGATTTATGTTGATGATGGACTAGTAGTTGGTGAAAGAGAAGAAGATCTGGTGCATGTAGTGGATACACTAAGAAAAGGTTTCGATCTAAGAATCTGCGAAAAAGTATCAAATTATATTGGGCTGGACATAACACAAGAAAAGCAAGGAGTAAAAATTTGTCAGAAAAACTATATCGAAAAAATTTTGAAGAAATTTAATGTAAATGAAGCGAGAGAATGCAAAACCCCAACCATTTTGATTGAACAACATCCAAAGCTGAAAATAGATATAGAGAGCCATGAACTCTATAGGGAAATGATAGGATCATTATTATATCTGGCGAATAAAACAAGGCCAGACATTAGCTTCCATGTAGGGTATTGCTCGCGTCAACAAAGTTCTCCAAATTTGAATGATTTAAACAACGCTAAAACGATTTTAAAATTTTTAAAAGGTTCGAAAAACAAAGGCATTCATTTTGGTGAAGGTGATAAAGTGCTTCGAGGCTACTGTGACTCAGATTTCGCGGGGGATCCAGACACTAGGCGTAGCACGTCGGGTTACGTGATTTGGCTGAACGGTGGACCAGTGGCATGGAGCTCAAGAAAGCAGCCGATAGTGGCGTTATCGAGTACGGAAGCAGAGTTTATAGCCGCAGCAGAATGCTGTAAAGAACTCCTATTCATCAGAGATTTTATATATGAAATGACCAATGAAAAATTAGAAATAGAAATGAAAGTGGATAACCAGTCAGCGATTTGGCTTATGAAGAAAGGAATTATGAACAAAAGAAGTAAACACATAGATGTGAGATACTACTATTTAAAAGATCAGATTGATGAAAACAGAATAACAGTCAAGTACTGTCCAACGGGTTCGCAGATAGCAGACATACTCACAAAGTGTTTGCCACCAGTGAAGTTTGAAAGGTGTCAAAGAAAACTCGTATCAGAGTGAGTGTTAGGTAGTGATAAGTGCGGGCAAAAGTGAACTAATTGCGTTTCGGTCAATATTGTGGGGTATTAGTATGTAAGTTTTATAGGGGTGTGTAAGATTTGTATAAGAAAGGTGTAAAGGCGTGATGTAAACTTAAGAAGCCCAGTCAATTAAGGGGGTGCATATACTAATTAAGGGGGGTGTATTTGGCATATATGTAATGATTCATTTAAGGGGGTGTGGAATGGTAATATTCAAAAGTAAGTAAATGAATCATTGACTTCAGAATCTTAAATAAACCACGGAAACAAAAGAAAAGGGGAACAACTTTCAATAAAACATAGTATACAATAACTATTGCTAGATTGGCCTTAAGTTTCCTATCACATTTACGGTTTTTATATTAAAGTGTATTTTATAATTGAAGATTTGTTTTTTGGTTATTTGTATTTATGTTTAGTTGCATGTTGTATGTGGTAGATTAGTTAGAGGTCGAGTAGGAGTTAAAGTTATTTATGATGTGAAATAAGATAGGTCGAGTAGGAGTTAAAGTTAGTTGAAAGTTTTTGGTTTTGAAATGTAGTAAGGAGCTCGAGAAGTGTTGTAACGGGTTATAGGAATCGAGAGGCAGATAGAAAGTTTTAGTTTTGAAAATGTTTGCAATGTTTTGCTATGGGTTATGTATTGTATGTCAAACGTTATGTTAAGGGGTAGACAGGGGTAATGAGAGATAGATACAACTTAGATAAAGGTTTTGTAACTGTTGGGTAGGAAAGTGTTTAAGATTGTATAAGAATGATTAGGCAGATAATTCGAAATTTAGTAGTGCTGTACAGGAAGTTAGAAAACTGGTTTTAGGTCAGGATGGTCAGCATGTGCAGCGGATTGAGGGGGTGTGTTGAGGGAAGTATCGGACCTTCACGATGGAAGGTCTATGGTACGTTCCAATATTAAAGTCAGTACTATTATGTCAATCCTTGCACATGCGCGACAGCTATAGGTTTGTCTCAGTCTATTGTGATCCGTGGTACCGTCAGGTGATAGTCAAGCTTAGTTAAGCAGTTGCTTATAAATGTCTGTTAGTTATATTAGTTATGTGAGAAGATAATAAAAGAGTTAAACACAAGTCTCCCGGTCTTATTCACACCAGTCTACAATTTGGCATATGTAATGATTCATTTAAGGGGGTGTGGAATGGTAATATTCAAAAGTAAGTAAATGAATCATTGACTTCAGAATCTTAAATAAACCACGGAAACAAAAGAAAAGGGGAACAACTTTCAATAAAACATATTATACAATAACTATTGCTAGATTGGCCTTAAGTTTCCTATCACATTTACGGTTTTTATATTAAAGTGTATTTTATAATTGAAGATTTGTTTTTTGGTTATTTGTATTTATGTTTAGTTGCATGTTGTATGTGGTAGATTAGTTAGAGGTCGAGTAGGAGTTAAAGTTATTTATGATGTGAAATAAGATAGGTCGAGTAGGAGTTAAAGTTAGTTGAAAGTTTTTGGTTTTGAAATGTAGTAAGGAGCTCGAGAAGTGTTGTAACGGGTTATAGGAATCGAGAGGCAGATAGAAAGTTTTAGTTTTGAAAATGTTTGCAATGTTTTGCTATGGGTTATGTATTGTATGTCAAACGTTATGTTAAGGGGTAGACAGGGGTAATGAGAGATAGATACAACTTAGATAAAGGTTTTGTAACTGTTGGGTAGGAAAGTGTTTAAGATTGTATAAGAATGATTAGGCAGATAATTCGAAATTAAGTAGTGCTGTACGGGAAGTTAGAAAACTGGTTTAGGTCAGGATGGTCAGCATGTGCAGCGGATTGAGGGGGTGTGTTGAGGGAAGTATCGGACCTTCACGATGGAAGGTCTATGGTACGTTCCAATATTAAAGTCAGTACTATTATGTCAATCCTTGCACATGCGCGACAGCTATAGGTTTGACTCAGTCTATTGTGATCCGTGGTACCGTCAGGTGATAGTCAAGCTTAGTTAAGCAGTTGCTTATAAATGTCTGTTAGTTATATTAGTTATGTGAGAAGATAATAAAAGAGTTAAACACAAGTCTCCCGGTCTTATTCACACCAGTCTACACATACCAAAACAAAAAGTTAAATTAAAATCTAAATTGAAAAAATACTTGTTAACTGTAGGTTTAAAAAAATCTTGTAAAAATAAAAGGTTGCTTAAAATACTGGCTACAAAATCTAACAATTTAGTCCTTAAACAACATTATAAAAAATATGAAAAAATATTAAAAAAACTAGTAAACTGCTCAAAAAGAATACATTATAAAAATAAAATAAAAATGTCAAATAATAAGGTAAAAACCATGTGGAATGTAGTAAATGAAAGAACTAACAAAATAAATAAAAAGTCGAAATGTAATATAGAACTAATTATAAATAATACCTACACTAAGTTCAGACCCTACATTGGTTACAAATGCATTTAATAACTTTTTCGTATCTGTTGGCCAGCCCGACTCAGAGCAACAGCGCGGAGACACTGGTAAAACAGCGGGTTGCGCCCGCGGCCGTCCCGTGCTAAACCCTTCCGAAAACTCTATGTTTCTTAGCCCGGTCGACTGCCACGAGGTCAATAGAATCATAAAAAAATTAAAAAATAAAAAAAGTTACGGTATTGACGAGTTGCCACCTAGTTTATTTAGAGAATGTGCTGATGAATTGACTTTACCTTTCTGTTTATTGATAAATCAATCGTTTAGCGAAGGTATTTTCCCCGAATTACTTAAAACTACTCTCATAAAACCGATTTACAAGAAAAGCGATAAAACAGATACTAGCAACTATAGACCTATTGCCATACTACCAACAGCATCAAAAATTTTGGAAAAAGCAATGTGTGACCGAGTGGTAAAATTTTGCGAAAAATATAATATTTTTGATGACTCACAAAATGGTTTCCGGAAAAACCGCTCCACAATACTGGCAGTATATAAATATATCAAGGAAGTTGTCTCATTATTAAATAAAAAACAATATGGAATAGGTATCCTCCTCGATATGTCCAAAGCATATGATCGCGTACAACATGATATCTTGCTTAGCAAACTATATGATTGGGTATCCGCGGAAATGCTTATAAGTGGTTCGAAACGTATCTCAAGGATAGGCGCCAGCTCGTTGAAATCGAATACTTTGATAACGATATTGGTCAGATCACACGCGTACGCTCTGATTGCAAAATAGTAAATGCTTCCATTCCTCAGGGTAGTGTAGTCGGATGCCTCTTATTCTTAGTCTACATTAATGACCTCCCGAAGATCGAAAAAGTAATGCCGTTCAATATAAGTCCTGCTATAAGAGCTCATAGTGAGGCCCAAGGTACTAGGTTGCGTTCAGGGGCCTTACTATGAGCTCTTATAGCAGGACTTATATTGAACGGCATTACTTTTTCGTACCATGACCTCGATTTAGCAGGCCTGCGGAGGGCCTGCTTTAATACACGCTCTTAAACCGTTCACCATTTTTTATGTATGGACGAAGCGTACCATGACGCACGGTTTGACAGTTTGGGAGCTGTTTTATAGCGTCTGTAATGTCAAATAAAGCAATTCTTAAAAAGTTCCTACGTGATTAACTTTTTCAAAATTGTTTAGTGTATTTAGTTAAGTTTGGTGTGAGAATTTTAAAATTTGTGAATTTCTTTCAATGTTTATTATTTAACAGTTGGATAAAGGCAACGCGACGTCTTCCTTGTTGTTGATTATCACTAAAATAAAAAGAAACGATGAGATGAGACCCCATAAATAAGTACCTAATTTGCATCACATTTTATGTTATTATGAATAATAATAATCAAATAAAGAAGAAAATGATTATTGCTCGCTTCAACAAAGTGCTCCAAATTTGAATGATTTAGACAATGCAAAAACGATTTAAAAAATAAAGGTATTCATTTTGTTGAAGCTGATAAAGTGCTTCGATCGTACTGTGACTAAGATTTCGCGGGGGATCCAGACACTAGGCGTAGCACGTCGGGTTACGTGACTTGGCTGAACGGTGGACCAGTGGCATGGAGCTCAAGAAAGCAGCCGATCGTAGCGCTGTTAAGTACAGAAGCAGAGTTTATAGACGCAGCAGAATGCTGCAAAGAACTCCTGTTCATCAGAGACTTCATGAAATGACCAATGAGAAATTAGAAATAGAAATGAAAGTGGACAACCAGTCAGCGATTTGACTTATAACGAAAGGAATTATGAATAAAAGAAGTAAACACATAGATGTGAGATACTATACTACCTAAAAGATCAGATTGATGCAAATAGAATAACAGTCAAATACTGTCCAACGGGTTCGCAGATAGCAACTCAGACAGACAACTCACAAAGTGTTTGTCGCCAGTGAAGTTTGAAAGGTGTCAAAGAAAACTTGTATCAGAGTGAGTGTTTAGTAGTGATAAGTGCGAGAAAAAGTGAAATAAGTGCGTTTTCGGTCAATATGTGGGGAATGAGTATGTAAGTTGTATAGGGGTGTGTAAGATTTGTATAAGAAAGGTGTAAAGGCGTGATGTAAACTTAAGAAGCCCAGTCAATTCACATTATCAGTTAGAGTTAAGGGGGTGCATATACTTATTAAGGGGGTGTATCTTGGCATATGTAATGATTCATTTAAGGGGGTGTGGAAATATAAAAGTAAGTGAATCATTGACTTCAGAATTTTAAATAAACAAAGGCAACATAAAACGGTGAATAACTTAAACTTTAGGAAGTTAATGTACAAAACTATTTTGTTAGATTGGCCTTAAGTTTCTATCACATTTACTTTTTATAATTGAAGATTTGTATTTGGTTGTTTGTATTAGTGTTTGTTTGTATTTTGTATGTCAGTTAGATTAGTTAGATATTCGAGTGAGGAAGTAACTTAACAGTGTGAGATGACTAAGTTATTTATGATGTGTAATAAGATAGGTCGAGTAGGAGTTAAAGTTAATTGAAAGGTTTGGTTTTTGAAATGTAGTAAGTAGCTCGAGAAGTGTTGTAACGGGTTGTAGGAATGGAGAGGCAGATAGAAAGTTTTGGAATGTTTGCAGTGTTTCAATGTTTGGGATACATTAAATCAAATGTTATGTTAAGGGGTAGCCAGGGGTAATACGAGTTAGATAACTTGAGATAGGTTTTGTAACTGTTGGTAGGAAGCTTTTAAGAAGTGTTTAAGTCTGATTAGACAGATATTATAATTTGAAATTTAGTAGTGCTGTACAGGTAGTTAGAAAACTGTTTTAATAAGTATGGTCAGCATATGCAGCAGATTGAGGGAGTGTGTTGAGGGAGGCTTTCGACCTCCATGCTTTGCTCTATGGTACATTCGAAGTTTAAGCTAGACAATCTGCTTTACATGCGACAGGAATGTCATTGCTTTGACGCACTTCTTGTGAAACCGTTGTATTGTTTGGTTAGTGACATAAGCTTGTAGAGCTTATTCACTTCTCAAGCTTACGCGCTCACTAGACATGAAATAAAACACTTTTAACGGATACTAGCCCCCAGTGACCACGGCAGCTGCAAAGGTGCCGAAACGTCGGGAAAATCAAAAATCAAACCAAATACCTACTAATAACCAAAAAACATTTAATAAAACCGCGCTAGTATCCGTAAAAAGTGTTTTATTTCTTGTAGAGCTTAGTAAAGCTATGTGTTTAAAATGTTTGTAAAGTAAGATAAAATAGAGTCAGTGTCAATAAATGTGTGAACAAAAGTCTCCTGGTCTCATTTATGTACATTTAAACAGATGTAATTATCAAATTAATGGTGTGCAATGATATTGAAAATAAAAAACTGAAATAATATAGGTAAGTTTAATTTGTTTTATGGACTTGCGACATTTTATTAGAGCACGCACCTAGTAAATCGCACTTAAAAATAAATATGAAGTTGTAATACTTTATTTGCAATGTTCTCATTAAAAAAACTAGTAATATCCGTTATTTTATTTTTCATTAATTTAGAACGTCGTCGCGTAGCAGACAGAGATATAATATCCCCGCCAATTGGTAATGCGCAGGAACCTTGTCACATTAACATCCACATCGACGTGATCCGCAACTAAAAATGCCATGAAACAAGAAAATTCTTAATAGGTAATCTAATATAATTATTATTTATTGAATTGTTATTTTCAGTAAGATTTCCAATACATTACAAGATCATTCAGAAATTTACAATTGTTTTACGTTTTTGAGGTTACTGCATTCTGCCAGACAAATATCTTGAGTCATCGATCTGGATTGAGTACATTTTTTAACCATGAAAAGTAAAATATGGCGATCGATGACTCAGAGATTTGTTTGGCAGAATGGACCCTCAGACTAATAAGAGATACTACGTCGGCGCTATCTCGTATTCGCATTACGTCTACAAAGCATTAGTGATCTGTGACAAACCATGCCAGAGACAAACTAACCGTTCACCTCGAGTCAAAACAATCTTTAAGCCGTTCACCTAAAAGACGGTCATGGTACCGATTTAAGCAATTTTGTTTAAGGCCTGCTTTTGAACTGAACGTATTAAGGATGGTTTCTTATTTGCTGATGGTAAGCCTCCAGAACGTTTGAGCGTCGGTTGTTTGGTTGTTTTTTAACTCGCTCTAAGGTTTGGAACGACCATGAACTCTAAATGTCAATGTCAATACAAATTCTTCATTTTCCATTTGGAATACGAATAATTTAAACTTTTCTTTATACTAAATCAAATAAAATCCGTTTTTTGAGAATCTACCATGATTATTTAAAAAATTAGACATAAAAACATCAAAAATACTAAATAATGTCAAATGACATTGACATTTTTTCTATAGACAAACGTCAGAGCGTTTTACAACCATCATTTTTGATGGTTGTTTGGTTGCAACGCTCTGACGTTTGGAACAACACGGTTGTGTCAACCGAACGTCACGCTCAAATGTTTGGAACGCCGTTAGAGCGTTCGGTTGTGGATAGGTTGCACTCGGAGTGTAGGTTTGGAACGCGCCTCAACGCACACAAAAGCAACGCCATAACAAAAAAAAGAAAAGCAAACAAACAAGGAACCAATATCACCCGTTGAGTTCACTGGGGGCTTACCATCAGCCTTAGAGTAAGACGCGAGAAGCGCGCGATGCTCGAAGCCATCAGCAAATAAGAAACCGTTCAGTTCAAAAGCAGGCCTTAAACAGGACAGCTTAAGGACTGGGGCCTTACTATGAGCACTTATAGCAGGGCTTATATTGAACAGCCTTACTTTTTCGTACTATGACCTTAGCGGTTAGTATGAAAGCAGGCCTTAAGCATTCCTGTTTAAGGCCTGCTTTTGAACTGTACGGTTTCTTATTTGCTGATGGGAAGCCACCTGCTTTCATACTAACCGTTGAGGTCATAGTACGAAAAAGTAAGGCAGTTCAATATAAGCCCTGCTATAAGAGCTCATGGTAAGGCCCCAGAGAAGTTTTAGCGACAATTTGTCTCCAGGCATCTAATAAACAATAATAATAAAACTGAAAACGTTCAGTTCAAAAGCAGGCCTTAAACAGGACTGCTTTCATACTTACATTAGAGGTCATAGTCATAGTACGAAAAAGTGAGGCAATTCAATATAAGCCCTGCTATAAGAGCTCAGAGTAAGGCTTTTTTTTTTTTATATAACTTGACATTGGCAAATTCTGAGACTTGAAAAATTTTCGCTGCATTGCCTTTGATTCTCCCCAAAGAGAATATAATCACTACGTTTAATTCTCCCTGTGAATATAAAGTTCCTTGATTTGATATAAAACTTTGTGAAAATTATTATGATAATCAAAGGGTGAGAGACGTTGTTGTTGTGTTTTTGCCGAAGCCGGAAGCGAACCGACAATGCCTACAAAAGTTCCTAACATGAAAAAACATAAGGAATTGGAAGCCATGCTAGAAAGTGACGATGAACTCCCGTGTAAGATAAGCTCTACTTTACCCTTCCTATATTATGTTATGAGTAACTTAGCTATTTCACTCGTAACTTGCCCGTGCGTGGTCCCCTAGTCTAGTTCCCTTTGGGGTACCGTGTACCACGAGCTAGTATTTCTGCCCATGAAACCCCCTGAATAACAATCTCCTTATTAAATATATTTTTATTAAGTCGGATCTCCTGCTCTTAATTTTCAACATGTTTTGTGTTTTGCTAATCAAAACTCATAGGCCATGCCCCTAACATGTTAGCAAAACACGCAGGAGACGCGGCTTTTTGTATTTTTGCTAAACAAACTCATAGGCCACGCCCCTCAAAACCCTTTGTTCGCAAAATATAATATTACATTCTCAAAATATTATACTTTGTACAGTCACAGTCAGTGCGTGGTTTCTGATTTACAGGAAAAAAGATATCAGCCAGTAGGTACTTAGGCATGATTAATAATAGGAATATGATAATATAGAAGTTTGTAGGTACTTGAATACATAGACAAACTCCTTGCTAGTAATTCCTGACTTCTGACAAGAAGTTTAGAAACTTATTTAATTTAAAAAACCTTGTGTCAGTTTTTGTTAATTATTATTCTCATTATTGTCGTTGACTGCTTATTACATTATTGTAATAATTTAGGAGTTGAACAATTTAATTTGTTTTAAGATGAATTTAAAATGTCTAAAAACAGTGAGGTCAAGTTTATTACAAGTCAAAAAGGCAAGCCTGATTTGAATGGATATAAATACAACTTTTAATTGTAAAACAAAAACGCCATAAATTGTTCAGTTTTTACTTAATAAAATAACTATTTTTTTGTGTTTGATTTGATTGTATTTTAAGTATTTAAAGAAATTAATATTTTGTTAATAAAACAATTATAATACTACTTACATACATACTAAAAATAATACTTACATACCTATAAAATAAAAATTATACTTAAAATAAGTAATAAATATTAAGTTAAGATCCTTCCCTTTATTATTAAATCACTTGCCATAAATTGTTGATTTTTTATAAAATAAAATAAACTCCACTACATTTTGTGTTTAACTGTATTTAGAATATTTTGAGAATGTAATATTTTGAGAATGTAATATTTTGAGAATGTAATATTTTGAGAATGTAATATTTTGAGAATGTAATATTTTGCGAATGTAATATTTTGCGAACAAAGGCTCAAAACATTGTTTGATGTTTGAAAACACAAAACATGTTGAAAATTAAGCGCAGGAAACCCGGCTATATACTGAAGATTTGGAATATTCCCATGTTAAGTACCCCTTGGATGTTCCACAGGTTAAAATATTTGCTTGTGGTAGGTACATGAAGAGTGGCTAGACTGGGGGACAATTTCACTGACAATTATTAGTAACAATTTCACTTATGTCTCTTTCTGATAGAATTAACTAGTTTCTAAAACCAACTGCTATTATTGAATATTAGCCTAACCAATTGATGGTAGTTTCAAATTTTTTGTTATCCATTTCCAGCCGATTGTGAAGAAGTTCCTGAGATACCAGCCTATAAAAGAACTAACCGATTTGAACAGGTTAATTTTGGATGGATTGATTCTAACTTCAGCAAATATTATCAGAAGAAATCTTTTCAACAGAAAGTTAAGTTACCAGTACTATATTCTTCTTTAAATGAAGATAATTTAATCAGTAAAACGGCAAATCTGGCAACTGGA
Source organism: Agriphila straminella (assembly GCA_950108535.1). Taxonomy (NCBI): domain Eukaryota; kingdom Metazoa; phylum Arthropoda; class Insecta; order Lepidoptera; family Crambidae; genus Agriphila; species Agriphila straminella. Next base: position 5,658,877 of record OX467306.1, on the reverse strand, counting down.
GAGAGATCCTTTATTTTGAGTGGAGTTTTAGCTTTAAATGACATATATTGCCTAAGGTGTATAGAATCAACTGCTAGTGACTCATTTTTTCTTTGGTATATAAACTTCTTATTGTACAAAGACTTACAGTCTAACTATTCATTTCTCAAAACATGTCTTGTTTTGCCATCACAAGATTATTTTGATGAGCCGGTGGCTCCAACATGTTACACCAACTGCAAAAACTATAATTTTGATTTAGTTGTAACTACTTAGTATTCCTTATGAATTGTGAATTTTGTCTCTTAGGACAACGTTCAATAAAGCATGATTATAAAATTAGTTTCAATTCTTGTTGTTTGGGAATTAAAATACAGCAGGATTTCTGTATAGCGTCAGCGGGCTGTGAAAAGCTCGTAAGTCGCAAAATTTAGTGACAATCTCTTTTAGTTGTTTTTTGTGAGAAAACATCGAAGAAACTCGGATTCGAAAATTGAATGCACATGCGAGGTTTTCACAGCCCGACGATGATAGGTAGCTTTTAATCACAGAACACACAAAAAAAGTTGTTTAAAAATGTATAATTTTACCCATTATAATAATAACAAGATTAGTGGTAATATTGAAAGACCTTTAGCCCTCTTATGGACTAATGGTCAACCGCCCAGCTCTATTTTAATAGTGGTGGTTACTTAACCACACATGTGTATGATCATGAGTTGTTGCATATTCAAGTGGAAAGGCGGTCAGCTGCCCCTCACGGTCAACCAGTAGAGTGGGTAAGAGGGTTTAAAGATGATAAAAATTTATGTACATTATTATTATGCCTACTGAGACAATAACATTGCTAATAACAATTAATTAATATTGTATTTAAATGAGCCAAATATTATCCATGAATTTAAAACCTTTCTTCTACTTATTTAAATGTTCAAGAAATCCTTTAGAGCACCGAACAGATTGTTCATAGCACTTTTCAAATCCCATAGAGTCAGAATCCTGAAAAGAAAATCAGAATACAAAATGGAAAAGAATATCAGAATACAAAATGGCTGGAATATGTGAAATGTTTAAGTTTGAGATGCCAATGTGTCATCCAGCAACGTTCAATAAAATCACACATTCACGTGAGTGGTGAGATGACCAGGCAAAAAGTGACCTCGCATATGTAGACATAAGCTCGCTATTTGTTTCGCCACTCCCACATGCATTGGGAGCGGCTATTTGGGCGAATAGCGAAGCTATGTCTACACATGTGAGGTTGCGATTTGCTTGATCGCCTCTCCACTCATGCGAATGTGTGATTGCAGCATTAAGAAACAGGCATATAGCATAGCATAGTCTGAAAATATTTTTTTTTAAATCTCCCATTTCTAGAAAGCTAATAACTCACATAGTAAGGGTCTCTTATAATTCTATCCCCTTCAGGATCGAAATCACCAAAAAGCAAAAGCTTAGCTTTGCTCCCTTTAGGTGCTCTTTTACTCAAATCTTTCATGTTTGCTTCATCCATGCCGAATATGTAATCATATTGATTAAAATCCTCTGTTATTATCTGAAAACATTAATTTTATTAGTAATTAGAAATAAATATATAAGAGGAATAATCAAACTGATCTTTCTCTGCTTGCCTAATGTTTTATCTCTAACATCAAAGTTTTTGTTTGAACACTGTAGTATTTACAAAAATATGTGAGAGAAGCAGCACGTCATACCTGTCTCGCACAGTTGTCGTACGGCACCCCATGTTTTTTCATAGTATCCAATGCCCTCCAGTCTGGTGGATTCCCAACATGCCAGCTTCCAATAGCAGCACTATCTATTTCCCACTGGTCATTTAGCTTCATATCATTTACAGTTTTCTGGAATACTCCTTCAGTAATAGGTGATCGACAAATATTGCCTGGTAGGACGAAATATAATAGGTACTTATTTTAGGTTAGTTTAAGTTAATATATTAATATATAAGCGTTATCTATTCTGTGATTTTGGTCTCTCAGCTCATATTGTAATAGTATAGTTAATTCCGGTGTCGAAACTTACCGAGACATACAAATAATGCTTTTTTCTTTTCTCGGCTCATTTTTAGGAGGGGGATACAAATTATAACATACAAATTGCACTTGCAGGAATTACAAGAAATCTTATTCAAATAAATTAGTAGCGAGGAACTGTTTGCTACAAATTATTAATCTGTGATAGACATGAGGCGTATTTATCGTAACAGATAAAAACAACAGATAATTAAATGTAACTGTTTCGTCCTGTTACGAGCGCTATGAAATAACAGTTACTCAAAGGAACAGGCGAAACAGTCTGTTCTTACCGTCTTCACTGTTCCAAATACTCCACTGTACCCTGTACCGAACTGTTATGCCTGTTATCAGAGTAACAACCTGTTTGCATTGTTCCGCCTGTTGCCTGTTTTGAAAGTGAACATGAAATGAATATTAATAGAGAGGTTGGAGAACGACATGCTTCAGAGGATGAAATCGAAATAATTTCAAGACCTTCTTCATCAAGAGCACATCTTGAAACTAATGAAGAAATGGTAGATGATATGAATGAAGAAGATTTCGAGTCCTTGCCTTCTGAAGATGAAAACGAAAACCTAGATGAAGGAAACGAAAGTGACAACTTTGACGGAAACGTTGAAAGAGAAGTAAATCGCAGCGACAATTCTGATGAAAACGTCGAAAGAGAAGAAAATCGCATGGTTCTCAGAGATAGAGCAAATCTAAAGCCTCCTGCAAGGTTTAATGACTATATTATGGCTCTGGAAGCTAACAATTTATATGAGCCTCAAACCTATAAGCAGGCAATATCATGTAAAGACAAAGAGAAGTGGACAAAGGCTATCGAGAGCGAAATAAACTCGTTAAGAGATAACGAAACATGGGAACTAGTCGAACTACCAAAAGGTCGAAAAGCCATCCCATGCAAGTGGATTTTCAAAATAAAGACTAATCCCGATGGCGCCATTGATAAATATAAGGCTCGGCTAGTTATAAAGGGATATTCGCAGAAGAAAGATATTGATTTCCATGAAACTTTTAGTCCAGTTGCTAGAAGCAGCACGATACGAGCCGTCTTAAGCGTGGCTGCAAGGGAAAAATTGAAGCTATCACAATTTGATGTGTCTACAGCTTTCCTATATGGCACATTAGACGAGGAGATTTACATGAAACCCCCTGAAGGGTATGCTGATGAGAGGTATGTCTTCAAATTAAAGAAGAGCTTGTATGGATTAAAGCAAGCTCCACTCTGCTGGAACAGATGCATCACAGACTACATCGTAAAGACAGGATTCAAGCAAAGTAATTCTGATCCCTGTTTGTTTGTAAGAAGACAAGGAAAAGAGAAAATTATTCTCGCCCTGTATGTTGACGATGGTCTATTGGCATATACCAGTGAGAAAATGGCCAACTGTTTCCTGAATGAACTGAGAGCACATTTCAAGATAACAGTAAAACCCGCAAGCTATTTTTTAGGAATGGAGATAAAAAGAAACTCTGATGGCTCCATTCTGCTGCATCAAAAAGCATACGTCACTCGCTTGTTGGAAAGGTTTGGTATGGACAAATGCAAGCCAGTGACAACACCAATTTTAAAGGCAAATAATGCTCAGGTTGAGGAAGAAATTACAATGACATTCCCCTACCGTGAAGCTGTGGGTGCCTTATCTTATTTGATGACAAGCACAAGGCCTGATATTGCCTATGCTATAAGTGTTGCGTCACGAAATTTGGAGAAACCAACAAAAGAGAACATCTTGAACGTAAAAAGAATAATGCGATACCTAAATGGAACTATGGACGAAGGTATACGTTACAGGACAGATAATGTTCATAGTTTGGAATGTTACAGCGATGCAGATCATGGTGGTGATTTGGAAACTGCGCGATCTACATCAGGCATCCTATGTATATATGCTGGAGGTGCTATTTCCTGGTATAGCAAACGGCAGAGCACTGTTGCAATATCCTCGACAGAGGCAGAAATAATAGCAGCTAGTGAAACCGCTAGAGAGACTATATGGCTGAAAAAGATATTACAAGATCTAACTGGTGTTCACTGCCCTGCGACCTTAGGTATCGATAATGAAAGTGCAATGAAACTGGCGAAAAACCCAACGGAATTTCACCAGAAGACAAAGCACATCAGAATAAGATCCTTCTTTGTCAGAGAGTGTATTCAAGATGGAAGTATGACAATTTGCCATGTGCCAGCAACCAGACAAATAGCTGACATGCTTACAAAACCGCTATATGGGCCAAGACTTGAAATGCTAAAGAAGATGGCTGGCATTATCATCATCAACAAGGGTGGATGTTGAGGTGACAGGTTGACTATGGTCTCGGTTGCTTAGCAATAGACTGTTGATAATGTCTCGAACTTGTCTCTTGTTATATTGTCAAATTATATTTTTTCGATTCTCTATAAAACTACTGTTTTCTTATATCTAATTACCTAACTTAACGTTCACTTTAATAGGAACAAGCGCTACCTCACTCTAACATATGGAAAGAAAAGAGACAAAGCTTGTTATTTTTACCTGTTATATAAACCGACCATATCAAAAATACATTTTAGTCCATTGAAAACCTTAGTAAATTCGACTTTGTAAATTGGTCGTGCTATACTGTTCCTATGTGAGTGTTTGTTTATGACCTTCTTTTTTTTTGTGGCAACAGAGTTTGACTGTTTTGCCATTTGCTAATGTCAAGTTAAACGGTGGGAAACAGGGATATCGGGTGTTATGAAAATTATAATTTCATTTTTTGAGATTATTAAAGGATATTAAATCGCGTATTATTTGTGTAGGCATGCAGGGCCGATATTGTAGATTAAAATATTTTTTTCTAATTTATAGTATCGGCCCACACAAAGCCCTGCTTTGTGGCAAGGGCTTACTACTAGTTGGTCTACCGGCTAAAAATAATGAAGTTAATGTTAACTGTAATTTGACAGATAGATATGATACATTGCTTCTTTTTTTTGGTAAGTTTTTATTTGTGCCAAAACGAAGTAGCAATGTATTACATACATCTGTCAAATTAGTTAACATTAACTTCATTGTATTAAGCCGGTAGACCCGTAGTTCAGCTCTTAGATTACGTAAGTCTGTTCCTAACAATTCTCGATTAAAAGTGCAGTTACATTGCCGCTTTAAGTAACGTCACATGTCACATTGGTTCTTACTAAAGCAGCAATGTAACTGCGATTTCTGTCAGAGTTGCAACAAAATTACGTAATCAGCCTCCGGGCTTCCTAGATCGCTTAAGGCTCGTTCACACAAGCGACCTTTTCACATTGAACATCAAGAGCGGTAAAAAAAACGCGCGTCGAAAAAAACGCTCGCGTGTGTACGATCACATAGGCAAAGCAAGACATGCGGGCGGGTGTAGGAAAATGGAATGTCTAGTGCTGCCAGTTGTTAGGGAAAAGAAAAGAAGTATTGCAATGTAAATGATTGACATGAAAATTCTTGGAAAAATGCCTGATCGTCTAGCAGTGAAAGGGATGGCGCTGTATGCGATTAATAGCACCATCCCTTTCTAATAAGGTTGAAAATCGGTTGCACCAGTTTTTTTTAACTATAATGTATATTTTTTAACTTTATTTTTAAAAATTGTAATTATTTTTGTTTTAATTACTGCCATCTATCGCAATTTAAGTAAACTGCTTAATGAAGGCAAGCAAGCAACTTCATTAGGTGACATGATGGTTCACCGAATAAAAACGCTAGCTGACGCGGGTGCGCCGTAACAGCTGTATTGGAAAAATGATTTTGTAATATTAGATTTTACTTCTTTGTAACAAAGCTTAGTCTTGTTTAACGTAAAAAGTTCAGTTTATGATCATAAAAGCTAAAAATAGCAAGCTTTTTCTCTTTTCTTCATATAAAGTAGCCAATAAGTTAGACAAAACAAGCGCTTGTTCCACGGAACAGGCGGAACAATGTAGGCAAATTGTTACGACATGGCTGTTATTTTCTGTAACAGGTTGTTGGCACTGTTATTTTAGTGTAACAGGTGGGCAATTTACCCTATTACAACCCATGTCTAATCTGTGAAGCAAGTAATCGCGGCATTATTATTATTTATCAAAATCGGTGGTTGGAAAACGCTCTGACGTTTGTCTATAGAAAAAATGTCAATTGACATTATTTTGTATTTTGATGTTTTTGAGTCTTAATTCTTAAAATAATCATGGTAGATCCTCAAAAAACAGATTTTATTTGATTTAGAATAAAGAAAAGTTTAAATTATTCGTATTCCAAATGGAAAATGAAGACTTTGTATTGACATTGACATTTAAAGTTCTTGGTCGTTCCGAACCTAAAAACTACCAAACTAAACAACCGCGCTCTAAAGCCGCGATTACATACGCCGATTTAGCATCCCTACTGGGGATCCAATTTCAGATTGAAAACGATGCCCCGAATTGGATCCTAATTGGGGACTTGCAGGGCTGCCTCCCTATCCAAGGCTTATTCTCTAGTGTACGAAAGGCAAATGAAATTAAGACTAAAAAGTGATTGCAGATAAGTTTTTATTTTTTTGCTGATTTATTAAGAAAAAGAAACAAACTTCGCAAACATAAAGGAGCTGGTTCTCATAGTTTCTGTTGCTGATAATGGCAAAGTTATTCACCATCTAATTCGGCTATCACAAGTCGACAAACTTTGAAAATGAAATAGCTGCGAAAATAGGCAACACTGTCAAGAGAATGTGTTGCTTACTTGAAAAAAGAAGATTAGAAGATTAAAGAAGATTTTTTTTTATCAATAAATAAGTTAGAAAAGGTCTTTTTTAATGTTTGACTGTTGTTTCCCCCACCCAGTTGCGAATCACCCCAGTTTACCGGCATACTGTGGTTGTACGAACCTGCCCGGACACTTGTACTATTAGTTATTCTGCGCCCGAACGAAAGAGAATATCGAATAAAAATCCTATACTTACAATACCCCGTTAGTAGTGTAAATTCATTGTTTAATCTATGTACATTAAGTTATTGTCAAGAACTGGTGGCAACCCTAATCGGTGAAATCAGATTCTATTTGGGGCATAGTGTGATCGCTACATCCAATTTGGGTTCCTAGATTGGATCCCCAGTCCTTACTGGGGATCCAATCTAGGAACGCTAGATCGGCGTATGTAATCGCGGCTTAAGGCTCTGAACGCAACCTACTGTGGTGGGTTATTCTTTATTTATCTTACTCTATGGTGTGGTTGTATTGTGTTGACAACTTGGGGGATTTTCCCCTAAATTTAGGGGGGACAAGTGTCAAAAGGGGATTTTTTAGGGGCAGGAATATTTCAGGGGGTTTTTTAGGGGCTTCAAACAATAGGAATAAAACGACATCAGTTTGATAAATAATTCCATGCGAGTACTCTGAACAGATTTCATTTATTCAAAACTATACGCAATTAATAGTTACTTGAACGCAGACTGTGAATTAGTACATAAAATACAAACATACTTAATTTGCAAGCGTTTTATTTGATTAGTCACGCACGACGTATTTAATAAGATTTTTAAATTTGGGGGTTTTTAAGGAAATTTTTAAAATTTCTTGGGGGAAAATTTTGGCAGAGGTTGGCAGCACTGGTTGTATTGGAAGATAAGATTGATAAGATACGATGATTCGAAACTCGAAGTTTCTGCATTTAGCTCGGAAAATGGATGTTATTTTAAATATTAACAATGTTCCAAGTCGAGTCTTGAATTGGGGCAACCCTTTTTCTTGTGGAGATTCAGACGTTATTTTGTGTATTACTGGGAATCCTGGATTAATTGACTTCTATTACGAATTTTCATCAACACTTCATGAACGGACCGGTTTACCAGTTTGTCTAGTAGGTAAGTAAATCATTTGCCATTTTACACATTTTTTTAATGCCAATAGATCCTGTTTCTAATACTGATCAAAATCTATCTATAAATCTCAAAAAATCTCCCATATATTTCATAGGAAATAATTGCAACTAATATGCCTAGTTAACCGGCCGCCCCCAGTTATCCGGCCCCCCAACAGTTTTTCGAATAAAATAGGAAATTCGTGGCAATTTCTTAACAATTTAGATATTTTCCTGGCAGCACTGTTATCAATCTATCGAATGGTATGGACGCCACTAGCGAAACGTTACGTAATATTTTATAATTTTGTGTTTCACGTTGAAGCCTACCGCATCTGGGTCGATTTCGCAAGTGGAGATAAAAAAAAATAGTGGAGAGCTCTTGCCAAATAGTCAATATTGTCCTTCAGGGCATCGTTAAAAGGTAAATATTTAGTTTGTTCTCAAGGTATGTTGTTATTTATTACTATTTTAACGTTAAATATGGCTTAATAAGCAGATATTTAGTAATATCAAGGGGCCGCCTTACTAGACAACGAAACCACATGTTTCCAGTATACCGGCCGGGGGCCGGTTAACTGGGACTGAGCTTGATATATTGTTTTGTCTCTTTTTGTTAAAAGAGGGATTCCATAAAAGAATGTATAATGCTATCCCTTTTTATTAAATTTAAAGTACTTTGTGTCCAGTACTCGGCCGTCTAAATGTGCTTGTATAAGAAGTTTATTTTTTCTTTTTGTATGGAAACAAGTGGCCGGTTCTACTGGGTGCTTGCCCAGTTTACCGGCCTCCTAGTATACACTAGGAGGCCGGTATACTGGCTATCCTGCAAAATACTCCCAGTACACCGGCCAGCTTTGAAATTTATCTACTAATAAAATTAATTGTGCGTCTCGTGAACAAGCGACGGCGACGTGCCCGCCATCCAGGTCGTTGACCCTCGCTATTTGTCTCTTGTTATTTCCGAAGTGTATGTCAGCGAATTACTCAAACGAACGCTACTGCATTGAACGATGTGGTTTTTAAAGCAGACTTGCCTATTAGCTAGACTTCTTTATTTCTACACTACACTTTAATACTAATCTATATATTATAATTAGAAAAAAAAAATACACAAAAATATTATTATACCTATATTATTATTGAATACCAATCAATGTTATTGATTGTAAATATTATATTTTTTACAGATTATACGTACTTCCGGTCATTATCATAATACCCATAATATTTATTGTTATTGTTTATAAGAGACCTATTGACATTCAGCTTTAGAAAAAATTTTTTTGTTAATTATAAAATTATTATTTGTTACCTATGTCTTCTTGATTACTTAAGGGTAATAAAATTATTAATCGAAGATTTAGATTTTCTATAAATTTTCCTATTCCTATATGAAAAACTGCAAGGCTGATTCCAGAATCAATATAAAGGTTCCAATTAATAGCAAATGTTAAATAAAAGTACAATCAACGATTTTTTTAACTCAAAAATAATAGTTCACATCACAAGCAAAGCCATAGGACAATACTTGTTAAGTATATTATCTGAAATTCAATTTCATACAAAAATCAAAGAAAAATGGATCTTATTTAAACTGGATTAAGAGTCACAGGCCGCTTACTGGGCTAGCTTATCTTTTGCCCAGTATCCGGCCGTCATGTTCTTTGAAAGGCGGCCGGTGTACTGGGCAAAGGGGGGCCGGAAATAGGAACAGGGGGGCCGGAAACTGGGCAAATCTTTCTAATGACAAAACCGACTAATGGAAAATTTAAAAAAAAATACAGGCAATTCTCAAGGATATATCCAACAACATAAAAAATAGTTGGGATCATTACTATTTGTTAAATTTAAGTTACAACTGTTCAAAGTCAACAACTGCCTTAAACGGCCGGAAACTAGGCACTTTACCCTAGTGTGTAGGGTTACCATTGAGACATTTGAAAAGTCCTGACAAAAAGCTGTACAGGACAAGAAACGTCCCCGGACATTTTCAGACAGATCCAGACTCCATACATTTTAGGGCTCCTCTTTCGAACACTACTGCTACTACTTTGTTACTGGTACTAGTTTGTCCAACTTTTTAAGATTGGGCGGTGTAATACTAGTTAAAAAACATACATACTACGCGTTTACTTTATCATTGCCGCTACCTCCCGGCCCGCTTCGTCATACCGCACCCCCTGCGTCGCCTTTCTAGTACGGCTAGCAATGCAAACCTTAATTTTTGTTTCTGTTGATTTAATCATTTCGTTCGTTATTTGTGTTGTTATAATGATTAAAAGAGTAAAGTTCCAACATAATGGCGAACCTTACATGTTGGATAAATAAATGACACTCTTTGAACAAGAAAAAAATGAAAAACAGTTGAAAAACATGATTACTTTTTTGTCTACAGTACCGTTAGCTGTGACGTCATAACGGTCGTCGACGGCAATGACGAAGTGAACGCGTAGTATGTATGTTTTTTAACTAGTATTACACCGCCCAATCTTAAAAAGTTGGACAAATTACAAAGTCTGGATCTGGACAATAGTCTAAAAGTCCGGATATGTCCGGGATCCGGACAGATGGTAACCCTATGTGTGTGTGCATATTTCGTCTGTTAAATAATGCACATACTCTTAAAATTCGTGTCCACATTTTTCTCCCAAATGTCAGTTAAATAATGTCTTATAAAATTCATAACACAGAGAGCTTTTCTGTCTGACTCAACCAACTTTCAAGATTGGTTTGTTTGGAAATTTTGTGTAAAATGGCCTTTTCTTGCTAAAACTTTCTTTTCTTTTCTTTTGGAAAAACTGTGAATGAGGATTAAAATTTCTCAAAAATTATAGATAGTCTCCTAGGACTATTTTCATGTGTAGCTAAGCTACAACGGTTAAGGTGCGGGCACATTTGCCTGACGCCACGCGTTAACACTTAACACGTGTTAACACGCCGTCAGATGACATCGGTTTTCATAGTAAAAGTATGCACTAGGATCACACTTATCTTATAACACGTCCATATAAATACGACGTGTTAACACCATAAACTTACTATACTAGTGGAATATTAAGTTAATGGTTAACACGTGGCGTCTCAGACAAATGTCACCTTTACGGAACTTGCCCTCTACCCTAAAGTTTCCACCCTGTATAATAAATGAACTGGTTTGCTAGTTGATATTACTAAATTGTAAGTATGTAACTTACTGCTTAAAGATTATACATTGTGTATCAAAGAAACCCTGTGAGATACCGAAAAAGGTGATAGTGTTGCTGAAACTGAACAACTCCATGGAACATAGGTCGAAAAACGACCTAAGTATACAAATATTTTCATACTCCCATACAAAATGTATTGGTCAGCTGACCGACTTACTATGGAAAGGCGAAAAAAAACAGCAACACTCACTTTATTCAGAATCTGACAGGGTTTTTTGATACACGATGTATTTAAGTAATTGTAACCTTAGAACTTTTTTGTAGGTCAAGCTGGACATGAAATAATTCCCAATGAGATGCCTGTGGAATTGAAAGGTGATAAACATTTATTTGATCTTGAAGGTCAACTTGAACATAAATTATATCTTATAGAAAATTTCATTAATAAACAAAGCAAACTGCATTTAGTGGGACATTCCATCGGAGCATGGCTTATTATAGAAACTCTACATAAGAATCCATCCTTAGTACAAAGAATTTCTTCTATTAACTTATTATTCCCCACTCTTATGGAAATGGCATCAACGGAAAATGGAAAATATGTCAATATTTTTTTAAGAAAATTCCAAACAGTTATAATAGGCATTTTGATATTACTGAATATGCTGCCAAAAATAATTCTAAACTTAATGGCATATTTCTATTTGAAACTGAATGGTTTGCCCTTACATTATTCTAGAAGAGTGTTGAAATACATAGATCCACACATAGTGGAAAAGGTTCTTTTTCTGGCCTTTGATGAAATGGATCAAGTGACTGAACTTAATACTAATGCTATTGATAAAGTTAAACATCTAGTTAATGTCATTTATGGTGAAAATGATAGCTGGGTGCCTTTGAACTATATGGATCTGTTAAAACAGTTTCAACCAGCACTAAAATTAAAAAAAGTACCCATACCACATGCATTTGTGCTGAGATCATCAGAGACAGTTGCTGAAATGGTATCGGATTTTATAGTGGAGAAAAAGTGAATTATGGTTTGAAATGCAACAGCACTCTACTATTTATCAATTAATTAACAGTAGGAAATGGGATCATTGCAGTATACTGTGTATGTATTGCAGTCAACGGCACGGCAACGGCAGACTGCTACCACAACAGAGTAGCTTACCTACTTACAGGGTATATTACCTAATCATTTTTTCAATCAATTTTAAATTTAAATGCGAGGAAATTAAGGTTCAAAATAAATTGCCGATTTTTGACAGTTTCGTATAACCTGACGTGCCGCTGACCTGACTACATACAGGATGTAAAAATACCTTAAACGAAGCCGAGGTTTACGTATTCTGCCCATCATGAACTAATTTAATTTTTAATCTCTCTATTCTTATAATCTGAACACCCAGTGTAAACAATGTCTTCGACCATAATTTTAGTTATAGTTTGAAGGGTGGAGTGAGCCTGGTGACTTGTCATACAGGAGGGTCTGACCCTACCTAGTACTGGCACCAGAGGGCCTAGCCAAAGTAACATTGGCAAATCTTCGTTATCGCTTCGCTTTCGAAACATGTATGGGATTGACATAAGGTTTCGTTAACAATCGAATTTTAAAACGTCAAATCCATACATGTTTCGTAGCGAAGCGATAACGAAAATTTGCAAATGTTACTTTGGCTAGGGGGGCAGTTCTCTCCAATGTTAGACTATCTAAAATAGTTTATAACTTAATATAGTTAACAATTATAATTGTTGGAGAGAGAAATAAAGATTATTTTATTATTATTATTATCATCAGATCCATTTCTGTTTGCTGGGAAACGATCTTAAAGTGGCCACTTTTAGCTAGAATGGATTTTAAAACTTACATGCCCAGAGAGAGGGCCTAGCCAAAGTAACATTGGCAAATCTTTGTTATCGCCTTTCGATGGGATTGACATAAGATTTCGTTAACAATCGAATTTTAAAACGTCAAATCCATACACATGTTTCGAAGCGAAGCGACAACGAAAATTTGCAAATGTTACTTTGGCTGTGGCCCTACCATGAGTTGATGCAAACTGTTTACGTTATAGTAAACTTCCGGTTATACTGCTCACAGTCAACGCGAGCGAAAGAGAGAAAACGATAGTTTACGGTAACGTAAACAGTTTGTATCAACTCATGGTAGGGCCACGGTCTCAATTACGGTTGTATCTACTTATATTATCTATTCTGTGTCTCAAGTCTAAAAGACGTAAATGATCCTGATGATGGGCGGAATGTGGGGATTTCGGCTTTGTTGAGGGTGTTTTTTAAACCCTTTTATAATATTATCACGGTGGCGGCGGCCGGCGGCAGCGGTACTGTGCCGGAACTGAGACTTTACTGATAAGTTTGAATCGGGCTTAAATAATTTATTTTTTATTTACTTCGCATTATGTATATATACAAAAGATAAAATATAACTAAAGTGTATTTTTGCCACTAAAGATTGTTTTTTATTCAATATCGCCAACGCTCTCTTTTTATTTACACAACTAAATAATGCCTATAATTATTTTTAGCCATTTTTATCCATTCGGGGCGTTGTCTCAAGGTTCAAGCGTATGTTGCAAACAGCTTAGTGAGGTGACCTAAATCTTAAAACAGAATCGTACAAACAGGATATTCAGCACAAGAAAGACTTCAAGCTCCATACTGATCCATCCCATTTATCTCCATTGAAAACTGACGATAGAACAACGGTGAAAAGTCCGTATCGCGGGACGTTATAATATTAAGAGCCCGTAGGTAGCGTTCTTGCCGCTGACTGCCGCTCTCTCGCTCGCACATTTCTTGTTTTCTCAAGATTTCTTAAATCTGAGTGCGCAATTGAAAAATGTGTTTCGGCCACTTTTCGCAATATAATATTACAGACATTTTAAAATATACCTATTTTAGTTTTTTATTGCTAAAGTACAAAAAGTTAGTTATTTGAACTGGCAAATACGATAACTTTTTGTACTTTAGCAACTCGAAACTGAAATATTTTTAAATGTGAATATGTTGAAATGTCCCGTCATTTCGATATGAATCAACGTCCGCGCCTGATGTACCTACTACGGTGTGTTTACAAGCGCGGATTATACGCGTCAAAGAAACCATTCCTTTACGCCGCGGGCTGGCCGGGGGGGGGGGGGTAATTATGTAACTTTGTTGCAATCAACTCTGACAGAAATTCTGCTCTTCATTGCTGCTTTAGCAAATAGTAAGAACCCCAATATGACAACTATCTTACTTAAAGCAGCAATGTTACTGCGGTTTCAATCGATTTCAATAAAGTTGTTAGCAACAGACTTACGTAATCTAAGGGCCGGGCAGTGGACAAATTAACCGCGTAAAACACATTTCTTTTATATATTGAAAAATAAACGACAATGAGAACAAACAAATTCAAATTTTCATTCCATGTATTTCAATTTATATAAGTATTTAACAACAGATATTACTGAAGATTAAAATTGAGTGTATACTGAACAATAAAAAAACCAGTTATAATAGGATATACTTTACACAGTCATGTCAGAAGTAAATTATATAGATATTGATACAATCGACAACACTTCTGCTTTACCACACTTACATACGTTTAGTTGGTGCTGGGCGCGATGCGCGCGCACTCGATTCTTTCTACAAAGTGGTAAAGCATGTGAGTTGCCGATCGTAGTACTTTTCTGTATGTAGAAATGTCAAAGATTTCAGAGCTCGGACAGTTTGGACATTCTTTTAAAGCTTATTTATAAGTATTCAAATAACCACGTCGCAAAATATGACTGTTCTGTGACATTTACTTTATACAAAATCCATATTTTTAAACATAGTCTATAATAATTCCATATAATGTTTGTTACATACAGCTAATCAATCTCGTTTTCGTATAATATGCTGATATGATACGCATTATCAACTTCCGTCTGTGTTCATAATAAAATGGAATGTACCGGCGGGATAGCGGTCTTGAATAATTATGAGGGAAAATTTATGATTTCCAATAATGACTCTATAAAACTGTATTATGGTAACAAGGTTTTATAATGCGTTATTTTATATTATATTAATTATATCATTAAATCTAAAACTATTTACAGCATTATGGAAGAATGTTTTGAAACGGTAATTCTGTCGAAGGGAATATAACACTATCAATATTATCTCTAAGTATCGTGATGTTATAATAATGATCTAGTCAGCCCCCGTAACATGACCACTACAATGGAGTCGCCATGGTATGCCGCTTTATCGATACATTCTACTATGTCGATACTTGACTTTCTTAATATTAGTTAATTAATATGCAAAGGATTCTGATTAATCGCCATCATAATGCTTCAGGGGCAGAGAAATTTACCTTATGATGTCACGCTACGCTACTGTCAATAGCATCGTGCGTGCGATACGGACGGGACGATACCTACCGCGTATTGCGTATTATATTGATAGTGTAATACTGCCTATTCTAAACTCAAGACAAATCACGATCATTGTGCGTTTCTTACAATTTATAACCGACGAAAGAACAATCACCCACGCAAGTTTCACGATTTCAACGAAATGAAAATGCTTTGACTTATACGAATAGGTACGACGTCGAATCACGCACAACCATCTCGTCATCATCGCCGAAGACGGGCGAGGGAGACGCACGCGACGTTCCAGACATTCAGCAATGATCGCATATTATGATGCAATAATTTTGAAGTCTTACAACTAGAGGATACAAAAATTCACGCTAATAATACTCGTACATCAAAAGGAGACAGGGGACACGCACGCACCTGAGATAGGCGCTCTCTCAACAAGTGGTCTCCAGCAGGGGATCCGTGTTGGGCGGGGCGTCGGTGTCGACGGACGAGACGGCCCTCTGGGAGGCGGACTTGTAGAGGCGGCGCGGGCGCTCCTCGTCGTCCGAGAGGGCGCGCGCGGGCGGGCGCGGCGGCTGCAGGCGCGCGGGCGACGGCCGCGGCGTGCGCTCGCACGTGCAGCGCCGGCACGCGCACTCTGCGCCCGCCGCCGCCGCCCCTCCCGCCCCGCACGCCTCGCACACCGCTGCACCTCGCTCCAGCTTACCGCGCCGCGCCCCAGAAGTTCCGCTATCCTCGCGCGCCGTCTTCTTAACCCAAGGGTCGAGCGCCGAACGCACAGCACCGAGCTCACGATCGCTCATCTTACGCCAAGGATCGCCGAGCAGCGGCGGTGCGTTGAGTGCGAGCGTCGAAGCGGCAGGGGACGAGCGCTCGCTACGGGCACGAGGGGGTGCGAGCGGCACGTGCGCGGGCGACGGCTGCGGAGTAGTATGGGGTCGCTCGGAGTGCGATCGAGCTCGAGGTGCGAGTGCGCGGCTCGCGGGCGTCACGTCGCTGAGCGACCGAAGGTGTATGCGACGCCGTACACCAGCCGGCGAGTCTGCGTCGGTCACGTTGATACTGATGTTGACGGGACGGGGACTGGCGGCGGCGGCGGCGGGCGTCTCTGTCGCGCGGTCGCTGTCCTTGCGGTCGGATGGCCCGCTCTGGGTTCGGGGTGTCGCTGAGTTTTTGTTGGGGCCGGTCCGGCTAGGCCCGGCCCCCGCTAGCTAGAGGAGTCTCTCTGTTGCCGAACTTGAGGTGCCGGAGCTCAAAGTAGAAGCGGGATTTTGGTCTTCGCCTTAAGTAAAAGATAACAATTTTGTTATATTTTCAAAAAATCTTTGAAGCTGTTGATGGCACATTCGACTATACATGTTGACCATGAGCTAAGTTGAGAATATTGAGACCGTCTCACAGTACTTTTGTGGTCCGTTTCGATTGCTCGGCCAGGTGGCATAGAAGAAAAACGACCACGTCAACATTGCGAAGGAATATGTAGAAAACTAACAATGAAAGTCGCAAATTTGTAGGTCCAGTATTCAAAAACTTGTAAGAGTCCCCGCAAACTACAGACCAAACTGCCGGCCGATAGATGGAATCAGTACCTATATGAAGAAGGCAAAGTGCGCACACTACAACGATTTGGTATCGGCCGATTCATCATACAAAACCAACTATCGGCCGATAGAAAGTGTGTAGTCTGCGGGCACGCTAAAGGTTTAACCAGTTTTATTGTACTATAAACTAATTTTATTGTAGTACAAACTACTCATGTATTTACACGGTACACCCTCTGTACTAAATCTTAATTCTATGTGGTGCTTTGCAGAAGGCAGCCCTGCGTTTATGCTAAGCATAAACTAAGTATTAGACTGTGGTTCTGTAGTACGCCTTTACGCCATACATATTTTCTTCGCGGGGCGTTAAGCACGCCGACGGACGGTGCGCGGGGCGCGAATTTACAAAGATACTATTTGAGTCACAAGTCAGACTCTAATAGATGAGCTTTTGTTTATGCATATTACTCGACAAAATCTAATCTATCTCAGTAAAAAAGTTGACTCAAATGGATTAGCTTTTTTCCTTGATATTTTCAAAGAAAATGCACGGACAAAACCTAACCTATAATAGTAGCCTTTGTAAATTTGCGCGCGGGGCCGGGCGCCTCATTCGCGCGTTCGGGTGCTTGCAATAGCAACAAAGCCTTTGAGACTTGTACTACTATTGTTTTGTACTCAAAGGCATTTGTTTAATGATTTTATTTTAAATTAGGTAATTAATTGAAGTTATACAAATAAGGTACCTTGAGTAGTCTGGCCCGTGGCCGGCAGTCTTTGTCAGTTGAGCAACTCCACCGAAACAAAACGTTTCAGTCTTTCTAAGTATTGGTTGAAAAGCTCGACGTCATTGTGGCCGGCCCCCTATAAAGATAAAAATAATTATATTATACCCATGCAACGAAACGAAACCAAACTTAAAAGTGGATATTGGAAGTCCTTGCCCCTAAGAGGATACTAGCCCCCTAGCATGAGCACCGAAACACGAAACATATCGCGTGATAATATAGCGTTTTATCGACAATCAACTGTCAAAATCCTTTGTCTTTTGACAGTTAAAACGTGATAAATCACTATATCATATTTATCGTGTTTCGGTGGTCATCGGTTATCGTCGGGCTAGGAGCGGATAACTTTTTAAAACATTACTCAAAATATCACGCAAACACATTAGACACACACACATAGACCCATCCCATCATACACATGTCACAGTATAAATGTAAGCTGAAGCAGTATCTTAACTAAGCCACTTTCCGCGAAGGGTTCCGTACCGGAAAACGGCAAAAATATCACGTTTGTTGCACGAGAGCCCCCTTCAAATATTTTTTTATTTGTTTTTAGTATTTGTTGTTATAGCGGCAACAGAAATACATCAACTGTGAAAATTTCAACTGTCTAGCTATCACGGTTCATGAGATACAGCCTGGTGACAGACAGAGGACAGGAGTCTTAGTAATAGGGTCCCGTTTTTACCCTTTGGGTACTGAACCCTTAAAATGAAAAGGTAATCAGACCGCATTATCATGGAACATGCCGAGTCAGCACGCCACGTCACACTGCACATTTCAAAGTTATCACAATTTCAAGGTCGGTACAAGAGCTTTCTCAAGGCTGAAAATTCGTATACTGCTTAATTATTATGCATAACGTTAACTAAACTAACATATTTTTAAGTCGTTACTAACAATAATGGATCTTTGTTATCTGGAAATAAATAAATTATTATAACTAGCTTTTGCCCGCGACTTCATCCGCGTGGACATTCTGAAAATCTGTAGGGAACTTTTGACCGGGACATAAGTATCGGTTTGGGATGGGTGACTGTTTGGGACTGCAATAACAATGGGTATGGGGTCACAGTGTCACAACCCCATCACCCATCTCCTGCCCCTCCCTCCTCAATTTTCTATGCTAACCAATTATGAAATGTTGCTGACCAATTAGATATTTTGCTCTCCATCTGTTTATTAAATTGCTGACAATTTTAAAATTGTTTGCAGATCAAGGTTTGCTGACGAAATATTTTGTTTGCTGGCGAAATAATTAAACTGCTGATTTTATTTGCTAACTTTTTAGATTAATTAAATTCAGTATTTTTGATATCCAAAATGGGAATTTTTTGTCACCCGATTAAATACTACCCTTTTAAAAATATGAAAGGTACGTTTCGAAATTTCAATTTTTTTATCGTAGTTTTATGATTTACTTAAACGTTGGATTAAGGTAAAATTTAAATGCAAAAGTTTAAAATTTTGATCTGTTCGATCATTAAAACCTTACATGATCTGAGTTCAAACCTAAATATGATATAATAGGTATCTGGTAAAATGGTGCTACTTTTACGCCGCTCGGGGATAACTTTGGTCCAAATATTTTGTTTGGTTAAGGCGAGGCACTTCTGGAAATTTACTCTTTCACTAGGTATGTCTTAAGAATGGTATTCTTTCGTTTATCATAATTTTATTTGTAATAATTTCATTTGCCATAATGATCCTCGGTCATAATATTCATTTGTAATAATGGCTTTTATACTAACAACGTATGACATAACAATCCATTAGCCATAGTTTTCATTTGCCATAAAATTAGGTGCCATAATAACAAGTGTCATAATGATTAGTTTCTATAAATATTATTTGACATAATCAATAATTGACATAATATATGTCGGCGCAAAATCATAACAAACCGAGCAAGCGCATGGCGCCAGCCAGGCGGCGCGACCTGCGCGACACGCCGGCGCCAGCGCCATCGATCGATCGCCATTGTCTCGCCGCTCCGCCCCGTCGAGCCGAACACTATAGCAATCAGTCGCTCTTCGGAGTCGACTCAATAAGGACTTGATCTTCTGGATCGTCCGCAACTCGCATAACTACTAAAATCCGCTACTTGGTGTGGCTGGAGTCGCCTAGGATAGGACCGATCGTCTCAGATTGTCCGAATCCTTGTTAAGCCGACTTAATCAATCACGGAGTCGCCTAGGATAGGACCGATCGTCTCAGATTGTCCGAATCCTTGTTAAGTCGACTCAATCAATAGGGAAAGGACCGATCGCTACAGATTGTCCGATTCCTTACTAGTTACGCTGCTGTTTCTCGCTAAAATCCACTTGATAAGAATAATCCGATATTGTCCGAATTCTGACTGACTGCTTTGCTTTGTCCAGGCTACGTACGTACGTAGTGCAATTAGCACTAGTGCGGACTGATTATAAAATTAACTGATTGTTCGATTATAAAATTATTGAAAAGCATTAAAGCTGATAAGTTTCTTGCGCCCATTCTTCTTGTCAGCTAAAAAAGTCTCGAATGGGTGGTAGGAAAATATAGACGAGCAAAAGAACTCACTTTCTAAGTTTAATTAAATAAATCAATTATTCTCAGACCGTTTATAGTTATTTTACCCAACCTGATCACTTATAAGTAATCGTTTAGGTAGGTAGTTTGATAGGATGAATTCAACAGATCCCCCTACACATAGTTTTGATCTCACATCAGAAGTGGGATCGCAATCCTTGCGATCCTCTATTTCTCAACCTCCAGGAACAGCCGAGGTTAGCCTGGCTGCTGTCGCGCCCCTGAATTTTTTTTTACTCATATAATGGCATTAATGGTGAATTACAATCTCATAATTTCCGACATTTATTTTCTATCGACTTACTGATTGACATCTATTCTACAGTGGTCTAGTAGGTAGTGCATGCACACATTGCACACACGAAGCACGTTTAACTAAAATTCACCGAATTTCATGAGTTTCAACTTAGAAATAGAATATTGGAAATAGGAGCATCCATCATGCAGATTTCATTAGTCGAAATCTTTCTCCTCTGACTTTTCTGTTTATTTCAACTTAGAAATAGAATATTGGAAAAAGAAAAGCATCCATCGTGCAGATTTATTTAGTTGAAATCTTTCTCTTATGACTTTTTCTGTTCATGAGTTTCAACTAAGAAATAGAATTATAAATAACGAGTGTTCCGGTTGGGTAACAATTGATAATAAAGTTATCATAATGATGTTATTATTAAATAGTTCTTAGTTTAATTATGAGTAATATAATTTTTTATGAGTTAAATTAATATTAACGAAAAATTAAAAGCAGTTGAATACATTGAAACAATTATTATTAAAATTTATCAACAAAATGATTGGTTTCCGGTTTGAATTAGTTGCTAACTTTATTAAAATTATTGATTAAGAATTTAAAAGAATGATCACAAAGACTATGACAAACTGTAGTAGTATTGTGTTACGCATACTTATTGAAAATTAATGTTTACATTTGTTATCAAGATAAAAGATATTTCATTTGACTATGGACAGTAATGGCGGGAAAGCAGTGTCAATTCCCGCCAATAATGAAAGCATAAAAGTAAAATCTAATGGTGTAACGAGTCAGTCTGATTTTGTGCCTCGCCGAATAATAAGATAAGTATTGAATACCTGTGTTATTCTGATTAACGTCTAAGAACGTCTAAGATGTTACTCTGTTCAGAACCCTTTGTTCATGATGTGATGATTAATATGTTTGACTGAATGTGTTGTCTTATTGGCATTTAATGCAATGTTCGTTAGAATGATTAATAAGGACTAATGTGTTATTTCATCGGTAATACAATTAATTTAAAATAGCTTAGTGATTACAAAAGTAAAATTAATGTATGATGATTAATGTTTTATGAGTAATTATTCACTATGCATAATGCAGTCTAATGTGTTGTTTTATTAGTTACATAATTTAGAATCTTAGTGATCATAAAAGAATACGTTAAAATATAGTAAATAATAAGATTAGTTATGTTTTCTTGTCAAATCTTGCTTAGTGTTGATTAATCGAATATTATAGTGATTAATGAGGTAAAATCTGTTGTTTCCTTGATAATACGAGTATGGCTTTATGGTTATTCAAATATATCCCTGTTAAACAATGACTTAGTGCTTTTAATTATGTAAGCCTGATCCTATAATTTAACAATTTCAGAAGTGGCGATAACCAAGTATGTCCGAAAACAAGGTGCCAACGAAGTCGAGCCGAGAATCCATCCATAAATTCCGTTCATGAAGTCCAAGAAAGGTTTCGCAAGATACCAGCTCTAACGATAGAAGGGTATTATTGGCACGCAAGCAAAACAAGGCAAGTCCGTTCCGATTATTGTTATGATAGGCATACATTGATAAAAATGCAGTGCATAGGTGATGCGATGTAGGTTATGTAAGATGACGTTGGAAGTTGGATTAAGTCGTATTTGAATGCATTGTGTTCCTTAAATGTTATGGATATTGAAGTTTTTATATTTTCCTGCAGACTAAGTTTGCTACGGGTGGAAAATAATTTTAGTTGGAGCTTATTTATGATATTATGAAAATTAACAAAATGTTTTATTAATTTACAATGACCGCTTGAGACATTAGAGGCGTCTAGCTTTGTGATGTTATAAGAAAAGTTTTTCAGTATTTGGTATTAACATAATCTAATGAATTAATCCAATCTATCAAGATCCTTTTTATATCCAAATGTCGTTTTTTTATAAATATTTAATTTCTTATTTTGCCGTGTTATATAATTTCGATGAACGGTTAATTAGTAAGTAGTATATTGACACTTTGCAAAAACTAATCTGGAATGATAATGATAATAATGATAATATTGATAATAATGATAATAATTGTAATAGTGATAACAACAATAGTAATATCTTGCAGGAAATTGCGGACTATCAATTAACAAAAGTCTGGAACGGGTGGTAGAAAAATATAGACGATTCAAAAGTACTTAATAATTAAGTTTATTTGAATAAAGCTTATTTCACTTTCACTTTCAATAAATATGCAATCAATAATCAAATAAGCAATCAATCAATCAATTAATCAATTAACTAATTAGGCAGATACTGTATAACCGGTTATGAACTGAGAATTTAGAAAACAATATAATATTAATAATAATGATAATGAAACCAGCTATAAGCTGTGAAAAGTTACGACCTTTTCAATGATTATGATAATATATCCTACCTTGTTAGCGGTTTGTTAATTCTGAGAAAAAATATAGGTAATGACTCGTTGGAAAGTTGTGAAAGGATGCAAGTTTGTTTAGTAGGAGTCTCGCTATGAGACGTAGGCGTTATATTCTTACATAGTTCAAGATAAAAAGTTCTAATATAATTGAACAAAACAATTAGTTACTGTGTGTGTAACTGGAATAAATAATTATTAATGTGAAGTATGTACGTACAGACCCCCGTCTTGAAAATACCCAGCGTTTGAGTTCGTTATGGAGCAAGTTTTGGAAAAGAATAGAATAATTACATTTTGATAGAAACATGGCTAAAAAGTTTTCGATATAGGTATTTCGCTGAACAAACAGTATGCAATATGACGAAAATATATCTTGAATCAGTCAATTGAGACACAGTTTATTCTTGTGAAATAATTGGAAAATAAAAACTTAACAAATGGCTAGTATCAATATTTAACTATACACTATAAGAGTATCAATTACTAAGTTGTCTCTAAATATAAAGCATAATCAATTATGTCAGTCTCAAAACGCGAAATGGTTAGTAAATGAGCCGATAGCTATACATTAGATAAAATTGGAATTGCACCAATCCCTACTAGGAAACCCAATAATCTCCAAAATCATGGAGTGGTTCAAACAAAATTCGATAAAACTTTTGACAATGATACAACTTAATTTAATTGTTAACCTACTTACTGTGATTCCTGATAGCATTGAATATGTTGAAGTTATCAAAAACATTTAGACAACATGTATTCTGGCAAAGTCCAGATATATGTCAGATGAAAAGCAAAACTGGTTTTTGAAAAAAAAAAATAGTCAAGAACTAGGAGAGCAAGGATGGAGTTTTCTCTTAAAATTAGGAATAAGGTTGTCTAGATTCTGATGTTGAGGATGTGGGGTGATTTGGTGGACATTCTCACTTGGGTTCCCTTAGAAACTATCAGAAATTTGAGTTCTTGTCTTAACATTGTTGTCTTGTTGACCTCCTTGAATCGGGTGTCGATAGTTGTTGAGGTACTTACTTAAAAAAAATAGTGGTGATAATATAATCGATGTTTACGGAAACTGAGGCTCTGCTCTGGGTCCCTACTAGTATATATTTTTTTTTAATCATTAATATTGATGTAATAGTATTTAGCATTTATTTTAAAGGAAGTACCTCTCCTGACCCAATGGGAAAATATGTAGTAAATAAAATTGGTTCCTTTGTTTGAATCAGGAGATAAAAGGATTCCAACTTTTAAGCCAATATCTATTTTACCTGTATGTGGTGCATAATAATATTATAAGTATATAATTATTATAACATGTACCAAGTAAAATAATGGAAAAGGAAAATAATTTTAAATTTTAGTACATATTGGAATATTTCCCAATGATTTATATTCTACCTAAGACTCAGTTTTGTTTTTAACCGACTTCAAAAAAGGAGGAGGTTATCAAGTCGACGGAATTTTTCTAAAGGCGACCGTGTTATAGATAATAAAATTATTCTAATGACGAAATCAGTGCTCCCTTTTTCAGTTTTACATTGCTTTAACATAAATTTAATGATCAATACAATATTAATTTGAATGCAGACATAGTTTGAGTTTGTTGAGAACACGAAATCTCTAATTTACCGATTAAATGTAATGATACATGAAAACAATGGTATCTAAACCATATATTATACCTTATCAAGAAGACTATCTTCTGTGGCATTCGCAGTTTAACTGACACGGCAAGGCAAAGTTGGCCTACCTCAGTTACTTTTATAATGTAGTGTGCTATGAATAATATTAATTAAAAATATGTTTTAATTTAATGGTTGCTGTGAGTACTGTTGTAAGGGTCAGCAGCTAATATTGAGAATATAGGTATTTGTACTTCAAAAGAGATGTTTAAGCCATCTGTACTGCCTAAAGGAAAATTCATATGTTGATATGTAAAGGAGCTTAGTTAAGGTTGTTAGTTATATGGATCGCTTGATAAGGTGAGATCCATTGTTTAATACAGGAGATAAAGATGAGCATGCCACTCCAAGATTTAGACATTAAAAACTATATTTAGGTCGAAAGGCATTGCCTTTTCATTGATGAAATTCCATTCACAGTTGAACTGCTTTCGCATCGATTTAAAATAGGTACGTGGTAAATGGTAAAATACGCTGACCAGCAAGGGTTATTATAAGATTATTTAGAAGACCGCAATTCATGTTTTCATTCGACTTTATTCTAAAATAGTATTATTTTATAAATATGTTGCAGCTCTGTTTTTTTAATAAAACTGGTTCTTAATATTAATTACGAGTAGGTATATTATGTAAATAAAGTTACTAAACTTTTGATCTTTGCAAAAGCTGATAATTAGTTTCCTGGCAGCTAGAAAATTTGAATTGGTGGTAGGATGATATTACTCGAAAGTTTTAAGTTTGTAGTAAGTATTTTGATTTTATAATATGATAATATTCATTGAGGGATCAAAAGAGTATAAGGAGTATACAATGAGTATAAGGAGTATACAATGAGTATAAGTGTATTAAGTAGTTGCTTTGAAGCCTAATAAATCAATGCATTAGGCAAGTGATAGTGAGATTAGTGAGTTTCAAGTTGATGGCACAGATAGTTTTTAGATTTATTGGAAGAATAATGTTACTGCAATTACAATAAAAAAAAATGGCTGTTCCAATAATGCGAACAGTTTATAATTGAGTTTAGGGCCGTCTTACCTGACGATGAAAAAAAAGGGTTACTTTGTTAAGGGCCGTCACTCCAGACGATGAAAAAAAGGAGATAATCAATAAGGGCCGTCACTCCAGACGATGAAAAAAAGGAGATAATCAATAAGGGCCGTCACTCCAGACGATGAAAAAAAGGAGATAATCAATAAGGGCCGTCACTCCAGACGATGAAAAAAAGGAGATAATCAATAAAGGCCGTCACTCCAGACGATGAAAAAAAGGAGCTAATCAATAAAGGCCGTCACTCCAGACGATTAAATAAGGTTGTCGAACCTGACGATGAACAACGAGATTTATTTTGCTAAGGGCCGCCTGGTTGGCGAGTATTAAGGACCACCTTGGTGGCATGTAACGGGGATCTAAATAAAGTTTATCTGAAATAAAGGGTTTAAGTAAATTATACCAAGCCTTTTTAATGAACTTTCATGGGAAAACTACGTGTAGTAGTTCGAATTAATTAAATTTCCTAAGTATTAAAGGTTAATTGTTCGTTGTATTTTGATAACTTATATAACATAGAGTAAATATTGAACCATTATTCAAAAATTAATAAAAAGGGGCCGTCGGATAAGACGATGAAAAAAAAATAGGTAAATCATAACAATAAAAATTGTATCAATTTATAACATGGAATACAAAATGTTTTCTTATTACAGATATCTCTACAGAAACCACGTGATTTGCGGGGACGCAAATGTGTCAGGATGGACGAACTATAAATAACGAGTGTTCCGGTTGGGTAACAATTGATAATAAAGTTATCATAATGATGTTATTATTAAATAGTTCTTAGTTTAATTATGAGTAATATAATTTTTTATGAGTTAAATTAATATTAACGAAAAATTAAAAGCAGTTGAATACATTGAAACAATTATTATTAAAATTTATCAACAAAATGATTGGTTTCCGGTTTGAATTAGTTGCTAACTTTATTAAAATTATTGATTAAGAATTTAAAAGAATGATCACAAAGACTATGACAAACTGTAGTAGTATTGTGTTACGCATACTTATTGAAAATTAATGATTTACATTTGTTATCAAGATAAAAGATATTTCATTTGACTATGGACAGTAATGGCGGGAAAGCAGTGTCAATTCCCGCCAATAATGAAAGCATAAAAGTAAAATCTAATGGTGTAACGAGTCAGTCTGATTTTGTGCCTCGCCGAATAATAAGATAAGTATTGAATACCTGTGTTATTCTGATTAACGTCTAAGAACGTCTAAGATGTTACTCTGTTCAGAACCCTTTGTTCATGATGTGATGATTAATATGTTTGACTGAATGTGTTGTCTTATTGGCATTTAATGCAATGTTCGTTAGAATGATTAATAAGGACTAATGTGTTATTTCATCGGTAATACAATTAATTTAAAATAGCTTAGTGATTACAAAAGTAAAATTAATGTATGATGATTAATGTTTTATGAGTACCTAATTATTCACTATGCATAATGCAGTCTAATGTGTTGTTTTATTAGTTACATAATTTAGAATCTTAGTGATCATAAAAGAATACGTTAAAATATAGCAAATAATAAGATTAGTTATGTTTTCTTGTCAAATCTTGCTTAGTGTTGGTTAATCGAATATTATAGTGATTAATGAGGTAAAATCTGTTGTTTCCTTGATAATACGAGTATGGCTTTATGGTTATTCAAATATATCCCTGTTAAACAATGACTTAGTGCTTTTAATTATGTAAGCCTGATCCTATAATTTAACAATTATTGGAAAGAGGAACGCATCCATCGTGCAGATTTCTTTAGTTGAAATCTTTCTCTTAGGACTTTTTCTGTTCATGAGTTTCAACTAAGAAATAGAATATTGGAAAGAGGAAAGCATCCATCGTGCAGATTTCTTTAGTCGAAATCTTTCTCCTCTAACTTTTTCTGTGCATGAGTTTAAAACTTAGAAATACAATATAGGAAAGAGAAGCGCATCCGTCATGCAGATTTCTTCAGTTGAAATCCTTCTCTTCTGACATTTTCTGTTCATGTTATTAACAAAGATCATGAATAGCTAATAGAAGAACAATATCGTGATCTAAAACTTAGGTCATTGATCAATAAATTTCAAAAGCTACTTAGAAATTCATACAATTACGTCAGGTGTAGGCCGAGCAAATTGTCAAGTCGAAAAAATGTACTTTTTGAGGTGTTAAGGAACTTAGACAATGATCCGGTACCTTGTACGTGTCGGACCACGACAAATTGCTCATGATCAACTTCAACGCACTCCAAATCTTGGTCAGCAAGTAACCGTGTCGGCTGAAGTACATGCAGATAATCATGACTACAGTACGCCATAATGAAAGTAGCACGACTAGAAGAAAGAAAGAAAGAAGAAAGAAATAAAAGAAAAAGAAAGAAAGAAGAAAGAAAGAAAAAAAAAAGTTCTCATTTTCAGCAACCACTTTTTTTTCTTCAACGATCTTTTACAGACACAGCACCTGAAGCTATTACAGTTGCAATATCTTTCGAATTTATCCAAGATGATGTGCCAAACCCAGAGAACGCTGCCACAAGTTCCACTGATACCACACCAGATGTTGATGAATCTACACACACAGCCTTAGACACGCAATAGCTTCCATCGCCCGGTGAGCGTATTTAGTTATTTTTACTTAACAACTTATTTTCCTTCCTTTTTAGAGCCCCTGTGTAACACGGTTTTAGAACCCAGAACACAGCATCAACCCACCTTATTCTTTATAGCCCCTGTGTAACACGGTACTGAAACCCAGAGCACAGCATCAGTTGTCCATTTTTTCTAACCTCCTGTGTAACACGGTTGCGAAACCCAGAGCACAGTGACTACAATCTACATGTGTAACACGGTCAAGAACCCAGAGCACTACATCAGTCTTCAAATTTTTTCAAACCCCCTGTGTAACACGGTTCCGAAACCCAGAGCACAGTATCAGTATTTAAAATTTTCCTAACCTCCTGTGTAACACGGTTTCGAAACCCAGAGCACAGCATCAGTATTCAAAATTTTCCTAACCTCCTGTGTAACACGGTTTCGAAACCCAGAGCACAGCATCAGTATTCAAAATTTTCCTAACCTCCTGTGTAACACGGTTTCGAAACCCAGACCACAGTGACTAACAGTGTAACACGGTTAAAGAACCCAGAGCACAGTATCACCCTTCCATATTTTTCTAACTTCCTGTGTAACACGGTTCCCAAACCCAGAGCACAGTAGCAACTTGTGTAACACGGCTGATAAGTCTAGAGCACAGTACCTAATAAAATTCTCTGAAGTGTAATAAAGTGTCATTTGTCATGAAAAATTTATATCGAGCCCTTAAGGCTTCACAAGTTAGAGATACTTCCAGAATATTTTCGACTTTCAGGATACTGCTGTTGCAGAGCACGCAACAGATGTCAGAATGGCCGTGTCGGCGCAAAATCATAACAAACCGAGCAAGCGCATGGCGCCAGCCAGGCGGCGCGACCTGCGCGACACGCCGGCGCCAGCGCCATCGATCGATCGCCATTGTCTCGCCGCCCCGCCCCGTCGAGCCGAACACTATATAAAGCCTGCGCCGGCGCATAGCAATCAGTCGCTCTTCGGAGTCGACTCAATAAGGACTTGATCTTCTGGATCGTCCGCAACTCGCATAACTACTAAAATCCGCTACTTGGTGTGGCTGGAGTCGCCTAGGATAAGGACCGATCGTCTCAGATTGTCCGAATCCTTGTTAAGCCGACTTAATCAATCACGGAGTCGCCTAGGATAGGACCGATCGTCTCAGATTGTCCGAATCCTTGTTAAGTCGACTCAATCAATAGGGAAAGGACCGATCGCTACAGATTGTCCGATTCCTTACTAGCTACGCTGCTGTTTCTCGCTAAAATCCACTTGATAAGAATAATCCGATATTGTCCGAATTCTGACTGACTGCTTTGCTTTGTCCAGGCTACGTACGTACGTAGTGCAATTAGCACTAGTGCGGACTGATTATAAAATTAACTGATTGTTCGATTATAAAATTATTGAAAAGCATTAAAGCTGATAAGTTTCTTGCGCCCATTCTTCTTGTCAGCTAAAAAAGTCTCGAATGGGTGGTAGGAAAATATAGACGAGCAAAAGAACTCACTTTCTAAGTTTAATTAAATAAATCAATTATTCTCAGACCGTTTATAGTTATTTTACCCAACCTGATCACTTATAAGTTATCGTTTAGGTAGGTAGTTTGATAGGATGTGTTGCGGACAGCTTAATTCAGTGAAAAAGTGATTAACAAAAAGACAGTTTAGTGGACACTAAGTGCGACCTAGTGGTGAAAATTGTGTTTGTGAATATTCATGTAAGTACCTTGTTCATAAGCAATAGCTTGTTATAACTATTTGAGTTGATTAGTTTGTGTTTTTAATTACTTTGAAGTTTATTAATGTGTAACGTTCTATTTGATTTTAAAATGTAGCTTATGAAAAGTGCTGTAAAATGAAATATTTAGCGTAGCTGTAAGTTTTATAGTTTGTGAGATATTTAGGTTTTAGCTCAAATAGGTATTGTTTAGGTATTTAGGTATCCTATGCATTAAATGATTTAAAGTCTTGTTGTTTCAATTGCATTACCCGGTAAAGGTTTTGAGGTATGGGCCAGGTACTATAGGTCCAGGAGGTGGTAGTTTCGACCTGAAATGTGTCTAGGTCAAACGCCAGCCTTTGTCCTATAAGCCCTAAGGTTTTGACGAGGTACTAAGAGGTAAGACTATGTAAAATAAAGGCCTCTTGTATAGGTCTCTGATTAAAGGTAATGAGGTGCCTAAATACCTAAAGACAAAATGTAAATACTGAAAGGTACCTAAATAATAAATGAGGTAGGTAGTCTCATAAAGAGAGAGGAGTAGGGGTTTCGCTGTCCCTCTCACACCGCTGCCAAGTTGGTTGCGAGCGCGGAGTGGGGGAAGCGCACTCCCTACCACCGTTAACAAACTCGTTGTAACGTAGGGTAGAAATAAATGTAGATTTATCAAGTACCCAACTTAATTAGATATTGTAAGTTTGTGTATTAGTGTACCAGTTGCAATCATGCAACAGACTACCTCAGGGTGCGCGGACGCAGGGCGATTTGTAAGCTCGCACACCCATTTTTTCTTTGTAACCACAATATACGAGCATTCAGAGTGATTCAAGAAGGTGTTTCAATTCGTTCCCGCTTGACGTTAATATACAGTGTCGAGGTTGCCGACATCGGTAACAGTGCTTCGTGGTCCTTCAGAGCGCGGATAAGAAGAATCTGCTGCTTCGTGATCCTCAGCGCGGATAAGAAGAATCTACTGCGTGATCCTGCAGAGCGGCGGACAGGAAGAATCTGCGCGTCAAGCTAGAAGAAGCGAAGCATCACTGAAGAAAAGAAGAATCACAGTAACTAGTTGCCAATACGCGGGTGGACCGCGGCTCACACTGCCACACCCTTACGGTGCCAAGTGTGGTTAGTGTGAGTAACGCCGTTCAAGGCGGTGCAGTCTAACGGACACGGCTGCCAGCCGCCTTTTTCAAGGCAGCTGAAATTGTCCGATTACGCCGGTACGGGTTGTGTCGCACTGAGGGCCGGACTGTAGGCACTGCCGAAGCTGCCGGGCGTTCCTCCCGGTGGCCGAGCACCTCGGAGTTGCACACCCCCTCTGCCGGGTAATTCCTCCCTTCCACTCCTGCTTCAACCTCCATCCTCACCTGGGCTCCCCGCGGTAGTGTGCCCGGGCGGGATTGTTAGGAGTAGGGTATAGTAGGGCGTCAAGAAAGAAGAAAGAAGAAGATGCCAATCACAAGAAGCCAGTCTGGAGGGAAGAAGAGGGGGGCAATCACACATGAAGAGCCACCGGCGTCACCTTCGACGATCGCGCCACAGCCACCGCCACCACCACCGTTATTGACTACAGCCACGATGCAAGAAGAGGCCACAGAAAGTGGTACAGAGAGACCGTTACCGCCGCCGCCCACCAAGGAAGTTGACGATGGCAACGCCGCCGCCGCCGCCGCCACCGACACTGAGGCTTTGAGACGTAACCCGCCGTCAGTGTGTTCGTCGAGTGTCGCTGCGCGCGTCCGGCAGGCGCAACTTCGGGCCGCGGAACAGTTGGCCGAGATTAAGAGAAAAGAAATGGAACTAGAACGTGAATTAATTCAACAAAGGTTACAAGTTGAAATGGATACTATTTTGGAAGAAGAAACCCGTGCGAGCTTACCCGCCGAGAGCGTTCCAGAGAGGCTGAAAGAATGGTTGGATACCACAGCCGATCCTCGGTGTCGGGTAGATGAAAATTTAGAGAGAGACAGAGATATCGTCCCTGTCGTTTCACAAGACAGAGACAGAGATATCGCTCCCGTTATCGTGCAAGACAGAGACAGGGATATGAAGCGCAATGAGGCGCGTGCCTTAGAAATGGATAAAAACCGAACTTTTTGTGTAAATCCAATGGAGACTGACGCGAGGCCCGTAGTCGATACGAAAAAGGGCTACGGGGTGGAAAACCTCGCTGAAACATTGGACAGGGTTCTAACTAGACGACCGATGCCGCGGTACGCGCAAGAGTTGCCCGTGTTTAGTGGTTCACCGAATGAATGGTTGTTATTCAAGGCCGCAGTGCGTGATTCCACACGATTATACAAGTTCACTGCAGAGGAAAATCTAGCAAGATTACGCGTGAGCTTGAAAGGGGAGGCGAAAGAGAGTGTGTCGGCGCTATTATGGAGTGCGACCGACCCCGATCGTATCATGACCACATTAGAACAATGCTACGGCCGCCCTGAAGTGCTTATAGATAGAGCGCTCGAAGATTTGAAAAGCTTACCGCGTTCAGGTACGAGTGCTGCCGAGTTGAATGCCCTCGCTGTGAAATTGCAAAATATAGTTTGCGTTATTCAAGCGGTTGATGACCGAGGGTACCTACGAAATCCGCTATTGGTTCGAGAGGTGATAAAGAAGCTCAGCCCGCATTTGTTATCGAACTGGGTCGCCTACGCCGAGAAGAATGAATCGAGTGAACCTGACATAATTATTTTATCTCGATTTCTCATGAAAGAGGCCGACTGCGCGCTGCGTTTTGCATACGTACCGACTACGTCACAGCAAAGAGAGAACGTCGCTGTAAAAAACCGTAGCGAGAAACGCACCGATAAGAAGAAAAATGTAGCAAGAATATACACTTTGGGCCAGAAAGAGACGCCGCCTGCGCCGTGTTTACTATGTGGAAACGATCATGAAGTACCCCACTGTACTAAGTACAAAGCCATGACGATAGATGAGAGATGGCAGTGGGCAAGAAACAATGGAGTGTGCTTTCGGTGTGTGAACAATAAGCACCGGAGGTTCCGCTGTACACACAAACTATGCGGGGTGAACAACTGTAATGCGCGTCACCACGCTACGTTGCATAAGGACCGTGCCGCCAGTAATGAAGAGACGTTGGTGCGAGAGTCGCAGACTGAGACGATCGCCACGATTAATAGGGCCAACGTCGCGGCGAAAGTCATGTTAAAGGTGTGTCCAGTGACAGTAAAAGGACCCGGCGGCGCCGTACAGACATACGCGCTGCTGGACGAGGGTTCGACAGTGACGATCGTTGATCATGACCTGGCGGACGAAATAGGTGCGAAAGGGCCTGTAAGCGAATTGAGCATATGTAGTATAAATGCGCAAGGGAGCGTAGCGAACAGTGAAGACGTAAACCTAGTGTTAGTAGCAAGAGATGAAAGCACCCATCATGTTCGCGCCAAAACGATGACAAGTTTGACGCTCAATCATCAAACAGTTAGTGAAGATTGCTTACAGTACGCACACTTAAGAAGATTAGCGGCTAGTGACGTGTGTTATGACAGAGTGAAACCACGTTTACTGATCGGGGCCGATAATTGGCATTTGATTGTGTCACGAAAGTTGTTAATGGGCAACAGAAGACAACCGGTAGCGTCGCTCACGAAGCTAGGGTGGGTCATACATGGAACGGCGCCTCGAATTACGGCGCTAGAGGGCGCGTCTAACGTTTACAAGACGGAGCTCATCACACCCGAGGTTGAATTACAAGACATGGTGAAACGTTACTTTGAAATAGACGCACTCGGTATCGCTAGGAGGGAACGCGAAAACCCAATGGAAGTTAAAGCGGTGAAAGCGTTCGATGAGAGTATAAAGCGAGTCGGCGGCCAGTGCGAAGTACGATTACCATGGAAGAGAGATGACGTCACGCTACCGCCCAGTTATTATAATGCTGTGAAGCGCTTGAAATCTATAGAACGCAAGATGGATCGGTCAAGCGACTTTGAAAAAGCTTATACAACACAGATAGAAAATTTATTCACGAAAGGCTACGCGGAGCAGTGTAGTGGGAAAGAGACAGACGATCCACGAGCATGGTACCTGCCTCACTTCGCGGTCACCAACGTGAACAAGCCGGGAAAGATAAGATTGGTTTTCGACGCGGCAGCAAAAGCCAATGATGTTTGCCTCAATGATGAGCTTTTAGAGGGGCCCGATTTATTACAAGATTTAAATGGGTTGCTTTTGCGGTTCCGTGAGAAAAGGATAGCAATAACAGCCGACATTCAAGAGATGTTTTTACAAGTGAAAATTGCGCCTATAGACCAACCGGCACAGATGTTTTTATGGAGAGACGGTGATAGAGACGGGCCGCCACGAAAATATAAAATGACGTCAATGATATTTGGGGCAAAGAGTTCGCCATTCTTAGCACATAGTGTGCGCGACTGGAACGCGAGAGAGAGCGCCGATGAGTACCCGCTAGCATGTCAAGCGATAACGAACAATCATTATATGGATGACTGGGTGGACAGTTTCGATGATAAGGAACGGGCGATTACTACGATGAAGCAAGTGATTGAAGTGCACAGGCGAGCAGGATTCAAGCTGACAAGCTTCAACTCAAACGAAGCTAGAGTCTTAGCTGAGCTGCCATTAGAGAGCCGTGCTACGTCATCGCCCAAGCAACTGGGATCCAACCTAGATGACTGTGGTCGCACGCTGGGGCTACTATGGGATGCGGCGACCGACACACTGGGGTTCAATACGACGCTTGCAAGGGTACCGGCCGAAGTGAAGACGTTAGCGAGACCGCCGACAAAAAGAGAAGCGCTGAGTGCAGTAATGTCGGTTTTCGATCCGTTGGGCTTACTAAGTTACTACACCATACGAGCGAAGATTGTGTTACAAAACATTTGGAAACTAAATGTAGAGTGGGACGAGGCTCTACCAGGGCCGGAGGCCGAAGAGATAATTCAATGGCTAAAAGACATAGAAAAGCTACGAACACTAAGATTACCGCGTCTCTACGCTCGAACGGGGGGAGAGCCAAGCCGAGAACTACATATATTTTGTGACGCAAGTGAAGTTGCTTACGCGACCGCGGCTTACTGGCGCGTCAAGAATGAAGATGGTGAAATAGAAGTGACACTAGCGGCCGCTAAAGCACGGGTAGCGCCAATGAAACCACTCTCCGTACCAAGGTTGGAGTTACAAGCGAGCCTGATAGGGACGCGTCTGGCAAGCTCTATCAAGAGACAGCAAGGCTGGGAACCCGAGAAAACTGTATATTGGACGGATTCGCGTACCGTGTGGCATTGGATACGTAATGATAGCGTGCGCTACACACCATACGTGGCGCACCGCTTAGGAGAGATAGCCGAGACTACGGACGCTAGCCAATGGAGATGGGTTCCGACAGCGCTGAATGTGGCGGACGACGCAACGCGCCCAAATGTAGAGATGAAGACGTGTAATGACAGATGGTTTAAAGGACCTGATTTTTTATATGAAGATGAGGCTTTATGGCCCACATGTGAAATCGTAACGGAAGAAGACACGGTAGAGACAGTGCTCACGACAATGGGAGAAGCAAACGATAGTATGCCCCGAGCCGAGCGTTTTTCCTCATATGAACGCTTGGTGAGAGCGATGGCGAGAGTATTACTATTCGTACGCAAATGTCGTGACCGTGCCGCTACGATGAATGTAGAGCTCATAGAAGAGGCTGAGATGAGATTGCAACGAGAGTCGCAACGCCAATGTTTCGCTGAAGATATAGAACGAATCACTGCAAAGCGAAACCTCAGAGTGGGAAGCCGGCTACGAAAACTGGATCCGTATTTGGACGAACAAGGTGTGCTGCGTGCCAGGGGACGAATAAGGGCAGCGGGTGTGTCTGCCCCCGCTACTCACCCCGTAGTACTGGACGGCAGGCACCCGTATGCGCGGCTGCTGCTATATCGCGAGCACCGTCGCGCCCACCACGCGCACAATGAGCGCGTTGTGAACGAAGTCAGAGCCAAATACTGGATACTACGATTGAGACCGACGATACGTACAGTGGCTAGCAAATGCGTGTTTTGTCGTGTACGAAAGGCCCGCCCTGTGGTTCCAGTGCACGGAGATTTACCTAAGGCAAGATTACAACCATATACAAGAGCCTTTACAAACTGTGGATTGGACTATTTCGGACCAATAACCGTGACGGTGGGACGGCGGCATGAAAAACGGTGGGGCGCATTATTTACGTGTCTCACAACAAGAGCGATACATATAGAGTTGGTGGCGTCGCTATCGACAGACTCGGCAATCATGGCTTTAAGAAGAATGGGCGCGCGCCGCGGGTGGCCGCGTCTTATGTATTCAGACAATGCAACAAACTTCAGAGGCGCCGACGTAGAGTTGCGTCGTGCGATAGAAGAATGGGAACCGGCTCTACGTGATTACGCACTATCAGAGCGTATGGACTGGCGCTACATAGCGCCGGGGGCACCACATCAAGGGGGCGCATGGGAGAGGCTCGTGCGCTCAGTCAAAAGTGCGCTACGAGTCACACTGAACGAGAAGTCGCCGCGAGAAGAGGTACTAGCGACGCTGTTAGCGGAGGTAGAGCACACCATAAACGCTCGCCCGCTAACCCACGTACCAGTCAGCGAAGAAGATCCAGAGGCGCTCACCCCAAATCACTTCCTGCTGGGCGGTTCGCGCGGCCTGCCACTCACTGGGCCGTGCGAGCCAGCTTCGCGTAAGCTGTGGCGTGCTGCGCAGGCGCTGGCCGACGAGTACTGGCGCCGCTGGGTGCGCGAGTACCTGCCCGAGCTCATTCCGCGCGGGGGCGCGCGTGACGTCACGGGCCGCTCACTTAAGCCCGGTGACGTCGTCATCATCGTCGACTCCAGCCTGCCTCGCAATGTGTGGCCGCGAGGCGTCGTGACGGCGGTGCATCCGGGACCAGACGGCGAGATTCGCAACGCTGATGTTAAGACAAGAGGAGGAGTTTTTCGTCGCCCGACAACGAGATTGGCTGTCCTCCCTACTGAAGAAGAAGGTGCCGCGAGTGCTGCACCGGGGGGAGACTGTTGCGGACAGCTTAATTCAGTGAAAAAGTGATTAACAAAAAGACAGTTTAGTGGACACTAAGTGCGACCTAGTGGTGAAAATTGTGTTTGTGAATATTCATGTAAGTACCTTGTTCATAAGCAATAGCTTGTTATAACTATTTGAGTTGATTAGTTTGTGTTTTTAATTACTTTGAAGTTTATTAATGTGTAACGTTCTATTTGATTTTAAAATGTAGCTTATGAAAAGTGCTGTAAAATGAAATATTTAGCGTAGCTGTAAGTTTTATAGTTTGTGAGATATTTAGGTTTTAGCTCAAATAGGTATTGTTTAGGTATTTAGGTATCCTATGCATTAAATGATTTAAAGTCTTGTTGTTTCAATTGCATTACCCGGTAAAGGTTTTGAGGTATGGGCCAGGTACTATAGGTCCAGGAGGTGGTAGTTTCGACCTGAAATGTGTCTAGGTCAAACGCCAGCCTTTGTCCTATAAGCCCTAAGGTTTTGACGAGGTACTAAGAGGTAAGACTATGTAAAATAAAGGCCTCTTGTATAGGTCTCTGATTAAAGGTAATGAGGTGCCTAAATACCTAAAGACAAAATGTAAATACTGAAAGGTACCTAAATAATAAATGAGGTAGGTAGTCTCATAAAGAGAGAGGAGTAGGGGTTTCGCTGTCCCTCTCACACCGCTGCCAAGTTGGTTGCGAGCGCGGAGTGGGGGAAGCGCACTCCCTACCACCGTTAACAAACTCGTTGTAACGTAGGGTAGAAATAAATGTAGATTTATCAAGTACCCAACTTAATTAGATATTGTAAGTTTGTGTATTAGTGTACCAGTTGCAATCATGCAACAGACTACCTCAGGGTGCGCGGACGCAGGGCGATTTGTAAGCTCGCACACCCATTTTTTCTTTGTAACCACAATATACGAGCATTCAGAGTGATTCAAGAAGGTGTTTCAATTCGTTCCCGCTTGACGTTAATATACAGTGTCGAGGTTGCCGACATCGGTAACAGGATGAATTCAACAGATCCCCCTACACATAGTTTTGATCTCACATATACATAACTTATAACGCATCCCTTCACCTAAACATTCCTAGGAAATAGTGATTATAAATAAAAACTTTAAATGCGACCACCACTACTGGTAGGTTAGGTTAGGTTAGTGTTTTGACCACTCGCAGCGGAGCTCCATAATGCTTGCATGCATGTTGCATGCTGAATGCCTGCTTGCATGCTGCATGCCTGCCTGCATGCTGCTTGCTTGCATGCTGCTTGCTTGCATGCTGCTTGCTTGCTTGCATGCTGCATGCTGCTTGCCAGCTTGTATGCGCCATGCCTTCTTGCATGTAGAATGCTTGCCGGGGGGTGCAGGGGGGCTGGCATGCCCCCCGCTATAAAGAAAAATTTTTAACGCACTTACCAGTAGGTTAGGTTAGGTTAGTGTTTTGACCACTCGCAGCGGAGCGAGCGAAGCGAGCGGAGCTCCCTAATGCTTGCGTGCATGTTGCATGCTGCATGCATGTTGCATGCATGTTGCATGCTGCATGCATGTTGCATGCATGTTGCATGCATGTTGCATGAATGCCTGATTGCTTGCTTGCATGCTGCTTGCATGCCTGCTTGCATGCTGCATGCCTGCTTGCATGCTGGGTGCCTGCTGCATGCCTGCTTGCATGCTGCATGCCTGCTTGCATGCTGCATGCCTGCTTGCATGCTGCATGCCTGCTTGCTAGCTGCACGCTTGCATGCATGCTGAATGCCTGCTTGCACTGCATGCAATTGCATGCTTACCTACTCATTATATTTAAAAATGTATTATTATAATTTTATAAATCAAAAATATAAATAAATATATTTTATAAATAAATATATCCACTCATAAGGAAGGCTTGTGCCCCAGCAGTGGGGACATTCAATATGGCTGATGGACAAATCAAATATGAGTAAACAATTTTTCACTCCTCTTGCTCAAAAAGTGCGTCATTGTAACGTACAAGAGTCGAGATAAAATACCATAATAAGCCCTAGGGGATAAAGTTTTTTCTTTTTTAATGTTTGTCTATTACCAATGAGCGTACTAAAACGAAAAAGTTTTTATTCATAATCACGAATAAAAACTCGCTCGACTTAATACTGGGGGTCTATTACGAAAAGTTTAATGCGATACACGCGGCTGCGTCCGTGCTTCGTTCTGATTGATTCCTATTACAAAGCACTTGCGTATGCGATATTGCAAAGTGATTGCGTAAATTTGACAGTTTCTCTCTAGTGGATCCGTCATTATTCGTTCAATAGACTATGGACTACGATAGCTACATTGAAAATATTTGTAATAACTATAACCGACGAACTGCGGACGACTATCGTGACCAAGTTTCGTAATAGGCCCCCAGTTTCTCATTCTTATTTTTGAAAATGGAACTAAAAGCATCTCTTCGGTAAAATCATAGACATATCTCTGTGTACAGAGTGAATCGTAGAATGCGTGTTTGTGTTGCTTAGCTGCTACAGCAGAAATTAAAAAAGGTGCCATGGCGCGAAATCTTTAGAATTTTTTTATAATTACAAACTGATTGAATTGTGTGACTGTAATTGGAAACAAATAATTTTAATCTTCTGCCGTCAAGCACAAATCATTTATTTAAATATTGTACAAAAAGTTTATGAAGTGGAGGAAAAAAAAACGAGTGGATTCGTTTACGGAAGTAAGTAAGTAGGTATAAACTATTTAATATTGTATTTTATTTTCTCGCAATCGTAGTGAAAAGTATAGTGTAACACACGACGCTAAAACCCATTGTAACTCGGTTTCTATTTATTCCCTCGCTAAAGCTCGGGAATAAAAATACCTCGTATGCAATGGGTACTTTTAGCGTCTTGTATAACAATCTACTATTATTTTAGTTCCAGAATTTTGTCGTTTTAAATTGAAATTGAGATTTCAAAGCTCTCAAAAATTCTCTATTAGTTTAATAAATAAATTATCTTGATTGGTCAAATTCTTATTAATTCTATAAATATGAATTATGCTGGCTTCTTTCATTATTTCTTTGCTGAAATAATAGAAAACAAGGTTTGTTTTGCCAAATATTGTAATAAGTAAGTATTATGGAAAATCATTGTTATAGATAATAACATTATTTTAAATGAAGAGTATGGCAAATAAAATTATGTATTAAGAACAATATGTAATTTGATTGTTTATGACCAATGAAATTATGGCAAATATATCATTATGTTTAATGAATTTATGGCATATGCAGTTATGGCAAATGAAATTATTGCATTTAAAATTATGGAAAACATTAGTAAACCCTTAAGAATAAAGTTGAATATTGCATAGCATTAATTGACGCTTCGCCAGAGATTTGACGAAATTTAGTACATTTTTATTGATTTCTGAAATACTGGATCATTTATTAAAAATGTACTCAGTTTTTTTTTTGTTAGATCGATAAAAAGCTATCCTTTTTGCATAAAAAATCATATCACTGTCGTTGTAAATTACGAAATCTGACAAATCTGAAATTCGACGATGTCACTAGTGACTCGGTAGCTCAGCGGTCAGAGCATTGGACCGGATATCCAAAGGTCGCTGGTTCGATTCCCGTCTGAGTATTGATCTGGTGCGAGTCGTATTTTTTCTAGTATATTATTTAGTATTGTATAGAAATCTGACGGTTTGAAATTTATTTTTATAAGTTTTTATGGTGTTATTCAGGATTTTTTTACAGAGTTACCATGCCATTTTTCAATATTCGGTTCGGTTACTTTGTTTCTATTTCAGTCTACAGTAATTTTTGTGAAGTAGAATTCTACATCAGTTATTCACATTGGAAGTTCAAAAATCAGACTTTTCATCAGATCGTGAACTGGCCTCGCCTTAATAACTAACAGGTAGATAATTTAGAATTATTTATTCTGTGCTAGTATGTCATCACACCTGTTTAACAGGACCGATCTATAATTAAGTAGGTACTGTATAAAATATGTAATGCAGCTTCACAGTAGGTATTGATTGATGTGATATGATGAGAAGATGCATGAATGGAATGTTTGAAGTGCAACCAGAATTTTATCTGTTCAGTTCAGCGACGCACGCAGAGGTCAAGATTACAAGGTTATCAGCACAGGTTAATAATGAAATAGATTGCAAAAAGAGCACTTACATCGTCTAGACAAAAATCCACGTGTATTAATGTAAGGTATATTTTTTTATCGTTCGCGCGAATCTTCGACATTTATGGACCGATTTAGATGATTCTTTTTTTATTCGATTGAGTATATGATTTTGCATCAACAACCTTGACGACTTTGTTATTTATGAACCGAATTAGATGATTTTTTTTGTGTTAGAAAAGGGATACCTTTAGTGTAGTCTTTTAACCGACTTTAACCCGGCGTCATTGTGGCGGAAAAAAGTTACACTAACGTTGAGGTGGGTCATCATGACCCTGGTTACAATTGTTAAAATTTTGCCTAGTATAAAATAATTTTAAATTTTTCAAATTTTATATTAATTATAAATACTGTATTTATAATCAGTAGCAGCAATAAAACACATTGGTAATGAGTGAAATAATCTTTATTTTTCGTTTTTCTTATAGACTATTAATTATACAACAAAACTGTAACTCTTTTCTTAATTTTCTTATATCAACAAAAAACAATATCGTTTCTAACAAATACTTACTTAAATAAAATCTATACTACCTTACCTCTCTATCATTGGAAGATAAGAACGAACGACGAACACTAACATGATCTTCATATAAAATATATATAAAAAGTATATGGCACAAAACAGCAACGTCGCCGTTGAGCTGGGTCATAATTACCCTGTCGCAGGTTCACACACGTGTTGCTCGTTGCGCTGGTGATGGACGAATGAAGTGAGATACGCGAAGGGGAGGGGTGATCTTTAGCTGCAGCTACTGAGACAGACAGTTGTGGGTGGCAATTATTTCTAAGCAGTTTTCCGTATGCAAAACATGCAGGGTCATATTGACCCTGCCTCAATGACGCCGGGTTAATAAAATAATAAAAAAATAATGTATGTTTCTCTGCGATTATCTCACGTTTGGCTGAGCCGATTTTTCTACCTAAATAATATACCTACACTAGCTTCCGCCCGCGACTTCGTCCGCGTGGACATTCGATAAAATCCTCATGTTTTAATTTCATTAAATTCTGACCAGCCGTTTTTACGTGATTAGGCGGGTTCCCACCAAACGCGCTGCCTCGCGAGGCAGGACGTTTGCCGGACGGGCCTCGCACGAGGCTGCTCGCTTGGTGGGGACCCGCCTTATCACGTAAAAACGGCTGATCAGAATTTAATGAAATTAAAACTTGAGGATTTTATCGAATGGCTGTACTCATAATAATAAATAAATAAATTATTGAATGTCCACGCGGACGAAGTCGCGGGCGGAAGCTAGTTCCCGTTCCCGTCCCTGTCCCCGTCCCCTGGATGTGCATGTCCAGGTTCAATCATGTCCACCGTGTTGGACTTCAAAATAAATCTCATTTTCGCAATCACCATCCCATAAAACCTCAAGAACGACATCCATATAAATTTTTTATGTTTACTCACCCCATTTACCCCTAAGTAGTTGATTTTCAAAATTACAAAATATATGTTTGCCTATTTATTTTTAGATGTGCTCCTACGAAGTTTAAAGTTGTAATGTCTATTTTATATTATTTTTCTATACAAAATTTGAACCCCATTTTCACCCCTTTAGGGGTCAAATCATGTCCACCGTGTTGGACTTCAAAATAAATGTCATTTTTGCAATCGTCATCCCAGAAAACTCTATCTTTTTTTTGGTTTTTTACCCCTTTTCACCCTTATTTCATCCCCATTGGGGTTGAAATACTAACAATAACAATATAAGTTGCGTTAGATTTCCATCCATAAGCCTAAGTTATAAATTTAGCTATTTTTACTTTGAAAATAAAGGATTTTCTTCAATACACAACTTCATCCCCCTATTGACCCCTTCGGGGGTAGAATTTTGAAAAACACTGCGACCCGTATTTATTAATTTTCAATGGTCAGCCTAATCACAAAATTTGAAGATCCTAGCTTCAAAACTGAGGGACTTTTATACAAACTTTGGCCTCCCGTTTCACCCCCTTGGGGGGTGAATTTTGAAAAATCCATTCTTAGTGCACCCCTGGACCTCATAAGGAACCTATGTGCAAAATTTCAAGTCTCTAGGTTCAGCGGTTTGGGATGTGCGTTGATATCTCACTCAGTCAGTCAGTCAGTCAGGACTTTGAATTTTATATATATAGATAGATTATTTTTCTATACAAAATTTGAACCCCATTTTCACCCCTTCAGGGGTCAAATCATGTCCACCGTGTTGGACTTCAAAATAAATGTCATTTTTGCAATCGTCATCCCAGAAAACCCCAATAACGACATCCATATCTATTTTTGGGGTTTTTTACCCCTTTTC
This sequence comes from Agriphila straminella, assembly GCA_950108535.1. Lineage (NCBI taxonomy): Eukaryota > Metazoa > Arthropoda > Insecta > Lepidoptera > Crambidae > Agriphila > Agriphila straminella. Next base: position 5,615,395 of record OX467306.1, on the reverse strand, counting down.
ACCCTTATTTCATCCCCATTGGGGTTGAAATACTAACAATAACAATATACGTTGCGTTAGATTTCCATCCATAAGCCTAAGTTATAAATTTAGCGATTTTTACTTTGAAAATAAAGGATTTTCTTCAATACACAACTTTATCCCCCTATTGACCCCTTCGGGGGTGGAATTTTGAAAAACGCTGAGACCCGTATTTATTAATTTTCAATGGTCAGCCTAATCACAAAATTTGAAGATCCTAGCTTCAAAACTGAGGGACTTTGTTTACTAAATTGTAAATATTTCGGAAAAAAACCGACTTTAGGAATAAATTAAAAAAGGGTCCTAGGGTTTAGCTACAAAATGGCGAAATTTTTTTGAAAATCTGTTAATAATTGTGACCTGTAGGTGATCCCTTTAGATTTGGAATTGTAAAACAACGGGTGTTTCCGTACATAACAAGTGATGTAGCTTCTATGATTATTGACCGATCGTCATGGAAATGATGCAGTGTCAGTGTCAAAAGATGCAGAAGCAGAAAAGAAGTGCATTCGTTGGAATTTTGTAAATCGGTTAATAACATTTCGGCCGCGTCGAGGCAGACAGCGTAATTAATAGGTATTACCTAGTTAACTTTAAAAATATAATAGAAATATGCAATTTTTGGTTTTTCGTAAATTTTTGTATTCATTTTCAATGCTCCGATTCTTGCGGGGACTGCAAAATCTGGGATTTTTTTATTTCTATTGATGCGTCAAATGTGAGGTTGCTATGGAAACAATTTCTTGTTTCAAAAATATTCAAAGGCCGAAACTCTTATTTCTAAAGATTTTATTTAGTTCAACAAAATGGTCTATGGGCGTTAACTGGGTTTAAAAACCCAGCAGTCGGGTCAAAATCGGGTCCTTTGTCCATCTCTTATTATGTATGTGATTAAACATTTAAATATTAATTTAAAAACTACCCCCGATCTGACACAAAACCTTTAAAAAAGTAAAAAATAAAATACGGGGTTGTCTGTCGCGTCAGGGGACCCCTAAAGTAAAGAAATATTTTCATTATTGTCGCTAGGTATAATAACCTGGCTGAATCTGGGTATTTTTGCAGTACCCACCATGAGTTTTTCATGTTGGGGCCTTGGGGATAGGGTTACCAGATGACTATAAAATCCTGACAAAAAGCCTGATTTCTACTAAAAAGTCCTGACATTATTCTATGTTTTAGTTGTGTTGATTATTTACTGCAAATATTGGTTGATTGTTACTAAAGATCCTGACATGTCAGGTCAGAATCAGAAGATAGTTTATGCTGAAATTACACAGTTCACTTCTGCCTTTCAATTTGAATGAATAATCCAAATCGAATCATAACATTATGTAAACCATTCAATGTCTTTGCTGAACAGAATTTGGTTGAACCTTGTAATTTCAGCATTTGTATTGTAATGAATAATTTTATTTACCTCAACCCATAGTGGTTCCACGGCACGTGGACATCGCTCATATATAGCGAGCCCATGAGAAAAGTCGATGACCTCATCTTCAGTGCCATGAATTACAAGGACTGGAGAGGTAACCTTTGGAATTTTGTCGATACTGCAACAAAATAGAATGGAGGTCAAAAGTTTGCTTTCTGCCCGCTTATACAGGGTGGATTTTGAGACTGTACATTAAAGGCAGGTACTTAACCGTTATAGTTACAGGAAAAACGTTCCTAGAAGACCATCAATAACTTTATAAGATATTCTGAACTGCATTAATTTTCAATGTTGACGACTCTGTATGAAATATACAGGGAGAAAAAACCAGTCCTTGACGAGTTTCTTGTCGGTTCTTCTCGTTACAAGGTCTCCCGCTTAGGGTTTGCAAACTGATGGCGTAGCTTCTATGACATTTACAAGTGCTTGTAACAGCCTAGACTGAATAAATTATTTTTGAATTTTGAATTGCATTCACAGATTTTGGAAAAAAATACCGTTAGCAAAAAAATGCTAAAATACCAAAAACATTATTTGTATGTGTGTGTAGAAGTTGTAGAAAATTGTACCTGCGCCTGCGTGTGAAGTGAAGCCAGTGTTGTGACTTACCTACTGTAGTTTCTGTACTCAAATTTTAGTTGGCCTTAAAGAGCATTACAGAGGTTATCACAGCAAGAAATAGGACCGTTTGTTTGGCAACAAAGAATATTTCGAGTTGATTTATCGTTTTTCATACAAAATGTGTGGGAAAAGTTATTGCCGATTTCAGTCGTTTCTAGTACTCATTCCTTAAATGGTCCCATATACAGTCTTGATCCCCACGTGAAATAGGATCGATTGGCATATTTTTTTTTTGTATTTTAGATTTTTTTTTGCTAACGGAATTTTTTTTTCAAAATCTGTAATTATACAGTTCAGAATATCTTAAAAAGTTATGAATGGTCTCCTAGGAACGTTTTCCTGTAACTATAACGGTTAAGGTACCTGCCCTTAATGTACCCTCTCAAAAATCCACCCTGTATACTATATTCTCAAACTAAATAACTCAAAAATGGGCAACAAATTAAAAAGGAGTACCTACAAATGTAAACAAAGGTGCAAACAATATTGCAGTGTACTTGTAGTGCAATTTAGTGTGGTAAGCAATTGCTTACCACACGAAATAATTCCTCAACATAATTATGTTGAGGAATTATTTCTAGAAACCAGTATGAAAATGGAAGTCATGCATCATTAAATAACTTTAATGCTAAATCATGTTCGCTGAAGTCTGTTTATGTAGGTACATGTTTTGAGTATGATTATTTCTTACATGGCCCAATTAATAAATAGAGCTCAATCGTTATTAAGTTAGTGGAAAAGAAATCAGGGTACAGTAGAGTTCATTAATATGTTGGCACTTTTGGCAAGATGTTGACTTTTATTACAAACGCAGGTTAATGAACTGTCAAAGGTGGCTAAGGTATTATCAGTATTATATTATCTGTGGTATTATTGAACTTAACAGTACCTACTTTCCTTTATACTCAGAAAGAAAATCAAAGTGATTAAAAAAAAGGATAATCCCTTAAATGTGAATAAATTTTGTTTGTATTAAGAATTATAGAATTGTGGTGGATTAATTTCAGTCTAGTTCATATTTTGATAATGGCAGTTCTCAAAATCCAGGGTCCCTCCTGTTTTTATACAGGATATCCCAAAACTTTGCCACATGGAGGGAAAGTACCTTAAATATTGAAGAAAGGAAATTTTACTGATAGAAAAGGCTTCATTTTATTTTTAAAAAGAAACGGAAATGCCTAATATGATTCGTTACAAATTGATACAATCTGTAAATGTTATACATGGTCTTCCTTTTGTTTAAGATACTGGTGTCCGTTACGCCAGCAAGAAAGTAGCTTCTAGAGGGAAACGAGTTTGATGAATAATTTGTGCGTAATTCGGTGTAAATGTGCGCCAAATAAAAAAATTTGTGGGCCCCATACTTTTGGAATAAAACGGGAAAAACGAATCCTGCTGGGGTAACGGTGCTCCAGCAGGAAGAATCTAAACTAATGATCGGAGAGAAATAAAAGATATATGGGCGGGTAGCTTGATACTAGCAAGAAATGTGCGCCAAATATATAATTTGTGGGCCTTACAGTTTTGGAGATATTTGATTTCCTGCTGGCGTAACGTTTTGCCGAATCCCAGATCTCGGAAACTACTAAATGTGCGATCTTACAGTAAACACATATAAGTAGCCCCTAATTTGTGCTATTTGTGCGGTAGAAAACATTTCAAAAATATTCACAGATTTTGAAGTAATCAGCCATTTTCTGAAAACAGAAAAAAAAATCTAGCTCCTAAACTATTACATAAATAAAGAAACCAGAAACAGTGTTCTATTCTTCTTGTTATTTCTCATTACCATAAAAAGTTTGAAAATCCCACATTTACGCGTTTTTGAATAATACCCATATGAAGGTGAGACTGACCAAGTTATGACTTTGACGGTCAGCAGGATAAAAATATCAGAGATTATTTAGATCCTAGCCCAATGAATAATTTGTGCGGTTACTGAAGTACACGCTCTGAAAATTTCAGTTTCAAATTTTTCGTATTTAAGTAAATATCAATAAAAATCTGAAACAACTGTCATTATTCCGATTAACCGACCAAATTCGATAGACCACTAAAAAGCGATGCGTTCATACATTTTGATGACCTCCTTTAATGTGTCGTATTATGCAGAAAAATTGTTTGTACAGTCGCGTTCATAACTTTTTATTGGCAATGTGAGTAAATAGTGTTTTAACATTTAAATACATAGTTTGTGCCTTTATACATACCTGTGTGCCTATAGTATATAGCATTGATATGTTACATTATGTCCAGGGCCCTATTTCACCAAGTCGACATTTGTCAGTGACATAATATGTCGGTTAATTTTACATTTAGTCGTTACTTTAATTAGGGACAGGTATGTTGTGAAACAGGGATATTTTTTACAGGTAAACATATTTGTAGATTTGTCAGTGATTCTTGACATGAGATTGGAGCCGAGTCAAGTTTGCATGACAATTGTCGACTTGTAAAAATTATCCACTGTTTCACAACATAATTGTCCTATTAAAGTAAAAAAGACGAGCCGATTCCGAAGGTATAATGTCCGAGAGCCCATACTTTGGCAATGTATGTATCTCGGGCCCTAACCCGACAGGGCTTACGCTTTCGATTGGGTTATAATTATTATATTATTATTGAAAGTAGTGTTTGCAATTTTTTGATGTTGGTGTCATGAAAAAGTGTTTTTGGCACGATTTTAATGTTAGATTTGGAATCCAAAATGGCGGCCGCACATTGGCGAATTTGTTTATATTGGTATATTTTTTTGGGCCTATTTCGATGAAACTTTGTTTTGGAACTATTTTGACAAGAAAATAACAATGCAATGTTAAAATAATAAACAATCCAAGATGGCGGCCTACTTTTTTGTTTGTGGGCCGATTTCGATGAAACTCGGGTTTTGGTACTATTTTGGAAAGAAAACAGCAACGCAATGTTACAAATATAAAAAAATCCAAGATGGCTGCTATCTTTTTTGTTTATGGGCCGATTTCGATAAAACTCTGTTTTCAGAACTATTTTGATAAGAAAATAACAATGCAATGTAAAAAAAATAAAAATCCAAGATGACGGCTATCTTTTTTGTTTATGGGCCGATGCCTACACACATGGGAAACAGGCGTGAGTATATGTATGTGTATGTATGTATCGATGAAACTCGGTTTTGGTACTATTTTGACAAGACAACAGCAACGCCATGTTAAAAAAATTAAAAATTCAAGATGGCGGCCATCTTTTTTGTTTGCAGGCCGATTTTGATAAAACTATCGTTTTTGCTAAAATTTTGACAAGAAAACAGCAATGCAATGTTAAAATGTAAAAAAATTCAAGATGGCGGCCAACTTTTATGTTAGTAAGCCGATTTCGATGCAACTTGGTTTTTGGTACTATTTTGATAAGAAAATAGCAACACAATGTTAAAAAATTAATAAATTCAAGATGGCGGCCAACTTTTTTGTTAGTGGGTCGATTTCGATGAAACTCGGTTTTTGGTACCTACTATTTTGATAAGAAAATAGCAACGCAATGTTAAAAATGCAAAAAATTTAAGATGGCGGCCAACTTTTTTGTAAGTGGGCCGATTTCGATGAAACTCGGTTTTGGTACTATTTTGATAAGAAAATAGCAACGCAATGTTAAAAAAAATAAAAAATTCAAGATGGCGGTCAAATTTTTTGTATGTGCATTGCTATTTTTTTGGGGTAAAAAACATCATAAGAGATAGATATATAGATATATAAGATAAGTAGCAATGTATCACATTCATCTGTGAACTGAAACCGGTCGCTATGTGGTTTCTAATTAGATAATCAGCCTGCTGGTTTCTAATCTTGTCATCAAGTTCTGAGTTATGTTCAAAATGTCAAGTCTCTAGCTCATCGAGAAGCTAATAAAACGAACAGACATAAATACACAAATAAATAAACATAGACAAGAAAGCGACATAAAAAATGAGATAAAATAAAAGTAATGAATTTACTAACATTTATCAAATAAAACTAAAATTTACATCATCTACACACAGGTATATTGTTATACTCTTGTTTAAAACAATATACAACCCTTACACTTTTTATTCGTCGTGCCGACTGTCGGCTTTTTCGCCAACACAAAAGGCAATGATCGACTGTATGAACTAAATACTCTTTATGTTTGATTTATTATATTTTTTTAACATTGCGTTGCTGTTTTCTAGTCACGAAAATGCGAACGTCATGAAATCGGCCGACCCAAAATTATGATCTCCATTTGGATTTTTATTTTTATTTATGATTGCTTTGTTATGTTCTTGTCAAAATAGTACCAAAAACCGAGATTCATCGAAATCGGCCCACAAACAAAAAAGATGGCCGCCATCTTGGATTTTTTTACATTGCTTTGTTATTTTCTTGTCAAAATAGTACCAAACCTCGAGTTTTATCGAAAACTGCCCACAAACAAAGAAGATGGCCGCCATCTTGTTTTTTTTTTATTTTTTTTACATTGCTTTTTTATTTTCTTGTCAAAATAGTACCAAAAACCGTGTTTCATCGAAATCGGCCCGGCCTACAAACAAAAAAGATGGCCGCCATCTTAGATTTTTATATTTTTAACATTGTGTTGCTGTTTTCTTGCCAAATAGTACCAAAACCCGGGTTTCATCGAAATCGGCCCACAAACTAAAAAGATGGCCGCCATCTTGGATTTTTATTTTTTTAACATTGCTTTGTTATTTTCTTGAGAAAATAGTACCAAAAACAGAGTTTCATCGAAATCGGCCCACAAACAAAAAAAAATGGCCGCCATCTTGGATTTCTTATATTTTGACATTGCGTTGCTGTTTTCTTGTCAAAACAGTATCAAAAACCGAGTTTCATCGAAATCGGCCCACAAACAAAAAAGATAGCCGCCATCTTGGATTTTTTAACATTGCTTTGTTATTTTCTTGTCAAAAACCGAGTTTCATCGAAATCGGCCCACAAACAAAAAAGATGGCCGCCATCTTGGATTTTTTAATATTTTCAACATTGCGTTATTTTCGTGTCAAAATGGTACAAAAAACCGAGTTTCATTGAAATCGGCCCATAAACAAAAAAGTTGGCAGCCGCCATCTTAGAACTTATTTTTTCCTTATTAATAACTTATTTAATATTTATTTTGTACTTATTTAGCCCTAAATTAGTAATGATTTACAATTAAAATTATTATCATTATACATATAAATTCCTTTATTTGAAAAAAAATTACTATAAAAAATTACAATAATTAATTCAAAGAATAAAACAAGAATTTTGAAGTGACTATCTTATTTTTCCTAATTATTTTTGAAATTCAAAAAGGCAAATCACAATGTGCCAACGTGTTAGTCGTTGCGTCACCTGTCTAGACGAACGGCGCTTTTTCGCCAACACAAAGGGCGATGTCCGACTGTAAGAAGAATACTCTCTCGGCTGTGGTAGTAGTTTTGCCTACTATATATTTTTGCAAAAAATATAGTAGGCGAGCCCGCAATATAGTAGGATATTATATAGTAGGGTTGGCAACCCTAGTTGAAACCGCCGCCCGCCGAGCCGTGCCCCGCGACGACGACGGACGGCGAGTTTTGGTGTAGCAAGTAGGTATTTATTGTAATAATACTATTATTTATTCTGTGATAGATAATATTTTATTTAGGTAAGTACTTACAATGCGATTAATTTTACAACAGAAGTGAGTGGTCAACTTCAGAGCGCTAGCATGCGGTATAAAACAACGTTTTTTAATCTGTAAAATTTTCTCTTTTCCATAGGTACCTACCTACATTCTCTAGTGAAGTTGCAGCGGATCACTGTCTATTGTCAATTTAATCGCATTGTAATTGTATGTATATGTTTGACAAAAACACGAAATAAAATTACAAAACATCCTTTATTTTTTGAATAAAATAATGTTAAAATGGTTAAACTTCTTTTAATTCAAGTAAAAATGAAATAAAAGAGATATAACTTCATTTTTTTATTAAAATAAAAGCACTCACTCAAATCACTTTTTTACTTAAGTGTACGCAGACGTGACGTGTACAAACCTGCTCGACAACAAATTTAAGGAGGTCATCAAAATGTATGAACGCATCGCTTTTTAGTGGTCTATCGAATTTGGTCGGTTAATCGGAATACTGACAGTTGTTTCAGATTTTTATTGATATTTACTTAAATACGAAAAATTTGAAGCTGAAATTTTCAGAGCGTGTACTTCAGTAACCGCACAAATTATTCATTGGGCTAGGATCTAAATAATCTCTGATATTTTTATCCTGCTGACCGTCAAAGTCATGACTTGGTCAGTCTCACCTTCATATGGGTATTATTCAAAAACGCGTAAATGTGGGATTTTCAAACTTTTTATGGTAATGAGAAATAACAAGAAGAATAGAACACTGTTTCTGGTTTCTTTATTTATGTTATAGTTTAGGAGCTAGATTTTTTTTTCTGTTTTCAGAAATTGGCTGATTACTTCAAAATCTGTGAATATTTTTGAAATGTTTTCTACCGCACAAATAGCACAAATTAGGGGCTACTTATATGTGTTTACTGTAAGATCGCACATTTAGTAGTTTCCGAGATCTGGGATTCGGCAAAACGTTACGCCAGCAGGAAATCAAATATCTCCAAAACTGTAAGGCCCACAAATTATATATTTGGCGCACATTTCTTGCTAGTATCAAGCTACCCGCCCATATATCTTTTATTTCTCTCCGATCATTAGTTTAGATTCTTCCTGCTGGAGCACCGTTACCCCAGCAGGATTCGTTTTTCCCGTTTTATTCCAAAAGTATGGGGCCCACAAATTTTTTTATTTGGCGCACATTTACACCGAATTACGCACAAATTATTCATCAAACTCGTTTCCCTCTAGAAGCTACTTTCTTGCTGGCATAACGGACACAAGATACTGTATCACTTAAGAAAAAATAATCCTTATTAGTAACCCTTTCGATTGGTATCGTAAAAATAATTTAAAAAAAAAACCTTTTTGGTGGGTTCGATTTCTGGTTAAGGCAGGCGAGCTTTTTTTAAAAACAAAATGAAATCTTTCAGTAAAATTTCGCATCTACAATATTTAAGGTACTTTTCCTCTGTGTGGCAAAGTTTTGGGACACCTGTATATTGTTTATAGTATTTTCTTAGTATAGGTACTTCTTCTTCTTCTTCTACTTCTTCATTCAACAAATTAATATCAGTTCATGTTTATTGGTAACTGCATTAATACAATGTAAGCATTTGGTGGGCTTATTATAAAATTAACAATCTCATAGCTGTTTAGAGAGCTCATATGATTAGTATTAAAAATTTGTCTTACCTAGGAAAGGCATCAAAAAACCATGTTCTCTTGGTATTTGGGAATGCAACTCGCATGCCAGACATCAGGGGTGAATGTAGCACCACAGCACCAACTTCATATCGGGCAGCCAAGTCTACAGTTGGCACAGTTCCGATGCTCTGACCATATAATATGATATTTTCTGGACTGATACCATAGCGTGTACGGAGAGCTTGCCATGCAGCGTCTATATCAGCGTATAAGTTCTTCTCCGACGGCTTTCCACCACTCACACCGTATCCAGAGTAATCATAACTGAATATATTACAATTTATTCTAGTCCCTAACCCTAAGTAAAAACTACTCATTTGACCCAGATCTACGGCATTTCCGTGTGAAAATAAAATTGTAAAGCGCGCATTAGGACTACAGCGAACAAAGAGACAAGCTATTCTATTTCCCCTTGACGTTCTCGAATAGAAACCTTCGATGTTTTCTTTTTCTCGCTCTGAATACTGCCATTCTGCTCGTTCTGTTAAAGTCAATGAGAATTTCGACCCCGTTTCATCAGGTGTGAATGCATACGTGGGTTCTGGAGGCAGGAACGCTAGCTTAGCCGCAATTTTTCCTGGGCATGGCGGACAACAAAACAGGCAACAAAGTTCACTAAAACTTAATCCGTTCATGGTGAAAATATACTTATATTCATGAGAAAACTATTGAACACTACACTTTACAAAACCATAAGTAACAAATTACTGATCATGGTAAAAAATAAAAGAATTTCACAAAGTTGACAGAAAGTCAACATATTTCATTTCAATCAGCCATGACGGATTTTTTTTTTAATAGCTCTCTAAATAAAGCTCCTAATACATGGCCAGTTAGACTATAGAGGGCCCCATTCACGCCCCGTTTTGCACCAAGCGATCTTACGCACGAGCGTTTATTCGACGTTGAACGGAGCGCAATACTTGGCTTCTCTACGAAATAACTTGAAAGTTGAAAGGTTTATTAGATGACAAGCTTCCGCCCGCGACTTCGTCCGCATGGACATTCGATAAATCCTCATGTTTTAATTTCATTAAATTCTGATCAGCCGTTTTTACGTGATAAGGCGGGTTCCCACCAAGCGCGCTGCCTCGCGAGGCAGGACGTTTGTTGCACGGGCCTCGCACGAGGCTGCTCGCTTGGTGGGGACCCGCCTAATCACGTAAAAACGGCTGATCAGAATTTAATGAAATTAAAACATGAGGATTTTATCGAATGTCCACGCGGACGAAGTCGCGGGCGGAAGCTAGTTTATAATATTCAGAATTGTATCCATCCAGATATTAGTATACTGTTTCCGTTCCCGTTCCCGTCCCTGTACCCGTCCCCTGGATGTGCATGTCCAGGTCCAATCATGTCCACCGTGTTGGACTTCAAAATAAATGTCGTTTTTGCAATCGTCATCCCAGGAAACCCCAATAACGACATCCATATCTATTTTTGGGGTTTTTACCCCTTTTCACCCCCATTTCATCCCCATAGGGGTTGCATTGCAATACTAACAATAACAATATTCGTTGCGTTAGATTTCCCATCCATAAGCCTAAATTATAAATTTAGCGATTTTTACTTCGAAAATAAAGGATTTTCTTCAATACACAACTTCATCCCCCTTTTGACCCCTTCGGGGGTAGAATTTTGAAAAACGCTGAGACCCGTATTTATTAATTTTCAATGGTCAGCCTAAACACAAAATTTGAAGCTCCTAGCTTCAAAACTGAGGGACTTTCATACAAACTTTGGACCCCCGTTTCACTCCCTTGGGGGGTGAGTTTTGAAAAATCCTTTCTTAGTGCATACCTAGACCTCATAAGGAACCTATGTGCAAAATTTCAAGTCTCTAGGTTCAGCGGTTTGGGCTGTGCGTTGATATCTCACTCAGTCAGTCAGTCAGACTTTGAATTTTATATATATAGATGTGAATCTACTGACTAGAGAGGTACGAGAGCACCTTAACCAGACATTCCTGAGACGGTGGATTGGGCGTGGCGGCCCGATTCCTTGGCCTGCGCGTTCACCAGACTAACCCATAGATTTTTTTCTGTGGGGATATTACAAAGAGATGGTATATGCAAACGAAACAAACACTGAAGCAGAGCTGCGTAAAAGAGAAGCAGAAATAAAAATCAAAGAAAATACTGGTGGCTTCCGAAATTTAAAACCAATTTTTTTAAGGCGTTGTAGGTTGTGCATTGAAGTGGAAGGGAGACATTTTGAAAACTTATTGTGAAATAAATTTAATTGTTAAATTTGTAATACCTAATTGTTTTATTTATTATGATTTTATCCTTAAAATAACTTACTAAATGACATCGATGTTACCGCTTCGTAATAACTAAACTTTTAAACTTTTAAAGGTTGTTTTTAATTCTTTATTCAATAAACATTGTAATTTTTATTTTAGTAAGAATCATTTTGTGAATGACAAAATAGCCAATAAAAAATCCTGTAAAATTTCACCTTTGATCATTTGAAGGCAGATTTCGGCTAAAAAAGCCTATTAAGCACCTCTTTTTTTTGATTATAATTAAAGCTTAGGGTTTAGTGAAGTTTTTAATATAACTTAAAAGTCGTGGTACTTTTTTTTAAATTTTTGATTCAAAGTTTAAATTTAACTATGACTTATACAATACTAAATAATATACTAGAAAAAATACGACTCGCACCAGATCAATACTCAGACGGGAATCGAACCCGCGACCTTTGGATATCCGGTCCAATGCTCTGACCGCTGAGCTACCGAGTCACTAGTGACATCGTCGAATTTCTTCTAGTATATCCTACCCTTACGCTGCAAGCCAACGTTATTTCACCAATGTGAGGAATTACCTCGACATTCAATTGAAATATCTTTCCAGATATTTGGCAATCGATTAAGATGAAATAGCTATATAATTTTTAAATTTGAGGTTTTTTGCATTCACAATGCTATTTTTATACAATACTAAATAATATACTAGAAAAAATACGACTCGCACCAGATCAATACTCAGACGGGAATCGAACCCGCGACCTTTGGATATCCGGTCCAATGCTCTGACCGCTGAGCTACATATGTCAGGTCTATGTCATATATAGGTATATGTCAGGTCGCGGGTTCGATTCCCGTCTGAGTATTGATCTGGTGCGAGTCGTATTTTTTCTAGTATATTATTTAGTATTGTATAAAAATAGCATTGTGAATGCAAAAAACCTCAAATTTAAAAATAACTATGACTTGCTTTCACCTCAATTTTTTACTGTCGGTCAATATTTTTGTAACTTACGTTAATGACAGGAAGCTGAGTATTTTATGTGTAAAAGTACAAGTTATGAGGTCTATGTTGCAAAAAATAAATAAAAAAAGATGCATAATTTCCGAAAAAAAAAATTTTAGTCTGTCAAGTCGAAAATTCTCAAAATTAAAAAAAACATAGCTCGAAAACTACAAAAAATCGCTGAACATACATAGGGTATTTCCGGGCACAACTAGATGTGAGAAAACCAAAAAAAAATTGTGTCACCGTTTGGGCCACCCTGTTTAAAGCAAAAAGGTCCAAATTCCGAACTTTTTGATGATTTATATTGAGTTTATGTAGGTCATCAAGACACACAAGTCTGATTTTAAAGGCATTGTATTGTGATTGTGACAAAAATGGGAAAGCATGGCGAATATGCGAAGCATTATCGTGACGAGTAAGAAAAATTTCCAGCATTTAAGAGGGTTACTGCGCTACACTAGCGCCGCCAATCGAAAAAACCGATCACTTAAAAAACTTTTTAAGTGATAAAAAGTACCACAAATCTTATTCGGAGTACACTAGAAGAACACAATTCACAATTTTGTCTTCATTTAAGCATTATATTTTTTTCCATTGGAGGCGCTAGTGTGGCGCATAAACGCCCTTAAAGTAAATACAGTCGCAGCATATCAAGCTATACAAAACTGTCAAAAATCTACAATGAATTTTGAACCTTAAACAGCACAACTTAAAGTTAAAAAATGATTGAAGTAATTTGACAGGTTGGGAAGCCCAGTGTGTCGTCTACCGTACCGAATCACATTACTAAACACTAATAATTTGTAACAGTAATAAATTGTTAAGAAAAAACTATGTTTAAAAACGAGCCGGCGCGAGGCGCTGGTGACGTGCCGGCGCCGGTGACTGAACTGCTTGTTCACACACATTTTTGACGTTGCCGGACGAGCCGGTGTCGCGCCGGAACTGTGTCAAAAAACGGAACCCTTATAGATTCGTCACGTCCGTCTGTCTGTCCGTCCGTATGTCACAGCCATTTATTTTAGTTTTGACATTTAGGCTAATAATAAGGCTACCTCGTCTCAAATTCGGCTACTTTAGGCTACCTCAAGCTCTGAAAAACGGCGACAAGTCCCGAGTAGTTGGCAACACTGCACCAAGTGTCAAGTCAAGTCAGTCAAGTTTTTTGTTGTTGACTGTAATGTATAAGTAGGTATTTTATTTAAATTGTTTTAAATAGTTCACATTAATGTAAGTTATCAATTTTCAAATCAATGTGTTGTGTTGTAGATTTTAGCCAAATTGTATCAATAATAACTACCTACTTGACTTTATTAGGTAAGTGTTTAAAAAAGTTGCCCATCAGATCTGACCCATTTTTGTTTCTATTCTATTTGTTTTGTATTAAGCTTAGGAATTAAGCAATTAAGTGTATTTTAGCTTTATTCTCCATGTTATTTTCAATTCTTATTACATAAAATTAATGTAATGTTGAACTTTCCACCTAAATACTTAAATCCTTCTGGGTGCCATAAAAGGACATAAATATAAGCTTCAAAAGTGAATTGTCATTCAGATCAGGAACTCGCTTGTTTAATTAATTTTGTTTCTAGGTGCAGTTACCCGAGAAATTCAATATGTGTGATGATGTGCTTCAATCCCTAAAAGAACAGCTGATAGACATAGAAAGCAGTAAAGTAAATCCAGATTTGATTGATACTGAGGAACCAACATTTGATACTTTGCCAGTTGAGGTGTTATTTTTAATAATATGTTTCATTAATTTTAACACAGCAATAATATTACCTACATATATTTTCATGTTTTGTTTTAGATAATATTGAAAATATGCTCATACTTAGATCCTTACTTCTTGAGGAATACTTTAAGCAAAGTGTGCAGGAGGTTTGAGGATATATTAGCTGATGATCATCTTTGGAAACACTGGGTCCATAGCAAGATTAATGGCTGCTTCCCTGCATTACTTGACTTAAAAATATATGATGAACTCCAGTTAAATTGGGAAGATGTCTGCATAGATATGGATGTAGAGAAGAGGAAATGGACAAATGTCAAAGATACTATGAGGCATATTGTAGTTAAAGATGTTCACTTTGCTTCCGTAGATACTGTTCTTTTAGTAAATGTAAGTACCATAGTGTTAATGAATGAACCTAAAACAGGAATACCTACTGTTTCTTCAGACCAGCAAATTGAACAACTTTTACTATGGGACCAACTCTGAAATCGTAAAAAAAACAATTGCATACAATAACAAAATTAATAATGAAAATATCAAAAACTATGAAACGTGACTTTTTGCATGATATCAGTGTTGGTCCCATAGTAAAAGTTGTTCAGTTTGGTGGTTTGAATAAACAGTTTTCCCATTTTGGGGTTATTCATTAATACATTGTATATTCTAATATATTTACTATCTTTTATGTGTGAATAATATCAATGAGACATTTTATGTATTACAGAATGGAGAATTATGTATTTCTGGTGGCAGAGATCGTGGTATGGCATTATGGAATGTTCTAGATATAGCTCCTCATGATAAGAGTGAGAATGCTACAACCCTCACAGATGCAAAACCCAGGCATATTAAATATGATGCACATTCCGGCTGGGTCTGGGATTTAGCTCCTGATAACATTGAATCTGCAA
This sequence comes from Agriphila straminella, assembly GCA_950108535.1. Classification (NCBI taxonomy): domain Eukaryota; kingdom Metazoa; phylum Arthropoda; class Insecta; order Lepidoptera; family Crambidae; genus Agriphila; species Agriphila straminella. The sequence goes on along the minus strand of OX467306.1, from coordinate 5,600,092 downwards.
CAAAAGTGTACTCTGCTTCATGGGACAATACTGTCAAAGTATGGGATTTGGCAACTGGTTTTGAATGTATTGAAACATTTAAGTGAGTACCTCCATTTAAAAAAAATCTATGTTACATGTTTGAAACAAATTTCTTTTATTTTATCTAAAAGCTCAAAAAATACTGTCACAAAAAATACCTCCAATCCAACCTCTGTAATAATGTTTTAAAAGTAAAATATTTTTTTACAGATGTGGTATGTCGGCTTTGTCAGTTGTTAGTACTGATAATTGTGTTATGGCTGGACTATATTCGAAAAAGATTTTGTCATTTGATTTGCGTGCCGGTGCAAATCCAGTAAATTCTTACAAACCGCACAAAGGTCCCGTATTAGCTCTCTACACCTACAAGAATATGGTTGCATCTGTAAGTGAGGACAAAACTTTAGCAATTTGGGACAAAGTTGCTGGAAAAGTTGTTGCTAAAGATGTCAAGATACCTACAGAAAAAGCATATCCCTTTTGCATCAGTTGGACACCGGCTGCATTGTATGTTGGAGATTCAAAGGGTTCCTTGCACCTGATGCACCCAGAAAATTATATTCATGTGAAATCACATGAAATTTGGCCAGAACCTCCTTTCATTAAACCTCTTAGCAAAATAACAGGTTGCTACCAAAGCCAAGGAAATATGATTGTTTGTTCAGACAGGGGAGAAATCAAGTTCTTCTACAACTGCTATCCACCAGAAGAATATACCAGTGTTAAAACTAGTACTTTTGATGTGACACAGGTGAGTTTACATGTTTATCGATTTGGAAATGTAGTCAAGTCAAGTTTTTTTTATTTAAGATATTGTTGTATGTACGTACAACCATTGGAACTGTAATAAAGTTGGTGTTTTAAAAGTACTAATGGCAAGGCAAGGTCAGAATAAATAATTATTTATTGATATAATAGTAAATGTAAATAATGTTGACGACCTGAGTGGTGCAATGGTCAACGTGCCAGTCTACCATGCAAGATGTCCCGGGTTCGATTCCCAGCCTGGCAGAAATTGAAATGATGAATTTTAATTTCTGTGACGGGTCTGGGTGTTACTATGTATAATAAAATAAGTATACCTATATTTAAATTAAAAAGTATGTAAGTAGTATATCAGTTGTCTAGAATGCACCCATATTACAAGCTTTGCTTAGTTTGGGGCTAGATGGCGCTGTGTGAAATTGTCCAAGCATTTAAAAATGTAACATGTGAGAGTCCCTACCCTACCCACTCTTTAGGTCCTGTGGCTATTGTGTGAATCGATTGACCACAAAATTTTCATCTCATGGATCCACCAAATATCACTACTTGGTGTTTTCGCTTTTTACAGATGCGATACCTGAATGGTGTGATGGTGATAGGAACTTGTGATTCTGCACTTGAATTTTGGGTTCCTAATGAAAAGTATGCAGAAACTCTATAAAACGATTAAAACTGTACCTATGTGTATACGAATGGTAAAAAAATTTTTAGGCCGCTTATTAATTTACAATTACATTGTATTGTATTTAAGTAATTGCTCATTGTCATTAATAACTGCTGCACACACAACACTGTACTATAATATAATAATAACATTTATTAATTTTTAAATTTAATGAAGTGTAAGCAGGGATGCCAGACTTATTGAGACCATGGGCACTTGGGTTGGGCAAGTGCCCATGGTGATGAACTAATAGCGGGCCATTAAATAAAATGAGGCGCGCACTAGAAGACCTTCGCCACAAAATAAAGTCGGTGTTCTGACAGAAAGCGATTCTACTATGCAGAAAGGCCGCACAGCCCCTATTCAATTAGCAAACTGTCTACTGAACTTTGAACACTAAGGTGTGGATGGCACCGGAGCCTGACCGAAGATAACGGTGCCTTGCCGGACTGAAACCAGACACCGCCCGCGCTAACAGAGGGTGGCCCCATTGCTATAGTATGTGATAGTCTGTACCCCGTTTCCATAGTAGGTAAATTCCGTTTCAGTCCGGCTCTGCGGGTCTACCGTCTAACTCTATCGCTTTGACTACACTGCACTGTCCGTCCTTGTCATCGTGTTATGATATGACAAGGACGGACGACGGAGCATTATTGCTATCGCTCTGGCTAAAGCTTTGAGTTAGGCGGTAAGGCCCCGTCGTGTTTCGGTTGATCTTCTGTCGAACTCCGGCAAACCGGTTGATCTTCTGTCGAACTCCGGCAACTAGAAAAAACCTTGTATGCGCTAGACACGACGCGCTCTATCTATCAAATACAAATTAAAGCTTTCCACAGGGTCTCTGAGCTAGGCCGCGGACGGACGGACGGACATGGCGAAACGTTCGCGAAGTCGATTTCTTTTATCGCGCTTTTTTTACTGTCTTGTTTCGACGCTGTTCACACGAACTATATTTTTTTCGCCAGATTCTCCCGAAGTGTGTCGTGTCGTGAGTACCTAGCCAAAGGTACATTTGCAAATCTTCGTTATCGCTTCGCTTTCGAAACATGTATGGGATTGACATAAGGTTTCGTTAACTATCGAACGTCAAATCCATACATGTTTCGAAGCGAAACGATAACGAAAATTTGCAAATGTTACTTTGGCTAGGGGGGCAGTGTGGCCGGATTAGGCGATTTATCGCAAATGAGGCTGCAGATTAGGTTGTAAAAAGGCAAAAAAAAAACAAAGTCAAAAGTTTTTAAAAACAAAGTTAAAAGGCCAATCAAATTGTGACGCTATATGAATAATTAAGACAATATCCTCACCTGTTATTTTACTAACTAATTCAGAATGTATGTATGTACGGTAGACGGCACGCTCGCTGGGCTTCTACAACCTGTCAAATTTCTTCAATCATTTTTAAACTTCAAGTCAAGCATTTTAAGGTTCAAAATTCATTGTAGATTTTTGACAGTTTTGTATAGCTTGATATGCTGCTGTCTGTACTATAATTATGTAGTTGTGTGGCCCATGCCTTCAAAAACTTTTGAGGTACCTAAGTGTGTCCTAATTTGTGATAAATCGCCTAATCTGGCCACACTGGACGCACGTCGCTCGGCTCGGCGCCCAGGGGCCTTACTATGAGCTCTTATAGCAGGGCTTATATTGAACTGCCTTACTTTTTCGTACTATGACCTCAAAGGTTAGTATGAAAGCAGGCCTTAAGCAGTCCTGTTTAAGGCCTCCTTTTGAACTGAACGGTTTCTTATTTGCTGATGGTAAGCCCCCAGACAACTAATAGTACTTGCGCGCTTTGATTTTGCCGCCCCGCGCCGCTGCGCAGCTTCGCGCCGCCCGCCGCCGCTGTCATCCAGTTTAAGGTCCCTTAGGCAGCACTACAAAAATAAAAGCTTGTGGTGTTTTAGACAGAAGGTCTGGGGCCTTACTATGAGCTCTTATAGCAGGGCTTATATTGAACTGCCTTACTTTTTCGTACTATGACCTCAACGGTTAGTATGAAAGCAGGCCTTAAGCAGTCCTGTTTAAGGCCTGCTTTTGAACTGAACGGTTTCTTATTTGCTGATGGTAAGCCCCCTGCTTTGGCATGGACGAACTCTCTACGAAATACTACCGTCATTTGTTTTGTTGTGGTCAGGGGGGTAATTATGTAACTTTGTTGCAATCAACTCTGACAGAAATCGCGGATTCATTGCGACTTTCGTAAGGACCAATATTATAACTATCTTACTTAAAGCAGCAATGTAACTGCGATTTCTGTCAAAGTTGATTGCAACAAAGTTACATAATTACCCCCCAGTAGGTACACTCAGTACCATAGACTAAAAATTTCCACCACCCCACTAGTATTGTTGTTTCTATGGTCTGTGTTGGGGGCGTTGGGGCCCTGCCGCCGCCTAACTTAGGTAGGTACATTACATTACATGGCTATCGTAATAGCTTTTATTTGACAAATGGATATGATATGACACATTGCTACTTCTTTTTGGCACAAATAAAAACTTTCCAAGGAAAAGTAGCAACGTATCACATCACATCATCCAGGTGGGTTATGAGCGCGCCGTCTAAAATGCAACATGCCACCGCTGCAATAATACCTAACACGTAAATTGACTAAGAAGCAGATTGCCTAACCGTCAATGCCTAGACATTGTAATTGCCTAAATATTATTTCGTCTACAAATCGAAATGCCTAAACAGCAATGAAATCTCTTCAATACGCAAGTTTGAATTGGAAACTCTTTTGTTGTTGTTTTTCTCTCTTTTTAACCGACTTCCAAAAAAGGAGGAGGTTCTATGTTCGTCTGTATATTTGTTTTTTTTTTTGTGTATGTCCACCGATTACTCGAAGACGGCTGAACCAATTCAAACGTTATTACATTAGGTAAACTTCCAAGTTGGTCCCATTTGTAGGTACCTACACTAAAAATAAAAAAATAAAAAATTGTTTAAAAAAAAACAAAAAACCGACTTCAAAAAACCTACCTCTAAAAAGCAAGAAATAATATTCGTAATAATAAAAATACGTCTATTGAAGTCGGGTGGGGCTTTTAGAATAAAAAAAGGAATTTGTACTCCAGCCCCACCCAACTTCAATAGACGTATTTTTATTATTATGAATATTATTTCTTGCTTTCTAGAGGTAGGTTTTTGAAGTCAGTTTTTTGTTTTTTTTAAACTATTTTTTATTTTTTTCTCTTTAATTTATTAATATTTAAAGATTACAAATTGACAGCTGTCAGGCAAAATTATAGCACAGATTACATAAGTATTATAGTCACGATCCATTGTAGGCAATCTGATTCTAGTCAATTATCGTTTTAGGTATTATTGTAGTAGTGGCATCTTTCATTTTAGGCAATCTGCTTCTTAGTCAATTTACGTGTTAGGTATTATTGCAGCGGTGGCATGTTGCATTTTAGACGGCGCGCTCATAAAAGATCCAGGTTACCTATCTTAAGGTCGAATTTTGTACTGAACGAAATTTATTTGACCGAAAACTTTTCGACTATTTTCGTTTCGCCTTTTTTACTCCGTCGAAATCACGTTTCCCACTGTATCAGTTAATCTTATTATTAATTCGATTTTTTTTTGGTCGAAACGCACGCAACATGCATGCTAGCATTATTAAGCTCCACCCGCTTCGCTCGCTCCGCTACGAGTGGTCAAACAAAACACTGACCTAACCTACCCCACCAAAGTCAAAAATATCTTTATTCAAATAAACTTAGTAATTAAGCGCTTTTGAATCGTCTGTATTTTTCTACTGTTTTAATTGACAAGAAGGTGGTAGTTGTATTAAAAGTTTTTCTTCATAAAATATAAAAATTTGTATGCTTTTTATATTATGCTTTATAACATTAGTAATAAATATTGTGCGTTAAAATATTATACCTAATTACCTTAAAACATGTATTATTTTATAACAAATTTATATCGATTAGTATATCAAATGGTACTGGTACCTACATGATATAAATATAACATAGTGGTGGTTGCGGCCAAATAATATTCGGTAAAATGTTGTTCTGGTAAAGTGAAAGTATGGCAAATAAGTTATCTGACAGATAAAAAAAATGTCAAAAAAGATTTCGGCCAATAGTAAAAAGTTATTTTGAAAATCGGTAAAACGTAATTCGGTAAAATGAGACATACTTAATGCCAAATGATATTCCGATGATTTAAAAATATGGCAAACAATACAATTATAGCAAAAAAGACGTCGATCAACCGTTTTCGGTCAAATGAAATTAGGACAAATAAATTTCGGACAAGTAATCGGTTATCCATCATCTATTATTATATGAAAGCGATTCCGATAGCCAATGGCCATGTAAGTTAGGCGGTAGGGCTCCTGTACGAAATTTCTATGCAGTTTTTTTTCAAAAGTGTATCATAATAAAGAAATATTGTACCTATCAAGTACCTACCTATACGAAAATAGGAATCTTGGATTCGTTTCGGATGCAAGAGTCACTGACGCATAATAACATAAATACTTAAGTAATATTTTTTTACTGGTTTAGGTATTATCTACCAGTGTTATTTTTTTTTTTTACTTTGGGTTTCATTTGTTGAAGACACTCTTCTATGATACTGATCTCTACGCTTAGGTATTAATACATTTTATATAAAAGTTTTATATCTAAGTATAATTAAAGAAAATAACTATATCATGTTTTATTTCTCCTTACGTCTTATACTTTTATCACTATTTTATGATTACATAAAGACTGGTTTACATTATCTTAGTCTTTAGTAACATGTAAACGGTCGTCTTATGACTTATGACTAAAGAGAGTACCTAACGTTCTAGTCAACTGGAATCATCGCCTTCCAGTAGAACCCCCTGCACGCCCGCGCCGCGCGCCGCCCGCTCACCCACCGCGCGACACTTTTCGCACTGGAAGCATGTAAATCGACATTTTAGTACTTTAGTAGAGTGCTTTAGTCAAATGACACTATACTGGAAGCATGTAAACGCTCACTGGAAAGGCATAAAGCACTCGCATTCGAATCTACTCGCACGCTACTAAAGCACTCTACTTACTAAAAATAATCTAATGTAAACCAGCCTTAAGGTGGCACCCTGAGCGAAAGTGGCGCCGCGGTGAATTATATTTAATATAATAATTCTAATACACAATTTTAAAAATGTTTATCCTGGAGATTTTAGGACCCACACAGTCTAGTATTTTTAGACGGTATCGTTACATTCCCTGGTAGTCACTGCTAAAATCAAAAATCAAAAATCAAAAAATCATTTATTCAGTCTAGGCTGTTACAAGCACTTGTGAATGTCAAAGAAGCTACGCCATCGGTTCGCAAACCCTGAGCGGGAGACCTTGTAACGAGAAGAACCGGCAAGAAACTCGTCAAGGGCTGCTTTTTTCTCCCTGTATATTTCATACAGAGTCGTCAGCATTGAAAAATGAGCTCCACATTTAAAGTGAGGTCATTTTCCATCACAATAATTAACAAAAGTTTGTACACAATGGGTAGGTAGGTTGAAATTAAATACCTACTACATATCGGATAGGTAATTGTGAGAGTAAATAACTTTCAACTAGTTGAGAAATCAGTAATCACTATGTCTGCTACTCGAAAGTGCACCTAAGTAGGCAAAATTTACCAAAAAATACTTGAGACAAGACATAAAAAATAACAATAAAAAACGCAATTTTTACAATTCAATATGCGTTAAGATAGGTACTCAGAAGCAGACCCATTCCCACTGGCAGCACCCGTTCACGAGCATGACGCGTGGACCAGCCATCGCTTCGCTCAACCATATTTGAGGGAACGTAACGACCCGCCCCACACGACACCACCGCAGAAATGATTAAAGAGAGCATGACATACTTAGGCTACCCATCCTAAGGCACTGAATTGAAAACTAATATCCAAAAGCTTTTCATAGGCCTTTACTTACAAAAACTACTGACTATAGAAAGCAAAATGATTGCAATAAAAAAAAAAAAAAAAAAAAAGAGAAATCAAAACAAGGTTTACTTGCCTATTAGTTTTATGTTTTGAGTAAGAAGTGCCATACATATTGATAACATCAAACAGAGAAAAAAAAAATATATAAATATACGACGCCCTTAGTACAAGCAGACAGAAGCAGACCCATTCCCACTGGCAGCACCCGTTCACGAGCATGACGCATGGACCAGCCATCGCTTCGCTCAACCATATTTGAGGGAACGTAACGACCCGCCCCACACGACACCACCGCAGAAATGTTTAAAGTGAGCATGACATACTAAAGCTACTCGCATTAAGGCGTCGTCGAGTCAAAAAGCTTACAATAAGTTTTAAGTAGGTAGGACAATTCCCTCAATTTTCACATAGAATAGAAAAATCTACGACCAGGCTGTTTTATCAATTAAATAATCTTTAACGGTATAGTATCCTTTTTTGAGAAGACAATTTTTTACATGAGACTTAAAGTTTTCAAATGGTAAATCCAAAATATTACTTGGAATTTTATTATAAAACTTTATACCAAGACCTATGAAAGAACCACGGACTTTTTCTAATCTATACTGAGGCATTACAAGTTTGTCTTTATTTCTGGTATTCCGATTGTGCCAATCACTATGTTTTGTATATAAGTTAATATTGCGACGCACGAAAAGTATGCAGTTTAATATAAATTGAGATGCTGCTGTCAATATACCAATCTCTTTGAATCTATCCCTAAGAGATGTTCTAGAACTTAGTTGATAAATAGCTCTTATTGCTCGTTTTTGTAAAACAAAAATAGTATTTATATCGGCTGCTATCCCCCATAAAAGAATACAGTATGACATAATGCTATGAAAATAACTGAAATACACTAATCTGGCAGTTTCTTCATCTGTTAACTGTCTAACTTTTCTAATGGCATAGGCAGCAGAGCTAAGCTTGCCAGCCAGAGCTGTGATATGCATATTCCATTGAAGTTTACTGTCAAGAGTAACACCCAAGAAAACTGTTGAATCGAGCAAATCTAATTTCTCATTATTGATAACAATTTCAGTGGGATTCGCCTGTACATTAGGTAAAGCGAATTTAACACATTTTGTTTTCTTAGCATTAAGCTGGAGATTATTAACATTAAACCAAGCAAGAACCTGCGAGAGTGCCTTGTTCACATCGTCAAAATCAGTTTTATTCCTGTCAACTTTGAATATTAAAGAAGTATCATCTGCGAACAAAACAATATCACAGAATTTTTCTGCAAAAAAGGGTAAATCATTTATATATATTAAAAATAAGAAAGGGCCCAAAATGGAGCCTTGCGGTACGCCCATTTTTACATGAGAACCTGACGAACTTATTCCATTGATATTAACTGTTTGAGTCCTGGAACTGAGATACGACAGTATTAATTTTTGAGCATTATTTTTTACACCGTAATGATTCAGCTTCAACAGCAGCGTGCAATGGTCCACGCAATCAAAAGCCTTGGACAGGTCGCAGAAAATGCCAAGGGCATTCTGAGACCCCTCCCAAGCCTCAAAGACATGCTTCAAAAGCGCAACCCCAGCATCAGTTGTGGAACGACCTTTCGTAAAACCAAATTGTTTGTTGTGCAAAAGTTTATTTACATTAAAATGACATAATAATTGCTCAAGTATTATTTTTTCAAAAATCTTGCTTAGGGCAGGTAATATCGATATTGGTCTGTAATTGCTAGGGTCTTCTTTATCTCCTGATTTAAACAATGGTACTACCTTGCTAAACTTCATAAGATCAGGAAATATTCCTTGATCAATACACTGATTAAAAACGTCAGCAAGATAAGGGGCAATAGTATACACAATATTTTTAATAACCTTAACTGATATGCCCCATAAATCAGTGGAGCTTTTCATTTTTAGAGAATTGAAAGCTTTAATAATATCTAAAGCATTAATACATTTAAAATTAAACAATGAATCACTTTCAGCCACATGTCCCTTTAGCACAGATACAGCAGCCGCTGGTGAGGAATCCAAATTTGATGTAGTTTCTACTGGTATGTTTACAAAGAACTTATCGAAAATATTAGCAATTTCTTTATCTGTGTTTATTAATTCATTATTAATTTTAAGCGTTAGGCTATTTTCCCGTGCTTTAGTTTTACCAGTTTCACGATTTATGACATCCCAGGTTGTTTTAGTTTTGTTACTCGAGTTTTTAATTTGCTTTTTAATGCAGTTAGACTTTGCAACTGCACATAGTATTTTGAAAGTCTTCGAAGTAGATAGCAAAACTGCTAAAAGTGGCCGTTTTTGACACATTTGCTATCTACTTCTACGAATGACTACGAGGGCATGTAGTGATACCTTCTAAAAATACTAGACCATGGGCCCTAAAATCTCCACGATAAACATTATTAAAATAATTTTCTATTAATAACTTATTCAATAAAAACCTCTGAGGGCGCCACTTTCGGTCATACAACCGCCTTAAGATAGAGCTGTCATATAGGTTATTTCGGGCATTTGTGCCTTAATTCTTAAGATAATTTCCCATATGATATAATCTGCCTTTCTATTGTCTAATTTCAAAATCTATCGCAATCGCTTTCAGGATGTAACACGTATTGAAGCTTTATGGCACAAATAAAAACTTACCACAGAAATGCAGCAATGTGTCACATCCATCTGTCAAACGAAAGCGATTGCGATAGATTTTTAAAATTAGACAATTAGCCCCCTGATTAGTAATGCGATTAGTAGTTTGTCTGCTGGACGAACTGATATGAAAAAAATAGCAGTTAGTCTGACAGACGGTCTGCTAATTTTTAAAAGAAATCAGACGAATTGTAGAATACAGACTAATTACAAACAAGACAACCTGCGAAACACTCGTAAAAGGTATTAAAGTATGGTACACCTACCTATTCTAGGTGTAGGTACTTAGTAGTGTAGCTGTGCCGGCACGAGTCGTGAGCATCGTGAGAAATACTCCCTGAAGAGTGGAGTAGATTGCCATAACAAAAATAAGAAGAAGAAGACCCAACCAATGCAATGTCATCTCGTCACCAATGTATTGTAAACATTGACCTGTTTTTTTTTCTTCTATATACTTAGAAAAATTTTCGCTGCGCTCAAGAAGACCAACAAAGCGTGGAAAAGAGAAGTTAACATTATACGGACACGGTCTATGATTAAAAAAAGAGACAAAGGATCAAGTGACAATGTGCCAACATTTTTTACAGTAAGAGCCCCTAGCGTCCCGCCTAGCAAAAAAGCAATCACAATTTCATTAAAATATTTGGTAATCTTGATTAGAATTTTAAATAAGGGTATCGTGGAGCCTTGTTCTGTTAGTGATTATGATGTGACAAAAAGAAACAATCCAAGTAGGTAAGTAATCACACTTTTCACAGGTACCTAAATAAGATATTGCCACACATTTCTCTAAAACCAAATTTCGCTACTTTTATTCGTTTATCGACGAAGAAAACAGTATGGAACATAGTTTATTAATTTCCTTTGCTATAATATATTATACTGTGATCCTGGCTCGAACCTCTAGTATAGTATATAGCTCACAGTATAGTATATTTCAACCCGTTTTGAAAGTTTAGGCAGTTTTGCCGTGATTCGCAAGTGATCCCGCGTAATTCGCGCGCGCGCATGAAGGTGGAAACAAAAATTAAAAAACCCGCCTGCATAAAAAGACAAGTCGACTGAAAAGATGGAAACAAGATTTAATAAATATTAAAGGCAACATGTCATAATAACATGCAGTCGGAGGCATGCATAAAGAAAGTGACATTATGAATGATTGAATTATATGCCTCCGACTGCATGTTATTATGACATGTTGCCTTTAATATTTATTAAATCTTGTTTCCATCTTTTCAGTCGACTTGTCTTTTTATGCAGGCGGGTTTTTTAATTTTTTTAATTTATTTTTTTATTTATCTCTTTTTAGTTATTAGGTACCTACCTAGATATATATTACGGTCATGATATACCTTTTTGAAATCCTTATAATAAGCCCTTTAATTTGACACCCATATTTCAGTATTCTAAAAAAAATATTTTTTTACTACTTATAATAGCACCGTACAGCCGCCATGTTGGTTATATTATAACGCCACCTTCTTAAGAACACTTGGGCTGAATAGACAAATCTAACGATATCTTAATCATAAAAATCCGTTCAGCCGTTTGAAAGATATGAGGTAATAAAGAATATTACATACAAACATACATACATACAAACATACTTACAAGATACGCGCGAAAAACATAACCCGCAGTCGGGTAATTATCGGACGCGGAGGCGCGTTCCAAACCTACGCTCCGGGTGCAACCTTAACACAACCGAACGCTCTAACGGCGTTCCAAACATTAGAGCGTGACGTTCGGTTGACGTCCCGTTCCAAACGTCAGAGCGTTGCAACTTTTTAACCATCAAAATGGATGGTTGTAAAACGCTCTGACGTTTGTCTATAGAAAAAATGTCAATGTCATTTGACATTATTTTGTAGTTTTGATGTTTTTATGTCTAATTTTTAAAATAATCATGGTAGATCCTCAAAAAACGGATTTTATTTGATTTAGAATAAAGAAAAGTTTAAATTATTCGTATTCCAAATGGAAAACGTAGACTTTGTATTGACATTGACATTTAAAGTTCTTGGTAGTTCCAAAGCTTAGAGCGAGTTAAAAAACAACCAAACAACCGGCGCTCTAACGTTCTGAACGCAACCCGGCTGATGGACGCGCGCGGCTGACATGTACATGTACACGGACGCGGTACGTGTGTACCTACGTCAAGGGTCTTCAACCCGCGGCCCGCGGGCCGCATGCGGCCCGCGGTTACCTTCTTGGCGGCCCGTCATTGTATTGACAAAATTAAATTCACATGTCTACAAATTATACCTATTTTACCTATCTATTTAGTTAGAATATAATGTTTTTCTTGTGTTGAGGCCCACCGAACCAATATCAGAGTATATTTAGGCCCTTGACTTCAAAAAGGTTGAAGACCCTTGACCTACGTGATTCCGAATCGGGATTCCGTCTGTATGTGGCCAGAGGCGCGTTCCAAACCTACACTCCGAGTGCAACCTATCCACAACCGAACGCTCTTGACGTTCGGTTGACACAACCGTGTCGTTCCAAACGTCAGAGCGTTGCAACTTTTTAACCTTCAAAATGGATGGTTGTAAAACGCTCTGACGTTTGTCTATAGAAAAAATGTCAATGTCAATTGACATTATTTTGTATTTTTATGTTTTTGAGTCAAATTCTTAAAATAATCATGGTAGATCCTCAAAAAACGGATTTTATTTACTTATTTTAAGAATTAGACTCAAAAAAATCAAAATACAAAATAATGTCAATTGATTTTTCTATAGACAAACGTCAGAGCGTTTTACAACCATCTAAGGCGCGTTCCAAACCTACACTCCGAGTGCAACCTAACCACAACCGAACGCTCTAACGGCGTTCCAAACATTTGAGCGTGACGTTCGGTTGACACAACCATGTCGTTCCGTTGCAACTTTTTAACCATCAAAATCATAGATATATGGGGTTGCGTTCAGAACGTTTGAGCGTCGGTTGTTTGGTTGTTTTTTAACTCGCTCTAAGGTTTGGAACGACCAAGAACTTTAAATGTCAATGTCAATACAAATTCTTCATTTTCCATTTGGAATACGAATAATTTAAACTTTTCTTTATACTAAATCAAATAAAATCCGTTTTTTGAGGATCTACCATGATTATTTTAAAAATTAGACATAAAAACATCAAAAATACAAAATAATGTCAAATGACATTGACATTTTTTCTATAGACAAACGTCAGAGCGTTTTACAACCATCATTTTTGATGGTTGTTTGGTTGCACACTCTGACGTTTGGAACGACCCGGTTGTGTCAACCGAACGTCACGCTCAAATGTTTGGACCGCCGTTAGAGCGTTCGGTTGTGGTTAGGTCGGAGTGTAGGTTTGGAACAGGGGCTTTTCACTTAGTACTTGACTCACTACAAGGGAGCGCGGCCTAAGATTTTAGTTGCGGATTGATTTGATAGATGGCGCTCATTTTTCGTTTGTCAAACAGTCGAGAGATGTCGCTATCCCGCGCTGAATCGCGGTATCGTGTGTCTTTCACAGTTTTATATAGTCAAAGCTGATTAGCTATAAAGTAAATTATTTTAAATTTATTTTATGACATAGCTGTTACCTCCCAAAAAAATTACAAGTCAAGATTTATAGAAACCTAGTACCTATTTTATAATATCGTACACTTTTTGACTTTTGTCACATTTCGTTAGATGGCGTTGATCATTAGGTCTGACTGATAACTCTATCTCTAGTATAATAATGTACACTATGGTTTGGAACGCGCCTTGGATGGTTGTAAAACGCTCTGACGTTTGTCTATCTATAGAAAAAATGTCAATGTCAATTGACAAAAAGTAATAAAAACCACAGAACACATACTCCTAGCGGAGAAGAATAACAACTCCATTGTTAAGAAATGGGTTTCCGTTTTTACCGGAAGTACGCTTCTAGTGTCACCTATAGTCAACCCACCACAAACTCTATGGCGGGAACATTTGAACAATACTTTCTTATAAGATTTCTTTCGATGGAGGTATAGGCAATTTCACATGTAAGAAAACTTTATGGTAAGTTTTACCATAAAGTTTCCTTACAAGTGAAATTGCCTATACCTCCATCGATAGAATTCGTAAGCAATATTGCCCATCAAATATAAAATAAAACAGAAAAATGTTCCCAAACATGTTTATTGCATGAAATAATAGTGCATAATAAATATTTATCCATGAGTAATATGACTTATTTAAGAACATAACATTAGGTGTAAAGTCAACCCGTTAAACAAAATATTCTATTAGTGTCCATGACATCAAACAGAATAACATATTTTTTCTACGACATTATATCTTTTGGATAAAAGTTATCGGTTGATCACAAAACTATCAGAGATAGTAAATTGTAATTTGGACAACTTATCTAATTTCTATTATTTATGAGTTCTAAGTTCAAAGGGCAAGCAAAAGTAGAAAATATCTGGTTGTTTGTTTATCTAATAATATTTAACTGATTTTAATGCACTATTTAGGGATAAGTGGAAACTCTCGAGTACCAGGGCCACATAACTATTGAGAAGCTAACTTCTGTTAGATTTTAGTATGTTAACATTAGTTACTCCTGTAATAGGTTACTTCTTTGTAACTATGTAGTCCTGGTACTTCTAGTAGCTAATAAAATAGGTATACTTAAAACATTTTACAATTAGGTCAGTTCAACTTGTTTTCAAACATGAATGCCACAAAAAATCTTTTGTAAAGCCTCAAGGCTACAATTTTTTCTTCTTTTGTCCACCTGCAACCAGTGGACTTGTTACAATTCCTTATTTGAGCTTGCAAAAGGAAAGCAAATGTAGGAGATAGTTTTTCTTCCAACTTCTTCACAGCATTATTATCAGTGAGGTTATTTAATATAGCTTTCTTTTTCATGTTCTTCATACGATTTCGTAATTGACATAATTGTTTTAAATATTTCGAACATTTCTTATAAAGGTACTTCTCTTTTTCTGTTTTTAACTTGGGCTCCTGTTTAGAAGATGTTTCTACTTTTTCCAAATTCGATTTTCCACAATAACTTGTGTTGGATATATTTTCTAAGGGTGTTCTTTCAACAGCTTGTGAATCACCAGCCTTAGAAGAAATAGCTTCTGGGCCTTGAGAAATAGGGCCATATTCTTTGACCAGTTGTGAGGGACCCGGCTGTGGCTCGTTAAAAAAATGTGGTATCACCATGGACACTTGCTGAATCTGTAATGTAATAAAACTGAAAATAATATTTGTTTATTGCTTATTATTATAAATCCCAAAACAAACTTAGTAAAAAAAATCAATATAAATAAAATAAAATCCAAACATCTGTCTTGAGATTCATAAAATAAGTGGATTTAGTACTATGGAGACTAATTATTATTTTATTAGATACTGATATATATAATGAAGATAATAAGAAAGCCTGGAAGAGGTCTTCTAGGTGTCGCAAAGGGAGCAATAATACAAAGTAATTTTTTTCTGAAAATCCAATAATGTTTATGGAAAAAGTACAAGAGTAAAAGTTATATATTTTTATCTTATCAAACTGAAACAATAATAAAAAGTAAGCATTATCATAATATGCTACAAATTTGATTTAGTAATAACTAGCGGCCGCCCGCGACTTCGTTTGCGTGGACAGTTTTTTTGCTATCCCTCGGGAACAGTACTTTTTTCTGGATGAAAAGTTTCCGTTTCTGTACCCCTAAGAACATTTATGCAAAATTTCATAATGATCGTTTCAGTAGTTAAGTCATAAAGGCGTAACAAACAAACAAACGGACGGACTTTCGCATTTATAATATTAGTAAGAATATATTTAGTAAGGATTATATTGGGATCAATAATTTATTACTTACATCACATGGGACTGCAGAATATAATAATCGTTTCTTTGAACTGTCAGTAAAATCATCATCAGTAAAATGATCTTGACACAGCATTCGGTGTTCACTAAACAACTTTTTCTGGAACTCAATTGAAGTGTGCTCTTCTGATGGAAAAAGATATTTTGCCCACATCGTACAACTGAAAAATTAACACATATTATTTCATTAGTTCTCTGTGTACCAGATGCTTCTTTAGCTATACATTGTTACAGAACCTGACTCTCCGACCTACAGTTACTTTGTATTATAATCAGAACAATGTGATGTTTCCTAAATATAGGTTATCATAGCATGATAAAAACCCTCAGAACACATTCAGAAATCACTCAACATTTAGTATTTATTAGGATTACGAGTATTTATTGATACTAAAAAGCCAATAAATATTCGTATACGCAGTTAAGTTGAACAATTTGTAGGGATAACATTAGCAAATACGTACCGCAAAAGGTTTCTTGTAGCAGGTTTTGGGAAACGAAATAGTTTGCAATTGTCCGAGGCAGGCGATTTGCCGCACTTGAAACATTTTCGTCTGTTTTCCTTATCAGACATTTTTAACAAGTTGAACAAAATAGGTAATCAAAGGTTTAACACGTCGGTTAGGTTAGAGTCACTGTCTCGTATTCACTGTTATTATGAACAACAATTATAATTGTCACTTAACAAACACAGACGGAGGAACCTAAGCTCAAACTCAACGTCGTACACTTGCGAAAATGATCAGAATTAATAAGTATTCGAAATATTAACGAAATTGAAACCGAGATCGCCAATAAACACCAACAAACTCGACCATTGTTATTGTTTACAAAAGTCATGTCATGACTTGGTGTTGCCAGCACAAATAGTCACATTTCTGCCAACCGTTTATTCACATATGAAAATAAATTGCTTGTCTTATATTTAGCCAAACGTTTTATTATGTATTGCTAAAAAAAAGTTTGTTTAAAGAATATCCTACAAATTTTACTTCTTATTATTAACAAATTCCTTAAAATCTTATCCTGCCCTTTATTTACACAAAATCTACCATTCGTACTTTACACTTCATGACGGGTATTTCTGCGGGTTACCATAATAGAAAAATATGTTTTTTTTTACTTGCAATACCAAAGTTTTCCCCTGTAGGCAAATTTCAATCCGAACAATAGAGTCGACCCCCCCTGATAAAAACGTGTTAAAAAAATAGACTGTGATCTGTGCAATAAACATGTTGCATTAAATATTAAACATATTTTTTTTATTGCCTCTCACCTCCAGCTGTGCTTAAATATAAAGTTCTAGTGCTCGGTTCTGTTACTTCTGCTAGCTAAGATTCATCTCCACCACTGGCTGGCTGTTCTGTGAGGAGTGGTTCAAGGTGCAAGTTTTTACTTTCTAACCACTGATGTACGCACAGACTGAAAAGAGTAGTTGCTTTCTCTGAGAATGCAGATGCTGATGCTGGGTTGAAGGTTAACTGGTAAAATATTAGCAAGTTTACATCTCCAATATGGAAAAAAAAATTGATCGGCCAGGCTCATCAAATATGGCTGCTGAAGAGAAAATTAATTTAGAGGTAGAACTCACCAACAAGTTTTTAAATGGTCAAATGTCATTTGCCGAGTATTCTAGTGAATGGTATAGTGTTGATGAAGAAAATATAGATCAGGGGCTAACAGATGAAGACACCGCAGAATCACTATCTGCACAGTCTCCTGAAAAAGTTATTAGACGTCGGAAAGTCTCGCGTCTTACTCCAGCACTAATGGGCTTAATGGGTGAAGCCAATCTCCGTCTTGTAAGAGGTGATAAAGAAATGGCAGAAAAAATGTGCCATGAAATAATTAAACAAGTTCCTGCTGCTTCAGAACCCTACCAAACATTGGCACAAATTTATGAGGATGATCCTGAAAAATCGTTGCAATTTTCATTACTAGCAGCACATTTAAATCCAAGTGATGCTAATGAATGGTTACGACTTGCTGCTATTTCAAAACAAAGGAATGATATCAAACAAGAAATGATATGTTACACACAAGCCATCAGTGCTGATCCTAAGAATATAGATGTACATCTAAAAAGGCTTGAAGTCATAACTAAAGTGGAAGAATCTAAATATCCATATAGTTACCTCAACATAAACCGAGTTAAGTGCTATCATAGAATAGTTACAGCATTACCTGCTAGTGAAGGAGAAATAATAATTAAATATGCTAGACTTGCAGCGACTATGTACCACAATAGCAATGAAATTGAAAAGACCCTAGATGTTATGACTGTTGCTTATGACAAATGTTTCAAACTCTTTACAACAGAAGACTTTAATATTTTATTAGAATTATTAATTACCAAAAAGGAATATAAAACGTGTATTGAGATGTTTGTTGGCCACCTGGGTATAGAAATTGAGGCTGAAATACAAACGGTTAAGAAGGCTGATGGAGAAATAGAAGAACAGACTCATTATTTAAATTGTACCATCCCAGATAATCTGCCAATAGACTTGAGGAGCAAGCTATTGGTATGCTTTATTCATCTGGGTGCCATTAATTTAGTACAAACTTTGTTGCATGATTTCTTATCTAATGATGTGGAAAAAGCAGGAGACTTGTATATGGACATAGAAGAAGCACTTTCTGCTGTTGGTTACCATGAACTTGCCATGAAACTATTGGAGCCTCTTGTACAAAATACTAGTTTTGATTTAGGAGCAGTGTGGCTTAAACATGCTGAATGTTTGTACAAATTAGGAAGGGAGGATGATGCCATTGATTCTTATTACAAAGTTTTGAAGCATGCACCACAGCATCCAACTGCACGCCAGAAGCTTTTTACCATACTTGAAAGAAGAGGATGTATTGATAAAGCATTGAATATTTTACAACAAGATTATAAGTACGTTGTTAATGCTGGTCTGCTGTATGAACAATGTATGATATTGAAAAAGTATAAGAGATTACTCAAGTATTTAGAAGTAGGAGAAGCATTATTGTCAAAGACATTTCCTAGATACAGGAATCAAGCAGAACTAAAAATTGCATTACGAACCAGAGCAGGAACTGACCTTATTCATGAATTAAGAACAATGCGCGGAGAAAATCCTTATAATGAAGATGATATACATTTTGATGAAGAAGAAGACTTTAAATTCACGCCTGAAGAAGAATGGCTATTTTTCAAAGACTTATTTGAAGTTGCAAAAAACTTTAAACAATATACCACCATGCAAAGACTATCTTATGGTGCTTTATTATCCAAAGCTTTAGCACCACATCGCAAGAGTATAGAATTTCTTTGCTTTCAGTCTTGTCTCCTTAATAATGACTACTACAATGCTTTGAAATTTATTAGGGAGATTGCTCATAAGCATCCAGGACCTCGAGCATGGACTTTATTAAACTTTGTACTAAATGCAGTAGATGAATATCCACAGATAAAGTTTTTGTATAGATTATTTGATAAAGATTGCAATATGGTGAGAAAGTTATTCCTTGGTAATAATTTTTTAACTTCAGGACGATATCTTGTGGCACTCAAATATTTCTTAGAATATCATGAGCAGTGTAAAGAACCTATTTCAGCATTATTGGTTGCAATCACAAGTCTAGTGATGGCTGCACAAAGGACTGTAGATAAACATCATAACCTGGTGCTCCAGGGATTATGCTACATGACAATATACAAAAAACAGAGAAAATGTGATCCTGAATCTAATTACAACATAGCGAGAGCCTTCCATATGTTGCATATTAATAATTTAGCTATAGAGCATTACGAAAAAGTATTAAACAGCAGTCCTATTGCTGAATGCTCACAACATGGTGTCATAGATTTAAAAAAAGAGGCTGCCTATAATTTAGTTTTGCTATATAAAGGCCATTCTCCACAAATGGCAAGAAGATATTTAACGAAATACTTGGTGATTGAATAAACTATATTTTTCTAAAAATAGTTTTTGTACCTATCTAAGATCCATCCTTATTTACAAAAAATTGTTTAAAAAAAACAAAAAACCGACTTCAAAAAACCTAACTCTAAAAAGCAAGAAATAATATTCGTAATAATAAAAAAACGTCTATTGAAGTCGGGTGGGGCTTTTAGAATAAAAAAAAGGAATTTGTTCTCCAGCCCCACCCGACTTCAATAGACGTTTTTTTATTATTACGAATATTATTTCTTGCTTTTTAGAGTTAGGTTTTTTGAAGTCGGTTTTTTGTATTTTTTAACAATTTTTTATTTTTTTATTTTTAGTGTAGGTACCTTGTAGATAAGGTATAAGATAATCGCGGAGAAACATACTTAAATAGGGGTCAAACTGAGAACCTCCTTTTTTAAGTCGGTTAAAAAACTACACTTAAGATATCCCTCTTCCAACAAAAAAATAATTATCTTATTCAGTTCATAAACAAAGAAGTAATACGACCAATCATCGAGGTAATTCACACAAAATCATACTATTTTCGTGCTTTTTTCAAAATTACTTGAAAAGTACTGAACCGATTTCCAAATTTTAAAAAATGGGACCAACTTGGAAGTGTACCTAATGTAATAACGTTTGAATCATTTCAATCGGTTCAGCCGTCTTCGAGTAATCGGTGGACATACAAAAAAAAACACAAATATACAGAAGAACATAGAACCTCCTCCTTTTTTGGAAGTCGGTTAAAAACAGTGTGACAGTCACACAAATACCCGAATGGCACAAGACTTGACTATTTAATTCTCGAACACACTACAAAAACATTAGATAAGAATTGAGAATCTCCGCCAAGGATTGACCTAGCTGTGATCTGATGATGGCTATCCAGGGAGTGAATGGAGGAGATTCAGATCGCTATACACGCCCAACTGATATAATAAGGATATTTTTTACAAAAAACTGCGAAATTAGCACAAAGATGTATGGAAATCCTGAAACTGAAAACTCTGATCCTTATATCTCTTAGAATGCTGAACAGGATCAGTTAGCCATCTGAATTTCCTCCATTCACACCATGGATGGCCAATATCAGATCACAGCTAGGTCAATCCTTGACCTAGCTGTGATCGGAGAACCAAGACTTCAAAGTTACCTCGTTTGTATGAAAATCGACTGGTGTCTTTAATTATGTGACTGCCCACTGTATTCATACAAACTAATAAATGTGAAATGTTACTCAGACTCGGTTTGTTAGCTTTAAATATCGCACAATCGAATTCACTGTAGCGTAAAATGAATCAAAAGCATGCGTGACGTTGAGTGAAACTTGACACAAGCAGTGTTTGATGAGCCGCCAGCTCGCAATTACGGACCAATGTGCAGCTTAAAGCTTGCTTTATATTCAACATGTACAATAATTATCTTCTTCGAACGAACAAATGTTCATTCATTGGGCGGTTTTCCACTTACCGGCACGGCGACGGGACGGCGACGGCGACGGCCCGGCGACGGCGACGGGCCGGCGCTCCGTTTTTCCACTAGACGGCGACGGCACGGCGACGGCGACGGCGCGGGCTACGCTCAGTACAGACACGCACGCCAATTTTACAAGACTTAAAAATGTCCTCGTCTAGTCGTCGTACTATTTATTTGCTCTACCTTTTACATTTAAGGAGAAAATATCTACAACGTAGAAAAGTAAATTTTTGGGTCGATCCACTTATTAAACTTAGGTATTTAAAGGGTTCTTACTATACTTTATTTGATAAACTAAAAATGAACAATAAGCAATTCTTTAACTATTTTCGAATGACTCAAGAAACATTTAATTATCTGTTGGAGAATTAATGTGAAACAATCCAAAAGAAGGATACTAAATTTTTTCAAAAACAGTTTTCGACTGAACGCACCGATCGAAAAACAGTTTATCCACTAACGCCATCTGTGCAATCAGTTGAATTTGAATATTACGTATGCCGTACCGTAGAGTTTGCCAAAACTGTGTTGGTATGGCTTATGCAGCGAATAGAATAGATGGCGCTAGCACAATAAAGAAAAAAAGATATCGAAAAAACTGTAAATCTACAGTTGAAACTATATAGGTACTAATAATTATTACCAATTTTTATTATATTTGGAATTTATCAATTAACCTAACTATTACAATAATGTACCTACGTACAAATGACTTTTATGTTGTGGTATAAATAATAAGAATATCTTGTAATATGCTGTAAGTATAAAAAAATTAAATATGGTAATTTGTAATTTATATCACATAAAAAAACAATATCAAACTTATGTTTGTAGTTCATTTCATACAAAATAAGTGCATACGACCTCAAATGTAAGCTTGTCAACAATAAGGTTGCGTTCGCGACTGTACAGGCTGAACCCTGCCCCGCGCGCGCACACACGCACGCACACGGCTACGTACGTATACAAAACACACACAGATTTGCCGGCCGGCGGCGGCATCGGTGGGGGTCAACGGGCCGGGCCGTCGCCGTCCCGTCGCCGTGCCGGTAAGTGGAAAAGCGTGCCATATAAACTCATACATTTATGCTGCCACGGCAGCCGTCGCCGGGCCGTCGCCGTCGCCGTCCCGTCGCCGTGCCGGTAAGTGGAAAACCGCCCATTGGGCGGTTTTCCACTTACCGGCACGGCGACGGCGACGGCCCGGCGACGGCGACGGCGACGGCGACGGCGACGGCGACGGCCCGGCGACGGGCCGGCGCTCCGTTTTTCCACTAGACGGCGACGGCACGGCGACGGCGACGGCGCGGGCTACGCTCAGTACAGACACGCACGCCAATTTTACAAGACTTAAAAATGTCCTCGTCTAGTCGTCGTACTATTTATTTGCTCTTCCTTTTACATTTAAGGAGAAAATATCTACAACGTAGAAAAGTAAATTTTTGGGTCGATCCACTTATTAAAGTTAGGTATTTAAAGGGTTCTTACTATACTTTATTTGATAAACTAAAAATGAACAATAAGCAATTCTTTAACTATTTTCGAATGACTCAAGAAACATTTAATTATCTGTTGGAGAATTTATGTGAAACAATCCAAAAGAAGGATACTAAATTTTTTCAAAAACAGTTTTCGACTGAACGCACCGATCGAAAAACAGTTTATCCACTAACGCCATCTGTGCAATCAGTTGAATTTGAATATTACGTATGCCGTACCGTAGAGTTTGCCAAAACTGTTTTGGTATGGCTTATGCAGCGAATAGAATAGATGGCGCTAGCACAATAAAGAAAAAAAGATATCGAAAAAACTGTAAATCTACAGTTGAAACTATATAGGTACTAATAATTATTACCAATTTTTATTATATTTGGAATTTATCAATTAACCTAACTATTACAATAATGTACCTACGTACAAATGACTTTAATGTTGTGGTATAAATAATAAGAATATCTTGTAATATGCTGTAAGTATAAAAAAATTAAATATGGTAATTTGTAATTTATTTCACATAAAAAAACAATATCAAACTTATGTTTGTAGTTCATTTCATACAAAATAAGTGCATACGACCTCAAATGTAAGCTTGTCAACAATAAGGTTGCGTTCGCGACTGTACAGGCTGAACCCTGCCCCGCGCGCGCACACACGCACGCACACGGCTACGTACGTATACAAAACACACACAGATTTGCCGGCCGGCGGCGGCATCGGTGGGGGTCAACGGGCCGTGCCGTCGCCGTCCCGTCGCCGTGCCGGTAAGTGGAAAAGCGTGCCATATAAACTCATACATTTATGCTGCCACGGCAGCCGTCGCCGGGCCGTCGCCGTCGCCGTCCCGTCGCCGTGCCGGTAAGTGGAAAACCGCCCATTAGGTACGTATGAGTTAACGAGAATTCCTTTAGCTACACGGGCTTCACCCCCATGTGATAATAATCTACATACGCCACGCCACAGAATACATAATTGCTTTGGCTAGGCCCTCTGGCCCGACTAAAGCTGAGCGGGTTATACTTTTTCGCTTAATTAAGTACTAGGTACTTAAGTTATGTGACGTAGGTACTTATTAGATGTATCAATCAACCTATTTTTTACCTACTTTTCCATTGGTAGGTACGTAGATACCTACATTGACAGTTTCAGAATTTGCTCTCGAAAATTCTACACTTGCTGAAAGATGATCGTAGCTTAGTTTTTGTTTCATTATTGTTTAAACTACTTATTATTATTACTTACCTACATTATTTGAATATCATATCATTGAAATAAGTATATTAACAAGCCAGATAAAGAAAATGAAAAGGCGGTAACGGTGTGATATTCGAGAAATAATTGGCAATCTACGTCCGAGATTGGGTATCGTTTACACGGGGATGATATTATTTTTAAAAGCGTTGTCCTGTCCGGTCCGCCACTTGAATGGTCCTACGAGTACAAGTAGGTACCTACCTAACTATGGATCGCGTTTGTGCGTTTTGTACTTATGTTGTTTAAAAAATAATCTAATAAGGTTTTTAAAAATAAAGTAGGATAGGTACTAGGACTACTAGGTAGGTATCTTTTTTTATTAAGTATATCTATTCGAGGCTAGATGTCGCTTCTAATTTTGATCATATTTCGAAATGGGTAGAATATTTCGAAAAACTGGCTCACAAAAAAACTATAAGTAGGTAAATATCGAACCTGGCTCACAAAATTTCACGAGAATGGGTTGAGAAAAGCGACATACGTAGAGAAAGAACAAGCGGACCTACGAAAGCTTTTTTGCCCAAGCTGAAGCAGAGAGATTGTAGAGTATGCTTTCTTCCTCCCGAGCCCAAAAAGCGGCAGCCCTTTTTTATTATTTTTATTATAGTGAGGGCAAATACAATCTTTAAGTATACCATACCTGGCATGCTGGGCTCGGTCAGTTAGCAGGAAGCCACTCCTGGTCTGTCTCCCGCCGCCCCCGGGTCCCCCGTCAAGCCTGAATATTAGGCTCGGTGGCGGATCCGGGGGGTTCTGGCGAGAGAGCCTCCTCCCGATCTCCCCATAAGGTTACCCACTCAGGTGGGCTGACCAGATGGGATGATCGAGAGCAGGCACCACTACCAGCTAAACCCCTCACTACTTGCTCTCTCTCCGTCAATCAGTCACGGGGGATGTGCGGCAGTAGCCCTATCACAAAAAGAACTTGATGCTATAAAATGATGTGCGGATAGTAAATGCTAGATACTGGTTAACGTTAACGTTAGTGGTATCTAATGTCCAACTAATAACGCTTTAGCTAAGGCGTTTTGTAAATTTAGTACTGTCATCTGCGTAACGCCTAGATTATCGCTTTAAGCTATGCGTTAAGACGCAGGTGGAGCCGTAGCAAACGATTTCTTAGCGACAACACCTATATAAAGTAAAACGTAAGCATGTATCGCTATATAATTTTACAAAAGAAAATCTTCTCGTAATCAGCGCTGTCGGGCGGCGGCGGCGGCGGCGCGGCGGCGCTTCAGCAAACAACCGCCCACCGCGCTGTAATGCGACCAATAGCGTAAGAGTTGGGGCGGAGCTTTCACAGGCGCTGAATCTTTTAAATTTGAAACCCTCTACACAGCCGTCAATCTGCGAAAAGATATCAACGTGAACATGACTTGTCTTGAGTTGTGGATACCAAATAGTTGGAACATTGTTTAGTTTTGTGGAAATGGAGCAGTGAAATAGTGCCAAAGATTTATATCAGTTTTGTGTCGAAAATGCAACATGAACAAACTGGTAACGGCGCCGGCGGTGCCGTCGTTCGGAAAGCTCTTAGGACACCCAAGTGCGCAAGGTGTCGTAACCACGGGGTGATCTCCTGTCTGAAGGGACACAAGAGGCTGTGTCGCTGGCGCGACTGCCGCTGCCCAGGCTGCCTGCTTGTGCTGGAAAGACAACGAGTGATGGCTGCACAGGTAATGAAAATAGGAATATTAAGTACTTACCTACCTATTATAAAATACACACGTGCTACGGTCTATGATGGTACATTAAATATATACGTACCGTTTTAACCGCCTCTGTGGTCTAGTGGTTCGCCCATCCGTGTAAGTCCTGTGTTCGATTCCCAGGGGGGGTACAATTTATACTGTTTGGTTGCTGGTAGGGCTTATTTCCACGCCGCCTGGCTTCCTAAGTCTAAACCACCATCTTACCTGACTCACCTGACGCCATAACAAAAAATATTATTGTATTCCGGCAGTTATAGAGGTAAGATAGTCAGTTCGTCAGTGATGAGGATTCCGGGTGTAGTGTGTTTTTACCTTCGGCCTTATCGTCAGTTAACATCAGGTGAGGTGAAGGCCAAGCACTATCCCGTTGTGCTTAAAAAAACCTACCACGTCAGCAAATATTCGAGGATTGGTCAATAAGCGCTACGAGCCTTCGATGCATGTGTGGACAAGGTAATTCATAGTGCGCTCAAACTGTAGCAAATGTTACTCGCCCTACAGGTAGCGCTCCGACGCCAGCAAGGCGCGCGCGGCGCGGAGCCGGCCGACGCGGAGGCAGCGGCTCTCGCGGCCCGGAAGCGGGCGTACCGCGCGCGGCTGCGCTGCATGCACATGGCTAGAACTTATGCTACATTGAACTCGCCCATCTACGGTAATTTTTCATTGTTATTTGATGACGATCCAATCGAGCGTCATCATGTCAAACGCGCATGCACCACGCCACGCACGCCCCTACTGGGCATAGGCGCATACGCAGCATAGGAGCTATAGGGTCATGAGCGAGATTTGAATTTTGCACCTAAAGACATAGACTTTTTTCTAGCTATGGGTTAGTAAAGTGCGCCTCCCCGAGGGTTGGCGCCCCTGGCAGCTGCCCCCCTTGCCAAGTTGTCCAGTTTGTAATTTAGGCACAGAATTAACAGGTAGTTGATTTAGGTAGGTATCTTTGACATAGCGAGGCATAATATACTCGTAGTTTCTGATTCCAAAGTCACAGTTCCTTGCCTAAGGAAGTACAGTCAGCAAAGCTATGAGCTGAACACCTTAAGGTTAATTTTTAGATTGAGAAGTCTGTATTGTCTTGCATTTACCCAAAAGTCACAAAAGCATCTTTTGTATAAAAACAATGGAGGCAGGTAAAAGACGCACTTTTAGTGCCATCCTTGCAAGCGATTTGTTTTCAAACTGTTAAGGTCATAACTTTGCTGACTGTACCTACCTACTGTATAAGCGTAAGCCGCAATAGCCACACACGTACGTTGTGCCAAAGTTAGAGCTAATGTTTCCTAATCGTAGGTAATCAATCATGGTTCAGTCAGGCAACGGGACGGGATTCCGACCGATTTTTTTCTAAAGCATCAGCTGCTTAGCTGCATCACTTTATGTTATGGCTGCACTCTAGAATGACCAAATATACGACCCCACAAATATGGCACGCACCCGTCAACTTAAAACAAAAACAAATAAAATGTAGAAATCTATCTTGAAGACCCGTACGTGGATTACGTAACTCTGTTGCTAACAATTCTCGATTGAAATCGATTGAAAGCGCTGTTACATTGCTGCTTTAAGTAAGATAGTTCTCATATTCGTTTTTAATAAAGCAGCAATGTAACTGCGATTTCTGTCAGAGTTGATTGCAACAAAGTTGTAAGTTTGAAAATAAATAAAATAAAATAATCACCCCCCACGCGTAGCATGACCACTCTCGAGAAAAGACTCGACTCACAGAACAATGGCTTGTCTACACCCAAATGTCACTTTTGTCGGGTTGAGATCGAGATACTCATGCTCGCACTTTTACACTAGTAGACTCGCATTGTTCTTTGTCGTGGCCTTATGTCAAAAGTCGACAAACGACCACTTTTGTCTTCAACTGACATTAATTTGACAGTTGAGTCGGAGAAACTTGTCTACTACCCTTTGGGTAGTCGAGAAGGTCGAGAAAGAGTTTTCTACGTATTTTATTTTATGTAAATCTAAATTTCGCAATTAAAACAAATAAAAATTGTTTTTATTAAGGTAATAAGAGAAGTTACAGCACAAAAGACAAAAGCAGCTGTCCGGATAGAAAAAATTATTAATAATGTGTTGATTTAATTTTTTTTTATTAATAAAATTTATAAAAAATAAATATTAAGTGTAGTAACTAAGTTTTAAATTTTATTTTTTTATTTTTTTGAAACTTATATTAATAAAAAAAATTAAAACAATAAATAATTCTAAATAATTTATTGCTTAATACAATAATATTGTTTCCTAATATTACCACCCTTTTTACCCAAATATAGATTTTTTTAACTTTAATTTTTTAATATTTAAAAACGTAAATTAACATTTTATTTTCATACGTTGATTTCAATATTTTGTAATTTTCTCGTCAGTTTCCACAGACTACTAAATTAACAAGTGTGTTCAAAATTATCTTAATAAAAGAAAGGCAAGCGAATCTATATCCTTACAGCTAAAGATTACTCAGTTTTAAGTTTTGCGTCGTGAAATGTATAGAAAGGAACAGCACTTTATGAGAAACGATGGCAATTATGGTAATTATTTACTATTGGCAACATTATTTCTTCTCGAGCTCGAGAGAGCTTTGTCTACGGAAGTGAACGCTTTCTTGAGTGTCTCTTTATTTTAGAACTTATTTTAAAATAAGAATCATGTTTAAACTAAATTATTTCGGATCATTTTAGATAATTTCGACATTTATTGATGTTGAAATAAAAATGTTACCTTTTAAAATTCATATTTGTAATAAAAAGACATTAAAAGATTGTAAAAATCTGAGAGCGAGTCCCACCTGTATGTCAAACTGTGCTCGCATTTTTAGACGACCCGACAAGCAAGTCTTCGTAGACAAGAGTCCCGTTTGCTCATGCTACGCGTGCTGATCTACTTCGAGGAAAAAACCCGATCTAGAGGAAAAAATGTGGCGGATTTGCAAAGTTAGTTTGTATAGGTATACTTATGCATAAGAATATTTATTCTTATGGTAGGTAAGTAGGTATATCCTCGATAGTGGAATTAGGTAGCTTGTCGTGGATTCTATTTTCTAATTTGATCTTGCTTTCGTAGTTTCGTTTTGCTCTAAAAAAATCAACTGCTACGTCTAAGTACCTACCTACCGCTATCAAATCCGGGATACGGTATAATCCTTTCATTAAACCTTTCGCGTTACTTAAGGCGATTAGTGCCCTCACAGTGGCACCCTCACATACATTTATTGCTCTCAAAGTACCTACATGATGTATCGACAATTAACACGTACCGATTGAAGCTAAGTTCCGCCCTATATCCAAAATCTTCAAAAAAGGGTATGTAGGTAATAAAAGCGAATTACGCGCAGACGAAGTCGCTATTTTGAACCTATGGAAAAAGGGGTTATATAATGGCGCCCTCATTATATTAAATTTATTGCTCGCTAAGTACT
Source organism: Agriphila straminella (assembly GCA_950108535.1). Lineage (NCBI taxonomy): Eukaryota > Metazoa > Arthropoda > Insecta > Lepidoptera > Crambidae > Agriphila > Agriphila straminella. The sequence continues at coordinate 5,570,894 of OX467306.1, read as the reverse complement.
TTACATAATGCATCGAAAATTCACACAATATACCGATTGAAGCTAAAGAATTTTCGATACAATATGTAGGTACAGTAAACGGCACGCTGGGCTTGCACAAAGTGTCAAATTTCTCAATAATTTTTTTATTTAAAAGCAGTTTATGGTTCAAAATTCATTGGATTTTTGACAGTTTTGTATAGTTTAATGTGCTGCTGACTGTACGAGCAATTTTGAGGGCACTCTAATTGCCCTTTTCCATAGGGTCCCAATATCATCAACATTTTTATTTCATGGAAAAATGGATATCCGGACGGAACCTGAGGACCTGGCTCTATGTATTTAATTTAGTAAAGCGTCCTACATCTTAGGAGTGCTTTAGTAGCGTGCGGGTAGATGCGAGTGCTTTAGTAGTTTTGCTGCCTTTCCAGTGAGCGTTTACATGCTTCCAGTACAGTTGTCATTTGACTAAAGCACTCTACTAAATACGCACAAGGTCGATTTACATGCTTCCAGTGCGAGGAAAGTGTAGCGCGGGAGGTGAGCGGGCGGCGCGGCGCGGCGCGCGCGCACAGGGGGTTCTACTGGAAAGCGATGATTCCAGTACGACCGTTTACATGTTTCAACTAAAGCACTCTACTAAAAACTAAGATAATGTAAACCAGTCTTTAGTTCGTTGGTCCTACTAGTTTGTTGCGTTGCGACAATGCGAGGCGAGGCGACATACGGCATATCCGTGCGGGCAGCACTCCGCTCTTGTTATTGTTGTAAGCGACTCGACACTGTCGAGTGTTTCGTTTCTCACCCGTGAAACGTGATGCGAATTAGCTGAGACAATATTTGTTTTGGACCGGGAATGAGTTAAAATTATTCTTAATAATAATACCTACCTACCATAATCTAAATAAGCGTTGTTTTTGAAATGGAAGTCGACTCTGAAAGAAATAGTAAGTAAGTACCTACTGAAGTATGATTATTCATAATATCTCGGTTAAGAATGAAATAGGGACATATATCTACTTGAGATTCGCGGTAGAGTTGAGATGATTTTGTTGGTACCTAGGACTTACACTGTAATTTTACGTAGAAAACTAACGTCTCGTAGCAATTATGATATTTTCTGCATAAGTTTTTAGTTTTATAACACCAATACCTACCCAACATCTTTTAGGGGCACCAAATTACAAAAGTATGTTAAGTACTTACATATAATAATAAAAAGCAATTAATATGTCGATAGAATAGTGTAGGCGCCAAACTTGTTAAATTTTGAGGCGTTTACATGTTAAAATTAATTAACACTACTTGCGCGTACGGTTGAACAGACTGTTCCTGTGGGTATAATGTCTTTGAGTTTTCTCAAAAATAACAAAGAGCACTTAAAACACGTATCATATAGCGTGACTACGTTGTTAAAATTGTACGGCTCTTTAGAACAATTAAAAATAGAGCACCACAGACGTAATAAAACATTTGAGCCGTTCTTGAAAGTGTCCCCACTTCATTACAGAACAAAAGCTGTCATCCAACACTCGGCAACATTTCACTGTCTATCAAAAAAGCTAAAATAATTTCTTTTAACTATTTTTATGGGCTCTAAAAAAGTGTAAAGATAATTTTACAGGCGAACGCGGAGGCGGCTCTTTGAGAGGGTGTCGGGTTACAGCGGAGCTGTTCACTGTAAACATGTCTTTCCGCCTGTTGAATGATAGCCCTGCGGGTGCCAAAACATGCGACGGCGCGGCGCGCGGGTGCACGTAATTATTCCTGTATAGACGCATTTGTAACCTCTTATTATTCACAACAATACGGTGATTGCTTTATCGGCGGATGAAAAATATTTTTCATTTAACAATACCTAGACCTAAGACATCTCATTTTTGTCAAATTCTATCCCAAAATTATCACTCGGGGCAGTTTATTTTAAAATATATTAATTAATTAGTCGCCGAGGTATGTGGCGCCTGAAATCCATAATTAATGTAGAAAAGGAGCATCAGGCCAAATTATGTATGGCCTACTTATAAAACCGCAATTTAACCAATTGATTGCAAGTTGTTGACCGATAAGAATACGATCAGATCAACAGGGAACTATATTTCCCTGAATTAAAGCTAGATTACTTGCATACACTTCAAGTTGAGAGTAAATAATCCCTTCAAGATTATAACAAAATAGAGCAAACAATTTTTTACGCCTAGAGGGTATTGTATAACCTGATATACTGCTGTGTGTACGCTTAATTCAGGCTTACCCCGAATAGAATAGAATAGATTTTATTGCTATATTACTGTGTAAAATTTGCAGGTCGAATTGCAGTATTATATTAGTAACAACAGTAAACCCATAACGGGAAAGTAATTTGAGAGTTACATAAAAAAACAAAAAACAGACTTCAAAAAACCTGCCTCTAAAAAGCATAATTCGTAATAATAAAAACACGTCTTTTGAAGTCGGGTGGGGCTTTTAGAGTAAAAAAAAGAAATTTGTACTTCAGTTCAGCCCCACCAGACTTCAATAGACGTGTTTTTATTATTACGAATATTATTTCTTGCTTTTTAGAGGTAGGTTTTTTGAAGTCGGTTTTTTTTTTAACATTTTTTTTAAGTAGGTTAAAGAAGCTTGAATTTAAATAAAGGCATATCAAGTGCTTTGATTTCTAAAGGTAAATGATCAAAGACCTTTATGCTAGTACTAAAAGCACTATTATGTTATGATACAATTGATTATTCATTCGAGGTATTCATTCACACAGGATTCACACATAACAGTGAAGTCAAAGTTCCGGCACAGTACCGCCACCGTGATGAATTATTATTTCATACATTCTCTATGAACAACTGACAGGTGGGTGAATCTACGCTCTTTCTTACTTCCTGCGTCATTGTCCTCACTCGAAAATGTTTAAAAATCCAATGCATCACAAGGAATAAACAAAAAATATGCCATCATTTACATTAGAGTACAATAATAAATTGTATTAATTTGCATATTTTTTATTTATTCCTTGTGATGCATTGGATTTAAAAAAAAAATCGAGTGAGGACAATGACGCAGGAAGTAAGAAACAGCGTAGATTCACCCAGGTGTGGAGTAGTAGAGAATATGTGAAAGAATAATAATTATCACGGTGGCGGTACTGTGACTTCACTGATGCGTGAACCGGGATTTAAGCATGAATTTCATAATACCTATGTTTTACTTATCAGGAAACAACATGAGAGTGGTGGGTGATCCGGCGTGGAGCGAGCGCGTCCGGCGACGGCGCGCGTTCGCCGACGTAGAGTTGGAGCGGGGGCCGCCGCCGCCCGCGCCCGCTCCCGCGCCCGCCGCCCTCTTCTGCAGGCACCTACTGGCCGCCCTACTGACCAACTGTACGCCTGCGCCCACGCAAACACAACGACAGAAGATATCCTTCTCCATAGAATCCATTATAGGAGTCCAATAATGCCGCCACATTTTATCATGTCAACGGGTCGTCATCCTACCAAAAATGTGTAATGTCCCTAGTAGAAAAACCGGTCAAGAGCGAGTTGGACTCGCGCACCGAGGGTTCCGTTCCGTACCATCATTTTAAATATACTATACGGTACTGGCGGCGTAGAAAATTACCAGTTTTAGGTCAACGCCATCTCTTGACCGATAGTAAATAAATAAATAATATTTTGAACTAATTTAATTTTTGTTGATGATTTCTGAAAAGTGTATTATTTAGAATAAACTTAGTACATACCCTAGTACAGATACCGACACATAACTTGGCAAGACAAAGATGAGACAAAAGATGCGCCGAGTTTAGTGTTTGTAGCTGCTGTGCATCTTTTGTCTCATCTTTGTTTCTGTAACCCCACATCGGAACCCCAAAAATTAGATAAGGCAAGAACGATCAAATGTTAATTATTAACGGGCCGGCCACGTCGTGCCGATGCAAATATGGAGCAGCCTACAAGTATTATCAACCTAACAATATAGGTACATAATAATATACAGTACAAAATCCAACGTTTTCGCGCATGCTCGAGCATTGCGTTTTGTCGTATGTACATTATGGTGTACTGTGTATGTCAATGTTATTATCTGGTCAACGAAAGATAATATTGAAATGGTGGCGCCACTTTCCCTGTTAAATTAACGTTTAGAGGTTAAGTTATTGGAAACCGAGCCGTAAATGAGGCGCAAAATTAGTTATTTTTTCAACAGAGTCTCATCTTTCGTTGACCAGATTCTAACGTTCGTTTTTCAATGTTCACAGAACATGGTCTGCTCTCCGCTGAACATTTTATACATAGTCACATTTTATACGTAGTATTTTTCTTTTGTAATTAGGTATTCTTTTTTAGATGATTTTAAATATTAATGCCAAAACTATTTATTATTGATAAAGTTAGTGTTTTTAACAATTATACGCAAATAATTAATTAATTATAATTATTGAGAACACTGCGTATTACATTGTATAACATGTAGGTGGTACAGTTAGCAATTAAAGTCACTTAACATTTAAGTACTTTGTCATAGTAACAACAGCTGAGTTAAGGGATGAATATTAAGTTAATTTTCTTTATCATTAAAATTTATAGTTTGATTTTAATATTGTTATATAGTTGGGCGCCATTAAATAATTAAGGATACTAAAAATGATAATGATTACATAAAGACGGATCTCAATTTGGACGTAAGTTTGTATCTATTTATTTCTCATCAAAAATTGAACAAAAACAGTACAGTAATAATTTCACACATATAACATGTCATTGCCAATTTATTGGCTGTGTGTATTGAATGTTAAACTATTTAGTTCACAGCCTCTATCCCGCGTTTGCCAGAAAATGGCGCTTCATCCACAACACATTACTTCGACCTACACTGTATTAATAATTTAATTTAAATGAAACCAAATCTTTCGAACAATGAGTGCTTTATTAACGATGTTTGGTAAAAAGAATTTCTATTGTGAAGTTTTACACGATACACATCAGAACTAAGGACAAATCAACAAAATAATGAAGATTGCTTTCTACATCATGTTCTTAGATGCACATACGCACCACGTGGGTAATTAAACTATGACTTATATGTATCTGCACAATGTAACACGGAGTCTTTAAACTGGTTGGCCGAACAATGTACTTCTTACTTTAGAAACGTATTACCTGTAGTCTTAGAATAATAACAATTTAGAGTCCTAGAACGGTTCCCTACAAAGCGCACTGTCATAAGTGAGGCAAATAATACTGAGACAAAATGGCTCAGTATTCCGATTTTTATCCTTCATATCGTACCTATAAGAACAAAAAGTTTCAATTTCCCTACATTTAGGGGATTAGTTCCTATTTTATTGGATTTTATTTATGTAACTTAAAAAGTATATAAATAAATCTGCCTTTTGCCTCACTTTGCATACAAGGACTCGGTTTCTAGGTGTTATTATTCTAAGCCTGTAGTATGGTTTTGGCTCCTTCGTAACAAATATGACCTATTTTTCGAAATAATAATTTCTAAGAATAATCCTATATGTCAATCCATACTACCGGCACAGGGTCTGCACAGTTAAAAATACTGTTACATTCGGATACAAAATTAGAATCAATAATACAAGATCTAAAATTAGACAACAATTTAATTTCATTCATGATCAAAGTGACAGTATTTTATTATATTTTTACCAATACACTTATAAGGTAGTGATTTGTAAACAGCTACAACAGCGTCTGTTTAAATTTTATAAGTAATAAAAGGCTTCAATGTTCACAAATATGTTGGCATAAAAATATTCAATATAAATAAATATTTATAATGAAATATATTACTTACTATAAAATTATCAAAAAATAATCGCTTCGTCGAAAAACATATGTGATTAAAACACTTTGTTTTTTATTCTTTTCTTACTCTTCCAGTCTCAGTTGAGAATGAAAGAGAAAATATGACATCGATACTCTAACTAGATGCTGATATAGGTCTGATATTGACGCCGATATTCTTATGCCGATACCTTCAATACAATTTGATTTTCAATTATGTTGAATGAAATCTTAATTTCGACATACTTAAAATGACTTGTATTATTTAGTAGGTAGTTCTTACTGCCTATGCCAGGCATCAAAAAAACTTTATTGTTAATATCACTACACTTGAAATAATTCACTGGAGTAAACTGACAGATTCTAATATGTCACATTGTAAGATAATGTTGCCTTATTTATTGTTACTAGTGCTGCGGTTTCGTTCATTGTGATTCAGTTCACACACACACATAGTCAGTAGCGTTCTTGGTCACATTACAACTGGGACATATTTTTAAACAAGCCTTAAACGTTCATGGTTACATTACAACCGTAAACGTCAGATTACTACAGTGAAGTAATAATTAGACTTTAGTTCTTTGCTGTAAAAATCGTAATATTTGATATGATTTATCCGCGGTTCTACTCTACGAAACGTATGACCAATTAATTTCATATGCGATGCAGACTAAAAGATGAAGGGCAATGTGTAATCGCGTGTGGATACGCAACGTATCCTCAAATTGTGCAAATCATAAATTAAGCTTGACTATTGAAAAAGTAATTTTCACCGTCTGTGCCTTTATCTTATAATAATCTTAGATTTTTTTAATAAACAGTCGGCTTTTTTATAAACATTTCTATTTAACCAGCATAGCAGCAGTCAGACTAGAACTACTAGAACAAAAACTACTGTAAAAAATAATAATATCAGTGTGTTGTGTACTGTGTAGTTATGTAAAAAAAAAGCTTGAATAAAAAGGCGGTATTCGCCATGGATTTATATTATTATTTACGCATTAACCCGTCATCGCGCGTCCTACAGACATGCGTCTGTCTGTCTGTAAGCGAGAACGTACGTAGTCTTTGGCGTCCAACTGTGATAGGAAGATCGCATAAATCACTCCAGCCAATCAGGGCTTTACTTGTTCAAGCTCTAATTAAAAGCAAGTGTCGTAGATGAATGATAACATTTTATCGAAACAACAATCCGCCGCATATAAATAATTATTTTATGTGAAGTCATACGTTTAGTTTATTTGAATGTTTTTGTGAAAACTATACTTTAGAATAGTGTAGATTTAGACGGTAGTGAATATATGCCGCCAACACAATCTCAAGTCAGTGCTATGAATTCTAGGATTTTAATGAGGAAAAGAGTACTTACGAAGTCCTGATATAAATAAACATATTTGATAAATATTAATTATACAAGTTTTAAATTCAATATCACCTATTTTTATATGGATAATCTATTTCATGTACTTTTTAACGGTTTATAACCAACTCCAAATTAAGCTGCAACAGTTAAATAAATTCGAATGCTGGTTATTAGTCATTTATCTTCTCAAAAGAAGACGCTACACGAACTTTTTGCTTTCGGAGGCTGGACGCGTGATGGGTTCTGAACTTTAAAAAAATGATATTTATCACCGAGTGAAAGCATCATGTAAGCACGACTATTCCTTAAAACGTTTATTTTCTCATGTTTGTGGTTGATTTATGGGTCGAAAATTAAAGAAAATTTAGAGAAATTATGTATTTCGACGACAAGATTATTTTTATGATTATGAATTTACAATACATAATAAAATATTATACTTATGTTGAGTATAAAGATAATAAATAAGTACTTTAGAATAATAATGTATAATGAATGTAAACAGAAAAATAATTTGCATCGCAATCTACAATATATCGACAATGAATCACAAATGCTCGTCCGTACAATACAATTCACATACGCCGCCTCGAGGAAGGGAGTGCCTCACGAATGCCGCCTCATACATTCACGCACGCACACCATCACTTAAAAAACTATTATCACCGCTTTGTTTTTAGGAAAAACTACAATAAAAATCTTACAAGTATTACGACGCCACCCGTAAATTTCATATACAAAATATAATAAAAATCCTGGTTTTAAAGCACTAAAAGATAATGTTACTATTCGGAAATGTTGTTCAATAAACATACAATTATTAAAGTTTTGCCAGAAGTATCTTGACACAAAGACAATGACAGAAACGCTTTATATTTATCCTGAATCTTTTTGCAGTAATGGTTGGTTAAGTTGCTTTATCTATAGCGAAGAAGCTATCTGTATCTAAGAAGCTGATTAATTTAATAAGTTAAATCGAATAGATTTTTAATGTATTTTGGCATCGAACAGGATTTTTACTACACGTTGTGTTATGTTATGTATGACTTATGATTCCACTTAAAAAATAAAAAAAATGTCTGCGTGTTATTAAGTCACAACTTTACTGAGATATATACCGATTAAACCTGATAGGCATATTAAGAAAGTTTTTATCAGAAAGCCTGTCATTCATTGACCAACAACAGGAAGTTATGATGACTGTTCCACATAAGTGGTCAAAGAAATGTATTCTTCCTAAGCTCATTTGCCGCGTTTCCGGAAAATCATAGATAATATAAAAATAGCCTGTTTCTCGGAATAATCGGCACACCCTGACTTTTACAAAATGGTGATCGCAAATGGATTTGTCTTATTAATCCCTAAAATAATTTAAGTAGTACATATTTCATTTGATAACATTTTGTTAATTCGAAAGTTTATATTATCGCGTTTTGAGAATTAGGTACGCATTCATTCACATGCTGTCTGGGCTTCGTCGGCACGTGACAGGGAATGGGACTAGACGGGACTGAGGGTAGGAACCAACTAGGATTTCTGGGACCGAGGAAGTACCTATTGAAATATTACATATCAATAATATGTAACAAATATTAAATGAAAAAGTAATATATAATAGAATTATTTTAAAGTAAAATAACTGTCAAAGCCCCAAAATAAATTTAGATCCATCGGAATGTTTCAATTTTTATATATCCCCAAAAATGATACATTTCCACTGAACTTCTAAAGCTATATAATTGTAAATAGACTAATGTTCGTTTGAACTACAAAATTTCAGATCCCCCATATCTGAAAAACTAAAAGATAACAAATATATAAAGTCAGACTTTTTAGCATTTTAAACAAAAAAATAACAATTTTACTTGCATATAATATACATCACAACGTGTATTTACATATACATAATATTACTTTTATTTAATATACACGTAAATAGTACTTTATATCAATCATAATATAAGTTCCTCATTGGTGGGCTGGCACTGGTCACGCTCGTGCGTGCGTGCCCGCGCGCCGCGCCGCGTCCCGCGCCGCGCCCGCCCACAAGGCAACACAAACATACAAATCCATTAAAACAATATACAACGTAAAAATACTATTTGGTACTTTATATAGCAGAAATCTAGCCGTCATAAAATCTATCAAAGGAGTATACATTTACACGGACACAAACATATAAATATTTAATACACATAATATTAGTCAAAATAAACCAGTCACAAATCACAGTTGACATAAATTCTCGATTTCACTAAGTCTTGTAATTTACATAAAATAATAGTTAACACAGCATTAGATAGATACTAAAACGTTTGAAAAGCCTAGTGGAGACGCAAAGTATGTACTTAAGTAAATGCTTTAAAGAAAAAAAAACTAATTTTGGTAGTGATTACTATCTGAAGCTAGAAGAACACGTTTTAAAAGTAAAAAATTTCGTTGGTGTTAGTAAATAAATATAAAACACGTGATAGTTTTCTTGAGCAGTGAATGGCATCAGTCAATCTATACACTAACTAAAGTAATACAAACATTCTGTATCTACAACTGGATTACTGCATCAATCGTGAATAAAAAATATCGCGGTCGTGAAATCAGAATCCATGCACATACAATAAAATATTTATTACAATACCAATGTTTACCATATTTTGTTTATTACAATGTTTTAACATGCATTAGTGCTAATAGTGTTAGTAATTAAATCGAGATGAGACTAAATTGCTTCGATGTACAAAGATAAAAGTCGCAAATTTTTGTAATTGATATCGATTCAACTAAAGATTTTTTAACCACGTATGTTACCAAATAAAATAAAACCGGCTCGGTAAACAAAACTGCCGTCTCACCTTCGAAATCACTATCTACGACCTATCACTAAGGTTCATGCAAATATAATAGATATTCCAACCACAATAGCTCAATAAGTCACGTTAATAAAACGACTTTGTGTGTGAAAACTACAACTACAGGCCAATGAGCGAACACTCAATCCGTTAACAAAATGAACGACACGCAAGCATGCAACGTGCGACATGACATTATACACGATACGAATACAGTAAGCCTAGCACCCCGTGTCGAATAACGTGCTCATAGCCCGCCCACCGCTGTGCGTCTCGTCCGATCCGACTCGAGCCCTCCTCGAGTCAACCGTCTCCTACTCCGTGCGATTAAGTGGAGTCGCCGCTTTAAATTTTAAATTGTTAACATTCAGGTACAAACAATACAAAAGAGTGCGACGATTCACATGTAATTTAAGATCTTTCGGTAAAACAAATGTGTGTATAGCTAGGTGTTGGCACAATGTAGGTCAGTATCTGCGACTGGCCAGTGTCGTCCGCGGTGTGGTGTCCCTACGCGGCGCCCGCGCGCCCCAATGTCGACCCGACCCCTGCTGACATTGATTCCCCCTGCAACAACAACGCCCACAACGATTACACTTCGCACACTCACCGATTTCCGGATCTTATGTCCATAAAGCCGGAATCCCGAATCGGAATTCTGAACGGAATATCGATAAATGTATGAAAATTCCGTACGGAAAAATCCCGCATGCTGTGTGGTGGGTCCATAGATTTGTATGGATCAGCTGCGTTCGGAATTACGTCTGTATGTGGCCACCCTTATTATGTTGGATATGGAGGCCCATCAATCTAAGGTTTTGGTTAAGTATTTTACAACGCAGCGAGACAATCAATATTAGCGGATTTATGTAGTAGGTACGTTTTCCCAAGTGGCGCCTTATTAACACAGAGTTATAGTGATAAAACTAGATTTTTAGTATATGTTTGAAACTGATCATAGGCACGGATATATTAGGAGACATAAACAAGTAATTAATAGTTCCGTTGGAGGAGGCATTTGCTCAAAGGCACGTCGAAATAAGGAATATACTGTAATCAAATCATAATCAAATCATAATCTTTATTAACAGTAGCGAGTAGTTTTTAAATTGTAAAATGTACATTTATTTCGAAATAAAGAACTTTATTATCATTATTATTATTAATAATACCGTAATCAAACAAAACGAGGATATTGTTCTTGAAAAATATTAAAGTGACTCTCTCTGCCCACATATGACACTTTGTTTCTCTGATGGCAGAGTTCTGTACAAGCTATATTAAGTGAATAGTGTGGGTTGATAGAGGTAGAGTCCCCTGCCAGCCTGAAAATGGTGTCGAGGTGTTTATGGTACATACCGTATGGCAGTGAGCGTGTCTATATGCCGCACATGGCGGAGAGGCGCGCGCTCAGCTGCACGGGGAACTGATCCGTGAAGCGGCGCCAATTTTCTTCACCCACCTGCCCACAAAATCAATAATAGAACCTTATGACTCATAGACACTGCTATAGCATGCAATAGAAGAGATATTTAGAAAATAAAATTATGCATAGCATAATGAACCTTATGCTCATTACATAAACAGATTTTCGACAGTAGTTATGGGAATCCTAGAGAATGCGCAAGATTCTCCTAAAGACTAATGACATGTTTTTTAACTACATACAGTTTGTTACTCAACTGGAAGACTCTTTTGACACAAACTACATTTTGCTTTGTACAAGACGATTCCTTTTAGACCCGAGTTCACCAACTACTTAAACAGTCGATAAATTTTTAACCATGTGTTTTTGACATTTTCTCCAGGGCTGGTTTTTTAATCCTCAGATAACAGATATCAGTCAGTTTAAATACTAACCAAAAATAATAAAAACCAAGGTAGTATAATACGCTACCAAAAGGATAAAGCTCTATCTAGGCATTGAAAAATCAGCCCTTAAAAACGTCAAAAACAGACGGTTAAAACTTAATCACCTGTTTTAGTGTTGGTGAACTTCAGCCTTAGTTTCAAGGCAATGTTGTTTAAATTTAGCTATCTATCTTGGTCGAGACAACGCGCAACGCAAGCAGCTAACGACAAAGAGCGACATATGAAAGTTATATTTTGCTTCACCGCTGCCGCTGACTGCCTGAAAGTCTGACATTACTTGGATGGTACGGTTGCGCTGACACTGCTCCTCTCTCACGAATTTTTACTCCACACGCACTAGTGCTACTGCTATTACCACACCCCGGGCCCCGGGCACTCCATACAAGCGCCGCGTCTCAACTATCTATTACACGGACGCTACACAATGACGTTTTTACACACGCGCAACTGTGTGCGTGAAGTCTAGGGCTATTGAATGAGTACACGATTCGGCACACGAACTCGCGCGGTGGGGTGAGGTAATTGATTCTGGGGCGGGGCGGAGAGTTTCCTTTCTGTACGGTAGTACTTATATCTATTCTGTGCTATTACTAAGTTATCTGTATTAGACAGTTGACCTACTACGGTAACTTACGCAATTTTAGAGATTGAGATTACTAATTATTTGAGTTATTTTTTGCTGCTAGTATAGATAAGACTACTGAGCACAGTGAGTGATTTTTAAAAGCACGAGACAAAAAAAATGCTTTTGGATGTAGGGCTGACCTGGTTTTTGAACCCGTGCAGGATCTTGGTGAACATCTCCTTCAGGTCGTCCTTGGGGTGCGACCAGGAGGCCACGGCGTCGCAGAAGTACATGAAGTCGGGCACCACGCCCTCCGGGTTCACGTGGATCATCTGGCAGATGCCTCTGAACGCCGAGTCCTTCTCGTCGTTGTCCCGAATGTTCCGCAGCGACGTACACCTGTTCACGAAAACCTCGCTCATAGCTCATACGACCTTTACGTGAAGTGAACGTCTCGACGTGATATCTCCCCCTGCCCCTTTAGGCAAAATCACATTTTGTAAAAATTATAATGTATTCACCTCCGAAAGATGTATAGATTTGTAGTTTTAAAAATCGATGATAAACAAAACCTGGGACCGATTACGCTAGTTCTGAACGATAAAACCAAAACCGTTGTGTTGTCATTTAGGTTATATTTACCCTAAAATCTTTGGTTTAGTTTAGAATCCTCATTTAAATTGTCTAAGATTGGCAACTTAGGCTCTTAAGGCATAGCTTTCAACAATTTTAACCAAAATAAAGTGTAGTAAAATTAGCTCGAATAGGCCCCTTATCTCAATCTTATACATCGTTGAATAGCTAAATTCATTATTGCTTTTGCAAATGTGACATTGGCTACGGGACTTTGACGATTAACTTTCAAAATATCACCAATCTGATTCCAATACTCATGTGAGAATACTTGTGAGAAAAATAAGCAAAAATATAGATTTGATGGTGAATATATATTTATAATAATTATATATTGGAATAAAAATAAGAATAATTATGGTTTTAGTAAAGAGAATTAGGTGATAGTAGGCACACAAAACATAATTATTATTTTATGAACACTAAATTCCATCAGCACTCCAAACTGTAAGCAAATTACACAAACACGATTTGTTATGTAGGAAAGAACGATGCATTCACAGTATCTACTAACGATTACATCATTAATTATTGAAGTCGAATGGCGAATTAATTTGCTCTGCAGTTTGGTAGGAAATATAATTATGTGATAGTTTATATATTTTAGAAAGCGGATGGTGTTCAACACACATAAGGTACAGCACTGAAAATAAGATGATCAACCAAATACCACCCCATAAATCAGTAATCGTTAAGAAGTGTGGCCCTAATGAATGTCTCATGCCTAGTCAACTTAAACAGAAATCGTATAAAAGAATATTAAATAAGCCATGAACAAACACCATCCACAATCGAAATAATACCTAAATATAACTTATTGAGTATTAACGTAATCGTAATAATATAAAGTAATAATAAAAAAAATGACTACAGACCACTGGCGTACAAATTGATGTAATACGGGTGCGACGTCGTGGGGGCACACATAACCTAGCCGACCGAGAGTAATCGCTACACGCCACGACACGATATACCGAGAACAAAACCAAGAAAACAAATCAACAAACCATTCAAAACATACTCAAAGTACATAATTCAACAGCAACAAATTAGTGTTATAAATAGAAAAAATGTGAAACAATTTTATGCTAATTAAATCTATAAAATTAAATAGTGGACATCACAAAAGATGGCCTATGTTCTTAGCAACATAAAAACTGAATACGAATTTTAATGATTACTTTGTATAAAATGCATGCAACAACAACCGGCGGAGGGAGTATAGACCATCTTTCAAATCAGGCGCACACTTTAGTGTCGGCGTTACAGTCAGCGTTAGATAATATCGACATAGCCCAGTCAACGAATGGCTCAAAAGCGGGTAACTAAACGACTCTTTCAGAAACTTGTTTAGGGTGCTTAGGAAGTGAACATACTAAAAGTCAGCCGGAATGGGGGGGTTTAAAGTTTAAAGATTTAAACATCTCCAAAACGATGCGTCGTAGATAAAAGTGATCTTCTACCGAATAAAAGCTTATAAAATTCTCTACACTTTGATGCTATTTAGCTGTCACTGTCAGTCAGTTCCTGCACTCTGGCTCACCTTCTAGGCGAGGGGACTTTAAGTATGTTCACTCCTTAAGCACCCTAAACAAGTTTCCGAAGGAATCGCTTAGTTACCCGCTCGCGCACTCTACAACTCTTTTATTGATTGGACTAATACATATGTATTTACATTACACCCCATAAATCAAAATAATGATAAAGAATTAAAAAGCCAATATTTGTAAACTTCTTCATTCCAATAGCATTTCAATAATTTTCTATACTGAAAAAAATATTGATTTGAAAAAGATACAATTCACTTTAGACAAACAACAGGAATACCAAACATATGCAGGTAGGTAGGCAGTAATCGGGTAAGTAATTATATAAATAATAATAACTTAGTATCATTTCATATTTTGATGCAATTAAATACAGTGCGTATGGAGCTCTACCATCGGGAAAGCTCTCGCATTCCGCGGTACAATCCAACTAAATCATAAACGATACATTATGTATGTGATCTATGGTCTATATGAAAAATTAATATGAAGCTGTGATAGAAATACATAGATAAGATAACAGCAATAAACTGCCACCGACATCAAGAAATGCTTTATACTCAAATCTTCTAGCCAGTAACTATATCATGTTATTACTTTAATTGTACAAGAAGGAAGTTTTATTAAACTATTGGATACTTTGTTGAAATGTCGTCACATCACTTACCTGTGTTTTCCAAAAGTGTTTTGGGTGTATTAGGCCTGTTGATAATTTCAACTAAATGGTTTAGAACCAAAGGTATATATTTTGATGTTTCTGGACCTGAAATATTTGTGTGTTGTGAGAATTGGTAAATATTGGATATTTAGTTAATTGATCTGAAATATTTGATATCAAATAGTGTATTTTTGTTGTCAAGAGCAGACACAAAAACATGTCGAAGTCGGTTGAGAGTCTCACCTAACTTAATGCTAATTTCGCCGATCGCCCAAGTCGCGTTGTTACACACAGAAATGACTTCTGGGTTGAGGTTCATAGCCAGGATGGGTAAGAACTCCGGTATGTACGGATGGACATGCTGGAAACACGCCTTCGTCAGGTCTCCGATGAGCGCGAACGAAGACTGACGGACCTGTAACCATGTCAAACCTGATTTAGTTCTTGAATTTATCGAAAAAGAGAAACATTGGGTAAGTGCTGTAACGTCAATCATATCAGTGACAGGGCAATTTTTTTTTCACTATTCAGTTCAGTACTAATGAAATACATTTCCTTTAAGGATTTATTAGAACCTTTCAAAAATAAATAATTTTATTTGTTCCTTATAAGCATTAGGTCCCCTTTGTACTGTAGGTACTGTATAATTAAAACATACGCGTAAATTGCTGTTAAAGGTAGGTATTGTAAGTGATGTGGGTTTTATATAACAGTAAATTGTGTAGAAGCGCGAGGTGGACAAATTATTGTAGCAAAGCCTCTGACACTGGTAGTGATGCTCAAGGAAATTTGGTGCGAAGTTATTTATTTAATGGAAGCATTTGCAAACTTAGGTCGGGTTTCCACCTGCAAGAAAACATCTGCAAGAAGTGTCCCACAGCCTGTCACACAGTAGCTTATAAACGTCATTCACCTTGTTTTAATAGGGATGTTGACTAATGAATAAAATAACGAAATACTAATAAAAATCGTAAACATATTAAACTTTTAGAGTAGCTTGTATACCTCTTGGTTTTATATATTGCATATTATTTGTTTTATGACCCTTCAAAGTTGGGTGGACAAGTCCATTAAAAAGTATAAAATTTATTAAAATAAATGATACCTTTAATTAGTCCGTAAAATGTATAGCAAATTTGTCGAAGAAACCATTTTGATAAACACAATATTTAATATAGCTGCTGAACAAATTTCCTATGCGTTGCATACAAACTTGCAAGGCGTGACGTCATAACGTGGAAGCCATTAGTATGGAACGTTTTTGATCGAGTCCATTTGTGTGCATTTCACACTGTGATATCTCGGGCAGTTTTCATGCTAGCGAATTAATTCTTTTACCAATGTTTCTTTTTTTGAGAGGTAATTTATGTAATATAAAATAAAAAAATAGTCAACATCCCTATTTAGGGATGTCACAAAATGTATCCATCTTGGTGGCGCTACTACTGGACATTTACCGCCAATATTCCCGTTTATTTTAAATTATATCCAAAAATGGTCGAAAGTAAAACTAATAATAATTATGGACGTTGTGACCAAAATGTGTTGGAAGGAAAATGGATATTTACGAAAGTAGCAAACAATAAAATTATAGGTCTACATCTACACTAGCGCCAAGTTAGCGGCAGTGCGTCGACTGGTGGACGATTTGTGAATCAGCAAAATTATCCTGCCTTTAAAATGGTATATTACCTCAGGCATGGGGTCCTGCATGCACTGGTACAGCAGCTGCATGAGGTTGGAGTTCTGCACGAGGTGGTCGATGTGTCCGTCCAGGCCTTCCGTCAGCCCGCTCAGCAAATCCAGTGCCACGATCATGAAGTCCTTGTCGGGCGCCTCGAACTGTTCCGGACTTTGACTGTTTGCCTGACAAAACATTATCCAAATATTATAAATGTGAAAGTCCATTTATTTATTTGTTACGCCTTCACGTCTTAACTACTGAACCGATCATCATGAAATATTTTGAACTCACATTGTCAGGGGTACAGAGAAGGACATGAGGTGTACCTCTCATCCCAAAAAAAAAGATTGTTCCCGAGGGATAGCAAAAAACTATCACAAACAACTGACACACAACACAGCCCAAATAGAACAGAATAGATCAAAATGTTTTCGTTTCTCAAATCAAACTTTATAAAAGCTGCTGGTAAAGATAAATTGCAATCGTAAATTTTTACGTAATAGGGATGACGACTAATGAATAAAATAACGAAATACTAATAAAAATCGTAAACATTAAACTTTTAGAGTAGCTTGTATACCTCTTGGTTTTATATATTGCGTATTATTTGTTTTATGACCCTTCAAAGTTGGGTGGACAAGACAAGTCCATTTAAAAAGTATAAAATTTATTAAAATAAATAATACCTTTCATTACTCCGTAAAATATATAGCAAATTTGTCTAAGAAACCATTTTGATAAACACAATATTTAATATAGCTGCCGAACAAATTTCCTACGCGTAGCATACAAACTATCTAGGCGTGACGTCATCACTAGGTAGCCGTTAGTATGGAGCGTTTTTGGGCGAGTCCAATTTGTGTGCATTTCACACTGTGATATCTCGGTCAGTTTTCATGCTAGCGAAATAATTCTTTTATTGAGAGGTAATTTATGTACCATAAAATAAAAAAAAATCGTCATGCCTATTGACGCTCATTGATCGTTTAACGCCTGTAGCACACCATCGCCCGCGGAACACTGCAGTAGGTACCGCCATGAGTTCGACAAGCGCAACAAATGCGAACAGCCTGTTCTAATGCATACATTTCTCACGCGCGATTCCACCCGATTGGCTCCGACCGTTGACACACGCGAAAGCAATGACGCGAAACCGCTACGTAGGTTTGATTCTCTCATGTATAGTCGTCGATAAAAGACAGCTTATATCCTAACTATGGCGGAACTACCGCGGTACTGCTGGTACGATTTCGCGGCGGATGCTACAGGCGTAAATATGCAATTTAAGCGATTGTTAATTCCTCCAACAACGGCATAGACGTAACAATTACAATCGCAATTGATCGTTACCGGCGGCCTTAAATCACGGTCAAGCTATTAGCCCACTTCTCATCGCATTTATCTATAATAGGCTTGTTTCCATTAAGAATAAATATGCTGGATAGGGGGTTTATAATGATTAATTATATTATGGAGAAAATAACAAACAATTTTAATTATTAAAAGCGTTAAAGATTAATAATATTTTTAAAAAATTAATTTCGTAAAATGAAACCTATAGTCACAGAATAAATAATAGTACTAACGTACAGAAGTCGGTCCCCGCGAGGACCATCAAATAATAAGCTACTCTCGCTGCACGGCAATAAAGTACAATTTCAACCTGCACAACGCTGCGTGGATAAAATTATATGCACCTACGAAGAAGAAAGAGAGGCGTCTCTTTCTGTCGCATAGCTCTGTCTCAACCGACACATTTCGGGGTTGCTACTCGCTAGTTACTGATATCATAGAAAACATTCGTTATGCCCATGAATAAACAATGAAATTACTAATAGGTACCTACTTATAAAATAAAATAAATCTACCTAATAGGTGAGCTGAGCATATTTAAAGAGCATAAATAATAAGTATTTCTAAGTAGTTAGAGAAGCTCGATGGCGCAGTGCATGGTATAGCGCCTGGCCCAACGATTGCGGAAGTTAAGCAACTTTTGCAAGGGTCGGTTATGGGATGGGTGAAAAAAAATAGTATTTTTTAGCTTTTTTCTTTACTGGTGCCATATTTCGAACTTCGATACAACTAAGTATGTAAATATGTATACAAAAAATACAATAAACTTTGGTAGGTAGGTAGGTACGTTAGTAATTAAGTATCAAAAGCGAAGTGCATGCAGTTTCGCATTCGGCGCTTGACTGACTCGTTTCGTTCGTGACGTTCACGCGCTGCGCTCTCGTCGCTTGCACACGCAGCGCGTTTCGGTCGGCGCGGTGATATCCCTCGACAATGGCCCTCTTGGAGTGGGCCGCGAGCAGTAGGCTAATATAAAAGTTTAAGCGCGGAGTGATACCCCCCTGCTTTAGTCACGTGACAGTGAACACCAATCAGAAAGCTTTACGTCACGCCGTGCGAAACTCCAATCTTGTCTTTGACGTTTCGAGTATCACTACCGGAGGCGCGTTCCAAACCTACACTCCGAGTGCAACCTAACCACAACCGAACGCAAGTTTTAGCCACTTTTTCCGTATTTCTCCATTGTTTGGAACATATATAAATAACTGGTTTGGCGTTTTTATAGTCGTGCTATCACACTGGGGCACTATACAGTACTTATAATATGAGAAATTCATTTTTAAACAATAAAAACTAGCTATAACGTACGAAGACACGATCGCTCTTTGGTTTGATTCGCACGGCGTGACGTCATTCAAGACGCCGTGACAGTCTTGTGCGTTTTGGAACCAAATTAAAATTGTTTTTTTAAAACGCGAAATTTATAATGTAAACGCTCGATTAAAAATAAATAAACCTTTTTTTCGATAAAATGCCTAATAAGCTAAAATATTAAGCAGTTATTGAAATTTTGTCAACTAGCCTATTCTATCTCTTTTTGTCGTCACATAACATTGTTCGCTCTAGCGAGAAAACTACTTATTCGCATCCACACTCCTCGGCATCGGTGAGCCGAATGATATATCGTTGAGTGGTATTCTTACTCTAGAAGGCATCATTTCAAGCAGGCAGCGGAAAGAGATAAAGCGATGGAAAAATGGGGACCTAGGTTATCCAATATAGCTTAATCATAATCATTTATTTGCATTAAATAAGGTATTTTACAATAAAGTTGGTCGTCATTTGTTAAGTGCTTACCTATGTAGCCATATGAGATAGCATGCAAATATTATAGAAAAGAATAGAAATATTATAGAATTTTCATTATTGATTTTACAAAGTAATATCCATACTATCCATACATACCCATAAACAAACAAAAGCCACACTATAATAAAAATGTTTTGTAAAAAAAACATCAAACATACACCCATGATTAATGTTTGAATTTAAGTCTGTCAACAACTTGAGGTAGGTAGGGGAAGTGAGGCACAACGTTCCCGATTGGACAGATCTTTCAATAGATTGATTGAATAGCCAAAGGAGTGATGACAGAAAATTTATCCCGCTTGGTGGCGTTACTGTAGATGGATATGTGCATTATGGGTATTTTTTCAATTATCATTTTTTTTCAATTCAATATCTAAGAAGTTGGATAGTAAACGGAATATAAATCGAATTGAAAAAAAGAAAACCAATAAGTGTTGCAAAAAAAATTCATAGGTATTTACGAAATTTCTGGTGGGTAGTGATGTCTTAAAATAACCATTCGTAAGTATTGGAAAGCAAATAAAAAAAATAAAAATATAATATTCTTACTTGGATACTCACAATAGTCTGATTCAATGTCTGTTCTATCAAAGACACACATCTTCTGAACACAGGCTCACAGTACGGTAAAAATCCTGATTGTAGTGCTGAGGCCACAGATGACAGACACTAAAAATAAAAATTATGTGGCCATTTAAATATAAAGTGTAAACTACATAAATACTATAATTCCTAAAATTATTTTAGTATTGCATGATTATGACTTGAAATCTGAATTGATAGGTAGCAAAATCGTTTATCGTTGAATGAACTTTACAAAGACATAGGTCATTGGGCATATTTGACCTGCTTGATGAATGTTCGCGTACAGGAACCAAACCATTTTTAAATTAAAGAATTCAATCCCACTTTTCAAAATATGTATTATTTTTTTATGTACCGACCGGCAGAATAAAGTTATTTCACATTATGTGTGTGAGTATAAGGTTTAATGTTATTAAACTTTTGTTAATAAAATATAAGTTTTTACTTTCAGCATTGTGAAAATGTGTTGTACAAGCATAATAAATAATAATAATAATTTGTTTTGTTTTTAATTATTTTATTTTATTTATTATTGAAATGCTATGATATAATGATGAAAATCCCGGTCAAGAGCGAGTCGGACTCGCGCACAGAGAGTTTCCGTACCATCATAATAAATACACTGCAGAGCTGTAGAATAATCAAATTTTATTGCAGTATTAGGTCAGCACAGCACCATCTCTTGGCCGATAGTGGATTTTTTTCTTAGGCTAGCGCCATCTCTTGACCGATAGTGGAACTAATTTAATTTTTCTTAGGTCAGGGCCATCTGTTGACTGATAGAGGAACTAATGAATTTTTTGTTTGTTTTTGAATTTCTAAAAAAGTGTGTTATATTGAGACATCGTTTTATTTTTCCTGTAATCTTTACATAAACTACTATCACCACAGAATACATAATAGTAGTCACATAGAATTATTTCAGATTTTTCTCTTTACAAACTACGGAGATAAGGGGGGAACGGTATTTCTTTTACATTTTTCATCATACGTCGAAAACTATGCGGCCTAAAAAAAGAAAAAAAATGTTTTCAAATGTGCAAACAGCGCTCTTTCATGTGATACCCCACATGTCCTAGTCGCCCCACTTAAAATTAGATATCCAGCTGTGATAGACAGACAGACTGAGTCACACCATAAGGGTTCCCTTTTGCCATTTTGGTACGGAACCCTAAAAATGAAACAATGCGACCCATACCACTGAGTAGCAGATACATTTATCTACCTAGCCCTATTTCGTTTATGTACGCTGCAGGTCAAATGTTCGAACAAAATGCCCAATGACCTTTCATAATTTCGAGAAAACAAAAGGTGTGTATGTAATGAAATTATAAAATAAATATTTAGAAATTTCACAAACCTCAAGTAAGGGAAACAGGTCCTTATCTTCATCTTTCAATACATTCCATTTATTGATTAAAGGTGGCATTAACAAGTTTATGTACTCTTCCTTATTCAAGTGATGGCCTACAGAGTCTGCTAAAGTGCCGATCGCGTCGTACAATATTAGAAGGTTCTTGTGTTGGTATTTACTGAACGCGTACACTAGTGTCTGTAGAATGTAGCCCAAGTATGGAACCAGTTCCGTACAAGCCTCCTCCTCTAGAGTCGCGAAGGCCGAACAGGCAGCTTCTTGAACCCGTTTGTTGTTATCCAAGACACGTTTTAAAAGCTGAAACATAATGCGAATATGAGGCATTGTTAGGGTAGCAAACCGAGACCCCTGGATTACACTGAAACGTGCACGTAGACGTCTACGCGTACGCACTACGTTTTTCAATTCAACCTTAGAATTAATCGGTGTTATTATTACAAAAGACTTTTAAACACCTGTTGAACTTAGACACTATACTGTTTAAATGTAATGCTTTCAAATTCTATGAATCACTTTTTTGACAATATTGTTTGAAAGAGACAGCATTACATTGTGTCACTGTAATGGCTCACCTCGGTCATGACGGGGCGCAGGTAGAGGTCGTGCGACTGCGACACGATCCAGTGCGAGTAACGCGACAGCGTCCAGCAGGTGATGGCGCGCACGAGCGCCTTGCGCTCGGCCAGGCAGCACACCAGGTAGGGCACCAGGTCGGGCAGGTGCGGCACCATGCCGCCCATGCACCCGTCCGCCACCGCGCCCAGCGCCAGGATGCCGCTCTCCTAACCATATCAAACATTGAGCTAATCCATGTGCCAGAATCATAAGAATAAATAAAACTGGGTAGAACGGACACTCCTGCTCCGGACGGGCTCAGTCACGATATTAGCCTACTCCGTTAAACAGTAAACTCGGGCTGCCACAGTCGGCGTCGCCGCACGCGCGTTTGCCTGTTTGTGCGTTCCGTACGATCTTGGAAACAAATTACAATATGGCGTCAAGTTATTGTGGTGTGTTTGTTTGTACAAACAATTTGAAAACGATGCCACACTTATGTTTTTTTACTTTACTTTTACTTTACTGAAATAATATTTTCTAAATATTATTTCGTTTTCGTAGGTACCCAATTTATTAAAAGGACATGAATTGAATAGTTCTTTTTCTGTTGCCAATTGTTTCACCAAATAGTAAAATTTAGTTAAAAGTAGGTACCTACCTACAGTATTTTTTTAATTGTCGTTAAATCTTTTCAAAAGCCCTGCCATCAGTCGTTGATCTCATATTTTGTAAAACTAGAATAAAATAATGATTTCAAAGCAAAGAAGAACGTAATATTTATTTAAGCAATATTATCATCAGATAAACAATATTATTAATATTCAACAGTAAGCAACCCTGGCAACTTCATATACACCTATTTCATATGAAATTGAGTGGTACTGACGTCTGCAGATATTGTAATGAGGAGCTAGACTTCTTGGAAGGCGCGGGGCTTAAGGAGTTACTATAACTAGGTGGCGAGTTACAATAAATCTTTTAGGTCGCAGTGACTACAGCTTCATCTTGAGCTGCATAGCCCCTAACACTCAAATAATAATAATAACCCTGGCAACACGCCTGGACGACAGCGGGGCGTAGTGACGTGACCCTTCACGTCACTACGCCCCGCTGTCGTCCAGTCGTTCCCCCTGGAAGTAGGTATATAAATGACGGCGTTTGGGACTCTGACAAAGAAGAGTCCGTTCTACCCAGTTTTATTTATTCATATGGCCAGAATGATGCTTGAGCGCTGGACGAAAGAGTTAAGACCGTATTTCGCATCGTACATTTCGGTAATTTCTGAGGGGTAGTTAAGAATCGCTCATAATGACGTTTTGAGGTGTTCTAGAAACCAATCACGGGCTGACGTTTAGTGTATGCGTCGAGATTATGCTATCAATATCAGTGCAGTGCGATGCGCGCTCGGAAACGGTCGTGCACATTGCATAAGTGAGAGTTATTTAAATTCACGTTTCGCGCGGCAGTAGCCGCTGCGCGTGATACACTATGGGCTCCCAGCAAATAATAGTGAACGAAGTTTTGGCCTTTATTCAGAATGCCATCGACACCATGGACGAAGTCAGCATCGTGCAGATATGCAAATCGAACTTCAACGAAGCTGAGGTTTGCAGAAGCAAGGCGCTGCTGTTCCAGAGCATCGGGAAGGCCGATGAGATGCCATCTCGCCAGAGGGATGGAGGTGAGAAGAGTCTCCAAGACATTATCACCTGTCTGAAGGAGAACGACCCAGACGACGTGCCAACGTTCGTGGCGAAGGAACTGCACAAGCTGCCCCCCGTCACATTCGACCACGTCGACGTCACAAGGCTGCTCAAGGACATTATCTGCCTAAAAGCGAGCTTGGCCGAAGTGCTAAGTAAACTAGAAGCCTCGGATAACACCATAAGTGAGTTGCGAGCCCAAGTTGTGTTGTTAAGCAACACCGCTTCGGTAAGTAGGTCACCCGAGGCTTCCAACGTGAACACTCGTCGTGGGGCGCAAAATGCATCAATCGGCAGTTTTGAGTCGGCGCATATGGTTTCGTCACCGGTCGCCGGCGCCGCCGATCGCGATGCACCGCGCCCCGCTGCGCGCGATCCACCGCGCCCCACCGCCCGCTCCTTCGCCCCGGCGGAGACGTCACGCGTGTGCACGTCGACCCCTCAACGTGCGTACGCTGCAGTCACCGCGGCAAACCGGCCCGCTATCCAACAACTCCAGCGGGATACAAATGAGGGAGAAAAACAACGCCAGCCGGTCTCTAAGCCTGTGCAGTCAGTCCCGCGGAGACTATAGATGATGAGTGCGACAAGGACGGCTTCAAGAAAGTGGAAAGGAAGAGGAAGCCCACTCGCCGTAACCTATGTGGCACCGCCCCGACCGGACACAACCACCTGCTTCGTCCGGCCATCCCGACAACGCTGCTGTACGTGTCCCGCCTGCACCACAGTACGAAACCTGATGATATTGTAGAGTTCATCAGAGTGAAGACCAAATTCTGTCTGAGGGTCGAGCGGTTGGAGTCTCGCCACAATGTGAACTTCAATTCAATTGTGGTGAGGGCACCGACCGAACATCTGTCGACCTACATGAAAGAAGATTTTTTGGCCGAAGGGTGTTTTCTCGCGTCGTCGGGACGGGACGGACGGAAGACAGAAGTTTTCATGGCACGAGACTGTGTGTGCCTATCTGAGAATCTGACAATTAACTTGCATTCATCTTGCCAATTGTGGAGTGGGGGTAACGCATCTAAATTTGTTTTGATATATCATTGGCAATCACTCAAATCTCAATCGGATTGGGACCCGCGCCTACACTTCAGCTCATCAATCAGACCTAAAATTACTTCTTGTATGCATCTCTCACTCAGCGCTCAATATCCGTAACATGGATTAGGGACCTTCAAGCTTACATTGGCTTAATTTTGAACTTTACAAATATCGTGTAATAAAAACTGTCATTTAAGTGTGGACCATCAGCCAATTTTAATGTCCCCACTGACCTGTGCCCGCTGGGGCACAGGCCTTCCTTATGGGTGGATAAGGAGGATGGGCCATAACCCACCACGCGGGTCCAATACGGATTGATGGGTATTAACGACTGCAAATGCACCCGGGATCAACGGCTCAACGTGCCTTCCGAAGCACGGAGGAGCTCGAGAGACCGACCCTTGCGAAAGATGCTAAACCTCCGCAATCGCAGGGCCAGGCGCTAAACCACTGCGCCACCGACACTCCACCAATTTAAGTTTTGTTTTTTCTAAAGGTCCTAACAACAAAATGGCGGGATGTCACAAAATTCATTTATATCCCGCAGGATGGCGCTACTGCTGCTGGAGACCTTTGTATGGGCGCATGTATCCCCGATTTACCCATTTATTTTAAATTATATCTAAAAATGGTTGATACTAATAAATTATTATTATGGAAGTCAGACAGTAAATGAATTAAAGATTGAAGAAAACCAAAATGTGTTAGAAGAAAAATTGATATTTGACGTCCGTTCGCTTAGATAGTGTCGCCGATTTATCGCGCCGCCTTTGCACGTGCCGCTTCTTGTCAAAGGATACCGCCGCATAAACAAATAAAGTGAATTTGAATTTTGGCAGTTTACTTATAAGTGCCATAGGGAAAGTTTGTGTTTGTTACCGGTATTCCTGTCTCTGTACACAAGTGCTTGCGTGCTTGCACGAAAAATCTCTTCCAATATACAACAATTAATAGCAAACACATAGAAAACAACAAAATGACAGGTCTACATCTACACTGGCGGCATTATCCTAATGCACACGCAATGCCACGAACAGAGAGATGGAAGAGTATCGCGAAAGCCGCAACAAACCCACCAGACAGTCCACGACCACAACCACTCCGCCAGGAGTGTACGACTAAAGCCCAGTTTACACATCCATAAGTAAGTACAAACCACGTGTGGACACCGTCGGGCAAGTAAGTAAGTAGCGACTTGCCGCTGGATAGTATCGGGTTCTATTTTTTGGACAGGCAAGTAGCGCGCAACCCCCTCCCGCTTCGTCTTCCGCTCCCCGCCAACTTACTTACCGCCGCCGTGTAAACGGCACATTCAGCCGGCAAGTAAGTAAGTTCATAAGTTAACATCTGTCGCAGCGAAATGATCTATTCCTTTCTAAAGTTTCTAATAACAAAAACTCATACCAAACGTTGGACCTCAAAAAACATTAAATACTTAAAAATATGAAAGGGAGAAATTTTAAACAGGGTAGCATTGTAGCAATGGCGTTGTCATCCGACGCGCGCGGTCGACTTATGAGCTTACATGCCAAAGTTAATTTACCGTTTGGACGCAACTTGCCGTTTTCCGATTAAGTAAGTAAGTAGAGGGACAGTTGAACTTACTTACGGATGTGTAAATCGGCCTTAAAAAGAAAAATTATCCTGCCATAGCAAATCACGTACCTTGATAACCCAATTTTCGTGGAACAGCGTCTCCTTGAGTATGGGGAACAGCACGGGCAGCAGCTCCGCGCCGAACACGTTGGCGAGCACGTCGAGCGCGGCGGCGCTGCACTTGCGCAGGTTCCAGTCGGACAGCGAGCCGTCGTCCGCGTCCGCGCCGCCGTCCTCCTCCTCGTCCGACTCGCCGCCGCCGGACATGTTGCTGTCGCCCGCGCCCGCTGTATACAAATACCATATTTTTAAGTAGGCACAATCGATTTTATTGTTGTGTAGCGCAGTTGCAGTGCATCCTTAGGGTCATGGCACACTATACCGGCACCGCAACGGTACCGCTCCGACCCGGCAATTAACTTGTCATTCAAATTAGAGCAACAAATCATGTGTCGTAAAATATATTCCGTAGTGTCAATAAGAAAAGCCAACGGCGGCGGGCAGTCAGAACGCCCTTGCCGCTACCACACAACTCGACTCGCAGCGAGCTCGCTGCAAGCGAGCGGACCGCGCGCGTACTAACTGCGCGCTGACTCCGAGTCGCCAGCGAAACAACATCGTATGCAAAATAGCTTGCACTCGCCGGCCGGGGCGCGGACTGAGCGCTTGCACCTTGCGGTAGGGTTGCCAACCGTACTATAATATATAGTATATATATTTCGGGTCTGCGTACTATATACTGTTGAAGAAATATAATTATAGTACGCAAAAATACTATATATTTTCAATATCGAACGCTAAGAAACAAATCTTTTTTTTGATTTGTGATCGTGCATTGCTTGACTGATTCGATAGCATGTAGTGTAGTGTAGGTATATCGTATCTGAATTCTGAACCTATCTCACAGAATATATAATAGTACTAACGTACAGAAGTCCGACCCCGCGAGGACCATCAAATAATAAGCTACTCTCGCTGCACGGCAATAAAGTACAATTTCAAACTGCACAACGCTGCGTGGATAAAATTATATGCACCTATGAAGAAGAAAGAGAGGCGTCTCTTTCTGTCGCATAGCTCTGTCTCAACCGACACATTTCGGGGTTGCTACTCGCTAGTTACTGATATCATAGAAAACATTCGTTATGCCCATGAATAAACAATGAAATTACTATAATAGGTACCTACTTATAAAATAAAATAAATCTACCTAATAGGTGAGCTGAGCATATTTAAAGAGCATAAATAATAAGTATTTCTTAGTAGTTAGAGAAGCTCGATGGCGCAGTGGTATAGCGCCTGGCCCAACGATTGCGGAGGTTAAGCAACTTTTGCAAGGGTCAGTTATGGGATGGGTGAAAAAAAATAGTATTTTTTAGCTTTTTTCTTTACTGGTGCCATATTTCGAACTTCGATACAACTAAGTATGTAAATATGTATACAAAAAATACAATAAACTTTGGTAGGTAGGTAGGTACGTTAGTAATTAAGTATCAAAAACGAAGTGCATGCAGTTTCGCATTCGGCGCTTGACTGACTCGTTTCGTTGGTGACGTTCACGCGCTGCGCTCTCGTCGCTTGCACACGCCGCGCGTTTCGGTCGGCGCGGTGATATCCCTCGACAATGGCCCTCTTGGAGTGGGCCGCGAGCAGTAGGCTAATATAAAAGTTTAAGCGCGGAGTTATACCCCCCTGCCTATCTGTCTTATTGCATTCCGAACTTGTCAATATCAAATTCAAAAGCTATAGCAGACCAACCAATGACCAAACGTCATTTGTTAGTCTGCTGATTCTCTATTTTTGTATTGAGATTTTATTGAGTAATCATCTTCAAAATATAAATTGTTCTTTCTTTGAGAAATATAGGTCTTAGATAAATTAATTATAGAAAGTGGTAGCGATAACGAAAGTGCGTCAAGTTCTATTCAAATGCGCCGCTAACGCCGACTAAAAAGCTAAAGATACAAAAAAAGACTCCAAAAATATCAAAAACTTGTTGAAAAATGCAAAAAGTGAAAAAATATAGTTTTTATAAAAATAAATAAATAAAAAAAAATATTTGCCTGTTAAATACTATATATTTTTGAAGTGTACTATATTTTTTATAGCTGAATTTGAAAAATACTATATTTCGCCAAAAAAATGTTGGCAACCCTACCTTGCGGACGACGCGTTGTTACCGGCGTCACCTCGAATTTAGGCTACGGCTAGCCGCCAGCCGTAGCCTAAATTCGAGGTGACGCCGGCCGTGCTGTAGATGTGCAGTTGTGGTGCCGGTATAGAGTGCCATGACCTTAATCCTTACTAATATTATAAATGCGAAAGTCCTTTTGTTTGTTACCCCTTCACGTCTTAACCACTGAACCGATCATCATGTAATTACTGACTTCCAAAAAAGGAGGAGGTTCTCTGTTCGTCTGTATATTTCTTTTTTTTCTTTTTTTTTTATGTCGAGTCCACCGATTACTTAAAAACGGCTGGACCGATTGAAATGATTCAAACGTTATTATATTAGGTAAACTCCCAAGTTGGTCCCATTTTTTAAAATTTGGAAATCGGTTCAATACTTTTCAAGTATTTTTTTTTAAATTTGAGATTTTTGCATTCACAATGCTATTTTTATACAATACTAAATAATATACTAGAAAAAATACGACTCGCACCAGATCAATACTCAGACGGGAATCGAACCGATATACTAGAAGAAATTCGACGATGTCACTAGTGACTCGGTAGCTCAGCGGTCAGAGCATTGGACCGGATATCCAAAGGTCGCGGGTTCGATTCCCGTCTGAGTATTGATCTGGTGCGAGTCGTATTTTTTCTAGTATATTATTTAGTGTTGTATAAAAATAGCATTGTAAATGCAAAAATCTCAAATTTAAAAAAATTATATAGCTATTTCATCTTAATCGATTGCCAAATATCTGGAAAGATATTTCAATTGAATGTCGAGGTAATTCCTCACATAGGTGAAATAACGCTGGCTTGCAGCGTAAGAGTAGGATATAGAGAGTTCGATTCCCGTCTGAGTATTGATCTGGTGCGAGGCGTATTTTTTCTAGTATATTATTTAGTATTTTCAAGTAATCTTGAAAAAAAGCACGAAAATAGTATGATTTTGTGTGAACTACCTCGATGATCAGACGTATAACTTCTTTGTTTATGAACTGAATAAGATAATTATTTTTTTGTAAAAAAAGGGATATTCTTAAGTGTAGTTCTTTAACCAACTTAAAAAAGGAGGTTCTCAGTTTGACACGTATGTATGTATGTTTCTCCGCGTTTAACTCACGTTTGGCCGAGCCGAGCCGCGAAGCGAGCGGTAATACAGAGCAACACACTGAACCGAGTTGGTTGGCCCGCCAAGTAAATTTTGTGCTAACCCGAGTTGACTCGGTTGGTAAGTCGCGTACGCGCCACCAAAGAGAATATAATCACTACGTTTCGCGCCACGCGGGTGGGCGGCCGCGTCAACCGAGTTGTCAGAGTCAACCCGGGCTAGGAAAAAGTCAACTCGAGTTGACGGGCTGGAGAAGTAACTCGAGTTACCCGAGTTATTTGACCCGAGTCACCCACCACTAATTGATATGTTTCCCTGTCTTCAGATCACAAATAGTGTGTCAAAGTTTTTTTAATAAAATAATTATAACTTGGCCCGTATTTATAAACCGCTCTCAACGTTAACATATCATACCCGAGATGCTATTTATGTAAGAAGAGCATCTAAAGTATGATCTCAAGATAGCTCTCATCGTTGAGAGCGGTTTATAAATACAAGCCTTAGAATTTCAGTTGTCCATTCTACACCGTTCACAGAATCACAAACCATTATGCTTGATGGTGTGCGAGCGTGGTTTGTGAAAGCGCGGCCGTATGTCGGACTCGCGGTCGGGCTCCGCGTCGTCGGCGTCGTCGTCCCGGTCGCCGCGCAGCAGAATCACGGCCATCTCGGAGTACCGCATACCGCGTACGAGCACAGGTAATAACGCTGGTAGTCGTGGACCCAAAACCTAAGTAACATACATGCAACCTCATGGTTTTGCTTTCAATAATAACTCTGAGCACTGCTCCTGCCAACATTATATTCTACAAGCTATTCTTCCCCTGAATACGTGTCTCGCACAATACATAACAAAAATTGATAATGTTTCTTTGGACAAAAATTAAAAGATGATGCATAAAATTACATAGTTTTTATAAAAATCTTAAAAAAATTTTTTTACTTTGACCTTCAATAACTTTTTAGCTAGTCTAAAAGACAAAAATGAGCATGATGATGGGCATTATGCATGCGTGGACTTCGGCTTTGTTGAGAGAGACCCTATATGAATTAAAATTATTCACATTATAATCGTAAGAACATTGATAAACTAATGCTTTTAATATGTTAAGCACCATGTTATATGTTATTATACAGACACTCTACCAGTACAACTTTCACAGGTCAGTGTATATCTGAATATATGTTACAGTCAAAACCCTTAACCAGTCAAAAACCTTACTGACCGGTAAAATTAGTCAATAAGGTTATTGACTAAAGGTGTCGATCAAAACCCTTATTGACTGATTTTATCTGATAAAATCTGTTAATAAGGTTATTGACCGACACCCTCAGTCAATAACCTTATTGACTGATTTAAAGTCCAGACATTTAGTCAATATAGGTTTTGACCGACGTGCCCAGTCAAAACTCATAAAATGTTAAGGACGTTAGTGAAATTATACTAGAAAATCATTTAAAAAAGGTTCATAAAACTTTTTTAAGTGCAATATTTAAGAGTTTTGTTTTAATAATTAATTCGGGGTATTGTTTGAGGTCTGTAAACTGCAACCGCGCGAGAATACGTGCCCCAAAATATTTTTGAAGATGGCAATTGTGTTTTAATAACAATTATGTACAGTTACATTATAGGGGATAAAGCTGTTCGCGTCCGTGGGCTTCTAGATATACACACGTGCTAAATGAACAGCAAATAATGCAGAGCTAGGCGAATTGGAGCAAGTGACCTATACAATGTCCAAAAAAACACTGGTCCACTCCGCCTAGCTGGGCATCAGTATAAACGCACCCTAAGGCGCAAGCTACTCAAAAGAGACATCTCTTCTGTGTAGCTTCCGCCTTAGGGCCCGTCCGGCAACATATTGGTGATTCTCTGACATCGCAGGTGCCCGTACCCAAACTCCTCAAAGTACAGTCATACTTCCCTCAAACTCAAACACTGCAATCAACCAAAACTGAAACCACTCCAACTTTTTAAGAGTTTTGACTCAACGTTTGACTTTCTAATCAGTCCATATCAGTTTTGACTGGGTACGTTGGTCAAAACCTATATTGACTGAATGTCTGCTCTTTAAATTAGTCAATAAGGTTATTGACTGAGGGTGTCGGTCAAAATCCTTATTGACTGATTTTGTCAGATAAAATCAGTCAATAAGGATTTTGACCGACGCCCTTAGTCAATAACCTTATTGACTAATTTTACCGGTCAATTAGGTTATTGACTGGTTAAGGGTTTTGACTGTAACATATACACCTTATACACTTGTAGTTAACTTCAGAGGCCGATGTATCCGTAAATATACAACATACTGAACATTTTGTATGGCGAATTTGTAGCCCTGGCCCTCACGTTTAAGAGCTTCGATTTTTTTTCAAATCAAAGTATTGAAATTTAGAGTTTCATAATATCATTAAATTCGGATTCCCACAACATTTGCCTCAGTACCTTGGCACTGAATGTGTTAAAGAACTCCTTACAATAATAGTAAATTCCAAATAATGAATTTATTTTGCTGTTACTCACCTCTCTGCAAACATTTTGTTCAGCTAACGAAAGCCAAAACTCACAAGCTTCCAAGGCCGCACCCTCTTCTGGATCTTGTGTGCGTACCAACATATACTAAAAGACATAACAAAGTAATGATATAAGACTGAGATAATCCACAAATGACTTAGCAACACTTCTTCAGAAATACATACTTCAATTATATTGGGTAAATGTGGAATAAGCCTGTCCAATCTCACTTCCAACAACAGCACTAGAGCATGACAAACATTTTTTCTAACATCTGGATCCTCATCAGATGCTAAGTGGAATAGATTCTAAAAAAAAACCATATTATTGCTTAAAATTATACATATTTTATGATTAAAAAAATTTGAAAAAACATATTATTGCTTAAAATTAGACATATTTTATGATTAAAAAAATTTGAATCATGAATTCGTACCTCAATAAAGGCATCTATGTGCATCATAAGGGCTTGTGTACGCCCCATTATAAAATAGTTAACGCAAGCAATTGCATGACATCTTATTTTAGGAGAAGAATGCCTAAAGAACTGTAGAAATTTTGGAATCAAAACATTTAACGGCCTGTTCAAAGCATCACTGTCTAGTAATTCAGCAGTGTCTTCACAAATTTTTTGCAGAGCTCCAAATGCTCCCTGTAAAATAAAATAAAAACCTTACAAACAATCTTCTAATACAGTGTTCCCAATTAGTGGTACACATACCCCCAGGGGTTCACTCTTAACATAATATATCATACATCTGATATCATTTTTATTTATCATTTCTGCAATACGGGGTACACTAGTTTGAGGTCTTTCTAGGAGTATGTTACTTAAATGAAAGTAATTGAGAACCACTACTCTATTTTTTTTTATAGTCTTTCTTACCTCGCATACATTATAGTCTTGTGAATCTAGCATTTGACATAAAGCTGGTAAGAGTTCTGGCCATGAGGTCAACTCTCCCTTACTGGCAATTGTTGTTATGATAATGCCAACAGTTGCCCGAATCAGGGGAGAAGGGTCCCCAACAGCAGATAAACATTCTCTCTTAATAAATTCTGCTACTTCAGGTAAAAAGCTATCATAGTGGGCTTTCACATTGTTTTTCAAAATCAACCCACTCAAAGACCTTGTGGGTTCTTCTTCAGTCACCAACTTGGTAAGCACGAATATCAAATAGTTGTTAAAATCAGGATACTTGTTTAGCTCTTCCAATTTCTGATATCATTTCGTTAGGAAAATATAAAGACGAGGTTGTCAGTAGGTGTCATGTCGGAAAAAATCGATTATATTGCAAGCGTCGAGATGCGACGCTAAACTTTCAAAGAATAAAAGAATTGACATGAATAAGATATTTAGATCGAACTGAACTAATTAGAACTTAAAAACATATGTATACAAGGATTAAATGGTTATACACAGAAATCCACGCCGATTTATTGTCGACAGAAAATTGTGAAAAGGATACTTGTTGAACGGCTCTTTGAGTAGCTGTATCAGGTGATTGAGACTCCTTGAGGAGTGTTAGTATTTGTCGCAATCCTTCTTGTTCTGGTTTCCACTCCATTTTCATAATAATTGCACAAAACGGTTTTTATCACTCGGTCCCGTAAAGATCAACCATGCCAAAAATTCGGGAGAAGAAGTTGCCATAAACGAAAACAAAAATCGCTAAAAAAGCGGCAACTGTTGCCAGTGCTCGTTTTATGGAAACTCGATGCTCGATCTGATTTTTCGGATCGTAAAACCACGATCCGCGGGGCTATTCACGATTGTCGGAAATCTACCCGAAAGCGTTCGATTCGAATCAGTCTCCGTTCCGATAGATTCGAAAACTGCTATTCACAAATACATTCGACTAGCATTCGACTCGCTTTCCGACGTTGACTTTTTAGTCATTGTGAAATGCATTTACAAAGTTTGTAGCTTTTGGTAGAAATGATAAAAAATAAGTTCGATAACATAACATTGATATTTTTAAAAGGAGAAGGTCCAATCTGGGCCAGGTATATGTACGGCACACCAAAACACAGGAAAAAATAGAAGGATTCTCAGAAAAATAGAAATATTTAAAACTTGCTAGTAATTTTTTGGCTCATCGATGATTTATGTTGAGATTTTCCACGCACTACCTATGGGTACTTATAGGTTAGGTATGTCGCATTTGGGTAGATACCACTAGGTTTATCACTGTTAAAACTATTTCGTCAGTCCAACCAGATAAAATAAATAGTTTCAAATCCATTTCAAAAATTATTGCAAATCATGAGATATATATCCCCTTTTAATATACTATATCTATGATATATATAGATTGAGTTGTCAAAATGACATTGACATGCCGCCATCATGCCGCCATCTCGGTATAAATGTCACAAAGTATTTTAAAATGCTTTGAGCCAGAAAATAAAGCTAAATCATGAAAATTGAATAGTCTGAATCGACATAAAATTTCATTTCCTTCATTTTTCTATGCCGTACATAGACCTGGCCCAGGCTCCATACATTTTTGGACCATCTCTTTTTACGTAATAAATTACTAAAATTAACATTGAAATTTCACAAGATTTATCCTATTTATCTAAAAAAAAACTAACAGTCATCATTAATCTGCGATATTTAATATATTATAATATATTTCATTTTACATGGTAACATTCTTTGTAAACGTAACGTAAACAAACGTAGAGGTTATGTTTTTGACTTTTTGTGTTTGTTTACTCACTCACAGAGAAAGAAAGCAATACTTGTGTTTACTTAGTTGAAATTTCAAAGTGTTTTGTTTGTTTTGGAAAAAAAGTGTAATGGAAAAATCAGTGAGTGATGAAAAATGCTTAGTTTTTATATTTGACCACAGTGGACTCAAAAATAATACCTAATATTTTTTAGAACCCTAAAAAATATTAGGCTCCTACGACCAGCGTCTAATTAGTCTCACTTTCAAACATTTAATTTTCATAGAATATAACCTAGAAACTATAGGTACAGCACAAAAATTAAAATATTATTTACTTACGATGTTTAGGGTCTCGAATGTTGTTAAATTTTAAAGGGTACTTTATTTATCACCTGTTATGTTTTTTTACATTCATTCTTACCTTCTTATATTGTTCGGATCTCTTTCCGATAGAAATATGCTCTCGGATACTAAATCGAACTCAATCGACAAAGTAATGTCAAAAATATTCGATCCGATAATCGTGAATCGCGTGTTTCGGGAGACTTTCCGATTCGATACGGAAAGTTGCTTTCCGACAATCGTGAATAACCCCCCGGATCCGTGGATCGGATCGCATGCCATCGATCCGATCTTCAGGAAATCGATCCGCGGGTCTACCGCCTAACTAGATTGCTTTGAAAAAGCTGCGTTCGGAATCACGTATGTACGGAATTCCGTAACGTGAAAAGCCTAGGGTAATGTAAAAATTGGACTATTGGACCTGGCAACACTGATCCTATCCTTTGGGCTTCGGCTGTCTGTCAGTGTCATTGATCACAGAGAAAGCAATACTATACGTAAGAAGAGACGGGACTTCATAGACCAAAAAAATCTACGAAATGTCAAATCAAACATACCTCGACGTAGCCAACATAACGAATGTAAAACAAAACAATATTTTGCCAACCAACAGGAAAGAAATAGAGATGGGCGACCTTATAGTATTAAATTTTTTATCGATATCGATGAATGCACTGAACTGCGCTTTACTTAAGGAATAATTTTAAAATTTCTACTAATTGCAATTATAATAAAATATTAAATTAAATTAAAAGTAATTGTTTCAAAAAAAAACTTTATTGTTCTCAATAAGTAATTATTTCGGCAGCTGATGGCGGCTGATGACCTGAAATAAAAATATATAAAAACATTTTTATAATTTGTTACAGTTTAATTTTAACATAACAGTAATCTAGCGCGTACATTCTTGCCCATCTTTACCCATTTCTTACACCTAAAATTAAAAGCATCGATATCGATATTTATATATGATGTATGTATCACCACTATTTTCCTGCAGATTATTTTTATTTTTCTGACTAAAATTTTATTATTTCATTCAAATACCTACCAAAAATTGTAAACGAATGTTATATTGGTTAATGTATTACTCACCGAAGCTCATCTGAAGGAAATTTGGCCATAAAAAACCGTTTTGTATCGTATTTTCGCGCCGATTACAATTTTCACATTTTACATGCTTTATTGTGACTTACATGTACAGCGCCTAAACTTGACTATTAACAAATTAAAACAAACTTTTAAATATCACAAAACTATTATAAAACAAACTTTTACCTAACTTCACAAATTAATTTTATTTGTTACAATACTTTAAATGTTGCCGCCGTGTTTCTCTGACAGATGACCTATCATCAAAGAACGAGAAAGAATGAGGAAGAGTGAGACAAATATAGTCGCCATCAAAATTCGTGTCCGTTTCATAGAATCTTTTTTTGTATGGAAGTTGCGACAGACTGTCATTGATGATTTCTAATATTTTTCATTTCTTTCACGGAAAAGTGACTGAAAGTAGTTGAATTAAAACCTTAAAGATGGCACAAACAGCGGGCGTAAAGCCCATGGCCATTGCTGGTCGTGTGGCATTAGAAAGGGAAAGATGTCTGGGCATGACCGACGCGGAAAGAGCTTGGCGAAAACAGTGGTTGAACGATCAAGTTTTGGCTGCAAATGAGCCTGTCCATGTCGAAGAATATTGGAGAGAACGCACCAATCCAATTCGCCGTATTTATCGCAAACCATTAGATGTTATATACACGGCCCTCACTCCTGTTTTGGTATGATTGATTACATAACTTAGATAACCTTTCACACAACACAAACATCTCCAATCCAAACTGCCCTTTAAACCAATAATAATTAATTGTTTTCAGGGCAAAAAGAGAGCTATCAACTATAGATATATTACAGGAAAACTGGGAATGATTGCTGTTGGCATTCTCTCAATACATTATTACTTCAAATATAATGGCAATGTAAGTATCTACAAAATCATGAGGATTTGTGATATCTATAAACAACACAACTATATAAGTATTTTATATTTGCTAGGATTGGACGAAGAAAGGTGGTTGGAGGGTATTGAAGACAAAACCTATGGTTCTGCCTGGTCAGCCAGGATTCCCTTACAAATCTGAACGTTGTACCGACTCTGACTATGCTACAAGAGGATTCAAAAAGGCTACTATCTGAAAAAGGAAACTGCTAGCATTTTAGAAGTTTTCTAAAGTAATTTCAATCCAAAATACTTTTGAAAATATTATTCTTTAGTTAATAAAATGTTATATTTATAAAACTGTGTTTTCTCTTAAACAGATAATAAATGAAAGAGTTTCGATAGTAATTAAGCAAAATGTATTCCTTCTTTATTGAAAGCATGTAATAGTTTCATAAAGTCATCTATATCCATTGTCCGTGCTCTCATTTGATCAGCTTCAGCATTAATTAATATGTCGTGCACTTTCTGTTTGATATCAAAATCTTCAGGTATTTCCTAGAAAAAACGAATATGTTAACACAGAAATATAAAAAGAAATATAATACATTGTTGTGCACTTCAATAATAATTACTTTATTATGAAGAGAACAATGAACTCTATAGTTTTTCTCTAGAACTGCCATAGTAGTAGCATGTTTGAATGCAGCTGATAAAGTCTTGTTTTTTCTGACAAATGCTATTCGAGTCAAACCATCCCATTCTACAAAGTTTATTGGTGGAGGTGGATTTCTGGGCTCTATCCTCACCACACTCGATTCCACTTTTGGTGGTGGTCTAAAATTATTCTTCCCAACCTGTAAACATGATTTAATTTATAAAAATGCATTTGATATATAAGGATACTAGCGGCCACCCGCGGTTTCACCGGCATGGTTCCCGTGCGAATATCGGGATAAAAAGTATCTGTGTGCCAAATTTCAACCAAATCCGTATGGTAGTTATTGCGTGATTGAGGAACAAACATCCAAACCCACAAACTTTCACGTTTATAATATTACACGTTTATAATATTAAAGTAGGATTTAAGAGAAGTATAGTATGCATAATATTTAAACAGGTGAAACAGGTACCTTCATTAACATATCAACTCGTGCCAGTAACTGAGTGTTGATAGATAATCTGCAATATAACTTGTCCCCAGGCTTTGCTACAAGTCTTTGTGCAAATTCTTGTTGAAACATGAGTATTGTACATCTGAAGAATGGTCTATGTAATAGTAATTTGAACACCAAAGGAGAGCTTATTTGATATGGAATATTGGCAACACAGATATCAAAGAAGGGCAGTTCCGTTTTTAATACATCTCCAACCAATATCTGCAACTTAGCTTGATATGGAGTTCCTTGAACACGTTTCTGAAGCTCTGCCACTAATCTAAAATAAGAAATCTTAGTTTGAGTATGTATAAACAAAACTAACTAACTTTACACAACAATAAAAACATACCTTGTATCAATTTCACAAGCCACTACTTTTTTTACCCTATCTAGTAATTTCATAGTCATGTTTCCCGTACCAGGGCCAATTTCAAGACAAATATCAGTAGGTCGCAATCCAGCTTTGTCTAGCATTGATGTTATGATAAGTGGATTTTTGAGGATGTGCTGACCAAAGTCCTTATTGAATTGTATGCCTGAAATTAAACAAAATCTTGAACTTTCTGTAGGTACTCATAATGTTGTTACTTGTTAGTTTGTAAAATGAAGGTGGGCAATAAGTACATAAAATAGCTTAACCTAAAACCTAAGCACAAACCCAGGATTACCTTGTTTAGCGACTTCATTGTGAGTTCTTGATTTCTTTTCAGCTTTTATTTTAGGCATTGTATATTTAAAAGATAGGTAAGTAGTTAGCTTTAATTAATTAAAATCTTGCACCACATGCCATGCTACACTCAGGGCATAGAGCATAGAGTACATTATTATACTAGAGATAGAGTTATCAGTCAGACCTAGAGATGGGCGGTGGGTAAATACCCGATGGGTATTTACCGGGTAAATACCCAATTTGGGTATATACCGGGTATTTACCGGGTAAATACCCAAAAGCATGGGTAAAAACAATAAGCACGATGTGGTTTAGTAGTATTTTTTCTTTTCGTCTTTCTTTTTATTCATTTAAGTTTAGTTTTATGTTTAGGTACAAAAAAAATATATTATTTTGATTATTGACTAAACTAGAGAGATGATTTTCATTTCCGACTATTTGGTTAGTTGTGTTCTATAACAAAAATAAATTAAAAAATAATAATTTAGTTAGTTACATTATGAATTGAATTACTTTACTACATAATTAAAAAAAATGGATATTGTACTGGTAGTTATTATTGGATATAATTGGATATTGTACGAACAGTCATAAATAATTATAGCGGTATTGTTGTGCATCAGTCTTTTCAAAATATGCCCTACTCTAACAGCTCGGTTGCCCCGGGCGCCCGTCGTAATCACTCGAGCTTTGCCCGTCAATTTTCACCGGGCAGCTCGATTCCCTTTAAAGCGTTCATTGCGACTTAACTCGATATGTTATACTATCAAGTGTTGTGTTTTTATGATAAGTTGGAATACAGCTATAGAATGCAGTTAGTGGGGCCGGAAATTGATAAAATTGTGCGCATCGTGATGAAAGATGATGAATTTTTACCATGCTTAGGGGACACCACTGTGATTATTTTTAGGTGTGGAGGCTATCTGGATTTGACCCCTAACGTACTTTAGAGGTCAAATTCGATATAGAAGACGGTTTATTCCGTATTATTCCGTTTTATGTCTTTTTACGAAGCTAATACCCTTCCTATTTAGCTGAAAACTGACATATGAAAACACATCTACACATTACCCCCTTTCCAATGACACCTCAATCATCAAAATCGGTTCAGTAGTTTAGGCAGCAAAAGTGATTTTTACATTTGAGAGATATTCAAATGAGTACTGAATTGTACTGATTACTGGTTGCTGAAAGAAAAAAGATCGGCATAAAAAATATGATGAGAAAGCCACATTAATACAGATTTAAAAAATATAAGTTTAATTAAAACAGTTTGATAAAAAAACGCGTTTAAAAATATTATACACAGTGCGGTAATTACATAAAAAAATCTTAAAAATGCGTTCTGTTAAAGGCCGGTGCAGTTATCTCTGTGATACCAGCACCAAATTTTTATATGTTGTTTAACATTTTGTTTTCTCTTAAAAACCGTCGGGAATCCA
Source organism: Agriphila straminella (assembly GCA_950108535.1). Taxonomy (NCBI): domain Eukaryota; kingdom Metazoa; phylum Arthropoda; class Insecta; order Lepidoptera; family Crambidae; genus Agriphila; species Agriphila straminella. The sequence goes on along the minus strand of OX467306.1, from coordinate 5,529,891 downwards.
CCTGTGAAGTGCCTTGTTCCAGAGACATAACGTCATCAAAATGGCGACGAACGTATTTTGAAAAAAAAAATGATAATTATGATTCTATGAATCCTATATACATGTATGGGGCACTATGGGGTGTCAGATTAAAGGTAATTAAGTGTTCTATAATGTTATAATACAAAACATAAGCTGAGTAGTACAGTTACGAAACTATATTAAACTATATGGAAATTCAATCTTTAAAAACTCCCCATTTTTTATTTTAATGTAAAATACCGTAAATATTAAACTGATAATTTTAGTGCAAACAAAAAATATGTTGATAAATTCCATTTAATGCAGATTTAAAAAAAAATATTTTTTAATTACTTACAAACAATAAAAAGCGATTTTTTTTAAAAATAATATCTTTTTATTTCAAAATTTCTTATAAGTAAATTAAGTAGGCTTTACAAAAGTATAGGACCAAGTAACTTAAAAAACACTTCATTAATATAGTTTTTTTGAAGAAACTGAATAAAATGGTAAGTTTTTCGAGCGGCACAGGGTTGCAGAGCTGCATACTTCGGTATGAACTACTTTCAAGGGGCATAACAACATTTATACAATCGTGTTACCTGTGCGATTTTTGCCTTTTTGTGTTGATTTTGAGTGGCCTTTTTTGGTTTTTCAAATAATTTACAAATATATCGTACTTCTTAGTTTTCGTTTTTTTTTAATTTTCTTTAAAACAATAACATTAAAATATTATAATATTTATAGTATATTTGGAAACAGCTATTTATTAGCTTTCATTGGATAGCCATATTGTTATACTTTAATACAAAAAACCTTTTATAAAGGAAATAGACGGCGCGCGACGTTTACATTTTTTTTTCGCTATTTATTGTTTGTAAAGGTACTTGAAAATTATATTTTTTCAAATCTGCATTAAATTGAATTTATCAACATATTTTTTGTTTGCACTAAAATTATTAGTTTATTATTTACGGTAATTTAAAATAAAATAAAAAATTAAAGTTTTTAAAAATTTAATTTCCATATTATAATTTAATATATTTTCGTAACTGTACTACTCAGCCTATGTTTTGTATTAAAACATTATAGAACACTTTATTCCCTTTAATCTGACACCGGATTCATAGAATCATAATTATCAGGTTTTTTTTTCAAAATGCGTCTGTCGCCATTTTGATGACGTCATATCTCCGGAACAAAACACTTCACAGGCCGTCTCCCGACGGTTTTTAAGAGAAAATAAAATGTTAAACAACATATAAAAATTTAGTGCTGGTATCACAGAGATAACTGTAACGGCCTTTAATAAAACGCATTTTTAAGATTTTTTTATGTATTGCCGCGCTGTGTATAATATTTATAACCGACTTCCAAAAAAAGGAGGAGGTTCTATGTTCGTCTGTATATTTGTTTTTTTTTTGTGTATGTCCACCGATTACTCGAGACGGCTGGACCAATTGAAATTATTCAAACGTTATTACATTAGGTACACTCCCAAGTTGGTCCCAATTTTTAAAATTTGGAAATCGGTTCAGTACTTTTCAAGTAATTTTGAAAAAAAGCACGAAAATAGTATGATTTTGTGTGAATTACCTCGATAATTGGTCGTATTACTTCTTTGTTTATGAACTGAATAAGATAATAATTTTTTTGTTGGAAGAGGGATATCTTAAGTGTAGTTTTTTAACCGACTTAAAAAAGGAGGTTCTCAGTTTGACCCGTATTTAAGTATGTTTCTCCGCGATTATCTTACGTTTGGCTGAGCCGATTTTTCTACATAATATATAATATACCTTACCTACAAGGTGTACCTACACTAAAAATAAAAAAATAAAAAATTGTTTAAAAGAAAACAAAAAACCGACTTCAAAAAACCTACCTCTAAAAAGCAAGAAATAATATTCGTAATAATAAAAATACGTCTATTGAAGTCGGGTGGGGCTTTTAGAATAAAAAAAAAGGAATTTGTACTCCAGCCCCACCCGACTTCAATAGACGTATTTTTATTATTACGAATATTATTTCTTGCTTTTTAGAGGTAGGTTTTTTGAAGTTGGTTTTTTGTTTTCTTTTTTAAACGTATCTTTTATGACACTGTTCCAATTAAACTTATATTTTTTAAAATCTGTATTAATGTGGCTTTCTAATCATATTTTTTTAAAGCCGATATCTGTACTTGTCTCAAATTTATCGTAACTGGAAAATATTTTTTTGTTAATAACATTTTCGATTTTTGGGGTTCGGAATTACGGTTATTTATTTTCTAGTATGTAAAGGTTTGTTTTTTATTTCAGAAATCTATTGGCCGTCTTTTATTTATCCGAAAATGATACCACACTTGCCCTAGTAGCTGTAAATTTGCAATTTATCGTAACTGGAAAATATTTTTTTGTTAATAACATTTTCGATTTTTGGGGTTCGGAATCACGGTTATTTATTTTCTAGTATGTAAAGGTTTGTTTTTTATTTCAGAAATCTATTGGCCGTCTTTTATTTATCCGAAAATGATACCACACTTGCCCTAGTAGCTGTAAATTTGCAGTTATTACGACAAACATCATGCGCGTCGAAATGATAGGTCCGTGATGAACAATTTGACCTCTATAATCTGTTAGGGGTCAAATCCAGCTTGCATCCACATCTTAAAACGATCACTGTAGTGTAACTTACGAATGGTAAAAGAATCACGCTTTCATCATAATGTGCACAATTTTAATGAAAATAAGCGATTTCCGGCTCCACTACGTCTTTTGTTTCTCAAAACGCGATTCCGGTAAAATATTACGATGAGGTAAACATTGAGATGGCGCGTTTGAGAGCGCACTTTTATAAAAAAATTCGTACCATAAATTAAGGCGATGACCTATGGTTTTTTATTTTAAAGTACGTCAATAAGATAATAAAGATTATGTTAAAAAATAAAAACATACACTTGTCTATACAAAATACTAGAATCACTCAAAACACAGAAAACACAGTACACTTTTCGGCAGACCACCACGTTCAATACGAATTGTATTTTTTTTTTCTCTCAGACACCTAATGCTTGTTTATGGATTGTACAGCTAGCAAATTTTACAGAATAACGAGACAAACGTTCAGAAATGTCCCTAAGAGTAAAAGAGATAAGTATAATTCAATAAATCGAGGCCTCTCTCGCGCGCTAGCCCATGTCAACCAGTAGTTGACACGGGCATTTCAGGTAGGTACTCAAACTCGTGTCAACTACTGGTTGACATGGGCAAACTAATCGCATTACAGAGTAAAAAAGTCGTTGGACCTGTTTTTAGCAAACATGCCAGATGCTCTACACCTCTATGACAGATCAAGCAACATTTAAATAGTATAAGAGACTAATAAGAGACTTAAAAAATAGTTGGAAAGTAAATACCCACCCTTTGGGTATTTACCTGGGTAAATACCTTGATTTTGGGTACGTTGGGTATTTACCCGGTATTTACCGGGTAGAATCCCATCTCTAGTCAGACCTGATGATCAACGCCATCTAACGAAATGTGACAAAAAGTGTACGATATTATAATATAGGTACTAGTAGGTTTCTATAAATCTTGACTTGTAATTTATTTGGGAGGTAACCGCTATGTCATGAAATAAATTTAAAATAATTTACTTTATAGCTAATCAGCTTTGACTATATAAAACTGTGAAAGACACACGATACCGCGATTCAGCACGGGATAGCGACATCTCTCGACTGTTTGACAAACGAAAAATGAGCGCCATCTATCAAATCAATCCGCAACTAAAATCTTAGGCCGCGCTCCCTTGTAGTGAGTCAAGTACTAAGTGAAAAGCCCCTGACTCAGGGTAGCGTTCAGGGGCCTTACTATGAGCTCTTATAGCAGGACTTATATTGAACGGCCTTACTTTTTCGTACCATGATCTCAACGGTTAGTATGAAAGCAGGCCTTAAGCAGTCTTTTTTACGGCCTGCTTTTGAACTGAATGGTTTCTTATTTGCTGATGGTAAGCCCCCAGGTAAAATATTCCAAATTGACACAGCCTAATCCTTGAGATTATTTTTGCCAATGTGCTTTTCTAATTTTTAACACTGACCGTGATTATTCTCTTCTATAAACATTTATTTTGGTAAGATGCAAAGATCGACTTGCTTTTGAACTGAATGGTTTCTTATTTGCTGATGGTAAGCCCCCTGTGAAATGATAATTTGTCGGGGTTATTTCGCTTTGTTGTTCAACAATCGATCATTGAACAAGTCACCATGTTTCTGAAGCACTATTTCTCAAAAATATCCGCGATTGCACGTAAAATTAGAAATATTCACAGAACTCAAATTCTCAGCGTGGCGATAAATGCAGACAAACTGTCAATCAGTTGCCAAAAAGAGTTATATCACGTCGCATCACGCATCTCTTTTTATCACACTGTGTTGTCAATTAGTGACATCTATCATCTATGTGCCCTATGTTCCTCTATTCCGTTAGTTATATTAACTTTATGGTATTTGTGTACCTACTTCATTAATTGATTATACGCTAGAAGTGCAAGGGGCTTACCATCAGCAAATAAGAAACCATTCAGTTCAAACGCAGGCCTTAAAAAAGACTGCTAAAGGCCAGGGGGCTTACCATCAGCAAATAAGAAACCGTTCTGTTCAAAAGCAGGCATTAAAAACAGGACTGCTTAAGGCCTGCTTTCTCACTGACCGTTGAGGTCATAGTACGAAAAAGTAAGGCAGTTCAACATAAGCCCTGCTATAATAGCTTATAGTAAGGCCCCTGCTTTCGAACTAACCTTTGAGGTCATAGTACGAAAAAGTAATGCAGTTCAATTTAAGTCTTGCTATAAGAGTTCATATTAAGGGGCCATAATAGGAAAACATGGTTTGCGCGGGCCATATTTTTATATAGAAAACGTAAAGTTGTAGCCACAAAAAAAACATACGACAAGCTAAAGAGATTATCTAGGACCTACAAGTATTTAATTGCGTATAAACCTCACAGATGATTGTAAAAAAATCAGAATATCATCAAAAGCGCTTGTCGCGGGTCATATTTTTGGCGTAAATAATGGCGGAAACGTATTGAATTCTACATCAAAATACACTTTAACGTACTGGGGGCTTACCATCAGCAAATAAGAAACCATTCAGTTCAAAAGCAGGCCGTAAAAAAGGCTGCTTAAGGCCTGCTTTCATACTAACTGTTGAGATCATGGTACGAAAAAGTAATGCCGTTCAATATTAGTCCTGCTATAAGAGCTCATAGTGAGGCCCCTGGGGGCTTACCATCAGCAAATAAGAAACCGTTCAGTTCAAAAGCAGGCCTTAAACAGAACTGCTTAAGGCCTGCTTTCATACTAACCGTTGAGGTCATAGTACGAAAAAGTAAGGCTTTTCAATATAAGCCCTGCTATAAGAGCTCATAGTAAGCCCCCTGAGCAGTTGTTCCAATAACTATTTTTTAAGAAAGATAATTGTGCTAAAGATTATGATGAAAAAAACATCGAAAAAGTGAGGTTATTTTCCATACTCTTTACACATAAAGAAAAAGACAGAGACAAGTGATTACGCGTAACGGAGCCTTAAGGCAACTAGTAAGTACTTAGGCAGCCATTACACGCTCATATAGTGTTCCTTGACGCTCATGCAAGCGTCAGTCAAATTCCATCAGTCATGAATTACGTTTGACTGATTGGAAAGAAGAAATCAACTTCATGCAACCAACAGTCACCCCATTACACGGTAGGTTAATCGTCAGTCACTGCCATGACTGTCATGACTGATGGAATTTGACTGACGCTTGCATGAGCGTGTAATGGCTGCCTTATAATTTTCTTGGTTCTGTGTCTTGTCTAGTTTCAGTTACTCGAGTTGAATTTAAAACCGAGTTACGCGAATTTCCGTAGCTGTAAGCGAGTCAGACGGAGTTGCCTAAACTGAACTGAATCGGTTTTGGAACCGTGATTTTTAAGAGTAGATTTAGCACTTTACTTTGCCATCGGGTAAATCAAACACTTCCCAAACTGCTGGAGAGTGTTTGTTGCGAAGTTTCACAACTCGAGTTAGTAACGGTCTAACTCAAGTTGACCCGTAACAACTGCCACTCGAGTCAACGGGTTGGAATTGGAACAACTCGAGTTCGTAACGGTCTAACTCGAGTTGACCCGGAACAACCGACTCGAGTCAACGGTTGGCCCATCACTATTATTCACCAACATCTGTCATCAGTCATATGTCTGTCTGTGGTCTGTCCTGTGTCTTGTCTTGTGGATTAGATCTACCTATGTGATTTTGATTTGATTTTTACCATCATTTTGTGTAAAATACAAGTGTTTTCAGTGAGTTTTTATTGAAATCTGTGTCTGTACATTGAAACTGTAAATTCTGTTTGCTAACCTTTTCTGTTTATTAAGGAAAAATGCCTCGATACCACAAAGTGGAAATCAACAAGACGGAATGGATTGTACCAGAGCGATATCAAATGTTAACACCTGTAGGATCTGGAGCTTACGGTCAAGTTTGGTACGAATGTTTATAGTTTAGGAAGTAGTTTAGGCAACAAGACAATATTATGTATTTGCACTCCTATGATTCCATTCCTATAATCTCGTAATACGCGGTCGGGAGGACATCGCCCTGGCGTAGGCGGAACTAGTTCCAATAAATTGTAATATACACGGTCACCTAAGTATGTACATGGAAAGTTGTTTTGTTACAGTTCTGCTATCGACACTTTGCATAACATGAAGGTGGCAATAAAAAAGTTGGCAAGACCTTTTCAATCGGCAGTGCATGCAAAAAGAACATACCGTGAGCTGCGTATGCTTAAACATATGAACCATGAGAATGTTATTGGTAAGTTAGAGAATTATACTTTTTTGTGTCTTACTTCTTCTGTATGTTTAACACGTTGACTACCAACCTACGAGTATACTCGTAGTTACTCATAGTCACTATGAGTTAGTGAGTACACTCGCATCCAACGTGTTAAAGTTACACTTACAATAATATTGTATTTACCCGTAACAGGGTTGCTTGATGTATTCAGCCCAGAAAAAACACTGGAGGAGTTTCAACAGGTTTACTTAGTAACTCATTTGATGGGAGCTGATTTGAATAATATTGTGCGGACTCAAAAACTGTCAGATGACCATGTGCAGTTCCTTGTGTATCAGATATTGCGTGGCATGAAATATATACACTCTGCAGGCATCATACATAGAGTAAGAAACTATGATTTTTCTCTATTTAATAAACAAACTAGGATTATTTCAACAATTTTATTTTTTTGCACAGATAATTTAACTTTGAATAAGGTATTTTTGTGACTTTATTTCATATTTTTGTGTAGTCTGTTTATCCTTACAGTAAACACCTTTTGACAGTTGTCATACCTCTTTTAAACTTAAATTATCTATATTTATAAAATCGTAAACTGAATGACTGAATGACTGACTGACTGACTGACTGACTGATCTATCAACGCACAGCCCAAACTGCTGGGTCTAAAGACTCCAAATTTGGCACGTAGGTTCCTTATGAGGTCTAGGGGTGCACTAAGAAAGGGTTTTTCAAAATTCACCCCCTAAGGGGGTAAAAAAGGGGATCAAAGTTTGTATGAAAGTCCCTCAGTTTTGAAGCTAGGATCTTCAAATTTTGTGTTTAGACTGACCATTGAAAATAAATAAATACGGGTCTCAGCGTTTTTCAAAATTCTACCCCCGAAGGGGTCAAAAGGGGGATGAAGTTGTGTATTGAAGAAAATCCTTTATTTTTGAAGTAAAAATCGCTAAATTTATAATTTAGGCTTATGGATAGACATCTAACGCAAGGTATATTGTTATTGTTAGTATTTGAACCCCTATTGGGATGAAATGGGGATGAAAAGGGGTAAAAAACCCCAAAAATAGATATGGATGTCGTTATTGGGGTTTTCTGGGATGACGATTGCAAAAATTACATTTATTTTGAAGTCCAACATGGTGGACATGATTCGACCCCTAAAGGGGTGAAAATGGGGTTCAAATTTTGTATGAAAAAATAATATAAAATAGACATTACAACTTTAAACTTCGTTGGAGCACATCTAAAAATAAATAGGCAAACATATATTTTTATTTTGAAAATCAACCCATAAGGTGTAAATGGGGTAAGTAAACATGAAAATCGATGTGGATGTCGTATTCACTTCTCAAGCTTACGCGCTCACTAGACATGAAATAAAACACTTTTAACGGATACTAGCGCGGTTTTATTGAAAGTACTTTGGTAATTAGTTGGTATTTGGTTTGATTTTTGATTTTCCCGACGTTCTTGAGGTTTCATGGGATGGTGGTTGCGAAAATGACATGAAAATGACATGATTGGACTTGGACATGCACATCCAGGGGACGGGGACGGGGCGGGGACGGGGCGGGGACGGGGACGGGGACGGGGACGGGGAAGGGGACGGGGACGGGGACGGGGACGGGGACGGGGACGGGAACGGGAACGGGAAGCCGTTAATGCGTAAAAATGGCTGGTCAGATCCTGGTTGAAGGTTCCCTAAAGTTTTTGTAGGTTCATTAAGGATTTTATCTAATATACACGCGGACGAAGTCGCGGGCAGAAGCTAGTTATTTGATAATAATGTTGTCTCATTAAATCAAATTGTCACTAAAATAACAATTTCTTTGGTAATCTATGTGTGGAAAACCATTATTTGTATTTTATAATTGTTTTATTCAATAAAGAGTTGGGTGAAGATTATTTACCAAATAAGACAATTTATACAAGTAACTGCAACACAACTTGCAGGCAAAGGCTGCAACATAATGTAATTTTTTCGGTTTCATAATATAATGCTTAGTTACAATATTCTATACTTACTCAAAACTGTGAAACTGAATAATCTTTTTTATATTTAAATTAGCCATATCAAAAAGTACCTATTTGCCAATTAGTTTGAATGTAAACATTACTATCAGATAATGGCTACATTACAGTGGCGGATAGATAATTAGAAACACCAGTTGATTTTCTTACCAACAAGGTAACTTTGAAGCTATGATTATTCGCCAGCCCCCCTAGCATGACCGACGAAACACGATGTATATCGCGTGATATGGCATTTTATTGACACTCAGCTGTCAAAATCCATTGTCTTTTGACAGTTAAACATGATAAAACGCTATATCACGCGATATAATATTGTGTTATGATTGTACAGGAATTGATTGAACTGTGTCTGATAATGGCTCTAGGGAGTGAATGGAGGAGATCCAGATCACTATACAATACATGCCCAACTTATATGATCAGCATTCTAAGAGCTGTAACGATCAGGATGTTTCAGGATTTCCATACATTTTAATGCCAAATTTGCAGTTTTTTTAAAAATAATTATCCAAATAGCTCTTAGAATGCAGATGAGAGCAGTTGGATATGTATAAATATTGGATCTGCTCCATTTATTCCCTGAACAGCTATCATCAGGTCACTGCTCCATCAACCCCTGGAGAAAAACCAAGGCTTGAAAGTTACCACATTTGTATGAAAATCGACTGGTGTTTCTAATTAGCCATTCACCCACCACTGTATTATGTTAAAAATTTATTGCTTAACATTGTAGGACTTAAAACCATCAAACATTGCTGTAAATGAAGATTGTGAGCTGAAAATATTGGATTTTGGTTTGGCTCGGCCTACTGAAACAGAAATGACAGGATATGTTGCTACGAGGTATGTATCTGTAAAATAACAGTGAGGGTTTCTGTACTTGGAGCTGGAGTTTTGCCTACTTAGGCGCACTTTCGAGTAGCAGACAGAGTGATTACTGATTTCTCAACTAGTTGAAAGTTATTTACTCTCACAATTACCTATCCGATATGTAGTAGGTATTTAATTTCAACCTACCTACCCATTGTGTGCAAACTTTTGTTAATTATTGTGATGGAAAATGACCTTACTTTAAATGTGGAGCTCATTTTTCAATGTTGACGACTCTGTATGAAATATACAGGGAGAAAAAAAGCAGCCCTTGACGAGTTTCTTGCCGGTTCTACTCGTTACAAGGTCTCCCGCTCAGGGTTTGCGAACCGATGGCGTAGCTTCTTTGACATTCACAAGTGCTTGTAACAGCCTAGACTGAATAAATTATTTTGAATTTTGGAGCTGGGCAGCCACTGGACAGGAGTAGGGGCCCTACCGCCTAACTCTAAAGCTATAGCGATAGCAATGCACTGTCCATCCTTATTATATCATATCACAATGAAAAGGATAGACAGTGTATTGACGTCATAAAATTTGAAACAATTTGAGTTAGGCGATAGGCCTGCAAGAGCTGTGATCTGACTATGATTATTTATCTACACAGAATGTCTGGCTTTGGCACCTAAGAAAGCTAAGAGGGAGAATGAAAATGTTGAAATCTAACCTCGTTTTAATAGGAGTATGAGTATTAAGTGGGCTATATTTATTGTTTGTTGTCGCTTCATATACGTGTAGAGGCCTTTCTATTGTCTAATTTAAAAATCTATCTCAATCGCTTTCAGAATGTAATACATTGATGCTTCTTTTTGGCACAAATAAAAACTTACCAAAGAAATGCAGCAATGTCTCACATCCATCTGTCAAATGAAAGCGAATGCGATCGATTTTGAAATTAGACAATAAGCCCCCGGATTTGTTAGCAACAACTTTCTCGAGAAAGCTTTAAGGTAGTCTTCTCATGGGCCAGACTACCACTAAAATGCAGATTGCCGTAATTATCTGTTTTATTTTTATTCAAAATTATCTGTCAAGTTGCTTCTACTTAATGAATTCTAAACGAACTGTCTATTGTCTAGGTGGTACAGAGCTCCAGAAATCATGTTGAACTGGATGCATTACAATCAAACTGTGGATATCTGGTCAGTGGGGTGTATTATGGCTGAACTCCTGACTGGCAGGACCTTATTCCCAGGATCTGACCGTATCCTTTTTTCACCCAATTATTTTTTGCATATTGCACTTAGATTGATTTTGGTTGAAAGTTGTATCTTATCACAATATCACATGTATGTATAATGGATGACATGTACAAGTAGTAAATGGATTAACGCAAACTCGTCCAAAGTAGCGGTCGTGGTCATCAACGTTGGAGGGCTACCTTTAGGTGAGCACACCACAGTTTATCCTTTGAACTCGGCATGATGCAGACACATTACTTTCTCATTATGATCAAATCAAGATATTTTCACTTCTATTGTATGATGTTTCAGCTACAAGAATTTTGAAAAATAAATAAACTCAGTAAATAATAGTCGACAGTAAAAGCAAGATTTGATTTTGTTATACTTATAGTTGTTTGCATGGTCTATAAATCAGTGTTTCATCCCATTGTGTTAGTATGTAGGTACACTTTACCATACGCCATTCAACCTTAATGGACGAGACAGATATCCATCAATTGAATTTGATTATGGAGGTACTTGGAACACCAAATCAGGAGTTTATGCTGAAAATATCTTCGGAGTCTGTAAGTAAACTTGTATGTTTACGGGACTTGAAATTTAGATTAACGATCATAATCAAAGAGAAGGCCTCATTGACTTATAATACAACTCAATTAGCAATCATTTAACATAGCTTTGCATTAACTTGCTTTTATTGATGTGGTTTCGTCTTGTCGAAATGTGGCTTGTGTAAGTTTGGTGCTTGTTAACCTTAACCTTTGCGCGTCAGATATTGATCACCTCACGAGGATATTGTTTTTGTGCGGCAAGCCTGACCAGGAGACTATAGATAAAATAATTAGTGAAGAGGTAAGATAATTATTCATTCACTTATTTTATACAGATAATGAAATAAAAAGTGATGGCTTTAAAACGCTATTTTAATAAAAAAACTTACATATAAGTACTAATTAAACGATAATCAGTTCATTTACAGTTACTTACAGTTAACAACAGATTACCATAATATGTCAAATTCCTCAATCAGTTTTGAGCTTTACATTCTATATCTTAAAAGTTTAAAGTTAGTTGGAGAAAATTTAGTTTTGGTAACTGTGCTGTGTGTTGTGTACTTAGTATATGATAATATACCTACTGGTCATATAATTTGAATGTTTTTTTTAAGGAATCTCATCCTGTTTATGTGTTTTGTAAATATTATGTCTCAAATATTGTGGTCCTGTGTCTAATGTTTGTTGCGTTTGCGTGCGTACGATCTTGTATAGAAATTTACATAGTTGTCAACGCTCTTTCACACAAAAATATATGTATTTTACACAATAGTATTGATTGGTTTACATCGACCTATTCCCACTAAATCGTTCCGTCACCGCCATTCACTTGTCATACTTTTCAATACAAAGAATATTTTTTCCCTGACATGTTCCTAGCACGGGCCATGGTATAGTACGGCGTAGTGAGCAGAAAACTTGAACGTAGATATTGTTATAACAGGCTAGGAACTACATCCAGTCACTGCCGGCGTTGAAGCGACGCGATTTCCGCGAGGTGTTCCGCGGCGCGAACCCCCTCGCCGTCAACCTGCTCGAGCTGATGCTGGAGCTCGACGCTGACAAGTAAGTGTTCTACGGGCTGCGGGTCTACCGCCCAACTCTATCGCTTTGACTCTGGCTTTGGTTTATGACGTCAGTGCACTGTCCGTCCTTGTCATCGTGTTATGATATGACAAGGACGGACAGAGCATTGCTATCGCTCTGGCTAAAGCTTTGAGTTAGGCGGTGGGCCCCTGGCTACCGCCAGCCGCGGCGGGCGGCGCAGCAAGCGAATGGGGAATGTCTGAAAAAATCAAATTGGCTGAAAAAAAAATATACGTAGGAATAAGTTCCCTTTTAGTAATGGAAAAAAGTTTCATTATTTTCGGACGCGTGAAAAAATTATAAAAAATTAAAGTCACTTCGTTTTCACAAATGTACGAAAGTCGAAAGTGACAGCAGAATGGAGATTTATACCATTGCCACCACCTGCCACAACCACAACATGGTATTAAAAAAAAAATTGAAAAAAAATGTCAAAACTTTTTTTAATACGTGTCTCGGTCATAGATATAGTATATTAAAAGGGGTAGATGCGCTACCGAGCGACCGGGTGTAAGGGATAGATATATTATGACGTCAAAATATGGGGTTGCCATGATCAGAAAAAGTACCCTTAACGGGGTAGCATCCGTTAATGTGCAGATTATACTAGTTAAAGCACGGAAATCGTCTACTTTAAGAAAAATTTCGGTACTATTATGTATTCTGTGCTTTAAGAGGATTGTCAACCACGTGGTCTCCATACAAACGGCGATAACGTTTCCCACCCTCTAAACCTTAACCTACAGCAATGAATTTTTGGTATGTTTTTGAAATGCCTAAAAACTAGGGCTGTACGTTTTGATTTTTAAAATATTCATTGTAGATTTGAAAATATTGGCACTTCTGTGTTTTGTATGAAATCACTAAAGTGCAAATATTTCGAAATCTATTATAAATATTTAAAAAATCAAAACGTACAGCCCTAGTATTTAGGCATTTCAAAAAAATACCAAAAATTAATTACTGTAGGTTAAGGTTTAGAGGGTGGGAAACGTTATCGCCGTTTGTATGGAGACCACGTGGTTGACAATCCTCTTAACTGACTCGACCAGTTAATCTGCAGATTAACGGATTCCGTATTTTAACGGTAACATACGTATACAAAGAATCGAAATGGAAATAAACTTTATTCGCAGTAATTGTGGTATACAGCAGAGATATTAATAAAATGTTTAGACAATTCGCCATTTCCAGCATGCAAAAACTCAGTATAATTATACATGGTATTAAGAAAAATAAAAACACGTCATCCCTGCTAAAATCGACCTAAAGTTAAATAACAATCGTCATTGCAGTCGGGACGGGAGTACACACAACTGCCCTGCTAAAAAAAGAGAGATATAGTAAACTAGCTGGGGTTCGCTCAGGTAGTTGATATTGAGATTGTGTGGTTAATGGAATAAAAAGATAAACTTTAAATTTAAACAGGTAAAGTCTTTATTAAACGTTGGAATACAGAACTTTTTTTATTGACGTTAGTTTTTCTGTTTTTCGGAAACAATTTTTTCCAAAATGATTTGAACAAATTCGTGTGTGGCACCCAATTCTTTTTTCCATTTGCTTCTATTCATTTTTCACGAGTTTTATCTTCCGTCGGAAATCTGGAAAAATGAAATCGCTAGAAATTCCCTGAAATATGGGGTAATTTTTGGGGAAAATTTTCTATATAGTAGGCATCCGGAAATCGAATTATAAACCTACTGATTTTAGTGGACGTCAAAGCTAAGCTGACTTCTACTATTATAGACCGAGCTCCCACTGCATGAAACCTTACCTCACAAGGTGGAACAGCAGACATGTGTTACAGCAATAGATATTACTTAGGAACACTGGATTTTAGTGGGTTGCCATCGCATATCCTGGAAGAACATATATTTTTTTTCGTTTTCGTACCGCTATTTTGACCGAAAATTACATCATGAGGTGGAAGATCAAAATGTTTACCCATCGAAAGAGAAACATTTGGAGGTCAAAACCCGCATGGGTTGCCAGCCCCTACCCTGGCAGGTTTCAAGATCAGCCAAGTTTTATGAGGCCCAAAAATGGGGTCACTTACCTCATCAGGTGGAGAGATAAAATTGATGCAGATCGATAGCCCTAGATGTGCCGTTCATGAATATATAGGGTTGCCTGCCTTCAGCCTGGCAGTTTTTCTGGTCAGCCAACTCAAACAATCTATATCAATATCTTGGAAATACGAAAAATCTTGTAAAGATGCTATGATTAAGGGTATTTTTAATGCAAACCGTGATATTAAATTAGTCTACGCACTGGCAGTCTTGCGCCGTTGAAATAATAGGGTAAATGCACCAGTTGTGGGCATTTTTCATTGGTATCTTCAAATATTGAAAAAAAGTAATGTAACCGTTTAATTTCAACGTGTTACCACGTTGGTGGTATTCTAAGTGAAAGGAGACCCGGCGTTTTATGCTTAAGTTGTTTACTTTTAAAATTTGTAATATTTTATTTTTGTGTGTTGTGTGACAGCTCAATGCCAAATCAGAAGTCAAAATTGATATTTAGTTTTCTTAATTTTGAAAAAGGAAAATAATTATGGTAAATGCAGTAACGTTTTTACATTTCATAGCTTGACTTTTCTGCCCTTTGAAAACTGAATATGGATAGCGGAACATTTTTCAATTAGGTACTCGATGTTCCTGGAGTGTTGCCATATCAAAAATATTTATGAATCAAATGTTTTTTATACATGCAAGAAAAATTAAGACAGAGCGTTCGATCAATGTGATTTCGATCAAGATCAATGTACCAAATATATTGGCTTTAATATAAGACTAAATTGAATCATACATGTAGGGTTAGCGATGTCGGAGCTTTTAAAGGCAGATATAATCAATTTTATCGACAAAACCCCCCCCACATGTTGGGGTCTATCCAGATGCCGGTCATTTAAATAGAATCGTGTGGTGCTCTGCTACAGAGCCACCACTTTAGAAATCGATCATTCATATCTTAAAATAATGTATGTCAAACGTACATTACGTATTTATTTATTTATTTATATTCATATGGCATACACAACAGATGACAGTCAACAATAGCACACAATAACAGCTAGACATGTCTTGAACCAAACTGACATCCAAACACGTGCACACACAGAAATACATGCGATGCGAAAACATTTAAATTATTACATTATTATAAATTGGTACTATAAAAGTTGCATTAATTAATATTGTTTAGTTTACATAATTATTATGGGAAAATATTGAATTAATTATTGAAATTATTACAGCGATCAGAGTTATTAATTTGACATAAATTATTGAATTATTACTTATAAAGTTAATGATTGAATTATAATTATCAAAAATATAATAGAAAATGACATCAACATAAATTTTTTTTGACGTGGGACTTAAAAACAGTATGCTTTGTAGTGTAGATATCGAGTTGCTCATCTGACTTTATTAAATCATTATTTAAATCATTATATTGCCGGCACATTCTTACTATGGGGTTATAGTACGAAGTATTATTTTTAAATGTTTGCAAAACAAAAATGTTTTTACGTCTGTTTCTAATCAATAGTCTGGTATTAAAATTAATCATGGATAATAATTTAGGGGAATCAATAAAACCATGAATGATTTTATGTAAGTGCAAAAGGTCCTGCTGTCGCCGTCGTACATCTAAAGCAATAGTTTTAAAATGTCGGAGCCTGTCAGAGTACGAGGTAAGAGACCGGTTGAGACCACATTTATATCCTAATATTTTCAAGCATTTCCTCTGTACACCTTCTATACTCTGTGAATGCACAGAGTAATAGGGTGACCAAATCACCGAACAATATTCCAAGATACTCCTAACCAAGCCATCGTAAAGACAGAGGAACGTTACTGGACTTCTGAAATGCTTGGTATTCCTGGCCACAAACCCTAGAAGTTGGTAACCTTTTGCTACAATTTGATTGTAATGGTCTCTAAAGGACATTTTCTCGTCAAAAACCACACCCAGGTCCCTAATAGACTTACCACGATCTAACGACTGTCCATCCAGCCGGTAATCAAACAAGATTTTATGTTTCTTATTTGTGAAGGAAATGATGTGGCATTTCTTTATGTTAAGACACATTTTATTGTTTTGACACCATATGGAGACCTTATCTAAATCATGTTGCAGCCTTAGACAGTCTTCTGTTCTTTTAATCTCTGCGAACACCTTCAAATCGTCTGCGTACAGCAAAGACATACTTTTTAGTTGTACGGCTAAGTCGTTGATGAACATAACGAATAAAAGCGGACCAAGATGTGATCCCTGTGGTACCCCAGAGGTGACAGAAACTGGTAAGGATTTGTATCAACTTAAAGCCACCAATTGACTCCTATTGTCTAAGTAAGAAGAAATCCACCGAAGTAAGTTACCGTGAAAGCCAAATTGAGAGCTAAGTTTTTGACATAGTATAAAATGATTCACCTTATCAAATGCTTTTTGAAAATCTGTGTAAATTGAATCAACTTGACCCCTCGCAGCAAAAATTGTATAAATATAGTTTTTATATTCAAGGAGATTCGATACCGTAGATCTGTGTTTGATAAAACCATGTTGGTTCGGTGCTAACAGTGATTGAACATGATGATAAATATGATCGTAAACAACCTTCTCAAATAACTTAGCCAGACTAGAGAGAATGCTAATAGGCCTGTAATTGGAGCAATTAGCTTTGTCCCCAGACTTATGAATAGGCACCACATGAGCAGTCTTCCATTCTGTAGGAAACTTGCCAGATCTCAAAGATAAATTAAATAACATCGTGAGTGGAAAGCTCAGTTCTTTAGCACATTCCTTCAGAAATAAAGGTGGTATCCCGTCTGGACCAGGCCCTTTGCTGACATCCAGAGTCTTCAGCTTTGAGAGAACCTCGTCTATAGTTATGTGCACGTTAGACAACGGTATGCAATCTATGTATGGAAATGCGGTATTAGTTGATGACTGAGAGTTATCATCAAAGACAGAGCTGAAGAATCTAGAGAAAAGCTCGGCGACACCGGGGCCATCCGACTCTGAATCCCCATCGAGATACATACGTATTACGTACGTATGCCGTTTATCGCTGTACGTGAAATAGGTAATAATAATCACTTCTAATGTCATTGATTGCCCTCAACTATTAGCTTTAATATCTATAGTTCCACCACGAAAGACCCTTAGATCTAATGCGCTTATCAGTCTTCCGTTGGCTACTACTAATTACAGGCAAAACGCATTTATGTGGCGTGCGTGTAGCAGTTTCAATAAATTAAATAATAAATTTGATATTGATCTATTTAATACTGATTTTCAGAAGGCGAGGCGTATGCTAGCGAATGGCTTTTTTGAGTGATTGTCTCAGATTCTGTTGGCTACATGAGCGGTTTTAATTTTATTTTTTTATTTTTTGTATTTCTGTGCTTTCAAGCTTGCAAAGACTATAATTACCCAAAGGTTAGAAACCGCTTTTAAGATAATATTGTTAACGTTTGTGCAGTAAGTAAGTACTAGATTTTTACTTTTTATTTTTTTTGTAATTACAAACAACTTTGTGTATGTTAATGTATAACGTCTTATTTGTTTTATAAGCTTGTATCGCTTTTTGTAGGTCAGCCTGTTATATACAGGGTGACATGGAAATTCGACCTATTCCTTGAAAGGGGTCACACTAGAGGTCATTAGCAACAAATTAAGCCCAGTGAACCAGGGGTCAAAACTGGATGGTTACTGAGCTGTAATGGTTCTTGGATTTTTGAGAAATTTTCGGACTTTTTACCTAAAACCATAAATTATGAATTAACTACTCTACTCTGAACATTGAATTGATATTTTTCTAAAAGCTGCAAAATAGGTGATCAGTTTAAAAAAAACGCTGGCCCAAAACATATCACAGAAATAAAAAGTCTTTAGTAGCAATAACTTTTATTTTCTGTATTTTTCCCGAATATCGCCGTAAGTTATTGAAAAAAAGTTGTATGAAAGTTGGCGTTCAAATTAGTAAAATAACTTACTAGATTCATTAGCTTACGTTTAACTTAAACGGTTACATTACTTAGTTTCAATATTTGAAGATACCAAAGAAAAATGCCCACAACTGGTGCATTTACCCTATTATTTCAACACCATAATATACTTCGCAAGACTGTCAGTGCGTAGATTTTAATTTCATATCATAGTTTCTATTAACTATACCCTGAATCATAGCATTTTCGTTATTCCGAGATATTGATATAGATAGTTTGAGGTGGCTGACCAGAAAAACTGCCAGGCTGAAGGCAGGCAATATATTCATGAACGGCACGTCTACGGCTATCGATCTGCATCATTTCCATCGAGCCACCTGATGATGTTAAACAGATACATTGCTTTTTTCAATATTTGAAGATACCAATGAAAAATGTCCATAACTGGTGCATTTACCCTATTATTTCAACGGCGCAAGACTGCCAGTGCGTAGACTAATTTAATATCACGGTTTGCATTAAAAATACCCTTAATCATAGCATCTTTACAAGATTTTTCGTATTTACAAGATATTGATATAGATTGTTTGAGTTGGCTGACCAGAAAAACTGCCAGGCTGAAGGCAGGCAACCCTATATATTCATGAACGGCACATCTAGGGCTATCGATCTGCATCAATTTTATCTCTCCACCTGATGAGGTAAGTGACCCCATTTTTGGGCCTCATAAAACTTGGCTGATCTTGAAACCTGCCAGGGTAGGGGCTGGCAACCCATGCGGGTTTTGACCTCCAAATGTTTCTCTTTCGATGGGTAAACATTTTGATCTTCCACCTCATGATGTAATTTTCGGTCAAAATAGCGGTACGAAAACGAAAAAAAATATATGTTCTTCCAGGATATGCGATGGCAACCCACTAAAATCCAGTGTTCCTAAGTAATATCTATTGCTGTAACACATGTCTGCTGTTCCACCTTGTGAGGTAAGGTTTCATGCAGTGGGAGCTCGGTCTATTACGTAGATGTACGCAATTTTACCGGTTTGCATGTCAAATGTTTACGAGGTTATTTTTAGAAATATTTTTTAGATTTTTCCTATTTATCAGGTATTTCATGATATAACTAATGATTTAGCTCAGAAACTTGGTTCCTGTGAGATTTGAGAAAGAAATACGTGATCAAAATATTGAAAACAGTGTACTTACGCATGAAATGTAACACCCGCTTATTTTCATTGATTGTTGCTTTTGCAGCCAAATATCGAACACCCCACCATTTTGTATTCTAGACACAAACACAACACATACGATTTATAATAAATCTTGGGTATCAATTAGGTAGTAATTCACAAAACCTTTAATTTCTTTGGCACTCTTGATAATAACCCCACTTGTTTGTTTTGCTTAGTTGAACTCTGCCTATAACCCAACCATGAAAAAATGTCCGGTCGGTGATAGAGAGAAAACATGAAACTCTTCTCTATTTCCTCCTATAGGAATCTCAATAAGACGATCTCGCTCTATCAAAGCATGTCAGACCCTTGGTCTCGGTGGTGTGACAGGTGGTGGCAAAGGCATAATCTCCATTCTGCTGTCACTTTCGTACATTTGTGAAATCGAAGAGATTGTAATTCTTTTCATGCAACCCAAAATTCTGAAGCTTTTTTCTATAAAGGAGCTTTTTCCTACTATAAAAAATATTCAGCCAATTTGATTTTTTTCAGACATTCCCCATTCAATAATCACTGCGCGCTATCTCGATGGCGGTCTCTCAGCTCGTCGTCACGACCGCGCAGTGATTACCGAATTCGCTTGCCGGGCTGTGTAATACTTCGTTTATAGGTCGACACAGATCTTAGCGCTAGGCGAAAGGGATTACTCGCTATGTGTATCATAATAATAATTAAAGACCGGATTTTATGCAACATAACAAGCTCAAAATATTCATGCAAATATGCAAGAAAAATCCTCAAGAAACCCCCAAATCCCCCCTCGCTACGCACATGGGAGCTACCATGACTTCTTGTAGCGAGTTATTGTTTAGCGCGAAACGTTTCTCTTTGAATGCTTGTGAACTATAAAGTAATAGCTGTATAATGTTTGTAGGCGTATAACGGCGGAGCAGGCGTTGGCGCACGAGTACCTGGCGCAGTACGCGGACCCGACCGACGAGCCCGACTCCGCGCCCTACGACCAGAGCTTCGAGGACATGGAGCTGCCCGTCGACAAGTGGAAGGGTCAGTACCGCACAACCTGCCACGTGTTTGTTAATTTAACCAAAAAATTTAAACCATTTTTTTTTAAAGGGATGTATTTAATAGCACTTTAAATTTGATGAAACCAGCTATAAAATTGTATATCATCACCTTCGATCAAGGATATCCTAGATTTCTATTTACGCACAAAACAGCACTCGAATATGGCACCGACTGACAAAACTATCAAATGATAAAAACGACCTCCAGCGTTTATCAGTTTAAACTAATTTATGCCTTATCTAGTAGACCTAAAGCGCAATTTTGTTTGTGACAACATCCACTTATAATCTTACGACATAAATGACAAAAAACGATTCGAAATTTTTAAATTCGAAACATCAACCTGAGTATTTTTATAAGTGTACAATAACTTGTTGGTGTACCTATAAAATAAAATAACTATTCTTTCCAAATTCAACTTTAAGTAGTAAGAATTAAAGAAGAGAATACCTTGTATAAATTTTGTACATACGTCATTTTAAAATTCCAGATTTAAATTATTGATTTTTGTGTTCTTAAATAATAACCAACATTTGGTCAAACATTGGTCTTACCGAAAGTATGATTTTCCATTTGTTATATTTGTGTTTCGATTATTATTTTTATAGTTTTTAATAAAAATTGCGGCACGTGAGTATGTTGGCGCAACCAAAAGCGAACTAAATCAAAATATCAACCCAGTTTCAAAGTGCGCCGTTATTGGTGGTGCCGCTATTGAGACTCTGACCGGACATCTAGGGTATCCTTGGTCGAAGATCATCACTTTAAAATAATGATAGATCTATAATTTAATATTATCACTACAAAAATAATGGTTTGCACTATAACTGTGTCCCAACTCCGAAACCATTTAGTTTATGTCCAACCATGTCAGACTGACCACTGTTAAAATGAGAAGGCAAGATGATAACAACTTGTGGCATAATGCATACGCGCCAGCAGGTTGGTTCTGGCGTTGTTGGTTGCAATGGAACCTAACCTCTTCGGCTCCTCTCTCGCCGCGCCCGCTCGTCGTCGCACCTAGCCGTCTGTTTACCAGCACTAAAGTTATAAAATTAATTTGAATGGTGCAAAGTATTAATTTTTAAGCTAAGCAATTAAATTGTATAGTGCAAAGTATTCATTTTAAAGCTTAGCATATTTATAGTGGCAACCATTATTTTTATAGTTCATTCAATAAATTTTGAAGCTAAACATTTTAAAGCGTGTTACATTATTTTTAAAGTGCATTTATATATTCCCCTTTTTTAAATTGTTAAATTTTTGAGTAGTAATAAGTTTTACTCTAGTCATTACCTACTCGCCTATACATTCGAGGATAAAAGTGCGATAATACTTATATTACTATAATTATTATAGACAAATGATGACTATAATATATATATTACGTATATTTATAGTCATCATTTGTCCCTGCATTCATCGCTGTGACAATGAAGTTACCTCACTGCAAGGACAGTTCCTAATGTGGTAACTTTTTAGGTAGGTAACTTCTTTTCCTATAGGAAAAGATATTATAATACTATATTTATGGTTTATATTTGATTTTCATATGGTTTATATTTGATTTTCAGATTTGGTATGGACAGAAGTGGTTGAGTTCAAACCACATCCTCAACACATGAATACCGTAGTTGAAGTGAATCCACAATGATTAAGATCTCGTCACTTACCACGCCTTATTTATGTATAGCCAAGCCAGTCATGAAATCAGCACGCTGAATATAGCAGGAGGATCCGATACAGCCTATTTTAGCTATTTTTAAAGAATAGATTAGTAGAGAGTACATATTATTACTAACTATAGGTTTAAAAGGATTGGATCATTGCCGCATTGCTGGACAATGAGCTACAGTTGATGAAATCAATGTGCGGGTTTCTTGAAAGGTGTGTGTTGGAAACACCCCATAAATATTGTTTTTGAATTTTGACTAGGATATAGTTTATGGTTAATTGTATAAAGCCGTAGTATATATTCAGTAATTATTGTTTAAAGCATTGTTTGCTGTATAATATTTGGGAGTAGCGTAATGCAATTAATATGGAATTTGAAGGCTTAGTGCCGGTGCTAATAAAATTATTTGCAGAAATTAGAAATAAAGCCCCGAGAATTTTAATGAAGTTATTACGCAGTGTTGAAGTTATTATCCAATTTTAGCCAGTATTTTTCAGAGAATTGCTTATAAAAAATGTATAATTTATGTATTTAATAATTTGCTGCGCAAAGGAATAAACGAAGTCTTGTAAACAAAGTCTTGTAAATTTTCCCCCTAGGGGATAATATTGTATTTTTAAACAGGTTTTAAAAACATATATTTCTGATACGTAGTCAATTTTACGCCAAGCTTATTCGCGTACGTAGCTATTATGTAATAATCATACAACCGAACAATTGATATGCAATTAATAACTTATACTTATTGTTGTTTATCAAGAATATCTGTAAAATAAATGTCTTTGTTTCTATGAAATTCTATAGACATGCTTCTAACCATAGCTACTTTGTTTTACTTGCTCAGAATCGTATTAAATGATAAAATGTAATTAAGTATTAATAATTAAGGATAATATGTAAAACCAGGAAGGAAAGAGCCTCATCAAAACTTAAAAATATATTTCTATAATGAATTGCTAAGGCCCCAGGGGCCCTACCGACTAACTCTTCGAACTTCGGCGGGTCTACAGATAAATCAAAGTAAGGAATTTTTGCCGAAGTTAATTGGAAGATATCGATGTTCGTGTGACATCATGATTGGGGTTCGCCATTTTGGCCTTTAATTTGAAGCCGGGCAGACTTGCCGAAGTTCGATGCGTTAGCCGGTACGTACGGCCCCAGACCTTAAAGAGGTCACTTATCATTTTGGCGCGTGCAGACGTTAGACGATATGTATTGGTTCAGTCATGTTTACCTCAATCAACGAATTATCTGATAGATCTAAAACGAAGTGGTATTACACTGTTGAACTAATAGATGGCGCTACCGGGCTTGCGATCTATGCTATTCGATGGGAACCAGGGAATGATAACGTTATTTTTAAATTTAACGTTATTTCTTACTTTTTATACCGTTAATTTTAACATTAACGTTATGTCAATAAATAACGTTACTTTAGATAACGTTACATTGAAATTAACGTTATTTCAGTAAATAACGTTAATATTAACGTTATTTCTTACTTTTTGTTACCGTTACTTTAAAATTAACGTTAATCCAATTAATAACGTTACTTTTTTACCGATAATTTTACCGGTAAAGTATAACGCTATATTTAACGGTAATTTTACCGGTACAATATTTTTAACGTTATTTTTACCGGTAAAATTACCGAAAATGTTTTGACGGTATTTTTAACGTTATTTTTTTGTATCGTTATTTTTTTTAACGGTATTTCAATCCCTGATGGGAACAGACAAATATCAAAATTAAGCGCATAAAATTGCAATATTTATTATTATCTGTCTATTCAAAGATAAATCTGCAGCTGTCAAGTGTGTTACCCCAAGTCCGGTAGCCCCCGCCGGAGATAGAACGGGAACCGCAATTCCCGTTCGACCCCTGTGGGTAATGCCAGTGGGTCCACGGGTCATTAGGGTAATTTAGTACTAAGATTCGAAATCGAACGGAAGGCCATAAAATCATTACAAATACGTTTATAGTTTTTGCTTGCACCTTTAGCTATTTTAAGTACTGTTCACATTGACGACGACGGTGACGACGTGACTTTTGTCATAACATTAAGGTCAGGATACTGTTTATCCTACTAATCATATAATATTTACACAGGGTTATTTGTAAAACACCAACAACCTCGCAGGAGTAGATTACCAACATCATAAACAACAACATTTGTTCTACGACTTTTATCATAACTCAATACATGTACCAAAAATGAATTTTCAAGTTTTTTTATTATACTGTTCGACACTTTTTACGTCTATGGATGGCGGTGGGGCGGGCCCCGGCGGGCGGGTCGCGCGCACCGGGCGCTCCGCGCGCCGACTTATGAACATACGAACGGTAAATTAAAATGATATTTTTTTTTGTATGAAAGTAAAATCTTAACGAATTATTAAAAGTCGTAGAACACACACACACACACATACACACGCATGCTTTGGATTGTTTAATATGTTTAAAGATTTATCTACTTACATTAATTAAGTATCATTAGTGTAAACTGTTTATCCTAAAGATTTCATTGTTAAGGAAGAGCGGTGCCCCCTGACACAGGCATTTGAGCTTAAAAGGGGAATCCAGTAACTTATGTAATGTACATCTAAACAGTTAATAAAAAAGTTTATTAAAAAAAAAATGTTTATGACGTTGGTAATCTACTCCTGCGAGGTTGTTGGTGTTTTACAAATAACCCTATATATTTTTTCCTGTAGGAAACGTAGAAATGTGCTTTAGAATCAGATTTTTGTATAGAAGCATTGTGATAAGATATTAAACGTAGTTACAAAGTATTGTTACCATAATTAAAAACTAAAAGAATAGTCAATAGTATTTGTATTACACCGATTTACCGCTAAAATAATTGTTATTGTTAATGGTGAATCCACATTTGTAATCTGCGTCTTATCTCGTTGTTACATTTCAAAGCAGACAAAAATGTGCTTCTTTGCCTAAATCACAGAATATAATACTTAATAGTAGATAGGTACCTAAACTATACGGTACTTAAAACAGTATTTTGGACGAATTTTAATCTTTAATAAATTAAAAATACCTACCATCACCAAAGTGACTTTATATTAGAAGCAATAAGTGGGTGCAATTGCAAAGATAAAGATGTCTAATGTAAGTAATAGAACTACATATTATCATATTGTTACCGATTTTAAAGTTTAAGGTTGAGAATGATGCAATACATTGAATTAACGGTTTCATTATAATTGTTTCATTTCAATAAACCATTCGTAGGTGATAGAGACGTAAAGTTACCCATCGAAGAAATCACGCGCACACACACACATAGACAGCTCTCACCGACCGACGCGACGACACTGCGCCACGCACTCGCATTCGTTTGAGATTCTGGTTATTCCTTGTCAGTGAAAGGACGGGCGTCGTCTATGCGTACTAGGGCATCCAATCCCGCATGTTATTTGTGATCTCGGTATTTGCGGGACCGATGATTTACGATCCCGCGGGATCTCGGAATTTGCGGGATCCTGCAGGTGTAAGATGAGCTGCTTATTTAGTGTTGTGTACAGATGTGTTTTCAGTTAAAACTTTGCCGATAAACTAAAAGAAAGTCCAAATTATACTGAAAAACTAATTCAAGCTCAATTACACCAAAATCAAGCAAACATAGAATGAACATATCAACAGCGCGGCGCATGCGCGGGACAAGCGCGCGGTCGTTCGCCAATCAGTCATTCAGTACTCACGTGACAGGCAGCGCTTGCAAGAGGTTTCTATGGTACTTTCTAGTCCCGCAAATCCCGCACTGGTAATCCCGTTCCTTGCGGGACTGGAAAATGATGCGGGATCTCGGTATTTCGAGATCTCGGTATACCGAGATTGGATGCCCTAATGCGTACCTTATGATGCGTATAGTTCTTGCAACTAACGAATGCGCGTCGGCTATTATGACCTTTCGGACCAATGTCCACTTCTTAAGAATGTTGTTAGGTTAGGTTAGGTTACATACACATTTGTTTTAGGCCCTCCGCTGCGTCAAGCGGGAGCCCGCCGCGGGTACACGGCGCGGGAATATAGATTGCTGGATTTTGACGGACAGATGCTTGCGCAGTGCATCAGTAAGCTCTAATCTATGTCGACCCGCGCGCGTGTCCCGCTTAACACAGCGGAGAGCCTTGGTGTGCGCGTGATGCAACTCACGAATGCGCATCTAAAATATGTGTATGAACTATACGTTGCTCGAGTACGTGTACTACATACTTGACTTCCTCTCTATTTTGTGGTAGCACCACTGAGTAAATAACACTACTAGCGTGTAGCACGCACGCACGGCACGGAGCATCTCCTATCCTATAATTTTTGCATTGCGCTATGGACTGTGTAGGTAGAGACAAGAGACACTTGGAACTACTGCTCCCCTACTCAAATGGCCAACATTCTATGCGTTTGAACGCTACGCTTACTTTTGAAGCTTAAATATGAGCAATAGACGATTAAATCACATGTCGCAAACTTATGTAAATTACAAACTTTGACGTAATCTATGGAATTGACAAGCTTAGCTTTAATAGTAAGCGTAGCGTTCAAACGCATAGAATATTGGCCATTTGAGTAGGGGGGCTGAACCGATTCCAAAAACTGAACTAATAGCTATAGTAAGTATTATGTATAATCTGTGTCCTACATCTTGGCATGGACCACTTTGAAAACCGCAATTCTGACTACATGGAAAATTTCTCCCCAATTAGTCCTAACTAGTCCTACTTTTTCGGAATTAGTCCCAAAAAGGACTGAAAGATATAAGCGATTTAAATGGTCCATGCCAAAGCAAACCTTCATTTTGGCAGGGACAGGCTATATCTAGTGAACCTAAACACCTAGCCAGGATCTGATTATTCAAAAAAAATCTCCCTTTTTTATGGATCCCGCAATGCCAAGAATCAAAACGAAATGAAGCGCCGTTCAAAAAATATAAAGGAATGATTTGGTCCCTGCCAAAATCAACCTACATCTTGGCGAGGACTTTTGAACCAGGTCACCTAGAGAAAATCTGATTATTGGAAACGATTCGTGTAAATTAGTCCCAATTAGTCCTAAAGCCACAAAATTAGTCCCCCTTTAGTTTAGGAGATAATCGGAATTAAAATTTGGTTTTTATAGTACAGAAGCCGACTTCCTATTTAGTGACGATGTTTGTAACTTGTTTTATTTTTGCGTGTTTGTGTTAAAATAATGAAGTGTTATTAACGTATAATGTAAAACAAAAGTATAACGTAAAGTAATACGTAACTTTTATGCATTTTCGAAACTCAAGACCTTAATTTTTAAGTCATAAAATAAAAATGATTTCTTAGAGGTATTTTGATGCCGGGCTCCTGGACTATATCAAAAACATGTACAGTCGCGTTCAAAATAATTTCAAAAGAAGTATGAAATGGTCATGTATAAAATTGAATTTTAAAGTTATATTGCTTTTCTTTCGAAACTATTCATATTTGGAGTAGAGAGTGATTTTCTTCCTTCAATGGGTTCACTTGAAACTTTGTACCTATACAGGGTTATTTGTAATTAATTTAAAACCTCTCTTGGGGCTGATCACACCATCAAACTGTACAACTTTCATTAAAGGACAAACCTTGAAATCGAAAAAAAAAATCAGCTGTTTCATACATTTCGATGGAGTACCTACCTACGCATTGTACTTATGTATGGAACAGGTGTTTTTTTCTAGTTTGACAAGAAAATAACAACTCAATGTTAAAAAAATTAAAAAATACAAGACGGCGGCCAACTTTTTTGTTTGTAGGCCGATTTCGATGTAACTCGGTTTTTGCTACTGTTTTGACAAGAATACAGCAATGCAATGTTAAAAATATAAAAAATCCAAGATGGCGGCCAACTTTTTTGTTTGTAGGCCGATTTCGATGAAACTCGGTTTTTGCTACTATTTTGACAAGAATACAGCAATGCAATGTTAAAAATATAAAAAATCCAAGATGGCGGCCAACTTTTTTGTTTGTAGGCCGATTTCGATGAAACTCGGTTTTTGCTACTATTTTGACAAGAATACAGCAATGCAATTTTAAAAATATAAAAAATCCAAGATGGCGGCCAACTTTTTTGTTTGTACCTACGAAAATATGTAATAGGATTTCATTTTTCACAATTTTGCTTAAAAACATTAAAATATATTAGGTAAGTTATACTTTTTTAGCGACTAAATTACAAAAATATTAAAAAAATCCGCTAATCCAGCTACTATGTCGCTAAAACGGCAACACAGCATGTAATGTATGACAAAAACGAACTATTTTTTTGGGTGTGGTATGGCTTGGTTAAGAGCCATTTAGACAACATGTTTCGCAACATTTAGGTACCTGTCTCGTCCATTTTGCTTCAAATGGATGACACAGATAGATATTTCGGAAACATTGAATTGAAAACATGTTTTCCAACATGTTTTTGTGTCTATTTAAACGCGGCTTTAGCGCGTTTTTCCACGAACAACGACACGACACGATTCACAAGCTGCACGACAGTGTTGTCAGCACTATAGTGCTGACAACTGTACTTTTTGGTACGTTCTGGCAACACTGTTGACAATCGTGTCGTGTCATTGTTTGTTTTGTTCGTAGGAAAACGCCCTTACAATCCCTCCCTCTTAGCCTAGCATGACCACCGAAACGTGATATGGTACCTAGTGATTTATCAAGTTTAACTGGAGGGAGGAAGGGCTGCCCCCCTAGCATGACCGACAATACACGATATATATCGTTTTGTCGACACTCGACTGTCAAATTCCATTGTTTTATGGCAGTTAAACGTGATTAAGCTCTATATCATAATATCGCGTTTCGTTGGTCATGCTAGGGGGGCATGAGCATATTACACTATCATATATTATTTATCGGATGCTATCTCCGACGATGATAGTAAACATATATCTCGGATGATATATACATGATAGTGTAATATGGGCCTAAAACTTTATTCCGTTCCGCAATGCGCAGTGTTCCGATTGTAAAACTTATGTTCACAGATACTGTTTGTGCATTCCTCAATCTACGAAAGTTCGTGCTTAATGTTTTACAATCGGAACACTGCGCATTACGGAACGGAATAGTTTTATGTAATTAATTTTTACTGTACGCTTTTGTACATGACTGTACTTATATAAAAAAACGGAATTTCTCCTAAACTAAAGGGGGACTAATTTTGTGGCTTTAGGACTAATTGGGACTAATTTACACGAATCGTTTCCAATAATCAGATTTTCTCTAGGTGACCTGGTTCAAAAGTCCTCGCCAAGATGTAGGTTGATTTTGGCAGGGACCAAATCATTCCTTTATATTTTTTGAACGGCGCTTCATTTCGTTTTGATTCTTGGCATTGCGGGATCCATAAAAAAGGGAGATTTTTTTTGAATAATCAGATCCTGGCTAGGTGTTTAGGTTCACTAGATATAGCCTGTCCCTGCCAAAATGAAGGTTTGCTTTGGCATGGACCATTTAAATCGCTTATATCTTTCAGTCCTTTTTGGGACTAATTCTGAAAAAGTAGGACTAGTTGGGACTAATTGGGGAGAAATTTTCCATGTAGTCAGAATTGCGGTTTTCAAAGTGGTCCATGCCAAGATGTAGGACACGTATAATCTGTGCTATCTGCTATCCCATCTCATTTATTCGCAACGAGTCAAACTGAATGAAAAACAGAATGAAAGGGAATTTCACGCGAAGTCATAAGGTTCGGGTCGTGTGCGATGGGTATCTACAGGGTGTAACAAGACCTTCAACGAAGCCGAGGTCTACGTATTCTGCCCATCATCAGGACCATTTCTGTTCAAAATTATTACTGGGAAACCATTTTGATTTTTGGTGTTAAAAAAGCATTGCATGCATTACCACGCAATGTGACGCGTACAACAGGCCGCGCCTGCGAGTGTATGCTACACAGCTGCGTGCGGCCGAGTTGAAAGGCAGCGTTTATGTGCGTGCTCAAGAGATACATCGAGTGACGACGTTTTGAAGCCTTGTTTGTTACGAAATATACTTAAAATGTTGATAATGTTTCTTTAGTCAAAAAGTAGGAACTAACGAATAAAATAAGATTTCATAAAAAAATTGAAAAAAAAAAATTGACTTTGACCTTCAATAACTTCGTAACTATTGGTTTCCCAGGTATAGTCTAAAAGACAAAAATGATCCTGATGGTGGGCGGAATACGTGAACTTCGGCTTCGTTGAAGGTCTTGTTACACCCGTTATGTATAAATTAAGAGCCAGTATTATTTCTCATGTTTATTTCATACCAGGCTTTTATGCAAACGCACTGCATTTTTACTCCACAATAGAGAATTTATAATCATAATCATCATCACAATAAAAAATATTAAAAATAACAAATTAGGTACATAAAAAATGACGTTTGTGAATATTTTTATGAACAGCAATCACAAAATTTCTTAATCATAATCACTTTTAGGTACAGTCCGAGGCAAACAACTAAGGTACTTGATACAAATAAGGCCTACGTTTTAATAAGGCCTATGTGCTAGAAAACCTGGATAAATAAATGCAACAGGGAAAATACTTCATGGACACGTACACACACACACACCCTATAACCCACCCGAGTGCACGAGTGTCCCGTTACGCGTTCACTACGCCAGTTGGCACACATTTTTCAATAGAGGTGGGCAATTCAATGCTGCGTTATAAATTTCGTGTGATTTTGTGGTAAATTTTAGCCTAAAATCAAGCTGTTCTTGTATATGCTTTTCTTTGTAATTGTTTCTTAATATCTATACTGCCTGGACACGTACACACACACACACCCTATAACCCACCCGAGTGCACGAGTGTCCCGTTACGCGTTCACTACGCCAGTTGGCACACATTTTTCAATAGAGGTGGGCAATTCAGTGCTGCGTTATAAATTTCGTGTGATTTTGTGGTAAATTTTAGCCTAAAATCAAGCTGTTCTTGTATATGCTTTTCTTTGTAATTGTTTCTTAATATCTATAAATAGCTATCAATGACCTTGATTTGCACTATTGGCTTTAGATGCATTACTTATAAATTTTTAAACACAACTATGTTACGTGATAAAATAAGGCCTACCTAATTTGAAACGCTTCTACTTCAATAAATATTAAAAGTTACTAGTAAAAACATAATTAATTAGCTTCTTTCATTCTTTAATTGTAGGAATCTAAGAGAAAATTTAACCTATCTAAGAAAAAGAGATGAAATAAAAAGGGTATTTTAATATGGCCTATACAAATTTTTGCAACTGAGATCTTTATTTTTTAAGAATTTATAATAGAAGT
Organism: Agriphila straminella; assembly: GCA_950108535.1. Classification (NCBI taxonomy): domain Eukaryota; kingdom Metazoa; phylum Arthropoda; class Insecta; order Lepidoptera; family Crambidae; genus Agriphila; species Agriphila straminella. The sequence continues at coordinate 5,498,148 of OX467306.1, read as the reverse complement.
CTTGGTTTTTTCTATTAAATATTTAATTTCATTGATAATTGTATGAGTTTATTAATTTTGTTTCAAATTTAACTTCAATTTAAAGGTATTTTTTTACTCTGAATTTGTATAGGCCTTATTAAATGTAGCTGATTTATTGAAGCCAAAATCAGTGTCTTCGGAATTGCATTATTTTGGTTAGATGTAGCTAGAAACTATTAAATTTTTTCATTGATTCCTACAATTAAAGGATGAAAGAAGCTAATAACCATGTTTTTCTTGGTAACCTTTAATATTTATTGAAATAAAACCATTTCAAATTAGGTAGACCTTATTTGTATCAAGTACCTTATCTTAACTAAAGCAGCAATGCAACTGCGCTTTCAATCGATTTCAATCGAGAAATGTTAGCAACAGACTTACGTAATTCGCTAGCAGGTGGGGATTGCGCTGAACGCGTAGTTTGGGTATGCTTAGCGGTGAGGTACGCGGGCGGCGGGAGAGGGGCGCGCGCTATTGGTCGCTCACAATTGCACATGCGCGAACTTATCCCCACTCCGAAGAAGTGTCAAGCAAGATGTTTGCCTCGTACTGTATGGAACTGCATTTGTATGGTTATAGTTGTAGATATTTAGCACAACCGTTATCAACTGAAGCAGTCTCAATGCATCTATATTCACACAAGGAGTTATGGCAGGACATTTCAGTCATCATAATGTTAATAAAATTGTTAGTAATCCCAGACAATATCGATCTATCATTTAAAAAATTAATAATTTATTACCGCCTGGCCACTCGAAGCGGCGATCAGCGAAGCGACGAGTGACTTCTCGCTTTATTGCGCGCTCGACTCTCACCGCACAGCGGTTAGTTCACAAAAGCGGCATCACACTCCAATTAGAAAATCGCTCGTCGCGTCGCAAATTTTGTTTTGTTTTGTCGACCACAGTCGTTGTCTGTTGTACGAAACGTCCGCGTGCGTGGCCCTTCGTGTCGCAATCGCCACAACAGTGCAACCGCGGCCTTAAAATAAAGCGTAAAGCGCGCTCCACATTCGCGCCGTGAACACCCGTGAACCGCGAGTGTGGATGGTTTTCGCGCCCGTTCACGCCTTGTTCCCCGTTCCATGTCGGTATTTGCGCCCGCGTCAAAGGGTTCACGGTGCGCGAACCTCCCGTTAACGCGAACGCATCCACCATGCATCCACACTCGCGCGTGAAAACAGTGCCGTCCCGTGAGGTTTTTTATTTATTTGCGGAGTACGGTGCGTCAAAATAAGCGTCACTTGGACGAATGAGCAAGAACTTGTGTTGATTGAGTGTTATCATGCCTCCATTTTATGGGATGCTAAACACAAAGATAGCAGTGCATTATTCGGCGTCCATTCTCGACGAGTCTCGACTCTCGAAACTGTGAACGATAGCGAGTGGGTGATGCTTTTCACGCCGACTTCACGGCAAAATTACGGCGTGAATTCACGCCGTGAATCACGCAGGAGTCTGGAGCCCGCATAACAAACAACTGTCAAAATAAGTTCCTGTTCCTACCGCGCACCAACTTGGCGTAACTACTGTAGTTCGTTTCGTCCGTGCTGAAATTATCTTATAACATTCCGACCTATGTAAATGAATTTCACGGCATAGGCAGCAATGGTCAGTCAGGATATCGGAAATATTTTATATTAAATTATCTCACTGCATATACAGATCCCATTTCAAATGTTTTAGATTACATCATAACATAACATAATCACCGCTATGCTCGTGATTATACCTATAATAAAAGAACCAGCATGTTCTCAAAGATAGGTATAATCGTACTATCGACAACACTTCCGCTTTACCACTCCTAAGGACAAAATCGCTTGCACGCCGCGCGCCGTCATCGTCACCAGCACGCGTTTAGTTCGTGCCGGGGCGATACGCACGCACACGATTCTTTCTGCAAAAAGTGGTAAAGCACGTGAGCTGCCAATCGTACGTATCTTTTGACCTGCATTTGTTACTAAAGAAAACTTTGTATGAAACTTCCGTCATTATTGTTTGGCAACGTGGTCTAATAGGGCTGTTTAAGGAAATCACAAACCTTTTTTTATTATTTTTGTATAGTGTACATTTTCATAATAAATACATGCTCATTGATCAAGCCAGTTAAAGCGTCTAGAATATACATCAAGTATTTCATTACACTATATCTATACATTATACTAGCGCCCAAAACTAATAATCTAAATACATAATAAATACACCTGTATGTGATGAGATGATCATGACAGTCAGAGATCCTGATATAATTATGTCATAAACCTAATCTATCAATAAAATAATTTGTGGATGTTCATAGTAAACAACTAGGTATTTATTACAGATATTATCTCTGACACATTTGGTAAGTAAAATGATAGTATCATTATTATCACAATATCACTAATAAGACAAGACAAGACTCATAACATTGTGTATGTCTTTTGTATTGTTAAATTAAGAGGTAGGTCGTCTTCAGAATCCGAATTGGTGACCTGTCTACAGACGGTGGCGGGCACAGCGGCGTTTGAGTAATCGATGGTTTCCATATTTTTGGAACTAGTATTGTCATTAACGGTGCTAGAACTCGTTGCAGCGCCACTTGACGCATTAAGTGAGGGCGTGTTTCCTCTTGAAAACGTTTCACTACTAGATTTCTGAGTATACATCACATTTACAACACTCTTCAGTCTTTTATTCTCACGGCTTTGACGGCGACGTTTACGGTTCTTGGTTTTATGCCTATGACTACTACTAGTACTCGGTTGATCTACAGGTGATGCGGTCATTTCTGGAGGGACACTAGGTGGTACTTTCTTTTTCGACGATTTCACACCTTTTCCGGTGGTGGATTTACGACTACTATTTTTATCATTTTCAGACTTAGAAGTATGCTTATCCTTATCCCTACTATGATGAGAACGGGGTTTACGCTTTTTATGCCTCTTTTTTTCACTATTTGTGGAATTCGTGTCCTTATGTTTCCTTTTGTATTTCTTTTTCTTCGGAGGTCTCGGTTTTCTAATAGGAGAGTTATCAGAGCTACTGAAGGATTCAGAGTCAGGTGTTGACGACAATGTCGTCGACGACGGTAGTGTAGTCGACGTCGACAGTGAGGTACTCATTGAGCAATAAGAAGATTGGGAAGGACAGGCAGATTGCCAGCTGTGGGGTGGCGACGGCGTAGTCCTGCAAGTGTCCGACGTAGTGGCGGTGTCATTAGAACGATGCCTCTTTTTACGCCTCGTCGGCGGCGGTCTGAGCGTGTTGTCTTCACTGTCGGAATCGACATGTTGTTCGAAGGTGTGCCTTTTTAGTATCAATTTTACAGGTGGTCTCGTTTCTGGGTTCTCAGAACTTTGAGCCTGAGGTTCCGGTGGGGTAGTGTCCTGTACGATGACGTCACTATCCGATCCGAGCAAATCTACAACTTCAGGAGTACGATCCTGGGGCGGCTTTATGTAACCCACGACCATCACTTCCGATGAATCATCGTCCGTATCAGAATGTGATATAGTTTCAATAGGTATAACATTATTCGTAGCTGGCTGTGGAATGTAGTTGTCGGGATAAACTGGGGCGGGCAAGCGGGACGGCCCCGGCGGAGGCTCTGCTGGCCCCGAGCTCGAAACCATCACAATATCCGAATCAACACTGGCCTCCGATTCAGAACTAGATATCACTTCATTGACCATTGTAGATATCCTAGTGTCGGTAGTGTATTGCACGTTGCGATCGTACCCTGTCAGATCGTAAGGAGTAGAGGCGAAGCAGTAAAGCTCATGGAGGAAATGTTCAGTTCTGTCACGAAAATAGACTTGCATCACTTCTCTGAATTCGGGCGAGTTAATGTGATACTGTGGTAGCAGTTCCAAGATACGAGCGATCACATAAGATATATGGCCAACGTTTTCATTAAGTAGGTAGTGAAGTTCTCTATTGAGCCAAGGCACTAATCGGTGCATTTGTGAATCATTGTACCTTTAAAGAAAAAGGAAAACTTAAAAGGTGTTATTGAGTTCACTCAATTGTGGTTTACCACAAACGGTAAATACTAATCCACCTTCTCAAACATAATTCTATCAAGCAAGAATTGTCAACACCAGTTTTAATATTATGCTTCTATTAATGTTAACAACAACTAGGTATCACCTTTAACTGTCAAAAGACATTGGATTTAGACAGTTGAGTATCGATAAAACGCTATATCACGCGATATACAACGTGTTACAAACCCTCATGCCGAATATAGTAGTTAGGGACCATCAAATTGAACAACTTTTACTATAGGACCAACTCTGAAATCGCGAAAAAAAACCAGCTGATTCATACAAAAATTAATAACGAAAATATCAAAATGTATGAAACAGCTATTTTTTCGCGACTTCAGAGTTGGTACCATAGAAAAAATAGTTCAGTTTGATAGTCCTTATTAACCATATTCGGCATTTGGGGTTTTTTTTTGTAACACGTTATCTTGTTTTTCGGTGGTCATGCTAGGGGGGCTGGTAGCATATTATACTAAAACGTACCTATAGAATTCGGGCGAGCAGTCCCTAAACCGGCCAGTGAAGTCGGGGAGGGGCCTGGCCCACAGGTTGTGGCGGTAGACGGTGCGGCGGAAGGCGGCGGGCGAGCGGCGGCGGCGCGCGGGCGGCGCGCGCGGCGTCGGGAACACGTCCGCCATTATGGGGTAGTGCCGCAGCAGCAGCTGCTGGATCGCCAGCGACTCGTGCCGGGGGAGGGTCAGAGTCGTCCTGTGGATAACACCTCCCCTCAGACTACGGACCTTGTTGGAATATACATCATTATACAAGCCTCGGCGAGGATCTTTAGCGGTGAATGAAATTACCCCGCACTTGTCTCCCGCCAATGAGACCCAAAAATTACAGTCAGTCCATGTTAAAAAAATGATTGACAGAAAAAAGGATTTTACTTAGTACGCCCTATGCCCAATGTGTACATTAATCATTAAACAAATTTGCTTTTCTCAAACATGCTTGGAAATTCGATCATTATTTTGACAACCTTCTTCGTGCTAAATCGGAGTTTACGGACTGACCTAAACCGCGCCGGCAATCTTAGTATGAGAATCCATTACTAACGTGTAATAATGGATTTTCATACAAAAATTGCCGGCGTCTGACCGGCAATGTTTCTATTAAAACTCATTACGCACGTGTAATTCAGAAATGGAGCGAACTCTTTAATGAATCACGAATAATGGGTATCAAATGAAAGGCCTTGATGAGCGAGCACAATCCAATTTTTTTTTTTTAATATTAGGTATATGGGTATCAAATGAAAGGCCTTCATGAGCACATTCCAAAATTATGAAAAAAAGGAAAAAAAAAGGAAAAAAAAACCTTTTTTTTAATACCTAGGTATGGGTATCAAATGAAAGGTCTTGATGAGCACATTCCAAAAATATGAAAAAAACCAAAAAAAAAAGAAAAAAAACTTTTTTTTTAATACCTAGGTATATGGGTATCAAATGAAAGGTCTTGATGAGCACATTCCAAAAATATGAAAAAAAAATGAAAAAAAAAAGAAAAAAACTTTTTTTTAATACCTAGGTATATGGGTATCAAATGAAAGGTCTTGATGAGTACATTCCAAAAAATGAAAAAAAAAACGAAAAAAAAAAAGAAAAAAAACTTTTTTTTTAATACCTAGGTATATGGGTATCAAATGAAAGGTCTTGATGAGCACATTCCAAAAATATGAAAAAAAAAATTAAAAAAAAAAAAAAAAAACTTTTTTTTAATACCTAGGTATATGGGTATCAAATGAAAGGTCTTGATGAGCACATTCCAAAAAATGAAAAAAAAAAAAAAGAAAAAAAACTTTTTTTTAATATTATGTATATGGGTATCAAATGAAAGGCCTTGATGAGTACATTCCAAAAAACTGGAAAAAAATAAAAAACGAAAAAACTGGAAAAAAAAATTTTTTTTCAACATGGGTATCAATTTATCAAATGAAAGGCCTTGATGTGCACATTCCAAAAAAATAAAGAAACTCGCTCCTTTCTTCTTTTTTCAATTTTTTGCTTTAATTTTAATTTTAAATAAAAATTCAAAGTTAAAAAAACCTTCTTGGTTTGAATTTCCGCGCATTATTTGAGAAAAGTACTATACAAGCCTTGGCCGCAACTAGGCATTGATGGACTCACGTATGTGTGCCTCGGCTTCGCCTCGGCCCACATTTTCACGTTCGTCCTTCAATGCCTGTCTTGCGTGCCGCTGCAGTAATGTACTATTAATCTATATAGCTGATTTAAATACAAATGTCTTGTCTGGTCACTAAATCCTTATAGTACCTGTATCTGAACCGCCTTGTGCTTGCTGCTATGTTATCGAAGTCCAATCTTTCAATGGTTTCTTCAGTTTGACGCTGCTCAACCATATACTCCTCATATTGGTGATTTGATTGAACATTGTGAATAATAGATCTAAAGTTTTGTTTACACAGCGGACATTCAGCTTTCACCTGTAAGCAGTAAAAAAGTATAGTTTAAAGGTATATTATTGTTGTACTTAATAAACCTATGGTACCTTCAATAATTATTACTATTACATACAGGATAATTTTTGGACCCCTTTACACTTAACAGCAGTACAATCAATTTATGAAGTAAAATAATATTTCCTTAAAAATGCTATAATATGGATGGTTATTTTGACAACCTTCTTTGAGCAAAGTCGAGGTTGTCGCGCTCCTCCGACGGTGACGCAGCAAAGATGGGATTTCATTATTGTCGAGTTTTAGCCACCAGCAATTTCCTTCGAGAATCCATTATTGTCGAGTTTTGTTTCAAATATGCGAAGATTGAAATTAAACCGGATACAGACTCTGCAGTTGCTAGTTTGTTAAGAAGTCCCTCAGACAGATCAGTATAACAGACATCAACATAGTCGATAATAGACAGCAAGAGAGACTGGGCATTTTGGATAATATGTTATTGTTACTGTTTATTTATACATTTAGTTATTTTATGTGCCATGTAGTGTCTTTTTCCTCACTTGTTTTAGCCAACAGTTTTTACAGCTTTGTCATACATCTTTTAAACTTAAATCCATATTTAAAAATATGTTGTCCTATTAAATTAATTGTCATGAAGACAAAAAGGGTGAGATTTTTATTAACCAAATAGGACAAGTAAAGATAAACAAACTTTACACATATTTTTTAATAACTCAATACAATAATAATATTACTTTATTATATCTATCATTAAACATTTTAGTAGGTACCTAATTAAAAATTTTAGTGACTGATGTAGATACCTACAGTTTAACTCGAGGCAATGCATGCACTGCTTTTTACTTACCCTACTCCAAGTCAGAAGACATTTAAAACAAAACTGATGAAGACATGAATCAGTGAATGATTTGTTCCGGCATGTTCCAAGGCATATTGCACAGTTGGGTGGCGGGGAGCCACGACCACCCTCTTGCCGTGGACTACTGTCGTCACTTTTCACGCTGCTGGGATTAGCCCCAGAACTGTCGTCCTGTGCTGTTGCAGACACAGTCTCCATGATATCTGTAGGTTATGTTAAATGTCATTAGGGCAATATGAACATCAGCTTAATCGCAATTGAAATCATCAAATTAAAAATATAAGTTTCCCAAATTGTGGGACGGTCTGTTAGTTATGTAAGATTTTAAATCATATCATGGGTTGGCATTTGAAATTCGCATCTCGAATTAGGGATTGATAAGGGTGGTTTTTTTTGGGGTTGGTTACCCCTTGCAATCAACACCCCCCCTCACCCCGCGGAGATGCATGTTATTTTTTACACATGTTTGAAATTTTTATGTTTATTTATTAAACCATATAGCGTGGGTCAGAAGTTAGGTGCAAGGAGCGTAGCGACGAGCATGTTAGGTTGACATGAACCCAGCCAGAAAAAAAATTATGGGTTAATGTATTAAAATAATGGGTCATTGACCTTCCTAAAATAACTAGATTTCCGCGCCTGGGGGAAGGGGGGGAGGAACTCCCTAACCCCGGGGGGAAGAAGAGGGGAACCCCCTCCCCCCATCCATAACAGATGCAAAAAATCAATGAACTGACTTGTAGGTCATTGACCTTTCTAAAAAATTACAGGTTTCCGCGCATGGGGGGAAGGGGGAGGATCTCTACCCCCCCTCTTTCCCCTTCTATAGTAAAATCGAGATGATCAAATGCAACCCCCATATCATTTTAAAATTTTTTTTATATGTATATTGCATAGTTGCAACCCCCCCCCCAGTGGTACGCGAGTTTGGAGCCTTTTTGGGGGGGCTGTATGTATAAAAGAGGAGAATAAGATAGATAAGGTATCGGAGTAAGTGTTGTCTCGTCAGAATTCAAAAGCACTTACTTTAAAAGTACACTACAATTTGTTTACAGTATTGCTACTACCTAACTCTCCCTCCGACCACTTATTCGTTTTGGCAATGAGCGATTTTGCTTGAATAATTGACGGGTTTTACTTTACAGTAGGTGTAGACTGTAGGTACGTATAAACCTACTTACTCTCGTCCGTGCTTGTACTGTGACGTGCGGGCCCAAAAGGCACCAATGCAATTAATTAAACAGCACTAGATGAAATAAATTTCATGTTAAAACTATATTTCAATTAACTCGTTTCTTACTATAGCAAATCAAAGATTGGGAAGAAAATGGAATGGAATTCTGGGAAAGAATAACCAAACACCATGACACCATCCGTACACCATCACTCACTTCCACAGACTAATAAGTGCAATAAGAGATACTAAGGCGCGTTCCAAACCAACACTCCGAGTGCAACCTAACCACAACCGAACGCTCTAACGGCGGCGTTCCAAACATTTGAGCGTGACGTTCGGTTGACACAACCGGCCCGTTCCAAACGTCAGAGCGTTGCAACCAAACAACCATCAAAAATGATGGTTGTAAAACGCTCTGACGTTTGTCTATAGAAAAAATGTCAATGTCATTTGACATTATTTTGTATTTTTGATGTTTTTATGTCTAATTTTTGAAATAATCATGGTAGATCCTCAAAAAACGGATTTTATTTGATTTAGTATAAAGAAAAGTTTAAATTATTCGTATTCCAAATGGAAAATGAAGAATTTGTATTGACATTGACATTTAAAGTTCTTGGTCGTTCCAAACCTTAGAGCGAGTTAAAAAACAACCAAACAACCGACGCTCGAACGTTCTACGGGTCTACCGGCTAAAAATAATGAAGTTAATGTTAACTGTAAGTATGTGATACATTGCTACTTTGTTTTGGCACAAATAAAAACTTACCAAGGAAAAGAAGCAATGTATCACATACTTACAGTTAACATTAACTTCATTATTTTTAGCCGGTAGACCCGCTGAACGCAACCCGGTTGTGTCAACCGAACGTCACGCTCAAATGTTTGGAACGCCGTTAGAGTGTTCGGTTGTGGTTAGGTTGCACTCGGAGTGTAGGTTTGGAACGCGCCTCAATACATAAGGCTGGTATTATAGAATCAAACTCAAACTCAGATCTCTGCTTGAGTACGGTTAGAAAGGGGTGGCGCTATATGCGATGAATAGCACCATTCCTTTCTAACTGTACTCAAGCAGAGATTTGAATTTGAGTTTGATTCTATAATACGAGCCTAAGAGACGTGTTATCAGATACAAATGTGATCCTAGTGATGAAAACCAATGTCATCTGACGGCGTGTTAACACGTGGCGTCAGACAAATGTGCCCGCACCTTCACACTTATCATAAAACACGTCCATATAAATACGGCGTGTTAAAACGTGGCGTCAGACAAATGTGCCCGCACCTTAAGTCTGCCCGTGGATTACGTAACTCTCTAAGCTAACAATTCTCGATTTTATTCTATTGAAAGCGCAGTTACATTGCTGCTCTATGTAAGATAGTTCTTATATTGGTCCTTACTAAAGCAGTTACATAATTACCCCCATAGTAAGGCCCCAGAGGCTGAGTGCGGTTGTATAATTGTTTTTTTAAAGGTGCAGGCACATTGTCTTATGTGATGACATGCCACGCCACGTGATGACACGTAAGGTTCACACTATTAACACGCCTTCTTATGTGACGCGACGCGTCAGCGGTAGGAGCACACTTAGCTTACGTGTTAACACGCCATATGATGCGATGTTACGTTAGGATCACAATAGTCTTATGCCACGTTACGTACAGTCAGCAGCACATCAGACTATACATGTTGACCTTGATACCGCCTTTATGCGTAACAAAAACTGTTTTCGTATTTCAACTGTTTAACCTAGCGTGCTGTCGTGCGTACATTGATAGTGAAGCGTCGATCGTCGATGTGTTCGATCGTTTCGTGGCTGACTTCGATGTAAAATTGGAAATAACCGACATTAGGTATTTTTAAACATAAATATCTATCTCAAAACTGCCTATAATGATAGATTTGCACTGTTGAAATTTTTTTGCTTATTGGGATAAGTTCTTTGAAGTTAATATATTGTAATATAATAGTAAATAAATTCTGACTATACAGTTTGTTTTTCAGTACATTGTATGTCGATCAAACAAAATAAAAACATAAATTGATTAAAAAAATGCTCCACCTCTTCATACAAAATTACAGCTTGACCATAAAGAGTTGAAAAAAATTGAGGGTGCCTGCCACTTTCTATGTAAACACGTCGAAATCACGAATAATTTGGCAACACTGACTATATTTTGTACTGAAAAATTTTAGTTCCATTTTTTTTAATTTCAACTCTTTATGGCCAAGCTGTACTCTTATTTAAAATTATACATTATGAATATTATCGATATATATCTATATTTTTATTGATATCGAAAACACCTTGCATGCATCCCTACTAACACGCGTTACAAGTTAACACGCAATACAATGCAATCTGACGCTGACGCGACCAAATCCTTCACCCACCCAAGGCGGGCCCTAGACGACACAATCAAATTGCGTACCTAGTTTCTTTTTGTCACATCACAATCACTAACAGAACAAGACACCATGGCTCCACGATACCCTTATTTAAAATTCTAATCAAGATTACCAAATATTTTAAAGAAATTGTGATTGCTCTTTTGCTAGGCGGGACGCTAGGGGCTCTTACTGTAAAAAATGTTGGCACATTGTCACTTGATCCTTTGTCTCTTTTTTTCATAGACTGTATAATGTTAACTTCTCTTTTCCACGCTTTGTTGGTCTTCTTGAGCGAAGCGAAAATTTTTCTAAGTCTATGGGAAATACAAATGGCGATGGTGGACATACGTTGCGAGGGGTCGACAAATGGAGCAAGTCGATCATAAACTGGTACCCCAGGAACCTGAAAAGAAGGCAATTCAAAAGATAGGAAGATGAACTAAAAATGATTGCAGGGAAAATGTGGTCAAGGTAAGCCAGAGAAGAGAAGAATGGAAACAGATGAAAGAGGCCTTGCCTTTGTCGTTAGGCAAACTGATGAGATGCGGGAGCCTTACTATGAGCTCTTATAGCAGGGCTTATATTGAACTGCCTTACTTTTTCGAACTATGACCTCAACGGTTAGTATGAAAGCAGGCCTTAACTGAACAGTTTTTTATTTTCTATATAATAAATAAGAAAAATAAATAAGAAACCGTTCAGTTCAAAAGCAGGCCTTAAACAGGACTGCTTATGGCCTGCTTCATACTAACCGTTGAGGTCATAGTACGAAAAAGTAAAGCAGTTCAATATAAGCCCTGCTATAAGAGCTCATAGTAAGGCCCCAGTTGTCGATATTTTTTGAGAATGTAAGCTATGTAACGTATAAATTCAGTATCTGAATAAAGGCTATATTATTATTATTATACACTCACGTGTGTGGGTGAATCTACGCTGTTTCTTACTTCCTGCGGCATTATTTAATCTTGTTTCCATCTTTTCAGTTGACTTGTCTTTTTATGCAGGCGGGTTTTATATTTTTTTAATTTATTAATTGTGATTTGTGATGCATTGGATTAAAAAAAAAATCGAGTGAGGACAATGACGCAGGAAGTAATGGACCCCCTAAACGATCAAAATTGCTTGTCAATCACATTTTGATCGTCTAGGAGCGATGATTGACAAGTTCCACAGAATAGATAGATTACCGTGGCCAATCAAAAGTAGGCCACGCCCCCAAATGGTAAATGATTGACAAGAAATGGTTGATCGTCTAGGGTCTCCATAATGGACCCCCTAAACGATCAAAATTGCTTGTCAATCACATTTTGATCGTCTAAGAGCGATGCTTGACAAGCACCACAGAATAGATAGCATCATTTACCATTTGGGGGCGTGGCCAACCAAAAGTAGGCCACGCCCCCAAATGGTAAATGATTGACAAGAAATGCATGATCGTCTAGGGGCTCCATAAGAAACAATGAGTGGGTCTCCAGCTTCCTCATAGGCTATAGAGAAATTCTAAGCATGCCATATTTTAAAGCATAATAGCAGCAATCAAACTTCCAGACATAATAATAGCAGCCACCATAAGCTCGTTACCATGAGTTGTTTTATGTGTGCGAGCTGGCGACACGTGTCTACAGCTTACACATACCGTTAAGGCAAACCAGTGAGGTTAGGGTTTTAGACTATAGTCAGAAATTTAGAGCCTAATTGCAGCAATAAGATCCAAAAAAACCAACCATCACACTCAAATACTCTTGAAACTACGAGCATAAAACTGTGTGCGAGCTGGGGACCCGTGTCACTGGCTATATAAAATTCCTATATAAATAGACTTTGCTTTTATATTAAATTAGGTAACCCGTTATATCAGCTCCTACCTCTTAGACTAAAATTCTCAGTACATAAATTAAAACGATCGAGAGCGCAAATTAAAATGACTCAAAATAATACTAGCTCTTAGGTTCAAATTCGATTGCAATAGTGTAGCGCACGGAACGGCAACGGCGCGATTAGCCGCTTCCGAGCCATTTTTTTTGAATTTTTTGGCGGGGAAAACGGTTTTTGGCTTATAATTTCGAAACTAAGAGGCCCAGAGATTTGAAATTTTGCCTCGTGTGTGCTGCAATTATAACATATCATTTGATCTTTAAAACGAAACTCTAACATATACAGTTACAGCAATTCACCATGTGTCAGCCGGTGACACGGGTCCCCAGCTTACACATAGATATCGGCTCGTAGCTCAAAAACCTTTCGAGTTAAAGTTTTGAAAAATTTGGAGCCTAATGCTGCAATTCGGCTGAAAATTTTGAGGTATAGTACATACTCGTAGCTTAAATAATTACGAAAATACAGCTGTGCAAGCCAGTGACACGGGTCCCCAGCTCGCACACAGTTTTATGCTCGTAGTTTCAAGAGTATTTGAGTGTGATGGTTGGTTTTTTTTGGATCTTATTGCTGCAATTAGGCTCTAAATTTCTGACTATAGTCTAAAACCCTAACCTCACTGGTTTGCCTTAACGGCATGTGTAAGCTGTAGACACGTGTCGCCAGCTCGCACACATAAAACAACTCATGGTAACGAGCTTATGGTGGCTGCTATTATTATGTCTGGAAGTTTGATTGCTGCTATTATGCTTTAAAATATGGCATGCTTAGAATTTCTCTATAGCCTATGAGGAAGCTGGAGACCCACTCATTAAGAAACAGCGTAGATTCACCCGTGTACTTGTCACTTTTGTCTATGAAGACTTGCAAGCTTGATTGGCTGAGTGGAAATAGATTCTTAAGCCGTTTCGTTATAAAACAAACAACTAATGTCAGAGGCTGTCATGTCAACGTCAACAAAAGACCAAAATTAGTATAAAAAAACTTGCCGATCGATTACCTAATCACTTGATTTTTGTTATCATGGGATTGATAAAAAAGGTAATGTGTTTTCCTTTATTTAAAATATGAACTTTCATCTATGTCCATTGAATTCAAAGATTTTAATTTAATGTTGTTAATTTGTTGGCACGTTTTGTGTTGTTGCAATTGTATTAACCATTTGTATTAACCAGTAAAAACAATGTAAGTAAATAAATACTGTAATTTCAGACAACTGGCCTTACGGGCTTGGTCGTTTCTGCAAATCCTCATCATACTTTAGGAGCTTTGTATGGTAAAATTTTAAGAACACTGCAAAAAATGCCAGAAGCTGCCGTTTATCGGAAATATACTGAACAGATTGTCCGTGAAAGAGCTGCAGTTCTCCAGCAGGTAAGTAATGGGCATCATTAAAAATAGTACATTGTTCACCGAGAGGAGAAAGAGACCGATTACCGTCGAGGGTGTCGTTTGAAACACCCGAGATCGGGAATCGCACATTCTCTCGAGTGACACATAGTGCTTTATACTACACCTTCGAGGAAAATCTTCATCATCACTATCACTACTTATCATTTTGATAGTTTTATTTTACTTTCTACGAAAACTGAATCCTCAAACAACACATAAATTGAAAATGGCGCCAATGGCGTCTGCAATTTTCACATGTTCTTTTTTCAAATTGTTTATCCTGCCGCCGCAGGGTCGCACTGCCAGCCCGACACCATCCGACACACAGCTAGTGGCCAGTGTCATTTTGCGAACTTGGAGATAAAAACTCACTGTAAAAACTTTTTATCTTTTGATATTTAGGTTACCGGCGCATAGTCTTACCCAAAATTAAAAAAGAAAAACCACGTTAGAAATGGATTTTCATACACTTTTCTCTCCCGCTCAGATGCGTTTTCTCCCCGCATATTTGTTCGATATGCAATGACGTACTTTCTACCGTAAATTTGATAAAGTATCAAGGTACTTTCCAAGCAGGTGTAGTATAAAATATATTCCCACTTATCGACAAATCGCAGCATTCATCATCTTTTTTTACTTACAGACCAACGATGTGTGCGAGATTGAACAGAAAATTAACTGTGGCCAAGCTGAGGAATTGATCATCCAAGCTGAAAATGAACTGAATCTGGCAAGAAAAATGTTGAACTGGAAAGCGTGGGAACCTCTTGTTGCTAAGCCACCAAAGGGACAGTGGGATTGGCCACCAGCAAACCAATAACTTTTGACATTATTCACTTAAATAGGTCCATAAAATTTTAGTTAATTGTTTTAAAAATATGGTTTTAATAAATAAAATTCATTAATTTATAGAAACATTAGTTTAATCTAAGACTTGTCCAATTACCTTATGCATGTCAAATCACAATACCACAATACATTTCATATTAATAATTGTAATAGTGCAGGCTCCAACAGGATGTTTGTTTGCAAAAATCGAGGACTGCATTGTGACTTCTGATATACTTAAGTAAGTATACAGGTTGTCCCAAAACTTTGCCACATGGAGGGAAAGTACCTTAAATATAGAAGATAGGAAATTTTACTGAAAGAAGACTTCATTTTATTTAAAAAAAAAGGAACTGCATTGGTATTGGTATTGGTGATGGGCTCTTTTCTCCGCATTTAGACTCCCATTTGGTCCGTTATGCGTGAACATGGCAAGGAACTGCATTCGAAAGTTTTTTTTTCAAAATTCCATACGATTCAATAAAAATTGATACAATCTCTAATAATTAAAATTTAAATGTTAAATTTCATGGTCTTCCTTTTGTTTAAGATGCTGTGTTTTTTAAGAAAAAATAAACCTCATGATCATGGGTTCGATTCCTGGTCACGGCGGGCGATTTTTAAAAAATCTTTGAATGCAGTTCCATTATTTTTAAAATCAAAATGAAGTCTTCTTTCAGTAAAATTTCCTATCTTCAATATTTGAGGTACTTTTCCCTCCGTGTGGCAATGTTTTGGGACAGCCTGTATATTGTAGAGATCCCAGACATAGATACTAGGCCTCCTCTAGTAATGAGACTTATATTATTGGAAAGGGCTGTTCTGTTTTGGAACATTCTATTGTATGACAGCTCATTCAACAATTTGTTGTATGAGTTATAAGCTGAACGTGTCCTACAAGGCATGGATTTCTCCCCAATTAGTCCCAACTAGTCCTACTTTTTTGGAATTAGTCCCAAAAAGGACTGAAAGATATAAGCGATTTAAATGGTCCATGCCAAAGCAAACCTTCATTTTGGCAGGGACAGGCTATATCTAGTGAACCTAAACACCTAGCCAGGATCTGATTATTAAAAAAAAAACTCCCTTTTTTATGGATCCCGCAATGCCTAGAATAAAAAAAACCCGCCTGCATAAAAAGACAAGTCGACTGAAAAGATGGAAACAAGATTAAATAAATATTAAAGGCAAAATGTCATAATAACATGCAGTCGGAGGCATGCATAAAGAAAGTGACATTATGAATGATTGAATTATATGCCTCCGACTGCATGTTATTATGACATGTTGCCTTTAATATTTATTTAATCTTGTTTCCATCTTTTCAGTCGACTTGTCTTTTTATGCAGGCGGGTTTTTTATTTTTTTAAATTTATTTTTTTATTTATCTCTTTTTAGTTATTATATATTACGGTCATGATATACCTTTTTGAAATCCTTATAATAAGCCCTTTAATTTGACACCCATATTGCAGTATTCTAAAAAAAAAATTTTTTTTCACTACGTATAATAGCACCGTACAGCCGCCATGTTGGTTTTATTATAACGCCACCTTCTTAAGAACACTTGGGCTGAATAGACAAATCTAACGATATCTTAATCATAGAAATCCGTTCAGCCGTTTGAAAGATATGAGGTAATAAAGAATATTACATACAAACATATATACATACATACAAACATACTTACAAGATACGCGCGAAAAACATAACCCGCAGTCGGGTAAAAAAGGAAATGAAGCGCCGTTCAAAAAATATAAAGGAATGATTTGGTCCATGCCAAAATCAACCTACATCTTGGCGAGGACTTTTGAACCAGGTCACCTAGAGAAAATCTGCTTATTGGAAACGATTCGTGTAAATTAGTCCCAAAGCCACAAAACTAGTCCCCCTTTAGTTTAGGAGATAATCGGATTTAAAGTTTGGTTTTTATAGTACAGGAGCTGACTTCCTATTTAGTGACGATGTTTGTAACTTGTTTTATTTTTGCGTGTTTGTGTTAAAATAATGAAGTGTTATTAACGTATAATGTAAAACAAAAGTATAACGTAAAGTAATACGTAACTTTTATGCATTTTCGAAACTCAAAACCTTAATATTTAAGTCATAAAATAAAAATGTTTCTTAGAGATATTTTGATCCTGGGCTCCTGGACTATATCAAAAACGTGTACAGTCGCGTGGAAAATAATTTCAAAAGTATGAAATGTTCATGAAATTGAATTTGATGGGTTGATCACACCATCAAACTGAACAACTTTAGTTATGGGACAAACCTTGAAATCGCGAAAAACAAACAGCTGTTTCATTCATTTCGATGGAGTACGCATTGTACTTTTGTATGGAACAGCCGATTTTTTTTCGAGATTTCGAGGTTGGTCCCATAATGAAAGTTGCTCAGTTTGATGGTCTGATAAACCCCACGTGATGTTTTTAATGAATTTAAAGTAACCCTGTATAGGTTTCTCTAGTGATGATAATGTAAGAGAGCACTACAGGGAGGCCAGGGAGGGTGTAACGGAAATGGTGCATTCCTCATTCTACGAAAGTTCGTGTAAAAGGCTGCAGCTTTCGCAAAGAGCCGCAAGAGCAGATGCTTAATGTTTTACAATTGGAACACTGTGCATTACGGAACGGAATAGTTTTATGTAATAAATTTTTACTGTACGCTTTTGTACGTGACTGTACTTATATAAAAAATCTGAATTTCTCCTAAACTAAAGGGGGATTAATTTTGTGGCTTTGGGACTAATTTACACGAATCGTTTCCAATAAGCAGATTTTCTCTAAGTGACCTGGCTCAAAAGTCCTCGCCAAGATGTAGGTTGATTTTGGCATGGACCAAATCATTCCTTAATTAGGACTTAGGAATTAGGACACTTAATTAGTGTCCTACATCTTGGCATGGACCACTTTGAAAACCGCAATTCTGACTACATGGAAAATTTCTCCCCAATTAGTCCCAACTAGTCCTACCTTTTCGGAATTAGTCCCAAAAAGGACTAAAAGATATAAGCGATTTAAATGGTCCATGCCAAAGCAAACCTTCATTTTGGCAGGGACAGGCTATATCTAGTGAACCTAAACACCTAGCCAGGATCTGATTATTCAAAAAAAAAACTCCCTTTTTTATGAATCCCGCAATGCCTAGAATAAAAAGGAAATGAAGCGCCATTCAAAAAATATAAAGGAATGATTTGGTCCATGCCAAAATCAACCTACATCTTGGCGAGGACTTTTGAGCCAGGTCACCTAGAGAAAATCTGCTTATTGGAAACGATTCGTGTAAATTAGTCCCAAAGCCACAAAATTAGTCCCCCTTTAGTTTAGGAGAAATTCAGATTTTTTATATAAGTACAGTCACGTACAAAAGCGTACAGTAAAAAAATATTACATAAAACTATTCCGTTCCGTAATGCACAGTGTTCCGATTGTAAAACATTAGGCATCTGATCTTGCGGCTCTTTGCGAAAGCTGCAGCCTTTTACACGATCTTTCGTAGATTGAGGAATGCACCATTTCCGTTACACCCTCCCTGTAGTGCTCTCTTACCTATCATCACTAGAGAAACCTATACAGGGTTACTTTAAATTCATTAAAAACATCACGTGGAGTTTATCAGACCATCAAACTGAATCAATTCATTCCTTTATATTTTTTGAACGGCGCTTCATTTCCTTTTCATTCTAGGCATTGCGGGATCCATAAAAAAGGGACTTTTTTTTTGAATAATCAGATCCTGGCTAGGTGTTTAGGTTCACTAGATATAGCCTGTCCCTGCCAAAATGAAGGTTTGCTTTGGCATGGACCATTTAAATCGCTTATATCGTGCAGTCCTTTTTGGGACTAATTCCGAAAAAGTAGGACTAATTGGGGAGAAATTTTCCATGTAGTCAGAATTGTGGTTTTCAAAGTGGTCCATGCCAAGATGTAGGACACAATTAATTATTAAAAGAAACTAGATAATAAAGAACATCACAACGACCACCACAATACTTGCAATATATCTGTATATTCAATGTCCAGTCTAGGATCTGTACAATATCACAGAATAGATATATAAGTACAATATATCAGAAGTCAGAATGTGGTCTGCACTTTTTGGAAATGGAACTCCACCCACTGAACACATTTCATATTGAATAAGAATAACACAATTATTATTAAAAAAAGCAGTTCTTCTGAAACTCCACTAAGAGGTGGTTGGCCTAGTTGAGCACAAGCGTTACATTATAAGGGAACATACCTATGCTATGTGACCCATTTTTTTGAAAATGTGTGAAAATTAATAAAATTTTCACTGCGTGCCATACAGCTCGAAAAATCACCAGATTTCCAGAGGATATTAACTACGTGACGAAACCTAGGCCCCCCTCCCCCCTTAACGGGGCACGTAGTATGGGTACGTTCCCTAATAGGTATTTATGCATCTGTACTGTAATGAGGGGTATTAATTGTATCACATGAGTGTTTTAATACCTAATTATGTACAGTTGCATACAAGCCTTTATCTACACCCATGATATTATTATGTATCCTCTATGAAGGGTTTTCAAACGGTGGCTTATTGGTAACATTGAAACAACCTGTGTCATGGTACCCGTAATGTCCGAGCGAGGACTTGTCGCGCTCCTTTTCGTTATAAAATCATCAGAATGAGTGTTGTACTGAATTTCATAATGTGACTCGTCGGGCGTGGGCGCGGGGAGGAGCGCGACTAAAAAAATATTTTATTAAAATACCTAATAATATATTATATTTCAGCAAGCATCCAAAAATGTTGAAGGCTAGGGCTACAGTGGCTTTAAATTATAATGAGTATATTAGTTAAAAAAAATACTAGTGGTCTATTCCAGCAAACTAAAATCAATGGAAGTCTAATCGCAAACAAATAATGTGTAAAAATGGCACCACAGAGCTAATAAATGATAATTCCCTCAGCATTTAGTCCGGCCAGTCACCACCTGGAGACACGTTAGCGTTCTTTATAATAATAAAGAAAAGAGTTTTTTAGAAATGACGTCCTGTGTAGTCAAATGGTGTAATAGACGCAAAGAAGGCAAAAAGATGCAGAGATAAGATATCATAAGTAAAGTATTAAATATTTTTCGTTTTAAGTATACATATAAGATATCTACATAATATTCTAGTAGTGTTCAGTCGCTTTGTACCACTTACTTTAGCCCCGCTCACTTGGTTGTCATTTTTGTTTGGTGCTATTTTTTTTAGCAGAACACTTGTTCCATAGATTTAAGTTCACATGGTCTATTCTTTGGCTCATCACGTTGTACAAATTTATATTACGGTTACAGGGTCCTTGAATTACTTTTTATTAATTATATCGCATCAGTATTTGGAATTAAGTTAAGTATACCATTATGAAGCTTGAAATGTTTCTTTCTATGTTATTTCCATTCCACTTAATAAAAATTTAAAAAAAAGTCCTAATAATATTTTTTTTCAAAATCTAAGTAGAACTAGTATTACACAGGACTCTTTACAGGTAATTAAAACTAAACAAACAAGAACTAAGATGCAAGTATATCGATTTTAGCAACTTGGTTCTTGTTCTTGTGATATTCTTATCCACATCTGTTAAGTTAAATACATTAATATCCTTGAATCCAAGTTAAAATAAATACTGGAATGTTGCAATGCAAAAATATTTACAGTGAAAGATTTACTGGTGATATCAAATATTTCTCACTTGGGAAGGTACTAGAAGTTAAGAAAAACATATTAAAGAAACACTAATTCCCTCAATGAATTAAGATTTAATAGTCCTTGTTTTAATAACTTCAGAAGCTTATTTGGCACAATGCAAATATGCATTAGTTTTTAACAATTCATTCCTCAATCAACATTTATATAATTTTAAACAAGTTAATAAATTTAAATAGCTATTTCATGAGTACAAAAGTCAAATTCACAATAAATGCTATTATAATTAATTTTAACATGTAAAATGCACACTTATTTGCATATTTCATTAAAAGTCACATACTAAGATAAAAAAATGGTAACTAATATGTTAATTAAAATCAGGCTTTTTATAATAATGTTTGGATTCATTCTTGTGTATGAGCGTAGCTCATAACTTTATAAAACAGCACAAATTATAAAAAATATTCCAAATGAATTTATTATCAGTTAATACATTTCAATTTAACATACAAATTATCCTTATAATTAAAAATAAATAACAGTACCTATAAAATTGTCTGTAATTAATAATAATACTTATAATGGGATTTACTAGCCCCTGGTTACTGAGGTATTTTATCGGAGGGGAAAGTTAATTTTATGTTGACCCTTAGATTAAGTTTAAACCTCCGATTATGTACCTCAGAAACCGCGGGTTAGAGAGGCAAATTAAACCATTTACACATTAACTTTTAAATTATTGTGTTATGCAAAGTTCAGTTTGCCTCATGGCTTGTCTATCCACTGATCATAAAACAAAAAGCTGTGATACTAACTTGCAGTTATGTTGATGTGACACCCTTTCTAGCTACTAATAGGTTGAGAACTGGATGTTTTTTGATATAGCTGACAGCTTTTTTATGAGTTACCATTGTAAAGTCATAACCATTGCATTGCAGAATTTTATCATGCATCCTTAAACCTGATTTTGCAGCAGGGCTTCCTTCATGAACTTCAGTAACATAAATACCCTGTAATAAACATGTACCCAGTTGAGAATTCAAATTATTTATAGCAATTTATCAAAGTACCTAAGTACTAGTTAATACAATGAAAATAAAATTACTAAAAAATGTATTCACATAGCGCAGGCACACATTTTATACAAGAATTTAGTGATTACTCACATTGTCAGTGTAGCCCTGAGGGCTTTTGCGGAAATCTTGATCTATACCTCCTCCAATTTTAAACCCACATTTCATGACTTCGCGGCCTTCAGAATCTACACCAGCTTCTTTCTGAAGAGTTATTGGTATCTGGAAAAGGAAATTGATTGTTTTGTTTGGAAAATAACAAAGCGGGGAGTGGTCTAATAAAATCTACTTACACTGAGGCACTCCATAGCTGTGCCAGCTTGATGTTGAAAAGCCATTTTCGCCATGGTTGCTAAAGTTTAAAATTTACAAAATATTCTCAAATAATCAAAGCAAGGATAATTTCATAGAATATCACAAAATAATATTTCTGTATGTGCCAGCAAATGCTTTACGTTTTTTTTTACAGGTTTTTTTACCTCGCGGACTCGGATCGGAGTATAATGAGTACATTCCAGCAAGCTGATCGCTGGGTCATCGATCGCCATAGAGTGGATTGGGTGGGAGATGGACCCGGCATAAAATGTACTCTATGGCGATCGATGGTTCAGAGATTTGTCTGTTGGATTGGAATGCATCCAATATTTTTTAAATGTCACTTTGAAGTTTGAAAGCTAGCTCTCTTGCTACAAAAAACTCTTTGCTACAAAACAAACAAATAAACATTTTTATTGTTACATAAATGAGAATTAATTCATTGTTTCATTGCAGTATTTAGTTTTAAAGTAGGTACCAAGTTGACTACTTATTTATTATTGTCTTCGCAGCAAATTGGTTAACTCAACAATCTCGAAAGTGCCTTTTTTACTCATAATAATAAAATACATTTTTTTTACTTTTTAGTTGCTTTTCAGATGGCGAATGGCGAATATAGACGCGTTTGGCGTATAGTGCTCACTAACTTTTTAAACTCATTGAAACCTAGACAGATAAATGGAAATAACATGGGTATGTCAAGATCAAGATAACCTTACTCACTATCTCACCCAATCACGGTTAGATGCATTACTTTACTTGACTACTATTTTTTCCTATACCTGACAGCCTGACTCCAACCGAAATATTTAAGTAGATTAGAGTCAGTCAGACTATTACCTGCAAACTGTGATGTGATAGATATAGACCTATTGGTGTGACCTTCAATCCATACACAATAAAGATCTATTCGTTACTAATTCTAGGCGGAAAGCCTAGTGACGTTAATAAGAAGACCAGAAGACTTAGTATACCTACTGTGGTTTATTACACTAAACACTGACTTTATATTACCTAATTTACATTACAAAGCTTCTATAAAATTATATCAACCAGTGACCAGACATTACAACAGTTTAACAAGAAGTGTGTCAAATAACATGAAGACTGACACCCATTTGCAATTGTGCAGAGCATACTATGGAGGTTGGAAGCCTCCCTCGCTTGACACTAATATCATGAAAGTTTTCAGGTAAAGACTATATAGGAAATGTATATTATGAGATTCCTGCAGATCCTCGGAGAGGCAAAAGAAAAGCTACTCGTTGGTATGATCCTCCCAAAGGGTTGGACTTTCAAGATCCTATACCAGCTGAATGGGAATCTTGGCTACGTATGAGAAGGTACACAAAATAATTAAGTAAAGTCTTTGATACAATAAATAAAAATATTTTTTATGATTGCAGAGTGGAGCCCCCAACAGCTGAAGAAATTGCTCAAAATGTAGCATTAGCTGAAATGAAAAAGTTGAATGCGGCTAAGATTGAAGAAAAACGTTTGGCGGAAGGTGGTGCCTTACCCACACCTGTGGAACGAGGTGCTCAATCCTTTCCAACATATCCTGAATATCACACTGGAGATCCTTCTATTAATCCAAAAATTAAATAGAAATGTCATCAATTGTGCGATAATAATATGCCATATGCATGTCATTACATTACACATTGTTAATTAAAATAGATGTACCTATCTATTTATTTTTCTTTTGTTGTCTTTTTAAAATGTTAGTAGGAACTTAGTCTAAACTCTAACTACCTATTTATTACTATTTGTTGAATTGCTGGTGTATTAAAGTTAGATATTTAGGTACTTAGGAATAGATAGGTAGGTACTAAGTACCTAGACAAAGAACTTTATTGTTAATTAAATAAAAAAATATGTGTAGAGAAAATATTTATTGACACCACTACACCAGTGATAGTAAGAATAGGCTAAAATAGTGTAGCAATTCACCAATTTCTGTGATAATTATTTATAATTTTTACAATAAAGTCACATACTTACATACATTATTATCTTGTTTCATTTGTTTTTAACCTTTTTAACACCAGACTCAAAAAAGGGGTGTCATATAAGTCTTTGTTCGCTGCATACCTACCTATAACGCAGTGTGCCGAAGTCGCGTTATGCCTAATAAGACCAAACGAGACGTGGGCATATATTCTGTGACGTGGGCATAATATTGTGACTTAGGTCAATTCAGTTTTAGTTCAGGTACTATTATGTATTCTGTGGTTCAGGCAGTGTCTGACTTGTGTGTGTTTGTCTGCCTGAGGCAACGTAGCTCCCAAACTAATGGTAGGTACCGATTTTGATGCGGTTTTTTATATGAAAGCTGATGTTATCGAGATGGTTCTTAGCTATAATAATTTTTAGGCTCAAATGCTCTCTCAAAATGAACGAGGCTCCATGGTGGAAAATATAAAAAAAATATTTTTAAATTATAAAGAGTTTGTTCAACTCTAACTTAGAGCATTCTTGCTCTAAGAACTCTACCGCCAAAAGCGAAATTAGATTTCTCAAAGACAAGAATCCTCTCGATGTTCTATGGAAAATCACATTTCGATTCTCGGCGGAAGATGGCGCTGTACAAATTTTCCATACAAAATTTATAGAGGATTTGTCTATGAGAAATCTTATTCTCAGACCAGACAGATTCTCTCATACACTACCAATAATTAAAAATTAACTTGTGTATTTTTACCTTACAACCATTTGTATAAAGTCGCATAGTAGGTAGGTACCTACCTATATACCTAAGTGCAACTAAAACCACAGAATACAGTCATAATACTAAAACAATAAAGTAGGTAGGTAGGTACTTAATTCTGAGATAGGATAGGAGGTCGAGAATAAGGTGCGGGCACATTTGTCTGACGCCACGTCTTAACACGCCGTATTATAAGTGTCATCCTAGTGCATACATTTACGTATGAAACCGATGTCATCTGACGGCGTGTTAACACGTGGCGTCAGACAAATGTGCCCGCACCTTCACACTTTTATCATAATACACGTCCATTTAAATATGGCGTGTTAACACGTGGCGTTAGACAAATGTGCCCGCACCTTTAAACTAAGAATGTTAAAGCAGGTAGGTATACAAATACAAGTAGAAATAAAACACTTTTAACGGATACTAGCGCCGTTTTATTGAAAGTACTTTGGTAATTAGTTGGTATTTGGTTTGATTTTCGTATTATCGTTTCGTAGTATCCGTTAAAAGTGTTTTATTTCATGTCTAGTGAGCGCGTAAACTTGAGAAGTGAACAAGTAGAAATGTTTAAGTTAGATTAAAAGTAAGACCTCTCTATCTAATTAAACTGAAACTAGCACGTGTCAATAAATTCATGATAAGTTAGATAGAGATTAGAATAAGAGCCTAAAGAGGCGATTTCACCATACTCTGTTAGTTATTTCCTAAATCAGGCATTGGCTAATGCTCGATTAAAACTAACAAAGAGAATAACATCCTTGTTAATTCTGTATGTTTTATGCAAAAATAGTATTACTTTTGGCAAAGTACGTATACAAGTACGACGTACGTATACGCCTATTAGAGCCCTAACGGCTGAAAGTAGAGACACCAGATTTGGAGGGAAGATACCTTTCATGGTGTAGGTGAGCACTAAGAAAGGATTTTGGGGAAATTCACTCCTAAGGGGATGAAACAGGGGATGAAAGTTTGTATGGAAGTGGAAGTCTCTTCTTCAAAGTGAAAAATTGAAAAAGTGGAATAAGTGAGGGACGGTGACGGTTACGGTGATGGTAAGGTAAGTTAAAGTGTAAGTGTAAGCGGAAGCGGAAGCGAAAGCGTAAACGTGAAGTGAAAAGTGAATAATTGAAAAAGTGAAAAACGGAAGGGAAACGGAAACGTGAAGGGGAAATTTAGCACGAAGGAGGTTGTCAAAATAAAATAAAATAATAAATAAATAAAAAATTAACGGTGTATACTATAGTGACTATAGTAGGTATACACCGTTAATGTTTAAGTACTTACCTATAAACCTGTATTATCTGTGAATACTTATTTATCTCGTGTGTAGGTACCCAAGTAAAGATGTACTCAACTCAAGTGTAGGCATAGGTAACTGTATGAATGGGGGGCGTATACAAAATAAGTACTTAAATGATCTGAGTTTATCACGAGGAGAAAAAAATCATCAGAAAAAAATGTAATAAGTAGATAGGTAAGTAGGTACCTATGTCACAGAATATATACTCTAATGCCTATGTTACTTGATCAACTCACTTGTTATTTGATCATCTCGACGGCAGAAAGATAGTGTGGAAGTTTGATGTGTGATGTGCTAAACTACCTATAGGTACCTACTACGAGTAAGTATAATGGTATAATCAACAGTCATCTAGAATCTTTCTAGAATCTAGATTATTCCATCGACCGTTCGTTACTGAGTTATAAGGGCAACAGTCAAGTCAGTCAGTCTCCAAATAAATTTGGACGAACGCAGACACACTTTGGTTGGGGGGCTTCTGAGTGATAGTCACCGCGCCGATCGCTGACGAACCACAGGCATCCATCCACAGCATAGCTCATTCAAAAAAGTAAGAAATTTTAATGTACTTAGTAAAAAAATTCGGCTTTAATTTAGCATTTCACATGACAACATTAGCAGGTTAAAGGTGAATTGGGGTAATAAATCGTGTAAGTAGTAAAATTTTATATATTTAGGTAGGTAGGTACCTACCTAGCTAGTGTATTTTCAAGTAGGTACTTACCTAAGGGGAATATATAAACGCACTTTAAAAATAATGTTTCACACATTAAAATGTTTAGCTATAAAATTAATTGAATGAACTTTAAAAATAATGGTTTGCACTATAAATATGCTTAGCTTTAAAATTAATTGAATAAACAATAAAAATAATGATTTCCACTGTAAATATGCTTAGCTTTAGAATTAATACTTTGCACTATACAATTTAATTTTATAACTTTAGTCAAGCTTTAGTACTTGTGTAGTGATGTGTACGTAAGTAGTAGATAATTAATTGCTCGCTAAGTAGGTACATAAATAATGTATATAGAAAATTCACACGAACCGATTGAAGCTAAGGTACTATTACAACCTCAAGAGCAAAAATTGGACACTTTTGCCTACCACAACACAACAAACTATATTTTACTAAGGTTATTATTTGTAAATAAACTATAGAACCTCAGCTTCAATCGGTACGTGTGAATTTTCTATATACATTATGTACCTACTTAGCGAGCAATTAATTATCCACTACTTACGTACACATATTACTACACAAGTACCTACTAAAGCTTGACTAAAGTTATACAATTAAATTGTATAGTGCAAAGTATTAATTCTAAAGCTAAGCATATTTACAGTGGAAATCATTATTTTTATGGTTTATTTAATTATTTTTAACTACTCGTGCGTGTTCGTTTCGATTTCAATATAGTTAAAGTGCAAACCATTATTTTTGTAGGTATTTTAATTAAGTTGTTTATGAAATTATTACTTTAGAGTGTATATTAATTTTGTAAATTTGGTTCATGATTATTTAAGTGATTAAATTATTTTAAAGATCTATTATTATTTTAAAGTGCTTAAGTACAATTTTATAGCTGTTTTCAACAAATTTAAAGTGCTATTAAATACATCCCCTTACCTAAGTAATATAGGGTAAGGTCGATGATATTGTTTTTAATATCATAGGGTAATAAGGTATTGTTTTAATAACTTTTCTATACTTACTTAATATAATAAATAATTCAAAGTAAATCCATGATTAAATTCGAAAACTAGGTATTTCTTTCTTTTACCTATGTTAGTACCTAGGTATATAGG
This sequence comes from Agriphila straminella, assembly GCA_950108535.1. NCBI lineage: Eukaryota > Metazoa > Arthropoda > Insecta > Lepidoptera > Crambidae > Agriphila > Agriphila straminella. The sequence goes on along the minus strand of OX467306.1, from coordinate 5,470,261 downwards.
TATTAGTTAGTTTATGTTCATTATTAATCATTTGCTGTTATGTTTTGAACTTATGAATGAAATAATAAACTTTATTTATAAATATCACATTGACCCGACTTGTTATGATAATAAAATATAAATACCTAGCCGATAGCGTTTCGCAAGATCATAAAGCGGAATCTCTATAATTATAGTTGCGATAAGCAGTCGTTAAAGGAAAGTAATTAATAATTTTCTGTGCTTTTATGCTAAGTAATTATTTGTAGACGATCTTAATGGGTTCACTGTTTGTACTGTAATATAAACAATATTTATTTTAAATATTTCCATTCATATTGAATAGAATATCTATTGTATTAACCTGTAATTGTTTCTATACTTGTTATGTAAGCTTATTGCTGGAAGCGCCTATATAAGAAGTTCTTGAATATTTTTTCACATTCGCAACTGTGACGCTGTGCTCTTTGGACGCGCTTCTCTATTTAAATAATTTATATTTGTTAAAAGTTCCGGTTTTCGGAGTTAAGGTACATATCTAGATTTACTATAAACACTCGTAGCTTCGTAGAATATAGCGTTTTAAAAAAAAAACATTCTTGACAATATCTACAGTTGATTATTATTTTATTTAACTTCTGTGATTTGAAGTACAAAAATAAATACCCAAGTGTGATAAAAGTGGATAACGTAATAAAATCAAAAACATTTTGGTAAGGAACGTAAACCTGAGAAAAACATTGAATTTCCTTATCGATTTTCAACATTCTGGACGTAGTAGAGGTAGGTATACTACTATGGGTAGGTATGGGTTATAGCTAGTTAATTAATTTTATTTAAATGTCAAGGCCATGTCAAGTCAAGGCTCTTTATTAAAAATAACTGTCAAGATTTTTTTTGCTTTGTTTTAATATTATTAGGCAGCTATTTATTAAATTGGATATTAGTGTAAGATTTTGGGTAAGTAAGTAAAGTAGGTACCTAGGTACCTACCTCTTACCCCCATATCTATAGAAGAGTAGTAGGTAGGTAGGGTAGGGTGGTCGATAATGAACCACCTAAATTTTGAAGAGCTGTAACTCGGGTTTTCTGAGTCCGATTTATATGATTTTTGGTTACGTTTATAAAGAATTTTATTGGTTGTAGAAGAAGTACATTATTTTTATCCAAACTCTACGCTGTATTGTGAAATCTTGATTTTTATGTAAAATGAGAAATGGTCAATTGAGTGCACCCGGTGGTACTTATTGAACCGGGGGCTGGTACAGAATGAACCAAGGGGGGACTAAATGAACCATGGTGGTTACAACATGCATAATTTTGATATTTCTTATTTAAAAATTAAATAAAACTATGTTTTTATTGTCGAGTATTTAAAAAAGATCCTTGTACTGTAATAAAACCATACAATATTTTACTTTGTCAACCCTGAGAGCGTTTTAAACATAACAATCATATCTGAGAGCCTATTAATTCAATAAAAAAGCTATTGAATTGCACCTATGTGAGAAAGTTATGTCAAAACATACCTACACTAGGCCTACCTACCTGCCTAGAAGCTGGCTGTAAACTATAATCGTTTGATGGACCATTTACAGAATGGCAGACCAAAAGCTTTCATCTGAAGAGATCTTCGCCTTGGAGGACAAACATGGCTGCAGAAACTACGCTCCCGTGCCAGTGGCGCTCTCTAGAGGAGAAGGTATTTTATTTTTATCTCTTGTACGGAAGTTGTACGGTAATAAACAGCCATGGGATCTATCAGTGGCCAGATTGCAGAGATGTGCAAAATACTTTATTAAAAGTATTTAAATACTAAATACAAATACTTGTCATTTTTTTGTATTTCAAATACAAATACAAAATACTTTAAAAAAAGTATTTAAGTACAAAATACAAAATACGTATTTTCAAAATACTTTTTCAAATAAAATACCTTTTTTTCGTATTTTTTTTATTATTGTTATATTTGCGCCCAGATAGGCTTACTTGGCTAACGTAGCTCACGCCTGCCTAGTGTAGTTCTCTTTTTAGCAATTAGTCGCAATACTTGCAATATAATATGTAATGTATTGTATGTAGCTAGCTGCATACAATGCCTATATAGATAGAAAGTAGGTAGATAGTTTTTTGTTTAACAGTGATATTGGGTGCATTCTAGGTGACTAATAGCTATCATTGATCGCCATAGAGTACATTTTATGTATGGAAAGTAATTAAACTAAACATTAAAACAAATTACTTTCCATGGTTAAAATGTATGCTTTGGTGATCGTTTCCTTAGCGATTGGTCTGCTGGAATGCATCCATTGACATAAATAAATGTCAAATTACCGAGCTCATAATTGGTTTTTTGTTTGGCAGTGACATTGACATGACAAATTACCTAGCTCTGATTGGTTGTTTTGTTTTGTTTGACATTGACATTTACATAGAAAGAAATTTGTGTTTTACAAATACTAATTACGTTTGAAAAAGTATTTCAAATAAAATACTAAATACATTTAAAAAAAAAGTATTTCAAATACAAAATACAAATAGGTATTTTGTATTTGTATTTTAAATACTTGTATTTCAAATAATTCACATCTCTGCCAGATTGGCCAGTCAGGCGACAGTGGTCAAAGTTACCAAACCCGTAATGTGAACCTCTGCGACACACACTGCGCTAGGCTGGTGCGGTCATTCCCAGTCGCCACCACCAGTTTCGCCATCACTGGGGGCGACTGGGAATTTTTGTTTAATCGGTGGAGGTGCGTATCACTCGTTTATCTATCGAGGATCGTCGAGAGTAGGTTGTGAAGCAAAGGGTCTCTATCTCTTTCCATTTGAAACACCGATAACGTGTCCCACCCTCTAACTAAACCTTCTCCTTTCACTTATAGTACAACGTGTTACAAAAATACCCCTAATGCCGAGTATGGTTGATAGGGACCATCAAACTGAACAACTTTTAATTCAGAGTTGATCCCATAGTAAGAGTTGTTCAGTTTGATGATCCCCTACCATATTCGGCATTAGTAGGGGTTATTTTGTAACACTTTGTTTTGTTTGACAGCCTGCTTTTTCATATTTTAATAATTTTTATTTAGATACGATTTGCAATTTTTTTTGTTTAGAGTGAACCCTAAACAATTTAAGTAAAATTCGGATAAGTTGTTACTACCAGAATAACTTTGGTTGTTATTAAATTGATTTTATTTATTTTCGAAAATTTCAAGGATACTCACTTATTGAATTTTGTTTTAATTTTTATTTTGTAAGTAATAAATCTTTATTTATTGCCCACACATCTTTTTTATTTTAAAAATATCTTCATATTGTTTCTTATTATGAAATAAAAAAATATTTATATTTTTTTATTAATAAATTATCATAATTCAATGTAAAAATCTTTATCCTGAAACAGGGGACATGAGCTCACGAACTTAGAAGCACAGCCCAATTTGTATCAAGAAACAGGGTTCAATCAAGAGGTCTTGTAAAATAACACAAATAAATTAATGTAAAAATAAATTCAAGCTAAAACTACATAATTTATGCATTGAATTACTGTCAAAATACCAATATTCATGATTTCAAACTGATATCATGTTTAATAGTTAAATTTATAAAATATCTCAAGTCGTAAGAGCCTTAACATGCCGAAGTATGGGACATTTACCTTACTACAAAAAATGGCTCAGCAGCTTCAGGCAGGTCTGGTAATTTTGATGATAAAGATGTTCCTCACGGTGTAGGGTCTTTATTATATTTAGTACAAAAAGAAAGGCTGCAAACTTTTCCGACTACCTACCTAATAGTAGGTACAGTACAGCCCCCCTAGCCAAAATAACATTTGCAAATTTTCGTTATCGTTTCGCTTCGAAACATGTATGGATTTGACGTTTTAAATGTCGATAGTTAACGAAACCTTATGTCAATCCCATACATGTTTCGAAAGCGAAGCGATAACGAAGATTTGCAAATGTTACTTTGGCTAGGCCCTCAGGCACTTATCTACCTACTTTTATAATAATAGTAGGTATAGTACGCACTATAATGGTCTTTTCTTTTTTAGTGATTAAGTAGTTATTACCTAGTTACCTAGGTAGGTACATACTTGAAATTAAATCATTATTTTTTCTCTAACCCGTTAGCAACTATAACTTTCAAGTAGTGTAATTAGTGTCCTTATCTTTTTAGAGTATAGTAATTTTATGTGGTAGAGATAAAAATTTGTGAGTTTTATTGCTCACCACTTAATATTTTTATTAGTAATGTTAAACCCCGTTGAGACGGGCGTTGTAAACAATCTGTGTCGAACGATATCATAAAGATATGAAAAAGGCCGAGATTATTTGAAAAACCGTAAGCAAGAACAAAATCTACCTACAATAATTAGGGTTACCTACCAGATGGTACCTATATCTAAAATGCTGACAAAAAGCCTGATTTCTACTAAAGATAGGTAGGTACCTGACATTTTGCCAAGTTGATAATTTAATGCAAAGTTAGTTGATTATTTTACTAAAATGTATGTTGATTAATGTTACCAAAAAATAGAAAGATAAATAAACCAGATGTCAGGATTTGTCCGGGACAAATCCTGACATCTGGTAACCCTACCTACAATGCGACCTACCTACTTAATCTAAATAGTACTTTTGAATAACAAATTTTATAAGTAAATACCTATGTAAATAGGTATTATTGATTATATAATAAATAATAATGCCGAATATGATAGATAGGGACCATCAAACTGAACAACTTTTACTATGGGACCAACTCTGAAATTACGACAAACAAATTCAACTTTTTCATACAAAAAAAAATAGAACGGTAACTTCAAAATGTACGAAACAGCCAATGATGGAAATAGCTGATTTTTTTTCACGATTTCAGAGTTGGCAATAAATATTAACATTTTCATAAGTTCAATGTAAAAAGCAAATTGTTTCTTACCTTAGCAAACCTAACTTGATCTCAAAGATTTAAATCGTCTTGATCTCATTTCAAGATCTCCAATTGACATTGATATTCGAATTTTCGGCTACCAATGCTTTAGACTTTTTTAGCATTACTTAAATATAAGGTTAGGTCGATTACAGTGTATTTAAAACTATGAAAGATAAGATATAGCTCGTCGTCGTGAATTACTGTTATGCTGTTTGTATGTTTGTAGGCGTGTTCGTATGGGATGTAGAAGGGAAGAAATACTACGACTTCTTGAGCGCATACTCCGCCGTGAACCAGGGGCATTGCCACCCCCGCATCATAGACGCCCTCAAGAAACAGGCTGAAAAACTTACGCTCGTCTCCAGGTAAGAGAGAAAACATGACAATTTAGGTTTTTCTTTCGGCCAAAAGGACATACTTTACACATGCTTACACAACAACCCAACAACCCAACAACCTTAGCAGAATCAGTCGTAGCGTAGCGGACTTGTACTATTATCGCAGAATACATAATAGTACAAGTAATTCTGTGGTAGCGGTTGGATGTGGGAACCATTGCACAATGTGCAATCAAAAGTTACTTGATACCTAGCAGCTTGAGAAATTATACTTTAGTTAGTTTTATAAGTTTAGAGTTCTCATTGTTAGAAGTTATTTAAACTAGTCTAGTACCTTAAACTAAAATTTAAGCTCATTTAAAATCAAAGTTGGTTAACTTAAAAAAAGTTGACGAACTTTATGAGCATCACCATCGCATTTGTAGGGCATTCTACTCAGACCAGCTGGGCAGGTACGAGAAGTTCATGACCTCCTTGCTGGGGTACGACCGGCTGCTGCCCATGAACACCGGCGTGGAGGGGGGCGAGAGCGCCTGCAAGATCGCGCGCAAGTGGGGCTATGACGTCAAGAAGATTCCTTATGGAGAGGCTAAGGTAACCCCATTAAGTCTGTTATTTTTTATCATTGCATAATCACAAACATGACCGTGACCATCAGCCATTTTAATGTCCCCACTGCTGGGGCACAGGCCTTCAGATAAGGAGGATGGGCCCAATGCGGATTGGTTGGTGTTAACGATCGAGTGCAAATGCAACCGAGGCTTAACGTGCCTTCCGAAGCACGTAGGAGCTCGAGATAATACATTTTTGGTCACCGATCCTATGACCGACCCTGGCGCTAAAACACTGCGCCATCGAGCTCCTCTCATCACAAATATGGCCAGAATTTTAAAGCCTATCGTTAAGGCTGTGAACCATTGCTCACCCAGCCTTAGCATGACGAGCTCGAGGGCGGTTAGGTTTTTGTCATTCAATGTCATTTTTGACATTTCGACGTAATCAAAAGTCTGTCAAAGATTACTAATAGCCAATAGGCAGACAAAATCTATGTCGGGTTCGTCATGTTGCGCCTACGGTGCGGTAGCGGTAAGTCTATCGCAGAATTCGCAGAGTGACGAATATTTGGTACTTACCTACCTATAACCACCTATCCTAATAACGACAGTTGAGATGAAATCAGATTGTTGATAGTTATTACTTATGGAAAGTTTTGCCTTTCTTGAATACTTATCTGATACCATTACCGTATCTATAGTAACTTACAATTGTATAGTACGATAAGCAAAACATTTTATTTATTAGTTACATAACATCGTCGCGAGATCTAACAATAATCGTAGCATGAATCATCCGCGAAGCACCTTACATCAGCCGATAAGTTTGATAGATAACCCATAGTTATATTGCGGCTTTTGTTAGAAAACTAGATTATTATTAGTAGTATTTAAAGTCGTACAGTAGTTCTCTGAAGTTTATGGGAAACTAAAAAAAATACAATAACGCTCATTGTATTTTTGAACTAACTGCAAAAATACAATGGACGTTCTCAATCCGTTGTATATAGGTACCTACAACGTGTTACAAAAATACCCCTAATACCGAATATGGTAAATAGGGACAATCAAACTAAACAACTTTTACTATGGGACCAACTCTGAAATCGCGAAAAAAACTGCTGTTTCATACAAAAAAATTATAACGAAAATATCAAAATGTATGGAAACAGCTGTTTTTTTTTTCGCGATTTGCAACTTAAATGTCATCGTAGTCGATCTTCATACCCTATATTGTTAGAAAGATTTAAATTGCAACATCTCAAATACAGGAGACTACAACTGCAAGCGATGCTGTTGTATGATCTCTGTCACAATAAGTACGATTGCATCGATTTAATAAATAATATCAGTTACCTACCAAGCAGACCGCGAGTGTGGGCCTGTCGAACTAGCTATTTGCCACTAGGTAAACGTTCGCCCTTATATCGGCTGACTGACGGCCAAATACTCAAACGAATCTTAAAGTTAAGGCCACCTTAAATTCAAAAAAGTTGTCAGATTTGACAGAAACTCTATGAAACCGACAGCTTCCTTGAAGTTAAGGAGACCTTAACTTAAGATTTTAACTAAGAAGCCTTTGAGTATTCGGCCGTTACACTTATAACAAATAAGTACTTTAACGATATTGATATAGGTACTTATACCTAAAATTGGCTTGTTTAAAAAATCTATTATGACCAAGCTTCATAGTAGGTATCGATATTAAAAATAGTTAAAACGAAACATGATCAACCAATGATATTTGTGGTTAACGGTATTGGTCTCACAATTATTTGTCCATCAGCCATTTTTGATGTCCCCACTGCTGGGGCACAGGCCTTCCTTATGGGTGGTAAGGAGGATGGGCCATAACCCACCACGCGGGCCCAATGCGGATTGGTGGGCACAATTATTTAGTTTAATTAAATTAAGTACCTATACTTTTTGATGTAGGTATTACACATTGTGAAACCGTTTGTTTACCCCAATAAATGAAAAGAAAAGATTTCAGAGTTGGTCCCATAGTAAAAGTTGTTAATTTTTATGGTCCCTATCTACCATTTTCGGCATTAGGGGTATTTATTTCTGTAACACGTTGTATTTTTAACACTTATTAAATATTAGTAGGTACTCAGATCAATTATGTCAATAATATACCTATCTCCCGGCCTGATGTCCAATTATATTTTGATTTTCCTATGTTCTTTCTATAGAATGGTCTTATGTTTATTTTTCTCATTATCGCAGAAATTAACGTTATTGACCCCCTGGGTTTAATATCGGAGATTAGTAATTTGAGTAGCTCATTGCGATATAATATACTCGTAGATAAAGATTGTTATAGATTTTGGTAATTTTCCAGCAAAGTTTATCGAAAGGAACTACTTATGTTTTGATTAAAATTTGCGTGATTATCTGATCTAATTAAAATTATTTTGCTGTTTGTTATAAATACCTAGGTATGAAAAAATCTATGTACCTCAGACTCACAATGCGATTAATTTAACAGTGTAGGTACCTACAACTGAAGTGACAAATTTCAGAGCGCTTGCGGTACAAAACGACGTATTATTTAATCTGTAAAATGTTCTCTTTTCCATACATACTCGAGTGAAGTTGCAGCGGACAGCGGATCACTGTCTATTGTCAATATAATCGCATTGCATACAAACAAATAATAACTGGGCATGCCATGCGCGAGCGCGAAGCTCCGCGGGCTGATTATCTAAGTAATTAGAAACCACCTAGCGACCGGTCTCATTTGACAGATGAATGTGATACATTGCTTCTTCTTTTTGGGGTAAAAAAACATACCAAAGAAAAAGTAGCAATGTATGTCAAATGAAACCGGTCGCTAAATAGTTTCTATTTAGATAATCAGCCTGCCGGTTGTCGATTGATAACGATTATGATAATTCGTTGTTTATTTTTATAACATTTTATTCTAAGTGTTTACCTGAACCACTGATTAAATGAAAGTTACACTAACCTACTATTTTCGTTGTTGCTGACAGATAATATTTGCGGAGGGCAACTTCTGGGGGCGAACTCTGTCCGCGATATCGTCGTCAACGGACCCCTCCTGCTACCAGGGATTCGGCCCTCACATGCCCGGCTTCAAGATCATACCCTATAACGACATACCTGCACTAGAGGTAAATACACAGGCAGAAAACAGAGATCCTCGCTACGTAAAAATATTGAGACTACGCCGTAGCAATGTGCTACGGTTTTGCTACGATTTTTAGGTTCAAAGTTTCATCAAGTAAAGTTAGTATGGAAATTATTTGACTTATCGAATCTATGCATTTGGCGGTCTGAAAATTGTAAATCAACCACATATGGGGGTAAAAACGATAGCCAATCAAACTTAATAAATAGTAAGTATATCTATTAACGAGAGTGCGGCGAAGTCTAATAAGTAGGATGACAAAATAGTTTTTTTAAAGTTTTCCCACGTAATATTTCTATTTCTGTAGCAAAACTGTTAAAAGTGACCGTTTTTGACACATTTATTAACTCTACTTCTACGAATGACTAATACGAGGGAATGTAGTGATACCTTCTAAAAATACTAGACCATGAGCCCTAAAAATCCACGAGAAGTTTTATTAAAATACCTTTCTATTAACAACTTATTAAATAAAAACCTCTTAAGGGCGCCACTTCCGGTAAGGGAATCGCCTTAATAAAGTTTGATTTTTGTAGAAGGAACTGAAAGACCCTACAGTGGCTGCGTTCATGGTGGAGCCGATCCAGGGCGAGGCGGGCGTGGTGATACCCGCCGACGGGTATCTCAGGAAGGTCCGCGACCTGTGCACCAAGTACAACGTGCTCTGGATCGCAGACGAAGTGCAGACAGGGTTAGGTAAGAAAGATGTTAGGCCTTTGGTCGCTAGGTTGGTTAAAGGTTCAATAGGCTATTGAACCTTTTGAATTTTTACTGAAAATATATTTTAAAGTAACCCCTTTACTAATAAAGATTGTATAGCAGATGTAATATAGTTACACACTTTCTTTTTGTACAGAACAACAACAACACAAATAGTAACCATTGTGTAACTATACATCTGCTATTCAATCTTTATTAGTAACGGGGTAAGTATGTACAGAAAAATTGTGTTCATTTTCACTGTTAGTGACAGATTATGACGTGGTCTGTGGTACTAGGGCAGGGAAGGGGAAATAGCTACGCGGGCCAAGGAGCAGCCCATGAACCAGTAGCAATACTGACTTGTGTGTGTTATGTGGTTACACCTGTGGAGATACCTCAACTACACCCTTATGCAAAGGGGCATCAAAAACTGACCGCAGTTTTGAGAAAAACAGTATTTCAGAACATACGTCCTATTTCTGTAGGTACCTATAACCTACCTTTTTTCATAAGTATAAAAAATGACGGGATATTATTCGCGGGCCGGATTAGGCTCACAGGTTGCCATTTCCTCATCCCTATACAGGGTATCGCAGCAGCTACTTTTTGTTAATTGGCATTGTTGACTATATGGCCCCGACACACTCGCAGGTCGCACGGGCAAGCTGCTGGCGGTGCAGCATGAGGGCGTGAAGCCCGACATAGTGATCCTGGGCAAGGCGCTCAGCGGCGGCGTGCTGCCCGTCTCCGCAGTGTTTGCCGACGACCACGTCATGAACGTTAGTAATCAACGTCTCCACCACCACCATAACTTAGCTTCTTTACAGCAATTTAGCTAACACGGAGGGCACTCAATTCAGGACGGTTGGAAAAAACGTTTCTTGACCGTGGTCCCCCTGTCTACCCCCTAGGGGTTCCACGAGCAAATATTTTAGCCCGTGGAACACCCAAGGGGGACCATGGGAAAAATATATAGCCCGTGGTACCCCTAATCGTCAGATAATGTTTGATTGATTGATTAAAATGTTTTAGATGTTGAAGATGATGATATTCAATAAAAATATATTTAATAAGGAGATTGTTATTCAGGGGGGTTCCATGGGCAAAAATATTTGCTTGTGGTACCTCAAGCCAAGGGGAACTAGACTGGGCGACCAAGGGCAAGTAACGGAATAAAACTTAGTGAGTAATAAGCGCCAGTTTTTTTTAAAGAAACAAGGTTATTTTGTTACTTAGGTATTTTAATGTTTTAAAAGTAAGTAAGAGTTTACTCTCTCTAACCGTCTCAATATGTTGCTCTCGTCAAGCTGGTTGAAGAAATTAAATAAGTAATATGGAATTGAAAAACTGTTACGATTGTACACAAAAGTGAAGTTAAATCCAAGTAAGAAAGCAAATTAAGGATATGATTAATGCTGCATTTGTTGACAGGTAATCACGCCCGGTACCCACGGATCAACCTATGGTGGAAATCCTTTGGCTTGTGCTGTCGCTACAGAGGCCATTAAGGTAATCTTGAATTCATCTATTCATTGAACCTATGCTTGCTGCCAGTACCTATTTATTTCGTGTTAATTTTAAAGTACCTAGGTAGGTATAATATGTATACTTACCTTAAGCAATGACATGATAATAATAATTCAACAAAATCTATGAATATTTCCATAATTATATTGAAATGCTAACGTAAAGAGTGAAGAGTTAACCCCTTCAAATTTGCAGGTGTTACTAGATGAGAAACTGTGCGAGAAGGCGGAGAAGCTGGGCGCAGTTCTGTGCGAGGAGCTGCGCAAGATCCCCGCCGACAGGGTCACGGAGGTGCGCGGCCGCGGCCTCATGTGCGCCATGGTCGTCCACGACAGTGAGTGCAGGCATTTGTAACTAAACTAACTAACTATGACCATCTATAACACCCCGGAAGCTGCGCAAGATCCCCGGCGCTCGCGAGCACCAGGAGCTCTGCGCGCCGCGCGTAGAGTTACTTATGTTATGAACATACGAAAACGGTAAATTAAAATGATATATTTTTTTTGTATGAAAGTAAAATCTAACGAATTATCACAAAAATCAAAATCAAAATCAAAAAATCATTTATTCAGTCTAGGCTGTTACAAGCACTTGTGAATGTCAAAGAAGCTACGCCATCGGTTCGCAAACCCTGAGCGGGAGACCTTGTAACGAGAAGAACCGGCAAGAAACTCGTCAAGGGCTGCTTTTTTCTCCCTGTATATTTCATACAGAGTCGTCAACATTGAAAAATGAGCTCCACATTTAAAGTGAGGTCATTTTCCATCACAATAATTAACAAAAGTTTGTACACAATGGGTAGGTAGGTTGAAAATTAAATACCTACTACATATCGGATAGGTAATTGTGAGAGTAAATAACTTTCAACTAGTTGAGAAATCAGTAATCACTATGTCTGCTACTCGAAAGTGCACCTAAGTAGGCAAAATTTACCAAAAAATACTTGAGACAAGACATAAAAAATAACAATAAAAAACGCAATTCTTACAATTCAATATGCGTTAAGATAGGTACTCAGAAGCAGACCCATTCCCACTGGCAGCACCCGTTCACGAGCATGACGCGTGGACCAGCCATCGCTTCGCTCAACCATATTTGAGGGAACGTAACGACCCGCCCCACACGACACCACCGCAGAAATGATTAAAGAGAGCATGACATACTTAGGCTACCCATCCTAAGGCACTGAATTGAAAACTAATATACAAAAGCTTTTCATAGGCCTTTACTTACAAAAACTACTGACTATAGAAAGCAAAATGATTGCAATAAAAAAAAAAAAAAGAGAAATCAAAACAAGGTTTACTTGCCTATTAGTTTTATGTTTTGAGTAAGAAGTGCCATACATATTGATAACATCAAACAGAGAAAAATATATATATATATATATAAATATACGACGCCCTTAGTACAAGCAGACAGAAGCAGACCCATTCCCACTGGCAGCACCCGTTCACGAGTTCCCGTTCCCGTTCCCGAGTTCCCGTTCACAAGTCGTAGAACAAATGTTGTTGTTTATGATGTTGGTAATCTACTCCTGCGAGGTTGTTGGTGTTTTACAAATAACCCTGTATTGTATAGCCTCCGTAAATTGCTCCACTCATATTGAAAAGTATGGAAACACTAGTACCTACTCGAGAAACCTATTGGATCCACCTTATTTAGCAGTAGAGTTTGGTCAACGAAAGATGAGGCTCAGTTGGAAATAGAACTAATTTTGCGCCTTATTTTAAGGTTCAGTCACAGAATAACTAATACCTACTGGTTCAGTTTCCAATAACAACCTCTAAACGTCAATTTAACGGGGAAACTGGCGCCGCTATTTCAGTCTCATCTTTCGTTGACCAGACTCTACGTTCTACTAAACAAAAAGGCATTATTGACAAGAAGCAATTTGAAAACAAAAGCACCAGGTGTGAATACCTGGTGTGGGCTGGTGGTGGCGGGCGGGGGCGGATCGATATTGTTACTCGCGGGCTGCATTGTTCTCGCAGTGGGAACACGAGTAGGTACCTACCTACCTACCTACCTACTCGGAAATCTTATTGGACCCACCGATATCTAGCAGTGGGAACACGAGGACATGAAAATCCTTTGGACCCACTGATGGAACCATGTCGTGGAACCTTCTACAGTCCGAAGGAAAATTGACCACCAACACGGGATATGAATGATAATAGAGATTTATTGACACAAAACTCTCGTAAGATAAGATAATGGATTTTGACAGGAGGCTAAACCTCCGAAACTGGGCCTAAACGTACCTGCCATGACACCTCTCTACTACTTAGTATAAATGCGTAGTGCTAACGGATGGGTCGGTATTACGCAACTCTTGATCGAATAAACAAAAGTGTTAAGGGGTCAAGGTTGGTTCTTGTACACCTATATATAAAACCGTAACTTGCCGTGCGCGACTTGCTGATGATGGTTCAGTTATGTAGGTAGGTAGGTATCTAGGTAGTTAGTGTCTTAATTTTATAATTAATATTAATAATAATATTTTTTAGCACAGAATACAATTAATGGTAGGACTTATTAATATGAGTGCGACTGGCTGGTCGTCCATTCCTTTATGCACGTTAGGTCCTATTACCGGAATTAATATTGCTATTAAGTAGTAAGGTAGATGTAAGTAATTACTAATTAATTAATTAGGTAGGTACCTAGGTAGGTACACAGCGGTACACTACATTAAAAAAAAGGACTTCACTTATTATAATATTCTGTGGTTAGGTACTAGCTATTGAAACAATTAAGAATTATGATAAATTTTCATGAATCTATTGACATTGTCTCGTTGGCGGGCGTGCGCGTATGAAAAGATTGTAGGTAGATATTTACTGAGTCAAAGTCAAATATAGATAATGACGAGCGTCTCGCTCTACGACAAAACAAACAACAGCTGACGAAATTACATCGCTAATTTGTGTAGGTATTATTAACAAATCTCGACTAGCTACAGTCATAAAATTGAAGTAGGTAAGTACCTATGTAATGTAGTGTAGACTTAAGTACCTACTTTTAAATGTTATCAACGCTCGAATTTTTTATAGCTTTGAATGCACTGACGTGGTACTAAATAGGTAGGTACGTTATAACGTTAGTTATGTAAGTTAAATACCTACCTACTACTACTATTACAAAATAAGACATTATGTATATTCTGTGGTAGGTACTATCCTGGTGACGCAGTGTGCTCGAGTGGTGCGATAAGGGCCTTCTCTTTGTAATATTTCTGTGCCGATTCTCTAGCTAGTTCACGGAAAATGGGATCACTTTTTCCGCACTTGGCCTTTTTGTCAGTGGGTGCCGAAACTGAAGTAGGTAGGTACCTTCTGCTCGAATAAGGGACAGATAAGGATAACAGCCAGCTCTCCTACTCAAATGGCCAATATTCTATGCGTTTGAACGCTACGCTTACTATTGAGGCTTTAAAATAAGCAGTAGCAGTAGGTAAACTATAAAATTACATGCTGTAAACTTCAATTTGATACAACACATCAATGTCTGCGATTCACATCAGTTTGCGACATGTTATTTAATCATCATTGCACATATTTAATTTAAGCTTCAAAAGTTAGGTAGGTGGTAGAGCTAGAGGGGGCTAATATAGTACAGATGCCGGCATATAAATTGGCAAGAGAAAGATGAGACAAAAGATGCGCAGTAGCCACAAACACGTGCGGGTTCGAGTCCCGTCTGAGCCGCTACGGGTGAGTCCGATTTTTTCAATTATTTTAAATACAGTCAGCAAAGCTATGAGCTGAACACCTTAAGGTTCATTTTTAGATTGAGAAGTCTGTATTGTCTTGCATTTACCCAAAAGTCACAAAAGCATCTTTTGTATACAAACAATGGAGCCAGGTAAAAGACGAACTTTTAGTGCCATCCTTGCAAGCGATTTGTTTTCAAACTGTTAAGGTCATAACTTGGCTGACTGTACCTAACTAAAGTTTATGGCCACTGCGCATCTTTTGTCTCGTTTATATCTTGCCAACTCACGTGCCGGGCAGTATACGGTCGACGGCACGCTGGGCTTCCACAATGTGTAATTTTTTTCAATCATTTTTAAACTTTAAGACGAGCAGTTTAAGGTTCAAAATTCATTATAGATTTTTGACAGATTTGTACAGCTTGATATGCTGCTGACTGTACATTGAGATTAATGTAGGTAGGTACTATATGGCATGTACAGTAGGTACAAATAATCCATACTAATGTTATAAACACGAATGTAACTCTGTTACGTTTTCACGCCTAGACCATTTTGATGTTTTGACGTTTGGTGCGGATCTACCTGCGCTAAAGAAAGATTTTAACATTTCTGCTACTACCATGCAGTAGCTTACTCTACCCTAACTCCCTTGAATTCCCCCAGGTATTCCCGCCAACGAGGTGGTGATACGGCTGCGGGACGCAGGGCTGCTCACCAAGACGACGCACGGGCAGATCGTGCGCCTGGCGCCGCCGCTCGTCATCACCGAGGAGCAGCTGCGCGACGGAGCCAACATCATCCGGAAGGTGTTCCAGAGCTTCGATAAATAAACCAACTACCGCCACAAACCCGTCTCTAATACTTACATACCTGATGGGATGTTGCAGCCGCACCATTTTAATAAGCTAACTTGCTTTAGTACGAGGCAAACATCTTGACAATTTTTCGACAGAGCGGGGATAAGTTCGCGCAGGTGCTCTTGTGAGCGACCAATAGCGCGCGCCCCTCTCCCGCCGCCCGCGTACCTCACCGCTACGCATACCTATACCCAAAATATGCGTTCTGAGCAATCCCCACCCGATTTCAAGATGTTTGCCTTTTTATTTCCAGCTTAATTGCAACTTGTTTGTCACGTTGTTGCTAGGTTTAATGCCCGTTCTGATAGAAAGTGGAAAATTAAATGGATGGATACCTACTAAAGTATTTGTTTAAAGTGTTTTGTATCAATTAGCTATATCGCCAAAAACATTTTGATGATTTTAAATAAAGATTTTTTCACTTTACCATTTTAATGTCAAAGAAAAATAAAAGGAAGTAAGTAGGTAGGTAGGTACCCACTTATTATAAGTAGGTAGGTACTAAATACTAATGGTTCTACTGTACCACGGTTCAGTTCGTAGTTCGTACAGTACCCTTAGCACGAACAGCTATCGAAAAAAAATAACTCGCGTAAAATCATTCGATAGATACATTTTGTATTGGAAATTTGTACAACGCCATCTATCGCCGATAAGCGTAATGAAATTTTCCATAGAGAATTGTCTATCGAGTAATTTTACCTGCGTTTTTTTTTCTCGATAGCTGTTGGTGCTAAGGGTACAGATTTCGGATTATTCAGAACAAAATATCATCTGCTACTGTAAATAAAGGAAATACCTACTTAGATTAATTCTTCGCGGTTCATAAGGCGACGTCCGGCGTCAGCGGTCAAAATTATTTATTAATTAACTTAATTGGAGGATGTATTCATTCAGGGTCTTTGGAAGATCAAATATTTTTAAGTCGATTGCAACTTTTGTTAAAAGCAGTAGCGCAATAAATAATAATCTTTAATTTCTTATAGTAAATAAACACTTTAGTAAAAAACAGTGAAATATTTCATGTAAATATTCTCCATTGTAAGTATACTTGCAACACATTATTGTGTAGATAATAATTTTATAATTATGTATTTAAACAAATAAATTATGTGAAATAAAACAAAGTAAGTATTGAATAAAATTTCGATTTATTATACGATGTTTTCTTAACAACCATTTCACAACATTCGCATAATCACAGTGAGTAGAGGTAAATACTGGTATTTTTAAGTATAATAAATGGGCGCCTTTCAGCGCCAGGCGTCTACTTATCAAATAGCCAATTTCTCATTCCGACTACTTCTCAATGAAACATCTTTGCAGTTAGCCAACCTAGTGATTATTCTACTTCGCATACAGTCTACTTCTCAAAGCGACTACTTCGCAGACTGCATACTTTTCTCCCAAACGTCATCGCCGGACATTCATCAGCATCAATTTTTTGGTTTTAGGTAGGTATTTTACTGTCTTTGTGATCCAGTATTTTAGAACGTTTGGCTCTTGATCCAGAAGTTGTGGGTACAATTGTACAATCCAGAAGTTGTGGGTACGTGTAGTGCACAGGTGGTGTAGTGCTAGGTCTTATGGCGTAATTTCTGCATTCTAGCTGCACTTTGTGATGAAAGCAACCCACTTGGTATAGTGATAATAGGGATCAAAATAAGCGATTTCACCCTCAGCAGTGAAAGTCATCTCTTAGGAAAAGAGACTTTCAAAAATTCTAAAACATGAATGGATGATCTGATTTTGATGATTAAGGCGTCTATCGACAGAAATTTAATTGTTTTATTATTAGAAAAAAGAAATAAGGGGGCAGAAAATAATTACAAATACTTACCAAAAAAACTTCATTAATGAAAAATGAAAAATATGTTGGCTATGAATATTGGATATCCTACTTCCTACTAATATTATAAATGTAAAAGTTTGTGGGTTTGGGCGTTTGTTCCTCAAACACGCAAAAACTACTGAACGGATTTGGTTGAAATTTGGCACACAGATAGTAGATAGCCTGCCTAGCATGGCCGATTTATATCGCGTGATATAGCGTTTTATCACATTTATCTGTCAAAAAGACAAAGGAGTTTGACAGTTGAGTGTCGATAAATGCTATATCACGCGATATAAATCGGTCATGCTAGGCAGGCTGGATTAAAACATAGGATACTTTTTATCCCGACATTCCCACGGGAACGGGAACCACCCGAGTGAAACCGCGGGCGGTTGCTAGTAATTAATAAATTTGACGCTGACTGTACTTTATTTATTATTTGACAAATAGGCAGTGTGCGAAGTAGTCGTTTTGAATGTAGACTGTATGCGAAGTAGGATGATTGCTAGGTAGCTAACTGCGAAGTTGTTACATTGAGAAGTAGTCTGGGATGAGAAATTGGCTAATTGATAAGGACGCCTGGCGCCGGAAGGAATGGGCGCACCGAGCCTCCACTAGCGCCGCCAATCAAGAAATAATCAATACAATGAAATACCTAACTATGTTTCATAGAATTCTGAAAAATATAAAAAGAGATTACCTATGTGATATACTATTTTTAACGGACTTCAAAAAAAGGAGGAGGTTTTTAGGTCGACGGGAATTTTTTGTATTATTTTTTTTATGCGTCAATTTTTAGTTTAAATGTTTTTGCGAGCCAAATAAGAACAGTACTGTCAAATCGGCCATATTTGTTTGCATTTCGCTTCCACTTCAGGGTGCAGGATGTGCAAGAAAAGAAACAAAGATCAAGATTGTCGTTTGACAGTACTATTCTTATTTGGCTCGCATAGTAGCTTAGGAATAAATAACAGTTTTATTTATTCTTATCATAGCATTACAATCTGGATTAACGCCTGTAAGTTTCCTTTCCTTTTTCATGAATGTGTTCGCCTTAGAAGATTGTTACATTTAGCAAAATAAGTCGCTATTAAGTTTTTAATATTATTTTTAGAGTAAACAATCACTCAAAAAAATGGCCACTTCAATTCAGACTGTATCAACACAAACACATTTAAACCAGGAAAAAACGCATAAAAAAAATTATAAATACTTAGGTAGGTACTTAATATTAGTTTTTATATTTTTATGAATTTTATTAAACATAGTTATTTCGTTGTAATGATTTTTTCATGATTGGCGGCTCTAATGGACGCACGATGGAACCTTTACTTGCAGATATATTATATTATGTAGGTAAGTAAAGTACTAAATTTAAGGCATCATAATTATCACAAATATGTTTGTTCACAATTCCGCTGGCACGTCCAATAACAATAGTTAAAGCGATATAGTAAGTACTTAATATTATGCTGAAACGCACGGTGGTTCAAATAAGTAAATGTATGTCGATCAATTATTTTAGATCTCCTTCTAGGACGCCAATTTGTGTCCTCATTGTGTCTGTTAACTTCGCTAATAGGACTGACTCTTCTAAACTCATCTTGGGGCTTTCCAATAAACCTGTAAAATAAATTTTTGAATTTGAGATTTTTGCATTCACAATGCTATTTTTACACAATACTAAATAATATACTAGAAAAAAAAATCTTATCTTAATCGATTGCCAAATATCTGGAAAGATATTTCAATTGAATGTCGAGGTAATTCCTCACATTGGTGAAATAACGCTGGCTTGCAGCGTAAGAGTAGGATATACTAGAAGAAATTCGGCGATGTCACTAGTGACTCGGTAGCTCAGCGGTCAGAGCATTGGACCGGATATCCAAAGGTCGCGGGTTCGATTCCCGTCTGAGTATTGATCTGGTGCGAGTCGTATTTTTTCTAGTATATTATTTAGTATTCTGAAAAAAGAAATATAATAAGTAAAAATTGATACCTATAGTCATAGTAATGTAAAGGGTCTTGATGGCGTAGCTTATACATTATCTATCACACCATACCATTATTACTTTTAGGGAGTGTACCTCATTGTTAAATGTGGTTCATCAGTGATAAATGGGAAGTTACTTTTGTTTTATTTATTTTATAATAATAATTATTGATAATTCGTTTCTGGCTGAAGAGCGTCAAAGCATTATGAATGAGTCATATTATTTCAGCATATTAGTACCTACAGGTAGCATGGCCTTATTCATAAACGCCTAATAATAAAATTTTAACTATTGCACCATTGCACCGTTACAATGGTACCTTTATCTTTATCATTTGACAAAAGAGTAAAAGAAACAAAACACTTTCGAAGCCTCATATTAAATTGCTTGTTAGGGTTCCGTAGCCAAAATGGCAAAAAACGGAACCCTTATAGATTCGTCATGTCTGTCTGTCCGTCCGTCCGTATGTCACAGCCATTTTATTCCGAAAGTATTAGGATTACAGTAGGTAGATGTATTCTGTTATCCGCTTAACGATTTTAACACAAAAATAAAAAAAAATAAGATTAAGGGGGGCTCCCCATACGTGCGGGGTGTCTATAGATAGGTTTTCAATAATGATATTGAGGTTCTTAAGACAATTTTTTCTCAAAGTCAACCGTTTGAAAGATAAACACTGCCAAAGTGGTAAAATGTGTGCCCCCCCCCCTCTAACTTTTGAAATAGGTGAGTGAAAAATCTAAAAAATTATATGCTATAGATCTTAATAAAAACTTTCACTGAAAATTGGTTTGAACGAGATATAGTAATTAGTTTTCGAGATATATCATATTTTCCAAAACCGCAAATATAAGTTTGTCATTCATACCAACACTGTGAAAAACAAAGTTATTTTTACAGACGAAAAAGATAGTGGTATTAAATATGGTATGGTATATAAGGTAACTACGGAACCCTACGGCGCGTGGCCCGACACGCACTTGGCCGGTTTTTTTTTATGAATAAGGCGGTCAGTTTACAATGAAAGTAAAGCCTTGAACATTCAAGCGGAAACTATATAGCTATTAACTTATAGTTTTTACAAAGTTGCTTGGTTCAAATCAAACCTTAAACGCGGTATCCGTGGTTTAACAAGCCATTTACTTAATCGATAGGTAAGGCTTCGAAAAAACGAGCCAGTTCAATTACTTAGCAAAACTATTCATGGTCCCATTGTCAAGGACATTATATTGTATTGTTCACAAATAATGGCGAGACGGCCTCGCTGTTAAGTTGTTAACGTTAAGCCTAATTGTTGCTCATTTTTATTGCATTTTACTGTACGGTGTTAATTGGCGTAATGACGACTGCATGACTCGGCTAAACGTTTTATTAGAAAACGTTTAAGTACCTACTATATCAGTAATATCAGTTTTATTCTATACGTATATTTTACCTGACCGTATTTTTTTACGGTATTATAGTACCTACCTATGTCTATAGGATAGTATATTACAATATTTTATTAAATATTAACATAACTTTTAGACTTATTCTTTGTGTAAGTTCCAAGTCAATGTAAAGTAAACCTTAATTTACTTTCCAGAGAGTTCGATTTTCTGAATGAGATTTCAAAATGCGCTCTGTACAGCACATACAGACCGATCCTCATAAATCGTACTATTCTTTCGTATTTCATCTACACGCGCCGGAGGTGCCATGCCATATATTGACGACTCACTCATAAATAAAATAACTCATAAAGAATCAAGAAATAAAACACTTTTAACGGATACTAACACCAATTTACAATCAATTTAGAATCAAGTTTTTAAATCCGCATAATAAATACATTATACAAGTATATCTACTCTTTGCATTAAGTACTATTTTAGCTCTATTTTGCATACGGAAGAAAAATACCCGATACTTTTTTAAGGCGAGTTGAATATAAAAATGTGTCAGTCAGCCCATCCCACAGTAGATGCCACACTTATCGCTCTCCTACTCCCACTCATTGTGGAAAGCGCGGTGATCCACCAATTTTCAATCCCATTCTTTATTTGCGCGGGTTACATATATTTCGCTGTAGTGTAGCATAGCAAAAGTGCTAAAGTGGCCACTCTGTGTTATAAAAAAATAATTCTACTGCAACAAGCATTAGCGTCAGACAATACAGAACCTGACAGAATATAAACGCCGAAAAGAGAGCCGAAAGAGCAAAATGTGGCCACTTTGGGCACGTTTGCCTACTACTAGGTACTACAACAAAGAACTATATTTTACCGAGGTTATTGTTTGTAAATAAACTATAGAACCATATTTAATATGTACATGTGAATTTTCTATACATTATGTACTTAGCAAGCAATAAATTTAATTAAGATGAGGGCGCCACTTGAGGGCTTAGGAGCCTTAAGGTAGGTCTCTTCTACAAAACAACGTCGATGACTTTTAAGGCACTTTGTCACGTTTTTTTTTATTTTTATTAAGGTACACCAACAGCGATACACATTAGAAATACATAATATATGTTTCAATAGTTTTAGTACAAACGTGCTCGCCAATTACAGGTATCTGGTTATTAATCTTGTTGTCTGCATTACATATTCGTGCATTAGGTTGGTGCAAATTGTAAATTGGTCCTATTAGATGGTATGTTAAATAAGTTCCGTATGCGATATCGGGGATATTTATAGGTTATCTCTTTCAACGTACCTTGGCTGACACAGTCGAAGCACTCCTGTATCTCATAGCCCAGCCCGGCGCTGTTGTGGAAGTGGAACTTGAACTTGCCCTTGGGCAGCGTCCACTCTGTGCTGTTCGCGGCCGATATGTGCAGCACTGTCGGACACCAGAAGTAGTCCAGCTGAAAACCAATGCATATCACTTTTTAAATTGTTTCATAATCAAGTTTAATTCAATGTAAACTTTTATAGGCACTTTTTGGAGTAAAAACGTGAATATTAATACTAATGGTTGAAAATGTCACACATTCCTTGTAATAATGTACAATCTATAAGTAAAAAAACATGTTAGGTTAGGTTAGGTTATCTCAATAAGGTAGACTTAAAATAATGACATAAGAAGATAATATGATTTGAGAACTTATTATCTACTTACTTATGTTTTTATTGCAACTATTTTCTCGGTAATAATATTCCGGCAAGTAAAACATTTTAAAACCACAGGAAAAAGTGGTGAGCATGATTCGCATGAGTAAGTAGTTGTGATTGTGAATAATTTGACAAAAACGTTATTACATCTGTCCGTAAGAATGGTTTACTAATAAAGATTATAAAACAATGGCGTTATTATATGTAATGGTTTGCTAATATAAATAATAAAATAATGACATGAAGTTGTAACATGTCTGGAAACAAATGAATGTACTAAACTAACATAATTAATAACATAAAGGATAAAAGATTAGCTGCGCTTACAGCAACGATCCCCTTGGTGCCGATAATTTCAGCCTTGTTAGTCATAGCGGCCCTGGTGTGCGCGGAGAGCGTCGCCGTCCGGCCGTCCCTGTAGGAGAGCGAGCAGGAGACGGACTCGTCCACGCCGGCCTTGCTCAGGTGCCCCGCGCACACCACGTCCGCCGGCGGCTGCTTGTACACGAACTGCACCAGCTGCAGCATATATACCCCCAGGTCCAATACAGCTCCCCCACCCAAATCCTTCATCCTGAAACCGCACGGAACGACTCAATCCCCCCGCAAAGATGCCCCACTACTCACAAAAGCGTTAGATCTGAAGATTGAAAATTACTATGGACCTGAACCGCGGAGGGTTAACAAAGCTTGTTAAATGCAAATAAATATCTTACAGGTTCCTCTCAATCTCGTTAATTTCGACCCCGAATTGAATGTTGATGTGATAGATGTCCCCAAGCCCGCCAGAAGATATGTGCTTATCCAAAGCGTCGTAAGCAGGAAAGAACCGCGACCACATCCCCTCGAGGAGGAACAATTTCTTTTCGCGCGCCAAGTCCACGAGGGACTTGACCTGGTTGTAAGTCATGCCCAGCGGCTTCTCACACAACACGTGTTTGCCATTTTCTAACATTAGTTTAGCTACTTCGTAGTGTTGCAAATTCAAAACACTGACGAAAACAATGTCTGGAAATAAGAAATGAATCTATGAATGTATTAGCAGATGAATAGCATGAAATTTGAAACTACTGTCCGTTCCACTACAGCTTTAATAATATGTAGATGATTACATGGTCAATAAGTCAGCATTATTTCAAAAGAAACAAGTTATAAAGAAAAATAGAGATGTCTTGAATGCCTTGAATACCTGTATACATAATTATGCTACTAAAACTAATGAGCCTACAGACTGTGCATCCGTTATAATTATAAGAGCCCATTTATTTTTATTTTATTGGATGCAATAGCTGTTATTGCCTACGTTCACTGTACAGTGTTTTACAATGTTAATTATTTTTGCCATGTGCTATTAAAACAGAAATCTGTGAATAAACCAAAACCGACCACGAGGCCCTTAAGCGCAATACGCACCACCCGCAACAAAAAGTTGCCGAGCTATGTGTCGTCGGGTCGGCGGCTTTGGTGTGCATTGCGCATTTAAGGCGATCAGTGCCCTCACAGTGGCGCCCTCATCTTTTATTTCTCGCGAAGTACATTATTTATCTAAAATTCACACGTACCGATTGAAGCTAAGGTTACAAACAATAAATTCTATAAAATATAGTTCGTTGTTAGTGAGTAGGCAATAGGGATGTTGACTATTTTTTTTATTTTATGTTACATAAATTACCTCTCAAAAAAAGAAACATTGGTAAAAGAATTAATTCGCTAGCATGAAAACTGCCCGAGATATCACAGTGTGAAATGCACACAAATGGACTCGATCAAAAACGCTCCATACTAATGGCTTGCACGTTATGACGTCACGCCTTGCAAGTTTGTATGCAACGCATAGGAAATTTGTTCTGCAGTTATATTAAATATTGTGTTTATCAAAATGGTTTCTTCAACAAATTTGCTATACATTTTACGGACTAATTAAAGGTATCATTTATTTTTATAAATTTTATACTTTTTAAATGGACTTGTCCACCCAACTTTGAAGGGTCATAAAACAAATAATATGCAATATATAAAACCAAGAGGTATACAAGCCACTCTAAAAGTTTAATATGTTTACGATTTTTATTAGTATTTCGTTATTTTATTCATTAGTCAACATCCCTATTGTGCAAAAAGTGGCCACTTTTTGCACATTTGTCTACTACTACTACATTACTTCTATTATGTACTTAGCAAGCAATCAATTTAATATAATGAGGGCACCACCACAGAATATATAATAGTACTAACGTACAGAAGTCGGTCCCCGCGAGGACCATCAAATAATAAGCTACTCTCGCTGCACGGCAATAAAGTACAATTTCAAACTGCACAGCGCTGCGTGGATAAAATTATATGCACCTACGAAGAAGAAAGAGAGGCGTCTCTTTCTGTCGCATAGCTCTGTCTCAACCGACACATTTCGGGGTTGCTACTCGCTAGTTACTGATATCATGGAAAACATTCGTTATGCCCATGAATAAACAATGAAATTACTAATAGGTACCTACTTATAAAATAAAATAAATCTACCTAATAGGTGACCTGAGCATATTTAAAGAGCATAAATAATAAGTATTTCTAAGTAGTTAGAGAAGCTCGATGGCGCAGTGGTATAGCGCCTGGCCCAACGATTGCGGAGGTTAAGCAACTTTTGCAAGGGTCGGTTATGGGATGGGTGAAAAAAAAATAGTATTTTTTAGCTTTTTTTCTTTACTGGTGCCATATTTCGAACTTCGTTACAACTAAGTATGTAAATATGTATACAAAAAATACAATAAACTTTGGTAGGTAGGTAGGCACGTTAGTAATTAAGTATCAAAAACGAAGTGCATGCAGTTTCGCATTCGGCGCTTGACTGACTCGTTTCGTTGGTGACGTTCACGCGCTGCGCTCTCGTCGCTTGCACACGCCGCGGCCGCGCGTTTCGGTCGGCGCGGTGATATCCCTCGACAATGGCCCTCTTGGAGTGGGCCGCGAGCAGTAGGCTAATATAAAAGTTTAAGCGCGGAGTGATACCCCCCTGGCACCACTATGCGGACACTTATCGCCTTAGGTTGTCAGCTGCGTTAAGCGGGACACGCGCGCGGGTCGATATAGATTGATGGTTTTCCGACGGACAGATGCTTGCAGTGCATGAGTAAACTCTAATCTATGTCGACCCGCGCGCGGGTCCCGCTTAACGCAGCGGACAGCCTTAAAGAATATAGCGACAAGTAATGCTGCAATATGTGTAGTGCGAAGATAAAATAGGAGTATTAGCGTACCAACATCGGCATCGCGTGCCAAGGCATCGTAGCCTTCATACGCAGAGGCGACGTGATGCAGCGACGCCAACCTGTGGACGCGCTCGATGTCTTTGCCAGCGATGGCTACAGCCTTGTGCTGCTCGGCCGGCAGCGTCGCCATGGCCGTGAGGAAATCGTGGGCTATCATACCCACACCAGCAATGCCCCATCTTAGTTGCGTACTCATCTGAAAACAAATCGTTTTGTTAAATTGCAATCATCTTCGTCTTCATTCACATGATCCCGTTTAAATTATTCCATTAGCATTGTACGTGAGTACTATTATATTATTCTGTGATTGTCCTTTGTTTGACGTAGGTTTGTAAATGCCTCATAGTAACGCGATTCCTAAACGCGATATTTTTACTAAGCTTTTGAGACTTTCACAAAAAAAATATCACCTTTTATGGTCTTGTACTTCTTTTTATGCTGCACTATTTGGGGATTTAATTTTTAATATTTCTTTACCTCTTTAAAATATCTATGTTGCGGCATAATACCGGTTTTATCATTGTTATTTTTGCAAGACGGTCACTCTATCTATATTGATTTGATATAGATTTGACTTTAATCCTTACTTAGTTGTTTTGTTAGAATAACTGTTACCGTCCTGGGGGGTATTACAACTTCTTATAACTTTAACTAAAATTAATGTCCATATTAATGGACACCATAACTACTAAAAAATAAATTAAAGCAACAGTTCGATCCTTATGTCCATTTATTGAAATGGACATAAGGATCGAACTGTTGCTTGTTGTTGTTGTTGTTGTTGCTGTTGTTGTTTATAAAACAACAAATATTTAAAAAAGGTAAAATCGAAATATTTTTTTTACAAAAAATACTTAAATTAGACCACCATTGTGCAGTGAATTATCAGTAATATAATTTTTAACACAATCTCTTAATCGACCTGGAAGGGGTTAAATTGTAACAAAGTCTTTGCCTATTGTTAAATATTATTATTGTAGATAATTTATGCAACTATTGTGCCACTATTGAAGTCAACGTTTGTCTAAGTCGTGTTTTATGTGTTATCTAAACATGTGTTATGGTCGCTTATCTTTCTGATAGCGGTGAATGATTATCATCATGATTATTGTTTGCGAAGAGAAAAATAGATTTTAGTTTTCACTTTCTTGCTAACAAAAGTGAATTAAATTGATAACAATTAGGAATAATTTATTAATAAAAGTAGAGGCAACTACGGAATCGATCGTATATAGATATAGTTCTCAAGCAGTGGCTTGGAAATGGAATGAACGGAGCTAGATATATTTTTTCTAACCGGTTCAAAGGGAGGCAGGTAACTAGAGAGACACTGACCTGATTGCTTTGATAGACGCAATGCAAGCGCCAGCGCCGACTGCAAACTGATTACTGAGCATAAATATTAAACTGCACTTTATAAAACAGTAACTTGATGCTTTGGTGCATGTATGAAAAACAACACAACTTCTATCAAGTATAAAATTAATATAGAACGTTAGTCGATTAAATCTTTTTATCATTTAAGATAAACGCATAAAATGTTGAGCTCTAAGTACTTATGTGTTATCTTGACTTTAGTTACAGTATGTCCACGATTTGTCCTCGCGCTGCCAGTCACTCAATGAATTGCCTTACAGAGGCTTAGATGTACATAGCAATGTGATAATTGAACTGGTGTTATGTTTATGACTATGCCTTATTCCAGAGAGGTATTTATAGACGCATAATAACGTTCTAGGCGCTTTTAATACGTAGTTAGTAGGTTGGCTCGCACTTGGTACGATTCCGTTGGTCAAATGGGTTAATTAATATTTGTTATTGCTTCAGTAGTTCGACGCCTGAGTTTTATTGCGAGTTTGTTTATGGCTGTAATTTGAATTGATGTGTTTGAAATGAGTAACAGGTCAGATCTGTTATTAGTGGAGTATGTGCCGTTAACCGTTCCCAAGACTCCTTAGTTGTGGATGGTGGCGATATTAATGTTGAATGAGTCTTCAAAATGAAACGTGGAAAAACGCCCGAAAGGGTATTACAGTTTTTCGCAATCTACTAGAACTATTGTTTAACAGAAAACTCAGAAAAGTAATGAACAATTAATAAATTCACCTTACCACAGAATAAATAGTACAACCTTACGCCCATGTCAATGTTGCGAAATACCGGTGGTGGCAGTAACGGTACCCGGCCGATATCCCGACCGGTATTTTGTATGGCATTACCGCAGCTGTTGCGGAACACCCTTGAATAGCGCGTTACCGCATACCCATCGGGATATCGTTACCGCCACCGGTACAGGATTATGTATTCTGTGGTACAGGGTACAGGAAACCGGTCAGATTTGAGTAGGCCTTTACTTGGCTCTACATGATATCTGATAATTTTTGATAATGCGAGACATTCGTATGTATAGTCTCGTCATGTTTTTGCTGGGATCATTGTCACCGGCGTCACCGCATCTAATAAGGCGATTCTAAAAGAAAGCAGAATTATTCGTGATACTGAACTCTTTTTGCTTGTAACCCGCGTATAATTACTGTGTCCTACCCTACCCTAATATTTCGAGCCGTCTCATCTCGCCATAGCCGGGTTGATGTGTGTGGCGGTGCTGATCCGCTACTGTACGTTCCTACGTTCGGATAACGCCTGGTTGAGGGCGAGGGCGAGGTGAAAGACGATGCTGATCCGTTTCCGATCCGAGCAGCCCCCCTGATTACGTAACTCTGTTGCTGACAATTTCTCAATTGAAATCGATTGGAACCGCAGTTACATTGCTGCTTTAAGATAGTTGTCACATTGGTTAACTAAAGCAGCAATGTAATGTAACTGCGATTTCTGTCAGAGTTGATTGCAACAAAGCTACAAAATCAGGGTGCTGATAATATTTATTTTATTGAATAAGAAAATATCGACACGACACCACAACTTTTAAAAACGTCTCTCCGTTTGCTGTCAATAGCTTGGAGCTAGACAAAATACATAACCTGACTAATGCCCGGCTTCTGAGATACTTATCAGCAGATTATCGGAGGTTTAACTTAACGGAGGGGTCCACATTATGTGGTTTATAGTTAATTTTATTACATAACCAGATAATGTGGACACTGGACCCCTCCAATAAAGTGAAACCTCCAATAAAGTACCTACCTCAGCAGAAACCGGGGGTGAGTATGCTTTTCGCCATTCAAGTGAAAATGCTAAATCTGGCATCTTTCCCACCCTATAGGTACACAATAAAAAATAGTAGTACGCTTCAAGTAAGTACATCGCACAAATTGAACCTACTTTTTTTTTCCCGAATTCAGAAATTTCAGAATTTATGACATGACCTCTTATTTCCAGGCATTTTCCTGACTGGTTAACAATTTATCTCTTTTATTTGCCATACCATACAGCGAGAAAGAGATGTCACTACCTATACTTACAGCAACTTCTAATAATTTTAATAATAATGGTAATCATTTACAGAGTCTTATCTTTATAGTTCTGTAACTTAAAAAAATATATTTTAATTATTAGTAAGCTTTAATAAATAAAATAAACCAGGAAAGCGGAGCGCGGCGGTACAAAACCTAACAAAAGTACAACATATCTTACAATGTTTGATTCTTTTTTTGTTTGGAAGGGTATCAAGCAAGAGTGGTCACATTTTAGTATTGGACCCTGGACTTGGAAGATACATAAGGGAACTCCTCAAAGTTAGATAGGATATGTATGAATTAGTGATTGAGATAATGGTAGGTAGGTTTATGACAATCCAAAACAAATTGGGTTATTTATCATTTATATTCATTTATTTATATAAAACACATGTTAAAGTATCACTTTCACATCAATAACTGAGATAGTAGTCAAGTGTGATGGCCTGAAAAACATACCCTGTTAGGGTGTTGCTAATTATGATATATTATCTTGTTACCTAATTATTAAATTAAAAAATAATCATAGAGCAAAATAATTAACATAATAGATTGATATTTAGAGAGCTTCCCGAGGATTAAAAGAGAGATTGAGCTATGGTCTGCAACGTTCTGGACTAGACTTGGACCATGGACTACAAAGGCACAACAGAACTCCTTAAAAACAAACAGCATGAATTTGGAAATTAAGTTATGGGCATTATAGGTACCTACTATTGAAAATATTATATAAAGTTAATAAATATTTACACGCTTACATACCTACCCACTTCTCAAGCTCACTAGACATGAAATAAAACACTTTTTAATGGATACTGGCGCGGTTTTATTGAAAGTACTTCGGTAACTAATTAGTTGGTAAGTATTTGGTTTGATTTTTTATTTTCCCAACGTTTGGGAAAATAAAGTCAGGGGAGACTGAAGCTGCTCGACAGCCTCCCCTAAAACGACAAACAGCTTCAAAGCTGTTTTTGTTTTTATTTTCAGGTTTTTTAATCAGTTTTTATCTAACAAAAGTTTGAAGTACCTACCTATTTACAAACAATAAGCGTTTAGAAATAATATTAATATTAAATATAGGGAGAGTATTGAGAATTTAATAATGAAAAATAATACAGTTTTTTTTGTTGTAGATATCAAAAACGGAAATAAAAGTGGCAAGCAATTAATGTGAGAAATGATAATAGGTACTTACTCGTTGGTCTTCAGGCATGTTTCAGGTTTTATAGTGACGAAAAAACATAATAATTAAACGATTATTATTCACTTTGATGAGTTGAAATCACTTTTAGATTGAGTAAAAATAGGAGATAATTAATACCTACTTTTCTAAAAATTATATTGGGATTGAAAGCTGTTATGATTATGCTGTGGTTTCAAACGATCGATTCTTATTTCAGATATCGCAAGTCAATGAATTAAATTTTATTTAATAGAATAGAGTCTCGTGATCTTGATCACTTTTTCGCTTGATTGATTGATTGTAGACATGAGGCGTATTTATCGTAACAGATAAAAACAACAGATAATTAAATGTAACTGTTTCGTCCTGTTACGAGCGCTATGAAATAACAGTTACTCAAAGGAACAGGCGAAACAGTCTGTTCTTACCGTCTTCACTGTTCCAAATACTCCACTGTACCCTGTACCGAACTGTTATGCCTGTTATCAGAGTAACAACCTGTTTGCATTGTTCCGCCTGTTACTTGGAACAAGCGCTACCTCACTCTAACATATGCAAAGAAAAGAGACAAAGCTTGTTATTTTTACCTGTTATATAAACCGACCATATCAAAAATACATTTTAGTCCATTGAAAA
Organism: Agriphila straminella; assembly: GCA_950108535.1. Lineage (NCBI taxonomy): Eukaryota > Metazoa > Arthropoda > Insecta > Lepidoptera > Crambidae > Agriphila > Agriphila straminella. The sequence continues at coordinate 5,439,070 of OX467306.1, read as the reverse complement.
CCTTAGTAAATTCGACTTTGTAAATTGGTCGTGCTATACTGTTCCTGTGTGAGTGTTTGTTTATGACCTTCTTTTTTTTTTGTGGCAACAGAGTTTGACTGTTTTGCCATTTGCCAATGTCAAGTTAAACGGTGGGAAACAGGGATATCGGGTGTTATTAAAATTATAATTTAATTTTTTGAGATTATTAAAGGATATTAAATCGCGTATTATTTGTGTAGGCATGCAGGGCCGATATTGTAGATTAAATTTTTTTTTTCTAATTTATAGTATCGGCCCACACAAAGCCCTGCTTTGTGGCAAGGGCTTACTACTAGTTCAGCTCTTAGATTACGTAAGTCTGTTCCTAACAATTCTCGATTAAAAGTGCAGTTACATTGCCGCTTTAAGTAACGTCACATGTCACATTGGTTCTTACTAAAGCAGCAATGTAACTGCGATTTCTGTCAGAGTTGCAACAAAATTACGTAATCAGCCTCCGGGCTTGCTAGATCGCTTAAGGCTCGTTCACACAAGCGACCTTTTCGCATTGAACATCAAGAGCGGTAAAAAAAACGCGCGTCGAAAAAAACGCTCGCGTGTGTACGATCACATAGGCAAAGCAAGACATGCGGGCGGGTGTAGGAAAATGGAATGTCTAGTGCTGCCAGTTGTTAGGGAAAAGAAAAGAAGTATTGCAATGTAAATGATTGACATGAAAATTCTTGGAAAAATGCCTGATCGTCTAGCAGTGAAAGGGATGGCGCTGTATGCGATTAATAGCACCATCCCTTTCTAATAAGGTTGAAAATCGGTTGCACCAGTTTTTTTTAACTATAATGTATATTTTCTAACTTTATTTTTAAAAATTGGTAATTATTTTTGTTTTAATTACTGCCATCTATCGCAATTTAAGTAAACTGCTTAATGAAGGTATGCAAGCAACTTCATTAGGTGACATGATGGTTCACCGAATAAAAACGCTAGATGACGCGGGTGCGCCGTAACTGCTGTATTGGAAAAATGATTTTGTAATATTAGATTTTACTTCTTTGTAACAAAGCTTAGTCTTGTTTAACGTAAAAAGTTCAGTTTATGATCATAAAAGCTTTTTAGCAAGCTTTTTCTCTTTTCTTCATATAAAGTAGCCAATAAGTTAGACAAAACAAGCGCTTGTTCCACGGAACAGGCGGAACAATGTAGGCAAATTGTTACGACATGGCTGTTATTTTCTGTAACAGGTTGTTGGCACTGTTATTTTAGTGTAACAGGAACAGTTGTAACAGGTAGGCAATTTACCCTGTTACAACCCATGTCTAATTGATTGATGCCTCCTCCTTCTCCTCCCTCCCTCAAAAAAATAGTCTGACAGTGACACTGACTGACGTGAAAACTGACCAGTGTTGCCAGACCCGATCAAAACTTTTGCCCACGAAGGTTGTAAAATTGACCTTTCCGACACAAATCGCCCATAATCGTTAAAACAACCCCTCTCTTTTTCATTTCAGACAATTCACGTGTGGCGGAATCTACACCTTGATACCCTTTGTACCTAGATAGAACAATCTTAATGAGGGACTTTCCAGGCAACGTTCCTTAAAAATCTACTAGATGGCGCTATCCAATTCCCAACAACTTTACTTGATACTATGGTATATGAATGTGCTATCTACAGTAATAAAGAGTAAAAAACATAATTATGATTTTGACAATTTGTTTTCATTGTAATCTTTCAGTGATATTGTTGTGAATATTGAAATGTATTATTAGGTACTATGCGTGAAGACCTTGTAACTTTCTTGGGCTCGATATCCGTCGACCAATTAGTCAAAACTACGGTTCTTGGACACTAGCAGCGCTATAATTTACTGTACGGTCAGCAGCACATAAAGCCCAAAACTGTCAAAAATCTCCAATGAATTTAGAACTTTAAAGTTTTTGTTTTTATGTTTAAAATTGAATGAGAATATTTGACAGTTTGTGGAAGCCCAGCGTGCAGTCTACTGTACACTTAAACGGTCAAGCATGGCTTTTCAAGCATGTACGTACACGTAATTACCACCACCTATTTGGGGGCGTGGCCTACCTTTGATAAAGTAGCCGGCAAACATCTTGAAATCGGGTAGGGGTTGCGCAGAACACGTATTTTGGGAATGCGTAGCGGTGAGGTACGCGCGCACTATGGGTCGTTGCAAGTGAACATAGGCGAACTCATCCCCACTCCGTCGAAAGAGCGGCAAGATGTTTGCCGGAATCTAGGCCACGGTAATCACGTGATACCTACGTGCTTGATATCAAGCCGTCAAGCATCGCCCGATTTACATGACAATGACAAGCCATGCCTGACCGTCGCGTACATGCAGAGTTGAAGAAGCGCAACGAACCGGAAAAAACCGGCCAAGTGCATGACTTTTTTTAAGATAAAAATGACTTGATTTATTTTTGGTGAAAGTTTTCAATACATTGTCAATAGACATGAAATAAAACACTTTAAACGGATACTAGCGCGGTTTTATTGAAAGTACTTTGGTAATTAGTTGGTATTTGGTTTGATTTTTGATTTTCCCGACGTTTCGGCACCTTTGCAGCTGCCGTGGTCACGGGGGACCACGTGACCACGGCAGCTGCAAAGGTGCCGAAAAAATCAATATGATGGTGTGACGATAGGTACTTTTAATTCATATTATGTATTATGTATAGGTGCCGGCATATAACTTGGCAAGACATTTAACTTTATTAATTAAGTACCTACTTCAGTACATTGAAAAATTATTTAAGCTTATACACTTAATAAAATCTTTTGGCATACATAAATCTACTTAAGTTAAATTTCACGATAACTTTATATCTTTATAATATTATGTATAATAATCTAGGGAACTATAGGTCTTTCAGTACATCATGTTCTTTTGCAATAAGTATAAATGTGTGACTATTTGTTCCTTATGCAAAAAAAGGCATACATGAGACAAAAGATGCGCAGTAGCTATAAACACTAAACTCGGCGCATCTTTTGTCTCATCTTTGTCTTGCCAAGTATATGCCGGCACCTATACATACATACGGCTCGACATGCACTTGGCCGATTTTTTCCGGTTCGTTGTGCTTCTTCAACTCTGCATGTACGCAACGGTCAGGCATGGCTTGTCAAGCACGTACATTTTTCAGCTTGACACTCAAATTTTGATCATCTAGGGGCGTAGCTTGACATCAAGCACGAAGTAGGTATCACGTGATTACCGTGGCCTAGATTCCGGCAAACATCTTGACGCTCTTTCGACGGAGTGGGGATGAGTTCGCCCATGTGCACTTGCGAACGACCCATAGCCCGTTTAAGGGTACAGTACATAGTACATTATAGCGCTGCTATTGTCCAAGAACTTGACTCTTGACTCATTGGTCGACGGATATCGAGTCCAAGAAAGTTACAAGGCCTTTACGCATAGTAATAAATAATACATTTCAATATTCACAACAATATCGCTAAAAGATTAAATATAATAAGTACTTCTTGGTTTTTTACGATGGTACTCTTTATTACTATAGATAGCACATTCATATACCATAGTATCAAGTAAGGTTGTTGGGAAATGGACAGCTCCATCTAGTAGATTTTTAAGGAACGTTGCCTGGAAAGTCTCTCATTTTACGAAAGCCGCACTTTAGCCACTCTAATGTCTGAGCGACTATGTTCGACTGAAAATTTTTAGCCAAAACTAGGAGCCCAGTCAACCTACACCAGTAAAACTGTTTTTATCTGTGAAATCTTTAACGGAGGTGCAGCGGCGGGACTATTGGCTAAAAACAATGAAGCTAATGTAAACTGTAATTAGAATAGAATAGAACAGAAAATGTTTATTCAGCAAAACAGTTACAAATAAAAATATAAAATTAACATCAAAACACATTTTTTGCTGAAACGGTAACATCTAAGCTTGTGCCGCTGTCTGAAACAGTAGCGCTGGTTTTCAGATGCAACCGTGGTGGTATCAATAATTATACATATTTGTATATAGTCAAAACTACATAATCTAAATTAAATTAAATTCAAAATTAGACATAATAATTATTATGTATGTGATACATTGCTGCTTTTCTTAAGTAAGTTTTATTTAATTTTGTGCCAAAACGATGTAGCAAAGCAATGTATTACATAGGCACCCATTACACACATAATCCAGACCGTGCGAGACTGACAAAGATTGACAGAGATACACTGTGTAACGTTGTTCGCGAGCTGTTTCAATCTGGCGCGATCGGCCCTAAGATTACGTAACTCTGTTGCTAACATTCTCGATTGAAATCGATTGAAAGTGCAGTTACATTGCTGTTTTAAGTAAGATAGTTCGCATATTGGTTCTTAAGAAAGCAGCAATAAAACTGCGATTTCTGTCAGAGTTGATTGCAACAAAGTTACAAAATTACCCCCCTGGCGTGATCAGATTGTGCTGGATTGTCAATCTACTTTTTTTTCGAGGTAAATAGTATTTTTTTCAAAACATTGAAAAATATAGTACTTACATTTATTTTTAATTAGCTTCCGCCCGCGACTACATCCGCGTGGATGGACATTCGAAAAAACATAAAGTTGAACAGAGAACCTTCTCCTTTTTTGAAGTCGGTTGAAAATATTGGATCGGAGATAAAATTAATAATTTAAAATATAGGATACTTTTTATCTCGTCAAAGGTACCGTAGGTATTTTTATTTTTTTAAAACATTGAAATAAATATGTAGTAGACACTTTTGGGAAATTTATAAAAAATATAGCCCATGCATGCCCCAATTTATTTTAACTAGCTTCCACACGCGACTACACCCGGGTGGACATTCAAAAAATCCCCTCAAAAAACCAACATACAAATGAACAGAGAAACTCCTCCTTTTTTGAAGTCGGTTAAAAACATCGGCAGGCTGATTATCTAAATAGAAACCAACTAGCGACTGGTCTCATTTGACAGAATAATGTGATACATTGCTACTTCTTTTTGGGGTAAAAAAAAACATACCAAAGAAAAGTAGCAATGTATCACATTCATCTGTGAACTGAAACCGGTCGCTAGGTGGATTTTAATTAGATAATCAGTCTGCCGATCGCAGTAGATTAGGCTAGTTGTCAGTCTACCGTGGCAGAAAGAAAGCGCGCGTGTCAGCGGCAAGGTGATATCCCTCGACCATGGCTCGATTGAGTGAGCCGCGAGCAGTAGGCTAATATAAAAGTACAAGCGTGGAGTGAAGTTCGTTTTGAGATGACTCTATAAGAAGAAACGTCAATGAATATCCAAACTTAGCTGTGAATTTTTGTGTTTCGGTACTTTGTGCCAAGTGTTTTCAAGTGCTCTTTGGTGATTTCCAAAATTGCCCATATTTTACCGGTTCCAAGATTTTTCCGCCCTTAAATCCTAAAATTGCTCATGGTATGGGCAATTTTCCACGATCTGGCAACACTGCGACAACAAATTACTTTACTTTTTGACAATTGACAAAGAGTAAAGTACCTAATTTAGGAAAAGAGCGCCCGCCCACTCGTGGCAATTTTTGAAAAGTATCGATTTGAAAGGCCACTAGCGCCTCTGGAAATCGATGCGGAACTACTGACATTAAATCGCTGAAAATGTGTTTTTTTTTCTTTTTCTCTTGCAGCTTGCAGTCACCTATCGCCGAGGAAATTATAAGTACTTCGTGCAACACTTATAATTTCCTTGCCTATCACCTTGTTTCGACGTTGTTCACACGAGCGTATTTTTAACGCCCGATTCTCCATAAAATTGTGACGCTATTTGAAAAATTAAATAAAATGGAACTAAAATTTTTCAGTACAAAATATAGTCAGTGCTGCCAAATTACTCGTGATTTTTACGTGCTTACATAGAACTTATGGTAAAGTAAACTCTTTATAGTCAAGCTGTTATGTTCTATTCGAAGCGTGCGTAGCTACGAACAATAGTAAGTTGTCCATTAAGTGGTACCTAATGTGATTAAGTAAAAATAATCTAGTCTATTTTTCGACTTTTCACTAAATTTTAACGTAAAATTCCCGTTTAGTTTTTTTTACTACTGCTCCCTAGACATGAGGTCCGGGCCTTTTTATCTATAATTTTTCATTCACTCCAGTTCTCGCGTGTATTCTTCTCGCACTTTCATGCTTCATACGGTATCTTTCTAGCATTCATCACCAATTTTATTCTTTAGCGGGTGGGATGCTCGTTTAGCTGATAACCTATTTTTTTTTCTTTATTATTTCCAACACAGGGGTAAATAAGATCGCACACATATTTTTTTTCAGTCCTCTTGTTTTTAACTACTTCATAAGTTCTATTTTTCTTTTTCTATACATTTTTCTAAGTATTTTCTTTCTTTATTAATATTAAGTACTTACATGTTTCATTTTCTATCTTTTTTTCACAATATCTAAATTCTAATAACTACTCAATTTAGTTCTTAGTTGTTTCCATTCCAATATTGAATGTGTTATTAACTTAAGGTGGTTCGATGAGCTCAGTAGCGCCACCAATGGAAATAAATCAATTACGATTTATCAAGGGTTCAGATTAAAAGTTTTGATGATTTTGCGCAAATAAAAGACTAAAATGCATTTTCTAAATATAGTTTCAAGAACTCAAACTTAAGCAATAAGTCGTGCATGTCACTAGTGCCAAAAGTGGCCACATTTAGCAATTTTGACATTCATAACTTATTGTTTATATTTGAGGCCATGAAAAAATATTTAAAAATTGCACATTTCTCTTCTATTTGCGCAAAATATCCAAAACTTTTATTCTAAGCCCTTGATACAACGTAAATGATTTATTTCCATAGTTACTACTTAAACGCTTGAACCATGTAACAGGTTTTCGAATTAAAAACAACCAACAACCGCACTCTGGGGCCTTACTATGAGCTCTTATAGCAGGACTTATATTGAACGGTCTTACTTTTTCGTACTATGACCTCAACGGTTAGTATGAAAGCAGGCCTTAAGCAGTCCTGTTTAAGGCCTGCATTTGAACTGAACGGTTTCTTATTTGCTGATGGTAAGCCCCCAGAACTTCGGAACGCAGCCCAGCCACAGAATATAATACTCTGCCCAGCCCAGCTGATCGCTGTCATTTTTGTTGACATCTGCCATCTGTCTGCCCACCGACGTCGATTGAAATAAATAAAATTAAAATGAAATAATATTCGTTTGCTTGCTGTGCGTTGGTTGTCATGTTAAAATGTAGCTATTTATTGTGATACAAGAACACCTCTAAGTTTTTTCGAAGAATATGGCGTTAGTTTTAAGAAGAACGTATCTAAATGCTAAAGGTCATTTTGTGTTGACGACGAAACCACGAATAAAATGCAGCTCCAATGCGTTGTCCTTCGTTTTCCGAACATATTGTGATGAAAAGATTAACAATCAAGAATTCAGTAATAGCACGATTTTGGTCGAAAACGGATACAACGTCCAGGAACTTCCAGTTGTGATACGAAAATGGAAGGACTGGACAGAGGTAAATGAGGCTCCTGCTGGCAAACCTTCCACCGCTGACTCCGCCAACTACGACATGATACAAGCTGAATTTAAACAATGTGTCGATCTAAGAGATGTATTTTCCTTATTGTCTAAGTGTACAAAAATTACTCCACATATTGCATTAGGTGCCATGGAAAGAATTTATGACATTGAGAAGGAACCTAATGCTCTTATAGACAAGGTCAATCGTGTACATTTGGCCAAAGGTGCTATTTTGGATAAATTGTTAAAAGTAGTCACCAAGACTGAAGATACTCAGACTATTCTACATATTTTGAAGTCCATATCTTCATTTATGGAGCCTTATAAATATAAATTTTGTGATGAATTATTGTTCAGGACAATAGACAATAAAATGACAGTCGAGCAAATTTGTACATTTACTAATTTTCTAATCCAGAATAAGTGTAATTCAAAATATGCAGAAACTATTGACAAATTGTGGGTCGGCTTTGTTGAAAAGGAATCCGATATAAATGAAGTTAATATTGCAAGTGTCTTTGATATTTTACCAGGGCTTAAAGTAAGTAAAAGAATTATTCTATCTCTGTTAGAGCAGAAGTTGTCTGATTTGTGGTTCAAAATTAAAGTACCTGTAATGCAAGACATTCTTAATAGTTTTTTGGATGAGAAATATTTGTCTATAGACTCGTTTGCTATTGTTGGTAGATGGCTCCACATGAATATTCATGCATTGGATGAAGACTCTTTGCTAGATATAGTTACCAAAATAACTAGGCTTAAGTATACAGATGATCAAATTGAGAGAGCTCTTGAAAAATATATGAAGTTAAAGGCAGACAAAATTGAATCCCACGTTCTTATCGTTGGGATTTTGAACCATTGTATGCAGTTTCAGATACGCAACAAACATATCTTGAATTCTTGCAGTATTTTTTTTGTAAAAAAGTGCAGGAATATTCCTATAAGTTTCATTAAGTCACATATATACCCTTATGGTTATCTGAATTATGTTCCTAATGATAGTGATTTTTGGGATTTGATTGAAGAAATTTTACTCGAGAATTATTCTAAAATAAATTCTGAAGATTTGTCTTTGATAATGTTGTCTTATATTTATGTAGGAAAGTATCCTTCCAAACTAGTTAGTAAAGTTTTCAGCCCAGTTTATTTAGTGAGAGTGAATAATAATAACCCTAAGGCTTTGAGAAATTTTACTTTGGTAGACACTGCTTTATCATTAGAGTGTACAACCGATTATGCTGGGCCCTTTATACCAAAAGACCAGTGGTCCAAACCTGTGGTGCAAGACAGCAGAATAAAAAATATTGTGTCTAAAATATATCCTAGCCTAAAAGCTGTAGTAGGTAGTGATGATAGATTGTCAACAGATGTGATGGTACCTCACTTTTCTGACAGAACTTATTTAATTGATGTAATGTTACATGCTCCCGGGCTTGATGTTTCAGCATACAACTGGAAAACCATGTCTTCCAGAAATGAAAACATAGCTGTGTTAATTCATTTGCCTGACCATTATTGCTCAGGCAATACACATTTGATAGGGCCACAAGCTATGAGGAAAAAACATTTGAAAATATTGGGATTTAAAGTAGTCAGTGTCAATTATTCAATTATTAGTAAATTTTATACTTGTTTTAATACAAAGGGCTTGAGACAGTATCTTATAGATAGCATTAACAGTGCAGAGGAATGTGTTTAATAAAAAAAACATTAATATTATAACTCCTTCAAATTTTGAATTAATATGATTTACAATTAAAAAAAAATGCAAATCAATGTACCACATGACATTTTTTAACTTTTATGTAAAGCACAGACATTTTTGCATTTTTTTTATTTAGTATAAATATTTTACTTTTCATTCTCCTGGGAAAAATTGGGTGCATTATGCTTGCATTAATGAATGTTATTATTTTCATGCTTTATGAAGTTTAGATGTAATAAAGACTTTATTATCGTGCCACGATTTTAGCTACATGTGCATAGTTTAAGTACCGATATCTAAACAAATTTTTAATTGAAAAAAAGTGATATACTTAATAAGTATACAATATATTATGTTTATAATACAGTATAAGTAAAGTGACTTATTTTGTTAAAGGGTTTTTGTAAATAAAAGATAATTATTAGATTTATCATTAATTTATTTCATTATACTCATAACATCTTTCTCTTAGATTTACTCACTGGCTAATTCACTAGATTTATTATTTGAATATTTTAATAATTTCTTAAACAACGTTTACTTTTCGAAATATTTCTCTATTAAAAACTCGTTCCAGATCAAAAGATTTATGAAAAAGGTTATAACACCACGCGAGAGCGTCATGGGCTGTCAGCCTGGTTATATTAAAAGGGTTTTGGTAGATAAAGTTTCGATCGATTCTAATTAGACTGCAAATTACAGACGATAGTCGCAATTATACATTACATTACATAGGATAGGTTATATGAGGCAAAAATCTTTGTAATTCGAAGTCAATATGGCTTATAAGGTTTTTAAAGGTAAATTATTTACGCGGACAAAGATGTATCTAAACGTCAATGAAATCACAGATAGAATAATGGCTTTAAACGTTAATCGACGTTGTTTTCATTGATTACCCATAGCCAGGTTTGACTACATAAGTAAGTAATAATTTTATAGCCATAATGTTGTATCACAGCAACTCTAGCCTGATTATTAAATCGTAAAGGATGTGTTACGCTGAATCACAGCCTAAAATCTAAATCGTAATTAAACATCAATAAACTTGACAGAATTACGTACAGTCGCTAACACGTTTCGTGTATTACCTGCTAAAAGAAATTTAAGGTATAAGCCTTCGATCAAGAATGTCCTAGATAACGCTTCACGACTTAAAACAGTACGCAAAAATGGCACCTCAAATAGCGTCACACTTACAAACTTGGCGCTTATTTTGTACATAATCACCTCCTATTTTGTGCAAACTCACATTTTATCACTTATTTGTACAAAATAACCTTATTTTGTACAAAAACATATCTTTTTTCACTGAATACTTTGTGCAAAATAGGCGCCCAGTTTGTAAGTGGGACGCTATTTGAGGTGCCATTTTTGAGACTCTGACCGGACATCTAGGGTATTCTTGATTGAAGGTATAAGCTTAAAAAATTGATTTGAGTTAGCATAAACGTTGGTGACGACTGTACTTAATTGGCTATATACATAACTTCACGGACTTGGAGTAAGGCTAAACATACGATTGAATTTACGAACACGACTTTAATCCTATCTGCAACAGGTAACTATGTAAGTATGTGCATTTGTTTGATTTACAACTATGTTTAATTAGTTATCGTGACGTCTCTAACACACAACAATGTAGGTAGGTAATTTCGAATGCTATAGTTAGGTACAAAGGTACAGTCACGTCTAAAAATATGTATACAGTTTAGAACTTTGTCTCTTTGTAGCTGTCATTTCTGTTTAAAAAAGTAGTAGCTTTTTGAATGACAAAGTTCTTAACTGTATACATATTTATAGACACACCACACATTATAGTAACTGTACATATCATAGCTCATTGAAATATGAATTTTGTAAATTAACTTATATCGCCACGGCTTCACTACATAACCTAATGAATTATTATGAGCTTTGGCACATTTTAGTGAAGTTATTTTATTAACTACAGAGTCCAAGTCAAGAATTCAATATTTTTCACTACAGGCTAACAAAAACTTCGCGGTACCCAATATAGGTTACCCAGTAGGTAGTATTAAACAAATAAAATTAATTCGATGTCCTACTCTTATATAAAAAAATGAATAAAACATACTTCGTAACATATAAAAATCGACCTACCTACATAAAAATTAAATATAATAGTTAAGTTTGTTGTCAGTCTGTAGACAAATCATTGTTATAACAGTTTTTGATATTAAACTGATCCACTATGAAGTTAAATGTCATCTATGGGTGGATACATACTTATATATTTATATATTTTTAATATTCAATATTAATAGACCCAATAATAGTAATCTTTTTAGCGTTAATAGATCCGATCTAGTTTAGAATATTTGTAAATATTATTTAAAATTCGAATTGTATGTATATAATTCAATAATCTATTTTTAAATAAATTTATTCGTCTATTACCTATTAATAGGCATAAACAGATTGTACATATTTTTTCTATGTGGAAAGGAAGATATTATGTGTTCACTATTTCAATAATTCATATATCACTATGTGACAAGAACACATTTGTAAACATAAACAGCCGCTCGGTTTCATCAAGTAAAATAATTATTTATACTTAATTTCATTAAGTGAATTCTTATCAGTATATTTTAATTTTTTTGTTATTCTTTAGACAACATAATAAAGATAGTTATTTAGACACCATTTGTTCTGAAGATGAAGACTAATGGCAATTTAGAGTCTATAAATTTATCTAATTACTACCTATTTGCTTAGACTCGCGACTAACTATTCGGTTTTCAAGGAGTCACGGCGGAACTCTTTAACGTTTTTGCGTCGCTATTAATTTGTTTGATTTGTTTAAAAGTCAAAATTAATCCGACTACAAAGATCGCCATGAGAGAACGAATTCGTGAGATCTTAAATGAAGGTAATTTTTAACATCCTATTGTCTATGTCGCTATTAGTAATCTTTAAAAGTGATATCATGCACTAGACTCCTCTTATAGCGATTTGCTATATTTATCGTGATCTAACAATTAGTTTAATTTCAAACAATGAAATTAACCTCTCTTACGGACTAGGATATTTTACAACACCAATTTCTATTTGGCAGTTCTCTAACAATCGTTTTTAGAAATTGTATATACTTAAACACTTTATCCTCGGACAAGTTCAAGCAGCAGTTGTTCAAAAATTGTGTCGCCACAACACAACACAATCGGACCCGCTCGGAGATTTCGACATTTGCAGGTTGTCGCCTTTGGTAGGAAATGAAAAATTGACAAGTTCTTGTTATATGAGACGTTCTACGATATTAATACTTATAAATACTTTTTATTAATTTTTGTTTTGATCCTTAAACGACTAACTACGTTGCCTTTGGTGTCATACAATCCAGTACACAATTTCCAGTCGCTACTGAGAATTTATTAGGTAATATCAAAAGTGTTCGGAGCTCTACACCAGACGTAGGGAAATGGTTTTAGCAATACTACTGATTGATTGATTGTGCAATCAGCACATTATTATATTTCTACCTAGGTACATAGTAAAGGAATATCGTAAAGTACCTATCCGTGCAGCGAGCAGTGCGATTTTCAATTGTTTTAACAAATTTATCATACTTTTACAGGCTTTATTTCTCCACAACGATAGTTTAGCAATAGCAAATTGTTGCTATTCGTATAGGTAGGTACTTTTGTTGTTTATTACGCCAGTTGTTAAGGAATGGAAGATGTTCAATTGTCCATCTCTACAAATGCTAGTAACTGAGCTAGGTAGATAGTTACAAAAAGATAGTAATATTGCAGATTTTATGCAAGAGCTCCGTACACTCGGTCTTATACAATATTACGAGCTCGAACATTAAATTAAAGTTCTGAATTTTATTATAGTATTTCGAGCATTGCGACTGCAATAAATCGTAGTGGTCCACTACCCCACCATACATCGACACTAGTCGCACACTAGTCATTTCAAATTCTTGTCCACAATGTTAATGCATTGTCGCCATGTTCAAAAACGATATTTTTCGTCGAGAACCTCATACAAACGATCACAGTACGAAATAATCTAACTACGCGAGTGTGCGTCACAAGTTTTAATAATACGTGTAAGTTATTGCGACAGGGAAATGTTACCGCGAATCACACCTTTTATCTAAAATAGTTAGGTACATTGCTTTTGAACTTATCAAGGCGAATGAGAAATGGAATGTTAAAATGAATAAGCATGAATACTTTCAAATGACGCTGATATATAAATATTTTTGAATACTTTCGATTTTTTTATTTGATGGTGTTTTTGGCAGTATCTGATATTTGTCTGATAAGCCACCATTTAAAAATATTCAGCATTACCAAATAAATATCTACTCATCATAAAATCTTGAGGATCACAATATTCGAGAATCACAACGTGCAAGCGAATGTGAAGTAAATAATAAAACTTTTTGAATGGGAGTTCACTCTTTGACAAAGGAATATGTAAGTAGGTACATAACGGGATGCGAATGTAGGTACATCTAATATCCATTGCAGTTTGAAGGCAACTATAGTCAAATATGACTAGATTTATGATTGCTTTTACGTTTTATATCACTCATATATTCAAGTCGTTCAGAAATATGAATAGCAATATAATTTTCAGTCCCACGGCAAGTTTTAAGTTGAGCAGATGTAAAAAATCTTAAAACAGAATAATTATTTACAAAATACATTTCATATAGATAAAAAATTTCATGGTTTTCTTTTAGTAAATGTATATGCTTACAAAGTATCTACGATTCTTTAAATATTGATAGAAATAGAAATTATAAAAAAGAATAAATATTAAAATTCCTCTCCTTTAGAGGTACTACAACCGAAAAGAGACGATATGGCATCAATCTAGAGACCATTTAGATAATAAATCTAAATTATCTAATCTAACGTAACAAAACAAACTTAGAACTAACCGACTGTTAAGGCTCCTCGTTAGATTCACACGTACACTTATTCATATATACCTATACAACAGTGAATAAATTCCAAAACAACATCACTCTAAACAGCAAATTTAACAAAACATTAGAACTAAGCTAACATTTACGAGTCAAACGAACGTCAATATAAAGTACCTAAGAAAATACATGGTTACGTCATTAAATGAACGCATCGGAACGTAACGTTCGTCTCGGCAGTCTTTCGAGAGCGATTATGCGATAAACATTAGAAAACGATTAACGAGACGCGAACCCGGTAAGTGAAAACAGAGCACTAAACAGTTAGTAATGTGTAGGATCACTTGGGCGCAGCGCGTTCACGAGTAGATGGTGATAACCTCGCGCCCGCCGCCGCGCACCATCAGCACCTTCTCCAGACCTTCCGTCAGTACCTCCAGGAACTCCATGTCTGAAAAAATGCATACAACACTTCCATAACTATAGTTATTTTATACAAGCTTTCTGAATCATTAAGTTATTATAATTTAAAAATGCTTGCGATGCTAGAAGGTTGATTCGTCCAATTTTATCTTCATATAAATATTCCATAAAAGAAGGCAATTTCATTGGTAAGTACTTAATAAATATACACTCCAATTAAGAGTTGAGATGCGAAAGTCTTAATTGGAAAATTGAATTCATTTATTAGTGCTACGATATTCCGTAGTCAAAATTTAATATTCTCGTAGCATTGTCAATCGTAGATGAAGTAGGTACGCAACATATTTAGTGGTGTCATTACCACGTTGAATCTCAGTTTTTATAGTTATTGGATCGAAAATAATCAATGTTATAGTACTGTTAATCACTTAAAGAAAAAGTTAGTCTTTGTCCAAGAAACGACGAAAAGTTCAATGAATTTATTTGTGCCACGACCTTGCTACGACATGTAGTCGTAGCATAATTTAAAGAATATTTATATGGAATTTCGTAGCACAGTTGCTTTCTCCAAATTACTTAAAGTTTCAAATACTGTATGGCCTTCTTTAAATTACTACACTGTCTTAAAATATTGGGCACGATTAACTGAAAAAAGACGCAATAATAGTAGAGATTTAAGATCTTAGGAAGTTTTCCGAGTAGATAGTTAGAGGTTATCTGTGGTATTGTATTGTAATTTCATTGAG
Organism: Agriphila straminella; assembly: GCA_950108535.1. Classification (NCBI taxonomy): domain Eukaryota; kingdom Metazoa; phylum Arthropoda; class Insecta; order Lepidoptera; family Crambidae; genus Agriphila; species Agriphila straminella. Next base: position 5,423,804 of record OX467306.1, on the reverse strand, counting down.
CGGAAAAAATTGATAATTGCAATTTTATAAAATCACACTCATACTTTAACACTTAAAAAAAAGTTTTTTTAATGACTCTGCTCAGTGTATCCTCGATAGAGCATTGATTAATGAATGATAAAATAAGTATGCGTGGTGGTTTATGGCCCATCCTACTTTTCCATCCATAAGGAAGGTCTGTGCCCCAGCAGTGGGGACATTAAAAATGGCTGATGATTCTTCTTACTTATCGTATGAGGATTAGTGGCCACCTTTGGTGTTAGAGTTTATCAAGCCGCCTTAAGACCTCTAACTTGGCTTAACGACTGTTATCAGATGACAACAGGCACGGAAGCGCTCAGTTGTAATGCCACTTAACGGTCACCCATGCCATGCGATAGCTGGCCGGACCCAGCGTTGCTTAACAAACGTGATCGAGTACGATCAGTCTGTAAAGCTCCGCCATGAGCGCTTCCAGATGACGATAAAGTAACGGCTTACAGTTAGATTCCCTCTCGAACTTGGTGTCGCGCGGCGGGCCGGGCAGGTTCAGGATGACCAGCTGCGCGTCGTGCGACCGCGTCACGATCACCTCGTTCAGCTTCACCGCCGTGTGCATCCGCCGCACTGTGCCCTCATCTCTGCATACATAACAATTTGCAAATAGGTGTAAGTATATTTTTATTTAGGGCGTTAATTCACTTTTACTTTGATTGTGACAATACGTGAAAATTGCTCACTTACTATGTAATGGTTTTACTTTATTATTTTATTAGTGGCAGAGCTTCCTGAGAATTTGTTAATTTCAAAAATATTCCGTGCACAAGAGAGTTCTATTTAAAAACTTTCCAGATAATAATACCATGACTATGTAGTGGAACTATGAATCTTTATAATACAGGAATTTGGAAGTAAACACGAGCTTTCATCTTTAAGGTCACTTCTCCATTGCTTCACACTTACAGTCTTCCTTTGTATGAAGGTAAAGCACGGTCACAGTTGCCAATAGAGCTATTCAAACGTTAAGTTACAATAGAGAAGTGGCTTATTGCTAAGAAAGAAATCAAAGTAACTTACGGTGTAAAATCGGTGATATTGGGTTTAGTTTTGAGCGCGTCTCCGTTGGAGTTGTTCTCCTTGGGCTTGTCGGCGTCGGGCGGCGGCGAGGTCCCTCCCTCGCACTGCGATGCATCGGGCGAGTCCCACATTGAATCGATTATGTGCAACAGGCTACTTCGGAAATCGTCCTACGTTTTCCCAGTAAGGTCCCGTTCAAGTTTCCAATACCGATTCGCGTACCGACAGTTGCACATGACGGATTCAAGACGAATAAAACACGGGATGTCATATATTGTATCAATTGAACAGTTACTCAACTACGGACATTCAAACATCCAATCTCTTAGCTAGTGGTATACAAACAAACTAAAGTGGACAAATCAACGTGAATGAACTCATTGCAAACATATGACCACCGTGTAGATTCGCTAGGACTCATTCGTGATGATACGAAGCCATGAAAATTAAAGTAAATGGAAAATAACTTTGTATAATAATGGATAGCGGTGCATTAGTGACACAGAAGTAGTCGTCCTTATACTGATAAATGTTATAAAGAAAATAAAACTATAGTTACAGTATTCGTTTTAAGGAGAGAATTAAGAGTAAATGTCAAAATTATTACAATCTTTAAAATGTATTTTGATACAAAACATGAATTTATAAACGAGAAATTGTATTGTATATCAACATCAATAAACGTCAAAATATAAAAAAAATGATTTGAAATTATTTAGTAAAAACGTGATTCTAATTTTTTAAATTTTATTACTTCTAAGAAAAAGAGATAGGTACATCAAGATTGTTTACATTTCTCGTTAATCTCTCGTTAAAATGAATGGAGTACCTATAGATGATTGTATTGTATGTATATCCCGAAAAGATGTTAATGCTCATAATCAAATGCGTAAGTAACTATTAACTTTCACTATGAAATCCACGAAACAGATTTTTTTTATGAAACCAACGATGAAAACGCGAAAAGACCGTAAAAAAAAACTTAATTTAAGCTGTTTTTATTATTACAATTTCTGATTGCTGGCATAAACTTAAAATATTAAGTTTATGGATTGCTGGTAGGTAGTAAAAATTGCTTATTATTATAATTTTTAACACCGTTTTGGAATCTTGAACATGTACGAATCACCTTGTATTATTAGAATGTATTATTTTGCGTTGTTTTTACTACCCGAAAGAGTTTTTGATTTTTGTTAAATTTAATAATGTAGGTACAGTAAGTAGGTAGTATAAATTCGATTGCCTCTATTCATACCAGTATAAGATCGATCCACTGAATGTTGAAAATTCAAGAAGCCTATGATTATCTAATGAGAAATTAACATTTCCACTTGAAATTAATAAAAATATGGTAGGAATAATGTCATAAATGCAACAAAATGTTCATTTTTCTAGAGTCAAATCAAGCAGAGAAATGGATGTTTTAATCTCGTTAGAAAAAATATCATAGCTCCGATTAAGTATAGCTTAACAAAAAGTTGGGATAGACTAATATAATATAATCTTCTAGTCAAAATTGGTTCAGTAGAATTGATATTTTAAACTGGGCTTAAATCACTTGAGAATCTTTGTGATCGATATTACTGTTAACTATATTCAGTATATTGTTGCTAAAGTTTTAAGAATTTATCCATCAGGAATTGGGTCATGCGGAAGTATCAGTTTGATATTCAACTAAGTTATCTTAAAAAGCAACAAGTCGTGTGAGTATTTCGACAAATAACAACATTTAGGTATATCATACTGGCATTTCAATAAAGTTTTATTAAAACACACACAGTTAGTCTAGCTTGCGGTAGCTTGTAGACGTGTCTAAAGTGTAACATTTTGATTTATTTACAAACTTATTTCAAACTATTAAATTAAATTGGTCAATCGTTCAATAGAAGGCTATTTAAATAAAAACATGAAGTTAGTCTAGTCAGGTGTAACTCGACCGGAAGTTGCTACAAGATTTTACACCATCTTGACTTAACCATAACTTTAACAGATACAAACTTATCTGACTCGAAGACAGCGTCGCTGTCGTCGTTTATGGCGTAACCTAGGTAACAATATGTAATAACACCTTAGTTCCACTTTTGACCACTGACTCAGATAAGTTTGTATCTGAAGTCAAGGTTAGGTCAAGATGGTGCAACTCCGCCTTAGATTTATATTTTGGTAATCATTCTTGCTTATTCTCGCTGCGAGGAATTCTTATAAATACTGGTGACATTTTCATAGTTAACGTCAGCAAAATTCGGCAAATTGGGTAAATTGATAGGTAAAATTACCTATCAATTTACACAATACTAAATAATATACTGACTATATCAATTTACCCTATCAATTTGAAGAAGATGGTTTAATGCAACTAAATATTTGCATTTAAACCATCTTCTTCATAAATTACATCCCAATAGTTTACTGCAGTATGTATGTACGTACATTTATGCCACTCCCTTTGCTGGGGGGGAGGGGATGGTGTCCCAATTTCCACGCTAGGCAGGGGGGTTTCCGTAGAGTTGGACCGTTTTTACCGGAAATGCTGACTTGACGTCAGACTTTTACGACACCTCTATATGTAAACGCATAGCTCACCTAGCCCTTTACATTTGTATTATTTCGCTTCAATTACAGATTAGACACGTCTGAACTATGAGGTAGTGAGTGTCAGTATAGTGCGGTGTTCACCTTGTCGTCCTTGTCTTTATCCTCGGGGTCGGTGAGGGGCGGGGAGGGGGCGTCCTCCCCCTCCGCCGCGCCCGGCTCCGCGAACCGAACCTTGCTCGCCGTCTTCACGTCCGCGTGGTGGTGGTCTACTATTGCTTGCACCTACACGTACGAAACAACATTACGAACTAAAAATAATGATTGTTTTGAGTAACTTGAAAAAAGTAAACGTGTCCTGAAATGTCGATTGACTTGGTAATCGCCTTTTCAGAATATACGTTTACCCGATTTAATAGGCCCGTTTCTATAAAAATACCTACCTCGTGATAATGGTACAAGTTTTTTTATATAGTGAAAAAAACTATTTTATTTGAATTCTGTAGTTACCTAGGCATTAATTTAAAGGGCCCTTATATAGCGTTATATATCAACTAAGAATATTTTACAACAGTCATTGAAGCTGATAATGTAAAGCAATAAAATCAGAGATAGTAAAAAATATAAAAGGAATAAGTACAATGAAACGTACACTCAACAAGTCTTACTAATAAAGAAGCAGAGTGAGTAAGGTTGAAAAGGGAAAGTTAAATGAGCCTTAGGCACCTTAGGTATACCTATCTATTCTGTGCCTTAGGTGAAGTCTCACATATAGATTTCGCGCACTAAAGCGTCAAACCCAACTTATGTTGCCACAGGGTGGTCTACAAACCTACAACATCTTTAAATCATTGGAAAGCTGGAAGCCTGGAAAGATGATAAGTGTAGCGACAGTGAAACAAGAACTTTCGACACTGCTCCCCTATTGGCCAACATTTTATTCATTCGCTTACTTAATCCTTCAAGATATTAGACGATGTCACATGTCACAAGCTTATCGACGGTTAACCTTGTATCCCAAATTAAATAAAATATTAGTTTTTGATGCCAAACGCTTTAGCTTTCGCTTTAGTTCGCTTTAGTTTAGGAAACTTATGGTATGCAATAAAATATTGAATTAAATTAAATAGAAACGTCATTTTTGTATAGAAAAATAGTTCCAATATTTAGTAACTAATAAAGTAAGACCAAGTTTATATCCAAGCGAAATTCACATGAAAAAAGAACTAGACACATTTTATCCTCTACTATAAAGTTCAAACAATGTGGCATAATGAGGTATTGCCTGTTAACTGTCGTTATGTCAATCACAGACATTTGTTGTATTCTGGAAATGACAAAATTACGATACTTACGTAATTTTACAATTTATTGCTTATTATTTTAAGCTTATCGTTTGAATAGAAAGTTTGCCATTTGAATGGGAGGCTCAAATGTTTTGGACATAGCGGGCGTGCTTTGCTCTTTGATAACAGAATGCGGCCACGTCATGTTGAATTATCTCATTCTGTAAGGTATCAGCATACCTACTCATGATCATGAAAGGAACGAGTCTCGTCTCGTCGTCACGGACACAATTTATTAAAAAAGATAATGATAAGAATTTATTAGATAAAGAGCGTCTCACACCTCTCTCATGTCAATGTCAATGTCACAGACTAGGTACCTCATAGGTACCTACACAGAGGAAATAATCACTACGTTTTACCTAGTCTGTTCGTTCACAGATTTGGACAAGTAAAAAAGACGAGTGAATATTGTGTTTTTTTTTTTTGTGTTGCCTTTTGTGCACGGGGATTACCCATACTGCATTGGTTTATATTGTTTTTATTTTTTTTTTTAGTTTTCTTTAAATTGTAATGTTTAGTTTCATAGTATGTTTTGCCGGTCATTGTTCCGTGGCATCACCAAACCGGTTCCAACGGAAGATCAGCACTTGGTCAGGGGCCAAGTATTATGCTGAGTTGGGACCGATTTGGGACAAATCGTAACCATCAATGTATTTTAAAATAGTTGTTTTGTCTCAAATAAAGATTTTTCTATTCTATTCTATTCTATTCTAAAAACACATTACATAAAGGACGAAGAACCAGAATGCTCGTTCTTGATGAGAGGACGGTATGGAATGGAAACATTACAAAAAGTATCGATAATAGCATACCACATTTAGCAAACGTAAATAAGCTAACACACAAAAAAGAATGCTTACCAAATATAAAATTTATTAACTAGGTACCATACCAAAATCTTTTGATAGGTCTACTTAATTGTTTATCTATTATCTAAAAGTTAGATAGGTATTTAAAAATGAATCGTCATGAGGTAGTGCAACTAACTAGTTACGTGTGAAAATATACCTAGGTAGTGGACGGTTTTCAGTTTGTATACGAAAGTTGGTTCCATTTCATCGCCTGCTATTATAATGATCTAATTAAATGCTGTTATTTATGTAAAGACTACCTACGACGATTTACCAATTAAAGCAGATACTGTTAGTATAATTTGCAAATTCCGTGTTGATGTCTTTCTCTGACTGTGAGTAACGATTATCATGCTTTTGTTTGTCAAGCATTGTCTGACTCTAATTGATTGTCTTAGCGGTTTGCCACAATCATTAGCGATTAGTACTTATCAGTATGTACCTACCTTTGCGATGATACTGCAACTGCAGCTAACTAAAGGTGCATCGAAAAGAGCACAAAAGCAGAAAAAAATGCAGAGATTTTATTGTTTTTCTTTTATTTAAAAAAATATAGTGAGCATTGTAATTATTTTTTAGAGTATATTGAGCAAATGTAAGCTACTTTTAACGTACCTACTTATTTAAAAATTTACAGATAATAATATTAGACATCAAAAGCAAAGTATTCTATTTAAGTGCGATTATTATACTTAAGTGAAGGATCTAGTGAATTATGAGATGACACTTTGATGAAAAAGAACAGACAACATGTAACAAGGCTGTACTTATGTCGGACGGAGAACACCCAATAACATGTGCTTGAGTTATTTTTCTGAAATCTACAGTATTCGATCAGTTAATTTCAGGGATGTGTTGCCTAAAGTACAGCCCTGTAGAGCTATTCTGTAAAAATCTCACTCAACATGAATTGAGTACACTCAGTTTGACTTAAAAAAGTGTCAGTAATAGCATTAAAACACAGAAAAATCTCCCTAGTTAATTTATCTAACACTGCTATTTTATTTCGTGTTTTAGAAAATTGAGTATTGTTATCATTATTATGTAAGAACATTTTACAGAATAGCACAACTGCTAGCTATAAAGAAGCTTAAAGAATTCATTCGCACACTGATCCTGGTTCATAAGGAAATCCATGATAATAGAATGCGGGAGAAAGAATAAAAATAGCTATAGGTGGACTTGAGGGTAAAGTAGCTAGTTTACCAGAGGTAACTTCTCCTCAGCGTTTTCATAGTCCACGAAATTTTGCATCTGTGGTCGCAGCGACAGACAAACATTGTTAGTCTTATGTACAGTAGTTAAAGCACCTTGAAGACAGATAAGCAATGTGAACCATATGTGAACATTAACAGCGAAATCGTGACAACCAATTGAATTTATCATAAGTAGGCCGGATGATTGAATTTGGAAAAACTTTGGAGTTTCTGAGGGCATTTTTCATTCAATTTGAGCCATTGAGCATTCCATTTGAGCCATTTTATTATTCAACAATGGGATCTAGTACTTATGTAAAATATCAATTATAATTAGTGCCATAGCCCTTAGGTGATTAGTTAAAAGTCAGACCATTCTGTGAATGTGTAAGAAATAGAGATTTTCTTCAAAATACTATGCAACACCGCAGCTTTCCTTACTTATGTTTGAATATCAGTTGACACTTACCATGCCGAGTGCCTCCTTCTTGTTCAGCCGCAGTTCCCGTAGCATTTGGTTACGTTGCTCCATCATCAGGGTCCGCTCGTACGTGTAAGCCGAAATGTCGCTGTCAGTCTATGGAACCAAAGAACACGTTACTGTGAACTCTGTGGAGTTATTTGAACAATCATTTTAAATTCCCCGAGACGTTGACCACACACTAGTCTAAACAACGGTGTACGGACAAAAAGTGTGAATACAAAAAAAAAACTTGTTTTAATAAACAATGTTGTAAAAAATGTTTTAATAAAAACAAAAAACCGACTTCAAAAAAGCTGAAAATGAAAACAAAAAAGCTTTAAAATTTAATACCTCTAAAAAGCAAGAAATAATATTCAAATCACTAGATACGCATATCATTGTAATAAAACACGTCTATTGAAGTCGGGTGGGGCTGAAGTTCAACCTCTTTTTTTTATTCTAAAAGCCCCACCAGACTTCATTAGACGTGTTTTATTACAATGATATGCGTATCTAGTGATTTGAATATTATTTCTTGCTTTTTAGAGGTATTAAATTTTAAAGCTTTTTTGTTTTTATTAAAACATTTTTATTTTTTTATTTTTAGTGTTAGTAAGTACCTTCTGTATTTGGTAGACTTTAGTTTATTTATATTATCTTATCCAGTAAGTATATTATCTAGGTAGATAAAACATGGGTAGACCCAAAGTTATTATTTTTTAATTTAACTTTTTTGTGTAAGTATGGTATATTTAGCGACGATATTATCTAAGTTACAATAGTCTTATGTCAATAGCTCATCACCTTTTACAAAATACTGATTTTCCCGACGCAGGGGCGTTAGTTCTTGAGGAGTTCTCCTGGTACTTCACTATCAGCGCCACTTCACCATATGCATTATGACGAACAACATAAATGGCCTAGCAACCGTATTAAAGTAACCGTATCGCACCAGTGAGATACTTAGTTTAGTACCTATTGAATAGTTCCGGTGATCATCTATGGTCTTCATCATCAGTTCCACTTCACCAAAATGGTACTTTTCAAAAGCAAATGCACGAGTTACTTAAGAAAATACCAAAATCGCTATAGGTGTGCCTATAATATTTGAAGAGTTCCCTTGATTTCTCCAGGATCCCATCATCAGATCGTGATCTTATGACAATGGGACCAATCAATAATATGTTTATAGAAGACTATAGTATTTTTTAAAAATATGTTATTGTTTCTGTACCAAACTACATAAAATTAAATAAAAAGACGTGACGCTACGAACCATTTCAACGACCTCAACTTCAGCCTCCAACCGTAGCTGGTAAAGGAACATCTTGAGGTCCTTCTTCATCTGGATGGAGTTGTCCTCCATCTGCGCGACGGTGAAGATGCGCATCTTGCAGTTCTTCCAGGTGCGGTGCTGTTTCAGCAGGAACGGCAGCAGCATCAGCATCCCGCCGTCGTGCACGATCCACCAGATATCTATGTTACCTGATACCTGTACACATATACACACATTAAAAACAAAGTGGAAAAATTTACTGGGGTACGAGCATGGTTATTTTTGCGGTGGTGACGGCGCGCACGGTATACAAAGACCGAGGTATTTCAACTACGTCCGTAAAAGCGGCGGTGACGTCGCGCACGGTGTGCAGGAACGAGTGCCACATTGGGCAGGCTGTCATGCTGGTACTGCCAGGTTTGACTTCAAGAGATCTTTGTTGAAACTGACCTTCTCAGTGGAGTCGGGGAAGAAGTTGATCCCCTTAGGCACGAGCATGGCCATGCGGGCGGCGGTGACTGCGCGCACGGTGTGCAGGAACGAGTGCCACTTGGGCACGCTGTCGTGCTGGTACTGCTCCTCGGAGCGCCGCCAGCCATAAGGCCATCCTACGATCACCGTGTTCGGCTTCAAGCCGCCGAGACCCGTTGTTTGGACACTAGTGGACAACAAGTGTTGTTAATTTTAACTTTACAGACACTAGAGTTAAAACAAATGCCTCTTTTGCAGTGTTTCTTAAACTTTGCAGTAACGGGCCACTTTCAGAATTAAAAAAAGCAAGCCCTTATAAAATAACTTTAATGGTAGTTCCATTATGGGGAGAGTTAACTGCGGACCCCTGATACACATACTCGGTCTGTGGACCACACTTTAGGAAATCCTGCTCTATTGGATTTATAGTATTTGCTAAATAAATAATATTGATTATTACAAAATCCCTCTAAATTGAACACACGCTTAAACTTTTTTAATGTGTTTTGTATTTAATGTTATGAATATCCAGAACAAGTTTCAGTAAAAAGTAACGTTACGAATGGGTTTCTACAACTGAAAAGGTAACCTACTTGTAATTGCATATTGTAAACATATTGGCATTTAAAAGTAACTTCAATTATTCGCACTTGGTCGGATTCGCAAAAGGTCGAAGAGTTAATAACATATAAATATATTATACTAACAAATGACTCAGTCCATCAGCGATATTGGGCGACACAAGGACATCTACGAAGCCTTTGACCCTCTCGTCGTCCATGCACTTGCGCAGGTTCTGCTTGGCCGTTGACGCCTCGCCGGCTCGCTTCGTGAAGTCGCCTCCCAGCACGGACACACAGACGGTCAGACCTTTACCTGTAAAAAGATAAACAGTACGATTAGTTTGTTAATTTTGATATTAACGGCGTTGACGAGAACGGCATTTCATAAAAACTTTCAAGTTCTTATTAAAAAAAAAAAAAAAAATCTGTATAATTTAGCTGTAACCATAGGTGGGCACAGTTAGTCCAAAAGTTGACTACTCAAAAAGTTAACTTCCAATCTACACTTTTCGATGTATAAAAAAAAAACCGACTTCAAAAAAGCTGAAAATGAAAACAAAAAAGCTTTAAAATTTAATACCTCTAAAAAGCAAGAAATAATATTCAAATCACTAGATACGCATATCATAGTAATAAAACACGTCTATTGAAGTCGGGTGGGGCTAAAGTTCAACATCTTTTTTTATTCTAAAAGCCCCACCTAAAAGAGGTATTAAATTTTAAAGCTTTTTTGTTTTCATTTTCAGCTTTTTTGAAGTCGGTTTTTTGTTTTTATTAAAACATTTTTATTTTTTATTTTTAGTGTTAGTAAGTACCTTCTGTATTTGGTAGACTTTAGTTTATTTATATTATCTTATCTAGGTAGATAAAACATGGGTAGACCCAAAGTTATTTTTTTTTTATTTAACTTTTTTGTGTAAGTATGGTATATTTAGCGACGATATTATCTAAGTTACAATAGTCTTATGTCAATAGCTCATCACCTTTTACAAAATACTGGTTTTCCCGACGCAGGGGCGTTAGTTCTTGAGGAGTTCTCCTGGTACTTCACTATCAGCTCCACTTCACCATATGCATTATGACGAACAACATAAATAGCCTAGCAACCGTATTAAAGTAATCGTATCGCACCAGTGAGATACTTAGTTTAGTACCTATTGAATAGTTCCGGTGATCATCTATGGTCTTCATCGTCTCTCTCTCTACAGATATCTACAAATTCTCATCTTAGCATTACTTTAAATAGGAAAAACTAGAAAAAAGTCAATAACCTGCTTTCAGCTGGCTCGCGAAGGCAATCATCTTCTTATAAGTGGGCATGAGGTCGTCATTCAGCTTGGCCAGAACCAGTACTTGCGGCCGCCAGTTCTTGGTGTGCGGCGGGCCTTGCTCCAGCCGCAGGAGTGAGTAGCGCGCCGCTGACAGCGCTAGACCGCTCAGACCATCACCCCATTCCTTTTCAGCTCTGGCCGAAGAAGAAAATGTCGTTAATTGGGTACACGTAGGTATACAACAAAATAAAGAAATCCTCCTTTAATAACAAAAGCGTTTTCAAAATGCATAAAAACGCTACAATACCAATTTAAATGACGATGAAGTTGTATAATAACAACTGAATTTATATGACTTCTTTGTGTTCATTTCTTCTCGAGGCTATCGGACGGCATGATACCCAGAATACCACGATATTGTTGCTACAAGCTATGATAGTCTGAGAATTCCATACTTACAAAGTTGGTCTTTCAATAATAATAAGAGACAGGTGTTACTTTACTTACCCGCGGTACTCGATGTACTTGTAAATCATGCCGGCCATGCCCATAGCGATGATAGCGTAGTACCACGACGTCATGAACATGATGGAGATACATAGCGTCAATCCCGCCAGGGACAGGGACCTGGTAAGATATATTTTTGTCAAAATCCAAGTTGTTAAATTTCAGTTTTTTCCACACAATGTACTTTTAAAAATCAGAAGACCAAACTGTAATGTTTGAAAATTGCTATTCCTTTTGACCTTCTGGTAGGTAGTTAACGCAGGTCTTTTGAATTTGGATTTTAGATATGGCTACCTTAAAAAAACTTGCAAGAAATTAATTAAGCGTATTTTTTGCGAATTTCTATCAAAAAGTTAACATATTGATGAACTCGACTGTACCTACGTATTTTTCACTTCTTATGTCACCATAATCGGTTTCACTCACCAATGGTAATACTTGAAGCGGGGCCGCCAGTTGGGGGTCTTGAGAAGGGTCTGCAGGGCGCAGGCCAGATTCACGAAGCCGTAGCACATCAGGAAGAACATGGAGAGCAGAGGGGCCAGGATGTCGACATTTCCCAGCAGGATACCGCACTGGCAAATTGCCATCGTCAGGAGTAGGGCTCTTTAAAAAAAAACCGTTTTAGAATGATTTCGGCACCTGGCTTATCGTGAATCAAATAATACATAACTTGAGCTAAATTAAGATTTTCTGACCATTTTTAGTATAAATATCCTTAGTACTACTTGGTCTTGGATCGGTGTTAGAGGGTAGATTCATACCTTGTCGGTTCTCCTCTGCTAGAAGAGACGGCAAATGGCGCCAGGAACGGTATGATCTCGTCCTTGGCAATGGCTTGGAGAAGCCTTGGGGCACCGGTGAGAGACTGAAGACCAGCGCCCAGGGTCGACAGGAACGAACCCACCAGGATCACCCACTGGTTTGGCCACGCCATATTTGCTACCACTAGTTTACCACCTATAGATTGCCCGAATCTAGAAAAAAGGAGTAAAATTTGAGATCCTAATACCTAATTGTTTTTTGAAATTTTCATATTTATTTGACGATGGCAAGTTTTTGAAGGGTTACTTGTGTACCCGACCATCTTCATAACTTACAGAATAACTTCAGGAAGTGGGTTTCTATATTATCAGTACAAATAAGAATTAAATTCAAAACTTACTTATCACGTAACAGCAAATTGTCAACAGTTCCCGCAAACAACAGGACGCAGGATAAATACACGGTAGAGGTAGTTAGAATGGCACAAATGGTTCCAATAGGTATGCTTTTCTGTGCGTCTGCCAAGTCTCCAGAGCGGTTGGAACCGGCCATGATACCTGTGTGTAAGGTTGTAGAAATACATTAGAAATTTTAGGTTTTTTAACCAATACGGCAAATAATTGGGCATACTAAGCGCTCGACGAAGCTAATGTTCAACTCTGTGTCTGTCTATTCGCCTTCTCAGTAGAACTTTTAAATAAGAGAGGTGCTCCAGTAGGTAGCGTAATATGAAAGCGAAGATAGGAAAGTTGAAAAGTACCTTAGTCTATTTCTTTAAAGTTGTTTTTATTTTTACAATAGCACATATTTCGACATGCATGGTTAAAGATTAAAAGAATGGTTAAATCAGCAAAGTAGTACCTGTTACAGACGGGAAGAAAATTCCAATGAGAATGGTGAAGGTGGTGGAGAGATCTGCGTACACCTGGTTGTAGGTCGGCCGTTCCATTTGCTCAATGTCCTCGGGCTCTTTGCCGTACGCAATATACTGACCCTCCTGCAGAAACGAGTCGTGCAGGTTATCGAAGAACACGCCACTGGACAGACCCTGAAAAGAGATTACAAAAAATGAAATGGTCCTATAGGCTCAAGCAAACTAGTGTACAACCATCACTGGTAGCATTCGCCTGTGTTGTTCTAGATTTACTTGTCCATCAGCCATTTTTGATGTCCCCACTGCAGGGCACAGGCCTTCCTTATGGGTGGTAAGGAGGATGGGCCATAACCCACCACGTGGGCCCAATGCGGATTGGTGGGTGTTAACGACTGCAAATGCAGCCGGGACCAACGGCTTAACGTGCCTTCCGAAGCACGGAGGAGCTCGAGATAATAAATTTTTGGTCACCCATCCCATGACCGACCCTTGCGAACGTTGCTTAACCTCCGCAATTGCTGGGCCAGGCGCTTAATCACTGCGCCACCGAGCTCCTCTAGATTTACTTAGCTGTCTATATATTTTTATTTCAGATTTGATATTTTAAGCATAACGCGTTACAATTACAATACCTACGCCTCTTTAATTGATAAATATGCGCTTGTATAGTAAACGCAACGAATCAAAATCAGTTTTGAGGATTTTTCATTCTATTTTGAAACCTATCTTACAAGTCATACAAGTGGTGCGCATTGATGTTACAAGTAACTCACTCATGTAATGCTTGAGATCTGTAACACCTTTAATTTATATGAAAAGTTATAAAAGTTAAAATACCCCCAGGTCCTTACTCTATCGTTTTTACAAATATATTGTTAAAAATTCAGATCATAATAGCTCGGTCGAGTTTTTATTTTATACTTCAAATACCTAATTATAAAATTAAAATAAATTTGGATGAAAATTATAACTATTATGACAAATTACCGAACCTTTATTCCTTGGATAATGGAGATATTGTGGGCAGCAAAGTACGGGTCACAGGTGTTGTTTGGGCAGAAAATTTTGTACAGGTCGCCACCCGGGGTCTTGGTACAGTTGCTGATGTGAATATCTTTCAGTAGACGTTTTCCTAGCACGCACATTCTGTAAAAGTGATAGGAAATTGGTCAAGACAAGAACAGCAAAGATGTTATATTTTGGTAGCGTTTCTGTAAATGTATAGGACTGTCACGTTTGCAGTTCCATCACCTTTTTTCGTAAAAATAATTTCTAGTAAGTAATTCGTTTCATTTATAGACTAGTGGCCACCCGCGATTTCGTCCGCGTGGATCAGTTATTTCTCTATCCTTCGGGAACAGTACTGGACGAAACTGGAGGTACCCTATGTTCTTTTCTGTACCTTAACAACGATGCAAAATTGAATGATCGGTAGAGCAGTTAAGACATGAAAGCGTAACAAACACACTTTGGCATTTGTAATATTAGTAAAGATAAGTACATAAAAAAAATACTTATTAACTAGAATCTATTTAGATGGCAAAAAATATACATTTAAAAGCAAACGTTAAATTTACAGTGCTTAAATCAAACATAATAATCACAGTGCTAAAATTAAAAGTCACAGAGTATCTGTGTTACTCACTGGAGGTTGTGATTTCCATTAAAATTAACGAATATTCCAACGTAGACCGCCGTGATTGACATGATGACGCAAGCGAGCGCCACAGTGGCGAACTTGTTGACAAACTTGACGCCGACGAACACAACCATGCCCATCACGAGCAACAGGCCGGTTCCGTACACTCGGAAGTTGTTGTACATCGCCTCTGCGTCTTTGGTGAAGTCACCGAAGAGCGATATCCACGGTGCCATGTATGTCTGTGGAATTAGATTTTTTTTCTATTTTTATTTGTTCCATGCAAACAGTTATATTGATTATGAAGATACTCACGATCGTCATTTTAGAATTGCATTAAAAAGTTATTACCTAAGATTTTTTAGATATTTCGAGTGTTGCGCGTGTAGCACAGGAATTGACAGCAAATATCGACTGCCCCACCATACTCGGGGCCTAGTGTCCGCAATCATAAAGTATGACTCCTACTAAAGATTGTCTGTCAATAAACTCACTAGCACTATCTCGACGGCTCCGACGATGTACATAGCGGCCGCGAGGGTGGTGCCCGTGTTGAACAGCATGCCGACCGCCCCGCCACACTCGGGGCCCAGCGCCCGCCCGATCATGAAGTATGACCTGATCATGACTCCTACTAAAGATTATCTGTCAATAAACTCACTAGCACTATCTCGACGGCTCCGACGATGTACATGGCGGCCGCGAGGGTGGTGCCCGTGTAGAACAGCATGCCGACCGCCCCGCCGCACTCGGGGCCCAGCGCCCGCCCGATCATGAAGTATGACCCCCCCGCCGGGACCACGCCGTTGGTTGCAATGGCGGACATTGATATAGCAGTAAGCATTGTCTGGAAACATACATTACCTACTTATTCAAGAAATTGATGTGAAATAATATTTACAACAGAATTTATTTTTAATTTAGCTATCAATTTGTATAAACTACTAACGTTGGCTTGATAGATTTCCCATATTAGTGTATGCTGAGTATACCGAATAGTTACTTTGTATGCAAGCAAGTATAAGGTCAGCAGGCAAAGACAATAAAGTATTAAGACAAAGTAGTATAGTAGTATTGCATATTCTGGACAAGGGTTTTTGACAAAGGCATAATTTTGTGGATGTGTGAAATCTTTTAATTACCGTGCAGCAGCAGACAAGGACGATGAGGAAGCCATGTATAGCGCCAGCAGTGCCGACGACCCACGTCAGACGGATGAAGAGGATGACACCGAAGATGTTCTGTATGCAGGGCAGGTAGACGCCGATGAGCGTGCCCATGCGCGCCGGCGGCTGCGGCTTGGCGACATCGGGCTCGCCGCTGGGCGCGGTCGGGATGGTGTTCGAGTAGTCCGCCAGCGAACTGAGGAACGTCGCCGCTCGTGGCCGATCTTCGAGTTCGTCCTGTGAAAAAATAATTTTTACGTTCTTGGATGACCTTTCAACATTTTCCTTCTTACTTTGCGTTGGTTTCCGTGATAGGTACTTTTTCTTAAGGATCTGATTAGTGTTCAAGTCATGGACGAACCTGTGAGATGGCAAATATTTTTATTGAATTATTCGATTGATGTCTGCTCCACACGTTGGCCCAAACCATGGCCAATTTATCGTTCGTTGATGCTTTTGAAAGAACGTCTTTTGAAGCATTTGTTACAAAACCGGCAACGTACGATGAAATTGCCAATATTGTGGCCAATGTGTGGAGCCAGCATAACACTATTGTCAGAGACTCAGAATAGTTAATATCTTTCTTCATTATTGACGCTATACTATTCTGCTTCTAAGTGAAAAGAAGAACTTAAAAAAATATTCTCAATAAAAGGCAGTCATAATCCTAAATAGAGTTATCAAAAAGTTTCGTTTTATTAATAACGTCGTCGTTAGAAATTGCGGCAAATAGCGACCCAAGTCACGTAGCTGACATAAAATACATCCGTCATTTGAGAAAGCAGCTAGCGACAAGGTAAATGTGCTTGGGAATTTGTATTAACTTTACTCACTAGCCAATTTGCAAAGCTGAAATATTTTTCATTTATGAAATTGCTTCAATGTGGATTCAAATTAGAGAAATGGAAATTTAAATTACTAATTTTGAGGAGTATACGTCATGTTGATTTGCATTTTGTTTCGGTTTACGTGGAACGGAGAGATATTGAGATAAAATTCCTACTGACTTAATTTAATACGGTTGCTGCGCGATTTCAATATACTTGATGTATAACTTGTAATAAAACTTATATTTATTCTGTCATATAAGTTTTGATTTTATGGTATTTTTTTAAATGGCTCTGAGTATTTGCTTCCAACAGATCAACCACATTATCAAATGCTTCAGTTTCGCAAAATATTGTAGCTTATCAAAATATCGTCAAATAAAAAAGTTACGCTCGCAGATGTACCGTCACATTTGCGAGGGCCGTGAAACGTGATTCAAATTGTGATATATGGCCGAAATAGGGTTTTTAATTTCGCACGCGTAACGCGATAGGCGGGTGGTCGGTGGGAGCGGAGCTTCGGCGGGTGGTTGGTTGGTCGGAGCTTCACCCCAGGCGCCAGGCCCGTATTTTATTTACAGGCCATTTGCATCGCCCGAGTGCTCGTAACGTCGTTCCGAGGGCGCGTGTGTCGCTCGCGCGTACTCACCGTGTCACATATTTTTATTTTCATTTGTTATTTTCTTGTAACTTTAGTCTTCTTATGTTCTACATATACCCCCTTACTAATAAAGATTGCATAGCAGATGTTTTGTCACTTTCTTTTCAATGTCAAACTCACATAGCTTGACAGAGAGTAACCATTGTGTACACATCTGCTATATCTTTATTAGTTTATCAACGCCCAAGCGGCCCGAACCGGCCGCACAACAATGGAAAATCTATTGTGTCTCATTTTCCAGGGCTTGAAGGATTAAGATAGCTACTTACACTTGTTAGTTAACAGATGAGGCATGGTCTACTAAAACGTATAGATTTGTAGTTAGGTGATTAGGTACTAAAATCGAGTTGGTACCTAATTTTATTTTTAACACTTATGCATTAAATACGATGTTTTTACTAGAGAAACGATCACCGCAATAAGTCCTGATTTAAAGTTGAACTCGGGGTGGCAATTAATTTCAACAACTTTTTCAATAAAAAAAATATTTTTCATAAATCAATTCTGTCTGATTGGGTGGTTATTCCTTTAAAACACAGACGCTTTATAACGGTATCTTTCACCTTTGGGATACAGAGCAACGTCGTGAAAAATCACTCTTTATACCTACCCCTATCTACCAACCAGATAATTCAGTAAAACTGCATTCACAATCCCAAAAATGCGTGCCTCCTAAAATGCAGGTGCGCAGCTGGATACGAGAGAACATGCTCTATTAGGATGGAATGGATTTCACCAACGCGATTTCAAATGACGCGAAAAAAGAATTCAGGAAATCCGTCGCTCTTACGGCGTATTTTTCTTCGTTGAAAAGTGTACGAGTTTTTGTGTAGTTTCTTTCCACTGGGCGTTAGTGTTTTGGAACTCAATTATGGAGTTTTCATAAATTGTTCTAGTATGAGATTACAGAGTAAACAAGGCGTCCTCGATGAAGTTTTGCTACGAATAAATTGGTCTGATTAGTTTCAAGTTGACAGATCATTAGCGGCTGCCAGTTGGGTGACGAGAGTGGTGTCAGAGAACTTGCTTCGTAATAAAGTCATTCATCACGGAACGAGCGACGGCTTTTGAAGTGTTAAGAATGAGGTTGTGGCTTAACAAGAATTCTGCCTACCCCACATTAACCTCTCGTATACGTTATTACTTGTATTTTACTATCTATGTCATTTTTGTTAAATATAGAGTCTGTGCGGAAAGAGAACGCCGTGGGCTTTGTGCTTGATTACCGTTTTTGACATGTTGACGGCACTGTAACGTTTTAGTGCGACCGCAATATCTTGATTTCTATCAATTAACGATAGTCGCATTACGTATAACAGTGCCGGTAACATAACAAAAACGTTTATCAAGCACAAATCCCATGACGGTTCTCTTTCCGTACAGACTCCACCGTGGTGAACGGATAATCAGAAACACCAGTCGATTTTCATAGCCTAGGTTCTCTACCAGGGAATGATCAAGCTGTCATTTGATGATGGCTACAGAGGGTGTGAGTGGAGAAGATTCAGATCGCCATTCCCAATCGAGCTGATTAGCATTCGAAGAGCTGGAAGGATCAGAGTTCTTAATTTCAGGACTTCCATACATTTTATTGCAATTCTCGCGGTTTTTTTAAACATTTCCAAACAGCTCTAAGGCTCGTATTATAGAATCAAACTCAAACTTGGATCTCTGCTTGAGTACAGTTAGAAAGGGATGTCGCTATATGCGATGAATAGCACCATCCCTTTCTCTGTACTCAAGCAGAGATTTGAAGTTTGGTTTGATTCTATAATTCGAGCCTAAGAATGCATCATGATGGGTGTGAGTGTGAGCGATCTGGATGTCCAGTCATAATCGTAAATTATTTATTGTTGAAGGATGCTTTTGAAAAACCATTTGTTTGCAATTTTGTTGGACATATATTTCTCATAATATTCTTTTGTAAGTTAAAAAAGTTCTAAAGTTTTGTAATATTATTTTATTATTAACCGTATTGATTGCAATCAGTCATTAAAACAGCAGCAGCAGCAGTAATAAAGTAATACAGGTTATCGTCCACGACGAGCGATTTATCACAGCCGCTTTTTTTCTATTTGTTTTCATTTGTCCTGTCGCCATTATTCGGCACTTTATTTGGGATCCGGATTCCGTTCTGGCGGGTTGGCGAGAGCGTAATGAAGTCTTTTGTTCGTTCACTGTTGATATTGCGGGAAGGCAGATCGTGAGAGGCGTCCTCATTCAATTTTAAGGTTTGAAGTGACGACCCGTTTAGACTTGATTAATACACAGATAAAATTGGGTCTCGCCAAGTGTGTCTACGCTGTTATTTTAACGAACGAAGGATGTTTTGATGAGATCGTTTATTTTATAAAACTCAAACAATATTAACTAGATGGCATTTGAGTTTTGAGCGCATTTTAAGAAGCACTCTTTCGTAAGAGGAATGTAAAATCATCAAAACAAAAAAAACATTTTTTTTTACCTCCTGAAAGTCTCGGTCTTATGAAAAAGTTATTTTTAAACGTTGGGCCTCTTATAGAGGTTTCTCTTTGCTTCAAGTTGCTCCCGACCCTATTTCATATTAATGGATCTCTAAACTTACTCTTACTCCGTGGTATAAGTAAATTTGTTTTAAGTATATAATGTTTGAGCACCTAAACCATTAGGGCTCTTAAGTGAAATGCCTTGTTTGCTTACATGCTATTTATATGCCTTATAGTTCTCGCAGTATGTAACTTTACACGTGTTTATTATGTAGAAGTTACATAATATACTAATTATAAAATATTTTTTTAAAACACGGACACCAGAGAACGGAGATGGTTTTTAATGGTAACGACTATTTCCCAGGTAAGTAAGTTTCCTAGGTAGGTGTTTTGGTAAATACATTTTAATTAATCAAATTGAATTTCAGTATTACGTTTTTCATCATGATTTTACACGAGACGATGTCCTGTCACAGGCGAGAAGGAGCCTGAATCAGCCCTTGGCGTAAAAGAAGCGAAACGCGGGGTTGACGATTTTTGACAAAATCAAACGAAGCGCAAGTTTCGCACCTCTTGACCCAGTGGAGATATTTTAGAGGCAGCCTCTCGCATTCCTTTTGGCATTGGCGAGCTCTCGAGCGGCCTCTGATGAAGAGTGGCCTTGGGTGGAGCGCCCTCATGCCGATCGAGGTCGCCTCGACTAATATCCGCTCCCGGGTATAGGTGCGACGCGAGCATTAACGGTGCTTTGCCATAAACAAACTAGCGAGCAAGTTACGTTAATTAAAGCTCCCAACCAGCTAAATTTGATAGCTCACCCAATATTGTTATGTGTTGTAGGCGGTTCTAAACTTGCTCCTTAAGGATTAATTAGTTTCCACTTATTTCGAGAACTTAATTGAATTCATAAACTCATGAAAATAATATCGGTACCTTACCTAATAATAGTAAAAATTGTAAGGGAGTACAATTTTATTCCGAAATGTTGTGATAAAGCCACTGGACACTAATACGACGTCATACCTACCCTCTTTTTCAGAAACATATTCAGGCATAGATTATCTTAAAAAGTGTAAGTGTAAACTAAGGTTTGCGAGGGAAAATTCAACCCATGACTTCATTTTCTTAATTTCGCTCAGCTCAGATCCGCTCATGCGCGATGCTGTGTGATGCAATATATCCACTACGCAACCTCGCATTGCATAGTTTCCTCGCACATTACTAGTGGAAACGCAGCCTTACAATGCTACGATTTGCGGCTCTATAACAAGACTTTGCCAAACTACCCTCCTCTATGTACCAAAAGCTAAGTAGGGCAAACCAGGACTTTCGCAAATGGCGTGTAAATTATATAAGAGATCGCGTCAGTAGCTGTATAAGCAGACTTATAAAAATGTTCGCCGGTTGTTTTGCGTTGAGTGCGGGTTAAGAGGTGCACATTGAGACGTGGCGTGGTAAGTGCGAGGTGAATGAGTCCTTTTAAGATTGCCTCGCGGTGAGGCATCAATTACTGTGAATCGCTGGAAGTTTTGTTAACTGA
Organism: Agriphila straminella; assembly: GCA_950108535.1. Classification (NCBI taxonomy): domain Eukaryota; kingdom Metazoa; phylum Arthropoda; class Insecta; order Lepidoptera; family Crambidae; genus Agriphila; species Agriphila straminella. The sequence continues at coordinate 5,402,329 of OX467306.1, read as the reverse complement.
TTCAATGAGAAAAATGTGCTTAAAAATGGAAATGCTCATGTTGAAACGAAATATACATTAGCTACCAAGATAGTGTCTGTTGGGTAGTCACTTATTATTATATTATGATGATATAAAACACTCTGGTAATGTTCAGTTAAAATTTATAATTTACGAAAATACCAAACTTGTTTAATTACTAATAAATCATCGTGTATATGCCATAGACAGACTTTTAAAAACAGAAGTAGTCGTAGGTAATAGGTATTAAAGTTGGAAACGGTCTTGTAAATGTAGTTTTATTTTAACTATCATTGAATGTCAGCACAAATTAATTTAAAGAAAAATACAAAATAAAACCTACTTACATCAGCCAGGTGCACACATCCAAAACTCTGTGAGTAAGTAGCAGATTTCATACCATCATTTTTATCTTTCAAATTCAGACGCGAATGTATTCTTATGTATTTTTTTTGTTCCATTACGTTCTCCGGAAAAGAAGGCATGTGTTAAATGTTTATGCTCTTTCTTCCCAGCAAACAAGGAACTTTTTATTTATTTATTTGTTTTCTGGAACAATTTCCTTTGTCGACGTTTTGTCGACCATTTTTCATGCTTCCCTTCTCAAATTTAAAAAAAAGTATGAATATTTTTCTTTAGATTACCTAGATTATATTATTTTATGATGATCAGTAAACTTATGTAGACTAGAACTCTGTGCTTGTGCCTACGGCGTATTTATTTACCTACTTCGTGTTTCTTTATATAGGCTAGTATAGTATTATATTATCTGTGATATAGGGAACCAAACCGAGAGAAAAGATAATAATAGTAAGGATACCAAATAACGAGCAGGCGAGAAACTCGGGCCAATAGCGTAAGAAATTGAAGTGCTGTAACGAGCTACGAACCGTCTACGGCGCTACGGCGCTACGACGCTACGGTGCTACACGGGTCATCAGCGTGCACGTAGCGCTCGCTCCGTAATATGTTCGTAACTCAATTTCAATAAGGCGCTCGGTTTATTCCGCTTTCGGGCCGCATACACTTTAATCTTGGCAATAAATTGATCTGAAATGTTGTTGGGATTCGTACGTTATTGCTAGATTAGAATGTACGACTGATATTATTGCATTTCTAATAAAAATATCTTATTATTTTGGTTCCTGAACATAATAAGTATTAAATATTGATGTCTCAATATAAAAAAGAAAATTCTACTGATATTTTTATTAAGTTATATCATTTAACACTAAACATTTACAGTTTTTAGTACCTAGGTACTTATATAGTTCTGCTTGCTCATGCTATTTGTTTTGTCGGAAAGTAAAAGTGATGTTTAACTTCAAAGCACAAGTTTCCCAACGTTTTCTAGTAAACAAAACCAAGGAGGTAAATAGCCCAAGTAGGAGCATGCTATCAAAATTCATACTTCCAGTATCTCGACGTTAAATAACTTGCGTCTATAAAGTTGGGTCGTAATTTCTTCGGGAGTTTTACGGCACTCCCGAAACTGTTTACTCAGTAAACATTAAATAAGCATAATATAAGGAATACCCGACCGAGCCAATTCAGGGGTGTATAATCTTCCGGATTACAGAGTGGGCCTTCGGATGTAACAATAACGATGAAAATTGCTTGTCTGACCGTCTTCAATAAGTAAATAGGTAATTATCGTGACTATCCGGGGTGAAAAAGGTGTAATGTAGTGAAGGAAAAATGTGTTTGTCTGACATACATTCGTAATTTTGGTGGAAGGACGTAACCTCTTAGTGGGTGTCGATTTGGAAAAGATGTCGGTGTGGCTGAAACTTACATAATTTTATGGGTTTTGTTTTTTGCAATACAAATAAAACCCTACGTAAATAGAAACTGCATAAACAAATTGTTTACCTATTTTTGCAGTTTGCTATGTATTAAGTTTGATCTACGGGTTTCTTTGTGCAAATAAAAACAACCAATTTGGATAACGAATAACACAGAAGTAAAATAATCTTGTAAAAACTGGATCGTGCGATAATTCTATTACTGTTGCTTTTCCTAGTGAATATTGTTTAATGGAATTTAGTATTATAAGAGCGTTTTTGCATTTTGAAACTCAGATAGGCTGTCTCACTCACACTTTTGAACTTTTTTTAGTAAATGACTTTATTTATTTTTGGTAAATGTTTCCAATACATCGTCAATAGAATAGTACTACGAATATTAAACATACATACATTGTTTTTGTTGAAAACTATATGGAAAACTAGTTCGAAATCATTATTTTTTGAGGTTATTTCACCAAGTAAATCCAAAGTATATCTATAAAGAAATATATATACGTGAAATATTCGTGACAGTATTTTATTTAAGATGTTTTGAAAATCATTCACCAAAAATTAATTAAGTAATTTATTATCCTTAAAAACGTTCAAATGTGTAAGTTAGACAGCCTGCAGAACTGCAAAATGTTAAAACACTCTTAAATTAAGTACGGAGTGTACGAACATCCACGCTCACTAAAAAAATATCAAAAGATAAAAGATTATTAGAAAACTGTATTGTCACAATTCATTGAAATAAAACATTTTACGGATGCTTAATATGCTTATACGGACGCAAGTATTTTATAACACTATGGGCCGATTTTTCAATGCCTAGATAGAGCTTTATCCGTTTGATAGCTTATTATACTGCCAAATTGAAAATGCTTGTCATTCATTTGTGTCACATTTTTGAATGACTTTTATTAGATTTGGTTAATATTTAAACTGACTGATATCTGTTATCAGAGGATTGAAAAATCAGCCCTTAATATTATATACACGCGGTTACGCATTTAAAGTTAAGTTAAACTTATTTTTTTTTTATTTATTAGGAAACTCAACAGCTTTTTTGCTACAATCATGCTTAAAATATAAACTTAAAAATTACACTTAGCCAATGACAGAGTTTCACCGCATGTTATAATACTACAGGCAAACTGTTTAAAAAAATATATAAAAATTAAGTAGGTAGGTAAAAAAAAAAGTAGACTAAAATACAAACTTAATTAGGCAAGAGGTATGGTTGGCAGAATTAATGCATTTTATATTTAAGTTCGAGATATATATAATAATAATTATTACTCACATGATAAAGGTAGAGGTTGGTATCGCAGCCCTTGTCTTTTTCCACTGGCAGGCCATGCTCGTCGGTGTCACCTGCGACAAAACCAATCATTGTGTTCTTAACATTGAGCAAAAATACTACAATACTATACTATGATTTTTTGACGAGAGCGAAAGTGGAAATCAAGAATGGTCACGAAAATATTATAAAATCCATTTATTAGAATAAAGCAGGTAGGTAACATAATGGTTACAATTTAACCCAAAAAGCAAACAATTAGTTAACATGTAGAAAGTTGTTCAGTTGAATGGACTTAACACATCGTTAAAATTTGGAGAGTGGTTACAATTGCACCCTGTATAGTCATGTTACCAGTCTGTCACCCACACGTAGTGCACTGTAAAACCCAAATCCCACGATCGTCTTCTATTACTTGCTGAAAGAAAATAAAAAGGGTATCAAACACAGGTGTGTTGATTGATACGTCACCATTAATAAGTTTTAATAGCGAATACCAAAAAGGTTTCTTTAGTCTAAAAGCAGAATCAGACTATTATCTTGCTAATAATTTGATGTATCCGTTTTCATCTCGTTTTATCAACATAAGAATATTCTATTCTGAAACGGCAGCCTTGGAATGTCTCTCTTGCAGTACTGACGCTAGGAGCGCAAATATTGCGCTTGGCACGGATGGGCTTATGAATTAGGTATATTTTATGTACGTATTCATTGCTTGCTAGGACTCTGAAAGGTCACAGGTTATGTTAGTATTGTATGTAGGTACCAATATTTTGTTCTGAACATGAATAAAAACGTATCAAAAATATAACAAAGAGTATTAAAGTTTTGTACAGTTTGTCAATTTATTTGAAAACGGTTTGTTGAGTAGAATATTATGCTATTTTATAAAAACTTATCTCTATTCATTATCAGTTTTGGTGATATTATTTATGAAGAGATGTGTTTAAAACAACCAATATTAATCATTATTTATACATCTCGACTCCGCTTAGCTTCAGTGGACACGGTTGAGCGCAGAGGAGGAATAGGTTCAAAAGCACGCTTTAAATTCAAAAAAGTATGCTTTTTACTAAACTACAAGTTTATGTAAAGAGCAAAGGTACTTTAAAAAAATACTAATTTTGACTGCTTTGACATTTTATATTCCTCCGCTCCGCTACGCATAGCTTTGGTGGAAGCACCCTAGCTGAAAAACATCTCATCTCCTCCTCCCCACTAGACACATCGCTTCTCGTCCCCGCTTTGGTGGTTTCTATGCCTAATAACGGGCCTAGGCCAAGTAATAATTAGTATACAACCTAACTAGTAGTTGTAATATTAGTAACAACATTACAAGGAATTTGAATAATAATCTAAAAATATTGTATTTTTGTAGAAATTTATAATTCCTTTTTCAAATGCAATATAACATTACTAATTTTTTGTTTCATCAATTGAGCAGTTTGTTCAAAAAAAGTCTAGATAAGTACTCGTACAGCTAGCTGATTCTGGTACATAAGTAAACTAGATGTTAGTGTGTACAAAACAAAGGGGACCTGCCACTGATTGTTCAACATGCTATGTTTGTTAAATACGAGAGATGCATTGGGTACGCGTACGTGCCACTTGATTATTCAGATCACTGAGTGGATGTGATGTGAATTCAGCAAATATTAATGTACGAATTTAATGCACTTCCTTTGTTTTGAGTAAGGTACTGATACAGCCATAAAAATAAAAAATGTGTAATAAAAATAAATTGTCTAAATAATTTTTATTTTATTTTATTTTGTTTTCACACATTGTGCAGACTTATATTAGCCTACACTACAACGCTTATTAACTACTTGGTATAGACACTAGAAACTCAGGTAATATCAGATCTGTGCTAAGGTAAATACGAAAATAAATTCGAACAATTTTGCGCTCAATATTGAAATATTTTCTCATACTTTTGTTACAGATGTCAAGTGTGGGGACTTTTAATTACTAAAAAGTTAAAACGATTATTTTATAACCAAAAATGTGTACCTACTCACTCATGATCAGCACTTTTAAAATTTACTTACGTAAGTCAGAAACGAAGAGAAGTCTAAAAATATGATACCATCTGGAAAATTTATTAATTCCATTGTGTATGATTCAATACACAATTTGCTTTGGTTGGGAAGGTCAGAGGTTGACCTTTGGAGTCCTCGATAAGGTTGTGTGCCTACAGAATGTAGGTTTGTGAAGATATAATCTGATTTCCTCTCGAAAGAGCCGAAGCTACAACTTCAAAGGGAATGGAAGTCGTGGAAGCGAGTTTAGAGGTCGACTTTGGCGGTTTATTGGCTTGCGGTTTGGACGTTCTGTATACCAGTTACAGAGTCACTTTCAACTAAGCAATTTTACCGGGTGGAACTTTGCTTAGGTGTGTGTACACTCCATTTGGGAGTGGAGCTTTATTTTTTGTGCTGTTAGATTGTCAGTTGTTTTACATTTTCCTAACAATACCATTTTATAGCGTGACTATTTTCATGTGTTGGACATGATAGTTGTGCGGCTTTCGGAAGATAAGAGTAGAATAGCAACACACCTTACACAGGAGTACTTTTAAGGCGACTATGTATATCCCTCAAGGGATTGCCCATTTTCTAAGAGCACAACATCTCACTGTAAACGTATCGAAAATTCACAATATAGATTGAAGCTAAGTTTATTTACAAATAATAACCTCAGTAAAATATAGTTCGGTGTAGTACCTAGTAGTAGGCAAAAGAGCAAAAAGTAGCCACTTTAAGCACTTTTGCCTACTACTACAAAGAACTATATTTTACTGAGGTTATTGTTTGTAAATAAACTATAGAACCTTAGCTTCAATCTGTAATGTGAATTTTTGATACTATGTACTTAGCGAGCAAATAAATTAAATTAAGATGAGGGCGCCACTTTGAGGTGTTCATACATATATGGCCCGTAACAACTACGTAGACCAGGGGCCTAATCGCGCTAATTTTCAACGATAAAACCAAAGCTAAATTGTTACCGTTTCAGTTTCGTTTACAGAAAAATACTCGCTTTAATTTTGTAAAAATTGTTGAATACTCTGCCTAAGGAGTCAATCTGGGACAATTTAAGTGAAAATTATAAAGCTAAACCAAAGATTTTTAGGTAAATATAACCTAAATGACAACGTATCGTTTTTGGTTCGATCGTTCAGAATCACCGCGATTGGGCTCCAGAAAGTGTTCAGTAACGTTTCTGATCACCGACATCGGTCCAACACTGAGCTGCGATCTCCCTTAATAATATGTTTTGAAAACAATAAACTCATTTATTCATATATAATTTTGACAATATTGTTCCTAAAGCTTAAATTGAACCAGATGAAATATTGAAGCTAGTCAAATATAAAAGGAAAGCGGATTGGAACATTTCATATTTGTAGAGCGTCTGAAGAAATGGATCGGTCGTTGGGGCGCCAGGCGCCACTGCTATCTGTAGGAGACAGTTACTGCCAAAGGAAAGCCACTTTTAGTAATTAATCACGTCATAATAACGTTTTCACTCAAGCTATTAGCGAAAGTTTAACTTTTGAATTAAAAAGACAAATTAGTGAATTATTGTTTTTTTATCTAGATGTTTTTTTTTATATTTGACGACGAAGGTTTTATGTTTGTTTACTTAGCTCTTAACTAAGACAGATAAAAAGCTTTGAAATATTTATTTTTATAAACCGCTGGTTGTGTGCATTCACACACTCTCGTGTCTCGGTTATAGTCTAGCGTTATTTGTGAATTTGTGAATTAGAGGTTGTGAGTTAAATTGCATACCCATAGTTCGAATGGTGATTCAGTAAACACCAATAAAGGAACTCAAATTAAAAACATGTTTTAATTTATGCCTTCACCAATCAATCAAATCAAAAACAATCACAACAGTTTATTATATCATGCGATTATCGTAACCTCATCACCTAAAATGATTTTTTTAGAATTATAGTGTTTGTTGTGATTTGTTTTTCATTAATAATATTCTTTATTAAATTGGTTTAATCAGAGATAAATAAATAAATTTAATAATCTTGCACCACGTTCGTCGGTCGACACCCCTACCGCGTATGCGGGACACGTTCCAATTCACGCGAGTAGCGCGCCCGCAATTATTGAAACTTTTTCAATACACCCCTTTGTTCGCGCACCAATAAACGCCGACTTTAATTACTTCGCTGTAAGCCATTGCTGATGCTCTAGTTTGGTGGATTCTGAGTTAACATGTACCTATTGTCTTTTTATCCTTAATAAATGGGTTTGAACCTCTTAGTATGGGAGGCTGGTATAGTGGTAACCATAGGTATACATAGGTTTTATCGTGCTTCGCTTATTATGTATTTAATTAGACGGGGAATAAGTTCTGATTTTATCTTTAGATTATCTCGGAAACGTTGCGCTATAGGACTTCATATAATAGACCAACATTTTTTGGTGGTCTATTATAGTTCTTATAAAAGTTTTTTTCCCTGTCAAAATCAAAAATTATGGTTACCACTAGGGCAAAATGTTCAAACCCTTTTATTTATTTAACAATTGGTGAACATGCTGACCTACAGTTATCCCAAAGCGCCAGCATGTATAATTATTATTAAGACATAAAACTATTATGAGTACAGTTTTTTTTTATAATTAAATTGCAAGTCATCTGTCAATCCAAAATGTGATGTAGGTAACAATTAAAGACAAAATAACGATTAAAAAAATACTTACAGAATGCTCAGTTTGCCTTTTTGCCATACTTACATATACGTATATAGTACAAAAGACAAATAAATCAATAAAAGGGTCTTTTATTGGAGTAAAAGAATAATCGTAATCGTTTTCGCTTGATTGGCTTTATTAAAACAATAACGCCAAAAAATAAAAGCAAATTGAAGTAGCGTTATTGAATCATAGTGTTCCGTACCCAAAGGCTAAAACGGGACCCTATTACTAGGACTCGGCTGTCTGTCTGTCTGTCGCTCTGTCACCAGGCTGTATCTCATGAACCGTAATAGCTAGATAGTAGAAAATTTCACAAATTATGTATTTCTGTTGCCGTTTTAACAAAAAATACTAAAAACAGGATAAAATAAATATTAAAGGGGGCTCCCATACAACAAACGTGTTTTTTTTTTGCCGGTTTTTTGCTCGATATTAATAACGACAACAGGTAGACGCTTAAAATATTCACGGAATATTTAGTTGTATTTTCACTTTAAAAATTAATAATAACATTAAAATAAAATAAATAATTAAGGGGGGGCTCCCATACAAAAAGTGATTTTTTTACGGAACCCTTCGTGCGCGAGTCCGATTTGCACTAGGCCGGTCTTTTATCTTAGTTTGCCTACGTATACAAGTCCATTTATCTAAGTGAACGCAAAATCAACTACTTATTGAAATTGTATGCAGAAATGTTTATTCATTATTTTAATGTGATGGGTTTAAAAAACTCAATAATGTTGTTGTTTATCTCCACTTCTCATGTTGAATAAAAACATTTTGTTTAAGAAGATTTAGTTGCAGTTTCTATGGCTTGGCTCCATTTAATCAGGCTCCGGCGATAAAGTGGCAATACCGATCGCAACAGAAGCCCCATTGATTGATGTGCCGCCGACGCACTTTCATTACTCTGCCCTTTCATTACTCTTCTGCGGACTGTACTTTAAACCTCTTTTTATCAGGGATTGAAATACCGTTAAAAAAATAACGATACAAAAAAATAACGTTAAAAATACCGTTAAAACATTTTATCGGTAAATTTACCGGTAAAAATAACGTTAAAATTATTGTACCGGTAAAATTACCGTTAAATATAGCGTTAACTTTACCGGTACAATAATACCGGTAAAATTAAACAGAAATAACGTTAATTTCAATGTAATGTTATCTAAAGTAACGTTATTTATTGACATAACGTTAATGTTAAAAGTAACGGTAAAAAAGTAAGAAATAACGTTACATTTAAAAAAAAAATTATCAATCCCTGTTTACTGAACCTTTTCTAGCTTACCTAATTATTTCGTTTTAGTTTTTCCGATCTCATATTATTTTATTACTTTTTTGTATACATACAAGTAAATGTGACAAAAAATCAGTTTGTCGTAAAAGCATTGCCGAGATTGTATAGGTACACGAATGCGTAAGTAGTACATTCATTACCTAAAAAGCTTTCCTGTGTCTCAGATTGTTTTGATGACGGCATAATATGAAAGGAGCCAAGAACCGATCGTCTTATAAGTAAAGTTGTAGATAAGTACCATTATATCTACCAACTCAGTTGAAAAAGAGCAATTTCAAATAGATGTAATTATGTTTATTGTATTTATTTGTAAATAGTTTTGACCTACCGTTAATCTCGGGAGAAAACGATCGAAATTTATTTTCATAGACATTTTTGATTATTGTCTGTTTACTATATTTTTTATCCATTTATCGTTTTCAAATTTTATTAAAAATTTAAATTCTGATAAACAATAAGTATTGCAGAAACAATGAAAAGTAAACGTGAATAATTCAACATTATGTGACTTTTGTAAGATATACCTAGCGGATCCGCAAGTTGTTGCGGGATCCCGCAGTACTAAAATTGTGCTGGATCCCACTGGATTGCGGAATCCCACTTTGCTGGATTGCAATCTCTAATTTGAACACTGTCTCAATTAATATTTTATCACATTCGTGTCTCGTTCTACTAATTGAACACCAATTCGGGTCTGTAGTTGAGGTTAGCTTAATTAATGAACATTCAAATTTTAGCGGCCTCCGTTCTTTCGGATTGACGGACACTGTGTATCAATTTTTTAATTGATGTTTTCAACAGGTTTAGTTTGATCACAAAGGTTAATAAAAATGCTTTTTCACTCTTCTTGCTCAAAAAGTCCGTCATTGTAACGTACATGAGCTGGGATAAAATAGCATAATAACCCCTAGGGGAAAAAGTTTTTTATTTTTTAATGTTTGTCTATTACCAATGAGCCTAGTAAAACGAAAAAGTCTTTATCTACACTCACAACGTAATGTTCCAAATATGAATTCAAAAATGGTAATATAAATACGTACTTTATATTCGTGAATAGGTAAAATTAAAAAAAATAGTAGTTTATGATACTGCCACATAATGAGGGGTATTAAAACATGAGTGTGTGTTTAAAAACCGAGCCGTAGGCGAGGTTTTTAATAGTATCACACGAGTGTTTTAATACCTAGTTATGTGCAGTTTCATACACTACTTTATCTACACTCATACATTTAGGATTGAACCTACTAAATAAAAGATCAACGTTAGAAAAGAGAGTGAGACATTGTTTGTATTAGCTAGGTATTGTAATAATACCTTGTAATAAGTCATTTCCTTAGCTGCATCTAAAATATCGAGCAGAGTCAAATTTTCTTCACATTTTAAATCAAGAATTAAAAAAACCTACGAAATTCATTACAACAAAATGTTAAAATTGAAATCAAAACATTTTTGTAAAGCTCTAAAAATGGCGCGCATTCCATTAGAAAAAAAATAATGAGATGAGTGCACTGGGTTGCGTTCAGAACCTACGCTCCGAGTGCAACCGAACGCTCTAACAGCGTTCCAAACATTAGAGCGTGACTTCCGGTTGTAACAGCTTTCCCGTTTCAAACGTCAGAGTGTTGCAACTTTTTAACCATCAAAATCGGTGGTTGAAAAACGCTGACGTTTGTCTGTAGTAAAAATGTCAATGCCATTAGACATTATTTTGTATTTTGATGTTTTTGTGTCTAATTTTTTAAAATATTCATGGTAGCTCCTCAGAAACAGATTTTATTTCATTTAGAATAAAGGAAAGTTTAAATTATTCGCATTCCAAATGGAAAACTAAGAATTTGTACTATTAATGTCATTTAAAGTTCTTGGTCGTTCCGAACCTTAGAGCCAAAACCAAACAACCGCACTCTAAGCCTCTAAACGCAACCCTGCAAACTAATCGCACTTATGTCATCGATCACCATAGAGTGCATTGACCTGTATCGTAATGAGAAAAAAAGTTACTTTATGATTCAGTTGACTGCATCGTAATGAGTTTTTTTTTTTATTTTTCGTGTCCACGAAAATAAAGTATGTATTTATATTACCTTTTTTGAATTCATATTTGGAACATTACGATGTGAGTGTAGATAAAACTCATTACGATGCAGTTAGCTGCATCATAAAATACAGCAGAAATAAAAAAATGGTACCATGGCGTGAAATCTTTAGAATTTTTCTATAATTACAAACTGGTTGAATTGTGTGACTGTAGGTAATAGGAAAGAAATAATTTTAATCTTTTGCCGTCAAGCACTACACAATACTACACAATTTATGCTACTGTACAAAAGTTTATGAAGTGAAGGATAGAAAAACGAGTGGATTTGTTTACGGAAGTAGGTATAAACTATTTAATATTGTATTTTATTTTCTCGCAATCGTATAGAAAAGTAGAGTGTAACACACGACGCTAAAACCCATTGTAACTCGGTTTCTATTTATTCCCTCGCTAAATGGGTCATTTTAGCGTCTTGTATAACAATCTACTATTGCAATAGAAGCGTGAATCATCTCGAACTCACGATTTCTTCTTTCAAACGGTTTGACAGCAACGATTCCGTAATTATTAATGGTCGTTATTAGATAATCAGCCTGCCGTACACTTGAACGGGATGATTCACGCTTCGATTGGAAAAGCCTTTTTATTAACCTATCTAAGTATTATAAGTTCAAACAATTTATAATCTAGGGCTGTGGGCTATTAGCTTAGTAAATAATCAGTAAATCTCTATTCATTATCCATCCCACAATGATAGTTAGACCATATTGCCAACCGAATCAGTAAATACTTATTTAGCTGTGTCCTTCATTGAATACATGAATGCAGTGATTGGCAATCAAATCAGGTTTGTTTTTTGCAGAGTTTTGCTCTTGTTGGAAGGCTGTATTTTAGCCAGACTAATTTATTTGCATGCAAATTCAACGCATAAATTCAGTGGTCTGCATTTTGCAATTCGTTCCCGAGAACAGCCACGAAGCGAGAAGTGTTTTATTAAATATTGACATACTAGTCTATGTCGTTTTGCTGTTCACTGCAATTAATTTTGATTGAAGATTATTAATAGTATGACGAGGATCTCAAATGTGCAGTGGTTTAGCGCCTGGCCCAGCGATTGCGAAGGTTAAGCAACTTTCGCAATGGTCGGTCTTTGGTATGGGTGACCGAAATTTGTAACTCGAGCTTCTCGGTGCTTCAGAAGGCACGTCAAGCCGTTGTCCCAGCTAAATTTGCAGTCGTTAACACCCACCAATCCGCATTGGGCCCGCATGGTAGGCCATCCTCCTTATACACCTATAAGGAAGGCCCGTTCCCCAGCAGTGAGGAAAATAAAAATGGCAAATGGTCAATAGTATGAAGGGCAACAATTTACTTATGGTAATTAATTTTGATGGATGGAGAGGTAAAGGTAGACCCTTATTCCTTCTACGTAACTATTTTTCATAACTCCTACAAAAAAGGATGTGTTTTTAGATCGCAGAAAAGTTGTCTGGATTTGTAAGGAATGATAACAAAAAAGATATTGTTGATAATGACGGCTGATATTAAAGCATGGAAGAAAAGATACGCTGTGCTGTGCCGATCCCAAATAAATTAGAACAAGAGCACAAAGATTAAGCACTACGAGTTGTTATCGGAACAAATGTTGATGTTACTGGTGCACACTTACTCCACTGTGCTTCCTCGGAGGTATCCGATTGCTTTGTCTAAACAACGATACGGCTTGTTAAACTTCCACCTTGTAATAGCGGGGGTAAGTCAACCCGCTAAGCGTTTGCGTATAATTGCATGAGCAGAGCCAACATGGCCGCTTAAGCGCGAAACATATGTTCAGTTTGTATAAATATTTATCTTCGTTGCCGGGATGAGTTTGCGGCGACTGTTTGTGTTTATGATTTATCTTTTATATTTCTTAGGGTTTCCAGTTTGTTGTGTTTGTGTTTTGTGTACAAGCGTTTATGAAAAATCGGTTCGAATGTTATGATTCTATCTATTCTGTGGTTGAATCTCAAAAAGATCTCTGTGATGAGGGTGAACCAATTAGCTTTATAAATCACAAAATTTGAAGAAGAATAAACGGAGTTTTTGTCGCTGTTCCTGATAATTAATTCGAGTACGATTCGAGGAAACCCTAAATTGTTACGGATTGGTAGAGTACGTATCAAGTTTAGACTGCAACAAATAGAGCTAAACTGTAAACGAAGAGAGTAAACTGCCCCACGTACTGAGCATTCAGTTTGTTCCGAGTACTTCTTTGTGGATCACAAAGTGTTCACGGTCCAGCGAGTCGAACAATTCTTCCCGTCGGTTTGTCTGCGCGTCGCGCGGTGATAGCCGCAGCTCGTCGCACTATCAAACAGTGTATCGTAGGTACCTACTGTACGAGTATGTTAGAATTGTAGAAGCTTATCCCTACGTACGAGGCTTAATTTTAAGTTTAGTAGCAAGTCAATACGGTGCATAAGGTTTTTGGCACAGACGTAAAATAATAAACCGTATTGTAAATTTAAGTTTTAGGTAAAATATTGACAATAAAGTGATAAATTAATTTTTATGTTTTTTCATTTTTTTATTATTATAATATATATATTTTTTTTGTTTATTTACCATTTTAAAAAACAAGATAATAACAATGTTTATAATCACAATTTTAAACCACTAAGGTTTGTTTGATGCGATTTCATTCACTAATAAAACTTAAAAAAAATAAAAACTAGGAATTGGGTAGGTAATACTTGTAAGTGTAACAATGACAGTCATTACATAATATTTTTTAAATTAAATAACAAATAGACCTTGAGTTTGTTTTTTAACCGACTTCTAAAAAGAAGGAGGTTCTATGTTCGGCTGTATGTATGTTTTTTTATGTATGTCCACCGATTACTCGAAGACGGCTGAACTGATTGAAATAATTCAAACGTTATTAGATCAGGTTTGTTCCCAAGTTGGTCCCATTTTTTGAAATTTTGAAATTGGTTCAGTACTTTTCAGGAAAACCTGAAACCTATTTTCGTTATCATTTTATTATATTAGTGTTTGTTAAAGTACCAGATATTGTGATTTCCTAAATGTCAGTTGTTCATATTAACATGCGGTGCAACGTCGAATAGGACGCTTAGAAATATTTTTTGTTTACGATTGATTTGATTGATTTTCGATTTGGTGCCAAGTAATTGCAAGTTTAGTATTTGGTTTTCCTTCTACGATTCATACTACTTAAAAACTAAATAAGTACCTACTTATATAAAATAAAGTATCACAAACTCACATAAGTATTAAAAACAAAGATACATGATCCCTGTGTTCAGGTTCATGTATGTTTTTAATACTTAAAATTGATAATTATCCTTTTTTGGAGGAGCTCGATGGCGTAGTGGTTTAACGCTTGGCCCAGCGATTGCGGAGGTTAAGCAACTTTCACAAGGGTCGGTCATGGGATGGGTGACCAAAAATTTATTATCTCGAGCTCCTCCGTGCTTCGAAAGGCACGTTAACTCTTCAACGCCCGGAAAATGAGACACAATAGAAAATCTATTGTGTCTCGGTCGCCAGCGACCGCTCCGGCGTTAATGAATTAAGCCGGCTGCATTTGCAGTCTTTAACACCCACCAATCCACATTGGGCCCGCGTGGTGGGTTATGACCCGTCCTCCATAAGGATGGCTTGTGCCTCAGCAGTGGGGACATTAAAAATGGCTGATGGACATCCTTTTTTAGGCAGTCGTGTAAAAAGCAAAAGCGGTTAAATCTTATTCAGACGAAAGTTTTCAGTTCAGTTTAATCTAATTCCTTTCCGCTTCACATTCACTATCAGAGAGCATTGAGTATTCATGTCACAGCGATAGTAGAATAGTTTTTGGCACACAAAGGCGTCAAAAAAGCTCCCAATAAAAACGCCCGTTTGTCATCTAGAAATATTACTTTCTGTGGAAAAAAGAAAGACAGAAACTGCAAAGAGAAAATATTTGGGTCGGGCATCAATAAAACTTATCGTGTGACTCGGCGACGTGTCCCATTACGTTGTCACACAAGGATTTTTGTTACGTAAGGAATGCCGGCGGAATTATTTCTATTGCTAGTAAGGTAGCTATTAATAAGAATATGACAATGTTTCTTATTTTTATATTACAGCAACAGGCGGGCGCTATGGAATTTAGGGAACAATCCTATAATTTACTGAAATAGAAGTTTGAAACTTGAGGAAAATTCTAAAACTAATAAAGCGTTGGTTCGCAGTGCCTTCCACTGCCTTCTTGTGTACGTATGTCACGTAAGCCGACGAAAATTTTTGTTGAGGGTAAAACTTTCACAGCACAGATGTGTTTTTAGGGAAATTCGGGCGGTCGAGTAGGCGATAACTTTTATTGATGACCGATCCAGTTCTTTATTTGGAAGCGAGCCAGACGGCTCCTCACCGTTAATGGTAACCAGAACCCTTGTTTTTATTTTATGGCATTTGCCTTTGATGGATATATAGACACTAAGATATAACTCTTAACCTTAAGGGTTTTGAGAGCGTTGAATGTACGGAGATACTTATCTGTATTTATTTCTGAGGAAAATGTTTTACGTGGAAAGTGCTCATGTTTTTTCTGATGGGATGTTCTGATAATCTTTCTTACTGCATAGTAAAGATGACGAATTAAGAAAGAAAATAAGTAAAGGAAAATTAAGTATTTCTGTGTAACATAATAATGTCAATAGAATACTTACACTTTCAATTTTGAAATTGTTTGCATCCATATTCAAAGAAGAGTTGGAGCGATTGTAATTCTGCTTAACCTAATGAGCCAAAAAGTAAGCCAGACTATTCCAGAAGTGATGTAAGCCGACTTAAAACCCGGTCGAAATTGCAAATTAGAGTACGTCGCAGCATCGGACAGCTTGCAGTAGTAGAGTTTTAAATCCGCAAGCTAAAATTTTTACCCACAGAGAGGGTTTGTTGGGTCTAAACTTTTGCGAGTGACAACACGAGCCGGTGTTTGAGTAACAAGCTGCCTGAGTAGGGATTTGAAACTGCCTGGGGCTTACACTCATTCTCTTTTTGACAGAACGAGAGGAAACGTACCGTTAAGTTGTGAATTGCCCATGGGCAATCCCATGGAATTTGAAGTCATTTGAATACAATCCTACCCTGTAAACGACACCATAAACATTATACTTCCAAGGATATGTAACGAAAGGAGCAATGAATATGACATAGAACACAAAAAATCGTGAAAAGGTGATTGTGTATTTTCTGAAGAAGACATTTTCAGATTTTTTGTTGAAGATGGTACTCTACGCGACGGGCGTTTGAGAAGTGAGCGATTATTGCTTTTAACTGGATTCATTACTATAGATATTTAGACCAAATCTAGATAGGGTATCTATTATGCGTAAGTTATGATTATTCTTACTATGAAAGCCTTTCTCTAATATAAAAAACCAAATATCGTAACACAACACTAAACTAGTATCTTTCCAGTGGTTCTATCTACGATTCAAAAAGTGAAACATGTATACCTCATCTCCCTAACAACGGGCATGATACTCTAAGAAAAAGGAGGTAAGTCTCGTCCCTGTGCTATCGTGAAAGCTTAAGCATTCAGAGCGACGGAGTGGGAGCGACTGTCGCCGCCCCCTAATCCCGGAATTGGAAATTTTCATTCCGCTGTCGCGCCGGGATTTCACAGAGCAACTTTCCCGGAGTATTATAATGGGACACCAAAGTACTTGGGTGTCAAATTAGATACTTTGTGACGACTGTCCGCCACTAGTGTTGGCACTGAGTGTGAACCGTTTGTGTTGAATGGTTGGTGTAAAAAATATCTCACGAAAATAGCGCGTAAACCTCTATAATGAGTTACCCGTTCTATTTCACCACAAAATCTTCCCAATTTACAGGTAAGTAAAAGAATCAGCAAATCTAAATGAGTAGGATTCTTTATTTGATGAACTTTATTCGAAGGAGATTCGAGTCAACGAAGTTTTATTTTCGGCAGGCCGTAGTTCGAGTAAAAGAGTTTGGGGACAAATTCTGTTAGCTCGTTAACTAAGCAAAAGTTTTAATTAGGGATGTCCTTGTTAGTTAGAATAACGGATTAATGTGCGTGGTTTAGGAAGGAAGAATGGGCTGTGGGTGGTGGTAAAGTTTGGAGTATAGTTGTAAGGTTCGGCCACAAACAACTAGCTAAACTAGCTTTTTGAATATTCAAAGCCTTGTGTTATTTTTTTTTACTTAAGTACATTACATAATAAATAACATCAAAAATGGGTGACAAACAAGTTACATGCTGATAATATTACGGTTTCATTGCACGTTCAGTTACGTAAAGTTATGAGAACTTAATGTGAATTGAGGACCTCGGTGGCGCAGTGCTTAAAATAGCGTCTGGCTTTGCGAATGTTTTGCAAGGGTCCGTCATGGGATGGGTGACCAAAAAATGTATTGTCTCGAATTTCTCCGTGCTTCGGAAGGCACGTTAAGCCGTTGGTCCCGGCTGCATTGGCAGTCGTTAACACTCACCAATTGGGCCTGCGTGGTTCCCGATGCGTGCCCGTCCTCCTTATCCACCCATAAGAAAGGCCTGTGCCACAGCAGTGGGGACATTAAAAAAGGTAAAACTACTTAATACAGAAGGTACTTACACTAAAAAGAAATAAAAAATGTTTAAAAACAAAAAAACCGACTTCATCAAAAAACCTGAAAATAAAACAAAAACAGCCTCAAAATAAAATACCTCTAAAAAGCTAAAAATATTTTTCTAATCACTAGATACGCATAATCATTGTAATAAAATACGTCTATTGAAGTCGGGTGGGGCTGGAGGACAACTTCTTTATTTTTAATTCTAAAAGAGCCCCACCCGACTTCGTTAGACGTATTTTATTACAATAATATGCGTATCTAGTGATTAGAAAATTATTTTTTGCTTGCTTTGTCAAACCATTTATAAATTAATTAAAAAATACGTGTAGGTACTGCGGTATCGTAGTTATATTTATAATTCAATAGCTTTTGCCCGCGACTTCGTTCGCGTGGAAATATTTTTTATGGGTGTTTAGCTTTTGCCCGCGACTAACAATAACGACCGACCATTTTGTTATTTACATTATTATTATTTATTTATTGATGTCAGTAGGCAGCGCAGTTGTGGAAAAAAGCGTCTTAAAGTAAAAGTTTTGTATCCCTCGGGGACAGTCTATTTTTTATGGATGAAAAGAAAACTATGTCCTTTTTTGTACCCCTGACAATGTGTATCCGAAATTTCATAATGACAGGTTGCGTAGTTAGGACGTGAAGGCGTAACAAACAAACAAACAAACTTACTTTCTCATTTATAATATTAAGTAAGGATAAATACCATTGTTATTGTCCGTAGAACAAGTAGTAGATAATAAAGATACTTAATTACTTTGCGAAAATTAAAGATGAAGTTGCTGTATAACTTCGATATTTAAATAATTATTTGGCTGAACATAATTTCCGTAGTTTAGTGAAACGTCAGTGAAAATTTTAATTTGGCTCGACACAGGCTTTTGTTTTTCCGGTCCAAAACCTCGAAGAGCGCTCTTGCCTACTCCCGTTCTGTATGCTCTAAGCCTCGAACCACTGAGGAAGTAATCACTACCTCGAACCTTAGAGCATCTAAGCCGTTACACATTAATTACGCAGGCAAATATTTTAAATTAAATATTTGAATTTACTCACCCGTAAATAACGGGTAGCTGATTTCGGAACTTAAATATAACGAAGAAGTCTGCGAACAACTCAAACAAATTGTATTTATTTGTAATCGGAGGGTTGAGGAAATTGATAGGTTGTTCGTAAATTCAATGCGTACACAGCGGAGCGTTCGAAATGATTAGGCTCCTGAAAGTTTTGTTATTTCTCGCCGGCTGTCGTCTGGAATATTAATCGAAGTAGGGACACCCTACTTGTAATGATTGCGACTCCTCGGAGTAATTTCTATTTGGACCGTAGCGTTCTTGGGACGCCCCCTCGCACCGTGCGTATCTTAATTTAGCTCGTAAATAAATTTCTGATCTTGACGAGATAATTGTGTTCCATTCTTCCTTATTTAATAGCTAACGGTCTATTTTCATAACTCGAATATTTTTCTCTATTTCTCAATTCTATCACTCGAATACGTTTCCTAAGTTTTATAATAGGTAATCTAAAATCGAGGAGTACGCATTATTCTGGCAATAAAAAATGACTGTTATGGTATATTTTACAGCTTCAAAGGAAGCAATCTTAAAGCACTTGAGGACATTATTTTATACTGTCGTTTTGCTTTTTATTGAGGGTATAAAACATTACTATTTTCATCCTGCCTAAAATGTTCTATATTTAAGATATTTTCCTCTTATACAGTAGTCAAATAATTATGTCGAACGAAAGGAAAATAATAAATGTCGCAAAAAAATACTATGTAAGTACTTAGGTATTTGCAGTTGCAATAATGTATATCATCTATCATGTTTATTAATATGATATATATCATCTAATATAAACTCATCAAGTTTATCTAGGGATTAGTTATTTTCATACAAACGAGGTAACTTTGAAGCCTTGGTTACCTGCCAGGGATGTACTGTGCTGTGATCTGATGTGATGGCTATCCAGGGAATGAATGGAGGAGATTCAGATCGCTATACACACCCAAGTGATCTGATCAGCATTCTAAAAGATTAATGGGTCAGAGTTCTCAGTTTCAGGATTTCCATACATTTTCATGCTATTTTCGAGGTTTTTTTTTACATTTCCTTTAATCTTTTAGAATGCTGGTCAGATCAGTTGGGTGTGTATCGCGATCTGAATCTCCTCCATTCACTCCCTGGATAGCCATCACATCAGATCACAGCACAGTACATCCCTGGCAGGTAACCAAGGCTTCAATTAGTTACCTCGTTTGTATGAAAATAACACCCGTATCCCTAGACAAAGTTGATGTGTCTACATATATCATCTATTATGTTTATATATCATGTTTATTTGCAAATAAAAATTATTATTACTATTTTATAAGTAGACTTGAATTAAAAGTGAGAGTGATAGGTATAAATGCCTGAATTTAACGTTTTCGGATTATCGTCTTAATTAGTCTGGCTCAATGTTCAGACAGACAGAAGAAATAGCCCTAACTGCTCAGATTATGAAGATTGATTATGATAAATTACCACCAACGAGATAAGTCGGCTTTAGTAATAAAAGCGCAGTGTTTAAAGGGAGTAAGTAATTAATTGAATTAGGAGTAGGGGGTAATATCACTTTATACTCGTAGTACTACGAATTGTCATGTCACAGACCACTACTTAGTGTTGGCATTGGATAAATTTTCTAAATAACATTTAACGAAAAAAGACTGATATTTTGTCTTAACAATTGTATAGAATTGATAAATGATAATTATGCTATTATTTTATGAAAATGTTACCGTTTTGATAACGATGAAACAATATGAAATCTATTTAAATCCATGTAACAGTTAATATCGGATGAAATGCAATGTGGGCATTCGTGTTTAGCTCCAAATTAATATCTCGTGGCAGCCGTTGGGTGATTACGGCAGTAATTTATGCCAATGAATTAAGCTCGGATCAGCGGGCGGGCCAGGGTTGCCAACGACGCCTCTTTTATTCGCTAGGTGATTATATCTGTTAATTTATTGTCTCAAGTTCCTCCGTTGCCGTTGGTAGTTTATATCCACAAATCCGCATTAGGCCTGCGTGGTGAGTTATAGCTCATCCTCTTTATCCATTCATAAGGAAGACCTATGCCCAGCACCTGGTAGCATAAAAAACCGGCCAAGTGCGTGACGGGCCACGCGCAGTTTAGGGTTCCGTAGTCACCTTAAACCATTGACAACCTCCGTGGTCGTGTGGTTTGCACGCCGGTTTTCAAGGCGTCACCATCTCTTGAGGTCCCGGGTTCGATCCCCGGTTGGGTCAATGTAGGAAATGAACTTTTCTATATTGTCTCAGGTCTGGGTGTTTGTGATACCACCGTTGTCTCTGATTTCCATAATACAAGTGCTTAGCTACTTACTTTGGAATCGGAGCAATGTATGTGATGTTGTCAAATATTTATTTATTTATAACATGTATTTTTACTCCCTGTTTTACACAACTAACTATAACCAATTATGATACTTAATTATAACTCGTAAACTTGTAAAGCCTACCTAGCAGTAATAGTTTTCCTTTTAACTTCATTATAATTATGTCTTGAACTTTTTCACGTTTCCAAAAGCAACCGTTTACCTGGTAGAGGCGGGGGACCAGTCGCCCGTGGTACATTTAAATCACGAAAAAAGCTACCGTTTGCCTTTGTGATTTATTTATTACGCCATTTTAGATACTAAAATCCAAGTTTTACATATCGCAACCCGCCGAACCCTATTTTATATGATCTCCAAAAGTTATATATTTTTTATTATTCGAGGTTACCTCATGGTTTAGCTATTGTCGTGTTCTACAGCTTTGATCTGTTGCCACAGATAATAGTAAGACTATGAAAAGTAGCCATACACAGATTTAAGACCACATGAAAATGTTTGGATATATACTGGTCTTAAATCTGTGTATGGCCACTTTCTGTAGTCTTATTATTATCAGTGGCAATCAAACAAAGCTGTAGAACACGACAATAGCTAAACCATGTGGTAACCTCGAAAAGTAAAAAAAAATATCACTTTTGGTGATCATATAAAGTAGGTTTCGGCGGGTTGCGATATGTAAAACTTGGGTTTTAGTATCTAAAATGGCATAATAAATAACTATATCACAAAGGCGAACGGTAACTTTTTTCGTGATTTAAATGTACCACGGGCGACTGAATTTTCATAAATGAATTCCTGAATTGAAAAGTAGTCTACGATATTTTCAAAAGGATTATCCAACGACATCCAACAACTATTATGTAGAGGTACACTAAA
Organism: Agriphila straminella; assembly: GCA_950108535.1. Taxonomy (NCBI): domain Eukaryota; kingdom Metazoa; phylum Arthropoda; class Insecta; order Lepidoptera; family Crambidae; genus Agriphila; species Agriphila straminella. The sequence continues at coordinate 5,380,259 of OX467306.1, read as the reverse complement.
AATATTAATTTTTAAATTTTATTCTACTACTTTTTTGCGTGATTAATATACAGATTCATGCCAAATTACAATTTTCTAGTACTAAGGGACTCCGAGATAAGCCGCGGACGGACAGACGGAGAGACAATCTGACGGACACACATGGCGAAACTATTGTTGGGTTGACTATGGAAGCCTAAAAGGCTGATGGAATGATGATGATCTTGTCTAGTGTAAATATTTTTAAAAGTGGCAACCCTGGCTCGTACGTATTACGCCGCTATGCGATTCACCCGTCAATTTTACGTCGAACTCTATCGAGTGCTCGAATTGATGGCGTTGTTTAATGAGATCATGTGGCTTGCCTTATTACAATAATCTAGTCTAAAATTACTCAGCTTTCACCCTCACCCTCATTTTAACAATAAATTTAACCTATAAATTCATTTACCAAATTAAGAATGTGAATTAAGTAAATAATGTTTTTTATAAAAAAGCTAAATTCTTTTCTCCATGAAACAAAATAACAAACTGTTTTTCCTATATACAAAAAAAGAAAAAGATTCTTAAACAATTCGTTCTACTTTGTTCCCAATAAAGGTCGATCAGCCGTTTATACTTACATATAAAGGGTAGTTTACAATTGGTACACGAGAAGAGCGGTAGCAAATGCCGGCTAACTTCTGTGGTTACCGTCAACAAAAACAGAATCACCTGGCCTGGCGGTTTTCTCCTCTTCAGGTAAAGTTTGCTGTTACAGGCTTATTATTACTTACGAAGTTTGTAAACAAGCTTTGCTTGCAACGTGTATGTAGTGCAAGGCTCGAAGTAGGTACCTACCTACCAACTTAGTGATGACATAATTTTTTATCAAAGATTTTCTTTATGAATTTAATGTCGTCAGAGTTTGAACAGACAGACTATCTATTCTTCGGATGTATATGACTGTATTAGTTCGATCACCTTCTTGCATTTGTTCCTATCTTTTTTGAGGTAATCGTAGTTCTTCGATTTACAGAGAAGAATATTTACCATCCTTTCAGTATATTTAACGATTGTAAATATAAGATCCCTATGTCTCTTTAAATAAGCTATTTTCAAACTTGAAGAAGTACTTTACATGCGTCTAAATGTAGGCAAATAAGGTTCAGGAAACGAGAGTACCAACAATCCCTAAAGAGTTTATTTACGTATCGACGGAAACTCAATAGGCAGCCGCCTGAGGCTCGTGTACCGACTTCCTGTTATAACTTTCCATGATATGGAACGCTACGCAAATATATCGAGATACTCGTGTACTCCGCCGGGTTTTAAATAATGGCTCTACTTTGGTATTGTGTTTCATGGCATAAAGTTGTTTGATGAAGGCTTTATTCACATAGTGGTGTAAAAAATAGTTTTTTTTGGGTGCGGTTTCACTAGCATAAAAGTTTTAGTCATAATATGGTTTTGCATTACGGGAAAACGGTAGGAGTTTTTTTATGCTTAATGGCATATTTGCAGAATGATTTCATTGGCATAAGGGTGAGTACCGACTTAGTTTCGCGAACCTCCGCGCTCCGCGAACCTGTACCAAAAAATGTTTATCCTGTGCTGCAACAGTGCGCCAACAGTGCGCCATAGTGTGTATGTGAGCGAACACTAAAGCCAAAGTGAAAATAAAATGTTTGCTATGGTGCATTGTTCCAGGTTAGCGGAGCGCGAAACTAAGTGGGTTTACCTTTACGATTATTTCATTTGGCACAAATGATAAACGCATAACGAGGATGAGGTTAGGTTCCATTAATGGCGTGTATGCATTATGCTACAAGTTGTAATGCTTATAAATGTTATGATTAGTAATAGTTATGGGTAAAAAATGTATGCAATAATATTTGAAGCTATTTGATCATTATGTATGAGTATTTATGCAGAATGAAAGTACGCGTAAACACTTATTCGATACGTATTAATGTTATACGAATCACCAAGTTGATCATTCTGCCAAAAAGCTTATGCCATGCCTTTATATTATTACTTAAAATTTTATGCATTTAGACCCGTTTTTGATTCTGTAAATAAAATATGTATATCGATTTGCCGAGTTAATACCTATAGCTTTTTTTATCCTCCTCTTGCCTCTTTTTAGGTATTATGCATTTATTTATATACGTATTATGCACGTATCCTATTCGGTACGTTAATTTTTTTATAAACTGAATACTTATAATCTATGCTGTGTTTCACTGCAGAAAGATAATGGCAATCTAGAATCAATCTGAGCTATTACTAAGTTTGAAGGTAGTTCAGGCGGATCATTTCCGGTGCCCGAGGTCCGCCCGCCCTAATCTGCATCCTATCGCCGCGAGATGTGCTCTATTTGAAATTATAATTCAGCATCACTCGCCCGACTCGTAAATAAGATTTAACGACTTGTGTAAATTTTGTCGTTTAACCAATTTGTGACCAGTTCTGACATAATGTCAGGGCTTGGCTTTGTAAAACTTTGGATTACACCTGAATACCTGATAATATTTTTGCATCTAGATCTTAAGTTGTAAAAGTATATTATTGGAATACTGACATACACTTAACATAACTGTTTATTACTACTTTTGAAGACCTCATGGCGGAACTTGACAGGCTGATCGTACTCGATCACGTTGGTTAAGCAACGCTCGGTCCGGCCAGGTGTCGGATGGGTGACCGTTAAGTGGCATTACAACTGAGCGCTTCCGTGCTTCACCACAGAGGAAGCAATAAGTTATCACCGGGAGTTTTTGGCGCCATTTCCTCGAGTTCAGTTCGGTGGCTATTTTAATTATTTGCAAATTGTTTATAGTGGATATTGTGTCTTAAAATTGGTGCAGTTTTGTGGTACAAGTGTCTACGCATCTGAACAATATGTGGGATAAGTAGGTTATTGAAATAGGTGCGATCTTGGTTGTGTAAAGCTGAGACTTTTATTGTAGTGGTGGCGTACGAACCCGGCTGTTGTCATCTGATAACAGTCGTTAAGCCAAGTTAGGGGCCTTACAGGCTTGATAAACTCTAACACCAGGAGGTGGCCACTATTCCTCATTAGATGAAAGAAGAAGAACTATTTATTCGAACGCTGCTTTACTGAAAAACGATAACCATATTAGTTACACAAAATATTACTTTGATTACATTCTTGTACAAATAAACAGTTTAAAAACTATAGAGAGCTTAAGAAACCGGTTTTTATTAAATACCAAATAAAATGGGTACATAATATAAATAATAATATGTTACGGCTAATACCAAAGAGCGAGCAAATACTTTTAGCCGGCTTAAACTAGATGTAGCCGGCAGCTGTTGGTTAAACCTAGGTGTAACCGATCTGCTTTACTCCTGTGGGTCCCGAATATAGGTTAGAAATTTTATGCTAGCGCGAACCGGAATGGAGCATGAGCATTGAATTTCGTGGTTATTTTTTTAATAGATAACAGAAATATCTATCTTAATACCCCATAAATTACTCCTCCTTAGTAGAATCACAAAGAAGGCTAGACCTAGTTTTCACCGAATACAACCGGCTACACCTAGTATTAGCCGTGAGCAAATCGGTTACACCTAGACTTAACCAACAGCTACCGGCTACACCTAGTTTTAGCTGGCTAAAAGTAGGTATTAGCCGTAACATAATATTTAAAACACGATCCAAACAAATGTTCCTCTAGCGGCAATAAAAGTTTACACGCTTCAGGGTCACTAAATACTAAAGCTCTAATACGGTCGCTTTCAATAAGACAGTCTATACTAGTACTAGCAGACCCGATGTCACTGAACAAATCTGACAACTAAACAAGAATAAAATATACGAATTAAATGTTTAAATGTAAACAAATAGCAATAATACGATAAAAAATACTTTCATGTGAAATGTAACACCGTCTTTTTGTATACTTGATGTTCCAGACCTCTTTTAACAGCAAAAAAACTCATCAATTCGACATTTTAAACACAGCAGCGTTCACATGCGCGACTGGACTCGGTCTAGAAAGAAATCCGGGCGCAACTGGTTTTACTAATGCGTATGCCCATTTGGGCTTGTACTTCGGCAGAGGGTAACGCTTCGTATGGCCACTCTTTCCGGTACAGAAGCGCGTCTTACTCTAAGTGCGGGTGCATCGCATTCCAATGCTACTTGAAGCATTTGGCTCAAATATATCGATACAGTTTACTCGACAAGTTCTGCCGAGGTAGCCACCACTACAATAAAAGTCTCAGCTTTACACAACCAAGATCGCACCTATTTCAATAACCTACTTATCCCACATATTGTTCAGATGCGTAGACACTTGTACCACAAAACTGCACCAATTTTAAGACACAATATCCACTATAAACAATTTGCAAATAATTAAAATAGCCACCGAACTGAACTCGAGGAAATGGCGCCAAAAACTCCCGGTGATAACTTATTGCTTCCTCTGTGGTGAACCAAGGAACATAATTATACTCTCAGGGGAGGTGACAACATGACAACTGACATTTATTTTTCTTAATCATTCAAATGCACTAAAAAGTTTTGATTCCGATATTGAAATCAATCACCCTAAAAATAGCTTTCTACCCCTTTTCAACCCTGTTAGGGGATACATTTTAAAAAAAATACGAAACACGTGTTCAATTAATTTTGTAGAAGAATGTCTATGCCAAATTTCAAGTCAATCGGGCCAAGAAATCGCGTTCTCCCATACAAACTTTGCCACCCTGTTTCACCCCCTTAGGGATTAAATTTCGCAAAATCCCGTCTTAGTGAGCACCTACACCCTAAAAGGAACCCCCATGCAAAATTTGAGACTCCTAGGACTTGTAGTTTCTGAGATTGCGTGATGAGTGAGTCAGTGCGATTTTCTCTTTTATAATATAGAAGAAGATAAAGACTCTGTATGTATACTCGTAGTACCTATATGTCAAACTGAAAGAAATTGCAACAGATGCAGAGTTCAACATATTAGGAATGAGTATTAGCGTGCGCAGCCCTATTTATTTGCTTAAGCATGTGGAAGAGCCAAAGTAAATAGCAACACGAGTCACTGTTGGCATGGTCGGCTTAACGAGCTATGTAATTAGTATAGGTTGTAATTAGTGAACCTATTGGATATGTTTTTTTTAACTTATTACAAAATATTTTTTTGCAATAGGTACTTACATATTTTTTAATAAAGATTATGCAATAAAACTTCGTTTTGTAAACTATGTCATAAAAATACTTTTTGAGTACATATTATAATATTAAATGTACAGGTTATATAAAGAACTGTTAAATTAAATACCTCTTTGTGAGTCAATATTTGTTCAAGAAACAATTCCAGTAAAACGCGCTTTTTCTGAACAAATCACTGTGAATCAGAAAAGAAAAGGCAAAACAATTCGTAATTAAGAATTGAAAGAATCAAAACGTTCTTTCTAAGAAAAAGGAATATTTTTATAAAAAGATTGAAGTAGGTGGGTTCTGCTTATTAATTACTGTTCATGGTTTACTTTTGCTCAAAACATTTTATAATATAAGGATAACAATGCCATTTATGTAATTAATTTGAATCAATTTTTCCATCGAAAAAGAAATCTTTTGTTATTTTTTCTCTAATTTGTAGAATTGTGTGCCATTTTATTGACCTTTATTAATTAAGACAATTCAATTTTCTAGAGATTGCTAAGTTGACTGCTGTTATATTTAATTTTATTTAATTGGTACATTTAACAGCCAGAGGTCATTACAAATAGCCTTTGAGCATCGCGGCTTCGTCTGGTACAGAAGCGCGTCCTCTAATATAATATGCAATATAAGTAAGTTAAACTTATAAAATGTTCAACATTCCGGTCTGTTGATAAAACCATGCAGCATATCAATATGAAGTGACAATGAAAATTAAAGGTTTTTTCTTTAGTAGTATTATATTTATTTATTGACATTGTTGTTCTTTGACATTCTATTTCTATGGCTATAACCAACGTGTGAAAAGTCGATCTTGTGTTAGTTGTATTGTATCCCGATTGGCATGTTAACTCGTTCTGCGTTCGATGCAATCCAATCAGGGCACACAGTAGCGGTTACTGCAACGGGGTGGCTGTTGGTGGCGGATTTGAGATGGATAGTTTTATTGCTTCGGATCGGATCTGCGATAAGCAGTGCAATTTTTGCTGACATCGACAATAAAAATAACGTTGAACATATTTAACTGAAAAACAACACCGATTGCATTTGTAAAAATGTTTTTAAACTTGCTTTTGTTTAGTACCGTTTTGATTCCTATTAAGTACAACAGAATTGGAATTGATAATAATTGGGGCAAATACCGTTTCTGTCGGCGAATAAAAGTGTAGTCACATTATCCCCGCAATGAATATGAAAACGTATTCAAATTGAACTGCCCATAAACGCAGCGTTGCCGATATCAGGCCTCTCCCAACTGCCTCGGTCGGGATTACTTCCAAATTGAAATAGTTTATTTTCTAGACAATGGATTCTGGGAGTTTGGCAAGTGTTTTGTTTCGTGGGATCTAGGTTTCCGTTTGACTATGGGGAGTACCAGCGAGTCTGGCCGGTGTCCAAATGGCTGCAAACAAGCCCAGCGCCCTAATTTTCTTTTCAACTGCGAATTATGTGTCTCTGGCAACGAAATCTTGGGGTTGTTTGCTAAGTTTCGGATTCGAATACACCATTTACTCACTGTCAAAATACAAAGTTTTCAATACTGTTGTTGATGAACTGAAAACATAGTTATGAAGTTGTGTTTTTGAAATTGTATTAAAATGTTTAATGCATAAAAGTTTCTGATGGGTTAGGTCTTAATTCGTCCTAGGCTATGTCGTAAAGTGTCGTTACTTTGAGGATTCAGGGGGTCTATTACGAAAAGTTTAATGCGCAGCTGCGTCCGTGCTTCGTTATGATTGTTTCCTATTACAAAGCACCTGCGTATGCGATATTGTATTGATTGTATTGATAAGTGATTGCGTAAGTTTGACAGTTTTTCTCTAGCGTATCCGACATCATTCGTTCAGTCTTTGGGCTACGATAGCCAAATTTATTGAAAATGTGTTTAATAGCCACAGCCGACGAACTGCGGACGATTATCGTGACCAAGTGACTGCGTTACGCAATTGCGTTTGTTATTTTCGTATAGGCCCCCAGTTTCATGATAATAATTATTTATGTATGAGTGTACATAACATAAATACGCGTATGTTATGAACGTGCGGTTACTTATAAAGATATAATTATTCTAGTATCTAAATACTTTTTTGTATAGTGCGTTGGTACTTATGTTTTCTGTAAGGAATTTTAACCAAATAACAATTCTGCTTAACAATAAGTTTAACTGTTACATGAATAACCAATACCTATGTTTTTTTTATTTCGACAGGCAAAATATCGCGGTGTCGATGAAAGAAACTTCTCAGAACTGACTAATAGCGTCTCGGGTATTTTTCTTCAATACCGTTCTGTCCTTCCTCGCTACGAAAAATGGGTAACGTTTTATTTAGCTTAGGGAACCTAATGGACGGATACGGGGTTGAAAGATAGGTTTATTAGGGGCTCACTAAATCAATGTTCTTTAAATAAGGTTGTTTTTTTCTTTTTCATAGGTGGGTGACGTAAGTTGGATGAATTTTCTGAGCTAAATGATTAAATATGAAATAAACACTGACAAAAGAATCATTCAAGAGTATGAATGAACATACTAACTATGCAATAAATAAGATTAATAACTACTCTAACCAAACATGTTTTGTTGGTATCTTTCATTGATTGTTTTTATTTTTACTGTTCATCAAAACCTGTTGTCATTAGCGTTATTTTTGTTTAGTGCTATTACACATAAAGCCACATAATGGGATAAATGATGATGCCGATGATGATGAACAGATGATGTCGAGGCTAAAGAAAGTGCTAAACTTACAAGTTTGAAGTTCTATCTGCTTTTTTCTTCACTATTGCATAATTACCTGAAAGAATAAAAAATGCAATGTTTAACATATCATAATCATACAACTTTTGTCATGTGTACGAAAATATTAAAATGAAAAACAACTTAGAAATCGAGAACAGCTAGGTATATCCATTCCGTCATTAAATAAACCTTTCATAAGGGTCTATCCTTAAGGAGAAGGGTATTTGGGTCAGCAGGGACTTACCAACTCTGTGTTCCTGTTGTGAAAAATCAAACGCATGCCATGGATTTTTCCTAGTTATTATATCAGGATATTACCTTAACCCATAAGGGTATTCTAACAATTATTAATATCGTTAGGCTGATGAAATGTAACTTGTTTTCTCTACGGATCACATTTATGAGTAATGGCTTCGCCGTCTTTGTTCCTGTCGCCCTTTCATATATCCATTTCCGGGACACAACTAAATACTTTTTTTTCGGGGTTCAGCTGTGATTGACTTAAATATCATAAATCAGACGAGGTTCTACTTACGCCTGAACAAAATGACAACTTTTTCTTATAGTATATGTAGGTATAGTTAATTAATAAATCGTGATGCACTAAGTTGATTTAAAGATGAAAACCTATAGATTTTGGGACAGATTAGAAAAAAAATTCATTGCTAAGTAATTAATGGCATCTAATAGGCCATCATAAATCATAATTAATAAAATGACGTTAAATTACTATCCGTAGATATTTGTTGTATGGTCTGTGTATCCGACGACTGATCTATTTCAAAGTTTATTTTAATACTTACTCGTACGAGTATATATTATTTTCATTTATTTCACTTTTAAGTTATCATATACCTATGATAACTTAAAAGCGTACTAAATGAAAATTAAGTTAACAACAGGTACGCTACGGGCGAATGTCCGTACCTACTTACTAGTAGCTACCTACTCGTACCGTACCCGTTGTGATGATGTTTAACGGATCTATTCCCACTCATCGTCAGGAAAAATTAAGCTAAGGATTCATTTTGTAAGAGCTTGGATTAACTGAGTCACAATGTAGTTAAGGGGTTTTAAACCAATTTCTTAGTTTACAACGACGTAAAAGCCGGAAACCACTATTTTCCATATTTATCCAGCTAAGCGAAATGTAAAGCTATCGGGAATGAAAATGCGGTATTGCGGTGTTGCGGTGACCGTCTTACGGCGAAACAAAGGGATATACTTGCGAACTGCGGCACTCAGTGAGATCTCAGTGAGATCAGTGAGATCGCTGTCTCACAATAATACATTGCGAACCATTGATTTAGAGATCGCATCAGAATTAAAACTTTTTTATAGGCATAACAAGGGTGTGAAATAAACCGACCCCTAATGATGATTACTTTAGAAATCGACTCTTGGGATGTACATATGGGATTCACTGTTGCGTTATTTAACGAACCTATTTGCCTCAAATGCGACTACAAAGTCATACAGACGTTTTAGCTAAAACTTTAATGCAACGTCGGTCGTCTTGTTTAGTCTTACCGACGTTGCTATGACCAGTTTATTATGACATATTCGTCGCACGACTAAAAAGTTATATTTAAGACGTCTATAGGACCTAACAGTCATCTCATTACTATTATAAGACTGCTATCCAACTTAAAGTCATACAAGTCAGAACTTATATGACGTTTTTGCGTGTTGGGCAGCTTGTCTGACTCTGTAACGATTTCAATAGACAGATATTGATACTACAATACAAGCCTATTTTTTTTTGTTTCGTTGACACTAATTTGACACTCAAGAGAATTAACAAAATAGTCTTACTATAATAATATATTATAATTAATGTGAAAGTTTGTGGGTTTTGATGTTTGTTCCTTAATCACGCAAAAAATACTGAACGGATTCGGTTGAAATTTGACCAACGGATAGTAGATAGCCTAGATTAAAACATAGGATACATTTTATCCCGATATTCCTACGGGAACGGGGACCACGCGGGTGAAACCGCGGGCGGCCGCTATTTTACAATAAACCCTTCTTCAAAAGCATTTGTAAAGGTATTTTGCAATGTAACGCAACTGTTAAATAATATTAATAAATATTTCACTATTTGTGTCACAAATTAACATGTTACACGCGACAAATAAATATTTACTTTCGGCATTACGTACGAATATTAGCACCGCAAAACTTAATTATACAATTAGCTACCTTCACTAGTTGTTTATCGTGTATCTACCGCTTATCAACTTATGCATACCATTTAGGTTACCTATGAAAATACCCATTTTTATGAATGATTTAACGAAGCCGCAATTATTTCCATACTAAGATTATCTAGAACTCAAAAAATACGTTTTCTTTATAATACTTAGCTAACTAATGTCACCTATGTTTAGAAGAAAAAATAATCTTATAACGAAATATGTGTGTAACGAGATATGCGTATATGTGAAAAATAGAAACCACGCATATCTATTTCTTGACATAAGTTTGCCTTTATGTTATACAAATCACAGATAATTTATTACTTTAGAGTACATAGTAATGAAACATCCAACCTCCAAATTCAATGAATGGTAAATGTGTTCGGGACAGCACTGAAAATGAAATGGACGTTTAATTTATTAACGTTGACATCTATCTCGAAATAGTTTCACATTATCAGGCAGTTCCCGATGAATAAAATGGAATGCTGAATTCCGACAGATTCAGATTTTAATTCGAGGCTTCAGTTGGATGTAAAGTGGAAACCAATTTCTGCATTCAAAAGCTATGGCCCAGTTGCGCGTGGCGTAATCGCTTTTCACCGGCTGCGCTAGATTAGGGCCGACTCTAGCCAGCCCGTCTGGGGGAATGGGGATGCATACTGAGGAACTAATGGCGCCACAAGCGTTTGTCCTAAAATCGTTTGATTGGCTGTTTCAAATATCAAGTGTCATTTCTGACGTATTTTAACCAATCACATCCATTGATAGCGGTCGCTTCGCCGCTAGCGCCATCTAGCATAAGCTTTGCGTGGAGATCCCCATTGCAGCGAGATAATACATTTCATAAATAGTTATAAAAAAAATCAATAAGGTCTAGAAAAAGATAAAATCAACCGCAGGCGACGACGACGTCTAGTTTTTATTATAAAGAAGCTCCAATGGCAGAAGTGCATGGCATGGCATAGTTGACGCTCAAAAAGGGCATCAATATAAAAACTTTATTACCAATTTTATGATATTTAATTAATTCATAAAAAACATTGGAGAAAATAGTGCGGGGTATTTTGTTAATGAAGTTTGAGTTGCGTTACTTTGCTAAATCATTATGATTAATTGATGGGCTAATTAATGTAAGATATAATTCATACAAAATAAAACTTTTAACTTAAAACTCGTTTCGATATGTAAATTACTGTTAAGCCGCTATTTTGAGTGTTTTTAATACTTAATGTAACACAGCGACACTTTTTTAATACAACAATATTATAGTGATAACTATAGTACTGTATGTACAGTGTTAGAAGGAAATACTATGTTTATTTACTTTATGTAGTCATCTTATATCTGAGATGAAAATATACCTCACTAATTGTTGTCTTTAAAATAAATAATTACTGGCAAAATAAATTCAGTCGAGTGGAAGCTAATTCTGGATAATGTTATTTATTTACGTATGTATTTGCCTGCTGTTGAGTTATATTTAACAAAAAACATCTTTCTAATTTTATTAAAAAGAAAATAGCCTCTAAATAGACTGAATTCTTGCCTCCTTACATATAAATAAATCATCCGTTATCACAAATTCAAAAGCGAAAAAATAAGGAATAATTCGATTAAACAGTCTTAAAGTTTACATTCGAAGTATTCTAACATGTTATAAAATGATTAGTCTAATAATTTATTTTTCAGTGTATGTTCAAATGTTTCGAAGTCAATAAGTGATATTGGGGCAAGTGCATGGTACAGAACAATGTGCATGGTAATGGCTAAGTAGAAAGTTATACGAGAATGTTCTAGAGATAATCAGATTTTATCAATAGCATGTTTTTATCAATGGCGACCGTGCACCGGACGACGCTTCGTGGGTAGCCCCGAAAAGGTGGACCGACGATCTGGTGAAGGTTGCGGGAAGCCACTGGATGCAGGCAGCGCAGGACCGATCGTCGTGGAGATCCTTAGGGGAGGCCTATACCCAGCAGTGGGTGTCGTGCGGCTGATATGATGATGATGATGATGTTTTGTTAATTTTGTTATTAACAAATATTTGTTGAAACACAAAATAATTACCCAAAGTCAGTTTGACTTGATTTAGTCTGTTTTTCTTTTATTTAATTTGCTACACAATTAACATGAAAATTGAAAAAAAAATGTTTATTTACTTGGAACATAGTTTGCTAAGGTTGGTTATACAGGGTATAGATATATAGATATATCAATATATACCGCCCTTGGAAGAGCATATAAATATTATAGTAATAAATATAATAGTTAGGATTTCAAACAGGTTTCACTTTCAAGGCTATACGGTTATTTACAACTGTGTTCAATGTTATGCTAATAATCCAAGAAAGATATTATTTGTGTCGTGGAATTTGCCTGCGATTGTGCTAATCATTCGAAATTAGTATCGCCTTGACACTAAACTCCGTTATACCTATTCGTTTATCGTTTATTTTTTATTAGAATAACCGAGTGAGCTTCGTCCTAGTGAGTGAACAAGGTGTTTCATAAAAACCCCTAAAATTTTGTTTATTATTTGTATGGAAAATTGCAGCGACAACCCTAGACGCTAAAGGCTGGTTCACCAACACTTCGGTTTATACGTCATTGGAAAGGCAATTCCATAACGATATAAGTCACAGAACATTACAAACAAAACAAAACCATATTCTTTTCACAATAAAACAAAATATCGCCTGCAAGCCCTCGCGTCACATGTGACGCGGCAGTGCTGGAGAAAAGGCAATTAGTGCGCGTCACATGTGAACCGCCGGGGTTCAAGAGGTGTTTAAACCGTCTGTTTTTGACGTTTTATGTGTGGAGAAAATGTCAAAAACTGTTGGTTTGAAATAATCGACTGTTAACGTAGTTGGTGAACTCGTTGTCTGTATGGTTTTCGATAATCAATCCCATTAGTAAAACATAATTTAGTTCTAGAGTTGCCACTTTACAGTTTATCATGAGAATATTTTTCTTATTCAAACAAGTGGCGGTTTTCAGGGTTCGTAATAATTTTCCGGGGTTGTATGTAGGGTAGTACCCTATCTACCATTTTCAGCTTTAGGGGTTTTTTGTAACACGTTGAATAAAGTATCTCATTTTTAAATAGGTAATTTTTATGACTGCCCTTAACTATAATCGTATCTCATTTTAATTCATCATGTAAAAATAACGTTTACTTAGAAATTTATTAGCTAAGTGTAATTCATTCTATCTTTTGATCTTAGCTTAAGTAGGAGTATCTTTGCATATTTTTCGAATGAAAAGAAAAAGGGTTTGTGGTTGCCTTTATTTCACCATTATTCTTAGAAACATAATATATTCACCATTATCATTATTTAATTTACTAAAATTAAATCTATCAAGTAGTATAAAAAAGTAGTAAGTAGTAGTAAGTAATATAAAAAAGTATTGTTATATTCAGTAACCCAGCACGGACATCGATAAAAAAACGCGCGTTAAAGTACTCTATACAGTAATTGTCTATGTGCAATTTCATTTCCATTTTCGGCGGTAGATGGTCCTGTACAAATTACTATACAACTATACAAAATGACTTTATCTATCTAATTATTAGATGCTCGTGCTACTGGTACGTGAATATTATTGCATTTCTTAAAAAATCTTTTCATAAAAGGTTTTTCTTGCATTATTTGACTTTTTGGCACAGTTTACAGACGGAATATTGTAGGCGCGAAATAAAGTGAAAATACTATTCGCCTTCGTTGCTTTTTTTGTATCTATGAAAAGCCACAAAAAGTAATCATGGTGTTTTTATTATTTTATAATCATTATTCCTTTGCCAAACAGCACAAGCATATTCTAAAGCCTCTATTATAAAACTTGAGTGCTTGATCTATTCTGAGCTTGAGTCTTAACTGCAGTCTGTACTAGTTTGTATGCCAGCGGCATTATGCAGATCTGCGGATCGCTGCGAGTGGTGAAGCGACGGCTCACCTACAATAGCCATGACAGACTCTGTGCTTAAAGCGTTATGACTCCGAATATTATCTTGTTTACGAGGAGACTGAAGTAAACCTTTGTCCAACCAAGATGAAAATATAGAGACTGATTAGTTTTGCTGTAAAGGCTTATATAAAACGCGGATATAAAAGTATGGATTCGTAAGTTTTTTCGACTTTAAATCGAAAAGTTCTTTATGCATAGATTTGTAAGATACGGTGGAATAAAAGAGGTGATTAGAAAACTAACTTCCAGAAGGAATAGAAATTTTAAGTTTCGAAACTTTGAAGCTGGTGGCTTTCTGGCGATCTGCGGATCATTGCAATCCGTGAAGCGGCGATGCCTCACCATATGCCATGACAGATCTGTGTAATCTGTGTTTAAGGCATTATGACTCTGAATATTATCTTGTTCACGAGGATACTGAAGTAAACCTTTGTTCAGAAACCAAGATGAAATATAGTAGAGACTGTTAATTCTTGCTTCAAGCGCTAACATTAAATGCGGACAGCAGAAATTTGGATTCATAAGTTTTCTTAAGTAAATCAAGAAAACTTATGAATCTAGAGATAGAAGAGTTAAAAATGCAGAGATTAGTGATATATGGTGGAAAAAAGAGGTTTAGAGAATCAAGGATGAGTTTGGAAGCTTGGAAACCGTGATGTGAATGGTGAAGCGGTGACACTTCACCTAGCCAGTACAGACTCTATGCTTAAACGCTCGGAATATTATCTTGTTCACACGAAAACCTTTGTTGAACTAGGATAAAATATGGTAGAGAGAGACTTTAATTTGTTGCTGTAAATGTTAATATATAAAAGCGGACAGTGAAAGCATGGATTCATAAATACTCTTGAATACCATTGCTGAAAATAAACTGAAGTATAGTGGGAAGAGACTATTATTTTTATTCTTGCTGCAAAGACTAATTATAATAAAAACGCGTCGTTAGTTGTTTTATCTACATCCATGCTTTAAATCCTTTATAAACGTTTCTGAAACAGTTAGCTTATACAAGGTGTTTGGTAAAAGCCTTATAAAGCCGAATATGGTAGATAGGGACCATATAACTGTACAACTTTTACTATGGGACCAACTCTGAAATCGCGTAAAAAAAGCTGCTGTTTCATACAATTTTATATTTTGGTTATTAATTTTTGTATGAAAGACATGTTTTTTTTTTCGCGATTTCAGAGTTGGTCCCATAGTGAAAGTTGTACAGTTTGATGGTCCCTATCTACCATATTCGGCTTTATAAGGCTTTTATCAAACAACTTGTATATTGCCAACATTCAAACAACCACTGTCATAGTAACCATAATACCATCTAAACGAGTGTTATAATGTTGTACTTAATTTCATAATGCAACTTCTTCGAAACTATGGTTTCTATGACACAGGTTGTTTTAATGCTAGAAATAAGCTAACTGTTTCAAAACATTTAATAGAGGATTCATGATGGGTGTAGATAAAGTCTTGTATGCAACCGTACATAATTAAGTATTAAAACATTCATGTAATACTATTACTAGTGGCTCCGTGAGCTGTAGACCTCGCGATAAAATGTCACCTTAAAGTTTTCAAAGGACACAGAAGGTACGTGAGTATTCGCAGCTAGATGGTGCTTTTAATTTTGACCATTTTTCAAAATGGGTGAATATTATTTTTATAAATTTGGAAAAAATGGCTTGACTAAACAGTTAATATATGATTATCGAACCTACTCACAAAATTTCACCAGAATCGGTTGAGAAATGCGACCTGTAGAGGAGAACAAACAGCCGGAAAGCTGGACTGAAATATGTTTTTATACATATCTCCGTCATTTTAATAAGTTTCAAAAAACTGTCTCGAAAAAAATAAAATCTATATATTTATCAAACCTGCTCACAAAATTTCACCGGGATAGGTTGAGAAATGCGACCTGTAGAGGAGAACAGACAGCGCCGGAAATCCGGACTGAAATATGTTTTTTTACATTATCTCCGCCATTAAAAAAAAAAAATTCAAAAAACTGGCGTGACAAAAAGATTCTATTTTATTTTAAAACCTGCTCACAAAATTTCACGAGAATTGGTTGAGAAATGCGCCCTGTAAAGGAGAACATACAGCGCTGGAAAACCGGACTGAAATAGGTTTTTAACATATCTCCGCTATTTTAAAAAATTTCAAAAAACTGGTTTAACAAAAAAAATCTACATAATTTTCGAACCTGCTCACAAAATTTCTGAGAATCGATTGAGATATGCGACCTGTAGGTGGGAACAGACAGACGGACATACGAAAGAATTTTTGGCAAAGCTGAAGCAGAGACGCTTCGCTCGCACTTCGTGCTCGCTCGGTCAATTACATTCGTGTTTTAATATCCCTAATTATATAACAGTTACATAAATGATTATAATTTTGAAGATTATCAAAGAGATAATTAATTGAGTAAGGTGTAATTTGAAATTCAATCTTTCAATTAATTCCTAATAATGCAGGTACAGGTATTTAGCAAAAACATGGAATACCTACAGAAACCATTTCATTTAAAAAAAACAGCTAAATATTTTCAACGTAGGTGCCAAAGTTCTTTTCCATTGAATGTAATATAGGAAAGTAGCCGCATCTGGCTGGTATTAAGAAACTTCCATTTTCAGTTTGGCCTACTATCTACTTACTGTATTCTACTTGCTAAAGCTCTAGGCAGCTTTTTCTTCGAGGCAGACCGTACAGTTACAATTCTTTTCAAACTTTTCTAGTCTTGTGGAGCATGAGTTTTGCAGTTTCGTACTCCAATATCACATTAACTTGGAATACGATCAACAAATGGTATAAAAAAACGAGGCATCTCTATAAATTCTTTGATATTAAAAAAAGGCTTATGAATACAAAACTTCTTTTAAAAGCCGGCTAACATGTAAGATTACGGGTTTCTCCAGAACGACGAAATAATTAATGATAATACTTAAGTTTCTCGAGAGAATTGCTTCTATCTTTGAAAATTTACTGATAGGCAAAGGCCCCCCCCTATTTATTATGTAGGCTCTCGACTTGGGACTGACAATTTCGAGGGATACAGAGTTAATTTAAAAAGTTTATAACGGTCCACTTGGAATTACCGGTATCCTAAATGTTTGAAGCGCGAAAGTGATTTTTGAAAGTAAAAGACAACTCTATTTAATTAGTAATTAAATAGAAACAGGTATTAGTTATTTATGCAACTGTACGATAATGAGGGGTATTAAAACACAAATTAATGCGATAAAAGTATCACACGAGTGTTGTAACCTAATTATGTACAAGACTTTATCTACACCTATTTTTATTTTATTTGGAAAACAAACAATATTTTAATACAAGGATTAGCAACACCCATGATATTTATCTACACCCATGATATGTATCCTCTCTAAATGGTTTTGATTTTGACTTTGTCTTTGACTTACCTTCTCCTCCTTGTCATTATATATTCCGAAAGTGTGTTATAATGTTCTACTGAGTTTCATAATGTAATACTTAATGTTAACAGTAAGCTAACCGTTTCAGAACCCTTTACAGAGGATTTTAAGCATGGGTGTAGATAAACACTTTTATTAATTAAGTTATTATGTTAAATTATAATTAAGGAAAACTAGATAAGGAACTATAAATGTATAGGTATAAAGAATTGAATCTGAATCTTTAATCTGATTATTTTACGGAAATAATCATTCAAAACGATCTTTTGTAGTAAAATTAATCTCGTTATATCTATACCAATATTAAAAAAAGCTAATAATTTATAAAGGGTAGGCCTGGCGCCGAAAGGGGTAGGTTTAATCATAATATCCACCATTTAATTAATTCATTAAACCATTTAATTTAAATACCATTAAAAAGCGCTACTTATAAAATTATCTGTCACAATACGATAGTAACGAAATTCGAAATCATTTATGCTATGATAAGATAAATGTTTGGACAATTTCACACAGTGCCATCTAGCCCCAAACTAAGCAAAGCTTGTAATATGAGTGCTAAACAACTAATATACTACTTATATACTTTTTTTTTAAATATATACTTATTATACATAGTAACACCCAGACCCGTCACAGAAATTAAAATTCATCATTTCAATTTCTGCCCGGCCGGGAATCGAACCCGGGACCTCTTGCGTGGTAGGTGGCATGTTGACCACTGCACCACTCAGGTTGTCAAAATTAAAGATTATAGTAAGTAGTAAAGATTATAGTATTAAAGATTTCTTGCAAATATATAATGACACTTTTACAAGTATACGGAGTAAAAAGTTTTGTGTCTATGTAACGATTATTTCCAGAAAGCTATCGCGACGTTCGTAACCCATTACAGCTCGGCCGCGGCCGAACCATTGTGCGGGGACAAAGGGACTCATTGTTCCCGCCGTACCTGTCCGTCGTATTTATCTGGGCGAGTAACCTAAATATTAACAATGCTAGATCCAAGGGTAGATTAAATTTGATACTGATAAATAATATGGTGCCATTACTTTTGGATCCAATTAGAAAATTGTATTTTTTATTTATTTATTTGCGAACGGGTTTTACAAAAAATAAGTTATTTTGCTCTAAATATGTCTATTTGCTGTGTTGATAATGAAAAAAAAGTATAAATATTATTGTAAGCAACGCTATTTTTAACCAACTTCCAAAAAATTTTAAAATTTGGAAATTAGTTCAGTACTTTTCAAGTAATCTTGAAAAAAGAAATTTCCAAATTTTGAAACTGAACAAACTTCTTCAGTAAACATGTTTCGAAACACGTCACAAAATGTTACTAATCACATCTCTTTGATTTGTATGACTGAACAAATTCCTAAAATTTGGATTCCGACCCTGAAATCTGACCTTGACATCTACCCCGTAGCGCTTCCGACCCGAATCAAACACAGAAACTACCGTGGAGTTATTGTCTGGTTCAATACTATGCCCTCAGGTCTGATTTCTCACTCAGTTCTAATACTAGCGCAAAATCTGCAAGCCGTTTGATTATTTTAAAAATAACCATATTCAGATTTATGTTAGCTACGAATATGTCTTACTCTGAATAACAATATGGCTCCTTTTCAGGGGCAGTGATAATAGGTTTTTCTGCAGATACGTTACTAAAACTACTATGTTTGCAACTAACGTCCGCCAGTTATTTCGTCCGCGTGGACTGTTTCAGGGGGTCTATTACGAAAAGTTTAATGCGATACACGCAGCTGCGTCCGTGCTTCGTTATGATTGTTTCCTATTACAAAGCACTTGCGATATTGCAAAGTGATTGCGTAAGTTTGACAGTTTTTCTCTAGCGTATCCGACATCATTCTTTCAGTCTTTGGGCAAATTTATTGAAAATGTGTTTAATAGCCACAACCGACGAACTGCGGACGATTATCGTGACCAAGTGACTGCGTTACGCAATTGCGTACGTTATTTTCGTAATAGGCCCCCAGGTCCCGAACTTTCATCCCCTATTTTACTCCCTTCTAAATTCATTATCGCGACAAAAGATAGTCTATGACCTATGTCCTTTTCAATGGTACAGTCTATCTTTATTCTGTAAAATTTCAAAATTAGTTCAGTGGTTCAGGCGTTAAAAGGCAATAACTAGACAAATAGTTACTTTCACATTTACAATTTAACCAAGCTGCAAATGGATTTATTAATAAACGCGAAGAAAACCGGGCGCACGCTGCTATCACGTTGTCGCTGTAAGCCGATCACGGCTTCGTCGACAAGGCGCGAAGCCCTAGGACACCAACTTGGCGGCTATTTCCGCGTCGACTCCTTCACCTTGCGGAGGTTAAGGTTATCATAAGTATTGATTTAGGGGCTATACGTAATGTACCTAATAATGAATGGTTAATAGGTGAGCATGGTGTAGTCATGTTAAGGGGCTGACAGGAGCTAACGCTCTAACGAACCGTAAGATATTTTTTTACTTTTATAATAGAATATAACTATACATGTAGGTACCTACTGTATACCAAACCATTGACAAAATACACGCAATCAATGACACTTGTTATTTAACTCTTTAGTTCGTTTTTCGGCAGGGCAGTCATGTGTTTAATAATTTTTAAAATTTTTTTAGTGGCAAATTATATTATTATAGTTTTGGTATTTGGTCATCAAGGGCTTTTATTTGATGCCCATATTGTAATAATTAAAGAAATCATTTTTTTTTACATTTCAAAGTGGTGTCGTACTATTGTTTTTTTTTCAAACAATATTAGCAAATACAGCCAGTACACTCGGGATGATGTAAGAATTCTAACGATACCCCATACATCCAAATCTGCTAAGGAATTTAAATTTATGATGGTGGAATGAATAAACTCACATACAAACATACATGAACCCTGAACACATTACACTCTCTGTTTTTTTGGGCAGTCGTGTAAAAATTGCCAAGCATGCTTATTTATGGAATTTGGCCCTGTCAGAAAATCAGTGCTTCTAGTCATTCTGATATACTTCAAAGAATGACGCAGAAGTTAATTTTGCTGAGGCAGGGCCCATTAGCACCACACTTTCTGTTTTTATAACGATGTATTTATTTATCTCTTCTTGTTTGTTTCTTGTTTAATTGTATACTGTTTTCTTTTATTTTTTGTGTTGTTTATAAACGTTTCTATTCTATTCATTCTATTCTTTATAACGTTTAATTCTAAATGAACTACATTCGTAAGTGTACACAAGACACACATTTAGAGTGTTTACTTTAGTGTTACTATAGATGTCAAAATTGCAAATAATATTTGACTGAAGTACCTATATACTTTTAGCATTTTAAATTTTAGTTTGTTTTTGGAGCGATTCTTCAAGGACTTTGATGTTTTGAAACTAATTGTACCATTGACAATAATCTATGTTCAAATATTTATGTTAAAATATCGATAATGATCAAGTTCTGTCTTTAGTTCGATAATTTTATCTAGTTTGAACTGGCGTGGCTCTAAATACTGTGATATTCCATGATTTAGTTAAAGAAAAATAGGTGAGTAAGACGATTAGTGAGGCCAACTTTATTCAATTTTTTTTTAACTTCAGTTGTGAAAGATTGTGCTTCGTATAGTATCAAGTAATTTGCAACAACAGTAGCTAATAAAATTGTACTGGTTAATATTACAAACGTAAGCGACTATTAAAGGGGTATTTAATTACATACAAAATCTGAATAAAATTGAGCAGTGATGTAATATGGCGAGCATAAAATATCAGTTGAGTTAAAATATTAATGAGAATTATACAAGAGGGTTTAGATTGCCACACGGACATCGATTTTAAGGCGACTCCACATGTTAAGGCCCGGCCTGCAGGACTGCGCCTCCCTTTGCACACGTTGAGATTTGGCCGGAAAGCCGCGATCCAGCAGGCCAGGCCTGTGCATGTGGACGATCCATTACTTTGAAGTATGTCGGGTATAGAATACATAATAGTACAAGTTGTCGGGTGAAAATCTTCAATATAGTATTGATACATAAATTATTCACCCTTCAGTATGTTTGACACGCGGCAGAGCCACGTGATTCGAAGATCTATTAAACGGCATTAGATCAATCAAGCTCAACGGGACGTGAACGATATCCATTATAATGTCATCGGATGTTAAGTTAGCAATTATGAACAGACAGTTTACATGCGCAGCTGGAATTGACGTAGGTTTATTATCAAAGATTCTAAGTATTCTAATTTTATCTCATAATTAATTACTATTTGATTAATTGTATTATGTTTTCCTAGAGCTTCTAATAGGGTAGGAAGAGACTTGTCATATTTTAAAAATGAATGGTAATGGTATAACGAACGACGCGGATGCAAAACATCCTTTGAGTGGTTGCTAAAGATTAATGTCTTCTATATGCTGTAGGCAAACTTCGAAGTTCCGGCGCTCCTAGGTTTTGCTAGTCAAACCTCACGTTTGACAAGAAGCTTTAGTCAAAGTCCAAATCAAAAGTATGTTTCGGCCTTTGACTAACGAATCTAAACCTAGGAGAGATCAATTTGGACAGTCAAACGCCGAAACAGTCTGATAAATCGGGGTTTGACCAGCTAGACTTAAATTAGGTTAGGTAGGTACAGAATATGTTATTTTGTACCTTACTCCTGTAGGTAACCCTATCACGTAACCTACAGGAGTAAGGCAGCTTTTCGTGTATTTTTAACAGACAACACAGAACTCTTTGATTCACAAGAAAATTGTTAAGTTTTGGACATAAATTCGTTAGTCAATGACCGAAACACGGTATTGGTTTTGGACTTTGTGTGACTAAGCCTTCTTGTCAAACCTGAGGTCTGAATAGTCAAACCTAGGAGCACCGGAGCTTTGGCGTTTGACTATACCATATACATTAAACGAACACTGTTTCCACATACGAAATAGTGTGTGGAATATCAGATCATGTAGTAGAAAAAAAAGATTTATTAAATAAAATACTACACTTGTACAGTTCGAGAGCTCTGCGCCAACTTAAAGCGTACACGATTAATGATTGTAACTAAACAAGAAACTTAGCCTATATAATATCTTGGGTATAACTTCGCCTATTCTTCGAAAGTTCGCAACCGCTGTAAAGTCCCCTTGAGAGGTTTTCCTCAACCCTTCAAGTGCGGGTCCGAACATTAGTTTCCCTCGTAACATTCGAATAAATTATATGATAAGTAAAATGGCATTATCTCTTTACCTTTCTTTCCTGGGGATGTGCAGTTGTTCTTGTTGGAGGGTGATTTAGTTTCGGCAGCCGCCATTTTCTCCTTCTCGGAAGCCATGTTAACACGCTGCGTGTACACTCGCCGAAAAGAAGTTATTCACGCGGGAGGCGCACTACCTACCATTACTGTCTTTTGAATGAAAAAATTAAATTTAAAACTTGTTGTAAGTCGACCGCGCCCAAGGACTTATTATGAGATTATGGATAATGAACGATGACTGATCTCCAATGACTAAATATTGGCAAACAACCAACCGACACTTTATTGACTTTTACTCATTATAAAAACTTTTAATGACCACAAAAACTAATACGGATGCATGTACTCTGTAGTATTACAGAATAGGTAGAATGGCGCGCGTGTGGTATTGTGTAGTGGGTTTTCTAATATTTGCCATCCGTTGATGAGGCTGGATCTTTTTATGCATGTTTTAGTACGTGATGTGTTAATTCGAGTGTATCACGCTGCGCGGGCGCCGTGACTAGGTTTGTTCGTGTTTGTGTTCTGAACGATAGTGTCAACTATAATCTATGCGCTAATTCGTGTTAATTATGGTGATATTTCAGCTTTTTAATTAACAACTGCAAATAAGTTGTGCAACTTTTGTACAAGACGTTTGTAAGGACTAATCAATGGTTAGAACTATATATTATATTTTAACTCGTTATTCCATACATCCTTTACGGGTTTCTTTTGTTTAAATGTCCATATTGGGTAAAAAGCTCAAAACTTTCTATTTTTAAGTCTTTTCAAATGTCATAACATAATATACCAAACATTTTAGTCATTGGAAGCCAAGCCAAAATGTAAATCAACGTAGAGAACGAGGATTAGCTTGTGAATGCAATATATAATAATAAAGATTTTTTTCATTATCAGACAAACATTTTACTTTTTTGTCTCATAATATTTTGTTGGTGAATCAAAAAAATATATGACATGAAATTCAAGAAAGTATTTAAATGTTCTAGCATAAAATTATGTGATGATAATTGTTCGTTTATTTAACATTAAGCGCCACCGCTCACGGGCGCTTAATCGCCGAGCGATTTTTTGTAGCCCAGAATAGAACATATGGAGTTCAATACGTAAACGCCCACGAGCTACAAAAAGTAGCTCACACATAGCTCGGCGACTAATCGCCCACGAAATGACACTGACAAGAGTGACAAGCGGCTTTAACCCTAAAAGACACCACAATTTTTTTCGCTGGCTGACATAATTATTTTTGTAATGGTAGAGTTTGCAATAAAAAGTAAGAGAATTATTATTACATGATATGCTTACCAATTTATATAATTCTTGAATTTGCGCATATAAAGTAAATGCAGAATTTTTGTTCTTCACACTATTTTGACGATAAAAGGATCTGTACCCTTAGCACGAACAGCTATCAAAAAAATAATCATTCGATAGATAAATTTTGTATTGGAAATTTGTACAACGCCATCTATCGCCGATAAGCGAAATGAAATTTTCCATAGAGAATTGTCTATCGAGTAATTTTACGTGCGTTTTTTTTCTCGATAGCTGTTCGTGCTAAGGGTACTGAAGACATTTGAATCGTATACATTGTTTGCTTCATTTGTGAAAAGTATATAATTTTGAAATTTGAGATTTTTGCATTCACAATGCTATTTTTTAGTATTTAGTAAAGTATATAATTACTGACATAAATAAATCATAAACTTTATTTTATAGAGCTTAGCAATAATAAAAGTGATTGTTCTATAATATTATTACCGGGTGCCATTTAGGGTTAACCTACGTCAGCGACTAAAAAGCGCCGTGATTGTCGCCGCGATTATCGCCGCGTTTATCGCAGCGATATCGCCGCGATTAACGCCGCGCTTATCGCAGCTACAAAATAGCGCCCGTCAGCGGTAAGCATAATAAATAAACTTAGCAATAAATAAAAAAGATAAATGACTAATACTAAATAATTAACTAGAAAAAAAAAATAATTCAGATCATTTTCTCAGGCGGGAATCGAACCCACGACCTTCGGAAGACCGGTCCAATGCTCTTCCAACTGAGCTACCGAGTCACAGTCGGAATCGATTTCCGCCTGAGAAAATGATCAGGTGAGGAGTCGATCTCTTTCTAGTTTATTATTATATAAAAATAGCAGTGTGAATGCTATAATCCCAAATTTTAAAATTTATGACTAATTTAAAAAATACCCGATAATGCCGAAGAAGATCGTCTGAAATTGAAAACGAAAGTGTGTTTCAGAGCTGTGTAGAATGAATACGACGATTCAGCTCACTACAACAAAGGCTTTGTCACTTGTGCCATCGTTCCAAATGTCGATATACACACTTAGAATAATATTAACGAGAGTGAGACGAAGTTTCGTAACCACTTTTATGTAGTTAATAGTATAGCGATCTGGAACTTATAAATAAACTTTTACACTGCACGATTTCATTCTACCACTATATAAGCCTTATTTATAAAACAAAAATTTTCAAGTTGATAATAAGTTGGGCACGACATATGGTTAAGTTATCATGTATCATCTATGATCATCTGTGTGATTTTAAATCATCAAAGAAGGCTCTTACACTTTAAAAACGTACATTTAAAGTGAGTATGAGTGAGTACTAACTGAAACTTACTGAAACTTCACTTACGATGAAATAATAAATTGGTACTACAGTTTAATGGAAAGCATCTAAATGATAGAGATTAGGGGCTGATTTCGCTTGTTTGCACCGTAATAATATATCGGGCCGGTTTGTTCGCATTGACTTTGTGAAGTGAACCGTATGGGAATGAAGAAAAGGTTGCAATTACTACGAAAAATGATTACTACGATCTCGCACATCGAAGGTTATGTGTGCAGGGCTAGTAGTGAGGTGTGACACTGCTGGCTCGATCTGCAGTACTCGGTCACTGTGATTCGGAAGTCCTCCGGGGTTATCTGCCACTGACACATAACCTGCGTTACGTAAGCACTGATGCACAATGAGGCGCGAGATTCGAGGTGGACCTTGGGTCAGCAGTCACGCTCGGACGCGGTCAGTTCGCGTGCGGCGCGTTAGCGCGCGTTGCCCGTCGGAGGCTGGGATCGATGCGGGCGGCGGGCGGCGGCGGAGTGCAGCTCCGGGACCGGGGAGGCTGCGCCGCCCCGCCCCCGCCGCGCACGCGCCCTCAGTTCGCCGCTGCTGCCGCTACCGCCGCGCCGTTGATACCGCTACCGCCACCGCTGCCGCCGCCGCCGCCGCCTCGCTGACGCGCCACTCGACGTTTCAATTCTCTCATCTCGTACCTACTGATTTACGATACATTCAAGCCTCTGCGAAAACTTAAGTGACGCTACACATGATCCGTTCCTTTACTTGAAAATGTTTTAATTTACGCTGAAATAAAAACTTTCAAAGTTAATCAAAAATAGAGTATTAAATTTAAATGTGCCACTTTCATCGTAGATTTCACGAAATTAAGTAAATTCTATGTAATTATATAGGTTGTATGTCGTGGAATCTATTGCGAGCATGTCGGTTTGTCTTTGAAAATGGTTATTTCGGGGGCCATTACCGTTTGCTGGGGATTTGTTTAATCGAAGTAATATATTTTTGCTAACTGAATCGAAGTAATATATTTTGTTAAATTACTACTTGGTTACCACGTTGTGTTAGCTGTAATTATACAGTCACTCGTGAAAGTCAAAGAAGCTACACCATCGTTTTAGAGATATCGCTTGCTACGTATTCTTTGCTACGGTGTGCTACGGCGGCGTGCGGCGTTAGCCCTTGTACTAAGGAGAACGGCAATAATCTGAGGTCAGATAGTTTTATGACCTAATTCCTGACTATGAATGAATAGTAACTTTCATGTTTGGCACAAATGGGCAAGAACCCGTGCCGTTAAAGCCAATTACAAAAAAATCTATGTAACGTTATCTATCATGGTAGAGTCTGTATAAAATGGTTATTTGGTCTAGCTGTCCCTGGGGTCGTCGGTGTGTTGAAGTACGCAGACGCGTAATGGTGCCAAGTGCGGGCCGATGACTCTCGCTCCGGTGGCCGCGTGTCTTATCGGCTTAAGTGAGGGTACCACTCAATAGGTAGGCAGAAACTTGTTTCTACAACATACTTGGCAAATGCAGAGTCTTGAGATTAAGATATGGGGTGGAACATTGAGCTTATAATCGAATGTTGGCGAGCGGTGAAATTATGGCGAAGGTAAGGTCGTTCTATAAAAATGTTATGATCTGCATATTGGACCGGTGGGGTGCATGGGATTTCGATTAAGTAAATCGATTGGATTTCGATTTGGATTTTTGATACCAAAAGAGAAGGATGGAAAACTAAATTTAGTTTAATCCTGTCAATTTAGTTAAGTCGTTGGCAACCGAATCGACACCAATGTCTGTTAAATAAATTTATATTTTAATAAATAAGTAGACATTCTGTAGATGAGACCTAGGGTTGTGTAGGCTCGGGTCCACCGCAGAAACATGTCAGGGCAAGGTTGCCAGGTGCCTAAGGGATGGGATTGGGTACATTGCGGTCAGTGTAGGGGTAAAGGTGGTCTAAAAAGGTATCTAAAAGCTGATCGAAAATTTACTAAAATAAAATGGCAGTGACATACGGACGGACAGACAGACAGACAGACATGACGAATCTATAAGGGTTCCGTTTTTTGCTATTTTGGCTACGGAACCCTAAAAAGGCTTTGGTGTTTTTTTATCGATGTTATTTTATATTTGTTTCCTACTTTTAAATTGCTGAGTAGTTTTTTGTGCTGTAAATGGTTGTATTTAAAACAATATGTAGTTGTAGGTACGCATATCTAAGTGTAAAACATTCTATGGCTGATACGATATATGATGTACTTACCCAAGTCACAACCATCCCCTGTTATTTAAAATATTCATCACCCGATTTACGCAGGCACGCAGTTGTGATCGTAGAACAAAGAATTCGCAGCACTCAAATCACGGATTGCGTACGGCTGGTGTGAGAAGAAGTTAAACACTTTGGTACCATGTCGCTCCAATGATCGAGATTATAATAGAACGGTTGGAATTTACAGAATAAGCGCTTTATTTGGTGTGACACAGTAATAAAAAGTTCAGCTACTTTTGATGCCGACTGTCGGACTAGAGCGGGCTTTCGTTGCCATAAATATGCATTTATTTATGAATGTCGTTTCTACATGGTTTGGGAATCTCATGCTCTCTCGTGGTGTCCCGAGTAAGATACTTGTCATTAAAAATGTATCTAAGGAAAATCATGCAACAAAACCAGAAAAATACTAGGATAGAAGAATAGATGGAAATAATCTTGTAATCGAAAGTGGCGTATCGTAGGGTTACATTCTTTTCTGTTCCGTTACGTGTGATGTAATCACAATCTCATGTATTTCGGAGCCAAGGGAAATTAAGAGAAGCGACAAGAATCACATATAGGTAATACCTTTACACATGTTCTATTATATAGGAGGTTGACAAATTACTTTTCACCTCTCCAGCACGAAAAGGGCGCTTTTGGCGCGTGAAAACTCGCAGCAAACGATTCGTGGTTCAATTCTAGACTACTTCACTAGTTCGTGATTTAAAGTCGGCACTCGCAGCACAAATTGACTTTGGTCACTTGTATAACAAATAACTACTTATTTCACAATTGATTTTACACTTTTAAAGAAGAAAACCAAAAATGTGCGTGATCTTATAACATAACAATTTTATTGAAAGACCGAGTCTCCGTTCAGCTTGGGCATAAATGCTTTAATACTGTCCAGCTGTCCGTCTGTTCTCCTCTACAGGTCGTATTTCTCAACCGATTCTCGTGAAATTTTATGAGCAGATTCGATAATTATATAGATTTTTTAAATCAGTTTTTTTTATCGAAAAATTTTTTTATTAGTCATAAAAATGTTCAAAAATGACAAACGCGAGGTCTACAGCTCACAGAGCCAACTAGTATATAAAATAGTATGGCTTTTTCGTATGGACAAATTAAAATCACTCCGGTGTATTTGAAAAGAACCTATATGTAGCAGTGTATCTTTGCTTTTTTTCTTCTCTTTTCATTTTATAATTTATGATGATTTAAAAATAACCATAAGTACTTGAGTTTAAGTTCATTGGACTCAATACTGAATTTCTATCTGCTTGGTATAGTTGGGTTTGGTAAATCTGAGTTAAAGGAAAGGACAAAACAGAAAAATAGGAGTTCGATGTTAAAACAGTGCCACTGTTTGGGCACTCTGATTTTTCCCGTTTCCACGAATTGTACATTGTCGGAATAACATCCGACTGAACGCTCCCTGTTTTTGTGTCGATATTTCATTGTGTTCCTATTTGCAGTCCCGAAAATGGGTTTAACGGAATTGTTTCGAATTCCTTTTCAAAAATTTCGTTACTAATAAAAGTCTATCAAATTCTTTATTTATTTAAGACGCTTAAGCGGTCCACTAGCGCCGCCTATACATTTATTTTCATTACACGTAAACCAAGTCAATATTAAAAGAAAGGAAACAACCATATATGCCCTCTAATATTTTTTGAATAACTCTTTAACATTTTTTATTCTTTGTACTTTTTAAAAGTTATCAAAATGACGGTGGCCACTTTTGGTTTAAATGGATTTAAAGACTTACAGAAACAATGAAAATTTTATTTTATTTTACCTACCAAATTTTTGGTAGTAAAATTACAGACTTTTGACGTTTATTCGATCCTGAATCGAGGATCGAGTTTGGGCTGGCACTAAAATCTATGGTCTGTAATCTTCGATCAAGAATTCCCTAGATGTCCGGTCAGAGTCTAAAAAATGGCACTTACAAAACTGGGCGCTTATTTTGCACAAAGTAAGTGATAAAAGATGTGTTTTTGTACAAAATAATCTTATTTTGTACAAAATAAGTGACATAAAATGTGAGTTCGTGCAAAATAAAAGGTGATTATGTACAAAATAAGCGCCAAGTTTATAAGTGGGACGCTATTTGAGGTGCCATTTTTGTGTACTGTTTTAGTTCGTGAAGCCTTTTTTTAGGATATTCTTGATAGAAGTCTGTAAAATAGTTTTTCTTGCCCTCTGTTCAAGAAAAGTAAGTAAGAAATGAATCATGCTATGTACAGCTTACCTTAATGTAAGAGAAAATAAAGAACAACTTAATATATAGTAAATACCAAAATACAGTTTTTGTATCCACCAAAAAAACAACGCTACAGGTCATAAAGTTATAATCATAAAATACCTGTCATAACCTCTAGGTCCTAGACTTAACAAATCATAAGATCTATGAAATAGTTTGGGAATGATTACTTTAGCATACCAAAAAAAACATTTTGTTCTCCAAAATTAGTAAATGTTCACCAAATCCTAGACCGCCCAAGAGGGTTTGGTGAGCATTTACTAATTCTGGGTTAGGTTAGTTTGGTGATTTAAACATAAGGCAATATACGTTTTACCAAGTGCTAGCAGTGGTTGAGCGAAAGACATTGTTTATTTTTCTAACCCAGCACACATGTTGGCCTGTCCACCTCATCAATCTGCGCGCTTCACGCTCGGCTGGAAGCCTTTGAAACTGCCAGTAACACCCGTAATGCGTCTACACAGATACGTTGCTGACAGCAGAAAGCTACCAGATGGACGGTGGCTACTTGTACAGTCAGCAATGAAAGTCGCTTAGCTCTTCAGTTCTTTGTCATAGTAACTTTTATGTCAGAAATCTTACAGTTTAAAACATTTCTGAAAAAAGTAGCAATGACAAAGTACTAAAGTGCTAAACGACTTTCGTTGCTGACCATACAGTCACGTCTTAAAATATGTATAAGTTTAAAACTTTGTCACTGTGTTGTAGTTGTCATTTATGCTCAATAAAGAACCATCAGAGTGACAAAGTTCTAAACTGTTTATATATTTGTGGACGTGACTGTACGCTACGTCCTTTTGTTGTTATATTTCGAGCTCATATAAGTCGACTACTTTTGCCGAAGATTGGTCAAAAGTAGTTGATTGATATGTGAATGAGATCAGTGCCTTTAGCACGAAAACCTATCGAGGAAAAACGCGCGTAAAAAAACTCAATAGAGTAATTTTGTATGGGAAAGTACGGAGCCATGCTGAGATTTTACAATTTACAATTTATTTCGATAAAATGTGTAAACTGTAAAATTTCGAGCAAATATTTGTGATTAACTGATTATGTGCTATGAAGCGTAACGGTAACCTACGGTCGCGAACGCGAGCGAGCCCAACCTCGAGGCAATGTGAGTGTGTTGAGGAGAGTAAATATACTTTTAGGCCCTCCGCTGCGTTAAGCGGGATCCCGTCGCGGGTACACGGCGCGGGAATATAGATTGCTGGTTTTTGACGGACAGATGCTTGCGCAGTGCATAAGTAAGCTCTAATCTATGTCGCCCCGCGCGCGTGTCCCGCTTGACACCTACCTACCTACTGCTAATATGCGAAATAAAACCGTCAATAAAAGTTTTTTTTCTTGTTTATTTTTTCACAAAAGTACTTTGTCTTTAGTTATAAAAATCGAAAAAAAAAATCGGACTTTACGAAGCGAACAAAAACCATTTTTCAAACTAGTACTTGAACAATGATTTTCTTGCCGCTTTTCCCGGCTCAGAAATGAATATTTCGCAATCAAACGGCTATAACTCATTCTCGGAAAAATGTACGCGTAAGCATTACAGAATAATATTGTCTTATTTACAAACGACCCGGATTGGATTTTTGTACGGAAATATATTATTAGGACAGACAACGATGTTATTATTGTCATCATGTGGTGTGGTCATTATTTAAAAAATGGAAAAACACTAATCATTTGAAAATCTAAAAATTGTTGTGACTAATAATTATGCACTAAGTTGATGTCTGTTGTAAAACTACAAAAAAGAACATTTTCCAGGAACCTTTAAATTATTTTGGATTTACATTACCTACACAGGTAATGTAAATCCAAAATAATTTAAAGGTTTCTGGAAAATGTTTCTTTAGCTCACAAAGCTTCTAAAAACTTCAATAACGTATTGGTAAGTACTTATACTTCAAAATATAATTAGCAATAATCAGGGCTAGGGTAGGCTTAATGGCTTCAAAACCAAATAATTATAAAACATGAGGTGACCTCTTCGCTAAAAATAAAACACACACAACGAAAACTGAGTCCTGAAGGCTATTATAGTATAAATCGATTGAAAATTTCCTATTAACCCTAAAACCAGCTCTGGGTTGACATTTCGGTCACGATGGCGAGCGAGCTTACTTAGGGTTACTCTATTGAATTTTAATGACTGGACGCAACCTTAACTTAACGGGGTTTGGCACTGACTTGGCAAAAAAAAGCATAGTATAGTCTGTTCATTCTGTTACTAAGATTAGGTACTGTATACTTCCTGAAATATAAATACTAGGATAATTTTACATTTTCTACTTACAGTTTTATGAATCGCTTTATTTTTCAAGCTGTAATAAAACGACGTAAGTAGGTGTATTGGGAATAAGTACTAAACAACATACGTGAAGTTTTGTCTTTGTATTTTTTAGTTTGACGACCTGAGTGGTGCAGTGGTCTATATGTCAGTCTACCATGCGAAAGGTCCCGGTTTCGATTCCCGGCCGGGCAAAAATGGAAATGATGAATTTTATTTCTGTGACGGGTCTGGGTGTTACTATGTATAATAAAATAAGTATATTTAAAAAGTATATAAGTAGTATATCAGTTGTCGAGCACCCGCATTACAAGCTTTGCGTAGTTTGGAGCTAGATGGCCAAGAATTTCTTTATTTATTTTTTTACTAGCTTTCGCCCGCAACTTCGTCCGCGTGGACACTCAGAAAACCTCTAGAGGGAACCTTTGACCGAGATATAAAGCTCCTTTGTTTTCAACCATTTCTTTATATATTTTTTTATTCGTACCTAATTGTGACGCATCAACAAAAGGAATTCTTAAGAACTTCAAAGTAATAACATTTGACATCAAGGGTAATTGGGAAGTTGTCCCCTTGTTCTTAGCTCAGGTTTTCAGGGTTGAAGAACGTATACTATCAGGTCAAAAATTATGAAGATTCGTTTATATAAATTAAATAGGTACGTTTAATTTCGATTTTTGTACATGTATTACAAGCAGGTAGTTCAGAGAGGGAATGAATCAGACGAATGAATGAATGGCAAATTATGGAACGAATGGGGATAGAATGAATGGACGTGCGTTGTGGACCGGTCAGCAGCTCCGTAAGGTTCTGTAGCTCGCTAGATGGCGCCAACACCCTTCCTTATCCGAAATTGGAAACATTTAGAAACCTTCAAGATAAGGAATGTTTGTGTCCATTATCATTTACAACTTTGACCTTGAACAGTAAAAATGAGTTTGTAGTAAACGCGGTAAGCAAATGTTCACAAATATTACACGCCTTTTTTGTTGCGCTGTAAAAAAATCTTCATTATCTACAATAATAGGTACAAGCCTAAAAATATAATAGGACAATTTGAAATATCACTTGTTTGGATAGTATTTCGAAATAAATAACTATCACAAATGAAAATGACTAAAACAAAAGCCTAATGTGAAAATATTGTGTTCAAGTAGGTGGCTTTTATTCTTTAGAACATAGAGGTATTAGGAAATAGTTTATCAGCAAGAGGTCACCCAGTCTTTTTGAGGTCCGGGGCGATCTTTAATTGTGGGCCCCTGGCGCCCTTCAGATTTGAATAGTTACTGAATTAAACACAGCCCCGGACCTACGTCCCCCCCTTTCCCCGCGCTTTCCTATTAGTAATTTTTATCAAATACTCTTGTATTTTGTCTATCTTTAGTAAAAATAATCGGCCGCGCAGCGAGATTTTTAGTCAGTTCCATCCATTAATTTTGAAATTTTGCCTGTATATAGAAAAAACGGCCGCGCAGCGCGACTATTAGTTAGTTTTTTTATGTCATACCAGGGTCCCCCCACAGGTGTTGGGCCCGGGGCGGACCGCCCCTGCCGCAACCCCCTTAGTCCGCCAGTGCTCTAACGTTATACGAATAGAAATGAAAGAGGAAAAATAATTCCGATTTGTCCAAATTCATTTTGGTAGCGTAGGTAATCCTAATTTACGTCCCATCAAATAATGCTGAAGTGAAACTCTTTCAAAGCTGAATCTGAAAAAGTGCCATTAAAATAATCTAATGTATCCGATTACATTTATGCGGCTTTCATGTCAATAATGCATGTTCTTCCCGTGGGTCTGAATGGGGCCCATTATTGATGCGATAAAAATACCCGTCCCTCGTTAGGCCACTGGGCCTTCGATAAAGCTTCGATGGCCTTTAACCACTATACGACGTGGAAGGTGTTTTGACACTATCTCAATCGATTGCTCTTTAGTGTATTTGGCTTCGATCGACTAACCTCTTAAAAAAGGCGAGGCAGTTCCCGAAATTTACTCTTTCACTATGTCTTTACAATAAGGTTTAATATTGCATAGCTTTAATTGACGCTTCGCCAGAAATTTGACGAAATTTAGTACATTTTTATTGATTTCTGAAATACTGGATCATTTATTAAAAATGTACTCGGTTATTGTGTTAGATCAATAAAAAAGCTATCCTTTTTGCATAAAAAATCATATCAATGTCGTTGAAAATAACGAAATCTCACGATTTGAAGTTTATTTTTATGGTGTTATTCAGGATTTATTTACAGAGAAACCATGGCATTTTTCAATATTCTGTTCGGTTATTGTGTTTCTTTGTTTCTTTTTCAGTCTACAGTAATTTTTGTGAAGTAGAATTCTACATCAGTTCTTCACATTGGAAGTTAAAAAATCAATCTTTTCATCAAATCGTGAACTGGCCTTGCCTTATCTTCGTCGAACAGTGACAGAATAAAAATTATTTCCAAATAATTTGTCTTGGTTAGATGGATTCTGCGTCTTCAAATGCTAGTGAGATTTTAAACATGATTTTACCAGAGTAAATAATCCGTATTTATTTATAGGTATAAATAAAGTATAAATGATAAAAAATCTTAGGTTATTTGTGAGAAACATTATTAATTTAAAAACCTATAAAATCAACTGTTTTTTATAGAATTGCAGTTATTTTGCCATAACACGTCTACAAATTAGTTTCAATCAAAAACATTCTTTAAATAATTTTGGCCAAGCTGTCCCTAGTACAGGATCTAACGCGCGGTTAAACTAAATAAATTGAGTTCTAAGGAAAAGCAAGTAAAAGAAACAAAGATAATACATTTAAATTAGGAGTGAAATGTTGTTCTATTCTTAAACTGGATTATGTTTAGATATGAGTAAGGATATTAATTATAGAATATTGTCTGGATAAGATTTAATACAAAAGGAAGATACGGAAATAAAAGATTGGACGAGTGCCTTTTAATTTTATCTTCGAGAAAAGTCTATTTTTAACCCAAACTAAGTAAGTCTATTTGAAGCGCTCATGGCGGAACTTGACAGACTGATCGTACTCGATCAGATTTGTTAAGCAACGCTCGGTCCGGCCAGGTGTCGGATGGGTGACCGTTAAGTGGCATTACAACTGAGCGCTTCCATGCTTCGGAGGGCACGTTAAACCGTCGGTCCCGGCTGTTGTCATCTGTTAACAGTCGTTAAGCCAAGTTAGAGGCCTTACAGGCGGCTTGATAAACTCTAACACTAGAGGTGGTTACTATTCCTCATTCGATAAGAAGAAGAAGCCAAAACTAAAAAGATTTCTACCTTTTAATATAAGTAGACTAGTCACTTGATTATATAAGATAGAGAACAAACTTATGGGTTTCATCATCCTTCTTGCATTAACAACAATTTTAATTAAATGTGGTACTTAATAATATATAAAACTATTTCTCACCACCTTTTTATCTGTAGAACTTGTTCCTGTTGTAACGTTCAGCGTTCATTTTTTTCTGCTTACCTACTTTCGTTACGCAACTAGGCACTTTAGCCAAACGATTTTTTACACATTCTGCTCCTATATAGCTTAAGCCTGGTTTCTGATTCTATCTTCCCGGAAAAAAGCGTGAGGGATGACTGGTGAGAATGAAATATGATACAGCATATGAAATGTACACTTATAAAATTCTTCTTAGTACATGTTTTTTATAAAGTGATAAAGCATAGAATCTTGACATTTTATAAGTGAAGAAATTACTTAATTTTAAGTGATTTCGAATGGTATTCGCGGTAGGATGTATGATGATTTTATGTGACGAGATAGTGGTAATTTTTAAATTTGAGATTTTAGCATTCACAATGCTATTTTTATACATTATAAAATAATATACTAGAAAATAAATCGGCTCGTCACGGATTGTCAGGCGGTAGTGACTCGGTAGCTAAGTTGGTAAGAGCATTGGACCGGTCGGACTTCCAAAGATTGCGGGTTCCTTTCCCGCCTGAGACAATCCTGAGGGTCAAGTCTGCTTATGTTAAAGCCGAAATCGTGTTTCAATGGTGTTTGAATGGTAATGCTTTTTGACACAGTTCTTGTTTCTTAAACCCAAAACTAAACCCATCGATTTTGACGTTAACATTCTTGGTCGAAGTTAACATTAGCAGACTTGACCCCCTGGTGACGTGTCGAATTTTTCTAGTACTTATATTAATTAGTATTGAGATAAGTAGTGGTATGTAAAATTTTATGAATTAAAATAAATAAGAGGAAGTGGCTGTAAGTATGTTCTACCGTGACTCAAGTCATAAGTTATTTATAGAATAAACATAATAGGCACTCTGATTGTCCACACTTCGTTAGCTTAGTTTATTTTAAGTGCAGGTACTTTAAAAGCTCTTGTAAAATCTCCATACTTTTTCGATTAGAATTGTGTTAATATTAAATCTTTATTCATGAGTTCATTGGAAAAATTCGAGGCAAGCGTTGTTGACAAAAAAATGGGATAATCCATGTGTCACTCAAGAATGCCGTTTCGATATTCTTGTAATTGGTTGGGATTTTTATTTTTCCTAATCTACCTCTATATTCATTATTTATAATCAACCTTTTGTTGTAAAAAAATCCTCATTTATCAGTATTGACCGTTCTATAAAATATACCTTTTTATCTAATGTTGTAAAAGACTGTGCCTGCGTGTGAAGCCCGTGTTGTGACTTACTGTAGTTTCTGAACTCAAATTTCAGTTGGCCTTAAAGAGCATTTTGATCACAGTAAGAAATAGGACCATTTGGGAATAAAAAAAATATCGAGTTGATTTATCGTTTTTCGGTACAAAATGTATGGGAAAAGTTTTTGGTGCATTCTGTCGTTTCTAGTACTCATACCTTAAATAGTCTTTTGATTCCCACATGAAATAGGATCAATTGGCATAAATTTTTTTTTTTTGGAATTTTAGCATTTTATTTGCTAACGGTAACTTTTTTCCAAAATCTGTGAATGCCGTTCAGAATATCTTAAAAAGTTATGGAAGGTCTCCCAGGAACGTTTTCCTGTAACTATAACGGTTAAGGTACCTGCCGTTAATGTACCGTCTCAAAAATCCACTCTGTATATCAACACATATGCTTTTAAAATATTTTATATTATTGTACACAGTATAATTATACGAGTCGAGTACTTATTAATTATTTTAATTATATTTTTTGCAATCTTAACAGATTGAGGATAATTTTTCACGCAATTCTCGATTACCGATGGTATCAGTTGGTGAGTTGGTGTATGAGAGTTTCATATAGGAGTGACTGGCGATATGCTTTTCATACTACTCGAGCTTACGCCCGACAAACGCGAACACGTGTTCATTCTCAGATTAAACCGTTCCCGCCGATATAAATGTTATATTTCCGTTTCTCTGATGTGCTTCATAAATAAAAAATGCGTTTACAGATATATAGTTAATGTATTTGTATAATATGATTTTAGACCAGTATCAATAATTGCTCAAATAATTGGTAAGATACTTCAAGGGACATAAGCATATATTCTCAATTGAGTTCGAAATGTTTACTGTAATACTAATTCTTAATCTATTTCGATAATAGTACATTACTGCAGCGGCACGCAAGACAGGCATTGAAGGACGAACGTGAAAATGTGGGCCGAGGCGAAGCCGAGGCACACATACGTGAGTCCATCAATGCCTAGTTGCGGCCAAGGCTTGTATAGTACTTTTCTCAAATAATGCGCGGAAATTCAAACGAAATTCAAACAAAAAGAAGGTTTTTTTAACTTTTAATTTTTATTTAAAATTAAAGCAAAAAATTGAAAAAAGAAGAAAGGAGCCAGTTTCTTTATTTTTTTGGAATGTGCACATCAAGGCCTTTCATTTGATAAATTACCCGTGTTGAAAAAAAATTTTTTTTCTCCAGATTTTTCGTTTTTTATTTTTTTCCAGTTTTTTGGAATGTACTCATCAAGGCCTTTCATTTGATACCCATATACCTAATATTAAAAAAAAGTTTTTTTTTTTTTTTTTTTCGTTTTTTTTTTAATTTTTTGGAATGTGCTCATCAAGACCTTTCATTTGATACCCATATACCTAGGTATTAAAAAAAAGTTTTTTTTCTTTTTTTTTTCGTTTTTTTTCATATTTTTGGAATGTACTCATCAAGACCTTTCATTTGATACCCATATTATACCTAGGTATTAAAAAAAAAAGTTTTTTTTCTTTATTTTTTGTTTTTTTTTTTCATATTTTTGGAATGTGCTCATCAAGACCTTTCATTTGATACCCATAACCTAGGTATTAAAAAAAAAGTTTTTTTTCTTTTTTTTTTCTTTTTTTTTCATATTTTTGGAATGTGCTCATCAAGACCTTTCATTTGATACCCATATACCTAGGTATTAAAAAAAAAGTTTTTTTTCTTTTTTTTTTTCGTTTTTTTTTTCATAATTTTGGAATGTACTCATCAAGACCTTTCATTTGATACCCATAACCTAGGTATTAAAAAAAAAGTTTTTTTTCTTTTTTTTTTCTTTTTTTTTCATATTTTTGGAATGTGCTCATCAAGACCTTTCATTTGATACCCATATACCTAGGTATTAAAAAAAAAGTTTTTTTTCTTTTTTTTTTCGTTTTTTTTTCATAATTTTGGAATGTACTCATCAAGCCCTTTCATTTGATACCCATATACCTAGGTATTAAAAAAAAAGTTTTTTTTTTTTTTTTTGTTTTTTTTCATATTTTTGTAATGTGCTCATCAAGACCTTTCATTTGATACCCATATACCTAGGTATTAAAAAAAAGGTTTTTTTTCTTTTTTTTTTCCTTTTTTTCATAATTTTGGAATGTGCTCATCAAGGCCTTTCATTTGATACCCATATACCTAATATTAAAAAAAAAAAAATTGGATTGTGCTCGCTCATCAAGGCCTTTCATTTGATACCCATTATTCGTTATTCATTAAAAAGTTCGCTCCATTTCTGAATTACACGTGCGTAATGAGTTTTAATAGAAACATTGCCGGTCAGACGCCGGCAATTTTTGTATGAAAATCCATTATTACACGTTAGTAATGGATTCTCATACTAAGATTGCCGGCGCGGTTTAGGTCAGTCCGTAAACTCCGATTTAGCACGAAGAAGGTTGTCAAAATAATGATCGAATTTCCAAGCATGTTTGAGAAAAAGGATTTTTTCTTTTACCGACAGTTGATACGACTTCTTATACAATCAGAACAACAAAATAAAAACTGGAATTGAAAACAACAATAAAAGTGGAAACAAAAAGCATTACGATAAAAGTGTGAGATGAAACACCGCTTCAAGCGTCACGCAAGAAAAAGTATTACGACGTCAACATTAATACAAATATCTAAAGCCACCGCCTCAAGTCTGTAATTCTCATTGGGGTATAGAGGCAGAATCAGCAAAAGTTTGTGGCTTCTATTACTATGGCGGTAGGGTACATTTCCGCGCTAGGAGGCGTTGGGGTAGTACAGATAAGTTAAGTTACCGAGATGGTATATGGTAGCGAAGCGAGATTGCCACGCGATGTGTGTGAAATTCCTTCATCTCACCGCAATTGCTTGGCACAGAAGGCGCCCCTTATATTGTAATCTGCGTTGACGTGGTTAAGGCTATGTATCACGTTTGCGCTTGTTGTCTACCAATTTATCTGTGAAGTACTTAATTAAGTTATACCAAATATTTACAAGCACAGCAAAGAATGTTAAATTTAATATTAAGTTCCATCTCTATTTACGGAGTATGTACCTAATAATTATTTAACCTGTGTCTCTATTGTTCAAATGGTAAAAAATGTTTCTAATAAGCATTACCGAGACATTTATAGTTTTATTTGGATAAACGTACTTGGGAGTTAAATACTCATACATCGGCAGAAGATGCAAATTTTTAATTTTATTTTATTTTATTTTATTTTATTTTTTATTCTTTGGAAAACCAACAGCAAGACAAACAAAATAATATCTAAAATATATAAACAGTCAGCCAATTAAAGGTCTTCACATATATAAAACATTATTCTAAATGTGGATAAGTGTGGACAAACCAGCACAGCAAAATAGCAAATTAGCACTTAATCTAACACTTAATACAGATCTAGACAAACCAAATGACTAACCAAACACTACGTAAAGAAATCCTCACATATTAGACGCCTCGCAGTTGCTAAACCAGAGTAATAAATATCAAACTTTTTGCTTTTACACAAATCATTAAGACTTTTGCTTGCTCGCAGCAGGAAGGAGTTTCGGCGGTAGTTAGACGAGACAGGCGGTACGCGAATAGGGGTGTAGTGTCTAGCTGACCTAGACGGGATATTGAAATTTAGTTTTGAGAGAAGCTCAGGAGAGTCAACTTTGTTCCATATAATTTTCAATAGGTAGGTTATATCTGACACTTCTCGTCTTTTAAATAAAGGAAGAAGGTGAAATTTTGAGCATAGGTTTAAGTAATCATTCGAATCATAGGGAATCCGCAGGCGGTAACATAAAAATTTTACAAATTTCATTTGAAGACGCTCAATGCGATGAATGTATTTGTCATATCGCGGGTTCCAGATCTCTGACCCATATTCCAGGATGCTTCTGACGAACGTACAGTATAAAATTTTGAGAGTTTTAATCTCTTTGAAGCTAGACGCGGTTCGCATTACAAATCCTAACGCCCTATTTGCTTTTTTGACAATATTCTCGACATGATCATCGAAGAGAAGTTTAGAATCATGCAGAATCCCCAGGTCCCGAGTTACGTGATTCCTTTGCAAGATTTGGTGTCTCAGATGGTACTGGGAAGGAACAATGCAGCTTTTTCTTGTAAATGTAACTGATGAGCATTTCGAAGGATTCAAGTCCAGTTTATTTCGTTCACAATAATCATCCAGACGCGCAAGATCAGATTGAAGATCATCAATGTCAGATGGAGAAGAGATAGCTTTAAAAATCTTCATATCATCCGCGAAACACAGGAGTTTGGAATGTTGAAAACAAGCATCTATGTCGTTAACAAATATCAAAAACAATAGAGGGCCCAAAAGCGAGCCTTGAGGTACGCCGCTAGGGACGGTAATCCAGCTAGAAATATAATTATTAATAACCACTGCCTGTGACCTGTTCATTATATAAGACGTGAACCATCTTAGAAGATCTCCACTTATGCCTATGCTTTCTAGTTTAATGATTAATAATTTATGATCTATTCTGTCGAAACATTTACTGTAGTCCGTATACACCACATCAATCTGCATTCCCCTGTCCATGGAATCCGTAATAAAATCATTGAATAGGATAAGATTGGATGTAGTTGACCGACCCTGAAGAAAACCATGTTGAGAGCCTATAAATGATAGTTTTAAGGTTTGATAGATTTGCTTGTAAACTATCTTTTCAAATAGTTTAGCTAAAATACATAGTTTGGAAATGGGCCTATAATTGGTTACATCAGATTTTTTTCCTTTTTTATGAAATTTTAATGGAAAGCTTTTAATTTAGAAGTTTATGGGCAAAGCTTTTGTTCCATTTTGAATTATTTAAAAGCACTTAAAACAGGAATGGTAATTATCTTGCGTCATCAACCGCGATATATGTTAGACCTCGTTAAATTCCAATCTCCTTCCCTTCAGAACGGAGATCGGGTAAGGGAAGATGGCGGCTTCACCTGTGACGAGCTTTATGTTACTATAAAAAGAGTTACAATCGTAACAGCAGACAAGTGAAAATGGGTACGTATCAGAATGTCTAAACTTAAAATGACAAAGTTCAAAATGTCAAAAATTAAAATGGTTTAAAATGTTGAAAATCATTATGTATAACTTCAAAATAGCAAAATTCAGAGTATCAAACGTAGGTATCAAATACTTGAGGAGTTAAAATATCAATGGTCATTAAGTCTAAGTTCACAATGATTTATTTGAATTGGGTTGTATCTTAAAACGAATCGCCTTTTTTGAGGTTAATTGAGTCTGTGGAAGTGTCTTTGGGCTTCGCTTGAAATGCTTTACAGCAAATTTAGCTGCCGGAAATGAGTCTAAACTAGTCTACTGGGACTTAGAAACCGTAGACCGTAGGTCACGATATAGGTGCGAGGAGCGTAGCGACGAGCATGTTTGGTTGACATGAACCCAGCGGAAAAAATCAATTTCAAACGCAATTTGTGAATTTTGTTTGCCGGCTACTAAATCGGTGATTGGCACCGGTTACCGAATCAGAGAGTGGGCGGCACGGCTATGGTGATGTGCGGCGGAGGCACAGAGGTTAACACGTAATTATTTAACCTAATTAATTAGGTACCTAAATGAAAGAAAGGCATATAAGTAAATTCTATACGTCATTATTATGTATTTGGAATATTAGACATATTAAATTTTGTTCATTTGAACTTAGACTTTTAAATTTTGACCATCTGACCGTTAGACATTTTAGTTTTCGACATTTTAATCGTTAGACATTCAAATTTTTGACATTTTGAACTTTTCCATTTTAAGTTTAGACATTCTAACTTTAGACATTCGTATTTGTATTTGTGTACCCGTGAAAATATTTACCTTTGTAAAATAAAGACCTTGTTC
Source organism: Agriphila straminella (assembly GCA_950108535.1). Lineage (NCBI taxonomy): Eukaryota > Metazoa > Arthropoda > Insecta > Lepidoptera > Crambidae > Agriphila > Agriphila straminella. Next base: position 5,337,550 of record OX467306.1, on the reverse strand, counting down.
TTTATTATTTTAGGTATCTGTCTAAAGTTTGAACTCTTCATGTATAATGTGATTACAATGCTTATTAAAACTAGAATAAAATGTGTAACAAAATGTATCTTACGAATAACTAAATCAGTTGATAGAATTTACCCAATTTTCTCTTTTTGTTAAATATTTATTTTGACATAGCAAAGCCTTTATTGGATTAAAAATTTCAAATACATTTGAATTATTTGCAAGTATGAAAGGTTCTACTATAATTAAAGAACAATCCGTTTTGCTTAAGGACGGTAGACTACGGTACTATTAGCTCTGTCAGAATTCTACGGTCCGTAAGCAAAACGCATCGTTCCTCAGGAACACCGGGGTTAGATAATCGCGATACAAACACTATTAAACACACTAACAAATACTATTCAAAAAAACCACATCAAAATCGGTTCAGCCAAACGCGAGATAAACATACATACAGATCAAACTGAGAACTATCTTTTTTTTGAAGTCGGTTAAAAACGTGAAAATTTTCTGAGAAAACAATAACAGACAATGTCATTGAAACTAATCGACGCAGTATAATATTTTATAGTGGTTTCAGTTCGGTACGATTCAACTGTTAGCGTGCCCTCGGAGGGGAAAACAATTTCCTGCGAGATACGTCGCCGGGAAGAGATATTCCAGCCTGATTCACAGGGCGGGCGGGGTAATCAGTTGTGTCCTGGGGCCCTATCGCGCTTACTTTTGGCGACAAAACCAAAACCAAATCGTTACTGTTTCAGTTTCGTTTAAAAAAATAGCAATAGAAAAAAACTCGCTTTAGTTTTGTTAAAATTGTTGAATGTTATGCCTAGGGCGCCTAGGCTGCCAATCTGGACAATTTAAATAAGAATTCTAAAGCTAAAACAAAGATTAGGTCACTAAGTAGCTATAACATCAATGACAACGTAACGGTTTTATCGTGCAGATAATGCGCAATTGGGCCCCAGATTCCTTGATACTTAACCCCAATACTGAAACGTAATTTACATTATATTTAATCTACAATTTTCAATTTAGTTAGACTTTTAAAACTTGATTCATTTTTGGTATGTAAACACTTATTAGATTTCCAAGCGTATTTTCATCAGATTACAATATTTTATTATTGTTTAAAGTATTTCTTTCAGTTTTAGTAGATTTTTATTTTCCCTACGTTTCAGCATCTTTCTAGGGCTTGCGGCTCGGATTATAATTTATAAATAAACTTGTTTTTGATTGACTATACCTATAATAATGACAGTGACCAACTAAAGAGGTACTTTTAGGGGTTTTTTTATTTAATCGTATGATATTAATATGAAAGATAAATAATATGGCTAAAGAACCTGCGGGATTAGTTCTGTCGCAATGTCCATCAGCCATTTTTGATGTCCCCACTGCTGGGGCACAGGCCTTCCTTATGGGTGGTAAGGAGGATGGGCCATAACCCACCACGCGGGCCCAATGCGGATTGGTGGGTGTTAACGACTGCAAATGCACCTTCGGCTTAATGTGCCTTCCGAAGCACGAAGGAGCTCGAGATAATAAATTTTTGGTCACCCATCCCATGACCGACCCTTGCGAACGTTGCTTAACTTCCGCAATCGCTGGGCCAGGCGCTAAACCACTGCGCCACCGAGCTCCAATATTACGGTCGGTCGCAATATGAGGCACATTTTTTATGTTTTTTTTAAGTACAGAAACAATATATTAAAGATAAATAACAGAATATGAAGCGAAATTGGATCTCAAGCAACTTAGAAGAAAAATGTTTGTACCAAAATTTGGTACAGACATTTAATGTCTGTATTAATGAATGTTACCCAGTTTAAAATATAAATTGGCAAGTCTAATATACCTTATCCTCGTAAATGAATTAGGTTCTATTTTTAACAAAATTTCAATACAGCTTCGATCAATATGAGTATCTCTTCAGTCAGTGTCTCTCCACGATACACTGGCTGAATATATCGATTTCATCGTCATCGGTGTTGCCAATCTTTGCAATAAGTGGTTTGGTATAATTAATCAACTTGGGCAAGATGTTGACGTCGGCGGTGGTAGAGGGCTCTCGACCTCTCCAAGTTTTATCTTGGTGAGGTTCTACATTAACAAGAAATTGATGATACTACTACGGTGACGGTTCTGCGTAATGGTATTTTATTGTCCTATTAGTCCGTAAGCCCGCGACAATATTACTTACGTCATATGACATCACGATGAAATGCTTGGCTTGGCACACGGTCGGAAATGTTGTGCAGAGCGAGGATCAGATGATTATCGCAAATAAAATTGGCCGGAAGCTTGAGACGGACTATATGGCACGCATATCCCTACAAAGGTATCCTTACGTGAAAAGAGAAATTTATAGTTAGTTAGAGAAGATATTTTGATAACAACAAATGACACTCAATATCATATTTCCTGATCCTTGTCAGGATTTTTAGAAGTGATAAGTATACCTACAGAGGTAAACTTTGAACCCATCGTTAATATCAGAGAAATAATGTTGATTGTTACGAAATGCAAACACTTCGTAAAAGTATAGTAATATAAAATCCAGAGAGATTCAGAGTACTTCCATTTTGTGGTAAGTACGAGTGTGAAGGTAGGTAGGTACTCTCATTTCACGCTCCGAGCCGACACACAGCTATTACTCGAGATAATTTTGAGCGGTTTGCTCGCGATCGTTTTATCCAAGTATTTTACGGAATGGGCAGGCTGAATAGCAACAGAATTAACAATAAATTAATTAAATCGGCGGGTATATTGCAGATATTTCCGATAACGGTACAAAAACGTGCGTCATTTGTTTTCGAATTAGGCTGAATCGAAACAAATACATTGCGCGTGTTTGAACTGCTAAAAAGAAGGGGAATACGAATTTGAACAGATACTCACTTTGTACTGCAAGTGTGGAATAGAAGTGAGAAATATTTTTTAATAGAATCAGGCATAAACTTAGAGTATGACGGGCTTCTGTTCCAGACGAAGCCGCGATGCTCGAAGGGCATAAAGTAGCAAAAATCTACAATATCAAGCAATTACTTCCACACACTATAGCGTTTTAGAACAAAAATATTCACAAAAAAAGATGACGTCGTAAACTCTTCTCCTAAGGATTTTTAAAATTCATCAACGCGCGAGCGGTCGCCGGCGTCCGGACAACAATATAAAATCTATTGTGTCTCGTTTTCCGGGCGTTACACGAGTACTGCGGATTGAAAAAAATTGTTTTGACCTCTAAGTGTGCTAAAACGGCTATCCTGGTACCTACGTTTTATTTACGTTTTCCGTTGATATTGAGCTCGTAAGCAGAACACTACTAGGAGCTGTTCAGCCGTGCATGTTTTACCGTTATTTATCTAATAATAATAAAATCTTTATTTCAAACAAAAATCGTCCATATCACACAAAAATATATATACACATCACGTACAAAAGAATATAAAAATATTATAATACAAAACAAAAATACAAAGAAAACTTAACTAAATACATTTACGTTGTACCCTTTAGGTAGCTATTTCATAGCAATGCATCTAGCATCTCTCTTGTTACACAAATGGGTTTAAATGTTTATTATACCTATACAATACTAAGTAGAACTTAAATATGTACATTTCCAGAATAAAGGAACTTCAGGCCTCGGTATTTTGTAGCACATTAAAACAGACCGTTATAAACCGTGGAAGGAAAATCGTAAACCTAAGTTATAAAGGAATTTTTAGGAGAGTGATTATACTGAAATTACTGCACCTGCTACTTTCCGTTTATTTCTGCATTATGAAATTTTAATAGAACTCCGTGCTTCAAAAATTAATAGGTATGTGGTCAAACGCATTTTAAGTTCGGTAATGTCCCACAGCCATTTTTTGGAGGAGCTCGGTGGCGCAGTGGTTTAGCGCCTGGCCCAGCGATTGCGGAAGTTAAGCAACGTTCGCAAGGGTCGGTCATGGGATGGGTGACCAAAAATTTTATTATCTCGAGCTCTTCCGTGCTTCGGAAGGCACGTTAAGCCGTTGGTCCCGGCTGCATTGCAGTCGTTAACACCCACCAATTGGGCCCGCGTGGTGTGTTATGGCCCATCCTCCTTACCACCCATAAGGAAGGCCTGTGCCCAAGCAGTGGGGACATCAAAAAATGGCTGTTGGACAGTTCGGTATAAAAAGGTAAAATTTTAACGTAAGTAATAGTCAACGATACTAATAAATAACTGACCCTGTCATTTTGCCAAAGGAGTGTATGAATCATAATCATATATTTTATTTTGCTACGAGTAGAAACACGGTATGATACAATGTCGATGTTATAAAATAACAAGTTCAACAAGTTTTGCTGAATATTTCAGCATGCAAAAATGCAAAATAGGTAGGTACATTATTAAAATCAAAGAATCCTCATTACATTAAATTAATGAACACCACAAAAAAAAGTAATAAAAATTAAAAAGTACTTACTACACAGTTGGGATTTTTCTCTGTATTAATTACTTACACGTCAGTTAACATCTGTACCCTTAGCACGAACAGCTATCGAAAAAAATAACTCGCGTAAAATCATTCGATAGATAAATTTTGTATTGGAAATTTGTACAACGCCATCTATCGCCGATAAGCAAAATTAAATTTTTCATAGAGAATTGCCTATCGAGTAATTTTACGTGCGTTTTTTTTCTCGATAGCTGTTCGTGCTAAGGGCACTGAACAACTATAATCGAAGTTAAAGTTGCAGCTCCAATAATCCTCAGAGACGTTTTCATCAGAGAAAATACCCAAAATTGTCTAATGACATCTCCATTGTTTCAAAGGGCGAACAATGGGGTCGGGCCTTGGTTGTTTCCCTAACTTGCCTATTATCCCTATTATATCATTAATAGTAATGGTTTGGAACTTATGAAGGCATAATTACATAGAAGCCTTGTATTAATGTCACGGAAATATTCTGCGTAATTTAATTTACGACCCAATAATACCTAGACCGGACATACACAAGTACCTGTACAATTATTTTAATTTAGCAATCTGAACAAGGGTTTTCTGTCAGAGACAGCTAAAGGTGTACTTTTAGATAAGCCTCCATCCTCAAGTTACGTTTAATCAATCTTAAAATAACGAAACATTTAATTGAATATTCCATCTGTTTTTGATACTTTTTGTGAAATTGTTTGGATTGGATTAGACAGAGCCGTAAAGAGAAGATAAAATCATTTACTGCCGACGTCCTAGAATATAAATACGTAAGAAACATTTTAATCAGAATTTATTTGAAAGCAAATGTATTCTTATTGACGTAATTTGTGATTAAAACTAAGTTAGCTAAGATAGGTATCTTAATTAATAACAAAATTATGTATAAGATTAAAATAAGCGTATACCGGGTGTAACAAGACCCTCAACGAAGCCGAAGTCTACGTATTCTGCCCATCATCAGGACCATTTCTGTTAAAAATTATTGCTGGGAAACGATTTTAATTTTTGGTGTTAAAAAAGAATTGCATACGTTACTACGCAATATAGCGCGTACAAAAGACCGCGCCTGCGAGTGAATGCTACACAGCTGCGTGCGGCCGAGTTGAAAGGCAACGTTTATGTGAGTGCTCATGAAATACATTGAGTGATGATCATCACCAACACAGATTAGCTGAATAAATTTTGCGTAAAAGCAATTCTTTTGACTTTAAGCTGGATACAGTATTTGTATAACTTCTGTGTAAGCGCTTATACAGATGATATTCAAGCAATTTGGACACAAAATATCTTGCTTCAATTTGGACAACATTTGATTAATATCCACATAGCAGCTGAATAAATGTACAACACACTGAATATCTTCTGCATAAATTCTGATTTTTTCTTTAGTCCAGAAATTATACATCTTTTATGCAGTTGTTAATTTGTTAGTTCAGATTTTCAAATGATATTCAAAATTCCAATCTCAGGAGTAGTTTTACAAAGAAATTATGCAAGTAAAATAAGTCTAAATGTATTTTTTCATTGTGACGAGATTATTTGTGTTACTTAATTGTAATGGTCGCTGATCATGTCTTCAAAAATTTGGTACCTAATTAAATTGTTTCATACATTTGAAGCTTAAGTTTAAGGTGAATTATATAAACGCATGGCACTTTATCTAGCTGTTTCAATTACTTTTATTTGAATATCGCTTGTTTAGCAGATTCTACTCTTGATTACTATTCAGCTTGAAAAAATACCGCGAACTTTATACAGAATTTAGTAAGCTTACAACATTATTTTAATTTAAGAACTCTCTAATTCAAAATAAAGCCATAGCGTCAGCTGTAATACAAAAGTAATAAAGCTTGACACTGGTTATTGTGGTATATTTTCGCTACTATTTGGCTTATGTGTTGGCTGGGGACGTTTTGAAGACATTGTTTGTTACAAAATACAAAAAAAAATTGATAATATTTCTGTAGACAAAAGTTAGGAAATAACGAATAAAATAATATTTCATAAAAATTTTGAAAAAAAAATTTTGACTTTGACCATCAATAACTTCGTAGCTATTGGTTTCCCAGGTATAGTCCAAAGGACAAAAATGATCCTGATGATGGGCGTAATGCGTCGACTTCGGCTTCGTTGAGTGTCTTGTTACACCCGTTATTTTCCGTATTGCCACTGTCACAAACTTCAATCATCTAATGCCGTTTGCGCTAATGTTCTTAAAAACTACTTAAATTTTGGAATTTCTAAGGAACGATTACTGTAACAGAATCTAGAATTTCAATAGGTAGATTTTCAAGTTTGTAGATAACGAAATTATAGAGGACTTGAATCAGAAATCTATTCGAAGTATATTTTCGTCGTCTGTCGATTTCGTAATTCTATTCGGTCTTCTGGGCATTCCTTGTAATAAGAAATACGAGCTGTGAAATTGCTTTTGTATCCGCTTTTCGCAAATCATGAATTTGTATAACGGGATTATTAGACTGACATTAATTTTGAAAACAGGTAAATACGAATAAATCAAGGTATAACTTGAAAGTAAACAGTACTTAAAATAAAACACTTTTAACATATAAGCGCGGTTTTATTGAAAGAACTTTGGTAATTATTTGGTATTTGGTTTGATTTTTGATTTTCCCGACGTTTTGGCACCTTTGCAGCTGCCGTGGTCACGGGGGACTGAAGCTACTTGTGAGCCTACCCTCAGCGATGAATTTTTTAAGACGTTCAGAAATAGGCGCGTTAGCTTGAGAAGTGAATAAACAGTACTTACATAACACACCTATAACAATAATTACATTTAGCCTGTTAAGATTGAGTTTCATTTTAGTAATTAACTTGGCAGGATTTCATCAACAAAATCGATTTTATCTTACTTACTTTAACAGCCGCATTTGTACGAAAGGATGTGTGCACATAAATACCTGTAACATAAAGAAAATATAACTTAACTCAATAGTCTCGTTCTTCGATCGGTGATTGAAAGTCTCATTACTTTTTTGTTTTTATTTTTTTTAACAATTTTTTGGAATCATTCGCACTCTGATAACTTTTCATAAATTAGTGAGACAGAATATTAATATGTATGTGCGACATGTGCGTATGTATAACGGGTGTAACAAGACCTTCAACAAAGCTGAAGTCCACGTATTCCGCCCATCATCAGGATCATTTTTGTCTTTTAGACTATACCTGGGAAACCAATAGTTACGAAGTTATTGAAGGTCAAAGTCAAATTTTCTTTTTCAATTTTTTTATGAAATCTTATTTTATTCGTTATATCCCACTTTTTGACTTAAGAAACATTATCAAAATTTTAAGTTTTTCGTAACAAACAATGGCCTCAAATCGTCGTCACTCGAAGTATCTCATGAGCACGCACATAAACGCAGCCTCCTAACTTGGCCGCACGCAGCTGTGTAGCACACACTCGCAAGCGCGGCCTGTTGTACGCGTCACATTGCGTGGTAATGCATGCAATGCTTTTCTAACACCAAAAATTAAAATGGTTTCCCAGTAATAATTTTGAACAGAAATGGTCCTGATGATGGGCAGAATACGTAGACCTCGGCTTCGTTGAAGGTCTTGTTACACCCTGTATATATGTACGTGCTTTAATTTTTAGGTAAGGCAACTGCCTATAATACCCACGGGACGAAACGGAGGGTCAGGTATACTTTTTACTACGGTTAGCCGCCATCTCATGGGAAAACTTGCCCATATTATTTGTCTAGTTTCAAGTAATACTTACAATGTATAAGCATATTATTATAACTCAGGAATGTTGTGGTTTAGACTTAGAGCAAAAAAATATTCTTTACTTAGCTCGAAATTATCGTAAGTTATAATATATCGGACGTTGAGCAATCTTGTGTCAATATTTTGACATTCATACTATAGATAGCAGGTATAATTAATTAGATTTATAGATTGCTATGGTCTTTTTGTATGTTCTATGAGTATTTAAAGGGAAGTTGCAATTTTTTTAGTTCATATTGCTGTATCACATAGATTTATTAATATTATGATTGTAAAACTACTTATTACTTCAAAAATATTTTTATATAAGTATCTATAGATTCGATATACTTTTTCATAGTTGCTGTGCCCTTGCAGGGTTTCATGTTTGATTCTCTTTTTTGTAATAATATCTATGTACATACATACAACATGAAAAGTGCAATAAAAAATTTGAAAGCTACGTGCTATGGAAAGATATACATCGAACGTTGCTATTGCTAGCGGTCATATACAAGTAGTTTGATAATTATGAAGTGTCTTTCAAGTGCACTTCTTCTTCTTCTTTTTTTGATGTGGCAATCACTCCTTTTTACGTCAGGGGTGATATTCCCCAACGAAGACTTACTATGCTAGCGATGTAGCAAACCATGTGGTTTATGTATAAAAAATAATCAGAGCAAAAAATAATCAGCTGTTCCATTAATTTTGGTCGAGTAGATATATTATTGATGTTTTCTATGGAACAGCAAAATATTTTTTTGATCTGATTAAGTTGGTCCCATAGACAAAGTTGTTCAGTTTGATGGTATAAGCCACACTACAAAATTTGATCACTGTTCAAAAAACACACTGTACTTTACCATCCTCTTGGAATTCCCAGGTGTGTTTGCCGCCTTCTAAATTAGTAGAACACGTTTCAATGACTTACAGTATAACATTCATGTATGTAATAACCATTACAACAATCCCTACGGGCGTCCCTTCTACGTAACATCTCGCCTTCAGTTTCACATCCTATTACACTAAAATAATGAAAAGACAACCCATAAAGATGTTAAGCGTTAAATTTATTGATATGGATTAGGAAGGCTCATAAAACAGAGTGTAAAGGATTGCTAACTAACAAATGAGCGGGATCCGTGCTAACTTACCCTGCCCACAACAGATTAGGTTTGTGTTTCGTTCAATATTCATCCCTGTGTTAAACGTAGTAAAATTAATATTTGCTGATTTCCGCCGTTCAAATTTCTGGGTCGTGAACATGAACAGCCGGAGGCAACAAGTTTGTTGATTTATTGTGTTTGACTTTGACTTGGGGTTGTTGCTTAAAAATACATAACATTATTGCTCGATACGACTAACATAGACCATGGTTTCAATATCATAAACATTCAGTGATTTACGCTTTCGGATGGTTAAAATAATGGTAAACTTAAAATATCAACCAAAGGCAAAGTTGATAATAAACAATTTCTGTATGTATTGGTTTATCTTTCTGGGTGGTTTTAATGCGTGCCTAATTATTTTTGATTTTCATACAATTACCATGCATCGACTTAGTATTATTATGGGAACACGTTTTTGAGTATTTTCTTTTTATTTATATAAGCTTGAAACTATGTGTAAGCAATGCAGATAGGCTATTTCTGATAATTGGTAGGAAGTACAGCATTCAATCAAGTTTACAAAAGAATTTCTCTATAGTAAAATAAAAAAAACATTCCTTATGTAGGTATAGAGAGTAATGTACAGTTTGTTAGATTATTCATGACTTGAGGTATTACCGCATTCCTATAATTTGAAGTTATATTAAACAAGAAGATACGAGTTATTAAAGTAGTGGTTTAAGAGCTTCATCTAGCAGAGACTCTAGTTGCGCATGCTTTTCATGGATTTGCTGAATATGCACGAATACCGATAAGATAAGTTTTATTTACTGTCGAGGAATACTGAATCGAATACAAATCTTTGGCTTAGAATTAAGATCAGATTCTGCGAATGAGTAAACAAAATATTCAGCCTGTATTCAGGCTAATTGATTAGTAAAATACTACTTTTAAAACGTATTGATTTTAAAAGTAGTATACTTAAAAAATATATATTTCAGCAGTACCGATGTTACGAATATTGTTTTAGATAATAATACTCGAATAGGCGGTAGACGACGCGATACCTATTAACCCTAAAATGTTGTAATATCAATACCTACCTCTTTTAATATGGTAAATTTAGTTAGTTGTTGCTTAAATTGATATTCATGTATGTGTTGAAGTATTTTCAATAAATACGCCGTAGGTGCATAAGCGTGTGTGTGTGAGAAGGTACCGCCGTTATAATATTTTGCCTACCCGCCACAGTTTTTATCACTCGTTCGTTGTACTCAAGTTGCGCCGTGTCAAAGCTAGAGAAAGCACCCGCTCACTTTATGTCCCGAAAGCTTTTCGCAAAATATCCGTCTCAGTGTTGTTATTTCAAGTTCCTGGATATCACGCCTACGCACATCACCGCTGAACGGATTTTGATGGGCTTTTAACAGTTTGGTATCTTGGGGTCCAACTTGAAATCTAAGCCATGTTTTATCTAATTTGTAATAATAGTTACTGTTACATCTATACTATCCTATCTAATGGGGTTATTCCCTGAGTACCCCGAGGCCCCCGTCCCGGAGGATCCCGAATACGATAAGCTCAAGCAAGAATTTATATTTTTTTCCATCCTTAAAGTTAAGGCAAATAAGTATATGTATTAAAATTTTATTTAAAACTTCTTCTGCTGACGGTACTAAAAAATGAATAAAGACAAGTATGTAACTTACATAATAAATAATAATGAAATTGTAGACATAACTGGAACAACTTTTTCAGCAAATTCGCATTCATTCAAACTTTTCCGTTTTCTTTACAAAGTTGGCAAATGATAATGATGCCAAACTAGGTCATGCATAAAGCGGATTTCGGTGTGTTCAAGGGGCACATTTTCTCTATAATACCTAAGGGCCTCTGTTCACCAGACGGATAGTGAGATTTATTGCTCGACATTAAATTCTATTAGAAGGTCTTTTGTGAAGCTGGATACAGCTATTTCCCGCAAATTTGTTCTAATACCGCAAACGATACCGTGGGAGTCAAGGAAATATATTATCCGGGAATTTATATTCAACGTACTATAACTCAGTTACTATAATTTGCTTCTCTGCTAACGTTACACTTTACACTTTTATGTTTAGCATCAAAATTAAAAAAACAATAATATGAGTTGACATTTTCCCAAAGGTGCAATTTAAATAAGTTGCGTGTTTACTATCGATTTAATTAATTAATGTTACATCGTTATGAAATTATGTTGTTATTCAAGTTTGGAGTTTTGGCCTCTCATGAGGTAAAAGTTTTACCGGCCTAGTAAATAATGAAAGTGTGCCATCATAAACTTATTTAAAGTGGGAAACAAGATATGATCCATCGGACTGTAAGTGGTAGTTCTAGATCGTAAATTGGACATCAATGCTCATTTAGTCTTGTGAATACTTAACCGGAACTCACTAAATGAAAGTCACTTTATAGACATTAATTAATACGCTGGCTATGGCTATACTAATGGCTATACTAATAAACTCACTTCTTAGACATTAATTAATACGCTGGCTAGGGCTATACTAATAGCTATACTAATAAACTCACTTCTTAGACATTAATTAATACGCTGGCTATGGCTATACTAAATATTTAGATCTACTTTTAATGCATTTATTACACTTTACTATTTATTTTATTTTTTCTGTAAGCTGGAGTTACATCCCCCGAGATGCGTTCCAATTCGCTCAGAATACTCTGCAATTTTCCGAATAATATTTAAACTTTCCAAATGATAATGACATTTGATAAGTAGGTCATGCTCGCTCACCGTTCATTACGATATTATGGTGTCTTATGTGCAGGTGGCATGTCATGAAATTATGAGTGAATATTTTTAGCATATGGATTGAGTTCAAATATAATGGATGGATGCAAAAAGACCGAAAGGGATGGCGAGCAAATAAGGAAGCCTTAAATCGTGTCTAAAGATGATGAAGAAGAAAAAGACCTTCAGTATGATCTTATGTTGGCCAAAAAAGATAAGTCAGATTTCCAAGGTATTGAGAAATGAACTTGTGACGTCACTTTTTCTCCAGCCCCCCTAGCATGACCACCGACACGCGATAATGATATAGTGATTTATGACGTTTAACTGTCAAAAGACATTTTTTGACATTTGAGTGTCGATAAAACGCTATATCGCGCGATATATATCGTGTTTCGGTGGTCATACTAGGGGGGTTGGTTTAGTTAAAAAAAGGTAGTTTAACTGATTGTGAAAAAATTTGCAGTCAGTCAAATATTTCACTTTTTCCAATTAATTTAGTCTCTTATATAAAAGTGAAGGGGTGATTGACAGATTTGAAATTCTACGCGTAAAGGGGTGAAATGGGGTTCATTGTTTGTATGGGAAAAAAAATGGACGTTTCGACCTGAAACTTCGTAGGAGTACTTTTAAAAACAAATAAGAAAACACGTGTTTCGCGATTAATATGCTTAAGTATTTATAGGTGGAAGGATATCGTTTTTGCAACTAATCACGAGTTGCTGTTTGAAATGGGACACCGGCATGACCCTTGTAATCCGGACGTGAGCTGGACTAAGCTTTCCAGACATCATTTACCGACCCTATTCACGACCCTTAATTTTCCTGGTATCAATGAATTAAAACTCAAACATTACTAATTAAAAGTCAATATTTAATGAAAAACAGTTATTTGTAAATAGTAAAGAAAAACTGATATTTTTCTGTCTTTATATTTAATGTGAACAATAGTACATTATGAGACAAGTGTGCAATAAGCAAGAGCTCACGAGTTTCATACGACGTTTTTCAACACATTTGCGAGGAAAAAACAAAGTAATTTACCACACAGCAACAAATACGACGAAAACAAAATATGATAATTATGGGAAAAGGCGCGCAGTTTTTTTTTGTTTTTTTCACACGCCCTACGCAAGAATATTTTGCGAACAAAGGGGTGAGTGAGCATACAGCCTACTTCAAAATTATAATTTTAAGTGATAAAATGCAAATATTTTAATATTTTAAAACAAAATATTGTGAATTATGAATAATTTGATAATAATAAATATTTGTTTGACTTAACTAAGGACTTATACATTTATTTATTCCAAAAATGTATATGAATTTTCAGCAGCATAAAACCTCTTTATTGTTACTATAAAAATAACTGTATTACCCGGCTAAATTTTTGTAACCGTATTCTTGCAAATAAAATTACTTACTTACTTACTCGCATAGAACTTGCAGTAAGGTACTAATTTAACTTTGTAGGGTTAATTCTATAACGTACTAGTGTTTTATATATTATTGTACGCGTTTGTTATAGCTCGGTTTATGGCCCTAAAAGCGATGTATTAGGGCTCACTTTACGAGCAAGTGTGTTGAAAAATATTTTACCAATACATACATAAAGATTAACTGTTTTTATGAAGTAGAGAAAACAGAATAAAGATGTTAGCAGCTTTTTGTTATTATTTATCAAAAAAATTTACAGAAGACCTGCAGATAAAATAAAATAATCATAAATTTAATCAGTATTTTAATCTTCTGCACATAACCGCAATGTGACACAATTTGATCAAGTTTGTACGTTAGACATAAAGACCAGTAAATTTTATTTACGTAATAACAGTCATACATAACGATAAAAATAGGTCCCATCTATAATTTGCGTTGACTGTTCATCGCAGTCGACCCTGTTACGTAGGTGCCCCGCCACTGTATCAGAGAAGGCAGGTCGGCTCCCAGTGCTTGCCCTATATTTTGTCCTGTTCACTCCCGCTACTGACGTGTAATTTGATCCCCTTCAGGCGTGACGTCACACCGAAATGTGTGTGTGCGTGATTTGTATACGTAGCGATCTCCTGATTAATGTGATAGTTCAAGTTTTTGCTGTGGACGCGTGATTGCCGACTCAGCTATTTTAGTAGCAATTTACGTTGGTGATTTTAGACATTTCAACTTTTTTTATGAAACTCTAAAGTGGGCCTCATTGTTGGGAGTCGTTTATCAAGAACATTAATTAAGGTTGAAGCTGATCTTTTACTTATTAAATATTTTTTACTGGAAATTGTAGAGCAAGTTCCTCAAAAATAAAATGACATGACTTGTTATATCAAACATTTTTAATGACTTGGATTAATGGATTTTAAAAAATAACCACACTCTTTATCTCTACTTCGGGATAACATTGAATTATTTTTAAATTAACTGTCAATTCAAATATTCTTTTGAATATTGCCAGATTCCTTTGATCCTGGTGTAATTGGTGGAGTTTGTTTTTTCCTCTACAATCATCAAAAGGTTGCTTCCTTGTCGTCCTCATTCAGTGGCAAAAATTCACTCGTAGAGTTCACAACATTACCGACACTCGCAATAAGAACTTCCCTGTAACCTTGTCGAGTCAACCCAATGTCAGCCACCAAGAAAAGTATTACGCTTCTTATTGTTCAGGGAATAAGATTTTGTCCATAAAGATCAGACTGATAGAAATTAATAGAGTTACAGTTTGTTGTACTAATCGGTCAGTATTTTTCTCACTCATGCTCTGAAATGTTACAATTCCATTTGAAGAAAGAATGCGGGGTGTTCCACATTTCCGTAGTGGCTAGCACAGAGGAAATAATAACTACGTTTTATGTACTGTGGTTTTGAGTTCAAAATTTTAAATTCAGTGTTGGGAAGTTGGGAATGAATTTCAATACTTACTCCCGATCAAGTACCTATTCCAAATTCAAAACGTTAGGTTACTCATCATCAGCTAGCTTTATTTTTACGAAACTTTATGGCTGCATGATGTCCAGTCATGCAGCCAAAGGAACCAATTTAAAATTACATGTTTACTAAGAAAAAATTATTTTCTCGCATTCTTAAGAAAAGCAATACGAGCCTAATACTGGAAGCATTTGCATTCCGTCGAATGATTAAACCAAACCACCCTCGACAATTCAAATGCTAACTTCCCGTTCTCGGTTATAATGTACTATTAAGTTATTACAGTTGTTCTTCTTTTAAGTGTTAGAATATATGACACGTTAGGTTAGGAGAAAAAGTAAAAGGTTTTTTAAAGAAAAAACAAAATTGATGGTTATCGAATATCGTAAACAAAATACCAATAGGCGTACTTTCAAAAAGCCTGTTCAAATTAATTAAAAATCCGTCACAGTAAATATTAAGTAGGCAGTGGAAAAGCTCGAACGCACTTTAGTTGCGCTTTGTTTTAACATGTTCCGCCGTTCTTGCTGAGTTTGTTCATTGTTCGCTTGTTCCACATTCTTTGTTTGACTTCACAAAAACTAAGTGGGCTTTATAATTTACATGTAACCTTTTTAAAACTGGCCTTGTATTTTACTTTTAATATTTCACTTTTTAGTCTGTAAGTCCGCAACAATATTGCCTACGTCATATGATATCACGATGAAATGCATAGCACACGGTCGTAAATGTTTTGCAGGGCGAGGATCAGAAGATTATCGCAAATAAAATTGGCCGGAAGCTTGAGAACATCCTTCAGTTCCGGTCAAAATTTTAAGGTTATATTTACGTCATGTGACATCAATACGAGACCCGTGGCATCATTTAGCCTTCAATAGTAAAGAGAGTTAACATAAGTCTGTCACTTCTGAAATGGCCTGAAAGTACTTGACAAACTTCCGGCCATTTCAGAACTGACAGACTTATGTAAACTCTCTCTCTACCTATATTGAACGGCTAAAGGATGCCACGCCACGGGTCTCGTACTGATGTCACACGACGTAAATATAACCTTAATTTTTTTATCGGAAGTGAAGGATTTTCTCAAGCTTCCGGCCAATTTTATTTGCGATAATGTTCTAAACCTCGCTCTGCACAACATTTCCGACCGTGTGCCATGCATTTCATAGAGATGTCATATGACGTAGGCAATATTGTCGCGAGCTTACGGACTATTTCTATTACTAGGTATAAATTAGCCAGAATCAGCTGAATACTGGTACTTGCTAATAGAGCGTTAATATAATAGGGTTGCTACTTACTGAAAAAGTCATAATGTCAGTGAGATAAAGTCGCCTGTACGAGCGAGCGCTTAGAAGCGGGCAGTGTAAAAATGCAAACATTTTAATTAGTTTCAGCGAAGCGAGCGTAATGTTGGCCGTGACACTAGTGCAAATGGCTTTATTTTAAACAAAACGAAGCAATTCTAACTTCGTCTTTATTAAGAAAACACGATGTCTTTGAAAACGAAATTGGACAATTCCTTATTATTACTATTGTAAGTTATGTTGTTGTGGTAACTAGATCTAAGCGTCTACAATTTTAAACTATTTTAAATCAAATATAATTAAATAAAATTATTATGAATATTGAAAAACTTTTTTATTTATAGGCTTACTACACTTAACTTACCTTTTTAAATTTGTTGTGGGTAATTAAATAAATTATTACTTTAAAAAACTTAATTGAAACCTACGAAAATAATTACAGAACAATTGAATCATTTTGTTAGGTTCGCAAGGGCCGTTAATAAATTTCAATGAGTCGGACAAATTAGGATGAATTGAAATAAAACCTTAATTAAGACAAACGGGACGCGCGCAACACTTATATCGCCCTCTGGTGGCTACAGTCAAAGGAATGGGAGTTCATTTTGTGTACCAAGAGCAAAGAGTATGTTTTACTTTGGTCTACAGAAGCGCCGAGGCGCCGACACAGCCGAGCGAAATATTGTTGAAGTTGAGAAGTCGTTCGATCAATGTCTTATCTAAGTTTGGTAGGTATTCAGAAATTTTTTGCAGTGAAATTATCTGCAGTCTACTCTATAAAAGCAAGGAATAATTTTAATTTTATCTCTATATACTCGTACAACGAATGACTATAAGAATCACAAAATCATCATCAAAGAAAATTAATTAATTCGACTTGATAGTATTAAGTAAGATACAATACATTACGTGTCACAAAAAACTCCTAATGCCGAATATGGTAGAAAGGGACCATCAAACTGAACCATGTTTACTATGGGACCAAATTTGTAATCGCGAATTTTTTTTCCGCGATTTTGGAGTTGGACCCATAGAAAAAGTTGTTAAGTTTGATGGTCCCTATCTACCATATTCAGCATTAGGGGTTTTTTGTAACACATTGTATATTGAAAAAAGGGCTAGAAAATTCGATTAGTTAATTAAAAAAATACATTTGATGGAAAAAATTGTTAGCATGATTTTTAAATGATTGTAAAGTTGAAAAGTTTAACGATTGACATGAGGTTTTTATTTCGCTACGGTGTCGCTACGGTACCGTTACGTATGGGCTACAACCGTATTCAAAACGACATTATTTTCTTTTGTTGCACCTGCCACAGAACGGATGTGATGAGATGACTGTGGTATATATCGAGAGAGAGAGAGCTATGTTTGTTCCGAGATTGCCTGTAATAGTAATGTGACCTGCGTTCGTTGAAAACAGTGATGTACCGATCGCCTTTTCTGTTAACTTTTTATTTTTTGCCACGAGTTTCTCCCCTCCCCTTTATCCCCAAAATTGTTTTGTTGTTCCCAACGACGTTTGTAATCTACGGATTAATACTACGACGACGAGTTGATTCCTTCCTGCGATCGAATGCCTGATGTTCCAATTAAATATGTTATGAGTCGCTCTTTCGTATTTTTTGCTAACATCGCTACTATTTTTTGCCAACAATGCTAATCGAAAAGGAAGCGAATTTATAATAATATTTTCATGTCTTTTTATATTAACCTTTTTCCTCCACACAGTGAGACACAGTTAATTTACTTTATTGTATAAAGCGTTATTATTAAATAGGAATTAATACTAGCATACCAAAAATACATTTTGTTCTCCAAAATTAGTAAATGCTCATCAAATCCTAAACCGCCCAAGAAGATTTGGTGAGCATTTCCTAATTCTGGGTTAGGTTAGGTTTAGTTTAGTATGGCGATCATTTCAACATCATCATCATCATATCAGCCGCACCCCAACGGCCATCGGTTCTTCTCGCTATGTGTCCCGCCCATTGCCACTTCAGCTGAGCAATCCTTCAAGCGATGTCGTACAACATAACATATCATTTCAACATAAGCCTTACTAAATGTGATGTGTGAGATGATTTGAGATTATCTCAATCAGTGTTGATGATTGCTTCTGTTGAGCAATAACATTCATTGAATGTTCACATGTATGTACATGATTCAATTTGGTAGCTTTATCCAAATGAAAGGGCAAAAGTTAACCATGTATGTTCGACATAAGCAAAGGCAGACATACGACTGAAATCCTGTTCTTGCAATATCTAAATGATTTAAGTTATCCAAAGTTTAGATGTGTATGCACAATCACATGTCATGAGTTAGTTTTATTTACTCATGTGGTGTACAAATGTATATTTGTATACGTATATGTACAGAAGTGAAACTACTTTAATTAATGTCAACTATTGGTTCGAACTTTGCCGTTATAGGTTTCCATGTAATATTAACCTTTTAGGGACCGGACGGCGTACCTGCATGCCATATGAGTTTGCACCTCTAAGGACCAGGGAAGGCAAAATGGCATTTATAAATGCCATCGTCCGGTCCGTGTCTAAACGGTTTTTGAGCTCTATTACTAAGTGAATATTGACTATTTTGGTATCATTGGATAGAGGAATAAATTCTGCGTTCATTTAATACCATAGTCCAATCACATTTCATAGAATGAATAAGAGTAACACGCTGTCAAAAGTATGAGCAAATTTTAATGTCAATGAGAGAAATTAAACTCTGGAATTGGATTCGAAAACTTTTGCCGTGAATATGTAAATTTCATACATCTGACTTATTAAAGTGTATTTAGAAGTTTACTACTGGACGACCGAGAATTTTGCTTGATAGGTTTTGTATTTAAATGAAGTTACCTATATTGAAATCATTTTTATTTGATTTCTGAAGGGTAAAAAGAAAATAGCGACTGACGGGGATGTTAATTGAACAGATGATAAAAAGTATAGCGAGCATAACGGAACACTTTAATTTTAAATGAATGTATATATAGAGTTTGTTTTAAGATTAATTTATTCTGAACTGTTTTTCTCATTCAAGCGTAAATGACTTCAATAAACTGGAACGGGCTTTGGTAGTTGTCTCTTTATAAGACTCTGTTTATCTTTAGCTATTAATTTTCTACATCAATATAGTATAATATTTCAAAAAATTAATGGATATCGTTTTTTAAGCTAGTAAGCTGGAGTAGTACATGTGCACATAAATAGAAGATATTTTTTAACACGTTTTTATTATTTAGTTGTACTATTGTAAACCATGTCGTAAACTTCTTAAGTGAATCCGTTTTAGTTATGTAGACTAAGTTTTAATAACAAGAATGACTGTTGCTGATAATATAATATTAGTTTGCACATTTGATAAATTTACATCTTCTTATGCTACATTGTACAGTTCCAGCTCTTACGAAATGTGACCAGCTTCAACATCTAGCTTCTACAAATATCTGTGATATGAGTTTGAAGATCTTTTAGTGATATTATTTTTCTGTCTGCGATTTATCGTAACTTTCGCATTGTTCCTAAGTGTTATTGTGAACGCTCTGATAAAGTTATTAAGATAAGAAACGCGCTTAGGTGCCAATATTTCACAATACAATAGATAGCTATCTGTTTGTTGACACCGGCTGTGATAGTAAATACACCGCAGACAGAATATAGAGAGAGTACAGTAGTACTCGCGCGCTCGAGCAACGCACACATAGACATCTCTCACCGACACTGTATAACCGCAATCTCAAACCAATCTCAATAAGTTCGAGTACGTGACGCAGCGGTGAGAGCTGTCTTTGTGAATGTGCGATGCTCGAGCGCCCACAGTACTAAGCTTAACTTCTGTTAGTTATGCCCATTTGCACTAAACTTGGGTTAGGCTTGTCCTAGTTAAGATACACCTAAGCTTAAGAGCAGCCTAACTAAAAGTTTGATTTGCACTAACAGTTCTGTCTCAGCTGTGACAAAACATGGGAAATGCCTGTAAAGCGAATGATAAACGAATGGCGAACGATTGAAATGATAGATTGTTTATGATCTATTATTTAAAAAAACAAAATCTGTTTGAATTTGTCAAACCACTGAACTATTCAACACTTGATACTGGCAAAAATTACTCCCTAAAGAGGAGAGTCGATTGACATACCAAAAATAAGAAGAAGAATGTCTTTGACAAATGACAGAAAATGACATAAAAATACTTTTTTATTTTGCTGTTTTTCAAGTAAAGTTGGACAGGCTAAGGAAACCTCCATGCTGTAACACAAAAATACTACATAGGTATCGCCTAACGCGTTGGGCGCGTCCTATTCGAGGTCATAAAGTTAGGATTGTCCTAAGTGGATTTAGGAATGGCTTAAGGTTAGTGCAAGCAATTTTTTTGCTAGGAGTAGCCTAAACAAGTTAGGCAAGAACTTAGGCGATTCTTAAGTTTAGTGCAAATGGGCATTAGTCTCTCTATTTTGTGCCGCAGACCAGACACTCTCGATAGACGAGTGACTTTCAAAGAGGATGATAACTTTTTTTGCTCGAGTAAAATGTGCTGCATGGCTATTCAAAGCCCAATTGGTGTTGAAGTACAGTTTGATTGTGGATAGGGTTTAGTGGTAATTAGAAAACTCAGAACAAAGTAACATTTGCAAATCTTTGTCATCGCTTCGCTTGCGAAACATGTATGGGATGGCATGTATGCGAACACCAATGGCATGATTTTACTTATAAAAATATCATACAGTCAATGGATAACGTCTCGTATTTTAATATAGTTTACATTCATCCAGTGGACGCAGTGCCATAGAAATCAATACATAGCAACAAATCCGTACGCTCCGTCCGCCTTGATTCCACTGCAGTGGACGTGCAACTGTACCAAGAAGAATCCAATCGCAATAAAAAAATATGACAAGTAGCATTATTAACAATGGCCAGAGTGAAAATTCTGTAACACAGATATTTATGTTGTGGTTTCACTGGATGGGTATTCTTACATTTGATATTTTTCTTTTTTTAAGGACCACCGCCATCAGCGCTCGGCTGCGGCGGTGAGGTGGATCCGTTGACAGGTGTCAATGCCAGACAAATATGTCTACCCTTTATCCTAACCTTTTTTTACGGTTCTAATAATTGAAGTATGTACCAGACTTCCGAGCAACTACGGTAATCGGCACAATACCGGGCTTCCAAACAACTACGGTAATGGGCATAATAGTGAGTTTCTAATACTTATTTGGCTTATAATAAAAACCTTATTTGGTTTGAACTAAATGTTATTGATAAAAGAAAAAAAAATCTTTCATTTTTAAGTTTGAGTAAAGCAGAGCTGTTCTAAGTAGAACAAATTTTGAGAAAAGTGAAATAGATTTTTTAATTTTTGCTATATTTGCTATATTCATAATAATTACCGACCTCTCATCAGTATTTCTGATGTGCCACCATCCATGTCTTGTACAGATAGCAGTCTCATTTTGAAACAACACTATTCAACTTACTTTGCACTAAGTATTAGTATTTTGAAACAGAACTTTGAAACTTGTTTTGCATTATCGGTATCTCTGTAAAAGAGAAAAAAAATATAGAACCCGATTGAGTAAATAATGTACGTGTAAATCATATTTATACATTAAAACTAGGTTATCCTTTATCTGAATATGTAACCGATGATATAGTTAAAGTACCTAACTAGTAAACAAAAGAGACGAAAGAAAGATACCTGTTTGTCATTTATATTAATCATAGATGCTATGCTGTTATTTGGTATAATTCAACGAACCCAGCTAAACGGCAAAATAAGTACTTACAAAGATTTTTAAATTTGAGATTTTTGCATTTACAATGCTGTTTTTATACAATACTAAATTATATACCTACTAGAAAAAATACGACTCATATCAGATCAATTATTCCCGTCCTAGAATTGATCTGATTTTGTTACTAATACCGGACGGGAATCGCACCCGCGACCTTCGGATATCCGGTCCAATGCTCTGTCTGACCGCTGAGCTACCTAGTCACTAGTGGCATCGTCGAATTTCTTCTAGTAAGTATATCCAACTCTTACGCTGTATGCCAGCGTTATTTCACCAATGTGAGGAATTATACTGGTGCGAGTCGTATTTTTTCTAGTATAGGTATCATATTAGTACTTACAAAGATATTTGCTTAGTATTAAAGGCCGACTTCAATAAACGTTTTTTGATATTGATTGGAAAACTATTTCTTGATTTTAGAGCTGTTATTGTTAGATTTTTTTTTAGGTGTTTGAAGTTTGAAGGAGTATTTTTTTTAAAACAAGTAAGTAACTAAAGCACAGTTGTAATCGAAATCCGACATAACTACAACATGATAAAGTAAAATAATCTGAAGAACTGTACACTTCTGCAAACTACTTCACTTGCGAGACATGATGATACATACCGATGTATTCATCTACTTTTCACTGATTAAACTAGACCTAATGTATATAACAGTTTATCTAAATTGACTCAGCTGAGAATCGAACCAAAATGGCGACAAATACGCTCCTACTCCACCTTGGAGATTGACCGGAAACTTACCTTCTGTTGCTACAGGTTCGTATGACCTAGAAGTTGACGGTTCTTTAGTAACATCCATAATAACACATCAAACTACCTACTATAGAGTTTGTAATAATATCCAAACATTAGAATCTCAAAAACTTCACTTTAATATGTATTTAACACAAATACAAATTCAACACAAATTCGTCCAAGCAATTAGTTGAAAACAAAACACTGTAACATATTTTTTACTGCTATTGTCTTATATACAATATATCCTTTTAATATGACTTAAAGTGTGACACTGATGGAAAGCAATAGTCACAACACAACACTGTACCTACATACCTACTTTATCTATCACATATATAAATCCATGCACTTAAGATTGTCAGATATTATGTGTTTTTTGTGATCGTTACCATAAACATTATTGTTTCAGGTTATCTAAAGGCTTTTATGCTAATCTAAAAACTCTTAAAAATTTTCTCCTAGAACGGCAAGCAAGTAAATTTCAGTTTACCGAAGAAATTGCTTAAATTTTTTCAACCTGACAAAACCCTTTTTGATCAACAAATTAATTTGAAAACACATTAAATACAAAATAAACAATTACTTACAAAAAAAACCTTAGAAGTATAACTCAGTGGAAGAAGTCACAGGTAAACCCTAGTGTTGTACATTTTGAAATTATTATTATTATTATTGTTTGGTATTATTTATATGAGTAATAAAAGTAACAATTGATATCATCTGATGATAATGATCACATGATTGCACTGCAGTTGTTGACCCCTTTTATTTCTCTTGTATCACTATCGAGAATAAGTTAGGTATAGGCGTTTATCAATGGCGGCGATTTTTTTAAGTCGGCTTATTTGATTTATCTTTTCGCCAAAACAACAATGATAAAGGATCAAAACATAATAATACTTCTAAATTGTGGTGACAATTAGTGAAAAGTATAATTAGGAAATAGTCACCTATTTTTGTGTGTTGAAAATGTTGAAATCCATTATAATAAGTATATCCTCCATATATGAAAGAATTAATAAACCGTTTCATCGTTTTCTTCAAATAATTGACATAACCTCAAAATAATATGACAAATGCGAGTAGCTCATACCTACTAATAATTTCGTTATTAGTTTCAAACTTAGCAAGGCTTGTACGTACATTATATTAGCTTTCACTACGCTTCCGGACTGCTCTACATTTTTTAGCTGCATTCATAGAAAACGTAAATTTATAGCCACAAAAAAACATACGACAAGCTAAAGTGATATCTAGTAGGTAGCTACAAGTATTAAATTGCGTATAAACCTCACAGATTATTGTAAAAAAACAGAATATTATCAAAAGTTTTATATAAATATTTTTTTGTTTGTTTTTTGAATTTCTAAAAAAGTGTGTTATATTGAGACATCGTTTTATTTTTCCTGTAATCTTTACATAAACTACTATCACATAGAATTATTTCAGATTTTTTTCTTTGAAAACTTCGGAGATAAAGGGGGGCAACGGTATTTTTTTTACATTTTTCATCATAAGTCGAAAACTATGCGGCCTAAAAAAAAGAAAAAAAATGTTTTAAAATGTGCAAACAGCGCTCTTTCATTATGATACCCCACACGCCCTAGTCGCCCCACTTAAATTTTTTAATACTCCTTGTTGTAAAAAAAATATTTATTTTTTTATTTCTTTCTTATTTGCAAAATAGTTGGGAAAACGTCATCTTAAACCATTCCAAATTTCAAGTTGATACCATTAGTAGTTCTCGAGATATCCAGCTGTGACAGACAGACAGACGGACTTAGTCACACCATAAGGGTTCCTATTTACCATTTTGGTACGGAACCCTAAAAATAAATATAATGTATATGTGTATGTGTGCATGTGCATATTTTTTTGGCGGGCGGGCGGGCGGTGCATCTTGCATTATTGTTTACGGAAGTAAGCTACATATATTTCTTTTTTCAAAATAAGTACCTAATTATTGTTTTATAATTCAACCCCGTTAGTTTTTCTATTACATAGTTTTAACGCCTGCAAGTAAAAAATAATGTTACCACGCGTAATCTACATCGCAATGATAAATTTAAAAGGCGTTATCAACGGACTTAACAAATGTTTAATCTGAACCTCTTCAAGTCAAACATAAGAATAATAAACAAATGCTTGGACAATTTCATACAATGCCATCTGAAATGCTAGTATGGAAAATCCACTTCCGTAAGAATTTTTATCCAAAACAGCATAAGCGTCACCGCTGACGAACGCTTAATCGCCGAGCGATTTTTTGTAGCCCAGAATAGAACATATGGAGTTCAATACGTAAACGCCCACGAGCTACAAAAAGTAGCTCACACATAGCTCGGCGACTAATCGCCCACGAAATGACACTGACAAGAGTGACAAGCGGCTTTAACCTTAAAAGACACCACAATTTTTTTCGCTGGCTGACATAATTATTTTTGTAATGGTAGAGCTTGCAATAAAAAGTAAGATAATTATTATTACATGATATGCTTACCAATTTATATATAGTTTTTAATCCTGTTCCAAAAAAGGTAGGATCACACTACGAACCTAAGGTCGGTTATAGGCAATTATTGTTCTGGGATTATCATAAGTTTATTATTTACCTATATTATTATGGAAAACTTAACGTAAACGTAACAAAAGAAACATCAAGTTAGCTAAAGAATTTGACTAGTCGCTAATAAAATCGTATTGAAAGCACTGTCGTTTTGTCTAAGAACAAACATCTAGTAAATTTTATTTATTTATAAATAATGAAAATCAAAGAAGTCGCCGTTTAAATATGTTTTCCATAACAATGCCTACCTACCTACTTCTGTTTTGCGTAAAAGAATCGCAAGATTCAGTTTTTTAAGTAAGATGATTTTGGGCAGGGAATAGGGGATAATACTGAGGAAGTAATGGCGCCACATGCGACTGTCCTAAATTCGTTAAATTTGATGTTTCAGATGTAAAATGTAATTTCTGACGTATTTTAGCCAATCAAAACCACTTTTTGTTTACCACAGAGTACAATGGCGCCATCCAATCTGCGAAAAGTTTTACGTATTATTTCCTATTGCGAGTTTTTACACAAAAAAAGAAAAACCATAAGCATTCTATGGGTTCTTTATAAGGGTTCCGTAGCAAAATGGTAAAAAGGAACCCTTATGGTGTGACTCAGTCTGTCTATCTGTCTGTCACAGCTGGATATCTCGATAACCACCTATTAATGGTATCAACTTGAAATTTGGAATAGTTTAAGATGACGTTTGCCCAAATATTTTGCAAATAAGGATGTTTTTTTACAGCAGGAATTGAAAAGGGGTCTTAAAAAATTTAAGTGAGGCTACTCGTAGGGCATGTGGGGTATCATAATGAAAGAGTGTTGTTAGCACATTTTCAAACATTTCTCTTTTTTTAGGCCGCATAGTGTTTGTGTTTGTTGTTATTATAACTACGTGTTTTTAATTATAATAATACCTCGAGTATTTAAATATAATTATTCAATAACTATAACGTTCTAAAAACATGAATAAAATATTCTATTGTACTGTTAGCCGATCGGTAATTATAGGGTTTGAGGTTAGTTTTCGCACAAGTCATCACGAAAATACGAAAATGTGGTATCGAAAAACTATATAAATTGGTTAGCATATCATGTAATAATAATTCTCTTACTTTTTATTGCAAGCTCTACCATTACAAAAATAATTATGTCAGCCAGCGAAAAAAATTGTGGTGTCTTTTAGGGTTAAAGCCGCTTGTCACTCTTGTCAGTGTCATTTCGTGGGCGATTAGTCGCCGAGCTATGTGTGAGCTACTTTTTGTAGCTCGTGGGCGTTTACGTATTGAACTCCATATGTTCTATTCTGGGCTACAAAAAATCGCTCAGCGATTAATCGCTCGTCAGCGGTGGCGCTAAGTGAGGACATAATAATAAGTATATTCGCTTATGAAAGATTTATTGAGAAAATATTTTCTCAATAAATCTTAAACCATATGGTTTAAGTTCAGTTTTGGTAAAACGGTAGATGTGTATTAAAAAGCTATTGATAGATACTTTACAGAAACTGCTATTTTTTTTTATTATGCTTAGTTCTTTATAGGAGCCCCGTAGGTAATTTTGAATATGATGTCTCAGTTCACAAATGATAGAATTAGTAGTAGCTTAATAGGTACATTAGTACTTTGCCAATTTGCCACCATATTCGGCGTTATAAGGCTATTACCAAACACCCTGTATAAATATGTATTATGTTTATAATGGTTGATAATATGGACTTTTTTAATACGTAATAAATTAATTGCATAAACTAAAACAAATCGACCTGTGCTTCGAATCAAAACTTTGGTTGGTGGTAGGGCTTATTTCAAGTCCGCCTGGCTAGCTACCACCATCTTACCTAAGTCTGACGCCATAACAACGATTTCAAAATAGTTGTGTGTTCTCCGGCAGTTAGAGGTAAGATAGCCAGTTCCTCAGTGATGAGGATTCTGGGTGTAGTGCGCTTCCACCTTCGGCCTTATCGTCACTTAACATCATGTGAGGTGAAGGCCAAGTACTATCTCGTTGTGCATAAAAATATACAAAAATGATGGAGCATAAATAACCATATTAAATAGATAGTACCTTAGCCTTAAAGATAACGGTCAATTGCATCTACTATGCACATGCTGTTTCTATCAAAAACTCGAGGATAAACACATTACAAAATACTAAGATAATACTGTAAAAAAACAGCTCTACTGTAATGCACTGCAATAATCTCTTTAAGCCGTAATAAATTAGGAATATTATCACCATATCTATCTTTAAGTTAATCTGTGATACATAAGGGTTGCCAACTATACTATTTTTTTAGACATTTATGTAATTCAATAAAGCTTAGTACTACCATTACAGATTAAAAAACTGTTTTCACTACGTTATACTTTTTACTGTCAGAAAAAAGTATACAAAAATACTGTTTTTGGAAGGCATCACTGGTATTATCCATTAATCTGTTTAAAAAATAAACACCCAAGATTACGCGCGCGGTGCAGCGCTGACCTCGTTTCTCGTTTGATGTTAATTGTAATGCTAATGAGCCTTACAAAGCTTTAAAAAATGACACAAAATTGATAAATTGTGCGAGAAGCACTATGAAATATGTATTCAAAACATAAAAATACTGTTCATCTTTCTAAAATACTGTTTATTTTTCTTTTCCGACCTTAATAATACTTTTCATTTTGTAAAAAAAAGTGTGCAACCCTAGATACATTGGGTTCTTGTTGCCAATAAAAATCCTAAAAATAAAATGCAAGAGGATTAAATAATTGTTCTGTATCGTAAACGTAAGCTTCCAAAGACAATGATATACAATAGATTTTTTGCGTTATGTCGAGAATAAAATGCTTTTTGCGCACCGCCTGAAAAAGGTGATAAGGCGGATCGTATGTGGGGCCCGCCTACCTAGAATAATTTATCTATCTATGATATGTATATGTAGGTATAATATGTAAAATAATATACTAGGCCTTAACGACTCGTCACCAGCTCCTCGGGTGGGACGCGAACCCACAACCATTTGGAAATTCGATCTGAGCTCTTCCCATTGAGCTACTAAGTTACTATACAAGGTGTTACAGAAAGGGGGTATCAACCCGAAAAGAGGTCAATGTACTCGTGAAACTGAACACCTTCCAACTGAAAAAAAAAATCAAATAAATATTTTTTTTTGAACTCTCCATACAAAATGTTGGCGGCAAATTCAAATTTTCTATGGCAAGTCCAAATTTTTTTTTTTAGATTTGATTTTTTTTTTCTGTTGGAAGGTGTTCAGTTGCAAGTACATTGACCTCCTTTCGGGTTGATACCCCCTTTCTGTTACACGTTGTAGAATATGTTTTGTTGATCCTTATCGGCACTATAGGTCTGTTATAGCTAGTAATATAAGATAGATATAAGTGCTTTTGTTTGAATGACTGTTGCCAAAAAAGAATAAAGATATAATAATTACTCTTTCTAAAGGTCCTTATAGCGCTCAAAGTGGCGCCCTCATTTTAATTAAATTTATAGGTCGCTAAGTACATAATGTGTCGAAAATTCAGAAGTGGGTATTGTTATTAATTAATTAATTGAGGTAAAATAACTTTCGGTTTCTCTTTTTGTAATTAGTATTGTTGCAACTTAAATCATAGGAAATTATAACTTTTGAGTTATAAATTGGGTGCGGAGTAAATACGGAACCATTTCAGTGACATATTTTTTTATCGATTACCGAATTACTATATCTGTATGCAAATTTGTGTCATAAGCATTTATTTTATCTCTTACCGCTATTATCATTGGAATAGGTATAAATAAGGAAGACACGCGCAACAGTGCACTAATCAGTTCTGGAAGCAACTATCACGATGCGTTCTTCGGTTTTTGTCATCACTTTGATCCTCGCCGCCGTCGCAGGTATGTCCAATATTGTCCAATACATCCATGTTACTCATAATCCATACTAAGATCAAAAAATTGTTACCTTTTCGCGCCTGAACCACTGAACCAAATTTTGATGAATTATAGTATTAGATAGAGCTTTGATTATAGGCATTTTATTCAAAGGTATAGAGAAGGTAGCTATAGAGATAAATTGGATCATGGGAAAGGGCATTATATACTACCTTTTTTTCGTGAAAGTGAATATGGGGAGGGAAATAGGGGAAAAAGTTCGTATTCGTTTCAGAGGACCTAGAACACATCCCACGCGGACGAAGTCGCTTCTATATTATTGTCTTTATTTAAAATTCTGAATAACTTTGTAGACTCCCCTGCAACTAGCGGTGTAGGCTAGCGGCTAGGTATTCTTAAAAATCATCTTTAAACCGTTATTTTTTAAGTATATCTAAAAATTAAATGGGGATTTCAGACCACGTAAATGAACAACTTCACTATGGTGCCAACCACGGAATCTCGAATAAACAATCAGCTGTTCCATTGAAAACATGGACTCGACTATAATGTATGGAACAGCTGATTTTTTCTCGCGATTCCGTGGTTGGCCCCATAGTAAAAGTTGTTCATTTACGTGGTCTGAAATCCCCATTTAATTTTTAGATATACTTAAAAGATAACGTTGTATAATCAATTAATATAATATTATATCTTTGCGCTCCTCACGTACCGTCTTACTTTTTGTATACCCAAGACTGCGTAAGAAATACTCTAAAAACAGTTTTATTTTTCAATGAATTAACACGTACCTAGGTACAACTAACAATTTAGGGATCTAAATTTATCTTTTAACACTTTGAAGCGAAAATTAGCGCAAATGTTATAATGTTGTTAATTGTTTTCTACTTGATTACTTACCAAAAATATTATGATTGTTATGTTTGTCCGCAACTCAACCTAGATCTATAAAATTATTTAATCTCAGTTATGGCACTGTTAGGTTTTTCTGTTTTTTTACATCAACATTGTATACTACTTCACTGCTTTTAGATATGACTGTTTGATGGCATAAAGCATCTCGATGGCATAATGAATGAAAAATATACATAATATAAGTTTAAATAATGTATTAATGTGTAAGTTTGGATGTTTGGATATTTATTACTCAATCACGCAAAACGGCTGCACGGATTTGTATGGCTACAGATACTTCTTTTAAAAAGTTAAGCTTTTTGTCAATTTTTACGTCATTGGCGCCCATTGATGCGAAAATTGATCGTTTTCGCGTGCAAATTAAGCGATTGTCAATTATTGCTCCAACAAATGGCATTGACGAAAAAATTGACAAACGCAATTGATCGTTACCGACGGCCTTTAGGAACTACATTCGATGGCGACTGCAGTTGATATTTGTATGACAATTTTAGTTTAGTGTAGTTACCTCAGAACACAGAGTGGAAGGTAGTTACTGTCAGTCAAAACTGCTTACAACTGCTGCTTACTACTGAAATACAGACACAGGAGAAGTGATTGATTCTTTTCGTGTTTGTTTTCTCAGCTGACGACAGCCAGGTCCGAGCTCCGGGGCTAGCTAACATTGGCCAGTACCGCGAAATCGCATCGGTCATGCGCATTCACAGTTCTACTGGCTACACTCACGCATGCGCCGGCACTATCCTGAACTACCGCTCCCTGCTCTCTGCCGCTCGTTGCACTTCGTATGTACAAAGTTGTAACATTATTTTACACATTTTTATTATTATTGTTAATTTTCTTCTTATTGTATGAGGATTAGTGGCCGGTCACCTCTGGTGTTAGGGTTTATCAAGCCGCCTGTAAGGCCTCCGACTTGGCTTAACGACTGTTATCAAAATTAAATGATAACAGCCGAGACCGACGGTTTAACGTTCTCTCCAAAGCACGGAAGCGCTCAGTTGTAATGCCACTTAACGGTCACCCATCCGACACCTGGCCGGACCGAGCGTTGCTTAACAAACGTGATGAGTACGATCAGTCTGTCAAGCTCTGCCATGAGCGCTTCATTATTGTTAATATTATTATAATGAACCTGCTTAAAATATTATAAAAAACAATGTAAATAAACCAGATGGCAGCTCATTGATATGATAAGCTTTTTATATTTTTTATATTTGTTAAAATATTGTATTTGTATTTTTTTACCAATAAATAAAATGTTTTAGGTTAATTTAAACGAAAATATTAAGCTTCAATGCAAGTAACACAAAAGAACGATCACTTTATATATATATATATCTTTCTATTTATATGTCTATAATCTTCGATCAAGAATTCTTGATCGAAGGTCTATATTGTATAGGGTCCTTCTTAAATAATGCACGAAATCTTAAGGGGTCAATGTACTCATGCATACAAGCAACTTTTACTATGGGACCAACATTGGAATCGATAAAAAAAAAATCAGCTGTTCCATACATTTTGATCTATTCGATTTTAATTTCTATGGTAAATTTGAGATTTTTGCATTTACAATGCTATTTTTATACAATACTAAATAATATACTTACATACTAGAAAAAATACGACTCGCATCAGATCAATTATTCCCGTCCTAGAATTGATCTGATTTTGTTACTAATACCTAACCAGTAGTTCGCAAGTCACTAGATTTGGGTCTACTGGTAGCCAAATTTTGGTAACTGTTAAGGCGAGGCCAGTTCACGATTTGATGAAATTATTGATTTTTGAACTTCCAATGTGAAGAACTGATGTAGAATTCTACTTCACAAAAATTACTGTAGACTGAAAAAGAAACAAAGAAACACAATAACCGAACAGAATATTGAAAAATGGCATGGTAACTCGATAAATAAATCCTGAATAACACCATAAAAATAAACTTCAAATCGTCAGATTTCGTTATTTTCAACGACAGTGATATGATTTTTTATGCAAAAAGGATAGCTTTTTTATTGATCTAACACATTAACCGAGTACATTTTTAATAAATAATCCAGTATTTCAGAAATCAATAAAAATGTACTAAATTTCGTCAAAATTCTGGCGAAGCGTCAATTAAAGCTATGCAATATTCAACCTTATTCTAAAGACATAGTGAAAGAGTAAATTTCGGGAACTGCCTCGCCTTAACCAAACATTCGGTTATTTCTTTTTTTAGTGGTAGTGCAGTCAATCAGGTGCGGGTCCGTGTTGGATCTAGTAGATTGAACTACGGTGGGAGAGTATACCATGTCAACCGCATCGCTATGAACAATTTCGACGAATGGAGTATGATTAACGACGTGTCTGTGATCCGCACTAGTTCCAACATTGTCTTCTCCACATACGTTCAGCCTGGTCGCTTCGCTGGCCCCAACTATATGCTCAATGACAACCAACAAGTGAATACAGTCGGATGGGGTTACGTCGACGTAAGTGTTCAACTTTTATTAATAGTCAATATTATTGAATCTCATCACTATACCAAACGAGTGGACCAAACTTTCCATCTGTTATCCGCCTTATATGCGTCCACGTTTTGATAGTTTTTTTGCTAACTGACTCTGGAAAGATCTCTATAGTGCTGATTTAACAACAGCTGGTGTAAACTATATTTAAAAAAAATTAATTTAATTTCCAGTTCCCCCAATGGTCTCCCGTTGAATTCAGTGACATGCGCCGTGTGAACCAAGTGTCGGTCAACTTGAACACCTGCAGGAATCGTTACTCTGCCCAAGGGCTTTACATACAGTACTCCCAGTTCTGCAGTGGTTTCTTCAACCCGTCCAATGTCGGGGGCGCGTCGATCCGTGACAGGTGTTTCGGCGAGCCCGGCGCTCCCGTCTACCACACTGGAGTCGTGGTCGGCATCAGGTCTTACGGCATAAACTGCTTCAACAATGCGTACGTCCCATCAGTCAATACTCGAATCAGCAGCCACATCAACTGGATATCTAACAACGCTTAAACCATTGCCGCCTCCTGATAAAAATATAATTTTTCGTTTCTAATTCTGTCTATGTATTTTTTAAATAAATAATAATTATTTTTGTATGTGAAGACTTCAATTATTAACTTAGGTACCCAATTCATCGTTACTATTATGTTATCCAGAGTATTTAAGGTAGGTATGTTTTGGATATTCAAATCAACATTAAGGCCCTTATTTATAAACCGCTCTAAACATTAAGAGCAATCTTGAGATCATACAGCTGAGATGCCGTTCCTATAGGAATAGAATCTCAAATATGATCTCAAGATAGCTCTCAACGTTGAAAGCGGTTTATAAATACGAGCCTAAGATGAATGATCTCAAGAAATTAAAGACACAATATTTATCCTAATGTGAAAGCAGATGTAGGTACACTTACACATGGAAAATAGAGTTCAATAATTGTATTCCCGTGGTGCGAATTCTAACTAAAATAAATAGTAAACTCCTAAAAGTAGATAAAACTTACAGAATAATCAACAGTCTTAGGAGCAACTTTAAAACCACACAACAATCACCCTAACTTTCGTTCCTTATGATGTAACGTGTAGCTTTAAAATAAGCTAGGCTTATAAAATATTTTGTTGTTTTAATCATCAGGCAATATAACCGAGGAAACTTTAATATAATTAAAGCTATAAAACATTAGAGTTCAATATCAATATGGTAAATGCAAATTCTTTAAATTCTCCATACAGAGATTCGACAATTATACTTTACAGAAAGCCGCCATACTAAATGCCTGTTCATGCAAGTTTGTTCAGATCGACGAAAATACTATAACCCTACTTAGGGAATGCAATCCCGTAACAAATTTTGAATCTCGGAATCGGCGAGATTGAACATCTCAATCCCGGCGAGATCTCGGAATAAACTTAATCCCGTTGAGTGGCAAAAAAAATATGATGAATAATTTTTCAACATCTACAAGGAAGGAACTTGAAAGAAGTCCAATATAAGGAATGTAAAAAATCTTTATTTTGTACTTTTTAGGTGCTTTTTAGAGAGAGAGAGATTCAAAATAACATTAACTTAGTCTAGTCTAGTACTACACTACTTACTTACAGTACAGACAGTACAGTACTTACTATAGGTATATTATTAGTCTTTGTCATTATTTTGAAAATAGCTTCTCAAAAATGTCAGAGTGTTAATAGTTTCGTCTGCTAAACGGCTTCTCACTTTACATACTATTAGGCCCGCAGCCGAAAATGCTCTCTCCGATTCCACACTTGTGGGGACAACCGTCATCAGAGCATTATAAACAAACTGAAGGTATAAGCCTTTCTGTACACCTGATTCAAAGTAATTTATCTCCTTTCTTAATAAAATGTCAAGGCTGCTTTTGCGTCTTGGTTGGGGTGTAAAAGATTTCAAGCTAGTCAGTGTCAGCTCCAGTTCATCCTGAAGCGACATTTCGGCTGGTGAATGTGCTTCCAAATTAGCGATTGGTATGTCCTCTTCAGATTCCTCTACGGCGTCTGTTACTTGGTTGGGTTTGAAATTCAATCTTTCAATGATGGCTTTGATGGTTTTTTGTATTATTATTATTTCGACCGCGCGCTGACCAACACCTACGCATGATTATCGCTCCTCTTCAATCCCGCTATCTCGTACGGGATCCTGTCACTTTCACTACCGGGATTGATCTCGTTCATAGCATACGAGATCCCGGAATAACGGGATCCCGGAGTCCCGGAATTGCATTCCCTAACCCCACTAAATCACACCCTGTAATTTTC
The DNA here is from genome assembly GCA_950108535.1 of Agriphila straminella. Lineage (NCBI taxonomy): Eukaryota > Metazoa > Arthropoda > Insecta > Lepidoptera > Crambidae > Agriphila > Agriphila straminella. The sequence continues at coordinate 5,302,537 of OX467306.1, read as the reverse complement.
TTGAGAGAGAAAAAAGAAATTATGGGAAAATATAATAATAGTAGATTATAAATACAAAAAGTGAAAAAAGAGGGAATTTAGTTCGAAGGACTAAGTTGAATCCTGAGCGAAGCGAGGGATACAAAGGACCGAGATGAATTTTTTTTTCACGAGTTGTGTACTCTACCATTGACTGCGAGAAAACAAATATCAGAACTTATACCTATAGTATTTATAGTTATCACATTTTTATTATTTAGGTAGGTAATCAGTAATATTTAAACATTAGAAAATAGTGAAACTAGAAGTTTTCCAATGACATAAAACAACCACGCTAACTAAGAGGGAAACTACATAATCAGACTGGCATCAGTCCATTTCATCAGTTTGTATAGACTTTGAATTTTTACAGACTGACGATCGTACCAGACTGATGGAATGGACTGATGCAAGACTGAACATCTAAACTCCCTCTAATATATAAAAAAACCCAAACATAAGACACTAAAAAGAACCTAAATAAAATTGGCGGCAATTTTTTATCTTTACCTATACTTTCAGCACCTTTTATTTCTTTTGTACATAATTCATACGATGTGCGCTTGTTCCAAATTCAAAATATTGTTATTCACTCGGTGAATAAAACAGCATTTTATTCACTCTTATCGTTGAATTAAACGCACTTTTTCGAGTGGCGATGGTAAAAAATGTTAACTACGTTTCTTTCAGATAATATATTAAGTACGTCCAAATGTTTTCTTAATCCTATTGTTAGTTTTCAGAAATGTAGTAAGAACATTAACAAATTCAACTTTGCTAAAATGCCGAACCTAAATATAACACTTCTAAATAAATAATCCAATCATACAAACTTTACCACTTTAATAAGTACTTAGATACCATTTATCTTTTACTATGCTCAAATTATGGTCCTTTTATCGATTATCGTTAATCCAGTTGGTAAAGCGGGACACACGAGCATTTACACCAGCGAAGTTGGGTCGTGCACAACCATTACCAAAGGAGCAGACGCCGACCACGACTCCATTGTGGTAGAGCGGGCCGCCGGAGTCGCCCGTGCACTGGTCGCGGCCGCCGACGTCCAGCCAGCCCGAGCAAAGCATGTTGTCAGTGATTGGTTGGTTCATAGGAGCGTACTGACTCCTGCATATTTGCTGATTTATTGTCCAAATTTGTACATGACGTAGTTGTTCAGTATTTGGGCCATTTTCCTTAAATAACAAAAGAACTTTGTTAATGTAATGTAATACTAGTGGCTCGCGTTAAAAAGTAGCTCTAATTGTATTATGTTGTTTAAAAACATAGGTACGCAGGGGGGTTACTCCCGAAACACGAACGAGAATCTGAGATCGAATTGGTATAGAGTAATCGTCAAAAAAGTACAACGGAAACCATGGCAACTAGTACCTAGTGATTACTTGCTCAGTGCTGTTTTCAATGTGAAATTTTTTAATGAAAAATTCATGAAATTTTTTCAAAACTGGCTCGACTAAATAATTATATCTAATAATCAAACCTGCTCACAAAATTTCATGGGAATCAGTTGAGAAATGCGATTTTTAGAGGAAAACAAACGGACAGACAAACATCCGGCAGATGGACATTTGGACAATTTTTGCCCAAGCTGAAGCAGAGACGCTTTGCTCGCGCATCAAGCTCGCCCGGTCAACTAAGTAGAGTACTTTGCGTATAATAGTCTTTATAAAAAAATAAAAAATAAGTAGCATCCGTAAAATGAAAACAAAAATAAGCTCTTACATGAGTGGCTCCCCATCCAGCAGCCCATACGACCTGGTTATCACCAAGCATGTAATTTGTTCCAGAAATTCGACCGGCGCGGATAGTGTTACTGAATGAAATAGCAGTGGTGACGTGAATGATGCCAACGTCGTAGTCAAGAGTGACATGGTTATACGAGCAGTGGGAGATAATGCGTGCCGTATTAAAAACAATGCCTCCACTGTTCGCTGTTGTGGATCCAAGACGCACACGGAACCAGCTCGTTGTGTGACCGCTAAAATTACAATTTAAATTAGGTTGTTTAGAGGATTATGTCAAATCGCGATAAGTTTCTATACTTGGATAGTGAATGCCGATGAATATGTATACGTATCTAATATCATTTGGGTTTGTTAAATTAATTTGATGACCTCGGTATTTACCTTCATCAATCGTTGATTAAAGGAAGGGGTAAAAGGGGTTAATAGTAGGTAAGATACACAATAACTTACACCTCGATACAATGAGCAGCAGTCAAAATGGCGCGGTTGTTGAGGACAGTGCCGCCACAGGAATGCCTGTGGTCAGATCCCATGAAACCGTAAAGGAGAGCGGCCATCTCAGGATAGTTCTGGATTGTCGTTGTTGACCCCCCCACTATTCTCTGGTGTCTAGTTTCACCTTCTTTCAGTGAGCCGGCTAAAATATAAAATTAGGAACATAATCATAAATAACATAACTGTCATATAATTTTATAAAGAAACATGTTAATACTGGGCTTGGCAAATCTTCACCGAAATTGTATCATAAGATAAGTTAGTTACATATTATTATTAAACTAGTGGCTCTGTAAGCTGTGAATTTCGCGTTTGTGACCTCTTTCAACATTTTTCGAAATGGCTGAAATATGTTTTTTTCGGAAATTTTGAAAAACTGAATCAATAAAACATACAATACAATTTATCGAGCCTGCTTACAAAATTTCACGAGAATCGGTTGAGAACAGCTACCTGTAGAGGAGAACAGACGGACAATCGGACAGACATACTAGAAGATATTTGTCCAAGCTGAATCGGAGACGCTTCGCGCTCGCTCGGCCTAAGAGTAGGTTGGTAACATTCAACCATTTGGATCTAAAGAGATGGCATAGTTCCTCATTTTTTTACAACGTGTTACAAAAAAACCCGTAATGCCGAATATGGTAGATAGGGACCATCAATCTAAACAACTTTTACTATGGGACCAACTCTGAAATCGCGAAAAAAAAAATCTGCTGTTTTATACATTTTGATATTTTCTTTATTTATTTTTGTATGAGACAGCTGTTTTTTTTCGCGATTTCAGAATTGGTCCCATAGTAAATGTTATTTAGATTGATGGTCCCTATCTATCATATTCGGCATTAGGGGTATTTTTGTTACACGTTGTATAGAAAATTACATTTGAATGTATCGTAACTAAAAGAGCAAAGTTCTACAGACCCGAGACGGTGGCAAGGCCGAGTGCCAACAACGCCAAGACGCGGAGCATGGTCAGATGTAGATGATAATGACTGATTCCGATATAATCGCAAACTCATGCGACTTATATAAGCATTTCTTTATCAACGTAATTTTGATATCTATCTCGTAGATAATAGCGAATGCTTCATAATACTTAATATTAGTATCCGATTAGAATATCATAATACGTGAACCCTACGAAGCAAGTATTTATAGAAACGGTTTTATGTACCAGTATGTTCGTTCACAGAATAAATAAAAGTGTGTATTTTAAAGGTCTTTCCGTGACAAAACTTCTCTAACTAAATAAACCGGAACTTTAAATACTGTAAAACAATTGTGTAATCGTAGGTAGTTACTCCGAAAACGTGATTAATTTTATTAGGATCAGGAATAATTGCAACATGGTGAGCGTTTCAAGTACATGTTGTTTCAATTCAACTTTAATATCTGAACTTTCTATGCTTATAGTTGAATTGAAACAATATGTACTTGAAACAACAGGTACTACCTATGGACATGAAAGTTCTCTGAGTTCCTAGGCCTTAGCTAGGGCATAGGCAATAGGCATGGCATGAAGGTTCTTAGGCTCGATTTCACTATTGAATTGTATTGAGTTTCACGGTTAATTAGAGTTCAGTTTATAGTTTTAGCGCTAAAATAAAATGAAGACTACACTTGTTTTAAAATTCTGAACGTTCGATTTTTTTTCGTTGTTATTTTAATGTGTGGATAATTCAATCCGTAAGCATAACGTAGGTATGTTAGATTTAATAAATTGCTTATTGAGACTATTTAAACGTAACGTAGATCGATATTTTGTAACTTTGATGGAACTAAGTAAAACTTAAGTACACCCACTATTCCTTCAAGGAAAGTATCTGTTTTATTTTTCATATTACTAATTTGTTTTAGTTGCATAAACCTTTTAGCAAATATTTAGAAAGATAAGTATATAAACATTGTATGTATAATTTGATTGATGTGAATAGTGATACTCACGGCTTATTGTGCGTAAAAAGGTCATTATCATATTCTATGATTTAAAATAAAATAAAAAAAACACGCGGACGAAGTCGCGAGGGGGCAGCTAGTGTGACAAAAATGACACTGTTGAAGAGATATGTACCTACCTAATTAATCTTCACGGCTTTTTTACATTTTTAGTGTAACTTATGGTTATCTAACATTCATGTTCATGTGTCTGAAAAGACGCGGTAAACTTTGATAAAGGTACCTAAATAAGCTACGAGACTCATCTAAATAGTTAAATCGCATTTCAAAGAATAAATTGCAGTCACTGGCTCCCAGGTCTAGGTAAGCAGTCCTCAGTTATTGGCCGAAATCATAATCAATTTGAAGAGCAGGAATAGATCTCAATTCACAATGTCATTAACCTTAGAATTATTTAATGATGACCTAAAATTATAAGCAAATGCTTCTTTGGTCTGATTATATTCCACAAGAGCGATTATATCCGAGGATTAATGGTTTGCTTCAGTTACCACCATTGTCTTCAATTTTCTTAATACAAGAGCTTTGTTATTTAGTTTGGAATCGGAGTATTGGATGGTGTTCAATATTTATTTATTTATAATTGAGTATTAGCAGAATGTTTTATTTAGAATCATTTTGTTCTTTACATTACAGAAAGTAGTAAAATTATAAACATTACAAAATTATCGGTTGTTGTTAATCCAAGAAGTGAATCGAGACACTCGAGCGTTAACACCGGCGAAGTTAGGTCGAGCACAGCCTTGACCGAAGGAGCAGACGCCGACCACGACCCTGTTGTGGAAGAGCGGGCCACCGGAGTCGCCCTGGCACTGGTCGCGCCCGCCCACGTTGAGCCAGCCCGAGCACAGCATGTTGTCAGTAATTGGCTGATTCAAAGAAGCGTACTGATTCCTGCATATTTGCTGATTTATTGTCCAAATTTGTACATGGCGCAGCGTTGTAGAACTCGCGCCAAGTTCCTTTAATGAAACAAAGAATGATATGTTACTGTCGATATTCTAAGTTAGAGGCTATTTAATGTTTTCACAGGAATACTATTTTGCTGTGTATTAAAAATATAAGCTCTTACACGAGTGGCTCCCCATCCAGCAGCCCAGACGACCTGGTTGTCACCAAGCACGTAATTTGGACCAGCAATTTGACCAGCACGAATGTTGTTACTGAACGAAATAGCAGTAGTGACATGGATGATGCTGACGTCGTTATCGAGGGTGCGTGTGTTGTATGAGGGGTGAAAGATGATGCGTGCAGTGGTAAGTACAGTGCCTCCTCTGTTCGAGTTTGTGGACCCAAGACGTACACGCCACCAGCTCGTCGGATGACCGCTAAAAGATATATTAAATATAGATTTATAAACATAATAATATTTTAAATCAGGATAAGTTTCTATAATACGAGAATGGTTTAAGTGAATGGTGATGGAGATCCGTAAAGGTACAATATTATGGATATGTAGTTAGGTATATAATATTCAATTTGTTTCATTATGATTTTTTGATTTCATTAATTTCGGAGATAGAGTCTTTGAGCAATTTAACTTACGCGTTACAATGAGCAGCAGTCAAAATGGCGCGGTTGTTGAGGACAGTGCCGCCGCAAGCCTGTCTGTGGGTTCCCGACATAGCGAACAGGAGGGCGGCCATCTCAGGGTAGGTCCGGATTGTCGTTGTCGACCCTCCCACTATTCTCTGGGATCTAGCATCTCCCTCTTTTAATGGGTCGGCTAATAGGTATAAAATCAAGAACATAAAATGTATATACACTTAACGTGTCATATTTTGCACAAACATGTATGATATTGGATAAACCATTCCAGGATTGTAGCATTAGAATCTAATCTAATAATTAAAGGTCCAATTTCTGCATTAATCTGAAATCCAATCCGTGGATGTCCAATTGAAATGGTGATGTCATGGTTGTGCAGCCATGCAGTCATGGAGGTTGGTGCAGCCTTTTTGACGCTCTACTGCTGCATCTAAGAGCAGTAACATTTAATGAATTGATTTTGAATCCATAATTATACTCTCTGCAGATGCAGGCAGTAGAGCGTCAAAATGGCTGCACCAACCTCCATGACTGCATGGCTGCACAACCATGTCATCATCATTTCTAAGCTTCCGGATTGGATTTCAGGTTTGAATTTCTTAGGAATACTGAAACGCTTTACATACCCGAGACGACGGCGGCGGCGAGGCCGAGTGCAAACAACACCAGGGCGCTGCGCATGATTAGATGAAGTCGATTGATTCTGACAAACGCACATATTTATGTTCATTTCTTTATCATCGTCATTTCGATTCATATCTCCTAATTATGAATGATTAATTATAATAAGCATCCGATCAGCTTATTATCAAGTTTTATTCAACTTACAACTGTACAAAAATACTAATAGAGTTTCAGTCTTTCCGTGACAAGCTCCTCTGACAACGAAAATAATCTTCAGGAGATACTAAGATAAACAAATAAAACAAATCGTGAAGTTACTTCGAAAACTTGTTTAGTTTCAGATATGTTTCAGCAATTAATACCTATTTACCTATAGTTTGCAAAACTATAATTCTCCACTATTATTACCGTCTTAGTAGAAGGTGGCGTTCGCGCATTATATCCCATGGTAGGTAGTGATACTACTATATAATAGTACAACCTGACTGCGCAATTCTAACTTTGTCACAAAATTGACCCGAAAGAATAATTAAATAGATTATTTAGTTATTTATTGATAGGCGTTAGCACTGCAAAAGGATATCGATGCTGTATCCCAATGGAGCCGCGACAATAATCTACCTCTTAATATTAGCAAATGTAAGACGGTTACTTTCTCTCGAAAGCAAATACCATTAAATATCACGTATAAATTATCGGACGCTCCTTTGGAAAGAGTGAATAATATTCGGGACTTAGGTTTAGTTTTAGATTCTAAATTGGACTTTCATGAGCACGTGACAAGTATCTGTAAGATAGCGCATAGAATGTTAGGTTTCATTATGAGAACGGCTGCACAGTTTGACAATATAGGGGTAGAAAAAGTATTGTACAATGCATACATTCGCAGCAAGCTTGAGTATGGTGCCGTCATTTGGGATCCATGCGAAGAGAAATATGCTCTTATGATTGAAAAAATACAACGCAAATTTGCTCGCTGGCTCTATAAAAAACGGTATGGATATTATCCCTATTTATATCCATCACTGTTCGTTTCGAGTATGGTTGACATGGAAACCCTCAGGTTTAGGAGGCTTATGTCTTTGATAAAACACTATCTATTGATAGTTCATAATATGATCTACAGCCCGCAGATAGTAGAGAGATTCCGTCTCTTGGTTCCCCACAATGTATCGTGGAATTCGGAAGGGCTGGTGGCGCCGCGCCGCCGGCCGCGCCTTTTGGCGCTGCCCGCCGCGCGCACTAAACGCTGTGCTCACGCGCCCTCAAACCGCGCTCTGCGTGCTATGGGGGACACACTTGCTCGGCACGACGATCTCGACATTTTTGCTGATAGATTAGGAATTCTTTTTAATAAATTTAGTATATACTGTAATGACATGACATAATCTATTGACTTAGTTGTTCGATTTTTTTTCTTTCAATGTTTAATTTTGTATCTTTATTTTAAATTGTTTTAATTTGATTAATAATTGTTTTAATGAAATGACATGGTAAAAAATGTAAATTGCATAAATAATTAATCTTTAAAGCGTTTTGGATGGCTCATCTGTAAGCTTTTAAGATGTTTGTTTAAATAAATTAAAAAAAAATAAAAATAAAATTATCACTAATACTGTGACGACTTGCGTGGTTTTGCTGTTATTATTATCTAGCTGTGTTTTCATCCTTTAGGAAAGTTTATATATGATATGACTATGTGCATCCTATATTTATTCAAGCATCTTTATCAGCCTCGAGTATCTGTCATGTATTAGGAATGCTAACTCCAGTGATATGAATGATTAATTGCTTTGAGCACATTCAGCTTCTGTTGGCAGCATTTAATTCACTTTGCACCCTTTCATTGTATAGGTATATCATTAGCAACTAATGCCAATTTTGCTAATTTTTTCAACAATGGCTTGGACTTTATTTGTAACCGGCATACCGGAGCGATCTGCAACTTTGACGTCATATTGACAAAGCCTGGCCACATACAGACGGAATTCCGTACATACGTAATTCCGAACACAGCTAATCCATACAAATCTATGGACCTTACACACACGCAGGATTTTTCCGTACGGAATTTTCACACATTATCAATATTCCGTTTGAAATTCCGAATGGATTCCGTCGTGACTCGTGTAGGTATGTGGCCGAGCTAAATCGCTAACCTTAGAATAATAACTTTCTATTGTCCTTGTGCTTCAACCACCTTTGTGCTATTCTTACTGACACTGCACTATAGGTCCATAAACTTCACAATTTCTTGTTTGGGGTTGTGTTGTGTTTTTCCCTTTATTATATTAATTGATATCTAAAATTTTTAATCCTTTTATTTTCTTTTGTTCATCTTGGCGAAAAAAAAAAGACTAAAATGTTCTTACTTTTTATCTCCCAAACCTTAATTAAGGCGAGGCCAGTTCACGATCTGATGAAAAGTCTGATTTGTGAACCTCCAATGTGAAGAACTGATGTAAAATTCTACTTCACAAAAATTACTGTAGACTGAAAACGAAACAAAGAAGCAAATTAACCGAACAGAATATTGAAAAATAGCATGGTAACTCTGTAAAAAAATCCTGAATAACACCATAAAAACTTATAAAAATAAATTTCAAATCGTCAGATTTCGTAATTTTCAACGACAGTGATATGATTTTTTATGCTAAAAGGATAGCTTTTTTATCGATCTAACACAATAACCGAGTACATTTTTAATAAATGATCCAGTATTTCAGAAATCAATAAAAATGTACTAAAATTCGTCAAATTTCTGGCGAAGCGTCAATTAAAGTTATGCAATATTCAACCTTATTCTAAAGACATAGTGAAAGAGTAAATTTCGTGAACTGGCCTCGCCTTAATGAATTCCATTAAGGTTTGGGTATCCAGTGCATCGTATGATGGATAAGATAAGATTAATGATTGGATTAATAACTTACATGAAATATTTTCGGTTATGTATGTATTTTGATAACATGTGATATTCCAATCCGCTGATAAAAACCATAATAAAACATTATTGATATGTATAAAAGTGTGAAATAAGATTACAGTCCGGTGGACTGTGAGCTCGCTTCAGCTTTTACGCCATGTGTTCTGTACTTCTGTCATTAGTCTGTGGATCTTTTAGGCTGAGCTCCCATTGATTTTTTTTAAATGTTTCCTAGTGTTAATATTATATTGTACCTATGACTTGCTTGTGTGTTGGAGTATCGTCTCTGTTAACTTGCATGTTATGAATGAATAAATGAAATGAAATTGCATGAAACCTTACATCACAAGGTGGAAGATTAGAAATGTGTTAATCAGTAATAGTTCTGATTTTTCACCCTATGAGGGATAAAGCGACCCACTAAAACCCCATAAAGCAACACTAATCTAGATTTTAGTAGGTTGCCATCGCGTATCCTGGAAGAACATATATATTTTTTCGTTTTAGTACCGCTATTTTGACTGAAAATTACATCATGAGAGTGGAAGATCGAAACGTTTACCTATCGAAAGAGAAACGCTTGGAGATCAAAACCCGTATGGGTTGCCACTGCCAGTCCCAACCCTGGCAGGTTTCAAGGTCAACCAAGTTTTATAAAGGCCCAAAATGGGGTCACTTACCTCATCAGGTGCAGAGATAAAATTGATGCACATAGATAGCCCTAGAACTGATGCCGTTCATGAATATATTATATAGGGTTGCCTGCCTTTAATAATATTGTATGGCACAATAACAAGAGGGGTTTCGCTCTATAAATGGTCCACCTATTTCCGGGGCTAGCTCTTAGTATATTAGAAATCATAGTAAAATTCGTTAAATCAAGCTAAAATTTCGGTTAGAGGTTTATTTTGGAAAAACAGGAGATTTACTACAATACCACACTTTATTAGAGAGTTTTGATTATTTTCCGATCGATTTGACGACCTCTGTCGTCGAGTGGTTTGCACGCCAGTTTTCAATGTGTCGCCGTCTCCGAGGTCGACACATTGAAAGCTCGAAAGGTTTAGGCAGCGTTTTCGATGCAAGCTACAAGACGGCTTAATTTTTGCCGACTTCTTCAACAATTATCGTCATATTTTTATCAATTTACATAAAATCTCAACTTTTTATACACCTATAACCTTCCTCAGAAATTACTCTATTAACTGGTGAAAGCCGCATGAAAATCCGTTTAGTAGTTTTCGAGTTTATCGCGAACAGACAGAAAGACAGACAGACAGACAGACGCGGCGAGGGACTTTGTTTTATAATATGTAAGGATTTATTATTATTACACCATGAAAGTAGAGGGTGTCATTTTACATTTAAGCAGGTTGGTCAGGTATTGATGAAATAAACACTACTTATCAATAGTCGTTCATTTGATTGACCCTCATTCAATTTGGAGCGGAGGATTAGATCTTGATTTATTATGGCAAAAACTTATCTGGTCTAAATATCGTCTATTGATTTTTCTGAATATAGGTTTTATCACCAATATTATGATGTATTAGCGGGAGATGAAACTTAAAATAATTTTATTTTTGCAGAAAGTGCAATCAATAGTTTTATTGTCAAAAATTATGCGTTGCCATTAATCCAGGCAGCGTAGCGGGACACTCTGGTGTTCACACTGGCGAAGTTAGGTCGACCACAGCCTTCACCGAAGGACGAAACGCCGACCACGACCCCGTAGTGGAAGAGCGGGCCCCCGTCGTCAAAATTGCATTGGCCGCGCCCGCCCACGTTGAGCCAGCCCGAGCACAGCATGTTGTCAGTGATATGTAAGCCGAACACGGCGTACTGGTTCCTGCACGTTTGCTGGTTTATCGTCCAGATCTGTACGTGGCGCAGCTGCTCAGAGCTCGGGCCGTCTTCCTAAAATATACTTATAAATGAATTTAATGGAACAGACAATTGAAAAAAAAAGCATTTTAGACAGAAGTTTCGAAAAAAAGGGTGATGGCTGAAAATCGGCGTTTTTTGCTTTCAGCGAATATTACGCTGAGCCTTGGCCCTGTTGCTGCTGCACACATATTATATAAGATCATGTTTTGTTTTTATTTGTATTTTAAAATTTTCTGTAAATTGTGTTATATGTGTGTTAAAAAGCAGCAATAAACGATCTATCTATCTATCTATCTAAATCACTTTCATATGAAAAATATTGTAAAGGCTTACACTCAAAAACCTAACTTTGAATAATATTCCATCAATAAATAAATATATTAATATATTTTCAGAAATAATAAGCTGAATTATTCGAGTTCTTAAGGCGCTGCGTTAAGCGGGACACGCGCGCGGGTCGACATAGATTAGAGCTTAGGTACTCATGCATTGCAAGCATCTGTTCGTCAGAAAACCAGCAATCTATATCGACCCGCGCGCGTGTCCCGCCTAACGCAGCGAATGCCCTTACACTAATGAATCCCCAACCGGTAGCCCAGGTGACTTGGTTGTCACCAAGGGCGTAATTGGCTCCAGCAATTCGACCAGGACGAATGTTGTTATTGAAGGAGATTGCAGAGGACACGTGGAGTATGCCAATGTTGTTGTCCAAGTTGACATAGCTGTATAAGGGGTGGCTGATAAAACGTGCTGTGTTGAAAACAAAACCTCCGCTGTTGGCGTAAGAGGATCCAAGACGCACACGCCACCTGTTTGGTGTATGGCCTTGGCCAGGGCCACTGAAAAAGAAAAATCAATGCTCTAATTCTTTATTGCCAAATTCAGTGAGTAAGCTAATGTTATAATTTTATACAACAACAACAATTAAGACAACTTCAATTAATATTTTTTATCCTTCATTTGTAACGTTCAGGTCCAGACTCCAGCCTCCTATTCCCTTGGATAGTTCACTCAAACATGTAGGTATTTTTTTAACTTACCTGAAACAAGTAACAACGGAGAGAATGGCGCGGTTGTTGAGAATAGTACCAGCACAAGTCTGCCTGTGGTTGGCTCCGGAGGAGGAGTGGAGGAGGGCGGCCATCTCAGGGTAGGTTTGGATGGTCGTCACTGACCCACCTACTATTCTTTGGGATTTGGCATCTTCCTGTTTAAATGGGCCGGCTGAAATTCAAATGATTTATTGTGCTCGTGCAGCGCCAAATAAAATAATAGTCAACAATGAATGCATTAAAAAATCCTAAGTTGAAAGTTGTAAGGCTCACTATTTATATATGAAAGAATTGGCTGGATAGCTCGTTCATCTAGCTGTGTTTTCATCCATTTGGAAAGTACCCTCGGTATTGTGGGTAAGCACCTACATGAAAGACTGATGATGTTGCCTGTAAAATAGTTGAACTGTCCATACCCGAGACGGCGGCAAGGCCAACGGCCAATAACACCAAAATGCAGCGCATGGTCACTTGAATCACTGTGCCCTGATATGACATAAATATTCATTTTAATCTCCTTATATATTTATTCAAGCTTCTTTATCAGCGTTGATTATCTTTCATAAATTAGGAATGCTAACGCCTATGATATGAATGAATCATTTCTCTAAGTATATTCAGCTTATAGACTGGCAGCTACGTGGTGTTTACACTGGTGACTAAAGCCGCACAACTTTTGCCACTCGGCGAAAATGTGTAATTGTCAAATCGGCCTAGACCGCAGGTGACTGAACAAACTTATCCGATCCGGTCAATGATATATCATAACAAAGTTTTTTTAATATATCTTTGGATCCGGTGGCCAACACTGGAACTAAGCGGAACTAACCTGGAACTGGAACCTCGAGACAAACTAATGTAAGTAATAAACTTTTTAAAATTATTTTCATTTTTTTTAAATTTATTTATTACTGAAAAACATAGAAAAAAAATACAATTCTCTTTCGCCAAACTGCATAACAGTTTGTCGGCGAAATATAAAACTATGCTCTAGTTCTTAACAAAATACATACAATATAGGTGTTGGAGTTAATTTACAGTAACCTAACAAGAAACATTAAACAGAGTGCATAATATAGATTAGCTACTCATTAATAAAAATCTGTAATATTGTTTTATAGAATACTTGGACTTTAAATTATTGTGGATTAAACCGAGTTTATTAAATATTCTAGGGGTAACATAAGATCTTGTCCGTTGTTTATAATAATTACCTCTTTGTACTTAATTTTTTAGATTGTCTGGTATAATATGTATATAATCTTATTTGTTTATTCATGTCCGACTCAAATTGTTCTAAAGCTATCATATAATTTACTTTGACATCAATAGGCATTATTTTACAAAGTTTAAATAAATCATAACTCTTGTTAAGTTTTTTTCTCTTCTTTCTATTAACGAAATGCTTACAAATCTGAATTGTATTTTTTAATTTTCTCTAAATAAGTCTTAAATGTAAGTCCATAAGATGCTAGTCCATAGCTTATAATAGAATCAACAAGTACGTAATAAGTAACTAATAATGACTTTTTGTTTAGTGAGCGTTTAAGATGATAGAACTTGCCAAGTAAATCGAGAACACACAGTTTCTATTTGTCATGTAAGTGACGATTGTCTTAATGAGAAATAAAGATCTTTGAACCGAATGAACGGTTGTAAAGTGAAATAAATGCATCATGGGCTATTTACATAGGTCGATATTAGTTAGCTGTGACGGTCACATCACATGCGGCTTAGGCCAAATTGCCATTTACACAGTCGATTTTTACCGTGCAGCGAAAGTTGTGCGGCTTTAGTCACCCATGTAAATACCCCATTACTCGATAAACTTGTACCTGCTTGTTGTATGATCTGTGTGTAGTAATTTATCAATGAGCATTAATGAAAATGATATCAAGTTGACTCACAGTTTTTATCTGATGTAAAAAGAGATTTAAAATTAATCAGTGTCGGTTTTAGGGGGGGATAAGTCCACCCTAAAACCGACACTGATCCGAACTTCCGGCGACTACGCCAGTGGGTGCAGTAAAAATCGAATTATTTCAAACATCACTGTTATTTATTGAATGAATGAATGAATGATATAATTATTTGCATTAATTTTGAGTACTTACATGATTTGGTATTCTTAAGTAAAAGTTCTATTGCAATAACATTTTTAGTATATAAATATTTCAATTTCAATTTCAATTATTTATTGACCATAGAACGTTACATTTGGCACGTCATAGCGTTACACTATTTAAATAAATCTTAAATACTAGGTTTAAGTCATACATTCAATAAGTCATTTTAGAATACTATTAATTACAGGAGACTTCAATTTTAGTACCTATTCTTATTTTCTCTGTTTAGCTATCGCAGTTGTAAAATGTCTTGATATTGTCAAAAGGCTCAAAATAGAAAATTTTATCTAAAGAAATATCACTTAATATCACATTTAAGTATTCCACCCCTTACACCCCTCCCCCCTTGAAAAGAGTCCCGTTTTGCAGATTGGCTCAATTATCAGGACAACCATACAAACCAAAACAACAAGAATAAGTCTTACGCATTAATAAAGCATTAAACTCTGTAACTTTATGATCTGTGCTTAGCAAACATGAAACATTTAAAACACAGGAAAATATGACACGTTTACAAAAAAATGCGTTTAGATAATATTGCAATTATTATTTTATTATAATAATAAATAATTATTATTTTTTACCATTGAAAATGGTTATCAAGTTGTAGTTGTTATCAAGTTGAGGAATTTATCGAGACACGTGTGAACGTTTGAATTTTGAAAATCTACTGATAACTTTTATTGGAATTTAGCACAGCAAAATTCGGGTAAATTCGGGTTTTTTGGCGGGTGTATGTTTACAAAATTTTAAATATTTCGGAAAAAACCGACTTTAGAGGTGTCCGGTCCTAGGGTGGCCTATGGTTTGGCTACAAAATGGTAAAAAAGTTTGAAAATCGGATAATAGTTGTGACCTGTAGGTCTTTAGATTTTAGATTTGGAATTGTAGAAAATCGTGTGTTTTAGTACATAAAAAGTGATGTAGCTTCTATGATTATTGACCGATCGTCATGGTAATAGTGTTAAAAATGCAGAAGCAGACGAGAGTGCATTCGTTGGAATTTTGAAAATCGGTTAATAATATTTCGGCCGCGTCGAGGCAGTCATCGGGCGCTTTTTCAATGCTTCGATTCTTGCGGGGACTGTAAAATCTGTGAATTTTTTTAACGAGTGAGTCCGGCTTTTAGATTTTTAGGGTTCCGTACCAAAATAGTAAAAAGGAACCCTTATGGTGTGACTCAGTCTGTCTGTCTGTCTGTCACATCTGGATATCTCGAGAACTACTGTTATCAACTTGAAATTAGGAATAGTTTAAGATGACGTTTGCCCAACTATTTTGCAAATAAGAAAGAAATAAAAATTATTTTTTTTTTTCAACAGGGACTGAAAAGGGTCTTAAAAATTTTATGCGGGGCGACTAGGGCATGTGGGATATCATATTTATGAAAGAGCGCTGTTTACAGATTTTAAATCATTTTTAACCGACTTCCAAAAAAGGAGGAGGTTCTATGTTCGTCTGTATTTTTTTTTTTGTGTATGTCCACCGATTACTCGAAGACGGCTGGACCGATTGAAATGATTCAAACGATATTACATTAGGTACACTCCCAAGTTGGTCCCATTTTTTAAAATTTGGAAATCGGTTCAGTACTTTTCAAGTAATTTTGAAAAAAGCACGAAAATAGTATTGAAGATAGTATGATTTTGTGTGAATTACCTCGATGATTGGTCGTATTACTTCTTTGTTTATGAACTGAATAAGATAATTATTTTTTTGTTGGAAGAGGGATATCTTAAGTGTAGTTTTTTAACCGACTTAAAAAAGGAGGTTCTCAGTTTGACCCGTATTTAAGTATGTTTCGCCGCGATTATCTTACGTTTGGCTGAGCCGATTTTTCTACATAATATAATATACTTTATCTACAAGGTACCTACACTAAAAATAAAAAATTGTTTAAAAAAAACAAAAAACCGACTTCAAAAACCTACCTCTAAAAAGCAAGAAATAATATTCGTAATAATAAAAATACGTCTATTGAAGTCGGGTGGGGCTTTTAGAATAAAAAAAAAAGGAATTTGTACTCCAGCCCCACCCGACTTCAATAGACGTATTTTTATTATTACGAATATTATTTCTTGCTTTTTTCTTTTTTTTTTCGACTTATGATGAAAAATGCAAAAAAAAAATACCGTTCCCCCCTCCGAAGTTTGCATAGAGAAAAATCTGAAATAACTCTATGTGATAGTAGTTTATGTAAAGATTACAGGAAAAATAAAACGATGTCTCAATATAACACACTTTTTTAGAAATTCAAAAAACAAACAATAAGTTCATTAGTTCTTCAGTACCCTTAGCACGAACAGCTATCGAAAAAAATAACGCGCGTAAAATCATTCGATAGATAAATTTTGTATTGGAAATTTGTACAGGTCCATCTACCGCCGAATAGCGAAATTAAAATTTCCATAGATATTTCTCTATCGAGTAATTTTACGTGCGTTTTTTTTCTCGATGGCTGTTCGTGCTAAGAATACAGATGGCCCTGACCTTAGAAAAAATAAATTAGTTCAACTACCGGTCAAGAGATGGCGCTGACCTAAGAAAAAAAAATAGTTCCACTATCGGCCAAGAGATGGTGCTGACCTAATACTGCAATAATAATTTAATTATTGTACAGTTCTGCAGTGTATTTATTATAATGGTACGGAAACCCTCGGTGTGCGAGTCCGACTCGCTTTTGACCGGTTTTTAGAGATAGCAACGCTATATTCATTATTATCTTTGATTATTTATACAACGTGTTTTATTATTTAATTGAGACCATGAAATTGAATCGAATAGTATAGGAAATATAATTTTATGTGAAATATGGCAAAACGTAGCGTTTCCTTCTCCACCTCCCACCTCTAAATATGAATTGATTCATCAAGAAAAAATTTAGTAGTAAAGTATAATCTTACTAAAGTAAAAACTTTTGATGATATCTCCAAAACCATACATTTTGGACCACATGTTCTAGGAGTTTTTTTTTATTATTTTGACCTATAGAATATAGCCTCAGAGTTATGGAATATCAAAAAATACAGGTTGTATATCTTTCTTACCTACGACCAAGCTCTACAAAATGATGTCAACGGTGTTACCTGTAACAAAAGAGATAATCAAGGTTAGGTAATTGGGATTTAGAATATACACAATATTGAGATTGATAAATTTTACAATAAATTCGTAGTCCCGGTATCAGCAGACAGAGGTGACGGTGCTGAATCTGGATGGTTAGAAAAGTCGCGCTTCGCTGCCGAAATTGACGAATTTTTCTATTTGTTTTTAGTTCGTAAGCCCGCGACAATATTGCCTACGTCATTTGACATCACGATGAAATGCATGGCACACGGTCGGAATTGGTGTGCAGAGCGAGGATATGGATTTTCACGCGTTAGTTCTAACTTCAAACGAATCTTTTTAAACTTTGCAAAAATCCTGAATCAAGGATTAAAGTAGACATAAAAGTGCAAAAAGATCCATCAATGGATCTTTACAATGGATTTACTGGATCTAGGGGTAAATCATTAAAATTAATGCGAATGATAGGTATTTGTTTTGCTAGTAAAGTTTTTTTGAAACAGGAAAATGCGGGAAAGTACAATAGAAATCAATTCTGATAAAATTTTGTTTGTGATTAACACAAGGTTTCGTAACAACGTCGATATGGATTACTTAGATAACAAATCTCAATAACAAAAGTTACAAATTACACCGACCTTCATTAATATTACTTATTAGATGATTGTAATGTAAGAAATCCAAACTAGGTATAACACTGAAACTAAACTCACTCACAACACTATACACTATACACTCACAACTTACACCCACTTTGTATGATTTAAATAGCTTCTTAAAATCTACTCGTATAATCCTTCATAGTATAAAATTTAACTTCTTTCACTGTTACTGTGTATAAAGTAAATGCTTCTCCAATTGTTTATGTTTCTATTATACTGTTGTTTGTTAACTGCATAATTGCTACGTCAAGAGGGCAGGGAACTAGTGCTCTGAACCACAGGCCTATGGCTTAGCTCGGGTGCCAGTCTCTCGCAATCTTTACACTTAATTATATCTTAAATGTAATATTAAAAATGTAACACTTAAGATTGTTGGAGAAAACAATAAATAAACATTAAACATAAGTTTTTAAATTTGAGATTTTTGCATTCACAATGTATTGTATTTATTTAGTATTGTATTAAACATTAAAACAAAATAGTCTGCCCTAGAGCTAACACACGTCTGCCCTTTTCAATGTTTATTCCTGTTGGAAGAAATTTCAATATGAAATAAGCAGTCTTCTTCTTCTTCTATCGAATGAGGATTAGTGGCCACCTCTGGTGTTAGAGTTTATCAAGCCGCCTGTAAGGCCTCTGACTTTAATTTGAATTTAATTTTAAAAAAAGATACGGTCGTTTATGCTGCAAAAACGCATATTTCGGCACTCTTAAGGGAATCAAAATTCCTAGAACTATGAAATTTGGCAAGTAATATAGCCTTATATACTACAAGCTAGGACTTAGAATACAGGGCAAATACCTATCACATCTCAGGTTTGCTGACGACATCGTCCTTTTTGCGGAGTCAGCCAAAGAATTAGAAGAAATGATACAGAATCTGGACAGCACGAGTAAAAAAGTGGGCTTACACATGAACACAAACAAATCAAAAGTTATGACTAACCATACAAGAAGAGCAATATATGTGTCAGGAAACCAGATTGAATATGTAAAAGAATACAAATATCTTGGAAAACAAATGTCATTTGATGCCAAAAGTAACGAAATAGAGGTAGAGAGAAGAATCAACTGCGCATGGCAAAAATACTGGTCACAAAAAGAAATCCTCAAAGGAGACTATCACATAAAACTCAAAAGAATAGTAATGGACACCTGTATTCTACCAAGTCTAACATATGGAAGCCAAACATGGACATACACCAACAAAATAAAAAACAAAATCCTGTCATGCCAACACTCCATGGAAAGGAGTATGTTACATCTAAGGAAAATACAAAAAACAAGAAACGAAGAGATTAGAAGAAGAACTAAACTGACAGACGCCCTTCAGAACGCTCTACGTCTGAAGTGGAACTGGGCAGGTCACATCTCCAGATACAAAGATAAGAGATGGACGCTGGAGGTAACAAAATGGTTGGGGCCTGAAGGAAAAAGAAACAGAGGCAGACCATACAAACGGTGGGCTGATGATTTAATAGAAACCGCTGGGCCAAACAGGATGAAGGTTGCCCAGGACAGGAAAAATTGGCAAGGGATGGAGGAGGCTTTCACCCAGAAGGGATCCATATAATTATTTAGTTTGAAATAATACTAACAATTTAAAATTAAAAAGTTTATTTCAGTACAAACACTTGTCATCATTTGAAATGTAAAAATTATTATGGAACAAATAAAGCTCTATTATTATTATTATTATAATACAAGCACAGACATAAGTACTTGTTGTATGGTCTGTGACTACAGGCAAGTACAGGGGAAAAACTGAAAACTTTACATTTGCAATTGAATCATAAAAATAGTATTTATTTAAATACCAACAAATTTGCACGGAACAGTGTCATTGAAGAATACATCAGAGAGAGTAGTATACGATGTTTTTTATGTGCCGCAAATAGCATTCTCACACACCATACTTTAATATCTTTGATATACATTTATAATCAGATTAATCATCATCATGATAATCAATAAAGATAAGATTTCGTTTTTTCTATAAAAGAGTAAATAATGTTAATATTTCTACAGTGTTTTAATACTACAATTAGTGACCATGCGTGTCTTATTAATTCTGGTTTTGGTTCTAGGAGCCGTTGTAGGTAAATCTTACTTTTTTATTATTCTACATTACTTTTAAATCTACTTTGTGATTAAAATCAATATAGGTACATTGTTTATAAACAATGCATTTATATTGTTGTCGCCTTTCACACAGGCGTTATATTATATATACCCAGCACAGAAGTCATGGAATTTATTTAGATTATTATCTAACAATTTTACATTATAACTAGATATTATTATTTTACAGCTGCCCCTAGGCAGGTTCAAAGGATTGTTGGCGGTGGCACAGCCGATATCAGCCTCTACCCTGAAATAGTCGCTCTATTGTTCTCTCTCGGTACAACCAACTATAGGCAGGCATGCGCTGGCATCATCATTAACAACAGATCCATCATGACTGTTGCACACTGCATTATGTAAGTAAAGTAGTATAGTATTTTATTTATGGCTAATACCCAAAGTGCGGCTACACCTAGTTCTAAACGGCTAAAACTAGGTGTAGCCAATAGCTGCTTGTTGAACCTAGGTGTAACCGATTTGCTCACGGCTAATACTAGGTCGGTTAAACCTAGGTCTAGCCTTCTTTGTGCTTCTACTAAGAGGGAGTAATTTATGGGGTATTAAGAAAGTTATTTCTGTTGTCTGTTAAAAAAAATAACCACGAAAGGCTCACACTCCACTGCGCTTCGCGATCGCCTTAAATTTCTTACCAATATTCGGTTCGGCACCTACAGGAGTAAAGCAGAACGGTTTACACATAGGTTTAACCAACAGCTACCGGCTACACCTAGTTGATGCCGGCTAAAACTATGTGTGGCCGCACTTTGGGTATCAGCCGTGACAGGTACATAATTAGACTTAAATGTAGTTTTGATTGGCATTCAATTTACTGATATTTTTTTACAGTCATGACTCGCCTCAACGGTGGCGTATACGTGCTAGGTCCACTAATGCCAACAGCGGTGGCACCGTCTACAACGCCAATCAGTTTTACACTCATCCCAACTTTGACTTTAGTACCATGGCCAATGATATCGCTATTATTCGCCTGGCTACCAATATTAATTTTGATTTGAACAACATCCGAGCTGCAAGCATTGCTGGTTCCAGCTATAGTTTAGAAGAGAGGGAACTTGTTCGGGCTGTTGGTTGGGGAGCTACCCAGGTCAGCATTATCTTATTTAATAAGTAGTAATTAATAAAAAAATCGTTAAATCACTAAATAGCCCTATAATATTAACAGCTGTTTGCTGCAATACGAGTAAAATGTTCCGGATTCTATGCCGGTAGATTTTGACAGATACGTCCAGTTAGTGTTTAAGTTATGATGCAGATAGTTCCGATAGTGTAATTATTAGGGGTTTGGGACTAAATGGTTGTTGGCAGTTGTAGAGAATTTTTATTCTTGTTTATCCAAAGTAAATCTACTTTGTCAGCCAAACAAGCCACGCCTACCCTGGGTTATGTTCAAATGTTACCAATTGATTGATTTTCCTGATTTTGAAAAATACCTTTTTTCATTGCAGGAAGGTGGAGCACACTCTGCTCAATTGAGACACGTTCAGCTTCTAACCATTACCCAAGCAACCTGCGTCAATAGTTACAGTGCTTTAGGGCTGACAGTTACTAGCGAAATGGTGTGCGCTAGCGGCGATGGTGGAGACCAGTGCCAGGGCGACGCAGGCGGCCCACTCTTCCACACTGGAGTCGTTGTCGGCCTCAGCTCCTTTGGATATGGCTGTGGTCAAGCGGGCTACCCTGGTGTCAACACCCTTGTATCCAGTTTCAGAAATTGGATTGATGTCAATGCTTAAGCGAGAACTATGGAATGCTATGTTCAGTTAGAAAGAAAAATCACCACTCTTAACAAAATGTCAAAATCAAATCAAGTTAACAGATTCACTCGTATAATGTTTTGATTTTTTAATTAATTAAATTACAACAATAATAATATTAATAATACATACATTATTAAATTTCTTAAACAGAAACCTATTTAGGTTTAACCATACACTGTCTGCATTCATCATCTTGTACAAAAATAAATCTATAACAATCAAAAAAATTGTAGGATAATAAATAAATGATTTGTGTTTTCATTCTTAATCTATTTGGTCATTCTTAAAACTAAACCTCTTTTGTATGGATTGTTGAATATTTTAGTCTTAGAGTAAGACGCGTTTCTGTTCCAGACGCGATGCTCGAAGATTTTAGTAGATCATTCTTCACAGCAGTCAGTTGCATGAATATATATAGTAAAAAATATAGACCGCCAATTTAAGAACGATAGGCACCTAGTCGTTTTTAGGGTTCCGTACCAAAATGGTAAAAAGGAACCCTTATGGTGTGACTGTCTGTGTGTCTGTCACAGCTGGATATCTCGAGAACTACTAATGGTATCAACTTGAAATTTGGAATAGTTTAAGATGACGTTTTCCCAACTATTTTGCAAATAAGAAAGAAATAAAAAAATCAATATTTTTTTTACAACAGTGACTGAAAAGGGGTCTTAAAAATTTTAAGTGGGGCGACAGGGCATGTGGGGTATCATATGAAAGAGCGCTGTTTGCACATTTTAAAACTTTTTTTTTTGTTTATGTAGGCCGAGTTTTCGACTTATGATTAAAAATATAAAAAAAATACCTTTCCCCCTCCTTTATCTCCGAAGTTTGCAAAGAGAAAAATCTGAAATAATTCTATGTGATAGTACCTAGTTTATGTAAAAATTACAGGAAAAATAAAACGATGTCTCAATATAACATACTTTTTTAGAAATTCAAAAAACAAACAAAAAATTATTTAGTTCCTCTACCAGTCAACAGAAATGGCCCTGACCTAAGAAAAATTTATTTAGTTCTACTATCGGTCAAGAGATGGCGCTGGCCTAAGAAAAAAAATAGTTCCACTATGGAGATGGTGCTGACCTCATACTGCAATAATAATTTTATTATTCTACAGCTCTGCAGTGTATTTATTATGATGCACAGTAACTTGTTGTATGGTCTGTTATGTATGATGGTACGGAAACCCTCGGTGCGCGAGTCCGACTCGCGGCTCTTGACCGGTTTTTTTATATAAAAAGTTGCTAGGTTTTTTTTCAATAAATTTTAAACAACAAAATTTATTAAAAACATGACTGCCCTGCCAAAAACCCCTTATTCCGTCTACGTAACTTTTTTTCATAACTCCTACGAAAAAGCGAAAAAGGATGCTTTTTTTCTCGTTTAATAACTGGTTATCAAAATATAAGAAACCTTAATTGCTTAGTTTGGGGCTAGATGGCGCTGTGTGAAATTGTCCAAGCATTTATTTATTTATATTTATTTATTTAATTCAACTTTCATAACTGTAAAATATTTACTGTTTCATAACTAGATATTTTTTAATAGGTCCAACGAAAAAGTATGTATTTTTCTCGTTTAATAACTGATTATCAAAAATTAAAATAGGTAATTAACTTAATTCAACTTCCATAGCTGTAAAATATTAAATGTTCCATAACTTGATAAATTTTCATAACTCATACCGTGTAAATCTTTCAAACGGTCGACATTGAGAAAAAATGGTTCAGTTCCATGTATGGCGAGCCACCCTCAATCTTTAATGATATTTATATGTAAAAATTGTAAAGTGATTTACAGAGTTCATCTACCTACTAATATTTAACTGTGTAATCCTAATAGATTTGAAATAAAGTGCCTGTGGCATACGGACGGAGAGACAGATAGACATGACTATAATCTATAAGGGTTCCGTTTTTTGCCATTAGGCTACGGAACCCTAAAAAGCATAGTCTATTCTTAATTTAATAACCGGTTACGAAATATGAAAAAAAAAACCTTTTTTTCGTAGTCTGTTACGAAAAGTTACAAAGGCGGACAATACCGGGTGTAACAAGACACTTAACGAAGCCGAGGTCTACGTATTCTGCCCATCAGGCCCGGATCTAGGGAGGCACTTGCCCTGGGCGGCGAATACTAGGGGGCGGCCGGCGGCCGGACGCAAGACCGGCCAGCGAGACTTGCTGGCTGTTGGCTGGGCTGCAGGGGCGGCCCTAGGGCGATGCAAGCGGTGCGACCGCACTGGGCGCCCTCTGACTAAAAATCACGCTGCGCAGCCATTTTTGTACTATAAACAGAGAAAATTACAAGATTTTCGTACTAATATTATAAATGCGAAAGTCAGTTTGTTTGTAACGCCTTCACGTCTCAACTACTCAACCGATCATCGTGAAATTTTGCATACATATTGTCAGTGGTGCAGAAAAGGACATAGGGTATAGGTACTAACTTTCATCCCGAAAAATGGAACTCATGACCATCATATCGTATGGCCGACAATCGAGGTAAAATTACAAGGTTAGTTATATATTCTGTGCCAAAATCGCGCTGCGCGGCCGGCCCTTCTTTTTACTATAAACACAGAACATTACAAGATTAGTGGATTAAACTGGCTAAAAATTGCGCTGCGCGTGGCCGTTTTTAATATTCAGCCTAAATTTTAATGTTAGTGGATGAAACATACTAAAAATTGAGCTGCGCAGCCGTTTTTTTTACTATAGACAGGCGAAATAACCAGATTAGTGGATGGAACTGACAAAAAATCGCGCTGCACGGCCGATTTTTTTATACATTATGTTAAAACATACATAAAAAAAACCGTCGACTTGAGAACCTCCTCCTTTTTTTGAAGTCGGTTAACGAGATTGGCAAAATAACAAGATGTTGGATAAAACTGACAAGAGGGGGGTGGGGTGTTGTAATTTGTTTCCTTCCTAAAGGGCGGCAAATTGCATTCTGCCCCCCTTTTTGAAAACGTAGATCCGAGGCTGCTGCCCATCATCAAATAAAATAAATAAATAAATAAAAATAGTTTATTTCGTTACCAAAAAATACATATTTTTATTATTGGGACCAACCCAGTAGGCATTCGAGATGCCTGTGGCAGGCAGCCCCGCTCTTCCATATCTTATTAATTGAGAATGTATCAGTTACACTTGCTTTACATTATTAACATTTTTACTTAAAATAGTATGAAAAGCTTTATTAATAAAAATGATACTAAATACACAGCTTATGTTCACTCAAGTGTGTGTGTGATTGTGTGTGTGTGTGTGCGTGTGTGTGTGCTTGTGCGTGTGTGTGACAGTGGTAATGCTAATGATTAGGGAAATAGCCATTCTATCAAAGTTTTTTTGAGATTATAAGACTTTAGTTTATGAATGCCAATTTTAGCATTTAACATATTATTATTATTGTAAATTGTAGGAGCAAGAACTAAATATTGCCGTTGTATAAATATAGTTACATATCATCAGGACCATTTCTGTTCAAAATTATTGCTGGGAAACGATTTTAAATTTTTGGTGTTAAAAAGGCATTGCATACATTACCACGCAATGTAACGCGTACAACAGGCCGCGCCTGTGAGTGAATGCTACACAGTTGCGTGCGGCCGAGTTGAAGGCAACGTTTATTGTGCGTGCTTATGAAATACTAAAATAAATAAGTAATGACGTTTTGAAGTCATTGTTTTTTACGAATTACATAAAATTTTGATAATGTTTCTGTAGACAAAAATTAGGAAAAAACGAATAAAATAAGATTTCATAAAAATTTAAAAAAAAAAAAATATTTTGACCTTCAATAACTTCGTAGCTATTGGTTTCCCAGGTATAGTCTGAAAGACAAAAATGATCCTGATGATGGGCGGAATGCGTGGATATCGGCTTCGTTGAGTGTCTTGTTACACCCGTTATAATTCTTTTTTGGTAACCAGTTATTAAACGAGAAAAACAACATCCTTTTTCGTAGGAGTTACGAAAAATAGTTATGTAAACAGAATAATGGCCAAAAAGAAACAGTAAATAAAAAGAAAAAGAAAAAGTTAAATAACAGGTGTCATCGCAGTCGGGGACCACTCGTATTAAAAATTGTTCCTTAAAACGGTCCCTGGCGTATGGTGCATCTAAAGGCCTCCGAAAAAAAAAGAATTCATTAAAAACAGCCCTGCCAAAAACGAACTTAGTAAAAATAAAAAGTTACTAGATAGCTACAGTCAGCAATGAAAATCGCTTATCACTTTAGTACTTTGTCATAGCAACTTTTTGTCAGATGCCTCATTTCTCAAAAAAATTGACATGACAAAGTACTAAAGTGCTAAACAACTTTCGTTGCTGACCGTACCAAGTATCATTGGTCGGAGGCTCCGTTGTTACCTATCTTGTTACCTCTTCTTATTTTTTACTCTTGAAAGTGGCGCCGTACGGTCGCCATATTGTTTTTTTTTAAATATACCCAGTGTCACTTGGGATGGTGTAAGGATTCTAACGATACCCCATACCTACATTTTAGAAAAAAAAAAAAAAAAAAAAAAAAAAAGTTATGGTGGAATAGAGAAACTTACATACCCACAAAAATATTACTTACACCCTGAACACTACACTATCTGTTTTTAACCGACTTCAAAAAAAGGAGGAGGTTCTCAGTTTGGTCACGTTCGGTTGATCTTTTTTCATTTTATTTTTTTATGTTTGTTATCTTATAACAATTTTATTGTCAATTATAAACCAATTTTATAAAAATTATTTTTTTGTTTGAAAGAATAGTTTCAAATTGGTCTCATTGTCATAAGGTCAGGATCAGCCTTTCTATTGTCTTATTTCAAAATCTATCGCAATCGCTTTCAGGATGTAACACATTGAAGCTTCTTTTTGGTGCAAATAAAAACTTACCAAAGAAATGCAGCAATGTATCACATCCACCTGTCAAACAAAAGCGATTGCGATAGAATTTTTATTAGACAATAAGCCCCCTGGTTATCCTGGAGAAATCAAGTGAACTCTTTAGTATTATAGGCACACCTATAGCGATTTTGGTATTTTCTTAAGTAACTCATGCATTTGCTTTCGGGAAGTACCAATTTTTTAAAGTGCAACTAATGATGAATACCATAGATGATCATCGGAACTATTAAATAACAAGTTTTGTTACCTCATAACTTTGTCAATTAATCGATTTTAGATTTTTTTTTATTTAAAAGCATATAATTTCAAATTGTTTCCATTGTCATAAAGTCAGGATCTGGTGATGGGATCCTAAAAAAATCAAGGGAACTCTTCAGTTAATATATTATAGGCACAACTATAGCGATTTTGGTATTGTCTTAAGTAATTTGTGCATTTGCTATCGGGAGGTACCATTTTGGTGAAGTGGAAATGAGACCATATTGTTATGATCATTGGAACTATTCAATACTGAGTATTTCAATGGTGCGATACGATTACTTAAATATGGTTGCTATAGGCTATTTATGCTCGTCATAATGCATTATGGTGAAGTGGAGCTAATAGTGCACGAAGGGTTCCGTACAAAAATACGTAAAAAACACGTTTGTTGTACGGTTCATGAGATACAGCCTGGTGACAGACAGACAGATGGACAGTGGAGTCTTAGTAATAGGGTCCCGTGCATGTTTTATGATATGTGTATCTAGTGATGTGTATATTATTTCTTGCTTTTTATAGGTATTTGATTTTGAAGCTGTTTTTGTTTTTATTTTCGGTTTACTGTTTTATAAACAGTTTTTGGGCATTCTTGTAAAAAACCTTACATAACCGTCTCTTAATCTTCAGTTACAGTAATCGTGTTCAGTCAAAAGCACATCAAGTTATTATACAAAACTGTCATTACGCAACCTGTAACGCTCGGTTCTGTAATATTTTGTTACAAATATGTAACATCAATGCGCACCACTTAATGACAAGAAATAATGGAATTGCAAAAGAGATGCCCCGGCGTCGTCTCAGTTTGATTATTATTGATGGTTGAATAGTGAAAAAGACCTAGAGAGTGGACAAAACCATTACGAAAAATACAGTAAAAATCGTCATTAAAAAAAAAATAAAGAATAATGAAAGCTATGCGGTTATTGTCAAAATTCCCGGCTATTTTTAAGAAATAATATCCATATTTAAATATTGGTACGATAATCAGAAGAACTATGTAAAGTGGGCTGGCTCACAGTCGGATGTGTACGGGTTGCAATGTGGGGTGAGACAGGGGGGATTAAGCTCACCCAAGCTTTTCAACCTGTACATTAACAGACTAATCGAGAAGCTCAGCAGCACCTATATAGGTTTCCATGTTGGTGGTGTATGTATTAATAATATTAGTTACGCCGACGATATGGTGCTGCTGAGCCCATCGATAGGAGCCCTGAGAAGACTAGTTCATATGTGTGAAGAATATGCGGTGGCTCATGGGCTCAAATACAACTCTCTTAAAAGTGAATTCATGGTGTTTCAGGCGGGAATCAACGGAGTATACCTCCTGTCACTCTCGGAGGCATAAAATTGAAAAGAGTTGACCAGTTTAAGTATTTGGGCCACTGGGTCACTGACAACTTGTCAGATTCTGTGGATGTGGAGAGGGAGCGTAGGGCGCTGTGTGTTCGCTGTAATATGTTGGCTCGCAGATTTGCACGGTGTAGTAAACAAGTTAAGATAACGCTTTTTAAAGCTTACTGTCAATCTTTCTACACGTGCGGTCTGTGGGTGAACTTTACGCAGCGGACATATAGCGCTCTACGCGTCCAGTATAATAACGCGTTCAGGATGTTGTTTGGCCTGCCGCCGCGCCACTGTAGCGCGTCATTGATGTTCGCCGAGGCGCGTACTGATTGTTTTTATACAATCATCAGAAAGCGCTGCGCCTCGCTGTGGGCACGCGTGCGCGGCAGCTCAAACAGATCCTGAGCACGTTGGCTAACCGGTGGGACTCCCCACTGTTGCGCCGCTGGCTGGAGCTTCATGCCCCTGTCACTAGCTATGACATTCTATAGCGCAGGAGCCGCATCGGTGGCCAAATTATAATTTATAATTTGTTTTGTTTGTGTCCTTAAAATTACTAACACTAGAATAAGTTTCGCTGTAACTAACACCTTGTATGGATTTTATGTCCGAAATAAAATAAATTATTATTATTATATTATAAGATGACAGAAAATTTTTCCGCTTGGTGGCGCTGCTGTAGATGGAGACCTATCGTGCAAATTTTCTGTCATAATGCCATTCCCTCGCGTCATGTATATCCCTCTTTAGAAACGGGATGTATTTAATAGCACTTTAGATTTGATAAAACCAGCTATAATAGTAGTTTATGCTGATGCATAATACCTAGTTATGTGCAGTTTCATACACTACTTTATCTACACTCATACATTTGGGACTGAACCTACTAAATAAAAGATCAACGTTAGAAAAGAGAGAGAGACTTTGGTTGTATTAGCTATGTAACTATCTACCTTGTAAAAAGTCATTTCCTTAGCTGCATCTAAAATAATTTTGCAGTAATTTTTGTTTTTCACATTTTAAGCAAGAATAAAAATCACCTACGAAATTCAGTAAGTATACTTAACAAAATGTAAAAATTGAAATCAAAATTCAAAACTTTTTTTGTAATGCTCTAAAAATGGCGCGCATTCCATTATAAAAAAGGAGATGAGTGCATTCTTGCAAACTAATCGCAATAAGCGCACGCGCCTACCACTCGCGCTCTACGCCTAATCGGAGATATGCTCGCCCACGATTCCGAGACCGATCTATTTGCTTACAGATATTCGTTATTTAATATTTAATCAATAATGACTAGATGAATTGTTGACATTGACATTTGTAATTTTCCGATGACTAAATTTTGACATTTTGTAGAGTACTATGTATTGACATTTAATTTGACATTATCTTGCTTTCTTTATTTTGACAATTTATATTCAAATTTTAAAATATTTTACCCATATTGACATCTTTGCTTTTAATTTTATAATGTAGTGTGCATGAAATTATGTGTAATGTTATTTTTTATGTGCAATGTACTAATATAAATACCTAATACTAATATAATGTATAATACTAATATAATACCTAATATCTAGCTTGCTGGCGATTTGGGCCTTACTGTAAGTCAACATGTAAACTTTTAATAAATAAAATAAAATAAAGTCATCGATCACCATAGAGTGCATTATAATCATGGAAAGTACGTGGGAAAATATCGTTGTTTTTTTTTAAATATCACGGCACTACCTTCTTCTTGGATTTGCCCTGTATCGTAATGAGAAAAAAAGTTATTTTATGATGCAGCTGAATGCATCGTAATGAGTGTATTTTTTTAATTTTACCTATTCACGAAAATAAAGTACGTATTTATATTACCTTTTTTGAATTCATATTTGGAACATTACGTTGTGAGTGTAGATAAAATTGTATATCATCATAATAATGATAGATCTATAATTTAATACTATCACTACAAAAATAATGATTTGCACGTAAACAATTTTGTCAGCACTTTAAAATAAATAATAGATCTATAATTTAATATTATCACTACAAAAAAATGGTTTGCACAATCTTGTAAGATAAAAGTCCTTTAAAAATTGGATAAAAAAAATGGTTTGCACTATAACTGTGTCCCAACTCCGAAAACATTTAGTTTCTGTACAACCATATCTGACTGACCACTGTTAAAATGAGAGGGCAAGATGATAACAACTTGTGGCATAATGCATAGTTGCTACACGCCAGCAGGTCAGTTCTGGCGTTGTTGGTCACAATGGAACCTAACCTCCTCCTCGGCTCCTCTCTCGCTGCGCCCGCTCGTCGTCGCACCTAGTCGTCTGTTTACCAGCACTAAAGTTATAAAATTAATTTGTATGGTGCAAAATATTAATTTTAAAGCTAAGCAATTAAATTGTATAGTGCAAAGTATTAATTTTAAAGCTTAGCATATTTATAGTGGCAAACATTATTTTTATTGTTCATTCAATAAATTTTGAAGCTAAACATTTTAAAGTGTGTTACATTATTTTTAAAGTGCATTTATATATTCCTCTTTAGAAACTGGATTGTCAGCAATGCGTAAACGACAGCTAACTATCAAGATTGAAGCTCTTTTCAGATTCCCTCCAAATAATAAGTTTTTGCTGACTTTATCCCGCTTGGTGGCGCTGCTGTTGTAGAAGACCTTTTGTACGTGTGCATTATGGGTTATTATTCCCGGTTAATTAATTATGTCTAAAAATGGTTGTTAATAATAATTATTATTATGGAACTTGGACAGTAAACGAATTAAAGATTATAATCATAATCATCATTTATTGCAAAAATATGGTACAACAAGATGTCAAACAGAAATATCCGCATATTTTACCTTTGGAGGCATGCAATTTAAAAAGAATTAAACGCTGGTATTTATCAAAAGTATTAGGATTGAAGAAAACCAAAATGTGTTGGGAGAAAAATTTATATTTACGAAAATTCGCTTATAAGTATTTACTAAATTCCCAAACTGTTAGGCGTACGCGTTGGAGTAACTACCTACCTACCACTTTTCAGGGAAAAAAACGGGGTTACTAATGATTCACTATTCCAGCAGTATACACCATTTTATTGTTTCACAGGAAATTGATTTCGCTTTACGTATATTTAACTAAAAAATACTTTGATTAAATGGGTAACGTTACATACCATTAGCATGATGTGTACTACGCGTTCACTTCTTCATTGCCGCTACCTCCCTGCCCGCTTCGTCATACCGCACCCCCTGCGTCGCCTTTCTAGTACGGCTAGCAATGCAAAGCTTAATTTTTGTTTCTGTTGATTTAATCATTACGTTCGTTATTTGTGTTGTTATAATGTTTAAAAGGGTAAAGTTCCTACATAATAGCGAACCTAACTTATAAGAAAATAAATGACACTCTTTGAACAAGAAAAAATGAAAAACAGTTGAAAAATATGATTACTTTTTTGTCTACAGTACCGTTAGCTGTGACGTCATAACGGTCGTCGACGGCAATGACGAAGTGAACGCGTAGTATAATGCCATTCTCTTTAACAAAATGGCAAAGATAGTGCATAGGTAGGTACCTATTAAAAAGTGATTAGGTAGTTGGCTATCTAAATTATCACTATTTTGATACACAAAATTATTAATTTAATCATAAATAGTATCTTTTATTTGATCTAGTAATCTAAGCTCAATAAAATTAAAAATATCATAACACAAATAATATGCAATATTATAAAACCAAGAGGTATACAAGCTACTCTAAAAGTTTAATATGTTTACGATTTTTATTAGTATTTCGTTATATCATTCATTAGTCATTACCCAATTGCAGTTTGTATTGTAGAGAAAAGAGAGAAAGAGAAAGTTTATTAGAAATGACGTCCTGTGTAGTCAAATGGTGTAAAAGACGCAAAGAAGGCAGTAAAAATATGCAAAAATAACTTATCATATTTTTTCGTTTAAGTATAGTAAATATCTATGAGTCGCACTTATAAGCAACCAGTGCTCAGACGCTTTGTGCTGCATAATGAAATGCCAGCATTTTTAGTTCCATGCACTTAGTTGTACTTTTCGTGTGGTGCCATTTTTTGAGCGCAATGCTTGTTCCATAGATTTTAGTTCGCTAGTGGTAAGTAGTTTTCAGGGTTTATAATAATTTCCCAGGATTGTATGCATGGTAGACCTGGATGGTACCCTCTACGGCTACCATATTCGGCTTTTTAAAAACATTACCAAATACTCTGTATAAATGTATTGGCGGTACTAGTTGACGGCTACTTGCTCTTAAAGCTCAAAATCCCATATAACTTTCTGTTTCATATTGTTTTTTTTTCTGTTTCATGTTTAAATTAATAGGCAATTCCACATTCCTACTTACATCTCAACGCAAAACATTGTTTATTTTGGATTCCTGTATTTTAAGTATGTACTTAACTTGTATGTAACAGTGTTGAGGGCCTGTTTCACAAAATCCGATTAAATTCAAATACTAGACGAGTAATTTCATATAAGTTCTGTCTCATTTTTAAATTAAACCAGAAATTAGTGCCTAATCATAGATTGTGAAATAGGCAGTTAGGCGCTAAGTATTGACTTGCATAAGGAAAATTAAAACATTATGATGCATGGGTAGAGATAAAATCAATTATATGACCACTAAAGGATTATATTGATAATAAGATGTTACGATAAGATTTTGATTTTTCTATAAAAGAATAGATAAGTTTTTTTATTTTACTAAAGTATTTTTGGTCACGAGAACATGCGCGTCCTACTTATACTGGGTTTGGCTATAGGAGCCGTTATCGGTAAATAAATTGAAGTAATTAATAAGGGAAAACCGAGCAAAAAAATTACAGTGTTATACAAATGTGTGGCGTATAAAAAATCGACCTTTACAATAATAATATTGGAATAGTCTTTGTAATTAATTATTCATTCATATTTTTTTTATGTTTCAGCGGCCCCTAGGCAGCATCAAAGAATTGTTGGGGGGAGCCCTACGTCCATCAACTACTATCCCGCAGTAGTCGCTCTATTGTTTTCCTTTACTGCAAGCGATTACAGGCAGACTTGCGCGGGCGTCATCCTGAACAACAGATCAATCTTGAGCGGTGCACACTGTTCTTAGTAGGTTTTCAATTTTTTTTTGTACTAATATTTTCTTGAGTCACAGCACTTCTCTTTTCTTCTTTCATTGTTCCGTTTAGTTTTTCCTATCTGTAATGTAATCTATATGTCATTCCACAGTCAAGACGCACCGTTCAGATGGCGTATCCGTGCTGGTTCCACCAATCCCAACGAGAATGGCACCGTCTTCGATGTATCTCAGATCTTCACCCACAACAACTTTAATCTCCGCACCTTGGACAGCGATATTGCTATTCTTCGCGTCGTTGGCAACATCATCTTCGCTCCTAACGCCATCCAGCCAGCAAGTATTCCTGGTTCCAACTACAATCTTGGAGACACCCAGCCCGTCTGGGCTGTTGGATGGGGAGCAACTGTGGTCAGTGTAATTTTAAAACAATTTTTATCAAACCCCCAGCAGCGGCCCGGCACACAACAATATAATATCTATTGTGTCTCATTTTCCGAGGCTTGAAGGGTTAGAGTTTAATTAAACTTCATGTAGATTCTGTTTATGATTAAAGTTTTCTATTATCCCGCACAAATAGGTAGGTATTCATTTTCTGTTAAATTGTATATTAAAATTTGTTGTATACGTTTGTCCTCAATAGCAGTTTTATTACGTAGGTACCTATAAATAATGCGTGTTATAAAGTTGTTTTTTTTATTCAGGCTGGAGGCGAGTTTTCAGAACAGTTGAGGGACGTTCAGCTTTGGACCATCAACCAAAATGTCTGCAAGACGCGTTACGCTGAAGTCGGAATGGAAATCACCAACAACATGGTGTGCTCTGGTTTGCTGGACACTGGCGGTCGCGACCAGTGCCAAGGTGACGCCGGTAGCCCAATCTATCACCACGGGATCGTGGTCGGCCTCAGCTCTTTTGGTTATGGATGTGGTCAACCGCGCTTCCCTGGAGTCAACATTCGCGTATCACAGTTCACACCTTGGATTCAAATGAATGCTTAACTTTAAGAAGAAAGTCCCTGAATGTTATTTTTTCATGATTAAAGTCGGTATTTTTGTGACATACTTAATAATGTTTTTTATTGCCATCCATTATTCATAAAACTTAAATGTAACAATTTATTTAATACGGATGAATTTACAGCTCTTCGTATACAGGTATACCCTTAGAAGAAATACAATATAAAAAAGATAGGTTAGGTAGGTACCCGTTTAGTCGTTACTATTATAAGCTACCATCATTTTCTGTCGCTCGCCATCTTTTCATTTATTATTTTCCCTATGTACACTATTATCACAGTATTAAGTCCACGGTACAAAGAAGAAGCCACAAGAAAGAAATATAGGGCGTTTTATATGTCTTCCTTTAGTTTTCGATATAATTAATAAAATTGAATGTAAGTACAAAAATAATTTATGTAAGTATAAAAAAAGCTAATTTCAATGTCTAAAAATAAGGAAATCATAACTTATCTTATCACTATCATCATGGTAAAGGTAATGGTAATCTACTTTGATAACCTTTAAAATATAGACAAGAAAAAATACACCACAATTCATTTATTCGGTGAGTAGGTACCTACCTGCTTACCTAAAATTTTGGTTAAAATTACCAAATGAATCAGGATAAATACTTTGTAATGTAGGTAGGTAATCTAATAAGCGCTTTGTATGGAAACATAATATGTTAGCTTTTAAGGCATGTTTGAATAAAAAAATAAAAAAAATAAGAATACATAAATTAGATCTTCAATAGTCTCTGACTTCATAAAGGTAGAGTTTTAGCTATTTCAATTTTATTTATTCATTTCATAACGATTTTATTTATTTATTAATTTTATTAGTCTTCGGAAGACCATCAAAAAGACAAACAGCATAATATCTTATATATGATAAACAGTGTACGGTTTACACCGCACAAATGAGGTCACCGCGTCAGCGTTTTAATAATTAACTACATAATTTCGTTCGTTACAATAATTTCGCAATAAAATATTTAGTCACTTCATTTCATTGGCAATGTGAACTCATATCAAGCAAATAAACATTTTTAAAATCATCAAGGATTTATCATTTATATCAAGATCCAGCAAGTTAGTAAAGTGGCAGATTCAAGGCACCACTTTACAAATAGTATATTAATATTCAGCAAATTATAGGTCTTCAGTTTATAATGATGAATTAATAGGTATATAGTAGGTTCTTCCTCATTTGAAAATTAATTTAAAAAAACCGGTCAAGCAAGAGCGAGTCGAACTCGCGCACCGAGGGTTTCCGTACCATCATAATAAATACACTGCAGAGCCGTAGAATAATAAAATTATTATTGCAGTATGAGGTCAGCACCATCTCTTGGCCGATAGTGGAACTATTTTTTTCTGAGGCCAGCGCCATCACTTGACCGATAGTAGAACTAAATATTTTTTTCTTAGGTTAGGGCCATCTGTTGACTGGTAGAGGAACTAAATATTTTTTTGTTTGTTTTTTGAATTTCTAAAAAAGTGTGTTATATTGAGACATCGTTTTATTTTTCCTGTAATCTTTACATAAACTACTATAACATAGAATAGGCTTGTTTCCATTAAGAATAAATATAATGGATAGGGGTTTATAATGATTAATTATATTATGGAGAAAATAACAAACAATTTTAATTATTAAAAGCGTTAAAGATTAAAAATATTTTTAAAAAATAAATTTCGTAAAATGCAACCTTTAGTCACGTGACAGTGAACACCAATCAGAAAGCGTTACGTCACGCCGTGCAAAACTCCAATCTTGTCTTTGACGTTTCGAGTATCACTACCGGAGGCGTGTTCCAAACCTACACTCCGAGTGCAACCTAACCACAACCGAACGCAAGTTTTAGCCACTTTTTCCGTATTTCTCCATTGTTTGGAACATATATAAATAACTGGTTTGGCGTTTTTATAGTCGTGCTATCACACTGGGGCACTATACAGTACTTATAATATGAGAAATTCATTTTTAAACGATAAAAACTAGCTATAACGTACGAAGACACGATCGCTCTTTTGTTTGTTTTGCACGGCGTGACGTCATTCAAGACGCCATGACAGTCTTGTGCGTTTTGGAACCAAATTAAAATTGGTTTTTTACAACGCGAAATTTATAATGTAAACGCTCGATTAAAAATAAATAAACTTTTTTTTCGATAAAATGCCTAATAAGCTAAAATATTAAGCAGTTATTGAAATTTTGTCAACTAGCCTATTATTTCAGATTTTTCTCTTTGCAAACTTCGGAGATAAAGGGGGGGGGGGGGGAACGTATTTTTTTTACATTTTTCATCATAAGTCGAAAACTATGCTGCCTAAAAAAAAAGAAAAAAAATATTTGAAAATGTGCAAACAGCGCTCTTTTATATGATACCCCACATACCCTAGTCACCCCACTTAAAACTTTTAAGACCCCTTTTCAGTCCCTGTTGTAAAAAAATATTTATTTTATTATTTCTTTCTTATTTGCAAAATAGTTGGACAAAGGTCATCTTTAACTATTCCAAATTTCAAGTTGATACCATTAGTAGTTCTCGAGATATCCAGGTGTGACAGACAGACAGACAGACGGACTTAGTCACACCATAAGGGTTCCTTTTTACCATTTTGGTACGGAACCCTAAAAAGAGATAACTACCAAATCAACTCAATCCTGTAAAGAGACATGTAATAGTAGATCGCAAGTGATTTCCATACCTACAAAGATTTTTTTATTTGTCAAGATTAATTTATTTCATGATTGATCCTGACACACTAATTAATTAAAAATAATCACAACATTTTGACTCTATCTATTAAGATAAAGGTCCTTAATCATAATCAAGAGCAAATTTAGATAAGTTAAAACCATATAAAAATAATGGGAAATTATTGAAATCAGTGTGTAGGACCCAAGACCCAAACCATGAGAGTATTATTTGCATTATTGTTGGTAGTGGTGGCCATTGCAGGTAAACCATGTTTGTCATGTCAAATACTTTGAAATTCTATAGTTCACTTTATCTCTGTGTGTATTGTTTGGGCACCAAGTAGGTACTTTATAAACGTCGAAAATTTTAATGATGTAGGTAAGGTTTACTGTTTACATTTTAGAATACAACATCTAACAAGACCCTCAACGAAGCCGGAGTCCACGCATTGCGCTCATGATCAGGATCATTTTTGTCTTTTAGACTATACCTGGGAAACCAATAGCTAAGAAGTTACTGAAGGTCAAAGTCAAAATTTTTTATTCAAAATATTTATGAAATCTTATTTT
The DNA here is from genome assembly GCA_950108535.1 of Agriphila straminella. Taxonomy (NCBI): domain Eukaryota; kingdom Metazoa; phylum Arthropoda; class Insecta; order Lepidoptera; family Crambidae; genus Agriphila; species Agriphila straminella. The sequence continues at coordinate 5,264,627 of OX467306.1, read as the reverse complement.
ATTCGTTATTTCCTAATTTTTGTCTAAAGAAACATTATCAAAATATTATGTATTTCGTAACAAACAATGACTTCAAAACGTCATCACTCAATGTATCTCTGAGCACGCACATAAAAGTTGCCTTTCAACTCGGCCGCACGCAGTTGTGTAGCATACATAAAGTTAATATACCTTAGGTACTTTATGGTAGCATAATATTACACTCGGAGGCGCGGTTTTTTGTACGCGTTACATTGCGTGGTAACGTATAATGCTTTTTAACTCGGAAAATTAAAATCGTTTCCCAGCAATAATTTTGAACAGAAATGGTCCTGATGGTGGGCAGAAAACGTAGACCTCGGCTTCGTTAAGGGTCTTGTTACACCCGGTATGTATCTAGTGAATTCTAGTATACGAAGAGAAAGAATCAAAGTGGAGATAAAAGTCGAGTTCTCTAAATTAATAGAATAAAGCTATTTTTTAAACGTGATTTAAAAATACTTATGATATAAGAGATAGAAACAAATAGTTACGTACCTATATTTTGTTACTTCCTCACTAACAAAAGGTGCATAACAATTTGAGCTACCGGATAGTAATTTTATCGTTCAGGTTAGAAAAAAATCAAATTATCTGTCACGTATCTCTGCAACATAAATCATATCTGAATCCTATTAAAATTACCATTATTCACGATTTTTTTCCTACAGTTTGTTATATTCTTCATTACAGGCGAACCAAAAAATATCCAACGGATTGTCGGCGGTTCCGTGACTACCATCAACCAATGGCCTGAAATGGTCGCCCTGCTGTTCTCCCGTGGCACCACCGGCCACACCCAATCATGTGGCGGCTCGATCATCAACAACAGATCGGTCCTTACTGCTGCTCACTGCACTGTGTATGTTGATTATTTATAGTGGTTTTGTAACGAAACATTATTCAGGGTTTATTGATTAGCCAAATGTTCTTACGTTAGTTTCTTAGCAAAATTCTCCAACGACAACAAGATTTTATGAATTTAATAAAATAGGCACTGTACACCCTTGGTGTTGATGCGCAATCAGTACTTGTTTCTAATAATTATACAAATTTTGGGGGAGGAAAAAGAAATTAAAAGTTATTTTTTATTGTCCATCGGCAGTGGTGATGCGGCTGCCAGGTGGCGTAGTCGTGTTGGGTCATCTTTTCGGAGCAGCGGCGGCACCATCTTGAATTCAGCGTCCATCATCAACCACCCGAGTTACAATTCCCGCAACTTCGACAACGACGTCTCCATTATACGCACTGCCTCCGCCATTACCTTCAGCAACACCGTCCGGGCCGCAAGCATTGCTGGCGCCAATTACAATCTCGGTGACAACCAAGTCGTTTGGGCTGCTGGTTGGGGAACTACTTCTGTAAGCATTATTATTTAGTTCTGCAAACGTTTGTTAGTTGCGGCGTCAAGGCTCGGCTACGCTAGAACATTTGTCTCTGTCTTTTTTTTACATGTAAAGAGTAAGGAAAATAACATCACTTCTGCACTTTTTTGATGTTTTTTGTTGTTTTTTCATCATTCTCATTATCACAAGTATCTTCCTTGATTAACAGTAATTGAAGAAATTTTACAGTACGTTAAAGTGTATTTTGATGTAGAATTCAATTCGTTACCGCTATTATTTTCGCCAAAAAAGGTGAACTTGCGCAAGCGCTTTTGGTGATTTTCTGATTTTTTTAACAAACATCTTCGACGTTTAAACGCAAATTAATGTTTGTAACAACTAGAGAAACTCTTTAGCTTGTCATGTGTGTTTTTTATGGCTACATTTTTACGTTTTTTATATAAAAATACAGACTTCCCACACCATGTTTTCCTATTGCAGACCCTTAATGAAAAACTAATCCTCTGCGCGCTATTTCTCATTATGGCACTTGTGTAGAGAAATGAAATTGCTATTTTCATAGGTACAATCTACGATAACTATTACTGTTCTGAAATTTATGAATTTATAGGTACCTCAATACAATGAGACCTTAATTAAATAACTTAATTTTCAGTCAGGAGGCAGTCTATCCTCGCAGTTGAGGCATGTCCAGATCTGGACTGTGAACCAGGCTACCTGCAGGTCTCGTTACGCCGCGGTTGGTAGCACCATCACCGACAACATGCTGTGTTCGGGCTGGCTGGACGTCGGCGGCCGCGACCAGTGCCAGGGCGACTCCGGCGGCCCGCTCTACCACAACAGGGTCGTGGTCGGCGTCTGCTCATGGGGCCGCGGCTGCGGGCTCGCTCGCTTCCCAGGTGTTAACGCCCGCGTTTCACGTTTCGCTACTTGGATCCGCAACAATTCTTAAATTATGCGTAACTTGTATCTTTTATCAGTATCCACAACACTGCCACTTAATATTCAAGTGAATTTGATAATTTAAGTTTTTTTTTATGTTATCGTTGTTAAATGCCATTTAACAATAAATTCATTCTATATGTACGATTTCTAAAAAGTTGGATGTTTTAATGAAAATAAATGAATCAGGAAGTTATTTGTTTATTTTCTTAAGCCTTCCCGGCCACGAGCGATTAATCGCTGAGCTATTTTTTGTCGCTGAGAATAGAACATTCAGAGTTCAATACTTATCGCTCTCGAAATGACAAATTTTATCTATAGGTAACCTCATATAAATAAATTAAGGTCATTTTAAAATTAGCAGCAAAACTACGCTGCGGTGGAGACGACATTTCCTTTCCACATTTTCGACGCTTCTTTCAACATTTTGGCAACAAAACTACGAAACAATAAAGGAAGAAATGTTGAAAGGTGACAACTTTTCTTTATTGCAATTAATTGATCTCATTATGCAACGCACGCCAGAAAATAGCTTATTTTCGATAAGATTAAATTAATATAAATTGGTTCACATACATAAACGACCATTCCGAAATAAGTAGCTGTGTTATGGAAATCAGGAACAACGACGGTAATACAAACACCCAATCCTAAGACAGTAAGAATTCGTTTTCTAAATGACTCAGCTGGGAATTTAACCCGGGACTTCAGAAATGGCAACACCATGAAAGCCACTCGAACATGGAGGTCATCAATGATTAAAAAAAAAAAAAATGAAAATAATAATATGAAAAGTACACAGCCGTGTATTTATATTTAAAATCATTTCAAATATGAACCAACTTTATTTTGATTTATTATTAATAGAATAATCATGAGTCTTGAATAAAATGATAAGTGCATGCAAAAAATCAGCAGACAGTTTAGTCTACTTTTGCAACAAAACAAAGATAATAATAAATGCATCGTTGATGAATCAGGTCTTTGTTTAATGAAGCTCCGTTCTATGTAGGTACCTGGATCATGATAATTATTTATGTCATCTTTGATAAGTTTAAGTATACCTATTTCTTATAAAAAGGGAGAAATTATTGGTCACTCATACATTCCACTGTAAACAATAGCCATGCAAGCAGTTACTGTTCTGGTGTTAATTTTATCAACGGTCGCAGGTAAAGCGTTCTTTAAAATCTGCAATTGTTTTTCTATTTTGATGTGATATTATGTTATTTTGGTAATGTGAGTTATTATATTCTAGCCGTTCCGAGGAATCCTCAGAGGATTGTTGGTGGTAGCGTTACCACCATCAATACATATCCTGCAATGGTCGCGCTTCTATTCTCTTGGACCGCCGTCGGTCACAGGCAATCATGTGGTGGTTCTATCCTCAACAATCGAGCAATCTTCACTGCTGCTCACTGCACTATGTAGGTTGAAAAACTTTGTTCTTTAAACTTAAACACTTGTATGCAATTTTACCTTTTTCCATCCTTCAGAATCATATTCACTATAAAAAAGACAAGTCAACTTAATTTAAGTTTTTTTTTTATTTATCTCTTTTTAGTTATTATATATTACGGTCATGATATACCTTTTTAAAATCCTTATAATAAGCCCTTTAATTTGACACCCATATTGCAGTATTCTAAAAAAAACTACTATAATAGCACCGTACAGCCGCCATGTAGGTTTTTAATGACGTTGGGCTGACAAGACAAATCTAACGATATCTTAATCATAGAAATCCGTTCAGCCGTTTGAAAGATATGAGGTAATAAAGAATATTACATACAAACACACTTACAAACATACAAACTTACTTACAAGATACGCGCGAAAAACATAACCCTCTTGCAGTCTGGTAAAAAGTATGACATCTTTTTCCAGCGGTGACGCGTCAGACAGGTGGCGTTCTCGTGTAGGTTCCACCTTTGCCAGCAGTGGCGGGACAATCTACATTACTGGCTCCATCATCAACCACTCCAGCTATAACAGCCGCACTTTCGACAACGATGTCTCAATCATCCGTACTGTTGGCAACATCGCATTCACTGATGTCATCCAACCTGCGACCTTTGCTGGCAGCAACTACTATCCTGGAGATCACCAAGTGGTTTGGGCAGCTGGTTGGGGAACTACTTCAGTGAGTACAATTACGCTTAGTTAAGATGAAAAAAAAGTTGTAAACATTGTAAAGGAAAGGAAAATTGATTCAGCTATTAAATTGTGATAGTATTATCCCAATGTAAAAAAACCCGCCTGCATAAAAAGACAAGTCAACTGAAAAGATGGAAACAAGATTAAATATTAAAAAATAATTAAAAAAATTAAATAAACCCGCCTGCATAAAAAGACAAGTCAACTGAAAAGATTAAATATTAAAGGCAACATGTCATAATAACATGCATTCGGAGGCATGCATAAAGAAAGTGACATTATGAATGATTTGAATTATATGCCTTCGACTGCATGTTATTATGACATGTTGCCTTTAATATTTAATCTTGTTTCCATCTTTTCCGTTGACTTGTCTTTTTATGCAGGCGGGTTTTTTATTTTTTTTTATTTTTTATTTATTTATCTCTTTTTAGTTATTATATATTACGGTCATGATATACCTTTTTGAAATCCTTATAATATGCCCTTTAATATGACACCCATATTGCAGTATTCTAAAAAAATATTTTTTTTTTACTACGTATAGCACCGTACAGCCACCATGTTGGTTTTTTTATAACACCACCTTCTTAAGAACACTTGGGCTGACAAGATAAATCATCACGATATCTTAATCATAAAAATCAGTTCAGCCGTTTGAAAGATATGAGGTAATAAAGAATATTACATACAAACATACTTACAAGATACGCGCGAAAAACGTAACCCTTTCTTTGCAGTCGGGTAAAAAACACAACACCGGACAAGTGCGAGTCGGACTTGCGCATGAAGGATTCCGCAAAAAAAACACGTTTGTTGTATGGGAGCCCCTTTCAATACTTATTTTATTGTAATTTAATTATTTATCATTGAAGTGAATATACAACTAAATATTCTGTGAATATTTCAAGCGTCTACCTGTTGTCGTTATTAATATCGAGCAAAAAACGGCAAAAAAATCACGATTATTATAATATGGGTTAATTAGTAATAGGGTCCCGTTTTCACGACCGTCACGACTGCCCAAAAAAGGAGTGTATTTTACAGGACTGCCCCAAAAAGTAGTGTTTATTAATTGTATTCAGTTCATAGGGGTCATGTATGTTTGTAAGAGAAGAGTTAAATTCACATAGAATTTCTATATTCCACCATAACTCCTAAACGCCTTAACGGATTTAAATGTATGGGGGGGGTATCGTTAGAATTCATACATTATTCCGAGTGACACTGGCTATATTTTATCAATATGGCGACTGTTCGACGCCACTTTCAAATGTAAAAAAAAAAAAATTTCTTCAATTATTACAATACTAGCGGCCGCCCGCCGAAGGAATTCCCGTGAGAATAGCGGGATAAAAAGTATTTAATGTTTTAATCTAGGCTATCTTCTATCTGTGTGCCAAATTTCAACCAAATCCGTTTAGTAGTTTTTGCGTGATTGAGGAACAAACATCCAAACCCACAAACTTTCCCATTTATAATATTAGTAAGGGGTAGGAAGTAGGATGGGCATCAAACGAAAGGCCCTGATGAGCACATTCCAAAACTATATAATTTATCATTCAAATGTATGAAATAACAATAAATAAATTTAAAAAAATATTAAAAAAACACGACTGCCGTCACAGAATACATAATAGTACAAGTCTTCCGTGTCGACTTGTACTATTAGGATACGGAACCCTAATCAACTAATGCTGTAGAAACTCTTGTCCTGGTTCAATCGTATTTTTCTTTTAGGCTGGAGGCTCGTTATCGGAGCATCTTCGACACGTCCAGGTATGGACAGTAAACCAGGCAGTTTGCAGAGCTCGTTACGCTGAGATTGGCCACACAGTCACCGACAACATGCTGTGCTCGGGCTGGCTGGACGTCGGCGGTCGCGACCAGTGCCAGGGTGACTCCGGAGGTCCACTCTTCCACATTGGAGTCGTGGTCGGCGTCTGCTCATGGGGCCGCGGCTGCGCTCAGGCCCGATACCCTGGAGTCAACGCTCGTGTATCTAGATTTACTTCCTGGATACAATCCAATGCTTGATTAGTTTAACCCGGCGTCATTGAGGCAGGGTCAATATGACCCTGCATGTTTTGCATACGGAAAACTGCTTAGAAATAATTGCCACCCACAACTGTCTGTCTCAGTAGCTGCAGCTAAAGATCACCCCTCCCCTTCGCGTATCTCACTTCATTCGTCCATCACCAGCGCAACGAGCAACACGTGTGTGAACCTGCGACAGGGTAATTATGACCCAGCTCAACGGCGACGTTGCTGTTTTGTGCCATATACTTTTTATATATATTTTATATGAAGATCATGTTAGTGTTCGTCGTTCGTTCTTATCTTCCAATGATAGAGAGGTAAGGTAGTATAGATTTTATTTAAGTAAGTATTTGTTAGAAACGATATTGTTTTTTGTTGATATAAGAAAATTAAGAAAAGAGTTACAGTTTTGTTGTATAATTAATAGTCTATAAGAAAAACGAAAAATAAAGATTATTTCACTCATTACCAATGTGTTTTATTGCTGCTACTGATTATAAATACAGTATTTATAATTAATATAAAATTTGAAAAATTTAAAATTATTTTATACTAGGCAAAATTTTAACAATTGTAACCAGGGTCATGATGACCCACCTCAACGTTAGTGTAACTTTTTTCCGCCACAATGACGCCGGGTTAAGATATAGGATTTAATAATAAGATAAATAATATTAAAAATACAATTGAATGTCAAAAAATCTAAAATCTAATAAGAATTTAAAATTTTAAGATTAGAATAGAAAAAATACATACTTAATTTTTATATTATTTCATTTGTTAGCATATTCACACAAATTGTAGACTACTTAATTTTGAGTCTTATTCATGAAATAGGAGGTTTAATTCTTAATTGTTACAAGGAATTCTTTGAAAACAGACGTATCTTCATCAGTGGAAACAGCGACAACATGCTCATAAGGATACATCTTACGTATACTTATTATTATAAATATTATATACCTATACTTAATATTTATAGTTAGATATTATAATATAGCCCCCTTACTAATAAAGATTGTACAGCCGATGTAACTATGTAGTTACACAATGGGTACTCTCTGTCGAACTATTTGAGTTTGACATTTAAAAGAAAGTGAGAAAACACTGTGTAACTATGCATCTGCTATACAATCTTTATTAGTAAGTGAGTGAAAGCGAAAGTGAAATAAGCTTTATTCAAATAAACTTAATTATTAAGTACTTTTGAATCGTCTATATTTTCCTACCACCCGTTTCAGACTTTTTTAGCTGACAGCCAACTGTAACTGTAACAGCCATAAGTAACGATATTTACAAACTTGAATATATCGTTACCAGATAATTACAACAGGGTGACAGGATTATTGGTAAAGGGGTAAGTAAGACTTTAGAGACCACAGAATAAATAAACATATTAATTATACTACAGATACAAGACTGTATCTGTGTCAAACATTTTAATGTTACCGAAACCCATAATACGAGAAAAGGAATGGAAGACATTTAGTTGATTGAAACGAATGAAACTGGGGCCCTCCCTGGGGCAGATTTTCCGAAGTTCGTGAAGCTAGCCGGTGCTCTACGAACTTCGGAAAATCTGCCGGGCTTCAACTTAAAACAGATAAATCGAAAACGGGAATTTCGTATTGTTCTATTTGCCGAAGTTATTTGGAAGATATTGATGACGGACATCAATATCTTCCAAATAACTTCGGCAAATAGGATAGATACTAATAACGACAACAGGTAGACGCTTGAAATATTCACAGAATATTTAGTTGTATAATATCATGAAATCATCATATCATGTAATCGCCATTTGGGGTTCGATATCTGTATTAATTTAAAGCCAGGCAGACTTGCCGAAGTTCGGAGCGTTAGCCGGTACGGCTCTTGGTCTTGTTAATAATATTAAAACCCGTGTTTTCCGATAAATTATATTTTTTCTTGGTAATTATGATAATCTTAATTAATTCCCTTCCGGTGTGTTTCACTGTACGAATAAACAACAAGAAGCTATCGATATTAGTTATCTTTGGTGATAAGGCTGCAGATAATTTTATTTGTATGTATATTATTATATCTCTATTGCACATTTTAGATAAAAAACCGACTTCAAAAAACCTGAAAATAAAAACAAAACAGCTTCAAAATTAAATACCTCTAAAAAGCAAGAAATAATATTCAAATCACTAGATACGCATATCATTGTAATAAAACACATTTAATGAAGTCGGGTGGGGCTTTTAGAATAAATAAAAGAAGTTGAACTTCAGCCCCACCCGACTTTTGAAACTGTTTTGTTTTTTTTAAGGTTTGTTGAAGTCGGTTTTTTGTTTTTAAAACATTTTTTATTTTTTTATTTTTAGTGAATGTAAGTTACCTTCTGTATTTGGTAGATAATTACTTTAGTTTTAATATATTTAGTTTATTTATATTAACTTATCCAGTAGGTATATTATCTAGGTAGATAAAACATGGGTAGACCCACGAAAGGTGTGGCATGCACGCCTTTAAAAATATCGGTTTTAAGATTTCTTTAAAATTTAACTTTTTTGTGGTAAGTATGGTATATTTACCGACGATCTTATCTAAGTTACAATAGTCTTATGTCAATGGCTCATCACCTTTTACAAAATACTGGTTTTCCCGACGCAGGGGCGTCAATTCTTGAGGAGTTCTCCTAGTACTTCACTATCAGCTCCACTTCACCATATGCATTATGACGAACCACATAAATAGCCTAGCAACCATATTAAAGTAATCGTATCGCACCAGTGAGATACTTAGTTTAGTACCTATTAAATAGTTCCGGTGATCATCTATGGTCTTCATCATCAGTTCCACTTTACCAAAATGGTTTTTTTCGACAGCAAATGCACGAGTTACTTAAGAAAATAGCAAAATCGCTATAGGTGTGCCTATAATATTTGAAGAGTTCCCTTGATTTCTCCAGGATCCCATCATCCAATTTCAAAATTTAAAAAAATGGAACCAACTTGAAAACATACCTGATGTTATAACGTTTGAATCATTTCAATCGGTTCAGCCGTCTTCGAGTAATCGGTGTACATACAGAAAAAAAACGGGTCGAATTGAGTACCTCCCTCCTTTTTGAAGTCGGTAATAAACTAGGTAACTTTGAAGTCTTTGTTCTCCGCCAAGGATTGACCGAGCTGTGATCCGATGATGACTATCCAGGGAATTAATGGAGGAGATCCAGATCGCTACACACATCCAACTGATCTGAGGGCCTAGCCAAAGTAACATTGGCAAATCTTCGTTATCGCTTCGCTTTCGAAACATGTATGGGATTGACATAAGGTTTCGTTAACAATCGAACTTTAAAACGTCAAATCCATACAAGTTTCGAAGCGAAGCGATATCGAAAATTTGCAAATGTTACTTTGGCTAGGGGGGCTGATCAGCATTCTAAGAGATGTAAGAACCAGAGTTTTCAGTTTCAAGATTTCCATATATTAATAAGGTGACAAAATTTGTTCATTCGTTTAAAAAATTACGCTGTATTAGTTTATAATATTAAAAAAAACTATACTTAAGAAACTGTTTGTTGACCCCAATAAATAGAAATAGAGAAATACTTACGCGTGCTAATCCGTAAAAGTGCATGTTAGTGCGCGCGGAAATCTAAGAAGGTGAAATAAACTCTTTATAAACTAATTATTTTCATCCAGTTGATATTTTTTTTGCCCTGAAAAATTAACTGTAAAATGTGAGAATGTGACCGATTGTCACTTTACCAATATCTTTACAGTTAATTTTTTTAGACTTTTAATAAAATACTTACAACAAAAACAACTGAAAGCTTGGAAAACCGCGGAGAAATACGATAATGGGTTGAACAGTGGAATTCCTGTCTTTTCAGTAATTTTGTTTATTTGAATTTATCATTTAATTAAAATGGTCTTCCCATTAATTATAATACCAGATTATCAAAATTTAAGGTTTTAAATAGATTAGTTACATTAAAAAAACGATAAATTAAAGATTAGTATTGATTACACTATCTTTTTTTTATTTATCATCAGCTTATCGACATTAGTGCGTATTTGGGTAAATGGGTAATTCTAATGTATCTATGTCTTCTTTAGGTATGTTTTGATATACATTCAGCATGTTCAGGCAGTTGAAGTTGTGGAATAGTGGATAGCAGCCTAGAATAAGTTACATTCCAAATAGTTAATTACTTAGATATAGTTTAGCATAGTACCGTAATTATTTGAAATGCGAATGAAATATCACAAATATAGTATAATATTTTTATTTTATTCCAGGCAGAACCTCAATTTAGTGAGCAGTCAACTTACCTTATACCCATGTTATTTGGAAGCCTAGAGGATGCAAGTGCCATGTCAACATCGGCTTGTTGAATGATCAATCGTCTGGGCCTCTTTTCTGCTAAATCCTCTTCTTCTACAAATCGACGATGCGGCAGAGGGAGGTATTTGCCCGTTTACCTTACCACCCACAAACGTCAAATACCACGCATTGGCAGATGGAATCTGCTGATGCCTCTGTTGATGTGTAGAGGAGACATAACGTAAAACAATCTTGTCAATATGGTGATTCAATAGTATAGTTTAACTGTGTCAATAAGCAATACTGTTGAAAAGCGATTATTGTGAAGATTGGCCCAAGGCTTAGTGGGTTATCGAAGAGGTTTAATCTGCCACTACACTGTTCTATCGACAGGGGACGAGAATTCCCTACACCCCATACAGCCACAACCATGATTTATGTTAGTTTGGGCAATAAAAGTGATATTTTTCAGTGTACTTATTAAAAAATATAATTATATAGAACGTAAAACACTAGTATCACAAAAGCGAATAAAAGCTTACCTTATTTGCGGGAGCTGTATGCTTGATTATGATTACCTATCTGTCACAATAATTTATCTTTAAAAAAAAAAATATCTTATCTTTATAATAAACTTAAAAAAAAAAAAAGATCTTTTGGGTATTTACGGATATGCCATCGACCGAAGATAAAATTTTAGTATAAAAAAGAGGTTTGACTTCATTCTGCACTTCTATTCTAATATACCTAAAAAAAATAAAACTATGCGTGCCTTGGCTTTGATCGTGTTGGCTTTGACAGCTGTAGCAGGTAAAACCTTAGGAAGCATTCTTGTCATCTAGATAGTCCAGTTACAGATATTAATAATGTTTAATACTTATATTCTAGCCGTGCCAAATAAACCTCAACGAATTGTTGGCGGGTCTGTCACAACAATCAACAGCTACCCTGCGATCGTCGCGTTGCTGTTCTCGTGGGGAACCACCGGCCATCGGCAAGACTGTGGCGGCTCCATCATCAACAACAGATCGGTCCTCACTGCTGCTCACTGTACTATGTTAGTTAAACATTTAAGTACTTTCATTTTATTGTTATGATTTTTGAAAAAAATCTGTACCTGTAGCACGAACATCTACACAGAAAAAAACGCGCGTAAAAAAAATCTGTATAGAGTAATTTTTATGGGTATAATAGCGCCATACCGCCGAAGAGCGAAATAAAATTTCCCAAAGATAAATTACTCTATAGAGTACTTTAACGTGCGTTTTTTTCTCGATAGATATTTGTGTTAGAGTTATTTAAATATTTTTTATGTTTCTGCCAGTGGCGACGCTCCAGCGAGGTGGCGTACTCGTGCTGGATCCACGTTTGCCAACAGCGGTGGTGTTGTTCACAACACTGCTCAAATCATCAACCATCCTAACTACAATCCCCAAACCATAGACAACGACATCGCCATCATTCGCACCTCTTCCGTTATTTCCTACAATAACGTTATCCAACCTGCGAACATTGCTGGCGCCAACTATTTCCTTGGCGACAATCAAGTAGTTTGGGCTGCAGGCTGGGGAAGTATCACGGTACGTTCTTTATTTTTTAAAGTTTGTAACATATTTCGTGTATTTTTAGAAAGTATTAAAATTTCCAAAAATAATTGAAAGAGACTATCGATACTATTTGTTTTTTTTTTATATTTGTAGCAAGGAGGCTTACTCTCAGAACAATTAAGACACGTCCAGATCTGGACCGTGAACCAGGCTGTCTGTAGAGCTCGTTACGGCGGCCAGGCTATCACCGACAACATGCTGTGCTCAGGCTGGCTGGACGTCGGCGGTCGCGACCAGTGCCAGGGCGACTCCGGCGGCCCGCTCTACCACAACATGGTCGTGGTCGGCGTCGCCTCGTGGGGATCTGGTTGCGGTAATCCTCACTTCCCTGGAGTCAACGCCCGCGTCTCCCGCTTTACACATTGGATTCAAAGCAACGCCTAAATTAATTCTGATTGACATAGTTAAGATATTAATAAAACAACGCTAAAATCAATGCCGACTGTAATATTTTCTACAAAAAATAATATAATAAATAATTCTCAAGACAGAACAATGAATACTTTTTATTTCTGGTTATATTTAACACTATTAGACCTATATGCTACAACTGATCATGCGCGTACTATGGAACTAAGTACTGACGACACTGTAACAAGTACTGAGCCAAGTGAAGAGACAAGATACAACTTACGCCCACGAAATCCTGTCAACTATATTTTTCGTGCATCAACGCTATTGCTAGCATAAATGGTGATCCAGCGACAGTAGTAGCAGTATCAGTGTATTGATCAAGGAATATTTCCTGATCTTATGAACTTTAGCAAGGTAATACCATTGTTTAAATCAGGAGATAAAGAAGACCCTAGCAATTACAGACCAATATCGATATTACCTGCTCTAAGTAAGATTTTTGAAAAAATAATACTTGAGCAATTATTATGTCATTTTAATGTAAATAAACTTTTGCACAACAAACAATTTGGTTTTACGAAAGGTCGTTCCACAACTGATGCTGGGGTTGCGCTTTTGAAGCATGTCTTTGAGGCTTGGGAGGGGTCTCAGAATGCCCTTGGCATTTTCTGCGACCTGTCCAAGGCTTTTGATTGCGTGGACCATTGCACGCTGCTGTTGAAGCTGAATCATTACGGTGTAAAAAATAATGCCCAAAAATTAATACTGTTGTATCTCAGTTCAAGGACTCAAACAGTTAATATCAATGGAATAAGTTCGTCAGGATCTCATGTAAAAATGGGCGTTCCGCAAGGCTCCATTTTGGGCCCTTTCTTATTTTTAATATATATAAATGATTTACCCTTTTTTGCAGAAAAAATCTGTGATATTGTTTTGTTCGCGGATGATACTTCTTTAATATTCAAAGTTGACAGGAATAAAACTGATTTTGACAATGTGAATAAAGCACTCTCGCAGGTTCTTGCTTAGTTTAATGTTAATAATCTCCAGCTTAATGCTAAGAAAACTAAATGTGTTAAATTCGCTTTACCTAATGTACAGGCTAATCCCACTGAAGTTGTTATCAATAATGAGAAATTAGAGTTGCTCGATTCAACAGTTTTCTTGGGTGTTACTCTTGACAGTAAACTTCAATGGAATATGCATATCGCAGCTCTGGCTGGCAAGCTCAGCTCTGCTGCCTATGCCATTAGAAAAGTTAGACAGTTAACAGATGTAGAAACTGCCAGATTAGTGTATTTCAGTTATTTTCATAGCATTATGTCATACTGTATTCTTTTATGGGGGATAGCAGCCGATATAAATACCATTTTTGTTTTACAAAAACGAGCAATAAGAGCTATTTATCAAGTTCTAGAACATCTCTTAGGGATAGATTTCAAAGAGATTGGTATATTGACAGCAGCATCTCAATTTATATTAAACTGCATACTTTTCGTGCGTCGCAATATTAACTTATATACAAAACATAGTGATTGGCACAATCGGAACACCAGAAATAAAGACAAACTTGTAAAGCCTCAGTAAAGATTAGAAAAAGTCCGTGGTTCTTTCATAAGTCTTGGTATAAAGTTTTATAATAAAATTCCAAGTAATATTTTGGATTTACCATTTGAAAACTTTAAGACTCATGTAAAAAATTGTCTTCTCAAAAAAGGATACTATACCGTTAAAGATTATTTAATTGATAAAACAGTCTGGTCGTAGATTTTTCTATTCTATGTGAAAATTGAGGGAATTGTCCTACCTACTTAAAACTTATTGTAAGCTTTTTGACTCGACGACGCCTTAATGCGAGTAGCTTTAGTATGTCATGCTCACTTTAAACATTTCTGCGGTGGTGTCGTGTGGGGCGGGTCGTTACGTTCCCTCAAATATGGTTGAGCGAAGCGATGGCTGGTCCATGCGTCATGCTCGTGAACGGGTGCTGCCAGTGGGAATGGGTCTGCTTCTGTCTGCTTGTACTAAGGGCGTCGTATATTTATATATTTTTTTTTTCTGTTTGATGTTATCAATATGTATGGCACTTCTTACTCAAAACATAAAACTAATAGGTAAGTAAACCTTGTTTTGATTTCTATTTTTTCTTTATTGCAATCATTTTGCTTTCTATAGTCAGTAGTTTTTGTAAGTAAAGGCTTATGAAAAGCTTTTGGATATTAGTTTTCAATTCAGTGCCTTAGGATGGGTGGCCTAAGTATGTAACCACACCACTGGCACCCAAGTCGACAAAATCTTTTCTGCAACAACTCGTAAGCTACTGATTGTCAATATCAAGTTTTACGTTTTGTATGGCATTTGACGCGATATTTAATTTTCTCCAATTTTACCTTTAAAAATATATAATTATTTATATTTATTTTTCACCAATAATTAAAAAAAAACAATTACTCACAATCCATATTTTTTGCAAGTTTAGTTTTATAATTTGAAGTAATATCTCGTAAGCCACAGTTTTAATGAAACTATGCTTTAGTTTCATTAAAACTGTGGCTTACGAGATATCAAGTAATTTTAACTTTAATTTAATATTAAGTAACTAATAAAGTAAGACCAAGTTTATATCACAAGCAAAAATCACATGAAAAAAGAATTAGACACATTTTATCCTCTCCTGTAAAGTTTAAACAATGTGGCATATGAGGTATTGCCTGTTAACCGTCGATATGCCAAATGATATTTCGATGATTTAAAAATATGGCAAACAATACAGTCATATAGCAACAAAGTCGTCGGTCAAATGAAATTAGGACAAGTAAATTTCGGACAAGTAATCGGTTACCATAGAAAGTATCAGTAGTTTCATAGGACAATATCCACTGAAACTAGTGAGAATCATTCATAGCCACTTTACGAACATCATTTTAGTAGTCAATTAGGGTATTTTAACATGGTTTAGAATGGTTTTAGCCAGCATTAGCTTTCGATTTTAGAATTAAAGCAAAATTATTAAAAAAAATCATAAAATTTTTATTAAGAGCATTTTCATACCCCGACAGACATTGCCAACACTCTCACCGCGTGGTTTTCAACGCTTCATTTATACATCTTGTCCTACCTCATATCCCTCCAAAGTTGGGTAACCATTGCAAAATTTAAAAAAATCCTGACAAAAAGCCGGAAATTTCAATAAAAGTCCGGACATTTTCACAGACAGATCCAGATTCCATACATTTTGGGACTTCTCTTTTGAACTCTTCTGCTATGTATAATTTGTAACTAGTATACGCCTAATTTTAAAAAGCCGGACAAAGTCCGAACAAAAGTGTAAAAGTCCGGACATGTCCGGACTAATCCGGACGGATGGTAACCCTACTCCAAAGACGATGTCAAAAGATAATTTGTTATTTTTTAAGTAAATCTCTGATTAGGACTTAAGATAGCAAGCTTGGTTTTCCCATTAGTAATTTAGGAATCATGGATATTATTATAATGATAATAGAATAAAATTAGAAAGATAAGACTTTCGTATAAAATGAACGGTTTGACCACTTTACCCTAACAGTTTTGTAGAATAAAGAACCATGCGTGTCTTAGCATTGATTGTATTGGCCATAACAGCTGTTGCAGGTAAATAATTTTACTGTATTACAAAATCTACCTATATGAAATACTTTTGTGTGAATTCTATTCTAATTACTTACAGCCTCGCAATGTAAAAATAACGAATCATTAATTTCAGCTGTGCCAAAGAACCCTCAAAGGATTGTTGGTGGGTCTGTCACAACCATCAACAGCTACCCTGAGATCGTCTCATTACTGTTCTCTTGGGGTACCACCGGTCACAGGCAAGCGTGTGGAGGCACCATCATCAATAACAGATCAGTCCTGACCGCTGCTCACTGCACCATGTAAGATTTAAAATCTTTTAGAAAACATTTTACTAATTTTAAAATTACACATCGCAAGTGTTTAACGAACCTCTCTATTTCGGTTAACAGTGGCGACGCTCCAGCTAGGTGGGTCTCCCGTGTTGGATCTACAAATGCCAACAGTGGTGGTGTTACCTACAACTCTGCTCAGATCATCAATCATCCTAACTACAACAATATAAACTTAGACAACGATGTTTCCATCATTCGCACTTCCTTTAACATTGGCTTCACCAACGTTATCCAAGCTGGTAGCATTGCTGGCTCCAACTATTTCCTTGGTGACAACCAAGTAGTCTGGGCTGCCGGATGGGGAACTACTTCGGTAAGCATCCTTACTTTTCAATATTATAATACGTTGTTACGCCATTCATCACGTCTTAACTATTGAATCGATAATCATCAAATTTTACATACACGTTGTCAGAGGTACAGAAAAGGACATAGGGTACATTTCATCCCGAAAAAAGTATTGTTCCAAAGGGAGAGCAAAAATCTTTGCAAACAGATGAAGTCGCGGGCGGCCGCTAATTATTTTATATACCATGTTTGAACTGTAAAAACACTTGAAGGGTATTATTTTTAAATTAAAGATTCTCCTTTTAAAATTTGCTGGCTTGTTTATTTATTTTGTGCTTTATATTTTTTGCAGCAAGGAGGACAATTATCTGAGCAGTTGAGACACGTCCAGATCTGGACCGTGAACCAGGCTGTCTGCAGAGCTCGTTACGCCGCGGTTGGTAACACCATCACCGACAACATGCTGTGCTCGGGCTGGCTGGACGTCGGCGGTCGCGACCAGTGCCAGGGCGACTCCGGCGGCCCGCTCTACCACAACAGGGTCGTGGTCGGCGTCTGCTCATGGGGCCGTGGCTGCGCTCAAGCTAACTTCCCTGGAGTCAACGCCCGCGTGTCCCGCTATACTTCTTGGATTCAAAACAACGCCTAAATTAATGCTAATTAACATTAGATTGGATATTAATAAAACAATGCTGAAATCAATGCCGACTGTAATATTTTCTACAAAAATTTATGTATTAAATATTTATCAAGACAAGATAATGTTTTTTTTTCTGATTATATTTAACACTATAAGACATACAATAAATAGTTAGATTAAACTATCGAATGGTAATGGGGGTTTAATTATGTAATTACAGATATTCTCTCTCCCTCTCTCATAATACGTCACTAAAGTACAAGGATCACATTAATAAAATAAAATGTTTGTTTTATTAATATGGAGTAGATTAACTTCTATTGATTAACTTCTACTTCTATTGCAATCTACTTAATATATGTTTTGAATCCCTTTTGTGTTTTTTATTTATTTTTATTTTCTTTTCCTTGTTACTCACAATCAAGTTCCTCACAATAGGTTAAATGTATTATTGTAATCATCTATTAGGTACTGTATTATTTTCAATCGCTTTTATTTATTTTTCTTTTTGTAGAATCTTTAAACTCATCTAGCATTTGTCGACTAATTCAACATTATGCCGGCAGTACATATTCGCCGGACATTGGCACAATTCATCGTACGTTGCCGGTTTTGTTACAAATGCTTCAAAGAGGTTCTTCCAAAAGTATCAACGTACGATAAATATTGTGCCGATGCTTGGCGAATATGTAGTGCCGGCATTAAGTACTAGTGGCCAGTTAACCAATAAAAATAATATGCAAGTGTAAACTCGCCGTTGGCATGTTGGCATAATCAAGATAAGTGCATACCTAACGAGTTTCCTAATAAGTCAAATGAAAGATAATTGCGTCACTATTTAATTGCCGCAAAATAGCTATAAGTTTTAAGTGTTTTTGCTATGATTTTACTGGTGATCACTTATCAATACATAAACGGCTATGGTTCCACAGGTGCTAGATTAGTTTTAGATTTTTATTATTATTATAATAATTATGAATAAAGTAAATATTAATAAATTTAAAAAGTTGAGCGTAATTTTACTAGCGGCTACGTTGGTGCTGATCGACTAGCGAGTAAAACAGTCTTATATGAATAAGAATTGAGGTAGCATGCCTTGTTCGGAGTTTGAAGTTTTGTGTTATCTTGGTAAATTAAGAAAAAAACCGGCCAAGTTCGTGTCGGGCCACGCGCCGTAGGGTTCCGTAGTTACCTTATACCATATTTATTACCACTATAATTTTTCGTCTATAAAAATAACTTTGTTTTTCACAGTGTTGGTATGAATGACAAAGTTATATTTGCGGTTTTGGAAAATATGATATATCTCACGTATTGGTATGAAGAAAAGACCCGAGATATTTGGCTTCATTCGAGACGAGAAGAAAATGACCGGAGCTCGAGAATTCTCGAGTCTCAAATTTGAATCGTGGCAGACGCCACGCGCGGCTCCATCATTCATTTGTCTATGCCCATTTGCACTAAACTTGGGTTAGGCTTGTCCTAGTTAAGATACACCTAAGCTTAAGAGCAGCCTAACTAAAAATTTGGTTTGCACTAACAGTTCTGTCTCAGCTGTGACAAAACATGGGAATTGCCTAGTTAAGCGAATGATAAACGAATGACGAACGATTGAAATGATAGATTGTTTATGATCTATTATTTAAAAAAACAAAATCTGTTTGAATTTGTCAAATCACTGAACTATTCAACCCCCTTTTAATATACTATATCTATGTATTCAACACTTGATACTGGCAAAAAGTACTCCCTAAAAAGGAGAGTACATTGACATAGCAAAAATAAGAAGAAGAATGTCTTTGACAAATGACAGAAAATGACATAAAAATACTTTTTTATTTTGCTGATTGTCAAGTAAAGTTTGACAGGCTAAAGAAACCTCCATGCTGTAACACAAAAATACTACTTAGGTATCGCCTAACGCGTTGGGCGCTTCTTTTTCGAGGTCATAAAGTTAGGAATGTCCTAAGTGGATTTAGGAATGGCTTATGGTTAGTGCAAGTAAATTTTTTGCTAGGAGTAGCCTAAACAAGTTAGGCAAGAACTTAGGCGATTCTTAAGTTTAGTGCAAATGGGCAATAGTCCAATAAAATTGTCGCCTAAAAGTACGGGGTACCTTGCGTCAAATCTGTCGAGAGCCGAACGCAACTATTTTAAAATTCAAAAAAACCACGTTAATTTCGGATTTTGGCGATTATAACTCTGAAGGACTAGTTTTTGATAGTACCTTTTTAGGGCGTTTTTAAAGTAGACTAAATTTGCTACAATATGAGACTACAATTGTCTCTATAGACCCAGTTTCAGAGATAAAGCTTTTCAAAATTTATAATATTTTTTTTCAAACTTCGCAATTTTTTAGCAATATTGTAAACGACTTAGAAATCCTCATTGAATCCAGAGCTTTTGCTCTTCATCCATGCCTTTAGTGGTTGTGTCTCGACATCCTGCTTCTTTGGCTTAGAAGAAGCAAATGTCCATTTAAGGTCAAAAACAATCCAGACATCGAAAAGAAAGCTGCGATTTTTCTCGACAGCAAGTCTACATCTGACGAGATAGCAGCAGCAGGAGAGCGAGTCATACGACGATCCAGATATGGACGAACCTCAACCGGGACCTTCCAAAAGGGCTAAATTAACTTAATATAATATTGCAAAAAAAATCGAGGTTCGAAAAATGATAAATTTTGAAAGGCTTCAACTCGGAAACTACTAGGTCTACAGAGACAATTTTAGTTTTATATTGTAGCAAATTTAGTCTACTTTAAAAACGTCTTGAGAAGGTACTATCAAAAACTAGTTCTTCGTGGTTAAAATCGCCAAAAAGCCAACATTTTTCAATTTTTGAGTTAGTTGCGTTCGGCGCTCGAGGTCACAAACTTGGATTATTCATTGGGTTAACATCATAAACAATTCTGTAAAAAATCAGAACTACCGGATTTAACGCAAGGTCCGATGTATAATGTTACTGGGTTAAAAAGTAAGTTTTCTAATTAAGGTTAACGTTGCTTTTAGTCTGGTCTATATAGTCACCTCGTATCTATAGACGAGTAAGTAATGACTTAAGTAAAACTTGCAATTTTCAAATGCTAGAAGAATTTGAAAATAGCAAGCATTTTGATGCACCAAAACTGTACAGCATTAAATATTAAATTTCTTATACTATAAATTGCATGTGAAAATAATATTAGAAATATTTGAAAATGCAAGTTTTACTCAAGTCATTACTTATAATATACTCGTTTATATAGGTACCTAGCTAGATATAATGCGAGAGTAGGAATAGTCAACTTTAACTGATTTGATTTGCAAGTAATAATCTCAAACGAAACTAATATAAGTACACCTATGCTATGTTATGTTTTGATTGACTGATAAGTATCAAATTCTAAATATTGATTGTGGTGCACTAAAGGTATTATTAGATTTAAAAAAAACTTGTATTTTAAATAAATCATGACAGTTTCAATTAAAAGACTCGAGACCCGAGAAAACTCGAGAATTTGGCCTCGAGAATTCTCGAATCTCGACAAATAAAAAAGGTCGAGAAATCAGAAACCGGTTTGACCGATTTAGATGCGGTTTTCTGTAATGAGTTTGTAGTTTCGGCGATGGTTCTTGGTGTTATGGTTTTGAGCCACTAGGGGGCGCTGCAGTAATATTTTTCCGAACGGTTTGACCGATTTAGATGCGTTTTAGAGTATAATAACGTATTAATTTTTTAAAAAGTTTTTAAAAAGCAAAATTAAAAATTTTGAAAAACCTAACTACGACGGTTAAAATTGTTGTTACTTTTAATTTAAAAAGAGTAAAATAAGTTTAACTAAAATACCCCGACTAAAAGTAATGTAGGTACTATAGGTACATATTTAACCACCTATTCATAATTTACAAACGCAAGAAAAATCCGTCGGGGGCTGCCATTGCCGTCTCTCTAAAGTAACTATTAACATAATTAATCACAACTGCAACATATTAGTTCATTTGCGGTCAGGTAATGGCAGCCCCAACTGATTTATCTTGCGTTTGTAAATTATGATAGGAGAAAAAAAATATGTATAAGTAGTACTTACCTACATCACTTCTAGTTACTTAACTCTTTTTAAAGTAAAAGTAACAATTTAACCGTCGTGGGTTTTTTAATACCGAGAAAATATGCAGTTATGCATTCCCGCAGGTGAGCTCGCCAGGAGGGGACCGCAACATTCAACATTGGGGCTCCCTCCATGACCACCTCCCGTGGGCGTATTTCCTTAACCGTATTGAATTCGTCCCCTCCTCGCGAAGAATTCAGTACGTTTTTGGAAAAAATATGCCGTGTAAGCATTTTGATTTCAGCCCCATCAGTAGCCAAAATCAACACGGTTTTGCTGTAAATTTTATCGATATAGGTATTATTCCCCAAAACCGTAACGGCATCGTCAACTGGAGGGCATGAAATCAAATTAAATTAATACGCTTATGTGTAAGTATCATACAGTTTTTTTTATTCCCAAAAAGGTATCGATTTCGTCGCCTCCTAGGTTGATTAGGCTCTTTGTAGAAAAATGAACTTTATCTTATTGAACCTAAAATTGATACGTCTTTGCAACGATTTGGAATATAAACAAGTGTAATATATCACTTGTTTATATTCCAAATCGTTGCAAAGACGTATCAATTTTATCCCTTCCACGCTTAAATTTTTAATGATGAACAAATTATAACGCATTGTTTTTGTTCAATAGTACCTACCTAATTCGACATACGATGAAAAGACAGTGGACAAATGCACAGCTATAATACGTTGTAAGTTACTTAATGGCGAGATCTACAACGAAAAGTGTCGTAACTTAATTACTCTACGAATTCAATACTATTTTTATCAACAGTTTTAATTTTGATAGCTATTATCAAAACGTCACCGCGCCAGGTGTATACGTAATATCTATTCATACAAATAAATGCACAAAACCGTGTTGAATTTGTCTACCTGATGGGGCTAAAAACGATACGCTTACGAGGTATATTTTGATTTTCAAAAACGTTGTCCCACTCAGCCAGTGGCTCGGTGGGACTCGGGGGGATACCCACTAAAAACCTGGTTGGCCCTGAGGGTCCCCTGTGGGAATCGCCTCGATGTAACTGTTGTCCTACCTCATAATCTCTTTAGAGATGATGTAAGAAAGAAATAATTGTCAAGTAATTCTCTAATAAGGAATTGAAATAACAGACTTAGTCACACCTACTAGTAATTCGGGTTTTTTAGATTATTAATCTATTGATAATAGAATAAAATTAGAAAGATAAGACTTTCGTATAAAACGTACGGTTTGACCACTTTACCCTAACAGTTTTGTAGAATAAAGAACCATGCGTGTCTTAGCATTGATTGTGTTGGCCATAACAGCTGTTACAGGTAAATAATTTTACTGTATTACAAAATCTACATATGAAATACTTTTGTAAATTATGATAGGAGTGTGTGAATTCTATTCTAATTACTTACAGCCTCGCAATGTAAAAATAACAAATCATTAATTTCAGCTGTGCCAAAGAACCCTCAAAGGATTGTTGGTGGGTCTGTCACAACCATCAACAGCTACCCTGAGATTGTCTCATTATTATTCTCTTGGGGTACCACCGGTCACAGGCAAGCGTGTGGAGGCACCATCATCAATAACAGATCAGTCCTGACCGCTGCTCACTGCACCATGTAAGATTTAAAATCTTTTAGAAAACATTTTACTAATTTTAAAATAGGTATGATTTTATCAGTTACCTAATAAATGCATTTTCAGTGACCTAATAAATAATATTTGTTCCTAAAATAGTAGATCTGTCACCTAAATTGAATCACCAAATAATATTAAAATGCTTACCTAAATATTAATTAAGAATTACTTGAAAATAAAATAATTATATTGGGTTTCAAAATAATAAAAGTGTCACTAAAACTGGATCACCAGACAATATAAAAAGGTTTACCTAAAAAATATTTTTTAATCACTGAAAACTTATATTAATGTATCAAATAATTCAACTAAAATTTGACGATGGACAACTTATTAAATAAACCTCGGTACCATAGGTTTTATTACAATTATAGGTACTTTATTAAATCAAACATTGCACTGTAAAGAACTAACTTAAAGAAAAAACAAAAGTGAAAAAAAAATAAAAAAGTTTTATTACTGCACTATTTATTAGTGATGGTTTTGATTTAGACTTTTAGAGGGACACCCTGACTTTCGTTATTAACCTATGGGTACATTTTTCGCCTCTGGTGGTGGGTTTACAATTTTTAAACGGATTGCTAACCCTATTATGTATTTGCATATTATATTATACATATTATATTCGTTCGACTGACATCGCTTTTCTCACAGCGACGACTGACGCCATACGCCTGTGCTGTGATAATGTTCATTATGTACTTTTTATAAAAATTGGGATAGTTACATTGTCCACTTATCCAATCATTATTGAGAGGCAAAGCTACCTTCCATTTGCTGAAAAACTGAATTTTGTATTCGTTGAAGTCGGTCCAAGGATTGTCAAAGTGTATAGCCCGCCAAATTGACTCCACCCTTGTTAGGTATTTTTTCTTTGAATTGAGAAACCTATTATTTTGTTGATTGAATAAATTTATGATTGATTATGATATGATTGAACAAAATTAAATGATACTAATAGTTTGTTGATTAGATTTAGAGGACGGATCAATTATATTTAGGCTAAAGAAAAAAGTGATCAATCTATTATTTAAAAAAGATACATATTTACATAATCAGATGATTTATACTTAGAGACAGTTTTGCTAAATATGATGACTAATATATTTCTTGGGGATAGATATTATTATTAGGGTATTGCAGATTAGTGATACATCTAAACTTAGGTGACAGAAAATATTGATCCCTTTTAAAATTACACATCGCAAGTGTTTAACGAACCTCTCTATTTCGGTTAACAGTGGCGACGCTCCAGCTAGGTGGGTCTCCCGTGTTGGATCTACAAATGCCAACAGTGGTGGTGTTACCTACAACTCTGCTCAGATCATCAATCATCCTAACTACAACAATATAAACATAGACAACGATGTTTCCATCATTCGCACGTCCTCTAATATTTTCTTCACCAACGTTATTCAAGCTGGTAGCATTGCTGGCTCCAACTATTTCCTTGGTGATAACCAAGTAGTCTGGGCTGCTGGATGGGGAGCTATTTCGGTAAGCATTGTCATAAGCACTGTCTGAATTGTAAACAATAATTTGGTTTGATTGTGAAAATACTTACTCCTAGCGTAAATTTTTTTATATTAACATTTTCCCGATAAAAATATAGTGGCTATTTATTTTACTTTATATTTTTTTAATTGGTTTGCAGCAAGGAGGTTTTTCATCTGAGCAATTGAGACACGTCCAGATCTGGACTGTGAACCAGGCTGTCTGCAGAGCTCGTTACGCCGCGGTTGGTAATACCGTCACCGACAACATGCTGTGCTCGGGCTGGCTGGACGTTGGCGGTCGTGACCAGTGCCAGGGCGACTCCGGCGGCCCTCTCTACCACAACAGGGTCGTGGTCGGCGTCTGCTCATGGGGCCGTGGCTGCGCTCAAGCTAACTTCCCTGGAGTCAACGCCCGCGTGTCCCGCTATACTTCTTGGATTCAAAACAATGCCTAAATGAATGCTAATTGACATTAGTTTGAATATTAATAAAATAATGCTGAAATCAATGCCGACTGTAATATTTTCTACAAAAATTAATGTATTAAATATTTATCAAGACAAGATAATGTTTTTTTTTTATTTCTGATTATATTTAACACTATAAGACATAAACAATAAATAGTTATATTAATCTATCGAATGGTAATGGGGGCTTAATTATGTAATTAACTAAGTGTTAATGTGAACGCTCTGATAAAGTTATTAAGATAAGAAATGCGCTAAGGTGCCAAATATTTCACAATACAATCTGTTTGTTGACACCGGCTATGATAGTAAATACACCGCAGACACAATATTATAGAGAGTACAGAAGTTAAGCTTAAGCTTTGGTGCTTAAGCACTCGCACGCTCGAGCAACGCACACTAAAGCGCTTATTACACCATCCTGAATTTCGGATCCGGAATTTAGTGTCCGATTTAGGACGAGAAATTCAGTCGCCAATTAGACCGTCCTGAATGTCGGATCCGATATCACAGCTTTACGATCATACAGTTGTTAAACGAATGTTCTTGTAGCCGTAAAAATACATAGCTAGGTAAATAGGAGGTATATGTATGTAGCTAGGTAGGTAGTAGGTACGTGTCGTTTTCAACGCTAATCTGAACTAGTTTTTAACCGACTTCATCAAAAGGAGAAGGTTCTCAATTCGATTGTATACTTTTTTATCGTTATTCGCGCGTATCTTCGACATATATGGACCGATTTTGATGATTCTTTTTTTGTTCGATTGAGTTTTCTTGCGAGATGGTCCCATTTATTCCCGTTCGATTTTTTTTCAAATCGGTTCAGTAGTTTTCAAGTAATCCCGAAAATACTATGACTTCACATCAACTACCTTGGCGACTTTGTTATTTATGAACCGAATTAGATGATTGTTTTTGTTGGGAAAGGGATACATTTGTGTAACAGACTTCAAAAAAATTTTACTACCTAAATAATATACCTACACTACCTAATACAGAAGGTACTTACACTAAAAATAAAAAAAAATAAAAAATTGTTTAAAAAACAAAAAAACCGACTTCAAAAAACCTGCCTCTAAAAAGCAAGAAATAATAATATATAAATCATTAGATACGCATTATCATATCATTGGTATAATAAAACACGTCTATTGAAGTCGGGTGGGGCTTTTAGAATAAAAAAAGGAAGTTGTAGGTACTCCAGCCCCACCCGACTTTAATAGACGTGTTTTATTATAACAATGATAATGCGTAGCTAATGATTTATATATTATTTCTTGCTTTTTAGAGGCAGGTTTTTATATTCATGTAGGTCAAAAAAAAAGCAAATCACAGAGTGACAACCCTTATATACTTTTAGTCGTTGCGCCAACTGTCTATCTAGACGAACGGCGCGGCGGATTTTTTTTCGCCAACATAAAAGGCGTTGACTGACTGTACTATTTATGCTGTGGCACTACTGTGTCGGAGCCGAGCGTCCTGAATGCGATTACACTGTCCTAAGTGCTTCCGATCTAGCATCCGTTATGTCGGAGACAATTTCTATCCTAATTAGGATCCTAAATCGGATCCTAGCTTCCTGAATGCAATTACACTGCTCTGAATTTAGGAGAGACTTCATATCGGGTCCGATATTTAGGATGATCTAATTAGCTCTATAGACATCTCTCACCGACACTGTATTACCGCAATCTCAAACCAATCTCAATAACGAGTCTACCCTTTATGGCAGAACTTTTTATCTCATAATTTTATAACATATTATAACAGCGAATGTCATAATTTTCAAGTCGCAGAAAATCTTTTGGCATATACTCATTTATCATTATCATACACTTAAAACGCATAATTTCGAGAGAGAATCTCTCTTTTGATCGGTCTAAAAATCAGTGAAAACGAGCCATAGACAACGTAGCCAGGATGAACCCAGTCACTTTAACGCACGTCCACGTCATAATACGATAAAGAACAAGTCAGCTTAAGATTAAACTGAATTGCCTGGAACCAGGTTGGATTCCATAAAGATCATAGTACCGATCAAGAGGGCGTATGCCCTCTGGCCCTCATGCGCCGCCGATTGGCCCTGAGGGTCCCCTGTGGGAATCGCATCGATGTTACTGTTGTTCTACCTCATAATTCCTTCAGAGATGATGTCGAGAGAAATAATTTGTCAAATTATAAGTAATTCTCTGAAATGGAATTAAGATAAGCTTAATCACACCTACTAGTAATTTAGGTTTTTTGAATATTAATCAATTGATAATAGAATTAAATAAGAAAGATAAGACTTTCGTATAAAACGTACGGTTCGATGAGTTTATCCTTACAGTTTTGTAGAATAAAGAACCATGCGTGTCTTAGCATTGATTGTGTTGGCCATAACAGCTGTTACAGGTAAAGATTACCACTATATTACAAAATGTACATGAAATACTTTCGTGTGAATTCTATTCGATACTTACAGCCACGCAATGTAAAAATAACAAAACATTAATTTCAGCTGTGCCAAGGAACCCTCAAAGGATTGTTGGTGGGTCTGTCACAACCATCAACAGCTACCCTGAGATTGTCGCATTATTGTTCTCTTGGGGTACCACCGGCCACAGGCAATCGTGTGGAGGCACTATCATCAACAATAGATCAATCCTGAGCGCTGCTCACTGCACCATGTAAGATTTAAAAAAATTTAGAAAACACTTTTACTGATTTTGAATTACAGCTCGCAAGTGTTTAATATAAACAATACAATTTCGGTTAACAGTGGCGACGCTGCAGCTAGGTGGGTCACCCGTGCTGGATCTACCTTTGCCAACAGTGGTGGATCAACCTTCAACTCTGCTCAGATCATCAATCATCCCAACTACAACAGAGTAAACTTAGACAACGATGTTTCCATCATTCGCACTTCCTCTAACATTTTCTTCACCAACGTCATCCGCGCTGGAAGCATTGCTGGCGCCAACTATTTCCTTGGTGACAACCAAGTAGTCTGGGCTGCCGGATGGGGAACTACTTCGGTAAGCATCCTTACTTTTTAATATTATATACGTTGTTACGCCATTCATCACGTCTTAACTATTGAATCGATAATCATCAAATTTTACATACACGTTGTCAGAGGTACAGAAAAGGACATAGGGTACATTTCATCCCAAAAAAGTATTGTTCCAAAGGGAGAGCAAAAATCTTTGCAAACAGACGAAGTCGCGGGCGGCCGCTAGATATTTTATATACCATGTTTGAACTGTAAAAATAAGGGTATTATTTTTAAATTAAAGATTTTCCTTATAAAATTTGCTGGCTTGTATATTTATTTTGAGCTTCATATTTTTTGCAGCAAGGAGGACAATTATCTGAGCAGTTGAGACACGTCCAGATCTGGACCGTGAACCAGGCTGTCTGCAGAGCTCGTTACGCCGCGGTTGGTAACACCATCACCGACAACATGCTGTGCTCGGGCTGGCTGGACGTCGGCGGCCGCGACCAGTGCCAAGGCGACTCCGGCGGCCCGCTCTACCACAACAGGATCGTGGTCGGCGTCTGCTCATGGGGCCGTGGCTGCGCTCAAGCTAACTTCCCTGGAGTCAACGCCCGCGTGTCCCGCTATACTTCTTGGATTCAAAACAACGCCTAAATTAATGCTAATTGACATATTATCAATGTTATCATAACAGTGCTGAAATAAATGTCAGCTGTTATTTATTACAAAAAATCATGAAATAAAAATATTTTTATCCTGATTTTTTTTTTATTTCTGTTAATATTTAACACATTCTAAGACATAAAATAGTAATCGATGCAAGTTACATAAATATTATAGCAACTTTGGAATGATAATAAGAATTTAAATGTGAAATAGCGGATATATTTGCTCACACAATGATGAACCTCATCATATCATAAACATAACTTGATGGTTTTTAAGCTTCATAGATTCTGTACCAAATATCGAATTATGATCGTACAACCCAAAGTGCCTTTTTGAAGTCGGTTAATACCGACTTCAAAAAAAGGAGAAGATTCTCAAGTCGACGGTTTTTTTATATAGTATGTTTTAACATAACTTCGTCGGATGTTAACCGATTTATACAATTCTTTTTTCATCTCAAAGAACATAGTATGTGTGTGGTCGCATAAAAATTTACAGAGATCTGGTTAGTAGTTTTTTTATAATCCTGAAAAATAACAATAAATTTGGCTTGCCATCGCACGAGTTTTTACGGAATTTCGAACATAACATCTTTGTTTATGAACCGATTTAGATGATTATTTTTTTGTTTGAAAGGGTACTTCAAGAATGGTCACTTTTTAATTTCATCGGTATTGGACTTTGAACTTCGAAGATACACAAGGGAACTCCTCAAAGTCAAATAGTATATGTAAAGTGATTTAGATTTTGGTAGGTTTATGATAATCCAAAACAAACCAAACCATGGTCTGCGATGCAACGTTCTGGACTAGACTTGGACTACGAAGACACAACGGAACTCCACAAAAACAAACAGTGTTAATTTGGAAATTGAGTTCTGGGAATTTTACCATTGAAAAGATTATATTACAAACCACTAAAACGTTGAAAATAAAAAGCTTTTTTAAAAAAAGGAAAACATCCTTCAAAAAACCTGAAAACAAAAACAGTTTCAAAATTAATAACCTCTAAAAAGCAAGAAATAATATTTGAATCATTCGTTACAAATATCAATATTAATAAAACACGTCTAATGAAGTCGGGTGGGGCTTTTAGAAAAAAAATGTTGTTGTCCTCCAGCCCCACCCGACTACACAATAGACGTGTTTTATTAATATTTTTAGGTGTAACGAATGATTCGAATATTATTTCTTGCTTGTAGCGGTATTTAATTTAAAGATGTTTTTGTTTTCAGGTTTTTTTGAAGGAGGTTTTTCTTTTTTTTGTTAGCAAAATTGATCACTCTATTCGTTGTGAATTAGTAGAAACTGACTGACCACTGTTAAAATGAGAAGGCAGTCACAATGGAACCTAACCTCCTCCTCGGCTCCTCTCTCACCGCCGCTCGACGTGCGTCGCACCTAGTCGTCTGTTTACCAGCACTAAAGTTATACAATTAATTTGTATAGTGCAAAGTATTAATTTTAAAGCTAAGCAATTCAATTGTATAGTGCAAGGTATTAATTTTAAAGCTTAGCATAATTATAGTGGCAACCATTATTTTTATAGTTAATTTAATAAATTTTGAAGCTAAACATTTTAAAGTGTGTTTCATTATTTTAAAAGTGCATTTATATATTCCCCGCAATATAGTACCAACATCAAACAATTTGATCACCAACTGTTCACGCAATGACAACACCAGCCCGGGCGAATCCGGAGCATCAGGTGAAGGAGGAGGGATCACGACGGCAGGCAGCGCGGCGCGACAGGAAAGGTACCACTTTTGGTATTTTCGCTAATATCTGAGAAACGGTGCATTGTAGGGATTTTTTTCTGAAATGAAATGAAAGCTTATAAAATTCTCTATAACTTTAGCTCTTTACACTTTGTTTGAATTTCCAACCGTTTGTGGGCTACAAGGAAATGTGGAAATTTGGATGATGGGCAAGACGGCCAAAGGAGTTGTTCTACACGCCCTCTACCAACGAATGATATATCATTAGAAAGGCCTTTTTAGACCAATATTTACTGCAAACAAACATTAAATCAATTGTTAGTATTTTTGGAGTTAAAGGTTAGTATTTTTGGAGTTAAAGGTCAATTAGCTTCCGCACGCGTCTTTGTTCACGTGGACCCTAGGGAACCATAGATCAGAATAATAAGTATCCTATGTTTTAATTCAGATTATAAACTACATGTTCGCTAAATTAATTCTAAATCCGTTCGAACGGCTGAACGGTTGAGTTATAAGTTGTGTAAATAACCTGATTTTGTTTTATAAGGCTTAGTAGTTGTCTAAAAAATTAAAAAACCCGCCTGCATAAAAAGACAAGTCGACTGAAAAGATGGAAACAAGATTAAATAAATATTAAAGGCAACATGTCATAATAACATGCAGTCGGAGGCATGCATAAAGAAAGTGACATTATGAATGATTGAATTATATGCCTCCGACTGCATGTTATTATGACATGTTGCCTTTAATATTTATTTAATCTTTTTTCCATCTTTTCAGTCGACTTGTCTTTATATGCAGGCGGGTTTTTAATTTTTTTAATTTATTTTTTTATTTATCTCTTTTTAGTTATTATATTTTACGGTCATGACATACCTTTTTGAAATCCTTATAATAAGCCCTTTAATTTGACACCCATATTGCAGTATTCTAAAAAACATTTTTTTTTTCACTACGTATAATAGCACCGTACAGCCGCCATGTTGGTTTTTTTATAACGCCACCTTCTTAAGAACACTTGGGCTGAAAAGACCAATCTAACGATATCTTAATCATAGAAATCCGTTCAGCCGTTTGAGAGATATGAGGTAATAAAGAATATTACATACAAACAAACATACTTACAAGATACGCGCGAAATACATAACCCGCAGTCGGGTAAAAAAGGAATTGTAGAACACTTTTTCCGGAGTGTGTAGTTCCAAAGTTATTGGGAAATAGGAAAAAATGTATAGAACCAAAGTTATAGAAAATTTTATAAGTTTTCATTTCATTTTTGATCATTTTTGGCCCCCGTTTCGGTCCCTTAGCGCCCCGTTGTTGTTGTTATGATATTATGTAAATATGTTTCATTTATGATACTTTATTAGAATGTAAAGTCTCGTCTACTGAGGATGTATGGTCCCCAATAAATAGACCTCTTAAGTTCATTTCCTTGGGAGCCAGCTCCGTTATACCGAATACAGGTATGAACTTGTTTAGTATGTTTTCCTGACTACAAAAGTGCGGTAGTCTCTTCCTAGGGGTATGGAGGGGAGAGCTGTGACGTAGCAAATATGGCGGCTGGCCCCTTTCTATTAAATGGTATTTCTAGATAACTACTGAACCGATTTACTTAAATAAGGTGTCGAATGAAAGATAATGTAATGCACATTATTTGATTTCATACATACGTTTATGTAAAGCTAATATCAAATTAAATAATAATAAAAAACCAAAATTTTGAAAAAAATAATAATATAATAGCAAATATCTCGGTATCCGTTAGGATTATGAAAATGTAGCATATTATAAAACATATTGTTGCTTTTATCAGCTTTTTAATATATCTTAAATCATTACAATCGAGTAATAAACAACGAAGCTACAGTCGTTATAGTGATGGGAGGGAGTGATGAAACTATATTTTTTTTGTATGGAAATATTTTTTTTTCCAAAACCCATCGTGTTTGGTGTCGAATAAAAGGGCTTCTTGAGCTGATTCCAAATATATATGATACTAGCTTCCGCCCGCGACTTCGTCCGCGTGGATATTAGATAAAATCCTCATGTTTTAATTTCATTAAATTCTGATCAGCCGTTTTTACGTGATTAGGCGGGTTCCCACCAAGCGAGTAGCCTCGTGCGAGGCCCGTGCGACAAACGTCTTGCATCATACAATCGTCATAACTCCAATAACGACATCCATATCTATTTTTGGGGTTTTTTTACCCCCTTTCACCCCCATTTTATCCCCCATATATATATGGGTTGAAATACTAACAATAACAATATACGTTGCGTTAGATTTCCAAATTATTTAAAAATTGCCTAAATTATAAATTTAGCGATTTTTTTTATTCGAAAATAAAGGATTTTCTTCAATACACAACTTCATCCCCTTTTTGACCCCTTCGGGGGTAGAATTTTGAAAAACGCTGAGACCCGTATTTATTAATTTTCAATGGTCAGCCTAAACACAAAATTTGAAGATCCTAGCTTTAAAACTGAGGGACTTTCATACAAACTTTCATCCCTTATTTCATCCCCTTAGGGATGGAATTTTCAAAAATCCTTTCTTAGTGGATGCCTACACTGTATAAGGTATCTGTGTGCAAAATTTCAAATCTCTAGGTCCAGCGTTTTGGGCTGTGCTTTGATATCTCACTCAGTCAGTCAGTCAGTCAATCAGTCAGTCAGTCTGTCCGTCAGTCAGGACTTTGAATTTTATATATATAGACTATTACATTTCAGCTCAAGAAAAAAACAGAAAATAATTTTTCAAACATACTGAGTTTGGGCTCTTGCAGGAAGAAAACGGTCAATCGAAATCTTATGAAACATACGCTAAATAACTCCTAATATACTCTTGTCTAACGTCCTAGAAGCAATTCGAAAAATATTAGCATTGAGTATTTTTTTTTAAGTTTTTTATTCTTATGCTACTAGTAAGTATTTTTCAAAAATTACTGCAGCAATAGGTAATCGCAGTGACATACATCGCACAGGTACATGAAAATGAGGAAGAAGAGGGGAGGTCACCTATTTCACCCTATACTGCACCCTCCCTTCCCACAATCAGTTTCAGCTTGAGTTAAAAATTAATCAATAGATTTCATTAATTTACTTAAAATTAATGAAATTAAAAAAATATTAAATAAAAACTCGTGGAACATCTTCTGCAACTGTACAATAGTTTGCGGTTAATTATTATTTAAAGTTCTTGCCTATAAACTACAGTAAGTTTTGAAAAATACAAACTAATTGAATTGGAATAAAAAAAAATATACTCAACGCTTATATTTTCCAAATTGCTTCCAAGACATTAAATAAGAGTATATCACGAGTTATTTGGCGTATGTTTCATAAGAATACGATTAACCGTTTTCTTTCTGCAAGAGCCCAAACTCAATATGTTTTGAAAATGTTTTTCTGTTTTTTTTCTTAAACCAGGAGCTAAAATGTAATAGTATTATATATATATTTGGAATCAGCTAAAAACGCCCTTTTAATTCGATACTAAACACGATGGGTTTTGAAAAAAAAAACCATACAAAAAAAAAGATTTTTTACTCCCTCCCATCACTACAACGACTGTAGCTTCGTTGTTTATTACTCGATTGTATTGCTTTAAGGTTTATTAAAAAGCTGATAAAAGCAACAATACGTTTTATAATAAGCTACACTTCCATAATTCTAACGGATACCGAGATATTTACTATTATATAAATAAATAAATAATATCTTTTTTCAAAATTTTGTTTTTTTATTATTAAGTATTTTATTTGATATTAGATTTACATGAACGTATGAATTAAATCAAATAATGTGCATTACATTATCTTTCATTCGACACCTTATTTAAGAAAATCGGTTCAGTAGTTATCTAGAAATACCGTTTAGTAGAATGGGCCGGCCGCCATCTTTGCTACGTCACAGCTCCCCCCTCCATACCCCTAGGAAGTGACTACCGCACTTTTCGTATTCAGCAAACATACCAAATAAGTACATACCGGTAGTCGGTATAACGGAGCTGGGTCCCACGGAAATCGTTATTTGAAGACTTTTTTACAAATGGGGACTACACGGTTGTTTCATACAAACATACGAGTTAAAATCTTTATAACAGTTTAGCCGATGTTAACAAAACTAAATATATGTAGGTATAAGTACCAAGTCTAGCAAGTTAATTTTGTATAATAAATACTTTTTCAACACACTTGCTCGTAAAGTGAGCCCTAATACATCGATTTTAGGGCATTAGGGCCATAAACCGAGCTATAACAAACGCGTGCAATAATATATAAAACACTAGTTCGTAATAGAATTAACCCTACAAAGTTAAATTAGTACCTTACTGCAAGTTCTATGCGAGTAAACAGAGCATACCCAATTTAGCCGGGTAATACAGTTATTTTTTTTTGACAACAAAGAGGTTTTATGCTGCTGAAAATTCATATACATTTTTGGAATAAATAAATGTGTAAGTCCTTAATTAAGTCAAACAAATATAAAATTATTATAAAATTATTCATAATTCACAATATTTTAGTAGGCTGTATGCTCCTCACCCCTTTGTTCGCAAAATATTCTTGCGTTGGGCGTGTGAAAAAAAAAACAAAAAAAAACATGCGCGCCTTTTCCCATAATTATCATATTTTGTTTTTGCCATATTTGTTGCTGTGTGATAAATTACTTTGTTTTTTCCTCGCAAATGTGTTGAAAAACGTCGTATGAAACTCGTGAGCTCTTGCTTATTGCACACTCGGCTGAGTTACGCCCTCGCCTGCGGCTCGGGCTGCAACCCACAGCCTTGTGTGCAATGAGCAACTTAAGCTAACTTGTCTCATAATGTACTATTTTACTTTTATTAGAGTTATGAATGGGTCATGAGATGCCTATCCATTGAATCTTGAAAGAAAGAAAGAAAAAAAAACATTTATTTAAGACAAAACAGTAAAAAAAACAATTCAAAATTATAATACATAATTAGTTTTGCCCCAAATCGGTCCCGACTCAGCATAATGTTAGGCTTATTATAACCCAACGCTGATCTTCCGTCGGGGCCGGTTTAGTTAGTGATGCCACGGAACAATGACCGGCAAACGCAAAACACATTTAAACTAAACATCACACAATCGACTCAAGAATATAAATATATATTTTTTGTACACAATAGAAAACCATCGATAAGAAGAAAAAGAGAAAAAAAAAGGCAACAATGACAACATAAAACATCGTAGTGGCTGAACGGAACAATCCCCCTGCCTATCACCGTAATTACACGAGAAGAAAAAAGAAAAAACATAACATAGCCTTGCCATCCTAATCTGTGCCCTGATTTTTACTTATTCTATGGACAAGATGCTCTTTTCTGTCAAAGGTCAGTAAATTATTATTATAAATTTTAATGAAAGGAATACTAAAAAAGTCTGGAACGGGTAGTAGGAAAATATAGACGATTCAAAAGTACTTAACAATTAAGTTTATTTGAATAAAGCTTATTTCACTTCACTTCACTTTACATACATGAATCAACACATAAAAGGTATCAACACTGAGCTTAAGTATATTAAAGATTCGATCGACATCGGGAGACAGTCTCAACACTATAATGTATATGGGACAGACAATTAAGGTAAGACAAAGATTTCTCAGAGTGCACTTGTATCCTGTACTTGAGTTTCCTGCATTTCCTGAAAATTAATAAGAAATGACGCGAGTTTTTTCTTAAAACCGTTAATACTTTGCAGGTCCCTTATCGGTGGTGGGATGTTATTCCAGCACTTGGATGCTGCGTATCGGAAACTACCTCGGAAAGCGGCCGATGCATCTCGAGGAGTTGCTAGCTGAATTGCATTCTTTCGGGCCCCATGTGGCTTGCGACTCGATAACCAAAACAACTTACTATATAAATAAGAAGGTGCTTTATGTTTAACAATGCCAAACATTAAGCAAGCTAAATGTAGTTTTCGACGGTGCCTCATTTTTAAAATATTATGCCTGTTTTAGAATGGGATGACGTGGGCCCTTAACGGAATATCGAAGCAAAAACGAGCGCAAGCATTTTGCACTCGTTGGATACGTTTTTGAGTTTTAGCAAGCAAACGTGGACCATATACAGTATCCATATAATTCAGTTTGGATAACACTAGGGACTCTGCCAACCGAATTCGCAAATCTTCACTAAGGTAACGTCTGACTCTATACAACACTTTCAGCCTATAAAAACAATTTCGAATACAATTCCCAACATGATTCTCAAATCGCAAATTACAGTCCATAATAAGACCCAGATTACGTGCTTAATAGACTCTCTCTATTAGTATATTCTTTAATTTAACTGGCTCTGATGAGGAGATTTTATCTATTTGGTTTTTAGTCCCAAAGATTATGATTTAGGTAAATAGGTAGGTACTTTTGTTTTCTTATGCGTTATAGATAGGATTATTGATTGTATGTAAACTAAGATTATTTAATTTATACATGAACAAGCTGATCGAAGAGCTGAGCAGCATGAATGTTGGGTGTCGCATTGACAATATAAGTGTTAATAATATTAGTTATGCCGATGACATGGTGCTGCTCAGCCCTTCGATCAACGGTTTAAGGAAACTGTTGGACCATTGTAAGGACTATGCTGAGCGACATGGCTTAAAATACAACGAAAAGAAGAGTGAGTTTCTGTTGTTCAAGGGTAAAATAAAAGAACCTGCCTGTATACCACTAATCTATCTAAATGGTGAACCTCTAAGGCGTGTTGCTCAGTTTAGGTACCTTGGTCATATTGTTACTGAGGACTTAAAAGATGTTGAGGACATTGAACGGGAGCGTAGGGCATTGTCGATACGGGGTATTATGTTGGCTCGTAGATTCATGAGGTGTACCACTGCAGTCAAGATTACACTTTTCAGAGCGTATTGTCAGAGTTTCTACACCTGTGGTCTATGGACTGACTTTACCCTGAAATCATATAGTGCCCTACGAGTCCAGTATAATAATACCTTCAGGGCCTTGCTGCGGCTTCCTCGTTTTTGTAGTGCTTCGGGTATGTTCGCGGATGCGCATGTCGATGATTTCTATGCCATCATCGTCAATAGTGGGCAAGGTAAGAGGAAGCAGCAACACGATCCTGAAGATGATAGCGGACAGGATGGACGCAGCTGTCTTCCGGAGGTTCACTGAACTGCATGTTCTACGTGTGGGCCAGTGAGTCTCCGGATGGGGGATGTGGTTGTGCATTCTGTTTTATTAGTTAAGGTTCTCTCCAACCGTCGTCAAGGTACTCTCCAACCGTGAAAGTGAAAGTGAAAGTGAAATAAGCTTTATTCAAATAAACTTAATTATTAAGTACTATTGAATCGTCTATATTTTTCTACCACCCGTTCCAGACTTTTTTAGCTGACAAGAAGAACGGGCGCAAGAAACTTATCAGCTGTAACAGCCATAAGTAACGATATTTACAAACTTGAATATATCGTTACCAGATAATTACAACAGGGTGACAGGATTATTGGCAACAACATAGACTTATTATATTACTTCAACAAAGTTCTTATATTAGCAAGTTATGTGTTACATCATTTCCACGCATTTTGATCTTTAAGATAATCGTCAACTTTATAATAACCTTTACCCATGAGCGTTTTTTTAACATGGTTTTTAAATTCCTTCATTTACCTTTTTCTAAAGACAAACCAGAAATCTGTCCAGCAGAAGCTTTAAAGGTTTATTTAGAAAAAACTCAATTAATTCGCAAACAAGTAAATAATTTATTTATCAGTTTTAAAAAGCCATTTAACCCTGTAGGGTCTCAAACGATAAGTCGATGGATTAAAACAATGCTAGCTGAAAGTGGCATTGAAACAACAATTTTCACTGCTCATTCTACTAGACATGCCAGCACATCTGCTGCACATAGATTTGGGGTTTCTATTGATACAATAAGAAGCACGGCTGGATGGAGTGGAACTTCTTTAGTCTTTGCTAGATTTTATCAAAGGCAGGTTGTAGATTCTGATAAAAATATTTTTGCACTATCTGTATTAAATAATACGTAATTAATTATATTATTATTATTATTGTATCTCAGCTGGAAACTCTCGGGCCAGAGCCCGGTCCATTTGCCAGGCTTGCGTGGGGACATGGGTCCAACACGTATAGAGAGAAATCGGGTCCGTGGTGTCGCTACTCACCAACAGCTCGCCACAAGCTGCCCTGCGGGCTTATTTTGTTATTTATATTATTATTATTATTATTATACTTTGATGTTCCTACTAAAATTAATTTAATTGATAATAATTATAAAAATATAATACATAGGTATTATATATATAATAGAAATAAGTACATTTCAAAGATTATTGATTGTTATCTAAAAATAATATAAGTACTCAGATGATTATTACTCATGGTTTTATTTAATTTTTATTACATATGTGTACTCAATGAATACACCAGGTACTTACCTAACTAATTATCTTTCAAAGTCTACATTTTGTAATCTTAATTTCGAGGACAAAGCCGGAAGTATAATTGATGATTAAATAAACGAACTCACCTAAGTGAAGTTCTATCCCAATTACACGAAGGCTTTGTCCGAAGAAATTAAGACCCTCCCATCCCAAAGACCCAGTTATCAGTAGGTACCGGGTGTATTCATTGATCTCTGTCGAGATGTATGTTTTTTGTTCCAGTTCGGGCTTTCAACTAAATGAAGTCAGTCGAAGTCAAGAGTGAAGTATAGAACCCACAGACTATATATATTTTTGTTCTCTGTGGTTTTCAACTAGTGAAAGATGGCAGTACAATCACGCTGTACTACATTTTGTAATCTCAATTTCTTCGGACAAAGCCTGGTTAAGCACATAAGGAGTGTTAAATATTTAGCGAGTATTGTGGAATGTGTATGAGACCATCGATAAGCTCGCGCTCACTAATCTGTGGGATTATGTCGTCGATGAATCCAAGACGCATTGGCCACTAAGAGAAATGATCTCTTTGCATTCTGAAGTGTCTAAACCTACCTGTCACTTATACTCTTCTCTCTGACTTTCCTTCTCTGTAATTAAGCAGCAATTCGAAGAATGTGAAAACCCGTAAATAATCTTAAAGTGCCGTTGATCGAGACCATCCGGATGGCGTGAACTGCTCCGCATCGTCCACCAGGTGAGTGAGTGCATTTACTCGATGTTTCCATATCTTCATCCATAATCCTCCTAGGTGTAATCCACCCCATGGTGCTTGGCTATTTACACGCCACACCATCTTATGGTCCTTTTGAGCGGATTCCATGCTCCAGCAGGAATTTTTGCGTATTTTGGCAAGTTGGATGTTCGCAGAATAATTACGTATTAATTGGTAAATTCGCGAAGTTCCGTACTTACCGCCGTACTCCGCCATTTTGTAATTGGTACAAAATTTTACGGAATAAATTATTTTTACTTAAAATTAATTCTCGCATTGTTATAGCGTGATTTCTTTTAGGGTATTCCCGCATTGAAATAGCGGGTGATTTATTTTCGCATTGAAATAGCGGGTGATTTATTTTCGCATTGAAATAGCGGGTGATTTATTTTCGCATTGAAATAGCGGGTGATTTATTTTCGCATTGAAATAGCGGGTGATTTATTTTCGCATTGAAATAGCGGGTGATTTATTTTAATTTAATTTCGCATTGAAATAGCGTAATTCTTTTTAAGTAATTTATTTTCGCATTGGAATAGCGTAATTTCTTTATAAAAATGTCGAAATCAAGTGATGATTCAGTTGATTCCGTCATTGAACTATCTGATAAACAGCTTACCTTATTAATAGCGAAAAAGGAGCGTCTGTTTTCGCGGATGAATGATCTTTATAGATTTGCGAATAATGTAACTAATTTTGCATCCCGAAATAATGAGACTTTCATGGCTCAGTCTGAAATAATCGATGAAATGCGTAGACAATTTGAGTCTATAATTGATGACATAAATGACCGCAAGCTTACGTTAGATTCGAGATTTCTGCCTGACTATCAGCCTTTGACTGCTTTTGAAGATTTGTACTTTATTGTAAAGCGCGTCCGAAATAATATTATTCAGTCGTCGCAATCAATTGTACCGTCGTCATCGAATAGTTCCGGCGATCATAATCCGAAATGCACCATTAAGTTGCCTCCGATTGAATTGCCGAGCTTCGACGGCAAAACGGAAAATTGGCCTAAATTTTACGAATCTTTTAAGTCCAACATTCACAATAACAAACAGCTGTCTGACTCGCAGCGCGTGCAGTATTTAGTAGGGAAATTAACCCACGGCGCGCTTAAGGCTACCGCGGGTATTGTACCCTCGGGTGAAACCTATAATATTATTTGGGATAGCTTGGTGAATAAATATCAAGATGTGCGTGCATTAGGTACACTTTATCTTAACAATATTCTCGATGCGAAAAATTGTTTGAATACGGCAGCCAGTCTTGATTATTTTATTGAAAAATATTCAGCGTCTGTGTTGGCCTTAAAACAACTGAATATCAGTGATGTGACCGATTTCATACTTTTGCATTGTGCTCTAAGGAAGATCGATGTTCAAACTGTTCAAGCGTTCGAATTATCTGTGCGTCATAAGGACATTCCTTCTTATAATGAATTAATTTCTTTCGTGCAAGATCAAGTTAAAATCTTGGAACGGTCTAATGTTTCATACTCGTCACGGCCTTCGAGCGGTGGTGTTAATAAAGCGTCATCGTCTGTCGCGACCGCGGCAGCCCGTCCTAATACTTACAAGTCGTTTGTCGCGAGTAATGAAAAACTCAATCGAACAAAAAAAGAATCATCTAAATCGGACCATAAATGCCGAAGATACGCGCGAACAACGATAAAAAAAAAAAAAAAAAAAAAAAAAAAAAAAAAAAAAACATACAATCGAATTGAGAACCTCCTCCTTTTGCTGAAGTCGGTTAAAAATATGACTTACACGTCGGGAAAGTCGTGTATTTTTTGCAATAAAAGTGATCATTCGGTTAATGCATGTTCACAGTTTAAAAGTTTGAGTTCACCCCAAGCCCGATTTTATTTTATTAAATCGAAACAGGGTTGCGTCAGTTGTCTTAGTGGGTCGCATACCGTAACGTCATGTGGGTCGACGGTTGCTTGCGAATTATGCAAAAAACGTCACCATACCCTCTTACATTTTGATACTAAGAATAATAATGGTCGGAAAAATACTTACGCTCATGCGTCGCGAGTACCTACCGTTGAAGGGTCGTCGCCTTATTTACCGTCGTCGGTGCCGTCCGTCGCCTTGCTGCCGGCAGCGTCGCCTCTTTCTGCACCCGGCGTAGGAACGAACCCGTGTGTTTTGAATACCCCATCGGGTACCCAATCCATTATGGGGACCCCATCTAGTTCAGATACACCGACTATCTTGGGCACCCCGGGTACCCCTTCATTGTCTTTAAGTGCGGAAGTAAAACCAAACTCTACGATTTTACTATCGACAGCGCAAGTTTATGCTAAAATTAAAAATTGCAATAATAAAAGAATTATCCGCTGTTTAATAGATAACGGATCGCAAAATCATTTAATTACATTGGACTGTTGTAAATCGCTTAATTTACCTATAATTCCACTGAGTAACTTTTTTGTCAAAGGAATTGGTTTAGCGTCTCGGCCGATTTTAGGATATGTTTATTTGGATATTGAGTCCCGTGTTTATACGGATAATAAATACACTATACATGCTTTAGTGATTGACTGTATCACCGATCAGCTGCCTGCTTATTATGTGGACATGGGTGATATGGGTTACTTGAAAGGGATTCCCCTCGCCGATCTGACATGGAACGTTCCTGGGTCAGTGGATGTCGTTCTGGGTGCTCAGCTGTTTCCATATATTTATTTAGGGAATAGGGTCGTATCTGGTACCACTGCACCTCCTGCTTTGCTGACCGCGTTTGGTTACGTGCTGATGGGTGATTTCCCAAGTAATATTCTTGTTAATACTTCTACGTCGTTCTGCGCACTCTCGCTTAATGATATT
This sequence comes from Agriphila straminella, assembly GCA_950108535.1. Taxonomy (NCBI): domain Eukaryota; kingdom Metazoa; phylum Arthropoda; class Insecta; order Lepidoptera; family Crambidae; genus Agriphila; species Agriphila straminella. The sequence goes on along the minus strand of OX467306.1, from coordinate 5,221,951 downwards.
GTGCAGAAATTTTGGCAATTAGAGGAATTACCTAACATGAGGTTTTTGAGTCCGGAGGAGACGGAATGTGAAAACTTGTTTGCTTCGTCGGTCACCCGGGGGGAGGGTAGTAGGTACTCGGTTGCTTTACCATTCTGCAAGAACCCGAAAGAGTTGGGCAATTCTCGCACTGCTGCTCAAAGACGGTTTTTGGCTTTGGAGCGGAGATTTAAACAGTCACCGGATTTACGAGATAAATATAATAGTGTTATCGGTGAATATATTGAAAAGGGCTACTTGTCTGAGGTTCCTGAATCCGAGGTGACGGAGGAAGGATACTACATCCCGCATCACGCTGTCACCCATCCGGGTAAGCCCATGCCTCGGATCGTGCTCGATGTTAGTGCGAAAACGCATACAGGGTTGTCACTAAATGACGTCCTTCATATTGGCCCTAATTTGCAAGCCGATTTATTTCTGCTTTTGCTTGGCTTACGTCTTTTTCCAGTCGCTATGACTGCTGATATTAAACAAATGTATTTACAGATTTTGGTTCCGTATGAACACCGTAAATATATTAGGATTTTGTTTCGTTTTTCGGAGAACGAAGTCGTACGAACCTTTCAATTTAATCGGGTCCCCTTTGGTCTCAAATCAAGCCCATACTTAGCAATGCGAACTGTTCGTCAACTGGCTGATGACATGAGATCACGTTACCCGGAAGCTGCTAAGGTGGCAGAGTCTAGGTTGTACATGGATGATCTAGTTTATTCTATCTCTGATGAGGTCAGCGCCGTGCGCCTTTCTCAAGAATTAATCTCGTTGTTCAAGGCCGGTGCCTTTGACCTGGTCAAATGGACAAGTAATTCTCGCGTGGTCCTGGGAAACCTTCCAGACTCTCACCGCAGTGCAGTGGATTTGAATGATGGTTCTAGCCATACCTTGAAGGTGTTAGGCCTTTCGTGGGAACCAGCCGATGACCACTTCTTCTTTACGACTGCTTACGTCCAAGAGAAATGTACGAAACGAAATATACTTTCTGTGGTTGCTCGTTTGTTTGATGTCCTCGGTTTGATGGCCCCTGTCATTTTGTACGCCAAGTTGCTTATTAAAGAGCTATGGTTATGCAACATAGATTGGGATGATACTCCCCCTGAGAGCGTTATACGAAAATTCTCGGCGCTCATACAGGAGTTTCCTCTCATTTCAACTTTGAAAATCCCACGTCATATAGGCGTCTTTAACGACTGTTCGGTACTTATTGTTGCGTTTTGTGATGCAAGTATGAACGGTTATGGTTGTGTCCTATACTTACACATCACTGACTCCATGGGTAATATTACTGTGAGATTACTTTGTGCGAAGTCCAAGGTTTCACCCACTAAAGTGACCACCCTCGCACGTTTGGAATTATGTGCTGCCGTCTTGATGTCTAAACTAATACGGACAGTTCAAGACTCCTATCAAGCGCGTGTACCCATTGCGGGAACGTATGCTTTCTCGGATTCTACCATTGCGCTTTCGTGGATTCATTCTTCACCGCATCGTTGGTCGGTGTTTGTAAGTAACCGCGTCGCTCAATGTCAGGAGAATCTGCCTCCTGAAAACTTTTATCATGTCGCAGGAAGTGAGAATCCAAGTGATTGTCTTTCCCGGGGGATGCTTCCCTCCCAACTCACTTCACATGATTTATGGTGGAACGGCCCATCATGGATTCGTAGCCCTCCGTCAAATTGGCCAATGAAAGCCTTTTCACCTACCATAACCGCCGAGTTGCCTGAGCACAAAGTTAGTGTGCTGACTGCAACGGTTCAGTGTGAACCACCGGCGCTGATGGAATTGGCTCGGCGTATATCCGGGTGGGATAAACTTCTACGAATTGTTATATACGTCCTCCGATTTATTAAAAAAATCTCGCCTTCTTCTGGAGCAGTCAATAATATTATGACTGCCGAGAAATTTGTGATACGTTCAGTGCAGAGTATCCACTTCGCAGAGGATCTTACCGCGCTTAAGAAGGGTAAATTGCCTTCTAAGAAGCTTTTAAACTTGTCGGTGTTTCTTGACGAAGATGGTGTGCTGCGTGTTGGAGGACGGCTTTCAAAATCGGATTTACCAAAGCCTTCGTGTAATTGGGATAGAACTTCACTTAGGTAAGTTCGTTTAATCATCAATAATCCCAGCAGCTGAGCATAGGTAGCTGTAATTGTCGGTGGAACATCGGTGTCAAACCTATACAACAGAAGAATAACAATCAGTCTAAAATAATTGGTCTCAAACATTAAAGTTGTCAACAAACGATTAGTAGTTCAAAATTGATCTACATACAGCATTAGATGTTGTTTGTCATAATAATATTGTAGGTATAATCAGGTACATTGTTTATAAAATTACAATAACTCACTATAAAAGCGACTTATCACTTAAAACTATAGCTAAAAATAAAATCAAATGTTTTTCAGCATTCAATCATTGTTACCCAACCCTATGGACTGTAATTGTCTAAAATAAATGATACAAGTATAATAATAATTTTGTTCTGGTCTCATGTTTTTTTATGAAAGAAGGGCACAGATATGTGATTCATAATTAAAAATAATGTTTTAACACACTTTTTTAAAAACCGGTACAGAACCGGTAACTTTTGATCGGTCTTCAAATCAGTAAAAACGAGCCATAGACAAAGTAGCCAGGATGAACCCAGTCACTTTAACGCACGTCCACGTCATAATACGAAAAAGAACAAGTCAGCTTAGGATTAAACAAAATTGCCTGGAACCAGGCTGGATTCCAAAAAGATCATATGTCCTCTGGCCCTCATGCGCCGCCGATTGGCCCTGAGGGCACAGAATATATAAAAGTACTAACCTGAGGGTCCCCTGTGGGAGTCGCATCGATGTTACTGTTGTTCTACTCCATAATTCCTTCAGAGATGATGTCGAGAGAAATAAATTGTCAAATTATAAGTAATTCTCTGATTTAGGAAGGAAGGAATTAAGATAAGATAAAAAAAACCCAAATTACTAGTAGGTGTGATTAATCACACCCACTAGTAATTTGGGTTTTTTATTTTAAATCTATTGTTAATAAAATAAAATAAGAAAGATAAGTCATTCGTATAAAACGTACGGTTCGATGAGTTTATCCTTACAGTTTTTTAAAATAAAGAACCATGCGTTTCTTAGCATTGATTGTGTTGGCCATAACAGCTGTTACAGGTAAAAAATATCACTATATTACAAAATGTACATGAAATACTTTCGTGTGAACTCTATTCGATACTTACAGCCACGCAATGTAAAAATAACAAATCATTAATTTCAGCTGTGCCAAGGAACCCTCAAAGGATTGTTGGTGGGTCTGTCACAACCATCAACAGCTACCCTGAGATTGTCTCATTATTATTCTCTTGGGGTACCACCGGTCACAGGCAAGCGTGTGGAGGCACCATCATCAATAACAGATCAGTCCTGACCGCTGCTCACTGCACCATGTAAGATTTAAAATCTTTTAGAAAACATTTTACTAATTTTAAAATAGGTATGATTTTATCAGTTACCTAATAAATGCATTTTCAGTGACCTAATAAATAATATTTGTTCCTAAAATAGTAGATCTGTCACCTAAATTGAATCACCAAATAATATTAAAATGCTTACCTAAATATTAATTAAGAATTACTTGAAAAGAAAATAATTATATTGGGTTTCAAAATAATAAAAGTGTCACTAAAACTGGATCACCAGACAATATAAAAAGGTTTACCTAAAAAATATTTTTTAATCACTGAAAACTAATATTAATGTATCAAATAATTCAACTAAAATTTGACGATGGACAACTTATTAAATAAACCTCGGTACCATAGGTTTTATTACAATTATAGGTACTTTATTAAATCAAACATTGCACTGTAAAGAACTAACTTAAAGAAAAAACAAAAGTGAAAAAAAAAAATAAAAAAAGTTTTATTACTGCACTATTTATTAGTGATGGTTTTGATTTAGACTTTTAGAGGGACACCCTGATTTTCGTTATTAACCTATGGGTACATTTTTCGCCTCTGGTGGTGGGTTTACAATTTTTAAACGGATTGCTAACCCTATTATGTATTTGCATATTATATTATACATATTATATTCGTTCGACTGACATCGCTTTTCTCACAGCGACGACTGACGCCATACGCCTGTGCTGTGATACATAATGTTCATTATGTACTTTTTATAAAAATTGGGATAGTTACATTGTCCACTTATCCAATCATTATTGAGAGGCAAAGCTACCTTCCATTTGCTGAAAAACTGAATTTTGTATTCGTTGAAGTCGGTCCAAGGATTGTCAAAGTGTATAGCCCGCCAAATTGACTCCACCCTTGTTAGGTATTTTTTCTTTGAATTGAGAAACTGATCTATTTAATAAGTGACAGACCTATTATTTTGTTGATTGAATAAATTTATGATTGATTATGATATGATTGAACAAAATTAAATGATACTAATAGTTTGTTGATTAGATTTAGAGGACGGATCAATTATATTTAGGCTAAAGAAAAAAGTGATCAATCTATTATTTAAAAAAGATACATATTTACATTAATCAGATGATTTATACTTAGAGACAGTTTTGCTAAATATGATGACTAATATATTTCTTGGGGATAGATATTATTATTAGGGTATTGCAGATTAGTGATACATCTAAACTTAGGTGACAGAAAATATTGTTCCCTTTTAAAATTACACATCGCAAGTGTTTAACGAACCTCTCTATTTCGGTTAACAGTGGCGACGCTCCAGCTAGGTTGGTCTCCCGTGTTGGATCTACAAATGCCAACAGTGGTGGTGTTACCTACAACTCTGCTCAGATCATCAATCATCCTAACTACAACAATATAAACTTAGACAACGATGTTTCCATCATTCGCACTTCCTCTAACATTCACTTCACCAACGTTATCCGCCCTGGAAGCATGGCTGGTGCCAACTATTTCCTTGGTGACAACCAAGTAGTCTGGGCTGCCGGATGGGGAACTACTTCGGTAAGCATCCTTACTTTTCAATATTATAATACGTTGTTACGCCATTCATCACGTGTTAACTATTGAATCGATAATCATAAAATTTTACATACACGTTATCAGAGGTACAGAAAAGGACATAGGGTACATTTCATCCCGAAAAAAGTATTGTTCCAAAGGGAGAGCAAAAATCTTTGCAAACAGATGAAGTCGCGGGCGGCCGCTAATTATTTTATATACCATGTTTGAACTGTAAAAACACTTGAAGGGTATTATTTTTAAATTAAAGATTCTCCTTATAAAATTTGCTGGCTTGTTTATTTATTTTGTGCTTTATATTTTTTGCAGCAAGGAGGACAATTATCTGAGCAGTTGAGACACGTCCAGATCTGGACTGTGAACCAGGCTGTCTGCAGAGCTCGTTACGCCGCGGTTGGTAACACCATCACCGACAACATGCTGTGCTCGGGCTGGCTGGACGTCGGCGGTCGCGACCAGTGCCTGGGCGACTCCGGCGGCCCGCTCTACCACAACAGGGTCGTGGTCGGCGTCTGCTCATGGGGCCGTGGCTGCGCTCAAGCTAACTTCCCTGGAGTCAACGCCCGCGTGTCCCGCTATACTTCTTGGATTGAAAACAACGCCTAAATTAATGCTAATTGACATTAGAATGGATATTAATAAAACAATGCTGAAATCAATGCCGACTGTAATATTTTCTACAAAAATTAATGTATTAAATATTTATCAAGACAAGATAATGTTTTTTTTTCTGATTATATTTAACACTATAAGACATACAATAAATAGTTAGATTAAACTATCGAATGGTAATGGGGGTTTAATTATGTAATAACAGATATTCTCTCTCCCTCTCTCATAATACGTCACTAAAGTACAAGGATCACATATGGAGTAGATTAACTTCTATTGATTAACTTTTACTTCTATTGCAATCTACTTAATATATGTTTTGAATCCCTTTTGTGTTTTTTATTTATTTTTATTTTCTTTTCCTTGTTACTCACAATCAAGTTCCTCACAATAGGTTAAATGTATTATTGTAATCATCTATTAGATACTGTATTATTTTCAATCGCTTTTATTTATTTTTCTTTTTGTAGAATCTTTAAACTCATCTAGCATTTGTCGACTAATTCAACATTATGCCGGCAGTACATATTCGCCGGACATTGGCACAATTCATCGTACGTTGCCGGTTTTGTAACTAATGCTTCAAAGAGGTTCTTCCAAAAGCATCAACATACGATAAATATTGTGCCGATGCTTGGCGAATATGTAGTGCCGGCATTAAGTACTAGTGGCCAGTTAACCAATAAAAATAATATGCAAGTGTAAACTCGCCGTTGGCATGTTGGCATAATCAAGATAAGTGCATACCTAACGAGTTTCCTAATAAGTCAAATGAAAGATAATTGCGTCACTATTTAATTGCCGCAAAATAGCTATAAGTTTTAAGTGTTTTTGCTATGATTTTACTGGTGATCACTTATCAATACATAAACGGCTATGGTTCCACAGGTGCTAGATTAGTTTTAGATTTTTATTATTATTATAATAATTATGAATAAAGTAAATATTAATAAATTTAAAAAGTTGAGCGTAATTTTACTAGCGGCTACGTTGGTGCTGATCGACTATCGAGTAAAACAGTCTTATATGAATAAGAATTGAGGTAGCATGCCTTGTTCGGAGTTTGAAGTTTTGTGTTATCTTGGTAAATTAAGAAAAAAACCGGCCAAGTTCGTGTCGGGCCACGCGCCGTAGGGTTCCGTAGTTACCTTATACCATATTTATTACCACTATAATTTTTCGTCTATAAAAATAACTTTGTTTTTCACAGTGTTGGTATGAATGACAAAGTTATATTTGCGGTTTTGGAAAATATGATATATCTCACGTATTGGTATGAAGAAAAGACCCGAGATATTTGGCTTCATTCGAGACGAGAAGAAAATGACCGGAGCTCGAGAATTATCGAGTCTCAAATTTGAATCGTGGCAGACGCCACGCGCGGCTCCATGCCTAAAAGTACGGGGTACCTTGCGTCAAATCTGTCGAGAGCCGAACGCAACTATTTTAAAATTCAAAAAAACCACGTTAATTTCGGATTTTGGCGATTATAACTCTGAAGGACTAGTTTTTAATAGTACCTTTTTAGGGCGTTTTTAAAGTAGACTAAATTTGCTACAATATGAGACTACAATTGTCTCTATAGACCTAGTTTTAGAGATAAAGCTTTTCAAAATTTATAATATTTTTTTTCAAACTTCGCAATTTTTTAGCAATATTGTAAACGACTTAGAAATCCTCATTGAATCCAGAGCTTTTGCTCTTCATCCATGCCTTTAGTGGTTGTGTCTCGACATCCTGCTTCTTTGGCTTAAGGAAGAAGCAAATGTCCATTTAAGGTCAAAAACAATCCAGACATCGAAAAGAAAGCTGTGATTTTTCTCGACAGCAAGTCTACATCTGACGAGATAGCAGCAGCAGGAGAGCGAGTCATACGACGAATCAGATATGGACGAACCTCAACCGGGACCTTCCAAAAGGGCTAAATTAACTTAATATAATATTGCAAAAAAAATCGAGGTTCGAAAAAATTATAAATTTTGAAAGGCTTCAACTCGGAAACTACTAGGTCTACAGAGACAATTTTAGTTTTATATTGTAGCAAATTTAGTCTACTTTAAAAACGTCTTGAGAAGGTACTATCAAAAACTAGTTCTTCGTGGTTAAAATCGCCAAAAAGCCAACATTTTTTAATTTTTGAGTTAGTTGCGTTCGGCGCTCGAGGTCACAAACTTGGATTATTCATTGGGTTAACATCATAAATAATTCTGTAAAAAATCAGAACTACCGGATTTAACGCAAGGTCCGATGTATAATGTTACTGGGTTAAAAAGTAAGTTTTCTAATTAAGGTTAACGTTGCTTTTAGTCTGGTCTATATAGTCACCTCGTATCTATAGACGAGTAAGTAATGACTTAAGTAAAACTTGCAATTTTCAAATGCTAGAAGAATTTGAAAATAGCAAGCATTTTGATGCACCAAAACTGTACAGCATTAAATATTAAATTTCTTATACTATAAATTGCATGTGAAAATAATATTAGAAATATTTGAAAATGCAAGTTTTACTCAAGTCATTACTTATAATAGGTTTGGAATGTAGCCGATGTGAGAAGGTGGTTCATGCAGACCCTACGTGTTCCAAACTTTCCAACAAGCAGCTTAACACCCTTCGCAACTCCCAGGGTATTGAGTGGAGTTGTGAAGATTGTTTGGGAAACCTTTCAAGGCGTTCATCTTTCATTGTACCGGAAGATACTGGGGACGATGACGAATCTGAGAGTGGATTCATCGTGGGCTCCCAAGCAATTGACACCCAAAAATTAGTTCGAGATATCAGCCGTGAGCTAAAGAAGACCTTTAAAGAAGAAGTCAAGGCCTTGGAAGCCTCGTTGGAATTTCTCAGCGACCAAATCAGCACTATGGAACAATCCCTAAAAAACCAAGACAACAAAATAACGGATCTTGAACGCAAAAATCAAGATTTGCAAAACAAAAACAAGAACCTTGACCTCCGGGTCAGAGTCCTCGAGCAGGCAATCCACCAGCACGAGCAACAATCCCTTTCATCCTCGATTGAAATAGCTGGAATACCAGAGATGCCTGCCAAAAATATAGGAAGCGTACTGGAAAAGGTGGCGTCAAAGCTAGAGGTGGATAAGCAAGACATACAATCATTCCAGCGTTTATCAGGATCAAAAGCTAAACCAGGACCTATACTTGTGGAAATGAAGACCAAAGAATCCCAGACCCAATGGATAGCTAGTGGCAGGGAGAAGCATCTTACTGTGGGATCCATCATTACAGAAGTTCCTAAAGAAAAAGCTGATGAACGAGTCTATGTCAGGGAAGCCTTATCTAAAAATACGAAATCACTCTTGTTTAGTACCAAAAGCCAGTTAAGTAAAACTTTTAAATATATTTGGTGTAAAAATGGTAAAGTTTTTGCAAGAAAAACTGATTCTAGTAAAATTTTCCTTATCCGTTCATTGCAAGACTTATCTGAGATTGAAAAAACTACTAAAAGCCCTTAATTCTGCTTTTGGTATTAAATAAGAATAAATTATAAATTATTCTCCTAACTACTATGGATAGTCAAATAACTGAAATATTTAACTGTGTTTCAACTAATGAATTTTTCAATCAGCTACCTATTAAAACGCATGTAAATATCTCGTGTATACACATAAATATAAGGTCTTTAATAAAAAACTTCAATGATTTACTACTAATATTACATAATTGCAAATTTCCCCTGGATGTAATTATAGTAACTGAGGCTGGAATATCAAACAACTTAGCCAATTTGTATAAAATTCCCGGCTACAACATGTATTACGAACTAAGAACGAATAAAAAAGGTGGCGGTATTATAATCTATATAAAAAACCACTTAAAATTCACTGTCTTAAAAAGCAAATCATTTACATTTGAATGCCTGATAGGTTTGTTAAAACTAAGTTCGAATCAAGAAATAGTTTTGTTTGCTTTATACCGACCACCGTCCACCAACAAATCTATTTTTGCCAAGGAGTTGGTTAGGTGCATTTCGCAATTCGATGTTAGGCAAAATCTCTTATTAATTGGCGACACAAATATTGATTTAAAATTATCTACGACATACACGCACTCATACTTAGAAGCGCTTAGCGAGTTGGGACTGATGTGTGGAATCACGGACTACACCAGAATCGAAACAAGAAAAGGTAAAGTCACAAAATCGTGCATAGACCATATATTTGCCCGGTATTCAACATCACGTCCCTACTCGGCGGCGCTCGACTTAGTACTGGCTGACCACCGAGCTGTGATATTTTGTGGCGTCAGCGATACTGGTTCCGATTCCGAGTGTGAGCAGCAGGGTGTTTCTCAAACAATAATTGATCACGATTTATTATACAAAGAATTAAAATCTGTGAATTGGTCGGAGACTAATGACATGAAGTGTAGTGGCGATATTTATTCATTTATTAAAAAATCTATTTTAGATAAAACAAAAAAGGCTTCTTTCACGAAAACCATTAAAAGTAAAAACAAATATCTATTGAAATTGCCTTGGATCGATGACAATGTTATCAAACTGCGTGAAAAGTGTGGGATGCTCTTCCGCCAATGGAGAAATAGTGAAAACGATCCTATGGTAAGGTTACAGTATAATAAAACTAGAAATATTTTACATAAAGTTTTAGAAAAGAAAAAAAACTCTTATTATACTAAGCAAATAAAAAACAACTTCAAAAACTCAAGGAAGGTTTATCAAATACTTAACCAAATGATTGGTCGTGTCACCCGCTCCATTGATGCAGTGATACTAGATGCATTCGATTCTCAGGGGCTCACTGTTAAAACTATAGCTCAAAACTTTTCGCAAGAATTTCAAAAGGCTGTACAGAATATTATCCCTAAAAGTGGTACCGGTTCAATGGATATTGATATCTGTAATAATGCAAATAATTCGAGTATACTCTTTCAAAAAGTCACAAATAACAAAGTTTACAAAATATTAACAAGATTAAACTCAAAGAAGGCTCCAGGGGCTGATAATATCAGAGTATCTGATCTAAAGATGATAGGGAAGGATATATCAACCGCATTAGCTAATTTAATAAACTGTAGTATAAAAACAGGCACATATCCAGATCAACTAAAGCATGGACATGTAAGGCCCGTTCATAAAAAGGGGAAAGTAAATGACTTTTCTAATTATCGCCCAATAACGCTTCTTTCCTCTGTGGACAAAATAGTGGAAAAATATGTCAGTGAACAAATCTATAACTTTTATAGGAAGCATGACGTTATTTATAAAGATCAGTATGGATTCCAAAGTGGGAAGGGTGCTGATGGGCTATTATCGTGTTTTACTGATGAAGTTAACGAGCATCTTAATCATAAACGACAGGTATTAGCACTGTTCATCGATTTTTCGCGCGCGTTTGATACCCTGAACCATAATCTGTTGATAAAGAAGCTGGATCACTGTGGAATAAGAGGGCCATTATTAAAATGGTGTGAAAACTACATGAGTAACCGAACGCTTGCTGTTAAAATTGATAATCAACTCAGTGACCCAGTCCAAGTAACGCACGGCACTGCTCAAGGTTCAGTATTGGGTCCTCTCCACTTTTTAACCTACGTTAATGATATGAGCGCTTGTATAAAAAATTGCAAGTGTTTCCAGTTTGCTGACGACACCTGTCTCATAGCGGCGGATAGGGATCCGAAAACGGCTCTTTATCAACTGCAATGTGATTTTAATGCCATAACCAAATGGTGCCATGATTCTGGATTAGTAATAAACTCTAATAAAACGAAACTACTACGTATAACATCCCCTTATATTCGAACAACACCTATTGAAAATCTAATAGCCCATCACAACTCCTGTCCCCATGCATCTAGTGAGACTAGTGTCAATGCCTGTAGCTGCCCAGCTATAGAAAACGTGGAATCTCACACATATCTAGGTTTAAAAATCGATAAAAAATTTCACTGGAGCCTCCACATTTCTCATGTCTGCAATAAACTTAGACAGTTTCTTGCAAACATGACAATACTGAATGCACGAATCCCGTTTAAGGCTAAAGTAATGTTATATAACGCACTTGCTGGCTCGTATATCCGATACGGATTGAGCAGCTACGGACGAACTTACAAAACATACACTAACCTTATTTACAATCTCCAATTAAAAATAATTAAAACAATAGTAAGTAAAAACATTAAAAAACAATATTCTACCGATGAAACAAAAATATTTCAACTTTGTAAAGTTTTGCCGATCCATATCCAATTTAAAAACAATATTTTAAACGAAAACTTCTTTAATAATAACTTTAAAAAAATGAATCACCCTGCATTCACTCGTGGAATCGCTCAAAAAAAACTTGTTACTATTAGAGCGAATAACGTGTACGGTAGAAGAACTACCGCTTACTTAGTACCGCGGTTGATTAATCAACTACCTGCGGATTTCGTTGATAGTTTAACACAATCCAACCTAAAGGCTAAAATGAAGAATTTTTGGTTTGAGACCTTGAAATGCACCTAGTTTGCTCCTTGCTAAAGAATTATTATATATTTTTTGTATCAGCCTTTCTTTTTAAGCATAATTTATCACATTTTTCTTTATATGTAAATTAAGTATGTATATCTAACCCCAACGCGAGCATTCAACAGCGTTGTTATAAACCTCTGTGGATTTCTTTACGCTGTTAATAACAATTAATGTAATGATTTTTATACAATAATAAATGAAAAAAAAAAAAAAAAAAAAATTTAGATGCGTTTTAGAGTATAATAACGTATTAATTTTTTAAAACGTTTTTAAAAAGCAAAATTAAAAATTTTGAAAAACCTAACTACGACGGTTAAAATTGTTGTTACTTTTAATTTAAAAAGAGTAAAATAAGTTTAACTAAAATCCCCCGACTAAAAGTAATGTAGGTACTATAGGTACATATTTAACCACCTATTCATAATTTACAAACGCAAGAAAAATCCGTCGGGGGCTGCCATTGCCGTCTCTCTAAAGTAACTATTAACATAATTAATCACAACTGCAACATATTAGTTCATTTGCGGTCAGGTAATGGCAGCCCCAACTGATTTATCTTGCGTTTGTAAATTATGATAGGAGAAAAAAAATATGTATAAGTAGTACTTACCTACATCACTTCTAGTTACTTAACTCTTTTTAAAGTAAAAGTAACAATTTAACCGTCGTGGGTTTTTTAATACCGAGAAAATATGCAGTTATGCATTCCCGCAGGTGAGCTCGCCAGGAGGGGACCGCAACATTCAACGTTGGGGCACCCTCCAAGACCCCCTCCCGTGGGCGTATTTCCTTAACCGTATTGAATTCGTCCCCTCCTCGCGAAGAATTCAGTACGTTCTTGGAAAAAATATGCCGTGTAAGCATTTTGATTTCAGCCCCATCAGTAGCCAAAATCAACACGGTTTTGCTGTAAATTTTATCGATATAGGTATTATTCCCCAAAACCGTAACGGCATCGTCAACTGGAGGGCATGAAATCAAATTAAATCAATACGCTTATGTGTAAGTATCATACAGTTTTTTTCCCAAAAAGGTATCGATTTCGTCGCCTCCTAGCTTGATTAGGCTCTTTGTAGGAAAATGAACTTTATCTCATTGAACCTAAAATTTATACGTCTTTGCAACGATTTGGAATATAAACAAGTGTAATATATCACTTGTTTATATTCCAAATCGTTGCAAAGACGTATCAATTTTATCCCTTCCACGCTTAAATTTTTAATGATGAACAAATTATAACGCATTGTTTTTGTTCAATAGTACCTACCTAATTCGACATACGATGAAAAGACAGTGGACAAATGCACAGCTATAATACGTTGTAAGTTTCTTAATGGCGAGATCTACAACGAAAAGTGTCGTAACATTAATACTCTACGAATTCAATGCTATTTTTATCAACAGTTTTCATTTTGATAGCTATTATCAAAACGTCACCGCGCCAGGTGTATACATAATCGATACGTTATTGGGAGATATCTATTCATACAAATAAATGCACAAAACCGTGTTGAATTTGTCTACTGATGGGGCTGAAAACGATACGCTTACGAGGTATATTTTGATTTTCAAAAACGTACTGAATTCGTCGCGAGTAGTGGGATGAATTCAATACGGTTAAGGAAATACGCGCATCCCGTTGTCCCACCCAGCCAGTGGCTCGGTGGGACTCGGGGGAATACCCACTAAAAACCTGGTTGGCCCTGAGGGTCCCCTGTGGGAATCGCCTCGATGTAACTGTTGTCCTACCTCATAATCTCTTTAGAGATGATGTCGAGAGAAATAATTTGTCAAATTATAAGTAATTCTCTAATAAGGAATTGAAATAACAGACTTAGTCACACCTACTAGTAATTCGGGTTTTTTAGATTATTAATCTATTGATAATAGAATAAAATTAGAAAGATAACACTTTCGTATAAAACGTACAGTTCGATGAGTTTATCCTTACAGTTTTGTAGAATAAAGAACCATGCGTGTCTTAGCATTGATTGTGTTGGCCATAACAGCTGTTACAGGTAAATAATTTTACTGTATTACAAAATCTACCTATATGAAATACTTTTGTGTGAATTCTATTCTAATTACTTACAGCCTCGCAATGTAAAAATAACAAATCATTAATTTCAGCTGTGCCAAGGAACCCTCAAAGGATTGTTGGTGGGTCTGTCACAACCATCAACAGCTACCCTGAGATTGTCTCATTATTGTTCTCTTGGGGTACCACCGGTCACAGGCAAGCGTGTGGAGGCACCATCATCAACAACAGATCAATCCTGACCGCTGCTCACTGCACCATGTAAGATTTAAAATCTTTTAGAAAACATTTTACTAATTTTAAAATGGGTATGATTTTATCAGTTACCTAATAAATAATATTTGTTCCTAAACTAGTAGATCTGTCACATAAATTGAATCACCAAATAATATTAAAATGCTGACCTAAATATTAACTAAGAATTACTTGAAAATAATATCAATCATCAAATAATTATATTGGGTTTCAAAATAATAAAAGTGTCACTAAAACTGGATCACCAAACAATATAAAAATGTTTACCTAAAAAATATTTTTCAATCACTGAAAACTAATATTAATGTATCAAATAATTCAACTGAAATTTGACGATGCACAACTAATTAAATAAACCTAGGTACCATAGGTTTTATTATAATTATGTACTTTATTAAATCAAACATTGCACTGTGAAGAACTAACTTAAAGAAAAAACAAAAGTGAAAAAGAAGAAAAAAGTTTTATTACCTACTGCACTATTTATTAGTGATAGTTTTGATTTAGACTTTTAAGAGGGACACCCTGTTTTTCGTTATTGACCTATGGGTACATTTTTAGCCTCTGGTGGTAGGTTTACAATTTTTAAACGGATTGCTAACCCTATTATGTATTTGCATATTATATTATCCATATTATATTCGTTCGATTGACATCGCTTTTCTCACAGCGACGACTGACGCCATACAACTGTGATACATAATGTACATTATGTACTTTTTATAAAAATTGGGATAGTTACATTGTCCACTTATCTAATCATTATTGAGAGGCAAAGCTACCTTCCATTGAAAAAACTGAATTTTGTATTCGTTGAAGTCGGTCCAAGGATTGTCAAAGTGCATAGCCCGCCAAATTGACTCCACCCCTGTTAGGTATTTTTCTTTGAATTAAGGAACTGATCTATTTAATAAGTGACAGACCTATTATTATGGTGATTGAACAAATTAAATGATACTAATAGTTTGTTGATTAGATTTAGAGGACGGATCAATTATATTTAGGCTAAAGAAAAAAGTGATCAAACTATTATTTAAGATACATATTTACATTAATCTGATGATTTATATTTAGAGACAGTTTTGCTAAATATGATGACTAATATATTTCTTGGGGATAGATAATATTAATATTAGGGTATTGCAGATTAGTGACACATCTAAACTTAGGTGACAGAAAATATTGTTCCCTTTTAAAATTACACATCGCAAGTGTTTAACGAACCTCTCTATTTCGGTTAACAGTGGCGACGCTCCAGCTAGGTGGGTCTCCCGTGTTGGATCTACAAATGCCAACAGTGGTGGTGTTACCTACAACTCTGCTCAGATCATCAATCATCCTAACTACAACAATATAAACATAGACAACGATGTTTCCATCATTCGCACGTCCTCTAATATTTTCTTTACCAACGTTATCCAAGCTGCTAGCATTGCTGGCTCCAACTATTTCCTTGGTGATAACCAAGTAGTCTGGGCTGCTGGATGGGGAGCTATTTCGGTAAGCATTGTTATAAGCACTGTCTGAATTGAAAACAATAATTTGGTATGATTGTGAAAATACTTACTCCTAGCGTAATTTTTTTTATATTAACATTTTCCCGATAAAAATATAGTGGCTATTTATTTTACTTTATATTTTTTAAATTGGTTTGCAGCAAGGAGGTTTTTCATCTGAGCAATTGAGACACGTCCAGATCTGGACTGTGAACCAGGCTGTCTGCAGAGCTCGTTACGCCGCGGTTGGTAATACCGTCACCGACAACATGCTGTGCTCGGGCTGGCTGGACGTCGGCGGTCGCGATCAGTGCCAAGGCGACTCCGGCGGCCCGCTCTACCACAACAGGGTCGTGGTCGGCGTCTGCTCATGGGGCCGTGGCTGCGCTCAAGCTAACTTCCCTGGAGTCAACGCCCGCGTGTCCCGCTATACTTCTTGGATTCAAAACAACGCCTAAATTAATGCTAATTGACATTAGTTTGGATATTAATAAAACAATGCTGAAATCAATGCCGGCTGTAATATTTTCTACAAAAAATAATGAAATAAATATTTCTCAAGACAAGGTAATGTTTTTTTTTATTTCTGATGATATTTAACACTATAAGGCATAAACAATAAATAGTTAGATTAAACTTTCGAATGGTAATGGGGGTTTAATTATGTAATTACCTAAGTGTTAATGTGAACGCTCTGATAAAGTTATTAAGATAAGAAACGCGCTAAGGTGCCAATATTTCACAATACAATAGATAGATATCTGTTTGTTGACACCGGCTATATATTGTGTCTGCGTAGGTAGTGCAAGTGCGACCAAAGATTTTTGTAGTAGGGTTGCCACTTTGAAAAAAAAATATTGTTTTGAATTTTTTTTTGAACGGGGGGGGGGGGGGGGATTATGTAAGGATGGTGTATTTATAGGTTGTATCAGCTAGTAGTAAGTGTTTACTTTGTGTGTATGTAAGCCTTTTTAGAATAGTTGGTTTCACAGAGGAAATAATCACTATATTTCAAATCACTGAAACGAAAAGTAATTAAAAAAGAAGGATTACAACGTAATGTCTTGACACAGTTTGTTACGAACCGGCTTAGGCCCGTGATCAATTAATATAAAATTGTTGTAAACTACAACAAATTTTCTGAAATAAATAACAGTTTTCCAGTCCAAAGAATCGTTTTCATTTATTCATGCGCACAAGCGTAACAGTACCTACACTGTTATTATTCTGATCCTACACATTAGTGTTTCCAAAATTAGTAAAAACTCTTTGTTAATTATTAAGAATTACTTAAAGAAACATTTTTCTTGTATTGCAGGTGTGTTAAATGCATTTCTCGCTACAATGTCTACGGGGTCCTTTAGCGCCCCACTTCAGATTAAACTGAATTGCCTGGAACCAGGCTGGATTTCAAAAAAGATCATAGTACCGATCAAGAGGGCGTATGCCCTCTGGCCCTCGTGCGCCGCCGATTGGCCCTGAGGGCCCCCTGTGGGAATCGCCTCGATGTTACTGTTGTTCTACCTCATAATTTCTTCAGAGATGATGTCGAGAGAAATAATTTGTCAAATTATAAGTAATTCTGTAATAAGGAATTAAGATACCTAAGCTTAATCACACCTACTAGTAATATAGGTTTTTTGAATTTTAATCTGTTGATAATAAAATTAAATAAGTAAGATAAGACTTTCGTATAAAACGTACGGTTCGATGAGTTTATCCTTACAGTTTTGTAGAATAAAGAACCATGCGTGTCTTAGCATTGATTGTGTTGGCCATAACAGCTGTTACAGGTAAAGATTGTCACTATATTACAAAAAGTACATGAAATACTTTCGTGTGAACTCTATTCGATACTTACAGCCACGCAATGTAAAACTAACAAATCATTAATTTCAGCTGTGCCAAGGAACCCTCAAAGGATTGTTGGTGGGTCTGTCACAACCATCAACAGCTACCCTGAGATTGCCGCATTATTGTTCTCTTGGGGTACCACCGGCCACAGGCAATCGTGCGGATGCACCATCATCAACAACAGAGCAGTCCTGACTGCTGCTCACTGCACCATGTAAGATTTAAAAACTTTTAGAAAACACTTTTACTGATTTTGAATTACAGCTCGCAAGTGTTTAATACAAACAATACAATTTCGGTTAACAGTGGCGATGCTGCAGCTAGGTGGGTCACCCGTGCTGGATCTACCTTTGCCAACAGTGGTGGTGTTACCTACAACTCTGCTCAGATCATCAATCATCCCCACTACAACAGAGTAAACTTAGACAACGATGTTTCCATCATTCGCACTTCCTCTACCATTCACTTCACCAACGTTATCCGCCCTGGAAGCATGGCTGGTGCCAACTATTTCCTTGGTGACAACCAAGTAGTCTGGGCTGCCGGATGGGGAACTACTTCGGTAAGCATCCTTACTTTTCAATATTATAATACGTTGTTACGCCATTCATCACGTGTTAACTATTGAATCGATAATCATAAAATTTTACATACACGTTGTCAGAGGTACAGAAAAGGACATAGGGTACATTTCATCCCGAAAAAAGTATTGTTCCAAAGGGAGAGCAAAAATCTTTGCAAACAGACGAAGTCGCGGGCGGCCGCTTGTTATTTTATATACCATGTTTGAACTGTAAAAATACTTAAAGGGTATTATTTTTAAATTAAAGATTCTCCTTATAAAATTTGATGGCTTGTTTATTTATTTTGTGCTTTATATTTTTTGCAGCAAGGAGGACAATTATCTGAGCAGTTGAGACACGTCCAGATCTGGACCGTGAACCAGGCTGTCTGCAGAGCTCGTTACGCCGCGGTTGGTAACACCATCACCGACAACATGCTGTGCTCGGGCTGGCTGGACGTCGGCGGTCGCGACCAGTGCCAGGGCGACTCTGGTGGCCCGCTCTACCACAACAGGGTCGTGGTCGGCGTCTGCTCATGGGGCCGCGGCTGCGCTCAACCTAACTTCCCTGGAGTCAACGCCCGCGTGTCCCGCTATACTTCTTGGATTCAAAGCAATGCATAAATCAATATTGATTGAGATTTTGTGAACTGTTATCATAACAGTGCTGAAATCAATGTCAGCTGTTATTTTTTACAAAAAATCATAAAATAAATAATTCTTTACCCTGATTTTTTTTTTAATTATTTCTGTTAATATTTAACACATTCTAACTAAGACATAAAATAGTAATCGATGCAAGTTACATATTATAGCAACTTTAGAATGATAATAAGAGTTTAAATGTGAAATTGCCGATATATTTGCTCACACAATGATGAACCTCATCATATCATAACTTGATGATTTTTAAGCTTCATAGATGCTGTACCAAATATCGAATTATGATCGTACAACCCAAAGTGCCTTTTTACCCAACTTTCAAAAAAAGGAGGAGTTTCTATGTTCGTCTGTATATTTGTTTTTTTGTGTATGTCCACCGATTACTCAAAAACGGCTGGACTGATTGAAATGATTCAAACGTTATTACAAAAGGTAAACTCCGAAGTTGGTCCCATTTTTTTAAATTTGGAAATCGGTTCAGTACTTTTCAAGTAATCTTGAAAAAAGAAGAAGAACGAAAATGGTATGATTTTGTGTGAATTACCTCGATGATAATGGTCGTATTACTCTTTGTTTATGAACTGAATAAGATAATCATTTTTTTGTAGGAGATCACTTAAGAGGGATATCTTAAGTGTAACCTACACTTAAGATATCCCTCTTCCTACAAAAAAATGCCTTTAACCGACTTAAAAAAGGAGGTTCTCAGTTTGACCCGTATGTATGTATGTTTCTCCGCGATTATCTTACGTGTGGCTGAGCCGATTTTTCTACATATTATAATATAACTTACCTACAAGGTACCTACACTAAAAAAAAAAAATGATTAAAAAAAACAAAAACCGACTTCAAAAAACCTACCTCTAAAAAGCAAGAAATAATTCGTAATAATACAAATACGTCTATTGAAGTCGGGTGGGGCTTTATTCTAAATAATAAAACCGGTCAAGAGTGAGTCGGACTCGCGCACCGAGGGTTTCCGTACCATCATAATAAATACACTGTAGAGCTGTAGAATAATAAAATTATTATTGCAGTATTAGGTCAGCACCATCTCTTGGCCGATAGTGGAACTATATTTTTTTCTTAAGCCAGCGCCATCTCTTGACCGATAGTGGATCTAATTTTACTTAGGTCAGGGCCATCTGTTGACTGGTAGAGGAACATATGAAGTTTTGTTTGTTTTTTGAATTTCTAAAAAAGTGTGTTATATTGAGACATCGTTTTATTTTTCCTGTAATCTTTACATAAACTTCTATCACATATAATTTTTTCAGATATTTCTCTTTGCAAACTTCGGAGATAAGGGAACGGTATTTTTTTACATTTTTCATCATAAGTCGAAAACTATCAAGCCTAAAAGAAAAGAAAAAAAATATTTAAAATGTGCAAACAGCGCTCTTTCATATGATACCCTACGTGCCCTAGTCGCTTCACTTAAAATTTTTAAGACCCCTTTTCGGTCCCTGTTGTAAAAAAAAATTTTTTTATTTCTTTCTTATTTGCAAATATTTTAAACTATTCCAAATTTTAAGTTGATACCATTAGTAGTTCTCGAGATATCCAGCTGTGACAGACAGACAGACAGACTGAGTCACACCATAAGGGTTCCTTTTTTACCGTTTTGGTACGGAACCCTAAAAAGGAATCTGTACTCTAGCCCCACCCGACTTCAATAGACGTACACAGACGGACCACACACATACACACCGACACCCACGAACACGCACACACTTGTTCCTAACTTAGCACAGTTGCTGGTACCCGCATTCGTAAGTTAACATGGATTTTTAAGACATTACGATACGTAGTACCAAGAGCAAATAATGAATCTGGGGGTAATGAAAGAGATTTACTTAAAGACATATACATATCTCTTGTTCAATCAATCTTCAGATACTGTATATCTATCTGGGGAGGTGCTGCCAAGACACGTTTTCTTGAAGTCGAACGGGCACAACGTAGGCTCATAAAAATAATGTATTTTAAGAAGCAACGGTTTGAAACTGATTTATTATATCAAATTTGTGGACTGCTTTCTGTTAGAAAATTATGCATATTTCATACAGTTCTTAGAAAGCATAAGACTCTGACTTATGATCTCACAATTGCTAAAAAAAGAAGACCGAATTTAGAGGTCCCAACACATAATACTGTTTTTGCTTCCAGGCAATACAGTGTTCTTTCGGTACTTATTTACAATAGGGTCAACAGCAAACTTGACATATATAGCAAAAACTATCGTGAATGTATGAAATTGTTACAAAAATGGCTAGATAATATTATAAATTATGAGGAAATTTATTATAAATTAAAGGGAAGACTGTATTGTGTGAAGGTTTATTTTGAAGTAAGTTTAAATATTAACACACCTCTTACATATTTTTGATTACCAAAAACTCAAAACAGCCAGTTATTACAACATGCCCCCTTAATCAAAAATATATAAAAGCTAAACTAACAACAACAACAGTATAAAAGATTAACCAATCAAACATAGACCTTTTACACAACTAGCGTGAGCAGTACGTCTTAAACCAGTTGAGCTCCACGGGTGCCCCCAGGCACCCGCGAGAAATTTATACCGTCAAGCATCGCGGGTGCCTCCAGGCACCCAGAGATCAAATATTTTGCCAGGCAATATTTTGCCTTATTGTAAATTAAATAAATATTGGATTTAAATTTAATGTTCTGTGACATTGGGCCTTGACGGATATTCTTTTCAATGACGTATAACCCGTCTCGCGGGTGCCTGGGGGCACCCGTGGAGCTCAAGGTACTTAACGCCTTCGTCAATACGTCTGCAGGCATTTGAGAGGATTCTAAATAACACAGACATATAGATTTCTCAGAAACTTTCTCATATTGGTGTATACAATAAACGAAAACCATTCTAGAAAAATCATCAATAAATATTAAAAAGTATTTGTTGCCCTGAAAGGACATTTCAGACATTGGTCCACAAAGAACAGAGTGAACTAACTCTTACTTAGACGTTGCCCTATCATAAGCAATACTTTTAAAAGGTTTACGTGCTTGTTTCCCTTCAATGCATGCGATACAACTTTTCTTATCTACGACTGTATCTGTGACGGACTTATAATCTACACCTACTTGCATTTGCATCAGTTGGTTCATTCCTATGCGACATAAATGCCCCAAGCGTCTATGCCAGAGTTCATAGGCAGAAAAGGATCCATTATCCAGTACACTATAGGCCGTACTACATGGAATATTAACTGTACAATCTAATTTATACAGTTGAGTCCTTTGCACACTGAACCATGTAAGAGAGATTTTACTTCTTCTTTTGCTTCACAGGACAATCAGGTCGCTTGTGACCTGGTTTCTTACAGTCATAACACACAATAAACGGTTTGGGCTTCATTTTTTTTTAATATTCTTTACATGTGCAACAACATTGGTATTGTCAACAACAGAATCCTTTTTAAACATTTCGTTCAATAATTTCGCTTTGACTAAATTTGTGGTAACTTCTATATTGCTGTTTTCCAAGGCCATAATTAAAGCATCATAGTTGGGTGATAGACCACCAAGCAATATAGCTGCGACAGATGAGTCTTCAATATTTTTCCCAATATCTGCAAGCTCTTGGACAGTATTTAAGATTGCGTTTATATATTCTTCCATATTATGATAATCTGTCAAACAAATACGATATAACTTCCTTTCCAGTGATAGTCTGCGTCCCATAGCTTTATCTTCAAAGGTATCACGTAACGAATTCCATGCTTCTAGAGCCGTTTTAGCATTCCTAGCATGTATAACGGCAGAGCCATCAAGTGTTAAACAAATTTTGGAAAGTGCCTTCCTATCATTCCTTAATTTTATAGCATTGGGAGTGATATTACCAATAGGGTAACCTTCTATTGTTTCCCAGAGTTCTTCGTGGATTAAATAATTTTTCATTTTAAACTTCCATATTGGATAAGTTTCTCTATCACGAAGAATAAAATTAGGAATTGACGAAGGATTCCGGTACATTGTACTACTCGTACCTGCTGAATCTCCATCGGAAGTCATAATTGTCACTATTTATCACTATTTTTCACGATTTCGTGCTGATAACGTATTATAAATTAAAGGGAAGCCTGTATTGTTTGAAGGTTTATTTTGAAGTAAGTTTAAATATTGACACACGTCTTACATATTTTTGATTACCAAAAACTCAAAACAGCCAGTTATTACAACAAAATTGAGGCACTACTTTTAAAAATTATATAACTGAGAGTGCAAAAGCTGAATAATAATACCTAATAATAAAAAAAAATGTAAAAAGAAAAGTATATATTTATTATATACATATATTATATGTACACACAATATTCCCCACACAAACACACGCACACACTCACACACACACACACACACACACACGCATGCTTTGGATTGTTTAATATGTTTAAAGATTTACCTACTTACATTAATTAAGTATCATTAGTGTAAACTGTTTATCCTAAGAATTTCATTGTTAAGGAAGAGCGGTGCCCCCTGACACAGGCATTTGAGCTTAAAAGGGGAATCCAGTAACTTATGTAATGTACATATAAACAGTTAATAAAAAAGTTTATTTATTATTTATTTCATCAGGGTGAAGGCTGAAAATCGGTGTTTTCCGTTTTAGCATTCCTAGCATGTATAACGGCAGAGCCATCAAGTGTTAAACAAATTTTGGAAAGTGCCTTCCTATCATTCCTTAATTTTATAGCATTGGGAGTGATATTACCAATAGGGTAACCTTCTATTGTTTCCCAGAGTTCTTCGTGGATTAAATAATTTTTCATTTTAAACTTCCATATTGGATAAGTTTCTCTATCACGAAGAATAAAATTAGGAATTGACGAAGGATTCCGGTACATTGTACTACTCGTACCTGCTGAATCTCCATCGGAAGTCATAATTGTCACTATTTATCACTATTTTTCACGATTTCGTGCTGATAACGTATTATAAATTAAAGGGAAGCCTGTATTGTTTGAAGGTTTATTTTGAAGTAAGTTTAAATATTGACACACGTCTTACATATTTTTGATTACCAAAAACTCAAAACAGCCAGTTATTACAACAAAATTGAGGCACTACTTTTAAAAATTATATAACTGAGAGTGCAAAAGCTGAATAATAATACCTAATAATAAAAAAAAATGTAAAAAGAAAAGTATATATTTATTATATACATATATTATATGTACACACAATATTCCCCACACAAACACACGCACACACTCACACACACACACACACACACACACGCATGCTTTGGATTGTTTAATATGTTTAAAGATTTACCTACTTACATTAATTAAGTATCATTAGTGTAAACTGTTTATCCTAAGAATTTCATTGTTAAGGAAGAGCGGTGCCCCCTGACACAGGCATTTGAGCTTAAAAGGGGAATCCAGTAACTTATGTAATGTACATATAAACAGTTAATAAAAAAGTTTATTTATTATTTATTTCATCAGGGTGAAGGCTGAAAATCGGTGTTTTCCTGACACCGAGCCTAGACCCTTCTTGCTGCTGCACACACATGCATGCCTTCTTTTGATTCTCTTTTGTTATGTTATGTGTACCTAGATGTCAATTTTATTTTTTTATTTTTAGTCTTCAACTTAATGTATGCATTTTTATTTGTATGAATGTGTGTGTTTTAGCAAATAAACTACTTATCTATCTATCTATCTATTTTATTATTACGAATATTATTTCTTGCTTTTTAGAGGTAGGTTTTTGAAGTCGGTTTTTTATTAACCGACTAAGTGGAGTGACGACCTCCGTGGTCGAGTGGTTCGTACGCCGGTTTTCAAGGCGTCACCACACCATCTCTTGAGGTCCCGGGTTCGATTCCCGGCTGGGTCAATGTAGAAAATGAACTTTTCAATTTTGTCTCAGGTCTGGGTGTTTGTCATACCACCGTTGTCTCTGATTTCCATAACACAAGTGCTTTAGCTACTTACCTTGGAATCGGAACAATGTATGTGATGTCGTCAAATATTTATTTATTTATTTATATTAACCGACTTCAAAAAAAGGAGGAGATTCTCAAGTCGACGGTTTTTTTATGTATGGTTTAACATAACTTCGTCAGATGTTAACCGATTTATAAAATTCTTTGTTCATCTCAAAGAACATAGTTTGTGTGTGGTCCCATAAAAAAATTACAGAGATCTGGTTAGTAGTTTATTCATAATCCTGATAAATAACAATTATTTAGCTTGCCATCGCACAAGTTTTTACGGAATTTCGGACATAACATCTTTGTTTATGAACCGATTTAGATAATTCTTTTTTTTTTGAAAGGGTATATACTCTAAGAATGGTCATATTTTAATTTCATTGGTATTGGACTTTGAACTTCGAAGATACACAAGGGAACTCCGGTATTCTTTCGTTTATCATAATTTTATTTGTAATAATTTCATTTGCCATAATGATCCTCGGTCATAATATTCATTTGTAATAATGGCTTTTATACTAACAACGTATGACATAACAATCCATTAGCCATACTTTTCATTTGCCATAAAATTAGGTGCCATAATAACAAGTGTCATAATGATTAGTTCCTATAAATATTATTTGACATAATCAATAATTGACATAATATACATAACTTATAACGTATCTCTTCAACTAAACGTACCTACGGGTTATAAATAAAAACTTTTAATGCGACCACCACAACTGGTAGGTTAGTGTTTTGACCACTCGCAGCGGAGCTCCATAATGCTTGCATGCATGTTGCATGCTGAATGCCTGCTTGCATGCTGCATGCCTGCCTGCATGCTGCATGCTGCTTGCTTGCTTGCATGCTGCTTGCTTGCTTGCATGCTGCATGCTGCTTGCTTGCTTGCATGCTGCATGCTGCTTGCCTGCTTGTATGCTGCATGCTGCTTGCCTGCTTGTATGCTCCATGCCTGCTTGCATGTAGAATGCTTGCCGGGGGGCGCTGCTTGGGGGGGTCGGGGGGCCGGAGGCCCCCCGCTATAAAGAAAACCTTTTAACGCACTTACCAGTAGGTTAGGTTAGGTTAGTGTTTTGACCACACGCAGCGGAGCTCCCTAATGCTTGCGTGCATGCTGCATGCTTGATTGCTTGCTGCTTGCATGCTGCATGCCTGCTTGCATGCTGCATGCCTGGCTTGCATGCTGGGTGCCTGCTGCATGCCTGCTTGCTAGCTGCACGCTTGCTTGCATGCTGAATGCCTGCTTGCACTGCATGCAATTGCAATTGCATGCTTACCTACTCATTATATTTAAAAATGTATTATTAAAAAGCTAATTATAATTTCTAAATCAAAAATATAAATAAATATATTTTATAAATAAATATATCCACTCATAAGGAACGTTTGTGCCCCAGCAGTGGGGACATTCAATATATGCGTCCCTGTATATGCGTCGTCGCACGCACACACTGACAACATTTAAAGATGATAAAGATGCGTCAGTCGTGGCTGCGCCGCCGCCGCCGCCGCGCGCCGTACTTAATACCGCCCGTGCTCACGCACGCTCCGCGCCGCCGCGCCGTACATGTACATACATACATACTTACCTCCTGGACTCCCTAAACGATCAAGCAATTCCCGTCAAGCACGTAAATTTTATATTTGATAGTTAACCGGCCGGTACTTAAACAGTTATTAAGTGTATTCAGCTCAGTTATTAAGTGCAGTGGATGAAAAGTGAAATTGTGTCGGCCCATATAAACCTAACGAGACCTTGGTCAGAAGAAACCAGGGATTTCCATCAGCTCAGCTCCAGCCACGATCTGTATCGTCGCTTCGTCACGCTGCCAGCTCAAGTTTCATCTCCAAGTAAGCCTTTTCTCTGCTCATCCCACCTCATTTCACTCATAGCCGAATGTGATTTGCCCCCAGCAGTCACAATACGTAATTAATTATATTATTATTATTATTGTATCTCAGCTGGAAACTCTCGGGCCGGAGCCTGGTCCATTTGCCAGGCTTGCGTGGGGACATGGGTCCAACACGTAGAGGCCCTTTGAGACTGTTTTAATATAATGTGAAGTGTGTGATGCACATGCCGGGATCCGCTCCCCACTACACGCAAAAGTGCGCAGACGGAAGCGGACCCCGGCAGGTACATAGACTATTGCGAGTGTGAGAATACATAAAAATAAACAAATGGGCTATTGGATGAAAGGGTAAGTGGGTTGGAATACTGGGCTATGGGGTGAGATTACGGACTTCCGCCTTTTCCTACATCTCACAAACTCGAACCGTTGGCGGAAGGTGGCTCGCCGCCCGCTAGATGGGCACCCCAAACTGGCCAGCAATCGCCGACCGGGGCGCAACACCGGCGCGGGCGACTCAGGGTGTAGAGAGGTGTGCACCGCTTTCTACCCACTGTACAAGCGACAGTGTGCCAACTCGCGTCTTATGCATGTTTCACTTTCACCCTGCGAGCGTATAGCTCTAACGACTCCACCCTGACCGGCCGTTGAAGGCGAGCCAGGGGCGGGAGTCCGCAGGCCCCCTTGGGGTCCACCCCTGCTGCGGGGACGAGGGCCTGGATCGACTCCCGGGAGCAATCGGGTCCGTGGTGTCGCTACTCACCAACAGCTCGCCACAAGCTGCCCTGCGGGCTTATTTTGTTATTTATATTATTATTATTATTATTATACTTTGATGTTCCTACTAAAATTAATTTAATTCATAATAATTATAAAAATATAATACATGGGTATTATATAATATAATAGAAATAAGTACATTTCAAAGATTATTGATTGTTATCTAAAAATAATATAAGTACTCAGATGATTATTACTCATGGTTTTATTTAATTTTTATTACATATGTGTACTCAATGAATACACCAGGTACTTACCTAACTAATTATCTTTCAAAGTCTACATTTTGTAATCTTAATTTCGAGGACAAAGCCGGAAGTATAATTGATGATTAAATAAACGAACTCACCTAAGTGAAGTTCTATCCCAATTACACGAAGGCTTTGTCCACAGAAATTAAGACCCTCCCATCCCAAAGACCCAGTTATCAGTAGGTACCGGGTGTATTCATTGATCTCTGTCGAGATGTATGTTTTTTTGTTCCAGTTCGGGCTTTCAACTAAATGAAGTTAGTCGTAGTCAAGAGTGAAGTATAGAACCCACAGACTATATATATTTTTTTCTCTGTGGTTTTCAACTAGTGAAAGATGGCAGTACAATCACGCTGTACTACATTTTGTAATCTCAATTTCTTCGGACAAAGCCTTCGTGTAATTGGGATAGAACTTCACTTAGGTAAGTTCGTTTAATCATCAAAAAACCCAGCAGCTGAGCATAGGTAGCTGTATTTGTCGGTGGAACATCGTTTTCAAACCTATACAACAGAAGAATAATAATCGTTAGTCTAAAATAATTGGTCTCAAACATTAAAGTTGTCAACAAACGATTAGTAGTTCAAAATTGATCTACATACAGCATTAGATGTTGTTTGTCATAATAATCCCATGAAATAGTACCTAATATTGTAGGTTAATTTTGTTCTGGTCTCATGTTTTTTTTTTATGAAAGAAGGGCACAGATATGTGATTCATAATTAAAAATAATGTTTTAACACACTTTTTTAAAAACCGGTAACTTTTGATCGGTCTTCAAATCAGTGAAAACGAGCCATAGACAAAGTAGCCAGGATGAACCCAGTCACTTTAACGCACGTCCACGTCACAATACGAAAAAGAACCAGTCAGCTTAAGATTAAACTGAATCGCCTGGAACCAGGCTGGATTCCAAAAAGATCATAGTACTGATCAAGAGGGCATATGCCCTCTGGCCCTCATGCGCCGCCGATTGGCCCTGAGGGTCCCCTGTGGGAATCGCATCGAATGTTACTGTTGTTCTACTCCATAATTCCTTCAGAGATGTTGTCGAGAGAAATAATTTGTCAAGTTATAAGTAATTATCTGATTTAGGAAGGAAGGAATTAAAATAAGAATAATCACACCTACTAGTAATTTAGGTTTTTTTTTATTTTAAATCTTTTGTTAATAAAATTAAATAAGAAAGATAAGACATTCGTATAAAACGTACGGTTCGATGAGTTTATCCTTACAGTTTTTTAGAATAAAGAGCCATGCGTGTCTTAGCATTAATTGTGTTGGCCATAACAGCTGTTACAGGTAAAGATTATCACTATATTACAAAATGTACATGAAATACTTTCGTGTGAACTCTATTCGATACTTACAGCCACGCAATGTAAAAATAACAAATCATTAATTTCAGCTGTGCCAAGGAACCCTCAAAGGATTGTTGGTGGGTCTGTTACAACCATCAACAGCTACCCTGAGATTGTCGCATTATTGTACTCTTGGGGTACCACCGGCCACAGGCAAGCGTGTGGAGGCACCATCCTCAACAATAGATCAATCCTGACCGCTGCTCACTGCACCATGTAAGATTTAAAAACTTTTGGAAAACACTTTTACTGATTTTGAATTACTGCTCGCAAGTGTTTAATACAAACAAAACAATTTCGGTTAACAGTGGCGACGCTGCAGCTAGGTGGGTCACCCGTGCTGGATCTACCTTTGCCAACAGTGGTGGATCAACCTTCAACTCTGCTCAGATCATCAATCATCCCAACTACAACAGAGTAAACTTAGACAACGATGTTTCCATCATTCGCACTTCCTCTAACATTGGCTTCACCAACGTCATCCGCCCTGGAAGCATGGCTGGCGCCAACTATTTCCTTGGTGACAACCAAGTAGTCTGGGCTGCCGGATGGGGAACTACTTCGGTAAGCATCCTTACTTTTTAATATTATTATACGTTGTTACGCCATTCATC
This sequence comes from Agriphila straminella, assembly GCA_950108535.1. NCBI lineage: Eukaryota > Metazoa > Arthropoda > Insecta > Lepidoptera > Crambidae > Agriphila > Agriphila straminella. The sequence goes on along the minus strand of OX467306.1, from coordinate 5,192,098 downwards.
ACGTCTTAACTGAATATCGTCATCAAATTTTACATACACGTTGTCAGAGGTACAGAAAAGGACATAGAATTTCATCCCGAAAAAAAGTATTGTTCCAAAGAGAGAGCAAAAATCTTTGCAAACAGACGAAGTCGCGGGCGGCCGCTTGTTATTTTATATACCATGTTTGAACTGTAAAAATACTTGAAGGGTATTATTTTTAAATTTAAGATTCTCCTTAAAAAATTTGCTGGCTTGTTTATTTATTTTGTGCTTTATATTTTTTGCAGCTAGGAGGACAATCATCTGAGCAGTTGAGACACGTCCAGATCTGGACCGTGAACCAGGCTGTCTGCAGAGCTCGTTTCGCCGCGGTTGGTAACACTATCACCGACAACATGCTGTGCTCGGGCTGGCTGGACGTCGGCGGCCGCGACCAGTGCCACGGCGACTCCGGCGGCCCACTCTACCACAACAGGGTCGTGGTCGGCATCTGCTCATGGGGCCGTGGCTGCGCTCAAGCTAACTTCCCTGGCGTCAACGCTCGCGTGTCCCGCTATACTTCTTGGATTCAAAACAACGCCTAAATAAATGCTAATTGACATATTATTATCAAATGTTATCATAACAGTGCTGAAATCAATGTCAGGGGTTACCTCTATCTGGCAGAAATTTGATGTTTCGAAATTTATTTGGCAGAACACACTTGGCAGAATCTTCTTTAAACGAATATTTTTAAGGCATAAAAAATGTTTAATATAATTATTGTTTGGCAGAATGTTTACATGCCCGAATTTACAATGGCAGAATTTTATTTGGCAAAATTTTTATTCGCATAATTTCGTTTGGCATAATGTTTATTTAGTCGACAATTATTTGGTATAATTTCACTTGGTATACTATGAATATGGCAGAATTTCATTTAGAATAATGTCATTAGGCGTAATTGTCACTTCTAAAAATTTGCATATTAACCTTAAATTGAATTAAATATTTGTCTTAAAAAGTCAATATGTTGTGCTAAAAGTCAACAACAGAAATGAATCGCTGCAAAACCGATATGCATGCTGCTTGCTTGCATGCATGCTTGCATGCTTGCATGTATGCATGCTTGAATGCTTGTTTGCATGCATGCTGCTTGCATAGCCGGGGGGTGCAGGGGGGCTGGCCCCCCTGCTCGGGGAGGTAATAAATAAAAACGCTCGCTATAAAGAAAAAAAAAGCTTGCTATAAACGGTCGCTATAGAGAAAAACTTTTAGTTGGTTTGGTTAGGTTAGTGTTTTGACCACTCGCAACGGAGCGAGCGGATCTTCACAATGCTTGCATGTGTTAGAATCTAGAATATATTCTCATTATTATAACAACTAAAAACTGGTATTTATTGATTATTGTACACATTTCTCACTTTTTTAACAAATTTCGTGATGTTATTGTAACAAACTTAAAAATAATACTTACTAGTTTATACAATTTATTATTTGTTCATCCTAAGTTTTTTTTTATTTTACTTGCTCGCATGCGTGTTTGCTTGCATGTAAGGATGCATGCAGCATGAAACATGTAAGAAATACAAAATTATTCTAAATATGAAATTTCTATGAAGTGTATGCCAAAAGATGATTCTGAGTATAAACTGTCTGCTATATGATAGTTCTGCCTTTTAATGACTATAGATTATGAAATGTATGCCAAAAGATGATTCGGACTATTGCGATATGATGGTTCTGACTGTGAACTTTCTGCAATATGATGGTTCTACTATTGCTGGTTCTGCTGATGATGGTTCTGCTGATGGTCTGCAGCTGTATCTGTCATTTGACCCAACAGACAATGCTATCGCTGCGGCCAAGATCAGCGACGACCTGCAAAGTCTATCTCGCTGGTGTAAATCAAATTGTCTTATTCCAAACCCCACTAAATCTAAATGTATGCTACTAGGCAAAAATTTAATAATACCTGTTCAAACCTCATTGATCAATCCAAGAGGTATAAAACCTCTTTGGAAGGATTGTTCGTATGAACCAATTTTTATTCATAAAAACAAAAGAACATCGTTTTTCACACAATATGGTTGTCATTTTTCCTGTAAATATATAAGTATTTTTCCGCGATTATTAAACATTTATTACGTTCATTTGACGAGTTTAATTTGTCGGAATCAAGCAAACCAAGTTTATTCATGGTCCTTCGAGCCGGATAGCTCAATAGCTATGTTTACCAGCGAATTTTTGCACCTATAAGCAGAGAATTATTGTTCGGCGTAAAAAGCGAAAAAATACTGCAGCGGTTCAAGGGGTCAGAGTTTCTGTTGACACTACATCACGGAGCGTGCAGTACAAGCAGCGACACATGCAACGGTGGAAAATCGACCTTTTATAAGCAGACTAGCTTCCGCCCGCGACTTCGTCCGCGTGGACATTCGATAAAATTCTAATGATTTAATTTCATTAAATTCTGATCAGCCGTTTTTACCCGACTGCGGGTTATGTTTTTCGCGCGTATCTTGTAAGTATGTTTGTATGTATGTTTGATTGTAATATTCTTTATTACCTCATATCTTTCAAACGGCTGAACGGATTTCTATAATTAAGATGTCGTTAGATTTATCTTTTCAGCCCAAGTGTTCTTAAGAAGGTGGCGTTATAAAAAACCAACATGGCGGCTGTACGGTGCTATTATAAGTAGTGAAAAAAAAATTTTTTTTTAGAATACTGCAATATGGGTGTCAAATTAAATGGCTTATTATAAGGATTTCAAAAAGGTATATCATGACCGTAATATAGAATAACTAAAAAGATATAAAGAAAAAAATAAATTAAAAAAATTAAAAAACCCGCCTGCATAAAAAGACAAGTCGACTGAAAAGATGGAAACAAGATTAAATAAATATTAAAGGCAACATGTCATAATAACATGCAGTCGGAGGCATATAATTCAATCATTCATAATGTCACTTTCTTTATGCATGCCTCCGACTGCATGTCATTATGACATGTTGCCTTTAATATTTATTAACCGACTTCCAAAAAAGGAGGAGGTACTATGTTCGTCTGTATACATATTTTTTTTTGTGTATGTCCACCGATTACTCGAAGACGGCTGGACCGATTGAAATAATTCAAAAGTTATTACAGTACTTTTCAAGTAATTTTGAAAAAAGCACGAAAATAGTATGATTTTGTGTGAATTACCTCGATGATTGGCCGTATTACTTCTTTGTTTATGAACTGAATAGGATAATTATTTTTTTGTTGGAAGAGGGATATCTTAAGTGTAGTTTTTTAACCGACTTAAAAAAAGGAGGATCTCAGTTTGACCCGTATTTAAGTATGTTTCTCCGCGATTATCTTACGTTTGACTGAGCCGATTTTTCTACATATATAATATACCTTACCTACAAGGTACCTACACTAAAAATAAAAAAATAAAAAATTGTTTAAAAAAAAACAAAAAACCGCCTTCAAAAAACCTACCTCTAAAAAGCAAGAAATAATATTCGTAATAATAAAAATACGTCTATTGAAGTCGGGTGGGGCTTTTAGAATAAAAAAAGGAATTTGTACTCCAGCCCCACCCGACTTCAATAGACGTATTTTTATTATTACGAATATTATTTCTTGCTTTTTAGAGGTAGGTTTTTTGAAGTCGGTTTTTTGTTTTTTTTTTTAAACAATTTTTTAATCTTGTTTCAATCTTTTCAGTCGACTTGTCTTTTTGTGCAGGCGGGTTTTTTAATTTTTTAATTTATTTTTTTACGTGATTAGGCGGGTTCCCACCAAACGGGCTGCCTCGCGAGGCAGGACGTTTGCCGCACGGGCCTCGCACGAGGCTGCTCGCTTGGTGGGGACCCGCCTAATCACGTAAAAACGGCTGATCAGAATTTAACGAAATTAAAACAAACAAAAACACAAAAATTTTATCGAATGTCCACGCGGATGAAGTCGCGGGCGGAAGCTAGTTTATAATATTCAGAATTATATCCAGAGATATAAGTATCCCGTTCCCGTTCCCGTTCCCGTTCCCGTTCCCGTTCCCGTTCCCGTTCCCGTTCCCGTTCCCGTTCCCGTTCCCGTTCCCGTTCCCGTTCCCGTTCCCGTTCCCGTTCCCGTTCCCGTTCCCGTTCCCGTTCCCGTTCCCGTTCCCGTTCCCGTTCCCGTTCCCGTTCCCGTTCCCGTTCCCGTTCCCGTTCCCGTTCCCGTTCCCGTTCCCGTTCCCGTTCCCGTTCCCGTTCCCGTTCCCGTTCCCGTTCCCGTTCCCGTTCCCGTTCCCGTCCCTGTCCCCGTCCCCTGGATGTGCATGTCCAGGTCCAATCATGTCCACCGTGTTGGACTTCAAAATAAATGTCTTTTTCGCAATCACCATCCCATGAAACCTCAAGAACGACATCCACATCGATTTTCATGTTTACTTACAACTTTTACACTTTAAGGGATGATTTTCAAAATAACAAAATATGTGTTTGCCTATTTATTTTTAGACATGCTCCTACGAATTTTAAACTTGTAATGTCTATTTTATATTCTTTTTCCATACAAAATTTGAACCCCATTTTCACCCCTTTAGGGGTTAAATCATGTCCACCTTGTTGGACTTACATTTATTTACATACAAAATAACACATTTTGTCCCTAATTTAAGTCTGACCGGCCAAACCCCGATTTAATCGTATTGAGTTTCGGCCTTTGACTATCCAAGTTGGTCTTTCCTAGGTTTGGCCATAAATTCGTTAGATAAAGGCCGAAACACGCTTTAGTTTTGGACTTTGACTAAGCCTTCTTGTCAAACCTGAGGTTTGACTAGGCAAACCTAGAAGCGCCGGGACTTCGGGGTTTGACTATAACACATACATATTTTTTGGCAAAACAATGATTACCCTGAAATATTTTTATTTTAGTTTATTTGGGAAACAAACAATTTTACAATACATTTAGTTTAACCAAATAATATAAAACATAACGTATTTATTATTATCTCTTCAACGCCCGGAAAATGAGACACAATAGAAAATCTATTGTGTCGCGGTCGCCAGCGACCGCTCCTGCGTTAATAAATTAAATTGAATTCATCTTCTTCTTTTTATTATATTGAATTCATCTTGATTGTATTTTGTAGCCTCGCAGTCATGTTTGCTTGCTTGCTTGTGTACATGCTTGCTTGCTTGCTTGCTTGCTTGTATGCATGCATGCTTGCTCACTTGTATGCTTGTATTCTTGAATGTATGAATTTATAAGAGTAGGCAAATAAAAAGACAACGACAGGTTTCTCTGCTCATTCTTTATTTTTAATAAACAAAATCATCATTTTTAGGGTTCTGTAGGTATTATAAGTCATGTGCAATTATTAATTTAATTGTTGATCAAATCATTTAAAAGTGTTTAATTAAATTTATTAATTTATACTTGTAAACAGTATGCCTAATGATGATTAGGGAAGCAAACATACGGCGAAAAAATGATTAGGCGTTACACAATTGTGCAAATCGTAATTTAAAACCTACTTTTAAACATTAGGGATTATAAATAGTTGTGCTTAATGATGAATTTGGAAAGTGAAAATGCGGCAAAAAATTTAGGCGAAGTAAAAATAGGCTAAACAAAAGGTCAAATGAAAATTGTGCAAAAACATTTAAGACCAATAATTTGTGTGCCAAATACAGTTAGGACAAAAAAATAGGATATTCATAAATAAAATATAAATAAAATATTCCAATATATGCTTGTGACATACTTACTATAGAAAGACAGTGGACAAATGCACAGCTATAATACGTTGTAAGTTACTTGATGGCGAGATCTACAACGAAAAGTGTCGTAACATTAATACTCGACGAATTTAATACTATTTTTATCAAGAGTTTTCATATTGAATTATAGCTATTATCAAAACGTATTATGTTAATCACCGCGCCAGGTGTATACATAATCGATACGTTTTGGGAGATATCCTTTCATACAAATAAATGCACAAAACCGTGTTGAATTTGTCTACTGATGGGGCTGAAAACAATACGCTTCCGAGGTATATTTTGATTTTCAAAAACGTACTGAATTCGTCGCGAGGAGGCGATGAATTCGATACGGTTGAGGAAATACCGCATTCCGTTGTCCAACCCAGCCAGTGGCTCGGTCCGGGACGGGGGAATACCCACTAAAAACCTGAGGGCCTATTACAAAACAGAGTCACGATAGTCGGACGCAATTCGTCGGTTAATTTCTGATATTGAACCTTATTTGTGAGATAATAGTGCCACGGATTGGGACGAACATCGTACGCTTATCGCGATGCTTTTTTGTAATAGGCCCTCTGGTTGGCCGTGAGGGTTCCCTGTGGGAATCGGCTCGATGTAACTATTGTCCTACCTCATAATCTCTTCAGAGATGATGTCGAAAGAAATAATTTGTCAAATTATAAGTAATTCTCTGATTAGGAATTAAGATAGCAGGCTTAGAGACACCTACTAGTAATTTAGGTTTTTAGGATATAAATCTATTGATAATAAAATAAAATTAGAAAGATAAGACTTTAGTATAAAATGTTCGGTTTGATGAGTTTATCCTTACAGTTTTGTAGAATAAAGAACCATGCGTGTCTTAGCATTGATTGTGTTGGCCATAACAGCTGTTACAGGTAAAGATTACCACTATATTACAAAATGTACATGTAATACTTTCGTGTGAACTCTATTCGATACTTACAGCCACGCAACATAAAAATAACAAATCATTAATTTCAGCTGTGCCAAGGAACCCTCAAAGGATTGTTGGTGGGTCTGTCACAACCATCAACAGCTACCCTGAGATTGTCGCATTATTGTTCTCTTGGGGTACCACCGGCCACAGGCAATCGTGTGGAGGCACCATCATCAACAACAGATCAATCCTGACCGCTGCTCACTGCACCATGTAAGATTTAAAAAACTATTAGAAATCTTTTTACTGATTTTGAATTACAGCTCGCAAGTGTTTAATACTTACTAACAAAACAATTTCGGTTAACAGTGGCGACGCTGCAGCTAGGTGGGTCACCCGTGCTGGATCTACCAATGCCAACAGTGGTGGATCAACCTTCAACTCTGCTCAGATCATCAATCATCCCAACTACAACAGAGTAAACTTAGACAACGATGTTTCCATCATTCGCACTTCCTCTAACATTCACTTCACCAACGTCATCCGCGCTGGAAGCATTGCTGGCGCCAACTATTTCCTTGGTGACAACCAAGTAGTCTGGGCTGCCGGATGGGGAACTACTTCGGTAAGCATCCTTACTTTTCAATATTATAATACGTTGTTAGGCCATTCATCACGTCTTCACTATTGAATCGATAATTATCAAATTTTACATACACGTTGTCAGAGGTACAGAAAAGGACATTTCATCCCGAAAAAAGTATTGTTCCAAAGGGAGAGCAAAAATCTTTGCTAACAGACGAAGTCGCGGGCGGTCGCTAGTTATTTTATATACCATGTTTGAACTATAAAAACACTTGAAGGGTATTATTTTTAAATTAAAGATTCTCCTTATAAAATTTGCTGGCTTGTTTATTTATTTTGTGCTTTACATTTTTTGCAGCAAGGAGGACAATTATCTGAGCAGTTGAGACACGTCCAGATCTGGACCGTGAACCAGGCTGTCTGCAGAGCTCGTTACGCCGCGGTTGGTAACACCATCACCGACAACATGCTGTGCTCGGGCTGGCTGGACGTCGGCGGTCGCGACCAGTGCCAGGGCGACTCCGGCGGCCCGCTCTACCACAACAGGGTCGTGGTCGGCGTCTGCTCATGGGGCCGTGGCTGCGCTCAAGCTAACTTCCCTGGAGTCAACGCCCGCGTGTCCCGCTATACTTCTTGGATTCAAAACAACGCCTAAATTAATGCTAATAATTTAATTAATAGTTGTTTTGTCTCAAATAAAGATTTTTCTATTCTATTCTATTCTATTCTATTCTAATTGACATATTATCAAATGTTATCATAACAGTGCTAAAATCAATGTCAGCTGTTATTTTTTGCAAAAAATATGAAATATAAAATTCTTTACCCTGAATTATTTTTTAATTATTTCTGTTAATATTTAACACATTCTAAGACATAAAATAGTAATCGATGCAAGTTACATATTATTATAACAACTTTAGATTGATCTAAGATCTCTTATTATCATTCTAAAGTAAATTTGCTCACACAATGATGAACCTCATCGTAATTTGATGATTTTTAAGCTTCATAGATGCTGTACCAAATATCGAATGATGATCGTACAACCCAAAGTGGCTTTTTATGTTAGCAAAATTGATTACCCTATTCGTTGTAAATTAGTAGAGACTTAGTTTAGTTTCTCAACACACGTAGCAATATAGTACCAACATCAAACAATTTGTTTACCAACTGTTCACCCAATGACAACACCAGCCCGGGCGAACCCGGGGCATGAGGTGAAGGAGGAGGGATCACGACGGCAGACGGCGCGGCGCGACAGGAAAGGTACCACTTTTGGGTTTTTCGCTAATATTTGAGATACGGTGCGTTGAATGGAAAAAAATTCTGATATGAAATTAAAGCTTATAAAATTTTCTATTACTTTAGTTCTGTACACTTTGTTTGAATTTCCAACCGTTGTTGGGCTACTCGCTCAGGAAATGTGGAAATTTGGATGATGGGCAAGACGGCCAAGGAAGTTGTTCTACACGCCCTCTACCAACGAATGATATATCATTAGAAATCATAAAGGCTTTCATTTCATATTTCAACATTTTTCGCCACAACGCACCATTTTTGAGATATTGTCAAAAACCTAAAAGTCGTACCTTCTCCCCTCCAGCTGGATGGTGGAAACCATCCGGCTCACCTCCGAGACGTCAGGACTTTTAGTATGTTCACTTGCTAAGCACCCTGAACAAGTTTCAGGAGAAATCGCTTAGATCCCCTGTCATGCACTCTACACCCTACTTTTACTTGCATTAACATAACACTACTGACCTACGTCTCACAGACGTATCTTGTTTTAAATACTCCTCGCTCAGGAATTATTTGCGATATCATGATGAGTGGGTCTCCAGCTTCCTCATAGGCTATAGAGAAATTCTAAGCATGCCATATTTTAAAGCATAATAGCAGCAATCAAACTTCCAGACATAATAATAGCAGCCACCATAAGCTCGTTACCATGAGTTGTTTTATGTGTGCGAGCTGGCGACACGTGTCTACAGCTTACACATGCCGTTAAGGCAAACCAGTGAGGTTAGGGTTTTAGACTATAGTCAGAAATTTAGAGCCTAATTGCAGCAATAAGATCCAAAAAACCAACCATCACACTCAAATACTCTTGAAACTACGAGCATAAAACTGTGTGCGAGCTGGGGACCCGTGTCACTGGCTTGCACAGCTGTATTTTCGTAATTATTTAAGCTACGATTATGTAATATACCTCAAAATTTTCAGCCGAATTGCAGCATTAGGCTCCAAATTTTTCAAAACTTTAACTCGAAAGGTTTTTGAGCTACGAGCCGATATCTATGTGTAAGCTGGGGACCCGTGTCGCCGGCTGACACATGGTGAATTGCTGTAACTGTATATGTTAGAGTTTCGTTTTAAAGATCAAATGATATGTTATAATTGCAGCACACACGAGGCAAAATTTCAAATCTCTGGGCCTCTTAGTTTCGAAATTATAAGCCAAAAACCGTTTTCCCGCCAAAAAATTCAAAAAAATGGCTCGGAAGCGGCTAATCGCGCCGTTGCCGTTCCGTGCGCTACACTATTGCAATCGAATTTGAACCTAAGAGCTAGTATTATTTTGAGTCATTTTAATTTGCGCTCTCGATCGTTTTAATTTATGTACTGAGAATTTTAGTCTAAGAGGTAGGAGCTGATATAACTGGTTACCTAATAGCTGTAAGCTGATATAACTGGTTTAATATAAAAGCAAAGTCTATTTATATAGGAATGTTTATATCGCTAAGGTATAGGTACTTTATTTTAAGGAGCTTAAAATAATTAATGCAACCATGAAAGTAATCATTTCGCACCAATGAAACTTAGTATTGAATAATTCCGATTATCATGTATGGTCTTCATCATCAGTTCCATTTCACCAAAATTGTACTTTCCGAAAGCAAATGCATAGGTTACTTAAGAAAATACCAAAATCGCTATAGGTGTGCCTATAATATTTGAAGAGTTTCCTTGATTTGTCCAGGAACCCATCATTAGATCCTGACTTCATGATAATGGGACTAACTTGGAAGTATATACTTTCAAACAAAAAAACAATTTCTCAAATCGGTCCAGCAGTCTTCGAGTAATCGAATAACATACATAACTCCTCCTCTTTTTGAAGTCGGTTAAAAAGTTTTAGTTATGTTGATTATTTGCTCCAAATGTGCCTAGGTATACCTATTATAGTCGACTAGTGACCGCCCGCGACTTCATCTGCGTGAAAAGTTTATTTGTTCTTTTTTAATCTCTTTTTATCCAGTTAATTAATAAAAAATCCTGTGGTTTTATGGTCATTTTTTTTAATGGTAACGATGTTTTGTATAATCGCTACATCCCTATTTGAACTGATCGAGTGATCAAAATTTATAACCTAATAAAAACGTGTTAATAAAATAAAATAAAGTACCTATACCTTAGCGATATAAACATTCCTATATAAATAGACTTTGCTTTTATATTAAATTAGGTAACCAGTTATATCAGCTCCTACCTCTTAGACTAAAATTCTCAGTACATAAATTAAAACGATCGAGAGCGCAAATTAAAATGACTCAAAATAATACTAGCTCTTAGGTTCAAATTCGATTGCAATAGTGTAGCGCACGGAACGGCAACGGCGCGATTAGCCGCTTCCGAGCCATTTTTTTGAATTTTTTGGCGGGGAAAACGGTTTTTGGCTTATAATTTCGAAACTAAGAGGCCCAGAGATTTGAAATTTTGCCTCGTGTGTGCTGCAATTATAACATATCATTTGATCTTTAAAACGAAACTCTAACATATACAGTTACAGCAATTCACCATGTGTCAGCCGGCGACACGGGTCCCCAGCTTACACATAGATATCGGCTCGTAGCTCAAAACCTTTCGAGTTAAAGTTTTGAAAAATTTGGAGCCTAATGCTGCAATTCGGCTGAAAATTTTGAGGTATAGTACATAATCGTAGCTTAAATAATTACGAAAATACAGCTGTGCAAGCCAGTGACACGGGTCCCCAGCTCGCACACAGTTTTATGCTCGTAGTTTCAAGAGTATTTGAGTGTGATGGTTGGTTTTTTTGGATCTTATTGCTGCAATTAGGCTCTAAATTTCTGACTATAGTCTAAAACCCTAACCTCACTGGTTTGCCTTAACGGCATGTGTAAGCTGTAGACACGTGTCGCCAGCTCGCACACATAAAACAACTCATGGTAACGAGCTTATGGTGGCTGCTATTATTATGTCTGGAAGTTTGATTGCTGCTATTATGCTTTAAAATATGGCATGCTTAGAATTTCTCTATAGCTTATGAGGAAGCTGGAGACCCACTCATGTTTCAGTATACTAAATTTTTTGTTTTTATTCCAAAATAAAAAATCTACAGACATAAAAATTGACTTGCTTTTATTAAAGGCTTACCTTGTCATTTCAGCAAAAGGCCCTCAGGCGCCCTCAGAGGTTTTTATTTAATAAGTTATTAATAGAAAAAGATTTTAATAATGTTTAAAGTGGAGTTTTTAGGGCCCATGGTCTAGTATTTTAGAGGGTATCTACATGCCCTCGTAATCATTCGTAGAAGTAGATCGCAAATGTGTCAAAAACGGCCACTTTTAACAGGTATTGCTATCTACTTCTAGCAGTGACTACGAGCTACGAGGGAATGTAACGAACAATACCGTCTAAAAATACTAGACTGTAAGCCCTAAAAATTCCATGTAAATCATTATCAAAATTGTGTATTAAAATTATAATATTAAATAAAATTAACTGCGCTCACCTTAAGTGATTACAAAACTGATCATATTAAATAAATTATATAATTTTCTTTGAATTCATTAAAAAAAATGTACTATAAAATAAACTTTTGTTTTTAACGTCATGTGTAGCAGGCAGGTTTTTTAAATTGCAAACAGGAGAAGGTTTTCTTACAGATGAAGTATGGTTCCCTATTAATTCTCATAAAATTAGGTGTCATAATATATCTTGACATAATTTTATTTATCATAATGATAATCACTATGTCATGTAATCAAATGTGTTATCCGGCGGAAACATCGCCGTATGCTTATAAAGAATCCATTCCTACATTTTTTGTGCCTGTATGTATGATGTTTATTTTTTTTGTTATAAAATTACATAACTATTTGGAATTTTAAACTAAACTAGCAAGGAGACAGCTGATATCCGTAGCCTATGATCCTAATGTGGGTTTTACATGGATCGACTTTCTGCTTGTCGATTTTAGTTGCCTATACATTTTATCGATAATCGCTTGTAAAATCACATCGCATGACTTAATTTGAATGAGGTAGCTTTTCAATATTATAAATGATTGTAAATAAAAAGCCCTAGCCAACTAAAATACGACCGGAAAATCGAATAAGACAAAAAACGCTTGAATATAGACAGATATCCTAATGGCCACTTCACGAACATAATTTTAGTTAGATAAGGTTTCGAAATCTGATTCAAAATTGTTTAATATTATCATAATTAGCCACCATTTAGCCTTCGATTTTAAAATTAATTAAAATTGTTCTAACGTTGCTATTCCCTGAAAGACATTACGACCACCTCACCGAGTGGTTTTCAGCGCTGTGCAACGTACGCAAAACAGGCATTCATAATGTCCTACCCTCAGATCGAACACTGAATTTATTTCTGAGATCTGTGGTCCTACCATTATGGTCCTACCTCATAATCCCTTCCGAGACAACGACGAGAGTAATAAGTAATTGTAAATTATTAGTAATTTTCTGATTACATGCTTAGTCACACCTACTAGTAATTTGGGTTTTTTTTTAATAATAACGATAGTTTAAATAAAAAAGATAAGAATTTCGTATAAAATGATGAATGCTTCAACCACTCCGCACTTGCAGTTTTGTGAAACAAAGAACCATGCGTGTCTTAGCGTTGATTGTGTTGGCCTTAACAGCTGTTACAGGTAAAGTTTTTAAATTTATTAGGTATTAAATTTTTATTAACAGTTTCGTTGAATTCCAATCAAGTTACCAATAGCCACGAAATGTAAAAGCACAGTTTACTTATTTCAGCTGTGCCAAGGAATCCTCAAAGGATTGTTGGTGGGTCTGTCATATCCATTAACAGCTATCCAGAGATTGTCGCACTATTGTTCTCTTGGGGTACCAGCGGCCACAGACAGACGTGTGGTGGCTCGATCATAAACAACAGAGCCATCCTGACCGCTGCTCACTGCACTATGTAAGATTTGAAAACATTTAGATAACATTTTACTGATTTAGAATTATTCCTGGCCAGTGTTTCAAATACAAACCCCGCTTTGTTAACAGTGGTGACGCTGCAGCTAGGTGGGTCTCCCGTGTTGGATCTACCAATGCCAACAGTGGTGGTGTTATCTACCCCTCTGCTCGGATCATCAATCATCCCAACTACAACGGTAGAATCTACGACAACGACATTTCCATCATTCGCACTTCCCGTAACATTGTTTACACCAACGTTATCCGCCCTGCTAGCATTGCTGGCTCCAACTATTTCCTTGGTGACAACCAAGTAGTCTGGGCTGCCGGATGGGGAACTACTTCGGTAAGCATCCTTACTTTTTAATATTATAATACGTTGTTACGCCATCCATCACGTCTTAACTACTGAACCGATCATCATGATATTTCATATTATTATACACGTTGTCAGGGATACAGAAAAGGACATAGTACCAAGTATTGTTCCCAAGGGAGAGCAAAAAACTTTGCAAGCAGACGAAGTCGCGGGCGGCCGCTAGTTATTTTATATACCATGTTTGAACTGTATTATAAAAATATGAAAGTTGGTATAATTATTTTGTACTTTATATTTTTGCAGCAAGGAGGACAATTATCTGAGCAGTTGAGACACGTCCAGATCTGGACCGTGAACCAGGCTGTCTGCAGAGCTCGTTACGCCGCGGTTGGTGACACCATCACCGATAACATGCTGTGCTCGGGCTGGTTGGACGTCGGCGGTCGCGACCAGTGCCAGGGCGACTCCGGCGGCCCGCTCTACCACAACAGGGTCGTGGTCGGCGTCTGCTCATGGGGCCGTGGCTGCGCTCAACCTAACTTCCCTGGAGTCAACGCCCGCGTGTCCCGCTATACTTCTTGGATTCAAAGCAATGCATAAATCAATATGGATTGAGATTTTGTGAAATGTTATCATAACAGTGCTGAAATCAATGTCAGCTGTTATTTTTGAACAAAAAATCATAAAATAAATATTTTTTTACCCTGATTTTTAATTTAATTATTTCTGTTAATATTTAACACATTCTAAGTAAGACATAAAATAGTAATCGATGCAAGTTACATATTATAGCAACTTTAGAATGATAATAAGAGTTTAAATGTGAAATTGCCGATATATTTTGCTCACACAATGATGAACCTCATCAAAACTTGATGATTTTTAAGTTTCATAGACGCTGTACCAAATATCGATGTATGATCGTACAATCCAAAGTGCCTTTTTATGTTAGCAAAATTGATCACAGTATTCGTTGTAAAAAACTTAGTTTAGTTACTCAACACACGTAGCAATATACCACCATCATATAGATAGTACCAACATCAAAAAATTTATCACCAACCCGATGACGGTCCCGACTCCCACATATCAGAGAAAAGCCACTTTTAGCAATAAAAGTCCATTAAACTAACCCTTACCACAGAATAAAATAATAGTACCTACTAACCTTAACCTTAACCACTGACGTGTATTTACTTGCATTAAAAAATGACAAATAATTTAAGTTAGAGTGAAAACTCTAAATGGGTGACAAAAATATTAAGTGGGCAATTATTATACTAAGTAGGTAACTATTAACTGATTTAAGCTGCCCAACATTGTATTTTTAACGCGTTTTTATTATGTTGCTTTCACATTTGTTTGTTTGTTTGTTTATTGTCATCTCGATTAGGATAATTATTAGTCCCCTTTTTTTTTCAATAAAATATATGCCAAATTTTAAATGTTTTGTGTGCTGCTCTAAGATTGTCGCCCAAATAGTAATTTGGTCGCGCTTTCAGAATAACTAGTTACTCAATTTGTATTTTAAAGTCACCCATTTTCAATATCTGTAGTCGCTATCGGTCCGTCGCCCAATTAGTATTTCAGTACGCTATATTCAGTATTTTTAACCGACTTCATCAAAAGGAGGAGGTTCTCAATTCGATTGTATGTTTTTTTTTATCGTTGTTCGCGCGTATCTTCGACATTTATGGACCGATTTAGATAATTCTTTTTTTGTTTGATTGAGTTTTCTTGCGAGATGGTCCCATTTATTTATTTTTCAAATCGAATCAGTAGTTTACAAGTCATCCTGAAAATACTATGATATTAAATCAACTAACTTGACAATTTTGTTATTTATGAACCGAATTAGTTGATTTTTTTTGTTGGGGAAGGGATACCTTTGTGTAGTCTTTTTAACCGACTTGAAAAAAAGGAGGTATTCAGTTTGTATGTATGTATGTTTCTCCGCGATTATCTCACGTTTGGCTGAGCCGATTTTTCTACCTATATAATATACCTACACTACCTAATACAGTAGGTACTTACACTAAAAATAAAAAAATAAAAAATTGTTTAAAAAACAAAAAACCGACTTCAAAAAACCTGCCTCTAAAAAAGTAAGAAATAATATACAAATCATTAGATACGCATTATCATTGTTATAATAAAACACGTCAATTGAAGTCGGGTGGGGCTTTTAGAATAACAAAAGAAAGATGTACTCCAGCCCCACCAGACTTTAATAGACGTGTTTTATTATAACAATGATAATGCGTATCTAATGATTTGTATATTATTTCTTACTTTTTTTAGGGGCAGGTTTTTTGAAGTCGGTTTTTTTGTTTTTTAAACAATTTTTTTTGATACCCAAAATGGGAATTTATTGTTTCCCGATTAAATAGGTACTACCCAAAATGAAATAGGGATATCAGTCCACGTTTCTTAATATGAACATGCTGTTAAAAGTTAAAAATAATGGTTAGAAAAAATCGAAAAAAATCTCGATTAATCGGCAAACTCACAAAAATAGCAAGACGCGTCCGTAGATTCATTCTTTTCATTATTTACGTAGGTAAACAATATAGTATCTTTTGATTACGAGCGTGTAATTCTATGAATGAGCGATAATCAGTAAAATTCTCAATCAACAAGCCTCAATATCTTGACCAATTATGAATCTTTTAACTGTACATACTCGATTAGAATAGGGAAGCGATACACTCATTTCATTTTTAGATATAACTTAAAAATTAACCGTGTAGGTATATCTTGGTAAATGAAATTCTATCTTTTACCACCTTCTGTGCACTGTGGCCCTACCATGAGTTGATGCAAACTGTTTACGTTACCGTAAACTATCGTTTTGTCTCTTTCACTCGCACTGACTGTGAGCAGTATATCCGATAGTTTACGGTAACGTAAACAGTTTGCATCAACTCATGGTAGGGCCACTGGTCGTGCTTCACACGTCCAGGGGGGGTATTACAACCTCTTAAAACTTGCCAGGTTTATGAATTGCTATAGTTACATCTCTTTCTCGTTGTATAGCAAATAAAAGAGATAGATTGATAGCCAGTCAGAAAACTGCCAGGAAATAAGAGGTCATAATACGGCCCCAGCTGTGTCATATTAGTTTAAATAACAAATAGTATTAAAGAAAATTATTTCAAAGTCCCTATGGTTGTATTGTGTCGCAATTCATTATGAAATATAAGCTCTAAGTATTTTGTGATATTGTTGCTATGATTTTACAATTTTATTGTTCACATATTAATTACACATAAAAGTCCAGTTTCACCAGTGCCAGATAAGTTTCAGATATTTTTTGTCATAAAATTACATAGATAGGTACTTAATTAGAATTTTAAATGAAACTAGCTAGGCCACAGCTGCTATCCGAAACCTATGATCCTTGTGTGAGATTTACATGGGTAATTTTCTGGTCAATTTGCTGATCAATTTTCGTCGCCTAAGACTTTTTATCGACAATCGCTTGAAAAAACCCATCGCATAAACTAAATTCAATGAGGTGGGGATTCGATATTACAAACTATTGTCAATTAAAAATCCTTGCCGACAAAAAAACGACCGGAAAATCGAATAACACAAAAAAAACTAATGAAACTCATATTGCGTTTAATAATAGATAACCTAATGGCCTAATGGCCACTTTACGAACATCATTTTAGATAAACAAGGTTTCGAAACATGGTTCAAAATTTAATTTCATCATTCTTAATTAGCCTTGGATTCCAAAAATAAATCAGTCCATAAGCCATTTTTGATGTCCCTACTGCTGGGGTACAGGTCTTCCTTATGGGTGGTAAGGAGGATGGGCCATAACCCACCACGCGGGCCCAATGCGGATTGGTGGGAGTTTAACGACTGCAAATGCAGCCGGGACCAACGGCTTAACGTGCCTTCCGAAGCACGGAGGAGCTCGAGATAATAAATTTTTGGTCACCCATCCCATGACCGACCCTTGCGAACGTTGCTTAACTTCCGCAATCGCTGGGCCAGGCGCTTAACCACTGCGCCACCGAGCTCCACGAAAAATAAATCAAGATTGTCCAAACTAACACGGTTGAATTTTTATTATAAGCGTTTCCATAACCTGCCACCATCTCTCCGAGTGGTTTTCAGTGCTGTACACCGTACGCAAACGGTGCACAATAAACGCAAAACAGGGCCCTATTCAATAAAACTTACATTCCTACAAATTTGTCAATAAGTGACATATTTGTCAAGTTGTATGACAAGTGCTGTTCAACAAACCTTACATTATGTAAGAATTTTACAAGTAAAAATCTTACAAATATTGCTGTTCAATAAACGTTTACATATTTATTATTATTATATAAAAAACGCCTGTAGATTTTGATGACAATATTGTATCTATAAATTTGTAGTTGTAATTTACAAATTACTTAAATTTTGTTGAAGATTCTTAATTAACGAAGATAGATTTCAAAAATCTTAGAATTTTAAAATAATCGATAGTTGCCTTGCTTACCCTAAACTTCTCATTAAATGTGAAATCAGTCTCACCAAAAGAAAAAATATTATGTTTTTAAATATGTTTCTTTGTAGTTCGATTAGCACGATTTCATCGTTATCACTACTCTCACTACTTGATTTTGGTAAAAAAATTGCTAAAACAAAAACAATAATGCCGAGTTATAAAATTTTACCGAGGGTGAGGTCACCTGTCAGAAATGTATTACAATTCTATAAATGAGTAAACTTGTAAATACAAATATGCGTTCAATAAAGCAGTATTTCCTACAAATTTGTAAATTGTCACCTCTAACAGGAAAATGTTTATTGAAAAGAAATATGTAAAATTGTAAGTACAATTCGACAAATATGTAAATTTTCCACCATTACAAATTTGTAACTTGTATTTTTTATTAAACAGAAACTTGTAAAATTGTCACCTTTCACATGTAATTGTAAATTGTAAGTTTTATTGAATAGGGCCCAGGCATTCATGATGTCATATCCTCAGAACACAGTCTGTAATCAGTGGTCATATCCTACGCTTCCTCATATCATAATCCCTTCCGAGAAGACGACGACTTATAATTGTAAATTATTTGCAATTTTCGGATGACAAGCTTAATCACACCATTTACTTTTTTTGATATAGGTAACGATAATCAAAACAAAAAAAAAGATAAAAATTCCGTATAAAATGATGAATGGTTCGACCACTTCGCACTTGCAGTTTTGTAAAACAAAGAAACATGCGTGTCTTGGCGTTGATTGTGTTGGCCTTAACAGCTGTTACAGGTAAAGTTTTTTAATTTATTATATTTTTTTCATGAAATAGTTTCGTTGATTAGAATAAACTATGTCGGGATTAACACCATGTATAGTTGTTGCAACTCACGACTGCGCGCCGGCTATGAATGTTGTTAGGCGTGCACATGCACATTGTTTTAGTGTGCACGTTTTCGTATTACGCACACTAAAACTATGTGCACGTGCACGCCTAAATACATTCATAGCCGACGCGCATTCGTGAGATGCATAGACTACCAGTACCTGTTTATTTTTGAGACTCCGATATTTCGGCGCAGTTGCATTCACCATGATCACGGAAGAACAGTAATTCTTCATCGATGTCAATAACCATGGAAAACAATACATGGTTTCGTTGCATTCTAATCTAATTACCAACAGCCACGAAATGTAATAGAGTTCACTAATTTCAGCTGTGCCAAGGAACCCTCAAAGGATTGTTGGTGGGTCTGTTACAACCATCAACAGCTATCCTGAGATTGTCTCACTATTGTTCTCTCGGGGTACCAGCGGTCACAGGCAGTTGTGTGGTGGCTCGATCATAAACAACAGATCCGTCCTGACCGCCGCTCACTGCACCGCGTAAGATTTCAAAACATTTAGATAACGTTTTACTGATTTATAATTATTCTTGGCCAGTGTTTCAAATATAAACCTCGCTTTATTGTTAACAGTGGTGACGCTGCAGCTAGGTGGGTTTCCCGTGTTGGATCTACCAATGCCAACAGTGGTGGTGTTACCTTCCCCTCTTCTCGGATTATCAATCATCCTCACTACAACGCTAGAACCACAGACAACGATATTTCCATCATTCACACTTCCCGTAACATTGGCTTCACCAACGTTATCCGCGCTGCTAGCATTGCTGGCGCCAACTATTTCCTTGCTGATAACCAAGTAGTCTGGGCTGCTGGATGGGGAGCTATTTCGGTAAGCATTGTTATAACCAGTCATAATTATATCACAGCGCACTTATGCAAAATGGCGTCACCTGTCACGAATTCGCGAATTAATTGCTAATTGCGTAATAAAATTAGAGCTGCCCCATAAGAAGACCATATTATAAATAATATACCGTTGAAATTGTCAGTATACATCGATCGTGTATTTCCATATTAATGATTTTCCTGATAAAAAAATGCTGGCTAGTAATTTTACTTAATTTTTTTTATTGCTTTTCAGCAAGGAGGTCCTTCATCTGAGCAATTGAGACACGTCCAGATTTGGACTGTGAACCAGGCTGTCTGCAGAGCTCGTTACGCCGCGGTTGGTAACACCATCACCGACAACATGCTGTGCTCGGGCTGGCTGGACGTCGGCGGCCGCGACCAGTGCCAGGGCGACTCCGGCGGTCCGCTCTACCACAACAGGGTCGTGGTCGGCGTCTGCTCATGGGGCCGTGGCTGCGCTCAGGCTAACTTCCCTGGAGTGAACGCCCGCGTGTCCCGCTTTACTAACTGGATTCGAAGCAATGCGTAAATAAAAAAATATAATATCAATGACAATTCATAATTATATGCAATAAATTACATGACTTTCCATTTCGTTGACATTTAGAGCACTATTATTCTTGTAAAAAGATACCTTACATTTAACATTTTTATGTTTTTTTATTTTTATTAAAACTTATTTAACGTTATCAAGTAGGTACTTATTACAAGTATTGACCACAAATTAAAATACTTTTACATCCTAGTATGGTAAGAGGCTGTGTAGGTTGGCATGTGCAATACAGTGATAGAAAGTTACATTTTTAACCGACTTCCAAAAAAGGAGGAGGTTCTATGTTCGTCTGTATTTTTTTTGTGTATGTCCACCGATTACTCGAAGACGGCTGGACCTATTAAAATGATTCAAACGTTATTACATTAGGTAAACTCCCAAGTTGGTCCCATTTTTTAAGATTTCAAGTAATCTTGAAAAAAGCACGAAAATAGTATGATTTTGTGTGAATTACCTTGATGATAATGGTCGTATTACTTCTTTGTTTATGAACTGAATAAGATTATTATTTTTTTGTAGGAAGAGGGATATCTTAAGTGTAGGCTGTAGGTTCTTTAACCGACTTAAAAAGGAGGTTCTCAGTTTGAGCCGTATGTATGTTTCTCCGCGATTATCTTACGTTTGGCTGAGCCGATTTTTTTACATATTATAATATACCTTACCTACAAGGTACCTACACTTAAATAATAAAAAAATCACTTTACAATTCAAGCATATGCGACGACTGTATTAAAATTTAAAACAAGTAGGTACATAATTACAAGTTTTTGCTAGTGTGTGTGCTTAAAAGTGTTAGTTCATCATGTCAAGTACCTACTTCATCCGATGAAGAACTGGTCAGCACGCCTGATTTCTGTCATCTTGATCATAATCATAATCATAATCATAAATCATTTATTTGCTTGAATATGGTACAATACAGATTTTAATTAAATGGTTCCCGCATATTCTACCGAATGGTTCGATGTACAAATACTTTAATTAATGTCCAATGTTTATCTGATTCAAAATATAATGTCAATGAAAATAGAAAATGTTAGTTAAAATAATAAATAAGAATAACGCCACTTACAATGTCATCATCGACATCAATGTCAACATCGATAAAAAATAATGGAAAAAAAATACAAAAATATGGGTCTTCAATGGTCAGAATTATTTAAACCACACAAGTATACAGTCATAATAAATTTAAATCATAATTATGTCAAATTGCTTAGTATAAGTTAATTCATTTTAATGTTTTGTCATTTAGGTATTCATCAATGGTATAATAATTCCTTTCTTTTAAAACTTTTGATAGCTTACTTTTAAACTTAGTTAGTGGCAGTTCCTTCATTTCAATAGGTAATTTATTATATAGACGTATTGCCATACAGTATGCATTTTTAGAATGCAATTTCAGTCTACGCTGAGGAATGAACAAATTATTTTCCTTCCTTCCTCTGTAATTGTAATAATTATTTGTTTTAAATAAATGAGGATGTTTCTTTACAAAGGTACAAACCTCGTATATGTAAAGGCATGGCAAGGGCAAAATATTCAAGTCTTTAAATAAGGGTTTACAACTGTCCAAATAACCAGCACCACAAATTGCTCTAACACATTTTTTTTGCAGTTTGAAAGCCCGTGATATTTCAACTGAGTTACCCCATAATATTAATCCATAGCGTAGTACCGATGACACATAGCCATGGTATGCCATAATTGCTGCTTTTTTTGATGCCACATGTTTTATTCTATTGAGGACGTACACAAAACGATCTAATTTACTAACCATAGCATTGATATGAGGTTTCCAATTACAAGATTCGTCAATTGTAATACCTAAGAATTTTATTTCTGATACATCTTCGATTTTATCATGTTCATATTTAATGTCCAATGCCTTACGTTCAGAGTTATGTGTTTTAAATTTAATGCATTTTGTTTTATTTAGATTAATTGTGAGATTGTTAGTTTTGAGCCAGTTAATTACTTCTTTGAGGTTATTTTCTGCGATAGTTTCAAGTTCATTATGATTCTTACTTTTAATAATCAAAGTTATGTCATCAGCGAATAAGATACATTCTTGATCAATGACACTTGGCAAATCGTTAATATAGACTAAGAATAATAATGGGCCAAGTATGCTACCTTGTGGTACACCGCAACCATTATGAAGATTTATTTATTTATTTATTTATTTAGATTGTCAGAGAAAAAGATTTTTCTTGTCTTGTTATTGTCACATGGGAAACCAGTGATCTCTACGCGTTGTTGGCGATCTTTCAAGTAACTTTCTATCCAGCTTAGTGCAGTTCCCCTTATCCCGCATCGTTCTAGTTTTTGTAGTAACAAAGGATGCGAGACAAAATCAAAAGCGCGGCTCATATCTAATAAAACTGCTAATACATTATTACCTTTGTCTAGATTTTCAGTAATTTGTTTCATTAATTGGAAACAGGCAAGTGCTGTAGATCTACCTCTCCTGAAACCATATTGCTCCGTTTTTAGCAACTCATAAGATGTTATGAATCCATTTAATTTTTGGAGCATAACCCTTTCGAAGATCTTCGAGATGATTGGCACCAAAGTTATTGGTCTATAGTTTTTTATTTCTTCTCGAGATCCTTTTTTGTGTAGTGGTTTGACTACGGATAGCTTTAGTCGAGATGGAAATTGACCCTGTGAGAGTGATAAATTGATCAAGTGTGTTAGCGGTGCCGTGATATAGGTAGCGCTTTCTTTAATTATATTAGTAGTAAGCCCGTCATATCCGACTGAGTTAGTATTTTTTAATTGTCTGATTATTTTATAAATTTTAATGTCATTTTCGATTACTGGAGTCAAATACATGCTTTTAGGGTTGTGGGGAATATTTTTAAGAATATTGGTTAAATTCTGTTTCATATTATTATTACTATGGTCACTATCATTTTTCGTTAGATTAATAAAATACTTATTAAATAAATTGCAAATGTCATTCTTGTCAGTCATACATTTATTTTGTCCTACCTTTATACATTTTATGTCGTTTTTAACTTCAGAACTTTGTATGTCATTTTTTATCAAGTCCCATGATGTCTTGCATTTGTTTTTAGATTTAAAAAGATATCTAGTATTTATATCTTTTTGAGACTGACATATGCACTTTTTCAATATTTTACAATAAGTTAAATATTGTTTTTGATGTGCTTTTTTATTCGCCACGGTGAGCCTACAATTAAGATATAGTTGTCTCTTTTTAATACAACACCCTTTAATACCTTTCGTTAGCCAACGATTTTTAATTGGCTTTTTTACAACCTTTACCTTAATAATTGGGAAGCATAAATTAAAAAGTAATGTGTAAAAGTCATGAAAAAGGTCAAAAGCCTTATCGGCGTCATTCTCTTCGAAGACATTACTAAAGGATACAGATGAAAGATAGCCAAGGAATTTACGTACATTATTTTTACACATGTCACGTCTGCTTTCGAACCAAGTATGTGGCGATTTTTTTAAATTATACTTTTCGTCTAATTTAGTGTCTACCTGGAATGAGATCGTTTGGCCGGTTTCATGGTCTGATAGACACAACACATGAACTTTTGACGATAAATTATCTAAGTTGCTCACTATTAAATCTAAGCATGTATTTTTCCTCGTAGGTTGAGTGATGTGATTTTTCATATTATAATTACTTAATAGACTAGCAAATTCTTCTTGAAGCCGAAGATGTCGTACAAAATCTTTTACCGAACAAATCCAGAGATCGATACCTAGTTGTTAGATCGAAACGAGTTGACGTCGTCACGAGTTTTAAAAAACCTTAACAACCGTGTGCCATACTACGTTTTTCAATACATTTGCGAGAAAACATTATAGGTACTACTGAAATTGTAATCTATACATACAATATAACTGTAAATTCTAAATATTTGTGCGCGAATTACTCAAAAACCGCTGAACGGATTTTGATGGATCTTCACAATTTAGTAGATTGAGGTCCAACTTAAAATCTAAGCTATGTTTTATCAAATTCAGGTGGGTGAAACCAGGGAAACAGCTTGAACTCTCCATAGTACTAGCTTTCATACACTAAAGGGGTAATTTTAAACTGGTTGCAATATTTTTCTACTGTCCACGCGGATGAAGTCGCGGGCGGAAGCTAGTAGAAATGAAAAAAAAACGTTCGTAAACAAAAACGCACGGCGCCGGCGTGCGGTAAAATCAACTTTCCGCACGCTGTACTAATCCGTAAAGAAAAACGCACGGCGTGCGGTAAAATCAACTTACCGCACGCTGGACTGTCATCGTAAACTTACATTTTCGAGCAACTGTATTGAAAAATTGTTTTGTAGAGCCTATATGCAGGCGTTGAACGTGGAACAGAAATATTTAATTCGTCATTGTAATACAATTAGTAGGTAAAATAGAAATCTATGATAATTAGAATTTATTTGTAATATTAAGCACTTTTCTAGGAAATAAAAACATTTCCGGAATAGTAATCGGACATGCATTGTTGTGGGTACAGCGGAGATAGCGGAGCGAGGGTAGGGTATTGCGTCACTGTCACGCCAGAACGTACTTTGCTGTCATAATAATAGAGTCCACTTATCACACAAGGCCATGTCGAGAGTAATAATTGACAAAATAATAAGTAATTAACTGATTAGAACTTAAGATATCAAGCTTAGTCATAACTAGTAGTAACATTTGGATATCATGATAGTTAATAATAAGGATGTATACTTTGACCGAGCTATTCTCACTGACAAAACGATTCACTATAAATTGCCAGGGGCTCAATTTTTGAATCGCTCGTATGACATTATGTTGTCGCATGTGACTTAAGTCACACTCGCCTTCCAAGTCGCATGACGCCGATTTTCCATATTTTTGAATCGTTCGTTTTCGGAATACGAAATGTTGATAACCGATAACTACCACAACGAAAACGGAACGTAATATCCATGTTTCTATTGGCTGTTAAAAAGAAATCTTTGCTTTTTACTAGAAAAGAATATCGCTCACCGTACCGTATCGCTCGACTGCAAACGAGTGGGTGAGGACACTCGTTGCGGTCAACTGATTCAAAAAGGAAAGTCAAATGTCGAACGAAAATCAGTAGAAACGACATTACACTTATGTAGACCAAATTAAACAAGATAGCTTATTTAATAATAATAAATTACGCTTTATTGCACACAAGTAAAAATATTACAGAAAAAGGACAAAAATACAAAGAAGAAAGTATACAAGAGGCGGCCTTATTGCTAAGCAGCAATCTCTTCCAGGCAACCTTTGGGTGTAAAATAAATAGAAAAAAGGAATAATAGGGGAGTGGGTGAAATTTTAAAAAGGGATGAACAAGTGAGTATAAGAAAACAAACATTAGTAATATCTAAAGATAAATACAAATAGGATAAAGGAGAAAATAAATAAATAGTCAATCAGAAGAAGAGGAAAGGAAATGACTTCTAACTCTATAGTTAAATAGATAGATAAGACTTTCAGGGTTATATAATTTTTCGGGATTTACCATAATAATGGTAAATGGATATTATTCGGATTATATATTATTCGGATTTGCAACAGCCTGATCAAACGATCAATAAATATAAGAAAAAAAAACAATTTCCCATATTTTCTCTGTTAGAGTAAATATAATGGGAAATCAAAAACAAATGTTTTTGATTTATAATTTTGGTCTAATTCTATGAACTAGATAATTATCTAATTTGTATTTTTCGTAGTATTATTTATCTGTGTCGTCATTTTTATCACTTTAATCACTGATTTAACTACTACAATATAAATTTCACTATAATATATTAAAGGATCAATTTTTCAATAAAGAATTACAACAGAAATTCCAACATAAAATTAATACACGACAGATTACCACACAAAAATTAATAATTTCAACCGCTTCAAATAACTCATATGGCGAAAGAACTACACAATATATTGTTCCTCGGTTGTTAAATGACTTAGATCTTTCTTTCAAAAAAGGCATTACGGTCAATAATTTGAAGAAAAAAATTAAACTGCATTTTATAAACATCCTATAGATAGAAGAACGAACGGGTACCGGCTCCTGCGACGCGAATGTGCCTTCCTTCACATTCGCTCTGTGCTCACCACTGTTTCGTTCACCACACAATAGGGATGTTGACTATTTTTTTATTTTATGTTACATAAATTACCTCTCAAAAAAAGAAACATTGGTAAAAGAATTAATTCGCTAGCATGAAAACTGCCCGAGAAATCACAGTGTGAAATGCGCACAAGTGGACTCGATCAAAAACGCTCCATACTAATGGCTTGCACGTTATGACGTCACGCCGTGCTAGTTTGTATACAACGCATAGGAAATTTGTTCAGCAGCTATATTAAATATTGTGTTTATCAAAATGGTTTCTTCGACAAAATTGCTATACATTTTACGGACTAATTAAAGGTATCATTTATTTTAATAAATTTTATACTTTTTAAATGGACTTGTCCACCCAACTTTGAAGGGTCACAAAACAAATAATATGCAATATATAAAACCAAGAGGTATACAAGCTACTCTAAAAGTTTAATATGTTTACGATTTTTATTAGTATTTCGTTATTTTATTCATTAGTCAACATCCCTATTGCTGTCTCCCTCCTACTTGCGTAGTTTTATAGTTTGTTTTCCTTAAGTTAAGATAAATAACCTTCACTTGTTATAGATAAATGTATAATAAGTTTTTACTTAGACTAGTTAAGTAGTAATTGAGTTTTTATTATCCGTTCTAAAATATCTATACGTACCTAGTAACTGTTGTCATACGTACTCTCATCACACCGCACCGGACAAATCTACGTGATTTTTGGTGCGCGTAACATCAATGTAATGTTTTATTTTTGATAAATAAATAAAAAAAAAAAAACTTATATTAGAATACTTATGTCAGATTATTGTTTTCCTGATTAATAGTTTTTCAACATAAAATTAAATAAGAATAAAAAGTAATAAACATATTTTTTGCACACTTACATTGATCATTCAGATGATGAAAACACATCCATCTGTCAAATGAAAGCTATTGCGATAGATTTTGAAAATTAGACAATCAGTACCCAGGTCCGACACTTGTACTATTATGCAGTCACTTGTATCACAGTATATTATATTACTTGTATTCTGTAGCCTCCTGTATACAGGATGGACAGGACTGGACTATTAGTCCAGTCAACGAATGGCTCAAAAGGGGGTGTAGGTAGAGCGCGCGAGCGAGTACCTAAGCGATTTCTTCAGAAACTTGTTTAGGGTACATAAGTGATGTGGACATACTAAAAGTCTATGTAGTATATATATATATAGTTTAATCTATGGTAATAATGCGGATCACTAACGATTTTTGTTTAGTGGCTTATCAGAAAGCTTATGCCACCACATGATTAACTGTTAAGAAGTTTTTACGATATCTCTTAAACCTGAGAAGCAATACGAGCTAAAACATTAAAAAATAAAATTAAAAACATAAAATTTTGGGGTGTTATTATGACGTCATCGAGACGTACGCGAACCTTATGTCGTACGTACGTGATAAAGCACGTTGTACTCCAAAAAAGAGCTATTAGAACCATGGTCCGAATACCAACTTGGGAATCCTGTAAGGAACATTTTAGGAGACTTAACGTGCTGACTCTACATAGCCTGTACATACTGGTTGAAGTTTTAGATGTAGTAAAACATAACTATAAATATGAAACCGAAGCCACGAAGGCAGAAAGATTAAAAACCAGAAGAAAAGACATAAAAACGACACTCCAACCACACCTCAAGGTTGTGAAGCACTGTAGTAGGTATCAGGCAGTAAAACTTTTTAACGCACTGCCTCTAGAGCTGTTAAAAGTCATTGAAGATTTTTATATATTTAAATCGAAACTAAAAAAATTCTTATTAAGTGGTTGTTTTTACTCACTTGACGACTTTATCGGTAATCCGTGCATTTTTACTCAATAATGTTTTTGTAATGTTATGATTTTTATTTTACTTTATTTTGACATGGAATTATTATTGATGGGTTTGACATTTATTATGATTATTATTATTTATTTTTTTCACACTTTTAATGCTACTAATATTTTATTTTATTGATGTTTAGATTTAAATCCGAATTGTAATTTTCATTTTTATTTTCTATGTTTTAGTGTACAACATTCAGATACAATTGTAAAATATTGTTATTGAATTAAATAAATTGAAATTGAAATTATTGCATGAGCTTGGCATTTCTTTCAAAACCCTTATAACTCAAACATTTCTAAATAAATTTCAAAAAATCTTTCACTAAGTTTCATTGCTATAATTATGTTTTTATATCTATATTTATAAAATCGTAAACTGAATGACTGACTGACTGACTGACTGACTGATCTATCAACGCACAGCCCAAACCGCTGGGTCTAGAGACTCCAAATTTGGCACGTAGGTTCCTTATGAAGTCTAGGGGTGCACTAAGAAAGGGTTTTTCAAAATTCACCCCCTAAGGGGGTAAAAAAGGGGATCAAAGTTTGTATGAAAGTCCCTCAGTTTTGAAGCTAGGATCTTCAAATTTTGTGTTTAGACTGACCATTGAAAATAAATAAATACGGGTCTCAGCGTTTTTCAAAATTCTACCCCCGAAGGGGTCAAAAAGGGGATGAAGTTGTGTATTGAAGAAAATCCTTTATTTTCGAAGTAAAAATCGCAAAATTTATAATTTACTCTTATGGATAGACATCTAACGCAACGTATATTGTTATTGTTAGTATTTGAACCCCTATTGGGATGAAATGGGGGTGAAAAGGGGTAAAAAACCCCAAAAATAGATATGGATGTCGTTATTGGGGTTTTCGGGGATGACGATTGCAAAAATGACATTTATTTTGAAGTCCAACACAGTGGACATGATTTGACCCCTAAAGGGGTGAAAATGGGGTTCAAATTTTGTATGAAAACATTATATAAAATAGACATTACAACTGTAAAGTTCGTTGGAGCACATCTAAAAATAAATAGGCAAACATATATTTCGTAATTTTGAAAATCAACCACTTAGGGGTAAATGGGGTGAGTAAACATAAAAATCGATATGGATGTCGTTCTTGAGGTTTTATGGGATGGTGATTGCGAAAATGAGATTTATTTTGAAGTCCAACACGGTGGACATGATTTAACCCCTAAATGGGTGAAAATGGGGTTTAAATTTTGTTTGGGGACGGGGACGGGGACGGGGACGGGGACGGGGACGGGGACGGGGACGGGGACGGGGACGGGGACGGGGACGGGGACGGGGACGGGGACGGGGACGGGGACGGGGACGGGGACGGGGACGGGGACGGGGACGGGGACGGGGACGGGGACGGGGACGGGGACGGGGACGGGGACGGGGACGGGGACGGGGACGGGGACGGGGACGGGGACGGGGACGGGGACGGGGACGGGGACGGGGACGGGGACGGGGACGGGGACGGGGACGGGGACGGGGACGGGGACGGGGACGGGGACGGGGACGGGGACGGGGACGGGGACGGGGACGGGGACGGGGACGGGGACGGGGACGGGTGCGTAAAAATGGCTGGTCAGATCCTGGTTGAAGGTTCCCTAAGGATTTTGAAGGTTCCCTAAGGATTTTCTCTAATATCCACGCGGACGAAGTCGCGGGCAGAAGCTAGTTATACCAATAAAACATAAAACTATAGGATTCAAACCTGTTACTGATTCTCATCAAAAAATGGTTAACTGTGAGTCTTTAGCAAACTTTCTCTACCAGGATGACTGCCATGTCTGCATCTTCTAAATGGTTGTTTCTTTTATTAATAACTCAATTTCCTAGTATGCAACTGGAATTTATAAAAATAAATAATTAATAAATAAAAAAATAGCTTAGTCACTTTGTAAGCTATTGACTTATGATTATAAGATAGCACTTGGCTACCGGGAATTATTTCTTATCATTATCATATCAGTTACAAAAATACTTGTACGAAAAAAATAAATTATCCTCTTTTGGATTATAAAATTTGTTAAAAGTGAGGGAAATTGTGAGTGATTAGAATAAATCTTCAATCTTTTTAACGATGTGACTGCAATTTATGATTGTTCGACTAAAATTGCTGAAAATGGAAATGCAATGCTTTACGCCTCCGAACTATTTATTCGTATTATATACTGGACTGATTTCAGCAGAGATTTATTTAAAAGATATCAATCACAAAACTAAGATATTTTGAAACCTATAGTCAGGAGCATTAATTTAGTTATTATCTTTCGATCAAAAATATCCCTTGATAACGCTTCACGAACTAAAGCAGCACGTAGGTACGTGCAGTAAAAAATTGCACCGACTGATAAATAAAATAAAAAGCGATAAAAAAAATTGATATTCGAATCTGCACATGAATATTTTTGTCTGTGTACAAATTACTATTATTTCCAAATTCAAATAGTAAGAAACAAAGAAGAAAATACTTTGTACAAAATAAGCTCCCGGTTTGAAAGTGGGGCGTTATTTTTTTTGGGATTTAAAGTTTTTGGGACTCTGACCGGACATCTAGCTAGGGCATTCTTCATTCACAGAATCCTGCAGAGAATAAGAAGGTATTCTAATTTGTGAACGACAATGCAAATCGTACCGTGATAATAATTTCAGTACAATTAACAATTGAATACTTATAACTAGTTGAGTACTTTCGTAGTATATTAAGGAAACTTCTGAAGTATCGTAACGTCATCGTCACTTTAACATTTATCGGTTATACTTGAGATTAAACAAAAGGGGATTTCTATATTCTATAAATATAGGTAACTCACTATTCTACCAAGTCTTTGGAAAAGCATTGAAGCATTCATAATGCACTTGTTGGCCATTATGCTGATCAGCTGCGTCGGCGTTTTCGGTAAGTACAATAAATTAGTATAGAATTTTAGTCTTTTCTCTAATTCCTAATTGATCAATTTGAGTCTATGATTTTAAAATATTGATTACAATTCTATGGTTTGGTTTTGTCGCGATATTATGCTAAGATCGCTTTATAGTGACAAACATTACCAATATAAAAATATTTTCAACACACTTGCTCGTAAAGTGAGCCCTAATACATCGCTTTTAGGGCCATAAACCGAGCTATAACAAACGCGTGCAATAATATATAAAACACTATTACGTAATAGAATTAACCCTACAAAGTTAAATTAGTACCTTACTGCAAGTTCTAGGCGAGTAAACAGAGCATTCCTAATTTAGCCGGGTAATACAGTAATTTTTTTTAGTAACAACAAAGAGGTTTTATGCTGTTCAAAATTCATATAGATATTATTATTTAATTATTCATAATTCACAATATTTTGTTATAAAATATTAAAATATTTGCATTTTATCACTTAAAATTATAATTTTGAAGTTGGCTGTATGCTCCTCTCCTCACCCCTTTGTTCGAAAAATATTCTTGCGTTGGGCGTGTGAAAAAAAAAAACCTGCGCGCCTTTTCCCATAATTGTCATAATTATTTTGTTTTTGTCGTATTTGTTGCTGTGTGTAAATTACTTTGTTTTTTCCTCGCAAATGTGTTGAAAAACGTCGTATGAAACTCGTGAGCTTTTGCTTATTGCACACTCGGCTGAGTTACGCCCTCGCCTACATGAGCAACCTAAGCTAACTTGTCTCATAATGTACTATAATGGTTTTATCCGTAACCAAATATTTATAATTGGAAATGTGTTTGTTTTGCATCAAAATATTTTTTTCTTCATTACTAAAAAGATAATATAATTGAAGTTGCTTTATTTTGGTTAAATACTTTATTGTTATTTTTTTGTTGTTCAGGACTTCCCGAAAAACAAACTAGAATAGTAGGAGGTTGGGAGACCACAATCGGGCAATACCCTCAAGTGGTATCCCTGCTATATTCCTACACTGGCACCAACCATAGACAAGCTTGTGGTGGTACCATACTTAACACGAGATCCATTCTAACGGCAGCCCATTGCGTCGTGTAAGTAATTGTTTTATTTCGGCTTATGAGTTATAATATCATCAAGTAGAAAGTTGTCTCCAAAGGCTATGGCTAGCACGATGATAACTTAACTGGCATTTTTCTATACCTACTGCTTATATGTACAGACCGCAGAATATTTCTACCAGCAACTACGTGTAAAGTATATCCTCATGCCATGTTAAGTTTCGCGGTTTAGACAAAACAGTTACAAAGTTATTTTTCTTGTTGCAGAGGTGATTCGATTTCAAGGTGGCGTTTTCGTTCCGGCTCTACATACGCCAATAGTGGCGGAACCGTCTACAATGTTGGAGCTATCATAGTACATGCCTACAACGCTAGTTCTAAAGACAACGATGTTGCCATTCTCCGCTCCGGTTCCACGATCTCTTACAGTACATTGGTCCAGCCTGGAACTATCGCAGGGTCTTCGTATTACCTTGCTGACAATCAAGTAGTCTGGGCCGTTGGGTGGGGTACCACTAGCGTAAGTATTACCTGTAACAATATACAACGAAATTCAGTTAGTGTGCTTTTCCTTCATTTCACTAAAGTTAGCTTTATGCAATCACATCTTGTCGCAACAAAGCTGAAATTGACAGGGTTCTTTTGTTCCAGTCTGTCGGATCGGCATCAGAAAACCTACTTCACGTCCAAGTTTGGTCCGTAAACCAAAGTGTCTGTAAGAGTCGATACTCTGAGATCGGTCAAACCGTCACCGACAACATGCTGTGCTCAGGCTGGCTGGACGTCGGCGGTCGCGACCAGTGCCAGGGCGACTCCGGAGGTCCACTCTTCCACAATGGAGTCGTGGTCGGCGTTTGCTCCTTTGGATACCAGTGCGCTCTAGCTAGATACCCAGGAGTCAACGCCAGAGTCTCTCGCTACACCACTTGGATTCAAAGCAACGCTTAATATTATCATAAAGTAATGAAGTAAAGTGTTACAAAGATTTTCGTCCGTGTGCTTAAAATAATTATTATTTACTTTATATTTTTTTATGAATGCGATGCTATCGATTCCGAGTTTTATTTGTGATTTTTACTCCATATTGAATTTATTTCTACGTAAATAAAAAAATACACGAATTAATTGTATTTTTGTAGGTAAGTTACTTGAACTTAATAAAACTCATTGTTATTCCCAAAATTATATCATTTATTAATGCTACAATTGCAATGCTACAATTACATGCGAAAATAAATAGATAACATATGTGATAACACGGTAATCATTGTATTTAAAGATTAAAGATAAGCTGACGTCCAAAATTAATTACTTACTACGTATTATAATTTTAAGTACACCTGTGACTGAATAAATTAAATACAGACATACATATACTCACGCCTGTTTCCCATGGGGGTAGGCAGAGACTAAGTATCGCCACCTGCTACGATCCTTGCACACTTCTTTCGCTTCATTAACATCCATCAATCTTTTCATACATGCCCTGCGGTTTTTGTCACTACGTACACCAGCCTTTTTTATTAAAACGTTGTTTATATTTTTGTTTTGGCCTTATTGTCACGCAGGGATTTTTTATCTATTTATACAATTGATTTTAAATATAACATTGATTTTAAAACAATTGTGATGGCAATCTTGACAAAATTTAGTATTTTTTTTACGAAATATGTTATCTTGGCCAATTTTCAGGTACTTAGTTCTTAAGTTAAATACTACGTTGATTATCTGGTCTTTTAACTTCTAAGGTATATCGGTTAATTAATAAATATACATGAGCAAAAGTATTCAACGTTAAGACTAGTTATCATTTCTACTATCTAGTGAGTATGTGCCTTCATAAATCTCTTACTATCTTGTATTTTCTTGCTACTTACAAATTTATAATATTTTATTGCTCAAATCAGTCTAATAGATAACCTATTTCCTGATTTATAGCAATTAGTTCAGGGATTCAATATTTGGTTTTTCATTCCTTTATTCAACTAAAATTAAATAACGATAGTTTTAAGTTAACTCGCGTATGAAATCAATATGTTTTTTTAAACAGTCTTTTTTTATCCACAACTGGATCTTTGCTCTCACCTCACCTGATGTTAAGTGACGATAAGGCCAAAAGTCTAAGCGCAACACACCCGGAATCCTCAAATGAATCTGGCTATCTTATCTCTAACGGCAGAAACTCATTTTTTAAATTATTATTATGGCGTCAGACTTAGGTAAGACGGTGGTAACTAGCCAGGCGAACTTGAAATATTACCATCAACCAAACAGAGTACAAATGTATCCCCTCCTGGGAATCGAACCTGGGACCCCTGCGTATTACACGTGTGGGTGAACCACTAGACCACAGAAGCAGTTATGTCTTTTTATTTATATGGTATTGTGATATTACTTCGAGCAACGCTGGCTTCGTACAGAAGCGCGTCTTACTCTAAGTGTTATTATATTCAGCGTCAGAATTGTAGTACCACTATTAAAGGCTATAAGCTTCCAAATTTCAAAAACGGATATCTACGAGTATATCAGCAGTTTCTAATTAAAATGCATGTTTATTCATAACATAAACTATATTATGGTGTTACATAAGTTTACAACATTCGAGATTATTCCAATGATTTAAAAGATAAGGTTTTATTCTGATAAAATCATGGCAATTGATCATAGGCAAATATTTATATCTTTTTACCATCGCCACTCTAAAAAGTGCGTTTAATTCAACGATAAGAGTGAATAAAATGTTGTTTTATTCACTGAGTGAATAAAAATATTTTGAATTTGGAACAAGCGCGCATCGTATGAATTAGGTACAAAAAAAAGGTGCTGAAAGTATGGAGTTATTCCATAGATAATGCCATAGTTATACAAATAAATTAAAAAAAATATCCCGCCAATTTTATTAAGGTTCTTTTTAGTGTCTTATCTTAGGGTTCTTTTCTAAAAAATATCCCGCCAAATTAATTAGATCCTTTTTAGTGTCTCGTCTTTGGATTCTTTTCTATATATTAGAGGGAGATTAGATGTTCAGTCTTGCATCAGTCTGGTATGATCTTCAGTCTGTAAAAAATCAAAGTTAATTTATTTATACAAACTGATGAAATGGACTGATTCCAAACTGATCATGTAATTTCCCTCTTAGCGTGGTTTTATGTCATTGGAAAACTTCTAGTTTTACTATTTTCTAATGTTTAAATACTTATTACTGATTACCTACCTAAATAATAAAAATGTGATAACTATTTAATATATAGAGCTAATTAGGTACAAGTAGTTTAATATTCGTTTTCTCGCAGTCAATGGTAAAAAGTAGAGTACACAACTCGTGAAAAAAAAATTTCATCTCGGTCCTTTGTATCCCTCGAACTAAATTCCCTCTTTTTTCACTTGTTGTATAATCTACTATTATTTACCTATAATAGTACGTAATAATGTCAAATACTGTTGACACTATTATTATTTCGTAATAGCCTTTTATAGGATAATTTTTGGACCTCTTTACAAATTTTGTCAGGTCATTATCAGCAGTACAATTTATTTATTTATGAAGTAAAAACAAATAATAGTACATTATGAGACAAGTTAGCTTAGGTTGCTCATTGCACACAAGGCTGTGGGTTGCAGCCCGAGCCGCAGGCGAGGGCGTAACTCAGCCGAGTGTGCAATAAGCAAGAGCTCACGAGTTTCATACGACGTTTTTCAACACATTTGCGAGGAAAAAACAAAGTAATTTATAACACAGCAACAAATATGGCAAAAACAAATTATGATAAGTATGGGAAAAGGCGCGCATGTTTTTTTTTGTTTTTTTTTCACACGCCCAACGCAAGAATATTTTGCGAACAAACGGGTGAGGAGCATACAGCCTACTACTAATACTACAAAATTATAATTTTAAGTGACAAAATGCAAATATTTTATAAGAAAATATTGTGAATAATGAATAATTTGATAATAATTATATATTTATTTGACTTAATTAAGGACTTACACATTTATTTATTCCAAAAATGTATATGAATTTTCAGCAGCATAAAACCTCTTTGTTGTCAAAAAAAATAACTGTATTACCCGGCTAAATTGATGAAGCGATGTATTAGGGCTCACTTTACGAGCAAGTGTGTTGAAAGCTAATATATTCAATGATGAATGCCATTAATAAGCAAAGTAAAACACAATTTCGGTCTAGGGTCCACTATGCCGTTTATATTTTTTTTTTCAATATGTTGTGTTGGAATTTCAAACAGTAAAAATTTAAAGAATCTAAAAAAAGAACTTTCGTGATTATATTAAAAGGTTACGATTATAAAAGTATGTGAAGATAATTCCTTTGATAATCCAAAAAATATATTGTTAAATTACATTATTATTAAGAATCAGTACCCTTAGCACGAACAGCTATCGAGAAAAAAAACGCGCGTAAAATTACTCGATAGACAATTCTCTATGGAAAATTTAATTTCGCTTATCGGCGATAGGTGGCGCTGTACAAGTTTCCAATACAAAATTTATATATCGAATGATTTTACGCGCGTTATTATTTTCGATAGCTGTTCGTGCTAAGGGTACAGATCACATCGGTTTCATTTGTTAGGTTTATTTTTCTATTCCATATTGAATTCGACATCAACAATAATAAATTATTATCGTGACGTGTGAGCTAATTATTATCAGGAGGATTAATTTACTAACACGTGCCTAATTCTGCGTCCATTGACATTTGATTAATTATCTGTGACAAAATTAATTAAAAATTTAGATAGTAAATAACTTCGCAATAAACAATAATGTAGGTAAATTTAATACTCACTACATTAAATATTAACCTAATCTCATTTTTACAATCATTTACATATTTAGGTTTTGTTTTGTCTTGTTAAATTGTAAGTAATGGATAAATCGATATTTTTAATATTGTTCATCAGCCATT
This sequence comes from Agriphila straminella, assembly GCA_950108535.1. Taxonomy (NCBI): domain Eukaryota; kingdom Metazoa; phylum Arthropoda; class Insecta; order Lepidoptera; family Crambidae; genus Agriphila; species Agriphila straminella. Next base: position 5,154,709 of record OX467306.1, on the reverse strand, counting down.
TTTGATGTCCCCACTGCTGGGGCACAGGCCTTCCTTATGGGTGGTAAGGAGGATGGGCCATATAACCCACCACGCGGGCCCAATGCGGATTGGTGGGTGTTAACGACTGCAAATGCAGCCAGGACCAACGGCTTAACGTGCCTTCCGAAGCACGGAGGAGCTCGATATAAAAAATTTTTGGTCACCCATCCCATGACCGACCCCTGCGAACGTTGCTTAACTTCCGCAATCGCTGGGCCACCGAGCTACACTTTTAGATATTAGTAAAATATTTTTTATTCACATGTTTATTGGTCATATAAATCCTAGTCGAGCAGTTCTTATCTGCATCTATGACATCCTGGAGGATAAATGGAATCCCAAAGTAGTTTACTGGTTCGAAAGCTTCGAAATTTACGAGTCGACGGCTCCAAATAAATGGGTGTGATCTATATTCAATGGTCTCTGCTAGGTTTACCATGTCTGCTTTAACATGTTCTGCAATATAAATCATGATAAATATATTATGCAGTAAGGAATTATATTATTTGTAAGTATATCTAATCTTTTAAACAGTGTGTTTGTGATAAGCACTGAGTAGGCTTTTTAGATTATATAGTATTCAATAATTGCACTTTAGTAAAATAATAAGTTATCTTGTTATCGGTACCAGGAAAGTACTGTATCGTAGGATATACTAAATCCTACTTTGTAATAATTGCAAAAGTTTGTGTGTGTGTGTTTGTTTGTTACCTTTTCACGCCTAATTTGTTACTAAACGTCTGGACGGATTTGGATAAAATATGAACACATAATATAATGTACAGGCTGAAATCGAAAACAGGCGACAAAACTCAACAATTTTGTCTATGTGACCACCTTAATCGGAGTAAAAAAGTTATCAGCTGTTCCATTCTTTTTAGTAGACATTCAAGTTTTCTATGAAACAGCTGATTTATTTTTTGCATTTATTAAGATGGTACCATAGACAAAGTTGTTCAGTTTGATGGTCTAAGCCACACTACAAAATTTGTCGACAGTTCAAAAAATCACTCTGTACAGTTTATAACCTGCGTTATAACTTTTTATCCCGGTCAAAGGTTCCCTAGGGTCCACACGGTTTCAAAGACGTCTCTAGTCTAGTCTGTTGTCGTTGGTGTTTGATTGTTACTAAAATTGGAGATAAAATATTTATGCCCAGTGGCAGCCTTTAATTAAGTCTTCACTTAAGATTGTAACCCATAGTTATATAAATGATGACTTGTGTAAGGTGATTGTACTTGTTGGTTGTCCTTAAATAAACAAAATAAATAAATAACAATTTATTTCATTATGCTTTACCTTCTTTATTCTACATTTTATGGGCTCTACCTGCTTGGCATTTTTTTTTAATCTAAATCGGGGAATATATAAATGCACTTTAAAAATAATGTAACACACTTTAAAATGTTTAGCTTCAAAATTTATTGAATGAACTATAAAAATTATGGTTTTCACTATAAATATGCTAAGCTTTAAAATTAATACTTTGCACTATACAATTTAATTGCTTAGTTTTAAAATTAGTACTTTGCACCATACAAAATAATTTTATAACTTTTGTACTGGTAAACAGACGACTAGTTAGGTGCGAGGAAGAGGATAGGTTCCATTGCGACCAACAACGCCAAAACCGACCTGCTAGCGTGTATGCATTATGCCACAAGTTCTTATCATCTTGCCTTCTCATTTTAACAGTGGTCCGTCTGACATGGTTGGACAGAAACTAAATGGTTTCGGAGTTGGGACACAGTTATTATTTTTGTAGTGATAATATTAAATTATAGATCTATTATTATTTTAAAGTGCTGACAAAATTGTTATAGAGCAAACCATTACTTTTGTAGTGATAATATTAAAATAAAGATCTATCATTATTTTAAAGTGCTGATATACAATTTTATAGCTGTTTTCATCAAATTTAAAGTGCTATTAAATATATCCCATCTAAATCCATTTAGTTAAACCGTGACTACTAAACTCACTAAGTACCCATTATCTAAGACCCTGTCCAGAACTACGCACGAATTAGACGCGTTTCGTTATACAATGCTCGCTTTGGACCAGCGACATCAGCAACGTGTGCAATATTAGCAGCAGTGTAACCAAAATCGCGCGTAAATTCTCGGCGAATTCGCCCTTTCTGGACAAGGTCTAAGATAAAAGGAGTACACAACGTCAACGTCACTAGGGAATAGCATCTACCTATTTATCAATAAAAAAAATCCCGAACTTTGTCACAGGAGATGGTATTCCGACATGATTCAGACATAATTCCCAGAGGTACCGGGAACAACATTTTATTACATTATTTGGGTAAAAAAGAAAGGATTGGTTCCTTTGTCAATGAATATTCATCATAATAGTAAAACCATGACAATAATTTCTCCAGTTACATTTTATTATGTTACACATTTTTATATTCATGATGATAATTTTTAAAACCATACAGTAAATGGTAAAGTATCAATTTTTATTTAATTCCGACTAGCTGCCCAGCACCGGTTTCGAACGGGTAGCGCCATCTATTAGTTATATTGCGATTTAAAATGACGGAAAAGAGAATAATTCTGTACAGCTTTTTGAAAATTATCATTTAAACAAAACTTTTCTTGACAATAGTAATAACAAACACAACAAAAAAAATAACTATCTAATTTATCTAATTTAATGCGCTTAATGTTATAAGTACTGCGATCGATCATGTTGTCACTCCGTGAAACATAACTCTATTCTGTTTGTTTTCCTCGCGTTATATAAAAAAAAGTTTAAAAACCTTATAGTATTGTTGAATGCCAACAACTTCCCAAATGTGTCAAAGCTTGTTTCTTGAAAAGGAGGCAAATATGTAGATTTTTATCTTAGATTTAAGTCAAATCACCATAAAGCAGGCGAGGTAAGCCGTTTTACATCAAGCCAGCTCAGGAGGCAGTGTCCTTATTTCCCGATTCACTATTTCTGAAGAAAAGCCTTTAAGATGCTCGTGTAATTCCTGGCATTATTGTTATTTCCGGCTGCTTCGTTTAGGAAGTTAGTTGTTGACGTTGTACTTTCTGAAAGAATTATAAAAGTTTAAAACTTTTATAGCAATTTTTAAGAGATATAAGAGTCTATTGTGAGTTTACTGAAGGCCTATTACGTAAAAACTACATGACTTGACAGACTGATCGTACTCGATCACGTTTGTTAAGCAACGCTCAGTCCGGCCAGGTGTCAGATGGGTGACCGTTAAAGTGGCATTACAACTGAGCGCTTCCGTGCTTCGGAGGGCACGTTAAACCATCGGACACGGTTGTTATCATCTGATAACCGTCGTTAAGTGGCCACTATAATCCTCATTCGATAAGAAGACTAGGCGATTCTTTTTAAACATGCCTGCTGTTTCCGGTGTAATCATTATCTAATAGTGATTTTACGTCATAATAGGTACTTAATTACCAGAATAACAGTCATGATAAGATTTCAAAAGAAAAAGTTTGAACAAATAAGCGAGTGAATTACGAGGACCATTCAGTTACCATATTAATATATCGTCCATTCAATCTTTTAAAAGCCGATTCCGTTTAAGTAGGTATTTAATTTTAATAAGCCACTTTCGTAAACAACTCTCATATTATTTACCCATGTAATTATGTTACAAGTGCAATAATAGTACATTATGAGACAAGTTAGCTTAGGTTGCTCATTGCACACAAGGCTGTGTGTTGCAGCCCGAGCCGCAGGCGAGGGCGTAACTCAGCCGAGTGTGCAATAAGCAAGAGCTCACGAGTTTCATACGACGTTTTTCAACACATTTGCGAGGAAAAAACAAAGTAATATATCACAAAGCAACAAATATGGCAAAAACAAAATATGATAATTATGGGAAAAGGCGCGCATGTTTTTTTTTGTTTTTTTTTCACAGGCTAACGCAAGATTTTTTTGCGAACAAAGGGGTGAGGAGCATACAGCCTACTACTAATACTTCAAAATTATAATTTTAAGTGACAAAATGCAAATATTTTAATATTTTATAACAAAATATTGTGAATTATGAATAATTATATATTTATTTGACTCAATTAAGGACTTACACATTTATTTATTCCAAAAATGTATATGAATTTTCAGCAGCATAAAACCTCTTTGTCGTCAAAAAAAAAATAACTGTATTACCCGGCTAAATTGGGAATGCTCTGTTTACTCCCATAGAACTTGCAGTAAGGTACTAATTTAACTTTGTAGGGTTAATTCTATTACGAACTAGTGTTTATATATTATTGCACGCGTTTGTTATTGCTCGGTTTATGGCCCTAAAAGCGGTGTATTAGGGCTCACTTTACGAGCAAGTGTGTTGAAAAGAGTATTATAATTGATGATTAAACGAACTTACCTTAAGTGAAGTTCAATCATAATTATACGAAGGATTCGTCCGAAGATATTAGTATATTGACTACTTGTAGTATCGCTCGTATACTATCACCACTTAGCACGTTATTTTAGAGTAATAACCTAAAAAACCTAAAAAGAGTAGCTTTTTACTTCAAATTGACAGATTTGACATTTCCTGTACGAGTTCTCCCCGTCACTACTTGGCGCCAACACTTCATTTAGTTCAGAGTCCAAATCGTATGATATTTCCTCAGTGGGTGAATATTGTAATTACAATTTATCAGTAGGGAGGGTGGGACTTTATACTAATATCTTCGGACGAATCCTTCGTATAATTATGATTGAACTTCACTTAAGGTAAGTTCGTTTAATCATCAATTATACTTGATTCGTCCTTCGATATTAGTATATTGACTACTTGTAGATGTTGAGAGTTTTATACGAGTATAAGAAAAAAGGAAAAATCATCTTTTGTGTCTTTTAAATTTAAAAGAATACCGTTCATATTTAATATAATTATGAATATTTTGTTATACCTATGTACATACGGTTGGAAAACTCAGTACTTATAATTATCATTAATCGAAGATAATGTATTTGTTTAAATATCTTGGAGAGATAGTGGAGTGTCATCGACCATCTCGTACTACGTGGAATGTCTCTAATAACATTTATGTTATAGCTATAAGTAGGTAATGGGTATCGGCGCACGTCGATTGCTACAATTTGGTGACGTGACAATGGACACGAATCTTTTCCACTATCAATAGATGTCAGCTTTCTAATAATATTAGATATTAGGAATTAGGTTTTATTTTATTTTTATTATTTAAAATTATCTGCAATTGAATAAAATCTGTAATATTTATTACACAAATGGTGTAGGTAATATAATTCTCTTGAAATTCAAATACTTGAGATCAATTACAAAATGTTTATATTATACGCTGTGTATAAAAGCGGTTCTTCTTGAGAAAAACAATTGTAAGATGATTTGCGTCAAATTAGGTAGATTATGTTTTATAATTGAACTGAACAATGAATTGTTTATAATTAATTGTAAGTATTGTTCACATATTTTTTTTTTTTTTTTTAACTAGGCGGTCAAGGGTTTTTTTTTTTTTTTGTTAATTGTATCAAAGTTGTAATAAATTAAAAGAACCATATAAGGTTATCTAAACTGTAATATTATGTTGTATTTAAGCAATGGAAATCTGCGCAAAAAACAGTTTTTTTTTTTTTTTTTTTACCACTAAAGGTTAGCTCAATTTTGTACATTCATTAATGTACCCAATATTATGTAAGTAATGCTGGTAAATTTGTTCTACACATCTGTAAGAAAAATTAGTTTTATTACGTCTATAAAAAGTCTGGAACGGGTGGTAGGAAAATATAGACGATTCAAAAGTACTTAGTAATTAAGTTTATTTGAATAAATCTTATTTCACTTTCACTTTCACTTACAAAATATATAATGTATTTACTATATATTTTGTTGTTAAATTATCAAACCATTTTGGTGATCAAACTCTGTTCAGTCTGATAGTATTAACAGGCAGGAAAGCTAATAGCATAATATAAAAAAATAATGACATTTATATGTAAGTTTATTTGATGAATGATATGAGTTTATTTGTGCGATGAATATTCCATCCCTGAAATTGGGAATTATAAGATGTTTAAATCCTATTACTTTACATAAGACACTAATTATTACATGTGAACCAGTGGTACCAAGGTTCAAGGTTGTGACGGTCATGATGGCATGATCGTTACACCTCTAGTATAAGAAACTGATGGAAAATAATAAAAAATAAAAGTTTGCCCGACTAATAGTAACATAGTCGTTTTTGGCATCCAAGCTAGGAAACGAAATCATTAATATTTCAACTTATTCGACTTGTATTCGAATTTACTCAATTTTATCTAAGAAAACTGAAACTGGTAATTTTTTTATTTTTTATTATTATTACTCAGTATCAGAATAATTCCGTATAGAAAACTCTACCCAGTAATGCGAAAAAACATGTTTTATTTAATATATAATTATAATTCATATATAAATAATATGCAATCATGACTGACCACACATACATGACACACATAAGTGTCCCAGTCTACCCCTTTGTTGAGAGACATCAGACAAAATCTATCTACAATAATATGTTGTATATACATAACCATACAATATATTTGGTGTAAGTATTGATCACATTCAATTACCATGTACAATATTATAATATCGATAAAATACCGATATCTACCGGTACAATGACTTCATAAAATGGTCGTAATTTGCGTAATTTTGCAAATTTGTATAAGTTTTGTCTTGAGAAAAAACTTAACTTTTCAAGCCCGAAAAAATGTGACACAACGGATACTCTATTGTTGTGCGGCCCCATGAGGCCACTCGGGGTTAAATGAATATACCATTACATTCGTGATAGAATGGAAAGTTATGAAGGTAGGTGTAAAAAAAAAAATTACCGTGACATAAAAAGCAAAAAATATTCTATAGACCCACTATTATAGTACCTATGTACTTAAATATCATGTACAAGGAAATCATGATGTCTAAACACTGTCTCATAGCACAGATAATATTATACTATACTAGCTAATAGTTTTGTAAAATAGGATCCAATGATAAGACTTTCTTTATCTTTCCATTATGGAAAGAAAGTCCCATCTTTCCATTCAATATTTCATATCCGTATTAAAACCTTAAAGGAGATAAGATCTCTTAGATATATTTTTACAAACAATAAGCATTTATATTTTGTATTATTATTATTTTATTAATTATTATTACTATTAATTGTATAATAGCTAGATATACGACAACGACAACATATAAAAATCTATTATAGTTAACTATTTTGTTATACATATACAGTGTACATACATTCTGTTGAATGTTAAAGGTTAAAGGCGTCACTGTTAAGTACTACGATCTATTCTGTGAATGTAACATTATGCCTGAATTTTGATCATACTATTAGTAAGAGACTATCTCTGGGTGTGATACGAAAGTGAATCTTTAATTACACACTCTCGTATAGATTTTCCACCAAAAAAATATACTTCATTATAGTAAAATATAAATGGTACTTCCACACATATGACGGATATATAGATGAATACCGGCGCAAACGATTGTGTGGACGCACGGACCTGTGGTTGGCGACCACTACCTATATTTACCGAAAAAACAGACAAATGCCGCACCAGCGCGCACCCTTACAAGTACTTACTCGTACGAGTGGCCTTACCCTGCGTACGATGAAGGCGAATGTAGACGAATCGATCATTGGCGAATAATTGTATTATATATATATGAAACGCCGCCTATCGCCTGTAGGTCTGCTGCGGTCAACAAAACAAATCGCTCGTGTGTGTTCCTCGCCGGCGGCGTCCTGCTGTTCATATGTTGTCGGAGCTGGAGCATGCTGCATACGTGGCTGCGTGTTTCATTCGTTGTTTTCCAGTTTGATTATTTTTAAAAACAATGTCTAATAAATAACTAAATAAATAAATTAAAAAATGTTTCATTTGAGTTCTGCGCCCGATTTACTTGCAGTTTTTACGTTGTTCAAGATATTGACTAATGGTGCATTCACTTTAGGCCCATGGCGAATGCATCAACCGTATTCGACTGAACTGTCGGTGACGGTATGTGTGAATTGCATCAGATGCACAAAATTTGACCGTATACAGGCTATAACCAAAAAACTGTCTGCCCGCGTAATGTAAAAAAATAATAATATACATTTACTGTCTTAAACTGATATTAAAAAGGTGTTATATAAGTTTTATTAATAGTTTTTCGCTAATCATTATCATTAAAATCAATGAATATTTAATTTGAAAAGAAATAGACAGGTAATTTGTATGGACAATCCCAACTGTACTACGGGCATGAAGGGTACAAAGGGCGCACAGTTTAGAAATAGAAATACATAGTTAGTGATTTGATTAACTAGTTTTTTATCATGCTAGTTCTACTCGCATGAAACACAGCATCTTCTAGTTCAGGTACATTTAATGTAAACTTAATTGTACCATAAACACTAACTGAATTTATGGATGATAAACTAAGGAGTTTGTTATTCCATTTCATATTGAAATTTCTATCAGCAGACTCATGTTTGAGGCTTACCTAGATTATAAAAGCTATCACATTATAGGTGTGAGGCATCAGGTATCAACTAGTTACATAACTCATTATGTGGTTCCATGAAGTTGATAGGTTTTACCTATACTGGCAGTTCATCATTGGTTCACATTCACATTGTTTTTAACAATGAGTACAATGAATTAATCATACATAATAATATTATGTCAATCTGAGAACCAATGGTACCCAAGGATATTTAAGATATCAAAATGCATACCTGATGAGCAACGCTGTTGTCGAACTGCTGCTGCAGCAGCAGCTCTAGCTCTCCGCTTGGGAGGCGGATGGCGACGGATTCGGCGGACGGCGGAGTCACCCGAGAGGTGTTGAGCAGATTGATTTTTACACTGTCGCGTCGTCACTGTCGTCAGCGGCGCTTTGGGTTGCTTTGCTGTGCTTGTTACAGTTGCGTTGTTGAACCGATCTATGCGGTGAAATAATCCAATGACTATCTCGATTGCAATAGATTTTTGGTTCATGCGACAAAATAATCTTCTTTTTCATTGTAGAAATAATAGAACCTATCCATGCGGTGAAATAATCCAATGACTATCTCGAGTGCAATAGATATTATTGGTTCATGCCGCAAAATCACTGATGCCGCCGAGTACTAAACCGACCTATGCGGTGAAATAGTCCGTTTGACTATTTCGATTGCAATAGATCTTTGGTTAGTAACATTACTTTTATTAGTCTTTCTTCTTTTCTTCACTAAGCATTTTTACTTAACTTTAAATTAATTTTCACTGAATATATTATATCCTAAAGAATTCTCACTTTGAGACTGTACGTGCGTTCGTGGCGAAGCACAAAAAGCGAATGAAGTGTTGGCGCCAAGTAGTGACGGGGAGAACTCGTACAGGAAATGTCAAATCTGTCAATTTGAAGTAAAAAGCTACTCTTTTTAGGTTTTTTAGGTTATTACTCTAAAATAACGTGCTAAGTGGTGATAGTATACGAGCGATACTACAAGTAGTCAATATACTAATATCGAAGGACGAATCAAGTATAATAGGCATAATAACAACAACATTTTTGATTGTAAGGTTCCCAGACAATTATATATTACAATGGAGGAGCTTAGAACTGTACTAAAGTAGCGAATCAATATGATCGAATAGCATAAGGCTCCCAACCATGTTCCTACATAAAAATGACCATTTGTCTGACGGGAAGCAAACCGACAGATTGCTTTGTGACTGTTAACGGACGTGAGTCCAATTAATTCTGATGTCTGTTTGACTTATGAATTGAAATTTAGCTGACCGGCAACGTTGGCGACCGTTGTGTGTGACAAACCACTTAATTAAGCGATATTAAGTAATAATGGTGGCAGATATGTGATTTGAGTAATTCTGTAGTAGCACAGGTAGTAGTAGGACCATTATTCATCGCGACATCGTTATAAAAGGCAAGGGTAGCCTACAGATAAATGTTTTTTGAATTCGAATTACTTACGAGGGTGGATTGATAAGTCCACGACTTTTTAATAAAGAAAGACTTTTTTTCGGAATATTTTGTTTTATTTCTCTACATAATCTTATTGTAGCTCTGCGTATTCAGTCCAACGAAGTTCCTACCTCTTTAACCCATTTTTTTTTCTTTCATCGCCTGAAAACTGGTAACTGAAATGAGGGCCATTTCAGACACCACCTTTTGGCTTGATGAATATCTTTGCCCGCCAAGACATTTATTTATGTTTGGTAGGAGAAAAAATCTTACTGGGGTTGAATCTAGAGAATAGGAAGGATTTATCTTCATTCGATGAATTTTGATGTCATGAGTGCCAGAGGGTTGACAGGGTCATTAAGAAAAGTTAGAAGTCACTTGAGCTCTTTGTTTCCAAAAGTAATAATCTTTTGCCGAATTTGAAAAAAATGTAGTGTACAGATGCCTTAAGGAGTTTCTTTTTAAGACACAAAAATAAATTATGAAAAAAAAGTATTTCTTCTTTTCAAAGTCATGGACTTATCAAACCACCCTTTTTCGAAGTAAGACACAATTTAAGATTATTTTTATACTTACCTAATAAGTGTTTTTTTTTAATTATAAAAATAAAATTTAAATAAATAATAAAAGCATTTATTTTCTCTTTTACATTAAGTAGCTTAGGATAAAGTTTTATAACTTAAAGGAAGAGACTATAGCCCCCAAAATAGGTTCCAGAGGAACCTATTTTGGGCTATAATTAATAAGCTAATTATAAACACTAGTAGTCCCTGCATTCTTATTTATTTTAGGAAAGTAAGTATAACTTAATTCTTTTATAACCATTTCATGTTCCCTTAACAAAAAAAAACCATATTACTAAAGAAAACATCTCTTTGAACTTGTAAAACGACATCATTCTCAAGACGAGGCTGTGGCTTTAAGTGGGAACAACTGAAATACTGTGTAGGTCACTGTAATTTTATTGTGGTTTTGCATAAAAAATATACTCGTTCACTAAGATTTTTGGCCAAAAATCTCGAACGTGACCTGCGTAAGCTTATATTTTTGTTTTATTATCAAAATTAATGCCAGTGTACGTACATTATGGCAACATTTATTGATAAATTTTTTGACGAGTTTTGTTATAAATCGATCATAAATATCACTTTAAATAGTCACACCACTGTTTTTTGAACTTTACCTTCTTTAAAATTGATCTTAATTATTCTATCTTTGACCTTAATATCTAAATTATTAATTGATTTTAATTTATTTAATGAATCAAATTTCTCTCTCGCATTGCAACGCTCTCACAGGGCGTCAAAGGAACTGTAAAACTATGTATCATCTTCTAACTTTGTGACAAGCAATAAATGAATTATTATTATAAATAAAGTTTGTGGTTTTCTGACGCATTTTCGAAACCAAATTAGTGCAGCTCATAGCAAGCATACATATTATAGCATTTGATTTAGTGGTGGAAGCTGAAATTTCCCGTAGCAACTGTATTTTATCAGCATGCCAGTGAGAACCGGTTAATGCTGCAGCCCCATGGGAGGCCCGCGAATACCCCAATGCCGTACTCGCTACTCGTAAAAAGAAGGTACTCATTAAAATATAATTTTACTGTAGAAAGCCACTCGATATTTTCGTTTAAAGTTCTTTGGCTGAACACCAAATAGCCATGTTTATTAATATTTAGACATTGAAAGTATCAAACTTCGTATTCTATAAAAAAAATAAGTTTCTAGTACATTTTTAATTTCAACATGCAAAATATAGACTTAACGTAGGTACGTTGAGTCTATATTTTGCATGCTCGTAGGTACGAGTTCACTCCGTATTTTCCCGTTTTCGTAGTTCTGCACAAAACAGATAAAAGTAATATACAGAACAAAACTTTTCCATCCTTTTAATTCCAGTTACCTTAATTTGAACACAGCTCTTTTAATTTCCAAAGCGGAGTTTTGGTACAAAGCGTTGTGTGCTCCGAGTTATAAAAAATTCAATTCATCCGTTTGAGCTTGGTTGCCTCCTCGCATGAGCGCGAGGATTAATAATTTAACGGAGGGAAAATTCAAGGTTGAAGACTTACTTTTAACACATTCATGTTTGTTGGGTTAGCTTGCGGTTTTTGCTTCACTTCAGAAAGTTGTAAAATTATGTTTAGAGGATTTTTAGTTTCTTGGATTTAAGTATCATTGTTCCATTGCAAAATAAACTTTATGGAAAAATACTTTCATGTAAGGCTTAACCCAAAATGTATACATACATACTCACGCCTGTTTCCCTTGGGGGTAGGCAGAGACTAAGGATCGCCACCTGCTACGATCCTTGCACACTTCTTTCGCTTCTTTCACATCCATCAATCTTTTCATACATGCCCTGCGGTTTTTGTCACTGCGTACACCAGCCTTTTTTATTATAACCTCTAATTGGTCCGCGTAGGTTTTATAATTTTGTTTTGTAATGTAGTTATGTGTAATTTTGTAATGTATTTTTCAACACACTTGCTCGTAAAGTGAGCCCTAATACATCGCTTTTAGGGCCATGAACCGAGCTATAACAAACGCGTGTTATAATATATAAAACACTAGTTCGTAATAGAATTAACCCTACAAAGTTAAATTAGTACCTTATTGCAAGATCTATGCGAGTAAACAGAGCATTCCCAATTTAGCCGGTTTATACAGTTATTTTTTTTGACAACAAAGAGGTTTTATGCTGCTAAACATTCATATACATTTTTGGAATAAATAAATGTGTAAGTCCTTAATTAAGTCAAATTAATAAATAATTATTATCAAATTATTCATAATTCACAATATTTTGTTATAAAATATTAAAATATTTACATTTTGTCACTTAAAATTATAATTTTGAAGTATTAGTAGTAGGCTGTATGCTCCTCACCCCTTTGTATGCAAAATATTCTTGCGTTGGGCGTGTGAAAAAAAAAACAAAAAAAAATCATGCGCGCCTTTTCCCATAATTATCATATTTTGTTTTTGCCATATTTGTTGCTGTGTGATAAATTACTTTGTTTTTTCCTCGCAAATGTGTTGAAAAACGTCGTATGAAACTCGTGAGCTCTTGCTTATTGCACACTCGGCTGAGTTACGCCCTCGCCTGCGGCTCGGGCTGCAACCCACAGCCTTGTGTGCAATGAGCAACCTAAGCTAACTTGTCTCATAATGTACTATTATATTAAAAGCGTCTGTCGTTTCTGTGGCGGCGACATCTAAGTATCTACTACCCCGTACAATGGTTTCTTACATCCCAAACGATATTTAAAAAAGTACTTAACTTAGAAAGTCAGTTATTTTCTTCGGAGCATCGAATTTGAAAGAAAGATCTGTGGTAAATATTTATTTCCGTTTAGCCAACGAATCCTGGCTTAACCTAGTTTCGTATATTCTAGATTCAAGACTGCTTCGGAAGAAAGGGATAATCAACATTGCGATAAATCTATTGAAGAGGGTGCATTTGCATTGCAATGAATAAATTAGTTGCGCTGGCACCTAACCCTCATGATATCCCACAATGAGAGTAATATCATACTTACTTATCTTTGAAATTGTTTAGAGTACCAAACTACTTAAACAATAGCTAACTTTTAGTGGTTCTGTGAGCTGTTTAGGCTTCTCGTTTGTGTCATATATCAACATTTTTCGAAATGACTGAAATATGATAAAAAAAAATCGAAAACTTTCGAAAAATTGAATAGAAAAAACTATACAAGGTGTTATTTTATTCTCTCCAAATTTTAAGGATGTGCTCAGTCCATGAAACTGAACAACTTTCTCTAAAAAACATGTAAAAAAAATAGGGTCATGTAAAAAAAATCATACATAATATCAAAGAGATCACGCGATCAGTTTAGTAAAGGATGACCAAAATTTTTTGGCGTATTTCGACACATGTTTCATGAAAAAGCATGTTCAGATGAAACTGAACATCCTTTTTCATGAAACATGTGTCGGACTGAACACATCCTAATTTGAAGAATAATTAAAAAAACACCTTGTACAGGTAATTATCAAACCTGGGGCCCTATTTTTGAATCCTTCGACTGGCGTCGAGCGCTTGGTTTCTACTGATTTCCGTTTGACATTTGACTTTCCATATTTTTTGAATCACTCGACCGCAACGAGTGCCCTCACCCACTCGTTTGCAGTCGAGCGATATGGTAAGGCGAGCGATATTCTTTTCTACTAAAATGCAAAGTTTTTTTTAACAGCCAATAGAAACATGAATATTATGTTCCGTTTTCGTTGCGGTAGTCACCGGTTTTCTCTAAATTCTGCGTGGAACGGATAAAATTCCACATTTCGTATATGTTGGCAGCAACGGAAACGAACGATTCAAAAATACGGAAAATCGGCGTCATGCGACTTGGAAGGCGAGTGTGATATAAGTCGCATGCGACAACACAATGTCATACGAGCGATTAAAAAATAGAGCACCTGAGCCTGTAGCCAATGTCACATTTACAAATTTTTGCTATCGCTTCGCTCCGAAAAATGTATGGATTTAACGTTTTAAAATTCGATAGTTAACGAACCCTTATGTCGTATTCAAGTTTTTGAATAAACTTCCCATTTGCTGTCCATGAAAGTTTGATGCTATGACTTTAACTTGCCCAGCAGCTGTCAAATACTCTCGGAACCACCCGACAGCCGGCGGCGGCAGCGGCCGACTGGCTCGATCGATGCTTGGAACTTGGTTCGCGTACTAGCTAATGAACGTTTACGTGAGGTTATGGTAAACGGTCAACTCAAGGTTTTCTATTTCCACTGCAGTGGCGTTGGGGTCATATAACCTCCATGACGTCATTATATTGCACTGGGGCGTAAAACAAAGGAAACAATTGACTATTAATTTTTTCTTTGTTTTATGCTACTGAAATATACCTATTTACCGGAAATGAAACAATCATTTTCAGGACGTGATAATAATAAATTAATTTGTAATTAACACACGCTGAGATTTTAATCATTTGGTTTCCGCAGTGGGGTGGTTCCACTCATGATTCCAAGCAACTTTTACTATGGTGGCGACTCTGATATCACGATTCACGAAAAAAAAACAGTTGTTCCATACAAAAGCGCAATACCTACCTACTCGACCTTTAATGTGTTTTTTTTCGCGATATCAGAGTTGAAAGTTGTTTGTAATCATGAGTGGAACCACCCCACTGCGGGAACCAAATGATTAAAATTTCACGAGAACTATTGCCATTTTTGAACTTAAAAATATCTAATAAAAAGTTAATGCAAAAGACACCGTTACGTGGATTATGGCAATTCTGCCATTTGGCAATTCACTCATTAATTGTGAAAATTGTGTAACTTTTGAATCATTTCTACTAGTCCCGTCAATAAACAACAAAGGCTGAACCAAAGTTTTTAAGTTATTTACACTCCCCAACATTTAGTGAGAACGTTTAAAAATGTAGTTGCTCTGGCCTTGTTTTAAATAACTTTAGTCGGCTTGATATACTGACATTGGCCTCCGTTGTCATTGATTTGCTACCTATAAATGGAGTCGTCCTTGATACGCTGAAGGCCTGACTTCTGTGCCACTGTCACGTGAGAATTCAATGTTATGAATGTTTCATGTATTATTGATGCTATCTTTGTATTCCCCACGGCATTTCAATGTGAACGTGGAATGACTATGGGAAATAACACCCGCGTTTCGAAATGGGGTGTTATTTTAGACGAGTGTATTATTGTGTGTCTACATAACCCTGATGATTTTATCTAAGATTAGTCTGTTGTGTTAGACGTAATTGTAGGTTTATAATTCAAAAGCATTATGAGATATCTTTTACTTTTTAAAATAAAAAAATAAATTGATACCTTTCAGAGGTCAGTTGTCAGTCAGTGATCTTGACCGACTTATAAACGTCTTTGTTCTTTGTTCCGAACAAAAGCTTTATCAAAGAAAGGCAACGTTTGGTAAGGTTCATAAATTTGCATAAACAAATTGCCTGAACCGAAAAAGGGCTTACGGGCCTCAGCAACTAGCCTTTTACCAATAAAAACTACGTAGAGCCGAAAAATCGACGTGCGTCAGAGTAAGAAACGTAAGTTTTAAATAAAGTAAAATATCATGTTTTTGGTATTTTCTAATAACTTTTCAAAGTTAGACGTAAAATCTTATTTCAAAAACCGAACGCAATGTCGAGAGAGAGGAAAAACAAAAGCTATCACAAGTTTATTACAGTTTCTCGCAATTCTCGCTGATCCACCATTAATCCACTAGGGCCATCGTCTATGCCCTAGTTCTAAATAAAGCAGTGCTGCCCGTGACATTCGATCTTGGAGGCCTGGGTCAGGCGTGGCCTCTCGTTAAAAATTTAACAGGCAACTTGTACAACTTTGTTACCGGCTGGGGTAAATCGGATCGAGTTATTAATATCCGAATGGGCTACAAAATCATCATAGTTGAAAGTTTAAATTTTTCCTTGACAGTGTTGAGGGAAAATAAAATTTGTACGAGAACCTTTAATTGGTTTTGCGCCATTTTGCAAAAAAAATACGTATCTGTCACTTGATTTTGAAAACGTATTAAATCATTTATTTATACATACTTTCTTCATTGCAGAAATATAACAATCTATGTAGTCGTCATCAATTGATAACTTCGTTTTAAAAAAAAACACTCTCATTACGCTTATCAATGACAAGAGCTACGTGACTAACAATGGGTCATTGCCACGATTCGAAGGCTGTAGTGGATGACCACGGAACTGGGTCGAGTGTGGGGGTGAGTGGGATATACTTGGCTTGAAGGGAGATGTCAAGGATCTGAAGAACTACAACGAAAATCGAACTACGATAAGCTGACGACGATCGGTCGGCTGAGGTGGCAAGGCAACTAGATCAAATGAAAACGCTCGCGACTTTAAAATAAAATAAAAACTCTAGGTTGAACCTGTGACTACAAAAATGAAGTCATATAAATAATCTAATAGCGTGCGAATTTCAATATTGAGAGTTGAGACAATAAGGTGACGCTTTATTTTTAGTTCAGAGTATGGTTTAAAATTAGGGTAAATCAAACGAATGTCGTCCGATTATCGTTATTCTTTTTCGTTAGTATGCCCTTTTGTTTGACAACGTGTTCATTCTGTTTCCGAACTTCCGCACGATTGGTGTGATAGCTTTGCTTTGTAAAGATGCTATCAATTTGAAAGATTCATCTTTACTTATAAGGAAACGAAGGAAGCATGTTCATGCTTCATTACAAGATATGAATCTATATGTTATATAACCCCGAACTTATATGTAAATCCTAAGATTTACCAAAAAAGTTCGATTTGTTATATATGATCATCGTTCACTTCCAACTTTTACCACTATTTACTCGGTAAATTTTAGGTTTTACCTTAGAGACGCGGTAAATGGTAAAAGGTTTAAAATTATATTTCACTTATAACTAATAAATTAATCAAATCATCATAATTTAAACAGAGGATTGGACTGACGGGTAATTTTATTTTATTGTAATGTATGACTTAGAAATACTCCTAAGATAAATAAAAATAATAGTGATAGTGAAAAATAAATCAAAATGATAATAAAAAATATTCAAGGATTTTACTGATCAGCAATTTAAAATAAATTGCTAAGTTATGACAGCTAGTTCACTGTTTTATTTAAAAATAAAACATTTACCAACCGTCATTGGTAAAACCTAGCATGTGCCAAACTCTAATAACGGCCTTACCACAAAACACTGTTTAACACGTATTTAACTAAAACACTGTTTAAATGTGATGCTGTCACTTTTTTGCCAATATTGTTTGAAAGAGACGGCATGCCATTTAAACAGTGTTTTTACTAAACAGTGTTTTAAAATCTTTTGTGGTAAGGCCGTAATAGTAAAAATGGTGTTCTTCCTTTTATGAAATCCTTAAATTTAGCAACTCGATATGGTGAATCCTAAGATTTACCAATATACGGGCTTTTACAGTAACATATTATACATATAGTAAAACTATTTTTGTGCGCGAATCAAGCAAAAACTTTCAAAGTTTGATAGCTAGGAGTCCAACTTAAAATCTAAGCCATGTTTCATCTAATTTGGTAGAACCAGGGAAACAGCTAAAAGCTAGAACTTTCTGTAGTACTAGCTTTCATACACTAAGGAGATCACTTAAACTGGGTGCCTTATTGTGTAGTCGCGGGCAAAAGGGTTTACTTTTGCCTACTAAGGATTTTTCTACTGTCCACGCGGACGAACTCGCGGGCGGAGGCTACTTTTAAATAAACGTTATTTCTTTTACTCAATTCTAGGAATTACTCGAAAATACACTACATAAGTTCTCCTTGTTTTTTTATTAAAGAACTCCCTATCAAACCAAATTATTTAAATTTTTTTGTTACCACGCCTTACCCACAGTCCTCAGCAAATTTATAAAGCCGCAAACTAAGAATTTATTTCCACGTCTGCAAATAGTCCGGGAAAGTTAAAGTCGAACTGATTAACGTGCTTTACTCGCAGCTACCTCAAAGGCACTCGATCGTGAAGTTTCCGTATCACTTGCGATACAAAGAGGTTTCAACAATTTGAAACTTCGCCTGGGGACGGCAGTTCTGAACTGCAATTTACTCTCGTTACGCCCGATCGTTTTAGTACTAAAATACATCTGTTTTTGTTAATTATAATACAGTAATTTGTCCGGCTTCCACTTTAATTACTCGTTATTTTGACGAATTCAAACTAAAAATTACTCTTTTTAAAATATTAAGCATGGCTAAAAATACCTGTAGGTACATGACATGACGGTAATTACCAACTCTATATCTACATAACTGTTGAAGTGCAACAGAAGCTTTACATTAGAGATCAAATGTACCTAAATAAAGTGACAGTAATATTTAAGTAATTTGTTTCAAATATTTTACTTCAAAGTTCTAAAATGAGAATGATTTAATTTTACAAAATCAAGCAGGCGGAATAAGAAGGTTTTTTTAACAATAGATTTAATATCATCAGTGTTTATCAAGGAAATTGGACAAAAGCTTATTTGCGGAACTGAAGGTGATTTTATCAAAGTAATAAAGGAAACGGTTCCCAAATTACTCCACGGGCGAACAATGACACAGCGCTTTGCGAAAATAGCATTGGATTCTGAACAAAGTTGAATGGCAGGTAAAGGTTGGGAACGAAAAACATTACCGACGACACGACGTGTGACTTACGGAATCTAATGAAGTGTTCTAGTAATCTGTACGATGAGGAGCTCCATTCCCAATGGGTTAGCGCATTTACCTTGCAATTGCGAGAGTTAAGCGATTATCGCAAGGGTCGGTCATGGGATAGGTGACCAATATTATCTCGAGAATACGTCTTTCAGAAGGTACTTTAAGCCGTTGGTTCCGGCTGCATTTGCAGTTATTATGGATGCTCCTTATCCACCCATAAGGAAAGCCTGTACTCCTCAGCAGACATTTAAAAAGACTGATGACGATTACCCTTAGTCCACAAAGTTACCAAAATGTACACTGTATCAAAACGTTCACAGTATCAAAATGTCCACGGTATCATTATGTCCATTTTATATATATAAGGTCCACTATATCAAAATGTCCACGGCATCATTATGTCCATTTTTCATATAAGGTCCACCCTATCAACATTTCCACGGTATCATTATGTCCATTTTCATATAAGGTCAACTAAATCAAAATGTCCACGGCATCAATATGTCCAATGACATCAATATGTCCATTTTTCATATAAGGTCCACTCTATCAAAATGTCCACTAGCTGTGCTACAACTACTAAAGAATATATCACAGAGAACAAAACATAAAACATTGTTAGAGGTGCAGAAAAGTCACACCATTTCGTATGCGACGTGATAATATTACGTCAAAGCATTCAAATTAACCCTGATGTTATCAGTTTGTTCGAGATTGCCCTCCTATACGGTGTTTATAGAGTTAAGTTCTCTTTAATAAGCACAGATGACAGATTTCGATTTTATAGATTCTTTAATACGTATGAAGGGACACTCTATCTCGCGTAGGCTAGCAGTGGTATTATTTCTAGCGAAGGTAAGAATAAAATTTTAAGATAAGATAAGATAATGCTTTATTTCAACACCACAGTAACATAAAACATAGAAATAACAATAAAACATAGTGTCAAAACATGGCGGTCTTATCGCTAAGAGCGATCTCTTCCAGACAACCTATGGTATGGTGAGATTGACAGAAGAGGAATACAGGGGGTGCAAAATGGCATGAGCATGTTTAAATAAGACAAGTTCATATAAAACCGAAATTAACTTTAAAATCAACTACCTACGCGGAGTTTTGAACACTGTTGAACTTACTTAACAATTATTTTGAGCATTAAGAAAAGTTATAAAAATCATAGGTATTTTTAGTAAAAATATCACAGTTTCCAAAGGAAATTTTTGCTAAGAAATGTTAAAGTTTCTAACTTCTTCGTTCCTAAGGAACAAATTTAAAAAAGGCGTTTTGTGTTGGCGACGCGACTATTTTGTATTTTTTACCAACCCCAAAAGGGACTGAAAGACTCATAATGAGCAGCTTGTGTAATGGTCGTTTTACCACCGCCTCGTAATTCCTGTAAGAAAAATAAGATAACATTTCTCCTTGGACATTCTGGAGCAAGGACGCCAGCGAAAAAACTCGCACAAATACAAGGAGGATTATTAGAGAAACCACATAAAAATAACATACCTAAGTTAATTTGTTTACTTGAATCTGGGTCAGCGTGGGCTCTGTATATCACAGGCAAAGGACAGTATCCTGTGGTGTGACGTAATATATGGAAGTTGGCAGAAAGAATTTGGCCAAAGGAATGTGTAGCAACTTTGACGATCCATTAAGATGATGTATAGCGGTATGTTTAGATATTATTCGTAGTAGTGTGAGGTCAGATCATGAATCCGTTTCCTGAAAACAAATGACTATTATGTCGACCAAATTATTTTGAAGCATTTCAATTTGAAAATTCTATAAGTTGTATCACCAACACTTTGAACAAAAGCGACACCAATTACAATTATGTGGTAGGCAATTACCATGAAAGTCACAATCGTATAACAAATTAAATTCTTGTACAAAGTTTGTACAAAATGTTAAATGTCCATTCCTATTCAAACTTGTATATGTATAAGCTACTTCATAAGTCCTGTAGCACCTGATTTCCAAGAGGATTTTCTTAAGGTACTTATCACTAAAAAGTTTCGGACGGTATATCTCGTCGAATTCTCTCAAAGGTAGGTTCCAGAGGCTTACGGGCGAGTTTTTGAAGTGGAGGTTGACGCAATTTCTCGTCGGCTGTCGTAACTTTGTTTGTAACTTTCGCTACCTAAATAGTAAGTTTCATTGCAGCCACTAACGAGTATAATGGCACTTTTCAACGTAGCCGGTAAACAGTAATTCAATTAAAAAGTTAGTGGATTTTGTTGCATTGAATTTTGTAAACGGCAAATTAATTATTTTACTTTGGCCAAAGTTCCACATGATTTAGGAAATATATTACTCGGATCAGAGAATTATCATTCAGTAATTAATGAATGAATAAATCAATGTTGTGATCAGCTAAAAACAATAAAATCAGGTTAATCGCGTTGTGCCCACTGCTTTTACATAGATATAAAAGAATTGGTGTAGCGTCTACTTTTGATAACCTACTTCAACTTCTTCTTTGTTTTTTCCTATTATTATTGAATTCTTTGGAAGGCATGATCTTAGTATAATGAATTGGAATAATCCGGAATACGTCATCAGTAAACTTATTTTAACGACTATTGAAAATCACACTCTCATCATCATCTCCCTATTACCCTTATTTATTAGCGCAATATTTAAGGCGCAGTGCGTCCTTCTCCTCCATTATTTCCTGTCAATCGTCATGTCCTCACCCACTCCCTTCACATATTGAAAATTACATGCAAGTGTAATGTTATTTTCTCACCTGGTGAAATACTGGTGTAGCCATCGGGTGTCATCAACGGTGTTTCACCTCCACTAAACATTATGATTGTATGCACAAACTCACATCACCGACACAAACACGGTTTCATAACACGTAGAAATTATCCTTCTTAAATAATGCGAATGTTATCACTTTTCATAACATTTGCTATACGAAACATGAGAGTTTAAGATCATCAATATGAAGTAGTCCCGTCATAACATTAAACTTTTAAGTATTTCTCAATAGTCAGTTGGTTTCACTCAACGATAGCAGTGTTTGATTCCTGGGCTCGATTCCCGCCTGAGACACTCCTGGTGACGTGTGATTTTTTCTAGTAAGTATATTATTTAGTATAGGAGTGTGTTAGCGATGTGACCAAACTAAACGTATCTACCCAAACAAAAATGTGTAAAGTGCATAAATAGAATAATCTATTTTAAATATAAGGATGTTTTATGATCATCCATCATAAAATTAGAGACGAAGCTCTAGCAATTTCATTACAAGGGTGTCCCTAAGGACCTCTCCCTCATAAATCATGGAGAAAACTGACAGTGTGATTTTGAAGGTCACCCTCTATTCTCTTACTTAATCATCCGTTTAATGATAGTACTTTTCCCGAAAAATTTTACAGGTTTCTAATTTTGTTCCCTTTTATGAAGTAAGACGTAGAGTCGAAAATATAATAAAAAGATATTTTTTGTCCAATTAACCGACTATAATCCAGTCTCTCGTGAAGAGGATTTGATTTATAGTAACAAAAAATTATACACTTTATCTAAAAACCCATCACCACATTTTTTTAAAATTCCGTGCAATATATTTCTTATATGCAAATGAACTTTTCGTTTCGCTCGCACCCGAAATAGTTTTATTACGTCTACAGAGTAGTTCGGTGGTCGCGAACCCACGACACGTCGACACGAACGTGGTGGTGGGACTCAACTACCCTCGCCACCACCATAAAACCCACCACGGAACGTGAAATTGATTGGATATGACTTTTGTAGCCAACAATTTGATAAGTAATTAGATTTCACTAGGAGGCCGTATTATTTAGAAAGCCGAGTATATCATTTGGTTATAATTGATACCTGTTGATGATTCCCGAAGCTTATGTAGTCAGTGGTCTTTTAATATACTCATCGTGATATACTACTTGATTGTAGTTATATTTTTAAGGAACATTTACGCCTTCTCTCTTTTGTTTTAATTATATTAATTCATGGAAAAGATTTTAATGACGTCTAACTAGAAAATTGTAACTTAAGTATCTTGAACCTGTGAAACTACCAGTTATCAATAATCAGCTTCATGCTATTAAACATAGAAGTAAGTATGTAAAAAAACTACAACAAATTATTCAACAAAATTGATATTTTTTCGAATTCCCTTGGCAAGTACTAGACTGAATTACGTAAGTTATTTTTAAATTTGAGATTTTTGCATTCACAATGCTATTTTTACACAATACTAAATAATATACTAGAAAAAATACTACTCGCACCAGATCAATACTCAGACGGGAATCGAACCCGCGACCTTTGGATATCCGGTCCACTGCTAGAGTCGTATTTTTTCTAGTATATTATTTAGTATTACGTAAGTTACTTCTTAAATCTGCCTCATAAGTTTTTTGATTGCTCACTCACCTCACTGTATCTTACTGTAACTAAGAATGTAATGCTTGTTTAAATTTAATATACAAATTATTGTTTAAACTTAATTTAAGGCTTTAGTTAATTCATACTCGAAAAGTTTTTTTAACTTAAATGGAACTCTAGGTCTGTTTGTAGTCATTTTTTACTTAAGGCGAGGCCAGTTCACGATTTGAGGAAAAGATTGATTTTTGAACTTCCAATGTGAAGAACTGATGTAGAACTCTACATCAGAAAAATTACTGTAGACTGAAAAAGAAACAAAAAAACACAATAACCGAACAGAATATTGAAAAATGCCATTGTAACTCTGTAAATAAATCCTGAATAACACCATAAAAATAAACTTCAAATCGTCAGATTTTGTTATTTTTAACGACAGTGATATTATTTTTTATGCAAAAAGGATAGCTTTTTTATTAATCTTACACAATAATCGAGTACATTCTTAATAAATGATCCAGTACTTCAGAAATCAATAAAAATGTACTAAATTTCGTCAAATTTCTGGCGAAGCGTAGTCATAGTGAAAGAGTAAATTTCGGGAACTGCTAATACTTTTATGACTGTGTGTTTCCTTTAAATAAATAAATAAGTAACAAAGTCGATTCTACGGTGTACCACCACATATATTTCGTGGCTCCTGTACGACCGTGACCGGCCCGTCCTTGTCACTGCACTGTATGTCTAGTCTATCGATCCCAGTTCAATCACGAGTAATCTTTGCTAATCTTGTTCTTGTCGATCAGGGTCTTAACTGCGGACCCGTGTTGACACCTGCTTACTTACTTTATATTATTTATATTTCTGTTTTTAGAATTAGTCTTATTTCTTTGTTCAAATGCTATGCTTCTTGTGGGTAAATACAAAACGCCACCTCATCATAATATCAGCCTAAGTATAGGCTTCTAGGGTTCTGCAATGTCCGCATCTAGTAGTTGCCCGTGCACTTCAGTCCACTTAGCAAATTATCGTAGGTATTACTAATATTATAAATGCGAAAGTAAGGCTCAGTTGCACCAGCTTACTTTAACAATAATAACAAGCTTGTTAAAGTACCGGTTAAGCACAAGTTAGCCAAAAAAGAGGTAGCATTATCTTTTGACGATAACTTCACAGCGATTTGGTGCAACTCACCCTAAGTTTGTTTACTTGATTTCGTTAGTAGTTATGATATTTTGCCCAAACATTGTCAGGGGTTCAAAAAAGGACAGAGGCATAGTAGAATCAAATAAGTAAGTCGCCTTACTCATTATACGCCCGAACGCGGTTTGTATGTGAGCGCGGCCCGTACGTATGAGCCAGTGGCGTGCCCAGGCCTACAGGGTAGAGCAAGCCCGAACCCTCAAATCAAGCAATTTTTTTTACCATCTCAAGCAAAAAAACAATGCATAATTTTTTTCATACGATGATCTTTACCAAAATATCGATGCGACACACCCCAGCGCCATCTAGACTAATTCATAGATAACTCTCAAAAAATCACCAATAGCACACCCCTTAAGCTTACTTTAATTATTCACAAAATGCTAGATGGCGTGACTTTATCGAATTATATTATTGTGTAATCAAAACTAAATTTCTCGTGTGTCAGTCATAATAAATATCTAAATCAATTCACAAAATAATAGCGTCACTGAGCTTTTGCTAGATAATTTCAATCCTATCTCCTGCATTCCAAACAAACATTATTGTCGTTCAAATGAAAGACGCAAAACTAACCTTACTTATTTATGTTTATAAGAACAACCAACAATGTAAACAAGTCCACTACAAAATTACGATACTTACATTGAAGAATATTATATTTCTTTGCAAAATACTTAAATGAAAAGGTTTATTACCGGACTGCAAGTTATTTTGTATTTCTCTTGGATCGACTCGACTCGTGGACACATTCACAGAGAATAAACATTTTAATCCATCACATAAAACCATTATCAATCATTAAACTGAAATTTAAACTCATTTTTAACACAAAAACACTATTTTAGGCAAAACACTTGTTGTTTCAAAACAGCTGTCGTCACAGATTGAAACAACTTCACACTCCTCAGCGCGTTGTGCAGTCTACCGAACAGCGGGTCTACCGGCTAAAAACAATGAAGTTAATGTTAACTGTAAGTATGTGATACATTGCTACTTTGTTTTGGCACAAATAAAAACTTACCAAAGAAAAGAAGCAATGTATCACATACTTACAGTTAACATTAACTTCATTATTTTTAGCCGGTAGACCCGCTGGAGCGAACTTCGGAGGCAAGCCGGCTTTCGCTCGGCATTGTGTAGTTCTCATAGAATCTATAGATACGTACAGCAGTACTATGTATGCGGGTAGCACTTTTGTTGATGTTAGAAGAGAGCGGATATATACAGATCGCAAAGCCCGGTTGCAAGCCAACGAGTGCGAGGGAGATAAATGCATTATAGAGGGTTTATTGAGAAAAGTAATGCAGTTTAGCGACTTGTCTATCGATCAGTTGTTGTAAAAATTGAATTTGTGGTTATTGATTATTGAAAATTAACATTTGTTAATAATATTGTGTTGTAATTAATTACGATTCATTGGTGTAGTGTTAGCAAGTTATTGTTAGGGCAAGCCGGGCTTTTGGGCTTGTATGGAGGTACCGCCACTGGTATGAGCGTCGCACGCACACACTGACAACATTTATAGATGATAAAGATGCGCCAGTCGTGGCTGCGCCTTACGTGATCCCGCCCGCGCTCACGCACGCTCCGCGCCGCTGCGCTGCCGCTCGTGATAATTTGTACGTGTACCACCTACAGTACCTACATATCATGCTTTCCGAAGATATTTTTGGAAAAAAGATTTGTAAGAATGAGGATTTATTTTAAATATTAAACTTTAAATAATAAGGCATTTTGTACTTGTCGAAACAGTCGTTTTTTCTGTAAGTAACAATTGTGTGATTTTGCTTAAAAAATCACAAATTCCTACAGGAAAAAGTATTTTAATGTCAATTATTTGATGTTATTGTAAAATATTCAATTTCAGAATTTAAAGATTATAATTTTATTTTGATAAGTGTAGGTAAATGAAAAAGTAAAAAGAATAAATGAATAGTGCAAAAAATACAATTTCATAATCATTTTATTTTATTTGAATAAATACATGATTCAGGAAAGCTACGTTTTAATTAATCCTATTTCGACCGTCAAATCAATTTCAAATCACATAACATGACGTATGTAATAAAAACATTGTAGACAGTTTCTGGTCTATGTACAAAAAATAATTACAAAACTTTGTATTATAGATCCCTGATGCTTACCATACAAGGAAAAAATGTTTTGTATAGAGATTGACTATGCATTTTTGACGATTGAATAAACTAGCGACAGCCCTACGTGGGATACGGGTTTAGGCTATTATCGCTCGCTCGAGGCGCGAGTTGGCCTACTTATTTGATTCTACTATGACAGAGGGTACCTTTCATCAAAAAAAAAAATAGTGTTCCCGAGGGATACATACATTACTAGACGCTTTTCCGCCACAACAACGCGCCCTACTGACATGAATAATAAATAATAATCATAAAAAATATAATAATTGGCAAAAGCTAAATTGTCATAAAAACGATTTCCACGCGAGCGAAGTCGCTGGCAAAATTGACGATAAAGACGATAAAAAAATGACGTCAACCAAAAGACTAATCTTTTTTGACGAAAGCAACTTTTGGGAATTAGGTCAAAGTATATTTAACGTTGCAGAAGCATTATTATTGAATTTATCGGGGAAACTTAACATGTAGGGCGGGACGGCGGTTCGCTAGTTGGAAGCACGCGACGCTAATATATTTACATCGAATTCGCCTCCTAAGCAACCTTTTGCATTACCCGCTTCATTTCATTTATTTGTTCCGATATAGTTTAGATCGTATTTAGGCTTGGCAATAAAAAAAATAACTGTTGTGTTTTTCAGTTTCCGAAATTGTTCGAACAGGAAGAGTGAGAAAATTGTTTACTGTTTGTTTTAATTAATTTAAAAAGAGTTCTAAGAAGCCAAAAGTGGCCCACTTTCTGAATTACAATGACAAACACACACAGTTTTTCTAATAACAATTCATCGAAAAAACCTTCCTTTGCACATCCTAAGGATAGCCAAATTTATCAATCCTAAAAAATATCCTGGCCATGCTACAACAAAAAAAGCATTATCTTAATATGATCATATCTACTCATAAAAACTAAAGTTTCGTTTAAAACTTATCCAGTGAAATATCTTGCAAAAGCACGATTTATCTTCAACAATATTAAAAACTGCAGTTCCCAGTCTTATAAGACTTTTCATTTTTGTTGGGCAAGAAGATCTATTAATAACATCGCAGGCGTTCTGTGAAGCTAAGCCAAACTGTGGTGACATATCCAATAAGTATTTGAAGATTTTATGCCGGTAACGTTCGATATCTTTTTGATAAATTATGTTACTTATTTGTATTTTTAATATTTCATACAGAGTAAATTAAAATACTTACTATCGAATAAAATAAATCAAAATGCGACTCTGTTTAATGTAATGATAAAAAATTGTGTACATATATTTTTTTCGTATTTATAATGTCCATCAGCCATTCTTGATGTCCCCACTGCTGGGGCACAGGCCTTCCTTATGGGTGGTAAGGAGGATGGGCCATAACCCACCACGCGGGCCCAATGCGGATTGGTGGGTGTTAACGACTGCAAATGCAGCCGGGACCAACGGCTTAACGTGCCTTCCGAAGCACGGAGGAGCTCGAGATAATAGTTTTTTGGTCGTATTTATAATAATACGTATTAATTATATAATAATAGGAAATTCCATACGTCTTTACCTAAAGACCTATGAAATTGCCGATTTGTATGGAGAATTTTCAAAAATGCATTTTTCATACTAGCATTTTCTTTGTTCACTTAACAACGGTGAACACTTATGGAACAAAAATTTATGTAGGTACTTACTAATTTTTGAACACTATGCTAACTTATTCCTTTTACGATAAGCGAAAAAAAAATTTTTGGCTAAGTTACAACCGCTCACCCTTTTATGCTCACAAAAAAGAGTAACTTTCAAGGTCTTTTTTTATGTTAAGAAAGCTAAAATAAGGACTTTATTTTATTATATATATGATATATCATGATATATATTATATTAACATGGTCATAATTCGATATTACATCAAAATATTGTTAAATATTTTAAATCGTAGATTTTCTGTGTATGTGACAAAATATCGGCAATTTCATAGGTTTCATACGTAAGACCTATTTCAAGTCAGAAAACTATTTTGCCTATATTTTATTTCACATTTAATGATAAAAAGTAAAAACATTAAATCAAATTTCAACTTTCCGTCTCGCAACGTGGATAGATTGGCTCGCGAGTTATTCAGCTTGAAACGATTCAATCGAATGCTGATGCAAATATGGGCTTGGAGGGCGCGCCAGCCGGATCAATACGGGTGTGGTGCATAGAAGCTACCTTCAATGCCATTAAACTTGACTGAAAGACTTGGCTTTACGACTTCACTCGGGACATATAATCTTATAAGTAAATACGCCCGCGACTTCGTCCGAGTGGAATTCAACTGCCCGTATAATTTCTTTCGTATATATTTTTCATTCATAATGCAGAATGCTTAGATAGTAAAAAATGTGCTAACACATATATTGGTGGGTCATAAGAATTATCTTCCTGAGTTTTGCTGCACAGTCTGTATTGAATAAGACATAGGGGGCAATCGATATTTAGAAAACTGGTAAACATACTATATCATGGTGCTAAATATAGATATTACCAAAGAATTTGACAAAACGAATGGTTTCGTGGAAAGTACAAGAAAAGGGATTTTATTCCGTTAAATCACATGAAGAATCTTGATTTATTACGTACCTACAAGTTATTACTGAATGCTCGTTTTGCGAGTCGAACTCTAACTTGGGCAGTTTTTTTTACTTAGTTTTTTATATAAATAGTTATATATAAAGCATTTATTATGATAACATCATAATATTTTGTTAAATTACAACCATTGGCTTATTATTAAAATATTCACAGATTTCATCAAGTGATGCAATATTTTTATCTTATCTACCAATGCGGAATTAGTTTGGTAAATGTTCTAATCATGGTTTAATTAAACGTAGTAGCTTCCTTACGTCGTCGTTGTTAAACAAAAAGTTCCATAATCATAATTGACATTATAACTATTTCTTATTTCATAACATTTATCTACTTACCGAGTTGCAGAAACCGTTATTCAAAATCTTCAATGATCAACATGCATTCAAAATTAAACCGTCGGTCGATGAAAAGCAGTGACAAAAACCGCAGGGCATGTATGAAAAGATTGATGGATGTGAAAGAAGCGAAAGTAGTGTGTAAAGATCGTAGCAGGTGGCGATCCATAGTCTCTGCCTACCCCCATGGCAAACAGGCGTGAGTGTATGTATGTATATTATGTATGTTCATTTTATTGTGATCTTTCCACAACTTTGTCTAAATAACTAAATCTTCTTATCGTGGAATGAGGAATAAGTGGCCACCTCTGCGGTGTTAGAGTTTATCAAGTCGCCTGTAAGGCCTCTAACTTGGTTTAACGACTGTTATCAGATGACAACAGCCGGGACCGACGGTTTAACGTGCCCTCCGAAGCACAGAAGTGCTCAGTTGTAATGCCACTTAACGGTCACCCACCTGACACCTGACACCTGGCCGGACCGAGCGTTCCTTAACAAACGTACGATCGGTCTGTCAAGCTCCGCCATGAGCGCTTCAAATAACTAAATGAAACTGGTTCAAGACTGAAAAGAAAGATAAATAAAAAACTGAAAGCAGAAGAAGACATAACGAAAGTACCTAGTTAACACTAAATTAATATGATTAAACAGGCATATCTCCGTATACACAACACATACTGTAATTATCTGTTCATACAAAGGTTCATTGCCATTTAGCATACGTATAAAGAACAAAATGTCTGTTGTAAAATCATGATGTGGTAAAATTTTGTATTGTTATAAAAAGGAACTGTATAATCAAAGCATGTAACAAGTATAAAGGCTCCATTACACACAGAATGTATGTTTTTTCAGTAAAGAAAGTTGTTTATTTTACTTCCATCATTTTGTTTTTTTATGTAGAAATAAAGACTAACCATCTATGAGAAAAGAAAACACGTGTCAGATTATAAATAATTCTGGGAAATCATTACTTACATGTTTTATTTGTAACACAAAGATCAAAATATTTGCTATTGCTTCAAACATATTATGTTATTCTGAGTCATTGCCTCTCTGAAACTTGTTATGTAATGTAATAACGACCTCCCTTTCGTGCCATCTCTGCAGTCCCGGGTTCGATCCCCAGCTAAGTAAATTTAGAAAACGAGCTTCTCTACATTTGAAGAATGTAGAGAAAAACCCCCGAAAAACATTGTAACCATCAAAACAACTTTTTTAAGGTTACAACGTTTTTCGGAAGACCCCTTCATTTATATTGGAGCATTTTATGGGATATTGTAATTTTTTTTTGTTTTTAATTATATAATAAAAATCATTCGAAATTCACCGCACTTAATCAAGTGAAATCATTTCGTATTCCCTCAGTATAACAATAATGAGGTTAGAACAATCGTTTGGCATTTATCTCGTTATTTAATTTAAGAGCATGTTTAAATAATTTCAGCTTATGCTCTGCGGATTTAAATAAGTTTATATTTTTATGAGGTAGTTACATAATATTAACCACGTGCGTAGTTAATGCAAAATGAAAATTAATTCCGGTAGATAATCATATTAAGTATTTTATAGCCGGTGTTACTTAGTTGTCGACGTAAGATGACTCAGAAATATTTTTAGTATGAGATAACAATTTAATTAAAAATACATCTAACATGGGATGAGTTAGGAAAATTAGAACCGAGATAAGACGTCATAGAAAGATTATGGAACAATCCAAAAACAGATGCACCTGTATATTACAGCATTCAACGATTGTCCATCAGCCATTTTTGATGTCCCCACTACTGGGGCACAGGCCTTCCTTATGGGTGGTAAGGAGGATGGGCCATAACCCACCACGCGGGCCCAATGCGGATTGGTGGGTGTCGAACGATTGTTAAATAGCATTGCCCACATGAACATGACATCAACCTCAGAATAATTGAGAGAAAACAAAAGTCTACAATAAATATAAATAATATTTTTTATTTATTGTTCTTGCACACAACTGTTCAAATGCTTACAATTCATTTACTCATTTTATGTATTCCTCGCACTGCAGTATTAAAATACAGTCAAGGCGATCAATTATGTAATGGAGTGAAAATATCCCAGTTTTAAAGAATGATAATATTCAAAAGAAAAGTAACTTTTTAAGTTAGATGGGGTTGGCATGTCTAAAAGATAAAACCCCGGTAATTTTCATCTAGATTAAAAAAAGCTTTATAAATTGAATACCAAGGGCCCAATCGCACAAATTTTCAACGTTATACCAAAACTAAATCGTTACCATTTCAGTTTCATTTACAGAAAATATTATAATAATATTTAACAATTTCAAGACTTAAGTATTTTGATGTTAATACTTACTATATTTGGCTAGACCACTACTAGTCAAACAGCTTTGATTTTATAATTTACATAAGTTTTACAACGGAGCATTAAAGTGTTACTAATTTTGTTTACTTAAAATGATAACGCTCATATTTAAATGTACATATATTTCAAGTCCAATGAGTTCTTACTTGTAAAGGCTGTGATAAAGATGACTGAAAAAAGTAAAGTGAAAAGCAAACAATATGAATTAGTGGCTCCTGATGGAGGTTGGGGATATATGATATGTTCGGCTGCTATTATTATTTTTGTGAGTACATTTCTTGATTTTATTAATATAAATTATTTTGCTATTTTTATTTTATTTAGGTATTTAAAAGGCACAAGAAAAATATATTTAAAGGAATATAATTGCAGAAGGCGTGTTTTTAAAAATGATAATTTCGATACTGAAAATTATTAAAAATAATAAGGAAAATTATAGTACTTGATGGTCTGTAGAATTACCTTTACCTACCTACCTAGAAGTACCTTTTGGAATTATAAGCTAGATTTATATTCTAACAAGTGTATCCAATTAATGGTTTTGAATAATGTTTAGCGTAAAGGGATAAAATAAACGATCGCTCTTAAATTGTTACGTACCTTAAGTAATACTCTACTATTTTTACCACTAAACATTCATTCAAATTTGACGAGGTTATTTTTATTTTTAAAAACTACCTTAAAGTCGACACATTCCGACTAGTTGTTTTTATGAACGTTGAATATACACCGTTATTTTTTAAGTATATCTAAAAATGAAAAGGGTTGTTCAGACCACGTGAATGAACAACTTTTACTATGGGGCCAACCACGAAATCACGAAAAAAATTCAGCTGTTCCATAGTAAAGTACAACATCGACTCGACTATAATGTATGGAAAAGCTGATTTTTTTTCGCGATTTCGTGATTGGCCCCATAGTAAAAGTTGTTCATTCACGTGGTCTGAAATCTCCTTTTCATTTTTAGATATACTTAAAATATTACGGTGTATTTATCTTCATAATAAGTATCTATAATTATTACGAGTCACCGTAGATCTGCATTTTTGTCGAACTTTGAATAAGTATGTATTCCCATCAGATCAGGAAGCTAAAATGACATTTACAGAAAGAATTAAAAAAACTAATTTTCAAACCGGATTCTCCGAAAACCGGGTT
Source organism: Agriphila straminella (assembly GCA_950108535.1). Taxonomy (NCBI): domain Eukaryota; kingdom Metazoa; phylum Arthropoda; class Insecta; order Lepidoptera; family Crambidae; genus Agriphila; species Agriphila straminella. Next base: position 5,121,325 of record OX467306.1, on the reverse strand, counting down.
TTTTATAAGTAAACCGAAAAAAGCAGATTTTAATTGTAGATTTTGTAGTCGCTAGTCACCATGCAGTTTAAATTTTTAGGTGTAAGTATATTTTTTGAACGCCGCGCTCTGCCACCCAGCCACAAAACGCGTCATTCACGTGTTTTTGTAATATTCATACTGATCCTGAATTTCTGAAGTGGCCCAACTGCTAAGTATACCTATAGCGATAAGACTACACCGCTATAATTAAGATAAAAATGCAAAGGTATCATTTTGAACGTTACAAGTCGCCAATTAAACAATAATTAAGTACCGATGAATTTATAACAAGTATATACATAACATCTTTCTAATTAAGTAGTATTGCTGATTGGTCCCGAATTCGTCATGTTTCTGACTCGTCGCTGTATTCCAGATTTGCCGTATTCCAAATTCGTTGTAATACAGTCGATGCCATTACTATTATTTATTAAGTATTTATTTAATTATTTAATTTAAGGTACACCACCAGCATAATATACTTATATTGAAATTTAGTTCAAAAATTATTAATCATACGCATATACGCGCATCGTTACGGCGCATGCGCGGCGTGCAAGCAATTTTAACCTAAGACGGCGAATCAGGAACATATTATAACAAATCCATAGACTGACCAAATTTTCGCTACGCTGGGATTAGGCTTCATGGGATGGTGATTGCGAAAATGACATTTACTTTGAAGTCCAACACGGTGGACATGATTGGACCTGGACATCCAGGGGCAGGGACGGGGACTGGGACAGGGACGGGAACTGGAACGGGAACGGGAACGGGAACGAGAACGGGAACGGGAACGGGAACGGGAGCGGGAGCGGGAGCGGGAGCGGGAGCGGGAGCGGGAGCGGGAACGGGAACGGGAACGGGAACGGGAACGGGAACGGGAACGGGAACGGGAACGGGAACGGGAACGGGAACGGGAACGGGAACGGGAACGGGAACGGGAACGGGAACGGGAACGGGAACGGGAACGGGAACGGGAACGGGAACGGGAACGGGAACGGGAACGGGAACGGGAACGGGAACGGGAACGGGAACGGGAACGGGAACGGGAACGGGAACGGGAACGGGAACGGGAACGGGAACGGGAACGGGAACGGGAACGGGAACGGGAACGGGAACGGGAACGGGAACGGGAACGGGAACGGGAACGGGAACGGGAACGGGAACGGGAACGGGAACGGGAACGGGAACGGGAACCCGTTACGCTCGGTCCGGCCAGGTGTCGGATGGCTGACCGGTGACCGTTAAATGGCATAATAACTGAGCACTTCCGTGCTTCGGAGGGCACGTTGAACCGTTCGGTCGGTCCCGGCGTTAAGCCAAGTCAGAGGCCTTAAAGGCGGCTTGATAAACTTAACACCAGGAAGTGGCCACTAATCCTCATACGATAAAAAGAAAAAGAGATTCAAAACTTCACACAAAGAGCGGTAACAACAAAGAGGTTTTTGTTCTTTTTAAAATTCTAATATCTTTGGTTTTTGGAGGATAACTTGATTGATGATGATTGACTGTATTTTTTGTTATATAATTTTATGAACTGAATACATCTTTTATATTGAATAAAAAATAACCCTATTATCTTAAAGGTCTCCTTATTATATAATGTACGTACAATGCGATTAATTTAACTTTGTACAATAAAAGTGACCAACTTCAGAGCGCTCGCTTTACAAAACGATATATTTTAATCTGTTGAAATCTGTGCGCACCATACGTTCTCGAGTGAAGTTGCCGCGGATCACTGTCTATTGTCAACTTTTAATCGCATTGTGCAAACATAATCCGTGTTATTACAAAAGATTTTTTGAAAATATTGTTTGACAGAGACAGCATCACATTAAACAGGGGTTTAGATAAAATGTGTTTAAAAATCTTTTATTATAACACGGCCTATTTTTTTCTAAATAATAATTATCTTAATATAACAAGGATAGCATTAAATCATAGGCTAAGAACTTGGAAGGCTACTTGAAATGTAAACCTTTAAAAAATAATATAAATAACTATTAATATAATATTATAATAAGGGAGTTCTTTTATTATTATGTAACTTTTGTTACAGATTGCCGTTGTGACGTTTCTCCCATGTTTTGGATTAATTTACAATGACATTCTCAAACAAATGGGTGTTGAATCGACAGGTGTTACATTGATCAGTGGTATCGGTGCAATGAGTATAGCTGCTGGAGGTATGTATACTTTATACTTCATAATGAAAAATGAAAAAAAAATAATCATAAAAACAACTGGGTAATACAGGGTATGGTTGATTCCTCCTTTTAAGTGTAAAAACACTTGTACCAAGAGAAAATCTCTCTCTCATAACAACATCAGTTTTTCATTCACATATTTCTGTTGTGTAGAAATAGCTGTAAATTTTGTCTACAATAGTAATACCAATGAAGCAATATATTCTATCAGTGGTGTAATAAAAAATAAACACCCTTAGCACGAACAGCTATCGAAAAAAATAACGCACGTAAAATCATTCGATAGTGCAATTTTGTATTTAAAATTCGTACAACGCCATCTACCCCCGAATAGCGAAACTAAAATTTCCATAGAGAATTATTGTCTATCGAGTAATTTTACGTGCGTTTTATTTCTCGATAGCAGTACCCTTAGCACGAACAGCTATCGAGAAAAAAACGCACGTAAAATTACTCGATGGACAATTCTCTATGGAAAATTTCATTTCGCTTATCGGCGATAGATGGCGTTGTACAAATATCCAATACAAAATTTATCTATCGAATGGTTTTACGCGAGTTATTTTTTTCGATAGCTGTTCGTGCTAAGGGTACTGTTCGTGCTAAGGGCACAGACCTGAAATAATAAATTGAAAAGTTTTTTTTATAACGATTACTTATTTGATTAATCTATGATATTTTTTGTATGTTTTTGAGGTACAGTAAGCGATTTAAACTTAAATACTATCATACTTTATGGAATTTTTAACAAGTATTTCCTATTATTTATTTTAGGTATTCATATTGCTATATTTATAAAGATAATCGACTCACCCATAGCATCTCAGACAGGAGATGGGTCTCGTCGGAGATTTTTTTCTAGTACCCATAATTATTATGTGGCGGTCACATAATTAGATACCAGTTGATTTTCACATAATCGAGGTAACTTTGAAGACTTGGTTCCCCGCCAAGGATTGACATAGCTGTGATCAGTACCCTTAGCACGAACAGCTATCGAAAAAAATTACGCGCGTAAAATCATTCGATAGTGCTATTTTGTATTAGAAATTTGTACAACGCCATCGGTAGATGGCGGCCGAATAGCGAAATTAAAATTTCCATAGATAATTCTCTATCGAGTAATTTTACGCTCGTTTTTTTTCTCGATAGCTGTTCGTGCTAAGGGTACTGATGATGGTTATCCAGGGAGTGAATGGGGAAGGTTTAGATCGCTGTACTTACCCAACTGATCTGATCAGCACTCTTAGAGATATAAGGATCAGAGTCTTCAGTTTCAGGATTTCCATACATTTTTATGCTAATTTCGCGGTTTTTATAAAAAGACATAATTATCCTTATATCTCTTAGAATGCTGATCAGATCAGTTGGGTAAGTACAGCGATCTAAATCTTCTCCATTCACTCCCTGGATAGCCATCATCAAATCACAGGTAGGTCAATCCTTGGTGGAGAACTATGGCTTCAAAGTTACCTAGTTTGTTTGAAAATTGACTGCCTGCCTAGCATGACCGATTTATATCGCGTGATATAGCATTTTATCGACACTCAACTGTCAAATTCCTTTGTCTTTTTGACAGTTAAACGTGATAAAACGCTATATCACGCGATATAAATCGGTCATGCTAGGCAGGCTGCAGTCGATTTTCATACAAACGAGTGGCGGAAACTTTATTATGTGACCGCCACTGTATGTCTATGTATGTCACTGTATGTCTATGTCTTTTTAGGGTTCCGTAGCCAAAATGGCAAAAAACGGAACCCTTATAGATTTTTCTAGTATAATTATGTTAAGTATTTCCAACTTTTCAGGGTATGTATCGAGTCCCCTGCTGAAAGTCCTGAGTTTGCGAAATATTGCTCTAATTGGTGCACTTGTATATAATGCAGGAGTTTTCTTTCTTTTATTTGTAAACTCTGTTACGCCATTTTTCATTTGTCAAGGAATATTGCAGGTAAAAACTCAATGTTTTTTTAATAAGTACTTAGTTATTGTTATTGTCATTGTAACAATATTATAATTAACTAACTAAATAAATAATAATAGGTAGGTAGTGGGAAAAGTTTGCGGCCTTTTTGAAGTATGAATTTTGCGTAATATTTTTCTAGCTATACTAAACTTAGGCGGGAATGTAATATATTGTTTGACAGCTGACTTTCTGGTCATAGCGGTAAAATAAAAAGTTTTTTCTTATTTTTAATGATTTTTTATTAGATGATTAGGGTTCAGTCAGAGCTATAAAAAAAATGAATGCTGCTAATACTTCTCAAAGAAAGATTTGAAAAGTTAATGGAGAAGATGCTTTGTCGAATGCTACTAAAAAAAACCTGTCAAGAGCGAGTCGGACTCGCGCACCGAGGGTTTCCGTACCATCATACATAACAGTACCCTTAGCACGAACAGCTATCGAGAAAAAAAACGCGCGTAAAATTACTCGATAGAGAATTATCTATGGAAATTTTAATTTTTCTATTCGGCGGTAGATGGCGTTGTACAAATTTCCAATACAAAATTGCACTATCGAATGATTTTACGCGCGTTATTTTTTTCGATAGCTGTTCGTGCTAAGGGTACAGACCATACAACAAGTAACTGTGCATCATAATAAATTGCAGAGCTGTAGAATAATAAAATTATTATTGCAGTATGAGGTCAGCACCATCTCTTGGCAGATAGTGGAACTATTTTTTTTCTTAGGCCAGCGCCATCTCTTGACCGATAGTAGAACTAAATATTTTTTTTTAGGTCAGGGCCATCTGTTGACTGGTAGAGAAACTAAATAATTGTTTGTTTGTTTTTTAAATTTCTAAAAAAGTGTGTTATATTCAGACATCTTTTTATTTTTCCTGTAATCTTTACTTAAACTACTATCACATAGAATTATTTTAGATTTTTCTCTTTGCAAACTTCGGAGATAAAGGGGGGGGAACAGTATTTTTTTTACATTTTTATTCATAAGTCGAAAACTATGCGGCCTAAAAAAAAAGAAAAAAATGATTTAAAATGTGCAAACAGCGCTCTTTTATATGATACCCCACATGCCCTCTTGTGCCTATCGTGTCGCCTCACTTAATTTTTTTGACCCCTTTTCAGTCCCTGTTGTAAAAATTTTTTTTTTATTATTTCTTTCTTATTTGCAAAATAGTTGGACAAACGTCATCTTAAACTATTCCAAATTTCAAGTTTATACCATTAGTAGTTCTCTGTGACCAGCTGGATATCACGAGATATGACCCTTATAAGGGTTCCTTTTTACAATTTTGGTACGGAACCCTAAAAAGGCTTATTTTGATTTTATCATCTTTATAGATGCTCCCCGCTGTGGTATCTCTATTATTTTTAGTACAAAAAGCCGCTAACTTTTCCAAGTACCTAAATATAACAAATAAGTAATAATTAATTTTTATTTTTCCTTTACAGGGAATAGGGATCGGTATACTTTATAATTTAACATTCACAATCCTCAATCAATATTTCGTGGAAAAACGTCTTTTCGCATTCAGTATCATTCAAACACTAACTGGTGAGTAATTTTATCATTTACTAGCTTCGGACATGCACATTTGGGAAATCCCTAGGGAACCTTTCACCGGGATAAAAAGTATCTTATGTTTTAATCTAGGCTATAAACTATCTGTGTGCACAAATTTCATACAAATCCCTTTATCCGATTTTGCATGATTGAGTAACAAACATCCAAACATCTAAACTTTGGTTAACTAAATAAAAATGTGAAGACAAATAAATTTCTATCAAAGATTTTTTCAGATTGATGGCGATTTTTTTTTTTTTTTTTTTAATTTCGTATATTTTAAGAATCCTTTTATATAATATTAAAAATGTGAATGTAAGTTTGTTTGTTTGTTACGCCTTCACGCCTAAGCTACTCTAACGATCATTCTGAAATTTTGCATACGTTGTCTGGGGTAAAAAAAAGGAGATGGAGATCTTTCATCCAGAAAAAAAGGATTGTTCCCGTACATAAAACCGGTTGGCCGCTAGTACATACAATCATTAGGGTACTACCATGAGTTGATGCAAACTGTTTGCGTTACCGTAAACTATCGGATATACTGTTCACAGTCAGTGCGAGCGAAAGAGACAAAACGATAATTTACGGTAACGTAAACAGTTTGCATCAACTCATGGTAGGGCCACAGTTTAATTACTTTGCAATTAACAATAACACTATGTTACAGGCCGACTAACTATTAAATTAGGGCTTTCGCGGACGGCCGCTTGTACAAATGTCATTATTTAGATAACGCTTCCAGTTTAATTACTCCGCAGTTACAATAACACTATGTTACAGGCCGACTAACTATTAAATTAGGGCTTTCGCGGACGGCCGCTTGTACAAATGTCATTATTTAGATAACGCTTCCAGTTTAATTACTCCGCAGTTACAATAACACTATGTTACAGGCCGACTAACTATTAAATTAGTGCTTTCGCGGACGGCCGCTTGTACAAATGTCATTATTTAGATAACGCTTCCAGTTTAATTACTCCGCAGTTACAATAACACTATGTTACAGGCCGACTAACTATTAAATTAGTGCTTTCGAGGACGGCCGCTTGTACAAATATCATTATTTAGATAACGCTTCCAGTTTAATTACTCCGCAGTTACAATAACACTATGTTACAGGCCGACTATTAAATTAGTGATATCTTTACTTTTCAGCAACTTTCGCCATGTGCACACCACAGATAGTAAAATTCTCACTCAACGAATTTGGGTACAGAGGAACGTTGCTGGTGGAGACTGCTGTAGGTATTCAAGCATTTGTTGGGGTTGCTCTGTTCCAACCAGTGGAGTGGCATATGAAGAAAGCCGAAATTCCCAAAGAAAATGGTATGAACACTTCTTCATTCATACTTTCTATTTATTCATTTAAGGATCAAGGAGGAGTTGTAAATATCGTTACTTATGGCTGTTACAGCTGATAAGTTTCTTGCGCCCGTTCTTCTTGTCAGCCAAAAAAGTCTGGAACCGGTGGTAGGAAAATAAAGACGATTAAAAAGTACTTAATAATTAAGTTTATTTGAATAAAGCTTATTTGACTTTGATCTTCAACAGAGAAACACCATACATTCTTAAACACTACAGGGTGAAATTGAAAACAGTCGACGAATTTTGTGGGTCAAACTGAACAATTTTGTGAATGGTTTGTGTACGCTCCGATTCCAATTCAGTGAACTTAAGACAACAATGTTTTTTTTTCAGGTGACGTTTCAGAGTTGAAAGTACTACTTTTGAAAGATAATATCGACACAGTGGTACCTATAGTAAAATTAAGTGACGTAGAAAGGAACGATGGGGAGAAGCAATCTCATAATTCGACAAAATTAAATACTGAAATAATTTATGCCGAGAAGTCAAAGTTTATGTAAGTAAGAGTACCAACTCTGTGACAGTTAATATTTATTTACATATACCTTTATTAGCAAATACATTAAAATATTGTGCAATTAAAGGTGGACACAATAAACTATAAAATATTGCTAATCTGTTCTGTGCAGAAAATTACAAACAAAATTGCTAAAAATCGTTATGACGATGTTATGACGACCTTTTTTCCCCCCGTGGAAAATACCTTCGCATACCAACCCCCACCGGAAAATGGGAGTGGTTATGTGGTGTAGCCACTAAAAGCCCTGGGTGCTCCTACCACGTATTGGACGGGAAAGTGGGACCGTTGTATCAATCGCCACTTCCCCGGCCTGCACCGATCCTTTCGGACTCCGGCTCTCTGGATGTTAGACATCCACTCCATGAAGGGGCGCTCGGAACACATGAGCGTCCCTCCTCCATAGGGCCCTTAACGGACGATGGAGTTCCCAGTTCCACCGTCCTGGCCCTTAACTACTAGGGGGAATGAGGTCCTCTCACCTCCCGGTCGCCTCCTGCGGAGTGGGTCTGCGTTGACATCCGCCTCTCAGTATGTTGAGGCCTGCTTTAGTATAGTAGTATTGAGCCAAAAATAAACAAGCAGTAAAGTCAGCGCCACGAAACAATGTCTCCAGAATACTCCAGATATGAATTTCAAATTATCCCCAGATCTCATTTTATTTATCCCACAAAATGATACATTTTTGTATGAAGAGAAGATTTTCTTTTTTCCCTCTCACAATTATAATTATCCCCAAAATGGGGGAAAACCCCCAATATGGAGACACTGCCACCAAAGTAATCACGTGGATGAGGCGCTGCTATTATTGAAAATAGTACATTATGAGACAAGTTAGCTTAGGTTGCTTATTGCACACAAGGCTGTGGGTTGCAGCCCGAGCCGCAGGCGAGGGCGTAACTCAGCCGAGTGTGCAATAAGCAAAAGCTCACGAGTTTCATACGACGTTTTTCAACACATTTGCGAGGAAAAAACAAAGTAATTTACCACACAGCAACAAATACGACAAAAACAAAATATGATAATAATGGGAAAAGGCGCGCAGGTTTTTTTTTGATTTTTTTTTTCACACGTTCAATGCAAGAATATTTTGCGAACAAAGGGGTGAGGAGCATACAGCCTACTTCAAAATTATAGTTTTAAGTGATAGAATGCAAATATTTTAATATTTTATAACAAAATATTGTGAATTATTAATAATTTGATAATAATAAATATTTGTTTGACTTAATTAAGGACTTACACATTTATTTATTCCAAAAATGTATATGAATTTTCAGCGGCATAAAACCTCTTTGTTTAAGTTTGTTGTTACTAAAAAAAATATCTGTATAACCCGGCTAAATTGGGAATGCTCTGTTTACTCGCATAGAACTTGCAGTAAGGTACTAATTTAACTTTGTAGGGTTAATTCTATTACGAACTAGTGTTTTATATATTATTGCACGCGTTTGTTATAGCTCGTTTTATGGCCCTAAAAGCGATGTATTAAGGCTCACTTTACGAGCAAGTGTGTTGAAAAACAGCTTTATTCCCAGACCGATTAGATTATCCCCAGATCTCATTTTATTTATCCCCAAAATGATACATTTTTGTATGAAGAGAAGATTTTATTTTTTCCCTCTAAAAATTATAATTTTCCCCGAAATGGGGGAAAACCCCCAATCTGGAGACACTGCCAAAGAAAGTAGTCACGTGGATGAGGCGCTGCTATCGTTTAGTTAAGTTATTGGAAAAACAGCTTTATTCCCAGAGTGATTAGACGTATATTTACAGTTGGCCCATGAAAATATGGAGCACTTTAGTACTGTGTCACATTAAATAAAAGATAAGGTAAAGAGTGATAGTGACATGTTAATATTAACAGAAGTTCCAATATGACAAGGTTCCAAATATGCTCAACATTTTGAGCCGACTGTACTCTAGTTCCATCTCCATCAAAATTCCGTGGGACTTGTTTAATGGCGCCGAATCTAGTTTCCCCTGACCATAGACAGTAAGTGAGCCTAGTGATACGTAGGAAATCGTGAATTAATTACCATAATTTATACTACGCGTTCATTTCGTGATTGCAACCGACCGTTACAACGTCACAATTAACGGTACTGTAGACAAAAAAGTGTTAATGTTTTTTGTCTGATAAAGAGCGACTAGAATGTGAAGAATTGAGTTTTAATTAATTGATTTTGATTTATTTACTGTTTTTTCATTTTTTCTTGTTCAGAGAATGTCATATTAACTTAAATAACAAATGACGTTCACCGTTGTGTAGTACACTTCCTTCCTCTTTTACTCATTAGAACAACACAAATAACGAACGTAAATAATAAGTCAAATGAAATTGAAAATAAGCTTTGCGTTGCTATCCGTACTAGAGTGGCGACGCAGGGGGTGCGGTATGACGAAGCGGGCCGGGAGGTAGCGGCAATCATGAAGTGAACGCTTAGTACACTTTATTGCACTAATCCCGTTACTATAGAGCTTACGAAAACTGCGTTTTGTTGATCTTTGGTCTCACTTATTTTATTTTTGGTTTTAGGGTAGTACTGAATAATCTGTTCGACTTGTCTACTGTGAAAATAGTTTTGACATCAATTTCTTCGTGGGCAGTTGCATTAACATTGTTCGCCGATGGGACGTACACGCTGATAATGCCGCAAGCTTTCTATGCTGCCCAGTGGCATGAGGTAAATCAATGGTACCCATGGGCGTGGGCAGGGGGGTGCCAGGAGGTGCACTTGTACCCTTTGGGAATCTCGATTGCGCTTGAATGTTGCGATGTTTAAAAAAATAAAACATTGACATTAAAATTATGCAGTGAAACTCACTTTACGAGGAATTGTATTGAAGAATTGTCTATTATGTGGGATGGCACTAATCCACATAAAAAACGAAAAGCTGCTCCCTGGGAATTATTTCTGCCGGCGGCCTTGATGGTGCCATTTCATCAATAACTTATGGCACTTTATCATGATTAGGATTAAAGAAACCAAATTATGTTCGAGAATTTCCGTAGCTGACTGTACCTGCCTCACCTAAACTAAAAGGCTGGAAAATGAGTTAGAAATAATTATATATTTTTGTGTTTACGTAGTTTTTTAAATACTGTCAACTGATCAACAGTAAAAAGGTTGAGAAACAAGAGAGATTAATACTAGGGTAAAGAACATAAGTCAAGTTCTTTTTCACATAAGTCAACTTAAGTGTTTTGTTACGTTCCGAGTAAGTCCTTAAAATAAAAAGGTGAAAAAGTACAAACATTCTTTAAGCGATGGTGATGGGAATTTCAGCCTTTTCGTCACTTAACGTCAGGTGAGGTGAAAGTAGGGTTGCCAACATGTATTTGGCGAAAAATAATATTTTTCAAATTAAGCTATAAAAGATTAGTACACTTAAAAAAATATAGTATTTAATAGGCAAAATATTTTTTTTACTTATTTATTTTTATAAAAACTATATTTTTTCAGTTTTTGCATTTTCCAACAAGCTTTGGATATGTTTGGAGTCTTTTTTGTATCTTTAATTCGCTTTTTAATCGCACTTGAATTGAACTTGACGCACTTTCGTTATCGCTACCACTGTCCATAACTAATTTATCTAAGACTTGAGTTATTATATTTCTCAAAGAAAGAATAATGTTATATTTGGCAGATGATTACCAACAAAATCTCAAAACAAAAATAGAGCAGACCAAGCAATGACCAAACTATCGTTTGAATTTGACATTGATGCAATAAGACAGATACTTTCGGAATTCAGATACGATATACACTACACGCTATCGAATCAGTCAAAATGCATAATCACAAAATAAAAAAATTAAGATTGTTTCTTAGCGTTCGATGTTAAAAATATAATATTTTTGCGTACTATATATTTCTTCAACAGTATATAGTACGCAGACCCGAAATATAGTACAATACGACAAATGCATAATCATTATTATCATGTATTATAGTACGGTTGGCAACCCTAGGTGAAAGCCAAACACTATCCCGTTGTGACTAAAAAAAGGCTGCAAATGTAAGCTGTATGTATATTTGTAACCTTATTTTTGTTGTTGTTGTAGAATGACGTAGCTATGGCTTTATCCTTGGCTGGATTCGGTGATTTAGCTACCAGAGGCGTGTTTATAATTCTCAGTAATTACTTAAATAAGATTGGAAATGAAGAACTGTACATTATTGGCATATTGATCTCGATTTTTGGGAAACTTGGTAAGTTTTAAAATTCAGAAACACTTTTAATAAGCCAATTTTTTTAAAGTGCAAGAACTTGTTTGAAAACAATTTACTTTATTTTAAAATATCAAGGAGTAAAGAGTAATGTCAAGTTCGAAAGTCACTAAACAATTTAGTAGGTACCTACCTACCTACTTTAATGTATTCAGTTTTATGTTTAACTAGCGACCGCCCGCGACTTCGCCTGCGCGGAAAGTTTTTTTGCTATCACTCAGGAACAGTACTTTTTCCGGATGAAAGGTACCCTATATCCTTCTCTGTACTCCTGAGAACGTGTATGCAAAATTTCATGATGATCGATTCAGTAGTTCAGACGTGAAGGCGTAACAAGCAAACAAACGGATTTTCGCATTTTTAATTATAAAGTAAGGATGTGTCATGTCAAACTATGAGATAACCCATCAACGCCCAGAAAATGAGACACAATAGATTTTCTATTGTTGTTCGGTCGCCGGCGTTCGCGAGGGCATTAATGATGGTGTAAGTTACTTTCGTTGCTGAAAGTACCCACGACATAATTGTATTTTTCATTTCAGGCATGTTACTATCAACTAATATCATAGTTGTGTATATTTTTGTGGTTCTTATTGGAGTAGGCCGATGTTTCTTTGCCCTACTAATGCCCATGGTATTGTCAGACATTTGCCCTGAGAAATTTACAACAGTCATTGGTATATCACTGATATTTATTGGGTTGGTGAATATGGGGCTCGGTCCTGTGATTGGTGAGTAAAAATTTTTGATAGACATTAATTTGAAATTGGTAAAACTTCGTAATGCTAGGGCCACACTTAGGTACTCCATAATGTTTGTATTCACCCAACACGTGATGCATAATATGTCGTAGGATAATCGTAAAAAACCTTGTAAAAATTGCAGTATGTTTTCGGACAATTTGAAATTTGAATGCTGATTGGATAATCTAAAAGTCGATTTAGTCTGATTGGTCAGAACATTACTCTTCTTATAGGACAATAGGTAGGCGCGCGTACAATAGGTAGCAAATGATAGTCATTGGCGATTTACCTATATATAGATACGCTGTTTTTTTTTGTAAAAATCATGAACATCACTCGGAGGATTGGCAAAATCTGTTTCAGATTCTAATTACTTATCCAGTTTTTTGCAATCATACTAGGATTTTTGTAAAGATCCGATTCGTTCGATTATCCTACGACATCTAAAATTATATAGGTATAGTGGTATGGCTGACATTACAATGCTTTACATACAATGAATCGAGTAAAGCTAGGGTTTCCTAAGATGACGGTGCCGTCATATTACCGCCGTAATTTGTTACACAGAAAACGTATTGTTAACATAGAAAACGTTTTACGCTGCTAAATTACAGCCGTAATATGACGGCACTGTCATCCTAGGAAACCCTATCTAGGCCTATCTTAAGTAGCTGAATTAGATGTGTCAGTGTAACGTGCTTTAAAAGAGTCTTCACATTTTGCAGCTGTTTCACTTTAAACTTTTTTTTAAAGAATACTAACTCCACGTTGATTATAAAATAAATAACAATAACTTACAAAAGGATGCAACTTGATAAGTAGTAGTAACTCTAGCGATGTTTCATAAAGACGTAATAAACTAACATTGCTATTAATTGTTTTCCAGGTGTCATCCGCGACTTGACTGATAGCTACGTCGTCACATTCTACGTACTGACAGCGTTGAACACCATTTGCATGGTCGTCTGGTCCTCAATTCTTCTTCACAAGGCAAAAAAAAGAAAAAATGACAAAAATATAGATATAAAAAAATAATTTATGTCGCCTTTTTTTTAATACTCACCTAAAATAATTTGATTCTATATAATTTAATCTAATAATAAATAATTATAATTGAAAGATTATTTTTCAATTAAAAAGAAGAGAATCTACTAAGTCTCCCACTTAGTGCACAAAATCTGGAAAATCTAAAATCAAATCAAATCCAATCATGAAAATTAGACATTTTAATAAAACCGCGCTACTTAATATTCGTTAATAGTACATTATGAGACAAGTTAGCTTAGGTTGCTCATTGCACACAAGGCTGTGGGTGTAAGCTCACGAGTTTCATACGACGTTTTTCAACACATTTGCGAGGAAAAAACAAAGTAATTTATCACACAACAACAAATACGACAAAAATAAAATATGATAATTATGGGAAAAGGCGTGCATGTTTTTTTTTTGTTTTTTTTCACACGCCCAACGCAAGAATATTTTGCGAACAAAGGGGTAAGGAGCATACAGCCTACTTCAAATTTATAATTTTAAGTGACAAAATGCAAATATTTTAATATTTTATAACAAAATATTGTGAATTATGAATAATTTGATAATAATATATAATTATTTGACTTAATTAATGACTTACACATTTATTTACTCCAAAAATGTATATGAATTTAAACGATTAATATGTGCAAACCTTAATACACAAAACGACTAATGTGTACCTACTACTGAAGTGTAAATTAGTTACTTACTACTGTTTTGTTTTTCGTTAAGTATTATATATATAACTTGTCCGAATAATCATCCTTATCGGCACTATAGGCACAGTACATAAGTTTTTCAAACAGTAGAAGAGCTAACGTCACTTAGGCCCTTTTGTCTTTGCACTCCGTCGGATCGCTAGGGTTGGCATTCTCCGGCCGTCTCGTCGAATAGTAGGTATTTACACTAAAGCGAACGATGTTTCCGGGAAGCAGTACGTCGTTCGTCTCTTGAAGTCGGGTGGGACTTTTAGAATAAAAAAAGGAATCTGTACTCCAGCCCCACCCGACTTCAATAGACGTATTTTTATTATTACGAATATTATTTCTTGCTTTTTAGAGGTAGGTTTTTTGAAGGGCTGTATAAAACTTATTCTGTAAATTTCTTCGTAAATTAATTTGGATGTTTTGTAATTTATTTTAGTTTGCTTTGGAAACAACGGCGAAAAATTTGATCCATTTTTTCAACATATTGAACAAAATCAGCCGATGGTAAAACCAGGTATCTTATGACTACATGTTTGCTATAGTCCCTGTACCTCAGGTAATAACTTTCAGAACCGTTTTGGATAGTTTCATCCGGTTTTACATAAGATTTTAAAATTAAACAATTGTTGAGACGTTCGGCACATTTTTTCAAAAGATAACCGAAAACCTAAAATAGTGTTTTTTTTCGGGAATATCCAGTTGGTTATATTCCGAGCTCATAATTTGAACGTTACTGTATATTTTATTATTTTTTATTATTTTATTACTTTTAAGTAAATAGTTGAGATTTTTAATCGAGCACAAGTCGAGCACACAAACCCAATCGATGATACATTTTACAGGTTCGATTATTTAAAACATTTTACCTTTCAACATCGGCAGGAAGTTTAAATAATGAAAATTCAGATGAGTTTAAACATCCGTAGACAGCACAATATCGTTTACTCTGACGAATCATTTTAGCGAATCAATAAAAGTAAGTAACAATAGTCTCGGTGAACTAATCCACGCGATGTGACAACCCCGACTAAAGTACTGCGAACTTTGCTTAGAGCTCTTAGAGTGACGTCAGCCGTCAAATTCGACCGTTTCTATGGAGCTCCTATACTGTTTGAAAAACTTATATATGTACTGTGCTATTAGGTCTGTTATAGCTAGTAATATAGATATAAGTGCTTTTGTTTGAATGACTGTTTGTTGCCAAAAAAAGAATAAAGAATAAAGAATAAATTTTCAGCAGCATAAAACCTCTTTGTTGCAAAGATATTAGAATTTTAAAAAGAGGCTTTGTTGTCAAAAAAAAAATTACTGTATTACCCGGCTAAATTGGGAATGCTCTGTTTACTCGCATAGAACTTGCAGTAAGGTACTAATTTAACTTTGTAGGGTTAATTCTATTACGAACTAGTGTTTTATATATTATTGCACGCGTTTGTTATAGCTCGGTTTATGGCCCTAAAAGCGATGTATTAGGGCTCACTTTACGAGCAAGTGTGTTGAAAAAGTGTTTTATTTAAATGTGAAAATTAAGTTACTGTTACTTTTTTTATTTGCATATTTCATTGTAAGTACCACTGGACAGCAATCCATTATGGTACTTATTCTTTTCAGTTATCTATGAATATCTGGGTAAATTAATAAATGATTATAAAAACAGCTTTAGAATATATTTTACATGAAAAAGTAGAACATAAACTTTAGCCATTGACCCAGAAAACTCAATTCAGCTACGCAGATGGAGTGGAAAACTTTTGACATTTTGTAAATCAATGTTAGCATTTGAATAAAACGGATTAGTTAGGAAAGGAAGGTAGTGGACCCCCACAGTAAATCCTCAGTAGACGAAACTTTGCCTTCGGCCGCATACGACACTGTTTGTTCGTAACCAGTTGCGAATGAGGAAAAAATAATCCTTGTACGAAACCGGTTTCGAAATAAGAATTTTTCTTCCTTGTCCGAAACCTCCAGTTACGAAAGATACAAATCAGGTTTTTTTTTTCTTAAACGGAACTGGTAGGTTAGGTAGGTACTCCATCCATATCAAGCTGTCATACGGTGTGACCACGGGTAATTTTTTATATTTGTATGGAAAACTGCAAAGTTACAACCCCACAAACGCAGATAGACTATTGTTATCGATAATCAATCCAATAATACAATAGATACCTAATGAAATTTAATAATTAAAACTGGAAGTACCAGGCAGAGGTACCTACTTAGATAGGAGCTACATAAGGTAAATATTGAAAATATATAGAAGCTAACTTTCTTAATATTTATGTAACCCTGGTACTATGATAAATCATAAAAGCGTCGAAAAGTTTTAAAGTTTGGAAAAAATAAATAATTATACTCAGTGAGTGATAGTGTGACTTCGGTAAACAAAATGACCAGTGGTCTAACCAGTCGGTGTGGCAAGAAGAAATACAGATGTTGTAGAATTTTTCTGTCTTGCAAGGAAGAAAAATTCTTCTTTTGAAACCGGATTCAAACAAGGATCATTTTTTCCTCATTCGTAACTTGTTACGGTTTCGTATGCGGCCGAAGGGGAAACTTTACAGTATGATAAAGTATCATAAATGAAACATATTTTTTTAATTATCCACTTCGTTTTTTCTTTGGATATTTGTACATAGGTTTTGGTTCATACTATATTACATCCCTGCAAAGTTTCATCGACTGAGGATTTAATGTTGGCGTCTCCATATAAAAGATCGCTTCATTTCCTACACTAGATTGTGATTACACAAGTGATACTTAATGCCTACCTAATAAAGATTGGGTCTTGTACTGCAAAGTTGCTTGCAAGTTTGTATAGTTTCGGTGAGTATGTAAGTCAATAAATGCACAGCACTATAAGAAGGTAGGTATAATACCACAAAATAAGGTTTAAATTACAGACATCACAACTCTCAGTATTATGTTCTAATAACTTAAAACCAGGAATGTACTTCTGTAGGTACATTCCGTTACCTTTACTTGCTTAAATTAAATAAATGCTGCTTGGACAATATTACACAGCGCCATCTGACCCCAAACTAAGCAAAGTTTGTAATATGGGAGCTAGACAACTGTCACCTATTATACTACTTATAACCTTTTACCCTCTTCCTAATAAAGATTGTATAGCAAATGTATAGTTACACAGTGTTTTGTCACTTTCTTTTCAATGTCAAACTCAAACAGTTTGACAGAGAGTAACCATTGTGTAACTATACAACTCATATACAATCTTTATTAGTAAGGGGGCTAATATATAGGTACTTATTATACATAGCAACACCCGACCTGTCACAGAAATTAAAATTCGACATTTTCCAATTTCTACTCGGCCGGGAGTCCAACCCGGAACCTCCGTGGTAGACCGTTGACCACTGCACCTCTCAGGCCGTCAATGTTAGTTATCTTATTTTTTTCCTCTTTATTTTGCTCATATAAAGACTAAGCTAAGCTTTAAAAATAATACTTTGCAATATACAATTAAATTGCTTAGCTTTAAAATTAATACTATGCATCATACAAATTAATTTTATAACTTTAGTGCTGGTAAACTGACGACGAGCGGGCGCAGCGAGAGAGGAGCCGAGGAGGAGGTTAGGTTCCATTGCGACCACAACGCTAGAACCGACCTGCTGGCGTGTATGCATTATGCCACAAGTTGTTATCATCTTGCTATCTCATTTTAACAGTGGTCAGTCTGACATGGTTGGCAGAAATTGAATGGTTTCGGAGTTGGGACACAGTTATAGTGCAAACCATTATTTTTGTAGTGATAGTAATAAATTATAGATCTATCATTATTTTAAAGTGATGATATACAATTTTATAGCTTGTTTCATCAAATTTAAAGTGCTTTAATAGCACATCCCGAATTTAACTAAATCAATTATTTATTTTATAATAAAATTACATAATTGATGTAGTGGTTTTTACCACCCAATAAAATGACATTGAAGTAAAACAACGCACCGTGTAACTATAAATTGTGAGAGAATTTAACTCGAACTCTCATTAAAAATACTCTTATGATTGAGAAAGTTTAAAACATCACAAATGAATGTCGTTTTACTCAATAACATCGTGTCCCCCAAATAAATTGGTTATGCGTTCTACTAAACTTGCATTAATTAATGTTTTTTTCCATCACAACATGTAAATATTGTAAACAAACATGATATAATGAGAAGGTGCAAGTTAAAATTGTCGTTGGAAAATTTATACTCACTATTTGTTTATGTATCTATCTTATCTATCTATTATTTGTCAGAGCGGGGCTACTCCGTCACAAGAAAAGAAGTTCTGAAGGTTTAGAACTCTGTCCTTTCATCTACAGGCTGATACTTTGAACAGTGCACAAAGGGCAAAGCCGGATTTATAAGGACCAGTGGCGCCTTTTTTTAACTTTTTTTGTAACACCAATCGCGCATTTTTTATAAATTAGAGAATAATATAACGAGCAAAATTTATTACAACACTGTACTTCTTAACTCAGTCCGAACGGAGTTATAAATATTAGAAGTTTGGAAAATAGTAATTTGCATCATTTTACTAAACTTCAAACTCCTTTTAACTTCACTCGGACAGCGTTTAGAATATAGTACTCATAATAAAATGTGTTTGTTGAATTATTTAAAGCTTAAATAAATCAGATGTGCTCGATGTAACAAGCAGCGGAAAAAAATCAGTCATTGGCTTTTTGTGGTGTGGCGTCAAACTGATCAACGTTGTCAATTTTTTTTGTTTTTTTTTAATTCGTTAGGAAAACTAACAGCTTTGAGACAAGATATGACTAGTTGCAAAATAGGTTACTAAGAGCCATTTACAAGTTTTCACTTATGGGTAATTAAGATAATTTTTTTGCTCTGATTAAGTTGGTCACATAGACAAAGTTGTTCAGTTTGACGGTCTAAGCGACACCAAAAAATAAGTGCACTGTTAAAAAAAACACCCTGTAGTACCTGTAAAGTTACTGTTTTAATAACTGAATCTAAGCAAGTCGTTATCTCTAGATAGCGCGTAGTCTGAACACTAGCGCCGCTATCGCCATTGGGAAAAAATCATAGTGCATAAAAAGACAAAATTGTAAATTATCTCTGTGTAGTGCACTCCGAAAAAGCATTGAGTATGTACATTTTCTAGACTGGCGTTTAGATAAATAAAGTTTTTTTTTGGCTAAAACGGCCGCTTTAGGTTTATTAAAAACGTAATGGACTTAAGGAAAAAACCATTCGTAAGAATTTGGTTTGCGTCAATCATTATTGATAAGGATTTATTTATTTGAGAAAAAGATGACATATATGCAGGCTGTTTGGTAAAATCTTTAGCCGAATATGGCTTTGAGGGAATATGGGAATATGCCTATTGCATAACCCTTGAAAATTATTATGATCCCTGAAAACCACCGCTGACTGAAACTTTTTGTTTTTTTATTTATGACTAGCTTCCGCCTGCGACTTCGTCTTGCCGTTTGCCGCGTGTGGCGGGCCTCGCACGAGGCTGCTCACTTGGTGTAGACCCGCCTAATCGCGTAAAAACGGCTGGTCGGATCCTGGTCGAAGGTTTCCTAAGGATTTTCTCTAATATGCACGCGGACGAAGTCGCGGGCGGAAGCTAGTTTATTACAATAATCAGAATTGGGTCCAGAGATATTAGTATCCCGTTCCCGTTCATAAAATTATTTATTCCCCAAATAAAATTGCCTGGAAGCTTGAGAAAATCCTTCTCTTCCGGTCAAAATTTTAAGGTTATATTTACGTCATGTAACTTCAGTACGCGACCCGTGGCATGGCATCATTTAGCCCTTCAATAGTTAAGTAGAGAGAGTTTACATAAGTCTGTCAGTTCTGAAATAGCCGTAAGTCTGTCAAGTACTTTCAGGCCATTTCAGAAGCGACAGACTTTATGTTAACTCTCTTTACTATTGAAGGACTAAATGATGCCACGGGTCTCGTACTGATGTCACATGACGTAAGTATAACCTTAAAATTTTGACCGGAAGTGAAGGATTTTCTCAAGCTTCCGGCCAATTTTATTTGCGATAATCTTCTGATCCTCGCTCTGCATAACATATCCGACCGTGTGCCATGCATTTCATCGTGATGTCATATGACGTAGGCAATATTGTCGCGGGCTTACGGACTATTGCCCAGTTCAAACCGGTTAGTCAGAAACTAGTTACTAAAACCAGGAATTAGTAATAAAAAGCAATTTATTTTTTAAACTTTACGCAACAGAATAGAAATCTCAATTAATTATGATTTAAGTTGCGTGTTAGACAACCTAACATAAATATTGGACAAAAAGTGCACATGTCAAGTCGAATGATACTACATAATTATCTTCACTGCTAAAAACTGCCTTAATAAAAACGGCCGTTACATCTCATGAGAGGTGGATGAGAGTGTGTGTTAATGAGCCTACATTGAAATACGTTAGTGCTATTATATTCTGTTGTTGAACCATCGAAACGGCCGAAACAACATTCCAAAACTGTTTGATGTTCATATTCACCTCTCTGTTTTATTTCATATTGATGTTTAATTGTTTTGCAGTTAGGTTACCTAGTCTTCGCACTATCGTCATAATTACTTACTTTAAAACCTCTTCGGTCCAAAAAAAGTAGAATGTAGATTCGGCGCCGTTTTAATGACGTTTAATTTTATATTCTGTTAGTTCTCAATTGTTTATTGAAAGTGTTTTAGTACAATATTATTTACCTGTTTCACAGTGACCTGTGTGCAGTGTAGGGAAAAAGGGTCATGGCATGCGCGTGCGCAAACGATACCCAAGTGTTGCAAAATTAAATGTTCACACGCTGCAACCGAAATTGTATTTATCGATAGGGTTTTTTTTTATAAAAAAATATCAACATTAAAATTGTGACAATTGTATTTTGTTCTTTTAATATTCGTCAAATTAAGAAAAGAAGTAAAGTAATGTAAAAATAATTATAAATAGAGTTAACAATTAAAGTAAAAAGCGATCTAATAAAAACGTGTTAATAAATAAAAGTAAAAATATCAACTAACATGATAGGTTCTTATTGTATTTTTTTTCGTAAAATTGTTTAAAAAAACAAAAAACCGACTTAAAAAACCTGCCTCTAAAAAGCAAGAAATAATATACAAATCATTAGTATTATAACAATGATACTGCGTATCTAATGATTTGTATAATTATTATATTATGCCTTACTTTTTAGAGGCAGGTTTTTTGAAGTCGGTTTTTTATTTTTTTATCATTTTTTTTAATTTTTAATTTTTAGTGCAATTTTACCGTCTGTATAAAATCGGCTCAGCCAAACGTGAGATAATCGCGAAGAAACATACAAACATACATAGAACTGAATACCTTCTTTTTATGAAGTCGGTTAAAAAGACTACCCAAAGGTATCCCTTTCCCAACAAAAAAAACATCTAATTCGGTTCATAAAATATAACAAAGTCGTCAAGGTAGTTGATGTAAAATCATAGTATTTTCAGGATTACTTGAAAACTACCGAACCGATTTGAAACAAAATTAAATGGGACCATTTCGCAAGAAAACTCAATCGAATAAAAAAAGAATCATCAAAATCGGTTCATAAATGTCGAAGATACGCGCGAAAAACGATAAAAAATATACAATCGAATTGAGAACCTCCTCTTTTTGTTGAAGTCGGTTAAAAAGATAGTTTGGTGCAGTTTTCGTCAGCGATAATATAATTAGATGTGAGAAAAAGCGTCTTAATGAATGTGGAGATAAGAGATCAATTAGTGACTATTTATAATCATTGGAATCCGAATGACGACAGCAATAATGTAACAAAATATCAAGTTGTACGTTACTTGTACGTTAGCGGTTTTAAGGTTTAATATAGATTACACTTACCTGCTAAATCTAATGAATAATATTACTATGTGTTAATTAAGCATCCATTGCTTTTTATACATCCCATTATTTTGTAGGACTACTTTGGAAATCACCTGTGTACGTCGGTTTTGAGTTGATCCTCGTTTCGTTTAAGTATTGCACAATCTTAAACTTAAATGTAATAACAACAACAAAGTTTCACCTTGGAAACAATTTGTTGAAGTTCAATGTACCAGTCTGACTGACTGATAGAATAAAAACTAGTATATACCAGATCGTAGACGCAAATGTGAAGCATATTTTTTTATACCTTAATCGATTTCCATAATAGCATTTTTATACCTAGAGTGAATGAATGTATGCTTCAAGCTGATAGCAAATGGACTAAACAAAGAATAATAGGTATTTCAGCGATTGTGACAAACATTTCAATGCTAGGTATTATAAAAGCGAAAGTCAGTTTATTTGTTTAATTGTTTGTTACGCCTTTACGTCTTAACTATTTCATGGTCGAACTAGGTATACAATGCAAAACACGATGCAGAATCTTTCATCCACGGTCTAATATGGAACAAAAGACAAGAAGTTTTAATAACTAAGTTAATTGTATAATAGACGCAATATCATTAAATTGTCATTAATTAACATTGAATTGTCACAATTAAACACAACTAAATTTTACTCCAAAACCGCTAACCAAAGACATGACTGACAACTGGCTGACCAACGAGCGATTCAAAAATACGGATTTTGCTTTTAAATTTTGCTTTGGATGAAAATCAAAAGTAAAGAGCGTTTGGCACCAGCCGAATAATTTAAAAACGACGGGTTGCACTCCGGGAGTGCCGGCAGAAGTGAAAACTTGAATATTAACGTTGTACATTTTTGATATTTTGGAATGGTAAGGGAATAATTTTGCACGAATTGCTTTAATCATCAGTATAAAAGTACTATCATTTATGAGGTAGAATACAATATTTATTTATTGCGCTATCGTTCACTAGCATGACAATTTATATTACAAACTTACATTAAAAAGTTAATCTCTCAGAAAAATCAACTTCCATCCATAATTTCGAAGACTTTTTCACCATCATTATTACGTCACCGTCTTACGAATTTTCGATCAGGGACTCTATTTTTGAATCGCTCGTATGACATTTTGTTGTCGCATGCGACTTAAGTCACACTCGCCTTCCAAGTCGCATGACGATTTTCCGTATTTTTGAATCGTTCGTTGTCGGAATACAAAATGTCGGATTTTATCCGTTCCACGCAGAATTTAGAGAAAACCGATAACTACCGCAACGAAAACGGAACGTAATATCCATGTTTTTATTGGCTGTTACATAAATATCTTCTCGTTTTTTAGTAGAAAAGAATATCGCTCGCCGTACCGTATCGCTCGACTGTTAACGAGTGGGCACTCGTTGCGGTCGAGCGATTCAAAAATATGGAAAGTCAAATGTCGAATGAAAATCAGTAGAAAAAAGCGCTCGACGTCAAACGAGCGATTCAAAAATAGGGCCCCAGGTCACGTGTCGCTCGCGTCGGTGTCCTGACGCGAGTTTAACATTTTTTACCCATTACAAAAAAGTGTACAAAGCCGCTAAAGAAGTTTTCACTTCAAAAATAGCCCCTGGATTAAATAATCTGTGCCCAGGGGGCTTACCATCACCTTTTAGAAAACCATCATGTTTTATGAACGTTTTGTTATAAGCTTACAATAAGATTATTCAAATTCGTACCACAACCTGCACAAAGTAATAATACTTTATTCCTGCCAAGGAACGAATGATATTGCGAAATTGTCTTTTCCCTGCTAGCCATCACTACGGCTTATTTGCTATCTACACTTGACACTGGCAAAAATTACTTCCAAGAGGAAAGTAGATTGCCAAAACAAGGGGTTGGCAACTGTCAAAGTGGCGCTAGCATAGCTAGTTCCCAAAACATAATAATTTTATATGGTGTATGGAAGAAAACAATTCCAAATAATATTATGACTCGCTGTATTGTACCAAAATGCTCTGAAATTGGAGTATATCATATTCCCAAAGATAAAAATATCCGTCGGCGTTGGTTAAAGCCATACGCCGTGTCAATTTAATTCCGAAGCCTAGTTAGAGGTTATGTTCAAAACATTTTGTGGACAATGACTATGAAAAAAGCAGTAAATATACAGGTAAGCTGTTTAAATTAATAATGAAATACCAAAAAGTATATATTTTTAAAGATCAGTTATAATAGAAATTCTTTTTTGGAACAATAATAATGTTGACATAATTTTTTGTTCTAGGTGTGGATCATCAACGTAAATACCTTAAGAAAAATGCTGTTCCATCTATTTTTCAATGGAATATACAACCGGTTTCAGAAAAGGCAGTTGCAAGAAAGATAGATTAGAGTCCCGGGTCCCGGAATCTCAGAAAGAAACAGCTTTTTGAAATGCAGATGCCGTCAACATCTCAGTGCTGTGAGGACATAGTGCCGCTTGTAAAAGATAGCAGTGTGTGCATGCTGCATGGACAGTAATGTATCTCATGTGGTTGAATCTGAGATGAATACTACTGTTCCTACTCCACTTTCATTAGAAAATAAAACAAACCAAGAAACTCAAACTCCACATATAGTTACTAAGAATATTCTCAACTGAGCTTTGCCTTTTACTTGCAGACCAGAAATTGGCTTGTTAAAGGGTACATATCGAAAGGCTTATTGGGTTAACTAAAACATATTTGATATTGCAAAATAATTTTAACCATTTTTATGTGCCCTTAGCATCAAAAATATTTTCAATATGTGTCATGTTGTGTAACTTTAAAGAAGGGATTGTAAATAAAAACTGATTACAATATTATAAACAAGTGTTTTATTGCATTAAGAGGTCTGTCACATTTTTTATAGAAATAAAATATTCCTATGATTAGGTACCTACTTACTAAGATAAATAATGCTTATCATAGTCTTATTAGAGGTGGTAGAGTTGTGTGGCTATTAATATCCAAATAAGTTTCTTCTGATGGTAGCTGCATTGTTGGATCTTCATCATCACCATCAGGACATTCAGGACGCCAGAAATGAAAGTTTTTGTCATAAAGCTCCAACCTGAAATAGGATATGGTTGAACAATTTTTTTCCATATTTTGACTGTAGTTTGCAACCTAAAATTAATACTGCTCGATAAACCAGTTACTGATTGAGTAAAAAACAGCGTCAGTAAAGTAGAATAGAAGATTTAGTAGAGAAATAAAAATACCTTAACGACTGCAAATGCAGCCGGGACCAACGGCTTAACGTGCCTTCCGAAGCACGGAGGAGCTCGTGATAATAAATTTTTGGTCAGCCATCCCATGACTGACCCTTGCGAACGTTGCTTAACTTCCGCAATCGCTGGGCCAGGCGCTAAACCACTGCGCCACCGAGCTCCTCCGAAAACAAGTATTTGTTATCAAATAGAAATGAAACATAATAACTATAATATTACATTCACAATGAAGAACAATATGTATAAAAACGTTTCACTTACTGTTTATGACGCAATTTCCAATTTCTAAATAAAATAACTCAAAATAGTTTTGTTTCCGTCGAGAAAAAGCAACTTTTTTAAGACTGCAAAATTTCTCAATATTTGACACAAAAACAATAATGCTAGCTGTCAAAAGACACGTCGTGGTACGGTTTAAGTGAACGATTGAACGATGACGTCACAAAACTTCCAACGGAAACATTATTACAATAATCATACTTTATGAAGGTCGTGGTACGAAATAGCATGGTAAGAATGTTATAATACTGCGCTAAGACATGGCAGTAGGCACCCTGGGCGTGTGGTTTATTATGGTTCATACTCTGTCTAGCAAAATAAATCAAGATGCCGTTTAGTTGGCATTGCCCTCGTCTATGACTAATAGTTCTTAGAATAATTGACATAATGTTTAAACAGCTTTCCATTACAACAAATATATCGTGTGCAATAGTGTCATTTGATATTGTTTTGATTGATCGACTAGCGACCCGCTGTCATTGCCCTTTCGATATCGCGATAAATAGCTTGGCCGATGAGCTTGGCAAAACCGTTGTTTTCTTTTAAATTATTCAATGCCTGCGCGGCCGCAAGCGGCCGGACAACAATAGAAAATCTATTGTCTTATTTTCCGGGCCTTGAAGTGTTAAATATACAAAAAAATATACCTACCTAAATATTCTTCATTTCTTTTTCTTTAAAACAGTGGTAGTGTGTAAGTGCGCGTCTTTTGTCAAAAGCACACGTTTTTACATAATATTTCTACAGTCGGTTGTTTTTACGAATTGAACGACTGCACATGTCACGTGGTAAAAATACGTAAAATTATATCGTGTTTCAAAGTCTAAGTAAGTTTTGCATTCGACGTTTTATGATCACACGCGCGTGTCTACAGCAGGTCAACCGTCAATACCTAGATATGTGTTACCTTTTCATTCTATGTACCGGCACAGACTATACAAAGTGTACCGGACATATCACGAAACCAGGCATATTGTACTGTAAGTGTTCTTATTACATTATCTTTTATTTTGTGTGTGCATTTAAGTGATTATAAATTTTCATATTTTTTTTTAATTTGATATAACTAGATTTGTCTGCGTTGCGAGTGTCATGTTGCTGGTGTAATTTTGTAAATTAGATATTGGTTATTGCTCCTTGCGAATGTAATAATTTATGTGGTCTAATAGTGAACGAAAAACGTGTTTTTAGTTTAAAGCGACCCTATATATGGCAACGTGTTTTCAATCTACAGCTATGTTTTCCAAACTTTTTTCTTTAAACGTAATCGTTATTATCACCTTATCACATAAAAGTTTTTTGTACAAAGGTGAATTAAAAAATAATAATTATAAAATCATTAATAAAACTTAAGCTAATTATGCCGATATGCCAAGATCTGACCAGTCCCGTATATATAAGTAGGTCATCTGCTTTCTGTCCGTCTAGTGTCGACGACGTGCGAGATTCAAACAAATTAAGTCACAAAAAGACGTGTCCGGCCATCAAGTGTTGATTCAAATAAAATAAAATAAAAAACATTTCCGTAAAACTAAGAATAAATAAACAATTTTAAGACACGTATATTTCCATTGTATGTTTTAATTATAATATTTTGCAAGTTTATCATATCATATTATTGTTTGTCAATTGTGGAAATTCCGAGTGTTTTATTTGCTAAGTATACAGTTAACGTATCGTTATTAAAGTGTAATAAAATTTAATACTAAAACAAACGTTTTGCGAATAATATAAATGATAACAAAGGATTTATTAGACCACCAGCTGAAGTTTGTGGAAGCATTCGGGTAAGGACGAGGCAAGGAAGATGAAAAATAAAATGAGTGACAAAATAAGTGAAAGTGACGATGATAAATATGAATATGTACCGCCAGAGGGGGGCTGGGGGTACCTTATTTGTGTCGGTCTGTCCTTGATATTTGTAAGTACCGTTAAATTAAGTACATTTAACATTTTAATAAAGATGTGATATTCATATTTTATATTATAATTGCAAAGCAATAAAACCAGTGTACCTTTTTTAAGTTACGAGAAATTACTGAAAAAAATGTATTACTGAAACTGTTTGAGTCATGGTATATTAGTTGAAATAAAAAAAAATAGCTTTGCTCTAATATTAAAACAACACTTTATAATTACCGTAATCGGCCACTTGATTCACTCAAATGAACATAACATTATTATAATTCACAATATTGTTCTGTCAGCAATAAATTGAACCATACAATTTGATTCTTAGAAAGTAAGCTGAAACATTTTAACATTTTATTCAGAAAGAGCTCGAAATATTTAGACTGAAAATACTTCTCCACTTTTTTTGCTTTCAGTCAGCTGTCATTGGTAGGTACCTACAAGAAAAAGTAAAAAAGAAATCCTTTTTATTTTTCTTCTTAAATCTAGTTAGTACTTAGTCAATTTGTGAAGATCGAAAACTGTAGGTTAGTAATATTTTTGTATCCTATTTTTGTGCATTCATAAAAAAACAATTATAATACTTAGACTTAGATTGAAATCAATTTAATTTAAATATTAAAAAAAAAAAAAATTTGTCGTACCTACTCAATTACAGTTGCTCAAAACGGTTTGATTACAAGTAGAAAACGTATTAAAGGGACAGTTCACAACACATAAAAAATTGTGATCAAAAGACTTAGGTAATACCTAAAATTTTTGAAGATAGGCTCAACTTTTTTTATTTTGTTTACTTAAGGACAACCAACAAGTACAATCACCTTACACAAGTCAACATTTATATAACTATGGGTAATTAAAGGCTGCCACGGCATGCTTAAAGGCTGCCACGGTATGCTTAAAGGCTGCCACGGCAAGCTTAAAGGCTGCCACGGCATGCTTAAAGGCTGCCACGGCATGCTTAAAGGCTGCCACGGCATGCTTAAGGTGGTACCCTGAGCGAAAGTGGCGCCGCGGTGAATTATATCCAATATTATAATTCTAATACACAATTTTAAAAATGTTTATCGTGGAAATTTTAGGGCCCACAGTCTAGTATTTTTAGACGGTATCGTTACATTCCCTCGTAGTCACTGCTAGAAGTAGATAGCAAAACTGCTAAAAGTGGCCGTTTTTGACACATTTGCTATCTACTTCTACGAATGACTACGAGGGCATGTAGTGATACCTTCTAAAAATACTAGACCATGGGCCCTAAAATCTCCACGATAAACATTATTAAAATCTTTTTCTATTAATAACTTATTAAACAAAAACCTCTGAGGGCGCCACTTTCGGTCATACAACCGCCTTAAAGGCTGCCTAGGCATGCAACTTTACATGTATGATAATTTACACATTACCTACTTATTTTAGGATAACGCTTGGACCTCATGTTGAGTCACGTGAATCCATATGCGATCTGAAATAAAATCACATTCACAGGATACACTAGAAGAAATTCGACGATGTTACTAGTGACTCGGTAGCTCAGCGGTCAGAGCATTGGACCGGATATCCAAAGGTCGCGGGTTCGACTCCCGTCTGAATATTGATCTGGTGCGAGTCGAATTTTTCTAGTATATTATTTAGTATTGTATAAAATCACGTGTTTACCCAACCCATTCTTGCTAGAAGGATTTAATAAAGGTTGCTCACGAATTGATTATTTACCACTAATAGATTAGTCGGTTATTTTGTTTTGTGAATTTTTTATGCCACAAAAACTATGTCTATGAATTATTTTAGTTCAAATTGAAATAAAGCACTTTTACACTTGTATTCAATTTGACACCATGTATTATACATTAAACCTTCCTCTTGAATCACTATAATCTATTAAAAAAACCGCATCAAAATCCGTTGCGTAGTTTTAAAGACATAAGCATACATTGGGACCTTCGAGCAGCGACGGCTTCGTACCGAACGCGTCACTCTAAGATTGGGACAGACAGCGCGAAGCGACTTTGTTTTCTACTATGTAGTGATAAGTTAAAAAGCGCTCGTGGAACAAACTGGTTCCATGGTTAAATTATAGGTCATTTTTTTCCGGAAATATTTGTCTAAGCCGAGAAAATAATAGTAATGATCTTGACGCACTCGAGTTATGACTATTTTACATAAATAAATTATTTACATTTGGATCATAATATTATATATTTTACAATATAATACATTTCGTTCAAGTATTTTGCCTTTGTGTTTTATGTTAAATATTATTTAGCATGCATGCGTTAACGCCTTTTGCGACTGCGAAGTCTAAAACACGTAGCTCAGAGGCTGCGTTCAGACAATAACACACGACCCGAGCCGAGCTCAACTCAACTCAAACTTAACTCAACCGCAGCCCACGCCTTGAAATGCATCGCGTACAACTTTCAGTTATATTTTGTCGATGCAACTGCACCCGCCCGCCGCTCTCAACCATAACTCAACTCAAACTCAAGTTGAGTTTGAGTTGAGTTCGGTATGAGCTCTGGTCGTATGTTATCGTCTGAACGCAGCCAGAGTTATCAGATAAAAATCTGACTTAGTACTACAGTTTCAGCAGAAAATAACAAAACATGTTTTTTTTATAAAATATGAGTTTCATGGTAGAGTGACAATTGCATCGAGTTTGCGGTGATCTTTTAGTGTTCCCACAGTTAGAGCCTTCCTTATGAATTAAAAGAATTATTTAAGCTTATACACTTAACAAAATCTTTTGGTTTGGCATGCCTACATAAATCTACTTAAGTTAAATTTCACGATAACTTTATATCTTTACTTTATATGTTATAATAATCTAGGTAACTATATAGGTCTTTAAGAACATCATGTTATTTTGCATTGAATATAAATGTGTGACTGTTTGTTTCTTAATAAAGAGAAAAAAAGAATTAATGGTAATAAAGGTTCGCCAACCTACCATATGGGCCTGACAATACACGGTACACTGGTAAACGGGACCAACCAACGGCTTAGTATGCAATTTTATTGTATGATAGTTAAATTATTGTTTCATTGAAATAAAACGAAAATCAAACCATGCCGAAAGTATT
This sequence comes from Agriphila straminella, assembly GCA_950108535.1. Taxonomy (NCBI): domain Eukaryota; kingdom Metazoa; phylum Arthropoda; class Insecta; order Lepidoptera; family Crambidae; genus Agriphila; species Agriphila straminella. Next base: position 5,090,568 of record OX467306.1, on the reverse strand, counting down.
ATGTAGGTACTCAGAAGCAAATCAATGCTTTTAAATCATAGACATTTTACCTAGTTGACGAGTAATATTATAATGATGTTTATGATTTCAAACTAGTATGGTCCGGTTAGAAGTGTAACATGACGATAGGTCTAGTAGAGTTCATGCCGCCTTTGAACACGCCTATACAGATAATTATTGTTGGACCTATTGCATAACTTAGATAGGTATAATTGATAGACGCTTATCTGAGAGAAGATTTGTTTTAAATATTTAATCAAATGCCAACCATTCTCCGTTCCGCTAAAATACTTATCCTAATACAGTAATAGTACATTATGAGACAAGTTAGCTTAGGTTGCTCATTGCACACAAGGCTGTGGGTTGCAGCCCGAGCCGCAGGCGAGGGCGTAACTCAGCCGAGTGTGCAATAAGCAAGAGCTCACGAGTTTCATACGACGTTTTTCAACACATTTGCGAGGAAAAATCAAAGTTATTTACCACACAGCAACAAATACGACAAAAACAAAATATTATAATAATTATAGGAAAAGGCGCGCAGGTTTTTTTTGGTTTTTATTCACACGCCCAACGCAAGTGTATTTTGCGAACAAAAGGGTGAGTGAGCATACAGCCTACTTCAAAATTATAATGTTAAGTGATGCAAATATTTTAATATTTTATAACAAAATATTGTGAATTATGAATAATTTGATAATAATTAATATTTGTTTGACTTAATTAAGGACTTATACATTAATTTATTCCAAAAATGTATATGAATTTTCAGCGGCATAAAACCTCTTTGTTGTTACTAAAAAAAAACTGTATATACTTAAATTGGGAATGCTCTGTTTACTCGCATAGTACTTGCAGTAAGGTACTAACTCTATAACGTACTAGTGTTTTATATATTATTGCACGCGTTTATTATAGCTCGGTTTATGGCCCTAAAAGCGATGTATTAGGGCTCACTTTACGAGCAAGTGTGTTGAAATAGTACATTATGAGACAAGTTAGCTTAGGTTGCTCATTGCACACAAGGCTGTGGGTTGCAGCCCGAGCCGCAGGCGAGGGCGTAACTCAGCCGAGTGTGCAATAAGCAAAAGCTCACGAGTTTCATACGACGTTTTTCAACACATTTGCGAGGAAAAAACAAAGTAATACCACACAGCAACAAATACGACAATAACAAAATACCTATGATATTTATGGGAAATGACGCGCAAGTTTTTTTTTGTTTTTTCACACGCCCAACGCAAGATTATTTTGCGAACAAAGGGGCGAGTAGCATACAGCCTACTTCAAAATTATAATTTTAAGTGATGAAATGCAAATATTTTAATATTTTATAACAAAATATTGTGAATATTGAATAATTTGATAATAATAAATATTTGTTTGACTTAATTAAGGACTTACACATTTATTTAGTCCAAAAATCTATATGAATTTTCAGCACATAATACCTCTTTGTTGTTATTAAAAAAATAACTGTATTACCCGGCTAAATTGGCAATGCTCTGTTTACTCGCATAGAACTTGCAGTAAGGTACTAATTTAACTTTATAGGGTTAATTCTATTACGTACTAGTGTTTATATATTATTGCACGCGTTTGTTATAGTTCGGTTTATGGCCCTAAAAGCGATGTATTAGGGCTCACTTTACGAGCAAGTGTGTTGAAAAATAACTTATGGGGTACTATAGGTTGCAGAGCATTACACAATCTACCTAAATATTCCTAACTAAAGGAGTGCTCTAGTAGAATGCGTAATGTAAGAGCGTGTGACATTAATTTTATTCAGCTAGAAGCTTAGCAACCAGTTACTGTGTTTTTTATTATTCGCCAGGGTTCCAAAACGATAAAAAAGAAGGAATTTGCAATACGATTATATTGACAAACAGTGATGCGCTGCAACTTTACTCAAGAATGTATAGCAAAGAGAAAATTTTACAGAAAAAAATACGTAATTTTGTACTGCAAGCGCTCTGAAGTTGGTCACTTTAGTTGTATGTACGGTCAACGGCACCCTGGGCTTCCACGACAGCGAAATGATATTCAATCAAATTATTACTTAAATGCAAAGCTATTATAAGGTTCAAAATTAATTATAGATTTTTAACAGTTTTGTATATCCTCATGTATTGTGCTGCTGACTGTACCTACTTGTACATTGTTAAATTAATCGCATTGAAGACCAATTTACATAAGTAGGTTGTTAGTCTTTTTTTTAATAATTTTTGTTTTTTTTTTAGATTGCCGGCACAGCCCACCAGCCTGTATTTGGGTTTATTTACAATGAGTTCTTGGACGATTTGGGAGTGGGAACCGGAGCTGTTACCCTTGTTTACGGAGTGTTTCAAGTCACTCTGGCGATAGCTGGTAAGTTCTTTCTTCTGAACGTAGAATGCAAACTTATTAACATAATTAAAAACGCATTTTTAATGATGTTGTGACGCGAACTCATTAAAAAATTTGTAGTGCCTGTTACTGATCAAAAAAAAATAAACGAAATTTTACAAAAATTTAAATATTCGTAAAGCAAATGTAAACAAGTCGATTTAATGAGCAAATTGAAATTTTCATTTTCGACTTGTTAACATAGTGAATTTTTCATTGTCGCTTTTGGAGTTAAGTAAAACAACATTACTATTTAAAAAAAAATGTTGAGATAGCTCAATTTAATGTTTTTTTAACAGGATTTAAGACACTCGCTGAAAATGTGTCAAAAGCTAGTCATAATATAATATTTTAATTTTATAACTTGATTGTATGAACTCTGTCAACGGTCTAAAAATGATAATAAATAACGATTAAACCAGGTTTCGAAATTCATTTATCGCACCATGCTTGAATATATTCAGATTCAACTGATTTATACTGGGTTTCCGACCTTTGAATCCTATTAAAAAGTCGGGAACGAGCTCCAAATAATTTGGGTTACATGATAAAAAACATAAGAAAAATAACATTATCTTTGAACGATTCAAGGGTGACTGACATTACAGATGTTTGCGCATAAAAAATTGAATATTTCTGTCCGGCTGTCAATACCTACATCTACAACGTAAAATACCTAATCGCAAAGTGCAAGTGGGTCAATCGACTTTTAATTGTCGTATAATTATGATCCAACATAAAAGTGCATTTTTATCTTGAAGTTAAAAAAAAGAAAGTTATTTAGCTTACAACTACTTAAATTTAAGTCTTAGTGTCATTTTGGTAACAAAAGTAAACATAATGTTTACATATTGTTGTCAAGTTGACAATTCATCAATTTCATACAATGAAAAGCATGAAAAGGGACATCGACGACAACTGGACAACCGTTAAAATACGAACAAATATAAAAACAACATCATATTGTTATTTCTATTACCAAAATAATACCAACTTTAAGTGTTAACCCAAACCATTATTTTTAAGGTACTTGATAAATATTTTTTTTTTTTTTTTTGTATTTAAATTTTGTGTTTGGGGACAGGAAAACTGATAGGACAATTAAAAGTTGATTGACCCAAGTATACTATTAAATACATATTTGGATAATTATTTTATTCAATTAGGTTACATATTTTACTTGTATATTCATACAGTTAGGTCAAATACAAAACTAAAATTTATCTAGCTCCTATTGTTTCAGGTTTTTCAGCAAACATAGCTTTAAAGAGGCTGTCTTTACGACAAGTTGGTCTCATCGGAGCGTTTATATACACCATAGCGTCATTCCTGGCGATATTTGTGGTGTCCACAACGCAATTAATCATTACAAATGGCTTCCTCCAAGGCATAGGGATGGGTCTGCTCATTCCGGTGGCCTACACTAGTTTCAACAGCTATTTCACAAAGAAAAAAGTGCTCTATTTAAGTTTGTGTAAAGCTTCAATTGGCCTGATAACTATGATATACCCGTTATTCATTAAATTCACAATGAATGAGTTCGGGTTTAGGGGAACATTAGCCATTTTATGCGGGATATCAGCACATAGTATATTTGGAGCTATGGTTATGCATCCGGTGAAGTGGCATATGCTTAGGCAACCGAAGCCGGTGGAGAAGATTGTATGTAAGTATTTAAAGACGTACTTAATAGTAGATTATACACCAAGGGGATAAAGCACTGTTTTATGTCACGGGCGCTACATTGAATCCTGAACGTAACGAAGGACTCCAAATTTAACTCCCGAGCGCAGCGAGGGTGTTATAAGTTAATTTCCGGAATTAAGATCGAGTCCTGAGTGCAGTGAGGGATTCAAGCGCCCAAGAAAAAAACAGTTTTATCCCGGTGGTGTATACTCTACTTTTCTCACTTTATGCGAGACAATAAAAAACCAGGCTTAGAATCTTCTAAAGCTAGTAGTACTACTAGCTACGGCTATAGCAACTTCTTTCAGCTGGCGTGGCCTACTCGATTTGACAAACAAATAAAGTTCGTCGCAGTGCGAATCTAGTGGGCCACGGCCTCGGTCTTCGAAAATCGAGTTGGCCGCGCCCGCTGAGGACACATTCTGTTTAGTGAAATTAGACTTTATGGACATAGCAATAAGAATTATGAAAGTGAAAATCACATTATTGACCAGCGGGTTATAATAGAACATTATAACCCGGCTAAAGCCAAGAGATATAATGTCTTGCTTTCGGTAAGGTTTACATGACATATAATTCGGCATTGTCGAGCATGTGGTGTGAAAAGACTTTTACTTACTTTTAACATTTTGAGTCACGATAATTAGGTACGATACGACGAAAACAATATGAATTAGACTTTTGTTTTTGTGATAATCGTTGACGACATAACTATAACGTTTGAACTGGAATAAATTTATCTTCGAAGGTCGGGGTTACTATTTTTTTTAAGATAAAGGCAACGCCAATATTAGCAATTTATTATCAATTTTCGCTCGCTCATAGAATGAGGCAATAGCATCCGATCATATATCACACGATTAGAACATTGCAAGTACCTCATTTATTTTTTTAAATATTCCTAAGAAACCATCAATAAGTTAATCCTAAACTAAGCAAACCTTGTACATACGATGATGACAAAATAAATAAATACTTATGATTTGGAAACAAAGATATGTTTAAGCTTACCACATAAACACTGCCTCTTCCAGGCAGCAACGTTATCGCGTATGCCAAGCAATCTGCTACTCTAAGTACTCCACACTAATGCGCTTTTTAAACCTTGAAAATACAATAGTTTTTTTGGATATAAAAGAAAAATTCACAGGTTTTACAGTCCCCGCAAGAATCGGAGCATTGAAAATGAACCTAAAAATTTACGAAAAATCAAATCAAATGCAAAATTCTACTATGCTTTTAAATTGAAGTTACCTAGGTAGTACCTTTTTATTTTTACGATTGTGACCACGAGGCGAACGACGCGGCCGAAATAATTAACCGATTTTCGAAATTCCAACGACTGCACTTCTCGTCTGCTTCTGCATCTTTTACCACTATTACCATGACGATCGGTCAATAATTATAGAAGCTACATCACTTTTTATGTACGGAAACACCCGTTTTTCTACAATTCCAAATCTAAAGGGACCACCTACAGGTCACAATTATTAACCCATTTTCAAAATTTTGTCGCCATTTTGTAGCCAAACTAATACCCTAGGATACATTTTTTCTTAAGTCGATTTTTTTTCCGAAATATTTACAATAGTAAACAAACACCCCCCATAAAACCCGAATTTACTCGAATTTTGAAAAAATTCCAAAAAAAAGTTACCAGTAGATTTTCAAAATTCAAACGTTTACACGTGTCTCAATAAATTCCTCAACTTTTGGTACTATTCCCATCTCGATCCTCCCAAAATCCTCGGAGATATGGCCAAAACTACGTCTCAGGTGATTTGCATCTGATAACCATTTTCAATGGTAAAAAGTTCGCTACTATAATGATCATTTTAATTTTATTTTGTTACATGAAAATATGTACCTAAGTACATTACTGTTATTAACATTAACATTACAGTACATTAATGTACCTAAGTACATTTTATATTTAAAATAAAATTAAAACAATCATTAGAAGCGTACTTCAGCTTTGTATAATAATGTAAATAAGAGCAAGTCCCTACATAAAAAGCTTTCTATCACATCTTTTTGAATTTTTTCTTTTATATCCAAAGGGACTATTGTATTTTCATGTTTTAAAAAAGCTCATTAGTGTGGAGTACTTATAGTAGCAAATTGCTTGGCATACGCGATTACGTTTAATTTCCCCAGTTCTTAATTACTTTATGGTACTCAGCGCATTACATTTTACGACAAAGGACGTATAAACAGCGAATTATTAAAGGTATTAGCACACAGTGGTTTCATTTCGTTCAAGGTCTATGCGCATAGGAAAGAGCTGCCACTGGCAGTGAAGCTTTCTTGAACTTTGAACTATGGACAAAATGTATGTATTTATATAATGAACTAAAAAACGATTAGCCAATAGTTCAAAATTGATTTGGCAACATTGGGATTTGGGAGTAAAACAAGCTTCATACTTGGTTACACGTGCAGGCCACATTCATTATGGGAGCGAAGCGAAATCGATAGAAACGCTTGGCTTTTCGATTATTCGAATAAAATAGAAGTGACATTAGGTGTATGTTATTGAAATTTCAAAACGCCCGCCCTGATTACCTATATGGTCATGGTCAGCGACATATTACGTCAATTACCTACATACTAATTTCTATTCTATTCAAATTGTAGAAAATGACTTGGCTATTAGGGCCTGTTGTGGCCTGCCCTTAACAGCACAGTTACGAGTTTTCATCCCGAATGGGAAAGTGGCTTGATAAACATAACAATGTCATCCTTGCATTTGCTTCGCTTTAGTAACACCTAAGTTACGTAACTTAGATAGAAATTTCTCGGGACTTTAGAGAAGTAACTTAGCAATTTAATTAAACACTAGACTGAGTTACTATGTGCCATATAATGCAACATAGCACAATAGTAGGGAAAGTACATAATGAAATGTAGTATTACTGCAATTACAGAATATTATAACAGTATGTAAGCATAGTACCGCGGGGCATTTACTTAACACTTTAACTTAATTTATTTGTATTAGTAAAATTACTGCTTTTTTAAATTAAAAGTTAGGTTAGTTAAATACTCACTCAATATTAGATTTGAAACAGCGCTTAGTAATAGGTAATATCTGGGGAAGGCACGTCATTATAAGGATTTTGCAGCTCTGATAGAGCTGGTAGTCACTGCGACCTAAAAGATCTATTGTGACTCGCCTCCTAATAATACCAGGAAGTCTAGTATTCCACGTCAGCTTTTGGTCGTTCTAACGCCCGTATTTGTCTTCCGTAGAAAATGGTATGGGAGTCCTCTTTATAGTAGACGTTTTAAGTTTCCAACTTACGCTTCCAAGTAAAAGGGACTATTGTTGGTTACAAATAATAAAAAACCACTCAGTTATATATAAATTAACATTATTTTTGTTGTCTTTTTGAAGAAAGTTTAACATCTGCAGGATAGCCAACGTTGCTGGCACCCAATCAAAATTAAAAAAAACGAAAAAATAAAATAAATATTTTTTTTCAGTAATCCCGCCCACTCCAGCCGTTGACGAATCAAAGGAAACATTCAATTTTGCCAAAAACGGTATCGGATTCAACAACGCGGATAACGCGAGATCAGTGGAAAATTTGCGTCCGATTGATCACACGGAAAATCGGAAAGGCTCGGAATTGTTTCTAGTGCCTAAATTAGACACCAGGTAAGGTTGTCACATAATACCGAGTTACTTTTCCACTTGAGTATCTAATCAAAATTAATATTAAAATTTGTTCAGTCGAGTTACCGAGTGCGGTCTAATTAACACTCCCTCTAAGTATAGTACCTATACCTAAATAATTTCATACATTTATTTTGTTAACGACAACGAAACTACTTGTACCTTATACCTAGACATACAATACCAATTCTCTCTTGCTTCCGAGTTCATTGATGACAATCATCACATAAAAATGCAGAAAGACATCAGTGTCACCAACAAATCAATTAAGTTACTTGCATTTTTATGAGACACATACATCTATTAGTGTTTTTTAATCTTCCATTTATCTTTATTTTTTACAGGAGGCTCAGTATACCAGTGGTATTGATCCCGGCCGATAAAGAGGACAGCAGGTTTAACTCCACAGATGCGGTGTATATTGAGAACTTGTACAAGGCCGCATCAGTGTCTAGTCTCGGGAACTTTGGCAGTTTCTCCGCGGAACCGATGCCGATTATCAAGAACAAGGAAGGGAAATGGTACGTAAATTCCATTTATTTTTCTAGAATTCAAAACTTTTTATACTTATTCGCGCATTTTTCATTGCAATACTTACAATTTTTTTTGGAATACAATAAGGATACAATCGTCTATTTTGAGATCGTTTCAATGTGTCGTCACTAAGCGTCGTTTTTTTAATTCTTTCCAATAATCAAATAGGTGAACGAGGAAGCACTTAAGATAAAAACTGATAAAAAATAGTAAATTAAAATTAAGTGTTTTATCCAAATGCCTTTCTAATTCTAACGCTTATTAATGTTAGATTAATGAGTGATGAATTAATAATGATACTTATAATAATGTTAATTAAGAATAAGTTATCGTTCTTCCGTTATCTTATTCAAACAAGAAGTAATAAATTAACAAGATTGGTGGTAAAACGTTTACATACATAGTATTTACAACTACCAGTTAACCTTATCTCCGGGCTGGTATACGTAGGGCACAAGGGCACCGCAATGACAGGGCATGTTAGATAAAAAGGGTCAAGTGCGGTGCGGTAGACGCTCACGTTTATTGGGTTACGACAACTACTATTTGTCACACTAAAATGTGCTTCATATTAAAGCAATAAATATTTTTTCTTTATGGTGATTAGACCCGTGACGAGATAGGTCTTTTACATTGTGGCGACCGGAAATCGCAATTCCTAAGTAAAAAAAAATGAAAAATGATTCTATATTAAAATCTATCAAGTGCGAATCGAATTTGAAACGAACACAAATGTCAAAAGTTTTGCATTGCGATCTGTAAAGCGCAGCGCCACCTACCTTAGTCAATAAAACTAAGGTTATCAATCCATTATTTCGCTTTCAATTAAAAAAATCGCATTGAAATCGCTTGATCCATTTAGGCACTACGAATATTCGTACAGATAGACAGACAGACAAACAAAGGCTTCAAACTTGTAACACTCCTCTTTTCGCTGCGTCGGCGGTTAAAAGAACACAGTTGTGCTTGTTACAATGAATTCGATTTGTACTCGATAGTAATGAGTAGTCATTCAACTTAGGCCAAACCTTAGTGAATGATGGTGAATGAATGATCTATATAATAATATTTATGATTATTTTTTATTTCAGGCAAACTGTTGCTGAATTCCTAGATTTGACGTTACTGAAAGACTGGGTCTACGATAACATTATATTTGGGATGTCATTGGCCTTTTTTGCGGACTTAACATTCTTTACACTTGAACCTCTGTTCCTGGACAGAAATCATTTAAGTAGGGTAAGAGAATTTTGAATATTTCTTCCATTATAATTAATTGAAAGACTTGTTCAAATAAGTCTATGAATAAGATTTTAACGTATATCTTCAAAATAAAGTTAAGGCAGACCCAAAACTTTGCACTAAACTTAGCTGGATTTTTACTACGTCATCAATGAAAAAATACTTACAGATCAGCCAATTCCATTCTTATATAAAGTTCGTTGCATTCAAATTAATGATGTTAAAAATTACAATTGATTTTTTTACGGATAGGTATATTAATACTACGCGTGCCATATATTAAAGGTAATCACCACATTCCGTGTGACATCACCTTAACAGTCATTCAATATGAATAGGTAGGAAATTAAGGTTTTACATCATTTCCTTTTCAGGGTGAAATAGCAAATATAATAGCGGTGGGCGGAGCCACTGACATGTCAGCGAGATTGTTGTTGGGCGTTTCTGGGCAATTCTTCAGACTGAACAGTCGACACATGTTCTTCACGGGAGCTCTACTTACAGCTGTTTTTAGAATAGGCAAGTAATTATATATCAAGAATCTTCAATCTTCACAATAAGAAGTGCAAGAAATTTTGTAGCTTAAATGTAATGAAAAGATTTAAAATCTAGTCAGACAATGTCTGTTTTGATTATTGCTCTAAAATGTTGTGAGACGAAAGTTGTGATGACTAGAGTAGTTTTGCTACTAATACTTACTTTTCTATCACAACACAACGCTAATGTTATTCGAGTCGTCTACTATTTGTTTCATCGAAAAGCGTCACGAATATAAAAACGCCCAAATTGTGTTTTTATTACAGTTTTTGTCTCGTTCACAACGTACACTCCCCTGCTAGTACTGACTGGAGTACTGGGATCGTTAAGGTCGTTGGTACACATAGCGCAGCCGATAGTCATGGCGGAACACGTACCTATTGAGAGGTATCCACCAGCATACGGCCTGTACATGCTGCTAGCTGGCGGCATCAGTTTATCAGTCGGTCCTATGATAGGTAAGAATTTTCCCCTATAAAATTTCTTTACTTTTCATTAAAATTTTTGGGCACACGCCTGGGGCCTAATCGCACTTTTTTTTAATGTACAACGGGGTAGTGCTTGGCCTTCACCTCACCTAATGTTAAGTGACGATAAGGCCGATGGTGGAAGCGCACTACAACCGGAATCCTTATCACTGAGGAATTGGCTATCTTACCTTTAACTGCCGGAACACAACATATTTTAAATTTTTGTTATGGCGTCAGACTTAGGTAGCAAGCCACGATAGTTCCGTTTCAGTTTCGTATATAAAGAAAAATATTTGCTTTAGTTTTATTTTATTGTTAATACCTAAATAGATGCATCGGGAGCCTAGCTAGGAATGCGCAGTACGACATTTTCCTTAATTCCAATTAGAGTGTGCTGTTATTATTATTTGAAAATTTCTTTAATCATTTAATAGAAAAAATTTAAATTGAAATTTTCATAGTAAAAAATATCGAGCTTATTGACAACATTATCGTCTTCAATTAATACGAGCTAATAAACTATTTCTTATTTGGAAAACTGTAAATCACAAAACTAGTTAGCATAGTATTGAAAAACTACGAAAACTGGATGACAATTTAGGTTTTTTTTCTATCTAGTAAAATTTTGGGTATCATTTGTCTGTTAGTAACATAACTGAATACTAATCTACTTTCTAAATTATTTTTGGGACAGATAAATCAAGTATAATACTGTGTGAAATCGTTAATCAAATAGGTGTATGTATGGCCCCTTTACCATACACTGGATAATGACGTGGTAATTGTTGGAATAGTAATTAAATGTTATTACAATAATTTAAATATAAATTTTTAACTTATGAAAAATAGTGTCATAATTATTGTTTTTCTTACTTCTAGGTTTCATCCGAGACTACACAGGAAGCTATGTGATAGCATTCAACATGCTGACTGCCTGCAACCTCTGCTGCGTCGTACCTTGGGCGATAGAGGGCATCTGGGTATTTATGAACCGAAGAAAGAACAAAAAGCTAGTAACATGATACTTTTGGTGATACTATTGTGATAAATCAAATATGTGTAGTTTCATATTAGAGATGCTCAATCGAAAATCCACTCGAGAAATGTTGTGTAATTGTCGTAAAAATACGAAATATGATAAGTAAGTAGTTTTAGTTGTTGTAGTGATGAATTTATAAAAAAATAATTTATTAGTGCATAGATAACAATCTTTTGACATCTTGAAAAATGTTTCGATCGATATTTCTAGCGAATTGTTTCACAGATTAAAGTAATATCTCAAATAACTTTCTTCACAAATAATTAATTCATAGATTTGAAAATAGAGAAAAGTGTAACTGGAAAGCTCGAAATGTCAAAGATGAACTATTTAGGTAGGTTCTACTTTATAAAAAAATATTTTTACTAATTTAATTCATATTCATAATAAAATAAAACAAGCTTTAAAAAAACTTATTACTTGAGATCCAAAGTATGTTGTATAATTTCTTTTGTAAATAGGATACTAATATTATAAAGAGGAAAGATTTGTTTGTTTGATACCAATAGGCTCCGATACTACTGGACCGATTTGGAAAATTCTTGATGAAAAAATGCATAATATATACATTTTTGTGTTATTTTAAATATAACTTTTGAAATATTTGTTAAATACTCGAGCGAAGCCGGGGCGGGCTGCTAGTAAATAATAAAGAAGACTGCCTGTTGACTATCAAAAATTAATTTGGGAAAATTACGGAAACAAAAATATTACTGTGAAAAATTAAAATGAAATAGAATGAAAATTAAAAACTAAAAATTGTAATGAATCGAATTTATTTTCAATAACGACGAAAATTAATTGAATGACCCATGAGTTAATAATAATGATTCCTGTCTACTTTTCGTACAACTATCTGCTTAAAACTATAAAAAATTACTAGTTATGTATTTAATGGTGTTTAATTTGTCCCATACACTTGTATATAATGAAACAGATTAGATCCCATGAGTTAATAATAATGATTCCTGTCTACTTTTCGTACAACTATCTGCTTAAAACTATAAAAAATGACTAGTTATGTATTTAATGGTGTTTAATTTGTCCCATACACTTGTATATAATGAAACAGATTAGATTATGTATTTTATAATTATTTAAATTAAATAAAAACACTGCCCTAGTCTGTAAATATAATAAAATAATTTTGTTAAATAAATATTAATTACAACATAATTATGCTCTTTTAAAAAACCCTACTCTACTACCTTCTTTATGTTTAAAATATTTAAATATAATTTTATTGTGGTATCAAGTATGTGTAATTTACTTAAAGATAATATTTTGCTACGAGCCTACTAAAAAATAACGAAATTGTCGTCTCCTAAAGAAAACTTGTGTCATCAATTTCCTGAGCGCTTGACACATGAAAAGGCTGTTCCAATAAAATTACCGTTTCATATTTGAATTATAATGACGTAACGTAATGGAAATAAGAATCTTACTTAATTTAACTAGATGAGATATACATTATGGAAGTATATCCTAAAGCGGTAATTGGTGTTTGTGTGGACAACACATCAGTATTATACCGGGTGTAACAAGACCTTCAACGAAGCCTAAGTCTACGTATTCTGCCCATCATCAGGACCATTTCTGTTCAAAATTATTGCTGGGAAACGATTTTAAATTTTGTTGTTAAAAAAGCATTGCATACATTACAACGCAATGTAACGCGTACAAAAGACCGCGCCTGCGAGTGAATGCTACACAGATGCATGCGGCCGAGTTGAAAGGCAACGTTTATGTGCGTGGTCATGAAATACATTGAGTGATGACGTTTTGAAGCCATTGTTTTTTAAGAAATACATAAAATTTTGATAATGTTTCTGTAGACAAAAATTTGGAAATAACGAATAAAATAAGATATCAATAAAATTTTGAAAAAAAAATTTTGACTTTGACTTTCAATAACTTTGTAGCTATTAGTTTCCCAGGTATAGTCTAAAAGACAAAAATGATCCTGATGATGGGCGGAATACGTGGACTTCGGCTTCGTTGAGGGTCTTGTTACACCCGTTATACTTATTATAAATTAAAGTCGTCAATAATTGCTTTCTTCTCTTTCTTAAAAATCTCTATTTTTTATTATGGCAAAGCATATAAGTAATAAAGAACACTGAATTTTTGCTTTTACCACAGATAATATAATACTACTTTTACCTTACTTATAACGTCCAACGCAAACATACCTGAAAATAAAGAGAAAAATATATAATTATTAAGATAACTACAAAGAAATATTATTTTTCATCCAAAAGTTGCCTGGAAAAGATTGCTGCTTAGTAATAAGGGTGCCTCTTGTATACTTTCTTCGTTGTATTTTTGTCCTCCTTTCTGTAATATTTTTACTTGTGTGCAATAAAGCGTCATTTATTATTATGATTATAAATATTTTACATCAATTCTGCTTTATTAATGTAAAACAAGCGCCTTAATAAAAATTGTAAGCAACTACCATAGAATTTGATAATTTGTAGCTATCTAAACCAATGAATCTTGCATGGAGTCGATCGAAGATGGAGTCAGCCAGACGACACGGCACAACGAGCTACAAATATTTGTATGATTTGCACAGCGCCCCTAGCGGTTACTGTCCTAAACTACAATATTTGATTTTTAATTTTTAAATTTGAAATTTTTGCATTCACAATGCTGTTCATATTTAATGAACAGCATTGTGAATAAACAACAACAATATTTAATTCATAAACAACAGAACAATATTTAATTCATATTTAGTATTGTACAATATTTGAACTAGCCGAGTATTCAATCAGTAAACTCAATTCAAATACAGCCTTGGGGACGTCAGACGGGTGTAAGTGCAAGCCATCCTACGAAGTGTTTCCCTAATCAGTGGAGTTATTGAACTTTACTTAAACTCTTTGCCTTAATTTCCTTGTGTACTTGGAACACACCAGGCAAAGTTTAAATGAATGCCTGGAGTACAAATTCCTTTTTTATTCTAAAAGCCCCACCCGACTTCAAAAGACGTGATTTATTATTACGAATATTATTTCTTGCTTTTTAGAGGTAGGTTTTTTGAAGTCGGTTTTTTGTTTTTTTAAACAATTTTTTATTTTTAGTGTAGGTACCTTCTGTATTAGGTAGTGTAGGTATATTATTTAGGTAGAAAAATCGGCTCAGCCAAACGTAAGATAATCGCGAAGAAACATACATACATACGGGTCAAACTGAGAACCTTCTTTTTTGAGTTTCCTTCTTTTTAAGTCGGTTGATTATTTTGTCTGCGAAGGAAGCCTCGATTTTACTGATTTAACTTAAAATGTTAGTCATCGTACCTATCATGTTATTATGTGTTAAATTAATTTTGACTCTGATCATAATATAAAAGAATGTTACAATATAGGGAATCATATTATGTTATAGAGGTACTATCATACACCTAAAGTATATAAAGTACTAATTTAACTTTGTAGGGTTAATTCTATAACGTACTAGTGTTTTAATGTTTTATTTTTATTGCACGCGTTTGTTATAGCTCGGTTTATGGCGATATATTATGGCTCACTTTACGAGCAAATGTGTTCCAATTGATATGCACGTCGCAACTTGAGTCTACAAAGAAAGAGATGTAATTAGCAGTTGAATGGAATTAAACAATGAATTAGTCATTTCAAGCACTGACCCGGTCATAGCCTAATTGAAACAACAACATAGGTTGCAACACGAAGAAGGTCAAATCAGAAAAATTTACGAAGAAAAAATATTTACCTTTTTTACTTTTGCAAAAAATGCACATCAAATAGGTAGTCGCAATCCTTTTAATTATATGTAAGTAAGTAGTTATTACTGCTGATAGCACTTATCTTCCTCGTCAGCTGCAAAGTTATTAGAACGTATATACAAGCCATTATAGTCCTTAAGTTACATACAATAGAGACAAACGATACGATAACAAACATAAAACATACACAGACTAAGCCGGTTGTTGTCACAGTACAAGTAAATACGCCTTTGAACAATGTAGTGATGTCGTTTGACGCAATAAGACGTCCATTGCTAAGTGAATCTTTTATAAAGAACATCCGCTCTGAGCTCCTTGACGATCCAGACGATCCCTATACGATCCAGTTCGGTGTTTACTTCGAGCGATACAGTTCAAAAGATCAAATATCTAATGGAAAAGAAAGATCACAAAATGCCTGAAGGAGGGTGGGGTTATGTTGTTTGTTTTGGCGTCATCATTACTTTTGTGAGTTCAATATTCATTGTTTACTAGGAATTTTCTGATATTTCACCATACTACAACTAAACGTACATAATCATATGAACTAAGGATTGTTTCAATCTTATACTAAAATACTAAAAAGTCAGTACCATTCTTAAAATTGAGAGTAACGACTCTGTTCATAATGAATAGCAGTAACAGTATTAAAATGAGAAATCCATATTTCACGAAAATATCATGAAAAATAACAACTAGAAATGAAAAGATATAATTTTGACATTTACTAACCAATACTAGATTAGATAAGATACGTTATTATAATAATCTGTCAAAAATAGATCTTGCATTTATCAACATTATTTTTTACTCTTTTCAGGTGTCGGGTATCGGTCATATCAATTCATTCGGTTTGATATACAATGACTTCATAATCGAAACAAAATCAACAGCAAAGTCATTAACATCAGCACATGGAGTTTTTGGTATGATGTTAGCTATTGGAGGTAAATCATTATTTAAATCAATATTTATGAAAGATTTTTATAGATTAATATTAATTTATTAATTGACATCATTATGCATTTTAGGGTTGATTCTCAACGTTATATCGAAAAAACATTCATTAAGACTAGGTGGATTTGTCGGAGCTGTGATATTCTGTATCGGATCATTCTTAACAATTTTTATCAACAACACAAATCAGTTGCCTTTCACTTTTGGAGTTCTTCAAGGAATCGGATTCGGGATAATGGTTCCCGTTTCATATTCGACGTTGAATCATTATTTTGTAAAGAAAAGAACGACGATAATGAGCGCGTGTAAAGCGATACAAGGAATAACGTTGATGTGGTACCCACAACTGTTAAGGAAAATGATCACAAGCTATGGATTCAGAGGCACTCTTTTAGTTTTAAGTGCGATATCTCTACATACTTTCCCTGGAATGGCAGTAATGAAGACAGACCAAAAATCAGGCACATCAAGATTAGCAAGTCAGTTCAGTCTTTTAAATAGTCCGATATGAGGTGGAAATGAGATTACTCGAAATGCAAATGATTCGATATTTACAGATCAAAATATAGAAAATGGTAATGATAAAAAAGTGGAAGAAAATGTCGATTTGCTGAATCGTGATGATAAAGATCAGAGCAATAAAAATGACAATAGAACTTGCAACTTGAGGTTGGTATTTACCTTTAAATATTACAAGTACCTATTTTAACCGATGAATAAGAAATACTATACAAGTAAAGACTTTGACAAAAAGTATACTATCCTATTCTTTTTAAACCAATCTTTTTTTTCGTTTCAGGATTTGGCTAGATGAGATTATGACTTTCAAAGTCTTGAAAGATCCCGTTTATCTCAACATCTGTTTTGGTCAGAGCTTCGTAAATTTTTCTGATTTGACCTTCTTCGTGTTGCAACCTATGTTGTTGTTTCAATTAGGCTATGACCGGGTCAGTGCTTGAAATGACTAATTCATTGTTTAATTCCATTCAACTGCTAATTACATCTCTTTCTTTGTAGACTCAAGTTGCGACGTGCATATCAATTGGAGCAGCAGCTGATGTAGCAGGTCGATGTATTTTAACAATAATAAGCAGTTTTACATCGATAAATACAAGACTTTTGTTTTATACTGGCTCTCTACTTACTTTGATTATAAGAATTGGTACGTAATTTTTTTATCTTTCTAGGAAGATTTTCACTGTTATCTAGATATTGCTAACACACATAACATAAGTTTTTTACTACAATCATCATTACATTTTACACATTAATTGCATCAGGAGGCTTATGATCTTACTCAGGAAAAACTAACAAAAACAGAACTACCGGCATATACAATTATACAGTTAGGTTCATTTATCTGTAGGTAGTTAAATCTTTGAGTAAATATTGGTTTAAACTTCATAAAATATGCGTTTTAATTTATTTAGGGACTAGTACGTTTATTATATTATTATATTACATCACTATCATGTTACGTTCTATTTTCTATGAACGTAACACGATAATAATCAATTTAGATAAATATTACTTTGTAGTGTGCTACGAGTAAACTAACATTAAAGTTGTAAACTGTAGTCTTGGCTGTATTAATTTTGCTGCTGTGGAAATATTTTAGGTACGTATCAGAAAGTCTAAAGTTAGAATGTCTAAAGTTAAAATGACGAAGTTCAAAATGTCAAAAATTTGAAAGTCTAACGATTAAAATGTCGAAAACGAAAATGTCTAACGGTCATAATTGTCATAATTAAAAAAGACTAAGTTCAAATGAATAGAATTTATAATGTCGAATATTCCAAATACATATGTATAATGTATAGAATTTACTTATGCCTTTCTTTTATTAAGGTACCTAATTAATTAGGTTAAATAATTGCGTACTAGCCTCTGTGCCTCCGCCGCACATTACCGTAGCCGCGGATCTCCCTAAATCGGTAGCCGGTGGCGGTGCCGGTCACTGATTCACTAGTCGGCGAACAAAATCCACCAATTGAGTCTGAAATAGATTTTTTCTGGCGCTTCGCCGGCCGCTGCCGCGGAACGCTCGCTTCGCTCGCTCGGTTCGCGCACTGGGTTCATGTCAACCTAACATGATTATCGCTACGCTCCTCGCACCTATCTTGTGACCAACGGTCTACGGTTTCTAAGTCCTAGTAGACTAGTTTAGACTCATTTCCGGCAGCTAAATTTGCTATAAAGCATTTCAGGCGAAGCCCAAAGACCTCCACAGCCTCAATTAACCTCAAAGAAGGCGACTTGTTTTAAGATCCAACCCAATTCAAATAAATCATTGTGAACTTAGACTTAATGACTATTGATATTTCAACTCGTCAAGTATTTGTACTTTGAATTTTGCTATTTTAAAGTTATGCATAATGATTTTCGTTTCAATTTAAACCATTTGAATTTTGATTTTCGACATTTTGAACTTCGCCATTTTAACTTTAGACATTCTAACTTTAGAGTTTCTGATACGCACCCAATATTTTGACGTGCTTACATTATTAGAATAACTAGGCAGAAGAGATAAGGTAAACAAGGAAAAAGAACAATAGCGCCCCATCATGTCATTTTATGGTACAGATTTTTGATTGTATTCTGTTTCAGTGATACTCCAGCTCAAGCAATTGGTTTGGATAATATCCGCGACCGCAGCGCTTGGTGCCTTGCGCGCTTGGCTCCACGTGGCCAGTCCGCTGGTGATATCCAACCACGTATCTCAAGAGGACTTCCCTGGCGCCTACTCCATTTTCATGCTGGTCGCAGGGCTTGTCAACGTGACGTTTTCACCTATAATTGGTATATGATATTTTATTTTGTAAATTTGTTTGCTTTTTTAAATTTGAGATTTTTGCATTCACAATGCTATTTTTATACAATACTAAATAATATACTAGAAAAATACGACTCGCACCAGATCAATTCTCGGACGGGAATCGAACCCGCGACCTTTGGATATCCGGTCCAATGCTCTGAACGTTGAGCTACCGAGTCACTATTGGAATCGTCGAATTTCTTCTAATACGAGTATATCATGCTTTTACGCTGTAAGTCAGCGTTATTTCACCAATGTGAGGAATTACCTCGACATTCAATTAAAATATCTTTCCAGAAGATGAAATAGCTATATAATTTTTAATATAATATAATATAATAATTATATAATTTTTGTTTGCTTGTTAGAAAGTCGAGCTACATTTTTTCATACAGTCATGGTAGACTACAATCATCAATGCCATCTTTTTTTTATGCGCTCTCAACTTGAGGGGTTCGAAGCAACCCTTCCTCGGGGGGAAAGAGGCAGAAATCATCATTGGATACCACATAGCCGGCTATGTGATGTCAGACCCGTACTTTTATTTCAGTCTCTACCACCTTCGTCAGACTTGTGACTGCCACATTCTACTTCCGTTTGGCTTTAATTAGTTTAAATTGTGAATCCAGCTTCACAATACTTACAATCAAATGCCTTACCAACTACGAAGGATTTCTACTTTTCTATTTTCAAGCTCAGTAGCTAAAACACTTGTTTTCTAGAAAGACAATACAGAAAAAAATTAACGTCACGATGCAGTCACAAGTTAGTAAAATATTTTTTTATTGTATTTTTTCAGGTTTGCTTAAAGACGAATATCAAGATTACATACCAGCATTTTACGCGTTGTCGGTCTGTTGCCTTCCATGCCTCATTTTATGGCCAGTTGAATATATTTGGAGAAGAAAATCACCAAAAGTACCTACTTAAGTAAATCTAGTTGAAATAATTGCTAATATTTATTACTTATTCAAAAATTACATAGAATAAGAGTAAGTAGGCATAATGTATTCTAAAATACATCTTTGCAGAAACAAAAAAAGTTTTTTAATTAAAAGCCCGATAAGTTCAAATATGCTATGATCTAGGTAGATGAACTTTTCTTAATTATTTCAGGCCCTGAAAAATAATTCCATTCGAAATTACAGGACCGAGTGAACCGTTAAAAATTTCTCCCTCCAGTGGCTTCCTCGGTGCTCATCAATTTATTTACCAAGCCCTTTACGAAAAAAAAACTTTCTGCGTGAATAATATCAGTACTTTTTCAGTGAACCCTATATTTCATTGAAATGAGAAGTTGCGAAAAAACCCCATTCTATTTCACATCGTATTTGAGGTAACTATCAGTTATAATCTGATAAGTCAATAAAGATACACATTTTAGGAGACATGGTAATATCCATATCTACCATAAAGTGTAGTACGAGTCAGTCCCAAAGGTAATGCGTTGCCAACATCTGTTTTTCAAATTAAGTAGCAATAATTGTACAGGATCCATAGATTTATTATATAACTAGCGTATTGACAAGAGTCCTATTTTTGAAATCCTTCGGTTGGCGTCCAGCGTTTTTAGGGTTCCGTAGCCAAAATGGCAAAAAACGGAACCCTTATAAATTCGTCATGTCTGTCTGTCTGTCTGTCTGTCCGTCTGTCTGTCCGTCTGTCTGTCCGTCTGTATGTCACAGCCATTTTATTCCGAAAGTATTAGGATTACACAGTTGAAACTTATTACGTAGATGTAATCTGTTTACCGCTTAACGATTTTAACACAAAAATAAAAAATAAAAATTTAGATGGAACTGAAACTGAAAAAAAAAAATTCTTTATACCAATACGTGTCTGTCTGTCCGTCCGTATGTCACAGCTATTTTATTCCGAAAGTATTAGGATTACACAGTTGAAACTTAGTACGTAGATGTAATCTGTTTACCGCTTAACGGTTTTAACACAAAAATAAAAAAAAAATTAGGGGGCCTCCCCATACATGGAACTGAAACTGAAAAAAAAAACTTTTTCTTTAAAAATGACATTGAGGTTCCTAAAACAATTTTTTCTTAAAGTCAAACGTTTGAAAGATAAACACTGCCAAAGTGGTAAAATGTGTGTCCCCTCCCTCTAACTTTTGAAATAATAGAGTGAAATATCTAAAAAAAATATATGCTATAGATCTTAATTAATTATTTTAACGAAAATTGGTTTGAACGATGTATAGTAATTAGTTTTCGAGATATTCATATTTTCCAAAACCGCAAATATAACTATGTCATTCATACCAACACTGTGAAAAACAAAGTTATTTTTACAGACGAATAATGATAGTGGTATTAATAAGGTATGGTATAAGGTAACTACGGAACCCTACGGCGCGTGGCCCGACACGCACTTGGCCGGTTTTTTAACCGACTTCCAAAAAAGGAGGAGGTTCTATGTTCTTTTTTTTGTGTATGTCCACCGATTACTCAAAGACGGCTGGACCGATTGAAATGATTCAAACGTTATTACATTAGGTACACTCCCAAGTTGGTCCCATTTTTAAAATTTGGAAATCGGTTCAGGAATTTTCAAGTAATTTTGAAAAAAGCACGAAAATAGTATGATTTTGTGTAAATTACCTCGATTGGTCGTATTACTTCTTTGTTTATGAACTGAATTAGATAATATTTTTTTTGTTGGAAGAGGGATTAACACCGACCGACTTAAAAAAGGAGGTTCTCAGTTTGACCCGTATTTAAGTATGTTTCTCCGCGATTATCTTACGTTTGGCTGAGCCAATTTTTCTACATTATATAATATACCTTACCTACAAGGTACCTACACTAAAAATAAAAAAATAAAAAATTGTTTAAAAAAAACAAAAAACCGACTTCAAACAACCTACCTCTAAAAAGCAAGAAATAATATTCGTAATAATAAAATTACGTCTATTGAAGTCGGGTGGGGCTTTTAGAATAAAAAAAAAGAATTTGTACTCCAGCCCCACCCGACTTCAATAGACGTATTTTTATTATTACGAATATTATTTCTTGCTTTTGAGAGGTAAATTTTTTGAAGTCGGTTTTTTGTTTTTTTTACTACTCATTTTCATTTAAATCCGTATTTTGAATCGCTTGTTGGCCAGTTGTCATTGTGACAAATGATTTCAAAAATAGAGGTTATGTCTAAAATATCTGTATCACCTTGTGAAAATAAATTATTTGAAGCTACTAAAGTGTCATACCACACCACCACACGCCTAATCTAGCGATAATATAAATATGCTGCTTCTCAAAGTTATACCAAAGATTTTGATTTTCCTTTTATATTCTGATCGAGGCGACGAGGTGGTGAATTGAATATTGAGGTAACAAACTGTGATGTTAAAATTATGGTTTTGGGAAGTCATTACTCGTCATAAAGTTTAGCACACAGTAAAATATATTTTAATATTTCGCCGTAACTCACTTGGCGCAGTACGAAATATAAAATGCTTTTAAGAAAATTAAGTCTGTGACTTTAAGTACGCAAGACATTTTATGTGCTGAATCTGAGACTTTTTTTGTAGAAATTGAGATTCATATCAAAGCAGAGCTTGTTATGAAAGTACTAGCAGAGAAACATAAGGCTCTCCTAATGATTTTTACTTGTGGTTGTTACCATAGCCTATGGCTTATGGACAACCTTTCAAAAATACAAATATGTCGTTTTTACTTCGTATAATGAAAGTAGATACAAAATTAGGGGACACGTATTTTTTATTTTAACTTTTAATGTTTTTTGGACTTATATTAAATCACTGTTTCAAATCTTACTCATTCTAAAAGAGCGTGAGTACATAGTCAGGAAGTTGAATGTGAAACTTTTGCCAAAAAAAAAACCAAAACTGATCTTATGTGTGATAATATGTCATCATGATTTCGATAGTGATGTGGCATGGGATTTCTGTAAGTGATGTCGATAATAGACAACATTTTCATTTTGAGAAAGTACTTAAATTAAAACCTTTTCGACGTTTAAGTGTCGTCAGATCATATAAATATTTTCAGGTTTTTTTGGATTACTATTTATTGCGATAATTGGAAATAAAAAAAATCGGCCAAGTGCGTGTCGGGCCACGCGCAGTAGGGTTCCCTAGTTATGATATATGAGCTTTGAACACTAAAATCTCGAAATGGTTTTCTAATTTTAGTACTTTCTCAAAATGAAATGTTGTCCATTAGCCATGGTATAAACATAATTATTTATATTATTTATACAAATTGGAAACTTAATTATAATTAAGTTATTTTATTATAATGGTTAAACATTATTTAAATAATATAAACGATGTTTATACCATGGCCATAATTATATCATGGGGGTAATTATGTACCCCCAAAAAACACAATGTTCCATACCTAAGTTATGAAAAAATCCTTCGGACATTATTAGAACTGTGAAGGCTTAATTTAAGGTTAAAAAAATATGTTCAATAAAGCAAAATGCTTTCGACCTTCGCCAAATAAAGAGCCAAAAATAAGTTCCTCTTCAGTATGGATGGGCATGACATGAATGATGGGGTTATTTGGGGCGTCATTGGTACATACAACGACGAACAATAAGAGGCATTGTAAATACGACCTCTTTTTCCAATCGGCGTTCACTCATGGACCTCTCTTTTATATGATTGTTAAGAGGTTTATTAAAATAGGGATTCTAATTATTGTCGATGTTGTTTTTAAATAAGGCTTTACCTTTTATCTTCAATTTAATTTAAAAAGCTTCAAACATATTTATTATTGTTGATAGAATTATGGTCTTATTTCATAAAATCATACAAAAGGTAAATAACATAATTTGCAAGTGAATAAAAACAATATATAAAGGAAACGTTAAGATTTATTTAAAAAAAATTGTTTAAAAAAAACAAAAAACCGACTTCAAAAAACCTACCTCTAAAAAGCAAGAAATAATATTCGTAATAATAAAAATACGTCTATTGAAGTCAGGTGGGGCTGGAGTACAATTTTTTTATTTTTTTATTCTTAAAGCCCCACCCGACTTCAATAGACGTATTTTTATTATTACGAATATTATTTCTTGCTTTTTAGAGGTAGGTTTTTTGAAGTCGGTTTTTTGTTTTTTTTTAACAATTTTTATTTTTTTTATTTTTAGTGTAGGTACCTTGTAGGTAAGGTATATTATATATGTAGAAAAATCGGCTCAGCCAAACGTAAGATAATCGCGGAGAAACATACTTAAATACGGGTCAAACTGAGAACCTCCTTTTTAAGTCGGTTAAAAAACTACACTTAAGATATCCCTCTTCCAACAAAAAAATAATTATCTTACTCAGTTCATAAACAAAGAAGTAATACGACCAATCATCGAGAATTGTTGATTTTGTGTGAATTACACACAAAATAATACTATTTTCGTGCTTTTTTCAAAATTACTTGAAAAGTACTGAACCGATTTCCAAATTTTAAAAATGGGACCAACTTGGGAGTGTACCTAATGTAATAACGTTTGAATCATTTCAATCGGTCCAGCCGTCTTCGAGTAATCGGTGGACCTGTGGACATACACAAAAAAAATTACAGACGAACATGAACCTCCTCCTTTTTTGGAAGTCGGTTAAAAAGGCGCTATGTTGACGATTGTCCATCAGCCATTTTTAATGCCCCCACGGCTGTGGCACAGGCCTTTCTTATGGGTGGATAAGGAGGACAGGCCATTTCCCACCACGCGGGCCCAATGCGGATTGGTGGGTGTTATAATAACGACTGAAAATGCAGCCTGGACTTACGGCTTAACGTGCCTTCCGAAGCACGGAGGAGCTCGAGATAATACATTTTTGGTCACCCATCTCATGACCGACCCTTGCGAACCTTACTTAACCTCCGCAATTGCTGGGCCAGGCGCTAAACCACTGCGCCACTGAGCTCTGTTGTTGTTATTACTAGAGGGTAATAGCAACCTCGTCGAAATAAAATCCATTATAAGTCCAAGATAGTAAAAATATAATAGCACAGGTCCGATTATGCGATGGTGGAATGAAAGTTGCTTTACTTGAAGTACCTAAGTATTTGTATTATGTATTATTATTTATGCATTATGTAGTATTGCTTATGAAAAGCGTAGCACTGAGGTAGTACACCTAGCTACTAAAGTGTTATTCATTTGACCTCTATTTATTACACTGGACTGGCTTCTGTCAAACTGTTCTTGTGCCTATTTGATTTCCACCATTTTGGCGCTGTAGGACGTAGCGTGCGTACAGGGTACTAAATCTAGTGATGTGCTTATGTCAAAATAAACGATATTTTTTTTGTATTACGGCAACCATTTTCATTGTACGTCAATATTAGTTCTTTAGACGCACGCTAGTGGTGATTCAAATAGGCACAACAACTTTGCTGTCAAATCATACAGACAGCCAGTCCAGTTAAATAGAAGAAAAAAACAGGTCAATGGTTATTATGCACTGAAATTAAAATAATTGTTTCGATGCGATAAGCTGCAAGACTGCTCAATAGATGATCCTAATAATTGATTTGATTAATAATATTTGGTTATCAGTTTAACTATAACGATTCATAGATAATCTGATTCTGATAATGAAATTTTATCCAACAACATTTGTGACAGATTGCCGTAACACAATGTTTTCACAAAAGTCGTATACGTAAAGCAATAAAAACATCACTGACAAATATGAGAGAGCATTAGATATATCTGCAGAGGATTTGTAACCCTGCAGCGTTGGAATTAAGATTGTTATTGCAACACGGCAGGCATAAATAGGAGGTACGTCTGGAACAGCCAGTCTAGCCCGGGTAGGCTCAATCGACCCGCCTGGATCATGTACTGGGAGCAACTCGTTGTGCGTGACCTTGATTCCGGATGAAGAGTTTAAACCAGTCCCCGTAGCATGACCACTGAAACATGATGATAATATTTTATCTACGGGATTTACTACAGAACTTATCAAAATGTTACCCACCTGAGATCAATAGTGTTTGCTCTATAATAGTACATTATGAGACAAGTTAGCTTAGGTTGCTCATTGCAGACAAGGCTGTGGGTTGCAGCCCGAGCCGCAGGCGAGGGCGTAACTCAGCCGAGTGTGCAATAAGCAAGAGCTCACGAGTTTCATACGACGTTTTTTAACACATTTGCGAGGAAACAACAAAGTAATTTATCACACAGTATTTTACAAACAGCAACAAATACGACAAAAACAAAATATGATAATTATGGGAAAAGGCGCGCATATTTTTTTTGTTTTTTTTTTCACACGCCCAACGCAAGAATATTTTGCGAACAAAGGGGTGAGGAGCATACAACCTACTACTAATACTTCAAAATTATAATTTTAAGTGACAAAATGCAAATATTTTAATATTTTATAACAAAATATTGTGAATTATGAATAATTTGATACTAATATAATATTCATTTGACTTAATTAAGGTCTTACACATTTATTTATTCCAAAAATATATATGAATTTTCAGCAGCATAAAACCGCTTTGTTGTAAAAAAAAAAATAACTGTAGGTATTACCCGGCTAAATTGGGAATGCTCTGTTTACTTGCATAGAACTTGCAGTAAGGTACTAATTTAACTTTGTAGGGTTAATTCTATTACGAACTAGTGTTTTATATATTATTGCACGCGTTTGTTATAGCTCGGTTTATGGCCCTAAAAGCGATGCATTAGGGCTCACTTTACGAGCAAGTGTGTTGAAAATTCAATTTTCACACACCAGCAAAAATGCGAATGTCACCCCATCCGATTCCGAAACGCCATATGTCAGTAACTAACACCAGCAATTAATACATTATATAGCGATTCTTCTGAATCTTTGATTATTGTCATTAAACTGACACTGACAAATCCATTGTATTCTTACAATGGATTTTGACAGTTTAGTGACAATAATCAAAGCTAAATCATGTCTGTTTCGGTGGTCATGCTATTGGTAGAGCTGGAATGGATTAAGTTTGTGTGATGAGATTATGAATTTGTTCCCAAGTCATAGATGTCCATGTTCTTGTTATGTATATCCATCTGTTATTAATGACAATAATTAGTGCCTTTAAATAGCTGTAATTTGACGATATTATTCATTTACTTGCTC
Organism: Agriphila straminella; assembly: GCA_950108535.1. Classification (NCBI taxonomy): domain Eukaryota; kingdom Metazoa; phylum Arthropoda; class Insecta; order Lepidoptera; family Crambidae; genus Agriphila; species Agriphila straminella. The sequence goes on along the minus strand of OX467306.1, from coordinate 5,063,375 downwards.
TGTAGAATCCGAATTTTACACATCTTTAAAAGTTGTGAACGAAAATTCATTCATCGATAAAGGTTTTATTAAGTTCAACCTTTTTTATTAAAACATGATGTAGCCCTATAAATCAAAACTCTTCGTAATAAAAAATCACTTCGGTTATTTCTATAAGAAAATCTACTAACAAACCTTAATGTCTATTGTTAAAAATCTATCAATCATTTCAGAGGCGCCGTCATGCGGTGGAAAGGAAAATCGTGTTCTATGTGTAAAATGTATCAATATTTTTTTACAACCACGTTAGAGAAGTATTAATTTATACCCATGTCGCGAGAAAAGGGAATAAAAAAGTTATTTCCCACATTTAAATACGCTTTATATGCTTTGCGAAAGCTTAGTATTAGGTCAAAACCATATCCGATTTCCAGAGTTATCGAATTTCAATATGCAGGGTTAATTTTAAAGTATACATATCTAAAAATGAAATTTGTGTATCTCTTTCCTATTCTAATCGAGTATGTAGGTACTGTTAAAAGTTTCAATATTTAATAATTGGTCAAGATATTGAGGTTTGTTTATGTCCCAAAATTTTACTGATTTCTGGATTTAGAGCTCATTCATAGAATTACACGCGCGTAATCAAAAGAGACTATCTTGTTTACCAACGTATAAATGATGAAAAGAATGAATCTACGCACGCGTCTTGCTATTTTTGTGAGTTTGCCGACTAATCATGATTTTTTTCCAATATTTTCAAACCATTAATTTTCAACTTTTAACTGCACATTCATATTCAGAAAAGTGGTCTAATAGGGATGTTGACTATTTTTTTTATTTTATGTTACATAAATTACCTCTCAAAAAAAGAAACATTGGTAAAAGAATTAATTCGCTAGCATGAAAACTGCCCGAGATATCACAGTGTGAAATGCACACAAATGGACTCGATCAAAAACGCTTCATACTAATGGCTTGCACGTTATAACGTCACGCCGTGCTAGTTTGTATGCAACGCATAGGAAATTTGTTCAGCAGCTATATTAAATATTGTGTTTATCAAAATGGTTTCTTCGACAAATTTGCTATACATTTTAAGGACTAATTAAAGGTATCATTTATTTTAATAAATTGTATACTTTTTAAATGGACTTGTCCACCCAACTTTGAAGGGTCATAAAACAAATAATATGCAATATATAAAACCAAGAGGTATACAAGCTACTCTAAAAGTTTAATATGTTTACGATTTTTATTAGTATTTCGTTATTTTATTCATTAGTCAACATCCCTATTTCCACATTTTCATTTTTAGATATACTTAAAAATTAACGGTGTATATCTCATATTATTATGACTGTGTCTTGTCAACTATTAAAAACTCTGATATACGAAAAATAATTACCGACGGCAGCAACGAACAAAGAGACATCTCCATTTTTTACGAAAAATACTTTCTTACATAATTCGAATCAGAATTCCTTAAATAGGAATTGAAAAAAGTTAATCATCTTATACAAGGTGTTTGGTAAAAAGCCTTATAAAGCCAAATATAGTAGATAGGGACAATGAAACTGAACAACCTTTACTATGGGACCAACTCTGAAATCGCGAAAAAAAACTGCTGTATACAAAAATTAATAACGAAAATATCAAAATGTATGAAACAGCTGATTTTTTTTCGCGATTTTAGAGTTGGTCCCATAGTAAAAGTTGTTCATTTAGTATATTGTTAATTTTTCTTGCGAATCTAGAAGCAATATCACATTAAATAATAAGCTCGTATGGAATGCCACCATGACTTAAGACACCCCGGACACTCCATACAACCGCCCCATTATAAACAGATGACGTCATTATGACGTTTTTTGTACACACGCAACACTTACTTTGTGGCTACCGTGCAGTTTGTATGAGCGGCGGGCACTGGCCGGCCGAGTAAAAATCAAAATAAGTTGTCAGTTTTAGGCCGGCCACACACAGACGGAATCCCGTTACGGAATTCCGTACATACGTGATTCCAAAGTTAGATTTGTATATCCATACAAATCTATGGACTACCACACACATACGGGATTTTTCCGTACGGAATCTTCATACATTATTGAAATTCCGTTCGGAATTCCGTAACGGGATTCCGTCTGTGTGGGCCGGCCTAACACACACGACTATTAAAACGAGCATACGATTCGGCATACGAACTCGCGGGATGGGTTGAAGTAATTGATTCTAGGGCAGGTCCGGAAGCGTCCCTTCTGGTAGTACTTATGTCTATTCTGTTAAGGTGGGTCAAATCCCAATATTCAATTCAAATTATTGAAAGATTACGCGCGTGAAGCTATCATGGAAAAAATATATAATGTACTTGAAATAATACACAATAGATTTAATTGAAAGCATTTATAAAAATGTTACCACCTTTGATGTAAAAATTTCTCGGAAACAGAACATTCGTTTATGTTAAAACCAACCATAAAAATCGGCGATGTTAACACCTTCAATCTTAATTGTACATATTTTTTTAACTAACTTGAAAGCGAAGAAAAGTAATATAAACATGTAAAAATTGAGAATTCGGTGCAAGTTTTCAACGCAACCGCCGCGTTGGAACGCGCACTGATTTGAACCCAAAGTGAGTAGAGTTACGTTCGATTTCACTCCATCACGGATCGACCCGCTCTGATTGACCCACCTTAAGGCCTTAAGAAAGATGCCACATTACATGCAACTCACATCCTAAGGCAAGGTGGCATGTGACTAGCTATTGAAGCACTAGCTATTCTAGCCCGGGAAAGCTGTATCGACCGACAAGTTAACTTATATTCCTATTGTGGGTTCACCATTCTTCATTACATTCATTTCATTTCATTCATTCATTCTTCATTACATTCATTTCATTTCATTCATTCATTCTTCATTACATTCATTACAGTCATGTAATAAACGCTGTCGCCCAACTATTATTTACGATCTGTTACACCGGTTACAAAGTTTAAAGAGGATTTACTTGATATATTATTAATTAAAAAAAACTATATTCCGTTCTTAATTTAATCCGGGAGATAGCACTAACCGGAACGTGTGCAGGTGGCACTTATCGATCGTAAAATTAGTGAATACTACTTATTATTAATTGTCAAGTAATATTACAAAATAATATTTCATAAAATTGAACGCAGTTGTCGCTTGCTGTTTAATAAATCTTGGAAGCTAATCTTATTACTTCTTATACGGGTGAGTTGGGATAAGCCTTTAAAGGGGTTACCTGCATGAGCTTACAGAGTATCAATTGTAAATCGAAAACCGTTGCTAAGGGCGGGTATCTAATATAGAAATTCGAATATCATTTTGCACGTAAGTAAACCGTACACGTAATAACAGAAATGGTGCACTTCAGACCAAATTCATTCAGTAAACACTTATCGTCATTGGATACCGAGCATTTTGATCAATTGGATATACAGAGCAGTCTATATTCTTTACTAAAACGTATGATTTTGCATAAAAATATAACCCTTTTAAAATATTTCCCATTGCAAAAGACAAGGGGTAAATTTTTCAGAGAAAAGCTCATGTCAAAATTTCTATGGGACTTCGATGTATAGTTACTATTTTGCCTTTAAATTCTTTTGGTATAATATGATTTCATTACACTTTGGGATATTGGAGAAATCTTAATCGAGCATTTTGAGTACCGAGTTGACAGCTCTGTTTGTAAAAAGATGGTTATGACGCATCATTGGGCAGTTTTTGGCATTTTTTTTAAATCAGTCAGCACCAACGAACTATTGCTCAGCACAAAAATTCAAAATATTTTGCACGCGTATACAGTCCACCCTGAAATAACTGCAGATCGGTTCACATTAGCGTTAGGTAGTGGGTAAAGGGGTAATCGTGAATTACCCATCCACCCACTGGTGGGAAACTCCAGTGGGTGGACGGGTCGGGAATGACTAAGCCCGGCCACACACACGACGGAATCCCGATTCGTAATTCCAAACGAAATATGTATGAAAATTCCGTACGGAAATATACCGCATGTGTGTGGTAGGTCCACAGATTTGTATGGATTAGCTGCGTTCGGAATTACGTAGGTACCTATGTACGGAATTCCAAAACGGAATTCCGTCTGTGTGTGTGCCTTTTTAAAACCCTCTTTGCTTCGATCATGATCGAGTCACTAAATTGCTTTGTCATACAAACTGTATATCGTCAGTTACTAACGAACGTACCTAATAATTATGTCCAGTGCATTTTCTGCCAGCACTCGCCTGACCTATTATAAGTCCTGTAGAAATTCACGAAGCATAATTTAACATGTTTATAATGCTGAAAAGGTCAGGCTAATACGGTGGTGCTTTTGTTCGTGTAAGTACTTTAATAATTTAAGCAGACATTGTTTCCAACTAAGTTGCTGGGATAATACAACATACTCGATGCAATTGTAAATTCGAAACTGTATAACGCTTAAAATGTGTCATACTTAAATATAATTTAAAAAGACACTAAGCTTTATAATTTTTAACCCCCGACGTAAAAAGAGGGGTGTAATAGTTTTAAGTCAAACGTGTGTGTGTATTTGTGTATCTGTCTGAGGCAGAACCGTAGCTCCCAATCGAATGGACCGATTTTGATGTCGTTTTTTATTTGAAAGGTGCCGTGATCAAGATGGTTCTTATTAGCTTTAATAAAATTTATGAAGATCATTAGCTCATTTCCGACTTCATGAGCTAATGATCTTCAAACGGCGGAACTGATCTTCATAAACTTAAGCTAAGAACCCTCCCAATGACGCCAGCTTTCAAATAAAATATCAAAATCGTACTATGTTCGTCCCACTCCGTGACGTGACATTATAAACTCATGTATAGTATAAGGTTCAAGTAAATTGATCAACGAACATCGTCCGACTATTCGTGATCCTTTTTTGTAATACGCCCTCTGCTTTTTCCCCATTGAACATTTTGTCTCTATTATTATAAGCCGGTTATAAGGTTACCGACACGCCACTCGCTTGCGACCACGCTTATGAAATCTGTAGCACGCTGCACGCTTCTAAGCGGTCACTACGATTATTATAAAATAACATCTACTTATTCAAATATTTGACGAGCTTTCGAGTCGGTAAACTAATAATCTAGCCTGTGATATAGTTTTCTCAGGTGAAGTCCATTAGCCATTTTTGATGTCCTCACTGCTGGGGCACAGGCCTTCCTTATGGGCGGTAAGGAGGATGGGCCATAACCCACCACGCGGGCCCAATGCGGATTGGTGGGTGTTAACGACTGCAAATGCAGCCGGGACCAACGGCTTCACGTGCCTTCCGAAGCTCGAGATAATAAATTTTTGGTCACCCATCCCATGACCGACCCTTGCGAACGTTGCTTAACTTCCGCAATCGCTGGGCCAGGCGCTAAACCACTGCGCCACCGAGCTCAGGTGAAGGCCACACTATTATTCGTGCCAAGTTAGAGGTTTTACGGGATACGCGTGGTGACTACTAAAATACCTATAAAAATATACCTACACGTTGCTTGTAGTGTGGCTTATTGCGATACTATGTGTTTACTAGGATCAGTCAGTGCGATTATTGTCTTTTAGCAATAAACGTAGCTCTTCGTAGTGTGGCCTTTCAGTGTCACACTTTTCTCTATTAGGTACCTATTTGTTGCAGTTTGAACGCTACAGTGTAGTCGTAGCAATTTGTCGTAGCGAATAAGAGCCTGTAGCCAATGTCACATTTACACATTTTCGCTATCGCTTCGCTCCGAAAAATGTATGGAATTGACGTTTTAAAATTCGATTGTTAACGAAACCTTGTGTCAATCCCATACATGTTTCGAAAGCGAAGCGATAACGAAGATTTGCAAATGTTACTTTGGCTAGGGGGGCTGATGCCAAGCTACGCATCAGATTCGTAGCTGAATCGCTTTGATTTTACATCAATAAATGCCAAAACAAGCTCAAAGACCAGCCCTACATTACGTAACTCTGTTGCTAAAATCTCGATTGAAATCGATTGCAATCGCAGTTTCTTTGCTGCTTTGAGTAAGATAGTTCTCATATTGGTCCTTACTAAAGCAGCAACGTAACTGCGATTTCTGTCAGAGTTGATTGCAACAAAGTTACATAATCACCCCCCTGTTCACCTAATAAAAGTTTCTTGTTAATTCAGTTTTATTTCGTTTTCTTATCAGCTATTTTCAGCACTTAACAATGGTTAAGCCCAAAAGTATTCTTAAACAAAATACTGTTAAAAGATGTAACAAAAAACTGCGTGATTAAGCAAAAAAGTGTCAGCGTTACACAAAGGAAAAGCTATGGCCATCAATTGCCCCAAATCTCTGGAATATAAAAAGGCGTAAATCAAACAGCCCTTAAAATGGGAGTTTCCGTGTCGAAGCCTGACCTAAATACATGGATTTGTTTTGAAGCCTCTTTTGATGGTTGTCGTGGATTAGATATAAATTACTGCTGTATTCTACGCCCAACCACTTTTAATTAGATGTCATAAGTATTCCGACAGAGTACAGACAAGCTTTTCGCTAACTTTTTAATTAAATTAAGAAAATAGAGATAACAAAACTTGGAACGCAAAATAATCCATTTTCCAAGGTATCTTTTATAATCATAGGAATCATAATGTCCTACTTATCTGTTCTTAATGCAAGATTTTTTTTATTATGCTCAAATGTTATTATGAAGTTCGCACAGTGAAAAAGTTAATCTGTAAGATACCTACGGTAATAATGACTTTGCAAGTTGTCGCGTAACAAAGACTGGACGTAACAATAACAATGAACCTCTTGTAATGTTGGGGGTTAGGAACGATGAACGTTAGACCTACCTAAGCCCTTATGCCTTATCTATTTTGACTTTTGTCTAGGTACTACATTTTTTTGCTATCAATTTATTTGTACTACTCAATAGCCATAATATTTTACAAAATTGCTTGGTAAAAGAAACTATAATTTAGTTAGTGAGTCTATTAATAATTTTGAATCAATCAAAATTAACATGGATCCTTTTGCTCCGTAACTTAATTTAATTGGTTCCGTAACTTAGGTATCGAGAGTTTTAGTTTTAGGTACGCAACGCTGGATCAAGAATATTCAAACCTCCTTTACCTCCTTTAAAAACCTTAGAAAACCTAACAACTTCAAAAATTATGTATACTTAGTAAACTTAGTAAAAATCGGTGTGGTTTTAAAATCAAGATTAAAGTTTAAAAAATATCATATTATTATCATTCAGGCGTTTTATAATATTTTGATAATGCGCTAATTATGCAATTTGAAAATATTATTTCATGCTTTTTAGAGCCGTTTATTTTCGATGTATAGCGACGATATTATCTAAGTTACAAATAGCCTATTGTCAACTGTTCATAACCTTTTACAAAATACTGCTTTTCCCAATGAAGGGGCGTTAGTTGTTGAGGAGTTCTCATGGTACTTCACCATCAGCGCCATTTCACCATAAATGCATTATGATGAGCATAAATTGCTTTGCAACCATGTAAACAATGTAAAGTAATCGTATCGCACCCGTGAAATACTTAGGTGAAAGTTCACCAACACTTAAAACAGATGATTAGTTTTAACCGTCTGTTTTTGACGTATTTATTAAAAATTAATCGGCTATGGTTAAGTACTTAGTTTGTGAACTTTGGTCTTATATAGTATTAAAAAGTGTGGTCTTTATCATCAGTTCCACTTCAGCAATCAGCGAATGCACGACTTACTAAAAAAAATATCCAAATCGCTAAAAAGATCCCGTCGAACTAAAGAACCTCCTCCTTTTTTAAAATTGGTTTGAAAAATCGTATCACCATTCAATAACTTCTTCTTTTCAGTTTTTAAATACTGGTAGTGCCATCTGTATCTTCCTTGACAAACTATCTTACCGCCCTCTACCGGTGATTGTTATATTTAGAGAAGTCCCGAGGAAAAGCGGGGTGCGCACATTTTACGAGCTTTTGTAAGGGTATTGCAAGTTCCTAGCTGCCACAAAAGATGGCGCTGTTATCGAGAAAATGGTGCTGGTAGGCGATCAAATAAATAATAATTTTATGATTTATCAAAATTTAAAAGCCAATATTTTTTATGGTTTGCAATATAAGTGATTGTCTCATTGATACAGAAGAAAATAAGTATTTTTAATGTGCATAAAATTAAAACATTCTCATTATTTTGTATATTTATATTATAGTACTTACATATCTATAGGTAGGTATAATATTTTTCATCCGTCTTTGTGGAATGTTCTGTTTGATGTGTTGCTTACGGTAGATAGGTAGGGTGAATATGCCTAATACCAGCCCCCCCTAGAATTTTTCAACTTTGAATCTCTGTTGTTGCCACAATTGCGGTCCTAAAAATATTGTTGATACAGTTTTAGGTAGGTTGATTAATCTTTATTAAGAAAATAGTACTTAGTTTTACGTTGTTTAGTGGGAAAAAAAATAGAGAAGCGTTTAAATGCACGTAGGGCGAAAACCCCTAATTCCAGCCGCCTTTGCCCTAATATCAGCCGCTTTGTTCCCTAATCCCAGCCGGGTACAGGATGTTACAAAATAAAACAACCATTTTTTTATGAAATTAAAAAATATGAATTTGGAAACTCTCAATACTTAATGATAATAAAACACTAAAGGCTTTAAAATTATGATTCCCATAACAAGTCATTGAAACTTACATTTCTCCTGTAGATATTAATCAACTTAGAATATAAATACCTATATTAAAAATGGCGTTACAAAAAATTAACTTTGGTTAAATGACCTGAGTGGTGCAGTGGTCAACATGCCGCCTACCACGCAAGATTCTAAAAGATTAATAGACATGTTTAAAAAAACCGCGAAAATAGCATGAAAATGTATGGAAATCCTGAAACTGAGAACTCTGACCCTTCAATCTTTTAGAATGCTGATCATATCAGTTGGGTGTGTATAGCGATCTGAATCTCCTCCATTCACTCCTTGGATGGCCATCATCAGATCAAAGCACGGTACATCCCTGGCAGAAAACGAAGGCTTCAAAGTTACCTCGTTTGTATGAAAATAACACCTGTATCCCTAGACAAAGTTGATGAGTGTATATGTATAAAAAACCTACCTATATGTATAAAAAAAAACAAAATAATTTAAATCATATTTGAGAACACCTTCTATATTACTAAATAATATACTAGAAAAAATACGACTCGCACCAGATCAATACTCAGACGGGAATCGAACCCGCGACCTTTGGATATCCGGTCCAATGCTCTGACCGCTGAGCTACCGAGTCACTAGTGACATTGTCGAATTTCTTCTAGTATAGGTATCCAACTCTTACGCTGCAAGCCAGCGTTATTCCATCAATGTGAGGAATTCCTCGACATTCAATTGAAATATCTTTCCAGATATTTTGACAACTGATAAAGATGAAATATTAGCCATATAATTTTTAATTTTGAGATTTTTGCATTCACTATGCTATTTTTATACAATACTAAATAATATACTAGAAAAATACGACTCGCACCAGATCAATACTCAGACGGGAATCGAACCCGCGACCTTTGGATATCCGGTCCAATGCTCTGACCGCTGAGCTACCGAGTCACTAGTGACATTGTCGAATTTCTTCTAGTATAGGTATCCAACTCTTACGCTGCAAGCCAGCGTTATTCCATCAATGTGAGGAATTCCTCGACATTCAATTGAAATATCTTTCCAGATATTTTGACAACTGATAAAGATGAAATATTAGCCATATAATTTTTAATTTTGAGATTTTTGCATTCACTATGCTATTTTTATACAATACTAAATAATATACTAGAAAAATACGACTCGCACCAGATCAATACTCAGACGGGAATCGAACTTGCGACCTTTGGATATCCGGTCCAATGCTCTGACCGCTGAGCTACCGAGTTACTAGTGAATTTGATTCTACTATGGTCTCGGTGAACATTATTGCTCGTTGTGTGAATTGTAGGTGACGTGACGGGGTAATAGTGATTTTCCAATGTAGAGGATTAACTAGGGGTGTGGCTCCATTAAACAGTTTTCGATTTTTATTGTTTTTAATTAAAGCAAAGCAACGTATTGGGGGCTGGAGTTAGGGGGAGCTGGAGTTAGGCATATCCACCCTACAGTGTTTTGATTATTTTCTGACTGATTAACTTTCAATCTATTTGTTTATCCCGTTTCCCAAACAAAAGGCAACCCCATTTCCGTGGTTTGTGTACCTCCTACACACTCGTTTTTGTAAAATCGATTGACTGGTAACGTTGAGAAAATTTTTCTTTCACTTCTTTAAAATGAAACTATGTCGATTACTATGCCAAATTAATATTATTTTGCGGCATACCTTTAGCGCTATTCTACTACATATTTTGATTTTGACCTTGTAGTGAAAGAAAACGCTTGTAAAAAGAATATTTTCACTCTTCTTGTTAAAAAAAGTCCGTCATTGTAACGTACAAGAGATGAGATAAAATAGCATAATAACCCCTAGGGGATAATTATTTTTCTTTTTTAATGTTTGTCTATTACCAATGAGCCTACTAAAACGAAAAAGTCTTTTCACTCCTCTTGCTCAAAAAGTGCGTCATTGTAACGTACAAGAGTCGAGATAAAATAGCATAATAAGCCCTAGGGGATAAAGTTTTTTCTTTTTTAATGTTTGTCTATTACCAATGAGCCTACTAAAACGAAAAAGTATTTATTCATAATCACGAATAAAAACTCGCTCGACTTAATACTGGGGGTCTATTACGAAAAGTTTAATGCGATACACGCAGCTGCGTCCGTGCTTCGTTCTGATACACTTACAAAGCACTTGCGTACGCGATATTGCAAAGTGATTGCGTAAATTTGACAGTTCAGTTTCTCTCTAGTGGATCCGTCATTATTCGTTCAATAGACTATGGACTACGATAGCTACATTGAAAATATTTGTAATAACTACAACCGACGAACTGCGGACGACTATCGTGACCAAGTTTCGTAATAGGCCCCCAGTTTCTCATTCTTATTTTTGAAAATGGAACTAAAAGCATCTCTTTGGTGAAATCATAGACTTATTTATACTCTGTGTACAGAGTGAATCGTAGAATGCGTGTTTGTGTTGCTTAGCTGCTACAGCAGAAATTTAAAAAAAGGTACCATGGCGCGAAATCTTTAGAATTTTTCTATACAAACTGATTGAATTGTGTGACTGTAATAGGAAAGAAATAATTTTAATCTTTTGCCGTCAAGCACAAATCATTTTTTTAAATATTGTGCAAAAAGTTTATGAAGTGATGGAGGATAGAAAAACGAGTGGATTCGTTTACGGAAGTAGGTATAAACTATTTAATATTGTATTTTATTTTCTCGCAATCGTAGTGAAAAGTATAGTGTAACACACGACGCTAAAACCCATTGTAACTCGGTTTCTATTTATTCCCTCGCTAAAGCTCGGGAATAAAAATACCTTGTATGCAATGGGTCATTTTAGCGTCTTGTATAACAATCTACTATTATTCATAAACACGAATAAAGACTCGCTCGACTTAATACTGTTTCTCATTCTTATTTTTGAAAATGGAACTAAAAGCATCTCTTCTGGTGAAATCATTACACTTGACACTGGCAAAAATTACTCCCTGAAGGGGAGTAGATTGCCATAACAAAAATAAGAAGAAGAAATCATAGACTTATTTAGATCAGAGTGAATCGTAGAATGCGTGATTGTGTTGCTTAGCTGCTACAGCAGAAATTAAAAAACAAAAAACCGACTTCAAAAAACCTACCTCTAAAAACATAGATATAGTATATTAAAAAAGCAAGAAATAATATTCGTAATAATAAAATTACGTTTATTGAAGTCGGGTGGGACTGACGTACAAATTCCTTTTTTTTTATTCTAAAAGCCCCACCCGACTTCGATAGACGTATTTTTATTATTACGAATATTATTTCTTGCTTTTTAGAGGTAGGTTTTTGAAGTCGATTTTTGTTTTTTTTTAAACAATTTTTTATTTTTTTATTTTTAGTGTAGGTACCTTGTAGGTAAGGTATATTATATATGTAGAAAAATCGGCTCAGCCAAACGTAAGATAATCGCGGAGAAACATACTTAAATACGGGTCAAACTGAGAACCTCCTTTTTTAAGTCGGTTAAAAAAATACACTTAAGATATCCCTCTTCCAACAAAAAAATATTATCTCATTCAGTTCATAAACAAAGAAGTAATACGACCAAACATCGAGGTAATTCACACAAAATCATACTATTTTCATGCTTATTTTCAAAATTACTTGAAAAGTACTGAACCGTTTTCCAAATTTCAAAAAATGGGACCAACTTGGGAGTGTACCTAATGTTATAACGTTTGAATAATTTCAATCGGTCCAGCCGTCTTCGAGTAATCGGTGGACATACACAAAAAAAAATATACAGACAAACATAGAACCTCCTCCTTTTTTGGAAGTTGGTTAAAAAAGGTACCATGGCGCGAAATCTTTAGAATTTTTCTATAATTACAAACTGATTGAATTGTGTGGCTGTAATAGGAATGAAATAATATTAATCTCTTGCCGTCAAGCACAAATCATTTATTTAAATATTGTACAAAAAGTTTATGAAGTGGAGGATAGAAAAACGAGTGGATTCGTTTACGGAAGTAGGTATAAACTATTTAAATATTGTATTTTATTTTCTCGCAATCGTAGTGAAAAGTGAAAAGCTCGGGAATAAAACTACCTCGTATGCAATGGGTCGTTTTAGCGTCTTGTATAACAATCTACTATTGTATTGTTTGAAATAAAACACTTTTAACGGATATTAGCGCGATTTTATTGAAAGTCCTTTGGTAATTCGCTGGTATTTAATTTGATTTTTTATTTTTCCGACTTTTCGGCACCTTTGCAGCTGCCGTGGTCACTTGGTCACCGCGCAAGTATTTATTTCATGTCTATAATAGTGGGCTTGAGAGGTTTAGTTTAAAGTTGCTCTGATAGACAAATTGCTTGACAACAGATGATAGAATGAAACGACACGGCGAGTTCGTTTTAAATCGAACAGAACAGAATCGCACTCACTCTGTAGGTCAGGGAAGGGGTGGCGGGAGCCGAAAGCGGCGGTCAAGGTGCGAGGTCGAAAATAGTCATTCGTTTCGACTTAAATAAAACAACGATATTATGATACCCACATTGATGGCGAAAGAGCGAGCGTACGTTGGAGTATAGTTTGGAATGAAACATTTTTTACGGATAACTTACGAAGGGTTTCGCGCCTACCTATTTGGTACCTAGGTAGGTACTTGCTACCATCGGGAAATGCGTGGAAATGTTACAAAATACACTTAATAATATAGATACAGGAAAAACTTGGATAGATTATATTATCGGTTTAAAAGTTATGAAAAGGCAATCACCCAGATAATTATGAAATAAACTTGGATAGATTATCGGCTTAAAAGTTCACGAAAAGACAATCACGCAGATAATATTGAACGTCAAATGGATCACGTAATTTTTAATTTGATGGCTATCGTAATCTGTAATTACTGTTCTGTCTGTTAATTTTGATTGACGTCACTAATCGGGCTTTAAGTGTAGGAAAGAAAAGTACGTAGACCCCCACAGTAAATCCTCAGTCGACGAAACTTTACAGTATTGTAAAGTAATATAAATAAAACGTATTTTGCAAATTATCAAACAAAAAGATAAATTCTTATATCGTTGATATCTTTTCCAAGAAAAAAATCTGCTTAAAATTTCTTTACTAAAAGTGTACTCAAGTGTAAAGTATGAAAATAATACCTATGTGAAATATCCAACACGTTATCTTAGCAGACGACACACTCACACATAATTTTGATATATAAATATGACCTAAATTAGTATTTTTTATATATTTTTATATAAGTTTAGGCTCATATTAAATTACATCACAGCAAAATTTCAACTACTGAGGATTTAATGTTGGGGTTTACATACAAAAAAATGTGCCTCCTTTCATACACTATTTAGAGAAATATGTTTAAGTAGGTAGCCTACCTATTGAATCATACATAATTTTAGTCATCAATTAGGTCAGTCATCAGTCATTGAGAACAATGGTCTAGCTGCCTAGACCATTTTTTATACTGTCCGTTTTGTCTTTTCCTAGATCTGCATCTAGGAAAAGACAAAACGGACAGTATAAAAAATATAGCTGGGTAGTTTAGGTACCTACTCAACCATTTCTCACTTTCCAAAACAATGGGCACACTAATTACTTTCCCTATCAACTGTTCAATTCTTCTTCAAACAGGGTCACAGACATTTTTAAAGAACAAAAGACGATTTTTAAACAAGAAGGAAAATTATTATCTCATGTCCATGTCCTCCATTTTCAATTTATACTGCAACAGGCTAGCACTAAACAGCAAGGACTCTATATAAAATTAAATGAGGTACCTATGTATTTTTGAAAACGCACCTAAATAGGTAATTTGTTTTGATAGCGCACCTATTAAGGTGCGTTTCGAGGAATTGTTTAGGTGCGCTTCAAAATGGGTGCGCTTCGAGAAATACCTCAATTAAATTAAATAGGTTGCCTTATTTTGTGAACCTACCTATCAAACTTCTTTAGCGCCCAATCCCAACGAAGCCATCCTTCAAAATTTAAGATTATTTTAATAGGTACAACCCTATAAAAGAGGGACTCAATTTTTGTGTGACGTCATTCAGATATTTATAACGCTTTATGCTAAATAATATTCTCATATTAATCAATCGAGTCGACCTCAACTAGTCAGTTTAGTAAAAGGCGACCAATTGTTAGGCGATGACATATCACTTTGAGTAATACATTCTAACAATAAGGCTTTTGCGGTGTGCAAACTGTTGGTATTATCCACCATCCTTTTAATCTAACGCATGTTTTTTACTGATACGGTATCCATCATTATTTCGACAATTTTAAAGAAAAACATGAAAGTGATCGGAAACTATTTTAAAACAAACATAATATAAAACAAAAATAATTACTGAAATTCTGAATTTCAATATTCAGAATTCTAAAAGTTTAAGCGACCAAACCAAAATCAAGAAAATAGTTTTTTAAACAAAAATATATGAGATATTACTTCCAGAAACTTGTATTTCGCTATTCTTCAAAGGCAATAAGGTTTAAGGTTTTTCTATTATATTTATTACCTTAGCAATAAGGTGATTTTTATTTTCAGCCAGCCCCCCTGACCACCAAAATGCGATATTATATAGCGATTTACCACTTTTAACTTACTGTCAAAAGACAATGTATTTTGACAGTCGAGTGTCGATAAAACGCTATATCTCGCGATATAGTTTCGGTGGTCACGCTAGGGGGGCTGGTCTACCTACCTGTATAAACAATCATTATATTGTTTTCATTTTGATATGTAAATAAAAATACTCTATAAAGGAAGACTTACATTTACACTAAAAACGTTTTTCTGTCGTAGTGCCTGCTATCTTAGCTGTTGGGTAACTTGAATCATCGTTATTTTTATAACAAACTTAATATAATAGTAGATTGTTATGCAAGACGCTAAAATGACCCATTACATACGAGGTAGTTTTATTCCCGAGCAACCGAGAAACCGAGTTACAATGGGTTTTAGCGTCGTGTGTTACACTATACTTTTCACTACGATTGCGAGAAAATAAAATACAATATAATAGTTCATACCTACTTCCGTAAACGAATCCACTAGTTTTTCTATCATCCACTTCATAAACTTTTTGTACAATATTTAAATAAATGATTTGTGCTTGACGGCAAAATATTAGTAGGCTCATTGGCAATAGACAAACATTAGAAAAGAAAAATCTTTATCCCCTAGGGGTTATTATGCTATTTTATCTCGGCTCTTGTGCGTCACAATGTCGGACTTTTTGAGCAAGAGGAGTAAAAAAGTTTTTTGTTAGGACTTTCCAATTTCAATTCTGGATATCCTACTAACTAGGCCGTATCGTAAGCCATTTCATATCGAATTTATCAAACGACCCGTCACGCCATATTTTTATGGATGCCTTTGAGCTGTCAATCGTCTGCCGCAGCCCTAAATCTTGATCATATCGACAACATGTTTTATAACACGATTTATTAGCTGCCCAAATGTCACCTTGAAAAGATTATTTCGATGAAAAGGGATAGAAATAAAATGCTTAGTATCAAATAAAGCCCGCCCTAAACAGACGGAATCTGCCCCCCTAGCCAAAGTAACATTTGCAAATCTTCGTTATCGCTTCGCTTCGAAACATGTATGGATTTGACGTTTTAAAATTCGATTGTTAACGAAACCTTAAGTCAATCCCATACATGTTTCGAAAGCGAAGCGATAACGAAGATTTGCCAATGTTACTTTGGCTAGGCCCTCTGATTCGGAATTCCGAAACGTAATATCGATAAAGATAATGTATGAAAATTTCGAACGGAAAAATGCCGCATGTGTGTGGTAGCTAGGTCTATAGGCGATTTCGGGTTAGGTTCGTCAGTTAGGCCATAGCCTGGTAATTGTTTTCCAACGGATCAATCAGTAACTGATTGATCCGGCACACAAAACACACAGAGACACAACTGTTGTGTTTCAAAAGCACCCGCGGCACACCCAAGGTTTCGAGTAACCGTCAGTTGGGACATAGGTACATTTTTTTCCCAACGGACTAATCAGTTGTGCAGAAGGGAATCAAAAGTACCAACGACACAACACAATCAGTTGAGCATTAGTTGTGCCTTGGGTCCGGAAGGAGGCTTGTATGGATTAGCTTTGTTCGGAATAATTCCGTTTCGGAATTCCGAACCAAAATCCCGTCAATTAGGTATGTGGCCAGCCTAAAGTTCGCAAATTCAAAACCAAACTCTTTTTTTGAATACTAGTTGTGTGAGTGTTGGTGGCAAGATGCAGTTACGGTATCATCATGGCACAAGTGTTATGCAATTTTTCTTGAGATAAGATCAATAGATTTGAGGTTTTGTCCAAATTTACCTAATTAAAAAGATAGAGAGCGGATTTTGTATGTTTGTTTGTGTACTTACGTGGACGGTCATCTCTGGAACCACTGCACCTAAAATACTTAGTTATTCCAGATAGGTACATGTCTAGAGCAGCCTATGTCTAGGCGGGCCAAGTCGATGCGTAAAATAATATTGAAACTATTTAAATACCTGTTATGTAGGTATCATAAACATAAATAAGTGTTTCCTCCTCGTTGAAGTGTGACGAGGGACGAGTGACGTCATCAACCCGCCATCAATCTTGACCACGTCACACCCTCCGACACTAAACAAAAACTTTGTTGCAGGTACGAGTATCTAGTAGGCCAGAAAACACACTTTAGAACCTTTGCATAGAAACACATTCACATCTCATGCACTGAGACGTAAGTAAAAGCAATCTATAGTGACACAGAAATCAAATTGGTTGACTACTTACCTACCTACAGTCAGCTTCGGAAGTAACGGAAGTTAGTTTGTCATACCGACACTATGCAGGTTTCCGGACGGAAGCCGCGTTGCTCTAAGTACGAGTACGAAACCAACACATAGCTCGATTAGTAATATAATAATATACCTATTTGGAGCGACAGTAAGTAAATTATTCAGCTACTAATTTCAGCAAAAAATACTCGTACATTATCTATTATACATTATATATTTTTTCACAAACAGGAAAAATACTTACGAATGTGTCCAACGTTGAATGAATATTCAAAATGTACCAAGTATTTTACCTGAAACGAAATAAACTTTATTAGGCTTTAACCTTTATACCAACAGCAAGTTTACTAAGTTTCGAAGTTTGGATAGTATGATGTACGGTTAAGGCGGTTGTATGAACAATAGTAGCGCCCTCAGAGGTTTTTATTTAATAAGGTATTAATAGAAAAGATTATAATAATGTTTTATGAGGAGTTTTAGGGCCCATGGTCTAGTATTTTGAGAAGGTATCACTAGGTACATGCCCTCGTAGTCATTCGTAGAAATAGATAGCAAATGTGACCAAAACGGTCACTTTTAGCAGTTTTGCTATCTACTTCTAGCAGTGACTACGAGGGAATGTAACGATACCGTCTAAAAATACTAGACTGGGTGCCTAAAAATTCCACGTAAAACATTATTAAAATTGTGTAAGTATTAGAATTAAAATCCTACTAATATTATAAGTGAAAGTTTGTGGGTTTGGATGTTTGTTCCTCAATCACGCAAAAACTTCTGAACTGATTTGGTTGAAATTTGGCACACAGATAGTAGATAGCCTAGATTAAAACATAATGATGATGCTTTTTATCCCGTTATTCCCACGAGAACGGGAACCAAGCGGGTGAAACCGCGGGCGGCCGCTAGTATTAAATAAAATTCACCGCGGCGCCACTGTCGCTCAGGGTGCCACCTTAATAGGTAACCCATTATGCAATGACCATCACACCCATTTCCTTGTAACTGACTACCACCAGACTCATCAATCACAGGCAGTTCTGAGTTAGTTACGCAACTGACGTCCCTTGCCCTCATGTCATCATTTTGTGAGCTCTTAAATATCCTTCAATGAAATATGAACAGCATTTATCTTCGCCAACCTTATGAAAGTGGAAAATGTCTTGTGGTGAGTGTCGTTACGGTAGGTACTAATAATTGGAAATGTGAAATATTGTTTTCCTAGAGTTATATGAATGAAAAATTATAGGAACACTAATGAATTGCAACTAGATAATTGGCGTATTCGAAAAAGTCACAGTACCTAAAAGAATATTTTTTCTGTACCGTAAGTTACGTCGTATTCCATTGCGGAATTTTTTGAAACAGATATTGCAAAATGTGGACTGTGACTTATAATTAATATTTAATAATATTAATTTCAATAAATTCAGTTTTAATTTTGACATTCACATGCCATTGTTAAGGCGAAATATGCTGAACATTATTTTTATTCTAAGAGCTGTATTTACCATGTTTCAACGTGAATAAATGATTTATGATTTAATGTAATAAAAACTGTTAAAGTTGACACTTAAATATTCAAAATTACACAAAACAAACACGATTCAAAAGCTTGTCTACCGCTACTGATCTAAAAGTAAAATGTTTTGAAATTCGAGATTTTAGCAATAGACTCGCCCGCCACCATTCATTTCTTAGGGCTCCGGCGAACAGTGAGCTTCCCATACAAACGTAATACCAAAATAATTTGCAATTTTGAGCATAAATAACTCTTCTTGTGATGATAATCGGATTTAAACAATATTTGTCTAGGTTTCTATTAAATAAAAATCCAAAATACCAATCCGATTGCGAAAAAATTATTGCGATTTACAGTTTTATATGAAAACAAATTATTGGCTTTTATTATGAATAGGGTAAGTATTTTGTTTATTTTTGTAATAGAACCCAAGACAAAATATACTGTCTTAATCAAACATCACAAGAAGAGTTAATAATGCTCAAACCGCAAATCATTTTGGTATTACGTTTGTATAGGAAGCTCATGGTTCGCCAGACTCTTAAGCGCCTGAAAAATAATCTGGGGGCGAGTCGAATTTCACTGGTATACTTAGGGTGAGTTGCACCAAAACGCTATCAAACTTAAAGTTATCGTCAAATGATAATGCTACCTATTTGTCACGTCAAACTTGTCAAAGGACATCATGCTGGCTGGCAACCTCTTTTTTGGCTAACTTGTGCTTAACCGGTACTTTAACTAGCTTGTTATTGTTAAAGTAAGCTGATGCAACTGAGCCTTATTATTTATTATATTATTTCATATTATGGTAAAATGTTTTACATTACAAGACATTAATATTATTATTAATGTTATTCATAGGTAAGTAAATATATGGCTGAAAATAATTTGCTACTTAGTCCGTAACATGCATGATTTGCTTAGAAAGCTTGGGATCAGAATTCTGTATTCTTCGTAACTTTATTCACAATAAGAACTCCA
This sequence comes from Agriphila straminella, assembly GCA_950108535.1. Lineage (NCBI taxonomy): Eukaryota > Metazoa > Arthropoda > Insecta > Lepidoptera > Crambidae > Agriphila > Agriphila straminella. Next base: position 5,043,446 of record OX467306.1, on the reverse strand, counting down.
ACAGTTCCACCACACGATCATAAGTAGTTCAACGTGCCCCAAACGAGGGTCAATCATCAATCCATGTCTGTTTGCGGACAACCGAGATTATTAGGTCCGGACACATTCTGGATATATCCCCAAATGAGGAGACGTTAACCTACGACGAGAGGTTTAATTGTGGAACTTTACAGCTAAGAATTAAACTTTGTTTGGACAGAAGCTAATTTTGACTGGAAACTTTAGATTTTAACTTGAATTCGTGTATTTAATGCTGCCTGCCTAGCATGACCGATTTATATCGCGTGATATAGCGTTTTATCACGTTTAACTGTCAAAAAGACAAAGGAATTTGACAGTTCAGTGTCGATAAAATGCTATATCACGCGATATAAATCGGTCATGCTGGGCAGGCTGGTATTAGATCAGGGGTTATCAAAGTGGGGGGTGCGCCCCCCAGGGGGGTGCAAAAACTTTCCAAAGGGGGCGCGGGCTACCTGTATTTATAGTTAAGGGCCTTATTTAGAGATAACCAAGAAACAAGCAACGTCTGTTGGTAGGTATGACGTTTGTATGCCTATTGAAAGCGCCTTCTCAACGCACTAACCGCAGCGATCGGTTAGTTCGGGCATCTCGTACGTGAATGCACCCTCCCACGCGCCGACCTTAAAATTGTCTAGGTAGAGGGGGCGCAGATATTTTTTAACTTTAAAAATGGTTATCAGATCGCCTGAGACGTATTTTTGGCCATATCTCCGAGGATTTTGGGAGAACCGAGATGGGAATAGTACCAAAAGTTGAGGAATTTATCGAAACACGTGTGTTCACGTCGTCTGAATTTTGAAAATCTTCTGGTAACTTTTAGGAATTTTGCGAAAATCTGGTTTTTGGGGGGTGTTTGTATACTAAATTGTAAATATTTCGGGAAAAAAATACCGAAGAAAAAATGAAAAAAATGGGTACTAGGGTATTAGTTTGGCTACAAAATGAAGACAAAATTTTGAAAATCAGTTAGTAATTGTGACTGTAGGTAGGTGGTCCCTGTGTGTCCTTACATAAAAAGTGATGTAGCTTCTATGATTATTGAGCGATAGTCATGGTAATAGTATTAAAAGATGTAGAAGCAGACGAGAAGTGCATTCGTTGGAATTTTGAAAATCAGTTAATAATATTTCGGCCGCGTCGAGGCAGTCAGCGGGCGGCCTCGACGCGTAACTTTAAAAATATATAAAGATTTTGCATTTGATTTGATTTTGGTTTTGGTTTTCGTAAATTTTTATATTCTTTTTTAATGCAATCGCTTTCAGGATGTATATATATATATATTTTATTTATTAGGAAACTCAACAGCTTCTTTGCTACAATCACGCTTAAAATATAAACTTAAGAATTACACTTATCCAATAACAGAGTTTCACCGCATGTTATAGTAGGTACTACAGGCAAACTGAATATATAAAAATTAAGTAGGAAAAAAAATTATAAAAAATTAGACTAAAATACAAACTTAATGAGGCAAGAGGTGATTGGCAGAATTAATTCATTTTATATTTAAGTTTGAGATATAATAATTATAATTATAAATATAAAAAGAGACAAAACAAAGACAAAACAAAAACAAATAAAATAAAAAAAATTATAAAACAGTATTAAACATATATATCATGCTAAAATAATATAATTAACTAAATAAATAAATGCTTGCTTCACGAAACTGTCCAAATGTAGTAATTGTATGCTAACTACAATGTAGTAAGTATGCTACACTTTAGACAGTTTCGAGATAAGTGCACGCTTGAAAACACACATGTAAAACATTGATGCTTCTTTTTGGTACTAATATAAACTTACCAAAGAAATGCAACAATATCTTACAATTCCATCTCATCTGTCAAATGAAAGCGATTGCGATAGATTTTTAAATTAGACAATTTAGCCCCCAGTCCACATCCAGCTAATCTCCAATCCCCATCAGTAAAGGAGTTGGTTCTCGTTTTTATTTTAAAATATCTTCCATATAAGTACTTGACATGCCTTTTTAATTTACAAGCATTTCAAAGGAATTCTCAATTACCACATTATGAGAACTTCTTGTGATCCAGACGAAAACTCTTTCCAAACATCACTTTTGTTGAGCAAGTATAATAAGAAAACTTTGTCTTAGAAGTTTTAATAACATTGTTGGACATATTTCATCCTAGCTTCCATCATCCATCAAACCACGCACACACACTTACAATTAAGACAGTTATTAATACTGTTATTAAAATGTATGAAGAAATGTTTGGGACACAGTTTTCTCTGCTCTATTGATAACCATGTCTATAACATCCATATTTTTTCACATCACGCAATTAACTTTTTTAAATAAGCAATAATAGGGCTAATAATGGTTTCGCTGGTTGTGATAGGGTTAATAATAGTAGGATTGGCTAAGTAAGCGAAAGGAGTTCCTCTATTATCGTATTACACATTATTATACACATCACATTGGCCGAAAAGGGTTTATTTCGCCCTTTGTTTAGAACCCTTTAGAAAACGGCCTAATTAACTCACGTGTGGGACTAACTATGTAGATCAAATTTTTTAGTTTCCAAAGTAAACTAACAATAGCTACCTGAGATTTTGACAACATACAAAAATTACAATATTATGTGGATAATGTTGTGGGTTACAGTATAACCTTATAGTTATTGTGGTACTTTGTATTATTGATTAGATACTTTTAATTAGTTAATACAAATATTGTAACTGTTCGTTATCAAACAAAATAAGAAAAAAGCCAGCGTTATTTCGCGGGTTCGATTTCCGTCCGAGATTAATTGATATGGTGCGAGTCGAATTTTTTCTAGTATATTGTTTAGTATGTATAAAAATAGCATTGGGAATGCGAAAATCTCAAATTAAAAAAATATATTGCTATTTCATCTTTATCAATTGTCAAAATATCTGGAAAGGTATTTCTATTGAATGTAGAGGTAATTTCTCACATTGGTGAAATAACGCTGGCTTAAGGCGTAAGAGCAGGATATACTAGAAGAAATTTGACTCGGTAGCTCAGCGATCAGGCATTGGACCGGATATCAAATGGTCGCGGGTTCGGTTCCCGTCCGAGAATTGATCTGGTGCGAGTCGAATTTTTTCTAGTATATTATTTAGTATTGTATGAGAAAAATATATTTACAATATTAGCTATTTGCCGAGTTAACACAGGAGCTAATATGTATTATTATGTATGGTAAGAATTCATTACAATAGTACCTACCTACCTACTAATAATAATTTTAATTCTACCCTGTAATAGATTACCTATGATTCGATAGTACATAAAACAATAATAAAATTCAATCAGCACCTATAAATCTCACGGGAGGCAAATTCAATGGAACATGCGCATTACCGGGACATATTGGCCTGATTCGGTGGAACATCCATTTTGCTATTGGATTTCGTTTAGTTATTAAATTAACCCCAATACGGTTCTGTACCCTTAGCACGAACAGCTATCGAAAAAAATAACGCACGTAAAATCATTCGATAGTGCAATTTAGTATGGAAAATTTGTACAACGCCATCTACCGCCGAATAGCGAAACTAAAATTTCCATAGATAATTCTCTATCGAGTAATTTTACGCACGTTTTTTTTCTCGATAGCTGTTCGTGCTAAGGGTACAGTACCCTTAGCACGAACAGCTATCGAAAAAAATAACTCGCGTAAAATCATTTGATAGTGCAATTTAGTATGGAAAATTTGTGCAACGCCATCTACCGCCGAATAGCGAAACTAAATTTTCCATAGATAATTTTCTATCGAGTAATTTTACGCACGTTTTTTTTCTCGATAGCTGTTCGTGCTAAGGGTACTGGTCGCAGGGTCGTCAAATTTCGGTTGCCTAAATGACAATACGAACGAGTATGCAATGCAACTTCACTATTATAATGAAAAAAAATATTAAAAGAAAATAATGGAGGCGGAAATTATTTTACGTTTAATTTACAATCTTCATAGTCTGGGGTTTCCTTACACATTTAACTAGCCGATCGACCTTTCCGTCTTCCCTGGGAGATAATTTCCAATGCAAAGTAAACATAGGTAGGTACTTACCTGTATAATTAATTTACTTATTGATAATTTTATAAAAAGTAAAAAATCACAAATCAATCGTAGAGAAAAAACAATTGAAAATAAAGGCCCGCCACCGTAGAAAAAAAAAACAGGTCAATGCCCGCCACATACAAACGGAATTTTTCGGAATTCCAAAACGAAATATCGATTCGGAATTCCGAACACAGCACATAATTATAAACTATGGACTCACACATACAGTAGTATTAACTAAACTAAATTCTAAATTATTTACAACTAAATTCAAACTACTCAACTTTAAAAAACCTGCCTCTAAAAAGCAAGAAATAATATTCAAATCACTAGATACGCATTATCATTGAAGTAATAAAAAACACGTTCATTGAAGTCGGGTGGGGCAAGAGTACAAATTACATTTTTTAATTCTAAAAGCCCAAATTGAATATTAATATAAGCGAAATAGTTTGGCATAATAGCATTCTAGCCTTCCCCCTTTCGGAGCAAGCTAGAATGCTATATTCTGTTGTGCATATAGGAAAAAAAAAACGCATTTCTTAAATTATAAAATAATTAGTAAGCATTCAGTTTCTAAGCAATGTACTTAATTAAAATTATTGTTATGTTTTCCTACAGGGGTGACATGTTCGCTAACGAACAAACCCCTTTAATAAATAGAAAGAAAAAAAAACTAAAAGCCCCACCCACACACCACACCACACCACACACCACACCACAGCAAGCACACCACCACACCACACCACAGCATTGTCCAATTTATCGAACTACTTTAAGAAAGGAACTGTATTAGAAACTAAGAGAAATTGTTACAATGAGAAAAGAAAAAACAGTATTAATAAAAAAAGAATATGATATATGCTATAAAGCAAGTATAAAAAAGAAAAAGATAAGAAAAAAAAAGATGAGAATGGCAAAAAAGGTCCTGCCAAAAAGCGGGGAGCAGCTGCATAAAAAAAAAAAAAAAATTATCGAACTATGCGGTCGAACCACGTGGAAACAGGAAAACTTATTTGATGGAACGTTGGTATCGAAACTGAATTAAATGCAACTTTGTATACTCTTGTATTTTCGATGCGCGACATACCTAAACCACTTTAGTAATATTTATTAAAATTATGTCCTGTCCATTAATATAAATATTATTAAATATATTTATTTATTATTAAATATTCTCTTTAATTTGTCAGACTTAACTGCAACATTAAAATAAGGTGTTATGACATTTTTATGATAATGAGCCAATTAATGAGCGGTTTTCTGACAGCTGAGAATTTTAGTTTATTTTATGTTGATAGATGGCGCTATTCAACTAGGTAGTTTTATTTTTTTATTTTACCTAGCAGCTGAGTATACTACTTAATTATTCAACACCTGACACTGGCAAAAATTACTCCCTGAAGAGGAGTAGATTGCCATAACAACGTCAAAAATTGGCATTGACTCCTTTCATCCTTTGCTTTTTTCTTAAAAAGTTACGTACTTAGTTGAACAACGACATCTAGCCGTCTTTTAGGTATGTTTTAGGTACTACTTTTTTTTAAACTGCCTTTTGAAAACCGGTTATTAAAATGCCAGTCGGTCCATAAACAATCACAAATAAATCTCCTATACTACAAAATAAAGAAAAAAACATCACTTTCCTCTATTAAAAATTACCAGTTTATGATCGACTTCCTTTCCAGTGAAATTGACCTAACTACGCGCTTCCGGTGCCGGAGTGCCGGCAACAGGTCGCAGTTATAAATTTAACCGCCGTGCACTATATGTCAGTTAAGCAGTTAAGTTGAAGTCCGGTCACATTACAGCATACAAGAAAATACGACCAACATTTGAAGATACAACAATATAACTAAGCCATAAATTATTTTGAAAAAAGAAATATTTATGTAGCTTACTTCCGCAAACAAAACATGCAAGAAAGGAGATGCAAAGCCCGCCCGCCCGCAGAAATATGCACATTCACACCACAAATTATAAGTGCACAATACCTGCATTTATCAAGACAGCAACACACCTTGCACCTTCACCAATTAGGCTACTCTACACGTGTTTCGCCCCAACCCGGAGCATCCTCAGGAGCTAGATCGTGCGTAAACCAACACCGAATCACGCACGATCTATCTCCTGAGGATGCTCCGGGTTGGGGCGAAACAGGTGTAGTGTAGCCCTTATATTTTGTGTAGTATTGTGCACTTTTATTTTGTGGTGTGCATGTGCATATTTTTGCGGGCGGGCGGGACGGTGCATCTTGCATATTTTGTTTGCGGAAGTAAGCTACATATATTTCTTTTTTCAAAATGTTTTGGGACTTCCGCCAAGTGACGCCTGATTCAATCAAATAAGCACATAAAGACGTTCTGTACGTATACCTAATGCTAATATTGTACTAATAACACTTTATAAGGCGAGGCCAGTTCACGAAATTTACTCTTTCACTATGTCTTTAGAATTAGGTTGAATATGGCATAACTTTAATTGACGCTTCGTCAGAAATTTGACCAATTTTAGTACATTTTTATTGATTTCTGAAATACTGGATCATTTATTAAAAATGTACTCGGTTATTGTGTTAGATCGATAAAAAAGCTATCCTTTTTGCATAAAAAATCATATCACTGTCGTTGAAAATTACGAAATCTGACGATTTGAAATTTAGTTTTATAAGTTTTTATGGTGTTATTCAGGATTTTTTTACAGAGTTACCATGCCATTTTTCAATATTCTGTTCGGTTAATTTGCTTCTTTGTTTCTTTTTCAGTCTACAGTAATTTTTGTGAAGTAGAATTTTACAACAGTTCTTCACATTGGAAGTTCAAAAATTAGACTTTTCATCAGATCGTGAACTAGCCTCGCCTTAAGACTGGAATAGAATTAACTACAAAGATTCAATGTGCATATGATACACGTAGTTTAGAGTCTGCTACGGTCGTATGTTTTTAAAGGTACTAACATAATTACCTACCTACCTCTAACTAATGTATAAAAGTTATTGGTGAGAGTAGTCTGGTTTTTTGTTTTTATATGGAAACGCTGCATAGGCAAGCTTAAACGCTTCAGCAGCTTTGTGGAATTAAAATTGAAAATTTTAGAGAGGCAGTAGTTACTTGAAAATATAGATCGTGTTCTATAAAGCTCAGATAGGTACCCTGTTACAAGGTTAACTAAGTAGCTCGCCACTCGCTTCCCGCCTTTATTGGCTGGCATTTTGGCACAAACTCTGCTACTCTATAATCTGAACTAAACTTACCATAGTAATCTTCTTCTTCTAATCTAACCTGACATGATATTGTGGTAAACAAAAGGTTTTTTAAAATATCACCACGTTTTTTTTCCATACGTAGGTACTACTCCGAAAAACTGTAGTAACTAAAGAAAAAAAATTAAAGCTACGAAATTCTTCGCGTCGCTTTCGCCCTTTTCTCGTGTCTCGAGTTGTTTTTGACCAGTGATAAAACGTGGTTGTTGACGTTAGGTCTCAAAGTAAGGCTCAAGGACCCGACAATGAAGTAACCCCAATCTTCCGAATATTGAGCTGAAGACAGTGAGACCTATCGAGAAAAACCGATGGCGGAAAAGATCTAGACCGGATGAGCGAACCTAGATACAAAAGGTGGATATCTATATCTATATAAATCTACCCAAAGTTTACTTGTTTAGAGTGAACTGTCTTTAGTGCCTGAATCTCCACTTTTACTCAGTTACTGGGTGATAAATTATTAATTCTTCTAACGGTAGTTCAGAATTCAGATACATTAACAAATTCCGTAGCTCCCAAGCCAAAAGGTTAACAATTCAATACAATTAGGAAGCCCTCGGGACGAGCTGGGACTGACAGGGATCGAAATCGTTACCCTTGTTTAATAGACGATGAAAGACGAGAGTAATACATTAACATGATTTAGTTAATTCAACAGCTTGCCAATTCCTTGATTATTTTTTGATTGACGCTTTGGTTTAAAGCACTGATCAAAAGAGACTCTGGTGTATCAATATCAATTGAAGAGATGCTGCGGTGCATCAGTTTGTTATTTCATGAATTCGTTGTAAATACAATTTACATTCGCCTTTATGAAAAGTTTTTTTTTCTATTGTGGCGATTGGGTTAGTTTAACAGTTTAGTTGGTTTCAATGATTAATTCTTTTTTAAATATCCATAGGTATATAGAATTAAATTTCGCATTGATTCAATATCGCACAGCTCACCACTGGAGGAATCGTAACAACATAGTTCTTGTGACGTAGACACCTGCTAAAAAGGAATTTCGAAATTCTCACTGGAATAAAAAATTCCATGCCGATGAGGTGACGGGCGCAGTTAGCATTGCTATTATAATTTAAGAGGTGAGAATCGAATTTAAATATCAGCAACCAATTTATTCTTGTCACTGCTTTTAAGAAAAAATATCCAATAAGTTTTATGGTAGGTACCTAAACAGTCACAATGTTAGATGTAACTTACTTACTCACGGATGTTGTAGGTCAATCGGATTGTAAGCACAGGCAGCAAACAGCGAGAGCCTCCGTGCCAATATTGCTACTCGTAAGTAACATTCTCTGTAAACGACTAGAAAATTGGCTTACTATTTCATTTGTGACAAAGCTTATACTTTCACGAATTGCAAATAATATTTTCTTTTCAGCGATACTTTTGAGAACAAACGGAGATCGACATTGTGTTGAACATTTTTAGTACTAAAAACACAATTTAGAATCATAAATACAATAGATAATATAAACTACGCTATATAATTTCTATGTATCCTGCTTCTAGGCTCTTGAATGTATGTATCCTGCTTCTACCGATAATAATACCTTACTTATACAGGGTGATATCGAAGTCATTGGCAATCTTCTAACCGTGATATTGATAACTGTGGCCGGGAAAATCGACTCATGGGGGCATTTACACCGGTCAATTTTCCGGGCCACTTGCTATAGGCAACTGTAAGGTTACTGTATATTACTTTAATTATTGGTCGTGATGAACCATGTAGTATACTAAATTTGTATGTTTATTCCATTAAAAGTACTTAAACGGTAGTTGTAGTAATCAGGTGACTGTTTATTCCGTTAAAAGTACTTAAACGGCAGTTGTAGTAATCAGGTGACCGCAGTTGCTCCTACCACGCCACGCATAACTTTTAAATATGCGGTGACAGGGTGGAGGAGCACTCAGTCGTACTCAAGTCGTCACAGTGAAAGGTTGAACGGTGAAATAAGTGTTTTCAATAAAGTTGTAATACCAGGAGATTTTTGATGAATTTGTTGTGACACGCTATTCCTGCTGGAGAGATACCACTGTTTAAGGTCAGGTATTAGTGTATTTCAATACTGTTTAAATTGGTAATATTACTACTTTCCCATGATATCGAGTGATTGTATGCTGTGTGGATTCTTGAATTCTTGTAAAATACCAAAATTTATTACACATTAATACAATTAAAACTAGAACTTTTAATTGCTCATGATTTTTATTTTGATCCCTTTTAACTTCAGAAGTGAGATAAACGAGATTTCCTTAGAATTCTCGCTTATCCTGCCCGCACAAAATAAATAAAATGGAGAATTCCACTTAAGCATACTATAATTAGAGGGAGAAACTATTTATAGAAATCATTAATTTAATTAGATTTTCGTATAAGTTTTTTTTTTTGTTGTGCTAATCGTCTATGAATCGAAGGCGTTGATTACGTAACATTTTTTTTCTCTCTGTCTAAGATAGTTTTCTCTTTTGATGGCTTTTAATTACAATACGGGTTTAGTTTTAATAAACCGTTTTGTTGGTACTGATGTGATACTAATATTACCAATATAACAGTTAAAGTTGGAAAATAACAGTCCTCTTAAGACCAATTTAGCATTTTTTCGTCGCTGCTGTCTCTTTGCATTGAATAGAAATAAGATCACGTATAACGTAACATTGATTAATCCTTGGGTAAATTAAATATATATAATTTAATGGATGATTAAGCCATTGTTGAATATTATTTACAAAAGTAACTGAACGTAAAGAACGGAACTATAATTTTTAGTATCTAGATTACGGATTTTGTACAATCATATTTAATAATTCAGCTGTCTAATTAATTAAATATTATGTTAAGACTATTCTAGATTTGTTGGGTGATTAATACTGATTCATCATATCAGCCGCACGACACCCACTGCTGGGTATATTATATTAATAATGATTAATTACAAAAAATGTGTAAGTTTCAGCAATGAAAAATGCACATAGCAAATTGGAAGTTGAGTGCAAGTCTCGTAGCAACAATTTTGACTCCAACTGATGCTGTTGAGCGTCCATTGAAACACGACACGTTGGTTACGCGAAATTTCGAATCGTAATAGTGACACGAGTGAGGGAGCGGAAGGGAGCCTGAAAAAGTCGGACAAAGCCGCAAGCGCTCGGTATGTCTTATTTACTTACGCTGTTTATATAATTAGCGACACGAGTGAGGGAGCGGAAGGGAGCCTGACATAGTCGGGCAAAGCCGCAAGCGCTTGGTGTGTCGTATGTAAGCTGTTTATATATTTTAAGATGCAGCTGTGAGGGCGTAAGGCATCATCCTTAAGAGGCTGCTGCTGTTTTTATTGGCTATCAAATGGCTATTAATAATATTTAATGTTTCAAATATTTGCACGCTGTATACATACGGCAGCATGTAATGGCACATTTTATGTTAAAGACCTTTGTTTCACCACATGTTTGCAAATAAACAATTGATTTGATTTGATTTGATTTGAGGCCGTACAACGCTAGAAGGATTTTTCATAGTAAGAATTATCGAAATTATTGTCCTTATCACATTTTTTTTAATTAATAACGAATAAACTATTTCTTATTTTTGACTGTTATTAAGAATAACTAGAGAGCTAACTAAGTCTTGTTTTAATTATATTTCTAGACTATAGGTCTATTATTGGTTGTCACATTTATGTTCTTCGTAACTCTTGGGATCGATGAATTAAGTAATACTATGTAATCTTGTTCAAAATGTGTATTTGACGTTGTACGGCCCCTTAACTAACCGTAAAGCCACAAGCGCTCGTATGTTGTATATTAATATGTACGATTTAAGACGCAGCTGTGAAAGCGTAAGGCGTCCGTAGTCAACAACTAGTAAAATATTCAGACGGCGATATTTTGAGTAAGGAAGCGGACGCCTGAAAGTCGGCTAAAGACGCAAGCATTCAGGCTGGTTTATACGATATCAAGAATCAAAACTCAAACACTTGAGAGAGACTTCATCAATTAATATATCATTTGAAAATAATTGCAAAAGATTAAGAGTTGACCTTAATATTAGTTAGTTTTATTAATTATTAAATAAAGCAAAAGTGCGCAAATGCTTAAATATAATAATACGAATAATTTGAGGATAAAGAAATCATCCTAACATTTAAATAGCCTTAGGTAGACTATAACTTTTCTTTGACATGAAGCTTGTTTCTCAATATCATATTTTTCAAAAAAATATCAGAGTATTATCAAGTGAATGCAATTATATTTTATATTTATTCATTGTCTGCTGTAAGAAATAAATACTTAACTAAGTAATAAAATCATCTAGAGTAGGATTGACTTTAGTACGAGGCTTGAATCTGATAGCAATCTTTATGAAAATAATATCAATGCGAGTAAATGAGCAATATTCGGCTAGACTTAATCTAAATTACTTACCTACCTGTTTGTATTCTTCCAATTATTTGCAGACTCATTGATACTAATGCATATTTTTTTTTTTCGAGAGATTCACTTTCTCTCATGAATATCGGCTGATAATCTGAGTATATTGATGTCCAATACAATTCAGTTTGTTTATTCTTAAATTGGGAATTTTTATTGTTATTATTTTTTAATAACTGTTCTCGACTCTGTTGTTTTAAAAGCAACTAAAATGATTGCAAAAGTTTGTAAGGTAATTTTTAACAAGTTTTCTAGATTATAATATTATTATCATTTCTATTAAATCTAAATCATCAGATTGTTTTATCATCATTATTGTTTAATCAATCACTAAACAATCATGTTTTTTAAGTATTATTTGATAACGATAGATCATTAATTGCTGTAAAATATGATACGAAGGAGGACGTCTATAGTAGGTTCTTTCAAAAAATGATAGGTATTGATGCGAAAAACGAACGATAAAACCAATAGAAACGTAGGTAGATAGATAGATAGATAAAGTTTTATTCATAAACCACAACAACAACAACAATAGGTACACTTGAGAAAATGCAAAAAAAAATGTGATACCTTAAGTTACTCTAGATATTTGCAATTCATAACTTATCCATACTTACTTCAAAAATCCCTAACATGTCCTGGGTCTGCTGGAACCTGGAAGAAAGCTCTCCTTACAATCATTTAATTAATTATTTCTCTGCAACTGTTTTGTGAGTACACTAAAGAGCAAATACCTAAGTATGCTAAATTTAAATCCTCTTTAAATGTATTTACTGCAACCAATTGAGTCCAGAGTCCAGCCATGTATTATTGCCAATTAGAGCTATACCTACCGTTCTTTTAATATAGTAATAATTCAATTTCAAATATTATTTTTATCAATTTTACTACAGTATGATCAGCTTATGCATCTGTTGCCAAGTTATTTAATTAGTAAGTCATAGAATATGATGCCATTTATAATAGCTTATTGAGCGTATATATATTTTTAAATGGTCATGGTGAGCAATGACCTACTCTACTGAAGTTTACCGGTAATAAAAGAAAAATAATAAAATTCATTTAATTCAGATAACAATAAATTGATCCAATTTGATGAAAAAAAATTAATTGACATCAATAAGAAAAGAAATAATTACAAATAAATCTTAAATAAAACTATAATATTCATAATACACATTGATACGACAGTAATTTTACTATACTTAATATTAATTCTAATTCTTCCTTTACGTTCCTACTAATATAATATTGAAAACAAAACTATTGTGCCTTTTATTTCGTAATCTGTATGCAATAAGCAAAAATAATGCTATTTAAATAATGTGTATTAATATTTCAAGGTAATAAAATTAAAGTGAAATAACATATTTCTAAAGCTTTCATAGGTGGTAAGTTTAGCCTAATAAGGTATCTTTAAATTAGTCAATGTACCTGTATTATCTAAGTACTTGTTACAATATTGTTTATAATATGAAATGAATTTTGTAATGAAAAAAATTAAATGAAATTTCGTAATCAACGTTACAATTTCTAGACAAAATAATTATTTTCGTATTCATCGCACTTTATCTCCGATACCGTATTGTTAAAGTTTTAAATTAATAAAAGAAAAAAAAATTCTCACATCAATCATTTAGGTGTAACTTGCCCTGTTATTACGCCCCTCCTATTTGTTGGCGCTCTAAACTTAACATTAAAAAAAACAAGAATATCATTCAATAAACTGTGTTCCTTACCAACTTTATGAAAAAAAAAACTCGATTAATGTATTTTTTGTAATCAAATAATGGAAATAATTAAGTATTGTGGGTATAAGGCTTCAAAAACAAATTTGGCGCCATTCCAATAGTCGAAAATAAAACTTATATGTTGCACCAGTAATTGGTGAAAGCGTGCCAATATTTTAATAAAAGGTACTGAGAATAATAGCTATAATTTAACTGTTGTCTATTAAATTATTGGCATAAGGTGTATCAGTAATTTGATCGGTACATGCGAATAATAGGTTGAAGGATACCAAAAAAATAGACTGTGGGTCTATTTATTTATACATGAATATAATGGTGTATGTATGGTGGTAATAGCTTAAAACGACATACATACAAAATACTAAAAAAAGAATATCTGTATTGTTTATTGCATGTAACACTCACAATAGTTATTTTAAATAGTGTTACTGATGTCAATAGGTAAAAGTTTATTTTGTATTGAATTGCTTTAAATACCAATAACTGGGTAATTTACCCTGCTTATTTTTTATTTGAGTAGTTCGAGACGATTCATGAAACTAGATGAACTCTTCACAAAACATTTAAGTAATTCTGTAAACTCATGCACGGCCCTAGTGATGACAGTGCTACTCATTAAAATGAAATAATAATAAAAAAAACCTCTTATCATGATTTTTCTTGTTCCTCGTGACTGAGGGTCGCGATAGCATGAAGTAACTACTTACTTAGTAGGACAAATCAATCTGCGTTTAGAACATGTTATATCGGGCACCGTAGGTACTGGGAAAACTTAAAGCAGATAGATAGTAAGGGTGGCGTTTGTGTGGGATTATAGCTAATTACTTTTGTACATTGATTGATAATACATAATATGATTTGTATTTGGACTCTGTGTGCCCGCTATGGGAAGTAAGATTTCCAAAATACTGATTACTAAAATCATTTATTACTTAGTGTTTATTCTGATTGAGTTTTTTAAATGTGCAGTTATATTCGAGGAAGGTACCTCCACATAACGTACTATGTGTGTAGTGGAGTCACTTCTACGACAACTAAACTCTTCTTTAGTAGGTACATAATAACATTAACATATCCATTGTATGCTAATGCATATAACTAAATAAAAGGTTAACCTGGTTAAATCAGTAAGGGTAAATTAAAAACCATTACTAATTTAAATGACCTTCAGAATACTTGGTTAATAATAAAAAAAAGTTGATTGATGTAGGATATCTATTTTTTATAAGATGTAGCAAATTTCACTCTTACTAAGTTGTGTCACAAAATACATAATAGTACAAGTGTTATGTACAATAACTACTAAAAGGAAAGAGAACTTTTTCTATATTGATGATTACAATTATTGGATACCATAATAGTTGATGACATGAATCATCTATTGCTGAATATGCATTTTCTGCCACTGTTTTATACTAACTGGAGCACTGGGTGCACCCCAAAGTTATCTCAAGCCAAATTTTATTGAAACGTCTACTCTAAGCAATTAACGCTGCCCATAGCCATAGCGACGCCGCTGCGAAAGCAACGCCCTCATTCATTTATTTTTTTATTTTTAATATATGGTATAAAAATTATAAAAGTATTTCTAGCATTACAAATGGTATGAGAAATATATAACATTTTACTTAATAAAATATTATACATATTTACAGACATTATAACTTCAATTTTCTATTTTAATGATCCTTTTACGGCGTTTTGATGACTTTTTGTTGATTGTTAGTAGGTACTTTTCTAAACCAAGTTTTTATTGGAGACAAATATTGAAATGCTGACACGTAACTAATTATTCTGAGTCTTAAGGAAATAAAATAAGTTTGTAACAGGTAATGATAAGAAAATATATTTTTAAGTTTGCAATCTTTATAATTCGGTGCAATATTAACTCTTAAGGTATACTTACGTCAATTTTAAATTAATTTCTAAAGTATCTCTAATATAAAATCTCAATTAATTTTTGTGTAACTGTTTTTATGAGTGCAATAAAGAGTATAATATAAATAAAAACGTAATTACGCTTTGTGTCATGCAATAAATATCTGTTATATAATTAAACAATAGTTATGATCTTCGCAAAAATGCGAAATATTTTGTTGGAAGGCTGCAATTTTTCTTCTAATAAAATTATGTTTTTATTTAATAATATTTTATGACTAATTGTCTGGATGTACTCAGAATTATACGAATAAAATCACAAAGAGATTGTTTTACGCGAAGGGACTCGCTCTAGCAGGATGGCCGACTGTAAGGTTACTGTATAAATTACTTTAATTATTGGTCGTGATGAACCATGTAGTATACTAAATTTGTATGTTTATTCCATTAAAAGTACTTAAACGGTAGTTGTAGTAATCAGGTGACTGTTTATTCCGTTAAAAGTACTTAAACGGCAGTTGTAGTAATCAGGTGACCGCAGTTGCTCCTACCACGCCACGCATAACTTTTAAATATGCGGTGACAGGGTGGAGGAGCACTCAGTCGTACTCAAGTCGTCACAGTGAAAGGTTGAACGGTGAAATAAGTGTTTTCAATAAAGTTGTAATACCAGGAGATTTTTGATGAATTTGTTGTGACACGCTATTCCTGCTGGAGAGATACCACTGTTTAAGGTCAGGTATTAGTGTATTTCAATACTGTTTAAATTGGTAATATTACTACTTTCCCATGATATCGAGTGATTGTATGCTGTGTGGATTCTTGAATTCTTGTAAAATACCAAAATTTATTACACATTAATACAATTAAAACTAGAACTTTTAATTGCTCATGATTTTTATTTTGATCCCTTTTACAACTTTAGTCGACTAGGGCTTTTTATCGACAGTTGCCTTTAAAATCGAATTGACACCTCATTGAAATTAGGTATGCTATTTCTATTTTACAAGCGATTTTCGATAAAAAAGCATTGTTCGTCTAAATTCGCCTAGCACCCGCGTCGCCCGGAAAATCGACCTGTGAAAGTTATCAGTATTGCGGTTAGATTCTTAGTTTGAAGGATTATCAATGACTTCGAGGATAATTCGTCTAAGCTTCGATTTTCACCCTGTATAGAAATTCGTTTTCGATCTATGGGAGTACGATCCATTGGCAAAATACCACTTAAGTACATACCAGTTCAAAATGCCATCTTCGTAAAAATGCACGTTACTGAATATAATAATGGCAATAAAAATAACAAGAATACCCACAGAGCAATATCTCGCTTGCTCACAATCCGAGGCCACGTTCATCTTCAAGACAACGTCCCCACGTGTGTGGGGAAGAACGCCAAAAGAACTCTTTGTACCTACGATATTTGTCTGTTTCTTTTGATGCAACCCCTTTAAATGCTGTGACCTATTTCGTCAATTGTTTACAACCCTCCTTAGTTGACAAAGTGAAGTACAGTAGATTTATTTTACTTGAGCAAATATAATAGTTTTCACAGTAGGGACAAAATAATAATTATATAAAGGACAAGGACTCATATCCATCGCTGTTCTTTAACTTATCAGCCTTCAAATTATTGTTACCCAACTTTCCTGTAGTGCCCGTACCTCAATTGTTAACGAACTAGTTTTATAAATACCAATCATTTAACAAAACAGCAATAAATTCATTTCACGAAATTATAACTAGAACAAAGGTTGCGCCATCCAATCTTTAGAATAGCAAACAATAATGACCACTGATTTCCTAGGACCGCACCCCGAGTTGGGTTACCATCTGACCGTTTAAATCCGGTCTTGATCGGATTTTAAGAGCTCAGGCCGGAATCTGCCCGGATTTCATTCGAGACCGGATTTTTCAATCGTGCTTGGTCAAAACCATTACACCATCATTGATTGTAACGATTTTGTCTAAACCATCATCGCCGCACAGCTCGGAGTGCGCGGCGCGCTATGCACGCCGCGACTAGGCTCTATGTATGGGGTGGTTTCCTGAAAGATGCCCATAATTTTCTTATTAGAAACCACCCACTTGTGTAAAATTTTACAAAAAGTAAAAGATAAATTTAAAGCTACAGCAGATAATATTATAAGTTGTGCCTAATGTAAATGGCCTACATTTTTTTTATTTGAGTCTAAGACCAAACTTTTGTCCAAAAAACAGGATTTTCAATCTTTTGGGACCGGATTTCTGAATTTTGGGCCTGGTAACCCTAATCCCGAGCGAATTTTAATGGAGAAATCCTACGTGCAATTCGGAACGTATAACGTCTATTTCTCGAGTCGGTCAAGGAAACATATCGGCAGCAAGCCCTTATAGGCCGCGAACGCCACGAAAGATTGTTTACATATCGAATGTTCTCTATTGACTTACGAAAAAATAATAATGCTAATATTATGCAACAGTTAAACACCGTTAATTTTTAAGTATATCTAATAATGAAATGGGAATTTCAGACCACGTGAATGAACAACTTTTACTATGGGGCCAACCAAGGAATCTCGAAAAAAAAACAGCTGTTCCCTAGAAAAGTACAACATCGACTCGACTATAATGTATGGAACAGCAGATTTTTTTTTCGCGATTCCGTGGTTGGCCCCATAGTAAAAGTTGTTCAATCAAGTGGTCTGAAATCCCCTTTTCATTTTAAGATATACTTAAAAATTTACGATGTAGACTAGTCTAGTCAAAGCCAACCCTATTTTACAAACAAGTTTGGTATTTGATGTCTCTGTTGATATGTGAGATTTGACGCAATATTTCGACACCACGGAGTCGACAACAATAATGGTTTTCGTTGGTTGTTGGGACATTCCGTCAACAAGAACATTTACGGAGATAGAATATTTACAATACTTATGTACTAACTTGATGGATTTTTCCAATTCCTCCTTCGTTTGAAGGCTAAACGTTAATGCAATTAATTAGGGCTGTCTGCTGATGGTCACGTAACTAATTCTCGCAGTGTACCATTCATCTTGAGCGGCGACAGGTCCCAGTGAATTATGTTCTTGTATTGAGCAACTTTGGAATTTATTGCTTTTCTCTTAAACATAATCGACCTTTTCTGATACGGTCTCACTTAGAAGGGGTCTATTGTATGTATAAGTAAGTAGCCGAACATCTAAGTTACTACCAGAATAAACTACGAAGTTTCCAAATGAATACTTAATTAACGATTTTAACGAGAATTATTCACAGTCTTCTTTCACAAAGCTGCTGAAGTGTTAAATAAACTTGACTTGTTCTAAATAATCTTAATGACCCAGTCAGTTCGTTACTGGCTTGATTATTCAAGGCTAATTGTTACTGTGACAACAAGCTGAGTTTTCAAATTTAAACCTTCCAAAGAAACCCTTACCTTTTCGAAACGTAAAAATTAACCCCTTTGTCTCTCATTGCCCAATTTGGATTCAACGATCTTAGGATAAGTTTAACGAAACGAAAACGAGTTTTTTATAACTTCATTTTCGTTTTCAAATCTGGGGCTTCTGTGTCACAATTTTGTTTTGAAACTTATTGTGTTGTGTTTTACACAGCTCTTAGAGCATTCAACCAAGTATGTGATGTTATAAGACACGCCTGATTCACTGCATTAAGGGCTGATTTTTCAATCCTTAGATAACAGATAACAGCCAGTTTAAATATTAACCAAATCTAATAAAAGTCATTCAAACCCGTGACAGAAAAATGAATGACAAGCATTTTCACTTTGGCAGTATAATACGCTATCAAACGGATAAAGCTCTATCTAGGCATTGAAAAATCAGCCCTAAAAAGTTTGATTAATTTATTTACGGCCAAATACTTAAATGGTATGTGTATTCTGAATTCTCAGAAAATTACTTTTTTAAGCTTGGTCGTCGTCACAGAGTTTAGATAAGTTATACTGAAACCAAAATATATTTAACTTCCACCTGGTAATGAATGATTGATACCATTGTTTATTTGACACACATTATTAGTTCGTGTTACACATTTATTTGTCAATATCGAATACGGACAATAATTTCAAATAGTGGTTAATTAATACTATCATCATTGGTACAATACAACACACTATATTAGTTTAATTAACGAATGTAATATATTAAAATTACTCTATTACTTCGTTTAATTAACGAATGCAAATGGCAATATAATATACAGATATTAACGTGGAATGTTTTAATTCACTAATAACACATTCCTCAAACTTAAAAAAATGTCACCCAATTACAAAATTAAATGTTAACAGGCTCATAGTAGGAATGAGGATCAACACGACAATTGAATATACCAATTTCGTATATTACATCAAATACAATATTAATATCTGAGTAAATCTCTGTTTAATATTCTCAAATCCATCAAGAAATCACAAAATTATTAAAGATTTAAAAAGACAGTTTAAAAAACACGGCCGGCCCTTGCGGATCATGCGATGACGTCACGTGCCACGATCGCCCGAACAAACACCTGCCGCGCTGCCCAGCGGCGCACGTGGCTGATGACGTCATCAGCCAATCGTGAATTGGGGAGCGTTTTTGAGAATGCAACACGAAAATCGCTCTATCTTCGTCACTTTAGGTCCAATTTCAATAATTCTTTCACTGAAATAATTTATTTTGATGTGACTGAAACTCTACACTACAAACCTCGTTGATCCTCATTGTACAAACACTCTCACACAGTCACAATCTACCTGTGGCTTTAGATTTTTGCCACACCAACTATTGCGCTTTTTCATTAATGCACTTCTACTATATGAACGTAATAAATGGGATGATGGATGACTAATGAATAAAATAACGAAATACTAATAAAAATCGTAAACATATTAAACTTTTAGAGTAGCTTGTATACCTCTTGGTTTTATATATTGCATATTACTAGTTTAATGACCCTTCAAAGTTGGGTGGACAAGTCCATTTAAAAAGTATAAAATTTATCAAAATAAATGATACTTTTAATTAGTCCGTAAAATGTATAGCAAATTTGTCTAAGAAACCATTTTGATAAACACAATATTTAATATAGCTGCCGAACAAGTTTCCTACGCGTTGCATACAAACTAACTCAGGCGTGACGTCATAATTGAGTAGCCGTTAGTATGGAGCGTTTTTGGCGAGTCCATTTGTGTGCATTTCACACTGTGATATCTCGGGCAGTTTTCATGCTAGCGAAATAATTCTTTTACCAATGTTTCTTATTTGAGAGGTAATTTATGTAACATAAAATAAAAAAAGTTGTCATCATCCCAATTGATGTGACATGGTATGTACTTAATTTCAGCTACTTCTGAAGATTCAGCTTTTCTAATTTAATTTTTGCACTTTATGTCACCCGCTTAATATCGAAATCTCGAACACGTTCTCAGGTTGGCTGGAAGAGATCTCTTTTAGAGATAAGTCCTCCTTTGTGTACATATCTCAATTTATTTTTGTGTAACTGTTTTTATGAGTGCAATAAAGAGTATAATAAGATGTCCGTACAGCCGCACGGCTTGAATCATTGTTTGTGTCATCTTACATACGATATAGAATAAGCATTGCTTTTATAGACTCGCTTAGAACTGTTGAATGTGCTCCAGTTTTAGTGCTCGTCGTATATTTTTATTAGCGTGTTAAACTGAGAGGTAACATTCCTAGGTTTATTGACGTATAGTAGGTACATTGGAGTATGTTCTCTGTCTCTCGAGGTATACGTATATTTGTCAATACAATAAAACTTCGGCAAACGCACCAATGTTTTCATTTTATTGTCTTATAGTGTGTCGATTTATTGAAAGGAAATATGACCCTTGGTAGTACGTTTTAGACCATTTCTACCAGAGTTGTGTCACTATACAAACAGGGCAATATTATAAAAAAACTTATGCGGCTGTTTGCACATTTAAAAAAAAAGATTTAAAATATGCAAACAGCGTTCTTTCATATGATACCCCACAAGACCCCTTTTGTAAAAAAAACAGGGACTGCCCTGTTGTAAAAAAAATATTTATTTTTTATTTCTTTCTTATTTTCAAAATAGTTGGACAAACGTCGTCTTAAACTATTCCAAATTTTAAGTTGATACCATTAGTAGTTCTCGAGATATCCAGCTGTGACAGACAGACAGACTGAGTCACACCATAAGGGTTACTTTTTACCATTTTGGAACGGAACCCTAAAAACGTAATTTACCTTATGCCATATGCGTTTGAATCGTGACTGATCACCTTGTTTTGTGTGAATAAAATTAACGAATCGAGCAAATTAATTAACTCGTAGCGCGGTCTGGGGTAAATTGGATCTGTAGGCGTAAATGCCATTTTGCTTGGAGAGCACTTTTAAAATTAAAAGATATAAACCAAATTATCGTATTACATAAATATGCACTGTCAACAAAAATGTGAAGATATTAAAAAACCGGTCAAGAGCGAGTCGGACTCGCGCACCGAAGGTTTCCGTACTATCATAATAAATACACTGCAGAGTAGAATAATAAAATTATTATTGCAGTATTAGGTCAGCGCCATCTCTTGACCGATAGTTAAACCACAGAATATATAATGGTTAAACTAATTTAATTTTTCATAGGTCAGCGCCATCTGTTGACTGGTAGTGGAACTCATCTCATCACATATAATTATTTTAAATTTTTCTCTTTGCAAACTTCGGAGATAGGGGGGAGGGGACGGTAAACTATGCGGCCTAAAGAAAAAGAAAAAGTTTTAAAATATGCAAACAGCGCTCTTTCATATGATACCTTACATGCTCTAGTCGCCCCATTTCAAATTTTTAAGACCCCTTTTCAGTCCCTGTTGTAAAAAAATATTTTTTTTTTATTTCATTCTTATTTGAAAAATAGTTGGGCAAACGTCATCCTAAACTATTTCAAATTTCAAGTTGATACCATTAGTAGTTGAAATAAAACACTTTTAACGGATACTAGCGCGGTTTTATTGAAAGTACTTTGGTAATTAGTTGGTATTTGGTTTGATTTTTGATTTTCCCGACGTTTCGGCACCTTTGCAGCTGCCGTGGTCACGGGGGACTGAAGCTACTTGTGAGCCTACCCTCAAGCGATGAATTTTTTAGAACGTTCAGAAATTAAAATTTATCAAATTTAATTAGTTTAATTTTGGTTTGGTTTTAATTTAATTTTATATGTTAAAAAGAGAGAATCTACTGAAACTACTACCATTTCAAAAAATTGGGAGGCCCCTCCAAGAAAGAAATGGCGAAAGAAAACTTGGAGAGGAAGGCCGACCTCCGTCTTTTATATTAATTAATTTATTTGCAAAAGGAACTAACCGTATCATTAGATCTTACAGTGTGTGTTTGGGGCTTTAGCTTGTGAATGATGGGGTCCCAAGCTGGTGGAATTTTCCAACCATCATCTCTATTGAAATTAGGATATTTATTTATTTCGATAGCCTCGCGGAGCATTCTAGGAATGAATCTACGTTCCCTAGCAAGGATTTGGGGTTTGTCAAATCTAATATAATGGTTGGGCCCCTCAAAGGCGTGTTCACTCACTGCAGACTTGTTATCGCGCCTATGTTTCATGTCAGCTACATGTTCTTTAACCCGGGTCCCTATGCTTCTCTTTGTTTGCCCGATGTAGGAGAGCCCACAGTCACAATCTAGTTTGTAGACACCTGCGGCTTGAAGGGGGATATTACACTTGACAGGTCGTAAGAATTGGTTGATCTTCTTCGGCGGCTTGAAGTAAGTTTTGATTGACGCTCGCTTCAGAATGTTTCCAATCTTGTCAGTGACACCCTTCAAGTATGGTAGGATGGCAGGTTGACGCTCTACTGTGGCTGTTTTGGTGCGTTTTCTGTGACGAAGGCGTGGTACTTGCAACTTGTTGTTACGTAGTACTTGCTTGACGTGCTGAAGCTCAGCAGTCAGGTGTTGTTTGTCACAGATGCCGCGGGCTCTCTGAAACAAAGATTTCCCTACGGTAGCTAACTGTATAGGATGATGGTGAGAGTCACCATTAAGGTATCTGTCTGTATGGGTTGCTTTACGATACACTGTATGGCTCAAGGTTTGGTTCGGATTCCTGATAATGAGAATGTCTAGGAAAGCTAGTTTATTATCTGCCTCTAACTCCATAGTAAATTGTATGTTGGGGTTTATGGAGTTAAGATGGTTAAGAAATGCAGGGACACTGTCTCTAGGTAGTATTGTGAAAGTGTCATCTACGTACCGTTTGTAGAACCGGGGAGTCACTGGTGCTGTGGCTAGTGCTTTCTCCTCAAAATCCTCCATGAAAATGTCAGCAACAATGGGGGATACAGGAGAGCCCATTGCTACGCCATCCACTTGCACGTAGAACTCCTCGTTCCATAACAGATAGCCAGATGTTAGGCATAATTCTAGTAGTTCTGCATATTCAATTGGCATGTTATTATCAACTAGCTTTTTCCTGATGATATTAATGCAGTCCTGTACTGGTAAGCATGTGAATAAGGACTGAACATCAAAACTAACCATAGTTTCATCATCAGCGAGATGTAGATGTTGTATCTCACTGACAAAATGGTAGGAATCTTTTACAAAGGCTGATGTGTTACCTCTCAGTGGTGTGAGTGTTTTCGCTACGTGTTTAGCCAATTTGTAGGTTGGTGAGTCAATTTGGCTTACTATGGGGCGTAGCGGAGCGTTGTCTTTGTGTATTTTCGGTAACCCATACAGTTTTGGCGGTGTAGGGCAGGATGGAATAAGATAATCGACGTCAAGATCTAACTGTTCTGAATGTTCTTTGATGAGTTCTTTCGTTTTATTAAGGATCTTGGTGGTTTGATCACATTTGACATGTTTGTATGTTTTCTCATCGCTTAAAAGTTCTTGTATTTTTGTGTTATAATCCGACGTATCCATAACTACCGTTGCGTTACCTTTATCAGCTCGGAGGATAGTTAATTCTGGTCTAGTGCGTAGGTTTTTTAACGCGACGAGTTCATCATATGGACCGACTCTAAAAGTATTAAATAAGGGTCTGAATTTCGCGGTAACACCTCGCAGAATACCGTATGAGGATATTATCTGCAACGTAGAGGATTGTCTAGTTAAAAACCAAATCAAAAAAGACGACAGTGAAGCTATACGTCAAGATATTTCATCTGTTTTACGACGTAGTAAACTGCCCAAGCATAACCTTCCATATGATGAACTCGTCGCGTTAAAAAACCTACGCACTAGACCAGAATTAACTATCCTCCGAGCTGATAAAGGTAACGCAACGGTAGTTATGGATACGTCGGATTATAACACAAAAATACAAGAACTTTTAAGCGATGAGAAAACATACAAACATGTCAAATGTGATCAAACCACCAAGATCCTTAATAAAACGAAAGAACTCATCAAAGAACATTCAGAACAGTTAGATCTTGACGTCGATTATCTTATTCCATCCTGCCCTACACCGCCAAAACTGTATGGGTTACCGAAAATACACAAAGACAACGCTCCGCTACGCCCCATAGTAAGCCAAATTGACTCACCAACCTACAAATTGGCTAAACACGTAGCGAAAACACTCACACCACTGAGAGGTAACACATCAGCCTTTGTAAAAGATTCCTACCATTTTGTCAGTGAGATACAACATCTACATCTCGCTGATGATGAAACTATGGTTAGTTTTGATGTTCAGTCCTTATTCACATGCTTACCAGTACAGGACTGCATTAATATCATCAGGAAAAAGCTAGTTGATAATAACATGCCAATTGAATATGCAGAACTACTAGAATTATGCCTAACATCTGGCTATCTGTTATGGAACGAGGAGTTCTACGTGCAAGTGGATGGCGTAGCAATGGGCTCTCCTGTATCCCCCATTGTTGCTGACATTTTCATGGAGGATTTTGAGGAGAAAGCACTAGCCACAGCACCAGTGACTCCCCGGTTCTACAAACGGTACGTAGATGACACTTTCACAATACTACCTAGAGACAGTGTCCCTGCATTTCTTAACCATCTTAACTCCATAAACCCCAACATACAATTTACTATGGAGTTAGAGGCAGATAATAAACTAGCTTTCCTAGACATTCTCATTATCAGGAATCCGAACCAAACCTTGAGCCATACAGTGTATCGTAAAGCAACCCATACAGACAGATACCTTAATGGTGACTCTCACCATCATCCTATACAGTTAGCTACCGTAGGGAAATCTTTGTTTCAGAGAGCCCGCGGCATCTGTGACAAACAACACCTGACTGCTGAGCTTCAGCACGTCAAGCAAGTACTACGTAACAACAAGTTGCAAGTACCACGCCTTCGTCACAGAAAACGCACCAAAACAGCCACAGTAGAGCGTCAACCTGCCATCCTACCATACTTGAAGGGTGTCACTGACAAGATTGGAAACATTCTGAAGCGAGCGTCAATCAAAACTTACTTCAAGCCGCCGAAGAAGATCAACCAATTCTTACGACCTGTCAAGTGTAATATCCCCCTTCAAGCCGCAGGTGTCTACAAACTAGATTGTGACTGTGGGCTCTCCTACATCGGGCAAACAAAGAGAAGCATAGGGACCCGGGTTAAAGAACATGTAGCTGACATGAAACATAGGCGCGATAACAAGTCTGCAGTGAGTGAACACGCCTTTGAGGGGCCCAACCATTATATTAGATTTGACAAACCCCAAATCCTTGCTAGGGAACGTAGATTCATTCCTAGAATGCTCCGCGAGGCTATCGAAATAAATAAATATCCTAATTTCAATAGAGATGATGGTTGGAAAATTCCACCAGCTTGGGACCCCATCATTCACAAGCTAAAGCCCCAAACACACACTGTAAGATCTAATGATACGGTTAGTTCCTTTTGCAAATAAATTAATTAATATAAAAGACGGAGGTCGGCCTTCCTCTCCAAGTTTTCTTTCGCCATTTCTTTCTTGGAGGGGCCTCCCAATTTTTTGAAATGGTAGTAGTTTCAGTAGATTCTCTCTTTTTAACATATAAAATTAAATTAAAACCAAACCAAAATTAAACTAATTAAATTTGATAAATTTTAATTTCTGAACGTTCTAAAAAATTCATCGCTTGAGGGTAGGCTCACAAGTAGCTTCAGTCCCCCGTGACCACGGCAGCTGCAAAGGTGCCGAAACGTCGGGAAAATCAAAATCAAACCAAATACCAACTAATTACCAAAGTACTTTCAATAAAACCGCGCTAGTATCCGTTAAAAGTGTTTTATTTCATGTCTAGTGAGCGCGTAAGCTTGAGAAGTGAATACCATTAGTAGTTCTCGAGATATTCAGCTGTCTGACTGAGTCACACCATAAGGGTTCCTTTTTACCATTTTGGTACGGAACCCTTAAAAGAAGCAATTTTTTTTAATTATTAGTGCTTAACAATTGTTTTTTTTAAACTGCTACCTCTAACAATAGTCAGAGCCTATTTTCACAATTTTAATTTTTGCTACTCTTGCATACCAGTTCTCGCTTTTATGCCTCTCGTACTTCATCCAGAAGAACATCCAGATTTACAAGCCTCTGAAATCTCCATACAATTTGTAATTGTGTAATTGTGTAACAAGTAACTATGAAGTTTTTAAATTTGAGATTTTTGCATTCACAATGCTATTTTTATACAATACTAAATAATATACTAGAAAAAATACGACTCGCACCAGATCAATACTCAGACGGGAATCGAACCCGCGTAAGAGTAGGATATACTAGAAGAAATTCGACGATGTCACTAGTGACTCGGTAGCTCAGCGGTCAGGGTATTGGACCGGATATCCAAAGTTCGCGGGTTCGATTCCCGTCTGAATATTGATCTGGTGCGAGTCGTATTTTTCCTAGTATATTATTTAGTAAACTATGAAGTTTGTTTGTTTAGCAACAGAGTCAAGAAATTATTCAATGATTTAAAAAAAAATCGCATTCATTCCCATACAAATTGACACAATACGTAAAAATAAAATTTTAAATGTTAAATTTCATGGTCTTCCTTTTATTTAAGATGCTTTGTTACTTAACAAAAAATAATCCTAATGAGTAAACCTTTCGATTGGTATCGTAAAAATGAAAATTGTTTTTTTTTTCCAATTTGGTGGGTTCGATTCCTTATTTAAGACATGCGATTTTTCGAAAAAAATTGAATGCAGTTCTAATTATTTTAAAAATCAAAATGAAGTCTTCTTTCAGTAAAATTTCCTATCTTCAATATTTAAGGTACTTTCCCTCCGTGTGGCAAAGTTTTGGGACACCAATACCACTCGTGCCCACTTCGGGCCCGCATTTTGTCGACATTATCGAAATACGGGACGCAATAGTCAAATAAGGGACAGTCCCGTATAAACTGGCATACTACCAAAATCTATAGGCAGTAAAAAAGTCTAGGCTAACAGAAAATGTCACTCAAGCAATCAGTTGCGCTTTCGTATTTCAACCTCAAGAGGCAATGATGGAGTATTTCTAAGGTCCATTCCGCTGAATTCAAGAACCTTGGGACGTCTAATTAATCTACCAAATCGTAAGATTTAGGTATTGGACCTAAGAAGGATATTGTTTGACTCTATATCTCAACATGGTAGAAAGCAATAAAACTACTTTGAAAAATTACGAGTAGGTACATA
Organism: Agriphila straminella; assembly: GCA_950108535.1. NCBI lineage: Eukaryota > Metazoa > Arthropoda > Insecta > Lepidoptera > Crambidae > Agriphila > Agriphila straminella. Next base: position 5,015,407 of record OX467306.1, on the reverse strand, counting down.
CAATAAGCATGTTGCAAAGTAATTAATTTTTGCTAATATTATAAATGCTAAAGTCAGTTTGTTTCTTTGTTTGTTTGTTACGCCTTCACGTCTTACTCCACCGATCATCGTAAAATTTTGCATAGGTATACTTACATATTGCCAGGGGTGCAAAAAAGGACATAGGGTACAATTTATCCTGAAAAAAGGAACTTTTCCCGAGGGATATACAAAATACTATCCACGCAGATGAAGTCGCGGGCGGTCGCTAGTATAGTTTAACTTTTTCTCTTAAATCTTATGAATCTTCAAATATCAAATTCACCAGTCTTGTAAAGGCTTAATACGAGTGGTTCAAGTGAACTAAGTACCTATCCGATCTCAAAGATCTTATACGTCTCATAGGAATATGAAACAAAACTATAGAGAGTGGAAATAAAAGACGGTTGTAAGAGGGAAAGTACCTACTCTAAATACCTATTATTGATTACTGAAAGGAAACAATCCTTTTCTTAAATACCAACGTAAGTATTTTTGATTAAAAACTTGAAAATCAGTCATATCAAAAGAAAAAAAAAATATATTTTTTTAACTGAAAGGAAACATTCCTTTAGTTTTAAAAATACGCAAAACTACATTCAAAGATTATTGAAAAAAATATGAAGAAATTATTTTTATCTTTCTTGGGTCTGCCTTTTACTTAGAAGAAATTGACCCTTATCAATGACCCTATCGATTCGTATCTTAAAAGCACAGGATGTTATTTTATTCAGATTTTAGCCCGTACGATTCTCGTCTGAGACAAGTGATTTATCAAAAATCTTAGAATGCAGTTTTACTTATTTTTTAAAATAAAGAATTGTTTCTTTTCGTAAAAAAAATGGCATCATCAATATTTAGGGTACTTTACCTCCAACTACCTACCGTCTTCTATTTCCACTCTGTATATCTGTACCCTTAAAAAATAACCGCGTAAAATCATTCGATAGATACATTTTGTATGGAAATTTGTACAACGCCATCTATCGCCGATAAGTGAAATGATATTTTCCATAGAGAATAAATTGTCTATCGAGTAATTTTACGTCCGTTTTTTTTCTCGATAGCTGTTCGTGCTAAGGGTACTGATGATGATGAGATGTTTGTTGCTCAATCACACAAAAACTTACTAAACGGATTTGGTTGGAATTTGGCACACAGATAGTAGGTAGCCTAGATTAAAACATAGGATACTTTTTATCCCGATATTCCCACAGGAACGGGAACCACGCGGGTGAAACCGCGGGCGGCCGCTAGTCTTAATTAAAGAAAGACTTAGTAAATATACTTAGGTACCTACATACTTTTTAATTAATTGAATTTTGTCGAAGATACAAATGTTGCTCCATCAATAGGCTAGCATTGTGAACTCCGATGAATTATGACGCCTCGCCGAGGATAAAATCTGTCGGTGGTTTGACAGGCATTGGGAAAGATGGTTATTCAAATGGTAAAATGGGGAACACCTACAATCTTTTATGATATTTATTATTGTGATGCAAATTTTTTACAAAATATTAACTATTAGTAAGCTATTATATATTCTGTGGTAGTTACTATAATAATGTTAAATCACAGCTAGTATTGGTTTAGTAGCATTATATCATACATTATGCGACTAAGTATGTACGAGTATACTATAAGCTAAGTATTTAGTACCTAGCTATAATTTCAACCGCGCCCTATGAATATGTTACCGCTTAAGTACTAATGTGCGAATTAACTAGGTAATCTGCAAATTACCGGTTATGACCCGTTAAAGTGCGATTTTTTTCTCTGTAGCAGATTTCCGCACTTTTCACAAAGTGCGGAAGACAGCGACTGAAATAGCCAAGGCTTTAGACATTTTAAATTACAGACCTCTATTGAAAGTAAATTTTCCAAAATGTCGTTTCTGGCGCTTCGCCGGCTGCTGCAGTGCTGGTTTCACTATGTTCAGAACAAAAAAACTATAGAGATTTCTTAAACACAACTGACAAAATTCACCACCACCAAAATATAACTTTATATCAGAACAAAGCTATAGAGATTTTTTTAAACACTAATGACGTGACTATCAAAAAAAATTAAGTTAAAGTATTTAAAGTAAATTTTACAAAAACCTCGTTTCTGGCGCTGGTTTTACTTTTATGTTCTGAACAAAAAACTATAGAGATTTCATAAACACAACTGACAAAATTCACCACCACCAAACTTTATATCAGAACAAACAGTTATAGAGATTAAAAAAAACCTTTTTTTATATTAAAAAACAATTACGTCGTCATCTTTCAAAAACTTTGTCGCTTCCGTGGCTTTTGACGTGTACTGAATTTATGTCCTCTTACGGGGCTGTACCAGACAACTCCTGGAGATAAACAAACGGGAGATATGAAAGATTTATTACAGGACGACATGGAGATTACATATAACATTCTTCGTTGGGGTGTTCTCATAAAGTAATTTGGAAGCGTGAATGCTTGATGAGCTTCGTGCTAGTTTTTAGGGCTCCGTTCCTAACAAGAAGTAACGAAACCTTTTTAAAGGATGACTTTTTTTGTCCGCATGTGTAATTGTTCATGGCTGTCTTTCTGAAAAAAAGTCAATGATATTATAATAATAGCTTCTTGGTTAGTACATATTTATACTCAAAATAATCTCAAAACTTGAAGGAATTTCTCGGTGACCTAGAATTATAGACAAGATGGTTTCACAGCAGAAGTGAATAAAATAAAACCGAAAATGAACATAGGTAGGTAGGTACCTACATAGCATTAAAATAAATACCAACTAGTTCCACAAATCCCACTCGCACTACTCCATTTTTTAGGGTTCCGTAGCCAAAATGGCAAAAAACGGAACCCTTATAGATTCGTCATGTCTGTCTGTCCGTCCGTATGTCACAGCCATTTTATTCCGAAAGTATTAAGATTACACAGTTGAAACTTAGTAGGTAGATGTATTCTGTTAATAAAAAAAAATAAAGATTAAGGGGGGGCGGGCTCCATAATTATATGGAACTGAAACTGAGAAAAAAAAATTCTTCGGGGTGTCTATAGATAGGTCTTCAAAAATGACATTGAGGTTCCTAAGACAATTTTTTCTCAAAGACAACCGTTTGAAAGATAATCACTGCCAAAGTGGTAAAATGTGTGTCCCCCCCCCTCTAACTTTTGAAATAGGTGAGTGAAAAATCAAAAAAAAAATTGCTATAGATCTTAATAAAAACTTTCAATAAAAATTGATTTGAACGAGATATAGTAATTAGTTTTCGAGATATATCATATTTTCCAAAACCGCAAATATAACTTTGTCATTCATACCAACACTGTGAAAAACAAAGTTATTTTTATAGACGAACAATTATAGTGGTATTAAATATGGTATGGTATAAGGTAACAACGGAACCCTACGGCGCGTGGCCCGAGACGCACTTGGCCGGTTTTTTTATCTTGTTAATGCTACCACGGAACGTAGTGGAACTAATGAAAAAAGTGAATTTTCTGGCGTCAAGTTTTACGTAATTACTTTCGCGGGCCTAATCACTTTATGATTCCGTTATTTCTCTTCATATGAGTTTTTTGGGTATCTACCTACTTGAAAACTTCGTAGATAAGTACTTCAAAATGTACTAATGATAGATTTTTTTAAAACACTTGTTGTGGATTTTCCTAAGCTTTATTTTTATTAGTTCAAGTTTCATACTCTTCAAATTCTTTCTCAATGTAGAAATGTTATGTTACTCGTTCAAGTTGATAGATTTTTTTAAATCACTTGTTTAGGATTTTCCTAAGCTATTATTTTTATAAGTACAAGCATAGTATAAGTTTCATACTCTTCAAATTCTTTCTCAATGTAGTATTTAAATAAAGCTGCCGTTAACAGATGAATATTCACACATTCCAGTACCTCTACATCACATTAAAAGTCATAGCGACATGCTAGTGTATTAAGTTGATTAATCAATCGGAGAGCGACCGCTATGCAGCGTCCACATCCGATTAATGACGTTATTTCCTGTAGTAATTATTGCTCTATGATTTCGCTTCAAATAGGTCGCGAGTGTTCAGCAGTGCTCAGACTAACGCTTCATTCGTCCGACAAATTGGACGATGATAGAGCACAGGACATTTAACGCAAACGACAATTTTGTGATTAAAAAAAAAGATCTACTGTAAGCTCTCGGAGGAACAAGTCAGAAATAACGTTTGAGAAGAGAGAATGAAAGCTTACTCTTAGGACTTACCAAAGAGAATGGCATCTCCGACCTTGCTGTAAACTGAGACTCCATGGTGAGAGAATCATCTTCTAAAAACTATTACAGTGGGTAGACAGGGTCTCGCCATTACAAAGCCGGTAATACCTTATAAAGCCTATCTTTAAGGTCATATGCCTATAGCCACTACACTACACATGAAAAGCAAAATTGGATGCAAAAGAAATGGGACAGCGGCAGCCATGTGTATCGAGTCGGCGAAAATCGAACACCGATTTCCAGCAATCAAAATCAGCTGCAGTCGTTTTAATAGATTGTCTGCTTTGGACCTAACTTGCGCAACACTTGTCACTGTGTTTACACGACCGTTATGTCAATGTTTGTTTACTTAAATCGTTCATCTGTGCTTGTTAGCATTTGTAAAACGATTAACAAACAACGACTTGACTTATTTGACATGTTTGTTTATTTCGTTGTTTGTCAAATGTTTAGAAGATAACAGAATTAATTAAAAGTAATATTTAAACAATTTTGATAAACACTGTTTGCAATCTAAGAACCTCCACCTTTTTTTGAAGTCAGTTAAAAACTCAAATAAGACAACTTGTTTCTTGGTATTAAACATACAATTTATAAATAGTGTAGGTATTACAAAAATCCATTGTTTTTTCACAATATTTATTGCTTAAAAACTGTCGTAAACTTATTGCATTATAATATTAAAATGTCAATAATATGATGGATGGTGGCCCTTTTATCGCGATCTTTCTTTCCACAATACGTTATATAGCAGTGGGATCAATAAATCTAAAGTACTGGCTCAAGCTAAATGATTTATTAGTTCTTCGGAACCCTTGAAGAGTTTTCGAGGAAAGGGAGCGTTTCTTGTATTCACCACATCAGTATATTTTAATCCATGTGTGGGGTATGTTCATAACCGAATAAAAACGCATATCTTTTGTTTTATAAATAGCCCTGAATTGTTTTTTCTGAAACTTTTTGCATTGTTTCGTTTTCTCAATATTCTTTTTTGGTTAGTCTACTTTTATAAATTGGCCAATAATTTGAAAAGCATCCACGTCAAACAAAAACACCCAAGCTATTTCCTTGTCATTATTTTGTCAAAAAAATAAGCTTAAAGCGTAAATTGGTCACGTAAAATCAACAAAGAGATTTCGATAATTTTACCAAGAAAGTTTGGGAAACTGAAAAGTACTTCAGAAACTCGAAGTTGATTGTGCAAACAATTTATTCGGTTTTTGTACAGACAAAATTATCAAGTCTCAATAAAAACTTATTTCCTCAATGGATTTTTTTGAACTTTTACGTACTTATTAGTTATTATATAGTTGCCGCCCGCGACTTTGTCTCCGTGGACAGTTATTTTTCCATTCTTCGGGATCAGTACTTTTTTACTTTTTTACCCTATGTCATTTTCTGTACCCCTCACAACGTGTATGCAAAATTTCATAATGAGTTTTTAGGACACAGAAAACCTATGACATAGCCTTTATTGTCATGTCACTATGTATGAGACATGTCAAAAGTTAAGGTTTTTAAAACTTAACTTAATTCATTTCTTAGCCTTAAATGCATATTTTGCTCAGTCTAAGTATCGTGCACTACGTAGCTTTTATCTGTGGAAGCTTGTTATTAGCTTTTAAGTATTTATTTCTAGATTTGACTTGTAAATGATGTTGTAAGCTGCTGTAAGCATTAGCACCAAACGTAGGGGGGGTTATGCTCCCTCAGGGCCAACCGTCGGTGCATGCGGGTATTCTCCCCTCCCGGCATTCTATCGACCTACTAGGGCTGGGTGAGATCACTTAAGGCGGTCGTGGGGGGAGAGGGGCCGCTGAATATGCTGTATGTGCGGCCACATTTAGCGCTGCGGCCCCCCCAGGAGGGCCTGGCGAGCCCCATAATCCCCACATGCGAACCCCCTTCTCACCTGCGGGTGGGTGGGATGCGTAAATGCATTTTATTTTCTCCGGTATACAAAAAAGGGGGTTTTGCTGATATCTTATTGTATGGGATATTATAGTGACCTCATCATCATGTATCTGTGTAACCAAAACCTTACTCCAAATTTAAAAAGTATTGAAAACTTATACTCACTAAAAATAAATCTAGTATTTCAGCCTCTCTGATTCTGATATATTATCAAGTATTTCAGCCTATCTGAGCTGCAAAATATGACAACGCTCCTAACTTTGTTTGCAGCTCCAAATAACATCTCGTTAGTTTAAAGTTTTAGTTTATATTGAAGCAGAAAGATAGTCGGTTTCTTTCATTATCATCACTTATAAAAAATAAGAGTTCATGCAAACATTTAGTAGTCTGATAGTTTTAATCTAAACAAGTTAAAACAAACTATATACAAATACAACCATTTTGTATTGCCTTATTTTTGGAAAAACTAGCCAAACTACCAACTAATTTTAAAAAGTTTTAGAAGCCGATCCACTCACTCCAACATTTAGTTCCAAACTAAGCATAAGCTAGATTCCGCCAACGCATATATATCCCGAGAACTGCTATTAACAAGTTGGAAGTGTCGGTTTCTCCGCGCGTCCCATAAGCGAGTGGGAATGGGCCTCAATTTACTGAATGTTCGCACATTTCACTTCAAATGACGTTTTCCGTTCCACGCGCCTTCATTAAAACCTGTATACGACATTCGTGGTAAACCATTGCACCTCAGCCATTTTTGATATCCCCCTCTGCTACGGCACAGGCCTTCGTTATGGGTGTATAAGAAGGATGGGCTATATAAACCAACACGGGCCCCAATGCAGATGTTAACGACGATGGTTCGTGTTAACTACAATGCAGCCAGGACCAACAGCTTAACGTGCCTTTCAAAGCACGAAGAAGCTGATGATAATAAATTTTTGGTCACCCATCTCATGACTTGCGAAGAAACTCAATTCTTTTCACAAGCACACACTATACAAACTTGGGGCTTGAGGACTTTACAATGGAGTAAAATAAGATAATAGTGGAAGCTATGACGTAAATTTGGGTAAAAACAAACTCGAGAACGTCGGCACATTTGCTTTGTTATCAAATTATTGAGTTATTTTGGTTTTAGGAATAAGTATTATGCCGTATTGTTTTGCTCCTGGGGGTAATTCCCCTTAAGACGCATAATATCACATATTCAAAATACCACCTTTACGCAATACGCCATAAACGCAAAATACCACCTACGCAAAATAACAACTAAGCAGAACACCAACAATATGTCTCAAGAAGAGAAACTTGCTTGCTTCAGACTTCAGATGTTTGTTTTTACCCAAAATGTCAAACACTGCCATTATGTGACGTCAACTCATACTCCCACGGTCTATTCGTAGTGGAAAAAAGGGAGCGAAAAAAACGACTAACGATTGATGAACTGTCAAAAGCTTTCAAAACACTTGAATGGCCTAATGGCCACAATTAGGAAAGGAACTGAATTGAAAAAGGTCTTCGTAGTTAAAGTCAATTGGGCTTACTCTAAAACGTCTTTGATTTACTTTCAGTGAAGAAATCGAAGAACCTTGTGTTTCAAGCCAATTTATATAAAGTTCCCGATTTAGATCATGTGAATCATCATCGTAACGACGTACCTTAATGCTTTTTTCTACGACAAGCAATCCATAAATGTTCGAAATCTACCTTTCAAGTTATATTACAAGCTCTGTGAAAACGTTTTGTCAATTTGTTAACTCGCTAAAAATAAATTACTTAATCCATAATGTAAAAAAAAACCTTTTCGTTATAAGCACAATGGTGTAATTGCATAACTATTGACTGGCCTACCATTATTTTAACAATAAAATAAAGTTATAACTTTTTTTTATTATGTAAAGCACCTTTCATGGTTCTATTTACAATCAGCACTAACTAGCTCCAAAATGTTCTTATATTTGGCAAAATCGGTGCGAAAATTATCACGTCCCTCAGTCGCTCGAAAGCTGAATTGCGAGAAAATGCTTCTAAATTGCTGCCTCAAAATAGTGATGGCGAAAATGTCCGACACCGTTTTCGGTGTGAAAAGAAATCCTAAAAAAAAAAGGATAAGTACCTACATTATTATTTGAAAATGATTCCGAAATTCATATTTTTTTAGATCTTGGATTTCCAACAAAAAAGTTTATAGAGATTTGTATGAGGCAATTAGTGTGAATCATTTATAATGGTCTTCTTTCATATTTTAAAGTATTTTATTCTTTTTTGAGGGGGGGCTGCTCTAATTATGCAATTAGCAATAAATTCGCAAATCCGCGTCAGATGACGCCATTTTGAAAAAGTGACCTTTGTCGTATGAGAGGTTATAGAGACCGTTGTAACTTACAACAGTTTCAGCTATGTTAAAAAATGTGTATAGTCTGCAGCTACTGTTAATCCATTTGGACGAGACGCAGCGCAATGTAATAACGTTTAACGACTTGAAAATAATTTTATGAAGTACGGAAAAATATTCAAGAGGCATTATATGATTACACTAGCAGAAGAGTAGGTAGGTACTTACTTGAAAATATCGTTTATCACTTAAACTCTTGCTAATTATAATTGTACATTCGCATAATTATATTTATTACTATTCAAACGCCTTCGTTTGTAATCCACGTTAAATCATTACGTCTTAACAGGTACTCAACTCAACCGACCATATCATGAAATTCTGCATACTCGTTGTCAAGGTACAGAAAAGGACTAAGGGTACATCAGATCAGGTATTTATCTGAATTGGTACTGTTCTCGATGGATAGAACAAACTGTCCACGCAGACCAAGTCGTGGGCAGCCGCTAGTTAAAAATAATTTGCTTTGTTTTAGAACTATCCTTTATAAATAGTTTTCAAGCTTTTATGGAAGTATACAAAATGCTATTAAATTTTAATGTATTATTATTTTCCGGGTCAAAGATTAAGGGACTCGAATGGTGTTTGAATTCAATTACTAACGAGTTTTTACACTTCCCTGATTTCAGGCAAAAAAGTCGTCATAGCAAATTAGTCATGAATACATTTTTAATCTATTAAAATTTCGTATTTATTTAAATTTTAATAACGCCATGTTTAATCCTTTTTGTCATCATCATCCAAATAATTAGCAAACTAATTTACAAATAAGTGAATGAACTTTTGTCAAGACTTTAATTTTAATGTTTGCATTCAGATGTTTCCTACCTAATAGCATCTAGTTCCACTAGGCTAGGTCATGTCCTCATTAGGTCATGCAATTTTTGTGCACAGGATATTTTAATCTTTTAGCGGTTAGCCAGCTTTGCAGCTTGAATGATAAAATAAATAAGTAACTATGTATAAATAAACGAAGATCAAGTTTACACTGCAGCCGTCCAAATACTCAAATGAATCTTAAAGTTAAGGCCACCTTTAAATTAAAAAAAGTTAACAGATTTGACAGAATTTCTATGAAACTGACAGCTTTCTTAAAGTTAAGGAGACCTTAATTAAAGTTTGAAATATACGCTTGATGAGTAACGTAAGAACTGAGTAATCGCTAAGCAATGATCTTAACTTATTTATAACGTCTTTATTTATTAATAAGACCGCGAGCGTACAACTTTGCGTATTCATTGAAACCAACTGAAAAAGGCTCTACTAAAAGACTAATCTTTCCACAGACTATACTTTATTATTTGCTCGCCTCTAAATCCGTAGGATAGTCTGCAACTGTTCCATAATGTAACTGAGAGATTTCTCAAGAAGACAAGTGCCCTATAAATATACAAACCAAACACTGACTCATGAAATAATGAAATCAAGATCAAAGGTCATTGGGCATTTTGTTCTAAAATAGGGCTAGGTGTGTAAATAAATGTATCTGTTACTCAGTGGTATGGGTAGCATTCTTGCAAGCCATGTTTCATTTAGTATCATTATATCATAGCATTTCAATAATAAATAAAATAAAATAAATAAATAAAGACATACAATCGTTTATTATGCTTGTACCACACATTTTCACAATGCTCAAAGTAAAAACTTCTCTTTTATTAGCAAAAGTTTAATAACAAAAATAGCTTTGTGAATGCCTAAAATATAAAAGCTCAATAACATTATACTCACACACATAAGGCAAAATAACTCTTTTCTGCCGGTCGGGACATAAAAAAAATACATATTTTGAAAAGTGGAATTAAATTCTTCAATTTAAAACTGGTTTGATTTCTGTACGCGAATTTTCAACATGGTCAAATATGCCCAATGACCTTTCTTTTTCGCAAAGGACAATAAGAAACTTCCTGCCCCTCCAACAGAGAGAGTTTCTGTTCGTCCATCCCATCGGCTAACTTACTTGCTATGGTAATCGCTCTTATTTGACAGATGGATGTGATCCATTGCTACTTTTCTTTGGTAAGTTTTTATTTGTGCCAAAACGAAGTAGCAATGTATCACATACCTACATCTGTCAAATTACAGTTTACATTAACTTCATTGTTTTTAGTCGATCGTCCCGCAGATCGGAATATCCAACATATTATATAATGAATGAAATGCCTGTCTATAATTAAAATTTATATTTTTATTAGTGTGTCATTTACTTCAAAAAAAGGAGGAGGTTATCAAGTCGACGGTATTTTTTTTATGTATGTTTTAACATAACTTCGTCAGTTGTTAACCGATTTATACAATCTTTTTTTTTATCTCAAAGAAGATAGTTCCGGTGTGGTCCTATATTTTTTTTACAGAGAACTGGCTAATAGTTTTTTCATAATCATGAAAAATATCAATTATTTAGCTTGCCATCGCACGAGTTTTTACGGATTTTCGGACATAACATCTTTGTTTATTATATATATGAGTATATATAAAATATCCTTTTTTTTGTAAACTTAATCTATTTTGATAAGTTAATATAATTGAAGAAGAAAAAATCACTGTTTTGTGGCTGGATGGTAGGGGGGCAGGGTTTATACTATTGACAGAAGATAATTGGAATCTGCTTTAATTTCGGTACTACTAGCAATTATGTATTCTACTAGTAAGAACATCAAGCAAATTCAAACAAGATCATTAGATTTGGTAATTACTTTGGTTACTAGAGCATTCATACACGTACATTACCAAATGTTTATTATTTGCGTCTAGATAGTGACAATTATGTATACAGTTGAACGACAGTTCAAAATGCCATTCATTACCTTCAATTCCTTTCATTTCATGGTTCCCGAGTGTAAAGGCATTTGAGATAAATTACCGCCTTCTGTTGGGCGCATTCTTGGCAAAATAACATGAAAATTGTTCCGAAAATTCACTTCATAGATCAACCTTCATTTTGTCCATTACCAAGAGGTGTTATTCAAATTATTCATCGCTCGGTCATTTGCGGTTTGTTGGGAAAGTTTTTCAAGACGGACTTCGATCATACTGGTGGCAGACAGACTGTCTAATTTCCACGACTGTTTAAAAATTCAGTTAGAATATTTTCGTAAAATATTTTTTGCAAAAGAGACAGCTCAATATTTTTTTACCACCTTTGACGACCTGAATGGTGCAGTGGTCAACATGCCGCCTACCACGCAAGAGGTCCTGGGTTCGATTCCCGGCCGGGCAGAAATTGAAATGATGAATTTTAATTTCTGTGACGGGTCTGGGTGTTACTATGTATAATAAGTATATATTTAAAAAGTATATAAGTAGTATATTAGTTGTCTAGCACCCATATTACAAGCTTTGCTTGGTTTGGGGCTAGATGGCGCTGTGTGAAATTGTCCAAGCATTTATTTATTATTATTATTTATTTATTTTACTAGCTTTATAGTACCTACCTATAATCTATGTATTTAACCACCGAGCTCAACACTTTTTGTAGTTGTTTTTTTTTCTCTGCGCTCAGAACCTTCGGAAGACCAATCGACGGATGAAAATCGACTCACCAATGTCGAAAAGTGAAGAATAGGCAGGGTGATTTTATAATTTAAAATCGACCATTTTTTCCTCTTACAATACCATAAAAGAACTTAAAGATGACACCGAATATGAGATTTTCTTAGAAAACTCTCAAGCATTATCGACAATGTAATCATTTTCATTTATTTAAACAATCATCCGGGATCCATAAAAAACATAATCATGAAAAAAAAAAAAAACACTGGTTTCTCGTTATATCAAACAAAGCTTGGGTATTTTTATTTCAACACAGCTAAGCATTTTCAGAGAAGTTCCTTTTCCAGTGATACTTAATGCTACATTAATCCTGCCTCTTACTTGTTTGCGTAGCTAATACCTGAGCTCCAGGTAATACTTAACTGACCTAGTTGGCTAAGAATTTATAAAATAATACACCTTTTTGTCCATATTGATGTTCTATTGCATAACAAACTAAGTAGATGTTTAATTAAAATTTTTAAGTACGCAAAAGTGTAATAATATCGTAAACAGTTTTGGTTGCTCCAATTCAACTCACCCTTTAAAAATGTAGGTACTGACGATTTATAAGGTTTCACTTTCAAGGACTTGCTTAAAATGTCGATTTCCCAATGGCAACACGTGGATAAGATAATTAAATAAACGAAGAGTTACACGAAAAGCCACTTCCAACTGTAATTAGAGGAATTATCTTTTAATATTTTTTTAAGGATATTTTAAAAGTCTTGAGTTGTAACACAAAATATCGCCGACTACGTACTTTGTGGTAGCGAGACGCGGGAAGAGGAGGGGAGGGATATATGTACATTGCGGCTGTAGGTACGGGCGAAATCTCGCCGCGCTACCGCCGCGCCACCGCCGCGCCGCCACCGCCGCGCCACCGCCGCGCCACCGCCGCGCCACCGCCGCGCCACCGCCGCGCCCCCGCCGCGCCCCCGCCGCGCCACCGCCGCGCCACCGCCGCGCTACGCATCGTGTGCATAGATGCGACTCTGATTGCGGCAGCTAACAGCTAAGCAACTTCCCTCGAGCTCCTCCGTGCTTCGGAAGGCACGTTAAGAGTCCGTAGCGATTTTGCCGCTGATTGCCGCTCTCTCGCTACCACATTTCATGTTTTCTCAAGATTACTTAAATCTGAGTGCGCATTTGAAAAATGTGTCTCGGCCACTTTTCGCAATATAAGATTACGGACATTTCAACATATATTTAAGTTTCGAGTTGCTGAAGTACAAAAAGTTATAGTATTTGTCAGTTCAACTAACTGTTAGAAAGCACAACTTTTTGTACTTCAGCAACAAAAAACTGAAATATATTTTAAAATGACCGTAATCTTATATTGCGAAAAGTGGCCGAGACACATTTTTCAATTACGCACTCAGTTTTAAGAAACCTTGAGAAAACATGAAATGTGCCAGCGGGAGAGCAGCTGCAGTCAGCTGCCTTTGCATTCCATATTACAGTTCCGTCCGCAGTGTCCGCACAGTCCTTCCTCGTTCATTAAGGCATGTGCCCTAATAGTGGGCATATTAAAAAAATAGCATGGTTATGATAATGAATGAGTAACAACATCTTACAAAAATACACCTGCATCAATAACTATCGTTATTCTTCCCTCAACCTTAATCTTAGTTTATCATAGGTATTGATAAACAGCTAATGGACAATTTTCATTAGTGGAAAGGAGTTGTTTCTGTTTTGTGTATTAGTTACCTAACCCGCTACTGAAGTAGCAGTAAGTAGGTCACCCTGAGCACAACCTGAAGTTTCCATTTATTAATATTATCTTCATAGCGAAATGTTTAAACTAACTTGTAAGATGGTGAAGAAGGGTCTAACTATTTACTAGGTACGTAGCGTGTAATATTACTCGTACCTACCCAAGTAGCAATTAGGACTAGTGATTAAATCTTACATAAGTATCTGTACTTTGTCTAAAGTTGTACATAACTGTACTTTATCTAAAGTTGGATTTTGCTAAATCAAAAAGGATTTCCTGAAGTCTTTTCTTTCTTTAATACTAAATAGTTTTAAACTACCGCTATTTAAGCAAGTAAGGAATACTAAAAACCAAGTAAAGTATTCTTAAAACTAGTTTAGATTAAGTATGCATACACATAAAACTTAAAATATTGTTTTTACTTATTCAGATTACACAATACTAAATAATATACTAGAAAAAATACGACTCGCACCAGATCAATACTCAGACGGGAATCGAACCCGCGACCTTTGGATATCCGGTCCAATGCTCTGACCGCTGAGCTACCGAGTCACTAGTGACATCGCCGAATTTCTTAAAACTAGCATTGTGAATGCAAAAATCTCAAATTCAAAAATTATATAGCTATTTCATCTTAATCGATTGCCAAATATCTGGAAAGATATTTCAATTGAATTTCGAGGTAATTCCTCACATTGGTGAAATAACGCTGGCTTGCAGCGTAAGACCACAGAATATTGGTAAGAGTAGGATATACTAGAAGAAATTCGGCGATGTCACTAGTGACTCGGTAGCTCAGCGGTCAGAGCATTGGACCAGATATACAAAGGTCGCGGGTTCGATTCCCGTCTGAGTATTGATCTGGTGCGAGTCGTATTTTTTCTATTATATTATTTAGTATTGTGTAAAACTAGCATTGTGAATGCAAAAATCTCAAATTCTAAAATTATTTAGATTATTTGAAAGCTCACTTAAAACTCTATTTAATAATTTATTGATCCTAGGATTTTAAATGATTCTTTGTTGCTATTTTTATGTACTTAGAATGTATTAGTCGATAGTCTTCCTAAAATTAATAAATAAATACATCTGTAAGTACTTATAACAGGCTGGTGTTCATTAACGTTTAGTTCAAGTAGGTAGGTACCTCTGTTTGAAATACCTGTGTTTTTATTCAATGTATTAATATCAGCAGGATATCAGAAAACCGATCATCGATTTTACATTAACCATTATTAATGGCCACAAAGCAAATCTTCAACAACACGATAGCGTGTCCAATCTCAAAATGAAAACGCGATTCAGATTCATTGTAAAACATAATGATACCGCAAAAAGTATTGAGGAGATATAATTTACCTTTCAAATAAGATTGAACACAGAAATAACATTGTTTTGCAGACACATCTTCTACACAGTTATTTTTTAAGTATATCTAAAAATGAAAAGGGTGAATGAAAAAGGGCCAACCACGGAATCGCGAAAAAAAATATCAGCTGTTCCATAGAAAAGTACAACATCGACTCGACTATAATGTATGGAACAGCTGATTTTTTTCGCGATTTCGTGGTTGGCCCCATAGTAAAAGTTCATTCACGAGGTCTGAAATCCCCTTTTTTATTTTAAGATATATATACTTAAAAAATAACGGTGTATATAATTAATCTCAGAGACAAAACAATACTTACCAATTTTTATTTTATTTAGCTATCTTGGTACCTAGGTACCTACCATTTTAGACATATTATTTTACCTTCCCATAGCTTAAATTTATATAACACAACAATAATGAGTTATTTATTTATCAATGCTTATAATCTTAGTCATTTAGTGTGAAACATAGGTAGATATTTAGGTAATATAATTGTTCAGTTATATCCTGCCATGATAGCATACAATGATGCTCAATCATACAAAAGCATTGATATATCAAAACAAAGTTTAGATGCGTTATGCGCCAACATCATGAAATTTAAAACAGCGACAGGTACTGCAGATACACACATTGACATATTACATCAATAGTGGGACACAAATAAACGCCACCATACGGAATCCCTGTCGTTAGAAAGAGATAAACAGACATCATAAGTTTCGTCTGATACGCTGCATGCTCATTGGCGCGTCTCGCTCTTTGTAAAAAAATGGCCGATTAGAGTAATACAAAATACGAAAATACATTTTACGGTTAAATACAGTACTTACGTGTGAAATGAAACATTTTTCCGATCTCTGACTGTTGCTGTATAATTTGCACATCGTTTATAGACGCAGGAAGCCATTTTTGATCAGAATGTCACGGTTTATTAGTGTCTGACTGACGAGAGTGGTGTGTGTTTACGTGTCACGAGCCTGTGCCCGACTAATTGAAAGTCGGGCAATTACCTTACTTTCGTCTTGCCATTGTGGAGTGCGGGTAACGCATCTAAACTTTGTTTTGATATATCAATGTACAAAAGCCCCTAAATGTCATACCTTCTCGTACGGTACTTTGAATCGTCCATCAGCCATTTTTGATGTCCCTACTGCTGGGGCACAGGCCTTCCTTATGGGTGGTAAGGAGGATGGGCCATAACCCACCACGCGGGCCCAATGCGGATTGGTGGGTGTTAACGACTGCAAATGCAGCCGGGACCAACGGTTTAACGTGCCTTCCGAAGCACGGAGGAGCTCGAGATAATAAATTTTTGGTCACCCATCCCATGACCGACCCTTGCGAACGTTGCTTAACTTTCGTAATCGCTGGGCCAGGCGCTAAACCACTGCGCCACCGAGCTCCTCGTACTTTGAATAAAGCCAGGTAAAACAACCTCATCACATCTATCCAATACATCAAGCCTTAATACCTAAGCAAACTTATGATTAGATCAAATTAAGCACTATCTATTCCGAAAATTATGAAAATCAAATTTTCAAACTTCGGAAATCCAGTTATTTAACTATCGAATGGCATCCTTAATTTGCAGATGGCCGCTTAGTGAAAGCAACAAGTGTCGTAAATGCCGTTAATTTACGATCGCTGCGCCCCCTCGGCAACTCGTCGGAACTTCTAGCCGAGTCCCAAAAACAGGGACAATTCAATTGGATACGGATAAATTGTTATCAACCGTCCTACCGAGTTTTTCATTCAATTTTACTTCAGTACGGAAATCACTGGAATTTTGGTGTCCTAAAACTTTGCAACAGCTGTTAGATGTAGGACACTTTTATGGATTCAATTTAAATAATACTAAGATGCTTTTATTGGAATCACAAACAATGTCATAAAAGCATGCATTATTGATTGAAGTCTTCTTCTTATCGAATGAGTTTGCATTGATTGAAGTCTTCTTCTTATTCTTCTTATCTGTTGTCATCTGATAACAGTCGTTAAGCCAAGTTAGATGCCTTACAGGCGGCTTGATAAACTCTAACACCAGAGGTGGCCACTATTCCTCATTCGATGGAAGAAAGAAGATCGAATGAGGATTAGGGCCACCTCTGCTCTGGTGTTAGAGTTTTATCAAGCTGCCTGTAAGGCCTCTAACTTGGATTAACGATTGTTATCAATTGACAACAGCCGGGACCGACGGTTTAACGTGCCCTCCGAAGTACGGAAGCGCTCAGATGTAATGCCACTTTACGGTCACCCATCCGACACCTGGCCGGACCGAGCGTTGCTTAACAAACGTGATCGAGTACGATCAGTCTGTCAAGTTCCGCCACGAGCGCTTCGCATTGAAGTTTATCGGTACCAAAATGTATTTTTTCATGAAACAATGTTAATAATGTTAATGTAATCATCAATCATCATCATATAAGCAGCACGACACCCAATGCTGGGTATAGGCCTCCCCTAAGGATCTCCACGACGATCGGTCCTGCGCTGCCCGCATCCAGCGGCTTCCCGCGACCTTCACCAGATCGTCGGTCCACCTTGTCGGAAGCCTACCCACGGAGCGCCGTCCGGTGCGTGTTAATATAATATAAATAAATAATAATAATAATAAATAATGTTAATAATTTATTTCATGTCTAGTGAGCGCGTAAGCTTGAGAAGTGAATGTGTTTTTTCATGTTTTTTCACATACTCATTCAATATACTATTTCTTAACAACGATGAACCAAAGCAAAGCAGACTTGATTCGAAAACGTGATTTTCCCAATTTTAATTTCAATCTTGAAAGTTTATTATGATAACAGACAACGGTGAAACAGATTGCCTTAAGCAAAGTAATGAGTAAAGGGTTATATGGTTCTACCACAGAATATACAGGACTATTCGCAAAACATCAACAACCTCACAAAAATAGATTTCTAACATCATAAACAACGACATTTTGTTCTACGAATTTTCCGAAAACACATAAAAAAATTACTTTTCATAGAAAACTCATTACAGCTGTTCGGCACATTTGTATGGAAGTCGATGTTTTTTTGTTTTTGGAAAAGTCGTAGAACAAATGTTGTTATTTTATGATGTTAGTAAACTCCTGCGAGGATCGTTATCTCTCTTTTACGCATATTGACTATGAGCAGTTTATCCGATAGATTTCGATAGCGAAAATAGTTTGCAACAACTCATTGTACAGCCACTGATGACAAAGTTATTAAAAGATAGAGATCATTTTTAACAACGGACAATAATGTGATGTTACCTTACTGAAGACTCGAGAGGTAGAATCGATGATACTAAAAGTAAAATGTAATTAGTTACAAAACCAAAAAACATCCTTATAATAGTTATATTTAATGCGGTCAAAAGTACTATTCCATGAACATTTACAGCAGGCAAAGTAATCGTTAAGCACTCAGCAAATTCAGGAGACTTCATCGAAAACATTTTATAAGATATCCCGAGAGTGCGTGTCTGAAAAGTTCGATAACTTTACTTCCATTTCCGAGTTATCTTTAGAAGCGAAGATAAGAGGAATATTAGAGTATATTTTTGTAACCAGCTGCATAAGTATTAGATTAATGGAGTCGAGCTAATATTATTATCGGCCACGAAATAACGACTCTCTTGTATCATTAACTAATAACAGGGTAACACATTGCAATTGCAAAATATTTAGTGCTTGTTTTTTTTTTAATATGAAATTATTATTTGTCAATTCGCAGATTTTACGAATAGGTAATGATTGAGTATAGGTAACTACCTATTCTAACTAGAATTTACTTACTTAAAGTACAACCGAAGACCCGTCTTATCCATTACCTGCAAAAAAAATTTTAACTTGAATCGTTTTTATCACAAAGAAAAACATTGTTACTTTCAAAGAAAAACTTTTGTGTTTTACAGAGACTATTTATCGACTCATTGTCATTCTATCAAAAGTGGTTCGTTTTATTGTATGCTGCGATCGACAACAATAGAAGGGCAGGGAATATCTCCTGGAATATGGGCCATAACAGGCTGGCAAGTCGATAATTACCAATAACCCGGAGGGAACTGGGCGGCTGCATATACAGGGTGATGGGGGAATAAAAGGGAAATGCTAAAGAAAGAACATTTTGCGAACAAAAGGCGTCGAATTATATTTAACTCATTTCTTGAAATGGAAATTATTAAACGCGACGAATAGAAAAGTGTATAGTCAGGAACATATTATTTATTATAATCTATTATTGTCTGTGATCACAAAATATGACTTAGGATCTGTTGCAGTACGTTCGGTTAAGTTCTAATGAACTAACTTGGCTGATGATTTTCTTAGCTATTCTTTTCCATTTTCGAATAAAAATTAATGCCTACCCTTAAATTGCAAAATAGGCACATTTACTTACACTGTGAAGGGATAGAGTTATGGCCGAATACTCAAAGGCTTCTTAGTTTAACTTTAAGGAAGCTGTCCGTTTCATAGAGTTTCTGTCAAATCTGACAACTTTTATGTATTTAAGGTGGCCTTAACTTTAAGTAACGTTTGAGTATTTGGCCGTTAGTCCAGTAAAATTAGTTATCTGAAGGTATTCAGTTTTACCAGTATGTTTCCCCGTCGTATAAAAAAGACATAAGCATTTCCAAACCTTAGCTTTTTAATAATTATTATAAAAGCTTTCCTCGTGTAACTGAAAAAAAAACTGCCTGTATATAGTTAGTGGTGTGTTATAGCTCTGAAAGTGCTCAGAAACGATTTCATCATATGTATACAGCAGAATCACGTTATTGGATGCGAGGGATTGGCAGATCCACTAGCATACATGATTTTGCCGTATATCGATGAACAAGCAACTATGTACTTACATAAAAAAAAATCAAAATCTAGATGTCCTGCCTGACTGATTCATTATGACACTCAATTAACCACGTGCTAAAATATGACCTTTAGATAGTTATTATGACGTAGGCATTCTAAAAAGTGGAAATACATGCAGACGAAGTCACAGGCGGTAGCTGTATAAAAATTATAACTTGGCGTAATAAATCATGCCATTAAATCAGTTCAGCCGTATCGGTTCATTTCATTTTATCACCTCTCATTCCTATATAATCATAATTTTTACACGAATTATGTATTATCACTAAAACTTGCACTTCGTTGCAATAAATTGAATCCTACATTAACCATGCACAGTTCCTAACTCAATTTTTCTTCCTTTCAAACTTGCATACAATGCTAATACTGCGTTCGGAACTCGACATGTTTTCCACACTCAGAAAGTGCTCCCAGTGACCCACTACAGAATAAGGGGGTAAAGTGGGGACTAACTAACAAAAGGGGTCGACACGGCACAATGCCGGCCCAGGAGCTCAATCGCGGTAATTCTGAAAGATAAAACCAAAACGTTACGTTGTCATTTAGGTTATATTTACCTAAAAATCTTTGGTTTAGCTTCATAATTTTCACTTAAATTGTCCCAGATTGTAATCCTAGACTCCTTAGGCAGAGTATTCAACAATTTAAACAAAACTAAAGCGAGAATTTTTCTTTAAACGAAACTGAAACGGTAACAATTTAGCTTTGGTTTTATCGTTGAAAATTAGCGCGATTAGGCCCCTGGCATACCTTTAAACATCGAATTATTTACATCACGGCTCACCTTTTGTCTATTAAAAAGGAAGCTGGAATTTTACCGCGAAAAGAAAGACTTCTTTTGAAATCCACCCTTCTGAAAAGGGTTGGAGCTTTGGGACTATTGTAATGTAATGTCATTATTATAGAAATTTTAATAAACAAAGTTTCGAGGAATTTATCATGAATGAATATAGAACAATCGTCAAAATTAATCATTAAAATTATTATGTTCGTAAGTAAATTTTTTTTTGTTATTTTAGTCGTAGATTGAATAACACGAATATCTATCGAGAAAAAAAACGCGCGTAAAAGCATCCGATGGAGTAATTTTCTATGAGAAATTTAATTTCGCTTTTCAGCGGTACATGGCGCTGTTTAATTTTCCATACAAGATTATTCTATAGATTTTTTTTACCCGCGTTTTTTTCTCGATAGCTTTTCGTGCTACGGGTACTGATATGGATATCTCGCGAAACCACGAAATTCCTGATACCTGCCTGACATTTCATTTCATTCTAATGGCATTCAGCACACCATGCCTTTAATTTAACCTTTGACATTCCTTTCTCTTTCCCTGTATACAAAGGGTAAAGGTGAAAGTTGTGTTTGTTTTCTTTATTTTCAATCCAATAAGACATAGTTCAAATAAAATAAAAATAGTTTTGATTTCCCCAATAAAATAGTTTGAGGTGAGACAGCCCCAGAGAGTAAGTAAACATCTTTCAGAGGGACTGTACGTACAGTGTCTATAAGAATAAGAATATTTTATTTTGCAAGCATTCACAATACAAAAATTCACAGATTTTACAGTCCCAGCAAGAATCGGAGCAATAAAAATGAACCCAAACGAAAAACCAAAATCAAATCAAATGCAAAATCCTATTATGTTTTTAAAGTTACCACGGCAGTACCTATTTTACGTTTTAGGCGATTTGCATCTGTACCCTTAGCACGAACAGCTATCGAGAAAAAAAACGTGCGTAAAATTACTCGATAGACAATTCTCTATGGAAAATTTCATTTCGCTTATCGGCGATAGATGGCGCTGTACAAATTTCCAATACAAAATGTATCTATCGAAAGATTTTACGCGCGTTATTTTTTTCGATAGCTGTTCGTGCTAAGGGTACTGATAACCATTTTGAATGGTAAAAGTTGTAAAAATGAAATGGCTCATGTGCTGCACCAGATAATAGCATGCAAATAGTACCCTTAGCACGAACAGCTATCGAGAAAAAAAACGCGCGTAAAATTACTCGATAGACAGTTCTCTAAGGAAAATTTCATTTCGCTTATCGGCGAAAGATGGCGCTGTACAAATTTCCAATACAAAATTTATCTATCGAATGATTTTACGCGCGTTATTTTTTTCGATAGCTGTTCGTGCTAAGGGTACAGTACAGATAGAATGACGATGACGCTAATTTTATAATATCAGAAATGTTTAGTTTATTAGTTGAAAACTTGGTAGAAAACAATTATTATTGATCAAAAAAAATGTTAAGTCAGTAAGCAAAGTATGCAAAGTCAATGAAATGGAAGCAAAGCATTATTAAAAAAAAATTGTAAGATAACATTACCAATGTGAATAGATTGTATCTTTCCTATCCTTTATGAAACCTTAAGATTGCATTGATGTAGTTAAATCAGATAAGCTAGATCAATATTACAAAATGATAGATCATTTTTTTGCCAGGATTTAAAAGTATTGGAATCTCCTTATCGTTACGAAAAGCAGAAAATCGCACGAACAATGATAATTAAGTGTCTCTGGAATGGTGTTAATTTCCCTTCGGATTTTCTTAAACGATAATATAATACCTACCTATTTTTAATATCGCGAACAGACTTTAAAAATGCTTCTTTAAAAATACGACGGAGGTCGCTATAATTATATATATTTTAAAATAATATAAGAGCTTCGTACGAAAAAATATAATTCTGAGTGTCTTTTTTAAAAACTAAATAAAATGATCGATATAACTACACTAATTACTCAATCATACTACCTGGCAGTTACTGAAATTCCTAGTTTATTTATATACTATATATAAGTTATTCTTCAAAATATGTTGTCGGTATCAACTTCACATAAAAATAGTATAAACTGCATATTTATAAAAGCAACAAAGTGAATTACTGAAACCAATGCAAACACGGTGAGCAAAAATACCCAATGGTTTTAAAAGGAAACTAGTGCCCATTCATGAGCACAAAAACATAGACCACACCTTCGATTTCTATGCAAAATAAACAAGTTAAGTAATAGATAGTAATTGCTTAGTTACTAAAATAACGTACGACCTGGAAATCATCAGCACTTAGGCATCATTCATCATCACAAACAACATTTTACACATTTTCACAAAACAATCATAGAATAATATTCGTTTGAAACAGCTGGTTAATTTGCTCGATTTCCATATCGATGTTGCTTCCATGGAAGCTTGGAGTAACGAGACTTACTTACAAAACGTGTTAATGAATAAACGCAAAACCTCTTAGGTGGTGATTGTGCTCATGAATATGAACAACCTTTACTAGGTATGGACTCTGCAACTCAACAAAAAAAATCTGCTGTTTCATACAAGTTGTCAAGACCAGAATGTATGAAACGGCAGTTACAATTCTTTAATTAGATATTACAAAATTCATTCTTAAATTAGAAACTACACATCGAATCAGTACCCTTAGCACGAACAGCTTTCGAAAAAAATAACTCGCGTAAAATCATTCGATAGTTAAATTTTGTATTGGAAATTTGTACAACACCATCTATCGCCGATAACCGAAATTAAATTTTCCATAGAGAATAAAATTGTCTATCGAGTAATTTTACGTGCGTTTTTTTTCTCGATAGCTGTTCGTGCTAAGGGTACAGATCTAAAAAGATATATAACAGTATTTCGAGACGAAATGACGAGATACAAACAGATACGAATATCAGTAGAAAAGCTCACATCCAGCTTTGGAGTTTCGTGTAATTGGCAAGTTGCCAAAAAGGTTGTGCAATTGGTAATTAATCTGCCACTTCAATTGCGTACAAGATAAGAACTTTAATTAAACTGGAAGGAAATAAAAGTATTATAGCTTCTTTGTAAAGTTGACGTTTTCGTAACATTTTCAATTTGTTTATGTCACCGCTTGATTACAATCTATAAGACAATCTATCTCGCAATATTACAATTTGCCGGAATGTTATATTACAACACAGACCATACAACAAATACTACGACCAATGTCTGTGTATTACAACTTCAAGCTATTACATTCAACAGACATCTAATCTTAACACAACACAGTTATTGATTGTAAGGTAACCATGATAATATTTTAAAATTAGGGCGAATACACGAAATAACAGGAACAATTTATTATTAGGTGAGTACTTAAGTTCAAATTGATTATGCCTTTTTCATTAGACTGTATATAGGTAGTGTTATAAAAAAATATCCTTAAAGCACACAAACGTATAATATTTTCTTTTCAAGAACGAAGCAAACAGAACGGTCTTGTTCTGTTTGCTTTGTTTTTTTCATATCGGAATGATGTCAGATTTGATGGGGAATCTGAAATTAATCTACGCGTCCGCGTACTGAAATTATATTTTTTACTTGCATGACAACCTTGCAATGGTTATTATGTAGATGATTGGAAAAATTTAAAAAAAATACCTTATAAAAACGTGGCTTTTGCTTACCAATATCTATTGTAAATGCAAGTATAAACTATAGCTAGAGCATTCACTTGTATCTAACCTATACCTATAGAACATCGAGCTGCTCATATGGAATCACCCTGCCACTATCCGAATATAATTGTACAAACTTTAACAAACAGTTATAAATTCTCGCCTTATTTCCTACTCTAGTTTTTACTATAGGGGCTGAATTCTAATTTGACATCGCATGGGCATCGGTAAATTTTACATCTTATTGGAGGTGGTTTTGCAACTGCGATGTAACTGGAATGTATGCCAACCTATACAAATAATATAAGTAAGCATATTTGTAACTGTCATGGAAATAAATTCACTGAGTATATTCGTCGATCTTCAGTGGATTTATTGAATAAAAAAACAGTTCGGTTAAAAAACTTTCAGCAGGACTTGCTTTACATCACTATAATGATATAAAAATATAAAAATATATAATATATAATAATAATATAAAAATGTATTTTAAAATCTATACTTTGTGAATACAAATAAGCTACTTGGTGTTTATATGCGAAAACAAATTAAATGAGTATATTTGTATCATATTTAGTTATGCTATTAGTTATAAATACTGTATGTTTTCCAATGAAAATAAAATAAAATAAATGCCTGTAAGAATAATACACTAGATGATATATCTAGTGTATTATACCTACAGGCATAGCACGCGACCTATGGCCAATCCAATTACAGGATTAGTCTACACTAAAGTGGGGTGAACTGGGGCGCAACAATAGCAAACTCATCGGACTCAACAGATTTGCATTCGATTGACACAGGCTGCTCCGGATACAAATACCGTTAGTCCAATGCTACGAGTAGACAACTCGGTGTAGAAAACCAAGAACCAAATTACTACAAATTACCAAAATATTTGTAGTAATATTTTGTAAAACAATAATAGTAATTTTATTAGTCTTCTTAGTCTATTCGTGGTAATGCGTGTAATTTTCAATTAAAACTCGTTGTAAAGTAGAAAAATTAAATTAAAACAAACAGCTAAATCATTTGTAAGAATTTTCGATAAAACAACAGTCGATGATTGAAAAGTTAATTTATGGATAGGAAAATTGATTGATAACTGTTTTTCTTCTGCAAATAACAATAATGTCAATCAATTCTCATTTTCATTTTTAACTCCATTTTCGTTCTGTGCGTAGCTTCGTAGATCTAAGAGAATTAATTAATTATCTGCTATAGAGTTACAGAATTTCTGCTAAAATATTTATCGTTTTAAAACCCAATCTGTATTTGTAATGAAAATCAATAATTTAATCTTATTTCATTTTCGACGTTAAAACAAAAGGTTGTGGGTTTCTCTATTAAATATTGAGTTTGATGTTATACGCGGAATCGAGTTTGTGTTTGAGATGCACTAACTTTGTTAGGCAAGGCCTCACAGTTTAACTCAAGGTCTGTCGATATTTTTAGAGACGGTTTTCAGCGACTTTGTTCGTTGTTTGATCGAAGCTCGTGGCTTTTTAATGGCTATAGCTAAAGGTTAAAAAGTAATAAAACTAAACCGCAAAAGGGCAAATGAAACCCAATAAAGAGATTAATAAAGGAAGATTTTAAAGCTGTTTCATGAAGAAACGTAAATGTCAATCTTTGTTCAAAAAAATATTTCTGACGTTACCCGAGTAACGAAAGACGCAGCTTCGATTTCTGAAGCAGAACTCTTAAATCAAAAACTATAAATAACTAGCTATTGCCCGCAGCTTTGCCCGCGTTGGCCGATTCGGTTAAGTACACCTACCTATATTAAATTTAATAAAACGTTTTTGTAGCTCACTGTACATAAATACGTCAGATTTTCACAATCGAATGAGTTGGCGACAAAAAAAATAGTTCAATTTGGAAGGTCTCGCGCGTACTCGCGAGTTCGACACTCACTAGTTGACGAACAACTACCGGGCAGCATTTTTTTTTACCCGACTGCGGGTTATGTTTTTCGCGCGTATCTTGTAAGTATGTTTGTATGTTTGTATGTTTGTATGTTTGTATGTTTGTATGTTTGTATGTTTGTATGTATGTATGTATGTTTGTATGTAATATTCTTTATTACCTCATATCTTTCAAACGGCTGAATGGATTTCTATGATTAAGATATCGTTAGATTGGTCTTTTCAGCCCAAGTGTTCTTAAGAAGGTGGCGTTATAAAAAAACCAACATGGCGGCTGTACGGTGCTATTATACGTAGTGAAAAAAAGTTTTTTTTTAAATACTGCAATATGGGTGTCAAATTAAAGGGCTTATTATAAGGATTTCAAAAAGGTATATCATGACCGTAATATATAATAACTAAAAAGAGATAAATTAAAAAAATAAATTAAAAAAAATAAAAAACCCGCCTGCATAAAAAGACAAGTCGACTGAAAAGATGGAAACAAGTTTAAATAAATATTAAAGGCAACATGTCATTATAACATGCAGTCGGAGGCATATAATTCAATCATTTATAATGTCACTTTCTTTATGCATGCCTCCGACTGCATGTTATTATGACATTG
Organism: Agriphila straminella; assembly: GCA_950108535.1. NCBI lineage: Eukaryota > Metazoa > Arthropoda > Insecta > Lepidoptera > Crambidae > Agriphila > Agriphila straminella. Next base: position 4,988,365 of record OX467306.1, on the reverse strand, counting down.
TTGCCTTTAATATTTATTTAAACTTGTTTCCATCTTTTCAGTCGACTTGTCTTTTATGCAGGCGGGTTTTTTAATTTATTTTTTTAATTTATCTCTTTTTTTTAATTTACCATAGCATAGGTTCAATTGGAAATAAATCAAAATGACGTGACTGACCGTAGCTTGCTAGGGCTTCCCAGCGTGTCGTACTCAATTATAACGATTAACGTGGCATTGCGTTTGAAATGGGGTCTCTATGTCATGTCCCTGGTATACTCACCTCTGAACCTATGAATACAAAGTAATGTAAACTCATTTACATAACTTATTATATATTTTGCATTCAGAATGCTACATACATACAGTCAGACAAATATTTGTGAGGTTTTGTCACTTAGTCAGTTTTTTTTTCAATATCATCATCAACGCAATCAATGTTTAGTTACTGATGATATTTTAAGACTTGGGTTAAGTATAGGTAGACTAAAGTGAAATCTTTAATGTCACGTTGATATTAATCACGATATCGACATTAGCCATTTTTGGTGTCCCCACTGCTGGGGCACAGCCTTCCTTATGGATGATAATTATAGCCTAGTTTACTTAACCAAAAAAGTTTGCTTAGAAATCTTCCTTTATTAATAAGGCCGCGATATATGCCCAAGGGCGTTGCCAACCTATTGCCTAAATATAGGATACCATAAACTTCGCCCGTAGACTCTAGCTTTCGCAGTATAATAAATGCTTTTCTTTTCACTAACAAACGACGTAATCTAGGAAAATTCAGAAAAAAAGATGCCTACCTTTTTAAATGACAAGGCTGCATTTGAGGTTCTAATAAACCAAAGTTAGTAATAAGCTAACAGCACAGTTTATTATTTAGTTTAAATATTTACATTATATAAAATTATACTTTGGTTACAGGCTTAATTTTGTTTTAGTTATTAAATACGTCTCTTTTGCATTGGACTGTAAAATATTAATATTTCGGCCGCAAGGAAAGTAGATTAATTAGAACCTCTTATAATGCGAAGTGAATAAAGAATGTACGTTGCTCCTTTTTACCGACTTCAAAAAAAGGAGGAGGTTCTCAGTTCGTCTGTTTTTTTTTTTTTTTTTATTTTTTTTATGTTTGTTACCTCATAACTTTGTCAATATCAAACCGATTTTATAAAATTATTTTTTGTTTGAAAGCATATAGTTACAGATTGGTCCCATTGTCATAAGATCATTCTGGAGAAATCAAGGGAACTCTTCAAATATTATAGGCACAAATATAGCGATTTTGGTATTTTCTTAAGTAACTCGTGCATTTGCTTTCGAAAGTACCATTTTGGTGAAGTGGAACTGATGATGAAGACCATAGATGATCACCGGAACTATTCAAGAGGTACTAAACTAAGTATCTCACGGGTGCGATACGATTACTTTAATACGGTTGCTAGGCTATTTATGTTGTTCGTCATAATGCATATGGTGAAGTGGAGCTGATAGTGAAGTACTAGGAGAACTCCTCAAGAATTAACGCCCCTGCGTCGGGAAAACCAGTATTTTGTAAAAGGTGATGAGCCATTGACATAAGACTATTGTAACTAAGATAATATCGTCGCTAAATATACCATACTTACTTACCACAAAAAAGTTAAATTAAAAAAAAACTTTGGGTCTACCCATGTTTTATCTACCTAGATAATATACTAACTGGATAAGATAATATAAATAAACTAAATATAAATGAACTAAAGTAATTATCTACCAAATACAGAAGGTAGGTACTTACTAACACTAAAAATAAAAAATGTTTTAAAAACAAAAAACCGACTTCAAAAAAGCTGAAAATGAAAACAAAAAAGCTTCAGAATTAAATACCTCTAAGAAGCAAGAAATAATATTCAAATCACTAGATACGCATATCATTGTAATAAAACACGTCTAATGAAGTCGGGTGGGGCTTTTAGAATAGAAAAAGAAGATGAACTTCAGCCCCACCCGACTTTAATAGACGTGTTTTATTACAATGATATGCGTATCTAGTGATTTGAATATTATTTCTTGCTTTTTAGATGTATTTAATTTTGAAGCTTTTTTGTTTTCATTTTCAGCTTTTTTGAAGTCGGTTTTTTGTTTTTTTTCTAGTCGTAATGTCAGAGGATGTAAAACTTGTCACAAAAATAAAAGCAAAATTAATTCACTTATTTACCAATATCATAAAGCCATAATTTAATTTTACTTAATTTTTTTATTATTTCGGTTTTAGTAATCATTCAGTCTTAATTTGATGACAATATGCATCCGCCTGTTACACAACGTAGTAACTGAACGTGACTATCGAAGTCCTTGGCTTCCATACCAATGGCATGGTCGTAACCAGGGAACTAAAATCTGTGGAACAAGCATTCCAAAAAAAAACAGTACCACACAAAAATTTCAACCAAGTGGGCGGGCCACAAATTTTGGCTTTTGCAGCACAAAGCGACTGAACACTGGTTGTATAATAGCGACCATAATCTGTATAGGTACTCATAGATCAATATTTAATATGTACTTATGATACGTTATAGCTGCATCTTTTTGCCTTCTTTGCATCTTTTACAACATAATTAACTCTCTTTTTTCTTTAAAATACAAACTGCAATAATTATGGGAGCGTGGCTGGCCCGACTAAATACTGTGCGAGTTATAATTTTAAAGCAATAAAAAATGGCATCACGTTTGTTTGCACTTCCATGGATTTTAGTTCGCTGGTCGTAGCATCCAAATAATCGTAATTCAATTTTATTGGCCCAAGGATACATTATAAAGCGCGTAACATTCTTCGGAAACGGTTCATTGAACACTGTGGATATACAGCAAGACATGTAATTGCTCCTTGGATGAAACACGCAAAACGTAAGTAACCCGTTTGGTTTGGTCTTACAGTTACCACGCAGACCCTAAGTGGACCGGTGTTCTAGAGTCATATCCATGGCCAGGTTCACTCTCTGTTTAAATACAGTCTAGATAGCAAGCTTAATTTTGGTCTTCCGAAAATTCAAAATTCGAATTATGATCTTTTAATGACTGCTTTAGCAACCAGTTGTTGTTGGTTAAAAAGCACCCTGAATACTTTGTAAAATGTAGTGAAAAAAACGATAATTTACGAGCATCGAGAAATAATCAACTAGTAATACCTAAATCTAATCTAACTATATTTCGCAAAAATGTATATTATATGGCTATCAAAATATTTAATAAACTACCGCTAGACATTATAAATCAACCAATAGAGAAAAATATTTTCAGGAATAAATTATTTAATTGGCTCCTACAGCACAGTTTCTACTCGACCAAGGAATATTTGGAGAGAAAAAAAAAAGACATCTCTACTTAATCTGACGTATTAATGATAATTTTGCATAATTGACATTTAATTTTGAATATGAGATTTCTGTTGACAATTTTGTAATTTATTGACGTCTTAAAATAGTAATAGGTACTTAGTAGTAATAATATTCTTACTATAGATAGCTGACACTTACTAACATTTGCATGCCATACAGACTTAAGGCAGAATATTGTTGAAACTTCATTAAAAACATTGTCACTAATCTCAATGTAATGTACACAATATTGTGCTAATAAATATTCTGATTTCTGATTTCCGGAATGGTCACCCATCGGTTGCTTAACACCACAATATTATAGGCTGCATACAATCGTGTGCAGCTTGCACTTGCTTGTAACTGGGCCGTTAAAAAAGTTAAAGTAAGCGTATTAAAACAAGCATTTCATAAAAAACAAGGAATCTGGCGTTATATTTTACTATATCATGCTTGTAGGTTGCTCCCTTATTCCTTTACGACATTCATCAATCAATCAATTTATGTCAAATTTTCCCTTGCGTCGAAAAGCTAGACTAACATAATGCACCATTTTCATTGTAATAGGCTGAGCTATAACTAATTCAATTATAAAACATCACGTTCCGTATTTAATTGTGAACAATCAATTGCTAATATCAAATTGTATCTCTCGACTGTTAATTACTTTTTGAGACTTGTCGTAATATCGAACACTCTAAAGTTTACAAAACTGTGAGATTGAAAATGAGTACAAATATGTTTTTGTTCTGTGGGCGTCATCGCGCGATTGGAAAATGTAGGATGATAATTAATAATAAAGTATGTTTTCCATAGTTTAGAGTTGCAGGCAGAATCACAAGATGAAGAAAATGTACAAACATTATAATATCAAGGTTTATATTTCGACATTGGATGAATCGTTAAGTAAGAAAAAATATCCACAACTTAGCCGATGATTCAATTCAATATTAAACTAGCCATTCATTAACCCAAGCATACACGCATTGCAATCTGCATAATAAACTATAGATAAGCAAGTATGTCACATGCATAATTTTATTTGAATGCAAATAAATAGTACTTAAGTACATTATAGCTGGTCTTGGCGTCACTATGAAATTAGCATTGCCTATTTATCCGTGTCCTTATTTCTAAAGAAACGAAAACATGAAAAAGGATTTTATAATATTTCTTTACCAGTTTATCATGAAATGTTTAGTGATATCTTACGTAAACGTATCCTAACGCCTAATCTGATTCGGTAAGGCTTCTCTAAAAACAGGTCAATTATTTGAAAACTTATTTTAACCTCATTACCTATTACATTATTTGTTCAAAACTGATGTCTTTGACATATTATATTTTACCTAATTACGTTGGTTTAGAACTGTCCTTGACATTCTTTGATTTTAGGTTTAACTTTTAGTTCACAAAACAATGTGAGATATTCAAGGTCCGATAGCAGGAATTCAAATAATTGTTCAAACAAACAAAGCATAATAAAAATTACATAAAGAAACAGTAAGTACAAAATGTTGTAGCTTAGTTGGTATCAGATATTAGAACCAATGGCAGGTATTAGTTAAAGAATCATTAACTCTACAACTCTAACCAAAGTTTTTACGTAAAACATGACTCTTTGTGAATTTCAGCTAAATATAAATACTTGTATTGTATGAATAACTAATGTTGTTGACCAAAAGCGTTCAAAATCATGTGACTCGTACCAGTTGTTAAAATATATGCTTATCATGCAAATCGAGATTATGGATCCAATATTTTACCGCAAAACGATGACAAATGTAAAAAGACCTCTCGTTGTTTAGAAATAGCTAAAATTAGAATGTCTGGTAAGAATGGGTGTACCTAACAGTTTATTAAGACCTTTGTTTGTTTCCAATTTGTGGAGCATCGGAGGTCTTTCTCACTGGACGGACAGTTGTTACTAGCTTGAACGCTGAAACCGCACGTTTGAAAATAATCCTCATTCCTGATTGTGTTGTCATGATACAGTTATTGTTGTCTATCCATTATTTTATTATATCCTAACATCACGACTTTCCGTACATCTTTTAAATTAACATACAATGGCAAGGATAGGAATGTTTATCACATAAAATATAGTTTGTTTTGTGTTAAAAACACGCTTTGGCATAAATGTCACAATTCTTATGATAATTATTTAAAAATTATTTTAGAAACAAAAACCATTCTAATGTTAGAATAACATAACAAAGTAGATATTATAATGCTCGCACCTATTCTTTTTATTTATAATTGCACCGCCACAAAATCTGTTAATAGAATTGTAAAACTGATATTGGAAACTACAGTTTTAGTGGGACGAATGAAATATGGGTCTGTTTTAAATATGGATGTAATATTGGCACAGGAAGTACCAATTTAGTACAATTACCCGCCAACAAAAAAATTGTAACTAAAGTGATCGATATTCATACAGATTTTAAATCAAAATCCTAGGGAGTATTGCATTTGACATCAAAATGGATTTACAATGTCGTGTCAAAAATTGCCAATCCTAGGTCGAATCAATATGGAAAAATATTATTACCGTTCAATATATAATTTCTCCATAGTTACTATTGATGAGTTACTTGGTTAATTAGCGACTTACAAGAGATTTTTTTAATGCACAACGGCATAGTGGCCTTCACCTCATAGGCCGAAGGTGGAAGCGCACTACACCTGGAATCCTTATCACTATCTTACCTCTAACAGCAGGAACACAAAACAATGTTGTTATGGCGTCAGGCTTAGGTAAGATGGTGGTAGCTAACCAGGCGGACTTGAAATAAGCCCTATCACCAACCAAACAAACCGCGTAAAAATTGTACTCCCCTTTTGGGAATCGAACCCACTATAGACCACAGAGGCGGTTACATCGCGCAAGACAGGGAGCTGTGGCGTCACCTTGAGTCGAAGGCCAAGACTCACTTCGTGTCGCTGAGCAGCCGGTGATAGGTAAAAATACTTTCATAATTTTCCATACACTGACATAATTTTTGTGACTCTTACTGATCAACTGAATATCTTGCTCAAGATAAAGCCCGGATTCTAAGGTTTCATTATTATCGAATACTTACAAAAAGCTTAAACTTCAGATAGAACCTATTCAAAGTTAATCGTTAACCCTTGCCCTCTTAGGTAACACGTGCGCAACGTCGATGATAATGTCAGGTCAGGATATTAATTTACCGTCATAATAAATATTGTCGCGAATAAACAGATCGATGTAAACATTACCATAAAGGTCAGTAACGTGATAAGATAACAGTATCACAGACAGAGTAGTTGGCACTGATACGACAAAAAATTGCAAGCTTTGCCAAAGTGCACGTTGCGCGTTGTACAATACGTTTCAATCTTATTGGCGGCTCGGAACATCGCGCGAAACGATGCGCAGATCGAAATTTCGATGTAACTGGGTGAGAGAGGCGAGTTGGTGGGTGGGACACAGCTACGCGCATAGTGGCAAACTTCGTAGCTGCTAATAAGAAACACATCACGGAAATGGAATCAGTATCAGTAATCAGGGTACAGACGACGACGGCACATTAGACTATACATAAATTATTATGTCCAAACTTGGTTATTGATTTGTAGATCCAAAAGTGCATGAAAAATTCCCAGAGTTGGAACCACTCAATTCAAATTCTTTGCACTGAAATACAAATACGAATACCGATCAAACAACATTGGCGCCGTACTTTCCTCCCTAGCTTTAGAGAAACCAAACTCACACAGGTGATTTATAACATCAAATCCCAATGGACAATAAATTATAATAAAAAATCTACAGATCTCACACTACGCGCAACTACCAAAGGCGTTGAAAAAGTAATTTAGAAATAAAGTATATACATGATCAAATTTGATAAATTAGGAATTCATTCTTTATCTTGACTATAAAGTGAACGAAGTGCAGAAACGAAACTGACCTCGCACATATAAGGGACCTACAGTTTTTGTCCGCCCGCCTCCTAAGATGGCTCAAACTGTAGCTTTATTCAATCTTGAGATCCATTTTTCGGTTTCTTTAATAGCGAGCTCAAAAAAAGTTATTGGGAAATTCTCGATCCAAGTCGGCGAAAAAGTTTTAAAAATTGAAAGAAAAACCTCAAAGTTACCGACCGATTTTGGTTATTCTAATTGCACTATAAAGCCATTCTGGCAGACGCACATTTTGACATGTGAACCATCCGCATACTTTTCATAATCTGCGAAACTACAAGCATTTTCAATGTTGAAGAACAAGACAAAAGTAAAATCCTTTTTTTCAATTAGATACGTAAGCACAACAAAAAAGTCCAAACACAATGGAACAAATAATACTTATCTAAAGTGTGATCCTATCCTAGTAGACTATTCTTTAGTTTTAGTTTTCGGAGCCTGAAAATAATATTCAAAATATTGATAAGAAGATCAAAAATACTGCATGAAAAATTCCAACCATTCAATTTAAATTCTTTGCACTCTGAAATACGTTGAAGCGAATGCCAAACAAACAACATTATTGGAGCCGTACTTTCCTCCCTAGTTTTAGTAGTTCGTAACAAACATTGCTTTCAACTGGTTTGTATGAATTAGTTCAATTATAATTCACAAAGTCAAACCGAACTATTTATTCTCTTTATGTAGGTAACTAGAAGTAGGTTTATGAAAGTTCTATTAAGTATATCTCGAAGGTTTTAATACAATCAATAAAGTTTCAAAAATCATTTTTAATTGATTTAGAGAAATCGCTAAGCTCATTATTAACAATAATACTACCACTATCCTGACATTCAAATCAATAGCATATAAAAAATCTTAAATATAAGTACTGAGAAAATAAACGTTGCACTTTGTAGTTATTTAAGTTTGTATAAATTATCATTATCAATTTCAGCTTTGCTCATTATAGCGCCTGTTTTTAACAGGCAATTTCTTCACAGTTCCCTATTAGGGAATATGCATCATTTTTTTGTATCAATATCAAAAGTATAATGCGTGAGAAATTAAACTGTACGAACTATGCGATGTTGACTACTTATTTGTACAAAAATGAGCAACTGTTGCAATAAACAACGATTTTAAGTATTAGGTACACTGAGAAAAATGGGGCACTATAAACTATCGTGAATGCACGTCTTTTTGACCAATTGTGCAAGCACGTTAAGTTACGCTGCCGGCGGTGCACATAAAATTATGGTTCCACCGTAATTTAGTGACGTCACAAGCTTATTTGCAGCTCGCACTATAAAATAAAGGTCAAGAAATCATAACATATAGCCCCAAAGAATGAAAACATGTAGTGCACTGCTTCAAAATACCTAATTGACGGCATTTAATATTATAATGCATTGCGATTACTCATAGTTCCGTATCATTATACTATTATGTGCGTTTGCATTATACTTATTGGTGCCTACCAGTTTGTGCACTATAATATTTCGTGCCTGCCCACGATATTATTTGATTACTGGAAGCATGTATTTATATGCAAGTGCACTAACTGTTATAGTGCTTTTTTATCACGGCATGATCCTTTTACGTGCCCGAGCACTTTTTTCCGCACTATATAATATCGTGATGGCATGGATATTTTTCAGGATAGCACTAAATCTATACATGGTGTTTCCGGACGATGAATAATGATGAATAATGAGGTATCCTCAGTCAGGCAGGATTGATAGGTCAAATGATTGTTTGACTTATCAATCCTAACTGACTCAGGATACCTCTCCGAACACTAATCTGATTATATTATTCATCGTCCGGAAACACCATGTATAGATTTAGTGCTATCCTGAAAGATATCCACATACATCACAATACATACATTATGTGGCGTATGCACAGAGTTTTTCTAATATATTATTCATCTTAATATAAATTTAATAAGAAAAGATAGTTCTGTCATCGGTCTGATGTTACAGATTTTTATCATTGAGATTTTTACGATTGGAAATTAATATTATTACTGCCTGTTATAATGCGACTCATCTTTGTAAATATTCACTGTACTTACGAGTACTTAGCATATGTGAAGTTAACCTAGTGTGAATTTGTGTGTAATAATCACACACAAAGCCTAGGGTATAAATTAATAAAAAAACTTTGAAATTATACAAACTTTTATTTTCTACAAAAAATATAACTTATCGAATTAACAGTTAGTACTTAATAAAAATTAAATACACTTGAGAAACACAGCCCCCTTACTAATAATAATAAACATTGTATAGCAGATGGTATAGTTACACAATGGTTACTTTCTGGCAAACTATTTAAGTTGGACATTAAAAAGAAAGGGACAAAACATTCTGTAAGTGTATAGTTACACAGTGTTTTGTATGGAGAATTATTAACAAATTGCATTTTCCATACTAGCGTTTTCATAATGTACTTACTAACCGTGAACGCTATTCTAACAAAACTTTTATGTACAAATGTTTGAACAATAAGCTGACTAAGGCAACATAACTTAAAGAAAAAAAGGGGTAATTTTGTAATAATGAGGATCAGTAACAGGTTTGAATCCTAAAGTTTTATTGATATAATATAAACACATGTTCATGTTCATAGCTATGAACACCCAATTCTCAGACACACTTTTAGTTCTAACAAAACCACTTTGCAAAAATTCTGAATCAAGGGAGTGTTTTTGTGGATCAAGGATTAAAGTGGACGTAAAAGTGCAAAAGATACATCAATAGATTTTTACAATGGATCTTAGTGGATCTAGGGAAGATTTTTTGAAATCCGTTTAGAAGTGGTTGAGTTAAATAGAAAGGAATAAAAGAAATGCCAAGCTCAATGCAATATGTGCTTTATCGCGTATGACGTAAGGTTCCCGTACGTCGCGGATGACGTCGCGAGGACCCCCCAAAATATCTGTTCAGCTCGTATAATTTTCAGGTTTAGGATATAGCGTGAAAATTTCTTCACAGTTAATCATGTGGTGGCATAAGCTTTCTTATAAGCCACTAAACAAAGATCATTACTGATCCTCAATGCACCAAACACACAAAAGTAAATGTTTAAATTTATACAAATGCCGAGTTGAAGAAGCCTATGAAGCTGTTATAAACAACTGCACTAAGTTAGTGGTACACATTTATATAAAAAGACTACAACATTAGTACTTCAAACTCATAAATTACTCGGCAGGTTGTCGTGACGCTTCAGTAAAAATTAATTAATATATTAATCAAAATATTTCCAAAACCTGCCTAATATAATTTATGAGTTTCACATGCTAATTTTGTGCTCCTTTTCTGTAGGCATTTACTGTTTTATATACCATCTGCTAGTTATGTAGTTCATATAGTTATATAGTTTGCTTAAATTATGAGGGAAGGGTGCTAAAGCATTGCTGGCTTTTATACAGTTAAAGTTATTAGTTTGTTTGACCTCATAAGCCTGATAATGCTCATTGAATTCAATAGTATCAAATAATCGGCAGTAAAAGTGAGTGAGTGAGTTTGAGGCAGTTACAACTATTGCTTTAATGGTTGCAAAAATGGGCAACTCATGATTTGGTTCATCGAAATCCACAAATACAATGCTGTAGGGTTTCCACCGCACACCTGCAACAAAAGTAATAGGTCTCTCCAGATTAAAACGATCAAGAGAGATGCTCAGCCGAACTTTATTACCAAACTGAACAGCATCAGGGACAACCTGATTAAAAAGTAAGTTGTTTAATGAAAGTTGATATGTGATTGCTACTGTTTTAGTAATATTAACACGTGTGGACGTTGATCGCGCCACTATTTTTGAAGTTCTATGCTTTGCTTCAAAACGCATTGCCCAAATGGTTCGTATAGGGCCGAATTTACGTAACATGGCAGGGTTATGAGTAAGAAAGTGAAATTTAGGCTTTAGTAGTGACCCCGTGAGCTTCACTAATAAAGAGTTTGTAACGTGCTTGTTTTTTACCCCTTTACTAACTAGTGTGTTAGTTGATGAATTCCGATTTAACTTATCGATGAGTATAATTCTTTAATATTTTATCTGTCAAACTCCTCAATTAGGTAAAAAGTATTTATCAAGAATACATTATTTCGTGAAACTGAGAGCACACACAAACAATTTTTTTTCGAACAGGTATAACCGTTTTCTACAAAATACCCTTAAAACTTTAGATGTACCTAGTTACATGAAATTTCAAATAAACATGAGAGTCAAATAAAGATACTTTGTTTTTTTAAGTTGACAAGAACACCGAATAGTTTGAAGACAGTTGAGCGTGACCAAGGCTACTTTTTATCCCAGGAAAATAGCTCATTCCTTCGGGACCCAAACTTAGTTATTTACCCAGAGCCTTCCAAGCGAGTTACTAGTAGTTTGCCATTGAAATATTATTTATTATTCTGAAACACTTTTGTGGAACCACTTTTATCTTTTAAAGAAATGTCAAGTTTTATTAGAGTAAAACTTGAAATTTCTGTAAAAGATAAAAGTATGAATTTAATTGGCAGATTCGGCAGTACTTCTAATATTTATTCTCATTTGGTAGAATGCACACACAATTGTTTTTATCTAAGTACCTTTTAACATCACAGTTAGTTTCTACCGAAAATTTATTAATCTGTGGTTTATGAAGTTGATAAAATAATAAAAAGGCAAGTTTTTAGATTATTCGTTGCGCCTCGACTCTGCCTCAATGATGTCCCTTGGCCCTCAATAACCTGTACACTTCCTTTTTTAAATTTGCACTGCAAGATAATAGAATAATGTATTTTATCAGAAAAGTAAGTAGATCTCAAAAACTCACTTATTACAATAAAATTTATCTGTCTCCTGCATTCATACTACAACTAAATATAGTTAAATAAATGTACGTAATTCCAGAACTAAGAGCAGTATTATAACGCGTGGCCAATTCAATTGAGTGTATCCTGTGCCCATTGTTCCATTATCAAAATACGTAACGCGTTATGAAAGGTCGTTCAACAAGGGGTCATGACCTCGGCCAGTCTGGACGATAAGCTCGTCGATTCCATATCAAGGAGCATTGTTCGACATATTGGCGAACGCTGTTCTTGTCAAAAGCTTGTGGTAACTAAAAATTTATAAAGAAAAGCATGACAAAATGACGAGTAGTAGGTACTACTAGTAGTGCCTTCTCATAATAATGATAAAACTATAAAATCTTGTGGATTAGCCCAAAATTTTAATAGCATTTCTCGCTTGTTTAAAACGCCAACTTTCAAAACCAAAATCTACGCTCAAAAGATAAAATAACATTTTAATGACTAGGTAAGTGAGATCAAAGTCAAATAAGCTTTATTCAAATAAACTTAATTATTAAGTACTTTTGAATCGTCTATATTTTCCTACCACCCGTTCCAGAGATAAAAAGAACTTTGCATTCACTAGCGAGGTGTGACATGGGTCCAACCTGTATAATATTATTTATCGTTACTCGTTATTAAAAGAAATAATTGTTAACAATTTCTTCACAAAATTCTAAGAGACAGGTAAACAATACCCGTTACGTTTTGGTTTTCCTCCAAACACTCTGGCAACCATTAATTTAAACGACATTCTGATATTTTGGCAACAGAAATAATTTATTAATTAGTTTCAACCTATTTAATTTGTGAGTATTTCCTAAAGGCTTTCTTCATACGCAGTGTAATCACAAAATAATTAGTGCTGTTATAATCAGCAATGCATAATGCTATAATCTATGACGAATCTTTACCGTTCACTATTACGTTCAAAATTGATTGCTATTTGAAGTAATAAAATATTTTAGTAGACATTAAAAAAGATTTTTTTTAAATAAAAATATCATCAAACATTACTTTTCTCTCAATACAATGGGGTTGGTCAACTTTTCCAAAACTATTGTAAATTATATATTTTCTGGTAGCTTTTGGCTTTGGAGTCAGGAATAACCAATTGCGGAATTTTTATAATACTTCATTTTAATTTAAATAAAAATTTAAAATTTTTATTTACAGCATAGTACAATAAATCACTATTACGGCTGTATGCGTAGGTAATGCTTTTGCTCCAAAGACTTCTATGTTGTTGCTCAAAACAAAAAAGCAAAGGTTTGGCATTAGCAATGTCAACTATTGTTGTCATATCAGTCACAGTCAGCTAACATAAATAAAATAACTCTTTTGTGAGTAAGTTTGTAGATATACATACATTTACGAGATCATCACAAACGTATAAAGCTCTTTGAGGACAATTCCTGTTTTATCCTCTGCACCACGTCTCTTTCAAAGGCATGGTAATTCTAAAAAAAATGTTCTGCGGATGGTCACGTCTATATTTCAAACAAAACGGAACAAAGCAGTGTAGGTACTTCATCGGCGTGATAAGCTGGATTATGGATTTCTTCAAGCTAATTCATTTCCAATAATTGAATAAGAAAAACACTAGAAAATCACAGTAATAAGCTGATAAACAAACAATAACATTAGGTGATTACGATTATACTCTTTGTCACTGTCTGTCAAATCTGTCAATCAGTTTTTTAATCCGTAAATGCAAAGGAACTTCGTGTTCAGCTGTACGTTTGATATTTTATCGCGATAATAATATAAAAAAATATATTTGGTTAACAAAGTAAAATAAAAAAAACATAATATTATTTTCTTTATTCTTGAAACTTGTGCTATCAAAAAAAAATATAAAACAATTCTCTTCGAAAAAGTTTACCAACCCCATTGGAATAGAATTTACGTAATCTCAAATTGTACAGACAGCTGCTAGGTGTGCAATTTATCATAGATTAAGTACGTATCACTTTCTCCAATATAAACACAGAAAGTTTTCCCAGCCAGCCTGCCTAGCATGACCGATTTATATCGCGTGATATAGCGTTTTATCACTTTTAACTGTCAAAAAACAAAGGAGTTTGACAGTTAAGTGTCGATAAAATGCTATATCACGCGATATAAATCGGTCATGCTAGGCAGGCTGAGTATGATCAGTTATGAGTATGATCAGTTATGAGTATGAGCCCTCAAACACTTGATTGTTAAGGTTATCGCTTTAATAAGCTCATGTGACACAATTCTGTTTTATTACATATATATTGTACATATAGGTACATATTGTTATTAGGTATATAGGTACATATTGTGTAATTTTGCACTTGACGAACGAAAATCTATGGAACAAGCATTCCGCTCAAAATATAGCACCACTAAAAACTACAACCAAGTGGGCGGGGCTAAAAACGCTGTCATTTACTTTTGTAGCACAAAGCATAACAGCACTAATAGTGACCATAATCTGTATACTCATTAGCCGTGTACTGACTAGGTATTCCATGAGGGTGCCGCGCGCGGCAAGGCCGAGCCACGGTGAGGCTGAGCCAGCATCGGGCGCTCACACAGAGACCGCGCATGTTATGAGACCGTACATTCTGAAAGCTATTGCCACCACTGCCTTTATACTAATTCTAAGACTTATAATCCATCTTTATTTTAAGTCAGCTATTGGAATATTAATTTGAAATTTTCATTTCTCGGTTGATGTTTCTTCACGCATTTTCTCAGTACTCTATTATTATAAGATTATTATAATCAGAACTTAGCGCATCCCAAAGTAGTATATATTTGCTACATAACTATATTAATTTAAGACACTGTTCTTTATCCATGACGCATGAATGATCAAGCTGGGCGAAGCAAAACAACCGTCTTGAGTTGAGGGCGCGAGGCAAACCTACCGAGGCACCTTTGAGCGTCGTCAATAACCGCCACCGCTCGGCTCGGGCCGCGGCACGCTTGGGCGAGGCAGCGCGTTCGTTTGGCTCGGGCAAAGCACGTCCTGACTGACGAATGATTTGCCTCGCGCGGCTGCCTCGCGAGGCTGCCTCGCGAGGCTGCTCGCCCAGTCAGTACGCGGCTATTGATATTTTCTATACCTACTTAAAATAAAAAATATTTAAGTAATACTTAGGATACGTTATCTCTGCATCTTTTAGCCTTCTTTGCGTCTTTTACACCATTTGACTACACAGGACGTCATTTCTAATAAACTCTCTCAACTGCAATTTACTGTAAAGAACGGCAACGTCTGTCACTGGGCGCGTGGCTGATTTGCGGATTGTAATTTTTTAGCCCCTATGGCCCCTGTGCTCTATTTTTAAGCAATATTTGTTTGCAAAAAGCTATACTTTTATAGATTTCATTTCGCTGTTTGCACTCATATCTGTACTTACTCCTAAGTAAGTTATGTAAACTGAACGATATTGAAAACTATCAGATTTACAGCTAACTACACTAAAAAAAACCGGCCAAGTGCGTGTCGGGCCACGCGCCGTAGGGTTCCGTTCCTTATACCATACTATATTTAATACCACTATCATTTTTCGTCTGTAAAAATAATTTTGTTTTTCACAGTGTTGGTATGAATGACAAAGTTATATTTGCGGTTTTGGAAAATATGATATATCTCAAAAACTAATTACTATATCTTGTTCAAATCAATTTTCGTTGAAAGTTTTTATTAAGATCTATAGCATATATTTTTTAGATTTTTCACTCACCTATTTCAAAAGTTAGAGGGGGGGGACACACATTTTACCTCTTTCAAACGGTTGAGTTTGAGAAAAAATTGTCTTAGGAACCTCAATGTCATTTTTATAGACCTATCTATAGACACCCTGCACGTATTGGTATGAAGGAAAAAATATTTTTTTAGTTTCAGTTCCATGTATGGGGAGCCCCCCTTAATCTTTTTTTTTGTGTTAAAATCGTTAAGCGGTTAACAGAATACATCTACCTACTAAGTTTCAACTGTGTAATCGTAATACTTTCGGAGTAAAATGGCTGTGACGTACGGACGGACAGACAGACAGACAGACATGACGAATCTATAAGGGTTCCGTTTTTTGCCATTTTGGCTACGGAACCCTAAAAAGAGAATTATGAAGTTGAATTAGTTTGCATAAACTTGTACCTAAGGGTACTGATTATTTATTATGTATACCTACCTAATTCATAAAACCAAAACTTGATTTCAGTTAAACAAGTATCGCTCTGTATAAATGTGGTAATTAATGGTCTCACTCGGATGGCACAAATAATTAATTACTGTTATTATTATTGATGTGTTTTCTTTAATAATTGTTGTTGTTTTTTGTGACTGTGCTTCGGTAACTTGAGTTATCTTATGAATTACCAGCAGAATTACATAGAACAATCGCGTTAGGTGGACGATCATCGTCCTACTCTCTGACACTATTAACTCACGAATAAGGTTCAAAGTAAAAATATCAAGTAAATAACGACGAATTGCGTCCGATTATAACGATTCTTTTTATACAATAGGCCTGCAGATCTTTCGTAATAAATTATGATTGATGTGTTTTCTTAGACTTATTTGATAGGTAAATATCATTTTATTTTTCTTCAATTGTTTTCGTTTTTAGGGTTCCGTACTAAAATGGTAAAAAAGAAACCCTTATGGTGTGACTCAGTCTGTCCTAACCTAAGTAAAATTAATTTAGTTCCACTATCGGTCAGGAGATGGCGCTGGTCTAAGAAAAAAAATATTTCCACTATCGGCCAAGAGATGGTGCTGACCTAATACTGCAATAATAATTTTATTATTCTACTGCTCTGCAGTGTTTTTATTATGATGGTACGGAAACCTTCGGTGCGCGAGTCCGACTCGCTCTTGACCGGTTTTTTGTTGTCTGTGCACCTGTTACCTGAGTTTTTTTATAAATTATAGGATCTTCAAGTCGAATGTTCGACTTAGAATTTTCTACCGAGGACCGCTCAAGCAAGTGCAATGTGTGATCGCTCACATTCCTATTGGAAGTGCACCCAAGTACCTACTCCGGAAACTATAAATAACAGCGCAATGCACCAAATGTAAACATGACTGATTCAGCCACGGCGCATTTGAATGCTTGCTTACCTACCACACATATTATCAACTTCTTTTTTTTTTTTTTTTTTTTTTCAGAAATCAGAATATTTATTTGCACAATATTGTGTACATTACATTGAGATTGGTGACAATGTTTTAAATAAAGTTTCAACAATATTCTGCCTTAAGTCTGTAGGCATGCAAATGTTAGTAAGTGTCAGCTATCTATAGTAAATATTATTACTACTAAGTATCTATTGCTATTTTAAGACGTCAATAAATTACAAAATTGTCAACAGAAATCTCATATTCAAAATTAAATTTCAATTATGCAAAATTATCATTAATAAGTCAGATTAAGTAGAGATGTCATTTTTTTCTCTCCAAATATTCCTTGGTCGAGTAGAAACTGTGCTGTAGGAGCCAATTAAATAATTTATTCCTGAAAATATTTTTCTCTATTGGTTGATTTATAATGTCTAGCGGTAGTTTATTAAATATTTTGATAGCCATATAATATACATTTTTGCGAAATATAGTTAGATTAGATTTAGGTATTACTAGTTGATTCTTTCTCGATGCTCGTAAATTATCGTTTTTTTCACTACATTTTACAAAGTATTCAGGGTGCTTTTTAACCAACAAGCATAGTTCTAATATATATATATATACATGGTAGAGGTAGTATTCTATGTTTTTGAAATAGGGGTTTACATGAATCTCTTTCTTTTATCTGGCATAAGGCACGAATACACTTCTTTTGTGCTCTAAAAGCTCTGTCTAAATCTACACTGTTGCCCCATATTATTATGCCGTAACGCAGTAAAGAAGAGACGTATCCTATCATATTTCAAAATATAGCATTCAAAAAAGGATTTAAGAGCCTGTAGCGATTTTGCCGCTGACTGCGACTCTCTCGCTCGCACATTTCATGTTTTCTCAAGATTTCTTAAATCTGAGTGCGTAATTAAAAAATGTGTCTCGGCCACTTTTCGCAATAAAAGATTACAGACTATGGGCGGCGATATGATACGGGCTTTTAATAGTTGTCTTAATTTTTTAAACCTTTACTTTCACTATTAGCTGGTAATACAATAATGAATTGTTTATAGTTAAAATCGCAATTTGATTTGGTAGTAGAGGATTATTTCGACTGAATTAAATTAACTTGCCTTCACTCACAATTCACTGCCTGCCTTCGCTTTTTTTAAATCGTCTTCATAACTTGATTGACATTTAAATTTTTATATTAAATTTTGTGCCATTAACTTTTACAGGAGGTTATTAATATAATTGAAAAATAGCATTGTGAATGCATAAAATTTAAAAGTTTAAAAATTTTCAGTAGGTATTTATTTTTGGCCAGTTTGGTCTCGTTTTCCAATGACCTTAATTTTACTTTAAAGCGTCTGCGACATTCTAGGTCGTGTCACGCACAAAGGTCATTGTTATAATACCTTCTTAGAACAATCAGAAAATCGGATGATTGAAGACTGCTTTAAAAATATTTGTACAATTTTTTTTAAGGTGGTACCCTGAGCGAAAGTAGCGCCGCGGTAAATTATATTTAATATTATATTTCTAATACACAATTTTAAAAATGTTTATCGTGGCCGTTTTTGACACATTTGCTATCTACTTCTTCGAATGACTACGAGGACATGTAGTGATACCTTCTAAAAATATTAGACCATGGGCCCTAAAATCTCCACGAAAAACATTATTAAAATCTATTTCTATTAATAACTTATTAAATAAAATCCTCTGAGGGCGCCACTTTCGGTCATACAACCGCCTTAAGTAAAAAGCTAAAACTATGTAATTAAAATAAATTAAGATCATGATTTTTGTTTCCAATCCAATCTTAGCTGTTATGCTTTGACTATTTTTCATAATTAGTAAGAGCTACATTTATAAGCCAATTTTGAGGCCGTTAAACATTTGCATAAAAGAAAAGTATTTAAGTACATTTAAATCTAGAAACAGTATTGTATTTCACTAAATACATTTTTATTCACTATCAATACCACAAGATTGCTCCTATAACTCTTTTATTGTGACTTTTTTCGTTGACCTACTTTGCAAGTAAAATTGACGACCTGAGTGGTGCAGTGGTCAACATGCCGCCTACCACGCAAGAGGTCCCGGGTTCGATTCCCGGCCAGGCAGAAATTGAAATGATGAATTTTAATTTCTGTGACGGGTCTGGGTGTTACTATGTATAATAAGTATATATTTAAAAAAGTATATAAGTAGTATATCAGTTGTCTAGCAACCCATATTACAAGCTTTGCTTAGTTTGGGGCTAGATGGCGTTGTGTGAAATTGTCCAAGCATTTATTTATTTATTTATTAATTAAGCTGAATATTTTGATAATTTCACTATTATATTAACTTTAATACACGTCCTACTACCACAGGAATGTGAAGTATGATGATTTTAAATGATTTTGTAGTTGTACCGTAACATAATGTTTTAGTGTAAGTGACTGCTACATGTTACTTGCGAAATGACTTGTAAGCATAAAATATTATTAGAATAAGGAATATTGTAATTGCTGGCTTTTGATTGAATACAATTCCAACCACAGAACGATACACATGTGTTTCTGTTAAACCACCACCACCAACATTATCTGATGGCGACCCTGCCGAAAAACCAAGTTTTAAATATAGTCGGATTTAATTAAAAAGACATGAAGAAAGAAAAAATAATTTAGAAGATTTATGAAAATAAGAAGACTTATACCTTACGCCTACGATTTCAATATGGGAAAACAACAGAGTAAAGAAGAAGTGGTCATCGCCCAGACTGCCAGCGGAACTTCCAACGCCAAAGCTTCGCAGAAATCTATGAATTTGAGTGAAATCCTCGTCATTGTGGTGGTCATCCTGCTCTTGGTGTCAATCGCCTATTACTTATACAAGAAGTGCCGACATCAAACAATCAAAGCGTTGCGTCGTGAACTGACCAGACATAATTTGGCGAACAACAACACTTCAACATTCGAACTGCCTACAGCTTCAGTATAAAAAACGAGCGGAGTCCAGGGAAATCCCGGCCCAGGAGTCCAGGGTATAGCCCGGCCCACGAACGAGCGGAGTCCAGGGAAATCCCGGCCCAAGGTGTCCAGGGCCCAATCATCGATGCAGCTATCGCTCAAGAATCAAGTTCAAGCATCAAGCTCAAGCTGCACGCAACTGTTTTCTATGCTGTTTTCTCCCGTGGTAGCTTCCTACGAGCATCAACTTGGCAACGACATGGACCGCAGCCAGCGCCTGCCTGCCTGTCCTTGCTCCCAGTAATAAGTTTGTAACAAGATAAGAGGTACATTTATTTTTTTATAATTTTTATAGGAAAAAGACACTTTTTTTTTTATTAATTACCTTGAAAGATAGATAATTATGTAATATATATAAGAAGTAGAGAAATAATTTAAGAGTTTTAGTTTATTATGTCAGATGAATTGATTAAATTGCAAAGTTCATTAAAATACATTAAAGAATACTTGGTAAAGTTAGGTCCAGAAAGGCGAAAGTCTGATTTAGCTTACAAAAAACTTGAAGAAGCGAAATTAGAATATGATAAGTTGGCGTATATTTTGTCTCAAGTGAGTTTGCAAATAGATACTTGTGAAATAAGTTCTAAAGGCACAGTTTTCGTAAATAAGTTAGTAGAAGATATTAATATATTATATAGTAAGATTGTCGATTTAGTTAATGAACCTATAGGTACCGAAAGAGAGTCCAAAATGGCTACGGGAAATTTACCTAATTTTGACCTTAAAACTGCTATTGCACTTTTACCTATAATGACCGGACAAGAGGAGGTCACCAAGCAGTTGATTGAAAGTATTGAACTTTATAGTACAATGATTAATGATGCCTCTCAACAACAATTAATAAATTTTGTTTTGAAAACACGATTATCTCAAAGTGCGAAGTTACGTTTAGACTCCACTTATGCCAATACCACTATTTTGATAAAAGATATGCGATCGAAATTATTGCAAAAGTTATCTTCAGTCGCTATTCAATCGCAATTACAGCGTTCAAAACAAGGTCACAGAACCATCGAGTCATTCGGTAGAGAACTAGAGAGCTTATTTGTTAATTTGACCATAGCTCAAGCCGACGGTAATGACAGCGCATTTCAAATATTACGTCCGCTTAATGAAAAAATGGCAATAAAAAGATTTTCGGATGGACTGTCAGACCCTCGACTTAGCACTATAATAGCATCCCGCCCATTTTCATCACTGCCCGAAGCTATCAGAACAGCCATTGACGAAAAGTCAATGTCAACGAGCACTGAGCACGAGGTCATGAAGGTAAGACATTCCAATTTTCATTCCCAGGCTCAGTACGGCAAAACCCGACAAACAAGTCACCGACAAAGGGATTTTAGGTCGAATTACCCACGTAACAAAAATCCACAGAATTATTATAATTCCAACTTCCACAGAAATATGCCTAACTATTCTAATGTTAACCGATCTGGAATGGTTTCAAATAATAATTATAGACGGAATTATCCAGGTAATTATAATCAAAGCGGTTCCGCCGCCCCGCATCGTATTATTTACCGCAACACGTTGGGAACTCGAGCGCCGCGTGTTCAGCACACTCAGCATTTTGCTGACATGAACGAAAATAATGCGCACTACTCTGGTAATTCTGAGTTTTTTCGTCCCAAATGAACACTTTGATAATAACTTGATTTTAAATTTTAATAATAACAGTAGTTTAGTTTCGTGTCTTATAGAAAATAATTTAGATATTAGTTTCTTAGTAGATTCTGGCGCCAGTCTTTGTGTTATTAAGTACGATTGGTTAAGAAAATATCCGGATTTAGTTAATAAAATGATTAGAAATAAAATAACGATTAAAGGAATTAGTGGTAATCTTGATTCAATAGGATATATTTACTTAGATTTATATTTTAATGGTGTATTATTTACACAAAAGTTTTACATTTTTGAAAGTATTTCATGTTCAGCTAACGGAATCTTAGGACAAGATTTCTTGTCAAAGTATAAAGCAGTAATTAATTATGAAGACTGCACTCTTACATTGACGGATAATAATCAGTCAACTATAACAAGTTGTCTTTCTAATGGGTATTTACATACAATACCGCCGCGCTGTGAAGTGATTAAACACATCCCTATACACTTATTTAGCGATTGTGTTATTTTAGGTGGTGAAATTCCTTCGCATAACGGAATTTTCATTGCAGGTATGATTGCAAGACCCGAAAACGGAAAAATTGCAATTAAAATTTTAAATACTACTGACGAAGAAAAAATCATAGATTTTTCGTTTTTAGACGTACATAATTTACACGATTTTGAGATATGTAATTTTGATTCGAGCTCTATTACAGTTGACCGAGTTAAAAAATTATTTGAATTACTTGACTTGAACTCATATTTAAATAAAGAGGAACAAATAAGTATAGAAAACATATGTGCAAAGTATGCCGATGTTTTTCATCTTCCTGGAGATAAATTATCTGTAACTAATTTGATGGAACACTCGATTAAACTGCATGACAACGTCACGCCAGTGTATAAAAAACCGTATAGATTGCCTCATGCACTTAAATCGGAAGTACAGAGACAAATTCAAGAAATGTTAGAAAATGACATCATTGAGGAAGCGACTTCAGAATGGTCAAGTCCAGTGTTATTAGTGCCGAAAAAGTCGGACAAATTAGGAAACAAAAAATGGCGTCTTGTAGTAGATTACAGACAGCTTAATAAAATTATTCAGGATGATAAGTTTCCATTACCTAATATTTCGGAAATCCTAGATTCTTTAGCAGGTAGTGTTTACTTTTCCAAACTTGATTTATCTCAGTCTTATTACCAACTCTCGTTAGATAAAAATTCACGAAAATATACAGCATTTACTACAGATAAAACATATCAAATGAAAAGATGCCCCATGGGACTCAAAACAAGTCCTAGTGTGTTCTCAAGGTTAATGACGATAGCAATGTCAGGTTTAAACTATAAAAAAGCATTTATTTACTTAGATGATTGCATTATTATAGGAAATTCGATAGAAAATCACAATAAAAATTTAATTTCTGTTTTAGAAAGATTTCGAAAAGTTAATCTTAAATTAAATCCAATTAAGTGCGAATTTTTGCAAAGAGAAATAATGTATTTAGGTCACAAAATTACATCCAAGGGAATAATTCCCGACCCTTCTAAAATCCAAGTTTTACAAAATTATCCGAAACCCGTAAACACAGATGATATAAAAAGATTTGTCGCGTTCGCAAATTACTACAGAAGGTTCATACCGCAATTCGCTAGTATAGCGTATCCATTAAATCAACTCTGTAAGAAAAATGTAACTTTTCAATGGTCATCACAATGCGAATCAGCATTCCAAACATTAAAAAATTCATTAATTACTCCACCTGTATTACAATATCCAGATTTTTCTGAAAATAACACTTTTGTCCTTCAGACAGATGCCTCAAAAACTGGATTAGGTGCTGTACTATCCAATAGCACAGGAGGTGTGGTAGCTTATGCTAGTCGTTCCTTGAACCCTGCGGAAACGAGATACCCAATAATTGAATTGGAATTATTGGCTATCGTATGGGCTGTACGACATTTTAGACCCTACTTGTATGGCAAAAGATTTAAAATTATGACCGATCATAAACCTCTCATATACATGTTTAGTAAAACCGATCCATCAAGTAGATTAACAAAATTTAGATTGCATTTAGAGGAGTATGATTTCATTATTGAGCATGTACCAGGTAAAGATAACGCCGCCGCTGACGCGTTAAGTCGTTTACCTATAACTAGCACCGAATTAAAAGATTTAAATCGAAAGGTTGTATCCGTTTTAACAAGGGCACAACGACAAAAATTAAATATGAATAAAAGTATTACTAACACGGATTTATCTAACCAGACTTCTTCGATCGATAGGCCTGATCAACCTAAAGTCGTTGAGATTCTGAAGAAACCGATTAACGGAATAGAATTGATAATATGTTCAAAGTATAGTAGTTATGATTATAACGATAATGACGTAATTAAAAGTAAGTCAGGCAATTGTATTTACGTGCCGACAGAATGTAATATGTACCTATTTACTCGATCGTCATCTACTTACGAAGTGCTGATGAGAGAAATAGAGTCGTTATGCAGAAAGATAGGAATAAATGAGCTCATTATTATAAAAAATAAATATAATAAGAAAGATATCAATATGTTATTGAGAGAAATACGACCCTTAGAGTCACCACGAATTCTTGTAATTAAAGACATAATACGTATTACCAATCAAGACGATAAAACCTTGATTTTGAATGACTTTCATCTTTTACCCACGAGTGGCCACGCGGGTATAAACAGAATGACAAATAATATTAAAAAATATTATTTTTGGAAAGGATTAGACGATGACGTCAAAAACTATGTTAAAAAATGTAAGCATTGTCAGTTACACAAGTTTACAAATAAGTATGTTAAGGAGCCGATGGTCATTACGACAACGGCAAATTCTTCTTTTGAAATAATAAGTTTAGATTTAATAGGACCTTTAGAAATAGATAATTTTAACTATAAGTATGCGTTAACCCTACAATGTAATTTGACAAAATTTGTCGAAGCTTACCCATTGCAGAATAAAAATTCAGAAACAGTAGCTCAAACTTTAGTAGAGAATTTTATTTTAAGATACGGTGTGCCTCGCACGATTCTTACTGATCAAGGTACTGAATTCCTGTCCTCAATTTTTTCAGAAATTTGCAAATTATTAAACATAAAAAAGTTACAATCTACAGCTTACCACCATGAAACCATAGGTGCTCTGGAAAATACACATAAAAATTTAGGAGCTTTCCTTAGAATTCAATGTGAATCAAATAGACAAGATTGGAGTTCATGGTTACCCTACTGGTGTTTTGCCTTTAACACGAGTGTACACACTGAAACTAAATACACGCCATATGAACTTGTTTTCGGAAAACTTTGTAATTTACCAAGTAATCTACAGAATGTACCTATTGAACCCCTGTATAATTACGATAGTTACCCTTTACAACTTAAATTTAGATTACAGAAAGCACAATCAGATGCAAGAAAAAATATTTTATCTAGTAAAGAAAATAGGAAACAGTCTTATGATAAGAATATTAACCCTGTGACGTATAAACCAGGTGATCTTGTATTGCTAAAAAATCAAGCACGTGATAAACTTGATAAAATTTATTTAGGTCCATATACTGTAATTCAAGATCTATCGCCAAATGTTAAGATTTTAAAGAATAACAAAGAATATGTAACACATAAGAACAACACAAAATTATTCAGCCATTAAAACTATTGTATTTAAGTTTAATATTGCACTTTAATTTTTATTTTAGTTAATTCTATTTAAAAAAAAATGTATTTGTGTTATATTTTTTTTTTCTCTGTAACCGTTGGGGGTGTACAGTGAACTTTCAGGGGAGGTGAAGTATGATGATTTTAAATGATTTTGTAGTTGTACCGTAACATAATGTTTTAGTGTAAGTGACTGCTACATGTTACTTGCGAAATGACTTGTAAGCATAAAATATTATTAGAATAAGGAATATTGTAATTGCTGGCTTTTGATTGAATACAATTCCAACCACAGAACGATACACATGTGTTTCTGTTAAACCACCACCACCAACATTATAACAACAACTCTGTGCTTGTAGTAAGATTGATTTATTATTTCTCTTTTAGTGATGACCGTGGTCAAAAAAACTCAGGTAGAAGGAGTCATAGTGCACTCCTACCAATTTAATAAGCATTTGGTAGAGTAATAGTAAACTCCAAAGGTCCGGGGTTCGGACTTTGAATCCCATACAAGTGAATAGTTCGCGAGTCATGATTGTTTACATATTTGTATTCCGTGTATTCTAACCATACATTGTTTATTTTCCAATAACCTATGACAACTTTTATCACTGTATACTTTCAAGAATATAGCGCTATCTGAGAATAACTTTATTCGTATAGTAGCAAATGGACTAATATACCTAATTATTAAAATTATTAGGTTAAAATCACGTAATCAAGAAAAACTTTCATCCATAACCGACTAGCGAAATTTTTAAGATAAAGAAATAAGTAATATAATATTTGAAGTAACTTTTCAAAAGAATAATAAAACTCGACACAACATAATACTACCTTGCGTATTATTCCAACAAGAAATATTCTAACAAAGTAAAAGAAAGTAGATTCAGACAGGTAGAAGTAATTATTTCACGCGTAAAAAAAGATTCGTTTCAGTCCTATATTTTTTGCTCTGGTTCCTTTTTCGCAGTGAAATAAATTAATGACTTCTTCGTAAGTAAGTAATTAAATTTATTTGACATAAGTATTTAATGGCGTTTCTGTATAGTGAAGCGCTCATGGCGGAACTTGACAGACTGATCGTACTTGATCACGTTTGTTAAGCAACGCTCAGTCCGGCCAGGTGTCGGATGGGTGACCGTTAAGTGGCATTACAACTAAGCGCTTCCATGCTTCGGAGGGCACGTTAAACCGTCGGTCCCGGCTGTTGTCATCTGATAATAGTCGTAAAGCCAAGTTAGAGGCCTTACAGGCGGCTTGATAAACTAGGTGGCCACTATTCCTCATTTGAGAAGTAAGTATTTAAGTAAGTGTATGGTGACTTAAGGGAACTCTGCTGACTTGCGATATTTATATTTAATTTTAAACGGTACCTCGTAGGTTCCAATAGTATTTTTAAGTCAAGGTGAATAAGAATATTTGTTTTTTTTAATTTTTCACTTTATTAATTTTGCTGTAGGTGCTGTATACCTACCACACCTTGCTTCTTAATTCATCAACGCCGGAGCGGTCGCTGGCGATCGAGACACAATAGATTTTCTATTGTGTCTCATTTTCCGGGCGTTGAAGAGTTAAGTACTATTGTTTTAAAATTGTCTACTAAAATCATTTCCAGTTTGTTAAAAAAACCCTAACCAGTTTAACTAACTGTGGATTCTGAACTGAACCCAGATTTTAACTCAATGATGATTTAATGCAACATGTTTTTATTGCTAGACCCTAAGCCTAGAGCCTAAGCTAAATATAATTGTGTCTGGTTAACCTTCACAAGCTGACTTGGTAATAAATTTTACGTCTAAACTTGTTAATAACTAATTGAGTTGCACTACTGATTATTACTTCACATGCATACTTGCTCTCTGATCTCGATACACATTTTAGAGGTCTATTACATTATCTTTCTTGCATTTAAATGTATGTTCTACATAGTATGCTTGCTACATTGAAAGTGGAAATTCTATCCAGAAAATAGGTAAATAAAATTTCTAACTGCTTGTGTTCGGAACATGCACTACTTTAAAAAAAACCGGCCAAGTGCGTGTCGGGCCACGCGCCGTAGGGTTCCGTAGTTACCTTATATACCATACCATATTTAATACCACTATCATTTTTCGTCTGTAAAAATAATTTTGTTTTTCACAGTGTTGGTATGAATGACAAAGTTATATTTTCGGTTTTGGAAAATATGATATATCTCAAAAACTAATTACTATATCTCGTTCAAAACAATTTTCAGTGAAAGTTTTTATAAAGATCTATAGCATATATTTTTTTTAGATTTTCACTCACCTATTTCAAAAGTTAGTCGGGGGGGGGGAACACATTTTACCACTTGGGCAGAGTTTATCTTTCAAACGGTTGACTTTGAGAAAAAATTGTCTTAGAAACCTCAATGTCATTTTTGAAGACCTATCTATAGACACCCTGCACGTATTGGTATGAAGAATTTTTTTTTTTCAGTTTCAGTTACATTTATGGGGAGCCCCCCCTTAATATTTTTTTTTGTGTGTTAAAATCGTTAAGCGGTTAACAGAATACATCTACCTACTAAGTTTTAACTGTGTAATCCTAATACTTTCGGAATAAAATGGCTGTGACATACGGACGGACAGACAGACAGACAGACATGGCGAATCTATAAGGGTTCCGTTTTTTGCCATTTTGGCTACGGAACCCTAAAAAACGACGTTATATTTAGTTTTTCCTACCGAACTTCCGTGTGAGTTTTTCCGTATTCATAATAAGACGTCACATGGGTTGAATCTGGAATCTATCCCATTTCTAATCCTCGCTCATCTATCGTTAATCTTTTATTTATCTATCTATTCCCTTTCATACTCATACCATTCCTATTCCTAACTCAACTCATAAAACAAAACTAGCAAGGTTTGTGTGTAGATATGGTACTACGATCTAGCTAAAAATGTGGCCTATTCTTTGCATGAGTACCTATAAAGTTGTATGAAACAAACAATGTATGAGAAACAATATGAACCCGAATGGCGTAGCTCTGAAAACATTTTTGAACAAAGATTTCACTCAGTATTATTTGATTCATCGGTCCCAAGAAAATAATGTAAGTAGTTAGTAGATTAGTACTCAGTTTTGTCATTGACATAAAAAAAATCTTATAGAAAAAATCTTAAAATGACCTCCAATTTTGTAGTTTTTCACTGATGTGCTAACCAATAATAAACCTATAATTTTGTCACTATAATAAAAATAAACCTATTAAACTAGCTCTCTACTTTTGTAATTGACAGTTTTCCAAAATAATAAGAAATAGTTATGTTGGAGCGCGGGCGGCGCGCTCGTTATCCTTCGGCGGCGGTCGGCTATCGGGCCCACAACCTGGGACCGGACGGCGGACGGCCCCCCCGACTTGGCCATCCACGTAGCGCGTGAACGGGCGACCATAACGGCATTTCTCATACATCTTTTATTTTGTACCACAATATATTAATTTACTACAGTCCGCTGCTTTTATTCCTTAAAGGATCCATCATAAAATGGTCCTTTTAAATTAATCTCGCCGGAATACCGCGATCGAGACGTCGTTAATTGTCTGCAAGTAGCGCGGATCGCAAGTGGACTTCGACCGTGCCAACGTGGGAACGTCACCACTTCGAACGATCACCATCGAGGAAGCCCAAGTCACCTACTTTCTGGGAGTATATGTACAGATAAATAGTGAGTTCGTTCCAATTAGTCACTTTCTATCCCCATATTCAATGTTTTTGCCGATTTAGAAAATCAGTGTCATACCTACCTGTCTTAGTTTTCCCTAATAGCCACTATTTCTTTGTGTAATAGCACTAAAATCATTAAATTCATCCATTAAACTGCACATCAATCCCGCTTATTGCACAAAGCGAAATATAAATACTTCCGCAATCGAATACCGGCCACGTGCGCACGCACCTTGCTACTGAGCCGATCCACATTCCATGTCTTTTGTGCATCGATTGACAAAAGATCTATTAATAGAATAACTGCTTATCGCACTCAGCTGTTGAGCCATATTTTTTGTGCGCATTCCTTTGTCGCAGCTACTTAGTGCATCTATTCGCATTCATTGCACTTCGATTGCATTGTCATCTTCATTTCAAAATGGCTGATATTAAAATTTTGTATAAGAAACGCAGTTCTATGAAATCTAAGCTTACAATTTTTGACAAATACCTAAAATCAATTAAAAACATTTCACCCCTATCTCAGTTGCAACGTATAGACTTGGAAGAACGCTTTAGTAAATTTGAGTGCCTATATTCTGAATACGATGTTTTACAGACCGAAATCGAAGTCATGTTGGAAGACCCTCTGCCAGCGGTCGCTGAGCGTGAGGAGTTTGAGTCGCAGTACTACGCGCTGTCAGCACTCGCACGCAGCTTGATGAAGGTCACCGAGGTCGCGGGTTCAGTGACGGGCTCAGACAACTTTTACTCAGGTGCACAAAACAATAAACACAATTTTATTCGTTTACCCAAAATCGATTTGCCACATTTCGACGGAAGTTATCAGTGTTGGTTGGAATTTCGAGATACTTTTGTTTCATTAATTCATTCTAGTAGTTGCATTGATGATATAAATAAGTTCCATTACTTAAGAGCTTCACTCAGGGGAACATCAGCATTAATTATTAAAAACATTGATTTTCGGGGGGATAATTACAAAATTGCCTGGGATTTACTATGCGAACGCTTTGATAATAATCGCCTTTTGATTAATAACCACATCCAGTCTATTTTTGATGTTCAACGAATATTAAAAGAATCTAGTATTTCTCTTCGTAACCTTGTTGATACTATCAATAAAAACATAAGGGCGCTTACAACTTTAAATCAGCCTACTCAATATTGGGACACTCTTCTCATCTTTATTATGGCAAAGAAATTAGATTCTGTTACTAGTCGCCACTGGGAAGAGTTTCGCAATACTTTAACTGATGATCCCACTTTGTCACAATTTTGTATATTTATTAACAGGAAAGCGGACTTATTGGAATCGATTGAATCGAATCATAATTCATCTAATAATACTATAGTTGCTCTTAATAATACGCACTATCCTAACAGTAATAATAATCAAAAACATAATCAAAATAAAACTAATACATCAATAATAAATAAAACTTATACTATAAATTGTCCGCTTTGCTCCCAGTCTCATTCTTTATTTTCATGTGAATCTTTTCGAAACTTGTCTATTGAGAATCGAATCCAAAAAGCAAAGGATCTTAAAGTTTGTTTAAACTGTTTGCGTTTAGGCCACGGTGTTAAATATTGCAAATTAACACACTGCAAGTATTGTAAGCATAAGCACAATACTCTTTTGCATTTAGAGTCGAATGAGGCCAAACCTCTAGTAAATCCTTTGCCTTCTCCGTCGACCTCCAACGATGTCGCACTGTCGGCTAACTCTGTGCAGCTTGCTACTTCTTCGAATGTTTTACTGTCCACAGCGATGGTGCGAGTGGTGAGCGCGACCGGTGAGAAGTACACGGCACGGCTGCTGCTGGACAGCGGTAGTACGGCCAACTTTATCACTTCGAGTTTGTGTGATAAACTGGGTTTGTCACAACGCGGTACGAGTACCAAGGTCACAGGTATCAACAATCACGTATCCACTAGTACACAGTCTTGTAATCTCACAATAGAGTCTTTATGCTGTGCGTACGTAACGGATATTCAGTGTCTTATTTTGCCTGAGATAACTAACGTTCTACCGTCTTCTTTTATTAATATTAATCATGTCCCCATTCCATCAGGTCTTAAGCTCGCTGACCCGAATTTCAATATTCCGTCGGTCATTGACATCCTGGTAGGAGCCGAAGTATTCTGGAACGTCTTAGGTTCCAATTCTATAGAACTCGGTAAAAATCTTCCTCGTTTATGTGAAACCAAGCTCGGCTGGCTTGTTTCCGGCAGCATTTCACATAATACTCGTAATTTTACCTCTTCGCAGTTCTGTAACTTCACACATTCTTCTCCTGACCTTACAAAATTTTGGGAACTCGATAATGTTCCATCTCATCATTCTTTATCAATGCAAGAAAAGGCTTGTGAAGAAAATTTTCGAAAAAATACCTTTCGTAACGACGATGGTCGTTTTGTAGTCACGATGCCTCTTAAAAATGACCCATGCGTCCTAGGGCATTCTTACGGTACTGCAAAAAGCCGCTTTTTATCCCTAGAACGTCGTTTCCAACGGGAACCTCTTTTTAAATCAAGATATTTAGAGTTCATGCGTGAATACGAACATCTAGGCCACATGTCAAAGGACGCTATTCCTCTTACTAACTCCGACAACTCCCAAGTCAATTATTTTATTCCCCACCATGGTGTTGTTCGGGAATCAAGTTCAACCACCAAACTTAGGGTAGTGTTCGATGCTTCGGCCCCTACCAGTTCCGGTATTTCGCTGAACGACATTCAAATGACCGGGCCTGTTGTTCAAGACGACCTTTTTTCTATTTTAATTCGTTTTCGTCAACACAGGTACGTCGTGTCAGCTGACATCGAAAAGATGTACAGGGCAATCGAAATTAATACGGTTCAAAGACCTCTTCAAAAAATCATTTTTCGATTCGATCCAAAAGACCCTCTTTCAACGTACACTTTGGAAACTCTTACGTATGGTACGACCTCAGCTCCATATCTAGCTACCAAATGTCTAAGTAGTTTAGCAGCTGAAGCTCCCGACGAAAACGTGAAGTCAGCCATATCACGCGACTTTTACGTCGACGACTATTTGGGTGGGGGAAGCTCTATTTCAGCTACAATTGAGGTTGCAAAGTCAGTACAGTCTATACTTTCATCCGCCAAATTCAATTTGCGCAAATGGCGTTCAAACAACCCTGAAATATTAGCTCAAATCAGTAATTCAAACTGTGAAAGTAACACTTTAATTTTTTCAGAGCAGGGTCATGTCAATACACCTTCAAAAACGTTAGGCCTTAATTGGGTCAGCGATACAGACTCCCTAACGTATACAATTAATTTAAAAGAAAATAAAAAAGTTACTAAACGTGTAATCTTATCAGTGATCAGTCAAATATTCGATCCTCTTGGTCTCGTCGGTCCATGCGTCGTAGAGGCAAAAATAATCATGCAACGCCTATGGATCGAAAAGTATGACTGGGATCAAACTGTATCAACCGAAATTAATAGTCTTTGGTCTACCTTTGAAAAAACTTTAATTTGTCTAAATTCTTTAAATATTCCTCGCTGGGTACTTTGCAATAATTCTATTACTCATGAAATTCATGTTTTCACAGACGCATCCGAGAGGGCGTATGGAGCGTGTCTGTACATACGCTCTTTCGACGACTCGGGCGCAGCGCGTGTACAGCTGTTGACCTCTAGGAACCGTGTGGCTCCGATCAAGCCCACAACAACACCACGGCTTGAGATTTCCGGGGCTCTTTTAGGTGCAAGACTGTGTACTAAGGTTCTAGAGTCGCTTAGTTTGCCTATTGATTCCTGTAGATTCTGGTGTGACTCGACCATCGTTTTGGGTTGGCTGTCTACTTCAACCACTCAGTTACAGCCTTTTGTACGCAACAGAGTACATGAAATACAAGAAAGTACCTGTGGTCATACCTGGAACTACGTACCGTCGAAGGACAACCCAGCGGATCTCGTTTCACGTGGTCTTAGAGCCGACATTATTGGCAACACTCCATTGTGGTGGAACGGCCCTTCATTTTTGCTACATGATAAAAATGAATGGCCCAAAATGCCAAACAACGTAAAACGGGATACGACTGAAGTAGTGACGCTTCACAGTAGTGGCGATAGTGCTAGTAGCTGTAGCAATAGTACGCTTATTAACATAGTGCAAAATTTAGTAGATAGGTATTCAAGTTTTTCAAAATTACTAAGAGTAGTCGCTTTTATTAGAAGATTTTTATTTAACCTTAGAAACAAATCAAACAAATTGTGTGGCAATCTTACAACTAAAGAATTACTAGATTCTCATAATTATATTTTACATTGCGCTCAACTTCAAATGTTTCCAGAGGAATATTCAATTTTAAAAAGTAATAAGAAATTGCCTCGCAAAAACAGGTTAATTTCTCTTTCACCCTTTTTAGACCAGGACGACCTCATCCGCGTGGGCGGGAGGCTTGAGAATTCCCCTTATGATTTTAATGCAAAACACCCAATTTTACTTTGTAGCAAGCATAGTCTTACTAAACTCATATTTCAAATGCAACATTTAAAATATTTACATGCTGGTCCTCAGCTACTCTTATCTTGTGTTCGTCAAAATTATTGGCCACTTAATGGCAGGAATTTATCAAAAGTAACTGTGCATAAATGTCAAATTTGTTTTAGACATCGAGCTCAAATCGTGCAGCCTATTATGGGGCAGTTACCTAGTTCAAGGACGTATCTTGAATTTCCATTCCAACATTCATTCGCTGATTTTGCTGGACCAATCCTGATAGCTGATCGAAAGGGGCGGAGCTGTAAACTAATAAAATCATATTTGTGCATCTTTGTTTGTTCCGCAGTGAGGGCTGTCCATTTAGAGCTCGTCACGGAACTCACCTCAGAGTCTTACCTAGCCGCCTTAAAACGTTTCGTGGCACGTCGAGGCAAGCCTCGAAGTATCACGTCGGATAACGGCACTAACTTTGTCGGTGCGGCTAATGAACTGCGCAAGTTTTTGCAATCTTCAAATGTTGCATCTGAGATAGCTCAGGAGGGCATCGAATTTAACTTTGTACCTGCCTATGCTCCACATCTTAATTCTTTAGCCGAGGCAGCTGTCAAATCTTGTAAGCATCATTTAAAAAGGCTTTTACATCTTACTCATTTCACTTTCGAGGAAATGTGTACTTGTTTGTACCAAATAGAGGCAGTTCTAAATTCACGTCCTCTCACTCCTCTATCTTCTGACCCTAATGATTTTTCGGCTCTAACTCCTGCGCACTTCCTAATTGGACGACCACTTTTATCTGTACCACACCCACAGGTGACCACCAGCAACATCACCCGCTTGGACCGGTGGAAGAGGACGCAGTACATCGCGCAGCACTTCTGGAGGCGTTTCACTAACGAATATGTTTCTCTGCTGCAGACCAAATCGAAGTGGTTCTCATCCACAGGCGAGGTGAAGACAGGGTCTCTCGTCCTCATAAAAGACCGAACTGCGCCACCGCTGCTGTGGCGTCTGGGGCGAGTCATGAAGACCTATCCTGGTGTGGACGGCGTCACGCGCGTAGCTGAAATAAAAACCAAGAGTGGTACCATTCGGCGGGCTTTCAACTGCATCTGCCCACTACCACTCAATTGAAGTCATCATCGCTTCCCACTTCAACCCGGGGAGCATGTTGGAGCGCGGGCGGCGCGCTCGTTATCCTTCGGCGGCGGTCGGCTATCGGGCCCACAACCTGGGACCGGACGGCGGACGGCCCCCCCGACTTGGCCATCCACGTAGCGCGTGAACGGGCGACCATAACGGCATTTCTCATACATCTTTTATTTTGTACCACAATATATTAATTTACTACAGTCCGCTGCTTTTATTCCTTAAAGGATCCATCAGTTAAGTAGTTGTTAATTAAAAACGATAAAATCGACAATAATTTCGATAATTTTTACTATGAAAATTTCTTCCAGCGTTGTCCCTTAAATATCTCTTGAAGAAAACGGGTAGAGTAGGTACCTATATACCTATCCCTCTTGTCATTGTCAGAGACAAGCTTCGCAACAACGGCACAAGAACAACAAGTGATTGAAGACATTAATTAGTGTTTTAGTAGTTTCCATTCAGGACCAATCGGGGACGTGACAGTTTAGAATTGTGATTTATACAAGGACCCACCTCCAAGTTTATAAGTTTGACATACAATTAAGACATTCACCTCTCAAGCTTACGCGCTCACCAGACATGAAATAAAACACTTTTTTAACGGATACTAGTGTAGTATTTTATTGAATGTTCTTTGGTGAAGACTTTTATGAAGTAAAGACTATTGTATAGCCGCACAATGTGAAAATGATGATGATATTGATGATAAAGAAAATGGAGGCTGGTACTTGAGATTACTTACTTCTAAACAAGCAAACAATGGGAGCTGTCAAATTAAGTTACGTTTCGAATCTTCGAATCGCGCTACAAAAATGAATTGACAAAATCAGCGCGAATGAGATTTATGCCCAGGTTTCCTGAAAGCTGTGACACGTACACACGACAGCACATCCAGTACAGTTCTTTGAAAACATCGTTTATTATGTAGAGCATAAAAAACGGTCAACATTATGGCTGTTGTGTGTACTTTATCATTATTCATGGCTAGTGTGACTCTTCTATGACCATGACCAATGCCCAAAACTATACCTGTTTTAATTTTTTGACATAGTTAACAACTATTCACTAGTGAATACGGGCATTTAGGTAGAAGAATTCAAAACTTTTATTTTTCTGTAAAAATACTTGCCTTTTTTAAGTAAAGTACATAAATATATCAATTGGCTATACTTTGATACTGCAAAAGTATGGTAGTATAAGGGCTTTCAAAGGCAAATCTGTATTGACAATTAACTCAAACTCAAAAAATATGTTAATTAAATGCTACAGCTCCACAATTAACACGTTAATCTAGGCGCTACGCAGATGTGGCAAACACTTTAACGTATTAATTTACAAACGACATTACTAAATATATTATGCCTTAGCTAACGCGTAGTTGGACTATCAACGTTAACATTAACGCAGGTGGAGCCGTAGCATAATAAAAAATAAATCTAATACATTTTAATGGTTGATTCCGGCGGCACTTCTTGTGTCTTCAGTACAAAGACTTTATATTTAGTAGTTATGGTAATTAAAGATATAAACCATAGTATGACTATGCTCCTCATTAAAACATTATATCACATTGCATTCATTCGTACAGGACATTTATTTTAATTACCATCAATATGGCACGTTTCATCTTAAAGCCTCATTAAGTCAGAGACGTAGCCTCAAATCTAAATAGTAATTAACACTAATTGCTATGGACTTATGTTTCATATTACTAGTTAACGACACGTTATGTTTTAGTTCATGGTATTTATGTACCTACCTACTGATATTATACTTCATGAAATTAATTTATTCCATTTTATATGAACCTTGATTAACTTTATTCCCGTAAATATTAACTTGACTTATTGTTTTTTTTTTCATATGAATTATTAGGGATTAAAGTTTCTAGTATTGCAGTATTTGAAACACTGTAATTATGTTAAGAAAGCGGCAAGACCTTGTATTGTGTAAGTAACTTTTTTGTGTCCAAATTGATAATAATATTTCATATTTCAGTGCATGGTAAAACACAATGACCTGCTTTTTGTTGCTGATATAAAAACTTATTTCTTTCACAATTTGTTCATTGTTTTTTTTCACAGACCAACCAATTAGACTACTTAAATGATTCCTGGAAAGAACAAAAAGATTTTCAGGTTTTAATATTATTTAAGTAAATATCCGATAGGTAGTCTGCTTTCGCATCCCACACATGATCAGGTTGTTGAACTCCATAAATAACATTAGGTATGTATTTATTCTACAATTTTCTTTCTTTATTCTTCATCTTCTTATAATAAGTTTAACTAAGTGTGAAAACCATTTTCGTTTTGACTAGGTTCAAAAAAGTTAAAAATTCAAATTCAAATACCTACTGAAACCAACGTAATCAATATCTCAAGACCACGAATCTTGTTATTATCTCAAGTAAGTATCATTTTAAGTTGAAGACTAATGTAATAACTAACTCAACTTCTTATCTAAGTATCTGCCTAACTCAACGGCCCGATGTTACTCATAACATTAAATAACAGATAAAATCAAGCA
This sequence comes from Agriphila straminella, assembly GCA_950108535.1. Classification (NCBI taxonomy): domain Eukaryota; kingdom Metazoa; phylum Arthropoda; class Insecta; order Lepidoptera; family Crambidae; genus Agriphila; species Agriphila straminella. The sequence goes on along the minus strand of OX467306.1, from coordinate 4,950,972 downwards.
CCACTTTAATGTTATAAAGTTGCTAAATTTTGCCGCGTAGAAGTAACAAGAAGTCACTGCAATATGATTTACAAAACTGAGATTTTCTTATTACAAAACTAAGATTTTCTTAATTTGTAACTTAACAACCGACAAAACTGTATCGACTTTAATTAGAATAAAAAGTTGCAAAACAAAAGTTGTCTCAAAAAAGTATCAAAATTCATAAATGAATTAATGAAAAGTAAAATTTCCCGAATTGATACAATCAATGATTTTGTGATGAAATTTTGTATTATGCTTTTAAATGAGTTTCACAGAAAGATGGAATCTATTCGCGGAATTTTCAAAGTTTACCATTTTACTTTGTGTTTTTGGAGCAGAATAATATAAAGTTATTAAAACTTTTAAAACTGTTATACTAGGTTAATATTTTATTTTGTCAATAATTAACTTTAACTAATTACTTGAGTTTGTCAATAATTATGCATGAAAACAAGTTTTTTTATTAAATCTTTACATTAGCTATTTAAGTGAAGAAAGAATAATAAAGTTTTCGTGCTATAGTTGGAGTCCGAACAAAGAAAAGCTTCTTATTCTCAGAAAATTGACAATTTAAAAATGTATTTCTATCGGAGAGAAAGTAGCAAATCAGAACAAAGGGAAAGGAAAGAAAAATTTTATTGTTAATAATTAGTAACACGTGTGAGACATTTCGATGATCGAAGGAGAGATGGGATCCTTTTTTCCAGTATAATTATCATCCCAGCTTTTCCACGAAACCATTCGTGATATCGATATCAGCATTCACGAACTTATTTGACGTGTCCCTTTACATATTTCGATATTGTATCTATATGATAGTCTAGTGAACAAGCGATAAGGTTACATCGCATTCGTGTGATGAGCGTATAATCGCACACGGGTGACACGGGCTCGCTCTCATATCTACGAATAGGCGTAATAGACGATGAGAACGAAGTTTCGATATTTTTTTGAATGACACATTTGTTATTACTCCTTAAATGATTGATAAACTTTCCATTCCCGTACCCAATTAATTTTAGTGGAGTAAGTAATTTTGTAGGGATATACGATTGTACGCCATCGCAACTATGTAAGACCCGACGGCGGTGGTTTGGTCTGAATTCCAGTCATAATCTCAACAATAATTTGTTCGATAACTTCCGCTGGTGTAAAAAATGCTTGCTCGTCAAAGTAAAAAATTGATTCGAACTATATACATCCTGATCATTTTATAAAAACAGTAGCTACTCCATCTCTCAGAGAAGATCCTATTAATAAAATATTATTAAGGCTTAAGAAAATATTACAATACCTACCTAAACACTTAAAATGAGAATTTGCCTGAAACGCAGTCTACCTGACTTATTGTCTGCTGGTTCCGTGCCGTCGCATAATTTCCATAGTGTTTTTATTTTCAGCGCCAGCTTTATGTACTTACTTTCTACTTGGAAACCTAAAGCCTACATTCAGCCAAAACTATTTCCACTAAAAGGCTTCACATTGTATTGTTGGTAGGCTCAGACTTGAATTAAGCGGTAATGGAATCGAATTAAACAGTACCTAATACTAACAATTTTATTGCTTTGATGCTACACTACTCCTAATATTGATATAGGTTTTAACTAAAGTTTAAAATAAAATCCCCTCCAAAATAAATTGTTACCGGGCAAAATAAACCTATTTGATTTTCATACAACAGAAAGTTCACTTTCAATTTTTGTTTCAATTCTTTATTTACTATTTCGTACAAAATGCAGAATACTTAACTAAATTTTGCTTCATTTTCAATGAAGAGGCGTCCTAATTTGGTTTTATATTTGAATGAAAAGTATTTAGTATTATGTATAATTTTTTTATCGTTATGTTGGTGCTTCTATCCATTTATGCTTACAACATATTATTATGATAAACTTCACAATATGCGATCGCTAGAGATTCAACTCCATACAACTCGTAACTACTTTTTAACCGACTTCCAAAAAAGGAGGAGGTTCTATGTTCGTCTGTATATTTGTTTTTTTTTTTTGTGTATGTCCACCGATTACTCGAAGACAGCTGGACCGATTGAAATGATTCAAACGTTATTACATTAGGTACACTCCCAAGTTGGTCCCATTTTTTAAAATTTGGAAATCGGTTCAGTACTTTTCAAGTAATTTTGAAAAAACCACGAAAATAGTATGATTTTGTGTGAATTACCTCGATGATTGGTCGTATTACTTCTTTGTTTATGAACTGAATAAGATAATTATTTTTTTGTTGGAAGAGGGATATCTTAAGTGTAGTTTTTTAACCGATTTAAAAAAGGAGGTTCTCAGTTTGACCCGTATTTAAGAATGTTTCTCCGCGATTATCTTACGTTTGGCTGAGCCGATTTTTCTACATCTATATATATAAAAGAGAAAATCACTGACTCACAAGGTAAATAAAATTAAAAAAAATCCGACTTCAAAAAACCTACCTCTAAAAAGCAAGAAATAATATTCGTAATAATAAAAATACGTCTATTGAAGTCGGGTGGGGCTTTTAGAATTAAAAAAAAAAGGAATTTGTACTCCAGCCCCACCCGACTTCAATAGACGTATTTTTATTATTACGAATATTATTTCTTGCTTTTTAGAGGTAGGTTTTTGAAGTCGGTTTTTTGTTTTTTTTTAACAATTTTTCTTTGCTACTCTCTTTAACAAAACGAGTGTGATGTTGTGTACCTATGCTTCGCAATTTAAACTTTTCTAAGAAAAAATATCTGAACAACATAATTATTATAAACGCTGTGTTTAAAATTATGATTTTCATGGGTACCTATATACTTACGATATAAATTTTGTTCACGTCATTCGCTTCGTACAAACATTTAAAATGTAACAAATTTGTTTCATTATATAAACTACTAGCTTACGCCCGCGACTTCGTCCGCGTGGACGTTTGATAAAATCCTCATGTTTAATTTTATTAAATTCTGATCAGCCGTTTTTACGTGATTAGGCGGTTTCCCACCAAGCGAGGCAGGACGTTTGCCGCACGGGCACGAGGCTGCTCGCTTGGTTGAGCGCCTAATCACGTAAAAACGGCTGATCAGAATTTAATGAAATTAAACATGAGGATTTTATCGAATATCCACGCGGACGAAGTCGCGGGCGAAAGCTAGTTTATAATATTCAGAATTGTATCCAGAGATATTAGTAACCCGTTCTCGTTCCTGTCCCCGTCCCCTGGATGTGCATGCCCAGGTCCAATCATGTCCACCGTGTTGGACTTAAATGTCATTTTCGCAATCACCATCCCATGAAACCTCAAGAACGACATCCACATCGATTTTCATGTTTACTTACCCCATTTACACCTTATGGGATGATTTTCAAAATAACAAAATATGTGTTTGCCTATTTATTTTTAGACTTGCTCCTACGAATTTTAAAGTTGTAATGTCTATTTTATATTCTTTTTCCATACAAAATTTGAACCCCAATTTCACCCCGTTAGGGGTTAAATTAAATCATGTCCACCGTGTTGGACTTCAAAATAAATCTCATTTTCGCAATCACCATCCCATAAAACCTCAAGAACGACATCCATATCGATTTTTATGTTTACTCACCCATTTACCCCTAAGTGGTTGATTTTCAAAATTACAAAATATATGTTTGCCTATTAATTTTTAGATGTGCTCCTACGAAGTTTAAAGTTGTAATGTATTTTTATGTTATTTTTCCATACAAAATTTGAACCCGATTTTCACCCCTTTAGGGGTCAAATCATGTCCACCGTGTTGGACTTCACAATAAATGTCATTTTTGCAATCGTCATCCCAGAAAACCCCAATAACGATATCCATATCTTTTTTTGGGTTTTTTTTACCCCTTTTCACCCCCATTTCATTCCCATAGGGGTTGAAATACTAACAATAACAATATACGCTGCGTTAGATTTCCATCCATAAGCCTAAATTATAAATTTCGTGATTTTTACTTTGAAAATAAAGGATTTTCTTCAATACACAACTTCATCCCCCTTTTGACCCCTTCGGGGGTAGAATTTAGAAAAACGCTGAGACCCGTATTTATTTATTTTCAATGGTCAGTCTAAACACAAAATTTGAAGATCCTAGCTTCAAAACTGAGGGACTTTCATACAAACTTTGATCCCCTTTTTTACCCCCTTAGGGGGTGAATTTTGAAAAACCCTTTCTTAGTGCACCCCTAGACCTCATAAGGAACCTACGTGCCAAATTTGGAGTCTCTAGACCCAGCGGTTTGGGCTGTGCGTTGATAGATCAGTCAGTCAGTCAGTCAGTCAGTCATTCAGTCATTCAGTCATTCAGTCATTCAGTTTACGATTTTATAAATATAGATGAATAAAGACAGTTTTTGGTCGTCGATGTTGACTCTCTCTCTACTTTGTTGTAATATTACAAAGGCATATTCATACTTGAGGAGTTCGGTCTTGGTGGCGCAGTGGGTTTGCGCCTGGCCCAGCGATTGCTGAGGTTAAGCAACTTTCGCAAGGGTCGGTCATGGGAGGGGTGACCAAAAATTGTTTATCTCGAACTCCTCCGTGCTTAGGAACGTACGTTAAGCTATTGGTCCCAGTTGCATTTGCATTCGTTAACACCCACCAATCCGCATTGGGCCCGTGTGGTGGGTTATGGCCCGTCATCGTTATCCATCTATAAGGAAGGCCTGTGCCCCAGAGTGGGGACATTAAAAATGGCTGATGGATATTCATATTTTCCTTACTTACATCTTTTCCCAAGTTTTGGCGTCGAAGGGCGTGATCACAAATGTAGTAGGGGAGGCCGGGGTTCAAAGTGCCGGGGGTAACTTGTTCCGATGCAAATAGCTTCACCAAGAAAAGTGATAGCAATAAGTGTGAAGCACGTTGTAAAACGTCATGCCATAGCGCCCTTGCGGCAGCCGTTTTAGTGACGCCATGACGGCCAGAAAGTGTGGCAGTCACTCAGCGGTACATAAATGGTACATTTGTAACTATTTTTGTATTGACACTTTTTGGTCTATTTTGATTAACTTTATATCTATTAATGTGTGACTTGCATTCATTTATTGGAAAATTTATAGAGATTGTTTTTCTAAATATCTCTTTTGATTATATGATACGTATTTTTAAATATTTTACTTAATCTAGAAAATGGAATTTGGGGCTCAAAGTTCCCCTGACATGGGGCTGGTTGTGCCGCGTAAAAACATACCCTATGATACAGAAACTGATTAATTTCAACAAAGTTTGCTGTAGGATAAGAACCTATAAAACAAAAATGGAATTTAGAATGACTTCAAGTGAATTAAAGATGCTCGGGAATTCAAAAAATATGCCATGTCAAAAAGTTAATTCCAGTACTATTAGGGCTTGATAATCTTTTATCAGTTTATATGACTTGAAATTCTCATATTTTTAAATAAATGATACATGGATATTTTAGTTAAGAACTTTTGTGTCTGATCTATACATAACCATAAACTACTACTGTATCAGTAATGATCGAAAATACTACTGGAACTTTTAACCCCAACGTTGGAACAACCAGCCCCATGACGGGGTGGGTTGTTCCTTAGGATCTTTTCTCAAAAAAAGTATCCTGATCCAAAAGTTATTAATAATTTAATAAATACGTCTACATAATTAAAACTACAATAAATTCTGCATCAAATTATGCCCAAGTATTAAACCCCAGTCCCATTTTTGACATTATTTTTACGTGTTATTTAAAAATCGGCACGCCTCCCCTACTTAGGTTGTGTGTAATAATTCATCGAATCTAATAACGTTTCTGAGTCAATAGGCGGCTGTTTGCCAATGTATAAACATAAAGAATACCAATGTCTTAGTCCCTTACGAGTGGACACGTGCCGACCCCGGGTAGCGTTTTGTTTATTTAAGAAAGAACCTCTCTTCGTGTTAAAAAAAGAACTTTCGGAATTACCCGTAACGTTTTCTTGTCCGATAAAATAAAGGAAAGCTTATAGGTTAGAGTTAGAATGTACGATGACGTTCAAAAAATAAAGGAAAGTTTTAAAATAATAAAATTAATAAGTACTTTTTAAGAATTTTTGGTAAGATAACAGTAACATTTAATATAATTTATATTTTTTTCTGTAAATGGTCATGTTTGTGATACAGAATTAAAATAACTTCCTCTCAAGAAAGTGTCTGTGAATAGCATTTCTTTAGGAATGCATAAAAACCATGTGTATAAAACCTTTTAGTTACTTTTGTGCTGATGGTACACAATAAAGACTATAGTTATTGGACGTTTGCTCAGAAAACTTGTCCTTGGACACTCAAATAGTGAGCACACAGGATGGACAAACGAAACTCAAATCGAATATGTTTCTGGGAATCAGCTTTCTTGCTAAACCTTGTTTTTCTTTCAATGTTATATAGGTACATTTAACTCTTAGAGATCAATATAAGGATTTATGAAAAAAAAATAGAGGTAACGTTTTTTGCACATGATAAAATACAATTATTATGATAAAAAATACCTTCAATACTACCTTTGAGAACTTTAAAATTCTGATACTAACTTGTCAACTCACAGATAAACAAGGTGAATTATTCAATACGAAAATCGTTCCGGTAACTAACTATAACGATGATTCAATGTAAATATTCTAAATAAACAAATGGCTAGTTTTAGCCGTGAACATGTTTGCTATGTGTTTTAAACACAAATCCGTTTCGTAGAATATTGAGATACTCTCTGCATTGCATACTAATATTTCTGCGTCTAGTTATGTCTAGTTACATCACATCTACAAATATTCAAGATGCTTATAATTATGTTCTTTGGATATGCTGCGCTTTGCTATCCAGAATATCAAATCACAGTCCAAATGTAAGTTGGTGAAAAAACATGTGATTCGTCTATTTTTAACCGACTTCATCAAAAGGAGGAGGTTCTCAATTCGATTGTATACTTATTTTTTTTATCGTTGTTCGCGCGTATCTTCGACATTTATGGACCGATTTCGATGATTCTTTTTTTGTTCGATTGAGTTTTCTTGCGAGATGGTCCTATTTTTTTCAAATCGGTTCAGTAGTTTTCAAGTAATCCTGAAAATACTATGGTTTTACATCAACTACCTTGACGACTTTGTTATTTATGAACCGAATTAGATGATTGTTTTTGTTGGGAAAGGGTAGCGTGGGGCTTTTAGAATAAAAAAAACCGGCCAAGTGGGCAGGTTAGAGGCAGGTTTTTTGAAGTCGGTTTTTTTGTTTTTTAAACAATTTTCATCTACTAGGTTATTTTTAGTTCATACAAAACCTCTCGTGGGGTTGAAAATACCATCAAACTGAACCACTTTAATTATGGGACCAATCTTGAAATCTCGAAAAAAAATCAGCTGTTTCATCATTTCGATTGAGTAGGCATTGTATTTACTTTTGTATGGGACAGCTGATTTTTTCGAGGTTGGTCCCATAATGAAAATTGTTCAGTTTAATGGTCTTTTCAACCCCACGAGAGGTTTTGTATGAACTAAAAATAACCTTGTAGATGAAAATAGACGAATCACATGTTTTTTCACCAACTTACATTTGGACTGTGATTTGATATTCTGGATAGCAAAGCGCAGCATATCCAAAGAACATAATTATAAGCATCTTGAATATTTGTAGATGTGATGTAACTAGACAGAACTAGACGCAGGAATATTAGTATGCAATGCAGAGAGTATCTCAATATTCTATGGCATTAACAGATAATTAACTTAGTTCATTTTTCTTCATTTTTCTTCATTCCTTTGTGTAAATTTCACCCGCTTTCCTAGTTTTCTAAACAGTAATTTACGATAATCTATTAACCTAGGTTTTTAGTAGCATCTTTTTAATAATAAGAATTGTGTTGACCGCGTGACCTCAGTGACAAGTACACTAGTTTAAAAATAAAAGTTGTTAATTTATTTTTACATGTCATAAATGTAAATTATTTGAATTCAATCAGAATCGTTCTAAATAGTTCGAAATAACAAAACATAACTACCTATATAGGTACTTAAACGAAAACGACTCCCAAAAAGTGTTCAACACACAAAATCAAAAGCCCCGAACACATTATCGTCGTGTTCATAAAGCCGCGACTTCAGCCTGAAAAATTGGGGAAGCAAGAATTTTCCGCCGTGGTTTATGCCGTGTGGATAATGTTCGACGGACACCGGTCCGCGCGGTCATCTCCGGACACACAATAGCTCCAATTTCGCAGCGATGATGTGCGTCAATCCCTGGAGATTGAAAGCTCCCGAAAGCACTAGTTACTTGTTTCGCACTTTAATATCACGGGAATTTGAAACCTTTTTTCTTTTTTTTAGCTTCCAACTTGAAAAAGTACAATCGGTCTTAGATGTAAACAAAATGTAAAATGACAACAAGCCGTTACTGAGTAATAGGCACAGTAGTTGTATGGTCTGTAGTAACAAGACAGACTGTGATAAATTCTAAAGAGTAGCCAGTAATGGGTATTTGACACCTGTCAGACAGCGCTGTCGCAGTAACGATTTCAAGGATGCTAACATTAGAGAATAGCAAGAAATAGCATCTGAAGGCAATAATTGACACGACACATAGCAATCTTGAGGCCCTCGTATGTCGGCCTCTGCAAGTTTTATCAGATGTTGGCTATGTAAGTTAGTAAGTAATTAATATTAAAATATGATAAATAAAAATTGGGATAATAAGGTATCATTCTACAATTTTACAGTAAAAACTTCATACTTTCAATCACAGAGTATTCGATACAGACATTTTGATTGTGTATATTTGCTTCTCCAGAAGTCCATTAAAGGCTTACCGACGGTAAGGCGTTGAAACTTGCAACTTGATTCTCGATGCGGTTGCCTGTTCAAAATATAGATTTCTAGAAAGTTTTCTTAGATTTATTAAAATATAGATGGAAAATCCTACGATTTTGAACATTTGAATCTTAATTGAACTATTTATTCGTTCCAGTTAAAGCTGTCGCGAATATCGGATATCCGCGAGATAAGATACATAGTGTGGAACGGCCCTTAAATAGACACTATGGTATGCACTATGGTCTGTGGACTCTATGGTTGATGTAATATAACCTAAATGTGTGGTAAAGAGATAATGCCTTTTTACGATTCCGCCATTACGAAGGAAGACCCTAGATGCAATAGAATATTTATAGTGCGCTCACGCTGAGGGCGGCGTCGTGCGGACAGGACGCAGAAACACCCCAGCTAAGTGTCTTATCTAAGCCCTTATGTAAAACGTTGATATAGTGAATAAGAGCGAGGCAAACCATGTCTGCCGCGAAACTCACTGAGCCAACGAGCCGGCATGGTTTGCATTGTACTAATATACCCGATATGATTACAATTCTCAATGCCGTGTACTATAACGTATAAGCTAAGTATGCTCCACTTATTGCATGATATACTCACCAGGACGGGGCTCGGCCAATGCAGATAGTAATGCTATATGTGAAAGGTTCACTAACATTGGGTACGTATATATACCGGTCTTGCGTATGAGTTGCTCGCTATGTACGATATCAATGTCTTTAGCCTAAGGTTGCGGTCGATCGCTTGCGCATGATGCATCATAGGTAGGTGGGATACAAGTGCCTAGGTAGTTCCACGGAGTGGCTCATAGCCCCGTGAAGAGGAGCACGAGTATCTTGGTAGTCCCACGGAGTGTGGCTTCTAGCCCCGTGAAGAGGGGCGCCTCCCCTAAGGGCACCCTGTGCCCGTCGGTCTGTGGAGCAAGAAGCTTTAGACCTTAGGATTACCAGGGTCTGGTGCCCTGGTCGGTTAACGTTCCTATTGCGTACCTCTATGAACGTGGACCCCTGGCGGGGGTCCCACAGTCCGTACCGAACGTCGTTAAATAGTTAGTCACGTATACGGAGCAGGTATGTCTATAATCCTGGGCTCACAAAGAGTCATACAGATATGTGTGTTTATATTGCTATAGCGAGGTTTCCCTCGGGCTGTGTTAGACTAAGGCACTTAGTCGTTCTCACGGTGAGAATCAACCATTCCTATTTCTACAGATGGCGAAGCGAAGCAGGTTCGGGGATATGAGCGAGCCTAGTCATTCTATAGAGTGACAGAAAGGGCCAAGAATCTACGCGGAATTACATCTCATCAGATCAAGGTACGAGCCATGAGTAATGCATTATATTCTCATCAAGATGTCGTGGTATCGACCATTCTGTTTTCCCCAATTCACGAGTGGTTGTCGCCACGACAAATGGTGGAGGTTAAGCTGAGATTTTACCGTGGCCGTCGAGTTTGGTGGCACACGGAATGAACCCAAAAATAAGATTTACAAAGATGAGAATATTGTAAATTGTATTACATTGTGGCTCGTGTTTACATCTGATTGTTCAGTAATGAAAGTTCATTTTAATCCTTTTCGATATTTTTCAAAAGTAAAATATTGTTTACATGTTATTTCATGTAACATAAATGAGAGGCGTAATTACGCCAAAAAGTGATTTACGAATTTAGCGATTTTGTGTGCACTTAAAGCGATTTTTATTAAAAGGGTGTGAATATGATTCAAATTGTGTCAATGAACCGGAAACGCGAGAAAACTGCGTTCACATTGAGATCTGCAAATTGGCGACAGAATAGTGTTGCCAGACGGCGGAGCTTTACTACCAACTTGGGAGTTTCCAATCACCTGTCAAGAAGAATGGAAAGTTCATCGATGGCCGACTGATATAGAATAAAGATATCTTATTTACCATATTTCACGGAGATATATTTTTAATTTACTTGTTGTCAATAAAAAATAATAACAGGAAATGAAGTATGAATTTCTTCCCCTCCTCCATATGCGAACAAATAAAGGTTTTATGAAAATTTTACTCTTTAATTCACCCTTTAAGTCTGTTCTACCTATTTACTTAAAATTTGTCATATTTGTCTGTCGATTGACAGTTCGGACTAAAAACAAAATTCGATTTCGTTTGCACATTTCATAATGACATTTTATTAGTCTGAAGGGAGACCGAGTTTCAACCTTCTTACGACACCGTCATGCAAAAGGTTTTCGACTTATTAACCTTTACTAAAAAAAAAAAAAAAAAAAAAGGGCGGGAGACTGTGTGACAGTCTGTACTTATACTGCGCAATTGGTTTAAGTGATAACGGAAGTAAACAACCTCCGAGTGCGTGCGGTGCAAAGTTGTCTTTTGACACACGACAGCACGCTAAGTTAAACAGGTGAACTGCGAAAATATCCTTATTACGTACGACATAAAGGGTCTCAAGGTCAACACGGATAGTCTGATGCGTCGCTGACTGTACATTCTTGAATAAAGTTGAAGTATATCGGTATGTTGTCAATTTCTTAACAATGTGTGAGAAATAGCTATTATTTTTCAAGTGATGATGATACACGATACGTATACACAAAATATTATTAGTGACGTTTTTGTCATCAAGCTATAGTTACTTGCACTCTTTATTTTTTATCTGTGATTCATAATTTGTAATGATCAGACAATATAGCGATATCTCTGTTAGAGATTTGAATTTAATTTAATCAAAGGACTAAGTGGTCACCCTTTAGTGGTTTATTTGTGTCAGTAATACTTGGATGATACAACTATTTCTTACACACCACAGAAATAAACGAAACTTGATTTATGTGCCAAATATGACCATCTATCTATATTATAAGATGAGATTATTTAGCCCATGATATTTTCTATGAGAAATGTACCGATCATCGTAGGAATACGATTTTAATCGGAAATAGCGCAAACGGGAGGAAACCTCATTGTTTGGTATGGTAACACTTGTCCGGTGTAGGTCGGAAATTCATTAGAGTGAAGTTGACGCAAGTCAATTATGACATACATGAACAGTGTTAATCAGGGGCACCACCATAGTATTGAGTCGATGAATCGAGTTAGTGAATCGAGTCAACGATTCGAACCAATGATTCGATTCGACTAGTGAACAGCAGTTGATGTGACTCGACTCGATTATCGATTCTTTATAATAATGATTGATGACGAATTGTTCGTATACTAAATCGATACTGATTATTGATTTTTGATAACGATTTTCAAACTATTTATTCTTGAACTCAAACGAAATATTGTGTAAAGTATTTGCGATAAAAGGAACCGAGACCACTAGTTAAGACAAATCGATTTTTCCGATCGTTCGAATGTCCGAAGGTATAGATAAGCTATGTGAAATTGTTTTCTATTTGTAAACTTATTAAAAGTTATGACATTGTAATAAGGTATGGTCAATGGTATGACATAGCAACGTTTGGTTGCAATAACGTGTTTCAATGATAAAAGGTTCTATCTCGAACCAAGGCATACCTGTGGGTCTGTCGACTTAAAACAGAGCAGTTGATACGAACTGACTTGACGGACGTGTGTGATACATTGTTGTTTCGTTTGAACACGAATAAAAACTTGCCAGGGAAAGTGGCAATATGTTGCAATTGCAATTGCGGTCGAAGCGTTACGATGGCAATGAGATTTAGCCATGATATAACCTCTGGGTTTTGGGGTATCTATTGCGCCGATACATAGTTTCAAAGACGATATATGATTCATAACACCCATCATTAATTACTAAGCAGACTTATTAATAGAAAATAAGGAAATATTTTTAAAATAAGTATGAAGCTATTGACAAGACAAGTACAAATCAAATAATAGAAAACCATAAAAGCATTGTTTTCATACGATCTTCGTTATGGCTTGCGATCGAATAGGAACTCTGACTTGAATCAACCAGCTAGTTTGAGTCGTGGTCCGATTCAATGGGAGAAGAACGCCTTTTTTGACCTGTCAAAATATAAATTTAATCAGTTGTAGCGTATGTACAGATAACTAAGCTCATTAAATTGCAGTTGTAGTATTACTTATAAATCGCTGACTGAGATAAAAGTCAGCAACACAGAAATAAAGAATATTCGTAATGAGGATTGTCAATAATTACCTTTAGTGTAAACCAGAACATATTGATTTTATCATTAAATACTTTCCAGACTGTCAAATTGAAGTTCAATAAATACTAGTGTTCAATGGTCAAAGCAACTAGTCAAATTAATATTATTATTATTATACAATAACTTTCAAAGAGGCAATGTAACGCGTCATTACTTGTATGGGAAGCTGTCATTGTTCTTTAAAACGTAAGTTAATCCATCTATGAATCGAGTTATGCGAATCGATTATGATGATAGTCCGTCACTAGTAACTACGCCAGACAGCTCTACCTATCTAATTTTCTCTTTGTTGACAATTTGATAATATCTTCATGAAAGTTTCAAAGTCATAAGTGTGATAGTTGTTTTATGTGAAAAGTGAATTAAAACTCCCGTAAAAGATGATAATTACCAACGGGTGAGTTTTCTGTTATAGATACTTATGTATATCTTACACGAACGTTGTAACGAAACGTGAATTCACATACCTATGTAAATTAGTAAATAAACTTTGCTAAGTTTTCCGATAGTTTGTTGTTTTTAACTAACTAAATCAGTAATTAATGAAAAGATCAGTAATCACGTTAAACATAATGACATGATAACGTTTCGATAATTAGTAAACGTAATAAAGAATTAGAAATAAAGTGAGTACCTATTGCCGTTTCATATGAAAAATAAAAACTTTTATAAAACTCAAATGCTTTAGTATTGAAGGAGTAAACTTAGATTAATTCTAGGTTTAGGTCTACAACTTTATTCTCATAAAGATATAACATTGTCACTTACATGAGAACGTTATATGTAGATGTACCTACTAAGACAGTTCTTGGTTGCAAAAGCAAGGCAGATTAGGTAGATACTTGGTAACAAGACTAAGTAAGGATTGATTAATTTACAGTACAATTTTGGCAAATCAGTGCACAGGTCCGTTTAATTAAACATACAATCTCCATAACTATTGAGTACTTACAACAGTAACTGGTAATGTTATACTGAACAAATAATTCTTTAAAATAAACTATGGTTCAACTTATCTTGAAACAAGTGTACTTGTAACAATAAATTATTTGGAACTGGATCATTTTAAAGTAGAATACTATTGAGTTTCATATAGAAAACACCACCTTTGGGTGTACATAAAGGCGAGCCAAGTCGTCCTTTTTGAATAGATGGGAGAAAAATTATTTTATTCAATGTTATCTCAAAGATTACCTTCTCAAAGACATACTACCACATGCTTTAGTGTAATATGTTGTAATCATTCAATATTCGAAACAGCTGTACTTTACCATGTTACAAGGTGGAATACTTAAATGATTTGATTTGAGTAAATGCCAACTTTAGACACTCTTCTAGTGGGTATAGATACATACGATGTATCATAGCATAAGAAAACTTAATGACTACATAATGATTATAGTACTTTTATTTAGTTTTTCTCTTATTACACGACACTCTTAGTACGCGAGTGAACATGTCTATCAGTTCCATATTTACCATGATGAGAGACAATGTAGTAATGTATTACATTAAATATACATTTAGTTAGATCATTGTTCCATATGGAAAATGAGCAAGTAAGTTGTCAATGAAGCATATCTATCATAAAGTCTATGTAACATAAAGAAGTGAAAGGTGTGACGGAGTTAATACCATGGATAGAAAAGACATATTAAAATAAGAAAACAAATACTTTTATTGCTTTAGAAGCGGACGTTTAGTAAATGAATGTTTTTCCATAAGAGAAGGTATGCTAGACTTGTAGCAACAGAGGATTACATAAGAATAAGATAAACCCGGTAAGAAATCCGAAAGATTCAATTTAGACTTGGAAGTTAATGTGATAAATGGTATAATATGTTACTTAGTAGAAAAAACTCAATCTTCTGACCAAATGTTTGGTAGACTTTGGAATTTATACTATTCAAATCTGTAGTTTTCAAACAGTTTAGACAAAACAAATTGGTGTACTTGATGATTTCATTTAAATATTGATAAGAAATCTTTGTTGAAATAATCTTAATAATTGGGCACCCTTGAATTGTTAATATTTTTCTACCACCGTTCCGGACTTTTTAACTGACAACTTCGATCAGATGACTGTCAGGTAACTAGGGTTGCCAACTTTTGCATCAAATATAGTATTTTCAAGATTTTTAGTGTAAAAATAGTAGATGGCAAAAAGGTATAAAAGGAATGTAGGCCCTCAATATAGAGGATACTGTGTTGTATGGTGGGGTTAGCAACGCTAGGTATAGCGGATACAAGAGACTTGTTAGCTTTAACGGAAATACTAACCATATTTGCAAACATAAATAATATTGTTACCAGATAAAGTGCAATAGGATTATTGGCAAAAGGTACTTATAGTAGCAAGTTAGGTATTATATTATTTACACGCATTTTATATTTTCTAATAGATCCCATAAAGCAGTGTTTCCCAACTGGTGGTAAGCATACCCCAGGGGGCGCGCAGCAATCCCATCTACAATGATTTCATACACCTGATTTTTATTTTATTATTCCTACAATAAGGAGTAGGTATACAAGTTTGAAATCTTTCTTGAAAGAGTAAATTAAGAAAACTGATTGGTAACCACTGCTATAAAATTTAAATGCCTTTGCTCTAATGATGAATTGAATTGTTTCGATCAAATTTCACAACGAATTTAAAAAAAAGAGACGTGCTAGTTAAAGAAACATCATTGAACTGTTTGATATACCCTCAGTGAGTATCCAGTGACTTAATCAAGTACAAGTTCTTAATTAGTAGTTACTAAACAGGATATTGATACTATCAAATAATGCTCGGTTAGCGAGTAATTTTATTTACTGCCCCAGTCAAACGTTTTGATGGACTGGGTTTTTTCCTCGCAAAGTCAAATGAAATATTATATCGGACAATACCTTTAAGGGGGGAGGCTCCGACGGAGTCTTAAGGAGAAGGTCTAAAAGTCTATTAAAGAGAAGGTCTAAAACTCTAGAATAAACTGTTTACATTCAAGTGCGTCATAGTTTGGTGGTTTCGATGAACGATAAAGATAATTGCTATAGTATTGGAGTGGAGTAGAAACAAAATAAAAAATGTATGAAAGGCTCATAGAACGGCTAAATAATCGGGAATTCAATATGGGTAATTTGGTATAAGAATCACCGTTTCGGATTGCTTTGATAGCTAACCTTTGATAAAGACAGAGTTATCTGATAAAAGCACTCAGCTAAACAAAGCATAGATACGTAGTGTTGCTTTTATTTAGTATTCAGCTGATTGTTATTAACTTACTTGCTAATTAAATAGAGCGCTAGTTTGAAATCCTTTATAGTTCCTAAAAGTAAAATTGATAATCATATAAAATGGCAATAGTTACCTATGAGATAGGAACAGTAATAGATA
The DNA here is from genome assembly GCA_950108535.1 of Agriphila straminella. Classification (NCBI taxonomy): domain Eukaryota; kingdom Metazoa; phylum Arthropoda; class Insecta; order Lepidoptera; family Crambidae; genus Agriphila; species Agriphila straminella. The sequence continues at coordinate 4,934,621 of OX467306.1, read as the reverse complement.
TACGAACTTCAACGATAGTAGATATAGGGTTGAACTACATTCTGAAATCATCATAATTATTTTCTTCAAAAAGTATTATGTCTTACATTGAGACTGTCGAAGGAAGAAAGTTATTGACAGATACTGTAAAGAAAACAAATTTAGTCTAAAGCCATAGAGAGATTGTGCCATATTTCAAGAACCCAAAGAGATATTTGCAATTAGTATTGCTTAGTCAGTAGGAAGGATATGGTCCCACCCACAAACCGCCATGTGTAGTATCGTGGCTGAAATTTGAAAGAAGGTCAAATAGTGTGGATCAAAGGGGTACAGAATGGCAAAGACTTGTTGAGAAATTCTCATAGATCAGCTAGTGTAGTTCAAGCTAAAAGTTGAGATACCTTTTTGAAAAATCTAGACGTTGATAATGAAACAAAATCAGTTGAAGAACTGTTGTTTACAAATAAAATTTTAGAACTAGTAATCGGATAGGAAGAGGACTTTAGAAATAATCTGGCCAGTGATGGCATGATCAAAGGATCTGTTGACATGGAACAGTGCATCTGTTGAAAGTCAATTTGAGCAAAACAGACCTAAACAATTACAGTGGTCTGAGTCGTGAATTGATAAGAGCGAACACTCTGGACATACAATTTGATAACGAGCTCACATTAAATTTTTCTGGCGGGAGTGTCGCGAATATCGGATATCCGCGAGATAAGATACATAGTGTGGAACGGCCCTTAAATAGACACTATGGTATGCACTATGGTCTGTGGACTCTATGGTTGATGTAATATAACCTAAATGTGTGGTAAAGAGATAATGCCTTTTTACGATTCCGCCATTACGAAGGAAGACCCTAGATGCAATAGAATATTTATAGTGCGCTCACGCTGAGGGCGGCGTCGTGCGGACAGGACGCAGAAACACCCCAGCTAAGTGTCTTATCTAAGCCCTTATGTAAAACGTTGATATAGTGAATAAGAGCGAGGCAAACCATGTCTGCCGCGAAACTCACTGAGCCAACGAGCCGGCATGGTTTGCATTGTACTAATATACCCGATATGATTACAATTCTCAATGCCGTGTACTATAACGTATAAGCTAAGTATGCTCCACTTATTGCATGATATACTCACCAGGACGGGGCTCGGCCAATGCAGATAGTAATGCTATATGTGAAAGGTTCACTAACATTGGGTACGTATATATACCGGTCTTGCGTATGAGTTGCTCGCTATGTACGATATCAATGTCTTTAGCCTAAGGTTGCGGTCGATCGCTTGCGCATGATGCATCATAGGTAGGTGGGATACAAGTGCCTAGGTAGTTCCACGGAGTGGCTCATAGCCCCGTGAAGAGGAGCACGAGTATCTTGGTAGTCCCACGGAGTGTGGCTTCTAGCCCCGTGAAGAGGGGCGCCTCCCCTAAGGGCACCCTGTGCCCGTCGGTCTGTGGAGCAAGAAGCTTTAGACCTTAGGATTACCAGGGTCTGGTGCCCTGGTCGGTTAACGTTCCTATTGCGTACCTCTATGAACGTGGACCCCTGGCGGGGGTCCCACAGTCCGTACCGAACGTCGTTAAATAGTTAGTCACGTATACGGAGCAGGTATGTCTATAATCCTGGGCTCACAAAGAGTCATACAGATATGTGTGTTTATATTGCTATAGCGAGGTTTCCCTCGGGCTGTGTTAGACTAAGGCACTTAGTCGTTCTCACGGTGAGAATCAACCATTCCTATTTCTACAGATGGCGAAGCGAAGCAGGTTCGGGGATATGAGCGAGCCTAGTCATTCTATAGAGTGACAGAAAGGGCCAAGAATCTACGCGGAATTACATCTCATCAGATCAAGGTACGAGCCATGAGTAATGCATTATATTCTCATCAAGATGTCGTGGTATCGACCATTCTGTTTTCCCCAATTCACGAGTGGTTGTCGCCACGACAAAAGCTTAACCCAAAAAACTATTGGGTCTTTACCAATGAAATTGCCGATATTTTGTTACATACAGAGAAAATAATAACTTTTTTTTTTAATATTTAACAATATCTTGATACTATATCGAATTATTAACATGATTGTCAACTAATAGTAAAAATAACTTTCTTAACATTAAAAAAAACTGGCCAAGTGCGTGTCGGGCCACGCGCCGTAGGGTTCCGTAGGTATATTAATTTAATACCACTATAATTTTTCGTCTGTAAAAATAACTTTGTTTTTCACAGTGTTGGTATGCATGACAAAGTTATATTTGCGGTTTTGGAAAATATGACATATCTCGAAAACTAATTACTATATCTCGTTCAAACCAATTTTCAGTGAAAGTTTTTATTAAGATCTATAGCATATATTTTTTTAGATTTTTCACTTTGTTATTACAAAGTTAGAGGGGGGGGGGACACACATTTTACCACTTTGGCAGTGTTTATCTTTCAAACGGTTGACTTTGAAAAAAAATTGTCTTAAAAACCTCAATGTCATTTTTAAAGACCTATCTGTCATTATCCTGTCATTTTTAAAAAAAAAATTTTCATCATACCAATACGTGATATCTATATATCACGTATTGGTATCTATATATCACGTATTGGTATGATGAAAATTTTTTTTTTTAGTTCCAGTTCCATATATGGGGAGCCCCCCTTAATCTTTATTTTTTTTATTTTTGTATTAAAATCGTTAAGCGGTTAACAGAATACATCTACCTACTAAGTTTCAACGGTGTTATCCTAATACTTTCGGAATAAAATGGCTGTGACATACGGACGGACAGACAGACAGACAGACATGACGAATCTATAAGGGTTCCGTTTTTTGCCATTTTGGCTACGGAACCCTAAAAAGATCTTGAAAGTGACTCTTTTTCTTGTGAACAAAAAAAGGGTACCTTAGCCAAAACTTATTTTTTTTTCGCTTAGTAAGCAGTGTTCAAACATTAGTACATAAAAGTTTTAATGCATGGGTGATCACACTGTTCACGTCTCACGATTGTTAAAATAAACAAAGAAAATGCTAGTATAAAAAATGCAACTTCTTGAAAATTCTCCATGCTTTCGGCAATTTCATAGGTGGGCTTATTATATTTGGGATTTTATACAGTTACAGTTTCTTATTTGGAAAGTAGTTTTATTATTAATTATTTATAGAAAACGCTTACTTCTTTGGAAAACTAAAACAGGTGTGGATACTGAGGAATTTCTTAAGACAGCTGAAAAAATATCAGAAGCGAACAACAATATAAAAAGAATAACATCTTATTAGTACAACGTTTGTACAGTCAGCAACGAAAGTTGTTTAACACTTTAGTACTTTGACATAGTAACTTTTCTGACTAATGTTTCAAACTGTGAGACACCTGTTAAAAAAGTTGCTATGACAAAGTACCAAAGCGTTAAGCAACTTTCATTGCTGACTGTACCAATAAAGTAGCTAGAATTAACTTTAGTGTGATAAAATTACGGATTCAAATAAATAGAAGAAAAAAAATATTTTGTATTTAAGCATACTTATCTATTTTTAAAGTACTACTTAACTATTGATATTGTACATTCGGCCTCAAAAGCAGTTGACTATAACACCGGTAATGCAATCCCACTTAATAATAAATGTAAGTACAAAAAATAATTGATGCGATAGTATACTGAAGTATTTCAACCACTTGTGGGGGGCTGACTGTACCATCACATGCCGATTACTAAAACAACAAAGCCATAGCTAATCACAATTCAGAACAGGAGTACATTCCACCACGTTTGACCACGACAAATAATATTTTAGGACAGGAATGAATCCTAAATTTTTATTCTATCAATAAAAAATATGATGATAAATTTTATAATTTTAATTCTACATTCAATTTCCAATATATCTATGATAGAATCATATGAAAGACACGAAAAAAAGTTTATTTTAATATAATGTAGATGGTTGATAAAACTAGAATAAACTCGGTTTATACGCCACGCACAAAGATTTATTAAAAAAAATTACAGATTCCACTTTCGCTAACTGGTACCTACCCAATAAATCTGCCAAAAATAAAATTAATGGCAACTTTTGACATTCCTAAATAATTTACAAGTGAATTTTATGAGCGCGGCCAATAAAGGATAACTTGAATAAATCATTTTAGAAATAGGTATCTAGAACTAAAGTAATTATAATAATAAGCGGGTCGACGATATATCCTACTAAGATTACAAATGAAAGTTTGAATGTTTAGATATTTACTTTGGATGTTTTGGCTGAATTGGGATGAAACTTTGTACATAGATAGGTTCAAAACGTGCGATGATTAAATTCTATAGACCGCGTAGTCTATGTCGTGGGCGAATACTAGGGTATGTATTGAAATGGATTGTAAAATACTTAGAAACTTAAAATGAGAGATGTAGTTGAATCTTTCTTCAAATACAGTCAATACATACATTCAATACAGGGATATAATTTATTCACCATCCTAACTTTGAGGGTGTAGTGTATGCATTCCAAGAAGAACGGGTTGCAATAACCGACCACCGAGCATGCGCGAAGCGAGAGCGTCTCCATTACCATTCTGCAGAAAGCTTAACTTGCAAAAGTCTTTTCAGCTTGGTCAAAAATGCTTTCGTATTATTCTCACCGATTCTCTTTTTACCATTGAAAATGGTTATCAGATGCAAATCGTCTCAAACGTATTTTTGGACATATCTCCGAGGATTTTGGGAGGATTGAGATGGGAATAGTACCAAAAGTTGAGGAATTTATCGAGACACGTTTGAATTTTGGAAATCAACTGGTAACTTTTTTTGGAATTATGCAAAATTCGGGTGTTTGTTTACTAAATTGTAAATATTTCTAGAAAAAACCGACTTAAGAAAAAATAAAAAAATGGGTCCTAGGGTCCTAGTTTGGCTACAAAATGGCTAAAAACTTTTGAAAATCGGTTAATAATTGTAACCTTGTAGGTGGTTCCTTTAGATTTGGGATTGTAGAAAAACGGGTGATTCCGTACATAAAAAGTGATGTAGCTTCTATGATTATTGACCGATCGTCATGGTAATAGTGTGTCAACCTCTTTCCCTGGCCCGGCTAAAGGCAGGGGATAGAGTGAGCAGATTTAATGTTTATAAATAAAAGAAGCAGTTTTTAGGTATATAAGTAAGTATAATAAGAAAAACAAACAATGTACATGTATCTAAGCACTAAAAATAAGTATTTAACAGTCAACAAACAAATCTAAAATAGGTAGAACTAGTTTATCTTATTAATTTTAAAACAAATGAATGGGGTGGGTACCAAATCTTTTGCTCTCTTAAAATAAATACTAATTTAAATAAATAAATAAATTTAAAGTTCTTTACTAGAGAATCGTGGTCATAAAGAGTACGATTAAATAAAGTCGTCGTCGCACCGAAGTTGCAGTATTTCTTGCCAAATAAAAGTCATAAAAATTAGAACGCCCTTACTTGATGCAGACGAAAAGCTCGGATAAACTTCAGGATCAGGACTGGAGCTGCAGAACTTCGCAGATCGTTGACAGTCGCAGATCAAATTAATAAAAACAATCAATGAATTATAGGGAACCAGTCAAATGAAAATGATCATATCTTATAGCATCTATATCAAATCATCATCTCCCTCCTCTTCCCTCCTGGAATCGAGAGAAAAAAAAAAGGAGTTAGTAAAAGGAAAAAATAAAAGTAGATAAATAAATACAAAGAATAGTTTAAAATGAAATTATATAAGTACGTACCCTTTAGTTATTAATCCAATTATAATGAAAGTGGTATAATGCAGCGTCTTTGATTAGCCAACAAAACTTTCCAAAAACAAACAGTAGTATGAAAAGCCTAAAAACAAACGATTTTATCAATGGTGTGTAAAATTTATAAAAATCAACATTTTATTCTCTTTATAAACACTTACCCAACAATAATTTATGTGATTCTTACAAGGAATCAACAAAATTTTAACATTTGTTTTAAAATTATATCAGTGCGGAGCAAAAATAAGCTTCGCGCCGTGGAAAGTGAAAATTTTCTCAAGAAAGCGCGGGAAACGCGACGAAAACGGAATACCAGAAAAAAGTAAAAGAGTGAAAAGGACGAACGATGTAAAATGGCTGTGTAAGAAAAGAACAAGAATACTTGAATATTTTTAAATGTTGTCGAGCATGAATTAAAAAGTTATAAAAAATAAAATACATAGATACCAAAGAGTTTTTGTACAAGAAGGTTGATAATTTGAATTTGGAGTATGGACGAAATGAGGTCGCATGTATGAAATAAATACAGACAAAGGAATATTATTGAAATATTTTAATAAATAGTGTTTTATACTTGTAAATAAATAAATAAGATGGAATATTAATAAATATGAGAATGAGACGTTGTTTTTTCTTTATAGAGAAAACACAACGTTACAATACCCCCCTTCCCATTAAAGTTTCGAACGTGAGGGTGAAACGAAAAGCTGCCCTCAGCGTTGTACTAAAACACCAAAAAAATATCGAGTAATGCGAGAGGCGCTTAACAATAACCAAAATACCAGGACTGAAGAAAAAAAACAAGTCCAAGAACAAGAAACACAACGATGCAAACCAAAGGAATTGGTTTAAATATGATTCACATATGCTTCCGATGTCTAAGCCCTAGAGTCACTAGCCGCTCTAAAAAATTAAAATAGTGTTGGCTTATTTTACGAGTCACCGTCCGCTCGAGTGTAAAGGCTTATTTAAAAGCCGACACGGTTGCGATGGTGAAACAAATTTAAACTTAAACCTAAAATTAACACAAAATTAGAGTTAAAAAAGAAACCTAAAAATATATTTACAAAACAAAACCAGTAACTTAATTTACATCTGTATCACAAGTTCCCGTGTCTAAGCCATAGAGTCACTACCCGCTCCTAAAAAAACATACATAGTAAATGGCTTATTTAAAGCCGACACGGTTACATTCATGAAACAAATGTAGGTAATGTATTTACAACAACAAAAAAACAAATAAGCTCCGGTCATCTTGTGATGGGAAGGTCTCATAGAAAACGACCCCCACACTCTGAGACTGGATACAAACTACGCCTGTGTATGGCCCTAAACACGAGTCGTACACTAGCCTAAACTAACCAAAATTACATAATAACAAATAAACATAAATACAAACATACATATTTACATACGCTGGGCAAACAGCACACCTACCCTACTACATGAAATAAAACACACTATTTACAAAACCCTATAGGACACAGGCGGAGCACTAGCCCTTCGAACCTGCACCTAGGTCAGACCCACATGACCTTTAACCCCACAGCTGCCAAGGTGTTGGTTGCGCTGGAACAAAAAGACATTGATCGCCTCTTACGATGCCCGTGTAGGGATGACACTATTCTTTATCCGGTATCACACGGAATAGTGTTAAAAGATGAAGAAGCAGACGAGAAGTGCATGCGTTGGAATTTTGAAAATCGGTTAATATATTTCGCCCGCGTCGAGGCAGTCTTCGCCTCGTGTCACAATCGTAAAAATAAATAGTACTACCTAGGTAACTTTAAAAACATAATAGGAATTTGCATTTGATTTTATTTTGCTTTTTCGTAAATTTTTGTGTTCATTTTCAATGCTCCGATTCTTGCGGAGACTGTAAAATCTGTGATATTTTTTTATGCAAAGACAATCTCGGGAGGTCTACAGCTCACAGAACCATTATTATTAAAAAATCATATAGGTACTCTATCATTCCGATTATACATATTTTCCGAGCGATTTACAGGCATACGTCACTATCCAGTTGCGCGACTTTATAGTAATAAGCAAAGAATGAAGGATTTTTTTTCTGTCACACTCATTACATAATTATTATAGTTTGTTTCTCTTATCAAACGAAACAGTTCAATTAAAGACGAATGATCGTTATTTAATTTTTCAATACCGATAGCGGTATTGTACCGGTAGCGATAGATGAAGTATACCTGACAGACCACTTCCAGTTCCTCTGTCTCAGGTGCTATACTTGGCGCAGTATATTATTATACCATGTTTCGACTTTTATGTTGACCAATAAAAAACCAGGATTTGGAAGTAGATGATATCACTAAAATTAATGATTCACATTACAAACATACACCTTCCTCGTAGGTATCTGAAGTAATCTACACGCAATCAAATTGCCTGTTAAGATTTATCAATTTGCATCTAATCCATAGTTTAATCCTCTCGTGTGTGTCATGGGCGAAGCACGTGATGTACGAAATCTCTGTTCACACAATATTTGTACCGGACATTTTTAACCGATTACAAATGTCTGTTAAAATATCGCGGTAGTGCTCTTGGACATTATTTGCCAATAACACAATAAATGAAACCCCAGTACTTTTCATCTAGATTAAAAAAAAACTTTGTCCGTTTAAACAAGGTTTTAAACTATCTGAAACTTTTGTGGAAATGGCTATCATACTTACCTCAAAGCTAGGGTTTCTTAGGATGACGGTGCCGTCATATAACGGCCGTAATTTAGCGGCGTAGAACGTTTGCTATGTAAACAATACGGCGCGCCATATTGTTTTCATAGACAACGTTCTACGCCGCTAAATTACGGCCGTAATATGACGGCACCGTCATCCTAAGAAACCCTAGCTTAACCAACGAAATCTAACTGGAGCCCAGTCGCGGTAATCGTGAGCGATAAAACAAAAAACGTTACGTTGTCATTTAGGTTATATTTACCTAAAAATCTTTGGTTTAGCTTCATAATTTTCACATAAATTGTCCCAGATTGTAATCCCTTAGGCAGAGTATTCAACAATTTTAACAAAACTAAAGCGAGTAAACAAAACTGAAACGGTAACGATTTAGCTTTGGTTTTATCATTGAAAATTAGCGCGATTAGGCCCCTGCTGGGGCTGCAAAAGCTGTCTCTAACTGTCGAAATATAGCAATTATACTAGTTAGTTGTTGCTATACGCCCAAGTTTAGATTGGCAGGCTTACCAAAAACGCATAAGTATCAGATGAATCCAACTCTGGGGAATCGAACGCGGGCATTTAACTTCAGTCATCTCATCGAAGCACTATACCCCCTCCAAAGATTTCTTAAACATGGCTAAAACTAGAGTTTCATAAGCACTTTAAGAATTTCGAAAGCCCACTCAACTTTGATAATTTCACGAATGTCTTTTAGATGGTGCCAGCGTGCGTGACTTTCGTTCATCTTTCGTTTAAAATTCCCCACTGAAGCCAGTTCCACATTATAGCCAGTTCTCTTCATGTAGATAATTTATTCTTCCAGAATACTATGTTCTCTATTGAGAGAAATTATACTCTTTCTTTCTAGACTGACTGAGTGAAATATCAGCGAACAACCTAATTATAAATATTGGGTAGGTATTAATATTATCGGTTGTTAGTTAGTTAGTTGGGGTTGGGGCGGAAAGGTTTTGGAATGGCGACCGCGCACCGGACGACGCTCCGTAGAACCCCGACAAGGTGGACCGACGATCTAGTGAAGGTCGCGGTGCGCCGCTGGATGCGGGCAGCGCAGGACCGATCGTCGTGGAGATCCTTGGGGGAGGCCTATACCCAGCAGTGGGTGTCGTGCGGCTGATATGATGATGATGATGACATTTTATCTTTTTTGAAAAAATAAATATATGTAGCTTACTTCCGCAAACAAAATATGCAAGATGCACCGCCCGCCCGCCCGCAAAATACATTTTATTTATCTATTCTATTCTATAATTTTATCTATTCTATAATATATTCACTCACCTGAAACTGGAAGCAGCTTTCCTTTCAGCTCCACGTCGCTTTCTGCCGAAGTGGCTCCATAGTTCTTATACGTTTTATTGGCATCCTCATGTTTCGTCACCTTAAATCGTTCCGACATCTTTACTACACTAATATGGCACTTACACTTGACACTAAGACACTTACACTTATGTACACTTGAGTTATGTTGCACTTACAGATATGTACAGAGATATGTTTGGCTTTTGAGAACTTTCACTGATATGGATAAGTTAGTATTAACACAAGATATGATATACAATCAGATATGCTCACTATTTTAACTAGTTTTTTATCGACAGTTATTTATAAAGTCAGGTGATTTGTGGGATATGCATAAGAGATGTTTTGTCTTTCCGAACTAGACAAATCACTGAAGAAATGTTACCGCTTTATTATATCTGAAACAATTATGTTTTTTTTCAGAACCATGCTGCCATTGCTGTTTCATTTAATCTGGAAATTGTGAACTCATTCAATTAGGAAAATATTTTGCGACAGATGCACCCGGCTTAACGCAGTGTTAAAATACCGATAATATAGTTTTTTTCTGTCTTATTAATTATACAATTTAATGCCTAAAATGAAAATGTTTTTACGAATACATCTTAATATATTATTATTTTCCTAGACTGAGGTGAGGTTGCCAGAAAAAAATATCATTTATTCTTCCTACCTGCGTGGGAACGATTACAACAGATTATATAACGTAGTTATTTTCTATCAAAAAACAATCTACATAACACAATGACTTAGTGTGAGTTGCACCAAAACGCTGTCAAAGTTAAAGTTATCGTCAAATGATAATGCTACCTATTTGTCACGTCAAACTTACAATATACATAACACAATGACTTAGTTTGAGTTGCACCAAAACGCTGTCAAAGTTAAAGTTATCGTCAAATGATAATGCTACCTATTTGTCACGTCAAACTTACAATATACATAAAACAATGACTTAGTTTGAGTTGCACCAAAACGCTGTCAAAGTTAAAGTTATCGTCAAATGATAATGCTACCTTTTTGTCACGTCAAACTTACAATATACATAACACAATGACTTAGTGTGAGTTGCACTAAAACGCTGTCAAAGTTAAAGTTATCGTCAAATGATAATGCTTCCTATTAGTCACGTCAAACTTACAATATACATAACACAATGACTTAGTTTGAGTTGCACCAAAACGCTGTCAAAGTTAAAGTTATCGTCAAATGATAATGCTACCTTTTTGTCACGTCAAACTTACAATATACATAACACAATGACTTAGTGTGAGTTGCACCAAAACGCTGTCAAAGTTAAAGTTATCGTCAAATGATAATGCTTCCTATTTGTCACGTCAAACTTGTCAAAGGACATCTTGCTGGCTGGCAACCTCTTTTTTGGCTAACTTGTTATTGTTGTACAAGCTTGTTATTGTTAAAGTTAGATGGTGCATCTGAGCCTTAGACTTAACAAAGCCAATGTTAACTAGCTTTATAACTTGCAATGAAAATACATCGTGTTTCACAATGTGTAGGTATTACGCTAACTAATCCTGGTATTGTGTTAGTACTTGTATACCGAACGAATGTCGTGGTCACATCATATTGCGGGTACAAAAATGCAGAGTAATTTACTCAGTCTAACAAAATTACCAACTGCAGTAGAATTGTTTGCCGTTCACGTTACTAGGAAATGCTGGCTTTACTTGCAATTATTGTATTATATTAGCTTTTTACTTATTTAAAATATGCCTTCCATGAAATCTTTTTAAAGTGAGAAGCGCACAATTTTATTGTTCCGAAGAAAACTTATTGACATTTATCAAAACTATAGTTAAAACATCTCAAAAGTAAGACAATTTTAGAGGCAATAATCACTACACAATCGTGAGCAACTTTAATAACATTCGACGTCATTTGACCATAATTCAACGGCATCATTTGAGAGTTTCAATAATAATTATTCTATGAATCTCCATAAAAATTATAGATCACAAAAATGTATACCTAGGTACTTTATTAAATAGATATTTAATAAATTAATTAATAAAAATATTTCTTTTATTAATTTTACAATTACAATGCGATTGATTTAACTTTGTACAATAAGTGACCAACTTCAGAGCGCTTGTGGTACAAAACGATGTAAGTAAGTATTGTAAAATTAATAAAAAATATATTTTTATAATTTTTTTATTACTATTAACACCGTTTCGGTAAAGGAATTAGAATGATCGTATCGCGAAAAGAAATCTTTTCCAACTTTTATTTTATTTTAAGACAATGCTTTTTGTATTGAATTCTTTGTATGGTTTTTAAATTAGTCGAATAAATTAATAGTAAGAAACAGCTGTTTAAATATTGCCCAAATAGTTATCTGTTTATAAGATAGTTCAGTCACATCACATCTGTTATAAATATAAAATCTTTAGAGGCAAAAGAAATTTACTGTTACTAACCTGATATCTACATTAAATATTTTTATAGATATTTTACAGAATGATGAATTTCTGTCATCTATTTTTTTTTCTGCGGTTAACAGTACAAATTAACAATTAAGTACTCACATTTTCCAAATGTACCTTTAGGGTTTACCTACACTCCTTTTTCTTAATTGTACTTTTCTTCAGGTACTCATTAGTTTTTTTTTGTTATTTTACTCATTAGGCACAAATCCATCAGAATGGACGTAGGCTGCCGAGAGGTTTATGCTACGTGGATGGTGTGTCACCTCACCTAGCATTACCACCAAAATATAGAGCGATTTATCACCTATTAACTGTTTTGACAGTTACAGTCGAAGAAATTCAAGTTATTTATCGAATTCAAAATGTTAATTTTTTTTGGAGATAAAATTGTTGTGAACTTGAACTTATATTAGAAATGATAAATATTTACATAAACCGAACGCAAAAAAAAGATTTTGATTAATCATAGTTCTTACCTAATTATACCTATTCATACTACACAAGTTACAATTTTAATAAGTAATACTGTTTACTTTTCCGCAACACTACTAGTAGCAAAACTAATCAATACGGAAAAAACTATTTTCAGCAAAGTACCTACCTACCTGAATTATGTTCCCAATTATCAAAAGTACTTGTCGAATAGGTACCTACTTATTGAAACACTTGCCATCAACCTTTTGATACTATTACAGACTTTTATTTTGTGCTACTGTTGTAAAGGTAACAAAAACTACCGTACAAAATGTTAAGCAGATTGTTGTATTTTATTTATTTTTTAGGGTTCCGTACCCAAATGGTAAAAACGGGACCCTATTACTAAGACTCACTGTCCGTCTGTCTGTCACCAAGCTGTATCTCATGAACCGTGATAGCTAGACAGTTGAAATTTTCACAGATGATGTAGGTATTTCTGTTTCCGATATAACAACAAATACTAAATCATAATAAAATAATTATTCAAGTGGGGCTCCCATACAACAAACGTGATTTTTTGCTGTTTTTGGTACGGAACATTTCGTGCGCGAGTCCGACTCGCACTTGGCCGGTTTTTATCTGACCACACCAAGAGCTCTTTCAGCAAGGTCAAATATTATCTGTAAAAAGTGTGTGTGACTCACTCCCACAGCCGACTGTCAACATTCCCACATCGCGATAACAGGATGTGGACCAAATCTCAATAATAAATAATATCGGGTGTAAAGAGGTTATAACGACTAAACTCGGTTAAAGTAAAAGAGTACCTAATCCGTTCTGATTCTCAAATTCTTTTACTTTAGATTTGAATTTCAAAGACACCACTGAAAATTATTTTTATATTAACATGTTTTCTTACAGAATGCCAAATAAAATAATCATCATTTTATGGATTTATACTCAATTAGTTATGCACGCATTTACAACACATCGATATGCCATATTAGTGCTCGTGTACGAAAAAAAAACCGCAAATTGATAATTTACAGCAAAGCCTTTTGATACACGTATACTTGAGGTCAAAACAAAATTTTGGACCCGCAGTTCTTAAAAATTTTTCCCTAGGAGAGGAGTTATGGTGTCATCTTTTTTTGCATGGAAAAAAAAATGTTATGTTCTAAAACCTACCGTGTGTTAAGTCATGTGTGGTGTCGAATGAAAGGACTTACCGAGTCGGTTCTAAAAATATATCACATCATTACATTTCAGCCACCTGTTTTAAATTAAACCAAAAAACATTTTCAAAACATACCAAGTTTGGGCTTCTTCAATTTTTTTTCAATACAAAAAAAAAAGATGACACCATATCCCTCTCCTAAGGGAAGAATTTTTATGAACTGAGGGTCCAAAATAATATTGTTTTGACCTCAAGTATACGTGTACCAAACGGCTATGCTGTACATCGATTTGCGGTATTCCATTGATTTTGACCTCTAACGAAGACCACTATTATTATAATATGGCTTTGTTCATGTTACGTTCCTCAGGACTTCAAGGTCTCTGCCTCTAAATTAGTTACAAAAAAAGCTCGACAAGGCAAGGGTTGGTTTCTCAATAGGTAAAAAACCTGAAAATTTCAATAGGTTCATCCTTGGTCCATCACTCAGTAGAAAGATATGAATAGAAGTAATAAAAAAAAGTCCGGAATAGCTGAATTTAAAATCGATTGAAATCTACTTACTAACCCCCAAAAGCCCCGAAAATAAGATATGTTTTAGTGATGCAACGAATACGAATATTCGTATTAGCCGAATATTAGATATTTATTTACCGAATACTCGTATTCGCCGAATATCATCACGAATTAGTACGTTTGATATTCGTATTCGTTGAAGTAGTATTCGTTGCATCACTAATATGTTTCTCAGTGAAAATACTAAAAGACTGCTCCATTTCCAAGAAAGAATATCTTTGATTCTTCTGGAGTGACGCTCCACTGACAGTTTAATAGGATTACTGAGGCGCGACATCGCAGGTGTCAAGTAAACCACAAACATACTGCATGCTGCTAACTATATTTGTCAGTTATTTCGTTTGGATATATTGTCTTTTTTGTGTACGGGGTGTCCCATAAAACTTAAAGGTAGGAAATTTTACTGAAAAATACTTTACTACGCTTTCATCATGTTTATTTAAACTACAGAAAAAGCGTTTATTATTGAACGTAGAGCACAGAGACTGATAAGAAATACGATTAAATTACAGTAGTAAATAACTACAGATTACATTACAAAACCGTTACAGAAATTGCAAACTAACCTTGATAAAAACTCGTTAGGTAGGTACTTCATGGTTACCTCAATACTTTTTAAAAACTTATATTAAGGTACCTACTCTAATAGGGATGATGACAACTTTTTTATTTTATGTTACATAAATTACCTCTCAAAAAAAGAAACATTGGTAAAAGAATTAATTCGCTAGCATGAAAACTGCCCGAGATATCACAGTGTGAAATGCACACAAATGGACTCGCCCAAAAACGCTCCATACTAATGGCTTCCTAGTTATGACGTCACGCCTGAGAAGTTTGTATGCAACGCGTTGGAAATTTGTTCGGCAGCTATATTAATATTGTGTTTATCAAAATAGTTTCTTAGACAAATTTGCTATACATTTTACGGACTAATTAAAGGTATCATTTATTTTAATAAATTGTATACTTTTTAAATGGACTTGTCCACCCAACTTTGAAGGGTCATAAAATAAATAATATGCAATATATAAAACCAAGAGATACAAGCTACTCTAAAAGTTTAATATGTTTACGATTTTTATTAGTATTTCGTTATTATATTCATCATCCCTATTACTTCATTATCTTATTTCAAATCTGGAACATCTTTGACATTTGCTCGTCATTTGTTATTGAATGAATGAATGAATGAATGATTTATTTGCACAACCATACATTACAAAATTATTACGTAGGTAGCTTACAATTGAAATATAAAAGCAGCAAGGGTAGGAGTACCCACCTTATACAATTTAACACATTACAATTTTTTTAAACAAAAGTGTGGGTACACACCGCAAAACAACTTGGTTACTACAATTGCTATAGGAACAAACAAAAACTAAAAGTAAAATCAATTAATGGCATGGTAGTACAAACTACTACCCAAACTGGGATATACCCGTATCTCAGGCAGCAGCTCCTCCTCCCATGGTAACAAATCAAGGATGTAGGTATAACAAGCAACGTAAAAGGATTCAACAAAATTAAAATAACAAAAGAATATTAAAGTAATTAAATGTAAATGTAGTTTGCCAGACAATTATAAGGAAGTTTAGACAATCTGTGGAACTTTAGATATTAAAAATCACTACAAAAACTGTAGGTTGACAGACATATACCTATTAGCTATTACTATAGGAACTCGAACAGTAACATTTCTTGTTTTTACAAATACTAAACTGCGTAAAATTGGTTGCTAATAATTAGAGAAATAATAATTATATCATCCTTCACCAACCCACTTAGCCCTCCGGTAATACCTTGGGATCGGTTGGATTCCAGGTGTCCAACCACTAAGCCTTCCTTCCTCGGCAATCAATAGATTTACAAACCATTACGAGTATTATTTAACTATCAGCAGCAAGTTCTCAGTCTCCTCATACGTTTTTCCCATGAGCCATGAAGTAGTTTTTAATTTACACAATTTACTGCAAAGCGGGAAAATCTCTATTTCCTTATTCGCATGGTTATAAATGTGAGGGCCCAGAAAACAGAAAAACCTATGTAAGAAGCTATGTGAAAAACAACCCCTTCCACAGACCAGGTAAGGTCTACGACTAAGTTGTATGGAGGGAGGACTAGGGAATATAGTGAGAGAGTGCTGTTTCAAAATAGTTTTCAAGACAAATAGTTTTCTAACCGATAACACCTCACAGAATTGGTACAATTCATCAGTAGAGAAGAATCGAGGCTTAAAAGTGCAAACTTTTAAGATCATCCTCTGAGCTCTCTCCACGGGTAGAAGAGCAGTCTTGGGAATACCTCCCCAGCAAGTGATACAATACAGTAACTGAGATTGGCAAAGAGCATAATAAACAGATTTGAGAATATTGGGGTCAGCGACATGGCGCAAATTTTTGAAAATATAAGTTAATTTGCGTAATTTCTTACTAAGAATATTTATATGCACATTGAAGGACAGCGTAGAATCCAGGTGAACTCCCAGGTATCTGATGCAATTGACAACTTCTAGCTCTGGGCAGTCACAATCTACATTATGTCCGTCACCCTTATGAGCTTGTAGATTTTTACTTGGAATTGTACCGTAATTGCGCATGGAAAAACACATGTATTTGGTCTTATTCACATTCAGAGTAAGCATATTTTGAGTAAGCCAACAGTTGACTTTATTTAAACCCTCCTGTGCCCTCTCGTACACTTCATCCCAAGTATCAGCAGTAAAAATCAAAGCTGTATCATCCGCGAAAGACACAATTTTACCATTTTTGAGCTCTATGTTGTACAGGTCATTGATAAATGCCAAAAATAGGGTTGGGCCAAGTATACTACCCTGGGGAACACCATGTTGCAAAGGTAAATCATTACTAATATAATTGTCTATCCTTACACACTGAACTCGATCCTCAAGGTAACTCCTGAAAAGATCGAGCTGAGCACCTCTCACTCCCAGAGCCTCAAGTTTAGTAAGAAGTAAAGGTGTTGATATAGTATCGTACGCTTTTGCAATGTCTAAAAATATAGCCAGGCATTTCTTAGAATTATCTAAATGGCGTATAATATAATCAATAAGTGTATGAACGGCGTCTTCAGTTGATTTATTAGCTCTAAAACCAAATTGAGAGGGTGAGATCAAATTATTTTGTTCCATAAAGTCGACCAATCTAATATTTAAGATACGTTCTAATATTTTAGAAAGGAAGGGAAGGATGGCTATCGGCCGAAAATTACTTACAAATGTCCTGTCACCTCCCTTATGAATGGGTTGGACAATTGCCTTTTTGAACGCTACAGGGAAAATTCCACTAATGAAGCAGGAGTTAACAATGTACAATAGGAGGGGAACAAAAAATTGTTTATGCTGCTTGACAAAACCAGGAGGAATTTTATCCCATCCCATTGCACTGTCACCACGTAACGACATCAACACAGAGCAAATTTAAAAAAAATTACTATGGCTGATAAAACCAAAGAAATATTCTATAGTCATTTTATCATTTGCATATTCAGTTGGTGTATGGTTGGTGTAATGTAGAAAATGTAAACATCGGTGTCGAATGGTCAAACAATACGAGAATATCGTCTCGTTCAAAATTGGAAGCGTTGACCACGACATTCGTTCTCATTTCAAACCAAAGCCGTGGACAATCTAAAAAGTTTTTATTGTGTTACAAAAATTATAGGATCGTTGATTAGTAAGGGAAATTAAAAAAGTTTGCTTTGGTGCGCCCACAAAAGAAAATTACAAAGGAGACAAGCGTTTTAAATTCATACAATCTGTTATTATTATTCCGACCACGGCGTTAACTTCTTTTTTGTTGATAATGCTAGGCGTTTAATGGCCTTTCGAGCCAACTTTAAATACAGGCGTGATTTACATAAATGTTTACGTAAAACAGATTAAAAAGTAACAGACGCAACAATGCATACGGACAAGTGATAACGCCGCGCGATCGATCATCACTCTTATTACCAGACCTTGAATGAATGACCTGTGAATGAAAGTATTCACACCACATTGTCGTATTTGTATAGAGCGACCTCTGCTCGCCTTACCTCATCCCGGCGTTTACAAAGAAGCCTAAGCGTATCTAATCTAGTTAGCACTGCACTCCGACGTCACTACGAAGCCGGTGCGTGCCGCGAAAAAAGTTCAACAAACTATGAAAACGTATAACGAAACGCGTCTACTTAGGATTGGGAACGCACTTCGATATTTAACTTTGGCAGCACAGAACTGTTAACTTTTTAATTAACGGCAGCGGCGCTCTGTTGTTTTGGCATTGTTTGAGTCAGCTGTTAGTTTCAGTGATGTACGCGGACCGAGCGGTTCGTGCGAGCGGGTGGCGCGTGTGTCGCGCGGCGGCTGCGGCTCATCTGACGTGACGGACCGCGCCGACCGTCGCCATGCGCAATTTCTTCGTACTGTAAACGTAGAGCGCGCGACTGTACCTCCGATATTGCAAAGTACGGTAAACAAACTGAACGGAAGAATCTCCGATTGAAAATTCCTTTATACATAAACACCGCGCGCCGGGTTGATAATGTTTTATTGAAGAAAAGAGCACAGAAAAATATTATAAGACAGTAATATAAAGTGCGAATAGTACAAGAAAAGTTGGTAATTTTATTACTATTCGTTTGCGTGAAATTTCTTTTCCGTTCCGGTGGGAATTTTTGGAATAAAAGCGGTCTTTGTCCCTTTCCTGGGTCATAATATCCAAAGAACAGATATTTTTTCCAAAATTCATTAATATTGGTTCGGCTGTTTAGGTTTTTAAACATTTTTTTTATTTTTAGTGTAAGTACCTTCTGTATTAGGTAGTGTAGGTAAATTATTTAGGTAGAAAAATCGGCTCAGCCAAATGTGAGATAATCGCGGAGAAACATACATACATTAAATACAAACTGAATACCTCCTTTTTTAACCGACTTCAACAAAAGGAGGAGGTTCTCAATTCGATTGTATGTTTTTTTTATCGTTGTTCGCGCGTATCTTCGACATTTATGGACCTATTTTGATGATTCTTTTTTGTTCGATTGAGTTTTCTTGCGAGATGGTCCCATTTTTTTTTTCAAATCGGTTCAGTAGTTTACAAGTAATCCTGAAAATACTATGATATTAAATCAACTACCTTAACGATTTTGTTATTTATGAACCGAATTAGATGATTTTTTGTTGGGAAAGGGATACCTTTGTGTAGTCTTTTTAACCGACTTCATGTAAAAATAGGTTTACCTGCGTATTTTTAAGGAAGAGCGGAGTCTCCTAGTACAAGCAAGCTATTTGCTTAAAAGGAAACTCCGGCCACAATATATTGTAAACTTACCTAAGTTGTTGAAATAAATATTTGATTTGATTTCAAAAAAAGGAGGTATTCAGTTTGTATGTATATATGTTTCTCCGCGATTATCTCACGTTTGGCTGAGCCAATTTTTCTACCTAAATAATATACCTACACTACCAAATACAGAAGGTACTTACACCAAAAATAAAAAAAAACAAAAAATTGTTTAAAAAACAAAAAACTCCTACTTAATAGATGTGCTATTCAATGGACTGCATTACTACCGGTAGTAGCTTAGCTAAGTAATGCGAATAAGTACAAAATAATGTACAAATTATGCTATTCAGTTGTCGACGAGAACTGTATTGTATAAGTAATAATTACTATTCATCAGTGTCGTTTTTCCTTATGACTTCTATTAAATTTTAAATATATGGCATATTTTATTAGGTACCTACCTATTTATATCAATCACTGCTGGGGCACAGTCCTTCCTTATGGGTGGATATATAAGGAGGATGGCCCACCATAACCCATCACGCGGGCCCAATGCGGATTGGTGGGTGTTAACGACTGCAAATTCAGCCGGGACCAACGCCTTGACATGCCTTCTGAAGCACGGAGGAGCTCGAGACACTAAATTTTTGGTCACCCATCCCATGACCGACCCTTGCGAAAGCTTGCTTAACCTCCGCAATCGCTTGGCCAGGCACTATACCACTTCGCCACCGAACTTATTTGTAATTATGTATCCTTATTTCCTTTATTAAAAATTTAAAAGCCGTTTGTTTGTTTGTTTCGCCTTCACGTCTTAACTACTGAACCGAACAGCATGAAATTTTACATACACGTTGTCAGGGGTACAAAGAAGGACATAGGGTACCTTACCTTTCATCCTGAAAAAAAAATACTCAGTACGTACCCACCTGATGAGTGTTTTTTATTAAGATACGTCGTAGGTATTTAGTAGGTTTTTAGTTTTACAGGCACAGATAATAAGTTTACAGATTTCGTAGTTACTATCCAATTTTCTCAGCATAATTATAGATTCTAATAGCATTGTTTTTATGATTTATATTAAGTTTGCAATCCACAACAAAACCGAACCAAAAAAACCCTAACCTTTCAATCGTCTCACTTGAATCAACTTAATTCCGATTCGGCCAAGGGCCTGCATCCATCCTTTTTTATCATACTCGTACCTACCTAATTCTGTAAAAAGATGTAGGTATCGTCCCGAGTAAATAAATTTTTTGGGTTCCGTACCAAAATGGTAAAAAGGAACCCGTTGCCCCCCCCCCCCCCTTAACTCCGAAATTTGCAAAGAGAAAAATCTGAAATAATTGTATGTGATAGTAGTTTACAGGAAAAACAAAACGATGTCTCAATATAACACTTTTTTATAAATTCAAAAAACAAACAATTCGTTCCTCTACCAGTCAACAGATGGCGCTGACCTAAGAAATAATAAATTAGTTCTACTATCGGTCAAGAGATGGCGCTGACCTAATACTGCAATAATAATTTTATTATTCTACTCTGTGCAGTGTATTTATTATGATGGTACGGAAACCCTCGGTGCGCCAGTCCGACTCGCTCTTGACCGGTTTTTTTATAGAGCAGTGGTCCAAACGCGAAATCATTCTATTTAAACATCGCAAACTAGGAAATAACTTAAGTTTTTTGATGCAAATACAGAAACACATACGTTAAAATTTCCTTTCAACTGCTTTGCGTCTAACGACTACGTTGGCTGCAGAGCCTTTTCAAACAGTTTTTCAAGTTTTTCATTCAATGCATACAAGAGATATTTTTCATTTAAATTGTGGCTTCATAGCTTAACGTCATTTGGTAGTTTTCATAAAAATGACTCACATTCACATATATCTGATATTTTTTTCAGGCCAGTCAAAGCATGAAATAGCCAGAGTCTGAAAACCACAACACACTTTGTGGTAGAGCATGGTAGAGAGCTGTTTATAAAGTCTAAGTAGGTACCTAAGTACCCATTGGTTATTTTTGCATGAGCTTTCGTCAAATGTTCGCTTTGTTATTCAAGTAACGTCGCGAGGTAATGCAGTTATGAAATACCTGGCTTCGAGTAACCGTTTATCTACAAAATACTCAATGATCATGTTGCAATGGTTAAAACGTTTAAATATTACGTGAAGCATACTGATTTGTACATCTATTAACTGCCTACCGATATCCCAAAAAATCGTCATGCAGGCTTCAAGTAACTTTGCCTTCATAATACTTTAAGATTTTCTTGCAAAAAATAATATCGATCTTTGTTCACGGATTTTCGCAAAAAGCAAATTAAGTTCGTACAAGAAGCAAGTTAGAAACAATTTAAAAGAGCAATGACCACGCTTTGTCGTGCCTTATTACGTGCTAAAAAGCAATTTAATCGTACCAACGAAAGCTTGTGAACTCGGCTTTATAAAATAAATCGAAACTTTACTTACACCCATAAAGTACCTACTTGTTGTATGGTCTGTGCCTTCGAGCATCGCGGCTTCGTCCCGCGTAGGTAGTAAGACGCGGGACGAAGCCGCGATACTAAGGTCTGTGCTTACACGTTAGAGTAAGACGGGCTTCTGTTCCAGAAAGAGAAGCCATACGAAGCGTTCCCCTCTGCCGTAGTACAAGCCCAAATGGGCATACGCGTTAGTAAAACCAGTTGCGCCCGGATTTCTTTCTAGACCGAGTCCAGTCGCGCATGTGAACGCTGCTGTGTTTAAAATGTTGAATTGATGAGTTTTTTGCTGTTAAAAGAGGTCTGGAACATCAAGTATACAAAAAGACGGTGTTACATTTCACATAAAAGTATTTTTTTATCGTATTATTGCTATTTGTTTACATTTAAACATTAAATTCGTATATTTTATTCTTGATTAGTTGTCTGGTTTGTTCAGTGACATCGGGTCTGTTAGTCCATGGCTCGTCCGTACAAATTTCAGATCTGTCGCTAGATAAATCCGAGTTCTCGCCGATGGGCAACTTAGTGATGTTAC
The DNA here is from genome assembly GCA_950108535.1 of Agriphila straminella. NCBI lineage: Eukaryota > Metazoa > Arthropoda > Insecta > Lepidoptera > Crambidae > Agriphila > Agriphila straminella. The sequence continues at coordinate 4,911,940 of OX467306.1, read as the reverse complement.
CGTTATATAATGTTTGTCGATAAAGTTTTGGTCAATGTTGGTCTTTGCACTGATTCTGCGTCAAATTCATTTGCGATATTTATGCATGACATGTTGATGTGAGCGCGACAGACATGTTGATAAAAGACAAAAAAATATTATGTAATAAGAAACAATAAACAAATTAACAGCGATTATAATTTAATGTCAGGTGGTTAGCTGATGGCGTTAGTAGGTAACTTGTTATTTAATATTAATTCTGATTGTCTTTTCATATTAAAATTATTGATATGTACACCTACTTTACAAGATATAGTAATTTATAATAATAAAGATTAACACAAATGGTAGTAAAATGTTTGAGTTTGTTCATGTTTGACCTTTATTCCTTTTTCGAAATTTATCGATATTGCTGCATCAACAGTTGAGCCCAGCCCTTTATGTCAAAAACGTGTCATATTTTGATGTGTGACTCATCCGTACACAAATTTTTGCTGTTTTGTTTTATTTTTTATGTGTGAGTGTCGTCATTACAGTGTTGTTTTTGTATGTGAGTGTGCGGAACTGCACTTGTGTGCACTTTCCCCCCCCCCGCAAAAAATGCCAGAATAATTTGGATGGAGTTAATCGCTAAGGCGCCTCCCTTCGGTACGAAGCCGCGATGCTCGAAGGCTTACACCATACCTCAAAACGTAAAACCTCCTTGGTTTAAAATCAAAAGTTTCTGGCTGAAAACTTTACTTTTTAATTTCGAATGTCATTGGTTTGTCAAATTTTCAGTGTGCCGCCACGAATGGATGCGACACCGTTTCGTAATATTTTTGTAACATTTTTATTTTGCTATTGAAATTTTGGAATCATCATGTCGACCTCTGATGAAACAGAGGATATAACTGATATAGACATAACATTACTGACTCTGAGGAAGCCCACGGAGTTGAAAAAAGTGATAGACTCAATACCAAAGCCTGAGAGAGCTGTTCCCAAGAATGGCCTTCCATTTTGGTACCGATTGGGCTTGGAGTGTAAGCTGCCTGTCCCGAAGATGCCAGTTGGGAAAATTCTGTTTGCAAGAGGGAGAATCGGTGAAGATGTGAGTACATATCTTTTTATAAAACACTATTAAAAACCTTCCAATAACCAAGTTTGTCACCTACTCAATTAAAGTGCCAGTAACGATACTTCGGTGATTAAATTTCTTATCACGTAATTCACATACGCATACAATAATCAATGTTCATAATGAGAAAAAAGTTTATAGGTTTTTCACAAGTTTAAATTCTAAAACAACATTTTACCGACTTTATTGGATAATTAAAATTCTAATATCTTTGATAAGGGCCTATTTCCAAGTTTTTGAACTGAATAGAAACATTAAATTAGATATGTTAGCATTCACAATGCTATTTTTATACAACACTAAATAATTATACACCTACTAAAAAAAGAGGAGGTCGGTGGCGCAGTGGTTTAGCGCCTGGCCCAGCCATTGCGGAAGTTAAGCAACGTTCGCAAGGGTCGGTCATAGGATGGGTGACCAAAAATTTATTATCTCGAGCTCCACCGTGCTTCGGAAGGCACGTTAAGCCGTTGGTCCCGGCTGCATTTGCAGTCGTTAACACCCACCAATCCACATTGGGCCCGCGTGGTGGATTATGGCCCATCCTTCTTACCACCCATAAGGAAGGCCTGTGCCCCAGCAGTGGGGACATCAAAAATGGCTGATGGACTGGACTAAAAAAATCGACGACGACGAGTCGAATTTTTTCTAGTATTTGTACTTATAGATACTTTTAATTGTAAAATAGAAAACGACATCTAAAAATATGATAGATAAGTTTAATTCCTCTTTCTGGTTAGAATGCTGTCCTTCTGTTAAAACAATAAAAAAACGTCTGCCAATCTTGCCCAGTTATATAAGCTAATAACTGCACTTATTATTCAACTTGTTGAACTAGTTTTGCGAAGTTAATATTGTTGTTTATTATAGTTATCCCAGTTTAAATTTAACGCTGAAATTCTGCTTTATTTGAAAAAGTGGTTACGACTTTAGAGGTATAATATTTTCAAATTAAAGTTCTAAGCCTTAATAATCAAGGCTTAGTCTTAGGACTGTTTATTATGCTAATTCAGGGCGCTTATTCATATCTCGCAGACACATTACTGACTGTTAATGAGGCTTTAAGAGTCATAAATCTACCTTCACACGCGTTTCGTGGAAAATATGACAACTTGAGCGGAGTTTACACATTCTTTGTCTTTGTCATAAATAGAAGTAGCTTATTATAAGTTATGATGAATTGGTAGTAATGATACGACGTATTATTATAATACAAAGACGTACAAACGAAAGCGTCAAAGAATCAATTTGTGAATAATGTTTACATTTAAATCGGGCTAGTTTTTATTACTCACTTTTAGAAAAAATAAAATCAGGGTAGGTACCTACATTACAATCCAAAAACATCATAAACTTCTTCAAGATATTTTATTATATGGAATTTTGCTACTCTTTTATGTTTCTTTTATGTCTTTGATGTAATTTTTTACTGTAAACTACTATTTTGTTAAAATGTTTAAAACAATTTTCACGACATATTATTTCATTTCTCATTTTCACTAAGATACCTGCCTCTACTCCGTTGCCATTAAAACATTATACGACGCTGTATTTTTGTCGATCTTTCACAACAGCTAATAGATAAAACTTTAATGGTATATGAGCTCACTCGCTTAAAGCTATTGGCTATGCAAATATTATCACGTCCTATATAAAATGCCTACATTTATTGAGAAGCCTTTTTGTACGGTAAAGTGTGTGATAATCAAAAGGTATCTAGAGTTATCCAGGCGTTCGGTTTCAAATAGAGGGCGAGGGTACGTGTTCGCGTTGCCAATTAGTTTGAAAATTCAACAGTTTTCTTTTACAAAAATATGTGTTTTTGGTATTATATAAAATGTAAAAATATTTATTTGGCCTCGGAGTGAATTAGCCTGTTTGATTGTTATCAATATTGTCATATTTTACTCTTTAAGGCAGGGATGTCCAAAGTGGTCCCTTGGGACCCTGGGACCCCTGGAAAACCGATTTCGACCCCAAGGGATCGATCGAGTAGATTACTAACATCGTAAACAACAATGTTAATTGTTCTACGACTTTCCCAAAACAGAAAAAAAACACTTATCATAGAAAACTCTATCAGCTGTTCGGACATTTCTATGGAAAGTAAGTCGGGCATTTCTATGGAAAATAAATAGTTTTTTTTCTGTCTGCTTGCGCAAATGTCGTAGACCAAATGTTATTGTTTATGATGTTAGTAATCTACTCCTGCGAGATTGTCGTTGTTTTACAAATAACCCTGTATAGGTACAATATCTTGATGACAAAAAGAACATAAATATCTATCCAATTTCCTTTGAAAAGACTTACTAAACACTTTCACCTATTGTTGGAAATGGTCCTTCAGATCACACAGGTCACCACAGATAATCCAATACATGTTTTAGGTTTTTGTTGACCTTTCACAAAATGTTATACCTTTGCTTCTGCTAATATTTTCTATTGTAAGCCCGTACAGAATTTTCCTTTCTGATGAAAATATTGTTTGTGTTGTAAATTGTTTTCGATTTTGTTCTTTTATAGAGTTGTTTTAGAAAGGTGTAAAAATTGGTAAATAATTATTTTAGGTACTATTCGGTGTTTGCTTATTATAAAAGTAAAGAAGCTATAAAACTTATTGATTTAGTAATTAAAATAGTTAAGGTATTAAAAATACATTTTTATTAAAAATTTAGGCATAGTTTTCAGGTATAGTTTAAGTACACTTTAAAAAATACTGTATATTAGCTGATAAAGATTTTAAGTAGGTAATACTAATATAACTTCGTATTAGAATTACGTATTTAAAAAATGAAATTATTTATCTAGGTACTCAAATTACTTTTGAGATAATATTGTTTTAAATACTAGGTTAGTATTTATTTGGGATAAGTAATTACTTTAAATACTAAGTTAGTGGAATTTAAAGTAATTATCTCAAAAGTCGGCCGCTTTTTAATATCCACCCTTTCTTTAGCAATGATAATATGAGGCAGAAGTGATATGACATAAATTTAAGCACTAATCCTATTGCTTCAGTCCATAGTTTTCAAGACAAAAGTATGTAATTGCAGTAGAGCTCTATTTTTATAGAAACTTAGGGATATGCTTTTAGCCCTTTTAAAGAGCCCCAGTTACGTTCATTATGCTAATGCTCTCCTTTCAACCCGCGAATGACGTACCTTATGGTGACCATGTTATTTTAGGAATTTCTTGAATACATTCTCCATAATATCGTATTCTATTTTCAATACGGCACGTTTAGTTTCTGTAACTTAAATATTAGTTTTTTTTCTAACATAACTTTGATGAAATTGTTGTTCCTGTTGATACCATAAGAATAAATAAAACTGTATGATATCTAGATCCTAGCTCATAGGTTCCCACCCAACCAGGCAGTGGGGCGGCGCGACGAGCGGCTTCAGATAGTTAGTACTTATAAAAAGCCAAAAAGTCATATTTTCTCACAGCGGGAACGGTGCCACTGTAAGTATTTTTACATGCCGTTGCGGTGGGGCGCACAGCATAAAAGGTTGTTGGGAGCTCCTGGGGCCCAATCGCGCTAATTTTCAACGATAAAACAAAAACTAATCGTACTACTTACTACCATTTCAGTTTCGTTTACAGAAAAATACTCGCTTTAGTTTGTTAAAATTGTTGAAGACTATGCCTAGCAAGCTTAGGGTGCCCATTTTAAAAAAATTAAATGAGAATTCTAAAGCTAACCCAAAGATTTTTAGGTAAATATAACCTAAATGACAAAGTAACGGTTTTGGTTTTATCGTTCAGAATTAGCGCAATTGGGCCCCTGGTCTAGCTAGACAGTATTAAAATACTGGCAGTTACGATAACTTTTACGGTATGTAGGCTAGGCACGCACCTATCACAGTACAATAACTTAACCCGAGTAGGACACCGTCTAATTTTTCCTAAAAAATATATTTTTTGCTAATATTTTTGTTACGATGAACATCTATCCAGCCGTTTGTTAAAACATTTGATAATGCTATTCTGTTATGGGTCCAGATACTTTAGGGTTTAGACTCCCTTGCTATTCCGTCGCTCAATTAGTATAAACTTATCTGCAATTTTCTTTTTTTTTCAAATTAGTTTTGAACCCAACCTAAACGTAGTCCCCTAGAATTTGCTTACTATGGTCACCCTACTGGTAGGGTATTCTCGCGTAATAAATCTCTTCAGCGCCAGCGTTATTGTTTTACACATTGCGGTGCGGCTCTGTTAGTTCAACCCACCAAACGGAGCGTTTAAGCCCCATTGAAATTTTTCGTAATCATTCCACTCGTTCGGGACTTTCCCCCCCCTTTCAGTATTTCTTTTAGTGTTTTGGGGGCTTTGAAAAGTATTGCAGTTAGACATATTAAAAAGCTATATGAAAAATATAAAAGGAGGTATTTTTAGTAGGTAGGTACCTATCTGAAGTTGTTTTATGTTAGCTCACCTCTGTATGTAAAGTTTGTTTATGTCCTTGTGTCCATTTGTTGTTCATATACCATAAAAAACAGATTATTTCATTCTATGCGCAGGTGAGGAGCTCGGTTGCGCAGTGGTTTAGCGCCTGGCCCAGCGATTGCGGAGGTTAAGCAACGTTCGCAAGGGTCGGTCATGGGATGGGTGACCAAAAATGTATTATCTCGAGCTCCTCCGTGCTTCGGAAGGTACGTTAAGCCGTTGGTCCCGACTGCATTTGCAGTCGTTAACACCCACCAATCCGCATTGGGCCCGCGTGGTGGGTTATGGCCCATCCTCCTTACCACCTATAAGGAAGGCCTGTGCCCCAGCAGTGGGGACATTAAAAATGGCTGATGGACATGCGCAGGTTGTCTGAAAAAATCGTTACATAAATTACTCTGCTGTATATTGTAATTTTCATTCAAACGCTATTTCTTTCTCTAAAAGTGTAGCTATAATAATCTTATTATAACAATAATCTTACAAGAAAGTCATAAGCAATAATCATTCTATTCTCTTCTATTATAATATGTTCTTTTTCGCGGTCGAGGTCGACAAAATGACCCAGACCTAGAGACAGACTTTACTCTTGTCGGCTATTTCGAGAGTGACTTTGAAACAGAAAGTGGATTCTTGTGTTTAGGCGTTTAAGTTGTTGTTGTTTTGACTAATTTGTTCTGCTGTACTGCTTTATTTTTTATATCTTAATAACAATAAAATTTAGATAAAAAGTTTTCTAATGAAAAATGTCGTCATGATTGTTTAAAGATCAATTAGATTAGTTAGAGTATAGTCAAATATCGTTATGCTATTTATTAGACAATAACAATTAAGTCGATTAAGAATAAATTATACTTTTTCCTTCTTTTTAGCTTTTTCTATTTTTCTGAAAGCATTTCTTATAATAATACTGTCAAGTGTCATATTTTTTTTATTTCATATACTTACTGATCATACCAAAATTATTGTTTAGTATTGAACGCCACCAATTATATTTTTTTAAATATTTGAATCGATGAATAGAAACAGATACTAAATTAATACATTACACTTTTAATCATTAGAAAGAGACCACCAAACTTAATACTAACACGCACCGAGAATATCACAATTGGTTTTTCACGGAAAAACTTTGCCAAAAGCTCGTTAAATCTTTATTTTGTCTACAAAATCTAGAATCAAATTACATTCTCAGTGGGAAGCCAAGCCAGTATCCAGTTATTATAAGGGAGAGTTATTAGGCAGCGTATCGAGAGTATTGGGTCGACTCTGCAATTTACGAGCCCGCGTTAAATTACCATGAGAGCTCGCAAATATTTCCAGGCAAGTTGCGAAGATTCAGCTTGTTGACTTATTAATTAGCTTGCTTTTCAAAAGTTCACACTCACCGTGCGTTTCCACTGCATAAACATGTTAATTATAAACATTTTTGAAGGAGTTTTCTTCTTACTATCTGTCAGACTCTGTTTCGAGACAATGTTTACAACATTGTTAATTGACTAAGTGGAAACGCACGGTCACAGTGTTTTAGTAAGAATTACTTTGTATTATAATGTTTTGATCGAACATTTGCTCGTATCAGGGGGTCTATACGAAAAGTTTAATGAAATACACGCAGCTGCGTCCGTGCTTCGTGCTGATTGTTTCCTATTACAAAGCACTTGTGTATGCGATAGCGCAAACTGATTGCGTAAGTTTGACAGTTTTTCTCTAGCGTATCCAACATCATTCGTTCAATAGTCTTTGGGCTACGATAGTCAAATTGAAAATGTCTTAAATAGCCACAACCGACGAACTGCGGACGACTATCGTGACCAAGTGACTGCGTTACGCAATTGCGTACGTTATTTTCGTAATAGGCCCCCAGGTATCGGTCAAAATTAAGAGAGAGACAGCGTATCGAGAGTATTGGGTCAACTCTGCAATTTATAAGCCCGCGTTAAATTACCATGAGAATTCGCAGATAGGTACCACCTGACAAATTGCTAAGTGTCAGCTTTTGAGTACTGACTTTTCAAATGTCCACCCTTACAGTTTTAATAAGGTACACTGAATACTTATTTAATTAATTATCGCAAAAATAGACACTTATTATTTATGCAGTACATGACAGTAAGAGGCAAACCTATACCTTTCTACTAATTCCTACATACAATATCTCAATAATTAAGTTTATGTTTGAAATAAGGTCAAGATAGATTAATTCTGTGCATAATACCAAACACAAGTAACCAAGGAGTAATTGTGTTCATTAGGGTTTAATATCTCGTCGGATTGCATGGCGACAGATGTATGCAAATCAGGTTATATTGCAAGGACGGGTCGCAGATGTGGAGCTAGATGTACGATAAGCATCGTAAAATGATATTACAGTATGATTATTATTTATACAACAATACCATTTGGTTCTCAAGTTCTTTCGCTCAAAAGCTATAAAGTTCAGTATCTATGAACTTAACAAAGTTATGTCATACTACGGAGAATAAAAGCAAATAAATCTAAATACTCTCTCGCTCAAATCCATCTGGCAAAAAAAATTAAATGAATAATCTTTTACTACTACGACACATTTTTATTACCTGTACATAATTTTATAAAATGTCTGTTGCATTGCGCCATTTCAAAGCAACGACATTTACTTCAACCAAATATTTGAAAAAACGTCATATTTATTCCACATAGATTTACTTATTCTAAAACCTTTCCAGCGCGTAAGCATCAGGTTGTTGTACCTTGTTCCTCTCCTTTCAGGTCCGAAGAGTCGGCCTCGGCGGCACCGGCCCGCAACCGACTTTCGACCTTACCGACCCATACTGTAACAACGTCTCCTACGACTATGTTCCCATGCACGACCCGCACTTAGCACACCACTTCGCGCAGAAGGCAGCGAGGAACAGGATGAAGGAGCTGGGCTATTGCACCAAGGATGGACGGGCGGTCTGCTCCCTGAAGGAGTTCAATCAGTACAGGAAGTACCTTTACAACCAGTTTATGGACAGGATACACCAGGAAATTACAAAATTGGTAAGAATTTTAACACATAATTAAGCGCGGAATTTGAGTAGTATTAATAGTTAGTTTTTATATAGTGTAGGTACCTATCTCAAGTTATTTTATGATAATAAGTATTTTAGAAATAACTTAAGAAAAGAGACGAATAGTTTCATTAAGTTTCGTTTTGGTATTTTTCATTGTCCATTTTAGGGTACAGAATAGAGCAATAGAATGGGATTTTATTTCTTCATATTAAATGATAAATGATGATAATAATAATAATCTAATAATTGTAAAATTAAACAATGCCATCAACAAGTCCATTTATATTTCTTATTTATTACACTATATTTATCATCTCCGTGGTTGTCCCCAAGATGACTTGAAATTACTTTACAGAACGAACGAGCTCGCGACGATTTAACTCTGAAGCGAGTAGAAGTGGATGTGGAGCGGCGATTGCAGATCTTCATCAAGACGGAGCGAGCGAGAGAACAGTTGGAGAGGGCTGCTCAAGAACACGCTGATGAATGGGCCGAGAAAAGGAGACTGTAAGAATCTTGCAAATATTAGGTCCTCCCCCACTTATGAAATCGGTTTTTTGTATGGAGAATTTTAAAGGAGTTGCATTTTCTATACTAACATTTTCTTTTATTTATTTAACAACCATGAGTTAAATGTTAATGTTTGAAAACTTTTATGCACTATAATGTTCAAACACTAAGATAAAGTGACGTCACTTAGATTAAGTGAAAAAAAATAAGTTTAGGCTAAGTTAAAACTATAAAGTGGTCATTTCTCAGTAGTAGGGATTCGAGAGTTAAAACACCGGTTTTGGGCCTGAACTCCAGGTGTTCCAACTCTCGACTTGAGGGTCCACGAATCCTAAAAAAAAAAAAAAAAAAAAAAAAAAAAAAAAAAAAAAAAAAAAGTGAAAACCCCCCATTTCAATCGATTGCGCTGGGTCCCGGAGCGATATCTCTAACCGTTTCCGAGATACGCTTTTGTTAAATTCACTCCTAGTTGATTAACTAATGAACCCTGTTAATGACACCTCGACGCTAATGACACACTCGACTTCATGTGTTGATGTTTCTCCTAATTACATGATCCCAAATCACCTTCCCGATGCTCCTCATTTACTAATCTTCCATAACCATGCTACTTTTAATTCTTAACATAGGTACTATTATTATATTTCGAATCAGTAACCCTAGCAGCTATCCAAAAAATAACACGTGTAAAAACATTCGATACAGTACTTTGTAAGGGAAATTTTCACAGTGCCTTCTACTGTTTTGCTCGATAGATAAGGGTACTGCTCTTCATCACCCATTCTCGCGATACATTCGCTATTATTTAATACACCTAAACTTATCAACTACATATGACCAAGTTAAACCACATACCTTTTTTAACCTATGTTTTTTCATACAAAGTACTCGTTATCTTGCAAGCGCCATATTTCTTTGTTTTAACGGTTTACTCATTCAATATCGAAATGCTTTAGCAACTACTTTAACTATTTGATTCCGCAAACATAATTACTTTGTCCATTTATTTAATTTATTAAATATTAGTCATACTATTACAGCATTACAGCTTTATCAACTACTTTCACTAATTTTGTTTCTAGAATCTTAATAACTTTGTTCATTATTTTATCATTTATTTGCTTCCAGTATCATAACAAGTTTTATTTACTTGTATAACTACATTTTATCAATGATTGACAAACACAATATATAATGATCTGAACTAGTATAAGAACGGTCGCATCGTAGCATTTCCTAACAAAGTGCTATCCAGTGCCATCGAAAACGTAGACCACTGCTCAAGTCAACTCAAGACAACCAATATGGATGTAAGTATTATATTTTACATACTTTCTCTAAACTTGTTTCTGATTTTGCGACTTGTTTGTAAGTATCAACCCCCAGGGTATTCCATAATGCTGATTTATATTGATTGTTGTACTTACTATTCTTTGTATTCATTGTTATAGCTTACATCTTGTTTTGGTGACAACACCACCATTGACTACGAGGAAAACACATACAAACATTATTACTATCCAACATCTGATGATGACGAGGGTGCATCTTCGACTCCATATACTATCCAGAAGAGAAACGAACCGGACAACGAATCTCTAAACGAGTTTTTTCAAGAGCTTTCCAAGAAGAAAAAAGCTAAACTACAATCGTCTACTGTGGGGCGGGCAACAAATGACGGGATGTCTTACATATCTACTAATTCAGATGATGGATCAACAGCAACTCATCTAATAAAAATCGACATCTATGACCTGAAAAAATTGGCAAACGTCCCATCAACAGATCACTGGAAACATGCTGAAGTAAGAGTGAAGTACTACAACAAACCGAAGACTAAACACCACCAACGAACTCGTCAGTTAATTTATGATATAACAAAAGAAATTGCATCATCATCAACTGATTGCAAGAAATATACATTTAAACATAAAGATTGATCATTATGTTTAGATAATAAATCCATATTGGTTGGTACTTGGTCGTCTTGAGCATTAGTCTTCAATGACAAAAATAACCTTACAACAAAAACATTATTTAACGGTGCAGGATGTTACTTATAATTAGCTTAATTATTCTTAATGTAGATACTTCTTCGTATAAATAGAAAACAGTTAAAATGTTTAAAGTTACTAGATATCAATTCTCTGAGTTGTAAACTTCTACCTGAACCTGTGTATTGTTTGAGTCTTGAAATGTCTGATGCAAATTATATCAGTGCTTTTTTAACATCTTCAATCGATGATGAATATTTATATGAAATATGCGAAAAAGTGGAAACTGATGAAACTTTTGACTCATACTTTGACAAACCACTAATAGAACTATATGAAGAAATTGAAAAGACGTAAGTTTCATGTTATATTTTTAAGAATTGAATGTTATATATTTTTTACTTGTTCTTATATTTTATTTATGTCAACAGTATTGACATACAATATAGTGGGGGATTTAAACGGCGAGCTGATAATATCATTGAAAACATTGAGAAAAGACGATGTATCGATGAACCATCTACTTCTAGAGGAGGAGATGAAAAGGTTTCAACTTTTTATGAAAGCGAGATGGTAATGTGTTCAATTTGTAACATCTCCATTAAAAAAATATATTTATCTAATTACTATAAAAGTAAGACTCATAAAAATAATGTGTTTCGTTCTCATTGTAACTTACCAAATGTAACTATGCTCGAAACTGATTTTGATAAAAGAATTCATGCATATAGAATAACTTCTTTAGCAGAGTCCAAAGAACTGAAAACAGTTGAAACATTTGTTAATTCAATAAAAGATGATCTAAATACTTTAATCCTTGGTGATATATCACATTTGAAAACTTTTAAAGTAAACTTCATACTGCATGCTAACTTCGTGCACCAAAACAAAAATTTACACAATGTTTTCAACTTCCATACTGAAAACTATATTCTCAATGAATCCAATGAACTCGAAATATTATTATCTTTCAATTCCTTAAAAGAAACATTATCTGATAAAGTTCGTGAATTTGAGAAAAAAGATAGCGGATGGAGTCTTAAGAATATAATTAGTTTAGATATGAATATCAATCCATTGCAGGGATTATCTTTTATTGAATTACCTTATGATATTTTATGCTCCTGGTTTAAGCTGGAGTGCTATGTTAAAGATTACCGAAGTTGAAATTGAGTTATTAACAGACTTTGATGAAATTGCTTTTATAAAATCTCTAATAAGTTTTTTTCTGAATTTGTGGTTTACATTCAAAAATGCAAGTAAACAATAAAACTACGACTAAAACCAAAGATGTGAACAAACGTGTAACTAGAAAATTAAGATTAGATAATTATAAAAACTTGTTGGTTTATTAAAATAATAGAGCTTGCTGAAATGTATCGTTTTTGATTCAAAAAGCATGTCATCTTTACTCAAAGATAAATAACATTTGTTTGTCTTACAATGATACCAAACGATAGGTACATTATAATACCCAATTGCTAATTGATTGTAAAAGTGATTTTGTATTATTTAAGTTATACTTAAGTTATTTTATATTTGTTAATTGTTTTAGTCACTCATTAAAGAAAATACACATTAGAAGTTTTTATTCATTTTGTTACCTACCTACTTATAGAGAACACGTTTTACATGATTCATTTTGAATATCCATTTACTACAATTATTGCAAAAAACTGATCCAATTGACGTGTGAATAGATTGAAATTGAATGATCAGAAAAATTATCAACTAATACAACTACTCCGGCCTTATCCTCATTGATCTGAAAACATTCATGAATGCTATAGTAGATGTTCAAGGATTCAAAATCGAACTAAATGAGTTTATTCCCAAAGAAATAGCAGTTTTGTCGAATAGAAGAGTGTTCGTAATGCTTATAAAACCACCATGCCCATTTTATTACTTAACAAAGAAAGAAAGAAAGAATACACATATCTTTCAATTCCTTAACCATTCCCATTTTATAACTTAACAAAGAAAGAAAGAAAAAATACACGTAGGTATCTTGGGTAGAAATAAATAGAGGGATTTATTGGAATCGAGGAATACCTTATATGAATTATAAGAATATTATAAACGAAATTTTAGATCCTACATTAAAAATTTTTACTTAAGGTTGTGAATTAAAACAAAGAAATATGGCGCTTGCAAGATAACGAGTACTTTGTATGAAAAAACATAGGTTAAAAAAGGTATGTGGTTTAACTTGGTCATATGTAGTTGATAAGTTTAGGTGTATTAAATAATAGCGAATGTATCGCGAGAATGGGTGATGAAGAGCAGTACCCTTATCTATCGAGCAAAACAGTAGAAGGCACTGTGAAAATTTCCCTTACAAAGTACTGTATCGAATGTTTTTACACGTGTTATTTTTTGGATAGCTGCTAGGGTTACTGATTCGAAATATAATAATAGTACCTATGTTAAGAATTAAAAGTAGCATGGTTATGGAAGATTAGTAAATGAGGAGCATCGGGAAGGTGATTTGGGATCATGTAATTAGGAGAAACATCAACACATGAAGTCGAGTGTGTCATTAGCGTCGAGGTGTCATTAACAGGGTTCATTAGTTAATCAACTAGGAGTGAATTTAACAAAAGCGTATCTCGGAAACGGTTAGAGATATCGCTCCGGGACCCAGCGCAATCGATTGAAATGGGGGGTTTTCACTTTTTTTTTTTTTTTTTTTTTTTTTTTTTTTTTTTTTTTTTAGGATTCGTGGACCCTCAAGTCGAGAGTTGGAACACCTGGAGTTCAGGCCCAAAACCGGTGTTTTAACTCTCGAATCCCTACTACTTTTCTCTATCTAAAAGAGGAGCCGTTTTTAAGGTTTTTTTTTATATTTAGAAAAATATAATAATGTTTTTTTACTATTGATAGTAGTCTATGATGGTCATTATTCGATATAATATCAAGCAATTGATAAATATTTAAAATCATAGAAGTGACGAGGTTCTCTATTTGTAAGAAAAAAAAACGCCAATTTCATAGGTGGGGACCCAAAGTGCATGTACAAAGTAAACTATGTACTAATACTATCGTGCTCAATTCAAATTCAAAAAGAAATAAATTTCGAACATTATCTATGCATCTTTTCTTGAAAAAAAAAATAGGTAACACAGATGATCAAGGGCCAATGCGGTTTCCATTTCCATATGGACTCCATACTGGATATACTATGTACAAATCCTCTTCAATCTTGAAATGGGAAGAATTCTCAGACCCAAATTTTCAATTAATTCTCACATTGATTGAACATGCAGAATATAAAATTGATTCGCCAACTCAGCAATATCGCTTGTTAATTGATTCTCAAATAGGATAACCTCACTTCATATTGAAAAGCTGTCCCTAAGGACGACGTTATTGAACCTCATTTAATTTTATACATAATGTGGGTCTTTAACGTATGATATGTGCCACTCTGTGTTCGAGTGCGTCCTGGGTTAATAGCTACATTGTAATCCCTAATTATCAAGGGCACATTAGGGACAGACAGGCGTTTGTTATCTACATTCATGGGTCGTGTGTTTTGTTATGTGGTCGGGTTATTAAATAGAAAGCATTTGAATAGTTTGTAATAGTTATGGAAAATTATAATAGGGATGTTGACTAATGAATAAAATAACGAAATACTAATAAAAATCGTAAACATATTAAACTTTTAGAGTAGCTTGTATACCTCTTGGTTTTATATATTGCATATTATTTGTTTTATGACCCTTCAAAGTTGGGTGGACAAGTCCATTTAAAAAGTATACAATTTATTAAAATAAATGATACCTTTAATTAGTCCGTAAAATGTATAGCAAATTTGTCGAAGAAACCATTTTGATAAACACAATATTTAATATAGCTGCTGAACAAATTTCCTATGCGTTGCATACAAACTAGCACGGCGTGACGTCATAACGTGCAAGCCATTAGTATGGAGCGTTTTTGATCGAGTCCATTTGTGTGCATTTCACACTGTGATATCTCGGACAGTTTTCATGCTAGCGAATTAATTCTTTTACCAATGTTTCTTTTTTTGAGAGGTAATTTATGTAACATAAAATAAAAAAAATAGTCAACATCCCTATTATGATGTTCTGTTTATAAAACGCTTGAAAACTGTAGAGACATGCATTTACGGTCAGTCCCAATAATAGGGCTAGGCCTAATCCAGATTAGTTTCTATGTAACGGTTGATATTAATAAAAAATAACGACAGTTGCTAAGCAACTAATCTGAATTAGGCCTACCCCTATCTGTGGATTGATTATTGGGCCTGGCCGTTAGGAAAACAAGCTCAAAATGTATTTCAAATTCAGGGAACTGAGGCTCACTGAGGTACCTATAACCTTGTTAACTATGTGCTACGTACTAGATAGACCACGAATTTTGCTTGCTTTTTGGAGCACAATCTCTTCAGTCCTATATAGTACTTAAATGGACCGCAAATGTATGAATTGCGGACAACGGTATGGTGGGTGAATAAAAATTTTAGTACTTAGTACAGTCAGCAATGAAAGTCGCTTAACACTTTAGTACTTTGTCATAGCAACTTTTTTGATTAATGTTTCAAACTGCGAGACATTCTGTTAAAAAGCTGCTATGACAAAGTACCTACTAAAGTATTTAGCAAATTTTGTTGCTGACCGTACCATATGCTTACTTTAGTGATTTAGGGTAAAGAAACTGAAGTGAGACATGGATCAACTTTTCAACGCACAACTTGCTTGATATTAAACAGTTTGATTTTCCGTTACTGTTGATAAAATTATTATAATTTATACAGTGGGTACTATTATTTAGTAGTAGTAGAATAATCAACGCTTAAGTAATTTCCGCAGGTACCTACCTAAGTCGGTCGGTTCCGTAGGTTGTCACTTTCCGAGAATTCTAGCATCCAATTGGATTACCTTGCACCACTTCTCAACGACAAGCTCTCCGCATAATTTAATACTGGATGACATGTGAACGTTAACGAATCAATTTTCAAGCGGTTTCTTTGAGAAGTTGTAAAGTTAACAAACAACTTAGACTACCTATTTATCCTTTAGGCACTTTAGGTCCTTTTACCGGAATGTCCAGTGGGGTCATTAGGTCTATTTCACGGAACGTCCATTCCCCGAATGTCCACTTACCTGAACGTCCTCTTCCCTGAACGTCCACTTACCTGAACGTCCATTCCCCAAACGTCCATTTACCTGAATGTCCTTTTCCCTGAACGTCAATTCCCCGAAAGTCCACTTCCCCAAACGTTTTTTATTCCGAAGGAATTTGATCGACAAATGCCAAATCTCTAGCTTAAGCGCTCACTAGACATGCCTTAGGGTCTAAATTCTGTTACCTACTAAAAAGTTGCATTTCTGCAAATCTGCAGCCGAACGTGAGATAATCACAGACAAACATACATCATACATACAGGTCAAACTGAGAAGTCTGAATTCATGAACTGAAGTATTCTGGAAAATAATTAGATACTCTAGCGACCGTCCCTGACTTCGTTTGCGCAATCAGTTATTTCTCTATCCTATCTGTAGGTACCCCTCTTATTACCTACTATGAATTCTGTTGGATTTATAATATTAGCAAAAAATAAAGATAACAGAATTTGATTAAACTTCTAATCACTCCTTTAAGCTTATGTAGGTATCTGATTTGATACTGAACATTATTATTAATTATTGTAGTCATAGTAGTAGTAGAAACGAGTGCGCCTGGCTATCGATCTTCATTATATGTGTACTTACCTACTTACTTCGGTTTTCAATAGACAATATTATTATCAGTTTTCATTTCAAGTATAAGTTGATCAATTTCACCAAAACCAAACCCCGCTGAGCTGTCGTAGCCAAGCCAGACTCATTATTGTCTAATGGCCATTGTGTAGGTGATCCTAGACAGAGATAGATAGTAAACTCAGAATTGCAGCTTACAGATAGTATACCTACTTACAAGATTGAAAATTGTGGAATCGTCAAGTATACTGAACATTATTGTCATTGATTTGAATTTCATCTCAATTTCCTTATTTTTCGGTCCTGTTTCCCATATGGGTAGGCAGAGACTATGGATCGCCACCTGCTACGATCCTTGCACACTTCTTTCGCTTCATTAACATCCATCAATCTTTTCATACATGCCCTGTGGTTTTTGTGATACATGATCTCCTTTATATTTAATACCTTTCGTTTGTCTATTTATAAAGAAAGTGTCATCGTTCAATGGCAATCTCAATTAGTTATTTGAATAATACTTATTCGCACCTGCGACATATGAATGTTGATTAAGGTAACTTAGGAGGCAGGCCTGACTACCAGTTAAATTTAATTAAGGACCCCTGATAAAATGAAGGTCTCTTATCAGATTATCTAGCGATCCAATTAGTGGAGAGGACACGAGCTCGGTTTAATGCCGACAATGAGAACTTAATCGATGACAAAAGGGCATGTGGAACTTGATACAAAATGGAGAGAACAAAACGGACACTGACACTAGAACTTTAAACTTTACAAGCAGGTTAATCTATAAATCCATCCCTTAATATATCACATCATCTATATATTTATTTTTAACATTTGCAGATTTAACATTAACAGATCATCTATCTATTTATTTTAAACAAATGCGACCGAACAACAATGGAATAAGTAAGTATCTATTGTCTCATTTTCCGGGCCTTGATGGGTTTAAAATCAAATCAAAATCAAAATGATGATGATGAAAAATTCATTACGTTTATACCACACACTACACCACGTTCTAAAAAAGTTATATGAAGGAAATCACCCATTTTAACACGTTTTTTATAAGGTGACTTGAGATACAATCTTTATCATTTAATTGGTTGTCGGACTACAAAAGAAAATCTTGTAATTTTGAAACAGAATAAATTAAAAAAAAGATTTTGAGCTTTGCCCTGAAGATTTGTAAGTAATTTATTATTATGTTGCTGTCGGTTATGGTAATCGCAACTCTCTAACATAATTGTCATGAAAATTAAATATAACATTTTTATTTATGCTGTCAACACATTATAAACACAAGAGCGATAATATCCTATCACATAGAAGGTAACTTTGTAACATACTATCTAAAGTTTGTATGGAGGTATTATGCAGTCGAGAAATCGTCGGATGCAACTCCTAGTCCTAGGGCAAACTCAGAATGTATACAGTGACTAGAATTAACGTTTAAACAAGGTACTCGTATTTAACATTCAGTTCATAAATTGTGCTTTGAATAATATACATTGTACATAATGTAATTTGGACACTACCTAAAACTAATTAATTAGGAATTAAGACACTATTGAAATTGATACACTCAAAACATTCCATTCAGTATAGAAACATTTATACTGTAGGAAATAAAGACATGGACATTGTTAATGACAACCAAAAATAAACCTATAATCTTGAAACTACGATAATAAAAAACCTTGGCTAGCTCTCTAGTTTTGTGATTGTCATTTTTCCAAAATAAGAAATCTTAGTTTATTAGTTATTTATTAAAAACGATAATGTTATCAATAATTTTGATAATTTTTAGTTTTACTATGAAAAGGTCTCCCAGCGTTGTACGGCCTCTTAAGGTCTTATGTCTTAATTATGATACCTTTTTCAAAATTCTTTAGGTATGTAAATTGCGGTACAAACCAAAGCCTTGGGGGGTTGTTGCTTATTACAAATTTAAAAGTCAAATCACATACTAGAATTGCTCGCCGCATATCAAGGTCGTAAATGCTTTGAGTCGTGAGTTCTTTAATTAAGACGTGTTGCGGGCTCCCTTTGCCTTATATATCCATACGGTGGAGATGGAAAAGTCCACATTTTCTAAATGAGTGATGCTAAAAAAACAGATGGTATTCATTTCCTAATGGTAGATACTATGTGAAATATCCTTGGAAGACAAGGTCACGAAGGTGTAGCTGATGAATAATAGGAGCACCAATAAAACACAACCGTTCGCTTCACACATCTATTTGCAGAGAGAGAGAACAAAAGTTTGCTACCCACTATTACTATTTTATTGGTTACCCACATACATTACACTATGTTTTCTGAGGCGCTTTAAAAGCTCATGTTAAGAATCTGTGTTCATTTTGTGAGGTAAGGTAATTTAAAACAGGTATCTGAAATGTGATAACGTGAAATATTTTTAGAATCGGCTCAGAAAGCTCTTAAATCGGATACCACACGTCATGTAAGAACATTTTTTTCCATACTTACAAAAAAGGGATTTCCTATGGGATTTTTAATGCGGATGAAAAAAAATATTTTGACCAAACGGCTATCCGGTACATCGATTTGCATATTTTTTTGCGTACACCTAGTACTAAAATGATTGACGAACGACAGATTTTCTATTGACAGTTAACGGCATGACTAATAAAATAACAATGAGTATTTCCAAATCATATTTAGCCGTATCAAACTTTTAGGGCAAAAGAACAAGAAAAAAAGGTGCAACAGCACCTCAAATACTTAGCGGAGTTCAACGAGAAGCAACGAAAAGAAAGAGCGGCGCGAGCATGGGAGAAACAAAACAGAATCAAGCAGCGAGTGCAAGCGGCCGCTGAGATGGAGCTCCAGCGCAAGATAACAATGGTGCGACAGTGGAGGACCAACGAGAAGAAGAGACTGAACCGGCTGAAGCAAGAGAGGGAAGCGAAGGAGAAGTGGCTGGAAGATGAGGTAACTAACTAGTTATTTATAGAATTTTGTTGAATTATCATGAATGAAATCAACCGGATATGGATAAAGATCGAGCTATTACTGCCACAAAGGAAAAGCAAAATTGAACCCAAAGGAACAATTTCAGTATCATATTCTTACATATTTAAAAATAATTTTTGTTCACTGAGTATTTTGACCCAATTTGGTGTTGTTCTTGTTGTAAGTTTATGTATTTCGCAGGTAAATCTTCAAAGTTTTAACATTTAATTCAAAGTACTTAATTATAAAGCACCGATAAAGATTCCTGCAAGATAAGAGCCTATTGTGAAAACCCCTTTAAATTGCTCAATAAAATAAAACGCCCCCCTGAAATGTTTCCGTTAATGGCTCACTTTCTCGAATGAACATTCACCGTAGATAGATCTTCACTCGTGGGCTGATTTTCAATTTCACGGGTCATTTTAAGCATTTGTAGCAGAACTGCCTAGCTTCAAGCGGATGGTTGTTTTCGTACCAAGGACTTGTATTTGTGGAAATATCAACCCTTAAGTTTTATTATTGTTGTGGCTTTTTACGCCTTACTGGGAGTGAAACTAGCGCTGCCACTTCATTTATTTTTGTTACTCGTAAACCAAGTCAATATTTAAAAAAGCTCATGCAATAATCGCTTAAATTGTCTCTAATATTTTTTGAATAACTCTTTAACAGTTTATATATTCATTATGTAAGTTTTAAAATCCATAATTGCCAAAAGTGGCCACTTTGAGCTAAAATGGATTTTAAAACTTACATAAAGAATGGAAACTGTTGAAAAGTTATTCAAAAAATATTAGAGACAATTTAAGAAATTATTAATTGCATGAGCTTTTTTTTGATTATTGACTTGGTTTACGAGTAATAAAAAAAAACAAAAAACCGACTATTTATTATTTTATTACGTATTTTTATTATTCGTAATAATAAAAATACGTCTATTGAAGTCGGATGGGGCTGGAGTACAAATTCCTTTTTTTATTCTAAAAGCCGCACCCGACTTCAATAGACGTATTTTTATTACTACGAATATTATTTCTTGCTTTTTAGAGGTAGGTTTTTTGAAGTCGGTTTTTTGTTTTTTTTAAACAATTTTTTATTTTTTTATTTTTAGTGTAGGTACCTTGTAGTGTAGGTAAGGTATATTATATATGTAGAAAAATCGGCTCAGCCAAACGTAAGATAATCGCGGAGAAACATACTTAAATACGGGTCAAACTGAGAACCTCCTTTTTTAAGTCGGTTAAAAAACTACACTTAAGATATCCCTCTTCCAACAAAAAAATGATTATCTTATTCAGTTCATAAACAAAGAAGTAATACGACCAATCACAAAAAAAAACAAATATATAGACGAACATAGAACCTCCTCCTTTTTTGGAAGTCGGTTAAAAATAAATGTAGTGGCGGCGCTAGTTTCAATACCTACAGCGCCATAAGTTAGGAGCATAAATTCGGAGCACCAAAAAAGGAACAGCAAAATCTACATCCATAACGTTAGGATTATTTCAAACCACAAAACATAAACAAAGTGAAATTAGTGTAATTTTGAACACATTTTAATTTTATCCTAAACGACTGCAGTTGTTCCTCTCCAGAATAATTTTACCTATTCAAACAAAAACAAAAGGACAATTTAAGTTGTATTTGTGTTATAGGCTAACAGAAAATGGTCAGCTCGCGTAGCAGAACAGAACCAAAAGATACACGAAGAAGCTATTCTCCTCAAACTGTACTCCGAAGATATGGCTGCAGGTGCCAGAAGACGAGTGAAGTTAGTATATTTGTTGTAACTTTTTATACTACATAAGACATACCTATTAATTTAATATTTGGTACACAACGGGATAGTCCTTGGCCTTCACCTCACCTGATGTTAAGTGACGATAAGGCTGAAGGTGGAAGCGCACCATACCCGGAATACTCATCACTGTCGGATCTTACCTCTAACTGTCGGAACAGAACACAACAATTAATAATAATAATAATAATAATAATAATAAAAGTTTATTTAAATCATGACATGAATACAAAAACATATTAGCGTTAACAACCATTGTAGTCATAAGACTGTGTTACAGTTATTAGCGCCCACCTCAAATTAGACAGGCATTACAGACATGATTTGAACTTAATGCTAAAATAACAATATGAAACAGAAAATTCAATTGTTGTTATGGCGTCAGAGTTAGGTAAAATGGTGGTAGCTAGCCAGGCGGACTTGAAATAAGCCCTACCACCAACAAAACTGAGTAGAAATGTACCCCCCTCCTGGGAATCAAACCCGGGACTCCTGCGTCTTACACGGTTGGGCGAAGGAACCACTAAACCACAGAGGCGGTTAAAAATAATTAAAACATCCATGCAGCAAAACAAAGCAAAGCATGTAGGTACCAGATTTTAAGTTGACTTCCAGCACAAAATAGAGAGTAGCTTAGTACTACTGGCGCTCGAACATCCCACACACACACACAAAGACAGCTCTCGCCGCTGCGTCACGTACTCGAACTGTTTTGAGATTGGTTTGAGATTCCGGTTATACAGTGTCGGTGAGAGATGTCTATGTGTGCGTTGCTCGAGCGCGCGAGTGCTTAATAAGCTCAACTACTGTACTCTCTCTATATTGTGCTTCCAGCAACACAACTGTATCAAATTTCATGCAATCGTTTTGCGCATACAAACATATCTACACACAGACAAACGAACAAATAAAAATTCGAAAAATAATAGTATGGTAGCTCCTAGAAATACTCTCTAGGCCCCTAGGGCTTAGTTATGACTTTTAAATGGTATGTAAGATGTAATAGATTTATAATTAACATACATTTATTATTCTTCTTTATAATAACTTGCTAACCACTAATAGGGATGTTGACTAATGAATTAAATAACGAAATACTAATAAAAATCGTAAACATATTAAACTTTTTGAGTAGCTTGTATACCTCTTGGTTTTATATATTGCATATTATTTGTGACCCTTCAAAGTTGGGTGGACAAGTCCATTTAAAAAGTATAAAATTTATTAAAATAAATGATACTTACCTTTAATTAGTCCGTAAAATGTATAGCAAATTTGTCGAAGAAACCATTTTGATAAACACAATATTTAATATAGCTGCTGAACAAATTTCCTATGCGTTGCATACAAACTTGCAAGGCGTGACGTCATAACGTGCAAGCCATTAGTATGGAGCGTTTTTGATCGAGTCCATTTGTGTGCATTTCACACTGTGATATCTCGGGCAGTTTTCATGCTAGCGAATTAATTCTTTTACCAATGTTTCTTTTTTTGAGAGGTAATTTATGTAACATAAAATAAAAAAAAATAGTCAACATCCCTATTGTCCATGTGACCCACAGGAAAGCGGAGATCTACGCTTACGACACTGATCTGGAACTGCAGCGAATTCGTTTGGCCAACCTCAAGCTAATGCACGGCGGGCACGCCAAGGCGGCGAAACTAGTCAAGAAGATGGGTGTTGAATTTGAAAAGGTAAACCTTGAATTTGTGGAACTATAAAAACGTTAAGCTATATTATATTAGATTGGTACGGACTGCTCTAACATGTTCAGATGTCGCCTTGGTTGGTTTTTCCCGACTAAACTATTTACAGGTTCGGTTACTTTTTTAATTCATTATTTTAATACACTTTGCCTAATAGAAGCTTATATGCTCCACTGTTTTCACACATACAAGATCGAGATTCAGATCCAGACAAAGTTTATAATTCAAATGTACTTATAGGTAGGTACAGACTTTCTTGCGTTTACGATTTTAGTAATGGAAACGCCCACACTTGCAGTAGATCTTTAGGTTCATCGTTCAAAAATCTTATGTTACTTATGTTTTTACTGTAATGATACGTGTAATATCTTTAGGGAGGCCTCTGTATACCAATTTGCTGACGATACATGTTTACTGGTGGCAGATAAGAACTTAGACACTGTACAAAACATAATGCAAATTAACTTTGATCTTCTCTGTAAATGGGCCCACGATGTTGGCTTAATCATAAATTATGATAAAACTAAATATACAAATAAATCATTATCTTATCTTATCTTATCTTATCTTATATCCACATTCACTCTTCCCACAATAAATCTGTGATCCAGCCAACTATCCAGGCCCACTCCCATCTCTGCCTGCATCACCACAGCAGTACAATAAGGGAGACAAGTCGCTATTGTTGTAACTGTAACAATTTGGAATCTGTGTCACAGCATACGTACCTTGGTCTAATAATAGATGCAAGCATTGTAGAATAATAGATATATACAATAAAATAAAAATGTACTTATGTAATTTGCGACGAAATAGAAAACAGCTCTTTGTTAAAATTAAGAATTAGAAATAGTAATTTGCGTAATCTGATTTACTTACCTAAGTATGTGCTGCCTTCATGTATGAAGGCAACGTTTACCATAATGTGTTATTGTATACAATAACACATTATGGTAAACGTTGCTCGATATTTATGTTACCGTCATTGTTAAATGAGCTGCAAAAGGATTTACTTGATGAAATCCTGGATAACCCGGAACAATGTAAAAGACTCTTAAAACTTTTATCTGTCAATGTGT
This sequence comes from Agriphila straminella, assembly GCA_950108535.1. NCBI lineage: Eukaryota > Metazoa > Arthropoda > Insecta > Lepidoptera > Crambidae > Agriphila > Agriphila straminella. The sequence goes on along the minus strand of OX467306.1, from coordinate 4,887,561 downwards.
CAGTGAGTGATGGCAGCAGGCAGCAATACATAAACCTTTTACGGTTTCTCTTGCTGCGATTGGAAAAATATTTTTTGTTATTTTCTTTTGTATTGAAAAATAAACTAAAAAAAAAATGTAATTTGAAAGAGTTATGGGGATGTTCCGTTAAACTCTAATTACTTAAGTCTATAACAGGCCCCTTTTAATATACTATATCTATGATAACAGGTCAGATTCTCTAAAGATAGTGTCAAGAAACTTTAGTTACTGCCACGTCAGTAGAGTATGTGGGTTTGTTTTTATTGCATAGAACTACCTATTCCTATACTATTTACTATTTAATTTTGATGTCAAAAGAATGATCACTTTGCATACCTCCTTACGCTTTTATTGATTATTAGCTGTGACTATGTTTATTACAATGATCATAAATGAGTAAGTTTAAATGATTACTGCTTACTTTAATTAACAGTATGAAGACGAATTATCCCATTGTAAAAGTGAAAGGTCCTTACAAATTTTATGAAAACATTGAGAAGATTTTTTATATGAAAGGAATATGTAATACGTACCTATGTTTGTTCAAATGAGAATGTGTCCTCGCCACAACATTACCAGGACATGGAGCTGGGTTATTCGAGTAAGGCACCATAAGAGCTCTTCACACCTTCGTTAGCGAATCCTTGAGATTTTGCGTTCCAAAATGGCGCAGAGGCACTCTTATAGCGTGACCTCAATATGTGAACGCCTCACCTCTTTTTAACTTGGCTCTTTCAAGCCTATAGAAAATATTAGTGACATGTAAAATCATAATATCACTAATATCGAAAGGAATGAAGCAGACTATAATATTTCGTTACTTGCCCGTGGTCCTCCCAGTTCCCTTTGCTTTGGGGTACCACCAGCAAATGTTTAGCCTATGGAACACCAAATATGGACAAAGGGGTACGTACCAGGGGAAAATTATATGGCCTGTGGCCCGTGGTACCCCTAATCTTTTTTATGTCAGATTGAAATGTTTGATTGGGGTTCTACGGACAATAAAAATATATTAAAAAAGAAGATTATTATTCAGGGGGAGCCCCAAGAGGGGATCTTAGACTGGGGGACCACGGGCAAGTAACGCAATATTTTCGTAAAACGGTTTAACTCTACATACTTATCTGTGACATTGTATCTACCTATACTTGCTCTACCAGCAACATCGGCAAGCATAATTTATTATTAAGTATTACAATTTGGTTAATTTTCATCCATAGATATTTGAATGTACCTAACCCAATTAATATGTTGCAGTCGAAACGCGGCGCCAAAGGCATGAGCTTGGAGCTGGCTCAAGAACTAGCGGTGGATGCGATGACGTCTGCCATCTCGACGCAGGGAGACGCGCTCATGACCCTCGGACAAGCGCGCGCTAGGATGGACATAGTGACTATACTACCTACGGCACCCATCAAACTACTTGACGAAGTAAGTATTGCCACAGAATACTTAATAGTACAAATGTATTGCTGCTTCCAAAATAAAAAATCTGCTGTTTCATACAAAAATTAATGACGAAAATATCAAAATGTATAAAACATATAATTTATGCGATTTCAGAGTTGGTCTCGTAGTAAAATTTGTTCAGTTTGATGGTCCCTATGTACCATATTTGGCATTTGGAGCTATTTTGTAACACGTTTATATCTTATGAATCAATCCAGAGGAGGTCAACAACGATTAAAACAAGAAAATACTTTCAACAAATGTTCGCAAAATGTTTGCTCGTTGATTTCATCTAAGTATTTATTTATTTGAACAATCAACTGAAGAAACACCACCCAAGTGATTAAGTAAATGAACGTAGGTACCCTATTGTATTTCATTTCTTAAGCACAATCAAATAATTATTAATGTCACAAAGTTTATAATAAGCCTTTATCCAAAACAATTGAATTTGTAAAAGCTTTCTGAAGCGTAGCTATCATGAATGTCTCCAGCCTGCGTAATTATTCAACTGAATTGTAAATTCTCGCTCATTTGAATATTGAGAACAATCGACAAAATATGTGACTTTAAATTGAGGCGGATAATGTCTAAACAGTCTGTCTGTATTATTCAGAATCTGCTCAGATTATTCATTCAGCGTTCTGTTCCCCTAGAATAGATCTGACTAAGTTGAATATTTAATTAATGTCTTGCTATTTTTTCTCCTTCGCTTTCAAAGGACAGGTTAAAAATAATGATTGTTGATGGTAATATCAAAAAATTGATTGTATGTAAAGCAAGCGTCTTAAACTCGTCGGGCCTATGTGGTTTGATGGAAAACAACTGCAACGTGCTTTTTGAAGAACGGAATAGCGATACACAATACATTATTGGTCACCCATCCCATAACGATGACAAACTCTATCGTGCTTAACTGTAGCAATGGGAGGGTGAATGTGCAAAGTCACTGCATAGTGCATGCATACCTACGAGCAACCTCGTAATTTTTTAAATGTTCTTTACTAACCCAATATGCATCGAATTGTAACATAAATCTGTAGCAATAAATTACTATAGCGTACACACTGCGTCATCTAGCGCCTCGGTTAGGTCACATTACTTAGGTAAGTATTTAAAAATTAAGACTGTGGTAAGGTACAGTACAGATCCTTTCGACGCCAGGCGTCTACTTATCAAATAGCCAATTTATCATTCCGACTACTTCTCAATTAAACATCTTCGCAGCTAGCCAACCTAGCAATTATTCTACTTCGCATACAGTCTACTTCTCAAAGCGACTACTTCGCAGACTGCATACTTTTCTCCCAAACGTCATCGTCGTACATTCAGCATCAACATTTTTTGTCTTAGGTAGGTTGTCAAAATTCTAAAACCTGAACGGATGATCTGACTTTGATGATTAAGGCGTCTATCGACAGAAATTTGATATCTAGGCATGTATCTTGAGCGGTGATTTCATTGGCGGGGACGTGATGCGGGACGACTGCAACAGTAAAGTAATCCCCTCCAATTTCTCTCACCGCTGACGATTCGTGCCGGCACCTATAGGTAGGTACTAGATTGGTTTCAAAAACGATCTTATTGTGTATAGATACTGGAGGCTGCCGTGATGGAGTTCGCCCGGCGGCGCGTGAACGTGCTGCTGCGCGACCTGGAGCGCGTGGTGCGCGCGCAGGCTGCCCTCGTGTTCTTCCAGAACATCAGGCCCTCACCACTAAGGAAGCGGTGAGATTATATTACTAATCGTCTCCTCAGGTAGGAACGCAAAGAAATTATAAAGTTGAAATTAATATCAACTACCTACCTATGAGGTCGCATTTTCAATTCGAACCTTCGATCTATTCAAAACCTAACCCTTTCCGAACGGTATTTTTGTTGACTTGGAATCTTGCAACATGGCATGAAGCATCGACTCACAGTATCCCGTAAACACAGAACAGATAGGTAAGTACCTAATATAATAACCGTATCCGTAAAGGAGAAATCTGAAAGCATTCAAAACTGGGCTAAAATCTGAAATCAATTTTTCTGTAAATACGTCATAGTGTATTATTGCACGATGAATAATTTGCTTTTTGTAAAAACAAAATTCACGAAAGCAGCAAACCAATACTCTTTTCGTCGTTACATGAGTTTTTATTTTATTATTTTTACTATTAGGTAGGTAATTATTTTTAATATTATTATTATGTTCTAGTACTGAAGAAATGTGTCAAACGCCAATACATTTACAAAAAGCTGGTTAAAATTAGTTTCACAATTTTAAACAAAGTTTAGTTTAATTTTAAAAAGCTTTGGAACGGTCAAGCATTCAATAGCAAAACAAAAAGTTCGGCAAAGTTTCAACTCAATTTAACTAAAAAGAAATTTGAATTTTCCATCTCAAGCTTTTAGCTTTAGTTTCCCAACATAAATGAGTGTTTAAAGTTATAACTTTCGTACAATTACATACTTTTAAAATGTAGAAGAAATAAATTAGGTTACATACACTGAAGTTATACGTAAGTAAAGTAGATACCTACCTATATGAAATTGCGTGTTGAAATGAAATTGAGGTTTTTTTAAACTTAGTTTCAGATAGGTACCTAGTATTATTATTATCTGTGGTTTCAGTACGATTCCATCACCAACATAGCTACTGAGAGGGCTCATAATAGTCCGATCTACAACATTCATATGACAAATCGTTTCCAGAAGTAAGACACCCCGCTGGAAAGCGCAGCTGGCGATGGAGCTGACGCAGGCGCTGGGCAAGCAGGGTGCCTCCATACTGTTCGGGGACACCACCAACATCGCCTCCGAAGAGACCACCGAGCTGGAGATGAAGAGCGTCAAGGACCGACCGCCGACACCTGTGGTGAGGAACAGACGACGTTTATTGTTTTTAGTAAAATGTGAATAGACAAGTTGCTGATACTTGCTGAAAGTATTTTCTGAAAGTAGGTAAGTACTGCAAAAAATCGAAGTCCTTTTCAAACTTTTTTCAAACCAATGACATTTTACAATTTTTTTAAATTTTATTTATATTTTACGTAAGTACCTACCTAAGTACCTACATAATTATCTTTTTATAAGTAAGGACCAATTTCCCAAAATTTGTTTTGAACTTTCTCTATGGCTATGTTCCGCTCATTAGAGATACCTACTTAATTACTTATTATAATTTTTAATTCCGTTAAAATAAAAACCAATAAGTACGGATTAAAAAAAAAAAGTTTATTTCTTACAAAATTAGTACAAGCAATATTCTGAGGCTGGAACCAACGGATTACCTATTTACAAATAGCATAAAAATAGCCTATTTACAAATAGCATAAAAATAGCTCCTAAAAATTTAACGCATGTGTTTAACTATAAAACTATGGCAAATCTTCTTGTGTTAAGAAAAAACTAGTTTACTTACATTTGATGTACAAAAGCAAAGAGCCAAAAAGCACTGAGGATTTTGTGTTTACCCCTTCGTGTTTTATCAGAATCTGCCCTAAACATGAAAGCTGTTGCTTCTTGTTTGACTTGTTATTGAATTGACAACGCTACGGAAATGTAATGTAGTTTGCATCCTATAAAGTGAAAATCTTTGTGACAGATTTGTTATTCTGATTCAATATGGTAGCTCGTGTGTTTAGTTTGACTACAATCAACCTCATGAACCGTTTCATGCTAAGGCACAGGCCTTCATTATATGGATGGATAAGGAAAATAGACCGTAAGCCATCGAATGAAACTATGGAGCAACTATTTTATTGCATTTTTCGAAACATAGTCGGCCTTACCACAAAAGATTTTAAAACACTGTTCAACAAGTGTTTAACTAAAGCACTGTAAAGTGATGCTGTCACTTGTTTGACAATATTGTTTGAAAGAGACGGCATCACATTTAAACAGTGTTTTTAAAATCTTTTGTGGTAAGGCCGTCTGAATTTAAATTAGCTCTTGTAAAAACAGAGATCCACCAGTTTATGAAAGTATATTAGCAATGTCCGGATTTGTTTATAAAAGCACTCACGTTAAATTCGCATAGCATGTTGCTTTGAGCATGCAAAACTTCGAAATGCAGCATTTAAAATTAAGCTTAGGTATATTTAAAATCCAACGCCGTTATTAAAATCCAAAGCCGTTATTGTTCCGATACGTAGCGGTTTATTTTGGATCATAGCGGCTTTGGTCACAGAATATATAATATGCTTTGGTTGGTTATGTTTAGTGCTTATGTGCCTACATATAGTAGAAAACAATAGGTACTTACTTAGTCATAATATTTTTACCAGAGTTAAACTTAGTTTTTTATTTTAACTAGCCATCGAAAACCGTTCTGGCTGAGGTGACGTTCCAAGACCGCGTGGACGATCTAACAGATCCAGTTACCATCGGTAGCTATCTTCCGGAAAGAAAAAAACTGCTTGAGGTTTGTTTGAAATAAGTATTTCGTTTCGTTCACTTTTGAATCCTTGTTTGCGTGAGAAATTTTGAATGATCATGACCTTTTGAGCTTCGTAGCATAGCAATTTGATTGCAAATTCCCTGCGATAGTTTTAATGCCGTTCTTTGCGGTGTTAAAATCGTGTAGGTACAGTAAAATAAATTACAAGAACCCAAATTTGTAATGAGTAAATGCGGTCTGCACTTGCATGAACTATTTGGTGCATTTCTCACCGAGCATAGAAGTTTAAGCAACTAAGTATTTGATATTGCCGCGCACGCAACCACCTCATTTAAATTTCATTAACAGTCTGTGCACTTCGTGTCGCTTGTTTGTCTTTGCACAAAATGGTCTGGAATTAATTGACTAGTTCAGAGTTTACGACAGTAGCTTTTTACCTTATTCTTAAATAGATATGGGAAACGAGTTTAGGATTAAGTACATGACAAGTATTTTGGTGTCATTTATTAGATGGTGAATGCTGCTGCGAAGCTTCTGTCACGCTCCGTCAGCGCTCGAGTTGATAAAGGGATGGATGTCACTGTGGGCAAGGTCACGCTACCCCACATGAAACACCCGAGTTGGTATCAATTTACACTTTTAAACTTACCCACCTTAAGTGAAAATTTGTCGCATTTTTCTTACTTGTCCTTTCATGCAAACTTCAATTATGGACTAGGTAAGACCCTTAGTAATAGACACCTTATTTAAGTAAATCGGTTCAGTAGTTATCTAGAAATACCGTTTACTAGAATGGGCCGGCCGCCATCTTTGCTACGTCACAGCTCCCCCCTCCATACCCCTAGGAAGAGACTACCACACTTTTTGTATTCAGGAAAACATACCAAACAAGTACATATCTGTATTCGGTTTAACGGAGCTGGGTCCCACGGAAATGGAATTTAGGTCTATTGGGGACTCATCTAATACGACATTCAACAAGAATTGTAGCCATCATAAATCTGCAGGCCTATTTTGTAACTCTTACAGCTTCGGTGGACAACCGAGTTTGGCATGTGATGTAAGTATACATTGCTGCTTCAGTAAAAATAAATGTTATGCCTCTCTACAACGTGTAACAAAGAGGGGGTATCAACCCGAATGGAGGTCAATGTACTCGTGAATCTGAACACCTTCCAACAGAAAAAAAAATCAAACCTAAAAAAAAATTTAGACTCTCCATAGGAAATTTGAATTTGCTGCCAACATTTTGTATGGCGAGTTCAAAATTTTTTTTTATATGATTTTTTTTCCGTTGGAAGGTGTTCAGTTTCCTATCATGTCCTTTCGGGTTGATACCCCCTTTCTGTTACACGTTGTATAAAAACTTCTCAATGTAACACACCTTACGCCAATCTCGATTGTCCTTCCACCAAAGTTACAAAAGGCCTACTGATATGTTCCGGCAGTGGAGTGGGGTGAAGCGGTGGAGGGGCTAGCGTCGGCGGTGGTGGACAACCGCGTGCGTAGCGACTGCGGCGACGTGCGGCGCACCAGCGAGTTCCTCGCGCACCGCATACTGCGCTCACTGCTCGCGGAGATGAAGGAGGAGAAACAGAGACTGGTGAGGCTTCTAATAAAGACCAATGCGGTGTGAAATTGATCAACAGATGAACAAGCTGTTCACCGAGATCTAGGAGAAGCTGAGATTCCCCTCTCACACGAAAGGGGTCCGGGAAGTGATGTGCACGCGAGGGAGGGAATCGAGTGTTTCGCAGGTTGTCTGGTTCGTATTTCGTCTGGCAGACAAACTGCGAATTTTTCTTCTCAATTCGTCTGGCGTTATGATCTTTGTATTTTTTCTAATTCGCAATTTGTCTGGCTGACGAATTAATAATAAAAACTCGTAGTTCGTCTGGACTTTTACCATTTTTAAATCCAGACGAGTTGCGAAAAAAATGTTATTGCTTTTTTTGAACTACCGGAACAGAAGGATGGAGTGAGAGAGATAGCTAGCCAAATAGATTTAAAGGCTTTCTTCAAAACAAACCGAATCGACGTATCCCACCGTCAAACGAAAGCGATTGCGATAGATTTTTAAATTAGACAATTAGCCCTTCTACTTTTCTTACCCTTTCTTTATATTTTCCTTGGAATGGGTACCAAAGAAATGCAGCAATGTGCCACATCCATCTGTCAAATGAAAGCGATTGCGATTGATTTTGAAATTAGACAATTAGCCCCCAGTAAAAACAAACATATTACTTGACTAGGCTGAACAAAACTTTCTTTTTCTTTCTGTAGTTTCTTTTCGATCATATAGATTCTAATAAAAGGAAAATCTACTAGGGAATTATTATCACCTTAAAGAGTCCCTTTGTCTTGATGTGCTAAGGCTTAATTTCAATATTTATAAAAATATACTTTTTACTTATAGAAAAATATCCTGGAGAGTACACAAGAAGTGGAACAAAAGGACTTCTACGTGCCCGGAGAGATAAATGAAGATAATATTATACCAAATTCTACTACTAATTTGCCCTGAACATCTCAACTTTATTCTAAAGCATTACGACAGTTAGTGATTCGGAGTTTTGATCGAATTATCAATTTAGTTCTACATAAATTGTGATATTGCATTGGAGATATTAGGTAGAATATTTAAGTATTTATTAGATAAATAAATAGGTGCATGGTTTCTAATACCATTTTACTGTTAAATCAAAGTAACGTAGGTTTATAGTTTTATTAAAGTTACGGTGTATTGTCAATTTTTCGTTATTATTTTCTTGTATTCCAAATTTAATCTGTTATTAAAAAGTACTAGTTATACTTACTGTAGTTTTTTTCAGGTAGATAGCACAGAATTCATTCTAAAGGTTGATAACTCGAAATACCAGAATTACTCTGAAAAATTTTCATAGGGACCACGAAGAAAAAAAACCTGCGTAGTCCCTTCCAGGGACTTCGAGAAGGGACCACGGGCGACAAAGGTCGATCTTTGGTTGGTTTTCAACCGATTGGGAATATAATTTCACAAGAGACGTGATTTGCGTTTGATACACCACACCACACCACTGTCTGTGCAGTGTACCACACTTATAAACTTGATCACTTGATTACTTCCTCTATGAATTTGAGGGGCGTTTAATTTGTTCTCTTGGGATGCTGGTAAAAACCTGTAGACTTATTAATATCTGACACATGAATACAGATAGAATTTATTGTGTGCAGAACGTCCACCCACACGCAAAGCGTAAAACGTGCGCGTGGCGTGTAAGAACAATTTTATTGCAGACTTGTTCCCATAGGTACCTTGGTAAGTTCCTAGGTAAGTATAATAGAATTTTCAACACACTTGCTCGTAAAGTGAGTCCTAATACATCGCTTTTAGGGCCATAAACCGAGCTATAACAAACGCGTGAAATAATATATAAAACACTAGTTCGTAATAGAATTAACCCTACAAAGTTAAATTAGTACCTTACTGCAAGTTCTATGTGAGTAAACAGAGCATTCCCAAATTAGCCGGGTAATAGTTATTTTTTTTTGACAACAAAAAGGTTTTATGCTGCTGAAAATTCATATACATTTTTGGAATAAATAAATGTGTAAGTCCTTAATTAAGTCAAATAATTATATATCATTATTAAATTATTCATAATTCACAATATTTTGTTATAAAATATTAAAATATTTGCATTTTGTCACTTACAATTATAATTTTGAAGTAGGCTGTATGCTCCTCACCCCTTTGTTCACAAAATATTCTTGCATTGGGCGTGTAAAAAAAAACAAAAAAAACATGCGCGCCTTTTTCCATAATTATCATATTTTGTTTCTGTCGTATTTGTCGCTGTGTCATAAATTACTTTGTTTTTTCCTCGCAAATGTGTTGAAAAACGCGTATGAAACTCGTGAGCTCTTGCTTAGCAACCTAAGCTAACTTGTCTCATAATGTACTATTCTGTGTCTTTATAACTTTCATATACCTATAGGTATATGATACTTAGAGCATGTAATGTAACCAATGCTCTAAGTCTACATATTAAAAGCCATTCTGAAATCTAACTTTTTCAACATAATGAGACTATTTGTTACAAAATCATCCAAATGGAGATTCCGGCGCGTTTTTCACTCTCCCGTCGAATCCTTTATGAATTGATTAATTACCTAATTTAGATATGGCGCCGTTTCGCGTTTCACAAAATCAAGATTATAGCAGCTAAGGTAGAAAACTTAAGATAAAAAATGTCGTCATGCTCAATTTACAAAACTTTTAGTATGACCGAGTCCAACATGCCGTTTGGTATGCGTAAAGACTGCATTCTCCTCTTGATACAACAAAAAAAAGGTAGGTAGGTACCTATGTTACTGTAAGTAAGGTAGGGTACTTACAAGGTAGGTAAGTAAGTAGGTACCGTCAAACGGGGGAACTTAAGCCAGTTTTGCAATACAATACTAAAAAAGGTATAGATATCATCACAATGACTCCGATATTTTTTCTGGACTCCAGTGCCTGTTAATAGGTTAGGTATGATTTTATAATAAAAATAATAATTTATTCACAAATATTATTAAGTATATTTTTTTTAACTTGTTGTCCGAAGTTACACTACCTATAAGTTAGGGTAACTTAAAATCTTCACGTTATTGACCGCTATTTTCAAGTCAGACTATTGCTAAAGTAAAACGGGACTTAGAAATACATAAAAAATCAATCTGAGTTGCCATAATTGTCAACATATATTTCTCGATTTCAGTCTCAAGTTGAACATCCTCAACTTGTGGAAATATGAATAATCTTCTGCTTTCAAAGATTTCCTTATAAATCTTACATAAACGTGACTTTCTGGAGTATAGTCAAGAACAACCAACAAATCTTTTTTCAATCGGCTTCAAAACACTGTCTCAATTTACCCGGATGTGAACGCATCTATAATTTTTTGAAATTATTTTTTGTGTCATTGGCATAGATATAGTATATTAAAATAGTATATTAAAAGGGGTAGATGCGCTACCGAGCGACCGGGTGTAAGGGATAGATATATTATGACGTCAAAATATGGGGTTGCCATGATCAGAAAAAGTACCCTTAACGGGGTAGCATCCGTTTATGTGCAGATTACTGGTTAAAGCACGGAAATCGTCTACTTTAAGAAAAATTTCGGTACTAATATGTATTCTGTGCTTTAAGAGGATTGTCAACCACGTGGTCTCCATACAAACGGCGATAACGTTTCCCACCCTCTAAACCTTAACCTACAGCAATGAATTTTTGGTATGTTTTTGAAATGCCTAAAAACTAGGGCTGTACGTTTTGATTTTTAAAATATTCATTGTAGATTTGAAAATATTGGCACTTCTGTGTTTTGTATGAAATCACTAAAATGCAAATATTTCGAAATCTATTATAAATATTTAAAAAATCAAAACGTACAGCCCTAGTATTTAGGCATTTCAAAAAAATACCAAAAATTAATTACTGTAGGTTAAGGTTTAGAGGGTGGGAAACGTTATCGCCGTTTGTATGGAGACCACGTGGTTGACAATCCTCTTAACTGACTCGACCAGTTAATCTGCAGATTAACGGATTCCGTACTTTAACGGTAACATACGTATACATAGAATAGAAATGGAAATAAACTTTATTCGCAGTAATTGTGGTACAGCAGAGATATTAATAAAATGTTTAGACAATTCGCCATTTCCAGCATGCAAAAACTCAGTATAATTATAAATGGTATTAAGAAAAATAAAAACACGTCTTCCCTGCTAAAATCGAACTAAAGTTAAATAACAATCGTCATTGCAGTCGGGACGGGAGTACACACAACTGCCCTGCTAAAAAAAGAGAGATATAGTAAACTAGCTGGGGTTCGCTCTGCCCCCCTAGCATGACCGATTTATATCGCGTGATATAGCGTTTTATCACGTTTAACTGTCAAAAAGACAAAGGAGTTTGACAGTTGAGTGTCGATAAAATGCTATATCACGCGATATAAATCGGTCATGCTAGGCAGGCAGGTAGTTGATATTGAGATTGTGTGGTTAATGGAATAAAAAGATAAACTTTAAATTAAAACAGGTAAAGTCTTTATTAAACGTTGGAATACAGAACTTTTTTTATTAACGTTAGTTTTTCTGTTTTTCGGAAACATTTTTTTTTAAAATGTTTTGAACAAATTCGTGTGTGGCACCCAATTCTTTTTTCCATTTGCTTCTATCCATTTTTCACGAGTTTTATCTTCCGTCGGAAATCTGGAAAAATGAAATCGCTAAAAATTCCCTGAAATATGGGGTAATTTTTGGGGAAAATTTTCTATATAGTAGGCATCCGGAAATCGAATTATAAACCTACTGATTTTAGTGGACGTCAAAGCTAAGCTGACTTCTACTATTACGTAGATGTACGCAATTTTACCGGTTTGCATGTCAAATGTTTACGAGGTTATTTTTAGAAATAATTTTTAGATTTTTCCTATTTATCAGGTTTTTCATGATATAACTAATGATTTAGCTCAGAAACTTGGTTCCTGTGAGATTTGAGAAAGAAATACGTGATCAAAATATAGAAAACAGTGTACTCACGCATGAAATGTAACACCCGCTTCTTTCCTTTGATTGTTGCTTTTGCAGCCAAATATCGAACATCCCACCATTTTGAATGCTAGACACAAACACTACACATTCGATTTATAATAAATCTTCAATATTAATTAGGGAGTTATCCACAAAAACTTTAATTTCTCTGGCACTTTTGGTATAACCCCACTTGTTTGTTTTGCTTAGTTGATCTCTGCCTATAACCCGACCATGAAAAAAAGTCCGGTCGGTGATAGAGAAAAAACATGACACTCTTCTCTATTTCCTCCTATAGGAATCTTAATAAGACGATCTCGCTCTATCAAAGCATGTCAGACCCTTGGTCATTGGTTACCTATATCGCCTGTATCATAGATATGCCTATATCAATTTGAATTTTGACGTGAATAAATATTAAATGTCAATAGAATAAGGTTCTATATCGCAAAAACAGCTGGTCGATTTAGCGACTCAAATTAAGTCCCCATAGTAAGTTATTATCGACAAAATTATGAGCATTTTTCGCAAGGTGATACCTAATATAATGCAAACATTTTGTTTACTTACCTGTTGGGAACTTCGATTAGGTACCTACTATCCTTGGACGTGACAGCGAAAAAGGCGCAAATCAACCGATAGCACAGAATACATAATAGTCCGATAGTGGTACCAGACCAGCATTAGCCATAAAAAGTTTCACACAGATTTTTCTCAACTAAAACCCATAGATATAGTATATTAAAAGGGGTAGATGCGCTACCGAGCGACCGGGTGTAAGGGATAGATATATTATGACGTCAAAATATGGGGTTGCCATGATCAGAAAAAGTACCCTTAACGGTGTAGCATCCGTTAATGTGCAGATTACTAGTTAAAGCACGGAAATCGTCTACTTTAAGAAAAAATTCGGTACTATTATGTATTCTGTGCTTTAAGAGGATTGATCTGCAGATTAACTTTAACGGTAACATACGTATACATAGAATAGAAATGGAAATAAACTTTATTCGCAGTAATTGTGGTACAGCAGAGATATTAATAAAATGTTTAGACAATGGGGTTGGTAAACTTTTTCGAAGAGAATTGTTTTATATTTTTTTTTGATAGCACAAGTTTGAAGAATAAAGAAAATAATATTATGATTTTTTTATTTTACCTTGTTAACTAAATATATTTTTTATATTATTATCGCGATAAAATATCGAACATACGTCTGAACACGAAGTTCCTTTGCATTTACTGATTTAAAGAACTGATTGACAGATTTGACAGACAGTGACAAAGACTACAAAGAGTAATCATACCTTTGTTTTTTTTTGTTTTGAGCAACAACATAGAAAGTCTTTGGAGCAAAGGCATAACCTACGCATACAGCCGTAATAATGATTTATTGTACTATGCTGTAAATTAAAAATTTAAATTTTTATTTAAATTAAAATGAAGCATTATAAAAATTCCGCAATTTGTTATTCCTAACTCCAAAGCCAAAAGCTACCAGAAAATATATAATTCACAACAGTTTTGGAAAAGTTTACCAACCCCATTCGCCATTTCCAGCATGCAAAAACTCAGTATAATTATAAATGGTATTAAGAAAAATAAAAACACGTCTTCCCTGCTAAAATCGAACTAAAGTTAAATAACAATCGTCATTGCAGTCGGGACGGGAGTACACACAACTGCCCTGCTAAAAAAAGAGAGATAGAGTAAACTAGCTGGGGTTCGCTCAGGTAGTTGATATGAGATTGTGTGGTTAATGGAATAAAAAGATAAACTTTAAATTAAAACAGGTAAAGTCTTTATTAAACGTTGGAATACAGAACTTTTTTTATTAACGTTAGTTTTTCTGTTTTTCGGAAACAATTTTTTTCAAAATGTTTTGAACAAATTCGTGTGTGGCACCCAATTCTTTTTTCCATTTGCTTCTATCCATTTTTCACGAGTTTTATCTTCCGTCGGAAATCTGGAAAAATGAAATCGCTTGAAATTCCCTGAAATATGGGGTAATTTTTGGGGAAAATTTTCTATATAGTAGGCATCCGGAAATCGAATTATAAACCTACTGATTTTAGTAGACTTCAAAGCTAAGCTGACTTCTACTATTACGTAGATGTACGCAATTTTACCGGTTTGTATGTCAAATGTTTACGAGGTTATTTTTAGAAATAATTTTTAGATTTTTCCTATTTATCAGGTATTTCATGATATAACTAATGATATAGCTCAGAAACTTGGTTCCTGTGAGATTTGAGAAAGAAATACGCGATCAAAATATAGAAAACAGTGTACTTACGCATGAAATGTAACACCCGCTTATTTTCTTTGATTGTTGCTTTTGCAGCCAACTATCGAACACCCCACCATTTTGTATGCTAGACACAAACACAACACATACGATTTATAATAAATTTTGGGTATCAATTAGGTAGTAATCCACAAAACCTTTAATTTCTTTGGCACTCTTGATATAACCCCACTTGTTTGTTTGACCTAGTTGAACTGTACCAATAACCCGACCATGAAATAAAGTCCGGTCGGTGATAGAGAAAAAACATGACACTCTTCTCTATTTCCTCCTATAGGAATCTCAATAAGACGATCTCGCTCTATCAAAGCATGTCAGACCCTTCTAAAACCCTATATCTATGACTAAAACCCTAGTCTATAGTTAGTAAGTAAGTAAGTAAGTAAGTAAATCGTTTATTGGCCACAAAGTAGGAAACAAAACAAAAGTTCCCCCTTTTGACGGTAAGTATCCATTTTTTTGGCCTTGTTAATCAACAGTGACTGTAGACACTATACGTATAATCTTCAACAAGAAGTTTAAATTAAGTAATCACAATCTCTAAGTACATAATTATAAACAAAGTTTGATTTGTTTGGCCTGGGCGCCTCTCAAAAACGACATTAATTTTATTTTCATGCGGTTTTTCCGGTATTACAATCATACTAGGATTTTTAAGAAAATCCTGTTTGTACAAATATCCTATACGACATACATAATTATTTTAACCTTTTACACCATACCATTAAAATGAATACTTACTTAACTTAGGAGTTGTCGCAAAAAAATACGCGCGCGAAAATAAATTCAAGCACGATTCTTACACTGATGACGGGACGGGACTCGAACGGAACGGAAACAGACTTTTGGAGATTGGAGGTGATGATGAATGATGACCAGCGGGTCTACCGCCTAACTATCGCTTTGACTCTGGCTTTGGTGGAAACCCTTTGGTTTATGACGTCAGTGTACTGGCCGTCCTTGTCATCGTGTTATGATATGACAAGGACGGACAGAGCATTGCTATCGCTCTGGCTAAAGCTTTGAGTTAGGCGGAAGTTCCTGGCGAGTCCCACATACCCCTCCCTGCTCACCTTCGGGGAGGAAGCGCATAAAAGCGTTTTCCTTCGGCATAAAAAAAAAAAAAAAAAAAAAAAGGCGGAAGGGCCCCAGGGATCTCCAAGGATTTTCCGCGGTCATCCAGGGTCGAACTCAGGTTTTAAATTAATTTCCATACTTAGGTAAGGTAATTAATTTCCAATTATAAATTTTTCCCCTTCACCCACACACCCCCAAAAAGAAAACAAATACCTTACATCAGTCATCACATCACTGATGAGTCTGTGATGAGAATGAGATGTAACAGAAGCGAAGCGAGCCGGCTGAGGTGGCTCGCAAGTATTAATTCTAAACTTCTTGATCTTCACGGATTTAGGCGGTCTACCCAGCTAGACCGACAATAGCGCTATTGGAAATTGGACAAATTTTTGGAACCATGCATTTGGTAGACAATGTAAATAATACGAAAAATACAAAAGAAAAAAAAACACTTACCTAAATCAACGTAAATTAGGTAGGTATCTTATCTATGTTTAATTTTCCCGTCTAAATTGATCTTCATTACGTAAGGTATAACAACAACAACGACAATTAACAAACTAACTAACAACAACGACAATGTCAAACATCAACAATAAAGTTAGTTACCAACAAACACTACCTAAGTACTTATGTGTTGTGTTGTGACAGACAGTTTGACAGAACGAACTGATTTTGATAGTATCTACGATAAGGTGGGTACCTCGAGTATTTTTACCCTATGGTCAAACCATCTGGTTAAACCATCTGTGACCCCTGTGACCATAGTTCCCTAACAAAGAAACTTTAATCATGGATAATACAAAAAGACTTCAATTTCGTATTCAAAAATCGAAACGTCAATCAGTGTCAAAAATAAAAATGTGAGAAACATTCAAAACTATTTCACACACCAAAAGTACAAAACCAAACCATACAAAATTCCATCTCGTGATGCAGCTGTTACATGAACACAACACTGTCCCAGCCGTGAAGATGAACAAAATGGAGGCGTCGTCGGAGAACATAGAGGTGAAGGAGAAGCGGTCCTCGAGCGCTTCCCTGCGGCAGATGAATCCGGTGGCTAGCGGGGACAACATGGCTGTCATGAGCTCCGCACACAAACTGAAGGAGGACCTGCCGCCGCTTGTGCCTTGCTGCGAAGGGAAAGAACTGCAGGTAAGGGGGAAGAACTGAGTACAAGGTAGTACGTGTATGTACCAGTGGTAAAGAAGAGTCCACACAATCCAATTCCTAGCGGCATACCTTTTAGAATCATAACAGTTCTGTAGAACGGCTTGCCTTCGCATGTTCGCCATAATTTCACGCCTCGTCACTGGTGCATTGCACGCATATTGTAAGAAAATTTCTGTCAGAAAGATATAAGTAGGTACCTCCTAAGTCCTAATTAGAATTATTTTTCTAACTGTTTGCGGAAGGGGGGGGGGGGTCTAATACGAAATGTAAGCACCGAGTGTCTTCCGGCGACCGTCAGATTTTTTTTTAAAGAGATATGCGGCCGCCCATATACTTACGCCTCGAAAAACAGATACTCTAGCTAGCTAGTGTATTTGGTTACTACAGATGAAAAGCTAATCAAATACTTAATTATAATGTCATTTGTCATGTCTGAAATCAGGTAAGAGCTTAATATTATCTGGTTACGCTACGCCACTACAGACCGCAACATTTTTGATAATTGATGCTTAGTATTTACATGATGCAATATTTAATAAATGCTAGGATAGTTAATAAAGTTGGCAATTTCCGTAGACTTTGACTTTTCTTAAGAGTGTCAATAGCCCACGCGGGTCTTTTTATATTGTGGTTAGAGTTGTTTGTTATAATAAAATATGAGTAGGTATAGGTACCTACTTACCCTATCTAACCTATCCAAGGCTGTGCCTATACCGTCCTAATTCCTATAGGTAGTATCGGAGGTAGGTAGGTACGCAAACTTATTTCCGTTCTCCGAATTGACGTCGGGCGAAGGCTCTCGAACCAAATTGCCAGTCGATTGAGTGTATGTAGGAAATTTGCCCACTCAGCCACAACGTGTCCTGTCTCTGATGATAGATGGGATCCGTGCGGAATGTTTTGTTCGCCTTAAGCGGTTTATTGGGACCGGGCGCAGATTACCGTTCCCTTCGACTGTATTGGCGTTGCCTTCAATCAAACATGTTATAAGTAGGTCAGATTCTTACCTACAAGCGTTTGTAAAGGTCCGTTATTTTCGTAATTTTTTTTTATTAAATAGGTTCCTACCTAGGTATAGTTAGGTACCTATGCTGGAGGAAGAAATCTTTCAAAATTTGATAACTAACTGAAAATACTGTAAATAAAAACCATGGTATCTTGACCACCATTTCACTCATTCACTCACCTCGAACTTCGAACTTTCAACAGACAGCGCAGCGTCTAACCCCCTGAGGTACCTACCTATAGGTTCTACTGTATCGGAGGGGTCCACTTTATCTGGTTTCTTCCGAACGTAACTTCCGAAGGTAGGTAGGGAGGGTACCTCCAGAAACGGGGTATAAGTAAGTGGGTTTGTTTGTGTTGATCTTACACATTGACTTTTAATTTTTCAAATTGCAATAGGACGTTAATAATTTGTTTTCTGCATTAGATCAACGAAGACCTCGTGCGCAGCGGACTGTCAGCCATCTCGGTGAAGCACGACAGCGTCATACAGTGCTTGAGCATGCCGCGAGCTTGTGAGAGGATTCCAGTGGCACCAGGTCTAGTCAGAGTAAGCCAGAGAATGGTTTTACAGAAATAAAATATAATACCTAACCAAGGTAGGTTTATATATTCATAAGTGAGAGGTGATGAATCAGCGGTATTGAAGATATTACCTATGTTTGTTGAGCTCTTCAGTAACCTACCTACCTATCAATGAGGATAATGAAAGCTTTTCTGCTTTTCACAAAATTCTCTGATATTAAGCTAATTAAGAGCCACCAATTAGTGCCAACATTTAAGCAAATATTTAACATTACTTAGCTCTAGCTTACCTTGGAGATCCAACCAAACCCTTGAAATTATCTTCTAGTTCCCTTTCATATGATTAACTTTTATAATAATACTTAAGAAGGTAAGTATTGATGTTTTTTGTCCAGCATCGAAACTCGTTCCGTTGTCTCCAACGGCCGGATTTAAAGCGGGTGCCATATTTGCGACGCATGACACCGGACGAGATCGAAACTCTATTTCGCGGCTATGCAGACCCTCCAACACGTGGGATTAGCAAGAAGGGTAAGCAATAGACATGTATCTCTCCCTACCTACCTAAATAAAATCAGAAAATCTATTGATTTTTAAGCACTTTTTAGTTTATTGATGTCTTGTCATCAACTTTCAGAAAACAGGTCATTGATGCCATCGACAGACGAAAATGCTCGTACAAGAGACTTGAAGGACAAAGACGTTCGTATGCAAGATGAAGGTAACGCTCGTAAGTAAAATGAAAGTATCAGAAAGTCTAAATAAGTAGAGGTACCTATACCGCACCACCATCGCAGATGATTCTAGGGGCTCCGCCCCTACTTACGAGGAAACTGATCAACTGCAGCCAAAAAACCTGCGATGAGTAAGTACCGAAGATTCGCAATAATGTTACATTGGCTTGGGGAAGTCACGGTTACATTGTTACTTTGTATCTGCATGATTAAACGGTTGTGATACCTAGGCACAGAAACCCAGAACCTAGGGTAGGGTAGGTTCACGGCACTTTGGGACGCTGACTTTCAGGCTTACGCAGATACTTTCCGGGCACGGGTGCTTCGGAAAGTATCTGTGTCGGATAGGAAAGGAGGCGTCCGCACAGTGCTACCTAGTGCGGCGATGCGGAGGACAGTGCTCAGCACACCCTCGAAGTGTGTCCGGCCTGGTCTCCGCAGCGCGGCGCTCTGGCGGCTGTGATTGGGAGGGATCTCTCGCTGCCCAGTGTGGCACGGGCCATGCTGGCCACCGAGAGATCCTGGGAGGCGGTAGTCTCCTTCTGTGAGGAAGTCATCTTCCAGAAGCCTAGGCATCGGAGCGAGTTCGTGAAGAGGCTCATGCGAACCGGCTCCGACGCAGGCGTTTGGGCGTTAGGAGGAGGCGCTTTGCGCACCTCATACCGCTCTAACGTGGACCATGCGGGCGATGGGGGGTGACCTATCGCCCCCTGACCGTCTGGGGAAATGGCCAAAGTTTCCCGGCCATCTCCCAACCGCGAGAGGGGCCGGGTAGCCGGGCGTGCCACCGGGTCAATGGGGTGATTACAACCCATGGCCCGCCGTATGACCAACCGGTGGCGAGTAGGCAAGAGAAAAAAAAGGTTCACGGAACCTTAGGTAGGTACTTACTCTAGTATAGTGATAGACTCGACTTCCGACAGTTAATGCTGCAGTCGCTCTCCATCCCATATCAGAGACGAGATCGGGCGCAGAAGACGTGCCGGCGGGGATGAGGCTCCACGGCGCGCGCGCCAGGCTCTACACGTCCGTCCTTGCGGGCGCCACAGCCGGAGACCAACTCGAGTAAGTATCTCAGTACCTATATGCGATTCGGAATAAATTCCACATTGTAGTCCGTAAGCCCGCCACAATATTGCCTACGTCATATGACATCACGATGAAATGCATGGCACACGGTCGGAAATGTTGTGCTGAGCGAGGATCAGAAGATTATCGCAAATAAAATTGTGTCCTACATCTTGGCATGGACCACTTTGAAAACCGCAATTCTGACTACATGGAAAATTTCTCCCCAATTAGTCCCAACTAGTCCTACTTTTTCGGAATTAGTCCCAAAAAGGACTGAAAGATATAAGCGATTTAAATGGTCCATGCCAAAGCAAACCTTCATTTTGGCAGGGACAGGCTATATCTAGTGAACCTAAACACCTAGCCAGGATCTGATTATTCAAAAAAAATCTCCCTTTTTTATGGATCCCGCAATGCCTAGAATCAAAACGAAATGAAGCGCCGTTCAAAAAATATAAAGGAATGATTTGGTCCCTGCCAAAATCAACCTACATCTTGGCGAGGACTTTTGAACCAGGTCACCTAGAGAAAATCTGATTATTGGAAACGATTCGTGTAAATTAGTCCCAATTAGTCCTAAAGCCACAAAATTAGTCCCCCTTTAGTTTAGGAGAAATTCCGTTTTTTGATATAAGTACAGTCATGTACAAAAGCGTACAGTAAAAATTAATTACATAAAACTATTCCGTTCCGTAATGCGCAGTGTTCCGATTGTAAAACATTAAGCACGAACTTTCGTAGATTGAGGAATGCACAAACAGTATCTGTGAACATAAGTTTTACAATCGGAACACTGCGCATTGCGGAACGGAATAAAGTTTTAGGCCCATATTACACTATCATGTATATATCATCCGAGATATATGTTTACTTACTATCTTCGTCGGAGATAGCATCCGATAAATAATATATGGTAGTGTAATATGCTCATGCCCCCCCTAGCATGACCATCGAAACGCGATAATATGATATAGAGCTTTATCACGTTTAACTGCCATAAAACAATGGAATTTGACAGTCGAGTGTCGACAAAACGATATACCTATATCGTGTATTGTCGGTCATGCTAGGGGGGCAGCCCTTCCTCCCTCCAGTTAAACGTGATAAATCACTATATATCACGTTTCGGTGGTCATGCTAGGCTAAGAGGGAGGGATTGTAAGGGCGTTTTCCTACGAACAAACAATGACACGACACGATTGTCAACAGTGTTGCCAGAACGTACCAAAAAGTAGTGCTGACAACACTGTCGTGCAGCTTGTGAATCGTGTCGTGTCGTTGTTCGTGGAAAAACGCGCTAAAGCCGCGTTTAAATAGACACAAAAACATGTTTTCAATTCAATGTTTCCGAAATATCTATCTGTGTCATCCATTTGAAGCAAAATGGACGAGACAGGTACCTAAATGTTGCGAAACATGTTGTCTAAATGGCTCTTAACCAAGCCATACCACACCCAAAAAAAAATCGTTTTTGTCATACATTTACATGCTGTGTTGGCGTTCTAGCGACATAGTAGCTGGATTAGCGGATTTTTTAAATATTTTTGTAATTTAGTCGCTAAAAAAGTATAACTTACCTAATATATTTTAATGTTTTTAAGCAAAATTGTGAAAAATTGAATCCTATTACATATTTTCGTAGGTACCTACACCTTTGTTAATTATGTAGGTATTATTTGCCTATAATTATTAATAAATGAGTGCTTGATTTCATAAATTCGCTTTTATTTACACATTTTTTATCAAAACTATTTTAATATTCTAGTGACTTTTATCGATATTTTTAGTACCTACCTATTTTTTTCCAAATTTTTACACAAGTCAAAAGTTACTAGAAAAAAATGACAGGCATGAAAGGCAGTGTTGCCATTTTGTTTATTCAAATTTAGCATTTTTTCACCCCATTTTACATGTATATGTGAACTTGGCATTTTGCATATTATTTTTTTAAATTAGGTTTAATTTTCAACTTTCGTCTATGACAACATTTTACGGGAAAACGGCAACACTGAATTGGCACTTTATACTATATCTATGCACTTGGCAGGTGTTTGTTTTTTTCGTTCTTTGGTTATTTGGTCGGTTTATTTATTTTTATTTTAGAGTGGTTTTTTTTCACTATGAGACTTCTACGGTGAAAAAAAAACAGCTGTTCCATACAAAAGCTTTTTAAGAATTTTTTTTAAGTACAATTAAATACATAATGATGGCCAAATACATAAAAGTCCAATACCTTACTCTGTCAAATGAAACAGCTGATTTTTATACGGAAATGGTTTAATCAATCGGCTCACAAACAAAAAAGTAAGACGCCATCTTGGCTTTTTATTTTTTAATATTTCATTATTATTTTCTTGTCAAAATAGTACCAGAAACCGAGATTCATCAAAATCGATCCATAAACAAAAAAGTTGGCCGCCATCTTGGATTTTTTAAATTGCGTTGCTGTTTTCTAGTCAAAATAGTAGCAAAAACCGAGTTTCATCGAAATCGGCCCAAAAAAAAAAGTTGGCCGCCATCTTGGATTTTTTATATTTTTTTACATAGTGTTGCTGTTATCTTGTCAAAATAGTACCAAAAACCGAGTTTCATCGAAATCGGCCTACAAACAATAAAGTTGGCCGCCATCTTGGATTTTTATATTTTTAACATTGCATTGCTGTATTCTTGTCAAAATAGTAGCAAAAACCGAGTTTCATCGAAAAAAGTTGGCCGCCATCTTGGATTTTTTATATTTTTAAAATTGCATTGCTGTATTCTTGTCAAAATAGTAGCAAAAACCGAGTTTCATCGAAATCGGCCTACAAACAAAAAAGTTGGCCGCCATCTTGGATTTATATATTTTTAAAATTGCATTGCTGTATTCTTGTCAAAATAGTAGCAAAAACCGAGTTTCATCGAAATCGGCCTACAAACAAAAAAGTTGGCCGCCATCTTGGATTTTTTATATTTTTAACATTGCATTGCTGTATTCTTGTCAAAATAGTAGCAAAAACCGAGTTTCATCGAAATCGGCCTACAAACAAAAAAGTTGGCCGCCATCTTGTATTTTTTTATTTTTTTAACATTGAGTTGTTATTTTCTTGTCAAACTAGAAAAAAAAAACACCTGTTCCATACATAAGTACAATGCGTAGGTAGGTACTCCATCGAAATGTATGAAACAGCTGATTTTTTTTTTTATTTCAAGGTTAGTCCTACAATGAAAGTTGTACAGTTTGATGGTGTGATCAGCCCCAAGAGAGGTTTTAAATTAATTACAAATAACCATGTATAGGTACAAAGTTTCAAGTGAACCCATTGAGGGAGAAGATCACTCTCTACTCAAAATATTAATAGTTTCGAAAGAAAAGCAATATAACTCTAAAATTCAATTTTATACATGACCATTTCATACTTCTTTTGAAATTATTTTGTACGCGACTGTACATATTTTTGATATAGTCCAGGAGCCCGGGATCAAAATACCTCTAAGAAATCATTTTTATTTTATGACTTAAAAATTAAGGTTTTGAGTTTCGAAAATGCATAAAAGTTACGTATTACTTTACGTTATACTTTTGTTTTACATTATACGTTGTGTTACTTCATTATTTTAACACAAACACGCAAAAATAAAACAAGTTACAAACATCGTCACTAAATAGGAAGTCGGCTCCTGTACTATAAAAACCAAACTTTAATTCCGATTATCTCCTAAACTAAAGGGGGACTAATTTTGTGGCTTTAGGACTAATTGGGACTAATTTACACGAATCGTTTCCAATAATCAGATTTTCTCTAGGTGACCTGGTTCAAAAGTCCTCGCCAAGATGTAGGTTGATTTTGGCAGGGACCAAATCATTCCTTTATATTTTTTGAACGGCGCTTCATTTCGTTTTGATTCTAGGCATTGCGGGATCCATAAAAAAGGGAGATTTTTTTTGAATAATCAGATCCTGGCTAGGTGTTTAGGTTCACTAGATATAGCCTGTCCCTGCCAAAATGAAGGTTTGCTTTGGCATGGACCATTTAAATCGCTTATATCTTTCAGTCCTTTTTGGGACTAATTCCGAAAAAGTAGGACTAGTTGGGACTAATTGGGGAGAAATTTTCCATGTAGTCAGAATTGCGGTTTTCAAAGTGGTCCATGCCAAGATGTAGGACACAATAAAATTGGCCCGAAGCTTGAGAAAATCCTTCACTTCCGGTCAAAATTTTAAGGTTATATTTACGTCATGTGACATTTAGCCCTTCAATTGTAAGTTGTATAGTTACATAAGTCTGTCAGTTATGAAATGACAGACTTCTGGCCATTACAGAACTGACAGACCTATGTAATATCTCTCTACTTAACTATTGAAGGGCTAAATGATGCCATACACAACGGGTCTCGTACTGATGTCACATGACGTAAATATAACCTTAAAATTATGACCGGAAGTGAAGGATTTTCTCAAGCTTCCGGCCCATATAATTTGCGATAATCTTCTGATCATCGCTCTGCACAACATTTCCGACCGTGTGCCATGCATTTCATCGTGATGTCATAATGACGTAGGCAATATTGTCGCGGGCTTACGGACTAATAGGCTGAGTTCACACAGGGCCAACGGACGCCAACGACTGTCTCTGTCTCAATATAAATAAGCAAATAGAAAGGGAATGAATTGCGTTGATTCGTTGGCCTTCGATGGCCCGGTACCATAAGAATCAATTTATTCTTATGCCGGTACCTACCCAGGATTAAAAGGTGCCGGCACGGATCTTGGGCGTTTTGACGAATGACGCAAATTGACAAATTATACTCCCATCATGTACGAATTCGTCTATGCTCCCAAGTAACGCGAGTACCTAACGGAATCTGAAATTAGGGTAGGTAGGTAGGGTACAGACGGACCTAAAGATCCGTGCCAGGGTTATAAAAGAATCCTGTTCCACCCTTTGTAGCTAGCCTAGTGAGCCAACTCTAGCTTTTAATTGCCATAAGGTGCTTTTCAAATAAAAATAACTGCTTAAAAAACTTTCCCAGTGGCCTATCAGCAAACGAAGAATACGATACAAAAGTCCCGGAAGACCCCCTCGCCGAAGACGAAGTCCAATTGGCTGAAGAACTCCAAATCATTCTGCCCCCTCGATGCGAAGATATCGCAACAGAGTCGAGGGCAACCACCGCATCCAACGATAGCTGACAACCGATTCCCAACCATAAAGTTATGAACTTTGAACGACAAATCACGTATTCGGGTTACAATGTAATAAGGTTCATAATCTAATGAAACATTTAATTAGTCCACGCAGTGTTAGCCTTAAAATTCGAATGATTATTTATAGGCTAATACAAAATTCTATGAAGAGATTAGCGCGTATCATCATGTTCACAGATTGGATAATAAGAGATATATTTAAAGATTTATAATTCTTTGTTTTATTTAAGTAGGTACAGTGGTTTATATAAACAGGTTTATTTGTACCAACAACCTCACAGAATTAGATTACTAATGTCATAAACATCATTTGTTCTACAATTTTTTATACAAATGTCTGAACAGCTTATAGAGTTTTGTATGAAAAGTCAATTTTTGAACAACTTAATGTTGTTTATGATGTTAGTAATACACTCCTCCGAGGTTGTTGGTTTTATAAATTACCCGGTATAAGTAGAACAGTTATTTCGCCTAAAGAATATCCCGGGTTTTCACAAAAATAGCTTCGACACCTAGGCCCGTTTTAAAAACCGCTCTCTCAACGTTGAGAGCTATCTTCAGATCATATTTTGAGATCCTGTGCTTATAGGGTACAGCGGTTAAAATTTATTTTCCACCCTCAAGGGAACAGCCAATGGTACAAAGGGGTAAGAAACTGCTATCGAGAGCTATCTTGAGATCATACTTTAAAAGTCTTGAGATGCTGTTCTCATAAGAATCAGCATCTCAAGTATGATCTCAAGATAGCTCTCAACTTTGAGAATGGTTTATGAATACAAGCCTAAGATTCTCGTTGTAAGTAGGTAGATCTCTTCCTCACTCTCTTGTAGGCAAGTCAATAAAACGAAGCATTATAAGTGTGAATTTATATTGAATGACCTTTCTACAATATAATACAGCAGACTGTAACATACCACACTCCTTTCGCTCAATATACAAAGAACTTATAACAATTAGAACCCATACAGAAATTATAAACATTTTTTACATCTTGGTGCGTTACCTATTAATTTAATTGCACTTAATTTTTAATCTAATCGAAATAATTGCGTTGTCAATATTATATAAATGTACTAAGACTAAAAACTCTTTCAAAACTTGTTTTTTATATAAAGCTTCCTCAAATGTATTTTCATGACGTACTTCTAAATAGGTTTACAGACGGTTTTCGTTACTTAAACATTAAATCGGGTCCTAAAATCTGTATAACATAATAAAGCGGTCTCTTCCCAGTAGTTCCGGGGCAGCTGTTTAAATTTCCCAGTAGACCCACGACTTCTCCTTTTTTACATACTGGTTCTATTACGGTATTCTACTGATAATATACCCATAAAGCAAATATTCTTCAATACCATTTGTGAAACTAACTAATTTTGTGTCTAATTTGAAGATGTATTAAAATAATGTCACATACGCACCGCAATTTAAATCCACAAATTATACAAAAACATGTATCACAAAATAAAGGTGAGATTAACACAAAAATAGTACCATGTTCATATACACATCACTTTTATGAGGTTATTTCTTAATACAAAAATCAGTTGAGGCAAGAAATAATGATATAACGTACACCAAAAGTATTACAATAGATAGACGATACTCGGACTAAGAGATGAAACTGTGACTAAACCTAATAATCAACATTAGAGCGCTTTCATATATTTTCACTTAGAAGCGCTGCTGTCCTTATCCTTACATAATGACAGACGCGCGGCTAACGCGCGACCGCAGCGCTGTCAAACACAGTCATTTCGCCTACAAAATATCCCGGCTTTTTACAAAAATATCTATAGTATCTTAGTCTGTAGGAGTATTGCTCAGTGAAACACAAGTGCTCGACCCTCGACCGCGTTTCCGTGAAGTTCCGTTGAAGTTGTTCCATAATGGAACTACTGATTTCTTTTCCCAGAGGTTCCATTAACTGGAGTACTAGTTAACGGAACCTCTGGGAATGAAAATCTCATTAGGCCAGTTATTTATTCGCAATCACATTCGCAGTTCGCACACATAGACATCACGTACAGGAAATCTCAAGTCCAACCGGATTATAGTTAAACAGAACAGAACAAATGATGGAGCGGTTCGGGAACTCTACATTTTAGACAGATACGATGATCGTCAGTGCAACTTCTGTACATTAATCGGTAAAACTTGAATTTGCACAAAGATAAACTAAGTAGACATACTTACCACTTGTGTGTCTTTTAATACATAACTAGTTTGACTATAATCTGCAAGTCTCATCCTTAGTCCGAGTAATCTTAACAAAAGAAGATGGTCCCCGATCTAACTACTACGGAATCACATCGAAAGCCGCATCGATTTAAGCCTGGTTCACACTTATCAATGAAGGTTTTGAGGCAGATCGTCACTTTCGCAAATGGTCATCGCGAAAAATTTGGTATTTTTCGCAAATGGTCACTTTCGCAAAACGTCACTTTCGCAGAATGTCATTAATTTTTTTTCTTTTTTCTCAAAATTGTGAATGACATTCTGCGAAAGTGACGTTTTGCGAAAGTGACCAAATTTTTAGCGAAGACCATTTGCGAAAGTGACGATCTGCGTCAAAACCATCAATGAAGTCACAGTTCCGGCACCGTGATTATTATTCTTTCATACATTCTCTATGAACGCGACTACGCTCAGTGTCAGTGCGTGCAGTCAAACGCGTGTAAGTGTAATTCCTTTATCATACTTATAATATAATATTCAACACAATGTGAATTATTGTTCAGAATAAATTGATTTGATTTGATTTGTTCATAGAGAATGTATGAAATAATTAATTAAATATCACGGTGGCGGTACTGTGACGGACTGATGTGTGAATCAGGCTTTACCGTGAAAACAACTTCACGGCGGCAGCGTCTACTAAGAGCAATGCAGAGATTAAATAACTGAATACTCTCACTTATAATAATGAACATAAGGTTCAATTCAAAGACATTACGACATGGGAGGACATACTGATGAACTGATAAATCAAAAATTAAGGAAAGCCATTGAATTACAAAAGAAGTTTCTCTCTACCGAAGTCTCAAATATAATAATATCTGCACTGCACTTTGTAGGCATCAGTAAATATAATCGTTATGTACATTAGACATACAATATTGGATTTAATATTATGTACAATAATCGGTTAATTGGTATTGTACTTCGACTGTTATGATAGTACACAGATGTAAACTAAATTTAAACCAAAGCAATTGACAAATAAGGTTGGTTTAATAATCGACTTAAAAAAAGTAGTTGAACTTATAAAATAATTATTCACATCTAAATTAAAAGCATTTTGCTAGAAGGCTATATGTCTGGCTACCACTCCCTAAGTTAAACTAAGTTTTTAACTTTGTATTTAGCGTGCTCGCACACGACATACTAAAAGCTGTTTGGTGCCCTTATAAAACCGAACAGATAGGTACATGCACACGACCGAAAACTATTATATTACCCTGAAAACCACCACATGGCTAAGATTTTTTATTTTGTATGGAAAACTGCAGTGACTACTCTAGACGTAAATGGACTAGTGTTTTCGATAACCGATCCCATTAATAGGTAATAGGTACAATAACACACTTTGGTTCTATGGTTGCCATGCCTCGCAGTTTATCATAAAAAGGTTTTTTTTCAAGTGGTGGTTTATAATAATTTTCCTGGGTTGTATAAATGGTATCGTATCGTATCTACTATATTTGGTTTTAAGAGGGTATAACTAAACATCCTGTATAATTTGTGACCAATCACTTGTCATTTAAAACCAATAGAACAAAATAATTTATTACTTAATTAATACAAACATGTACTACGAATAGTGTTACAAAAGTCTAGTCTACGAATCGATAACAAGTCCTACTAAAATAGGTCTGTCCAAGAATCTTATATTAATATTCTTAATATAAGATTCTTGGGTCTGTCGTGTTCGTTTGACGTTTCTTATTTCGTGAGTGGTAGTCAGAAAAACATTTGACAGGCATGTTTTCTTGCAAGTCTATATCACTGTGTCAAACATAAGTTGGCAAATTGAAGGACATCACTATTATTTGTGTTTGTGGTTAAAAAAATGAGTTCAAGTCTTTATTTTCGTAGAAAAAAACAAGATGTTTGTTGTACCAACAAAAACCAATTGATATTTGACACATTAGTTCCAAAATTTGGAACATACACATTTATATCTTACACACTTGCATACTATAATAAGAGTCAAAGTGCTAGTACATAATACTTTAATTTGCAGGCGTGCATTAAGCTGTTACATTACAATACGTAATTTTAACAATCAAAATTGCATTCACACAAAGTCTTCATTCAAATGGGATCCGATTAGAAACTCCGAATTTCTAACTATCTTACAAAAGGAGGTAAACATTAAATTAATCATAATAATTATAAAAAAACTCATTTCCTCTATGTAATCATCGTTTTTAAACAACATAAAAAAATAATCAAAACATTTCGATAAGTATAACAAACGATCTAAATTTCTTTTTTTTAATTAAATAATGGAATAATTGATTTCTTATTTGTGTGACAAATAACTTGTTCACTTGTTTCGCTAACTAGTAATAGTCCTGTTTGCCACTGTCCGAATGTCTGAGCACCGTCACTATTTCGACACGATATTCGATACTGCCCATGGACAAAGTTTCATTTGTAAAAAAAAACGATTCAAAAGATAGATTTGACGTTAAAAAGCGATGGTCAGCGAAAACTTATGTCAATCTATATCTTTCGATAGCTTAGTTCGTTATCGCTTTTGCAAATGCGACTTCGCCTGGGGCCTAGTTCGCGTGGAAGTATGCTGATACAACGGCCTGGGCGCTGGTTACTTAACTTAAATGGCATCGGTATCCTCATCTGGAATAGAAATTAGAAATAGAAATAGAAATAGAAATAGAAATAGTTTATTTATTTTTCACCACAAACAAGCAGTAACAGTAGTTTTAAATACAATAACAAGGTATGACAAATTACATTACTTGTTTGTGGAGACTGGAGATCTATGAAAAGTATCGAAATACTCGTGTTACGGACCCCCAGGTCTCCACCCTATAATATTATTCAGTAATTATACCCAGCATAATGCGTAGGGTTAACTCATTACATCATAATTTATTATATAAGTGCAAATAGACTGGTTCGTTTTAATTGCTCAAAAGATTTTCAGTTTGTTGATATGATAAGGTCATTAGCCATTCAGTTATGGTCTTTTTGCATTCATACTTATTCCTACGGTATATAGCAAGCAATTTATTAGCTTTGTTGTACAATCTAGTTCCCTGATAACAGAAAAACTTGTGCATGAATGCTGTTTTAAATGCTTCATTGCAACATACATTGCGACATGAACGTCTGCTATTAATCAATACGTCACTATATTCCACCATTTTATGTTGCTTAATTATCACATTTAATATATATAACTGGCGTACTGTAAGAACCTCGGCATCTTCATATAATATTACAGTTGGATATAAAATTGGCTTGAACAAACATATTTTGAGGATCATCCTTTGTGCCCTTTCAATTTTTATAAAACGACTCTTCACTGCCCCACCCCAAACAGTAATGCAATATAATATGATCGACTGACATAAAGTTATGTACACATATTTTAAGGTCTTACCATTTGTGATATGTCTCAGTTGCTTAAATAGGAGCGTTTTACCTACCATTAAAACGCATATTGTGTCTGAAGCCTTATTCGAAGCCTTGGTAAACAGATTGAGAATAGCGAAGCCTTTCCGTTACCGTTCAGCATCATTATTATAGGTCTATCTTACTAAATTACGTCACATCCGCATCCGTGTAACGTCATATCTCACCCCCACCATGTTCACCAGGCCGCCGCCATTGCGAGTTTCCGCGCTCATTGCAGTCTCAAAATCTGAAAAATACCTTTACAACTATTGCGCATTAAATGCATACCAGGCAGCCCTTGAAGGTAGGCTTCGAATAAGGCTTCAGACACAATATGCGTTTTAATGGTAGGTAAAACGCTCCTATTGTGTCCTATTCGCCGTTATTCGAAGCCTTGGTAAACAGATTGAGACATTGTTTGTTATCGCCTGGTGAACAGGGACAGGACGCCAATGTGACACTCTTAATTATCATAAATAGTTTATTTCTCTTAAAATTGATTTTAATTTAGATCAAAAGAAAGCTTTCTTTAAATAGTAAAGGGAAGAAAAAAAAAATAATAATAATAATAATACAAAAAAAAAACAATAATTAAAACTGAAATAAAGTCCATTGACAAATCAGATCAGCTTTAAATAAATTCACATAATTTTTTTACTTAAACTCACAATATTTTAGTCGTGTTATCGTTTGATATGACTGCTGGTTGACAGTGCATCTCTGCTTAAATCGCGTCGATCGCCTACTTCAAAATAATCTGGGACAAAACAACGTTTTCTTCGCAGATTATTTTATTACAAATGTGATATCAGTTGCTGCACAATTAATTCACTTCAAGATACAAACCTTACCAAATCTTTGAGCTTTTGCTCTGCAAAAAAAATCTTTATAAAATCCCTAACTGGATTTGGATATCATAATAAAATAAATCTTTGTGAACGCGGTCACAAAGTTATTACTTTTATATTAAATACTTGATTAAATTAATTTAATCGTAAACTGCGAACTGAAACTCAATAAATACCTACCCAAAAATAAACGTTATACGACTGATTTAAGCCAAAGGTAGGCGAACTACCTTTGGTGTTACACACTTAGGCCGACTACCTAGCTAGCTAGAGTGTCTGTGTGCGCCACTGTCTGCGACATCTTGTTGTGTCGCGTCTAACAAAAACTTTATGTGTGGGCAGAACAAGCACTAATGTCAGACGTTAGTGTTATATAAATTGCTATCGAATGTTAATTAACATTTACAAGGTCATTTGAATTTTTACACTCAATAAAAACATTTAGTACCTATTCGATTGGTCGACACCCAGCAGCTCTGTTAGCCCAAAACAAAAACAAAACATAATAATAATAGGTAAGTAAGGATACTTACTTAGGTAAGTACCCACTACACTTAACTGTAACATTTTTAATTATCATCGCAAAATTAACATTGGGAATCAAAATACTAGGTAAAGACTAGAATAGATATAATAGATGAAATTAAAAGATGTATTAAAAGAACAAATATGACAGTACTGTATACCAAAGAAAGGAATAATTATTTAGGAAAGAAATATGACTTTTATTATTCCAACATGTCTACTTTCTGTAAAGAAAGTTTCGTTTTTTATAGGTAAAGGTAAGTAAATGATTTTTTTTTTTTTTTTTATTTTTTATTTTTTTTATCAATCTATAAAATAAATATTAAAGTTTCTAAATGTCATGGTTTCTATGGCCATCGGAAAAGCTGCACGCAGCATCAACTTTATATTTGTTTTGAACTGGAATTGAATTTCTAACAATATAGCAAAAATGTTGCATAATTATCAATAATAATAGTAATAATAATTAATATAATAGCATTTAATTATACAAATCAAATCACATAAATACTTTGGAATCATCCACCAAGAAGATTACCTCTATTATCTAACAAATCATGTATCATCACCCGCATAAATAAACAATATTTAAGTAACTTATTAGCAGACACCAACCAATATAACATCAGAGCGACAGTGTTTACAACAACTAACTAATGTCAAAGTGCTTAAGTGTATTATTTTAAAGTTATTTCCAGAATATGGTACATGTTATGGTAGCTAAATAGAAGTGTTTTCATATTCTACTGAAATATTCAACAAGTACTTAAGTAGGTGTATAACAAAATGTCAACCTACACCGTGCTATGATTTTAATCAAAATATAGAATGATTCAATCGAGGTCTGAGTAAAATCGAGATTCCCCCACGAATTTAATAGGGTTTACATCACAAAACATATAGGTACATGTGAAAGTGATTTTTTAAATTCATATCTAAATAAATAATAAATAACAACGTGGTCAAAGTAAAATAAAAACTAGCACTTTATGTATCTATGTACACAAACATTATTACACGCCCCCGGCTAAAATAAATCGGCTATCAATGCACTTTGTAATAAAGCCAACATCATCAGACTTAAATTTTCATAAAATTTAAAATGTAAAACAGGCACAACCCTTGCAGTAACCACTTAACTAAAACGAGCTAGGATATCTGATCTGTCATCGGTCTCATGAGACAATATCAGTCTTCAAAGAATACAAATGAATATAAAAAGTTCAAACAAAACATAATATCCGCTACAGTTATTTTGGTTACAGTGTAGCCAAAAGGGACACAATAAATAGGTTAGATTAAAACTGACCTTTTGATCACAAAACGGCAAAATAAAGCGCGAGCTGAGCGAGCGCATCGAGTGTGCCACGGCAGCGGCCAGTGAAGCATCAGAACGCAACTGTTGGTGAACCTTCTTTGCGACACCCGGACTTTGCACCCGGTTCGATATTTTTAATAAAGACACATTTTAAATAACAGGAAAATATATTCATTGAAATATTTCAATCAAAATAACTTGTTGCCACTGGCCCACGGTTATAAAAATTAATATTAATAAATAACTCCCCAAAGAAACTTTCAAAATCCTTCTGGTTGTTCTGTAAGCAGCAACTAGTGGTTGTTAAAAACATGGAGCTTATGTAAATAAAGATTTATTTCTACCATTCATTCATTGGTGGTGCCCACTAGAAGTACGGGAATATCTTGGATGATCCCCTTTTTGAGTTCCTCTCCCTCAGGGATTAAGGACAGTGTTTATACAGAATAATTAAATAAAATAATAAGATAAAATGAGTTAAACTATGTACATATCGACGGTGCCTGGACGGTGCTCATCAAAAGCAAACCGAAATAATTTATGTCAAAACATCAACCGACGGTGTTCCGGAGCGACCGGCCGAATTTATGTTAAAACCATAATAAATGTTTATCGAATGTAAATATATTTATTGACATTACATAACTATATGTATAATGACGGTGTCCATCAGAGGGCGACCGAATTTATGTTAAATAGTAAGATACTTAAGTATCTTACTATTTAACGGTATCCATCAGGAGTGACCGCCAGAGTTCATATCAAAGTCTCAATCAACGGTGCTCAGAAGCGACCGGATGAATCCATATTAAAAATATTGTTACAACTCACAACATGTGGGGATTACTACCATAGAGGAAGTAGACAGCATGTTTTAATTATAGCAAATTATGTAGATACAACTTTTCATAAACTTGTGTCAACGGTGCCAGGAGCAGCCGATAGACCTTCCCCGGTCCAGTTGCGGAACAAGCTGGAACCGAGGGGTATAATGATAATAGAAAGTATCTAATTGCAATTTAAAATAGATTTTTATTTTAAAATTATTACCACAATTTATTTTATTAATAACTAGCTATACCCGACAAGCTTAATATACCACACATTTATTCAATCAAAGGTTAAAACACGTTTTTTTTTTTTTTTTTTTTTTTTGGGGCCAGGACAATCGGTCCTTCAAGCTTCATCACAACCAAATAAATGGTTTTGGAAAGCATAGAAAGCAAATATAAAGCATTCATTTTTATTTATACACAACACAAGACAAGATTAGTACCTACGCTCATTTTACTGGGAATTGAAACCGAGTAATTTTGCGCATTGATATCGTTTAAATGTAATATAAATATATACGTATAAATAGTAACGTATAAATGTTTTTATTAAAAACCAATATAAAGGCAACATTCTTTTGCAAAACCCTGAACACTTATTTTTGCTCAAAGCGCCTCGTTACGTATTATCACAAAGCAGTAGCTTTTCTCAAAAAGAAAAAAAATAATAATAATAATAATTGAATACTCGTTCAAACGACTACGGCTAAACAACATCTCGAAATAAAATAGGGCGCAATGGTAAATCTCATCACTGGTCAAGTAAAACTATGAGTCGAACGAAATGCCGGATAGCGCCAGGATGGCGCCAGGATTCAAGCTGCATACACTACCTCATATTTTGAGGAACACAATTGAGGATTTGTGTGCTCAGCTCACATTCAACACAATATAGCTTTACCAACAATGAATAGGAATCTTACGAA
This sequence comes from Agriphila straminella, assembly GCA_950108535.1. Taxonomy (NCBI): domain Eukaryota; kingdom Metazoa; phylum Arthropoda; class Insecta; order Lepidoptera; family Crambidae; genus Agriphila; species Agriphila straminella. Next base: position 4,851,969 of record OX467306.1, on the reverse strand, counting down.
ACATGTTTTCCGTAACGTAAAAATTTTCATAAGCATTAAATTTGTCAAAATTATAACCTTTTAGCAGATCGCATAGGCCAAAAGCGAATAAAACTCATGAACGGCAATTTAACGAATGTTAGAATTAACAGAAAATATTTTTCAACATATCGTGGGTAGAATCATACCATTATAAAATATGGAAAAATTTCACTGACCTTATGGCGAGGCGTTAGATTACCTCAATTCAATTCAAATCCTGCGTTGTATTTACTGTAAATCCATGCCCTCGCCTTCGTTCTCTGCTACTCCGCGATCGAATATGACGAATGACGACGAAAACGGAGACGACACAGAGTCGGACCCAACTAACACTGATTTTACGTATGGTTTTAAAATTTCTACGCACATGCATTTTTAATAAACGAAAATAAATCGTAAGATGTTACTTTTCAACAAAAATATGCAATTTAAAATCTAAATTACGAATTAAGAATTTCACGAACGCTAACAGCGTTTGACCTACTTTAGAAAACTTTAAAATTCGAATGCTAACAGCATTTGACCTACTTAGGAAAATTTTTAAACTTCGAACGCTAACAGCGTTTGATTAGATGTGAACGGTTGCGAAAAAAGGACGCCAATGAGCGCGGAAACTCGCAATGGCGGCGGCCTGGTGAACATGGTGGGGGTGAGATATGACGTTACACGGATGCGGATGTGACGTAATTTAGTAAGATAGACCTATAATAATGATGCTGAACGGTAACGGAAAGGCTTCGCTATTCTCAATCTGTTTACCAAGGCTTCGAATAACGGCGAATAGGACACAATATATATGTTAATTTTCTGACCTTTTTAGATAAGCTGGTAATATGTTCTTGGAAAGAGAAGGTGTTATCTAAGGTTACTCCGAGATACTTAATGCTTTGCACGTGGTCAAGTGCTATACATGAACAGAAATTTAAAGGGGGATATGAACAATTATGAGCTATTAATTTTTTATCTGGTATATCACGTGATTGTTTAATATAGAAATGCATATACTTTGTTTTATTTATATTTAACGTTAGAAAATTTAATGCAAGCCAATGGCAAACTATATTAAGACCTAGTTGAGCTTTAACATAGACTTCCTCCCAAGAGTTACCGTAAAAAGTTAGGGAAGTATCATCAGCGTATGCTATAATTTGACAGTTTTCAATTTCTAAATTGCACAGTTCGTTTATGTAACAAAGGAACAGGGTAGGTCCTAAAACGCTACCCTGCGGCACACCAAAGTTTATAGAAATATCATCACTAATTACTTCTCCAATTTTTACCCTTTGTGTTCTATTGCCAACATAATCTTTCAACAGGAGTAGAGGTAGACCACGTATTCCAAGGTATTCAAGCTTTTCAATAAGTAATGGTAAAGAAACCGTATCAAACGCCTTTCTAAGGTCCAAAAAAATGGTTAAACAACGTTTTCCACTATCAAGTTTTTGTGCTATATAATTTGTTAAATCGTGAACGGCATCACTAGTCGACTTTCCCCTTCTAAATCCATACTGAGCCTTTGATAACAATTCGTTAGTTTCTAAAAATGAACAAAGTTGGAAATTAATAATTCGTTCTAATAATTTTGAAAAAGTACTCAATATGGCAATAGGTCGGAAATTATCTACTGAATTTTTGCAACCAGACTTATGTATAAGTATTACAACTGCCTTCTTTAAGGCATCAGGAAAGGTTCCAGTTCTAATGCAGGTATTAAATATATGCGTGAGATGTGGTACTATAATATCTTTGATCAGTTTAAGTGTTTCAACTGTAATGGTATCATATCCAGCGGAACAGTCACTTTTCAGGCTGCTTAATACGGTTTCCACCTCGACACAGCTAGTCTCATTAAGTACAAAAGAGTTAATTGGAGGGTCTCCTTTAATCCCGAGTGGCGCTATAGAAGTTGGTATCTTGTCTGCCAATTCTTTACCTATATTAGCAAAATAAGAGTTAACAGAGTTAACAGAATCAGTTTTAGTTTCACGCAATTGTAAAAGTTCATTAGGTATGGATTTATCATTTTGACGACCAGAAATAGAATTTATTGACTTCCATAACCGTTTGCTATTATTACCTGCAGAGTTAAGTAATTGTGTTTCATATTTTCTTTTTACTGATTTAAGAAGGTTGCTACAATAGTTTCTGTACCGTTTATATATAACTTTTAAAGTGTCATCGTCAGGTTTTTTTTTCATCTTAATGTACATCTGATCCCTATTTCGCAAGCATCTCAGTAAGCCAACCGTCATCCATGGTTTAAGGGTAATTTTTCTACATGGTATTATAATTTTTAAAGTGTTATTTAAGATTATATTTGATAGTACGCGAACAAATAGGCTAGTTATATCATTTATATGTACATTTTCATCGTAAACAAATTGAAATGATTCATTTTGACAGTCGGATAATATTCCTTTATGATTAATCTTTCGCATATTGCTTTCAATGTTATTAGCACCAGTTGCTTTAAATTTTAAACAAAAGAGCGTAGCTTCATGGTCAGTTATAGCAGTTTCTATGATAAATGTAAAAGATATGTGATTTGTTTTTATTATGACATGATCAAGACAGCTTTTCTTTCGCGTAGGGTAGTAGTGCGCTGGTATAAGACCATTATAAGCAATAATATCAAGGTATTCTAATGTTTTTTCATCACAATTTAGTAGATTTATATTTATATCTCCCATTAAGATAACATTTTTATAAGTTTTCAAGCTTTCAAATAATCTTCTTAAGGCGTGTAGAAATACATTTATGTTTTTGAATTCAGATGGTCTATAAATGGCTACTATAACTGTCGTCGCATCCAACACAATCAACAGGCAGTTACACTCCTGCATTTCAGGAATTAATATTTTGTACGATAATTTCTTGTCTATAAAAACAACAACGCCATCATTCTGGTTGTAGTTTTTTTCGGTACAAAAAGATTCATACCCCTCTAACGTTGGTAATGGTCCTTCACATGATAACCAACATTCAGAAAGAATTATAATATTACTCATGAAAGCAAGCCGATTTAATAAAACACAAAATTCATCAAAATTTTTTCGAATACTACGGATGTTTTGGTGCAATATTTTTAAGTATAACTTTGGGTTTTGTATGATCCTTAAACAGTGCTCTGGAGAACACTTCATACTCTCAGATGCACTGTAGTTATCTATAGAATTTAATAAATAGTTAGTATCAGCGAATTTAAATATAGATAAATAACATCAGAGAATTGAGCCAATAAATAAAATCGAAATATACAAGCTCATATCTTGCCAAGATCATAATATACCACACAGAAATGCTTTTAGTATATGCTATTACCAAAAACAAATAGAAAGCACAATCCTTAAAAGTTAGCCAATTGAAAGAGTACTTTTTAAAGAGATTAACATTATCATTTACATTTGCGTAATAAAATAAATAACAAAGATGTGTCAAGACATGACAAATGCAACCACAGCTTAGGTATTGTATATGTAGTCTTAAAGCACGTATGATTCTCAAATTTAGCTTATTCAGTACAATACACATCAAATCAACAACATAAGCAGCAGCACTAATAAGAAGAAATCTATAACTAGTACATATTAAAATATTAAGAATTTCTAAATCGTATAAGTTACTTAACCTTACCGCAAGCATAAAAATACATATTTTAAGCAGTAGCGACATTTTAGACAAGAAGTTTAACAAAGCAATATAATTAATAAGAAATTTTAGATACTTTAAGTTAATGAATAGAAATAGTCATTGTTGTAACTTTAAATTTTTTAAACATTCCTCTGATTTAATTGTGATAATTTTGTTGTTTTCTTTATTTTTGCGGAGTAATATTTTCCCATTCGAGTACCAGCAGAAATTATAATTATTTTCTTTAGCATATTCTTTGGCTTGATATAATATCCTTTTTAAAGAAAAAGGAATATATTCATCCACATAAATGGGCTGTTTTTCCGCTAATAACCCAGTATTCAATGTGTTCAGTTTGTCTGCCACTATGCGGCCTCTATTGAAGAAGCGTGTCTTTGACAAGAAATCATTTTTAATGCTTACCGAGCTAAATTCCGCAACTATGGGTCTTATACTTCCCATTTTTGCCGGTAATCTATATATATCACGAACATCGCAGGACTTGATATTCATTTCTACAGTATTTGCAATCTTCGATACTATCAAAAAGAGATCTTCGATTGTTTCATTTTGCTTCATAGGTGCATTTTTTATTTCTAAGGCTGAAGATCTTCTAGCTGCTTGATTTTCACCTATTTGAGTTTCCAAACAAATTATCTTTTCACGATCTTTGTTTCTTTCCGTTTCTAATATAGTAACTTTTTCTTTTAATATTTCATTCTCATTATGTAGAAAATCCATTGACTTTTCTATCTCAAAGTTCACTTTTTGTATTTCATTAAATTTATCCTTCATATCCTTCACCTCTGCCATAATTTTCGCGAAAGCCGAGTCCTGTTCCGATTTCCAGGCTGTTAACATTTGGATTAGTTCTTGTTGAGATGCAAAGAACGTATCTGTTGACAGTATAGTATTTACTCCCGATTGAGGAGATTCTTCGGTACGTAAACGCTTAGATGAACGCTTTGCACTGGGCGAGTTATTTTTAGTGTGCATAGATGAAACGTCAGGATCCGATTGAGATAGTGCACGAGGTAACGCTGCTTGTACAGGTGGAGAGCGGGGAAGTTTAGGCATCTTTAATGGTCAGGAAGTTCAGTAGATATTGACTTCTTTGCTCAAGTGAATAAGTATTAAAATTCCTCGTATTAGTTTGGATTACCCAGTCCGTAACAGTCGTCGTAGCAGGGTCTCGTAGCACTAGTACTTGATTATTAAGATTACACCATTCGTAGCAGTCGTAGCAAGATGTCGTAGCACTGGTACAACTCCGTAGCCGCTATTTAAATTATGATTTGCTATTTTGTCACTTGACTAATGACTTCGATGGCTCAGTGGGGCAGCTAGCAGAAACAGCAACACTCGCTTTACGGCACAAGTTCAAACCCACGCCGGAGCACCAATGCCGATCGACATAGCCCTAGGGCTCCGCAGAACACACCGAATTTATAAACTCAAATATTAATTTAACAAAATACAGTGGGCACGTCCACACACTTTCGCGGTCCGAGGGGGAAGGGGAAATTATTAATACATTAGCTCGTTCAAGGATTAATTAGTGAGGTTATTAGGATTAGTGAGATCTTAACACAGATATCAGTTATCAGTTTACAAACGCACATTCTTTCGAGCACATACTGACTGTAGGTAATTTAATTTTTACTTTTATTCCCACGACGAAACGCCAAGCACCAAATTCACCAAAACCTCGTAACGAACTAACTTTTCGAAATGGTTGAAATAAGTTTTTTTTTGCCCACCGTGGCGTGGCGCCTACTCCGCCGCTCATAACTTGTGGTTGCTGGTGAGCCACGTGAGCCCCTCGTACAGTAATGTGCACGTACCGTGGCGTGGCGCCTACTCCGCCGCTCATAACTTGTGGTTGCTGGTGAGCCACGTGAGCCCCTCGTACAGTAATGTGCACGTACCGTGGCGTGGCGCCTACTCCGCCGCTCATAACTTGTGGTTGCTGGTGAGCCACGTGAGCCTCTTGTACAGTAATAATGTGCACGTACCGTGGCGTGGCGCCTACTCCGCCGCTCATAACTTGTGGTTGCTGGTGAGCCACGTGAGCCCCTCGTACAGTAATGTGCACGTACCGTGGCGTGGCGCCTACTCCGCCGCTCATAACTTGTGGTTGCTGGTGAGCCACGTGAGCCCCTCGTACAGTAATGTGCACGTACCGTGGCGTGGCGCCTACTCCGCCGCTCATAACTTGTGGTTGCTGGTGAGCCACGTGAGCCCCTCGTACAGTAATGTGCACGTACCGTGGCGTGGCGCCTACTCCGCCCCTCATAACTTGTGGTTGCTGGTGAGCCACGTGAGCCCCTCGTACAGTAATGTGCACGTACCGTGGCGTGGCGCCTACTCCGCCGCTCATAACTTGTGGTTGCTGGTGAGCCACGTGAGCCCCTCGTACAGTAATGTTCACGTACCGTGGCGTGGCGCCTACTCCGCCGCTCATAACTTGTGGTTGCTGGTGAGCCACGTGAGCCCCTCGTACAGTACTGTGCACGTACCGTGGCGTGGCGCCTACTCCGCCGCTCATAACTTGTGGTTGCTGGTGAGCCACGTGAGCCCCTCGTACAGTACTGTGCACGTACCGTGGCGTGGCGCCTACTCCGCCGCTCATAACTTGTGGTTGCTGGTGAGCCACGTGAGCCCCTCGTACAGTAATGTGCACGTACCGTGGCGTGGCGCCTACTCCGCCGCTCATAACTTGTGGTTGCTGGTGAGCCACGTGAGCCCCTCGTACAGTAATGTGCACGTACCGTGGCGTGGCGCCTACTCCGCCGCTCATAACTTGTGGTTGCTGGTGAGCCACGTGAGCCCCTCGTACAGTAATGTGCACGTACCGTGGCGTGGCGCCTACTCCGCCGCTCATAACTTGTGGTTGCTGGTGAGCCACGTGAGCCCCTCGTACAGGCCGTCGCCGGACGTGGCGCACGACGGCTGCACGTACCAGTTACGGTCGCGGATGCGTGTCAGACCTAGCTTTTCTTGTATCTCGTGTGGCTTCATTGCTGAAAGTATAATAATTGATTTGTTAAAGCGATATCGTTATTTATTGATCGTCTTACATTATAAAAACATTTTCTAAAAAGTATGTTTCAGCGTTTTCATAGAAATGGAATATCAGAAAATATACTAACAATCTCAATCATAGTTATCATTAATACTCTTTTAAGTTTGAAATCGTTTAGTAAATTTTGATACTGTTTCTTGAATGACATAAATTACTGCGTACTAAAGATGCCGGTTTAGGTTTTAGCGCCTGGCCCAGCGATTGCGGAAGTTAAGCAACGTTCGCAAGGGTCATGGGATGGGTGACCAAAAAATTATTATCTCGAGCTCCTCCGTGCTTCGGAAGGCACGTTAAGCCGTTGGTCCCGGCTGCATATGCAGTCGTTAACACCCACCAATCCGCATTGGGCCCGCGTGGTGGGTTATGGCCCATCCTCCTTACTACCCATAAGGAAGGCCTGTGCCCCAGTAGTGGGGACATCAAAAATGGCTGATGGACAAAGATGTCGGTAAAAGAAACTGTTTATTATGGCTTAAAAGTTAGGGACATTTGAGCCACGTCACACTGTTTAAGATGGAAGTAAATAAGGCACGTAAGCACGTACACAATTAACTAAAAACTATAAGTAGAATTTCTCATATTACCATCTGGCAAGTCCTGCTTATTGGCGAAGATTAGTATGATGGCGTCACGCATTTCCCGGTCGTTGATGATCCTGTGCAACTCCTGGCGGGCCTCGTCGATACGGTCGCGGTCCGCGCAGTCTACCACGAATATTAGACCTTGGGTACCTGGAAATAACGATCATTTTTTACTGACTGACCTTAGTTCTTTTTTATGCACAACGGGATAGTACTTGACCTTTACACCATCACCTCACCTGATGTTAAGTGACGATAAGGCGAAGGTGGAAGCGCACTACACCCGGAATCCTCATCACTGAGGAACTGGCTTAACTCTAACTGCCGGAACACAACAAATTGGAAAAATTGTTGTTATTGCGTCAGACTTAGGGAAGATAGTGGACCAGGGGCCGTACCGGCCAACGCATCGAACTTCGGGAAGTCTGCTGTGCTTCAAATTAAAACAGATAAATCGAGCACCAGTCGGGCCAAAATGGAAACCTCGATTCATGATGTCACACGAACACCGATATCTTCCAAATAACTTCGGGAAATAGTACAATACGAAATTCCTTACTTCGATTTATCTGTTTCAAGTTGAAGCTCGGCAAACCCGCCGAAGTTCGAAAAGTTAGCCGGTAGGGCCCCAGGCCAGGCGGACTTGAAATAAGCCCTACCACCAACTAAACCGAGTACAAATTGTACCCCCCTGCGTCTTACACGGGTGGATCAACCACTAGACCACAGAGGCAATTAAAATTTGAACGAATGTTACTTTTACAAATTAAAGAACGACGACAAGTCTGACAAAACTATGACACATTTTCTTATTTTATGAACAATGCAAAGAAAATAATTATTAAAACTTAAGAATTACTATAGTTCTTGCATCTCACGAATGCGCGCGTCAACACTCTTAAGGCAATGCAATAAGTTTAAAATTCGTTAAATTCACGCGCATTCGTGAATTGCAAGATGTATGTATGTATTGTATTTGGATGATGATGTATTGTTTTTGATGTATGTATGTATTGTATCATGTATTTGGATGATTACTACAATGAGTGCACAATATTTTTTCTGCTTTTTCTGGATGTTACTCAGGTATTGTATTACAAAAGAAATAAAGTCCATTTTACTGTATCACTAACCTGTATAATAATGTCTCCACAGTGGTCGTATTTTGTCCTGCCCACCAACGTCCCAGACGTTGAATTTGACATTCTTATACGTGACGGTTTCCACGTTGAAACCCACTGTGGGTATCGTTGTGACTGACTGACCTAATTTTAACTTATATAAAATAGCTGATGGGCTGTTTAGGAAATCAATATTTCACTACACACACACTCCACACACTACTACACACATTTTTTACATTGTAAAGTAGATTTTGTTACGCTAGAATTGGAGCTACATACCTGATCTGAATATGTATCTTGTCCATTCAGAGGACCGAAGTAAATTCATGATAGTGCTTAATCTTGTCAGTAACAGCTAGTGTACAGCATAGTGCAAGTGCAAGTAAACAAGGTCCCGTAACGCATTTTCAGCTGCCTTCCTCGGTGTATGATAGGAAAACATGGTTTGCGCGGGCCATATTTTTATATAGAAAACGTAAAGTTGTAGCCATAAAAAAAAAACATACGACAAGCTAAAGAGATTATCTAGTAGTTACAAGTATTAAATTGCATATTAACCTCACAGATGATTGTAAAAAAATCAGAATATCATCAAAAGCGCTTTTCGCGGTTCATATTTTTGGCGTAAATAATAGTTGAATTCTACATCAAAATACACTTTAACTTACTGTGTAGTTGCCCCAATAACTTTTTCCAAGAAAGATAATTGTGCTTATAATAATGATGAAAAAACAACGAAAACCATCGCAAAAGTACAGAAGTGAGGTTATTTTCCATACACTTTACACGTTAAGAAAAACTGTGATTTTTCGCTGTGGACTTTATGAGAACTAGCCTACCAATAGATTTAAACATTTAAATCTATTGGTGGCGCTAGGAAGCTCCTAGCAGGCCCCTTAAAATGTTTGACTGCCTGTAGTGGCTGTTCCATTTCTGCCTTTCATTCTTTTTGAATTGCAGACGAGGGATGGCCGTAATTCAATGATGCACGAAATGTAATTAACGTTAGCTTGCGATGCGCCAAAGAGGTAATGATTTGGCATTCGTTCAAACGGATTGTTAATTGCCATATCGTTTTGGCATCACGTCTGTAAGCAAAGCATTATTCTTTCCTTTACCGTATATTTCCGAAGTGCCATTAAACATTGCCATTTTAAATTTGTAAGTACGTGCACAGAATAGATAATAGTACTAGCGTACAGAAGTTGCACTCCGCAAAATCGTTTAAATAAATTGCGACTCTTGCTCCGACACAATAAGGTGCAATTCAGGTCGCACAGCGCTCCCTTCGCTCCAAAACATTCACTTAGTAGTTGCCTCTCTTTCTATCGCGTAGGTCTTATCTTTTCTGATGTATGAAATTTGTCCTCTCAGAGGACGCTGAGCGGTTCAGACTCGCGCGCGGAGTATCTGAGCCCTGGTACGTGTTGTATAATTAATTACAATAAATTAATACAAGCTATCGTTATGCAACCAACGAAAGATAATAGATCATTTTTAGACACATAGATAATCGGATTGGATCAAATCACAATTGTTGCCATATAGATCAAATCAAATCGGCAATCAATTCTCTTTTAATCTGAAACAACCTTTCGTGCATAGGTAATAAATTGATTGATAACAATAAATCACATTACCATTCTCTGATTCCAAGCACCCAAGTTAAAGCACTAAGTAAGTGTTTTAGCAACTCGGAAGAGCTAAACTTGTATTGTAATTATAGAATTACAATACAAGTTTAGCTCTTAGGTCTTAGCTCTAACGCGTTTCTTCAATGTATGTCTCAGCACTCTCAGCTCAGAACATTAAAGAATTTACGTTTATTAGTTACCAATCGCGTGCCGACTCTGCCATAGCAACTAACTAACTAACTGTAGCGTAATGAGTGACTAATATGATCTGAATTCTATCGGTAATATCGGTATGAACATTTTGAAATTATTAAAGAGCTCGATCTCCACATTTCGCGAAATATCTAGGTTAGTGGGTGAACTTCGCACGGAAAAAAGCTACTCTTCTAGATAAATTATACTAAAGTTCCGCTTATTTATGTATTTTCAAGTGATTCTTGGCCTGCTTATTCTAGTAGGTTCTTGGGTGTAGTTTTAACATGATAATAGACGAGACTCAATTTGCATGAACGGCATGAACCAGTAATATTTCTTTAGGAAATTTATATTTGAAATAAATGTCATTTTCCTTACTAATATTGCGTATAAACGCGAAAGTCAGTTTGTTTGTTTGTTTATTTGTTTGATTGTTACGCCTTCACGTCTTAACTACTCAACCGATCATCATGAAATTTTGCACACACATTTTCAGAGGTAACAGAGAAGGACATAGGGTACCTTTCATCCAGAAAAAAGTGTTGTTCCCGAGGAATAGCATAAAAAACTTTACGCGCAGACAAAGTCGCAGGCGGCCGCTAGTAATCAATAAAAATGATATTAACAATTCATACTTAAACTTGGTCAGAAATTGAGTTTATACGAGTACCTACCTATTATATTTTTTTTTGCGTTTAGTTTCCTATGATGACTGACTTCACTAAATACATTTAGTGAAGTGTCTTTGTGGTAATGTTTTCGACTAAATACAGACCAAAGAGAATGTAAAATCACTACGTTTTAAGAGACGGCACTTTATACAAAGTTTTGACACGCCAAACGTCAAAACAGGGTTCTTCGATCTCTGCCATGCCAACACAGTCAAGCTTATGACGAAAGAGCGTCGAAAGAGTGAGATAAATATAGCGGCCATAAAAGTTCTACCCCGTTTCATAGTTTTTATTTTACTTCACGAGTTGCGATAGACTGAGACAGACTTTAGGTACAAATAACAAGGTATTTAATTATTCTGACTACTGAAAGATTCCAGTCGTCAGGCGCACACAGACGGAACCTTTATAAATAATACTCACGCACAACACAAGCTTTAGCTTTCGTCGAAAGATTTTCTTTCTGTAAATATTTAATGGTCGCTTTTAGAAGTTGAAACGATCTTAGTGTTTCGTTGTTGTATCTTTGTTCAAATATAGATCTTCAAGACAAGCAAAAGTTTACCAAAAGATCCAACTTCAAGACAATATTTGCAATAGTTCACCAAACCAACTTGTTTCCTGGATGTAATTTTACGATTTAAAACAAATAACAGAAAGTAAAGTAATGACAGATCGAAGCCTTTTTTACTACATTTATTTCACGTCTAGGTTTCACATTATACTGGTATTCCTACTTTACATTTTAAGTTAATCATTATGACCAGTATATTTTCTAGGGCTGTGATAAGATACAACTAGGAAGGATAGAAAGAGCCATATATCAGTCTAAAAGCAGTCCCCATTTCCTAGATATTATGCGCAACTCCATACTATTTATTCAGTGGCATGGCAGGTGTAAGTTTTTTTTATTGTTATACCGTAACAGTCGCGTGTTAACAACCCTACTCTATTCCAAGACCGTGTTATTTGAGTACTTATAGACTTCTTGACTTCTTTAAGGTTAAGGTCACTTTACGCGGTCCAACCCAAGCGGCATAGCTTATATTATGACATTTATGACTATCATGCCTCTCCGTTTTTTTATATTTTGTAAAGGATACTAGTCTTGCCGGCAGCGTCTAGTCCCAGCATCAATATCCTCATCTCCTTGTTCCCGAAGATTTTGGAGAGTAGTTTACCCATGGTGACGAGCTCTCCTCAACCGCACAACTGTAATAGAAAATTAGAAATATAAACATCATGAGTAATCAATAATAAGCGCCTCTTAACCGCCCGTGGTCTAGTGGTTCGCCCACTCGTATAAGGCGCAGCAATCCAGGGTTCGATTTCGGGCTGGGGTACAATTTGTACTCGGTTCGGTTGGTGGTATACTTCGGTGGTAGAACTTATTTCAAATCCGCCTGGCTAGCTACCACCATCTTACCCAAGTCTGACGCCGCCATTACAACAATTTAAGATAACCAGTTCCTCAGTGATGAGGATTCCGGGTGTAGAGCGCTTCCATCTTCGGCCTTATTGTCACTTAACATCAGGTGAGGTGAAGGCCAAGCAATATCTCGTTATGCATAAAAAAAACATACAATTACTATCAAAGAACTAGCAGCCGCTAGCGACTTCATCCGCGTGTACTGTGTTCCAGCCTGCCTAGCATGACCGATTTATATCGCGTGATATAGCATTTTATCGACACTGAACTGTCAAATTCCTTTGTCTTTTTGACAGTTAAACGTGATAAAACGCTATATCACGCGATATAAATCGGTCATGCTAGGCAGGCAGGGGCTCTACCGCCTATCTCAAAGGTATAGCGATAGCCATACCAATGCACTGTCCTTCCTTGTCATATCATAACACAATGACAAGGACGGACAGTGCATTGACGTCTTAACTTAAACTATAGCGATCTAAAAGCAATTGACTTAGGCGGTAGGTCCCTATACGAACTTTCATTACCTATTTCACATCGTTCGATATTCATTTTCACGACAAAGTGTCATCATCATCCCCGTAGGGGGATGATGATGACACTTTGTCGTGAAAATGATACTTTGTCGTAAAAAAATATATTATGGATGTTGAGGGCTGGAAATTAAGAGGAAGACCGCAGAAAAGATGGATGGATTGTGTGCGAAATGATATGAATGTGAAGGGAGTGGATGAGGAGATGACGAGTGACAGGAAGGAATGGAAGAGAAGGACGCACTGCACTGACCCCAAATAAATCGAGATAAGGCATCCATATCCATTATTCTTCTAGTAACATGCCTTTCATCCCTTCTCATAACATGCCCAAACCACGACAAAGTTACTTTCACTTTTAAGAAGTTATAATATTAGTTAGTATGGATATTATGTTCATGGAGAGTAGCTTTGCAATTAAAACGGTTAGCTGAGGTAAATACCGCATTTGACTTGGGTTAAAATTAGTAATTCTCGTGAACGTTAATGTAAACCATTTGAGCTAAATTTATCAAGTTTCAAGGCCGTTAAGGCTTAATCGATGAGCAATAAGGTCAAAACATTTTTTATAGAATTGATTCAGTCATTTCAGGGCCAAGAAAACTGACAAATACATAGGTACTGCATAAACTATAAATACGAAGTCTTCCGCCCTAGAAAAGTACAAAACGTATGATTATAATTCTGCAATGAAGTATAACGGTCAACTGCTGTCATTCATATTACCATACAAATAGCAAACAGGCTTAGGAATTCCGACATGTCACATATACGCCTCTTTGATTTGGTAATTAGCTGTTCATGTGTCATGCATGCTATGGTTTGATCTGGTGTCTCTAAGAATTTATTTATATAAAGTATTAATCCTTAAGAGATACTTAGTTCCTTTTTTGTTACAGCAAAAGATAGGGTTATCATAGAACCTTTGAAACGGGCCACATAATTAGTTGCGTCTTTGCGGTCTCTTTAACTACGGATAACGATTACTTAGTCTGATTAGTTCCTCAAAGGGTGTCTTACAAGCGTCAGAAACCAAACTCTCCAGTGTAGTGATTGAGTAAACTTGTTCTTATTTTACGTAGGTACTTACTTAGATGATTCCTGGAGCACCTCAATTTTAAATTTTGACAAAGACCCAAGACGTAAATTACGTGGCCCTCGTTAGAGCTAATCAACGGTCCTACATCTGCCGCACCCATTCATCTCTACGCCGTAAACGTGCTCACGAAGTTACTTCATTAACTCGTCCCCTGAGTTACATACAACAATCACGTTCCTATTTGACAAACCACTTTGGAGAGTTGAATTAATTTGGTTTGTAATAAGAGACACTAACTTGGCAATTTCATGCAGATTTTAAATGAAGATTCTCCTCGGCGTAAGCCGGTAGCGAAATTGATTCTATTATACCTACATCTCTAATTTTTGCTTGTCTTCAATTTTTTTTATATACATATGAAAATAATAAAACTTTACACACAGGACTACGTTATTCCTATTTTTAATTGATCAGAGGAGTTGTTTTTTATGTTGCTAATGTTTATTATCATTATTATAACAACGGCAAAATTTCTGACAGGAAAATTTTAAACAGTGTGGGATTCAAAGCCTTGTTAGTATTTTCCAAACTCAAATAGACAGATCATTAAAATCTTCCACAACTCTGGAATATTGCTGATATAAATAAATATTCCGATACCGAGTGGGAGCTCAATTCGGCCTACCTTTCGTCTGGAATCATCAATCAAACGAAATCGGGACAACTGCCTATATAGCTGTAAGTACTTGATTATTACGAAATCGAAAACGAGGTTATGCCCGTTACATTTGGAAACATCTGATGCTTACTGCCTGGCTGAATATATTAAATAACTGAAGCGAAAACCGGAAAAAAAACTGCTGAGAACAGAATATAGGTACTTTGTCACAGAATACATAATAGTACAAGTACTTTGTTGTTTATTTAACGTTCCATTTCATCCTGTCTGCTTTTTGTTCACGCATAAGTTGTTTGATATTTGAATAAAGGAACAATATTCAAATAATTTCAACCTTTTATCCATTAAACTAACCTCGTTAAAAATGGTTTAACAATGATAGTTAATTAACAACTATAGACGTATTTGTATTTATTACTCGCAAATGTATGCGTATTGATAATGAAAATTAAACTGATGGCACAGAATATATAATAGTTGCTGATGGTAACATTCGCCAATTGTAAGAATTTTTCTCTTGGTCAAGACACTCAATTTCTTAGAAGACAAACCAACCTCAATTAAGTAGTTAAGTCGGTTATAAGGAAATCTCCTATTGCGAGTGCAGACGTCCCTCAAAGCGAAGCATCTTTCGTGATCCGATAGCCTAGATTCGATGCACCAAACCTAAATATAGAGAGAAAATTGGAGCCCTTTGACTTGCGATGAAATACATGTAGAAAGCTGATTATTTGTGTCCCAAATTCTGACGAATCCGTATAAGCCCCGCCAGAAGCTTGCGGGAGTTTAAATAACTTACGAGTATATGTTCCGTTTTTATTTGGAAAACAACGCAGGGAGTCGTAACAGGAATTTTTGATAAGGGTCGGAAACTTTTTTAAAGTTGCATGACCATTCACGTCCTCCAGATTAGTTTGGACTTAGAGCTAAAAAGGGTAGTAGGCAGGCAACACTGGCAATTCCTTCTAATGAAACTCATACTATTATAATACTTGGTATGTTCAAGCCACAGGCCTTAGGTCCGAACAGTGACCAGCAAAAAATAAACAGTACAGTACAATATGTGGGACGAGTTATATTACATGGGGATGATTTGTCCCTTAACTCCAACAAAAGAAGTAAAATTGACGTGAACTTATTAAAATAATAATGAGCATATCATTCTCTGAGTTGTGTGATTTCAAAATAAATGTATCTTTTTTTCTTTCTTATCTCTTACAAAGTTCAATGGAATTTACAATTCTAAAGACAAAACCTTACAGCAGTCATAATTTACTAATGCGTTGCTTTTCTCGCAGTTTTTCTACAGTATAGGTATTATTTACTGATTTTTCAGAAGCGAATATAACGATCATCGCGTTTAAGGTCGATGCTATATATAAACAAAATGGAAGTTTTAACGGCGTGCCATGGTACAATAAAAGAGTAACGAGGAGTATGTCAGGACCAGGCGTCGAACACGGAACCTAAATTGGGTCGACCGTAACCTAGAGTCGAATGTGGTACCTATACGCAACGCGACAACATGCGATCCAGCGATGCGACTCATATTTCTGATACAAAAATGAGTAGGTATACATTGAGCTGCAAAGATAAATGCAAATGAGGTTGCTTTAAGTCGCGATGCCTATGATAAGGCAGAGACGAGCTAACAGATTGATGATGAAAAAGACGATTGTGTTTTATGTGTTTGACGATGTATCGATTCTCATAAAAGAGTAGCTTACTAATACAAACGCTATCAAAAGCTTTCCATAGATATTGAGACAAAACAAATGTCAGTATGTAAAAACAAATACTTGAAACAAAGCACAAAATAAAAGTTTTATAGTTGATAGAGGATCGGCGGAAATTATTTATCGAAACATACTAAACTCGT
This sequence comes from Agriphila straminella, assembly GCA_950108535.1. Lineage (NCBI taxonomy): Eukaryota > Metazoa > Arthropoda > Insecta > Lepidoptera > Crambidae > Agriphila > Agriphila straminella. The sequence goes on along the minus strand of OX467306.1, from coordinate 4,835,469 downwards.
TGAATTAAGTTCTCATTCAATTTAGTAAACTTACATTAAATAAACTTTTCTACTAAAACAAATCGTAAAAATTGGATGTTGAAGAACTAGTAAGGTAAGCTAGAAATAAGACACACATTATCACCTATTTCTAAAACGAAATCATTAGTAATGTATCTTGCCATACTACGGACATTACGTATGCGTACGGTACATCAATTTGAATAGTAAATAAGGTTAAGAATGCATGTAGTAATCCAAGAAAAAACATTATTACATTTAGGAATGACGGAAAAACAGCGCATATTTTTTTTAATATCTCAGTGAGTAAAAAACTACATTATTGCTTTGACTTTGAAAATAAAACAAACGCATACATAATTACTTACATAATTAATTGGCATTGTTTTATGAAGGGACTAAAAGTTGTTTCTGAATCATCGGCTGGTTTCAACCCCTCCATTTCCGTTAGGTCAGTGCTTGGGGCGTTATCATTTCCTTTTCCTCCCCATTTCCCAAGCCTAGCCAATCGACCCGGTTAAGATTAATGTAGACAGTATAAAAAGAGTAGACTAAAACTTATATAATGGAGATAGACTTAACACTAAAACCAAAATCAATATTATGGCTTTATAAACGGAAGATAAGGCGGCTATTGCCATCTTATCATGCCATAAAGTTTCTCCCAAATCTTCATTTTTACTAGCGTAAGATAAAGAAAAGTTAGCTAAACCGTATAGTAATATTTTCAATTATACTCACAAACTACCGTCATATCAGAGGTTTTCTTTCGAAGACGCCACCATGCTAGTGGCACAGAATATATAATAGTACTAACGTCTAGTGGTTCGAAATATGAAAAAATTGAATATATAGTACTACTAATTTTAAATGGCAGATCGGAAACACCAAAATTAACATAATTATACTTAGTATATGTTAATTTTGGTGTTCTAATATGTGATTTAACTATAAACTGACAAGCTATGAGAAAGAAAGTCTTGACACTACTTGACAGACGGACATCCAAGTGATCCTTCCTACAAGGTTACGTTTTAGCTTTTGAGGTACGGAACAGACCCTTAAAAATCAAATGGAATAAAACGCAACGTCCTGCTACTTCCATTCAACGTAATCGATAGTACACATGTTAGTCGTTTCGAGTAGGTGGTCCCCCTCGATATGCTATTGCAAAACGTAAAACCCCCGAGCGGGTACAGTGGGTAGAGACAACGACAACCCTCACCGCCCACGGCTGTTGGCGCGGCGCCAGATACGCAGACATTACTACACAATTCATTCATCTCACTTGCTACAAGTAGCCTGTATGTCGACTGATAAGACACGACTGGTTAAGTGTTATCTTTTTTCAGCGTCAGCATTGCATGTACTGGTTAGTAGCCTTATTAATAATCCCAAACTTCTGTTATAGTAGACGCGCGCTGATCTTCCATGATAAAATGTGTACCAAATCTACCAAAAATTCGACAAAGTTGCATGCATATCAGAGCTTTGTTGACTCGATTACAAAAAATATATTTTCAGGATTCAAGACACTTTTGGAACTTTGCCAGTATTTTACTGTATTAGTGATTCCATATAATATAAAATCCAAGCTATTTAAGTTGGGAAGTTATTTCCCAGCCCTGTCCTAGCCTTGTTACCTACCACCAACAGCCACTCTAAACTGAGATTGTAAATACTATAAACGTAACAGACAATTAATTATAATGTAAGCAATTTATACAAACGTTGGATCAGTGCCAATTACACATACTACGAACCAGTTTATATCCATTCAGATACCCACGAGGCGATTTTATTGTTATTGTCATAAGAAAAGTTTTCTTTTAAGTTCGAAATTAAATATTTTTTTTATATTTTAAAAAAGAACATTTAATTTATAATTAAATGTTCTTAGTGGACAACAAACAATGCATTAAGCAAAAAGAAATGTACACTTGATGACTTTGCTGTTCATTACTTGAATACAAAGAGTTATAAATAAGTTAGTATAAAAAAATAGATTTTGAAGATCCAGTAAACAAAGCATCATTAAATTACACCAGTGACAATAAATCTAATGAATACAAACAATATGTAAAATATTATAGAACTGTCAATTATTGGTTATGCAATAGAGCAAAGATTGCTCGAAAGGCAAACTGTGGGCCAAAACCCACGTAAATAACAGCATCTGCAGCTACACGCAAATTAAGCACTGTAGACAACACGATAACAATGCAACGCTGTGCCAATTTGCGCCATAAACTCTACGCATTCAATATCTGTTCGTCAATACACATTCTGAAGCAAGAAGTAGAAATTATGACGCAGCTATAAATACAGTTATCAACCCTAATGATGCTATCCGATGACGATTTAACCGAAGCTAATATTTGACCTACTGTAATATTGTGTCATGTAAAAAAATCGCAGACCGTGACCAAGCAACGCCGTCGTCCAAGTTGTGGTCTAACGGTGAAACTAGCCTAGACTCGGTAGTCAGAAGCACTCACCATTTTGAAGTTGAAAACTTAATTAACTAACTATCTGAAGTTTATCATCAGCTTTTAGAAACACGACAGCTTTAAATTTCCTGAATAAAATTTTACTCAAACTAGGTAATTTGTTTGAGAATATTTAGGCAAGCATACGTTTCCCATTTTCCTAAAAATAAACGAAATCAGAAACAGATGTTTCGTTTCGCTTTTAAAAATTGACCAATACAACAGACGAGAATAAAGGAACGCTAGAAATATTTCAAATTACACAATGGTCGGCGAAGTTAACAGGAAATACTGGCTAATGGATTAAATTCATCTGAACGTCGAGTTCGTATAACATCACATCTTAATGATTTGAGATGTGACATTATTTACACCGAGCGCTTTTAACAGGCTAGATTGTTTGCTTCAGAGTTTATGAGAAAACGCGATCCCAAGAGCCGAAAAGCAAAAGCCATGAGCTTTACCAATTAATTCATTTTGCCAACTTGTTTTAATATATCATTGATTTTACCCCAAGAAGGATTAACGATTATCGATCATACGGAAGTTCATTGCGACATAAGAAATACGAACAAACAAGTTGATGATTGATAGCACAATCTATTTCTGTGATCTTTATACACATAATAAGAATGAGAAGTACAGTGCTGCTGCTTATATTCGTCTCGTGGAGCGCTAAACTGTCTGAGACAGAGGACGGAAAATAATAAAGATTGTTAGGATGAAATATTAATTATAAGGTTTTAAATAACTATGTTCAGAAAGTGTAACGTATTCGATAAAGCACCATGTACCACTTAAGATCAATAAACACAACCGACTGACAACGGGTGACAACGCGCGCACAAACCGCAGCTTCGCAATATCTACGTTAATTATCATGAAAGCGGCACAGATGGTGGCAATATATGACATTCCGTGACTTTATGAGAGGAAACAGGAAATGGGAAAGCGCTTGTTAACATGACCTTAGTTGACCTTACCCAGACAAGAATATTACTGAATTGTACATTCGTGAATTGGAATTTCAAAGCTAGCTTATGATCATCAACTGCTGTCTGTCGCTGTCGCATAACGACGACACCTATACTACTGGTTCCACCAAAAAGGTGATATCAGATAGATAAGTTAATACGATCCCCATAAAATGGCAACTTTTATTATGTCGTAAAATGTGTCCTTTAAGTTCACGAATTCACGACATCGGTATGAATCCATAAAATTAAAAGTATGACATTTCTAGACATGCGTTAATATCAGAAGCGGTCTGTGAGAAGTTTCAAAGCGAGAGAAAGATTCCTTTCACTAAAATCAGTTACGGTTTAAGCTATATCACTAATACTGTCAGCGACCATCCGCCCTTTATCGTCCGGGCTGTTTGAGATGACACGCGAACTGAGCATGGATTTATTGTTATTAGGGATAGTATTTCGAGGGACTTACAGAAAAACGGAGGGTGGCGGTCTGGCGGTCTAGCGAAGTGTGAGAAAAGGGAATTCACTAGTTTGATATGAAAGATCTACATTAGTTTGTATTGTATTTGTATTGTATTAGAAACTACAGATGGTGGAATGGAATAAACAGTGTTAAAAATTACTGCTTAACATGGTGTAGTTAGTGTAGCGGGTACATACCTACATCGAAATAGAAAGTAAACCACAAAGTAAATGCTTTTAAAGAAAAAACATAGAATACATAGCTCAAAATCTATTTCCGCAACACCTGATTAAAAATTTATTAAACGTGATATGAAAATTATTATTATAAGCGATAAACTGTAGGTAAGATTATTTTTAAATATAGACCGGTTCGATTAGTACGATTAACATACAACTTACTTACAAGTCACTGAGTCATTCGTTTGATTCACAAGATTGTTCCATTATTAGTATACTTTCAATACTTTAATCTTGTCATGAACATAACTTGGAACTACATAGTTGACAAGCTTGTAGTAAAGTAACTAGTAAAGGCTATTTTTAATAATGAAAAAGCTTTTACAATTTTAACTAGATTATGGTAGGAAATGAAATGTGACTTCCCAGTCTTTCCACAGACTGGATACCGTGGCGGGCACAAAACTTACGTAATTAACTGCAAAACTGCAACGACCATTTATAGCTAGAAAACGGTTTTGCTTTACAAATAAGTTGCACTGAACGTGATTTGTGGTGGTAGGTTGTGTTGCTCTTTTTTAGATACAATATATTAGCATTAACTGTTACTAGTCATTCATTTGAGTATTCAAAACATGGGACCAACTTAGGAACAAACCTGATGTAATAAAACGATTGAATCATTTCAATCAGTTCAGCCGTCTTCGAGTAATCAGTGGAGTGGACAATACAGACAGACGTACAGAGAACCTCCTCCTTTATTTTAAAGTCAGTCAAAAACACACGCAACCACTGTAAAAATCCTTGGGGTGGCCTGTCTGTGCCCAGCAGTAGGTGTACTCGACTGATATAATAGCAGGAAATAATAACGTTATTTTTAAATGTAACGTTATTTCTTACTTTTTACCGTTACTTTTAACATTAACGTTATGTCAATAAATAACGTTACTTTAGATAACATTACATAGAAATTAACGCTATTTCAGTAAATAACGTTAATTTCAACGTACTTACTTTTGTTACCGTTACTTTAATTCCAATTAATAACGTTACTTTTTTACCAATAATTTTACCGGTACCATAGTGCCGGTAAAGTTTAACGCTATATTTAACGGTAATTTTACCGGTACAATAATTATAACGTTATTTTTACCGGTAAATTTACCGATAAAATGTTTTAACGGTATTTTTAACGCAATTTTTTTGTATCGTTATTTTTTTAACGGTATTTCAATACCTGTATAATAGTGACGATGATGAAACCCACATACTTTCTATCATCTATATTTATAAAATCGTAAACTGAATGACTGAATGACTGACTGACTGACTGACTGACTGACTGATCTATCAACGCACAGCCCAAACCGCTGGGTCTAGACTCCAAATTTGGCACGTAGGTTCCTTATGAGGTCTAGGGGTGCACTAAGAAAGGGTTTTCAAAATTCACCCCCTAAGGGGGTAAAAAAGGGGATCAAAGTTTGTATGAAAGTCCCTCAATTTTGAAGCTATGATCTTCAAATTTTGTTTTTAGACTGACCTTTGAAAATAAATAAATACGGGTCTCAGCGTTTTTTAAAATTCCACCCCCGAAGGGGTCAAAAGGGGGATGAAGTTGTGTATTGAAGAAAATCCTTTATTTTCGAAGTAAAAATCGCTAAATTTATAATTTAGGCTTATGGATAGAAATCTAACGCAACGTATATTGTTATTGTTAGTATTTAAACCCCTATTGGGATGAAATGGGGGTGAAAAGAGGTAAAAACCCCAAAAATAGATATGGATGTCGTTATTGGGGTTTTCTGGGATGACGATTGCAAAAATGACATTTATTTTGGAGTCCAACACGGTGGACATGATTTGACCCCTAAAGGGGTGAAAATGGGGTTCAAATTTTGTATGGAAAAATAATATAAAATAGACATTGCAACTTTAAACTTCGTTGGAGCACATCTAAAAATAAATGGGCAAACGTATATTTTGTAATTTTGAAAATCAACCACTTAGGGGTACCGGGTAAATGGGGTCAGTAAACATAAAAATCAATATGGATGTCGTTCTTGAGGTTTTATGGGATGGTGATTGCGAAAATGAGATTTATTTTGAAGTCCAACACGGTGGACATGATTTAACCCCTAAAGGGGTGAAAATGGGGTTCAAATTTTGTATGGAAAAATAATATAAAATAGACATTACAACTTTAAAATTCGTAGGAGCATGTCTAAAAATAAATAGGCAAACACATTATTTTGTTATTTTTAAAATCCTCCCTTAAGGTGTAAATGGGGTAAGTAAACATGAAAATCGATGTGGATTTCGTTCTTGAGGTTTCATGGGACGGTGGTTGCGAAAATGACATTTATACGGGGACGGGAACGGGAACGGGAAGCCAAGTGCGAGGCCCGCCACACGCGGCAAATGTCTTGCCTCGCCAGTTAGCGCCCTTGGTAGGAACCCGCCTAAATGCGTAAAAGTGGCTGGTCAGATCCTGGTTGAAGGTTCCCTAAGGATTTTGAAGGTTCCCCAAGGATTTTCTCTAATATCCACGCGGACGAAGTCGCGGGCAGAAGCTAGTAAGGTATAAATACTGTAGATCAGCCATGTCAAACATGTCCAATTTAAAAATAAAAATACTCCTGATGCGGCCCGCAAGGGTGTCTCAATAATATTTTAATTTAAAAAGTAACACTTTAGCTATGCAATGAGTTTTATATTTCTTTAAAGTTGGGTTTTGCGGCCCACTAATTCTACAGTCAATATGCAATGCATATTGGCCTGGGAATAATTTTCAGTTTGACATGGCTGGTTAAGATCATTTTGAAATTCCGATAATTATAAATAACAAAATATTATTTTGACATTACATGTTTTGTAATAGAACAGTATTAGAGAACAAGTACAAAGTGCAACAAGCTCAACCCATTAACATCTTCCACAATTGACGGCAGCTCCGATGTATGCAGTTGCGTAATCAGATTACTGGAATTTGTGTCACGACACGACACGATGTCTTTATAACGTGTCCATTGGCGGAATAGATTCTGATGATGTATTCCAATTTACTAGGTTTAGAATAGTCTTATTGGAACTACTTACTGGTACGGAAGTAAGAAAAAAAGGATGACGATGCCTTTATGAAAACTTAAAAACAAAAAAATTTAAGGCTGTTTGATCAACACCTTGATTTGGAAATGTTTTTAATAGACTTCCAGAGTTAACAACCTTATAAAGAACAACAATTTTAACAGTCTTATTACCTTAGGTAACTGGATTGTCTCCAATGTCTTAAAACAATAATGTTATCAAATAAAAAAGCAACAGTTCATTATTTATGTGTTTTTTAATTAATATTCGTTATTATGTTATCGCCACGTTCCAAGAACATCAAACTATTAATTAAACATGTTGATAATGAGTCTCTGTAATACATTAAAAAGTACTTGGGTCGATGAAAATAACGAATGTCCAACTGTACCAACCAACCAACAACTGTCCAAGTCCAACTAAATATAAATTAAACAATGTACCAGACGAGAATTTAAGACTACGGAAAATTTATACTAAATACAGCATTAGCATTGGACAGTGCAAAATTAAAAATCTAAAATGATGACTTCTAAATAGCTTTGCTACATTACCTAGACGAAATGTAGTGAAGTGAAGTAAGACAAATAGATAAAATAATAATAAAAAACAGGTCTAATTTATTTATTAGTCAAATAAATACGAACCTAAAACGAAAATGATGAGACTCGTGACAAAGGAATAATAATTAATTTATTAATCAAATGAATACGAACCTAAAACGAAAATGATGATACTCGTGACAAAGGAAAATTCTATTATTATCGGAATTTCCCAGAACCCAAACAATATCGAATTATAATTAAGGGAAACAGGAATAAACTTCCTTTGCAATTGTAACATAAAAAAGACTACCTAATACAAAGGATGATAAAAATGCTTCATGTAAATTGGATGCCGTTTATATCGTATTTTATTATTCCTTCATTTGACAACAGCAATATTTTATCACAAGAAAGTATCGTATAAAATCTTTTGATTATAAAACGAATCACTTCAACGACACATAACGATTGTGCTATAAAAGAAGGTATTTACTTCTTCTAAACATCTTTCTTTTTCAGTGGCTCTACCATGAGTTGATGCTAACCTTTTTGCTACCGTAAACTATCATTTTCTCTCTTTCACTCGATGTTTTCGATTGTTCTATCCGATTGTTTTCGCTAATTTTAAAGCTATATTTCACGTCTCACATCATATTTGTGCATTAAAGGGTTTATGCAAAATGTCAAAATTTCCAAAATGTTCACGGGCCACAGAATTTCAAAATCGATAAATGTCGCGTATTGTCAAAAAATGTTTATGTCCAATGTCCAATTCAAGAATTGTCGCTCGCTAACCATCTTTTTTAATGATTTGGACATTATGCGAACGATGGAATTGCGATTTGAACAATCTCCACCTAAAGGCAAATCAAATGTTAACATAAATGTATGTTGAACACGAACTTAGAAGTTCCAGAAACTAATTTGGGTTATTAAGTAATTTGATTAATTGCCTAACACATACCAAGTCAACACTATGAGCAAACCGACCTTATCATTACATCCTTCACATAACCGAAATTTTCCGTACTATCGAAATAAATAGGTATTTGAGCTTCCAGTGTATCAATCATGTAGCCGCGGTTAATTAATAATGTTTAACACTTATTTCTGACAAAGTGTGTATTATTATCACGTGTAACAATATGACAAGCTCATATTTGCTACGAAATTGATCTACAATTTCGGAAATGTAAAAAATGATTTAAAGATACAGCTTAAGATTCGCGAAATTATAACACGGTATCAAGCTGCTGCATGTGGGGTCAATGGACTTTGCGAAAGCGTCCCCTGACTGATGCGATCAGCTGAAGTAAACATGAAACAGGGTTGACCATAGACAAAACTAGGTTTAAACTAAGAAAAACATTATCTACGACTCCAAAAATTCGGAAAAATATGGAGGTACCATTTAGTGGACACAAGCAACAAATAATAATATCGTCGTGAAGATCCTTGGGGAAGGCCTATACCCAGCAGTGGGTGTCGTGCGGCAGATATGATAGGCAACAATAAATAAAAAATCGTATGTTAAAAATTCAAACATTAACGGCCTTACCACAAAAAAAAAATCAAAACGCCGTTTCATTTAGACACTATAAATGTGATGCCGTCTCTTTCAAACAATATTGTCATGTCAAACAGCATCACAACAGTGTCTAAGTTAAACACTTCTTGAACAGTATTTTAAAATCTTTTGTGGTAAGGTAAGGTTACCTTCTTTTTCAAAGCATATATACCACTATCAAAGTCAAATGTTACTATTTCATATTAGCTTTTCACATTGCATGTAGAAAATCGAAGCGTATTTCTATTATTAGTTCCAATAGTGCCAACCTCGCGAGTCTCGCGTCGCGACATGTTTACTCAACGCCTTAAATCTATTCGTGGTGTTGACGCGCCAATTGTGCTATAAGACACTTCCACTTCATTAGCTAACATACCATAGAATAGAACCTTTAATGGGTTGGCTACCTCGTTCAAACATTGGTTAAACAGACAACATTCCCGCAATCTCTAAAAGCTTAAAAAATATCTTTGAACCTTTGAAAAAGATGCTTGAACCAGCTTTCACTAATCTTTATGACTTACATGTCCATGTGTGAAGTGAAGAGTGAAAGAATAAAACACCCAATCTGTTTATAATAATGAACTTGACTTGTCAGTCAGGTCAGGAACAACGAAAAATCCCAATATGAATATAAATTGTATCCAAAGAAGCCTCAGGCCCGGTCCGGTTATACTCAAACGGTAATAGAAATAGCAATCAAAGGAAAATCTAATTAGACGACAGAAAGGGCAAGAGAAGGGAGAAAGCTAAAGTTAAAACACTTTTCATACAACAAGAATTTTACGAGTTAAAATAACTTGAAACACAGAATAAGGTACGTCAACACTTAGAATAAGGTAAGTACGTCAAAAAGTCAGACTATTAATTTTCATAATATACACAAACATATGAGAGAACTGTACGAGTATTTATCAGCGAACCAGTATTTATAATAAACGCAGATCCACATTAAACAGTAAAGACTTCCGAGCACTCGAAAACTACTCAGGTGAAATGGGAAACAACAGTTAGTCGAAGGACGACATGAATACAAAATGTTTCCACCTCAGTGTAAGGACAAATACCTAACGCCAATATCCGGTAAGAACCGTCGGTGCCTTTGTTGGCCAAAATCATGGGCCATTGTATCTTCGAGGCATTCATCCCATTCACGATAACGAAAGCCGGTATTGTAGCGAATGCTAATTAAGTAACACAAGTAAACGTTTGAATTTGATTAACTGAATCAAAATCTAATTTTTGAATTCTAAGTAATTAAGTATTTACTTTCTTGTTAGCAACTTGTTACTCCATTCTATTACACAAGTTAGCAACATCGTTTATTTTAAAGATGCTAACTAAGGAATTATGGTAAGTAAGCCAATTAACCATCGAAAACCACTTCAAAAAACTGCTTGATGTAGTAACTAGTTGAAGTTTTCCTACAAGAATATTTTACTATATGTATTATCATTAAATGAGGAAATCGGTACACAATATAGGTACTTATACGACTTCCAAAACCTAGTTTGACTTCAACTTCCTATTCTTCCAAGTAAAAGAACTTACGTAATTATTTCAACTCCGATTTTTAATAGCGTTCTTTCAGCAAAACCTTCATCGACTCGGCTTATCAGAAGCTGCGAATCACAACCATTATTATCTAGATTTGCTCTATCCATATCCTCAACGCGAACAAATATTTGCTATCAAATTCTACAAATCGTATTTTCATTTAGCACGTTTTATGGACAGACATCAATACAATCCAGTTGTAAGCGGGTATTAAGGTACCGACAACGCGGCTCAACAACTGTCATGGCTGTGCGGTGAATACTAATTGGTTTACAAACGTGATGGTTAACCGGCATCGCGATGTTCGAATTTGTCATTCCCATCTTTGATAGGGGACTATTAATTATAAAAAGCGCAGAAATTTTGAATGTTTTAAATTAGGCTTTGCTTCACTTATGTTATGAGTTTCTACAGAGTATAAGTACATTCTCCATGTATGTTTGATAAGCATTTTCAGCGACTTTTATATAGATTGAAGTTCTTTGACCAAAACTTATTAGACTAGGTCTAAGTCAAGATCTAAATTGTGAAAATTAACTAAGACGAATGGCACAGGTTAGGTTACAGAAGTGGAACATGAACCTAGCAGTCACGCCAATCTCATGACTGGTGTTATTGCGTGCTACCGGTTAGAAATCGGGAGCTTTTTCAAGTTAACTACCTCATAAACTAAACACGAAGATATTCTGATTTGATATATGAAAATGTATGACGCGTGTCACAAAATAATTCACATTTGGAACTTCACGTTCCTCATCATCCTGATCTTTGATTGACAATACCTTTTCTAAATCAAGAACGAAGAGTGATTGACTTTGTGTAGGATAAACATGGTAAACCACTTATCAAAGGCAGTTTGATGGCTTTACAGATTGACAGTCAGTCGTTTCATTAACGCTCCATGCTGTGTACTTACATATGAATAAATCCAAATGCGAATAAATCTATAAAGCGCATTTGAATAAAATAATCATCTTATTACTAACCCGTTAATGACAACTAATTGAACTAACCAGTAAATAAAACTTTCAGTCAGTTTAATAACAAGGATAATTAGTATTTTCGGAATCCATCATATTTCACTTAAGGCGAGGCCAGTTCACGAAATTTACTCTTTCACTATGTCTTTAAAATAAGGTTGAATATTGCATAACTTTAATTGACGCTTCGCCAGAAATTTGACGAATTTTAGTTCATTTTTATTGATTTCTGAAATACTGGATCATTTATTAAAAATGTACTCGGTTATTGTGTTAGATCGATAAAAAAGCTATCCTTTTTGCATAAAAAATCATATCACTGTCGTTGAAAATTACGAAATCTGACGATTTGAATTTTTTTTTATAAGTTTTTATGGTGTTATTCAGGATTTTTTAAGAGTTACCATGCCATTTTTCAATATTCTGTTCGGTTACTATGCTTCTTTGTTTCTTTTTCAGTCTACAGTAATTTTTGTGAAGTAGAATTTTACATCAGTTCTTCACATTGGAAGTTCAAAAATCAGACTTTTCATCAGATCGTGAACTGGCCTCGCCTTAAAGCACGCGCGCCGAGAACTTTAATCACTAAGTGGGCGAGCAAGCAAGTTCCTAGCAACATTTAACAACTTGCGAGTCTTGCGACACAACTAAAATGCCGGGATACTTTATGGACTTGGATCAAAATCCAAAAATCTGAAGTGGGCAATTAATATGGTAATAAAAATGATAAGTGCTTATCACGCAACATCTATTCTAAAACCACAATTATTTCCTAACCTAAAGAACCTAGAAGCACGACTAGGGCTTTGAATACAGACCCTCTCGCAAACCGGGCGATGTACTAAACTACCGGCCAAATAACCAAAGTAAGTAAGTAAAGTTAAGGTCATCTTATTTCCAGATCTGACTGAAACACTATGAAACTGACAGCTTCCTTAAAATAAAGGATACCTCATCCAAATATTTTAGCTAAGAAGCGTTCAAATGTTCGGCGATAATACACACAGTAGCACAGAATTCATAATGATAGCAAGGAAGGAGGAACAAACACATGCCATAAGCGGGTGAAACCAGCAAATATTTTGTTATCTATGCTATGCTACGAAACCAAGGACTCCGGAACTATGAATCCGATTTACAGAAATATTTGTACACTATTTAACCCAGGGAATGAAATACCGTTAAAAAAATAACGATACAAAAAATAACGTTAAAAATACCGTTAAAACATTTTATCGGTAAATTTACCGGTACGATAGTACCGGTAAAATTATCGGTAAAAATTAACGTTATTAATTGGAATAACGTTAATTTTAAAGTAACGGTAAAAAAGTAAGAAATAACGTTAAAATGAACGTTATTTACTGGAATAACGTTAATTTCAATGTAACGTTATCTAAAATAACGTTATTTATTGACATAACGTTAATGTTAAAATTAACGGTAAAAAAAGTAAGAAATAACGTTACATTTAAAAATAACGTTATCATTCCCTGATATAACCCATTATTAGATAACGATAGGACTGAACATTTAAATACAAGTAAAGACAAATGAATTGGTTGGCAGCGACGGGCGATATTTTAATTCATTTCAATTTGAGCCAAATTAGACTAATGAGACTGATGAGTCAAACAAGGATAACCTTTAGGTTCTGTTTATCATGACAAAACATGTATTTGTAGTTAAAATTACTATCACAATGACCATACCAAATTAACATGACTTGCAGTGTAATTAGATAAATTAATAGACACGGCAAATCCTGATTCAATTTTACTAATTGAAAGCATTTGATTTAGGGAGTTACTTCGTATGGAAAGTGTATGTATGTAAGTGACTATTAATATAGTTCAGAGGAAATTGAACGAAACTAAATGCTAGTGGAGTAACGTCTAATTTAGACATGATTAAATCACGGGTCAATGTCTAAAAACATTGAGCAAAGTATATTAAACTCGATTAATTTTCGAAGTCGAGAAAACCGTAACCCTCTCGAAATTCCCTTGGGAAACGAAACGCAATGCATAGAGTCGCGGGGAAAAGTTTCGGTTAGCACTTAGTGTATTATTGACTCCAACTTGGGTATTTCACCGATGCTTTTCGTTGCATACAACATTCAAACAATAAATTCGACTTTAACCCGTTGTAGCACGGGCGCGACTGTAATGTAACATAAATTTGATTTCTATCACAATACTCACATGAACAAGACAGCGACCGCTCACCGGAACCATTCCACAGTGGCTCGTTGGCAATCCTATCACAGCACCGTTTATCTGACGACACGCGCACCTAGCCTGAAACAATGCAGAATGTTATCACTATAGGAACGACTGCTTATTGAATAATACGGTAAATAAACTTTTAAGATTAAATATCTTAAAAGTTATTATATTATTATAGTCCCTATATTCATATAAAACTGCCCCTTTTCGGAATATTTTTGTGTAAATAAGTGCTCTTCTAAAAAAAAGTTGATCTAGACCAGAAATATTTAATGATGCTTGAAAAAACATGCAAATACGCCTACTATATGACGTCAGAATTCGCTCTAAATGTATAATTTCAAACTTCAGTATACCTATACAAAGAATTATTAATTAGGACACTTAGCACTGAAATGAAAAGTTATTGCTATGCAAGGAATCTACAATATTCTCTGCCAAGGTCGTCAAAACAATCTTTCTAAGAAGTATTTCGACAGCTAAAGAAAACCTACATTTAATTATATTTAGAACAATGGAACGACGGGTTAATTAAAATGAAACTTCTCACTATTATTATGAACTCCACTTCTCACATAAAGAAAAGTGACATTGAACTTAAACAATTCGCTTAAATACAATACAAGTCAGTATGAAAATCTTATTTTGCTATTTTAAAGGTCAAAGTTTAGAATTAGGTAACCCTCTCTAGGTAAAGTTAAGGTTTTCAAACCAAACTTTCAAGTGATTCTTTTAAATGATACAAAAATAGGTACCTACATACATAAAACCTGAACACAATACACTCCTTTTTGGCAGTCGTGTAAAATCTAATTTTGCAAACCTTCGCTGTGCTTCGCTTCCGAACCTGGGTTTTTTTCCAAATGACTTGAAGATAATACTATAGCGTCTTTCTTTGGTGGCCAATGTGGCCATATAACTTTACAGAGCGCTGAATCCTTCTTAAATAAAGCAATAATTAGCGCAACATGGTACTTTTACAAAGCTAGTTCTGTTTTGGACCGAACATCTTACGAAAACGTGGAAACCTGGGCTACGGTTTTTCCAAATGACTTGAAGACATACCATAGCGTCTTTCTTTAGTGACCAAAACATTACATGACATTACAGAGCGCTGAATCCTTCTTAAATAATGCAATAATTAGCGCAACATGGTAATTCCACAAAGCTAGTTTTGTCTGGAGGCCGAAAATCTTACGAAAAGGTGGAAACCTGCTGGCTGATAAACTAATTAAAAACCACCTAGCGTCCGGTTTCAGTTCACAGATGAAAATGATACATTGCTACTTTTCTATGGTATGTTTTTTTACCCCAAAAAGAAGTAGCAATGTAGGTATCACATCCATCTGTCAAAATGATCCGGTCGCTAGGTGGTTTTTAATTAGATAATCAGCCTGCCGGGTTACGATTTTTCCAGATGACTTGAAGATTAGTTCACTGCTTGAAGACATACCACAGCGTCTTTCTTTGGTATTAATCCTTCTTAAATAATGCAATAACTAGCGCAACATGGTACTTTTTAATAAGCTAGTTCTGTCTGAGGTCTGAGGCCGACTGCATGTGTACACACGTTGTTCGTACGGTCGATATAAAAACTGTTCCGAAACGTTCTCACGAGGCTATCAATAATTTAAGCGTGTTTTTCGTGTCGTGAAACAGTAAGGGCTTTCATTAAGCGAAGGGTAACAAACAGCCCGCCTAAAATAGTATTTTCCCACATTTTCTACACACGAGTTGACGACCCTTTTTATAGAGCCATTGATTTTCCTTTCAAAATATTACGATATTTTTATTAAACATTTTGATCAGATCCGGAAATTAGACTTTTCAGTTAATTATAAACGTGGTGTCATTTGTTGTCACTATAATTAATACTAACCTTTATTCTCATTTCTCCAGCACATTATAAAAGGTAGGTATTCACAACTAGGTACATTGATAACAAAATTACATTAAATATTAATTTTAATCAAATCACTTCGTGGACCATCTTACGTAGGTACAACTGCGATTACCGATTTGACTGACTAACGGCGATAACGGACCACACCTCTCGAATTTTGATCTATCACGGACAATTTACTGAACAAATCACAACACAAAATGTCGAATCTCAAACTGACACGCATCACGCAGATCACGCTGCATCTGCGTGGCAGCAGATTTTTAAGTTGTAAGCCAAGTTTGAATAGAAATCACACACTAATATTCCCCGGCGCAATCATTCTCAGCGCTAAAGAAAATGTTATGAACAAATTGAACCTTTTTGAGCGATAGAAAAAATTAACTAGGGAAGACTTAAATTTATAAAAAATATTATAGGTAGGTAGGTATCGTTGTTTCCTTAGAAAACGTTCAAAGATTGGTTTCGAGAAAATAAATAGGCCACAAGCATGGTAAGGTCTTAAACATTTCATGACCTTCCCTAGAACCAGTATGGTTTCGGCTGTGTGACTCAACAGAATGTTTTCCATAGTTATCTAAGCATAACAAATTTAGCGCGCAAATCGTTTAGCGTCACCCCTCTGAATCAGCGCTGATCTATGATCGGTGTAATCTGTCTGCGCAGGAGCACGCGAGGCTTCCGTCCGTAATATACACCCACCGCGTTGCCACTGACCAGGGGGTCAAGTCTGCTAATGTTAACGTCAAAATCGTGGTTCAATGGTGTGTCAATGATAGTGCTTTTTGACACAATTCTTGTTTCTTTAACCTAAAACTGAAACACATTATGTTTCTTAAACCCAAAACGGAAACACATTGTGTCTCGATTTTGAGTTTAAGAAACAAGAACTGTGTCAAAAAGCAATACCATTGAAACACAATTGAACCACGATTTTGACGATAACATTAGCAGACTTGACCACCAGGCCGCAAGTCATGAGTTTTATTCCAAACACATACTTTCATAGAAATAATCATAAAAAGACAATTATTAAACTTTGTGTTTCAACAATAACCAAAGCTGACACAAAAACTGACCGTAGTTACTGTTATCACTTTTCAGTAAATAACAGTATCCTTACATATATTATTAATACGAAATTCCGATTGTTTATTTGTTTATTTGTTACACCTTCA
This sequence comes from Agriphila straminella, assembly GCA_950108535.1. Lineage (NCBI taxonomy): Eukaryota > Metazoa > Arthropoda > Insecta > Lepidoptera > Crambidae > Agriphila > Agriphila straminella. The sequence goes on along the minus strand of OX467306.1, from coordinate 4,818,322 downwards.
AGTAACTACTGAACTGATCATTATGAAATTTTACATACACGTTGTCAGGGGTACAGAGAAGGACATAGGGTATAGGGACAAATTTCATCCAGGAAAAAGGGTTTGTTTCCGAGGGATAGCGAAAAAACTTTCCATGCAGACGAAGTCGCGGGCGGACGGCCGCTAGTAATAAATATTATTAGTTAAGTACCTACATAATTTTAAAGTTATACATAAATTAAAGCTGTGATACAAATCGATATCCACGCTGGCTCTCATGACGTAGACCGATTCTGTGAATCTGTTGCCATCCGCAATAATCATGCCGTCGCGCATGACAAACAAGACCCTTTGACTATCCCAGATAGCTAAATTACAACTTAAGAGCGGCTGAAATGTAGGTATTAAAATATAGGAAAATCCATACTAATATCACAGAATACCTACATTTATAACATAATAGTAGCTACTTGCCTACTAAACCTCAAATAAAAGGTATTCCGACCGACATTGCAAATATTGCAATGCAAAGTAATGTGAAATCCATTTTCTAAGCTATTGAAGCACGGCTAATGGTCTCGAGGGAGAAGGTATGTCAAACAGAGTCTAGTATAATTTTGAATAAATAATATTACATAAAAAATAGAAATAAGATAGGTAGGTATCGATTTTTATATAGATGAACTTAAGCTCCTTGTCTATTTTAAATTACTATGTTTAGGGTATTATGTGATGAAACAGATGTTGTGATGAGTCATCATTAGGCATGGATTTAATAAGGTTTTTAATGGGTTTTTCACATTGAATATCATTGGTTTTTCATAGTGAGCCTGTGAGGAAAGACAAATTTCATATTTAGGTTAAAGACCCAAAAAACTAATTTTGAACTCACTAAACAGAACATGCGACAGATAAAAGACTTTCAAATCGATGTCAATTTCTGATGCTTCCACACTGATTTTGCTATCCAGAATGCCTGCCTGCCCCCATATTACAACCTCTTAAAACTTGCCCAGTTTTCTAAATGGCTATCATTATACTATATCACTTTTATTTGCTAAACAGCGAGAAAGAGATGTAACTATAGCAATTCATAAACCTGGCAAGTTTTAAGAGTTTGTAATACCCCCCCTGTACAACTAATAGACAGAAAACTTTAAAAACTCTACATAATAATAAAAGTAGTTAGTAATTTTCAGATAGTGTAGGGTCCTTCATTACACATTTTTGCCACCGATCTTACTGACAGAGTGAGCATCGTTACGCCCAAATTAGGTCGAGCGTCAGCACTTTAAATTATCCTTTTACTTAGTTACCTACAATTATTTTACTTGAGAGATTATTATCAGCTACGGCACAGATAAGACCCATCTTCTTTAAACTGTAACTAAACTATCAACTTTATCGTAATAAAAATGTGAAGATATTGTTTTTACTACAAAAACAACTTAACTTCAAAACAAGCAGCTATAACTTGGTCACAAATGTCACAACACAATATATTATGTGGACCTGGCGTCGATGATCAACGCCACTGTTATGGTGTAAAAAAAGAATCACTAGAAATGAGAAAATAAAGAAACAAAAAGCTCACTTTTCTAAATTAAGTATAAATTTCATTTTATTTTTCCGAGCGGCTTAGGGGAATGTGGTAGGAAATCTCATTCCAGCAAGGTCTACAGATATTGTGACCAGGTAGCTTATCTACGAAACATCAACATCTTAGTGTACGGTGTCCGTGGTCAAATAAGCAGACCTCGTACAGATCTACAGGCGTTTTTGCCAGGTTGAATGACAGATAAGCAGATTTTAATGGGACCGAAATGCTGTGTATGGATGGTACATACACTGTTGACAGACCAGTCTTCCAGATGCATAAGTTTGCTTTTTGTGGACATTAAATAAATAAATAAATGGTAGTAAGTTTTTTCATCTAATCATTTTTATATATTTTTAATTTTTTTTTTCTTTTTTATTTAGAGGCTGTTACCTAGTTTTTCAACTTGTGACAATACAATAACGAGCAGCTAATACTTCAAAGGGAAGAATCAATCCAAACTTGGAACTCAATAATGTCACTAACATACATACACTAATGTCATTGATCTTTTTAGCGTCCTTGACATTATAAAGTTTAACATAAGTTTCTTATGTTGAAACTAATATTCTTATATAATATTGAATTAAATTGTGTTATGCAAACAATTGATTGAATTAATTAGCAGGAAAAATCAACACCCGATTCATGCTTCAGTTGTTGATATCATACTAAACCAAACCAAACACACCTGTTTTGTTATCATAGATGACCTCGAAATCTTGTTATCTAACACACTAGCAGCTTTGTTCATATAGCAACAGCTTCTATAGTATATTTTATGATATAATTAGGTTTAAAAAAATCATAATTCAGTTCTCTGTCTGTGACATAGGTAGCATGCAGGTGGTAATGATGAACAATTTATGCTATTATGTCCAGTAGTTTTCTATATAATCATAATAGAATTTAAATTTAGCTTTCAATGATGAGTCGAAAACAACAAAAACACAAATGACTTGACTTCTAAATGTGCTTCCACAGACATGAGTACATGACAAACTGATCAAACTTAATAGATGGTTCCCTGCATACTCATAGTAACATACCTATGGACTATGCATTCTATTTTTATCAACTAGGTAGGTATCTTAATTCGAAAAAAAATAATGTGGCAGATCACCTAAACCAAGGGTCTTCAACCCGCGGCCCGTGGTTGCGTTCTTGGCGGCCCGTCATTGTATTAATTGACAAAATTAAATTCACATATTGTCTACAAATTATACTATTTACCTAGCTATTTAGTTAGAGTTTAATGTTTTTCTTGTGTTGCGGCCCACCGAACCAATATCAGAGTATACTAGGCCCTTGACTTCAAAAAGGTTGAAGACCCTTGACCTAAACTATCTGTGACCCATTATTTCCATTAAACTTAAAGGGAAAATATATAAAACTATTATCAGCTAGGTGATTTCGTAAAGTCAATTGTATTCATTTGACAGTTCATATTGTATCATAATATACGTCATCCCATACAAATTGCAGCCGATGGAATACGATATGAACTGTCAAATGAATATGATTATTACCTTACGCAATTCCACCCAAGACCTGCTGACAGGATCATTGTTGGGCTTTCAAGAGGATGAAGGCAAGACTACTGTACTGCATGCAGCTGAGATGAGTATGCTTACAGGAATGTGTGGTGTTACGCGAAAGGACAAAACCAGAAATAAGTACAGAGGAGTATAAAAGTGGTACCAGTAACAGAAAAGTTAAGAGGAAATTGGTTTTTTGTGGTATGGGCATGTGATGCAGAGGCATGAGGAGCATGTGGCTCGGAAGGTTTTGAGTATAAATGTGGAGGGATATACAAGTAGTAGAGTAGAGGAAGACCAAAGAAACGAAGGATGGACTGTATAAAAGAGGAATTATGGCTAGAAAGATAGTTAACTTTGATTGAGATAACAAGTGTTAGAGATGTATGGAAGAAAAGGAAGTGCTACGCCAACCCCAAATGAATTGGGATAAGGCGGGATGATGATGATAATCTTAATAGTAATAATTAGTTAGTTAATAGTTCCTAACCTAAGCCATATAACTTTAAAATCCATTACTACTACATTTCAAAATGAATTGATATTTTGTGTTATACTTAATGGAATTGATTCAATACAATAAAAATAATTCTATTTACTAGAACTAGCCGAGCCAATTACAAGTTTCATCACATTCAGAAACTTCAAGCTTCTAACGTTAAAATATGAGAAGCCGACAAGATTTTAAGTACAATAAATTACTTTGGCGGTAAAGAAACAGAATCGTACAATTTATGATTCACCAACTCCAAGCGAGAAGGCGGCAAAGAACTATAAGTTCGTGACTACAAAACTGGTTATAAAATCGAAGGTAAGTAATAAATGCCTGGGCTGCAAGGTTAGGTCATCGAACATCCTACTAATTTGATTATAATATTATCTAGCAGGCGAGGAACCTCCTCGTAATGTAGGAACAGTAAAATTATGCCAGATTCTGCGAAAAGGCGGTGCCGAATGCCGATGATCCGTCGCGTTTGCCAAGCTTGGGCGATGGCGGTCAGCTAACGGCCAATTGATGACGTTTGATCATTCATATTTTATAGAACTCCGCATGCACCAACTAGATATTATGATCACGTAGTAACGAATAACAATAACTAAACAAAAGAAATATAACTTACCACATGACAACGTAAAATTATTAAATTTTCTACATTCACTCACAAAACACTAAACACCCCACATCCAACACAATTTGACAGTCAAACTAAAAAATAGAACACTAGCGCCACGTGTTTTTTGGAAACGAGACTAAAATAAAGTATGAAGTTGGCATGCAAGTATACCAACGCAAAGAAAACTAAATAAAGGTCAATATACACGATCATCAATCGAATAATTAAACAAACGTTAGTCGAATGCGATTAAAGCGCCGATTACATATCGATCTAGCATCCTACGCGTTCACATCGTCATTGCCGTCGACGACCGTTATGACGTCACAGCTAACGGTACTGTAGACAAAAAAGTCAAATCATGTTTTTCAACTGTTTTCATTTTTATCTTGTTCAAAGAGTGTCATTTATTTATCTAACAAGTTAGGTTCGCTATTATGTACGAACTTTAATCTTTTAATCATTATAACAACACAAATAACGAACGTAATGATTAAATCAACAGAAACAAAAATTAAGCTTTGCATTGCTAGCCGTACTAGAAAGGCGACGCAGGGGGTGCGACGAAGCGGGCCGGGAGGTAGCGGCAATGATGAAGTGAACGCGTAGTAGTTAGGAACCATTCGGGCCACCCGTACTTGACAATAAAATATAGTATAAGTTCGATTATAAAACTGAATTTACGATATTTTGTATAATCAATACATCTCTATTTGAAAGAAAGAAAGAAAGAAAGAAAATACATTTATTTTGAACAACACACAACGATACACAACATTACAAAGACAATACATGTAATAAATGATACGAATTTACCAACTAAATCTTGGCTTTATTCAATTTAAAAATTAGACATGACTGTTTCTTTGATATGACAAATATGACAATAGACAATAAGAAGAGAGTACACTACATTCACCCCCTCTAGCTTCTTTATCTATAACATAAAATCTTTGAGATAATTTGGTATCTTCTTGTCTCGAGTTGAGCGACGTACTCCCGTACCATTCTCTATGTCTGTAGAGGTGGAAGGCGTTAATGAAGAGTCTCCAGTGTTAATTATGTCGGTAGAAACTTCATCATTTGGGTAGCCCTCCTCCGCACTCTCATCTAATTCAGAGTCTTCTGTTGGTAGTTGCGCCAACTGTCTATTTGAGACTGTGCTTTCACGGCCATCGGGCAAGCGAACATGGGAATAATAGGGGTTGCCTTGAAGTAATTCAACTTCCTCTACCACGGGATCATATTTCGATGCTCTTACATTCTTTTTCATCAATACCGGACCTGGTACCAACAACCATGAAGTCATTGATTCGCCCGTAGGTGACCGACGTGAATGGCGAAACAGCCGCTCATGAGGTGTTTCATTTGTAGTTGTGCATAATAGAGAACGAATGGAATGTAGAGCTACAGGAAGGACTTTTTCCCAACTTTCGATCTGCAGATCATTTGTCTTAAGACAGAGTTGAATGGTTTTCCACAGAGTCCCGTTCAGGCGTTCAACTTGGCCATTGCCTTGTGGGTTATATGGAGTGGTCCGACTTGAGGCGACACCGTAGCCAGCCAGGAATCGCTTCATTTCGTCAGATACAAAAGCTGTACCTCTGTCGGAATGAATAAATGACGGCGCTCCAAACATAAAGAACATGTCCTTCAAACATTTAATGACAGTCTGAGAAGAAAGATCAGGACATGGATAGGCAAAAGGAAATCTGGAATATTCATCAATTATTGTTAGTATATATTTATTGCGAGAGGTGGACGGTAAAGGGCCTTTAAAATCAATACTCAGTCGTTGAAAGGGCTCCGTTGCTCTGATGAGGTGGCTTCCCGTTTTGTGATATCGGGGTTTAATCTCTGCGCATACTGGACAAGAAGCTGTCATAGTTCTTACATCACCAATAGAGTATGGCAAATTTTTGGCCCGAACCCAGTGCCACATTCTCACAACTCCTGGGTGACAAAGTAATTTATGTAGCTCATAAAGTTTATTAGTACAGATGCTAGCACAGATTCTCGACAATGCATCTGCTGGAACATTTTCTTTTCCTGGACGATACACAATGTCATATTTATAGCAAGATAATTCAAGTCGCCATCTCTCAATTTTCTCATTTTTAATTTTGCTGTTGTGGTGTTGATTCATCATAAAAGAGACTGATTTTTGATCTGTCAGCAGTAAGAAATGTCGTCCAATAAGGAAATGACGCCATTTTCGTAATGACTCCACGATTGCGTATGCTTCTTTTTCAATCGCCGAGTGCTTTCTTTCAGATTCATTTAGTGAACGAGAAAAAAATGCTACAGGCCTTCCACATTGGGATAGAGTTCCTGCAATTGCATTTTCAGAAGCATCTGTTTCGACTGTTAGTATTTCATTATCATTAATGCTTACTAGAGCTGCTTTAGCTATTTCATTCTTAAGTTGTTGGAAGCACTGGCTCTTGTCCGAATCGAGAGGTAATTGTGCTTGTACTAGTGGTTGTATTTTTGCTGAAAAACTGGGAATCCACTTCGAGTAGTGAGCAAACATTCCAAGCGCTCTTTTAAAAGAAGCGGCGTCATTTGGTACTGGTAAATCCATCAAAGGCTTTAGACGATTTTTGTCAGGAGTAATTTGATTATTACTAATTGTATAGCCCAGCAAATTAATACATTCACTGGCAAAAGTACATTTCTCCTTATTTAGAGTAAGACGGTATTTTTCTACAGCCTTCATGAATTGTGCAAGATTCTTATCATGATCTTCTTTTGTTTTCCCGCACACGGTGACGTCATCTAAATATGCAAACGTTCCATTGAGATTCTCAGTTTGTATAATATGTTGTAGAGTTCTTTGAAACGCAGCTACTCCGTTAGTCACTCCAAACGGTATGCGTGTGAATTGATATAAATTCCCACATGCTTCGAATGCTGTATAGGGTCGTTCTTTAAGTAATATAGGGACCTGATGATAAGCTGATTTTAAATCAATTTGGCTAAAATAATTAAATTTTGATACTTTAGAAATTATCGAATCTATTTTTGGCAAAGGGAATGCGTCCAGTTCTGTGTAACGATTTATTGTGCGAGAATAATCAATGACCATTCTTTTGCGATGCGTGATACCACCCGTTACTATCACTTGAGCTCTCCATGGCGACACGCTTTGTTCGATGACTCCATCGTTCAGCAATTTCACAATTTCTTCTTTAATGAACTTTTCATCATTTTCGGAAAAGGTTTTCGATTTAATGGCCACAGGAGTAATATTAGCAGTAAGGTTTGAGAAAATAGTCGCGGTTGGCACAGAAGCCTGCATCACATTACATATTTGAAGTGGTTCTCTGTCTCCTCCAAATGCAAATTCTAAAGAACTGTGATGTTTTAAAATATCGTGGCCTATGATGACATCAGCGCAAAGATTATTAATAATAAGCAAAGGATGCCGTTTGTAGCTATATTTACTAACTTTTATATTAGCGTGACATATGCCGTTAACGTATGACATGTGACTCAGTGAAGCTAATGAAACTGTTTGTGTTACTCTTTTTATCTTTAGTTTCATCGACTTCGCTAACTCTGCATCAATAAAACTACTTGAACTTCCTGTATCGATAAGTGCGTCAGCCCGAACGTCATTTATTACAATAGGCAATGTTGCTTTTTGCAGACCCTTTGGAAAGGCTGCTGAAATACATGCCGTATAATCATTTTCTGTATGAGAGTCCTCTTGTCCTATAGAAATAGCGTTCATAGTATTTGCGTTTTGTTTCGCAGAGCGACAAACATTAGCGAAGTGACCCTTCCTCGCACACAATTGACAATTGGCGTTATAAGCCGGGCATTTGATGCGCTGATGTAAGTTGTCTGATCCGCAAAAAAAACAACGTTTTTTCCTTTGCGTAGCTGCTGAGTTAGTAGTCTGACCCCTTCCTTCATATGCACGAGAATAATTTGCTTCGCCAATAGCATTGGAATATGATGGTAGTGTAGTAGATTCGGTAAAAGCTATGCTATCTCTCTCAGCAGACTCGAGGGTGACGGCTTGCTTTATCGCATCATCTAATGTCAGACTCCTATTTTCCAGAAGTCGTTGTCGTATGATCTTTGACGATATTCCTGATATAAAAGAATCTCGTATATATTCCTGCTTATATTCCTCAGCGGTTACATTTTTGAAGTTACATTCGTGAGCCAAATTCTTTAGTATTTGTATATATTCCGAAATAGTTTCTCCTGTCAGTTGCTTCCGTGAAGAAAGTACGTGACGTGAAAATATCTCATTTTTCGGTTTGATAAAAGCGTCATTCAGCAATTCTATTGCATTTTCAAATGTTGTGCAGTCCCTAATTATGGAAAATATGGTAGGAGCTAAATGATTTATAAGCAGTCGCAATTTCAATTCAGAAGTTAAATGGGGATCCTCTGAATCTAAAAAATTGTTAAAAGTAGCCAACCAGTGATTCCACTTCAGTCCAGCCATGTTTGAGTTCGGTTCGGCTTCGAACTTTTCTGGTCGCAGATAACGTGAGACAGATGACGACGGTTGCTTCATATCTTCGTCTTTTTTCGTAGCCATTTTGTAGCGCTTTAATAAATTGAATAAATTGTAATAAATGATACGAATTTACCAACTAAATCTTGGCTTTATTCAATTTAAAAATTAGACATGACTGTTTCTTTGATATGACAAATATGACAATAGACAATAAGAAGAGAGTACACTACAATACAAAAACTAAAACACATCTAAGGCTTATTAACAATAACATTGCGCTTCGTCGCATGAAGTCAAAACTGTACTCGGCTCAGTATAAGCAGCAGGCAAGGCCAGCTGCACTGATATTCTGCCGAGCACAATAATGACGTCAGGACCGAAAAACACAGAATTTAAACACATACAATATATATAAAAAGTTTTTTTTTTAAATATAAATAAACACATTTTTAATCTGTGCAGTGCATTGCATAGTCTGTGGTAGGGCATCCAATCCCGCATGTTATTTGTGATCTCGGTATTTGCAGGACCGATGATTTACGATCCCGCGGGATCTCGGAATTTGCGGGATTTGCGGCTGCAGGTGTAAGATGAGCAGCTTAAGTGTTGTGTACAGATGTGTCTTCAGTTAAAACTTTGCCGATAAACTAAAAGAAAGTTCAAATTATACTGAAAAACTAATTCAAGCTCAATTACACCAAAATCAAGCAAACAGAATGAACATATCAACAGCGCGGCGCATGCGCGGGACAAGCGCGCGGTCGTTCGCCAATCAGTCATTCAGTACTCACGTGCCAGGCAGCGCTTGCAAAAGGTTTCTATGCTACTTTCTAGTCCCGAAAATCCCGCGGATCCCGCACTGGTAATCCCGCTCCTTGCGGGACTGGAAAATGATGCGGGATCTCGGTATACCGAGATTGGATGCCCTAGTCTGTGGTCAAGCGCACACAAACGCAAACTTTGACACTTTTGACAGTTCAGTCAGACTAGTCTGGTTTATACTGCATGAAACGTAGACAGAGCAAGAAATAATTTAATTTTACCATACCTCCACACATTTTAATTATAAAAACAGCAAACAAATGTACACGTATTTGAACTGGATGGCTGATCAAAATTTGGCGTCAATCCATTTGATTTAAATCAAACTATTGATGGTATGCACACACGCGGTCAAACTTTTGGATGTGGGCCGTGGTTTTACGGAATCCGTGATTGGAAATTTGGATGACAGATTCGACACACACGATCAAATTTTGGACGTACGTCCATCCATTTGGCGCGATATGGAAGGGTTGCGTTCCAAACCTACGCTCCGAGTGCAACCTAACCACAACCGAACGCTCTAACGGCGTTCAAACAATAGAGCGTGACGTTCGGACACAACCGTCCCGTTCCAAACGTCAGAGCTTTGCAACTTTTTAACCATCAAAATGGATGGTTGTAAAACGCTCTGACGTTTGTCTATAGAAAAAATGTCAATGTCAATTGACATTATTTTGTATTTTGATGTTTTTGAGTCTAATTCTTAAAATAATCATGGTAGATACTCAAAAAACGGATTTTATTTGATTTAGAATAAAGAAAAGTTTAAATTATTCGTATTCCAAATGGATTACGAAGACTTTATATTGACATTGACATTTAAAGTTCTTGGTTGTTCCAAACCTTAAAGCGAGTTAAAAAAACAACCAAACAACCGGGGCGCTCTAACGTTCTGAACGCAACCCTCGGCCGTGTGTGTCCACCACAGATTCGACACACACGATCAAATTTTAGACGTACGTCCATGTCGTCCATCCATTTGGCGCGATGGAAGGACCGTGTGTGTCAACCTTAGGGCCTACCTACAGAGTACTACACAAGTAACCGCGTTGCGGCGCCCACCGCCGCACCGCAACGCAACGCAAATTTTTGCGGTGCCGCGCGGCACCGGGCTTTGCTTGAGGTGACCATTTTTTGTGACAAACAAACAAACGGACTTTCGCATTTATAATATTGCTAAGGTTATTTTGAATCATAGAACCTAGTTTTGTGTTTTTTGTTTTGATTTATTCTTTTTTCATTATTATTTTGTTATACTTAAATGAAGAAACGTCATCTGTGTAATTAGGTAGGTTAGATAAAATGCGGCGGTTTTATAGTATCACAGATCATACAACAAGTACTATGTTATGAAGTGCTGGGTGGGACTGAAACTGTTGTTAACAAAAGTGTGACCTCATTTCTGCGGTGCCGCGTCGCATCGAACGTCGCTGCGCGGCGCCGCGCGTCCGCCGGCGGCGGTTTTGGCGTTGCGGTGCGCCGCATTTTCAATCAAACCGAAGTCCGGATGAGTCTGAAGTCCGTCCGATGAGTCCGGAAGCTCGAAATGCAGCGTTTGCACGCACGATCATTGGGCGGTGGCGTCCAGGTGCTGTCGACACGATTAACGCAACTAATTTATAGAGTTTTGAAGGTAGTCAACGATGTTTGAAACGGAAAAAATATATAGCTAAAGTGCAGAAATATAAAATATTATATGTATTTAATGTGAATAAAAATTAAAAGAATACCTATTCGATTTTTTACAACTTTTATAATAAAATATATATTACCCATCCCATAATCATAAAAATCGATACAAAGAAGCCCGCGTCAATAATGATTACCAGATTGATTTTTTATTTTTTTATTTTAAATGAGCTGGTGTCTACTCCTTTCTTCTTTTTTCATCCAATGCTAATAAAAGAAAAGTAGGGTAATATTGGGCATTCTAAAACAGTTTCCATACAAAACACCGACACAGATCGGTGTGAGGTGGGAGCTACGCTACGCTACGCTGCGCTCCGCTCCCATCCCACCTCACACCGATCTGTGTCGGTGTTTTGTATGGAAACTGTTTTAGAATGCCCAATATACAAAGTTTAAAAATACGGTCTCACAACATTTACTGTGATAAAAACAAGTATATAAGTATTAACTTTATGTTTTTCAGCCATTTATTTGCAACACACGTATCCATATGGTCAAGTGTAACCACTGGATATGAAATTTGTCAAACAAAAACAATCATTAAAGTTAAAATCCATATGTGACCCGTTACCAAATGAGCCAAAACGACATGGAATCTTATTACCCAACACGATACGTTGCATTGTTTGCGGTCCATCAAATTGTGGAAAAACTAATCTAGTAATAGGTTTATTGATGCATAAAGATGGTCTAAGATTTCACCACCTATATGTGTATTCAAAGTCCTTGTATCAGGCTAAATACCTATTTCTAGAAAAAGTTTTAGATTCGGTTCCCAATATAACGTATAACAAGTATAATCATAATAGCGAAATATTGAGTCCTCATGACGCTTTACCTAATTCAATAATTATTTTTGACGACGTTGCTTGTGAAAAACAAAACCAAATAAGAGATTATTTTGCCATGGGACGTCATAAGAACATTGATTGTTTTTATATAAATCAGACATATACTAAAATACCCAAACAACTAGTTCGGGACAATTCAAACCTTATTATACTGTTTAAACAAGATGATATTAATTTAAAACACGTTTATGATGAGCATGTGGGATCAGACATGACCTGGTCCCAGTTTCGGGAAATGTGTTCGGTTGTTTGGAGAAAGCCTTTTAGTTACCTTGTGATAAATAAGGACTGTGAAAAAAATAAAGGATGCTACAGATCTACATTTGATACTTTTGTAGTGTTGGGCTAACGTACATAATAGTTTGTTGAATTAAAAATTTATCATTCTCGTTTAAGATTCAGAACCGAGCAGTATATTGTCTAAAATGGAGAAAAACCTTAAAGAACAAATAGTGAAATCTGCCGCAGCTGTTAAAAGAAAAGTTGAAATGATGAGAGATGTAAAAAATAATGAAAATATAGTATTAGAAAAAGTTTTTAAACCGATAGTTGACCCGCTTAACCTGTTGGCAAACAAAAATGATGAAAGACATCTCGAGAGTAAAAATAATTATAAACCATTAGCGAAAATAAGAAGGAAAAGCAATAAAGATAATGGAACGTCGTCGTTTTTGTCTAGTGAAGATCCTAATGAAGCAGATAGTGAAGAGGAAGAGGAAGAAGAAGTACGTAGTAGCTTACATACCGACAAAACCCTCATAGCATCACCTTCTGAAGATCACAATATCAGCGAGTCGTCATTTAAGTCATTGCAGTCATCACCGAGTGTTAAAAATCAGTCATTGTCGTGGTCTACATCAACTGAAGTTTTTTCTAATATACCTTTCGGAATAAGAAATGAACGCGGAAAACTAATGCTTGGCAGAACCCGCGTTTTCGATGATGGCAGTGTCCTAAAAATAGGAACTCATAGTTTGGAAAAAACAAAAGGATTAAAAGAGTTATTGTTTAAAAAGAAACCAAACTTAGATATAATCACTGACGATGACCTACAAAACTATAAATTATTACTATTAGATACCAATGCTCACCGACGCAATTTTGATTCATCTAAACCAATAAACAGCAACAAGGGATATAAGTACATGAATATTATCAAACCTTTGTTTAAATTCGCTAGAAATCCTACAACAAGCGTGGAAAGTCTTTCAACGGGAGAAGGTGTTAAAGTTTTGAAGAAAGTTAAAAAGGATACTGACTATGTTTATTGGGATGATCCAAACGAATTAGTTGAACGATTAAAATTACTTCTAGCGTCGAGAGTTGCGGGTAACACCGGAGTAGATAATGAAATAATTTCGATAGTTGAGGAATTACATGAAGCCGGAATTGGTATAAACCTTAAAGAGTATAAAAAGCGTGACGCATCGGGGAAATTGGGCAGTATACTCGCAATTTCACTAAACGAAGCATCGACAGTGCAATGAATATAGACAAGTTCGGTCACCACGTTCACAAACGTCTACGTTTAACAGAATATATTGACAACGTCAATGACTATTTGGTGAAATCAGATAAAGGATACTATGATTTAAAATCATCTCAATTAAAAGGCCTACCGTCTCCAAATGAGGACGATGAAGCAGTGAATAAAGCTTACATGGATAAAATAGTACAAGAACTACGAAAGGAAATAAATAAAGTTAATATTAACGTTAAGCACTATCTAAATAAGTTGGAAAAAGCAACTTCAGATCATTTAGGTGCTTCATATTATACTAAAGCAGAAATATATACTTTGATTGAAGATAAATTAAATAAAAATGAGTAAAAAAGACATAGTCGATGAACTCCACAAAGCAGCAAGAAGAAATTTTCCACGTCGATGTACAATCTTAAAAGGAATAGATGATTTGTGGCAAGCTGATCTTGTAGATTTTCAGAAATATTCGCAATTCAATCAAGGATACAAATACATTTTAGTAGTAATTGATGGTTTCTCGAAGTATGTCTGGACAAATCCATTAAAATCAAAAGAGAAAAAATGCGTTACAAAGGCAATGCAAGAGATTTTAACAAATTCAACACGAAACCCTAAACATTTGCAAACTGATTTAGGCAAGGAATTTTATAATGATGCTTTCAAAGAATTGTTAAAAAAGTATAATATAAATCATTACTCCTCCTATTCTGTAAAAAAGGCTTCTATTGTGGAGCGTGTAATACGTACTTTAAAATGCAATCTTTATAAACTTTTTAGTTTGCATGGTCGTTACCAATGGATAGGACAAAATTTGAATTCAGTAGTAGAAATTTATAACAGTACTACTCATCGAGTAACAAAATTTAAGCCTGTTGCTGTCAATAAAGCCAATCAAAAGGTTGTCAAGTCTAACATTATTAAAACACAAAGGCTTAAGATGGACAAGACACCAAAGTTTCAAATTGGTGATCATGTTCGTATAAGTAAATATAAAGGAGATTTTTACAAAGGTTACACTCCTAATTGGTCGACAGAAATATTTATTGTAGCTAAGGTAAAACATACGAATCCGCCAACTTATGACTTGCAAGATAAATACAATCAGAGGATTTTAGGGTCTTTCTATGAATATGAATTACAGAAAACAAAATTTCCTGATCTTTATCTAATTGAAAAGGTTATAAAAAGAAAGGGTAACAAGCTTTTTGTGAAGTGGTTGGGTCTCAGTAATGAAGAGAATAGTTGGGTGGATAAAAATGCATTAGTGTTGTAGTATAAATTAAGCACTATCATTAAATGTATCTCACTTTAAGATTATCAATGAAACAAGGAAGTGGTATTATAAACAGTTTAATTAATAGCTTGCCGTTTGAGCTACATATTCCTGGATACCAGTATTGTGGTCCTGGAACAAACCTTCAGAAGCGATTAAGAAGAGGTGATAGGGGTATAAATAAATTGGACGAGGCTTGTATGCATCACGATATTGCTTATACTAATAACGATTTGAACATCCGACATAAAGCTGATTTAGAACTCCTGAATATGGCTAAGAAAAGATTGAAATCAAAGGATGCTGGGAAGGGAGAAAAGGTTGCATCATGGATCGTAAAAAATGCAATGAAGGCAAAACTAAAAGCCGGTGCTGGAGTACGTTCGTTTAAGTCCATAATAAAAAAAATTCAATTACAAATGAAAAAATTAAAACCCAAAGACAATCATACAGCTATAAAACATGCATATGCGGCTGCCAAAAAACTGATTAGTAATAAAAAAGGAATACGTTTGCCTCGGTATATTCCTATTCCGAAAAGTGGAGGCTTTCTACCTCTTATTCCAATTTTCGCTGGATTGTCAGCTCTAGGTTCACTTGCTGGTGGTGCAGCAGGTATAGCAAAGGCTGTCAATGATTACAAAGTTGCTCAAAAGAATCTTCAAGAATCTGAACGACATAACAGGGCGATGGAAGCTGTTGCTCTTGGAAAAGGATTGTATATCAAACCTCATAAAAAAGGAGCTGGGTTATACTTAAATCCTTCAAAAAACTAAATAAGCGGCTACCCAGACGTGCCCTCACTAATTATGACATATTAGAGTATGCTTCTGATATACCATACTTTCGAGGAGTTTTTATGAGAGATACACTACCATCAAGACCGAGAAAAATTGAGTGTGCTATACTAAATCTTGATAGTTCGGATAATCCTGGAACCCATTGGGTAGCCTACGTTAAACAAAACGATTACTGTGAATATTTTGATAGTTTCGGTAATTTACAACCACCGCTAGAGTTAATAAATTATTTAAATATGTCTATAAACTATAACTATGTACAGTATCAAACGTTTGGTACTATAAATTGTGGACATCTTTGTTTAAAATTTTTAAGAGATTATTGGAAAAAATGTTTATATTAAGAATCTATGAATAAATATTATCAGTACAAAAATGTCTTTCACTGTGTCAATAACTGGCAGAGGAGATTTTTTAACCACAAATTACTCACCAACCTTAGAATTACATGAAGAATATGAGTGTGGTCTTTTATATTTTTCAACTTTTAATTCTATCCCTAACATAGACAACAGAAACAACAAATTTTATTACGGTGAGGATGGAGTTATCGAAATACCTGAAGGATCATATGAACTTCAAGATATTTGTGATTTTTTGAAAAGTAATATTAGGAATGCTGCGTTCAAATTAAATTGCAATAACAATACATTGAAAACAAGTATTTGTTGTTCTGAAAATGTATACTTTGATAAAAGTGATTCTCTTGGTAAAATTTTGGGGTTTGGAATGGAAACAGTAAAGGCTAACATAAGAACAGAGTCCCGCTATCCTGTTAACATTTTATCGACCACTATAGTGCGCATCGAATGTGATGTAATCAGTGGATCATTCGTGAACGGGAAAGCAAGTCATATAATTTATGAATTTGTACCAAACGTACCACCTGGTTACAAAATTATTGAAATACCTGAACACTTAATTTATTTTCCTGTCAACCAAAGTTCAATAAGCGCTATGAATATAAGGTTGTTAGACGCTGAAAATAGGCAAATAAACTTACGCGGTGAAGAGGTACAGTTGTATTTACACTTTAGAAAAAGATGTTAAATTTTAATAAAAACACAGCTACATCTACAGTGCGAGTTAGTTCTAAAAGAACATCTTTCAAAGGAACACCTATTCGGAAAAAAAAATAAGCTTACTAAAAACAATAAAGAATTTTTAAAATTAATAGGTCTTTTAAAATGAATATTCTGAGCATATCTCAGCCAGTGTCATACGACAACAGCATTGAAAGTTTTGAATATCACTCGTATAAACCATACGTAACAAGTTTCAACCAGAATGATGAAATTCGAATACCTATTAATCAGCAAGATTTGTACGTGCTACCTGCCCTCAGCACTTTGTATATTGAGGGCACTGTAAATGTTTCTAAGTATAACAGCGTCACCAAACAGCAAGAAAAAGTGTTAAGTCCGCATTTTTCAAATAATGGAGCGCTATTTCTTTTTCAAGATATTAGATATGAACTAAACGGGGTAGAAATAGATAAAATAAAAAATGCAGGCATTACTACGACCATAAAGTCTTATCTTTCTTTGAATCAAAACGAATCCCAATGCGCCAAGGTTTGGGGCTGGTCTACTACAGGTACAACAACAGTGAGTGATGGAGTATTTTCCGCCTCTATACCTTTGAATAAAATATTAGGTTTTGCAGAAGATTACGAAAAAATCTTGATTAATTGTAAACACGAGTTGGTACTGTTACGAAGCAACACAAATCAAAATGCTTTAAAATTAAGTATGGATGAAGTTGTGAAGGATATAGCAATTAGTAAAATTGTCTGGCGAGTTCCTCATATTAAAGTATCAGACCGTGAAAGAATAAATTTGTTAAAACATTTAGAAAAAGATCGAGCTATAGCAGTAGCATTTCGTAATTGGGACTTATATGAGTATCCATTACTACCCAAAACACGTAAACATACATGGTCTATTAAAACTTCATCTCAGATCGAGAAACCAAGATTTGTCGTTATTGCTTTACAAACTAACCGCAAACATAATGCTGTAATGTCTATGGCAGAGTTCGATCATTGTCGTATACGAGATGTCCGAGTATTTTTAAATTCATCGTATTACCCTTATGAAGGGTTGAATATTAATTTTGCAGACAACAAGTTTTCTCTAATATATGAACAGTATGCCAGATTTCAACAGTCTTACCACGGACGTCGGCCAGAGCCGTTGTTGAGTTTAAAAGAATTCAAAGAAATTGCCCCCTTATTTGTTATCGACTGTTCTCGTCAACATGAAACACTAAAAGGATCCATAGACGTACGTGTTGAATTAGAAGCAGATCAAGAGATACCCGACCAGACTGCGGCATATTGTCTTATCTTTAACGACTGTTTATTTGAATATAAGCCCCTTAGTAACATCGTTAAAAAACTATCATGAATAACGATACTATAATAGTGGACGTGCAAGGTTTTAAGAATGAAAAGAAAGAGTTTATTTTAAAGGAATTAGTTATTGGTACATCAGAGCACACTCAAATATTTTTGATAAAACCTCCCTATCCGTTCTCTGTTCTAACTCTCGAAGAAAGGAAACATGTTTGGTGGATAGAAAGAAACAGAGGATACAGATGGAGCGAGGGATATATTGACTACAGGGAATTTAGAAAACTCATTAAACCTTACCTCCGTGAACGTAAGATCATAGTTAAAGGAGCAGAAAAAGTTAAGTGGGTGCGAGAATTATGTGGACATGAAAATGTGTTAGATATAAGCGATAAAGGTATACCTAATTTAGAAACTCTATGTAAGCTCTATTGTAAAGATATATTTGCATATAACTGTTTTAACCATATAAAATACTGTGCATTGAAAAATGTTATTTGTATAAGAAAATGGATAATGGAGAATAACATTAATTTAAATGCCTAATTTTTTAAATAAATAATTATTTGCATATTTCAAACTTTTTTCATTTAGAACCCCTTTAATAGACTTAAAGTAGGGCCACTCTAATAGATCACATTGACACTTCAACAAAACTCAACAACGTAACCGTCTAATCTAACGGTGGGCACACAATATTTATTTATTCAAAGATACAATTGCCTAACTTTTTTCAGATAATAGTAATAAATAAATACGAAAGAAAGCAAATTTACTTTAACAAACTACGCTATGGACTGACAGATGTTAAATGTGACCTATGAAATTGGCCCTACTTTAGAATTTAATAGACTTCAGAAATAAAACGATATAATATAATCAAACAATAATTTATTTATTATATGAAAAACAAAAATGGGTTTTAAGTGACATTCTTATAAGTTTTTACTTTTAAAACTACAATATTTTATTTTATTTATATTTTTAACTCAACACCCCTCATAAAACACTGTATTTTTTATAAAAATTACGTAGAAAGTTACATTTTTAACATAATATTTTACACATCGTAAATTAAGTGTTACAACTTACAATCTTAAACTAAACATTATTAAAATACATGTAATCCAATACATTTAAAAACGATAATAGTAAAGACAAAATTATTTTTATTCATATTTATAATCACGTATAACATCTACTACACATTTTGGTCTCTATAAGCAGTTTGTTGAAACACGGCAAGCAGGATAAATCTGAAAAGAACAAACGTAAAGTAAGACAACTACTTAATTTAAAGAATAATACCTAAAACAACTAGACATGTGATTCGATTCCACTCACCTATTTTAATTGAAGTTCGAAAACTCGGAAGCTATCCTTTGTAGGAGACCCTTTGTATCTGCAAAGAAAAAAAAAACATTTATTATTTTCAATATGTATTTATCCACCTACACCTTCCCTTTTATTTTTTTGGTTTTTTTAATAATCTTTATAATTCTAAAAAATATTTGTTTCATTAAGTTTAACACAACGTTTTAAAAGAGAAAAAAATAAGAAACACAACTGACTAAAACTATAGCTAGGCTCTTTAAATAAAAAAAGTACTTACTATTATTGTGCACAGTTGATTTCGGAACGATCTCCCATCTCCGACGTGATAAGGAATAGCGTGTGAGCTGCATTTCGCAGCACCGGATCTGCCACATTATATGCACTGTAACAAGCTTTGGCCACTGTTCTTCCCATCACACTTTTATTTTTATCTTGTTCGAACTGCTGGATCTCAAGTTTAATTTGGAACAGAGGCATTTCCCCCCGGCCTCCTGCAATGTACACGCACGAAGTTTTCTCGGACATTTTTTATTCACACACGCGCGCGCACAGTTTGAAGACTTACTTTCAAATGGGCAATGCTCCTCAGACAGACCCCGCTGCATAACGCGCATGTGAATATTATATCCCGCTAACTTAGCATTATCGTGTCTGGACATGTCTTTTGCATGAATATGATCCTACCTATATCATGCAAGCTTAGCGTTTTCTCACAACACAGGTGTTGCAATCGAATTATTATTATGCTGTGGTATTTTGCTGGTTAACTTATTCTACAGACAGGGAGTTATTGAATCAATAAAAAGTCAATTTGTTTTACATAATTATTTTTTATTTTTTAAAACACACAATCTGCTTCTTCCACTTACTTAACAATAACATTTTACACAATACTTAGTGTAAAGAATCTTAATGAAAGTTTTATTTAGGGTTATTTCTAGTAAACAGTTATTTAAAATGATAGACTTAAATATTACATATATTTTTTATGAAATAGGCACTACTAATAGAAACAATTTCCATTTCAACCAATGAATCTGAACAAAAACAATGATATAATAAATTATGTATGTTTTGTAAAGCTGACAAGCTTACAATTTTTATTGTATTTTTAATTTTATTTACGAATTTACACGCTATAGCATAATCTTCTATGAGTTCTTCAATTCTCAAATGAATACACAATGCAAACATATTAAGGGCTTCTAAAACTAGGTTAATAAATTTTTCGGAACAACGTTTGTCACAATATAATAAATCATACAACATAAGGCTATTTTTGTTAGTATCATTTATTGGCACGTGATAAGAGCCTAAAACTGTATACTCTGTATAGACTTGATTCCATTCTTGCACAGATAAAAACAAATATTCATCTTCATTAAAAAAAGAAATTTGTGGTAAAAAGTCTTTCTCAGCCCACAACCCAGTTTTTATTTGTATATTATTAAAATGCGAATAAATACGCATTGACACCACACATTCAGTTAAATAACTTGCAGGCATGTTGCCAAATACCTCTCACTTAAACCGACTAAATAAGACTATTACAATGTCCCCATGATAATGTAGAAATGTTGTCTTTTAAAATGATGCGTTTGTCATCATTAGCTGACAAAGCTATTTTGTCCTGTTGTTGTGTAAAAATTTCATGTTTCAGAGATTTAAAAAGGATATTTTTCTTACGTAAAAAAATTTTTTTCTTTAATACCGTATAGTAATCTTCAAAATGTACCTTTTTAATAACATGTTTCTGTATACCTTTTGCTTTTTTAAGTTCATCTTTTCCGGTTTTAATACAGTACAGTTTCGATCTCAAACCAACAAACTCAGAAATCATTTCACCACCTAGCTCGTCTTTAAAAAGACCTGGTACTTTTTTATTCCAAATTGGAATACTGTAACGATTATCTACTGGGTAATTACTAGTATCAAAATAAGGAAGAAAATGTAAGTTTAAGTCTTTGTAAAAATCTTTACTTTCAATTGAATAAAGGAAACTATCTGTATCTGTATAACACAATTTCAACTTTTCGCCATAAAAAGGTTTCATAACAGAGTAATGAAAATCGAACATGTGTGCTTTCGATATTTCTAATACAGAAAAACCAATGTATATAGGTTTGTTTAAAGTTATTGCATCAGGTCTCATTTGAACGGCTACTAAATTTTCTGTGAAAACAGTAGCACTATGGAAATTGGGTCGAGCTATAAGTTGTTCCGCACAGATATTTTTCTTTGTTCTATTTCGCTGATCGCGCCACTGGTTAACTAATTTCACATCAACTCTTTTTTCCGTGTCTTCCAAAGTTTTTCCAAAAATGCTGTTATTAAGTAGTTTAAAGAAATCTTGTTCAAATGCAGATTTTGCCTTTTTCCTTAATTCAGTATTCATATCAATATATTGTTTTAAATACGGACTCTGCTTGAACTGAATAACTCTGTGTATTTTCTTTAATTTTAAGCCATGTTTAAGACATGTTTGCAGATGAGCAAAATGGATAACGTAATTGAATTTGTCATATAAATTCGGGATCAATTTTGAAGTTTTAGAACCTGGTGGGATAAATTTTTGTGCGCAAAATGGAAAGTCGTTATGGTTATCATGCAAATGTTCGGGATATTCTAAGTCAACTTCTAGTATATAACCAGTGTCCCCATCAGTGGGTGCATTCGGAAAATCGATTCTATCAATTTCCGAGGAAGTCAACAATTTGAAATTTGAATATGGCAAATAAGCGCACATCGCATAACCATACAGATTATTACAATCGATATAAACTAGAAAGTTATTACGTTTTGATGGGTCATAAGTTTGCAAATACTTGTTATTAGCTTTTGAATGCCTTGTAGAACATAAACAAATTCCTCCGCGTATACCTTCTTGAATCATTCTTAATATTTCCAAGTCATTTATCAGCTCTAATTTTACATCTGTTTTTAATAACATGGCATCAAAACTCAGACTAGGTGCTGTTACGTAAAAGGCTGGATCTAATTTGTAATTTATCTTGCAAGTTTTTCTAAAACTTTCAAACACATCAGCTAATAAAAGCACATCAGATTTAAGATACAAGTCGGTATATTCTCCAAGATTTTGCAATTTAAATGTTTGCCAAACTTTATTAGCATGTTCATAATCTGCTTTTGATATATTGGTATCGTGTACTTTACTATAAAAACATTCCTGAGGAGGGAGTTCATTCGCTTCATATGCGCTCCAAGAAGTTATGTATTCGTATGGATACACGCCCTTACGTCTTAATAAACTAAAATGCTCCTGGGTAGGAAAGAAGCGTTGTAAATGCATAAAGTCACTATCGCTTAAATTTGCAACCAACTTTTCGAGACTTGTGCTTAAAAATTTAAAAGAATCGACAAAACGAACGGGCATTATATCCTCATCATTTATGCGAAAAAATTTCGTAAAAGATATGTAATTTTCTTTATTTTTTGCTATTACTTTTATCCTACCTTCTAATTTTCCTAATTGACGAATAAAAAGGTGACTGTCATAACCAGCCAAATTATGAAAAAATACTGGAACGAACTTTGGCAACCGGTATTGAATGTTACAATAAGAATGAGCTGCGCCGCGATAGCGTCCGGTAAGGTGGCAATGATCTTTTACTTTATCGTCAAATAATAATTTATCACAGAGAAAACAATTTTTTGCTTTAGCAAAATTGACTCTGTCTTCATCTGTTAATGACATAGGAACTGACGACTGTAAAATGTTATAAATATCTGTGATATCAGCTGATAGATTTTTTAGAAACTGTTCTACACAGTCGGGACCTCGATAGGATACATACTTATTACGCGTACTATCGTACGAACATACAACATAATAAGCAAATGCTGCTGGCACGTGTTGATGTAATGACGTTGTGCAACTTGATCCAGAGACGGACTCGGTTGGTTTTAACAATGATTCAAAGTCGGCATAAATAGTGAAAGGCATATCCTGCATTCGTTCATAATGTTTAAATTGTATTCGAGTTCCATCATTCGGTAATATAGTTGATACACCACTGCATACATGGGCTTCCAGTTTATCGTTGTTATCGAAAAATATCATACAATCCTCACAAAGATATATTTTAGAATGATGTTTGGTTAACTGCTGGCGAAGTAATTTAGACAAATTTTTGATAAGACAGTAATGGGTGCGTAAACCATTTTCAAGGTAAAGTAAGTTAATGTGATTTGTTTTTTTACGTTCACTTCTATAAAGAGGACCCACTATCTTGTTGCTATTCTTAAGACCGTAAATATTAATACTTATGTTAGGATTGTTCTTTTCAAAAGTTTTGATATCCTTAAAACCTACTGGAAAGGACATATTTTCAATATTGAGTATACTTGCAAAATGTGGATAAGCTGTCGTTCGATGGCCGTTATGTTTTGCAGGAAACAGTGCAGCCATTACACACCATAAAAAGCAATAATTGTCGGAATTTTGAATGTTTATGCAAGCCCGCTTGGATTTTATGATTTTCGGCAAATCTATAAAACTGGAGGCTCTCAAAGGATTATATTTGTTTATGTTTACTTCGAGATACAAACTACGTACGTAAGCCCAACCACTATCTCTTTCTTTAAATTCTTCAATTTTTTTACAAATCGTGTGGATAATGTTTGAAAACATGTTTTCAAAATTATAGTTTTGATGTAAAACAATGTTTTCAGTTCCAAAAGATTTTACTGAACAAGTATTTTTTGATATCAAAGAAAATTCGCTAAATAACTCAAAATTTACTTTAAGACTTGTATGAGCTTGCATTCGTGCTGAGATCAGATCACGCACACGTTTGCGTAAACATGTTAAAAACTCAGCCGGGAGGCGCACGCGCTCCTCGGCGGCGGCGTGCTCATCCCGACCTTCCGCCTCGCATCGAACACGGTATGACGCTATACGACTTCGAAAAGCGCTGTGAATTTTTTCAATGCCTTCGCTTTCAACGACTGAACTATTATTCTTGTGTACAGTACTTTTCAAGTGAGCTGAGAAAGCTTTGCTATTTACTGATATATCGCAAACTGAACAAAAAATTGTCTTAGCCATTATGAGGCGAAAAAAGAATCTATTTATTTTCTTACTGTTTTAAAGGTAAATACCTATATTTGTTTATATAAGGTTAAGTACCTACCTATCTAGTTAGATTTAGTACCTACCTATAACGCAGTATCGATGTAGTAAAAAATAAGAAAAAATGATCAGGTAAAAATAAGAAAATATTTAATAAGTAGCTAAGTATATATTATTATTAGGTAGTATTTGAATTAATAATAGGTATTTAAAAGTTCAAATTAAAAACTTTATAAGTAGTTTCGCATTACTGTACTAAATTAGGTGCATTATAATATTGACAAACAAGTAAAAACTAAACTTACTGAGGATCAAGGATCAAGGAAAAACATTATTTTTTCTTTTTATCTGCGTAAAATGTCCCGTCCTCAGTAAATTTAGCTTTTGCTAGCTTAACGAAGTTTTTTAACGAAGTGAATTCTTTGGACTCCGCTTCTCCCCGTAAGCGGAGCCAAATTATTGCCTTTTCGCAACGTTCCAGCCCGTTGAGGTTCGCGACCTCGTCCGCGTCATATAAACGCAGCTCCGCCACAAGCTTGCCGTCTAGCTGCGCCGTCCGACGCACCGTCCCACCGGCGACGCGCCGCGACAGGACGCTGAGCGGCTGGCCGAGCTTGCGCGCCGGCGCCTCCGCCTCGTCAGAGTCGGTGTCAAACAGCCACTCTGAAGTGCTGCTTGACGCTGCCTTCTCCTGGGCCGACTTGGATGGCGTAGGTTTCGTTGTTTTATTCTTCTTCTTGGAGCTAAAACAAACAAAAAACTCATTTTTTTTATACACCGACTAAAATCCTACTAATATTACCTATAAATGGAAAGTTCGTATGTTTGGATGTTTTGTTACTCAATTGCACAAAAAAATATAATTCTATCCTGGTTAAAGTTTCCCAGGGATGAAGTCGTATAGGTGGAGACTGTGTGTCTAAATAAAGAAAAAGTTATATAACTACATAGAAACGTTAAAATGTATTCTGTAATTTAAAGGTATGTTAGGTAATTACCTTACGGTTACGATTTCTTCGTCCGAATCAACGAAAGAATCAATAGGGTTGCAGCTCTTTTTCGCCCGTTTTGTTGCCTTGCTTTCAGACCTGAAACGATAGTATTGCATTAGTCACGAACATGAACACTTATTATCTGCCTGTAAATTATTTAAAGACAATAAAAATATTCCTTACAGAAACAGAAATTGATTTGGAGCACAAAAAATCAGTCAAACTTGAAAATAAAATATTTAAACTTACGAACATTATTTCGGTGGCCTTGATTCTCATGCACGAGAGACACTAGCCAGTCAATTCTGGAACTTGTTGAGGTTTTAGGTGGCGTGAAGAACTACTGGCAGTAACTGGCACTTGTAACTAAGATAGCACGAACTGTAGTGGACACTACCATTTCCAGGGTTTTTAAAGGAAGAAAAGTACAAAGTAAGCAATAATGTGTCAGAGGTAGTCAACTCCGTGCATACAACGTGAATCACGATATTTTGCCTTTATTGAAATCGCATAAAACCATTATAATAATTATTATAAATAACTAACTATATCGCTGTATTTTAAAGAAAAAACAATCAAATAAAAATATGTATAAGTGGTAATGTTAATACTAAGTTTGAAACTATGACCTTTAGACTTACATTGAAGTAAATGCTCTCTAAAAATAATGTTAGCGGCGTCCTGAAAGTCGATACTATCAAACGAAAAAAAAAATATCTTACGGGTTTGCATCTATAAATACCACTCTTTTTTAACATTTGAGTACTTTGTTATGTTACTTATAAATGCAAAATAGCAATTGTAATAGAGTTTAATAGGAATAAAATATCTAATTCAAAGATATTAAGAAGCATTCATCAATACAAACGATTATAAAATAATGTTATGCGCCTCTGATTCCCATGATACTCGGGGAAATTAGTTGCTTACCAATGTCATTTAAATAATGATATAAAATATAATGTTACATTATCTGTAACTGCTGATACCTCGTATTATGTAAGGGCTACAGACATTGAACGTGAGAACTACTGAATATAAAATATATCATTAAAACACAGGCATGCTTAGCGGATACGCTGCTAAACCTATTTGGCTTTATTCGTTTATTAAGAACAGTTTGTCAAAATAAATGTGATCAATTATTATGTAACTGTATTACTGCATTTCCCTGTCATAAGGGAAAGTATGATATATGATTATATAAAGAAACAAAACATTAAAAGAATTTGTTGCTAGTCTTTGAGATTTAAGTAGTTTTTTAAATTTAATTAGTTCCATTTTATTTGTAGAAAAACGATGTAAACTTAGCTTTACCTAACCTGTGGTAGGTTGCATTGCGTAAATGTAACCTGATTATTGTTTCTTATTATTTGTAATTATGTAGCACAAAGTTAATATTAGGGTTGCGCATTACACCCAGGAAATCCTCGATAAGCGTGGGAATAAGATTGTACTTACAATCTAATAAAAACAATAATCTTTATTTCACCTTGCATATGGATAAAAAGTTCTAAATAAATATTATTATTTTAAATAATATAGATAATTATTATTATTGTTGAGTCGAGTAATACAATAAATCTACGTGTTTACTTGTTATTCGGCACCATTGTACAACAAATTCGACTTAGTTTAGTAGTGTAGGAAATGAAGCGATATTTTGTATGGAGATCCCAACATTAAATCCTCAGTCGATGAAAAAAAATAGAATAGGTTATTTATTTTTGTGTATACTTATAACCTGTAAATGACAAGTGTTTAATAAATGTAATAAAACATCAATTTAGCCGCATCAAAATGATATTAGCAATTTTACAATATTTGATACAATATAAAACTATGAAATTATTATTTGTACGGAACGCAAATTTACGCAATGAAATAAAACGGGCTTGTAACAAACCGCTGACCATAACTCCCGGGTGATCGACGTTCATGGGAGTTCTGAGATAACGATGACGCCTGGTAACAGCCATTAATGTTTTGTTCCCGTATGAAGTGCACGCGTTGATGATGATCAAAAAACACAAGTGTTTTCCTTTGGAATGAGGATCCATTCTTAGCAGTAGAATTACCGCACACGTGTTTGATTTACAGAAAACTTATTCGGGGATACAGTCGTGGAAAGCCGTGGAAGCCCCATCCAGTCTAAGTAGTATATCTTGCATTTGTGTGATAGTTTGCTATGAACCTTAGCATCCTAAAGTTGAAGATCTTGAAAAGGTGTTTAGTAGATCAGATTCGCTATGTGTAAAATCATACTTTTTGTGACGTTTTTTTCAATCAAAACACACAAGTGTTTTCCTTTGGAACGGGGATCCAGTTTTGGTAAGTTAGAGTACATGAGATCGTATAATATAGATACACTTATTCGGGGATCCAGTCCTGAAAGCCAGGAAGCCCCATCCAGTTTAAGTTCTGTAAATATACGGTTTTGTGTTCTTTACCTTACTAAAAGCCTCAATAATGCAAAGTAGAAAACCTTGAAAATGTGTGAAGTAGATTGCATAAATTACGGTCACGAACAAAACTAAAAAAACGACATTTATTTCAGGCTTACACCCATAATCAGTCTCAAAACAGAAATCAATTTATGTTAGAGTACATGAGATCGTATAATATAGATACACTTATTCGGGGATCCAGTCCTGAAAGCCGGGAAGCCCCATCCAGTTTAAGTTCTTTAAATATACGGTTTTGTGTTCTTTACCTTACACCCGTAATCAGTTAAACAAACAGAAAACAATTAAAGTTGGAGTACATGAGATCGTATAACATAGATACACTTATTCGGGGATCCAGTCCTGAAAGCCGGGAAGCCCCATCCAGTTTAAGTTCTGTAAACATACGGTTTTTGTGTTCCTTACCTTACACCCATAATCAGTTTTAAAAACAGGAAACAACAATAATTGCGAAAAATATGATTATGAACCGAAAACAAACCTCGCGCCGGCCCTCACAGCGTAGGGGAGCGTCCCCCGGGTGGCGGATGGGGGAACGGTCGGCAGTACAGCATAGCTAATCTGACCGGTTAGGTCCGATGGACCCGCTGACCAACGCAGGATGTAGTCAAAATGTGTGCATAAATGTTAGTCAACCATCGCAATTTTTATTCGTTACACGCATCATGTTGTGAGACCATATTTCTAAACTTTGTATATTGGGCATTCTAAAACAGTTTCCATACAAAACACCGACACAGATCGGTGTGAGGTGGGATGGGAGCGGAGCGCAGCGTAGCGTAGCGTAGCTCCCACCTCACACCGATCTGTGTCGGTGTTTTGTATGGAAACTGTTTTAGAATGCCCAATATTACCCTACTAAGAAATTCATTTTCGATTTTTTATCCATTTCACTGTTATTAAATTATGATCAAACTCAATAGGATTTATGTGCGGAAGGCGAACGCAGACTGGGGACTGAACGCGTTGATCGCGTGTTTGGTGTGAACGGCATCGGCAGGCTGATTATCGAATTATTAAAAACCACCTAGTGACCGGTTACAGTTCACAGATGAATGTGATACATTCATCAGCTGTGACCCATGTCGCCAGCTCGCACACATAAAACAACTCCTAGGAACGAACTTATGGTGGCTGCTATTATTATGACTGGAAGTTTGATTGCTGCTATTATGCTTTAAAATATGGCATGCTTAGAATTTCTCTATAGCCTATGAGGAAGCTGGAGACCCGCTCATATAAAAAAACCACCTAGCGACCGGTTACAGTTCACAGATGAATGTTTTGCCACTTTTCTTAGGCATGTTTTTTTATCCCAAAAAGAAGTAGAGCAATGTATCACATTCATCTGTCAAATGAGACTGGTCGCTAGGTGGTTTCTAATTAGATCATGATTAGATCAGCCTGCGGGCTTATGCTTTGCACACGAGAAGATCGCCACCGAGCACGCCACCGCGCGAACGCAGACTGAACGCGTTGGTCTCGCATCTTTACTCTGTAGCGATCGATGACTCAGCGGTTAGTCTGACTTGGAATGCATACATGGAATGCTATGATGGAATGTACTCTATAGTGATCGATGACTCAACGATCAGCCTGCTGGAATGCACCTAACGTCAAAAATAATGAAATGTCAAAGTGTCAAAACTTTTCAAAACAAAAATTATGTATTGAAAAATTAAGATTTGTGTGAATTTATAAATTGATCGATTTTTTTAATAAAACTCGAAATGTTTTTGTCGAAGCAGTGTCCTAAAATTTTTAATGTAGCGAGAGTAATTTTATGTCATAATTATTCAACAAAACAATTAAACAGGTGCTGTAGCATACAGTTCCAGAGGTTATATTTTGTTTTCATTATTTATTTTATATTTTTTAACATAAATATACAATACAATACATTGAAGTTATTGCAGGTATTTATCAGTGAGCACTCAGAAGAAATATATTGAAAGCAGAAGTAGTGGTGCGGGAAAACCATTGACTAATACCACCAAAGAGACTGCTTACTCGGATATTAGTAAAAAATCATTCTCTTCCAATGATCTCCTTGAGAAACTGATAGCTGGTCTCTCATCTGATATTCACCAGAAACATAGAGTATACAAGAATGATTTACTCAGGGTGGTGAATAAAATCAAAGAAATCAACTTTTCAACTAAGAAACAGAGTGTTTTATTGATAAGATGTTGCACAGAATTATTACCTGATGAATCGCCATCATCACGAATGAATTTGGTAGAAGAAATTTGGAAAGCAGTTAAGTAAGTGCTGAAAAAAAAAAATTTTTTGAAAATTATTAATAAGCTTTTAAATCCAACTAAAGTTGTAGACTAAAAAGTTTTTCAGTCTAACTGTTGTGTTGAATTAACATATGAGTCTACAATCTACTCTATCTTCACACTATGCCGAAGTTATGTGACCGAAGTTCGGTCTATGCCTGCAATGCTTTGTGAATGGCTAGCAACACATCTGCCAATAATTATGTAGATACCTAGCATTTTTTTCATAATAATAACGTTGTCGCCGATATTAGGTCAAGTAACTTCAGCATAGTGTGTCTAGACACTTAAGTGTTTATTTCAGTTTTTAATCTTTGCCTTCCTTCTGTGATTTAGGCCACACACTGAATTTGAGGTAGAACACTACAATGCGCTTCTACAGGTCTATATTGCAAACAACAAGAGACTTGTAGTTAGTGCATTCATCAAGCAAATGGCACCGGCAGAACCAAATATGGCAACATATGAGCTGATCTTAAAAGCTCTTGCTGAAGTAAGAATCCTATATATAGCATCAGTACTGTTATATTTATTTATTTAAACTTTGTTGCTACAATTACAGCAAATGACGAACTTGATGCCATAATTAAGGTGATTAGTACCCTCAAGTGGAGCCTTCAACTTAATTAAACTTATTGTTTGCTAAGTACATATTGTATCAAAAATTCAAAGGTTGTGATTAAAGCTAAGGTTCTATAGTTTATTTACAAGCAATAACCTCTGGCAATCATCTTAAGGCATTCTCTGACAGTCAAGCGGTAAGGGTGTTAGAATAGAACTATACATGTGTCGTCAATAAAGCAGAAACCAATATTTGAATGTGTAAATACTTAGGTACTTAAATAAATAAATACGAAACAAGTTTTTCACTTACCTTCCTCGATAGGCAAGTGAAAAACACTAATACAAAACATGTAATTGGCAGTACAATTATAACTATTTAATTTTTAGTATGGTGATGTGAACCAGTCAACAGAAGTTATATCAAATATGAAGTCAAACAACTTGCCAGCTAATGAAAGCATTTTCAATTCTCTAATTCTTTGTCAAGGCAAAGCAGGGTAAGTTCTTTATACAAATCAATTGGAGCATTTAAAATCGGCAGAGTTTTTGCTCTAATTAAGTCTGTGCATGGTTTCATAATAGAAACCATGCTTTTTAATAATTTTAGAACATAAAATGGAAGTTATTTAATACAAAAAAATATGCAGAAATGTTCAAACTTAGCAATAGAGATCATGAGCAGACTTGCAAGGCTAAAATGACATTTTGACTCAATTAATAATGGATAGATTTTATGCCGTTTTTGTTATTTTTCAGTAATCTTCAAAATATAAAAGAAGTGTTATCAATGATGAAATCTCTTAAAATAGAGCAATCTATAGACACTTACGCTAGCTGTGTTCGAGCTTTAGCATGGAATAAGAAATATGATCTCCTTTTGGAGGAGATGGAAATGGTACAGAAGAGAGGTTTGCAATTTGGTGAGACGCATATCATGGAGATAGTCAAGACTTTAGCCCCAATTGGAAATTATGCAATCATACCTCAGGTATGCTTTGATTTAGACAAAAAAACTTTGCAACTAGGCTATTTGTAAAACACCAACAACCTTGCAGGAGAAGATTACTAACATCATACAACATTAATTTGTTGCGACTTTTCCGAAAACAGAAATAAAATCGACGATCGAATTCATACCGGACATTTGTATGGAAAGTCTGATGTTTTTGTCTGTTTTTGGAAAAGTCATAGAACAAATGTTGTTTATTATGTTAGTAATTTACTCCTGTGAGGTTGTTGGTGTTTCTTACAAATAACCCTGTATAGTGCTTT
Organism: Agriphila straminella; assembly: GCA_950108535.1. Taxonomy (NCBI): domain Eukaryota; kingdom Metazoa; phylum Arthropoda; class Insecta; order Lepidoptera; family Crambidae; genus Agriphila; species Agriphila straminella. The sequence goes on along the minus strand of OX467306.1, from coordinate 4,786,337 downwards.
TAAAACAAATAACTTATGTATTTTCAAATAACCCTGTAATGTATAGGTACTGTTTTATAAAACAAACAAAGGTTTTAAAATGTATCTTAAGATGATATAATCGTTATGGTGGGACATGAGAAATATAATATTTATCATTACTGCTTATTCCTCAAACATTTCCACAAAAAAAAAACATTATGTTATCACCAATGAAATTACCGACCCTAAATGAGGACAAGAGAGATTTTTTGTTTTCGCCCTCCTTTTTTAACAATTCCTAATTTTTTATTACTTTGTCATACAGGTCCTGCGTTACTTGCCAGATGAAATATTAAAAACTCCATCAATATCTCCATATATGCAGAGCGTAGCAACCTACCTAGTGTTCCAAAATTATCCAATAGTGGCATTAGAAATATACAAATGTTTGCCTCTACCATCTTTTGGACCGAAAGATGACCAAGGACTGCATGGAAGAAGCTTAGTTCGAGATTGTGTAAAAGCTGCAATGGTACGAAACACTTTCTTAGATTCTTACACTGTTAGGCCTGTTACCACAGAATAACTAATAGTATAAGTACAGAAGCAGCACTCGGCAAAGTAATTAAATAAATAGCGACTTTTGCTCCGACACAATAAAGTGATGCAATTCAGGTCGCGCAGTTCACCTAGTAGTTGCCTCTCTTTCTATCGCGTGCTCTTACCTTTTCTGGCGACGCAACGTTAGGGTTGTAGTACTAGTACTAGTGGTAGGTGCTTATCGCGCGACCTTGAGCGAGTGAAGGAGGCCTGCTTTCGGCCTGTTACTTGTATGTTCCTTACGTAAAACTTATGTAAGTAACTTACGGCTGTATAAGCAGGTAGTAAGAAATTAAGGAAAGGACGGTTTATATTTGCAAATTCATCATAATAATGTTAATTACGTAAGTTGCTTACATGAGCAAAACTTAAAATTGTGTAATTGTTGGTCTTACGCATCATATGTGAAGTTGTGTGATTTCTTTTGAAATCTGCATGATGCTCGTAACTTCTTTAATAACTAATGAATATAAATTACATTCTCTTATACTCTATGCTTTCTTATCTCAAACTTTTTGAAAAAGGATTTATAAAGAATCTGTAGCAGTCTTTGAAGCATGACATAAAAGATGTAGCATTAAACTTAATAAACTTTAATTTTCAAACAATCCTCAGTTCTTAATTAGTGTGTTTTTTTAACATTGATGAAACTTTGTGGTGTGGCTTAGTTAGACCATCAAACTGAACAACTTTGTCTATGGGACCAACTTAATCAGATCATATTTTTTTTTAGCTTTTCCATAGAAAACATCAATAATCTAATCGCTCGACCAAAATGTATGGAACAGCTGATTATTTTTTGCTCTGATTCAGTTGGTCCCATAGACAAAGTTGTTCAGTTTGATGGTCTAAGCCACACCACAAAGTTTGATCACTGTTCAAAAAAATACATTGTATAAGTTTTTTATTTATTTCAGCCATCAAGCGTGATAGCTCTGGTCACCCAAGAGCTGATGTCATCAGGAAGGAATCCCATAGCACTGCACAATGCTTCAGAAGCCGCATTGCAGCTGGGGAAGGTGCCTTTAGCGTTGGACATGTTCACCAGAATGCAGCAACTCAGCTTGCCGTTGAGACCACATTATTTCTGGCCCATTTTAATACATAACTCCAAGACCAATGGGGAGAAAGGTATTTATTAGTAAAACCCAGAAAACTCATAGGGGATAGTAAGCTATTAAAAACCGGCTAAATGCCAGTCAGACTCGCGCACGTAGGATTCCGTACCAAAAAATGAAAAAAACACGTTTGTTGTATGGGAACCCCATATTTATTTTTGTTTTTAGTATCAACTGTTTCAACTGTCTAGACATCACGGTTTATGAGATAAAGTCTGATACAGACAGACGGACAGACGACGGACAGTGGAGTCTTAGTAAATTGGTTCCGTGTTTACCCTTTGGTTACGGAACTCTAAAAAACAAGCTTCACAGTATTTGTGGTATTTCCCACCGCCGTAATGTAACTTGTCTGGCGTAGTAACATACACGTACACATCATCCGGTGGTTCATCTTGTGGGATATGGGTGGTCATCCCTCCCACCCCCTTTTTTCTGTCAAGCGTTGTTTAAAGGCGCGTTCCAAACCTACACTCCGAGTGCAACCTAACCACAACCGAACGCTCTAACGGCGTTCCAAACATTTGAGCGTGACGTTGTTGTGACGTTCCAAACGTCAGAGGGTTGCAACCAAACCATAGATATAGTATATTAAAAGGGGTAGATGCGCTACCGAGCGACCGGGTGTAAGGGATAGATATATTATGACGTCAAAATATGGGGTTGCCATGATCAGAAAAAGTACCCTTAACGGTGTAGCATCCGTTAATGTGCAGATTACTAGTTAAAGTACGGAAATCGTCTACTTTAAGAATAATTTCGCACACTAACTGACTAGACCAGTTAATCTGCTGATTAACGGATTCCGTACTTTAACGGTAACATACGTATACATAGAGTAAACTAGCTGGGGTTCGCTCCGGTACTTGATATGAGATTGTGTGGTTAATGGAATAAAAAGATGAACTTTAAATTAAAACAGGTAAATTTTTTATTAAACGTTGGAATACAGAACGTTTTTTATTAACTTTAGTATTTCTATTTTTCGGAAACAATTTTTTTCAAAATGTTTCGAACAAATTCGTGTGTGGCACCCAATTCTTTTTTCCAGTTGCTTCTATCCATTTTTCACGAGTTTTATCTTCCGTCGGAAATCCGGAAAAATCAAATTGCTTGAAATTCCCTGAAATATGGGGTAATTTTTGGGGAAAAATTTCTATATAGTAGGCATCCGGAAATCGAATTATAAGCCTACTGATTTTAGTAGACGTCAAAGCTAAGCTGACTTCTACTATTACGTAGATGTACGCAATTTTACCGGTTTGTATGTCAAATGTTTACGAGGTTATTTTTAGAAATAATTTTTAGATTTTTCCTATTTATCAGGTATTTCATGATATAACTAATGATTTAGCTCAGAAACTTGGTTCCTGTGAGATTTGAGAAAGAAATACGCGATCAAAATATAGAAAACAGTGTACTTACACATGAAATGTAACACCCGCTTATTTTCTTTGATTGTTGCTTTTGCAGCCAAATATCGAACACCCCACCATTTTGTATGCTAGACACAAACACAACACATACGATTTATAATAAATTTTGGGTATCAATTATGTAGTAATCCACAAAACCTTTAATTTCTTTGGCACTCTTGATATAACCCCACTTGTTTGTTTGACCTAGTTGAACTGTACCAATAACCCGACCATGAAATAAAGTCCGGTCGGTGATAGAGAAAAAACATGACACTCTTCTCTATTTCCTCCTATAGGAATCTCAATAGACGATCTCGCTCTATCAAAGCATGTCAGACCCTTGAACCAAACAACCATCAAAATGATGGTTGTAAAACGCTCTGACGTTTGTCTATAGAAAAAATGTCAATGTCATTTGACATTATTTTGTATTTTTGATGTTTTTATGTCTAATTTTTAAAATAATCATGGTAGATCCTCTAAAAACGGATTTTATTTGATTTAGTATAAAGAAAAGTTTAAATTATTCGTATTCCAAATGGAAAATGAAGAATTTGTATTGACATTGACATTTACAGTTATTAGTCGTTCCAAACCTTAGAACGAGTTAAAAAACAACCAAACAACCGACGCTCAAACGTTCTGAACGCAACCCATCATGGATCGCCTCCCCCCCGCAAAAAAAACTGTCCTCGACCCCCCCTCCCCCCCGAAAAACTGGCCGGCTGACATAGGCTACTATGTTGCGCCTTGGTAAAAAGTTCAGCCTCTAAGATATAACCTGCTTATCTATTGTCTAATTTCAAAATCTATCGCAATCGCTTTTAGGATGTGATACATTGATACTTATTTTTGGCACAAATAAAGACATACAAAAGAAATGTATCACATTTATCTGTCAAATGAAAGCGATTGCGATAGATTTTAAAATTAAACAATTAGCACTCTGACTCTGATTCTTTGATTTTATGTTATTATTCAAACCATTTTTTTACATTTCAGGTATTATGGACACTCTTTCGACAATGATGAAAATGAGCGTGAAACCAGATTACGAGACGATATTAGATTATACTCTGCCGTATGTCAGTTTCACTTCTCCACAAAACCTGATGAAGAAGTTCCTGGACGCGGCCGGTTTGACAGTATCCACTGTGTTGACGCCGATGATGGAGACACTGTTGAACTCTGGACAAGTGAGATCTGCTAGCGAGCTTTGTGAGTTATATTTGGATATCATTATCAATCATTTTAATATCCTCGCTGCTTAGGGGCTTTCATATGGATGAATAAGGAGGATGGGCTATGATAACCCACCACGCAGGCCCATTGCGGATTGGAGGGTGTTAACGGTTACGAATGCAGCCGAGACCAAAGGTTTAACGTGTCTTCCGATGCCTAGATATGCTCGAGATGATACGACTGAGACAAATGATAGTTGCAGGGGTGGAAAATGGTCAGTAAGAGTCAGTTTTTTGGCTAAAGTCAGTAAAAACAGTTTTTTTGAAAAAAAAAAAAACAGTAAAGTCAGTATTTTCAGAGACTATTGGCTTACGGTCTGGTTTCTGTAGATTAAGGTGAAAAAAAAATGCCGTTTTGAGGTTGTTTGTTGTGTTCAAATTAAGATATTATATTCATTTAAGTTATTTTTAATAATAAAGGGCGATGCAGGTTTGCTATGGGAATGGTGTAGGCCAAACACAAAAACATTTAGTGTTTGGCCTCAACATTTTGTCACGCCACTACGTGTAAAATAGCCACACCAAAATATAAAATGATTAAAAACTGTGCTTTTCCAGGTGAACTATTCGAAGGTAAAATTGAAGCAAATAGATTGCTTAAGCCATTAATAAAAGGGTACTTAACAAGTGGCGATACCAAGTCCACAATTTACATCCTAGAGGATATGCTACTAAAGGCTGCAGATAAAAACAAAGACTGGGTGGGGCGGTTCATGTGCCTTTTCATTCAGAATAAAAAAGTAAAAGGAGAACTGAAAGAGTTTCTATATTTGGTGAAGGTAATTATTTTGTCATTTCATTCAAAGAGACAACACCAATAAGATAATTGTGTATTAGCATGTCTTTTAGGGAGTTTTATGACCTAAAAAATGCACGTCGCGTTGTCAAGATGATTTTTAGTTCTTATTTCAGAACTCATCAGTATTCATTCACAAATAATTAAACAAAAGTTTATACAATTGAAGACGACTAATGGTCAGGGGCCGTACCGGCTAACGCATCGAACTTCGAAAAGTCTGCCGGGTTTCAAATTAAAACAGATAAATTGAGCCCCAATTGGGCCAAAATTACGAACCCCAATTCATGATGTCACACGAACATTGATATCTTCCAAATAACATCGGCAAATAGTACCATACGAAATTCCTTTCCTTGATTTATCTGTTTTTAAGTTGAAACTCGGCAGCCCCGCCGAAGTTCGAAAAGTTAGCCGGTACGGCCCCTGGCCACGAGGAGCGGCGACTCGCGACTTCGTAACACATTTGTGCGATGCCGCGCATTGTTAATTAACCGCTGTGCGATTAGCATGTCGAGCGCGCAATGAATATTGAATAGATATAATGCGCGTCGTGTCGTCGGTCGCCGGTTTTTGTGGCCACACTGTGCCAGCGTGCGGGGTCTAATCCAAAATGTATGCACCGAGTGCCTTCCGGCGACCATCAGAATTTTTCTGATATAAATTTTCTTACAATATGCGGCCGCCTTAAACATTTACGTCCTTGGTTAAGCCCCAGCTAAAACGGACAGTGAACCAAGTGCGTGGGGGACACACATTTTACCACTTTGGCAGTGTTTATCTTTCAAACGGTTGACTTTGTGAAAAAATTGTCTTAGGAACCTTAATGTCATTTTTGAAAACCTATCTATTGACACCCCGCACGTATTGGTATGATAATTTTTTTTTCCAGTTTCAGTTCCATGTATGGGGAGCCCCCTTTTATCTTTTTTTTTATTTTTGTGTTAAAATCGTTAAACAGTTGACAGAATACATCTACCTACTAAGTTTCAACTGTGTCATCCTAATACTTTCGGAATAAAATGGCTGTGACATACGGACGGACAGACAGACAGACAGACATGACGAATCTATTAGGGTTCCGTTTTTTGCCATTTTGGCTACGGAACCCTAGAAAGAAAGTTGTACTCCAGCCCCACCCGACTTTAATAGACGTGTTTTATTATAACAATGATAATGCGTATCTAATGATATGTATATTAATTCTTGCTTTTTAGATGCAGGTTATTTGAAGTCGGCCTTTTTTGTAATCAACGGTCTCGCTTGAATCTAGTCACATAGAAATTCGAAAGCAAACCGTGATTCTATCTGTTTGACCAGGGATTTAATTTTAACTGTTACGTTATTATCAACCTTATCTCCAGGCGATAAAGTCGACACCTCTGAAGATCTCCCCGAGCGCGTCCGATTACTGCATGAGCTGTTTGCCGGATAAGTTCAGCGGGGACACACTGGATACGTTCCGACTCGCTCTCGTGGACATCACCGATGATCGGATGGTTGATGAAGGAGAACTGTTTGTTCAGCAAGTGCCGCATCCTGTAAGTGTCTTTTAGGTGCCTTAGTTAAATATTCCGGCGATATTTTAGTGCTAAGGACAACGGCTTTGATAGCAATTTTAAAGGGGATCAGATATCTTTAATTTATTGGCTCGGAAAAAATAGTCAATTTAAAATTAATGCTTTTTTAGTTTTAACATATTTAATAAGGTCGAAAATTGAATGCACTTACATACCCTATCATTGCATAGGCACTATAGGCAGAATGTTGAGTTTACAAAGTCAAAAATACTTATTTTTACAGAAACACATGAACGAAGAGTCGCTCAAGGCTCACTTGAACGAGCTGGAGGCTAAAAGCATGAACACACGGGGTGTTCTGAGGAAGCTGTTGCAACAGTACTGTAGAGAGGGCAACTTAGCCGCTGCCAGGGAAATCGCTGACAAGTGTCAAAAAGAAGGGGTAAGTGTATATTGGAATAAAACTGCGATAAACCATTTTCTGTAAATGTTTATTCCAAATTACACTGTAGTAGTTTGCAGTGACACTCTCGTGGCATAGTAGTCAAATCAAAGTAATGGTTAAATAGGTAAATATTACTATGCGTTTCCACTGCATTGGATATAGAACACTATTCTTCTATGCAAGTGCCGAAATTGAAAGCCAAATTACGGCCTTTTATTCTTACAGCATTATTTTTTTTCTTATTATCCAGATTTTTTAAAAATTTGTAAGTGGTAACATTTTTACAGCCTGTTACACATAATGTGATCATTTTAAAGCTATAAAACGATTTTTAAAGTAATAGTCCTTTGTTTTGATAGTTCTCGTGGAACAAGCGTTATGTAGCGCCATTTTGACAGTTGCCTTTAAACATTTTTGACAGAGTTGTGTTCTCACTATCTGTCAAACTCTGTTTCGAGACCAGTTAATTGACTAGTGATAGTGAGTAGTGGAAACGCATGGTTAGAAAGACACAGGGCACAACAAAAAAATACAGTTTTATAACGACATTAGTGTCGATAAAGAAAAAAACACCCTATTACAATACCGGCACATAACTTGGCAAGACAAAGATGAGACAAAAGATGCGCAACAGCTACAAAAATGAAACGGCGCATTTTTTGTCCCTTTATCTTGTTAAGTTATATGCCGGCATCTATACGTTTATCGCAATTTTCTAGTTTCTGCATAAAAGTTTCTAAAAGACCGTGATAATACATCAAAATACAAAAGTCCGCCAAAAGACAAAGTTTTGATTTTCTTCTATGCGTTAATCATGATGTTTTGATTGGCCAGGTATTCCTATCCGCTGGTATGAAAGCATCAATATTCGACCTGCACGTGAAACTGGGCGAGTTGGATCTCGCTGAACTAACTCTCGCAGAATTGAACAAGTCCTCGCCTAACTTCAAGCTGGATGAGTTCAAGGTGATTGACTTCGCAACGCTCATGGTGTATAGGAAGAAGATCAAGCAAGCTATCGACTTGATCAATGAGCACTCAAAGAGAAGGTGGGTTGGGTTTGTGGCTCTATTTTATGCATCTTTTTGTACTGTAGCCGGCAAACATCTCGAAATCGGGATTGACGCTCTTTCGACGCAGTGGGGATAAGTTCGCGCATGTGCACTTGCGAGCGACCAATAGCGAGCGCCCATAGACTTATTATCGCGCCCCTCTACCGCCGCCCGCGTACCTCACCGCTGCGCATACCCAAAATACGCGTTCTGCACAATCCCCACCCGATTTCAAGATGTTTGCTTCGTACTGTATGGATATGACATACACTCAGTCTAATAAAGCTTATAGTACAGTCGCCCGTGCTACATTTAAATCACGAAAAAGGTTACCGTTTGCCTTTGTGATATACTTTTTTATTACGCCATTTTAGATACTAAAACCTAAGTTTTACATATCGTAACCCGCCATAACCTATGTTATATGATCTCCAATAGTGATATTTTTTTTTATTTTTCGAGGTTTAGCTATTGTCGTGTTCTACAGCTTTGTTCGATTGCCACAGATAATAGTAAGACTATAGAAAGTGGCCGTACACAGATTTAAGACCAGATGAAAATGGTTGGACTTTATCTGGTCTTATTATTATCAAAATAAAAAAAATATCATTTGAAGATCATATAAAATAGGTTACGGCGAGTCGCGATTTGTAAAACTTGGGTTTTAGTATCTAGAATGGCGTAATAAATAAGTATATCACAAATGCAAACGGTAACCTTTTCGTGATTTAAGAGCCCGTAGCGATTTTGCCGCTGACTGCAGCTCTCTCGTTCGCACATTTCATGTTTTCTCAATATTTCTTAAATCTGAGTGCGTAATTAAAAAATGTGTCTCGGCCACTTTTCGCAATATAAGATTGCGGACATTTCAACATATATTTCTGTTTTTTGTTGCTAAAGTACGAAAAGTATTTATTATTATTATTTGCCAGTTCAAATAACTTAAAAACGATAACTTTTTGTTCTGAAATATATTTTAAAATGTCTATAATCTTATATTGCGAAAAGTGGCCGAGCCACATTTTCCAATTGCGCACTCAGATTTAAGAAATCTTGAGAAAACATGAAATGTGCGAGCGAGAGAGCGGCAGTCAGCGGCAAAATCGCTACGGAGTCTTAAATGTACCACGGGCGAATGTACTATTCTTATCCCTCTATCCCGCAGCCGCATAGTCGGCGGCAACAGTATCGCTATGAACTGCTGGCGGCTGCTAGACGCCACAGCCACGCACGGCACGCACGTGGAAACTCGCCAGGTGTTCGACATACTGACCAAACTGCGGTACTGCAAGCCTTCCAACGTGCTACTGGGGCCTCTCGTCAGGGTGCATTTGAACAAGTAAGTGACATCATCATCATCATATCAGCCGCACGACACCCACTGCTGGGTATAGGCCTCCCCTAAGGATTTCCACGACGATCGGTCCTGCGCCGCCCGCATCCAGCGGCGCACCGCGACCGCGCACCAGTGCCCTGTTTATCAAAACTTACAAGTCTTGTACTTTTTAAAAGGAAGCATTTTCCTTATGAAAATAATTATACCAGAAATACGTTTATCAAAACACGTAAAATTAAACGCTACAAATGTTTTTGTTTATTTAACTTATATGTTTTTACCCTTATATTAGTCATTTCGTTAATCAAAAAAATCAAAACTTGTAAAAAAACTTACAACTTGTAAAAAACTCAATGAAAATTCCTAGGTATTTCTGAGGGTGTCCGGCGACTCTCCATTCCGTCTGACAATTTTTACAAGTGTCTTGCATAAATTATTTGGAAAGAGACATAATTTACATGAACTTGTAAAATTTTTCATGTAAATTTTACTTGTAGCTTGTAAGTTTTGATAAACAGGGCACTGATCGTCGGCCCGCCCCAACGCCCATCGGTTCTTCTCGCTATGTGTCCAGCATACTGCCACTTCAAACATAAACATAAACATTTTTATTATGCCAGAATGTGGTAATTACAGATGGAATTCTTAGCTCTAAAAAGATATTGCACAAGACACATTCACCCACTTTTGGGCATGCAAAATACATTTTAACCTATAGCTAATCCAGGAAACTCATATTTATTATATTAACTTAAATTATTAGTTCATTTTATATTTATTTTGTAAAACTGTTTCTGCATGTCAAAACTAATTAATTAATAACTACGTAATAATAATACATTTAACATTTATATACTTTCATAAAAACTAAATACATAATTATATTTTATTCAATTTTACATGTCAAATTTCAAATGTCAATGTTTTTTATCTAAATATTCATTTATTGTATAGTAACATTTTTGTATTAGCCATGTCTTAAGTTTGTATTTGAAATTATTTAGTGCTAAATTTCGAATATCAATTGTTAAATTGTTATAAAATCTTACAGCCATGAAGCGACAGTTTCTGTTGCGCATGGCTGTTCTCATTGCTGGTAGCACTAGTCTATTTGGACGTCTACAGCTATAAGGGCGGGGAATATCGTATAAGAAACTAAATAACTCAGGATGGCTCTTAACAAAAATGCATACTTCATAAATGTATAAACAAGGGACCGTGAGAATCTTCAACTCCACAAACAGCGGTCTGCACGAACCCAAGGTTTCAACATCGTATATCGCACGAACGCACGCTTTTTGGGCAATGAAAACCTTGTTTATATAGCACGAGTTTCCCCAAAGTACTATGCCATATCTCAGAATTGAGCAAACGTGACCATGATATGCCTGCAGTGCTGTAGCTTTGCTTGCGGTTTTACCTAGCTTCCACAAGGCATACGCATACGAATTAATTTTACTACATAGTCTGTTTAAATGCTGGTGCCATGTGCATTTATCGTCTAGTACTATACCTAAAAAAGTAACGTCATTCGTTTCTTGTAGTTCTTCATTGTCGTGACTGACTACGAGTTTTTTTTTGTTGCCGTTTTTGTTAATAAATTGGATGTATTTTGTTTTATTAATGTTAACTTTTAGATTATTTATCTTAAGCCAGTTTATCACTGATTCTAGGGTTTTATTTAATTCTGTCTCATAGTTTGTAATATTCACTCCCGGTACAATTACAGATATATCATCTGCAAACAGAACGCTGGGGTAATTTAAATTTTCAGGGAGATCATTAATATAGATGAGAAAGAGTAGAGGTCCCAGGATACTTCCCTGCGGTACTCCATAGTTATTTATTTTAACATCCGACCGGTTTGACCTTACTATTTTATGTTTATCTAAACTTGTGATTTCCACGTATTGTCTTCTGTTTCTCAAATAGGAGTTTAGCCAATCATGAGCCAGCCTGCCTAGCATGACCGATTTATATCGCGTGATATAGCATTTTATCGACACTGAACTGTCAAATTCCTTTGTCTTTTTGACAGTTAAACGTGATAAAACGCTATATCACGCGATATAAATCGGTCATGCTAGGCAGGCAGACCCCTGATGCCATATCGCTCTAGTTTGAGAAGAAGCAATTCATGAGAAACGTAGTCAAAAGCTTTGCTCATGTCAAAAAAAAACGTGGTTAATGGTATACTTTTGTCAACGTGTTCGATTATAGTGTCAACGAGAGAGAAAGCAGCTAGAGTAGTTGATTTAGCCTTTTGAAAGCCGTTTTGTTCCTTCTTTATAAGATTGTTTTTTTCAATAAAATTTATTAGTCTAAAGTGCATTGCTCGTTCAAATATCTTTGACCATATAGATAGCAAAGATATTGGTCTATAATTGCTAACTTGGCTCTTATCTCCCTTTTTAAATATTGGCTTTACAACTGAGATTTTTAGTAGGTCCGGAAATGAGCCACAACTGAAAGATAAATTTATCAGGTAACATAGAACTGAGGCTATTTCATCTTTGACAAATTTCACTATTTTTGTAGATATTTCATCGTGACCCGTAGAATTTGTAGAATTTAAGGAAGCGATTATTTTTTTTATTTCGTGAATGTCAATTGGATAAAGAAATATACTAGAAAGATTCAATTTAATTTTATTCAACAATGAGTGGTCAGGTTTAAAGTTATTATTACATGTCAGATTTATAAAATATTCATTAAAATAATTTGCAATGTCATTTGGGTTTTTTATATCATTAGTCATAGTCTTAATTTTATTTATTGTGTCTTTGTTGTTTGTTTGTCCTGTTTTATTATTTATAATGTCCCATGTAGCTTTCATCTTATTTTTGGCTTTTGTAACATAGTTTGCATTACTTAGCCTGTTAGCCTGAAAAACACATTTTTTTAGCAACTTTGTGTAACTTCGGTATTTGTTTCTATTTTCACTAGTCGGATGCTTGTAGTAAAGAAAGCGTAAACTTCTTTTTGTTATTGTTGCTTTCTTCAAGCCAATTGATAACCAAGGCAACTTTTTATTTTTACTCGTGTATTTTATTTTAACTACGGGAAAACAAAGGTCATAAAACAGTTTAAAGTTACTATGAAATGCGCTAAAAGCAGTATCAAGGTTTGTCTCCGTATACGTTTCGGACCAAGATAACGCACCCAGACATGATTTGAACTTTTGAATGTTTTCTTTACTGAAATCTCGTTTGTATTGAAACCATACTTCAGGTACTCTTTCAACATTACATTCAAACGTGAGAGACTGTGCAGTATTGTGGTCCGAGATGCCCAAGTTGTGAAGATTTCCTTTTGCATTGGGAATATTACTTAGAATGTGGTCGATGCACGCTTTCTTTCGTGTAGGTTTGGTAATATGAAATTGGAAATTAAAGATTTCGGCTAGCCTTTTTAATTCGTTTGCTTGATTTGATGTTTTTAATGTATCTATATTAAAGTCTCCCAATATTATAATTTTATGTTTTGTTTTATATCTGAGCTTCTTCATTAAAGATTCTAATTTGTCTAAAAAAGTTTTAGGGTTTGATTTCGGTATACGATATAAACAAATAATTATGCATTTACACGACACCACTTCAATACCGCAGCATTCGAAAGTATAGTCAGTAGCGAATTCGTGTAGAAAATTTAATTCTTTAACCTCTAAGCATTTTTTGTGTAGTATACAGACACCACCTCTCTTTTGGTGCTTTCTGGAGTAACTAGAAGTTAGTTTATAGTTAGATAAGTGAATATTTCTTTCACTTCCAGATTTTATGAAAGTTTCTGATAAGCATACGATATCGAAATTAATATTTTTGGCTTTAAGTTCATCGAGTGTTAGTTCTAAAAATTTCCTTTTTGCTAAAGAATCCCCCAACGTTTTGGTGAAAAACACTTAATTTATTAAGATTTTGATCGAAAAAGCTGGTTTTCGTTTTGCTCGCTGTTTATAGGCTGAGACTTATTCAAGATGGGAAAATAATCATAAATAGTTTTTTGAATTTGTCTGCGTTTAACATTCTTATCGTTCCCTTCCTTAAACATACATGATTTTCGGATGTACTCACGAGTGTAATTAAAGGCATTGTTGTTATCTTTTGTAAGTAAGAATTTGTTTTCGTAATCAATTATGTCTATTAAGGTGTTTAATTTAATAGAAATCCTCTTGTTTTTAATGGTATCATTTAAATATTTCCATGTCCTACTTAGATGTACAAAATGACAATTCTTAAAGTAATCACACGTCAATTTTAGGTTGTGATTTAACATTTTTTCATTAAGAGAATTATTATTTATGATACTTAATACTATTACAGTGTTATTAGTATTTTTTTTTAACGTGGAGTATAATTCCGAAGTAATTATCATACTATTGTTGTCATTCTCACCCACACATAAAACTATTTTATCGTCTTTACCTAAGTCCTCATATTGTATTGAATTTAAAACTTCATCGGTCATCGCGAAAACTTCAGCCGAGCAATCCTTCGAGCGATGTCGATTACTTTAGTTCGCCTGCGGATCTCCTCATTTCTGATTCGATCAGGCAGGGCAGAAGGTGTGTAGTAAGTGTAATTTCTTTAATTTAATTTTAATTTTTTAATTTAACCATTTATTTCAGGCTACTAGGCCCATACAATATATACCTTACAGACTAACATACATAATTATTAAATAAAAATAATCTATTTGTTTACACGTATCGAAGGCGGCGACGTGTTGCGCAATGCAGTGTCCGGTATCCGACCGCGATAGCGTCGGAACAAGACACCCTTCGGCCAAAAATCTTCTTTCATGAAGGTCGACAAATGTTCAGTCGGTACCCTCACCACGAATGAGTTGAAGGTCACATTGTGGCGGGACTCCAACCGCTCGACCCTCAGAATGAATTTGGTCTTCACTCTGATGTATTCTCCGATGTCATCAGGCTTCGTGCTGAAGTGCAGGCGAGATACATACACCAGCGTCGTCGGGATAGCCGGACGTAGTAGGTGGTTGTGTCCGGTCGGGGCGGTGCCACAAAGGTTACGGCGGGTGGGCTTCCTCTTCCTTTCCACCTTTTTGAAGCCGTCCTCGCCACACTCTTCATCCAGTCTCCGTGGATGCACAGGCTAAGAGACCGGTTGGCGTTGTTTGTCTCCCTCATTGGTACCCCGCTCGAGTTGTTGGACAGCGGGTCGGTTAGCAGCGGTGACTGCAGCGTATGCACGTTGAGGGGTCGACGTGCTCACGCGTGACGTCTCCGCCGGGGCGGAGCTGACGGCGGCGGGGCGCGGTGCATCGCGCGATGTGTCGGCGGCGGCCGGTGACGCATCCAAGTTCGCCGAATCAAAACTGCCGATGGATGCATTTTGCGCCCCACGACGAGTGTTCACGTTGCAGGCCTCAGGTGACCTACTTACCGCAGCGGTGTCGCTTAACAACAGCACTTGGGCTCGCAACTCACTGATGGTGTTATCTGAGGCCTCTAGTTTACACTGTACTTCTGCCAGGCACGCTTTCAAGGAGGTGATATCCTTTAGCAGCCTGGTGGTTAGGTATAGACCAGCGGTCACTCCGACTTGAGCGACTCTGCTCGTCGGAGTAACACGCAATGGAGAGCTCAGAACTCGCCGACCCCCTCCCATCGTCCTGAACGATCTTGATGGGGTGGGTCGGAAGGCGATAAAACCGCGTTTCCTCCTACAAAATAAATAAATTTAAAACATTAAAAAACCCGCCTGCATAAAAAGACAAGTCGACTGAAAAGATGGAAACAAGATTAAATAAATATTAAAGGCATGTTGCCTTAGTGACATTATGAATGATTGAATTATATGCCTCCGACTGCATGTTATTATGACATGTTGCCTTTAATATTTATTTAATCTTGTTTCCATCTTTTCAGTCGACTTGTCTTTTTATGCAGGCGGGTTTTTTAATGTTTTAAATTTATTTTTTTATTTATCTCTTTTTCGTTATTATATATTACTGTCATGATATACCTTTTTGAAATCCTTATAATAAGCCCTTTAATTTGACACCCATATTGCAGTATTCTAAAAAAAATTTTTTTTTTTCACTATGTATAATAGCACCGTACAGCCGCCATGTTGGTTTTTTTATAACGCCACCTTCTTAAGAACACTTGGGCTGAAAAGACCAATCTAACGATATCTTAATCATAGAAATCCGTTCAGCCGTTTGAGAGATATGAGGTAATAAAGAATATTACATACAAACATACATACATACATACTTACAAACATACAAACATACTTACAAGATACGCGCGAAACACATAACCCTTTCTTTGCAGTCGGGTAAAAAAGGTATAGACCAGCGGTTCATAACCTTTTAGTGATGAGGGACCATTTGCCTAAACTTCTGTCTTTCCATTGACCACCATAGACGAACGTCACACAGACTATACACGTTGACCTTGAGACAGTCTTTACGCCCTTAGTAGTATCAGCTGTTTTCGCAGTTTAACTTAATATGCTGTCGTGCGTACTTGCTCTGAACAAGTATCTTATCTACCCTCCGGTCCCGGACTCGTGTAAATAGGTGACTGAATGGATCTTGAGCGCTGGACAGTGGAAAGAGAATCATATTTATTATTATTATTATTTATTTATTATAAACATATAGGATACAATATGGGGTTACAAAATAGTCCCACAAAACCAACTAGTCGGTTTGACTTTGGGATCTTCAGTTTCTTTTGCTTTATAATTTTCGGGGCCAATATTATAATCTATTATGGATGTCAACGTTGAACCTCGCCAGATGTTCGACTTACTGACCAAATTGCTGTACTGCAAGCCTTCCAACGTGCTATTAGGGCCTCTCGTCAGGGTTCATTTGAAAAAGTAAGTTTAAATGCTACGTCCAGACGCTTCCAGATTTTTGCCGCAAACGCCAACACCAAATGCAGGTAAACGAAAATCTAACGAACTTATAATCCACATGTTTGCGAGTGCGCCAAGAGCGGAAATATGGTTGCTTTTTTTTTTAATCTAGATTAAAAATCTAAGAAGAAAAACTAACTAGTAAAAAAGAAGAATCTGTCTTTTATCGACCTCCTTAAGGCGTGTCTCCTGCGACTGTTTGTTTTTAAACATTACACAGAAAACATGTAAGTATCCTGCTATATACAAAAAAAATCTGGTAAAAACAAAACATTTGGTTCTGTTGTCGTAAAAAGTGAAACAAACCCAGGGGTGTGTTTTTCGTCTGTCTCGACAAACAAAAAATTGTGTATGCATACACAAATGTGTATAGCCACGCCCCAATGTTTCAAAGTTAAGTGTAATATTTAAAAAAAACGCAGGGACACGCCTTTATTGTTACTATATAATTCTATTATTTTTTTCCAGTGACAACATCCAAGAAGCTGTGCACGAGTTCGTACGTTTATCCGAGAAGTACAAAAAGACTCCGTTGAAACACGAGCTCCTCACCCACATCCTCAGCAAGATGGGTGATGGCAGGTCTGAAGAGACGTTCATCATCAACGAGAAATCTAACGGGCGGTTAAACAAGTTTGCGCAGACTATACTCAATGTGGACAAGAAGGTCCACGGGCCCGGCGATGTTCAGGTAATAGAACGAGAGCTCGTGAAAATTACTGCCAGAGTTATCTCAAGGTCCTTCTTTCAATATGACAGTGTTCAGGGTGTACAGGAGTCAGCACCTATTCGCAGCGCCAGGAAGTGGAACACCTGGCGTCAGCACGCTTCCAAGTATGTAGAATTTCGAAATGCTCTACAAGAGTTATCTCAAGGGTACAAAAAAAATTAGATGGTAGTCTATTTAGGTTCATGCAACTAAGATAGACTCTGTGTATTAGAAAAAAAACACTTAGGCTGAGTTGCACCATCTTGACAACAGATACAAACATATCTAAGCCAGTGGTCAAAAGTGGAACTAAGGTGTTATTACATATTGTTACCTAGGTTACGCCATAGACGACAGCGACGCTGTCATCGAGTCAGATATGTTTGTATCTGTTGAACCAAAACGCTGTCAAAGTTAAAGTTATCGTCAAATGATAATGCTACCTATTTGTCACGTCAAACTTGTCAAAGGACATCATGCTGGCTGGCAACCTCTTTTTTTGGCTAACTTGTGCCTAACCGGTACTTCAACAAGCTTGTTATTGTTAAAGTTAGATTGAGCCATGTTTTTCATGAATTTTGCGACGGAAAATTCCACTTCAGATAGACTCGGAATCACGAGTCGACTATGGCCTGAAAGTTTTTATTACTAACTCCTTGTATAGTCTGTTTGCCGAGAGTAAATAAATTATGAAAACGTCTTGGAATAGCGACTGTCGCTAAATGATTATCGCAATCAGTGTCGCTAAATGATTATCGCAATCAGTGTCGCTAAATGATTATCGCAATCAGTGACGCAAATCGCCACACGCAGTGAGTTTTGTTGGACGCAGCTGTTTTCAAGTGCAAGGCCGCTGGCGCTTAGGCCTCAGGTGTTCATTGTAGGGTAATAATTAGCGGGCCGCAATTTATAACGAGTTTAGAAACCCTGTTTTTTATTAACTCTCCGCGAACAGACTATAATATAATATGGTGGCAAAGAGTAATTGACAAAAAAACTATTGTAATGGCAATACGCTGCTTTTTCAAGAATGGGGGCGCCACTGAGATCGAAATGTCGGCTTAGTTCGGCAGTTTTGTATGTTAATTATACTTGTTTGAAGAAGATGGTTAGCGTTGAGTGACGCATCACATTATATTAGGCATTTATAAGATTTAATATCAACACGTTAGATTTTCTTCTTTATAAAAATCTGCACAGTTTGTATCTGGCCATCCCTATCATATACAGTCACCTAACCCTTTTTCTTGTTTTCGAAACCACATCGGAAAATCTGTGATTAAATGTTTTTATTTTATTTATTCCAGCTAACTCTAATAGCAGCACTAGCCGAAGTAGGTTACAAGAAGACCCTCCGCAAAACCCTCCTCGATCCATCAGTAAAGTTCCACCCCGATGCTCTGATGCGTCACTGCGAAAAGTTCGCGGACGAGAAGAAAGTGAAACCTTTGGAAGCCATCGCAGAATGCGCGAAAGACCTACGACATGTAGACATCGATGGCATCTATGAGTTGATGCTGGGTGTACACCGTAAGTACCTTTGTCGCCTGTGGTCCCTTCTCGTAGTCCCTGGAAGGGACCACGGAGGTTTTTTTTTTCGTGGTCCCTACGAAAAAATATACCTACTTAATACTACCAAAAATTGAGAAACCTTTGGAAGCCATCGCTGATTGCGCGAAAGACCTACGACATGTAGACATCGATGGCATCTATAAGTTGATGCTTGGTGTACACCGTAAGTACCTTTGTCGCCTGTGGTCCCTTCTCGTAGTCCCTGGAAGGGACCACGGAGGTTTTTTTCTTCGTGGTCCCTACGAAAAAATATACCTACTACCAAAAATTGAGAAACCTTTGGAAGCCATCGCTGAATGCGCGAAAGACCTACGACATGTAGACATCGATGGCATCTATGAGTTGATGCTTGGTGTACACCGTAAGTACCTTTGTTGCTCGTGGTCCCTTCTCGTAGTTCCTAGAAGGGACCACGGAGGTTTTTTTCTTCGTGGTCCCTACGAAAAGATATACCTACCTAATACTACCAAAAATTTAACATAGATATTTGTAAATGCAGTCAATGACATTTCATAATTTTGTATGACCATCAGCAATATTTTATATCCCCACTGCTGGGGCATAGGCCTTCCTTATGGGTGGATAAGGAGGATGGGCCATAACCCACCACGCGGGCCCAATGCAGATTGGTGGGTGTTAACGACTGCAAATGCAGCCGGGACCAACGGCTTAACGTGCTTTCCAAAGCACGGAGGAGCTCGAGATAATAAAATTTTGGTCACCCATCCCATGACCGACCCTGGCGAAAGTTGCTTCACTTTCACAATCGCAGGGTCAGGCGCTAAACCACTGCGCCCTCGAGCTCCTCAATAACAATTTTGTATACATTACAATGATTTTGTATACAAAATATTAATTCTGACAAATGTGCATTCTCGGCGCGGCCGGCGGTCGCACTTTGCTCGGTATGGTACAGCGAACTAAAATCAATAGAAGTGTAAATTGCAAACAAATATTTCTTTAAAAATGGCACCACGGCGGGGCCGAAAAAGTACAACCCGCTCAGCTTTAGTCGGGCCAGCCACGCACCCGGTGATTAACGTTAGTGTTCTTTTCAATAAATTGCAGTTTGTATTGTAGAGAAAAGATAGAAAGAGAGAGTTTATTAGAAATGACGTCCTTTATAGTCAAATGGTGTAAAAGATGCAAAGAAGGCAGTAAAAAGATGCAGAAAAAAGTATCTTATTTTTTTCGTTTAAGTATAGAAAATATCTATGAGTATACAAATTATGGTCGCTAATAATCAACCAGTGTTCAGACGCTTTGTGCTGCATAATTAAATTGCAGCATTTTTAGCTCTATCCACTTAGTTGTACTTTTCGTGTGGTGCCATTTTTTGAGCAGAATGCTTATTCCATAGATTTTAGTTCGCTGGTATGGTAACAAGTCGTAAACTTAACAATAAATAGAATAAAAAAACAATTTAATAGCTTAGTGTAACTGCCGTACAAATAAACGAAGAATAAGTTTATAACTTAGAATATACATACATATACTACATACATATACATAATATACATATACATAGACTAATCAAAAAGTTTGTTTAGGAATATGATGCTTTGAGATGTTAAACGTAAGGAGTAATATTGCTAAGCAATATTTTTGGTTAAACTAGGTATAAACTTATTCTTCGTTTATTTATACAGCAGTAGGTGTTAAAATAGAGGAGCTCGGTGGCGCAGTGGTTTAACGCCTGGCCCAGCGATTGCGGAAGTTAAGCAACGTTTGCAAGGGTCGGTCATGGGATGGGTGACCAAAAATTTATTATCTCGAGCTCCTACGTGCTTTGGAAGGCACGTTAAGCCGTTGGTCCCGGCTGCATTTGCAGTCGTTAACACCCACCAATCCGCATTGGGCTCGCGTGGTGGGTTATGGCCCATCCTCCTTACCACCCGTAAGGAAGGCCTGTGCCCCAGCAGTGGGGACATCAAAAATGGCTGATGGACAAGTGTTAAATCACTGCCAAGGATTTATTATTACTAAACCCATAATAATTATCCGTTTTCCAGAACGCGAAGACAACTACCGTGGTGCGTTGAATCTGTGGACCCGAATGCAAGAAATGGATGTGACTCCCACTCAGAAGTTCGTCCGCAACATTTGTGGTCTTTTAAAAGCTAACAACAAAGAGATACCATCAGAACTTTCTCTTCTATCTGATAAACATGATAAAGTTGCCAATCAGTAAGTGAAAATTAGTTACCTAAATGAAATATCAGACTAAATGAAAAATTTCGAAGAGTTGTTTGCAAAATATGACCACGCCTACTCAATCTTTTTGAAGCGCATACAAAATTGCACTTTATGACCATAGAAAAAGGTTGAAATTACGCGCGCAACATTTATAATGAGGTACCTTAGTAACATTCGCTATTTGGTTTTTTCAACATGTTTTAAAGATTGCACGATTCTGTCAATTATTTTAGTTAGTAACACTGTCTGTGATAATAAATTATTGTAATTGTAAATAAATATTTCAATTAGTACCTAGTTATTTATTTTAAACTATGCTTATTTCATTACAAAATAATCTAACAAATATAGGTCAAGGATTTTCGTATCGTTAAATTCACATATAGTTTTTTTTAATTTCAATCATTATTTAAAATAAAAGACTAGTACTGCCATCAGACAAACTTTATAATCTATTTTTATACAGAGATAGGTCTGCTCTTGATCAGACATTTATTTATTCTGTGGTGGTGGTAAGAGTCTATACCACTACAGACGGAATTTTTACGGAACTAAAATATACAAATGTCTTATATTATAGCTATTGAAAAAAAGCCTTGTTCTCAATGACTAAACAGTATCACTGCCTGTGTCTGACTACCAGACTTCTTTGGTGGCGCTAACTGTAGTCGATCGATAGGTAGTAGATTCGCTTTTAGGGGTCCAGCCATTTTGACTCGTACATACTTTACATTAGGTAGGATTGCCAGCCTAATTTGTAGTCAGTGACAGTGTCAGCAAACAAAACGATGGCTCACCATTTTTATAATGTGAATAACGACCAATAAAATTGCTATAGTCAATTTTCCCGAGGGATAGAGAAATAATGGTCCACGCAGACGGAGACGCGGGTGGCCGCTAGTGAAGTGTAAATTCAATCGTTAATAAGATTTTGAACTATTCAAATCATCAATGATCTTCCTGTTCAAGTCAGCCAGTTCCTCCAAAGCTTGCTTCTTCAGCGGTTCATAGTCCGCCTTGAGGGTTATGGAGGCGATGTCTTCCTCCAGCACCGTCTTCCGGGACTCTAGCTGAGCCAGCTGTTCCTCGAGGCTGTTCAGCTTGGCGTACATTTCGTTGCCATCTAAGCTTTCCTGGAAATAAAATAATCGATATACAACACGGTCAAGTTAACTCGGCACCTGAAGCGAAAGAGAAAGCTGTCTTTGCCTCACGCTGCCACCGGCCTCGTCGTAAATTTTTTGAAAATTTTCGATAGATTATTGATAAATTATCGCTAACAAAGTGTACTAACGCTACTACTGTGGCATTACGACGGTGGCGTGAGGCAAGGGGAAAAGGAGAGGGGTCGCTTTCGGTTCAGGTGCCGAGTCAAATTGACCGGGTTGTAACTTATTTAGTTTTTTAGGCAGTACAAGTATCATGTGAATGACAAAAAAGCTATGCCACCGGTTTGCAAGCCCTAAACAGGAGGCCTCGGGAAGAACTCTTCAAGGTCTGCAGTTTTCTCCCTGTCTTATTTCATTTACAGAGCTAAGAAAAAAAAATACCCCAGCATTTACAGCCGTACTTAAACTCGGACCACAGAATACATATTAACTTGAATGTCATTAAAGTTGGTGCTAAAGTACGTTAGTACTATTATATATTCTGTGGCTAAAGTATCTCTTTTTAGGGTTTTTCCCCTTATTAATAGTAGACGGCACGACACGAAGCATTAAAATCAATTTACGTCTCAGTTTTTAAAAGAACAAAAATTATTTCGCGTAGATGATCGTAGAGGAAGATTCGATTGGTAGTAAATTGTACTTACCAACATTTTTTCTTAAAACAATATAATTTGTACAATAGAAACAGCTTATATGGTAACGTAATATTTCGGTGAGGGTAGTAGGTAGTTTGCCGTGATCTTGTGAGGCGCACCGGTATCTATTTACGGGACTTGTACTATTTATGTATTCTGTGTTACGGGTTGAGTTGATAAAGATTTTTATTATTATTAAAAAAAACTATGTTTTTCGGTGTTA
Source organism: Agriphila straminella (assembly GCA_950108535.1). NCBI lineage: Eukaryota > Metazoa > Arthropoda > Insecta > Lepidoptera > Crambidae > Agriphila > Agriphila straminella. Next base: position 4,763,453 of record OX467306.1, on the reverse strand, counting down.
CAAAAGACATATTGTGGTGATTTGTGCAACATCAAGAGCTACGTAGGTACCTACGTCTCAAGACCACGATCTATTTGGATTGCAGGTAGTGCTTCGCGGACCTCAGGTATTTTTATCTACTTTGTTTTGATGTTCTACCTACTTTATTATCACGTACAAATTATGCCTAAAAACTAAAAAGAGTTACTTCACCTGCAATTTCTTCAGTTTCTGAGAAGCTTCACCGACCGCACTTTCAGTTGGCGCTAGTTTTTCTTTGAGAAGCTGTAGTTCTGTTTCCAGGGTTTTCTTCTGTTCTTCTCCTGTGGTTTAATTAAATTAAATGCAGGCAGGTGATGTTAAAATGAAGTGATTATATTGAGTCTCATCAACAAATATAATCGAAAACGAACTGCACAACCTAAATGGGATGAGGAAATAAGTAATTACTTAATTTATTATTAGTGTGTTAATTATATGGTTCAAATGTCTTTTCAATTTTAACTGTCTAATAATTAAGTAACATTTGTTGAAATTCAGTTTTCTTAAAAAAAGAAAGAATAACGGAAGTGTCGGCTTAGAAATTAGAAATAAATTAATTTCAGAGTCATGTCAACTCCCGAATCAAACAATGTTTGTTGTTTTGTTTTACCTTCATCTCTCAATCGTTCAAGGTCTGACAAAGTCACGAGCTCGTCCTTCATGGCCCGTGTCTTCTCTGGCAACGTTTGCAACTCAGTGGCAAGACGCTCACGAGTCGATTCAGCCTGAAAAGAAAGACGGACAAATTATTTTGTTCAAGCTATCTTGCTTTTAAGAAGTTATTCTTCATCAAATTTTTCTAGATATTAGGTCTCTCTAATGACGAAAGAAAAACTTCATCATTATACCTACTACGTACGAATTTTGAGAATCCAGACAATTTATAAACCAATTTTTTGTGGCTAACTAAACTAATAAACTCCGTAGGATATTAATCACCTAAATATCGGATTTTATATACAGGTGAAATGAACCTATGAACCTGAAGTATTCAGCGAGCCTTCACAAGACACCTAGCTTATATTTCACCGGGTATAAACCACAGGGTTCCATACAATATGCGATTGTCATTTTTTGGCATGATATCGTTGAAAAACCGTCGTTCAATTATAGATATGGCATTCCTCTACAAAATCACCAATCAAAAAATCTCATGTCCTGACCTGCTAGCCTCCCTCAACATAACTGTCCCTCGAAAATGTCCAAGAAAGCCCCTTTCAAAAACTTTTACATTGCCCGCACACCGAACTAATCTTGGTCGTCACTATCCCCTTGCTAGAATTTGTAACACATACAATAGCCTTAATGCACAGTCACCTGACCTGGATATTTTTCACTTTTCACAAAATAAATTTCAATCAAATTTGTTGAAACTGTTTGAATCTAGTTGAGATTGATTTAATCTAATTTTAATATTCCTATACTAATAAATTCTTGTTTTGATCAGTAGGTAGTCTCATGGTTCCTAGACGAAATGTAGCTTGCAATATTAATTTGTTTTAGTTTCCCATATAGTTTCTAATTTAGTTATGTTTACTTTTCTAAGAATGCTGTGTATACTTGTAAGTGGCTTACATACATGCCCTTGTGTAATAAGCGATAAAAATTTAAATGTTGTGTATGTTTAGCTGTAAGTATACCATTATAAATAAAATAAAATAAAATAAATAAATAACCTACCTTCTTTAAGTTTGTTTGAAACCTCTCATAATCTTTCATGAGTGCATTTACAGATTTCTTACTATCATCATAACTTGTATATCCTTCCTTTTGCTTCAAACTGTCTATCTCACTCAGATCTAAATCGATGTTTGAACTGCTATGGTCCAATGCGAATACTATGTCCTTTTCTAATTGCGCAATTCTGTCCTGCTCTTTCTTGAGGTTTTCTTCATAGTTATCCATGAACATGTCCATGGTTTCTTCTCTCTTCTTCAGCTCGCGGTATTTCTGGTGGCGCTCAGAATTGCCTTCCTCTAAATCCTGGTACAGAAACAAAGAGAGGATATTAGATCTCGTTTATTTCACAATAATATTAATAATGTCTTAGGTACTTGTTCTGCTTGTTCAATTAGTTCTTGAACTTTTTTCATCTGCTCCTTCAAATTGGCAGCATTACTGTCTAATGCAGCGATTGCCGAATTATCTTCACGGACCTGAAAAATATATAGAGTTAAAGGTACGGTCAGCAACGAAAGTCGTTTAACACTTTAGAACTCTGTTGTAGCAACTTTTTTGATTAATGTTTCAGACTGTGAGACATCTGTAAAAAAAGTTGTTATGACAAAGTACTAAAGTGTTAAGCGACTTTCGTTGCTGACTGTACCACATACCATACCTTACCATACCATGGCCGTGCTAGGAACGTGTCAGGCAAAAAATATTCCTTGTATTGAAAAGTATGACAAGTGCATGGCCGGTGACGGTCTAGTGGGAATAGTGTCATACTTTTCAATACAATTTTTTTTTTCCTGATACGTGTTCCTAGCGCATTCATGGTATAGTACGGTGTAGTGGGCAGAGACCTTAAAAATCATAGCTAAGTACTTACAGTGGTTCTTAAAATAAGCAGTAATTAGAAGACACTTACTGATTGGCGATAAGCATTACTTACTTACGAGTATTTGTTTCGACTTTCAATTACCTGATGTAATAATTTCTCTCTCTCTTCCTGCGGGTCTAAGCGGTTATCCAACTCATGTTTCAAATTGTCTCTCTTTTCTTCAGCTGCAGCCAGGCGACGATTTAATTCCAATAAATGAACCTTGATCTATAACATTAACAAAACAAGTTTCATTGTAAACATGTTCTAAAATAATGATTCGAATGCTAACAAATAAAATTATGGAACTAGAAGTCTACTATAGAGGTACCTATTTCTACTAAACCTGTAGGTAGACACTACGACTGTACGTTAAATGTAAAAAGAAATAATTTGAAAGACACAGTGCTAAAATATTCAACAACTTCTGATCTGAGGAGGACTGTCTTCTGTACCTGTGATCCTGAGATTTCCTTGTTAAATTCATCTTTCTCTCGGGTGAGGTGGTCGATTTGTGATCTAGTTTGTTCAACCTCCTCTCTGAGCGCCGTTGCTGTAGTTTCCAACTCGTTGAATTGGTCTTTCTGCTCCTGAGTCATTTCTGCTAGAAGTTTTGTAATCGTCGACTGTTCCTATGAAAGTGTTTTGAATAATTTATTATTTACATTCAATTTATTGTTGTTCCAAATACTCGGGGCCTGTTTCATAGGATTCGGTTGAAATTAATGTATTTGACATGTTGTATCACTTTCGTTTCTCATCAAAATAAAGTAAGTTATTTTCTTTATCGAAAAGAAAAGAACAAGAAATATTTCGATAAAGAAAAAGAAAAGTATAAACTGATTTTTATTCCATTTTAGCTAGTGCCATCCGCAATATGTAAAACAGATTTTCGAACTTCGAAAATGACTTTACCTTATCCATTTGCTCTCTGAGCTGCCTCAACTGGTTTTCTTTTCTTTGTTTTTCTAAAAACACTTGTTCAACTTCTTCTTGTAATTTTTTATTATTAATTTCTAGCTCCTTTGTCTGCTCTTCTACAGACAGCTTAGTAGCTTCTCCATTGACTATCCTTATTGCAGTATTGTAATCTGCTAGGCGACCTTGTAAATCTACAATGGGTTGGATTCTGTTACATGCAGATACTTTATTGTTTATGATTTAAAAAAGCAAAAAAAGCAGAAAGTTATGTCATTTTCTTTCAGTTTGTTTACAGTTGGGGTTCGGCTAGGAATGGAAATAGGGATTAGTAGGTTAGGTAGGTAGTATTTTTTCACCAGTAATAAAACTCCCTCATTCTCTTCTCATAATGCTCCTGTGCTAACTCTCTCACTCTCTTCTCATAATGCTTCTTAGCCTACTTCTTCCTCTCCCCCGCGTCGGCTTGCTCGCTCAAGCGTGCTATTTCTGCCTTCGTCTCTCGAATCTAGGCACGACCACGTTTCCTGTACCTGTTCCTAATGTCCTTACCTGTCAACTCCTGTGCTAACTCCCTCACTCTTTTCTCATAATGCTTCTTAGCTGACTTCTCCCTCTCCCCAGCGTCGGCTTGCTCGCTCAAGCGCGCTATTTCTGCCTTCATCTCTCGAATCTTGACTTGCATCAACTCCTCCCAATACCTTTTGTCTTGCAGTTGTCTGGTGCGGAAACCTCTAGTGGTGCCAGTGCGCAGACCCGATATCCCTTGTTGGGTAATGGGACGGTCAATCTGCAATTAAAGTATTGACTTACTACTTATATCACAATTCGTCGTTCTTGTGAATCAACAATAAGAGACGGCTTCTGATTCACCGAGTCGTAATCGCGAGACTTTAGGAAGGCATAAAAGCACGGTAGATACTATTCATTCCAGCGGGACAATCTAAAGAAATTATTATCCAAGTTAATGTTATTCAACAGCTGTCTTTTAAAGCTATAAGGTCAACTGGGCTAAAATCTGCGAAAGAGATTGCACGAGCAAAGAAAGTCTTTGACCCTTAAAATACCTACCTACCTACCCTTAAAAACCTAGTTTATCGCTTTTAACTGTCGAAAGAAAATTCAGTGTCGATAATCGCTACTTTATTATCATATAGTGTTACGGTGATCATACTACGGGAGCTGAGCAAGATGAGGTATCGCAGCAAGAAAATAAACAGTAAATTATACTACTTAGGTACCGGTTCGTTTTTAATTGCATAGGTACCATAGAGAATCCAGTCATTGCCGTGGCCTGCCTACTCGCAGTGGGGGGAGCAGGCCCGAACCCAGCGGTGGACATCCGAGAGGTGGTCCCTCCCGCGGGACGGTACGCAGAAGTCGGTCTCATGACGCCACTCCTGATACAAAAAACTGATAAAATCAGGTGAAGTTAGGGGGTTTGACGGTAAGTAGGTACCCACTCATTGTTTCATATTTATATGAGCAGTCAGGGTCCTCAAAATTATCTTAGCAAACAAAGCTCTCAAAGTTATCAGTGCATAATGCATTTTACACAATGCACGTTTGCTAAGACAATTTTGAACACCTTGTGTGCTAACAACAATTAATACTTATGATGATTCGAAGTGGGTACCTATATCAAATTGATTTTATGTTTATATACTAATACTCACTAAATCACTGTACCATGCGACATGGATCCATTTAGTTTTTTAAAGTGACCCTATCCAGTGTTGGTCCCTAGGCTTAGGGCCTTAGCCTTAGCAGCCTTTTTTTGTTGTGGTATGTAATATTAGTCAGGGAGTTTTTTTAAGGACGTAGAAAAAGTAGTAAGGAGTTTATTAAAAGATGTAACACGATTTCACCTGAAATGTCGGTTGGTTCTTGTTTGCAAAACTATGTCCACTCTCAGACCATTATTTGGTCTGAGTGTCCACTTCTATTCTATTCTAAGTAAGGTCAAACAGCTCACCTGGACACAGCAGAAGCACTACTAGTGTAATCTCGATAGCCTCTTCTAGAAATTGGTCGCGGAGCGTCCGGCCGCCTTACCGCGCTTTCTCTGCCCGATATCGACACACTGTCGTCGGAAAAATCCATAATTGGTGAGAAAAATACTTATCGCACTTTGTAGGTCATGAAACCCTCGTTATGTTCACACGCGCCAAATCGTATGTTGTTTATTTGTTGCCATGGTAACCGATTTGTGACGCCGCCGCGCGCCGTCAGCTGACGCAGCTGCGTCGTCGTCGTCTGCGCGCAGACAGGGCAGGGCAGCCAAAACTTTGCCACACGGAGGGAAAGTACGTACCTATGAAGATGGGAAATTTTACTGAAAGAACACTTCATTTTGTTTTTAAAAATAATTGGAACTGCATTTAAAGATTTTTGAAAAATCGCCTGCCTTTACAAGGATTCGAACCAACTAAAAAAATATTTTTTACGATACCAATCGAAAGGGTAACTTATAAGGATTATTTTTTCTTAAGTGACACAGCATCCTAAACAAAAGGAAACACAATTATTACGGATTGTATCAATTAAAAAAAACTATGAATGCAGTTCCGTTTGTATTTTAAAAACAAAATGAAGTCTTCTTTCAGTAAAATTTTCTATCTCCAATATTTAAGGTACTTTCCCTCCGTGTAGCAAAGTTTTGGGACACCCTGTATAATATTAATCTATGGGGCAGAGGAAAGTACAGTCACGAGCAATAAGATGTACACATCATAGAACTTTGTCACATTACGTTTTAAATAACCTAGGTATAACATTATCACACTGAGATATATTGATTGAATGTGACATAGCTCTAAAGTGTGTACATAATATTATTGCTCGTGACTGTACTGCGTCCAAGGAGGCTTACAAGACTGCGCCATTATCTAACTTTTCTGTATCTTTGGAGCAAAAATTCACAGATTTTACAGTCCGCGCAAGAATCGGAGCATTGAAAATGAAACCAAAAATTCCTTACGCCCATATTCATAGTGTTTGTCATCTGCAAAGATGTGTTTGCTAGTTTCGTGCTAGGTACTATTAATTTTAAAGAGAAATGGCAACATTTACAACATCCTCTAGACAAATACTTACCTATCGGAATTATTTTACTCATGCAAGAGCCCGCATTTTTGCTTTCAGTATCTACATAAACGATATTGTTTAAATTATTTATGTATAGGCGCAGTTCATACTGAAAATACATCTAGATAAGTATTCTTAATAGTTTAATCTAGGCAGCCTATGATCGAGAAGTTAGGGGAAATAGGTGGTCGTGCTATCATAAGCTTATTAAATGAAGAGGTGAGCTAAGCATTTTTGAGCGGGACAGAATGAATGTTTATAGATAAAGATATCTGGCAAATAAATTTTATCTGCATTATTATAACATAAATACCTACTATACTAGATTAGTTCTGAGATGACGAGTTATAGAGATTATACTTACTGGAAGAAAAATATATGCTGCGTCAATACCAAATAAAGTGTATATTTTTAGTTACACTTAATATAAAGTGTGAAATCCGCCTACAGTTAACAGCAGATAAGTACTTATAAGTAGGTATATTGGAATTTTAAACAAAAGAACAGAAGTAGTCACAGTTAGTACTTATCAGGTTACGTTTTACGATGAGCCAGTTCCAAATTGTTTTTGGTGTGATTTGTAGCATTAATTTAGTAATTGGCTTTTTACATAGCTATGAAACTCAATTTGAGTATTTCGCCAAAAAACTGAATGAAGTTGTACAGTTATCTACGTTTGATACTTCAGAGGTCAATGCGAGCTGGTTTGAACAACCATTGAATCATTTTGATCCAAAAGATAATCGGACATGGAAAATGCATTATTTTGAAAGACACGACCTCTGGAAACAAGGCAAACCTATATATTTGTTCCTGGGAGGTGAAGGCCCAGCTTATCCGGCCTTTTTGAAAACTGGAATAATGTACGATCTAGCACAAGAGACCAATGGAGCTTTGTATTTGGCTGAGCATAGATATTACGGAGAAAGTAAGCCATTTGAAAATTTTACAACAGAAAATTTCGAATTTCTTAGTTCCAGGCAAGCATTAGCTGACTTCGCAAATTTATTGAAATATATCAAAGCGTTTCCGAAGTTTGAATCATCTAAAGTAGTTGTAGTCGGTGGTTCTTACTCCGGTAACTTGGCTGCGTGGATGAAACTCTTCTACCCTGACTTAGTGGATGCAGCGATCGCGAGCAGTGCACCTGTACTAGCTAAAGTAGACTATTATGAATATTTCGAAACTGTTAGTGACGATTTCGAGCAATATGGTTCTCCTGGGTGCTTTGAAAAAATAGCTGAACAGTTTGCTTTTTATGAAAAGGCTTTTCAGACTAAAGAAGGCATTGAGGCACTGAAAAAGAAAGAAAACATTTGTGATAGTTGTGATATGAATAAACAACTAAATAAAGAATTATTCCTTTTTAATAAAACTGTGCAATTAAGTTACGTGGCGCAATATGCGTACAATACTAGTAAGTTCATAGAATTTTGTGACGGCAACTTTACATCAAAATTAAGGAACACTTGTAATGAAAAAGTCGAGTGTTACAATTTTGAATTTGATGATTATGTTAAATTTATTACCCACTCTCATGAGTTGGTACCGTGGATATATCAAACATGTACAGAATTCGGTTATTTTATAACAGGTTCTTTAAAGAAACAGTCGTTTAAGAGTGGTATTACTACTGATTTTCATTACAATATGTGTACTGAAGTATTTGGGCCAGATTTTAATGAAACTAGAGTGAAAGCAGGTGTCCAAGAAACCAATATTCGTTACGGTGGATTGAAACCTAATGTTACGAATGTTGTTTTTGTAAATGGAGATATGGATCCTTGGAGTAGACTTAGCATTTTAAAAGATCTAAATAATAAAGCACCGGCGAAAGTAATCAGTAAAGCATCTCATTGCTGGGATTTGTTTCCTGACATGGATGGGGACTCTGAAGAGCTTAAGGAGGCCAGAACCTCTATTAAGCATTTAATAAAAAATTGGATTGGAGAAGGTGAATATAAGAAAACTTGGAATATGCATAAACATTAATATTTTTATGTGTTCGTCGTGTACCATTTATTAATATCGACATTTTGAACTTGTAAAATTAAAAACAATTAAATGGGCACACGAACTAAGAAATATTGTACTTATAGGCTAGTTGACAAAATTTCAATAACTGCTTAATATTTTAGCTTATTAAGCATTTTATCGAAAAAAAAGGTTTATTTATTTTTAATCGAGCGTCTACATTATAAATTTCGCGTTTTAAAAAACCAATTTTAATTTGGTTCCAAAACGCACAAGACTGTCATGGCGTCTTGAATGACGTCACGCCGTGCGAAACAAACCAGAGAGCGATCGTGTCTTCGTACGTTATAGCTAGTTTTTATCGTTTAAAAATGAATTTCTCATATTATAAGTACTGTATAGTGCCCCAGTGTGATAGCACGACTATAAAAACGCCAAACCAGTTATTTATATATGTTCCAAACAATGGAGAAATACGGAAAAAGTGGCTAAAACTTGCGTTCGGTTGTGGTTAGGTTGCACTCGGAGTGTAGGTTTGGAACGCGCCTCCGGTAGTGATAGGTACTCGAAACGTCAAAGACAAGATTGGAGTTTCGCACGGCGTGACGTAACGCTTTCTGATTGGTGTTCACTGTCACGTGACTAAAGGTTTCATTTTACGAAATTTATTTTTTAAAAATATTATTAATCTTTAACGCTTTTAATAATTAAAATTGTTTGTTATTTTCTCCATAATATAATTAATCATTATAAACCCCTATCCATTATATTTATTTTTAATGGAAACAAGCCTATTTATGATAGCAAATTACTTACTATAGATAAATCGATAGAGCTAGATTTAACTATGTGAGTAACAGTTACTATTTGCTAGGACTGTAATAAGTTAGCTACGCGTCTTTTCATTTAGAGTACCTACTAATTCATCAAACCATCATAGTTTTCGATCTTATGAGGGCCCAATCGCGCTAATTTTCAACGATAAAATTAAAATTAAATCATTATATTTGCTTAGTTTTGTTAAAATTGTTAAAATTAGCCGCTAATAGGATGCCAATGCCAATATTGTGGATAATTTCAATGATAGGACTATAGGTACATACCATAGAATATATAGAAGTACCAAACCTACTATTAGGTAACCAACTATTTATAAGTAATGTAAAAATGACAGCGAAGAAGTTTTGGTTTATCGTTAAGGAAGTGTCTGTATTATGAATTTGCACAGATATGCATCCATTACACGTTCATGCAATCGTCATGCAATTCCATATATCATTCATGAATCGTTTGACTGTTGGTGACTGATGGAAAGAAGAAATCAACTTCATGCAACCATCAGTCACTACATTAGACGGTAGGTTATTTGTCAGTCACAGTAAACGTAATTCATGACTGATGCAATTGACTGACGCTTGCATGAGCATGTAATGGCCGCCTTACGTTTACCAAGTATTTAGTATACTCGAGAGCAACTGTAGTCTACGCGATTTTATATGAAATTTGGCGCAGCGCCTCTGGTGGTAACTACACTGCTTTTGTTTCTGTTGATTTTATCATCATCACATGTTTTTGATTCGTACTTCCACTAATTGTTTCCTAGTATTCTTGTAGTGTTAGGTACCTGCTAATCTTGAAAACTATTTAGTTGGTCTAACAGGCAAAGATATAAGGCAGGGTCACGACCCTGCCTTATATCTTTGCCTGTTAGACCTGATATCAGACCACGGTCTGATATCAAATTCGAGGGGAAAAAATAAAAAAAAGTTTTTTATTAAAAATAATTTTATATTTACTCATACACATTTTTCCTTAAAATAGGTTACTCGACCAACACCCTGAGATACATTATACATTTTGGATGTTGATGAAAATTGTTACAAAACTATGCAGTAAATTTTTCCAAAAAAAAAAAATCCTCTAAACAGATCTTGTTTCAGTGAATGGGGATGTCTGAAAAAAATCAAATTGGCAGAATATTTCTTCCGTTGAAAATGGTTATCAGATGCAAATCGCCTAAAACGTATTTTTGGCCATATCTCCGAGGATTTTGGGAGGATCGAGATCGAGAGTTTTGGTACTATTACCAAAAGTTAGGAATTTATCGAGACACGTGTGAACGTTTCAATTTTGTAAGTTTCAAATTTGTAAATATCGTTACTTATGGCTGTTACAGCTAATAAGTTTCTTGCGCCCGTTCTTCTTGTCAGCTAAAAAAGACGACGAAAAGGAAAATATAGACGATTCAAAAGTACTTAATAATTAAGTTTATTTGAATAAAGCTTATTTCACTTTTACTTTGAAAATCTACTATTAACTTTTTTGGAATTTTGCAAAATTCGGGTAAATTCGGGTTTTTTGGGAGTGTTTGTTTATTAAATTGTAAGTATTTCGGAAAAAAACCGACTTAAGAAAAAATGAAAAAATGGCTCCTAGGGTATATAAGCCAAACTAATATATTATATTATATTATATTATATATAATATATTATAATATAATATAATATAATATATTATATATTATATATAATATATTATATTATATAATATATTATATATTATATATTATATTAGTTTGGCTACAAATGAAGACAATTATTTGAAAATCGGTTAATAATTGTGACCTGTAGGTGGTCTGTCTGTGTCTGTGGTGTGACCTTTAGATTTGGAATCGTAGAAAAACGGATGTTTCCGTACATAAAAAGTTATGTAGTTTCTATGATTATTGACCGATCGTCATGGTAATAGTGTTAAAAGATGCAGAAGTAGACGAGAGCATTCGTTGTTATTTCGAAAATCGGTTAATAATATTTCGGCCACGTCGAGGCATCAGCGGGCGCTTTAATAAATAGGTACTCCCTAGGTAACTTTAAAAACATAATAGGAATTTGCATTTGAATTGATTTTGATTTTTCGTAAATTTTTGGGTTCATTTTCAATGCTCCGATTCTTGGGGACTGTAAAATCTGTAAATTTTTTATATGTAGGAATAAGTTCCCCTAGTAATAGAAAAATGTTTCAGAATTTTCGGTTGCGTGAAAAAAATAAAAAAATTAAAGTCTCTTCGACTTCACATCTACGAAAGTAACAGTGATTTTGTGTTGAAACTTTTTTTAATACCATGTTTTGGTTGTGGCAGGTAGCAAAGGTATAATCTCCATTCTCCTGTTATTTTCTTACATTAATTGTGAAGTCGAAGTGACTTTCATTTTTTTTAATTTTTTACGCAACCAAAAATTATTAAGGGAGCTTATTCCTATAAAAAATATTCAGCCAATTTGTTTTTTTAGACATTTCCCATTATTTTGTATTTCCTAAATAATTGATATTGCTTTAAAAAATGGTTGCACTGAAAAAATTCTAGCACGTAGTAAATGAAGATTTTTTTCATTGCAAATAAAGATTAAATAGGTACAAAATATTGATGAAAAAATAAAAGAAAGGCACCTAATTAAACTAACTTTTTCTCAGATCTGAGATTAAAATCAAGTTTTCCTTTTATCAATGTAATGTTTTAGTAAACAGAGGGCATATTACAAAAAAGAATTACGACTACGATAGTCGGACGCAATTCGTCGTTTAATTTACTTGATATTGAACCTTATTTGTGAGCCAATAGTACCACGGAGTGGGTAGGACGAACATCGTACGCTTATCGCGATGCTTTTTTTGTAATAGGCCCTCAGATTTAGATGTTCTTTTGCATGGTCTATATAATTTAACGTTAATAATATAACTTAAAATATTGTCTAAATATGGTAACCTGCATAGCACCTCCGAAACTACAATTTTGAAAATTATTTTAACAATTAATAATTCTTTAAAATCCATTCAACTTCGTTGAACACAAAGTGTTCTTGATATTAACTGCATGTTGTCGATTTAATAAAATTTCCTATTATGAAGTACAAATTTTATTACACCGAAAATTTAATAATAAATTACAGTAAACATTGATATTAATTAATCAATTAAATATAAACTAAATAATGATTACAAGTTATTGAGTATTGAAGGATATTGTAAAATATTAGGTGAGTAACACATTTATCATTCCATTACAAAATAAAATATTTAAAAACATATTTACAATGGGCAATGCATATTCTAACGCTAATAATTACTCGATTATTGTTTACGTACAAATTATATACTTGTGACATCAGTACCCTTAGCACGAACAGCTATCGAGAAAAAAAACGCACGTAAAATTACTCGATAGACAATTCTCTATGGAAAATTTAATTTCGCTTATCGGCGATAGATGGCGCTGTACAAATTTCCAATACAAAATGTATCTTTCGAATGATTTTACGTGCGTTATTTTTTTCGATAGCTGTTCGTGCTAAGGGTACTGAACTAAAAGTATTATATCAGCTAATATAAAAAATCTGAATATTTACAAAGAATCAGAACTTATAGTTATAATACACATAAAACTCTAAATACTTCATAAATCTATTTATTTATGTCACAAGAAGTCTCTTTGTGATGTTGCAGTATTTTATTCTCAAATTGTGTAATGTGCATCACTATCTTCACTATCTTCCATAGTTTGTCTTCTTCAAATTAATACGAAATCTAGATAATCTCGTCTAGATTTCGTGAGAATGTAAGATAGTTGCGTTATATAATTTAATTATTCGCGTCTTGATTTCGTGAGAATGTGAGATAGTTGCGTTATATATTTAATTATTCGCGTCTAGTTTTCTTGAGAATGTGAGATAGTTGCGTTATATATTTAATTATTCGCGTCTAGTTTTCGTGAGAATGTGAGATAGTTGCGTTATATATTTAATTATTCGCGTCTAGTTTTCTTGAGAATGTGAGATAGTTGCGTTATATATTTAATTATTCGCGTCTAGTTTTCGTGAGAATGTGAGATAGTTGCGTTATATAATTTAATTATTCGCGTCTAGTTTTCGTGAGAATGTGAGATAGTTGCGTTATATAATTTAATTATTCGCGTCTAGTTTTCGTGAGAATGTGAGATAGTTGCGTTATATAATTTAATTATTCGCGTCTAGTTTTCGTGAGAATGTGAGATAGTTGCGTTATATAATTTAATTATTCGCGTCTAGTTTTCGTGAGAATGTGAGATAGTTGCGTTATATAATTTAATAATTCGCGTCTAGATTTCGTGAGAATGTGAGATAGTTGCGTTATATAATTTAATAAATCGCGTCTAGATTTCGTGAGAATGTGAGATAGTTGCGTTATATAATTTAATTATTCGCGTCTAGTTTTCGTGAGCATGTGAGATAGTTGCGTTATATAATTAAATTATTCGCGTCTAGATTTCGTGAGAATGTGAGATAGTTGCGTTATATAATTTAATAATCCCTAATATTGATAATATTCCCAACCCTGTTTTGACTAGGATTGACACCTTATAATAATAAAGTAACTTTAATACAAAAACACATAATCAAGTTGAACACACTGATATCGTGAAACAAGTGGCAGTGATTATTTAATAAAATATTACCTATTTAAAATTAATTTAAGTATAACTAAGTTAAATCAAAGTGGTAAACCTCCCGTCTCATTTAAAAATTCACATTTCTTATGAACTAATTAACTACTTTAACCGCTATATTTTTAAGTAGGTAGGTACTAAAATTCGAAAATATACAAAATATTACTCAAAATAATTTCATTCAAATCATAATTTGAGTTTTGACAAGTATCATCATTTATTGTAGCAACTTCACAAGCGATATGCAGCAACGACTCTTTAGCATAATTTACAAAGGTGTCATATATTTACACGTACATACATCAGAATACAACTAAAAAGCGAATACTATTACATCAATTTCATTTAGATTTCACACGCTTATAATTTTCGACAAAATTGAACAGCATAATGGCTTTCGATGTAACGGTATTCGGAGTACAAAGCCTCGAGCCTCGAGCACTTATATCTATTAGGTGCCTCGAGTGCAAGTGCAGCCTTTAGTCCCATTCTCCGATGAACATATGGCGAGCGTTGGGTGCTGGTGGTGGAGGGAATCCGCGCCCTGGCATCGGTAGCCGGCCGTATAACGCGTATGGGTCATAGTGTTCTCCATCTGCAAGGACGAGTTTGTGAGTTTGGTGCTAATTTATTAATAGAAATGGCAACATTTTTTACCTTTAAAACATTGCTACGAAAAGGAAAACCACTTGCATTTTAGCCAAGGTAATAAAACAAAAAGTTAAAATGATGTTGCATCTAAAGTTAATAATGGTTTGGAGGTATTAATATTGCCATTTCCGAGGGGTAATCTCAGTGTATTAACTTAACAAAAAAATTGAGAATATGCATTTTGTTCTCAATAGGGAGATAAGTATTGAAGTCCCCTTATTTGTCATCCGATAATGAAACACTCGATGTGTCTGTTATGATTAAGTCGTTCACTAGAGGAAAGGCTTAAAAAGGACTTACTTGAAATAAGTATTTTACAAGTCAATGCAAAGCTTGCGATGCTCAAGAATGTTTATCAAAGTGAAAGATGATAGAAGTCAGGTTAGTGAATCAGAAGGAAGAAACTGAAATAGTGAAGACGAAACTCAAAGTGAATAGTGAGGTAATCAAAGTGTGGTAAGTAACATCGAAGCTACAGGCAAAAAGTGCTACCAAGCGAAGCTCGAAATAAACGGAAAGTTTAAATACCAAGATTGGGGCGGAGAATTCGCGACGAGGCGGTGTAAGTTTAAGTGCGTGGTTAATATGTAACACCTAGCGCGGCTGCTGGATGACGATCGGTCGCAGCCTGGTGTCCCTGTTAGGATAGAATTGGTACATGAGCTTCTCCTTTCTGGGGGGCCTTTCATACGCACCGATTCCGCTCTCGTATGAGCGTGCGTGCCATAGTGCGGCTGGCGGCATGGGGGCGTGTGCGAAGGGTGCCATGTGTGGGGGGAAGGGGCCGGGGTGGGCGTGGGCCACGCTGTAGCGCTTGCTGGGGACGGGCACTGGTGCCTCCTTCAGGGTGAGGCGCTCGGTCATCGCTGGCAGTACATGTTTTGCTCCGTTCGCTTTTACGAAGTTTGGCACGCGGGCTCGCAGGCCGCAGTAGTACGGGTCATCTGTAAATAAATTTGAAATTTTCTTTAAATTACGTAGTAGCTAAACACTGATAAGGAACTTAGTATCGGAAATATTTGGCATTTTGTTTCAGGTTATTTCAAATTATTTACCAAGCATTTTTATTTACAAATTGTGAAACACTCATAAAAAGATAAGAAATGAAATATTCTTTATCAGTAACGATTATTCAAGAATGCTTTTTTTGAATACTAAACTTCGATCAAGAATATACTAGTAAATAACGCTTCACGAGCTAAAACAGGGTACCTAACCTACGCAAAAATGGCACCTCAAATAGCGTCCCACTTACAAACTTGGCGCTTATTTTGTACATAATCAATTAATCGCTTCTTCTTTTGTACAAACTCACATTTTATATCTATTTCGTACAACATTTAAGATTATTTTTAAAACACATCTTTTATCACTTACTTTGTGCAAAATAAGCGCCCAGTTTGTAAGTGGGACGACGCTATTTGAGATGCCATTTTTGAGACTCTGACCGGACATCTAGGGTATCCTTGATCGAAGTTACCAAATCGTATTTTTTCGGATTTTTTATCTCTTATCATTTATATTTTTCATTTAAATTTTGATTTGAGAATGTACAGTATTTACATTCACATTCATACAATCACGCGTGCACTTTCCGTCCCCTATTCCGCTTCCTACGCCGCCTCGTTCCAAATACCGTCTATCCAAATATCAAGGATATCCACCGAAATGCCAGTGCGAGGTTGCTTCACCGGGGCATTGTCTCGTAACCTCTGTAGGTAGTCTACACCGAAATGACGAACCGTAACGCGACGGACAGTTACACCGAAGGTGCGAACCAGAAACGTCACACTCGATCATATATGCGTGGTGCGTGATCGTGAACGTGACTTGTCCTTTTGATAGTTAAAATTTTGTATGTCGAAAACAAAACCGGATCGGTGTTATAACAAAGAGAGAATGAATTAGTGGTCCTATCCATGTTTACTTTTTAGTCACGATTTCTGTCCATGAAACTGATAAATCCATACTAATATCATTATCCTTACTAATTTTATAAATGCGAAAGTCAGATTGTTATGCGAAAGTCAGATTGTTACGCCTTCAAATCTTAACTATTGAACAGATCATCATACAATTTTGCATACACGTTGTCAGAGTTACAGATAAGGACATTGGGTACTTTTCAACCCGAAAAAAGGATTGTTCCCGAAGGATAGCAAAAAACTTCCCACGCAGACGAAGTCGCGGGCGGCCGCGTATAATAAAAATGCAAAAGTAACTCTGTCTGTCTATCTGTTACGTTAACATGCCTAGACTGCTGGCGGGAGTGGGGGGCGCGACCAGCCTTGCTTGATACTATTATTATACGAGGCGAATAACACCTCATTATAATACAGTTGCATAAAGTCTAATAAGGGTAGAATTTTAAAATAAATTATTTATAAGTTTTTCAGAATTTTTATTACAAGGATTCGTTTCAATTTTATTCTAAGTTAATTTATCAAGATTTCATTAAAACACTGCCTTTTGATTTTATGTTCTATGCCATAATACCTACATGTTACATGTGTAAAATAATTCGCCTGCCATACACGTTTTTATTAAAAAAAACACGATATTTTTCTTTATCAGTGTTCTTAAAAGCTTTGTTATTCAGTTGTTTATGTCAATGGAGGGCTTAAGACTATATTTTATTGGCGGTATAGTAAATCTCAATGCTCGTGAAGTATAAATGATGATCTGTCGTCGCGACACTGATATTGATACAATGTTCACACTTGCGGTTAGCTAGTGTTGCCATACTTAAACGAAATAAACGGCTCTTTAACTATTTATATTATTCCAATTTGTCAAAATGTGTAAAGTTCCATTTTATGGCCCGTTTTTTGATATTTTTCATTTTTACGAGCATTTTCGGTTTATGAATTACCTACTACTAAGTATCTAATGAAACACATAATTAATACTAAATAATAGCATTAAGTAATAGTACATTATAAGACAAGTTAGCTTAGGTTGCTCATTGCGCACAAGGCTGTGGGTTGCAGCCCGAGCCGAAGGCGAGGGCGTAACTCAGCCGAGTGTGCAATAAGCAAAAGCTCACGAGTTTCATACGACGTTTTTCAACACATTTGCGAGGAAAAAACAAAGTAATTTACCACACAGCAACAAATACGACAAAAACAAAATAATTTTGACAATTATGGGAAAAGGCGCGCAAGTTTTTTTTTGTTTTTTTCACACGCCCAACGCATGAATATTTTTCGAACAAAGGGGTGAGGAGCATACAGCCTACTTCAAAATGATAATTTTAAGTGATAAAATGCAAATATTTTAATATTTTATATCAAAATATTGTGAATTATGAATAATTTAATAATAATAAACATTTGTTTGACTTAATTAAGGACTTACACATTTATTTATTCCAAAAATCTATATGAATTTTAAACAGCATTAAACCTCTTTGTTGTTACTAAGAAAAATAACTGTACTACCCGGCTAAATTGGGTATGCTCTGTATACTCGCCTAGAACTTGCAGTATGGTACTAATTTAACTTTGTAGGGTTAATTCTATTACGTACTAGTGTTTTATATATTATTGCACGCGTTTGTTATAGCTCGGTTTATGGCCCTAAAATTATTATTTTTGTTTTTATTAGGGCTCACTTTACGAGCAAGTGTGTTGAAATAGTACATTATGAGACAAGTTAGCTTAGGTTGCTTATTGCACACAAGGCTGTGGGTTGCAGCCCGAGCCACAGGCGAGGGCGTAACTCAGCCGAATCTGCAATAAGCAAGAGCTCACGAGTTTCATACGACGTTTTTCAACACATTTGCGAGGAAAAAACAAAGTAATGTATCACAAAGCAACAAATATGGCAAAAACAAAATAATATGATAATTATGGGAAAAGGCGCGCATGTTTTTTTTGTTTTTTTTTTCACAGGCTAACGCAAGATTTTTTTGCGAACAAAGGGGTGAGGAGCATACAGCCTACTACTAATACTTCAAAATTATAATTTTAAGTGACAAAATGCAAATATTTTAATATTTTATAACAAAATATTGTGAATTATGAATAATTTAATAATAATAATATATTTATTTGACATAATTAAGGACTTACACATTTATTTATTCCAAAAATGTATATGAATTTTCGGCAGCATAAAACCTCTTTGTTGTCAAAAAAAATAACTGTATTACCCGGCTAAATTGGGAATGCTCTGTTTACTCGCATAGAACTTGCAGTAAGGTACTAATTTAACTTTGTAGGGTTAATTCTATTACGAACTAGTGTTTTATATATTATTGCACGCGTTTGTTATAGCTCGGTTTATGGCCCTAAAATTATTATTTTTGTTTTTATTAGGGCTCACTTTACGAGCAAGTGTGTTGAAAACGAAATTATAACACAAGTTCTAAAATGAAATTTTAATATTTTTAATTTTTACGAACATTTTTGTTTTATAAATTACTCGTATCTAATAATTGAAAAATAATGATCAAAGACAAGAAGAATGTATTATTTTAATCCTTACATCGGCCTTTAATGACATTGTTACAGCCTTAAACCATGTCTAAGTTAATACAGAGGGTTAAGAGAATCTGATATTGATAGATTGGTCAAGAATGCAGAGATAAGGTGGAAATTCATATCATCTGGCAACACTTACTAGGCTGTGTTCGGTCTGGGGCAATAAATCGCTTGGCCTGTCAACCCTGTCAGGGTAACACCCAGTCCGGGTTAATACACGTTTGGCGATAACCCTAGTGCAATATCAGCTAAAAGTGCGTGAGCAAACATGATTTAAAACATTTATTTTGATATGGGTTTTGCATAAAAATAACATTTTATCTTCTGTATTTTTTTTTTGCGTGATGAGATTACCACATTCATGATGGAAAAATATTCTTTTAATTTTACTTAGATCAAATTATTTGTATGTTACCTATTAATAAAAAAAACTATGCTATTATAGCTTCTTTAATATCTACTTATATAAATTGGTAACCTATATAGTACACCTACTGATTTATATAGATAGGTCATTGAAGTAAAATAATAAGTATTTACATTACTGGAAATAAAACATGAAGAAAGACCATTCAAAATATATTTGTTTTTTAAGTATCCCTTCTTATTTAAAGGTCACTCGGTCCCTTTATTATCTTAATTTACAATCACTACAAGAAATGTTAATCGCGGATTCATTGAGGTGAAATGACCAAACATAGGCACTGCCATATTTGTTGCGCACGCGCAGTCTCCTTAGTATGTCTCCAGCGCAAAGAGTTACTGACGGAACAGAGATTAAAACCCATATTCACAAACATTATTATGAGGTCTCACAGTGCCCGCGGAAGCACAGCGTTTTACGAACCAATCACACGTCAAACGTCAAACAAACTAACCAATCACAGAGCTCTATTTCAGTGCGTTCGCGTAGTCAAGGGTCTTTTGAATGTTGTTTGTAAATTCGGTTGAAAATCTCTGTACAACTGCATAGTGATAGATGTCAATCCTGTAATGCCAAATATAAAGTGACAGACATATGACACGGTACATCTGCTTTACGATTTGACTACATACCTAGTATTTGCAAGAAATTGGGTATTTATGGTTTGATCCTCGTAGTTTATTTTAAGATAACAGTAAAATTGACGCACAGAATTGGCTACTGAATTGTGGTAATACCAGGGCTCTGTCACTCCGCGCGCGATTCTGAACCGCTCGGCGTCCTCTGAGAGGACAAATTTCATACATCAGAAAAGATAAGACCTACGCTATAGAAAGAGAGGCAACTACTAAGTAAATGTTTTGAAGCGAATGGAGCGCTGTGCGACCTGAATTGCACCTTATTGTGTCGGAGCAAGAGTCGCAATTTATTTAAACGATTTTGCGGAGTGCAACTTCTGTACGTTAGTACTATTATCTATTCTGTGGTAATACTTAAAGATATTTTTTTGGTTTGCTGGAAGCCATTATTTTCTAATTTCTGACTTTTTAGTAACAAAAGATATTGAAAAATCGTTATCTATTAACCATTCATTGCTTGATTTTGAAACAAAATATGTTGGCAATAAATACTGCTCATAGCTTGTATAATTGCAGCTCGTGTATATGATCACTTTTAACTCTGTTTCTGTATGTAGGTACATCTGTGTATCAAATACTTATACCACTTGAAAGGTGCATTGGGATTGGGACTTTGGTGCCTTAAAATTTATTGGTTGAAAGTAATTAACGCTGCAATTGTTTTGTACTGTTTGCGGGGTACCGTTCGCAAGTAACGTTTTGTGGACTTTTTTGTTTTTTTTATAAAAACGAAATTAGTTAACATTCCATTATTTTATTTTTTGTCTGATTTAGAGACTGTCTTAAATTTATAGCAAGGGTAGTTTTGAACTAAATAGAAATAATTTTTTGCTTAAATTGCTTAAATAAATGTAAGAATTAGAATACCAAAAAATTCAAATTAACCAAAAGTTGACTCAACCTACATACAGAACCCTTGAATCTAAATGCGAAACTTGGAACCTAAACATTTACAGAATTTAAGTTGTACCTTATTTAATATTCAAATGAGTCATTAGTTGAATAGCTTAGAACCAACCTAGTAATTAAGCGGAGTATTTATTGAGACAACCTAACCTACAAGACCACTGTCTCCTTGTGTGTCCATGGAATTACATCCTTTTTTGTTTTCAGTGAACTCGGTGCTTTATTAACGGATTCGATTCTCGCGTTAGGAGCATAAAGCGTTAATTAAACAATAGTTAATTTTCTAAAAAACTTTTTTGGTTGACTGACTTTGTTGTTGAGAAGTAGGTAGGTAACTTAAACAATGTTATAGAATCGTTTTATTTTAATAAAAAAATTAGTGACTACAACCGCTACTAGATGGCGCTAGCCGCGTAGCCGAGAACAGAACTTTGAATTAGGTAAGTAAGTAGGCTTATTTCACAATCAGTGGTTATAGGTATTGTAACGAAGTTAGGAGTTAGAACAATACATCTTATGACGTTGTGTTGTTTGAAAAATGTACATAAGGTCAAGAAATTTAAAGTCATTGGAATTTTCTACTGTCATTTTATGAACTCGCTACGTACCTAGTTCCTGCGTCCACGAAAGTGTTAAAATCTATAGGTACTTAAAGGAAGTTTAATCTGTTTCGTATTTTTGCTTTCTTTGCCAAACTTTTCTAATATTGTAATTTAGTATTGAACTGAAAATTCCCTGAAAGAATCTACTATAATAATATTTACGTGAATACTATGGAAAAGGAGCTCGGTGGCGCAGTGGTTTAGCGCCTGGCCCAGCGATTGCGGATTTTAAGCAACGTTCGCAAGGGTCGGTTATGGGATGGGTGACCAAAAATTTATTATTTCGAGCTCCTCCGTGCTTCGGAAGGCACGTTAAGCCGTCGGTCCCGGCTGCATTTGCAGTCGTTAACACCCACCAATCCGCATTGGGCCCGCGTGGTGGGTTATGGCCCATTCTCCTTACCACCCATAAGGAAGGCCTGTGCCCCAGCAGTGGGGACATCAAAAAATGGCTGTTGGACACATGGAAAAGACCGCCACCCGCCGCGCCGGTATGAATGCGGTAAACGCGCAGGACTTGTAGCTACTACTTATTTTGTACTAGCTTTCCGCCCGCAGCTTCGCCCGCGTAGACTTACAGGTTAGATCGTGCGGGCAGAGACCCGTGTCCAGCAGTGGGATAAAAAGTAGCCTATGTCCATCCCCAAGGTCCCAAATCCAAATTTCGTCAAAATCAGTACAGTAGTTTAGGCATAAAAACGTAACAGACAGAGTTACTTTTGCATTTATAATATTAAGTATGGAATCTGTGGCACAGTACCTACCAATCATATCTTATCATATCTTTGGGTAAAAGCACAGTAGGTATTATAAAGCACAAAGGCTTCATAATCCTGTGCTGTTACCCAGCAGTGGGTGTCGTGCGGTTGATTTATGATGAGGATGAAGGAAATAGTCACTCACCATATTTCTTGTTGTCTTTGCCTTTGTCAGATTTTCCACGCGGGAACTGTGTCGGTACGCGGCCATTTTCTTCTATGTCATCGTAGTCCGGCTGGAAAATAACAAGTTTAAATTATTAAAGTATCGAGTTAAATCATGTGGAACACACCAAATATTTTTTGTGTGCTTTAGATCATAGATAATCTTCTTTAAAATATTTGTAATCATTTATTACACTGGCCCTTTAGCTAAAGGTATAGTTACCTACTCAACTAAGTGGCTTTCTACAATTTGAATAACATAGAAATTAGTATACGTAATTGACGTCGCTAACCATAGACAATCACGGCGTTTTGAAATGTCAATTTCATACACCTAATGTCACTTCTATTCTATTCGAATAATCGAAACTATATGCCGCTTGCCTATGCCCTCTGTTCTAATTATATAATTTACTTTGCAATTATTAATTACTTATCAAAATAGCTACGACGATGAGACAAGTATCTTTCAAAAACAAAAGTATAAACAGACATAAGAAGAAACTAATGCATTTTTTATACTATTTTTGTCAAGAAACTACTCCAAAACCAAGGTGGCGTTCATAATTTGCCGACCTGATAAGATATCTGTGCAATATGAGCATCACTCCCTGCAATCGGCTGATAGCGGCAAGTATGCGGCAAGGCTTTAATGGCAACGCCTTTTCGCGATTAGCGAAGTAAAGAGCGACGAGCGACTTACCAATGTCTAGGTAAATAAATAATAATATTTTTTTTTTTATTTTTTTATTTATTTATTAAGGTTAACAACAGCTCATAAATTTGTAAAAAATTACTTATATAAGTAAGTTACATACATAATAATAATAATAATAAAAAGCATTTATTTTCTCTTTTACATTAAGTAGCTTAGGATAAAGTTTTATAACTTAAAGGAAGAGACTAGTCCCCAAAATAGGTTCCAGAGGAACCTGAGCTACAGGTAACTAGGCCCCACCCGCAGTTAACCTTAGGTTTATGAGGTGACAGTATTTAATGTTAAAATAAGAAAAACACTTTAATTGATGCTTAGTTACAAAAGCAAAAACAAGGTAAAAATATTTAACTAAGAACATAGGTTTCTAAAAGTGTAATAATTAAATATTTAAGAAGTTGGGGGTTGCAGAGCTGGTATCCCAATTGGTATCGTGTGTGTGTGTTTGTGTGTGTGTGAGTGAGTGTGTGTGTGTGTGTATGTGCGTGTGTGAGAGTGTTCGTGTATGTGGGTTGTAGAGGAGAGGGGGGGAGAGAGTAAGAATGCTATTTCTCAAGAGAGTGGACAAAGACAAGATAATGTATTCATTCAACCGTAATATATATTTAAATATGAGCTAAATTTTCTTAATCAAGTATTTATGTAGTTACTGTATGGGTTTAAGTAGATTTTCCGTTTCTGTATAGTCCAGTGATTTTAAGTATTGGGTAACTAGGGATTTGAAAGCGAATTTGTGAAGAGGGTAAATGTTGAGCTGTTCATTTATTTTATTATAGAGGTAGGGTCCGAGGAAGCAGAAGAAATTGTGAGAAGTAGCCATATTTAGGGTTTGGGCTGGGCAGACATGTGCCTTTCTTCGTTTGTTCTTTAGCAGTTCGGGATTATAGGTTAACTGCGAGTGCTGTTTCAGCAAGACGCCAAAGATGAATAATTGCCTCACTGAAAGAACGTCCCAGTGTTTGTACAGGTCGGTCGTGGGGTAACGGTAGGGAAGGCCGGCAGCGACTTTGAGAATGGAGCGTTGGGCTCTTTCTACTTCTAGAAGGTGGGTCTTTGCTATACCGCCCCAGGAAGAAACACAGTACGTGAGCAGAGATTGGCATAGAGCATAGTAGACCATTTTTATTATATGGGGGTCAGCAATGTGTCTTAGGGACCTGAATATGTATATAAGTTTGCGGAGTCTTGGAACTAGTGCCTGAATGTGGGGCTTGAAGCAGAGCGTTTGGTCTAGTATAACCCCTAAATATTTTATGCTTTCCGTTCTTTGGAGAGCTGGACAAGAACAACTCAGGTGCCTAGATGTGCACTCGTGCGCTATGACCTTTAGAGTATCTGGTGGAAGCTGATTGGACTTGAGTGCAAAAGCAACGTATTTGGTTTTAGCCACATTTAAAGACAACAAGTTAGCAGTAAGCCATTCCCTAACTGTGTTGAACCCTTCTTGCGCTTTTTGAAAGGTGTCGTTCCAGGTGTCCCCGCTGAAGAATAGGGCCGTATCATCGGCGAATGTGAAAACTTCACCGCCGCTGATATGGAGCTGGCACAGATCATTGATGTAGACAAGGAACAGCGTGGGAGAGATAATACTGCCTTGCGGCACCGCAAAGGAAACAGTAGCTTCGTCGCTTGTCCATTGACCTATTTTAACGCGTTGGGTCCTATCGCACAGGTAGTCCTTAAACAACTTCAAGGGGAGGCCTCTTACTCCTATGTTCTCCAATTTGGAAAGAAGGTGAGGGATATAGACGGTGTCGAAGGCCTTCGCGAGATCAAGGAATATTGTGACACACTTTCTTTTTCCATCCAACGTGGTGATAACAGAGTTTACCAAATCATGGACCGCATCATTGGTGGAAATGCCAGCACGAAAGCCATCCCAAAATCATAACATTGAATCTTGAACCTAATAAATACGATAAAATAGTATAATATTTGGACTAAATTATAAAAATAAGAATGAATAATGAAAAAGAAAGTCTTCGCTTAGCTAGCAGATGTCTGTATAATAATTACTGATAAAGGATTAAAATTTATAGAGGTAGGAATTTAGCGTCTTTTAGAACCGCTTAACGCTCTGCTTATCGCTTATAAGTAAGTCGTGGCCGGGCAGAAATTCGCCCACACACGACGTCATTGTAGTCTTTTTCTTCAGCGGGTTTCACTTTCACACTTCGCGCGATAACTAGATCACATGGTCATGTTTCTCGTTTGACTTTGGATTATTTCACATGTTAAAGTTAAAACATCTATAAAATTTATGATACACTACAGTTCATTTATTTATTTTGTTTATTTAAACTAAAATTATCAAGAGTTGGTTGGTGGTAGGGCTTATTTCAAGTCCGCCTGGCTAGCTACCACTATCTACCTAACCTAAGTCTGACAGAAAAATTGTTGTGTTTTTTCTGCACCGAATTAAAAGTCGGAGTATAGTTCCTCAGTGATGAGGATTCCGGGTGTAGTACGCTTCCACCTTCGGCCTTATCGTCACTTAACATCAGGTGAGGTGACGGCCAAGCACTACCCCGTTGTGCATAAAACAAGAGTAAAACAACAAAAAAGTGTTAAATGTACTAAAAATCCGAAGTAAACATGAATACATAGTTACTATTGTCGAATTTGTTTAAAGACAACATAATGAAGGCCTGAAACACATTCATTCAGTTTGAACGCACTAATATAAACTTGGTTACCATTCTAGCAAAACCTGCCGATATTAAAACTGATAGCCAATTGGCACACAAAAGACATTGTTCATTTGTATTCATGTGGCCTTGGAACGTGAAGACCTGCACACATAGGGGTGTAAATTCTGTATCAGTTTATCTGTAGTTGATATCAAGGGAGATAGGAGATTGGTCTTGTTCACGGAACCACAGACTTAGTGACAGCACTGAGAGCAGGAATAAATAAATGTTGGACACATCACATTTGTTGCTCCGATCTTAAAATAAGTTGCCAGAGAATTGTCTTCAATTTTCGTAACTATCCAGCTTATTTTAAATTACTTATCCTATTCTTTTATAAGTTTGAGATAAGTTGAAAAGCATGACTGAAGTTGACATAAGAGGATCCTACATTCAAGAAATTTTCTTTCACTTTACATGGATAAACAATTTGAAGTGACTAAACTAAGTTAAGACTTAACTTTTGTATTTTATTCATTAGGACATGGGTCTCCTAAACTTTTTAGCATAAGGGCCAGACTAACTCCTCCATGAAGCCCAAGGGCCAGGATCTAGCTAGCTCAGTACCAACATACTGTAAAGTACAATATGTTGGTACTATCCTGTCCGCATTCGCGGCAGGGGGGTATAACTCCGCGCTTAAACTTTTATATTAGCCTACTGCTCGCGGCCCACTCCAAGAGGGCCATTGTCGAGGGATATCACCGCGCCGACCGAAACGCGCGGCCGCGGCGTGTGCAAGCGACGAGAGCGCAGCGCGTGAACGTCACGAACGAAACGAGTCAGTCAAGCGCCGAATGCGAAACTGCATGCACTTCGTTTTTGATACTTAATTACTAACGTACCTACCTACCTACCAAAGTTTATTGTATTTTTTGTATACATATTTACATACTAAGTTGTATCGAAGTTCGAAATATGGCACCAGTAAAGAAAAAAGCTAAAAAATACTTTTTTTTTTTCACCCATCCCATAACTGACCCTTGCAAAATCGTTGGGCCAGGCGCTATACCACTGCGCCATCGAGCTTCTCTAACTACTTATAAATACTTATTATTTATGCTCTTTAAATATGCTCAGCTCACCTATTAGGTAGATTTATTTTATTTTATAAGTAGGTACCTATTATAGTAATTTCATTGTTTATTCATGGGCATAACGAATGTTTTCTATGATATCAGTAACTAGCGAGTAGCAACCCCGAAATGTGTCGGTTGAAACAGAGCTATGCGACAGAAAGAGTCGCCTCTCTTTCTTCTTCGTAGGTGCATATAATTTTATCCACGCAGCGTTGTGCAGTTTGAAATTGTACTTTATTGCCGTGCAGCGAGAGTAGCTTATTATTTGATGGTCCTCGCGGGGTCGGACTTCTGTACGTTAGTACTATTATATATTCTGTGTTCGCGGGCCGGATTGTTGGTGCTCGCGGGCCGGAGATGGCCCGCGGGCCGTAGTTTGGAGACCCCCGGATTAGGAGATAGGCTATTTCATTATTGTTACTACTTAGTTTAGTTCTTTTTTTGCATGGTTTTAGTGCTCATGAAGCGTAATAGACTTAAGTGCCTACAACGTACGTCATAGATGTTTAATTAAAGTGGCATCTGACATGATGATCTTTGGAAGTTCTATTTGATTCCATGGGTCAGCTCTTCGAGCATCGCGGCTTCGAAGCGCGTCTTACTCTAAGGGTCAGCTATTGTACGCTTTTAATGTCATGTGACATAACAGAACAGCCTATTACAATACACATTTATCTTTGATGATCAGAAAGGATCAATTTTGTTACCGCGGTCGCCGTTGAAATGCTTTGGCTATCAAATTTTACATAACTATTTCAAGTTGGTGATTTATGCGATTATAATTTATGCCAAATCGATCGGACATTGTGTCGTCGATAGGCTGAATCGAATCGAAACCAGTTTCTTTGAATTTTCTAACTGCTTCTTATATAACATACTTGTAAGTTTCGAAATTTATCACTTACTGTTAGCTCCTGCTTAAAATTTTGAACTAGTTTTGTTATGTAATAATTATCAATGTCCTTTTTGTAGAAAAGATCTGTCAAGAACATCAAGAGAAATAAAAAATTATTGAGCTTTCTATACAAAAAAGCTTTTTGGATTCATAAATTATTCAAAATATATTTAATTAAGATTTATTTGTAAAATATAAGTCATAGATATGTAATTAAAAACCAACTTAATGAAAATTCACATTCAAGATACGTTATTTATTTCGTGTGTGTTTTTTACTGAAATTATAAACCACCACCGTAAGGTGTCTTTTCCAAGTTTTCTCACAATCGTGTTGTAGAGTAATGCAATAAGAATTTGAGTGAAAGCATACTATCAAAAATTTAAGATGTTATCATAAAAAAAATTAAAGCATCCAACAAAATGAGATCTCACTCTCGAACAATTTATACGATGTAGTGACGTTGCATTTCTCTTTGACGGGAATATTGGGTCCACTTCACTGTAATTCGATCAGAATAGGAAGAAAAAAAAAACTTAAAATTGATAAAATCAATGTCGGAAGAAATATTTCAATGCGTGTCCCTTGAATCTTGTTAACTATCGATTGATAAATCTGATGGATGAAATAGTACTTTATTTACACAATAGTAATAAAATCATAATCTGACTATTCTGCCCTTTGTATTTTGAACTGCTTATAAACACGTGTGAAAACATTGTCTGGTATTCCGCAAAATTATGGTTTGTCTTACATTTCATTTCACATCACATGAATACGATTACAGATTCTTCTTTATTTCTTTCTCAATTCCATTTGCCGCCTTGTACCTATATTTAGACACTTTTTCATTTTAAAATTGAATTATGCCGTTGGAAAAAAGTTATACAGTGCGAGAGGCGGCACGTTATTATTTTTAAAATTACATCAATTAGGTATAGTAGAATAAATTGAAACGCAAATTGCTGCAAAAAGATTGGTGCAGTCACTGCAGGAAACAAAATTCGATTATGACGACCTTATCTTAAAATTTGCAATGCTCGCGTTTTGTTGTTTTAATTTTTTTTTGTAAACAAAAAAGTATTGATAGTTATTGTTTGGTTTGCTTTAATTGACAGATTGATATTTGATAGGTACAATAATAATTATTATAATCATTGCAAGGCGGGTTGCGGTTACGTTGTATCGTCAATTTTAGTTCCCAACATAACAAATAACCAAAGATTTTCTCATCATTAATTGTGAAAACATCGTAACCTCGACGATTTTTTTCAACATTTTTCTCAGCTTAATGTCTAAGCCGTCTAAGCATAACAATACGTTAAAGTTAAAGTAATTTACAGTGCAATTTTCACTTGTAACGAAATTACTCGGTTTACTCCAACCACATTGGATGTGTATCGAATCAAAAGTGGCTTCCATATAAAAACAAGTTTACATTGACCAACTGCGATCATGTAAGTGAAGTTAATCATGTGCCATTAAATAACGCGAAGGACAAGGCATAGAAAAAAAAATAATAGTTCAAAAATTAGGTGATTGAAATCACTTTTCTAAATTGATTTAAAAGTTTCCTGTGATATCAATCAATAAATAACATGGAACTTACTTCATGGTCGATATTATTATATCTTTGAAATAATGGTTACATTCATTTTAATGATTTAGTATGTTTGTTTGTTTGTATGTAATATTCTTTATTACATCATATCTTTTAAACGGCTAAACGGATTTATATGATTAAGATATCGTTAGATTTGTCTTGTCAGCCCAAGTGTTCTTAAGAAGGTGGCGTTATAAAAAAACCAACATGGCGGCTGTACGGTGCTATTATACGTAGTAAGTTTTTTTTTTTTTAAATACTGCAAAATGGGTGTCGAATTAAAGGGCTTATCTTAAGGATTTCAAAAAGGTCTATCATGACCGTTATATATAATAACAAAAAAATAATAAAAAAAATAATAATTAAAAAAAATAAAAACCCGCCTGCATAAAAAGACAAGTCAACTGAAAAGATGGAAACAAGATTAAATATTAAAGGCAACATAATAACATGCAGTCGGAGGCATATAATTCAAATCATTCATAATGTTACTTTCTTTATGCATGCCTCTGTCTGCATGTTATTATGTTGCCTTTAATATTTAATCTTGTTTCCATCTTTTCAGTTGCCTTGTCTTTTTTTATACTGGTAGTTTTGTTTCATAAATTAATTACAATTACAAAACTGACCTTAGGAATATCAGCGGGCCCATATCCATTCTCCCTTGGAGGCAGCTTCGGTGGTTTGTCGCCCCTCCTCTGGCCCATCTGCATCATCAACTGTTCCCTGGTGGCCGCCACCACTCCGTGTCCGTTCCCAAGGCCATAACCTCCGGAACTCCCACTGGAGCCAGAACCGTTGGCGTTGGAACTGGCGATGCTGTACGGGTCTTCGTCAGGGATCGGGATGCGAGGCCGGTTCTTGATGTCCATCGGTCTTTGAACTGTAGGAGAAGTTTGTCATATCAGGCGTTAATTGCACTACCATACAGGGTTATATTAAAGTATTTTTACAGTTATATTAAGTAACTTAATATATAAAAATAGCATTGTGAATGCTAAAATCTAAAAATTCAATATTAGCTGTTTCATCTTAATCGATTGTCTGGCATCTGTAAAGATGTTGCATTCGAATGTTGAAGGAAATTTTTCACATTGATGAAATAACGCTGGCTTACAGCGAAAACGTAAAAATTATTAGAAAATATCGCCACTCCCACTAGCGACTCGGTAACATAATTGGTTAGTGCATTGGGCCGGAATCCTAGGGGTGCGGGTTCGAATCCCGTCTGAGCTGCTACGGGTGAGTCGATTTTTTCTAATATTTTTTCAGTTATATTAAGTAACTTAATATTTTTAGAGTAGTCTTACTTCGTGATATACTTATATAGGCAATCCATACCAATGTTAGGTGAAATGAAAAAAGTCTTTAGTTCTCGCTTTTACTTATAAATTATATGAATGTCAGTTTAACGTTATAATAATGGTGTATGTTATGTACGTTATAGATAATACAAATTGAGTCTTAAGTGTTTACTGCAGCGTCAAGCGTCGAAGACGACTTCAATGATTTTACAATTGGGAACATTTAGCGACGGTTTCACAACATGAGTGGTTGTCGTGATGTTCAGATCGAGCAGCAATCAGCCCCCTTCACGACTCAACAACCTATGGTTATTAGTCGTGCGGCAATTGTTGAATGTTTGCAACTCCTGCTATCATTATATCCATCTTCATTCGAAGCTAATTGTAGAAATAGATGAAACTGGACGATCAGTATACAAGGTTGGATAAGATGCTTGTAAGTTATTCTAAAGGATAAATAAATGAAATGTATATTTTTGGAAACGGTTTCAGAAATTATTTATAAAAATATTTACTTTCAACTCAAGAAAATCGTCAATCTAGTCATAGTTTCAATTAAATTACTCACTAACATCAAAGCGACAGTTACCCAAATTTACAAGGTACCTACCTAAATATAATTCACCAGCTAGAATTAAGATGTTCTAGCTGGTGAATTATATCAAGAATAGATTCGAATGCATCAAGTGACATCTTTATCACTTTTTTATGTGGTAAATAAAAGAATAAAGAACGCACTGCACAAAATAATTTTGTGATGAGATGCATCTACAT
This sequence comes from Agriphila straminella, assembly GCA_950108535.1. Lineage (NCBI taxonomy): Eukaryota > Metazoa > Arthropoda > Insecta > Lepidoptera > Crambidae > Agriphila > Agriphila straminella. The sequence continues at coordinate 4,731,744 of OX467306.1, read as the reverse complement.
ATTATAATGAATGATGAAGCCATACTATTATTAGTAGCTTGAGAGCGCCAGCAACAGGCAATTACTAAATAAGTTCCTAATTACAAGACGCTTTGATGCATCACAATTTACGGTGGCATGAATGGTTACAAAGGTACGCATTACGATAACCCGTCTATAAATTATTGACTTATAATTGAAACAATTGAACTATCAAATGATTCACTATGGAACTAAATTGAACATACATTCTGTAGTGTAGGTGACTACGAAACGATGAACTACGAAACATTTTAAATTTATATTAGTCAAGGGACAATAATCTAATACACTTATCCCTATGTTTTAAGTCGTACCAAATGAGTTGTACAAACATTTTGACTCATCAAATTTAGTGTATAAATTATTTAAAATTAAGATTGCTTTGCAGAAATATGAACATCGTACTTAGGTACTAGACATAGATGTCGTTGGGATAAACATTCGCATATCTTTAGACTCAAAAAGATTTGTGTGTGGAAATACCATAGACGCCATGTCGCAACGGGGTTAGAATCCAGATTAGCTCAGCCAATGACCGGAATGCTAATTTAAAATCTACAGATAGAGTGCTTATTTATCTAAAATGCTTGAAAAATACGTGGACGCACTAGCTTAGCAGATAGATGTTTGTCTAACTAAAACAAAAGACACGAGCATTTATGGAGACTGTCATGTAAAATTAAGATCACTTTCGTATTTCGATCACAACGTGCTACCCTTTGCATTGCATCGTACTGTTTTGCATAACGACGATCACGAACTATCGGCCTAGCTCTTTAGAAGTTTCTATTGCCGGTAATTTAAACCGAATTCTCCAGTTATGAGGCGTAGTCAAAGTCAGTTGCTCCATTGATCCAGTTATGACATCGATCATAATAATGTCATGACCTTCATTACGGAATCGAAAAACGATGCATACTGTTTTGAATTTGTTAACAATGCATCAACTACTATGTTTCCGATTCTTATTTTGATAAGAGTAAATTAATAGGCAGTACTTATTGGATCAGCGTTGTCGATCTTATCATGACTAATGCTGGGAGCAGCTGACAGAATGCATCAATAACACTACTTTAATGAGTACCAATTATTTAATAGACAATACGGAAGCTTAGGTTAGCTACAGTTAAAAATATCGAACTTTGAGATAAAACATACTCTTGACACGAAATGCCCATCGCTAAGGTTAATATCTAAGCCTACTGGTCCCCACGGTAAAGTGTCACGATTTCTACACAGAAAACATTAGCTCCGTTTCGAAATAGATTTATTTTAGTTCCTCTAAGCGATAAACAGTGAGTAGACCGCGAAACCACTGTAGGAAATCTAGGAACGAATCTTATCCAAGCTGTAAAATCACGGGAATCTCACAATGCGGTTTCTTTCCCCATGATTTGAACAAAACCAATATTGGATGGTGAATTGTTGCTAAGTTAGCAATATGGTTTAGATTAGAAAATTTCTATATAGTTGAGTGAAATAAGGTGCAGTGCAATACATGATGAGATTGAATGGAAATTGCATTGTTACTCAACAATACACGAGACTACTGAGAAGTAAAGTAATACAAACTTGATGCGGTTCTGTGTGATGAGAACTAAATCAGATTTGGTATTTGACCGATTTAGTTCCGCTAGGTGTTCGCTTCAGTGATTTACATTTATTTAGCATTATTTTGATCAATCACTAAAAAGGCAAAGTCACGCCGCCAATGTCGTACAGCTCCTAATTACTCTAAGGCATTTTACGAAAATTGTGTATGGAGGTAATTGTAAATCATACATTCAAGGTAAGTATCATTATGTCCACAAACTTTTACCGCATCTGCCGAGTCAGCTGCTAGTAATGTTACTCCCGGAAGATCTCGACCAAGTGTTATTAGTATCTAGTGGATCACCTTGTAATTAAAACAAGTTCATTGTGTCTCTACAAATTCTCATCAGTTCATTACACCGATGATCCTCTCCTGGTTTTAAGGTCATTTTAAATTATCTGCATTATAATCGATACTTATTTTTTACGATCGTATCCAAAAAAGAAACGAAATCATCGTCCAATTAACACAAAATTGGTTGTTCTGACCATTTGTGTAACTTTAAAGTGCCGTTTGACTTATTTCGCCACGTTTAACATTAACGTAAGCTGGTTTCGATTTTAAGATTTCATTTTATTAGATGTTCTATAATCATCGTTATTATTGTCTTTATGTTCAAACTTAGTTAATTAATTAATTAGCGTAAGAGTAGGATATACTAGAAGAAATTCGGCGATGTCACTAGTGACTCGGTAGCTCAGCGGTCAGAGCATTGGACCGGATATCCAAAGGTCGCGGGTTCGATTCCCGTCTGAGTATTGATCTGGTGCGAGTCGTATTTTTTCTAGTATATTATTTAGTATTAATTAAAAAAAGTTTCCAGGTGGCCTATTATTTCCTTTTGTAAAAAAACAGTAATTAGAAAGAAAATGTAGGGACGCACCCTACTATTTACTTATGCATAACAATTTATGTTACTGTTAAAATATTTAAGTTTTGACTCCTCAGATCTGCTATTGAAAATACGGATGACTTTGACCAGACGATATATTTGTGTATCGCGTGGGAATCGTCTATTGTAAAAAATAAATTTCTTACATTCGTTACTGCTAATGATAATTTTAGAGGTCAATTCATTGTTGGAGTACGTAATGCGGGGGCTTCAGACTGAGGTCTGACACAAGGTAAATGTAGCACTGAGACTGTTGAAATCTGCGATATCGTATCCAATAATTATAAGCTAATTACTATTAAATTCCATAAAACTGAGTTATATAAAATGACGAGCTTTTGAAGAACATGTTGCTCATAGACTAAAAGCAGTCGAAAAGAATATGTGATTGACGAGCGAGCATCACTGACATTTAGGCGCTGTCATGTTAAGGTTTCGCGTAGGTGTATTATGATAAATATTGTAATGGATTAATGGGGTATTTTTCCGTTGTCAGATAAAGCGGTTGATGTTAAACACTCAGTCTAGTAATATTTCTCTGTCCCTTAGCTTGGTGTTAGGCAATTTATTCAGTATGACATGTATTGTGCGTCCATGTCGCTTAGCGTTGGTTTTGTGATTTTTCCGCTGATCTCGCTCGTTTTCTATGCCATTGTGGTGCCTTAGGCAGTGTGAAATCGCTTCGTCTCCATTGTCAAGCCTAATGATGCTCCGTGTATCTGAATCGGGTACGATTGTTTAATAGTGCACAGTGCCATAAATTCAGCGCATTCAAATAATCGGTTCTTGGTGTTATCCTTTTGCAAAAATGGAAGTGACAGAATGTTTTGTTTTGGTCGTTGATCAGTGTGCTGACAACTTCTTGGTTAGTTTTTGCACACCTTTGTTAGGTACTGGATGGGTGGCTGGAATTAATGATCTTCAAAATTTCTTCAAAACCTTTTCCTTCCTTTTATCCTACACTAAGCCATCTCTTTATTTACATGCTTTTTAAGTTTGAATAATATAGTTTATTTTTATTTGTTTACTCATCCAGTTGCCGAACCTATGCATACGTAATATTTTATCTCGTCATTATCGTTTCGTTACTAATAATTGAAACATTATTATCTACACATACTTGTATTACTAGTCAATTACTAAAAGCAAAGTCAATATGTTAAATAGGTATGCGGAAGAACTATATACGATTCGTCAAAGCCAAAATAAGTGAACACCCAATTTAAAGTCTATAATGACGGTACTAAAGTGAACCGCTTGGACATTCACATTTCCTTGTTCAGTTTTTGCTATTTTTCATTACGTGTTTTAAATATATTTGATTCTTAATAAGTATGTTTAGTAGTTGTTAGATTATTTTTATTTTACAAATCAAATATTATTTTGTAGGTACCTACCAACTTATTTTTTTTTTAACTATGATCTATGGTCTCCATTACATTATTGTACACTAGCGGCCGCCCGCGGTTTCACCCGCGTGGTTCCCGTTCCCGTAAGAATATCTGGATAAAAAGTATCCTATGTTTTAATCTAGGATATCTACTGTCTGTGTGCCAAATTCCAACCAAATCCGTTCAGTAATTTTTGCGTGATTGAGAAACAATCAACCAAACATTCAAACTCACAAACTTTCACATTTATAATATTAGTAGGAAGTACCTAGGATAGTAGGATTTACTTGACAGCGTATCAATGTAGGAGGTAAAATTATGTATACCTAGTTCCAGAGTTCCCAGTTACCTACATGATTACTTTCTTGTAGAACCTACTCTATTCGAGCGTATTATTATCAATGTAGGTAGGTATAGTTCCAGATTTCCCTATAGGTTACATGATTACTTTCTTGTACTTAGAACAAATTTCCCTTCCTTAGATTTAGTTCCTACTTCCGTATTAGAAGGTGGTTAAATAGACACTTCATTTACCCGATTTTTACATAAAACATCTGGCTCACTGCGCTTTTAAATTTTAATATGTATAAATTAGTATAGTGTGTGTAATGTAACTATCAAGATACTTACATGATTCATAACTATAATTGTAAAAAACTATTATTAATGTCAATTCAACATGTACGCTATTGTTAATAAGAGAGGTCAAGGATGATATTTTTTCATAAATATCATATCAAATTTATAACATTTTAACGTAGGTGTATAGTATTATATAATGAAGGTTCAACAAATCATACAAAAAGTGTCGATAGATCATAATCATGGGAGTCGTGGCTGGTCGCCGCGATGCTATCACAGTTAATAAAACACAGACAGTATGACATAGCACGCAAGAACACTTCCTATCTTCTGTGTTTGTTTCTTTGTGAACAACTATTTTTGAACCATCTGTTTTTACTTAAGGCGAGGCCAGTTCACGATCTAATGAAAAGTCTGATTTTTGAACATCCAATGTGAAGAACTGATGTAAAATTCTACTTCACAAAAATTACTGTAGACTGAAAAAGAAACAAAGAAGCAAATTAACCGAACAGAATATTAAAAAATGGCATGGTAACTCTGTAAAAAAATCCTGAAAAAAACTTATAAAAATAAATTTCAAATCATCAGATTTCGTAATTTTCAACGACAGTGATATGATTTTTTATGCAAAAAGGATAGCTTTTTTATCGATCTAACACAATAACCGAGTACATTTTTAATAAATGATCCAGTTTTTCAGAAATCAATAAAAATGTACTAAAATTCGTCAAATTTCTGGCGAAGCGTCAATTAAAGTTATGCAATATTCAACCTTATTCTAAAGATATAGTGAAAGAGTAAATTTCGTGAACTGGCCTCGCCTTAACTTACTGCACTTACTGATCGGTATTTTTTTAATATTGGCTTGAATATAAGTACTATTAATTAAGTAATAAATATTAAGAGTCTAAAGTATTATAAAGATATATAAAATATTGCTTTCATTCAAATACCAGCAATCTTTTTGACCTAATTAAAAAATGCTAAGGTCGTGTTTTAACAAAGTATGTACATATACTGTTTGCATTTCTACTGTGTTGATATGAACTTGAAAAGATGATATCAATAGTAGTTTTTAGCACGGATGTTTCCGTTTTTTATTCGAATTATGAAGTAATGTGTATTAAAGAACAAACCATTCATATTAATATATTTAGACTCATATTGTACGAATGCAATTAAAATAATAATTTGCAAAACTTAAGATCCCTTTATTAGAAATTCAGTTATTTTGTATTTTGATAAAAATGTTAATGTAATTAAAACACTTTTTTATTTTTTGTTGAATAAAGATCTTCATGTATTAGTAAACAACAATTGAGGTTTATTACTTTAAAAACTACCATTTCTACGAAATTGTCCTCTGTTTTCATGTTTTTATGACTACACTTTCACGATTGTTGGAAAGGCTTTTTTGGTCATCATCATTTTGAAATTTAATGGGCCGTATGTCCCTTACAAAGCTTAAATCTACCTAGAGCTTTTTTGAATCATTACTGTGTTTAGGAAAAATCATTATCATTTATTTTGTTTGCGGGTCAGTTCTTGAAACTCCTCATAAAGCTTCAAAGCTTAAATCATTAGGACAAAATATTTTTATTTGGATTGCTTCTAATAAAGATGCAAAAAAGGTAAAGGAAAATCGTTAATCAAAAGCAGAACCTAACTAGTCAGTACATTATAACTAAAAGTTTGCAAACAATGACGAGAACATTATGTCAATCTTTACTTTCTTCGAAAAGACAAGGTGAAGACATTGGCGTCACACTAAAAACAGCTCTTATAATAGATACGTGGACAGAAAGTTAACTCCAAGACAGTTTTAAACCAAGGTTAAGTGACGTGACAACCGGATACAACTCCCTTGCGGCTAACCGACATTAAGCTACATAACTGTTTAAACTTATAATGATTGATTTCTTAATGGATATTGTTAAGCTGAAGGTGAAACGTTTAAATTGTCTTAGCAATCTATTGAAAGTGTAATTAAATACTTTGTTAACGACACAATAACACAACAAGAACAATTTAGACTCACGCGTCGAATTTGTTCTTATATTTCTATGTGTGATAAAAGTTGCATGTTCGAAATAAAAGCTCGCAAAAAGAAATATATCATTAATAATAACCCCTTGATGCTGGTGTGGTGATATTGCTAAACTAACTTAATCAGTTACGGACACTGCATATTGTCTCAAAGGGTTCTTGCAAAGAAGGCTTTTAGGTCCACGTGGGTTGTCACCTGTTCTGCCTATAAATGCCAAATATGATAAGATTTACCTAAGGAGATCCTCCGTTTTAGTTAACATTAGTAAGCTTAATAAGTACTCGAATTATTACTTAAAAAATATCGATAAACAAATATAACTCCTTACCTGGAGGCAATTTAGATTTGAGCATGTCCATAGCCACGACGTTGATGACGAGCACCCAGATAGGACAGTCCAGTAGTTCCCCCTCGCTTTTCACAAAGGCAACGGCGCTCAGGCATTGCGTCTCCAGCCTCCTGCGGTCTGGGTATGCGCGCCTTAGCTCACGGTTCACATTTGACTGGAATTTCTTCATGTCGAATAGCTGTGGGAAGATAAATTTCATTAAGTTTATAAACATGATGAAGATGAACTATCTCCGGTTATGCAAAGGTTTTCAAAAAGGCGTGATTAAATAGAGTGATAGATTTGTAATATAGTCAGCTTGTTAACATTCCAAATATTGGAACACAAAAAGTTGATAGCTAAAATTTTTATCTTAATCAAGCAATTTGATTTGACGATCGATAATTTATTAAACAAATAATCTAACAAACAATGAATGTATTCGGAGATGATATCATATTAGTATTACACAACAATGCTCTACTCGATTATCAAAAGGCAATCGGCCGATCATCAGACCCGGCAGGCTTACGCAACAGCACAATTTGACGACCGTCGTGATCGTGATCGTAAAACAGTGTAAGATATAGTCAGCGAGTCAATCTCTCTATCGGCGTTTTTCGTTGCTCTATCTAGCAACTAAGATCTTATACCGCGAATTTTTATTTCACTATGAATAACTGACACCGCCCGTCAAATTGGTACGCAAAGGCACATTCGCAAAGTAAAGATAACGACGAACGACCACATAGACTTTTTGTCTTTGCATCGCAAAAGTGACAATTTGGTGTCAACCAGGTGCAAATGTCAGCTTCAAACAAGTTTTGAAAAATATTATTTTAGTAAGGTTTTAATGATATGTTTGTTGTTTCAGCTCGAAAATTTATGAGAATGATTTGTGATTAAAGCGCTTACAAATGCAGAGACAGGATAAAACAATTTATTAATAAAAAAAGTATCAATTAATATAGATACAATACAAAAGATTTATGCTCCAAAGCGGCATACCTATGTATAATTTATCAATTAAATCGCGTAATCCTACGAAAAAGTGAGTTTAATAGCGCCGAAGAAGAAACTCTTGAAAAATGTATACCAAAAATCTTGTATAAGTACAATACAAGGTATTGAAGGGGTACATTGTGAATTTTTTTTAAAGAAAGTAGTTTATATCAATTAAATTTTGTATTACATGAATAAAACGTTTCATTACAAATCTGTGTGGTATAATTTGCTGGGGGACAGTACTTAGGTATGTTATTTAGTATTGTATAAAAACATTGAGAATCCTAAAAGGTATGACAGCTCGGCTGCCCTAAACCAAATTATCTTAGATATTTGTATCTTATTCCAGACATATTTTACAGGAGAGCTTGAGATATTCTGAACACTAAAATATTAAAATAATTGATATCATTGGTAAAAGGGCGAACGGTGACAAAATATGCCTATTATTAGTATTATAATATTATCTGTGCTATTATAGAGGTAATAAAGTTCTCTAGGTATCTATTATGTAGGTACCTATAATGTTGATATTCCTGTTTGTCAAAATTCAAAATTCCCTATTGTACAAAAACCCCCAAGTTATTAATGAATACCATACATTAAGGTGGCACCCAGAGCGAAAGTGGCGCCGCCGTGGTGAATATTATTTCATATTATAATTCTAATACACGATTTTAATACTGTTTTACGTGGAATTTTTAGGGCCCACAGTCTAGTAATTTTAGAGGGTATAATTAACTGCTTAAACTGCTAAAAGTGGCCGTTTTTTACATATCTGCTATCTACTTCTGCGAATGACTATGAGGGAATGTAGTGATGGTGAATGATGAACCTTCTAAAAATACTAGAACATGGGCCCTAAAGCTTCCTCGTTAAACATTATTTAAATCTTTTTCTACTAATAACTTAATAAATAAAAACTTCTGAGGGCGCCATTTTCGGTGGGGTAGCCACCTTAAGGGAAAAGTACGAAATGAACTGCAAAATTCCCTAATTAATTAATGAAAACCCCCAAGTCATGAATGAATACCATACATTGAGGGAAAAATATGCAATAACGGTAACATTTTGACGATAACTACAAGGTTTTGGATAGTGGTATTTATTATCTGTGGAATTCGTGATCTTTTACGAAATCGTTGTCAAAATTGTGCATTTGCGTAAGCACTTGCGACTGACCACTCCCACATGTTGTCTATGACGGAGGAGGCCACGAAGATTTAAGTAGACATACACGCTACGACATTTTTCAGAATCTTATGAATGTCTCTATATTTAATGTAATATGGTTCCTTTGATTTAAAACAATATTTGCATTGTTTCGGCTTAAAGATTAAAGTTTACGACAATTCATTTGGTTGTAGCTCTTTATGTCGTTGCGTGAATGGTGTGTTTTGTCTTGGCTATGTCATTACCATAGAGTTAGAGTAATCTTGTAAGTCAAAAATATAGGGTGACTATGAAAAATACGATACTTTAAATTTTAAGCGAGTAATATTTTTTTATAAGAAGTATCGAATGGAAAGTTTTCCTACACATTTTAATTAAAATGTGTAAAACGACTTATATACCTATAACACTTATTTTTTCAGACTATATAGAGTATTTCGTAATTTGTTAGCTCAAAAACACTTTATAGGTATTGCGATATACTTAGTGAGAAATAAATATTTGAACGCAAAGAGGAGAATATTTTTGATCTTTATGGAAATTATTCGAAAAGAAAAATAGCCGAGGACCTATTTTTAGACTAATAAATATAGGTCTGAGTGCCACTTACGTGGTTACCCTACATGAACCATAAACGAAACTATGATATTTTTGAGAACCACGCACACGGGCACTAGCATGTGAAATAACGATAGAAATAAAGAAATAACGACACTCATGTATTGTAAAGCCGTGGTCGTCGTTAACGTTGTAATGTCAAATTGACGATCACGAAACGATCGCGATGGTGCTGTTGCGTAAGCCTGACAACCCAAGGGGCCTGTACGTACCTGTCTCGAAAATTAAAAGTAGATGAGGCAAAGCCTTTTCGATTAAGCGTTCTTCTGAATACAAAATTTAATTATTCCTCAAACTCGCAACGCTAATAATTGAATTGATTAGTTTTTTCCCCAATAAAGCTCAAGTTTTTGTTAAACCAATAAAAACTTTTGTTGTATTTTAAGAAGCCTTTGACGAAGTTACAGTTTAGTAATAAAGATAATTAGAGATAAAATGGCCCGGACCTCATGTCTGGGGAGCAGTAGCAATAAAAAAAAATTAAAAAAAATTAAGATGATTGTTTTTCCTTTAATAGGAGGCTGGACAAATAAAACCAAAAGTGCCGAGTCAGATGCATCGACGAAATTGAATGAGGCTTATGAAGTTGTTACATAACCGGTGCACTTTCGAGACGTCACTGAGGTCTTGCATCAAGACGTTCGTTGGACGGCAGACATCTACGAGATTCGATGCTATCTATAAAAAGTCGCCGCCTACAATGTTCTTAACTCATCGTACGGCCTTCGTTGTACGTGTGTTGATGCGTTTTTGAGAATCTTAATTATTGCTGGAATGTTTGTTGTGGCGCCATTGTGTTTTGAAACAGTGACTTCTCCGGTTAATTGGTTCTCAGTTAATGATTAACTGTTTACGAAATTTAACATAACGGATACAAAATAGCGTTACAACAGTGATATATTTAGTACATGCCACATAGAAAATCACTTTAACCAGACATGACACGCGATGATAACATTGTGGCCATCTTATTAAATTTAGTCACAAGGGAATTCGGTGTGGGAACTAACGAATCGCACAGAAAAATCCCAGGTGCCAAAAGTTTCATCATTCGGTATCTATTGTTAAAGAAAATTTAATAAAGGAAGATTTAAAGTTTTGCACAATTGAGTTGAGCTTAACTACAAGAAACTGGTCATGAGCAATTGCAATAAAATTACTTATGCTGTGACTTACAAATTAAGAAAAAAGTTTCCAATTGTACCTAATTTTCGTATTCCGATTGAAGACAATGGACATCTTACCTTTCTGCGAATTCGCTTTCATTACTCCCAAGGAAATATAATGCCAAACAAACAAATGAGGCAATGACCATTCTTTTCCTTGCTTAACGCTACTATCTTCTCTCATTGTTCTGCAACTAACTTACGTAAATCTGTGCAGGTAATGGTGTATGAACCAGTGATGTATCTTCACCTCGTTCACTAGGAAGTGAATCTGCTATTGTTCGATAACTCGCCCCTGTTTCGGACATGTTATCGTTTTGCTGATTTTCTTGTTTTAATTAGAGAACATCTGATTGCAACCCAACAATATTTCTGTATTGCGAAATATTAATATCATATTTGATTGCTACAATGGCGAAATAGTATTCGTTAAACGATTTGAAAGAGTTTGAACAATAGACGTAGTTTTCAAATTAAGCAATCTGGCCGCAGTGTCTATAAAGACATTACACAATGTCACGGTCATCCCAAAGCGTGCTTAGAAGTCGTGATGCGCTCCAAATGACCGATGCAATACAATGCAGTTCACATTAGCGTTAATGCATGGGCGTTTAAGCTTTTCCTCACTAATCTTTGTTTCAATAATGACCAAGGGAAGGAAATTATGTAATACGAAATGGTGTATATTAAAAAGTATGGTGCAATGCAAAGGTCATTGCGATCGTCAGCGTTGAGATTAAAATGCACTCCAGTTTAAATTATATGGTGTTGTAGGTACATAAAGAAAATTAACAAAGGAAACTTTATGATGTTTTTTGATAAGAAAACCTTCTTTAATAAAATCACAAATGTCTCATAATGCAATCAATGGAATACCAAAACATTTCAATGCATACATGTAAAACTGTTATTAACATTTCGCAATAAGTAGGTAATTTATTTTATAACTCATATTCTGATAATATATACCTATTTTTTATTTTACTCCACTTTCAATTAGAACTCCGAGATTCTCATAAGTAAGCTAGGCCATTATGTAGGCAGCCATGAAATTAATAGAGGCAAGTTTCGACATCTTGCTTCGTAGATGTTCTCATTTCGACGGAAATGATTACAGGTAAACATTAATTTGGTAGGCTTTGAGATGATTAAGGCGTTTTGGACATTGGAATAATTTATTTTTATGGTGGTTGTATTACAGCATGTAGTAAGAAATAGAGAACTGTAATATAACAAATTGTAAAAACATTCGAGATTTTTTCAATATAAATTTTAATATAAAAATTTGAATTGCTAACGAAATCATGATATTAGCACTGTTACTATTTATCGTTTGTATAATAAATAATTTTAAATAACAATCTAAATAAACTTTACTGAGCTATTTCAAGTTTTTCAACAAGGCACAGGAGACCACCATGACTACTTTAATTTTCTACTTACATTTTTTAATATTCTTAAAATATTTACCTTGAATATCTTCTCCTGCTCCAGTGCATAGCCAGGTAGCTTCAGTATGTCCTGTCCTATTGCTGTCTCCTCGTTGGCTGTGGCTGCTGTACTCTTCGCAAACACACTACTCTTAGAGTAGCGCCTGATGAGTATGTTGCCGGCATCGTCCATTTTTATTTTGACACCCTACGAAGACAAAAAGAAATATTATTATTTAATTCGACTAGAGATAGACTAGATCACTGTAGCAGAGGCCCAAATCAGCTATTGTTATATTGTGCTTCATTTGTGTTTCGGTTTTCGGTTTAAGAAACAAGAACTGTGTCAGAAAGCATTACAATTCAAACACAATTGAAACACGATTATAACGTTAACTTGGGCCCCAGGATTGATGGGTCAAGGCTACTTGTCTGAATGTGGAATGGATAGATATCTCCTAATTATAGTTTGATTGACGGTAGGTATTTTTATAAAGTTTTAAAAAGATGTTTAAGATCCTTATATTTATTGTCAGTGGGCTTCATTTTTGGGGGCAGAAAATTTTATCCGCCAATTTGGTTGTATAAGGTAAAATGATAAGTTGATTACGTTAATCCAACTGATCCGTTTTGTTGATGTCATCGATATCGCCAAGTATAACATCTCGATTATTATTAAAAGGATAATCAACTCTTACTACGATTTTGTCATACACCGTTACAATGACATCACAGCTATGTATGTCTGTAGTTAATATAAATACAAGGTTATTGCCTCAAGACGGTACACTTTTTATCGGTTCAACACCATTTGTCTTACTATGATTTACGACATGACAGAACTTCTCAACAATAGAAATAAGTTCCAACGATCACCTGACCTATGACATAAGCGACCTTAAGGTTTGGTGCATATCGAAGTTCGTCTATTGTGATGTTTATTACTGATGGGAACTAATTTTTAATGAGAATCACGGAAGCAGTATGTAGTCTATTCATTATAAAATTGATGATATAAATTTTATTGCCAGAAAGATGTTTATCTTTGAATTATGTTAGCTAGCATCAATCACCTGTTCCTGGATTGACTTGGCTATTATACAAAATCTGCAGTCATTTGTTACATTACACTATATTATATTTACTTTATAATTAAGCACATTTTATATTTTGATTGTCCTCAATCCAAACCAAAAATATTTATGCAAATAGCCACAGCATCCAAACATACCTTTTAATTGACTGTCAACAGTGTTTAAAAATATGTTTTAAAATCTCTTAGGAATAATATTTCACCATTATAATAAACAAAAAAGTTACATCCAACCTTTCAGTTTGGATTCTCATAAATGTAAAGAAAAAAAATGATTGTTTATCTACAAATGATCTGTCAATATTGGATGATGGATAACGTTTCTTCAATGTAAACGTACTCTTGGATGTAACTGTATCTCTACATAAAACTAATTCAGCAATGACAGATAACCTTTGTTCACTTGACACATCGACCTTGTCATTTGGATAGACTAACACCTTCTGGCGACTAACAATGTTTGTAATTTGCATATTATTATTAATGTATTATTCTATTGGTAGTAAACTGATGAGTTTATGATAAAATACGAACATTATTACAAAATATAACTATGTTGGTGTGATTTTCGTATGTGTTCTGAAATGAAACAAAATTCAAATCTTGCAAAGAAAGCCAAATAATGTGCTCCAAAAATAACTGAATTGTAAAACAATTGAAGAAACTATTTCATTCTTTCTTCCTCCACAAATTTTCTATAAACATAAAAAACAGCATCAGTGATTAGTATGTCCGTAATAACGGTACGTTAAAGCCGGTAGAGGGAAGTGTAGCAACAAGACATGTACTGACGAAACTATAGTTAATTGTCGCGCGTCGGTTTCAAATACCGCCAGTCCGGTGGGCCGTGTATAATTGATGTATGGACTTGCTTCGCTGTTTACGTGTAGATACAGTTATCTATCTGTTTATTTACTTGTAAATTTTCTCTGGTTGAAAAACAATTTTGATTTTGTCATATATCGCAGTTACAAAATATTTATGTTACTATCTCTACCTGGTTTTTTATCAGAGTCAGGAACTCACTTACTTAATGTTAGTTTCATAAAGTAAAATGTAACAAGTGTCAGCTTTTTGTGACACACCTTCTCGTATGCATACGGGACGGGAGGTTGAAAATATTATTGAAGTACCTACTTATTCATATTATTACAAAATCTGCAGAGCGTAGCTAATTCCTTTGCTATATAATATGATCTAATATCGGCGTACCTACATACAACTTTATCTTATTTCGTTCCGATTCGCCACAAAATTTAAAGCTTGCGCTGTATCAGTGTATCTAATCAAACTCCTCCCTAAACTCATTTAATGTAACTCTCAGGCGATTTCTGACCTCACTCAGTTGTTATCCATGATATTTGATTCAAGATCACAAATATTAGACACGGATAATAAAATGTATATAGAGCAGTGTTCTCATTAAGCTTCTTGTTTTGTATGAGCTCATTTTTTATTGAAATGTTCTGTTTCCGGATTGCGATAAAGTCACCAACAGAAATATTGGGGGAAAAAACAAGGTCTTAACGTGGTCCTAAAACTGTTAGGTTTCAGTTAATATGAACTTGAAAATGGGGCAAAATTTCTGAGCAACTATCTGACAAAATAATTAAATAGTATGTTGACCGGAACCTGTGAAACAGTCCTCGTTTCCAAGATCTTTGGTGGATTTATGTTCAGGTAATTAACATTGCCTGGGAGGACTTCAATTGAAGAAATTTTGAGATGCAACACTCTGTTTTTGAAAATTCGTTTAATTAAAAAGCATTGCTTAGGTTGGGCCAAGTTGGCCGCACTATAATTAGTCCTAAGTTTGTGTAGGTACATTGTTTTCTTTTGTTTTGCGGTCAATAAATTATTTTTCTTTCTTTCTTCTTCTTCTTTCATAAAGTTGGAAATGCTCTATTTTGAAGCGACAGATTGATATGCGATATTATTGCGATTGATTGATTTTCGCTTCTAGGACTATTAGTAGGAGAAAATGAACAAAAAGCTAGTGTTGTATTGTAGGTAGTAAAGTTGTGAGGCAAAAAATTCTGAAGTTAAAATAGAGACATCATATTGTATAAAATCGAAAATTGTTCTTGATTTTTCCGTTTTGGTTATGGCTTTGCAGAGATCACGTTACTTACAGAGGAGTTGTAATCCTATCTATATTAAGTCGATAATACCGTACTGACCTTGTATTAGACAGCTTGTTACCGCATCTCATTTGAATGTCAGAACTATTTTTATTCTATTGTTACGATTATTTTTCAATGAACCGAAAGGCATCACATGTTTGATTGAATAACAAGATCCTAGATGCAAACACTTCCTTGTTTGATCGATTCCGTGTCGCCTATTGTATTTTAGTCTTTATTTTTTACATGACTAGTTAAGTTGTAAAAATTTGCAAGTATGATGATGAATAGCTTCTCAAAGGTGTTATTATGGTGAATCGACTGGTAATGTATGCATAGATCGGGTTCTGGTGGAGCACTAAACGCAATCAATCAGATCGTGATTTTTTAGCTGCGATGTATGCGATAAGCAAATTAGCTGGGTATGCTTGACTAATTGTATAAAATATGCGATGTTTTATCACTATCAGTAGTATCGCAGACAATTTTTGAAACAAAAAATTAAGATCGCCATGAGATGTAATTTGCTCCGAGTCTGTCTTGGTAGCCATGACCTCATCTGTAGATTTATTTTTGGTAGAGAAAGGTTACTATTAATAAGGATTAACATTTAATTGTTTCTGCTCCTTAATCTCTAGATCTTAAAAAATGTGTGTGACATTGAAATTGGTGATTAAAAATTGAGAGTTTTGTGAAAAAAAAAATATCTTACCTGTCCTATGTGTCTTTTTACTTCTTCTGTCTTCTGATCTCTGTGTGGGTTGTTAAACCCGCAAAGGCCAATTCTGTAAAGAGAAAAAAATGCATCAATAACGTCACTATCAGCAACAAAATTCACAACGTGTCGTAAATAAATTACACTGTGAAAATGTTTTTAGCGCTTGGATCCTATCCAAGAGAATTTGTATTAGAATTCATATTGAATATTTTAAGTGTGAAAAAAACCCTTTTTAAAGTCATTCACTAGTTTGTATTGTTTATAAGCATTGAAAACCACAAGATTCATTTGCATTAAGCCATTCATTGTCAGGACTATCAATGGGCGAGTATTTTTAGTCCAGTAAGAGGCCTTCTATTGTACCTATAGGGTTAACTTCTTAATATCAACAAACAAAATATCAACAATGAAAATGTCAAACCATATAATCAACAATTTAATATTTCATAGAATCAAAACATATTGTTTTGAAGATTGTGAACGACTTACATAATCAATGTCTTTTTATAACATAAATAAGGCTTATTTGTTTAACGATTCACAATATTTGAATAAATCAACGTCCGAAACAAATAAACAATCAATACAAATTAATGACAATTAAGTAATTCTGCAATTAAATGCAATATTTCATATGACAAAATATTATGTGAGAAGTGATATGTGAGTTTTGAAAAGTTTATGTTTTTTGAAATATTAATTTGTTGATAATGTGGTGTTGACATTTTGATTGTTGATATTTTGATTTTGCTTGTTGCTATTAAGTAGGAAATCCGTGGGTATATTAAAATCTGCATAAATTTATTTAAGTAGTGCATTATTTGGTTCTCATGTATCAATCTGAACAATGACGACATCGGAATTTGTTATGCATTAGTATTTGAACGGCGTTTTGTATCAGAATATTGTTTTCTTAAAACTGTTCCTTGGCTTTGGTTAGAGTTGGTTAGAGTCCATCCTCATTGTTATTCACGGAGGAACTCTGGGCCCGTCACTGTATACCGATGGACTATTTGATTCAAACACCGTTTAGCACCAACTTTTCCATTATGATTTGAATAATGTGGTTTTAAAGAAAGCGTTGCGAGTGCATAGAATAAAAAGAAACAAATTTTAAATATGAAAGTGAAAACGCTGGAAGAAAATTAAAATGAAGATTTCCTTCCTTTCTCGAGGTTTTTTTCACTATGCTAAGTATTGAAACAAGTAGTTATTAGTACAAATTAGATTGCTAATATGCATGCGTTTATTCACAAGCTTAATTTTCTCTCGTGTGATCGTTACTAGCAATTATTTCGGATACAAAAGTAACAATTTGACTAATCTATGTAACTTTACAATGGTATCGGGTATGTGTCTGTCGGCCTATCATTACGTATCTGTAAGCGTATATTTGACGTGGCCTCTATGTATGGTGGTGTTTATAGAAAAGGTAATTTGGGTCAAGTTCTATCTAAAGAAACGCATTGATTAGATAATAAATTATGAACCGATTGTCAATGTTTATTATGTCAAGTTGGTTTATTAGGTTTCTTAAGTTTTTGTTAGTTACAATGATAGAAACGTGACACACAAAAATATATTTCGTTTAAGGTCAAACTTCTATCAAAAGGCATATATGAGAAACTAAATATTATATTACTGTACCAATCTTCGATCAAGAATACCCTAGATGTCCGGTCAGAGTCTCAAAAATGGCACCTCAAATAGCGTCCCACTTACAAACTGGGCACAAAGTAAGTGATAAAAGATATGTTTTTGTACAAAATAAGGTTATTTTGTACAAACTAAGTGATTTAAAATGTGAGTTTGTACAAAATAAGCGCCAAGTTTGTAAGTGGGACGCTATTTGAGGTGCCATTTTGCGTACTGTTTTAGTTCGTGAAGCGTTATCTAGGATATTCTTGATCGCATGTACCAATTCAATAATTGTGTTTATGTTAACAAGTAAATTATTTTGTTAATCTATTCGTTTTTTAGTTTGTTGATCAAAATGTACACCTTTTATTTACTTTTACATTAATTCTAAGTAAATACTTTTGTCCTTGTATTGTGATATTTTCGAATAAGCATGAAACTGACCAATTAATTCCAGATTTAATTATTTTGCAAGATCAATCTAGTGTCATGGTTTGTGACAAACAAAATTATACCTACAAACAATTTGATTAATCGTTTATTCTTACTAACCACTTCAATTGTTGTTGTTATTTGTTCAACAGTCAACATAAACCTATTCCGCACTAACCGCCCCGGATTTATCCCACAAAAAAATCCGTGATTGAACCACCTAATGTCGTATATATCTGACAGATAACATTTTTTCAAGTGTAATAGATAACTGACGACCTCCGTGGTCGAGAGGTTTGCACGCCGGTTTTCAAGGCGTCACCATCTCTTGAGGTCCCGGGTTCGATCCCCGGCTGGGTCAATGTAGAAAATGAACTTTTCAATATTGTCTCAGGTCTGGGTGTTTGTGATACCACCGTTGTCTCTGATTTCCATAACACAAGTGATTTAGCCACTTACCTTGGAGTCGGAGCAATGTTTGTGATGTTGTAAAATATTTATTTATTTATTTATTTTATTTATAATAGTGAGTTTCCATGGACACCCAGGGGTTCAAATGGAAGTATCAAACAAATCAAGTGGAATGTAGGCTTCCAATCTTATGGGTAAAAGTTAAGAGAGTGCAGAAATGTCAAACTGGCTATATAAAGATCATTCGTAGCCCGTGACTGTCAAACTAAGCTTGGATTTTTGACAAGCTTTTATTTTAATAATGTAACTAGTTACGGATAAGCATATTAGGTTAGCTAATAATTATTGTTTGGTTATTTATCACGCGGTCGACGAACTGGCTGCGAGTGAACGGAGGCCTTGGGCTTCTTGCAGTCGCCAGGCCCAGGCGGTGACACCGCGCACGTGGCGCCCTCTTTATTAAACGTAGTTCCCTTTCACGGAAATACATAAACAAAACTCTTAAGGTGGTACCCTGAGCGAAAGTGGCGCCGCGGTGAATTATATTTAATATTATAATTCTAAAACACAATTTAAAAAATGTTTATCGTGGAGATTTTAGGGCCGACAGTCTAGTATTTTTAGACGGTATCGTTACATTACCTCGTAGTCACTGCTAGAAGTAGATAGCAAAACTGCTAAAAGTGGCCGTTTTTGACACAATTTGCTATCTACTTCTACGAATGACTACGATATACCTTCTAAAAATACTAGACCATGGGCCCTAAAATCTCCACGATAAACATTATTAAAACCTTTTTTTATTAATAACTTATTAAATAAAAACCTCTGAGGGCGCCACTTTCGGTCATACAACCGCCTTAAAAGAAGCTGGCACGTGTTTTAAGCATAGCCTGTGGCCTATGATATAGTTTTAAAATGTTCTCTTTCTAAACACTGAAAAGCTGCATTGATAGTAATTGTATTTGCATTTTACGGACAGGAAAATTATCGAACAAATGTAATAAAATCTGAATGAATTGTCAAAGAGAATGTTTCTACTAGAAAATTATTAGTTACCTATCTATAATCAAAGTATAGACCAGTTGCAGCAAATTCGATATGACCGTGGACGGACACGCGTGACTTGCCCAAGGATGTGTCAAGCAATGAAATGTTACGACCGACATACTTGCCTCTAATTCTTTATTGTTCCGATATCTAATTCAATTATGTGTTATTTTGTTATTAAACATTGTAGTCACGAGTTTGTGCGAAGGTATGTAAATTGTAGCTTTTGATTAAATTGATGGAGTTGGTGATTTTTGCTCCAGGTCAATGGTTAGGTTGATGAGGTTTTAATGCGCTGAGATATCTGTTATTGTTTTCATTGGATCTGATTCATTGATTTTGATGACTAAAGTAATAGGTAGGTACTTCAGTTTTGATTTCACTGGTTTGAGAATTACTTGCTACTACTGTATTGCGTCAAAAATGGCTGATGGACTGTATTGCGTCTCTTTCTCATCTCGAGGTACTCAAAAGGAATACGGTGCAGGTTCTCTGAAGCTCTACAAGTTCAAGGAATTAATACTGAAATGTGGCGATAGATATATGCTACATCAGTGGCGATGGGTGAAGTTATGACGAAGGTAAGCCATTCTACAAAAATGTTATGAGCTGCATAGTGGATCGGTGTGGTGGGATTTCTAAAAGATAAGCCGATGGGAATAGGTTTGTATAGACTCTTTGCCACCAACATGACTGTATTTATAATAGTTACCAGGATTGTTTAAAAAAGTAAATCAAATCAAACATCATTTAACACTTTAGTTTCGTCACTGGATTGTCTATAGGTCAAACTAAACATTGAACTTTATTTACAGTTTATCCTTTTTGAGATTCTTGAAAGCAGTTTTTTACTTAGGGAACGTCTGTATAAAACAATGGTTCACCGGGACAGTCCGTTACGGTACCCTCAAGTTCAAGGCGTGCGGAATCAGGGTCGGACGAGCCAACTGCGAAATTTGCTATTGTTTAGATCGAACTGCCAATGTTTTGGTTCATTTGGCACTAATTCTCGGCCAGGGTATCGACGCTACAATTAACACTGAGAAAAAATAAGACGGCTTGGTGATAAAAGGTGGTAGCTTTTCTACCCTTTTTCGTCAGTAGATGAAATGAAACCTACTATTTATGAAAGAACCTTCTTAAAATGTACTTATGAGGTTTAGTAAGGATAAGGTTGATAAAAGTTAAGGCAAAACTATATCAATAAAGTTATCTTTATAAATCGTTTTATTTCTATGATGGGACTGATAATTTATTCACATAATATTACACTACTAATATAGATTTTATTGAGCTTGCATATCTGAAAGCTTTTTAAGGGCATTTTGCGTCTTATATTAAGAAGTTCGAATGCAAAGTATTTTATTTTGACACTGATCTTTTTCTTCAAAAATCTTAGTTTGTCAATAATTCCGTGTATTCTTAATCTCCGTTTAAAACATTTGTTTACATTAAACACCATTTTCAATCCACACCCGGAACCGAATAAGGCAATAAAAAAAAATCGTGACCAATTATTTATAGAAAATCGCTTACACTGGTCATGCTGTAGTTTATGTCATTATGCTTTACTGGGATCAACAGGTATATTAGATATTTTAGCTCTGAACAAAACGATTAGCTTTGTTTTATTGTTTCTAGCAAAAACTAAAACTAAGATCATAATGTAATCGTTTGAGTTCAAATTGATTTGATTTTTCCGAAGATAAAGGTCGATCAATGATTAGAAGTCTAGCATGAAACATCAACTCATAAATGAGGACCAAAAAAAACTAACAACTTAATACTCGTATAAACACCAACAACCTCGCAGGAGTAGATTACTAACATCATAAACAACAAACAATAGCATTTGTTATACGTCTTTCCGAAAAAAAGACAAAAAACTGTTGACTTTTCATACAAAACTCGATCAGCTGTTTGTACATTCGCATGGAAAGACGATTTTTTCGCCTTTTTGGTATTAATTCGTAGAACAAACGTTCTTGTTTACGATGTTGGTAATCAACTCCTGCGAGGTTGTTAGTGTTTTACATAAAAACCCTGTATAAGTAATAATAAATGAACAAAATAACATTAAACTTTTTGCGAGACGTTTCCATAAAACATCTTAATTCCATATGTAATGGAGCATCAAGGGATTAAATAAAAATCGATAAGGTAATCGATAAACATTATTTAAATCGACTAGTATATATCGATATCGACTTAATATCTTAATGCGACATGGTCTCGCGGAAAACACTTTCGTTCGTTTGCGGAAGAAGAACCGTTGAAAGTAAAAGCTGATCGGCGGGTGGTAAACACAATTTATTATCAATAATGAATCTTAACACACAAGATATAAGATTCGTTTGTGCTTACCAATGAGAGCTAGCAGATTATACGATTTGCAGACTATTGATGATCCAACGAACGATTGGGAATTTAAGATGACAACGAGTAATCGTTTTTGTAGAGCTGAGATAATCCAAAGGTTTTTAAATAATTGTTATAGAGACTGTATCTTTATAACAGTTATTTTACCAATTTACTATAGGTGGCCAGATAATTTGGGACATCAGTCGATTTTTATACAAATGAGGTATCTTTGATGCTTTGGTTCTCCGCCAAAGTTTGACCTATCCGTGATCTGATAATGGCCACTCAGGGACTGAATGGAGGAGATTCAGATCGCTACACTCGTACACACCCAAATGATCTGATCAACATTCTAAGAGATATAACGATATTTTATGTTAAAAAAACCACGAAGTTAACATAAAAATGTATGAAATCCTGAAACTGAAAACTCTGATCCTTACATCTCAGAGATATGGTAGGTATATTATAATGGTACCTATATTAATAGAAATACAATATTGGTTGAAAAAAGGATTTTCTTTTGCGCTCAAAACAGTATAATTTGGTGACATACATAATAATATAATCGTTTTATCCATGAACTAAAACTGCCAAAACTGTAAAGACTACACCATCGAAACTTACCTATTCCTTCCATATTCTCGCTTAGTTACTTATAACAAATTATGGGTCGCTATTTTAAAAAGAATCGTAAAGAAAAACTGTGATGCAATAAAAGATAACCCCACCATAAAAGGTCAAAAGCCAAATTATCGCTAAAACATGCGATTGACTTTTGACATATACCTAAGTAGATTCTAATAATGTTTGTACAAACAAAACTTTATTATTTGTGTTCAAAGTTAAACATTGACGTTTTATAATAAATACACGTGAACAAATTAGTGATCATTCAACTGATCGCTCATCTGAAAAGAGAAGTTAAATTGATTTCAAAAAAATGAAATTATACAATCTTAAAGCGAAGTTGTTGTTTATCACTTCTTCTGTTATCTGTAAAATTGTACCTACTACATTAAAAAAAATACTAGCTTTCATGATGCGATTTTTCCGTATTTTTTTTTCTTACGATTTCACTGCGCCATTTTACAACAATTTTTCTATGAATAGTTCATTCTAATTATCGTCATTCGAAACTATGACAGCTCGAGTAACAGTTTTTAGGTAAATAGTTAATTCGAGCAATCGTTCATTGAGCATGCGTCTTTCGAAAGTAAGTTATTCGAAACAGCGACTCCTCGACCGATAGTTTCTTTCAAAATAAAGTTGCAGACCCAAAAAATAAAGTATTTATTCAAATCAATTTCGAAGCAATGCGAAGAATTGTCGACGTATGACAGCGATACCATCGTGATTAGTAATTTGGTTTGGTGAAAGCGTAACACAACTGTCATGTCCACTTGTTTGTAAGTAAGTGTAATTGATTTGATGGCACCCTAGGGGCACAGATTGACAGTCGTGATGATAGCTAGTTGCTTGTATAACACGAAGAAACCACCAATTAACGACTGGTACCTGTTTACTTGGGCAATCTGTAGTTATAACTAATTTCTTTTTGTTTTGAAATGGCAGGATAAAATAGATTGAATTTCTAATTTGACATTAATTTGACTCGTGTGATACTATTAAAAACCTCGCCTACGGCTCGGTTTTTAAACACACACTCATGTTTTAATACCCCTCATTATGTATCAGTATCATAAACTACTATTACATACAATGACATTGATTACAGTACTACTACTACTATACTTTTCTTTCATCGTAATTTTGTAAGATTTTTCAGTACTACCCACCTAAGTATTCACTGTTCAAGCTATACAAACAACCTCTTATGGTATAATAATTCCGTAGTTGTTATTTATTTGAAGATCACTTGCATGTTAAATGACCGTATAAAGTTAAGGTAACGTTTACTTAACAATAGACCACCGTTTAGTTGGAGATGCCCTCCCATATATACAATTTAACACATCGTAAACATGCCAGTTGCAGGTCAACAATATACGTTATTAAGAACACAATAAAGCCATGACGGGTTGTCCATGAAACTGATATATCATTAGCTAAAATACCAACTATTTTTTTTAAAAGTGCAATATGCTTACAAACTTTTCTTCTCAGTTTATTATTTGAATTTCATATTTGTGTGTATAAAATTAGTTGACTTATAAAAACATCCATTCAAATTAACCCAGTTTGAGCAGAACGTTAAGTTTCACTCTCATTCTATTTACTAGTTTGATGTTAGAATAAAAAAAAGGATTATATTTCAAGATTTATGAACGTATCCCGATCGCGATAGTACCATAGTATTAGTACTCAGCCCTACACATATTTGGTGCCAAGGCCTCCGGTGATGGTCTGCGGATGCACAGCCGTTCTGTCGCCTTGCATTAGGAACTGGGTCAATAGAGAATCGAAACACGATGCGAGATGCTATCGTCCATGTGAATTACAATGATATTTGTAGTGGCATTTACAAATTATTTGGAGACGAATGATATACATTCAGTGAAGACAGTAAGAGAGCTTCAATCAAAGAAATCGATTTACTATATCAAACAATAAACAACAGTATCTACTCATATATCGAACCATTACAAGATATGAAAGATATCTTGTAAACATTAGATATTACTTTCAAGACATGGTAAAAAGTGAAGTGATTAATGACGAAATAAAAATTATCAATGTCAAGAATGTTAACGAAGTGTTAAAGAAAAAGTTAAATAGGCTGAAAGTAACTCATTAACGAATCACAATAAAACTTTCCGTGAAGTTAATGACCTCATTCTTGCCGTGCATAATCAAATCGTGACCGAATTTCTCCAGATTTGTACATATTTTAGGCAACGTCTTTATCCTAAAGAGAAAAGTTTGAAAATTGTGCAGCAGCTTTAAAATCAATAAGCAAATCAGTATTTACAAATAAATCGTTTCCGTGGGTATGCTACTTTCCGTATTGTGATCGATAAATCGATTGCTCGGTGCGTAGAATCAATTTACCTCGCTTCACTAGGATCACTTTCTTTTTATTAGCACTTGGTTCACAGTTTTATTGCTCTGTTTGTTGTAACACTTTTAAAATTATGTAAACAGACGCTAGGGCGTATTGACCTAAATCTTAATGTGTTTTACTTTTGCCGTTTCTTGGTTGTCATAATTATAGAATTACACAAGTGTACTTAGCATCTGTATTGTATACCATAATTGACATTATAATTTATGAAGCCTCCAAATTCATCTTTTCAGGTAACCGATCGAAATCAAACTGTTCAATGCATTCGTCTTGACATTTACTTCATTAAATGGGCTGCCAGTTTCCTAACATGATCATTATGGTTCGTTACGTTCTAGGTTTCGTAGGTCGGTTTTGAAACCAGACATTTACTAGTCTAGCACAAGACCTAATAGCTGTAGGATAGCATGCTGTGCCAGAGGCACTGCTATTGCTTAAAACACTGGATTGATGTATTTCTTACGAAGCCACATTGGATTTGCCTTAAAAATCGTGACCAGAGCAATAGCCAACTATGCCCTTGTAAAAGAATTATGAAAACGCAATATCCCTGAAGAAAAATAAGAAATTTCTGAGAAAAAACTAAGTTAAAGTAAAAAAAAGGTTAGCTGGACAAAGAAACAACCAAAACAAAAGGAATAAGGAATAAAAAAACATGATGTTAAAAATTTGAATATTTATTTTAACTTCATTATAATATATGTATATATTAAGATTTGCTTTATATACTTAGTTTATTCAGTTAGCTTAGTTTAAAAAAAAACCTATACCTGTTCAGTAAATGTTGTGTATACCTATTATTGGCATGCATGTAAGAACTATACCCCTAGCTAATACTTAATCTAATACAAGAAAGTATGTACATGTAGTGCTGTTGGTGTACCTTAAATAAATCAAATCAAATCAAATGATGTAGGTCTATATGAAATCCATAATACAATCCCATGTTTATCTATGAAATTAATGCCCAACTTTGGTTTAACACCATTCAATCGTACTTTGTGGTTAAACCAATGTGCAATAGCAATAACTCATTGTTCTAAGTAATTCCATCCATCTAACATTTCGACTTCTAAACTGCAGCAAAGTTCAACAGGAACATAAATTTTATGTACTGCAATCTGATATTGTGAGATTTATGTATGAAATAAAACACTTTTAACGGATACTAGCGCGGTTTTATTGAAAGTACTTTGGTAATTAGTTGGTATTTGGTTTGATTTTTGATTTTCCCGACGTTTCGGCACCTTTGCAGCTGCCGTGGTCACGGGGGACTGCTGCAAAGGTGCCGAAACGTCGGGAAAATCAAAAATCAAACCAAATACCAACTAATTACCAAAGTACTTTCAATAAAACCGCGCTAGTATCCGTTAAAAGTGTTTTATTTCATGTCTAGTGAGCGCGTAAGCTTGAGAAGTGAAGATTTATGTATCATTTAAAGGTATCCTAAAGTCGATTAATAGCAAAAATTTGGACCACAAAATAATTATTCATACGTTTTTGAAAGCTTCTAACTAAAAGTTTTAAAATTGCGATGTTTTTATCCTTTAATCAGGCACCGTATAGGTTCAGTTTATTTTCAAGAGTGCACCTTGCAACAGAGTTATTGTGGTCTCAATCATTCAACGTTTTGATACGTTCTGTCAACGTACTCCTTGTGAATCCCTAATACAACTCATAAACTGCATCATCCTAGCAGTCGTGCCGTACCTCATCCTGATGCACAATGACCATACAAATATGACTAATGCATAACGTATACGAATCATGCTTTTAAACGTCAAATAAATTCGCGAAGAAAGTGAATCTGCACGATCTATTAAATTAAACCAGTCACAACATTAAGTTACGATCACTCTTATAACTGATATATAATATGATGGTTTCCAGATATGAACACAAAATATGCAGTTGCCCTTTTTATGATACGCGCATATTTGTATGAGGTATTTGTCAATGTTAAGATATTCCAATAGATTCCAATAATAATCAATTTTAATACCATGGCAGTTAAGTAGCAATCTAGACATAGAATAGCAATAAATATTTAAAAAGGAGATGATGAATAATTCCTAATAACCAATGCTATGCATCTGGCACTCTTTATAAGATTACCCACGTGATTTTTAAGAAACTCCCATACAAGTATCACTCGTATTCTGAGTGAGTTTTAAGAAACATAATTTCTATACTGGTATTTCAGTGATGACAAAACATTTGTGATGTTTATATTTATCAAATGCTCGAACAGTCACGTCCCGGGTTTTGAGTTCATGAAGATTCGGTACAATGCAGTATTAGAGTTCAAGTGTTCAGAATTGAAGTTGACGGCCTTCGTGACACCTACTGCACCATTGATACCAGTTTAAGAACTGGATATTGTCGTCACGACATTTTTGTTTTACATTTGCATTATTTTTCGAGAACATCGTGTATAATACTTGGTATAACGTTATGGAAGTAAAGAGAATTGGTATTCCTAGTAGCTGAATAATGCAACTGTTTTTTACAACTTTATTTTAATCTCATTCAAATATCTATAATCATTGCCTGCTGTGGCTCCGCTAGTTTGCAAATCGAGTGATACAATCTATGGTTTTTATTACCATCTCATAATTGAGACATCGCAATGTTTCGAAGTCGTGTTAAGTTAATCCTTTTATGATTTGAAGATCTTATTACTTTTGTTGATTCAATTCCATCAGATAATCCTTTTTACAAATTTAAATTCAACACTTTTTTATCATTCGAGTTCATTAACAGCTTTAAGTAGTTATTGGTATAGTCTATTTTTTGTGAACATTTGAGTCTTCTCGAGAGGTAGTAATTACTCGTGATTTACTTTGTTAAAGTCTTTTGTTTGAAATAACTGTGATATTAAATGTTCCGTGTCAAAAACCAAGGCCGTTCTCATCGTAAACTAAGTTCTAACAGACTTACATCTTGAAACGAGTCGGGTAAATTGCATATTGTATCTAGTATTGTATTTTCAGTAATTATATTCTTTCGAAAACTTGGCGTAGTGCTTAGTAATTTCAGTTGGCAAGGTTTGGCGACTAGTATTGAGGTTAACGAGCGTATAAAGATTGTGTGTATTCATAATTTATATAAGCCTTGTTACATTTTGTCTGTTTTATTAGAATTTAATTTGGTTATTTACTACCCATTTAAATGGCTTGGACCATAGAGTTATTGAAAGACCAAAGAACGTTTTATAATATAAGAACTATATGGATGTCCCATAAGTGTTTAAAGATAATAAGCACTTGCAAAATACGAACTACAATATTGAAGTAATTAAAAAAGCTTTTAAGAAAATTTGTCTGACTCCAGGCGTTAATCTCCCATGATACGTGATTGAAATTAATAGTCATGTACTTGTTATGTATAATTATAGAGTAAGAAATTACTCAACCGACTAAAACGTTACCCTTGAAGTATGACCCGCTCTTATTGAACTCGTTTCGGTTATTTTACACCAATTTATTTTTTATTTTACTGAGAACATTATGAAACCTGTCAATCTCGTGTAGAATAAAATGAATTTGAATATTCAGATAGAAACTATAAAAATACGGCAAAAATATTTTTTGTTCAAAAGTTTCTCAAATGGTTTTTCGACTTGACCTTAACTATATACGTAACTTTTGTTAGCAATATCAGTTAGATAGATCTGCTCCTCCACTCAAATGGCTATTCTACTTAAATTAACGCTAGTAGAATAGAATAACAATGTATGGGAATGACATAAGCTAACGCTTAGCTCCCGTCAATCCCATACATTGTCATTCTATTCTACTAGCGTTAATTTTAGTAGTAGAATGGCCATTTAAGTAGGCCCTCTTGATTTAATACTGTGTTCTTTGACATTATTGATGAATTTCATCATAACTATCGTTGTGGCATATTTTTTTTTAAATACAAAACATTACTTTTATCGTTATTGTTCGTAAATGTTATAAATACCTACAAAGAATCATGCCTCATTTATATCCGTAATGATATATTTCAATTCAAGCTATTGTGTATCTCGTGTATTCAACTAAATTTTTGCTTTTAGTAAAGTAATGAGTTTTGAAACCCAATGTGTTTGAATGAAAATCTATGTTGCAAACACATTCACCTGCGCGATTGCTTCTACAACTTGTCGTCATTAATAATTTAACTTTATTTAACAGCCTACGTCTGCAAATTAAAGTCTAAACATCTTCAGACTTAAAGGTTACTTGACCAATTTAGGAGGACCATATTCTTAGGTTTCAACATCGAGGATGCAAGATGTACACTACTGAGGTCACTTTGGAAATAGACAGACTGACATACAAGATAACTCATGAATATGCAGATGAAGATTAGGAGGTTCAATTTTGATACTAGCATTATTATTTTTAAATAATTGATGCATCCAAAGAAGGAAGACATTCAATCACAAGAAATTGTCAACGGCAGTGTACATTCCTTTGTTTTCTTTTTCGTATAGTAGTAGCTTTCAGTTGTCTTGCTATTTCTATGAATATAAGATTCTTGTCTTTTTGCTATACCTAATCCTTGGTTTGTCAAATCAAATCTGTGTTAATAGGTAGTCGGAGAAGATCGCGGAATTTTTGAAGCATGAATTTTGCGTGCATGAATTTCTGGCAATACTAAGTTTAGGCGGGAATGTAATATGTTGTTTGACAGCTGACTTTCTAAAATTGAAACTAATTGATAATTTGCCTTGCTTTTTCATATTATTAATATTTCTTATTAGATACTTATGTTTTGCAATTTTTTTTCAATTAGGGTTCAGACCTTTAATAAAAAAATGAATGCTGCTCTATAGCAGCAGTTTTCTTTGAACACTATTGCTCAAAGAAAGATTTGAAATGTTAATGAAGAGGATGCTTTGTCAAATGCTACTGCAAAATAATAATATGGTTCAGCAGCGTCAGGTCTGGTAATTTTTTTTTACAGTTGCACAATGTATAATATAAGACAGGCTTATAAGACAGTTGTATACACAGTTGCACAATGTATAATAAATAAATAAATAAATATTTGACAACATCACATACATTGCACCGATTCCAAAGTAGCTAAGCACTTGTGTTAAGGAAATCAGAGACAACGGTAGTATCACAAACACCCAGACCTGAGACAATATAGAAAAGTTCATTTTCTACATTGACCCGGCCGGGGATCGAACCCGGGACCTCAAGAGATGGTGACGCCTTGAAAACCGGCGTGCAAACCTCTCGACCATGGTGGTCGTCGAATTTTGATGATACTGACGTTCTTCACTGTGGTATCTTTATTATTTTTAGTACAAAAAAGCTAGGAAATTTTCCGAATACCGTATTTATAGTTTGGCTGTCGCTTATCGCGTCACTCTTGCGAAGCGTTCACACCTTAAAGGTCGTAACTTCTTGGCTCGTTACCAAAACTTACCACAGAGCCTCTGGCGGTATCTATCGTGACGGTAATATCGTTGCATTTAATTTACTCTCGTATCCACAGGTAATTTTATATCACAACAAATGGCTGCTATTATACTTTATGGCCTTCTAATTGTTTGGTAACGGAATTCTTTAATGACGAGTTTTGTAACAATTTTTTAAGTTTCAAGGCTTATGCGAATAAAGCAAAGTAAGGTAAAAGCGTATTACAGCGTTTTGTTGATCTTTATTTTCACACTTCGGTAGATTTCAAAGTGAATTGTTAACAAATCTTCATAATTTGTTTTTTTTTTCTATTATCATTACAGTTAGTTAGATTAGTCAGGAATTTGTTAAAAGTTGTACTTAACTTCAATACTAAACCTAACCACCAGAATTATCTACCACAGTATACATTTATCGTAACTAAATTTGAAATCTAAAATCAAGTTTATTTTCGGAGATCTTTATAAATATCTCATCCATTAATCTTAAGATAGACACATATTAATTATAATGGACGTAAATTAAAGGATACTTAATGATTATAGCTGTATCGAACACTGTGATACTAATACTCTTGCCTATTCAAAATATTTAGTAATGTGATGTAAACACAATTACTATTGACCTCAATGATTGATTGCTATTGAAACAATATACTTTCTGCCCATTCGTGGAACAAGGTCGGAATCGATTCGGTAATCGATATCTTGAATCGATATGGACTGATACAGAAAGTATTAAACAATAGTCCCGCCGATCGATGATCTCTATTGATGTAGGTCAAAAACGATTTATTACGATTCGTGCTCCTAACGTATTAGTTGATCATTAATTAATAGTTTTGTAAGTATCGCTTAAAACTGATGGCCTTGATGAAATAAAAATTGATGCCAGACCAGAGCGCCTACGTAAAAAAGTATTTAAAATTTAATGAAGATACCAAGAAGGGGAAACTTCTGCTGTATGAAAATAATTGAACAGTAAAATCTGCTTCTGAAAGAATCTTATGCTTTTATAAAACTATAAAGAAAAGCGTTTGCCCCCGACTTTGCCCGCGTGGACATTCGGTATGTACCTACCTAAGGGAACCTTTGACTGGGATAAAAAGTATCTTATGTTTTAATCCAGGCTACTTACCTATCTGTGCCAAATTTAATCCAAATCCGAACAACCGTTTTTGCGGGATTGAGTAACAAATATACTAAACATCAAAACTTAAAACTATATTTGTGGTTAATGGTTTTGTATGTTGTGCAAATCACGTACGGTATTACCATTGGTATTAAATTACAAATTGGTTTTAAATGATTTTAGAGGCCTAATATCAAAAACAGTAGTCGATATAGTTTGGATTTTGAGTACACCTTATTTAATAAGATTTTAATGACGCTTTTGATTAATAAAGTATACATAATTGGATATTAAGTGTAGGTCTAGTTTTCATTGTTCTGAAAGTAAAATATGTTAAGCTATGATATTATACTTTTAAAATCAAAGATGTTAAGCATATTATTTTGGTATTGGTTGAAAATCTGGGAAACCGTGGTGAAAAGGCTATATCGACTCCTATATTGTCGGCAAAGGCGACGAGAGTGACATCTGTATTGCACAATGCATCTTCTTTAAGTAACAAGGCAAAACATGCGAGATTCTGAGATTACATTGTCAGTTACAAATGTACGACAAACTTTCTCTAACACTTGTAGTGAATAAATAGAAGACGTCAATAATTCATGTCAAAATGTTATGACCAAAGGTGAATGGTAAACGTGCGAAAAATCTACTAAAGTGATGGATATGGATTCTTTTTTATAAAGAAAAACCGAACCGAATTGTTTAGTACCACCGATTCACAGTTGCATCGTAATACTTTGTGACAATACAAAGCACATTTTGAACTTCAATTGATTCTATCAAAAAGATTTTATGTATAAAGTGAGTCCCATTATACTAAAGATTGAGATATACCACTAAAGAGCTCGTGTCAAATTCATGACGCCAGAACAAAGCGTAAAATTCACTTCAAATACCAGCCCAACAGTGACATTTATCTAAACAAGAAGAATTTCTAAACGAGAAATACGAGTTCTTATTAGTGAGAGCGTACATTAGATAGGCATTACTGATGTCATTGTGGTTTGCGGTCAATTTTGAGACCCCAAAAAATTGTGAAGTTAGTTACCAACTCTTCATTGTCAGTGTTATGAAATTATAATTGGGAAGTCAATCTGGTTTACTGTACATTATTTTGAATACTAACAGTGCGGTTCTTTCTATCAAATAATTGTTTCAATTTGATTCCATTTAAATCTTCAATCTCGATAGAGATCAGTCTATAAATTTAACACCATCATGTTCTTATATTTTATTTCCTATTATACTATCAAACGCTTTAGCAATTACCGAAGGTTACTGTTGTTCAACAAAAACAGAATTCCTTCCAAATTGAGCAGCATTCCAATAGATATTTGTCACTAATTTGGTATTTGCTAGTTTGCAATACAATCGTCCATGTACCCGTACTGGCTCAATTATTTAATTTTGAAACTAGTTTATCCAAATTCAATTAACTTCCTGCGACCGCCTTAATAGGTAACTAGCTATCATGTCGTATAAGTAATAATTCAATATTTGGAATTAGCTTATGGCCTTATGCAGTTGAAATGGCATAGTTACACTCGTATGTATATTTATTTAAATTAGACCAATCCAACTCAAACCTTAAGGTTGCACCATTAACATTTTTAAGTCCATCAATCCATTTTAAAGTGTACTTGGTCAGTGTACTACATCTCTAATGTTGGAAAAATCTCGAACAGAAACACGGAACGCGCTCCCGTGGGTAGAATCTGCACCACTGATCTTTTTATTAAACAACAGAAGCAACTGGCCCACGTGCGCACGCTCATCGAGATTGACGACATTTGCATGTATTGGATGTTTAGATCTCAGAATAAATGACACCAACATTTATGTTGTGCAATTTTCGTTGTTGCTTCTATAAAAATAAAGGCCATGCGTAAAGTTTTCATCGAGTCCTGCTATAAAACCAATCTTAGGTGCTAAGAAGGCGTCGCATGCACAAATTGTATTTAAATCTTAATTGACTTCTTACGAGTTGTTAGAAACGGATTGCCATTTTTATAAATTAGATCTAGCACGCAAAAGTGTAGTTAAAAGCACACATGGTGTTAATTTACCGGATTTAAGGAGTTTTCTTAGCGAAAGTGTTGATTATACTGCCAAGTGTCATGAAAGCTTTTTTCTATTTATAACAAAAATGTGATCCTTACTGTGTGGATATTAAATTATACCTAAGCATAATAATGCAATAGAGCAGGAAAGTATAAGAAAGAGGTTATTTAGAATATGAATAATAATAAAAGTAGTTGTAATAATATTCATAAAAACGTAAGTGGTAAACATAAGGTAAAGGTAACATCCGAGGTCTAAGACGTGGGTTTAATTGTCACACAGCTTGCATAACATCTGAGACAAATTCATTGGCTGGCACTGACCAATGAGATCAGTTACAAAAGCCTACCTCAATGCCGCCCTACTTTCCACCAGCTATCTACAGACACAATTATGTGGACAATACAGCAAACAAACATGCTATTATATCACGCCGTCTACCACGACATAACGCAACTGTATATCAGATAAGTATAATTTATTGCAAAGCAATAAAGTTTATAACATGTAAGAACTTGATCGTGAAAAGCAAATGAAGTGGTCGAATTCGACGAAAACAATAGAATATCGAAAGCACTACCGGCTTAAATGCAAAATTGCAAAGGTATTACTGTAAGTCTAATTTGATTTCAGATGTAGTTATAATTGAGTTTAGATTCGTTTGCAGAATGTCAGGAGCAGGACACGAGACTGGCGCCAAGGTTTCGGTCTTTGATATTACCAGGACAATTACGACACTACGCTTGTGGGAGTCAAATCTGTGATCTAGACGGTGTTTGTTGCAATTCAGCAAAATGTTAATGTTACAGAACAAATTTGTAATCATTGATTTACTTACTTACGGATTAGGTTCGCTTCAAATTAAAATAAATTTATGCTAAATTTAATGAGCGTTTTTACCTAAGAAGTAGATATTATTGTAAAATTTTAAAACTTGGAAAAAGGTCAATTGATGAAATCTTATCCAAAAAATGTGTAAAGTACTGAAGTTTTGTTAATTGAATGCATCCTACGATAGCCAGCGACAAAAAAACGTCCGCGTGCGTCGAGTCGCTCACAAAATTCGTGTGCGGGAGTGGTAAGATGCGTAGTATTCTATCAAATAAAAGTGAGTCGTGCAGCAGCCAATTGCAAAGTCATACTACCGTATTACGCTTTAATTCCACAAAAACCAAGGTTGTTTGGAACGAGCCATTGTGCTGATGGCCTATGGCACAGTGGCTGTGCCAACAAAGCGCTGAGATATCGATAAGAAGACAATAAACAATAACAGCCAGTAAAGCCGTTGCGACACCCATGTGCGACCGTGGATACGAAACTTTACAATGTACGGTTTGTTCAAACTTCTAATTGTTGGATGTTTAAAACTCCGGATGTAATAAATGTGATTGATTGAAACTTTGATGCAAGCTAGGAAAAACATTAGTAGGGGTCATTCTTAAGAAACAATAAAGCATCAAATATCGGACAGTGACATCGGACATTAAAGATATTAAGTAAATCCTATTGATGATTGAGTTAATAATATATAATACGTTAGTTTTCTTAGACACAAATGATAATTATGTAATATTTTTAATTACCCAAAAACCAAAAGACATTTGACAGACAATTGACATAAAGGTGCTCAAACTTTTGAACCTTCATAAGGAGCAGAACATGACAAGCTGTTAAAAGTGCTGTAGACATAACAAGACACTACCACAGAATACATAGTAGGACACTACCAACAAATCAGCGTGGGCATATTTGCTGCAATCACAACATCTGTATCGACGGGGCTTGGCCAGAAATTGGGCCAATTGTCTCAGCTTAGACTACAATGGGCGACTGCAATAAGTGGTATATTATTCGTGTTAGTTATAGATTATTTATTTGAAACTGCGTTTTAATAGTTGCGTTGTTTGATTTTGTTAACGTAGACTCATCTTGTAAAGTAGAGATGAATTTTATAATAATTACTTGTAAGTAATTAATATTTAATTAAATTAAATTCACCTCTACTTCTTGTAGATTCTTCTTTCAGATTCCTTAATGTATTAAGGAATCTGTTATTGAGCGCTTAATAATTTGTTCAACCAATTATATGACTAACTACGTATCATTTAGTATTTTTACGACAACATAATAATGGGTAAGCTTTGTTTCAATTTCAACATCTTGATCTATCATTTTTTATCCATGAATCGGTGGTTACTTTATTCAGCATGTTTTAAATTCTAAGAATAGAGTCTGTAAACTATGCTTCGTTACTTTAAATACATCAATTGTTAACCATAAAGAGCGGCATTGGTTTTATTTATATCTCGCTTTTTCACAATTTCCCACTGTTTTGTGACAACCAACCAATTCGATGTCAGTTCGGGATATTTATTATGTTAAAGTTAGGAACAAAGAGATAGTAACTGCGAGGCTTTTGCTGGCTCGCCTTTCATAGTGCTCATTTATAAAGATTTACGATTACTATACACGTACATAAATACTATTATGTTAATACATATACATATTTCTGTTTTTCGTATGTTTACGTTAATGAGAAATGGGGAAAACCTGATGAAATACATACAAGGTTTATACATACGAGCCTTACATTAATATTTTCTGAGCTTTCTTCAAATCCTTGAAAAGTGTAGTTATTTGTAACAGAGTGAGAGAACATCGCCACACTTACTTCAATTATTTTTGGATTAGCTTTTTCTTCAACGTTTATTTCTAAATTAGACCTAGAACCACCAACTCGCCACTTGCTTAGGACAATTTATTCAGTGTACAAATGAAACCGCAATTTCCGTACATCGGAGACTAAGTGTCTAATTAAATAACATGTTGGCTCACCTCCTCCGGTTTATTTAGGATTAGTTTCCCACTGATTTGATTAAAATAAAACAAACACAACATTAAGATACGACTCGACTAGTAAGGCACTACTTCCTACACGATAAATCCAATTAATTCCTTGAAAATTAACTTCAGACCACATTTACCTATCAGACATACGAACAAGTCCTAATTATTAGAAAAGAGAATGTTCGGGCTTTATTGTTCGCTCGTACAACTTCAAATTTGATATTTCATTCAAAATTACACCTTAAACGTATGACGATAAGTGAGCGGGATATATCAGAAAATGTGGTTGTGTTCATTAGATCTGCACTAATTAAATACGGGTGTAAGTGTTCTTGGCTCCCATTAAAATGGCGATTTTCGTGTGTGTGCATCTGATAAGGGCTGGTCGCACCAGGGACACTTCCTAGAGCAGACAGCCGGGGTGAAAAGTAATTGGCCAGCGGTTTCGTTGATACTGAGATACTTAGAACGAGAGGTGTAAAGCGCGCACTTCCCAATTACATAAAATTGTTGATAGGCCTGGTTTCGGAGATTTTATAATTGAATGTATTGGTCCAAATAAAATTAAGTAGGGCTAGGTTTGTCTATTACAGTGGTTCTCATTCTAACTCGGAAAATTCCACTTCTACATTGTTTTTTTTACAAACTATTTGTAATGAGTGAGTGATTTTGCTTACGAGCGAAATCATCAATTATGATTTCTGCATTGCAAAAGTCTTTATAGACATTTGGACGGGATAGTAAATCGTAGTCGTCGATGATCTGCAGCTGCAGATGGACTTCCGTGTCATTATGCAGCTCGCGGCCGGCGCGTGCGCCGATTGCATCGCCGGTGACGACGCCATTGTCCAACATTTAACACTGCGGATGATTGATAAAGTCTACAAGCTGGATTTCCATTTTATTTTCAATGTCCAGCTTATTCAGACATACCAGAGTTGAGTTAACAGAAAAGCGTTGTGGTATTTTATAAACATGTGCAATATTTGCTACGTATGCGATTATTTACAAATAAAAAGAGTAAGGTTCTTTATTCATTAATTTAGTTGCCTCAACGATTCCTTCCAATACTTTTTTACGATAGAATCGAATCTCATTGACATTTATTTGATTTTAATTTTAATATTTTTTCTCCAGTTTTAATTTTTAATTTATTTTAATTTTGGTTCTTTTTGGATATTTATTGTGATTATTTTTATTCTGATTTTGATTTTAATTTAAATATTGTTTCCAGTTTTGTTGTGAGTTAGGAGTTATTGTTGTATAATTGTATTGAATGCTGTGTACACTCC
The DNA here is from genome assembly GCA_950108535.1 of Agriphila straminella. NCBI lineage: Eukaryota > Metazoa > Arthropoda > Insecta > Lepidoptera > Crambidae > Agriphila > Agriphila straminella. The sequence goes on along the minus strand of OX467306.1, from coordinate 4,693,889 downwards.
TAAGTGGCAAGCATATAATGTGTGATACTGATTAAAATAATGTGAATGCTTGATATGTATTGCTGTCAGTGTACCTAATTAAATAAATTAAATAAATTAAATTAAATTAAATTAAATCTCAAAAGCATTCAATGCTTTTTCAATGGAAGATTTCTGAGCCTCTATTGATCCTATACTATTATACTATAAGATAATATAGCATTTCTAGCTTCTCTTACATAATCCTTATTACAACTGCAATAGAAATTACAGACAAATATGTACAGCAATTATTTGTATATAATAATATAACACAGATGCCGGATATACAATGAGCCTATTGTACCACGTGCCTGCCCCAGATATCTCGCTTGTTGGGTTATTATCTCTTGTTTGCCTTAACGACTGGCGAATTTATCTTTTCTATACAACTGCCGCAATCGATCTATGTCCAATTAAATAAGCCCAAATGTGTTGTTCTATTGTTAGTCATACTATAATTCTTGACCCGTTAATCTAAATCACATTTGTACTTTGTTTGTAATGAATGTAACAGCAAACTTTGCGTAGAAGTCTTATGAAGCCAATTTAAAAGTACCTATAGTTATTACATGTATGGTCGAAAGACAGCCTAATTTTATAATGAGATAACACAAAAGAAATGAAAGGAATAGCATTTGGCATTTATAAAAAATTAAATATAGGTAGGTACTTAAAATCGCGAATTGTGGATAAAAATTTATCTAGCTCGCAAAATAAAGTGTCAAAAAATAAAACAATCATGAACTGATCAATAGGTGTTTTTTATTTCTCCATTTTGTATTTTTTAATTTCTATGTTTTATTTTCATTGTGTTTTAATCATTATTTGGTGAAATTATTGAAAATGCTGTACACTTTTGTAATTGGGCTCAAATATAACCTTGATAATTTTAACTTAATATATTTTTGTATGTTTATCTGTTGTCTGTAATTGTGCCATAAGTAAATAAAATAAAATAAATTATTTAACCTTCTAATTAATATTATGACAATGTTTGAGTGAAGAATTTAGGGTTTAATTAAACTGTTTCGACAGATAGAATGAAGCTTGAACAGCCTTCAACGCACGTATTTCTTTATCAGCACAGATTAAGTTTAACACAAGTGTATACCGGTTGTGCAGAATAATTTCCCAACTGCGGCTTTATAATTGTCATTGTGCAATGCAAATCACGAGTGAGCCAGATCTGTTCGGGCGGCGTTACCCGTAGTCACGTTGTCGTGATATGTGGCTCTTATCGATTATAACTGTGCCTTTATTTATTATTGTTCTACTAGGATTTGGCAATTTAATTGTCGGAGAGTCACTTTGCACCTTGAGTTGATTGACTTTCAAAACCAATTCACACGGACCCTATTGAAAACAGTTAACGTCTTGTTTATTATAGTTAAATAGTGAATACTGGTAAAGAGTTGATGAAAAGAAGTAATCATCATTATGATGTGATAAGTCAACTATTACCCTCGATCAAGAATACCCTAGATGTCCGGTCAGAGTCTCAAAAATGGCACTTCAAATAGCGTCCTACCTTCAAACTAAGCGTTTATTTTGCACAAAGTAATTGATAAAAGATGTGTTTTTGTACAAAATAAGTGATATTAAATGTGAGTTTGTACAAAATAAGAGGTGATTATGTACAAAATAAGCACCAAGTTTGTAAGTGGGACGCTATTTGAGGTGCCATTTTTTCGTACAGTTTTAGTTCGTGAAGCGTTATCTAGGGTATTCTTGATCGAAGATCACCACATATAAATTATAGAGCAGACAATTATTATGAACTCCGCCACACGGGTGGTCAATTTTTGGGCACTATACCAACATTAAGCAATGAATGTTGAATGAGTAAAGTAAGTTCCTATTTAACAATGAATATCACACTTTGTTGTAATTTTTCAATTTCCAAACTAGCTATATTTTCCAGATTCTTCAATGGAACAACACTTCTAACAAAAGTAACAATTTACAATATGTTTCTAATCATTGCTGATCTCGAAGATAATTTTTGAACCAACAAAGGTACGGGTTCGTCAGAGCGTGTCACGAGCAAGGCCACGGGAACAGTTTCACATGTTTCGGTCGAGTATTTTTTTATCGCGATCTTAATTCGAGCCAGCAAGTGTGATAGTGAAAGTGAGTTACGTCATGTGACGTACACATAAAGAGAATCTGAGAAAAAATTGGAATCTCGTGACGCGAGATATGAGTTGCAAATGGTTACGATGATTTGGTATAATGTACAGTTACTTCTAAAGCTGCGTTCAAACGATAACACACGACCCGACCTCAACCCGAACTCAACTCAAACTCACCTTAACCGCAGCCCACCTTAAAATACATCGCTTACAATTTTAAGTCTTATGATACATTAATAAGCTCCTGTGTAATGTTCAGTTGAGTTTGAGGTGAGTTCGGATTGAGTTTGGGTTGAGTTTGAGTTGAGTTCGGGCTGTGTTCGGGTTGAGTTTGAGTTGAGGTCGGGTTGAGCGCGGGGCGTGTGCAGTTGCATCGACAAAATATAACGGAGCTTATTAATGTGTCATAAAACTCAAAATTGTAAGCGCTGTATTTCAAGGAGTGGGCTCCGGTAGAGTTGAGTTTGAGTTGAGTTCGGGTCGTGCGTTATCGTCTGAACGCAGCCTTAAAGTGAGGTAATGGGTGAGATTTTGGAGATAATAATTGTTTAGATAGAATGGAGATCTCTAAAGAAATATTATTACCTTTAGGTTCTAGGATAACATTATTTTATGGATGTGAGAAAAACATATCAGAATTTTCCTATAGGGAAATTCTAAATTTTCTTACGACACTGCACCGGAATACTTAATCGCACGATAGTATGTATGATTTCAGGGTAAGAAGTGGATCGTGAGAAAAATGTAACAAAATAGGTACTTGATGCTAATTTCAAACCAAGACAAACCACTGTAGCATAACCAAAGACCAAGGTAGCATGCGCCACCTGAACCTAAGCTAGGTTCTACTCCTTAAGTTTGCCCATCCGGGCTTCTCACTTAGGTAAGTGATCTCAATCACAATGTTTGCCTTTCATAGCATAGGCTGTGCCATCCTATTTTTGGAAGGTAATACAAGTTAAAAAGCTAAATAAAGGACTTTTTACCTCATGCCATCGAATCCATCGTCAGACCCGTTGATGGTGAGGACCGGCGCGCGCGCATACGCCTTCGCAACGCGCCGATTCTTCTCGAACACTATAACCTTTGCCCAGATTTCGTCGTCAATCTGTGTCCATTTGTCTAACACCTCCTGTATGTGTTCCTGTGGACAAATACAGATAATATTAAGATTATTATAATATTCATTTTAGAAATCTCTTAAAAAATTGAAATAACAAGAACATCTACAACGTGTAACAGAAAGGGGGTATCAACCCGAAAGGAGTTAAATGTACTCGTGAAACTGAACACATTCCAACAGAAAAAAAAACAAATAAAAAAAAATTTACTCTTCATACAAAATATTTTGGCGGCAAATTAAAATTTTCTATGGAGAGTCCAAAATTTTTCGATTTGATTTTTTTTTCTGTTAAAAGGTGTTTAGATTCACGAGTACATTGACCTCCTTTTGGGTTGATCCCCTTTTGTTGATACACGTTGATAAATATTAGTGTTTTTTTTAAATGGAATAAGTCATAATGTTATGTGATGCACATTGTGGAATTTTCAATAAAATCTTAAAATAACTACATTAAGGAAACTATAGGTCTTGTGTAACTTGTAATTTGTAATTTTTGTAAAAATGTATGTGTACGACCGTTTGTTTCTAAATAAACAAAATAAAATAAAAAAATAACTACTAAAAAAGTAATAAACCTATCCTCTCCACCTTATTCAAAATTCTCAAAGACCCTAACTCACCTAAGTACCTTTCCTCCCGCTTCCAGTTGCTTCCTCCTCCCTCTCGCTCCAGGCGTCCTTGCATCACTACAATGCTTGAGGTGCCTTGGAGCTACACCAAGTTCTTGCATAATTCCTTCTCTGCCAAAGCAGCACGGCTTTGGAATAAACTCCCGACTAATATTCAGGACTCCCCAAGCATCCACTCATTTAAATCCAAAGTTAAGTCGCACTTTTTATCACAGTTTTCCCAATCAGAATCATGAGATACTTAGTTAACACCATCTCTTATTTATTTATTTATATGTATGTATATTTATAATATAGGTTAATATGTATGTATGTATGTGTTTGTATAGGTAAATTAGGTATATTTATTTATTTATATATTGTAGGTACTATATTTTAGACTTTAAATTGACAGTTTTTCTAATTTAATTTTTGCACTTTATGTCACCCGCTTAACATCGAAATTTCGAACACGTTCTCAGGTTGGCTGGAAGAGATCTCTTTTAGAGATAAGTCCTCCTTTGTGTACATATCTCAATTTATTTTTGTGTAACTGTTTTTATGAGTGCAATAAAGAGTATAATAATAATAATAATAATAAATATTAAAATTCAATCAACAAATACCATTTACCTACAATAACTTCTAAAACTGTTACCGTTATCATCTTCAATATTAGGCTTTATGTGTTTGGTATTTAATTAAATAGAGCATTATTCGCTAATAATTATTACACTTCTAGGCATTTCTTTTATTTTTTTACTGCCTTCTGTATCCACCCTTCAATTGATAACATTATCAGTTTAATTATACTTACCTACCAACTATTAAGAAACTAATAACATACTTCTGGCCGACTTGCATGATAAAATTTACCAATTTCTACATCCAAAATTACAAAATTGCCCTTGAGATTTTTTATTTTATATAAATAATAATAAAATTATAGTTTACCAACATCCAGCCTATAACCGACCTTGCAGGGTGTTTCTCTGTGCGAGATTACCAAAGTTTAGGCATTTAATCCTCGTGAGGCAAGATGGCGCAACTACGCGACATCGGCGCCCGCGCAACTGTTCCGCTCTAGTAAACGCCGAGGTTTCATTTGGGTATATCGTATATCCACATTATCCACATATATCTTAGGGTTTTACGAATAATAACGACATATCATATATACCAGACACACATTGAAAGTTTACCTAAATAGGACACGTCAAAAGCTCAATGACAGATAACCTAACTTGTTAAACGAAACTTATGCATAAAATATACTTATTTCTAGCTTCAAAAGCTTAATTAGCTTTTAAAAGTATTGTGTTCGTAGCTTTTTCTTGTGGTAGCTTGTAATTACCTTTTTCAGTATTTAACTACTACCCTCTCGAAAGAAAGTTAAATAAAAATTAAGCCTTTTCAAGTCTAAATAGTAGAGCAACATTATATATATAGCTAGGTTCCTGCGCATTGTATTTTTCGGAAGTTTAGTATATCAAGATGTTTCCAATGGTTTTCATTGAAATTAAGAGTTATGCATTACGTAAAATTTATAAATTATTGGACTATGGGCTTTTTTAGCAAACACGTAACAATAAACCAGTAATTTGTCTAAAAAGAAGTTGCAAACAGACCATTACTTTGAGCAAAAAAAAAAACTAACCACATCATTATGGTTGACGAAAACTAAGTGTGCGTGTGGAAAATTATAATATAATAGATTCTCTACTAATATCAATTATTTTGACGTTCTCGTGTGGTTGTTACGACACACCGTGAATAGATTTTAATGTTGCATTGCATGTAGGCTCGTATGCTGTTAAGGGGCCGTACAACGTTAAGTACACAACGATTTCGCACAGTATTACTTACTTGATTTATCGGTCCCAAAAATATGCCGTGTCATCACAAAAGATTTTTAAACACTGTTTAACTAAATACCTGTTTAAATGCTGTCACTTTTTTTAAAATATTGTTTGAAAGACACAGCATCACATTTAAACATGTGTTTAGTTAAACAGTGTTTAAAAATCTTTTGTAATAACACGGATTGTAGATAGTAGACTTTAGGACTCAATATGCGATTGACAGAAAAATGATAGCAAAATCTTTTCTCTGTAGAAAGAAATCGTAAAGGTACTTCCAATTTTGTAGTTTTTCAATGCTGTGCCAACATTAATAAACCAATAATCTTGAAACTATAATAAAAAATAACCGTTGCTAGCTCTCTAGTTTTGTGATTGTCAGTTTTCCAAAATATGAAAAAGTTTATTAGTAATAAATGACGAACGATAATGTTTTCATAAATTTCAATATTTTTACTATTAAAATTTCTTTCAGCGTTGTACGACCCCTTAAGAAGTATTCTTGAACTCAAAATTATAGTGGTAATTGATACTGATGTTTAAAAACAATGAGATTCTTATTGTGAAAATGGAATTACTAGAGTACATTAAATACTTTCAATACATAAATAACATTTTACCTTCAAGAGACAAAAACTCTATTTTATTTTACGGTGTGTTTAATTAGCTCTCGATTTTAATATGCAAACTAATGACGACCTTCGTGGTCGAGTGGTTTGTACGCCGGTTTTCAAGGTGTCGCCATCTCTAAAGTCCCGGCTTCGTTCCCCGGCTGGGTCAATTTATAAACACTTTTCTATATTGGCTCAGATCAAAAATTTAAAACAGTAAATAAGTCAATAACTATAACAAGCGTTAATTCATAATTATTTCTCATAAACTGAATATTTAAGGTTATGGTTAGATCACGTTATTTCTCATAACACTCGTCTTTTTTTTTCAAAAATACGGTCTTAAGTTTGAAACATACCGAATTCCTTTAATAAATACCAATACTTGCTCATATATCTATTTAAGGGGGGCTCCCATACAAAAAACGTGTTTTTTTTCGGAACCCTTCGTGCGCAATACGCCTCGCACTTAACCGGTTTTTCAACATAAACCCCTAGACCGTTACTATGAGTTTAGCAAACGAAACTCATAACTCGTATATACGGTAATTTTTTTTGCTTTCCACATCCGCAAAATGGGTAAATGCGACTCTTGTTTTCGTACCATGAAAGTGAGAATGATTTTGATTACAGTTATTTGGTTGCAATTTGGAGAACGATTCGTATTCGTTGGTAATTGACTTTCGGTTTCATTGTGTGGTTTTTGGTAATAGATTTTCTAATTTATGATCGCATTTTTTTTTATTGTGTTGTTGATTATGGCGCCGCGTTAACTTTCTTATTGAATTTCTTAAATAAATGTTTTTTAAATTTGCTGTTTAAGCAGAAGAAGTTGGTATTCAAAACAAGTTTTGAAAAATATTAAAAAACAAGTAGGGTACCTACATACACGGTTATTCGTAAAACACTAACAACCTCGCAGGATAAGATTACTAACATCATAAATAACAACGTTTGTTCTACAACTTTTCCGAAAAAAGATAAAAAAAAACCACTTTCCATACAAATGTCCGAACATCTGATCGAATTTCGTATGAAAAGACGATTTTCTTGCAAAAGTTGTTGTTTATTATGTTAGTAATTAAATTCTGGGAGGTAGTTGTTGGTGTTTTTATTAATACTATCTGTACCTAAGAGCGTTTTCACATTATCCGATCCGATATCGGTGTCGGGCGCCGATACGATACCTATCGGAGGAAGTAAAATGTATCAAATATGTACTTATCTGTCTTTCATATTGTCCGGCCCGATATCGGGGCCACATATTTCATACATTTTACTTCCTCCGATATCGTAACAGCGCCCGACACCGATATCGGATCGGATAATGTAAAAACGGTCTTACTAGAGCGGTGCTTTATTTTAAAGAGTTTGTAAAAGGAGCTTTAGTCACCCATGACCACGGCAGTTGCAAAGTTGGCGAAACATCGGAAAACCCAAAAATCAAGTAAAAAAAACCAATTTAAACATAAAAAAATCTTTATCGGGCATTAATGTTGACGGTTTATATTTTGTTCTTCATAATCATCAATATGGTTGAAAATAATTATTGTTTCTCTGTATCTGAACTAATTTATATAAGTCGTTTCTACTCACATTGGTATTCACAATAAAAAAGTCTAAATCGAAAGTGATGAAACTGAAAGCAACTGGTATATTGAAGCACGTTGAAGCAGAAGTGCTTTCACTGTATCAATTTTATCATCATTAGTGTCATTGTGAACCTTTGGCGTTCCGTGAAGCAAGTGGTGCTCAATCTTTTAAAGAAAGTTATTACAATGCAATATTTTATGAATACTTATCTAAAAAAAACTTTTGGTTTGTAGGCTCGTAAATATTAATGAACCTAATGACAACACAAATTGTAAAGGTTCCTGGGGCCCAATTGCGGTAATTCTGAACGATAAAACCAAAACCGTTACGTTGTCATTTAGGTTATATTTACCTTAACATCTTTGGTTTAGGTTTATAATTTTCACTTACATTGGCATCCTAGACTCCTTAGGCATAGCGTTCAACAATTTTAACAAAACTAAAGCGAGTATTTCTTTGTAAACGAAACTGAAACGGTAACGAATTAGTTTTGGTTTTATCGTTGAAAATTTGCGCGATTAGGCCCCTGGTTTGAATTGGGTAGAGTCACACATTTCTATGTAGCATTGTTATTTATAAATGGCCATTACACGTTATTAATGTGTTTTTTTATTAAGTGTTTTTGTAAGTTTTTTTATTAAGTTTATATTCTGAGGTATAGTGTTATTTTAATCTAAAACCCTTTATTTAAGTAAGTAAGTAAAGATATCTGATGACATTAATCTTCCGTTTCGATGTAACAACATCACATTTTGCGTCAAAACTTTCTCTTATACTCTATATTTTAAGAATCATACACTTTGCCTCGTCATCAATCTGACAGCGCAACACTTTGAGAACCAGCGGCCTAACGCATTAGACGTCTGTCATAAAAGGAGCCAGTTCCGCTAATATTCGCCACACTACAACGCCATCTAGCGCATTGTCACAAGCGCGCACACATGTTGTTTGAATAGCGTTCGTTAGCGCGGACTTGTATTTATTCGCAAGTCAGTCATGCTTAATCATTCAGTTGATGTATGGCCTATGAGCCCTTTCTAAAAGGGAGCATGGACATTTAAAGACGTAAGGTCAGAGATTACGTCTAGAACAATCTGCGTGGAAATTGAATTAATATTGTAGGAGTAGGAGTTTCTTTGTCAAGTTACAGCGTTTATTTATTTACTTGCGACCGCCCACGGCTTTGTTTGTTGTCCAATTCCAATGTCACAGAAATGTATGAATAGTGATTTTTTAAAGATTTCTCTTAAGTCTGAATTTAACTAGAAAATTGTAAGACGAAGAAAAGTCGTGCAAACCGCTTTTAAAGTTTCGGTCGCGTGCAGGGGGTCAAGTCTGCTAATGTTTTCGTCAAAATTGTAGTTCAATGGTGTTTGAATGGTAATGCTTTTTGACACAGTTCTTGTTACTTAAACCCAAAATCGAGACACAATGTGTTTCCGTTATGAGTTTAAGAAACACAATGTGTTTCGGTTTTGGGTTTAACAAACGGGAACTGTGTCAAAAAGCATTACCATTCAAACACCATTAACTACGATTTTGACGAAAACATGAGCAGACTTGACCCCCAGGTCGAATGCTGCCTAAAAACTGATATTTTTTTAACAGAACAATTGATTTCGTTTATATTTTTACGCTAAATAAAGAAGTATTATTGTAATGAACACTTTGGTGACGTTTAACATTTCGTTAAATCTATTGTGTTTCATAAGAAAGTAAAAATTATATACCTATTTAAATTCCAAAATAAGTGGCTTGCATACTTACATACTTTATTTTATATTGGCGTGTTAATTTTAAACTGCTCGTTGTGAAGTGTATCAATATGTAATCTATATCTTTAAAGTACCTACCTACTCAATTTGTTAACGTAGTGTATGAAATTGTGTAACACCTTTAATTAAGATTGCACTTAGCTTAATATCTATTCTATGTAAGAACTTTTTATCATTTTGTGTTAATTTCAATCTTGTTGGTGTTAAGAAATAAATAAAATAAAATAAATATGTTGATAGCCTAGGTAATCTAGGTATGCCTAGGCGCGGTCAACCATGGCCAACTTGCAGGCTGTTTAATGTGCAAGTTGCTTTAAAAAGAATGTAGGTTGATACGCCGCTTTATAAGATGTCCTCACATTCTACACACAATATTAAGACTTAAATCCGTTTGCACTAAACTTAAGAATCGACTGTGAAGGCGGTTGTATGATCGAAAGTGGCGCCCTCAGAGGTTTTTATTTAATAAGTTATTAATAGAAAAAGATTTTAATAATGTTTATCGTGGAGATTTTAGGGCCCATGGTCTAGTATTTTTGTAGGTATCACTACATGCCCTCGTAGTTATTCGTAGAAGTAGATAGCAAATGTGTCAAAAACGGCCACTTTTAGCAGTTTTGCTATCTTCTTCTAGCAGTGACTACAAGGGAATGTAACGATACCGTCTAAAAATACTAGACTGTGGGCCCTAAAATCTCCACGATAAACATTTTTAAAATTGTGTATTAGAATTATAATACTAAATATAGTTCACCGCGGCGCCACTTTCGCTCAGGGTACCTTCTAAAACTCGACCAAGATAATTAGACGCATGACAGCTGCATGACAGCTAAGATCATGACTCCGTTTTGATTTGGTCTAGTTGTAGTCAAGATTCTTAAGTTTAGTGCAAACACCCGTAAATATAGTAACCCCCTTACTAATAAAATAAAGATTGTATAACAGATGCATAGTTACAAAGTGTTTTGTCACTTTCTTTTTAATGTAAACTCAAATAGTTTAACAGAGAGTAACCATTGTGTAACTATACATCTGCTATACAATCTTTATTAGTAAGGGGGTAGATATTTTATATTAATATAAAATTTGTCGCACAACATAAAGATTTCAATTAGGTAATGTTAAAATAAAATATTTTTAGGAATTTTATCCTTTTCTGTTTGGTGGTTTAAATTAATGATAAAATCAAAATCTAAATTATAAATAAGTTGTGTTCCTCTAGCAAGTAAAAAAAACTTACAAAATCTAAGTAGATCTTTACATAAGAAGCAAAACTACTTAAAGGAATTAAATATTAGGAATTATATATTATTATAAGTTTTAACGATGCAAAATTTCCCGCTAAATCTTTTACTCCAAACTTAATACAGTTAAAACATTAAAATAAGGTAACCTAACTTTCCTGTTTCGGCTAAAATTAAAACAAAAAACTCAGGATACCTGAAACCTGTCCTTGATTTTTTAGGGTTAGGTCTTAAGAGGGTTTTTATGGCAAACACTTCATGATAATAAATTACCAAACGGCTTACGAAAAATGGTCTGATTAATCCTTAATTGGGATATCCAGGACTCTTTAAAAGGTTTTTTTTACAAAAAAGTAGAGACGAAAATGAATTTAGTACGTTTAAAATATTCGATTGAATCAGGCGTCACTTGGCGGAAGTCCCAAACCATATTATTTAAATTTTTATATAATATTTAAAAAAAAATTCAAAATTTAAAATATTCCTTCAAAAACTATCCTAGTGTATGAGATTTTGATTGGTTTGTTTATTTTTTTTTGTCATTTATTATTAAAAAAGTGTAAGGAAAGAACACACCTTTTAAATATGATATACTTACTAATAGGTAAATTATTAAAATTAAAATAAAAAATATTTGTAATACAATAATGGGACAATATTATATTTATAATGATTTCAATGTGAAACATATAATTTATTGTAAGTTTAATGCGGTCAACAAAATAAATGTGAATTTAAAATATTTCAAAATATATATAGACTTTTGTTATAGATGTGTTAATAACGCCTAAAACACTTTATCTAAAGTTAAATTGGCCTACTTGTTGATCAGATGATTGGTTTGTATTGTGTGGTATATTTATTATTATTACTTATTTACTTGCTCAATCCATTGAGGAGTATATCACGATTTGTTGAGCAAGTTGCTGTAACTATAACAGAATTGAGTTGCATCCATAATGTATGCACCCGTATATGAGCAACCGTGTTGCGAGACTCTAGCGAAGGTCGTAGAAATTAACAATGCAAAATAAATTCTATTGCCTTGTAATTTGATAACGATTTGCGTGAAATTTTTCGGTAGTTTAGCTTATTAAAAAGTAACTTGAAAAATATATTATTTTCTATCGATCATTAGCTACTTGTGAGGCAAAAAGTTCTATTAGACAGATAAGTTTTATAACGTGGTTTTTAACTAGTAGTTAATTTGTCAAATTAGAACATAACTTCGTTTTAACTACTAAGCGCTTAGCAGTCAATGATTTCAAAACATTTTAATTCCGCATGCTTAAATTTTGTGTGCGTAAACTTATTTACAACTCTATTACGTATATTTTAAAGGTTGTATTAAATTATCCGTTTTAACTTCATTGAACGGCCTTGCAGGGTCGTTCGTAGCCAACGTTCTAAAGACAAGTACTGTGGAATTTAAGAACCGTGTCGACTTTTGATCTAATTATATATTTTAAATGTTCATTCAATTATACACCTACGTTGTTTTTAAATTTAAAATATAAAATATTTTTCAGAATCAATTTGTTTTCATTTTGCGAAACACTACATTACAATATTTTTTGAACTATTTCATTGTAAATTTTTTGATATATTCGTAATGTGGAATACAAAATAATTATACAGAGACTAAGCCAATTAATAAAATTAACAAATTGTTCAAATTTTTTATTACGTAGGTAGGTATGCGAAATGTATTGGATTTGCACCGCACCCAATCCGACAAAGGCACTTAATTATTTATTTTACTCTTTTCGTATCTCCATATTTTGTCAAAGTCCCTAAAATATCCCTTTTCCATTAATAACGTTGATAATAAATCTTACTTTGTGTGAAGCCTGCCAGACGCAAATCGGACCTTGGGCATCCTTTACTTGCAGTTGTCTTTTTAGTCCGAAATGACAGTTTTTTATCGCGTTGAAATGTTTTAGCCGATATTATAATGAAGAAATCTTATTGTTTTACTGAGTAAGTTGTGGTTTTATTTCTTATTAGTTATTCTCTTGATTTATTGCGTGAGGTTGGAAAGTATTGAGCACCTTAGGAAATATTGCTTAAGCCAGGCAGTAGGAAACAATTCCCTTTTAATTTTTCCATAATTATAAATTACACTAGAGAGCAGTACTTTTTATGAATGAAAGATGACCTATGTCCTTTTTTGTACCCCTGACAACGTATATGCAAAATTTTACGATAATGGCGTTACAAACAAATAATAAAATTACTTGGGATGGAATGGGATAGTACCTACAAAGACATAATTAACACTATGTACTTACAAAGAATGTCATCAATCATCTTCAATAAGAATGTAAAATTGGTGACCTAAATTCTAATATCACAACAATAATAATATCTAATGCTATCTCTACAATCACTATGTCTCATAATATGCGATAATTATCGCTAGTAATACCAACGGTTAAAGTGGAGCAACCTTGAGCATCCCAGCTAACCTTTATAACTATGCACTTTGCGTTTCAAATGTGAGTGGCTTGTCTTGCAAAATAAAGCCGTAAATACACAAGCGAAATTCTTGAGGTATACATAAAAAAATCTGTGTATTTTGAATTTTAAAAGTAATAAGTAGACCTATGCTATACTTTCTTATGTGTATGTATTATATAAGTAGGTACCTATATTATTATATTATATTCATATATATATATATATATGTATATTAATTTTATAGTAAGTACTCAGGATTATTTATGTATGTATTGCTATGTATGTTTATATTTGAAGCTAGATCTTTATTTATGATCAACGTATTTTTTTTTCACTTAGTTGTCCATTTTTTGCCGCCACGATTTCTTTCTTTAACACCCTTTCCGGTCGACTGTTAGAGAATGCCTTAAGGCATTAAGTCCGCCAATTGTATTTTCTTATGCAATGAAGTTTAAATAAATAAATAAATAATATACAATGAAGTAAATGTTTTTTTTAAATGAATTCAATTAAAAGACAACCAATTAATAGAGCAAAAAGAAAACACTTTTCCAATAAGTCGTTAGCTGATAATTTACCCAAATCAAACAGCTATCAAATTACGAACATTAATGAAACAGTAGAACGATTTAAAAACATGTCTCTTATTTTTCAATTTATCCAAATTCTACATTTTCCAATAGGAAATACAGTTTATCTTCCAGTAGCAAAAGGCTTTCTACGCGAATCCATTATGAAGATGAAAACAGGTGTTTGACAGTGGCGATGGATGCAACGTGACTTCCGAAGCACGACCACAACAATATTGATTACATAATCTATCTTGAGGTCTTTGTTGTTTATATCGACATTGGTCAAAGGGTAACTTTCGATATTTGTCCTATATTTGAGGTTATATAGGCTGAAGACCAACTTGTAATAGAAACACCCAGAAGATTCTTTCTAATTTGTTTCTTTCTTTTGATTACGTCACTCATTGTTGTTTCTTATAAGCATAATATTTAAATAAAATGGTAATTATTTACTTATTTTGGGATTCAGTGTAGCTATGCTCGTCTTTCTTTTTCATAACAACTTTTTGTCTTGTTTCAGAGCCACGATTTTTAACGTTCCATTATCTATGTTTTTGTATGTACTAAGCTTAAAATGGCAGTAAAGGTAACGGGTATAGGTGACATTGTTCACGTGCTTTATGTGCACTTAATGTCATCGATATTCAAGTCAATAATTCTTGCATGCTAAGAAACTTGCCGCAATAAGATTGAACAAGGAGAGAAGGTTTTCATTTCAATTAATAATGTTTTCATAGTTCCTTTTGTGTTTTAAGTATTTAATTAATTATATTGTAAAGATGATGATCGGTTTGAATTTTTTAATATGCTGGATTAGGTTATTTATATTATTAACTATATGTGACATCAAGACTTTTGTGCTTTGATATCTTTTTAGAGATAATAACTTAGGCAGTAAGCAAGTAGCAAGTAGGTAGTGAAACATCTCTAATTTAAACAAATAAAAAAAACTATACTGCTAACTTTTAAAAATTTCTAGAAAGTTCCATAAGGCAAATGGAATGTAAAGTAATATTACAAGCTCGCTAAGTTGTCGATGTTATTGCATTTACATGATTGCAGACTAAGTCGGAGCTGAGCGTAGAATACTCAGTAATTGCAGTAATGGAATCCTGAATGACCTTACAAATGTTCTGTCGTTTAGTTATGCAATCATTGGTCAGTTAAATGGTTGTATCAGGTTAAGTTATTTGGGTGGTATATTTGATAGATAATGATATTGAAACAAATGATTTTGAAATTTAATGGATATATCTTCCTAGTCCTTAAAATGTTACTGCTGTTTTTTTTTGAAGATTTAAGTCCTCTTAATCCTGACTACAATATGCATCTTTATCACCTTCATCATCATATCAGCCGCACGACACCCACTGCTGGGTATATTTTTTACCTTGTCCATCAGCCATTTTTTTGTCCCCACTGCTGGGGCACAGGCCTTCCTTATGGGTGGTAAGGAGGACGGGCCATAACCCACCACGCGGGCCCAATGCGGATTGGTGGGTGTTAACGACTGCAAATACAGCCGGGACCAACGGCTTAACGTGCCTTCCGAAGCACGGAGGAGCTCGAGATAATACATTTTTGGTCACCCATCCCATGACCGACCCTTGCGAACATTGCTTAACTTCCGCAATCGCTGGGCCAGGCGCTAAACCACTGCGCCACCGAGCTCCTCTGCGCCACCGAGCTCCTTTTACCTTTTCTACCTTAATTGTAGTTAAATAAGACAATTTGGAAGCCTATAATAATTATAAATGAATTGCTTTATAAGCACTTATTTACAAACATTAGTTAAAATTATTGCACATGCAAATCTCATATCAATCAACATTACCAACAGTTTACGGTAACACGAACATCGCATTTACGAAATACCATGCATCCATTGTAGTTATGGTTGGGTCCAAATTGGCCGAGAAGTAAAAAGGAGTGTTGGCCAATGTTAAAATGTTTGAACCAATTACGCAAGTTGGCGCAATTTAAATGAACGTAGCTAAAGATGGGAGCTTTGTTTGCAAGCTACAAAGAAAAATGGTGAACACTCAACAGTATAACAAGCGTGACAGTGAATATTCTACTTGTCACTGAGGTAAAAAACCTCTTAGAATAGGCGGTTATCTTAGAAGTCAGATTCTTTAGCTTGTTTACTTAAAAAATTAACCAATTCTAGGCAGAATATGTAACACGGGGTTAGCCGTTGATTATGCTCTACAATTAACTCTCTTTATGAGATTGTATAATGTGATAAAAATGGACGTAGAAATATTCTTTTAGTTTCTATAACTTTTATGATCTTCTGCTGCTCTGATTGTAAACTATGAATAAGAAGTAGCTTTATTTATAAGCGGAAGAATCTGTTCCGTATAGTTTAATATAGCGCTAGAGAAAGTAATTTATGTTAATAAGTACAATAATTACCACACAGCGAGCCAGAAGTAAAATATTGTAATTAAAAATGTTGTGTCGTAAGAGACGACTTCTGCAACGATGAAGATTCTTTTCACCATCACAAAGGAGTGACAAGAACAAGTGTAGACTTCACAACCGTCAGCGAAATGCTAAAACATCTGTCTGAGCTTTGATATTAATTAGTGAAGGAATTTGAACCTTTTGATGCTATTATTAAGCATGAACATTCATTAGCAAAAGCACGTTGTCGTGTCCAAGTAACATACAATAGCGTGAAGTAAGCACACGCACATAACACAAATGAGACAAATGTAACTCGTGTTGGTATGATGGATGGTGCACTTGTTAGCTGTAAACGAATTAGTATTAATGGTCAAACGATGACAGATGAACGCTCAACCATTGACCTTGCTTTAGAAAATAACATAGTAAACAATACTGAGCAGGAAGAAGACATCAAAGTTAAACTTACAGCAATTCATTCGGATGCAGTTGAAGATGTTAATGTTTCATTCAAGTGTTTGTAGAGTTCAGAAATAACTCGATGCATATAGCATCGTTAATATCGCGTCGTGTGAAAAATGGCGTAAACGTTTTACACACACGCAGAGTCGTGAGCGAAAGTGAGAGTTAGCGTTGCGTAAATTTTTGGTTTGTATAATTTGTAGGAAACACCGTAATTTACTTAAAATACTTCCTTCGAAAAACGGTTAAATGCTGCATTTAAGTTAGGAATAATCGACTATTATTGAATGGAATCATAAAATCGATTCTCCATCTCATATCTAATCTTATCAATAAATAACTACAGTTAAAGTATTCAATATAGCGGTTGAAAATAGCTAAAAAAATGTCGCTATCAAGTAAGTAAAAAAGAGGTGATACCAGTGCAACGGCTGGCACTGTCTAAACTGAACCATGTTACAAAAATAAAAGAGTTGATATTCATTTAAAACGATGAATGCATAAAGCTGCAAGACAGGACAGGTGTATGAAAATGAAAGTTGTTCTCTTCCTGCTCAGTGGCTTGCCTCGGCGCGGTCTCTGATATGGCTAATATGGCTATTTAGACTGATACGCAAGGACGCTGCAACTATGCGATAATAGATCACATAGCTGAATTAATTAAGTTGCAAGAAAATATCGTGCCCGAACTAACTTTTACACTCTGTCTGTAGTGTCTTCAAGGTCGGAATGCATCGACAACGTGAGCATATTGGTATATGGCATTAGATGTGCTTCAAATTCCCTTCACTTATAGTTTAATACAATGTTGATTAAATTTAAATCGAATCGTACGAATACCATGAAAATCAACATATAACTCAAGATCTATTAATGACGAGAATGAGAAAATTTTGTCTAGGTTAACCTACACTGGTATAACATTTTAGGCAAAAGCGCATGATAATTCCTATTGCTTTAGAAAATAGTGAATAAGTAAAAACGCTAGTGCTGTTTAAACCAAAAATGGTGATATTTGATATCAGACTTTAGAATAGAGGATATTTTCCACATCGACCTGATCGAGAATGTAACCTCTTCCGGGTTGACCTACCTGCACTAAAGTCGGCAGTCAAGCCACTTATCCACGGAGGTTAGATAAAAATGCAGTTATGGGATAAAAAAATCGTGTCTCAACAGTCTATCAGACAGGCTAAATTTATGGGCATATTACGCACGCAGACGAAAGGAAGAGTTGGGAGCTCAAATCGACTTTCACTTACCAGATGCTAAAAGTGAAACTGGAATCGACATAGCCATACGGAATACAAGCGATAATAAAGAGGTTTTGGATAAGGACATAGTATTTGAAGTGTAATTTCAGAAATTGAAAATGAAATTGATTTCTTTCAATGTAAGAAATGCCTCTGTAAAATCAGATCATCAAACAAAAAGAAAATATTTGGAAATCCTTACTTTATTATTATAAATGCGAAAGTAAGTTTATTTGTTACGCCATCACGTCTTAACTACTGAACCGATCATTATAAAATTTTGCATACACGGTTGTCAGGGGTACAGAAGAGGACATAGAGTACCTGTCATCCCGAAAAAAACTGTTCCTGAGGGATAGCAAAAAACTTTCCACGCAGACAAAGTCGCGGGCGATTGCTGTTATAATATAACATTTAATAGTTGAATATAGTTGGGATATCATTAAACCAAAGAGAAACTTAATTTCTCTAACTAAGGAATGACTCATAAAATGAAATGGCTACAGTGATTAAATTTAAAAGTATTTACATTTCAGAAGAGGAATTCTGTGATATTACGTTGAAAATGAACAACAAACCGCTTTTAACAACAAAAGATCACTCGGACGTTTACGATCTCCACGAATTTGGAATAAAGGGCATAATTATCAATGTCTGTCGATTCGAAACATGAATGCTGTGAACTTTGCTTTGTGGTGGAGCTAACTAAATGTCAATTGGAGGTTAAACTCAACTAAGCGTTTTACGGTATTTAAATATTTGTCGTGAGAATTATAGCATCAAATAATTTTTTAAAAGAAAATGAAATATTTCTAGCAGCGAAAGGTAACTTTAACAAACCCTTAAACAAAAACTTAATCCCCTTTATCATATTGAATTTAAATAGTCTCTATTGGAATCTCTGCTTTGCAATCAATAGTGACAGATTTGCAATGTGTCAATACTTTATGGTATTGAATGCATATTCATGCTTGATGATTTAGCATAAGAGCGTTTCAAAAATGCTTGTCATACTTGAGGTCGATGTTTTAATGTGAAAAGGTCAATCAAGGATACTGTTTTTTTTAATCATGGCATACTTGCCTTCTCAGACAATCAAATCAATAAAATCTTGACATATACTGATGCAAGTAGACAATGATAATCGTTTTGTAAAATATATTTATTACAGATTTATTCGTATATTTTGTTCCTTTTGTAGGTTCCTTCCTTTTCTTTCTTTTCTATCCTTTTGTAATTTCTGTGACGTTTCTGTTCTCAGTGAAGCGTTTTTTTAAAAAAAAAAATTAAACATTTTTACAGTTCGCTCAGCCGGATGTCTGCTGAGAGCGATCGCCTTTTAAATGTCTTTATCAAGGACATTATACGCATTAAACGTTCCCACACCTATATCATCATCAACATATGGATCGGCACTTTTTGCACCTATGCTTTAAGTTTCATTTAACGCTTCATTGTATTCATTTAAATCTCTTTTGTCCGCTTCCAATACATACTTAATTCAAGGAATAAAATGAAAGATATTGATAAATCAACTTCTTCATATTATCTCATTCAATCACTTTGTCGCCATAGATGTTGATCTCATCTTGAATTAGCTTGGCGACCTTTCTGGCATTATGATTACATCGCAACTAAATATCATCCATACCTGCATCAGTGACAAATCTTTCGCAAGCGACACGCATAGACCGTCAGGTTACCACATTTCACTTTTGCCTACTATTTAAATGTCAAATATTGACCCACGGCCCAAAGATGCCACCTGTCTTGTTATTACCCGGCCGTATTAGGAAGACAACCGTGTGAAGATAAATTACTCTGTAACAAATACAACTTAACATTGCAGAAACATACAGTTAGAAACTGCTTATTTAAATAATTAAGTAATTGGTTACAAATTATAGCGCATTGAAGACGCGGTAAAGTATTTTCTTTATGAGCTACAAATCATTAAGTTTGATTGCAATGACATTTCAGTTAGTGTAATAAAAATGTAACCTTTTAAGTTCTTAGCACACAGCTGTATTATGAAGTCTAATCTGAATAAGGCTAAATAATTTGCATTTGTTTATTTTGCCATATCTCACGTAATATTTCAAATTGTTTCCGTTCATATCTCTACATTATGGGTGGAGGTTTCACTTTTAGAATAATATCGTGAACACAAGATTGTTAGTTCGTCACGCAGACTAAGTCGTGATCCAATTAAACTGTCCACAGTTATTATACACAAAACACCGAGTAAAACGCACGTTTAAATATAAAGCATTATTTAATTCACGGAGAAATTTGTAGTATGTTATAGATACGTAATAGTATATAAGAAAACTTCATGACAGTTATGTAACTTCATTGTTACTCAACATTAATCTTTGCTACTTAAAGTTTATTTTATATACACTAGAGTTTGGTAATACGATAAAAAAAATATTATTGAATTTGACCGATGTTTTTATCATAATAATTATAAAGTTAGATTATCAAGAATCAAGGGAATCATTTGATAAAAGTTAAAAGCTAGTGTTATATTAATAAACACACGATCGTGATTGCTTGCGCCAGCGCAGGTTGCCCAACGGCCGGCGCGGGCGCGGTGTCAAGTATCACCTTGCGACATTCGCGAACGACCGCGCCGCCCGCCCGCCGGCCGGCCGGTAACACTCAAGCGCGTAAGCGGGACATCAGACGCACTATAAAGTGTATGTGATAGCTTGCCGGCTTAATAAAATATAAGCGATTAGGTTAAAGAGAAAATAACTGAGATTTATGCTAGTAGTAATATAGGTAATAAGTATATGCTGAGATATTAACACAATTAAGGCACACAGACTTACTATTGGATGTACTGAAGTTAGAATTTATCATACTTTTTTAATGTATAAGGTGAAAAGAAAACAGAGCGTATTGAGCTCAGAGTTTGACAGTGTTTCGTGTTTTTGTTGTCAGACTACATTTTCGATTCGCAGAAAAGAAACAAAGCTCACGTTAGGCCTCTAGTCTTACAGAACTCAAGACTGTATGAAAAGTTTTCTGTAAAAAATCGCACCTGCGACCTCGATCTACATTTAAGCTGTCGCTATCTATTTCCTAATACAGAACACTTGAAGCCTTGATATTAACTGAAATGCTAAGTTTAGTGTCGGCTGCGATTCGTGACTGACATTTATTTCATTGAAGTACGCCTTTTAAATCACTTTTTCCGAAATGTATTGCGGTTAAAGTAATAAAATAATAAGTACCTATACTTTTGTAAGACGAAGCGTCATCTAGCCGCCTACCATGTTCTCTATCTAAAAAGAGTTTAAAATCCCTGATTACCTACTTAATTTTACTAAAACCTACTAAAATATTCTGGCTATTTACATTTAAATCCGTGGGCGACCGAGTTACCTAAATGTTATCCTTTTACATGGTTTTCAACACCGTTATAAATGCGTTTTTTTTAGTACACTGTTTATCATCTGCACATAATTGGGAAGACCCGTTCTCTATTACGAGGATGATGAAGACGATAAAAAGACAAAAACGCCAAATGTCTTGTCCGAATTTGACATTGTGATTCTAGTAAGGTCACATAGTTTAACGTCTACACACGTTTCTTGGCAATGCCGTAACACACCATTGTGTTTTGGTCACGATCTCGATCAATGGGTCATAGTTGACCAACTTGCAAATATTTACAGAAAATCTAATGCAAAAGTCAAAACTTTAGTCAAGCAAACATACTGCACAGATCCAGCTCTTTTACATAATCGCCATTATGAAACACTAATTTTATCTACTAAAGTTTGTCAATAGCATAAATTGGACTTCAACTTAAAAGAGGTGTTCCTTGTTCTTTTTATCTAGCCTTTATTTGACTTGTACTGTTATAACTTTGACCTTCGTTTTTATCTAAACGCCCATAACGGAACGCCTCTACATACCAGACGGCGTTGATACAATCAAATTTGTGTCGTCACAAAATCGCAAGTACCACACAAGAGGCCAACGTCCAACGATGAACTCCGACGAATGACGATCATCAACGCATCAAAATAAGCAAAACAAAGGAATTCTTCATAAAATTGTATGACTTACAGGATGGCTATTGTCAATTCGTTCTACTGTTTTTGTCAAATATACTGACGAACGTAATAAGTATGAGGAAAATTATACTCTTGAAGATTTATGGTTGATTGTAGAGAAACCATTCAATTACAACATTAATCGTAAGATACATTTTGTCAAATAGAAGTATCTCTAAAAATCTAAGCTCATATTTCACACTTTCACTATTCACCGTTTAAAAAGTAGTCCTCATTTTTCTATGATAGCTTCAATGGGGACGTCAACAACTGCTGCTAATAAAGTGAGAGCCGTGAAGATTATCTCTCGTAAATTCGGAACTGCCACATCAATCACATACAATGCTGTTCTTTATTGATGACCCAAAAGCATGAACAGACAAGAGCTATCGATGAAAATGAAACATGCAATGTTATCTGCGGAGCCGTTGACGCTAAATGTAACGTGGTATGCGCTAGCGTCGCTTTTGTATGGGACGACGTGTTCTCACGTCCTTAATAACTGTAAGCAGTCGGAAATGGTTACAAAAACGTAACTATAGACAAAGGAAAGGAAAACGTAATACGCGGAACAGCATTGGGAGACACTACAAATATTGCGAATCAATAATATGATTGTGATTTTACTGAAATCAGCTACAGTAAGAGTGAAAATGACACCGGCATCAAAATTGCAAGTTTTAGCTATCCATTATGTTTTGTGAAAACTAAATATTAGCGATCAATTTCTCTTATATCTTGGTGTAATGGTTTCACGGTTGCTTTCTCTGGACTGTATAATTTTCTATTGTAGGTACTAAAAGTATATTGAATTGTTTGCAATTGCTGGTTAATTTTAACGTTTGTTAGATAGTTTTTCGTATTTCCTGGGTTATTTAATAACGCCTTTAAATAAGGTCGCTAATTGTATCTCTCCTTTGTATTTGTGATTTTCTTTTAATTATTTTGTGTGTACAACTAAGTATGAAAACTAATTAAAAGCTGGGTTTAAAACCACCCAAAAACTCTAAAAAAGAATGTCAATTATCAGGAATAGTAAGTACTCAAACCACAAAAGAATGACAATTATCAGGAATAGTAAGTACTCAAACCAGAATGAAAATGTATAAGAACCGTCGTCACGCGGAACCGTCTAGAAAGCTTGCAAATATTATTTCGCCAGCCATATTTAAGACGTCAATTTTTGAATAGAGCGCATCCGTGACGGTTCATAGGTAAATACAGAGCTGCCTGCGTTTGTAATATTTTACATAATCCGTCTGCATCGTTTCACAAATTTCACATCACGCACATTCGCAAGGCTCCGAGTTCGCTCACATCTGACGTCCCGTCGCGTGCGCGTCTTGCCGTGACATAACTACACATGCACGCGACACGATGCATCTTACCATTTTCTAATGTTTTCTATCTTTGATTTGAGAAGGTCGCTGATATTTCGTACATTTAAAATCATTTGGTAATGATATTATTTCAAATATTTACCTCGTGATTCACAAATTTAATTAACTATGTGGTTTATGTTATCGTTCCCTTATTTAGAAAATCTTATTGAAGTTACAACGTCTTTATTGTGACTTACAAGAATACCAAATTATCAATACTAAGTAGGTATTTTAAATATTTGTTATTTTTGAGAAGACTCGGGTTTTCTAATCGGTCATTACCTAGTTGCTATTGCTACATTATGATTCAAAAGTAGGTATTTGTTACAAAGGAAAGATTGACAGCCTATTAAAACAATAGGCATGATGACTATTTTTTTATTTTATGTTACATAAATTACCTCTCAAAAAAAGAAACATTGGTAAAAGAATCAAGTCTCTAGCATGAAAACTGCCTGAGATATCACAGTGTGAAATGCACACAAATGGACAAATCCCAAAAACGCTCCATACTAACGGCTACTAAGTGATGACGTCACGCCGTGATAGTTTGTATGCAACGAGTAGGAAATTTGTTTGGCAGCTATATTAAATATTGTGTTTATCAAAATAGTTTCTTAGACAAATTTGCTATACATTTTACGGACTAATTAAAGGTATCATTTATTTTAATAAATTTTATACTTTTTAAATGGACTTGTCCACCCAACTTTGAAGGGTCATAAAATAAATAATATGCAATATATAAAACCAAGAGGTATACAAGCTACTCTAAAAGTTTAATATGTTTACGATTTTTATTAGTATTAATTTCGTTATTTTATTCATTAGTCATCATCCCTATTGTATCTGACATGTTCAGATTCGGTTAACGTGAAGGTTTCATGAACATAACAAAATCAAACTAAGTCATACCTTATAAAGCTTCTCCTTTTGGTACCATACATCCTCTTCTTCTTCCAGTTGCGCTGCCTGCGTGAGGTCGTCGCGGGAGCGCGACAATATACGTCGTCGGGACACCATCTCGCCACCCGTCGCCGTCTCGAATGGCCCTAAGCTGGAACAAGAGAGAATAATCATTAAAACCTATACCTGTCATGTCATCAGCCATTTTTGATGTCCCCACTGCTGGGGCACAGGCCTTCCTTATGGGTGGTAAGAAGGATCGGCCATAACCCACCACGCGGGCCCAATGCGGATTGATGGGTGTTAACGACTGCAAATGCAGCCGGGACCAACGGCTTAACGTGCCTTCCGAAGCACGGAGGAGCTCGAGATAATACATTTTTGGTCACCCATCCCATGACCGACCCTTGCGAACGTTGTTTAACTTCCGCAATGGCTGGGCCAGGCGCTAAACCACTGCGCCACCGAGCTCCACATATACCTATACCTAATCTACCAATAATGGATTACATGTGAGTAAATATTTTGGTGCAGTTTCGAGATTGCTTAGATTATGTAACAATTTTTGTTGAGAGGAGCCGCCTGAACTGAAAAAGCGGGTTGCTTTTTCAGTTTAGGCGGCGTTCTTTACAGAAAAGAGTGGTTATAAAATACTAATCACATCGTTTTAAAAACCAAAATTTGAATTGAAACAGTTAACAAACTACACTCGATAGTAAGTTGGTAGTTAAAGTTACCAACACAGAGGGATCGAATTAAATAAAATAACTTACAAACTACTTATAAGGCGAAAGATTTGTCGATAACACAAAAAAACTAAATTTTAACATTATAACGCTAAGTGCGAATCGTTTATCACAAAGGTATTTTATGGATTAAATGCCGAAGTTAAAATACTGATTCTATCAATGATACTGATACAATTGTCAAACTTTCTATAAGAGATTAAGTTATACGTAACCGTTTTATAAAACGAAACAATAGCAACGGTGAAAGCTCAGCAGTTAGTCTGATGTTGGTGATCTTCATCAGGTCGCTATTCAAAATGAATGGATGCGATTTGTCAAAATAGGTATCCCTTTGAGTCGTTGGTGAGAAACGTTTGAGAGGCTTAACAGACACCCGTCTAATAGTATGTCATTCATTCACTAATGATTTACTACACTCATGCATAGGTCACATATTACTTAACATCATATATAATTGGTGGTGTCGATGACACGCATGATACGAGTTACCTAATTGTAAATTAATGTCCTAACGTAAACACAGTATCTTATCTAAATTCGATTAAGAACAAAATGTTTATTTAATTTAAGTATAGTCACGATATCAATTTCATGCTAGATTTTACAAGCCTACAAAAGAACCGTGTCATAATTTGGCCGTATAGTCCAACTGAACCAGAATGACCTCCAACTTCTATAGAAGCTGAGATCGCAACGCTTATTTGATACGTATGCAGTACCGCTACTCATATAAAAGTGGGTTGCTTCTTTACATCACTGGCAACAAAGGCTTCGCTTCCTTCCGAGAAGTAACAATGCGTGGCATTGGAGTCGACATTGGGCTCGCAATCCGTATCTAACGATCGACGGTTCCTCCCATTCATTTGATGCCCACCGGTTTGTTTACGTTAAGTTTTGCTAATAGATAGCCTGAGGCGAATTTCGTTAAAAGCCCCTTTGCCTTTATGCTGGCTTCATCAGTCACCATCATCTTGAAGACAGGTTTCGTACAAAACATTATGAAGATTATGGTGGTAAAAAACTTTGCTTATTCATTTATCATTTGGTATATTTACTACGGCTTACTACAAAGTAGCACTTGTTTTACATGATAGGCACTGATTTCAATCACCTTTTATTCAGGTTTCGAATTGATGTAGGTTCAATATGTCAGTCAGAATTTGACATGTTTCGATAAGATTTGTAAAATCGAAAAGTGGCTTTAAAGTTACATTCACCAAACGTTTACGTGTATATTTCCTAACAAAATAATAGATCGTAGATGTGTGTCAGCATTTGTTGCGTTGATCATGCATTTTACGATCTAAGAATGCAGCTACTTAATATTTTACACAATATGTTTTGACATTTTTATGCCGCACATGACCTGTTTCCTAAGACTCCGTTGCAAGGCTTGCATTCACTGATTGATTTAAAAGCCATCAATATAAATTACTTGAAAGTGGAAAGTTTACGATTTTCTTTAGATGGAAATTTCTCGAAGAAAGCGTTTTGTAAGATGAGGTAAGAATTTAAGAATGAGTGGCAATATTTCTCAAAAGGCTGGTTGCTAAGTAATCGCTTTAAATCAAGGCAATCAATCAATCATTGGTGAAATTATGTCAAATATTACGAGTACTATTCGTGAAAGTTTCCTACGACATTGTCTCCTTAAGTAAAACAATTGAAGATAAAATTATATAAACCAGGCCACTTAAAACTATCACTCTCATTGAACAAGGGCTAATAGAATAGTGTGTAGTACACTTTCACAGCCGATTTACGTCGAGAGACCTGGCAGATATCGGCTGCCATTACCGCATGTTGTTAGATCAAGATAGCTTTGTGAGATTCTAACAGCTTGTCAGATCTTGCTCCGATAGCCTGAACTATGCAATTTCACAGTTCCTTTACAATGTATTGCATATCTATTTTAAGGAAAACATACTGGTTTATGGTTAGTTGTAAATGGAAAAAAACCGGCCAAGTGCGTGTCGGGCCACGCGCCGTAGGGTTCCGTAGTTACCTTATACCATACTATATTTAATTCCACTCTTATTTTTCGTCTGTAAAAATAACTTTGTTTTTCACAGTGTTGGTATGAATATTTGCAGTTTTGGAAAATATGATATATCTCGAAAACTAATTACTATATCTCGTTCAAACCAATTTTCTTTGAATGTATAGCATTTTTTTTTAGATTTTACACTCTTATTTCAAAAGTTAGAGGAGGGGGACACACATTTTACCACTTTGGCAGTGTTTATCTTTCAAACGGTTGACTTTGAGAAAAAAATTTCTTAGGAACCTCAATGTCATTTTTATAGACCTATCTATAGACACCGCACGTATTGGTATGAAGAATTTTTTTTTCAGTTTCAGTTCCATGTATGGGGAGCCCCCCTTAATCTTTTATTTTTTTATTTTGTGTTAAAATCATTAAGCGGTAAACAGAATACTTTCGGAATAAAATGGCTGTGACATACGGACGGACGGACAGACAGACAGACAGACATGACGAATCTATTAGGGTTCCGTTTTTTGCCATTTTGGTTACGGAACTCTAAAAAGAGACAACATCATTTCCGTTAGATCAAAAACAGCTGAGGTAGCTAGCTCAAACCTGAGTGACTGATCCTTTGATTTATAAGTAGGAAAAGTACCGTTTTCAGTCTACGAGCCGAAAATTGAACTTCATAAATTAATAAGGCCACAAATACGATAATAAATTAAAATTTTAAATAAATAAACAAAACGCAGTCGCTTTACGAAGGAATCAAGTCAATACTTTCCATTATGAAAACAGCTAAAAACACGCGAAGAACGAACACTTTTTATCACTCAGTTCTAACATTAAATATTTCAGATAGTACAGAGGTTTGTTCAAAATGCAGCCAATTTAATTGGATCGTAATGTATGAAACAGACACGTAATGTTTGAGAGGCGTGCGCGTGCGCCGGGCTTGTCGCGTGCTCGATGACGCGATTCTGTCTGCAAGGACTTGAGTAACTGTTATGGGCGAATGGCGAAAACTGTTTTACTGTACCTAACCTAAGTGACGTGAACTGCAATATCGTATAAATAAACTATGATTCAAGACCTAAATTTTATCAAAAGGAATGTTTCATGTGGTACCATGTCGTAGTAAGTACTATAAATTAAAACTTTATCCGATGGACATGGCGTTGTTAACAATTTTTATGTTAATGGTGTCTTAATCAATGAGATACAAAAGAGTTTTAAAATAGCAATGTGTTTTGATTCGAGTTGTTCACAAATCATCAGAGATACAAATGAAAAATGTATTGCAGATAATGCGGATATCTGACAATTTGAATTAAAGCACATATAATAACTATATTTATACACATGTCCATCAGCCATTTTTGATGTCCCCACTGCTGGGGCACAGGCCTTCCTTATGGGTGGTAAGAAGGATGAACCATAACCCACCACGCGGGCCCAATGCGGATTGGTGGGTGTTAACGACTGCAAATGCAGCCGGGACCAATAGCTTAACGTGCCTTCTGAAGCACGGAGGATTTATACACATATTATAATTCAATTCTTATAATTCAACACTTTTAAATCATATGACATCAAACCTTCATCTTGCAAAAGTTAGACAATGAATATTCGACATTCAATTAAAATTCCATCATCGAAGAATTTATTATTTAAGTAGGTACCATTTTATTTTTAAATCCCTGCTCAATGTCTTCTTTGTGTCAAACAAGGCCAGCACTTGCAACACAAATACATCTCATATTAATAGAAGATTTCCACTAAGTTGTTAATCTAGAGTCTTTGCAATTTTTGTTACCGAACAATAGCCAATCAAAGTATTACTAAGTAAATAATAGTTTTGATGTGATTTTTATTATTTGGAAGCGAATCAGACAACCTATTAGCACACAAACTACATGTTTCAATTAATAAAATAAATAATATGAGCCCGGTGGCGGTGGTGGAATTGGAACGGAATGAATTGAATAATCCAATTTTGTACTTATATAAATATACTATATACTTCCAGCTTGATGCCTTGAAACAAAGCATTATTACCTCAGAAACATTGAATCTTTAAATAAACTTTTGATCAATAATGATACGCTAAAAATACCGCGCCCAATCCCATAAGGCAATAACCCATAAATTTTTCCATTAACGTATCCAATCATAGTTAATGTAACTACATAGAGACGTCATGGGACTCGTTCCTGCGGCACACTGACCTATATCGAGAGGTGAGTGCTATAGAGATGTGATGCATAGATCCAGGGACTTATCGATAAAATAAAACATAAAATTTTGTCATTATTTTGGTTTTCGTGTTTTTTATTTGCGTTCGGCTTCGGTATATAAAGTCACAAAGAGATGGAGATTTTGATTGAAGATAAATTAAAGTAAATATAATTAGTTAAACAGCCAGTGAAGATTAAAATAGGAATAAATTTTGGGCTGGACGGCCGGCGGCGGCGTGTTCCATTAAATTATATATAATACGGTAGAATACTAACTCTGTGAGCTGTTAACCAAATAAAAAAATTAAACTGTACATACATACATACACTCACGCCTGTTTCCCATGGGGATATGCAGAGACTATGCCACCTGCTCTGCTGCTACGATCCTTACACACTTCTTTCACATCCATCAATCTTTTAATTTTTTTCAATCTTTTCATTTTTTTTAACTGTACATTTCGTAATTTTTCATTGAACTATTTTTTTACTTTCCTTATATTCAAAATAAAAAGTAGAGTGTTTAACACGGGAGAAAGTCATCAATTCCATACTCGTATGGTATGGGCATTGCTCCCTTTCGAGTTTGACCCTTGTTAATAATCTACTATAGTTCCGATTTGGGAGTTTTTTTTTTAATTTAGTGCCTATCCAGTCTCCAGCTTAAATGATATTGAGATATCGATAAGTTGTCATCTCTATCGACATCCCGCTAAGCCCCTAGACCAGTCATTACGGGAACTTAGCGGAGCAGGTTTGCACTTTTATTTTCTTTTTACAGACGCGAAGGCATCCCCGGCTGCCAAGCTATTATTAGGTCGGAATAGCACGTGGTACGAGCAGTCGTTTTTATCGACCATCACGTTTTTTTTAACAGCAGTACTGGTTGATTGCTTCGCGCAAGTGTAAACTATTATAAGATAATATTCTTATGGTGAGAAGCTGCACCTCGAGTCATTTGTTATTACTTATTATTTTTGTGCTTTTTTGAGTTACGTCCTTGTATCTGATTTACGTTAATGCCATGCTGAAGCATGGATAATGGTTTTTTTATTGAAACGAAATTATTACAATCTATATTTTTTAAAGTAGACCAAATTGGGAATTCAGTTGTCGTTCTTTTTTGGTAAAATTCAATTAAAAGAAAAATAGCAAGTACCTACTATGCAAATACAATCGTCTAATTCGTCTAATTTGTTAAACTAGTGCAAAACTAATAGCTTCCTTCTAATCGGTAACATAAAAAGAACGCACGCAAACCTAAACTAAAAAAAAATAAAACAAGTTGAAGTCATGAACAACTTAGCAATGTAACTGTTACATGAAGAACTTATGAAATGAGCTGTTGTGAATTCAGAATATTTCTCAAAGAAAATTCTTTCAAACCACTCTCCAAGTCAAAGGGGGACGTGTTGTAGATTTTAAGTGTCTCTATTATTTGTGGTAAACAACATCTGATGACGAATGTACTGCGTCTCGTGACAAATAGCCTTTATTTCTTTAGCAGTTAAGCATATTTTTGTAAAACCAATACAGTTAGGACAACAATTGACATAATTTCTTAAAGAAACCGTTCTTTAGTTGATTGGTCGCGTTCCATTTTTACAGCATAATACCTACGCTGCTTTTGTAACGTTACTTGCTTCGTTTTCTTTTTAAAATTTTCATAATAAGTAAGGCATTGGAGAGAAACCTTTTTGCTCATTTCTTTTCATTCTCTTGATATTTATTTGTTAAAAGTTAATCAATTTTGTCCTTGAGCCAATATTAAATTTGTGATTCAAGCGAACAAAAGTCTCATTTCTTTTTTATCAGACAATCCAAGGGCATGCGAAAACAAATTGAATAACTTCGTAATAAGATAACCTATAAAACTAGTAATTGTCACAATTAGACTGCGGTAAATTGATTACATCTAATGCTTATCTTCTTTACACCATGAAAGTTTGCCCCAAATAAGTAATACCCGGAAATTACGAAAAGCTCTCGCTGCGTAGGCTTCCATTGTAACAATAAGTGTCATAATCGCACAGCACCTTATTAGATGAGACATGAGTACTAACACTAATGCAACTGGTATTTCCTGTAAGTACCTGTTGCTTGATCTCTCTCGATACAATGGTTGCACACCCACACGTCTGGAAGTGTATAGATCAAACAATCACTAAACAAACAGTGTCGCGAAAGCTTGGTATTAGCTTTGGTTATCAATAGGAGTTGGTTGCTATTATGAAAGTTAAGCAACTTTTGGAGATGCCAAGAATTGGATGGGTGACCAATAAAATTGTATTTCGCTTTTCTCAGAGCACGTTTAGCTATCGGGACCGGCTGCTAAATGCAGCATAAATTAGAAACGAAGAGTTTGTTTCTCCATTACCTTCTACAGATACACATATTGTGTGTATGGTGTTATGTCATCGAAGACCTTTAACTTTTGTATTTTCGCGTACTTGTTATTCCGCCTACACTTCCTAAAACCAATACAAGGCGTATCTGATCTACATTCACATAAAGAGCCACCTGTGTAACCATGTTTGTCACCTGTCTATCATTAGCTCAAACATTGTTTGTCAATACAATATTGTAATATCATTGTACTGCCCGAAGTTTGTTCTGTGAAACCTTTTTAATATTTAACGAGTTTTATTGTGACGATATTCGTGTTTACTTTTCATTGGATAAGTCGTGAGCTGTGCATATTTCTGTTGCGTAATAGATCCTATAACATGTGCTTAAAGGTCAAGCGTAGTTAACTGATGTGTTACTTACTAAAGTAAAAGTAAAAAGTTTTTTTTTTAAATATTGAAATAATTTTCGGTACCCAAAAAAAAGTCCATTCACGACTTGTAGAATATACAATTTTAGTTATTTTCTTATGAAAGTTTTTTGTTTGTACCAATTTCTTAACAGAAAAGTTTTTGAATGTACCTTTAACTAACGAAAAGTACTATCTCATCGTTTAGGTGATCGAACATCATTAAATTCAGTACATTGCTTGTGCAGTTTTTACGCTAGTCAAATCTCCTATGTTTAAAGAGGCAACAGCCTACGCGCTTACGCAAAAGGTCACAGGCTAATGTGGGAGGAGGCATCAGCAATTGACTAACGTAGAAATTAAGCCCGCATTCAATTTGTGAATACTTCATTGTTTGTAGGATTATGTGTTTTGTGACGTCACACTGAGAAGTTTAGCTTTGACGACCTGACTGAAATGTGATGCGCAATTTTATGAAACTGGGTCAGTTTCACCGGTTCCGGATAAGTTTCGGATAAATAAAAACACAGATAATTTTAAAGAAATTCTGTGCCATTCGTAAAATTAAATCAGCCGTATTGCTACTCACTTAAGATAATTTAAACCTAATCTAGATGACTATCTTCTTCAAGTTTTTTTTTATTAATTAGAATTATAAAAAAAACTTGAAGAAGATAGTTCAATAAACAAAATAAGATGTTAATCGGATGCGACTTCCAATTAATCATTCTTAAAGGGACAGATAAATTTTTTGATACGAAGGCTTAAAGCTCAAAGCTTTTTTGCAGAGCGTTGCTCTGTTTGATTGTTTGATTTTCCCACAGTCAGTAGGTACATCAAACTTAGTCACACACACTTAAAGTTTTGAAATAAGTTGGGTTAATAAAATTATATTCAAGATACTCAAACTTAAATGTAAAATAAAATTAAGCTGTCATAATTCAAACACCTGCATCTCGCCAAGGAAAAAATACAGGTTTTCGATTTCACATCGTATTGCAAAAAGTTCAAAGGTCCTTTATTTGTGTCCTCTAATAATTTAATCTGATACCCGACACTTAGTGCGCGCACGCATAGAGGAGTGCCACTCAGTGTGTAAAGGTGTCAAGGAGGTGTTATTAGTTTACCGCCTGGTTGAGTGCTGCCACTCCTTTGATAGCTAACATTAGGGCGTGTAAAGAAAAAAGTGTCTAGTGTTTGGCTCACAAAAAGAATTGCAGATTTTTTCACTTGTTTATAAGATTTTTTTAGCTGAGATCAAAAAATGCATTAAGTTTTTCCTATTTGATTTCATAGTGCTCAAGAGTTTAGTTGAGTACAACTTAAGTGATTACTAAAATATTTTTTTTACGACTTCGCAATATTTAATTAACATTGTTCCCAGCAAGTTAAAATTGTGTTCTATTTTGTTTTGGTACATACGTGTCTTTCTTCATTGGAACTCCATACCTAAATAATTAAAAATATACTACTCAAAAGAAATACAAACGTGCTAATTTCTGAAAGATTTTATTTTAATAAATTCAATCTAATTATCGGAATTTCATATTGTTCAGAAGTCCGCAAATAGAGTATTACAGACTCTATTTGCGGACTTTATTGTCGAATTTACTGTATAATTTATTCCTATTCGCCGTGTGCCCCCTTTTTTATGAGCAATATATATTTCGGAATTATTATTGATGCTTACATCAAGATGAATCATATTATATAACTACATCAATGCTATTATTACTCTGTGGCTACGTGTTCAGACTTATGAGGACATTGCTATCAGCCGTTAGCATCAGATCACATTTTGCGTCTTGCAAATTTTAATGCTTTTCTCAGTCTTTGTTAAATTTTGGGCACGTCTGTTTTAGGCTTAAAATCTTTTTTGACGAAGGCATATCGGTGTAATCTAAGCCTACATTTCTGAGTTATGGTACCGTTTTCAACAGAATGTTAAACAAGGTCATGATTTATGCGAAACTTATTATAGAGTACCTACCTACTATACATTTGAATCGTTGCAAAACTGTCATTAAAATAAAAATATTTATTTTTTATTCAATCTTCTAGGTATGTCTGAAAATTCATAGGAATTTCTATAAAAATAATACCTTTTGACTGATAACTTAAACAAGCGTATCCATATGAATAAAAGCCCTACAATAAATAAAGTGAAAAAAAAATAAACAAACACTCAACTTATAAAACTCTATGTACTTATTGAAATATCAGTAACGATTATTTTTACTGCATTTACAGCCAGTCTAACTACGCTAACATGGAAAATGCAAAGTTCATGATATTATTACATTATCATATTCAAAATATCTTAAGGCGAGGCAGTTCCCGAAATTTACTCTTTCACTATGTCTTTAGAATAAGGTTTAATATTGCATAGCTTTAATTGACGCTTCGCCAGAAATTTGACGAAATTTAGTACATTTTTATTGATTTCTGAAATACTGGATCGTTTATTAAAAATGTACTCGGTTATTGTGTTAGATCAATAAAAAAGCTATCCTTTTTGCATAAAAAATTATATCACTATCGTTGAAAATAACGAAATCTCACGATTTGAAGTTAATTTTTATGGTGTTATTCAGGATTTATTTACAGAGAAACCATGGCATTTTTCAATATTCTGTTCGGTTATTGTGTTTCTTTGTTTCTTTTTCAGTCTACAGTAATTTTTGTGAAGTAGAATTCTACATCAGTTCTTCACATTGGAAGTTCAAAAATCAATCTTTTCATCAAATCGTGAACTGGCCTCGCCTTAACCAATTGCCAATTCAATCTAAAAGCCCTAAAACTAGGTCTTATTTCCTGCACAATCTGTGATATACCAAATAAGGCTGCATCCAAGTTGTGCGACTTGCGCGCGCGCACTGTTCACGTCGCCGCAATTATACTTCCATAAATTGATGTCCAAAAATGGCGTTATCAAGTTGCTATTCGAAAACTTGTGGTTACACTTTACTTCGTCGTGAGAACTTTTCGCAATTATGAATTTGATTTGACATATTATGTTTGGAGCTATGAGAAAAAATACGCTATTCTGTGGGTAAAAAATATTAAAACCTTTACCTTCCTTCGGTAGTCAAAATGAAGACGGGAAGTATTTTTAATATTTTTACCAATTTTCGCTAGTCCCGTTTAATGTGGACACAGTCTAAGGGAGCAGCGGGAATAGAGACAATTCTGACGGGATAATATTTTTAGAAAAAAATCGTGAATTTTATGGAACGTAATCCGAAGTTTCTCGAAACTTAGTTATTCCACTTTTAATTCATATTTTTCTTAAATTTGAGATTTTTGCATTCACAATGGTATTTTTATACAATACTAAATAATATACTAGAAAAAATACGACTCGCACCAGATCAATACTCAGACGGGAATCGAACCCGCGACCTTTGGATATCCGGTCCAATGCTCTGACTGCTGAGCTACCGAGTCACTAGTGACATCGTCGAATTTCTTCTAGTATATCCTACTCTTACGCTGCAAGCCAGCGTTATTTCACCAATGTGAGGAATTACCTCGACATTCAATTGAAATATCTTTGCAGATATTTGGCAATCGATTAAGATGAAATAGCTATATAATTTTAACTAGTGACTCGGTAGCTCAGCGGTCAGAGCATTGGACCGGATATCCAAAGGTCGCGGGTTCAATTCCCGTCTGAGTATTGATCTGGTGCGAGTCGTATTTTTTCTAGTATATTATTTAGTATCATATTTTTCTAACTAGACGAAATGAAAAGCTAATTATAATTATATACAAATCTTGTTAATTAACACACACACACACACACACACATCTACATACAGCATTTTATAATTTCATAATGAAGCAAAAATTATATACTTCTACTATAATAATATAATAACTGTACCTACATGGGTATAAATGCTTAAAAATTTTGTCTCTTTAAAATGGGGTGGGAGCCTGGAGATCTGTAATACAGGCCCCTTGGGGATCCTAGTATGGACTCCAGTCTCTCACAAAGGTTTTATCTGTAAGCTTTAGCTCTTAGTATAGCTACGTATTATAATAACCTTTGTGAAGAGTAAATAAACAATATTTTATTATTATTATAACTTCTATTTATTAAGCAAACACTTTTTAATTCAATTAATTATATCAAATGACGCAATGGTATGCATAAAATTTGAGTATAGTATCTAAATTAAGTCTCATTCATAACTTAGTAGATAGCGAAAGCGAGACACTATTAGATAACTTTACAATTTACGTTATTCTCAGATCTTTATATAACAATAATAGGCTCGGTATGGAGTGAATGTGAATTTTAGTGAGCATTAGTGAAGCATTTTAATGCCATATAAGGTAATCATGAAATACTAATTACGGTAGTAACAGTCTTTGCTTTTGTTTTGATGACCTCCGAAGTTTAGTGGCTTTGGCACACCAGTTTTAGTCTCTGAGATTCTGGGTTCGATCCGCGGTATGGCCCGTATTCAGTACCCTTAGCACGAACAGCTATCGAAAAAAACAACGCGCGTAAAATCATTCGATAGATAAATTTTGTATTGGAAATTTGTACAGCGCCATCAATCGCCGATAAGAGAAATGAAATTTTCCATAGAGAATTGTCTATCGAGTAATTTTACGCGCGTTTTTTTATCTCGATAGCTGTTCATGCTAAGGGTACTGAAAACAAACTTAGCTGTATTACCTTTTCGAGTGAAGTGGGGGGAAAGTCCCACATAACCCCGTCCGCTCCCCCAGCGTCGGGGCGGGGTAAACGTAAAGTATTTTCCGAAGGATAAAAAAAAAGTTTGGATGTTTTGGTACCACCATTGTTTCCGATTTCCATAATACACGTGCTTTTGCTACTTAGGTACTTAGAAATCTGAGCAAATGTACTAATGTATGTGATGATTTCCAATATTTATTATGCTCATAAAGTGCCTGTACTCCAGCAGAAGGGTCATTATAAATGACCGATAATAATGATTGTTGACGAATGTCAAAGACTCCGCCTTACATTAGACTCTTACGATCTAAGAAAATGCAAATAGATGATTTATAAAGCTTCATAAGAAACATTCGTAACCATAATCATAAGGTTATAAGTAATTGTCTCAAACGATTATTACACAATTACCCATCACATCAGCATTAAACATACATAAGATCGTCATACAAAAATAAATTCAATGGCTCTTTGGAATAAAGTTCATTTTGATAGATATTAAAATGCTAATAGACCTAACAAGATAAATAATGACCACGATAGTGTTCATTGATTGAACGATGTAAACATGTGAGAAATATTAAGTCACAATCTTCACGTATTAATTCATCATGGTTGTTGTAATACTTTTATATTAACTGACATTAGGCTTTTAAAATAACTTTTGAATCATGATTAAAATTTAGTTAATATTCCTCAAAATATTGTCATTTAACTATTCCTTTCTACACTCTTTTTATATCATCGGATTATCTAACTATAAAGGGACCTAAACAACAACCTATCTGATTTATTGTAAATATAGGTATGTGGTAAAAAAAACTGTTCATATCAGTGATATAAAAGTTGGGAAAACATTCGCAAAGCTGTTATTACTTAGCACTGAACTTAAGACAATATATACTAAAATTTTATTGTAAAGAGGGCAGTTGGAAATTTCTTAATCACTCACCCAGGTGGTAAGAGTCGCCAGTTCGAGTCAAGCCTGTGACAGGAATTTTGTGTTAAATGTTTTAATAGTCAGTATGACAACCACCACCGTAATAAATAAAACTTTTTATTCCAAAACAAAAGCTAGCAGCAAATAATTCAGAAGCTACAGTAAAATAAAAATAGTTAATGAAAGATTTATATATAACAGATAAATCAATACCCAAGACAGCGTGCTATATTTTTTAATCCTAAAGTACTGACTGCAATAAAATACTAAAAAAACTTAAGATCTAATAACTGTCATACTTAGAAAACGTAATAATATTATTACATTTTCCTCTTGACTAGGCTTGACGCACAATTATTATAAATAAATATGTGTTAATTTGTTGCTAATTGAGATTACGACATTATGTCATCGTCCCTACAGGAGATCACTTTATTATTATTAATGTCTAGTAGTTATGGATGGACTTATCGTTATGCAATAATCATTTTAAATTAGATATATCACGATTTTTTATTTTTTATGAACATCATTTTCATATGGTAGTTTCTACCAGTTTAAAGATGCTTTTGCACACATCTTAACTTGGCCACGTGCCTAGTTTGTGCAATAAAATATTGTTTGTGAGTAAAATAAGAATGTGCGATCGAAATGCATTGCGAATTCTAATGTTATATTCTAGGAAAAAATTAACAAGTAACTTTTTTAATAAATATATTTAAAAGTTTGGAAATTATGAGAGTTTTCTCAATTATACTTTACTTAACTGTTTCCAAAACTATACTTTTGGAATTATTTCTAGGCGTGAATTTCATTTCTTATAGGGTGTGAATTTTGCATTTCGAAAAAAATCGCTCTTAAAAAGTTGATAATGCTAACATATAGCACTGTTGTTTTAATTTTGGGTTATTCGCAAAGGTCCACTCTATTGTTCTTCTTTTTCCACCGGGTACATGAAATTTTAAAATATTTTTTAAAAGAAAGAAAATGCTTTATTTTTTTTTAATGTCGTGGACCCGTTGGGAACCAAAGTATGAACGTGGACCTTTAGGAATAACCCTTAATTTTAAAAAATATAGGTACCTACATAGCATTACAATTTTATTGCTAACTTTTCAAAAGAGTATTATTTGGGGCACGCTGCAATTAAAAATTAAAAAATATAGAAATGGATTTGTTCCTTGAAAGGCCAGAAGAATCACATTTCTCCTTACAATTTTATCGAAACTTTCATTTCGATAAACATCTGTTTGTATGTTAGCTGAACTTTGCATAAACCTTCACATAACATAAAAAACAAATGTTAGTAGCTCTTTATACTTTCACATGCTCAATGTCTTTGTACCACTTAGTTATTGCTAATTAATTTCAAGTATACGAGTGAAACTAAATAATAACCCATCGAAGGTCTTTCGACAGTAAATTTAAAAGAATTTTCAGATATTTTAGTTTAAATTCGTACCTTGGCACTGACATCGAAACGGATCGGGACAATGGATTCTTGGGAGGCATCCTGAACAATCGGGAATATCTTTGGTCCATCTTCACTAATCACTGGAACACAGACACGACCACACACAACCTACCAACATAAGCAACTAACACTAAATAGAACAATTGCAATCTGATTAACATAAAAATTTCAGGTTTTAGCCTTAATAAAGTCGTTAGGGGCAAATTGCATCGTAACACCTGTCTCGTTCTAACGCACACCATATGATAATTGCGGAAAAGAGAGCCTAGATCGGATGTGTTTCGAAATCGGGTGTCGCAAGCATATGTTTGTGTTAATTAAACGCCGGGTTTATTCGTAATTGTTAAACATTGAAGATTGTTTCAATACAAAGAAAAGATTATAATATGATACATTAATTTTGGTTAATGACTTAGTGAAGCTTTTCATTAACTGTGGACCTTGGAGAAAAAGAAGGTAATAACAACTTTTACATACCAAATTGACTTTAAAGAAGACAATCTTTACGATAAATATTGAGTGACACATAATTTTAGTGTATATCCGTCTTTTAAATTTCCTTAAATCACAACATAATAAGTATGCCATATTTAAATCAACAAGTCGTTATAATTGAATCGTATTGACCACCAGCTCTTGATATTTTCAAGTACTGTAAAGCATCCAAAGTAGGGATTATTTAGCATGAAATATATCTTACAGTAAAGCTCTTAACCTAATTGAAAACTAGGAAGCAACAGATTTACGCTTAGGACTTAGGTTATATCTCTCGTATACACTTGATTTAGATATTCGTATCGCTGTTGCGACGCGATCCACGTCTCAGATAAAACGCGGTGCGTTTGAATCTTTTAACTTTGGCCGTTATATTTATGTGTAAGGGTGACTATAATTATGCAGCTGTAACAGTACCAAGCTGTAGACAATCTTGGAAGTGTCCTCCGAACGAGTTAACTAACTCGTACTTACGGAGAAAACTTCCAAGACGAGAGAGTAAAAGGTAAACGATATCCAAAATTATGGGATATACTGCTCATCCAACGATAGTTTGCGATAACGATAATAGTTTGCAAAACATGTACTAGCGACATAAAATATTCAATTGTATGTTAATAGTACTCCAAATGGTAAGAGATTTTTTTTTAAATCGCGCGCGTAGGTGCGTTGTAGGTAAATATGTTACATCTGTGTGATACAGACATCGCACCACCTTCGCACGTCTTTTAAAATCTACAGTCACACATGACCGCATGACCCAACGTTTTGCGTGGCAGTGTGTGTAGATAGTGACTATAGTTTAAATAAAATAAAAAAAATAGAAATCTTAAAATAAATAAATATCCATGCATCATTTACTACTATTCGGTACAATACTCAAATACTAAGTTAAGTTACGCAAATAGTTGCTGGTTTTTTTTTTCACTCAATTAGAAACCAATGGGTGTGAAGTGGCTAAGAAATAAAAATAAAATGTCCAATTACGTCGTACTGCGTAAGAATCGACGTTTTTACTTTTTTCCTTTCAAAAGTACTTTACAAACGATACTGTGTAAAAACCACAAACAATTGTTTAATCCGGTAGACAAAAGGAAAAATGGCTGATTTAAATTAGGTATTACGTGCGGTAAAAATATGCACTGCTACCTAGTAAGACCACATGATTATCTGAAAGAAGAATCATACTTATTTTCTTACCATACTCTTTGCTTCTTACTTTTTTTAAATGGAACGCAGTGCATTTATTTATACTTAGCCGCTATCGATTATAAATCGGACTCGATTATATAACTCGCCATAAATCCATACGAAACAATAATGTCGCCACCGACGCGTCGCCCGCGCGGACAATTTTGTACCGCACCGTTATTAGAGATGGTGTCCCCTGAATATTAAACACTCGATCAATAGCTGCCTGCGTAGGTACGAGTCGCATAACTGTTACTATGGATCTTAACCCAATTCGGCGTATGAGAAATTCCTTCGCTAGAATGTGCTGGGAATTTAGTTATATGGAACTTTGTTGAGGCAACAAATGCAAACAAGCTTGCGGCATGACGATGATTGATCTTCAAAAGCTTACGACGCTTACGCCTTACGGCAATACAGTGGCACTTTTCAGAAAGTAGCAGGTATTAGTTGCTTAAGATGATCTGCGTAGATGGTCATAACCCGATTCCTATGAATTTTCGAAAAAGCTGCATTTATATAATTGAAAAAATATTAATTCAATTATAGTTTTCGGTAAAAACACATGTTTTGTGTTTTTTTTTTTCAGTAAAAAGATCTTCCTGTCCTATCGGTAGAACTCAAATATCCGTTTTTATAGTAGTATATAATAATAGAATAATGATCATTGTGACACTATTCAGATGGAATGCATAAACTAACATAAATAGAAACAAAATTTACCATCCAAAGTTTTCTCAAAAATGTGTGAAAACTGAAAAAATATACTTAGGTTCATTCAAGTTTTTTTGAGAAATTAAATTTAAGGCGGTTGTATGACCGAAAGTGGCGCCCTTAGAGGTTTTTATTTAATAAGTTATTAATAGAAAATGATTTTAATAATGTTCATCGTGAGGATTTTAGGGCCCATGGTCTAGTATCATTAGAAGGTATCACTACATGCCCTCGTAGTCATTAGTAGAAGTAGATAGCAAATGTGTTAAAAACGGCCACTTTTAGCAGTTTTGCTATCTACTTCTAGCAGTGACTACGAGGGAATGTAACGATACCGTCTAAAAATACTGGACTGTGGGCACTAAAATCTCCACAATAAACATTTTTAAAATTGTGTATTAGAATTATAATATTAATTTGTGTTTTAAGTACACTGCATTATTTCTATTTTTTTATAGATGACAGTGATCTAACTAAGTCACCGTCCAAGGTACAATCGGCGGAATGTACACAGACAACACGTGAATGCCATATAGATGAGTTGGCTACATGAGCATGGGAAAATAATACGTCTCCGGTCCATAATTAGACGAACAGTACGTTTATTATAAGTTTACCGACTCTACACTCGCTAACGGCTGTATATTGTAGGATGTTAATGAAAAGTCAAAGGACCTCAAACAAATTATTCCTGTCGGCTGCAAGACTATTAAGTACCTATAGATAGAGGCATCCCAAATGATCTCCACGATGGTCGGTCCTAGGCTCCCTTTATTTAAAAATATCCTAGAGTCAGCTTGAAAGGTTTAGAACTGTCCAAGATCATTGCTGAAAGCAAATGGACCGTATGAATGAAAGATTGTTAATGCAAATAAATGATATATTTAAATAAAATAACTAACTACGGCTTTCTAGCTAATATCCAACCTTCTTCCCGTGGCGACCAGGGGCCTAATCGCGCAAATTTTCAACGATAAAACCAAAGCAAAATCGTTTCAGTTTCGTTTACAGAAAAATACCCAATTTAGTTTTGTTAATGTTGTTGAATACTTTGCTTAAGGAGTCTAGGAT
This sequence comes from Agriphila straminella, assembly GCA_950108535.1. Classification (NCBI taxonomy): domain Eukaryota; kingdom Metazoa; phylum Arthropoda; class Insecta; order Lepidoptera; family Crambidae; genus Agriphila; species Agriphila straminella. The sequence continues at coordinate 4,651,082 of OX467306.1, read as the reverse complement.
TACAATCTGGGACAATTTAAGTGAAAATTATGAAGCTAAATCAAAGATTTTTAGGTAAATATAACCTAAATGACAACGTGACGTTTTTGGTTTTATCGTTTAGAATTACCGCGATTGGGCTCCAAACAGCATAACGTTCCGTTACAAATTGCTTTATTTCAAGTTTTTGTACTTAAAGCTCTGTTATCATATCACCTATTGTATGCCTACGTGTGTTTCTTTATTTATTTAAAAAATCGTGGAATGTTAACAAGACCTCGAGCGAGATCTATTTTAGAACTACATTACTTACATTCGTATAAAACAACCTTTTTACTATTTCGTTAACAATTAATGGCCGTTTATCTGAAATTTATTGTTTTAATTAACTGTTTAGTAGTGATTACACCTACGTATCAGACTCTTAAGAAGCCTTCTATCAGTCAATCAGGTTCTGCAAAATGGTTTTGTTCTTTTTCAAACCATTACAAATAGGGCATGAAATGCTTACAAGTCCAGTTATGTCATTTGAATCATTACTTACAAATAAAAGCAAAAAGGTTTTTATTTTACTTTAACAAAATTTTCATTGAGGAAAGTAATTAATTTATTTTTTAACTTAGAACTACATAGTACAGGGGCCCTCTTTAACTACTCATTTTCATTCGACATAGCAAAATCCGCATTTTTTTAATCGCTCGTTGGTCAGTAAGTAGTTGTCAGTGTAGTAAAGTAACACTTAATTATCCACAGATCATACAATAAATGAACCCGGTGGCCAAAACTGGAGCAAACTGTTATTTTATTATCTACATATTTTTGTATTATCTACATATATTGTTACTGTATTTTATTATCTCTACATATTGTTACTACATCGACCGACGCCGTCACCAGGGGGGTAATTACGTAACTTTGTTGCAATCAACTGTGACAGAAATCGCAGTTACATCGCTGCTTTAGTAAGAACCAATGTGACAACTATCTTAACTAAAGCAGCAATGCAACTGCGCTTTCAATCGATTTACAACAAGCGCAACAGACTTACGTAATCCACGTACGGGTGATAAGTTTGTGTTTTTCGAGTGCGTGTTGTCAATAAACCGCATACAATGAAAATGAGTAGCTTGCCGCCTTTCAAAATAAGGGCCCCGTAACACATGAAGTGGTAAGTTAAGGAAAACTCTACTTTCATCTTTTTTTTACTAACAATTCAGAGCGTGACTAGTATTTTTACAATTGGCATCACACAAAACTATAAACATACTAATAAAGTAAATGTGTGTCAGTATGTAGTTATAGTCTCAAACATCTACAAAATTACTTTCAGTTTAAAGATGACCTTTACATTTTGTAGTTTGGTGTTTTCAAATTGAATCTACTCATTTATATCACGTTTGTCGTTGCCTCTCTAGGCAATAAGTACTGACACCTAAGTAGGTGCCTAAACTTTACATTCGATATGGCAAATCTGTTTGTTATTAAAAAAAATCTTAAAGAAGTAGGTACTCCTTTATTCTCGAAACTTCTAGACCCCATATCCTGTTCGTTGATGTATTTTTATATCAGACAGCCAATTTCACTCGTTCAGTATTCACGGCGGCATATCGACAGTTCTGCTTTATGCCTATCACGTTAGGGCCGCCGTACACGTCATAGAGCTATCCGTACGCTCCGATCAATTAGGTAAGCATATTTTGTAACAGACCTTAGGATTGGTTTTACTTTATCGATTAATAAACATCGATATTGTGATTTTTAAACTTTTAAATTTTTATGCATTCACAATGCTATTTTTATATTAAGATTATTAATATAATTGAAAAATATTAGAAAAAATCGACTCACCCGTAGCAGCTCAGACGGGACTCGTTAATATAAAAATAGCATTGTGAATGCATAAAAATTTAAAAGTTTAAAAATTATATGGCTATTTCATCTTAATCGATTTGTCTAGCACCTGTAAAGGTGTTGCTTTCGAATGTCGAAGTAATTCTCTTCACATTGATGAGATGGCGCTGGCCTACAGCGTAAAAACGTGAAAAGTATTAGAAAATTTCGCCAAGCTCGCTAGCGACTCGGTAGCATAATTGGTTAGTGCATTGGGCCGGAATCCTAAGGGTGCGGGTTCGAGTCTCGTCTGAGCTGCTACGGGTGAGTCGATTTTTTCTAATATTTTTCAATTATATTAATAATCTTATTGTGATTTTTACAAGAACAAAAAAAACTTATTATTGGAATATCCAATCGAAAATTCAATAAGTGACAACAATATTCTTACAACGTGTACAAAACAACGCTTAATGCCGAATATGGCAGATAGGGACCATCAAAATGAACAACTTTTACTGTGAGACCAACTCCGAAATCGCAACAAAACAGATGTTTTATACTTTTGATATTTTCGTTATTTTTTTTAATGAAACAGCTGTTTTTTTTTTTGAGATTTCAGTGTTGGTTCCATAGTGAAAGTTGTTCAGTTTGATGGTCTCTATCTACCATAGGGCATTAGGGGTTTTTGTAACACGTTAATGCGTTACTTTCGAACATCAAATTCACCTAAATAGGTATTGTAAATGCTTCAAAATCCACTAATCTGCTAAGTTACAAGAAAGCACGAAAACAATCCAATAAAATTGTCCATCAGCCATTTTTGATGTCCCCACTGCTGGGGAACAGGCCTTCCTTATGGGTGGTAAGGAGGATGGGCCATAACCCACCACGCGGGTTCAATGCGGATTGGTGGGTGTTAACGACTGCAAATGCAGCCGAAACGAACGGCTTAACGTGCCTTCCGAAGCACGGAGGAGCTCGAGATAATAAATTTTTGGTCACCCATCCCATGACCGACCCTTGCGAATGTTGCTAACTTCCGCAATCGCTGGGCCAGTCGCTAAACCACTGCGCCACCGAGATCCATCCAATAGAATGAACCATTGAAATATATACAACTATTTATCAGTACGATTTTAAACGTCACGTGGAAAAAAAAATAGACAATTTTTTTTTAAAAGCGCCCTCTATATTTTGTAAACGCTACATTGAACTGCATCGACTGCACCGGATTCCGCCGCCACAATCGGACAGTACACGCTCGTTCTAAGAACCACGCTTTATTGTGCGCCGACGCATGTGCGAGCTGCATTTTTAGGTGCAGTTGCTTCATAGACAAATTGATGACGATAAGAGAGAATCCTGCTTTATATTGGTACTTTTGAAGAATGTATGAAATAAATAATAGACTAAAATCACTGGTATTAATCGCGTTAGTTATAAGTGATATGAATTTTTACACACCTACCTAAATTCACAACGCAACGTTTCGATTCGACCGAGTTGCATCGGACCACATCAGCCCGCGACCACGGCCCAAACTCGGTCGAAACGTCGTGAATTTAGGTAGGTGTGTAAATGCCTATCACTACAATAACGCGTTTAGTATTTGTGATTTTTTAAATCTAACAAAATTCAACGCGTAAACTTAAAAGTGTAAATTTTTTTAAAAATTATTAGATTTTAATTATTAGATTTTTTAAAAATACTAATAATATGGGAAAGCACCGTGCACCGTTTTATTCATATGCGGTAAGTGTTTGTTGTCGCGCTGACTATGTAAATATAAATAGTTTTGCCTGAATATTACACTTAAAATGCAACTCTTTTAAACATTTAAGAGTTAAAATATCACTTCTGATTCTTCTTCGGTTGATAATACCATATTCAGAACTTAGACCTTGCTTCGGTAGTGAAAACGGTGACTCACGGATATCTAAGAAATTGGACAGATTATAGTGGACTGCTCTTGAGTATTCCTCTTTACTAACAAATGAAAAATTAGGATTAATAATAGAATCAGAGGTGTGGATTCCAAGAAGTGTCGTATTCTAAGGGTTAGGGGGCGTGGATTCCTTGTTACTCATTTTGAAATTATAATTCTCACGTGTGTCTTGCAGCTCGAAAGGTGTTTGTAACACGAACTTGATGCTTACCTGAATAAAATATTATACATTATTTTTTTATTCATATTATAAATAAATATTTAAAAAATAGTTTTAGTACCTATGACTTATTTTTAATACTGGTACTTAAAAAAATGACAAGATAGAATAAATAGCAAGAGGTCATTGCCTTGTAACGAAAGATTTACAGTTTTCAGGTTCTTATTAAAGTTTTTCAGTCCACAATAGATTTAAATACTAGTTTTTACTTTGACTTGCGTTAGGAAAGTATTGTCAAACAAATTAAGTTTCTATTCTCGAAATAACAAAGTCGATACTGTTTAGAACCTCAATATCTGACTTTACGCTGCAACATTTTTTATTTACAATACTTTTTAGACAGTGTTTAAACAATTTGTAACTACATTCAAAAGAGAAAATTAACTGAAATAGCAGCTTTTTATAATATATATACATGAAAATGTTTATAAACTTACTCTATACCTATACAGAATGAAAACAGCGTAATATTTTTTTTTAGTAACTAAACAAAAAACGCAAAGATGGACTCTGGCAGGTCCACATCATCATAAAATAGTCTACTATAGGTGCCGGCACGAATCTTGAGCTGTGAGAGAAATTGGAGGGGATGACTGCGTATTATTCCTAAATTATCTTTTAATAACTTGTATTTTATTTTCAGTAGCGCCATCTTTACGACCAATACGTCAATGCCACGTTAGATGCACATCCGAACGTAACTGTACGCTTCATAAATCATTATGCAACGATGCATCGCATCATAAAATTTGTATGCATATGAATCGATTATTCGATACTTTCACCACACTATTGTACGATACGAACAGTAAATCAACTGTGAAAATTGAGTTTTCCGTTCTACATAGGTACATATAACAATGATGTTATTATTGACATAACAAATTATGGCGATGCAACATGAAAAATTTCAAAATAAACTACATGAGATGTTGTACGCTGTACCAGAATAATTTTAAAAGAAGTTTTAAAAAAACTTGACTTAGGACAAAATGTAGACAGACCTATTAATCCATCTTCATTTTACCTTTTCTCGAATACTGACCTAATTTGTGAGAAAAAATACCTAATCATCCAAATAATATGTTTTTTCTATCTTATATTATTTTATTTTATAGAAATAACATGAATTACCTAATATACCTGAACAACAAAACGATGTACTACCTAAGTATATCATTATTTTTATCTTTCCTTTTCCAATTGTATTATTTCTTACAATTTATTTTCAGAAAGAACAGGATTTCCTTCAACTCTGTTTTTTGCTTTTATTACGAATTACGTTACCATGCTCATTTTACTTTCATTTCTAACACTGTCCTACTATCTAACTATCCACTATGATTTAGAGTTCAGCCGTCCACTTATAAACCGGTCAATTTGAGATAAACAGCTTATCTTGCATCGAAACATAATAATCCAGTATCATCTTAAGTTAGCCACTTGCTTTTTTATCCGAATGTTGTCCGTCAACGTCACGCCTCGCTTTAAAATGATTAATAACCCCATCACCAATCAATTATGTATTCTAACTCAATATATTTAGGGTTCAAACGCCTTTGAGAATTGCGGAGTACCTTTAATATGCTAAGTTATAGATGTGTTTGATACATTACAGGTATTTAGTGCTGTGTGTCGGGAAAGTTAGTGTAATACATCGATACAGCTGGTTTTGATTTGAATATTTTATTATAGCAGGTTCGATTAAGTAAGGATTCGCTTTAATTATTCAAGGAGAACATGTTGCAATAAAATATTTTGAAAAAACATTTTGATTGAAGGAACTAATAATTAGTTATTTTTCTGATAACAGTTAATGGATACATAGGTAAGAAGTAAAAAACCAATTTTTTTAACCTTCAATCAAGAATACTCTGGATGTCCGGTCAGAGTCTCAAAAATGGCACCTCAAATAGCGTCCCACTTACAAAGAGGGCCTCATTTTGCACAAAGTAAGTGATAAAAGATGTGTTTTTGAATAAAATAAATATTATTTTGTACAAAATAAGTGATATAGTTAAAATGTGAGTTTGTACAAAATAAGAGGTGATTATGTACAAAATAAACGCCAAGTTTGTAAGTGGGACGCTATTTGAGGTGCAATTTTTGCGTACTGTTTTAGTTCGTGAAACGTTATCTAGGATATTCTTGATCGAAGCTCATTTCTAATAAGAAAGAAGCTAAATACCTTAACCGACGGCAAACACATATTTTTTATAGTATTTCACCGTCTTAGATAAAATTAAAAAGGAAACCTAGTAAAGGACGAGAGTCCAAGAAAATGATAATTTTATGAATATGAATAGAAAAATAAAAATAAGTATTATTCTTCTCAAATGTCCCCGATTCATCTAAAACTGTATTACGATCATGTTGGAATCGGCGAGAGTGGATCATGCTGCGCTTGCGCACGACTCCATTTAGTTCCGCTGAGTATAGCTTACATTGGACTTGCTTCCGGTACTACCTATTGTATACTCATATAAATTCTAATATCAACTTAATCTGTGAAGTGATTCAAATTTTAAAATTATACACTTCCAATATTGTGGTTAAGTATGTTCTTTTTGACCGAGCGAGTGAGAAGCGCGAGCGAAGCGTCTCCGTTTCAGCTTGGGTAAAATTGCTTTCGTATGTCTGTCACGTCCAGCTGTCCAACTGTCCGACTGTTCTCCTCTACAGGTCGCATTCCTCAACCGATTCTAGTGGAACTTTATGAGCAGATTCGATTAATTAAATAGTTTTTTTGCCGATTCAGTTTTTTTTTTCAAAATGGCGGAGATACAAGTACTATATTATTTTAGTTCTGTGGAAAAAATCGCATTCATAACTAGATAACGTATAAAACCACGTAGAAGCAAAAATCTGGGTCATTCTGCAAAATGAAAGACTGTCAATTGAAGAAAAAAAGAATAAAACAACGAATCACGTTCTACAATTTTCCGCTTTTCATTTGTTTCAAGTTTAACAATTTGGCGCAACACTTTTCAAATGATATCTGACCTACAATAACACTTTTGTAAATGCCTGTATTTTCCATGATGTTTCATCATAATTTTATTTATTTATTTATTTAATTCTTCATGCACGTTGTACATAGGCGGACTTAATGCCTTAGGCTTTTTCTACCAGTTAACCTTAGGGTGATGTGGAGATAGTGATGTGGTAGGGTGCACAACCAGTGTAAAACAAAAAGAAAATAAATTATATAAATAGTTAATATGAATAGAAATAATATAAATTTGGATTGAATTAATCTTGGACTTAGGCCTCTAAAAAGGTACTCGTTTATTTTAACAAAATGTTATTGCCTAGAAACTCAACAATACCTATGATATTGACTAATTAAAAGTTATATTTTTTTTAAATAGTATCTACATATTTCAAGCATAATGCTTCCGTCATCGAAAGGTCTCATAACATTTTTTTTTCAACCTATTCGACCTTTCGCTCAAAATAGTTAATTGGAGTCTCACAAGAGAGCGATTGGTGAAGTTGCATTGGTAACTAATTTGACCTTTTATCTGTTTTAAATTAACTTTAAGAATGGCTCAATAAAATGTCAGTATAATCATTTTTTTTATTACAACTCAATGTTGAATAGCTTGTTAGTACAGGTTTAAATTTATTATCAAATTTCCCACATGATGTATAAGTATTTGTTGAAACATGAGAACTTGAATCCAATTGAGTGATTAACATTTAACATAATATAAAGTATGAAATCATTTCCTTCTAATAATAAAGTCCTATAATATAGGTTATATATGTCGTAGGGTAATAGTATACAGTCAAAATCAAAGTCAAAATGACTTTTGAATCGTCTATATTGTTTTCCTACCACCCGTTCCAGACTTTTTCTTTCAAAGCTGATTGTCCAGATTTTTTATATATTATATTATTTTCCCGTGACCTTCACCATCTGGTATGTATTGATGTATCTACATATGCAACCGCCGTTGAATGAGGGCACCGTATGACTCATCGTCGCGAAGATCCTTGGGGGAAGCCTATGCCCAGCAGTGGACGTTGTGCAGCTAAGACCCTGTCCAGAGCTACGCGACAATGAGAAGTGATTCGTTATACAATGTCGCTTAAGACCAGCGATGTCATCAATGTGTGCAATACAAACAGCAGTGTAACCAAAATTGCGTATCCATCGCGGCGAATTCACCCTCTCTGGACAAGGTCTTACATGATAAGATGATGATGCTAAACAAGTATTATTATCACGTTCATTAATACCAAAAGATGCAACATGTCGACACACATGTTACGTCGAAACATTCTTATTTTCACTTTTGATCCTATCAGCTAGTCCGAAATTGTTTTATGATTTATGGTTAATCGGCTTTACTTCGACGGGTTTCGGTTTGTTAGACAGACATAAGAACCTGTTTGACCATGTTTACATCTTTATTTTAACACGGTCTATAAGGTCCAAATTATCATTAGAGAACAAGAGGAATGTGCCAATGAAATGAGTTACTTAGTTTCGTTGAAGAAACAATGTGTACTTGTAATGATTGTTCTACATTTACAAAATTATCAATTTTATTAAGAAAAAACATTCAAAAACCTTGGAGACAGACAAACCACATTGGGGACACTAATTTCAAATTTTACATAAATGTTAAGACTGAAGGTGAAAACGAATTTCATCTGAATATCTTCGAAACCGTGACCCCTATGCCTGTGTCTCATACCGGTGTTCAATAAAATGATAGAGATATAACAACAGATTTTCTTCAAATATTTATTGCATCTCACTTAACGAACGTAATAAATTCAGGCAGACCTAATGTTATTCGAGATCGCACTCATGTATCGCTAGAAAACATATTTCACAGGACTCATCCTGCCTGACTAAGGCGCTATCATGTTAGGAATCTTTATTTGTTGAAAGTTGTCGGGTTTGCAACTCAATACCGTATAATTCTAATCGTGTTAGGTTTGTCAAATAATTTTGTTGTCTCCTGTACAATGAGGTACTTATTACTAGTGCCTAACTAAACGTCACACTTAAGTTTTAAGAATTAGTACTTTCTTTTAACTATTTCTTCGTTTAAACGAGTTTATGTACATTGTACATATATCTCATAATCGATTGCTAAATTTTAATTAAATGTATTATTTTTATCTCTGTCATTATGACCAAGATTTAATTTAATATATTATAAAATATATATATTCAAAAGAGTTAATATTATAGCATGAATAGGTTTTAGGTGCGCCCACTAAAATAAAAAGTTTTAACTCGATATAAAACGCTTTTCATTGTTCCCCGCGGAAGGCTTGGCGCATCTCCGTGGGTTATTCGATTCGTTATGTCAATGAATGGACGATATTCAATAACGCTTTTATGGCGGTTCAGTTGTAAAGCTTAACCAATTGCCACTTTCTCGTGTTGTTATAAAAAACGGCCACGTTTTTACAAAAGTGTCTCACAGCGTCATATTCAATTAGCTGACAACGGACTTTTCTAAATATTCAACGCTTTCTTTGTAAGGACAGAGTTTCGACATAGTTCTGTGCACGAGAATTTCACAGTGGGAACATTCCGAGAGTATTTGGAAATAAAGAAATTATATCGTGAGCGACGACACTTTTGTGTAATTTTTTGTTGGTTGCGTTTCGGGTCGTTGTGGTAAAAGTTGAAGGGCCAAAGTTTCACAACTTCTCTGGAAAGATCTTTCGGCAATTCATTTTAAAACTTTTGGAAAAATCCTTTAAATTAAAACACGTATCAATTTAGAAATTAGATGAGATTAGTTTCTTGAGAAAAGCACAATGCAAGTCTCGTGCGGCAAGTAATTTACATCTCGCCTGTAATGTACTATTACCCGTCAATTAATACACATAATAAAATAACACAGTAATAATGAAATATTAACTGCCATTTTATCCTGAAGTGTATTAAGAAAAGTTTGAGTTGCTAAAGCTTAAGCTTAAGCTCCATAAATTGTAGGTCTGTAAGTTATTTTCGTATTTTGGAAACCAGTCAATATAACATAATAATATCAGGGTCTTTATTCTACATACGTGATAGTATTAAAAAGTTCGTTTCCTGATCAATCTGCACCGGAAATCGAACCCGGTATTTCGATCGGTGGGCGTGGTCACTCGGCCATGAAGGTCGTCTCATATTATTTATTACCATTTATGTATTTCTTACATTTTATCTGAAGGTAAAGATTGGATAGTAATTCAAATCATGGTTGAATTCGCACGAACTAGAAAAACATTTTTTTTTGCTTTCCACATGCATAAAAATATTCTTTTAGAAATATCAACTCGTTCCCATAAACAATAATCATAGTCACATCACTCACGATAACTTATAAGCAAATCAGTAAGATCAGCATTAATAGTAACAAGGTGTAAAATTAAACAGCGTTTTGCGATTGTTACGTTAAAATCGATCTTGCTAGATCGTTAGAGAAATATGAATTTCTCTACATTTCTCTGCTGCTTTCCATTGAGGTTGAATAACCGTGCGTCTGCGCATCTTGCAATTACGTCAATGCACGTTAACGCACGGCATTATGGTTTAATAAACCACACTTAAAACGATTTTTTTCACTTATTTTAGATAATAATAACGATATTTCATTATCATAATTTTTAAAAGTAGAAAATATTATGAATAAATCTTTATAAAAAAATATATATACTTATAAATGAAATACTTTAGTAGTAATACTATTAGTTTAGGTTTGATTTTTAGAATGTGATTTCAGAAACCGAGTATTAATTAGTGACACATTTTATGAATACGGCCCATTGTATTGGGTTTTAATTTATCTCTACTATTTAACATTCAATTTCCAATAGTAATGGCTTTGAAGACATATAATGACATACTTAGAATCTTTATAGTAATTTATTTTAAAGTGTCGATGTAAATTTAAATAGCTTAGCGTTCTACATACTGTGAAAGTCTTGAGCTAATTTCATAGGCTTTTCTAGTAGTGAAATTGTGGGGTTTCTCTAGCCACAGAACTGATTTTGCGGCTACCAATAGATATAATGGGTGCAAAATGATTGCGGATATAGTGGTTAAGATTATGGCAAGCTACTTTCATTACTGGGGCACCTTATACCTATCCTATAACCAATTGAACTAATGAGGAATTGGTATACGAAGATAGAATAATGATTGTCAATCAGGGATAAGAAAACCTTAAAGTACTCGTTACATAAAATATTTTCATGAATAAAAATAATGGGTTTGAAATAAGGTTTGTAAGAAAAAGAAAAGTTAGAAGGATTGCTTTTAAATAAATCAATATATTGCGCACAAAGTGTCGAAAAAAGTTTTTGTACTATAGGGATTGCTGTATTTTAAAATGTTATTTGCTTCCAAGTGTTAAACCAGTCTTACAACCTTACTACTTACACAATATTGAAATTCAACTTAATGAATGTCTTAAATATCTCATAGTTCACGTAGTTCATTATTAAATACCAGAGATGCAAAAGAGATAAGTACTTATTTATATCTGCAATATTATTTTAATCAGAACAAAATCTATCATTATAAAATTCCATAGAACGGTGTGACGAAATAATATTATATGATAATAACAAAAAAAATTATACAATTTAATCTAAGTGTATCATCGCGCTATTCAGATGACATTTAAAACATTCTTTGAGATTTCAGATAGTGATATTATGTAACTTTTATGAGGATATAAGTATTATTAGATTCTTAAAGAAGCAATAAAACAAAACTTTTGTCAAAATCTTTATCAATAACTTGATTATAATCAACGAATAAGATCCAAGGTAAAAACGATGATAGATTGTATTTCGTTGTGTTTCATTTGCTATTTTGAAAAGCAAATGAAGCATTGTTTTTAAATGATATTATTACATTTGTCTTGCTTTTATAATAATCTATAAAAATAAAAATGAATCGCCGAAATGTATGTAAGCGCATAACTTTAGAACGACTCCATCAAATTATAGATACCTATTTCTTTTTGTGTTTGTTATTATCAGGACAAGGTTATAAAAGAAAAATAAAAAAAAATGTACGGAATTAAATTATATTTCCCTATTCCTTCATTTTAAATTAAATCTCAATATAACTAATAGATGGCACCACCCGTGCGAAGTCGGGGTGGGGCAGGTAGTATCTAATAAAACCCTGAATATGAACTGTGAAGATTAGTTAACTATAACATTCGTTAGTAACTCATTAATTAAGATGTAAAGGTTAAATAAGCAATCAATCATTTTTAGTGTAATTAACAAAATATCATAGGTTCACATATTATATCTTGAGTTATAAAGATCACGACCGACTCGCGTGATTTCAGCTGTGTGTGATTGAGAAAACACACTGATTTAATTAATAATATTGACTTAATTATAACTACATCTACTATGATGTATAAAACAAGCCAACCGGTTTTGGATGCGGCATAAATCGAGCTCGACACAAAAACAAACAAAAAAATACCTGCCTACGTCAAATAGTAGATTGTTATACAAGACGCTAAAATGACCCATTGCATACGAGGTAGTTTTATTCCCGAGCTTTAGCGAGGGAATAAATAGAAACCGAGTTACAATGGGTTTTAGCGTCGTGTGTTACACTATACTTTTCACTACGATTGCGAGAAAATAAAATATAATATTAAATAGTTTATACCTACCTACTTCCGTAAACGAATCCACTCGTTTTTCTATCCGCCTACATCATAAACTTTTTGTACAATATTTAAATAAATGATTTGGGCTTGACGGCAAAAGATTAAAAGTATTGCTTTCCTAATACAGTCACACAATTTAATCAGATTGTAATTATAGAAAAATTCTAAAGATTTCGCGCCATGGTACCTTTTATAATTTCTGCTGTAGCAGCAAAGCAACACAAACACGCATTCTACGATTCACTCTGTGCACAGAGTAGGTATAATAAGTCTATGATTTCACCGAAGTTTAGTTCCATTTTCAAAAATAGAATGAGAAACAGTATTAAGTCGAGCGAGTTTTTATGCGTGATTATGAATAAAGACTTTTTCGTTTTAGTAGGCTCATTGGTAATAGACAAACATTAAAAAAGATAAAACTTTATCCCCTAGGGGTTATTTTGCTATTTTATCTCGCCTCTTGTACGTTACAATGACGGACTTTTTGAGCAAGAGGAGTGAAAATATCCTTTAAACTTTGTTTTAAGTAAAATATTATGTATTTAGATACAAACAGATTGTTTACGAACTTAATTTTCAAAATAAAGCCATATTAATAAAAAGGTATAATTATAAAATGAAAATTCAATATGACACTTTCGGAAAGACAGCGCGTTTTACTTTTACTATTATTGCAGTCTTACATTCAGTAATTATTTCCTAAAGTTTCCTTTTTAAGGGGTATTATTGAAATTATTAATCTTGCACAAACTCATCATAAAAGCACTACGTCATGACAGCAACGAATATTACATGTGATAAAATAAATAGAAATTATTAATCTTGCTTGCACAAACTCATCTTAAAAGCACTACGTTATGACAGTAACGAATATCATTGAAAATAAATAAATAATTATTAGCCAAAATCATACACATTGTTCTGATTCCAAAGTAAGTAGCTATAAGCACTATGTTAGGGAAATCAGAGATAACTTTAGATCTCAGATAATTGTCAAAGATCATTGTCTACCTTGACCCGAAGATCGAGCCCGGGACCTAAGAGAAACCGGCGTGCAAGCCACTCGGCCACTGTGGTCATCAATTTAAGATATTTCTTTTGACCTAAATAATAAATTAAAAAATATGCCGCATCCATACTGGAGTACGCTCTGCCGCTTCTTGCATTACTGAGGTCGTAAAAGCTTGAGGTCGTCCAGTTGTACCAAAATAAGAATAACTAGTTTCCCAAATGTCACTTTATTATAAAATCGTTCGGTTGCGTTCGCGCCATCCGTGCCCGCCGTGTCAGCTGGCAACAAGGACTTGATATTTTTTTGTTTTTTAAATTCCCATTAATGCAAAGAAGTTTAATTTCACAAATTTTATGGTGCCTGGTTTTATTTTATTGTTTTAGAAACTGCATACGGTACGGTTGCAGGATTTCTTGATTATTTTTTATTGCAAAAATAATATTTAAGGCGTCTTACAAATGGACATGGTCGCATATTGTTGTTTTGTCTTATAAAATGAAAATTGAAGTACCTATCAAATCAGAAATAAAAGAAATTAAAAAATATTTTTTTATTTTCTACAGTAGCAATCGTGACTGTTGAATGCACTAAAGCAATAAAAAATTATGACACGAACACAATAGCGCTTATTGAACATCTTGTAAACCTTTTCACGCCTCGAAGAGTGCATTCAAATGTTTCCCATTTAAAATATTACGGATCACTTTTTAACAGGTTTCGGTTTAATTAAACATTTGATTAATTAGCTGTTGCTCTAACTATAAACATTGGTTTATGATTTATTTATTTGGATACCAACGCTATAATAAAAGCCTGCTCCATAGGTTCCGAATGTATGTTCAACTAGCTGCCGCCCGCGACTTCGTCTGTGTGCCGGGCTTTTATTATAGTTATTTTTCTACCCTAGGGAACGGTATTTTTTCTAGATGTAATCGATGATCCTTTTCTGTATTCCTGACAACGTGTATGCAAAATTTTATGATGATCGGTTGAGTAGTTTTATGCCTGAGAGCGTAACGTTAAAAATTGAACAGATTGTGTGTGAAATTATCTGTTCGGAACCTATGAGACTGTCCCAAATGTCTCTATACTAATAAAAAAAAGCCGTCCTTTAATTATTAGCCTACTTATTTCAAAAATATAATTTTGTTTTAAAAGTACTTAAAACTTTTAAAAGATAATTGATAAAAAACTTTACCAATGTTTAAATCCGGAATCATCTGCCTCTACGGACTTTTTTTTTAAATAGAAATCTAGACACAGTTAATTTATTTATTAAGTTGTTTTTTAACAACACTGACGTAATATGTGTTGCATTTGATTTTAATCTTACATTTATTTTACTATCATCTAATAAAAACTGATAGAACTTGTTTCCTTCTTTAATACTAATGAATGAAATATTACCGTTTCTCAAATTATAAAAAGTCATTTATTTTCACGTTTGTCATGAACTTGTTTTTGATATTTTTAAGATTTAATTAATAAATATAAAAAAAAAAATTCACATCTGCAGCACGAATAGAGTACTTTTGGTAATAACTCGCAGTAAAATACCTTTTTGCTGCGAGCGCAAGTTTCAAACACAGACCATACAACAAGTACTTAGTGGTTTCAAATCACTTAATTTTACTCACGCTCGCTTTTGCTTGATTTTGCTGCGGGTTTTCTCGCTGGTAGAGGTGAAAAGGTGTATGCCACGAGAGAATGATTTTGCTCGTGCAAAAAATAACTTTGCTCAATTGTTAAACAATTTTTGTTATATTTCAAATGATAATTAAGAAAAAGGAAGTTAATATTTTCGTCGGTCTTCAAAACCAGTTTCCAACTTTTTTTATTTTCTGATCTTTTAAAATAAGGCTTTGATTGACATAATTTATGGCACCTATATAGATCCGCTTCGTAACATAATAATTTATGCAAATATGCGATTAGATAATCCTTGAGGACAATAAAAATGTTTCAACTTGAATGTCATTAAAAAAAACTTAGTTAAGTTTGTGTCATCGGCTCTTTTAGTTGTGAGTTGTGATCGAATGATTTTTAAATTCCTATAACTTAATTCCTATTAAAAGCTATTTTTTACTAAGTATTTTTAAATCAATTATAAAATTTTGATAAGTATACACTCTTTTCTTTATGAATTTTTAAAACCGGGTCAAGTTAAGTTATGCCTGTCAAAGTGAAATCTTTATTTCTTACGCTTGACAACTGATTTGACCGTTTGACACCTTTCAATGTCAAATTGTGTCTTAAAAAACAAATAAATGACCAATGCTTTTTACACTATGCAAGGACGCCATTGTAAGATAATAAAAATAAACAATTGTAAGCTTAATTAACGATGTTTTAGCCGCAAGCACATAATTTATATTTTGTCTTTTTACTTACACATCGACATACATTGACAAACACTGATGTAAACGTCAAAACGGTACAATGGAAACCATGGCAACCACAGTATCGCCACCAATGGAAATAAATCAATTACGTTTTATCAAGGGTTTAGATTAAAAGTTTTGATGATTTTGCGCAAATAAAAGACTACAAACAAAACAAATGACAGTAGCGTTTTGAATAATTCTGCTAATGTTTACGTAACAATCATGTCTCATTAGAACTTTCTTCTTGTCAGTTAAAATATGTCCTGATTGAGTGGTAGGTGATGATAGAAGTAGTTACTACATTGCTGGTCTGTTTGAATTAAATAACATTTTCATTATCATTTACTAATACACAAAAACCAATACTATTAAAACACTATTGTGACACGATTTTTACAATAAAGTAGTCGAGTCGAGAGCGGACCTTTTGTCTAAAACACACAGTTTTTTATTTTGTGTCATGGTGATCAAACATGTTTTATGGGAGTAGGCTTCCCGGCCCACAAACAACGGAATGATAAAGTAAAAAATATTTAATTCCAACCGTTTAATTGATTGGTAGCCGCAATCGTTTATAGCTTGTTACATTAGAAACACATTGGTTTTTAATTGATAATCTTTATGACTTTGAATTTGAAATTGCTTTTGTTCCTTTTTGTATTGCGTAACGTAACGTTATGTTTTGTTCTTGAGACAAAAAACTTAACATGTGTTACGAATATATTTTTAGAGCTTTCGCGATGATTTAAAAAAAACCGTAAAATAAAAAAATTGAAAAAAATAAAAAAAAATGTGACTCGAATAAATATTCGAAACTGTTTCCTAATTTAAACTTTCTAGTGCACCTAGAACTTTTTCTTTCAAGCCACAGACTAACAAATTACAAAGGAGAGTTTCTAAGACACAGGCTGTCTACAGTGATGCACTAACAACCTTATAATTACAGTATATCAGTCATAGAGTTTCTAATGTCAGGACTGCAATGTTGATTACTCTTCGCAAGTTTTTTTTGTCTGAAACCAGTTATTTAACTGGCGTCATAAAAACCAGCCGCTGAACCTCACTTTCATTTTATACAATGGGTAGTCTCGCGCTGACATTTCGGTATATTTCCTAAAAGTAGTGCGTGATACTTTTTGTTGACACTTTTGTTTAATTAACGTCAAAAGTGTGCCAGCACCTATAAAGCCCGCCACATACAGACGGAATCTGATTCGGAATTCGGAAAGGGAATATCGATAATGTATGAAAATTTCTAATGGAAAATAACCGCATTTATGTGGTAAGTCCATAGATTTGTATGGATTTGCTGCGTTCGCAATGATTCCGTTTCGAAATTCCGGAATCAAAATTCCCTCTGTATGTGGTAGGCCTAACGTACTCTTTGGAACTGGCCTCTAATCGCGCTAATTTTCAACGACAAAACCAAAGCTAAATCGTTACCGTATTAGTTTCGTTTACAGAAAAATACTCGCTTTTTAGTTTTGTTAAAATTTTTGAATTTTATCGTTCAGAATTACCACGATTGGGCTCCTGTACTATACAATGTAACTAGTGGTTTATTAGGATAAATAGTTTGATATTTATTATTTTAATGATAACAAGATGAACTCTTGCAATATGTTTGGCAGAAAAATAAACTATGCATTATAATAATGTGAACCATTGCTGTTACTAATAACAATAAAACCAGAAAAGTAAAACTTTTTGCCTATTTTGTTAGTGTGTTACATTTTCCTTAACTAAGGACAAAATAAGTGTCTAACAGCAATTAATGTCTCAAGCTCTGCTTTTATAGCTCAGTACAGTGCAAAACAAAATTTGGTCAAAACATCACTTATCCATTTAGAACAATATTATGCATTCAAAACTATCTTTAAAATTAGTACCTAACTACTTATTAATTTCATTATTATGAAGTCTTGCCTGATTTATAATCACGATTACAGCACAATTCTTTCATCATTTCATTCTTTTTCTCTGATTGTAATATAATAGGTAGTCAAGATAATGCCAAAAATACCTATATAGGTTTTTTCGTAATACCAGAATCATGTTTCAAAGAGAAGCTTCGAGCAGCAAGCACTATACACGCTTAAATTTTAATCATTTTGGTTCCCGCAGTGGGGTGGTTCGAAAAAAAAATCATGAGTACGTATGCTGAGGAACCACCCCACCGCGTGAACCAAATGATTAAAATTCCACGCTGTATAGTGTCTAGCTAGCACATTAACCGGGTTGATTTAAGCAGCGCAGCGATTGTCATACTTTCAACAGCTGCAGCTAACAGTCCCCCGGCTGGGCTGAGTGTCGCAAGATCAGCGCGTGCGCAGCGCTGATCGCTAATTTTGATGTCGCAATCCGCAGGTGCACTTTGTATGTAGCTGATATTTGTAGATTTATCTTTGTTGTATCTGAGTAAGTGTAATTTTAAACAACAACACAAAAGACAGAAATTGTTTTAAGTAGGTACTTATTATTGCTACGTGAAGAGCTCGGTGGCGCAGTGGTTTAGCGCCTGGCCCAGCGATTGCGGAAGTTAAGCATCGTTCGCATGGGTCGGTCATGGGATGGGTGAATGTATTATCTCGAGCTCCTCCGTGCTTCGGAAGGCACGTTAAGCCGTTGGTCCCGGCTGCATTTGCAGTCGTTAACACCCACCAATCCGCATTGGGCCCGCGTGGTGGGTTATGGCCCATCCTCCTTACCACCCAATAGGAAGGCCTGTGCCCCAGCAGTGGGGACATCAAAAATGGCTGATGGACATTGCTACGTATAGCCGCCTCAACAACAAAAAAAACAAAAACTTTGCAAATTGGAATATATGGTTTTGATAATTATTATATAAATTGAAAAATTATATTAATTCCATACACTTTTACTTTGCGAAGATTATTATTGCTTTTAAAAGTGTATAAATACATATGATAAATATCATTCGAGTAGAGTCAAGTTGGCAGCGAAATTCTTTTTTTAAAGCTATTAAACTGAAAGACTTACTTAAACCTCTCTTAGAATGAATAGGAGACACGAATGTGTTACTTACGTATACTATAATGAATCTCGTGGTTTCAAAAAGAGGTCTTTTCGACACCTACCGACTTAAAGTGGGTGATAGCAGTTTGTTAGACTTAAGCCTTGAGGATTGCGGCGTGGGAGTTAATAGATTGCTGATTTTGATTGAGTGCCTTAACTGTGAAAAACAACCTATCCTAACAGTTGGAATTAGAAATAAAAACATCTATACAATTTGTAGTCCTTAAACTTTTGCTCGATTAATTTTATTTATCACTTTGTCTTTCGCATGAAAAACTGGCATTTTTATGCCATACTCGTAGATTGTCATAAAATTTTTGTTGTATAGTCTAACGAACATTGTTTATAGTTTATATTTCCAAGTCAATATACTTCATTTCACTGACAATGCAATACCTATATAAACATTGATTGCTAAAAAAATCGTGCTCAGTGATTGGATAAAACGTGTTCATATGTCAAAATACGCCTGCAGCCATAGCAGCACTAGATACTTCAACAGTTGATGCAATCGTGCACCAAATTATTTATAGGAATTCATAGAATCAACCGAAAGCATCAGTTACTTTAACCACGAAGTATTATATAACCCTTTCCTACAAGACTTTAGAGTTCATTTTCGCTCTAGGCAAAAATATCCTACCGGAACTAGCGTTTCTCGCGAATCGGAAAAGATAATAGCTAAAAATATAAACCGAAATTACGGTCTTCCGACGGCCTTGCTGACTTAAGTTGAACAAAGTGATGTTTGAATCTTGTTATGGGACTATTGTTAAATATTCTAGAATATATAAAACTTACTACTTATTAACGAAAGAGACTGGCTCCTGCGACACAGGGAATCCTAGTGTGGGAACCACCCTACCTAGCTGTGTAAAAATAATTTTGGCCAATAATTTTTTTTTTATTGTCATTTTTGAGTTTTATGATATAGAAATACAAAATTTCGGATTTAAGTAGGTATTGCAACTACACTTTCTCTAGTTATACCTCTCCATCTCTTAACTAATAGTCATTGTATAGCGTAGTGGTTTGTTACACTTTATTTTGTCTCTACTGTTTGTCAATTTCGTTAACTTGGTAGAGAGTCACCCGAGTGTATAAATTAGCTATAGAACTATTATTAAAGATAGGTCTCCAGATAAATGCCATAGATTAAATAATTATTATGTTAGGTATTAAATTATTTAATCAAAACGAATGAACGTTTTATTAAAGACCTCATGTTCTTCCTTACTCAGAAGAGCTTATTCTTCCACACACATAATTCGGCCTTGCATCGAGTGCACTTGACATCAAACTCTTGACGGGTATATCATAAGGAATTCTATAGGTGCTGTCAACCTGTCAAATTTGCCGGCATTTTGTAACGGTCTCAGTCACGGATCATGCTCCATTAATTCAGACTATTTTTCTCAAGAAGATCATTTCGTTGACATAATAAAGTTGGTGTAACAGCAGATGAAAAGTCCACTGAATCAGAAATTGCTTTTTTCAACAAATCGGTTAGTTAGAAGATTGACCTAAAACATTTCTACAGAAATAAAATAAATCTGCACATTCTCATTTGTTTTATCATCTTTGTAGGAAAATCGCAACTAGTGTGAAATTATGACGTATTTAAGTGTATTTTGATAAAGAATTCAATATGTTTCGGCTATTTTTTACGCCAAAAATATGACCAACGAAAGCGGTTTTGATGATAATCTGATTTTTTTTTAATCATCTGTGAGGTTTATACGCAATTTAATACTTGTAACAACTAAATAATCTCTTTAGATTGTCGTATGTTTTTTTTGGCTACAACTTTACGTTTTTTATACAAAAATATAGCCCGCGCAAACCATGTTTTCCTATGATGGACCCTCAATAAGAAATTATCGCTCTACAGTATTTTCTAATAAGTACTTGCTTTAGCATATTTAAAACTTGCTCTAGAATCACAGCAATGGAACATGTGATACAGTCTAATATTTATTTATTTTATTCAACAGATTAGTTTAAAAACAAACGAGTGTCAAATATCATCAAACTAGACAGTTTTAACTGTTATTGAAACCATTGATCTCATTCGTTGTCATTGAGGCGTCACCACACGCCCTGCCACCGTGCGCCGCATACGACAACAATGGGAGGTTCACACACGCGATTGCCAACAACCTGCCGTCGTCTTTGTCGCTCGACAACTACTGACAAAAGGTAAAATGGACCATTAGGTCGCTTTGTCGGATTAGGGAACGGTCGCATTACAAAATTGTTAGGCCTGTATGGGCATTTTTACGTTCTTTTTGTGATATGTGACTAGCAATTTGGGTTAAATTTAGTTTTTTTGGTATTACAATATAGATAATTAAAAAGCAGTTGTGAAGAGAATGTCATCTTAAAATGGCAATGAAAAAAAGGTTTTATATAAATTTTAACATTGTTGGAAAGGCCTAGAAAATATTACTCAGGTTTCACGAAACAATTATTCTTGACGCTATGAATGTTATGTTATTTATTATGACTGGTAAAATAGCTCTCGCATCTAACTGAACCCGGAAAATCACGTCACTATCTATCATAATAAAAAACTACCAATATGACAATGTATTGATTGATAGTACAATACTGAATTAAATTAGCTTAATCATTTGCAAAATTCCATCAGTTTTTTTTAAGCCAAGCATTTCATGTTTGGGTGTGGCAGCTTTCGCCTGCGTTCGTAGAATGGGCAAGCGTTTAAATAACAATATTTGCATAAATGTTGTTCGAAAAATCTTGTTTTCAAATCGGATTCTGGCACAGTGACAATGCTTTGGACATAAAATAGGTATTTTAACTATGTTTGGTACTTACGTGGAAGCAAATAATTCATAGTAATGACCTACATTAATTATAAGCACTTAAAAATTACAATAATTAGTATTTTTATGTAGGTATCAATTAGAGTAAAGGTATTAATAGCTTGGTAATGTCCAAGATAAGTAAACACTAAAAATTCAATAAATTAGTTTTGGACAATAGCACGGACATTGCATTCTGATTCGTAGTTAGGTAGACAAACAAAATTTAAATTAAATAACCGTTAACAGATTAACATTAAAACATACAGTATTAAAAAATACCACTATTCGGCCCAAATCAAGCGACAGAGACGTGAAGCGCAAAAGTGAAGTGTGTTACAATGTCGCCTGTTTCCAGAAGTGGGACTTTTTTATTATCTTTATTTTTTTTTAAGTCTCACCTACAATCAAGAAAAACACTTCAAATAATAATAATAATAAATATTCTTTAGGCAACATCACAAACATTGCTCTAATTCTAAAGTATGTACTGAACTATATGGCTAAATCACTTGTGTTATGGAAATCAGAGATAACGGTAGAACTACAAACTGTGTACAAACACCCAGACCTGAGCCAATATGGAAAAGTTTATTTTCTATATTGACCCAGCCGGGAATCGAACCCGGGACCTCAGAGATGGCGACACCTTGAAAACCACTCGACCACGGAGGTCATCGAAAATAACACATGTATTATTAAAATCTGTTAATTTGACAACCTCAAGAAAATAATAAAAGATTTGGTCATTATATCGATGTGTCAACTAACTTATTCACAGCTTATCTTATTTTTTTTTCAATTCACATTCAGTTTTAATGTAAACAAAATTTAAGCGATGACATAATCACCAAACTTCGGCGCCTTCATGGCAAACGTGTGATTCCGTAAGAACTATTTGAGAGCCTTCGTACGAATATATACATATTATTACTATTAGTATTACCATTGGCAATTTATCCAACTGCTTCTTATGGATGAGTAAAGAGGGTTTAATAAGGATTGGTGGGTCTCTTTTAACTTAAAGAATTGTTTTTTTTTTGAAAAAAAAAAAGAAATATATGTGGCTTACTTCAGCAAACAAAATATGCAAGATGCACCGCCCGCCCGCCCGCAAAAATATGCACATGCACACCACAAAATATAAGTGCACAATACCTGCATTTAGCAAGACAGCCAACACCGAATGATCATTCGTTGTTGGTTTACGCACGATCTAACTCCTGAGGATGCTCCGGGTTGGGGCGAAACACGCGTAGAGTAGCCTAATTGGTGATGGTGCAAGGTGTGTTGCTGTCTTGCTAAATGCAGGTATTGTGCACTTATATTTTGTGGTGTGCATGTGCATATTTTTGCAAGCGGGCGGGCGGTGCATCTTGCATATTTTGTTTGCGGAAGTTAGCTACATATATTTCTTTTTTCAAAATGGTTTGGGACTTCCGCCAAGTGACGCCTGATTCAATCAAATAATTTATAATTGTTTCAAAAGTGATTAAAAAGTTATAATTACGGTATAGTCGGCATCAGAAGTATCTAAACAATTTTTACTTTATCACACCAACAAAATATAGCTTGTTTAGTTATATCATAGTGTAATAATATATTTTCCTACAGTGAAAAGTTAGGTACAGCTTGGCGAGGCAACGGTTTGGGGACGCCCCCCATTCCAAGTTACCCCACTAAAGTAGTCAAATCATTACTTGCGTTATGGTAAGCTCAACTGCTTCTGACTTCAATAGTACCTAATTAATTATAGTAAAATATTTTCTAAAAATATAAACTAAAACATTAACTTTCAGTTTCACATTCCATACTATTGTAGTTTAGCATTACTGTTTTGTACCGGTACAATTTGAATATCCTTAATGGAGTGTCTTATTTTTTTACCTAACTGTCGAAAATCTGCATACCTACGACCCACTTAGCCCATTAGCAGCAGTCATAAATTCACGAGTGTCAACTGTGCCAAGGTTTTACAATAGGTATAACAAAACAGTTTTATACGCCAAACCTAAAAATGCAATTTTATTTTTGCATTTTTTTGCTACCATAGAGTTTTTGACGGCTTCTAATACCCTTGATATTATCCTTAAAACAAAGGACTTATGCAAATAAACCCTAACTCTTACTTCAGCTCTACACCTACAGAACGTCTATAAATCCCTATTTATAAGTACGCATAGCTAACACAGTTTCAAAAGTGTTGATAACAATATTACACGTAACTAAAAGACATATTACAAAGACCTAAAAATTATCTATGATATTAACCCCTACGGCTCCATTATAATAGTCATAATGTTTATAAGCAATAATAGTTTCTAGAAACGCACGCAAAGACATTCAACGCTCAGTGAGCGCAACTTTCGTAGCGTCAGCGCGCGCCTACAAAAGACATCAACGTCATCATCTGACTTTATATTAAAAACTATTAATATTATTCAAACTCTTTTGGTCGTTGTTTTTAACATAGATATAGTAGGTTTTTACCGGCAACAGTATTTTGTTATAAAAATTGGTTGGTTTATTCGCACGTCGCGCGTTTCGTTTTCTTTGAGTAAATAAGCACGCATGCGCCTAACACATTTTGATATGTACGAGTATGTATGTATGCTCGCTTATTAAGTGCCTAGTTCCTGTTCTGCAGAGCAGAGGATGCTTAACTTCCGAACTAATTCTGTATATTCAAATAAATTGTTCTTCTAGAGTTATGTAGCATATTTTTTTACATAATTATACTTTTTAAACCTTATAGTTAATTTTCAAAACTTTTTGTTTTAATTGAATATGTAATTATTGAACCGCTAATGAGCAATAATTATCGCTAGAGAAAATTAAGTACGTAGACAAGACTAACAACTTCATTAAAATTCTATTAAAATTCACGCAATTCGTTCCAGATTACTACTTACTGCAAAAAGACCACCAGTAACTAGTATTTAGTGGAAAAATCTGTCTCAATTTTCTTAAGACAGTTCCTTACGAGACAAGATTGTGTAACATTCCGGCAGACAATTACGTCTGATTAAAATAAAAACACTGCACTCACCGTTCGCAAAAAACTGGAGAGTGAAAGTAGGCAGGTAACTCAAACACTATAAGGTACACAGCACTGATTATGTAAACACTGGCGACATATAACCACAGAGTTCGAATTAGAAGACTTTTTGAAAAAAGTTGAATTTCGAAAATGGAATGTCCTGTTTGAATTTGGCGCGTCGACCGATAGTGCGCGTGCGGCGGTCGCGCTGGACGGGTGGCGGCGAGAGACTGCGCGCGCGGCTCCCACCATTGCCGCCCGAAATACTAATCACCTTGCTATCGAGACTGAGATTAGAGTCAAGTCATGAGATGAAGCGGAAGCGACTTTATCTGTGAAATGTGATGAGATAAAACATCAGCGGTGTCATCACAAAATATTTTTAAACTCCTATTTAACTTAGACACGGTTTAAATGTGATACTGTCTCTTTCAAACAATATTGTCAAAAAAGTGACAGCATCACATTTAAACAGTGTCTAAGTTAAACAGGGTTATTTTTTTTAACAGTTTTTTAAGATTGCAATATTTTTGACTAAATATTATTAAGTTTAAGTTATTTATTTAGTACCTACCTACTATTGTAATTGTGAATTCTTATTAAACTATTTAAAAATTTGTTTAATAAGTTCCTAAATCTTCCAAAATAAGTACCTATCTAAAATTTTACAAACAAATACTAGATAAATAAACTTTTTTCATGTACACATTAAAATAAAATTAGGATAAAACAAGATAAACGTTATAACAAATACAAAGCTACTAACAATGATAGCAAAGCTCTTAAAAGTGAATATTTCTGTTCACGATGAACTCCGAAATTGCTACCGCCTCAGCTTATAAATCAGGCTACATCTCCATACAAGGCGATACGGATCTTATGCGACATGTCATTTCCCCGGAGATTTCGGAAGGTCACAGAAGCGGCCCAACTGAGGTCGCCATCTCTGCCTCGTGACGTCACGGACAAATGTAGGATTCGTCATGAAAATGGGAGAGCCGAGAAATCTGTGACGTAGCGACGTAATTGTAATGGGCTCGCCTTTCTGTGAATGAGGTTAAGGCCGAAAACGAGACGAATGTATCGGGAATTTGGCTTAATCATTTCCTTAAATACCTATGTTCGGAAAAAAAATAATTGTGTAATTGTTAAATTATAGGATCAGGCTTACATAATTAAAAGCACTAAGTCATTGTTTAACAGGGATATATTTGAATAACCATAAAGCCATACTCGTATTATCAAGGAAACAACAGATTTTACCTCATTAATCACTATAATATTCGATTAACCAACACTAAGCAAGATTTGACAAGAAAACATAACTAATCTTATTATTCACTATATTTTAACGTATTCTTTTATGATCACTAAGATTCTAAATTATGTAACTAATAAAACAACACATTAGACTGCATTATGCATAGTGAATAATTACTCATAAAACATTAA
The DNA here is from genome assembly GCA_950108535.1 of Agriphila straminella. NCBI lineage: Eukaryota > Metazoa > Arthropoda > Insecta > Lepidoptera > Crambidae > Agriphila > Agriphila straminella. The sequence goes on along the minus strand of OX467306.1, from coordinate 4,624,693 downwards.
TCATCATACATTAATTTTACTTTTGTAATCACTAAGCTATTTTAAATTAATTGTATTACCGATGAAATAACACATTAGTCCTTATTAATCATTCTAACGAACATTGCATTAAATGCCAATAAGACAACACATTCAGTCAAACATATTAATCATCACATCATGAACAAAGGGTTCTGAACAGAGTAACATCTTAGACGTTCTTAGACGTTAATCAGAATAACACAGGTATTCAATACTTATCTTATTATTCGGCGAGGCACAAAATCAGACTGACCCGTTACACCATTAGATTTTACTTTTATGCTTTCATTATTGGCGGGAATTGACACTGCTTTCCCGCCATTACTGTCCATAGTCAAATGAAATATCTTTTATCTTGATAACAAATGTAAATCATTAATTTTCAATAAGTATGCTACTACAATACTACTACAGTTTGTCATAGTCTTTGTGATCATTCTTATAAATTCTTAATCAATAATTTTAATAAAGTTAGCAACTAATTCAAACCGGAAACCAATCATTTTGTTGATAAATTTTAATAATAATTGTTTCAATGTATTCAACTGCTTTTAATTTTTCGTTAATATTAATTTAACTCATAAAAAATTATATTACTCATAATTAAACTAAGAACTATTTAATAATAACATCATTATGATAACTTTATTATCAATTGTTACCCAACCGGAACACTCGTTATTTATAGTTCGTCCATCCTGACACATTTGCGTCCCCGCAAATCACGTGGTTTCTGTAGAGATATCTGTAAAAAGAAAACATTTTGTATTCCATGTTATAAATTGATACAATTTTTATTGTTATGATTTACCTATATTTTTTTTCATCGTCTTATCCGACGGCCCCTTTTTATTAATTTTTGAATAATGGTTCAATATTTACTCTATGTTATTATAAGTTATCAAAATACAACGAACAATTAACCTTTAATACTTAGGAAATTTAATTAATTCGAACTACTACACGTAGTTTTCCCATGAAAGTTCATTAAAAAGGCTTGGTATAATTTACTTAAACCCTTTATTTCAGATAAACTTTATTTAGATCCCCGTTACATGCCACCAAGGTGGTCCTTAATACTCGCCAACCAGGCGGCCCTTAGCAAAATAAATCTCGTTGTTCATCGTCAGGTTAGACAACCTTATTTAATCGTCTGGAGTGACGGCCTTTATTGATTAGCTCCTTTTTTTTCATCGTCTGGAGTGACGGCCTTTATTGATTAGCTCCTTTTTTTCATCGTCTGGAGTGACGGCCATTATTGATTATCTCCTTTTTTTCATCGTCTGGAGTGACGGCCCTTATTGATTATCTCCTTTTTTTCATCGTCTGGAGTGACGGCCCTTATTGATTATCTCCTTTTTTCATCGTCTGGAGTGACGGCCCTTATTGATTATCTCCTTTTTTTCATCGTCTGGAGTGACGGCCCTTAACTCAATTATAAACTGTTCGCATTATTGGAACAGCCATTTTTTTTTATTGTAATTGCAGTAACATTATTCTTCCAATAAATCTAAAAACTATCTGTGCCATCAACTTGAAACTCACTAATCTCACTATCACTTGCCTAATGCATTGATTTATTAGGCTTCAAAGCAACTACTTAATACACTTATACTCATTGTATACTCCTTATACTCATTGTATACTCCTTATACTCTTTTGGTCCCTCAATGAATATTATCATATTATAAAATCAAAATACTTACTACAAACTTAAAACTTTCGAGTAATATCATCCTACCACCAATTCAAATTTTCTAGCTGCCAGGAAACTAATTATCAGCTTTTGCAAAGATCAAAAGTTTAGTAACTTTATTTACATAATATACCTACTCGTAATTAATATTAAGAACCAGTTTTATTAAAAAACAGAGCTGCAACATATTTATAAAATAATACTATTTTAGAATAAAGTCGAATGAAAACATGAATTGCGGTCTTCTAAATAATCTTATAATAACCCTTGCTGGTCAGCGTATTTTACCATTTACCACGTACCTATTTTAAATCGATGCGAAAGCAGTTCAACTGTGAATGGAATTTCATCAATGAAAAGGCAATGCCTTTCGACCTAAATATAGTTTTTAATGTCTAAATCTTGGAGTGGCATGCTCATCTTTATCTCCTGTATTAAACAATGGATCTCACCTTATCAAGCGATCCATATAACTAACAACCTTAACTAAGCTCCTTTACATATCAACATATGAATTTTCCTTTAGGCAGTACAGATGGCTTAAACATCTCTTTTGAAGTACAAATACCTATATTCTCAATATTAGCTGCTGACCCTTACAACAGTACTCACAGCAACCATTAAATTAAAACATATTTTTAATTAATATTATTCATAGTACACTACATTATAAAAGTAACTGAGGTAGGCCAACTTTGCCTTGCCGTGTCAGTTAAACTGCGAATGCCACAGAAGATAGTCTTCTTGATAAGGTATAATATAGGGTTTAGATACCATTGTTTTCATGTATCATTACATTTAATCGGTAAATTAGAGATTTCCTGTTCTCAACAAACTCAAACTATGTCTGCATTCAAATTAATATTGTATTGATCATTAAATTTATGTTAAAGCAATGTAAAACTGAAAAAGGGAGCACTGATTTCGTCATTAGAATAATTTTTTTTATCTATAACACGGTCGCCTTTAGAAAAATTCCGTCGACTTGATAACCTCCTCCTTTTTTGAAGTCGGTTAAAAACAAAACTGAGTCTTAGGTAGAATATAAATCATTGGGAAATATTCCAATATGTACTAAAATTTGAAATTATTTTCCTTTTCCATTATTTTACTTGGTACATGTTATAATTATATACTTATAATATTATTATGCACCACATACAGGTAAAATAGATATTGGCTTAAAAGTTGGGATCCTTTTATCTCCTGATTCAAACAAAGGAACCAATTTTATTTACTACATATTTTCCCATTGGGTCAGGAGAGGTACTTCCTTTAAAATAAATGCTAAATACTATTACATCAATATTAATGATTAAAAAAAATATATACTAGTAGGGACCCAGAGCAGAGCCTCAGTTTCCGTAAACATCGATTATATTATCACCACTATTTTTTTTAAGTAAGTACCTCAACAACTATCGACACCCGATTCAAGGAGGTCAACAAGACAACAATGTTAAGACAAGAACTTAAATTTCTGATAGTTTCTAAGGGAACCCAAGTGAGAATGTCCACCAAATCACCCCACATCCTCAACATCAGAATCTAGACAACCTTATTCCTAATTTTAAGAGAAAACTCCATCCTTGCTCTCCTAGTTCTTGACTATTTTTTTTTTCAAAAACCAGTTTTGCTTTTCATCTGACATATATCTGGACTTTGCCAGAATACATGTTGTCTAAATGTTTTTGATAACTTCAACATATTCAATGCTATCAGGAATTACAGTAAGTAGGTTAACAATTAAATTAAGTTGTATCATTGTCAAAAGTTTTATCGAATTTTGTTTGAACCACTCCATGATTATGGAGATTATTGGGTTTCCTAGTAGGGATTGGTGCAATTCCAATTTTATCTAATGTATAGTTATCGGCTCATTTACTAACCATTTCGCGTTTTGAGACTGACATAATTGATTATGCTTTATATTTAGAGACAACTTAGTAATTGATACTCTTATAGTGTATAGTTAAATATTGATACTAGCCATTTGTTAAGTTTTTATTTTTCAATTATTTCACAAGAATAAACTGTGTCTCAATTGACTGATTCAAGATATATTTTCGTCATATTGCATACTGTTTGTTCAGCTAAATACCTATATCGAAAACTTTTTAGCCATGTTTCTATCAAAATGTAATTATTCTATTCTTTTCCAAAACTTGCTCCATAACGAACTCAAACGCTGGGTAATTTCAAGACGGGGGTCTGTACGTACATACTTCACATGAATAATTATTTATTCCAGTTACACACACAGTAACTAATTGTTTTGTTCAATTATATTAGAAACTTTTTATCTTGAACTATGTAAGAATATAACGCCTACGTCTCATAGCGAGATTCCTACTAAACAAACTTGCATCCTTTCACAACTTTCCAACGAGTCATTACCTATATTTTTTCTCAGAATTAACAAACCGCTAACAAGGTAGGATATATTATCATAATCATTGAAAAGGTCGTAACTTTTCACAGCTTATAGCTGGTTTCATTATCATTATTATTAATATTATATTGTTTTCTAAATTCTCAGTTCATAACTGGTTATACAGTATCTGCACGGGCGCACCAAGTGACAGATCCCCCTAATTAGTTAATTGATTAATTGATTGATTGATTGCTTATTTGATTATTGATTGCATATTTATTGAAAGTGAAAGTGAAAGTGAAATAAGCTTTATTCAAATAAACTTAATTATTAAGTACTTTTGAATCGTCTATATTTTTCTACCACCCGTTCCAGACTTTTGTTAATTGATAGTCCGCAATTTCCTGCAAGATATTACTATTGTTGTTATCACTATTACAATTATTATCATTATTATCATTATTATCATTATTATCATTATTATCATTATTATCATTATTATCATTATTATCATTATTATCATTATTATCATTATTATCATTATTATCATTATTATTCCAGATTAGTTTTTGCAAAGTGTCAATATACTACTTACTAATTAACCGTTCATCGAAATTATATAACACGGCAAAATAAGAAATTAAATATTTATAAAAAAAACGACATTTGGATATAAAAAGGATCTTGATAGATTGGATTAATTCATTAGATTATGTTAATACCAAATACTGAAAAACTTTTCTTATAACATCACAAAGCTAGACGCCTCTAATGTCTCAAGCGGTCATTGTAAATTAATAAAACATTTTGTAAATTTTCATAATATCATAAATAAGCTCCAACTAAAATTATTTTCCACCCGTAGCAAACTTAGTCTGCAGGAAAATATAAAAACTTCAATATCCATAACATTTAAGGAACACAATGCATTCAAATACGACTTAATCCAACTTCCAACGTCATCTTACATAACCTACATCGCATCACCTATGCACTGCATTTTTATCAATGTATGCCTATCATAACAATAATCGGAACGGACTTGCCTTGTTTTGCTTGCGTGCCAATAATACCCTTCTATCGTTAGAGCTGGTATCTTGCGAAACCTTTCTTGGACTTCATGAACGGAATTTATGGATGGATTCTCGGCTCGACTTCGTTGGCACCTTGTTTTCGGACATACTTGGTTATCGCCACTTCTGAAATTGTTAAATTATAGGATCAGGCTTACATAATTAAAAGCACTAAGTCATTGTTTAACAGGGATATATTTGAATAACCATAAAGCCATACTCGTATTATCAAGGAAACAACAGATTTTACCTCATTAATCACTATAATATTCGATTAACCAACACTAAGCAAGATTTGACAAGAAAACATAACTAATCTTATTATTCACTATATTTTAACGTATTCTTTTATGATCACTAAGATTCTAAATTATGTAACTAATAAAACAACACATTAGACTGCATTATGCATAGTGAATAATTACTCATAAAACATTAATCATCATACATTAATTTTACTTTTGTAATCACTAAGCTATTTTAAATTAATTGTATTACCGATGAAATAACACATTAGTCCTTATTAATCATTCTAACGAACATTGCATTAAATGCCAATAAGACAACACATTCAGTCAAACATATTAATCATCACATCATGAACAAAGGGTTCTGAACAGAGTAACATCTTAGACGTTCTTAGACGTTAATCAGAATAACACAGGTATTCAATACTTATCTTATTATTCGGCGAGGCACAAAATCAGACTGACCCGTTACACCATTAGATTTTACTTTTATGCTTTCATTATTGGCGGGAATTGACACTGCTTTCCCGCCATTACTGTCCATAGTCAAATGAAATATCTTTTATCTTGATAACAAATGTAAATCATTAATTTTCAATAAGTATGCTACTACAATACTACTACAGTTTGTCATAGTCTTTGTGATCATTCTTTTAAATTCTTAATCAATAATTTTAATAAAGTTAGCAACTAATTCAAACCGGAAACCAATCATTTTGTTGATAAATTTTAATAATAATTGTTTCAATGTATTCAACTGCTTTTAATTTTTCGTTAATATTAATTTAACTCATAAAAAATTATATTACTCATAATTAAACTAAGAACTATTTAATAATAACATCATTATGATAACTTTATTATCAATTGTTACCCAACCGGAACACTCGTTATTTATAAATATTCGTAATACTCATCGTATTTTTATTAATGGAAACTCTGATCTGTGATGTGTGTAATGTTACGTAAATAAGTTTTTGTACCTTTCAGCCTATTCGATTTTTTTTTTCTTTATTTCAGACTCCTATTTATAAATAAATATACGAAGTAAATTAAAGTAATACTGAATTGTATAACGTCTTTTTTTTTGTTCATTGATCCATTTTTAATCTAATTTATCTAACTATGTTTGTCTTATTTATAAGAGCACATACAGATATTCCTAGAATACAGACCTGTCAAGTCTAATTAGATAAGGAAGGTCTTAAGTTTTTGCGAGATTCTTATCAGTCATATTCAACATAACGATTATCAATGAATTATGGTCTTTATTTTCTTATTCTTAAGTCTAGATTTAGTTGTTGGTATTGGCTTACCAATTTTTTTGCCTAAATGACGTGTAAAATACTCCTTTATGGGTTGATGGTAGCTCACCAAGGTCAGCTAATCCTTGAGGAGTAGCGTGGAACCTAAAAGAATGAATCTACTAAAAATAACATAAAGTACTTGATAAAAAGAATAAGCTATGACTTGCTTTACTAGGTCAAACATCATTAACATATTCAGGTGACCTGAGTGGTGCAGTGGTCAACATGCCAGTCTACCACACAAGAGGTGCCGGGTTCGATTCTCGGCCGGGCAGAAATTGAAATGATGTTTTAATTTCTGTGACGGATCTGGATGTTACTATGTATAATAACCCTCTTACTAATAAAGATAGCTAACTGTATAGCAGATGTATAGTTACACAGTGTTTTGTCACTTTCTTTTCAATGTCAAACTCAAATAGTTTGACAGAGAGTAACCATTGTGTAACTATACATCTGCTATACTATCTTTATTAGTAAGGGGGTAAGCATATAATATTTAAAAAGTATAATCAGTTGCTTAGCACACATATTACAAGCATTGCTTATTTGGGGTTAGATGGCGCTCTGTGTAGTTTTACAAATATTTCTTTATTATATTCTTAATTAAATCGCAGTTTACTAATAAGCTAAATATCCATTATAACCACTGCACTTATTTTTTTTAACAATTATAGATAGGCACAAACCTACCAGTCTGCATTGTCCTCTATGCATAAAAACACCTTCGTAATGTGACGAGTATGATTGTACTGTTGTACGGTCAGCCTCAAAAGTATCTGAATACTTAGCACTATGTCGCACCTAGGATTGCGTTCCTAAGTAGGGTTGTAACTTACTAAATAAGCCTTTTAATTTATAAATGGTGTGACAAAGTACTTAAATGATCAGCTAATTCAGATTCGATTGTACGAACAGCGTAGAGACAGCCCACGTAAGAGGTTACCTGTCACAGCTGTGGGACGAAATGGTAGCGATTAAAAAATACTTGGTGTTGTAGAACAAAAGATCATTTAAGTATTTACACTCTCTACATTTTTATATAAAAAGCTTTTTTACAAAATAAAGGCAAAATATGACTTTATTTGAATACAAGACATCGAGTAGAGAAAGATTGTACGCAAATGTTTACGAACTTAAAATAATAACACCTAGACGCTGAGTCCTTGTACAGTTAGCAGCACATCAGACTATACATGTTGACCTTGAGACCGACTTTATGCCGTGCGTAATAAAAGCTGTTTTTGTAGTTCAACTGTTTAACCTAGCGTACTGTCGTGCGTACCAAAAAACTGATATCCTTCATACGTTACTAAATCTTAAAACTTGCCATTTTGGCTCAGTTTTGTTTGCCTCACTTTTCAAGTCAGTCCATTCGTCGTCTGTCAATTTTCTTTTTACTACCATCTTAGTTTTGTGGTCAAACTCGTAGCACATAGAAGCCCTATTTCGTATGGAACCTCAAATATGCGAAGTCCTACACTAAAACTAAGTAACATTTAGAAATGCAACAAAATCTTTTTGAATCTATGAAACAAGGAAACTTAAGGAATTAGTTTTAGAACTAAGTGATGGATCAACTACAATAGGCGTGTCATTAACTTTGTTTTTTTACGTTATGCAAAAAATGGAAAAAACCTGTATAGAAAGAGTTCACTCAAAAGTTTTGTCCCGGATTAGTCACTTTAATAATGATTAATCAGTTAGCTTTTAAGAACCCTTTCCGGTCAGTGGTCATGCATGATGACATCCGGAATAAACAAATCGTCTAAAACTTAAATTACATAATAATATTCATAACTTCTTCTCTTATTTTTTTTACATTTTAGCGCCATCTATTGTCAAACCGGTAGTTTTCATAATTAGGTAGAGACAAGTGTTAAGAAAATCGATATTCTTTTGATAATTTGTTCGATCATGTAAAGAGTGGATGTGTCAAGTTCCTAGCTGTGTCGTCGACGGCATTGACCCGGTTGTTTCATCGATATTCGGTTGCGACACAACCTGCGCTTGCGCCGTCGTCGTGTCACTGCGCATCACTAATTAATCTGTCATTTAGTTTAACACTTGTGATCCGATTGTGGCCGTGACATTATTGTAACTGGCATTATGGACATTGTAAACGCTAAGCTTGTTATGTTAATGTAATGTGGTGGATGTTACAATTATATTGTCAAATTCCTTAATTTAGTATTGTTGGCGAGGTTGATACTAATGACAACAAGAAACGTGTGCTATGCTCACGTCCACCTGACAGCAAAAGCTATAGGTGATATAATGAAGTTATGGAATATGAAATGTAAAATAAAAACTATGATTACTGGCTACTATTTTATTTACATTTGTGATGTTATTAATGCAACAATTGCCTTAATCTGTATACACTAGAGTAAGTAAAAGATGGTTTTGTGTATATTCATCTTTACTCATCCCTTCATCTGCGAGAATGATGGATATGTGGGGGAGCTTCTATTAGATCCTCTAACTAAACGATGGTCCAATATGGTACCCAGTAGCATACCCACAAAAACCTAATAAAACTGACCAGTACGTGGACAGACCACGGAAAGATAGTAGTTTTAGAGGTCTATAACTGAGCTGAGGTCAGTTGGCCCCCAAATACGAGCTACGTTGAATGACGTCATGAAATGGCTCTGCGATTTATATTAACCGAATCATTTTAAACCTTATGATTCAGGTATAAGATCCTACAATGAACAGTCAATAAAGCATTTGGTCTACGTCACCATTTAAGCTGTGGTAAAAACCCATTGAGAAAAGATCGGTGACGTATCAAAATATGTCACAAAGATCTTATTACAACGTAACAAAGTACATTTTCCTTAATACTCTAAAATCGGAGATGACTATAATAGTGCGAAAACTTTTATTATAATCGGCACAAGGTTTAAAGTATGATTGTATCGGGTTATATGCAATCTCATGTTAACCTTGGGTCGTGTTCCTTTGAAACCATTCTTCGATTTCGCGAACGGACATAATTTGAATATTTTACGAGTATAATGATGATGTGTAATTTTGAGATCGGATATTTACTCTTGTTTTAACGTTACTCATATAAAAGTTCAATTGAAGTATGGACGTCAAATTAAAGGCTTTTGTCGAGGAGTATTTATTTAGCAATTCATTTTAAAACCTTCTGGATCCGTTATATTTAGTTATATAACGTATCCTGAAGGATCTCAAAGATAATAAAGGCACTAAATGTAGTCCTTGTACTTATCTTTGAAATCCTTTTTAGGTTTTACACAGTTCAATAATTTTAGTTGATTTTCTTTGGGGAGCTTAATTTTGCGTTTGTTGAGTTGGTTATCCTAAATAAATAGGTAAGTATTGCATAGTTTTACGGTAACTATTCTTAACCAGTTTCAAAGTATGTAGATTGATTCACCTGCACACTTAATATTTATTTTTATTTCAAACATTCCAATTCATTTTAGTAGATTATGATTTCCTCTTATATTTATTTATTGGCATAGGTACCTACAGAAACATTTTGAAATATTGCAGGTACCTTTGGAATTGTTTTGTAGGTAGATGCGGTTTTCCTTTCAACTCTTAACTTAGTAACATTTTAGAGATCAAGGAAACATTCACACCTAATTGATAAATACCGACCGCGATGATTATTTAATAATCAACCTTGCCCAATCAACATTTTTATGTATAACACATTAAAGTTTTAACTCATCTCTTTTATTAATAAGTCAGCAATTAAAATATGATTAATTAAGTACAACAAGGCTTAACTTAAGTTTTATTTCGGTCGGCTTTGGGTCATACCATCATATTTGATAGATTTAATGGGAAATTAAATGAAATTCATGTTAATGATAAGCATGGGATCTTTTATTAGAGTTCAGTTCTAAAAGTCCGTTAGTTAGAGTAATGAGAAGGGATGCGACCGAGTATTGATGACTTAAATGTGAAATCGAACTAATAGCATTTTTAATCGGTGTCCAAATTAAAACCCGAATTCCAAATAGAATTTATTTTCAATATGTTCCTATCAGTAAGAAATGATGCAAGGTGAAACATGTGGCGACGGTAAGATTACCGTATGGTACAGATGTACCATCGGGCTGATTTATGTGGTGACAAATACCAAAATCAAAACTTTTTTAAAAGATTTTTGCATTCACAATGCTATTTTATACAACACTAAATAATATAAGAAAAAAATCAACTCAACAACCTTTGGATACCCGGTTCAATGCTCTGACCGCTGAGCTACCGAGTCACTCAGCTCAGCGGTCAAAGCATTGGACCGGATATCCAAAGGTCGCGGGTTCGATTCCCGTACGAGAATTTATCTGGTGCGAGTCGAATTTTTTCTAGTAAGTATATTATTTAATATTGTATAAAGATTTACAAAATTTGCAAATGAATAAAATAATTAAAGTAACTGACACACCCTAAATCTTTTGACTGACATCATGCACCTTACGGTAAGTATTTAATCGATGTTATGACCATCGTTTTTATTAATGTACTCGAATGATTGATGAAGGCATAGCGGAATTAATGAATAATAGTTTGGATATAACCAAAGTTAATGATAATGTACTTGTGAATTAAATTCATTAACTAACATTATACAACGAGTTACAAAAAATACCCCTAAAGCCAAAAACCTCTGAATAGCGTCACTTTTTTTTATGGTAAACTGCATAGTGGCAACCCCTAGACCCTTAATTTTGTTTTGCTTTTGGGTTTGATTATTATCGAAAACAATAGTCTATTTGCGTCTGGGTTGTGCAGTTTTCTATACAAATAAAAAACAAAACTTTACGGGTTATTTAATAAAGAAAGGGTACAAGATTAGTGGATGAGAGTATGAGACTAACTGAAAATCGTGCTGCGAGGCCTTTTTTTTTCAAATGACAGGCAAGATTAAAACTTACAAGATTAGTGGATTTAATCCATTATTTTATTAAATCCTGACAAAAATTCGCGCTGCGCGGCCGTTTTCTTACTATATACAGGCATTTATGTTATATTTTTATTTCAAATATGATTTCTCCCGATAACATCCGCAAAATCCCGACATTTTCAAATTTTCTCCAGATATTTTGGACTTCCGATCTGGCAACCCTACGTCCCGGCACGGCCATGGCCCGGTCAGTGATTACTTGCTCAGTGGGCCCGGTTATATGGGATAGACTTCGATCATCTGTATCGAAGGGGATAGATCTTTATTAGAGCCCGTCGACAGTTGTCACTTTCTCAAATCAGCCCTACTCTCGACTGGATCGAGTTCACAGCAGGAACGAATAAACGGCAAAAATCTGTAATTTTGGTACATTGAAAACGGTTTTCATTGTTTCCCTATACGTTTTGACGTTTACTCTCTTCGAACTCGATCTCGATCGCATCGGGAGTAACCACAGTCCATCAGCCATTTTTGATGTCCCCACTGCTGGGGCACAGGCCTTCCTTATGGGTGGTAAGGAGGATGGGCCATAACCCACCACGCGGGCCCAATGCGGATTGGTGGGTGTTAACGACTGCAAATGCAGCCAAGACGTGCCTTCCGAAGCACGGAGGAGCTCGAGATAATAAATTTTTGGTCACCCATCCCATGACCGACCCTTGCGAACGTTGCTTAACTTCCGCAATCGCTGGGCCAGGCGCTAAACCACTGGGCCACCGAGCTTCTGCGCCACCGAGCTCCTTAACCACAGACTATACAACAAATAGTAAAAAAGTCTGTGGGAGTAACCCAACATTATGAAAATACCAGAGAAAAAAGGTTTTACCTACTTAAATGTAACTCCGTTGTGCGCTGTCGGTAAACTTGTCAACACAGAGGCTATTCGTGGCATGTCGCCTTAGAGTAAGACGCGCTTCTCGAAGCCGCGATGCTCGAAGCATGTCGTGGTCATCCAAATAGTGCTGCCACCTTTTATTAAATTTATTCTTCGAAAATCAAAATAAGCTCAATCAGTTTGACAGTGAATTTTGGCGGTGCAGTTTTCACGATTTTGTAAAAAATATATTTTCAACAGTATTCTACAACAATATTCTATGTAAAATATGGTTGAAGTAAGGAGATAAGTTATTAAATCCAGTTACACGGTAGTGAGATAGTCATAAAGTGTGAACCTTTTAAGGCTTTTACGGCGGTTCATTGACCTGAGCAAGAGCAACTCATGTGTTTTCCTTATTTGCACGTGTGACATCATATAACTTTTGTTATATTTATAATGTTTGCATTTGTCTGATAAAATTATCAACGGATTTATGCTTACCGCTGACGGGCGCTATTTTGTAGCTGCGATAAGCGCGGCGTTAATCGCGGCGATATCGCTGCGATAAACGCGGCGATAATCGCGGCGACAATCACGGCGCTTTTTAGTCGCTGACGTAGGTTAACCCTAAAAGGCACCCGGTAATAATATTATAGAACAATCACTTTTATTATTGCTAAGCTCTATAAAATAAAGGTTATGATTTATTTATGTCAGTAATTATATACTTTTCACAAATGAAGCAAACAATGTATACGATTCAAATGTCTTCAGTACCCTTAGCACGAACAGCTATCGAGAAAAAAAACGCACGTAAAATTACTCGATAGACAATTCTCTATGGAAAATTTCATTTCGCTTATCGGCGATAGATGGCGTTGTACAAATTTCCAATACAAAATTTATCTATCGAATGATTATTTTTTTGATAGCTGTTCGTGCTAAGGGTACAGATCCTTTTATCGTCAAAATAGTGTGAAGAACAAAAATTCTGCATTTACTTTATATGCGCAAATTCAAGAATTATATAAATTGGTAAGCATATCATGTAATAATAATTCTCTTACTTTTTATTGCAAACTCTACCATTACAAAAATAATTATGTCAGCCAGCGAAAAAAATTGTGGTGTCTTTTAGGGTTAAAGCCGCTTGTCACTCTTGTCAGTGTCATTTCGTGGGCGATTAGTCGCCGAGCTATGTGTGAGCTACTTTTTGTAGCTCGTGGGCGTTTACGTATTGAACTCCATATGTTCTATTCTGGGCTACAAAAAATCGCTCGGCGATTAAGCGCCCGTGAGCGGTGGCGCTTAAGTGTATGTAAAATTTAACTTGATATTACCGTCAAAAGTGATAAGATAACTAACTACTACTAATACTCCTTGTATGATTTGTGGCGGATCTATATTTTTTTGTGAAGTCTTATTTTTGTTTCAAAATTTTATTCCCTGTTTTCTCGTGGTCCCATGATTTTGTCCACTTTATAAATAAAATATTTTAGGATGCCGATTTGGCAAAAAACGGAACCCTTATAGATTCGTCATGTCTGTCTGTCTGTCCGTCCGTATGTCACAGCCATTTTATTCCGAAAGTATTAGAATTACACAGTTAACACTTAGTAGATATTCTGTTAACCGCTTAACGATTTTAACACAAAAATAAAAAAATTAAGGGGGGCTCCCCCACATACATGGAGCTAAAACTGAAAACGAAAAAAAATTATACCAATACGTGCGTCTATAGATAGGTCTTTAAAAATGACATTGAGGTTCCTAAGACAATTTTTTCTCAAAGTCAACCGTTTGAAAGATAACACGCACTTGGCCGGTTTCTTTGCCCTTTTTGTTTGAAATAGAAAGTATTTGTAATAAATATTGTCGTTGTTGTAAATTATTTTCATACCTATTTTGAATATTACAAAGTTTTCACATTGTAAAAAGTTTTATTTAAGTAATTAAAATTTTAACATAGGAAATAATTACAGTCTTAATTAGATTTGCTTTGTCTTAAATAGATTTGCTTGAAAAAAAGAAAAGAGGAACTTTATTGAGTTCTGTTTCCGGAAAAAAAAACGGTACATTTGTGGGGGGTATCCGTATTTTTTTTGTCAGTAAACAGTGCGCGCTTACGCAACAGACTATGTTTGATTTAGTTTGAAAATTGTACGTAAATGTGAAGTGAAGTGAAGTAAATTAATGTGTCCTATACTATATTGGATAATTTGAAGAAAAACTTGGTAAGTTTTTCAAAGTTTTACAAAATGTTATAAAATGTAACACAACGTCACGAACTCACACGAACATAATTATTATAACGAATTAACTTATTTTTACCCAAGTTATATAAAAATGAGTTCAATTGTTCTTTTTGCAAACAATACATTTCCATTTAACAGTATCGACGTTCGAATGATGCATAATCGCAACTGTTGTGCATTTAAAAAGCTATTACTTTCAACACGACCCGAAAGGCTTCCGCAATTTGTTTGGAAATTAATCGATTAATTTTTTCGATTGCAAATAAAAATCTCACTCCCTCCCGATTGTGATGAAGCGATATATCGTTATTACCGTTCGATGATATTTATTGCGTGGGACAAATAATAAATAATTGGTTTTTTACTTCCCTTATGTGAATTTAGATACCTTTTAACTTGTAGTCTAGTGGTTCACCCACCCGTGTTAGACGCAGGAGTTCTGGGTTCAACTCACAGGGGGGGTTGGTGGTAGGGCTTATTTCAAGTTTGTCTGGCTAGCTACCACCACCTTACCCAAGTCTGGTGCCATAAAAACAATTTGAAAATTGTTGTGTTCCGTTTCCGTTGTGGCAGTTAGAGGTAGGTAGTTAAGATAGCCAGTTCCTCAGTGATGAGGATTTCGGATGTAGTGCGCTTCCACCTTCGGCCTTAATGTCATAACAGCAGGTGAGGTGAAGGCCAAGCACTATCCCGTTGTGCATAAAAACACATATTTGGAAAATAAAATCCAAACAACAAAATAGGGTAAAAATAAAGAATTAATCGAAGTTCTTGACAATATCTTTCCTATTCGAGATTCTACACAATAAGGATTCCGCACAACTACTATTGATCACATTCTCCATAATACAGTAGCATTTTGGATAGAGCTGAAACACGGACGACAATATACAGTGAACTTTTTTCTACTAAGTATTAAAAACTATATTTTTACCATTAATATTTTACACTTACCGATTTATACCAAGTGTTATCGATACGAAATCTGAACGGTAAATCAGATCCTATAAGCGAGCGAGCAGGGATGCCCAACATTTTCGCGGGCGAATTCCCCGAGGCGCCGAACCGACAAACGTCATAAATATCTTTCCGCTCATTGACTTCCGCGTGTCATCCGTCTTCTTCCAAACCGATAAGCCTTTTAGGGTTGCCACCACAATAAATTTCTTGAATATAAGCTAAACAAACATATTAATGTCTGATGATGTCTATCAATGTGGTCATTTCATACCTCTAGTATGTTTTGTGATACCAAGTTGGCAGCTTGCCATCCCTGTTTTATGGTTTAAATGTTTAGTGTAAAATTATTAAAATGTATTAATTCTTATCTTTGAGTTACACTGATCTTTAGATACATTTTTTTTTAGAAATAATAGACACTTTTTGTAGTAGTTTTAGTAGTTTATAAACAGAAAACAAGTTTGTTATAAAATTAGGAAATCGGACATTGATGAAGAATGGTGTAAAATCACTAAACTTTTAATCTATAAACATTTTATGAAGCTAGCGACAGCCCTATAGACTCCCGATACACGAACGAGAGCAAATTACGTACATCTTTGTAGAAATGAGAAAGTTCGTGGAAACGCAAATTCGAATAATAAATTAATTATTAACAAATAAATCATAATAAATAATTATTTATTAAAGGCAGCACCAGATTTATGCTCCCATAAAAATTCGTAATACAAACGTTTAGTGTAATGGAGATATTAATGTATGCAACACAAATCATGTTTTTTCAACACTTCATTTAAATTCAAAGAAACAACAAGAATGTTTTAAGTGCTTTTATCTTTTGCATTAGTAACCTCTTCTTTTCGGTACCTTCAATATGCAAATTATGATAATCAAATTGCGAATTGAACATTGCTCAACTCATGCTCAACCTTATTTGGTTTAAAATAAAAACTAAACTAGGTAATGTTGTTCCATACATTTTAACTTATCAATACAGAATTTTCTTTTTCGTAGCTGAGATTTTTTCGCGAATTCAGAGCACTTTTTGTATTCTTACTTAAAGTCGATTGCTTAAATACAAACATATTGTTTGACGATCTGAAGTGTTGCAGTGGTCAACATGCCAGTATACCACGCAAGAGGTCCCGTGCTCGTTTCCCGGCCGAACAGAAATTGAAATGATGAATTTGAATTTCTGTGACGGGTTACTATGTATAATAAGTACTCGTATATATTTAAAAAGTATATAAGCATTATATAAGTAGTATATAAGTATGACGACCTGAGTGGTGCAGTGGTTAACATGCCGCCTTCCACGCAAGAGGTCCCGGGTTCGATTCCCGGCCGGGCAGAAATTGAAATGATGAATTTTAATTTCTGTGACGGGTCTGGGTGTAGCTATGTATAATAAGTATATATTTAAAAAGTACATAAGTAGTATATCAGTTGTCTAGCACCGATATAACAAGCTTTGCTTAGTTTGGGGCTAGATGGCGCTGTGTGAAATTGTCCAAGCATATTTATTTTATTTATTATTATTTATATCAGTTGTCTCGCATCCATATTACAAGCTTTGCTTTGGTCAAGCATTTATCAATTTATTTTCCAAGCATTTATTATTATTGTTAAGACTTTTCACCCTTTTAGTATGTGATCGTAAGGTACAATAAAAACACGATTGAAACCTATCCATTCTTCGATCAACAAACACAGGAACAGTCATTGTCTTCTTAACGGTTCATTGTTCAACCGTTAATGGGACTGACAAATAACTTTTTTGGCTGCAAAACGTAGGATCAAGAATTTTGGCAAAAGTCACAACTGTGCGATCACTTACATCTTTATTACAAGTGGCGTAAGAACGGTTTTCCCTCGCGGTTAAGAGGAAGTTTTCTTGGTAATCCATGTTTAAGTTTATTTTTAAGGAAATGTAGTATTTGGTTACATGTTATGTCGTGAATTGTGAGTCTTCTGGAGGCAGGACATTACCGTTATAGGCATATTATTTTTGTCACGAGGCTTATGTAGTTATGAGAACGTTAAGGTTTAAGTAGTGACAGAGTTATCTCACTTGCACAATCTCAAGTGATGCAATTCTTTTTTTTTTAAACGATTAAGTAAAACTTTTTTTATGTACTGTTTTAATTATTAAATTGTGAAGTCTAGTATAACCAGTGAGCGTATACAAGAAATCTTATTGTTTCTAGTAAAACACACTAACCAATGTATTTATAATAATAGTAAAACTTATAATAACTAATAAGAGACCTTGTTTTCGATATACTTGACATATTATAAGTATTATAAAAAATACATCAAGCTTAATACAGTAACCGTCTAATCAATATAACATTTATATTTTCATCTCGTAATAACTTACCAAAGCAATCATAAATTCGAAATTATCTTTAAATTTACATTAGCGTTATTTCCTACAACTTTACAAAAAGTGTGATATTATGCTAAATGTTTACTGCAATACATATTACATTTGACAGATTTTGCATAAGATGCTGTATAATCGCTAAATAATCGCTAATTTCCATTTCCGTATACCTATACAAAATGTTTAACGATGATGAAGGACTTTTATCTTTTAGACAAAGATTAAATTTAAAATCACTTCTAAAAATAAAATTTGGCATCAACTGATAATGCGTAATGATATTTTTTCCTTTATAAATACCAATACCCGTAGCACGAACGGCAATCGAGAAAAAAACGCGCGTAAAAAATTCGTAAGTGAAATTTTAACGAGATACAGCGCCATCTACCGCCGAAAAGCAAAATTAAATTTCTCAATCATAGGTAGATATTATAGACAATAATAATAAAACTACTCTATGTTGATTACTGATGTTCGTGCTAGGGTAACAAGTCATCCCAGCTTGGAAAAAATGCGAAAGGCAATTTATAAGATAGGGGAAAATTTTCGATGGGTGAAAATACCTTTTGGTATTGAAAATTTTATGATTACTTATGTAGAAAAATATTTTATGCTGATTACTTATGTAGAAAAATCTGTGTAGGAAAGTGTTCAATAATGGTAAAAAAGAAGTTAAGGAAATAAAGTGAAAATCGAGGAAATTTCCCTACAGTAATTATATGACTTCTTAAGTTAAATAAACTTATATTCAGTCGTAACTTAAAATCAACAATGTAGGCTTAAATTAGACTCTAGAGATGATATAGATAGGTACGACACTCGCGCACTGACCTAAATAACTTCTCTTACATTCCCAAAGTACGCATACAACTTACACTTGGATCTTCAGTCATTCATTACGCGTATGTACAGGCGACGTCAAAAGTAACTGACCACTTTAGTACTCTGTCAAGCCAAATATCGCTTTACTACAGTAAGATTTCCCAACTGAAAAAGGGTTACACTTGGTGTGACCAAGTACTACGTACAGCAACTGTACACCCAGTCCCGTAAAGCTGGTAATTGTGTCAGACGCCCCGCTGTGTCGGACGGTGTGGCGAGCCTAGTCGTAAATCCAACCCCTGTAACAGTATCCGAGTGATCGACACTTCCCGAAAATGGGGGGAGATTCTGTACTCCATCGACAGGTTGCGAAACGAATAGAAAATGATTAAAAAAAAACTTTTCGTGAAATTTTTAGGGCTACGAGGGAATGTAATGATAGCGTCTTGGGCCCTAAAAATTCCACGAGAAGTTTTATTCAAATTACAATATTAAATAAAATTCATCGCGGTTCATTTGTCAACAAATTGTGTCGGTAACTTTCCTAATCCACCACATGCCATTTCCTGTACCTATTTACCAAGAAAAACTATTTAATATTTACATTTTAGGAAATAATTCTAGCAATTTTGGCATTTCATACGCATACTGATCATAAGAATTTTCGACATACTTATATATTTTTTTTAATTTCCAATTCATGCTGTAAATAGAAATCATTTACAGGAATATACCTTTTAAACCAGTAATACCTATAGTAATTTTGATTATTAAAAGATCATTATCATTAAAAAAATTATAGTACAGTTTAATAAACTCTTGAATGAGAATACCAGTAAGTACCCTAGCACGAACATCTAGAAAAAGAAAATCGTATAAGTACTCAATAGAGTAATTGCCTATGGGAAATTTGATTTCGCTTTTCAGCGGTTTTTTTTTCTAATCTTCTACTATTTGCAATCGGTCGCCAGACCATAAGCGAATTGGTTGGAAGGAAGAATGGACGACGTTTCGGCGGTAAATGGCGTTGTTTAAATTTCCTAAACAAAATTACTGAAGTATCGGATGTTTTTTTTGATGCTGTTTTTTTCGGTATTTGTTTGTGCTGCGGGTACCGAATAGCCCCCCGACAACAGACACCCGATGATGCAACGAGGAGGTTACGGTACTCCAATATTTACGACCGCCTTACATTTGAACCATAAATAAGTTGAAGCAACCCTTAATTCATGCCACAATCCGGCTTATATCCGAACCTGATTAATTTCGATAACCTTTCACTTAAATCATATTTCTTACTTATGTTATACTGATAAGATGACGTCCAATTTTTATTATAAATGTCATTGGTCATCGTTATTGTATGTCATTGGTGTCTCTACAAGTAGGAACACGGAAGACGTTAGCTGTTTCTAGCCTATATTGTTTTAGCTGAACTATTAACAAATTTCAACAACATTTCAAATAATACATCATAATAATATATAATTATAATCTTATTATAATTAACTAGCTTTCGCCCGTGACTTCGTCCACGTGGAAATTCGGAAAATCTTCAGCAGCATAAAACCTCTTTGTTGTCAAAAAAAAATAACTGTATTACCCGGCTAAATTGGGAATGCTCTGTTTACTCGTAAAAAACTTGCAGTAAGGTACTAATTTAACTTTGTAGGGTTAATTCTATTACGAACTAGTGTTTTATATATTATTGAACGCGTTTGTTATAGCTCGGTTTATGGCCCTAAAAGCGATGTATTAGGGCTCACTTTACGAGCAAGTGTGTTGAAAATATAGTAACTTGCGCACTGTAATTGAATCATGTTAAACATATAATGGAGCCTTTTAACAGATTTACGCCAACAGCTTAAACCAGACAGTTACATCAATACGCTATCTGAACGCACGTAAGTAAGTAGGTGTCGCGTCCACACGTAGCGTTATTTATTGCGTTATGAGTGATATCGCGATTCGCGCGCTTCGTTTCGGTCAACGCGCTATGCGATGACGTATCTCATATTTATGGTGTATGGCGTCTATGTAGGGTTACCACGCTTCGAGCAAAAATCGGGACGGCTTATTAAATTGCGTTTACACTAGAAACGACCAATTATTTTATGTCGACCAATTATGTTTTATCATCTGAGGATGCTGTCCCAAACAGGCTAATGATAGTACACCAAATTAGTATCTTTTATCCTATATTTAATCTTAAAAGGCTGATTATAAAACTTTTCGATAATTTATATTGCGTAAAGCATACCTACAAAGCATCTTATTTTATATGTTATTTGAATTATACTAGGCAAACAAGCCCTTCTAAACTTTAACGTAGTTACTAAACGTTAGTAAATCCAGGACCCTCACAAAACCCTCAAACGGTGTTCAATTCGAAAAACTGACCTATTTAAAAACGAAACCATGGTATCACCAAGTTAAGGGTGCGCTTGCATTGGCGTGTAGGTCGTGATGTACGGCCGGGACGGATAGCGGCGCCCCACAGTGGGAGTGGGCCTGGGATCCTTGCCGAGATCTCAATAGACAACGTGCTTAATAGTTTCCGCGAGGGTTCGCAGATCAAACCACCAAGGTCGTACTGGTTGTACTCTTTTCTAAAGACAGGGTCAGATCGCGCTAGTTCAGCTATACTATTCTCTAAAGTTTGCAGCGTCCAGTTCGTCGCTGCAGCCTCGTTGTCTGATAGGAGTCATATCCCCGTTTCTGGTTAAACTCTTTGGAATCTATGGCATTTTGCCTAGTGACTCAGTAATGGATATATAAACTTGACGAAACGATCACTGACAGTGAAGTGAAACACGATATATATCGCGTGATATAGCGTTTTATTTATTTATTTATTTGTTCTGTACACACACAATTACAAACAGAAAAGAAATGAACAGAAGAATTGTACAAGGGCACAACTTTATTAATTTTTATCGACACCTAACTGTCAAAATCCATTGTCTTTTGACAGTTAAACGTGATAAATCACTATATCATACCGTTTTTCGGTGGTCATGCTAGGCAGGCTGAACGAACTTACAAAACATACAAAATTCACCTCCGCTTTAAAGAAATATTATGCTCCTTAGTGTCCCTAAATTAACCCATAACTCACTACAGCAGCTTTAACTTAAAGGCATATTTTGTATTCTCCATGAATGAGTAAAACAAGTTAGCTTCTAAGATTAACGCATCGAAGCCAGGCAGCTCAATGAGAGCCTGTATACAATACCAACGCGTACGCATTCGATTGTCACTTACCCTGCTTACCATACCCATTCGCCTGATGGACAATGGATATTTGTTTGCAAAGAACGAATGACGAAAAGCGACCCCTCCGTTGAACGAATTAAATGGCGTCCTTTATTTGACAGACCAATAAAACTGTCTGCCTAGGATTTAAATAAAGAATGGAGACGCATAGTGCGTACGGGTAACGCAGCGAACTGAAATGTTTATGTTTCAAGTCGTGGAATTCAAATGACTCACTTTTTACTTATGAAAATATCTTATAGGTAAATATTTAATAAGATTGAATAAATATCGACTTGAGATCAATAAAAATAAAACACTTTTTCTTGCATCACATGCATGACATTTGTGTTTTATTTTCATTCAATTACCCAGTTTTCTTTTTGTACTAACTTTCTTAATGGACAGGCCATTACTAACTTCTTTTCCATTAGATCTCGTAATAAAAGTGTAGAAATTTTATTATGCAAACAAGTTTATGAATTATCGCATGAACAGGTACCTACCAAAAGCTAATATTATTGATACCTACAATATACCCATGTATAAGTGATAGTATCAAAATGTATATTTATACTACACCTGCTCGGAAAGTACCTTGATACTTTATCAAATTTACGGTAGAAAGTACGTCATTGCATATCGAACAAAAATGCGGGGAGAAAACGCATCTGAGCGGGAGAGAAAAGTGTATGAAAATCCATTTCTTACGTGGTTTTTCTTTTTTAATTTTAGGTAAGACTATGCGCCGGTAACCTTAATATCAAAAGCCAAAAAGTTTTTACAGTGAGTTTTTATCTCCAAGTTCGCAAAATGACACTGGCCACTAGCTGTGTGTCGGATGGTGTCGGGCTGGCAGTGCGACCCTGCGGCGGCAGGATAAACAATTTGAAAAAAGAACATGTGAAAATTGCAGACGCCATTGGCGCCATTTTCAATTTGTGTGTTGTTTGAGGATTCAGTTTTCGTAGAAAGTAAAATAAAACTATCAAAATTATAAGTAGTGATAGTGATGATGATTAACTCCGCCGCAGTTGAAGGAAACAGCAAAAATACTGATTGATAACCTTTTACCACGTAAATCAATTAAAAAATATAATAAAACTTATGACGATTTTGGATTTATGGAAAAAGTGTTACATTAAGCTTTACTAACTGCAACAATTTCAATATCAATTAATAAAGATTTAGTTTTTTATTTTCCTCGTAGGTGTAGTATAAAGCACTATGTATCACTCGAGAGAAAGTGCGATTCCCGATCTCGGGTGTTTCTCCTCTCGGTGAACAATGTACTATTATTCTCAATTTTATGCGATATTTGTCTCGCTAAAAGTTGAACTCGCATTTTTCGCCTGGAATGGTAATAAATCGACAAATCCAAAGAAATAACTCAGATTCAGAGGTTTTAGCTGTCAGATATAGAAAAATATGAGTGTCGTCCACTATCGATCGATAAGTTTTACAAGTAGTTACTTAATGCCAACATTGCCAACAATATCGACTGAACGATTTTTATGACCTGTTTCACAATTTACCGTATCTATACGGTAAATTTTCGTTTCAAGTGTTAGTTATTAGTTTAATATTATTTCTCCGTCATACCTATTTTCTAATCTCAAATTCACAACTCCATAATTTCCTCCAACACATAGTCTAAGGGACAGTCTTACGAGTGAAAGCAACATTCTTATACCGACTCGTAAAGTCAACGTTATAAAACAAACCGCCTCTCGTCTCTATTATAACGTCAATTGGAGATTGGGGACCTCCTAGGAGCCGCAGGATACAATTACAAGATGTGTTCATCCCGGCGCAATCTGTCAGCCCGCAGAGCGGGCCGCGTTGTAAATAAGCAGAATTTATTCAGATGCGAACTCCTTAATTTATTGCCATTTCGGACACAATGTAGTGATGTGATATTTGCAAAGTACTGCGGTGTTATTTTGCTGTCGCACGCTTTTGATATTTAGCCAGTGACATCTAATGTCGCTCTAATCTACGGGTCGTATAACGATACTAAAATAAACGAAATGATACTCGTAGCATGATTGAATAGAAATTAGACTTAACTTACGATATTTATACCGTTTTGGCCTTATTTTAAAAGCACTACGAGTATATCAGGCATTTTTCAAACCTGACATTTAAAGCCTCGCACGCAGCCTTCATAAAAAAATCAATACTCCTTAACTCCTTACCTCATTAACTTAAAAAAAATCATGGCTTCAAAGAACGATGCTAACATAAGATCTTTAAGTGGAAAAACAATCTTTCTTTAATGTAGTTTAAGATCGTAACTACTTATAACTTCTGTCTTTTATAGACTCGGGGACAGTTACATTACACAATAACAAGAAGGTAACTAACAATTTTACATCTAAAATTAAAATTAATGAAATCATCAGTTTATGACATACATTAAAACTGAAAATATTTTTTCAAGAATTATTTACTTTGATACGAAGCAGTAGCAGTTGAGCGCTTTCTATAAATCTATTTAAAAAAACTACTTTGTGAAAAACTTTAATTACTTAGTCTTATTTTACATGATCATAAACTTCCTTGTTTAGAATATTTTAGAACTGCGAAGTCTAGCTCTTACACTATATGAGTTCCACACACGAGGTCAAGTGTACAAATAATGGAAACTGCAGTTTTGTATTGTCATTCGGAAATTATGAACAGTGGCGGTGGCAGCCCTGATATATAATTAGGGTTGCCACAACGAGCTGTATTAGTGGCCTATTAAATTTCTGACCGACTGAATTATGGATGTGCAATGCTAGTAAGTGAAATAAATGGTAGGTACTTTTTTTGAAATTATTGCTTATCCTTTAAGAAAAGAATTTGAAAAAAAAGAGTGGATGATAAACTGGCGTGGCTTTAATTTATAGAAACATTTTTATTTCACAATAACTTTCTTAAGACTATTAATATATTAGAAAAAAATACTAGAAACAATCGACTCGCCCGTAGCACCTCAGACGGGAATATAAAAATAGCGTTGTGAATGCCTAAAGTCTAAAAATTCAATAATAACTTTTTTGCTGTACGACTAGCTCCTTTTATTTTTATATACCTACAAATAATATTTCTATCGTTTGATTAAGTTTGATTTATATGATTATTTCCAACTGAAAGCTTGAAGCTAAAATAAATTACGATTTAATTGACATGCAATTTAAGTTAGGTACAAAATATAAAAATATACCGAGATGAAACTTTCAATACTTATTTTTTACATCGTTTTTCTGACATTTTTGCAACTTATGAAAGAAAAATAGAATACCTACCGGAAGATTTAAAAAAGTTTTGTTTAATAAATAATTATTTTTTAAATTGTTGTTATGGCGTCAGACTTAGGTAAGATAGTGGTAACTAGCCAGGCGGACTTGAAATAAGCCCTACCAACAACAAAACCGAGTACAAATTGTGACCTGGGACCCCTGCGTCTTACACGGGTACGCGTATTCCCTCAACCGTATTTAATTCGTCCCCTCCTAGAGACGAATACGATACGGTTTTGGAAATCAAAGAATGCCCCGTAAGCGTATCGATTTCGGCTCCATCAGTAGACGAAATCAACACGGTTTTGCTGTAAATTTTGTCGTATATATTATTCCCCAAAACCGTATCGGTTTCGTCAACTGGAGGGGACAAAATCAATACGCTTATGTGTAGGTTAATCATAATCATACAGTTTTTCTTTTTCTAATAGGTATTGATTTCGTCGTCTCCTAGCTTGATTAGGCTCCTTGTAGGAAAATGAACTTTATCTCATTATCGCTAAAAGTTTATTACACTTTTTATTTTCAAATAGTTGCAAAATGTATCAATCAACTTTATCCCTTCCACGCTTACATAATCAATAATGATTATTTAAGCTATGAAAATAAGTTTTTCAATAGTAGGCTACCTACTTAATTACGAGACAAAGTGGATAACGTTGCCAACTTCAAGTCTGTTTATGTTATTATATTATACTTTAATATACCTACCTACTGATGTTGATTATTTACCATACCTACTTAATTTTATTTCTTTCACTTTAAACTCTTACGCTTGCAGGACGAATTCAATACTGTTTGTGTCATCAGTTTTCAAACTGATTACCTACGTTTTAATAACACCAAAACGTACCTACGTTGACGTTCGTTCGTTCTACAGCTAGCGCGGTGATTAACAGAATAGGTATTCTGTTAATCACCGCGCTAGCTGTAGACATAATCGAAACGTTTTTGAAAGATATCATTTCATTCAAATAAATGCACAAAACCGTGTTGATTTCGTCTACTGATGGGGCTGAAATCGATACGCCTACGGGGCATATTATGATTTCCAAAACCGTTTCTCTAAGAGGGGGACGAATTCAATACGGTTGAGGGAATACGCGTACGGATGAGCGAACCACTAACTATAGACCACAGAGGCGGTTAAAATTAAATTAATAAGATTACACTCGGCGTTCTACTCGATGACGAAATGAGGGGTGTTTCTGTCACAAGTAGCAAGCACTCAGACGCATCGTGAAACGAAATGAAATAGTAAGTCACGACCTGCCCCACAACGTCAAACGCTACATTTACCTGCAACGAACGAAACAAAACTTTATTACAACCAATTAAGGTCCATAAAATGTAATAATTTAAAGGTTACGATTGCTCTTATAGCGTTGGAATGTGTTGCGATTTTGAAAGGTCTATTTCAACTAGCTGATTTAAATGACAACTTAATAGTAAGTGGATGGTATTAATTTTTTTATTATTTAATAATGACGCTAATGGTGACGATTTCTAGCTCTTCATTCCATCATACCGATTCTACATACCGCTTAGTAGAACAGATGTGTTTTCTTCCCGTCAGTTCTATTAGTACCTATAACAAATTGTAGAACAACGGTGAAAAGTCCTAACATTTGAAAGATATCTAATAAAAATTAATGATTTATTAATTGCTGCTGTTTAAATTTGAAATAATCTCATACAAAAAAAAAGATTTATGGAAAGTCAACAAATCATAAATAGAGATTCTCGAAATTGGTTTTAGCGGTGGCCCTATTATATTTTTTTCACATATTTTGGACGCTACCTACTTTGTAATAAAAGGAAAATAACTTAGGTATTCCAAGTTAGGTAAGAATTTCGCTGACCTTCCCGAAATTCATAGACAAACTCTATCGAGTACTTTTACTCCTCCATAAACTTAACATTCGAGTGGAATATTTTTTACGCGTGTTTTTTTTTTAAAGATATTCGTGCAAAGGGAACTTAACGTAATTTTGTAACAGAATACAAATAATTATATGTGTAAATTAACAAAGGAAGGGAATATCTTTCCTAATACGAGAAAGGCGAAGCATAATCCTGCAATTTCATTATGTAAATCCAATTTGATTTAAAGTTTGCAATGGACGTGATGTGTGTTATGTAAGATATTACAAGTTAAATCAATTAACGATTGAATCATAGCTGCCCTAAGCTATCTGATTGGTCATGAATAGTCATGATTCTATAAGAATTGTGAAATATTTTTTATTCTCCTCATATATTTCATTGATGCTTACATCACTTAGGTACGCTAAAACTCACTGCATTTTTTTCTTAATTGATAAAAAAATACAAAAATGAAATGCTATGTGCTACATAGCATTCATAGCTATGTGCTATGAATGCTATGTATTTCTTAATTGATAAAAAAATACAAAAATGAAATAATCCTTTAAGTACTTACTTTTATTATTTAACTATTAAAATCCCAAGTATTCAAATTGTTTTTTAATTAAGTTATGAACTTAAACCTTCATAATGAGTCAAGTTGGTGTTCTTATCAAATTCAAAATACGTACATACTTACAAATTTAAATCTCGGGTATAACATAAATGCACTAAAGTAACTTTATAGCCCATAAAAGTGATAAACTCGAAGAGTTGCGTGAAAAATAAACATCTTCATGCACCTTTGCTTTGCTGCAGTTCAAATTTTTTAATGTTAAAGGTGTAATTTTTGGGTTCATGCCATTTAAAATTTTAAAGAAAAGTCAAAAAACATTTTATCACAAAAGCAGGGCTAGTTTTTTTAACTGACTTTTGATTCATTCTGTGCCCCCCCTAGCATGACCATCGAAACGTGATAATGAGGATCAACACGACAATTGAATATATCAATTTTGTATATCACATCAAATACAATATCAACAACTGAGTAAATCGCTGTTAAAATTTCTCAAATCCATTAAGTAATGAATATACTGATATATCACCTTTTACTGACAAAAGACAATGAATTTTGACAGTTTATTATCCATAAAATGCTAGGGGGGCAGCTCAGCAAAATATGAAATCTAAATGTTTTGCTAAAGATTCCCATTTAAAAATACGACCTTGTACAAAATATTACATTCTAAACTAATAATAATATTTTATAAAGGGTGATTCACTCAGTAATTTTTTTAATGAACATTGACCACACAATCTTATGTATCAGCTGCCCACACTAACCAGGAAAAATCTTTTTTTTTATCTAAATGCTACCGTAAACCTTAGGGGAAAGACCTTAAATTATTTTATGCGGTGTAGTGTGGTGACCGACCCTACAAGGAAAAGGGATACATGCAGAAAGGCGATCAAATCAAGTTTGTGATATTAAAAAAGGTGAAGTAATATTGACAGCTAAAATTTTAATAACCGCCTAGTTAACCGACTTGATTCACAAACCTTTTTTATCACTTCTACTCCTATACTATTAGCTATTCTGTGCTCCTAAAAATGACTTGAAGCAAAGGTTTTTTAACCATAAGATACTTTTAACTATGTACCTTTTTACGAATAGGATTGTTAAAGTATAACATTTACATCACCAGATTAACATCTCTAGTTACAAAACACATAATATTGATAAAATTTGATTTCTTTCAGCACAAGATTTCTCATTTAAAAGGATAGATGCCACCCATTTGCCATAAAAAATATGTTTAAATAATATTAGTTTTATTAATTTTTACTAGCATTTAGTATATAATGTAACAGACATTATAAACCCTCAAATTACTGTCCTTTCTAATTAAGTTTGTTAATATCGTTATTTATTTCTGTTAAAGCTGTTAAATTACTTGTGCCCGTTCTTCTTATCAGTTAAAAAAGTCTGAAACGGGCGGTAGGAAAATATAGCTTATTTTTTTAGTTTATTTAATTAAAGATATTTTGACTGTAACTTAGACTGCCTAAGAATATTTCTTAGGCAGTCTAAGTCACAGTTCTGGGAAGGTCAGTGAAGTATCTTTGACAAACTTCCTCTGATATTCGCCAGAAATGTTTGACCGCAATATAAAAATATAAAAAATGTAATGCCGTTATAACCAGATTTTGCCCAAATTCAAGAATCCAATAAAAATCCAATGTTATTGGCTAATCTTGGACAGGTAAGGATGCCCAGACCCTAAAATGTCGTTGACCGTCATGTCCCAACACTGAATTTAGGTTTTAATTCTTTTTTTGTTTTTGGTGAAAGAAACTCTCCAGATTGAAATAAAAATTAAGTTTAAATCCATTTTTTGTAACTTATCGCTTTCCTTTTATTTTTAGAGATTTTCATTATTATTTTCTTTTTGATTAGGTTTAATAGATTTCTTTACAAAGCTGGAGATATTCTTTTTTTTTTAATAATAGTTTCGGTAGTTAAGTTACAATAATAGTAGGCATACAGACAGACATAAATGAATGTTCACAAAGGGTAAAATTTATTCTAACAATCGAGTGAAGTCGTGAATCAAAGACTTAAGGAAAACATACCAGAACATTTCCAAAGTTTTTGAGTCATGATTACGTTATGCATTTCAATTGCAATTGGTCAAAAAACGAGTTTAGAAATCAGAACAGGCACTGATCAGATCGGTATCACATACTTTGTTGGATCGAGAGACAATGTCAGTCACATTGTCTCTCGATCCAACAAATTTCCTGCTATAATTAGCAGGAAAATTTTGAGGTTAGTTCTAACACCTAACCCAAAAAAAAACCTGTTATAATTTTCTCACCCATTTTAATTTTCTCGCTATTTGGATTTTATTTTTAGAATATCACTCAGGCATTGCTTGCCATTTTCCATCCCTATAAAAAAACGCCACATAACCAAATGTATGTAAGTATTCTGTAAATGAGCTGGTGGTTAAGATCTTCAATACTAGAGGCATCAAGAATCTTATAAGTATTAATATAGAGTATTATAGAGGCATTCACTTGTACCGCTAATATGTAAAACACCAATAATCTCGCAGGAGTGGATTACTCACACATCATAAACAACAACATTTGTTCTACGACTTTTCCGAAAACAGACAAACAAATTGACTATTCATACAAAACTCGGGACATTTGTATTGAAAGTAGTTTTTTTGTCTTTTGTTTAATCTGTTTTTACTTTTCACTTCGAAATAAAAATTGGTACCTACGAAAAGTTGCTAACCAGAAATTCTCTCACGAAATTCTTCGTCATTCGTAAAACGAAAGCATTCCTTGGTTTTAAGCCAAGTACATTTAAGACCTACCAGCAGCCTTTCCCATAAAAATTTGCAAATGTTTTATTGTCAAATATTTGCAGTTAAAACATGATTTGAATACATATACTTTTAATCGTCCTCACAATTTACTCGTCCATAATTCAAAAAGACCAATTGCCTAAACTTGCTAATTTGAACGACAAAACCAAACATTGGTTTGGTACGGTTAAAAATTTTGGTTACGTCTAAAAATTGATTACGTTTAAAAAAAAAATAGTTCAACATTTTCGTTGAACTTTAGCGCCAGTTCATCCCAAGTTTCAATGATATAACGAAAGTTAATACGAATATTTTATTAAAAAATAGCAAACATGATTCTGAAAAATTGTTTAAAAAACAAAAAACCGACTTCAAAAAACCTTCAATAATGCGTATCTAATGATTTGTATATTATTTCTTGCTTTTTTTAGAGGCAGGTTTTTTGAAGTCGGTTTTTTGTTTTTTAAACATTTTTTAATTTTTAGTGTAAGTACCTTCTGTATTAGGTTATTATTATATCTATTATTTAGGTAGAAAAATCGGCTCAGCCAAACGTGAGATAATCGCGGAGAAACATACATACATACAAACTGAATACCTCCTTTTTTTGAAGTCGGTTAAAAAGACTACACAAAGGTATCCCTTCCCCAACAAAAAAAATCATCTAATTCGATTCATAAGTAACACAAAATTGTCAAGTTAATTGATTTAATATCATAGTATTTTCAGGATTACTTGTAAACTACTGAACCGATTTGAAAAAAAAAAAATGGGACCATCTCGCAAGAAAACTCAATCGAACAAAAAAAGAATTATCTAAATCGGTCCATAAATGTCGAAGATACGCGCGAACAACGATAAAAAAAAAAAAAAAAAAAACATACAATCGAATTGAGAACCTCCTCCTTTTGATGAAGTCGGTTAAAAATGATACGAAATGATAAAGATATTCTTTTAGTATTAATTGTTCAAAATAAGGCGACTGCTTTAAATCAATCAAAGATTTGCTTATCCCCTCTTACAAGATCGAAATTAAACAATCTATGAACAATATACAATTATACAAAATAAAGTTACATTAAAAACTATTTCCGCCACGAGTCTCCACCTTAAAACATAAATTCTCACTTAAAGTGTTATCTTAAAAGCGTTGTTTAG
The DNA here is from genome assembly GCA_950108535.1 of Agriphila straminella. Taxonomy (NCBI): domain Eukaryota; kingdom Metazoa; phylum Arthropoda; class Insecta; order Lepidoptera; family Crambidae; genus Agriphila; species Agriphila straminella. The sequence continues at coordinate 4,592,834 of OX467306.1, read as the reverse complement.
TTATCAGCAAGATAAGGGAGCGCCAATTAAAAATAAGTTAGCCGGAGCGATAAATATAAAACTATTTCACTATAGGCTCCGCGTTCCGTCTTCACTTGCGTTCCGTCTTTAGTTAAGTAATAAATATTTGATTGGAAGATCATAATCAGAACTTTCTTAATTGACAGTTAAGCTTATCTAGTGTATTCTGTTGTTGAGAGTATTTTAGGGTATTTATCGCGTCACGTAACGCGTCACTTCATCATTTGCCTGAACTGCAATCAAATGATGAAGGAATCTATACTGTTTTCTTAAGACATAAGATACAGTTTCACTCACCTTTGAGGCACTTATCAGCGCTCTTTTTAATTGGCGCCTAACTTAGCAATGTGTTCATATACTAAGCTAACCAGCTAAGCTAAAATTGGTTAGCTTTGTATATGGACGAACTAGTATAGTAAGTACTAGGCTGACCATATTTGGCACTAAGGTAGGAAAATAATTAAGGCGCTTATAGCTATCCACGAGCGTAAATGTATTTGCGGCTCTAGTGGACCGTTACAAGCACCTTAACAAACTTTTTTATTTTTCAAATATAAAGGAGTATCGAATCAAATAACAAGGAGGTTCATCAGCATAAGTACTCAACACGTTAAGAAATGTTTATCCAACCACAAATATTTGTGTAAAATAATTTTATTGTATATAACCTAAGTCTTTACTGTTAATAAAAAATATGTATAATCTTCCAACAGTTCCAACATTGTATTATGTATGATATCTAATGAAACGAAATCAATCATTTTTTTCTGTCAATAAAATTAAAATAATTAAATACACGGACAGTTTACAAATTCCTTTTTATATATATACTTTCATTAATCAAATCAATGGGTTGTTGTTTGAAACAGTATTCTTTTTGTTGACATTTGTATCATACATTTAAGTCTAAGTGAAATAAATCTCTAGATTTCGCTATCGTAGATCGCTATCACATCGAGAAATTGATAAGAAGCCGACAAAGAAATGTTCAAGAGAAGTTAAAAATAAGCGAATGCGCATTGAAAGTGAATCGAAATGGAGGACCCTGGTTAACGTCAGTGCGCAGGATTTCAAACTGAATACCAGCTTTTGGTAAAGAGATAATCGAAAAATGGTGGTAGGAAAAGATAGATTCGATAAAATGTTTAGCTATCCATAATTTTTATAATATTTTTTTAATTCTAATACACTTTGCTAAGACTACCACTAACTTTATTTTTTTATTTTATTTATTTATTGTTTACCTATAGTTTCCTTAATATAACTTAATTATAATTTTATATAAGCCAAACCTTTGCAAAGAAGCAACATTGTAGGTTGCAATGACAAAAAACTATTTAAATTTTTAAATCATTTACCTACCCACTTACTGAGTGATAGAAAAAAAATCAATTTTAATAGGTAATTGCATTAAACACATTGAACAAAAGACCAAAAACAACTATTTTAAGTTTTTACATACCGGAAAACAACTAAATATTACAATTACAATCATATTGAATCCATTTATATTTATACTTTAAATTCTTTACAAAGATAAGTAATGGTCATCGCTGTGTATTTGTAAAATACGCTTATTGAGTTATGTTGTGGTTTTTTTTTTAAACAATTTTTTTTTTTATTTATTGTAGGTAAGGTAGGTATATTATATATGTAGAAAAATCGGCTCAGCCAAACGTAAGATAATCGCGGAAAAACATACTTAAATACGGGTCAAACTAAGAACCTCCTTTTTTAAGTCGGTTAAAAAACTACACTTAAGATATCCCTCTTCCAACAAAACACTAATTATCTTATTCAGTTCATAAACAAAGAAGTAATACGACCATTATCATCGAGGTAATTCACACAAATCATACTATTTTCGTGCTTTTTTCAAGATTAGTTGAAAAGTACTGAACCGATTTCCAAATTTTTAAAAATGGGACCAACTTGGGAGTTATCTAATGTAATAACGTTTAAATCATTTCAATCGGTCCAGCCGTCTTCGAGTAATCGGTGGACATACACAAAAAAAAACAAATATACAGACGAACATAGAACCTCCTCTTTTTTTGGAAGTCGGTTAAAAATCGCGTCGCGCGCCGGCAGCCGTAGCGAGTGGAAGCATTTTGCCGGTGCTCCGCAGCCCGTTTTCCCACTCCCGCTCCCGGGCGGGCGCGCCTTCACGGTTCTCTACGCCGCGCGACCGCTCTCCCGCTCCCGGGCGGGCGCTCCCTCGCGGTTCTACGTCGCTCCCAGTGCCGCGCGACCATTTCCCTGCTCCCGCTCCCGGGCGGGCGCGCCTTCACGGTTCTCTACGCCGCGCGACCGCTCTCCCGCTCCCGGGCGGGCGCTCCCTCGCGGTTCTACGTCGCTCCCAGTGCCGCGCGACCACTTCCCTGCTCCCGCTCCCGGGCGGGCGTGCCTCCACTGCTCTCGGTGTAGCAAGAGCCCCGGGCGGGCGGGCGTGTTCGCCCGCTCCTATTGTGTGTGAGTGGGTGAGAGTGTTGCTACGTCGCTTCCTGTGTCAGTGTTCGTGTTCCCCGCTCCCGCTCCCGGGCGGGCGCGACCTTGCGGCCCTTGGTGTCACGTGGCCTCCGGGCGGGCGTGTCCGTGTGCTCCCGCCACCTGAAGGTGTGTGTGTTTTGCACCGGCGCTACACGGCCCCCCGCTAGTGGAAGGGCCTTACTCGGGCAAGCGGGGCTCTGCTCGGGCGGACCTGTTATTTCCCTTGCTGATCGTGGGAACCGCATGGAACCAAAAAATGAAAATAATTTTGAAATGTTCTCGGACGAATTTGAACGCCCGGAACCTTCTAGCAGTCCAACTGCTTCCATTCCCGACTTGTCGGAACTACTTCTGGAATCCGGGTCGGATTCAGAAGCTGCCTCTCACGGGCCGGCTCCTAAAGACGATGACGTGAGGCCGATTAAAGCGGACTCAGCAACGCCATCGGACTCAGGGGAGACGAACCGGAAGGGACAACAGCCCTCTGGAGCTGTCTCTTTCGGGACGACTCCTGACGATGATGGCGCGAGGCCGGATAAAGCGGACTCAAAAACGCCATCGACCTTAGAAGCAACGAACCGGAAGGGGCAACAATCCTCTGGAGCTACCTCTCCCGGGACGACTCCTGATGGCGATGACACGAGGCCGATTAATGCGAACTCAAAAACGCCATCGACATCGGGAAAGACGAACCGGAAGAGGCAACAGCTCTCTGGGGCATCGCGAAAATACCTTAAGCGGCTCAAGGAAGGAGGTATGGACCCTGATGAGGCCTATAAACTCGTCCATGAGCGGCTTAAGGTAAACGCGGCAATGAGTGGTGCTATTGCTGCTTCATCTTCGGACCGTAAAACGTGCAAACGGGTTCGATCCGAGGATGAATCACCAAAGGACCATGTCAAAAAGACTACGAGGGTAGACGGAGACTCACAATCAAGGACGCCTCAACCGTCCGTTGTCGAGCCTTCCGTTGCTCCGATGTCAGTGGACGAACCGTCGACCACGATATCGGAACCCTCGAGGTCTTTCAAAGACGCCCTTACGAACATCCGCGTGGGAATCCGTAACAGGGAACCCATGTCGGATGAGCAATCAGGTCTGGTGAGGCGTGCCATCATCAAGGCTATCATTAATGATGGCAGCGGTGAGACATGCCCAGGCCTTGTAGGGTGCACATACAAATCCGGCTGGCTGCAGATCATCCTCAAGGATGAAAGCAGCCGCGCATGGATGGAAAGGAAAATAAGCGGCATCAAACCCTGGCCGGAGGCAGAACTCTCACTCATGAGTGAGAGCCAACTCCCTAAGGCAAAGATAGGTGTCGTTTTCATTCCGAAGTCGGAAATTGAATCTCCTAAGGACGCAATGGCGCTTCTTAAGATACAACATGGCCTGAGGACGGACTTGTGGAAGATTCTGCACGTCAAAGCAGGAAAGGACGGATTCACACTCGCCCTTTCAATTGACAGTGCCTCAATAGAATCTTTGCGCAAGCTGGATTTCAGGCCACAATTTGGGTTTAAAAGCGTTCACATCCGCATCCGAGGGGAAAATATCCCAACGAATGCGGATGAGAAGGCTAAGGCAGGGCCTACCCCTTCTGGAGAGAAAAACCTGTCTGAGGCAGGGTCTAGCTCCACTGGAGCAGGTGACCTGCCTAAGGCGGGGACTGTCCCCACTGGGGCAAAGAACCTGCAGCCCAAACCTGCCCCTAAGGCGGGACCTAAAGCAGCGGACACCCGTGCCTTAGCGAAGCGAAAATCCGCGAAGCAAGGGTCCGGGACTCCTACTGCAAGGAACCGCCCTCAAGGGAGCATGCCACCGAAAGGGGCCCAAGGCCCCCGACGGTCGGTAGGTGGGAGACGCCCCAGTGCTGAAGTGGACAAATCCAGTGTCCCTAAGCCTGGGCCGAAGGCCACCTAACACTACACATTCGCCACACACACACATACACATTCGCGCATACAAACACACACACAACGACACAAACACAAAAAAACACACACAACACACAAGTGGTCCAGATCAACCTGCACCACGCTAGAGCTGCCACGGCAGTTCTAGAAAAACTCTTCAAAGAAGAAAACCTTCACATCGCTCTAGTCCAGGAGCCGTGGTTGAGCAACAACAACACGGTATCTGGACTCGGCTCTGCAGGCAAGTTAGTTTGCCATACCGCTGGGATCAGACCGAGAGCATGTATTTTATTCAATAAAAATATTGATTTCCTATGTATTCCAGGGCTTTGTACTGATGACCTGGTCGCAGCATTTGTTAATGTTAAGAGCGGAAGTGGACGCCTCATAGTGTGCTCTGCATACCTTGATGGCGATAGGAACGACCCGTCTAAAGAGCTGGCAAAAGTGGTCGAGTATGCTAACGAACACAACGCCGAGCTACTGATCGGGTGTGACGTCAACGCCCATCACACCAACTGGGGCAGCACTGACATTAACGACAGAGGTGAGTTATTACATGAATTTGTCCTCGCAAACTGCTTGCAGATAGGCAATAAAGGTTGTAAACCGACATTTGTGACTAGATCCAGGCAGGAGGTTCTTGATGTAACCTTTTCCACTAACAACCTAGCCAAAAAAATTAGCGGCTGGCACGTTAGTGATGAACCATCTATGTCAGATCATAGACTTATTAAATTCGCACTAAACACGACCAATATGTGTGAAACAGCCACTTTTAGGGATGCAAAAGCCGCAGACTGGAATTTGTACAGACAAAAACTACAGGAAAGGCTTCAGGACATTCCTAAAAATATACGTTCCGTTGAGATACTGGAATATGCTGTTGACCAAGTTACTGAAGCCATTACAACCTCTTTCGAGGAGAGCTGTCCTCTTAAGACCTTTAGGAACAGCAGCATACCATGGTGGAACAAACAGCTCAGTAGACTAAGGGAAGATGCACGTAGGCTGTTTAACAAGGCTAAATCGACCGGGAATTGGGACCGGTATGCAAAAGCCTTGACAGACTACAATAGGGAAATACGAAAGGCGAGGCGACTCTCGTGGAGAAAGTTCTGTGAGGGCGTCATTGGTGCGCCCCAAGGAGCCAGAATCCACAAAGTCTTGGCCAAATCGCCTTCGAAACAACTGGGACTATTAAAGAAACCAGATGGGACTTTCACTGAAACAGCGGAAGAAACCATAGAACTCTTGGCGTCAACGCACTTTCCTGGATCAGTGCCAAACGCCAATGGAATGAATGTTCCTCAAAGCTGCCTCGCTAGGCCTAAAAATGAGGACTGGAGAAGAGCAGCAAGGAACTTCAGGCCAAACAAAGTTGAATGGGCCATTGATTCGTTCAAGGCATTCAAATCAGCTGGGGAGGACGATATCTTTCCGGCGCTCTTGCAGCAGGGGAAAGAAATCCTCATCCCCATCTTAGTAAAGATCTTCAGGGCAAGCTATGCCTGGGGATATATACCAAGCAAATGGACCTCAGTAAAAGTCCGCTTTATTCCAAAGGCTGGAAAGAAGGATTTTTCACAGGCAAAATCCTTCAGACCCATTAGCCTCACCTCATTCCTACTCAAGAGTATGGAAAAGGTCATTGACGTATTTTTAAGGGACGAGCCATTGCGCGAACGTCCCCTACATACAAAGCAACACGCTTATCGTAAAGGAAGGTCCACAGAAACTGCTCTGCTAGAACTAACAGACAGGATCGAAAGGGCTCTTGAAGATAAACAGATAGCCTTATGCGCTTTTCTCGATATTGAGGGAGCTTTCGATAACGTCACTATCGAAACCCTTTCTAGGGGAATGAGTGACAAGAACATTGACAGCACGACCATCCGCTGGATCGAAAGCATGCTTCTTCATAGAACTGTAAACGTCAGTTTACACGGAGCTACTAGAGGTTTCAAGATAACAAGAGGATGCCCACAGGGGGGTGTACTATCGCCCCTATTGTGGTCACTTGTTGTCGATCAACTATTGATTGAAGCCTCTCAAAAGGACCTGGATATACAGGGCTATGCTGACGATGTGGTGGCATGCGTGATAGGCCCCTGTCAGAGCACTGTATCATCCATACTTCAAAGGTCTCTCAATGTCATCAATAAATGGTGCACTGAGAACAGTCTGTCGGTAAACCCGAACAAAACAATAATAGTCCCTTTTACTAGGAAGCGTAAGTTAGACAAACTTAAAACGCCTACTATTAAGGGAACTCCCATACCATTTTCCACGGAAGCCAAATATTTGGGCGTTACAATCGACCAAAAACTGACGTGGAATACACACATAGATAATGTGATCCAAAAGGCCAAAATTGCCTTAGGAATCTGCTGTCGTTTAGCGGGTGCAAGGTGGGGCCTAAACCCCAAGACTGCCCTGTGGATGTATACTGCCATAGTCAGGCCGATGATAACGTATGCCTGTGCAGTATGGTGGAAAAAAGCAACTCAAACGACAGTTATAAACAAGCTAACTAGTCTGCAAAGATTAGCGTGCCTTATGGCAACGGGGGCCATGTCTACAACACCAGGAGCAGCACTCAATGCTCTGCTTAACCTACCGCCACTTCACTTGTTTATTGTGAAGGAGGCGAAAGCGGGGATCTATAGAGTGGGCAACACTGGTAAAGTAGCTTGGCACTCTCAAGCACTGAGATCTTTACATGAATCAGTGCTTGAACTCAAACAACTTGCAATGACATCTGATGCCATGCTTCCACTCTGTAACTTCACTAGAAATTACTCAGTAGAACTACCTAGCAGAGAGATGTGGTCTGATGACCAAAGCTCCTGTAAGGCTGGAAGCCTAGTCTGGTTCACGGACGGCTCCAAAATGGGTCATGACGTAGGCTGTGGTATATATGGCGTGAGACCAAGAGTCAACCTTAGTGTTAATCTTGGTAAGTACGCCACAATATTCCAGGCAGAGGTCTATGCCATTATAGAATGTGCAGAAACCAACCGCCAACGAAACTACACAAATCAGACCATCTATATCTTTTCAGATAGCCAAGCAGCACTTAACGCCATAAACTCGAATGTAATACGATCGAAACTGGTAAAAGACTGCGTAGACAAACTGAATGAACTGGGACATAAGAATAAAATTATTCTGAAATGGGTCCCTGGTCATTCAGGCATCATCGGTAATGAAAAAGCCGACGAGCTTGCTAGAACTGGAGCGCAAGGTCAACAGATCGGCCCAGAACCTTTCTGCGGGATCTCAAAAAACCAGGCTATGCAACTCCTTAAAGACAATCTCTTGGACGAGTCGAGGAAATTCTGGCTAAAACAGCCTGGACTGAGACACTCCAAAGCCTTGGTAGAAGGCTACTCGCAAAGACGGACGAATGAGCTTATACAACTCAGTAGATTGAACGTCAGCGCGACTGTTAGAACCTTAACTGGACACTGCAAATTAAACAGACACCTATTTCATATGAAATTGAGTGATACTGACATCTGCAGATATTGTAATGAGGAGCAGGAAACGCCCAAGCACCTCTTATGTGATTGTGGACCTCTAATCCACAAGCGTAGTATCCATCTGGGACGACACGTTATCGACCCGGAGGAAATAAAAACTCTTAAAACCAGGAAGATACTAGACTTCCTGGAAGCCGCTGGGCTCAAAGAGTTACTATAATTAGGTGGCGAGTTACAATAGATCTTTTAGGTCGCAGTGACTACAGCCTCATCTTGAGCTGCATAGCCCCTAACACTCAAATAATAATAATAATATGTTGTGGTCCCTTTTTATCATGAAAACTGTGAAAACTTGTCTCTATTTCCTTCTATTGTTATTAGAATTAGATGATTAATATAAATGTGAAAGTTAGGATGTTTAAATGTTTGACGCAAAAACGCCTGAAACGATTTGGATGAAATTTGAAATACAGATAGTTAATAACCTGAATTAAAACATAGGACACTTTTGATCCCGGTTGAAGTTACCCTAGGGTTTTTAAAGTCCACATGGACGAAGTCGCGGACGGAAGCTAGTTATAGTTATGGTTATAGCCTAAAAAATTATATTCTAGTTAAATCGTAAAATATTTTAATGATATTGTTTTAAGATTAAAATAATATCTTATCGGACACTTAACAATTAAAAATGAAATGGTTAGCAAACCAATGTCATGAATCAATTTTTCTAACAATTTTCTGTCGTCTAATGACTTGTTATCGTCCATGTGTGACACTTCGAAATTACCATATCCAAAATTATCTTTGACTTTGTAATAGGTTCTAATAAAACTATTTTAGTACCGTCCAATTTGAAGTGACTATGTTGAATTTCACACTTCAATATTAAGGGCCAGTATAAGACCGCCAAGTATCGCAATATCATGACGCCCACATATACTTAAAAGCTGGAAATCAAGGTAATATAGATCTTATTGCTGAAGACATAAGGTATGGTTATTGGCCGAAGAATATTGGAGTAGCTTTTGTCGTGTCTATAGTGAAATGGGGCATTTACTATAATAATATCGATATGAAATCGCAGAGGTTACGTGTTCATGAACAATTTTGATATTACTTGCTCCGTATCTTTCACGGTGACATAGTATTTTAGATACGCGTGATATGTAGATACAAGCTTTTAAATATAAGTAATGTACTCGTATAATGAGCAGATATAACCCAGTAGTGGGCGTCATATGGCTAATACTATGTTGAATAATTATATCACCAACTATAAACTTTATTATAAATATCTATATGAGGTATTGCCTCAGTGCTCGGTGCCATAACATAATTCTGTGCTCGTGCTAGGGGTTAGCACGAACATCTATCGAGAAAAAATACGCGCGTAAAAGTACTCGATAGAGTAGTTGTCTATGTGAAAGGTCATTGGGCATATTTGACCTGCTTGATGAAAGTTCGCGTACAGAAACCAAACCAGTTTTATTGAAGAATTCAATCCCACTTTTCAAAATATGTTTTATTTTTTTATTTATCGATTGGCAGAAAAAAGTTATTTAGTACACAAACCATTTTTACATGAAAAATAATGGACAGAAGAGTAGTGCAAGGGCACTTTATTTTTTTATTAAGTCGATTTTTTTTAAAAATTAATTAATTAATTATAGAGGAGTTCGGCGGCGCAGTGGTACAGCGCCTGGCCCAGAGGTTATGCAACTTTCACAAGTGTCGCTGCGGAAGGCACGTTAAGCCGTTGGCCCCGGCTGCATTTGCAGTGGTTAACACCCACCAATCCGCATTGGGCCCGCGTGGTGGGTTATGGCCCATCCTCCTTATCCACCCATAAGCCTGTGCCCCAGCAGTGGGGACCATAAAATGGCTGATGGTTAATTAATTAAAACAATTTAGCTCAATCAATTTTCCATTTTTCATACGTTTTACCTAAAGACAATATATAAATCTTAATCATATATTTAAAGCAGAAAACAATAGAACATTTTGGACTATACGAAAACGAACTTATAATTTAAAACAAACTTATAAGATATTAAATTTATCTAATAGGTACAACATAGGTACTACAAAGCGATTGATAACATCATCGAACATATTTGTTTTTAAAAGAATGCCCTAAGGTAACAAATCGCCTTACGATATTACCAAATGATCTGATAATACAACAATTGATTAATTATGACGGAACATAATTAGCTTAACGCCTTGAACTTTGCAATTATCTTGATTTTAACACACTGGAGGTCTACACTCTGAACGTGCAAAAGTCGAAATTTCGAATTGGAAAGTAAATCGCAGCCTAGAGATCGTCAGTGAGCTAACAGAGCTTAGTGAATTCCGTGATAACATGACGTGATCACAGCAGATGCTGCTGCGGCTGTGACTGCTGTGATCACAGCAGACGCTGCTGCGGCTGTGACTGCTGTGATCACAGCAATCAACGCAGCCATAAAGCGTTCCTTAGAGAATTGCACTGCAGGTTACTCAAACCATCTCAAAACTATCATGTCAGAGAGTGATAATAAATAACATAGTATATTCGCTAATATTTGTTCTTCGGAGAAACTGCTCGTAAGGTAGCCTTAACACGAAACGAACGATCGATCTAAATTGCGGATTTCGTGCAATTCAGAGTAGGTATACCTCTTAACTGGTCCCGTTTCTTTACCACACATCCGCATGTTCCAGAAATGATGAAGATAAATTGGAAAAGATAAAAGCTCTTACTTTGGAGGTACGAACATTGCTTACTCTCTAATTAACATGAGCCATTTAAATCCTCGTAGACGAGCTGAAATCTTCAGCTCGTCTACGAGGATTTAAATGGCTCAAAATTTTGCCACTGTAATATCACAGAATAGATAATAGTACTAACGTACAGAAGTAATATCACAGAATATATAATAGTACTAACGTACAGAAGTTGCACTCCGCAAAATTGTTAAAATAAATTGCGACTCTTGCTCCGACACAATAAGGTGCAATTCAGGTCGCACAGCGCTCCATTCGCTCCAAAACATTCACTTAGTAGTTGCCTCTCTTTCTATCGCGTAAGTCTTATCTTTTCTGATGTATGAAATTTGTCCTCTCAGAGGACGCCGAGCGGTTCAGACTCGCGCGCGGAGTGACAGAGCCCTGGTAATATGCAGTACTGCTACGAACTGGGGCCCAATCGCGCTAATTCTTAACGATTAAACCAAACGGTTTTATAGTTCAGAATTACTTTTTTAGGTAAATAAAGATAACCATTTAGGTTATATTGTACTGTATTCAGTTCTTTAAAATCCTTGGTTTTGCTTAATTCTTATATTAATTTAAAATTTCCCAAGATTGGCATTTTGGCTCCCTAGGTATAGCTTTCAACAATTTTAACAAAACTAAAGAGAGTATTTTTCTGTAAACGAAACTGAAACGGCAAAGATTTAGTTTTGTTTTTATCGTTGAAACTGGCCGTCGGGCTGGTACGTGCGGTGACGTACCTACATACTTTTTGGAATCTATTATTATTTTTTTATATACTTTATCTATGACAAGTACTTTTCTATGTTACTCTTTTATGCGTCACTGTCTCTTCTCACTCACATCACGTCACTGTCACTGATCTCGACCTTCCTGAGCTTTTTTTTATTTTGGTAGGTATGTATTTTCTCTTATTTTTATTTTATTTTAGGCTCAGTTTGAGCTTTTCCTTTTTCCCCACCTCGTTAACAACCACCTTAGCAATTTTATCACAAAATTCAAATATTTAAGGGGCTTATATTTGGCTTATATAGGTCAACTAGCGCCACCAATACATTTTTTTTTATAACTATTTAATATTTTTCATTCTTTTTACTAGTTTTTAAATGCATTAGAAACGACGACAGTGACCACTTTTGGTTTAAATGGATTTTAAAACTTACAGAATGAATAAAAACTGATGAAGAGTTAATCAAAAAATATTAGAGACAATTTAAGAGGACATTATTGTTTCCTTTTTTTAAATATTTAAAAAAAATAAATGAATTGGCGGCGCTAGTTGACGGTTATAAGGGCCTTAATGAGTATAAATAATCAAAGATATTTCAACAGGTACCTACTTTTGAAAAATTGGAAGACTTGATTTTTTTATTTGTGTTCAATCAAAACAGCAGCCAATAAAAAGTGTGAATTAATTCTAATTAATGTAATCAACAGTAAATAAGTTTGTGATTAAACACAAAACCTCATAACTCTAAATAATGCGGAAGTACCGATTGTCTAAGTTATTCGTGCATATATTTAATATTATTTTCAATAGAAGACCATCAAAAGTTTCTAAAGAAATAAAATATCATTTTCAATTAAGTTACTTAATATAACTGAAAAACATATTAGAAAAAATCGACTCACCCGTAGCAGCTCAGACGGGACGAGTGAGTCGATTTTTTCTAGTATTTTTAGTTATATTAAGTAACTTAATATATAAAAATAGCACTGTGAATGCTAAAATAAAAAAAAAACATTTTCAATTGTTGAAAAGGGTACATTTTGAATGCGAAAATGATGGGTTATTATGCGATGTTATAATATAATTAATAACACATCCAAAATTATACACTTCTTATCATCGCTGTTTTTCACTAAACTGCATATTTTTATGCACGTGCCAATAATAAAATATTATTGATCTTTTGCATGGACTAATTTTTGTGAAACTGCTTTATAGATGAAATACAAAAGATAACACTGTAAAATCATCTTGAGATAATTTTATCTTATTTTTCATTCAATCTACAAAATTAAAATAAAGGAATTTTAAAATATATATAACTTATACAAGCCTTATTTGAAAATTATTATTTAAAACTTACTTTATTATGTCACTCTGATTTAGTTCTCTTTTCTCTATAATACTTTATTAAAATCTTTAATTCCTTAGTTAATTAAAAAACAAAGTAACATCTTCTAAATACTAGTACTATAAATTTACGCAGTATGTTAACAAAATTAGCAATCAGCAGGATGATAAGTAAATTGCTACATTTTACTAATACATCTTTAGCTTTAAGGCGAGGCCAGTTCACTAAATTTACTCTTTCACTATGTCTTTAGAATAAGGTTGAATATTGCATAACTTTAATTGACGCTTCGTCAGAAATTTGACGAATTTTAGTACATTTTTATTGATTTCTGAAATACTGGATCATTTATTAAAAATGTACTCGGTTATTGTGTTAGATCGATAAAAAGGCTATCCTTTTTGCATAAAAAATCATATCACTGTCGTTGAAAATTACGAAATCTGACGATTTGAAATTTAGTTTTATAAGTTTTTATGGTGTTATTCAGGGTTTTTTTACAGAGTTACCATGCCATTTTTCAATATTCTGTTCGGTTGATTTGCTTCTTTGTTTCTTTTTCAGTCTACAGTATTTTTTGTGAAGTAGAATTTTACATCAGTTCTTCACATTGGAAGTTCAAAAATCAGACTTTTCATCAGATCGTGAACTGGCCTCGCCTTAATATAATATAGAGAAACTGTTATTATCTTTACACGGATGTTCTTAAAGCCTTCGATTTTAACACGATTCAAGTTCCCTTAGATTAATGTGGCCACGCCCTTTTAATAAGTTCAAAACACAGACCGTATTTTTAATTACAGTTTAACCTGTAAAGTTGAATTCCTTTAACTTAAGGCCACTATTATATACCTCAAAGTAACACCCTCATCTTAATTAAATTAATTGTTCGCTATGTACATAATTTGCCTACTACTACAAAAACGAACTAAAATTTTACTGAGACTTTTGTTTGTAAAAAGACTATAGAAACTTAGCTTCAATCTTTAAATGTGAATTTTCTATACATTGTGTGTTTAGCGAGAAAAAAAATTAAGATGCGGGTGCCACTTTGACGTAGGTACCTATATAGGAGCCTTAAGAAAGATACTGTTTTTTTTCACTTTAAAGAGTATTTTAAGTTAATCCGTTATGCACGGTTTAGTATTTTGGTTATACCTGAATTACGGATTGTTTAAGTACTTTTTCAAGTTTCAAGCTTCATGTAAACAAACCTTAATTATTGAAAAGGCTCAAAATATTTATTAATTGTATAACGCACCCGGACGAATAAGAAATATTTAGTTATAGATACTAACAATTATTTACTTCAGCTTTATTTAATCTGTATTTCAAAATAAAATGCAATTAATTTGAACTTGTATAACTTAAGTGACCAACTTCAGAGCGCTTGCGGTACAAAATATGTATTGCCATTTATTCTGTCGGCCCAGCGATTGCGGAAGTTAAGCAACGTTCGCAAGGGTCGGTCATGGTATGGGTGACCAAAAATGTATTATCTTGAGCTCCTCCGTGCTTTGGAAGGCACGTTAAGCCGTTGGTCCCGGCTGCATTTGCAGTCGTTAACACCCACCAATCCGCATTGGGCCCGCGTGGTGGGTTATGGCCCATCCTCCTTACCACCCATAAGAAATGCCTGTGCCCCAGCAGTGGGGACATCAAAAATGGCTGATGGACATATTATATTCTGTAGTGAAGTTGCCGCGAATCACTGTCCTTTGTTAATTTAATTGCATTGCATTATATAATTCAGCATTTTTTTCTTTGTTACAGATTAACATCAACCCAAGACGAAGATTTACATCAAACCGCAGTAAGTATTCCATACTTGTCAAACAAAGCCTATTCTTAAAGCCAGATAAATTGGTTTCACGCAAAAACATAATTAAGTTATTACGTCTATGTGTTTTCTAATTAAGATGATGCTGCTAATCGGTCTGTCTGTCAGTTGAAGATCATTTTACATCGATTATAATGTGCTATTGACCTCGTTGGATATTTTGAAAGCTGTTTCACTGAACCCTATTGAACTTTAAGTTTTTTTGTTATTTATTTTAAAATTACAGATTAAGGAAATATTATTTCTTGTTCGACCTAATACGTAGTTGAAATTTGGCCATTCTAATTATTGAAAATTTTAAGGAAAACGTTAAGGAATTCGTTCGTTAACTTGTTCGTTAACTAAATTAAATCTGTTGACAAACAGAAGATAAAAATAAAAAATATACGAACTGTAAGTATTAAAAATTATTATTTGATCATCTTTTAATCTTAGTAACTACTTGTGCTCATTTGATAAGCGTCCGTTGTTTTAAATTACGGGTTCTAAGAATGATTTATTTGGGGGTTAAACAAAGTCAGGTATTTTCAGAGGTATTTACAAAGATTAGCCATATCATATTCGTAAGAATATCGATTTTATGATCTAGCCCCTAATTAGTATGATAAAAAGCTCATTATAACACATTTACTACTAGCACAGAATACATAAGTAATTTCTACTAGTCGGTTTTCAATACAAACGGCCGGTGTACATATTTGACAGCAATAAATGTACTTACTTACCTTTTTCTAGATTAATTAAATCAATGACAAATAATAACACTACTATTTGGTACTAAAATTGAACTGCAAAGTTATATAAAAATGGTGGACTACTAGATATTTTTATTAGGGAAAGTAGAAAAATTGGTAGTGTCTTGGAAAAACTAAATAAACAAATACCGCCATCTAACGACAACGTAGCGAACCATCAAGCACAGTTAAGTAGCAAAAGTAAAAGTAAAACCGAGTGCTGTAGAAGTTCCATTCATCGCCATTCCGACCAGTGGCGCTTGTATGCTATGTGCACACGCAACAAAAAACTTTGCAGACAATTTATTTCACAACAACAATTCAAAAATATTATTTTATTTGAATTTGATAGTGTTTGAATGCTGTACTAGTCAACTTGCAGACTTTGCTGTATAATTTCTCCTACTCGCCGTGTACTGTATCATTAAGAATATAAAAGTATTAAATATCGCGTATTTTTGTATGAAACTCTAATTTCTTTCTATTCTAACTGACACACGGCGAATAGGAGAAATTATAATACAACAGTAAAGTTCGTTATTTATTTATTTATTTATTTATTTATTTATTTATAATTTATATTTTAAAAAAAGTTTTCAGAAATTTGCTCGTTTATATTATGGAAAACCATAATTGGCCCCTATTTTATTTTGAGTAGTATGAATTTTAATAGGAAACAAACAATATCGTAATATGTAAGTAGGTATTGCTAGTCTCTTGATAGTCATCCTACTGTTTATAAATTACTAACGGCTGTAATTTATAAACAAACTTGCACAATACGTTTATAAATTACACACAAACAAACAAACTCACTTTCACATTTATAATACTCATATTATTTGTTAGGATTCTTGAATACCAGATAAATTAGTCGCAAGCATCTATTACACATTACTTACAGATAAATTTAATATGATAGATAGGGACTGGGAGGGACCATCAAACTGAACAACTTTTAATGGGACTAACTCTGAAATTGTGAAAAAAATATCAGCTGTTTCATACAAAAAATAATAAGGAATATATCAACCAGCCTTTTAGTGCATGTTGTGTTTGTCTATAATAGATTGTGCAATTTGATCACCATTTCTTTGTGTAATTAGAAAGTAAGTTTAATTGTTGCAATTGTTGACAAACTATTAATAAAAAATAAAAAAAATTAAAAATATGAAACAGCTGTTTTTTTTCGCGATTTCAGAGTTGGTCCTATAGTAATAGTTGTTCAGTTTGATAGTCCTTATAAACCACCATATTCGTCATTACGGGATGTATTGTAACACCCTATTTTTTTTATTTAAGTAAGTATTATTTTACCTTCTTTCTCTCTTCTTCCTTTTTGTGGTACTCGTCCCCTTAATGGTTCGGTACAGAGTCATCATTTTGCTCGCCATTATTGGAACACTACACTTCACTCACACTCACACTTGATTACTTCCTCAATTTATCGACACCACTGCACACCCATCCTTTAAGACGCGACTCTAATCACGATTGATCTGAAAAAAAAACAAAGATTGTAAATAAAATCGAAAGTTAAAAAACCTAAAATATAGGTAATGCGATTAATTTAACAAGTGGCTAACTTCAGAGCGCTTGAACGACGTATTTTTAATAGACTGTAAATTTCTATTTTCAATTTAATCGAACTGTACTATAATACCAATCTTACTTTTAAAACCCCATAACCGTCATAGTAAGAGTAAGTTGAAATATAAAATATTTAAATAAAATTAAATGTCTTAAAAATGTTATAGGATTGTTAGGCACGATTCATAATAATTCGTTAAACTGTTTATACCCGGTTTCTGATGTATTACTTATCGGTGGTTTATCAGAGGTTTAACTAAACAGTCCACATCTAGTTTAAAGTAATAATATGGACCTCTCCGAAAAAGGTCAGCCTCTGATAAAGTACTTCAGAAACCGGGGGTTAGTTTGATACAAACTTGCAATGTAAGCTAAAGGTAATGTTACTAAGGTAACCCTAGACGAAAGAAAATAAGCTAAGAAGACATAGAAAATCGTAAGTGTCAAAAATGATACAAGTATGAGACAAGAATGTCTTAAGTAAAAAGAAAGCATTTAAGTAGTACTTGTTTTGATAAAGTTCTTCTATTGTCTTTCAACTTTTTGTAAAAAAAATATTATAGATGTTTATCACTGTAGAGTAGTCATTTCTAGCCGGTCAGATTACCAGGGGTCAGTGATAGTGACCGGACCGGTCAGTTGACCCGCTGACCGACTGTCGCTAGCCCTAAACGTGTCTATAAACATTATAGACTTTTCGTTGTTGTGAATATTTATAGTAACGATAAACAAGTTATTGTTCATGTTTTTTTAATACATTTTAATGAGTCGGAAGAATAAAGCATCTTTAATAAAGTACCTGCAACACCTTAGTTTTTATTTATTAGAAAATTAAAACTACTGTTAATATTGTAAGAAATGGAAAAAAATATCTGTGAGTTGCACAGTGTGTGATTTTGTCATACCAGGATAAAATTGAAAATTTGAATTTCCATTTGCAATTCAAAGAATTTAAAACGATTTCAAAAATTGCCAAATGATTTTAATTGCCTACTTAAACTAATAACTGTGCCAACTCAAACGTATTCATTAACCTAAAATATTTGCTCATACTAAAAATACAAGCTCACGGAATTTCAATTATCTTCATATACCAAGGAAAGAACTACAAAACAAATAGACGTCAAATTCCTAACGGTGTAAATTCCGTTTAATATGATAGTGATGATGATTAGAATAATCACTTTTGTTTGAGATTATATAGTGTGTTTTACTCTAGAAATATAATGAGTAAACAGGTCATTGTAACATGGATTTTAATTTAAATAGTTTAGCAAAAATTACTTACATAAGAATAATACCAGTGACAATTAGTATATAAAATTTTAATATGTTTAATTGCCAATGATCAAAATACATAGTTTCTTAACCACCCATAGAACATTGAAGCTTATAAGTCGTTTGGAACTTTAATTATATTATATTTATATAAAAGTAAAAATGATGAAAAGATAAGCTGTGAAAATATTATTTTCCATTGTTCCGACATTTTAGTTGGGCAAGCATAGATCAACAACTACTTAAGCAAGAATGTTAGGCTGTTTCCGCCAAACTCACTTTTCCTCATAGAATATTCATGCAACCACATCACGCAGATGAGTCTCGCGTACGGATTCGAATAAATACTAGAACCTGCGCACGCGCACGTCGTATATTTCTATGATTTACTTAATGTTATGTTCTATTATGTATATACTACTAAATGAATAGTTATAATCATGCTCTTATTCAGTGAACCGAATATCTTTGCTATATTTTAGCCATCATTTTAGTCATTTATTCCAATTCATTTATTTCATATTTCCGGGCTAAATACAAGTATAATGAAAAGGACAAATATTATTCCAAAAGCTCGCAATCTACGTTTTATGTACGCAGGGTTCAAAGATAGTGTAATTTAATGAAACATAATAATTACCTTTTAATGTTTACGTAAATGTAACATTTTTATAGAAAGCACCCGAAGAAACTAATTATATTTCCATTATAGTGTGTTGTTTCCGTCATTGTTTCCGTCATACTCTGTTTATGTTGGACATATTTCATACAATCAACTTGACATCGACGATATTAATCAAAATCATTTATATTGAAAACTATAATTACTTATGGTTTGATGAGGAAATATCGTATCTATTGATTTGAATTGACAATGTAGACAGCTTATGTGTATATTAGGAAAAAGTCATTTTTGGAAAAGGGGGTTTTGAAAAAGGGTAATTTCGGAAAGGGATGTGTTCCTTTATCTTGGGAAAAAATATTTTTCTCACTTATGCTCTGAAATCTTATCATTCCATTTGAAAAAGGAATGCGGGGCGTTCCACATTTCCGAGGGGGTCTGGTTCATCACATTCTAAATTTAAAATTCAGGCCAGGAATGAATTTCAATACTTACTTCCCGCACCAGCACCGGGTGCGGGAAGTAGGTACAGTGCGAAGATGATCTGGGTGGTCTGCGGCAACTTCTTTTTTTTGTTTTAGCTGTTCACAAAAACAAAAAAAGCAAAGGCACATTTGCACCATTCAGCCATAACTTTAGTTCCTTTTTTCTGGCACGCAAGCCAACGACAAGACAGTTAATATTATAAAGGTAAAAATATTTAATAGGTACAATAATAACGATACAATAAAAAAAATGGTGCGCACAGAGTATATTACTATAAGAATAAATAAATATTACATTGTATTGTACCAGATTTATCAGAGACAAATCCTCTAAGTAATCTTGAATTATGTACAGCGCCATCTACCGCCGAGAAGCGAAATGAGATGGGTTTTTTCTTCTCGGCGGTAGATGGCGCTGCACGTAATTCAAGATTATTCAGAGGATTTGTCTATGATAAATCTCATTTTGCTTTTCGGCGCTTCAGCGAGTTTTTTATTTCCTCGCATTTCTTGAGAAAAGCACTATACAAGCCTTGTTCTGGAAGCTACTTGCATTGCCTCGAATGATTAAAGCCCTCGCCTGTGGCTCGGACTTCAAACCATCCTCGACAATGCAATCGCTAGCTTCCCGTTCACGGCTGTAATGTACTATTCCACGTACCTACATTACAGTCTTGAGCTACTCGCTTGTTTTTCCCTAATTAAACTTGAAATGGTAAACAGTAGGTAGCCTATCAGACGCTGCTAATTATTGAGAACGTTTTAAAGAAAGCAAGATTAACAGTGCGTATCCAGTGATAGTGAGCGACTGATACGCTTTTATACCGTAACTAAACATAGATAAAGCTATGTTATGAGAAAACCTTAGTCAAATTGCTGGGTTTAGATATAAGTCAGTTGTGCGAGGAACAGAGCAATAGTTTACTGAAAGTAGTTATGGTTTAAAAAACGACTTTCAAAGTCTTGGCTTAAAGTTTATACTCGCTTTAATTTGCAAATTAAGTTATAAACTCATGAACAGGATTTCTATTTCCAATTATCTGAAAATGGTTACTCGTTAAGATGTTAAATTGGAAACGCAATGATTTGAAAATTTTTAGCTTTTTTCACAGCATACAATATGCAACTGAGCATGATTATTAGAATTGTCACCTGATAATCGTGCGTTTGGAATAACAAAAATGTGCAACATTAGTTTTTATATTAGGTACTCGTAAGTCGAACTATCTTAGTTTGCAAGTGGTCGGGGAAAATTTTACTTTCCGAAAATGTGATGGGTATTCTAATTTACTTAACTAAGATGGCGATCTTTTTATTGTAAGTGATATAGTTGAAGATATAATTATTTCGAACCCAAAATCAATCATACTGACATCAAATGAGTGTCTAATTGACGTTAACGTTTGATTATTTGGGCCTAATCGCGCTAATTTTCAACGATAAAACCAAAGCTAAATCGTTACCGTTTCAGTTTCGTTTACAGAAAAATACCTACTCGCTTTAGTTTTGTTAAAATTGTTGAATACTCTGCCTAAGGAGTCTAGGATTACAATCTGGGACAATTTAAGTGAAAAGTATGAAGCTAAACCAAGGATTTTTAGGTAAATATGACCTAAATGACAACGTAACGATTGGGCTCCATTTCAACGTTCGTAAAGTTTCATAGAAAATTAATTCGTGTGAACTGGCGATAGTCCCATAACCACGTTGAAATAGGACGACGAGCTAGTGTTTTTAAGTGTATGGCAGCTTTCAACTCTAAAGACCACCTACGGTTCCAAGTACTTATCCTTAAAAACGTGCCAAGAGGTACAAGTATGCCGTAACGTAATAATATCGTAATAAGGGACATTTTTGTGTGTCACTCTTAAAAATCAATCCACGTATAAGCATCCTGAGTCCATGATTGGAATTTAATTATAAAACCATTTTAGTAACATCCTTTGAAGCTTCAAATATCTTAACAAATAAGGTTCTTCTGGAACTGGCTGTTTAGCTTAGTCCTTTACGACCGTTGTAATTTGACCTCTGTTGTCAATCACATAGTGAGCTCCTAAGGTTTTTCATAGTTGGATGAAATTGCGTCAGCTTAAGGAAGTGAAGGTTTTAAAACGAAATAATAACTGTCTTTTGAACGTTCAAGTGGCTCGATGAAGTTGCATTGGATTGCGTCGTTTTAGTTCATATTTTGTGAGAAAAAATATTTAAGTACCTTTACTCAAAACATAATAGGGGCCACTAATGGTTTCCTATACAAACGAGCTAATTTCTGAGAGGTTTTTTTTTAATAAATCCAATCTGATTTATTTATATTTTATATTGTTCGAAAGCTGTTATAGTCAACTAGTTGACTCTACAGTTGAATTTATGTATAATGTCTCCTATACGCCGTGGGTCAGTTAGATATAATAGACAGAAATTGGTGTTTCATACAAAAATACGCGATATTAATATTTTTTAAATTATAACTGACACATAGCGAATAGAAGAAACTAAACAATAAATTCGACTGTTGTAGCGTGCTGCCTGAACAGCACAAGTTGACGACCGTCGTGATCGCAATCGTAAAACAGTGTAAGATATAGTCAGCGATTCAAGCTCTCTATCGGCGTTTTTTGTTGCTCTATCTAGCAACTAAAATCTTATACCGCGAATTTTTATTTCACTATGAATAACTGACACTGCCTGTCAAATTTCGCTTCGTAAAGATAACGACGAACGACCACATAGACGTAACTTAACTCGACACTGTAAGTCCGCAATTTGACTGTAACAGCTTTTAAACAATATCACATTCAAGTAAATTCTGATTGAATTTATATTTAAAAACCTTTCAGAAATTAGCTCGTTTTTATGCAAAACCATATAGTGCCCCTATTTTGTTTAAAGCAGTATTATAACGTCTATTCAATAACGTCGTTGATTAATTTTAGAATAAGTAATAAAAAAAACAAATAAATGTACAAACAACGGCAAAACAGACTATTGATGTTGACCTAAATACCGTCTTTATATACCCCAAGTTATAATAGCTGTTTTCACAATTCAACTTTTTAACTTGTTGTCCTGTTGTGTGTACCTACTGTCAAATGCAATCTTTGATTGCAGTCACGAAATGCAAAGTAAAACACCAAGAAGCACTAAATCACTAAAAAGTAATGGATCAACAAGAAGTTTGGTCATTAACAATAATAATATTAATGAATATCTCGCGTACATCATTTAGATTATGTTGCTAAATATGTGAATGTTATTGTCTCTAGAAGCCTCTCGTTATCGTAAGATCTAACTTTCAAAACAGATCCATCAACAATCACATTATGGGTAATGTGCGTATGCGCATATGGCAAATAAATCGTTGCCATCTAGCGAAACGACTATTTCGTTACTTCCCATTACGTATGGTCAGCAATTCGAATTCTAAAATCAATTCGAAAAATAAACAATCGACAATCTCTCTTTTAAGTGTTGTGTAACAGAACAAAGTTAAAAAAAAATGTAAAAAAGTATTCAACCTTTTTGTCACACCTCAAGCCAATATCAATCAAGCCAAAGCCGTTGGGATATTAAAAATTGATGGTTATAATTTTTAATCCGCAAGATTGGGTGGTTGATGGTAATAGCCGCGACCGGCATCCGGTGAATCCGGTCACTTTCGATCATTCGAGTTGCGCAAGCGATGCATCTGCGACGCGCGGCATTCCGAGATTTTCATTTCGTTCCATATACGAAAAGTGGGTTATGTTTGTATAAAGTTTTGGTGTTCATTTGAATTATTTGCATTTTTTCAAAAACTAGAGAATGTGTTATGTCGTTTAACTTTTTTTTATTCAATACTCATACAGAAAACAATTTGAAAAATTGTAAATTGATATAAAACAACTAACCAAACCTGCGTACGCAAAATCTGCATTATATTTTGTCTTTTCGTTAATAAGGACAAGTTTAAAAAAAATTGTAATGCCTAAAAAATAAAAAAATGTTTGAGAATGTGCAAACAGCAATCTTTCAATGATAGATACCCCACCTACTAGCATAAGAATAAATTCTTATGCTACTAGCCCGACTTCGAATTTTTAAGACACCCTTTCTTTCAGTCCCTGTTGAAATGTTTTTTTTAAATATACTTCTTATATGAAAAATAGTTGGGCAAAAGTCACCTAAAACTATTCCTCAAGTTGATAGCATTAGTAGTTCTTGAGATATACAGCTGTGACAGATGGACAGACAGAGTCGCACCATAAGGGTTCTTTTTTACCATTTTGGTACAGAACCTAAAAACATACAATAGTAAAAATCAGTATGCAAGTTTCGCTTACACCTGTGAAACTATTTCCTATCAACGAACAATCATTACCCAGCTCAGTAATTTTAAGCAACACGCGACCAACGATGCTATTTTTTTTGTTGTTAATTGGCAATACTAATTTGGAATAGCTTATCGTAATTGGTTGTTGACTCATAATCGATTTATGAGCATTGATAAAGCGATTGCCAATTGATGTATATGTGTTAGTTTGAAAAGTGTTATAACGTACAGAATACAGTTATTTCAGTTCATCTTACAATGCATCATGTCTATTTAAAATGGCTTTCATAGCCATTTTATATGGCTTTTCATAGCCTTTTCATAGGCATCTCTTAATCATAACAATTAAAAGTTCTATTACTATTTCAAAAGCGCTCATACGATACGAGTAAACAAAATTAAACTAAGGTAAACAAAAGTAAACAAAAGTAAACAAAAGTAAACAAAAGTAAACCTATATCCTTCTCTTTCGCTGCAAGCCAGGGTTGTTTCAATGTGAGGAATTGAGACAATGATCTGGTGAAGAGTCGATTTTTTCTTGTAGTTATATTATTTAGTAGTATATAAAAATAGCATTGTGAATGCTAAAACCTCAAATTTAAAAGCTAACAAGTCTATCAAATAAGTAATAACCCAATGCAAGTACGAGTCTGATGCGATTTATCTACAAAATGTAATTTATTTTCGGATTTACCTACCTACTTTAGATGAGACCTAACTTCATTTTAATGAAGAGTTTTTTACAGCTCGAATCTAGTTGCTTAATTTCAAATGTTAATTTTTTGTTTAAAATCTTTTAAGTATTCTTGAAAAGTACATCAACTAGCCTTCAAAGATCACAACATTGGTATACCTTGGTATACCATTCACCACTAAAATTTTGCTCGCTTTTAAATTTTGCGGTTTAACTAAACGGCTAGATCGACTGGGTCGAGATATTTCGCAACCACACGTGTATTTCATAAATTTTGTTTGTACGGTAGGTTTTGCAACTAATAAATTGCGTATAATATGAAAGGGTTGGGCTACTACCACAACTACTACTTACATTCTGTTACTTCCATATCCATTTTTATTAGTAAAATTTAAAAAGTAAGGTTATGGTTTTTAAACCAGTGTCATACTTACTGACAATATAATAATGTACCAAGTACCCAAAACATTATTCCTACCGTAACATCTAAGCTATTTAGAAAATATTTTTATTTCCACAGGGAAGGGTACACTTACCTCCTTATTCATAAAAAGCTTGGCTAAGAATATGTTTTGTCTTTTACGTTCAAACTATTGAGTTTGTTACGAAGTTACGAATTGTCGTAATTTGAAAGTTACAGAACACATGCTTAGCTAAAAAATCGTTTAAATGTTTTATGGATAAGGGGAAGAGGGTTAAAATTTGTAAAAAAAATGTTACACAATAATAATCTTTATTAAACAATTTGAGTTTATAAGTACCTACTTTCGGTTTCGTACTAAATAATCCATATTTTGCAACTCCTCAATAAATTCAAACTTACCTACTAATATTCGAGGTTCAATGATGAAAAACAATAAAAAAAATGTATGTGATCGACTAGCCGTGGCAGCTGAGCCAAGTAAATGCGTATAACAACTAATTGGCGAGTTTTTTGTACTTCTTACGTGTTATTGTATGGCAAATATGCTTAAACGTTAAGTGAAACAAGCATTGAACTAAATTCTAGCCAACAAGTAAATTCGTACGAGTAACTTTTAATTTTATACTCTTCGACATTTCTGCAATTCTTAATAAATGTGATGAGATTCCATAGTTATTACGTTACTTAATTGTTGATAAAGTATTTTTTATATAAGTAATATAACTTGAACATACGACCAATTGCGTGGTATAGTAATGCATGTTACTTACTCTAGATTATGAAGACACAGAGGCATTCTTAAATAAAATAAATTAATTGCAGACATATGTATGGTGGGAATTTATATTTATATACAAACACACGCACCCACAAACACACACACACACGCACACACACACACACACACACGCACACACTCACAACACGAGGCGAAAGATTGGTTTTGGATTTAAGTGGATTGTAGGATTGTAAGTAGTTCGTAAATGGCGCATCGAAGTAAACCCGGAGAAATCCGCTGCAGTTTACTTCGATACAAAGCGTCATAGACTGCCCCCAAATGCAGCGCCCACTATGCTAGGCAAACCTATCCCCTGGCAAAAGTCCACCAAATACCTCGGTGTCACTCTGGACCAGAGACTCACCTTCGAGCCTCACGTCAAAATGGTGACCCGCAATGCCCGTCTCTATCTTCACCGACTTAACTCCATGTTAGGTCGACATAGTAAAATGACCCTCCGAAACAAGCGAACACTCTACAAGGTTTGCATACGCCCGGTGATGACATACGCCTCTGTCGTATTCGCCCACGCCGCCCCGAAAACACTTAATAAATTACAAGTAGTCCAAAATCTTTTCTGCCGCAGAGCAGCTAACGCTCCTTAATACGTTCGCAATGCGGACCTACATAGGGACTTAGACCTTCCCACCCTCCAGCAATGGACCTGTAATGCCTCTGAACGCTTTTTTAAAGCAGCAGGAGACCATCCAAATCCCCTTATCCATTCCGCAGCGGTCTATGACCCGCCTACCTCCTCCGCCCCGTTTTCCCGCCGACCAAAATCGGTCCTAACGGACCCCCCCAACAAGCTTTCGTCTGACCTGAACCTCCTCCTGGAGGCGACGGAGGACGATCAACCCCATCAACCCCGACCCCTCAGGTCACCCCCCGCCCGCTCTGGCTGATCGATCCCCCTCAGGGAGTCAGCTTAATAGTTACTCGTCTTCTCGACGCACAATCACCTAGGTGAAATGTGACGTCTGCGCTGTCCTCTCCCCCGAGGGAGGGCAGTCGTTTCGGTTGAAGGTTCGTTGCCTCCCCGGGCACGTAACCAGATGTTAAGGCGGTTTTTAGTCAGTACGAGTCTGACATAACCAGATTAGCTCGGTAGCAACCGGCTAGGTGGTATCCAATGAGGATTTTCCGCCTCCTCTCCCCCCCGCTGGGGAAGGGTCGCTCCGAACCCCTAAGGTTGAGAGCCAAAAAAAAAAATGTAAGTAGTTATCTGTAGGTTAAATTAAATTAGCTACATGATACTGCCTATCTTAATTTTTGTATGATTGTGTTTTGAAGAGCGGGGCATCATAACACAGGCATTTCAGAATTTCTACTGGGTTGGTTCCAATCACTGTTTACAGCTTTGTAACTGTATTAAATGATTTTTGATTTTGATTTTTTTTTATGTCGTGTTTGTTAAAAAAATAGATTATCCCCGTCAATATTCCAGTCATATTTTATTATTATTATATTTTCTTTTAAAAGCACAGTACAGTATTTTGACACGCTTGAAATCTTGAAATCTGTAGTTAAACTTATTTATTTAATTTCTCTCCAGACAAAAAACAATATTAATCAAATAAAAAAAGTATTACGTAGAAACGCGTATTTTATTATCCTAGGTATTGTTTCAAGCTTACGTAGTTTGATTTTTTAACTTCCTAATTATTCGGCAACATTCCTTGATTACCTAATCGGAGAATTGTTAGCAACAAAGTTAAGTTATCAAGGGGCTGGGCTTATTTTCATGAGTCGACTCCTAAAACACTCGTAATAAAATAAGAGTTGTATTATATGCGCTTAAATCTAAGAAAAGCAAGGAATTAATTACCGTAGTTACAGAATTCTTCTGCATATTTTTTTTATGCAAAAGCATTAGCTAATAATACTTATCTAATTAGACACACGTATATTGCATAGTATTGTTAAATATTTCACAGTATCCTTAAGTATTTGGGTCACCACGCTTTATTTGAGTATGTCCGATCTCGGTTTCAGTGAATCACAGCTGATCTGTCCACTTTCGTTGCAAAATCATTGTTACTCACTACTGGTGTTGCAAATACACCATTCTCTGTTAAAAACGTGATATTTGTAATTATGACGAAAAATATATTATCTGAAAAGAAAAGACAGATTTTTTTAAAAGCTATTTAATTATACTACTTGTAAAGTTTGTATCAAAAGGAGGCCGGCTCGGCAACATTCCCGTCAGTAAACTATTTTTGACTTTTTTTTTCTAATTTTAATTAAGCCGTCCTAAAAATGTTATGATCTGTATAGTGGATCGGCGTGGTGTGATTTTTATGGTAAGCCTATGGGGATCGGGGCTTGTATGGACCCTTCGCCACTGGTAAGTGGTAGGTACACGAGTGCCTGGCTAATAAGTTGCAAGATAATAATCTAGATTCTTTGTTTAAAGATAGTAATAATCAAATCGATAAAAATAGTAACTCATGGTTAGTACCCAACGTTAGTATTTTTATCAATTTAACTTATTTTTACATCATACTATTTAATATAAATGACTCATGCAAACTGGTTTAACCTTAAAACTAGCTAAATTTTAGTTAAAGCTTGTATATTTGGCGGTTTGCAGTTTCGAAAATCTTTTAGGCCTTGGCAGACGAGTTCAAATGTTTGTATAAATCTTGACAAGTGTCAATAAGTGTATATTCAAACAAGACTTTATAATGATCATGAGTAGGTTAGGCATACTTAGGTAGATGTTTACTTTTTAACTGTCATCTTTAAACTATACGACTTGCAGGGTGTTCCACCATATTTGGTTATTTAGTTTTTTTGCTTAGAAAAACATCTATGTTTCAAAGTTTTAACTGTATAAAAAATTATCACAACGGGAACTTTTTACTTTTATTTCAGATTGCATAAAATGAAACGGTTTCAACAAACGATTTTCATAACATGAAATACCTTTTCATATGTGATAGTAATGTAGCCTCTTTTTAGGGTTCCGTACCCAAAGGGTAAAACGGGACCCTATTACTAAGATTCCACTGGCCCTCTGTCTGTCGCCATGCTGTATCTCATGAACCATGATAGCTAAACAGTTGAAATTTTCACAGATGATGTATTTCTGTTGCTATAACAACAAATACCTAAAACAAAGTAAAATAAATATTTAAGCCTTAAATCCCGTTTTAAGGGGTGCTAAGGGGTCCCATCCCATACAACAATGTTGTATAGATAATGGTACGGAACCCTTCGTACGCCAGTCCGACTCGCACTTGGCCGGTTTATTCTATAACGAAAATACACTACTCGTACCTATTTCAAAATGAAATACATGCCTACTACAGAATTCTTAACGATTAAAGTTTTAAAAAACTACGAAAAAGATACGAATTTATTGTTATTTCAAATTAGCCCAGTATTAACGTTCTTAATCTTATTCTGATCAAGTTATTTCCATAATTGATATAAATTAGAAAACTAAAGTTACGCCACTTTTGTATCAGATACCTTATTACTATTATTATATAATGTAACAAGAAGTTAATAGCGTAATTCGTTCAATTTGTGTATTAGAAACGGTTAAACAACCATTTATAAAGTATCTCATAATGATATGGTTATCTAAAGCAGAGCGAAGGAGAGAACTTGCAGTTTTCGATTGTTACATAATTTGATGAAATTTAATGTAGATCAGACTACGTAGGGCTGCTTCTGGTTCCGTTAACTTTTTTATTTTAATTCTTAGTGTTAGTCTACTGATTGTAACCAACCCATTTGCATACACCAAGTATTTAGAAAAGGAAAAATTAAAAAAAAAATATACAGTGGCGGTCACATAATTAAAGACTCCAGTCGATTTTAATACAAACGCGAGGTACGAAATTAGCATAAAAATATATGGATATCCTAAAACTGAAAACTCTGATACTTATATCTCTTAGAATGCTGATCAGATCAGTTGGGAGTGTATGGCGATCTGAATCTCCTCCATTCACTCCCTGGATAGCCATCATCAGATCACAGCTAGGTCCCTGGCGGAGAAACAAAGCTTCTATAAAGTTACCTACCTCGTTTGTATGTAAATCGACTGGTGTCTTTAATTATGTGACCGCCACTGTATATATACATAGGTATATTTGATGTTTTTCATCTTTAAGTTATTTAATAACTTATTTCACTGCATTACAGCCCTATTTGGCGTGAACCAGTTGCATGGAATACTTAGGTACATTATAAAATAATTCTATAAAGAGGCAACCCTGATCTACGTAATCAGTCATTAACATTTTGATAATGAAGTGTTCTACAATTGAACAAGTGTCTGATGATACGATAGCAATGATTTATAATGTCGTTGATGATTTTTCAACAATGACAGCTGTTCCTTCCGATTTACAAATGATCAATTTATTACGTAAGCTTATTAAAGTAGGGGAAATGTAAAAAATGATTAATAGAACTATAAACTTAATGCTGAATTTTAGAATAGTTATTTATCACATTAATTAAAAAGCAGTCTATTTTACTTTTCAGCGGTTACTTCCCCGTAAGTTTTTTTACAGATTTCTATCTCCTAGCTAGGTAATCTAACTAAATTCTAAAATAGGTTCCAATAAAACAATAAAAATTCTAGTTTGTCAGATGGCACATCTCATATATGACATCACAAATCACAATTGGCTACCATAATAAATACGTCATTATAGTGATGTGCTGTTATGCTGTCATAATAAACAGGCGATTAGAGAAAACTTTCTACTCATAAGACAATATAGGAAGACACTACGATTATGGGTTGTTGCATAAAATTCAACTGCCTATAGGCGCCATTAGATTTAAGTACCTACCTAGAAGTAAAGTACCATAAGTTCCCATCTTGAGCAGTAGCGCAATATTAGATATGGCTGAGATGAAGAGAAGTCGTAATCTGTCTTGATTTAACTGAAAGTCTGGTTCAACTTTATACATTGCAGATTTCAATGTTTGCTGAGACACTAAATTCAACAGATTTTGGAGATCCTTAAAAAAATTTTTTCATTGTATAGCCATTCGCTAGAATTTATTATAGGTACTAATAAATGGTATACTTGTACTATTATTTGTATTCTGTGATAGTATTGTAGATTGGTACCTAGCACAGAATAACGATCTGTGATACTTCTCTAGTTACCTAAATAATGCCAAAACAAGAAACATACGGAGAAACTAATAAATATTAGAAATCACAATTTTTTGAGATGATGATGTATTTTATAGACTTCAAAAAATCTGTGATTGAAGTAGTCTCGATAGATCTATAGATAGATAGTTAGATCTAGTGATCGATAGGTTTTTCGCATAGTTTTTGCGGGCGATGATGTAACTAATATAAACTAACGCACGATCAAGTAAAGATTCAAGGAAGTGTGTTGGAAACCAGTTCTTTTTTAAGGTCCTGAACCGAAGGTGTTGATAAATATTAGTCATTATTAATTTTAGACTTAGCATCTATGAACTCTGAACTGGAACTAGGGCCGGTGAATCGCAAAGCATTTTCGCGGCTCACCCGTGATAGAAAACAAGTCATAATTTAGGTCAAACTGTCAGACAAAACCGAATAAAACCATATCAATGAGCCTATAATAATGCCTCTCATTTGATCGAATGAAAGTTATAATGGTGTTGACAAGTCTATTAAGACACAAATCCCCATTACTTAATTAATAATAGATAAGGCCTAATTGGCCTAATAGTCTATTATACATATTCTGTGCTAATAGGTAGCAATTTGTTTTGGTACTGAAAGACCATTTTTCTGGAGTGAGTTCTAGTTAAATCATACTATTTTGAAATTGCATAGGCAGAGGTTGATTTCTTAATTATGTGTATATTTCTGCTTAGCTTAGGATTTTTTTAGTGAGTGAGTTTAAATAATTGATTATTATCGTATCAGCCGCACGCGCGACGCTCACTGTTGGATATAGGCGTACCCAAGTATTTTTACAACGACTAGCACTATTAATTAATTATTATTAGGTAAGTATATGAATATTTCACAGACATCTTAATAAAAATCGATCATAAAAATTACAATAAAAACCCAATATAAAGAAGACAATTCACTCAACCCACCATTATGCAGATTAGTGTATATGACTCATCATTATGCAGATTAGTGCTAAAATATCCAATAAATTACTAATAACAATAAAATTTCTGAATAAAGTTATAGGTTTTCGTACAAATTGATTATAAGGTCAAGTTAGATAGATAGATAATCATTTATTTGCATCACAAACACACAAAATAAAAAAAACAACAATCAAATCAATACGCAAGTAGACAGAAGCTTAGCGTATATCTTTGCCCCGGTCAATAATGGAGCAAAACGCTGGTTTTCAGCTGTCACCTGTAGAAAGACTTAAACGTTATTTTTGGTGGTGGTATGGTTAGGTGGTAGGTTCCAAAACTAAATATCTCTACTTTTCATGATTACCTCCATTCTTGTATGATACAAATGAAAATTATACGATTTTCATAATTAACTCATCCCTGAGGGACAAGATTATACGCAAAAGGACAAAGGGATGAAAACAAGGGACGTAAATAATAAGTCTGCTAGTTTAAAAGTAGCAATAGGACGAGTACAATCATATAATCTGAATATAAATCGATTAAAGTCAAAGTCAAATATCTTTATCTATATTTATAAAATCGTAAACTGAATGACTGACTGACTGACTGACTGACTGATCTATCAACGCACAGCCCAAACCGCTGGGTCTAGAGACTCCAAATTTGGCACGCAGGTTCCTTATGAGGTCTAGGGGTGCACTAAGAAAGGATTTTTCAAAATTCACCCCCTAAGGGGGTAAAAAAGGGGATCAAAGTTTGTATGAAAGTCCCTCAGTTTTGAAGCTAGGATCTTCAAATTTTGTGTTTAGACTGACCATTGAAAATAAATAAATACGGGTCTCAGCGTTTTTCGAAATTCTACCCCCGAAGAGGTCAAAAGGGGGATGAAGTTGTGTATTGAAGAAAATCCTTTATTTTCGAAGTAAAAATCGCTAAATTTATAATTTAGGCTTATGGATAGAAATCTAACGCAACGTATATTGTTATTGTTAGTATTTAAACCCCTATTGGGATGAAATGGGGGTGAAAAGGGGTAAAAAACCCCAAAAATAGATATGGATGTCGTTATTGGGGTTTTCTGGGATGACGATTGCAAAAATGACATTTATTTTGAAGTCCAACACGGTGGACATGATTTGACCCCTAAAGGGGTGAAAATGGGGTTCAAATTTTGTATGGAAAAATTATATAAAATAGACATTACAACTTTAAACTTCGTTGGAGCACATCTAAAAATAAATAGGCAAACATATATTTAGTAATTTTGAAAATCAACCACTTAGGGGTAAATGGGGTGAGTAAACATAAAAATCAATATGGATGTCGTTCTTGAGGTTTTATGGGATGGTGATTGCGAAAATGAGGTTTATTTTGAAGTCCAACACGGTGGACATGATTTAACCCCTAAAGGGGTGAAAATGGGGTTCAATTTTTGTATGGTAAATAATATAAAATAGACATTACAACTTTAAAATTTGTAGGAGCATGTCTAAAAATAAATAGGCAAACACATATTTTGTTATTTTGAAAATCCTCCCTTATGGTGTAAATGGCGTAAGTAAACATGAAAAGCGATGTGGATGTCGTTCTTGAGCTTTCATGGGATGGTGGTTGCGAAAATGACATTTATTTTGAAGTCCAACACGGTGGCCATGATTGGACCTGGACATGCACATCCAGGGGACGGGGACGGGGACGGGGACGGGGACGGGAACGGGAACGGGAACGGGAACGGGAACGGGAACGGGAACGGGAACGGGAACGGGAACGGGAACGGGAACGGGAACGGGAACGGGAACGGGAACGGGAACGGGAACGGGAACGGGAACGGGAACGGGAACGGGAACGGGAACGGGAACGGGAACGGGAACGGGAACGGGAACGGGAACGGGAACGGGAACGGGAACGGGAACGGGAACGGGAACGGGAACGGGAACGGGACCGGAAACGGGGAGCCTTGACATAAAAATCGATATGGATGTCGTTCTTGAGGTTTTATGGGATGGTGATTGCGAAAATGAAATTTATTTTGAAGTCCAACACGGTGGACATGATTGGACCTGGACATGCACATCCAGGGGACGGGAACGGGAACGGGAACGGGAACGGGAACGGGAACGGGAACGGGAACGGGAACGGGAACGGGAACGGGAACGGGAACGGGAACGGGAACGGGAACGGGAACGGGAACGGGAACGGGAACGGGAACGGGAACGGGAACGGGAACGGGAACGGGAACGGGAACGGGAACGGGAACGGGAACGGGAACGGGAACGGGAACGGGAACGGGAACGGGAACGGGAACGGGAACGGGAACGGGAACGGGAACGGGAACGGGAACGGGAACGGGAACGGGAACGGGAACGGGAACGGGAACGGGAACGGGAACGGGAACGGGAACGGGAACGGGAACGGGAACGGGAACGGGAACGGTAACGGGAACGGGACCGGGACCGGAAACGGGGAGTCTTGTGCGAGGTCCGCCACACGCGGCAGATGTCTCAAGCAGCGCGCCTAATTACGTAAAAACGCTGGTCTGATCCTGGTTGAAGGTTCCCTAAGGATTTTCTCTAATATCCACGCGGACGAAGTCGCGGGCAGAAGCTAGTTCAAATACAAATTGAATTGTCTATATTTTCCTACCACCCGTTCCAGACTTTTTTAACTGACAACAAGATTAGTTATGCTAAGTGGCCTCTTTTATCGCCTTTTTAATGTAACATATTTTTGAAAGTTTGTATGAAATGCCGTTTGCCGTCAACGTATTTAGCCTTTTTAATGCGGATTTTTTAATATATTTATTTAAGATGTGAACTAAGCGAGTAATCGGTACCTATTGCGCTACTTAGATTTTTTACAGTTGATGCAAAAAAGTTTATTAATTTATTTAAATTATTTGCATATTGTCTTAATGGATGCGAAACTAAATGCATGATGTCAAAAGTTAAGCCTAGAAAATAATATTTCAGATGCAAAAAAACTCTTCCACTAATATTTATTATGCATAAGTGAAAGCAAGTGCATTATTATAATGAGTATGATGTTGAACATTAGTAATCTATTTCCGGTAAGTATTTATTGAATCTATCAATATATTTCATAGATACTTACACCTTTTTCTAATTTGAACGATAATCGTACCCTTACAAAGAACAATGACCACTTCCCATACAAGCATTGAACTATCTAAAAGTTTTTAAAAAGTTGATGTCCCTAGAAATGGGCATCCTTCTTAGTGAGAGTAGTATTTTAGTAAATAAATACTTTTTTTGTTGCAAAAAATCACAATACCTACTCAACCTAAATGTATGGAACAGCTGTTTTTTTCGCGATTTCAGAGTTGTAAAAATTGCTTGTACTCATGAGTGGAACCACCCCACTGCGGGAACCAAATGATGAAAATTTCACGCTGTATTTCATGATAGTCGCTACATTTAATAAGGAGATAATAATTTTCAATATAGTTAGTATTAGTTTTTGAATCAAAATATCATTAGCTTAAGTCAGAAGATCCCTTTAAATGGACTGGACCAATCTTCCTAAAAACTTATTAATGAAAAACTATATCAAAACGCATAGGTAACTCACCACTTTATTCTAGTGTTCTATCCAAAACTGATATACATTATCAATCACTGCACTGCACTTAAAATTCACCGCACTGCACTTCAAAAGTTTACAACAAGAATTCGAAAAAAGCGCGAAAGTATGAAAAATATTTTTTTTTTTTTTTCAAAAAAAGTCACACGTCAGACACGCGCTCTTCATTTTAGACTCAACTCCATTAGAATAAGGACTAGGCTGCAAAGAGTGCGATGGATGAGCGAAGACGCGAGGCGTGTTTGTCGAGGCGCGTACACTGTAAGTTTGCGCGCGCGCACCTGTGAACACCCACCGTTCGCCATAAGTGGGTGACACAGAATTCAGCCAAAGTGACAGGTTTCCTTTTCGGAAAAATATATGCGTGTTTGAACGAATTTGAAATCCTAATATTGAAAGGTCAAGTAACTCAATGTGACAGTAACGATTGTAGCTTTTGACTTATTGGGAGTTTATTATTTTTAAATTGGTAAAACAACGTATTTTTTTAAATATATTATGTGATTTTCTTGTCTTCTGGATCCGGGTAGGTAAGCACTTCACCGCTGCAATATCTAAAATAATCTAAAAAATCACATTATTCGGAATTTCGTACAAAAATACTTATACCTTTTTCGATACTTTACGAGTACATTATTAAAAAAAAACAATGATACCTGGATACGGTCAATGGGTTAAATAAAGGTTAAATATTGTTTGAAGTTTTTTAATATGCTATAAAGAAGATAGGTATTAAAACCGTCGTGCCAAGTATGTACATTGGTATATACAGAAAATGTGAATGAATATAATCATTATGATAAATAGTCACTTCCGACTTCGATTTCTTAATAATAACTAACCAACGATTTATAATAAAATTTTAAACTACTAAATTCTTTATAGACCTTTCCAAAAATTCTGTATTATGTAATCCTTTATTGTAATTCTCACGACTAAAATAAAATTATGCATTCCTATGCACCTAATTCACAATGCAATTTCAATATTTGAGTTTTATTTCATACTATGGTGTCTGACTAAATAAAAGTTAGCTCCGCGTTTAAAAACTCATTTGTTTAGCTGTTCCAACTTTTATATTAATTGACTTATTAAACAAAACAGAATTAATACAAGCCATAACGTTCCGCAGCGGAAAGCGGCGGAAGATTTCACACATCTTGCTTCTTGAGTTGACCTCAAAGAGTCGACTCGACACCCACGAAATCTTTGCATATGCTTATGAGTTTATTTAAGAGGAAGACTTCACAATATAAAAACGTATTATTTTTAAATATTATTTTCATGGTAAGTTGAAGCGCTCATGGCGAAACTTGACAGACTGATCGTACTCGATCACGTTTGTTAAGCAACGCTCGGTCCGGCCAGGTGTCGGATGGGTGACCTTTAAGTGGCATTACAACTGAGCGCTTCCGTGCTTCGGAGGGCACGTTAAACCGTCGGTCCCGGCTGTTTTCATCTGATAACAGTAGTTAAGCCGTTAAGTCGATAAGAAGAAGATGGTAAGTAATATAATTGAAAATAGGTATCACCAAGTTCTTCAACCTACAACTTAACCCTGCGTCAGCAAAGTGAAAAATGTTAACACCGAGCATTGAGTTTGGCTAAGATAACTATTTTATAAAAAAAACTGTGCGCTAATCAAGTTAAGATTTAGTAACACTTACACTTGTTTACAATTCACATAGTGTACTGAATTAAAGTGCAGTGAAAATGTTCCAAAACAAATGGTGACAGTAGCAGCAGAGTTTTTTTCTATCGTTTGTTCGCATTTTTTATAGTTTTCAAAAAACGAAAACTACAGAAAGAACGCTTTTCATAGATTCAGGAAACAATGAAATCATTATATCTTACACCTACCATTTTATTTTCAGGCTCTTCTTAAAGTTATTTTGTTTGAATGATTAAATAAGTTATTATAATATCTACATCAATATGAAAATAGTTATTAAAATAAAATCCAAAAAGAATCTGTCAGTCTAATCTTATACCATCCTCTTAAATAACTTACTGCTCCTTAGTTGTGTAATTAAACATGTTTGCGTACGGTAGGTAGTTGCCTCAGAACGATGTACGTTAATATTATCTTGCCCTAAAATGTACTAACAAACTTAATACCTTTTTGGAAAACTTATTGACCAAGGGTTGTTAGATTATTTGCAAACGTAATTCTCTACTTAGAATGCTCCGATGCTCCGATTTTAATTAACTACCGAAAACTACGTGAAATAAATATAAAAGCAGTAAGTATTTTATTGAAAAGTTAATCTACTATACCTTAAAAATATATTAAAATGTATAATGTATCATTTTTGTTTATTACAAGTAATAATTATTCATTTATACTTCTTATCTTATTCAGTTCATAAACAAAAAAGTACGACCATTATCATCGAGGTAATTCACACAAAATCATACTATTTTTGTGATTTTTTCAAGATTACTTGAATAGTACTGAACCGATTTCCAAATTTAAAAAAATGGGACCAACTTGGCAGTTTCCCTAATGTAATAACGTTTGAATCATTCAATCGGTCCAGCTGTCTTCGAGTAATCGGTGGACATACACAAAAAAAAAATCATATTTTGAATAATTTTACTATTTATCTAAATATTAATTTGTAGCCTTATTATTTGGATTTGCATCCATTAATTTTGCAGACAGTTACTACTTAGTCGCATATTGACAACAAAATTGCCTTTTCAGTCGAAACTGCGTACATGGGTATCGCAGTAACAGTTACCATTCGCAAATGGGCGACGAAAATCACATCACATCGCATCAGTATCGCATAACACATTACGGAATCACTTTGCACTTTCATCGCCAGTTGTAGCAACTAATTGTTCGCTTTCGTTATAATTGCTTGCCGATAATAGCTCGGGACGGTTGCTCAGTCGCCATTATTGTGTTCCGCTAACCAACATGTCCGTCATTTTTGTATATTTACATTTATTTCCTTCGATTTTTTTATTGTAATTAAAATACATTAAGACGAGGCTTAAAACAATTCTGTTCTGTCGATCAGCCCCTACTTTGGCACTTAAAGCGAGGCCAGTTCATGATCTAAAGGAAAGATTAATTTTTGAGCTGGAGAAGGGAGAAAAGATGTAGAATTCTACTACACAAAAATTACTCTAGACTGAAAATGAAAAAAAAGAAACACAATAACCGAACAGAATATTAAAAAATAGTTTGGTAATGTAAAAAATCCTAACTATCAACATTAAAATAAACTTCCAGTCGTCAGATATCGTAATTTTCAACGACAGGGATATGTTTTCTTTTAAAATGATAGCGTTTTTATTGTTCTAACACAATAGCCTTCAGTATCTGCCTGGCCTTAGCTTTAATGCTACAATCCTATCCAATTAATGTACTTATTTGTATTTGTATTTATTTTTCTTTATTGAGACAGGCATAAACATTTACAATAACAGTGTCCTGCAAAACTTTTTGAACAGTTTGACTGCGGGATCATAATGAGTCTCTAATATATTAACTACTATATTATCTACTGTATTGTGGATAATAGGATTTGACTAAAACAAAAAGCCAAAGAACAATGGTCATGAAATATGAAATTTAACCAGAATCAACCAAGTGTGTAAGAACATATAAGAAAAGATACTCGTGCTTTATGATCTGTAGGATGTTGTTTACAAAACATCCATGAATATAATTTCGGTGTTTAGAAATAAATACCTTCATCATAGCGTGGAGCATTGCACAAACCGACCCAATTTCTGTAATTAACTTGCAGAGTCAAGTTTTTCGTCGTTCGAGCAGAAAAAAAACAAAGTTACTAATTATTTTAACTACAGCCGTAACACTAGTCACACTACGTAGTTGATGTGTATTTAAAAAATATTTTCTTGTTCAAAACCGCCCGCCGCAAAACTTTCTTCTAAAAATACCCACGACGACACCAAATTTTCAATCTATCTGATAATAGGTTAACAACCTCCTCTTGGTCCATATTTTTTTACGAAACTTTAAAATACTTCTCGAGCATGAGTTGGGTCGGCGTTTTCATTGGAAACCGCTGCTGCCTATAAATGGCTGTTTCGTCTAAACGCTAATTATAGCTTCGACTTTTTAATCACTCGACGAATATCGCTACGACTTCGTATTTTAACGTTCGACCTAATTTTCTGCCGACGATTTATGCACTTAACCATTGGTTGCCGAACTTTTGGCGTTCAACCTTTTGATTTTCGGTGGTACGAAACGTCCACGGAAGTGAAAATTGCCTTATTGATGATTAGACCCCTTTTATGAGACCCTCAGTGTAAAATACTGTGCCTATTCTGCTTTGCCGAACGCCACGCCACAGGGCATTTCAACCATATCAATCTCTTCAAAAGCCTCTTATCAACTTTCTAATTAATAATAAATAATTAATTAACGGTGAAAACCGGTACAGCTTGAGTTCCAAGGTCGCCTCCTAGATAATGTATTACATATTAACATATTAAGTAGGTGAACGTTACAAAATTCGTTAACAGGGACAAGCTTACTACCAATTAATTTGCATTTGAAAATAAAAAATAATTAGACGTGTAATAAATCAATATAATTATGTAGTTTAATGCATGGATGACACCCATCAAAAGATGCATATCATAAGATTCGCTGCGTAACATTTAAAATATATAGGAGTGCATTGTGAAAATGATTTCTATTGTGTAGTTTTGTAAGTACATCATTAATTTTCGTAAGACGACGGAGTTTATGTAGCGGCTAATGACCTAGGCGGCCATAAACAAGGCGAATGTCAAAGTTAAATATAAAAAAAAACTTC
The DNA here is from genome assembly GCA_950108535.1 of Agriphila straminella. Lineage (NCBI taxonomy): Eukaryota > Metazoa > Arthropoda > Insecta > Lepidoptera > Crambidae > Agriphila > Agriphila straminella. Next base: position 4,552,838 of record OX467306.1, on the reverse strand, counting down.
TAGGTGCTTTCTTTAAAAATACAAATAATCTAAAACACAACAAATATGGCAGTAAGTAGATGAAATAATATTCACAATATACACCATCAGTAAATTATCATCAATATTCCAAACCAATGAAAATCTACCCTTTTCCAAATTGACAATGAATTTACTTACGTGGAATTTACACTCGAATAAAGGATGCCTCGCGGTGATTTACAGTTACTTTTGTGCTTATTAAGGTAACGGGATTTACACTATAGTTCTTTTAAGGACTTGTTCCGGTTTATAAGTGTCAGTTATAATTCTACTGCTCAATGAACACTATTGCCTGATCATCTATTTAGATTTTTGTTTGAAAGAACCCCGGTATCTTCTAACCTGCTAACTTTTTTTAAGATTAATTCTCATTCTCAGTCTCAAGTTTATATTTTTTTGGTATATTAGTTATGAGCGAGCCTGAGTACTCGCTTAGGATATAGGTACTCGTAAATTTTTGTTATATTTAACAATTACTTTACAAACCCTTTTGTGATATTCCTGTGATTCATAAAATTATTAACCCCTAATGTTACATACATTTTTAGTTACTTATTTCGTTTAGTTACATAGTAATTATGTCATATTACTATAGAGAAATCCATTCCCTATTTTTTACGTCCATTGCACTCAAGGATTGCAACAAAATAACGACACATAAAAATTACGTTAAAAACACCGATAAAACATTTTATCGGTAAATTTACCGGTAAAAATAACGTTAAAATTATTGTACTGGTAAAATTACCGTTAAATATAGCGTTAAACATTACCGGTACGATAGTACCGGTTAAATTATCGGTAAAAAAGTAACATTATTAATTGGAATATCGTTAATTTTAAAGTAACGGTAACAAAAAGTAAGAAATAAGGTTAAAATTAACGTTATTTACTGAAATAATGTTAATTTCAACGTAACGTTATCTAAAGTAACGCTATTTATTGACATAACGTTAATGTTAAAAGTAACGGTAAACAAAGTAAGAAATAACGTTACATTTAAAAATAACTTTATCAATCCCTGAATTTGCACTTTAATTTTAGTTTTTTATAAATTTGTAACCAATTATGCTTAATGATTTCACATCGCCAGTTGCCAGCTAAGTGTGAAGAAAATGTGTTAAGGAAATCTAGAAGTAAATATTTGTTTGTGACTTTTAAAACAAAATGTAGGTAACGTAACTTAAATAATTTCTCATGACCATGTTGTTTAATAACTTTCACAGAACGCAGACATTACAAGATCAGTCGTGAGGTTCTATTTGATTTTTGGTTCGAGATAAAGTAGGATAGAAAAAAAACTATTTACTTACTTTCATTTTCTACTTTTTTTCTATCCGTCAGGAACAATACTTTTTTGGGATGAAAGGTACCCTATGTCCTTCTCTGTACCCCTGGCAACGTGTGTGTATGTTCATGATGATCGGTTCAGAAGGCGTAACAAACAAATAAACAAACAAACGGACTTTCGTATTTATAATATTCGTAGGGATTACAGATTTTCGTGGAGCTCGTTGGCGCAGTGGTTTAGCGCCTGGCCCAGCGATTGCGGAAGTTAAGCAACGTTCGCAAGGGTCGGTCATGGGATGGGTGACCAAAAATGTATTATCTCGAGCTCCTCCGTGCTTCGGAAGGCACGTTAAGCCGTTGGTCCCGGCTGCATTTGCAGTCGTTAACACCCACCAATCCGCATTGGGCCCGCGTGGTGGGTTATGGCCCGTCCTCCTTACCACCCATAAGGAAGGCCTGTGCCCCATCAGTGGGGACATCAAAAATGGCTGATGGGCACAGATTTTCGAGTGTTGCCTGTTATACAAATAAACTGAGAAGTATTTGTAAAAGAAACTGCGATGTGGCTACCAGAATACCTAAAAATTGTTTAAAAACAAAAAAACCGACTTCAAAAAACCTGCCTCTAAAAAAAGCAAGAAATAATATAGAAATCATTAGATACGCATTATCATTGTTGTAATAAAACACGTCAATTGAAGTCGGGTGGGGCTTTTAGAATAAAAAAGAAAGATGTACTCCAGCCCTTTTTTTATTTTTTTTATTTTTAGTGTAAGTACCTTCTGTATTAGGTAGTGTAGGTATAGATATTATTTATGTAGAAAAATCGGCTCAGCCAAACGTGAGATAATCGCGGAGAAACATACATACATACAAACTGAATACCCCCTTTTTTGAAGTCGGTTAAAAAGACTACACAAAGGTATCCCTTCCCCACTAAAAAAAATCATTTAATTCGGTTCATAAATAACAAAATTGTCAAGTTAGTTGATTTAATATCATAGTATTTTCAGGATTACTTGTAAACTACTGAACCGATTTGAAATAAAATTAAATGGGAGCATCTCGCAAGAAAACTCAATCGAACAAAAAAAGAATTATCTAAATCGGTCCATAAATGTCGAAGATACGTGCGAACAACGATAAAAAAAAACATACAATCGAATTGAGAACCTCCTCCTTTTGATGAAGTCGGTTAAAAATCAGTAGATATCGTCATCTCATATCACGAACAAAATTTATTGACGAATTCACATGGTCTCTTTTATCTTCAAAGCAAAACTTTTGAAGTCTTTGCCTAAAAATAAGTTTTATATTGCTCGTTATTAAAATTGTTGTTCAGTTTTTTAGTTAAACTGTAGAATATATAATACTGTTGATAATGTTATCTGATACAGGCCGCGACAATTTTTTATTAAATTGCTCTCCATCCTGGCACCTTTCAAGATAATAGGACTATACAGACGACCTCCGTGGTCGAGTGGTTTGCACGCCAGTTTTCAAGGTGTCGCCATCTCTGAGGTACCGGGTTCGATCCCCGGCTGGGTCAATGTAGAAAATGAACTTTTCTATATTGACTCAGGTCTGGGTATTAGTGATGCCACCGTTGTCTTTGATTTCCATAACACAAGTGCTTTAGCTTCTTACTTTGGAATCGGAGCAATGTATGTGATGTTGTCAAATATTTATTTATTTATTTTTATTATACAGTGTGTGTTTTTGAACAGTGATCAAATTTTGTGGTATGACTTGAACGTCAAACTGAACAACTTTGTCTATGGGACCAACTTAATCAGATCAAAAAAATATTCAGCTGTTCCATAGAAAACATCAAAATGTGCAATCTGTCTACCAAATGGAACAGCTGATATTTTTTTTGCTCTGATTAAGTTGGTCCCATACACAAAGTTGTTCAGTTTTATGGTCTAAGCCACATCACAAAATTTGATCACTGTTCAAAAAAACACACTGTATTGCTTGAAAAAAAACAACAGAATTAATATTAAATCTAAATATACACTCTTTTGGAGTGGAGCTCGGTGGCGCATTGGTTTAGCGCCTGGCCCAGCGTTTGCGGAAGTTAATCAACGTTCGCAAGGGTCGGTCATGGGATGGGTGACCAAAAATTTATTATCTCGAGCTCCTCCGTACTTCGGAAGGCACGTTAAGCTTTTGGTCCCGGCTGCATTTGCAGTCGTTAACACCCACTAATCCGTATTGGGCCCGCGTGGTGGGTTATGGCCCGTCCTCCTTACCCATAAGAAAGGCCTATGCCCCAGCAGTGGGGACATTAACAATGGCTGATGGACATGGACATACACTCTTTTCGCCACTCTCTGCTTTATATTTATTTTTACTTTAACTGCAATTTAACATACAGAACATTCACAGCAGACCCTAAAATTACTTAAAATATTTAGTTTCCCCCAGTTTAGTGCTATAATTACTATAATAAACCTTCTCTGTGCCCAAATAAAGCCATTTTCGTACCATTAGCCATTTTCAGATAACAGTCTGGGAATGACAAGATGGTGCCCATTAGTAATACTTTCATCCATGGATGATCTAATGGATGTATTGCGTGTACACATACATACCTACGTGTACAATTAACTCCAGTGAAAGTGTTTCGAGCTAATACCATGTGTCTACATAAATTGAAATCTGATTCTTTGTATGAATTCATTTATGATCCAGGTAATAGTACATTACTGCAGCGGCACGCAACACAGGCATTGAAGGACGAACGTGAAAATGTGGGCCGAGGCGAAGCCGAGGCACACATACGTGAGTCCATCAATGCCCAGTTGCGGCCAAGGCTTGTATAGTACTTTTCTCAAATAATGCGCGGAAATTCAAACAAAGTAGTAACTTTTCTAACATTTTATTTTTATTTAAAATTACAGTAATTGAAAGCAACAAATCGCACCGTCTTGAGTTTCTAGGTCTTTTACATAAATATTGAATATGTCGTTGCATCTTCATACACCGAAAATGGCAAAAATCAAACCTGAAACAAAAATAAAGAACGTGTAAAGTTGTGATGTTTGCTGTTTAACTAAAACAAAGTGGTAAATTAGTACCTATATAGGTAGGTACTTATCAATAAGTACGAAAAATTACTTTTTAGGATCCAAATACACACTGTCTGATGCTTCTGACAAGAAAATTTGCACGTTTGATGCAGACTTCCTACATTTATACCCTTGTGAATGTCTTTTGGGCATGGCAATTAGGTTTACATCTGGTTTACTTAATGTTTTTTTGATTTTGGAGACAACATGTATTCTATTACAGTTCTTGCCGCTTCTTGAATTTCAGGTGGCGTCAAAATATCACTTTCGTCGCTTGAACTAATTTTTATATTAAATTAATTACTTAATTTAAATCGAAGATAAAATATTTGACAAAACAACAAACAATTTTATCAATAATAACTTTCCCCGCGCCAAGATCCATAGATAATACAATGATATTTTATGCCACCTGTCCGAATCGTATGTTACACTTAAGTTTTGTAACCAGGAATACAAATTAATAGGCGGGCGTTAGTGCGCTCATGACACTGTTACCGTGATTCGGAACTTTCCATTAGCAAAGCCAGTTCTAATTTTAAATATTGATGATGATCACAGACCTCATTGGCTGTCGTGCTTCATTGAAAATTTGGTTCCATTTCTGAATTACACGTGTATAATGAGTTTCAATACTAACATTTACGGTCAGACGCAGGCAATGTTTCTACGAAAATCCATTGTTACACGTTAGTAATGGATTCTCATACAAAAATTGCCGGCGCGGTTTAGGTCTGTCCGGAAACTCCGATTTAGCCCGAAGAAGGTTGTCAAAATAATGTTCGAATTTCCAAGCATGTTTGAGAAAATGTAGATTCTTAAGTATATTTTTTTCTAATACACCTGCATTGATAGATACCCTACCCATATAATAGTTGTTACAGCATCTACATAATCTTGAAATTTTTTTTGTTAGCCTTTATTAATTTACAAAATATTTATAATATACTGACTTACAAAACATTTAACTTTATAGGAAAGTATTTCGTCTCGCGATATATTCTTTCATACCTTCATCATCATCATTAGACAAAGCTAAGTTCCTGAACAAATTTGTTATACCAAAATTATAGAAACTGAATTATAGAAACTTATTATAATTTGTTTATAAATACGACGAATTGCAAGTAAGTACCTAGTTATGTTTTGTTTCTGACGTTTTACTAGATATGGGAAGGCATATTGTGGGCTGGATGAATCATAATAACAATACAGGAAGCGAGTAGGAGTGCTGTATAATAAATTGATTACAATATAATTGTTAGAGTTTTGGTTGGAAGTACATCTCCTTTGAAAGTTCATTGCCGTATATTGATAAAAGGTATTGAAATAAAACGTTTATGACGTATCAACGTCAAAGCGTATTTTAATTTGGCTTATTAACCGACTTCCAAAAAAGGAGGAGGTTCTCAGTTCGTCTCTATATTTGTTTCTTTTTTTTGTGTACCTATGTCCACCGATTACTCAAAGACGGCTGGTCCGATTGAAATGATTCAAACGTTATTACATTAGGTAAACTCCCAAGTTGGTCCCATTTTTTAAAATTTGGAAATCGGTTCAGTACTTTTCAAGTAATCTAGAGAAAAAAAGCACGAAAATAGTATGATTTTGTGTGAATTACCTCGATGATAATGGTCGTATTACTTCTTTGTTTATGAACTGAATAAGATAATTATTTTTTTGTTGGAAGAGGGATATCTAGTGTAGTTCTTTAACCGACTTAAAAAAGGAGGTTCTCAGTTTGACCCGTATGTATGTATGTTTCTCCGCAATTATATTACATTTGGCTGAGCCAAACTAATAATACTAATGATACACTAAAAATAAAAAAATAAAAAATTGTTTAAAAAAAACAAACAACCTACATCAAAAAACCTACCTCTAAAAAGCAAGAAATAATATTCGTAATATTTAATAAAAATACGTCTATTGAAGCCGGGTGGGGCTTTTAGAATAAAAAAAAGGAATCTGTACTCCAGCCCCACCCGACTTCGATAGACGTATTTTTATTATTACGAATATTATTTCTTGCTTTTTAGAGGTAGGTTTTTTGAAGTCGGTTTTTTGTTTTTTTTTAATTAGTAGTTCCACCGTTATCTTTGATTTCCATAACACAAGTGCTTTAGCTACTTACTTTAGAATCGGAGCAATATTTGTGATGTTGTTTAATACTTGTACTTAACTAATACTTATACTAATTATTTTACGCAGCATTAATGAGATTTAGTTTGATTTTTTGGATTATTCGATGTTGGATATAATGTTTTCCTTTAATCAGCAGCTACTGAGTGAGATCACAATGTAACTTGTGTCCCATACCAACATCAAATAGTCCACCAATTTTTCTTAGTATACCATTCTTTACTTTTGATACAAACATATGTAAGATTTCTAGCTTCGTTAGTAGATTTCAAATTTAATTAAAATAAATCCTCGTTTTACGAGTAAATGTCCAAAAATGACATTCTTTAGAGCTTGAGAATAGTAATTCATTCGTATAAAAAACGTAATAAAATGTTGTAAAATTATTACCTAGACGTTTTACGGAGGGTCAGTCCAAAATAACAAGAAGATTAGGAATTTGAGTCTCAAGAGGATCCAATTAAAAAACCTGACCTTCTCAATGTCGTGACCTAGACACAGTTGTATGCAAAAAGAATGTGTGCATCTATTTAGGAATCCACGAACAACTTGCTGTTCCAGCAAAACCTGTTAGATTATTTAAAAAAGTTTTTTGTTACATTATTATAACAAAGCAAACAAATATTATAACAAAATTTTGAATATTTTTAGTGCTAGTGGAAAGATATTACAAAAATGCTATAGGTAATCTACCTATAGCATTTTTGTAATATCTTTCCTGAAATATTGTGACTGAAATATTTAATGTTTTTTTATATAGGCTGTTTCATAAAAACCCGTAAAATTTTGTTTTTATTTGTAGGGAAAACTGCAATGTGACTACTCTAGACGCAAATAGACTATTGTTTTCGATAATCAATTCAATTAATAGGCAAAAGACAATTTAGATCTAGGGTTGCCACATATCTCGATGGTTGTCACTATGCTGATTATTATTAACCCGGCGAGGATATGGAAGGGTCAATTTGACCCCGACAATTTTTAATAGTGTATAGTTTTTTTTTCCGCGACCGTCGGGTTTTGACCGTCTCAATAGCTGTTGCTAAGGAACTCGCGCATGCGCCACGCAACGATATTCAGTCGGCAAATGTTTGTGGCGAATGCCATAAATATATTTGACCCGACCACACTGTTTCGCTCTGCCAGAATTGTGCTGCAAACACAGACAATAATGACATGTAGTTTATAAGTGACTGTAAGAGTAAGTGAAACTGATTGATCTCTACATATGTACCAAATTACAAGGTAATTGATATAAAAGTTTTCCATTTTTTGTTACTTTAGTGTTACTTGAGTAAATTTATGAAAAAGTTTCTGATTTTTTAGTTCTTTGTTAAAACTGGTTTAATTACTATATTTTGTACTATTATATGCGTGTTTCATTTATCTAGGCATAAAAATAGTACTTAGATTACATAATCTCTTTAAATCTTTAGTTCAAAAATAAAAAAATAGCTATTTTAAACCTAATGACATACAGGGTCAAAAAGACCCTTGACAACCTCCACGTAACTATTTTCACCACATCCTCGCCGGGTTAAGAGATTTTTTTTTTCAAAAAAGCGGCGGCTTTTGGGAGTAGTAATAATTTTCCGGGGCTGTATGCATGGTACCCGATCTACTATATTCGGCCTTAGGGGTTTTTTGTAATACGTTGAATATAGTTGCTATTTTAATCTTGTTGATATCTCATTAGCTGGCACCTATTTACACGGTCTTTGTTAACTTTGCCGAGATAATTTGCACAAAAACTTTAAGGTGCTGATAACTATCAATTTTCAAATCGAAGCAAGACGAATTATGCAAAAAAGTGGTGTCTAGACAATAATTATAAATACAAATTTAAAGTTATGAAATTATTAATAGGTGCCGCAGATACTATTTTGTTATCCATCTATACTATAAAAACCATCCATCTATACTATAAAAATCGTGTCTGTACATACAATGAAGATATTCCAGAAAAAACAGCGGTTTTTTGGGTATGGTTACATTAATCCCAGTACCCTGGAATGTAACCAAACTCAAAAAAAATTGATGGTAGAGAATATCGTAATCAACATAATACCTAGGACACTTCTTATCCCGGTCAAAGATTCCCAATAAAGATTTTGGTCAATCCCTATTGCGAATCAAGTGTCCACGAGACGAAGTCGCGGGCGGAAGCTAGTTGGATTATAAAATAAAAGGATTATATTTTATCAATGACACCATCTCCGATGTTAAACAGTAACCCGTCGTAAACATGAGCCCACACAAACAGACAGACAATAGAACACAACTGTGTGTCAAGGTCATGATGACTCCGCCTTTTACTGCCAAAGTAATAGTTAATTGGCAGAAATAATTTTATTTCACTATGGAGCAATGAATAAAGCTTACGATAAACTGACGATTATGGTGGATCATTGTTTGAAAGCCTTCAAACTTCAAGGAATACAAAAAAAATACCTTGTTTAAATTATGTTAGTGCGTTTATTGCGTAAAACTTGTGATGGGAAGCCCTTTACCTATAGGACTCGTAGTGATTATTTCCTCTGTGCTCGTTAACTAATTGACTTGTACTTTTATGTAATTCTGTGCTAATTGTCAGTTTATAAGAATAGAATAGAAAGAAAAAACATTTATTGACGCTCACACAACACAAGTTACAGGAAATAAAACAATAAAAACAACTTAAAATAAAATAAAATAAAACAAAAGGATTTATAATAATACCTAGAAGACAAACATAGAAGAAAAAACAGAACGTAAAAATAAAAATCAAGATAAACACATATATTTTGTGTGAGGCCCATAAATTACCCTGCCTCAGCATCAAGCCTCTGTGCCAGTCTCAGTTGGGCAGAGTGAGCACAAAGGCGCTGTTATTCTGACTGGGTCAGTGCAGTGACGCACTTAGTAGGTTTATGAAAACAAATGGTTCTGTGGTTCGCGAAGTAGTTTACTGCTCTTTGCGCTTGACTGACAAGACAATTGACATTGACATTGACATTCGGAAGTATCGGACTAAAACATAAAAATTATTTATTAGGACACCAACAAAAAACAAAAATAAAATGACATGAATAAACTGCCACATGTTGCCACGTCGTCGAGCAATGCGATGCCACGTAAGACCGCATGGTTGGGATTGGAAAGTGTTTTTAAGTGACCACAAAAAGACTTCCAATTTTTGTTACATTTGGCATTAAAGTTACTCAGCAGTCATAATAATTGACTGAAACATTGTTTTTAATTCATACGAAAAAGTTATATCTCCTATCCTAAATGCAATGTTGTCTGATCTGAATCGTGTTTTAACACGATGTTACATACATAAATACAAAAAATATATAAAAAAATTACTGATCCATTAAACCAATATCCAATAACTCATTATATTGCATTATGTAAAATAATAAATAGAAACGAGTTGAATAACAGATCTTTTCTAGGTTGCTTCTGTGTCATTCTGTGTCGTTAGCTTTAAACTGTCTTGATCGTGTTAAACACGATTAAGGCAATTTTGCATTTAGGATAGGAGCTGATATAACTATGCATTTAGGATAGAGCTGCCTTTTATTAAACATCTAAAATTGACCTTCAAATAGTTTTTTTAACATAACCATAATATCCTTATTAGGTACCATACAGGGCAACGCTCTACTGTATAATATTTTCCTTAATCCATTTAGTATTCTGTAAGCGAAACTAAATAAACCACAACTTTCTCCGTAGGCGCATAAAGCACTAATATAACGATAGAATTTCATTAACAATTAAGGTTAACTTTTTGTTAGACACTGCGCCGCCTACGCTACAGGGCCGTAGTGAGGGTATTCTTGGCTCAGATTTCATTTAAATAAATCGCAAGGAATTCTTTGAGGGCCCCCATAAGGTGGTATAACACGAGTTTTATCGACATTCGCTTGTAAAATCGAATCGCCACCTCATTGAAATTAGGTTTGCAATTAGATTTTACAAGCGATTGTCGATAAAAAGCGCGAATTGAGTCGGTCCATGTAAATACCTCATTAAATTATTTATTAAATTAACAATCATTTTCATTAACACTCTTTACCAAAAAACATATTTTTTGTTTCTGCAATAGAAGCATTTGTTTGATGTACCGTAACTATTCCGTTTCTACACACGAATATTTAATTCCGCTTTCTACCCAAAATCTATTCCGTTTTCTACCTTCGATTCAACAAATAATTATTAGTTTTGTGGGTTGAAAACAAAATTATTATTATTACAAGCTAGTGGGTAGAATACAGTCATCAATCTCCATCCAAATGACAACCATTGAAGAGTTTATAAGAAACTATTTTGTCACTCTCTTTAGTTGGTTTTGGTCAATTGGTTTTACTTATTCTTTACCAATTTAATCATTCAATCGGTCAATTGTTACGTTAAATGAAGTGTAAATATGATATCAGATTTTATATTCGCAGGATGACTCGTGAAGAAGCAATTTGATACTCCACCTATCTGGAGTTCACTGTGTGGTGTTTTGGTGAGTTGATTTCTTGAATTCTTATTTCATCTGTAATATTTTGAAAAAAGAAATATATGTAGCTTACTTCCGCAAACAAAATATGCAAGATGCACCGCCCGCCCGCCCGCAAAAATATGCAGCACACCACAAAATATAAGTGCACAATACCTGCATTTAGCAAGACAGCAACACACCTTGCACCTTCACCAATTAGGCTACTCTACACGTGTTTCGTCCCAACCCGGAGCATCCTCAGGAGTTAGATCGTGCGTAAACCAACACCGAATCTCGGTGTGTAAAGTGATTCAGAACGCATAAAAATCTATGGATCTACCACAGATACGACAGTACATGCGTTATTTTTCCATTCGGATTTTTCATTCATTATCGATATTCCGTTTCGGATTTCCGAATCAGATTCCGTTGTATGTGGTCAGTCTGATTCTAGATATGCTCCTGTTATTTTTAAACATAGCATTCTAACGACCTATGCAAATAACGTCCCACATAAACAAAGTAAAATGTATTTTTAACAAATAGAACGCATATATATATAAATTGACGCTGTTAATCGTTATTCTATAACTAGGTAAATTCATTTCTTTCATACAAATTCTTTAGGCTTAGCCCGCATAGCGATATCTCGCCGCGCGATCTTTTTTGGGCCGGTTAAAAATACGCGTACTGAATCTAACTTAACACACACGGCGAATATAATTTCTAGCGATTTTTGGCAATTTCTACATAATTCTCAGCCGAGACGCATGTTATGGACGACAGAACAAAAATATTGATTTGTCTTTTATTACGGCGTAAATGGCGTGTCAAAAGATGTCACCAATACTGGGTTCATCCTTTTACGGCGATAAGACCTATGAAAGGATTTTTCTATGTAATTTTCTATGTATTTTTTCCGCAGTGCGGTCAGAAGCATACACCTCCCACCAGCACAAAACATTCGCGCGACGTGGCGCGGTGGATTCTGCAGCAAAACACAGATTTGGTTGCGGTATTATTTTCGCGCGGTTTTTTTTCGCAAGTGCGTGCAGCTTATTTCCTTATGTCACAGAATTTTGCGGAAAAAATCGCGCCGATTAAATTCGCTATGCGGGCTAAGCCTTAACTACTACCTATCTACTTAGGAAATTACTTGTTATTATACTTAGTCCCGAACTAAATAGTGATGTTCTAGGATAATTTAAACTGAAACACTTGTATAGTCTGTACTGAAACTCTGTTTGTACACAAAAAAACTTTTTTGCTCCTTTAGAAGTCGAACCAGTGACTGTAGGTCTTCTGTAGGTATATAAAGTTACAATCATTAATAATTCCACTGCTGTCAACTTTTCATGAATTTATGATTTATGTACAAAAATCATTAACTCATATTCGATAATGGCTTATAACCGCTATGCGCTTGAGGTTGATTCACGTAGGTATGACATAATGTATTGATCTCATCTTAGATTAAAAAATATCTTAACGGTCCAGTAGTCCTTTTAGTATTTATCATCGTCAAAATATCTACTACGAATACTCGAAACTTGATTCTAGTTATTGAATACGAGTATTGTTTGTTAGTAAAGTATTTAGATTTGAGATGGCGACGAAGAAATATTAAAATCAGCGACTAAACTATTCCGAGTTCCGACTTAGTTTTGAAATAAAAAAAATACATAACTAATTGAACACAACATTTCTTTGTATGAAATAATTGCAAACAACATTTTCTATAAGTACTCGGTTAATTTTAAGTGCCTACATCTAAAAAGCAATTGGTGTAGGTTTCTCTTTACAATCAAGTAAGTATATGCAGTTAAAAGTTACAATATTTCAAAATTAGTCGAGATATTGAAGTTTACATTTTACTGAATTTTGTACATAAAGTTGAAAATACCCCTTTAAATTTTGAATAAACTTAACATTTAATTCCAATTAGATGTGTTTTCGTTGATAAGATTGACCAAAGCAGCCAAAGATGACTTGCTGAATCATAATTATAAAATATGCCATCAATTCATAAGTGATGACATCAAAGTACCTAATATCGTTATACATAATATTCGATTAATTCAAATTTATGTTATAATTAATTCATTTTTGTTAACTGACGAATAACCACTCCCTGGGCTCGTTAAGCAATTACTTAAGTATTTCTCATAAAGTCATAATCATATTCCTCTGACCACTTTTGTGATATTCGAACACTCTAATCAATTCGAAAATCAAAATCATTGCTACTAAAATCTATTCGCGCGAATTACTGACACGAGTACCTAAGCCATTACACATCACACATCACAGAACACATAGTAGATAATGGTTAGGTACAATTGTACAAGTCCATTACTGCAGTGTGCCTAAATAAAAATATTTTTTGCCATAATCACTTAATTAATTTATATAGTCACCTCACCATCCTCAGAGAAAGTTGTTTATCACCGGTAATTACAACACAATCAAACTAATTCAGAAATATGCTCGATCGTGCTCCACAAATGAACTGAAAGAGAGGCAATCTATATTCGTAGGTATGTTTATTTAATTCAGATGTGTGTGTGTGTATATTAAAAAAATAACACAAATATCCATGCCGATTTCCCTTTTAATATGAACAGAGAAAGTTTCACAGTTACTCCAACAATAGTTTGTTAATGTAAACTTTGGCCACTCTGCAGGTGGTTAAAGGTCATTAATCAAAGTGACATCAAATAGCCTTAAGGCGTTAACATGCGTCAAATCCCAATATTCAATTCAAATTTTGGAAGACTACGCGCGTGAAGCTATTATGGAAAAAATATATAATGCACTTGAAATAATACACAATAGATTTAATTGAAAACATTTATAAAAGTGTTTACCACCTTTGATGTAAAAAAATATCCCGTGGACCTAGTTTTTGGGTTTATTTGCAAAAGTTATCGGAAACAGAACATTCGTTTATGTTAAAACCAACGCATCAAAATCTGCGATGTTAATTCCTTCAATCTCAATTGAACAGTTTTTCTAACTAATTTGAAAGCGAAGAAAAGTAATAAAAACATGTAAAAATCGAGGATTTGGCGCTCGACCTCTACGCAACCGCCGCGTTGGGACGCGCACTGATTTGAACCCATTGAGTATAGAGTTACGTTCGATTTCACTCTATCACAGATCGACCCGCTCGGATTGATGCATGTTAAGGCCTTAAGTCAAACTGTTTGTATGAGTCACCTTGTTAAATAATATAATCTACAGTTTTTAATCAGTATGATATCATACCTAAAAAGTTACACATTTTCTTGTATCTTTCAATCAGAATTAATATTTTGTTGTTTTTTAACTTTAATAGAATCACTACGACTATAAATTATTTAAATTTGATCGGATATCTTTATTTTAATACTTGCCTACCAAATAAAACATTTTTATACTAACATATTTTAATCAACACAGTTGATAACAAAACTAAATATTTGACAAGGTAGCTATTTATTAAGAATTTATCTATTTAAAACAAAAAAATGTACCAATTCATGTTATTTACTTAAGGCCTGTTTCACAATATAAATACTTGACGAGTAGTTAATTTCAAATAATTTCTGTATATTTTTTTAATTAAACCAGAAGTTAGTGCTTAATTCTGAAACGGGCAACTAAAATACAAGCTTATACACGATAATAAGGTTTTAAAAAGATAGAATTTTGCGATTGGTATGGTAGGTACTACACATTGAACATTATAACAAAGCAAATTATCAAAAAACTATGTAAAAACTATGATATAAACAAATGCGCCTTTGGCTAAACATCAAAATTAAACAATGACAGGATAATATTGCTGATTCACAAATCGTCCACCAGTCTAACAGGGGGTCAAGTCTGCTAATGTTATCATCAAAATCGTGGTTCAATGGTGTTTCAATGGTATTGCTTTTTGACACAGTTCTTGTTTCTTAAACTCAAAATTGAGACACAATGTGTTTCCGTTTTGGGTTAAAGAAACACAATGTGTATCGGTTTTGGGTTTAACAAACATGAACTGTGTCAAAAAGCATTATCATTGAAACACCATTGAACCACGATTTTGACGTTAACATTAGCAGACTTGAGCCCCTGGTGGTAGTCCACTAACTTGGCGTTAGTGTAGATGTAGACCTGTCATTTTGTTGTTTTCTATGTATTTGCTATCAATATTTGGATGTTCAAAGCGATTTTTCTTAAAAATCAAATTTTCTTTCAACACATTTTGGTTTTCTTAAATCATTAATTCGTTTACTATCCGACTTCCATAATAATTATTTATTAGTACCAACCATTTTTAAGATATAATTCAAAATAAATGGGGCAATCGGGGATAAATGCCCGTACAAAGGTCTCCAGCAGCAGTAGGTAGCGCCACCAAGTGGGATAAATTTTGTGACATCCCCCTCATTATATCTGCAGTAGCAGGGCGACTCCCGCCAGCGTCCATTTGGCGGGTTTATCCTTGGTCTTTAAGTTGAAGGTCCACACATAAGTTGGTCCTCGGGTGCGGGTCTTGTAGACGGGGCATTCGTACATGTTGCGAAGATCCTGCTTGTCTTGGGTTATGGCCTGTTTGCATTGAAGACATACAATCATTGCAAAATGTATTCAGGGTAATAACGATAAGTATCTCGTATTGACTGGAGGCATATATAAGGCAGTTTACTGTTGTGAATAACTTGCACACTTTTCATTACTAAGAGAAAAGATAAATTGTGAGTACAGTGGCGCAAGTCAAGAGATTTGAGGGATAAACATGTTGCAAATTAATTACAAGCTTTCTTTATTGTGAGTTTTGTACATTATTATAACCAAACTTTTTTTTAATTTTGAATTACAAAAAGTTTTTTTACAATGTTAGGTTATATTTCAATATAAAATGGCAATAAACTTAAATAACATGTTGCTCTAAATGAAATTAAAAACAGAATAAAAAAATGTAAAAATAAAGATTTTTACACGACTGCCCAAAAAACGAGTGCATAATTATGTGATCAGGATGTATGTACTTATGTATGTTTGTGGGAGGTATGTGAATTTCTTTATTCCTCTATAACTTCTAAATGGCTTAACGGATTTGGATGTATAGGGTATCGTTAGAATCCTTACATCATTTCGAGCTATTTCGAGTGACAAAGAGTCAATATGGCGACTGTACAACGCCACTTTCAAATGTGAAAAAAAAAATTTTTCTTCTATTATTACAATTATGTACATCACATGAAAGGCCTTAATGAGCACATTCTAATAATATATAATTTGTGACTAAAATGTGTGAAATAAAAAAATAAATAAAAAAACACGACTTGTCGAACTAAAAAGTTAAATAAGTGTCATTGCTGTCGGGGACCTCTTTGATTAAAAATTGTTTCACAAGGTGCCCCCCGACTACAATGACTCATATCATAATTAACTTTTTAGTTCGTTTTTGGCAAGGCAGTCGTGTTTTTAATATTTTAAAATTTTTCACTTCTAGTATTACCTGTTGGTTTCCAACTCAAGTCTTACTCAACTAAGTATTCCATTCTCATACCCGAACGTTGATGACGGGCATCAGGGGGAACAAGTCCTTTAGTCTGGAGTCCATAATGATGCCAGCTTGAACGTCCCACCTAGCACCTTCCATAAGAAGACCATGTACAAAAGCTCCGTCTTTCGGAGCATTCATGCTATCATAAATGCTGTCGTACGACGAGAAACGTATTAGGTTGCCAGTCCATGCAGTGATTAAAGTGAACAGCATAAAGAGCAGTGTCAAGTGTTAGTGTTACTAGACTAAGCCAGATTGAAGTAGGTAGACACGACGTGATCCCAGTCTGTGGGAACCACACCAAGCAAAGCTTTATACGAAACCAAACCCCAGGCCATGCTGATACTCAGGAGTCTTCATGTCAAGATTTCTAAGAACACAGTCTAACATGCCAATTTTTAATAACATCAATAATTTCAACCCTAATGGTTTTGTGTAACAGTCATTTGTGTATGTGTTTATGAGTAAACACTTACGTGAATTCTTGTTTCAGTTTTTTAGTAACATCACATTGCATGCACATTTTATCCAGCGGCAATTCAAACCGACGAGCAGTACTTTGCATTATAGCAGTCAAAAGACTTTGAGGATTAAAGAATCCTGCTAACCATACTGGCGCAGGTAACTGTAAAAAAGCAAGAGATTATAATATAATGCACCACTTCAAATTGAATTTAATTACATACTGACAACAAAGTGCAATTCATACTCACAATAAAGTCGGTGACCCAAGTTTTTAGCTCTCTGAGCCTCAAAACCAAGTCTACAAACCATGCTGATAGACCCAAAAGTGATGGGTACGCTCGACTTGACCAAATTACTGGGACCTAAAAAAATATTGGTGGATAATTTTTGTTTGTTTCTGTCATAGCTTACAAAAGAAATTACAAGACTACCGTACTTGATCTAAAAACAAAGCATTTTCTAACTCCTCCATATCCGAAGTGATTGTTAGCTCACCCTGAAATAATAGTACATTATGAGACAAGTAAGCATAGGTTGCTCATTGCACACGAGGCGAGGGCGTAACTCAGCCAAGTGTGCAATAAGCAAGAGCTCACGAGTTTCATACGACGTTTTCAACACATTTGCGAGGAAAAAATAAACTAATTTTCCACACACCAACAAATACGACAAAAAAATATATGAAAATTCGGAAAAGGCGCGCGTTTTTTTTGGAACTTTATAATAAGACCTCTCCAAAGTTGACAAGAAACAACTCTCGCTCAACATATACACTTTATACCTTTATATACAGCTAATTTTTAAGTTTATCTAAAGTCTAATAGTCTTGTCTGTCTAATGTCTCTTCCCTGTATCTAATCGAGTGTGTACAGTTAAAAGTTAATATTTAATAATTGATCAAGATATTGAGGTTTGTTTATGTCTCAAAATTTTACTGATTTCTGGATTTAGAGCTCATTCATAGAATTACACGCGCGTAATCATAAGAGACCTTGTTTACCTACCTAAATAATAAAAATAATAAATCTGAGCACGCGTCTTGCTATTTTTGTGAGTTTGCCGATTAATCAAGATTTTTTTCCGATATTTTCAAACTATTAATTTTTAAGGCCTTAAGGTGGGTCAAATCCCAATATTCAATTCAAATTATTGAAAGATTACGCGCGTGAAGCTATCATGGAAAAAAATATATAATGTACTTGAAATAATACACAATAGATTTAATTAAAAGCATTTATAAAAATGTTACAACTTTAGATGTAAAAAAATATTCCGTGGACCCTGTTTCTGTCTTATTTGCAAAATTCTCGGAAACAGAACATTAGTTTATGTTAAAACCAACCATAAAAATCGGCTATGTTATAATACCTTCAATCTTACTAACTTGAAAGCGAGGAAAAGTTATAAAAACATGTAAAAATTTAGAATTCGGTGCTAGTTCTCAACGCAACCGCTGCGTTAGAACGCGCACTGATTTAAAACCAAAGTGAGTAGAGTTACGTTCGATTTCACTCCATCACGGATCGACCCGCTCGGATTGACGAATGTTAAGGCCTTAACTTGTTACTGCATTTTCATATTATTATTATTTAGTTTTTTTTTTTTTCTCAGCTTACGCTGGTATTTTGTGTCATTTATTATTATTATTATTTTTGAAAAAGGTTGTAACTTTTCACAGCTCATAGCTGGTTTTACCTGCAATAACGGGCCTATTATTATTTAATTATTATTGTATCTCAGCTGGAAACTCTCGAGCCCGGTCCATTTGCCAGGCTTGCGTGGGGACATGGGTCCAACACGTAGAGGCCCTTTGAGACTGTTTTAATATAATGTGAAGTGTGTGATGCACATGCCGGGATCCGCTCCCCACTACACGCAAAAGTGCGCAGACGGAAGCGGACCCCGGCAGGTACATAGATAATAATAATAATACATAATAATAATAATTATTATTATTATTTTAATAATATTTTTTTTTGCAACGATGATAATTATTTATGAAATGTATTTATGTTACCTATATTTTATGTGAATGTTTTTTTATTTTAATTTTGTTAATAATTGATGATTTATATACTTAGTTACTCTATTGTAATGGGTTAATCCTGTAAAGATAGATGTACATGATGGAAATAAATAAAATAAAAATAAAATAAATATTCAGAAACGTGGTCAGATATCCCCATTTAATTTTTAGATGTACTTAAGTAATTAATAATTTTTAAAAATTAACGGTGTATATCAAGCCTAACATATAAATCAGGACGTATGATTAATAGGTATAGCTTTCTTATTTAATCCACATTATTTTCGCGCACTTTTCAAATTTTACCTTAAGCCCCAAATCTATCTCCCTCAATGACCTCTTCATCTCCCCGGTCAGATAATTCATACGTTCACATTCTTGAAAAGCCACTATCACGTAAGGCGTTCTTTCTTCCACTTTTTCCATCATCTCTACCGTATTAAATTCCACTGGCAACTTCTCCATGATTTCGTCAACCATTTGTTTCACCTAAAACAATGAGGAAAAAATTTAATTCAAAAATTTGGAATGTAATCTTTTGTATAAATAAAATTATTTTATTAAAACAAAATCTTGAATAAGACCTTTAGGTAGTATTGTAATAAGTACATAGTTCTTTCATTAAGAAAGAGTAATTATTCATAATTATGTGATTAGTGAAGATCATTTCTATGAAAATATTTCTCTTGCCTTGTCCTCCCGAGTTACAGTAGCTGCGCCAGATGCCTGAGCATCTCTTGGTTGCATCTCAAATATTGTTCGAAAGAGGTTTTCGGAAGTGGTGGTCAGAAATCCTATCTCAGCGTTAGGATGGAGACCGTATAAATATGGCGACTCTGCTGGCATTGCATCTTCTATATATTGATGATAACCGCAATAGTCAGTATTTGGAGGAGCAGGAAAACCGGGAGCTAGTTGTAGTTCACCATCCACCTGTTTAATAAAAAAACAATAAAATAATTTGGTGCAATTCGATGAAAATTTTCTCGTGTTGCTGCTTAGCCATAATGTCTTACGAGATCAGGCTGCATCAATTCTTCTAAATAGGCGTTGCACAGTCTACGATCCCAATCGTCAGTGATATGGCCTCCATACATGATTTCGCCAAAAAGAAATCTTAGATCTTCCCAAGGCACACTAGAATTAGCTTCTAGATAATTATATAAAACAAAGACGCTTATTGCTAAATCACCTGGGAAAAAATAGCAGGTTATAAGTTAAAAAAGAAATGTTGATAATATCGAGTTTAAAGAAATGATCCACTCACCAACATTGAATGGGTAAATTTTGTTCCATCCTTGGGGACCAAACTTTCTTCTTTCCGCAACCATAGCATGGAAGTAGCACAATGCAAACAAAATGGCTTTAAACTCTGCCTCTTTACCGCACATTTCAAGGGTCTCTTGGTTGAAATTATCAAGTGCTTTGTGAATATTCGCCTAAAATAGTGGACAGAAGATTATTATGCCTAGCCTAGTTCATAAAGCTTTCATATAATTAATCTGCATGCATTTTCACGAATTCCTTACCTGCATACCAGTAGGTGGTTCATTTGTTATTTTTATGCTTGACTCTAGAATACCTTGTGGTATGATATGCGCAGCGGCCGTTTCCGCAGGCTCCGCCGACATGAATAGTCTGAACTGTTCGTGGCAACCGTTAGCAAAACCTTCCATCTTCTTTTCTAAAGAAGGCAGCCATTTCTTTACTAAATGAATATTCTGTGTAGAAGAAAATAAAATGTTAATCATGATAGGTACGAGATACATTTTTTCATCAATTACTTTATTACTTACTTGTAATACTACCCAATGTCCCTGAACAAGAGCTGTATCCATTGCTTGCTCAGCCACAATTTCTTGACCTTGGCCCAATGACACATTGTGGAAATTTCCATTATCCGCAGTGAATCCCATGACTTTTCCCAACGCTTCTACGTCCTTTAAAGGATTCACACCAGGAGACAAAATGAAGAAAATAGGAGTAGTTGGACTAGTCTCTTCAAAAGATTTGCTGAACTCCATAGTTCTATTTTCCACATACTTTGCACCCATTTTTTCTTCAATGTATGCCCTATGAAAAGTTGAAGTGTGACAACTCTGCTCAAATAAAAAATATTATAAATGCAAATCAATACTTACGCCACTGCATATGTCATTCGGTCTGGCCTCAAAGCTCTGATCATACACAGTCTTTGCAGTGCAGTCTTGTTTTGCCATTCCTTAATTTAAAATTTAAAACTTTAGATCTATGCATTAATAATAAGCATGTAAACGTCAAAACGTGCTCTTTTAAATGTTACCTGAGGAAATTTCTCTCTTTCTGGGCATTCCATTTCTACGATCTTCTTCCATATCTTTGGCGAAGTCTCTATATCTCGATCTAAGTTTCTAAATTCCTCTTTACTAGCTAAAGAACATATGCCACCCCAACTTGGATTTGAGAGGAAGTCCACTGGACTCGCTACGTGAGGCTTGACTGGGAACCGGAGGAAGAAGTCTAGTTCGTCTGATGATATCTCTTCACTCATTAGAAGCACCTGTTGAATAAATTGGTTTCAAGTCTTTTCGATCGAATTCCAGCAGATCAACATAAAAAAGGAGGTTCTCAATTCGATTGTATGTTTTTTATCATTTTTAGCGCGTATCTTCGACATCTTTGGACGGATTTTGATGATTATTTTTGTTCGATTGAGTTTTCTTGCATGGTCTCATTTTTTTATCGATTTATTAGTTTCAAGTAATCCTGAAAACACTATGTGTAGGATGCCCTATACTTTTAGATGATAATGATAAGAAATTGATATGAAATTACAATAAATGGTAAGATTTGCTTGATAGAAGGAAGGGTTAAAAACCTACCTCTAAAATGCAACCTTTTTTTATTTTTTTATTTTTAGTGTAGGTACCTTGTAGGTAAGGTATATTATTAATATGTAGAAAAATCGGCTCAGCCAAACGTAAGATAATCGCGGAGAAACATACATACGGGTCAAACTGAGAACCTCCTTTTTTAAGTCGGTTAAAGAACCTACACCCTCTTCCTACAAAAAATAATTATCTTATTCAGTTCATAAACAAAGAAGTAATACGACCATTATCATCGAGGTAATTCACACAAAATCATACTGTTTTCGTGCTTTTTTCAAGATTACATGAAAAGTACTGAACCGATTTCCAAATTTAAAAAAATGGGACCAACTTGGGAGTTTACCTAATGTAATAACGTTTGAATCATTTCAATCGGTCTAGCCGTCTTCGAGTAATCGGTGGACATACACAAAAAAGTAAAAAAAAATATACAGACGAACATAGAACCGCCTCCTTTTTTGGAAGTCAGTTAAAAATGATAACAACCTATTCCAATGAATGCGTTATTAGCACTGATTTTATTGCTTTAAATCCTACTTCCTACTAATATTATAAATGTGAAAGTTTGTGGGTTTGGATGTTTGTTCCTCAATTACTGAACGGATTTGGTTGAAATTTGGCACACAGATAGTAGATAGCCTAGATTTAAATATAGGATACTTTTTATCCCGATATTCCCACGGGAGCGAGAACCACGCGGGTGAAACCGCGGGCGGCCGCTAGTATAAAATAATGATTGCACGTATTGCAATGTGAACAATCACGTACGATGAATCGTACACTATGTTTTCTGTACTACCTTGATGATATCATCGTACAACTTCTTTGTTTATGAACCGATTTAGATGGTTTTTTAAAGGGATACGTAAGTCCTTTTATTTTCATTGGAATTGGACCTTGAACTTCGAAGATACCCAAGGGAACTCCTCAACGCCAAATGAATATGTATTATTGTAATTGAGTAATTGGTAGGTTTATGACAATCCAAAACAAACCGAGCTATGGTCTGTGACATTCTGGACTAGACTTGGACAACGAAGGTACAATAGAGGTACAATAAAAATACATTGTACCTAAAAAGGAAAAAGATAAACCTCCTTCAAAAACCTGAAAATAAAACCAACAAAAAACAGCTCTAAAATTAAATAGCTCTAAAAATCAATAAAGTCGGGTGGGACTTTTAAAATAATAAAAAAATAGAAGTTGTCGTCCAGCCCCACCCGACTTCAATAGACGTTTTTTTTTTATTAAAATTGATCTGCGTATCCAATGAGTTGAATATTATTTCTTGCTTTGTAGAACTGTTTTAGATGTTTTTATTTTCTGTTTTTTGAAGGAGGTTTTTCTTTTCTTTTTCTAAAACGCTTTTTTATATACCCACTTGGAATGTCATTTGAGATGCAAAGATAAGTTTGTCACATTCAAACAACCCTCTTGATGTGTACTGGAAAACCGAGTAGCTTATGCAGTCAATTAAGTTTTTAATTCTTTGACCTAGTTCATCCGCAGGTACGGCTCTGGAAATCGCTTTTTGGAAGACAACACTGAAAGCCTGCAAATAACGAAAAAGTGTTGATATTGTTATTATATGTTTTGAATGAAGAATGTTAGATAGTTAGCAAGTAAGAAATACCTTGAGAGAAAATTGGTAAATAGGATTTAACATGTTTAAGTCGTTCAGAATAAAATACAGCAGAGACGCTCGGGCTGATGCCGGTCTATAGAACTCTCTGGCTTTGTCAATTTGTTGAGATGTTGTTTTAGCTTCAGCTACCTGAAAGAGGATTATTAAGTATTATTTTAACAATAACCTATGGATTTTCATAAAACCACTAGTAGCCGATAAAATCTATCTTACTTTTCTTTCAACATCAGACGCCGTCTTTTTTGTCGTTTCTAAATTTTCCACAAGTGCTATGTCTTCCAATATATTTTCCCCTGCTGAAGATAGTTTTGAAAGTAAATTGTCCTCTAGCATGTTCAATTGAATCTTGAACTCATTTTGTTGCTTTGTCAAGTCTGCCTTTAGCTCTTCAAGGTCAGGTCTTTCAGCTTTAACGACTTCTGCGAGCAGTTGATCTTCTAAGCCATCTCTCGTTACAGTAAAGTTTACTAAGGTTGTTTGAGCCTGCATTTCTGGTTTGTAATGTGGGTTAGCTAATTTAGTGTGAAGAATAAGTCTAAAGTTGGAGCTGTATTCTACTTCCTTGTCTCCTATCTTGACTGCTCTGGTAAAATGAAAGAGCAACTTTATTTTAATATCGAAGTTATGATTTTTAAAACTTACGCTACCATTGATGTACTAACTTTCTTTTTTTTACAAGGGTTCTTCCCAAAAGAGGGTCCAACACAGGGTCCACGGTTTCCCCAATATTCTCAAAGAGGACTGTATTGCCCTTGATTATTGCCTTTTCTATAGCTTCCAAGTAACCTTTTTGACCTAAACGTATCACTTGCAGTTTGTCACCGTATTTTTGCTTGATCCATTTTAAACCTTGTAACTGGAATAGAAGTTTATGCCGGCATTACATCACGCAAATATACCTACTCACTATCAATGAAATATATACCTATGATAAACTGTGTAACTATATAAAATTATATAATGTTATAATTTTACCTGTGGGTCAATCATCAATGGCCAGCGATCAGAGTTTGATAAAATCGTGGCATTTTCGGTACTCATGCGGTCAGATGGTAATCCTTCGTTTTGCCACGTAGCTATACAAGTGTCATCGGTCAACATCGTCAAAGGATCTAAGCCCTCTGTTATTGGTATTGGTGGCTGAGGAAATAAGCAAGATTAATGTAAATCACGTCATAAAATTACTTTCACATAAATGTCTCTTTTGTATATTAAGTAGGTATATTAATTGATAAAATGTTTTCCGTAAGGGATAAAATGTTTTATAACAGTATCTACCTCCAAAGTTTTTAAAAATACTAGCCAATGCTTGTTTATGAGATCCATTCGAAATTGTTTGGTGAAACATCCCACGTAAGATATAAAGGCACACACCAAAAGCACATCTCCTGGCAGCGTTGTTTTCTGCTGCATGAGACTAAAAAAAAACGTTTTTATTTTAAGAAAAGTGCATGCTACTTAGTTATTAACAGCACTTTTATATACAGTTTGCTTTAAAATTAAAGCTGTGTTATGCTTAATACTCACTTCACCACGGATTCGGCCCAACGTACATTTTCACTAGCAAGCCCATTCACCAGCCTGTTCGCAAGCTGTATCACCTGATTAGTGGCGTCCGCCTTCATCTGACACTTCATCTTCTCTGCCGTTGCTTTTTCGAAGTTTGCAGTAAGGTTTTTCAGTAACTCTTCTAGAGACTGAAGTGAATAAACGTGAGAGATCATTAAATTCGTATAATCATAGATATGATAATCATTACAGGTATTATAACGTTCTCCATTTTTGTTGAACTGATACTTACAGCAACTTTAGCCTTGATAGATTTTAGTTTTTCAACAGCCGCTGCTAACTCATCGTTTGCAGCCTGCAAAGCTTTCCTTTTAGGCATGACTTCACAAAATACTTCATAAAACTTAATTATGTTTATAACCCAAGCGCATAGACCAGCTGCTGCTCCAGATTTTGATCGGACGAACTCTGAAATTAATGATAATTCAAGTTTTTTTTTATTAAAATATATTATGATAATATTTTATCATACCGGGTTCAAACTCCGAATCTTTCAGGTAAGGTTGTATAGCTTTTATAACATCAGGGTGAATATTTTCCTTGTCATAATTAATAAGAGCCTCCAAAAAGACGTCAATTTTTGTCATTTCAAGCTGGAATCCGTTCAAATATATATATATTTAGTAGGTAGTTATACAGCGTGAAATTTTAATCATTTGGTTCCCGCCGTGGGATGGTTCCACTGATGATTACAAGCAACTTTTACTATGGCGCCAACTCTCTTCCTCGCAAAAAAAATCAGCTGTTCCATACAAAAGTGCAGTACCTACTCGACCTTTATGTATGGAACAGCTGATTATTTTTTTGCAAGGAGGAGAGTTGCCCCCATAGTAAAAGTTGCTTGTAATCATGAGTGGAACCACCCCACGGCGGGAACCAAATGATTATAATTTCAGCGTGTATATATGTATAGTTTTAGTACCTTAGAAACAATTAAATCAACTAAAACTACGAAAACAACTTTCGTTTATATTTTAAGTTTAAATGAATCTTTACCTTCGCTACTTTCCAACTTCTATCTTTGGGTATTTTTCCTCCAGGAGCCATTAGTACCATAACAGCTGCAGTTACATTGGTCACAGCTCCAGGTGGCGATCCAAAAGACTTAAGTTCAGTAAGATTGGCTTTGTTGAGGGTGTTTAAAGCTTCTTGAGCTGCAACAAGAGCTGGCTCAGCCTTAATGAGGTCTTCTGCACAGTCCTTTTGTTTCTTAGTAACTTCTTCAGTGATAACTGCTACTCTTTCTTCCTCTTCGTCAGCTGTTATCAAAACATAGAAAAAATAATTAATTTTTAAATTTGGGATTTTTGCATTTACATTACTACTTTTATACAATATTAAAAAATATACAAGAAAAAATACGACTCGCACCAGATCAATTCTTGAACGAGAATCGAGCCAGCGACCTTTGGATGTCCGGTCCAATGCTATGCCCGCTAAGCTACCGAGTCACTAGTGGCATCGTCGAATTTCTTCTAGTATATCCCACTCTTACGCTGCAATGCAAGCCAGCGTTATTTCAGCAATAACTTCGACATTCAATCGAAATATCATTCCAGATATTTGGACAAATAGGTATTTCATTTTAACAAATTGTATAGTAATCATCTTAACCAATTATAAGTCGTATTTCTTCTAGTTTCTTATTTAGTATTGTATCAGAATTAATCAACTTCTTATTTCTTCAACCTATTCTTTCTCTTATATTTATATACATCTTCTTACCTGAAGCCTTTTCGCTTTGCACTTTAGCAGTTTCGACGCCAACCATTTCAATCCATTTGTCTGAAGCATCGGTTTTAATCTTTAGTTCTATTTCTTGAACAGCTAGCTTAGCTTTGAGTGCATCTACTTGAACTGCTGTGCATCGAAGCTTTTCTAAACCATTCTCCAATCTTGGGTTTTATATACAATTTAAAAAACATTGTTATAATTATATAACTGTATACATTTTGAATATCAAACTGTTATGCGGGAAATTGCTTACCTTACAATTTTAGCTTGTAACTGACTAGTTTTGTTATTAATGAGTTTTGTATACAAACTAATTTGCTCCAAGTAACTCTTTGGTGTTGTATAGTTGTATCTTCTTTCATTGGCCAAATAAGCCTTAGATATTGTGTTAACAGAAGTGTGAACAAATGCCATGAACCTTGCTACGGAACCTTTTAGAGCAACCTAAAATGGAAATAAGTTTTACTACACACCATATTATAATATTCAAACTATACCTATGTATAGTATACCTGAGTATGATTATAGTTCATTTTTAACAGGTATTGAAAAAAATCGAATTAATATAATATAATTTATAAATGTATAGCAGAAAGCAAATTGAAATGATTGTAATCTATTGAACGTACCGGTAAAACATGCAAATCCTCCAAGAAATTCATTGCTACAGAAACCAGCGCCTCTTGCGGCCACTCATGGAACCAATTTATTGAAGTGCAATTGATTAATGCGGGAAATTTTCTGGCCCTTATTCTCAAAGTAGAACCGACTGGAGAGAAACATAATACTACCTTCAGCTGCTTCCGTACCCTGTCTATGAAAAATTTCCAACACATTTCTCTAGTGTCTGGCAAGCCTGCAGCTTTGACCTTTAACATAAAGTTTATCATAAGTATGATCATTCCCAAAACCTCTAAAAAAATCTTTTGTTAATGACCTACCTCATTCCTCACTCCGGCCAATATATTTTCGATTTCATCATCTGGGAATAAATCGGCAACTTCCCCACATGCCAGAAGGTCATTTATAAGCACCAAAAATTGTTCGTTGGCTACTTGAGCATCCGTCATCAGGAACATTATGCCAACATTCTTCAGTCCAGTTTTGATGTAGAGACCATTAAGTTCATTCTGTAAACATAACATAGTTAAATATTATGTTGTTCTTTGTTTTAGCACAAAATAATGATACTAAGAATTTAAAAACAAAATAATTATGTCAAGTTATCAAGGCAACCTTTAGATCTGATACACCGTATCCTCTCTTAAGTTGAATTTGCAAAACTTCTAAACTGGATATAAAGGCAGCCAGTCTAGAGAGAGACTGTTTCCCTGAACCACCTACACCAACCAAGAGAGCACTGCCTCTTGGACACTCCAGGATTCGGTTTATTCTGTAAATAGACGACGACATGTTAGTTTAAATTTGGTTAGGGTTTAGGTCGTTCTATGCAAATAATACCTCTTTGTCGTGTTAAATATCATTATTGCCATATCATACCTGCAGATATGCATCATAGCATCTTCAAATAACACTAAGTTTATGGCAGCTATAAGATCATTGTAACTTGCCATAGCTTCAGTTAGCAATTTGTTCAGTTGCTCCCATGACTCTATTGGCATATATTTTGGTTCTCCTATGCCCTCAGCAAAATGGCAGTAGATATTAGGTTTCTTAAAAACTGCTGCTTCATCTATTTCCTTAAATTTTTGATAATCATAAACTAGAGAATTTTTCTTTTCTTGCAATTGAAACTTGTGTGATCGCATATTTAAATACCTACCTCAAAAGTCTTTTTGAAAATGTCGACTTGCATTTTCAAAAATGCATCAATGTCTTTATCTTCTGTAAGTTTATCGCCGTACACTCGATGTGTTTCATGTAGCCATAGGCGCATAATATCGGAAGGATTAATCAAACATTCGTTTGTACTAAACAAAAAACCCTGAGAACATAAAAATAAATTAAAATATATACCGTATTTTAAAACAGAATTGTCAATTGGTATTTTTATTCACCTGAAAAATGTTAGACAAATCCCTTAAATTGAAGATATAGTGGAACTTTATTGCTGTTGGTAAAAATATTTGGGACACTTTATTATGCAGTGTCATTGTAGCAGAAACGATGAGTACTAGAAATAATGAAAAAATATTTTTAGTTATAATAGAAATTACAAGCTCGAGTATTGAAAACAATTTCATTGTTAAACGAACATAAAAGTACGTACATGATAACTTTGCTATGAGAGGATTAATTCTAAACTCCGGATTATTTAAATGCTGTCCCAGGATAGAATGATAAATGTTATTCAATGCTTCCAAATTGGGGAAACTGATAGCAAATACACAAAAGTGCCGCTGAAGCCTTGGGTTTATAGTAAAACTACCTGAAGTAGGATTCATGCAAGAAACGTATTGGGTGTTATGTATGTCTTTCAAAGACAATTTGGTTCGATCGTACCAATGATTGTAATCTAAATGCTGCCTTATAATGGTGTGTGGTTGTACAGTCCCGTAAGTGTCTACTTCTGGCATATTCATGTCATCTATGAAGTAAATAAGAGTTTTGCTCCCGGGAGGTCCATAGTTACGACCAGCTTTTTTCTCTAAAGGCTTTTCCAGAATCTTTTGCAACATCTCTGATGAAGTATAGAAGTTGAAAGGAACAGATTGAATCGTGTAGTTTTCTGGAAGGCTAAACAATATTTCATTAATATCAGTACTAATATTATGTCCTAAATTATATCTAAATGGCATGTCACTATTATCAGATTACCTTTGTAGTTTTTCATTCACTAAAACTGTTTTACCACATCCAGCACTTCCAACTAACATAACTGGGTGTTTGTTTTTCATGAGTAGATCCAAGAAAAATCTGATCCTAATTGTTTCAGCAGTAGGGACAAGTACAGCCTAAAAGAATCCAAACAAAGAAATATTAAATTCAGTCACTTATAACAAATATGGTGATAACGGTGATAATCATTAGTTTTTCTATATGCCGTAACTTTCACCTGTAAAGGAACATCTGTGTCTAACTCGAATTTGGGAATCTTTTCCGTCCAAGGTACAAATTGTTTCGTATCATGGTCTATGTAGAAATCAAATACAGTACCACCTGCTGGAAACTTAATAGTTTTGAATTCATTGACCCACCATTTAGTGAATTCTGAAAATAACAATATATTTTGGACACCCCTCTTTGAAATTTAAATAAAATAATTGACACTAAACATTTTAAAAATTTGCTTACCAACTCTATAATCGATACCCGTATCCTGAAACATGGCAGACCCAAATGCCCAAACACACGCAAATGCGAAAAATATATCGTACCATTCGTTTGGGCAATCTGGTGGAGTGTTTTCAGGAACAAGCAAACAATTCAGTAAATGACACAGCATCTGAATGTGTGCCATCTCGACGATTGGGGTTATTTTCTTGAACCTTACTCCTATAGTTTCCATACATGATGGAATATATTTATCGAAAAGGTTTATCAAGTTTGATTTTTCTGCAGGTATTTTTCTGGTCTCGATCCAACTTGTAACGTATCTGTAAAAATATACGTATTCCAAATAGCTATTAGGTACTTGATAAAAAACAAAAAACCGACTTCAAAAAACCTGCCTCTAAAAAAAGGAAGAAATAATATACAAATCATTAGATACGCATTATCATTGTGATAATAAAACACGTCTATTAAAGTCGGCTGGGGCTGGAGAACATCTTCCTTTTTTTATTCTAGAAGCCCCACCCGACTTCAATTGACGTGTTTTATTATAACAATGATAATGCGTATCTAATGATTTGTATATTATTTCTTCCTTTTTTTAGAGGCAGGTTTTTTGAAGTCGGTTTTTTGTTTTTTAAACAATTTTTTATTTTTTAATTTTTAGTGTAAGTACCTTCTGCATTAGGTAGTGTAGGTATATTATTTAGGTAGAAAAATCGGCTCAGCCAAACGTGAGATAATCGCGGAGAAACATACATACATACAAACTGAAAACTTACCTCCTTTTTTTGAAGTCGGTTAAAGAGACTACACAACGGTATCCCGTCCCCAACAAAAAAAATCATCTAATTCGGTTCATAAATAACAAAGTTGTCAAGTTAGTTGATTTAATATCATAGTATTTTCAGGATTACTTGTAAACTACTGAACCGATTTGAAAAAAAATTAAATGGGACCATCTCGCAAGAAAACTCAATGGAACAAAAAAAAAATTATCGAAATCGGTCCATAAATGTCGAAGATACGCGCGAACAACGATAAAAAAAAAAAAAAAAAAAAAAAAAAAAAAAAAAAACATACAATCGAATTGAGAACCTCCTCCTTTTGATGAAGTCGGTTAAAAATATATGTATAAATTGATGTGGAAAAAAGACATTTTGCAAACGTGTGCTTGTGCACTTACGGGTTCCAACCTAAATCTTGAGCATTTATATATAAAATACCAGCCCTAGATACTGTAGCAGGCGTAGCAGTGCGAAGATTTGATATTTCAAACATAAGTCTCATTGTTGGAGTAAGAGCGATCCTTTCGTTACTAGCAAGAGTCAAAATTTTATTATCATCCATCACAGTGTTGAGAGACTCAATCCACATAGGGTCTATATCTCCATCCAAAATAATCCATTTTGGGTTTTCTCCGACTAAATTTGCTTGATCTCGCATTATAACTGAGAAAAGACCATCTTTCCATTCGCGGGTAGCAGGATTTATAATTCCGAACAATTCGTCATTAGTAACAGCTTTTGGGTTTAAGTCAGTAAAGATAGGCTTTTTTCTCATGTTTTGATATGTTTTAAATAATGTTTTCCACATTTGAGTTTTTCCTGTTCCTGCATTACCTACGATGAAAAGTGAGTGACGAACTTCCAACAGTTCTTCTAACTGGATTACTTTTAAAATAAAATTATCCTCTGGTTGTAACAATAAATCCATTGCTGCTTGTTTCACTGTCTTCTCAAAGTCCAAGTCCCTTTTACGCGGTACTTCTAGCGCAGGAAACAAATCGCCAATTAAACCCATAAATACTGGCATGTCATCTGTTACTATTTTAGGAATATTGAAATCTCGTAAAGTTCGCATGAGTACTTCTTCTTCTGGTGTTTCTGGGTCACCTCGCTAAATATTAAATATGCTTTCATTAATTTTTCATGAAAAGATGAAATAAGTATTATTTATTTCAATTAGATTTTACATTTTTTCTTTCACAATGCTATTTTCTATTATTATTTTTCTAATTTGTAAGATTATTCATTAAAATTAATTCATACCTTTAGAGAACCCGCTACTACAAGCACTGATTTAATTGCTCTTAATCCCCAATCATAATGATCTTGTTTTGATAGTAACTCTTTACACAAAGTATACAAGCTTATGAACTTTCTTGCCAGAATTTTAGCTTCTTGAAAGCCTTCAGCTACTAACATGATTTCACAAATCAATTCGAAGTCTGGAACGACCATGGCACACGGTCTAAATAAGGCTTTTAGATTTTCTGGAAGTTCTGTTCTGCCAGCGTAGCCAGGATTCATTGTTATGAAAATTCCAACACTAGGAACCAACACAATTATTTCCCCCATAAAGTTGAATTTTTCCTTTTTATCCCTGAAAAAAAAGACGTGCGTAAAATATGGAACCAATGAAACATTGAACTGCATTTTCTTCATTGCATTATTACCGTATTGCATCTTGTACTGATTTCACTTGAACTGCTACTACTGATAACACTTCTACAGATATGCGGTTGAACTCATCAAAGCATCCCCAAGCACCAGTTTGAGCCAATCCTTTGTAAATATTACCACAAGACTGCAATAACATTACTTTATTATTACAAATTATTGAATGCGAATATTACATTTTATTACTTGTGAAATTACCTGATAGTCCATTTGTTCAGAGCAGTTGAATACATACACCATGATACCTAAAGCTCGTCCTAGATCTTTGGTAGTTTCTGTTTTGCCTGTACCGGCAGGCCCAGCGGGACCGCCACCCATTATCAAATGCAAAGACTAAAATAATCACAAAAAGTTAAATTTCGAAAATTTGTTTTGTCTTATTATCATACCAAATGTTAATAGGTTACCAACTTGAGTTAATGTTATGTAACACCTATCAGTCAACGGTGTAATTACTAGTCGAGGAGTGTTCCCCAAATACTCATAACTGTATGTGAACTGAGCATCGCAAATATTAGCGAAACAATGGTATTCGCCTTCGTCCCATCTAAAATACACAAAAACGCATTGGTAATCGAATCGTATTGGTTTAATAAAAGTAGTATATGTCTGTAAGTTCATAATATTTATGTTTGTAATAAGGTTTTTCAATGTGTGTAGATGAATGTCTCGTCTACAAATGCATTTGCGATACTATTGAGAAAGTATAATAACTTAATAAGAAACTAATTTAAATGGCAAATGGTCATAGCAAATAGGGAATTATGGCAGAGGAAGAATGAATAAATCTAAAATTCTACGTCGATTGAATAATGTGAGATGAAAATGTGACAGTACATGAAAATGATTGTTATATAGCCTCTGTGTAAACAGTGCAATGACTTCTATTTAACACTTAGGTATTTATTATTGAAACCTGTGTCTGAGTTGTGACTGCCACTGAAATGCAGAACCAGCCTCCACCTTTGCCTGAATCAATTTACTAACCACATCTCTTGAATGTACATCTATCGTACAAATAGTCATAATTTTCTGTCGATCTTGCTTACTAAGTTCTCCTATTAACAGAGTGATTAACCTACTCAGCTGATTAAGCTGTTTCTTGTAATAATCCCTTAAAGCGCTGTCGTATCCTTCTTCTAGCCTCGAAAAAGCCATATTGACCTCAGTGGTCCACCAAATTTGTGTCCCACACAAAGAAACTTGGGCCATAAAATCGAACAACCATTGTTCTCTAGGCTTCTCTTCGTATGAAACGATAGCTTCACCGAAATATTGACGAATTGTGGACCTCATGTTATCTTGGATTCTATTCAACCATATTTCCACCTGAATAGAAAAGTGTAATAATCACCTATTGATAGTTTTTGAGTGTTATCGTTCATTTGGAAACTACTTACTGGTCCCGTGCAATCCACTGTGCCATGAAATAAAACAAGTTCACCATCTTTGGCGATCATTCCTGACGCTATTTTATCACTGGGGTTTTCACTTTCAACAAATTTCAACTTTGCTATTGAATCAAATAGCTTTGTTAAGTGTCTGCAAAATGTTGTTTTTAATTAATCAACATACTATTTTATAGTAAATTATTAATCCGAAACTATAGTTTTTCTCAATACCTTATTACGAGGTCAGCTTGATTGCCATTTGCTAAAATGTCCAGTAGATCTGCTGATGACACGAAATAGAATCTTGGGAATGCTAGACGTTTTGTTTCCAAATATTTCGCTAGAGCTTTTTCACAAATAATCAAATCTTTTTGTAACAAGTCTAACTTTTCAATTAAACCATCTTTATTAGTTACTTTTACAACATTAGGCGTTTTGGACATATCTGAAGATAAAATCTGAAATATAATCGGATACTGGCATATATACGATGATTAAACAGAATGTTTTAGAATTATTTCCAGCATACACTCCAGAATTCAGGGGTTTAAACAGAGTCCTTGATGAAACTGAACCACCTATTCCAGATAATTTAATTTCATTGGTTTTTCTATAGAACATTACCTTAAAGGCTGAATCAATTCTATCAAATCTGGCCGAATCATCAGGCAACTGCTTCCTTATATCTTCTGAACTCATGAAAATACTTTCCAAGTGAGTCCAAGTTCGTTGCACCTCAAACCAGACATTTATCACTTGGTCTGCTATTGACAGCTTTTGCTGCCAAGCCGAAACTTCTTCCAAGAAATGGGCAATAAACTTTGATGTAATTAAATTTTGTAGTTGGACCTAAAACCGCAGCAAAACATTGAAACTTTACTATGAAGTCCTTGACTTATTTATTTGAATAGATTATATTACTGCCGGGAGTGACCTGGTTTTCTTCCAATGTTTCGATAAGCTCTTCACTAGCTCGTAATAAAATACATCCTGTTCTAGCATGGTTTTCTTGTTCAAATTCGAGTCCTTTCCATGTGGTATCAAGATCTTTAAGGTATTTCTCCATAGACATTTCCTTAACAGCTTTGTCTACTATATTTTTTACTTCCTCTTCACATTCGTGTAAGTTTAGTGCTAACAGATCAGCCAGAGTGGTATTCATATCCATCACGATTCTAACCTAATAAGTCATAAATAACAAAGGTTTGTTTAAGTAAAGCGCAAAATATTAATTAATTAACCTACTAAAGTGTAAAGAATGTCTATAAATACCTAACTTTTAAATATAAATGTGTTTATTGAAAAAATATAGTTACGTGAAAAAAGTTAAACAAATGAAAAACAAAAAGTGGTTTTTAGTCGCGGTTGCTCAATAAAAAATACGGCGTTTGGTGATCGAGGGATATCCTATGGCAGGGTGAATCTTCTGAAACCTTAAATCATTTTAAGAACGGGAGCCATCTTGGATTTTTGTATGGGAGGGAGTTTTTTTTTTTCTTTATTTAATTTAAGGACTTTTGTCTTAGATAAGAGACATGTCAGTCCTATCATGAACCTTATTCTATATAATCAACATTTTTCCACTTACCTATCTATTATTATTAACTAAGTTGCAAATCATCTTGACTGAATCCGACAGAGGTTCGTATGGGAGGGAGTTATAACACAATCTTTTTTTTGTATGGAATTTGAATTTTTTTTTCCAAATCCCATCGTATGGGATATCCAATGAAAGGGCTTTTTGAGCTGATTCCATAATACAATATTATTACATTGCAGCTACTGGTTTAAAAAAAAAACATTTTCCAAACATACTAAGTTTGGGCTCTTGCAGGAGGAAAACGACTCAATGAAATCTTATAAAACATACGCAAAATAACTTGTAATATACTCTTATCTAACGTCCTGCCTGCCTAGCATGACCGATTTATATCGCGTGATATAGCGTTTTATCACGTTTAACTGTCAAAAAGACAAAGGAGTTTGACAGTTGAGTGTCGATAAAATGCTAAATCACGCGATATAAATCGGTCATGCTAGGCAGGCTGGAAGCAATTTTGAAAATATTAACATTTTAAAATGTGAAAATATTTTGATACCCTTTTTCTATGAGTTTAAAGTAACAGAATCTAAAAAAATAAAAAAAATAAATGTTAGTATTTTCAAAATGCTTCCAGGATGTGAGATAAGCGTTTATTACGAGTTATTTGGCGTATGTTTCATAAGAATTCATTAGGTTTTCTTCCTGCAAGAGCCCAAACTTAGTATGTTTGGAAAATGATTTTCTGTTTTTTTTTAAACCAGTAGCTGCAATGTAATCATATTGCATATATTTGGAATCAGCTCAAGAAGCCCTTTCATTCGATACCCCACACGATGGGTTTTGAAAAAATATTTTTCAAGATCCATACAATAAAAAGATTGTGATATAACTCCTTCCCATTCCCCTTCTTAAAATAATCTAAGGGTTCAGGAGGTTCACTCTGCCAAAGGATATCCCTCGATCACGAAACGCTGTATATTGCACTTTTATGTCGTGAGCAGCCGCCTTAACAAAGTAGTGTTTTATGATTACAATTAAATAAAGATGGGATATTAATAAATAAGAGACAAACACAACGTAATGTAAAACAAAATACAAGAATCTGAAAATTTTCTCGCTGGTAGAGGTGAAAAGTTGTATGTTTTACACGAGACCAAATTTTTGTTCTGCCTCGTGCCTTCAAATGGCTCAGTAGTCTACTTCGCTAGTTCGTAATTTAAAGTCGGCATTCGCAGTACAAATTGACTTTGGTCACTTGTATAACAAATAACTATCAAACGAAGTGGATAACTTTGTATAGCATATAAAAAATAAAAAATGAACATGCCCTCAACATAGTTATAAAAAGTGTCGATAAAACATTCGTATACCTATATAAAAACTAAATTAAAGCCTCAATATCAGAATTCTTAAAACTAATCCAGTAAACGTATTTACAATAATAATTATATAACTATAAACGGAACTAGGAACGGAATTGAAGCGCTCATGGTGGAACTTCACAGACTGATCGTACTCGTTTACGTTTGTTAAGCCACGCTTGGTCCGGCCAGGTGTCGGATGGGTGACCGTTAAGTGGCATTATAACTGAGCGCTTCCGTGCTTCGGAGGGCACGTTAAACCGTCGATACCGGCTGTTGTCATCTGATAATAGTCGTTAAGCCAAGTTAGAGGCCTTACAGGCAGCTTGATAAACTCTAACACCAGAGGTGGCCACTATTCCTCATTCGAAAAGAAGAAGAAGACTACTATTAACTGAAATTCAATAATTGGGTAGTTCTTCGGAAAAGTGTTCTCCGTGTAATTTCCACAGCTTTTTTGAAATCACTAAATTAAAGTGAATTGCACAAAAAAATTTAAAGCTTATGCAAATTCAAACATTATATCAAAATTCGCCACGTAGCGAATGCATACTTTTGCTAAAAAAAAATATAGAAAATTTACGATAATTATATTTAGCAAAAATAGTAGATTAATAAAAAAAAACTTACAAAGGAACTCAATGTAGAAACATGAAGGTAATGAATAATAATGTTATTAATTAATAAATTTCTTTTAGAGTAAAACAATCTGTACGACTACTTTTCACTAATTATGGTCTTCAAACAATAACGCTAACTAAGTTTACCAACCTGCTCTGTATAACGATACAAGTTCTAATGCAGATCAGTTGGACTGCAAGTCCCGGGCACAGACTCCTAGCCCGGCAGAAGTACATACTTCCCAACATTGGTGACCACCGACACTGGACAGCAGCAAGATATACCACCCCTCATGAGTGAAGATTGGAGTTAGCTTTCTAGGTCTACGATCAACATCAAATGCAACTTAGCCCTGCAGCAGCAACTCAACAACTGGCGGACGACGGTAACACGGCAGCCCACAGCCAGGTGATATTGCGACCTACACCGGTGTGGCAGTTCTGCATACGAAGCCATACCGCCCATAAAGTAGAGTAACCACCATATCACATATCGTCATATCGGGAGACTGGAGTGTAACTGACCTATGTACGAGTATTTCAATACAAAGCAAAGCTACTTGCTTTGCTTTTGATTTTCTTTTTTGAGTAACGAAGAAATTAATACAGGATCGACGAAAGTCAAGCTTACCCGACACTTTACCAAAGATATCCAGGACGCCAGCCTGAGAATAGTATGGCCCTCAAACAGCTAAAAAACAACAAGGTGGCGGGTGACGATGGAATCACTAGAGAACTTCTGAGAGCTGACGGAAAGCCGATACTCAGAGTCTTCTAGAAGCTTTAGGAACAGTGTACTCAAATTATCCAGACTATTAAGTATACCTAGGACAGACAGTCCTAGTAAAGTAAGTCCAATTTCGAGGAAGAGATCTCTCGTCAGATCCAACTCAAAGCTTCGAAAATTGTTTGCGTCCAACTTACTTCAGTGTCTCAAAACGACAGTGTGTATGTTGTTGCCAACTTGCCTTGTTTGGCGACAGAAATGAAGAAATCCGTAGGAGAACTTAAGTAACCGACATCACTTGAAGAATTGCACAGCTGAAGAGTAACCGACATTACTTGAAGGATCGCACAGCTGAAGTGGCAGTGGGCGGACATAGCGAGACATACCGGTGGCTCTGGAATAGTGATCGCGCACTGGATGCCCCCACCCCCTGACAAAGTAGTCCGACGATCTGGTGAAGGTCGGAGGAAGCTGCTGGATGTGGGCAGGACAGCGCCAATCGTTGTGGAGAACCTTGGGGAAGGCCTACACCCAGCAGTGGGTGTCGAGCTGCTGATATAACAAACCAAAAATGAAACAAAGTAATTTCCATGGGCTTTACGTAATTTCCATGGTGTTTTATACATGGAAATTACGCCATGGAAATGACCAAAAAGCATTAAATTTGAAATTTATCGGCATTAAAAAGATATAACCTGCTACTTTGTTACTGGTTAAGTACATTTGGGAGTAAGGTATTACACCTCAAAACCCGTTTACAAAAATAGCACAATTATATTACAAAAATGTGACATGGGAATACATTAGAAATGAGAACCAAAATTTTTAAAATCGTAGAACTTAGTCTTGCACCAAATGCGTGGGAAACGTGTTTAAATAATGATTTAATAAAGTCAGATAAGCAACTCGATATCTACACTACAAAACATATTGTTTTTAAGTCCCACGTCAAAAAAAAATTATGTTGATGTCATTTTCTATTATATTTTTGATAATTATAATTCAATCATTAACTTTATAAGTAATAATTCAATAATTTATGTCAAATTAATAACTCTGATCGCTGTAATAATTTCAATAATTAATTCAATATTTTCTCGTAATAATTATGTAAACTAAACATTATTAATTAATGCAACTTATATAGTACCAATTTATAATAATGTAATAATTTAAATGTTTTCGCATCGCATGTATTTCTGTGTGTGCACGTGTTTGGATGTCAGTTTGGTTCAAGACATGTCTAGCTGTTATTGTGTGCTATTGTTAACTGTCATCTGTTGTGTATGCCATATGAATATAAATAAATAAATAAATAAACAGCAACACAGCCATCTTACCTGTCAGTAGCGGTGTAACTGTCGATTCGAAAACATCAATCACTATTTGTCTGTGCCTAGTCAGTCCAGAGCAATGGCCTTCGCAAGAGGGCGCAGTGAAAATGTAGCTAGGGGTGTGACATACTTACTTAGGTCTATAAAATCAAAAGTTTCCCTCCGATAGGATTCAAAATTTGATCAGTATATAACGTGATATGTCTATTTTAAATGTGTGTACAAAACTAATTAAAAACGTGGGTGATTTCAAAAATATCCGCGATTTCTCATATGTCGGCGCACGTGTGACACGTAAAAACGTGCCAAATTAACCGGATTTGAGGTGTTGAGGGTGAGTTACTCCGATCTACGTAGTTTTTATTTATTTATTTATTTATTAATTTATTCTTTTTTAACCAGTGAAATCTATATGACACGATGCTTAATGAAATGTAGAAACGATGTAATGATAGTTTTAATCATAATTATTTGTTTTTATAGGAGATATGAGTCTGTGACACTCAAAAATTGCTCTCCCAAGAACTACCCTAATTCCTAAAAGGGACTTTGGTATTTCTAAGCTTTTCCACCTTTCCCTCGTCTCAAATAACTATTAGGTAATGAAATTATAATATACATCTATGTACCTCTATAGGCAGTTCGCCATTTTACAATAATTATAAACATTCCTAATAGCCTTGGTTGAAATTCATACTTACAGTGACTTCAGGTGGCAATGCTGCTAAACTCTGTGAATCATAAACGTTATTTACATTCACAAGGTACGTATTATTTACATCAATAAAACATCGTTCATCATGGTTTGTATTTACACGCATTTCTCAGCCAACAAAGTCTTTGAAACAAACCGTGAACATTCAAAGCAGTATTTCATGCTTATACCACCAAAACATGCAAAACGTATCAGGCTCAGCCCCAGTATATTTCAGTTACTAAAGTAAAAAAATGTGCTCATCACACCGTACGCGGTATTTACAAAGATTATTGATTATTGCAATTTATTCTCAGTTTATACAAGATAAAATTTGGCGAATACTTACCTTCGTAGACCTCATCAATTGATCCCAATGACGTTCTCTTATCGCTGCATTTTGGAGCTCACCAACAGCTCTTAATGACGTCCGCATATTTTTTACGGTTGTTTCCAAGCTAACGTAAGTGTTCCAGCTACATTTAACAGAGGTAGAAAAGTCATTTATGATTATAATTTAAAGTATTAAAACATTTTAGATCATAATAGGCAATAACCAGCATACCCTCTCATTTCCTTATCCAGCAACCGAATTTCTTTGGCAAACTTCTTACATTCTATGTCCATATTTTCCACATCAATCTTTCTCCAGGGTGTGGTCTTCCAATCTTCAATACTTGTTTTTACTATATAGACATAATCCCAAAGTTGCTGCAATGAAATGCCAAGTAATTTATTATCAAGTTATTTCCAAAATAATTCATTAAGCACACATATATTTATACCTTCAGCATCCCTAACTCTTTTCTACACTGTTTCAGTAATTTAAATTCTTGAACGTTTATTTCAAACAAAGATCCAGATTCCTGGATGTTTTTCATTTCCTTTTCTAAAAACATTATTTCACAGTCTACCCTTATCATAACCTCGTATGGATCCTTGCAATCATATCTGAAGAACTATAAATAAAATAATGTAAAAATACATTGATTTGAACAAAAGTCATAAAATCGTATTTTCGAGAATCTTACCTCATTTATTTTAAACACTTCTCTATAGTATGTTACATGACTATCGAATGTAGATATTTTTTTCCTAATACCACTGACTTCAGCGGCTTGTAGTGCAGCTACTTGTTGCTTGACACTAAGGGCCAATTTCTTTGTTGCTTGCCATTGTTCTGGAAGTTCCTATGATATATAATTAATTAATAAACCACTGAAGCATGATCTTCTTATTTAATCTTTAATCTCAGTTTATTAACGTACCTGTAACAATACATTGACTTCCTCTGGAATGTCCATATCGTAAAACTTCAGAAGCTCAATAGTTTCAGTTATCGGTTGAAACATTTCGTCCGTAGTTAAAGTACGGTCTTTTACATTCATCAAATAACCCATCACGTTAATTAATGCTCCATAATCACCATCCGGTACAGGCTGCATTAATCCTAAAATATAAGATTTTTAATGCAAAATTAATCAATCTGGTACATTATTAGTTATTTTTAATTATTTGCATAAAATCATTTACCTTCATCTGCTTTACGTATAAACTCAGCTAAGTCACTGAGATGAGATGTGACATTTCCTACCAAATGTTCTTTATACATATTGCCCCATTTTCTTACAGTGTTCATTAATGCCTGCAGAAACGGCCTTACGTCCACCTTAAATACAATTATCCAAATTTCGATTTGTTCTTATTTAATCGTTACTCGGTGCTCGGTGGCGCAGTGATTTAGCGCCTGGCCCAGCGATTGCGGAAGTTAAGCAACGTTCGCAAGGGTCGGTCATGGGATGGTTGACCAAAAATGTATTATCTTGAGCTCCTCCGTGCTTCGGAAGGCACGTTAAGCCGTTGGTCCCGGCTGCATTTGCAGTCGTTAACACCCACCAATCCGCATTGGGCCCGCGTGGTGGGTTACGGCCCATCCTCCTTACCACCCATAAGGAAGGCCAGTGCCCCAGCAGTGGGGACATCAGAAATGGCTGATGGACAATCGTTATTCCTTACTAATATTATAAATGCCAAAGTCAGTTTGTTTGTTTGTTCGTTTGCTTGTTTCGCCTTCACGTCTTAAATACTGAACCGATCATCATGAAATTTTGTGTACTTGTTGTCAGGAGTACAGAAAAGGACATAGGGTACCTTTCATTTTGAAAAAACGTACAGTTCCCGAGGGATAGCAAAAAAACTGTCCACGCAGATGAAGTCGCGGGCGGCCGCTAGTATTTCATATAAAACTCAATTTTTCAGATGTTTCTCATTAATTACCCACCTGGAAACAACAATTAAATATTTTATAGGAGTCCATATCTTCAATATCCATGAAAAGGTTCTCAAAATGGTCTATCTGCTCTCTAAACGCTTCCATTTTCGGGGGACATGGCGTTGGCGGTGGTAAGGCGTTATCTTCAGATCCAATGCGGTCGATTTCATCAGGTTGTAATATCCTTCCGTAAGTTAGAAATATTTCCATAATCGCATCGCGTTCTTCAAGCCAAAGGTATGCGTAATTTTCAAAAGTTATACAATATTCGTTTGCGTCTTTAATCACCTTCAGAAATAAATAATCAAAATTTAGAATTTCATAAAATACAATTTGTGAAATTACAAAATTGTAAGACCAAACCACTAAAACTGCCCAAGTCTGTAGTATAAAAACCTTTGCCGAACTTTTTGCAGTCAGCCCGCGCAGTGCAACGCAACGTTATTAAAGAGAAGGATGAACTTAATGAAGTTATTTCATTTACATCAAAACCTTCCGTACAATAGAAAAGGTGCAGGTACTGCAAGAACCTAGGCCATACTATCGAGACATGTAGAAATAGAAATAAACTTCATTCGCAGTAATTGTGGTACAGCGGATATATTAATAAAATGTTTAGACCTCACAATCAGCTGTTTCCAGCATGCAAAAACTTAGTATAATTACAAATGGTATTAAGAAAAATGAAAACACGACTGCCCTGCTAAAATCGAACTAAAGTTAAATAACAATCATCATTGCAGTCGGGACGGGGGTACACACGACTGCCCTGCTAAAAACGAACCCAATCGTCATTGCAGTCGGGAGTACCTATTAGAAAAATAAAAATACAGTCGATAAATTAAATAATTATATACCTACGCTAAGATTAATTATTATTTAGGAGAAAGCCGGTGACAAGAAGATAGAAAATGAACTTCGTCTCCAAAATAAAGCCGAAGTTAACACGCAGGCTCCTTCACCTTCTACGCCAAGATTGAGTTGCTACGGATGCGGTACACTTGGAGTAGTTCGTACCAATTGCTCAACTTGCCATAAAAACAAGGACCGAACCATCCAAGACGTAGGATTTAGCTGCAAAATACTAGTTTCCACTACCGCTGGGACTTGTATTTGATCGCTGTACAACTAATACTGACCGCGTAGACGTCGTCACCCACCACGTAAACCCCCTTACGAAATTGAATAACTATAAATAGTACCTTTTAATAACTGACCTTTTCTATTCCACCAAAAATTTCATCTCTCATTTCAATGATATCTTCACTTTTTATGATATCATCTTCATAACTTTCGCCTTTCTTAGTATCTATTCTTTTAATTAATCTAGACATCATCAAAATGTCGTCAATTATTCCTTTTAACAATGCAGTAAATCCTTTTTCATCGTTTGGATCTAAGGTCGGAGAAAATACCATGTCCGGCTCAAGCAATTCTAACTTGGCTTGAAATAATGGTGCTAAATTATTCTTAGGATTCATGTGTTCTGCAATGTAGCCCAAACTGAAAGTTTAAAACCCAATTTAACTAATGAAAATTAGTTTAATTAATGTATTATGTTACTGTAAAAGCCCGTATATTGGTATATCTTAGGTTTTATTGTAAAATCTTAGGATTTACCAACTCGAGTTGGTAAATGTAAGGATTTTATAAAAGGGAGAACATTTTTCGGTCTTTTACCATTAGAGTTTGGCACATGCTAGGTTTTACCAATGACGGTTGGTAAATCCAATGACATAGTTATCTAGTAATTTATTTTAAATTACCTATCAGTAAAATCTTTGAATATTTTTTATTATCATTGATTTATTCTTCACTATCATTATTAAATTTTATTTATCTTGAGTATTTCTAAGTCATCGTTAACCTAGTTAACCGTCAGTCAAAATCCTCTGTTTAAATTATTATGATTTGATAATTTTTTTAAATTTGAGATTTTTGCATTCACAATGCTATTTTTACAATAGTACATTTTTACAATAATACAATACTAAATAATATACTAGAAAAAATACGACTCGCACCAGATCAAGAGCTCGGTAGCTCAGCGGTCAGAGCATTGGACCGGATATCCAAAGGTCGCGGGTTCGATTCCCGTC
The DNA here is from genome assembly GCA_950108535.1 of Agriphila straminella. Classification (NCBI taxonomy): domain Eukaryota; kingdom Metazoa; phylum Arthropoda; class Insecta; order Lepidoptera; family Crambidae; genus Agriphila; species Agriphila straminella. Next base: position 4,508,246 of record OX467306.1, on the reverse strand, counting down.
TGAGTATTGATCTGGTGCGAGTCGTATTTTTTCTAGTATATTATTTAGTATTGATTAATTTATTAGTAATAAGTCAAATATAATTTTAAAACATTTTCAAAATAATAACTTAGAATAACTAAACCCTAAGATTTCCCGAGTAAATGGTGGTAAAAGTTCGAAGTGAACGATGATCACAGAACAGTTCGGACTTTTACCATTGAGAGTTGGTAAATCTTAGGTTTTACTGGAAAATCTTAGGATTTACTTACATAAGTTAGGGGTTTTACAATAACATATATATATGTCGGAGCGAGAGCGTAATGCTGAAAAATATACCTCAATCAAGAATATCTGATATCGGCAAGAAATACTTGAGAAACCCATAGGTCTACTTCGACATATACATATATATCCATCAGCCATTTTTAATGTCCCCACTGCTGGGGCACAGGCCTTCCTTATGGGTGGATAAGGAGGTCGGGCCATAACCCACCACGTCGGGCCCAATGCGGATTGGTGGGTGTTAACGACTGCAAATGCAGCCGGGACCAACGGCTTGACGTGCCTTTTGAAGCACGGAGGAGCTCGAGATAATAAATTTTTGGTCACCCATCCCATGACCGACCCTTGCGAACGTTGCTTAACTTCCGCAATCGCTGGGCCAGGCGCTAAACCACTGCGCCACCGAGCTCCTATATAACATAATTATATATGTTACTGTAAAACCGAAGTCTTGTGAATCCTAAGATTTTCCAGTAAAACCTAAGATTTACTAACTCAAATGGTAAAAGTCCGAACTGTCCTGTAATCATCGTTTATTTCGAACTATTGCCACTATTCGCTCGGTAAATCTTAGGTTTTACCTCAAAGACACGGTAAATGTTAAAAAAGGTTTATTTTAAAGGTGTTACATAGTTAAAATATGAAACTTATAAATATACCATCTAATTTAAACTAGTAAAGGATTCACTGAGGTGTATATAATATCCTAATGTTATTTAAAAAAATCCAACATTTACCTACCGACGTTGGTCAAACCTAGGATATGCCAAACTCTAACGGTAAAAGTACGAAAAATTATCACTTTTATATAAAATCCTTACATTTACCGACTCTTATTGGTAAATCCTAAGATTTACTAGTAAAACAATTATAATATATAAAATAGTAATTTAACAATGTACGGACTTTTACAGTAACATCAATATATCAGAAAACTAATGAAAATGAAGCGCTCATTGCGGAACTTGAAAGACTGATCGTACTCGGCAACGCTCGGTCCGGTCAGGTGTCGGATCGGATGGGTGACCGTTAAAATGGCATTACAACTGAGCGCTTCTGTGCTTCGGAGGGCACGTTAAACGTCGGTCCCGGCTGTTGTCATGTCATCTGATAACAGTCGTTAAGCCAAGTTAGAGGCCTTACAGGCGGCTTGATAAACTCTAACACCAGAGGTGGCCACTTATCCTCATACTCATACAATAAGAAAGAAAGAACTAATGAAAATATATTACATATATTTAGTTAAATTAAGTAACTTAATGAAAATAATCAAAACTAAATACGCACAACGTTAATACTTAAGGCTTTTTTTTTACCTGCAACCAATACATTTGAATAAAGATTCTTCCATCAAATTGTCAATGAATGAAACATAGTTTCTCCAAATCTTACTGTCCTGATTGTCATGCATGTTGAAAAGGTTCATATTCTCTTTTAATAGAACTTCTATGCGTTCTGCTGCATTTTTTATTTTAGAGTAACGATGATTTTTCTTTTCTTCTCTGTCATCCAAATTCAATAGCGTATCCTAAAATTTACATCAGTTGTTTTATGTTATCGAATAGAATTGTTTTTTATTTATTTTTTAGTTTAGTTACCTTTTTTCCTTCCTTTCTTTCAAACAAAGGTAGATTAGCCCATTTTTTCATCACAGCTTCAATTTCCTTTAAATTTTCTTGAATTTTTGACATTCTTTCAAATAAATTACCAACTAGCGTATGAAGTTCTTGCAATTGCTTCCACAAGTCTGCGAAGTATTTATTTAACGTGATTTGAAAACATTATTTAAATACATGTTGTAAACATTCAATTCAAAGATACATTTACATATTATGTTTTTATTACCGTCTGAATTCCAATTTAGTTCATTTTGAGCTAAAGAAATCCTCTGATCAATAGCTTTAATTTCGTCTTCCACAAGATCAAATTCTACTTTTTGGCTGTTTTTTCTAATTTGATTATACCAATCAATAGTGATGCCTAAATTAATTCTGTATTGCCTAAATGTTTCTTGTCTTTCAAATATAGCTAAACTCTCTTTTGGTAAAACTTCTTGCAGATCAGGGTTATTTCGTAAATGGTGAACTTCTTTCAGGATATCTAAAAGCTAAATGGACGGCATCATCAATCAATAAATTGAAAGAGGTTTGTTTTAAATATATTTTATTCGTGTTATGTTAAAACATGATCTGAACTCACCATGGGACTAAAATTCATAATTAGATCTGAACCTTGTCGTGCAATTACCGAGTTTTTTGTTTTACTTTCGATAATTATAGGAAGATTCCTTGTCCATTCAATGGAGTAATTCTTTTTAAATTCATTTATATCTTCAATAAGTTTGTCGTACCGATTGAAAATTTTGATCGCTTCTTCCGAACCCTTTATCCTATGTATAAGAAATATAAAAAGTCACTGCTAAACTACTACTTTTGTAATCCAACTACATTTTATAACTAAGAGGTGACCGTGGCTATCGTTAATAGATGACAATTCAGCTACTACTAAATTGTGATGTGTTGTGATTTAAAGTGGTTAAAATGAACTCCTCACTATTTCGTTAGTGTCTAAACTAGATGATTGCAAGCCGAGTAATCAGCTTTCGCAATTTGCCCCACCCAGTTGACTTACGGGTGCGGCAAATTGCGAAAGCTGGCTACGGGCTTGGTGATTCTCGCAGCCAGCGTGGTCATGAACAGGAGTCCGCCTGCGACGGGGGGAAAGTAAGTGTCCACCTCCATAATCCCATACTTTTGAAGGCGTTGCGTCTGTTCTGTGAACAAATCCTGTAAGAAATAGAGTATTTTCTATAAAATCTAACCGAAACCAAATCCTGAAATTTAACATGCGTGTAAACAGGGTACGCAAGACTTACTTCGCAAATTGAAGTTTCTTTCTCCAGCATCACAATGATTTCAACGTATTTGGCCGTGAATTCGTTTTTTATTAACGGCCGGTCCAAGACAGATCCCACTATATCGATTAGCTGTAATAAATAAGTTTATAAGAATTATATATTATAAACTGTAGCATGCGTAGTGTTCAATAGTATTTGATAAATCTAAGTTTTACCTTGAAAATGTCATCTAAAGTGGGACAGTTGTCAAAGGATTCAACTAAGACTGTCGACAATTGCAAATCCAGATCAACAATACTATCTTGAAATGCCTTAAAATCTTCATTAAAAATTTCATCATCAGGCTCCAACACATCGTAAGATTTTGATGCAAAAGCATGAAAATAGGTTTCAAATTCTGCAGATATATCTCGTATTTGTAAGCTAAGTACTCGTCCTTTCATACCTCCTACTTCAATATTTACGAGTTTCTGGAACTCTAGTACAGTTTTGAAGAACCACTGAATCGTATTGAGTCTGTCTAAAAACTTATTCAGTCTCTCAAACACGACGTTAGGGTAAAAAGTCCAGGGAACCACTGTTCTATTGACGAAATATTTAGGTAAATTGTCTTTGAAATACTCGAATGTGTTTTGAAACTTTATAATTATGTCAATCGTCTGTTGAATGCGCTGAGTAGTTTCAACTATATCACTATGAAATAGTGTACTTGAATCTAAGCATTTTTTAGCCTAAAACAGTATATAAATGGTAAGAATTCATCCATTTTAAATGCTTTATAAAGTTTATACATAATAAGTGAATTCCATTTCTTCTCAAGTAATTTTAGACTGATTTAACAATGCAATTATTAGAATTATAAAAATCAAGAGCTACTAAGTAATTAGAAATAAAAGCTTATAATTAGGTCTAGACTTCTCGTACCTGGTAGATAAGCAAATTAGATATCTGCTTGAACATCACCATCAGCTTAGAGGAGCTGCAGTAGTACTTAGAGTCGCGCCAGATCATACAAATAACATGAAACAGTGGTCGGAACAGTGTCTGACACTCCGTGAAATCTATGTCTTCCAAAGCTTGGAAGTGTCTCTCAAGTGTGTGCAAGTGTAGGTCTATTTCCCTCGCCTCCGCCAAAGCTGAAAGTTATGAAGTTTATAAGAGACGGTAAATTACTTAATTTCGCTTCAGAATTAGGTAAGTTATCATTCGAGTTCAATATTGATCCACCTACCAATCCGCTTTGTTTTAACGATTCTGTTTATTCGCTACTTGGTTGTAATAAATAACAGTTTTCCCTAATTGTTTTAGGTAAAAAATATGGGTATAGTTTTTGAAAACATTTATGTCTTTGAAGGTGTTAAGTGTGGGGTGATGACAATTGGAGGGTATCTTATCTTAAAACTCACCTGATACGATGTTCTTGAAGAGTCTGCTGAAGCAGGGGTAGTAGGCGGAGGTGGTCTTCTCCAGGATGACCGCCATGCAGCGCACGCGCTCCGTGCGCAGCTGATCGTAGATGCAGTTCAGGTTGCTCAGTCTTGAACTCCAGAAGGCCAACTCTGCGTAATTATGTAGTATCAAGTTCTAACATTTTTACATAACAAACTCAATGTAATTTTTCAGTACGTGGATCTTTTCATTGCTGTTTCGAATTCAATTATCTGAAATGCTGAATTAACTAATTTTCCAAGTTTAGTGGCAAATAGTGGCAATCCATCAATGGTAAAGCTGTGATAATACTAACCAATAATTTATTATCATTCTTGTGTTTTCGATTGCCTGCTGCAGAAATTTCCATCCATCGTGACGTCTCTACTGCACTTACTTGAAGAAGACGCCCCATACAGGTGTACAATCTATTAATACAACATACTTACCAACAGTGGGTAGTGGATTCTGTCCATTCTCGAAGGCTTGCGCAGAGTCCTCCGTCATGACGTCATTGATCTGCTGCGCCCACTTGATGACGACGCCCTCGATGGCGCTCTTCAGGTACAAGTCCACCTCTTTGCCCTTCTGCACCTCTTTCTCTGCATCATGCACTAACTCGACCCCGACCGGCATTGGGAGCACTGTCTGCCCGTTTACTTTGCCTTTGACCTTTGAAGTAAATTTTTATGACCTTTTCTCAAAATAAAATTACCTACTTAATTATGCAGCACAATAATAATTATAATGCAATATCAATCGTCGGATCAATTTTTCATTATTGATTCAAATTTCATTTCAGTTATTATTGCAATTTTTTTATTTACAATATTGATATGTATTAGATAGGTATGTTTTATAATCGTAATAATAAACTGATTAATCTACAAAAGTCACAGATTGAGTGGAGCAACGCGGATACTGACGGATGTGGTATGATAGGGCTAGGTACAGGCATAGATTTTTTAACAGATTTTATTGCACTAACAAATAGTCAACAATACAACAGCTTGAAAAATAAAAATAATTGCATCCTTGATCTTTTTATTTCTAATGCTGAGTGTAGCGTTTTACCTTGTGATTGCCTATTACCAATCGATAAACATCATCCGCCATTTACGGCCAATATGAATTTGAATTTACATTTTGTACCCATGAAGTACCGTCCCTCGACTAAATATAAGTATAGCTCTGCTAATTACGAATTTATAAACTGTGAACTGAGTAAGATCGACTGGGACACCGTTTTTAAGGGTCTAGATGTTGACACCGCGGTACAAACATTTTATGAAATTATTTATGATTTAATTCGTAAAAATGTACCAACTACACGTTTTAAATCTGCCCAGTTTCCTTGTTGGTTCTCTCCTGCTCTTATACATATTTTTAAGAATAAAGAAAGTGCGTGGTTGAAATGGAAAACGTACAATAACATTTCTGACTATGAACGATTTTCTCGTTTCCGAGCTAAATTTAAAACTGAGTGCTGTAAATGTTATTTTAATTATATTAGGTTGGTTGAGGACAGTATTCCTAACAATGTTAAATATTTTTGGTCATATATAGCTAACCGGAAAAATAAATCTACTATACCAGCCACAATTTATTACAACTCCACGTCCTCCACTGACCCTAATCAAAACACTAACTTATTTTCATCGTTCTTCCATTCAGTTTACGAGCCGTCGTCCTTAGACACAACATGCTTGCAGCCAAATGCCGAAATCGCCGATAACGCAGAACTTATCTCTGATATTCATATTACACTACATTCCATAATAAATGAAATAAAAAAACTAGATGCATCGAAGGGGCCGGGTCCCGATGGTTTACCTGTTATATTTCTAAAATCAACGGCGGATGAAATAGCGAAACCTCTTCACATATTATATAATGGATGCCTCCTGGAGGGAATTTTCCCAATCGCATGGAAACATGCTCATATCACACCAGTGCATAAAGGTGGCGACAAACATAATGTGGAAAATTATCGTCCAATATCTATTCTCTCCGTAGTAGCGAAGTTATTTGAAAAGTTAGTACATAATATTATCTATCCTTGTCTACATAACGTGATTATACCTGAACAGCATGGTTTTGTTAAGCGTCGTTCCACAACCACTAATCTTATGATTTTCACCAATAACTTGTTTAAGAATATGGATCGTCGCTTACAAACTGACACAATATATACAGATTTTCAAAAATGTTTTGACAAGGTGGATCATGAACTACTTCTAAAAAAATTAGCTTACAATGGAATCCGTGGAAATTTGCTCCGATGGTTTGCGTCCTATGTAGCCAACAGATCGCAAACAGTCGTCCTTAATGGTTTTAAATCGGAAAACGTTAGTGTATCATCTGGAGTCCCACAGGGATCTATATTGGGTCCCCTGTTGTTCAACCTTTTTATAAATGACATCAAAGAATGTTTCATAAATTCAAACATCCTTATGTATGCTGATGATTTGAAAATCTATAAGGCCATTAAAGATACCACTGATGTCAAATTGCTTCAGAATGATTTAGATCGGTTCTCAAATTATTGTAATAAAAATAAACTTCAGCTTAGTATATCAAAGTGTTTAACCATAACTTTTACGAAAAATAAAAATATCATTCATAATAAATATAAATTACTCAATATTGAATTAAAATCAGTTCAATCTGTTAAGGACCTTGGAATAATTTTGGATTCAAATTTACATTTAGACCAGCACATTAACTCGATTAAAGATAAAGCTCTCAGAATGTACGGTTTTATAATTAGATCCACCCCTGATTTCAAACGCCCTTCTACTTTTCTATTTCTCTATAAAACCCTCATAAGATCACAATTGGAATATGCCGTTCAAGTATGGAACCCTATTTATAACAAATACGTAGAATCCTTAGAAAAAATACAACGCAAATTTTTGCGTAACGTCCACTTTAAATACCATCGTGTACGCCTATCATACGCACAGCTACTGGATGAATATAATATACTTAGCTTACAATGTAGGCGCAAACTCCTTAGTGCCATGACGCTATATAAAATCTGTAACAGCAAATTTGATTGCTCTGAGCTGAGCAATGATTTGTGCTACGTAGTACCGCGCAGCTGTCACCGACGAGAGATACATGTGCCCCGGCTGTTCCATCTATCTGCGGGCAGAACTCGTGCTAAGGAGCGTGTGCCACTTCGACAACTTACTGATACCTTCAATAAGTCATTCATTGATGTTGACATTTTTACTACTTCCGAAGCAAAATTTAAAAAACATGTTATTAGTATTTTGAAAGAAAAACAAATCGTTACCGAAACTTTGTAATTTTTTAATGCACAATCTTATTTAAATTAGCATGCCTTTTTACTGTATTCTTTTGTAGAAAATTGAGAAACACTACTTATGTTCTAATCCGTGGATAGCGGTGTGGGTTGCACAATTGTTAATATTGGCAATGTAATAGTTTATAAATAGTATTAATTGTGTCAACTGTTTGTTATCCCAAATAAATAAAATAAAATAAAAATAAAAATAAAAAGTAAAATTAAATTGTTTTTTGTTGACCCATGTCGAAAAATGTCGAAACGATGCTACCTATAAATTATATTATTATGGATGCTTAAGACACCTTTTTTAGTTGGTTGGGTACTTCACCTTTTTTAGTAAAAGATTGAGGGAAAAGCTTACCTCATTAACGGTGCTTTTCAGATTATGAATTTGTTTGAGTATATCTTTAGAAACCACGAGTGACCATCCTTCGTGGTTCAGGGGGTTAGACAGCAGGGGGACGAATATCTCGTCCACAAGGGATGCTAGTTCATCTATGAGCCTTGGTGCTAAGTCACCTAGGAATAGAAAATTCAAATAGGTATTCTCTCTAGCATCAAATATAAACTCAAACAAATATTAATTTACGCTCAGCTTATCATTATCGTCCGTTTTGCTTCATCGCCCATCTTTTTGATTAGGTATATGATTAACGTGAACTAAATTGGGCAATTCAGTGACAAAAATGGAACACAAGAAATAATTTACCATAATAATTGAAATTGATTAATAAATTACAATAACCATAATTTTTTACCATCATGTCTTTCACTTATGAGTACTACATTCCACTGTGGTTGAATGACAATTTAATAATTTACACCTTGTATTTATAACAACAGTAGTAGTAAAAGTATCATCAATATTTTATGCAAAAGAAAAAAACTACTGTTTATATTTATTTTTAATCACAAGGTTAACTGTTCTATTAAAATCTTTGACGTTCTTTCTTTATTATTTTCTTACTTTACAAAAGTGTAATAAACAACTAGACCAATAATTATGTAATACTAATAGGGCACATTGACCACACTTACCAAATATAAGCATGTCAAAACAATTTTCCTTGGGGACCGCATCTGGTTTCTTCTTCACGAAGTATACTGCTTTGTTTTTCAAATAACACGGAAACGAGACCACCGGCATAAGCTGGTTGGCGTGGGTCAAAACCACCACCAGGAGTAAAGGCAGCGGCTTGTCCATGAAATCTTTCAGGGTGCTCCTGTATTCCTCCGAACCTAACACTCGCAGCCATTTGTCCGGCTTTAATTTCATAGCTTTTACTGTGTATAATCCTACAAATTCGAAGCGAGGGTCTTGGTTGGAGGAAGATGATGATGCTTGCTCCATTTTTTACTAGGTCTGGTCCATTTTTAAGGTTGATTTTTCATGTTTCTTAGAGGCCCTATTGCCCGAACAGTCGGGCGGTCTTTGAGCGCCGCTGGGAATGACAGAGCCTGGCAAACGGCAAGTCACGCAACGATGTCTTCTTTGTAACGAGTCTTAAGGCGGGCTTTACTAAAATAGAATTATATATGGTATGGTGCGCATAACAAGTTTTGATATGTTTTTGATTGTAGTTTCTTCAGCTTTGTTACATGCGTTTCTTAGGTAGCTTTATGAAAGAGATTGATGGTTATCCCTACTGGAAAAAAATATAATTTTGAAAATAAAACATTCAAGTACTACTAAAAGGCCGTAAAGTTCATACTTACCTACAATCTCAGACAGCTTAAACATTCCAAATCGCAAATGTTATTTTATCATTATCACCCTCCCGCCCCATTCTTACATACCTACCTATTTACTAATTTAACTTTACTCTTTAAATTAAGTAGGTACTTACTTAACCTTTTATTATTTTTTCGAATTTAGTGTGTAGGTATAGCTGAACTGCTTAAAAGGGGGCTTCAACAATAGGGATGATGACAACTTTTTTATTTTATGTTACATAAATTACCTCTCAAAAAAAGAAACATTGGTAAAAGAATTAATTCGCTAGCATGAAAACTGCCCGAGATATCACAGTGTGAAATGCACACAAATGGACTCGCCCAAAAACGCTCTATACTAATGGCTTCCTAGTTATGACGTCACGAATAAGTAGTTTGTATGCAACGCGTAGGAAATTTGTTTGGCAGCTATATTAAATATTGTGTTTATCAAAATAGTTTCTTAGACAAATTTGCTATACATTTTACGGACTAATTAAAGCTATCATTTATTTTAATAAATTTTACACTTTTTAAATGGACTTCTCCACCCAACTTTGAAAGGTCATAAAATAAATAATATGCAATATATAAAACCAAGAGGTATACAAGCTACTCTAAAAGTTTAATATGTTTACGATTTTTATTAGTATTTCGTTATTTTATTCATTAGTCATCATCCCTATTATGTAATAAGAAAGTGTTTTTTTTATTATTATTAGCTCATACGGTTATACCTACGCTACCTACCTACTTGTTGTTACAATTTTTATTATACCTACCAAATAAAACTCTAGACTCGTTTAAAAGTATTTGTGGACAGTACCTACATTGCAAAGTGATAGAGGCGGGTAGGCGCGTGCCAGGCGATCGGCGCGCCGCCCTGCCCGCCCGCCCAGATGACACTCGCGACGTCGCGTCGCCAATAAGGTTAACTGTCACTCGAGTATGGTACGAGAGAAAGGCAGAAGCGATGAAACTTTTGCAGCACTTATTCCGTTCAAACGGTGTTGCAAAAGGGAAAAAATAATCTCTTCGCTTTGGCTTTTAATAATTGCTTTTAATGCGGAAGTGGCGCCGCGGTGAACTTTATTTAATCCTTTATTAATGACGACCTCCGTGGTCGAGTGGTTTGCACGCCGGTTTTCAAGGCGTCACCATCTCTTGAGGTCCCGGGTTCGATCCCCGGCTGGGTCAATGTAGAAAATGAACTTTTCAATATTGTCTCAGGTCTGGGTGTTTGTGATACCACCGTTGTCTCTGATTTCCATAACACAAGTGCTTTAGCTACTTACCTTGGAATCTGAGCAATGTATGTGATGTTGTCAATTTAAAAAAAAAAAAAAAGTAGCCACCATCTGCCACATGATATTAAATGACAACATGATACCTATTAAAAAAAAGTTTCAACACAGAACGTCAAAACTTTTTTTCATGGTCGGTGGTGGCTAAGGCATTATAATATCCATTTTGCTGTTTCGTACATTTGTAAAGTTGAAGTAGGTAGGTTAAATTTTTCACGCAACCGAAAATTCTGAATAACATTTTATTTACGTGGAAATTTTAGGGCCATAGCACAGAATAGTAATAGTACTATTTTTAGAAGATATATCACTACATTCCCAGTAGTCATTTGTAGAGGTAGATAGCAAATGTGTCAAAAACGGCCACTTTTAGAAGTTTTGCTATCGACTTCTAGCAGTAACTACGAGGGAATGTAGAGTTTTATTAAACTCCTTTTCTATTAACAACTTATTAAATAAAAACCTCACTTTCGGTGGGCTATCTGTCCACCTTAAGATTTACTCAGCCGCCCTATATCGCGTGATATTTTATCGATACTCAACTGTCAAAATCCATCCATGTCTTTTGACAGTTAAACGTGATATATCGCTATATCATACCGCGATTCGGTGGTCATGCTAGGGGAGACTTATTCTACGATCAGCCGTTACCATTAGCATAGAAAACATAATACCTAGTACTGACGTACCTACCATCAGCCTTTATTAAGTATTTTTGTAGCTACCTAGGTACTATTCAGATCTACCAACAACTTTACCCAACTTTATTTCTCATAAGTACTAAACTCTTGTTGCTTGTACAGTAATGCTCAGTTAAAGTCACGTAACCTTACGACGAAGTATATAAAGTAAGTCGTTTTATATTGCCATAAATAAAAAATCTGCGCTTCGTGCAAGCAAAACCCAATAAAATAAGCTCGATTATTTTAAGTTAAAAAGGCTTTGTTATTTTATTTTTTAAATTCAACATTTTTATTATTATGCTCCTTTGTTTGCTGAACTATCAAGGAACTTTAAAAATGCTTGTAAAACATAATATTAAATACGTTTCGTGTAATGTGACATAGAGCGGCTGGTCGTACAGGGCAAAGTAGAGGGAACCAGATCGCGTGGCAGGTCACCGATGCGCTGGACTGACCAAGTAAAATCCGCAGTGGGACACCCTGTATCTGACTGCGCCAGACAGTCTACCAACCGAGAGAGATGGCGGGAGATCGTGCGGAAAGTTATGTCCGCCTCTACCACCGACGTGGACGCCTCAACATGACCACGACCGCTCTGCCAAGAGTGAAACGACGAAGAAGAAGAAGAATGTGACGTGCTCATATTTTTTAAGTTCGAAGATTTCGGATAGGAAGGACACCCTTATCCTCCCGTACTACAGGCCTGAGTCATATTGTACCTGTATACTTGTACTATTATGTTTATTTTATTCCGAAAGTGGCGCCCTCAGAGGTTTTTATTTAATAAGTTGTTAATAGAAAAGGATTTAAATAAAACTTTTCATTCTCTCGTAGTCACTGCTAGAAGTCGATAGCAAAACTTCTAAAAGTGGCCGTTTTTAATAAGTTGTCAAAAAAAATTGTCCATCAGCCATTTTTGATGTCCCCACTGCTGGGGCACAGGCCTTCTTTATGGGTGGTAAGGAGGATGGGCCATAACCCACCACGCGGGCCCAATGCGGATTGGTGGGTGTTAACGACTGCAAATGCAGCTGGGACGAACGGCTTAACGTGTCTTCCGAAGCACGGAGGAGCGCGAGATAATAAATTTTTGGTCACCCATCCCATGATCGACCCTTGCGAACGTTGCTTAACTTCCGCAATCGCTGGGCCAAGCGCTAAACCACTGCGCCACCGAGCTCCTCTCGAAAAAAATTAATAAGTTGTTAATAGAAAATGATTTTAATAAAACTTTATGTGGAATTTTTAGGGCCCATGGTCCAGTATTTTTAAAAGATAGATGTTTCAAAAACTGCCACTTTTAGCAGTTTTGCAGAGTTTGGCTATATACTTCTAGCAGTGACTACGAGGGAATGTAATGATACTGTTTAAAAATAGTCGACTATGGGCCCTAAAAATTCCACGTAAAGTTTTTATTAAAATAGTGTCAGTGGGCTGGACATAGCGAGAAGAACCGTTGGCCGTTGGGGCGAAAAGGTTCTGGAATGGCGACCGCGCACCGGACGACGCTCCGTGGGTAGGCCTAGACAAGGTGGACCGACGATCTGGTGAAGGTTGCGGGAAGCCGCTGGATGCGGGCAGCGCAGGACCAATCGTCGTGGAGATCCTTGGGGGTGGCCTATACCGGCTGTACAGGGTGCAGGGTGTCGTGCGGCTGATATGGTGATGATAAATGGGTATTGCCTCCTTGGGCTCCTTTTTGACATACTGAGAATGAGGTTTCAGAGGAAACCTTATTCTCAATATGAGGTTAGAGAATATTTTCCGATTAGTAGTATTAGTAGTATAAAGCAGAATTTCCATTCCTATAGGCTCTGACGATGGTCCGCTGTTTCTGACCAGCCTCCCGAGCTCATCACAGGAGTGCTCGATTGGGATGAGTTCGGCCAAGTCATTAAGCTTAAAAGTTATTGCATTATTTTTTAAGTAGGTATAATTGCCCAGAGGAAATTTTCTTAAATTTTTGATATCATTCTTTGTTTCCAAAATATCGAACGCCAAAATCCAAAAATCGGAAAAAAAAAATTTCTCTTTCGGCCAAAACTTTTTTGTTTTTTACTTTCTCCAGGACTTTCTCAAATAATTATTTTTGCACCTTACCTTTTTGAGTTTTTTTTAATGTCATATCTTTACAACTTTCCGAGATATAGGTAAGGGGATCGCACTTTTACGTGAAATCGGAGTTTACACTGAAGCGAACGAAAAGACATTTTTAATGTCAATAATATTTGTTTTGACCAGTAACCCGGTATATAAAATCTAATATTATACAGTAGTGAAGGTGCAGTAAAACGTCAGTAAAATACCTATGTAAGTATCATTGGCAAGCCAACGCTGCAAAGGTCGAGTGTCAAAATGAGAATAATCGATACGGTACAGAAAATTATCGGGACTCTAGTTATTTTTTTTTTTTATTTATTTATCCAAATAACATTACAATAATTATTCTAAAGATGCCTTTACGCTTATAAACCTACGAGGTTTGTCCAAGCGTTGCACATTCGACTCGGACGATAACAATTAAGTAAAAACAATAACAATACTGCGACATGCGTCAGTCGCACGCACACAATATTAAGATACAAATAAGTTGCATTGATGCGCATGAGTGAAATAGTTTCGTGTGCGTCCACCAGTTATCCAACAGGTTTCTGGTTTACGCGCTACAGGGTTCGGAGAAAACTGATTGAACATTAGTTTAATAAAATTGTTGCTAATTAGTTATGCTATTTTTATATATATATATAGGTACCTACTTATTATTATGTTTGATTCAATTTTCTGGTAAGTAGTTATTACTTTGTGTAATTTTATTTAAACGAATTATGTTGATTAAAAATAAACTACGTATCTGAAATTAAATTATCTATAAAATATGTTTTTAATCTTTGTTTGCATTTTTTTTCGTTTAAATTGTGTACGAAATTTTTGGGCATATTATTTGCTATTTTAGGGATTAAACAACACAGTCGTCTGCGACCATAGTAATTGTTAGAATAAGGTTTAGTAATTATCTTTTGTGTTGCTTGACGCGTTTGTATAATAGTAGAGACCACCAATAATCGACAACAAATTGTTAGATATGACATATCGACCGAATTCGTTAACTTTACGATCGCTATCTTTGTCGAGACGCGGGCTCGTTAGTAGGCACATACAATACAGGGTAATTTTGCGACCCCTTTACAAAATCTAATATAAGTTCAAGCAAGTAATAAAAAATTACTTAGATAAGATATTTACTTATATACGCATTTTTCAATCACGCACTCAGATTTAAGAAATCTTAAGAAATCATGAAATGTGCGAACGAGAGAGCGGCAGTCAGCGGCAAAATCGCTACGAGCTCTTAATGTAAACTTTGGCCACTCTTGCAGGTGGTTAAAGGTCATTAATAAAAGAGATATATTATGTCAAATTGTTTTTATGAGTCATCTTGTTAATAATCTACCTACAGATTTTTTTATCAGTATGATATCATACCTAAAAAGTTACACATTTAGTTGTATCTTTCAATCACATAGAATCATTACGACTATAAATTATTGAGAAAATTAATTAATTGGTTGACTGGAAATAATTAAAGGCGACTGTTAATGGGATACTTAAATACTAAACCTAGCAGCGGTTTATTTTTTGGGCCAATAAAAGTACAAAAATACATAAAACGGGCGACTACATGTGGGAGATAAATAAATAAAATTAGCAGTGAAAATTCTAAATGAGTGACAAAATACTGAGTGGGCAACTATTATACAAAGTAGGTAACTATATAACATACTAAATACTGAATAACTAGTTACTCAATTTGTATTTTTAAGTCACCCATTTTCAATATAGTCTCCCTCAGTCCGTCGCCCACTTAGTATTTCAGTCGCTCGCTATATTCAGTATTTTTGATGCCCAAAATGGGAATTTATTGTTACCCGATTAAATACTACCCTAAATTATTTAGATTTGATTGATTATCTTAATCATAATACCAAATAAAACAACATTTATAAACAGTCATATTTTAATGAACATAGTTGATAACGAAATAAAATCTTTGACAAGGTTGCTATTAATATATAGAATTGATTTTGAATAACAAAAAATAAGAAAATTTAAACCTCCCGACAAACGGCTGATCAGCTAGGTGACTGCGTAAAGTCACCTAGCTGATCACTAATTTGATAGTTCATATTGTATCATCCCATACAAATTGCACCCGATGGAATACGATATGAACTGTCAAATGAATACGATTACCTTACGCAATTCCACCCCTGGTCATGGTTACCTTACCATATACTTCCAATCTCATTGAAGTAACACGATACCAAATTTCGAATCGATACGACATATGGAAGGTAGTCAGATCCCCTCATCAACTATTAAAGAGCCGATGATCTTCAAACGGCTGATCAGGTCAGGGTTACCCTACCATATACTTCCAATATCTTTGAGTCAGATCCTCTCATCAACTAGAAAAGAGCTAATGACCACCAAACGCCTGAACAGATTTTCATGAAACATGGCTAAGAACACTCGGGATAAATTTATCTATGACACAAAAAAAAATTAAACGAAAATCGGTTCATCCTTTTAGGAGCTACGATACCACATACAGATACACAGACACGTTAAACTTATAACACCCTCTCTTTTTGCGTCGGGGGTTAAAAAATGGAACTATTAAGTTCGATTAAGTTCAAATTAATATACTTGACGAGTAATTTTACGTAAAAATTCTGTTCAATTTTCAATTTCAACCAGAAGTTAGTGCCTTATTGTGAAACGGGCATTTAAAATACAAGCTTACATTATACGATAATAATGATGACTACGCTTGCTGCAATTAGAAAAAAAATGTGCCTAACTTAGAGCAATGCGGGCTTCCGGGACAGAAGCCGCGTTGCTCAATAAATTGTCCATAATTTAAGGCTTTAAGGTAGGTCAAATCCAAATTATTATATTACAATCAATTCAAATTATTGAAAGATTACGCACGTGAAGCTATCATGGAAAAAATATATAATGAACTTAAAATAATACACAATAGATTTAATTGAAAGCATTTATCAAAATGTTACCTTTGATGTAAAAACTTATTCCGTGGACCCTGTTTCTGGTCTTATTTGCAAAAAAATTCGAAAATTTTCGGAATTTCGTTTATGTTAAAACCAACCATAAGAATCGGCGATGTTAATACCTTCAATCTTAATTGAACAGATTTTTTTAACTAACTTGAAAGCGAAGAAATGTAATAAAACATGTAAAAGTTGAGAATTCGGTGCAAGTTCTCAACGCAACCGCCGCGTTGGAACGCGCACTGATTTGAACCCAAAGTAAGTAGTTACGCTAGATTTCACTCCATCACGGATCGATCCGCTCGGATTGACCCACCTTAAGGCCTTAATAAATAGAGTTTCGCGATTGGTATGGTACTCCACATTGAACATTATACCTAACATAGCAAATTATAAAAAAAACTATGATATAAACAAATTTTGCCCTCTGGCTAAAACTTAAAAATTAAACAATTATATCTGCAATAGCAGCGCAACTCCCGCCAGCGTCCATTTGGCGGGTTTATCCTTGGTCTTCAAGTTGAAGGTCCACACATAAGTTGGTCCGCGGGTGCGGGTCTTGTAGACGGGGCATTCGTACATGTTGCGAAGATCCTGCTTGTCTTGGGTTATGGCCTGTTTGTATTGAAGACATACATCCATTGTAAAAATGAATTTAGGATAATAACGTTAACAATACCTATAACCAAACTTTTTTTTACTTGAATAGGTCTGATTTCAATATTAAATGGCAATAAACTAACCCCTTACTAATAAAGATTGTATAGCAGATGTATAGTTACACAATGGTTATTCTCTGTCAAACTATTTGAGTTTGACATTGAAAAGAAAGTGACAAAACACTGTGTAACTATAATACATCTGCTATAAAATTTATTACGAGTAGTAAGGGGGTAAGAAATTGAATAAAAAGGGTAAAAATATTTTTATTATAAATAAATGTTAAAATTTGTCGGTTTCGATGTTTGTTCGTCAATCACGCAAAAACGGCTGAACAGATTTGGACGAAGCTTGACACACAGATAGTTTATAGCCTGGATTAAAACATAGGATACTTTTTATCCCGGTCAAAAGTTCCCTAGGGATTTTCCGAATGTCCACGCGGACGAAGTCGCGGGTGGAAGCTAGTAAAGATATATTTTTAACTTCTGGTATTACCTGCTGGTTTCCAACTCAAGTCTTATTCAACTAAGTATTCCATTCTCATACCCGAACGTTGATGACAGGCATCGGAGGGAACAAGTCCTTTAGTCTGGAGTCCATAATGATTCCAGCTTGAACGTCCCACCTAGCACCTTCCATAAGAAGACCATGTACAAAAGCTCCGTCTTTCGGAGCATTCCTGCAATCATAAATGCTGTCGTACGACGAGAAACGTATTAGGTTGCCAGTCCATGCAGTGACTAAAGTGAACAGCATAAAGAGCAGTGTCAAGTGTTAGTGCTACTAGACTTAGCCAGATTGAAGTAGACACGACGTGATCCCAGTCTGTGGAAACCACACCAAGCAAAGCTTTATACGAAACCAAACCTGCTGTCGATCCTGAAGCCAGTACAGAAAATGAAGGCATTATTTTCACATTCAATATTACACATTTGAACATGCTCAAGGATGCATGCCTTACACCAAGCTTACACCACACAACACCGAGACCATGCTGATGCTCAGGAGTCTTCATCTATAAATTTCTAAAAACACAGTCTAACATGCCAATTACATTAATAATTTCAACCCTAATGGTTTTAATATTTCAACCCTAATGTTTTTAATATTTCAACCCTAATGGTTTTAATTATTTCAACCCTAATGGTTTTAAGAAACAGTCACCTGTGTATGAGTTTATACGTGAATACTTACGTGAATTCTTCTTTCATTTTTTTAGTCACATCACATTGCAGGCACATTTTATCCAGCGGCAATTCAAACCGACGAGCAGTACTTTGCATTATAGCAGTCAAAAGACTTTGAGGATTAAAGAATCCTGCTAACCATACTGACGCAGGTAACTGTAAAAAAGCAAATCATTACAATAATAATAATTACACTGCACTACATTTGAATGAATTTATTTACATACAACCAAGTTACCATTCATACTCACAACAAAGTCGGTGGCCCAAGTTTCTAGCTCTCTGAGCCTCAAAACCAAGTCTACAAACCATGCCGATAAACCCAAAAGTGATGGATACGCTCGACTGGACCAAATTACTGGGACCTAAAAAATATTAATGGGTAATTTTTGTTTGTTCCTATCATAGCTTACAAAATAAATTACAAAACTACCGTACTTGATCTAAAAACAAAGCATTCTCCAACTCCTCCATATCCGAAGTTATTGTTAGCTCACCCTGAAATAATAGTAAATAAATAAATAAATAAATAAATTACACTTTATTGCACACACAAAAAGAATTACAGAAAGAAGGACAGTTACAGAGAAAAAAGCATACAAGAGGCGGCCTTATTGCTAAGCAGCAATCTCTTCCAGGCAACCCTTGGGTGAAAAATAAATAAAGATAGGACTATAAGGGGACTAGGGTGCAATTACCGAAGGAATAGTGCGTCTGAGAATAAATATATCTAAAGATAAATACAAATAAAAATAAAAATATATATTAATAGTCAGTCAGAATAAGAGGAAAGGAAATAACTTCTAACTCTATCTCGGAAAGAACTAAGAGTCTGAGCTTTCCTGATATCCTCGGGTAGGGAGTTCCATAAGCGGACAGCATGGACAGTAAAGGAATAGGAGAAGAAATCGGTGGAGTGTTGAGGAATTTCAAGGGTAAGATTTGAAGAAGATCGTAGTTTACACTGCGAAGAGGAAGAGAGATAGGAGAAACAGGCTTTGAGATAAGGTGGTGAGGTTGGAAGGAAAAGTATGGAGTAAAGGAGCGTAAGAGTGTGTAAGTCCCTGCGCCGGCGAATAGGGAGCCAGTTCAATTTAGAACGGAAGTGAGACACGTGGTCAAATTTGCGAAGATTAAAAATGAACCTGATACAGACATTCTGTAGTCTCTCAAGTTTGTCAAGAAGTTGCTCTGACAAATCAGTGTAACAGACATCAGCGTAGTCGATAATAGACAGCAGTAGAGATTGCGCCAGAGTGATTTTGGTGCTGGTAGGCAAGAAATTACGAAGTCGGTTGAGCGACCCATATGCAGCAAATACCTTTTTCCTTACTGACTCTATCTGTGGTCTCCATGACAGATGCTGGTCAAAGACAATACCAAGATTCTTAACTGATTTTGAGTACGGAATTGTAGCGCCCTCAAAGGCAACCAAAGGAAGCTCATCAAAATCGATCCTCGAAACGTAGTGAGGATTGCCGATAATTATGCATTGAGTCTTAGCTGGATTAACAATTAATCCAAAGGATTTGCTCCAGCTACTGATTACAGCAAGATCCGAGTTGGTAACAGCTACTGCACGTGAAAGTTCTGATAGCGGTGCCTGTGTGTATATTTGCAGATCATCCGCATAGAGGTGATAGGAACTCGAAATAGAATCTGAGATTGAATTTATGAAGATTGAAAAAAGGAGTGGAGATAAGACGCCACCCTGAGGAACGCCGGCATTGATATCGCTCCACCCAGAGAAAGAATCTCCAATGCGGATGCGCTGCCGTCGCCCTAGCAGGTAACTTTGAAACCAATCAATTGCAGCTGGAGATATGTTCAGAGAACGTAAAACACCAAGAAGGATGTCAAAATCCACAGAGTTAAATGCATTACTAAAATCTAATAATGTCAGTAGTGTGAGTTGTCGTTTATCCATCCCCTGGCGTATGTCGTCAGCTATCTTAATTAACGCTGTAGAGGTGCTGTGGCCTTTGCGGAAACCAGACTGAAGAGGATTGAGGAGATGGTTTATATTGAGATAGTCCGTAAGCTGTCTGTGAATAAGTTTTTCCAGGACTTTGGAGAGGAAAGGAAGGATAGAAATCGGACGGAAATCAGCAAACAAGGTTGGTTTGGATTTTTTGGGAAGAGGAATTACATTCGCATCCTTCCAGGAATCAGGAAAGGTACCAGTTGTAATTGAAGTATTAAGGATATGGGTTATAACAGGTGTAAGGATGTCAAGAATGGGGAGGATCATTTTACGGCTAATGGAATCAGCACCAACAGCAGAGGAACTAATAGACAGGATTGTTCTCTTTACATCACAGTCTGCAACTTGATTAAGAATAAAAGGAGCAAAATCTTGAGTTGGCAAGGTTGAAAGATATTGCAAGGTATTGACTTTTAAATTGCCGTCAATAGGAATCGCCGTGGTGAAATGACTATTTAGTTGGTTGAAATCGATATTATTATCGGGAATGCTTGACTGAGATTTGCCAACACCAAGAGTTTTCAAATACTTCCAAACTTTCGCAGGATCTTCTTCACCTTCAATGGATTTATGTATATGGCGTCTTATGGAGTCCCTAATCACAGTGTTACACCGATTTCTAGCGCGATGGTATCGTGACTCATTACGTTCCGAAGAATCGAGTTTGAATCTAGCTTTCGTACTGTTCTTTTTTGCCATTAATGTCCGAATCTCATCTGTCAACCACGGTGCCGGAAGATGTTTAATTTTCACCGGACGGACAGGTGCATGCACATCAAATAACTCAGTAAGCGATTTGTTAAAGAACTCAACTTGCTCGTCCACGGAATTGGATGAAAAAATTGGTGACCAGTCAATGTTGGCAGCATCTTCTTGTAAACGGTCGTGATCGATACTATTAAAGCTACGCTGAAGCTGCACTGTTGGTTTTTGTTTAGGAGGACGAAGCCGGTAGGACAGATACACCAGATCGTGGTAGGAGAATGCGTCTGCTGAAAGTTGACCATGTTTAACAGCTAAATTAGGCGAAGAAACAATCATAAGGTCAAGAAGGGAGGGAGTGCAATTGGGGAAATGATGGGTTTCCTCTAAGGGTAAAATATGTAGATTAGAAGAGTTTACTAAAGAACGTAACTTTTTGGCACGGATATCGTCTTTAATAAGACATGTATTGAAATCACCCATAACTATGGTTTGAGAATATAAAGGAACAAAATTTTCCAAGAGTACATTATGAGACAAGTTAGCTTAGGTTGCTCATTGCACACAAGGCGGTGGGTTGCAGCCCGAGCCGCAGGCGAGGGCGTAACTCAGCCGAGTGTGCAATAAGCAAGAGCTCACGAGTTTCATACGACGTTTTTCAACACATTTGCGAGGAAAAAACAAAGTAATTTACCACACAGCAACAAATACGACTAAAAAAATATGACAATTATGGGAAAAGGCGCGAAGGTTTGTATGTTTATTATATAGGTAGTTTGTATGTTTATTATATAGGTAGTTTTCTTATTTATTTAATCCGAGTTCTCTATTATACGTTTTTTTATTTTACCTTAAGTCCCAAATCTAGCTCCCTCAATGACCTTTTCATCTCCCCGGTGAGATAATTCATCCGTTCACATTCTTGAAATGCCACTATCACGTAAGGCGTCCTTTCCTCCACTTTTCCCATTATCTCTACCATATTAAATTCCTCTGGCAACTTCTCTATGATTTCGTCAACCATTTGTTTCACCTAATACAATGAGGAATTAATTATTAAATTATATTCAAGTCTCACAAAACTTACTAACATATATGGATCAATGTAATCTTATGAATAGATCAATTATATTTTTTTAAACAAAATCATGATCAAGACCTTTAGTTTTCATTTAGAAAGATTAATTATTCATATGTAATTAGTGAAGATTTTTTTTTTTAAAATAATCAGTTCTCATGCCTTATCCTCCCTAGTTACAGTAGCAGCGCCAGATGCCTGAGCATCTCTCGGTTGCATCTCAAATATTGTACGAAAGAGGTTTTCGGAAGTGGTGGTCAGGAATCCTATCTCGGCGTTAGGGTGGAGACCGTATAAATATGGCGACTCTGCTGGCATTGCATCTTCTATATATTGATGATAACCGCAATAGTCAGTATTTGGAGGAGCAGGGAAACCGGGAGCAAGTTGTAGCTCACCATCCACCTGTTAAATAAAAAACAATAAAATAATTTGGTGAAATCGGATGAAAATATTCTCGTGTTGCTGCTTGGCCACATTATCTTACGAGATCAGGCTGCATCAATTCTTCCAAATAGGCGTTGCACAGTCTACGATCCCAATCGTCAGTGATATGGCCTCCATACATGATTTCGCCAAAAAGATATCTAAGGTCTTCCCAAGGCACTCTAGAATTAGCTTCTAGATAATTATATAAAACAAAGACGCTTATTGTTAAATCACCTGGAAAAACAGCATAATTATAAGTTAAAAAAGGTATGTTGATAAGATATGGATTTCAAAGAAGTGGTCTACTTGCCAACATTGAATGGGTAAATTTTGTTCCATCCTTGGGGACCGAACTTTCTTCTTTCCGCAACCACAGCATGGAAATAGCACAGTGCAAACAAAATGGCTTTAAACTCTGCCTCCTTGCCGCACATTTCAAGTGTCTCTTGGTTGAAATTATCAAGTGCTTTGTGAATATTCGCCTGAAATAATGAACAGAAGATTATTATACCTAGCCTAGTTCATTAAGATTTCATAGATTGATCCACGAGCATTTCCACGATTTTCTTACCTGCATTCCAGTAGGTGGTTCGTTTGTTATTTTTATGCTTGACTCTAGAATACCTTGTGGTATGATATGCGCAGCGGCTGTCGCCGCAGGCTCCGCCGACATGAAGAGTCTAAACTGTCCGTGGCAACCGTTAGCAAAACCTTCCATCTTCTTTTCTAAAGAAGGCAGCCATTTCTTTACTAAATGAATATTCTGTGTAGAAGAAAATAAAATGTTAATCATGACAGGTATGAGATACTTAATTTTTTATCAATTAATTATTACTTGCTTCGTAAATGATTACTTACTTGTAATACTACCCAATGTCCCTGAACAAGAGCTATATCCATTGCTTGCTCAGCTACAATTTCTTGACCTTGGCCCAATGACACATTGTGGAAATTTCCATTATCCGCAGTGAATCCCATGACTTTTCCCAACGCTTCTACGTCCTTCAAAGGATTCACACCAGGAGACAAAATGAAGAAAATAGGGGTAGTTGGACTAGTCTCTTCAAAAGATTTGCTGAACTCCATAGTTCTATTTTCCACATACTTTGCACCCATTTTTTCTTCAATGTATGCCCTATGAAAAGTTGAAGTGTGACAACTCTGCTCAAATAAAAAATATTATAAATGCAAATCTATACTTACGCCACTGCATATGTCATTCGGTCTGGCCTCAAAGCTCTGATCATACACAGTCTTTGCAGAGCAGTCTTGTTTTTCCATTCCTTAATTTAAAATTTAAAACGTTAGAACTATGCATTAACAATAAGCATGTAAAAGTCAAACGGTCTTCTTTAAAATGTTACCTGAGGAAATTTCTCTCTTTCGGGGCATTCCATTTCTACGATCTTCTTCCATCTCTTTGGCGAAGTCTCTATGTCTCGATCTAAGTTTCTAAATTCCTCTTTACCAGCCAAAGAACATATGCCACCCCAACTGGGATTTGAGAGGAAGTCCACTGGACTCGTCACGTGAGGCTTGACTGGGAACCGGAGGAAGAAGTCTAGTTCAGCTGACGATATCTCTTCACTCATTAGAAGCACCTGTTAAATAAATTGATTTCATGTCTTGTCGATTTAGAATTAAAAAAAAGAAGTTGTCCTCCAGCCCCACCCGACTTCAATAGACGTTTTTTTATTAAAATTGATATGTGTATCCAATGATTTGCATATTATTTCTTGCTTTTTAGAGCTATTTAATTTTAGAGCTGTTTTATTTTCTGGATTTTGAAGGAGATTTTTCTTTTTTTTTCTAAAAAGCTTTTTCATATACCTACTTGGAATGTCATTTGAGATGCAAAGATAAGTTTGTCACATTCAAACAACCCTCTTGATGTGTACTGGAAAACCGAGTAACTTATGCAGTCAATTAAGTTTTTAATTCTCTGGCCTAGCTCATCCGCAGGTACGGCTCTGGAAATAGCTTTTTGGAAGACAACACTGAAAGCCTGCAAATAACGAAAAAGTGTTGATATTGATGTTTTATGTATCTTGAATGAAGAATGTAAGATTTTAAGCAAGAAATACCTTGAGAGAAAATTGGTAAATAGGATTTATCATGTTTAAGTCGTTCAGAATAAAATACAGCAGAGACGCTCGGGCTGATGCCGGTCTATAGAACTCTCTGGCTTTGTCAATTTGTTGAGATGTTATTTTAGCTTCAGCTACCTGGAATAGTTATTTATGCAACTGTAGTATAATGAGGGGTATTAAAACACGAATGTGTGATAATAGTAGTTATCAAATCACATGCGTGTTTAATAAGTAAGTACCTATAATTATGTAAAGTTGCATACAAGACTTTATAATATACACCCATGTTACGAATCCTCTATAAAAAGTTTTGAAACAGTAGCTTTTATAGCCAACATTAAGGCGATTCATACACTGGTTTCGCGCCCAGACACGGCGCGCGGAGCAGCTACGCGTGCGGCAACGGAGAAGGCAGATCTGCCTCTTCGAGCACATTGCTCCGCGCCTACGCGCCGTTGAACGACGGCGATACCACTGTTTTATTAACACTGTGGCGATACTATGGAGCTCAGTGTGTTTTATCACGCAGAGCGCTCCGTACCTCCGCGCCTGGTGGCAGAATCTGCTCGCAGGGTGCCTTTTTGGTGTGTTGGACGAGGCGCGTTTTCTTTACTAATTGATGTACTTGCATACAATTTTAAAATCTGCAACCCCGCGCTAGGCGACGGAGCGCGGAGCAGTATGTGAAGGTGTGAACCCATTTAAACAACCAGTGTTACAGAAATCATAATATCCAAACGAGAGGCTGGTAGCACCCCCCGCGCCCACGCCCACCGCCGCGCGCGCCTCTTTCATTATATCATCCAAACTAATGTTACAATGTTGTACTGAATCTCATAATGCAACTCGCGGGCGTCGGCGCGGGGAACGCGTCCAGCCTTGACTCGTTCGGATATTGTGGTTACTATTATACTGGTTGTTTTAATGTTGGCTATAAGCTTACTGTTTCAGAACCTTTTATAGAGGATTTTAAGCATAGGGTAGATAAAGGGATATTAGGTACTTATTTCAACTATAGTCTATGGATTTTCATAAAACCACTTGTAACCGATGAAATGTATCTTACTTTTCTTTCAATATCAGATGCAGTCTTTTTGGTCGTTTCCAAATTTTCCACAAGTGCTGTGTCTTCCAATATATTTTCCCCTGCTGAAGATAGTCTAGAAAGTAAATTGTCCTCTAGCATTTTCAATTGAATCTTGAACTCATTTTGTTGCTTCGTCAAGTCTGCTTTTAGCTCTTCAAGGTCAGGTCTTTCAGCTTTAACGACTTCTGCGAGCAGTTGATCTTCCAAGCCATCTCTCGTTACAGTAAAGTTTACTAAGGTTGTTTGAGCCTGCATTTCTGGTTTGTAATGTGGGTTAGCTAATTTAGTGTGAAGAATAAGTCTAAAGTCGGAGCTGTATTCTATTTCCTTGTCTCCTATCTTGATTGCTCTGGTAAAACGGAAGTTAAACTTTGTTTTAATATCAAAGTTATGATTTTCTAAACTTACGCTACCATTGTAGTACTACTTACTTTCCTTTTTTTATAAGGGTTCTTCCCAAAAGAGGGTCCAACACAGGGTCCACAGTTTCCCCAATATTCTCAAAGAGGACTGTATTGCCCTTGATTATTGCCTTTTCTATAGCTTCCAAGTAACCTTTTTGACCTAAACGTATCACTTGCAGTTTGTCACCGTATTTTTGCCTGATCCATTTCACACCTTGTAACTAGAATACAAGTTTGTGATTTAAAACCGGCATTACGTCACGCAATAACACCTCTCACTATCAATGATATTATATACCTATGGATAAACTGTGTACCCATATAAAATGTTATAATTTTACCTGTGGGTCAATCATCAATGGCCAGCGATCAGAGTTTGATAAAATCGTGGCATTTTCGGTACTCATGCGGTCAGATGGTAATCCTTCGTTTTGCCACATAGCTATACAAGTGTCATCGGTCAACATCGTCAAAGGATCTAAGCCCTCCGTTATTGGTATTGGTGGCTGAGGAAATAAGCAAGATTACTGTAAAACACCTCATAAAATTAGTTTCGCATAAATTAATGTCTTTTTACCCGACTGCAAAGAAAAGGTTATGTGTTTCGCGCGTATCTTGTAAGTAAGTTTGTATGTTTGTATGTATGTTTGTATGTAATATTCTTTATTACCTCATATCTTTCAAACGGCTGAACAGATTTCTATGATTAAGATATCGTTAGATTTGTCTTGTCAGCCCAAGTGTTCTTAAGAAGGTGGCATTATAAAAAACCAACATGGCGGCTGTACGGTGCTATTATACGTAGAGAAAAAATTTTTTTTTTTTAGAATACTGCAATATGGATGTCATATTAAAGGGCATAATATAAGGATTTCAAAAAGGTATATCATGACCGTAATATATAATAACTAAAAAGAGATAAATAAAAAAATAAATTAAAAAATTGAAAAACCCGCCTGCATAAAAAGACAAGTCAACTGAAAAGATGGAAACAAGATTAAATAAATATTAAAGGCAACATGTCATAATAACATGCAGTCGGAGGCATGCATAAAGAAAGTGACATTATGAATGATTTAAATTATATGCCTCCGACTGCATGTTATTATGACATGTTGCCTTTGATATTTATTTAATCTTGTTTCCATCTTTTCAGTTTACTTGTCTTTTTATGCAGGCGGGTTTTTTTATTTATTTTATTTATTTGTATATTTTTTTAATGCACTACGGAATAGTACTTGGCCTTCACCTCACCTGGTGTTATGTGACGATAAGCGCACTACACCCGGAATCCTCATCACTGAGGAACTAGCTATCTTAACTCTAACTGCCGGAACACAACAATTTTCAAATTGATATTATTACGTCAGACTTAGGTAGGATGGTGGTAGCTAGCCAGGCGGACTTGAAAAAACAATACAGTACTCCAGTACAGCCGGCAGCTGCTACAAGTCACAGTGATATTTATACTCAAATTTGAAAATTAATTCGATAGAAGAAAAAGCCCCACCCGACTTTAATAGACTTGTATTTATTATTACGAATATTATTTCTTGCTTTTTAGATGTAGGCTCTTTGAAGTCGGTTTTTTGTTTTTTTAAGCATTTTTTTATTTTTAGTGTAGATAAGTACTTTCTGTATTAGGTAGTGAAGGGATATTATTTAGGTAGAAAAATCGTCTCAGCCAAACGTGAGTTAATCGCGGAGAAACATACATACATACGGGTCAAACTGAGAACCTCCTTTTTTAAGTGGGTTATAGAACTACACTTAAAATATCCTTTTTACAACAAAAAATAATTATCTTATTCAGTTCATAAACAAAGAATTATACACGTAATAGATTTCTAATCAGAATTTTGAATAAATATAATGATGATTATTGTAATCTTGACATGGTTGAATCAGAAGTGGATATTTTCAGTAACTCTTTACCTAAATTTAAACGATTATGTAATAAACTGTGCAAACCTTAATACACAAAACGACTAAATGAAGTGTAAATTAGTTACTTACTACTGTTTTGTTTTTCGTTAAGTATTATATATAACTTGTCCGAATAATCATCCTTATCGGCACTATAGGTCTGTTATATAGCTAGTAAGATAGATATAAGTGCTTTTGTTTGAATGACTGTTTGTTGCCAAAAAAAGAATAAAGAATTAAGAAGTTAAACGACTGATCATCGAGGTAGTTCACACAAAATCATACTATTTTCGTGCTGTTTTTTCAAGATTACTTGAAAAGTACTGAACCGATTTCCATATTTTAAAAAATGGGACCAACTTGTTGGGAGTATACCTAATGTAACATAAAGAAAAAAAAACCTAATGTAACGTTTGAATCATTTCAATCGGTCCAGCCGTCGTTGAGTAATCGGTGGACATACCTACACAAAAAAAAACAAATACACAGACGAACAGAGAACCTCCTCCTTTTTTGAAAGTCTGTAAAAAGCCCTACCACCAACTAAACCGAGTACAAATGTCCCCTCCCTCCTGGGAATCGAACCCGGTACCCCTGCGACTTATACTGGTGGGTGAACCACTAGACCACAGAGGCGGTTAAAAATAATAATATTAATAAAATAAATAATAAAAATTATTTATTACTTATGACAAATTTGGCATTGTAACAAGGTCATTTACATTACAGGATTAAGTCATTTAAGTCTGTGAAAGTCTGGTGCCTGAGCTAGGCAAAAAATACCCGTGTTACAGGTCACCAGGCTCCCACAACTTCAAACCACACAAACACTAATTAACTAGTACCTATAATAATAGTAACTAATAGATGACGCTGAGTAAATATGAGGACATTAAATGACAAAAAAAATAAACAATAAAAAGTAAAAGTAAATAATGTGTGTGTGTGTGTGTGTGTATTGTGTATGTGTGTGTGAATGGTGAGTGCATGTTCCTCCTTAGTAAGTGATGTGTAAGACTTTTATTTCGTCGTAGGTCAAGTTCAATAACCACTTAATCAATTTCTTTCCATTAAGTGAATAGAGAGACAGAGATGAATTCAGTTTATTATAAAGATAGCCACCCATAAAACAGAAGAAACTTTTACACCGCTTGAACTTATAAATTAGGCGTGACGGACACACCGATCCCTTACGTCGCTTACCACTATGAAGTAGAGACTAGTAGTTGAACTGTGAGATATAAATGATTTTCCTTTGTATATAATAATATTAAGTATAATATTATCAACCAGTATAGTTTTCCGTAATAAATACATATTTTACAAACATACCTCCAAAGTCTTTAAAAATACTAGCCAGTGCTTGTTCATAAGATCCAATCGGAATTGTTTGGTGAAACATCCCACGTAAGATATAAAGGCACACACCAAAAGCACATCTCCTGGCAACGTTGTTTTCTGTTGCATGAAACTAAAAAAATAAAACATTGTTTTTAATTTGTTGAAAACTTAATAGCATGCACAGTGTCATACTATTAAGTTGTTAACAGCATGATAACAATGACAACATACTTAATAGCATGCACATTGCATGCTATTAAGTTGTCAACAACATAGCACCTTTATATGCAATTCGATTTAAAACTAAACTGTGTTATGCTTAATACTTACTTCGCCACGGAATCGGCCCAACGCACATTTTCACTAGCAAGCCCATTCACCAGCCTGTTCGCAAGCTGTATTGTCTGATTAGTAGCGTCTGCCTCCATCTGGCACTTCATCTTCTCTGCCGTTGCTTTTTCGAAGTTCGCAGTAAGGTTTGCCAGTAACTCTTCGAGAGACTGAGGTGGATAAACGTGAGAGATCATTAAACATCGTATAATCATAGATATCATAATCATAACTGGTATTATAATCATCTTAAGAATTTTTCTCCAAGTTTGTTGAATTGTCACTTACAGCAACTTTAGCCTTGATAGATTTTAGTTTTTCAACAGCCGCTGCTAACTCGTCGTTGGCAGCCTGCAAAGCTTTTCTTTTTGGCTCAACATCACAAAATACTTCATAAAACTTAATGATGTTTATAACCCAAGCGCATAGACCAGCTGCTGCTCCAGACTTTGATCGGATGAACTCTGAAATTAATGATAATTTAAGATTTTTCTGGTTGTCATTAAAATATATTATGATGATATATTTCATACCGGGTTCAAACTCCGAATCTTTCAGGTAAGGTTGTATAGCTTTTATAACATCAGGGTGAATATTTTCCTTGTCATAATTAATAAGAGCCTCCAAAAAGACGTCAACTTTTGCCATTACAATCTGGAATCGGTTCAAAAATTTATTTTAATACTAAATAAATACCTTAGAAATCAGTTAATCAACTTAAATTACGACAACAACTTTCGTTTAAACTTTAAATTTAGAAAAATCTTTACCTTCGCTGCTTTCCAACTTCTATCTTTGGGTATTTTTCCTCCAGGAGCCATTAGTACCATAACAGCTGCAGTTACATTGGTCACAGCTCCAGGTGGCGATCCAAAAGACTTAAGTTCAGTAAGATTGGCTTTGTTGAGGGTGTTTAAAGCTTCTTGAGCTGCAGCAAGAGCCGGCTCAGCCTTAATGAGGTCTTCTTCACAGTCTTTTTGTTTCTTAGATACTTCTTCAGTGATAACTGCTACTCTTTCTTCCTCTTCGTCAGCTGTTATTAAAACATAGAAAGAAATATTTAAGTTCTTATTTCTTCAACCTGTTCTTTCTCACACGTTATTTATATACATCTTCTTACCTAAAGCCTTTTCACTTTGCACTTTAGCAGTTTCGACGCCAACCATTTCAATTAATTTGTCTGCAGCATCGTTTTTAATCTTTAATTCTATCTCTTGAACAGCTAGCTTAGCTTTGAGTGCGTCTACTTGAACTGCTGTGCTTCGAAGCTTTTCTAAACCATTCTCCAATCTTGGGTTTTAAATACAAATAGAAAAACTTTGTTATAAGTATGTAATTCTCGACATTTTGAATAATAAATTATTAAACGAGAAATTGCTTACCTTACTATTTTAGCTTGTAACTCACTAGTTTTGTTATTAATGAGTTTTGTGTACAAACTGATCTGCTCCAAGTAACTCTTTGGTGTTGTGTAGTTGTATCTTCTTTCATTGGCCAAATAAGCCTTAGATATTGTGTTAACAGAAGTATGAACAAATGCCATGAACCTTGCTACCGAATCTTTTAGGGCAACCTAGAATAGAAATAAGACTTTCAAATTATATACTTAACCCGAGTATGCTTAAAAGAATGCGTAAATCAGCTGATCGGATTTTGATTAAATTAAAACATAGAATACTTTTTATCTTAATGGATCCTTATGGACTTTCTCAAATAACCACGCGGACGAAGTCGCGGGCGGAAGCTAGTAAATATAATATAATTTGTGGATGGGTAACAAAAAAACAAATTATATTGTAATTCCATCCACAAATTATATTGTAATTGTAATATATTTAACGTACCGGTAAAACGTGCAAATCCTCCAAGAAATTCATAGCCACAGAAACCAGCGCCTCTTGTGGCCATTCATGGAACCAATTTATTGAAGTGCAATTGATTAATGCGGGGAATTTTCTGGCCCTTATTCTCAAAGTGGAACCGACTGGAGAGAAACATAATACTACCTTCAGCTGCTTCCGTACCCTGTCTATGAAAAATTTCCAACACGTTTCCCTTGTATCTGGCAAGCCTGCACCTTTGACCTTAAACATAAAGTTTATCATAAGTAAATGGAATGAACGGTCAGTTATTCCCAACATCTCTAACAATGTTTAATGACCCACCTCATTCCTCACTCCGGCCAATATATTTTCGATTTCATCATCTGGGAATAAATCGGCAACTTCCCCAGATGCCAGAAGGTCATTTATAAGCACCAAAAATTGTTCGTTGGCTACTTGAGCATCCGTCATTAGAAACATTATGCCAACATTCTTCAGTCCAGTTTTGATGTAGAGACCATTAAGTTCTTTCTGTAAACATAACAAAGTTAAATATTGTGTTGTTACCTAATTGTTTTAAACCCAAAATAATGATTTCAAAAATATCAAGGCAAAAAGAACCTTAAGATCTGATACACCGTATCCTTTTTTGAGTTGAATTTGCAAAACTTCTAAACTGGATATAAAGGCAGCCAGTCTAGAGAGAGACTGTTTTCCTGAACCACCTACACCAACCAAGAGAGCACTGCCTCTTGGACACTCCAGGATTCGGTTTATTCTGTAAATAGACGACGATGTTAATTTAAATTCGGGCCTATGCCAGTCGCGGTAGTCTATTTTATTCTATGCCAAATAATATTTCTTGAACGAGTTAATTTCATAAGCAAGGTATTCATTATTGCCATAATATCATACCTGCAAATATGCATCATAGCATCTTCAAATAACACTAAGTTCATGGCAGCTATTAGATCATTGTAACTTGCCATAGCTTCAGTGAGCAATTTGTTCAGTTGTTCCCATGACTCTATTGGCATATATTTTGGTTCTCCTATGCCCCCAGCAAAATGGCAGTAGATATTAGGTTTCTCAAAAACAGCTCCTTCATCTATTTCCTAAATTTTTAATAAGCATAAACTAGAGAATTTTCCTTTTCCTGCAATGGTAACTTGTGGGATAGCATATTTAATTACCTACCTCAAAAGTCTTTTTGCAGATGTCTACTTGCATTTTCAAAAAGGCGTCGATATCTTTATCTTCTGTAAGTTTATCGCCGTACACTCGATGTGTTTCATGTAGCCATAGGCGCATAATATCGGAAGGATTAATCAAACATTCATTTGTACTAAACAAAAAACCCTGAGAACATAAAATATATTTAAATGTATGCCGTCATTTAAAAAAAATGACAATGTGTGTTTCTATTCACCTGAAAAATGTTAGATAAATCCCTTAAATTGAAGATATAGTGGAACTTTATTGCCGTTGGTAAAAATATTTGGGACACTTTATTATGCAGTGTCATTGTAGCAGAAACGATATTTACTAGAAATAATGAAAACATATTTTTTATTGTAAGCTCGAGTGTTGAAAACAAATTCCATGTTAAACGAATATGAAAGTACGTACATGATAATTTTGCTATGAGAGGGTTAATTCTAAGCTCCGGGTTAATTAAATGCTGTCCCAGGATAGAATGATAAATGTTATTCAATGCTTCCAAATTGGGGAAACTGATGGCGAATACACAAAAGTGCCGCTGAAGCCTCGGGTTTATAGTAAAACTACCTGAAGTAGGATTCATGCAAGAAACATATTGGGTGTTATGTATGTCTTTCAATGATAATTTGGTACGATCGTACCAATGATTGTAATCTAAATGCTGTCTTATAATTGTGTGTGGTTGTACAGTCCCGTAAGTGTCTACTTCTGGCATATTCATGTCATCTATGAAGTAAATAAGAGTTTTGCTGCCGGGAGGTCCATAGTTACGACCAGCTTTTTTCTCTAAAGGCTTTTCCAGAATTTTTTGCAACATCTCTGATGAAGTATAAAAATTGAAAGGAACAGATTGAATTGCATAGTTTTCTGGAAGGCTGAAAAATATAATATTAATATTACTACTAATCTGCCCAAAATTATACTCGTATCTAAAAGGCATGTCACTTTTATCAGATTACCTTTGTAGTTTGTCATTCACTAAAACAGTTTTACCACATCCAGCACTTCCAACTAACATAACTGGGTGTTTGTTTTTCATGAGTAAGTCCAAGAAAAATCTGATCCTAATTGTTTCGGCAGTAGGGACTAGTACAGCCTAAAAGAATCCAAACATATAAATATTTACGGCTATAACAAAAACGGTGATAATAAGTAGTTTTATATATCTTGTAACTTTCACCTGTAAAGGGACATCTGTGTCTAACTCGAATTTGGGAATCTTTTCCGTCCAAGGTACAAATTGCTTCGTATCATGGTCTATGTAGAAATCAAATACAGTACCACCTGCTGGAAACTTAATGGTTTTGAATTCATTTACCCACCATTTAGTGAATTCTGAAAATAAAATATATTTTGGACACCCCTCTTTGAAATGTAAATAAAATAGCTGACACTAAACATTTTAAAACTTGACTTACCAACTCTATAATCGATACCCGTATCCTGAAACATGGCAGACCCAAATGCCCAAACACACGCAAATACGAAAAATATATCGTACCATTCTTTTGGGCAATCTGGTGGAGTGTTTTCAGGAACAAGCAAACAATTCAGTAAATGACACAGCATCTGAATGTGTGCCATCTCGACAATTGGGGTTATTTTCTTGAACCTTGCCCTAATAGTTTCCAGACAGGATGGAATATATTTATCGAAAAGGTTTACCAAGTTTGTTTTTTCTGCAGGTATTTTTCTGGTCTCGATCCAACTAGTAACGTATCTGTAAAAATATACGTATTCCAAATAGCTATTTGATGTGGAAAAAAAACATGTGCAAACGTGTGCTTGTGCACTTACGGGTTCCATCCTAAATCTTGAGCATTAATATATAAGATACCGGCCCTAGATACTGTAGCAGGCGTAGCAGTGCGAAGATTTGATATTTCAAACATAAGTCTCATTGTTGGAGTAAGAGCGATCCTTTCGTTACTAGCAAGAGTCAATATTTTATTATCATCCATCACAGTATTGAGAGACTCAATCCACATAGGATCTATATCTCCATCCAATATAATCCATTTTGGATTTTCTCCGACTAAATTTGCTTGATCTCTCATTATGACTGAAAAAAGTCCATCTTTCCATTCCCGGGTAGCAGGATTTATGATTCCGAATAATTCATCATTAGTAACAGCTTTTGGGTTTAAGTCAGTAAAAATAGGCTTTTTTCTCATGTTTTGATATGTTCTAAATAATGTTTTCCACACTTGAGTTTTTCCTGTACCTGCATTTCCTACGATGAAAACAGAGTGACGAACCTCCAACAGTTCCTCTAACTGAACTACTTTTAAAATAAAATTATCCTCTGGCTGTAACAATAAATCCATAGCTGCTTGTTTCACTGTCTTCTCAAAGTCTAAATCCCTTTTACGAGGTACTTCTAACGCAGGAAACAAATCGCCAATCAAACCCATAAAGACTGGCATGTCATCTGTAACTATTTTAGGAATATTGAAATCTCGTAAAGTTCGCATCAGTACTTCTTCTTCTGGTCTTCCTGGGTCACCTCGCTAAACATTTAATTTTCTCTCATTAATCCTTTAGGAGAAGATGGATAAGTTATTCCTTATAGTACGGTCCCCAATAGACATCAAGTTCATTTTCGTTGGACTCAGCTCCGTTATACCGACTATTGGTATGTACTTGTTTAGTATGTTTATCTGATTACAAAAAGTGCCCTTGTTACTTCCTAGGGGTATGGAGGGGGGAGCTGTGAGTAATATCGGGGGGAGTAATATCGTCTTATAAAATTTGAAAACTAAACATTAGTAATTAAATCATAAAAAAATAAATAGTTTTTATTTAAGTACCAACAAAGTACGGAACCCTCAGTGGGCGAGTCCGACTCGCACTCGTCCGCTTTTTTACCCGACTGCAAAGAAAGGGTTATGTTTTTCGCGTGTATCTTGTAAGTATGTTTGTATGTAATATTCTGTATTACCTCATATCTTTCAAACGGCTCAACGGATTTCTATGATTAAGATATCGTTAGATTTGTCTGGTCAGCCCAAGTGTTCTTAAGAAGGTGGCGTTATAAAAGAAACCAACATGGCGGCTATACGGTGCTATTATACGTAGTGAAAAAAATTATAAAAAAAAAAGCCCGCCTGCATAAAAAGACAAGTCAACTGAAAAGATGGAAACAAGATTAAATATTAAAGGCAACATGTCATAATAACATGCAGTCGGAGGCATATTATTCAAATCATTCATAATGTAACTATCTTTATGCATGCCTCCGACTATATATCTCGATATTTAATCTTGTTTCCATCTTTTCAGTTGACTTGTCTTTTTATGCAGGCGGGTTTTTTATTTTTTTTAATTCCATTTCTATTAGTAAGTATTTTTCAAAACTTACTGTAGAAATAGGTAATCGCAGTGTAATACATCGCTCTGGTACATGAAAACGCGGAAGAAAAGGGCAGATCACATTTTTCACCCCTATACTGCACCTTCCCCCCAAAATCAGTTTCAGTCTTGTTGATCCCAGTTTGAGTTAAAAATTAATCAACACTTAAGTAAATTAAAGAAATTAAATAAAAAAATAATTAAATAAAAATATGCGGAATGTTTTTGGCAACTGTATGATAGTTTTAAGTTCTTACCTACTAGGTAACTACTTATAATAATTTTGAAAAATACTAACTCATAGAATTGAAATAAAAAATCTTAATGTTAATAGTTTTAAAATTGCTTTCAGGATTTTAGATAATAGTAAGTATATTACGAGTTATTTGGTGTACGTTTTCTAAGATTCGATCAGCCGTTTTATTCCGGCAAGAGCCCAAACTCAATGTTTGGAAAATGTTTTTCTGTTTTTTAAACCAAGTGTTGCAATGTAATAATAGTTACTATTATATATTATTTGGAATCCGTTTAAGAAGCTTTTTTACTCGATACCCAACACGATGAGTTATGAAAAAAAACCATACAAAAAAGATAGTGTTATTATAACTCCTCCCCATCACTATAACGACTGTAGCTTCAATGTTTATTATTCGATTGAAATTATTTAAAGTTTATTTAAAATTTGATAAAAGTAGCAATAATTATTATAATTAGCTAAATTTCCTTAATCCTAATGGTTACCGAAATATTTATATTACTTATAAAAAAAATATATATAAAAAAAGAAATATTTATATTCTTTATCAAGTATTATTTTTTATTTTTTTATTATATCATTTCATTATTAGCTTTACACGCATGTAAGAAATAAAATAATGTGCATTACATAGTCTTTCATTCGACACCTTAATAATTAATTAAATCGTTTAATAATTATCTAGATATACCGTTTAATAGAATGGGCCAGCTGCCATCTTTGCTCCCCCCCGCCATACCCCTAGGAAGTGTCTACCGCACTTTTTGTATTCAGGAAAACATACCAAACAAGTACATATCTGTATTCGGTATAACGGAGCTGAGTCCCACGGAAATCGGTATTTGAAGATTTTTTACAAATGGGGCCTGTACTATTATTTAATTTGGATTTTACACTTTTGCTTTCACAATGCTATTTTTCTATATACCTACATTTTTTCTAGTTTGTAACATTAACATTAAAAAATAATTCATACCTTTAGAGAACCCGCTACCACAAGCACAGATTTAATTGCTCTTAATCCCCAATCATAATGATCCTGTTTTGATAGTAACTCTTTACACAAAGTATACAAGGTTATGAACTTTCTAGCCAGAATTTTAGCTTCTTGAAAGCCTTCAGCTACTAACATGATTTCACAAATCAATTCGAAGTCTGGAACGACCATGGCACACGGTCTAAATAAGGCTTTTAGATTTTCTGGAAGTTCTGTTCTGCCAGCGTAGCCAGGATTCATTGTTATGAAAATTCCAACACTAGGAACCATTACAATTATTTCCCCCATAAAGTTGAATTTTTCCTTTTTATCCCTGAAGTAAAGACGTGGGTAAAATATGGAACCAATGAAACATTAAACTGCATTTTTTTTATTGCATTATTACCGTATTGCATCTTGTACTGATTTCACTTGAACTGCTACTACTGATAACACTTCTACAGATATGCGGTTGAACTCATCAAAGCATCCCCAAGCACCAGTTTGAGCCAAACCTTTGTAAATATTACCACAAGACTGCAATAACATTACTTTGTTATTACAAATTATTGAATGTGAATATTGCATTTTATTACTTTTGAAATTACCTGATAGTCCATTTGTTCAGAACAGTTGAATACATACACCATGATACCTAAAGCTCGTCCTAGATCTTTGGTAGTTTCTGTTTTGCCTGTACCGGCAGGCCCAGCGGGACCGCCACCCATTATCAAATGCAAAGACTAAAATAATCACAAAAAGTTAAATTTGGAAAATAAGTTTTGTCTTAATATCATACCAAATGTTAATAGGTTACCAACCTGAGTTAATGTTATGTAACACCTATCAGTCAACGGTGTAATTACTAGTCGAGGAGTGTTCCCCAAATACTCATAACTGTATATGAACTGAGCATCGCAAATATTAGCGAAACAATGGTATTCGCCTTCATCCCATCTATAATACACAAAAACGCATTGGTAATCCCATCGTACTGGTTTAATAAAAGTACGATGTCTGTAATAACATAATATATTTATGTTTGTAATAAGGTTTTTTAATGTGTGTAGCTATAAGAATGTCTCGTCTACAATTGCATATGCGATACTATTGATTAAAGTATAATAACGCAATAAGAAACTAATTTACATGGTAAATATTATGAATGATGGCAGAGGCAGAATGAATAAATCTAAAATTCTACGTTAAATGAATAAAGTGAGATGAAAATGTGACAGGACATGAAAATGATTATTAAATTACCTAATGTAATGCATATTTTTTTGTCCTTAACGTAAAACGCATACTTTTAAATGGCATAATCATCATTTAGTTTAATATTATATAGCACAATTTCAGAACGCATCATATCATAACGATGAATTTTGCTAAGCATGAATATTGAATGGCATATTTTCAAAAAGCATAAATATCAAAACGCATATTTTTTCATTGGCATATTGTCTAAAAGCCATAATCATCAAAGACATAAACTTATTATGCATAGTAATAAAAAACGTATTTTTCAAACTCATAAATATTATATGAATAAGTAGGAAATCATTAAAAATATGAGCAATTCTGCTCCCGGCATTTAAGCAAGCACCCAACATGCAAGCAGGCATGCAGCAAGCATGCGGCATGCGGGCAAGCATGCGGCATGCAGGCAAGCATGCAACATGCAGCCTGCATGCAAGCATTGTGGAGCTCCGCTGCAAGTGGTCATAACACTAATCTAACCTAACCTACCTAATGCATTAAAAGCTTTTTCCCCTGGCAAGCATTTTGCAAGCAAGCATCCAACATTTAAGCAAGCATGCATACAAGCAATGATAAGCATGCATGCAAGCAAGCAAGCATGCATGCAAGAAAGCACACAGCATGCAAGGAAGCACACAACATGCAACATACATGCAAGCGTTATTAAGCTCCACCCGCTTAGCTTAGAGTGGTCTAAACTCTAAACACTGACCTGATCTATCCCACCAACGGTGGTCATATTAAAAGTTTTTTTAATTATTTTTAAAATAAGTTATGGTTTTTATATTATGCTTTAAAACATAAGTAGTAATGTATATATAATGCATAACAAAATTATGCCTCTCAAAATATGCTTAGCTACTTACAATCAATATCCCAATTGAAATTAGGAATTGTAACTACCTATCTATAATGCTTTTAATTATTAGGTTTTTTGAAAGTATGCAATTTAATGGTTATGCATATCGAAATTTACGCTATATAATTATTATACCAATCGAATTATGCCAAGTGACTTTAGGACAATCGAAATTATGCGGTGCGACGGGCACCCGATTATTAGCCTGTGTAGGTAATACAGTGCAATGACTTCTATTGAGTACTTAGGTATCTATCACTGAAACCTGTGTCTGAGTTGTGACTGCCACTGAAATGCAGAACCAGCCTCCACCTTTGCCTGAATCAATTTACCAACCACATCTCTTGAATGTACATCTATCGTACAAATAGTCATAATTTTCTGTCGATCTTGCTTACTAAGTTCTCCTATTAACAGAGTGATTAACGTACTCAGCTGATTAAGCTGCTTCTTGTAATAATCCTTTAGAGCGCTGTCGTATCCTTCTTCTAGCCTCGAAAAAGCCATATTGACCTCAGTGGTCCACCAAATTTGCGTCCCACACAAAGAAACTTGGGCCATAAAATCGAACAACCATTGCTCTCTAGGCTTCTCTTCGTATGAAACGATAGCTTCACCGAAATATTGGCGAATTGTGGACCTCATGTTATTTTGGATTCTATTCAACCATATTTCCACCTGAAAATAGAAGAAAGTGTATTAATCACCTATTGATAGTTTTTTGAGTGTTATCGTTCATTTGGAAACTACTTACTGGTCCCGTGCAATCCGCTGTGCCATGAAATAGAACAAGTTCACCATCTTTGGCGATCATTCCTGACGCTATTTTATCACTAGGGTTTTCACTTTCAACAAATTTCAACTTTGCTATTGAATCAAATAGCTTTGTTAAGTGTCTGCAAAATGTTGTTTTTAATTAATCATCATACTATTTTATAGTAAATTATTAACCCGAAACTATAGTTTTTCTCAATACCTTATTACGAGGTCAGCTTGATTGCCATTTGATAAAATATCCAGTAGATCTGCTGATGACACGAAATAAAATCTTGGGAATGCTAGACGTTTTGTTTCCAAATATTCCGCTAAAGCTTTTTCACAAATAATTAAATCTTTTTGTAACAAGTCTAACTTTTCAATTAAACCATCTTTATTAGTTCCTTTTACAACATTAGGCGTTTTGGACATATCTGATGATAAAATCTGAAATATAATCGGATACTTAAAGAACCTATTCCAGATAATTTAATTTCATTGGATTTTCTATAGAACATTACCTTAAAGGCTGAATCAATTCTATCAAATCTTGCCGAATCATCAGGCAACTGCTTCCTTATATCCTCTGAACTCATGAAAATACTTTCCAAGTGAGTCCAAGTTCTTTGCACCTCAAACCAGACAGTGATCACTTGGTCTGCTATTGACAGCTTTTGCTGCCAAGCCGAAACTTCTTCCAAGAAATGCGCAATAAACTTCGATGTAATTAAATTTTGTAGTTGGACCTAAAACCGCAGTAAAACATTGAAACTTTACTATGAAGTCCTTGACTTATTTATTTGAATAGATTATATTACTGTCGGGAGTGACCTGGTTTTCTTCCAATGTTTCGATAAGCTCTTCACTAGCTCGTAATAAAATACATCCTGTTCTAGCATGGTTTTCTTGTTCAAATTCGAGTCCTTTCCATGTGGTATCAAGATCTTTAAGGACTTTCTCCATAGACATTTCCTTAACAGCTTTGTCTACTATATTTTTTACTTCCTCTTCACATTCGTGTAAGTTTAGTGCTAACAGATCAGCCAAAGTAGTATTCATATCCATCACGATCCTAACCTAATAATAAGTCATAAATAACAAAGTTTTACTCAAGTAAAGCGCAAAATATTAATTAACTAACCTACTAAAGTGTAACGAAAGTCTATAAATAACTTCAAAATATAATTGTGTTTAGTGAAAAATATACAGTTAATTACGTGATAAAAAGTTAAACAAAATAAAGCTTATATCGAAAATAATTTTTAAACGAAGTAGGTCATATCTAGGTGTAGGTACGTATATAAAAAATAACAAATGCACATGCCCTCAACATAGTTATAAAAAGTGTCGATAAAACATTCATATAAATAAAATCTAAATTGAAGCTTCGTATATGTATATAAGTATAAATAATATATTATAATATAGTTACAATAATATATTCGTATAAATAAGATCTTACCTACAATTTTATTATTATAACTATAAACACGTGAACACTACTATAAACTGAAATTTTATTATTTCTAAAAGGAAATTTGGTATTTCTAAGCTTTCCCACCTTTCCCTTATTATTTCAAATAACTATTAGGTACTGAAATATACATCTATCTACCTCTATAGGCATTTCGCCATTTTACAATTAATTATAAACATTCCTAATAGCCTTGGTTGAAATTCATACTTACAGTGACTTCAGGTGGCAATGCTGCTAAACTCTGTGAATCATAAACGTTATTTACATTCACAAGGCACGTATTATTTACATCAATAAAAACATCGTTTATCATGGTTTGTATTTACACGCATTTCTCAGCCAACAACAAGACTGAAACAAATCGTGAACATTCAAAGCAGTATTTCATGCTTACACGAACAAAACATGCAAAACGTATCAGGCTCAGCCCCAGTATATTTCAGTTAAAGAAAAAAATGTGCTCATCACACCGTACGCGGTATTTACAAAGAAGATTATTTACAATTTATTCTCAATTTATACAAGGCAATATTTGGCCAATACTTACCTTCGTGGACCTCATCAATTGATCCCAATGACGTTCTCTTATCGCTGGATTTTGGAGCTCACCAACAGCTCTCAATGACGTCAGCATATTTTTTACGGTGGCTTCCAAGCTAACGTAAGTGTCCCAGCTTCATTCAACAGAGGTAGAAAATTACCATATGACTAATAATTTAGCGTATTATCATTTTTTTAGATCATAAGACTAGCAAACCTTCTCATTTCCTTATCCAGCAACCGAATTTCTTTGGCAAACTTCTTACATTCTATGTCCATATTTTCCACATCAATCTTTCTCCAGGGTGTGGTCTTCCAATCTTCAATACTTGTTCTTACTATACAGACATAATCCCAAAGTTGCTGCAATGAAATGCCAAGTTATTTATTATCAAGTTATTTTCAAAATTATTCATTAAGGACACAGTCATATTTTTATACCTTTAGCATCCTTAACTCTTTTCTACACTGTTTTAGTAATTTAAATTCTGGAACGTTTACTTCAAACAAAGATCCAGATTCCTGGATGTTTTTCATTTCCTCTTCTAAAAACATTATTTCACAGTCTACTCTTGTCATAACCTCGTATGGATTCTTGCAATCATATCTGAAAAACTATAAATCAAATAATGTAAAATAGGTTGACTTGTGCAAAAGTCATAAATCGTATTTTCGAGAATCTTACCTCATATCTTTTAAATACTTCTCTATAGTATGTTACATGACTATCGAAGGTAGATATTTTTTTCCTAATACCACTGACTTCAGCGGCTTGTAGTGGAGCCACTTGTTGCTTGACAGTGAGGGCCAATTTCTTTGTTGCTTGCCATTGTTCTGGAAGCTCCTATGATATATAATTTAATAAACCACTGAAACATGACCTTCTTATTTAATCTTTAGTCTCAGTTTATTAACGTACCTGTAACAATACATTGACTTCCTCTGGAATGTCCATATCGTAAAACTTCAGAAGCTCAATAGTTTCAGTCAGCGGTTGAAACATTTCGTCCGTAGTTAAAGTTCGATCCTTTACATTCATCAAATAACCCATCACGTTAATTAATGCTCCATAATCACCTTCAGGTACAGGCTGCATTAATCCTAAAATATAAGATTTATTAATGCAAAATTAATCAGTCTGTTCATTATTAGTTATTTTTGGTTATTTGCATAAAATTGTTTACCTTCATCTGCTTTACGTATAAACTCAGCCAAGTCACTGAGACGAGATGTGACATTTCCTACCAAATGTTCTTTATACATATTGCCCCATTTTCTTACAGTGTTCATTAATGCATGCAGAAACGGCCTTACGTCAACCTTAAATACAATTATCCAAATTTCAGTTTCTACTCATTTAATATTTCATATACAACTTGCTTTTTCAGATGTTTCTCATTAATTACCAACCTGGAAATAACTATTAAATATTTTATAGGAGTCCATATCTTCAATATCCATGAAAAGGTTCTCAAAATGGTCTATCTGCTCTCTAAACGCTTCCATTTTCGGGGGACATGGCGTTGGCGGTGG
Organism: Agriphila straminella; assembly: GCA_950108535.1. Lineage (NCBI taxonomy): Eukaryota > Metazoa > Arthropoda > Insecta > Lepidoptera > Crambidae > Agriphila > Agriphila straminella. The sequence goes on along the minus strand of OX467306.1, from coordinate 4,464,336 downwards.
TAAGTCGATATCTTCAGATCCAATGCGGTCGATTTCATCAGGTTGTAATATCCTTCCGTAAGTTAGAAATATTTCCATTATCGCATCACGTTCTTCAAGCCAAAGGTATGCGTAATTTTCAAAAGTTTTACAAAATTCGTTTGCGTCTTCAATCACCTTCAGAAATAAGTAGTAATAATTTAGAATGTCAACATGACAAATTACAAAATTGTATTGTAGCTCTAATATACCTACTGACCTTTTCTATTCCACCTAAAATCTCATCTCTCATTTCAATTATATCTTCACTTTTTATGATATCATCTTCATAACTTTCGCCTTTCTTACTATCTATTCTTTTAATTAATCTGGACATCATCAAAATGTCGTCAATTATTCCTTTTAACAGTGCAGTAAACCCTTTTTCATCGTTTGGATCTAAGGTCGGAGAAAATACCATGTCCGGCTCAAGCAATTCTAACTGGGCTTGAAATAATGGTGCTAAATTATTCTTAGGATTCATGTGTTCTGCAATGTAGCCTAAACTGAAAGTTGGAAACCCAATTTAACTGATGAAAATAATAAAAACTTAATACGCACAACTTTCATACTTAAGATTTTAATAACCTGCAACCAATACATTTGAATAAAGATTCTTCCATCAAATTGTCAATGAATGAAACATAGTTTCTCCAAATCTTACTGTCCTGATTGTCATGCATGTTGAAAAGTTCCATATTCTCTTTTAATAGAACTTCTATGCGTTCTGCTGCATTTTTTATTTCAGAGTAACGATGATTTTTCTTTTCTTCTCTGTCATCCAAATTCAATAGCGTATCCTAAAATTTACATCAGTTGTTTTATATTACCAAATACCTACTTACACTTGCTTTTTATTTATTTCTTTAGTTTAGTTTAGTTACCTTTTTTCCTTCCTTTCTTTCAAACAAAGGTAGACTAGCCCATTCTTTCATCACAGCTTTAATTTCCTTTAAATTTTCTTGAATTTTTGACATTCTTTTAAATAAATTACCAACTAGCGTATGAAGTTCTTGCAATTGCTTCCACAAGTCTGCGAAGTATTTATTTAACGTGATTTGAAAACATTATTTAATTACGATGGTTAGTGATACATTTACACATTATACTTTTATTACCGTCTGAATTCCAATTTAGTTCATTTTGAGCTAAAGCAATCCTTTGATCAATGGCTTTAATTTCGTCCTCTACAAGATCGAATTCTACTTTTTGACTGTTTTTTCTAATTTGATTATACCAATCAATAGTGATGCCCAAATTAATTCTGTATTGCCTAAATGTTTCTTGTCTCTCAAATATAGCTAAACTCTCTTTTGGTAAAACCTCTTGCAGATCAGGGTTATTTCGTAAATGGTGAACTTCTTTCAGGATATCTATAAGCTAAATGGACGGCATCATCAATCACTAAATATTAAAAGAGGATTGTTTTAAATATATTTTATTCCTGTAATGTTAAAACATGATCTGAACTCACCATGGGACTAAAATTCATAATTAGATCTGAACCTTGTCGTGCAATTACCGAGTTTTTTGTTTTACTTTCGATAATTTTAGGAAGATTCCTTGTCCATTCAACGAAGTAATTCTTTTTGAATTCATTTATATCTTCAATAAGTTTGTCGTACCGATTGAAAATTTTGATCGCTTCTTCCGAACCCTTTATCCTATATAAGAAATATTAAAAGTCACTATACTAAAAAGTCACTGCTAAACTACTTCTTTTGTAAACCAACAACATTTTATAACTAAGAGGTGACCGAGGCTACCGTTAAAAGATGAGAATTCAGCTACCACTAAATAATGATGTATTGTGATTTAAAGTGGTTAAAAATTATCTCCTCTAGTGTCTAAACTAGATGATTGAGGTGCGAGCAAACCAATGCGTTCAGCCTGCGTTTGCGTTGGCGTGCTCGGTGTTGATCTTCTTGCGTGCAATACCCGTTCACACCAAATACGCGATCTACTCGTTGAGTTCAGTCTGCATCCGCCTTCCAAACATAATCCTTTTGAATTTTCTTATAAATTGATAATGGAACATAGTAAAAATGAAATCGAAGATAATATTCTTTTACTAGCAGCGCTTTTTGAAGATGTCGAAAAGCAATAAAAAGCGTAGGTTCCAGCTCATTTGAAATAAATCCATTTTAAATCAATCCAGTAATCAATATTGCCGCGGGTTTCTCTGTATCACTTTTTATGATACTTTTTATAATACCTATTCTAATTATTTTTTAATTTCATGGATGGAATGGAATGACATTTTGCGAAAGTGAATACACAACACTGGAGGAATATAAGAAATTATAAAAACCGATACACGGTAAAACCCTCGTTAATGATGACTACTAATGTTTAAGCAGTCCCTTTTTCGGATGTTTTTTATAATATGGATGAGTAGTGTCGTATAACATTGTATATTTTTGCACTTCAGTAATATTTTTTTCCGTCTCGGACATCGTTGACTACCTTCAAATTAGTTGCGTACAGCACGCTGCACGCAACTTGCAGCGTTCTAATCGTGTCGACACGTCGACAGCATCTGGACGCCACCGCCCAATGATCGCGCGTGCGAACGCTGCATTTCGAGCGGCCGGGCTCACTGGGTTGAACATGGCGCTACAAACGCTACTGCAGAACCTGGTTGCCACCGCGCACGCGGATGCGGGCGCAAGCTGAACGCGTTGGTTTGTCCTTCGCTTAAGCCGAGTAATCAGCTTTCGCAATTTGCCCCACCCAGGTGACTTACGGGTGCAGTAAATTGCGAAAGCTGGCTACGGGCTTGGTGATCCTCGCAGCCAGCGTTGTCATGAACAGGAGTCCGCCTGCGACGGGGGGGAGGTAAGTGTCCACCTCCATAATCCCATACTTTTGAAGGCGTTGCGTCTGTTCTGTGAACAACTCCTGTAAGAAATAGCGTATTTTCTATAAAATCCAATTAAACCCAAATCCCGATTTTTAACAATACATGCTTGTAAACGCAAGTACTTACTTCGCAAATTAAAATTTCTTTCTCCAGCATCACAATTATTTCAACGTATTTGGCCGTGAATTCGTTTTTTATTAACGGCCGATCCAAGACAGATCCTACTATATCGATTAGCTGTAATAAGTAAGTTTATTGCAATTATATGGGATGTAGCATGCGTAGTGTTCAACATATTTAATAAATCTAAGTTTTACCTTGAAAATATCATCTAAAGTAGGACAGTTGTCAAAGGATTCAACTAAGACTGTCGACAATTTCAAATCCAGATCGACAATACTATCTTGAAATGCCTTGAAATCTTCATTAAAAGTTTCATCATCAGGCTCCAACACATCGTAAGATTTTGATGCAAAAGCATGAAAATAGGCTTCAAATTCTGCAGATATTTCTCGTATTTGTAAGCTAAGTACTCGTCCTTTCATACCTCCTACTTCGATCTTTTCGAGTTTCTGGAACTCTAGTACAGTTTTAAAGAACCACTGAATCGTATTGAGTCTGTCCAAAAACTTATTAAGCCTCTCAAACACGACGTTAGGGTGAAAAGTCCAGGGAACCACTCTTCTATCGACAAAATATTTAGGCAAATTGTCTTTGAAATACTCGAATGTGTTTTGAAACTTTATAATTATGTCAATCGTCTGTTGAATGCGCTGAGTAGCTTCATCTATGTCACTATGAAATAGTGTACTTGAATCTAAACATTTTTTAGCCTAAAACATAAAATGGTTTTATTGTGATGGACATCAGATAAAGCTATAAATTCCATTATAAAGTTCATTATAAATGCGATAAAAAGTTTATGCATAGTAATAAAAATTAAGTCCTTTTATTCTCAAGTAATTTTAGACTGATTTTACAATGCAACTATTAGAATAGGGATGATGACTAATGAATAAAATAACGAAATACTAATAAAAATCGTAAACATATTAAACTTTTAGAGTAGCTTGTATACCTCTTGGTTTTATATATTGCATATTATTTATTTTATGACCCTTCAAAGTTGGGTGGACAAGTCCATTTAAAAAGTATAAAATTTATTAAAATAAATGATACCTTTAATTAGTCCGTAAAATGTATAGCAAATTTGTCTAAAAAACCATTTTGATAAACACAATATTTAATATTGCTGAAGAACAAATTTTCTACGCGTTGCATACAAACTACTCAGACGTGACGTCATAATTAAGTAGCTGTTAGTATGGAGCGTTTTTGGGCGAGTCTATTTGTGTGCATTTCACACTGTGATATCTCGGGCAGTTTTCGTGCTAGCGAAATAATTCTTTTACCAATGTTTCTTTTTTTGAGATATAATTTATGTAACATAAAATAAAAAAATGGTCATCATCCCTATTATAATAACAATCAAGAGCTACTAATTAATTAGAATTAGAAGCTTATAATATTAGGTCTGGACTTCTCCTACCTGATAGATAAGTAAATTAGATATTTGCTTCAGCATCACCATCAGCTTAGAGGAGCTGCAGTAGTACTTAGAGTCGCGCCAGATCATACAAATAACATGAAACAAGGGTCGGAACAGTGTCTGACACTCCGTGAAATCTATGTCTTCCAAAGCTTGGAAGTGTCTCTCAAGTGTGTGCAAGTATAGGTCTATTTCCTTCGCCTCCGCCAAAGCTGAAAGTTATGGAGTTTATAGGAGGCGGTAAATTGTTTAATTTCCATACAATAACTAGAAAAAATACGACTCGCACCAGATCAATTCTCGGACGGGAATCGAACCCGCGACCTTTGGATGTGCGGTCCAATTTTCTGACCGCTGAGTTACCGAGTCACTAGTGGCATCGTCGATTTTCTTCTAGTATATCTCACACTTACGCTGCAAGCCAGCATTATTTTACCAATGTGAGTAGTTACCTCGACATTCAATTGAAATATCTTCCCTGATATTTTGACAATTTGATTAAGATGAAACAGCTAATAACGACTCGCAACAGTCGTATTTATTCTAGTATATATATTATTTAGTATTATATAAAAATAGCATTGCAAATGCAAAAATCTCAAAATTAAAAATACTTAATTTCCTTTTAGACTTGGTTGTATATAATAAATCACAGTTTTCCCTAATTGTTACAGGTAAAAAATTTGGGTAAAATATTTGAAAACATTTATTTCTGTTAAGGTGCCAAGTGTGGGGGTTAACAGGTTGTTTTTCTTGTCTTAAAATTCACCTGATACGATGTTCTTGAAGAGTCTGCTGAAGCAGGGGTAGTAGGCGGACGTGGTCTTCTCCAGGATGACCGCCATGCAGCGCACGCGCTCCGTGCGCAGCTGATCGTAGATGCAGTTCAGGTTGCTCAGTCTTGAACGCCAGAACGCTAACTCTGCGTAATTATGTAGTAGGTATATAATGCAATAATAATGACTCAGAAGTTTTTTACTGAGACAGGGCCTTTTAGCAGCACACTTTTATCGTTTTTATCTCTCTTCTGTTCTGTGTATGTGTTTATTCATTGTACAATATTGTTTACTTTTCTTAATCCTTCTGTGTGTTGTTAAAATTGTTTTTCTATTCTATTCTGTTCCATTCTATTCTATCAAGTTATAATTTTTTTTCATAACAAACTCCAAATGAGATTTTCCAGTACGTGGATTTGTCAATGATGTTTCGAATTAAATTATCTGAAATGCTGAATTAACTAATTTACCAAGTTTCGTGCCAATCCATCATACATTATACTAACCAATTAATTATTATCATTCTGGCGTTTTCTAGCAGAAACTTCCAGCCATCGTGACGACTCTGCTGCACTCACTTGAAGAAGACGCCCCGTAGGTGTATAATATACTAGCGGCCAGCCGCGACTTCGTCTGCGTGAAAAGTTTTTTTGCTATCCCTACCCCTGACAACATGTAAGTACCTATGTAAAATTTCATGATGATCGATTCAGTAGTTAAGACGTGAAGGTGTAACAAACGAACAAACAAACATGCAAACAAAAAAACAAAACAAACAAACGGACAAAGGAAGGATTAATATATGTCGGCGCAAAATCATAACAAACCGAGCAAGCGCATGGCGCCAGCCAGGCGGCGCGACCTGCGCGACACGCCGGCGCCAGCGCCATCGATCGATCGCCATTGTCTCGCCGCCCCGCCCCGTCGAGCCGAACACTATATAAAGCCTGCGCCGGCGCATAGCAATGAGTCGCTCTTCGGAGTCGACTCAATAAGGACTTGATCTTCTGGATCGTCCGCAACCCCATAACTACTAAAATCCGCTACTTGGTGTGGCTGGAGTCGCCTAGGATAGGACCGATCGTCTCAGATTGTCCGAATCCTTGTTAAGCCGACTTAATCAATCACGGAGTCGCCTAGGATAGGACCGATCGTCTCAGATTGTCCGAATCCTTGTTAAGTCGACTCAATCAATAGGGATAGGACCGATCGCTACAGATTGTCCGATTCCTTACTAGCTACGCTGCTGTTTCTTGCTAAAATCCACTTGATAAGAATAATCCGATAGTGTCCGAATTCTGACTGACTGCTTTGCTTTGTCCACGTTACGTACGTACGTAGTGTAATTAGCACTAGTACGGACTGATTATAAAATTAGCTGGTTGTACGATTATAAAATTATTAAAAAGCATTAAAGCTGATAAGTTTCTTGCGCCCATTCTTCTTGTCAGCTAAAAAAGTCTCGAATGGGTGGTAGAAAAATATAGACAAGCAAAAGAACTCACTTTCTAAGTTTAATTAAATAAATCAATTATTCTCAGACCGTTTATAGTTATTTTACCCAACCTGATCACTTATAAGTAATCGTTTAGGTAGGTAGTTTCATATGATGAATTCAACAGATCCCCCTACACATAGTTTTGATCTCACATCAGAAGTGGGATCGCAATCCTTGCGATCCTCTATTTCTGAACCTCCAGGAACAGCCGAGGTTAGCCTGGCTGCTGTCGCGCCCCTGAATTTTTTTTTACTCATATAATGGCATTAATGATGAATTACAATCTCATAATTTCCGACATTTATTTTCTATCGACTTACTGATTGACATCTATTCTACAGTGGTCTAGTAAGTAGTGCATGCACACATTGCACACACGAAGCACGTTTAACTAAAATTCACCGAATTTCATGAGTTTCAACTTAGAAATAGAATATTGGAAATAGGAGCATCCATCATGCAGATTTCATTAGTCGAAATCTTTCTCCTCTGACTTTTCTGTTTATTTCAACTTAGAAATAGAATATTGGAAAGAGAAAAGCATCCATCGTGCAGATTTATTTAGTTGAAATCTTTCTCTTATGACTTTTTCTGTTCATGAGTTTCAACTAAGAAATAGAATATTGGAAAGAGGAACGCATCCATCGTGCAGATTTCTTTAGTTGAAATCTTTCTTTTAGGACTTTTTCTGTTCATGAGTTTCAACTAAGAAATAGAATATTGGAAAGAGGAAAGCATCCATCGTGCAGATTTCTTTAGTCGAAATCTTTCTCCTCTAACTTTTTCTGTGCATGAGTTTAAAACTTAGAAATACAATATAGGAAAGAGAAGCGCATCCGTCATGCAGATTTCTTCAGTTGAAATCCTTCTCTTCTGACATTTTCTGTTCATGTTATTAACAAAGATCATGAATAGCTAATAGAAGAACAATATCGTGATCTAAAACTTAGGTCATTGAACAATAAATTTCAAAAGCTACTTAGAAATTCATACAATTACGTCAGGTGTAGGCCGAGCAAATTGTCAAGTCGAAAAAATTTACTTTTTGAGGTGTTAAGGAACTTAGACAATGATCCGGTACCTTGTACGTGTCGGACCACGACAAATTGCTCATGATCAACTTCAACGCACTCCAAATCTTGGTCAGCAAGTAACCGTGTCGGCTGAAGTACATGCAGATAATCATGACTACAGTACGCCATAATGAAAGTAGCACGACTAGAAGAAAGAAAGAAAGAAGAAAGAAATAAAAGAAAAAGAAAGAAAAAAGAAAGAAAGAAAAAAAAAAGTTCTCATTTTCAGCAACCACTTTTTCTTCTTCAACGATCTTTTACAGACACAGCACCTGAAGCTATTACAGTTGCAATATCTTTCGAATTTATCCAAGATGATGTGCCAAACCCAGAGAACGCTGCCACAAGTTCCACTGATACCACACCAGATGTTGATGAATCTACACACACAGCCTTAGACACGCAATAGATTCCATCGCCCGGTGAGCGTATTTAGTTATTTTTACTTAACAACTTATTTTCCTTCCTTTTTAGAGCCCCTGTGTAACACGGTTTTAGAACCCAGAACACAGCATCAACCCACCTTATTCCTTATAGCCCCTGTGTAACACGGTACTGAAACCCAGAGCACAGCATCAGTTGTCCATTTTTTCTAACCTCCTGTGTAACACGGTTGCGAAACCCAGAGCACAGTGACTACAATCTACATGTGTAACACGGTCAAGAACCCAGAGCACTACATCAGTCTTCAAATTTTTTCAAACCCCCTGTGTAACACGGTTCCGAAACCCAGAGCACAGTATCAGTATTCAAAATTTTCCTAACCTCCTGTGTAACACGGTTTCGAAACCCAGAGCACAGCATCAGTATTCAAAATTTTCCTAACCTCCTGTGTAACACGGTTTCGAAACCCAGAGCACAGCATCAGTATTCAAAATTTTCCTAACCTCCTGTGTAACACGGTTTCGAAACCCAGACCACAGTGACTAACAGTGTAACACGGTTAAAGAACCCAGAGCACAGTATCACCCTTCCATATTTTTCTAACTTCCTGTGTAACACGGTTCCCAAACCCAGAGCACAGTAGCAACTTGTGTAACACGGCTGATAAGTCTAGAGCACAGTACCTAATAAAATTCTCTGAAGTGTAATAAAGTGTCATTTGTCATGAAAAAATTATATCGAGCCCTTTAAGGCTTCACAAGTTAGAGATACTTCCAGAATATTTTCGACTTTCAGGATACTGCTGTTGCAGAGCACGCAACAGATGTCAGAATGGCCGTGTCGGCGCAAAATCATAACAAACCGAGCAAGCGCATGGCGCCAGCCAGGCGGCGCGACCTGCGCGACACGCCGGCGCCAGCGCCATCGATCGATCGCCATTGTCTCGCCGCCCCGCCCCGTCGAGCCGAACACTATATAAAGCCTGCGCCGGCGCATAGCAATGAGTCGCTCTTCGGAGTCGACTCAATAAGGACTTGATCTTCTGGATCGTCCGCAACCCCATAACTACTAAAATCCGCTACTTGGTGTGGCTGGAGTCGCCTAGGATAGGACCGATCGTCTCAGATTGTCCGAATCCTTGTTAAGCCGACTTAATCAATCACGGAGTCGCCTAGGATAGGACCGATCGTCTCAGATTGTCCGAATCCTTGTTAAGTCGACTCAATCAATAGGGATAGGACCGATCGCTACAGATTGTCCGATTCCTTACTAGCTACGCTGCTGTTTCTTGCTAAAATCCACTTGATAAGAATAATCCGATAGTGTCCGAATTCTGACTGACTGCTTTGCTTTGTCCACGTTACGTACGTACGTAGTGTAATTAGCACTAGTACGGACTGATTATAAAATTAGCTGGTTGTACGATTATAAAATTATTAAAAAGCATTAAAGCTGATAAGTTTCTTGCGCCCATTCTTCTTGTCAGCTAAAAAAGTCTCGAATGGGTGGTAGAAAAATATAGACAAGCAAAAGAACTCACTTTCTAAGTTTAATTAAATAAATCAATTATTCTCAGACCGTTTATAGTTATTTTACCCAACCTGATCACTTATAAGTAATCGTTTAGGTAGGTAGTTTCATATGATGAATTCTTCAACAGATCCTCCTACACATAGTTTTGATCTCACATATAACATACTTACCAACAGTGGGTAGTGGGTTCTGTCCATTCTCGAAGGATTGCGCGGAGTCCTCCATCATGACGTCATTGATCTGCTGCGCCCACTTGATGACGACGCCCTCGATGGCGCTCTTCAGGTACAAGTCCACCTCGTTGCCCTTCTGCACCTCTTTCTCTGCATCATGCACTAACTCGACCCCGACCGGCATTGGAAGCACTGTCTGCCCGTTTACTTTGCCTTTGACCTTTGAAGTATTTTTTTTCTTATTTTTATTTATTTTATTTTTTAAGACTTATACATTGAATTTAATAAATTTCTCAAAATGAAATTACCTATATAATGCGACACAAATGTAATGCAGTATTGTCGGGTCAATTTTCCGTTGTTGATATTCAGATTTCCTTTGATTCGTGTTATGAAAGAACGTTTTCATTTCAGTTAAAATTGCTATTATTTTTATTTACAATCTTTACAATATGGATGTGGATTGGATGGATATGATTTATAATAGTATTAATTAACTAATTAATCTACAAAAGTAATATAAAAATATTTTTTGTTGGCCCATGTCGAAAAATGTTCAGTTTCATTAGTAAAACGCTTTCAACAAAATTGAAACGATGATGCTAATAATAATGGATGCTTAAGATATCGACTTCACCTTTTTTAATAAAAGAGTGAAAAAAGCTTAGGTATACCTACCTCATAAACGGTGCTTTTCAGATTATGGATTTGTTTGAGTATATCTTGAGAAACCACGAGAGGCCATCCTTCGTGGTTCAGGGGGTTAGACAGCAGGGGGACGAATACCTCGTCCACAAGAGACGCTAGTTCATCTATGAGCCTTGGTGCTAAGTCACCTAGGAATAGAAAATTCAAATAGTATTATCTCTAGCGTCAAATATAAACTCAAACAAAATTATTAATTTACGCTCGGGATTCGAATCTGTGATAATGATCGTTCGTTTTGCTTCATCACCCATCTTTTTGATCATTAGATACTCGTAATTAACCTTAACTTAATTGGGTTTGGGCTATTCAGTGCCCAAAATGAAACACAATAAATTCCTAACAATAATAAATTGAAAGTGATTAATTAATCACAAAAATTAAAATTAAGTAGGTACCGTATTTTTTGTGTTCTTTCACTTTTGCGTACTGCATTCCACTGTGGTTTATCTCAATAAATTTACACTTTGTAATAACAACAATCGTAGTAAAAGTATCGTCAATATTTGATGCAAAATCAAAAAAAAACTGTTTGTATTTTTAATTACAACTTTAATTTAAATTAATTTCACTTCAATACATTAATTTTAAATTTTTGCTTACGGTTCTTTTAATTTCTTTGTCGTTCTTTCTTTATTATTTTCTTACTGGCCGAAAGTGTAATAAATAACTGGACCCATTATGTAATAGGCCCCATTGACCGCACTTACCAAATATAAGCATCTCAGAACAATTTTCCTTAGGAACCGCATCTGGTTTCTTCTTCACGAAGTATACTGCTTTGTTTTTCATATAACACGGAAACGAGACCACCGGCATAAGCTGGTTGGCGTGGGTCAAAACCACCACCAGGAGTAAAGGCAGCGGCTTGTCCATGAAATCTTTCAGAATGCTCCTGTATTCCTCCGAACCTAACACTCGCAGCCATTTTTCCGGCTTTAATTTCAAAGCTTTTACTGTGTATGATCCTACAAATTCGAAGCGAGGGTCTTGGTTGGAGGAAGGTGATGATGCTTGCTCCATTTTTTACTAGGTCTGGTCCATTTTTTGAGCTTTTTTTTTATTCTTAGAGGCCCTATTGCCCGAACAGTCGGGCGGTCTTTGAGCGCCGCTGGGAATGGCAGAGCCTGGCAAACGGCAAGTCACGCAAAGCAAGACAGCAACCCATTAAGGAACGATGTCTCCTTTGTAACGAGCCTTCAGGCGGGCTTTACTAAAATAGAATTATGGTAAGGTGTACACAACAAGTTTTGGTATGTTTTTATTGTACTTAGTTTTTTGAGCTTTGTTACATACGTTTTATGTGGTTGCTTTATTTGAAGCTTAAATTGAAGCTTATAGAGCTACTGAAGAATTTTAAAATAAAAAAAAACATTTTATTATCTTAGTTCGTTGATATATGACTTCATACTTACCACCTAATCTCCGAAATTCCAAATCCCAAAATGTTAAGTATCTTATCTATCACCCTATCGCCCCATTCTTACATACTTACCTATTAAAATAGATGCTTTACTTTTTAATCCTTTTTTTCGAAGGTACTTTAGGTACTTTACTTACCTATCATTAAACCTAAGTTACTCACCTACCTACTATGCGCGCCTAATAAGAATACTTTAGTATCGACAACTTCACGGCACTGGACAATTTTGTACTACCAGCAAAAAAATTAATGATCGTTCGCCATGCCGATCGTTGCCAGCAAATATAAAAGTCATGTTTTTATATATTTTATTTCTTTTTTTGCACATCCCTAAACATTATGAAGTTACCAAGAACCAAGATTGCAGTTTGACAGTACTATATTCTTATTTGGCGCGCATAGTACTTATTTTTTTTTCCTGCCTACCAAATAAAACTCCAGACCCATGGGTTCGATTAGAAGTATAATTTGTGGACAGTACCTACATTGCAAAGTGATAGGCGGGTAGGCGCGTGCCAGGCGATCGGCGCGCCGCCCTGCCGCCCGCCCAGATGACACTCGCGACGTCGCGTCGCCAATAAGGTCACCTGTCACTCGAGTATGGTACGAGAGAAAGGCAGAAGCGATGAATCATAGTTTGCAGGACTTATTTGGTTCAATCGGCGCATTGTAATCAGGGAAAAATAATCACATCGCATTGGCTTTTCCTATTTTTTAACGATAGGCCTTTTCTTTTAAGATATATAAGGTCCTTCTTCAATAGTGCACGAAATTTTAAGGGGTCAATGTACTGATGCATACAAACAACTTTTACTATGGCACCAACATTGAAATCGGGAAAAAAAATCTGCCATAGAAAATTTAAAATCGAATAGATCAAAATATATGGGCTAGCTGATTTTGTTTTTGCGATTTCAATGTTGGTGCCATAGTAAATTGTTTGTATGCACGAGTACATTGACCCCTTAAAATTTCGTGCACTATTTAAAAAGGACCTTATATACTGTAAGATTACTTACTCGATCAGCCTTCACTATCAGCACACAGATGACATCAGAATACACATAATACATAGTAACACAACGTAACGTAACACATAGTACCTACCTACTAACGTACCTACCTATACTTTTTGTAACTATTACCTACCATTTAGATACAACTTTTCTATGTAAGTGCTAATCTCTTGTTGCTTGCACAGTCGTGCACAGTTAAAGTTACTTAACTTTACGACTAAGTAAATAAAGTGCTTAAGTCACTTTATATTGCCATAGTTGAAATAAATAAAAAATCTGCGCTTTGTGCAAGTAAATCCAATAAAATAAGCTCGATTAAGTACATATTAAGTAAAAAGGCTTTGTTATTTTATTTGCATTTAAATTCTACGACATTTTTTTTATATGATGCATTATTGTGTTTCAGTTAACAGAATCGCTACCTACATATTATTATAAAACCAAAGTCCCTCGCCGCGTCTGTCTGTCTGTTCTCGATAAACTCAAGAACGGATTTTCATGCGGTTTTCACCAAATGACAGAGTGATTCCTGAGGAAGGTTTACGGTGTATAATAAGTTGAGGTTTTATGTAAATTGGTAGAAATATGACGATAATTGTTGAAGAGGTCGTCAAAAATTAAGCCGACTTGAGCTTGCATCGAAAACGCTGCAAAAACTTCTGAATCATTATTATAATAATGGAGCAGTTTCCTAGTTTTTTTTAATTCGCTATTATTAAAATTAATAGGCCCAAATTATCTCTAAAAAATCAAAAAGTTACAGGACGTGAAAGTTACGATTTTAAGATAATTTCGCTCATCGGGAACCGGTCGCCTGACGTCATCTACGGAACATCTCCAGCGGCCGGCCGCGCCACAGGTCGGATGACGTCACGCCCTTACAATCGCATCGCGCAAAAATTCGTCAACTTAAATTATTTATTACTCTGCCATTTACCACAGTACATATATAAGTTTTTCAAACAGTATAGGAGCTCCATAGAAACGGTCGAATTTGACGGCTGACGTCACTCTAAGAGCTCTAAGCAAAGTTCGCAGTACTTTAGTCGGGGTTGTCACATCGCGTGTATTTGTTCACCGAGACTATTGTTACTTACTTTTATTGATTCGCTAAAATGATTCGTCAGAGTAAACGATATTGTGCTGTCTACGGATGTTTAAACTCATCTGAATTTTCATTATTTAAACTTCCTGCCGTTGTTGAAAGGTAAAATGTTTTAAATAATCGAACCTGTAAAATGTATCATCGATTGGGTTTGTGTGCTCGACTTGTGCTCCATTAAAAATCTCAACTATTTACTTAAAAGTAATAAAATAATAAAAAATAATTAAATAATATACAGTAACGTTCAAATTATGAGCTCGGAATATAACCAACTGGATATTCCCGGAAAAAAACACTATTTTATGTTTCCGGTTATCTTTAAAAAAAAATGTGCCGAACGTCACAACAATTGTTTAATTTTAAAATCTTATATGTAAAACCGGATGAAACTATCCAAAACGGTTCTGAAAGTCATTACCTGAGGTAAAGGGACTATAGCAAACATGTAGGTAGACATAAGATACCTGGTTGTACCATCGGCTGATTTTGTTTTATATGTTGAAAAAATGGATCAAATTTTTCGCCGTTGTTTCCAAAGCAAACATATAAATTGCAAAATATCCAAATTAATTTACGAAGAAATTAACAGAATAAGTTTTATACAGCCATGTCCTTGTTTCCCCATTATCTACTTAAAAAACCGACTTCAAAAAACTTACCTCTAAAAAGCAAGAAATAATATTCGTAATAATAAAAATACTTCTATTGAAGTCGGGTGGGGCTGGAGTACAGATTTCTATTTTTTTATTCTAACAGCCCCACCCGACTTCAATAGACGAACGACGTACTGCTTCCCGGAAACATCGTTCGCTTTAGTGTAAATACCTACTATTCGACGAGACGGCCGGAGAATGCCAACCCTAGCGATCCGACGGAGTGCAATGACAAAAGGGCCTAAGTGACGTTAGCTCTTCTACTGTTTGAAAAACTTATATATGTACTGTGCATTTACTGACGGATTTTTTTTTTCACTAGTATAATTAATTTAAGGCTAGATATATTTTAATTTTATGAAGTTAAATTTAGCAGTTTTAACATAATGAATCTTCTCCATTACGCAGAGTTTGCCTTTGAGCTACCTGTGGCCCTACCATGAGTTGATGCAAACTGTTTACGTTACCGTAAACTATCGGATATACTGCTCACAGTCAGTGCGAGTGAAAGAGACAAAACGATAGTTTACGGTAACGTAAACAGTTTGCATCAACTCATGGTAGGGCCACTGAACTGCATCTACGATCAGCTGCGCACGGAGCGCGTGCGCTGCATGGCGGTCATCCTTGAGAAGACCACGTCCGGCTACTACCCCTGCTTCAGCAGACTCTTCAAGAACATCGTATCAGGTGAGTTTTTAGACAAGAATATCAACCTGTTTAACGACCTAACCCTTAATTGTCAAAATATCAGGGAAGATATTTCAATTGAATGTCGAGGTAACTCCTCACATTGCTGAAATAATCCTGGCTTGCAGGGTAAGGTTGGGTGGGATAGGTACCTATACTAGAAGAAATTCGACGATGTATACTCAGTAGCTTAGCTGTCAGAGGACCGCACATCCAAAGGTCGCGGGTTCGATTCCCGTCCGAGAATAGGCATGATGACTATTTTTTTTATTTTATGTTACATAAATTACCTCTCAAAAAAAGAAACATTGGTAAAAGAATTAATTCGCTAGCATGAAAACTGCCCGAGATATCACAGTGTGAAATGCACACAAATGGACTCGCCCAAAAACGCTCCATACTAAGGCTTCCTAGTTATGACGTCACGAATAAGTAGTTTGTATGCAACACGTAGGAAATTTGTTCGGCAGCTATATTAAATATTGTGTTTATCAAAATAGTTTCTTAGACAAATTTGCTATACATTTTACGGACTAATTAAAGGTATCATTTATAAAATTTAATTTTATTTATTTAATTTAATAATTGCATACTTTTTAAATGGACTTGTCCACCCAACTTTGAAGGGTCATAAAATAAATAATATGCAATATATAAAACCAAGAGGTATACAAGCTACTCTAAAAGTTTAATATGTTTACGATTTTTATTATTATTTCGTTATTTTATTCATTAGTCATCATCCCTATTGATCTGGTGCGAGTGCGAGTCGTATTTTTTATAGTTATTGTATGGAAATTAAGCAATTTACCGTCTCCTATAAACTCCATAACTTTCAGCTTTGGCGGAGGTTCTAACTAAAAACAGTAGCTATTGGCTATAGCACTGACTTCAGCGCCAAGATGTCAAGTATGGGTGCGTTCAAGGCGATTTGTGAAGATCGGCTTTTGGGGACTCCTGTTTACTTTATTTTTGTGACACAGGCCTTCCTAATGTGTGTATAAGGAGGATGGACCATAACCCACCATGCAGGGCCCAATGTGGATTGGTGGGAGTTAACGAATACAAATGTAGTATGTATGTAGCCGAGACCAACGGCTTAACGTGCCTTCCGAAACTCGCGATAATAAATTGTTGGTCACCCATCCCATTACCGACCCTTGCAAAAGTTGCTTCACCTTCGCAATTACAGGGCCAAACCGTAAAGTATAGTTGCACTTCCTGAATTTACTGTTAAAAATAAAAATTTGCGGCTTATCATGTTATGGAAGATTTTAATGATTTTTTTTTATTATCCTAAATAACGACTCCTACATAATGCTCACAGATGATAAAATGGCATTCTAGTATTGGAAATTGCCTAAGGACCTAAATTTACTAGTTAATCGCAAACCCGATAATTATGTATTTATGTACCTAACCATGTAATAAAATATTAAGATGCTAGTAAAAAAAATGCTACTTTCTGCTTTACCATACTCAAAAGGCTAAATTAGACCATATTTATAGTGATCTTTCAATTTATCTACATCTATAAGTACTACAAGTTTTTACATTTATCTATTTCTATTGTATCCATCAAATTGTTAGACGGTAAGGGACTAACTAATCTAGGATTATAAAAAAGTAAAAGAAACCAACCAATAATTTTATAATACATTTATTGATAATGACAGCGATGGTTGACTCAAATACGCTACTTGGCAAAAATATTTCCACTAGAAGTGAACTATTCTCATATTTAAATATTAAATTCTCTTTATTTAATTATGCTTATGTGTTCATAGTAATGAAGACGCAACCATCAATCCTACCAAGTAGCTGCCTAATCCGATCATTACATGAAAATAATCATAATATAATATTTAATTTGTGTCCTATTTTTATAATACATTTTCAAGACTGGCAACACAATTATTAACCTCGTATTACACTATAATGAAACATGCATCGCGACTTCACAAAACTAATTACATTAAAAAATCATAAAAGCTCATGATTTGTTTTATCGACGGCAATAAATACAAAATGTTCTACATGAAATAATATAAAACAAATAATTTCATTTACTTAATAACTAATTGTTTAAAACAAAAGCACAGCACATTGTCAGCTTACTTTCTAATAAATTAAATTAGGACCTACCACACGCTGTTTACGAGGTCGCTATAGCCTATACCATGGTATAATAATGATTTTGTATTCTCCTCCCACAGATGGCCCAAGACTACGTCACGATACAGTGTTACCTGATTGGTCGTTGGACCGCATCGCAACATTTGATTGGTCGTGACGTAGTCATGGGCCAGCCACGTGGTCGGAAAGAGACTACCTGGTTTTATTCTACCATGGCCTATACTAGGAGCCCTAGTGCGATCACTGCCTCTACATATTCATACTTGCCATACTTAAGTCCTTCCTATAATTTACCCTCCTCCCTTGCATCCCGTCGCCCGTGCTCTACCGACTACTGGACAGAAGCACATCGAGAGTTTCAAATACATCCTACTATATTTCAAAGTATTATCAATATTTCTTTTAGATTGTTTACGTCGACTACACATTGAGCTGTCCCAGTTACGGCCAGTTTATTGAACTATAAATTTACATTCAAATGTCAAAAATCGCAAAATGCAAAATCAATGCCAAGTTAGAACAGTTAGAGATCTAACTAATTAGATACGACAACTACTGAAATTCTGCTAGAACAATAAATGTATAGAAAATATGGAATGTTTAAGTACGACAGTCTAATAAGCATTCAATAATGTTAATTATGATAATCTATACACGTGTGACATGTGACGTCAGTCAATGCTTATCAACTTATTTAGGAGGCGGTCCCACTACAGAAGCTTCTACAAAGTTTACACTTTAGTTTGAACGCTTATTTTATAGCCATATGGCTTACAATTTAATTTAAGACAGTCCTATCACCAAAACAGCTTGCAGTAGAACCGCGACCTTTGAAAATCGGCATTAAATTGTCGAGTGCACACGTCGAAAAAACGATTGAATATTTTTGATATTTTCGTATTATAACGCGATTAATTATATAATGTTAATGTAAATATACATATGTTTACAGGAATGGAGGCAAGTGCTACGATGAACGCTGAAAGTGGAACTTACAAACACTAGTATGTAAATAACGAGGCATTAAACTAACTGTGTACTTGTTTAGTGTACTTACGACATTACATTACTAAAAGGATGGAATATACATTAGGTGAGCTATAGTAAGCGCCCGGCGCGCCGAGCGCGGCTGTGGACATTCCCTAACATTCGAATACACGCGTCCTACGCCGCTAAGAATTCTGATAAATTTAAGTCACCGAAATTGCCAACATTCATAATACCGCACTTTCCAATCGTGTAACGAACGCCTATTACATTCGTTTCATTATTTTTACAGATCATCTCATCGATTTATTGTTCAAAAGTGGATGGAGATAATAAATTGAGGACAATTTATGTTTTCTAATAACACATTTTATATATTTTATTTTTATTTTACAGCGTGCTGATATACTAATTGCACACATTTATACACATATTCAGAAATACCTACACAACCTAATGGATATAAGTCTCTGGTTCGAGCGATAAGCGATATTATTTAAATAATAAGACTGTAAGATAATAGATTTGTCCTAGAGTATAAAACATTTTATTGCATTAAAGTATCAATAACATCACTGGTATCAATTTGATTATTATCTCGATTATATATTTAGCTCCTCCTATCGGTTCGTACTGACATTCGCTTATCACTTGGACCGCATGAGAAATGTCATCAATGATCTGGGATTTAGGATTTCCGTCAAATGGCAAGTGTACTAAGTACAAGTCTTTATAAGGACGAAGATGTAATATTGGACGATTTCATAAAAATTGGCTAAGGGTAAAAATCTAAGTCAAAATAAAAATATAAGTAATCTTTTGGTAAGGGCAAATTCGCGTGGCAAGAAACTATCACATTATACACTGGCAATCGTGTTACACACACAATATGAGCAATAAAATGTCGAAATTAAAGTACATTGTCGTTAGGAATCATTCGATTAATGATTTTAAGTTCGATTAAATGCGGTGTCTAAAGGTAAAACGGCGCAAGTCACAGGCTTTGTATTCCGCGTCGGGAACACAGAGCTGTGAAGCCATAGACAAAAGCATAGTCAATGAGTTAAAAATATATAAATAATTTACAATAACATCTAAACCACAAACTATACAGTAAAAATTCTATACAAATAATGCATCAAATCCTATCACCACCGATCACAAAATTTCATTGGTTTTGAAATTATCATGTTAAATAATTATAATGCACACACAAAAATACACATATTTACATCGAAATTAATTATTAAATTAAAATCACATAAATTCTCATTCTATTTACAAATATAAAATTTTTACGTCAACTAATAAAACCGTAGACTGATAGAAACATATAATTGTACCAATAACGATTGCGTGTGGAAACTTAGGAGATGTACCGTCGTCGTTCCATTGAGGGCATCAATGGGAGCGAGGCAATCTTATTTCCTCTAACACCCAACAACATTTATATAAAAAAAACAATAACAAACAAACGCATAAGATATTGCTTTACCGGAGGCGGTAATGTAGTCTCGTTCCCAATAAGCCGCATTCCCACGGTAACAAGGCCAAAATAAAAACCACAAAAAAAATATATTTACAAACTGGTAAAATTCATCACTAGAAACTGTACTCTAAATAATAATAGGCTCATTTCATAGCTGCCTATATTTTATGTCAATATCAATATATTTGTGACGCAATAAATATCAAAAAGAAAACAATATCGGGTCATTTTGAACTTACCATCCTTTCAAGGATGTGTACAGTCCATGAAACTAAACAAATAAGAGAATTAGAAACATGTGTCGAATTTCGCTACAAAATTTTGGTCATCCCATACTAAATTGGTCACATGATCTCTTTGATTTGTATGGATATGGATAGTCGTTTCTTTTACATATTTGACCCTGTGTTCCTTAGAAAAAGTTGTTCAGTTTCATGGACTGAACACGTCTTCAAAATTTGGATGGTGAATACATAATGACCTTGTATACACGAATAAGAATTCAAATTAATAGAAATAGTAAGTCGTATAAATAAGAGATCATATCATAAAAAGCAATTATTACAGTGGGACCACGGTTTACCGGGAATAAGTGTGAAAGAAATAACATCTATTAGATACGAAGCACCATACGCGTTACACGACTGCAACAAAAACATGAGTCAGTGCACGGGCGAGCCGCGGCCGCGCGTGCGGCTCCGTCGGGCGGGCTCCCCTATTTGCTGCGGGCCTTGCCCACCGCGTTTATGCTCTCGCCGCGACTCCGCGACCTGTGCAGGTTGTGTAAGCCGTCACCTGGAACAACGAAGTAAGTAATAATTTTATAGTCCCAATAAAAAACTTTACTAGTGAACTATTAGGGTTTCCAGCACTTTTATTAACTTGAAACCCTAATCGAGTACGTCACCGTTGAGACGACGAATAGGATGACGGTTTCCAGCACGTTTAAACGCGAATTAACTTGGAAACCCTAATGCAGTACGTCACCGTCTGAAACGTATTAAAGTATCCTTATAACGCTTGTTTAGCGGCTGGAGTTCTAACTCAGTTCGTCACAGCCTGCGAGGACATATTGATATAGGGTATGTGTCGTGTCCGAACCGTGCCCTGCATCTACAACCTTCTAAGTCACTTGTGCCCGGACACTGCCGTGTCTATAAACTCGTAGGTCACTTGTGCCTCGACCCTGCCGTGTCTACAACCTCGTAGATCACTTGTGCCTGGACCCTGCCGTGTCTACAACGTCGTAGGTCACTTGTGCCTCGACCCTGCCCTGTGTCTATAACCTCGTAGGTCACTTGTGCCCGGACCCTGCCCTGTGTCTACAACCTCGTAGGTCACTTGTGCCCGGACCCTGCCCTGTGTCTACATTCTCGTAGGTCACTTGTGCCCGGACCCTGCCCTGTGTCTACAACCTCGTAGGTCACTCGTGCCCGGACCCTGCCCTGTGTCTACAAACTCGTAGGTCACTTATGCCCGGACCCTGCCGTGTCTACAACCTCGTAGGTCACTTGAGCCCGGACCCTACCTTGTGTCTACAACCTCGTAGGTCACTTGTGCCCGGACCCTGCAGGCTGTGACTAACCGAGTTAGCATTTCCAGCCGGTAAACATGCGTTATAATCCTACTTCAATACGTTTCAGACGGTGCATAAGGGTTTTCTAGTTAATTTGCATTAGGGTTTTCTACTTAATTCACGTTTAAAAGTTTTGGAAACCCATTTCCAGAACTTTTAAACGTGAAGGAGACGGCGAATACGTCGTCCAGGTTTTTGAAGTCGGTTTTTTGTTTTTAAAACATTTTTTTATAATTACCTCTAATTGGTCCGCGTAGGTTTTTCTAGGATGCCCTTGCGCAATCGTTCCTTCCACATTCGCACAATATATCTCTTTCGTGATTCGCCTTTCATTCATCCTCTCTAAGTGACCAAACCACCGGAGCATTCCTTTCTCAATTTTTGTCACTATATCATTTTTCTTCTTCACTAGTGAGAAATCATTGAGTTACCCTTGCTGGTGGCCCGCTTGAGCTCGGTGTCGCGGAAGGCGCGCGCGCTGCGGCCGCGCCGGTCCTGCGCCAGCTTGTCGGGCCGCACGAAGATGCCGTGCCGCGCGCGACATTCGAAGTACCGCGTACCACCTACTGATCCGTCGTTTTTACCTGCAAATACAAAGTAATAGGAGTTCGGTGGCGCAGTGGTTTAGCGCCTGGCCCAGCGATTGTGGAAGTTAAGCAACGTTCGCATGGGTCGGTCATGGGATGGGTGACCAAAAATTTATTATCTCGAGCTCCTCCATGCTTCGGAAGGGACGTTAAACCGTTGATCCGGGCTGCATTTGCAGTCGTTAACACCCACCAAACCGCATTGGGTCCGCGTGGTGGGTTATGGCCCATCCTCATACCACCCATAAGGAAGGCCTGTGCCCCAGCAGTGGGGACATCAAAAATGGCTGATGGACAAAGTAAATCATAAATCATAAATCAAGTAATCCTCACTAATATTATAAATGCGCTGTCCGTTTGTTTGTTTGTTACGCCTTTACGTCTTAACTTCCTAACCGATCATCATGAATTTTTACATACACGTTGTCAGGGGTACAGAGAAGGGCATAGAGTACCTTTCATCCCGAAAAAAGAATTGTTCCCAAGAGATAACAAAAACAAAAAGACCAAGAAGCGGCGTAAGTAGTATTTCAATAAAGCTTTCCGGTCACGCTCGGCGTTCGGCGAGTGTACAGTACTGACCAGTGGGCGCGTCGAGGGCCACGCCCACCCATGGGCCGTGCGCGAAGTGCGTGGGCCCCACGTACGCCACCACGCCCGTGCTGTTGCTAGACGTAGAGTAGTGTGCGAGTGTACAGTACTGACCAGTGGGCGCGTCGAGGGCCACGCCCACCCATGGGCCGTGCGCGAAGTGCGTGGGCCCCACGTACGCCACCACGCCCGTGCTGTTGCTAGACGTAGAGTAGTGTGCGAGTGTACAGTACTGACCAGTGGGCGCGTCGAGGGCCACGCCCACCCATGGGCCGTGCGCGAAGTGCGTGGGCCCCACGTACGCCACCACGCCCGTGCTGTTGCTAGACGTAGAGTAGTGTGCGAGTGTACAGTACTGACCAGTGGGCGCGTCGAGGGCCACGCCCACCCATGGGCCGTGCGCGAAGTGCGTGGGCCCCACGTACGCCACCACGCCCGTGCTGTTGCTCAGACGCAGAGACACGCTCTCTCCTACTGTCATCCACTCGGGGACGGTGATCCCGCGCCCGCCTTCTAACGCATCATCTGCACAACAATATAAAAGTGAAACATTCAACCTTATCCTTGTTGAAAATCTGTCAAAATATGGCATAGATTTTATACACATTACCACTCATGATAAAGTGTTACGGTTACCTGATTGGTCGTTTGAAACGCATTCGCAACATTGATTAGTCATGCGTGACGTAAAAGCCAATCACGTGACCCAGCTGTCAAGGGAAGAGAATACCTTGTTTTCTTGGATCATGTCACCACTTAACACCAAAAAAGTTATTTACAGCTGCCACACATTGGGCCACTTATCGCGGCCACTAAACGCGACCACTAGTAGCTCAGTCAAGCCACTAGACGCAGCCGGCAACTGTAGCCGAGTGCGCGCGCGATGCAAGCGATAATCGCGGCCACAAGTAACGCGCGCGGGCGACTCCAGCAGCTTGTCGCTCGAACGCGCCCACTCGATCGCCCGGTTTGCGCCGATACTATACAAAATGTATGAAAAAACTCATCAGTAGCAGCTTGCCGCGACTAGTGGCCCAATGCGCGCCAGCTGTAAGTGTCACAATACGTTACCGTCGCCGATCCGCTCGGTGGAGGAGGCAGGGGTGTCGCGTAGATTCTTGTGTGTTACAAGCGGCGCGGTGGACGGCTCTATGGCCGAGCGCGGCCGCGCGCCGCGACCCCGCGCCCCGCCCGCGCGTCTCCGTACCACCTAGTATATCATACAATTATAGCATTTTAATTTTGCGTTCATCAGACCGATAGGCTCAGTTTATGAACTTAGCCTATCGGTAATAATAAACCAGTGGCCCTACCATGAGTTGATGCAAACTGTTTACGTTACCGTAAACTATCGTTTTGTCTCTTTCACTCGTACTGACTGTGAGCAGTACATCCGATAGTTTACGGTAACGTAAACAGTTTGCATCAACTCATGGTAGGGCCACTGTAGTCTTACAAAAAATGACCTAAAAACGTAAAACGCGATACATTTTTGGTATGTTATTTGGTCTCCTTAGGGGAGTGTAAAACTACGTTTTGCGAGCAAAAAGAGTTGTGCTACCTGTCTCGTTGTCAAAAACTGCAAAAAAAACCAGTTTGTGCAGTTCAATTCATAATGAATGGGCTTTTGACATTAGTTGCTACTATCATTTTGAAAGTATATTAAATTTGGAACAAAGCCAACCCACAGCTCCGTATGTCTAATAGTTTTTGAGATACCTATAGTGCTTGAAAAATTTACACACACCGGCACATCTAACCGCCCACACCATTATTTTCATAATCATGCTCACCTCACAGTATCATAAATAAAAAAGGTTGTGCATCTTTGCAATGATTTGTATGTTTCTAGATTAGTAAGGTGCATTTTTTTATTTATTTATTTATTTGTTCTGTACACACACAATTACAAACAGAAAAGAAATGGACAGAAGAATTGTACAAGGGCACAACTTATTTCAAATTGAAATTTCTTCCAGCAGGCCCGGGACAGGAAAGAATATTGAGAAGGGCAGACAGTGTGTACATCAAAAATATTTTTTTTTCTAATAAGAATGTCAAATAAGTAGAGCCACCTCTCGTATAACGCTTACAAAGACCTTCAGCAATAACTGACCTTCCCCGCAGGCAGTTGCGTCTTGACGGGCGCGTGGTCGGGCCCGGGCGATGCGGAGTCGCTCTCGCCCACGGACGACGCTTCACGACTCCTTTCGTGGCTCGATTGCTCGGAGCTCACCGACTCGATTTCCGCTTCACCTACAAACAGGTTAGTTTTGTTCTTACTTCTTGAGAAAACTGATGACGTAATGACCCTTGTGTTCAACCAGTGATTGTATAAGATGAGTGACTCACTTTTCCCTATCATAAACAATTATGTCTATGATAATTAGTGCACGAACTAAACGTATGTTGGGTCGGCGCGGCGTGCAAGCGATTTTAACCTTAGGAGTGGTTAAGCTGTTGCCTATGATACTTTGTCTATTTTAAAGCAAAAATATTGTGCTGCTGATATTGTGTGCTTTTGATAATATAATGGCCAACTAGACGGAGATCCTTTATTAAGTTAGGTATCAAAATAATACAGGGACTTTTTATATTCACCATCCAAATGTTCAGTCCATGAAACTGAACAACTTTTTCTAAGGAACACATGGCCAAATATGTAAAAAAAACGACTATCCATACAAATCAAAGAGATCACGTGACCAATTTAGTATGGGATGACCAAAATTTTGTGGCAAAATTCGACACATGTTTCTTGAAGAAAGCTGTTTAGTTTCATGGACTGGGGGGGTATTACAACCTCTTAAAACTTGCCAGGTTTATGAATTGCTATAGTTACATCTCTTTCTCGCTGTATAGCAAATAAAAGAGATAGATTGATAGCCAGTCAGAAAACTGCCAGGAAATAAGAGGTCATAATACGGCCCCAGGACCTTGTCCTTGAAATTTGGATGGTAAGTTTAGAATGATTCTGTATTAGTTAAAAATACGTGCTTACCAAACGACGACTCGTGCAGTTCTCCATTCATATGCATCGGGTCAGCAACACCCTTGTTCAATTGACTAGACAGAGTGTAGCTTTCCACCGGCAGAGCTCCCAACGGATCGACCAACACATCCACCGCGTGCTCCACCGATCGATCGACCGACAAATCCTTCCCCGCGTCCTCACAATCTCGTAAGAACGGGTTGATCCGATTCCTAGATCCGGGGGTCAATACCGGTGTCTTAGCTTTCTCGTATGAAGTGTCGTCCAACTCGTTTTTGGACTCGACTATCTCGTTCTTGAGTTCTGTGATGTCGTTTCTGAGTTCCGTGATCTCGCATCGTAATCCCGCGACGGAATTCTTGGTCCGGCTGAGTTGTGTGTACTCCATGGTTTTGTCGAAGTCTGGGGTATCATCAACTGACATGCTACGTATTGAGAGCGTATCATCGTTGGTCAGGTTAGTTGATGATACTGCTTGGGAACCTGAAATTTTGATGAAATATTAGTTGTATTACCTCACCCATTTTGTGCTGATGCTGTTTGGTAAAATAAAATAGTTATATAACAAAACTTCTTTCTTTAGTTTCATTTTGAAAATAAGTTATACGCCGGTCTGGCAAACTGTCTCTGATATTATAGAATTTGTCATTACAACAATAGTTTTGCTGAATGGAATACTAACCATAGCCACTGGATGATATCGAGGGAGAGTTCTTGCTCGGAGCTCTTTCACAGGCCAGCTCATGTAAGGAATCTAGCGTCTTTGACGTGGGCAAGAAACCTCGAGGCGTGGCGCGAGATCGTGGGCGCTAAAAGAAAGAAAGATACATGCAGAAAGAAAAACAATAACATTTTGTTTCCAATAAACAACATATTTTTAAAGCAGTCACAGAAAAAAATACCTTAACACTTCGGTATTAAGAACTGGTCAAATGTATAGATTTATTGATATAACTTGAAGATTTCATATTATGAGACCGTATACGTTTGGCCGTTTTCAGATAACTTCCTGAAACGATAACCTTTTTTTCTTCAGCAACACTTTACTGAAATATATGTTAAAATGTCCGTAATCTTATATTGCAAAAACACACAAACACACAACTTCTAACCCCAAACGCATATACCGCTTCCGTTCCGTTCCGTCCGTCGTGGGCGTAGGTAAAAAGTGGCCGGATTTTTTTTTAAATACGCACTCAGATTTAAGAAATCTTGATAAAACCTGAAAGGTGCAAGCGAGAGCGGCAAATCATATACGGCCTCTTGAGCTAAAATTCGAATAATATCATAGTAAAATCATACGTGTGATCGTGGCGTAGACAGTTCGTCTGTGGGCGCGGACTCCGGCTCGGAATGTGAATCGTCATCGTTCCTGCGGCCCGGCTCCTCGTGCAACGTGGTCATGCGCAGCCCTAGCTTGCCACTCGCTGGGGACGCTGTAACCGCATTTACTGCGTTAATAATAAGCCTCATATTAGCATGGATCTAGGTAAAAAAAACTAGCAGCCTAAAACTAGAAACAAAAAATAGCGTATAACTAAAATTAAGAGTAATGATGTAAAATAACGCAGAGGACATTATGATGTTACAACTATTCTTGTATCTATCTTTTTTCAACAATACTTTTGTCAAAATGAGCTTATATCGATATAGCTTTCATATGCATATTATTTTAGTTCAATGTTTATTTTCAAAACACAAGTTGGTGTTAAGATTATATTTTACTAATGTTACAAATAAGAGTAATAAATGACATAACAACATTCTCAAATTATGCTTTTCATATGATTCTGTTTTCAATAAAATCGTAAATAATAATAACAAATAAATAACAAAAATACCAACGATACAAACACAATACTAAGATATTTTATACAACTCAATAATATTTGCACGCATATCTTTGTTGGTCTGATCGATATTTTCTAACTAAACACAAACATGTTTCACCTCAAGCGAGGCGCATGCGTGTAATGAATGATTCATGCCAACACTTTAAACCATTCGCACTTTCAATTGAGTTTTAACGAGAAACGCATCGTTATTCCACGCTGCCCGTACAATGTTATGATCGCATAGATTCATTGCATTGTATAAAATAATAATTATAAATATGTAAGGACCAAAGTCTAAAAACGCATCCAAAGTACGAGTGGGCAGTGTCGCATTAATGATGTGTCGCAAACAAAAATAACCAATAAATATAATAGAAAAAATACTAGAAAAAATTGACTCACCCATAGCAGCTCAGACGGATCCCGTCTGAGCTGTGAGCTGCTATGGGTGAGTCGATTTTTTCTAGTATTTTTTCTATTATATTTATCACCTTAATATAAAAATAGCATTGTGAATGCCAAAACTCAAAAAAATCAATAAAAATAACCAAATTCAATTGAAAATCACACCGGTTTCAACTTCATTCCGTTCAATATAAAAATTATAATATATGGTTGAAGGAGTTTGATATTCATTAAATATCGTCATCTGTTGGATTATTAGTGATTTGGATGAGTAACAATAATATGCTACCTATTCATTACAACAGGTGAGGTAGCCAATAATGGCAAAAACGTCTATAAACAAACCAGCTGTAGTATAGAGTTATTTTAAAATGTGGTAAGTACTTATTTAATAGACAAATAGCAATCGTCGATCTCAATTTGTGGTACTCGTATAACAAATACAAGAACATTTACATACTCTTCATTATATCGAACGGAAGTCGCAACAAATCAAACTGAAAGAAACGTGAACGAAAAAAAACTGTTAGAACAAGCGAAACTAGTGAATCTACAGCTGAATATCTGACGTACACTTGTTGGGCGTCTGCAGTCGTAGTGAGTTCAGGTTCAAATTCAAGTTTAGGAACGTTGGCCGCGCTGCAAGAGAAATATTTATCAATCTGTCAGTACAACACACATTTTTTACAAATAGGGCTTACAAACATCACCTTCTATGATTTTGGGAGACCAAAGTTAACGAGCAGGAATTGACAAAATTACATTACCTGATGAATTAAATAATATTTTTACAATGGATTCAAGTAAGTAATTTAATCACAGTAGTTTAATAGAACATAGGGTATTCATATGTCGATTTCTTTATGTACTTAAGTTGTTATAATTTTATTACAAAATTGAAGTCAAAATGCTTATTACACTCCAAAGTAAAATTGCTGCATCAAAAAATTAATAAACATATTTGTGCAGAATATTGATTATTGCAAGTGACATTCCTAGACAAACACCTACTATGTAGTTACTTATTAAATACAAATCAACAATTTACATTATCACAGACATCGTTACTTCACAATACATATTTCTAGACCATGCTTTCCTTACTTAATATGTTGGAAACATTTTACATCATCAATTACTTTGCATATACTCGCTACTTTTTCATGCACTCTTTACCTAACACATACACACAAACCTAAAATTTAATTTCGAATCTATTTCTACAGTCACATATCTACTGTTACAGATAGAACTGCCCTTTAAGTTTTTATTCCATACTTTAACATTAATTAGTGTTAAAAAATATATTGTTACTTTGGCTGTATCTCATTTCGACCTATCAACTTTTCTATGATCATAAATGTATGTTAAGCAGTCTTCGGCTTCGGTAATAAAACTATTCTCAAAGCATTCTTATCGCTTCTGAAACCCATAGCATTAGATTTACAAAGAGGAAAGGAAATAAAGGATTATACAGGGCATGCTTGGTTCATGCAAATGAAAGAGACACGCAAACAAACAGAGAGATAAACACAACGACAGAAGCTAGCCCGATGCTTGAAGCTTTTAGGTAATTTCACTCACTATTAGCCAATTATAGGGACTAATTTTGTATCTATAGATTGATTGTATAATTATTTATTAAGTAATTATTTTTTTTCTCAATTGCTCAATCTTTTTCTTTTTTCGGCAAAGCGTACTTACGAGTACAATTAAGTCACGTAACAAGTTTAGTTGAGGCTTCGCACTGTTTGGCACTCGAATTATTCGAAAGTTTGAACTGATTAGTTTAGTACAGTTGAAAAAAACTATTTGTTTGTAAAAAAATCTATAAAAAGCTGAAAACAGAATCACTGTTACTATACTTACTATATATCATTTTAACTTTTAGTTATACTAAAATTCATATCCAAACTTTCGAGCAAACGACTCTATAACACTAAAGTATTAATAGGTAAACCTAATATCAACGAGTATGAGTATGTTTCACCTCGCCTCATCACTAAACCTCATTATAGATTTTTGAAATTACAGCCAATTAACACAAAAATAATGTCGTCAAGTAACAATAACCACAACACATCTATGGACTCCCATTATTTATGTTGCATTAAACATTCGCCTAATAATTTCGCCATACATTGCCATTCCGAGTCAAGACCATAGTTGTCACTGTTTACCTGATAGGAACGAGCCTGAAGGTAGCGGGGATTGAGATAAAGAAAATACAGCGTTAGTTTGAACCGACTTCAAAGGATTATGTTATAAAAATTCTGTTTTTTTTTTTGGGTTAATGTGAAGGTGGAATGCTGATACACAATATCTATAAAAATACTGTGTCAAATCTTAATAATATAAAAACATGTTTATACAATTTAATGTTATCAAAATTCCAACTTCTTGAATAGAATGTATAAGTAAGTAAAACGTTTAAGTTAAATTTAGGAAAAGATATAATCAAATCTCCACCCGATGATACTTCAGGAAGTGAAAAAGAAGAAATGGGTACAGATAAAGACAGAGATAGTTTGATTGAGCCATAGCATTGCCACAAAGCAAGTTGAAATAAAAATGTAACCGTGAAGTTATGAAGTAGATGTTGTTATAATATGGTTATAGTGAATGTGATCTGCCTACTAATTTGTTTATGGATGACTTTTCAAGTTTCTGTTTGCATTTATCGAATACTCTAGAAATGTTACTTCTGTCAATTAAATACTAGGTATGCTAAATACCTATACTATATAGTCGTGCATCGTATATATAAATTAGTACTAACTGCTAAAATCTTCATGAATACCCATACTACTAGGTGCACTAATCTCGTCTAAATACCGTTAAATACATATCTGAATATAATATATAGAAAGCATCGTCTGTGATGTATCTTAAACTATAATGCAAATGTGCTAACTTGATTTACTGACAATTGATAAACTATGTGTGGGTCGTATGGATGACTGAAAAGTAGAAAGTGAATAATATCGGAAAGAGGAGTGTATCTTTTGTCGTATACAATACTGTAAGAAAGAGGATAATTAACACGTCCTATTTTTAAAAGATATCGTTAACAATTATTTTAATTCACAGAGAAATCTTGTGCCTTGTGAAATTTACAGTTATCTACAAAATACAATCGGAAAATCTCCTACAGAAAGTATAATAAACAATATACTACATAATCAAAGTTTTGATTACAAAGAAAGTTCTGTTTCAAATCTTCCTTATATCTCTTATTCCTAAAACAATTTCCACAGTACTTTTTTTGGGCACAAGTAGTTCCTAACGACATTCAGACTCACCTAATCCAAACGGCTTGGTGGGCGTCACAATGTCGGGGTCTCCGTGCGCGGGCGCAGCGTACGAGTGGCGGTGGATGGGACGGCGCGGCGCTTCATCGGCCAAGTCCGCCACGCTACCCGACCGCCCGCCCGCCAGCCCCGCTAGGCATTCCAGCGACGAGTCCAGTCGCATTATCTAGGTAACCCACGGTTATGTTAGAAAATGAAGTTGAATACAAAATGACTTGGTTTTTATATTTGCCCCTCATTCGACAAATTATCAATTTACAACAAAGATTTATCAACTTTTTCTCTCTACAACAAAAAAATAGAGTAAAAGTAGTTTGAGAAAGAAAGTATCTGCTAATAAAACTTACTTTTATTTTAAAACGGAACAGATTTTTGCTGTTAGCATATATAATGATTTAGCACTTGCATAATATTACAGAATTATTTACAACACAAGAAGTGAAATAAGCTTAGATATCCCTGCACCATTTTTCACACACCATTTTCATACAAGACCTTGAATGAACTTGAATTGAATAACAATTCATGACCTCCAAAAGTGCAAAGATATATTATTGTATGTTCCAGGAAGGTGCCATTTTCAGTACTACTCCCTAAACACTTAATGGTGGTTCTTATAGTGGTTTTATTTGGCATAATATTTTTTTGCATATATTCTAAAGTGGAAAATCAACTACTTATAAATAAAAAGTAAGTAATTTTGTAAAAATACAGAAGTAAATTAAGAACAGAGCTTAGCAACTAAATGGGTATGTTTTACAAAAAAAAATAAGAGTTTTAAATAAATAAACATTCACCGACTACGGTTTTCTACAACTATACAAAAAGAAGCGACGTTTTAGACAAAAGCGCAACAACATCATTATTCAACACGGCAACGGCACCTACAGTATTCATTTTTGTTTACTTTGATTCGCTCGTAATAAGTTTATCAACGAAACGTTTGCTATAGACGAGTAAGTATTCACCACTAGTGATAATCCACAGATTCAAATACCTGTACACTTTACATGACTTACCCCCGGTTTCTGAGGTACTTAATCGGAGGTTATCGAAGGTGTAACTTTAACGGAGGGGTCTACATTATCTGGTTTAAAGTTAATTTTATTAAAACCAGATAATATTGATCCCTCCGATTAAGTTAAACCTCCGATAAAATACCTCAGAAACTGGGGGTTAATCAGCGAAAATTATAGCAGCAGAGCAGCGGATTTGGTAAAAAATATATCGAGCCATATCTAATTATTGCACCTAGTGTTATAAAACGACGATGTAGGTTAGATTAAACGGTACATTTCTTTAGCCGCGATTCTTGTTACGAAGCTTTAAGTTTGTAAGAGATTGTTTGCTGTCCCATCCCATTCCATTGGGGATTCTATAGAACCGCAAGTCAAAACCCAAAATCCTGTGGGATAAGATCGTGAACGTGTCCATTTATTTTGACGCATCTGTGGTTCGATCTTTTTATAGTGTGTTCGCCGAGAGTTAATAAATACGTATTACAATGGCGCCCTCATGTTAATTAAATTTATTGCCCGCTAAGTACATAATGTATCGAAAATTTACACGTACAGATTGAAGCTAAGGTTCTATAGATTATTTACAAACAATAACCTCTGTAAAATATAGTTCGTTGTGGTGGTAGTAGTAGTAGGCAAACAAAAGAGCAAAAATTTGCCAATTTTGGAACATTTATAATGAAGGCGCCACTGTGAGGGCACTTATCGCCTTAACTATCGCAATCTGCATAATGGGCGTCGCTAAATCGTCGCACGCGCAGTTTTGAAGCGCAGCGTCCGTTGTAGTGTAGGGAAATATTAGAAGACCGTAATGAGAGTAGAAATCTTTTTTTTAATTAATTCTCCACGAACAGACTATACATTCAAGTGAACTAGGTGATACAACGGTGAGCGTGCGATGGCATGCGTATGGACTCACGTTGGTTCCGTTCTTGGCCGCGATCTCGAGCGCCTGCGACAGCTGCGCCGCGCGACAACACACACGTTAGCAAGCGGACATACACTATTGCAACTAACGCATTTTATATTCAACCTTATGCCTTTTACGTTAAAGACCTTTTTTATTACCTGTTAAATGCGATTAGGTTTTTATAACAATCAATATGATATGAGCTTTTTAAAGCTCGTGACATAATAGTAAGCTACGATATTGCAAGTTTGAATAGCAAATGCGTAAGAAAATTAGTAAAATTAATTTCTAATGTCAGTGAGCGAAAATGGCTCTTTATGTACAATGTGTTATTTCGTTATAACTTTTGTTAACTAGCTGTACTGTAACTGTAACTATGTGGAGACAGCGTTTTTGTGATCAGTGTTAGTAGTGGGCACATCGATTAGCTTCATAGAAACTTATAATTTAAAGCTCAATTTTTATTGCAAATACATTGAATAGCATATCTTAAAATGGTTAGTAAGCCACATCAGTCTTGGTTAATTGCAAACATTATAGATAAGATACAAGTTACATAAATGTCAAACATAATTTATATTAATTATAAATACATTTAATATAAATAGTGTTTAGTAGTTGCATTATCTGTCAGTAGTTTTAACACAACCTAATTCACGTCACAAATCAAAAACTTACTAACCATACTGAACTTTAACAGTGAAACTAGGTGCTCAATTTTGTTCTCTATAACAATGTATTAAAGTCTACTCTTGTTTGGTGTAGTGTGATGAATATGACTAAAGATGTT
The DNA here is from genome assembly GCA_950108535.1 of Agriphila straminella. Taxonomy (NCBI): domain Eukaryota; kingdom Metazoa; phylum Arthropoda; class Insecta; order Lepidoptera; family Crambidae; genus Agriphila; species Agriphila straminella. Next base: position 4,430,249 of record OX467306.1, on the reverse strand, counting down.
ACCTGTGAGAAGTTCGGTACTGAGGCGGTCTTCCTCATGGTGATTGGTTGCCCGCGCGCTGCTTCCAGTTCCTTGACGGCGACGCTTTGCCGTAGACGGTCTAGACACAGGATACTTTCTACGGCGCTCACGCCACGGGTGTATTTCTCTGTTGGCATCGAAAATGTATTGCTTTAACTTTCATGCAGAAAACATAATTATGTTCATACTTCTGTTTTATTATAATTGGTGCAGAAAAATGCAGTGTTAACCTCAAATAAAATTAAGTCAACATGGTATATGTATAGGTTGTAGACCAAACAACAATAATTAACGTGACTGCCCGTCAAGTGTCCCCGTTTTCCCATCTAGTCCAGTCAATATTCACTCTTGCATTAAACCGACCGAGGTTATTAGTAATCAGGGAACACATTTGACCCACTCGTGTTGTTTTATTCTTTAGGAGTTTGCTAGCTAGAGCTACAGACGGTATTTCAACAATGTAAGAAGCAAATAGCATTCAGAACCACGTTATGATCGGGGGCTGGAGGAATTTGATAAAAAAATACCAAATCTATTAATTTGACAATGTACAACAACAACGGCGGCTTCTTCAGAACGCTTTTGGTACAATACAATGTAATATTATTATCTGTGCGCACCAATAATTATCGAGTGAAGTTGCCGTTGTTCTTGATCAAATTAATCGTATATTACGATAATGCAAAATAATTATTGATATAGCCTAATTTAAATTCATTTTAGTCTTCGCTATGTAATTCTCATTGTTGGAAACTGTTTTGGCTAATGATCTAGTCATGGTTATTATACCTTATAAGAGCTGTGATTCTTTAATAAGCAAAAAATAAAATTTTAAAAAATTTATACCGATATAAGTCTCTCCATCCGCCGCACTCGCTTCCTCGCCAGTGGCGGCGATCTGCGCGAGGCTCTCGCGCTCTTCCAGTTCTTCCGACGCCTTGGGAATGTTAGACACTACCTCGTACGTGACGCCCGTCTGTGTTAGCTGGTCACTTCTGTGGGAATGTACGGTTTTTTTATTAACCTTTTTTTAAATTGCTGTGCAATAAAGATTACTTTGGCACTAGATAAACGGTAACTAACGCTCGCGCACCTATCAATATTTGCCTATATGGTGCAAGTTGTTCATGAAAAAATAACTATATTAGGCCTCCCAGCACAGCATTTTTTGTAGATCAATATTTTTTTATACAAAAACATTTTTCTCATAGCGAGAAAACTCGGCCGTTTCCGATCTCTTTTACAACAGCGGTATTTTCATTTTAGCTCATAACGGCGGAAAAAGATAGGTATATGGAAAAATAAGAAGACAGAAGGCCCAATATAGTTTAACCCTGGCAGCGTAATCAGTGAAAGTAAATATCTTAATCCTGACAGCGTAATCAGTAAAAGTAAGTTATGTGTAGTACTAACCTTACAATTTTCTTACGTATCCTATCAGTGAGGCTCTGTCGCTTGTAAATGTTTAACCCTAATCGTTTCCTAAGTATGAGATCCATCGGCGCGGGGTGCGACAGTCTCACTGTCGTCTTTAGTATCAGGTACACGCGTTCGTTGGCTGAAACAACAATAATATATTTAGATTATGTCACAAATAGCAATAATATAATAACGACATTTCTAATCCCCAGCCTGAACAAACTATCAGCGCTTCTCAGCACCACTACCCACCACACCACTCGGAAACTGTCGTCGGGATTGATTGCAAGCGTCTATCACCCACGGGTGGTCAACCACCTTTTTCCATATTGTATATCTTTGGAAACCATGTATTGTGGCTCTATATAGTAGAGCGTGAAAGAATAATGATTTGTGACAGAGCTCTATTTCAACACAGTGCGTTCACATAAGCAAGGGTCGTGGATTGTTCTTAAATACGGGTGTAAGCCTTTTTCTTTATCCACCATAAGGAAGACGATAAAGCGACTATTACTGCTCATATCAAACTACAAATTTGCGAGAAATTATGGATCCTTTTCTTGTATACAGATCATATGGAGCTAGAAGTTAATTTGGCACGATCTGTAAACACACACACAGTTGGTGATACCGACAACTTACTTCACATTCCCATATTCGAGAAACGATTTGTTTTGCTTACAGATGGTAGGAATTTGACACGTTTACTATGGTTTTTATGTCAAAATACTATCGTATCCGTAAGATGAATCGTTTTCGAATATGGGAACCGGCCCTTAGTTCCTAGATAGTACAGTCAACAAAGTTATGACCCAGTTTGAAAACAAACAAAACAGCTTGCAAGGGTGGAACTAAAAGTTCGTCTTTTACCTCCCTTCATTATTTTTATACAAAAGATGCTTTTTTACTTTTGAGTAAATGCAAGACAATACAGACTACTCAACTAGAAATGAATCTTAAGGTGTGTTCAGCTCTGCTTTGCTGACCGTACCTTCCGTGGCCCGGTTGAGGTATTGCGAGTCGTGTATGGAGGAGTCCCAGGAGGCGAGCGCGGAGACGTCCTTGTCGTGGTGGTGCAGCACCTGCAGCTCGTAGAACCTGTTCCCGTGCTCTTTGGGCAGGATGGAGTGAAGTCCGGCCACTGCTACTTCCTCGCCGACGCCATGCGTCGTTAGGTCATCCGCTGACAACAATATTTTTTGTTAAGAAAACGTATACGTTTTACCCCTCTGTCGCTCGCACATTCCATGTTATCTCAAGACTTCTTAAATTTGAGTGCGTCATAAAAAAAAGGATACTCTTATTGGACGGAAAATAAGATTACAGATATTTTAAACTACGGCCCAGAGACAACTTTTTGTACTTTAAAAACACGAAACTGAAATAGGGTAAAGTTTGAGTAAGTTTAATCTGGTGTCAAGCGAAAGTATTTTCTAAATTTCTCGTCATTACGCATGCACAGTAGACAGCGATGCCAAAAAATCTCAAATGCAATTTATTTGGATTTTTTTGCACCTGTACCACGAACACGGAATACATCATCGTCGCCTGATGATTGATCATGCTCCAAAGTAATTATTAATGCTAAATCAAATCAAAATCTCATTTTTTTTTTCCTTTATCAGATAACGGCAGAAGTAGACGGCCGTAGCAGTGTTGTAACTTTCGATATAATTTCACCGTAAAAACGGCCGTCTTTTAGGTCCGTAAAATTACGGCCGCTTTGTGACGGCACCGTCATCCTAGGAAACCAAAGATTTAGGTTTGCGATACATCACTTGGAATTAAATGCCAATGTAGGATTTTTTTATACTTAAACCTTTACAGTAAATAATAATTCAGTTATTAAAAAAGATATGCCGTTTTGGCCTTAAATTCTTACCGTTAAGGTCTAGAAACAAAACGGGGATATGTTGTTCCATCCCAGCCGGCGGGTTCCATGCAGCAGGGGCGCCCGGAATGGGACTGCCGGGACTCGGGACTAAAACCTAAAATAAACACCCGTTATTTAATAATAATATAAAATAACACAACATTACCTATTATTCGATCAAGACATACCTAATAAAAACGAGTGTTCTACTATTGTGTGTGTGCCGCGGCAGAACCGACCTGCTGGCGTGTATGCCAGAAGTTGTTATCATCTTGCCATCTCTTTTTGACAGAATTGTCAATCTGACATTTTAATGTGCGTTCAGAAACTAACTGGTTTCGGAGTTGGGACACAGTTATAGTGCAAACCATTATTTTTGTAGTGATAATATAAAATTATTAAAATGCTGATATACAATTTTAAAGCTGTTTTCATCAATTTAAAATGCTATTATATACATCCCATTACTATATCTTTTCAATAAAAGTCAACCTCTATCAAAAACGTAAGTAAACATAGAATGACTATACAAAGTGTATATAGGCTAGTTTTGAAAAAATAAATAACAAACAGTTTAGATATGAATTTGATCAGTGTTCGCAACTGACCGCGTTCCTCTCCTCGGTGAGCGACACCCACTGTTCCACCAGCGACTGCTCGCGCTCCATATCACGTTCACTCTTCAGAGACGGCGACATGTTCACCAGTTTCTGAAAATATCACATTGATTCAAAAATCCTTCGATGAAGTAAATTAGACAAAAATACTTTAATCGTCTCAAAAAGGCCAAAAGTCGCGAGCCTGCTGCGAACGGAACGCACTTATGACGTGATTCTATGGCTGCGTCCATACCGAGCGAATAATCTCGCCCGAAGCGGCAAACCACCTGCCTCGGACGAGACAAGCTCGGTCGAATTCTTATGGCCCATCCTCCTTATCCACCCATAAGGAAGGCTTGTGCCCCAGCAGTGGGGACATTAAAAATGGCTAATGGTCATGGCACAGACCTGTAGCTGCGCGTGCAGGTGCTGCCGGCGGCGCGCGAGCGCGTCGCTCCAGCGCTCGCGCAGCAGCGCCAGGTCTTCTTCCTGGTACGAGTCCAGCGGCTTCTGGAGACGGGACCTGGAGACAATACATACGGTTAGCTAATTGACTATATTTGGAAAAAGTACTAGTAATTTGGGTCAATTTCAACCACCCTCTCGAACCTCTGTTTTGCCAAGAATACTTATAAATAAATGTAAAGTTGATTTGATGAACGTGGATGAACCAAATTCAGCTGTTTCATACGTTTTGATATTTTTGTATGAAACAGCTGATTTTTTTTTCGAGATTTCAGAGTTAGTCCTATAATAAAAGTTATTCAGTTAGGTCCCCATCTACCATATTCGGCTTTATAAGGCTATTTCTAAACACCTTGTATAGGTAATCTAGTATGTACTAGATAATACAGTGATATATGTGATCAGTAACAGTGATATATGTGGTCAGTATCATACCTGACGGACACAGAGCCGACCTCCACGCTCACGATGTGCTGGCATATGATCGGCAGCGTGCCGGAGTTGTGCGCGGGCCGCACTCGCACCGCCATGCGCCGCTGCTGGCCTTGACGCAACTGGTAAACACCGCCGGTTAACATATCGCTGCGTTGGACCACCTGTGAGGGAGTATCGTGGTTATAGTGAATATGAATTGGCAGATTACACATCAAAGAGAGGCAAAAGGTCAAAATGGGAGTGTGGAGTGTTACAAATGGCAGCCAAAGAATCACTTCATCCAGATTATAAAAACTGACAATAATCGTAAATGGTTTCACTCTAATTTGTAGTAAAACATGATACATTTTAAAGTGGTAGTACAATGTACAGTCTGTCTATTATAAGAACTGAATTCTGACTTTTCACATTTTCCGAACTACACTAAACTTGTCACCTTGCTATTCAAAACACCAATTTACGTCATCTTTTGGATGTGACATCAATCATCTTGCACTACCTATTTATCTATACTTTCACTAATATTCTTGCAAAATCTGTCAATTAATAAATGTTTATGCTAACCTCGACCGGCGCGTACTCGCCCTGGTCGTTGAGCTCGTGTATCTCGACCCACAGCTCGATCTTCCGCGTCAGTTCCGCCCAGCGGTCCGCCAATGACCGTGCTTTGGCCAGCTGCTGTTGCTCCACTTCCCAGTTGTTCCGCCCTCGACTGAAGCCCGCTGATCGGTGGCCCCACACTTCGATTGATAGCGCGCCCTCTGTTAAGAATACACGATTTATAATATAATAATAGGCAATGTTGAACGATGACTGTGTTCCACTCGTGTCGTGAAATCGAGGTAAGTTTTCCAAGTTCCAGTTTTTAGTGCTCACCAACAGCATGAAAGGTATCTTCCATCCAATAATAGTGTCTCTGCTTTCATCCGTTACAAACTGAAACATCCTGCAGCACCTTGTATAACAGGTATTTTCCAAAATCTTTTTAGACTTTTCAGCTGGTCTTGAATTGATTTGCTTCCTAAAAGGAACTAAGTGTTGATTCCTATAAAAACAACATCTAAATTTGATCTCAAGATAACTTTTAACGTTGAGAGCGGTTTATAAATACGGGCTCTAAGAGCTCTTAGATACGGGCGGCACCTTGCCAACTGCAGCCGTCGACACTCGTCGGCGGCAAGTGTCGACGCGCCGACGACAGATGTCGACGCGTCGTCGGCAGCCGATGACGATTGCAGTTTGCCGACAGCCGCAGATATTCGACACCTGCCGTCGACGAGTGTCGACGGCTGCAGTTGGCAACGTGCCCCTGTGTGTAAGTCTGCGGGCACGAAAACGGCGACGGCCAAGCAACAGCGACCGCGAGGCGGCGTGGAGCGGGGCGATGAGAAGAAATATACCCCCCGCCACCGCCAGTTTCGTGCGCGTCACCTATACTGTCCATGTTGTTGTATTATGCATCGCCGTCGCTCCGCCGGCCGTCGCGTCGCCCCGCCATCGCTCGGCCGCCGCCATTCTCGTGCCCGCAGACTAAAAGCTCAGCTGAAAAGACTCGGCTATGACTTACCAGCGCAATGTTCGACCAGCTCCTCGGTGAGCGGCAGAGTGAAGTCCCTCTCGTGGTCGAAGCGGAAGGCGGCCATGGGCGCGCGCGGCGCGGGCGGCGGCGGCGCGTCGGCGGCCACGCGCGGCGCCACCACCACCGCCTCGCCGCCGCACACCGAGTACTGGCAGAACACGAAGTGCGACAGCGATGGCGGCAGACCGGACGCTTGCTTTATGGCCACGCGGATCGTCACCTATGTGCCAGTAACAAAACATATATTTAAAGCTTGGATCAAAAATATCCTAGATAAAGGCCTACTCAAATCCTGTACCGGTGGCGATGGGTATGCGGATAACGCGCTGTTCAAACCTTAGCGGAACCTACATAATGTGGTATACAGACCTGGTGCGCGGCGGCGTCGGTGGGCTCGTCGTCGTCGCGCAGGTCGCTGGAGCCGTCGGAGCCGGCCTCGCACATGCGGTCCTGCGGGAACTGGCCAGCCACGCGACTCAGCTCCACCTACAAGCCAACCACATACGATAAGGCTAAGTTCATAATATGAACGCGTTGTGGGAGCATTCACATGATAGCGTAAGCACGTGCGGCAGAGGGCAATTTGTTCCGCAAACCGCGCGGCTCAACTGAACGGGGCGATACAGCGACACCGCGCGGTAATGTAGACGATATACTCTTAACATAGTCACGGTAAAGAAATGTAGCTTAGTACAATCTTGTACCGCGCGGTTAGAAGTTCCGCGCGGTTAGAAGTTCCACGCGGTACCGCGCGGTCATGTGAACTTAGCTTAACACACCTTACTCACACATTTATACTTATTGCAAAAGAACATGATGTACTTAAAGATAATTATACATAATATAGATATAAAGTTATCGTGAAATTTAACTTGAGTAGATTTATGTATGCCAAAAGATTTTGTTAAGTGTATAAGCTTTTGGTTTTAAACCTTCGATCAAAAATATCCTGCATAACGCTCATGAACGACAGCACGCAAATTTGGCACCGACTGCCAAAATAAAAAGCAAATCAAAACGAACCCCACGAATATTTTCATCTCGGCACAAATTACTATTCTTTCCTAATTCAACTTTAAATAGTGAGAAACAAAGAAGCAAACACTTTGTACATAATAACAACCCAGTTTAAGTGGGGCGTTATTTTTAGGTGTCGTTTTTGGGACTCTGACCGGACATCTAGTTCTAGGGTCCTTGGTTTTAACTTAAAATAATTTGTGTTTCGATGAAGCCTTTTATATAGACCGATTTTTGTGTTTTCTATCTATTTAAGACGCCACACAAAAAATCAAGAAACTTATTACTTTCGAATACGTATCGAAATTTAAAAAAGATTTTAGAATTCAAAAAAGCCGTTGTCTTGTGCGACGCTTAATTTGTCTTTAACCATTGTTTCTAGCGTGATAAGTAAAATAATTAAATTTCTCAATATATTTGCTTGATATCTTCTGTGAAATTTGAACTGAATATGAGCCGAAAAATATTTTTTTTTATAGAATGTAATTGTTTTTTTTTTATCAGTTTTGATACTGTATTTTACATTTACCTGTAACCTTCCGGCGACCTCCCCTTGCTGGCTGATGATGGGCGTATGGTAATCCAGCGTGACGTCATGGAACAGCGCTTCTAGAAATACGTTCGCCACGCCGATAAGATTGTGGTTCTCTTGCGACTCGTAGAAAGGGTCTATTACTTTCTCGCTTGGGTCCTAGAACAATGATACGAGTTATAAAGCTAACCTCATAATGTGTAAGCGATTGTATCCTAGTAAATGTCAATACTATTGTACATACCTGGTCTACATTGTCTTCGTGAATCACGACATCAAGCTGCGTTTGAAAGTGCAATTTTAATAACATACAAAATAATTTATAAGCATAACATTATACATTTTAATTAGTTTAAATGCATTTAATAAGGTGGTTTACTTATATTTATGTTTTAATAAATATGTTATTTAAGTTAAAAGATTAGCAATTACATCATGCAGATATGTGGATAGGTGTTGACTGTACAAATACTCAAAGAACCTACTATGTATGTGTATGCAATCTACTTGTTCAGTTGTTTGTTGTCCTAAATAAATTGATAAGACTTTAAGGTCAAGTTGGAGCATTTTTATGCTCTCTATATTTGTGTTCGATTGTCAATGCAATCCTTGGGGAAGCCTAGGTCCAGCAGTGTCATTGAGTGAAATTAGTCGTACTATGCCAATAGTATTTGACATTATGTGAATGTGGCTTATTGAGAAAAGGCATATCGTCGTCGTCGTCAGAATACCGCTGCTGTCGTCGTCGCCAGTCGCCGTTAAGTGTGACATTTTAAGAAAAGGCAAGTTGCGAATGTGTAATTATGCATCAAGATTTCATTTTGCGAATGCGCGTGAGTGTTTGAGAATGACAATGATCTGTGGTTACCTCCTCGTCGTCGTCGTCGGCCGCGCGCTGCTGTCGCCGTCGCCAGTCGTCGTACATGTCGCGCATGTCCACGAGCTTGTTGTCCAATTTCTCCATGGACCACACTTGTCCCCCGCGTCCCGGCCGCCGCACCATTATAGCGGGCTCTGATACGAACGCGCCGCGCTACGATAAAACAAAATAGGACAATTTGATTCGATTTTCAACTTTATTTCTAATTATACAGAGTTCAAAGTATTTATTGTTACAAAAGGTTGATTATGTTGTTATTACGTTGTTATTCATTTTGTCATTTTGATCAACTCATACAGATTATGAAAATCCAAAAACATTTAAACCTTCATCAATATCAAAAGATTCTATTCAGTGGCTTACGTTACATTAAAATATATTCACATTTATTAATTTTTTTAATGCACAACGTGATAGTGGCCTTCACCTCACCTGATGTTAAGTGACGATAAGGTCGAAGGTGGTAGGGCACTACACCCAGAATCCTCATTTTTAAGGTACTGGCTATATTACCTTTAACTGCCAAATTGAATTGAAAAGCATTAAACTTAGATAAGATGGTGGTAGCTAGCCAGGCAGACTTGAAATAAGTCCTACCATCAACCAAACTGAATACAAGTTGTACCCCCCTGGGAATCAAACCCGCTACCACCACTAGACCATAGAGGCGATAATTATGACTTCATCACATCACAACAAAAAGCATAAATAAATCCCTGACATACCTTTCTATTAGGGCTGAGGTTCTGCGGCGGTATCTGCAGCGTGACGCTAAACCTCGTATTCCGTCGCATCTCTTCGGCTAAGAAGTTCGCCTCTTGCACCAGCGCATTGGCGCGCAGTATGTCGGCCTTCAGCCGGCCCAGCGACCGCTTGAACGTGTCGTCGCGTTCCGCCGCCCAGCGCTCCACGCGCGCCGCCGTTGTAGGCGTGCATGCTGACATTTTACCTACAACCATTTGTTATTACAATAAACTATACCCCACTAAGCGTCCCCCCCCCCACTGGTGCCCTTGTTTGCTTCTTTAAGATAGATTAGCCTTACAACAGAAATTGTAGCCGAGAAAGTTTTCACTTTTTATTGATACTTATATTCACCAGTTACTTATATTCACCACTTACATTCACTCGGGATTTACACCATGTACTGTACCTGTTTATTTTTGAGACTCCGATATTTTGACGCATTTGAATGCGCCATGATCACGGAAGAACACACGTAAGGTACATGGTGTAAATCCCGATATAGTTTATTCTAATAACATCAATAACTATGGAAATTTAAAACAATAATACAACAATTTGTGTTTCAATGGCAGGATGATTTTGCTAATTCACAATCACAAATCGTCCACCAGTCAGAGCACTACCACTAACTTGGCGCCTAGTGTAGATGTAGACCTGTCATTTTATTGTTTTCTATGTGTTTGCTATAAATTTTCGAATGTTGAAAGCGATTTTTCGTCTACATATCAATTTTTCTTCCTACACAATTTGGTTTTCTTCAATCTTTAATTCGTTTACCGTCAAACTTCCATAATAATTATTTATTATTATTTTTTCAATCATTTTTAGATATACTTTAAAATAAATGGGAAAATCGGGGATAAATGCCCGTACAAATGTCTCCAGCAGCAGTAGCGCCACCGAGCGCGTTAAATCAAAGCAAACCGAAAAAAATAACGACTAATTTTAGGAATGACTTCACATCAAAATATGCTTTACTGTTTTGAATCACCCAGTTACTTTAATTACTGCCACTTTACTACACTTACACATACCACTTTATTTTTTTCTCATACTTATTTTATTGACACAAGAAGTAACAAATACCATCTGTTTATACGTAACAAAATACTTACCCAACTTCAAAGGATCGTAAGAATACGGTGGATAAGGCGTTGACGGCGACAAAATATTCCTCAACTGCTGGAACTGTCTTTCGTATTCTTGTCTCTGTTTCTCCAATGCCACTGAAACAAGTTTGTTATCGTGTGAAACACACAAAAAACACGTAGTACGATGACTAAAAATACCGGCGGCGGCGCAGCCAATATTTGTTCCGCATGTTTGATAAAAACTATAGTATTAGTATTACACCACCACTGTTACAGAGTTCTGGACATTTTTGAATATTTATAATTATTTTGTTTACATTACACTCAGACACGTATTTAACATACCGCAATATAGACATCTTGTTACTGTAAATTATAAACTAGTATATAGTTGTTAATTAACGGCCTGGCCACGCGAAGCGACAAACGGCGATGCAACGCGCAAATTATCAATACATAGCATGTGATGCCGCGTTTTGTGAACTAACCGCTCTGTTCGGTGAGCGAGCCGAGCGCGCGGTGAAGAGTATAGACATGATGACTATTTTTTTTATTTTATGTTACATAAATTACCTCTCAAAAAAATAAACATTGGTAAAAGAATTAAGTCGCTAGCATGAAAACTGCCCGAGATATCACAGTGTGAAATGCACACAAATGGACAAATGCCCAAAAACGCTCCATACTAACGGCTACTAAGTGATGACGTCACGCCTTGCTAGTTTGTATGCAACGCGTAGGAAATTTGTTCGGCAGCTATATTAAATATTGTGTTTATCAAAATAGTTTCTTAGACAAATTTGCTATACATTTTACGGACTAATTAAAGGTATCATTTATTTTTATAAATTTTATACTTTTTAAATGGACTTGTCCACCCAACTTTGAAGGGTCATAAAATAAATAATATGCAATATATAAAACCAAGAGGTATACAAGCTACTCTAAAAGTTTAATATGTTTACGATTTTTATTAGTATTTCGTTATTTTATTCATTAGTCATCATCCCTATTCGATTGTCATTCCACCGTTCGCCGATTCGCGTGGCCAGGCAGTTACAGAGCTCAGAGGGATATTAGAAACTCTTAAAACTTGTCAGTTTTGAATTGCTATAGTTACATCTCTTTCTAGCTGAATAGCAAATAAAAGAGAAGTAGTGATAGCCTTTCAGAAAAATGGAAAGTTTTAAGAGGTTGTAAATGCTGTAATACGGGGGCTGCCTACTTATTACCTGTAATGATAGTTATAAGTTTGTGTTTGTAAAATAAATAAATAAAAAATTATCTAATTTTAAAATCTATCGCAATCGCTTTCATTTGACAGATGGATGAGATTGCTACATTTCTTTGGTATGTTTTTATTTGTGCCAAAAAAAGAATCAATGTGTCACATCATAACAGCGACTGCAAAAGATTTTGAAATTAGACAATAAGTAGGCTGGTCAATTTTAGTTTTCATAAATGTAAACTTTATTTACACAGAAACACATAATTAAAACATTAAAAGTAAACAGACATCTTTTAGTATATTTTTACACAATACTAAATAATATACTAGAAAAAATACGACTCGCACCAGATCAATACTCAGACGGGAATCGAACCCGCGACCTTTGGATATCCGGTCCAATGCTCTGACCGCTGAGCTACCGAGTCACTAGTGACATCGCCGAATTTCTTCTAGTATATCCTACTCTTACGCTGCAAGCCAGCGTTATTTCACCAATGTAAAAATAGCATTGTGAATGCCAAAATCTCAAATTTTAAAATTTCAGTATATTTTCAAAATATTTTAATAGTAAACTAGTAGATAGTTGTTAATGAAGTGTTAAGTTACCTTGTTTGTCCTCCTCGTGTTGTCTCTCGAGGCGCGAGATGGCCGTCTGTATGGGATCGTTGCTGAGCTCATTCAGCATGATCTCGTCCCGCGCGAAGTTGTAGTCGATCGGCTGCGCGGGAGTCTGCGGCTCGGACGCCGCTGCTGTCATACAAACATAAACCGTGTTATTACAAAAAAAACTGCTGTTTAAATGTGATGCTGTCTCTTTCAAACAATATTGTCAAGAAAGTGACAGCATGACATTTAAACAGGTAACACGGATCGTGTTTATGAACAAGCAGAAAATTACTATAGTATTACGTTTTTGTTGATAAATATACCGGGAAATTCGTGTTGATATTTATAAATGTTACAAATGTTTTGGATTCTAGTGTTTTTACAAAGGAAATCAATACAAAACAATGATATTTATTTTTACAAAAATTTTCAGGTTTTGTTTTTTTAACAACGGAAATAAGAGGTAATAAAATATTCAATAACGTAAACTCTTCAACGCCCGGAAAATGAGACACAATAGAAAACCTACTGTGTCTCGGTCGCCAGCGACCGCTCCGGCGTTAATGAATTAATTTATCACTTTTTTTAAAAAACTGTGAAAGCAAGAGCGTTAAACGTATAATATAATGTTAAAATTATTTTCCCAGGGCTGATAAAATACAGAGGAAAGACTAGAAAAATACCCAAATACAAAACCGAAGTTGACGAAGCAGCGAGCTATAGCACGATTACATTGTAGATATTAATAAATAACAATAAAATAAATAATATTTATTCACTTTCAAATGACTTTAAGATGCCTGTGCCAGACTCCGCACTTTCTTACTTATTTTTCTATTACAGTCACTGAAATTTCCTCTACTTAGTTAATTGAGAAGAAAAAAGTACTTTTCATTATATGGTGCTTGAGGTCTAGAATAGATTAATATTATACAACGTGTTACAAAAATACCCTTATGCCGAATATGGTAGATAGGACAAACTGAACAACTTTTACTATGGAACCAGGGCTCTGTCACTCCGCGCGCGAGTCTGAACCGCTCGGCGTCCTTTGAGAGGACAAATTTCATACATCAGAAAGGATAAGACCTACGCGATAGAAAGAGAGGCAACTACTAAGTGAATGTTTTGGAGCGAAGGGAGCGCTGTGCGACCTGAATTGCACCTTATTGTGTCGGCGCAAGAGTCGCAATTTATTTAAACGATTTTGTGGAGTGCAACTTCTGTACGCTAGTACTATTATCTATTATGTGATGGAACTCTAAAATCGCGAAAAAAAATTTGCTGTTTCATACAAAAAATTATAATGATTGAATGAAACAGCTGCTTTTTTTCATGGTTTCAGAGTTGGCCCTATAGTAAAAGTTGTTCAGTTTGATGGTCCCTATCTACCATATTCGGCATTAGGGGTTATTTTGTAACACGTTGTATATGAGGCACTCACTAGTGGTCCTAGGGCAGTTGACCCTAAAGAAGTGGTGGTTGCCCCACAGTATGCGGTCGGCGTGGCCCAGCCTCACCCGCGACACCACGGGCGTGCCGTTCACGAAGCAGCGCGCGCCACCTAGCGGCTCCATGAACAAAGCGCCGCCTTCCACCACCAGGTGGCAGTGCTGGGGTTGGATGCCTAGGCCGGATAGCTGGATGTCTGCTAAGTGGCCAGCGCCGACTAGAGTTTTTTCCTGGTAAGAGTAATGTAATGTTAGATAAACCTGGAAAACTCACACGGCCTTACCACAAAAGATTTTAAAACACTGTTTAGTAAAAACACTGTTTAAATGTCATGCCGTCTCTTTCAAACAATATTGTCAAAAAAAGTGACAGCATCACATTTAAACAGTGTTTTAGTTAAACACGTGTTAAACAGTGTTTTGTGGTAAGGCCGACAGAATTCACTACTTTTTACTAAGAAGTCTTCCATTAATGACCATGTTTTAGCAACTTTTTAACCCCCTTTGTGATACGTGGTGAGGTTTTAGACTAAACAATAAACATCCCCCATTTCCCTAAAATCACGTATGTTTTGGTACAAAATATCATAAAGTTTTCTGGAATCAACTAAAATGAATTAACGAAAAAATAAATACACGTGATATCTCACTACACCACTCCCCCCTTTTCATATCTCGTGATTTTTATATAACATTATACATTTTAATTAGTTTAAATGCATTTAATAATGTGGTTTACTTATATTTATGTTTTAATAAATATGTTATTTAAGTTAAAAGATTAGCAATTACATCATGCAGATATGTGGATAGGTATTGACTGTACAAATACTCAAAGAACCTACTATGTATGTGTATGCAATCTACTTGTTCAGTTGTTTGTTGTCCTAAATAAATTGATAAGACTTTAAGGTCAAGTTGGAGCATTTCATGCTCTCTACATTTGTGTTCGATTGTCAATGCAATCCTTGGGGAAGCCTAGGTCCAGCAGTGTCTTTGAGTGAAATTAGTCGTACTATGACAATAGTATTTGACATTATGTGAATGTGGCTTATTGAGAAGGCATCTCGTCGTCGTCGTCAGAATACCGCTGCTGTCGTCGTCGCCAGTCGCCGTTAAGTGTGACATTTTGAGAAAAGGCATGTTGCGAATGTGTAATTGTGATACGTGGTGAGGTTATAGACTAAACAATAAACATTCCCCATTTCCCTAAAATCACGTATGTTTTGGTACAAAATATCATAAAGTTTTCTGGAATCAACTAAAATGAATTAACGAAAAAATAAATACACGTGATATCTCACTACACCACTCCCCCTTTTGATATCTCGTGATTTTTTTCCGCACCACCTCCCCTCCTTTCAGCCTCACGTGATTAATGGACAATCCCCAAGGCACCCTACGAAAAACTGTATCACTGTACTTAAGTAAAGTACTGAGTGATACACTTTTGTTGGGTTGGATTGGAATATAGCAAACCCATTTCATTTATAGTCAGAGATTTCAGAGAGGTTAAAACATGTAGACATCAACTGAAGGCTTTATTGAAATTTCCATTTAAATCCAATGGGCATTGCATCTTAGTATTTCACTGAGCTGATAAAATGTAACTCGAAGAAATTGCTGGTACAGATGTATCTCACGAGAGCGGGTCGACTGTGAATGTTGTTAGTGTGCACATGCACATTGTTTTAGTGTGATTTCAGAGGTTTCAGAGGTATTTTATCAGAGGTTTAACTTAATCAGAGGGGTCAACATTATCTGGTTTAAAGTTATAAAATTAACTTTAAATCAGATCGTGTATACCCCTCCGATAAAGCTAAGCATACGATAACCTCAGAAACCGGGGGTTCGTGAGGTAAAACAACTGTAACTTTTGAACATTTCCTTACTTTTAAGTAGTAGACAAGGAGCTCGTTGAGCGAGGGGTCCGCGTTGAGGTTCACCAGGTAGTACTTGTTCTTCTCCACCATGATGCCGCTGGCTTGCACGCTGATGCCCATCTTCTCTAAGGCCTGCTGCCTCTCGCTTTGTATCCGTCCTAAGTAGATGTTAGAAAATATTTTATTATTGCAGTGGCGCCTCATTTCCACCATCACCATGCCCTTCTGATCTAAAAGTTCACTATATCTGACACCAGCCACGTTCCTCATTCACACCCTTCACATTAATATCACACTGCACACATTATAGTGTCGATTCAGTTGGCATGACTTAACTAAATTGAAAGGACTAAACTTAATTTTAGCAGCCTGTTCTTGTCTTTCCGATATAGAAAGAAAAGGATGGAAAACTAAATTTAGTTAAGTCCTGCCAATTTAGTTAAGTCGTCGCCAACCGAATCGACACCTATATCCAGCTATTTTTTCTGCGTTCTTCCTCTCCATCGATCAACGTTTATAACATAAGCATCACTTTCTACATACATATTGAACGTTTAAAATTTTACATAAAATATTTACAAGGAAATTTCAAAATAAATTGCTTTACAAGATTAATGTAGGAAGCTATACATTTTAAATTATTAAACAAATATTTTAACAGCATACCAGTTTCAACTAGTTTCTCCTCCCAAGTTCTGGACATCTCTTTCATGAGGTGTTCACTTTGCGCCAGCTGTTCGTGCACATCTTCGCCTAACGGTGAACCCTGTTGATCATTGCTTTTGTCAATAAAATATTATACACAAGTTAAAGAGATATAATACTAAATAATACTAAAATAGCATTGTGAATGCAAAAATCTCAAATTTAAAAATTAAAGAGATATGCTTGAGAATATAACAGAAAAACTAATGTTTAGTTGTCAAAACAAAATGTATATTCGCTGATGACAAGTTGCCATCAACGAACTTTTATTAAGAAAAACCTACAAAAAGCTTTTATGGAGGAACCCACAAGAAATATCCCTTGCTGAGAGTAAGCAAGGGCATTTAAGCAAGCTCGACCGCTCTTTTTCATCTGAAGGATCATCTCGACCTCGCCCCCTGGTGGTGCGTTTAGTGCGGCGTTCATTGCGTGAGGAGTTGCTTGCTGCGGCCCGAGTGCGGCGCAACATCACTACTGCTGGACTGGACCTACCTTTACCCGAACGTCGCTTATACCTCAATGAACGACTTACTCGTCCCAACCGTCTAATCTTCCAAAAGGCTCGTGCGGAATCAATGCGTAGCAACTGGAAGTATGTATGGACTCGAGAAGGCAAGATCTTCGCTCGCAAGGAGCAGGGTAGTCCTCGCCACTGGTTGCGGTCCGATGTGGACATTGAGAAAATTTTTGGTCAACCATTAGGTTAGTTTTTATTGTTGCCATACTTGGAGTTTTAAATAGTATTTGTTGTTGTAAAACGCATAATATCCACCAAACTCAGTTTAACCACGATGGGCTTTTGTTTGATATGTGTGATTATTATTGTGAAGCGTGTAATATGCAGCAAACTCAGTCTGGCCAAAATGGGCTTTTGTTTAAAATATATGATTATTGTTGTAAAGCGTGTAATATGCAGCAAACTCATTCTAGCCAAGATTGGCTTTTGTTTAATATGTGTGACTATTGTTGTCAAGCATGTAATATGCAGCAAACTCAATCTAGCCAAGATGGGCTTATGCTAAAAATATGTGTTGTTTTTTTAGATAAAGTTAAATGTGTTTTATCTTTGATTTTAATATCAGTTGTCTTTTTGAGTTTTTTCATCCTTTGTTTGTTTATGATGAAGCAAGTTCACTTTATCACAAGGAAAAGTATCGTAATAGGATTGCAATATTTTATTCCAGATTATGTATTCCTTAATAAGTCTGTTTTATTTTTCAACTTAAATGTTAAGAAGGTTATGTTCAATTTTCTTGTGGCTTCTTACTATTATAGGACTATAAACAAATTTCCATTTGTATCTATTATATCAGAAAGTGGTGTATTTCAGTATATTTCTGATCATGTTTTTTCTTTAGCAAGATGTTATATTGTGCATTTTTTGTTTTTTTCAAACATTGTTTTTACATTGGTTCAGTACAATTTTGTGTATACTAACGATAACAAAGAGTCAGACAATAGTATTAATCTGCAACTCATAGTTTTTCTAATGTCTCAATTTGCTGTCTTATATTCTAAAATTTGCTACTGTGTTTGTCTATGTCAAAATAATAGTTTTTGGGGATCAGTACGAATATTTAATATTGATTTATTAGTCTATATACATGTGCCTTTTTGTTATGACAATAGTTGTCATGTTTTGATCTCATCATACGGTTTTTATAAGCTCAACGTTTTAATTGCATGTTATGTACTAAGGCGAACTTCATACAGATTATGTGTCTTTAATACAGCCATAGTAAAAGCTGTTTCATACACTAAAACTTTCTACCGTGTTTGTCTATGTCAAAATATATTTTTTTGGGGTTCAGTACGAATATTTAATATTCCTTTATTAGTCTATAGGTATATACCTTTTTATGATAGTTATAGTTGTCATGTTTTGATCTCATTATTTTGCTTTTATAAGCTCAACATAACAATAGTATGTCATTTACTAAGGCGATTTTCATACAGATTATATTATGTCTTTAGTACAGTCACAGTTAAAGTTATTGCCCATTCATTCCTTTTAATATTTTTTATTGACCTTCTAACAATTTTTTTGATACGATGAAGCCTAACAAATTGTTAAAAGTTGGCTTATATAATCCTGGCTCTTTGGGCAATAATCATGAAGAGCTTATTATGGCAGTAAACAGACATGCATTAGATATCTTTGCAATTAATGAAACATGGCTTCGGCCTAATGAAGTAGGTAAGGCGCCATCTATATCAGGTTATACGCTGCGGAGTGCGCCCCGGCCCTCGACAGTGCGCGGAGGTCGTGGTGGAGGGGTTGCATTTTATGTTAGAAAAGGTATAAAATTTCAGATTTGCGAGCATCCTGTGTGTTCACAATCACATGTTGAACAAATGTGGATAAAATGTACAGTTAACAGTGTTAAAATGATAATAGGCACAGCTTATCGTCCTCCTTGGTTAAATGTAGACATATTTCTTAATGCCCTTACTGACTCAGTAAACGCCCTAGGACATTGTGACAATATAACCCTATTGGGAGACTTTAATATTGACCTCTTTTCTTCACAAAGCTCTTTTTCTTTGAAATTCCATGATTTCAGTAACATGTTAAATTTGAAACAGGTTGTAGATTCGCCGACCCACTTTACTGAGAATAGTGAAACGCTTATAGATGTTGTTTGCACAGATGCTCCGGTGAAATCTGTTACAGTTGAAGTTTTAAGTACCAAGTTAACGAAACATGCATTAGTTGTGACTGAATTCAGTCTTAGGAAACCGAAAATCCCTCCTAAATTAGTAAGTTTTAGGCCATTGAAAGATATAAATCCTTGTGAATTTGAATTAGACCTGAAATCTATTCCATGGCATAACGTATCTAGATTGTGTAGCGTAGATGATATGGTAGCATTATTTAATCGATACATTCTTAACCTATTGGATAAGCACGCCCCTGTAAAAACAATTTTGATAAAACGTCAGTCACTTCCGTGGGTAACAGACAATATGAAATTCATGATGGAACTGAGAAATGTAGCCCACATGAATTATCTCCAAACCAAAAGTGACGTACACAAGGAATACTATAAGCAGTTAAAAAACCAGGTACATAAGACGTTTTATCTTGAAAAGGGAGCTTATTTTAATCATCACATCAACCGGTACACGAAAGAGCCAAAAAAGTTGTGGAAAAATTTAAAAAAGGATGTCCTTCCACCTAAGACTGAACATGATCTCCCTTCTCATCTTTGCAATGCCGAAAATATTAATAATCATTTTCTCGAATTACCAGGACGTAATAGTGTGGATCTATCTGTTTTAAAATACTTTGAGGATCACAGATTTAACGATTCTACTTTCCATTTAAAATGTGTTAATCAAGAATTCGTGCTAAAGATGATTAACTCTCTCAAATCGAATGCACAAGGTGAAGACTTAATTTCTTTAGATATGCTCTTATTATCTCTACCTGAGTCCTTACATGCAATAACGTCTATAATTAATAGATCGATTGTTTCATGTTCTTTCCCTCAACTTTGGAAAACAGCTATTGTGCAGCCTCTTCCTAAAACACCACAACCTTCCTCTTATAAGGATCTTAGACCTATTAGTATCCTGCCTTGTCTATCCAAGATTATGGAAAAAGTTGTGTATTACCAACTCATTGAACACCTTGAGAGAAATAACATCCTTCCTCAGGCCCAATCAGGTTTTCGTAAAAACCGGAGTACTGAATCAGCGCTGCTAGATGTGACTTCAAATATTCTGGAAGCACAAGATGCCGGAATGGGTACTCTTCTGGTTCTCCTAGATTTTTCTCGTGCATTTGACACTTTAAATATTCCTTTGCTGATCTCCAAGTTGATATATTACGGGTTTGATGTTCCTACGGTAAAGTGGTTTCACAGTTACTTAACCGACCGCTCTCAGTACGTTAAATTGCGTAATAGTGATGGCTCAGCGACATATTCTACTCAATTACCAGTTTCACGAGGTGTGCCTCAAGGATCTATCCTGGGCCCCCTCTTGTTCATAATTTATAGTGCTGACATCGAGCGTTGTATATTAAACTGTAAATTTCATTTATATGCCGATGATTTGCAGATTTACACATCTTGTTATCCTCAAAACGTCGATGTAGCAGTTGATAAGGTCAATGAAGATTTAATGAGAATTTCTAACTGGTCTAACAATAATGGTCTTGTACTAAATCCCAGTAAATCAAAATTTTTAGTTCTAGGTTCGAAACGTCAAGTCATGAAGATGGAGACTCTGAATCCAACGATTAAACTATATAACGAAAACATACAAATGGTGAAGGAGGCACGTAATTTGGGTTTAGTTATAGACTCTGATTTGAGATTTGAGACGTATATTCGAGAGCTAGCACGAAATTGTTTTTATCGTCTGAAAGTGCTTTATAGAGTCCGAAATTTTCTAAGTACGGAGTTGCGCATTAGACTTGTTGACTCATTGATTCTTTCAAAATTTGATTACGTTGACACTGTTTATGGTCCTAGGTTATTATCTAAAAGTAAATCATTAATACAACGGGTACAAAATGCATGTGCCAGATTCTGTTTTAACATACCACCAAGAAGTCACGTTTCACCTTTCCTAAATAGTGCTCAAATATTCAACATGGAATCTAGAAGACATATTCACTTTGCTACTCTTTTATTTGGTGTCATTAAAAGTGGCAAACCTCCATATCTTCATGACAAACTTTCTTGGTACTCTAGCGCTCGTTCATCTCGACTTGCTGTGCCTTATCATAACACTGCTGCTTTCAAGGGCTGCTTTAAATACACTGCCACAAAGATTTGGAATAATATCCCTCCACCCCTCTGTGCTCTCACATCTGTCTACAGTTTTAAACGTAAAATCAAAACATACTTTTTAAACATTCAACTAGGCAGTGTAAGTGACTGGGTCTATAATTAGTTTTCTCTTTATGCTCATTTATGCTATACCTACTTATACTATCAAAAGAATTATTTGTAAACTGATCGATTATGAAAGTGTCAAATCATTAGTAATGTTGCATCACTGTATACGTAAATGGTTTAATTATGTATTTTGTGACTGGATCTATACCTAATTAGTCTTTGTATTTATTTAAACTAAACTAACAGAGTAATTATTTGTAAACTGATCAATAATGAAAGTAATAATGTAGTATCATAGTGCATACCTAGATGTTTTTAATAATAATTAATATGTAGTTTTGACTATAAGAAAATAATTGTATAATTATTGTCACCACCACGGTTGCATCTGAAAACCAGCGCCACTGTTTCAGGCAGCGGCACAAGCTGAGATGTTACCATTTCAGCAAAAAATGTGTAAATTCGATGTTAATTTTATATTTTTTGTAACTGTTTTGCTGAATAAACATTTTTCTATTTCTATTTCTATTTCTATTTGTGTAATGATCTTGTAAGAAGGCCTCTCTAGTATTGACCTTTGCCATGAGGCGCAGCGCAGGTTCGAATGATTATATTTTCCCTATACTTTTAATACAAAATCATCGTCATCATATCAGCCGCACGACACCCACTGCTGGGTATAGGCCTCCCCCAGCCACGACGCTCGGTCCTGATTGGCCCGCATCAAGCGGCGCCCCGCGACCGCGCATAAGATCGTCGGTCCCCTTGTCGGGGGCCTACCCGCGGAGCGTCGTCCGGTGCGCGGTCGCCATTCCAGAACCATGCCGGCCTAACGGCCATCGGTTCTTCTCGCTATGTGTCCAGCCCATTGCCACTTCAGCTAAGCGATGTCGGTTACTTTTTATACAAAATAATCTTATTATAATTACTACAAAAATATATTGAAAACTAGTTCAAAATACCGGAAACACAGTAGCATGCTTAAGCATCTCCTTGAGCGCCTCAACCTCCTGGCGCAGCTCTCGGATGATGCGCGCGTTGGGGTCCTCGTTGACCACCGCGTGGTTCACGATGCGCTTCGCCCGGTCCGCGTACCGGAGGGTTGATAACGTCTCCTCGTAGTTGTCAGCCGCTGGGGATACCGTTGCCACCTGGATCAAAAGAATTTTGTGAAGGTCGTAAAATTGAAAAGCTTTTTAAGAGGTATGCGCTACACTAGCGCCGTATTTATTCAATTATTGAAATTAGTAATTAGTAGTTAATTCGATTATTGAAATTAGTAATAATCACGCATCACTATTCTGCACCGAGCCTCGGTACGGCACGAACTTGTCCTTACTGGTGAATGTAGATTTCATACCATCTCACTACAGCTATATTTTGACTTAATAACAAGCATACCATAACAGTCTTGCTGTTTCCCCCGAGGTTGTCCTTCAGTAGCCACGTGAGCACCGAGTCTCGGTACGGCACGAACTTGTCCTTGTTGGGTTTCCCGGACGACTGGTCCGCGAGCTTCGAGATCACCAGACCTAGCGTTGTTAACGACCTGTACAAATGATTTACTAGTTAATGCGATATTCGGCTCGAAGGATTGAAATAAGGTTAGTTCTATTCAATTCACCATACTGTAATGCATATTATTTGAAATTAATAAACAGAAGCCTCATTTATTTTTCATTGTTTTGGTAACAAATCAAATAGGTGTACATTTGCATATTTTTCATAAATAAATAAACACAACTAAAACTAAGCATAATATCAGAACTATTTAGTAGAAATCAGGCTTTTAATCAGGTTTTTGTAGGTTTACCTGGTAACCCTATTAGCAAGTAAAAAAAAAGGAAATTTTGGGTTTGCGTGTGGCACACAACACTGAATAGCATATAAAAAACAAGTCAGCTTTTAATTTATATTTTCTTGTGCAAATGTTCCTTACTTAGCTTTAGCATGTAAGCATAATCTTAACAAGGATTTCATTCAGGAATGTTACAGTACAGGCTAATAATACATACCTAAAAGCCCTTTGATTACAATGAATTCCGCATCGTTCCTAACAACGGTATAACACAACCTTTTGTAACAAGAAACCATACAATACTGGTAGCCTTTGGGTATTCGTCGCGTGGCGAACACCTATGTAGGTATTTCTTAATAAGTTATGTTTCGGTAGTCCATGAGCTCGAGGGCACACGAAGGATTTCAATACAGGCGACGTAAATTTAATATTTAATAGTAACTATCGTACCTACTAGTAAATCTTAAACTAATAACAGAGGTACAGCCCGACAGATGTTATTTTTCCTGTACATTTTCAGTGTATGAATATCACTAAGAAAGGCAACTGCTGCTCTAGGTACCCATTTTATTGTGTTGTAAATTTATGTCAAGCGGAAACAAGTGAAAATGGGAATTCATACTTTAACATACCAAAAAAAAAACATTTTGTTCTCCAAAATTAGTAAATGATCACCAAATCATAAACCATCCATTGGTGATCATTTACTAATTCTGGTGGTTAGGTTAGTATGGTAAGCCGTAAACATTCTACGCCACAATAGCAGATATGAAATAGTAGTAATGAGACCCAGCACCCAGAAGACCAGAATCCCAGCGAACCCCGTGATAGGTAGTTCTTTCGTTCTTTTCGTTCTTATTTCTTGTTCAGCCAAACGCAATAAAAACTTGAATGGATCATGCACACAGCTCAGTTACGTCAGCGGTCAGTCAAATTTCAACACAAGTTTTGACAGTCACGTGACACGTCAGTCACCGGCAAGTCAAAACTTGTATTGAAATTTGACTGACCGTTGGCGTGACTAACAGTCAGTTGCAAGAACGATCTTTAAAGTTAATGCTTCATTAAATGTATCGCCATCTTTTTCTTCTTTCAAAAGAAGTAAAGGACGGTGATACCTTTAATGACGCATTAACTTTAAAGATCGTTCGTGCAACTGACTGTGAGCTGTGTGAACGATCCCAGCATTCAATTTAAAACCTTACTTGTTGATATTAGAGCCCTCCTTAAGCCGGTCACCCACAGCGCCCGTCTTGACAGCGCGCTCGGAGCCGGCCAAGTCCACGAGCGACAGCCGCGCCACCTTCTCTCCAGAAACACCAGTGGCAGAGTCTGTCAGCGTCTGCGTTAGAACTACGCTGAACACCGCGTGCGAACGCGACGACTCGCTGTTCATGTTCGTTGCGGCTACTGTTCGAGATTTGTTGCCCTCGGTCATCAGGTTGTCGATGTCCTGAAAAGAAGCAAATATATTATTGCATTTGAAATCACCGCTGAATGCGGAAACAGGCTACCGCTTTCGGTCCTATCCTATAGCTCTTGTTTTGCTACCATTCGAAAAACAAAGTCTCTATAATTCAAACAATATGATATCAAATGTAGCGCATGAAGACCTTAAATACAACAATTACCAAAGATTATATTTATAACAAAAGGAATTTCAAACGGCAATCCTAAACAAAATTTGTTATATTGTTTAACCAACTTGTTTGTGTGAGGATTCCGTCAACATAAAGTTACTCAGTAACTATCTACCAAGTTTCAGGGACGAATTTAATTTCATTCAGCGACGTAAACTGAGGGTAGGTAAGTCTTAAAGCTTAAGGATGCCGTTAAACTGTCAGCAATGCCGTAATGGATGTGTGTCGGTAACGCAAAATATTAAGTTAAAGATATATTGCTTCAGGTAGAACGTGAATTCTGAAATAAACGAGGTTTTCGTATGCATTATTCAGATATAAGAGGTGCTCATTGAATCTCGACGAATAAAAATATCTTCATTGCTCGATATAGTGTTTACGTAACAGAAAATTGGATACCCAGCTCCGATATATCAATCGTAGAAACTTTTTTCGTTCAATCGTATCTGGATCAGAAGCGAATCATACTCGGGAGGATTCGCGCGCAAATTACCACTGGATGAATACAGAATTCAATTGAAGCAAAATATTTGTTCCATCTCTTTGTTTTCGTTACTTTTATCGGGCGGAAGGGTCGGATTTTAAATTAGACCTTTATAGCTTCTCCCAATCAATTTATATAGATGAAATTCGGTTCAGTATCCTGGCGAATTTCCATAACTTGCTGGCGCAGCGCATTATCCGGGATTCAGCTGTAAATCGTTGATAGTTTATACTCCCATTATATTTTGCAATGGTAAAAAGATGTAGGTACTTGAGTATGAAAATATCTCGCAACTAGACGTTTAAAAAAATAATATCGATTGAGATTTCCAAGAGAAGAAAGGTTGCGTGCGGATGGATACAAGAATCAATAAACGTAGCTATTGTGAGCCGTACAATAGCTACATTAGCTTCTTATCAGCTGATACGAACCAACTGATAAGGTAAGCTTAAATATTACTTATTTAAGTTATTCCTGTAGCGATATTTATGTATCCAACATACTACGCGGCATTATACAGAGTTTGTATAGATACGGACGGACGATCGAAGGGGATGTTATTAAACTGGTGATTTTCTTTTTTTTTAGGATATCCACTTATAAAACGTCCATAACATCATGATAAATACAGCATCTAGATTTAAAAGGCAAGTAAGTATTATCAAAAAATCGACAGAAAACTCCCTATCCATTCCTTACCTAAGCAGTAATAAAAAAATGTTTTAGTTAATTGAAATATTATACATACAGTTTCAGTTCAGTGACTGGAATTTTATTACGGAAATGTCTGAAAGCCAAATAGCTAAAAAACTTATTGAAAGCTGTTTGAAACGATCCCACATAATAATATATCTAACACTTCATCAATCTAAAAACACATGTAACCGAAAAAATAAATATTGTCTTACTCTATTGAGATCGTGAGAAAACAATAAAACCAGTCACATTCTGAACGTTGGTATCCGGAAATTACAGAGAACAGAAAGCTTGACAAAAGAAAAACACGTCTGTAAATATACTGGATTCCGCTTATTAAACCCTGCGAAGCCCTGGCAGTTTCGGCGCGTTTGTCTCAAAGAAGAAGAAATTAATTAGACTTTTTACAAGAACAACAGGCTGCTTAATGAAATGCGAGTACTTATTGCGAGTGTCCCAAATCTTTTCAAAAGCTCAACAAAGAAATCTCGAGCTACCAAAAAAAGTTTATACAGTATTCAAGAAGCATATCTCTGCGGTCGTGAAACAAACGCACTAAAAGCAAAGAGCTGTTTTCCTCTCGCGAAATGATATTCGTTTGTGCCTCTCAGAAACCGTGCGAAAGATTTTTTCTAAGTTGGTTTCAAAAGCAAAATTACCCTCTGCCAATTATTTCGGATCGGATCAAGTTACTTTCAAGAATTGCCAATATCATGTTCGACTGGCGATCCTTAATCCAATTATCTTTATGTAATGGTGACGTCAAACATTTATTTAATTAATGGCCTAAAGTATGATGTTTACAAACTTACGTTTTGGAAGAAACCTTAAAATGGCTATTTTAAAACTTTTGTGTTAACCACCATACAACTTAAATATATTATAATAATATAGTTTAAAAGAGGATAAGGTTAGTTAATATCATTTATTTTAATCTGACATTTATCACCAAATCCCATAGAAGCATAATAGGATTAAGTAAAGCATTTGCCGTTATTCGTTGTCCCGAAATATCTAGATCGCATTAAGGGATTTGCACGGTCGATTGAAGGGTTGACTCCAGGAAACCTTTCAACGTTTGTTCAGCTTCACAAGTCTGCTAATGTAAACGTCATAATCGTGTTTCAATTGTGTTTGAATCGTAATGCTTTTTGACACAAATCTTGTTTCTTAAACCCAAAACCGAAACACAATTGAAACACGAATAGCAGACTTGGGCCCCTGCTAAAAGTCTAAATAGCTTAAAAGCTATAAAGATTAAAAGTGTAAGGACTTTTAGCACTTCTCATTTATAAGAATAATATTTTATTTTCAGTATCGTTGAGCAAATTTTTAACTATATATGTCAAAAGCAAGTGAGAATATAAATATAAATTATATTTGTAAATAAGGCAGTTACTTAGTTTCCTTTTTATGTACTTCATTGAGTAATTACGGAAAACTTAAAAATAAGTAATAATAATCTTCTTGAATAATTACTTATAATTACTACTACTAATTACTATTACTAATTACTTAATATTACTTATCTCCCTCAGTACTATGGATCTGTTACAAGGCATAACTGTTGCTATTTCCCGTCATTTAACAGAAACATCTAGGCAACAAATCAAAGGGAATCGTCTGGCTTGGTTTGGGCATGTTATGAGAAAAGATGAAAGGCATGTTACTAGAAGAGTAATGGATATGGTTGTTGAGGGCTGGAAAGTAAGAGGAAGACCGCAGAAAAGATGGATGGATTGTGTGCGGAATGATATGAATGTGAAGGGAGTGGATGAAGAGATGACGAGTGACAGGAAGGAATGGAAGAGAAGGACGCACTGCACCGACCAAAATAAATTGGGATAAGGGTAAGGGGAAGATGATGTTCTAAGCAACAAATCTTTAGTAAGCCTGTCTCTTACTGGAGGATAGGTTATTGATTTCGGCCGTCAATGTGAGAGGTAAAAGCTATTATCGATTCACGCTCCAAATTCATTATCATCATTTATTTGGGTTTCAGGAATTTATATTTTTCCGACATAGCTCCACCACAGAATATATAATAGTACTAACGGCTCCACTCCCTTTCAATTCCAATGCAACTTATACGCTAATCAAAATACAATTGATTCATAATGCTAATAATTTATTATCAACCGGGCCGGTCCGGTACAATTTGTAAATAAAAAAAATCCCACATGAAGCTTAAGGCTTATTTTCTTAAAAAAATATATTCATCATACTTATAATATAGGTAGAGTCTTGACATTAAAATATGTACTTAACGCCACATTCCTTCAAAGCTCTCAAAGCATGTAGCTATTCACGTTCACTGGAACGGAAAAATGAAAACATGTAACATTCTGAGGTGAGAATATTTTTCGGGAACGTAAGTTATTACACCGTCACACAGTGTCGCTGAGAGGGTACGAATTTAGCACCAGAACTTATTTTCTTTTTATGTCCCTTTGACATATATTATGCACTCGTATGATTCATCTGCAAAGCTAACTAGCTTGCTTAATAAGTAGTTGGGAAGAAAACTTTTTTTTTACAAGGAGGTAGACCCATATTCTTCGTAAACAACACTTTTATTAAGGACATCTCCAGTTTTAGACATTCGATAAGGCACTCTGGGGTTGGTTGTTAGGCAAAACAGGCTTATAAAAAGAAGCAGAAGATGCGGAGTTTTCAATCATCTCTCAATTTGACTTGACACTAACGGCTGTAAAAGTGAAGTGAGAGAAAAAGTATAAATAAACCAGTACAATCAGAATCCTTTCCACATTAAAGTGACATTTACATACTGCGGCTGCATTATTCATCAGCACAGGTGGAACTAGGGTTGCTAGGTGGCCGGGACCTACCGGGATTGTCCCGGAAAGAGAGCATATGGTGCCGGAATTGAGAAAAATATGCCGGAATATCCGTTTTTTCCACAAAGTTTTGATTAATAAACCATCAAGAGGTGCTTATGTTATTGCTGTTGTAATTTTAGCATTACCACCGGAACACGATATGTATCGCGTGATATAGCGTTTTATCTGCGGTTATGCTACGGCGGATGAGGTTGAGTTAGCTTTGTCCCGGAATCGGCGCCAGCAAATCTGGCTACCCTAGGTGGAACCCGCCGAAGGGGTGAAGCCGAGTAAAATTGGGCCACTCTTGTTTAATTTGCAATATTGATGCGATCGATCCGCGCCACCGTTTCAATGTCACAGTAATACCGACAGATAAACCCTCGGGCTTCATGCGAAACAGGCTATTGTTTCAGCAACGAATTTATCAGAAGATGTTATAAATGCCTAAGTAAAATTAAGACTGATATTGTTTTTAGATATTCACACAATCGCAATCATCTTTTTATGTGTCTACCACTTCCTTAATGCTTATTCGTAAACTTTTGAGTGTGTGCGCGCATTAAACGACCACAATGAAAAAGTCTGAAGTAACTTCCTTTAAAAACTTCGGCGATCGTCGTTGATAATATGGAGATTTGCTGTCGAAAATTAAACCTCTTTCAGAGGGAATAGGATGATGTCAAAAGGAAAACTGTCAAGGAAATTGTGAGCTGTTAAGCTTAGGGCGGGCCCGAGAGTAATGCAGCCCTAATAACTTAATCGACATTTTTGAAGGCCTCCTGAACACTGTTTTGACAATATTATTTGAAAGAGACAGCATCACACTTAAACAGTGTTTTAGCTAAACAGTGTTTTAAAATCTTTTGTGGTAAGGCCGTTGGAGTTTGGACGCTCTTTATATATAGTGAAGTTTTAACCAGATAATAGCAATTTTAATTTATAACCTTTGTCAAATGTGGAAAATTAAATAGTAATCTTAAATGTTAATATTTCCAAGTAAACAAGAATTTCCATAACAAACCTATTCCAGCAAGGGCCATTGTTTTTAATTGTTATTTCAGCCACTCCTAAATTTATTACAAGGGCAAATATTCATCTTCTCGGCCTGTCTTAACGAACACTAATTGACGTTGTAGATTGGATTACTCAGAAGAAAAATGTTGTTTGTTTGTTTCAAGTTCGAGTTTGTTAAATTGCGAGTTAGGTAAAGCAATAGCGGGAGTGCTTGGTGTGAAAGTCAAGCTAGGTAAATGGAAAAGTAAAACTTTGGTGTGTCCATCAGTCATTTTTTGATGTCCCCACTGCTGGGGCACAGGCCTTCCTTATGGGTGGTAAGGAGAATGGGTCATAACCCACCACGCGGGACCAATGCGGATTGGTGGGTGTTAACGACTGCAAATGCAGCCGGGACCAACGGCTTAACGTGCCTTCCGAAGCACGGAGGAGCTCGAGATAATAAATTTTTGGTCACCCATCCCATGACCGACCCTTGCGAACGTTGCTAAACTTCCGCAATCGCTGGGCCAGGCGCTAAACCACTGCGCCACCGAGCTACAAAACTTTGGTACTAAGTTTATAAGCAAACGAAAACAATGACGCGGCCTACGCACCGACATGTGCCTATACAGATTAGCGCCTAGATCTTAGATATGTATCGAAGTAAAACGAACGTTCACGAATGTTCGCAACCGGCCGCTCTGCGCGCTAGGCGCCTCGATACATGCAGGCGACTGCCTAAAATGTATCGAAGGCGTGAGGCTTACAACCAATGAAGACCATGAGACCACGTCTCTTATCCTAGCGACCCACCTTCCAGTGCGGTCACCGTGTATCCAGGCTCTAATTTGGGCACGTGTCGGTGCGTAGGCGGCCTAAATAAAATATTTTAACTTTCTTGAATTTATTAAAGGTTTTATTTATTTAATAAAAATTAATTAATAACTACGGTAAGTTATACAAGCAGGCAGCTACTACCACAGCATCCAACTATAGACAATATGCGTTTTATAAATTGATAATTATGTTTTTTAATTGAACGCCGTTTGACATAGCTGATATCAAAGACTAAAAACAGAAATAAAACTGATCTAAATCATAATTTAGTTTGCTATTTTAAAAGTGTTTTAAAAATATATAACTAGTACTTATGTAAATCCTTGGGTACTCAACACAAAACCACATTCGCATTACTATGTGCTATGATAATAATAAAGACTGGATTCTAAAAATAAATTGTTCAACATACATCGGAATTTCATTGTAAATTGTTAGTTTATTGAAGCTAAAAAAAAACTGGCAAACAGCATGTTTGTTACGGCCAAATATAATTTTCTTTGAGAGGATTATGAATGCCAAATAAAAAAGATGCAACTACAGGTATATAGATGTAGGTATAGAACACGTTCAAGCCACATTACTGAAACACATGAAACATAAATAAAGGCTCCAAAATGTGAGGATTATTACTCGGAGTACCTACCCAGTAGGGATGGCATGGATCGCACATCGTAATGCAGGAATTCACACTACGCTGGCACATCCACTCGGATTAGTTCATCTGCAATCAACTCGAGTAGTGGATAATGTTCATGATTAGGGTACGTGGAACTTTGTATGCTCTGTGGTTATGGTGAGAGCTCAACGCACGCGATGTGAAATTGTGAACCATGTGTAATTCATGAACCATTCATGAACAAAGTAGCTATTCCTGAAGAGAAGCCTAAACCTATACCGTCCGTCTCTTTGACCAGTAACAGTCGCAGTTGCGTGGAGCCAAGTTAATATACAACAAACATAAGCCCCAGGCTATTTTATTATTATACAGAGGACGATAAGAACATACATGAAAGGAGGTGACGGCCAGCTGTGACAAGCCGTCGACGTACGGCCCCAGCACGGCGTGTTCGCGCACGCGCAGCGACCGTCGCGAGGTCTCGGGGTCCAGGAGGTCGTGAACTCGCTCGTTGTAGATCTCCATGTATGACACCTCCACCTGGAAATAAGCAACGTGTTAGAAGACCAAAGGGTGAGAGACAAAAATAATCACCACAGGAGGAGAGGAAAACTCCAGCCAGGCCAGGCTCACAAAATTAAACAAAACCAGCCTTATAAAATTTCTTATTAAAGACTGTGAGATCTGGACAAAATGTTTTAGTTTCAAGGATGTTCCGCTTTAGTTAGGTATAGTCACTCATTTTGCCAACACCCTTGCACTTGCAGGTTGCAGGGTGTCATATGTCCTATTTAATTTAAATCAAGTTTAATAGGATATACTTTTTATCCCAGTCAAAGGTTAAGGAACCTTTGACCTTCCTTGGATTTTCCGAATGGCAAACCTATGAGTTCTTAAACATTTCGATTGAGAATACATTTGCAAAGTTTTTAAAAGGAAATGTTAACAATTAGTAAATGAAATCGAGAGAAACGTTCACTGCTTCTATTTCCTTGACTGCGAGGCTATTAAATAGGTTTTCGATTGTAAAATAAGAGAAGTATACTTAAGTAAAGAAAGAAGTTCATCGTGAAATTTGCAATTCTAGCTGTTCAGCCGCGTTTATCGTAGCCGGAGAATTACCTTCGGTCGACTTTTATTGCATTCGCAAAAAAGTATTCTTATTATTTCTTCCGATGACTATACTGTTTCTAGTTATTTATTGTTTGTTTGTTGTTTTTCAAGAATATTTATATTGAAGGTACTTTGTTGATGACGTTAGGATAGAAAGAGGATTAATTCTTTTTCCACTTGTAGCATTGTGAATATTATGATGACTCACAGATAGCATTCTACGATAAGTATTTGTATTCTAATATTTCTATACATTTATTGCGACAGTCTGTTTGAAAACTCAGATTATTTACTTCCAGAAGAGTCGGAAAAACACCATGCTTGTTTCTTATCATAGAAAATACAAAATATGGAAACGCTTTAGATTGAACTTTTGGCACAATTACGAGGAAGTTATAATCTTCTACTGTCTAGTATTGCCAACTCATTTAAAGGCTGTTAACCTCACAATACAGACATACTGAATGAGAGATAAAATAAAAATAAACAACACTTACAGATAAATAAAGTGTATTAGTGTCATAATCAGATTCACTGACTTCGGTTCTTTAATAAATATCGTGAAAGAAATCGCTATAGGAAAAACAGAATTAAATAATATAACAAAATTGGGACACAAAAATACAAGAATGTTAAGTACACTTGCCACAGTTTAACCTTTCCTTTGCGTCAAATAGCTCAACACATACAACATACAAGTTGTATAAGAAATTGCTATCACTTTCCTTTCTGCCCGATTAGACCTATCAACGAAGTAACGTCCGGGACGGTAAAAGTCCTAATTATATAAATCACATTTACCTTTGAGTTCGTATATCGCAAAAAAACATTTAGATAAATATATTTTTTTATAATTTGCTGGTTACTTTTTCTGTATTTACTTTTACTTTCTGAATCGTTTATAAGCAATGTACATAATCTGATCGTGATCGTTAATATAAAATTTAGTTTTTGGCAGTAGTTTTTATCGGTTCAATGTATTGCATTACAAATAGTTTTTGGCAGTTTTTATCGATTTAATGTAATACACAATTGCATTGATTTATCAATACCGGTCATATAGGCAGCGCATTACTGCGCAGTGTTTGAAAATATGTGAACGAATAATAACTATCGCAAGTAACGCAAGATAAAACCATAATCTATTTGAAGATAATTTAATATCAATACGTCGCGACATTTCATCAGTAAAACGTATTTTACGGATAATGTCATCTTTTCTTTTTAATTTGAACCTGTCTCTATGTACTATTAGAGGACTAGGGTGCCTAACCTAACCACTCTTATGGTTTAAATCGCTTCCACGCCCGCCGCGTGCGTCGTCGTCACACAAATTTTCCAACTAAACCTGTGTGTGATATCGCAATTCCAGTGGGAAGGAAGTGACAATGAGGACGAAGTCGGAACATGAGCAATTAGTAAAATGCCTGCTAGACCTGGACACCTAATTCCTTTAGATGACAGACCTTGTATGTGAGGGCGGGCGGATTCTGCTGGACCGCGATCCTTTCGAAGAGGGCGTCGCAGAGCCTCGGGATGATGCCGCCCTCGTCCGCCCCTGGCGCGCCCATCATCGTGTATGATTTGCCTGACCCTGGGAACAATAAAAAAATCTTATTTATTTTTTGATTTTTCAAAATCAGTGGATCAGATACTAGAACCCGACATACCTATTGTGCAGGTATGTGTGTAGGGGTACCTTAGAGACAAACGATCAAAAATCTAGATGAGATTTGGTATTGGTACAGTCAGCAATGAAAGTCGCTTAACGCTTTGGTACTTTGTCATAGCAACTTTCTCGACAGATGTCTCACGGTTTGAAACATTAGTCAAAAAAGTTACTATGACAAAGTACTAAAATGTTAAACAACTTTCGTTGCTGACCGTACCAGCTTTTAAAACTTGTCAGCTTTCTGAATGGCTGACAAGTCATCTAAAACATTTAAATATATCTACTGAAAAATCTTTTCAGAAGTAAGGGTTTAAGAAAGACAGGGTTTAGTAAGAATCCAAAAGACGAACATAAAATAAAGCACAAAAAGCTTTAAAACCGCGCTAGATTCCGTAGTGTTATTTTCGAAGACTATTCCTATAAAGTAAACCTACTTAAAGGATTCGGTCTCAAAAGTATCAAAATTATCAAATTTAAATCATATAGCCACTGTGATTGTCAGCTAAATACATCAGGTTATAGTAACCTTTGATTCATTATCTTACACTATAGTCAAATCCATTCATAAAATACTAATACAACCAAAGTTCAGGAACCACTGTTTAATTTACAAAGAATAAGCTCGTAAGCCTTCTCAGACATTATGACCGTGGGTTTTATTGCGCTCTTTATTTTACACAAAGGAATAAACTTCAAAAGGAACGGATAAAACCGCGGTTTTGTAGACGGCTTTAACTCGAACGTTACCTTATTATACATACATACATATACACGTACGTATGTATGTAAATGTTTAAACGCAATCACGGTGACAATAATGTTGAAAATGGGCACTTCATGTTTATGAAGTAATTAAAAACAAGCAAATGTATCATGTCATGTGTATTAAATTGATTTTTCATGACGACCTGAGTGCTGCGGTGGTCATATGCCGGTCTACCACGCAAGAGGTCCCGGGTTCGATTCCCGGCCGGGCAAAAATTGAAATTAAGTCATAATACACATTTTTCACAGTTTCAAGGGACAGTAGTCTGTAGACCTGAGTACTTATGGTTTTAATTTCAACTCGATACCTCCTGAGATAAAGAGTCTTAAAGG
The DNA here is from genome assembly GCA_950108535.1 of Agriphila straminella. Taxonomy (NCBI): domain Eukaryota; kingdom Metazoa; phylum Arthropoda; class Insecta; order Lepidoptera; family Crambidae; genus Agriphila; species Agriphila straminella. Next base: position 4,395,069 of record OX467306.1, on the reverse strand, counting down.
ACAGACAGACAACACAGTGATCCTATAAGGATTCCGTTACCCTAAAAATTTTATGCGAGCGAAATGGCACCCGTAGTCACATTCTTCTATTAGTTATGCTCATTCTTGTTGCGAACAATTCAATTAAAAGTAATTTGAATTTATCACAAAATATTTATTGTAAGAAACAAGTTTCCACTGCAACATTTATTACCTGTACTACCTACTACCTAGGGTAAAACATTTTTAATTTAAGGCTCTTCAAAATATTCATGTTCCAAGCTATATCAAGAGAAAGGCTGAAAGTAGGTCTTGTCACTTGACGTCACTCGGAATGCGACAGGAAAATAAATTGAAGTCGGTTTCGGTTCCTACCGCCTTAGAAATTTCAAAGTGGACTTGACCATTTACACTTGAAGGGTTTAAGATAAAAACGTGAAGAGTAGTAAATATACAGTAGTTTCATATTGTAACAATAAAATAGCAATAATATAACATAGTCTTCTTGTCAGCTATAAATCGTCCTGAATGGGGGACAAGGAAAAACACTAGTCGATTGTAAAGTCGGAGTCTGATCAAAATTATTTTAATTAAGTACATTATAAAATTATAATTTAAAGTATTTTTATCAATTTAATTGTAGGGTAGACTTCTTATACCATTTCTTTAGTTCATTATGAAGAGTAACTACGTTATTTTTTATTACTCGCAACACAATGAGCGGTCCAATGGCGATTAATTTTGGGGTTCCCCAAGGTAGCATACTGGGCCCAACTCTCTTTTTACTTTACGTAGATGACATCCTTCGAACTAACCTGGTTAATGCCGACATTATTTGTTACGCGGATGACACTGCGATTGTCTTTCATGATCGCACATGGGATCACGCTTTTGAACGGGTTGAGCAGGGAATGTCGATCGTGGCTGGCCTGCTCCAGGACAACTTACTGACTCTGAACCTAACTAAGACAAAATTCTTGTGCTTTCACAAAACTTTGGCTTCTGCACCTGCAAATTGCATTCTTAAAGTGCATACCTGTTGTCAGCAAAACTCCCGTCGCATCTCCTGCTCTTGCAGCTCAATTGAAAGGTCTCATTCTATAAAATACCTAGGTGTGATTATAGACGAAAAACTTTCCTTTAAAGAGCACCTGGTGGCAATGTCAGGCAGATTGCGAAAACTAATCTATATTTTCAAACACCTACGTGAGGTAGCCGACTTAAAACTTCTTAAATCGGTATATATCGCTATTTGCGAGTCGGTAATTGGTTACTGTATCACAGTCTGGGGCGGGGCAGCAACAACTAACATGATCATTCTGGAAAGAGCCCAGCGTTCCGTTCTCAAAGTAATGCTAAAAAAACCTCTTATGTACTCGACCAGTGAACTATTTAGGGAGTGCGGATTGCTATCTGTTCGGAGACTTTTTGTTTTACGTGTTACTGTCAAAGTCCATCGCTCAATAAAAAGTCGCAAGGGGGATGAAGAAAGTCGTAATTTAAAGAGGGTATTTAAATTGCCAGTGCCCAGGACAAAAACTAGCTTTGCTAGAAGACAGAGTGCCTTCCTCCATCCATATCTTTACAATAAAGTCAACCATTCCTGTAATATTAAACAGTGCTCAGTATTCGAATTAAAGTGCAAAGTAAAAAAATGGATTACAGATTTTTCTTATAGGGACATCGAAGATTTACTCAGAGTCGTCAGTTGACCTTTATACTGGTAACAGTCTCAAAACATACTTCAGGGCTGGCACCGCCAACACAAAACTCATACTCACACTACTACATCATACACACCACTCCACACTCACCCTTTCACAGTCCAAAAACCCTTCAACTATGTCTTAACATTGTGTCATAATTTAAAGAAGTTTTTTTTTTTTTTTTTTGTTGTTGTTTTCTGTATTCTGCAATGATTCAATATTTTATTACTACATTCTTCTTTTTATTAGTGGTCGCTTAAGCATTGTAACTGTGTATGTAAAATGATTACCTACAGGACAGGCTACGCCTAGTGTAGGGATCATTGCAAATATTCTTTGAAATGACCTCATTCAATGTTAGTGTAACTTTATGAATCTGAAGCTTGTCAACTGACTCTTTTTGTTAACATTGTGTCAATAAATATATTTTAATATTTTTTTTTTAATACTTATATTTTTTATATTTTATATTCACGGAAAACATACAGCAATTATATAAATGTAGCAACAGTAAAAACAAACATTAGTACGAAACATGCCTTAAACAGTTTTCATTTATAGAACAATCCAAATTATTAAAAACCTATACTTAACTCACATTTCCAGTTGAAATAAACTTAAGCGAGATAATCTTCTCTATCCGAAAAACTCTACCAATGTCTTCTTTTCTCGAAGACTGGCCGTGACTTTATATTAACGATTTTTTGCTAATACTAAATAATATACTAGAAAAAATACGACTCGCACCAGATTTTTTTTTCTAGTATATTATTTAGTATTGTGTAAAAATAGCATTGTGAATGCAAAAATCTCAAATAAAAAAAAAATAAATGATTTTTGCTATTTTTAAAAAAAGGTCGGCATAAACAAGGCACAAACATGAAATAGCGTAAAACAAAACAAGAGCTATCCTAGCGGAACTGTAGCGTTCAATATTCCATTCGGAAACAATAGGAAGAAATGGCGTGCACCGAATTTATTGCCTTTTTATACGGAACCGTGGGCACCTGATGCCGCGCCCGCATAAGCGACGACAAAAATATTACCCGCCCTACAAACTTATGCCTATGTTTTATTTCACTATAAATTGATCGTATTTTCGCCTCGAGAAATAAATTCGAATGTTTATTTTACATGGGTGGCAAACAAAAGATATATAGGTAGTTCTAAAACAACTTTATTTCCTTAAATATCAAATTATTATTCTTTATCTAACCCATTTTAACCGAAGAAAATCTGTCAGAATCTATAATCACGTCTGTTTTGGATTCTAACAGTCTCAAAATACGCTTAAATTCTCATTTATTATTATTCGTTTATTCAATACATTTTACATACACATTTTTTACATATTGCCGCACCACGAAAACCTCACAGGGTTTATCTGGGTGACGGCGAGTCGCTGATTCTACATATTTTGTTTTCTAGGTGGTGAATTCATGATTTATTGCAGCAAAAATATCATCAAAGTCTCCAAGAAACATTAATGAATTGTGAGATTGTGACAACGTTGAGAGTGACAAAATCGTGTAGCAAAAAACTTAAACGACGTAACGATTAAAAATAAAAGATAACAGATATTTTTTCATGAAAGTAGAGTAGAAAAAAAATACTTAAGTAGATGAAAATTCATAAAATAGGTCAGTCGCATGGCATTTATTTAAAAAAATATGTCGTGCATTGCAATTTTTGAACTGTTTCAAAAATATTATGAGCGAACAACGTGGTCTCTTTGCACGTGAAATAAATGATTTCTAAATAAAAAAAACCGTATCACACGTTGCTGAATGCAATTCAAAATTGGAATACATTCTCATCACTTTTTGTTGTGATTCTAATCTCAGAATCATTTTTGGGACATAACAATCAAGTTATAGCCCTATATTCAAATACTCTATTTGAACCATCCCAACAACAAAGAATTCTATTTACAACGGTAATAGATCTCGTGGACGTTCTTTATGAGTCTCGTGCCATCTCGAGCAAAGCACAGCCATCTACGGTGCTTTACCGAACGAGCAACAAAACCGTCCGAGTTTGATGAATTTATAGATAGCGTCGTTCGCCCTTTCTTGTCCGCTTGTTTCTATGCTATAAACTAGCGTGTTTGTTTAGTTAGAATTTTCCTGTTGCATTTTATGATGGATTCTGCTCAGAATGCAGTGATATAAGTGTTATGAAGTAAAATAGGCGATACTAAGTAACTAAACGATTCACTAATACTACATATTTATTATTTTATTTTATTTTACAATCTTCGGGAAGCCTACAGCTAGGTTAAAAATAAAGTGGTTAACTTTAATAAATATTACAATTACAAGTTTCCACATAAAGGTAAATATTATTGATTAGAACAATGTTAGCCTACGTTAAAAGTTTAAGGTAAGTAGGTATTACATACACCCAGTAATTAAAGTATAAACAAGTAGATAGTAGAGAAGTAGAGAAAAAATATTTGTTAGAAAAATAACTATTACTTGCCTAACATTCGCCTAAGCTTACTCGAGGAAGAGTTGAAAAGGTCTATTCCGCCGATACCACAGAATATATATAGTACCGATACTTCGTTTTGCACCAGGGAACGTGAAGTGCGTTAGGGTAGTATAGTATTATTTTATCTGTGTGTTAGGGTTACGGAAGGAAGCTACCGGAGCTCGCAAACCAATGCCACTCAAAAGTTCAGGACAATCGACAGCGCCACCCGCTATAGAAGGTACGAAGGTACATAATCATAACTTTAGTTCTTATTAATTCAGCCATTTTATGTAGCTTTATCTGTCAACGTATAGACTTTACCATTTCGATGATATTGTGTCTTGGCAATCAATACGCTCGAATAGGCTTCTTTCGGTGCCATAAATACCACAATCAAGTTTCTTTCCTTATATTTCGTGATCGTGAGTGATGATCGTGTAGGTAGCGAGGGTATATAAAAGGCTGTAGTTAGATATAGGAGGGCAGCCGTTTGAGTGATGACGATAACACCGTGGCAGGCTGCCAAGAATTACGGCAAGTCAGCGATGTCGTCAGCGAAGAGCACTTGGTGATAGTTTTGATTGCAGATGCTATGCAGACAGCTATCTTAAACAATACATTTTAGAGCCTCCCTTGTATTATTGCAACAACTGAATTTTAGTTACTGAAGTAATTAATAGAATCAGGGAACTCACGGAAATTGATTGCAATGGGTTTTGCGTTTTTCTGTTAATGACCTACCTATGATGAGATACCTATGCACCGCTCGATGCAAATAATTAAATATATATTCATTATTTATATATTTATATCATTCTTCGTATAGCTTCGCCAACCCTCTGTTTTTTTAATGCAGTCTTGTGGATAAACTTCGCCAGTAACGAAAACAGCTCCTATTCGAGCAAAAAGTACCTTCTTAAAATAACTAAACTTTTCAAATATTCACCGAAGTTTCTTTCTGCAGTAACATTTCGCTACGGAACGATTTAGTATGTGTAACTTTTGATTATATCCTGACCTATTACTACAGGATGATAGATAAGCATTAGGGATTACTCTAGTCTAGAACAACTGCTATTTAGTGAACAAATCAAATGTTCAGAAATAGGTGGAGAATAGTAGACCAAAATTCCAAAAACAAAAGTGCTGTAACAATTAATGAAATAAGCATCAAATAGTTAAAACTTAGTCTCGGAGAGAAAGTGGGTCAATTATAAAACGTTTCCTTCAAGCCGTTTGATTAGCGCATTTACCTCTGACCTGATGCAATCGATTTTAACTACCAATCAGGGAAGTGTGCCGTCTTCTGTTCGTCGTACAAAAAATAATAATATAACTTTTGAGAGAACAAATGAAAATTTATCGCTGCCCAACAACTGTCTGTTAGGTTGTTATTTTTTATTGACCTGAACAAAAATCGAACGACAAATCTAGGACTCAACTAGGCCACTGAGTTCTAGCTGATTTATCTCTCAAAGGAATCTTGAACTAGTTCGTCCTATTTGTATATAGATCCATTTGTAGGTATACCTGTCAGAACTGGTCAAAAGGGAAGATTAAAAGTATAATATGTATTTCTAGTACCTACGTCATAGAGGATAAAGAGGAATGGAACGAAGTTTTATGAATATCAAATTGAAAGATAGAGTCAAAAGTTCACTGATAAGGGAAAAAACAAAGGTGAGAGATGCGGTCAGGCCATACTCAGAGAGTACCAGACAAAAGATGGTCACAAACAATCACAAATTGGTATCCAATATATAAAAAAGGAGGAAGTATATAATAAAAGGAGGAAGGGTAGACCATTTAAAAGATGGAGTGACGACATAGTACTGACAGCACGAAACCTATGGCCCAGTCTTACAATAGACAGAGTCACCTGGAATGGTTTGGAGGAGGCTTTCACCGCAAAAGGCGGCCCATACACCTAACAAAAACTAACGTTACTTAAAGCACAAAAACTAACATTTCTAACAAATAAATAAGTACACAGATATAAAAATAAATTATAAGATAATATAAATCTCCATGTAAGGGACAAAATAAAGCTTAATAACTTGGTCAAAAACCCGCATAGTCATGAATTTACCTCAGTAATGAGAGAAAAAATAAAAATTGAATATATAATAATAATAATAATGTATCTCTAGTCAATCTACCGATCAATCAATCGAACGGTTGACAAAGCTGGCTCATACAATTATTTACTGTTATTATTTCTGTTCTAGACTTAGGCGATAAAAGAGTAAAGAAAAATAGTTTCTAAGTAACCGTCGTCGGTGCAAAATCTGGTATGCGAGACTAGACATGACTTCGATCAATACATAATAATCTTGTGTAGGTAACAACTCATAGCGTTCACTATTACTTTCTGATTAAAGGGGAATGACATTTTGAATGTGAATGAGAAAGGTATAAAAAAGTTTGCTAAGCCGTTAGCGTTTCCAGCCCATATGTCGAGCGCGACACAAAGCTGGCACCTGCATTCTATTCCAACTTCCAAGCCGTCAGGTCACCTTTGCTCTACCCCCCGTTATGTAACTGCAGCTGGGTGCACATTATCATTCTCTAATAAGGACGCCTTAAATATAATTAACCTGATTTAAAGTGTTTGAGATTCAGTTAAATATATGACAGAGGAGTTGCAGGTACAGTGTGTGGTGTCTTTCTTTAGTTTACTTACCTAACGTTGTAATTTTAAATTATTTGCTTGTTTGGAAAACTGCCGTAACTCCACTCGAAACAGTAGTGTTATTAAGTACAAAAAGCTCTCTAGTTAGTAATCCACTTGTTTTATGAAACTTGGAAGGAATTTCTAAGAATATCTGTAGAACAAAACAGTAAAATGACGACCTCCGTGGTCGAGTGGTTTGCACGCCGGTTTTCAAGGCGTCACCATCTCTTGAGGTCTCGGGTTCGATCCCCGGCTGGGTCAATGTAGAAAATGAACTTTTCAATATTGTCTCAGGTCTGGGTGTTTGTGATACCACCGTTGTCTCTGATTTCCATAACACAAGTGCTTTAGCTACTTACTTTGGGATCGGAGCAATGTATGTGATGTTGTCAAATATTTAAAAAAAAAAAATATATATATTTATAGGTTTACCGAAAACAACCATAAACAAACATTCCATGCAACAATTTGTAAAATTTTTATACCAAAACTCTGGAATTTGCTTATTCATTTTTATCACAATCTGTTTTACGCGACAATTGGAGTGAAAGTTGTTTCCCGATAATACTTCGTAAATAATGAAATATTTACTGCAAGAATTGAAAAAGCGAGCGCGGCGAGCGGAAAATTAAATCTGGCTCATAACGTTCTGAGTAGAGGCTGAATTATTTTTCCTCAGGCATCATTAGGAAAGGCTCTGGAAGGTTCTATGTTTAAAATAAAAAGAGCCATCTTAAATAAAATGACAACATAATTCACGAAGACTTTAAGATCTAAAAAATACTTAAGTATTCAATTTTCATTGCGAGAAGCGACATCCAACCTAATTTCAACGTGACTACTTAAATTAACTTCAACAGCTACGTAATTTATAACATGCTTCTTTTTCATTATGGATTTGAATTATCCAGTAAGGCAGCTTACATTAAATTATGTACCTACGAGTAGTAAGCTTCCACATGACTATCCTAGCTTTCTTATAGGATAAAATATTATTAGTAAGTTTAAAAATATGACACAAGAACTCAATTTATTCGGAGTATTCGGACACGGACTAACTTACATAGAGCTCCCTCGAAAACTACCCCAGACATGAAAGTTTACTGTTGCGGAGTTTGGCAATAATCTGCGTTGGAGTTAGAGGAAGGAGAGTCTTGGGGCAAACTCTGTAATCCAAATTCTGTAGGAATCCGAGGTCATTGAATGCTTATTTATATGCGAAGAGCAGGCAACAGTTGCGAGTTCGGACTGAAGATGTATTCGACAAAATAAATAAATAAATAAATAAAAATAAAAATTGTTTTATTGACCAATTTGTGACAGATGTTGAAATAATACCAACTTAGGACTAGATAACAGACTATCTTAATATTATAAGCCTCTGCTGCCAAACTAGGCAAAAACCTGTATTTCAGCATTCAGCGCCATAACCCTCCACAGACATAGCAATTTAAACTAGTCAAAAGCAAGTCTTAAAAAATGAGCACAATATACTTTGATCAAAGACAATATAAAATAAAATAAAAACAATCAAAAAAGTTAAAGCATCTACAAACTATGCATGTGTGTGTGTGTGTGTGTGTGTGTTTGTGTGTGTATTTGTGTGTGTGTGTGTGGTGTGTGTTTTCCTGGTAATATACCTAAACATTATAATGTAGTCAGCAAGTTTTCAGTTTCATCATAAGATAGTGATTGTAGCCATTGGTAAGTTTTCCGCTTGCAGGCCGATCTAGGCAGTGGGTAGATATTTAGCTTTTTATTGAAAAGGTTATATAAGTATGGACCTAAAAATAAGAAAAAGCGATGGCTGAATTTAGTGCGAGTACTATGTGTGTTACGGCAAACTGTGAATTTACGTCGCGTTGTTTGAGTGGAACTATCAAATGAAATCATTGCATGTTGTCTTAGCACAACATTGAGCAAAAACAATTGGCGAACCGTAAGCACATCGCAAAGTTGAAAAAGGTCAAAAGTAGGATAAAGTAGAGGTTTAAACATGCAGATTTTGAGTATAGCTCTTTGAGCTACTTCTATCTTTTTCATTTTAGTTTTAGCTGCACCTCCCCAGCTAGAAATACAATAACATAGGATAGATTGACAGAGTGCATAATATATTTGCTTAAGACGATATGGTGCCAAGACAGGTCGTAATGTTTTGAAGATGGGCATAAGCTTCCGAACTCTTGACGTTAGTTGTTCGATATGTTCATAAAAGTTGAGGTTTTTGTCAATTATAATACCAAGATATTTGATAGATTCAACACATTTCATAGCTAAACAAGAACACTGATTAAATACGTTAGATGCAGGACAAACATGAGATATAATTCTATGATCAGGATCAGGATAGTTACTTTCTTTAGGATTTATAATGGAAAATTTTATGAACTTGGATTTGTCAGCATTAAGTGTTAGTTTATTACTGATAAGCCATTTCTGCACCTCATTCAGACCCGATTGAGCGTAACCAAAGGCACTCTCCCAATCATCAGCAGTAAACAACAGAGCCGCATCGTCTGCGTAAGATATTATTTTACCATGGGGAAATGCCAACTTCAGCAGGTTGTTTATGTAGATGAGGAAGAGTGTCGGACCCAAAATGCTGCCCTGAGGGACTCCATACTGCAATTTTAATTTCTCACTTACGTGTGAATTGATTTTGACACATTGATATCTCTCGGACATATAATTTTCAAATATTTTGAGCTGTTGGTCACGGATTCCTATATCTTCTAACTTGGCCAAAAGGAGGGGAATTGAAATAGTATCGAAAGCTTTTGCGATATCGAGAAAAATGGCGATACACTTTTTACCTAAGTCGAGGTTAGACGTCAAGAAATCAGTCAAGGTCAAAACTGCATCATCTGTGGATTTACCCTTTCGGAAACCGAATTGATTATCAGAGATAATTTGATTGGTCTCCAGGTAATTAAGCAGTCGGTTATTTAATATTTTTTCGAGGACTTTAGAAATGGTTGGCAAAATAGATATCGGCCTATAATTAGTCATGGAGTCCTTTCTTCCACTCTTATGAATTGGGGTAATAACCGACTGCTTAAGAACGTCTGGGAAGATGCCGTGTTCTAGACAACGGTTAAAGATATATGTCAAGGGTGATACAAGACAATCAATATTTTCTTTAAGAAGCTCGCTAGAAATTTTGTCTATACCAACTGAACAGTTATTTTTTAGGCCCAACACCAAGCGCCTAACCTCCTCCTCATCCACATCTAGCATCACAAAAGAATCAGCTCTAGACTCAATAGCAGCATTTGCCATAGCCGAGTTGTGCGGAGCAGAGTCATGAATTTTCTCAGCAAGCAGCCGACCAACATTAATAAAATAATTATTGATGTCATTTACCGCATCGATAGGCGATGGATACAAAGATAATAACTCACTGCCAGAACTTGTATTAGTTTTGCTATTTGTAATTTCTCTTATCTCTTTCCAGATTTGTTTACTGTTATTTCCAGCCCTGTCAAACTGTTTCTTTTCATAAGCTCTTTTTAGATTTTTTAATATTTTATTGCAAAAGTTTCTGTATCTTACGTATGTAATTTTAATAATATTATTATCCGGAGCTCTTCTAATTTTTTTATGTAACCGATCCCGATTTCGTATACATCGTAAAAGGCCAGGCGTAATCCACGGCTTCAGCAAACGTTTGCGCTTTGAGAGCGTTACTGTCACCGAGTTTTCAGCGATAGCGGTTTCAAGGCAGTGTATTAACCGAGACATAGCTTCATTGGGATCAGTTATATCATAAATATGACTAAAATCAATTTTTGACAACGATGATTTAAGGCTATAGTAATTAATTTTTGTGTATTGAATAGGTGCGGTAGTACGGTATTGTTTCTGTTCAAAACACATAGTTACAGTCTTATGGTCTGTAAGAATAGTTTCAGTAACAATAGTCGTGACCCTATTACTATTAGATTTCAACATTGCATGATCCAAACAAGTCCCACTTTCAGCCCTAGTTACAAACAGATGAGTTGGCATTAGACCATAAAATGCAGTCAATGTTAAGTAACGTTCAGAATCAGTGTCACGCTTTCCATAGTTAATGGCAATGTTGATATCTCCCACTATAGCTATGCTCCTGTAATTTAATAGACTACGCAAAATTTCATTTAAAGAAGTCAAAAACGAATCGATTTTTCGATAAGATGGAGAACGATAAATACAAACAATAGCCAAGTCTTGACCATATTTTACAATAAGACAGTTACCTTCTTGAAAGTTTGGTTCCTCAATATTACACTGCAATCCATCCCTGACATACACCACCACCCCGTCATTTTGTATTTTATTATTTTTTGTCGCAAAAGAGACATAATTATTTAGGGGTGGAATTACGGAATTGTCACAAAGCCAACATTCAGTTAGCACCATAATATCCCAATCAACGTTCAGATTTGTTAAAAGCACTTCGAAACCAGGCATATTACAGTTGATACTTCTAACGTTTTGCGACAATACAGTTAGATTGGACTGCAGTGGCAATATATGAGAAGAGACCATAGCCGGATCACACTCGAGTGATGTAGATTGTGAGAAAGAATCTAAATCATTAATTGGATCCATAATTTAATTTTAAGTATTTTTTGATTGATTTAGATGATATGGATTTTAACAAATCCATTAAAAAGTACTTTATAGACAAGGTGAATAATTTACCAGGATAATATATTATGATTTTTTTAATATATAGGCAGTGTGTTTGTGATAGTGTGTGTGGATATTCATAGTACATGCTTACACAATAAATACTTAAACTTAAATTACTACGATGTACATGCAAAAATGTTATGATAAACATGGCTAATGAATTTAATGATCTAACAAAATAAAATATGTTTTTTTTAATATTATATATGTAGTGTGTTTGTGACGACAGTGTGTATGGATATTTATGATAGATGCTAATACAACAAAAGCTCAAGCTTAGACTACGATGCACATGCGAAAGAACAAATTTGAAAAAACAAAACCAATAAAAAAATATAGCTAGTCATTCATTCTTGCGCAGCTTTTCAATATCTTCCGTGGAGATTATTTTGATTTGAGGAGATTTTTCATCTTTGCGCATATAAACAACTCCATGACTCGTCCAGCAGAAAGAGTAGGCATAATTCTTCTGGAAGGTTCTGCTTAGATAAAACAATCTTTGTGTATTACTTGTCAGAGTTTCAGATACAAACACAGGTCTTTTTGGTTGTTTTAGTTGCAAGTGAGACGTATTAAGTTTTTCACCCTTCAATCTACTCTTATTAAACATTTTAACCTCCTTTAGTATTTTGTCTCTCAAAAGTACAGTAGTAAACTCCACAACTATTGGGGTGGAAGTATCTTTTGATCCAGCTCTGTAGATGTCTCTGATGTGTGATTCATTTAAATCAATGTTTAAGTTCTTACTTAGGTTAATAACAATTTTACATAAGTCTTGCTTAGTTTCATCCGATTCTTTCACTATATTTCGTATTTCAATTCCTGTGGAACGAGTTTTCTTCTCCAAAGTTTCAATTTTATCCTCCAAAATTTGTACATGCTTTTTTTCCTGTATTTTTTCTTCTTCCAGGCGCGTTAAACGTATTAAAACTTCGTCATATTTATTGGACATTAATTCCACACTCTTAGTTAGTTCCGTGTTTTGCTGTTTAATAGTATTCATCGACTCCTCAAGTCCACTTAATTTGCTCTCCATTAATTTTGAGAATTTCGCGAACATATCATTTAATGTTGCTAAAATGTTTGAGTCGTCTCCATCATATTTGCGTTTTTTACGCTCCGCAACGAGCACAAGTGACGGTAAATCGGGCGCAGATTCACAATATTGAAGTGATGAGTCAGGCGCACTCGTGAGTAGTTGAGTGCCAGAGGCTCCGCCGCCGGCGGCATCAGCTGAGGCGGGGGGTGCGCGTTTAGGCGGCATCCTGACGGAGGTGTACTAGGATGGCAGACAACAAATAGTTTGCATAAAAACCAGCGCACTGCAGCAGTGTGTTCTATTGTGACTGCGCCGGCTCACAGGGGTCTCACTAAATTGGTGGCTATCGACGATTTCATATAAATCACCTTTCCGTCCAGTCTAACTAGACCTCTGATTAAATTGAATGAAAGTACGTACTTTGTCCTTGTTTCTCGGATGGATAACGTGTATAGCTGGGTCTTCTTTCTTAACAGAATGCGTGCATTGCATTGATGCGTGTGTGTTTTAGGTGGATAATTATGCTTGTTACTCACACTACGTGCAGAAAGCTGTCGTCGTAATCATGTGGACTCCGCGTGTGCGCTCCTTTGGTTTGTGGGCTCCTATTATTTCTCTCACTATTTTTAGTTAAAATTTGAATATTTTTGCTTAAAAATGGATATAAACTTGCACAATAAATGCGTCTGAACACCTCAGAGGTCCGGGAGGAAGGGGCAAATACAGTTGGGGTAACTATTTTTAACCGACTTCCAAAAAAGGAGGAGGTTCTATGTTCGTCTGTATATTTGTTTTTTTTTGTGTATGTCCACATTGTCCACCGATTACTCGAAGACGGCTGGACCGATTGAAATGATTCAAACGTTATTACATTAGGTACACTCCCAAGTTGGTCCCATTTTTTAAAATTTGGAAATCGGTTCAGTACTTTTCAAGTAATTTGGAAAAAAACACGAAAATAGTATGATTTTGTGTGAATTACCTCGATGATTGGTCGTATTACTTCTTTGTTTATGAACTGAATAAGATAATTATTTTTTTGTTGGAAGAGGGATATCTTAAGTGTAGTTTTTTAACCGACTTAAAAAAGGAGGTTCTCAGTTTGACCCGTATTTAAGTATGTTTCTCCGCGATTATCTTACGTTTGGCTGAGCCGATTTTTAACTACTAACACTAAAAATAAAAAATTGTTAAAAAAAACAAAAAACCGACTTCAAAAAACCTACCTCTAAAAAGCAAGAAATAATATTCGTAATAATAAAAATACGTCTATTGAAGTCGGGTGGAGCTTTTAGAATAAAAAAAAGGAATTTGTACTCCAGCCCCACCCGACTTCAATAGACGTATTTTTATTATTACGAATATTATTTCTTGCTTTTTAGAGGTAGGTTTTTTGAAGTCGGTTTTTTTAGACGAAGATTTATCGTGTAAGTTACGGTCTTGTTTATCTCTCACCCAACTTGGTGTTTTTGTAAGGATATTGGTTTGGTTCATTTAGTAACTGTCTCTTACTTTAAGGGAAGTTAACAAAAAAGTACGAGTCACTGTAAAAGGTTATATTTTACGTCCAGTTACGTTATATATACGTGTTGACAATTCAATCCACATTTCCATAGAACTTTGACTTTTTGTAAAACGAACACTAAACATGGCACAGCTGAAATTGTTAACAAACTTGAATTTACTCAATTTATAGTTAGATTAAAGGCTTTTTTAATTTTGTCTGTTTATTACAAAGTCAAATTTTCTAAAAGCCACCAACTTTTGTACTTACTTAGTTTTATCCTAATTATTTAAATACTTAAGTGTAAATTATCTGAATATCTATGTGAAGTGAAGTGAAGTGAAGTGAAATAAGCTTTATTCAAATAAACTTAATTATTAAGTACTTTTGAATCGTCTATATTTTTCTACCACCCGTTCCAGACTTTTTTAGCTGACAAGAAGAACGGGCGCAAGAAACTTATCAGCTGTAACAGCCATAAGTAACGATATTTACAAACTTGAATATATCGTTACCAGATAATTACAACAGGGTGACAGGATTATTGGCAACAACATAGACTTATTATATTACTTCAACAAAGTTCTTATATTAGCAAGTTATGTGTTACATCATTTCCACGCATTTTGATCTTTAAGATAATCGTCAACTTTATAATAACCTTTACCCATGAGCGTTTTTTTAACATGGTTTTTAAATTCATGCAAAGGAAGATCAATCACTTGTTGTGGAACTTTATTAATAAAGGCTATGCCTTTCCCCATAAATGAACCTCTCGTTTTTGCAAGCCTAAAACTTGGAACGGCAAGTTTATCTTTATTTCTTGTATTAAACTGGTGAATGTTGCTGTTCTTATCAAATGAATCATAGTGTTTCCTTACATAAACTAAATTTTCATAAATATATTGGCCTGCCAAAGTTAAAATATTTATTTCTTTGAACAATTCTCTCAAGGTATCTCTCCGCCGTAGATTGTATATGGCGCGAACAGCTCTTTTTTGGAGTATAAAAATATTTTCAAAACTGGCAGCTGAGCCCCACAATAGCAGTCCATAAGACATTACACTATGAAAATAACTAAAGTATACTAACCTTGCCGTTTCAATATCAGTTAAAAGCCTTATTTTCTTAACAGCGAATGCCGCTGAACTAAGTCTACTTGACAAGGCTTCAATATGTGGATCCCATTGCAATCGAGAATCTAGTGTAATACCTAGAAATTTTGTACTCTCAGTAAAGTCTACTTTATCGTCATTCAATTTAATATTTAATTTTGTCTTCTCAACATTAGGTAAAGAAAATTTTACACATTTAGTTTTTTTGGGGTTAAGTGCTAAATTATTACTATTAAACCAGTGTGAAACTTTAGAGAGGGCACTATTTACTTCGTCGGAACAGTTATTACCTCTGTTTACTTTGAAAACTAAAGAAGTATCATCCGCAAATAGTACAGTCTCACATAAATTACTCGCGTAGTTGGGAAGGTCATTTATATAAATTAGAAACAGCAATGGGCCCAATATTGATCCCTGTGGCACACCCATATTGATGGGGGCTCCAGTAGATTCAGTTCTATTAATTACTACTTTCTGAGTTCTATTGTACAAATACGATTTCATAAGCCTAACCGACTTATCAGAGACACCATAATGTTCTAGCTTCTTTAATAGTGTTTGGTGATCAACGCAATCGAATGCCTTAGAAAGGTCACAGAAAATGCCAATTACATCCTGCTTTTCTTCCCAAGCGTCAAGAATATGTTTGAGAAGTGCAATTCCAGCATCAGTAGTACTTTTACCCTTGGAAAATCCAAACTGGTTTTTATGAAGTATATTATTGTATGTAAAGTAATCTAATAATTGGGAATATATAATTTTTTCAAATATTTTACTAAGTGCTGGTAGTATAGATATTGGCCTAAAGTTAGCTGGGTCACTTTTATCCCCAGATTTAAAAAGAGGAATCAATTTACTATTTTTCATTAAGTCAGGAAAGACCCCCTCGTCAATACATTTGTTAAAAATAAAAGCCAAGTAGGGGGCTAGTATATCAATTATTGATTTAATAATGCTTGTTGACATGCCCCAAAGATCTTCTGTTTTTTTAACATTAATTGTTTTAAAAGCTTTAATGATATCTGCACTATTTATATATTTAAAGGAAAAACTTTCATTGCACTTATCAACACTAGACTCCAGAAGGGAGACAGCGATGTTGGGACTAGCACTAAGAGTACTGGTAGTTTCTACAGGTATTCTAGCAAAGAAATCTTCAAAAACTTTAGCGACCTCATTGTCAGATTCAAAAGTTTGATCACCAGTTTTTAAACAGAAGGAATTTATATTGGATTTTGATTTGCCCGTTTCTTTGTTAATAATATTCCAGGTAGCTTTAATTTTGTTATCAGCTAATTTTATTTTATTTGCAAAGTACTTGGACTTTGCTAGGATACAAACTTCTCTGAATGTTTGTGAATACTTCTTGACAAATTCAATGAAGTTAGGATCACAAGAAGTAGCTTTCTCTGCATAAAGTTCGTATAATTTCCTTCTGCTTTTATATATGCCGGGTGTGGCCCAGTCACTAAATTTCGTACTATCATTACATTTGATGACTTTTTGTTTGAAAGTTTCACTAAATTCAGTTTTGACTATGCTAAATAAATGATTATATAAGTTATTGGCTTCAAAATTTGGTTCTGGTAATGTTTCAATTTTACTTGTGACATTGGTTCTGAATTTTCCAATACAGTGTTTCTTTATTGGCCTACACATTATTTCCCGTTTAGGCCGAACATGATGGTGCTCAATGGAGGCTAATTGTCCACTATGGTCGGATTTAATACAATTCAAAATTGATTTTTCAATGACATTACAGTTACAGAAAATATTATCTAAGCAGGTTGCCGATGTGGGTGTGATACGCGTTGGTTCATTAAAAATATGTAGTAAATTAAATGATTTAAATAGGTTTATGAACCTACTCGACAGTTTGGCTAATTTAGGGTCTAAGATGTCGACGTTAAAATCTCCACAAATCGCGACTTTTTTATTCTTCCTACAAGTTATTTTTAAGACTTCCTCCATAGTGGACTCAAACTCAGAGTAATTCGCGGTGGGGGGTCTATATACGCATACAATAATTATTTGATCAAGTTCCACACAAGACAACTCAATAGTTCGTTCAATTGAGAGGGATACTACATCTTTGCGCTCTTTACATTGTAAACTATTGTGTAGAATAATAAGTGAACCCCCTCTTATAGCAGATTTCCTACTAAACGAGCTAGCAACTTTATAATTATCTAAACTTAAAAGTAATTCGTGCTTTTTCAACCAATGCTCAGTAACACATAACACATCAATATTTTCAGAGTTTATGAATAAGCTTATTTCTAAATCTTTGCAAGAAAAGCCTTGTATATTCTGATGTACAATTCTTAAAGACTTTGGCTTTTCTATTGTTAATTCAGGGCTAGAGGACGCCTCTATTGTCTTAGATGGTAATTTAAATGAGAAAAAATATTATTACTTGGACTAAGTAAAATGTTACAATTATTTTTATTTGGAACAGATTCCAAAGTTGAATGACTAATGTCAATAGTTGACTGCTCAATAGAAGCAGTTGTTTTACTAGCCAGATTATTGGCTAAATGTTTAAAATAAAAAGATAGCGATAATGCTATTTGTCTCCTAAAAGAACTAGGCAGATAGAACTTATCTTTTGTCAAGTAAAAACTATTAAATAATTTATTGATGTCAATTATGTGTAGCTGTTCACTATTATGGAATGCTACCGTATTCAATGTAACATTCAACTGATACCTAACGTTATTTTCCATTTGTGACACACTTTTGCAATAAGGGAATGTGAACAAAATAACTTTTTTTACTTTCAAAGACAATAAGGTATTACAATAAGCTATCAGTTGGTTTTTGTTCACATTACCCCTATTTCCTATCAAAATTATCAAATTAGTGTTTTCATTAATTGATTTTTTAACAATAATTCTCATCAAGTCATCCAAAGTTGACCCAGGCATACAATAATTAATAATATTTCCCTTGGTGTGTTTCTGAATTAATTGGCCTAAATTCTTACCCATCTCATCGCAGAACATAATTGTTTCACAACAGTTTTTATCGGAAGATGGACTATTTTTTGGTGAATTTATTAAATCATTACAAGTGTATGAGACCTCTGGTTCAGGTTCACATACTGAGTGGGTAGTTAAGTTGGTTGGGTTATTATCAGAAACTTCAGGCTTACACACTGAGTGGGTAGGTAAGTGCTCTGGGGCATCCTGGACAACTGCATCACACTGTCTTACAATAGTATTGTGGTTAAAACAGCTACAATTCTGTTTTTTGCCAAGGGATTCGAACCGGTCTGTATTATAATTACACATGTCAATCATGTCATTTGCAGCCAGCATTTGGTAATTTAGCTGTTTGCGAGAAAAGTCACTTAAATTATTGTACATTTCCCTAAGTGAAAGTTCCAAATTGTCAATTTTTTCACTTAATTGATTATTCACCTTTTCACATTCCTTACTGTTATTACATGATGCCCTATTAATTGCATCTAATTGACCTAATAATTGCTTACGCTCTTTCCTCAGCTTTGAAAATTGGCTATAATAATTTTGCCTTTTTATCAACCTTTGAGTTTTCTTAATATATCTATTCAAGCGGATATATTTTTTTATTTTCTTTCCACTATTAAGTTGACAATTATTTCTAATGACAACAGATTTGTCATTATAGTTATTACATACCAAGGTTGAGTTGTCATATATTGCAGAATCACATTGCTGTAACTCGCTAAACAGGCTTTGAGAATGCTTCTCTTCTACAAAGGTTTTATTTTCTTTTTCTAACTCTAAAATGGTCTTTTGAGCAAGAGACAACCTAATTTCAAGGTCGGTAATGCGACTCAATGCCTGTTCATGAGTGTCACTACATTCTCTAAATGTTTCTATATACACTTGCATCTGGTTGTATTTATCTACAATCTCAGAATACTTTGTATGCACTTCAGCAAGCTCATTCTTGAGGTCAGTGTTCCGGGATATGGTCTTAAGAATCTCGCGTTCACTGTCTTCTCGTTCCAGCAGTAAGGTGTCATTTAGCTCTTTTGCTGCCTTTAAATCCTCTAGTGCATGTTTGAGTTTGATTTCCACATCCTTTGCAGTTGCCTTACGGGTCATCATGTTGTTATTGAGCTAGATGGAACTTGCAAACCGCAAACACTGAAAGTATACAATAAGTGATCAATAATCGAGTTTTATTACAAGTTGTCAGTGTAATTCCTATCTTTAAAAAAAAATATAATAATAATAAAAAAAACTAAATAATAATAATAATAATAATAATAAAAAAATACAAAAACAAATAAAGTTAAGCAAATGGAGGTCAGTTAATTAATATAATGTATGTATTTATTATTTATAGGTAATAGGTTTGATGTGCAATTTTAGCAAAGATTTATCTATTACTAGGTATCAACTTTGACTATAAAAGCAAGGTCAAACCTCTTTCTTATAATATGTGAACTTTGTAAACAAAAGTAGGTACCTAACTATACTTAAATATAGTTAAAACTGAGTGACTGATGGTCTATATAGTGAAAATTAATTAATACTAGATAAATATTATATAGCTAAGTAATATTGCAAGAAACAGTGCAGAATGGTTTCCCAAAATTATTGTTTAGAAGTGAAGCTGATTGTGTTTATGTACAAATATAATGCTTGTAAAGTGTAACAGTCTATTGAATGTCTGTGACAATAGTAGCCACCATCAACTTTACTTCCACTGTATGTCAAGTAAAGAGAGGTTATAACTGTGCCAGATCGTATTGAGTTGTGAAGTTACTCACTGTTAGTGAGTTATGTACAAGTGGAATGGTCAATGTATAAGTTTAAATTGGAAAACAATCCGCCACTGTGGTTTCTAGGTAGGTTTATGCGAATTCAATTCAGTCACAAAGCTTTGTCTTGATATTTTCCTATAAAACCTATACCTATTAATCACTAAAATTAAGGAATAAATGTACTCCCCCGGTTTAATATGCAGCAGACCACAAATTTGTCGTTTCTTCTACGAAATTTATTCGCCTTTTATATTTTCTCCACTGACATTTGGATGCCGCCGCGCCGTTACGAATTTTAGATCACTTGTTTTTCAAACTATACCACACCGATAGTAAAGATAACACTTTTCATTACTATTTATTAAGTAAAGAACAATTTAAACACAACTTATTAAAGAAATTACTTAGTTTAAACAATTTAATTTAATTAAAAGACCAGCTGGTTTATTTGACAAGTGTATCGGTCAGGGTTGCCAGACCAAAAAAAGAAGGACGCATAGCTAAAAACCAAAAACTAGGTGACACGACACACAAAACTCTTGAAACCCTGCAATGAAATAGAAAACGAGAAATAATTTTACTTTGTCGCAGGGATTTGCATAATGTGGACATGAATAAAACGTAGCCGAAGTAAGTTGAATAAAATCTATTCTTCCATCGCTCTAAAACTGGTCATGTTCCTGCTTTCGTTCTATTTGCCGACGGACTTGAGCTTCTGCACGAATGAATGGCTTAATGTTTTTGGATTTCAGCTTCTTGCTAAGTATATATATTATTTGCCTTCAACGTCTGATCAAATACTTACGTTGATATTTACTACAATTCCAAGTTGATATGGCATAAATACCCCCAAAAAAAGTTGGCTTAGCTCCAATAACATTCCAAGCGTTAGCGTGGCTGTCCAAAAACTGCTAAGTCCAAATAGCAGCGATCCCAGGAAGTAATGTTTGGTAGATGCAACCATTATGCATGGGTATGGCAATTGTCCAGAATAGTGGCTATGGCTAGACGACTTGTCAGCATATCTTTGACTAATACGAAACATTTCATTTTCTTTCCCATTTTACTGTTCTTATCTCAAACAATAAAAATAAAAACGCTGAAAGAAAGTACAAGAGAACACAAAGAGTAATAGCATGTGAAGGGGATATACTAGACCTAGGTAGGCTTTTAGTGCTTACGTAAATCCTCGTCAACAAAGAGCAGTTTGTTTGTTAATCTAGGGCATAGGAAATTGACCCACACACACGCCGCTTTAAACCTTACTAAACTAACAAAAGGTCTTCTGAGTAATGAAAAGGCCAGAAGTGCGTGTGCTGTTTGCGTTCTATTTAATTTTTAAAGTTTAAAACAAAACTCAGCAAACTAAACAAACTCAGTAAAAATAGCGGATCATCGTCTACATTTGGAGCACTTGTAGCTAAAAATAACTTTAGACAACCTTTATACTTGTACGTAAATATATAATGTAGACTTGTAGAGAATAATTTTATTAATTCCCAAAAGTTTCGAACGCAGGGTCAGGTTTCAATGTTCTAATAATAAAATATGATGGAGATCTCAAATATTTTAAAAGAATCTTCGAAATTGTTTTCCAACTAAAATGATATACGGCCACGGGCTTCCTAAGTAAACAGGCCTTTTCTTTCAACATAGCGACCTATGTCATCACAGAGTTCAGTTACATTCTACTTAGTCAAAATATTTTTTCATTTCAACTTGACGATCGTCCATCACGTTGTCCGTTGGGAATTCCGCAGTCTTTTCTTAATAATAAAAATCTTAGAAAGCAGCGAACTAACGTTTTGAGTATATGAATTCATTTGGGATTCTTTCAATAAGTAATATTGCTTTTTTCGCTTTTTTTATTAATTCCATTACCAGATTATCTTAAAAGGGAAATAAATAAAAGATGTTTCAGTAAATACATTTTCATGTAATATTTTATGGAAATCGAAAACTACATTTGAAAACCGACGCTCGTGTTACTTTGTAACATATAACGAGTCAACATGAAAGCGAATCGGCGCAAGTTATTACGATCGTGAAACAGCTGAGCGAACCTGAATGGCTCTATAATCGATACAAATGCATTGAAACGGCACTAAAGAATGACACAGACGAACGAACAGGCTGTTACCAACGCCAAATTAGTAAACAAGGTGCTTTAGTTAGAACACCTAACATATGTTATATTAGCAATTATAAGACTCGTATCATCAACAACTGATAACTCCATTTGGAAATGCTAAAATGGAAAAGTCATCGGAGCAACTGATACATTAGAAGATACAATAAATCCAGTAGGTACCTGAAATTCAAGAGACTATCAGGGTTTCTAGGCGCCAAACTCTGCTTAACGCAACAAACAAGCAAATAATCAAGAGCAGCGAGGCGTTTACCAACTGACGCTGATAGCGGCCGATGGGGCGGTACACGGTACAAAAGGGCTGTGTGACGTTTCTAGGTTGGCAGGCCGCGCGGCCGCACCAAGCGGTCGAGTGCTTTTGTGCGAAACGCTCCGTCGGACGACCGCCGCTTTAAAGCGCTTATTGCTGGGTAATCAGCGGAACGGGTCTAGGAAAACAAAGAACTGGATAATTATGAAGCCTTAAGTATTCTAGAATATGGACTGAGTAGAATTTGCAGTTTCAAAGAAGTTAGGAACACAGAAGTTTTCACGAAGCGTATTTTCTAGGATATAAGAGACAGACACTTTTCCTAGAGGATTTATTGTTTATTCGTCCGTGATGAATCCTAAATGCGAAGCTTTCCACCCATTTATTTAGATAAGAGTTAAGTCCGCAAAGCGATAATTTGGCGTTGTCAAATAAAGCCGTCCGCCTCATAATAAGAAATAATGGAGGTCCCGGTGTAACCGAAACGAAACGTGACAAGAATAAAGTTTGAAACTAATACCAATTTTGCTTGAAAATATTTATTGACATTCGTGAATGAACCAATCAAACTTGGCAAAAGAGTAACTTTATAGGTAATAGTAATTTCGTACATCACATCGAAGAAACATTCAGGTATAATTATTCACTCTGGTATACGTTAATTTTGTATAATAATTTCGTACATCACATCGAAGAAACATTCAGGCATAATCATTGACTCTGGTAGACGTTAATACTATGAAAGATCCAAGATATCTGGATAGAAAAGGGCGCACTCAAATCTTAATAATGACGATGAACACGAAAATGCACTTGCAAATGACACTCAACAGTTGGCGAGAGAGGACCCTAAGGCAACTTTTTCACATTCACGTCAGGATCCACATCAAGTTTGACTTAGCAGACACTAAATATGCAAGGATTTGGTAGAAGACTGTAGAACCCTCAGAGTGAAATGTTTGATATATAGAATCAACAGACAAAAGAAGACCTTATAATACGTCATCCATATTTTAGTTGACTGATATCTTAGAGTAAGACGCGTTACGAAGCCGCGATGCTCGAAGACTGATATTGATAAGACTGAATCGACTGACTGATATTATTTCTTATTTTAAACAATCTATATCTCCATCGATTGTTAAAAAACGTTATCTTTATTATATTCATGACTAACTGGGCAAAACTTTTTCAGTGTAAAAGAGATAGATCGGTAGTTAGTTATCGTAGTATTTTATGCGTCCTCATCCAGCGGACGCAATAAGTGGCAATCCCGATAGTAATGGACGTGTTTTGCTCGGAATAACGCCCAGTTTTATTACGGTAATTACTTGCGCGGCTGTTGACAAACAAAACTTCGCTATCGCTGACAGTCAAGTCGGCTTTTGGGCCTTAAAGCACTTAAAGGTTAAACAAAATATGCATAATAGCAACACGCCCTTCGCTTAAACCGATTACATTACATATTCTGAGTCGCGTTGAGACCTTTAAAGCATAAATGATAAAACCAATCATAAATATGAAACGACGCGATATTCATGTAACGAAAGCTGTATAGAAAAAGGTTTAGGAATGGGATTTTAAAATGAAAATATGAAAAATATCAAACACGATGTTAAAGAATCCGTAACAGAAAAAACCTACACTACAACCCATTTACTTACGTACTCCACGATAAAAAAGAAAAACATACCGGCTTTCCGTTCGAATAATTGCTCAATCTAGTAGAAGTTAAACAAGCAAAGTTGTTGTTATTCCCAATACACAACTATCCAAAGCGAGGGTTCCAGAACTGGCATCCATTGATGAATTCAAAAGTAGTTCAACAAAGCGAAGCTTTGAAATTACAATGCGACGGACGGGCACGTTGGAACTTGGAACGCAGAAAATTAATTAATCGTTTGTGAACGAGTACAAACCTCTCTAACTCCAACCCTTTGACCTTCAACCTTTGTCTAATAGCCATCTTGTTTCTAAACGAGCCCCATCTGAAGTTAAAGCCAAACGAAAGGAAAGGGTATGATAGGTGTAAGTATCTCTTTATTTTTAAAGGAACAGCGGTCTCTTCTAAAATTGAGAAATTTATTTAGGGTCCGTTTCGACCACGTGTTTATTCTAAAAGCGTCGGCCTTAATTCATTACGTACTTACTTCATTCATTTCATCCCTACATTCGTTTCTCATATAAGTTCAAGTTGATTATACTATTATAAACCCTTTAAATGAAAAGTCATTTACAAAATCTAGAGATTGTAGATTTTAGATTGTTCTTATTAACAAAATGCGGGTAGTAACCATATTTTAAGGGCAAAGTTAATTAAGAAGCAGACAGACAAATTACCATCCAAGATTCACCCGGTCGGTGATGAAATGCGATTTAAAAGCGAAAACGACGCCATCAAACATGAAATGCCTAATCCGTGTTTCAATCACAAGAAGCAGCTATTTTAACGTACGAGTAATTTAAAACAAAAGCTTTAACAAAATCTCTTATCATTTTGAATGAAGATATAAATAGGGTTCCTCATTCCGCACCAGCCGAATTGAAAAACATTCATTTACAGATCAGCAAGCAAAAAAGATGGCGCTAGGCTCGACGC
The DNA here is from genome assembly GCA_950108535.1 of Agriphila straminella. Classification (NCBI taxonomy): domain Eukaryota; kingdom Metazoa; phylum Arthropoda; class Insecta; order Lepidoptera; family Crambidae; genus Agriphila; species Agriphila straminella. The sequence goes on along the minus strand of OX467306.1, from coordinate 4,370,143 downwards.
GGAAAACGAATGCGGAATCCGCGTGCGGAAAACGCCTGTGTGCGGCCAGGCTTAGACGGGCCATTTCTTTAGTATGGGATGAGCACAGATACTTGTTGTATGGTCTGTGGGGATGAGGTATCTGTACTAGTAAAATGACTAGTAAAGTATTATATTATCTGTGATTTCACACACATAAAAAATAATAAGTAGGATATATCAAAGCAATCGGATGTCGAATATGACGTAGGCATGAATTCTGGCGTACGCAATAATGAAGTTTAAGTAAACGATGGTTATTTACTTTTTTTATGCTATGGTCACAGAATATAGGTACATAATAGTATGGTGCCATCGTTGTATTTGATTTACATAACATTAGTGTATAATTTCGCTCTTCAATTTGACTAATAGGAAAAACCAAGTTCAGATTAATTAGTGAGGAAATAAATTCAGTCGATGGTGCCATTAAGTTTCAACAAAACATTGACTTGCGAAATATCTGCTTTCACTTTTGAAACTCTTATACCTAACTGTTTTTACGTTTGTTAAATAGTTAAAAATAGTAACTTTAATTTATATTTTTGATAGAGACTTAACAAAAAATTCATAAATATTTTCATAGGCATTCCACAATAATTATGAAATACTTTTACAATATAGCTCTTTGTTGCCTTACCTTTAACTTAAACAAGCTAACATATTCTTATTTTATTAATTCAACAAAGAGATGATTATAGCTCTTGTTACCTTAAACCTAAGAAAGCGAAAAAAATCTTATTTAATTAATTCAAAGAGCTGTGTTTTCTCATTAAAAATAAGTCAAAGGTAAATACTCCAGCAGCGTATTAACGACTCTAAATCAATTTCAGGCAGCCGGTGCCAGGAAATTACCAGGAAATAATAGCCAATCGCAATCCACTTCCTCTGAACAAATAACAAATTCAATTTAGTACCAATATGATGATTAATTGATTTTAAATCGAAATTTAATTCAATTTGATAAGCATTGCTAATGAGGGATAAGTAATAATTGACTCAACAATTTTCGTGTTGATAGACTAAATTTGAAAAGCTGATGCTTAACTCTTCATTTTCCTGCCCTATCCATTATCCAACTAACAAAAATCAGCTCGTTCTGACGTCCTTCTCTTCCACATTTTCCTGTCACTGTCACCCATTTGCTCCCTTCTTTTTTCATTCATATCATTTCGTATACAACCCATCTATCTATTCTCCTATGTCTCATTATTCTTGCTCTCTTGATCTTTAATTTTTATACCTTGTACTTCTATTCCATTCTTGTACATAAGATGCACGGATTAATCCATGCTTAAGAAGAAAAAGCTGCACAGTGTAACTATTCTGTTGCTTATCCTTTGGCTTTGGGTCTTCTTAAGCGAGTTATATCCGATTTAACTACTTACCTTTATCTAATTCTAAACGCAAACCACCAAACTTGTTACAATTCGCAAACTAGTACCATTTGTTAGTTACATCCCGGAACTGCGCTGGTACAATGTAATCTCAAAATAATGTTGTTTTAACTTAGTATAGTTTTGAAATTTATCTGAGTTTTAGATGAATGATCAATTTGCAAAAGAGATAATTTGTGCTGAACTGCAATAAATTTTCTTTTGGTTTGGGATTTTCTTCTTAGATAAGAACATTCTATGGATTAGTCCTTAGAAAATTTTGGTTTCGATATTTTGGATCACTTTTGATGTTTATTTATATGTATGAATCTTTCAGGGATGACTGCACATAACATCGACGTGCCTTTGCAAGTCCCCGCATATTTGAGGTATTAAAAAAATATAAACACTGTGATTCCAAATACGAACAATCATTCCAAAAATCGAGGCGACACATTTGATGAAATTAATTGAAATAAACACAAGGCTGAGAACGAAGTTCTATTTTACGAAACTTGATTCCACCACATTGTTCCCTCATTTACCAACTAAAAAAAAACATCAAGTTGAATTGATTTACATAAGAGACGTCGCTGAAATACAATTCTTTGATTCTAATGATGTACATATGCTATCAAACCAAACTAATTACTAATGTACTGACTAAGTATACTTTACGAGATGTATACTCGTAATATCAAGTAAAATAATTAAATAAATAATTGGCTATTCTCCCTCTGTTATGTCAGCTAAGTGATGACCAATATTAGCTTAATAAGTACTAAAAGCTTTCACACAATGGCGATAAGGCAACTTGTGAATTATTCTGCTCATTTATACAATAGACTAATTATCTTTTATTTAGGTAAGTATCAGTATGAAAAAGGATGTTTGAAAGATTTTATAGGAGAATAATCATCGACTGACAATTACAACTAGTTTTTTTTTATTTTATTTAAGTTACAAACAACAACAGTGTAGACATGCGTCTAAATTAAAGGTATGCACAACATTCAAAACTATACATAGACCTATTAAAACAAACAAAACAAAAAAGAGATGGTTGTAGTAAAGCTGAATTACAATAGAAACACCAGTAAATTGTAACAAAAACAATGTCTTAATGCTCGTAACTTGGATAATATAAATAAAGATAAAGTTTTTACAGTCATTAGAATTAGTTTAGCCCAGTTGTTACTGAAACATTTTTTTATCCCGTATCACAGCAGTTTTTTAGTTGTGTTAATTTGATGCATAAACTATACATGGAAAAATACCAAAAAAAAACAAAATTTTCAGGAAAGCCAAAACAATGTGAAACGATCACTGCGGCGATTGGTAAACAATAAGAAAAAGTTTTCCGCTCATTTATATTTTTAAATTGAGGATATTCCTTATACTTATTTTTGATCTTTATAACGATCGGTCGTTATAAATGGGTTAGAGTCGAATAGGGACTTGGCCTGAAAATGCCAACTTATTATTTGGAATCGGCTCACAAGACAAAATGCCTAACCGCTCGGGTTATGAAGGTACTTTATCGCAGGTTTAACTTTATCCACATTATCTGGTTTAAAGTAATAAAATTAACTTTAAACCAGACAATGTGGACCTCTCCGATAAAGTTAAACCTCCGATAAACCACCGATAAATACTTCAGAAACCGGGCATTAGTTGATAATAACTCTCGAAAACGAAGAGCAGTAAACATATTTGAATTCAAGAAAGCAATGTTTCTTGAAATGTTATATTCTTTCAACTTTGAATTCCGGTTTTATAGAAGGAATGTTTGAATAGCTCTCGCAGGATGACTCCAACAATCAACATCCAGATATTTCAACACCTCGAAAAATTTTAATATTGCCTCTGCTTACATTTTCGAGGCCATTTACTTGATACATTTGACGTAAATTGCACATTAGCTTATGGAGAAAATTCCTTTTTCGCTGACTTAGGAGCCGTTAGTATCAGCCTCATGAATAAAATGTCTAAATTGTTTTTCTTATAAGCTCAACAAAAAATAAAGTTACGGCAGAAAAAGTTCACAAAGAGTAACGCGCAATGTGTAACACAAAATTTACATTGATTAGACACAAGGAAGTAAACAACGTTTGAGCAAAGATAACTAGGTATCAACTAGTCCTTCTTCGAACATTATGCGCATTCTTACCCCCTTACTAATAAAGATTGTATAGCAGATGTATAGTTACACAATGGTTACTCTCTGTCAAACTATTTGAGTTTGAAATTGAAAAGAAAGTCACAAAATACTGTGTAACTACACATCTGCTATAAAATCTTTATTAGTAAGGGGGTTTAGACACTAAAACGATAGCACAGAATACTTAATACGATAGTCTTATTATTTGTTTCCATTATGGACAAGAAGAGTCAAGAACAAGAATGCTATTATTGTATCAATAACCACAACGAGATCAGAAACCTCTCCACAATACTTTTAAAGTAAAGCGTTTCACTGTTTAAAATGCGTGAAAATTGCGTAATGTACCATCAACGTGGTGTTAATAAAAAAGTGATGGTACGCCCTGCCTGGCCATTCGTTATTCCGCCCGCCCGGGCGCACGAATGAATGAATGGAGTCTGGCGATGAGCGGCGCTCGACTCGACGAGTCAATATTAAAATCACTGTAGATTTTACGGTTGTGTGGAAACGTGGTCGGACTAAACAAACTCTCGTACTTCGTAACGTTCTTTAATTTGATTTCAGAGTCTCAATAATTGATTTTCCTCGCTCGTTATTTTGACGCACCGCACGCGCCACGGTCCACCATAGCACTTTTGGGTCTGTCCCTTTGACAAAATAAATATGTAACTTTTTTCTGGAGGGGGTTTAGAGAACTACTTTTCAATAAAAAAAATCGATTTATCTGGTCCTGTAGTGCAAACAACTTTGTTAATAAACATGATTTACGGAATACTGTAAACGTAACTGCTTCGAAATAAAAACAAAGTATTAATTAGAAATCTTTCAAAATGGAAAGCAAAGATGAGGAAAAATGAACGTGGAAAATCTGTTGAATATTATAAACGACTAAATAAATAAATATGCAAATACTAAATGCTAAAATATGGAAATCTTTGCAGAGAACCAACAGAAAAGTTGTACGAGTCTTATCCTCCGTGGCCATAACTTGTTGTCCAACAAAAGCTATTCTGCTGAATAAGAACTGCCTATACTTTATGATAATGTAGCCCCAATAAACACTGGAGTAGGTACACCAACATTGAAAGAACACCCTGTCTGTAACTTTTCTTGTCTTTTGATTTAGATGTTAATTTTCCTGGACTAGTTACTCTTTGATGAGGAGCGGAATTACAAAAGAGATTTTAGCTAGTAACATTGTTATTCCTTCTGACTACTGTAATTAAAGTTCTTAATGCATTGTAAAAATGCATAATTTGCTTAGGTATATCACAATTAATTGTATTGGGCATCACTTATTCAATAAATTAAGACAAGCAACAAAAACAATTTCCAGCGTTCTCACTGGCATGAAGAGAAAAATTATTTCCTACCAAAGAGTTCGCGTCAAGCAAGACAATTTAGATACGATATCAGACAAATGTTTGCTCTAGCTTGGATAACGGTTTTATCTGATTTCTACAGGGCATTAGCTTTTAAGTCCAAATATTGTAGCATCACATCACATAGGTACTATAACAGGATAAAGTTACGATATAAGGAAAGAAGACGAAGTTTGAGGATTGTTTACAGCTTCCTTTGTTTGTACCCACTTAGTAGAAACTTGGGGTGTGGTGCGGTGGTTAAAAATAAATACAAATAACGTGGTTTTATCATTGGTTATTTGAACGATTACGAGCTATCGACAAACTGAGTGGGATTTATTTGCAGATGTGGTTGCGTAACATGATCGTTGGTAACTTGTTATTTGTGATCGTTTATGTTTGATAAGTTTCTTATTGACATGGAGTCAACTTTACAGTTTTAATTTTAAACAATCGTAGCAAAGTGGAAACTTGACACTACTAAAATGTAAGTAAAAGAAATAGGCAAATTGTTAAAAAGCAGGCTGTCTTTATTTTGTACAAATCTGTTGGAAACGTACGTTTAATTACAGTATCTGTATCGAAAATAAACTTACCTACAAGAATAACTTTTTTTTTTTATTATTATTATTATTTTTTGGATGCCGAGGAAAAACGCATTTACGTGCTTCCCCGCCCGCAGGTGAGCGGGAGGGGGGTATGTGGGACTCGCCAGGAGGGGACCGCAACATTACCTACAAGAATAACTAGGTTTTGTTACCAAAATATAAACTATTTACGCGACAATTTAAGATTAACTTTGCAGGTAAATCTTATACTTAATAAAGAATTTGTTAAAAACTGGATGTTAAACATCCTCCAAATTCGATGACGTAAAAGAACATGGCAGGGAGTTTGTTGCTACAAACATGCGACTGTTTACTTCCATTAAAAACACACTTAACTTATATCCAGTTTGGAAAGTGTCTGCCAACAGAGAAATTCATTACTTCCACCCAAGTCACTATCAGGTAACGGCTCCAAAATCTAAATACATCAGGCGAGGCCAAGGCTCTTCCCGATTTTATCACAATTTATCTTCGAAGCCCGGCCGAGGTAACACACGGCTGCGGTAACGCTAGGGGCCAAGGGTCGCCGTAATGTTGCAGTACACGACGCTATTAGATTCACTGGCTAATTCTATAAATTGTTACTGGTTTGAGAAAGCCTTTGATCTATTGTAAGTAGTTACTTACATTAATACCAAATTCATCCCCTTCTTTACGTTTTTAAGTGTATTTAAGATACAAATAAACAATGTTTGTATTCTTTTAGTGAGTTAACAGATTATTAAAACTGGATGGCATTAAACTGGTTTCCCGTGTTCAATGAGCAGCAACCTCCATACTTCACACACCTGCCGTTCCCTACGTTTTTCTATTGAAAACTTATATAGAAACCTACTTCGAGAATCGGAACAAATTCTCGCCTGCGGGAAATTCCGAGAAAATGTTACGATCGCGTCGTCTGGGGCGCTCGTATAAATGTTCCTTTGAATTATTCGCTTGGAACGTAAGTAAGGAACGTGGGTTCTGTAAAGTTGGGATACACTAATTGCGCCTTCGTAAATAAATAATGCCGTAGCGTCCCTCTGGTGTGGCTGAACCTTAACAGAATTTCTAGACATGTCGGGCTGAACAACTACTTAAATCTAGAGTAATGGCAGAAGTTTCTTTGAACAATTAATCTGCTCAATGCCTACGAATCTATATTTATGTACAATTTTGTATTTGCAATCGATCAGAATGGGAACATAAAGTGTTACGAAGTTCAGAACTTTTAAACAATTAGTACTGAAACTACTGTCATTTTTACGCTCTTATACTAAAGGCTGGCTTGCCACGTGGGTAACTTGCAAAAAACTCTAGAATCTCTAGATAATTATTTTCATTTTTTGTTTCATTTAATATTTGTCGGTGAGTTAGAGTTGCCCAAAGTGTTAAAGGACTGGTTGCATACGTATTTACTGAGGTTTTGGCACAGATTATTAATTCCCATGCTCTACTTCAAAAACTACTTTCAGGCAGGTCTTAAGTGTATCTTATCAACCGGTAATGAATATGAAAATTCACTCTAATTATATTGCTCCGAGGTATTTAAGTTTTTCCGAGGCCCCGTACGCCACCGGCTTAACCAGCGAAGCTCACGTGTAATTAAGGCTGCTCTGTAATTTAAACGCGTCAGGTCGCCGACTTGCATGTACATAATTAACAGCTTAACTTTAAAGTTTTGCGGGAATTAAAAATATATTTTCCATCTATAGGAGCTTTTGATGCTCACTGTGACGCAAATTCTAATTTGCTATGTCTCGCAAACATAATAACTATAAATGAAAGTAATTGGAATAAAAAATGCAAATGAGCAACGACAAATCTTTATAATTAAATGATAAATAAACAAAATAAAATCACAACCACAAACGAAACAGTGAAAAAAGTTGACAGGTTGTGAATCTTGTGAATAAGCTCTAGTATGAAAATTTAAAAAAAAATACGTAAACACAGCAACACCACCGTAGAGATAAATCCTTGTCTTATTAATTAGGTAGACGAAAGCCGCTAAAGCATAATGTTAGTAAATAAAGGAAAAGATTTGACAAAGCCCAAAATAAACTCTTAAAAATTATATAAACATAACTATGACAGAATCAGAAATTGATTCTAAACAGAAATTGATTCTAAAGGTAAAAGTTGTGACAACATGTGAAAAACTGGTGTAACATATCGTTTACGAGATCAAAGTAAATCCGATATTTCGTCGGTTGAAATCGTACAGAGAAACCACTAGCAGATCGTTTTCTCGATAGTAGGTATAAATTTTCACTACAACCGAATCGTACTAAATTTTATGGTGCGCACCTTGTCCACCGTTTTAAAGGCAGCACACGTAAAGTTAGTTCGTAGCAAATTGCGCATTACGATAGTTAATCCATCGAAGCTGTGCGAAGAATCTGAGCGGTGCGAGGATGCGTATTCGAAGCTGTGAAATGAAGTGAAGCCGAGTGAAAAAACGACACATAACATAGACAAAAGTTTATTCGTTGACTGGTAATCAGAGCTTTAGCTCACTCGCACTCATTCCTCGAACATCTTTCGCTGGTTATTTAGACAAGAAGAAAGGATCGAACTTCTGCATCACATAATTTCTATCTTTACAAAGTGCTACTCTGATGCTACTCAGTGCTTCATCTGGTTGTCTCTAATAAACTTCTAGAATCTACTGAAGTTTTATCTGACAGTCTAACAAAATTTCCAACTTTCTTTATTTATTAGGTTTAGCCAGACCCCAAACATACCGCGCGCGAAGAAACGCAAGCGTACGTCCTGCCTGTAACGAAACGACAGTTACAGCCACAGGGTACGTGCTGGAATTTTTAATAAAAGGGGCCAGGGGGGTTATTCACGATTGTCGGAAACCAACTTTCCGAATCGAATCGGAAAGTCTATAGTCTTCGATCTTATTTTCTACCTTATGCTACCAAACTTTGTAAATGCATTGCGCTTTCGTGTCGGAAAGTGAATCGAATGTCAGTCAAATGTATTTGTAAATAGCTATATTTTTGTAATATCTGAGGATACGAATTCGAATCGAACGCTTTCGGGTAGATTTCCGACAATCGTGAATAACCCTACAGGTGACCCATCCTGCTTGAATCCTTCACGGAAAGGACCCTTATTTTACAAGCAAAGAGATTGAAAACGAAACGGCCATTATTATTTATGACTATAACCCTCCTTGTGTGCTTAAGTAAGCAAATAGGTTTCGAACGTGGAAGGAACATGAAGCGAAGAACTAGACACTAAACTCTAGTATGTTCCTACTAGACAATATAACATCGATACCATACCCGTAGTTGTTAAGCAAAACATCAATAGGATTTATTTATTTATTGATTATTATTGGCGACTACAAAAAATAGGCTAGCTGTGTTCTTGAAAAAAAAATATAAAAGAATAGGAAATCATTGGTAAGTGGGGCTTTTTAAATTGTTTTGATACATATTTCAATATAATGTTATACTTTGTACGTGTAGTCTTTTTTAATTATAATGATAAGATAATAAAGGGCGACTCAGTTTTTATTCTATTAATTGTAATGTTCCGTTCAGTCAACACATTGTGGTAGTAATTGAGGACTGTTCAACACGTCTCGTCATTTAAGACAAGGTTTCTCTTTTAGAAGTTCTAAACTGAGTTAAATTCGACAAAGTATAGGTACCAGAAATTAAGTCCAGAATTTTTAAAATAAAAAAGAACAGAACAACAAAAATTCTAACTAAAGGTGGGTTCAGGTGGATTTGGAAACTCAAAGTCACTCGGTTGAAAGAGAAACTACATTAGACAAAAAAATAAGCAATACAGAAAGAATCAATGCTAACCATATATTATACTTCATTAATGTTACTAATCGATTTTCAAGCTTGAATTTATATCGGTATTAAATAGCCGATTTCCAGAGTTAGTGAAAATTATTACCGGATCAAAGGCCAAGTCCTGGGACTAGCTAAACAAGCCACTGTATGGATGGATTATGATATTAATGTTGTTAAGGACGTATGGCTCGGGAAATAAATAAGATTAACATTTCAGAGGACGCTTGCCGTTGCCGGGGCGGGCATAAATCTCAACGGCACAGCGCCAGTACAAGTACCGAAACCTAGAATTGGAAATTGGGAACTGAATTTACAATTCTACGTCAAAACTTTTGTTGTTTCTAATATAGTTTTGACGTCATTTTTAAAAGAAGAATAAATTCTCAAAAGGCCTTAAGGGAAAATATGGTATTTTATATTATATTCGACAAAAATTTAAGATTAGGTTAGGTACCTATACTTAATTTTTTTTAATTTTTTCAGCAACTTTTGGATGATATAAGTGCTCAGACTGATTCCCTCATTTCTTCAATGGAAAATTTATAGATAGCACTGACCTGTCTGTCCATATGCGAATATGCAGGCGTTGTACCCGTCGAAGGCATTGTCGAGGATGTCGCGGCCGAGACATTCGAAGACCGTTTTCTGTGATGCGAAGTTCGGCAGCCCAGGGTCTAATGAGAAGAAGCAGTGGTCGAAGGCGAAAGTCTTTGGTTGTTTTCTGAAACAAAACAGATAAAGATCAGTGTAAAATAGTGCCATTGGAATGATTGAACTTTTCGTTTCAATCAGATAATATAATAAAATAGATGTGGTGTAAATAAAGACAGAATATTTTTTTTTGGAGTCGCATTGCAATTTTAATTGAGTGCAAAGTATTTTGACTCAAATTCGCTCCCTAAATAAGCTAACAAATTAAATCATGTTTTTATCCTGTGAACCCGTGCAAGACGCAGGGGTCCCGGGTAAGATTCCCAGGGGGTACAATTTGTAGGTCCTCGGTAGATGGTATAGGGCTTATTTCACTTTCGCCTGGCTAGCTACCACATTTACATAAATCTGAGGCACAACAATTTAAACATTGTTGGGTTCCGGCAGTTAGAGGTGAGAGAGATAGCCAATTCCTCAGTGACAAGGATTCCGGGTATAGTGCGCTTCCACCTTCGGCCTTATCATCACTTAACATCAGGTGAGCTGAAGGCCAAGCACTATTTTATAGTGTATAAAAATACTTTTAATTTTAGTTTGCTAACGAAATAAAGATAAAAAATTGGTCAATTAATCTGCAAAGCGTGCGTTCATTTGGAGCGGGTGGCGGTCGATAACATTGAGCTACTGTACGTTTATCGTCTATAGAACAATTTAGTGGACCGCCTTTTACATTTGTTTAAAACATTAAACAGAGGTAAAGATGTGCACGCTGACCTATCAGCTAGGCGATTGCGTAAAGTCAATCGTATTCATTTGACAGTTCATATTGTATCATAATATATGGTCATCCCATACAAATTGCAGCCGATTGAATACGACATGAACTGTCAAATGAATACGATTACCTTACGCAATTCCACCCCTGTTCTTATGCTTTTAGTTAGTACTATTATATATTATGTGCTTTTAGCAGCAAACCTAATCGTGACTTAGAGAAAATGTTCCATATTTCCAATAGATAAGTCTTATTTGTCATGGATCATGGTGTGGAAGAGTCAAAAGGTCAGAAATTATAAAAGAAGCTGACGTTATTAGGTACTTTGTTAATGTACACAAAAAAACTACGTAATGTTCAAGATCCAAAAGTTAAAGACCATATCAAGCTTGCTTTCTCACAAACAATATTTTATTTCATGAATTCTTCGCATTCGGTCCAAATAACTTCAATTAGCAATGTTAATTCAATACCCATTAATAACGACCCACTTGCCTAACTAACTGAAGCGGCATTGGACAAAGAATTTGTGAATCAAACCGTGCTCTTTCCTGGCTAAATTGTGAAATATTTTATTTATAATACTTACTGATTATTTTAATGTTGAGAAATAAATTCCTTTGCAATTGTAATTAACGATAATTTATTTTTTGGGATCAATCGCTTTAGATCATAAAACAAATGTATCTCTCAATCTCTCTCTAAATGTGTCTCATCATAATCATAACCAGCTGATTTCACTTTTCGTTCTGTTCGTAGGCTGTTCGGATGACAACATCGTGTCATAGTACGAAATATGTATAAGGTTCAAAACGCGTTAAGTATCCAAGCTCTAATTTAGCACCTAAATATAACTATTTTATGAAGTCCCAGATTATTTTTTTTATCCTTAGAATTAGTTACTTGTGTACCCAACCCACGCAACCTAAAATATTGTATAGTGAAAATAAAGTGTTTATTATTATTATATGTGAGCAGATACTTGCCTGTTTCTATCAGCTGAAAAGTTTTTAATTAAAAGTTAATGTTTTATGTTCAAACTTTTCGATGGCCTGTTGGGCGGAGTAAGTAAGGGTTGCTGTACTGTACCTCCCTCGCTCAGTCCAGGTCCATTCAATCAATGTGGTTTAAAATTAAAGCATACCAGTCCACTATATACCACTATATAGCACGAGTTTTGGTAAACTAAAAGCGATAGCTAGATATAGCTCAAAATAAAAGAAAGGAGACAGCGACAGTTTTGATGACGAATATTTGGTTGAAACTAAGCTAACATACTGCTAACATACCTGCTTAGGTTGCATACCACCTAAACGGACAATAAACTGCATTAGATCTACTAAACATATTATTTATTGGGTCTTTCTTCGAACGATTGATGACGCTCACTGAATGACAGACAAAATAGCAGAGGTGTGGCTCATTGCGATCAAACTGGGTTCTATCATTTTTGCAATGCAAACATGCCAACGAATGGTTTCGGGCTCACTCCCATTCCCATCCCTGCCCATATAGTGTTTTTGTACACTATCGATAGTTGTATGTAACATTCATTAAAAAAAGATATTTCACCATCAACGGTCTGGTCGGATCATGAACGACAATTAATGTTACTAGAATAGGCAAAATGGCAACCCTGACCAACTTCAAGCGCTCGCGTCATTTAATTAAAAGTTACTTCCATTAGTTTAATAAACCGGCCAAGTGTTAAACCGATCCGCTGCGTGGTCAGCTTAATCGCTAGTTTCACTGAATATTTACCATTCGCAGCAGTTTTTTTCACCTTCACAAAGCCACTTACTATAAATGCTAATGCTATTTTCAATGTCTCGCCAAGTAGATAGCATTCGAGTGGAGTACCGGGACCGGTTCTTGGCTGCCGTTCAATTCATTCATTCACTCATTCATTGGGTTCTCAATGCGACTGGGTCTCCGCTACGTCTACTGGTCGGCTTCGAGTCTGAATCAATTATTTATAGGCCTTCTTCATAGAAATGCGTGGTTCGTTTTGAATATTTTAGATGTTATATTAAATACTGCATTGTCAGCTTCGAATTCACAACAACAATATCAGTAAGTTTTAAAAAAAATTTACTAACTCATACAGACCTAAAATGGATTGAAGTAGAACGTGTCTGTGATGAGAACGGAAAAAACGTGTCACCCGGTAGTTTTCCTTGTAGACTATAGTTAAATGATTGAATTATAACAAAATGATAGATTTAAACTAACTCGGAATAAAGAAATTCATCTATGGAGCTTCCAAGTAGCATTTCACAAACTTCAGTTAAATTTCATAACGTAAGAAAGATACCGTGATGATAAATAAATAAATAAAAATAAAATGATAAGTACCTATATTATTTTAGCACAATACATTATGTTATAAAAATACTATGTACAAACAGCCTATATACACTGTCTTGAAAACAAACAACATGTAAACCTATCACCGACGACCTTTCAAAAAAAGTCGGTAAATAAAGATGGAGGAGGCTGGGTAGGCTCATCGGCTAATACAGTTTGAATAGGCTCTTGCCCGGCGATATTGCTCGTAGACGTGCCCCTGTAAACACGACTTTCTGCTGATAACTTTTCTGTATTTGCATATGAATGATTCGTATGTAAGGAAGAGTCCTTGGCTTAGCTATGTTGAATATTAATCGTTTGAAGGCTTGAGTACACGAACGGAGCGTATAGTTTCAATGTATTAGTTATTATATAGTACTCTAATAGAAATAAACACTCGTCAATCAAATCATTTCAATCATAATATTTCAATAATAGGATCAGTAAATAATCTTGTATTGAAAATAAAAATAGATTTTCTTTATAACAATGCTGTTAACTTAAACGTTATTATAGCACGTAATGCGTTTAACTGAAATGAACTGAATAGAGTCAGCCGTAAATTGAATGAACGTCGGCTCCAAAAATTTGCACACGTTACCATACCATACAACTCAAACAGTTTACGCTTAGCAATTGTCAATGAAATCTGAATATCATTAGCATACAAATGACGATAATAATGATGATAAAGCTAGTTATGTTTCAGAAAATCGAATAACATTTTCAACAATTGTGTTGACTCTATTTGGATTTCGGGTGTTAGAAAGCAGAAAGATTTGTATGCGACTTATTAAATTGTTACGGCTGGTTTATATTATGAGCTTTGTATAACGGTACTTTTTTAATTTGTTCCGTAATTTCATTCAACCAGTATAGAATTGGAATAAAATGTATTGGCTACATATACATACTGCATATACCAGTACCGACATTATATATTAAACAAGTATACAAGTTCACAATACACACAGAAACGAACTTGAATAACCTCGTCGGCCAATAATACATTTATTTAGTACCAAATTCAATGTCATGTCCAACTTCGTCGGAAACATAGAATTGCTATGTACACACACTCCAACAGTGGCAGAATTCAATTTGGCGGCCGTCAACGTCAGCCCGAGCCAGGCCCTGCATAATCAACGGCTACATTCATATTTTATTAAAGGCACAGATTGCACGATGACCCAAATGTGTCGTTAAAAATAACACCACCTATTTCAAAGGAATATACGAATGAAAGGAATTAATCGAAAAATTGTGTGGTCAAATAAAAGCTTTGTCAAATATGGAATAGATTTTGAAATCGACTTTTCTGTTACCAATAAATCCTAAATTTAATGTCGAAAATCACATTCACATTTTTTTTTAAAATACGTGAGCTAAATCCTTGCTAAATCTGTCAAGCACACAAAGATGAGAAAACAAGTTTCGTAAAAGACGAAATAATACAGAACATTCAAATGAAGAAAAAACTTGAAACTGATAGAGACATCAAAAAAACATTACGTGGAAACACCAACACAACTGAAGTTAATATTTAAATGCAATAAAGAAGAAAAATACACATTGGTGCAATTTGTTGGCCAGACAGGAGATATAAAGTTCTGAGAGTGTTGTCTCGAAACTCAAAACTCGATAGAGCGTGTAGCAGCATGCAACGGCATGGATCCTAGATTTTGGCACCGATGCAGGCTTTCCAGAAGTTAATTTAGTGGACGCTGAACAAGTACAACATTTATTACAGCTGATGACAAAGTGCAGTGGTATACATTGAACAAGCTAATACTTTAAAGATATTTACTCGTGTAATCTCTAACATGCGATTAGTTATCAAATCCGATCAATCCCAGGCCGCTTCTTATAAAGTATGTGATTATGTACCTACTTTTTACTTCAGGATGAAATATTGTCTTCGTGCCAGGACTGCTAGGTAATCCAACTTTACAAGTACAACCCGGCATCGAACTCGCGTAACAGACGTCATAATGTAAGCCGAGACGTCGAGCGTGCGATCTCCCGTCTACCTCATTACGGGACAAAATAAGGTTCTGAAGATTTGATGCTTTCCTAATAAACGAATGTGTAACGAGTGTGTGGGTAGAAAGAAACAATAAAATGCTTTGCATTATTCCAAATATTTTTTTTCTGGTAAATATGACATGACATCGTGATTCGTGTAGTAAAACACAAAACAAAATGGAGACGAATTTCCCACGATTCAATATTAAATATCACTTCAACTTGCCTCGAGGAAACTATTAACTTACAGGAACCAGAAATTAATGTATTTTGATTGGGAGCTACCAGTAGCAACCAAATTCTATTTGTGTAATGATCGATACACCGTGATCGGAGCAGATGGGTAGCGGGGACTACATTAGGTAGGTAGTAACAAAACAATAAACAAGGGTTTTATTAAGAATGTAAAAATAGGAAACCTTCGGGAGAGGTTTTGTCGAAATACATTGAAAATAACAAGCAATAGAAAGAAAGAAAGAAAGAAAAATAATTTATTTGAGACAGACATTACATAATATACCTACATACAATAAAACTTAAACCACTATTAGTCTCAAAACATTACGCTCAATAATAGGTAATACATCATGTATTACATTACGAAGAAAAATGATATCCAAAACCAACACCCGTGGATTATGTTTACGATTGAGTTTTTACAACAGGGACTAATCGTAAACAGTGATTGACAGCACGATGCCGGTCGGTGTCAAATTACAGTTATGAATTATTTTACGACGCAGTAACTACTGTCCTGACTCGTAATCATTGGCATCTCGGTATTTGGTCGTCATTTAAAAAGTCACAAGGTTTTTAGTGCCAGTTAAATCTAGCTCTATAGATTGTTCTGAAATACATTCATTAAGTGCTACTACTCAATGTTCCCATTTAATTTTCTGGCAGAATATCAGATTTAGAGATTCGTATGGGGAAGCGATTAGATAGCGTGCCATCGCTGATAGTTCAGCGTGAACTGTCATGCATTTTAATTGCATTTTTTAATCACAATCGTGCTGTCTGTTGAGTACCTGGTGGATAATACTAAATAATATACTAGAAAAAATACGACTCGCACCAGATCAATACTCAGACGGGAATCGAACCCGCGACCTTTGGATATCCGGTCCAATGCTCTGACCGCTGAGCTACCGAGTCACTAGTGACATCGCCGAATTTCTTCTAGTATATCCTACTCTTACGCTGCAAGCCAGCGTTATTTCACCAATGTGAGGAATTAACCTCGACATTCAATTGAAATATCTTTCCAGATATTTTGCAATCGATTAAGATGAAATAGCTATATAATTTTTAAATTTGAGATTTTTGCATTCACAATGCTATTTTTACACAATACTAAATAATATACTAGAAAAAATACGACTCGCACCAGATCAATACTCAGACGGGAATCGAACCCGCGACCTTTGGATATCCGGTCCAATGCTCTGACCGCTGAGCTACCGAGTCACTAGTGACATCGCCGAATTTCTTCTAGTATATCCTACTCTTACGCTGCAAGCCAGCGTTATTTCACCAATGTGAGGAATTAACCTCGACATTCAATTGAAATATCTTTCCAGATATTTTGCAATCGATTAAGATGAAATAGCTATATAATTTTTAAATTTGAGATTTTTGCATTCACAATGCTATTTTTACACAATACTAAATAATATACTAGAAAAAATACGACTCGCACCAGATCAATACTCAGACGGGAATCGAACCCGCGACCTTTGGATATCCGGTCCAATGCTCTGACCGCTGAGCTACCGAGTCACTAGTGACATCGCCGAATTTCTTCTAGTATATCCTACTCTTACGCTTCGGCGATGTCACTAGTGACTCGGTAGCTCAGCGGTCAGAGCATTGGACCGGATATCCAAAGGTCGCGGGTTCGATTCCCGTCTGAGTATTGATCTGGTGCGAGTCGTATTTTTTCTAGTATATTATTTAGTATTGTGTAAAAATAGCATTGTGAATGCAAAAATCTCAAATTTAAAAATTATATAGCTATTTCATCTTAATCGATTGCAAAATATCTGGAAAGATATTTCAATTGAATGTCGAGGTTAATTCCTCACATTGGTGAAATAACGCTGGCTTGCAGCGTAAGAGTAGGATATACTAGAAGAAATTCGGCGATGTCACTAGTGACTCGGTAGCTCAGCGGTCAGAGCATTGGACCGGATATCCAAAGGTCGCGGGTTCGATTCCCGTCTGAGTATTGATCTGGTGCGAGTCGTATTTTTTCTAGTATATTATTTAGTATTGTGTAAAAATAGCATTGTGAATGCAAAAATCTCAAATTTAAAAATTATATAGCTATTTCATCTTAATCGATTGCAAAATATCTGGAAAGATATTTCAATTGAATGTCGAGGTTAATTCCTCACATTGGTGAAATAACGCTGGCTTGCAGCGTAAGAGTAGGATATACTAGAAGAAATTCGGCGATGTCACTAGTGACTCGGTAGCTCAGCGGTCAGAGCATTGGACCGGATATCCAAAGGTCGCGGGTTCGATTCCCGTCTGAGTATTGATCTGGTGCGAGTCGTATTTTTTCTAGTATATTATTTAGTATTGTGTAAAAATAGCATTGTGAATGCAAAAATCTCAAATTTAAAAATACCTGGTGGATGTTATCTTTGTGGCATATCTGGTTTGCATTTGCATTTCTAAAGCTAACATTGATACAACGCCCACTTGGCTAAACATCGCAACAATTATATGCACAGGCACTTTTAAATTAGACATCTCGTTGATAAGACTCTTCGTGCAATTTGATTCTAATCTTTAAAAACGTGCCACGTTCGATAAGGGGTCCACATTATCTGATTTAAAGTAATAATATACAGATAAACCACCAACAAGTACCTCAGAAACCGGGCATAATACTAGTAAAAGGTCAAAAATGGTCAAGGCCCCTATGCCCGCCAGTGCCAATCCCCAATAGTGCTGTTATACACACGGAATGGTAATTCTAACCCATTATACTTAATAGTAGTTTCTACAAAGATATACTGGCTTCGCTGTAATAGGTAGAATCGATTGGGCAAAGTTTTCCATTTCACCGTTCCCAACTCTGACAGAAACGAGGATAACACTCACAATTTATGAGGCTCCGTTATGATTATTTTCTTTAGCTTGCAAATTAGTTTATTGTTTGTTTTACAAGAAGTTATTGATTCTATTTTCATCAAATATAAATAAAGAAAAAAAAATACATATATTTTGGGCATTTTTATCATGTTCATCACTTGGCCTTTACAGATTTAACTACTTTACACGTGCTCGAGTTAAACGCGTACCTATTGATTAACCTGATCGTTTAAATATAAAGAAAGATCAAAATGTCTTTAAACTTCACAATGACAACGGTTAGTTAGTACGTCTATCTATAGATAGGTAATCACAAATTCTTATATTCATGGTATGTGTCATGTGTGCAAGCGATAAAAGTCAAGATAAGGAAGAAACATAATATTGAAAACACTGAAACAGAGTAGAAGCAACGCGCACGCACGTTATGGTTGTTAAGAAAACCAATGTATTAAAAATAAATAATATCCTAAATTGGCTCGAAGTCAAAATACAGAAGCTCATATAAGTCACCACAATAATCAAAGGCGACGTAGAAGTATGTCAGGGGACGCCAGGCGCCGGAACACCATACAACCCCGTAGAACGGCGCTGCCTGGCACGTGGCCAAACAGTTATTCATAATGCAGAGGATCTGAAGAAACTCTTGAATTTCATTATTGAACAGAACAAATCAAGAGCCTTTGAAGACAAGAATCACTTGAGTCACCGTATTATGTTCAGTACAGCGCAGCTCACTACCATTTCACTTAAACCTCATAATGTTATAGAATTAGATTGAATAAAGTAAACAACGTAAATATATGTACAACAATAAACGAAACATTCGGAATACGAAGGTGTACTCCTTCCTTACTTACTCTATTTACAGAGCAAACTCGTATGTGACTTAGAACATTCCTACATACAATAAGGACCACTGAAATTGGATTTCCCGTCGTTAACACTATATCTTAGTTAATCCAGCCTAAATCTTGCTTTTATTTAACTATAACTGAGTATTTTTCTTACAGTATAAAGCGTTCCTATTTTTGGAATGGACTATTATTCTTTATGTAAAAGGATAAGTTCAACAGACGACTGGAAATAAATAAAATTTGATAAAGCATTTTAATTTTTACAGCTGCAAGATTAACCAACTGTTGTTGTCTTTAGATTATTATGATATTTAAACCGAAAAACTATATAAAATTAACAATAAAATTAATTGATGAGCTGTTTTTAATTCCTAAGACGCAGATAATATACTATATTATAGTAAATCCGAAAAAATCAAGGTTGGATATTAAGAAGCCGAACTTCAAAGTCAAATAGACCGCTGAATCCTTTCGATCCGGCAGGTAAACGTCTTTTATCCTGGCCCTAGTAATATGGACCCTTATCCGCAGGAGTATTAGGCGCGTTAAAGCAGAGTTATGCCGGCATAATATCCCACGATATTAGACCCCTTGAAGATTATCACGTCTGGCACGCGAAATGTTCAAAATGTTTCACCGAAAATGGGCACTTTATTAACAGGTTCTACGGAAAGAGGTCTTCACGACGATATAAACAAGATATAGTGAGAACTTTGGCAGTTTTATCCAATATGTTATTATTTCGCTAAAAAGACTATTTTGCTCTACGACTTTTCCGAAAACAGACAAAAAAAACGACTTTCCATACAAATGTCCCAACAGCTGATCGAGTTTTGGATGATTGAAAATAGGTTTTTTTTTATTCTGAAAAGTCGATTAAAAAATGTAGTTTTTTATGATGTTAGTAATCTACTCCTGCGCGAGGCTGTTGGTGTGTTACAAATAACCCTATATTAAAGTTAATTTATTTTGTGCAATACAATAACGAACACCACAGTAAATAAAACCATATGTACTAGATCAACAGTTTGTTTGGTTAAATACAAACGGCTGCGGCACTGGCGGCAGACCCGGTAAACGCGGGTAGTTGAAAGAAAAGATCAAAATTATTTAGTGAAATCCGATATCCCATTAAGGCACCTTTCGACCTCTCAGGTTTCGTCATGCCTAACGTTGCGCCACAGAAGGTTTCTGACAAAAGGCTACAAAAACAGATTTGGAGTTAAATAATACTCGTACTTTCTAACGAGCATGACCCAAAACCTTAACCACGACAGATATAACAACGGTGGCAAATACTTAAACTTGCCGTATTTCTTACTTTTAAAAAGTTATTACCTCGCTGTATGACCTTCATCATCAATGTGTCAATCTGCAATTTTGTTAAGACTTCGGTCCACGGTCCATCTTACAGGCACCGCGCAAACATTAGGTTGCTTCGCCAGAGCAATGTCACTTTACAGCACAAATTCGAAACATATGGCACTGATCTGTAAATTAAGTACCTACCTCCAGCATTTCTGTAAGATTTTCAGATTATTGGTGTGATTGCCACATCCATGAAAAGTCTTTCAACGATAGGCCCATGTGGTTTCCAGTAGTGTGCTAGATAACTTAATACATTAAAAGTTTTCTCCATTCGCAACACTTTCGCTACTCAGCCGGCTAAGCCGAGCTCTACTTACGGCGATTGTCACCATCCGTGCTATTACTATCGTCCGGATTATCCGGCTTTGTTACGTACGTAATGTACTTTACGATCGTTAAATTTTATCCACTGAACGCTCGTAGGGGCTTTTCTTTTATGTGACACTCAACGTTTCTGTCATCTTAGCTCTAATGGTTGCAGGTTTTACTGATGGACAAACGGATAAACAGAGATACTCGTATACATACATACGGGACTTTTATTCCGTAAAGAATATAGTCAGAGGGTTTAAATCATGGTTTCAAGATTAGATTTTGTTATAGAAATTCAAACTATAGCGATAGTAGAAAGCGTATTAGCCTTTTGTTTGTTGTCAAGACTAGGTAGTGTCCAAAACGTAACTCTCCATTAAAAACTTTTGCCGTCAATAAATCTATTCTTTCCATTCTATTTCTTTCTATATCTATCTCTAATACCAAAGGTCAATGCTTCGATCGATGACGTCAGAAAACACTCATCAATCAAAGGCGAAAAGTTAATAGCCGAAACAAAAGACATCGATAGTTTTATTATCAACCGACCAAAATGTGGGCAAGCCATCGCAAAGGCTAGCTGGCTTCAGCTAGTCTTCCTCTACACCGTCCACCCAAATATAGAGGGTTTAATATTCGTCGGCCGCCGACGCAGTGACGTCACCGCCGCACAAAAATCAGAGAGAACAAGAGTATTTGTGAATCCGAAATGCGTGTAAACAAGACCCGACTTATGTTTACCCTATCAAAGGTGTGTGCGATGACGTCACGGGCGCTGAGGCTCGGGGCGACCCAGCTGCTTACACTGGGCCGCTGCCGATTTGACGGTACGATATTACTTAATCATATTATTTCTAAATACCTACTATTATCGTTCAAAGTATTCATTCTTTCATAGAAAACAAACAGTTGTTGTACTAAATGACCTCATAAGAAAATTAGATTAATATATTCTGTGCTATTGGTATTATTTCGCATATTTCTGTGTGTTCGCACTGCAGCATAAGTGGAAATGATCATTTAAAACAGTGCGGACAGAACGAAATCGATTCAATCATAAATGAAAACAGGACTTCCCTGGCCATTTCCTATTATTTCCATACACCTGTTTATAGATCAATTATGCAGGAATTGGTTTGCTGTGAAGGCACTGTGCATTTCTCTATAGTTAATTAATAAGAGGAATGTTCAGTCAATCAGCACAATCTTGTGTAATCGCAATATCAAGTTATTAATACAACATCAATAATCATAACGCGTTAACTTCCATCTATTAAGCCGTAACTACCGTAACATTCTCATCAGTTCAACATTGTGTTGATTAGACACATAGCAAATTCAACCTTAACAATAAAGATACAGGGCGAGTTAACGCTACTACCAGCATTTACCATTCACCAGATGGAATCATTCAGTCGCGCATGACACACAAAGTACAACCTCCACATTCGCACTATTAAACAGTTGACTATCAATCAAGCTTGTCGTCATATTACAGCCGTAAGCTTAACACAATAGAATACAATGGTTGTATAAAGTCCCTTTTGTTACTGAAATATCCATAAAGGGATGTGTCACTTTACTTTAGGCGAGTAATATTGGTCGTTAAATGATATTTAGTATGTCGATAATTTTGAAATTAGAAACATTTATCCATTTGGGAGTAAGATATGAATTGCGGTTTAGATGATAGCAATCATAATTAATAATCATGGTATTGTAAATGAATGACAATCAATACCATTTATGTTGTTTATACTAACAAAATGTAGGTTCTTAAATCAAATTAGAAATGTGAAATAAAGAAACGCCATTACCTTCCGACTTGTTTAACAAAATATCTCATTTGCATTTTTTAGTTTGCGTAAACTTGATAATAAAATAGTACCTCTAAGAGACCACATAAATCTTTATATGCAAATAAAACTAATCAAAAAACTTACTTAAAGTAACACTAGAGCTCGTATTTATAAACCACTCTCAACGTTGAGAGCTATCTTGAGATGCTCTTCTTATAGAAACAGCATCTCAGGAATGATCTCAAGATAGCTCTCAATCAACGTTGAAAGCGGTTTATAAATACGGGCCTTAACATTCATTCCGTTTTAAAATAAACATGTCAACATTCCCAGAGTATCAGTATGAAAGATGCTTCTCAACAACTCCTAATAGCCGTTCAACTTCCACGATAACCAAACATACGTCTGTTATATAGGAACTTTCAAATCTAAGTATCCCATTAAAAGTTTTGCGGGAAACGCATTACAGCTCGCGATCCTATTGGAATTCAATAACATTTATCACGAATACATTACATTAAACTTATTCCTTGGAGAACGGTACACGAATCCTTCTTGTTGCCAATTGTTTATTTGAATAAAATATTTGTTAGTAAAGTAAACATATTATTCCGCCAGTAAAATTTGATATTTTTGTTCTACACTGCTGAAAGCTGAATCGTGAAATTCGTGAACGACAGCAGATTTTGATAACGAAACAATAAAAAACCATTGAAAAAGTTTTAATTTTGTTATGTTTTTTATAATAAAAAAATATATTATTTTATACTTTAGCAATATAAAAATAAAGATTTTATAATTTATTTGTGATGATGATGCTTTCTATTGCTATTTAAGTAAAGCATTATGTTATAGTCAGGGAATGATAACGTTATTTTTAAATGTAACGTTATTTCTTACTTTTTTACCGTTAAATTTAACATTAACGTTATGTCAATAAATAACGTTACTTTAGATAACGTTACATTTAAATTAACGTTATTTCAGTAAATAACTTTAATTTTTACGTTATTTTAACGGAAATAACGTTATTGCAGTAAATAACGTTAATTTTAACTTTATTTATTACTTTTAGTTACCGTTACTTTAAAATTAACGTTATTCCAATTAATAACGTTACTTTTTACCGATTATTTTACCGGTACTATTGTACTGGTAAAGTTTAACGCTATATTTAACGGTAATTTTACCGGTACAATATTATTAACCTTATTTTTACTAGTAAATTTACCGATAAAATGTTTTAACGGTATTTTTAACGTTATTTTTTGTAACGTTATTTTTTTAACAGTATTTCAATTCCTGGTTATAATACCTAGCTGTTGGTCCTCCGAAATTAAATAAATAAGTAACAAAAGTCTAAACATTTAAGACCGCTATTTTTGTAAAACGAAAAAGTGTGATATTTTAGTTGTTAAACAAAGTATACTAACTAATACACCTAAAGTAAGTATGGTTAACCGTTAACCATATAACTAAACAGTAAACTTTGAAACCAGAAAGCTCCACGAGAATAGACAGAAAGGAGGAAGTCAACTGCTTTCGCGGTTTGTTTGTAACTTCAAGTTTAAGCACAAAATACTTAATAGCACAAGTGTTTAAGTTAGGACACAGTAGAATTTATATCGGAGGTATGACTACAATATTTATTCATATCAATGCAGTGTTCTTTACTTGAGATAAAAAAAGCTTATGAGACAATGTTTAACCTGATTTGTTTACTGTTTGAACAAGTTAATTCTCTATAAAATTTCTGAAATTTGAAACTTTTAATAGTTTTCCCAATACTAACGCCGTTATTAATATCACCATAAATGACAGTTTATTTTCTTAAAAATAGTACATTAAATTACTTTGCCCGCGTTTCGGTAATTACCGTCTAACGTTAACGTAATAACGTCGGGAGCTCATTTAAACCACAAAAATTACTAGCAAATAAATAAGGAGAACATCCATCATAGCGGTATCTACTTTGAAAACTTTGAAAAACAGGTATTTTAGCAAAAGACAGTTTTTGAAAAATTAGTAGGTAACTTCAGTTTCAATAGAATAACTTTGCTATTCAATAGAATAGCGCAGAATATAATAGTACTACTATAGTGTTATTATTTCTTTAGGTCAACTTATGCGATTATTTTAAATTTTCTCAGTACATTCGTTCATTCTTTATCTTAGCAGAAAATGTCTTCTAATAATGACTCCAATACATCCAACAGAATGAAGTCGCTTAAATTCGGAGGATAAGTAACAATTTGCATTAATTTTCCGGGGCTTTTCAGTTCCAAAGCTACAGTATAAAGCAATTTAATGGTTCATTATATGATCAAATTATTGACTCAACTGATAAAACAAGGTATTTAAATATAATTAAATTGAACAAGGGAGTAAAAGGATAATTTTATGGTAAGTAAATTGATGTAGGAAGGAAGACATACAGTCTACAAGTCCCGTCCCGAAACGATACCTAAGTAGAAAGCTCAAAATAATGGAAGAAGGTAAGGAAGGTAAGCAACTTTACCCCTTTGGGCCTTTTGCATTGCAAATATTGCAATTGTCATTGCTGAAATTAAAGAGCTTACGCAGAATGGAATAAAAAATAGAGCATTCGTAACTTCATAGTTTAATCAGAGTACTTAAGTGATAGATTTTTAAGTCATGAAAAGCAGTGAAATTGTATAATGAATAAAAATTACCTCGCAAAGTCACGGGCCTAATGTAGTAGTTGCCCATAATGGGTCACGAACTCGACTTATAAATTAATCTGCCGGATAAATAGGCAGGCAAGAATTTGCATTACTGCTCCCCCAGCCTACCGGAATGTAATTTTACGAAGAGGGCACAAGCACAATAAATAAAGTTGACAGTAACTTTGCCCAACCTAACAATAATATTTTTTTATTATGGCGTGCGTTAAATGTGAACGACTTTGATAACATCTATGTATCATATTAAAGTTTCCCCGACCAAGATAAGATTATTATGAATGTCATTATTTAACATACGTATGAGATACTATCGATCAGGCAAACTGCACGAATGTAGAGCACAATCAAATCCTAAATATAGACACAAGTTCATTGGATTATATATTTATGATTTAGAAACCATAATAAATTTTATGTCATTGAGTAATGTTCGAATCGCACGCGGGAGGAAATGAAGAACCGTTGTGGTCAACTGTAATAGCAGTCGTATAATGTGAGCTAAATGATGTACCTTATTTCATGAACAAATTCTACTGCCACTGAAAACCTACTGTGGTCCCGAGGAAAACAAATACCTGATCCGATTATTTAATGAAGATGCTCGATATTCCGAAGGCGTTATCGATTATTTGTCGTGTTTTACTTTAAAATAGATATGTCTAGGTAAATATTTGAGTTTTGATTAGCCTACTATCTTACTATTTGTGGGTTTAACACAGAAAACTTTTTTATTTCCTGTTCGAACTACGTACACATACACAGAAGTAATCTACTATTTAAGTAGATATACCTTCCTGTAGATAGAAAGTCGCATCAGAATGGGGTTGGTAAACTTTTTCGAAAAGAATTGTTTTATATTTTTTTTTGATAGCACAAGTTTGAAGAATAAAGAAAATAATATTATGATTTTTTTATTTTACCTTGTTAACTAAATATATTTTTTTATATTATTATCGCGATAAAATATTAAACATACGGCTGAACACGAAGTTCCTTTGCATTTACTGATTTAAAAATCTGATTGACAGATTTGACAGACAGTGACAAAGAGTAATCATACCTTTGTTTTTTTTGTTTTGAGCAACAACATTGAAAGCCTTTGGAGCAAAGGCATAACCTACGCATACAGCCGTAATAGTGATTTATTGTACTATGCTGTAAATGAAAAATTTAAATTTTCATTTAAATTAAAATTAAGCATTATATCATTCCACAATTTGTTATTCCTGACTCCAAAGCCAAAAGCTACCAGAAAATATATAATTCACAACAGTTTTGGAAAAGTTTACCAACCCCATTGAATCGCATATTGCAGAAAGGGCCTTAGTCCATTCAAGTTTACTTTAGGGAATTAAGTATTTTTTTTTTATTTTATCATAAACAAACTTTGGTGGACTTGTATTAACACAAAATATATTATTTACTTTTGTACTTAATGTTATTATGTGTTAACAAGTCCACCAAAGTTTGTTTATGATAAAATTAAAAAAAAAACTTAATTCCCTAAAGTAAACTTGAATGGACTAAGGCCCTTTCTGCAATATGCGATTCAATTTAGGAAACGAGACAAATAAATATTTTGTAGAATTATTTATTCATGCAATACAAACATAAATTGGAATAAACTTTCTTAGTTATGATATGAGATAAACTGAATTAGGTCAAGAAGGTAAAAAAGTGCGGTCAAGTGTTTGGCCTCCATGCTGTGGTGCTGGAGATATAAAAAACAGCCAAGTGCTAGTCGGACTCGCGCACGAAGGGTTCCGTACCAAAAAACGGCAAAAAAAAAAAAACACGTAGGTACTTGTTGTATGGGAGTGGGAACCCTTAAATATTTATTTTATTCTATTTTTCGTATTTGTTGTTATAGCGGCAACAGAAATGCATCATCTGTGAACTTCTTCTTATCGAATGAGGAATAGTGGCCACATCTAGTTTATCAAGCCGCCTGTAAGGACTCTAACTTGGCTTAACGACTGTTATCAGATGACATGACAACAGCCGGGACCGACGACGGTTTAACGTGCCCTCCGAAGCACGGAAGCGCTCAGTTGTAATGCCACTTAACGGTCACCCATCCGACACCTGGCCGGACCGAGCGTTGCTTAACAAACGTGATCGAGTACGATCAGTCTGACAAGTTCCGCCATGAGCGCTTTCATCTGTGAAAATTTCAACTGTCTAGCTATCACGTTCATGAGATACAGACTGGTGATGGTGACAGTCAGACAGACGGACGACGGACAGTGGAGTCTTAGTAATAGGGTCCCGTTTTTGCCCTTTGGGTACGGAACCCTTAAAAAACGACAAGATCGAGTCGTACTTTAATAGTCGTATTTAAGTGATTAAATTATTGAAGGTTTACGAAAAGTGAAGACCAAAATTGCTGAACTCATAACTAAAACTAAAATTGATATCACTGGGTATCTCTTGATTCTAATAAACTACTACCTAAAATGAGGATGGGAGGATGAGGAGCTCGGTGGCGCAGTGGTTTAGCGCCTGGCCCAGCGATTGCGGAAGTTAAGCAACGTTCGCAAGGGTCGGTCATGGGATGGGTGACCAAAAATTTATTATCTCGAGCTCCTCCGTGCTTCGGAAGGCACGTTAAACCCTTGGTCCCGGCTGCATTTGCAGTCGTTAACACCCACCAATCCGCATTGGGCCCGCGTGGTGGGTTATGGCCCATCCTCCCTACCACGCATAAGGAAGGCCTGTGCCCCAGCAGTGGGAACATCAAAAATGGCTGATGGACTACCTAAAATAGTAAAAAACAATACTTGAATACCTGTGTGTTTAAAGATAACAATAATTGATATTTTGCGAGAAGACTATCAGCTTCGATTTTTAATAAATTGTGTATTTTATTTACACGGTAATTATTTTTTTGGCGCTAGTGTTGCATTATAATATCGGAGTTTTATATCCAGAATCAAAATTAATTTTAAAAATGGAATAACGTTGTCACTACAAACGGAATCCTAATATAACAAAATAAAACTGAAAGTGAACACCGTAGGTATAAGTATTACCACTTTTTCAATTAACTCGCTTCACGATTCAGTTTTTCGTTAAAAAAGTTGCCACGGATTTTCCGATTCGGACTAAGCTTTTTATCTGCAGAGTACCTACCTAAACAAGAATTGGACTTTCGGCTTCATTTTTATTTCGTGAATTGTTACTGGCTCAGCGGATTTCGGGATATAATACTATTATTTATTCGGCAGACTCTTGATTGTTTTGGTATTACGACATTTGATTGGATTCGGAGTAAATAAATAAAAGTATTTCAGTAACATCGGGGATCCGATTTTGTTTTGTTGTATTTTGAAATACTTTCGTTCTTTGATGTTATGTAAGATTAGCTTGGCATTTATATAGTATTAAATAATATACTAGAAAATATATTACCTACTTATATATTTATCGAGAAAGGTGGCGAGTTTTTTCTATTAGGTAAGTATATTGTATAATATTATACGTGTTTTTTAAAATCTCTTATCTCTAGAAAACCCAATAGCATAGGAAATATTTTTAATTAAATATTTAATTTAATTTTTTCATAAAAAGCAATTCAAAAAGTTTAGACTACTTTATTTATGCAAAACACCTTAATTTTTCTACATGTCTGTACATATCAATATGAATTAACACATAAATGAAAAACTTGGTAGAAAGGTATAATCTTAAAGTGGATATATCCCGCCGAAAGTGGCGCCCCCAAAAAACTACCATGATGATAAGTAACTTCCTTTCTTTACTCGCTGAAAAATAACTAAAGAAATGTTATTGCATTCATTCATCACATTCTGTCGGAAAGTCCATGAATCATCAAAGTGAGTTTCCATAGTAAGGGTCGCGTTCCACACGCCATTGTAATTACATTTAAAAGAAATTACAAGAAAAACTCTAATAAAGGTTAGAGTCAAATCCAATACACTGAGTTATTTTTAAACAGCACACATATGAGTTACTACGCCATTTAATCTGTAAATAGTTACTTGTGATTGTGAGGTATTCATTCACATTAAGCCAGTATGTATGTCTACTATTCTAAACATATAATGTTATAAAACATTTTTAAAAAAGAGTCTAACAAAAAATGAGACTCGGTTGGAAAAGGAACAAATTTCGCGCCTTACTTTAGGAGTCAGTTTCCAATAACTTATTAATTTAACAGGGAAAGTGGCGCCACCATTTCAGTCTCCTATTTCGTTGACTAGACTCTAGTTATAATAATTATTTTTCCCCTGACAGAAATAGCGTCCCTACTGTTTAAATAAAAAGCGGATACCATTATACCTAACCTACCTAATTATTTTTTTGTTTTAATATACGTAACAAAATAATTATTACGGAAGGGCAATTATAGGTAGAGACCTCAAGCAAGACAAACTTACTAAACAGTGAATACTGGCTTGATGTAGAGTCAAACAGCGCATTACCTGAAAAAAAAATGAAACATAAGTAAATCATAAAACGACAATTAATCTTTGTTGACCAATAATACACAATTTACTAATTTTAACAAGGTTTGTTACCTTAATGTATCCTTAAATAAGCTAAGGCATGAGAACTACAATGACGTTTAAATAAATAATAAATTGCGGTTTACGAAACTGTTTGTTTTTTTTATTTATTTATTAAGGAAACAAACGGTCATACATAATACAATTGTTTTGCAATTTTAAATAGATCCAAAAAAGACCTATAGTTCCATTAAAGTATAAAGAAAAAGTAGTTAGTAACAAAACTTTTTGAAATCTAAAAGTTATTCAAAGCAAACAAAAAAAAATTGTTTAGTTTTTTACAATTTTTTCTTAACTTAATTAATGAATTTTGTTTTTTTTTATTTTAGGCATTCACAATGCTATTTTTATATTAAGATAAATATTTTAATTGAAAAAATACTAGAAAAAATCGACTCACCCGTAGCAGCTCAGACGGGACCCTTGGGGCCCAATGCACTGACCAATTATTTCAGTTTCAATTATTTTCGGTTCGAGTCCCGTCTGAGCTACGGGTGAGTCGATTTTTTCTAGTATTTTTACTATTAAAATATTTATTATAATTAATTAACTTAACTTTAACTACCAAAAAAAACTTTACAAATATTGGTCCTTCGTGCCGGACCCATAACTGAAAACCAATAGCTTGTAACTATTAAACGCATGTCGTCGACCTAGACACATAATGGGTTAGTTAAATCTATGAATAATTAATTCTCGTATTTCGTTACAACCGGATCCCCGACAAACCTCGGCTCATCTTGATTGCTAATCGATTCAGTAGCGGCAGGTAGTAGCCAATAGGGAATGATTACACAGAGAGTCGGTCACCGTAGAGACGGCAGTGTAAACACTAGTGACGTTTCACGGTTCCGTCTGATATCGATTCATGCCGCGCAATGGGCGCCGGGCGCACCGACCTCGGCACGTCACAGATCATGCATGACTGTCTATCGATACCTGTGACCTAAGAAGCCATCTTATTGAAAGACTGCTTCGCTATTCACTAATAAAGAGTTAAACACTTTCGTGGGCGCAAGAACCACGTGGAGAGTTCGTAAAATGACATAAAAAATTCCCATAACTACATTTTCCAAACAACTCACAACGTCGTCGTCGTAGGTGTCACTTTTTAAACCATTCGATATCCCGCCTATTGACGTACCCTCTTACTAATAAAGATCGTATAGCAGATGTATAGTTACATAGTGTTTTGTCACTTTCTTTTCTATGTCAAGCTTTTCTATGTCAAACATAGTTACACAATGGTTACTCTCTGTCAAAATACTTTGACAGAGAGTATCCATTGTGTAACTATTCATCTGCTATACAATCTTTATTAGTAAGGGGGATAGTGTCCACGAAGGTGTTAACAGAGAGATTAAACTAAAGTCTGATAAGCCTGGAACGGGTGGTAGGAAAATATAGACGATTCAAAAGTGCTTAACCCTTCAGCGCCATCCGCCATTTTGTTAAAAAACAAAAAAAACCCTCCCCACCAACTGACAAGAAAGAAATAAAATGGCGTCTTCCACAAAAAACCCGATAATTTCGTAATCAGGCTATAATTTATCATTTTGTAAAGATAGTTTTATTTATGAATACTTTTCTCATTTCTAGATACCAAAATCATAGTCATTTACATAGAGAAAAAACCGATTAACGGTACCGGTCTCCGGCGACCGCTTGGGCTTTGACAGAACGGCAATATGGCGATTATGTCAGGTCGCCGGCGACCGCTCTGGCACTTAGAGGTTAATTATTAAGTTTATTCGAATAAAGTCATTTTTTACTTTGACTTGGCTAAAATTTATGTTTGTTAAGTAAAACCACGATAAAACTCAAAATAGAGAAAAAGTCAAGATTGTAATAATTAATAGTCATGAAACGGTAATCTACAAGGTTTCTGTGGACTCGCCATGTACCTAATGGTCTCGCTTTTGTATTTATTGCCTCGTGTTCATTGTATTTTGCACTAAGTGCCGTATTTAATTTTCCTATAGGTAGCAGTACTAGCAGTATTTAGTATATTTTTCTGTAGAAGATAAGTCTAATTCTAAAACATGGAAAAAACCTTAGTTTGGCAATTTCAATTTGTAACTCACTCAATGGATCTTTTATTACGATGTGCTAAATTGCTCAAATTAGAGCGAAGGTCGAATGCTCATATACGAACGAAATCATTTCGTCAAAAGGCTCACCTACGAGGTCATTCGTAGAACTACACGATATTTTACATATTGTGATAGTTCTACGAACTCTACAAAAAAACAACAATAGCTAGATTTTTTTACTCCTAATAGCGAAGTCAAGTAAGTAGGGTAATCGAAGCAAACAGTGTATTTTAGTGTTTTGTCTATGCATTCCATTTCGCTAATAAATTCACTGAATACAGGTAAGTAACGGATGCATATCTGACAGGCAACCAAGTTTCAATATTACTTTTTCAACCCTTGATTTTAGATTGAAATGTTTTACCACAGTATCTTTCTAGTTGATCTTTTCAGCTTAACTTATCAAATTATACATCTCGAGTGTGGACATACGCCATTATTAAAATCTTCCAACCAACAAAGCCGTTACGTGTAATATCGAACTGAACAACAATTGGTTTAGCCATATTTTCTTCCGCTTCCGTTTTTAACCTTGTACCTAATTAAAGTAACAATGAAACAATAAATGATCATACCTGCAACTATATCACGATAATTCACGGTTCCTTCCGCTCAACAAAACATCGGATTTGACCATATCTTTAAAGTTTAAACAATCAAAGTCTTACAATAAAAGTATTACAAACGATGTTTAAACTATGATACTGAAATAAACGTTTTAAATAGAAGTTCCAAGTTATAGCTTATACGTTACTAATTTTATTATTTACCTCGAAGTTGTACGCCCGCCACCCTCGAGGGCGCGCCGAGAGTCAGCCCTGTAACGATGACGGGGCTGTAATTTCGTTACAACCTAGGTGGAACGTGCATTTTTCATCGTTTTCTCACCAAGGAAAAAATAGGCGTCTGAATAAGGGCTCCAATTGTACGGAGTAACAAAACGTTAGGCTGGAGAACGAAATTCTATTGTTTCTCTTAATTAAATTTGGGAAATGTTTGGAGAAAATTTTGCATTCAATCTTTAGAATCAAACCCCTGGAAACGGCCGACGATTCGACCATCCAGATAGGTACATCCTTCGTTCTTATTTCACCATTATTAGGTAACCACAATGTTTGGTAAGACAACCAATGAAGAAGACAATAAAATTGTAGATAAGGTAACAATGTGCTTGAAATGTGTCATCTAAACCTAACAATCTGTTTTCGTAGGCGTCTGATGACATCCTTATAGATTCTATGTAAAACGATGATCTACCGTTGTCGCATTACGCTCAATAAAAGGATATTCTTTCATCAGAAGCAGCCAATAAAAGTATCGAGTCGTCGAACTCCCAAAGTCATATAGTAATAGATAGTAAATAAGCAAGAGGCGATATGACAAGGCTATGTTTACTGGGTGCGGACTCCACCTAATGAAAGGCAAACACGCGAGCCGCCGCCCTGAGGATAGGGTCGTCACCGACTATACTAGTTACGAGAAGCTGATAAGGTTTCGCTGTTGCACTTTCTAAACTCTGAAAGAGGACAGCAGGGCTACTTATTAATTCTGATTATCTTTTTATGAAAGTTTTTCTGCTTCGCTAGATGGCCGCATTAGTACCTACACCTTACCCACATTGCGTGTATCAATTATGTCAGAAAAGCTTGTTATGAATCGAAGCGAAGCATGCGGACAAGATGCATGGTGCTCCGTGCGACGCAGGCAAAATTACCTTCGCTTTTGGACGCTTTGTCAAGTAATGGTATGTGAGCTTTTCGTTGAAAAGACTCTTGCAAATTTACCGTTGCCATCTTTACCGATAATGCCCTTCGACAATGATTTAACAACACCAAAAAGTCACCAGCCAATCTATCAAAACAGTTTATAATAACTTTACAAAGATAGCGCAAAATTCACAAACCAGATTATCAGTAATTAACGGAAAAACAAATGATTACCGACAAACAATTTATCATAATCAGTACTTGCAACACAGTATTATCAGTGTTTTACATGGGAGACAACATAATGTTGTTGTCACTTTGTAAAGTTGGAAGCCCTATTAGATGGCACGCGACCAAATGTTATTAATTACAATAACAACAGAGCGTTTAAGTTCGAATGCAGTATTTTCCAGGGACCTTTCTTTGCCTGCGTAAGGAGGAATCCATCAAAATAACCACTTTTGTTCGCAGGCACTATTCCTTTACTTTAAATATAAAAAGCCATAAAAAGGTATTCAGACTTTTATGATTCCACCATTGCAAAATGGCGGGATAAGCAAAGGCAAACACGACATGCGGCTCACGTTAAATAAATAAATAGGTTGTTTTCTGCCGTCGGAATGCTGCCACTGGCCGCCCTTGCCATCTGTGGTTGCTCTAAAAATAAAGACACCGCCTACTCTACACATTTTACGACATTCCTGCTAAGTCTCTCCCCTTTACATTGTTTAAAAAATAATATCTGCCACCATAATGTTTCCGCAGAAGAAAAACGAGATTTAATAACGATAAAAGGCTTTCACAGCGCAAATGAAGGATTACCGGTTATATAACCAACTCCACTCTACGTATAAAAGTATAAGCTCCCATTGACGTTCAACCAACAAATGTATAGCTTTTTATGTACCTGCAAACATATCACATACCGCTGGGAGTATGTTACATTTACGTGTGGTATAGAGAGAGATTCAAACACGTACCGCATCAAAGCAAAATTTATCATACTGGATTAAAGCAGAACTTCAAAGATAAGCAAAACATTTCCAGAAAAAATCTGCGCTGATAAAATACTTCAGGAAGGATCATCGGCGTAAAAAAAAGTTTTTTCTCACTTATGCTCTGAAATCTTATCATTCCATTTGAAAAAGGAATGCGGGGCGTTCCACATTTCCGAGGGGGTCTGGTTCATCACATTCTAAATTTAAAATTCAGGCCAGGAATGAATTTCAATACTTACTTCCCGCACCAGCCACCAGTGCGGGAAGTAGGTACAGTGCAAAGATGATCTGGGTGGACTGCGGCAACTTCTTTTTTTTGTTTTAGCTGTTCACTAAAACAACACAAATCACACTATAGAGGGCGACACCTTCAATGAAACACACACTTTTAAACGTATAGATATATTACCACCGCCGTGGTCAAAAAAAGCGAACGAAAATAATGAATCACATTAGGACCTCATACAATTGTTAAAGCAAAACCATACCGCGATCCACGAGGGTACAGCGCCATCTAGTATTGGTTGGACGAACTTTACTATTGGTGGATCGATGTGATAATGCAACTTAAACACAGTTAATATTATAAAGGTAAAATTATTTAATAGGTACTATAATAACGATACAATAAAAAAAATGGTGCGCACAGAGTATATTACTATAAGAATAAAAACATTTACATTTAATAATTGCCCGAACATGAATAATATAAATTTTAATATTAATTAAATTTAATTAAGTTTCAATTGAAAAGTTTTTTATTTCCTCGCATTTCTTGAGAAAAGCACTATACAAGCCTTGTTCTGGAAGCTACTTGCATTGCCTCGAATGATTAAAGCCCTCGCCTGCGGCTCGGGCTTCAAACCATCCTCGACAATGCAATCGCTAGCTTCCCGTTCACGGCTGTAATGTACTATTATCATAACATCCAAACAAAAAGATAAAACAAATGTTTGCCGATTTCCATGTAAAGCCGTCTGCTTAGGGAGACAGAATGAGGGAGTAATAAAAATAAAAGCACCGGTTCGGAGGTGGCCGTCCGAGAGCAACCGAGGGGCCCCTAGGGAACCTGAGCCGTACTCTCTTAACACTTGGAAATTTCATTTGGGAGCTGTACGTGCCGCAGAATCGAAATGCCCTTTTCTGAGGGTTCGCGATTTAGATGGAACTTCTTACGAACTTATTCCGACGAACGCCCTCTACAATAGCCGGCTTCGCTACCGAATTGAAATTAGAACTGTTACCATCACGCTATACTGGGTAAACAAAAAAGTTTCAATACGAGATTCAATCTGGAGCTCTCAGTTTACGACGCAAGATGTAGTAAACGAAGCCTTGACATGTATCAATGAAATAAACAATCCCTTGCGTAGTTTGTTTGTTGTATCCGTCATAAGCTTATCAGGCGGGAAACAATGTACGCGTATTGCTACGGAAGGTTACGCTTCTGAATGCTACAAGGGCGCAGCCTTGAGAGCGGGAAAATCTCGATTGCACATGGCGTCGATCCGCAGAGCTCCCGCGAGAACAATAACGCTGTTGCCTTTGTCACCGTTCCGTGTAAATCGCAAACCACGTGCGTCAGCGTTGTACTATAACACATAAAGCGGCGCTGTTTACTCACACAACGAGGTCGGCGACAACAAAAACCAGATTGCATTTCACTAAATAAACACGCTGGATATAAATGGATATTATGGTGTTGCAATGAAAGCTCAAGCATATCTTAGAAAAGGATCGTTGACTTCGACTGCATAGGCGGCTCGTTAGTGAAATTCTCAAAACTTGCTACAGAGAAACTGACTGAGCAAAATGTTCTTTTATGGTTAATATAGCATTTTGTGAACCGTGGAGTCAGACACTCTTAAATCTTATTATTCTATATTGGCGAGCTAACGTGGTCGTTCGAGGCAGAAAAAATGCTTTGTATTCATGTTTTGGCCGTGTCGTAGTCGTCATTGTGATTTTCGTAAAAGTATTTAAGTAATTCATATTATTTAATATAATATTCTCGTATGAAGTTTTCGAATTTTCGTTCTTACAGAACAACGAACAATTCTACCAACTTGATGCTTTCATACTGAGAAATAGCAATTCCGTGCGGATTATGTTCCCGACTGAAAATGTGATATGTAGGTTAGTAGGTAGGTACACATTATTTTCAATGTAACTGTAAACTGCTGTCGTACTTGTTGTTTCGTTTGATCTTTGAGGAACCTAGGTTTGATTTTGTATCTTTATACACTAGTCTTTACTAGCAACCCACACTTTTGCGTGTTTTTGCTCAGTTGGACTTAGTCTGAAAGAAACTATTCCGAAGTTTTACCACTTATAATAGGAGGCAATACATAAGCTCACTTCCAGATCAATAAAGGAGATGGAAGAAAACCATAATACTTACACAGATAATAGTAAAGATACACCCACAAGAAAGGTATATTATGCGAAAGTTAAATTGTGAAATATTCACGGTTCAGTAAAATCGAAAGCTCTGACTGGTTGTATGGGCGGAGTTGTTTGCGCGGATGCGCCGTGGGCGAAGGACGGAGATAAATAACCCTACTTAGCTTAGCTACACTCCCGACCGTCCAATCCAATTAAGGTGTGCATAAGGTATGTCTCCTAGCTTCAGTCTACCTTTTGTCTGTGGCAGGTAGTGGACCATTTCTTCGGACTAAGTAAAGGTACTGTATTTGAGTGGTT
The DNA here is from genome assembly GCA_950108535.1 of Agriphila straminella. Lineage (NCBI taxonomy): Eukaryota > Metazoa > Arthropoda > Insecta > Lepidoptera > Crambidae > Agriphila > Agriphila straminella. Next base: position 4,332,838 of record OX467306.1, on the reverse strand, counting down.
AAAAAGTAAAATTTTGAATAGTTGGTATAAAAAGATAGTTTTGATTGATAATTTTACCGGCAAATACTATAATTTATGCTGTGCTACCGACTTGGTTTGGTTAGTCTGATGATAACGTTTGTTTAGATAACGATAAAAACAAAATACGAGACATGTCAATTGACATCATGCAAGAGCATCATACAATAATTATGAGCAATAAAGACGAAAGACAGATTAGAATGAGGATCAACGAGGTTTTTAGTTAAATATGAAGAGTTTCAGTCACATCAAAATAAATTATTTCAGTGAAAGAATTATTGAAATTGGACCAAAAATGACGAGAATAGAGCGATTTTCGTGTTGCATTCTCAAAAACGCTCCCCAATTCACGATTGGCAGATGACGTCATCAGCCACGTGCGAGGTGTTTGATCCGCAAGGGCCGGCCGTGTTTTTTTAAACTCACTTTTTAAATCTTTAATAATTTTGTCATTTCTTGATGGATTTGAGAAATTTAAACAGAGATTTACTCAGATATTGATATTGTATTTGATGTGATATACAAAATTGATATATTCAATTGTCGTGTTGATCCTCATTGTGTCACCAGTTGGTGATCAATCCACATAACTCAATGATGCCTTTCTTTCACACATACAGACCTACTTACGTTGATGAAGTTTGTTTGTAGGATTAGGATATTCACTTAGCAATTATAACCTTTGTAGTATTGAAATAAAGCACAAATTCGAGATTTATTTTAGTAGCGATGATGTAGCTTCACGATCACGATTCACGAGGCCTCCCACGTGGTCAGGCAGACAATCTGGCGCTGTTTATCACGAGATGCGATGCGATGATACTACCTTTTGTTTGATATACGGAGCAATAGCGTTCGCGAAGGTTTACGTATCTCGGAGACAGAAAAATCACGATTCTTGATAGTTCTTTGAAAATTTTCAAGACGTTTTGTTGTTGCGATACGTCTGCATAGTTTTGAGAGTTACGTGAACGTATTGCGTGCTTACATACACTTCTTCATTGATGAAATGACAATGATAGACATATTTGAAAATATCTTTACGATGCCGTTCAATATACGTAAAGATAGCATAAGGCCATAAGCTACTGAACAGCGGCCCACTGTAACACTAATCGCTATGAATCATTATTCTGATTTCAGACCAAATATTTTTCACCACATCGCGAATCATCCTGAATCGCACAAAAGCAAATACAATAAAAAAGAGCAATTTGGGTGCTTATTGCCTGCCCGGAGCAAATGTGTACAGATAAAGATATTTCAACAGACCTTTCAACACGACTCAAACTGGTCTCCCTATTTCTTTTTATCGCATTACTATAAGCTGCACGCACGCGGTATGTGTAATTCATGAAGGAAGTCCGCCAGATGGTTGAGTTCCAAGAGGCACTGCATGCACCACAAGAATTACATTATTACGTACCTACATCAAAAGTACGTTAATGGCGATAAATAAATAGGTACCTCATACAGAAATTATTTATTTTATAGAATGTTGAAAATTATGTGACAATGTGAATTTGTAATTAGTTTCTTTAACAACAGATAGACCCTGGAATCTATGAGAAAGTGATCTATATCGGAAAATAAAACGAAAGTCACAAAAACATTTTGTAACCGACAGTCCAGTCCAGAGCTATTCGCACAATAAATAACAGATAAAGAACGGAATTAACAAGATGACATCGCATTGAGGCTAGCTCGTTCTGGTATTGATTGCTCAAAGTAATTAAACCGGTAAAAAAGGAAACAAACAAGAAACCAATTTGCAAAAAACAACAGCTGTCATTTCTTGGAGCTGAACGAAATAAAAAGCCCTATGTAAAACTTTTAATATGATATGACGGCTTTGAAAATTAAACATGAAGTGACGGAAAATTTAATTTCGTGGCTATTACGAGGATCAAAAATGTGTTGGTCCCCGGGTCGGCTGGAAATGACGGATGGGGCAGGAAAGGATCAACTCTCCGGAATGAAAAAGCGCGCGAATTGAATGTGTCTATCACCACTGCCATTCACTACCCACAGCCACAAGCCACAATATACACTGGCCTGCAAAAGTAAGTATCACACTTTTCAATTTTTTTTTTCTTAACTATAGAAGGTAGAGGTTTAAGATTAAAAACGTTTTGTTGCAAATTTTATAGGCTTTAATTCTTAGAAACTAAAATTAAAATTCTCTTTGGAGTCCTTTTTATTTCGAAAGTATATCTTGTGAACTTAAAACGTTATCCGAATTTTAAAAGTGTGATACTTACTTTTGCAGGTCAGTGTAGTCTGTCTTTCAGGTTCGCTTTGAGGAAATTGTGATTTTTTGTTCCGGAATTCCGAAACGGAATCATTTCTTACGCAGTAAATCCATACAAATCTATGGACCACGTACAATAAATTATCCGAGCGGGCCTTCTGGGTACTTTTTATTTTGTGCCGCAACAAATCGCCGGCCACAACAGTGCTCACTTGGTGGCTAACTAGAGTCTATTTAGTCCTTATAATATTTTCTGGCAGCAGATAAAAGGGCTAGTGCCTAGTATATAAACTAATCGTCTCACACCAACAGCATAAGCAAATCTATCAGTTCATTATGAAATTATTTTTAAAATAAAATATAAAGGAAAAGATTCATTACCATATTGATAACAAAAAAATCACGTATTTCACGTCACACTCGCGAAAACCATTTATGACACGCATAATACCAGATTTGCACACATTTAAAAATAAACACGAGTAAGCTTGACCGCGTGTAATAAATATGTGTGTTTCGAATTGCAGTTATACGAGTAAAATGCATAATGGGAAAGAGCAATGGTTCCAAGGTCGTCACCATACTGTTGACGTGCTTATATTTTATTATTACTTACGTCACGTCACGTGTTAGAAAAAAATATGTTTATAGTTTTCTAACATCTTGCAACGATCATTTTCTGTAACCTGTTAGAGGTTTATTTTAGTTCTGTTACTTACAACGCCACAGAAAAATCTAGGCAGCTAATGTTATTACATTACTATGAGTATGATTACTACACACCTAGAGTACTATTGTACTCTGTAGGTCTATTTCATACTGGAAACCAAGGGCGGGTTTAAGGGGGCACGTGCTTCCCAGACGGTTTTTGTATCCTGTGGAGATGCCATCCTAACAGTTATTGTTTATTTTTTGCCTGTCTGCCCTGTTGTGCCCCTTCTAAAAAAATCCTGGATCCGCCCTTGCCGGGAACAGACTTGCTGGAAATTGACCATAAGAAATTTGTTAGGTCAAAATACGACGGAAGTCGGAATGGGTCGATGCAAGACTGGAATACCTACCACAGACTAAGTTTAGAGTTCGATTCGTCAAGATACTTCTAGTTTTTTTATTTGAAATGATATAAAAAATTAAGCAGGTGCATCAAGTCAAGAACGACAATAAAAAACTTCACAATCGAAATAATGTATTGATTTAATATTTTAAACTGCTAGCGAAAACTTTGATTTTCGCTCGCAGATGGTTCTCGTTCTCGATGGTGCTCGTCCCTGTCATTTAGATGGATGTGGGTACAGAAACGAGATAAAAAGCGAGCCTAATTAATATTTATTTATTTTGCGATGTTGGCGGTTCGGGACGTTTAAATGATAGATCTGACTGCGATTAATAACTGATTTATTGGAGTACTGTAACGAGTTTATATATGAGGAGAGATGTGTGTGTTAGACATATTCGTACACACACTACACCTCCCCCCTAAAAGAAAAAAAAATATGTAGTTTACATTTTTTTTTATAATTAGGTAGTTACTTAAACAAAATCCACTTTCGAAAAATAAAAAATAAATCCTATTAAAATAAACTGCAACACATTTTGTAAGAAAATAATTAAGTAAACAAGAAAGTAAAGAAACAATTAAAAAAAAACGATTTACCAATTTGTATTCTTTCACTAAAGAAAATTATTTTGTGTTGACAAACAAAATGAAGTTAAATTGTTTCTATATTATATTATGTATGACAAAATAAGTAACAGTATAAAATAAAATCCTTTCTATAACATCCAAACCAGTTCATCAGTTAATTTCACAAACAAAAGAACAAAAAAAAAACACAAACAAAATAATAAAGGTAGATGCCTAAATTTTAATTTTAATAAATTTTAAAACTTTAATTTGACGTTATTTATTAAATATGTTGTTTTAATTAATAATCAATGATTATTATTAATCATTTTGTAAAAGAAACAGAAAATTCTAAATGAAACTTAAATGGTAAAACTCTAACATTGAATAATTATAGTAAACAAATGACATGAATATTTAAAAAAAAAAATCTTTGCCGAAATGAAATACAAATTACTACCTAGGTGTTTTAAGTATACTTATAAATGTTAGTTATGTAGGGAGATAAAATATTGCTATGGAACATCTAACCTATAATTTACGTAATCTTTTCGTACTTATACAATTTTTAAAACATAGCAAATTGTTATCGATTTTATAACAATTATTTCAAACTCAATGCTTATTTAATTATAAAAAATATAGTGAAACCTAAATTGTTTTGATACTAATATCTCTGTTGGTGACAACTGAGTGCTAATCTTACATTCCTAACATAGGTACTTACCTACCTAAAAACATTCATATTCTAATTTCATATTTCAAAACAAAATAATTTATTTGTTACTTACTCATAAGTATTCTTCTGATTTATACTTGTAAAGATTGCACAGACTCATACAAATAAACATTATATTTTTTCCCAAAAAAAAATTATTTTCTTCCGTTGAAAAAGGTAACTGAATAAAATATTAAACTTTAAAATCACTTACAATCATAACTTTTCACTAACTTAAAAAAAACAAAGTTGTTTAAGTACTTACTTTCATTCATCGCGTCTTTAAAAAAAATCATCCATCTTTCTTATCATTACTTTTACGTAAAAAAAATATTTCTTTCAAACATTACTGGCATACTACCTATTAACTTTAGTCAACCTTGTTCATCATATTATAATGTCCTCAATCATCAATAAATGCATCACGCATTATTATATTTTGTATCCTCATATTCCTATTTCTCAATACCTATAAATTATACTCCCTGTCAATATTCCTATGTATTTAGTTTCTTTTACTTTTCTCTTGCTCGTTATAAACTTCATTTCCATATATCGGTACACTATACATATTACACATATCACCTACTAGGTACTCACATATTATAATTCGCCCGGCGCCGGCGTACTTTCATTTTTATTTAACTCATCATTTTTGGTACATACTTTATCATATTTATTTATAGTCGACTTCATTATCATAACATAATATAAAATGGACAATTGCCATTTGGGCTTTGCGCAAAGCCTAATTATTAATGGGGGCAGTTTTAAGTATCTTTGACTCCAACTTATCTCACAGAGGAAATCTCGTTCGCACCATGATCGAATGGAAGGATCTGACACCCCACGTATGTACCATTATTAATAGGGTCATGAATTAAGACACATACTAATTTGGTCTCCAAACAGGATTCAAAGGGGAATCTCGTTCACACCTTGATGCAACTGAAGGACCTGATCCCTATAGTACCTCTCCTTTAATGTGTACCGTATAATCGAGCTTTATATCTTGACCGTTACTTTCCAAAACCTATCAAAAGAACTAACAATCCTAAATTGAATATAAGGTAAATAAGAGATTCATCGCTTTTGGGTGATCAGTCCAATCGCATGTGAAACCTTATAAACCGTATATTCCCTAACTTCTATAAATAAATCCTTATCATCATTCCAAATCCTACATAAAAAAACACATCACATTACCTATACCTAAACCTTGCTGTACCTAATTGCAAACTAAAAAGCTACAAAAAGATTTTTAATACAGCTACATTAACTTTCCTACAATATTCTTTATACTTATAAAACCTATACCTTTCCTTTATTCTTAGTCATACACTATAAGCTTTCAAACTGTTCCTCGTAACTTTTTTTCCTTTAAATCCTAACTATAATTTCCACAAACATACTATCTCAATCATTATTATCTCAAGAGAAACTTTCACATCCGAAATTAATAAGTAATTCCATAATTTTTTCTTTCCCATTGAAGTTAATACTCGCGTTATCTTTTCCAATGTTATAACAATGTTTTAAATTACAGCTTGACTAGCAAACCCGTGTGATATTTTGCGACAAGATTAATATTACTGCTTCACCTAAACTAAATATCAACTTGCATAAATGCAGCTGCGCTACGTCTTTGTAATCTACCGATATCGAAATACAACACTTTACATTCCAATACCTTGTTCGTTATGTTTATCAAAACAATATGATTGCATCACTTCTACTTAGAAAATTTATCACATAATAATTTACTACCGATACTTATTAAATTGAATTGCGTATTTACTAAATTATACTTAAACTAATTACAATTTTAATCGCTTCGCTATTTAATAATTTTACTTTACAACTCATTTGTATGAAAAAATGAAATGCTAGGACACTAATATAAAAAATATGGAATAAAAATACTATTAGTTAAAATCAAAATATTTTCAATACTACCAAACTGGCTACCTATCACTATTTTCGATCAATAATGCCTAAAACGGAAAAGAAGATAATTTCACTACAAAATGTATAAAAATATCGTGCCTTTATTTACTTACTATACGTAACAAAATTCTACACAAATAAAATATAAGTAATTATGTTATTCGTAAAACAAAATAGAGCGGAAATATAACCTGACACTATGATTATACGCAAAACTAATGAAATCTAACTTTTGTTTTTGTCAATATCATGAATAAAATTAAAAATCAAACTCGTATATAAAATATTGTCAAGCAGACTTCGAAACTAAAATGGACTTTTGAACTTCCCTTTCTTCATAATTAGTTATTTCATAAGATAGAATAAAGTTATAAATTACTTGTACCTACATAAATAAATAATTATGATATAAGTACTTACACATACCTAGCAAAAAAAAGATGTACTAAAGACAAAAGATAGTTTCTATAAGTTAGCTAATTTAATAATTAGTTTGCGATTTCAAAAATACTTTAACAAGTCAAATACAATGTTTCTATGATGCTTTCCAAATCTATTAAAGAATAATTAAAATAATAAAATAAGTATTTAGGTACGTCATAATGAAAAATATAATTGAATTTCATAGACTAATAATAATATTATGTAGAAATAATGAATAGCAATAATTTACATATTATCAAGAATTTATTTATAGATAAGAGACGATTATCTACTACCTAAGAAAAAAAAAATCTACTATTCATGCCGTTATGCTATACTTAATTTACGATGAAAAAAAAAACTCAAAGATATTTAACTTCTTTTGGCATAACAAAAATGATACCAATTTAGTTCGCTGCTACAATATCACACGTGCCGCTATGTCAGCAGTTACGATGTCGTTCACCTATTTATATCGCATTACGAAATCCAAACTTTTTATGCAAATCATAATAATTGACATCGATAAAGTAATATAAAAATGTATTTCAGAAAAGGTTATTAAAAAAAAAAACTTACTTGATTTTGAATAAAGTCCGTGGCAAAATTAAACTATAAGACCTTGAAAAAGGAATAAAATTATCCTTATTCATACTAAAATTAAATCTCAAGTTAAAAGAATCAAAACTTCATAAATGAAACTTAAGAGTTACCTTTATCAACCACACTGATTTTCTGGAAAACTAGCTGTAACATAAAAACCAAACATAAATAAACCAACACCTCTAAAATAATATTAATAACTTTCTTTTTCTGTGCAATCGTAGTATAAATCGGAAATTTTCTTTAAGAGAAAAAAAAACCTAAAACTATCTACTTATACATTTTTTAACACTAACATCTTTTTTTTTTCAAAATTCACTTCCTATAATACTTCCTATAAAATTTTCTGTTTAGGTGCCTCAATTTTTAAACTAATAAGTTGTGACAATAGTCACAAACAAAATTTCTTATGATAACACAACGATTAATGTTTTTTAATAGAAAAAAGTATTCATAGTATATAATTTTAAAATAAATCCTTCAAGTAATAACTATTCTTTTTTTTTGTTAAGTTATTTTTCTTTTAATTATTAAACACATATGTTGGAGAAGTCAAGTTAAAATTGATATTCTTAATTATATTACCCATGTTATTATAATTTTACCGTATGAAAATACATAAAAAAGAAATTGACATAATCTCTGAATTAATCTTGTAATTGTAATTTTAAGTTTGCTTAAAACCAAAACGTTCAAAAATCAAACTACAAAAGTCTTTGGAAGTAATTTCGTTCTCGCTCCACGCTGTTTTGTCTGGCCACTTTCCGTCAGTAAATCCAGCTCCTTGTCCTCTCATGACTCCATCATCGGCCGGCAGCGTCCACTTCCGACACCAACGTCTCCCGGCACCCTGCTATTCATCTCCACATCAGCAGCATCACAGCAGCAACAAAGTTCGCGGCGACGATCACCTTTAGTTCACATTGTTTAATTTTGAATGTTCATTTAATGCCTTTTTTTTACTCCCTTACATCTGAAGAATTTATTTTCTAATATACATTTTATATCAGTAGGTATTATAATATTTAAAGATAATTCATTATTTAGAGTTCATCATTTTTTTAGTCCATTTTTAAGCACCCACGCACTTTTTGTCCATATAGTGTAATAATTGTCCAATCTGACCACTTTTTTTATTTCACTTTGTTAAAAAAAAACCGTCTGCGCAGCGCCGCCGATAGGCAGCACTGGCAGGGTCGCCATGCGATGTTGGCGGTTCGGGACGTTTAAATGATAGATCTGACTGCGATTGATAACTGATTTATTGGAGTACTGTAACGAGTTTATATATGAGGAGAGATGTGTGTGTTAGACATATTCGTACACACACTACAATTTGGTACCTACTTATTCTCTGCTAAATAAATGTGTTTGGAAAATTAAATGGCAAATTAATCTTTGTTTAAACTATTATGGGAAAAAGGCAAAGGAAAATGTTATCGATAACCTTTTGTGGTGGTGGCGTCCAATTGTTGTAAACATTTTTTAATATAAGTTTGTGTTTAACTAAAACAGGCTCGCTGATCTTTTTTGGTTGCCTAACGAATTACTTTTGTTTTAAAATAAATGGATCTTAAATCAACTGATGATGACAAGACTAAAATGAACTAACATATTGACTATCACCAATTTGTTTAGTAGGCAACCCTGGGCTTTACAAACTACTTTATCGTGCGTACGCCTCGCGTCCTTCCTGCGCGGGCTTATCGGCTGAACATTGTGGGCCTAAGTACCTCACATTGTGACTAGAATAACATTTTCGGCATTGACACGTTACTTCGATAATAAAGTTGTTACAAAATGTTTGTTGTATTTTTTCTAAACATTGATCAAGCGATTAGGGAAGGCTCCAAGTCGTCCCAGGAATTTAATTTGCATAGCTTGCGTCGCAATTTTATTATTGAGGACTGTTGTAAACAGATCAATAAAAATTGTAACGACGTTAACGACACAAAAGGACATCAAGAGTTATAAACTTCTAGTTCTATCTTACAAAAGAAAAGATTTTTTAAATTATATTTATTAAATTTATAATATTTAAATATCCTGTAAATTGTACAGTGTGTTTTATTGAACAGTGATCAAACTTTGTGGTGTGGCTTTTTAGACCATCAAACTTAACAACTTTGTCTATGGGACCAACTTAATCAGAGCAAAAAAATAAATCAGCTGTTCCATACATTTTGGTCGAGTAGAGATTTTTTCTACGGAACAGCTAAAAAAATGTCTATTCTCTGTCAGGAGTTCCTAAGATGCTATATTATAGCGTCTTATCGACACTCGACTGTCAAAATCCATTATCTTTTATTTCATTGAGCCAAGCGCAAGTTCGATCGTGTTGGATTACTGCTCTCATCTTTGAGATAGCTCCGCCAAATACCAGCTCCAGACGCTCGAATCCATTGAGCGGAGGGCCAACAATCTTTTCTGTAATAAGGTCAAAAACCTCGAGCACAGACGCAAGGTTGCATGCTCGGTGAGTGTGCAGTGGAATTATTGCAACTTAATTCCACTATCTTCCATCCATCAGACAACCAAACATGCGAATCTGCGCCACCGTGTTTGGTGGATATTCCAAAAACTCGCACTAAGCGTTTTGCTTTGTTTTGTTTTGGGCAGGACAAAACGCAGGAGTTTCATCAAATTACAATGGGAAGCAAATCACGCCTAACCTATCCCTCATGATTTGTTTTCCAATTTAAAGTTATTTGAAAAAATAAATAAAAATAAGGAAAACTATTTTTTGGAAATAAGTTACCTCAGCGTCTGCAATAGAAAACGCTAAATAGAGAAACGAATGATTTACAATAGCCTTTGTTAACATCATTACAACAGATCGAGAGAGTTTTGTTTTGCCAATTTTAATGGTTCTAAGCCAATAACAGTAGAGTTTTCCAAAGAACCTCAACTGTATTCTATTTGAGCAGGACCAAGAAATATTTCTACAAATATTGTCATTGGTTTTTACTCTGGTACACTGTCTATAAGAGTAGCATATTAGGCTTTTCCTTCCTTTTTGGACAGTAAAGATCCGGCACGGCTCGGGCTCAGATTAAATCTAGAACCTGTCTTTCATGAAGCACCCCAAACGCGTTTCTCACGTTTTTTTAGTTACCACTATCGTCAGTGGTAGCGCCACTGGCTCACACTTTTTATCGTTTAAACAGTAAAAACTTTCGGATTCCAGTAATTATTTTTGTAGAACAGCTGAACTTACTATCGTCTAAGCCGAGAACGAGGTAAACATGCAGTTAACTAACACTGACAAGGCCACTCCAACGGATGCTTTCTGCTCTGATAACATCGGGGGTCGCTGCAGTTACAAATTCATAATCCTATCCTACTTAATATTATAGATGTGAAAGTTTGTGGGTTTGGATGTTTGTTCCTTAATCACGCAAAAAATACTGAACGGATTTGGTTCAAATTTGGCACACAGATAGTAGATAGCCTAGATTAAAACATAGGATACTTTTTATCCCGGTATTCCAACGGGAACGGGAACCACGCGGGTGAAACCGCGGGCGGCCGCTTGTTATTATAATAATTAAAACGACATGGTAAATGCTTTAAATTTGAGAGAAGAAAGCGTTCACTTATGTACGATCAGTCCAGTCTCAGTGTTGCTAAATACATTTAGTTTTTAGCACGTTACATATTTGAGCTTTTGTTGCATGCAAGTCATGCAACTCTAGCATAGGACGTTAGTACTATTATATATTCTGTGGCATAGGACCGCAATAATTAATAGGGAATATGCATAAGTCACCGATTTTGATGAATTTGAGCTTGATCGCTGCGGACACTTATAAAAACATGATGGAACAGAAAAAAATATAAAAAAAATATTATTTTAGTTTTATCACACGATGAAATCAGGGGAAAATAACGATTTTTTTTTTCATTTTCGGATATAATGCACTTTACAGTCAGATAGAATATCGAATAAGAAATAATCTTAATCTAATAATTAAATTTTGTATGACACATATGTATATACTTAAACGCAAAATTTAGGGAAATAATTGAAGATTATTGGCTAACTCCATATTAAACGCGCATGAAACACACCTGAAACGTGACAAGTGACGTCATCGTTTTACAAAACGAATACATAAAGCGTTTTCAGCGGGTGCTGATGCGTGCTAACTTCAAGTAACTATATCACGAGAAAAAAACGCAATAGAAAAGTTTTAATATTACAGTCGATTTTCTCACGCATTATACTTTTTTGATTTTTGATTTTGATAAAAAAAATTGATGCATATTCCATATTGGTGCGAAAAGGTATTCAAGGGTAGCTCCTATATTGTACGTGAACGTGACATTTTGATATATCATTTAAAATTAGGTAAGTACTATTATGTTCGCTTCACAGGTGTTAATCTATGGGTTAATCTACAGAAAAGGGCATCGCGTCGCGATAGGCTGTTTCTACAGAATCGGTTTTCTGATATACTTAAAAGCTTTTTATATGGTGATTTATTAAAATGAATGCGATCGTATTCCGCCATCTCATCTCCATAAGACAACACCCGAACATAAATCTAGTACACATGATACATTACATACAGGACAGGACACAGTAATGTAAAAGTTTCAGGAAACAAATCTGGTACCGCTCAAGTGGAGCCTGTTTTCAACTTTATTGAACCTTTAAGTCAGTTGCGTCGACAGTCTTTGTATAATGATATACAAATCGAATAAACCAAACCAGCAACTTTGAAGATATCTTTTGAAGTTCCTAAATATGTAGGTACATGAATAATCTTGTGTGTATAGCATAATCACCTAATAATATAATTTATGTATTACTCTATCTACCTCTACAAATACATCGTACTTAAATAAAAAGTGTCCAATGAATAAAAAATTATCTTATCTAGCTAGAATATTTTTATGGTTTTGTATGTAATGTACCAATTTCTTACCTATAAAAACTATATTCATTTGCCGCACAACACAACACACATAGCATCTAAACATCTTAATTTGACATGATTAATTAATACATGCATGTAAACAAACAAACAGCACTAAGAGCTGTTGCTCTTGATATTTCATTGTCACAACCTCTCTGGTTGACTGGGAGAGAATGCCTTTTAGCATTAAGTCCGCCATTTACTGTATTTTCATATATAAGCAATAAAGATTAAATAAATAAATAAATATCTCAAGAAGGCCTATGAAATATTCACCACATCCTAAAACTTTAGAATCTCTATAATTATGCATAGCCTTGAATAATAACACCTAGAACGATAGTTCTCTACAAAGCGCACTGTCAAAAGTGAGGCAACTAAAACAGCCAAAATGGATCCGTTTTCAGATTTTTATTCTGCATTATTACCTAATCATACCGAATAAGTATAAGTTAAACCAGTTAAAACAGTTTAAATTTTTTACTTAGGAGATTAGTTACCTATACTATATTATTGTATTTTTGTTACGATTAGGTAACGTATGAAGGATATAAATCTGAAAACTAAGCCATTTTGGCTTAGTATTAAATTGTCTCACTTTGCATATGAGGACACGGCTTTTAGGTCTAGGTGTTATTATTCTAAGTGCATAGTATACTGGGGAGTAATTCATGCTCATTTAGCTCTTCTTTCAAATTATGTGCCGATTCTATCAAAGATTCTATTAACTAACTAAGTTGTGAGTAAAAGTCAGTTTTCCTATAAATAAATAAAAAATATCGAAGTCTCTATCGCAGTCTAATTAGTGGAAGTCACATTCAACGTAAAATGTCTTGATAAAATCTAATTTATGATGTTACGGCCTTTAAATTACTTGCCGAAGAGCAACTATGAGCATCAAGTTAGCGATATTTTGTATGTCCGAATACTTTGGCCCGATTCCCACATAAACACACAATAAATAATAGTAAATATAAATACTTAAACCATGTTAACGACCGATACCGCAACTACCATCATAGATCTATTATTGTAAAGCTGTGATTTATACATAAATATATAGCTAAAGATACAATTAGTTAAGTTTTACTTTGAAATGCTTGTTATTTATAGATAATGATAGTATAACATTGTCGAGAATTGTTATCTCTGGAATAAGGCACACCTACGATGACAATTATATCTAGAATGATATTTTTTTAAACATTGTATGAAACCACTATTTTTCTAGACACAATGGAGAAGTTTCCTAGTTTTTTTATTAAAATTAAGGCCAAATTATACACAACTGTGAAAGAATTGTCAAATTATCTCTAAAATGAAAAAGTTACAGGACGTGAAACTTTCGATTTTATGATAATTTTGCTCATCGGGAACCGGTCAGACGTCATCTACGGAACATCTCCAGCGGCCGGCCGCGCCACCACCGCCATACAATACAAGCAACAGGTGGGATGACGTCACGCCCTTACAATCGCAGCGCGCAAAAATTCATCAACTTAAATTATTTATTAAGTACTCTGTCATTTACTAACGGATTTCAAATTTTTTTCACTAGTTAGTATATTAATTTTAGGCTATATTTTAATTTTATGAAGTTAAAAAAATCTGTTTGAACATCGTGTAACGTCTCTATCAGCCTCCCTCCTTCCACCTAAATTACAGCGTTATACTGCACAGTCAGCAGATAATCCACAGCCGCTTAGTTAGAGCATAAAGCACAGAGCGGTCTTATATCCTATCCTCTCAATAAAGTTTATTTGGCTGCGTCGTCGCTTTATCTGTCACAAACATCAATTGCTGTTTAAATATACATGACACCGAGCGACAGCATCGTCCCTCGAGAATACATTAAATCGCTGTATGTCTGTCATTTCTCAGCTACACGGTGTAAAAAAAGTCGTATGTTTAGCTCTTAACACCTTAAACGCCACCATACAAACATGTTTTTTTTTATAATTCATGAATGAAATACTAAAAATAAATTACAAAAATAAAAACGTTTGTAGAACATTTCAGATTTCATACACAATATCAAAAATAAACGAAAAATTCCTTTGGGGAAAAAAGAAAATTAAAAGTTAATTTTAAAATTGAGGTCACCGGTGACCTACGCGGCGTTTAACCTGTTAAATAATACTTATGGTTATTTTATCATTGAAATAAGAAAATATTTATATTTTGAAGTTTGAAGTTGAACTCTATTTCTAAGCAAAAGCATTTGACGACTAAATGTACTATTGTATTCTGTGACTAAATTCTGTTTTCCTCTGCCTCAGCAAAAAAAGTTACTTTCTTGCTTAGAGCAAAGACTATGATACTTTCTGTAATAAAATAACCTATATTTTTATATTCATAAAAAACTAGGTGACTTTGACGTAAGTTTTCATACAACTCTAAGCACATAAATTGCTAATTTTCTTTCAAAAAGTGGCAAGTTTATCGTATAAGAAACATGCCAAATTTCGAAATCTCTAAAATCCTTTTTGAATGACTCGCATTTATTCGGTTTAAAGCCGTTATTCCGTGTAATGCTGAAGTATAATGAGCATTTATACTTATGTCTGAACCAGGCTAAGGCTAACGGCTCTGTCACGCCACAGTTCCCTCGTTTACCGCTAATGCCAAACCGCGTGTGCGACCCGTTAAGGCCAGCCAGGAGTACAACAAAATCGCATTAAGCACTTCAAAAGTTGGGGACTTTTAGTCGGATAATGTTGCACTTGCCATATTCTACCACGTCCACAACCCACCATACCGCCATCAACACGGGTAAAATTGTGGGCGATTGAATCCCGAAAAAGAGTTGGTTTGGTCTGTCTTCACCAGTCGCTTCAGCCTTCAACTTTAAATTCAACTTGCGTCAGACGCATGCAATATTGCCTTCAAATATGCCTTGCGCTATTATTGAATGTTGAAAACACAAGAGGAACGGGAAAGCGACTGTGTCAAGACTTCTGCAGTTGTTGATCCCAAAATTGGCGTTTCTTTGATAGGTAACTGATCAATTGATGAAGAAGACTTGCCATAAACGTTGCTATTTGGTACTACTGGTGTTACGTCGAAAATCAAGTAGTTGTTAGTAATAAACATACCAATATTCGATATAACAAACTAAGAAAACCCTATTTTAAAACCTCGTCCCACAAAATCCTAAAAGTCAAAATTATACAGTCGTCATAATGAGAAATGGCGGCGTGACGCAGCTCGCAATATTGGGAAGCAGCAAGCACTCGGTTTGATGAGCGGGGTTTACAGCCCTGCAGGGTTACCACAAACAAATATGACTGCAGATACATATCAAAGCAATAAACCAAAATGTTATCCAATAAACTGTTCGTGTTCGGTAAGAGTGCGCACTAGGTAATATATTATGTACTACAGCTACGTTGAATACATTAAGGAGCGATCACAGATTTTGGAAAAAACATTAATATATACTCATCAACTTTGTCTAGGGATACAGGTGTTATTTTCATACAAACGAGGTAACTTTGAAGCCTTGGTTTTCTGCCAGGGATGTACCGTGGTGTGATCTGATGATGGCCATCTAGGGAGTGAACGGAGGAGATTCAGACCGCTATACACACCCAACTGATCTGATCAGTATTCTAAAAGATTGATGGGTCAGAGTTCTCAGTTTCAGGATTTCCATACATTTTCATGATATTTTCGCGGTTTTTTTAAACATGTCCATTAATCTTTTAGAATGCTGGTCAGATCAGTTAGGTGTGTATAGCGATCTGAATCTCCTCCATTCACTCCCTGGATGGCCATCATCAGATCACAGCACTGTACATCCCTGGCAGAAAACCAAGGCTTCAAAGTTACCTCGTTTGTATGAAAATAACACCTGTATCCCTAGACAAAGTTGATGTGTGTATTTTGACTGAGTTTTAGTTAGCATCATCATTTTTGTTGTGAACCCGTTGTTGGAACAGGGTAAGTGTAGATGGTCTAAATGCAATCTCTTATTACGCTATGAAAGTGTGAATCTCTTATTTCCATATTTCATCGAGTTCTGCTCGCAACTTTGTCGACTACAGTACCTACAGAAACCAGATTATTAATCAATCGATTTATTGGCAAAACACAGCTCTGGTTCTACTGAACAACGTAATTAGATGAAGTCTCAATTCGTGAAATAAACAACCAATTTCTACAAATAACATCTGATGCCCTAGTTTAAATAAAATGGCGCAGAGAAAGTTAATCAGCTAGCAGTTAATTGGGCAGGTGACCAAATTAATGTTTATTTACTGTTTCGTATAGCATTTTAAGAAATGCTATTTTCTGCTCGATGTTATTTTAGACGCATGACTTGCTGTTTGGGACTATCATTGCAAAAAAACAACCAACAATGTAAATCGCCAAACCCATGGAATTACAGACTGTAGTTACTTGAAATCAATAAGTCATCTGCATAAGCTGTAAAACACATAGGTATGTAAAACATTCAAAAATGAAAGACCTAAAGTCGTGCCGCCCCGGGGACTCATAAATAATTCCACGGGTCCACGAGCCTGGACTGGAACAACCTAATGAATAGTTTAAGCTGCTAGGTTTATAGGATTTGTATTGTGTTGTGTACTCGTACATGCGTATGAGCGGTCGCGACGTCGCGAGACAAAACAGATCGAGCTCAATTTGAAAATGTTAAATCCTGGGGCCCAATCGCGCTAATTCTGAACGATAAAATTAACCGTTACGTTGTCATTTAGGTTATTTATCTAAAAATCTTTGGTTCAGCTAACGGTAACGATTTGGTTTTGGTTTTATCGTTGAAAATTTGCGCTTTTAGGGCCCCTGATGTAGTTTAAAAAAACAATATCTTACGTATAAATTTATATCTTCCTTGAATTTGGAAGATGTTTCTAATCAGAGACAATTTTATTATTCATCGTAAAATAACCCGGTTTAAAAAAAAAATTAAAGCAACCGTATCCGTAACAGCTAAATAGCCCTCCCCTTCCGTCTCCACTCCATCCGCAATGGACCATAAAAACTCCTCAAGCCATCAAAAAATTATCTTGTTATGAAGATTGTAAAAAGTAAACTTACTTCACAAATCAAGGAAGCCGAAGCTCAATAAAGCTGTAAAAGTTTCCTCCTTTCAACGAGTAACTTTGATCGTTTACGTGCGATACGGAAAGGGCACCCCGAATAAATAATCTATGATTTTCCTGGAGGCTAAGGCTCAATAAGTCAGTTTCTTTCTAACATACGGAGAAGGACTCCAGAAAGTAATATGAATGAACTCGCACCACTCTGTAAGTGTAGTTGATATAGTGTATTATAAGTTCCTAATTGTAAGACCTTGGTTTTGCAGATATACAATTAACTACACCTAACCACCTAATTGTAGGTGTTGT
Source organism: Agriphila straminella (assembly GCA_950108535.1). NCBI lineage: Eukaryota > Metazoa > Arthropoda > Insecta > Lepidoptera > Crambidae > Agriphila > Agriphila straminella. The sequence goes on along the minus strand of OX467306.1, from coordinate 4,314,957 downwards.
ACCTATTGAGGTAATGTAAATTAAACAAGACATATTCTACCTCTCTCGAAATGATTTTCCTTCCATTCCTCATTCTCACTGACTACAAACTTAGCATAACTGACAGTTTCTGAAACAAGGGTCCGTCTGTGTAACGAGCTTACCGTATAGATTTATTGGCATATGACGATTTGCAATAGGGAATAATATGCGATAAATCCGAACGAGGTTTTGGTGCAAAATACAGAGCTTGAAATGGGTTTGCCGCTATTATTTGGACAGAATATTGAGACTATTTCTGAGCTGTGACTGATTGAAACGTTGTTTCTACATTATCTGTCTATCCAATATTGACGAAAAAGTCCCATCTGATAAAATCGCAAGAACAAAGAAACATGATCGTCATCTTCGTAATCTGCTGTCGTTATAATTCGCAGAGTTACCTGCTTTACGAATCACTCCACCGTGACTAAAAGACGATTTCGTTTCGTTACAACACTGTAGGACAATAGGCACTTTGCAAGTGCAATAGGCTTATTTACAATTTACAATTTAATCTACCTACCGGTGTGCTTAGAACACCTGTATTATAGTGAGTGAGTGAGGCTGTGGTGTGGTGTGGCTACTATATATAGCCACTATAATATAAATAAAAAAAATAGTGTTGCACCACGAAATCTGAATGAATGACTGAGACCGTGCGTTCACACAGCAGGGTCCGTATTTACAGTACCGATTTTACGGATCCGTCGATACTGGATGTGATGTTCACACCGCATTTGCAGGATCATTTTATCGTAGTTATACCATTACCGTGCTTTGGATATAGCACACATAGTTACGGATGCGATATAGTGTTTTGTGTGTACTAGCGTGTTCTCGTACAAACTACATACGCCATAGCCGAATAAAAACGTATCCGATAAAACAGACCTGTAAAACGGATCGCTGTGTAAACGGGCACTTAGCGGAAGAAAGGAAAATTAATTTGCGGGTGACAATCTTTTTAAACAACTTCCGCTAAGGTTAGTCATCGGTTGGGGTGACCAAAAACGAATATCTCGATATGATTTTAATAATCTCTTTGCCGAAAAATTAAAAATATTCTAGATCCAAGACGCCAAGTAACATCATACTCAACGTCGGCGGGCATATAACTACGCGTTAATTTCCAAGTAAGTAGTCATCTCCGGTAGATTAGACGTATTCTGGGTGCTCTCCGTAATCTATTAGTCCATCAGGACGTTAATTCCTACGTTATCGCGACGGGCTGGTGCTAAAATGAGCCCAAATTACGTTCGCGTTCAGTTCGCAACGATAATTAATTCTGCCAGCAAACTCCTTGCCTGCTTCGGCAAATGTGTACCCACTTTAAATTCTCAGTGAAACTTCGTAGTGTAAGCTAGTTTTAATTATAATTTAATCGCTCGAGCTTGATTTAGTACTTAGTAATAGTGTTGTAGTGTACATGTACGCTTAGAAAACGATAGTTGGCCAAAACGTATTCAGCGGTCAAATGAGCATACACACAAATGACATTGCCAATCAATGATGAAAGAGAAACAAATTGAAGTAAGTGTTTTTCTTGAATGTCAATTGATTTGTAAAGTAGAAACTATTTAAACCAAGGTTCTTACAATAAGATCAGACTACAATAACATAAGCAATCATATAAGTGAAGACAATACTGTGTTTGTTGTCGACACCCCCATGTAAGCACACTCGACGCGCAAGACATTCACCCGACAGTGTAAGGCGAGCATTCAGAGCAAAATGAGGTCGGGCACAAAGAGATTGTTAGAGGTCCTCGGGAAATCACGAACGGGAAGGTTTCCGCCCAAGCCGAGCTTGTAGGGGAAAATCTGGAATTGCGAGAGGTGTGCAAAAGAGATGTTATACATTATTACATGTTCACTCACAGTCACAAGCTCACAGACCTTGTACGAAATTTGCATAATCAAAAATATAATACATCAAATATTAGACCAGTCATACCTAGCATTTTCAAAGATTTTAATTTGAGGTCAAGTACTCACATAATGCAGCCAAAAACGGCAGTCAATAGGCGGTAAAGACCATAATACAAATAATTTGTAACATAATGGGTCTATTTATAACGTTACGTTTTAGAGATATTTAGACAAAAAGATTCCAATCATTTCAACATAATAAACGTATTTTTTTATCCTATAGGTTCAAAAACCTCTCAGAATCGATTCAACTGGCTGATTAATGATTATGTTATTATTATTTAATATGTTCAAGCGCATCGCGCGCGAGTGCATATCAGCGAAAGTATTAAGTTTACTGCAGTTGACTGTACTTTTAATTTTAATGCAATCAATATTGAAATTCTTAATCTTTTTTAGACCCTTAAGTTAAATAATATTTTTGTTTATCTATCTATACGTCCGCAATCGAAATACTTATATATAAAATATATATATATATCCGTCCCGTCCGTCATTTTGTTTTTGATGACGGACGGGGGGACAGACATGCCAAAAGCTTTCAACCCCTTTGCACATATTACTTTGGCTATAGGAGGGCTGGGCCCCGTGAGACACTGCCGATATGCCACAAGCGTAAAACGGAAAATCCGCTTTCAAACCAGCCCCTAGCCAGTCGTCATCGTATCAGCTTTATATACTCTCACTATAAAATAAAATTATATATTTTATCATGCAGAATGATAATCTGTTCTTTTCACGGTTCAACCAATTATAGTGCAATTCATAAATAACTTGAACCGCGAACAAGGTCAGATTGCAAAACAATGTTTTCATGGTGTATGTATGTATACGTAATCCCATTTTCTTTGTTATCTAATCATATCTTATCAATGCAGGTCGTGTTTATTCATTTTATTCATTCCTGATAAAATGATCAATTATTTATTACATGTAACTTTTCCACAACAATAAATCGGAATCCGAATCGAATGAATCTTCCTGTAAAAGTCAAAGTGTCCCAACATGTGGGTCAATCGATACCACACCAGTCACCACGACAATAATGTCGTCGTGAAGGCAGCACGCATTCCGTGTTAACTATTCATTGCCTACCGACATTACGGCGACTCGAAGATTGGCGATTATCAGCAATCAATGACGCAAAAACTACTAGTTTGCAAGTATAGATTATCCGCACAAATTGCTATTGCGCTTCTGATATCGAAATCTCTTTCACGACAGTCGGTCGGAGGGAGTGGTGTCGAGTTGCATAAAAAAAGTTTTCCCATAAGTTGTCTGTGAACGTAGAAAATAGAAAAGTGATTGTTTTAAAAGAAATGATTTTATTATTAACAGTGTTAAAGTAACTTTGTTTGTTACTTATTTGGAGTATGCTTCAGATTTACAAAAGAATAAATATGATCCATCGAAACACACTTTGTTATAACTATTATGTTTCTAAGATTTTTTTAAAGCTAAAAACTAAAAAAAAATGGACGAGGCTTTTATTACATCGAGTCTAAATTAACAGAAATATAAATGTTTAGCCATTTGAAAGCAATTTGTTACGTAAAGAGATTAAGCAAATTAACAATACCCAGTAAAACCCGACTTCAAAAAACCTACCTCTAAAAAGAAAGAAATAATATTAATACATCTAAAAAGAAAGAAATAATAATACTTTTAGAATAAAAAAAAGGAATTTGTACTCCAGCCCCACCCGACTTCAATAGACGTATTTTTATTATTACGAATATTATTTCTTTCTTTTTAAAGGTAGGTTTTTGAAGTCGGTATCAATTTTTTATTTTTTTATTTTTAGTGTAGGTACCTTGTAGGTAAGGTATATTATATATGTAGAAAAATCGGCTCAGCCAAACGTAAGATAATCGCGGAGAAACATACTTAAATACGGGTCAAACTGAGAACCTCCTTTTTTAAGTCGGTTAAAAAACTACACTTAAGATATCCCTCTTCCAACAAAAAAAATATTATCTTATTCAGTTCATAAACAAAGAAGTAATACGACCAATCATCGAGGTAATTCACACAAAATCATACTATTTTCGTGTTTTTTTCAAAATTACTTGAAAAGTACTGAACCGATTTCCAAATTTCAAAAAATGGGACCAACTTGGGAGTTTACCTAATCTTATAACGTTTGAATCATTTCAATCTGTCCAGCCGTCTTCGAGTAATCGGTGGACATACACAAAAAAAAACAAATATACAGACGAACATAGAACCTCCTCCTTTTTTGGAAGTCGGTTAAAAATCACCGTAAATCGCCTGTCTAAATACAAATCGTGGGTTAGCACAAAAACTAACACATTCACGTACAAGGGGAGGCATGTTCTTACTTTTTATAATGCTTTTTGCTGAATGAGAAACAAAAACATAACAAAATTAACGGCTGTAAAATGAGCGTAAGGTTATTGATCTTCTATACTTAGGCAATAAATTACACTTAGATACAAATAAGAACTTACTGGCTACATACAGTAAAAGCGCAAATCGATCAATGTTTTCCGACAATCCGTCGTACATTCTTAGTTAAGTAAATAAAAGCTAATAGATAAAGAATCAACTTTAAAAAATATCTTTTATTGAAACCGTACTTCATAATAAGAAAAAAACGTCTATTTCGTAATTTGAAAATCGTCATCATAATAATCATAATCCATAATGAGATTATGAAACTAACTGATGAATAATGAAAGTATGCAGTTTATATTATGCAAACTGCACATGAACTTTGCCAGGTACCTAGGTAAAGTTGGTTAATCTAAAAGCAAAATTTTAGTTGCTACGTTAAAAAAGTAGATTGTATTTTAACCTTAAATCCAGTTAGATTTGCATAATGCAGATTAATGCAGTATGCGCGGCCGGTAAGTTTCAAGACCGTGGAGGTTATTAAAAAAACACTTAATACGGATCAGCATAGAGAATGCAAACCATTTTAATACGGCCTTTTGTGTAGAGAACAATCTCAGTGTTTTATAATTTACGTATGCGTTACGTTCTCTTCTGTAATTATGTGGGAGAATCGTAAAATTTTACCGGAGCATTAAAATTTATGACTGGGACTAAGGCCGCCATCACACGGACTGCATCACAACAACCGCACGAACTCGCATCCGCAACTCGCCGCTATATTCAACTGCATGCAGTTGTCTGTAGTCGGATCTGACTTCACGCAGTAGACGCCAAGCATCTAGACCAGTAGCTCAGTGTTTTAAAGTGTTATAAATATATATAAGCCGGAGTCGAAATCCATTTTTCAAACCATTCGACGCAATCGACGCGCGTTCGGCTCCAAGACTAACTGCAGACTAACTGCATCAACTGCATGCGAACGGCGGTGGACAGCATGCGGCGACACTACACAACTGTAGCCGACCGCGCGAAGTTGAAGGCACGACTGCATACAGTTGATATTGACTTCACGCGACTGCAGCCGATCGCGTGCAGTTGATATCATGACTGCACGAAGTTGAATGTACAACTGCATGCAGTTAAATATATCGACCGCGCGCGGTAGCTGTGATGCAGTCCGTCTGATGTCAGCCTAAGTCCTGCTCTCTGCGCAGCTCTCCTACAGGTTTGGAAATGAGAAACCTACTTACAAGAAGGTGGTAATAGTATACTACGAAAGGAGGCAGGTAAGGCAGTAACTAAATCTAAACCTTTCTGATAAATAAACCTATCATTTACAATTTAGTATGGACAGAAACAATAAATAAAAAAAATAACACTGAGGTATAAAAACTAACTTATATTTGTTGTACCGTCGCGTCGTATGTATGAGTACAACGAACGGTACGACAAATATCTGGTCTGCTTCATTTAGAATAATGGAGTAGTTAATGGAACAAGTTTTCTGGTTTCCTAATAGAATGGTTTAGTTATCCTTCCGTCCATTTTAGGACTATGCGGTCGGGTAGGAAAAGGTGACCCAGCCCATTTACTTCACTTTATTAAAGGGGTGGACTTAATAGGCTTATTTGAGACACTAACGTTTATTACATACAATAAAAAGCAAGATTTTATTTCAACTTAGCAAAAGGCTTAAATAAGGGAATGCCAGAACTTGGCATTTCGCATAAATTCTGTGCTGCCAGGTATTCAATTCAGGCAGGTGCGACATTATTAGTTACTTTTCCGTTTAATAACAAATTTCTTAATTAAACACGGATTTATGAAAATAACCTACCTCTGTTTTCAGAGTTGACGTCATAGCGAGAGATGCGTAAGTAAATGTCAGAGAAAAATGATTTCGTCGCCTTTTTTTAGCGAAATATGCGCTAAAACGACTTAGTTCAAGGGTAGTAAAATTACAGCTATTAATTAAAATTCAGTTAAACGAAGTTTTTCGCGTGTTAACATTTCGTCGGCCAGTTAAGACCAGCATAACGGAAACCGTGCTAAAATTAACTTGCTAGTTCAACACAGTTGGTATCTTTGTTGCAACAATCTTTGTCTGCATCGGCGCACGCGCTAGCTAATTGGAGCATCTCCGGTAGTAATACAAAACTGTTTGGCAATATTGTAGACATTGAAAATTAATATCATCCATATTAGGATCTGTTTCATGAACGAATATGCATGAGCAAAAGCAATAGATTTACCGATTAACAAGAATTACACAGCTTAGTTTTCAGTTAAGATAAGAACAGCTTTAAATTGGCGGAGATATAGATTTGTAAACTTATGTAGAACAACAGTTTATAAGTACTGTGTAGACTTAGAGCTCAATATATTTCTTCCTATTAGATTCTTGATTGCAGCTTGTTTCTAGGGCAAGGTGTTGTATAAGGTCAAGCTCAGTCTTTCAATTCTTTCTATAAATTAAAAATACAGGAAAAGACTTATTAAACATGAAGAGAAGAGTGAGGCCTTTGTTTCATACTTATCCCGAAAATGCATTTTTGATGAGAGTAATTTCCGCTTTTTGGAAACAAAATCTAAACAGGGTTTGTTGTGTATATTTCATCAGCATACATGTTTGTATGCTCTTCTATCGTTTTCAATTCAAAGGAGATTGACTCTTATACAGTACGAGACAAACATCTTGAAATCGGGTGGGGATTGCGCGAAACGCGTATTTTGGGTATGGGTAGCGGACGTAGCGGTGAGGTAAGATTTTTGGAGGCCTATGTCCAGAAATGGACCCAAAGAGGCTCATGATGATGATGATGATGATGAAGCGGTGAGGTACGCGGGCGGCGGGAGAGGGGCCCGCGCTATGGGGTCACTCGCAAGTTCACATGCGCGACGCGAACTGATCCGCACCCCGTCGAAAAAGATTTAAGATGTTTGCCTCGTACTGTACATACCTTTCATTATAAAGTCGCAGTGAAGCTTACCTGTCTTTGTCGTGTGTCGACTGCGGATACTGCAGCACTGTCTGCTGCGACTCCATATCCACCACACATTGTGTGCCGAGTTCCAGTTCTGAAACAATTTATCGTTATAGTTTTGACGAATCTAGGAAATTTTAGGACAAACTAGATTTCATTTGATACCAAATGGTATGTTTGAATAAAAAAAATATCTATGAACTGAAAACTTTATTTGTGATCATCGTACTGAATGCATATTTTCGTTTCCAAGATGACTTGTGCAAAAATAGATTTTTAAACATATTTTTGTCAGATTTCCGCTCTGCTACTGGTACAGCAGCAGGCATTTAATTGAATCATCCATATTATGATACAATATATATATATTTACATTCATTTGTAAGTTGTAACAGATTACTATGCCTTAATAAGATGTATAATATTTCTTGTCAATATTTATAAACCGTCAGTAAGTGTATAAACATTAGTAGCTAGTGTAACGTAATACATTGTGTAGTTGGTGAGTCAACTGGAGGTCGAGACGTCCTGCGACCGCACTGGCAAATCCGGTTCTGTATGCCAGGTTCACGTTGGCAAATAGAACGTGGCTTGGCTAGCCGGAATATTGTAGTTACGGATATTTCCTATCGTTCATATAAAACTATTTGAAAAGTCTTGTCGCCAACGCCAACAAATAAAATGGATTTGGGCTATTCGACAAGTAGCTTACTACGATTTTGGGTACCTAATAACCTACGTGTGCTATCACAGAATAAATACTTCAGTCGTAAAGTAAACAAATACGCGCGATCTGAAAAACGTTGATAAATGCCTATTCTTAGTTTGTTTCTTTCGTAATTCTCAGGGTTGGTGCATGTGGAATGTTGTGGTTTTACTGATACATTGAACTTCTAGAACTGCCAGAGATAACCACGATAGCTCCCGTTTGCTTTTGTTCGTACTATATTGGGGGGCTATTGTCTAATTATAAAAATCTATCGCAATCGCTTTCGTTTGACAGATGGATGTGAAACATTGCTGCATTTCTTTAGTATGATTTTATTTGTGCCATAAAGATGCTTTAATGTGTTATATCCTGAAAGCGATTGCGATAGATTTTGAATTTAGACGATTAGAAAGGCTGGTTCCTGCGTGCCTTTGAAACAAAACTTCTATAGGAATTCTATAAAAAACAAAGGAGGATTCCCATTTCTGACCTGTCAAAATGTTGATTTATCAATTATCGTGTATAGAGCTATAGATGATCGAACGAAAGTATAGAGCTTAGTAATATTATAATAATTGTATTTTAATCGTTATTTAAAAAAATGCTAACTAAAATAAAAATACAGCAATACAACATAACAGATATAGCGAAAATTCAAAAAGATTAGCATTAATAGGAAATTACAATTAGAACATATTGATTTTACCATTACATATTTTTTCTGATTGCCAAATTAAATTCAATAAAGACTAGTGTTCTAAGGTCATAGCAACTGTTCAAACATAATTTTACTATCATTCTACTATACATCAACTTAAAAAAAACTATTTTTCAATACAGTTGCTCGAAAATGTAAGTTTACGATGACAGTCGAGCGTGCGGAAAGTTGATTTTACCGCACGCCGTGCGTTTTTGTTTACGGATTAGTACAGCGTGCGGAAAGTTGATTTTACCGCACACCGGCGCCGTGCGTTTTTGTTTACGAAAGTTTTTTTAAATTTCTACTAGTTTCCGCCCGCGACTTTATCCGCGTGGACAGTAGAAAAATATTGCAACCAGTTTTAATGACCCCTTTAGTGTATGAAAGCTAGTACTACGGAGAGTTCAAGCTGTTTCCCTGGTTCCACCCACCTGAATTTGATGAAACATAGCTTAGATTTTAAGTTGGACCTCAATCTACTAAATTGTGAAAAATCCATCAAAATTCGTTTAGCGGTTTTTGCGTAATTCGCGCACAAATATTTAGAACTTACAGTTTTATTATATGTATAGATTACAATTTCAGCAGTAAGTACCTATAATGTATTCTCGCAAATGTATTGAAAAACGTAGTATGGCACACGGTTGTTAAGGTTTTTTAAAACTCCTTACCAACCTTGTATCATAAACTACTATGACAGGTCAACGCTTGTATGGGACGGGAAGTGGTCAAAATTAAATGTTATTTATACTAATCTATGTAATGTAACGATGATACAGATTTGCTTACTACATTCTAGCAGGGCTTGAAACCGGTTCAAAATTAACCTGTATTAATCGCAGTGGTTTAGCGCCTGGCCCAGCGATTGCGGAAGTTAAGCAACGTTCGCAAGGGTCGGTCATGGGATGGGTGACCAAAAATTTATTATCCAGAGCTCCTCCGTGCTTCGGAAGGCACGTTAAGCCGTTGGTCCCGGCTGCATTTGCAGTCGTTAACACCCACCAATCCGCATTGGGCCCGCGTGGTGGGTTATGGTAATTACCCATCCTCCATACCATACCACCCATAAGGAAGGCCTCTGCCCCAGCAGTGGGGACATCAAAAATGGCTGATGGCCATAACGGTTAAACCGGTTTTATCGAAAAATTCCGTTCCGGTGCAGAACCAAATAGGAGCGATACTTTGAACCTAAATAAACCGGTTTATTTCCTAGCGATCGCCCGGACGGGCAGTCATAGAGGATTCTCCTGTAAACAATCAAAACGAAATGGGTTGCCAAATTGCCAGTTCAAATAAAAAAATCGGGAGAATTGCCTTATATTCTCAGATATTCTCAGAAATCGTGAACAAATCTTTATATTTCGAGACCACTGCACACTTCACGAACTTCAGTTCGTTGTCCTGAGCGGAAAGGTTAACCGGTTAATGAAAGATAAAGATACACAGTCATATTTTTCGAAACCGGTTCAGAGGAACAGAACCTTTTTCAAAAAGATCCACCTATAATTTCGTCGAACCGGTTCAAAAAATTATCCGGTTTCCAAGCCCTGCATTATAGACCTAGGTATTTAATAGTCTAGCTTTCGTGAAGGTTTCAACACAAAAATTTTATTTTTGTGTTTGTGTTGTGTTTCAACACAAAAATTTTATTTTTGTGTTGAAATTGCAATTTTATTTCTTAACAATATTAATAGTACTGTGCTTAAGACAAACGGTTGTCCTCAACCGCAATGTCATCAATTTCGTTACAAACACTTGATGAGAGCGGCCCACAGATTGCAAATGTCGAAATACAAGAATCGATTTAATACAAAAATTACGTAAAAGGCGTTACGCCGAAAGTGGAGCGAAGCAATCACAGCGCGGATACACAAACCCATGCACCATGACGAATAACGGTGCAGGTGCACTGGTTTTTATTCAAAAATGTCTTGTTTATTCTAATTAAAATCGTTAAGCCTTTTCACAACCGAAAATCGAGTGACAAAGCGATTATATCGCACAGTTTGAAACATCAGCGTTTTTTGTTGTGAAGAGTCTTCAGTTTACATCTGTATAAACCATTATTGAAAAGTTCATAGTGGTCCCAACAGAAAAAAGCTTCAAATATTAGAGGTAATAAGGGCATGTCGTATGAACTTTTATGGTGAATTCAGTGGGGGGAAGCAGTTGGTTAGGCACCAATTGATTTTAATTGCGATATGCGTTTTGTGTTTGTATAGGTAAGAATTAAAACATGAACTTACTGGTGCATTTTAACATCTGTACATACTTACAACGTTACAACATGTGGAGAAACATGGTTCTGTTTCATGTCTTATCTAAAAAAACTTCCATAATGGCATTGGTGTTAGTCATAACATGAACCATTGCAGTAAGTTGCTTTGGCATTTGAGGGATATAGTATCAAAATCCGCTAAGATAACTTTGGCAAAAATTTCGCAGGCCATAAAAACTGTACCTCATTTTTACAGCAGACTTACCGACGAACAATCAAACGTCAACCGTGACGTATATGCTGATGATACGGGCTTGTTGGCTACCTACACTAACCCAGAAACTGCCTTAACTTTACTGCAAAATCACCTCCACGAAACTGAGCTGTGGTTAAACAGGTGGTGAATTAGGGCAAATGAAAGTAAATCTGTTCACGTGACATTTACCCTCAGGAGAGAAACTTGTCCTCCCGTTAAATTGAATGAAAAAGAAATACCTCAAGAAGACAGTGCAAAGTACTTGGGAGTCCATTTAGATAGAAGATTGACATGGCAGAAGCACATATGGACTAAAAAAAAGCAATTAGATGGAAAACTCCGTAACTACAGCTGGCTAATAGGACGTAATTCACAACTGAACGACAACAATACTAAAACCTATTTGGATCTACGAAATACAGCTGAAAGGAACCGCCAGCAATAGCAACAACGACATTTTAGAAAGATTTCAGAGCATACACTAAGAACAATATTCGGTATCCCACATTAGCAACAAATACATGTATCTAGACTGTAACATAAAAACTGTTAGGCAAGAAATTATCCAAAGCAGCCTGAAGTTCCAGGAGAAGCTAACAACCCATGTAAATGAACTCGCCCAGACTCTGAGCGGAAGAGGTGAACATCAGCATAACATGCTAAAAAGACATGACATCTCCAATCTTGTCAATAGATTCCCACAATAAGATAGATCTATCGCCGCTATCGAAAAAGCAGTCACACTTCTTTATTTAGGACATTAATTGAAATGTCAAAAAAAAATAAAAAAATCTAAAATTAAAGTATTGTGGTAAAATCTGGAAGTTCTACATTTTCAATAAATGTCTTAAAAGAGACAGTCCAAAATACAGGGACTAAAAACCCATAATTAATACAAACAATCTATATACCAATAGATTGCTTAGAATGAGCGAAGTAAACCTATCTAAGTCGCAGACCCCAAATCCATGGGGTATGGGAGATAAAGACCGACAAAGTATGTATGTATGAAATATAAGTAAAGTTTTATTTAACATAACTTTTTACAACTTCAGTGATATAATATTGATTATATATTTTAGGTAAGTTGTTTACGTTGATTTAGTGCGCTAGAAAATATGTAATTGATTCTTTTTTTATATTTCATACATACTTTGTCAGCGTATATCTCCGATACTCCATGGATTTGGGGTTAGCGACTTAGGTAGTATTATTTCACTCAGTTTAAGTAATCGATTGGTATATAACTTGTTTGTATTGATTGATGTTAAAAACTGGATTTTACCAACTTTAGCTATATTTCATACATACTTTGTCAACGTATATCTACGATACCCCATGGATTTGTGGTCTGCGACTTAGGTAGGATTATTTCTCTCGGTATAAGTAAAGCAATCGATTGATAAATAGCTTGTTCGTATTAATTCTGGGTTTTTTTTTACCATCTCCTTTCGTTCCTTCTGTAATGTTGAAGATTTTATTTAATTTGTTTGGTTATTACTTTTTTTAAAAAAAAGCTGCATAATTTATGTTAAAGGAGAAATTAATCCTATTTATAGTTATTTGAGACCAACTTATTTAGCTGTAGGTACCTAGAGACTAATAAAACACCGGTTTTGTCCATTTAAAGTGTTTAATTTTTGTACTTGTAACACCCGATTTTGTACTCGTAACACCCGAAACAGAACCAAGGTAACACCCGAAACAAAGTAAAATTTTATAAAAAAATAGTAAATACATTATTTACGACAGTGATTTTGTAGTAGATAGTTAGTTAATATTAAACTTTTGGAGGCCTGTAATTTTTAGGAATGTTTTTCTAAGAATTTCAAAGAAATGTCACAATGGTGAGAACATAGAGGCAGAATCGTGTAACACCCGAAACAAACACTTTTCGACTTATAAAATAGTTCTATATGCTTAACTGTACAAATTTTACAATTTAGATAAAACAACTAAAAACGTAGAGAATAAGGCACTTAAATTGCTAAAATATTACTTCGAAATACATAAAAATGTAGACTTTATGTGTACAAATGTAACACCCGACACGATGGAATGACCCGGATGTAAAATATTTACATAAATAGATGGCACTATTCCCAAAGTTTATAGTAAGTTCCTAGGATGAATAAATTATCACAGAATTACTGCATTGTTACTGATTTGTCAAGAGCCTACCTTGGGTAAAATATTATGATGAAAAATCATTGAAAATAGTTTATTAAATGGGAGTAACATGGACATCAGTCAATCAAACGCTGCGTTCCGAATCACACCGACAGCACTGTTAGTGGGAATCTGGCCAAATTTAGTACCTAGTAGTTACAAAATATTACAAAAATAGGGTTTTTGTACTTACTACATTTATATGGATTTGTGCTAACAGTGCTGTTGGCACGCTGTATTGGTGCGATTTGGAACTAGGCAAAAAGGAAATCAACCCATATTGAATGTACCTAACAATAATTTATATTTTTAACTGCTATAATAGCTACCCAATCATAATCAACGATTACTTGCAGCTGTTACAATCAAAATCAAGTCAAGCTTTTAAATAAGTGTCCCTGTTCACATTACTCTGTCTGGGAACAGGGTAATGTCCCTGCCAAGCATCCCTGTGTTTGTTATTTGTGACTTATCTGTAGGTACTCAAAATCATAAACAAAGATCCAATCTTTCACTTTTTAGAGTATGTATCTAACTAAAACACTGATCAAAAACAGCACTGGCTTTGGTTGAAACATTGTTCAACACCATTTATGAACAATAGCACTATAAACTTTCATTCTTGCAATGCAAGTAGGTTATTTAGAATGAATAAGATTTGAAATGGTAAATTTCTACTGAAATTGCTTTAGCATATATTCATCTACTCTTCATTTTCAACCATCACAAGACAATAATTTTGGCGAAGTAGGTAACATCCAAGATAATCTAAGCATCCAAGTATTCGCTGTAAATCGTTTATAATGCGTCAATTTCCAAGGAAATCAGTTTATCAGGTGAAACATTGAATAAAGATAAACCTAAAGCACACGTAGTCAACAAAAAGATATGGAATTATTTATTTTTTTAGCAAAATGAAGCCAGCTTTTACCTCGCCTGTTAAAGGGTCGAACTCGAACGGCTACTTTTATCTTATCCGAGGCCATGATTAACACTTAAATTCCACAATTAGAATCAAAACACAACACTTTACACATCAGAGTATAATAAATTATTACACATATTCACCCATATTCTAAAACAACAAAAATCATTATTTTACGTTATTATCGCGACGATCCCGGATTGACACTGTCAGCCATGTTGTTTTTGGTTGGGCAAAGAGTTTTTTTTTGGGATCCATCTATCCATAGAGTAGTACTAGAGCTTGCGGCAAAACAAAGAATAAAAAAACCGATTATTGCCGACATTTTTGTAAGGTCCGACCAAGATCTTTCGGTCTCGCACGGCCATTCTCGATTGGCGTATAGTTGAAATCCTCACCATGGAATTAGAAGGTTTTGATTATGTCAAAAAATTGTTAGTAAATAGTGAATAGCATATAAATAGTGATACTAGGTTGCGTTCAGAACGTTTGAGAGCCGGTTGTTTGGTTGTTTTTTAACTCGCTCTAAGGTTTGGAACGACCAAGAACTTTAAATGTCAACAAATTCTTCATTTTCCATTTGGAATACGAATAATTTAAACTTTTCTTTATACTAAATCAAATAAAATCCGTTTTTTGAGGACCATGATTATTTTAAAAATTAGACATAAAAACATCAAAAATACAAAATAATGTCAAATGACATTGACATTTTTTCTATAGACGAACGTCAGAGCGTTTTACAATGACACGGTTGTGTCAACTGAACGTCACGCTCAAATGTTTGGAACGCCGTTAGAGCGTTTGGTTGTGGTTAGGTTACACTCGGAATGTAGGTTTGGACCGCGCCTCTATGGTTCAGAAGATATTTGAGTATCTTGGTGAGGCTGCTAACTTGACGTCAAGCTGACAGACACCTTAAGAAATACAGTTCGTATCAATATGATTTATATATTGGCGTATAGTTGGCAGACTCACCATAGAATTAGAAGGTTTAGACTAAGTCAAAAAATTGTTAGTAAATAGTGATAAATAGTGAACTATAGCATATAAATAGTGATACTATGGTTCAAAAGATATTTGAGTATCTTAGTGAGGCTGCTAACTTGACGTCAAGCTAGCAGACACCGTAAGAAATACAGTTCGTATCAATGTGATTTATTTGCAAAAAAATTGTTAGAAAATAGTGAATCGTAAACGCAAAATTTCAATAATATTGCTTCAATACAAGCCAAGATATTATGGTCTCAAAGTGGGCTGCTAACTTGACGTTTCTAGCGATGGCGATTCCAGAGAAACGGGTAAAAGTTTTAAACAAATAAATATATTATCAAAAAATTGTTAGTGAAATTGTGATTCTTACGATATAAATAAAAAAGAAATTCTTCATTGCTATTTTCTAAAAATCGAATAACTTCTACATAATACTTTGAATATAGGCTGTCGATCAATATTGAACTTTGCATCAAGCAAAAAAGTGAAGTTTATATTTTTTGACTGTGTCAATAACTAGTCATATCCACAGAGGAAATAATAACTGTCATATCCGCGGTTCAATGCTATTGATTTGGTATAAACAAATATTTTTTTACCTACTTTTTTTATTAAATCTCATCAAATAAATTTGATTGTGTCAATACTCTACTCTCAGTTCATTTATTTAGTTATTTATTCGGAAAAAACTATAAATATTTTCTACTTGTATTATATACTTCCTACCTACTTACCTACCTCATTATTACTACCAACAACCAAACGCTCTATGGAACCCCCAAAATGGTAAAGGCAATGTAAATGATTGACAAGAAATGCTTATTATTCATTTAAAGGATTATAATCCTTTAAATGAAGTAGGTACACAAATACCATATTTGTGTAATAGTATGTGAAGTACTGTTTATTTTGGTCAGATTATTACGGATTATTATGGATCCCCTAAACGATCAAAATAGCTTGTCAATTATTTACATTGCATTGCTTGTCAATCACATTTTGATCGTCTAGGAGCGATGCTTGACAAGCACCACAGAATAGATAGATTACCGTGGCCAATCAAAAGTAGGCCACGCCACGCCCCCAAATGGTAAATGCAATGTAAATGATTGACAAGAAATGCTTGATCGTCTAGGGGCTCCATTACGGATGAGTGGGTCTTCAGCTTCCTCATAGGCTATAGAGAAATTCTAAGCATGCCATATTTTAAAGCATAATAGGAGCAATCAAACTTCCAAGCATAATAATAGCAGCCATCAAAAGCTCGTTACCATGAGTTGTTTTATGTGTGCGAGCTGGCGACACGTGTCTACAGCTTACACATGCCGTTAAGGCAAACCAGTGAGGTTAGGGTTTTAGACTATAGTCAGAAATTTAGAGCATAATTGCAGCAATAAGATCCAAAAAAAACAACCATCACACTCAAATACTGTTGAAACTACGAGCATAAAACTGTGTGCGAGCTGGGGACCCGTGTCACTGGCTTGCACAGCTGTATTTTCGTAATTATTTAAGCTACGATTATGTACTATATCTCAAAATTTTCAGCCGAATTGCAGCATTAGGCTCCAAATTTTTCAAAACTCTAACTCGAAAGGTTTTTGAGCTACGAGCCGATTTCTATATGTAAGCTGGAGACCCGTGTCACCGGCTGACACATGGTGAATTGCTGTAACGGTATATGTTAGAGCTTCGTTTTAAAGATCAAATGATATGTTATAATTGCAGCACACACGATGCATAATTTCAAATCTCTGGGCCTCTTATGTTCGAAATTATAAGCCAAAAACCGTTTTCCCCGCCAAAAAATTCAAAATAATGGCTCGGATGCGGCTAATCGCGCCGTTGCCGTTCCGTGCGCTACACTATTGCAAACGAATTTGAACCTAAGAGCTAGTATTATTTTGAGTCATTTTAATTTGTGCTCTCGATCGTTTTAATTTATGTGCTGAGAATTTTAGTCTATGAGGTAGGAGCCGATATAACTGGTTACCTAATTTAATAGAAAAGCAAAGTCTATTTATTTAGGAATGTTTATATCGCTAAGGTATGTACTTAATTTTATTTTATTAACACGTTTTTATTAGGTTACTTTCTCGTTTGTTTGTTTGTTTGTCCATAAAGTTACTATATTGATATAGATAATATTACTATATTGAGTGCTTTTACCCGCGTTTTTTTATACCCGACTTCCTAAAAAGGAGGAGGTTCTATGTTCGTCTGTATATTTTTTTCAAACGTTATTACATTAGGTAAACTCCCAAGTTGGTCCCATTTTTTAAAATTTGGCAATCAGTTCAGTACTTTTCAAGTAATCTTGAAAAAAAGCACGAAAATAGTATGATTTTGTGTGATTTACCTCGATGATAATGGTCGTATTACTTCTTTGTTTATGAACTGAATAACATAATTATTTTTAGAGAAGAGTGATATCTTAAGTGTAGGTTCTTTAACCGACTTAAAAAAGGAGGTTCTGAGTTTTACCCGTATGTATGTTTCTCCGCGATTATCTTACGTTTGGCTGAGCTGATTTTTCTACATATTATAATATACCTTACCTACAAGGTATCTACACTCAAAATAAAAAAATAAAAAATAGTTTAAAAAAAACAAAAAACTTTTTTTTCTCGATAAATTAATGTTCGTGCTAATAGTCTTTAGTGCTAATGAAACAGAGCGCGCGCACACGGCAGCCATTGCTATATTAACACGGCTTTAACAATAGTTCCTTGGTGCGCGAACAGATGGCGTGATTTTGTTTTTTACTGTTCATAGGATTATCATTTTAGTTAAGTGCCGTAGAAAATAAAAACCATATTTGGTTGCACTTTTGTCAGAGCGCGCGCGCACAAGTCCGTTACATTACAGACGTCGTCGACCATACTTACGCGTTTAAATGTTGAACTGTCTTCATTTCTCTTTTTTCAAATAACCCATCATATATAGAAAACTGGAGAGGATACGTAAAAAAAGTGTAAAACTATAAAAGTAAAGAAAGAAGAAAAACAAAATGACAAAATTGATTTTATATCAGAAAAATTAATTAAAAACCATAAACCAATCGATAACCAGTTCAAAGAAAAGGAAATATCCTTGACATTAAAACCTCACGATATATGTTTACTCAGAAATGGCTCCAACATCGGAAGTTTATTTATGTATAACACTGGTGCATTCGACAGTATAGCACATCTGATTGCAGCAATATGCACTTTAAAGAAAAATATACTACAGGCTTTAAAAACTGGTAATGACTTGTTTGCTAATTTAATAATATCAATGGCTCTAAATCGACGAGATATTTATGAAATCAGGGATAATCTTCTAAATTTACACTTTAAATCAGAAGCAAACGCTTCAATAATCAATTGTGAATGCAACGTCACTTATATTATTGATAAATACCTTACTTCTAGTTATTGCAAAATAATATGTGCTAAAAGCTGCACAAACATTACATACTCTGTAAACCATGCGAATATTATTACAAGATCTACAGGGTTTGTGCCAATCAATATACAGTTAATACTTGAATCAGGCCCACAGGTATTAGAAGATTCCGCCCTTGAATGCATGATAAAAATGTTCGAGTGCAAGGAAAAATCTTGTGGAGGCTACAATTATTTATTACGTGTATCAATTTTCACAGTTTATTGCAATAGAACTCAATTATGACTCTCCAAACCCAGAAGAAAGCCTCAAATGCGAACTTGAAAAATTTCCTTACCAATACCAACTGACTTTTTTTGGCAAAAAATTTTCAAATCTTTTCTAATGAGCGGTTTTCTGACAGCTGAGAATTTTAGTTTATTTTTATGTTGTTAGATGGCGCTATTCAACTAGGTAGGTTTTTTTTTATTTTTCCTAGCAGCTGAGTATACACTTAATTATTCAACACTTGACACTGGCAAAAATTACTCCCTGAAGAAGAGTAGATTGCCATAACAACGTCAAAAATTGGCGTTAACTCTTTTCGTCCTTTGCTTTTTTTTTTAAAAAGTTACGTACTTAGTTGAACAACGACATCTGGCCGTCTTTTAGGTACTACTACTTTTTTTTAACTGCCTTTTGAAAACCACTCATTCTTAAAAACAAAATCGTACAAAAGGCAGCCCTGTATCAGTCTGATGACTCTGATGTCAGTTTGCATTTTTTTGTGTACGATCTGTATCATCATTATGCACAATAAAAGTATTTTTTTTTTTTTATTTATTATTGTGGTATCCCTCACAATGAGGTATGTTGGAAGTTTATGTACAGTTTTATTAATTGAAAAACAAAACGGCAAAAATCTTGCCTTAGATTTACAATCGTTCAGAAAAAGCTCTTATTATTTTGTGAAACTTCCATTTTGCCGTATTGTGTAAGTAAGTTGTACTACGATTGAAATCTGATTATACTGTGATACTTCATTGAACTGTTTGCGTTCGTTGGTAGAAAGAATTCCTGAATTTTATTCCCAAAGGTAGGTACGCACTATTGAAGGTGTTCTACGTTCTGCTGTTTATACTAGCCTTCAGGTATGGCTTCCTCTTTAAGTTGTTGTCCATTAGCAGAAATACCATTAGTACTATTCAATAGGGCGTGTCTTTGTCATGTTATAACCAATTACTTACATAGAAGCGTCATATTAAAATGCTAGTAAGATGTTATTCATGTTATATTATGGATTTTAAACCCAATCCATAGATAACAAACAATGTTATGTTTTAACTATTCCAAATTTATAAAAGTTTTTTTTACCAATCGTTATTTACTTAAAAACTGTAGTATTTTTATTACTTATCTATTTGCAAGTTAAAAAGTTTGCAAAGTTACCAATTTTTCTTCTTCGTGTCGATGGCTGACCGACCCCTCCTTGTCAAAAAGGTTGGTTTAGTAAATAACTAAACGTGGTATAGTACTTGTTCTTTTTATCTATTCTGTGGTATGTTGGTGAAGTAACTGCTTTCTCGGCATCCGCCGTTTACTATATGGACTTTAGTACTATTATATTCTGTGCTTATGGGGACGGCCAGAGCAAAGGAGGCTTACTACGTCCCTAGTCTCTACAACGTTACCAATGTACACCTCCTTCAAAAACCTTTAAAAACCTAACGAAAACAGCTATAATAGGTACTTACATATAAAAATAAACAGCTCTAAAAAGCTAGAAATCTGCATAATTAATTAATGAAACAAAATCATGGGACCACCAGAAAACAGAGGTAAGTAGGTTCGCAATCGCATATCAAATATAAAAAAATGCCTTTTGAGGCCGCCCCTGAAAATTTCCCCGAATTAAAATAAAACTTATGATACTCGGTGAAAGGTGAAAATAAAACTTTTTACTTTCTTACTACGGAACCTGAGTGAACTGTGGGATTACTGTAAAGTTTAGTCCGTTTTAAAAACGTGTTTTAAAAAGGGTTTTTTTTCAGTAAATTATTATTTTCTGATTTTAAGTTAACGAGCTAAGACCAAAAATGTACCATCTCCTATCGGAGAACTCGTCAAGACGATTCAAACGAGCGAAAACTCGATAGGGTTGCATATTTTTATTATAGAATTCTCATGGCCTTCTTCCGGCTTTATCATCATATCCTTGAACACTATTTCCCATTAGAGAACTCATCAAGACGATTCAAACAAGCCCAAATACGATGGGGTTGCATGGTTTTATTACAGAGTTTCTGTGTCTTTCGTCCGGCTCCATCATCAGACTTTAAAAACTATTGCCCAACAAAGTACTCGTCAAGACGATTCAAACGAGCCCAAACTCGATGAGGTTGCATGGTTATATTACAGAGTTCCAGTGGCCTTCTTCCGGCTGCATCATCAGACCCTGAACACTATTTTCCTACAAAGTACTCGGCAAGAGGAATCAAACGAGCCCAAACTCGATGGGGTTGCACGGTTTCAATATTGAGTTCCTATAGCATGACCTTCCAGCTTCATTATCAGACCCTGGACCTCGCCTCATATTGTAGTACTTATCAATACGATTCTAACGAGCCCAAACGCGATGGGATTGTGTGGTTTCATCATAGAGTTCCTGTGGCCTTCTTCCGGCTCCATCATCAGATCAGCTCAATGGCACCATAATACTGCATTGCCTTTTAGTTGTGACGTATGTTTAAAGTTTTAAGTGTAAGTCTTTAGCTCATCAGAAAGCTATAGTATAAAATCGTTCGCAAACTTTATGGACAAACAAACAAACAAACGAGAAAGTAACCTAATAAAAACGTGTTAATAAAATAAAATTAAGTTCATACCTTAGCGATATAAACAGTCCTAAATAAATAGACTTTGCTTTTCTATTAAATTAGGTAACCAGTTATATCGGCTCCTACCTCCTAGACTAAAATTCTCAGCACAGAAATTAAAACGATCGAGAGCACAAATTAAAATGACTCAAAATAATACTAGCTCTTAGGTTCAAATTCGATTGCAATAGTGTAGCGCACGAAACGGCAACGGCGCGATTAGCCGCATCCGAGCCATTATTTTGAATTTTTTGGCGGGGAAAACGGTTTTTGGCTTATAATTTCGAATATAAGAGGCCCAGAGATTTGAAATTATGCATCGTGTGTGCTGCAATTATAACATATCATTTGATCTTTAAAACGAAGCTCTAACATATACCGTTACAGCAATTCACCATGTGTCAGCCGGTGACACGGGTCTCAGGCGTGTTTTCGTTTAGCTAGCGGCCGCAGCGATGCGCAGCTCATGACGTCACAAACTGCTGCGCATGTGCTGCGGGAAACGAAAACGGGTTTTTATCAAGCGATGGTAACCAACCAAGTTACTTTTTTGGCGCGAAGTGAAAATGAACCGAAATACTAAAAGTGCTTTAATAGGTCTTCTGACAGAAGAATTCTGTAATGATTTTATATAATATAAATAATTTAGATAATTTACCGAACTGGATCAACAACAACAATACCGCTGACAGTGACATATAAATTACTCTATGACAGCAAGCAGCGATGCAAACCACCTTTGGAGGAGGATTGCAGATTGCGAGCTGCGACCTGCCGATCGGCAGCAGCGTGACGTCACTAGCATAAACGAAAACAGCACCGGTAGCGCCAGCTAGCAATCGCTCGCTGAACGAAAACACGCCTCAGCTTACACATAGATATCGGCTCGTAGCTCAAAAACCTTTCGAGTTAGAGTTTTGAAAAATTTGGAGCCTAATGCTGCAATTTGGCTGAAAATTTTGAGGTATAGTACATAATCGTAGCTTAAATAATTACGAAAATACAGCTGTGCAAGCCAGTGACACGGGTCCCCAGCTCGCACACAGTTTTATGCTCGTATTTTTAACAGTATTTGAGTGTGATGGTTGTTTTTTTTGGATCTTATTGCTGCAATTATGCTCTAAATTTCTGACTATAGTCTAAAAAACTAACCTCACTGGTTTGCCTTAACGGCATGTGTAAGCTGTAGACACGTGTCGCCAGCTCGCACACATAAAACAACTCATGGTAACGAGCTTATGATGGCTGCTATTATTATGTTTGGAAGTTTGATTGCTGCTATTATGCTTTAAAATATGGCATGCTTAGAATTTCTCTATAGCCTATGAGGAAGCTGAAGACCCACTCATCCATTACGGATATCAGCGTGATTCGGAACGCGGCCTTGATCTGTCTACGATGACAAGCTTTTTTTGTTTATTTTCGTTATTTGTGGTGTGCGTGTTATCAATGCGATTTGTATTCTAACTCTCAGAACTTTTCACAAATCGACATGGCATCAGATCCGCTATTTGGTTGGGACCTCACTTTCAAGACAATCGAAAGAGACATAAAAAGGAAATCAGACGTTATCATTGCTTTTATTCATTGGAATCTGACTAAACGAGGTTTCCGAAGCATTGGTGTTGGTGACGAGGTCTCAAATCATTCTAAATAAATATCCTCTCATGCAACAACTTATGAATTATGATATACTTACCTATTGAATACAGATCTAAAACTTTCCGTTTACTTGAAGCATTTAGCTACATTTATTTTTCCTTTCAATGCCTCTAACTTGTATTTTACAGCGAACATTATCTGGAGATGAAGAGAAGTCGGAATTACTGCCCACAGGTTGGAACGATAAAGAAAACTATACTTTGAGATATATTCTTGAAGAGAAACTTTATATTTTACATGGACTAAATACTGATGGCAATCTTATCGTCAATTTAATGGTAAGGTCATAAGATGTGCAACTTTTCATTTACAATATCTAAAAAAAAACAGCCCTATAGGGCTATAGCTAGCATTTAGTAAGTGGCAGTCCATAAAACTTTCAATCTGTGACGTCTGTGAATTTTCTATGTACTTAAAGAAATAAGTGCAACTCAATATATATGTATTGTTAATGTTAGAGGTCTGAAGACTTGGCAGTATCCAATATTGCAGTAAAACTAGAAGATTCCGTGAAGGAAACAAGTGGGACCATAGAGAAGATGATACCGAACTACAAGGATCTTATGTATGGCATCAAAAGGGACTTGATCGATACAATAACTGAAAGATCCACTATCACTGCCGAAACACAGACTGGCCGAAGTAAGTATAACTCTTCAGCTTATATTCCAACAATCATATCTTTAGGGTTTCATACCCAAAGGGTAAAAACGGGACCCTATTACTAAAACTCCAGTGTCCGACTGTCAGTCTGTCTGTCACCAGGCTGTATCTCATGAACTATGATAGATAGACAGTTGAATAAAACAAATGTGGTTTTTTTGCCTTTTTTTGGTAAGGATCCCTTTATGCGCGAGTCTGACTGGCACTTGGCCTACCTTTTATAGATAAAAAGTCAATGAGTATTTTATTCTATCAAGATCAGGCATCCTGGCAAGGTATAATCAGATAAAAACTTAAAAAGAAAACAAATTGCAATAAAATTCCAACTGTAAAGTGACAAATGGAGTGAAATCAGTTTATGAATATCACTTTCAGGTGACCCAAACAACAGAAGACCTTCAGATGATCCTCTAAGAATGCCTCCCAGGCCGTTGCCGGGAGTACACCCTGATACACAAGATTTGTGGTATGTTCATCTTTATTTTTGCACTGGAAACTTTGCACAAGCTCACAATACTTTCTGAACTTTGTAGGTCCATTAATCACGTGATGTTTTTTCCCCCTGGTGATGTGTGGTGAGGTTTTAGACTAACCCCCTCCCCCCACCCCTAAAGTCACGTGTATTTTTTTATAAAGTACTTACTTTAATAATGTCGGTTATTTCAGTTTAATAATCGCGCGTTCAACGAAAATATAAATACACGTGATATCTCACTACACCCCCCTCCTTCCTCGTGATTTTTTCCGAACCCCTTTTTGAGTGTCACGTGATTAATGGACGACCCCTAGGGATACGGAAGACACGTATATATAGGGTTTAAAGGTAACAATAGAAAGATTGGCATCTTTAATTTTAATAACTCAACTTCATACTTGCCAATATTTCAGCTAATTAAACATTATTATGTGCATTTATGGCGAAATGCTTATTTGCAGGGACTTGCCACCAGCTCGCCTGCCTAACATTGGCCGGTCAGACTTGGACCCGTTTGCCCCCGCCGGAGGGGGCATGCTCTTCAACCCATTTGGTCCCAGAGGGAATCCTGAGAACCCAGGCCTTGGAATACCTGGCGGCCTACCTAGGTTTGTTTCCACTTCATGCCTGTTTATTTTGAATTTAAAAAGTAATTATCTTATTCCTAGTAAACTTATTGTTTTTTTATACTTGGTGTGGGTTTATATTAGTATAAGTAAGTACAGTACGAGGCAAACATCTTGAAATTTTGGATATGCGTAGCGGTTAGGTACGCGGGTGGCGGGAGAGCGGTGCGCGCTATTGGTCACTCACTCAAGTGTACATGCGCGAACTTATCCCCACTCCGTCGAAAGTGTCAAGATGTTTGTCTCGTACTGTACCATTATTGTTTATTAAGTAATAAATTGACTAATAAACTTCGGTCGCGTAATTTCGGCATAGTGTGTCCTAGGCACATTAGATACAGATTACAGATAACAAGCGTCGTAGCTAGGGGCTAGCAAGGGGGGCGGCTGCCAGGCGCGCTACTCTCAAGCGGGGGGCACTTTGCTGACCCATAGCTAGAAAAAGTCTATAAGTCTTGGGGTGCAAAATTCAAATCTTACCAGAGGCGCTCAGTGGCCCTACCATGAGTTGATGCAAACTGTTTACGTAACCGTAAACTATCGTTTTGTCTCTTTCACTCGCACTGACTGTGAGCCGGTATATCTGATAGTTTTTTAAACAGTTTGCATCAACTCATGGTAGGGCAGGTAACGCCTAACTTCAAACTCCGTCTGAACACGAGACGACCATAATCTCTCGCTTTGTACGGAAAATACAGTCTGCACATGCGCGAAGCAACTTCAGCCTGCCTAGCATGACCGATTTATATCGCGTGATATAGCGTTTTATCACGTTCAACTGTCAAAAAGACAAAAGAATTTGACAGTTGAGTGTCGATAAAATGCTATATCACTTTGACAGAAATCACAGTTACATTGCTACTTTACTAAGAACCAATGTGACAACTATCTTACTTAAAGCAGCAATGTAACTGCGGTTTCAATCCATTCTAATCAAGAATAGTTAGCAACAGAGTAACGTAATCAGGGGGCTGCTAATTACGTAACTCTGTTGCTAACAATTCTCAATTGAAATCGATTGCAATCGCAATTACATTGCTGCTTTAAGTAATATAGTTCTCATATTGGTCCTTACTAAAGCAGCAATGTAACTGCGATTTCTGTCAGAGTTGATTGCAACAAAGTTCCATAATTACACCGCTGGTGTTGACCGATACACACACACACAACATTTATACTGCTAGAGTGTAAATGGCACCTTTGCTCGACTAAGGGCTGGTTTATACGGGGCCGAAATTACGTTGCGTTTTTTTTTCATAATAAAACCGTTACTTCGGCATTGTGTTGTGTGTCTAGAGTCCCCGCAAACTACAGACCAAACTATCGGCCGATAGTTGAGTCGGGCCTTTAATCAGTATGAAGAAGTATTCAAGTGCGCACAGTACGATTTGGTATCGGCCGATTCTTCATATTAAAAACGGTCCGACCCAACAATTTATTTTATTTAATCTTTATTGCTTAAAATAAAAACAGCAAATGGCGGACTTAATGCCCAAGGGCATTCTCTACCAGTCAACCGGTAAGTTGTTAAGGAGAAAAATCTAAAACTGTCTGCGGGGGCTCTTATAGTAGGGTTGCAACTTTTTGATTGTCAACCTAGGCTCAGTTGCACCATCTAACTTTAACAATAACAAGGCTGAGTTGCACCATCTAACTTTAACAATAACAAGCTTGTCAAAGTACGTTAAGCACAAGTTAGCCAAGAAAAGAGGTTGCCAGCCAGCATGATGTCCTTTAACAAGTTTGACGTGACAAATAGGTAGCATTATCATTTGACAATAACTTTGGTGCAACAACTTTGATAGCGGTTTTGGTGCAACTCACACTTATTATGTTACAGAGGAGCAGTCCCTCCCGGGGCTCGGTTCGACCCGTTCGGGCCGCCCGCGCCCGGCGGGCCCATGCCCGGCCGAAGGCCCCCGCCCCCTGACGCCGATCACCTGCCCCCTCCTGGTTTCAACGATAACATGTTCATGTAATTTACTAACTCTGAACAATGTAATAATCTGAATAAAAGTTTCTATTTGATTCTACTTAAGTGTTATTATGTTAAGCACATAAGGGATTAGAGAAGGCCCATACTACATAACCCATTTTTTTTAATTACCAAACCCCCCTGATGGGCCGCGTACAGCTTTGCCATAAGGAGTAGAAATTAAATAAAATGGAACTAATACGCTATTGACGGCTTGATATCAAGCACGTAGGTATCACGTCACGTGATTATCGTGGCCTATCAAAGGTAGTCCGTCCACGACCCCAAATGGTGGTGGTGGTGATAAGTATAGGCACAGTATTATTATGACTGGTATAGGCCTTCCAACCGAATTGGCTGTCCAACAGGGACCGGAATACCGATATTTTTTTAGTATCGATATCGAAATATCGATATCGGAACTGATATTTTGGTATTGATTTATCGATACTGATATCAGTATTTTATTTCAGTACACGAATATCGATACTTTTTAGAAAATTATCAGTATTGATACCGATACTGAAATACCGATATAATACCGATAAAATGCCTTTTGCGTTTTCAATTTTTTTTATTTCCTTTAGTTTTTTTTAGTTTTCGCACTTCGGATCAGGGCTTGGAAACCGGTAATAATTTTTTGAACCGGTTCGATGAAATTGAATTAATTAATTAGTTGCATGCTAGCTGCTTGAGCGCTGTTGCCGTACCGTACCTCTCCGCAACCTGCCCGCCCCGCAGCGCGCAAACATGCAACGTCGCTTCTCAGCCTAGCATATCAGTACTGGGTATCGATAAAATTATCGATACAAAATACCGGTACTTTATATTACCGATACAAATATATCCGGTCCCTGCCGGATACCGATATATTCTGAATATCGATAACTGAGATAAATACCGATATTTGTATCGGTAATATAAAGTACCGGTATTTTGTATCGATAATTTTATCGATACCCAGTAAAGCCCCCCTAGCCAAAGTAACATTTGCAAATTTTCGTTATCGCTTCGCTTCGAAACATGTATGGATTTGACGTTTTAAAATTCGATTGTTTACGAAACCTTATGTCAATCCCATACATGTTTCGAAAGCGAAGCGATAACGAAGATTTGCCAATGTTACTTTGGCTAGGCCCTCTGATATTATGCTAGGCTGCGAAGCGATGTTGCATGTTTGCGCGCTGCGGGGCGGGCAGGTTGCGGAGAGGTACGGTACGGCAACAGCGCTCAAGCAGCTAGCATGCAACTAATTAATTCATTCGTTGTTGGATTATTCACGCGACTACTTTCGTTCGTTATTTTTCAACATTTTTATAATTATGGGACGGCAAAAACATAACAATGTTTACAGACATTTTGACATAAATAAAAGATCTTTAAAATCAAAGTGCCTTATGTGCAAAAAAGATTTAAATGTAAGTACCTACTAACCTATAATTTCGTCGAACCGGTTCAAAAAATTATTACCGGTTTCCAAGCCCTGATCCGAAGTGCGAAAACTAAAAAAAACTAAAGGAAATAAAAAAAATTTAAAGCGCAAAAGGCATTTTATCGGTATTTCAATATCGGTATCAATACTGATAATTTTCTAAAAAGTATCGATATTCGTGTACTGAAATAAAATACTGATATCAGTATCGATAAATCGATAACAAAATATCAGTTCCGATATCGATATTTGGATATCGATACTAAAAAAATATCGGTATTCCGGTCCCTGTGTTTAAACTTAAGTGAGAAGCGTATTGTATTATATAAATAAAATATTTTTATCATATTTTTTAAAAGAATGTAAAACTACTGCATTTATTTACCAAAGTAGTAGTTTAAATAACTATTTTACCACAATAACAACTAAAGTAGTAGTTTTACCATTATTTTATGAAATAGGCCCCTGATTAATACTGATGGATCCACTGACCTAAAAATCATTTTTTTAAGGATCACAGGTAATGGATTTAGTACATCCCTTTGGGTTTGCCTTAGGGTGTCTGTGTCCCCACTTAGGTTCGCGAACCTCCGCGTTCCGCGAACCTGTAACAGCGAACCTCGGAGCGCGCTCCGTATTTGCGATCCGATGCGAACCCGGAGCGATCCGATGCGAACCTGTGGACGTGTTCACAATGACACGCGCGCTCATTAATAGATTTGAGTAGACGCATTTTTTTACTGAATTACATTTTCTTATTAACGATAAATTATGGAGTGGTCTGAAGAAAAACTGTTAACGCTAATTGAGGTCTACCCGGAGTGCGGAGCGCAGTTCGCCTGTGGACGTGCAGTGACCGCGCAATATCTTGAAAAGTAGTTATCCTTGATCATAGCTTGATTGATTGTGTCTTTAAAGAAATGAAAGATTTTTGACAGAAAATACCAACTTGCTTAGCGGAATTCAAAATATCTTTGTCGGCAACACTGCACTTTAGTCAAAGCAAAGAAATTAAAGTACGAAGTACCTACTTATTTATTTATTAATTTCCTTTCCTTGATTCAAAGCATTTTCGTCCATGGTCAAAGTGACTTTGGACTGACTGACTGAGCAAAATAGGTGGCTACCCACCGAATATTAATATTATTGAGCACCACGTACGTGCTCAATAATATTCGAAACAACACAATTTGTAAGTAGTAGTTTATATTAATATGGTATGGCAACACAGTCTAAAATTAGACTTACGAAAATAGCAACACTGCCGTTCAGTTTAATCCACAGAACACATACTCCTAGCGGAGAAGAATAACAACTCCATTGTTAAGAAATGGGTTTCCGTTTTTACCGGAAGTACGCTTCTAGTGTCACCTATAGTCAACCCACCACAAACTCTATGGCGGGAACATTTGAACAATACTTTCTTATAAGATTTCTTTCGATGGAGGTATAGGCAATTTCACATGTAAGAAAACTTTATGGTAAGTTTTACCATAAAGTTTCCTTACAAGTGAAATTGCCTATACCTCCATCGATAGAATTCGTAAGCAATATTGCCCATCAAATATAAAATAAAACGGAAAAATGTTCCCAAACATGTTTATTGCATGAAATAATAGTGCATAATAAATATTTATCCATGAGTAATATGACTTATTTAAGAACATAACATTAGGTGTAAAGTCAACCCGTTAAACAAAATATTCTATTAGTGTCCATGACATCAAACAGGATAACATATTTTTTCTACGACATTATTATCTTTTGGATAAAAGTTATCGGTTGATCACAAAACTATCAGAGATAGTAAATTGTAATTTGGACAACTTATCTAATTTCTATTATTTAAGAGTTCTAAGTTCAAAGGGCAAGCAAAAGTAGAAAATATCTGGTTGTTTGTTTATCTAATAATATTTAACTGATTTTAATGCACTATTTAGGGATAAGTGGAAACTCTCGAGTACCAGGGCCACATAACTATTGAGAAGCTAACTTCTGTTAGATTTTAGTATGTTAACATTAGTTACTCCTGTAATAGGTTACTTCTTTGTATACATAGTTACAATAGTCCTGGTACTTCTAGTAGCTAATAAAATAGGTATACTTAAAACATTTTACAATTAGGTCAGTTCAACTTGTTTTCAAACATGAATGCCACAAAAAATGAATATAATCTGGCATGTTGCTTATTTATGCAAAATTATATTCATTTTGCGTTTAAGTGCAGACGCTGATGCTTCGTCTGCAAACAGACGGTTTTTAAGGGTACAGAATCTATTCACACATATATGAAAAACATTTGTGACAATAAAATTAATATTATAATTTTTGTGGCAGCTATGGAGAAATTCGAAATTAACACTAGTTTTTAAATTTTCTATTAAATATTTTTTCAATTCTTTCTTATACCCATTCTCTTCTAAATACAAGTTAATATTTGTTGCACATGCTTCTACACAAGCAATTAACGGTTGGCTAGCATAATGTAAACTTTTTTTATATTCATTATATTCTTTGCATTGGACAAACATATGAACAATATTTACATTTTTCGATACAAGGACTGAATTACAGTGTTTACAGTCTAAATTAGCTTTATTTTTTAATAAAAATCCACATACATAGGCACAAGCCTGTACTTCAGGAGTATCACCAATATCCAAAATGGGAGTAGATAATGGACCTTCCACTACCATTTCCTCTGTGTCCAAATCTTCATTCGCCTCAGTGGGTTGTGGAATTGACAAAAAAGTTGTAAAATTATTTATAATTATGTTGTTGTCCGTTTCACAATTATTCCCAGTGGTCCCAATATGGGCCATGCTGCTTATTATAGCGGTTTTAAGTCCAGCCACAAATTGGCCTACAGTAGGGTTGGCATTGGAGCCACAGTTGCCACGAATGCAACCAAACAAATTCTCTATTGGATCTTGTTGCAAACGTCTAGTGGCCAGACTTTTAATATTTTGGGTAGTAAACAATATTTTAAATAAACGTTCTACCCCATTAATAGTCCAAATCCATCCATCCTGTGACGGAGGGACACGTGGACTACCCACAAATTTTAAAGTACCAAAAATTTTTTTCATTTCCGAAAACAGCTGCAGATGTGGAGTTTTCGCCGTCATATTTGTAGCGTGTAGTTTACCGCGTCGCAGGTCGGGCGTGTCGCTGTTTAAACAGTCAAATATCTTATCAATTTTTGCTATAACACTTGCTGTGACAGCTGCATCAGGAGTAAGTGTTCCTGAAATAAATAAATATCGTCAATATTGTAAAATATCCCTAACCAATTCACAATTTATTTTCTACATATAAAGCTCAACAGTAAAAATTACTGTTAATGTAAACTAAAGTTTACATTATACGCTATAAGGGCCAGAATTACAGATTTAGTAATAACTAGCGGCCGCCCGCGACTTCGTTTGCATGGACAGTTTTTTTGCTATCCCTCGGGAACAGTACTTTTTTCTGGATGAAAAGTTTCCGTTTCTGTACCCCTAAGAACATTTATGCAAAATTTCATAATGATCGTTTCAGTAGTTAAGTCATAAAGGCGTAACAAACAAACAAACGGACGGACTTTCGCATTTATAATATTAGTAAGAATATATTTAGTAAGGATTATATTGGGATCAATAATTTATTACTTACATCACATGGGACTGCAGAGTATAATAATTGTTTCTTTGAACTGTCAGTAAAATCATCATCAGTAAAATGATCTTGACACAGCATTCGGTGTTCACTAAACAACTTTTTCTGGAACTCAATTGAAGTGTGCTCTTCTGATGGAAAAAGATATTTTGCCCACATCGTACAACTGAAAAATTAACACATATTATTTCATTAGTTCTCTGTGTACCAGATGCTTCTTTAGCTATACATTGTTACAGAACCTGACTCTCCGACCTACAGTTACTTTGTATTATAATCAGAACAACCTATATAGGTTATCATAGCATGATAAAAACCCTCAGAACACATTCAGAAATCACTCAACATTTAGTATTTATTAGGATTACGAGTATTTATTGATACTAAAAAGCCAATAAATATTCGTATACGCAGTTAAGTTGAACAATTTGTAGGGATAACATTAGCAAATACGTACCGCAAAAGGTTTCTTGTAGCAGGTTTTGGGAAACGAAATAGTTTGCAATTGTCCGAGGCAGGCGATTTGCCGCACTTGAAACATTTTCGTCTGTTTTCCTTATCAGACATTTTTAACAAGTTGAACAAAATAGGTAATCAAAGGTTTAACACGTCGGTTAGGTTAGAGTCACTGTCTCGTATTCACTGTTATTATGAACAACAATTATAATTGTCACTTAACAAACACAGACGGAGGAACCTAAGCTCAAACTCAACGTCGTACACTTGCGAAAATGATCAGAATTAATAAGTATTCGAAATATTAACGAAATTGAAACCGAGATCGCCAATAAACACCAACAAACTCGACCATTGTTATTGTTTCCAAAAGTCATGTCATAACTAGGTGTTGCCAGCACAAATAGTCACATTTCTGCCAACCGTTTATTCACATATGAAAATAAATTGCTTGTCTTATATTTAGCCAAACGTTTTATTATGTATTGCTAAAAAAAAGTTTGTTTAAAGAATATCCTACAAATTTTACTTCTTATTATTAACAAATTCCTTAAAATCTTATCCTGCCCTTTATTTACACAAAATCTACCATTCGTACTTTACACTTCATGACGGGTATTTCTGCGGGTTACCATAATAGAAAAATATGTTTTTTTTTTACTTGCAATACCAAAGTTTTCCCCTGTAGGCAAATTTCAATCCGAACAATAGAGTCGACCCCCCCTGGTTTAATCATTTTTTTGTGCAAGGCACACGTTTTCTGCGTGTGTGGCGAATTTCTTTACCTGCTCACGGCTGCAACCGTTCAATTTCTATTCAATGTGTATGGCTGTGGAGGTAAGTGAATAATTATACTATTTTCTAGCTTAAGAACTTATAATGTGATGCGATAAACGTTATGAAGGTCGTGCCCTCCTATTGAACGGCGAGGCGAACGTCACCACACCAGGCGTCATGAATCTAAAATAATTTCTGAATTCATATAAAATTATGTTGTACTATTCTTCCTTCTCTTTTTGAACAACATCGTTAGTTGTTTTACTCAATCACTAGTGTTTGAAGTTCCTCCATGACAATTTGCTTTAATGGGTCCGACTTTCATAATGTTACGCCCCTGCCTATTTGTGATACTGATTGTCTTGCGCCTTGTGTTCCTTGCCTCAATTTAAATGTGAAAAGCAATGTTCGTGATCAAAATTATTTATTTTCTTGAGGTGCAAGAAGTTCTAAACTCTACCCACAAGTTGTGACGTTCTGTGTTATCTTGTTTCTTTTTACAAGTTTGAATTAGGTACCTTTAGATAGAGGTAGGTACTTTCTTTCTTTCATTGAATGAGGAATAGCGGCCACCTCTGGTGTTAGAGTTTATCAAGCCGTAAATGAAATAAATCGTGTATGGTATGTCATTTAGGTCTGTATTCTGTTAAGTCAACATCAATGATATTAAATGTAAAGATAGGTTATGCGCCAACATCATTGCTATTTAAAACAGCGTAAAGGTACTATAGATACACACATTGGCCGCTGCATGCGCATTGGCTGCCTATTGACAGCGCGTCAGCTGTCTCCTTCACTCCCACACGCAAAGCAGACGGCTCGCTCTTTGTACAATATGGCCGAATAAAGTAATAGAAAATACATATTTTTATTAAATACAGTACTTATACGTGTAAAATAAAGCATTTTTCCGATCTCTGACCGTTGCTGTATAATTTGTACATTGTCTAAAGACGCAAGTAGACATTTTTTTATGGTATTTCACAATTTTATTGCGTCTGATTGACGAGAGCCGCGTGTGTTACCGTGTCGCGAGACTGTGCCCGACTAATTGAAAGTCGGGCATTAATTACCTGACTTTTGTCTTGCCATTGTGAAGCGCGGGTAACCTATCTTTACATTTAATATCATTGGTCAACATAGTATTAGCTCTGCGGAGATTGGGATTAAATGATTACTGTAAAGAGTTCTCTTTATAGACTGTTAATAGTAAAATTATTCCAACCTATGTACTTTGTTTTAACTAAAGTTCTTTTGAGTGATCATGATCGCAATTGATTTTCCAGTATGTTGATTTACAAACAGTGAGCTGTTTATTTCAATTGTCTCATTTATAATGCCCATTGTTTCAGCATGAGTCGCTTGTCAATGACATGACACAGTATACTTTATTGATATTACCTTAAAGTGAATTTATTTAATTGATATTTTACGATTCTGTTTGTACTATTTCATAAATATAAAGAAGGAAATGATTCAATTAACTGAGCTGGGGGTGTATTACAACCTCTTAAAACTTGCCAGGTTTAAGAATTGCTATAGGTAGTTAGGTACATCTCTTTCTCTCTGTATAGTAGCAAATAAAAGAGTTGCATTGATAGCCATTCAGAAAACTGGCAAGTTTTAAGAGGTTGTAATACGGGGCTGAGCCCTACTGGGATCCAAAGCCAGGACCATTGGCATCAGCTCAGAAGGATTCACTACCCCTGCACCAAACAGTCAAATTAGTAATGCATCTATTTTTTTATAGAATCCACCTTTATAGTGTCTCTATGCCATAAGAAATGCCTATGCACCTATTTCATACTATTACAAAGTATATACTTTCTTTATTATTTCTTTATTGGGTGGTAGGTAGGGTTGCCACCTCTCCCGGATTTCCGGGAGTCTCCCGGAATCGTGTCCTGAAATAATAATCAATCGTCTCCCGGATTTTTCCAAGATAATCCAAATTATTCCGGAATTTCAAATTTGTCATTATTTTAATGAAATGTAGAGTTCTTTTCAATTTGTGGGTTACTTACGAGCGCATTTTTAGTATCATCTTCTTCGATATATGGACAAAGGCAAGAAAAAGTTTAAATGAAGAAAATGTCAAGGCAAGGAGAAGTCCAGACATTCGTCAATTTTCTAATAGAATGTAAAGAGTTCGATTTTTGAGTTCTAAACCAGAAATTTTGAAATCTGTATGAAGAAATGAAAAATATAAGTTCAAAAAGTAGTAAAGTGTGTTGAAAAATTACTCGTTTTATTTTGAAGTTTTCTATCTCCCAGATTCAAACGGCCAAGAGGTGGCAACCCTAGTGGTAGGTACCTGCATTTTTTATTTGTAATAGAAAAACAGGGATCAAATAGAGCAGGTAGTCTTTTGAAGACCATTTGATTTAAAGGTACCTAGTAGGTAGGTAGATAGCTGATAGTTGGACTTTGTAGGTTTGGTATTGGTATACTAATAAAATATGTGACTAGTTTTTTTATTTGAAAAGGAAATGATTGCATAACTAAATTGTATAACATCCATTGACGTCATTAGAAAATATTACTTATATGCACTTTCAGCACTTTTCTTTTATGTAATCAGTACACGTTTCAGCAAAACAGTACAAGGACGGAAAATGCGAAGTAGCGTCCGCGTCGTCGTTTCATAGTGCAATTTTATCGCAATGTTGTGAAACATGTATGCGCGTTTTGATTCGCTTCGTTTGGTGCGATTTTCATGCACCAGTGCAGAAATGTTAAATTAAAGGCGTGTCACATCGTGTCACGTATTGTTGCCGTGCCTATGCCTATATTTTCATAGATGGGGCTAGGACGATTAACTGGATGGGGCCTGGGCCAATGACCCGGCCTTGGCTTGCGGATTTTGACCCTGCGCTGGCGCTTGCGGGTCCGTTACCCCGATCACGTACGATCCCGCCCGAACGCTCACGATAGACTAGGAAAGGAAGGATCCTCACCGCCATTTTAGGCCAGTTCGATTTGTTATTGTTTTGTATGTCGGTCTCAATACTCTCAATGACGTCAACGCTTCATCGAATGCGGCATTAGATTTACTACCTACTTACTTACGGGCTAAATTGTACCTACAATACATAAGTATAAGGGACGAATTTGTGTTTTGACAGCAATAAATTGTACAACGATTGCGACTGTCACGTCTTGAAGATCGGTAAAGCCTGCGGGTGATAGGTAATGTAAGTAATGTTTCTGATTCCCTATTATTATAAACATGTAAAGGCAATCCTAGATTTAATAAGATAAGATGTTATTATTCGTGTCACTGACGCTAAAAAAATTTTTTCAGAGGGATACCAATTTGTCAAAGATGTATTTTGGAACATCTTATTTACTTGCCACTTTTCCACCAATACTTAATCGTGATTTGTAGTTTCTTTACTCGTCCGTCCGTATAGTGAAGAGCTTAACGGCGCACGCACGGAATACCCTACAAGGGGAGGGGAGGGGTCAGGGGACTAACGAGACTAGGAATACATAAAAACTTTGGCCGGTTATTCAGCAAGGGCTAAGGTCGTTGCTCCAGGCTCCTTGCAGGGCCCGGCTTTAGAACTCGTAGGGCGACGCACTCGGAATGCCCTTTGGGATCGTTTACACTTCATACAGTAAGTAAATTGATACCAATACCTTTTGTTAACCTTGATCGGGATACTTGATAGGGTTAGCTAAATTGATACATTTATGTAAGTAGATGGAAATTAAACATGCTTTTAAACGGCAATGATAAGTATAAATAGACCCTCAAAAAACCACAAGGGTTTATAGCTCATCGGGCCGCAAACATGTGCTCGAAAGCTATTTTAAAACAGCGGTAGCTCGTGTTACATTACAGCGCTGCATTTAGAAAACGTGAAATGTTTCAGGATTCAAAATGACAAACTCGAGACAGTCAAGAAACAATTTTTACGCTATAATATTCTTCTCAGAAAGCGTCTAATAGTTTCTTTCTATTGGTTTTCAAATAGGTTTACGAGCTCTTGACAGTTTTATTCCAATTTTAGCTGGCTGAGTCTTGTTATTATAGGTATTCTTTGGCAGTTACATTGCAGGTAAAGCGGGTCAGACCTATGCCACGGACATAGCGAATGGATCCAGGTCAATGGTGACTAGGAGCTACAGCTTTATATTTTAAAAATAGCACTAACTACTACTGATACCGGTGTCTTCCTAGGTAGGTATGTTACAATTCAGTCTCATGAAACTTTTGAAAGATAGGAAAAGATATGGCTAAAATATAACTATGACTATGACTACGTAATACAATCGAGGAGCTCGGTGGCGCAGTGGTTTAGCGCCTGGCCCAGCGATTGCGGAAGTTATGCAACGTTCGCAAGGGTCGGTCATGGGATGCGTGACCAAAAATTTATTATCTCGAGCTCCTCCGTGCTTCGGAAGGCACGTTAAGCCGTTGGTCCCGGCTACATTTGCAGTCGTTAACACCCACCAATCCGCATTGGGCCCGCGTGGTGGGTTATCGCCCATCCTCCTTACCAAGGAAGGCCTGTGCCCCAGCAGTGGGGACATCAAAAAATGGTTGTTGGACTACGTAATACAATTTAATAATTAAAAGGATGTTGAAAAATAATACCTATAAAGTGATGATCACAACAGCACAGCGTGACTTCGGAGTCGGACACATACTTGATGCATAAATAAATAATCTTAATCACTGCACTGCAGCGTAACTGCGTAAACTAACGACGATCTCAAATATCTTAATTGATATGACATTTCCGATAACGGTCGCCCTTTCAGGCTCGTTATGATCGCATTCATTTGTTTTGTGTTAATTGTCTATGTTCTAGTATTGAAATCTACGGGATCAATGATCAATAAAACTGGGATAACTGGCATTGCACATGCTATTCGCCCGTTTCAATTGGACTCAAAAATTAATAGTTAAAGTTGGGTGTTGGATGTTCTTGTTGCCATTGGTAGCTAAAGACTTCTTCTATGTTGCAGTAGCATCCTCTATCAAACTGTTTTTTTAAGTTAACAATATAGAATAGAATAGTAAATAGTTTATTATTAATCTCACAAAGAATGAACAAAATACTTCAACACTAAAATAAAAATCCATTAAAATAAAATAAATGAAAAGAGATAAAAAAAACAAAAGAAGAGATTTAATAAAAGGCCCCTGCCTCAGCGTATGAATGCCGTGACGTTAGAGTAACGCCAGTAATATCATATCAGTGATGGACGTGAATTGGAATCGGCATTTTGACTTTCTTGTTCTATCATGTTTAATCTACACTTCCAGTCCATTCAATGAGAAATATGAAAGAGAAACTTCTACAATACCAGATGATCATCTTTAGTTTTTGCTTTGATTCCTGCATTGCTTATAATGACAGTTTCTATTTCTCACGATTAAAGCTGATTTGTTAGAGCAGTAGAAAATGGCTTTTGTTAAGGTCATACCTAAATGCTTGACGATGCCGGTACGAAATATGTGTTATGATTGTGAAACCATTTCGAAGAAGATAATAACGTCACGGGCGGAACGTTTTGTCTCTTATCTTGCCTTTTGAGTCTTGGCCTCTTCGTCACATCTAGCTGTTTTTGTTTCTATACCTATCAAATCTACATTATACACCTGAAATAAAATAACGGAGTATTCAGAATGTCCCTAATAATTGGCGGAATGCCCTTCTTTACATTATTTTTAAACAAAAAGTGTCATGCTCCATACCACATGACCACACCCACATTTTCAGCCTGGCTTGGCTACGTACGTTACAGATTTGGACTTTTTTCTGTTTGCAAATCTAGGTACCTACCTACCTATCTTTTGGATATAAAAAAGCTTATAATACGAAATAGTTTGCTTGTTCTACGCTGGTTTTCTGTGTTCTAATTATCAGGAAATATGATCGTCTTACCGATAACATTTAATTCCTTTTAAACTA
Source organism: Agriphila straminella (assembly GCA_950108535.1). Taxonomy (NCBI): domain Eukaryota; kingdom Metazoa; phylum Arthropoda; class Insecta; order Lepidoptera; family Crambidae; genus Agriphila; species Agriphila straminella. The sequence continues at coordinate 4,275,801 of OX467306.1, read as the reverse complement.
ATTACCATTCTTTCGGTACTCGTCTAAATTATCATTATAATTCATTTATCTCCCGTTTAGTATTTTTCCAATAATCGTATAACTAAACGTTTCCAAAGAAAAAAAAACACAATCTTGGTAATTTCCTTCAGGCAGCACGCTTGTAATATTTCTGCTAAGATTCTACGTCATTATTTAATTTACGACCTATTGAATATTGATGCACAAACTTCACGTCAGTGGCGTAATCATATTGTTACTTAGCATGCCGTTCATCTTGCGGGCCATCTGTGTATGATAGGTTAATATAATGAAATGGATATTTTAGATCTACATCAATTAGGTCGACCTAGAAATGTTCCATTGCTTCCGAAGATATCTAATCTGTATCAATATCATTAGCATTAACGTCATTCAGCCAGTTCTCGAAAATGTCTATTAAGTATACCTACAGTAGGTAGGTATATTTAGGGAGCTGTCGACGGCATTGAAGATTCTATTTATAGATCTTCTTTCAGTGGCAATGTCATCGGGGATAGGTATGGATAGAACAGGCGGTGTATTCTGGTGGTAGACAAGAGGTGGGGCGCGGGCGGAGTCGATGACCGAGTATTGATCCAGGGAAGTGGGTCGTGACCCGTTTTCCGTTGCAACCTAGAAGGTGCACTGGACATCTTAGAAACTAATCCTTTAATTTGACAATTCAGTGTACCTACTACTGAATGTGTTTTACTGAAACTGTTTGGGGACAATTTTCGTGAAACATGAATACTTAATCTAAATATAAATGATTGAGTTTTGTAGGTTATTGCTTAGTGCGTGAGAACATGCAACTTATTTCCATAAATTCGAGGTCAAACTCGACATAAATCCACAGGACTATTTTCTCCAAATTTCTTAGATAAATTTATTGCTTTTTTGTAGTCTAATCAAATCAAATCAAATCAAAAAATCATTTATTCAGTCTAGGCTGTTACAAGCACTTGTGAATGTCAAAGAAGCTACGCCATCGGTTCGCAAACCCTGAGCGGGAGACCTTGTAACGAGAAGAACCGGCAAGAAACTCGTCAAGGGCTGCTTTTTTCTCCCTGTATATTTCATACAGAGTCGTCAACATTGAAAAAGTCTTTCCATTAGACTAGTCAAAAGCGTCTACCTAGCTATGCTGTCAACTAAAAAGTTGTACTATTGGGCTGTCTTTAGTTATGATGGAGGTATAGTGGACCTTGTAGTGTGTGAGTCCTCATCACAATGACATGATATATGACTGTGTTTTGGAGATTAAATGTCGCCAAACAGTATCTGTTTTTGTCCTCACATTTGCATTTATTGTTAATGATAAAATATTGCCATTGGCATTACCATAATTTAGACTATAGGTACTACCTACTGGAGCTTCCGTTATTACCCTTTTACTTACTGTCAGTCACGTCAGGCCCGGGCTGGTGGTGCCAGTCTCATATTTCTGAGCAACTGTACATTTACCTGTCTTAAAATGATTATTAATTGTGTTATAAAAACAAAACGCACGCGGATATTCGCGAAATCTTGAATCTTACTACTCTGAAGCTAAGGACTATACTGCCAGAAATCGTTCGACGAGAAAGCTTGGAATAATTCATGATAGGGTAATGAGGACGGATATAAGCGAACCGCTTTTTGCGATTGTGGATTGATTTCCATGAATATATTCCTGGAAATCACTACGTCGATGGAACGCAGCTGTTCGATTGGCAGAGAGCGTGGGTAGGTAATCGCAAAACGATGCAGTCGGCAGCAGGCGAGAAAGTTGATTTGCACTAGAGGTACTACTCCCACCGCCAGAGTGCATTGTGCATTCACTTTCCACAACCACGCTGTTGTATATAGCGAAGTTATCCGTTCTGCAAATCGTGAGTATTCATGTGCAACATTTTGGTTTTTAAGCTAAACTTTTTCCCATATCTAGCTTATCTGTATCTATAAGGATAAGAAAAAAATGCGTGATTTTATCAGCGGGCATGTCCAGAAATAACGTGCGTGGCCGATATAAATCGTTTATCTGCACTCTGCAGCTTATATAATTGAAATCACGGACGTCAGAGAGATTCTAGAAACTGAAACTGAGTTGCATAAACAGGAGATTTTAGTTGATGCCAGTTGCCAAGCTATTGTTCTCGGAGTTAGTATAGCAAGATTTCGTTTTTAACGTAGGTATTATAAAAAATGTCAAGTCTTTATTCTGCTTTTAATTACAATCCTGCTAGGGCAAATTATAAGCTTATTTCATGATTGTTCAATAAACAATGCTATAGAATCCTTGATAGAAACCATGTTATTAATGTGCGTTCACGTGTCAGACAGAAAACACGTGATAGGAATAAGCCTGCTCCCACGTTGAGCCGCCGGATGTAGGAAGGAATTGCTTGTTTACTTTATTTTTTATTTTATTTTATTTCGTTAGGAAAACTTACAGCTGTGAGATACAATATGAATATGAGTAATTACAAAATAAGTAAATATAAGCCATTTACAAGTTTTCACTTATGGGTAATTAAAATTAAGGACTAAATAACAAGTAGGTACCTAAGTGGGTAATAAACAGATAAAATTAGCAATCTAGGTTATAGAATTACTTAAAGTTATTAATATAATAAATTTATGTGACATTTTCCTCATCAAAGAATGGGGCGACGATCATGCGACGTATCGCAGCCGGCCTTATACCAAAAACATCAATAGAGGGATGCTCCATAGAAAATTTATTAAATTGTGCAACAGCTCTGCAGAAAAACGAGTTTTTTCTATATTTCGTGTTACATGTCGGTATGCATAGGGGACGATATTTACGGAACTGCCGAGAGGGCGTGTTTATGTATATTTCGCTCAAAAGATCAGCGGAGTCAATGGCATTATTTAGTATTTTATTAAGGTAAACTAGATCAGCAATATTTCTTCGCATTGTAAGAGGTAGAAAATGATACTTTTTGCATCTAGCTTCATAGTTTGGGAGAAATTGCTTGCATTTAAATTGTAAGAATCGGAGAAACTTTTTCTGAATGGACTCAATTCTGTCGATATAAACATTATACAAAGGGTTCCATATTTAGTGTTGGTTTCTCAAGTTTGACCTGAGTTTTTTCCTTGAACTTTATTAAAAAACATCAACACGTTTTATTTGTTATAATATAGTTTATATCTTTTAGTTTTGTTATGTTTATACATATCATGATTTTGATGAAGAGGACTATTAGCGGTAATTTTTACTAGTAAAGACTGAAAAGGCCACTGAGAATCCCCTCCGAACTCTCGACTTCTCAAGAAGTCCGGAGTGTTTGCTCTTGTTTCGAAAAGCTTTTATGGACAGCTTACAGCTCGTTTCGAAGCAGTAGGAAGACATCACGTAAGACATTCAATATAGGTATTCGACGACTATTTCGAAAATATTTAACATCATGTTTTATAGAGAGTGCTATCTATCATTGGGATTCTAGACGTGTCAACAGCTAAATGGTACAGTAGTAGTGCTGTGTAATAGGTTGTCCAAGTAAGTTCTTAACAGGACAGCCTCCTACTCTTTCCGTAGGTACACGATATTATAAGCTCGCCACGTTCTCGTTTCAACGCGTCATGGCCTTTTTACCCACATAAATCTTAATGGCCCAGAAAATTCTGTTCTTATGTTGGAGTGTCTGAATTTCTTCCCGATGAAAATGTGAATTGGGATTAGGGGTAAAGGACAGATAGGGCATACATACGATGAAGCAACATTCAAATATATTCAAGCAACTCTAGTTTTTGTATTCTGTGTTTTTGACCATCAGCCATTATTAGCCATTATTCTGTTTTTCTTAGGTATAATAAATATGCATCTTTATGAATTATTTTTTCGCAATAGCTCGGATTCTGTATCCATCGAATTTTGGCTTCACGATGATATGACATGATTAAGCTTACTTATTTGACCCCTTGAGCATGGGATCTTTCTCGTTACAGTGCTATTAATAGAATGTGACCAAAGTGAGCTCATCACTTATTTTTTGAACGTGTACACTCCTACTTTTTGATAAATCCCTACCAAGCGCCTTCTGTTCAAGTTAGTTACCAAGTTCATGTTTCTATCCAACTGCCTTTATAATAAATCCAATACACCGACATCAATGTAAATACGAACGAATCGTAAATCACATTCGGTGTTCTGTTCTAACATGTTTAGTCTTGCGTCTTGTTTTAATCGTATATAGATTCTTCAGTTGAAAAATGAGTTGTATCAACAACCGCCGCGTTTCATTGTATTCGCACGTCGCAAAAAAGTTTAAAATTTGCGATTGAGTTTTAAAGTGGATGTAGGCGACTTACTGCGTGCGGCGTAGTGTGGCGGATGACGCCAACGCCCCCGCCGTCGCGGCGTGCGTGACGTCGCCGCCGGCCGCTGGGCGCGCCAGTCTCTGCACAACCGCGGCACGAGCAGTGTCGAGCCGGTGCGATGTGAACGCATAACCTCACAATCTGTCTAAAACGGCAGCTCCTGTTGCGTGTGCACGATCACTTACTTTTGCACTTACCGGTTTGTTTTGTGTTGCGACCGCTGTTTTCGCATCCACAGTGCCGGACACATGTAAGTGATGTTTGTTTCTGTGTCATCATTAACCTCTGTAAACCGCACAGCGGGCACGTTTTGAACGAATTCTTTGATGCCTGTGTGATGAAACTAGAACACTCGGGAGTGTACTCGTGACGTTTGACCCGTACTTGTTGAATGGATATGGTCATACTAACTGACCAGGTAAATGTATACCTAATTGGTGTAGCAACGACAAATAGCTTCACATTTGTTCGCTGGCTTCGTCGTCGTAACTTTTTGAAGCAACAGGTGTTCGATTGTTCCATTCGTCTCACGTTTGAGTAATGGAAGGATATTCTAGTTCCATGTATTCTTCCAATATTATGAATTCTAGCATAGTAATATAGTAAATTGAGTGTGTATGAGTTTGGTCAACGTTCAATGTTCCATTTTTATACAAATATATGTGTTTTATTGAACCACTATCTAGATACTTAACATACCTATATGATCTTAACTTCATCCTTTAATCTTAATGTGAACATGTTATCGTTCTAATTATCTTGACTCTTGTTGAGATAGGCCAACTATTAATTTCGTTAGTCATCATCAGCGCCATACAGTGTTTTTATGTTATCGTTACTTTCATTCAAAAGCATCTCTAATTCTCTATCAATACCACTCTCACGCGTCTGGTTAGACCAATTGAAATGGTTTTTTTGTGATAGCGTTTATGTGCTACTGGTATTGGCAGAGCGAAACACGTTTTATTTTAATTAATTCGTTTGCCCTTAATAATGTTAATTACTTACACAAACCAATTTACTTATAGTCTGGTGGGTGCGGCTTCAACGTCGCAGCACATTTGTTGGCATTGTCTCAAACGACTTAATTTATACCTAGTTATATAAAACTAATTTCTCTCGAGTTGTTGGGATTCATTTCAACTAAACACTGGCAAATATTTCTGAATCATTCATAGCTAAACCAGTGTGGTTTTATTATCTACCGTTGTCGTTGACCACAGTGTCAATGTCAATGTCGCCATTTCGCGGTCAAACAGACACTTAAGTATTAATGATTTATATTTTTTATTCATATACTATATCATATACATAGCTATTTCGTAGAATACTCTACACTTTTAAGCATCTGCATTACATTGCAAAACAAGAACAATACAACTATTGGTAGAAGATTCAAGATGATCCAATTTCAACTTCGAGAGTAGTTCTCGTTTATTCTACCATTGGTGTTTCATTGTTTACATTTCAATTATTGTTTTTTTTTTCATTACTTGGGACTGTTCTATTTCTTTCTGTTGATGTCTAGATTTGAAAGCGCAATTGCTTTTCCTATTAAAAATAATAGGTACCCTCGTGAATAATAAAAACAAATATCGAAGCTATTTTGATTGTACTCCGCATCTTTACATCTAATCACTAATGAATTGAACACTCACGCAAACAGGTCGTGCAGTGTAAATTTCATGAAAATTCAATTTGCAATTTGTGTAAGTAATGTTAATATTACTTTACCTACATAAGCTGAATTGATAGCAGAATTTTATCTTAGCATTGGCCTTCAGGACTTTGAGAGCTACGTGACTAAATCACAAAGCATCATACAATGTACCCGCGTTGCCTCGCTCAACGATAATCCTACGAACGAGATAAGCCACTAGTTACTAGGACTATGTTATATTTTATGTTTTCCTAACTTTCGTAGGTATATTAGCTATTTATGGCTAATAAAGATAGATTTCTAAATTTCGTTAAAGCGCATGTCTATTTAGTAAATAACCTTTGGAAGAAACATCGATTGTGAAACTAATAAATTGCAAAACGATTACAAAAGCTACGCAAAGTTTAGTCGAGTAATGAAAAGTTTCTTTTAGTTGAAATTGAAGGAGAAATTACATAAAGCATTCTGTCACCCACAATACGGAAAATGCCGTTTATTGTGAAAGAAATTAACTTTTAAACACAGTTTGTAACAAAACGTCAAGGCCCGTCGTTCGTTTCCTGGAATTAGCGGCAATATTGTGGGCACGTTTTGTACCAGGCGCATACCTGCTGCATAGTAAGTACTATTATATATTCTGTGGTAATAGGCTATTATACACCATGTAAGATAAAGTATAAAAATGCATATTTAAGATAGATTTCATTAATAGTAAACGAGAAACGTCGATATTTATTCATAAAAATGGAAAATAAATTTTATAATTCAATTTTAAAAATCGACTTTTTTAATCTATTCATCAAATGTTCAAAACGCCATTCGCCATTTTGGATTGCGCTGTGACGTCACTCCGATAGTAAACAAACAAAACTCTTCTTTCGCATTCGTATTGTTTACTAACGGAGTGACGTCACAAGCCCAAACAAAATGGTGGCTAGTGTTTTTGCGCGAAAATTCAAAATCAAAAATTAAAATCGTGTTTTAGGGCATTTAATGGTTTTATAAAATTAAAATAAAAATTCTACTGGTTTATTACGACCTCAGGATTAATTTAAAGCCGTTTTCAAAAAATTGTGTAATTCCCTATTGTCACGATCAGACAAACCTCGTCGTATAAATAGTACTTAGTTGGTAATTTTAATAATTAACAATTTTAATAGCATTTGCATCAATACTAAATAATATACTAGAAAAAATACGACTCGCACCAGATCAATACTCAGACGGGAATCGAACCCGCGACCTTTGGATATCCGGTCCAATGCTCTGACCGCTGAGCTACCGAGTCACTAGTGACATCGTCGAATTTCTTCTAGTATATCCTATTCTTACGCTGCAAGCCAGCGTTATTTCACCAATGTGAGGAATTACCTCGACATTCAATTGAAATATCTTTCCAGATATTTGGCAATCGATTAAGATGAAATAGCTATATAATTTTTGCATTCACAATGCTATTTTTATACAATACTAAATAATATACTAGAAAAAATACGACTCGCACCTCGCACCAGATCAATACTCAGACGGGAATCGAACCCGCGACCTTTGGATATCCGGTCCAATGCTCTGACCGCTGAGCTACCGAGTCACTAGTGACATCGTCGAATTTGTCGAGTCGTATTTTTTCTAGTATATTATTTAGTATTGTATAAAAATAGCATTGTGAATGCAAAAATCTTAAATTTAAAAAAGCATTTTCATCGTTGAATTCCGAAAACTATATCGTGAGCAGCTAGGTGATTGCGTAAAGCCAATCGTATTCATTTGACAGTTCATATTGTATCATAATATATGTCATCCCATACAAATTGCAGCCGATGGAATACGATATGAACTGTCAAATGAATACGATTACCTTACGCAATTCCACCCCAGGTGTATATTATGTACCTATATAGCTATGTTAATGTGAAACTAAAGACTATGTTTGAAATGGTTAACGGTGTTGATGTATAGTCGTTCTAGTTTATTGATACGTCTATGTTGTGGTTTCACTGTCCTTTGTCGCGTTTGTTTGCCACGTGTGCCTCCTGTCATGTATCTCGAATGATGTGATGTTATGTCATTCGTGTTTGTAGTTCCATTGTATCTATCATGGATCAGCTTTGCCAATGCTATTGTTAGTCCAATAACATCCGCACTTATATCCTCGTGCCCTTGCATTGAAAATAATCCCCATTGTATTCATGCGAACTCTAATTCAAAAACAATAACGACTTTGTATACCAAGCATTTTGTCCAGAAGGGGAGACGGGTGTTTTGGTCTAGACGTTTTAAAAGTTATCCGACAACGGCTGCAGTTGCACACGTGCAGATATCCAGTCTGGCTGGAGTTTATCGACCGTCCGGTCCCGTCTAGTCTTTACATGGACAATCTTTCATCCCTTTGTTACAATAAGTATTTACTAAGCTTTCTACCAAAGCAACACAAAGTTGCACCACAGTATTACAATCCATTGCATTATGTAAATGTTATTTTGTGATTATCTCTAGCTTGAGTTCTCTACAACAGTTTTAATAGATCGTATCGTATTATTGTTGTATTTGTTATGGTAAAGTAAACTTACTTAATATAAACGTAAAATAATAGAAAAATATTATACTAATACACTTAAACAATATCTACTTATATTATATTGTGACTTATATGTGATACACAGTTCAAAACTATGTATTTTTGATATAGTAATAATTGTAATTTGTTTTTAATAAGGCGTCCTCTCCTACTTCAATTGCTATACCCTACCAGACCAGGGTCCATAATGTTCTCTTTCTATAAACTACCACCTATGTATTCACTTTATGGTATGCAATAAAATATTGAATTGAATTGAACTTAAACTTAATAAACTTGCTAGAATGTTATTATGTTTAAAAAAATATTGGAATATTCTACCGTTTATTTATAAACCCACAAGTAGGTACTGGTATGTCTGTGTATAAACCTAACCATTAGGTGCGTAGCCTACCAAGTAAAATAATTCTGTGAAAATCCAAAATATTTTTTCTAATATCCATACATCATGTTCTTATTGGTATTTGTGTTTGGATATCTTTATTTTTTTATCTTTATTTTCTTCAAAAAAAATATTCAACTGAAAACAGTATGGAAGTTTTAATTTGATGATGCTTCTTTCATCGGTTAATACTTAGTTATTTTGTGACTCATATTGTTATTGTGATTTCGACGACATAAAGCCAACTTTAGTTTCTTTTAATATTAAACGTAGGTAGGATAGGTAAGTATGTTGTTTACTATGAATAATTATTACTTGCACAGGGTTACCTTCAAGTAAAGGTATTTCATAATCAAAACTGTTACTGGTTAAATACGACTTGTTTCGAAAATAAACAATAATTGGAATTCTATTTAGGTTCAAGGAAAGTTAAAGATAAATTTGTTTATTTGTGCCGTTTACTGTGATCCACTTTTCCTCTGGCCAATCCCCAATTCTGTTTTGAAAAGGTTTAGATAACGTCAGGCTGAATACAGGATGTGTTTAAAATTAACTAATATAATAATGTGGATTTGAGATTTACTTACATCGAATTTAATAGACTGCAATGCAATCCCACCAACATTTACCTCTGCTACTATATATGTAATAGTACATTACAGCCGTGAACGGGAAGCTAGCGATTGCATTGTCGAGGATGGTTTGAAGCCCGAGCCGCAGGCGAGGGCTTTAATCATTCGAGGCAATGCAAGTAGCTTCCAGAACAAGGCTTGTATAGTGCTTTTCTCAAGAAATGCGAGGAAATAAAAAACTTTTCAATTGAAACTTAATTAAATTTAATTAATATTAAAAATTAGATTTATCATAGACAAATCCTCTGAGTAATCTTGTATTACGTGCAGCGCCATCTACCGCCGAGGAGCAAAAACCCATCTCATTCCGCTTCTCGGCGGTAGATGGCGCTGTACATAATTCAAGATTACTTAGAGGATTTGTCTCTGATAAATCTGGTACAATACAATGTAATATTTATTAATTCTTATAGTTATATACTCTGTGCGCACCATTTTTTTTATTGTATCGTTATTATAGTACCTATTAAATAATTTTACCTTTATAATATTAACTGTCTTGTCGTAGGCTAGAATTTTAAATTTAGAATGTGATGAACCAGACCCACCCCCTCGGAAATGTGGAACGCCCCGCATTCCTTTTTCAAATGGAATGATAAGATTTCAGAGCATATGTGAGAAAAGGTACTTAATAGCTTAAAATGGGATAAAAAATCGTAGGTAATTTTGTCAATAGGTACGTACAATGAGATTAAATTGACAATAGACAATGGTGTCGATTCGGCTAGCACGACTTAACTAAATTGACAGGACTAAACATAATTTTAGCATTCTGTTCTTGTCTTTTCGATACAGAAAGAAAAGGATGGAAAACTAAATTAAGTTCAGTCCTGTCAATTTAGTCAAGTCGTTGCCAACCGAATCGACACCAGTGATCCGCTGCAACTTCACTCGACAATGTATGGCAAAGAGAAAAATTTACAGATTAAAATTATGTACCTACGTCGTTTTGTACCGCAAGTGCTGTGAAGTTGGTCACTGCTGTTGTACATTGTTAAATATCATAGTCGCATTAAATGTCACGTTCCTATTGAATCTTAAATTGCTAAATAAACATAAACATGGCGTTTGTAGGAGTGTTGCCAATATGTGTGGCGTCGCCAGTTGCCCAGCCCCGGAGGAGTGTAGTTTCAGTGTCCGTTCCGTTTGCCGCGCATTGTTCTAGCCAATATTGCAGAAAATTGTTGAAATAAAATCGCTCAGTGTAAAATAATGTCATTGTTTAATAGTGCAAGCGTCATTTGCCATTTCATACTTTTGGGTTTTTATTCGATAATACCGCAGCTGTTGCAAAAATGTCACGACCTTCAGTTTTTTAGGAATGCCCTCATCAGTGTGTAAAAATAGGTTGTGATTTGTGTATCTACTTTTGGTGTTCGATATTGCTGATAAGCTTCACATTCAGTGTTGAATATCTTGCCGCGGATAACCGTCATATTATCATTTAATATGAGTACTTAATTACTTATCCCTTCAACACCTACGCATTTCACTCGACTTATGCGTTGTGCTGTGCTATACTTATTAATTTCTTGTTATCGCGAATTTCATTATTTTCTCCCAAATAATATCATCTACATAATATGTCATGGATTTGAGCGCGGCGTGTTCAGGAACACACAACAGCACTTTTCCAAACGTTAAGATTTAGACTAATTTGTTTTTTACAGTTTTGGAGGTACCCATATTTTACTAGATATTTACGTAAAGTAAAGACCAAAAAAACTTTAACATTATGTTCTTCCACAGCTGGATATCTCTTCTGTGGCGACATTGATGGAGTTCCGCTTGGACAGCGCGGAGTACTGCCAGGCTCAACACAAATAAACTAGAGGGCGCTTCGTGCGAGGTAGCAAGCGCGCACTAACTGGACCGATGCTGCTGGGAGCGCGCGCTCAATTACGCACCCCGCGAACAGTACCGCTGACACCCCGACCTCAGGTAAACACACATCCATTCTTCATCATTATAGGCCCAAATCGGAATGTTGACAGTATGTCTTTTTTCTTTGTATCGCTCCGTCCTTCTCGGCCTCTGCGGGGTCGCCTGTGCATGTGGGGAGCCCATTAGCATATTTTTTAAGTCTCTACTGCAAGGGCCTTATGCCTTTCTTATGGATCGATGAGGAGGATGGATCATAAAGTTATCCAATTCGCAGGTAATACTGATTGGTGGGTAGATCAACGTGTCGTTCCGAAGCAGGGGAATGCTTGAGATAATCAATTGTTGGTCATCCATCCCATGACTGACCCTAGCAAAAGTTGCTTAGCCACCGCAATTATAGGCCGAATGCACTAAGCTAAGACTGCGCCATTCAGATCCAGCTCTAGTATTTCATACTTTCATCTTCGTTCCTTGTTTTCACGCCTAATATATATAATATATATTTATATACGATACTCCACGCGGACTGAGTCGCAAGCAAAAGCTAGTTATCTATCGTTATGAGAGTAAGGGCTAAAATTCCAAAAATCTGTCGAATGCTTTGTGCATGTGCAAACCCAATGAATAGTGGAACGAACTTAAAAGTTTGAACGCGCGCTGTGTATGAAATGAAAAAGGTTTAGAATTTTGCAACACGAGTATTACTTTCTATTCAGCAATACTCGTGTTGCAAAATTCTAAACCTTTTATTAAATCGCTATTTGATGTTTTTTAAATTCAAAATAATATAAATGTTGCGAAAAGTGACAATGTTTGGCTTCACTTTCTCTCGTTTCTGTTATTTATTTTCCTTAAGTTTCGTAATGACTCCTAATTTTATTCTGGATGGCTTCAGTTTGGATTTGTTTGTTTACTTTCGCCAAAGTTTCACCAACAATATATTTTGTTTTGTATTAGTGTTTCTTTTTATTTTACAAAAGTAATGCGAAGTTGGAGTTTGATTTTTGTTGTTTGTGGCAACAAGTTTATTGATTCGTTCATTGTTTTATTTCTTGTACTTTTTTATTTTATAAGTACTAATGTTTCTTAATGTTTTACTATAAGTCAAACTTTATTGAGTTACTTTCATCGTACCTTCAATTTGCATAACGCATTAGTCGATAATGCAACTTATAGATAAAATTTAAGTGACTATCTACCTATATACTATACTTACACACTTACCGTCATGGGACACCGGATGTCAAGTCAGGGTGGGGCTTACAGGAGTTGAACGGTCGTTCATTGCCTTTCAAGTGTCAGTACTTATCTGCCTCTGACCACGACAAGACGGCGATAACTGTTCCATTAGTTAGTACTTATTTATTTACTGTAGGTAGGCTATATTTCAAGTAGAGCTGCAAAAACAGGTATTTATCAGAATAAGCAACTAGTTGATGGCGCAGTGTTTACGAGGCGCGTTATCATATTGTACCAACAAGCTCGAGTGCGGCGGTGGAGCGCCGAGCGACTGGCTGTGACGTCGTTGGCTCTAGATCAGCATTCAGCACTCTCGCGAATACCTCAGCCGGTAAACACACGTCCACATGACCCGAACATCGCTTCGAAATTCAGATCTTACTATTTTTAGAACAGTTTTTTAAGTCCCACTTCAGTTGTTGATCTGGCATTGACGCAAACGCATATTAAAATGATAAATCCCGTAAATTACTATACATCTGTGAATTCGCCGGTTAACAACACTTTGTGTTTTGTTTCAGTTACCTTAAATTCGGAGCCCGCTGTTAATTGAAGCATATCATTCGGTTGCCGTAGTTCGAGTGACGCCAGCGACAAACTTATGTTTCTCGTGTGATTTCTTTTGATTTCATTCCACATTCTGTACTTTTGTTTATCCGTTTACGTATGTACTGGAGTGGTTGAAAACGACATCCATGCGGGTGGTTCTCATGAAATAATTGGACCCTTTCTAAACAAAAGTAACGAAACTGTCGTGTGTTGTGTGGAAATAGAGTGACAGTTTGCCTGTTAGTCTTTGACGGACCGTGACACCTCCGAAGGCGAAGGTTGTGAAGTGTAATCAACATCGGCGACGTCCGAAGTGCGCGAGACGCGTTTGATCGTCGAGAAGGCAGCGAAGTAAGCGATCGCCATGAAGCAGAAGGACATCAGGCCCGCGCCCTCCCTCATCGAGTACAAGGGCATGCGGTTCCTCATCACCGACCGCCCCTCTGACGTCACCATCCAGGCCTACCTGCAGGTAAATACATCGACACTTATTAACTTCGTCATCTAATCATTTTACTTACTTAAATAAATTGATATTATCAAGATTTCCAGTACTTACTTTTCTCATATTATTTAGGTAGATTTTATGTTGTTATTTGAAGTTTGCTGATGAAGAAACATATGACCTTTAAGACGTCGACCCATTATGATAATTAGCTCATAAATGAACAGAACATACACAAAACAATTTAATGTATTGTAAACAGAAAAACTCGCAATGGCATATAATTTTATAGGAACGTTGGAAAACAATGAATTTAGGAACTTTGTGCAAGTCGCTATTAGCAGTAAGTTCACACTGATTACTAGTTTAATGATCCCTCACAAGATATAAAGACTTTTGGAATAGGACTGATGAGTTTTAAATTTCCATTGTTATTAACGTTATTAGAATAAACTATGTCGGGATTTACATTACACCATAATGTACGTAGGTACCTGTTTATTTTTGAGGCTCCGATATTTCCGCCAACGAACAAGGAATAAACAGGTACATGGTGTAAATCCCGACATAGTTCATTCTAATGAGTGTTATTCTTTGGGACGTGACTGACGACGTCTGTTACCCCACAGGAGTTGCGCAAGCACAACGTGTGCACAGTGGTGCGCGTGTGCGAGCCGAGCTACGACACCGCGCCCCTGAAGGCCGAGAGCATCGAGGTGCGCGATCTGGCGTACGACGACGGCACCTTCCCGCCCACCAACGTGGTTGACGACTGGTTCGAGATACTGCGAGAGAAGTGAGTGAAAACCATCTATCTATACCAGGGATGCACAGACTTCGGCCAATATGCCAGTGCACCAGTAATAATATTCCCTCATACATTTGAAAAAAAGAAAGTTTTTTGGATATTTTTATTTTTTGCTGGTGGCCCGACATTAGATCATAATTTTCCCAAGTGGCCCATGTTCACAATAAGTCTGTGCATCCCTGATCTATACTAACAGCCCGGCCACAGACAGCGCGGCAGGCGGCGAGGCAGGCGGCGCGGCAAGCGAATTCGATAATCACTGCGCGGTCGTGACGACGAGCTGAGAGGCCGCCTTCGAGATAGCGCGCAGTGATTGTTGAACCCCGCCTGCCGCGCTAGCTGTCGGCCCTTTTCTCATTAATCAGCGCGGTGCCAGATTCGGTGCAGAATCGCGCCGCTGCGCTGCTGCGCCGACAAATCAGGAATGCTCTATTGAAATATAGGCGTCCAGTAAGCTTTCGGTATGCTTGTCCAATGTCCATCAGCCATTTTTGATGTCCCCACTGCTGGGGCACAGGCCTTCCTTATTGGTGGTAAGGAGGATGGGCCATAACCCACCACGCGGGCCCAATGCGGATTGGTGGGTATTAACGACTGCAAATGCAGCCGGGACCAACGGCTTAACGTGCCTTCCGAAGCACGGAGGAGTTCGAGATAATACATTTTTGGTCACCCATCCCATGACCGACCCTTGCGAACGTTGCTTAACTTCCGCAATCGTTGGGCCAGGCGCTAAACCACTGCGCCACCGAGCTCCACGGTATGCTTAATAGTATATAAAAGGCTCTAATACTATAAAACAAATGACAATCCTAAAGGCGTGTACGCGCGAACGAACAAGAGCACGAACATGTAACGTGAATATTTGGTTTGAAAATGTGGACATAAATGAGCAAAGTGAACACGAACACTACAACGTCCACACAGAACAACGAAATTGGACAGAACACAGTGTTCGATGTTCGTTAGTGGTACGCACATGCGAACAAAGTGTTCATTGATCGTGTTTACCATGTTTTAGTTCGTTCGTGCGTACACGCCCTAATGCCGTGTATCCAGCTTCGCGATGTAGAAGCGCGTTTACTTCGCCAACGTGATCGTTCGTTACTTCGCGACTTACAGCTCAATGGGAGCATTTGATGAACAGCCTCGCGTAATTATTATTTCCGAGACATTAGCACAGAATAAATAATGCCTTTTTACGAAGGCGACAGAAAATATTAAAAAATATTTATTACGCAAGCGACGGGTTGTTCTTGCATCTAAACAATTAACCATTGATATATTAATCATAGTTTGCAAACTCAAAAATAAACTTAGATTTACCATCAATTTAACAAAAAGTTAGTATTGTATAGTCATGGCAATTAATGCTATTTTTCATTAATTTCATTAGCATGCTAATTTTCACGTCTTAGCATGCTACGTGCTATTGCTATGCTATTTGCTAAAATCATATTTAATTTGATTATGAATTACTGTGATTTGTAATCTTATGTTATTTAATTTACTACAAAAACACTATATTCACACCTTTTATTAAGTTATTTACCTAATACAGTTAAGTCCAGTCTTTTTAATTTAAAGTATTTGGGAAACAAAATATCAATCACACGATCGATGTCAACGCAACTAAATTAATAACCTGACTGAACCTATAATAACCTACGACCTGACTGACCTACGCAACAAGTGCGAAACAATAATAATCAAAATCAACTATAGAATAATGGACCGTAAACACGAGCATTTCACTTTAATTTTTAAGAAATTTTATTGGCGCGAATGCGTTTTCTCTTTTCACTCACTCCTACTCCTACTATTCATTCGTGAACTGTCGGGTCGCGTCGGTCGAGTCAAAATAATTCGCATCGAATGACATTAGCACGCCGCACGCACGACAGTCAGTTAGCGCCGCGGTGCGAATCAGCACGGTCACGTATTTTACGCATGATAGCAGCAGGACGCGAACGCAGGCGATTGCTGCGATCGATGCTATGATTAGCAATAATTTATTTTAGCAACTACGATTAATTTAATAATTGCTAATGGACCATTAGCAATTAATTATTATTGCTAATGCTAATTATTCCAACACTAGTATTGTAACCAAATTATATGTTATAGGTAATATAAATAATAATAAATAAATGCTTGGACAATTTCACACAGCGCCATCTAACCCCAAACTAAGTAAAGCTTGTAATATGGGTGCTAGACAACTGATATACTACTTATAGTATAGTTTAGGCTACTAACTAATTATACATAGTAACACCCAGACCCGTCATAGAAATTAAAATTCATCATTTCAATTTCTGTCCGGCCGGGAATCGAACCCGAGACCTCTTGCGTGGTAGGCGGCATAATAACCACTGGACTACTCAGGTTGTCAAGTTATTATCTATGTCAATAGCCATTATTATAGTAAAAAAACAACAGACAACAGACAACTGCCTGACTGTATCGTTAAACTAATTACCACTTCAAGAATAACAAATGACGTCAATTTGTTCCATGAATTAATTTTTAGTCTGCTGCATAGCATGACGCGTCTTTACTACCGGCGGCGCCGCTCTTCATTGTTCATATGTTGTAAAAAAATACTAAAGGCAATGGTCTATATATCGACCTTGGTCAACTTCCTTATTATTCTACGTAGATTACTTCGACGCGTATTAGGTATTAGCTCGCTCTTACAAACACTAACTTTGAAGAATGACTAATAAGTGTCGTAGGTATATGGATGACTATTTAGTTTCTTCAGGATATTCCCAATTAGTCTGCTATGGATCAGTTAGTCTGCAATAATAGTTGCAGGAAAAGCTTGTTACAGGAAACAACAATTTCCTGTAACAGGCCTATCTCTTACTGGAGAGAAATTGATATGAAGCATTACAGAAGAAATAAATAAGAAAAATAAAGCAGTGTAATATTTGTGAAAATTTATACTCCGCGGCACAATTAACGGCACACACCTTTATTTTCATACAAACCGATTTTGATGATTGTTTGCGGGCTCACTCAGAACAAGCCCGAGCTGTACAAGCGCTAAGCTTACCGCTTTGTACTACATTAAACCCCTTACTAATAAAGATTATATAGCAGATGTATAGTTACACAATGGTTACTCTCTGTCAAACGATTTAAGTTTGACATTGAAAAGAAAGTGACAAAACACTGTGTAACTATACATCTGCTATACAATCTTTATTAGTGAGGGGGTAAGAAGTTATTTTTAACAGATTTCAAAAATTAAAAAGAAAAAGTTCTCATTAGTTGTATCTTTTTTATCGTTGTTCGCTGGTAACTTCGACATTTATGGACCGATTTTGATTATTCTTTTTTGTTTGGTTGAGTTTTTAAAATGTATTGTTTGCCGCCTGTAGCTCCGCCGCGAAACACGCGTTCGACAAGAAAAACAAATGCGAACAGCCCTGTTCTACTGTATAGATTTTTCACACGTGATTCCACCCCGGCTCCGACCGTTGACACGCGAAAGTAATGACGCGAAACTGCTACGTAGATGTGATCCTCATATATCGATAGAAGAAAACTCAGCGGAACTACCGCGGTGCCGCTGGTACGGTTTCGCGGCGGAGGTGTGCTACAGGCGTGCAGCCTGCGTAGCACGACAGATTTATATCGCGTGATATAGCGTTTTATCACGTTTAACTGTCAAAAAGACAAAGGAGTTTGACAGGTGAGTGTCGATAAAATGCTATATCACGCGATATAAATCGGTCATGCTAGGCAGGCTGGTCTCAGTCAAGCCCGAGCTGTATAGCGCTAAGCTTACCGCTCAGTACAACAGCAAGAAGTTGTAGTAAACATTGAAATGTGTTGTTTGCAGGGCTCAGAACAAGCCGGAGTCGGCGGTGGCGGTGCACTGCGTGGCTGGGCTGGGCCGCGCGCCCGTCATGGTCGCCATCGCGCTCATCGAGCTCGGCATGAAGTACGAGGAGGCAGTCGAGACCATCAGAGAGTGAGTTTACACATTTTCTACATAATCGACGTGTTACGTTACAAAACAACCGCTAATGCCGAATATGCTAGATAGGGGACCATCAAACTAAACAAAACTATTACTATAGGGCCAACTCTACAGTCTCGAAAAAAATCTGCTGTTTCATACATTTTGATATTTTCGTTATAAATTTTTGTATGAAACAGCTGTTTTTTTTTCGCGATTTCAGAGTTGGTCCCATTGTAAAACTTGTTCAGTTTGATGGTCTTTATCTACCATAATTAATTCGACTTTAGGGGTTTTTTGTAACACGTAAGTAGACGCCTGGCACCGAAAGGGTTGTATAGTCTGTTTATCCTTACTTACTGTTTATCCTATTTAGGAAGCTTTTGACAGTTGTCATACGACTTTCAAATTTAAATGCTTATTTAGAAATATTTAACCCCCGACGCAAAAAGAGATGAGTGTTATAAGTTTAATGTATTAAATCCATTTCTCACTAATAATTTGTCATTTCTTTTGTAATCTATGTGTAGAAAACCATTTGATGTATTTTATAATGGATTTTTAACAAAGAGTTGGATGAAGATTGTTTATCAAATAAAACAAGTAAGGATGAACAGACTATAGAGTAAATATTGCGAACATTGATCATTTAAAATAATACCGCAACCGGGAGATAATAGAGTGGCATTGATATACAAGTGCGTCATTTAAGTATTACAGAAAAACAACTGTCACTACAAAAGACTACTTACTAAAGTAAACACAAACTTCCTTTTAATAATTATCTCCCGCCCGTCAGTCCGCTGAATCTTCTCTAAATAGGTCTCGCAAGTTAAGTTTACATTTATTTGTGCCGATTTAAGACTTGTTGCTGTTCACTACTTAAGTCTACCATGCCGTTACTTGCAGCGTTAAGTAACACGTCTAAAAATTACTAAACATTCTATAAAGGCGCCTAGATATATCGCTTAAAGTTAGGTTAGAAGTCATCCAACTTTTATCTTAATCCTTTGATTTCAACTTGGCATAAAACCGAAAAATTTCAATCACATAATTTGTTGATTGATAAACTAAAATACTTACTGCTATCTTTTATAACTAATATTATTTGAAGATTTAATTTGTGGCAATGAGGATCAATGAGGTTTTTAGTTAAATATGTAGAGTTTCAGTCTCATCAAAATAAATTATTTCAGTGAAAGAATTATTGAAATTGGACCAAAAATGACGAAGATAGAGCGATTTTCGTGTCGCATTCTCAAGAACGCTCCCCAATTCACGATTGGCACGTGACGTCATCGCATGATCCGCAAGGGCCGGCCGTGTTTTTTAAACTCACTTTTTAAATCTTTAATAGTTTTGTCATTTCTTGATGGATTTGAGAAATTTAAACAGAGATTTACTCAGATATTGATATTTTATTTGATGTGATATACAAAATTGATATATTCAATTGTCGTGTTGATCCTCATTGTGACATTGTACTTGACCATGATATTTGTCTACGTATGTAGGGTAAAGTTACGATAAGACTTAGACCCTGTCCAGAACTACGCGCGAATTAGACGCGTTTCGTTATACAATGCTCGCTTAGGACCAGCGACATCAGCAACGTGTGCAATATTAGCAGCAGTGTAACCAAAATCGCGCGTAAATTCGCGGCGAATTCGCCCTTTCTGGACAAGGTCTTAGGCCGCGGCCGCACTGCTGTGACGATTGCGACGCAACGACAGACGGCGATTTCGTGAAAAAAAAAACCTATATTAATCGTATGGCGGTGGTCGCACCATAGTCGTTGTCTATGTCACGTCGCAATCGCTGCAGCAGCGCGATCTTCTTTATGTAACGTAAAGGAGAAAGGGCACTCGCCGTAAAAAAAGTGCTCAACGTGTATACGATTGAATTTGGTCTTATAATATAGCCAATAATATTTGCTACATGGATCAAGTTTTATTGAATTTTTAGTGCATGTAGAAAAAGAGTTACCTATTGATTCATGAATATTTTTTGATATGGAAACACTACGGAAACATAGTCATTGAAATTTTCAAAAGGCAGAAAAGTCACTGTAGATAAATATGTAAAGATGTGCTGCAGAGAACCAACTTTTTTCGAAATGAAGAAAACGAAATGTCAATTTCACTTCCGATTTGGCATTGATCTGTCATTGACAGATACCACAGACTAATAACAATAAGTAAAAAAGTAAATTATGAATCACAGATTTAAAAAGTATACAACTTCAGCATAAAATGACGGGTCTCCTTTAATGCAACTTTATGTTTATATTTCAAGTCAACGCCGTGGAGCGATCAACGCCAAACAGCTCTCTTACCTGGAGAAGTACCGACCGAAGTCGCGACTCAAGAAGAATGGGCACAAGAACGCTTGCTGCGTGCAGTAGGCCGCGGCTGCGGGCCGGCGCGCCTCGCCTAGGAAACCGTCCTGCGCCCGTAACAGCGAATCTAGCTCTGCTTTCACACACACACTGACACAGGGGAGCATAGACAACAATCAATTAGTACCTTTTTTATTCGTAGTATGTCGCCTTTTTCGACGACCACTTATTTTTTTTCTGCAAGGGGTGTTGTAACCGAATTCTCTATAATGAAAACTTACAAGCTCGGATATCACACATTCCCGTTACGTTTTCCTAGAACTGATCTGAATTTGGTTATGACCGATCCTCTATTGCCGTCTTCGACATGTTTAACTCGAGTTTTCTATGAAGTTTAATGCTAACGTTTGTATGTTTAAGTAAAGGTATATAACCCTTGTGCTGTACTGTGTATTAGTGGAATAACAAATAGAAACGAGCCACGATTTGTGTTCATAGATGAAACAGTAACTCGGGTATTTATATATTTTTAAATCATAATAAATTCAATATCCATAATAAATGAATGCAGTCAACATTTATGTTCTTAGAATTTATCAATTATTTCCTTTGTGTGGTGAAATCATGATATAATGTTGTTATTAATTTGATTTATAGCTACATTAATTTTATTGTAATAAATTGTGACATAATAGCACATTATGATTTTCTTAGGGAAATGGTTTGGACAAAGTCTAAACTCTAAAGAGTATTTGCTTTTGTAAAATTTATATTATGTTCTTTGAACGCCAACGATTGTGCTTTAGGTTAAAATGTTATAGCTTGTGACTCAGAATCAGACGAAAATGGATTGACCCAAAACACAACACATCTGACGTAATGTTCCAATGAAAAAATAGCTCTTTGATATTATTTTTCTATTTCTAATTTTATCAAAGTATATGATCGTGTATCGACGGATCAGTCACATTCTTAAATAAAAACATTTATAAGCAAACAAATGTTTCATTTGCCCGCACTATGGATATAAAATGCACATTAGTCAATTGAAAAGTGTTAGATAATAAAAACTTTTATTTTAAATAAAGTGAGGTAGACTTTTGAAATTTGTACACAAATCTTAGAAACTTATTTCTAATGCTTAAAATCTAATACCTGATTTCAATTAAAGTTAACTTACTCTTAAAGTGTTAAGCCAATTATCATTTTATAAACTATCAAAACAGTTATCAGGATCGTTGCAAACATTTGTACAAGTTAAACTTTTATAAAGCATATACTTAAGACATAATTTTCTATCCTACGTACTTTTTTATGCTTAGCATTCCTAAAAGATGTAAGTACAATTTACAGCGTTTCAGCGGCTGAATGAGAACATCAAACGACTAACCTTTTAAGTTTCACCAAAAATAATACTGTTGTATTCGATTGAACCGATTCCCGGCTTTAAGGTCGGCACATAAAGTTTTAATTTCCATCAGGTTACTTGTTGGGTATGTACTTGTGCGGCTTCCCCCCATAGCGCGCGACGAAGGCGGCGACGTTGAACTTGCGCTTGCAGCCGTCGTAGTTCATGTAGCGCACCTTGCCGAACACCGCGCGCTCCGCCCAGCCCTGGTCGTGGGTGCCGCACGTGGACCACATGCACCCTGGACGACGGTACGCGTTATGGCGACGGCTACACGCATTGTACAGCTTGACCATAAAGAGTTGACAAAAATTGAGGGTGCCACTTCCTATGTAAACCAGGGATTGAAACCGTTAAAAAAAATAGCGATACAAAAAAAATAACGTAAAAAATACCGTTAAAACATTTTATCGGTAAATTTACCGGTAAAAATAACGTTAAAATTATTCTACCGGTAAAATTACCGTTAAATATAGCGTTAAACTTTACCGACATTTAAAAATAACTTTATCAATCCCTGATGTAAACACGTCAAAATCACGAATAATTTGGCAACACTGACTATATTGTGTACTGAATTTTTTTTATTCCATTTTATTTAATTTCAACTCTTTATGGCCATGCTGTAAATACTGTGATCCATCGCCATAGAGTAAATTTTAACCGTGGAAAGTAATTTGTATGGAATGTTCAATATTTTACTTTCCATGGTTAAAATGTACTCTATGGCGATGGATCACAGTATTTACCATGTGTGTAGCCGTCGCCTATGAGTTTATGCCTGGTTTAGGCCGTGCACACTTATTCGTACGACTTTTTTTACTATGGGAACGCATTCGCACCCAGTGTGCACACTCCCATAGTACTCCAATTCGTAAACCTGGCAAGTTTTAAGAGGTTGTAATACCGTGGACTGGGTTGAAACTAGTGTCTACACGAGCCTAGTAGCAAGTCAGCGCTGGATTAGATTACTGTACTGCCATGTTATTGACCTTGTATAATAAAAATAATACCTAATAATAATAATAAAACATTTATTTCACACGTTAAACATCCATAGATTTTATTATTATTATTTAGGTAGTATAAACCTGGCAAGTTTTATACTACCTAAGAGCTTGTCATACCCCCCCTGTTCTATTTCCGGGCACAGTACGACTTACTGCCGATCCTGTCTACATGTACCCAGTTACTGGGTCCGAAATTTCGAATCGCTGGGTCTAGTCACTGAACCCGTATAAACCAGCCCTTACGCTTATACTCGATAGCGACGACTGTAGTTGACATTTGTATGACAACTGAGTTTAGAATAGTTACAAATATACAAAATTGCTTACTACAGTCACTATCTAGGATATTAATAGTAAACGTAACTGTGTAAACTCATAATCATAACATTATACAGGCACTGATAGATAATTTTATAATAAACTTGCTGATTTCTGTGCGATTCCTTTGAAGCTAGAAAGCAGACTCTGGCAAAACATTTACTAGAAATAAATCATTTTTACTGATTACAGCTTTAGGATCATTTAGTTTTGATTTGTTGGTTTTTTGCGTTTCCCGACGTTTTGACACCTTTCCAGGATACGTATTTTTGAATCATTAGAATTCCAAATTGTGTATGAAATCACAAGATTCGTATGCGAATCCCTAAAATCGCTATTTTTTAATATTCATACTCGTGAATTTTGCAACGAGTGGTCCGACCCACTCGTTTTCGATATTCTACCAGCGGGTCTACCGGCTAAAAATAATGAAGTTAATGTTAACTGTAAGTATGTGATACATTGCTTCTTTTCTTTGGTAAGTTTTTATTTGTGCCAAAACAAAGTAGCAATGTATCACATACTTACAGTTAACATTAACTTCATTGTTTTTAGCCGGTAGACCCGCAGTAGACATGACGTGCGAGAGAGAGAGAAATATCAAAATCAAATGACTGACAGACAATGACATTATAACTTTTTAATTTACGTTCCGTTCCCCCGTAACTCAATACCGGTTTTTAAAATCAACGAGCTTTCCGGTTTTTATTTTTTCTGCATGAAATGAAAAATGTTATAAGATTAGAGTTTTAGCACAGAATATAATAGTACTAACGTACAGAAGTCGGTCCCCGCGAGGACCATCAAATAATAAGCTACTCTCGCTGCACGGCAATAAAGTACAATTTCAAACTGCACAACGCTGCGTGGATAAAATTATATGCACCTACGAAGAAGAAAGAGAGGCGTCTCTTTCTGTCGCATAGCT
The DNA here is from genome assembly GCA_950108535.1 of Agriphila straminella. Lineage (NCBI taxonomy): Eukaryota > Metazoa > Arthropoda > Insecta > Lepidoptera > Crambidae > Agriphila > Agriphila straminella. The sequence goes on along the minus strand of OX467306.1, from coordinate 4,251,323 downwards.
CTGTTTCAACCGACACATTTCGGGGTTGCTACTCGCTAGTTACTGATATCATAGAAAACATTCGTTATGCCCATGAATAAACAATGAAATTACTAATAGGTACCTACTTATAAAATAAAATAAATCTACCTAATAGGTGAGCTGAGCATATTTAAAGAGCATAAATAATAAGTATTTCTAAGTAGTTAGAGAAGCTCGATGGCGCAGTGGTATAGCGCCTGGCCCAACGATTGCGGAAGTTAAGCAACTTTTGCAAGGGTCGGTTATGGGATGGGTGAAAAAAAAAGTATTTTTTAGCTTTTTTCTTTACTGGTGCCATATTTCGAACTTCGATACAACTAAGTACCTATGTAAATATGTATACAAAAAATACAATAAACTTTGGTAGGTAGGTAGGTACGTTAGTAATTAAGTATCAAAACGAAGTGCATGCAGTTTCGCATTCGGCGCTTGACTGACTCGTTTCGTTGGTGACGTTCACGCGCCGCGCTCTCGTCGCTTGCACACGCCGCGCGTTTCGGTCGGCGCGGTGATATCCCTCGACAATGGCCCTCTTGGAGTGGGCCGCGAGCAGTAGGCTAATATAAAAGTTTAAGCGCGGAGCACTCAATAGAATTAAGTTTAGAGTGTAGTAGTGTAGTGTAGAGTTTAGTTTCAAAAATACGTAAAATTGGGAGCAATCGAAATTGTTTTCGTATATGTTTTGCTTTCGTGCATGAATTTAAGATTCATTTCGAATGATTCAAAAATACGTCCCCAGGGGCCGTGGTCACGGGACGACTAAAGCAAAAAGGCTGCTCATATTTTTATGAAATTACCCGCTCGGAACTTTATAAAAATGCATTTATTCTTTTTTATCCACAACTGACAACGGGATAGTGCTTGGCCTTCGACATAAATATAATGGATTATCTGTTATAGTTCTTGCATCTCACGAATGCGCGTGAATTTAACGAGTTTCAACCTTATTGCATTGCCTTAAGAGTGTTGACGCGCGTATTCGTGAAATGCAAGAACTATATGTGGAAGTAGAAGCCAGATGAAAATTAAAAAAATAAATACACTTACCAACATATCCGTTAGGGTCTCTCCCGTCGATGCTGTAGTGGTCGTTCAAGTATATGCTGTACTGCAGCGCGTCCTCAGGGGTGGGGGTCCACTCGAGGATCTTCTTGCACCAGTACATACGCAGGAAGCCGTGCATCTTGCCCTCGTTCACGAGTTGCAGCTGCGCGGAGTTCCACAGGTCGTCATGAGTCTCCGCTTTGGATAGCTGCTCTAGTGTGTATATGTGGGTCCTTTTGTCTTTTCTGTAATTTAATAGGACCAGCAATATTTATAAGTAATTAAACTAAATGTAAAAAGTAATAGAAAGCCTATACCGCTGATCTAATTTTGAACAATATTGGTATAGAGATAGATTGCATAAATTTTCAAGGGAAGTTCCAAGAAGTATTAGAAATTAAACTCTTAGGGTTGGACCACATCTCTATCAACACCGAATCCTCTATTTTCGTCGCCTTATTCTTTTCCGGTGCCTCTGAACCTCCATTTGCTAGAGCGAGAAAGATAGCTGAAATGCCATCGCCTCGAGGATTCCGCCGCGTGTTTTCGCATTCCCGTAATCTTTCTCGCTCTAGTATATAGCAGTTCTGAGCGACAGAAAAGGATAGGGCGACGGAAAAAGGCGATACCGTGCTGACAGATGTGGTCCCACCCTTATTTTATATGTGCGTGTGGTGTGAGTGTTCCTATCCTAGAAATTGATTTGACCATACTAAGATTTTAAGAAATAATTGTGCAAACTTGATGGTGAAATCGAAAAATTTGTGAAACCTATGTAGACTAAGTTATGGTCGATTATATAGAACACTCATACCGCCAGTCTCGCGAAAACGCCATACTTAATATCATAAAATATACTAGACGTATGTTAATAAAAGATATATGGAAAATTTGTGCTGAATTTGTGACAACTATTCACAAAATAATCAATTCATTATCATGGTTAATTTGGATTTTATAAGGGTTTTTAAGGAACACTCACACCACACGGTGTGTGGTGTGAGTGTTCCTGAAATCACTAACTTTAACTGAATAATATTGAAATTTTATAATTGTATATGATAATTAGTATTCAGAGTAAATTTGTGACACATAAATCTTGACACAAAACGTGATAGATCAAGAGCAATTAAACATTTTGTTTCTTTTTCAATGCTCGTGTGAGTGTTCCATATTTTGGCATTTATTTGATTAACCAGACCTCGTATACAAGTGGAGGCTGCATCCAAAATTGTGAAAAGTTTGTTCTTAAAATTTAAAACATCGTCTATTTCCGTAAGTATTATACTTTAATAGTTATCATTTTTTTTAAATCTTCAAAGGAATATTTTATGTAGGGTGGGTATGCTTTTTTATTTTGTCGGACACAATTTTCGTCTACCCTCGTATTGGCTAACCTATACTCGTAGTTTGGCGTTGTAATAATTCTATTTTTATTGCAGTCAATATTATTCAGTTAAAGTTACTGATTTCAGGAACACTCACACCACACCGTGTGGTGTGAGTGTTCCTAAAAAACCCTTATAAAATCCAAATTAACCATGATAATAAATTGATTATTTTGTGAATAGTTGTCACAAATTCAGCACAAATTTTCCATATATCTTTTATTAACATACGTCTAGTATATTGTATGATATCAAGTATGGCGTTTTCGCGAGACTGGCGGTATGAGTGTTCTATATAATCGACCATAACTTAGTCTACATTGGTTTCACATTTTTTTCGATTTCACCATCAAGTTTGCACAATTATTTCTTAAAATCTTCGTATGGTCAAATCAATTTCTAGGATAGGAACACTCACACCACACGCACATTATTTTATAATGCATGTTATGCTCCACATACAATATCACCTAAATTGAGAAAATTACCTGTGGTCATCCAACGTCTTCTGCGCCCAGTTGCTGGCACCTTTGATGCTGTCATAGTGTTCACAGTAGAAACAAAAGTTGTCGGCAAGCTCTCGCCGGATAATAGCTTCCTCTAAGAATGCATTTACACTCTCTGTATGTTTTGATTTGTACTCCTGTACACATAACGCCACCCTCTGCACTGATATTTGACCTGTAATTTATTAAAACCTCTTAGCACATCAAGTTCAACAGCTGAACTGCCAGAAAATCAGCTTTATTACGTAGGGCATAAAGACACTTTTTAGTTGAATTAGAGAGCACAGACGAGCGACAGTTTCTCAGCGACAGCTTGCTACAGTTACTATGGATTTTTGCCGAGTAACTGTTGCTAGTCTGCCAGCTCCATTACACTTGTTATCCCATTCAAAGCAAGGCAGAAATTCTTACCAAAGTGAAACCATGGTGATAAATTACTAAGTGCGTCTTGTGTGGGATCATTTCTTTTGGCAGAAAATATTTTCAATCTTTTTTCAATAAAGCTCTTGAGCATCTTCACAGCTTCATCATACCCTGGCTTAGCCCACTCCACAGGCCCTACAGACTTATCTGCTTCTCTTGATAGAATTGCTTCATCCCAATCTATAGGCTGCAAAATGTGACAATAAGAGTGCGTCTATGAGGGAGGGTGGGTACCCACTTAGGTTCGCAAACCTGCTAAAAAATTGGTTTATCCTGTGCTGCGACAGTGCGCCATAATAGCGTGTACGTTCGCGTATGCGAACCTGGTTCACACACGTACTCACTATAACCAAAGTAAACATAAAATGTTTGCTAGGACGCACTGTTCTAGGTTCCCGGAGGTTCGCGAACCTAAGTGAGTACCCACCCTTGTTAACTCTAGGGAGGATTTAGACTACGGCGAGCAAATTCTCTCTTTGTTGCTATAACGTTAACCGCTTGGCGACGCGATGTGCGTAAAGTGGCTATTCGCCTCGTCATTCGCACGAATGCGTTTGGAGCTGCATTTCGGACGCGAGTCAAAGGGCACGAGTAGCCCCTACGCCTACGGCGGAAAATGTACTCTATTGACGAGTGCGATGCGAGCGTCCAAACAGCAAAATAGTTTCGTCGAGAGACTCGTGCGAGTGACGAGACAAGCACGAATGTGTGATTGCAGCATTACATTGCGCGCTGAACATGCTCACCGTATAGCAATTAATTTATAATTCTTGGCATCACACAAAAGTATTACTAATTCGCGAGTCGCGTCGGTGGTCGCCGCTGCGTGTGGCCTGGCCATAACCGTATAAAACAGTTATTTGGCATCACACGCCCTGTATTAGTAGTTCATTTGCTGTCGCGCCACCCGGCAGTCGCTCTGTTGTGTGGACAGGCAGCTAACAATGGAGAAGTTTCCTAGTTTTTTTTATTCGCTATTATTAAAATTAAGGTCAAATAATACACAACTGTGAAAGAATTATCAAATTATCTCTAAAAATGAAAAAGTTACAGGACGTGAAAGTTACGATTTTAAGATAATGTCGCTCATCGGGAACCGGTCGCCTGACGTCATCTACGGAACATCTCCAGCGGCCGGCCGCGCCACAGGTCGGGTGACGTCACGCCCTTACAATCGCATCGCGCAAAAATTCGTCAACTTAAATTAGTGACGGATTTAAAAAATTTTTCACTACTATATTAATTTAAGTCTATATTTTAATTTTATGAAGTTAAATAAAGCAGTTTCAACATCATGAAACTTCTCCATTGTGTCATAGACCAAGAAGATTGTGTGAAGTGAACATTGAGAGCCGGGGCTCTACTGCGTAACTATAAAACTTAAAATATAAAAGGAGGCTAGCTAACAATAAAACTTGATGGTTAACCTGCTTCAATGAGGTTGGAATTAAATCTCACTTACCTCAGGTTCAAATTTGCTGGTGTATGGATGCTTGATCACTGGTGGGAACTCTGTGAGGTATTCATCCAGCTTTGAGTTGATTTTATTCCTGATCGTTCTTGCAGAATACTCCTGTTTGTCAGATGCCACCCAGCAAGGAACAATGTTGTGAGCGTCAACCTGCGTGAATTAATTATAGTAAACATTTATTTTGTCCATCAGCCATTTTTTATGTCCCCACTGCTGGGGCACAGGCCTTCCTTATGGGTGGTAAGGAGGACGGGCCATAACCCACCACGCGGGCCCAATGCGGATTGGTGGGTGTTAACGACTGCAAATACAGCCGGGACCAACGGCTTAACGTGCCTTCCGAAGCACGGAGGAGCTCGAGATAATACATTTTTGGTCACCCATCCCATGACCGACCCTTGCGAACATTGCTTAACTTCCGCAATCGCTGGGCCAGGCGCTAAACCACTGCGCTACCGAGCTCCTCACATTTATTTTAGTTTTTTATTTTTGCATTCAAGGTCAGCCTTTAAGTGATATGATTAAGGCCCTCTTTTTAATCTGTATTTTTCAACAAGTTATAATAATTAATTCATTGTTGTTTTGTGATAATAAATAAAGTGAATACAATTAGTAGCCCTCCCCCATTGTTACAATACAATTTATTAAGAGGGCCCTAATCATGTTATTTTAATGAGGACCAGGGTACTTATTGTCTAATTTCCAAAATCTATCGCAATCACATTCATTTCTTTGGTTAGTTTCTATTTGTGCCACAAAAAGAAGCAAGAATATAAAGAAGTAAGAATATCCTGAAAGATTGAGAATAGATTTTGAAATTAGACAATAAGAACCATGGAACGACGGGCAGATTCCGACCTCTGGTAATTAGTACAGTCTGGTCATTGGCGTATCTAGATTTTTTCCAGGGGGGCTGGGCCCCCAGTTCCGGGGCAAAACTAGCAGGGGGCACCACATTGTTCTGGGATGGGCACGGCCAACCGGCCCCCCTTTCCTACGCCAATGTGTCTGGTGACCAGACAATATTGTCTAATAAAAATTTAAAAGTTTACCAACTTGTATTAAGGGTACATCTTTTTTAAGCTTCTTTTTGCATCCCTCCAGCCAGCCCATAGGGACTCTGAGTGGATTGAAATCACAGACAATGGCACCAATCTTATGGTCCAGTACCCATTGAGGTAGCACTTCATCCCCACTACCCTCCAGTAAATGGAAGGATATGTTGAGCTTCTTGCAATCTGCTGCCACTTTTTCTAGTCCTGTAAATGGAATATATCAAATGCAGTTTCACATTTTTTTACCACATTTAATTTGGCTTCAAAAACATGGAAAATGCCAGAAGTTCAAAGTTATAATTAAGCAATATTTTTGAATGATATAAAATACAGTAGGTAGGTAGTAGGTACGTACTAACTAACCCAAACAAATACCAATTTAAGCCGGGTCTCCTGCGCTTAATTTTCAACATGTTTTGTGTTTTTGAACAAAGTTTTGTTTAGCAAAAACACAAAAAGCCACGTCTCCTGCATGTTTTGCTAACATGTTAGGGGCGTGGCCTATGAGTTTTGTTTAGCTGTTTAGCAAAACACAAAACATGTTGAAAATTAAGTGCAGGAGACCCGGCTTTAGAAATCAAGTTTTTCTAGATTGTATTGATTAGTTAAAAGTAATATAGAAATGGGAACTTACCTTTGATCAGAAAATGAAATTGTCTTACAGAAGCATCCAAATACTTAGCAATCAGACAGAAACAAACGTGTAAAGGTACTTCATTTTTAAAAGCAAGTTTCTGCGCAAACAGAAATGCCCAGTTGTCCTGCACACGGCTGTCTCGGGACATCCAGTACACTATTCCTTCACATTTATCAGCAACCATCTGCTCTTGAGACACTATTCTAAGCCGTTTTTTATTGAATTTGTACTGAAGAATTGACTCCGCGGTATCCTCGCGTTTTGTTTGGAATTTCTTCATAAAACTATCGAGGTCTATAGACTCTTCTGGCTTTACAGATGTTGTCATGGAAAGTTTGGGTTTCTTTGCTGCCGAGGCCATTTTGGTAAATATAAATAAAGATCTATTTAATCTCATAAAATTGCGAAAAAGGTATTAAAAATTCTTCAGCAACCCCGCCAAACAAACAAAGACGTTTTTGGGTTGTTCTTGTTCTTGTTCGTGTTCGGAGAAGAAATGTCAAATGAAATGACAGTCTGCTAGGTGATTGTAAAGTCAATCGTATTCATTTGACAGTTCATATTGTATCATAATATATGTCATCCCATACAAATTGCAGCCGATGGAATACGATATGAACTGTCAAATGAATACGATTACCTTACGCAATTCCACCCCTGCCTGCCTAGCATGACCGATTTATATCGCGTGATATAGCATTTTATCGACACTCAACTGTCAAATTCTTTTGTCTTTTTGACAGTTGAACGTGATAAAACGCTATATCACGCGATATAAATCGGTCATGCTCAAGGGTCTGACATGCTTTGATAGAGCGAGATCGTCTTATTGAGATTCCTATAGGAGGAAATAGAGAAGAGTGTCATGTTTTCTCTCTATCGCCGACCGGACTTTTTTTCATGGTTGGGTTATAGGCAGAATTCAACTAAGCAAAACAAACAAGTGGGGTTATATCAAGAGTGCCAAAGAAATTAAAGGTTTTGTGGATTACTACCTAATTGATACCCAAGATTTATTATAAATCGTATGTGTTGTGTTTGTGTCTAGAATACAAAATGGTGGGGTGTTCGATATTTGGCTGCAAAAGCAACAATCAAAGAAAATAAGCGGGTGTTACATTTCATGCGTAAGTACACTGTTTTCAATATTTTGATCACGTATTTCTTTCTCAAATCTCACAGGAACCAAGTTTCTGAGCTAAATCATTAGTTATATCATGAAATACCTGATAAATAGGAAAAATCTAAAAATTATTTCTAAAAATAACCTCGTAAACATTTGACTTGCAAACCGGTAAAATTGCGTACATCTACGTAATAGTAGAAGTCAGCTTAGCTTTGACGTCCACTAAAATCAGTAGGTTTATAATTCGATTTCCGGATGCCTACTATATAGAAAATTTTCCCCAAAAATTACCCCATAATTCAGGGAATTTCTAGCGATTTCATTTTTCCAGATTTCCGACGGAAGATAAAACTCGTGAAAAATGGATAGAAGCAAATGGAAAAAAGAATTGGGTGCCACACACGAATTAGTTCCAAACATTTTGAAAAAAAATGTTTCCGAAAAACAGAAAAACTAACGTTAATAAAAAAAGTTCTGTATTCCAACGTTTAATAAAGACTTTACCTGTTTTAATTTAAAGTTTATCTTTTTATTCCATTAACCACACAATCTTAATATCAACTACCTGAGCGAACCCCAGCTAGTTTACTATCTCTCTTTTTTTAGCAGGGCAGTTGTGTGTACTCCCGTCCCGACTGCAATGACGATTGTTATTTAACTTTAGTTCGATGAGCAGGGAAGACGTGTTTTTATTTTTCTTAATACCATTTATAATTATACTGAGTTTTTGCATGCTGGAAATGGCGAATTGTCTAAACATTTTATTAATATCTCTGCTGTACCACAATTACTGCGAATAAAGTTAATTTCCATTTCTATTCTATGTATACGTATGTTACCGTTAAAATACGGAATCCGTTAATCTGCAGATTAACTGGTCGAGTCAGTTAAGAGGATTGTCAACCACGTGGTCTCCATACAAACGGCGATAACGTTTCCCACCCTCTAAACCTTAACCTACAGTAATTAATTTTTGGTATTTTTTTGAAATGCCTAAATACTAGGGCTGTACGTTTTGATTTTTTAAATATTTATATTAGATTTCGAAATATTTGCATTTTAGTGATTTCATACAAAACATAGAAGTGCCAATATTTTCAAATCTACAATGAATATTTTAAAAATCAAAACGTACAGCCCTAGTTTTTAGGCATTTCAAAAACATACCAAAAATTCATTGCTGTAGGTTAGGTTTAGAGGGTGGGAAACGTTATCGCCGTTTGTATGGAGACCACGTGGTTGACAATCCTCTTAAAGCACAGAATACATAATAGTACCGAAATTTTTCTTAAAGTAGACGATTTCCGTGCTTTAACTAGTAATCTGCACATTAACGGATGCTACCCCGTTAAGGGTACTTTTTCTGATCATGGCAACCCCATATTATGACGTCATAATATATCTATCCCTTACACCCGGTCGCTCGGTAGCGCATCTACCCCTTTTAATATACTATATCTATGGTCATGCTAGGCAGGCAGACTGACTGACTTAACATTGGGTTTATTCCAGGAGACTAATCGCTGAGCCATCGATCACCATAGATTACATTTTATCCCCATGGGCCTCACTATGAGCTCTTATAGCAGGGCTTATATTGAACTGCCTTTCTTTATCGTACTATGACCTCAACGGTTAGTATGAAAGCAGGCCTTAGGTAGTCTTGTTTAAGGCCTGCTTTTTTAGAGGGTCCATTAAGCGCGTAAATTCAGCTTGCTTGTCAATCACATTTTTATCGTCTAGGAGCGATGATTGACCGTGGCCAAGGAAATTATAATAGCAACGGAAGGTGCACGCCGTACGACGTATTTCTGTGTATACGAAAATACACGTTGTCCTTAAAACAAAAGGTTTATATTTCAATAGAATAAAGCGGTCCAGTTGAGATAGCAAGTACGAGGTGAGGGTGTCTCTTTCCAGCACATTGCCAGCACACAATTTCTTATGGACTCCCTAAACGATCAAAATTGCTTGTCAATCATTTACATTGCATTGCTTGTCAATCAAATTTTGATCGTCTAGGAACGATGCTTGACAAGCACCACAGAATAGATAGATTACCTTGGCCAATCAAAAGTAGGCCACGCCCCCAAATGGTAAATGCAATGAAAATGATTGACAAGAAATGCTTGATCGTCTAGGGGCTCCATTAATAAGAAACAATTGGGGTGACAACAATTTTTCGTTTTATTGGATTCTTTAAAACGTTAGTAAAACTCAAATTAAACAATTTTTTAGCTTCCCAAAGAACGAGGAAAATTGCATAAATTGCATTGCATTTAGAACAAAGTGGAATTAGATTGAAATGGCGGCGCTACTTTCCCTGTTAAATTAAGGTTTAGAGGTTAAGTTATTGGAAACTGAACCTTAAAATAAGGCGCAAAATTTGTTACATTTCCAACCGAATCTCATCTTTCGTTGACCAAACTCTAATAACAAATTGCATAAAAAAAACAAGTCTATTTGTTTTCAAACTTATGGCTACCCTAATAGAGCGAGACAAACTGACCTCGTACTTGCTATCTCAAGTGGACCGTTTTTTAGCCGCAAAACACCTTCCTGTTGTACGAAGTACTTATAATTTCCTTGACCGTGGCCTATCAAAACTCAAAAGTAGGGACACGCCTAGTGATTACTTGCTCAGTGGACACGCCCCCAAATGGTAGTGGTGCGTGCACGTGCTTGACAAGACATGCTTGTTTTTTTAATACAATACGTTTGGTGCGCAATTATACTAAATGATACGTATTTAGGTAAATTAGATCAACATTTGGGTAGTAATATTTTAGCTAGGTACATTTTTAAGTGTACCCAAACATTGAATTTTCCAAATTGCTGCAAAGATAGGTAACGAAGTTATGGCAAAAACTACACTAAACTACACCCGCGCGCTCGGCACGGCATAATGCCATGACATTAGAGCCTCATCCACTAGCGTTCATTCCTGTCGGAATGTACAATCCATAAAGGCGGAAACATAATATTCTGTTGTGTTGTGTTGTTTCGCGACAAAAGCGTATCGGTTTCATACATTTAGTATGCCTAGAAACAATTATTACAGTGTGTCGTGTCGATACAACATGTTATCATTGTACATTCCGACAGGAATGAACGCTAGTGGATGAGGCCCTATTGTCGGGGCGTCTAGCCTACCTCGAATGACTGACAGGCTGACAGATGATGACAGGGATGACGCAGGAACTCGGGGGCTATTGTCTAATTTTAAAAATCTATCGCAATCGCTTTCGTTTGACAGATGGATGTGACACATTGCTGCATTTCTTTGGTAAGTTTTTATTTGTGCCATAAAGAAGCTTCAATGTGTTACATGCTGAAAGCGATTGCGATAGATTTTGAAATTAGACAATAGAAAGGCAGATTCGACAGACGACGATCCGGCTCGAAGGACCATATTTCGTCGCAGTCGTCGTTCTGCGGGTTAGTTTTCGTCGCCTTGCTTATTTGATTTTAGAAGTATTTCTACAAAGTCTATTTTTCCACACAAAGGGAAAGTTTGTGCAAAATTACAGCATTCTAGGTCCAAAGCTTTGAGCTGGGCATTGATAAGTCAGTCCAGTCACCCTTAATTTTTGTGTAGGTTAGAGAAAATGTCGCTGTGCTCCAACATTTTAGTGAAAAGACAAAATAAAAGAAAAACATAATTTCGATGTTAGTTATTTAATATTGATGAAAATGTCACTTTCAGTTCCAGGAGAAGTCGGGAAGAATTTCTGTTTCAAATAGTCGCTGCAAGGATGGCAATTAGCTCGAACCACGTTTATCCTCAAGCAGTCCAGTGAACAGAATGACACGCACTTGCAAGATCTGCATTCAATTTTTTCTTCACCAAAAGGTAACGCACATTCAAAGCAAACCTTGAATTTGCTTTCATCCTGAAAATGGGATTACATAAAACATGCTAAGGAATAATTTGGGATTCTGGACTAACAATAAAATTGGTATACTTACTTAGGTACCTACTTACTTAAACTTGAGTTTTTTTTAATGAACTGATTAATATCTTTTATAGGCTTTTGCTAACCTACGTTTGTTTGTACCTACTTACCGCTTTCGGTGTGAGTTCTGGCTTAACATACGGCCGCCGCTTTAATGGCGCTGGTGGTAACTTAAACGCCATCTTACGCTCCTTCAGTAGACGGCCCACACTCAGTTCTATGGAATACTTTTCATCAGCCGTTAATTTTGTTGAGACGAGTACCTTTGTCTTACTATTATAAAAGGTAACAATATAAAGCAAATACTTTAGTATTCGATTGTCGTTGTAAGTCTTTTTCTTCGTACTCTTCATTATATCCCAAATCTCTAAGCAGCGTTGCACAGTCAGCCACATACGAACGCCTTTCTTATGTTTATGCTCCTTCATAACCATATTCCACTGACGGTGTTTATACCTGTCAAAGAATATTGTGAAGATAATATATTACAGAAGATATAACATCTTCTGAAGTCAGTCTTAGGTGGTTATGTGTTAAATTGATTGTGATTGACATCCATGCTGTTGCTGATTCATTCGCCAAACTCAAGTCAACTTTACAAATGATACACGTCTTGTGTTAGGGGGCTGTTACACAAGGAGAGTTTCTCGCACGCGAGTGGCGATTTCTTCTAGGCAATAAAATAGGGCAATATATATTAAGATAAGAGACATTTAACTATGCCAAACGGTAATTGCGTTAAGTGAATTGTTTTGTTATTTTACGATACAGTGTACAACAATAAAAAATGGATAGCAGCCCCTTTAACCGGAGCGCGGCAACGGCCCGGAGCCCGCCGCCCACGCCCTCGCGCCAGCCCCCGGCGCCCGCGCCCGCTCAACATAAAGAGGACCCTCCAGAGGTGATATCTACACCTGATATTCTACACACCTGATATTCTGAATTGGATCAAAAGCATTGAACAATGCCTAATTGCGAGGTCTGCGCTATTTCGTGCGAAAGTTATTAAATTCAGATCAGAAATTACGTATCAACAATTCATGCCGCAAAGTTAGCCATGGAACCTCTCAACTGGGCCGTCCAATACCAGTCCCTTAAGCAGAAAACTATTCAGACCCATATTTCCTTAAAAAAACATCACCGCAGCGACTTCAAGACCTCAAACTAACAATTGGAGAGTCCTCAAAACCTGCCGCGGGTTCAGTTTCCTTCGCCGACATGGTTAAAAAAGTGCTAACTAACAATCTGATTCAGCCTAACAACTTGAATTCTGTTGTTTTGACAGTAAGGTATATTGCGACAGAGATTCTGTCGTAATATACTTAGGTACCTTACTGTCAAAACAAAGTCGAGCGAGGAGACAAAAACTCTAGAACAAATGAAGCTGCATGTGAGGAGTTTGCGCAAAATAAAAAAAGGTGGTGTTATCATCAGCACCGACACAAAGGACGACATTTAGAAACTGAAGCAGACGGCACAACTGATGACCTCTGGCCTGACTGTGGATGAACCACTTAAACGAAAGCCTCGAATCGTAGTCAACGGAGTGCCCGTGTGTATGCAGGAAACGGAAGTCTTCAACTGCATTTATCAGCAAAACTTAGCCAGTATACTTCATGGCATGACAATCGATACCTTTTTGACCTCTATTATATTAATTAAGTCATAAGTCGGGAAAGAAGGATGCTGAAACCTGCAACTATGTTATAGAAGTCCCTGCAGATATACGAAATAAAAGCCTTAATTACTAATGACGAGTATTTGTGATGTGAATTTGTCTTCGTGCCCTGTAAGGGACTTCACTCTTGTGACGAGCGAGTTGCTACAAGTGCCAGCAGTACGGTCATGCGGCCAAGACATGCCGAGAGAGTACTTATATATCTATTCTGTGCCGAGAGGAGGCCACCACCTGCGGACACTGTGGCGAAATAGGTCACGCCAGCAAGAACTGTGCGAAAAAAACCGAGCCTCCAAAATCGGCTACATGCACGCACTTCAAGAAGCCCTCTAACCACAAAACTAGCACATTGTATATCTTTTTCCTATATTATTTATGTTTAGACTAGTTGTAAATTGTGATGTATGATTATTTCAATAAAGATTTATGATTAAGTATTTTGTTTTTTGTTTTCTTTTTCTCAGCTTACAATACGTACCTACTTACAAGCGTAGTGTGGCATTGAATGCTGTTTAAAATCTTCACTGGATAGATTCTGGTCGTGGGCCGTATTGAGATGGCTTGCGAGCCGGATGCGGCCCGCGGGCCGTATCTTCGACACCCCTGCACTACACTATCTAATAAAACGAATGATACTTTGTTTTGTCACGCTATAGTGTTAATTACTTTTCAATGATTTCCACTAGATCCTTCGTCAGCTTGGCCTGCAGCCACCGCTCGTGCAGCAATCGAGCGCACTCGACTACTAAATCCATAGCTTGCTTGTAATCCCCCACGTCATCACTTGCAAATTTTCCCGTAGACTTTGAAGACTGATCCTTTTTTGGCTTCTTTGAATCTTCTTTTGCGGTTTTAGCTGAAACATTATTGGAAATAAAAATAATACACTTCAAGTTACCACATAAAGACAGAATATAACAATTTTAATTCTACTAACACGTAGTACTGCCTGAAACCGGTTTAGGTGGTAATACAATTTCTAAATCAGTCAGAGTTTTCTTCATGTATACAAATAAGTTTGGAAATTTTTCATCGCCGTTTTGGCATTCCAATAAAGGGTCAGCTCCAAATAAAAGTAAATGAGTCAGCTGTGGAACAAAAATATATTATGAATGTGTCAATAACCTTAGAACAGTACTTATTTCAAAATTAAAGCTCAACAAAACATACAATTTGCAGCCTCTCTGCATCCGCAAGAGTTTTGAAGAAGGGCATGTAAAATAATTTGACAAGTAAAGTCTGATTTGCTTCATTAATTGCAGCATTAAGATTCGTTGTTGAATTTTCTATGAATACACGTAGTAAATATATGTTTTTCGTTAATGCGACGTCCACTGCTGAACGACCTTTGAACTGTATCAAGGGATTGCAGTTATAGTCTAAAAGTAACTCCAATAAGCTGATCTGAACCTAGAAAAAGTAATGGACTAAACTAAGTGGTGTGTGAAAACGAATTATAAATAAGTTGTGTTAGCGAAAACAATTACCTCTTCCTGATTATAATTTTCAGGTTTTTTAGCCAGTACAGCATGCAATAAAGTCGGTCCATACTTTTCTAATTCTCCGTAACGTAACCTATGATTTGGAAGCCCTCCACACTCGAGAACGGTTCTTACCACTTCATCAGTTTCGTTTGAAAGCCCCAAAGAAACAGATATGTCCAATGGAGTGTACCCAAATGTCTAGAGAAAAAAAAAATATGAGGAAACGAATTATGGAACTATTCCAGGCATTAAAGGAAAACATAATAATATACCGAAGGGTACTCTTCATTTATATCTGCTCCACAATTTACTAGATGCTTAATAAGCTTAGTTTGTCTTGAGACAATGGCTGTGAAAATTGCAGGCTGCGGACATCTCACTAATTTTGGATTGGCACCGTCCGTTAACAATTGTAATATGGTAATCGTAATTTGCGCCAACCTGTCGATTTACAAATATGTATGTACCGTTGTAAACAACGTTTTATGTTGGCGTCTATGGACGATATCAAAGACTGGTAGTAATAATGCTACATAAAAAAAAGATAATACAAAATAAGGGACACCCACCTTTCTTCTTTTTGTTTTTCAACGCTGTTTAAGGATGAGTCATCTTTATCAGACTGCCACAGTTTTTCTTTGCTTGGCTTGACTGTTCTTGACTGATCTTTCATCAATTTAGATGGCACGCCCTTGGCTCCTTTCTCGAGTACTTTCTTTGGCTCTTCATCAGGAATATCAACGTATTTTATCATGTCGCAAACTTCAAATAAGTACGGCATCGGATTGATTTTAGTTGGGCATGAATAAAGATCACTTATTTGAGTCTCAAATTCATCGTTCATATTATAATAGATCCGATAATCAGTAAATGATTCGTCTGAACTGCTCTCATGCGTCCCTGGCGATTTTATTGAAGCATTTTCAATTATCTTTTTTCCGTTAACTGTTAAATCTTTTGTAGAAACTTGTCCTTTAAGTTTCTTTTCCGAAGCAACTTTAGGCAATTTAGGAGGGGGCCCTGTAGCATACTGAGTCGCGTCGCTACGTTCAATACACCATTCAAACACTTTATGCTCTTCCGTAGCTGAAACAAAATATTTAAAACAATTCATGTTTTATTGTTTCACTTTAACGTGTTGAGCAATTAATATTAAAACTTATTTAGTATTAAAATTCAAAGCTATATCGAGAATCTAAATCAATAAAATTAGTAAAATAATTATATTTTATGGAAAATATTAAAAATTAACTACGTGAAGACGGTGAAGTCGGAGGCGGCAACAAAGCTTGGACCATTCCACTGGGCGGTATGTCCTTCTGGACACAAGCCAAACGCAACAGAGCTACAGCAAGAGGCGTACAACATGAATCGTTGTAACTATCTATGTTAGCACCCGCTTCCACAAGAAAATGTATGATTTCAGTTCTATCGCCACACTGTTAAAAAATGGAATGAAAATATTTATTTTGTTTATTACAATCACTTTATATTTTTTGATGTAAGTAAGTATTAAGACAATTTTTGTGAATTTTACAACACGGCTTGAAGTGCTGCAGTATCACACACAACACAATACACTAGTTGACTACCTAGTCCATAATAAAATTGTTGATTCGTCCGTCCTGAGTATTTCTTCACAGTACCTTACCCCCGTAAATCTTTTGACCCAACAAAAGCGCGAATAGGTGTTAGTAAACTATAAACCATTCGCAAACTAGTGTACCTACCTACTGAGGTACATAAATTGGCAAGTCACTAATAGTAAGTACTAGTAACGTGTTCATATCCTTACAGTAGCGTACATAACCGCAGTATTTCCTTGAGAATCGGCAACATCAGGATATATGCCATGTTCATTTATCAATTGCACAACATTTTGAATATGTCCCAAAAAGCTGCCCATCAGTAGCGTTCTGGAAGCATAGTCGTAAAAAATATAGGCAAGTAAATATTTTTCAACAACGTTTCATTTTCACGATATACATAGACTGCTTGATTAATAAATACCTGCAGTCGATTTCGTGTTTTCCCGCTGACTTAAAATGTTGCCTTGGACCTGATAATATAGCAGTTAGATCGATTTCTCCGATATTCCTCTGCTTATCGTGCTTAAAGCTATGTTTCATCATGTGCACCGTGACTTTGTTATTATTCCAAGCACAGTAATTATTCGAACCGGGGTTCATTTCGTCGTCACTATCCTCGCTCGTATCCTGTGATAAATATTATAACATTTATTAAAATAGCGCCTGAAAAATGGACCTTGAACTTGAGAAAGCTTGATTTCTCCGACTTATCTAATAATGACGATACTTTCTAAGACCGTGAAAAATTACCTGTTCAACTTCATTCCAGTCATTTACTTCTTCGAGTAACTTCATTTTTCCTTTGTGGTATTCTCGTTCAAAAACTTCAGTGTGACAGAGCAGGCTGGCGAGGTCAGTGCAATTCTTAGGATACAGCTTGTTCCATCTCTCAGTTGCTGACAACGGTTCCGATCCACATTGCTTCAGTAGATCTATAGCACTATTCATTTTACCTATCTGTGTGAAAATAAGGACGTTATACGTTGTGTGTCATAAAATTAAAGTTAGTCTTGTCTTAAACTGTAATGAGGGTTGAATTGTTGAAACTCAAAACTGCAAAGTCGCATCGCAAAAGTCTGAGACCTCGAACGACGCATCGAACGATACGGGTGTTAAGCTACTACCATCAAGAATCCAAGGTCATCAATCAATTTAGAAAAACTACTAGAAGTTTTCTAAAATCAACTAACAGTTCTGCATCTTGAAGAAAGAAGAACACGATGAGGGGAAACAAGGGCATGGGTCCCAGGGTTCGCGCATAGATCTGGCGCGACGCTGGGTGTTTCTGGCCGCCAAGTCAGCCTGATCAGCTGGGTACCCCGCCACAGACCCACGTCTTGCTTTAAACAAGCTTGGGACTCGATCCCGGGACCCCAGCGGATGTTGCTGTGGAACAAACCCTGGGAAACATGCCAAAACTAATAATAGAAATTCAGTTAATAAACTAGGTATTTGAAGAGAGAGCTGAAAGCAGAAGGAATATCTGTTTTAGACACGAATCTAAAAGCCTACGTTTCTGTAGTATATAAAAATACATGATTCTCGCTTTTATTTATTCAGGAAAAGACTGAAGAACTTTTCCTGAATGAACAAAAGCCGCTACGAAGCACACGAAAGCCAGTCTAGCGGCCAAATACCTACCTACTCAAACAATTCATGAAGTTGAGGTGAACTTATTTTCAAAACGTTAAGTGTCAGATTTGACAGAAACATTGAAACTGATGACTTCCTTAAAACTAAGGAGACTTCAAAGATTTTAGCTAAAAAGCATTTGAGTACGGTCGTAGATGTCGTTTAACAATTATTTATAGCAATCAAATGTTAAAAAACGCAAAAGACTCACAGTAAAGGTCTTCCCATCAGGGTAGGACATGGCCCCGTAGCCATGCATGCGGTTGCAGTGGAAGTGGCCCTCATAGGTGAAGTGAGTTCCCTCGCGGCCCAGGAATCGCCACCGGTACTTCCCGAGGCCGTGCATCGTGTCACGCATCAGACACCCGTGGTACCATTCTAATGACTAGAAATAGCGTTACGTAGGTAACTACCCTCAATCGTTATCGAACACCCTGGTACCCTCCACCCTTGAAGCAACCCCTTGGTTTCTAAGATACTCATGATTGAAGTTTGAGGTTATGACTGTACCAGTGGTATACCTAACCTAATAGGAGGGGGAGAGGGGTACAATCCCCCCCCCCCTTCTACCCCCATCTGCCGGAGATGCGTAGTTTTCGGGGGGAACCCGTTTCCGGTTCTGTCACTAATTTTAGGACTAGGTTGCTTCAAAAAAGGATTTCAATGAAAAACTTCTTGCATCATCGTGTAGTTTCTGCCTAAAAATTATGAATCTCCAGACAAGATCGCGCGTCAAGAAAAAACCAATACAACGAAATAATTCTGAAAAATATAAAAACTAGCTAGTTATAAACTATTTTTGTATGCGTTTTTTTCCTGGTTTAAATGTGTTTGTGTAGTTAAAACTTAAAACCTAGATAAACGCCTAAAGTGAGTTTTAACTACACTATAAAGTTGCCAATTATATTGCAGATCTATAAATCCGCGTGGAAATAGAATCTTTGTTATGTGCTGGTGATTTACACCCCACTAGCTATAAATGAATAAGTTGTAATATGTTGTTGCAAATTGTAATGTAACATAGTTATTTCGTTGTAATGATTTTTTATTGATTGGCGGCGCTAGTGGACGCGCATAGCCTATGTATTTTGTAGAAAATTTCATCTACCTACTTGATACCTAGTAAGTAAAATATTTAAAATTAAATCACCTTTTTTTATAGTAATAGTAATAGTTTATTTGGAACAAGTTACATTGTTACACTTACTGCCGTACTCACGGCCGAATACTCAAACGCTTCTTAGCTAAAATCTTAAGTTAAGGTCTCCTTAACTTTAAGGAAGCTGTCAGTTACATAGAGTTTCTGTCAAATCTGACAACTTTTTTGAATTTAAGGTGGCCTTAACTTTAAGTAACGTTTGAGTATTTGGCCGTCAGAGACGTCAATTAAGTTTAATGCTTCATTAAGTATCGTGTCATCTTATACTATCACTATGGAAAAGAAAGAGATAGCAACAATTTTAATGAAACATTAAACTTAATTGACGTCTCTGAGTCTGGCCGTTAGTATTGTACGTTAATGATCGCAAAAATTATAAAAACTGTGTCGCAGCACTAACGCCCATCTCCGGTAATAACAGGGACAGCGTTCCAATAAATAAGTAACTTTTCTCACTTATGCTCTGAAATCTTATCATTCCATTTGAAAAAGGAATGCGGGGCGTTCCACATTTCCGAAGGGGTCTGGTTCATCACATTCTAAATTTAAAATTCAGGCCAGGAATGAATTTTAATACTTACTTCCCGCACCAGCACCAGTGCGGGAAGTAGGTACAGTGCGACGATGATCTGGGTGGTCTGCGGCAACTTCTTTTTTTTGTTTTAGCTGTTCACAAAAACAAAAAAAGCAAAGGCACATTTGCACCATACAGCCATAACTTTAGTTCCTTTTTTCTGGCACGCAAGCCAATGACAAGACAGTTGATATTATAAAGGTAAAATTATTTAATAGGTACTGTAATAACGATACAATAAAAAAAATGGTGCGCACAGAGTATATTACTTTAAGAATAAATAAATATTACATTGTATTGTACCAGATTTATCAGAGACAAATCCTCGAAGTAATCTTGAATTATGTACAGCGCCATCTACCGCCGAGAAGCGAAATGAGATGGGTTTTTGCTTCTCGGCGGTAGATGGCGCTGCACGTAATTCAAGATTACTCAGAGGATTTGTCTATGATAAATCTCATTTTTAATATTAATTAAATTTAATTAAGTTTCAATTGAAAAGTTTTTTATTTCCTCGCATTTCTTGAGAAAAGCACTATATACAAGCCTTATTCTGGAAGCTACTTGCATTGCCTCGAATGATTAAAGCCCTCGCTTGCTCGGGCTTCAAACCATCCTCGACAATGCAATCGCTAGCTTCCCGTTCACGGCTGTAATGTACTATTGTCTGATACAGCCTAGGAACACACCCTGGAAAAGTACTCTGTGCACCCTAGTTTATGAAGGGTACATACCGTGGCACCTGACCAGTGATTCTCTCCTTTCCCACTCCTTCTCTTATCGTCATCCCTCTCCCCGATATAATATTCATGATACGTCCAAGACTTTTCAGCTGTCGTTGGAATAACATCACATGGTAAAGGTGAACTTTCCATAAATCTTGTGGTCTCAATAAAATTATTTTAGTTTAAGTTGTATTATAAAATTATAAAACATAGTTTTGCTAATAGGTTTTTTTAAGTGAAACGCACTTTTTTAAGTAAATTAACGCCCAAAAATTAGTAAGTACCTTTATAAAAATAATTGTGAATGTTTGTAAGTAAACGTCATTTAAAACTCAAGGTCTATGCAGGTCTATGGTCAAGGTTTTTTTTTACTTTCCCCTATGGTCAAGGCTCAGTCCGCATTGCGATATCTCACCGCGCGTTTTTTTTCGCGCGGGTTTAAATCCGCGTATTGAATCTAATTAACACGCATGGCGAATAAAATTTCTAGCGATTTTTGTCAGTTTCTACGCAGTTCTCAGCCGAGAGCGAGACGCACGTAATGGACAACAGAACAAAAATATTGATTGCCTTTTATTACGCTACGGAGTAATAGGCGTGTCAAAAGATGTCACCAATACTGGGTTCACCATTTTACGGTGTTAAGACCATAAAGTTAATGGTTAAGACCATAGATATAGTATATGTTAAGACCTATGAAAGGGTTTGTCTATGTAAAATACCAAGCCTTGCGAGAATATACCAAAAAGCTATTCGGGTTGACTAAATAAACTTTCAATAATTTACTACGGCTAGTTGGTCCTGCAGCGTGCTACACTAGCTCTTTCCCGCAGTGCGGTCAAAAGCATACTCGTACACCTCCCACAAACACAAGACATTATAGAAAAATCGGCTCAGCCAAAAGCACAGAATACATAATACTTAGTACAAGTCCAAAAGTGAGATAATCGCGGAGAAACATACGTATACATACGGGTCAAACTGAGAACCTCCTTTTTAGGGTTCCGTCGCCAAAATGGCAAAAAACGGAACCCTTATAGATTCGTCATGTCTGTCTGTCTGTCTGTCCGTCCGTCCGTATGTCACAGCCATTTTATTCCGAAAGTATTAGGATTACACAGTTGAAACTTAGTAGGTAGATGTATTCTGTTAACCGCTTAACGATTTTAACACAAAAATAAAAAAATAAAGATTAAGGGGGGGGGGGGCACCCATACATGGAACTGAAACTGAAAAACATTTTTTTCTTCATACCAATACGTGCGGGGTGTCTATAGATAGGTCTCAATGACATTGAGGTTCCTAAGACAATTTTTTCTCAAAGTCAACCGTTTGAAAGATAAACACTGCCAAAGTGGTAAAATGTGCGTCCCCCCCCCTCTAACTCTTGAAATAGGTGAGTGAAAAATCTAAAAAAAATACATGCTATAGATCTTCATAAAAACTTTCACTGAAAATTGGTTTGAACGAGATATAGTAATTAGTTTTTGAGATATATCATATTTTCCAAAACCGCAAATATAACTTTGCCATTCATACCAACACTGTGAAAAACAAAGTTATTTTTACAGACGAAAAATGATAGTGGTATTAAATATAGTATGGTATATAAGGTAACTACGGAACCCTCCGGCGCGTGGCCCGACACGCACTTGGCCGGTTTTTTTAAGTCGGTTAAAGAACTACACTTAAGATATCCTCCCTCTTCCAACAAAAAAATAATTATCTTATTCAGTTCATAAACAAAGAAGTTCGGCCATTATCATCGAGGTAGTTCACACAAAATCATACTATTTTCGTGCTTTTTTTCAAGATTACTTGAAAAGTACCTACTATTTAACCGATTTCCAAATTTAAAAAAATGGGACCAACTTGGGAGTTTACCTAATGTAATAACGTTTGAATCATTTCAATCGGTCCAGCCGTCTTTGAGTAATCGGTGGACAATGGACATACAAAAAAAAAACAAATTTACAGATGAACAGATAACCTCCTCCTTTTTTGGAAGTCGGTAATAAAGAAACATGCAAATTCATGTACCTATACCTATTTATGTTTTCCTTTTTCAATGATAATTACTTTAAATCATAATATCATTATTGAAAGATCAATAAACTAGGACACAGATTGGTCTTAAAAATAAAACATATTTTTTATTTGCTTTTATTTTATCAAAGTCGTATATAAAAGATTTCATAGATCTCCGTTAATAAAAATACATATAAATCTTTAGATAATTAACATTACCTACCTATATCACATATCGTTAGAATAATTGGTTTCAAAAACAATTTCTTAAACTAAACCAAAATAATTATTTGCTGTTTTATACATTGAGGTATTAAGTACTATCGCGAATTTATATTGTTCGTTGTTCGTTGATGTTATAAGCAGCAATTGCATCTCATACAGCTGGTTTTTGCTCTCTCGAAGTAAGTGTACTCCTGAAAAGAAGGTTCTTGATTAAGTTTTATTTTTATAGAATACCTAATTTGTTGCGTAAATATAGGTTTCTTGATTCTATCGAATCTGACCATTGAGTTACATGGGTACACACTCGACTCACTCTAGCTAGAGAGTGTAGTCGGTAAACTCCTCCAGACCTAAGAGACTCACGATGGAAAATCAGCTGCGTCAAGATTTTGGAGTTTTGTAGACATAAAAAACATAGTTATATACAGACGAAAACATAGAAATGAAATAAGAAATAATTTATTTGCTTTTAAACGAGGTACACTGAGTATACGCTCAGCTCGCGTTTCCTAGGATGACGGTGCCGTCTTATTACGGCCGTAGTTTAGCGGCGTAGAACGTTGTCTATGTAAACAATATGGCGCGTCGTACTGTTAACATATAGACAACGTTCTATGCCGCTAAATTACGGCCGTAATATGACGGCACCACGCACCGTCATCCTAGGAAACCCTAGCTTTAGCCATCAGCAATAGCATGCAATATTTACAAGGTAATGTTAAACATATAGAAATAATAAAGAATCTCCTCTTTTTGAAGTCGGTTAAAAATGAGCTCCATACTGTTTGAAATGTCGGGTTAACAATGTGTGCATCTCATCGATTGCTTGCTGCTGCTGCATCTGCTATGGTATAAATCTTTGCTACATCGAAAATATGAAAAAAAATATCAAAGATAATTATATGGAAACGGTTGATTTATTGGCTTACCAGTAAAAATGCGGCAGCTAATAAGAGCGCTTTGTGCTTTGGCTGAACGGCAATATCGGGGAAGTATACCGAGGTGGTGAAGCTGTTCAGGTCACGGTCCCAGCCGTGGGCTATTTTGCCGACTATTCGCAAAGAATCTCTGGTCAGTATCTGTAAGGAAATATAATAATTCCATGATTCAGTGTAAGGTAAAGTACCTAGTCAGAGTAAAATCAAGAGATACGTAAACCTGTAACTTGAGAAAAGTTTCGTGAGGTGGATGATTGATTATTAAATAAACGTCTACGCCGTTATTGGAGTTTTTTCCCGATCGATCCAGCCAGAAGTACGAGAAGTTTGCATAGTTAATATTTGAAATGAAAATTTCGTTGTAAGTAGGTACTACTGGCTCGCCGGTTTTCTGTTACAACCTGCCTATCTATTCTCTAATTTCAAAATCTATCGCAATCGCTTTCAGGATACATTGATGATTCTTTTTGGCACAAATAAAAACTTACCAAAGAAATGTAGCAATGTGTCACATCCATCGCTGTCAAATGAAAGCGATTGCGATAAAATTTTAAATTAGTCAATTAGCCCCCCGGAAGCACAGATTAAATAATAGTTACTACGTCTAGAAAGTAGAGAAGGACATTTCTTCCCACCACGTAGGGATCTTTACATGTTTTTTTTCGCTTCATCTATTCTCGCTCATCACCGTCCCATGCGCCACAGTGACCACTCGCAATGTACCAACCTTGAACTCGGACAATAGTAAAGCGCTCCGTTGCACAGCAGCGGGACCCTCGATAGTGAAGAGGATCTCGTCGCTGGCCCCCTTCACCAGGAAGAACGGCACCATCCAGGTCCAACGTTGCTGAATCCGGCCCACGTAGTCACCAGGCGGTGTTATTACTCTCATGTCCTGTTAAATAATTATAGGTAAGTAGGTAGTATATCAGTTCCTATAGCACTCAATTACAAGCTTTTCTTAGTTTGGGGTTAGATGGCGCTGTGTGAAATTTTAAAAGAAAAAAAAACATCACCGTCTAGTCAAACCGGGGGAATATAATTTATATGCAATTCAGAAATATTTTTATAACTCTGCAATTGCATGAAGGAATTCCTACTAAATTATCGAACCCATAAAAAGCAATTCATCAATGTGATTAGACTATAGTCTATTTGCTAATATCAACAATGAGTATCCTCAGTCCAGTGGCTTAGGATGCCGTCCGCAATAGTAATATAATTTCTCGGGCGGCTAAATATAAGTATCCAATGCCACCGAGATGTGGCTGCTTTATGACAATCAATAATTGGTTTCTTACCTGGAGCCTGCAAGGGAAGCAGCAAGAGGTGGCTGCGAGCCTCCTCTCAAGCATCAAGGCCTCCTGCCTGGTGCTATCGTGGAGGTGCATTACAAAGGAGCGGCCAGACCCGCACAGACACCTTACTGTGCGGTTGGACACCTCGCTCGCTATGTACAAGGACTCGCCTTGTGGCACTCGAACGATGTATCGATTCTCCGACTCAATTCTTGATATCACTAAAACAGGTAAATATTTGCGTTTAGTAACTACGAAAGTTATGTTTAAGAATGTGTTTTAATTTGGGGCTTCGACTAGCATTTGCGTTCTTATCGCCATGATTGCTACATAAGAAATTAATATCTAATTAGTGCAATAATTGCTAAGAAATTAAAACTCTAAAATCAAATTAGAGGGCCAGCGTGCCACTGTAATAGGACGGTTCCTTTTTCACAGCATGAATAAGTATTTTGAAAAGTGCTCGTTTCGAACTCGTTAGATTTTCTGGTCCTGATTTATGGGCTCTGCCAGGAGTCATAAAATTGTGTTTTGTGCTGATGGAGCTGGAGGCACTCTGCCTGTTTATTTTTTTGTTTTCACACCTCGGAAGAATTCTTGAAGCAAGTAAGCTTATAGTTAGGCAAAAGATAAGAAAATTAAAAACAACCATATTCTTACGGTCATTCAGCTCTACAGTTTGCTGTATCACGAGTGTGGTAACACCGATGAGGAAATCCAAGCCATGTCTGGGGATGAACTGTCCTCGAGGGTTCGTCTGCCAGTTTTCAGTCGTCACTGGCAATTCGGCTCGACCTGATAGGAGTGCAGAAGCCGCGTTCCATTTTAAGACGTCAACGAACTTATTCTCACTATACAGGGTGTCCCAAAACTTTGCCACATGGAGGAAAAGTACGTTTTTTGAATAGGAAATTTTACTGAAAGAAGACTTCATTTTGGTTTTGAAAGTAATTAGAACTGCAATCAGGAATCGCATAAGATACGATACAATAAGTACCTATATATAATTAATATTTCAATGTAAAATGCTTTTCAGTGTTATTCATTATTCAAAAATAATCCTAATGAGTAAACCTTACGATCTTATTCGGTATCGTAGAAAAAGACAGTTTTTTCCAATTTGGTGGGTTCGATTCTTCATCTGGTTAAGGCAGGTGATTTAAAAACATCTTTGAATGCAGTTCGAATTATTGAAAACTTCTTTCAGTAAAATTTTCTACCTTCAATATTTTAAGGTACTTTCTCTCATGTGGCAAAGTTTTGGGACACCCTGATACGGTGTTAATCAGGCACTTCAACGCCCTATTTAGAATTTAAATTACTTACCTTCTGATTGCGGCTGAACGTTGATTACTAAATCTGGCCTGAGAGTCAACCCATCGTCTGAAGGAACAAAGAAAATAAAATAGGTATGTAACCCAAAACATGTGGAAAATGTAAAGTGACACAATAGATATTTCATTGTTATCCGGCTACCAATAGCCGCGTGTGAACTTGCGACCGCCCGCGACTTCGTCTGCGTGGACAGTTCTTCTATCCCTCGGGAACTGTACTTTTTTCTGGATCAAAGGTAAGGTACCCTATGTCCTTTTCTGTACCACTGACAAAGTGTATTAAAATTTCATGAGGATGATTGAGTAGTTAAGACCTGTGCCCTGTTTATCAAAACTTACAAGCTACAAGTAAAATTTACATGAAAAATTTTACAAGTTCATGTAAATTATGTCTTTTTCCAAATAATTTATGCAAGACACTTGTAAAAATTGTCAGGCGGAATGGAGAGTCGCCGGACACCCTCAGAAATACCTAGGAATTTTCATTGAGTTTTTTACAAGTTGTAAGTTTTTTTTACAAGTTTTGATTTTTTTGGTTAACGAAATGACTAATGTTAAGGGTGAAAACATATTAGTCAAATAAACAAAAAATTGTAGGTAGCGTTTTATTTAACGTGTTTTGATAAACGGATTTCTGGAATAAATATTTTCATAAAGAAAATGCTATTTTTAAAAATTACAAGACTTGTACGTTTTGATAAACATGGCCACTGAAGGCAGGCGTAACAAACAAACAAACTTATTTTCGCAATCATCGGTACCCTATGTCCTTCTCTGTACCACTGACAAAGAGTATTAAAATTTCATGATGATGATTGAGTAGTTAAGACCTGTGCCCTGTTTATCAAAACTTACAAGCTACAAGTAAAATTTACATGAAAAATTTTACAAGTTCATATAAAATATGTCTTTTTCCAAATAATTTATGCAAGACACTTGTAAGAATTGTCAGACGGAATGCAGTGTCGCTGGACACCTCCGGAATTTCCATTGAGTTTTTATCAAGTTGTAAGTTTTTTTACAAGTTTTGATTTTTTTGGTTAACGAAATGACTAATATAAGGGTGAAAACATATTAGACAAATAAACAAAAAAATTGTAGGTAGCGTTTTATTTAACGTGTTTTGATAAACGGATTTCTGGAATAATTATTTTCATAAAGAAAATGCTATTTTTAAAAAGTACAAGACTTGTAAGTTTTGATAAACATGGGCACTGAAGGCAGGCGTAACAAACAAACAAACTTATTTTCGCAATTATTATATTAGCTAGGATTGCATTGCAAATCGCTATCGTACTGATAATTATTAATTTGTTCTTTTTGGCTTCTAGCATCAAAGATCCTCCATTAAAATAAATTAAATCAAGAAAATGCTTCGTCTTCGATCACGAGTATTGAATTCACAAACAATTTGAACATGTAAATCTAATTAATACAAACACAAAAAGTATTGTGTAGATCAACGGAGTAAAATATCTGACTTTAATCCAAAACATAAGTAGGTACACGGTTTATACTTACATACCATTGGTTACAGTTGAATTATCAATTCCGTTTTGATCCTTTGCACTATTCATTATGGAAAACACGGAAAATAACACAAAAAACTATATTTTTCTACACAATTTATGATTCTATGTTCTTTGTTGTTGCTTTATCGTAACATTCTGCATTATCGATGTTCGCTCACTGTTATCGAGCTATCTACAGATAAATCAGATTATGATGTGAAACATGCTTCAATCTGAAAGATATAAAATGTTTTTTTAATTAAAAACTAATGAAATGATGATAATGACTGTCTAGATACAAATCAAAAATATCTTCGAAATACTTGGGTAGGTACGTAATTTTAGAAAAAATATTTCCGGCCGCTCACTTTCCTAGTATTTTGTTAGATGTTATATTTTATTCGATACTGTTCGTGACGGGTCTGATCAAATTATTGTTCAAATAAAACAAAGTCGGTAAAAAGAAAAGTGAAATAAAACCACTAATATTGAAAACCATTTATATTCGTGTGTTTATTAGTATTTGAACATTTTACGAATAAAGTGATAACATTCAAGTTGTTAAAATGACTGGCAATATCGCCGAGTATAGCGTTATTAATAAATTACACCCATTAATTCTAGTTACAATCTTCCAAGATGTCTATTACATTTCCAGTAAACATGTATTGTGAATATTCGATTGAGGAGAAGTGAAAACGCACTTGAATATATTTCACAGAACTGAGAGCCAAATGGTCCGGAAGACTTTTGAGAGCGATTTCTCGCTCGTATAAATATTGGTACACTGCGCGACCAATCAGAGGCCCAGTGTGAACAAAAAGTATTTATTGTCTAGTAAAGTCTAAAGTGCAGCACTAGTGCTAAGTCGCATTTGTTCTAGAAAAAGGCATGCTTTGTTTTGTGAGGACCAAACAACCTTCTCAAGAAACCAGGTCTGACCAAACACACTATTCTTTATAATATTTCGTCACCACATCCTTATAATTTTAATTTAGGGTCTTAATTAAAAGAATAAGAAAATATAGACATTAAAATCTAATGAGTAAATAATTTTAATAATTATTACAAATTTGAATTTATACTTTGAATTTAATCATAGTTTTACATGATAAAAATTTTCATTTATATTTTAATATTATTCACGTAATAAAATTGAAAACACATTTATTACATGTAATGTAATACAAACTTACGTCAACACACTTATGTATGTAGATATACTTATTAACAATGATAAAATTACCATCTCAGTACATCGATAAATAGTACAAATCTCGTCATGATTATCATCAATATCTAGTCCTGTCCCGAACCTTTAAATACTAGATGAAACAGCAAAAACATATATAGCAAAATGTTCTTACAACGTTTAATAATTTAATAATACAGTATAATATTCAAATGACATTTAACAATGAAAGCGTAGCGGCAGCGTTGGTGCAGAACACGCCAGCGATGTAACTTTGGAAATGTTGTTCAATGTGATTCTTATCGCTATATTCGTGCGCGTCTATGGCTGGTTAGACCCGTACGAATATGAAATCGTTGCCTTATTCTATAATTATGAATAATCTTACGAGAACGTGATCGATCATCAATACTGTTGCTTATCCCTCGAGCATCGTGGCCGCGGCGCGCCCACTCGTGCGCCGCACAACTTGAGGCTTCAGTTTGCATAGGTTCGTTTTCTAGGGCTATATTTGCGAAATCGTTGGACAAATTTTACTGTCACCTGGAATCTGATTAAAAAAAGTCTCACTTTGATACCAGAGTTGTTGATGCTGTGAATTCAACAATAAAATTTTCTTATTAACTATTTTTCAGATGGCAATAAGATTTGGTCTCGGATAGCGCGCATACTGTCCCTTTGTTAAAGATTTATCGCTGGAGGGCCCTCTGCCAGCCTAGGTTGAGCTTCAAGGTGGCGGGTAGACAAGGACTAGCCTCGCACTCGCCGTCGAGCTCGTCTGCCAGGTTATCGTGAAGTTCCCTTAGTGCCATAAGCGCGGACCTGGCTGCTCGCTGGCAGCCCATGTCACCCTCACACGCAGTGTCCGCCTCAGACAAGAACACTAGGTCGCAAGTTGTTGGTGGAGCTTCCCCCTACATAAACAAAAAAAAAATTAAAACACGACTGCCCTGCCAAAAACGAACTAAAAAGTTTTGTGAAACAATTTTTATTCAAAGAGGTCCCCCCCGACTTCCTTTTATTTTAGTTCGTTTTTGGCAACGCAGTCGTGTCGTGTTGTGGTCGTGTTTTTAATATATTTTTAATTCATTTATTTTTATTTCACACATTTCAGTGACAAATTATATAGGTTTATATAGGTAATCCAAATCCGTTAGGGAATTTAGAAGTTATACTGGAATAAAGAAACTCACATAGGTACCCACATAATATTATGAACCCTGAACGAACACATTACACTTTCTGTTTTTTTGGGCAGTCATGTAAAAATTACTATTTTAAAAAAAATCACATCTTTATAGCACATCGTGTCGAATTATATCAGCGGGATATTAATTTATATTTTATAATAATGGATTGAGTTAATTTTGCTTTAACATTTTATAAAAAAAAATACTTAATACGGTAGAAATAAATTACAATGCTTACACAGAGATAACAAATCTGATGCAAGCTGCAGAGTGGTAAAAACAGCTGTCCACGATCTCCAGCTAGTAAGTCGACACCTTGGCATCGCTGGATTATCTTTCCCAACACAGGACAAGAACCGGTAGCAGCAACTGAAACACCAATACGAGAAATTAGAGAATCTACTTATTTCAATTTAAATACTAACTGCTCATTGCATGTGGATCGTACGTACCTGTCGACATAACAGGTGAACGATGTCTTCCACTACCACCCATGTAACCTTCAGAAAATTGTTCTTCGACTTTGCCATTCAAATAATGTCCTGCTCCTTGTTCATCCTCAAAATCGTCATTGCTTTCAGCAGTTTTAGAGAACATAGGAATATCATTTATTTCAACCTTTTCCTTTTTAACTGCGACTCGTTTAGTTTTTGACTCATCAGTTGGCATTTGTGAAGGAGACTGGTGCATTGGATCTGACCTTTGCGTTTGAAGACTTTGTTTAAATTCCTTAAGTGCGTTCCTCATTTTTTCCAAGCTGTAGGCGGCTGCTAGGCGTGACAGCAATTTTTCTTTCATTTCTTGTTCTTCCTTTGAATCTAGTTCCTCTCCAACCTCTGAATAATGTAAAGCCTCATCGACGATCAAGCCCTCCATTGTTTTTAACTTTTTGTCAATGTTGTCAAGCTTGGCATCGTTATCTGAAGCAGTATTCCGCTTATCATCAGAAAGTATTGAAACAGAACGAGCTTTTTCCATTTGCGACTCATTTTCTTCGATGCCCTTGGGCTGTACAAAGTTTCTTTTTACATTTGTGTGTTGACGAAAATTATTCAAAGGGTAAATCACTTCTTTATTAAAAGTGTCAAAATATTGCTTTCCCAATCTCTCTTGAGTTAAATCGTTGATAAATGATACTTGTTGTTGCTTCTTACGCTTGTCAATACCAAAGTAATCAGACCAATCGATAGACTTCTTCTTGATATTTATTGGTTTTTGACTATCACGGTGATCATGGTGATGCAAGATTTCTTCTTCTTTGCCGGACATTCCGGGATGATGCATGTAGTCATGATGATGCAAGATTTCTTCTTCTTTGCCGGACATTCCGGGATGATGCATATGTTCATGTTCATCTTCGTGACTAATATCGTCATGTTTTGTAGAATTGCTATGATCGTGAGTGTAGTTATGATGCACTGGTGTAAGTTTTGGTGGTTTTATTTCATGCGAATCCTCATCATGAATATCATGATCACTACTTCTTTTAACAGGATTTCTAATTATTTCAGTGTCTGGATCACCAAATATCTTAGACAAATCCTTGATTATTCTAGGATCTGTACCAGAGCTGCTTCTAAAGGCCTTAGTTTTATCATGCTTATTTTGATCGAATACAAATCTCTTCTTTTGCATACCAAAATTGTAAGGCCCACTGCTTCGTTTGGTAACTGGAAACCTCTTCTCGACAGTATCGTAAGTATATTGATCTTCATCACTAAGATCAGTGAGAGTGTCATCGTCTAGTGGCTGAAATGCGATAGCATACTCTTCACGCAGGTCATCTTTATCATCATCTGGTACTTCATAGGCATTGTAAGTAGGGTCGTTTAAAATATCTCCATGTTTTCTTCCTTCATAGTCGGGTGTAATAGGGCGATCAACATCAGAATCTGAGCTACGCTTTCTTTTGAAAGCTATTGGTCCCCAATTATCTGGATAACGTTTCTTTACTACCTTTTCTTTATATAGTTTTACCACTCCCTGAGGGGCTTGTTCCATATTTGAGTTTGGATGGGCTTTGTTATATTTGTACTTAGACCAGAGTTGTCCAAGAAGGAGAGCATATTCAGCGTCATTTTCAGCGCGATCGTTAAATTCATTTTTGTCACCCGCTTCTTTATTTTCTACAAATAGGTCACGAAGTCGTTCATTATCTGAATGATGGCTCCTTTCACGAAAAGCGGATTCTTTCTTATTGTTTGGTTTCTCAAGAATTGATCTTGAGTTCTTTTTTTTTATAACTCTATATTCATAAGCTTCAGGAGGCCTTTCTTCATCTTCTAGGAGCTTAATTATGTATTTAGGATTCGGTTCTTCATCAATCTCCTCTACATCAACAGGATAATCTATTTCTGTAATAAAATAATAGCCTCAATTTAATAAAAGCCGTAAAATATCGCAAAATAATTTAGTATTAACTATTAGTATCTATTATTACCAGCGAGATAGATAGATTTTTACTTTTTAATTTGTTTGTAAAACTAGAAAAAGCTTTGATTTAAGTCGTGTATCACTGAAGTCTCAAAAATAACACAGTAATTTTATAATGGCCACGGTCAAGGTTACTGAAAACAGCAACAGGAGGCTGTCCGATCCAACTTATTAACATTTTTACTACTTACTACTATTCTATTTGAAGTTAGTAAAACACAACATTATACAGGGTTATTTGTATAACACCAACAACCTCGCAGGAGTAGATTACCAACATTATAAACAACAACATATTTTGTTCTACGATTTTTATCATAACTCAATACATTCACCAAAAATTAATTTTCAAGTTTTTATTGTACTGTTCGACAATTTTTACGTCTATGGATGGCGGAGCGGGGCGGCCGGGGCAGGCGGGTCGCGCGCACCAGGCGCTCCGCGCGTTGCGCGTAGAGTTATGAACATACGAACGGTAAATTAAAATGATATTTTTTTGTATGAAAGTAAAATCTAACGAATTATCAAAAGTCGTAGAACAAATGTTGTTGTTTATGATGTTGGTAATCTACTCCTTCGAGGTTGTTGGTGTTTTACAATTAATAACCCTGTATTTTTACTTTCAAATTGCCAAATGTTACACATTGTCTGCTGTGTGTCGTAGCGTAGTTGTCGTAGCTACGTGCTACGGAAACTCGTAGTTGGGCCTACTACGATTTTCTTAATCATTAAACTGAAAATCATTCATACAATCTAATCTGTTGCAAGTACACGCAGAGAAATATCTGGCTACCTATACGAGAAAAAATGCTACTGTAACTAGAACTTCTGTTAGCAACCGTGACAACAAGACCCGCGAGTTGACTTTACAAAATCCATTCTTGTATTATTTTTACCTATCGGTTTATTAATGACAACTAGATGTTTAGTGTAACTGACCAAACCATATAATACTCACTACAAGGTAAATATCGCGCCTGTTACAATACCAATGTAATTGTAACCATACGTCAAGTAGACATTACTAAATCGATTGTAAGAACTACCATGCAATCTGGTAAACATACACACCTTTTTTTTTGAGTTTACTAAATACTTTGCTGTATCTACTAATGAATTTGTGTAACAAAACTATGTGAACTTTAATGATAACTATATATTTGTATTGCAACGCTAGCTTTATGTTTTTTGTAACAAGTACAATACACATTTTAATACTAGCACCCTAGGTATTGTTATAGCTACTATTTTGTATGCAGTACCTACCTACTGGTTTCGATGAAGCCTGCTATCTAGTGCACTTACAGTACTAACGGCTTTTAGTAGACAAAATACAATTTTATTTGTACCTATAAGTAAATAAAACTGTATTTTCTCCATTAAAAGCCTAAAAGGGATCCGTTGTTGGTACTGTCAGTTCACTGGATTGCAGGCGCTCCATCTAAACGCAGTCCATAGAGCCTTCAGTAAGTGTGACGTCTTTAAAAAAATATAAAAAATGCCTTTTTCAATACAATATCCAAAGACTCCGACTATCTAGTACTTACTTATCATAATAAAAATAAGTCAAACGCAGAGTTAATAAAGTTAATACTAAGTTCAACAGGTGTTAGAAATGTTAGAATCATATAAATTGAGATTATTGGCATTTTGTTAAGACGTCGCACGCGCTACGGCTCCATAGGTATGTTTAGGTTTCCTGGAATCAAAAATAAAATATCAAGTACATAAAAAAATTACATTTATTTGCAAAATTATTGTAATAATTCTTCTCAATATTATCCTTTTTGAATACTTCAGTTATTTCTTGTGCTTTTGTAAGTAGTATAGAACTGTCTATTCTTTTATTTGGTTCTGATTCCATTAGGTCTTTTATTATTATATTGCAGACTTTTCTTCTCCTATTATTTGATGATTTGCCTTGTTCTGAATATAAATTTAGCAGGCCCCGTCCTTTGTTCGATTTTAAGAGTAATTTTCTCAAAGGCTGAAAAAAGACACAAAATATTTATTAAAATAATTAGGTAGGTATTATGATTGTGATAAAGTTTTATTTAAAGACATCTATATTATTTACTTCTTACATTTAACATTTGTGTCTGTTTTTTAGGTCAAATAATTACTTTATTTAAATCTTTCATCTTACCGAACATACTTCTTTATTACATATTGTCAATTCATGATCCTCACTAGTGGTAGCCACACGATCCTCACTAGTGGTAGCCACATGATCCTCACTAGTGGTAAGCACCATAGTGATGTCGGAATCATTTAATTCCATTGAGGTATTATTATTGTTTAGAGGGATCAGAAATTCACTCACACTCCGTATTTGTTTGTGTTTAGGATTAAGTTTATCTACAAACACAGGGACCTGCAAAAAAAATTGTAATTAAAATTACCTACTAGTTAAATGCTTACCTAGATATATTGAAAATGAAGTATTAGATAAAAACAACCTGTCTCATAACTAGCTCTGATGGGACTCAAACCCAGCACCTGTTTCGCTTTTCGGGCGACTGCTCTAACCACTGAGCTACGGAGTCAAAATTGACTACGAATAAAAATTGCATTGTGAATGCATTAAAGTTAAAGTAATTTACCTTAGGTTAATTTATACTCGTAAAAACAAACCAAATGAGCCTAAGCTCAACAGTTTACTGGTAACCATTAAAGAGTTCCACCTTCCATCTGCTGGTGCTATCACCAGATCAGCTCGATGGAATCAAATTATTGTATTATTATCAGTATTACATACATTTGCAAATTTTCAAATTGATTGGACAGTATAACTAGGCTAAATTCAACTTTTAAGATTTGTTTACATTACATTTACTTACATACATAGTTACAGTTAAAGTTAATAAAAGCATGTTAAAAATAGGAGCTACTTACAGGGCTGCTGCTGGTAAATGGCATTTCTGGGCATTCTTGTGGGTTGGTTAGTTTGTTCCAATTGTCCAAGTTTTTTAAAAAATTGGCTCGATCTCCAATCGGATGGATTAATTCTTTGACAAGACTATACTGTCTGGCATCGACAGTGTTGATATTCTTATATTATTTACTGAAAAATCATAAAAATATTTTATGAAAATTATTATCAGTCATGTAAGAAAGTCTCAAACTCCCAACACAGTTGCCGTGGCCGAAAACAGCCGGGAGAACATCAAATTAATGTTATCCCGGCTGATCAATATCGAACAAATCACCTATGCAGGTATTTAAATACTATAGAGTTGAGTTAAAGAGGTACCAACTTACCTTTAAAAGTATCAATATATTGAGGTAAACCCCACTGCTGCAATAACTGTGGGATATCTCCATCAACGTCATCAGACATCACGTCAAATAAAGTAATAAAATAACTAACCACACAAAAAATAAAAGACCTAATGGAATCAGGCAACAGCAAATACGTCACGTCAAGCAAGCGCAGTCGAAAACACAATGGCGGGCGGCCTTCCGGCGGGTGGCGGGGGTGTCAAAGTCAACTGACTGTTTTTGATTATTTACAAAAACACAGTTATAGATAAACAGAACAAGATAATTAGCTATGAATACCACCTCGATTGTAATCGTAACATTATTATTTGAAATATTTTAAAACACGCTAACAGAATATCACGGATTACTACATACATTGTACCGTTTATATAAGAGTGAATAATTAGTCGTAGAGCTAACAAGGACCAAGTATTTCAAACTAGAAAAATTGTTACCTTATTTTACTATTCGATTCAGTAATTCTGTTCGTCACCAATTTCTCTGCGTGTACTTGTATAGAAAAGCTACGCCATCGCCATCGTTCGCAAGCCCTTAGTGGGACACCATGTAACGAAAAAACGACAAAGACTCGTCAAGGGCTTCTTTTTCTCCCTGTTTCATTTTGTTCAATATAATATGTTGATAAAGTCACAATAAAGTCATGAACGACGTTGTAGGTGGTAGTGTGGTTCGGTTTACGGTTTTCTCTCTGACCCGTGGAACACTTAAGAAGTTCACCTCAGTGTTCCACGGGTACCTTTTTGCATCCGTGGTCTACTCAATAGGAGAACCACTGGTACTAAGCTTACCTGGGTAAGCTTGCGGGGGTACGAACTCGTAGAAGGCGTCGTAGTCCGGCTGCGGCGCGAGTGGGCCGTGGCTGCGGCCCCTTTGACGGCGCTGCAGAGCCTCCAGCGCGCCGCGCAGCGAGGACCCGCCTCGGTCGCCGGCCGCGCACGCGCACGCCAGCCAACACGCGCCCACCACCCATATCCACGTCACACTCATTTTGTCTAATGTTCCTGTAGAAAATTAAAAAGCAGATAGAAACAAAAGAAAATAGTGTGTGACGAAAACAAATCAATTTTAAATTTCTTTATTCTTCAATGAATAGGTATGAATTACTTAAAGCAATTACAATTTAGAGAGTTTTTTTCACAGAATATGTAAGTTTTTCTAGCCTGTAAGTCCATTTCACGAGACTACGCTTGAAATTTCAGTGTGTTTGACACAAAAAAAACAATTACTTAAAGCAAATTAGAGGTTCTAATTTTTCTAAGAAAACTTTTACTTTATTTGAACACCAAGTCATACTCATAATTGAATATTTACTGCATAGGTAGAAAAATCGTTTTCGCTATACATGACGGCCTCATTTTCTGTCGTTAAAATCTAAAACGCAATTTTAAATTTTCCACTACGTCATAATCATAAACTAGTTGAGCAGATGTAATAAGTCTCACGGCAGCGCTCAGTAAATTAAGTTATTCAAGCATCAGCCACCGCGATCTCACAATAAATTATTTTAAAGAGTGCTTGCATACAGACCTTGAGTAATAATAATAAGTATACATCTCCATAAATATATAAAATACCAAATACAATATCAATACCAAAAGTTTTATCACACCAAACTTTTTATTGCTAAAAAAAACAACCTTTTGAATATTGAACTTCCTGTAATATTTTTATTCTTCACTAAAACAAAAGATACTGCGCGATCGTGTTTCGGGAGTAACCCTCCACCGAGAGTAGGGGGGCAGGTTGTTATTATAATAAATGCCAGTGTCCGTATAAGTTTCATCTCAGATTCCTTGATAGGGATTGGCCATTATTCATAGCTACCCTCGTCGAAATGATAAGGTGGAAAGTCGCGAAAAACCAGTTGAATAATTGATTACGAAGCCTTAAGTATTTTATTATTTCGAAGGTTTAAGTATGAAATTGCCGTTTTGTATGGAGAATTTTAAAAGTATTTTATAAATTACTACCTAATATTTTCAATGACCTCATAAATAATATTTGTTCCTAAAATAGTAAATCTATCACTTAAATTGAATCACCAAATAATAAACAGTCACCTAAATATTAATTAATAATTACTTTGAAATAATATCAATCATCAAATAATTAAATATTATGTATATCCAGGAGAGCCTGGGGATCTGTAGCACAGGTTCGTCCTATTTCGGACTCCAGACTCTCACAAGGACAAGAAAAATTACATATTAAATATTATAAAATGCACATATTCTAAAAACCTTGTGAGAAGTGAATAAATTTCTTTTTACTATTATTATTATTATTAATTATATTGGGTTTAAAAAAAGTGTCACTTAAACTAAATCAAACAATATAAAAACGTTT
This sequence comes from Agriphila straminella, assembly GCA_950108535.1. Lineage (NCBI taxonomy): Eukaryota > Metazoa > Arthropoda > Insecta > Lepidoptera > Crambidae > Agriphila > Agriphila straminella. The sequence continues at coordinate 4,213,075 of OX467306.1, read as the reverse complement.
ACCTAAAAATTAATTTATATCACTGAAATATAATATTAATTTATCAAAGAATTCAACTGAAATTTGACGATACTTTGTTGCATCTAAAATATTTCATAAGCCTCCCCTCCCCTACTTGTTTTTTTTTATAAAAGGACAGGCCACATATTTTGACTATAGCGTAGAGTTTTTGAAGTTATAGGGCTTGTAGAGTTAGAAGCTAGGCTCTAAATGTAAAGCCGAGCTAGTTATCAGTCTAGTGCGAGCCATATGGTAGTCTTGGCAACATTTTACATGAAAATATATTTTACATGAAAATGTTTTGGTGGAATCGAATAGTGCAGAATAACTATTGGCATAGTTTACAAACTATGCCGCTACAGTGGCATCGCTTTTTGTTGCATATTTTTTTAATATAACCCAAAATTGCAGAGAAAGATTTTCAGAAAATGCGCGAAGGCACTTTTTGAGCTCCTGGATTGAACTACTATTCCAAATAAATGAAATAAAAAAAAAATATAATTTTACCTCTTAAATAGTCAAATCGGCTTCGGAACTTTAAAATATGTATGGAATAGGTAAAAAAAAATATAATCAGAAATCATAAAACTACTAAAAACGCACATAGGTACTTAACTGTAAATTTCGCCTAGATAAATTAATATTATTACGTAAAATTTATGTCAGAATAATCTTAACTTCATAAGAAAATAGAATTTCATACTTGTAGTTGTTGTTTGTACTTGTTTGTCTTTCTGTGTATTTTCAAAGTTGACTCTGAGAAAGCTTCCACTAACTTTCATTTTGATTTCTAACTCCATAACTAATTCCTTTTTGTCGCGGAAACATACCTATAAATAAATTTAGTAGACCCAAAGGTTTCTCTAGGTTGTATCGCTAAAATCCGTAAAAATCGAAATTTCGACAAAAAATATAATAGATAGTAAAAACCGGACAAGTGCGAGTCGGACGCCCACCGAGGGTTCCATACAAATTTTTTAATACTTAAATAAAGACTATATTTTTATGATTTCATTACAAAATAATAGTCACTATAATAAAGGAGGATAGCACGCCAAAATTTGTTTTCTATAGAAAACCTGTTTGTAATTCTTGACTTCAATAGCTGAGACTGAAAAACATTTACTTATGATAATCATATTTGATAATACAAAGCACATTATGTTCACTTGACAGGTTGTAATTTAATTAAATATAGGTAGGTCAATGCTGAAATGAGTTTTCCATCTACGTGAGTGTTTTGGCAAATATTGTTTTAGGACGACGGAGCCATCGACAGAGCAACATGGTCACGAATGTTTGCTCATCGAGAAAGTCTGCTGGAGCAATTAAATTATCGTGGTTACTCTCTTTTTATGGGAGAAGGTGAGGCCTTTTTAAGTGACGTTATGTGGACGTTACGAGGTACACACATCAACTTTGTCTAGGGATACATGAGTTATTTTCATACAAACGAGGTAACTTTGAAGCCTTGGTTTCCTGCCAGGGATGTACCGTGCTGTGATCTGATGATAGCTATCTAGGGAATGAATGGAGGAGATTCAGATCGCTATACACACCCAAATGATCTGACCAGCATTCTAAAAGATAGAGAACATTTTTAAAACACCGCGAAAATAGCATGAAAATGTATGAAAATCCTGAAACTGAGAACGAAAATCACACCTAGACAAAGTTGATGAGTATAGTATTTATAAAGTAGAGTTTGTAACATAGTATCATACTGTCGCTTGTGTATGTTATTATGTTATGAGGATATAGGTAATATGATTAGTTTTACAATGTTGTAGTTTATGTAGGAAGAGCTTCCTTACTAAAAGTACGTCCACTATTGCTGCCTTTTTTAATAAGAAGTAAGCGAAATTTTATATGTAACCCAATTAGTTAAATTTGTATGCCCAAAAATTTTAAGATCTAAGTATATAAAAATACATACCTAATATAGAATGGTCGGTGCCGGCCAACCCAATGAACGCAAGTAGGTACGATATAGATGTTTTAAACGTCAATCGATTTACTGAATAATACATAATTTTATTATTGGAAAACCTGTACAATACGGACTGAAATATTTTGAAAAAATGTACCTAGGCAGGTAAGTACTCAATATTCGATTGTAATGAAACAAAAGTATAACTTGCAACTACCTACTTACTTACTTAATTTAAAGGTCAAAGTTCGAACCCCTCGAGATTCATGAAATCATAAGTGGAATAACTCAATCAATCAGTCTCACTTTTTCAGCCCCTCTAATACCTAGTTATAACTTTAAGTATATTTCTTTAGTAGCAATGTATTTTAAAGGGTAAAAACCGGGCGATAATATTGCTATCTTCGTGATCCCACTAAAGTACTTAATGGTTGCCACACACTCATAAAAGCTGGGTTAAACATTTCAAGCAATGCAATAACCACCCTGAAAATGGACGAGAGTCACATTTTTTATGACCTTCTTAGAAATATCTCATAAATATATATGTTTTTACTTGACTTGAAGTTTTAACTTTTTATTCTATTTTTTTATTTTTATTATATTTTACTTTATTGATTTACCAACGCTTGTTTACATTATTACTTACATAAAACAACTTTTACTTAGTATAAAATTAAACCAAATGTAACAAACACTTACAGCATAAATACTGCATGCAAATTTAGGTGTTAAACAAACAGGAATAAATAAACTGATTTAGGCAAATAATAACAAAGTTATAGAACTAAGTGCATATCTTTTATAAAATATAAATAATAATAATATAATAATAATAATGATTTATTTAAAGGCATAAAAAACCCAATAAATAATTGACGTATTTATCTAAGTGGGCATATTATCTAAAATAATTCTACGGAAACGTTGAGTGAGTCAAAATGAATATCGATATGTTCGCTTATACTGTTTATAGTTTTACAGATCCTAGGAATAGGAGAATTAGCGCCGAACACAGTTCTGTGAGGCGGACGCAAATGCGTTAATTTGCTGCGGGGGTATCTATTAGGGACGCGGATTTTCAGCCTAGCTAGAAGTTGGGGACAACCGATGACGCCATTAAAACCTTCCATCCAAAACATGCATCTGTTAATACTCTACGATCAGCCAGCGAGACCATCTTGAAGATTTTTTGTTGGTCTTTATAAGATATTCTTCTCTGCTTTTTCTTGACCAAACCGGCAAAGAAAGTCAAATGCCAAAGGAATAGCTTTTGTATTGTATCTTGCTATCGCAGTTGTATACAACACATTCTTATCCCACCCATAAAAGTCAGTCAAAATTGAATTAAACCGTCAAAAACAATAAATAAACTAAAACGTTTATTATATTTTCTTTTTTGTCTTTTTTGTAGGTACACGCCTGTTTACGCTAACAATTTAATGGGGTTGGTAAACTTTTCCAAAACTGTTGTGAATTATATATTTTCTGGTAGCTTTTGACTTTGGAGTCAGGAATAACAAATTGCGGAATTATATAATGCTTCATTTTAATTTAAATAAAAATTTAAATTTTTCATTTACAGCATAGTACAATAAATCACTATTACGGCTGTATGCGTAGATTATGCCTTTGCTCCAAAGACTTTCTATGTTATACTAAATAATATACTAGAAAAAATACGACTCGCACCAGATCAATACTCAGACGGGAATCGAACCCGCGACCTTTGGATATCCGGTCCAATGCTCTGACCGCTGAGCTACCGAGTCACTAGTGACATCGCCGAATTTCTTCTAGTATATCCTCTACTCTTACGCTGCAAGCCAGCGTTATTTCACCAATATGAGGAATTACCTCGACATTCAATTGAAATATCTTTCCAGATATTTGGCAATCGATTAAGATGAAATAGCTATATAATTTTTAAATTTGAGATTTTTGCATTCACAATGCTATTTTTACACAATACTAAATAATATACTAGAAAAAATACGACTCGCACCAGATCAATACTCAGACGGGAATCGAACCCGCGACCTTTGGATATCCGGTCCAATGCTCTGACCGCTGAGCTACCGAGTCACTAGTGACATCGCCGAATTTCTTCTAGTATATCCTCTACTCTTACGCTGCAAGCCAGCGTTATTTCACCAATGTGAGGAATTACCTCGACATTCAATTGAAATATCTTTCCAGATATTTGGCAATCGATTAAGATGAAATAGTGACATCGCCGAATTTCTTCTAGTATATCCTTGGCTTGCAGCGTAAGAGTAGAGGATATACTAGAAGAAATTCGGCGATGTCACTAGTGACTCGGTAGCTCAGCGGTCAGAGCATTGGACCGGATATCCAAAGGTCGCGGGTTCGATTCCCGTCTGAGTATTGATCTGGTGCGAGTCGTATTTTTTCTAGTATATTATTTAGTATTGTGTAAAAATAGCATTGTGAATGCAAAAATCTCAAATTTAAAAACTTTCTATGTTGTTGCTCAAAAAAAAAAACAAAGGTATGATTACTCTTTGTCACTGTCTGTCAAATCTGTCAATCAGATTTTTAAATCAGTAAATGCAAAGGAACTTCGTGTTCAGCCGTATGTTTGATATTTTATCGCGATAATAATATAATAAAATATATTTAGTTAACAAGGTAAAATAAAAAAATTATAATATTATTTTCTTTATTCTTCAAACTTGTGCTATCAAAAAAAAAATTAAAACAATTCTTTTCGAAAAAGTTTACCAACCCCAATTATTTTGGGTAAGTATGTATTTATATTCATGTTTTCAAACAGCCGCGTCGAAAAATCTCATTAACTTACATCAAGGTTCAATTAACATCAAACACGTATTTACAAAATGATTGCCATAAAATAATTTATTGAAACTGATTACGTCTGTACGAAATTAACATCCCCCTTTTTAGTAATAAGTAATTAGCTTTATGATAGCAATTTCCCTGCTATTAACTCTCCAACGACGGCGGTTTTCATAAATGGTAAACCTTTTGCTTTTTATTACAGAGAAATGGTTGTTGCTATTTTGCCAAACATATTAAAAATATGCGTTTGTTATGGTGTACCTACATTATATTATGTATAAACTTACTTATGTAAGATTCATTTATTTATGTTATGATGAAATGATGATTTTATAGCGGGGTGCCTAGCACTTAGCCGAATTTTTCAATGATGACTATAAATAGACTTTTTGGTGTTCAAAGCTTTTTCTAAGCAGTTTTTCCTACTTTTGCATACCCACAAACAATATCAAAAGAGGATAAATATTTAATTTCTAAATGTCGATTCATGTAAACGTATCTAAGTAGATATTTTTTTTTTATTTTTTTTATTCCTTATTCCTTTCCTTCCTTTTTTGTTCTGCTAGATATTAGGATTCTGCATTACATCGTTCTAAAAAGGATTTCTTCGGTGCGTCTTTCGCAAACAAGTTTGTTGCTCATCTATACAAGAACTTACCTTAAAACATGAGCACAACAACACTAGGCGTCGTTTTCACACGTCGAATCACTACCAGCTTGGGAAAACAACTGGAAGCAAAAAAGGTGCGCGGTTCAGATGCGCGATGGTTAAGGTTCTGCGGGCAGCAGTGGGAGCCGTCGAGTGTGGAACCCGGTCTGTGAATGATACGACTGAAAGACAGGGGTGGGGCGGGGGTTATATAACGGGCAGATCGATACGAGGGCAGGCAGCGTCCATAGCCTGGAGCTAGGTGCCCACGTAATTGTTGTTTTTTTTTGCGCTGGTTAAGCTTTTGGATTGCTGCTCTTTAACAAACTTAAAGCGGTTATTATTATAAAATATCATATCTCAGCACCAGTTTCTGAAAGGTATTTCACTAAACCACCTGTTACGTTACTGAAGGTAATATTGATAAATAAAAGAAGGGTCAGAGAATAAATAAATTATTTTTTACCATCGCCACTCTAAAAAGTGCGTTTAATTCAACGATAAGAGTGAATAATATGCTGTTTTATTCACCGAGTGAATAAAAATAATTTGAATTTGGAACAAGCGCGCATCGTATGAATTAGGTACAAAAAAAAATAAAAGGTGCTGAAAGTATGGAACTATTCCATAGATAAAGATATAGTTCTACAATTAAATGTCAAAAAAAATCCCGCCAATTTTATTTAGGTTCTTTTTAGTGTCTTATCTTTGGGTTCTTTTCTAAAAAATATCCCACCAAATCAATAAGGTCCTTTTTAGTGTCTTATATTTGGGTTCTTTTTTATATATTAGAGGGAGATTAGTTGTTCAGTTTTGCATCAGTCCATTCCATCAGTCTGGTACGATCTTCAGTCTGTAATAATTCAAAGTCTATACAAACTGATGAAGTGGACTGATGCCAGACTGATCATGTAGTTTCCCTCTTAGTTAGCGTGGTTGTTTTATGTCATTGGAAAACTTATAAATAGTTTCACTATTTTCTAATGTTTAAATATTACTGATTACCTACGTAAATAATAAAAATGTGATAACTATAAATACTATAGGCATACTAAGTACTATAAGTACTGCTATTTGTTTTCTCGCAGTCAATGGTAAAAAGTAGAGTACACAACTCGTGAAAAAAAAATTTCATCTCGGTCCTTTGTATCCCTCGCTTCGCTCAGGATTCTACTATTGAATCCCTCGCTACGCTCGGGATTCAACTCTAGAATCCTTCGCTGCTCTCGGGATCCAACTTAGTCCCTCGAACTAAATTCCCTCTTTTTTCACTTGTTGTATAATCTACTATTATAAATACAAATAAAGGGTAAAATTTAGTCCAAAATATAAATAAAGGGTAAAATTTAGTTTAGGTTAGAGGATACGTGCAGGTATGATGCTGTAGAGCGACTGGAACGCGTAGAAGGCGTGCCCAGAGGACTCGCGTAGGAGGCGTCCAGTCCGCCAGGAAGTTCGTTGGACAGGCGCAATGGAGGCGCCAGACGATGCAAGCAAGGGGTGCGCTGGGGCACGCCAGGAGAGGCAGGCAGAGGGCGCGCGAGAAACACATGGGTTGAGGTCTTGAGGACACGTGTAGGAGGCTCGTGAGGAATTTATCCTTGTAGGGAACGCGCAGAAGCAAGCGCACGGTCATCTCCAGGTGTATTCGCGTTTGAACAGAAACGTAGGGTAGGAGTCTCCTCGACGTAAGACGCGTGGGAAGATGGCGTACGAAGTGCAGTGCAGATGCGTAGGTAAAGTTTTCCAGTAGTAATACTACCTAGGTGCCAGGAGGGCACGTGTCAAAAAGACTTACGACAGCACTTTCAAGACGGAAACTCAGTATAGACTTGACTTGACTGTAGAAGTGAGCCGTCTGGGCCCCTATTTATACCATGTACCCCGAATATTCTGCCATGTTTTGAAAATTATGAAAAAAGAGAGGTTACAGACAAGAATTTTATATTCATATTAAAATTATTGGTTACAGTTTACAGTCCAAAACATGGCCGAAATAAGAGTTTTGACATTTGGATAATAAAAAAGATATACCTATTATATAGCGTGTTTCTAAAGTTTATATTTTTTTACTTTCTTCTATACTTTATAATTTTACTTCTTTTTTCTATAAATAATGAAAAATGTGTTATAAAATGTAAAAAAAAACAATTTTCTCGGCTGTCGTAGTAACCGCTAACATGAAGTTGAGGTAGGCATCTTAATTTAAGGTTCCTAGGTAATACAGCAAAATAGCGCAATCAATTTTCCACTGCTGGAAAACGCTTAGAAATGATTTCATAAAGGTAGTATTTGTTTACACCGACACGGAAATCTTAATAAATCAAAGGCAGTCCTGATCTCGGATTAGAGCGCATTGTGAGCGTCGCCTAAGGGGTGGTAGGCGATATGGCTTCCAATTCTTAAGCATAACCTTTTAATTGAACGGTCTGAGCGTGCCGACGCAAATACGCCGCCATTCTCTACTTAATGAGAAGTTCGCACTCCTCGGCACAGCTGACGTGTCAACAATACTAAACCTCAGCAATACACTTGCGGGTCTTCTTGTTTTGAATTGCTTGAGTACATTAGTTAACTTTGTTCAGTTTGGTTTGCGCAATTTGGACTACGCTTGAAAAAGTGTGCAGGTAGGTAATGAAAGTGTTTTGTTCGCAAAACACATTTTTATAGGACTTCTTATGATGGAATCAAAGTGAAATCAGGCTAGGCGCACTCCGCTTCTTAGGTACGAAGCTACAAGAAAGTAAATGTGGTGAAATACGAAATCTTATGCTCAAAAGAAATAGGGACATTTATCAGTAAAAAAATACCTTTCAGAATTTATTTATTTTGTATGGAAAATCACATGATTTTCTTTTGAGCAGTATGTATATTCACAAGATTTTGTCTTACGAAATTCCTATAAGTACTATAAAGTCTTGATAAAATTAGAGTATTTTTATTTATAACGCCTCGTGTCAATAGTAAGCAAACTAGTCAACATCCAAATTATTGAAAAGAATATTAATCGTCTTGAATAATCCTAACTAATCCAACTTGTTGATAAAAGTGTAAAAATAAATAATCTACAACCATTGACTATTATAATGAGGAACAGGTTTGTATCCTATAGTTTTATTGATATAATATAAAATCATAATTAATAGCTATGAAACTTAGTGAAAGATTTTTTGAAATCCGTTTAGAAATGGTTGAGTTATTAAGGGTTTGAAGGAAATGCCAAGCTCAATGCAATATGTGCTTTATCATGTACGGCATAAGGTTCGCGCGATGACGTTATAAGGACTCCCCAAAATAACAGTGTATTAGCACGTTTTAGCTCGCATAACTTCTCAGGTTTAAGAGATATCGTAAAAATTTATTCACAGTCAATCATGTGGTGGCCGGTGGCATATGCTTTCTGATAAGTCACTAAACAAAAATCGTTACTGATCCTCATTGGATCATTGTGTCGAATCACAAAATGGGAAAATAACCTTGTTTTCAAGAAGCCCCAGGCTTCCCTCGACCCTCGTCGAAACGATCTCGAGTGTTCGGTGTTCCCAACCAATCTCGACCAATCAATCAGCGACAATGCTCGAATCGAGTTTCGGAACATTTACTCCAACTTTAGCAGACCGTCTTTTTCTGTTATTCGGATACGGCGGAATGAAATAATCCCTTCTTTTTCAACGATTCCCATTCGTTTTATTTATACAGGGTGTTTGGTAATAGCCTTATAAAGCCGTATAAGGTAGAAAAGGTACCATGCACCGGAAAAATATTATAAAGTTTAGGTACTATATTTTTCCGGTAAAAACTGTGGCCGTTTTCAGTTTTTTTAATTGTATGGGAAAATGCAAATGACAACCCCAGACGCAATTTGAAAATTAATCCCATTAATTGGCAAAAGCAAAACACAATGTAGTTTATTAGAAAAGTTTTTTTTCAAAATATGGTTGTTTTGAGTGTTTATATAATAATTTTCCGGAATGGTACCTTATACGAGTATGTATCTACCATATTCGGATTACAAAACACCCTGTATAGCATGTTAGTGATGTACGGTACAACAGGGGTTCCCAATAAGCCAGGGGTGCCGCCAGCGTATGCCAGCGGAGCCGACACATTCTTAAATTTTCACAAAAAAAATCGCTTACATAAAACAGATAGAGGAGTAAACTTTCAAATATTTAAAAAATCATAACGGTTTCATTCTTCGCATTGTGCATTCGCAAACTGCATTGTGATTTCTTGTTTTCCTAATGGTGTCCATGAGCCATTTTTGATGTCCCCACTGCTGGGGCACAGGCCTTCCTTATGGGTGGTAAGGAGGATGGGCCATAACCACTCGGGCCCAATCGGGCCGGGTGGGCGGATTGGTAGGTGTTAACGACTGCAAATGCAGCCGGGATAATACATTATTGGTCACCCATCCCATGACCGACCCTTGCGAACGTTGCTTAACTTCCGCAATCGCTGGGCCAGGCGCTAAACCACTGCGCCACCGAGCACCACATGGCACATGTAATTTTTAAATAACGGAGAAAACGACCAACTGAAATTATGTAATAATCATTTTTTTTTCGAGAATTTATAACCCGATAATATTTCGAGGTTTTGCTTTTGAAAGATATTAAAACGCATTAATAATTCCTAGACAGGTATAGAAACATGACTTTTATTGCGCTGTGGCGTCGCCGTACGTTGGAATCTCAGGATCTGTCGGCAGCGGCACGCGGGAGGTTCTCATGTAGAAAATATTAAATACTTAGCCGATAAATGATGTCTACCTTACGATAGTCCTAAACATATCCGAGAAGCCTCTTTAATTATTAATTTCATGGGCAAATCATACTAAATTGATTTTCAATAATATTTATTCATTAAAAATAAAAAATAAAACATCAATATAGACATGTTTACAGTAAACGAGTTACCTTTAAAAATAAATTACAATACTTTATAATAACACTTTATTATATCAATATAACAAGTCAAGTTAATTCGTATGCGCTTGGCTTTTACAATGTTAGCTACGTAAAAATAGACAATAAATTGTAAAGTAAAAAAAATATCTTTGTAAAAACCATTCGTCAAGCGACATTTTTAAACTACCTTAACTTCTCCGATACTTATGTATATGTTCCTCTCGTATTGTACTTGGCACTTTAATTTCACCGCACTTTGCTTGTGCGAATCAGTGGGTTGGCAAGGAGAGCCGCTGGACCGTGTGATCACTAGTGTGCTCACTGACGGATCTATCCAGATTGCTCGAGGCGCTTTTACACATCACTTACTTTTTTAGATCCAGCACTTAACTTTCTAAAAGTATGTGTTCTACAACTTTAGGATCCAGCCACCTCATTGTCTAACTTAAAATCTATCGTAATCGCTTTCAGTTTGGCACTAATGCTATACGTCTATTGCTGCTGCATTACAAGGCACTGTGACAGACTGTCTTTGCGACCCGGTGATGGATGTACGATTGCCAAATTAAAAGCGATCGTCGTGATAGTTAAGAAATAAAGCCCCTGGTTAGATACAGTCGATAATAATTTATAAAATTGAATACCATAGGGGTTGATCTCTGGAGAGTTGGACACTTCCAACTTTTGGACTAGGGCTTCTAAAGAATCATGGGCATTACATTGTGAATATGTTATTCTTCGTATAAACATGCTAGAGTAGGTACTTTCATGTTTATTATTTTTAAGAGCGAAACTTGAAATGTTTGGCTGTAAAAAAGTAATTAATGCTGTGTAGCGCACTTAATTCTCGTTTGTATTAAGTTTAAAATCTTACATTTGTAATTATCATGGCACTTGAACAACTAAACGTCATTTTGATAGCAATATGCATAGAGTACATTATGCAATACAAAGATATTAGAATCTAATATCTTTGATGCAATATGCTCAACTCGATAGCCTCTGTAAGATACCGCAACAACCTGACAATTTACGTTACTCTTTTATTTTAGTGCAATTCAAATTTGAAACGTAGAACCCTTAGATTAAGACGCGCTTCTGTTCGGGACGAAACCGCGATGCTCGAAGGTGAACCTATTTAAATATAAGTACGATATTCACAATGAAATTTTGCAGAACTGAGCCGAAAAAGATTATAATTCTGTTGCGGTATCTACTTATAGAGAGCTTTAGTCATACTTTTAGCTTCGTATAATCATAACTTATTACGAGTATTTATGCTACTACAAAAATATTGTTTGATCTTATAGCTTGTTACGCTTACGACAATACCAAAAAAATATTTTTATTTTTAACGACTATACCTAACTTAGAAAAACGAAATGTTATTTGAAAGGTCATGGACAGAATTTAAGTTAGTTAATTATACAAAGTTCTTACTGAATTATATAAACATAAAAATATTTACAATTAAAAGTTCATGAAATTGAATGTGGAACATCAAACTTTTCAAGGAATTACAAAATAAATTTTAGTTCTTACATAATTGAAGATGACACGTAGCGATATAATAAGTAACAAATAATAACTTAATCAATACTATATTAGCAATCATTCAGACCAAACTAGTGCCAAAAAAATAAATGATGGCCTGTCTTCACCGGGTATCGGTCGCTTCAACTTTCAAGTCAGCTCGCGTCAAACGCATGCAATATTGCCTCCAAACCGTGCGCTTGCCCTTTCAACTTTCAATTCAATATTTACTGCTTCAAACCGTGCACTTTCACGTTAAATTTTCTGCCATACATTCTTGAGAAGAAAGGCATGCGCTATAGCACACTCTGAGGTAAGCCTCTGTTGAAAGCGCACGGGCAGCGTGCGCTTTTGAATGTGTCAGATGAAAGTGAAAGGAAACAGGAAAGCGATCGTATGCATACACAACTTTAAACTTTCAACAGAATCAACTTAGCTAGATACTAGCATAGATTTTCAAATTGATAGTCTGCTTAGCTTACCCATTCATGTCAACACGTCTAGTCTGAATCAACGCTAATCATTAGTTAAATAGTAGGTTTAGTAAAGATACACGTATGAGACCGTTTTGTATAATTTCTAAATCCCAGATGATAATCCAAAGACATCCTTTATTTCTACGCTATTGATTATTTCATGTACAAACTTACACTATAGCAGACGGATATATTCAACAATTTTAATCACTTTGAATCATTGCATGAGGCTTTTTATCTGACTTAGCCGTCTATGGTCAGGTCTACAGTAATCATGGCACACCTTTTTTCTTTTACAGTTCTTCCTCAAAGTCCATCGCGTCGCCAAGCTTCACGAGGCCTATGAAGCTCTTTTCTGGCTCCATCAGGGAATGTCTATCCCCACCAGTATTTCTGACAGCCAGTTTGTCACCAGCTCTTAAGTATAGGGCAGCGGCGGAGAAGCAGGAGTTGGGCTTGTCGAGCCTCTCCGCGGAGTGCGAGGATTGCGCGCACTGCAGGAGAGTCTGGCGGCCCTCGGTCTCGGGGTTGGTGCGGTGCAGCACCCACGATATGATGTCGTGGCTGTCCAGGTAGTAGATCTGAGGAAGTTTGATTTTCTTTGTCACAAATCTGTATTTTTTTGTTTGAGGATTGGATCAGATTATTTGTTTAAAAAAACACGACTGCTCTGCCAAAAACGAACTAAAACGTTAAATAATAAGTGTCACAGTCGGGGGACTGTCCTGTGTAACAATTTTTAATCGAAGAGGTCCCCGACTCAATGGAAACTATTATGTTTGAGTTCGTTTATGGCAGGGCATGGGCAGTCGTGTTTTCTTTATTACAACGTGTTACAATGTACGAGTAATGCCGAACATTGCAGATAGGACCAATTAAAGATATCAGATAAGTATGAGGATTTTAAAGACACCTACACATCCAAATCTGTTTAGGCATTTAGAAGTCATGGTGGAATAAAGAAACTCACATACATACAATAATATACATGAAGCCTTCTTCTTTTTTTAGGCAGTCTTGTAAAAAACAGGAAAATCTTTTGTCAATATTTTTTCAAGAATCTACTGCGAGCATGGTGCTTGCTTTTTATACATCGCATATTGTTGTCGTTTAATTAAAGTATAGAATAGAGAACCGAGATAAAGGCCATCAGCCTCAATAATTACGGTCGTGCGTGGATGTGGGGAGTCATGATCCAGCTCGCCAGGTCGTTGTGGGGCTAGTCGTTTGTTACCTTATAAATAGTTTGAGTTTGCGCACGTAGACGAGACAGACACCGGAGTGGGGTACGCACCACAGTCCGCCGCACGTGAGCGTCCGGAGTCCGGAGAGCGGGAGTTGATGGTCCAACTCGCCGGATACCACATGCTGGACCTAGTGTTGCTTGTCAGTTTGGGTCATGTTGTTATATACCTGCACGTAGACGAGGTACACGCCGGAGTGGTGCACGTGCACGTGTCCGCCGCGCGTGAGCGTGGGCCGCGGGTGCGGGGAGTTGATGGTCCAGCTCGCCGGATACCACACGTTGTGGGGCTGGTCATGCGCCACGCGAACTAAGCCGTTGCCTGCAGCGAATATTTATCGTCAACAAAATTTTAAGATATTTCACACCAGCATCGCGATGTGGAATTTCTTAATTAGATTTAGGTGTTTATAATTAGTATGCGTAGGTACGTTTTAAGTTTCTCATTATGCTTTCTCATTTAGTAATAATTAAACTTTCAAAGAGCTTAATAAACAACAGCCAACACTCCCCTCACCCAGCAAATCAGTGAGACAAATAGTTGATTGACAGTTACAAGTGTATGTAACTTGTGAACCTATATGTTTAGCCACATCATTATGGGGCGGTTGTAAATAAGAGAAGATAATATGCGGTGCCATTTCAACATTTGTAGTTGGAAATTCTGCCGTGTCATGGCGTGTATTCCGTGATATTTGCGGTTAACGGAAATGCGGAGATTTAATGTTAGTACGTACACTCCAGTTTGTACGTACATTTAACGCGAAAACTTTTATGGGTGAAAATAGTGTTAAAGTTACATTTTGTGTGCATTAGGACATTTTAGGACATTTCTGAGCTCAAAAAACATGGAATTTCTATTACATGAATTACAACAATTAAGGGTTGAGACAGCGAACTATGAGAATACACGTAGATATAGTAGAGGTTTTCAAATTCTACTAAAATACGTTTGAGAAACTTTATCATCATGTATTTATTACCTTTGTAATGCTCGTGTATTTCAGGATTGAGATGTGATGTGTTCCCATGGAAATGCGCACCGATGAACGGTTTTCGTCCCTGAAATAAGTTTGTAAGAGTATAACTATGGGCAGCAAAATATCACTAGATTCCTATACGTGTTACAAAAAACCCTTTAAGCCGAATGTGGTAGATATTGTACAATGCATACATCCCCGAAAAATTATTGTAACGCTGAAAATCTACGCTTTTTTCTTTGTTTTTCTTTTCTTATTCTGCGTGCAGTTTATCATTAAACTGAATAATGGCAACCCAATAGTCTATTTGCGTCTAGGGTTGTCACTTTGCAGTTTTCCATACAAGTAAAAAACAAATTACACTCTGTATATTAATGAAAAAAATACTAACAGCCCGCGACTTTATCCGCCAGGACTTTGTCGTCGCTTTTTAGGACAGACACTTTGGTGTCATTCGTATTCTAGTCTACCGGACACCGCAAGGCAATCGAAGCTACCGTCAGCCATATTTACATATTTACCTCACTGTCACTATCCCTCACAGTCCTTGTAACAGTGTGCAAGGCAACATTCGAATGAGGAGCTGGTTCAGGCATAGGTAAGAATTTCTTACTTTTTCTTCTGCAACAAAAATAAATATTACATAATGTTATTCACATTAACTTATTTTATTACCCTCGGATTTTTCTAAGCTTGTTTTTAAAGGACCTCTACCTACTTTTTTTTAATTCGCATGACAGTTAATACTTTTTATCCACACAACGGTATAGTGCTTGGCCTTTACCTCACCTGATGTTAAGTGACGATAAGGCAGAAAACGTACAACACCCGGAATATTCACCACTGAGGAACTGACAATTTTACTTTAACTGCCGGAACACAACAAATTTAAACTGTTGTTATAGCGTCAGACTTAGGTAAGATGGTGGTAGACAGCTAGCTAGGCGGACTTGAAGTAAGTCCTAGATACCACCAAGTTGTTCTGTTCATCTGTTCCATCATAACTTCTAAACTACTTATATAATTTGACATAATATTATTATGTATCGTTAGATGCGTCTTAATCGTCCAATGAACATAGGCTTATCTTATGTAACGTCATATTAAATTGAATATGAACTAAAAAAAAAATTTTTAATGATGCCGTGTTGGATACCAAGTGAAAGGTCTTAATGGGCACTTTTCAAATATAAGGATATAATTATATATTGTTAGCTTTTGCCTGTGGCTTTGCTTGCTTTCACCCGATTTACAATCAGTAAATATAGGTATTTAAAATAATTATTATTAATAATTATTCTATTTTAGAATTTTTAAATGATAAATTGTAACAATATTTTGAATAATGATAAGACTTACCTATATTGACATTCTAATTTACTTGTTACTGTTTTTTTTTTTTTATAATTACTTATTTTCTATGATCGGATTATGCTTATATTTTAATTTGTACACCGTTTATGGTAAGACATGTTTGAACTTATTATTTTAAATGATCATCTCTGTTACACATGTTTTAAACAAATAAACTATCTTTATCTTTATCTTAAAGAAGTTACCTAAGAAGAATACCTAGTTGGTGGCACCAACCAAATCTTGGAATAATTATAACAATAGTTGTATAATCACTTCGTTATACATAACCCGTTTTATATTATAAATAACCTATACCAAAAGGTTTGCATAAAATGCCAGTATTTTCCTTAGAAACGTAACAACTCGAAGTGTTTATGAAGTCGCACGGTAGGTACAGACGATTATGCTCAGTTGAGCCATTAACAAGCCCTAATTAAAACCTCGTAATTGGTTGTAATTGACACCTTCCACGTCCAAGGACTGAGAAGGAATCGCATTAAATACTGGCGAGTGGTGAAGTGACACAGTTTAAAAAAATACAAAGGTTGAGGTTTGTCATAGGTCTTACAGAAAAGGCTCATAAAATAATAATAATACTACGGAACTTTTTCAGCAGTAGGTACTGAAAAACTGTTTTATACCAAACAGACGTTATTTTTAAAGCTGAAACAGTTTTCCAAAAAATATTCCAAAAAAATAATAATGATGAACTACTTATACTAATACAAAAAAAATATGTTTTAGTTATTAGAACGGGAAAATTATGACATGCCTCTGACTGAACTGAAAGCCCAAATTTTAAAATCATTGCGAATCAAATTGAAACTTATAGGGAATGTAGGCCAACGAATTCAACTTTATTTTCGGTAGATTAACACACGTGCCATCATTAAAAACATAAACATTGTCTATAAAATGTCTGACCGCTTGTTTTAGTTCTGAAACGAGCATAAATTAAGTCTCTAAATACTGAGTACTTCTTCAGTTATTTTTAAATTTGAGATTTTTGCATTCACAATGCTATTTTTACACAATACTAAATAATATACTAGAAAAAATACGACTCGCACCAGACCAATACTCAGACGGGAATCGAACCCGCGACCTTTGGATATCCGGTCCAATGCTCTGACCGCTGAGCTACCGAGTCACTTCTTCAGTTACTTTGGATAAATGGCTGTTTAGTTTAATTGCCGTATTTCATTTGCATTACTCTGTCTGCGAACTACACAAGGGAACAAAAAGCAGTTTACCGTATAAACGATTAAATGTTGCAAAATACGTTTCGGAATGAAACCGCGTGCTTATGAATATAAATTAAACGATTGCTCTTATTTTGCCGTGGATAAAGAACGTAATTTAATGTTATTTATGTTCCTTCTCACGATTTGATTTAAGTAGCAAAACATTATTTCATACCTATATAATATTTCATAGGATTCTATGTTAATTTAATTAACTTATAGGTAGGAAGAAGCTAAATGGAAATCGCTTGGATTAACAAAGTGATGTAAAATTAACAATTTTGTTATCAACAGAGATTACCTATAGCAATATGTTTTCAACACACTTGCTCGTAAAGTGAGCCTTATTAAATCGCTTTTAGGGCCATAAACCGAGCTATAACAAACGCGTGCAATAATATATAAAACACTAGTTCGTAATAGAATTAACCCTACAAAGTTAAATTAGTACCTTACTGCAAGTTCTATGCGAGTAAACAGAGCATTCCTAATTTAGCCGGGTAATACAGTTATTTTTTTTTGACAACAAAGAGGTTTTATGCTGCTGAAAATTCATATACATTTTTGGAATAAATAAATGTGTAAGTCCTTAATTAAGTCAAATAAATATATAATTATTATCAAATTATTCAAAATTCACAATATTTTGTTATAAAATATTAAAATATTTGCATTTTGTCACTTAAAATTATAATTATGAAGTATTAGTAGTAGGCTGTATGCTCCTCACCCCTTTGATCGCAAAATATTCTTGCGTTGGGCGTGTGAAAAAAAAACAAAAAAAAACATGCGCGCCTTTTCCCATAATTATCATATTTTGTTTTTGCCATATTTGTTGCTGTGTGATAAATTACTTTATTTTTTCCTCGCAAATGTGTTGAAAAACGTCGTATGAAACTCGTCAGCTCTTGCTTATTGCACACTCGGCTGAGTTACGCCCTCGCCTGCGGCTCGGGCTGCAACCCACAGCCTTGTGTGCAATGAGCAACCTAAGCTAACTTGTCTCATAATGTACTATAGTGTCATAATTTTGAAGAAATTTCCTGGGAATTCCCTGAAACGAATCCCTATTTTTGATGTGGGTGCAATTATTTTTATAAGTGCTTTAGCTACTTACTTTGGGATCGGAGCAATGTATGTGATGTTGTCAAATATTTATTTATTTATTTTATTTATAAACTAGGTATAATATAAATTGTTACAAATTGCACGGTTTCATTATTTCATTATTGGAGATGATGATAACACTTCTTACTTGACCTGTCGCGTTTTCCATACTGTATTTTACTTAGTTACCTACTTTTATTCACTTAATATATTATATTATATATTAATAAAATAACTAAGTAGACAGATATTGTGCTATGATGTCTTAAAATAACTTTCTATTTACTTGTAGTAACTAGTTACTTGTTCGTTCGTAAGTATTTTGATTTCGAAATGTGTTTGCTCTTGAACGGTTGTTGTGCAACAGCACCATCGCGATCGTTTCGTGATCGTCAATTTGACATTACAACGTTAACGACGACCACGGCTTTACAATACATGAGTGTCGTTATTTCTTTATTTCTATCGTTATTTCACATGCTAGTGCCCGTGTGCGTGGTTCTAAAAAATATCATAGTTTCGTTTATGGTTCACGTAGGGTAACCACGTAAGTGGCACTCAGAGTACCTATATTTATTAGTCTTTGAAAATAGGTCCTCGGCTATTTTTCTTTTCGAATAATTTGCATAAAGATCAAATATTTATTTCTCACTAAGTATATCGCAATACCTATAAAGTGTTTTTGAGCTAACAAATTACGAAATACTCTATATAATCTGAAAAAATAAGTGTTATAGGTATATAAGTCGTTTTACACATTTTAATTAAAATGTGTAGGAAAACTTTCCATTCGATACTTCTTATAAAAAAATAATACTCGCTTAAAATTTAAAGTATCGTATTTTTCATAGTCACCCTATATTTTTGACTTACAAGATTACTCTAACTCTATGGTAATGACATAGCCAAGACAAAACACACCATTCACGCAACGACATAAAGAGCTACAACCAAATGGATTGTCGTAAACTTTAATCTTTAAGCCGAAACAATGCAAATATTGTTTTAAATCAAAGGAACCATATTACATTAAATATAGAGACATTCATAAGATGCTGAAAAATGTCGTAGCGTGTATGTCTACTTAAATCTTCGTGGCCTCCTCCGTCATAGACAACATGTGGGAGTGGTCAGTCGCAAGTGCTTACGCAAATGCACAATTTTGACAACGATTTCGTAAAAGAGCACGAATTCCACAGATAATAAATACCACTATCCAAAACCTTGTAGTTATCGTCAAAATGTTACCCTTATTGCGTATTTTTCCCTCAATGTATGGTATTCATTCATGACTTGGGGGTTTTTATTAATTAATTAGGGAATTTTGCAGTTCATTTCGTACTTTTCCCTTAAGGTGGCTACCCCACCGAAAATGGCGCCCTCAGAAGTTTTTATTTATTAAGTTATTAGTAGAAAAAGATTTAAATAATGTTTAACGTGGAAGCTTTAGGGCCCATGTTCTAGTATTTTTAGAAGGTATCTCACTACATTCCCTCATAGTCATTCGCAGAAATAGATAGCAGATATGTAAAAAAGGCCACTTTTAGCAGTTTAAGCAGTTAATTATACCCTCTAAAATTACTAGACTGTGGGCCCTAAAAATTCCACGTAAAACATTATTAAAATCGTGTATCAGAATTATAATATGAAATAAAATTCACCACGGCGGCGCCACTTTCACTCAGGGTCCCACCTTAATGTATGGTATTCATTAATAACTTGGGGGTTTTTATACAATAGGGAATTTCGAATTTTGACAAACAGAAATATCAACATTATAGGTACCTATACATAATAGATACCTAGAGAACTTTATTAGGTACCTCTATAAAAGCACAGATAATATTATAATACTAATAATAGGCATATTTTGTCATTGTTCACCCTTTTACCAATGATATCAATTATTTTAACATTTTAGTGTTCAGAATATCTCAAGCTCTCCTGTAAAATAAGTCTGGAATAAGATACAAGTATCTAAGATAATTTGGTTTAGGGCAGCCGAGCTGTCATACCTTTTTCATTTTTAAATTTGAGATTTAGGATTCTCAATGTTTTTATACAATACTAAATAACATACCTAAGTACTATCCCAGCAAATTATACCACACAGATTTGTAATGAAACGTTTTATTCATGTAATACAAAATATAATTGATATAAAGTACTTTCTTTCAAAAAATTTCACAATGTACCTCTTCAATACCTTGTATTGTACTTATACAAGATTTTTGGTATACATTTTTCAAGAGTTTCTTCTTCGGCGCTATTAAACTCACTTTTTCGTAGGATTTTGCGATTTAATTGATAAATTATACGTAGGTATGCCGCTTTGGAGCATAAATCTTTTGTATCTATATTAATTGATACTTTTTTCTATTAATAAATTGTTTTTTCCTGTCTCTGCATTTGTAAGCGCTTTAATCACAAATCATTCTCATAAATTTTCGAGCTGAAACAACCAACATATAATTAAAACTTTACTTAAATAATAATTTTCAAAACTTGTTTGAAGCTGACATTTGCACCTGGTTGACACCAAATTGTCACTTTTGCGATGCAAAGACAAAAAGTCTATGTGGTAGCTCGTCGTTATCTTTACTTTGCGAATGTGCCTTTGCGTACCAATTTGACAGGCGGTGTCAGTTATTCATAGTGAAATAAAAATTCGCGGTATAAGATCTTAGTTGCTAGATAGAGCAACGAAAAACGCCGATAGAGAGCTTGACTCGCTGACTATATCTTACACTGTTTTACGATCACGATCACGACGGTCGTCAAATTGTGCTGTTGCGTAAGCCTGCTGGGTAGTGAAAGTGATAGCGTCACAATAGGCTAGTTGACAAAATTTCAATAACTGCTTAATATTTTAGCTTATTAGGCATTTTATCGAAAAAAAAAGGATTATTTATTTTTAATCGAGCGTTTACATTATAAATTTCGCGTTTTAAAAAACCAATTTTAATTTGGTTCCAAAACGCACAAGACTGTCATGGCGTCTTGAATGACGTCACGCCGTGCGAAACAAACCAAAGAGCGATCGTGTCTTCGTACGTTATAGCTAGTTTTTATCGTTTAAAAATGAATTTCTCATATTATAAGTACTGTATAGTGCCCCAGTGTGATAGCACGACTATAAAAACGCCAAACCAGTTATTTATATATGTTCCAAACAATGGAGAAATACGGAAAAAGTGGCTAAAACTTGCGTTCGGTTATTATATATTCTGTGGTTCGGTTGTGGTTAGGTTGCACTCGGAGTGTAGGTTTGGAACGCGCCTCCGGTAGTGATACTCGAAACGTCAAAGACAAGATTGGAGTTTCGCACGGCGTGACGTAACGCTTTCTGATTGGTGTTCACTGTCACGTGACTAAAGGTTTCATTTTACGAAATTTATTTTTTAAAAATATTATTAATCTTTAACGCTCTAACGCTTAAACCCCTATCCATTATATTTATTCTTAATGGAAACAAGCCTATTGTTGACATTTCTGCGCCATTACTTAATTTGACTATTGTATGGAAAGACCGTAAAGTTATTGTACTTTCCGTTAGGTATATTAACTTTATGGGAAAGACAGTTTTTTCTCTACTTCGACTGCTGCAGTTTTTTGCCATTGATGTTGGTTGATGTTGATTTTTTTTATTGATTGATTTTTTTTGTGTTTCACAAATTATTATGCATTTAACAGTTTTTTTTAAAATTTGTGCTGATTGATTTGTACATAAGTACAAAGACAGGATAGTAGGTATCTAAAGTTAAAATCTAATTTTGAAGTGTTGTGAAAATCAAATTAACGAATTCAAATATGTCAGTCACGTCTTGTAAGAAGTAATATAATTACATGATTGTATTATAAATTCTCATCGTGCACTTTGAGCAGACATCATTATCATTATATTGCTGCTCTGCAGTCTGCAGTTATAAGATTATTATGCGTTGTTATTAGCTGGTGTGTTATTTGACACTCTGTTGCGGTTGCATTCCTTTGGTCTACGTATGTCAAGTTCTAATGGTGGAGCTATTTAACTAAATTAAAATAAATGTAAAAAAATATTTTAATTAAATAAACAACATGCACCTATAACTCTTCTTACTTGTGAAGTTGTGAAACAAAACAACACAGTACCTAGTACCTTGATAAGTATTTTGTTATTTGTTCAAAACAATATAAACTTATGATGAAACAGAAAAGTGCTCATTATCGGTAGAAATTAATAATACCTACCTTTCCAAGAAGTTTCAGTGCTTACATAAAAATCTTGTAACTAAATAATAGTCGCACACATTAAATATTTAAGTATTAACAAATTTTCAGTGCTTAATTCTTAAGTACATAATACTCGTACACACCAAATATTTAATAACAACAAATGATAATGATACACTACTCTAATAATTCTACATACCTACATACTACTTGTATTAATCAATCTTGATCCCTAATGTAAGTAAATTCTCAAAGGAAATCAATAAAATTAATACTTAGCTCTACACACAAAACTATTAAGGTTCATTACAATTTAATGTGTAGAACTTAAATAAGCATAATATTATGTTTACTTCTTGTATATTTTTATTGAAATCGACTATAGTTTTATATAATTAATTATCTGACACAATTTTCTTCAATCGCATCTTATTCTCTCACCTTTCTTGCTTGTGAGCCATTTTGGGCGTTGGTGGTTCGATCATCTCGATGGGGGTGTCGGGGAACACACTGCGCTTGTCGCGCCCCCCACTGGAATCTGAAGGTGAAGTGGGGGAAACCGCCGCCAGAGCTGCAAACGAAAATGATTATGTTTTTTATATTGTAAGGGTCTTGATTGGCATATAGGTAGACCACCCAAAGTCGATCATAGGATGGGTGACCAAAAATTTATTATCTCGAGCTACTCCGTGCTACGAACAGGACTGTTAAGACTTTGATTCCGGTTATACCATACCATAGAGCCGGTCACTCTATTTTTTTTTATCTTATTTATATTGTATACGTATTCCTACTGCCTCAGAGAGAAATGTTTAAAATTAGCAATTCTAGGGTTAGGGTCAGGTCAACTCTAGGTCTAGGGGATAACTATGGCAAAAGAATTTGCCGCCATGTCTATCTTCATCGTTCGAGTTTTTATTTATTTTATTTTAATCGGTTCGATTATTATGCGCGGTTTTGTTATACCGATGATATGATAATTGTTTAAAGCTAATATTTCAAAGTTTGGGTCAAAGTTATACCCTAGGGTTATGGGTAGGGGCTAGGGGCCTACCCATGACTCTCCGTAAACCGCATTTCCGGTTTATAATATCAATAATGGTTAATCTGTGGATTCACTTCACAATTTAGTACTTTGAAACTAACGGAGTCTGAAATATGGATAAGTACTGAAAGATGTCGTATTATCAAATTTTCAGACATGTTTAAATGTGTTTTATTGCATTGCAACAAATTAAATCTGACCAATAATGTTTTTAGAATGAATTTAACAGACAGGTACCTACTTGTCTTGCACGTTATCACGTTTTAGCAAAATATGTGTAGCTATATATATTGTATTTTGTAATACTCGTAGCATAAGACCTTAATCCACTACGTTTTAAGCAAGTAAACTACATATTCCTTATCTCTTATAACGACCGTGACGTGACTAAGAACGTTTAGGTCTGTTTATCCTGCAAATATTTGCCGCTGGATTTAATTCTGCAACCAAGGGTATTTCAATCAGGATCGCTTAAAAATTAAAATACCAACAAAGACTCTTCTAATTATTTAATAGGCGCCTATTAAGTAAGTTAAATGTTTTTAATATCAAATGCTATTTCCATACCATATTCCCCGCCTGTAGATCAAGTCCTTCAAAGTAGAGAACATTATAAATAAATATCTGTATCCGCTAAAATATAGCTTCGAGGATAGTAACAACTTGAGTCGATTGAATAATGATTCCAACTAAATGCGCTATAACAAATAGGTACTTATTGATTTTAAACAAAAGTCGAGCGAATTAAAGACGTCCATCTAAATTTAAGAGGTGAAATCGATTGAGGCGACCTTGGCAAGGTCAATGTGTCAGACGTCACCGTTAAGGATGTCTACATCACTATCATATTATCTCGCTTCTCCAAGTGTTCACATTACAATATTAAGATACTTATCTCCAGACCAATTTGTTGTAAGATCCTTTGCTAAATTGAGTTTCTGATTTACAAAGAAAAAATATTCTTAAATAAAACTTCTGTTTCTAGATGGTGGGTTTACGTACAGATTTGGGTATGGTGTCCCAATAGGCAATATGGGATAAGTACACAACAATAATGCTATATCTAAGTTTTGTAATGGGATTATCGAGCCATATGAGATCTGACTATGTTCACTTACAAAAATACACCACAAAACCACTTAATTAGCAAATACTGATTTCTTTATTTAGGTTTTGTAAATTAATTGACACAATATCGTTCATTCAAAGAGATAAAGTGTTCATTCAATTTATTATAATAGTTGTAATGTAAGACTAACAACACCACACAATACTGTGCGGAGCTCAAACGCGACAAGATATGGGAGTTGAAGACTGATAAACCTGGGTTTATTTGCTCAAATGCAGAGGGCCTACTACAAAAAAGAATCACGATAGTTGGACGCAATTCGTCATTCAATTTACTTGATATTAAACCTTATTCGTGAGTCAATAGTGCTACGGGGTGGGACGAACTTCGTACGCTTATCGCAATGCTTATTTGTAATAGGCCTTCAGGTAAACTATAGGTAAGATTTACATTTCTAGACCCTAAAGTAGTATATGATTAGCAATAACATAAGTCAACTCCATGCACAGATATTATTCCAAACAGATCTAGATTCTAAAACACCTTAAAAAACGTACCTAGGTACATTAATTTATCAACTTCCAAACGTTACCCGATCGGGCCGCACAACAATTGAAAATATTATCGTGTCTCATTTTCCGGGGCTTGAAGGATTAAATGTGCTGTATGAAACCTAAAAACGGGGACATCCCGTGAAATAATACATTGTTCAACAGAGGTTATGCTTATTCAAAATATAACGATGAAAATCAGAACAAAAAAAAAATCTGAACTAAATATAGGTATATATTTCGGAAAGCAATCGTTTCTAAATGACAGGCTGTCTTTAAATTGGCACAAACTACAAACATTGGTTGAGGCTAAATTTAAAACTTGTACAAATTCTTGAAATGTTGTTCGTTGCGAAGTAGGCCACCCTTAAAGGTGTCGGCCTTATTGCAACATTACTTTTCGTTAGCTGGTGGTAGTTGGTACTGTTCTGTTACACATTAGTACAATTTATGTACCCAATAAGATGGGAATGATACGATAGATTTATGTCTACTCATAAATAGAGATAGGTAGAGAAAATTATATGAGCACGTTGTCTTTGCTAATAGTATTTTGAGCTTTGTGCAACGACTACTGAAAAAAACTAAACAAAAACAGAGTGTAGCATAATAAAAAAACTACAATAAGATTATTAAAATTACAATGGTTTCATTTGCAGCATTTCCAAGATTCATTTCAAAACGTCAGATTGCACAACGCACAATTTTATTTCAATTGAAATTCATCAAAATCCTTTAAATACGTTGTAAACTGTTGCAATAAAGTTTCATAACTTAATCTTGTTCCAGAAAACTTACAAAGTTAAAATAACTTACCAGTACTTTTAAAACTTCCCCAGCAATCGAAACCTTTAGCTCCCTATAGAATGTTACTTTAGAAGGTCCTACTAGAATAATAAAATTGTAAGCTACGCGACGAAGCAAATTGGAAAATAAAAGAGGAATGTTTCGAAATAAATTACTAAACGACAGTCATCATGAAAACTAAACTTTGATCTATGAGACCAACCAACTTTTTGACCTAGTGATTGAAATAAAAATTACGTTTTCGAAAAACATGAAGGCCTTTTTAAAATATTTCAGTATGTGTTTCTCTTCAAAAAGTGGTGTAGAGAAAATATTTTGTTAAAAGTTTTACTAAATAAATGATAAGCTTGTTACCTATATCAGGATTCTCAGGGTTCTCGTTGAGCATGCGCTGGATCTTCCTGATCTTGGACAGCGAGGACTTGTCTTCCTGGTTGAACTTCACGATGGAGTCCGTGAAGTCCTCAGCGTTCAGCAGCACCATGTTCGTTGTGCCAGGCTACATAGTAGTGAAGTTACAAATTAACCAATCAATTGTACTTCAAGGGACATAAAGTTTTATGATAGTGGTAGGGATGACGGTCACAAACTCACAAATAATAAAATTGAAATGAATAAATAACTAACATTGTGAGCAGTGGGTGCTGGAAAAGTCACCGGCTCACCATATTATGTCACAGCGGAGATGTTGTTGCCGTGACTTTGTTTTTCAGATACAGACTATGAAAATACATTTTTACCCACTCACACAATATTCGGCACCAGATGCTAAGCATACCTACATCTGTAAGATAGTGATATCTTTAGTTTCGTAAGCGTCTGGTCTATAGACCAGAGATATCACTCTGACGCCATACATAATCCTATTCCTGTAGTCCATCAGTATTACAACATACATAAAACAACACCACACAGTATTACGGCATTTTCAATACGAAAGTCTGGCCTACTTCTTTATTGTTTATTCAAAACAGGGAATTTACTTACATATTTATTATTACTATAAGAAAACACAGTTGAGGAACTTTTCTATAGTTTTGAAGGTGTGGTCTTGTCTTTGCCCTAACCTAACCTATGCTTTTATAGACCCCGCAGATCACAGAGTTTCTATCGGCCGATACTTCATACTGATTAAACAAACCTAAATAATCGGGTTACAGAAATCTATGGTCTGAAGGAGCTTTAAGAGCCCGACTAAACTGACAACTGATGGAAAGTCTCAAGCTGGCGTAGCATGACGAAACCGACATTTTGAGAGATAAACAAATCATTTGTGTCCTTGGGGATGTCATTTTTGGCATTTAGATTTAGGGAAAATGGAGAAAATCTTTCTAGAGCTCTTCTTTTAACTAGTATATTTATCTATGAGCTATTCATGCTACTGGGTCTGGTTTGGGAGGTTATCATTATCAATGTATCTCCTTACTTTGCTGTTCTCCCTCCTCCGGTCGTAGTCCTGGTAGTAGTCCCCGCTCTCGTCGTAGAGGTCCTCGTCGTCGGAGATGTCGTCGTCGGGCACGGCGTCGTCTTCGAGGATCGTCAGCTTGTGCAGCTTGTCCAGGCTGCCGTCCTGCTTCTCCTTATCTGGATCCTTAGCCTCTTCTTGGTCATCGTCAGCGTAAATCTGAGGAAAGAGAAACGATTGTCAACCAATATTGGGGAAGCAATGATATGCTCTTCTTTGCTCTATGTAGGTACAGGGTTCATGTATGTATGTTAGTATGTATGCGAGTTTTTCTATAATATCTATAGCAAAACCGTAAACTATAGTTTAATAAGATTTCTGTTAAACTTTAATCAGAAGAAAGAAATTGTTTGTGAAGACGCACACCTTCGAATTGTAAGATAAGTTCAGTTATGCTATCGAGATATGAAAAAATGATGAAGATTAATAGTAAATATTTTTACTTCATTGCTGTTATTTAAGGTCACCTATGTGAAGAGGTCCTAACGTTGATGACCGTCGTCACTGACGTGCCGACATAAAAAAAAATCGCATTTGGCATTAGCTCGAATAGCATCATGAACTACTAGCCAAAGCAAGTAATAATATGGTTTACGTAATTTTACTATGTGTCACTCGATTACGTCACGGGAGCATGTGAAATGTTACTCAGCGCTCACTTATCGCGTCTTTCGTTCAATGAAAGTGTATGACGACAGATGCCGTGACGTTTGTGGAAAACTGCCAAATTCTTATTGAAATAAGAGTCCATTAAATATAGTGGGAAAATAGGAAAATTCGCAACTACCTACGTAGTGTTTACTGGTAGACATATAAATCACATTTCGTTACCTTTCTGCACCCCTAACTTTTGACAATCACAACTTCAAACATAACTCCAATGACGACCTCCATGGTGGAGTGGTTTGCAGGCCGGTTTTTAAGGCGTCACCATCTCTTGAGGTCCCGGGTTCGATCTCCGGCTGGGTCAATGTAGAAAATGAACTTTTCTATATTGTCGCAGGTCTGGGTGTTTGTGATACCACCGTTGTCTCTGATTTCCATAACACAAGTGCTTAGCAACTTACTTTGGAATCGGTGCAATGTATGTGATGTTGTCAAATATTTATTTATTTATATTTAACTCTTGATGAGGTGTCTATGCAAAATACCAAAACACATTAGGTGCAGGCCTATTAGTTTTGCGTTAAGAATTTATTATTATTGGTATGAATATTAAAATTCTTAGACGTTATAATTAGACCCTAAGAATTATATAGACTATCAATTTCGATGTAATGCTATTAATTAATGTGGGTCAATCTAAAGGTAACATGGTACACCTAATACAAACAAAAGAAGCAGATGAAATGTATTTCGTTTTGCTCGACATTGAATTGCACTTTACTCTTCATTAGTGTTAACGTCTCAACAGAAGGAACCAATTTATAGAGATTAGAAGACTTTAGTTCCGCTTTTACTTTATTTTTGTAGTACCTACCCTTCCTTACTAATATTATAAATGTGAAAGTCGTCGGTCTGTTTGTTTGTTTGTTATGCCTTCACGCCTTAACTACTCAACCGATCATCATGAAATTTTACATTAATTTGTCAGGGGAAAGAAAAAGACATAGGGTACTTTTTATCCCGAAAAAAAAGCTGTGTTCCCGAGGAATAGAGAAATAATTACTGTCCACTCAGATGAAATCGCGGGCGGTCGCTAGTTTGTTATATTTTTTTAAGTTTAAATACTCTGTTTCACCATACGAATTCGAACTACATATTCTCATTGAGTTATTTATTAGCAACAACAAACGTACCTACTATCAGTGTTTCTTTCAGGTACTACTCCGGAGGGGCACTGCCCCCCTGGAGCAGCCTTAGTGCCCCCCCGAAGAAAAAAATGTAGTGATCGACAGACGAGCTCCCCCGAACCTCTAAATTGCCCCCGCGGAGAATTTTGTCTGAAAGAAACACTGTCTACTATTCACATTGAGCTATTAATTAGCAGCATTTAAAATGTTTCTGGGTGTTTGTGTTCTTTTCTCTATTATTAGCTCACAACAATGAAATAAAAACTAAATATTATTATTATTTCGTTTTGTTTAGAAAAAATTGGCAACAATGTTCTAAACAATTTGCAACTTCCAGAAATAAAGCTACAATTTTAAACAACTTTGAAATCAATAACATTCCTAACTAAGCGTTGAGGGTTTGAAATTAATTTGAAAACTTAAGTGAAATGAAAATAAAAGAGTGGAGCGATCGATTCCATTCAATCAACACATTTGGATCGAGTGCAAGTGCGATTTTTTTTGGCTTCGAATCAAATCGCAATGTTTATTCCGTCTCATTTTGTCCTCTTTTTTGTTTTGGGGCATTCCTTCTGAAGCTTCTGGTCATTCAACTTATTTTGTGTGTTTGTATGACAGCCGTTTAGATAATTTATGGAAAGTGGAACAATAATAAAAAAGAGTTAAAAATATTTGACTCAAATAAGTCTTGTTTTGAACTTTAAATCGTGTGATGTTGGATTTATTAAGTGATTTTAAATGACACTAATTAACATGTTATTTTTTAGTCTTTAAAGCACACAGGCTACGTCACTCAAATAATAAGTATCTTTATAGGCATATTTTTGCGTACCTATGTTGTAAAATACTGATGTATTTCAAACGAGAAAGTCTGAAAGAAATTCAAGATGAAAGAAAGCGGTCCCCAAATGTTAAATAAAAACATATCCTGGCTCAAAACATGAAAAAAAATTGGATGACGTCGTGTGGCTTTGTATACCCCGGTTTTTAATGGTGTAGGTTATTAATGGGGTATTTATCTCTGGGGACCGGTTATATCCACGGATGAGTTAATTAAGGAAATGAAAATTTCTATATTGTCTTAGATCTGGGTGTTTTTGGCACCGTCGTTCTTTCTGATTTTCCTAACACTTAGCTTTAGCTTTAAGAATCGGAGTAATGCATGTAATGTTGTCAAAGAAAGGTAAATTTTAGATAAGTCCTTTGACTAAAGTTCCAAAGGTATATAAGCTAATAACAGGTCTGGCGTCAGTGGTAACAGCACGTTTGACCTTTGTACTTTCAATTATGCACCCACGTGTTAAGAGTGACGCATGCACTGAAATCCCGCTTGTTTCATTCACTTGTGTAGCTAATAAATAACATGTGTGTTAATGCAATCAATAACAGCTCTAACTTATTTTCGTGCTCTTTTGATCCATAAATTATAAATTTAAAATGTTACCGCGAAGTAATCTGCAGCAACGGATTTTGAAGCTAGGTACTCAAAAACAAACTTAGACTTTTGATAGATATTCATGTTATTGTTTTATAAGGCCGTGGACTAAGAATTTTCATTGGATTAAGCTAGTTGAACTGTATAGTTTTTTTCAAAAAGCAAATATAACTTAGGAATTGCCTTGAGAATGCAACGAAAAAACGAATAATTCGACTGTCTAGGCCTTTCTTATATTAGATTCGCTTCTTTAGTATTTTGAGCTGGAATGGAACAGCCTTCCATAAGGTCAGGTAACAAATTCCTCAGAAAAGGTAAATTGCCCATCCGCTGTTAGGTCGCCTACGCTCGGACAGCACTTTCCGTGATTACCAGAATCCTAATTTATTGGAAAAAGGGCTGATGTGATACGAAAGAACCTTTTTGTTTAGTTGTACTGTTTCTTGCATATATTCACGGGCTTTATTCTCTACCAATACACCTAAGTGCGGTACCTGATGAAGTCATGTCTGAATTTTCCGGTGGATTAAAAAACAAAGAAACCAAAAAAGCGATCTAATAAAAACGTGGTAAAACGTGGTAAAACCATAACTGTTGTCAGTTTCTACAAAAGAGTTCAGTCACTTAATGTGAGTTTTAACATGAAGAAATGTATGTTTTATTTGAAGTAAGAAATGGTTGATGGAGAAAATCTCCGAAAATTCAAAATCAAAAATCCGAGATTCCGATGGTAAAATAAGAAAATCTCAAGATGTGGAAATTAGATGGTTTTCGGTAACTCAGCGTCACTTTTTGTTCGGGCAGATTCGTCCTTCAAATAAAAAAGGAAATACATGGAATTTTCCTTGAAAATAACGTGTCAGATAGGTGGGCTAGTTAGGTACGCGCGATGACTTCAATGGCGGCTAGCCAAAATGGCGGCGGTTCTGTGGAACTCCTCGGCAGGTCGGATGTGGACCGCTGCCAATCGCCACTACGCTACTTCCCTCCGTTGTATTTTCGGAATAATTTTAACGACAGTAACGTCCAATTTACAACTGTTGAATATTGATATTAGACTAAAAAAGATTCAGCGACACGACACGTGTCGTGAGAAAAACATAGTTGTAGTTGCACACTCAGTCATTGTTACTACCAGCTTTAAAGTAAGATTAACACTGTAATAAAAGAAGAGTAATAAACGTATACTATGTTTTTAACCGAGAAGTCGGTAAAAGTTACGAACCTCGAAGAAACTGCACAAAAGGAAAGAGTGATATTTTCTTAATAACTACATTGTATTAGATAAGTACCTAACCTAAGTACCTCTTCGATGCTTAGATTCTGTCTATAAGTTTTGAAACAAGGCTATAACGAATACTGTTTGTTTTAAAACTCTATAGGTAGGATGCTTAAATATGTTTTTTTTAATTTTTTGCCCGTTAACAGTGTAAGAGAAAAAAGGTAATAGAAGAATTTCATAAATAAGATGCTATAAGAAATTATAGAGCATCATTCATAATCACCTATAGTCGTTATATTTTGTTCCATATCGGTCAATGATATATCGGTACATTGCTATTCATTAAGCCTCTGATTGATGACAAACACGGTGTTTAAAATGACAATTTCATAGGATGGTAGGTATACAGCTTAGGTACACAGAATATGATTTTAAAATTTCTTGGGTACACCTAATGTAACTATTATTCTATTCTAGGTATTCGAATAATCTAAAAGCCAAGCGTGAAACGTCGTTTCAGTCACTTCGATGGTTGCTATCGCGTTTTTGGTCGTAGTTCTAACCTAAGTTTAAAACTTTTCCTCTAACTAAGCATATAAACGTGAGAGTATTTTGGCACTAAACACGTAAACAGAGAGATTATTCAATCTCCCTAAACCTGCCACGTTACATCCTAAAATTGTTTTGATAAACATACTGAAACTCATGTTGTGGTTTTGGGTAGCCGCACGATTTCAAGGAAACTACAGAACTTATTCACTTTGGTCTATATGCCTGAAAAACATTAAAAAGGTAAACTGAATCAGATAAAATTACGTAATAAATTATTTTGTTATTCACTTGTTTTTATTTTATAAAAGAGTGCTAGGAAAAAAACTAACATCCTTCACTACACCCTCGCGAACCATTTGAAGACTATACTAGCGGCCCCCCGCGACTTCGTCTGCATGGAAAATTTTTTTGCTATCCCTCGGGAACAATTTTATTTTTTTCGGGATGAAAGGTCCTTCTCTGTACCCCTGACAACGTGTATGTAATTCTTTATCGGGGTCAGTAGTTAAGACGTGAAGGCGTAACAAACAAACAAATAAACAAACAAACGAACTTTCGCATTTATAATATTAGCAAGGTAAGGATAAACCAATGTTCAATTTGGTTAGCAACAGCAACAAAACATGTTGGTAAGTAAGTTGGAACTTGTGCTTATTTTGTTAGCAATGACTAAAAATCGACAGCTGACAGCGACTCAAATAAATATAAGGTAAATATGTTTATTTAAATTACTACCACTATACTATACTAACTAAACTGTACTATACTTTATAGTGTCCGATCTTACATTATAATATTTTAATTAAACTAACTAACTAATTACATTGTTTACAGACCACAAGCGAATACGTATGTAATGTAATTCGTGATTCAATAATATGACGAATACTTTGATAAAATTCACAGAATGTAGGTACTATTTGAAAAGTGTTTAGGTACCGTATTATTAGAATTATAATGCTTTATTAACATAATATCCTATAAAGGTATTTTCCTTTAATCTTTGTCTACTTTACGGGCTGTTTTGTAATATAGCCTTATAAAGCCACCATGCAAACAATACAACCCTGGAATAGTAGTTTATGATACAAGGTTGGTAAGGAGGTTTTTAAAACGAGTTGACGCTTTATAAGCCCGAGCCGCAGGCGAGGGTTTATAATCGTCACGAGTTTTAAAAAACCTTAACAACCGTGTGCCATACTACGTTTTTCAATACATTTGCGAGAAAACATTATAGGTACTACTGAAATTGTAATCTATACATATAATAAGACTGTAAATTCTAAATATTTGTGCGCGAATTACGCAAAAACAGCTAAACGAATTTTGATGGATTTTTCACAATTTAGTAGATTGAGGTCCAACTTAAAATCTAAGCTATGTTTCATCAAATTCAGGTGGGTGGAACCAGGGAAACAGCTTGAACTCTCCGTAGTACTAGCTTTCATACACTAAAGGGGTCATTTTAAACTGGTTGCAATATTTTTCTACTGTCCACGCGGATGAAGTCGCGGGCGGAAGCTAGTAGAAATTACAAAAAACGTTCGTAAACAAAAACGCACGGCGCCGGCGTGCGGTAAAATCAACTTTCCGCACGCTGTACTAATCCGTAAACAAAAACGCACGGCGTGCGGTAAAATCAACTTTCCGCACGCTCGACTGTCATCGTAAACTTACATTTTCGAGCAACTGTATTGAAATAGTAGTTTATGATACAAGGTTGGTAAGGAGTTTTAAAAAACCTTAACAACACTCACTCTTTTTTATTTATTTTTGTTCAATCTACGCGAGATGTTTTTATAACTTTTAATTTAAAATGTAACTAATAACTAATATTTAATTCCTTTTCCTTTTTCATTAACGTTGCTGTCTACCGAAATATAACTTCACCATTCACTCATTAAAAATATAGTAAATAATACTGTAGCAAACTGTAGTGTAATGGACTTTTATAAAAGGCACTCAAGCACGTCCCGTTATATGTTATTCTTTTAGATTTTGCTCTGAGTTATTAAGTAGAAAAACACTTTTAATACTCTATATCAAATAATACAGAATCTCATTGAATTTGACATTTTCTTTAGAAAATGAAATCATATTTTGTTATGAATGTATTAGAGTAAGAAATATGTACATGGAAAACATTAGGTAACATTTTTATGACTTATTATTCCGAGTTTCTTTCGTCCGTTTTTGCGTTTAATGGAAATTATGCGAGTATAAAAACCATAGGTAACTATTTAATATTGTGCACTTATATTTCGTGGTGTGCATCTTGCATATTTTGTTTGCGGAAGTAAGCTACATATATTTCTTTTTTCAAAATATTTAATATTGTTATTTTAATAGTATTAAAGCAACAAGAGACAAAATAGTAGAATAATGTTTAAGCAAATGATTATTGAAGGTTGTAGGAACATAGGTATAGTTTAATGCTGAACGAAAGACATTAAAAAATATCACATACATAGTTTGATTCTTCTTCTTCTTTGTATCCTCTGTACTGAAAGTCTTGACAGCACTAAGTAATGATCTAATTAAGTAACTATGTAACAAAAACCCTGTCAGATACTGAAACAGGTGATAGTATTGCTAAAATTGAACAATATTCTCCAAGGAACATACCTAGGTCGAAAAACAATTTCTTTCCCCTTTCCATTGTAAGTCGATTAGCTGACTAATACAGTACATTTTGTATGGGAGTAGGAAAATATTTTATCGTATCTCTACTTATGTGTTCCATGGAGAATTTTGTTCAGTTTAAGCAATACTATCACCTGTTTCAGAATTCAGAATCTGACAGGGTTCCTACATAAAAGTTTAGAAGTAGTTATCAAATGACATGACACGAGCTTTTTATATAGATTATATATTAGATACTAAGATTTATATATTAGATACTAACACTATCTATGGACATCGTTTCCGAAATAAATGAATTATTATTATTTTTAGGGTTCCGTAGCCAAAATGGCAAAAAAACGGAACCCTTATAGATTCGTCATGTCTGTCTGTCTGTCTATCCGTCCGTATGTCACAGCCATTTCATTCCGAAAGTATAAGGATTACACAGTTGAAACTTAGTAGGTAGATGTATTCTGTTAACTTCTTAACGATTTTAACACAAAAATAAAAAAATAAAGATTAAGGGGGGGCTCCCCATACATGGAACTGAATCTGAAAAAAAAATTTTTCTTCATAC
The DNA here is from genome assembly GCA_950108535.1 of Agriphila straminella. Taxonomy (NCBI): domain Eukaryota; kingdom Metazoa; phylum Arthropoda; class Insecta; order Lepidoptera; family Crambidae; genus Agriphila; species Agriphila straminella. Next base: position 4,177,471 of record OX467306.1, on the reverse strand, counting down.
CAATACGTGCGGGGTGTCTATAGATAGGTATTTAAAAATGACATTGAGGTTTTTAAGACAATTTTTTCTCAAAGTCAACCGTTTGAAAGATAAACACTGCCAAAGTGGTAAAATGTGTCCCCCCCCTCTAACTTTTGAAATATCAAAGTGAATAATCTAAAAAAAAATATGCTATACTTAGATTAAAACTTTCAACGAAAATTGGTTTGAACGAGATATAGTAATAAGTGTATCATATTTTCCAAAACCGCAAATATAACTTTGTCATTCATACCAACACTGTGAAAAAGAAAGTTATTTTTACAGACGAAAAATTATAGTGGTATTAAATATAGTATGGTATAGTATAAGGTAGCGTGGCCCGACACGCACTTGGCCGGTTTTTTTTTTTAATTTTCTGTTTATAATGAGCTGCTGGCTGGTGAAAATCTAGTGCTAGAGAGAATCTCGTAGGCCGTTTAATATGCGTAGCTGAATGACGTCAATATTAATGACGACGCAATACCTACACCCTTCATTTGCGTAATTCACAACAGAAAAGCACAATTTGATAACATTCGCGACTGGAAAATAATGCAGAACAATATTCATTAGTCATTATCATGACTGTCATAAATGTTATTATCCATGAAACAAACCAGAAAAATAGTAATTGTGTACCTATGTCATGCATTTCATATAGGGTTGACTGACACTACATGCTTCTGGATTTATCCGGGTTAGCTATTATTGCCTTCTAACCGGACTTTCCATTTTCTTTTAAACTTTCATGGGAGAATAATAGCAGGAATGCTGAATATCTTAAATTGAATCACTTGAAAATGAATAATATGATTTCCGAATGCCCGGACTTTTTCGAAATGTCAGGTTTAATGTCTGGATTTTATTTCGATATGGTGACTGCATGGTGACCCTATTTTAATAAAAAGCACGTGCGGCATTTGCGTCAAATACGCTGACGAGAGAACAAGTAACATAATAAGTTCGTTGCGCAAATTTTAACATGATATGGTTAAGATTTCATTTTACTAACTTTGTGTTTGCCAATTTGTACAGAGTTGCATTTATAAGGCAGCCAAGAACTTAATTAAAGTGATGGCGTAATTAAACATCGTTTTTAAACGTGTTTTAATAAAAGGTCCAGCAATGGCCGGCGGGCATCGGGCATCTTACTTTATACAAGTACGAGTACAAAGGAAATTAATTAGTTAGTTAATAATAACTTTCTACGAAAAGTATTTGCGAACAAAGAGCAACTGTTCTCCAATTTTTCTTTGGCATTATTTTTCCGATATTCATGACTAGGTATTTTGATTAATGAGACAATTAAATACCTCCAATATATAGACCTTCCGAAACAATTAATAATAAATAAATAATAGTAGCATAGTAATTCTACAACTTTTCATGAAATAATAATAAAATATCTTGACATAAATATGCTCCAAGGCTCAAATATTGCTGCATTTCAGTTTGTTGATGTGTAGTTTACAGGTGTCCGCGCAAGAATGACGTCACACGAGTTCACGTTAACCCAGTTACGACAGGAATAGATGGGATGGGACGTTGCATTCTGATATTCATATATTTTAGCATTCGACGGGTGGCGCGTGAATTCGCGCGTGGAATGCGCGCTATGGCGGCCGCCGTCTGACGTGACCTTATATAACAGCCAGAGTAATGGAGAACTAAATGGAGCGGACTCTGCTCCTATTTATAACGAACATTATAAATGAAACTGGATGCTTTATCGACGACACGCATATTACAATTTATTTTTTACCATCGCCACTCGGAAAAGTGCGTTTAATTCAACGGTAAGAGTGAATAAAATGCTGTTTTATTCACCGAGTGAATAAAAATATTTTGAATTTGGAACAAGCGCGCATCGTATGTATTATGTAGAAAAAAAAGGTGCTGAAAGTATGGAGCTATTCCAAAGATAATATAAAAGCCATAGTTATAAATAAAATAAAAATACCGCCAATTTTATTTAGGTTCTTTTTAGTGTCCTATCTTTGGATTCTTTTCATAAAAATATCCCGCCAAATTCATTAGGTCCTTTTTAGTGTCTCATCTTTGGGTTCTTTTCTATATATTAGAGGGAGATTAGATGTTCAGTCTTGCATCAGTCTGGTACGATCTTCAGTCTGTAAAAATTCAAAGTCCATACAAACTGATGAAATGGACTGATGCCAGACTGATCATGTAATTTCCCTCTCTAATTTCCCTCCCGTGGTTGTTTTATGTCATTGGAAAAATTTAAGTTTCACAATTTTCTAATGTTTAAATAGGTATTACTGATTACCTACCTAAATAATAAAAATGTGATAACTATAAATACTATAGGTATATGTAAGCTGCTATTTGTTTTCTCGCAGTCAATGGTAAAAAGTAGAGTACACAACTCGTGAAAAAAAAATTTCATCTCGGTCCTTTGTATCTCTCGCTTCGCTCAGGATCCAACTTAGTCCCTCGAACTAAATTCCCTCTTTTTTCAATTGTTGTATAATCTACTATTTTACCATCGCCACTCGAAAAAGTGCGTTTAATTCAACGATAAGAGTGAATAAAACGCTGTTTTATTCACCGAGTGAATAAAAATATTTTGAATTTGGAACAAGCGCGCATCGTATGAATTATGTAGAAAAAAAATTAAACGTGCTGAAAGTATGGAGCTATTTCATAGATAAAGCCATAGATACAAATAAATAAAAAAAAAATATCCCGCCAAGTTTATTAAGGTTCTTTTTAGTGTCTTATCTTTGGGTTCTTTTCTAAAAAATATCCTGCCAAATTAATTAGGTCCTTTTTAGTGTCTCATCTTTGGATTCTTTTCTATATATTAGAGGGAAGAATAAGAAGAAGAAGAGGGAGATTAGATGTTCAGTCTTGCATCAGTCTGGTACTATCTTCAGTCAGTAAAAAATCAAAGTCTATACAAACTGATGAAATGGACTGATGCCAGACCAAGCATCTTATATTAATATAATAGAATATTAATATAAGATTCTTGTGCCAAACTGATCATGTAATTTCCCTCTTAGCGTAGTTGTTTTATGTCATTGGAAAACTTCTAGTTTCACTATTTTCTAATGTTTAAATACTTATTACTGATTACCTAACCTAAATAATAAAAATGTGATAACTATTTAATTATATAGGTATAAGTACCTACTACTATTTGTTTTCTCGCAGTCAATGGTAAAAAGTAGAGTACACAACTCGTGAAAAAAAGATTTCATCTCGGTCCTTTGTATCCCTCGCTTCGCTCAGGATTCTACTTTTAAATCCTTCGCTGCTCTCGGGATCCAACTTAGTCCCTCGAACTAAATTCCCTCTTTTTTCACTTGTTGTATAATCTACTATAATGCATTTTAAGATACGTCTCGCTATTAATAGTTATATTTAATTATTTCTCTGAATGAACTTAGATCTTACTTGGGTCTTATCTTGAAAGAGATTTGATAAATTAATGCACGGAATTAAATAAAATCAATACCTATCAGAAAATCACGCATATAAATTCTCAGACTTTAGTATTTGTTATAAGTATTAAAGATGGCATTAATTTTTCTCTTAGTAAATACCTATGTGTTTTTCGGTAGCTGTACTTTATTTAAAAAAAAAAAAAACAAAAACTTACATATCATCACCTACCTATTTCCTGACTTAGGTTTCAACGAATCTATAACTTGCTCAACAGGAACAGAAGACGAATAGGGTAACTATTAAACACATAACCGCTACACACACACACACAGTTTTTAAAACATCAGTTACAAATTAATGTCAGAGCTCTATGAAGCTTGATTTCTTTCAAATTATGTAAATAGCTCCTTCCGAGCATTGGGTGTGTTACTCAGTACTCTATGTGTACCTATCTTCGTGAACCCATTATTCGACATGGGTATAAATAGTGTGGTAATAGGTATAATGAGATAGGAAGTGCTTTCGAGATGCCATGCTAGGAGCCGACCTTTAGACAATGATGAATATTTATATCAGTCATATTCTGTATCGGCTGGCTGATGACATGGATTAACTACAATAGTGTATCTACCTTCTCTCTGTACAACAAAGCCATTCAACGCTAAACATGCTCTTCAAAATTGTGTGCTTACATAGGGTGTTTGGTAAGCCTAAATATTACGTAACATAATAGGACCATCAAACTGAACAACTTTTACTATGGGATCAACTCTGAAATCGCGAAAAAAACAACAAAGCTGTTTCATAACTACATTTTGATATTTTCGTCATTAATTTTTGTATGAAACAGCTGATTTTTTTTCGCGATTTCAGAGTTGGTGCTAAGGCACTACTACTACTTTTACTAAGGTAAAATTTGTTCAGTCACAAGTTTGATGGTCCCTGTCTAAATCTATCATATTCGGCTTTATAATTCATAATTAATTCATAATTCATTTATTCCATAACAAAATAATTTGTGTCGGAAAACATACAAAAATAATAAATTAAATTAATCAATTGGCAAGCATAAAGGGCATGTCAAAAAATATTCATGAATGTCAAATATTATTAGGCTATTACCAAACACTTTACAACCAGATATAACTAGTTTTCAAATTATTGGATGTTTATTTTTCATTTAAAGTGTTATACTCTCTATTGCACTCATAAAAATAGTTACACAAAAATAAATTGAGATATGTACATAAAGGAGGACTTATCTCTAAAAGAGATCTCTTCCAGCCAACCTAAAACGTGTTCGAGAAAGTGCAAAAATTAAATAAGAAAAATTGTTTAGCTTTTTTAAATTTTTCTGATAAATATATCAAACCTACTGATTGTACAAAAACTCTATTTAGGTCGATCGAGCAGACCGATGGTAGAGTTCCACGAGGCTAAATTCCTAACCTAGATTCCTTTCCAAAACATAATAGTTAGCGCTGTTTATGTTTATCCTTATCACGAAAGTAACACGATATATTTTAATTTCACAGAATAGACCAGCGGTAGTCAAACGAAGACAAAGGGTTCGTCGGGATAAACAAGGGTTTAATCATGGGAGATTAACGCCATTAGCAAATGACGCAGACGTATTAATGCCTTACAAGCCTTACAAAGCCGATATTGAAAGGATACAATTTCATAGAACGAAGATTCTACGAAATCAGAGCTGCGTAATACTACCTATACATACACCTAATATTATAATTTGCTTATACTGTGACCTATAACTACTTACCTACCGTGCTGGATGTGATAAGGCAAGATTGTATTTAAATATTGTTTATTATTGATTCATCTCCCAAATCTTAAATTAATTTTATGAATCATAACAACATAATACTTATATCGATCTCAAATGATTCCAATTTAAAATGACTAGCAAAATATTTCATATGGGTAAGGATATACCTACTTACTTACTTAGGTACTTATAAAATTCATATTTTTTTGGTTTCGTTCAAAGGATTTATGTTATTTACTTTAAATTATAGAATATATTTATATTTAATAGCGTTGATTAATTTGATTGACATTTTGAATTGATTTATTTAGATTGACATTCCATTAATTGATTTTTTTTTGTATACCTATACTTTTTTGCATGCTGAATGAACAATCAGCGAAACAATGTAGATCGTTGATTCTTTTTCCAACTGACATATTGTGCACCCACCGTGTTTCGAGCAAATTCTTATTCTGAAAATATGTCAGACGAGACGGTAAGGTATGCCATTTTCCTGTGTTCCGGACAATTTATTTTCTATTTAATTTGGCTTTAACAAATGATTGTAAAGTTGTTGTATAAAAGTTGTATAAACTTGTCAAGTTAAATAACTTAAAAAGCATGAGCTTGTCAAGTTATTTAACTTGACAAGTTTATACAAGACTCGATCGATATTATCGATCGATGAATTTTTTAAGACACCTATGTGAAACGGTTTAGAAACTTACGTTTAAATGTGGAAATACTCAACTCAGAATTGAGTATGTCGGGGTATGATTTTTTAATAGAAACAAGTTTATTTCAATCAGTTGTTAGTATCTGGAACTGGATTCTTTGGAGTCGCGATAACGATGCTGATGCCGGCAAGAAATGAGTGCTCATTACAGAGACTTGCATCAGTTAATGATGGATAAAAAATATACGTCATTGATATAAATCTCACGTAAGTATCGGAAAGATCTAAAAAGAAATAAGTTTCCACGAGTTATACTTTTATGGATCCAGACTAGTAACAGTCTTTAAAATTTGTAATAGTCGAATAAAAAACCAAAGGCAATTTGAGTTTTAATAATTTTCTTAGCAGATTATAATTGTTTCTATTTAGAAGTATTTGTGCTTTTTCATTTGATGTTGGTACGATGTTTGAATTTTAACGATCTCGTTCGACTTCTTTTGCTATAGAGTTACCCACAATATTAACTCATCAGTTTTATAATATGTCCATGTCCATAGTTATACCTACTTAATACTTATTTATTTTTAATATATTTCTTTACAACAGTTTCCTTTAGGTCTCTTAAGGTGTGTCTTCATACGATCGCTTTCCCGATCGCTTCTCGCTCCCTTTCACTTTCATCTGACGCAATCAATAGCGCACGTTGACCGCGCGCTTTCGCTTTCCTCTTGCGCTTTCAATAGAGGCATGCTTCAGGGTATGCGCGCCCTCAGGCAAAGGGAGCATGCCCTTTTGCATTCCCTTTGAACTTTCAAGTGAAGTTACATCAAACGCATGCAATATTGATTGCCGTGCGCTTTCACGTTAAACTTTCTGCCATAAGTACGACGTTTTTTTGAGAAGATTGGGCACCTACATGCGCTATTTCATGCCCTGAGGCATGCCTCTGTTGAAAGCGCAAGAGGAAAACGAAAGTGCATGGTCAGGGTGCGCTATTGAAAGCCTTATAAGGCATGCGTCAGATGAAAGCAAAGGGAACGGGAAAGCGATCGTATGAAGACACACCAATATGCTAGTTATAAAAAGCAGCCGTAAGTAGATAAATTGATTTAGAGAATTGACGATCAGTTTGATCAGAACTATAACCAAAAGCAGCAGTTAATAGTATCTACAACATGTCAGCTCTCGTCATAAATTAAGGTCAACACGGAGGATCGTTGGTTCGTTAAATAAGCTCGCTTCCTAGAGAGCAAATGGTTCGCAACTGGTTTAATTCCCTCGATTGATGCGACGAGATGCATTCTGAATTAATAGACTGTGCTCATAGACCATTTGTTTCGATAAAATTAACTAGTCTGGGCGCACTCGCACGCATCCGGAATGCCATTGCAATGAAAGCTTTTCACAATGACAAAAAACTGTAGGTTCGATAGATAGATGACGTTGATAAAACTAAGCTTCGAAGAGTATCAACACCATCTAGTGAGGCAAGTAGTTACTTACTATTTTTATTTTTTAAATGTCACTTTGAAAAGCCCTCATTGCAAACTAGCTTTGGTCCTTCGAGCATCGCGATACAGAAACGCGTCTTACTCTAAGCTTTGGTCCATCATATTGGTTGGTGGACTTTTTAATATTTGTTATTTTTATTATTTTGTTGTTCTAGGTATTTGATTTATTCAGAGTGTTCAAAAACCTTTGTTTTGAAATTTTGTTTTTTTATTTGCATGGATTTACATTAACTATAGTTTTCGATAATCAATTCTATTAATGGGCAAAAGGAAAACACAATTTGGGTCTAGGGTTGCCACTTTGCAGTTTACCATGAAAAAATTTTTTTTTTCAATTTTGTTTTTTTTTTCAAAAAGTGGTGGTTTTCTGGGTTAAAAAATCCGGGGTTGTCCGCATGGTACCCTATATCTACCATATTCGGCTTTAGGAGTTTTTGTAACACTTTTTATTTATGTATTTTTTCCGGACATTTTGTATAACTTGCTGGTGTCTATTGGAAGCTTTAGCTATGTAAGCCTGCATGTAATTGATAAATTACATAAGAACATGTATAATTCTATTTGTGTAAACTGTTTGTTGTCCTCTTAGAATAATAACACCTAGAAGCCGTGTGCTCGTATGAAAAGTGAGGCAACTAATACTAAGCCAGAATGGCTTAGTTTTCAGATTTATATCCTTCATACGTTACCTAATCGTAACTAAAATCCAATAATATAGTAACTAATCTAATAAATGTAGGAAAATTTAAACTGTTTTGTACTTATTCGGTATAATTAGGTAATAATGGAAAATAAAAATCTGAAAATGGGTCCATTTTGGCTGTTTTATTTGACTCACTTTTGACAGTGCGCTTTCTAGAGAAATATCTAGGTGTTGTTATTCTAAGGTTTTCCCCAATAAAATAAAATAAATATATCGTAATTATGCATTTTACTCATGATGCATTTGTTTAAATTATTGAACTCCGGTATACCTATGAATTTGTGAAATGAAATAGAAAAACTATTGTTACGAGCTAAAATCTAGGCTACCTACCTACTTCAATTTGATTGATCTCTTATTAAGATGAAGGAAAATAACAAACACTTATTCCTTAATAAGTACAATGTTCATTGCGAATATATAAGAGGAAGCTACATCCCGTTCCATTATTTATTAAAGCTTACTTTTGGCATTAAATATGGATGAAGACAGCTTATCGAATTTCCTCAAAGCAGATCTAGGTACTTACTGAAATACAGGATACAGAAATTCAAAACTAAATTCACCCCTTCAGATTTCAAAATGAGCTTCGTCTTCTTGTCCCTTAATTATGAATTATTGTAAGATTTCATAGACTTAGTTTAATTCAAGAATATATGTTTGTTAGCACGAATTGATTCCTATGACTGACCCTATCGATTGCTGTCATAATAGTACAGGATGTCATTTTATGCATCAGTGAAGACGAACGCTCGGTACCCGGCTACGGCAAGCGTATTTTCAAAAATCCTTGAATGCAATTTTGCTTCCTTTAAGAAATAAGGGAATGTCTTTTGAGCAAAAACTCCTATCTCCTTTATTAATAGTACTTATCTCCAAGTTCACTTAAAAAAATCCTTTCGGCCGCCTATGTAACTTTATTTTGTAACCGGTTAAAAAAACTCACCCGTATACAACGTGTTTTACGTGTTTGAAAAACCCCTAAAGCCGAATATTGTAGATAGGGACCATCAAATTGAACAACTTTTACGATGATACCAACTCTGACTTCCGAAAAAAAATCTGCTGTTTCATACATTTTGATAGGTATTTTCGTGAGCCCTAATACATCGCTTTTAGGGCCATAAACCGAGCTATAACAAACGCGTGCAATAATATATAAAACACTAGTTCGTAATAGAATTAACCCTACAAAGTTAAATAAGTACCTTACTGCAAGTTCTATGCGAGTAAACAGAGCATTCCCAATTTAGCCGGGTAATACAGTTATTTTTTTTTGCTAACAAAGAGGTTTTATGCTGCTAAAAATTCATATACATTTTTGGAATAAATAAATGTGTAAGTTCTTAATTAAGTCAAATAAATATATAATTATTATCAAATTATTTATAATTCACAATATTTTGTTATAAAATATTAAAATATTTGCATTTTGTCACTTAAAATTATAATTTCGAAGTATTAGTAGTAGGCTGTATGCTCCTCACCCCTTTGTTCGCAAAATATTCTTGCGTTGGGCGTGTGAAAAAAAAAACAAAAAAAAAACATGCGCGCCTTTTCCCATAATTATCATATTTTGTTTTTGCCATATTTGTTGCTTTGTGATAAATTACTTTGTTTTTTCCTCGCAAATGTGTTGAAAAACGTCGTATGAAACTCGTGAGCTCTTGCTTATTGCACACTCGGCTGAGTTACGCCCTCGCCTGCGGCTCGGGCTGCAACCCACAGCCTTGTGCGCAATGAGCAACCTAAGCTAACTTGTCTCATAATGTACTATTATATGAATACTAGCGGCCGCCCGCGGTTTCACCCGCGTGGTTCCCGTTCCCGTAGAAATATCGGGATAAAAAGTATCCTATGTTTTAATCTAGGCTATCTACTATCTTTGTGCCAAATTTCATCCAAATCCGTTCAGTAGTTTTTGTGTGATTGAGGAACAAACATCTAAACATCCAAACATCCAAACCCACAAACTTTCACATTTTCACATAAGTAGGAAGTAGGATTGATGATATTTTTTCCCGATATATCAGAGTGGGTCCCTTATTAAAAGTTGTTCTGTCCGCATATTAACTACCTAGTTAATGTGCACTCTAACTGATTTACGCACTTTAACGGTAACATAGTTTCACGTGGAGAGCTATTTACTCATTTAACGGTGGGCAGTGTATTTATAGATTTGAGGCAAGCACGTGACCCTCGATGGTAAACCTACCAAAACTTGCGTCGGCGTCGTCGTCGCGTCGATTAAAGAAGGACGCCCATTGACCTGTCAAAATGTTGATTTTATCAATATTATCGTGATAGAGAAGTAATATAGCTCATAAAATTGAATTTTTATTGTTATTTATAAATTGCTGACTAAAATAACAATCGGTAATACAGAAATAGAGAAAATTAACAATAAAGATTGGCAAAAATAACATTTAGTAAGTAAATATAAACTAGAAAAAATAATTGACTTCATTACATATTTTTCTTATTGCGAAATTAAAATTTAATAAATACTAGTGTCCTACGGTCATAGTGACTATTCAAATACTTTAAAAAAACTATTTGGCAGGTCAACGCTTGATGGGAATTGGTCGTTGTTCTTTACCTGTCCATTAGTGAATAATTCGTTAATCCGACTAATGACATACAATGTGGAAACTGGGATTTTGGGTTTAAAATAACCTAAAATTACATAACTTATAGCACGGTTAAAGAAAATAAATAACGGCTAATCGTAGCTCTGCAACGTAAAGTTCATATAGGTAATTTTTAAGTAGTTTTTATTTTTATGTTTACTGCCTAGAAAGATAAAAAGACACCTTGTTTTTATTTTTATTCAAAAAATAAAGGATGTTTTGTAATTTTATTTCGTGTTTTTGTCAAACATATACATACAATTACAATGCGATTAAATTGACAATAGACAGTGATCCGCTGCAACTTCACTAGATAATGTAGGTAGGTAGGTACCTATGGAAAAGAGAAAATTTTACAGATTAAAAAACGTTGTTTTATACCGCATGCTAGCGCTCTGAAGTTGACCACTCACTTCTGTTGTAAAATTAATCGCATTGTAAGTACTTACCTAAATAAAATATTATCTATCACAGAATAAATAATAGTATTATTACAATAAATACCTACTTGCTACACCAAAACTCGCCGTCCGTCATCGTCGCGGGGCACGGCTCGGCGGGCGGCGGTTTCAACTAGGGTTGCCAACCCTACTATATAATATCCTACTATATTGCGGGCTCGCCTACTATATTTTTTGCAAAAATATATAGTAGGCAAAACTACTACCACAGCCGAGAGAGTATTCTTCTTACAGTCGGACATCGCCCTTTGCGTTGGCGAAAAAGCGCCGTTCGTCTAGACAGGTGACGCAACGACTAACACGTTGGCACATTGTGATTTGCCTTTTTGAATTTCAAAAATAATTAGGAAAAATAAGATAGTCACTTCAAAATTCTTGTTTTATTCTTTGAATTAATTATTGTAATTTTTTATAGTATTTTTTTTTCAAATAAAGGAATTTATATGTATAATGATAATGATAATAATTTTAATTGTAAATCATTACTAATTTAGGGCTAAATAAGTACAAAATAAATATTAAATAAGTTATTAATAAGGAAAAAATAAGTTCTAAGATGGCGGCTACCAACTTTTTTGTTGTCACTGACAAATGTCGACTTGGTGAAATATCACCTTGTTCATTAGATAAAATTTATGTGGATGAATTTAATTGATATTTCCTTACATTTTTATCTAATAATGTTTAATAACGATTACGTAAATTCATTGACCTTAAGCTTTTGCGTCACTTTTGTTAACATGAATAATGAATAATTGAATGATAATTTACGCATTAAGCTTATGTGCTTATTAGAGCGTAAACAAATCAACATAATAAACAATAGACAGTACAAGATTCAAGGAGTGCATTGTGTTATGTAGATGCTGTACATTATAAAACATTTGAGTCGTGCAGTTTCAAAGACCATCTTGTCAATTTTGATTAAAAAAAGTAATAATGTCAAAATTTATGGACGTTAGGCGCCACTTTCCACACTGCCTGGCCACATACAGACGGAATGAGGGCTTTTCACAATGACAAAAACTGTAGGCTCGATAGATAGCGTTGATAAAAATAGGTGACAATGTGATTTTTTTACTAAGCTTCAAACACCATCCAGTGAGGCAAATAGTTACTATTTTAGGCTTCGTAAAGTATCAACACCATCTAGTGAAGCAAATAGTTACTATTTTTATTTTTTAAATGACACTTTGAACATACAAATCTATGGACCTACCACACACATGCGGGATTTTTCCGTACGGAATTTTCATACATTATCAATATGCCGTTCGGAATTCCGAATCGGGATTCCGTCTATATGTGGCCGGGCTAAGACCTCGCGTTTGTGATATTTTAAACATTTCCAAATGGCTAAATGTGTTTTTTTTTTTTTTAAAATCGAAATCCTGGCTCGACCAAAAAAAATATAACTAGCTGCCTGCTTCACACGGCTATCTATTAGTTATATTGCGATTTAAAATGACGGAAAATATTTAAAAAAATTGTTTCGTCTTTCCGTAATTTCTTTTGTGAAAATTATTTTTTATACATACGTTGTCCTGATAATAACAACCTTTGAATATTTAACACCTAGAAGCCTTGTCCACGTATGCAAAGTGAGGCAACTAATATTAAGCCAATATGGCTTAGTTTTCAGATTTATATCCTTCATACGTTACCTAATCGTAACTAAAATCCAATCAATCAATTATTTATTTGCAAAGCCATAGTGTGAATACAGGTTTTACAAAATTATTTTAAGTACAGCATGACCTGTCGAATAATATAGTAGTAACTAATCTCCTAAATGTAGGAAAGTTATCCGCTTACATACATTTCGGCGATTAATTTTTATTTATACTTATAGATTTATCGAACCGGCTCACAAAATTTAACGAGAAACGGTTGAGAGATAGAGTCCTATAGAGGAAAACAAACGGACAGACAAACGATAGCATTTCTGCCCAATAGCAGAGACGCTTCGTTACCGCTTCGTCAAAAAATAGGTTTGTTATTTGACTGGTTTTATGAATAATAATACTAAAACGTAGTGATTATTTCCTCTGTGAATAATACATCGAATGACATCATAAACAACTTTTGATTTCCTTGAGTTCGTTTCAACGTCGTTTAACTACTCGTTATTGCGGTGACAAAAGAAGGATTAATTCGGTAATAACATAATAGGCCGTACAATTGTATTAAGTCGGTAAAACGTTTATTTGTGTGGGCGTCGGTCATCGACTCTGGTACTTTAAATGGACTGACAGTACCGATAAACTCAGCTGATTCACGTTTCTGGGATTACCATTAGTGTTACGGATACAATAGGTATAAAAAAGTCTGGAACGGGTGGTAGGAAAATATAGACGATTCAAAAGTACTTAATAATTAAGTTTATTTGAATAAATGTTACCTACGTTACCTACGTTTATGTCACGAAATCAATCGAAAAATACATTCTCATATTATTATAGGAGGTATTTTTGGTTCATTCATTATGTCAAGAAAAACCTTTGCTCAAAAAAAACTAAAGTTTGGTAACCCTGGGAGAGTATAAGTTTATGAATTGCCATAGTTACATTCTTCCTCGTTGTAACTATAACAAATAAAAGAGGTGCCAAATCACAAAACTACAGTAAAATTCTTGTTAAAATACAAAAATAGTTAAATCATAATGAATTACTGGTAAAAGCCACTAAAATAAACAAAGATACGACTGTCATTACGAATAAAAATTCTGGGAAAGAAAAGAAGTAAATAAATGTACTATATTGTTGCCTGGAAACAGTTTTATCAAAACAAAGGGGAAAAGACCACAATTTGTATTTGTTATTTAGATTATTTGGATCCAATTTGTGTATTCTTATTGCTCACTGAGATTTTTACTAAATAAGTAAGTATATTATTTTCTTGTTTAGATACTTTATATTACGTAAATAATATTCCTTTTATTAATTCACGAGCGACGAAAGAGATCAAACGTATGTTTTTTAACTCCCGTATAAAGCTTGACTCAGGCTACTTGCCAGGTTTCTATTGAGTGATATTTTTGGCAAGTTTTTGTTCACTAGGTACTGCTATTGAGTGCAAAAGTAAAATACGTTATTTGCGATATATTTTAATAATTTCTTCCTTAGATTATAATGATTCATTCAAGATCAAAGCATTTAATACAACAAAATGTAGGCTATTTCAAAATTCAGTGAGCTTTTATTTCACAGAAAATATAATTTTATTTAAAAGTAAAAAACTCAAATATTTCTCGTGTCAAGGTACTAAAGTAATAAAGGAAATTTGGAAGTGTAGATGATTGTGCAATTTTTATTATAGATAAACACAGAATAATAGTATTGAGGTGTATAAATCGAATTATTTTTAAGAATTAAAAACGAATTATTTTTAAGAATTAAAAATCTACTATATTATTTAAATCAGAAACAAGTAGCAGATTGAATAAATTATGTCGAGATTATGATATTTTCACCTACTTCTGCTTTATATAATGAGTTATTGGAAGAAACTCAAAATTGTGTCAACAACGATATCACTGTAACATTGTCGTTATTTAATATCGTTAATGATTGCAGCATACAGAAAATACAGTTAGTCTAATAATGTTGTGCTACTTAGCTAACTAGGGCATTTGAAATATTTTTGTAAAAGTACCTAAGTAGGTAGTATATTTTTAAATTTGAGGTTTTTGCATTCACAATGCTATTTTTATGCTATTATTTAGGATTGTAGGTAGTATATGACTGTGGTTTTTAAAAATGTGCGTTCAGAATTTATAAATCTCCACTTATGAAAGTTTAAATTTTTATTTCATTATAAACTGATTTGTATGTATGTATGCGTTTAATCGCCATGAATACAATTCCACTATTATGAATAAACACTAGGTAATGTTTCGTTTTCGGCACTAAATGTAAAATAATAATACGAACCAACTAGATTTTTTTTACAATGTTGTGTAAATTGATCGCTTGATATCTTATATCATATTTTCTTTCATGATTACCTAATTAATAAATAGGAAGATTTAGGTATAACGAGCTTCGAATAGAATATCAAGGATAACGAGTAATAAAATAATGCCGTTTAGATTAGTACCCTAACCTAATTAAATGAGTATACTCATTGTTATTTAATTAGCTTTAAATTATGTTAGATACCACCTAATGAAGTGTAAATTATTTCGAGTTGTTTATTATGTCTGTTAATACGTGGTTAATACAGTCATAACAGTCTGTCACTTTGTTGCGAAAAACACAAACTCGATAGCAGACATTGTTATCTACTTATACCTATTTGTATTTGTATACCATCTGTTTTATTAGTATCATACACATATGACATTGGGACCTACATTTCGTTTATTCAACCCTCACAAGTAGATACACTTACTTATAGTAAAATTATTCTATAATCATATATTAGCGTGGACTACGCAGTTACATCAGAACAAAAAGAAGATTTTAAAATAAATAATTTGATTTGTAAAAATGATTCTTCCGCTAGTAGATATAGAGGTCTATATTCAGTTCGATGTTGTTTCATTCTGTGACTGGCGTGAGGCCAACGAGTGTTTGTAAACTTACATCCGATGAATCTAATTTTATTCGATGAAATTTTATGTGACCACCTACAGCCGTGATGGCCCAGAAAACAGAACGCCACTGGAACTAGGGTTGTCAACGGTTGGTAAGTTGTAGGTTTTTTGCATCAAATATATATTTTCGAGATACTTACTACACGTATAAAAATATAGTACCTAGGTGGCAAAAAGTTCAAAAATAATTTAAATTTTTAAAATAATTTAAGTTAATGAAATTGCCGTTTTGTATGGAGAATTTCTTTCTTAATTTATTTAACAACCATGAACGGTAATTTAGCGTTTAATTTAGAACATTAATGATCTAAAATTAAACGCAAGGACTAATGCCGTGCCAGTGAAAAAAATAACCTAACTACTTATTTTTTTGACAGTATCCTTATTTTTAGGGTTTCGTAGCCAAAATGGCAAAAAACGGAACCCTTATAGATTCGTCATGTCTGTCTGTCTGTCTGTCTGTCCGTCCGTATGTCACAGCCATTTTATTCCGAAAGTATTTGGATTACACAGTTGAAACTTAGTAGGTAGATGTAAATAAAGATTAAGGGGGGGCTCCCCATACATGGAACTAAAACTGAAGTAACTACGGAACCCTACGGCGCGAGGCCCGACACGCACTTGGCCGGCTTTAATTTTTAAAACGTCAATCTGAAATAAGTATTTTCTTAGAGCATTCAACTAAGTAAGTATTTTTTATTGCTGATCGTTAGCTGTCATGATCATAGTTCGAAATACAATAATCAATAAAAAAAATAAAAATATGAGGGTCTTTATATGAGGTGATTGAGAAAAAATCGTTAAACTCATACTTAAAGCCCTATTATTTATTTATTTTTAAAAAATCATTTTTTGCTGCTTTGGTTGGTATGCATTATCTTGTTTAATTTTTTTACATGATAAAATATAGTAAGTACCTACTGCTATTTTACGTAGGTAATTTTTAAAAAAAAAATATATGTAGTAAGGTTGGCAGCCCTAACTGGAACCACCGTCGATAAATAAATCACTTCACCTTTCCTGTTAAATGTGAATTATTTATCCCATCAAAGACATACAAATATTTAATTTTATAAAAATATCAAGTTTGGCAACGCAATCTAGGTTAGGTATTTCAACGTTAAAAGTTACAGAATAAGTAAATGGACTTTGATTATCTTGAAAAACAACTAAAAAGCAAACAGCAGAAAGACTACTAAAGAATAATTATTTAAATATCTACAAAACTCTTCATAATAATATTTAAAATTTCAAGTGCGATGAAAAAAATGGGATAAGTAAGGTCAATGTGTGGAAGTCCGTCTGGGAGGCAAGTCCATCTAGAGGCCATAACTTCCATTTTTGAAGGACTAGGTTCTTATGCCTCGGTCGTTAAGAAAGTATTACGGAGCTAGTTTGAACTGAGAAACATAGATGTCGCTAACATCATTAGGTTGAAAGAAATCGGTCATCAGTTTTTTTTCGCGTTAAGTACTTGAAGTTGGAGTGTAACGTCTCTTCGAAAAAAAATAAAAAAAATAGAAAATCAATGGAGTTTTTGGAGTTTCTGTGATTACGAAAGTCATTTAGTGATCCATATACCTATTTCTGGTGATGAATTCATTAATATCGCTTGAATTTCATAATTATTACATGCACAAAATACCAACCTTAAAATGTAAATAGTTGGGAAGTCCGTCTAGCATGCATAAGGAAAGTCCGTCATATGCCGGTCTTGCCTCGATTGCAGATATTGTCAACCTTTTCAGCTGCACGTATATTATGTCACTTTTGTCTGACTGTCAATTTTTTGTTTTATAGCTCAAAACGGCGGTACACATGGGATAAATACTTATACAAAAAATACAACTAGGTTGACATATTAAAATACTAAATAAATTTGACAATTATGCAAAAAATATGGTTGAAAAAATTCTGACCTCTTAAATGATAATGAGGGAAGGTAATTGTTAATTTTGCAGTCACTACCTATAATGTTCAATTTGAAATAAATATTTATGTTTTAACTTAGTATTTAATTTTACGGAAGAAACAATAGTTATGAAAATGTTTGCAACCACTGTCACCAAAGACTTGCCTTAAAATAAAATAAAATGAATTATCATTAAAATCTAAACCGTAAGCACAATGATATAAAACACATATTTCAACGCCTGTTTTGCATCACTGCTAGAAACTGCTTTCATTCATATAGCCTCACTAGTTATGGTTATATTGATTCTAGACGGACTTACCTCAAACTGTATGGGAAGTCCGTCTACACGCCGAGTTTTAAAAACATCATATAAATCTAAAGATTATTGCAATTAATATTATTTTTAGACCAATATAAGTAAATTAATACATTACTTATAATTTCCGATGACACAAGTCACTTTAGAAAGCGTATCTGGTTCAATAAGTTCAGTTAAACTTGAATATTAGAAAAGTATGCCGGACTTCCACACCTTGACCTTACCTTTTTGCAGATAGAAACTTCATTGAATAATGGCGTTACAAGAGTCAGAAATGTTTGTAAATGAATTGCTGCATTTTCTATCTGTCTATCTAGTATCTATCTTATTTTTCGTATCTAGAAAATGTAGAGCGTATTCTCAAGTGTTAATGTTATTTTAAAATCTCCTTAAATATAGATAGGTAGCTCTGAACAAGAAAAAGATTCGTAAGTCATTTGAACTTTTACTATCATTAATAAAACAGAGCATTAATAAACTCACACCGTGGAAGATAACATCGATAAACAGTGCACCCGTTTATTTTAATGACTTCTTAATAGTCTTGGGAGATATTCAAATCAAAGTGCTCACTTTAGGTGCTTCTGTTCGTTGTTACGAGGCATTAAGTGTAGGTACCCGGACGATCAAATGGTAATAAAGTATTCACTGTTCTAAAAATAAAATAAAGAAAAAGTGATGTGATAAGGTTAAAAAGCTAATAAAAAAAACATTTTGAGAGCGCATAATAGCTAATCACAACACACTACTTATATTTGCATCTGAGATGAAATGTGTATTTTTCGCCGCTGAGTTTGATATTTTTCGGGGAAAATCTTTTATTCATGAGAATATGTGCTTGGATGACTGTGCCTTTGTTAATTATCCAAAAAAAATACTAGAAGAAGACATTAAAGAAGAAAACGAAAAGAAAACTATAAAGAATTAATGTTAATTGCGTTAATGTTTTCTTAAAATAACATTGTTTCCTTAAAAGGTTACTCCTGTAGTAAACCTTTTTTTATTTAAACTTGGGGCGGTGTGGTGTGGAAACCTTGCGAACGACCCGCCTGATATAAATCAGCCACACCATAGGCAATCATCTTTTGCTATATCTGTTCTAACATCAACAATGACAAATGGCGTTAATAGACAAATCAGAAGGGCTTATTTACTTAAAGGCATTGTAAAAAGGCAAAACATTAAATTTTCCTAGTAACAAATTCATTATCTAAAAGGCATGCGCAGACGCAGGCCGATGCCGGCTGCTACGCCGCTTCTGTTTACATTTTACAACCGGTTCTCTCGCTGACATAAACCAGTCCGTCGACACTGGAGATGCTATTACATCAAATTTCGCGGCACTTTGACCTTGGTCCAAGTATGGCCAATTTGTCTTCTAACTAACGCAAACAAAGCGACTCGCTATTAGTGTTAATTAAAAATTAATCGATGCAATGATATGGTGTTAAATGGAAATATGATATGTGTAGGTACACGTTTTAAAAGTTGTAAACGGGAACTTTTGGATTGTTAAACCAACGTAGGTACTCTATTCATGAAGGGAAGATATTCTCTGTCTTTGTTCAAGTTAATAAAATGTATCTTGGAAAATAACTAGACTAAAGAGGGCCAATTATATAGTATACTGATTGAACGGAACAGACTGAAATAAATTCCGATGATGATTTAAATTGTTTTCGTGCCAAGCAATCATGCTCAATGTAGAGTCAATTGGCTATAATAACTCCGTATACACTGGTAACCTTGGCCGAGCTTCTGCGGCATTCGCATTATCTTACAAACATCACTATGTAAGTAACTAATTAGTTACGTAATTTCAGTATTCTCAACACGTTGGCACAAAATACATTTACCTTGTTTACACCACTCTACATTCATTATAGCTTTATTCAAAGAAAACACTGGTGCAAGATATCCTTTTTGCTTCGTCAATAAACAACCCTGCCTATAATCTCCAAAAAGATTTTATACCTGAGCCTATTACTGTGTGCGTTAAAGGGACCAAACACAACAGACAATAGAGGCTCCTTCAAAACCTTATTGTTATTCAAATCTTTCCACCGTAGTTTGGAGTACGTACTTAACTTAGTTCTTAACACGTCTCGAATAATCTGTTGACGAAATGTTATGACTGATTAAACAAATGTGATATAAAGATAACAGGCTGGTCACTCACCGTATCTTCCAACGTTTTGAACTCATTGAAGAGTCTGTTGTTTGAGATCTTCTGGTTAAGAGCGTTAACATTCGATTCGACAGCGACGATGTGAGCCGACAGCTGTTCCACCTCCCGGTTGAGGCGCGCGATCTGTACCTCCCTGACGGCGGTGAGGGCCAACAGGCACACCACCACCACTCCGACAGTCACTGCGTACGTCACGCAGCACGCCTGCCGCCGCCGCCCGCCCTGTTCCAGCACTCTGTTCCTGTACTGTCTCTCGAAGTCACCACTCACTAAATTCTGAGACATGTCCTTGATCTCCTTCAAAGATTCCGTTTGCGTATACATCGTAACACCTTCGGGTATGAGAGCGTGGTTCTCAGCCATAACAGATCACACAGAACTCGCGATTCACGTCGTTATCGGTCCATTATTGGGATCGCGGTGGGTGACAATGATTGCTCGAACGACGCGCGGTCACCACTGCGGGTAGGAATCGAGTGCGCGGGTCGCTCGCCGCCAGCCGGCGCCCGCGCCGCGCCGCGCGCCGCCCTGCGCACAGATCCCGGATTCCCTATCAGGAAATTAATGCGATCTTCAGATCTCTATTGGTCGATCAGTTCAACTGATAATATGGGTAAATAAATGCACCACTCACAATTCTCACAATTATTTATGACTATGGATGGAGTAACCATCTATTAATTAATTTATCGTGTTTGAGTAAGACTGCGTTTGTTTAGTAACTTAAGAAACTCATAGTAGAAGTTACTATGACAACTTACGTAAGTATTAAGAAATACAATTATTTTAATGTTATAAGTACTAAATTGAACTATTAAGCGAAACGTTAGTCTAAATGCTTACTAATAAGGAAAATAAATTAGTCCCCTCAATCTCAAACTCAATTCCCAAATTCATGATTAATGTTTACTGCTCTCAGCACGAAAAATATCAAGTAACAATGACAATCGAATCGAATTCGATATTTATTATAGAGTATTGTATAAAATAAAATTAATAATAAAATAATGTTTTTACCATCGCCACTCAAAAAAGTGCGTCTTATTCATTGATAACAGTGAATAAAACGCGTTTTTATTCACCGAGTGAATAAAAATATTTTGAATTTGGAACAAGCGCGCATCGTATGAATTAGGTACAAAAAAAATAATAGGTGCTGAAAGTATGGAGCTATTCCATAGATAAAGATATAGTTCTACAATTAAATGACAAAAATAATCCCGCCAATTTTATTTAGGTTCTTTTTAGTGTCTTATCTTTGGGTTCTTTTCTAAAAAATATCCCGCTAAATCAATTAGGTCCTTTTTAGTGTCTTATATTTGGGTTCTTTTTTTATATATTTGAGGGAGATTAGTTGTTCAGTCTTGCATCAGTCCATTCCATCAGTCTGGTACGATCTTCAGTCTGTAAAAATTCAAAGTCTATACAAACTGATGAAGTGGACTGATGCCAGACTGATCATGTAGTTTCCCTCTTAGTTAGCTCGGTGGCGCAGTGGTTAAGCGCCTGGCCCAGCGATTGCGGAAGTTAAGCAACGTTCACAAGGGTCGGTCATGGGATGGGTGACCAAAAATGTATTATCTCGAGCTCCTCCGTGCTTCAGAAGGCACGTTAAGCCGTTGGTCCCAGCTGCATTTGCAGTATTTAACACCCACCAATCCGCATTGGGTCCGCGTGGTGGGTTATGGCCCGTCCTCCTTACCACCCATAAGGAAGGCCTGTGCCCCACAGTGGGGACATCAAAAATGGCTGATGGACAACTATAAATACTATAGGTACCTACTTACTGCTATTTTTTTTCTCGCAGTCAATGGTAAAAAGTAGAGTACACAACTCGCGAAAAAAAATTTCATCTCGGTCCTTTGTATCCCTCGAACTAAATTCTCTCTTTTTTCACTTGTTGTATAATCTACTATTTCAACACACTTGCTCGTAAAGTGAGCCCTAATACATCGCTTTTAGGGCCATAAACCGAGCTATAACAAACGCGTGCAATAATATATAAAACACTAGTTCGTAATAGAATTAACCCTACAAAGTTAAATTAGTACCTTACTGCAAGTTCTATGCGAGTAAACAGAGCATTCCTAATTTAGCCGGGTAATACAGTTATTTTTTTTTACAACAAAGAGGTTTTATGCTGCTGAAAATTCATATACATTTTTGGAATAAATAAATGTGTAAGTCCTTAATTAAGTCAAATAAATATATAATTATTATCAAATTATTCATAATTCACAATATTTTGGTATAAAATATTAAAATATTTGCATTTTGTCACATAAAATTATAATTTTTAAGTATTAGTAGTAGGCTGTATGCTCCTCACCCCTTTGTTCGCAAAATATTCTTGCGTTGGGCGTATGAAAAAAAAACAAAAATAAACATGCGCGCCTTTTCCCATAATTATCATATTTTGTTTTTGCCATATTTGTTGCTGTGTGATAAATTATATTGTTTTTTCCTCGCAAATGTGTTGAAAAACGTCGTATGAAACTCGTTAGCTCTTGCTTATTGCACACTCGGCTGAGTTACGCCCTCGCCTGCGGCTCAGGCTGCAACCCACAGCCTTGTGTGCAATGAGCAACCTAAGCTAACTTGTGTCATAATGTACTATTATTCACTTTCATGACTTAAATAACAATAAAATAATGTTGCTATCCGTCTATACCGGTGCGCTTTCACGTTCATCTTGCGCTTTCGTCTGACGCATGCCTTTTTTTCGCATGCCTTCGATTGCTAAATCAAGATTTATATCTTGTGTTCTACAGTCAACTTATTAATTATTCAAATATTAATTTTATTATCATTATACATCAACTTAAAAAAAACAATTTGACAGGTCAACGCTTGTATGAAGTGGCCGTTGCTTGTAAGTATGTCGTTGTTCTTTCAAAACTAAAGTATCATTATTAATTTTTCAACACACTTGCTCGTAAAGTAAGCCTTAATACATCGCTTTTGGGGCCATAAACCGAGCTATAACAAACGCGTGCAATAATATATAAAACACTAGTTCGTAATAGAATTAACCCTACAAAGTTAAATTAGTACCTTACTGGAAGTTCTATGCGAGTAAACAGAGCATTCCCAATTTAGCCGGGTAATACAGTTATTTTTTTTTAACAACAAAGAGGTTTTATGCTGCTGAAAATTCTTATACATTTTTGGAATAAATAAATGTGTAAGTCCTTAATTAAGTCAAATAAATATATAATTATTATCAAATTATTCATAATTCACAATATTTTGTTATAAAATATTAAAATATTTGCATTTTGTCACTTAAAATTAAAATTTTGAAGTATTAGTAGTAGGCTGTATGCTCCTCACCCCTTTGTTCGCAAAATATTCTTGCGTTGGGCGCGTAAAAAAAACAAAAAAAACATGCGCGCCTTTTCCCATAATTATCATATTTTGTTTTTGCCATATTTGTTGCTGTGTGATAAATTACTTTGTTTTTTCCTCGCAAATGTGTTGAAAAACGTCGTATGAAACTCGTGAGCTCTTGCTTATTGCACACTCGGCTGAATTACGCCCTCGCCTGCGGCTCGGGCTACAACCCACAGCCTTGTGTGCAATGAGCAACCTAAGCTAACTTGTCTCATAATGTACTATTGTACTTACTTGATATACGAATTCAATTCGACTTGATTGATTTTTCGTGAATTTTATACAGCACTGAATAAATTACGATTAGCATTGTAGATTGATGTCGCAACAAATATTTATTTATAAAAGAAATAGTCCAATGTTTATAAAAATATTTATACTTCCTATTAGACTTGTACAATTATGTACACTTTTTTACATTACATTTCTTATAAAAATATTTTTATACTTTTTCTATGGACGCTAATTAACTTTGAACATCTATTATTTGATGCGCTGACCTCACTTATTAGCTGTCGATATTAAAATGGATCTTAACGAGTGCAATAAAAGGTCTTGCGATGGCTCGCCCAGCTGCGCCACTTCGCTCTACTTCACTTCTGGCACGGAAGTTAACATGCCTTTGACTTTACATCTTCAAACACAGTAACTTAAATATTAAGATATAAGTAGGTACACAAGATAATTTAAAAGTTTTGCATACTGTGTATGAGTGATTGATAGTAAATTTATCAATGATTATTTCGATCCCACACACTTTTCATCTATCACGTACTTTTAATTAATACTGGAAAAAACCTCAATCGAGACACATTCGGTGGGCCCGGTGGGTTACTTATACGAAACTATACTGAATGAGAAAAACCTAATTTCCAAAGTTTTACCATTGAAAATATCAGATGCAAATCGCCTGAGACGTATTTTTGGCCATATCTCAGAGGATTTAGGAAGAATCGAGATGGGAATAGTAACAAAAGTCGAGGAATTTATCGAGACACGTGTGAACGTTTAAATATTGAAAATCTACTGGTAACTTTTTTTGGAATTTTGAAAAATTTTATTAAAATTCGGCTTTTTGGGGGGTGTTTTTTTTACTAAATTGTAAATAATTCGGAAAAAAACTAACTTAAGAAAATATAAAAAATGGGTCCTAGGGTATTAGTTTAGTAGTTACAAATTGGCTGAAATTTTTTGAAAATCGAATAATAATTGTGACCTGTAGGTGGTCCCTTTAGATTTGTGTTGGTGGTCCCTTTAGTTTTTGTTTAGAATAAGTAATGTAGATTCTATGATTATTGACCGATCGTCATGGTAATAGTGTTAAAAGATGCAGAAGCAAACGAGAAGTGCTATCGTTGTAATTTTGAAAATCGGTCAATAATATTCCAGCCGCGTCGAGGCATTCATTGCGCGCATTACGTCACAATCGTAGAAATAAATAGGAACTACCTAGGTTACTTTAGAAATATAATAGAATTTTGCATTGCAATTGATTTGATTTTGATTTTTCGTAAATTTTTGGATTCATTTTCAATGCTCCGATTCTTGCGGGAACTGCAAAATCTGAGATTTTTTTCAATAGACCGTGAAATTTTCCAAAAGACCGTGAAAGTGTGACGTCACAAAATGGTAGTTACACCCAAGAGCAAAACGATACGGACGGTATAATGCTTATTCCAAAATAAGTGCATAATTTGATAACAAAGCAAAAGTGTCATTTTGTTTTTTCTTAAATGTACGTCATAGCTTCCACTCTCTACTGAGATAAATTATTGAAATTTATCTTGAATTTAATAAAGATGGATAAAAGCGTACCTAAATAAAAACTTCTTCGTCGATATAACAGTCTGATGCTTATTAGTTATAAATATTTACTGATGTTGATTGGCTCCGCCTCCGACAAACTTTGTCCTCGGAGACGCTCACAATTTATAATTATATAAGTATTATGAAGTTCAATAGAAAATTTTAATTAATATTTCCTCAAATAAACTAAGTAGCGAAGGTTTAGGTGTAGTGTATGTAGTTATACATACAGTGTGTCTCTCGATAAAGTGCAACCCCGAAAGGGTGAAACTAGACCATACAATTATCAATAAATACTTTGTAAGGCCTCTATGTATAAAAAAAAAATCTTTTAAATTAGTACGCCGATTTCTTTAAAATTAAACCACATACTTGGCAGAACAGATAAAATAATAAACAGCTTAAAAAAAGAGACTGAAATAACTGAAACTGTGCATTTTGTGAAAAAAATGCATTTCCTATCACTGTTGTTTTCAGTGATCCATAATGACTTATTTTTATTTTTTATGAATCTATTGTCTACCAATGTGGGCAAACTAGTATCAGTAATAAAACATTGCTCAAATGTGTAAAGGCGTCAGTCAACATTAGGTAGCTGTACACCTAATATTGTTTTCTGTGACGGCATTAACTCCTGTAGCTATACTACTATGAGCTGTTGATGCAAACTGATTTCGCTAACAATAACTATAGGATATACTGCTCAAGTCTATGCAAATAAAAGAAGTTTGCATCTACTCATGGTAGAGCCACAGTTTTACAATCCATGTAGAGCTACTGACGTGATTTTGATAATGCTGTTAATTTTACTAACGAGCAACGAAACATAGTCCATTCGAGTTTGTATTGGTAAAAGTATTAATTATTCACTTTTTTATTGTGACGATACCTCGATATTATGTTCTTAACATAAAGAAATTCAGGAAAATTCTTGCTAATTAAAATCAGAGTTTAACAAAGTTGTTTGAAGTATAACAAGCAGGCAACAATGCCTTTACAAATATGTAGGCGCATTTGCAAGTTATTTATTTTCGTGACAATTCAGTATTAAAGAAAGGTTTTTCTCAAGTTATTAGATGTTCCTAGTGTAAGGGATAGGGACTTTATAATAGGAAACAAGGCAACTGTTGTGTGCAAAAATCTAATATCAATATGACAGTAGATAACTAGTATAAAAAACAGAACTTCAGTCAGCCAAGATAGACCAGCATAGAGAAATATAAAAAACATAATACCAACTATAAAAACCTAAAAGCCACCACACCTAGATAGGGACGCTCATTCTAAAAATCAGGAATCTAAAAAAAACAACGCTTTTCTTCGCCTTGCCATTGGACCTTGAATGATGACAAAAGATATAAGTAATAGATTGATCAATTATAGCTTCCTACACATATTAAGGGATACAATTATTCCCATTTTCCTTGATTCAATTATTTTTCCAATTACGATTACAGCCAATAAGTTCAGTAGTTGTGTTAATACCGATACCGGGGTGTCTCAGATATAAAGAGACAAATTAAATTATATTTTTTGTACCTAAAATTAAATGAGAGCAGTTAAGTTTAATATCAAATAAACAAATTGTTCCATGAATGACTTCTCAAAAATTAATCGGCGATTTTTCTAAAATTAATCCTTGCATATCTCATGACTGCTTTTTCGCTTTTAGAATAGAAATGTTTATTAACAACACACAAAATAAAAGAAAACAGTATACAATTAAACAAGAAACAAACAAGAAGAGATAAATAAATACATATTAATTCTACGTTATGTTATAAAAACAGAAAGTGTGGTGCTAATGGGCCCTGCCTCAGCAAAATAACTTCTGGGCTTCGATCAAGGAAGCTTCTGGCACAGAATACATAATAGTTCAATTCTGGGTTATCTGACGAATGACGACCTCCGTGGTCGAGTGGTTTGCACGCTGGTTTTCAAGGCGTCACCATCTCTTGATGTCCCGGGTTCGATCCCCGGCTAGGTCAATGTAGAAAATGAACTTTTCTATATTGTCTCAGGTCTGGGTGTTTGTCATACCACCGTTGTTTCTGATTTCCATAACACAAGTGCTTAGCTACTTACTTTGGAATCGGTGCAATGTATGTGATGTTGTCAAATATTTATTTTTATTTATTTATTCTTTGATGTATACTGAATGACCAGAAGCACTGATATTCTGACAGGCGCTTTTCACTATGTTGCGGCCTACCTCTTTTTTTGCTAATATTTTTTTGAGTTATCTATCACTCAGGAAATGTGAAAATTTGGATGATAAGAAAGGTCCAAGGAGTTGGTCTACACACCCTCTACTAACGACTACCTCATTAGGCCTTCTCTGGACAAGTATTTGAGGCAAACATATCTACATAATATCAATTGTTAGTATTATTGGTGTTTAAGTAAAAGCTTTTATTCGGTAAAAGAATACTTATCTATATAGTATGTTCACACCCTACCCTAAGCACCCTAATTACAAGTTTTAATGTTTGTGTTGGATTAATTAAAATGTGAATTGGGGACACCCTACACAAAGCTAAAACAAATCCCAATATCTTGAAGGGCACCCTTCCCTTAATGTGATCAATATTATTGTCTAATTGATTTCAGAAATCTCGCGAACCCTTAGATTATGGTATATATTTATTATGAAACACACCCTTAGGAGATTATATCAGTGGAAAGGATTATATCTTAACCGAACGGATATCATAATCGAATCAACCTGTTGTACCTTGGACAGAGTTTTACCTAGAACAATCAGATTTTTTTCAAATATCCCGCACTTTTAGGAACCGTTGTCTATGGTATTTGAAACGTCATTTGTAACGTGAAATTAGTAGATTCGCCGGCGTCGTGTGAGCCAGTTAAAAAAGGTAATTTATTGCTTTACCTCTAAATATACTTTCAAACGAAAACTGACCACACATTTACTTACACTACAAAAGTTAGGTATTCCGACTGGGTGGTAATCTGGATGATTTTGGCGGCGCGTGGACCCGAATCTATGTCTGTAGGTTTTACTAGGTTTTACTAGGTAGGAATTACTAATTGTTATTTTACTTTGGTTTCTTAATTCCAATTGTCAATTAATTTATTGAATATTTCCATTATTATTTGATTATATATTTTATATTTGTTATTGTTAATAATTATTGCAATGCCAGTCTTATATTTATATTTTTACACACACAGTGCACTCACACACACTCGCGCACACACACACACACACAAGCACACACACACTTTGTTCCCGACCGAGCGCAGCTGCTAGTAGGTACCCGCGTTTCATCTGGGTGATGGCTGAAAATCGGTGTTTTGCCGAAAGGCAAAATTCACACACCGAGACTGGACCCTTCTTGCTGCTGCACACACATGCATGCCTTCTTCTGATTATCTCTTTTATATGTCCATTTTGTTTGTCCTTTTTTCTTTTTATGAATTATTCACTTAATGTACCTACCTATGTATTGTTATTTGTATGAATGTGTGTGTTTTAGCAAATAAACTTTTTATCTATCTATCTATCAAAAAGTATAGACTAGTAAGGCTTCCGGGCGTACAGTTCATCACTACATATTATAAATAAAGTCCTCCGCCGCGTCTGTGTGTCTGTCTGTTCGCGATAAACTTAAAAACTACTGCACGGATTTTCATGCGGTTTTCTCCAATAGATAGAGTGATTCATGAGGACGGTTACTGAATATAAATTTGTCAAGGTTTTGTGTAAATTGGTTGAAATATACCTAACGATATTTATTGGAAGTGTCGGAAAAATTCAAGCCGCCTTACCTGGGAGCTTTCATTGAAAACGCTGTCTTATCCCTTTGAGATATAACAAAACAAATTGTTAAGTTACTGTATAAATCACTTTAATTATTTTCTTATTTAATTTACCGCAGATCACCACAGAGTAAATTCGAACCATCAGCGCGTTTCTCACACCGATGACGGGACTCGAATAACTACTATACAACTCGATGACTCGACCTCCACGGTCGGTCGAGTCATCGAGTAGCTTTTATGTACAGTCTACGGCACGCTGGGCTATCTCGGCAAGGTTATCAGAATCACCACATTCAAACGTGGTGTGAAACATACCTTTTCAATACAGTTGCTCGAAAATGTGAGGTTACAATGACAGTCGAGCGTGCGGTAAGTTGATTTTACCGCACGCCGCGCCGTGCGTTTTTGTTTACGAACGTTTTTTTTTTATTTCTACTAGTTTCCGCCCGCGACTTCATCCGCGTGGACAGTAGAAAAATATAACGACCAGTTTAAAATGATCCCTTTAGTGTATGAAAGCTACGGAGAGTTCAAGTTCATTGTTTCCCTGGTTCCACCCACCTGAATTTGATGAAACATAGCTTAGATTTTAAGTTGGACCTCAATCTACTAAATTATGAAAAATTCATTAAATTCGTTTAGCGGTTTTTGCTTAATTAGCGCACAAATATTTAGAATTTACAGTTTTATTATATGTATAGATTACAATTTCAATAGTACCTATAATGTTGTCTCGCAAATGTATTGAAAAACGTTGTATGGCACACGGTTGTTAAGGTTTTTAGGGTTCCGTAGCCAAAATGGCAAAAAACGGAACCCTTATAGATTCGTCATATCTGTCTGTCCGATGTGTCATTCATTCATTCTCAGCAAGGCGATGCCCAAGTTCCAAGTTTCTATCTATCAATAATATGATCTATCCGTATACATTTCTGCTGACACTGTATAAAATTTTGAAGGCGAACAGTCAGTTGAAGATTTTATAAGCTGACAGGAACAAAGAGCAACGGAGTAGCAACATGCTGTTAATTATCGGTTTTGTTTTCAAAAGAAGTTTTTTAGTTTTCTATACAGTGTTTGTTAATAGCCTTAATATAAATCCGAATATCGCAGATATAAACCCTGAAAACCGTCACTTTTATTGAATAAATAATGAAAAATATTAATTTTACTTTCATCCGTATTTTTATTTTACTGAATAAAGTCAATCTTCATCATTCATCTTTCTTCTTTAAGTTTTTTATAAGCTCTCTTAAAGTGAAATTACTTCTCAAAAGTCTCTGATTTTGCTTCTTTAAATTTCTTATCTGTCTGTTTTTCATGGTAATCCTTCTATGGCATTCCTTTAGCTGATTTTTGAGATGTGAAGTTTTTGGAGAGTCCAAAACTGAACTGCAACTAGTTAACGATGAAGAAGATGCCAATTCACTAGCTTCTTGTTTCATCGGTTGAAGAAAAGTAGATTTTAAATCCATTTCCTGAAAATTTAAATTAATTTTAGATCTTTTGTGGTGAAAATTGATGCGCAGAAGTATCTATACTCTATTTGCTACTCTAATAGAGACGGCGCGGCGGCGACACAACGACATCTCCTGAAGTTTTATAAAAACAAACATACCTTTAGCTGTGGAATTGCGGATTTTTTTAATCGTCTAAATCCTTTTGTTGTTAAATACATATCAGATTCAGAAAAATGACATGAGCATATGATACTTGATTTGTTCGGCTTATAGAATTTATCGTTTCGCCCTATTGCCACAAAGCTTCGCCATTTTTCTCTCAATTCATAGTTTTGTGGAAAGCTGAAAAAGAAAGTGCAGTAAGGTAAGGTGGGGCAAGAGAAACACCGAGGCAAGTGAAACGGGTGTCCTTTGACCCGCCGTAAGTCATTAGTCCTAATTTCATTTGGCCGAATCTAAATTCCTTAAGCACAAATTATTGTTTAGCCTAATCGATGTTTTCAAATTTTCTGTTCCGTTACTGTTTCGCGGCGGTCGGGGAGGTGTGCTACAGGCGTAACAGTTAAACATTAGCCTTTTGTCGTTGTGTTTACTTAAATGGACACAATAATAAAGTTATTTTGGCCACTGTTTCACTTCACCTTTTAAGCTAGGCGATTGCGTAAAGTCAATCGTATTCATTTGACAGTTCATATTGTATCATCATATATGTCATCCCATACAAATTGCAGCCGATGGAATACGATATGAACTGTCAAATGAATACGACTACCTTACGCAATTCCACCCCAGGTGTGAGCTAAACACTTCTTTCTAACTCTATATTTTCTTTTTGATATATATATTAATTTTCATACCGTTAAAGGCTGAAATCAGTAATAAATAATAAATAATAAGGAGTACATTGCTTAAACAGCTAATTTTATTACGAGTGCTATGTATAATTATAACTTGATAAAACCTCTTTTAATAAAAATAAAGTATGTTTCATTTGACGTTAATTGAAATTATTTAGTTACCTACTTACTTTACGAATAAAAAAATATAAGTATGTACTAATGATTGGCGACTCCATTAGTAAATGTTTTGACTTTGTTCCTATAACGTTAAGAACCAGAGCTTTTTATAATTTAATTATTTAAATAACTAAAATAATTTTTTAGCTAACATTTACCTTGATCTTAAAAAAATGTTACTCACCGGTGATACGTAACACCATCTTTTTTTAAACGAACTGAGTTGTGATTTTTACAATTTTCTACAGAGCACTTCGGCATGTTTCCCTTTTGACAAACCACGCGTCACTAAATGAAGAGTTGTAGGTAAGGTAGGGGACTTTTAGCGGTGTGCGTTTTGGGGGAGTTTGGGTTTTGTTACACGGACGCCATTGTCGAATGCATTATCCCCTATACCCTTAGCACGAACTATCGACAAAATTTACGCGCGTAAAAACATTCGATAGAGTAATTTTGTATGGGAAATTTGTACAGCGCCATCTATCGCCAATAAGCGAAATAATATTTTCCATAGATAAAACTCTATCGAGTACTTTTACGAGCGTTTTATATACATTTATATGCGTTTTAATACATAAAGCACAGGTACCTTATTGATCGAAGGATTGGTATTTGATTTGATTTGATTTTTATTTTGCTCCGATTACGTCGAGCACCGTTGATTTTTATGTCTTATCATAGGTAATGAAGAATTAAATTATGCATTTCTATCTTGTTTTTGCATAAATT
Source organism: Agriphila straminella (assembly GCA_950108535.1). NCBI lineage: Eukaryota > Metazoa > Arthropoda > Insecta > Lepidoptera > Crambidae > Agriphila > Agriphila straminella. Next base: position 4,145,081 of record OX467306.1, on the reverse strand, counting down.
GGATATTAAAAATTTATTAAATATTTTTCCTTGCCGGTGATAACCGTGGTAAGGCACGCCATCTCTATAAACCTGAATAGACAACATAATTTCATTTGGAGGAAGTAGGTGTACCTACCCTAAAATTAGAAAAGTTCCAAGCTCATAGTTTTCTTTTTTCAGAATTTTTCGATTAGTATTTTTTACGTTAAGTAATTGAAAAAACTAAAAGACCAAATTGAGAAAGTCAGGAATTTTGAGATGCTAAGTGATTTTAACTTTTTGACCGAGCGAGCGTTGTTTCATCTTGTATTGGGCAAAAATGGTTTCGTATGTCTTGCTGTCCCGCTGTCTGTTTGTTCTCCTCTAGGTCGCATTTCTTAATGGGTTCTCGTGAAATTTCGATAACTGAAATATTTAATATTAATTATAACTAAGTATAAATATATATATTTTTGACGATTCTGTTTTTCGAAATATTTCAAAATGGAAAATAATATTTCAGCTATTTCGAAAAATGTTAATAATGTCACAAACGCGAGGTCTACAGCTCTACAGAGCCTCTATACAAAGCACTTCGTTAAGTTTTCCGTTTGACAGATCACGCGTCACTCAAAAGTCCGCTCCACTACGGGGCGACGGGTGTTTTAGCGGAGTTTGATGCCACGAACGCCATTGTAAACTGCCCCATTGTCATGCATTAAGTACATTATCCACAAGGTGTGCCACAAACACTATATAATTATTATCCACAGGTATAGATGACCGAAGGGATAGGTAATTATCAAAATGCGGAATTCAATATTTACGAACGTTGTTTATTTCAACGCATAATGCATTAAAGACTTTACACTAACCTCTAACTGCCGGAATACAACAATTTTTAAATTGTTATTATGGCGATGAGGCATGGTGATAGCTTGCCAAGCGGACTTACAATAAGCCTTACCACCAAACCGAGTACAAATGTACCCCCTTCGGGAATCGAACCCACCCCTGCGTCTTATACGTGTGGGTGAACCCTATGCATAACGCACCTTTTTCATAAGCAATTGTCTATATAAAACGTGTCATTGACGTCGGCGTTTTGCCTTTGAAATTTGAATGTCAAATGTGAAAATTACCTGAAAGTTTGCCTCTGATTGCCTTTATATTTATAATAAATTCCCTTCCATTACGTAGCTATCTTTTACTTGCAAACCAGTTACAGTCCCTAAGTCACACTAGACCTCAGAAGAAATCTACCTGAAAATAAAATTTCGATGTTGTAACTACGACCAAATTCTTCAGTGATACGAAAAACTATTCGTTGTTTTAGACTTCCTTATTTTCAATTGAGTACCTAATATGTTTGATTTTCGACGCAACAAGAACACTACCAACTAAAATTTATCCGCGATTTCTTTCTCGTGCTGGGATTTCGTCTTCCGTGGAAATTTTGGGAAAACATAGGCCTATGTTTTTCCTAGGGGATTCTTCAGTGATCTCAATACCAAAATTGAGCTTGTTGAAATGAGGATCGTAACGATTTTTGTTTAGTGGCTTATCAGAAAGCTTATATATGCCACCACATGATTAACTGTGAAGAAGTTTTTGCGATATCTGTTAAACCAAAGAAGTTAAACGAGCTAAAACATGCTAAAACACTGTTATTTTGGGGGGCCCTTATGACGTCATCGCGACTTACGTGAACCTTATGCCGTACCTGATAAAGCACATATTGCATTGAGTTTGGCATTTCCTTCAAACCCTTAATAACTCAACCATTTCTAAATGGATTTCAAAAAATCTTTCACTAAGTTTCATAGCTATTAATATGATTTTATATTATATAAATAAAACTATAGGATTCAAACCTCTTACTGATCCTCATTGCTGAAATTGTTCTGCAGTTTATACGAGAAAACCATACGTCCAGTCGTCAGGTAATTTTGCCTGGAAATAAATTCAAGGAGTTTTGATTTCTTGTGCGTCAGATAGCACTATAAGGACTCTACAATAAAGCCACCTTGAAAACTGAGTCGAAGTTTAAAACCCAAAATTGTGTTCTAGCTCTTATTTTTTGATAATATAAGGAACTTAGAAAAGAAAAATAAATGTTAGCAACAATAATATACTTACGTGTATTATAAGTAGGTACTTCTTACTACAACATTTTGATACAATCTAATAGATTAAAGAGACAACACAATCAAGATTAGTAATTGTTAGGTAGGATTTGTGTTATTGATGTTTTTACGTGGTACAATAACTTATGTTTATTATGTTGTATCAAAATGTTGTAGATAGTATAATAAATCGTTGCAAATGTAGTCAACGTTGCTACTTGCTTTCCTAAAAACTATCTATTCTTATTTTTAGTCATTTTGTTTATAGTTCAGATATTATCGAAAATTTAAGGGGTCGATCATATTTTCTGTTTTTTTTTTAAACTCGCAAATTTAATGTAGGTAAGTATGATTAACAGATCTCAGGACTACCTGACGCACAGCACAAGAAAACAAAACTCCTTGAATTATTTCCAGGCCCTTTACCTACCTGACGACTGGACTAAAATAAACAGAATTGATATACTTATGCATTATAATATTGACCAAACTTTGTTTTTTTTCTTCACGAGTTAATATTATATAACATAGCACGTAAGTATAGTATTGTATACAGGGTATCTCAAAACTTTGCCACGCGGCCAAAAAGTACTTAAGGCGAGGCAGTTTACAAAATTTACTCTTTCACTATGTCTTTAGAATAAGGTTGAATATTGCATAGCTTTAATTGACGCTTCGCCAGAAATTTGACGAAATTTAGTTCTTTTGTATTGATTTCTGAAATACTGGATCATTTATTAAAAATGTACTCGGTTATATTGTGTTAGATCGATAAAAAAGCTATCCTTTTTGCATAAAAAATCATATCACTGATGTTGAAAATTACGAAATCTGACGATTTAAAATTTATTTTTATAAGTTTTTATGGTGTTATTCAGGACTTTTTTACAGAGTAATTACCATGCCATTTTTCAATATTAATATTCGGTTATTGTGTTTCTTTTTCAGTCTACAGTAATTTTTGTAAAGTAGAATTCTACATCAGTTCTTCGCATTGGAAGTTCAAAAATCAATCTTTTTAAGTTACTTAATTGAAAAAAACAATCGCCTTAAAGATAGGAAATTTTACTGAAAGAAGACTTCATATTGTTTTAAAAAATAAATGGAACTGCGTTCAAGGTTTTTTAAATCGCATACGATACGAATTTATTGATAATATTATAATCATTATAATAATCAGAATTTAAATAAAAATAAATTACCTATACACGGTTTTCCTTTTGTTTAAGGTGGTGTTTTCTTCAAGAAAAACAATTATTTTATGACGTATTAAAGTTTAAAAGTTTCCACGAATTTTTTTTTAACTTGATATATTAAGGAAGAGGTATTACCTTTCGAATGGTTTTTTTTATTATCTGCGGAACTTCTAGATCCTGAGAAATTTTAAGTAGTGACCAAATTTTATTTCTGACAGACGATCGGTCTTGCACTTTTGAGTGGCAAATAAAATCCTAATTTATTTAAGAGACACAATTGATATGTCACACAAAACTGACGTGATGACACAATACTTATTAATATCTATAATTGTTAATGTTTTGATTGTATCAATATCGATCTACTTGTGATAAAGATCCAGTGTTTTTGTTCCAATTCATGGAATTATATCGCGAAGTGATCAATTATCTGATATTCTATTACTGCTTTCATGGTCAAAATTAACGCTAAATTCTCTGCTTTTCGTGGTTTGAATTCATGAAAGTTAATTTCTGATTAAGCTGATAGTTTCGTGCGCCCATTCTTTTTGTTAAGAAAAAAATGGGTGGGGGAAGTGACATCCTATTGCACGATGAAAATTTTTCAGTGTAGGTATACCTCGATGAGGACAATAGTTATTTTTTATACAAGTGACCAAAATCAATTTGTGCTGCGAATTCCGACTTTTAATCACGAACTAGCGAAGTACTTACTTTGTACAAAATAAGCTTGTTTTGTACAAAAACACATCTTTTATCAATTACTTTATGGCAAAGTAAGCGCCGAGTTTGGTAAATGGGACGCTATTTGAGGTGCCATTTTTGAGACTCAATCAAACCGGACATCTTGGGTTGGGTATTCTTGATCGAAGAATGAAATTGATAAATTTCATTAATTTGTTAGCAACAGAGTGACGTAACGTCACAGGGGCTGGTGTAAGCCACATGGGGCTATCTATCCATAAATTACGTCACACGAATTTCATTATTTTTGACCCCCCCCCCCCGTCCTTGTTACAACTGGTCCCATTTGTGAGACCCCTCTCCCTGGTGTGACGTCACATACGTCTTAATACCTACTTAGCAAATTGAATTATTAATAATGATTATATCACTGCAAGAATAGTACATTACAGCCGTGAACGGGAAGCTAGCGATTGCATTGTCGAGGATGGTTTGAAGCCCGAGCCGCAGGCGAGGGCTTTAATCATTCGAGGCAATGCAAGTAGCTTCCAGAACAAGGCTTGTATAGTGCTTTTCTCAAGAAATGCGAGGAAATAAAAAATTAAAAAAACTTTTTCCAGTTTTCCAAACCATGAACTGGTTATAGCATTTGATATATCTTTCTTTTGATTTTGATGGCAGTAAGTTTTCTATTATTAATTTTGCTTCTGCTCTCAAACTTGGTGGCGTACATTCAAATATACCGCTGAAAATTATTCCCGCCAGTTTTTTTTTTTGGGTGCATTCCAGCAGTTTAATCGCTCGAAGCGCCGAAAAGCAAAATGAGATTTATCATAGACAAATCCTCTGAGTAATCTTGAATTACGTGCAGCGCCATCTACCGCCGAGAAGCAAAAACCCATCTCATTTCGCTTCTCGGCGGTAGATGGCGCTGTACATAATTCAAGATTACTTAGAGGATTTTTGTCTCTGATAAATCTGGTACAATACAATGAAATATTTATTTATTCTTATAGTAATATACTCTGTGCGCACCATTTTTTTTATTGTATCGTTATTATAGTACCTATTAAATAATTTTACCTTTATATCTTGTCGTTGGCTTGCGTGCCAGAAAAAAGGAGCTAAAGTTATGGCTGTATGGTGCAAATGTACCTTTGCTTTTTTTGTTTTTGTGAACAGCTAAAACAAAAAAAAGAAGTTGCCGCAGACCACCCAGATCATCTTCGCACTGTACCTACTTCCCGCACTGGTGCTGGTGCGGGAAGTAAGTATTGAAATTCATTCCTGGCCTGAATTTTAAATTTAGAATGTGATGAACCAGACCCCCTCGGAAATGTGGAACGCCCCGCATTCCTTTTTTAAATGGAATGATAAGATTTCAGAGCATAAGTGAGAAAAACAATTTTTCACAACCTAAGTATTGTCTAAACATTTTGATCATTTTCTCACCATTCCCATAAGTTAATGAAAAATAAGCTGCATATCTATAATCTACGTGAAATTGTCTAAAAATTACCATATGTTTTATTTGTGTCCGCGAAGCGGGTCATAAAGGGCCCAATCTCTTTTCGCGTAGGTATTTTTGTATGAAACTCCAATTTCTTTCTTTTCTAACCTTCTAACTGACACACGGCGAATAGGTAGATAACTTTCAAACAATATGAAATTCAAATAAAATCTGGGGGCCAATTGTCTAATTTCAAAATCTATCGCAATCGCTTTCAGGATGTGATACATTGATGGTTCTTTTTGGCACAAATAAAAACTTACCAAAGAAATGCAGCAATGTGTCACATCCATCTGTCAAATGATAGCGATTGCGATAGATTTTTTAAATTATACAATACAAATTATATAACTCGTTCGTCTGGAAAAACCATATTACCTAGTGGCCCATATTTTCTTTTGATTAGTATAGATAAGTAGTAGTAGTAACATTACAAGAGTGATTGTTAATCGGACTCATTTGTTACGTTGCCGCCAAGACGTATAATATTTCAGACGATCTTGGGACAGCCTTGAACCAGATGTGTGCCCTTGTGTACCAAACTAGTCTGGAGTGATATCATCATTCACTGGAACTCCTAATGTTGTGTCGGTTGGATGGGAACTTAATACACCACACCACCTTCTGTATCTACCTATAAAACTATAAATAAGTAAGTACAACAATACTTAATAGAATGGTTATGTTCATCTTTAGTAAAGCTTACTTTTTTCGTGCAAAATATAACCTACTTTTACTTCACTCACTGTTTTCAAAATAGAGTTATTCAATATAATTTCTTTGATATTATAATCTCATTAGTCATCCAATCAAACAGCATGTAATGCTAAGCAGGACCTACCAATATGCTTTTATGAAACGCGAAGAAAGGAAGATTAAGCTCCCCCGTCGCGAGGTTATGCCGAACTCTAAACAAATACAGTGACATTGTTGACATCCATCATGATTCGGTGAGTTCGATGCGAAAAAAATACTCGATCTCTCAAATTCGTAATTTCATACTCATTTTTATATTCATACGATTTCTAACTCATTCATCTCATTCCACCACACTCACGCGCATATACACATTCACAAACATTCCAACACACAAACTTACACACTTATTATTTTTATTATTATTATGAATTAGGCGCTAAGTACCTACTTAAACTATAGTATTAGTGCATGCTGCGTTCACCTAGTCCTATAAGTAGTTGTACATTAAGTTTAGTTCACGTAATAATATGTTTGCAAAAGTATAAAAATATCAACTGTTGGTGATCCAAATAAACTAAAAAAAAAAAACGATTAACATACATTATAATATGAAGAGATTCTTGAAACACGTGCTGCTGAAAATAACATATGTGGCTTATCTCGAGCTTATCTCATTAAAAACGTGCATGGCTACAAGAATCAAAAGTGTACAGTTGTACACTGTTATTATAACTTTGTAACATAATATTACCCATACATCGTGTATCAAAAAACTCTGTCAGATCCTGAAAAATGTGATAGTGTTGCTGAAACTGAACAACTTTCTCCATGGAACATAGGTCGAAATACGAAAAAAATGTTTCATACTCCCATACAAAATGTATGGTCATTGAAATGAAATGAAATGAAATTTTCGACCTTGCTCCTTGGAGAATGTTGTTCAGTTTCAGCAATACTATCACTTCAGGGTCTGACAAGGTTTTTTGATACACGATGTATGATATTACCAATAAAATGTTTTCGAACGGCACCAAGACGGCACCCATTTCTCATTTTCGTCACTGGTATATAGGTAGCAATTTTTAATGTCCCCACTGCTGGGGCACAGGCCTTCCTTATGGGTGGTAAGGAGGACGGGCCATAACCCACCACGCCACGCGGGCCCAATGCGGATTGGTGGGTGTTAACGACTGCAAATGCAGCCGGGACATTTGTGTAAACTTATGTTATTTATTGCGGGTCACAGTATTCTCCATTACATTTGAAAGGTTTCTAATTCGTTCAAACTATTATTTTAAACATAAGCATTATTTGTCTGAGGGCATGTTTTTCATACGCTATATCAGCACGGCTTCCTCTGGCCCCATAAATGTAAAATTTCTCATTGTAAGTATCTTCAAGTAGAGATCATGAACTCCAAATTTTCAAAGCCGAAAATGATTTTTCACCTCTTTAGCACGAAAACACGAAAATGGCGCTTTTGGTGCGTAAAAACTCGCAGCAAAATCGATTTTTGCTGCGAGCGTGAGGCAAAGTGCTTTTTTAATTTCTAACACCAACTATTAACTCTTCAACGCCCGGAAAATGAGACACAATAAAAAATCTATTGTGTCTCGGTCGCCAGCGACCGCTCCGGCGTTAATGAATTAAAATAATAAAGAAAAAAAATAAAGTGACAAGGATGAGGCTTGTAAAACGGATATGTAAGAAAAGGATAGATAGTAGAGTGCTATATGGTGTCACGTGTCATACATGGATTAAAAAGTAAAAAAATAAAATGCACGGATATACCAAGGAGTTTATAAGGATTGTTAAAAAAGAAGGTTGATTCGAAATAAAGAATATGGACGAAATGAGGTCGCATGTATGAAATAAATATTAAATAAGAAAAATTTTAAAACAAAACGATCGGAATCTAGGTAGGTACTTTTTGAATAAAAATTTTCAGCATAGGATTGATCGAACTATTTTTGTAATAAATTACAAAAAATAAGTTCGTCCAACGATGAAGATAATTGTCTAACTCCAAAATAGTTGAGTGAACATGTTTCTAATGCTGAATTTAGCTTTTTACTAAGAATGTCACGTGAAAACTCGCTGGTAGAGGTGAAAAGTTGTATGTTTTACACGAGACCAAAATTTTGTTCTGATGGTCGTTAAAATTATAAAATTAGGTAACTCTATTTTTAGCCTTATACAAGACCAAAAGACATTGAAAAACAAGTCGCTCTCTTTAAAAGCATAATCGCATATTGATAATACTAGTCTAGAGCTAACCTAATCGAATTAGGACTCCAAATTAATTAAGATTAGACATTTACGCATTGTTTTTTTTTATTTTAGTCTGATTAGTAATCAAGCTCAATGTCAAGAGATTTTTATTTGTCTCAATTCAGATTCATAAAGGAAAATTATTTTAAAATAAAAAATCTTGGTAGCCAAAGCTACTGCTTAGAGTACTGACTACTGACAAATGATTAAAAAAATATATTTTTCCCCAAATTTCCCAAAAGTACTATTTTTTAAATGTTTTGAAAAACAAACAACTTTAACCCGAAGAAAGCCACCGTCTGTCGGGTCTCCTGGGAATCGAACCTGGAACCACTAGACCACAAATGGCGGTCATAAAGTGTCACTAACGGCCGTACTAAGAGACGTCAATTAAGTTTAATGCTTCATTAAAATTGGTGCTATCTCTTTCTTCTTCATAGTGATTGACCTTATAGCGTTAGTACCTATTATTATCTATTCTGTGCTTAATTAGTTTGAATGCCTAATTAATGTTCAGCACATTAAAGAAAAAACAAATAAATCGCAAACTATTTAAATTAAATAAATCCATCCGTTATCCTAGTTTCCATTTTTAGGGTTCCGTAATGGCAAAATGGCAAAAAAACGGAACCCTTATAGATACGTCGTGTCTGTCTGTCTGTCTGTCCGTCCGTATGTCACAGCCATTTTATTCCGAAAGTATTAGGATTACACAGTTGAAACTTAGTAGTTAGATGTATTCTATTAACCGCTTAACGATTTTAACACAAAAATAAAAAAAATAAAGATTAAGGGGGGGCTCCCCATACATGGAACTGAAACTGTAAAAAAAAATTTCTTTATACCAATACGTGTGTCAATAGATAGGTCTTCAAAAATGACATTGAGGTTCCTAAGACAATTTTTTCTCAAAGTCAACCGTTTGAAAGATAAACACTGCCAAAGTGGTAAAATGTGTGTCCCCCCCTCTAGCTTTTGAAATAGGTGAGTGAAAAATCTAAAAAAAATATATGCTATAGATCTTAATAAAAACTTTCACTGAAAATTAGTTTAAACGAGATATAGTAATTAGTTTTCGAGATATATCATATTTTCCAAAACCGCAAATATAACTTTGTCATTCATACCAACACTGTGAAAAACAAAGTTATTTTTACAGACGAAAAATGATAGTGCTATTAAATAAGGTTATGGTATAAGGTAACTACGGAACCCTACGGCGCGTGGCCCGACATGCACTTGGCCGGTTTTTTTCTTCCGCACGCTTCGTTCGGCGAAAAGTGTATTTGCAAACAATTCCGCGAATTCCATGGTAGACAGTCTGGCACCGCACCGTGTCACTCTACATTGACTTACATAAACAGAATCTTACAAACGAGCATCGATCGTGGTTTCTGCCGTTTCGAAGGAAACGTGTCGATTTTAGAACCATAACAAATCGGCGTGCGTGCGACTTGTTGTAAACTCCTTCATGTTGGTCAATAAACATGTGTAGGCTGCCCACTATGAAACGTAAAAGAAAACTCTGGGAAAATATCGTATTGTACCTATAGATTATGAAGCAAATGAAAAACATTTATTACATAATAATATCATTGCATAAGATAGGCTAGTAAAATCTTACAAATGTTTTTCCTAAAAACGCAAAATGCGATGTATAGCTGCATTTTTGGTGTGTTATTTGGACCCCTTAGGAGAGTATGGAACTATGTTTTGCAAGCAAAAAAAAGTTGTGCTAGCTGCGCTATACGTGAAAACTATGCGCTTTTGACATTAGTTGCCAAAATCTTTTTAAAAGTGTATTAAATTTCAAACAATTAAATGGTACCCACAGCTCTGAATGTCTAATAGTTATTGAGATATGATGCTTGAAACATTGACACTCACCGGCACATCTAACCGCCTGCACCGTTATTTTCATACAAACATGCTCACTTCACAGTCTCCTAAATAAAAAAAATTGTGCATCTCTGCAATGATTTGTATGTTGATAGATAAGTCAGGTGCTCACTTTTCTAATAAAAATGTCAAATAAGTATAGACACCTCTCAATTTATCCAAAAAGAGGAAACGGTAAACCAATTTTCTCGTTCCATACCATGATATATGGTATTAAAATTATGCATTGCTTTACTGCATTTTTGGCGAAATTTAGAGATGTCTATGCTTATTTGATATTCTTATTCGAAAAACGAGCACCTTCCTAATTTATCAACATACAAACCATTGCAGAGATGCGTAAACATTTATATTTATGAGACTGTGAAGTGAGCATGTTTGTATGAAAATAACGGTTTAGGCGGTTACATATACCGGTAAGTGTCAATGTTTCAAGCATCATATCTCAATAACTATTAGACATACGGAGCTGTGTGTTATTGATGATATTCAGATTTTTTTTACAATCATCTGTGCGGTTGTAGCTACTAGACAACCTCTACAACTTTCCTTTTCTATATAAAAATATGGCTCGCGCAATCCATGTTTTCCTATTATGGCCCCTTAAGTTAAACAACAAAGCCTTTATTTTTCTTAAAGGTATCAAGGTTTTCATAGCCTAGCCTATAATGTATGTTATGGCTATGTTCCATATAAACAATGGGTCCAGTCTACAGAATGTTATGTGATAGAAAATACCCTGGAACCATGAGTCGGTATCAATCAGCTCATGTGTCATGTTATTTCTAAGCATTCATGTAAGGCACGTGGTCGAAAACATAGCTTACGGTGAGACGGCGACGTACAATTAATGGAAATGCGCACAACACAACATGTATCGGTTCCAGTAACCTACATAACATAGACCTCGAATATCGTAATATACACCTGAAACGTGTTGATAAACCCAAACTAAGGTCTAAGTATGTAGACATACTTTTTACCTTTTATATTTACACATTAATTTTAATTTTTACTCTAATGAGGCTTCCGAAGCTTTCAAAAATGACACATATAAGTTGTGAGAGAAGCACTAATATTGTATTCAAAACTTAAAAAAAAATAAGTCGGATAACCTACTCACTGTTAATTTTTCTATTTCGATCTTTATTTTGTTCAAAAAGTTGGCAAACCTATAGTAGGTACAGCCTGTCGATTCTGTAAGAAACTCGCATCTCACTTCGAACCTCACTTCACTTCGTGGGACTTTTAAATCTTAAATGAGATAATGATAGGCTGTTTTTCTCATCACAAAAGATTTTAGATAGCTATAGTAGCTACCTAAAACCTTTTGCAATCGGTAAAATAGTTTATATTCAGTAGATTTTTAATAACAAATTCACACGAAGTGAAGTGAGGTTCGAAGTGAGATGCGAGTTTGGTTACAGAATCGACAGGCAGGTACCTGCCAATAAAATGGTAATGTTTAAAACAAAGTATTTTTTTTTTTATAATGAAATTCAAACACACACACAAACAGATACAGAAAAGTAGATCCAAAATAATTATGTTCATGGGTTTGCTGTGATTTCAAAGTATTGTTAGTAATAATTCAATAAAATAATAATGTTTATAAAACTGGAATATTGTTTTATAAAATTTATTAAATTCATTTTCAATATACCTGTCTACCAAAAGGCCGTGAAAGGCACGAGAACTGCAAAACAATTCATGTTTTGCTATCCTCCGGGAACAGTACTTTTTGGTAGATGAAAGATGGAACGTTCTTTAGGGCAACGTATATTACGTATATGCAAAATTTTATGACGGTCAAATTGAGTTTGTTGAGTGGTTAAGACGTGAAGGCATAACAAACAAACAAAATTTATAATATTGGTAAGAATTTAGTTAATTTTTCGATCGGTTGGTATTGGTATGATAAAAATAAAGGTTAAGTTTACTTTTTTAAAGTTTTCTTTCTCTGTCGGAAGAGCATCCACTCTTTGTAAACAATCGTAACGTAAAGTTATTATTACATTTCTGTTTTATCAGCAAAAGCTACAAAATTTCGCGTCGACAGATAAATTACTAATATAAGTAATAAGTAAACAAAGGATATTGACAATATTGATAGGTACGGTCAGCAACAAAAATTGTTTAACACTTTAGTACTTTGTCATAGTAACTTTTTTGACTAATGTTTCAAACCGTGAGACACCTGTTAAAATAGTTGCTATGACAAAGAACCAAAGCGTCAAGCGACTTTCGTTGCCGACTGTACCTACCTTACTTTTCTGTTCTAAATTAGATTTCGATCAAACATTACAATAACAGTAAACACAGGATTTATCTAAAAAAATCTCTCGTATTACAAAGCAAAGTGTCCTAGATACAACAATACACTATTGATTAGTAAGCAGTCTGGATAATGGATATCGATTCATATTACAGAAATCGAATTCATCAATATGTAAGAAATGTGTAGATGTTAGCTATTATGTAAGAGAAAATATGTTCCCACAGAATGTACCTTTCAGAGAGCACAGTGAACAGCATCAGCAGTCATCGTGTAATTTTGTTGATCAAATAGCGCTACTTTTACATACCTAATGAAAAAAAAATATGTCGTAATTAAAAGAAAAATAACATTACCTTCTTAAAAATATATTATTTTTATCCTAAGGCTAATCAAATTACCCTTCATTATCAGAGATATAAAATACCTACCTACTAATCCTATGGGAATGCAAGAGGGAATTAATGAAAATGGAAAAGGAATCTAATTTCGTAAAAAAATAAATAATTTTGAGTGGGTCAAATCCAAACCGATTTATTTACAATCATACTAAAATTACCATAGATATAGTATAACCCAAACTTTGCTCTAACCACAAAGATTTTTTGTGTGTTCTTTGTTCGTAAACTGTGGGCACGGGAATCAACCCAAAAATATATATAATTTTATCCTATGGATGGGCTCGTCTAGTCTGTCAGAGCACAGAATTGATTGAACATTACAACAAATACCTATAACGTCTGTGGTATTTTATGTGTTTTATTTTATTTAACTTTAAAAAATATCTTCAGTCTTAACTTTTTAATTGGTTTCTGCCACGTGTAGGTAGGTACTGATATGAAATGAAAATGAATGTGAAAGTGTTGATGTTGTACCTACCTAGCTCAAATAAGGACAAAGTTTTTTTCACTGTCAAAATTTTTCTCAGAATCAACTTTCACTACGAGCGGGCGATGCGATGCCTGCATGGCCGCAAGGAGACGAAACGTAACGGTTGCCCTCCTTTCAGGACATCGCTTCGAAGCTGGGCCGAGTCATGAGTCATGACCCCCAAAATGTATGGAATAAACGGATATATACTCGAAGTCGAAGTAATCACGAACGGTATTTTGGCCACTTCCAGTCCAGAGACCAAAGAATAGTGATGCAACAAAATGAAACTTTCTTTCAATGACGTCATTGGTGTTTAACTACTTAATTTTACCTCGATAATCATCTATATAAACTATAAGTAATAAAACAGTTTCTTTACACAATAAATTATCTATCTACTTACATAGTACAACAATTATTATTTGTAGAGTTACATTATTCCTAGCAACTAAGCTTAGCAAGGTAATAATAGTAGATTCTTATACAAGACGCTAAAATGACCCATTGCATTCGAGGTAGTTTTATTTAGCTTTAGCAAGGGAATAAATAGAAACCGAGTTACAATGGGTTTTAGCGTCGTGTCGTGTGTTACACTCTACTTTTCACTACGATTGCGAGAAAATAAAATAAAATATTAAATAGTTTATACCTACTTCCGTAAACGAATCCACTCGTTTTTCTATCCTCCACTTCATAAGCTTTTTGTACAGTATTTAAATAAATGATTTGTGCTTGATGGCAAAAGATTAAAATTATTTCTTTCCTATTACAGTCACAGAATTCAATCAGTTCGTAATTATAGAAAAATTCTAAAGATTTCGCGCCATGGTACCTTTTTTTAACACAATCACGCATTCTACGATTCACTCTGTGCACAGAGTATAAATAAGTCTATGATGCATTGACCTGAATTTTTTTTTTCTATTTAACTGGACTGGCTGTCTGTATGATTTGACAGCAAATTTTTTGTGCCTATTTGAAACGCCACTAGCATGCGTCTAAAGAACTAATATTGACGTACAATGAAAATGGTTGCCGTGATACAAAATATGGATCGTTTATTTTGACATAAGCACATCACTAGATTTAGTACCCTGTACGCACGCTACGTCCTACAGCGCCAAAATGGTGGAAATCAAATAGGCACAAGAACAGTTTGACAGCAGCCAGTCCAGTGTAATAATATAGAGGTCAATGCTATTATTTCACCGAAGAGATGCTTTTAGTTCCATTTGCAAAATTCCTGATTATGATTAAACACTTTTTCGTTTTAGTAGGCTCATTGGTAATAGACAAACATTAAAAAAGAAAAATCTTTTTCCCTAGGGGTTATTATGCTATTTTATCTCAGCTCTTGTACGTTACAATGACGGACTTTTTGAGCAAGACGAGTGAAAATAAAATTAAGATTGTTAAGCAGGAAAATCTTTTAATAAACGTTAAGTAAAGGCATTTTTTCGCAACGATAACTTAAATTATTTAATAATAAAAACTATTATTAATTAAATAATTAGGATTTGAAGAACAACAAAGTTAAATAATATACTAGAAAAAGTACGACTCGCACCAGATTGCTCGATCAGATAGATCGATTGCCAAATATCTGGAAAGATATTTCAATTGAAATGTCGAGGTAATTCCTCACATTGGTGAAATAACGCTGGCTTGCAGCGTAAGAGTAGGATATACTAGAAGAAATTCGGCGATGTCACTAGTGACTCGGTAGCTCAGCGGTCAGAGCATTGGACCGGATATCCAAAGGTCGGGTTCGATTTCCGTCTGAGTATTGATCTGGTGCGAGTCGTATTTTTTCTAGTATATTATTTAGTATTGTGTAAAAATAGCATTGTGAATGCAAAAATCTCAAATTTAAAAACAACAAAGTTTTTACTATTACTTATTCGCTCTAATTTAATGTGGTTAATACGTCAAAATGTATGACGTATTATTGCCACAGGAAAAACATAATTAGTAAGTACCTACGTACCAAACTGATACGAAATCACATTGGTTCTATTACATAATATTAGTTTTAACATTGAAAATGTTTATGTTTTGGTGATCGAGTATAGCGCGCCGATTTATGAAATTGTGTCATTTGCCTGTAGTTTCACAGATATGAGAGGTACTTAGATGAACTATATGTCAAAATGTGCGTCTGGCGGAAGGCTTCAAAGTGCAATATGAATTTCTAAAATCGGTCGGTAACTTTTTGAGATTTTCCAAAATTTGTCAAAATTTAAAATAAAAATCGGTGACTGAAAAATGGATCTCGGGATTGAATTAAGCTACAGTTTGAGCCATCTTAGGAGGCGGGCGGACAAAAAAGTGTAGGCTGTTCCCTTTCGCGCGAGGTCAGCCTGCGCTCCGTTTACTTTATCGTCAGTACGATAAAGAATGAACTAAAACGAAAATAACCAGGCTCTCATGAATGTAAAGGAGCTAATCAAAGTACCTGTTCATCAGATCCTGTCAGCATTTTCCCCACCAGCTCTCAACGCAGGAGTCCTAACTGCTATGGAGATAACATTTTCAATGCCTTTGATAGTTGCGCGTAGTGTGAGATCTGTAGTTTTTTTACATGAAGAAACTTTTAGTAAGAGTTATGAATTAAATAGATACGTATTTGTATAAAAAAAACAATAAAAATTCACTATAAGTAACTTAAGTTATGTGTAAAATTAAATATTATTAGCTTAGTGGAAATAAGAATGAAAAAATATTTCACCTAGAACAATATTTAGCTTCATTCGAGCCGCAATTTGATAAATAGGAGTAAGATTTATACATATTATATTAGAATAGGTACCAAACAACTGAGTTTTAGGAAAACCCCCTGATTTTGTAACTCTGTTGCGATCAACTTCTGATTGAAACTGACAGAAATCACAATTACATTGCTACTTTAAGTACCTACCTAACATAGCTGTAACTTGTGATTCTTACTAAAGCAACAATGTAACTGCGATTTCTGTCATAGTTTCAATCAAAAGTTGTTAACAACAGAGTTACATAATCAGGGGACTGATCTCAGTCTCCTAAGAAGTAGAACAGTTTAGATTAGAACTTTGTCACACCATTTATAAACCTTGTCTAGTATGTTTTGAAGCAGTATTTGGCACGACAGGTACCTACCTACTAATTGAGTAGCCACTTCTGACGTGGACTGTGTATAGCGTAGCATCACAAAATAGGTACCTACCTAAGTACCTACCTAGCATGTTCGTGACTAATGTATTTTAGGTAACTACCTACCTACTCAGTATAGTTCATTCAACTTCAATTGAGTCATGTGAAAAAATCAGTCTTCACTAGACAATTTGCAAAAGGGATATTATCGGTTTCATACACATTATATTTATTAAAAATATTAATAATACTGTCGGTGATTCTTTTATATTCTGTGGTAATAGGTACGATAATTTCATAATCATAAGTGTAACTTAAATTTAAAAATCATTTTCAATACAGTTGCTCGAAAATGTAAGTTTACGATGACAGTCGAGCGTGCGGAAAGTTGATTTTACCGCACGCCGTGCGTTTTTGTTTACGGAGTAGTACAGCGTGCGGAAAGTTGATTTTACCGCACGCCGGCGCTGTGCGTTTTTGTTTACGAACGTTTTTTTTTAATTTCTACTAGCTTCCGCCCGCGACTTCATCCGCGTGGACAGTAGAAACATATTGCAACCAGTTTAAAATGACCCCTTTAGTGTATGAAAGCTAGTACTACGGAGAGTTCAAGCTGTTTCCCTGGTTCCACTCACCTGAATTTGATGAAACATAGCTTAGATTTTAAGTTGGACCTCAATCTACTAAATTGTGAAAAAACCAACAAAATTCATTTAGCGGTTTTTGCGTAATTCGCGCACAAATATTTAGAATTTACAGTTTTAATATATGTATAGATTACAATTTCAGTAGTACCTATAATGTTTTCTCGCAAATGTATTGAAAAACGTAGTATGGCACACGGTTGTTAAGGTTTTTTAAAACTCGTGACGATTATAAACCCTCGCCTGCGGCTCGGGCTTATAAAACGTCAACTCGTTTTAAAAACCTCCTTACCAACCTTGTATCATAAACTACTATTAATGAATTACGTGCGGCTGATATCGAATTCGTAATTTATTTGTCATTTCCATGAATGAACGTCTTGATTTTCTTGGTATTTTTTTTTTCAGAATAGGCCTATTCTGAAAAGAAAACTTCATAACACAAAATGGCAGTGTCAAAATGAACAAAGGAGAGTGTGGGGAAGGTATCTTCCGAAAAGGAGGCGCTCTCATTGGTGTATGCGGGGCGGGATTACTTTCCACAAGGGACCGGGGCTTCTGCTGAATATGCGTGACTTAAGTCATGAAAAATGGAAAGTCTTTTTATGATAAAACTAAAAGACAATAATAATTAAAACCCCGTTATTTTAACTTAAAAACTTCTGCTGAGCGTGTGTAGGTCCGAATTAAAAATATATAATTATTAGAATTTAGAAACTTAAATAAAATTATAACCTAACTAGCTTCTGCCCGCGACTTCGTCCGCGTGGATATTAGAGAAAATCCTTAGGGAACCTTCAACCAGGATCTGACCAGCCATTTTTACGCATTACGGCTTCCCGTTCCCGTTCCCGTTCCCGTTCCCGTTCATCGACATCCATATCGATTTTTATGTTTACTCACCCATTTACCCCTAAGTGGTTGATTTTCAAAATTACAAAATATATGTTTGCCTATTTATTTTTAGATGTGCTCCAACGAACTTTAAAGTTGTAATGTCTATTTTATATTATTTTTTCATACAAAATTTGAACCCCATTTGCACCCCTTTAGGGGTCAAATCATGTCCACCGTGTTGGACTTCAAAATAAATGTCATTTTTGCAATCGTCATCCCCGAAAACCCCAATAACGACATCCATATCTATTTTTGGGGTTTTTTACCCCTTTTCACCCCCATTTCATCCCAATAGGGGTTCAAATACTAACAATAACAATATACGTTGCGTTAGATGTCAATCCATAAGACTAAATAAAAAAATAGCGATTTTTACTTCGAAAATAAAGGATTTTCTTCAATACACAACTTCATCCCCCTTTTGACCCCTTCGGGGGTAGAATTTTGAAAAACGCTGAGACCCGTTTTTATTTATTTTCAATGGTCAGTCTAAACACAAAATTTGAAGATCCTAGCTTCAAAACTGAGGGACTTTCATACAAACTTTGATCCCCTTTTTTACCCCCTTAGGGGGTGAATTTTGAAAAACCCTTTCTTATTGCACCTCTAGACCTCATAAGGAACCTACGTGCCAAATTTGGAGTCTCTAGACCCAGCGGCTTGGGTTGTGCGTTGATAGATCAGTCAGTCAGTCAGTCAGTCATTCAGTCATTCAGTTTACGATTTTATAAATATAGATATCAAATAGAAAGCCATAAAATATATTGTATGTACCTATATTAATTGTAGTCTGTTTATCCTTAGGTACTTTAATTGTCTTTTGGTAAATTGAAAAAGTGAAATGGTTTCCACACATAGTTTACGAAAAAAACTCATTTTAGTGAAAATTTTATTTAATAGGACAACATATTTAAAAAAAACGTATGACAACAGCTATCAAAGCTGTTTACTAAATAGGAGACAAATACAGTCATTTATCAAAGTACCTGTTGCTTCTGAATCAAACGCGCGTGCGTGAAATGGGCTCACGTGGAGCAATTTTTTCAGTAATTTGATCCTGGCGCGATATTTCTACACGATACTGACAACTACTTGATTGTACTCGCGTAGCCTCTGGTACACGTGCGGATTGCACCATAACCACAGAATATATAATAGTACTATAACATGCAAATACTCCTACCTAATTCACATGCAAAATATGGTATAATAATAATCTTAAATGCACCGAAACTGCACTAAAACTGCAATTAAGATTAATTATCCTATAAATTGCATGTGAATATACGATATAAAAAAATTAGAAGCATTTGAGAATTGCAAGTTTTACTCAAGTCATCTCTCATCTAAAGATACGAGAGGATGATAAGGTGCCGCAGTAGTTCAAGTCCAACCTAAAGATTGACACTTTTTACTGCGAAGAAGACAAACGCAATTCGGTCAATTTCGGTACAGCCGTTCTCAAATCCCTCTATAACCGATAAACACTCTGTTCACTTGGACGGTTAGTATTTTTTTTTCTAAACTAACAATCTGAATTGGTCGTTCTCACTCAAGTGATGCGCGCTTTTACCAATATAAGAAGACAGATTCAGTTAAACCGCTATGAGTAATGTGGTTAACGGAGTATGAGATCCTTGACCTCAAAAGAAAATAAAGAAAGTATGTATTAATTTCATCATAGTCTTGTGAACTAGACAGTTTGAGTCAGCAGCGGGCTGTGTAGTGTCACCAGATCACCGTGTGTCGGTGACAGTGCCACGTAAACTGGGCCATTGTGGACCATTAAGGAATGTGGGCCAATGGCGAGACGTCTCGAGTTCGACACATACGGAAGCAAAACTAGACGAGATAAAAAAGGACTGCATTTCTTAGATTTCCACGCATACACATTTAAAATAAAAACAACACGAGTAATAAAATACATGTTGCATTGCAGTCCGTAAAAATGTTTTATAAAAATGATTTGTTTTCCTTTGGTTTTTTACAGTAAGTAAGCGTTGACTAGATCATAATTTTGGCAAGCCCCTTATAAACGCTTGTAAGGTGTGCGTGCCTTCATAATGATCGCTGTTTCACTTTCACCTGACGCATGCCTCAAGGCATTCAGTAGCGCATGCTGACTGTGCGCTTTCGGTTTCCTCTTGCGCTTTCTACAGAGGCATGCCTCAAGGCAATGCATAGCGCATGTCCTTATCTTCCCAAAAAACGACAAAACTGTTTGGCAGAAACTAGAACGCGAAAGTAATAACAACAATCAATATTGCATGCGTTTGACGCAAGTTGAATTGAAAGTTAAAGCGTAGAAGTAATAGAAGTATAAGTAAGCTATTGAAAGTAAAAGTGAAGACAGGCCAAAACAGGACCACAAAAGAAGGGTCCATGTCGAAACATCATGTTCCACACATAAGTACGGAAGCCTCTGAAAGTCCGTAAACAAATACACGTACAAGAAAAGGCTGAGAATTCTTTAATAAGAAACAAACATTGTTTATGTAAGTAACAATTTTGTTTTTTTGTTTTTTCCAGTGGGCGTGCAGCCCAAAAAAATTCAGCATATCACGTCACATTACTAATAGCTGAAGTGTAAATAACTAGTTACCTTGTTTTGTTTTTTTAATGGCGGAGGTGGAGGCGGGTCGTTACGTTCCTTCAAATGTGGTGGTAGGTAGCTAGTTCATGCATCATGCTCGTGAACGGGTGCTGCCGCTGGTGTGAGGATCTGCTTCTGACTACCTTTCTTAATGCATATTGAATTGTATGAATTGTATTTTTGTAACAGCCTAGACTGAATAATGACTTGAATTAAAGTTTGAATCATTCATTAAGAAATGAGCTAATTAAATAATTTATTTATTTATTAATCTAAGTCACTTAAATGAATATAATGTCTGGAAACAATATAGGTACTTATTAGCAAATATCGTTTCATCGTGATGAAGCAGTTTGCACCCATTTTTCTTGTCTAAAAGACGTCATAATGGGAGGTAGGGTCAAAGAATTGACAGTTAAAATGCTTAATATGTGAGCTTATTTGAAAAAAGAATATTTTCATTTCATTCATTTTCATTTTACAGAATATAGGTGTGACCATAGAGGAAATAATCACTACGTTTTAGGTGTGACGCCCTGCAATGCAAGGGCATTGGTTATCTAGCAATACTTTAAACAAAAACTAAATTGTTGATCATGGTGTCACTTACTTAGCCACGTGTTAATCGTTTTAAACAGGACCATAAATAGGCCAATGCCGGGGCGTCTCGTGTTCGCCACACACGGAACGGAAGGAAGATGAGATTGTTTTGCGTTTACGCATGCATGTTGTTGTTATCATCTGAAGGTCTGTAAACAAACGAAACATTGATGTTTATTTAGTAGATAAGTACCTAGTAGCTTACGAAAGTGTTTGCTCTTTCAAACCAAAATGTTGCATCTTTGATGATTTGATTCAAAAATTCGTTTTTAATAAGTATAACGTTGACGTTTTTAATAAAAAAGTTGTTTAACGCAACGCAATCATGAGCATATTCCGATCATCTACTAATAGCCCCAGTCGGCGAACTGGATCGAATCCTGATCTTTCCAACTTGAAGGATGATGTTGTTACTATACGCAAGCGGAAGCAACCAGAGGAACACAACTGTAGTGGTATGACCCAAGAACTTGCAGATTTCCGAAAGGACATGATGTCTCTTATGCAATCATTCAGCAATACGCATAATGAAAACATGATTAAAATGCGACAGGAAATATTAACCGACATTAAGGAGCACATAAGCAGCATTTCATCGCTGACGGAGACATTAATTCAGGATCAAAATCTATTAAAGGTGGAATTGTCAGAACTTACAAACCGTGTATCTTCCATTGAGTTAAAAAATGATGATATTTTACAGAAAGCTGGTAGTGTTGATAGTGAGAAAATTAAAACCTTGATGTTAGAAAATAATAGTAACCGTCAGTATTCTATGATGAATAATGTGGAGATATCGGGTGTACCCTTTTCCAAGGGCGAAAACTTAAAAACCATTTTCCATAATATATGTTCCCGAGTTGGATTCCCTATCGCAGACGGAGACATGGATACAATTCACCGCGTGCGGCGTTACCAAACTATTGAAAATAATTCACAGAAACAAAACCGTCCGCCAGCTATTATTGTACGTTTCACTCAACGTATACGTAAGGACCAGCTGTTGGCGGCGGTGCGTGCGCGCCGTGGACTAACCACCACCGACATCAATATGACCGGGCCTGCTTCTGCTGTCTATATATCTGATCATCTGACCCCCACTAATAAGTTACTCCTGAAACGTGCCAGAGAATTAAAATCAGAATTAAATTATTCTTTTCTGTGGGTCCGTGACTGCAAAATTTTCATGCGTAAGAACGACGGAAGTAAAGTACGATTAATTAAGGATGAAAGTGATTTGAAAAAACTGCAGTGACTATTTTTATATTATTTTAAGTGCCTGTTTACTTTGAAAAAGTCGTTTTCGTTGGTCATATACTTATACGTAAGTCTATTACTATATAAAAAGCCCACCATTAAATTCGCATTCTTTATATCGTTGTCTACCCTCCTGGATATAACTATTTCATGCACAATTAATTTATATGAAACCCTAGTTATTCTGAAAACT
The DNA here is from genome assembly GCA_950108535.1 of Agriphila straminella. Taxonomy (NCBI): domain Eukaryota; kingdom Metazoa; phylum Arthropoda; class Insecta; order Lepidoptera; family Crambidae; genus Agriphila; species Agriphila straminella. The sequence continues at coordinate 4,122,274 of OX467306.1, read as the reverse complement.
AAAAATAGCTATTTTTTTCACCGAATATTCTGTTTGTTATTATTATCACATGTAATTGGTGCAACTAAGTTTTTCTGCTTTATGTTTTGCATTCTATTATCGTTACGTCATGTTTGCGAGAATTACTTATGTTTACTGTATTTTGTTAAACATATTTATATTACTTTTTCTGTTATAATTTAAAATGGCTGTTGTTTTTTCTGGTTATTATCAGAACGTAAGGGGTTTGCGCACAAAATCGCAAAGTTTCTTTACAAATGTGTCTCAGTCTGAATATGATTTTATTTGTATTACCGAGACATGGCTTACTTCAAATTTTTATGACCGCGAATTTTTTGATGAAAGATATTGTGTATTTCGCTGCGATCGTTCTGCCTCCGAGAGCGGGGCGACCTTGGGCGGCGGAGCGGCTGTAGCTGTGCGCGCCGCACTGCGCCCGCTCCGCCGCGACTGGCCGGTGCCCTCTCGGGCGCATTCGGACTGCCTGTGGGTATCAATCCCGCTTACCGATGACGTAACCACAACGCTTGGGCCTGCGGTTACATCTAAGTCGACTCACTTAAATATTGTATGTCTTTACTTACCTCAGGGTCCTGGCTTTAAAGATACACTTGCCTCTTTTTTTGATATCGTTGGTCAAATTATGATAGATCGACCTAATGATTTATTCTTAATTACCGGCGATTTTAATATTTCTAATGCTAACTGGGAAAAATCGGATTCGCAGGTAATGAATTTAATTAGTAGCGGTAACTTTGCAGTTCAACTTTTAAGCGATTTTATATCTTTTTCTCACATAAAACAGTACAACTCAGTTGTTAACTCAAATGATCGCATATTGGATCTTATTTTTTCCAATACAGATTGTAGTGTAACTGCCTGCGACCACCCTCTTACAGCCGAAGATAAACATCACAGGTCTTTGTTATTCGAATTAAAATTAAATTACTCAGTTTCGCTAGAACCAGCACCTCGCTCCTTTTATAACTTTAAATGTGCTAATTATGACATGATTAATACGGAATTGTTTAAGATAGATTGGCCTCAATTATTTCAAGACTTAAATACCGAAAATTGTGTAACAAAATTTTATGAGGTAATTAATGAGTTAATTTCTAGATTGGTTCCCTTGCATCGAGCTCGTACTTCAACTAGGGCCCCAGTCTGGCAAAATAGGGCGTTAACAAAACTTTTGAGGGAAAAATGCAAATATCATAAATTGTGGAAATTATATAACAACCCCTTAGATTATCAGAATTTTAAAAATTTCCGTAAACGCGCTGAGAAAATGTCGCAGAAGTGTTACAATAATCATATGTCATTTTCTGAACAAAAAATTAATACACATCCAAAACACTTCTGGACATATATTAAATCAATTTCCTCTAATAAAGGACTGCCCCAATCTATGAATTATAATGGATCCACAGTTTCGGATGGCCAGCTTATATGTAATTTATTTAACAATTACTTTCACTCAGTCTTCGAAAAGTCCAATGAATTATCTTTTGATTTAGAAAATTCTGTACCGCCACTCGACCCTGTTATTGATATTCACTCCATAGAAATAGATACCGACCTAGTGTTTAAATATTTAAAATCAATAGACATAAATAAAGGTGCAGGCCCTGATACCATCCCTACACTATTTATAAAAAAATGCGCTTCATCTTTGACATTACCTATCACTATTATATTTACAAAATCATTGAAAGAAGGCTGTGTTCCGGAGATATGGAAGCAGGCATGGGTAACTCCGATACCTAAAGGTGTAATTAGTTCTGACATTGAAAAATATCGTCCCATTTCAAAATTGAGTCATTTCGGAAAAATTTTAGAAAAAATAGTTACAGACCAACTTTGGAACGTCGTTCGCCGCCATATCTCTGCTAGCCAGCATGGTTTTTACAAAGGTCGTTCTGTTGAAACTAATTTACTCAGTTTTACTGAAGTAATATTTGAAGCTATGAACGATGGATACCAGGTAGATGCCGTGTATGCTGATTTTGCCAAGGCTTTTGATAAAATATGCCACAATACCTTGCTAAAAAAGCTTTGGCAACTCGGTATACACGGTGATCTATTCCGTTGGATAAAGTCTTATGTGGAAAAGAGAAAGCAGGCTGTTGTAATCTCGGGATATTCTTCTGAATTCAAATATATACATTCTGGCGTACCGCAAGGGTCCCATTTGGGCCCTTTATTATTCATACTCTATATCAATGACATAACCGATAGCATTTTGTACTCTAACACTTTACTTTACGCAGATGACACAAAAATTTTCAGAATTATCCGTAACACTAATGACTGCACATTGTTGCAAAATGATCTACTTAATTTCGAGCATTATTGTAAAGTCAACAATTTATTTCTTAACTATGAAAAATGTCATGTTATAAGTTACACGCGTAAAAACAATGTCATCAATTTCAACTATACACTGGCAAATAAAACACTACATCGAGTTGAGCAAATACGTGACTTAGGAGTTTTAATGGACATAAAGCTCTCTTTTTTGCCACATATTGACTCAATCATAAGCAAATCGTTTAAACAGCTTGGCTTTATCCTTCGTGTTAGTAAACCATTTAAAAAAGAATATACATATACAACACTTTTTAATTGTTTTGTCCGTAGCCGATTAGAGTTCGCCAGTGCGGTTTGGAAACCATACTGTAAGAAACATATTCACAGAATTGAGAGGATTCAGAAGAAATTTATTAAGTCAATAAATTATCGAAATTCTTACACGCATTCTAGTTATGAACAGTCTTTGTCTAACTATCATATTCAGACTCTCGAAGACCGTAGAAATTGTGTCGATGCTGTTTTACTATATAAATTACTAAATAACCTTGTTGATGCCCCTAATTTACTTAACAAAATTAATCTAAGAGTACCTCGCAGACTTGAACGTGGTTGTCGCAGTAGAAACTTATTTCACATTCCATATAGCAGAACATGTTACATCAGAAATAATATGTTTACGAGACGTGCATGCAGAATGTTTGACCAAATTAAGAAACTTACAAATATAGATATATTCAATTCCTCGATACGTGAAATTAAGAATGCCTTTAAAGAGGTTTAGTGTCTGGGTTGTTTGAGTATGTTAATAAGTATTATATTATATATTTTATATATTTTTTGTGTTCAAGAATTTTATTGTGTAGGTACCTATCCATACAATGTTATTTCAACTAAATCGTAAAGAAGGACACCCATTTCTGACTTGTCAAAATGTTGAATTTATCAATTATCTTGTATGGAGAAGTAATATAGCTTGTAAAATTGCATCTTTATTTTATTTTTTTATGTATAAATTGCTAACTAAAATAAAAATCGGCAATATAGAATACTTACCCATGACTTACCTATATTATATAACATCGCATGTTTTGTTTTCTAAGTACATTTAAACATCAATATTGTGTTAATGATTTGCACTCCATTGTTACATTAAGGAAACTATAGGTCTTGTGTAACTTGTAATTTGTATTTTTTGTAAAAATGTATGTGTGCGACCGTTTGTTTCTAAATAAACAAAACAAGTATAATTATGACAAATACATGACTTTTATAATTTTACTAGCAGCCGCCCGCGACTTCGTCTGCTTTTTTCTATCCCTCGGGAACAGTACTTTTTTCGGGATGAAAGGTAGGTACCCTATGTCCCTCTGTACCCCTGGCAACGTGTATGTAAAATTTCATGATGATCGGTTCAGTAGTTAGTGAAGGCGTAACAAACAAACAAACGAACGAACGAACTAACAAACAAACGAACTAACAAATAAACAAACAAACGGAGTTTCGCAAATTATAATATTATGGTAAGGATAAAGAAGTAAATATTTATTTATTAAAGATTCCTTTAAGGCTGTCACAATTATTTATCAAAATATTGCCATAGGTATACTTATTACAAAAATGTGAAAAAAATAGAAAAACATAGCTATGCACTGAAGCCTTTATAGATTATTAGTCACCTAAACGAGATATCAATCATGATAACGTAGGTTACTAGGATAAGATTACAAAATTAACGCATAGGGTATTCCCTCATATTATGTAACCTGTCAAATACGACACCGAAAATAATGTCATACATATTAAAAGTTTTCCTCGCAACAAAGACTGCAAATTTATCTTTTTTTTTATTAACTTGATTCTTATCAAACGAATGAATTCACAAAATTACTGATTCTAAATTACTAACTTATAGAAAAGACTATATAATACCATTCCACCGACCAACTATGACGATCCTCTCTAAGTCTAAAAAATTTTTACAAAATACTAGTAACTCCTTTGTAAACTTTGTGTTAAGCAACTGCGGGATAAATAACAACAGCGGAAAAAATACCAAAAAATCAAAATGACCTTTTTATGTTTAAAAAAAATATTATGTTCTATCAACAGGCCCAAGCAGTTTATTTTGAATTTTTGTTTTTTTTTTCGATCGAAAATGACGCTGTCATTATTCACCCCACAGCTGCTAATCTTCCAAATGGGTATTAGTGAGTCAAAACACAACTAGGTAGATTAAAACGGGAAATGATAAATACCTACGCTGAAAATGCAAACATGCTTCAGGCTTCTGAAAAAGTAGGTAAGTAAGTACAATGAGTTTGCGTATAAATATCCGGAAGTTTGTTTAAGGGTCGGTACTAGGTAAACATGTTCTGGGATTATCACAACTTAGAAAACGTAACGAAAAAAAAACATCTGGCTTAAATAGTTGCCAATACAATCGAATTGATGATAAACCTTGTATTTACGTAGATGAAGGTAAAAAAATGGTGAAAAAGTGCAAAATGCACTGTCGTATGTATAATATTTTTTGCGTAAATAAAAACAAACACCTAATGAATTTTATTTATTTAAACTCACTTACTAATAAAGATTGTATATATGTATAGTTACACAGTGTTTTGTCACTTTCTTTTCAATGTCAAACTCAAATAGTTTGACAGAGAGTAACCATTGTGTAACTATACATCTGCTATACAATCTTTATTAGTAAGGGGGATAGGCTACAAAGACTAAAGATGGCAACTATAAATTCTGTTTTCCATAACAATACTTCTGTTCTGCGTGCACATGCAACATGCTGAATAAGTAAAAAAAATAGGCGGATAATTTCGAATTTTCGAACAAAACAGAAGAAAAACATAAATATTCGGTGGGTTCTTTATTTTTTGTTGTGCATACAATCAATTGAAATTCATTCATGTTCAAAAATTTCAAAATTCAAATCAGTCAGGCCCTATAGGCAAGTGGCTTTCTACACTTCAAATAGAAAAGAAAATTGTATACATGTAGGTACATGTATACAATTTTTTTCTATGGTGAGCGACATTCTTACGTCAGTTACCTAACTGACGTCACAGAATACATAATGACGTAAGAATGACAAGTCACTTATATTATATTATATTCGAATAACAATAGAAAAAAAATTAAAAAATCTTCAGGTCAGTGGAATAATCAAAATGTTTGCTGTTTGCGACTGCTTTACGTTTTCCATATTTAACTAGTCAATTCCAGGAACACGTTTTTGCTGTGACCCTTAAGTAGATAAGTTTATTAAGTAGGTACTTCGTAAATGATGAGTGGCGATGAGTGGATTATAATGCAAAGAATGCATTTTTAAACAATGTATGAATCGTTCGGGGTTGTTTAGTTTTTCGTGAGTCACGGTGTCAAGTTGCTTACTTCCACGCATGTCATGTGTCACCGCGTCTTTATGTAGTTTACAAGAATCAAAGAAAGATTTTGATTTAATTTATTATACGCTAGTCTTAACTAACAAATAAAAGGCCTATTAACACCAAACACGACATTTTTGGTTCCTGTGTTATGCAAGCACCTCTCTGAAAAATTGCAAGATTTTCGGACTTTTTTCAGTCAAGTCACAGAGTTCAATATTAATTTCAAACTCAATCGAAGTGTTCAATGCGTATCATAACAAGATCATAAAAGCATAAACTACTTATGTGTTTTTATACTAATAAATAATTATTATGGAATTTGGACAGTAAACTAATAAATGGTTGAAGAAAACCAAAATGTGTTGAAAGAAAAATTTATATTTACGAAAAATCGCTTCCGACATCCAAAAATTGATAGCAAACACATTATAAAACAACAAAATGACAGTTCTACATCTACACTAGTGCTTGTACTATTATGTATTCTGTGCGGTAAGTAGTAAGTTAGCGGTAGTGCGCCGACTGGTGCCCGATTTGTGAATCAGCAAAGTTATCCTGCAATTGCAATATAGAAGGTTTGAAGAGCTGGGTCTTTTGTGGAAGTCGGGTATAGCAGCCCTTGCTGTTTGTTTCCTTTATAGTGTGAAATAAATTGTTAAGTGTCAGTAGGTAATCCAGAAATTAAAAAAAAATGCAATTTCGTGTTTCATAAAAAGCTTTTATAAAAAAAAGGAAAACCTCCTTCAAAAAACCTGAAAACAAAAACAGGGTTGGAGGACAACTTCATTTTTTTTTTAAAAGCCCCACCCGACTTCATTAGACGTGTAATATTAATATTGATTATGTGTAACGAATGATTCGAATGTTATATCTTGCTTTTTAGAGCTATTTAATTTTGAAGCTGTTTCTGTTTTCAGGTTTTTTGAAGGAGGTTTTCCTTTTTTTTAAAGCTTTTTATTTTCAACTTTTTAGTGGTAGTGGTAGGTATGTAAGAACTTTATATTATTATAATATTTTTAATTGTAAAATGAACTCAACTTCCAAATTTACGCCGTTTGTTTTTGAGGAGTTCCGTTGTGTCTTCGTAGTCCAAGTCTAGTTGACGTTGCATCATCGCAGACCACGGTTTGGTTTGTTTTGGATTGTTATAAACTTTCCAAAAATCTAAATCACTTTACATACTATTTGACTTTGAGGGGTTCCCTTGTGTATCTTCGAAGTTCAAAGTCCAATACCAATGAAATTAAAATATGACCACTCTTGAAGTATACCCTTTCAAATAAAAAAAGAATCATCTAAATCGGTTCATAAATAAAGATGTTTGTCCGAAATTCCGTAGAAACTCATGCGATGGCAAGCTAAATAATTGATATTTTTCAGTATTATGAAAAAACTACTAGCCAGATCTCTGTAAAAAAAATATGGGACCACACACGAACTTTGTTCTTTGAGATAAAACAAGAATTTTATAAATCGGTTAACAACTGACGAAGTTATGTTAAAACATACATAAAAAAAACGTCGACTTGAGAACCTCCTCCTTTTTTTGAAGTCTGTTAAAAATATAAGACAGATCCGAAACTTTGTATGACCTATGAGGCAACGATTAGGATTTATCGATTAATTCGTCGATAATTTGGGGTTAACTTATTTATTTTCGTATATTTCCGGTAACGTACCGCAGAGCATTTTAATACAATCCCCGCAAATCGGTAATGAACCTTTACGGCCATGTTTTTAATCTCGAAAACGAAAATCTTATTGAAAATAATAATTAATATATTATTTTATTGTTATGTCCTTTAGTTTCGGATGACGTCAACGTGTATATTAATGTGACAAGGTTCCATCGTATTGCCAATTTTCGGGGATAATACAGCCGGATCGGATCTATATTTTTTTGCGTGCACAAGCTTATTTCAAGCAAACGCCCCAAGTTTATTTCGGTCCTAAAGTTATACATCCTTGTCGGTTGATATAGCCGCGGTGGAATCTGGAAGCATTTCGCGTGCTCCCGCGCAAATAGACGGAGTTTAGCAGTCTGCTACTATTATTGTCTGAGAGATAACTTGAGACGGCCAGCTGGGAGATGGCAAGCGCATACTGCTGTCAAGAATAAAAATAACTTAGTTTTTTTATTTATGAAATAATAAAAATCTTTTTTATGCGTAATCTACTATTATTTTTTATTTTGGTAGATTTCATAATAATACATTATGAGACAAGTTAGCTTAGGTTGCTCATTGCACACAAGGCTGTGGGTTGCAGCCCGAGCCGCAGGCGAGGGCGTAACTCAACCGAGTGTGCAATAAGCAAGAGCTCACGAGTTTCATACGACGTTTTTCAACACATTTGCGAGGAAAAAACAAAGTAATAATTACGCACAGCAACAAATACGACAAAAACAAAATACCTATGATAATTATAGGAAAAGGCGCGCAGGTTTTTTTTTTATTTTTTCACACGCCCAACGCAAGAATATTTTGCGAACAAAGGGGTGAGGAGCATACAGCCTACTTCAAAATTATAATTTTGAGTAATAAAATGCAAATATTTTAATATTTTATAACAAAATATTGTGAATTATGAATAATTTAATAATAATAAACATTTTTTTGACTTAATTAAGGACTTACACATTTATTTAAAAAAATCTATATGAATTTTCAACAGCATAAAACCTCTTTGTTGTTACTAAAAAAAATAACTGTATTACCCGGCTAAATTGCGAATGCTCTGTTTACTCACCTAGAACTTGCAGTCTAATTTAACTTTGTAGGGTTAATTCTATTACGTACTAGTGTTTTATATATTATTGCACGCGTTTGTTATAGCTCGGTTTATGGCCCTAAAAGCGATGTATTAGGGCTCACTTTACGAGCAAGTGTGTTGAAAATTAATAAACACACGCTCCGCAATAAGCTCCGGCTGAATTTCAGATAAACATCAAATGTAAGTTTCGAATTGCGTTCTGTCTGGAATATTGCAAATTAAGGTTAACTATAATTAATTAGAATCAAAATGCATTACAAGTTACTAAGAAAATTATTATGATATCATTATGATAGATATGAGTAATCGCTTTGCACTTCAGGTGTTTATGCTCTTAATCATGGATTACTTAGTTGACTGTTCGCATTTTATTGCGTGAAAGTACTTACAAAAGTAAGTTTTCAGGTCAAGCAAATAAAAAAATCAACCGAACTGAGAACCTTAACCTTTTTTTGAAGTCGGTTAAAAAGAAAGTAAGTATTAGTGAGTTATCGTTATTGTATGTAGGGTAAGAGAGAGATAAAGATAAAATATTATTTACTATAGCGGCCCTGCCCTCGCTTCGCTTCGGTCCCTTCGTTTTTTCCCAAATGCGACCTTCCACAATACCCAAAAAGAAAACATACCTTATGGATATACCGGCCCGCGGGTCCCCTAATGGACCCGCGGGCCGGATCCGGCCCGGGAGCACCAACAATCCGGCCCGCGAAAGCGGCCCGGATCGTACCAACATACTGTAAATTACAGTATGTTGGTGCGATGAGCTAACTAGGTTTTGGCCCTTGGGACTTCGTGGAAGAGTTAGTCTGGCCCTTAGGCTAAAAAGTTTGGAGACCCATGCCACAGAATATATAATAGTACTTGCCCTAAACGATCAAAATTGCTTGTCAATAATTTACATTGCATTGCTTGTCAATCACATTTTGATCGTCTAGGAGCGATGCTTGACAAGCACCACAGAATAGATAGATTACCGTGGCCAATCAAAAGTAGGCCACGCCCCCAAATGGTAAATGCAATGTAAATGATTGACAAGAAATGCTTGATCGTCTAGGGGCTCCATATACGATAAAGTATTTTTTTTAATCTAGTTTGCAATGAAGAACGGTTTTGGAAAAAAAATCAAATTCCATACAAAAAATAGATTGTGTTATAACTCCCTCCCATACAAAAATCCGAGATGGCTCCCCTTCTTAAAATGATCTAAGGGTTCAGAAGGTTCACCCTGCCAAAGGATACACCTCGATCACCAAACGCCGTATTTTTTACTGAGCACACGCCACTAAAAATGCCACAGTAAGCTTCTCTCACAGTCTCACATGACATGACCCATTTACGACTACCGGACTCCATTTCGGATGTAACTAATTATTCAAATTATCAATCCAGCAGAAGAATTGTAAAATAGAATCTTATTTCGTACTTGTTAAGGGTGGCAATGGCATACCCTGGAGGGAGCAAGGAACACAACCATCTTACATACCTGCGAGGAGATAAAGACACAAGAAACTTTTGGTTTGAACCTACATCAAAATACCATGAAGGTAAAGTCCCAAATTCCTATTCAAGTAGGCAGGTAGGTAATGCTCGGACAAAAGTCATTGCTGGACATAATTTGAATTACACTACAGACGACGATATAATAAAGAAACGACGCGCTACATTATTATTGCGCGCTACAGTCACTTTTTTAATGTCTTTTCCTTAAACTTATTAAAATGACTGTATAACGTAGTTGCGACAAACAAAAGAGCGACATTCACTATAGCGACAGAACGATATTTCGACACACTCGCTACAGCTGCGACAGCACGTTTTGGAGACGCAAACTTGAATGTTTTTTTATTTTATTTTAGTTATTTTTTAGTTAGGTAAGTATTTTAAGCATTTCGTTTTATTTGTGTTGTTTTTTTTAAATCCTTTACATCGATGGTCACCCACCATCGAGATAAAAGAAAAATATATAAAAACACGCATAAAAGTATTTTAAATTTTAATAGGTAGTAAGAAAAAAAAGAGCATGTAGGTATTTTTACAAATTTACATCAAGTGCTGTCTTTATAATCAATTAAACATATCATTAAAATAAAAATACTAAACTAAAATAAAATAAAAAAATCATGTATCGGAATATCGTTTTATTTAACAAGATTGCGTCTCCAAAACGTGCTGTCGCACTAACGTTTGTCGCAGTCGCAGTACCGTTCCAGCTACGTACTGTCGCTACAACGTGTGTTATTTTCGCTCTTTTGTTTGTCGCAACTGTGTTATTTAGTTACCGTTTTCGGTCTTAATTTCATTGGTTTTTTTTTTTAAATTTCGACAAAGTATTATTATAATTTTACTTATCATTTAGATTAACTAAGTAATTTTATGTACCTACATAAGTAACTTTTACTTTTTTAGCATTATATCAACCATTCTCGTTTAAATAATCCTTTTTTAGGGTTCCGTACCAAAATGGTAAAAAAGGAACCCTTATGGTGTGACTCTGTCTGTCACAGCTGGATATCTCGAGAACTACTAATGTTATCAACTTGAAATTTGGAACAGTTTAAGATGACGTTTGTCCAACTATTTTGCAAATAAGAAAGAAATAAAAAAAAAATATTTTTTTTACAACAGGGACCGAAAAGGGGTTTTAAAAATTTTAAGTGAAGCGACTAGGGCATGAGAGCGCTGTTTGCACATTTTAAATCATGTTTTTTTTTAGGCCGCATAGTTTTCGACTAATGATGAAAAATGTAAAAAAAAATACCGTTCCCCCCCCCCTTATCTCCGAAGTTTGCAAAGAGAAACATTTGAAATAATTCTATGTGATAGTAGTTTATGTAAAGATTACAGGAAAAATAAAACGATGTCTCAATATAACACACTTTTTTAGAAATTCAAAAAACAAACAAAAATTTTATAGTTCCTCTACTAGTTAACAGATGGCCCTGACCTAAGAAAAAAATATTTAGTTCTACTATCGGTCAACAGATGGCGCTGGCCTAAGATAGAAAAATAGTTCCACTATCGGCCAAGAGATGGTGCTGACCTCATACTGCAATAATTATTTTTATTATTCTACAGCTCTGCAGTGTATTTATTTTGATGGTACGGAAACCCTCGGTGCGCGAGTCCGACTCGCTCTTGACCGGTTTTTTATAAGTGATTTTGCCTATTCAAGCCACACCAATCGCCATATTCGCCATACATTACATGGGCATTAGTCTAACTAACTGTCTAACCTCGTGCTATTTTTTTTTTACATAGCCTTATCTCTTATCGACAAATTATCAAAATATTCCGGAAACCCCCTCCAAGCGGAATGATTCTGTGATTGCTATTACATTATTATTCTTATTGTCTTGTAGATATATTTTTTTCTTGATTTATAGTTTTTAAGAGACGGTCAGCATTCAAAATCGCAAGCCAGTAAGTAAGCAAGTCCCGTTTGCCTTGAGAATTAATTTGGACCAACTCAGTCTAGTCTCTAAAATAAAAAGACGGCTTTGAACGCTTTGAACTTTTGTTTAATCTTAGTAGGTACCTACCTAACTTCAAGATTTCTCCAGTGAGTTACTCCCATTTATGAGTTTTGTGATTAGTGAAGCCGTAGACGGGTAGAGTGAGTGTTCATTTCTCATCAATGCGATGAACTTGCGAAAAAGCAATTAGGAAAACAATAACAAACAATGATAAATACTAGAAGTAAGGCACTTTACCGTAATTTGCAAAGCTATCGCGCCGCGCTGCCACCGCCCCAAGCCAGTTGTCCGCATTGAGCATTGCCCTCTATTCCGGTACGCATTCCTCGACCGGCACGCTTGGCAATCGCATTCGCAACTCTGTGCGTGTAGTTTGAATTTGGCGCTAACAGTTGCGGTCAAGTGGCGCGCGCTCGCGATTGGCAAACGAAGTTGAACTGGTTGTGGTTGAACGAAACGAAAAAAAAAGTTCTCTCGTTTTGTTTTGTTTTGTGTACGTGCTTGTAAAAAGTTAAGTTTTTATTTATTTATTTTAGTTAAAAAGTAGTGAAAGTAACACATTATAGTGCTATTTATACGTATAAACAGTTTTAAAGTGAAAGAGATGTGAACATACAGTTCTGTCTGGTTGTGTGGTGATTTTTTTCGTCTACAATGCGGCCAGCGGGAAGTTTTTAAAAGCTCCTTTATCCTTTGTTTAAAACTTGGATTGGACGCCTACGCTACGCTATGGTCGCGTAAATCGTAGTAGGCACGTTACACTACGAATACTACGATAAGATCGAGATTATTTACTATGGACGGAGAAAGAAAAATACACATGAGCGAAGATGTCCCATTGAACTCGGCAGGTGCGGCAAACATTTTTTTGAACACCGGAAAAAGTACCTTAAATTCATCAGATGGAACTGTTATTCATCTAAAAACAGGTGACTTTTTCATGCTTTATAAATACCCTACCTAGCTTTTTAAGTTTCTTATTGAAAGAAAACCTTAATTCAAGCGCAACGTGGTTATCAAGTATCTTTTTATTTTAGAGAAACCTGCCGACCTCGGTGTGCACATCAACACTACGTTTTCTGTGGCGTCTTCCAAGAAAATAAGGCTTTTGTTCGTCCTCAACTTTTTGTTAAGTGTTATATGTATGATATTGAGTTGTTCTGTTGCCTTTTACTACTGGAATGAGATGATATCTATGAGGAATCAGCTAGACTTGTTAAAAGAACAGTTTATGATGCACAGCTTGGGGCAGGATAAAATCCAAAGCAGCCCTCTGGTATCATTCCAAAGGCCACTGCAAAATGGTGATGTTAGACACCCAAGAATGGACGGCAGCTCCAGAGATAACACACTTCTCAACCCTAAGAAGTTTTTTGTAGAAGACCTTGGAGAACAAGACATGCTTCTAGTGGACTCCAGCAAAAAGAATCCCATTAAAAACGTTCTCCCTGTTAAGGAATCAACACAACCAAAGAAAGGTAAAGTCATAATTAATTCATTTCAAAACTCTCTTAAACAAAACACTGTTAAGGCAGTTCTGTATCTGTACATGTGTGTCGTTTATGTGTTTCAGAATTACTAGTAGTCCAATTCAACGGTGCAATTCGAGAGACCAATATGGGGTCACAATGTAAGTACTTATCATTGTTTATTTGTGTAATCAAACCTCATGTTACAAGTGTTATCATTTGTGTGCTCCTATTATCTACGTTGTCTGTTTAATTCAGCTGTTTGATTATGTTATTTATTTATACAGTGCTTTAAAATTAGTTTTTATGTAACATTTGAAAACCATTATAATATGCCAGATGCTTATATTTTATTTCAACAGTAACTATCAATTGTGTGAGGAAATACTTAATGGGGATTTAATTAAATTCATTATGTAATATACAATTACCACTGTTACAGTAGTAATTGTTTATAGTACCTATACCTAATTATGATAATATCCTCTATTAAATAATAATAACAATATCTTAATACTTCTTGCGTATGACATAAAGTTCAATATGGTCCAGAAATAACCGTTCTACAAATATGTGATTAACATGATAATTTATGTGTATGGTAGTCACAGGATGTAGTGTATGGCTCAATGGCCAGATATTTGTAGTATTCTGCACAGGGACAGATTATAATTGCCTAAGGTCATTTAAGATAAGAACATGTTTGAAATACTTAAAAAAATATGGTCCCAACCGCTGATACAATGTTCTATTTGTTTACAAAAAAACTTAACTTTTGCCAAAGACAGTAGTTATTTAAAAATGACACTTCTTACAAAGGGATAAGGATTGTAGTTTGTCAAACGTATTTCTAGTACAGTAACCATCTTACTTGCATACTCTTGGATTGTAATTAATGTTTTCTTCAATTAAGCTAGCAGACAGTTGATTATCTTATCAGCTTTTATCAAACCAACTAGTAACCAGATGGCTAATGCCAGCACTTCACGGTCGCCGAGTGAGACGAGCGTACATTGCCGGTTTTGTAACAAATGTGTCAATGAGGTACTTTTCAAAAGCATCAACAAACTATACATTGGACGTTTATGTGGCCGAGGTTTGACGAGCGTGTGTGGAGCCGACCGCCACAGAGGAAACACGAGTATGACGGACTTTTTGTCGATTATGTGCTTTTCGAGATTGGAAGCTGTAAAGGCCACCGGTAACGATCAATTGCTTTGCGATTGTCAATTTTTACGTCATTGACGCCCATTGATGCGAAAATTGATCGTTTACGCGTGCTAATGAAGCGATTGTCAATTGCTCCAACAATGGCATTGACGAAAAAATTGACGATCGCAATTATTGATCGTTACCGGCGGGCTTAAGTTTGATACAGCGCCGATAGAACAGACACTATCAGTCGGTCGTGAGTGGGTGGGTGAGCCGCCTTATGCCGATCAGCCTCAGAACAGAACACTTTCATTCGGCCATCTTTAACTAAATACCCTATACCGTAATTTCAATCAATACAATGCCTATCTATGGCAATACAAGAACGGAAACAGGTTTTGTTAGACGCGACTTCTTAGTTCTTACCAAAACAGCTAAGGTGGTTTGGGGTAATTCCGAAAATGGGGATATTACTAAAATTCAAAATGCAATGCTCAAGCGTGATATGTATTCGCCGTTAATGTTAAGGCTGGCCACACACAGACGTAATCCCGAATCGGAATCACGTACGTGCGTGATTCCGTACGTACCACCACACACAGACGTTTTTTTTCGTTCGGAATCACGGCTCAGTCAGACGCTAACCTTTGATGAGGAAACATTGAGCGAAGATGAATTATTTTTCTAAATATAAACAAAAACTACATTATTATAGACTATTTATTATTTGTATTACGCACAGGGGTATTCTATTGCTTTTTTGGAAACTAGAACTACATAATAACTAAGCAAAATAATAAACGGTTTGCCAAAAGGCTGGTATCCAGAGCTGTAATAAAAAAGTTGTACGTGTTTGTATACGTCACTCACACATAGGCCGTGCGTGTGTGCGCATTCCGTACGGAATAAAAACGGTTGTGTGTGGCGACCAATACAAAATATATCGTAGTCGTGCGTTCGGAATGCATTTTTTCCGTGCGAGATTCCGAACACACGGGCTCTCATGTGGAATAACGTACGGAATAAAATTACGTACGGAATGTTAACGCTTGTGTGTGGCAGGCCCATAGATTTTGTATGCAATTGCTGCGTTCGGAATTCCGAATCGGGATTCCGTTTCGAGATTCCGTTACGTGATTACGTCTGTGTGTGGCCGGCCTAATACCGCGTCCTATCCAGCCCAGTGCATTTGTGAAAAATTTGGGGGGTATCACATCCCCTTGTCTCACACCTCGATGCAAGGATATGCTTAGTCTGCTGGTTCTTAAGTTGGACGGCCATTGTTGCGGCATTGTAGAGACACCTCACTCAACACACTTGGATATACCGCCAATCGACTTGGCTTCCTTGCAGGGATTCTAGATTTGTTGGTATATTATCAGTTACTAGTAAAACAGATTTTAAAATACCTTCAAGATAAACCTTTTCAACATTTATCATGTCTCTAAGGTAAAACCTAAGATTTAACTGAAAAATCGTAAGATTTACCTTAGTTCGGGGTTTAGTAAAATTAAAGCATAATGGTTCTTAACAAGTTGCGTGTTTTCAAAGGACGAGATGTGCTTTAGTAGTAATGGCGGATAATGCTATATCATCCTCTTCTCTTGTTTCAGCTATTGTCGGGCCGTGGGTCCGAGATAACGAAATATCGTCGCCCAATAGTGAAAGCAAGATTGAACTCAACACTAACAACTATTGGACGGTCCAGGAGGGCGGCATCTACCTAGTATACGCTCAGGTAAGACATGGAACGAAGATAACTATTAATTTTGTTTAGAAAAGGAGATCCGAACGTAGATGTACCTATAGTAAAAGTTATCTTGTACGGGTAGGCGATGCCCATACAACAGGAAAAGGGAAAAATAGAAGTAAAATTATGGTGGAATAAAGAGACTCACATACATACAAACATACATGAACATGAACCTTGAAAACAATACTCTCTTCTTATTTCGCCATTTTTAGGCAAAAATATATTTTGTATACCAATAATAACATTATAAACAGAGATAATTGTTGTGAGTTTTATTACCTACCTATTATTTCAAAAGTATTTTAAATGAATAATGGTATGCGCTGTGCAACTGGGCTTAATCACATGTAACTTTTTATGCTGGGAAGGCCCCTGAAAACAGTAATTGACCTCAACTCAATCTTTTGCTTTTCATAATAATAAAACCCGAAACCACTTCGGATTTTCGCTTGTGGTTTGGAAATGATCGAGTTATTTGTAATGTGTGTAGTTATGTGACACATCAAAAATAAGGACTTAAGGAAAATAATTATGTAAGTAACATTCAAGATCATTAACATTATTAGATAATTACATTATGTAGATTACTTATCCGATCTGCCAGCTGTAGACTGGGTTTTTTTAAATTGAAAATTAGTAAATTTTGATAATAAAGTAATAAAAGCAGAAAATAACGATAAAATCGGACTAAAACATACTTAAATAAACACATACATTTACGCGAAATGTCCCGGCTGAAATGGGACACGTGTCACAATACTTTCGTTCGTCCTCCAGTGAATATTATAATATAAATATCGAGAATTTATGTCATATAACTACTAACACATAGTAGAGAACGTTTTTATTGAATAATGATATCTGTAGTTGACTAACATTCATCTAAGTACTTGTATGAATCATGTCATACCCTGCATACCTTACATAGAATCTTCATTGTCTAGCTAGGAATTATCATAATGATTCTCGTTGAACTTTATTGTTGCACCGGAACGGAAGTCACGAATGCTTTTGTAGCTAAACTCTCTACGTACTGTGGTGTCTATGCCCGCGTACTGGCCGTTGCCGCGGTGGCGCGTTGACGTCGATTTGAATTCACGTTTAAAAAGTGAAGATTCGTTTTTCGGGGGACCCGGTACGCGGCCATGGAGGCGCATCCTAGTTTTTATTATTAAAAAATATTTTAAACATAAATAAACAAAAGTTTTACAAGTTATTTAAAGTTCAGTTATTCTTATTTATTTTCGTTTGCGTGCGGGAGTGAAGTAAGTGAGTAGACTATTAAGTATTCTGTGGTATAGTAGGGTCCCCAATAGACCTCAAGTTCATTTCCGTGGGACCCAGCTCCGTTATATATACCGAATACAGATATGTACTTGTTTGGTATGTTTTCCTGAATACAAAAAGTGCGGTAGTCTCTTCCTAGGGGTATGGAGGGGGGAGCTGTGACGTAGCAAAGATGGCGGCCGGCCCCTTTCTATTAAACGGTATTTCTAGATAACTACTGAACCGATTTACTTAAATAAGGTGTCGAATGAAAGATACTGTAATGCACATTATTTGATTTCATACATACGTTTATGTAAAGCTAATATCAAATTAAATAATAATAAAAAACCAAAATTTTGAAAATGAATGAAAAAATAATGAAAATATCTCGGTATCCGTTAGGATTATGGAAATGTAGCTTATTATAAAACGTATTGTTGCTTTTATCAGCTTTTTAATAAATCTTAAATCATTACAATCAGTAATAAACATTAAACAACGAAGCTACAGTCGTTATAGTGATGGGAGGGAGTAAAACTACTTTTTTTTGTATGGAAATAAAAAAAAAATCCAAAACCCATCGTGTTTGGTATCGAATAAAAGGGCTTCTTGAGTTGATTCCAAATATATATAGTATTATTACATTTCAGCTCCTGGTTTGAGAAAAAAACAGAAAAACATTTTCCAAACATACCGAGTTTGGGCTCTTGCAGGAAGAAAACGGTTAATCGAAATCTTATGAAACATACGCTTAATAACTCATAATATACTCTTGTCTAACATCCTGAAAGCCATTCGAAAAATATTAGCATTGAGTATTGTCTTTTTAGTTTTTTTATTCTAACTGGACCAGTTAGTATTTTTGTAATCGCAGTGACATACATCGCACTGGTACCTTGTACTATTATGTATTCTGTGCTGGTACATGAAAAAGCGGAAGAAGAGGGCAGGTCACCTTTTTCACCCCTATTCTGCACCCTCCCTCCCCAAAATCAGTTTATTTTTTGTCGATCCGAGCTTGAGTTAAAAATTAATCAATAGATTTGATTAAATTATTTAAAATTAATGAAATATAATAAAACAATATTAAATAAAAACTTGTGGAATATCTTCTGCAACTGTACAATAGTTTGCAGTTACCTATTACCAATTATTTTAAAGTTCTTGCCTAATAACTACAGTAAGTTTTGAAAAATACTAACTAATTGAATTGGAATTAAAAAAAAAATACTCAATGCTAATATTTTCCAAATTGCTTTCAAGACATTAGATAAGAGTATATTAAGGGTTATTTGGCGTATGTTTCATAAGAATACGATTAACCGTTTTCTTTCTGCAAGAGCCCAAACACAATATGTTTTGAAAATGTTTTTCTGTTTTTTTCTCAAACCAGGAGCTGAAATGTAATAGTATTATATATATTTGGAATCAGCTCAAGAAGCTCTTTTATTCGATACCAAACACGATGGGTTTTGAAAAAAAAAATACTTCTATAAGTACAAAAAAAGATAGTTTTATTACTCCTTCCCATCACTATAACGACTGTAGCTTCGTTGTTTATTACTAGATTGTATTGATTTAAGGTTTATTAAAAAGCTGTTAAAAGCAACAATACGTTTTATATTAAGCTACATTTCCATAATCTTAACGGATACCGAGATATTTACTATTATATAAATAAATCAAAAACTTTTTTTTTTCAAAATTTTGGTTTTTATTATTATTTTATTTTATATTAGATTTACATGAACGTAGATATGTTTAAAATCAAATAATGTGCATTACATTATCTTTCATCCGACACCTTATTTAAGTAAATCGGTTCAGAAGTTATCTAGAAATACCGTTTACTAGAATGGGCCGGCCGCCATCTTTGCTACGTCACAGCTCCCCCCTCCATACCTCTAGGAAGTGACTACCGCACTTTTCGTATTCAGGAAAACATACCAAACAAGTTCATACCGGTTGTCGGTATAACGGAGCTGGGTCCCACGGCAATCGTTATTTGAAGACTTTTTTACAAATGGGGACTACACTAGTAGTACTTTACGGGTATCCAGAACGACAACACTGAAATGAAAGTTAGGCAATTTCGCGCGCGAGACTCGGGATGGGAAATCCCCGTTTTCTTTCTGACCCTGATGTCACCGACGACCAAGTGTGGTCTAGCGCCGCTACCAAGGCCGCCACTGATCGTTAGTTAGTGTAGTGTAGTACACTACACAGCATATTTGAATTTGAAACAGTGTAGGTACACGTTTCAAGTAGGTATCGACATCAGCCATTTTTTAATGTCGCCACTGCTGGGGCACAGGTCTTCCTTATGGGTGAGTAAGGAGAATGGGCCATAACCGCCACGCAGACCTAATGCGGATTGGTGAGTGTGAACTACTGCAAATGCAGCCGAGACCAGCGGCTTAACGTGCCTTCCAAAGCACTAAGGAGCTCAAGATAATACATTTTTGGTCACCCATCCCATGATCGACCCTTGCGAAAGTTACTTAACCTCCGCAATCGCAGGGCCAGTCGCTAAACCACTGCGCCACCGAGCTCCCCCTCTCTTCTTATAAATCGTGAGAATGGTGATAGTACAATTTACAGCAGGATATTTATAATGGGATTTTTTATAGATTACTAGAAAATTCACGTCGCAATTAATCTATAACTGCAACTAAGAAAAAAGTAACTTGTACAGTCACGAGCAATAACACTTTAGAACTATGTCACATTCAAACAATATATCTCGGTGTGAAAATGTTTTACCTAGGTTATTCAAAACGTAATGTGACAAAGTTCTACGGTGGACTGTACACTGAAGTTAGTTTGACACTATGACGTCACACATTATGCACACCACATATAATAAGTGTATGCTTTAAACATAACCAAGTGCTAACGATATTATTTGTTTTCAGTTGGTGTATCTCACGCAAGCCCCCAACTGCTATTTTATCTGGGCGCGTCAGACGGGGCAGAAGCCGCGGCTGCTGACGACGTGCGCGACCGGCGACGACTCGTCGCGGCGGCCCCTGGACAAGTCGCAGATCTCCTGCTCCACGCAGGCGGTCGCGCGACTGCACAAGGGGGACGTCGTCAATTTCGCCCAGCGCGAGCAAAACAGAACGCTATGGCTCCGACCAGGTTACTCTTACATCGGATTTATCAAACTAAGTTCCTAGTTATGGCTGTGCTAATTTTAAGGTCCAAATTGCGTTGATTCGCAAGCAGCTAGGTGATTGCGTAAAGTCAATCGTATTCATTTCATGCAAAATAAATATGAACCCCTATTTAAATTTTAGGGATTGAATCATGTTCACCGTGTTGAAATTCAAAATAAATGCCATTTTTGCAATCTTCATCCCATAAAACCTCAACGATGATCTCCATATCGATTTTAGATTTATTTTTCCCATTTAACCCCAAGGGATTAATTTTAGAAAAATGACAGTCCATATTCATGTCATCGCATACAAATTGCAGCCGATGGAATGCGATATGAACTGTCAAATGAATACGATTACCTTACGCAATTCCACCCCAGCCTGCCTAGCATGACTGATTTATATCGCGTGATATAGCATTTTAACGACACTCAACTGTCAAATTCCTTTGTCTTTTTGACAGTTAAACGTGATAAAACGCTATATCACGCGATATAAATCGGTCATGCTAGGCAGGCTGGTCGATTGAAATTCAGGAATGTTTTTTCTTTTGAAGATTGAATCACTGCCGAATCGAAATGGTGCTATGTATGTAGTGTGAGGACTGTGAGGGAGAGTGATAGTAGTGCCATAATTTATACTAATGAATTGATTAAGAATACCTACATCACAATGACGGATACAGATTTAACTATAATTTGATTGATTGCCATAGTTTACGAGTCTAAGGTCCGTATTATAGAATCAAACTCAAATCTCTGCTTGAGTACAGTTAGGGATCGCACCATCCCTTTCTAACTGTACTCGAGCAGAGATTTAAGTTTGAGTTTGATTCTATAATACGAGCCTATGCTAAACTTTAGACTATTTGCTATTTTTATGATCTCCAGTAGAAGGGCAACCCCACGTATTGTACCAAAATATTGAGTTAAATATTTCTGAGAAAATCTTTTAATTTTGTTACGTTATTATTTTTAAGTGTCTTAATTGTAGTCATTATCATAGGTAGATTAGATTTAATTTGGACTACTTAAACGACATTGCTCAAAAACAATTTAATCTTTGTATTGAAAGCAGCACACAATAATTGTGTGTTGCGCATGTATACGTACCTACATAGGTACTAAGTATGTTGCTATCGTAATATTGTGTGTATCACGATACTTAAGAGGATTGTCAACCACGTGGTCTCCATACAAACGGCGATAACGTTTCCCACCCTCTAAACCTTAACCTACAGTAATTAATTTTTGGTATTTTTTTGAAATGCCTAAATACTAGGGCTGTACGTTTTGATTTTTTAAATATCTATAATAGATTTCGAAATATTTGCATTTTAGTGATTTCATACAAAACACAGAAGTGCCAATATTTTCAAATCTACAATGAATATTTTAAAAATCAAAACGTACAGCCCTAGTTTTTAGGCATTTCAAAAACATACCAAAAATTCATTGCTGTAGGTTAAGGTTTAGAGGGTGGGAAACGTTATCGCCGTTTGTATGGAGACCACGTGGTTGACAATCCTCTTAACGATTTTGTTATTATAGCATACCTATGGAATTTTTGTATTTTGATGATTATTTTGTATAATATTTATTTATACATTGATTTATACCTTTTAATACAAAATGTCTGTATGCAAGTAAGTAGTTAGGAAAAATTCTTACAAATGTGAATGTATGCAGCTGGTATACATATTATGGAGTGTATTGGCAAGTTATACTGTAAGAGGAAGGCTGTGAGATATATTAATAATTTAGCATTAGATCGCAGAGCAGACGGCTCAATGCGAGTTTTTTCACGGTTCGATTTGAATAACGCCACCTAGCGGAATACGTGGTGAACTGTACCATTTCCATACAAATCCAAACGTGTGGTAATAAAACTCGCACTAGGCCCTCAGTTATGCACATAACGTTTTTAAACGAGCAGGCAACGTGCGGCTCGGTCGCTATAAAATTTGTGTTTACAAATGAAGGCGCATTGCGAACATTTGCACACAATAATATACCCTGCTAAGCCGCGTTCGCGTGTCTATGCCCACTGTTAGGGTGCTTCTACACGGTGCATGTAGCTTGCGCACGTTAAGGCGCGGGTGCACAATGCTATGGAGCTGGACCCGCTTTACTACGCGTTCACTTCGTCATTGCCGTCGACGACCGTTATGACGTCACAGCTAACGGTACTGTAGACAAAAAAGTAATCATGTTTTTCAACTGTTTTTTATTTTTTCTTGTTCAAAGAGTGTCATTAATTTATATAGGTAACAAGATTAGTTCGCCATTATGTAGGAAATTTACTCTTTTAATCATTATAACAACACAAATAACGAACGTAATGATTAAATCAACAAAAACAATAATAAGGCTTTGCATTGCTAGCCGTACTGGAAAGGCGACGCAGGGGGTGCGGTATGACGAAGCGGGCCGGGAGGTAGCGGCAATGATGAAGTGAACGCGTGGTACGTGTTTACACGGAGCAGCAAGTGCTCAACTTGCGCGGGCTACTTGCACCGTGTAGAAGCACCATTAGTGAGCGTGTACATGACACCAGAGTTCGGCGAAACCGGACCGAATCAGAGCCAGAGCCAGACCGGAGTGCAACCGAAGCGCACGCGTCACTTTTTTCGCTGATATTTGTTACTATGGCAACGGGGCTATCCTGTATTAGCGCGGTGTCTCGGTTCGGATCCACAATCGGTCCGGTTTCGGCAGGCCAGGCGCACTCCGCACTTTAGGTATGAAGATACAAATAGTCGGCGCCGGATTCGTACCGACGACGACGGAATGCAATTTCATAGGGATAAAGTCGTCAGAAAAGATTCTTATCTTCGCTACTAGCTACGCGAAAAAAGAGAGGAAACTTCTTGGTGGATATTAATTGTAGGGAAAGGAGCACTGTGCAACCTAAATTGCACTTTATTGTATCAGAGTAAGAGTCGCTATTTAAGTATTTAATGATTTTGCGGAGTGCGTGTTCTGTACTCATACTATGTATTCTGTACCCTTAGCACGAACAGCTATCGAAAAAAATAACTCGCGTAAAATCATTCGATAGATACATTTTGTATTGGAAATGTGGACAGCGCCATCTATCGCCGATAAGCGAAATGAAATTTTCCATAGAGAATAGGCTTGTTTCCATTAAGAATAAATATAATGGATAGGGGTTTATAATGATTAATTATATTATGGAGAAAATAACAAACAATTTTAATTATTAAAAGCGTTAAAGATTAATAATATTTTTAAAAAATAAATTTCGTAAAATGAAACCTTTAGTCACGTGACAGTGAATACCAATCAGAAAGCGTTACGTCACGCCGTGCGAAACTCCAATCTCGTCTTTGACGTTTCGAGTATCACTACCGGAGGCGCGTTCCAAACCTACACTCCGAGTGCAACCCAACCACAACCGAACGCAAGTTTTAGCCACTTTTTTCGTATTTCTCCATTGTTTGGAACATATATAAATAACTGGTTTGGCGTTTTTATAGTCGTGCTATCACACTGGGGCACTATACAGTACTTATAATATGAGAAATTCATTTTTAAACGATAAAAACTAGCTATAACGTACGAAGACACGATCGCTCTTTGGTTTGTTTCGCACGGCGTGACGTCATTCAAGACGCCATGACAGTCTTGTGCGTTTTGGAACCAAATTAAAATTGTTTTTTTAAATCACGAAATTTATAATGTAAACGCTCGATTAAAAATAAATCAACCTTTTTTTTCGATAAAATGCCTAATAAGCTAAAATATTAAGCAGTTATTGAAATTTTGTCAACTAGCCTATTGTCTATCGAGTAATTTTACGTGCGTTTTTTTTCTCGATAGCTGTTCGTGCTAAGGGTACTGAACTATTCTGTACTCCGGTGCCCTAAGAGCAACGCCGGCTGAAGCCCGTCTTACTCTAAGCCGGTGCCATACAGTTTATTCATTTGTCACACATAAATTAAATAATTTGAGAAAATTTATACGAGAATTAAAATTCTATAAGTTGAAATTTGGAAGTATGAATTTCAATAACTCAGCCGAAAATATGTACCTAGGCAGCAAGTTCAACAGATCATTTAATTTTATCTTGAACATAGCATCACCATATTTAAATTGAACTTTGTTTAATATAACTACGATATTTAATTGTGGACTGTATTAAAAACAGACGTACGTGATTGTACATTAAGATACAACTAGTCTATTTCTTATTTTATTTTTTAAGACTCCGTAGCGATTTTGCCACTGACTGCCGCTCTCTCGCTCGCACATTTCATGTTTTCTCAAGATTTTTTTAATCTGGGTGCGTAAATGAAAAATGTGTCTCGGCCACTTTTCGCAATATAAGATTACAGACATTTCAACATATATTTCAGTTTCGAGTTGCTGAAGTACAAAAAGTTATCGTATTTGCCAGTTCAAATAACAGTTATTTGAAATATATTTTAAAATGTCTGTAATCTTATATTGCGAAAAGTGGCCGAGACACATTTTTCATTTGCGCACTCAGATTTAAGAAATCTTGAGAAAACACGAAATGTGCGAGCGAGAGAGCTGCAGTCAGCGGTAAAATCGCTACGGGCTCTTAATTTCTAATTATTTTTGAATTCAAACTTAATACCTAGGTATACTTGTGTATGTTTAATTTATTGTGATACGAATATTGCAATGAATCCATGTAAGAAATACTTAAGTTTAATGTGTACTTTAAGAAAACATAGGTAGGTATAGATAGTATTTTGTACTATTGTACGCTTTCCTTAATTAAATGTAACCATTCAATGTCAGGGTAAGAAAGAAAAACAAAACTTCAATCCAACAATTATATTTTCTTATTCAAAAGGTTGGTTGATAAAACCATGCAAGACCAAAATTTAAAATAAGTTGGTAGGTACATACTTTATTGTACTTTTTGAATAATAATGATGGTATCTGTAAAATTACTAAATTATTACCGTCCGGCAATATTAAAACGTGCCTTATTAAGAAAATCTTTTATTTCTCTCAACGTCCCGATAACTGTGGTAGTCAAAGTTCAATACGTCCTTTAGACGCTTCGAGCAACACGGCTTCCTTAGGAACGAAGCCGACGACGTTGCTCTAAGTTTAGATGCTTAATACCTATAAGTTCAGACCAGTCTGACAAAAAACACTGACCGCTTTAAATAAGTTTTTCAGGCCAGTGCAAAAAAAAAAGTAATAGTTAGGTTTCGTCACTATTATGTATTCTGTGGTTTCGTTTCTTAACTTTTTTGCCAGAAATACCTAGTCTGATGTCTGGCAAAAGTGTAAACGTATTGATATTGTACTCGACTGTACCCCGTGTGTAAAATAAATCAATCCAGCTATTATTGGTATAATAATGTACTCTATGGCTATTATGCGAGCGCGAAGCGTCTCCGTCATAGCATAGATAAGATAATACACTATAAAAATAATTAAAGGCCCTACCGCACCGCCTAAAGCCGCGAATTGGATTGGTATGCTAGATTGCAACTTGCCACCCGTATAATAAGTCAAACAAAGGTCAACATTGTTTATGTTTTTTTTATTTTCAATTCTCATCTCCAATCTTATACAATGTTTATCTTTCCGTTATAGAGTAAATTCACTTTTAAAATCGAACTTATTATACAATATTTTATTGTCAAGTACGAGTGGCAACCCGAAATTGGTATGCTAAATCGGCGTATGTAATCGCGGCTTAACTCAAAAAGACTATGGCTCGTATTATAGAATCAAACTCAAATTCAAATCTCTGCTTGAGTACAGTTAGAAAGGAATGGTGTTATTCATCGCATATAGCGCCATCCCTTTCTAACCGTACTCAAGAAGAGATCGGAGTTTGAGTTTAATTCTATAATACCAGTTTAAGGCTCGTATTTATAGAATCAAACTCAAATTCAAATCTCTGCTTGAGTACAGTTAGAAAGGGATGGTGTTATTCATCGCATATAGCGCCATCCCTTTCTAACTGAACTCGAGCAGAGATTTGAATTTGAGTTTGATTCTATAATACCAGCCTATAAGAATAGGTAGCGATGCGATCGTCTACGGATGCGATAGCAATCCTTTGGAGGAGGATTGCAGATTGCGAGCTGCGACCCGTACCCGTACCGCCTAACTCAATCGCTTTGACTCTGGCTTTGGTTTATGACGTCAGTGCACAGTCCGTCCTTGTCATCGTGTTATGATATGACAAGGACGGACAGAGCATTGCTATCGCTCTGGCTAAAGCTTTGAGTTAGGCGGTAGGGCCCCTGCCGATCGGCAGCAGCGTGACGTCACTAGCATAAACGAAAACAGCACCGGTAGCGCCAGCTAGCAATCGCTCGCTGAACGAAAACACGCCTCTGTCTGTCAATGAATGCATTCTGCCAGACAAATCTTTGAGTCACCGATCGCCACAGAGTACTTTTTAACAATGGAAAGTAAAAAATTGAACTTTCCATTGTTAAGGCTGGCCACACACAGACGTAATCACGTACGTACGTGATTCCGTACGTACCACCACACACAGACGTTTTTTTTCGTTCGGAATCACGGCTCAGTCAGACGCTAACCTTTGATGAGGAAACATTGAGCGAAGATGAATTATTTTTCTAAATATAAACAAAAACTACATAATTATAGACTATTTATTATTTATATTACGCACAGGGGTATTCTATTGCTTTTTAGGAAACTAGAACTACATAATAACATTTGAGCAACTTTAACTAAGCAAAATAATAAAGGGTTTGTGGCTGGTATCCAGAGCTGTAATAAAAAAGTTGTACGTGTTTGTATACGTCACTCACACATAGGCCGTGCGTGTGTGCGCATTCCGTACGGAATAAAAACGGTTGTGTGTGGCGACCAATACAAAATATATGGTAGTCTTGCGTTCGGAATGCATTTTTTCCTTGCGAGATTCCGAACGCACGGGCTCTCATGTGGAATAACGTACGGAATAAAATTACGTACGGAATGTTAACGCTTGTGTGTGGCAGGCCCATAGATTTTGTATGCAATTGCTGCGTTCGGAATTCTGAATCGGGATTCCGTTTCGAGATTCCGTTACGTGATTACGTCTGTTTGGCCGGCCTAAAACAAAAATTCTTTCCGTGGTTAAAAAATATACTATGTGGCAATCGATGACTCCAAGATTTGTCTGGTAGAATGCACCCATTGATTGTCATTCATATGTCATCTGTCAAGTGTCAATAGTAAAATTGTAAGGTTATGTTATGCTAAACGAGTTAGTTGTTATAAAAGTTATTTTGTAAATAATTTCAAAATGTTAACTAGGTACGTTTGTTAGTATTAGTGAATTATATTAAGAATCTTTGTTGTACTACTATTAACTGCATTTCATTTTCTCCAGACTACATTTTGGAAAAAGAGATGTTAGATTTTTCCTTCGTTGCTTGTCTGATAAAGCCTCGGATAGCAATGGAAAAGCTCCTGATTCAAAACCAGAACAAAAAGAAAAAGAAGAGAAGAAGCCTGACATGAATACAGATAAAATTCAAGAACTACTGAAACAAATGTTAGCAGCGCCAAAAATATCTGAGAAGGAATACAGAGATAAATTTGCTACTGCTCCAGAGAGACCTAGTAGGAGAAAACAGGCAGCAGATGAGATGGAAGTTAAAACTGAAAAAATAGGCAAGAAACCTTATTTTTAAGTATTTTTGTGCCTGAAAATATGAAGACACTAAGTAGGTTGTTCAATTGGTTATACACGATAATGTAGAAACATTTGACTCACATAATTCTATACATTCCAGAGGACAGCATAACTAAGGCTGCTGGAGAAGTAGCTCAAGCACTGGGTGGAGATGTGAAACAAACTGAGGCTGAATTGCTTTCAAAGGTTCTTGGCAAAATAAACCAAACATCTACATCCTTGAGGCAAGTAAATACATTTCCAAAGGAGCTACGGAAAAGAAGGGAGTTTAGGCCAATATTAACTAAGATAATTTACAACCCAGTCAAGTTAACTTGGCACCTGAAGTAAAAGCGACCCCTGCTTTTCTCCTTGCCTCACGTTATCGTCAACTTTTTGAAAATTTCTGATAGATTATCGATAAATATGATATGACTAAAAGATTATTTCATGTCTATCTCTGGTACATACAGTCAAGTTTAATTAATTAATGTAGTCACTAGATTGGTTTTGAAAATACTTTTAACAAGTGCATACAGTTGCTCAAATGTTTTAATTAAATTATAGAACTTGACTGTACTAATAATCTCACAAAGTAAAAATTTTTGATGTTTTATGCTGTTTTCAGTGACTTAATAATAGGTATGAAGGTAGAACACACCAAAGAAACTGATGATCAGCGGCAAACACTATCTAGAGGTCAGCAAGTCAAACGTCACATTGAAAAATCTAAAACAGAGGCACCCAATGTCAGATACTTTCAAAGAAAAAGGGATGATGATGCTACTGCAACTAAGCCAAAACAGTAAGTCAAAAAGTCTGTTTGTTTTATTCGGTAAACAGTTTTTGACAGTTGTCAGTGTATCTTTTAAACTTAAAAATATGTTTTCTCATTAAATCAAATTGTAAATAGGACTAGGACAAGTAAGGATAAATGGACTATACAAAAATGTTGAAACCCACAATACCAATAGTATTTGTAAGGCACCAATTTCATTAGCCAAGACCAATTTATAAATATATTTAATTTATTTTAAGTATTATTTAAAATGATATTTTTATACAATAGCCCCCTATTTTTTACAGTGCAGTGCAATCTACAAAAGTTGATATATTTGGTGGATTACCATTAGGTATATTCCAAGCTAAAGAACCAAATTATGGCACCAAGCTTGACACATGGGAGTCTTTGAAGCAAAGAGAATTGACTTTGGCCACATCACAACCTCCAGCAAACTACTACCAGAAAATGATACTGTGGACGAAACAGGGAAAAGTTTGGAAATTCCCTATCAATAATGAACAAGGTATGTAGAACAAATGCTAGCTAAGTTTATTTTTGGTGTAATGTGCATTTGCTTTTAATATTTTTTTAATAAACTGTGTTTGGTTTTTAGGTTTGGAGGAAGAACAAAATGTTCATTTTTCAGAACATGTGTTTCTGGAAACACACCTCGAAGATTGGTGTCCAAAGAAAGGGCCCATTCGACATTTCATGGAGTTAGTATGCGTTGGACTTTCCAAAAACGCCTTTTACACAGTCAAAGAGAAGAAAGAACACATAATGTGGTATAAAGAGTACTTTGAATCTAAGAAGGAATTACTCTCAGAAGTGGGAGTATGGGAATCTAAACCTACTGTAAGCAGTGAAACATCTACATAAATACAGCTGTTAAAAACCTGTATTACTTATTACCTATTATTATAGTTAGTTCTTTATTTGAACGTTTTTTTTTCAATACAGGCTACGGTCCGCATAGCGATAAAAATCGATTTTAGCGCGTATCCGACCAAATTAAGTATAGCCTCAATATACACATATTAGGGTTTTTGTACCTACTACATTTATTTAGATTCGCGATAATATCGATATTATCGCTATGCGGACCGCGCCCACAATAAGCCCTCTTACGCGCTGGCGATGGCGATTGACTGAGGGGACCTCTGGCCGCGCGGCTAACCGCTTGTTCCTCTTAAATTTTAATATGCAACCGTGCGTGTAAAGTAACCTCCATGAAATACCATATGAAAATGGAGCCGCGCGGTTGACCGCCTCCGCGGCTGAGCGCTGCTGGTTTGTAACATAAGAGGGATTTCAGAGCAATTTTAAGACAAAAATAATACAAAGTTTTGTCATTATTCCACTTTATTGCACCTAGAGAAGTACACTTTGTTTCTAACATTCGATAATTCAATAATTAAATGTGATGTTACCCATAACATTCTGTTCCCTTACAAATTAGTAGGCATGCAAATATGCAAGTTCCAGAATTACTATAAAATCAGTAATCAAATACCTTACTTCTAAATTACGACATTATTTTCGTTGTCTTTTTCAACTAATTTTACAGTAGATTTATTAACCTACATTTTTAAGGAGAGCAGGAATATATACGGAATATACATAAATACATTATACATATAAACACATCTTCGATGCCGATATGACAAATGGATGTTGCTTATCTATCATTATTGTTACTACAAGTACTTATCCAATCATTTGTCCATAATGTAAAAAGGAACTCAATATAATCTAAGTACATATTCTTATATTAATCATCGTATACATTAAAAGCCTCCAAAATGTTCAAATTAAGAAAAAAAACATCAAAACAAATTTACTTAAAAAAATCACATCAATTTGTACAAAATTACGTCTCATTATGTACATAACATAGTTTGTGTGGTCTGTGGAATCATTTGGCGAATGCTGTTGGCCCGCGCGTAACGAGGCTTTTATAAGCGGGATGTGCGTTATAAAAAATAATTAAAATTAAGCTAACAACAAAATATATCGTTAATCAACTCACAACTATTCGAATCGAACGTTGTCTCAACTACTTACATTAAAATAAAGCAGTGTATAATTTATGCAACAGAGGAATGAGTATTGTTACAATCAACAGTATGATATACTAAGATACCTAAGTGGATTGCCCGCGTGCCTTTCCACATGAAAAATGCCAATTTTTATATCAACAATAATCCATAGAGCCTTACGGCGGAAGACAAAGAAGGAAGTCACAATTTATAATGGACAGTTCTTAACAAAATTCGACATTAAAGAAATACACCATACATAATATTTAAATGTGCATCTAATTTGGCAAGATTATTATTAACAATTGTCAGTAAATATAAAATACCTACTTAGTTTATAAAAAACAGCTACACACAAATTGGTAAAATACGTACATGAAGTAATTGACACAATTTCATTTAAATTTTTATTATTACTCTGAAACCAATGATTGAAATTGTTGAACAAACTGGAATGATACGATCACAGTTAATGACTTACATAGATTCTTTAAAAATAAGGAAATACTACTCTTGAAAAGAAAAACGTGGACATTTTGAATTTTATTCGTATGTGTACAGATGCTACTTTTGAGGGACCATCAATCTGAACAACTTTTACTATAGGACCAACTTTGAAATGGTCGGAAAAAAAACAGCTGTTTCGCATAAAAATTAATAACGAATAATATATCAAAATGTATGAAACAGCAATTTTGATTTTCGCGATTTCAAAGTTGGTCCCATAATAAAAGTTGTTCAGTTTGATGGTCCCATATTCGGCACTGTGGGTTGTTTTGTAACACCCTGTATATTGTCATGTCATAATGAAAAAAAAATAGCTGCCGGCATTAAAAAGATATTTTTTTAACTCGATAACATTCTCAATTCTATTTTGCCTAATTTAATATTTTACGTACGCGTGTGCGTAACTTTGTGACCTTCTATTATAAAACTGAAAAAAAACCTAAAGGCGACCCCCAGTTTGAATAAAAATGTTTTAAATTACAATGCATAGGAAAAATAGCATTAAGAGCGACTGCTCGGAGCAAATCGCGGTTATCCTTTCTCATAGACATTTATTACATCCAGGTAGGAATGCAATACCGGGAAACCAGGATCCCGCATGCTAGTTACGGGACTGATCCCGGTCGTCAATGGGGAATGTCCGAAAAAAATCAAATTGACTGAATATTTCTTTAAAGGTAGGAATAAGCTCCCTTAGTAATAGAAAAAAGTTTCAGAATTTTCGATTGCGTGGAAAAATTAAAAAATTGAAGTCCTTTCGACTTCGCAAATGTACAAAAGTAACAACTGTGGCCCTACCATGAGTTGATGCAAACTGTTTACGTTAACGTAAACTATCGTTTTGTCTCTTTCGCTCGCACTGAATGTAAGCAGTATATCCGATAGTTTACGGTGACGTAAACAGTTTGCATCAACTCATGGTAAGGCCACAGAATGGAATTTATACCTTTGCCACCACCACAACACGGATTAAAAAACAAAGTTTTGACATTTTGTGTTAATAAAAAAATTGGAATACCATGTTGGGATTGTGGCAGGTGGTGGCCAAGGTATAAATTCCATTCTGCTGTTACTTCCGTACATTTGTGAAGTCGAAGATACTTTAATTTTTTGAAATTTTTTTACGCAACCGAAAATTCTGAAACTTTTTTCTATTACTAAGGGAGCTTATTCCTACCTATAAAAAAATATTCAGCCAATTTGATTTTTTTCGGATATTCCCAATTGAACGGGATCTCGCGCGGGATTGGCGGGTTCGAACAGAAGCTAAGTCATACGTGTGTTACTCAGTACTCGGCTACTACATTCCCTAAGTATAACGCTTTAAATATGATATACAAGCAAGGAAACAAAACGAGCGTTTTCCACTGCTGGTCATATAATATCCAAAATCAGGAGCCGTTTAGCACATGAAACAATTAAGTTCCTTTCAAAATAACGTTTAATCTTTTACTTTCAAAAACTTACATTTTTGATAATAATAATTGTCTTTCAACAACATTTAAAAAAAATGTTCTTAAATGATGCATTCAAGGGATGCACTTGTTCATAACTTATTTGCGAAGCCTTAATAACTGAGATTGACACAGGGAATGAGAATGTCCGATTCCGTAAATACCGGGATTGAAGATGTTTTACGGGATTGAAATCCCTACGTACAGGCAATTCTGTTAGAACACAGACTTTGTATTCTGTGATGAAAATACATAATTAGGAGGGTAGTGTAGGCCGTATGTACAAGGTTCCTTACAGGTGGTGCGGGGCGAAGTATTGTCGGCGCGGCCGCGCGGGACGCGATTGGACGGCTGAATGTGGGCGGAGCCACGAGGTTTTACATCACCTGCAAATAAAAAACTCGTATCAATAATAAAGTATGCTACAAATTATAAAAATCGTTGGGTCTGAAATGGGTTGTTATGTAATCGCTGATGTCGGCGGCCTGCTATTTATAATGCCGGTGAAATTTAGTTTACTAATGGGTCTTCTTCGCGGCGTTCTCCTTCCCCGGCTGAATGTCGTATGTTATACGGACGACACCCTCGTCACATCCCAGGGTAGGGACCTTGCAGATGCGGAGCACCTGGCCAGAGTGGGATAGTGTTTAAGTGTATAATATTTTTACAATTGTTTTTCCTTTTTGAGGTTAAAAAATGGCCGCCAGGCGCATTGAATTACCAATTAAAATTGCCGGGGATCGGTATCTGTGTGCAGTATGTGTAGTGTACGTGCAGTATCTGTGTGTAGTAGTGTACCTGCAGTATCTGGCTGGCCTCGAAGGCGGTGCCGGGCAGCAGCACGATGGGCGCGGCCACGCGGCCCGCCTCCACGCACACCATGTTGGGGAACTCGTCGTCGCCGAAGTCGGGGATCTCCTTCGCGTACTCCGCCCACGGGTTCCAAATCACTAGTACAACATCCAATGAGTCAATTGATGAGTTAATTTGCAGCAGCCGAAGGGTTAAATACTTCACTAAACCCTGTCTGCGCGCATCGGTCGGTGCATCGTTGTGGAACAGGCGCGCCCGCTTAAAGCCCTCTTACGCACTAGCGGTCAAGCGCGGGGGCGGCCAACAGCTTGGTTCCATTTTAATATGAAATTTTGTGACAGTTACTCAACCGCAAGAGCGTACGATCACGAGCGGTTTGCATATTAAAATAGAAAAAACCGGCCAAGTGCATGTCGGGCCACGCGCCGTAGGGCTCCGTAGTTACCTTATACCATACCATATTTAATACCACTATCATTTTTCGTCTGTAAAAATAACTTTGTTTTTCAGTGTTGGTATGAATGACAAAGTTATTGCGGTTTTGGAAAATATGATATATCTCGAAAACTAATTGCTATACATCGTTCAAACCAATTTTCGTTGAAAGATCTATAGCATATTTGGGAAGAGAAGTTGGGTTTTATCAGTTTTTCTTAAATATTTTGAAAACTATGCGGTTTAGCGCAAAAGTGCAAAGGACAAAAACAATCTACATTAAATTGCAAACAAAAATGGTCTATGGCATATCTTGCTAAAGTGAACGGTTCCAGAGTTACGGAGGGCGTAAGTAGCAATTGTTCGTTTTTTTAGATTTGTGGAAAAATATGACATTATTACGAGGAAACTTTTTTACATTATTTTATACAGAATTGTGTTTTGTAAAAACAAATTGTGATTTTAGTGGCCGGTGGTATGTTAGTGATAAGCCCTTGAAGAAACGACAACCTCACCATCACCACCCTCTCAAGGGGCGCTACTTTTTAAGGGAAAAGAGGCTTCCACAGCCCTCGGCCATATAAACCTGTGGTATATAATAAACCCACTCTGAACTAATAAAACTAATAAAAATGACGAGTTTTAAATGCGACCTTATTTCATCATTCATCATCAATCGTCATCAGTATTCATCATTTCAGCCACACGACACCCACTGCTGGGTATAGGCATCCCCCATGGATCTCCACGACGATCGGTCCTGCGCTGCCCGCATCCAGCGGCTTCCCGCGACGCGACCTTCACCAGATCGTCGGTCCACCTTATCGGCGGCCTACGCATGGAGCGTCGTCCAGTGCGCGGTCGCCACATACCACCGTCCTCTAAATCTTCGTCTATGATGTTCGTGTCCCTGTTATGACATCCTAGACCTGAGCAATTACCACATATGCATGAGCAGCTTAGACCACTCTTTCTGCACTCGCAGTTACGGACGCATTCGTCTTTGCAAGCGCACACTATCAGGGAAAGTAATTCCTGGGGAGCTGCAGGACGTACTGTCGTAATTGGTCTCAGGTGTTCGCCAATCTTCTTCCACCCCAACTCGAGCGGATTCTTCTCCTCATTCAGCCACTGCTGCACCTGATGGTAGGTTCTGAATGAATGCTGCCTAGAAGCTGCTGAAGTGGGGGGAAGCGCAGCCAATTTAAGCAATGAATGTAAAGGCTGCTTTGCAATAGCCCGCAAGTAAGACTGGTAGCGAAAACAATCTAGATCTTCAGTGTTCTTGGCTCCAAACATTGCAAGAAGGAATTGCTTTCCAGCCTCAGCCACTGCATGGCGGTCAGCTTTGGGGTCGTTGAAGACTAGAAGCTAACATACCACCGGCCACTAAAATCGCAATTTGTTTTTTCAAAACACAATTCTGTATAAAAAATAGATTCTTCGTAATAATGTCATACTTTTCCAAAAATATAAAAAACGAACAATTGCTGTTTACGCCCTCCGTAACTCTGGAACCGTCCACTTTAGCAAGATTATGCCATAAACCATTTTTGTTTGCAATTTAATGTAGTTTTTTTTGTCTTTAGCACTTTTGCGCTAAACCTCATAGTTTTCAAAATATTTAAGAAAAACTGATAAAACCCAACTTCTCCCCCCTCTCCCCCCCAAACCCGACGCGCAAAGTAGTGTAACTTTTTAGCAAACAATATGTGGACTGTAAAGAACAATTTGGAGCTAGAATGATACTTTTACTTTGGATGTCAAGGTCTGGGCCTAAATGCACCGTACTACGTAGGGTTTTGAAGTCGGTTTTTTTAGGAACCTACTTCACCATTCGGCTGTTGCAAATCTCTGTGTGCGATGGGACATAACATAAGCTTGAGCTGAACTCACAATCTCACTTGGCAAAATTAAATTGACTTATCAGGTAATCAATCGCATTACTGAATGAAAAAATCATCGCCTGTTCTCAATAAAGGTATAGTTTTCTAAAGGGATGTATGTAATAGCACTTTAAATTTGATAAAACCAGCTCTAAAATTGTATATCATCACTTTAAAATAATGATAGATCCTATAATTTAATATTATCACTACAAAAATAATGGTTTGCACTATAACTGTGTCCCAACTCCGAAACTATTTAGTTTCTGTCCAACCATGTCAGACTGACCACTGTTAAAATGAGAAGGCAAGATGATAACAACTTGTGGCATAATGCATACACGCCAGCAGGTCGATTCTGGCGTTGTTGGTCGCAATGGAACCTAACCTCCTCCTCGGCTCCTCTCTCGCTGCGCCCGCTCGTCGTCGCACCTAGTCGTCTGTTTACCAGCACTAAAGTTATAAAATTAATTTGTATGGTGCAAAGTATTAATTTTAAATCTAAACAATTAAATTGTATAGTGCAAAGTATTAATTTTTAAAGCTTATCATATTTATAGTGGCAACCATTATTTTTATAGTCCATTCAATAAATTTTGAAGCTAAATATTTTAAAGTGTGTTACATTATTTTTAAAGTGCATTTATATATTCCGCTTTTCTAAACCATGTTAATTAACAAATAAAATACAATATAAAGACACGGTCACAAACTACAGGGAAATCGAAAACGTTGTCTATTTGACCAACTTAATCAGAGCAGAAAAATAATCAGCCGTTCCATACATTTTGGTCGAGAAGATATTGACGTTTTCTATGGAACAGCAGATAATTTTTTGGCCTGTTTAAGCTGGTCCCATAGACAATGTTGTTCAGTTTGACGGTCTAAGCCACACCACATTTGTCGACTGTTCATAACCCTGTCAGATACTGGAACAGGTGATAGTTATGCTAAAACTGAACAACATTCTCCAAGGAACATAGGTCGAAAAACGATTTTTTTTGTCGCCTTTCCATAGTAAGTCGGTTAGTTGACCAATATTTTTGTCATTATGTAAGCGAGTATGAAATTGTTTTTTTCGTTTTTCTACCTTGGAGAATGTTGTTCAGTTTTAGCAACACTGTCACCTGTTTCAGTATCTGGTAGGGTTTTTGTTACATATTGTATACTGACCAGTATCAGGGAAGTTGTACTTCTGTATCCTCATCTTGCGGCCGCTGACGACGTTGGTGATGATGTGCTCCTGCATAGTGTTCTGGTAGATGCGGTCGGTCCACTCGCCGATGGTCACCACCTCGCGCGTCTCCTGGTACACCGTGCCTTCCCGCGTCTGCCACCAAACATCACATTATGTATATTTGCAGTACTAGGCTATTTAGTTCCAGCTGAACACAGCAAAATAAAAACGAAGAATACCACAAGTGGCCACTTTGAGCTAAAATGGATTTTAAAACTTACAGTTGAAGAGTTATTCAAAAAAATATTAGAGACAATTTAAGAGGGCATGATCTAACCATTTTTTAATATTGACTTGTATTACGAGTAGGTAATAAAATAAATGGCGTTGGCGGCGCTAGTAGTGGCACAGAAAAACTAAAAGTACAAGTACAGAAGCAGCACTCCGTAAAGTCATTTAAATAAATAGCTACTTTTGCTCCGACACAATAAAGTGCAATTCAGATGGTCACGCAGCATTAATGGCCTACAGTTATATTCACCTAGTAGTTGCCTCTCTTTCTATCGCGTGCTCTTACCTTTTCTGACGACGCAACGTTAGCGTTGTCGTCTTTTAAATGAACTGCGTAGCATATATTATCCATAGATATAGTATATTAAAAGGGGTAGATGCGCTACCGAGCGACCGGGTGTAAGGGATAGATATATTATGACGTCAAAATATGGGGTTGCCATGATCAGAAAAAGTACCCTTAACGGGGTAGCATCCGTTAATGTGCAGATTACTAGTTAAAGTACGGAAATCGTCTACTTTTAGAATAATTTCGCACACTAACTGACTCGACCAGTTAATCTGCAGATTAACGGATTCCGTACTTTAACGGTAACATACGTATACATAGAGTAAACTAGCTGGGGTTCGCTCCGATACTTGATATGAGATTGAGTTGTTAATGGAATAAAAAGATGAACCTTAAATTAAAACAGGTAATTTATTTATTAAACGTTGGAATACAGAACGTTTTTTATTAACGTTAGTTTTTCTGTTTTTCGGAAACAATTTTTTTCAAAATCATCATCATCAGCCTATCATCGTCCACTGCTGAACATAGGCCTCTCCGAGAGCACGCCACTGAGCACGATCCGCGGCTATACTCATCCAGTTTCTGCCAGCCACCTTGCGAAGATCATCGCTCCACCTTGTCTGAGGGCGTCCCACACTACGTTTGCCGATACGCGGTCTCCACTCAAGAACTCGTCTGCCCCAGCGGCCATCGGTTCTACGGCTAATATGGCCGGCCCACTGCCACTTCAGCTTGCTAATCCGGTGGGCTATGTCGATGACTTTAGTTCTCTGTCGGATCACCTCGTTCCGGACCCGATCTCTCAGAGAAACTCCGAGCATAGCCCTTTCCATAGCTCGCTGTGCGACTTTAAATTTGTGAACCAGCCCTACAGTGAGTGTCCACGTTTCGGCTCCGTATGTCATGACAGGCAGGACGCACTGGTTGAAGACTTTCGCCTTTAGACTCTGTGGAATAGGCGACTCAAAGACTCGACGAAGTTTCCCATATGCTGCCCAGCCCAGCTGTATTCTTCTGTTGGCCTCTCTCTCGAAGTTGTTTCTACCCAATTGCAATGTTTGCCCGAGGTACACATATTTCGTAACAACTTCGAGAGGACTACCTTGTACTGCCATCGGTCCTGGAATTACATGTTCATTGAACATAACCTTGGTTTTGTCCAAGTTCATCCGAAGACCGATGCGTAGAGAGGAATCAGCTAGGCTGTTCAGCATGTATTGTAGATCCTGCAGCGTTTCAGCCACAATTACGATGTCGTCCGCAAATCGCAAGTGGGACATGTTTTCGCCGTTAATATTAATACCGCGTCCTTCCCAGTCCAGCGTTTTAAACATATCCTCCAATGCATTTGTGAACAATTTGGGGGATATCACATCCCCTTGTCTCACACCTCGATGCAAGGGGATATGCTTAGTCTGCTGGTTCTGCAGTTGGACGGCCATGGTTGCGGCATTGTAGAGACATCTCAACACTTGGATGTATCGCCAATCGACTTGGCACCGTTGCAGGGATTCTAAAACAGCCCAGGTTTCGATAGAATCAAATGCCTTCTCATAGTCCACAAATGCTAAGCACAAAGGCTGGTTATACTCTTCGGACTTCTGTATAATTTGCCGCAATGTGAAGATGTGGTCTATGGTGCCGTATCCTCCTCGAAACCCGGCCTGCTCCGGGGGTTGAAATTCGTCGAGTCTTTGCGCAAGGCGGTTTGTGATGACTCTTGAAAACAGCTTGTAAACGTGGCTTAGGAGCGAAATGGGTCGGTAGTTCTTCAGTAAGGTCTTGTCTCCTTTTTTGAAGAACAAGACGACGACACTCCTACTCCACGCCTCCGGAGTTCTCCCGTCAAAGAGAACAGCATTAAAAATGTTTCGGAGCTCCTTTAATACAGGTTTTCCGCCTGCTTTGAGGAGTTCAGATGTAACGCCGTCCTCACCAGGGGCTTTTCCGTTTTTAAGCTGTCTAAGAGCCATCTCAATTTCACACAGGCTGATTTCTGGCAAGTCTTCGGTAAAGTGGCGGGTCAATGTGGCTCGGGTATCCTCATTTTCGGGATCAGGTCGAGATGCATGCGAAGCGTACAACTGGCTATAGAAGTTTTCAATTTCCGAAAGAACCTCCGGCTTCGAAGCTACGATGACTCCACTGGCCGTAGTCAACTTCGTCAAGTGACTTCTCCCAAGAGATTGGACAAACACTTTCGATCCCCGATTTCGCTCAATTGCTCGTTCAATCGAGCGAGTATTGGAGCATCGGAGATCGTAGCGCACCAATTTACCAATCTTCTTGTTGAGAGCCTGTTGTTCGGACGAAGTGACAGGTGGGTCTTCACGTCGCTTCTTCATGAGCCTAAGGGTTTCTTCCGAAAACTTCTTCTTCCTGCCCTTGCGCTGATTTTCGCAAAATTTCGTGCCCTCTTCCCTGAGTATTCCGACCACATTTTCGGGGGCCTGGTTGACGTCAACAGCATTTGTGGTTTCCACGGCAACGAATCGGTTCTCCAGGTTCGACTGGAACGTTTCAGACCCTATGATGGTTTGGTGCAGGTTAGGACGGAGCCTGGACTTCATCAAGCGAGCTCGTTCAAGCTTAACCTCGATATTCAGAGAGCCTCGGACGAGTCGGTGATCGCTGCCAGTATTAAACCTGTTGATCACTGAGACGTCTCTGAATATATGCTTTTTATCCGCCATGATAAAGTCGATCTCATTTTTAGTCCTACCATCGGGGCTTCGCCATCTCCACTTTCTTTGGGGCTGTTTTTTGAAGAAAGAATTCATCACGAAAAGCCCCTCTTTCTCGAGAAAATTGACAAGCATTTGCCCCCTGTGGTTTCTGCACCCAAAACCATGGGATCCTACTACAGATTCGTCGCAATTCTGTACTCCCACTTTAGCGTTGAAGTCCCCCATAACAACGTTGAAGTGTGCCTTGGTAGTGAAGTGTAAGGCCTTGGATATGTCTCCAAACATATCTTCCACTTCATCGTCCGAGTGTGTTGAGGTCGGTGCGTAGACCTGTACAACCTTGAGGCTATACCTCTCGGTTAGCTTGATCACGAGGTACGCAACCCTATTTGACACACTCGACACTTCTACAACGTTGTCACAGAGGGCTTTATGTACCAGGAACCCTACGCCACCCTGGGATAGCTGGTCTCCCTCTCGGAAATACAGAAGGTGGCCCGATTCAAGGGTCACAGTATCCTCCCCCTCTCTTCGGACTTCGCTGAGCCCAAGAATATGCCACTATATCCTTCCGAGTTCCTCCTCGAGTTGCGCCAGGTGCTCGTCGAGCCGTAACGTGCGTCCGTTGTACGTCGCCAGGGTCAGTTGTTTATGGCGGCCTTCCGTAACCCGGGGATTCTTCGCACCCCCTGTCCTGCCGTTACCGTGACCGCCGCCGTGATCAGGAATAGCAGGGCGGCCGGGAACTGGGGGCCGTGGTCCGTTTTGTGTAGCCATTAGGAGGGTTTGCCCATAATTGCCACGCTGGGCATGCGGGTTGGCAATCGCAGTGCGTAGCTAATCGCACCGGTGTCACTGCTACCTGATACCGGTCTGTGTATTTCATTAGCTCGCAATGTTTGTGATGGTTATCCCGCCACCGCCATTTGTTCGAAACATTTTTCAAAATGTTTCGAACAAATTCGTGTGTGGCACCCAATTCTTTTTTCTAGTTGCTTGTATCCAATTTTCACGAGTTTTATCTTCCGTCGGAAATCTGGAAAAATCAAATTGCTTGAAATTCCCTGAAATATGGGGTAATTTTTGGGGAAAATTTTCTATATAGTAGGCATCCGGAAACCGAATTATAAACCTACTGATTTTAGTAGACGTCAAAGCTAAGCTGACTTCTACTATTACGTAGATGTACGCAATTTTACCGGTTTGTATGTCAAATGTTTACGAGGTTATTTTTAGAAATAATTTTTAGATTTTTCCTATTTATCAGGTATTTCATGATATAACTAATGATTTAGCTCAGAAACTTGGTTCCTGTGAGATTTGAGAAAGAAATACGCGATCAAAATATAGAAAACAGTGTACTTACGCATGAAATGTAACACCAGCTTATTTTCTTTGATTGTTGCTTTTGCAGCCAAATATCGAACACCCCACCAATTTGTATGCTAGACACAAACACAACACATACGATTTATGATAAATTTTGGGTATCAATTAGGTAGTAATCCACAAAACCTTTAATTTCTTTGGCACTCTTGATATAACCCCACTTGTTTGTTTGACCTAGTTGAACTGTACCAATAACCCGACCATGAAATAAAGTCCGGTCGGTGATAGAGAAAAAACATGACACTCTTCTCTATTTCCTCCTATAGGAATCTCAATAAGACGATCTCGTTCTATCAAAGCATGTCAGACCCTTGATATTATCATAACATGTAAAACGTCAATTGTTTATTGGTTTTTTGATTTTGACATCCGTACACGGCACAGTAATGTCGATTCGACACGAGACAATACCTATACTTGGGCAGAAAGATGCCGCGCTTGTACGGCGGCGGGCGTGTGGCGGACTCTGCTCACTTGTGCCAGCCCCCTAGTCTTCGCCGACCGGGGCAAGTGCGCGCCCCCCCCCCCCCCGCTGGATCCAGGCATGTGTGCCTCAGCAGTGGGGGACATTAATAATGACTGAAATCGACTAAGTGTGAATAATGTGTTTAGCGTCACCTTATCGATGAACATGCAGCCGTGCATGCCGGTGATCTGGCAGCGGCGCACGTCGGGCACCTTGAAGTAGGTGTGCAGCAGCAGCTGGCAGCTGAACGTGAGCTCCTTGCTGGGGTTGTACACGCCGATGTTGAAGTGCAGCTCCTTCTCGCGCAGGATCAGTCGGTACGTTAGTCTGAACCTGGAGGAGACGATCAAATTGTGAAATTGAGTCAATTATAGGAAAACATGGTTTTCGCTGGACGTTCTTTATATAGAAAACGTGAAGTTGTAGCCACAAAAAAATCATATGACAAGCAAGCTAAAGAAATTCTCTAATTGCTACAAATTAAATTGCGTTAACTCTTTAGATATAAAGAAAAAGACAGAGACAAATGTTACAGCGTAACTCATCTCATTTTTTTTTATATAAATAAATATTAGACAACATCAAAAACATTACTAAATACCTAATTATACTAAAAAAAATACGACTCGCACCAGATCAATTCTCGGACGGGGATAGAACCCGCGACCTGGATGTCCGGTCCAATGCTGTGGCCGTAATTCATCTTAATATTCAATTGAATGTCGAGGTGATTCCTCACATTAGTGAAATATCGCAGCGTAAGAATGGAATACACTAGGACTAGAAGAAATTCGACGATGCCACTAGTAACTCGGTAGCTCAGCGGTCAGAGCATTGGACTGGACATCCAAAGGTCGCGGGTTCGATTCAAGTCCGAGAATCTATCTGGTGAGATTCGTATTTTTTCTAGATTATTATAGTATTGTATAACAATAAATAGCGTTGTGACTTGTGAATGCAAAAATCTCAAAATTAAAAAAATAAAAATCACATACATTGCTCCGATTCCAAAGTAAGTAACTAAAGCACTTGTGTTATGGAAATCAGAGACAACGGTGGGACTACAAACACCCAGACAAGTCCCCCTAGCCTAGCATGACCATCGAGACCATAATATGATACGTCGCGTGATAAAGCGTCTTATCTACAATCACCTGTTAAAATACATTGTCTTTTGACAGTTAAACGTGATAAATCGCTATATCTCGCGTTTCGGTGGTCATAATCATAATGCATGCTCCACGTCAGCATGTAACACTACAGTATAGACAGTGTCACTCACTGGAAGTGCCACATGGAGTGCGTGAAGTCGTCGTCCATGAGGCTGAACACCGCCTCCACGTCGCCGCTGGGCAGCCGCTCGAGCATCTTCTCCACGTGCCAGCATGTAACACTACAGTATAGACAGTGTCACTCACTGGAAG
Source organism: Agriphila straminella (assembly GCA_950108535.1). Taxonomy (NCBI): domain Eukaryota; kingdom Metazoa; phylum Arthropoda; class Insecta; order Lepidoptera; family Crambidae; genus Agriphila; species Agriphila straminella. The sequence continues at coordinate 4,078,214 of OX467306.1, read as the reverse complement.
TGCCACATGGAGTGCGTGAAGTCGTCGTCCATGAGGCTGAACACCGCCTCCACGTTGCCGCTGGGCAGCCGCTCGGGCATCTTCTCCACGTGCCAGCATGTAACACTACAGTATAGACAGTGCCACTCACTGGAAGTGCCACATGGAGCGCGTGAAGTCGTCGTCCATGAGGCTGAACACCGCCTCCACGTCGCCGCTGGGCAGCCGCTCGGGCATCTTCTCCACGTGCCAGCATGTAACACTACAGTATAGACAGTGCCACTCACTGGAAGTGCCACATGGAGCGCGTGAAGTCGTCGTCCATGAGGCTGAACACCGCCTCCACGTCGCCGCTGGGCAGCCGCTCGGGCATCTTCTCCACGTGCCAGCGCGCCACTCGCGCGAACCCGTGCTGCGGCCCGAACGCCCATTGTCCGAATTGTGCTGGAAGCAAACCAGAATAGCTTGTAGGTAAGTCTAGGAGCATAGTCTAAACCAGGAGCTTAGTTAACATTCCACCAGGGGGTCAAGTCTGCTAATGTTAACGTCAAAATCGTGGTTCAATGGTGTTTCAATGATATTGCTTTTTGACACAATTCTTGTTTTTCAAACTCAAAATCGAGACACAATGTGTTTCCGTTTTGGGTTTAAGAAACTTAATGTGTTTCGGTTTTCGGTTTAAGAAACAAGAACTGTGTCAAAAAGCATTATCATTGAAACACCATTGAACCACGACTTTGACGTTAACATTAGCAGACTTGACCCCCTGCTAATTAGTAAAGAAAGTGTGATATAAAAAAAATCATCTAACTATATCATGTATGTCGCCTTTGGAAATACTTTTTCTTGGTATTTCTGAATACAAATTATTTAATAAAGTTAAAAAGCTGAAGCTAAAGTTAAAAACTTACGAAATACAAATGGTATCCCTCCGCGTATAGCCCTCTTGCCATCAAATACTGCTTGTTTACTGTAATGAAAAATATAAGTACAACATTATTAAACTCTTAATACCTACTTCAAAATACTTTATTTATAATAATAATTTGCTCATAAAACCGCAAATATATCGTTGAAGGTTAAGAACCTTAACCTTAACCTTAAGTTCAATGTTACTATGTTGCAAATGTTTCAGTAAACGACAGGCACTCGGAATAAGTTTAATAAGTATATTCAAATGATGTTATTATGTTTCAGCGGCTTAGTAGTCATCGATTTAGTTAGGTGTTTGTTATATTATAATATAACACAGAATATAATATCATAGTATGGTTATACTAGCATATCTCCCAAGGCACCTGCGACCGTGACTAACGCAAAGTACACGTTTCAATCTCACAGACAATCCCTTTCGCTATAACAATACGACAACGGCATTATTACACAGAAGCATTCGACAGAACCACAACGGCTTCTGACCGCACCTCGCATCAGCTAACATTACTCTTCAGCTCACGTTTGAAACAAGATCAATTTTAGCGGGTGCATTCCAACGCGGCCGGGGCACGATGCAAAAAGCACCCTTATATTATAAATGCATCAGTGGACAGGTCGGACGCGACAAAAACCGAGCTCGAGCAAGCGACGTATAAATTATTTATGCCATTTTAGCATTTCGGAGTTTGTGAAGCGAGTGGACAGCGCTGGACACAGTCTACGGCACTTCGCCAACCGACCGACATCATTGAGCTCTGCAATCAGTTGTAGGATTTATATCGACGCCATTTTGGGAAATACAATACTTAATAATTTAACTTTAATTACAGTAAATAGCCAAGTAACTTTGAACACCGCACTTAGTTCTTCGTATGAACAGATCTTGGGGAATTGAGTAACATAGGGCCTAGTTATGTAGTCTTGCCGATTTTAGTAAGGCAATAAATAAATCGTAACTCCCACGCTAAAATAAACTGCATTCAAGGATACAAGGATACCTCGAAGTAGGTTCCTACTTATAGAACAATAATGGCTCAACTACATTGAACAAAGTGTCTCTGCTGCATTAATTTGGAATTTCAATGTGTGTATAAAAATGGCATATAATGAGATATGACGGGATAATAACGAGGAGGCAAGAGTTGGTAGTGCCATTTAGCCAACTTAAGAACGCCTTATATGGAGGAGTAGGTAACCCTAGGTCTCGGACAGCCGTCAATGGAACAATTGAACGGTTATTTACTTCTTGAATTTATTTTCTGAGCACAAGATAAAGCAATAGATTATAGTCTGAAAAAAGTTATACAAAAACCCAGGCCATTGTTTTTCCATACATCTTAGATAGACAGGTGATACTCCGACACATTTTGCTAGATCAAACCAATTAAAATTACTCAAGGTAAGTCATTTATAGATTATTAATTTAGCCACTTAAGTAATCTGGAAAATGTTTAAAGATCCTAGAAAGTACAATAAAATTTTGTGTACAACAGTAAAGCATCCACGGATCTCGGGGTCCGGAGGATCGACGCGACTAGATAAACTTTTAATTAGGGATTCCGGATGAAATTCCTCCATGAACTGTCGCCGTCCCGATACATTCCCGGTTTGGCACCAGCCGAGTTTTTGCAGCAGGCAAACTCGTTCCATTCCATTCTGCGACCAGACAAATAGCCTCAATAAACATAGCTTCTCCACCTTCAATTCAAAAACCTAATACTCAAATTAAATCAATTTTTATATCGATTTGGCTAAAATCATCGAATTAAAAAAAGGCAACATGTCATAATAACATGCAGTCGGAGGCATGCATAAAGAAAGTGACATTATGAATGATTGAATTATATGCCTCCGACTGCATGTTATTATGACATGTTGCCTTTAATATTTATTTAATCTTGTTTCCATCTTTTCAGTCGACTTTTTTTTATGCAGGCGGGTTTTTTAATTTTTTTAATAATTTTTTTATTTGTCTCCGTTTAGTTATTATATATTACGGTCATGATATACCTTTTTGAAATCCTTATAATAACCCCTTTAATTTGACACCCATATTGCAGTATTCTAAAAAAAAAAATTTTTTTTCACTACGTATAATAGCACCGTACAGCCGCCATGTTGGTTTTTTTATAACGCCACCTTCTTAAGAACACTTGGGCTGGAAAGACAAATCTAACGATATCCTTATCATAGAAATCCGTTCAGCCGTTTGAAAGATATGAGGTAATAAAGAATATTACATACAAACATACATACATACAAACATACTTACAAGATACGCACGAAAAACATAACCCGCAGTCGGGTAAAAATGTATCAGTGATTGATAAATTAATTAGACGTCGTTAATTTCTTGTCGTGCCATAAACATTTGGAGTAAAAAAAATGGATGAAAAAATGACTAAGATTATAATGTATACAAGCGTAAGGAACCTCTTGAATGTAATAAATCATAATGAACGTTCATTAGCAAGCTGTTAATCTGGTGATCCGTTAGATGGCCGTCACGGGCGTGGTAATGCATCGACAAACAATACAAGCCGCGACATTTTCTCGGCTCTCAAGCTCATTGTTCTCGACTTTCATATGCGACAGGAGGCGCCACACAATGTTGAGAACCTTCCATTCTGGCGAGATGAGCGCGTCGGCAACGGCACGGCACCGCACAACTTGCAGACCGCAGACGCTCCTGCGGCTCCTACCGAGGAGGCCGTTGAACGATAAGTTTGTAATTACCCTAGTATTACAAGCCGCAACCTGTTGTGCCCATGAATGGCATTTCATTAACATTGGTTCAGCTCACATGCCTGCCCGCGGGCGTAGCCGGGGAATTATTGAAGTAATTTAAAAACAATGCCAGCGCCAATATAAATGTAAAATTAACTAGTTTTTACCCTTCCACTTAATAAAGTTCAAGAATAAAAACCAATATTAGCATTCGACTAGTAAAAAGTGCTCCTGATAAGCCGTAGCAAGTAATAGCAACACTAAGTTAAGAAGTGAGCGAAAAAACCGCATTCAATAAACACCCTTCCTCGTAGTTAATGAATCCGCTAATTATTTTAACCACTGAACGTTTGAAACAAATGCCGCTGAGACGACACAAAAACCTTCCTAGAACCTACCTATATCAAGTTAATGACTTGCTGTATATTGCTTTGACATATTGAGAAAGACAGTAGACAAACTGGTTTAGTAAAAAAATGAAGACGCGAATAAAGGTAAAGCCAGAGGAACACATCATCGGGACACCTTTGTCAAAGCTAGTCAACTTTCAGAGTCGGCTTACAATTAAAACTCTTGAGCCCTTATTTATAAACCGCTCTCAACGGTGGGACTTGGGATTGGGAGCTATCTTGAGATCATATCGTTCTAGATAATTATGTTTACTGTTCCTATAAGAGCATCTCAAGTATGAACTCAAGATAGCTCTCAATGTTGAGAGCGCTCTAAAAATACGGGCCTTAGAATGACTTGAAATTAGCATTATTTTTGGCAGGATGGACTGGGTTACAGGTTCTTCAGGTTTTGGATTTGGACATCACCTTAATATTATGGTTCAATTAAAAATGGAACAATTATTATTTCTAAGAAATTAACAATCTTATCAAATGTTTTTATTAGATCTTATCCCAAGTATCCCGACGGAACCTAAGAAACTAGACCTTAGTCACATAGAATATATAATAGTACTTAGTACAGAGTTAGCTAAAACCGATGATTCAAGAAGCTTTTAAGTTTCCTCGTACTAAATCAGTATGTACACTGTATAATATTGTCTATACCTACTCATATACATACTGTGATATGTATGTACAGATCACAATATCAAAATATCTAAAAATTTGCACACATTTACTATGACTCAAAAGATCTGTCGACGCCTACAAAGAAACCGGTGTGAACTACTTAATTACAGAGAAACCAATAAGTACAAAAATAAGCCTCATTTTTTCGAGATTAATAGTTAGCTACTGTTTAATAACCGGTACTTCACTGCATCACGATAAAGCATAAAATTAAGATCACTTAAAAATGAACAGTTATTTTAAGGACGCAAAAGGATCCTGAATGAACAGTTATCTTTATCATTGCGACGTTCAATTTATGGAAGAATTAAAGAGTTTTCAAAAGATAATACTGAGTTTAAAAATAATCAACTAGGTAGGTACCTGGATTTTAAAGAATTTGCATTTTCCAAACTAACATTGTCTTAATTTATTTAACATCCATGAAAGCCAGTGTTTTAAAACTTTTATTCACAAATGTTTAAACACTCGGCTAACTAATGATAAGAATCGTCTTAGTTACAACTAATAAGCGCTCATTTCTGCTAGCGAAAAAAGAGTCACTTTTAAGATACTTAAAGAAAATCAGAAATATTTTTATTGCTGATAGCGGGGGCAGGGCGATCATGATAATAATTCGAAATAATAACAAGTAACTGAAGCATCTTTCTCATCGAAGACATGAGAGCCTCTGTGTTGTGTGGGAAAAAAAAATTAATTTCCCTATTAAACTCCCTCATACAGGCGTACTGGAAAGAGTTTTATGAAAAGTTATCGACCCTCTACGTCAGATTCAATTACTATAGGTATATCATTAGATACTGAGGTTATTAGCCAAAAGCCATTTTTAGGGCAAACCTGAATTACAAGCACAAATAGATTTATTGCAATGCAAGCCATCAGTCTGACTATAGTATCTTCTGGTTTGTTAATATCTACTCAATTTATTTTAGTCAAAAAATTTAGTTTTTTTGACTAAAGGTTTGTTTGACTAAAAATAAAAATTATATCATATTATATTTAGATTTTTTATAATGAATCAATATTAAACATAATAATGAAAACTGTATTAAAATGTACCTTTACAGTAGTTTATTAGATTATTAAAACAATCAAGTCGAGTGGGGCGAATTTGTAATAACTATCTAAGGATTATGCATAGTAACAGTTTATTCTAAACATTCAATCATGCAACCTACATCTTTGGGGTGCGTAATATTTCAATATTTGTCGGATACAAACTGCGTAGGTGCAGACTTCAAGTGATCGGCGCACGTGCCATTTTGAAAGTTTACATCAACCGGATAGGTTGATACTGATCATAATTAAATCTGTCTATTGCTGACATTGTGCCCAGCTCAGATAAAAACAGATAATAAACGAATGCAACCGGCCATTTACTGTATTAGCTTTGAGCCTACGTTAAGTCACCCTAGTACTTACTATAATAAAAACAATAGTAATCCACTGTAAATTATCGAAGTAGTGTACTTCTTTCTGGTCAAGTAGGTACTCGTATTTACTTAAAGCTATGTCGATAGCATTTCTTTAAATTTAATTACAAATCATATCTGACCCTGTAATAAATCTTCAATGTAAAATTTTCGCTTTGTGAACAAGCAACGAAAAATATTAAAAACACATTTGGCAGTTTCCTTATGAAACGATCTATGATTGATAGATAAGTGACTTGACTTCCTTGTCCATTAGCACACACTAGTTAAATACAAAATTCTAACAGCATGAGCCACTGTCTGTATTAACCAACCAGTAATTTGTTAATATACATAAACACAATTACAACAACAAGTTTTATCTGACCTTATATTTGAATTTCATAATTAAATAGGAGTTACTTGATCATTGCTTGCTAAAAATACTACTTAAAATTATAATTGTCATATTTAAATAATTAATTTCAGTACATTGATAAATTATTTCTAAGTTAGCCTCAGTTAAAAGTTTCTTGTACAATACAATAACTCTTACGTGTCAAACATTTTCCTTATTCGCCAAGTCCACTTGACCCTCCATAAACGATCACAAAACAAAATACACAATTAATAACCTTACGGTATTTTAAGACATAAATTAAGCGAGGATAGAATAGAACCTATTTAGAGATCTGAGAAACTTGGTAGCAAGAAGTGGTCTTGCAACAAGGTACATGGCGACAGGGGTCAGCCGAGCCGTAAATAGCGTCCGCAGATGCTCCGGACAGCCGATTAATAAGACAGGGCTCCGCCCCCGGCTGCGGCGACTTAACAGCTCCAATTTAACAAACACCACCCCGATGTGCCGTGAAGATAAGCCGATTACGACGAATCTGGGAGACAAACGCAACCATGTTTACGGGAAGAGGATTTTCGTGAATACTAACTACAGTTCCCTTTACAAACTGGACAAAACTACATCTAAATACGATGTTTGTCGTTGGCGATGTTTGATCGATCGATTACAATAATTAATATGATACAAGCATAAGAATGGGAAACACTTTTAAGCTTGTGTACAGAGAATACATCGAGATCAAGAATACAATATAATTGTTCCACTTTCTAAGTAGGAGTGATCTATGACTGGATAAGATATGAATTACAGTAAGTAGGTAGGAAGTTACAAAAGGAAAAAATGTTTTAAGATTAATAAAGAGACGTTGACCGCAAGTCTACAACAATCTTAAAGCTCCCAATGTTGGCACTCCAACTTAAAAGAACACTGAAATCAGTCATGCATGATTACTAAGAGCGTTTGGTAACAAACACCGAACAAGTGTGACCATTTTTAGCCGGATCCCGAACCGAACAACGCATCACGATCTCAATCAGCTGTTGTGAAGCAACAGGCGATAGATCATACAGTACGACCATGTAAGGCCACACGAGACAAATTCTGATGATGTCATGCTCAAGTGCCAGCCACACTAGCGCCAAATTGCGTGCCCGCTCGTAGCCAGCCCAGCTACATAATTACACGCCTAAACAAAAGACTGCGCTATCACGAACTGACGAAAATTGTGATCACCACGCAATCAAAGCGTATAGGACGATAAGTAATAGCATGCTGAACTGAGATTATCTCAGGCGGTGAAATTTTTTGTTACCCACATTACTTATGCAGCCGTATATTCACTTATTTGCCTACGAGCCGAAACTCTGGGTTAATTCAAATTTTAAATGCTTTGAGTGGCTACATAACCGCTAGCATCAAGGTCGAATACGTAACATTTTGAAGAATCCACATCAACGCTAAGACTTCTTAATTGAGATAAATCATCTTTGTGAATAATAATTACACCCGTGTTGTTCTTTACTGAGCTATTAAGCGCAAAAATAAATATTAATATAGCTTCAAGATAGTTGCATGAAATTATCAACTTAGTATTCAGACACTGATTTTAGAGGTGGGTGTGGTACTAAGTACTAACTAATCTCTAAATAACAAAAGGTCTGTCCATTTATTTTATTATTAATTCATATCAGTCGCCTCTCCAGTGTAAGAATCGATGTCTTGCCTGTCTGTCACCAGAGTCGGCAAAAAATTTAACATGTGTTGTTTAAGCGTTAATAGTGGCGGGACGACCCAAGAAAAAGATGGACAGACATCGAGACGCATAGCTATTACATCATTCAATGGTCTCAAGAAATTAGTAGATACCGTTTTCGGAGCATTTTAAATGAAATTTGTTAAAGAGTCAAAGCCGGGAGATAATATGATATGACGGTTGCTGAGGCACTGACTATTCAGTGGAATCAATGGCGTGTGACCGGCGGCTGACGAGAGGTCGCCGAGCGCTGGGTGACGTTGACATTCTTTGCTATCGTCTTGTTCCATTTTTGTCTTCAAGTGTAACCGTTCGATTATAGAAAAATCCATTTGAGGCCATGAATATCTATCCGGATTTTTTAATTTGGTTTTAATGATGATCGAATAAGTACTTACTTACCCCATAATTAAACTCTAAAGTAAGTAATATTTTATTTATTTATTTTTATTTTATTTTTATTTTTTTAGGAAAACTTACAGCTACTACAGATTTTAGTATATCATTGTTAATATTAGCATAGCATTTTTCTTTAAAGTTTGTACCGTGGACAAGCAAATCATCCATGAAGTTAAGCATAAAACAATGGTTGCACTCATTGACGCGCGTCGACGATCGATGGGGTAATCTCGCGGTCATCCTATCCCGGCTTTGTCTGTGCATCGGGAGCGGCATAAAATTATCTGGGCATTAGCGGGCCGAAGGGGGCGAGTGGGGTGTCCGGGACCATTTGTCATCGGCGTGCGGTGAGGCGGGGTGAGCGGCGGAGGGAGGGGCAGGAAGAAAGTGCCGGCGACTCGGGGCTGCAGACGCGACCACAAAAACAAGACTCGGAGAGCAGGGGCGGGCCGCGAAGCCAGCCACCCGCACCCGCTGGGATACTAGCCGTGCTGTTTACTGTACGCTTTTGCGACGTGTTCGCAACACATACCTATTACCAAAATCCACTTACGTCCAGGTTGTTTTGTTTTTCTCTATTTATCTTGATGATATTTTTAATGTAATTTTATTTTTATTTTATACTTCGCAGTCTTCCCACTGTAATAGATTTTTACAGTGGGCTTCCAGTTGGGTGCTTCTGTAACAGTTTTCCTTCAAGTGGCGAGGCTATTTGGTGTTGGTAAAGGAAAAACAATTATAGCTCGACCCAGAAGTAGAGTTCGGCTTATTCAGATAGGAGAGCATTAATTACCGTGGCATTATTGGCGAAAAATAATTCAGTATTAAATGTTCTGGATATAGGTACTTACCTAGTGTAAAATGAAATCAACTTTAATTAAGAACTAAAATTAAGAATAAACTAAAAAGCAGTAGGTAATGGGGAATGTCTGAAAAAAATTTGGTTGAATACTTTTATAGGTAGGAGAAATACGCTCCCTAGAAAAAGTTTCAGAATTTTTGGTTGTATGAAAAAATAAAAAATAAACGCTTCGTCTTCATTATACTGTTACTTCGGTACATTTGCGATGAAATGACTTTAATTTTTAACTCTTAAATTTTTTCATGCAACCAAAAATTCGAAACTTTTTCTAGGGAGCTAATCCTATAAAAAATATTTAGCCGATTTAATTTTTTTTAGGCATTCCCCATTTAAGTACTACAGCAAAATCAAACCATAGCAAAGCAAACTAAATCGGAGCGAATTTCTCGACAAACTAAGTTGGCTTCCGAAAAATCCCTCAGTCATAAAAGGGTCAAGCGTTCCTCATCACGTCGCTTGGGCGGCAAAAACCCGCCGAGTACAAACTATATTGGATTTAGAACAGAAGGCGCGTGCCGACGACTTTTTGCCGTCTCCGGGCCACGCACTAGCTTGCTCTTGCTGGACGCTACTGTTTCATTTACAAAATTCCATAATGTGCCGCCATAACATTTATAGGTAATTAATTTAAAATTTGAATTAAACATTAGGTACCAGATAATGTGTTACCAGCCTTTCTATTGTCTAATTTCAAAATCTATCGCAATCTCTTTCAGAATGTAACACATTGAAGCTTCTTTATGGCACAAATAAAAACTTACCAAAGAAATGCAGCAATGTGTCACATCCATCTGTCAAACAAAAGCGATTGCGACAGATTTTTAAAATTAGACAATAGCCCCCTGATTAGTGATAGTAACATAACAGATCATCTAGCATAAAATACCCTTTTTAGGAGCAAATTGAAATTAAAAAAATATTAACCCTTTAAAAGGAAACTGAGATTTGTTATACCTAGCTATCTAATAATTTTTGAATTTGATAAAAAGAGATTAAGTAAATAATAACTATAATAAGTGTTGAGATAAAGTCCAAGATAATTCAAATAAAAAACCTTCGACCATTATAGATGTAGAAAGGACTCATAAATTGGCGACAGACGACAGTTGGTCGCCTAAAACTTCAAAGAACACGCAAGCACTCAAAAGCTGATTATTTTGAGCTTGCTTACATACAATACAAACCCGTTTATAATAAAAGGCTCAGTGTTAAAACAATGTATGAAAAAGTCAAATGAAATTAGAAGTTGATATACCTTCTACTTTAGTAATCAGTAACACAAACGTATATAGATGTAGGAATAGACGTAGGTATAGCATCGAATCATTAGCAGCAGTCGGTCGTTTGTTAGAGCCATTCGCGGCCGGAGACGGTTTTTTGTCGCCCGGCCAAATTGCATCCGCGCTGTACGTGTGGTGTGCTCCTTAATTGATTTCGAATTAATTGCGAAAACTGAAGATATTCTCTCTCTCTGATTTCATTACGACTATTTCAGCAAGGATCCTTACGTATATTTCTCTCAGTTTTAAGTACTACAATAGGTAATGGAAACGCATGTCCTTCATCTCACCTGATATAAAATGAGGATATTATCAAGGAGATTCTAAGCCACCTAGAATAGGAACTAACGAAATGGCTTCACCTTATCAGAACAACAAATTTTAATGTCCAAATTGTTTGTTGGAATTTTCTGTGATACTTATTAGTTATTTGTAATGGTTTTGAAACAGTTCTTATGATTTCTTCACTGTTCGGCCAGTTTGAACCATGATTTCGATGAAACACGTTAGTATTATTATTTATTCTGTGATGAAACTTACAATGGATTATAATAACAATAATAATGATAATGATCATAGCACGAAACCGCAAGTTACTTCCGCGGGTTAAAGAAACCCCGTTTCGATTTGAAGCTTATTATTAAAATAATAACCGGATGTCTGGTAATAAAATTTAGTTAGATATCTGGGGTGGAATTGCGTAAGATAATCGTATTCATTTGACAGTTCATATCGTATCAGATCACCAATAATTGTTGATAGGTAAACCAAAAATTCTAGAAATTAAAAGTTTGTACTTCTAGCGCGAATATGACTCCACGCTCGAAATTCTAATTTTACTTTCGCAGTATTGCCTCCTTCCTTGGAAGGAACATAGGCAAAAAAGCGAGGTTACAAAGTAATAATATTAGACAATGTTGTGTGCTTTAAGTTGCCAAATTGAGAATATCAGTAGAAGTTATTGCTTAAAATAAGGGCGCAGAATCGTACGATCCTCTGATCGATTAAAAAAGACAATTGGCGAATTGGAATACGATGTGTGAATAATAAAATGTGGATCTTTGCACCACCAGGGACTTCAAGGTAGGTAGATACACATGTGTCTTTTGGGCGTATACGTATCACAGCACAGTCGTGAAAAGCCTTGTCCAGATTGGAGATCTAGCGAAATGGTACGCGACGCGATCAGATCAGACCCACTTTTACCCGCCCACAATCCGACAGAAAAGTGTTCTTTGGCTGGAGACTTCTGTTTAGTGGATTCTTCCACTGGATCTACTATAACCAGGAGGTACCTGTTATTAATTCTGTACCTACTGCCCAGGATCTGGACTGGACTCTTTAGGCCGCGCCTAGCTCACCCTCATCGATGTGCCGGTGGCACACACTGAGAATTCATTATTCAAAGTTCAAAGTTTTTTGAGTGAAACAGGTGATAATGCGAAGGTGAATAATAACGGTGATGCCGCCGCAAACAGAAAAATATTGTATTGATAGCTTCGATCTTGATCGAAGATTGATAGCCCGCGATTTTGTTAACGTGGATATTTTCCAGGTGGAAATACAAACTAATAATATAAGGGCTCCTTCATTAAACCGCTAGAGATTCACTGCTGTGCGGCACCGCAGCGGCAGCGGTGCGTTTGTCGCACTGCGCCTGGACGTTTTTGATTTTTCATACAAAAGAAGTCGTACGTTAGCAGTGCGGCTCACGAAGAGGCAACATTTTGCTTTAGTAATTAATTAATTCTCGAGGAGCTCGGTGGTGCAGTGGTTTAGCGCTTGGCCCAGCGATTGCGGAGGTTAAGCAACGAACGCAAGGGTCGGTCATGGGATGGGTGCCCAAAAATTATTATATCGAGCTACTCCGTGCTTCGGAAGGCACGTTAAGCCATTGGTGCCGGCTGCATTTGCAGTCGTTAACACCCACCAATCCGCATTGGGCGCGCGTGGTGGGTTATGGCCTGTACTCCTTATCCACCCATAAGGAAGGCCTGTGCCACAGCAGTGGGGACATTAAAAATGGCTGATGGACACAATTAATTAATTTAAGAAACTTTATTTATAGGAAGGTTCATGAGATTAAATTGGATGAACTAAGACTATAATAAATATAATACTTTAAATAGATGAATAGTCTTTTACAAAATGTCTTAAGACAATTTTTGTTATACATACAAAGAAGCGCAGTCACAGAATATACATATAATAGTACTAACTTGCAGAATAACAGAAATAATAATTCAATTCTGATATAAATACTTGGTAAAGGAACATTATTTATTTGAATTTTTAATTAAATCATGTTTATTGGCAACACCCACACAGAAGATTTTCTGTCAGAACCTATTCAGATGCCATTAATAAAATACCAGAGAACAATCAAAATATCACATTAAAACATGTTTAATAGGTCTGTGAGTTATGGGACTGTGAGCGCAGTCAAATTTATATGCAAATGCTAATGCCAGACGTAATTAATGTAAATTTAATTACACACTCTTAGCTATAATTACATGGTGTCAAACTTGAATTAATCACAAGATTTACAGCCTCACTTGTACCTACAATACTAGTGGCTTTGGGGATCATCTTGGTCTGCTATAATAATTTAATATAATTAAGATATTTTATAATAGGTATGCTAAATATTTACCATCACATCTCTTAACAAATAATTGGAAAGTTATCAAAGCTTGCTTTGATATACTACTTTTGCTTAAAATTAAAGCTTATCATATTGCTTACCTTACAAATAACTGTTCTTGATTATTCACCCTCCATGATACAACTGTAGCTCCTGTAACAAATAAAATTATAACAAAATAAGTTACAGTTGAATTTTATAGCCAAAAAGGAGATTTCATACAGCACTTAATTTTTATTAAGATAATTAATTTATTAGTAAAAATACTAGAAAAAAATTGACTTACCCGTAGCAGCTCAGAAGGGATGAGCTATGGGTGAGTCAATTGTTTCTAGTATTTTTCCTAATAAATTAATTATCTAACAATAGCATTGTAAATGCCTAAAATCTAATAATTCAATAAGCACTTCATTTCCTGATTTTTAATAACATTGCCCACTGTGTATGACTCTTATGAATATTTTTTGTGAGTACATCAAATACCAACCTACAATTTAAAAGCAAGTATCTACAGTTTACTTCCTACAATCCAATAACCAAGGTCATGATCGCTGCGGACAGCTTATTCTATTCACTAATAAAAAAAACTTAGTAGGTAACTTATAAAGTGAAATCAAACACACCATACACGAACACGAATTAAAATAGTTATCCACATGACTGCACTAAACATAGGAACGTTTTGATTTAATAATGACGACAGTGAAGAACTGAAGACAATTATTAAACAATCTATAAAAAAATATTTTTTTTAAAGTTCCGCGCGTCACTATGAAAATAAATACAAAAGATAAAGGTTATGCGGCTGAGCGGCTATGAGCAAGAAGCTCGATAGTACAAATTAGCATCAATAGGTATCTTAACTATTTTCACTGTAAATAATAATAAAATGTATTTGATTTCTTACTTACCAAAAAGATTTACGGTACAAGTTGTATTGTTGCCTCTGTCGAGAACGACAACACTCGTCGCTGCCATTTTCCGTTTGACAGCTGTTGACAACCGAAGCCAACTGACAAGCAAGAGAGGCTTGATTTGAGTTGCCACACGCTCATTATAGAATTGTACTGTACAGATGATTTTTAGGGCGCGGCCGACCGCCCGCCCGCCGCCGCCGCGCCCGCCGGCGCCGCCGCGCCGCGGTATTATTCAAATCATTCATCCAAAGAAATCACGTGTGAAATTGTTTCATACAATTTCTATAAATACGTTATTTGAATCATTCGTAACAGTTCGATCAAAAGAAACCACGGACCAAGAAATTTAGTGCAAAAATTGCACTTTTTCGCCGAGATCCGAGCGAGACCGAGACCGAGAACAAAAAGCAGTCTCGGCCGAGACCGAAACTGAGCCGAGATTTTCGAAAATGTTTAAGTGTGTTCAGGGGCCTTACTATGAGCTCTTATAGCAGGACTTATATTGAACGGCCTTACTTTTTCGTACCATGATCTCAACGGTTAGTATGAAAGCAGGCCTTAAGCAGTCTTTTTTACGGCCTGCTTTTGAACTGAATGGTTTCTTATTTGCTGATGGTAAGCCCCCAGTTCAAAAGCAGGCCTTAAACAAGACCTGCTTAAGGCCTGCTTTCATTCTAACCGTTGAGGTCATAGTACGAAAAAGTAAGGCAGTTCAATATAAGCCCTGCTATAAGAGCTTATAGTAAAGTCCCAGAGATCGAGACAATTTTTGGCCGAGACCGAGATCTCGGTCCGACCTTATGTGGAATAAATACGGGAGAAGCTCAAGAAAGCCCCTTCATTCTATAGAACCGAACTCAAACTCAAATCTCTGCTGAGTACAGTTAGAAAGTGATGGTGCTATTCATCGCATCCCTTTCTAAATGTACTCAAGCAGAGATTTGAGTTTTATTCTTTAATACCAGCCTTAATCATCTAACAATAATAGTTTCAGCCAAACGCTTTGAATGGGATATCAAATCATAATGGAACTTGAAAAAAATATAAGTAAAATTCGGAATTTCAATAATTTGTCAATGAGCGGTTTTCTGACAGCAGAGAATTTTAGTATAATTTTATACCGATAGATCAACTATTCAACTAGGTAGATTTTTTAAATATTATTCCCACCGATGGTCATATTGGTCATAGAAAAGTTCTTCGTAACACCACAGAATAGATAATAGTACTAGCGTACAGAAGTTGCACTCCGCAAAATCGATTAAATAAATTGCGACTCTTAGTCCGACACAATAAGGTGCAATTCAGGTCGCACAGCGCTCCCTTCGCTCCAAAACATTCACTTAGTAGTTGCCTCTCTTTCTATCGCGTAGGTCTTATCTTTTCTGATGTATGAAATTTGTCCTCTCAGAGGACGCCGAGCGATTCAGACTCGCGCGTGGAGTGACAGAGCCCTGGGGGCTTACCATCAGCAAATAAGAAACCGTTCAGTTCAAAAGCAGGCCTTAAACAGGACTGCTTATGGCCTGCTTTCATACTAACCGTTGAGGTCATAGTACGAAAAAGTAAAGCAGTTCAATATAAGCCCTGCTATAAGAGCTCATAGTAAGGCCCTAAGCAGTCCTGTTTAAGGCCTGCTTTTGAACTGAACGGTTTCTTAGTTGCTGATAGTAAGCCCCCTAACACGCCAACGGACAACCAATGTAGTACAACACAACAAACCACATACTCAACAAACATCTAATAAAAAAGTAATTACATTTCATCCTTTGCCTTTTTTATTAATATCTACCTACTTAGTTGTTCAACGACATCTAGTTCTTTTTTATGTACTCCTTTTTTTCTTAAACTGCCTTTTGAAAACCGCTCATTGTGTTTTCGGTAAAATCAAAATTATGGAAAACTAAAACGATTTCGGTGAACTAAAATTCGTACAGAGAAATTTCTTAGTACACTTTTTCTTAGACTTGTACTTAGTACACTTTTCTTCATTTAGGAACATTAAAGTGCTTACTTGAATTTGATATTGTTTGAAAGCTATTACCGCTTCCGGACTTTAACCATCGAATTTACTGTATAATTTCTCCTATTCGCCGTGCGACAGCTGGAGTAAAAAGGAATTGGATTTTCATACAAAAACACGCACATAATTTCCCAATTCGGAACTTAGCTCGTTTGTATAGAAAACCATATTGTAGCCCTTATTTTTTTTAGTAGCAGGTATAATGGTTTTTTTCACAATATACCGATTTTAGATATGAATCTATCGATTTTTTTGGCAAATCTACCGATTTCGCATTTTGACGTTCGAGACCACTTGATTTCATTCATTTGGTAATTAGTTGTTGACTTTGTTGCACCACTTGCACCTAATTTTATTTAGTTTCACAAATGAATGTGAATGTTATTTTTTATTGTCTTTTATGGTTTAATAAAGAATTTCGATTCAATTAAATGAGTTTTTTCATCAATATTCGCCACTTTATAGTAAAATTTACTGCTTTTTATTCTCGGTCTCGGTCTCAGTTCTCGGCGGAAAAGTGGGTTCGGTCGGGGTCGACTGGGGTGTACTGAAAAATTCGTGAGAATGGTCCGACTTCTGCATGACGACATGAGGTGTTGTGTCAATGTACGGGGTGAGGATTCAGAGTTCTTTGCAGTGAGCTGCGGCGTAAAACAAGGCTGCGTGCTCGCCCCAACTCTTTTCGCTCTGTACTTTGCAGTTGTAGTTCGACTGGCCTTGCGTGATATGTCTGAAGGTGTTCGTGTCCGTTTCCGTACTGATGGCGGTGGAGTCTTCAACTTGGCTAGACTTAAAGCTCACACTAAAGTGTCGCATGTGGCTATCACTGAAATGATGTATGCAGACGATTTATGTTTTGTGGCGGAATCACCAGAAGGCCTGCAAAGGCTTATGTCGAGTCTTGATGAGTCGTGTCGCAAATTCGGTCTAAAAATCAGTGTAAAAAAGACAGAAGTCATGGTTCTAGACACACTGAAGAGTGTCCCAATAGACACAAAACTCGGTGACGATTCGCTGAAGCTGGTGGATAAATTTAAATATCTGGGCAGCACCATAACATCGAAATGTCTTCTTGACGATGAAATAAACAACAGAATCGGAGCAGCTGCTGCTGCCTTTGGTAGATTACGCCCTAAAGTGTTCCGCTCGCATGATATAAAGCTCTCTACAAAAATAGCTGTGTACATGGCAATCGTTTTGCCGAATCTTCTGTACGCCTCTGAAACGTGGGTTCTGTATCGCAAGCATATCCGTCTACTAGATAGGTACCATCTTAAATGCTTGCGCGACATTATGAATATACATTGGTCTGATCGTATACGTAACACGGAAGTTCTGCGACGAGCTAATGTCGGTGGAATAGAGGCTTACTTAATGAGGCGGCAGTTGCGGTGGTGTGGTCACATCTCCCGGATGCCTGATGACAGAGTGGCAAAGCGCATCTTTTACTCCGAACTGCAGCAAGGCAAACGGAAGCAAGGTGGTCAATTTCTGCGGTATAAAGACGTGCTTAAGCGTCACATGAAGCGATGTGATGTGGACCCGTCACAATGGGAGGCAATGGCAGAAGAGCGGTCACTGTAGAGACGTACTGTGAACACTAAAGTTGTTGAGTATGAACGGAGACGAAAGGATGAGCTCGATACTAAGCGGGACGAGCTTAAGGCCCGATCACCTACGGCCTACCATTATAATTATGTCGGAGGAGTACTGACTTGCGGCGATTGTGGACGCACATTCAAAGCTAAAATTGGATATGTCAGTCACATAAGAGCACACAATCGACGCTCTCCTTAGATCCCGAGTCGCTGTGACCGGATACGGTCGGGACATTATTATTAACCATTACTATCATTGACCTCTATATTATTACACTGGACTGGCTGCAGTCAAACTGTTCTTGTGCCTATTTGATTTCCACCATTTTGGCGCTGTAGGACGTAGCTCACCATAGATATAGTATATTGTAGCTCACGTAGCGTGCGTACAGGGTACTAAATCTAGAGATGTGCTTATGTCAAAATAAACGATAAATTTTTTGTATCACGGCAACCATTTTCATTGTACGTCAATATTAGTCCTTTAGACGCACGCTAGTGGCGTTTCAAATAGGCAAAAAACTTTGCTGTCAAATGATACAGACAGCCAGTCCAGTTACATAGAAAAAACATTTTTCAGGTCAATGATTTTACTATTTATGGCTATAGCTACTTGGTGTGTGAAGAAATAATTTATTATTTCTGTGACGAGAAAATTAATATCTAGTAACTCTTCTTCTTCTTCTTATTTTTGTTTTGGCAATCTACTTTCCTCTTGGAAGTAATTTTTGCCAGTATCAAGTGTTGAATAGTTCAGTGGTAGATATTATTTCAATTTTCATTAGTATGCGGGTGCATCGCATTCCAATGCTGCTTGGAGCATTTGGCACGAAGTATATCAAGACAGTTTCTCGGTTAGGTCTGCCGAGGTAGCCACCACTACAATAAAAGTCTCAGCTTCACACAACCAAGATCGAGCCTATTTCAATTATCCCA
This sequence comes from Agriphila straminella, assembly GCA_950108535.1. Classification (NCBI taxonomy): domain Eukaryota; kingdom Metazoa; phylum Arthropoda; class Insecta; order Lepidoptera; family Crambidae; genus Agriphila; species Agriphila straminella. The sequence goes on along the minus strand of OX467306.1, from coordinate 4,059,305 downwards.
CATATTGTTCAGTTGCGTAAACACTTGTACCACAAAACTGCACTGATTTTAAGACACAAAATCCACTATGAAACAATTTGCAAATAATTAAAATAGCCACCGAACTGAACGGGACAAAATGGCGCCAAAAACTCCCATCTAGTAACTCGTTATTTTGTTTGTAGCAACACTGCATATTGTAGAAACGTTCAACATGGTTTTGTTTTATCTATTTAAACAATCAATAAGTTACAAAAAGCCATGGGATAGAAGTTTCAAATGTAGCGGTTTTTAATAATCATAACAAATAAATTAAAATATTATATAAATTAAATTATCAAAAATTATTAAGTTTGAACGCGATTCTTATAAACCAACCAATCACAATCAGCCAACGCTGTGCCGGCAAGTGTCATTTTGGCATCATCCGACGTGTATTTTTCCGGTCTTGTCCTTTGATTTGACTTGACTTGACTTTCTTTTCTATTTCACTCGCAAGTTCAATTCGTCGACGAAGAATACGTACGCAAAGAAAAAAATATTAAAATGTTAAGTTCACTGAAAATAGTTCTACTTCTAGGTGTAATTTATTTATGTAAAGCCGCTGAAGAAGATGTCCTCGACCTTACAGATTCAGATTTTTCTAGTGTCTTGGCTCAACATGATACTGCCCTAGTCATGTTCTACGCACCCTGGTAAGTTTTTAACATAGTATTTACAAAAACTATAACATGACCCTTCACTACATTTCTAAATCAAATGTTTACCATTGATCTTCTAAGGTGCGGTCATTGTAAAAGACTGAAGCCGGAATTCGCCGTGGCAGCCGGCGTGTTAAAGAACGATGACCCTCCCGTCGCTCTGGTCAAAGTGGACTGCACAGAAGGAGGCAAGAGCACATGTGAACAGTTCTCAGTTTCTGGATACCCTACACTGAAAATCTTCAGGAAGGGAGTAGCGTCACAAGAATACAATGGCCCAAGGGAGTCTAGTAAGTTCTTTTAGCCTTTATAATGTGTATTAGCATCAATTATTACCATTTACATATTAACTCGGTTAGACTTTTTGTTTAGATTAAGTTTTATTTTAACCCAGTTTGATTTTGTGTGCCCTGATACCCTGATAAAAAAAGTTATCATTTAATACTACCACATTTTGTTGTAATAATAACCAACTCCTTGAAGTGTTTAACACCAATATTACTACTAACTTTAGATGGCATTGTCAAGTACATGAGAGCCCAAGTTGGCCCCAGCTCTAAGGACCTGCGCTCCGTGGCCGACTATGAAGCGTTCATTGCAAAGGATGAGGTTGTAGTTGTGGGCTTCTTCGAGAAAGAGAATGACCTCAAGGGTGATTTCCTCAAGACTGCTGATAAGTTGCGTGAAGAAGTTTCTTTTGCTCACTCATCTACCAAAGAGGTGCTTGAAAAGAGCGGATACAAGTAAGTATAGTTCCTCGTCATTCATATATCTTAATTCATCAATGCCTGTGCAGTCGCATGCGGCTGGACAGTAATAGAAAATCTATTGTGTCTCATTTTCCGGGCCTTGAAGTGTTAAAACTTAGTTTATTGAAACATTGGCATAACTATTTAGTTTCTTGTCAAAAGAAATTAAAAGTACTAAATTATTGAATTACAATTGAAAAAAGCTACTTAATATTCTTTGGATAATTTGATATTGAAAGAATTGGCTCTATTATACTTTGCTCAAATAAAATCTATCAATTTTTCAATAAAGCATCATTAATGCTGAAAGAGCTCTTGTGGCAATATTGGCTCAGCTGTTGTGGAGGACATTGTAAAGTCAAAGAATAAAATACTTGCACAAACTTTGGAAACACAGATAAAGGTGAAAACATCTTTTGTAATATTATCTGAAACTTTAAATAATATCACTTTATTTTTAATCATTTAAAAAATTCTTTAGATTATTACCTTTCAAGACATCTTACATAAGAAAATATCTAAGTAAGTATTCTACCTGCATGGATTTCAAAATTGTTTAAAAATAAAAAGTTAGTTTTAGTTAGTTACTTTTGATTATCTATTTTATTCAAAACTTGAATGTATAAACGTTAGTACTATTTTTACATAATCTAATAATGGCTTGATAAGATATCAGGTTAACCACCCAGCCAGCCTAATTTAACTCATTAAAAATAGTGTTATTTTTAGAATTTGTGGGTATTTCATAAAAATGCCAATTTAACTACTTTATTTTTTTTTTAATTTTATTTATTTGTCACACATAACAGATTTACAGCAAATACATAAATATAGATCACAACATTATAAAAAGTAAGCAGGTAGGCTGCAACTCCAACAACATGTGTGAACAACATCATAGCAATTAAATTAAATTACATAAAATAAGTTAAGTTGAATAATAATTAAATTGAAATGATTAAGATTAAATTACATTACAATATTAAATAAATTAGATTGGATTAAAAATTAATTAGATTGAATACAATTAAATTCGATTCAATTGTATTATTTCATCCTCACATCAGTCAGATGATCGGAGGTTTTACATACTATTATATTTTGTTCTGTGATTTTACTCTCAGCCGACTCCAGTGACCTTTAAGCATGAGGTAATAACTGCAGAGTTAAATAAACTAAGTGGTGTGGTAACCAGAGTAATGTTGTAACCAAATGAAATAGTGTTGCTATTCAATAATACACTCAATTGAAATGGATGTTATGCTTAATTAATTCTGCAGTTTCTACAATATCACGCATGTTATATGTTTCCTTTAAAATTAGAAAGGATGTTAAAAGTTTTTTATGAAGTTGGTGCAAGTTTCTAACAGTTTTTCATACCGAGTTACCCAATCCTATTAGATTTCTTTGCATATACAGTACAATTACTCTTGTGCAAAGTTTAAAATATTTATTGGGATCAATTTGACACAAAAACATGCAGAAGAGGTTTATTTACCTACATCACACGAAATAGTAGAGCAGATTATATTTTTGGAGTTTAATAAGTTTAGTGCTGAAGGAGAGTCCTTAGTGTGAAACATTCATACATCATCCCATTATGTGTCATCTTATACAGGGTGTTAATGAATAAACAAAACTGAGAAAACTGTTTCTTCAGACCAATAAACTGTACAACTTTTACTATGGGACCAGCTCTAAAATCTCGAAAACCAGCATTTTTATACATTTTGATATTTTCGTTATTAATGTTTGTATGAAAAAGCAGTTTTTTTTCCCGCGATTTCAGAGTTAGTCCATAGTAAGTTGTTCAGTTTCACCAAACATCAGAATTTCATTCCCATTTTTGGGTTCATTCATTAACACGTTGTACAACTGGTTTTCTGCGTTGTCATCAGAAACAATGTGGTTTTGTTCCGGCCGAAGAAACTGCAGAACAAGTTTGAAGACTCAGTGGTTGTGTACAAGGGCGACCCAGAGACCTACTCTGTCAAGGCATTCATCAAGGAGAACTTGTAAGTTTTTATTTATTTATTTAAGGGCAACCAACAAGGCAAACACTAAATACATGATCTAAGGGTGCTTCTACACGGTGCAAGTAGCCCGCGCAAGTTGAGCACTTGCGCAGGTTATATGCTCCGTGGAAACACGTAAAGCGAGTCCAGCTCCATAGCATTGTACCCCCGCGCAAGTCACTTGCGCATCAACGTGCGTTACATGCACCGTGTAGAAGCAACCTTAAATACAGTTCCAACCTAATCTAGGAATAGTGTCACCTTAATTAAAGGCTGCCATGGCATGCAATAGACAATATAGTCTGCTTTAAACTTTAATTACCTATCTAAAATTAACTAACAAGGTAGGTATCTAAAATTTACTAAAAATATACAGTATGTACTATGCAGTAGCAACGTTATATCATCTAAATACCAATTCATTTTTTTTTTCTTTATTTATTTTAGGGACTTTTGTAAATTTTACCAATTCATAATGGAGGTTTAAGGCAATTGGGAATAATTACCTCTTAAACCATGCTTTATTTTCATGCCTGTATGCTGTATTGACTTGACACCCCATGTCTCAGTTAGTGCCAACGTTAGTTATAAGCTTTAGTATTACTAAAAAAAAAAAAAACTGATTCCCTCGAACATTAATGGCACCTCAACACAATCGCCGATGATCATTGCCAGTTTGATCGTCTATGATCGCTACTATCGTCGTGCGAGCATCTGCCTTCCACTCCACACCACACAATCGTCGATCATTGGATTTGTGTGGAAGAGCCATAATTAACACAGTCAAACAATGCATGCATTCTAACAAATTTTTAGGTACTTATTTGTTAATTACTAGACCTCAATTCTCTTACAAAGTTTTGTTGCCATGTCTGCTATTAAGGGTATATTATTTAACTACCTTTTAAATATGCATTTTTTATCTTTGTCGCGTGTTTTTATAGTCTAATAAAGTCTAATTAATAGGAACCATAAACGCGAAATGCCAACAATACCTTGAATAATGTGGCTTTAATTCCTACGAATTTAGTGAAATAACACTGGATAATATTTTTTGCGATTTTTCACTTCAAGATATTTTTGTTATTTTTTATTGATTCATAAATAAGGTATGTAGGTATCAAGTAACAATATAATAATAATAAGAAAACATATTTTAAATAACGGTTTTAAAAAAGATGTATGACAGCTGTCAAAAGTTGTTTACTAAATAGGACAACTGGACAAGTAAGGATAAACATATTCTAAGCAAGTAAAGCAACACTTCTTCAAAAAAGATAAAGGGATGTATTTAATAGCACTTTAAATTTGTTGAAAACAGCTATAAAATTGTACTTAAGCACTTTAAAATAATAATAGATCTTTAAAATAATTTAATCACTTAAATAATCATGAACCAAATTTACAAAATTAATATACACTCTAAAGTAATAATTTCATAAACAACTTAATTAAAATACCTACAAAAATAATGGTTTGAACTTTAACTATATTGAAATCGAATCGAACACGCACGAGTAGTTAAAAATAATTAAATAAACCATAAAAATAATGATTTCCACTGTAAATATGCTTAGCTTTAGAATTAATACTTTGCACTATACAATTTAATTGTATAACTTTAGTCAAGCTTTAGTAGAGGCGCGTTCCAAACCTACACTCCGAGTGCAACCTAACTACAACCGAACGCTCTAAGGGCGTTCCAAACATTTGAGCGTGACATTCGGTTGACACAACCGGCCCGTTCCAAACGTCAGAGCGTTGCAACCAAACAACCATCAAAAATGATGGTTGTAAAACGCTCTGACGTTTGTCTATAGAAAAAATGTCAATGTCATTTGACATTATTTTGTATTTTTGATGTTTTTATGTCTAATTTTTAAAATAATCATGGTAGATCGTCAAAAAACGGATTTTATTTGATTTAGTATAAAGAAAAGTTTAAATTATTAATATTCCAAATGGAAAATGAAGAATTTGTATTGACATTGACATTTAAAGTTCTTGGTCGTTCCAAACCTTAGAGCGAGTTAAAAAACAACCAAACAACCGACGCTCAAACGTTCTGAACGCAACCTAGGTACTTGTGTAGTGATATGTGTACGTAAGTAGTGGATAATTAATTGCTCGCTAAGTAGGTACATAATGTATAATTATAGAAAATTCATACGTACCGATTGAAGCTGAGGTTCTATAGTTTATTTACAAATAATAACCTTAGTAAAATATAGTTTGTTGTGTTGTGGTAGGCAAAAGTGTCCAATTTTTGCTCTTGAGGTTGTAATAGTACCTTAGCTTCAATCGGTTCGTGTGAATTTTCTATATACATTATTTATGTACCTACTTAGCGAGCAATTAATTATCTACTACTTACGTACACATCACTACACAAGTACTAAAGCTTGACTAAAGTTATAAAATTAAATTGTATAGTGCAAAGTATTAATTCTAAAGCTAAGCATATTTACAGTGGAAATCATTATTTTTATGGTTTATTCAATTATTTTTAAAGCTAAGCATATTTATAGTGGAAACCATTAGTTTTATACCTAGATGATTCAATTAATTTTAAAGCTAAGCATATTTATAGTGCAAACCATTATTTTTAAAGTTCATTCAATTAATTTTATAGCTAAACATTTTAATGTGTGAAACATTATTTTTAAAGTGCGTTTATATATTCCCCAAAGATAAACTCTTTCTGCCCCCCTAGCATGAACGCCAAACCGCGATATGATATAGCGATTTATTACGTTTAACTGTCAAAAGACAATGGATTTTGACAGTTGAGTGTCGATAAAACATTATATCAAGCGATATACAATGTATGGAACAGCTTTTTTTTCGTGATTTCGAGGTTGGTCCCATAATGAAAGTTTTCAGTTTGATGGTCTGATCAACCCCACGAGAGGTTTTCAATGAACTAAAAAAAAAATTGGATACAGGGTGTAACAAGACCTTCAACGAAGCCGAGGTCTACGTATTCTGCCCATCATCAGGACCATTTCTGTTCAAAATTATTACTGGGAAACCATTTTGATTTTTGGTGTTAAAAAAGCATTGCATGCATTACCACGCAATGTGACGCGTACAACAGACCGCGCCTGCGAGTGTATGCTACACAGCTGCGTGCGGCCGAGTTGAAAGGCAGCGTTTATGTGCGTGCTCATGAGATACATCGAGTGACGACGTTTTGAAGCCTTGTTTGTTACGAAATATACTTAAAATTTTGATAATGTTTTTTTAGTCAAAAAGTATTAATCAAAAAGTAGGAACTAACGAATAAAAAAAGATTTCATAAAAAATAAAAAAAATAAAAATTGATTTTGACCTTCAATAACTTCGTAACTATTGGTTTCCCAGGTATAGTCTAAAAGACAAAAATGATCCTGTGATGGTGGGCGGAATACGTGAACTTCGGCTTCGTTGAAGGTCTTGTTACACCCATAGTGTTTCGTCTGTCATGCTAGGAGGCTGAAAAACTTTAATAATTACTCTCGAAACATTCATAGAGCCTCTTATGAATGCCTGGTTTATTGAACAGCCACGGCCTGGTCGGGATCCGGCAGAAGGACAACCTGCAGGACTTCGCCAACCCCTTGGTGGTCGCCTACTACGACGTGGACTACGTGAAGAACACCAAGGGCACCAACTACTGGAGGAACCGCGTGCTCAAGGTGCGTCACAACTTGCATCTATCATCTCATGATCATCACTTATTTTTATTATTTAAATAAATGCCACTGCAATCTTTGATCAAGAATTTTCTTGATAACGCTTCACGACCTAAAACAACAACCAAAAATGGCACCTCGAAATAACGCCCCGCTTACAAACTGGGCGCTTATTTTGTACAAAATCACATCTTCTATCAAAAATACCCTAGACGTCCGGTCAGAGTCTAAAAAATGGCACCTCGAAATAACGCCCCACTTACAAACTGGGTCCTTATTTTGTAGACATCTAGGGTATTCTTGATCGAAGACTGCATTAGATAAAAGCCTACAATATATCTTTTGATTTTGGCAACCTAGAATTGACTTTGTAGTACATTTTATTTTTACAAGAGGCTTCAGAAAACAAATTTATATTATAAGTACCATGTGTTCTTCTAATGCAAGGGTCTTCAACCTTTTTTAAGTCAAGGGCCTATAGTATACTCTGATATTGGTTCGGTGGGCCGCAATACAACGAAAACATTATATTCTAACTAAATAGGTAGGTAAATAGGTATAATTTGTAGACAATATGTGAATTTAATTTTGTCAATCAATACAATGACGGGCCGCCAAGAACGCAACCGCGGGCCGCGCGGCCCGCGGGCCGCGGGTTGAAGACCCTTGTTCTAATGTATCCCTTAATTAAAGTTTAAACAATCAAAACTGTTTGTCAATCATTTACATTACATCGGCTTGTCAATCACATTTTGATCATCTAGGAGCGATATTTGACAACCATCACAGAAAAGATAGATTACCGTGGCAAATCAAAAGCCGGCCATGCGGTGGTAAATGATTGACGAGAAATGCTTGATCGTCTATGGGCTACTTAACAGAGCAATGACTTATCATCCAAAAACACTTTCACAGGTAGCCAAAGAGGTGTCCGAAGTGAACTTCGCCGTTAGCGACAAAGACGACTTCACCAACGAGCTCAACGAGTTCGGCATCGACTTCGCCAAGGGAGACAAGCCCGTGGTCGCCGGCCGCGATGCCGACGGCAACAAATTCGTCATGACCAAGGAATTCAGGTAGATATACTTTCTCTTATTATTTACTGCTGCATTTACCCTAATACAGTTGTCTTACTAATAACCATAAAAAAACATTTTGTGGGACTTATAACCGACTGCTTTTGTTATATTGGGGCGCGTTCTAATGATCTCTCTCCTTTTTAGGGTTCCGTACCAAAATGGTAAAAAGGAACCCTTATGGTGTGACTCAGTCTGTCTGTCTGTCTGTCACAGCTGGATATCTCGAGAACTACTAATGGTATCAACTTGAAATTTGGAAAAGTTAAAGATGGCGGTTGTCCAACTATTTTGCAAATAAGAAGGAAATAAAAAAAAATATTTTTTTTACAACAGGGACTGAAAAGGGGTCTTAAAATTTTTAAGTGGCGCGACTAAGGCATGTGGGGTTTCATATGAAAGAGCGCTGTTTGCACATTTTAAAACATTTTTTTTTAGGCCGCATAGTTTTCAACTTATGATGAAAAATGTAAAAAAAAAAACCGTTCCCCCCTTATCTCCGAAGTTTGCTGAAATAATTCTATGTGATAGTAGTTTATGTAAAGATTACAGGAAAAATAAACGATCGGTATTTTACAGCATTAAAAGAATTTATGGTAAGTTTGAGGTAAAGTAATCAGTTCTTGGGCATTCCTTGGGCTGAAGTCACTGCCTGCCTAATGAAATTAAATGAGTTTTATATGGTTCACAAATAAGCATTAATTATAAATTATTGTAAATTCCTAGTAAGTAAGTAAATCTAGTTAAAACTAATAGCTGAACAGTTACAAATGATAAAGCAACACAATGTAATTCAGTTAAATCGTTATTGCTGCTGTTTTTTCGATTTAGCACGCCAATTGTTTTCCCTCGGCTTCGACCTGCTTATCGCGTTTCATAACCTGCTTGATGATAAGCTTGCTTCAACAATGATTATAAATATTTAAAATTAACCGTATAGTATACCTAATACGGTAAATTTTAAACTTTTAGAAAATAAATATTAAGTTCTTTACTAGGAAAAAAATGTCGGCGCTTGTTACATACAATAACTCGTAAACGATTTTTCGTACTTATATTTTTACGAACATGACTATTTACGTAGTACAGTCAGCGCCAAAATGATCTGAGCATTCAAACCTACCAAAACATCAATGCTCAGATAATTTTGGCGCTGACTGTACTTACGTAAAAAAACAATGACTTCGAATGTATGTTAGATCAAACTCTAACAATAGTTATATAAATTGATTTCTCTTGCAGCGTTGACAACTTGCTCGCGTTCACCAAGGACCTGCAGGACGGTAAACTGGAGCCGTTCGTGAAGTCTGAGCCGGTGCCGGAGAGCAACGACGGGCCCGTGAAGGTGGCCGTCGGCAAGAACTTCAAGGAGCTCGTCACCGACAGCGGCCGCGACGCGCTCATCGAGTTCTACGCGCCTTGGTGCGGACACTGCCAGAAACTAGGGCCCATCTGGGAGGAACTTGGCGACAAGGTTGGCACTATCCTAGGATTCACAAACTATTTTATTTTTATTTCTAGGCATGGGCGTAGCCACGGAGGGGCAGGGTGGGGCACTTGCCCCACCCTGGCTATGACCTGTCAGGTACCTACCTAATCAAACGTGAGTAAGAAAATATAAAAATGATGCGGAATTAATGAGATAGGCCCGAAGCATTACAAAATATGCATGGAAAATGCTTAGAAAAAAAATTATCAGGGTAAGACTGCAGGTATAGTTTGCTAGTTACATATTATTTTAGACTGCTGCCCCACCCTGAGCCCATGGCTGGCTACGCTCATGTTTCTAGGAAGGCCACTGGCCAACAGCACCAAACAATAAAAAATAATGGGTATTGCAATAGATAGCCAATTAAAAGATAGCCATTTTGGGCAAAAGACCCCCCTTTTCGAAAATGAACTGATACCTCAGACCCCCATAGCCAAATTACTTCAAGAATCTTATCAATAATCAAGTGTAATTAATAATTTTATTATTTGTTTATGTCGCTCGACCCCTGGGAAACCGATTTCGACCTCGAGGGGTCAATATCGACCACTTTGGGAATCCTGCTTAGAACTTGCTTTAAAAAAAATATTTCATGAAATCAATTAATTTGATTTTATGATTTACACAACAGCATGCTGGGTTAAGCTTGAAATCTACCTGGGTCGACTTTATGTCCAAAATGTAATGGCATAAAATCATGGCCAAATAATTCGTCCATGTTTAAAATCCATTTTTAACTGTAGTGTAATCCTTATTAATTATATGACAAACTAACTTACTTATTAATGAGACGACCTCCGTGGTCGAGTGGTTTGCACGCCGGTTTTCAAGGCGTCACCATCTCTTGAGGTCCCGGGTTCGATCCCCGGCTGGGTCAATGTAGAAAATGAACTTTTCAATATTGTCTCAGGTCTGGGTGTTTGTGATACCACCGTTGTCTCTGATTTCCATAACACAAGTGCTTTAGCTACTTACCTTGGAGTCGGAGCAATGTATGTGATGTTGTCAAATATTTATGTTTATTTATGTTTATTTATTAATGTAAAAGAAAACATTTAATAAATAAATTATGCTGTGTAATATAATGACTATAGCAGCTTATCATATCTTTCAATGTTTGATCAGCTCAAGAACGAGGAGGTTGACATCGTGAAGCTCGACGCGACCGCCAACGACTGGCCCAAGTCGCAGTTCGAGGTGTCCGGATTCCCGACTATCTACTGGAAGCCCAAGGACTCCGCCGAGAAGCCCGTCAGATATAACGTAAGTATTATTTTCCACAATTAAGTGGATCTTATTGGTGACGGTGACTTAGGGGCTTGTATTATAGTAAGGGATGGCGCTATCTGCGATGAATAGCACCATCCCTTTCTAACTGTACTTGAGTACTGCTTGAGCAGAGATTTAAGTTTAAGTTTGATCCTATAATACGAGTCTGACTTGATCAGAAAGAAAACTCAACCGAACTTAGAACTTCCTCCTTTTTTTTTAAGTCGATTAAAAAGGAAACTTCACTCGTATAAATTAACATCACAAAGCATTTTGCACGAATATCATAACAATCTGTAGTTTGCATGCATGAGAAAGTCAAAGAAAAGTGTGTCATGTGACATGTCATATTTCAAATGTAGGGGTGCGTTACCACTGAAGTGGAGTGGTGCTTACGCTTAGCGGTGCATCATGATTGGTCAATTCATGAGAATTTTAAATATTGACCTGGTTTACGTATAATAAAAATAAATGATTGATTAATTTTTATTCGTATATTTTTACAGGGTGGACGTGCTCTCGAGGACTTCCTCAAATACGTATCAGAACACGCGTCGAGCGAGCTCAGCGGCTGGGACCGCAAGGGCAACGCCAAGAAGACGGAGTTGTAAACTTAAGTTGTGATGGAACTTCCCATTGAGATCTGTGAGTGAGTGTGTGTGAGCTGCGTGCCTGAATAATGTACACTGACTTGTAAACTCGGTACTGTTTCACCTGCCATAAACAAGTCTAAGTTACCCAGTTTCCAGTTCAGTTTTAGCCTATAGTGACCTAAATACAGTAATTTGAATGCATTTTTCTTATATGTTGGTGGGCTAATGAATAAACTAGGTTGTATTTATAATATACTCTGTTGTATTATTTTTGTTCCCCGTACAATAAATAGAAATATCAGTTTAGGCTAAACATCAAATAGTTTGTATGTTTGTTACTTGATCACGCAAAAACGGCTGTACAGTTAGTCAACAACCATTGAAACATAGGATTTTATTCTGGTTTAACATTCCCTAGGGATTTGAGTGTTTGAGAAGCAAGTCTATTAACAACAAGGAATGGTATAATGAAAAAATCTTAAGTGCAATATTTTTATTATAAATTCTCCTCCTTCCACCTCTCAATCCATTCTACGATGGTATCTACGTTCTTTTGTAGCTGTTCCTCTGTGTCATTCACTAGTTCTTGAATTATTTCAGGCTGATAGGATGACTGAGCTTCTTCAAGAAGAGTTTCAAATATTTCACACTGTACATTGTCCTCCAATTTCTTCCCAGTGTAACCTCTGAAAAAGTTCAATTCATGAAACATTTATTTTTAAATATAGTTGCTAAAATATGTAGAAGTGTCAGAAATTAGAAATCAGAATAATTATTTGCACAATATTGTGTACATTAGATTGAGATTGATAACAATGTGAAATTGTCAAAAAAAAAAAAAAAACTAATAGTTTCAACAATATTCTGCCTTAAGTCTGTAGGCATGCAAATGTTAGTAAGTATCCGCTATCTATAGTGAATATTATTACTACCGTCAAACCCTATAACTTCGCCTTCTAAACTAAACTTCGCCTAAAAACAAAAAATCCAATATCTTGTGGAATTAAATAGCAAAGCCACTATTTTGAATTTAATAATAATCTCTCGTTTATTGTGCCAAAACTGCATTCTACTGTCTATGGAAACTAGCTGTCAATTTGAAGTAGTTGCAAAAAAAGTCGGCGTTTTCGCGCGTGATTTTCGACAGTGGCTTCAAAAAGTTGTCTATTGTGTTCATATTTGAAAAGGTAAGATTATAGTACTTATATTATAGATTGTAACATATAGTCAGCTAACTAAATACAATATATCATTTTATTAACTATCACATATCCTGGACTAAATTGGTCAGGCAATGTTAGGTAACAGTTTAACAACGCGAGAGTTCCAAACTTCGCCTTACTGCATTTTGATAAACTCATTGTTTTATTACTGCAATAGAGTATTAAGCTACTTTTTGATAATCTTAAGAGTTATGAAAAAATGTTCCTTTTTTTTAATTTGTGTTTAATGTCAACCAAATCTGAGATTAGTATTATTTATTGGTAAAGCGAAACCAAACTTCGCCTACTTGACAATAAATAAAAAATACTTTAGCAATATTAAAATATGGTTCATATTCCTATGCGACTGCATAAAGCAGATAAGCCCTTTTATTTTGTTGCTACCAATCCCAATAAATACCCTATATTCCGATGGTAGGCGATAAAGTACTTTTTTGGGGATGAAATGTCTTTATCTGTACCCTGACAATGTGTATGCAAAATTTCAAGATGATTGTTCAATAGTTTAGACATGAAGGAGTAACAAACAAACGGGACTTTCACATTACCTTTCTGTCAACCTGTCATATAACACACTATTATTTGTTCTGATTACAAACACTCCATCAAACCATCTTTCAGGAAAGAAATCACAACCATGGTAATCCACAATATTACCCCCTTTTGCCAGCATACCCTCCATCACATCTAACAACTGAAACATAAATAAATAAATAAAACTTAAAAAGGTACAAAAATAATAAACTCATTCAGTTATTGAAAGCTACCAGAACCGTACCTTGTCTTCGTTCAAAAACGGGCACTGGTACTCTGGATCATACTCATCAAGACAGTTGTGTTCCTCTGCAAGTTTTGATACCTCACGCCATGTAAAGTTTGTTCTCTCAGCTAGCATGCGACTGATTGAAGACTTTCCAACCCCAGGAGTCCCTATAAAAATGTACCTAGTGTTTTGAAATTGGTCTACTGAGAAGATTATGTGTTAATGAAAAGCTTTGGATTTGTTATTGTCACTTCATAAATACCTGTAATTAACAAGTTCGGAGTAGTTCTTGGTCGACTAGCCATTTCTCAGGAATACTTGGCAAGAAAATTGTGCCAGCTGGCTTCTGTTTGCCCACCACAGATAAATACTTGTTGGCCACTTTAAACTTACGGTTGGTAGGAAATGTTTAATGCCAACATATACGATACAATGTTCTTTACTCTATGCAATATTCCGTCACGTTTTTACGTCGGAGACCACAAAAATTAAATAACCTCAACACAAAACAATCACATGAAAAAATAGGTAGGTTCTGCGCCGTGCGCTCTCCTTTTGACAATGGGTGTATTCCAGCAGGCTAATCGATCGCCATAGAGTACAATTTTATCAAACTTGGAAATTAAAAAAAATAATTTTAAAAACAAATTACTATCCATGGTGAAAAAATATACTGTGGTGATCGCCATTAAGTACGGTAGACGGCACGCTGGGCTTCCACAATCTGTCAAATTTCTTCAATCATTTTTAAACTTCAAGTCAAGTATTTTAAGGTTCAAAATTCATTGTAGATTTTTGACAGTTTTGTATAGCTTGATATGCTGCTGACTGTACATATGGGCACAGTTATTTTATTTTATTAAAATAATTCTAATGAGAAAATATTAGAGACCAAGTTCATTTATTATAACCACAACGATGCCTAGCGCCATCTAGTAGGTTATTGTTGTCACTTAAATGTAAAAAAAATAAAACATGACGATTCAAAACCATTGTTTAAGTTACACGATTTAAATGTTAGTAATTAATTAATTAGATAATTTTAAGTTACAGTAAGTAATCGTCAATTCTACTTACTAAATTAGTAAGCAATCATTTAGTTTAAGAAGTTAGTAGAGAGCTTTATTAAGTTTAAATATGCAAATAATAAGTTATTTCATAATAAGACGATTTGACATATAATATCTGAATATCTAAGTAATTAAGTTTAGTTTCATTGTTACATTTTATAAACCATATTGAAAGTTAATTGTTTTGTTTTGAGTGCTTTGCACAAGTTTCCGTGGAAGGCATTTAGTTATTTTTATGATAAAATAAATAGAATTAACTAATGTAAATGTGAATTATTAAGGTAGAACATATTTAAATTGCTTCCCTTTTCATTTACAACAACAGTTTGATTTATTGTAAAAACATTTAATCTATAAATTAAATTCAATCTTTTGTTGACTTTTAATGCTTTAGTATCTACCTAGGGATAGATCGCAATTTTTATATTATTACAACATAACTTAGGTAATAATTTCGGACGCTCAAACGAAGTTTAATTGTTTTTCTATGTTTTTATTCGAAATAAAAGTCTCCAAAGTTTGTTTAGAAGTCTGTCTTTTATCATGAACCCAAACGAGTCGACAAACCCCGGCGAGAAGCTGACATACATTATAATTAGGGAAAGTTATAAAATTGAACACTTCACTTTAAACAACTTTCCTTATGGGGATTGTACTCAATGGCTATCGATGACTCACCGATTATTCTGTTGGAATGCACCCAATGTCAGCAACAGAAAAACCTCCCTGGCTGTATGTACAAAGATTTCTTTACCATCCACAAAATAAGAAAAATAAAGTCAACGGAAATAAAATACAGGTTAGTTTTTCTGAAACTTATATTTTAATTGATGAAAGAAAAAACTATTAGCTAAGTAAATGAAAATGCCTATATAGCTCAAAACTATTTTTTACAGATACTTCAAATATAATGCGAATTTACAAACCTCGTGGTATATCTAAAGGACAAATAGTACTGGTGACTGTATTGGGTGTATTTGGAGGAATTTATATCTGGAAACCGTTGTTTGAAGAGTATTTTCCACGAAAAAGAAATCAATTTACTAACAGTGAGGAATCGTCAGTTACTTCAACGGAGTAACCATGAGGTCACCACCGGAACATTGGATAAGGAACGCTGGACCTCTTGCTAAAACTGTGGCAGCTCTAACCATCACTACTGTCTTAGTTTTAACTAACAAATATATATATGCCCCTTACACCAAAAGGCAAAGATTGAGACGAGCTGAAGAATGGGCTAATACGATTATTGAACAAGAAGAACAAATAGAAAATGCAGACTCTACTAATAATGTTTACTAAATTGAGATTTAGTAATTAATGCATAATTTGATTGTACATAGTAGATACAGACTTTTAAATATTTATTAAAGCTTGAACTAGTATACTTTACTTTGATTGAATACCTCCATATATTATATACATACATTAGTTCGTCCGTGCTGTAGGTGGATGACCCAGTCTGAAGCACATGAACATCCAAAAAAATGTGAACGTCAAGATGGCGGGATACCGCCTGGTTTTTGAAATATTTCATGGCTAGGATATAGTGCCAATTTGGTGCCTATGTTCAAAAAATAGTGCCATTGGGCGGTTTTCCACTTACCGGCACGGCGACGGCGACGGCCCGGCGACGGCTGCCGTGGCAGCATAAATGTATGAGTTTATATGGCACGCTTTTCCACTTACCGGCACGGCGACGGGACGGCGACGGCACGGCGACGGGACGGCGACGGCACGGCCCGTTGACCCCCACCGATGCCGCCGCCGGCCGGCAAATCTGTGTGTGTTTTGTATACGTACGTAGCCGTGTGCGTGCGTGTGTGCGCGCGCGGGGCAGGGTTCAGCCTGTACAGTCGCGAACGCAACCTTATTGTTGACAAGCTTACATTTGAGGTCGTATTCACTTATTTTGTATGAAATGAACTACAAACATAAGTTTGATATTGTTTTTTTATGTGATATAAATTACAAATTACCATATTTATTTTTTTTATACTTACAGCATATTATAAGATATTCTTATTATTTATACCACAACATAAAAGTCATTTGTACGTAGGTACATTATTGTAATAGTTAGGTTAATTGATAAATTCCAAATATAATAAAAATTGGTAATAATTATTAGTACCTATATAGTTTCAACTGTAGATTTACAGTTTTTTCGATATCTTTTTTTCTTTATTGTGCTAGCGCCATCTATTCTATTCGCTGCATAAGCCATACCAACACAGTTTTGGCAAACTCTACGGTATGGCATACGTAATATTCAAATTCAACTGATTGCACAGATGGCGTTAGTGGATAAACTGTTTTTCGATCGGTGCGTTCAGTCGAAAACTGTTTTTGAAAAAAATTTGTATCCTTCTTTTGGATTGTTTCACATAAATTCTCCAACAGATAATTAAATGTTTCTTGAGTCATTCGAAAATAGTTAAAGAATTGCTTATTGTTCATTTTTAGTTTATCAAATAAAGTATAGTAAGAACCCTTTAAATACCTAACTTTAATAAGTGGATCGACCCAAAAATTTACTTTTCTACGTTGTAGATATTTTCTCCTTAAATGTAAAAGGTAGAGCAAATAAATAGTACGACGACTAGACGAGGACATTTTTAAGTCTTGTAAAATTGGCGTGCGTGTCTGTACTGAGCGTAGCCCGCGCCGTCGCCGTCTAGTGGAAAAAGGGAGCGCCGGCCCGTCGCCGGGCCGTCGCCGTCGCCGTCCCGTCGCCGTGCCGGTAAGTGGAAAACCGCCCATTAATAGTTTCAAACATATTCAGCATTGCTGGTTGTCCCGCCATCTTGATATCAAAATATCGGTATTACCACCGGCAATCCATAATCAGTTGTCGGAACGTTTATAAACACATACACTTTAGTGCCTTTACGTTTAAACCATTATAATTATTTTTTAATTTCGAATTATGAAACAACATGAGTTTATAATTCAGCTTCGGAATCTCCTGCATAAGACAACATAGCAATGTGTTGATTATATAATTTTATTGCTCTTATAGTTTATCAAGGAGTTTCAAAGATATTCAGTATAGCTAGTTATCCCGGCATCAAGATATCAAAATGGCGGGATAACCACCGGCAATCCATAATCAGTTGTCGGGAAGTTTTAACAAACACATTTTAGTTCCTAATTATGAAATAACATGAATTTATAATACAGCTTCGGAAACTCCTGCATAAGAGAACATAGCAATGTGCAGATTACCTATATAATTGTATTGCTCCTATAGTTTGTCAAGGAGTCAGGTCGTACTGGTTTGTTCCTAGCACTATATATCCTAGCCATGAAATATTTCAAAAAACCAGGCGGTATCCCGCCATCTTGACATTCACAAAAAAAATACCATCTCTCAGCCTACAAGAGATGTATTGTGGTTGGGCACGGCTAGTGTCCATCGTTTCGGCAGCGCCACGGTCTCCGATTGGCGTGAAAAAAAAAAGCATACCCACCCTACATAAAATATTCCTTTGAAAATGTAAAAAAAAATATAACTATTAAAGTATAACGCTTACGGAAATAGATGTTTTAAATTTTAAGAACAAATTTTTTACAATTTTGGGTGCAGCTTCCACTTGTATACGAGGTCTGGTTAATCAAATAAATGCCAAAATATGGAACACTCACACGAGCATTGAAAAAGAAACAAAATGTTTAATTGCTCTTAATCTATCACGTTTTGTGTCAAGATTTATGTGTCACAAATTTACTCTGAATCCGAATTATCATATACAATAATAAAATTTCAATATTATTCAGTTAAAGTTAGTGATTTCAAACCCTTATAAAATCCAAATTAACCATGATAATGAATTGACTATTTTGTGAATAGTTTTCACAAATTCAGCACAAATTTTCCATATATCTTTTTTTAACATACGTCTAGTATATTGTATGATATCAAGTATGACGTTTTCGCGAGACTGGCGGTATGAGTGTTCTATATAATCGACTATAACTTAGTCTACATAGGTTTCACAAATTTTTCGCTTTCACCATCAAGTTTTCACAATTATTTCTTAAAATCTTCTTAAGGTCAAATCAATTTCTAGGATAGGAACACTCACACCACACGCACATTTTTTTCACGCGAATCGAAGACCGTGGCGCTGCCGAAACGATGGACACGCACGGCTACATACATAGTGAGTGATAGAGGAGGTTAACTTAACTTTATAGATGTACTTTACCATCAGCAAATAAGAAACCGTTCAGTTCAAAAGCAGGCCTTAAACAGGACTGCTTATGGCCTGCTTATATATTGTATGGCAAAAAAGAACTTATATTGATAACAATAAAAATTGATAGTTTTGGACTATTAGACAAATCAGTTTTACCAGGGCTCTGTCACTCCGCGCGCGAGTATGAATCGCTCGGCGTCCACTGAGGACAAATTTTATTGTGTCGAAGCAAGTCGCAATTTATTTAAACGATTTGGTGGAGTGCAACTTCTGTACGCTAGTACTATTATCTATTCTGTGGTTTTACAGCAAAGCAAGTCTCAAAATATTATTGAATGATTATTATGTATGAAGAACTCCATCAATTTCATTACACAGGGATCAAATAAAAAGTTATGTTTATTGGAGGCTACGTTTATTCTATGAATTTACACTTTAGTTGCAGTCATAACAAAATATTTCAGATATATGTATAACCTTATATAAATTATAAAATAATGTTACAGTATAAGCCTTGTAAAAAATATAGAAAAGGAATGAGTTTGTAGCCCTTCTTTCCTTCTGAACACCTTACGGTGTATGAAGTATCGCAGTTGGATGAAAAATTGTGCTGTTAACAGTGCTAGCTACTTCTTGCCCTTAGTGGCCTTCTCAGCAGCCTTGGTGACTTTGCCACCACCAGCCTCCTTGAAGTTGACACCCTTGATGACACCGACGGCGACCGTTTGCCTCATGTCACGCACAGCGAAACGACCAAGAGGAGGGAATTCCTGGAAGGATTCCACGCACAGAGGCTTGGAAGGTACTAAGACGACAATGGCAGCATCACCAGATTTGATAGATTTAGGGTTATCTTCAGTGGATTTACCAGTACGACGGTCAACCTTCTCTTTGATTTCTGCGAATTTGCAGGCAATGTGGGCTGTGTGGCAATCCAGAACTGGTGTGTAGCCGTTTGAAATTTGTCCAGGGTGGTTGAGAACGATGACCTGTGCTGTGAAGTCTGCGGCACCTTTGGGTGGGTTGTTTTTGGAGTCTCCGGCGACGTAACCACGACGTAATTCCTTGACAGATACGTTCTTGACGTTGAAACCTACATTGTCACCAGGCACAGCCTCCTGAAGGGCTTCGTGGTGCATCTCCACAGACTTGACTTCAGTGGTGATGTTGGCGGGGGCGAATACAACAATAGTACCGGGTTTGAGAATACCAGTCTCAACACGGCCTACGGGCACCGTTCCAATACCTCCAATTTTGTAGACATCTTGCAGGGGAAGACGGAGAGCCTTGTCTGTGGGGCGGGCAGGTGGCAGGATGGCATCGAGGGCCTCAATCAGGCATTTGCCCTCAGCTTTGCCTTCCTTGCGCTCAACTTGCCATCCCTTGAACCAGGGCATTTTGGTGGATGGCTCCAACATGTTGTCTCCGTGCCAACCAGAAATAGGTACGAAAGCTACAGCAGCTGGGTTGTAACCGATTTTCTTGATGTAAGAAGACACTTCCTTCTTGATTTCCTCGAAACGGGGTTCGCTGAATGGCGGCTCTGTGGAGTCCATTTTGTTGACACCCACAATCAGCTGCTTGACTCCGAGGGTGAAGGCGAGCAGGGCGTGCTCGCGGGTCTGGCCGTTCTTTGAGATACCAGCCTCGAACTCGCCGGTACCGGCGGCGACGATCAGCACGGCGCAGTCAGCTTGTGAAGTTCCAGTAATCATGTTCTTGATGAAATCTCTGTGTCCGGGAGCATCGATGATAGTGACATAGTATCTGCCGGTTTCGAACTTCCACAGGGCGATATCAATGGTGATACCACGCTCACGCTCTGCCTTCAGTTTGTCCAATACCCAGGCGTATTTGAAGGAACCCTTGCCCATTTCCTGGGCTTCCTTCTCGAACTTCTCGATGGTACGTTTGTCGATACCACCGCATTTGTAGATCAAGTGACCGGTGGTGGTGGACTTGCCAGAGTCGACGTGTCCAATGACGACAATGTTAATGTGAATCTTTTCCTTGCCCATTTTTGGTTAGTCTGAAAAGAAAATTAAAGCCGCTGTAGATTACAATAATATAAACAAGAAAACCTACAAGACCTATGCAGCCGGCATCGACAAGGTCGCCTCATGCATAGCTCGCGGCCGGCAATATGGCGGCCGCATGGCCGCCTCGCCCTATCTTGACATTTCACAATGGATGTCAGCCATTATGATGGGAATGCACGAAATATTTGCAAAATAGTTAAAAAGAACATAGAATTGTTAATTTAAAAACAAGAGAAACTAAAATTTTGATTCTTGTTTGACACAATAAGAAAAACAAGAGAACGTTAACCACGTGGTGGTGACGAGCCGCGAGCCGGGTCGCGAACCAAGTGTGACGCGTAAGCACATTTTTGAACTAGGAATCATGATAAAATCACTTTTGAAACACACAAATAAGGTTATACGGAAAGTTTCACACCAAGTTGACATCCGTTTCGTATGTGGCACAAATGGTTTAGAATTACACCATGGATTCGCAACAAGTACGGAAGCCGACATTATTTACTTTACATGAAATTGATGCCTTTCATAAATTACTGAAGAAGAAGAATACTAACACTATCTATATTAAGATATAAGCACTTTAGATCACTTCACAATTTTCTTTTGACACTCACCACGGATTACAATCAGCGTGTAATATCCGAGATAGACTCCAACAGAATGGACGAGAAATGGTTTTTCTTTCAGCTGGAACTTGGAGACAGTCACTTCCGGTGACGAGTATGGCTGCACAACTATTTA
Source organism: Agriphila straminella (assembly GCA_950108535.1). NCBI lineage: Eukaryota > Metazoa > Arthropoda > Insecta > Lepidoptera > Crambidae > Agriphila > Agriphila straminella. The sequence goes on along the minus strand of OX467306.1, from coordinate 4,037,719 downwards.
AAACTCCCATATTTTTTGGGAAAAATATGAGGCGAGCGAGACGGTAGGGTTGCCAACATATCTTTGGCCGTTGACGAAATATAGTATTTTTCAAATAAAGCTATAAAAAATATAGTATACTTAAAACAATATATAGTGTATTATAGTTTATTTATTATATTTTTTAATTTAATAGGCAAATATAGTTTTTTGCTGATGTACTTTTATAAAAACTATATTTTTTCACTTTTGCATTTTTCAACAAGACAGATACATTCAGAATTAAGATACGATATACCATCGATATACACTACACGCTATCGAATCAGTCAAAATGCACGATCACAAATTTAAGAAAATTAAAAATTAGTTTCTTAGCATTCGATGTTGAGAATATAGTATTTTTTGCATACTATTTATTTCTTCAACAGTATATAGTTCGCAGACCCGAAATATAGTAAAATACTATATATTATAGTACGGTTGGCAACCCTAGGCGACGGCTCTACACGCAAGGTAAATACTGTGTTCTACAGAATTTAATCAGGGGCCTATTTCATAAAAGAATGGTAAATTTACTATAATAATTTACTATAGTTGTTAGTGGTATTTTTTATTTATTATGAAACATACTGATAGATCACATTCACAGTATTATTCACCATGCGTGTAGCCGTCGCCTAAAAGAGGGGACACTCTGCAGACCACTTTGAAGTTAAAAACCTCGGAAACGGAACTTAAAAGTTAAAAATGGTTAATGAAACCTCATAATTTTCAAAAAACCTTTTGAATGACATCTCACTCAATGGGGTGGGGCTAAAAAAATATTTAATCTCAACTTTGCAAAAAGGAGAGATACGTGAAATAATAATAATATTATATATGTATAAGTATATATTTTGTTACGTTAAAATTGAGAACTCTAATGGAGCCCCTAGACGATCAAGCATTTCTTGTCAATCATTTACATTGCATTTACATACCATTTGGGGGTGTGGCCTACTTTTGATTGCATGAATGCTTAGCTTGACAAGCAGTGATTGATCGTTTTGGGAGCTGTTGGTCAAGCATTTGTAGATAGAAGTACATTTTTTGAGGGCAAAGCAAAATCATTCTTAGCGTAAGGGGATAGAGTTCAATATTGATGAATAAATAATAACATTTTTGTATTGCAATCGTTCTTGAACTTTATTCCTATTAACTTAAGCAATATTTTGCTTTGTAGAAGTATGATCAAAACATTTCTTCTTCTTATTTTTGTTATGGCAATCTGGAGTAGATTGCCATAACTTTAGGGAGTAATTTTTGCCAGTGTCAAGTGTTAAATAATTCAGGGGCGTTACTATGAGCTCTTATAGCAGGACTTATATTGAACGGCCTTACTTTTTCGTACCATGATCTCAACGGTTAGTATGAAAGCAGGCCTTCTTTACGGCCTGCTTTTGAACTGAATGGTTTCTTATTTGCTGATGGTAAGCCCCCAGTGGTATTGTTTCATTCGAGAATATTTGAGACGCACAGTATTGCCATTTGTAAGGCCTCCTATTTTCCAGAATATTTATTTTATTTTATTTAATCTTTATTGCTTAACCCTTCAGCGCCATCCGCCATTTTGTTAAAAAACAAAAAAACCCTCCCCACCAACTGACAAGAAAGAAATAAAATGGCGTCTTTCACAAAAAACCCGATAATTTCGTAATCAGGCTATAATTTATCATTTTGTAAAGATAGTTTTATTTATGAATACTTTTCTCATTTCTAGATACCAAAATCATAGTCATTTACATAGAGAAAAAACCGATTACCGGTACCGGTCTCCGGCGACCGCTTGGGCTTTGACAGAACGGCAATATGGCGATTATAACAGGTCGCCGGCGACCGCTCTGGCACTTAGAGGTTAAAATCAAAACAGCAAATTTCATTTTATTTTTATTTTTACAATCTTCGGGAAGCTAACAGCTAGGTTGAGAAGAAAGTGGTTAACTTAAATAAATATCGAAGGCCAATTACAAGCTTCCACATATAGCCAAATATTAATAATTACAAAAATGTTAGCCTACGTTATATTAAGAATTTTAGGTACCTAAGTATAACATCCAGTACAGTAGTTAAAGCATAAACAAGTAGCTACCCACTAAAGTTTTACAAATTATTATTAAAATGGCGGACTTAATGCTCAAGTTCATTCTCTGCCAGTCAACCGATAATTGTGTTAATGAGAAAAATCGTGGTGGCTATAAACAAAACTTATTAAAAAAATGTGTCCTGATTTAGTGATTTAAAAAAAATAGTTGGTTTAATTACGTAGATAAGGTAATAATATCATTTAAATTGTCCAAGATAAGCATCCTAGGTTCCCTAAGCATAACTTTATTTCTATCTAAAAATAATTGAAAATCGTGTTGTAGTATAATCACAGAATACAAATAATAGTACAAGTGTATAATTCCCGCAAATTGCTGATGCACAGGAACTTTGTCACAATAAAATTCACGTGAATGTCATCCGCAACATGTAACAAAAAAATCTAATAAAATATTTTGGTAGGTATATTAATTATTGAATTATTATTTTCAATAAGACAGGGTTTAAGACTATAAAAAAATTACAATTGTTTTTCCCATAAACTTATTTATTCTAGCGTAATAGACAGAATATGGTGCGAGTGAGAAACCGATTCTTACGGCTTATGCGATGTGCGAGAAAGAGTTAAAAGATAATGACAGCAGAACCAGCCTTTCTATTGTCTAATTTCAAAATCTATCGCAATCGCTTTCAAGAGGTCACACATTGATGCTTCTTTTTGGCACAAATAAAAACTTACCAAAGAAATGCAGCAATGTGTCACATCCATCTGTCACATGAAAGCGATTGCGATAGATTTTGAATCTATCGCAATCGCTTTCATTTGACAGTTGGATCCGTGTCACAGAATATATAATAGTACTAACGTACAGAAGTCGGTCCCCGCGAGGACCATCAAATAATAAGCTACTCTCGCTGCACGGCAATAAAGTACAATTTCAAACTGCACAACGCTGCGTGGATAAAATTATATGCACCTACGAAGAAGAAAGACAGGCGTCTCTTTCTATCGCATAGCTCTGTCTCAACCGACACATTTCGGGGTTGCTACTCGCTAGTTACTGATATCATAGAAAACATTCGTTATGCCCATGAATAAACAATGAAATTACTAATAGGTAAAACTTATAAAATACCTAATAGGTGAGCTGAGCATATTTAAAGAGCATAAATAATAAGTATTTCTAAGTAGTTAGAGAAGCTCGATGGCGCAGTGGTATAGCGCCTGGCCCAACGATTGCGGAGGTTAAGCAACTTTTGCAAGGGTCGGTTATGGGATGGGTGAAAAAAAATTAGTATTTTTTAGCTTTTTTCTTTACTGGTGCCATATTTCGAACTTCGATACAACTAAGTATGTAAATATGTATACAAAAAATACAATAAACTTTGGTAGGTAGGTAGGTACGTTAGTAATTAAGTATCAAAAACGAAGTGCATGCAGTTTCGCATTCGGCGCTTGACTGACTCGTTTCGTTCGTGACGTTCACGCGCTGCGCTCTCGTCGCTTGCACACGCCGCGCGTTTCGGTCGGCGCGGTGATATTCCTCGACAATGGCCCTCTTGGAGTGGGCCGCGAGCAGTAGGCTAATATAAAAGTTTAAGCGCGGAGTGATACCCCCCTGTCCGTGTGTCAATGTGTTTCATCCTGAAAGCGAATGCGATAGATTTTCAAATTAGACAATTAGCCCCCTGGTTTGACTTCATTTAGCGTCTTTTATCATCTTGGTGAAAAGCGTCCACTCGATTATTTTGTGATTTTGATCGCGATCGGGTCGATTTGGCTCTTATAACTATATAAATCAATAATGGTGTCGTGTTCTGTGTTGAATTGTAATATTAGTTACGACAATAACCCAAATAAACACTCATTTCATAGGTGAATATGATTGTACGCACGACAGCACGCCAGGTTAAACAGTTTAACTACGAAAACATATTTTATTACGCACGGCATAAAGGCGGTCTCAAGGTCAACATGTATAGTCTGATGTGCTGCTGACTGTACAATTACCTACCATTTTCACATTTTAGTTGAATATATTCCCAAACACACTAAATGAACACTAATATAATGCTATTAACCGTCTATTTTCTAAATAAAGGCTAAACATTACGTGTTAGATAAAAAGATATTATGTCCGTGAACTTGAGAAAATACGACGTTGAGATTGATCAAAAATTATCGATATCGATAATCATGTCGATGATTTCCAATATTACTTTGTTTGTCTTTGTGATTTAACCCTAGAACCATACTCAGGGGATTTTATTACGAATATTTTTTTGTTATTTATATTTTTAACGCCTACGAATATTATGATAGGTGGTGTGATAACCGTATGTAAATAATTTTATACAAAAAGTAGCGAACTCAAGTAGGTTATTTTTATTTTTTAAACAGATATTTATTTTGATAAAAATAGTTAGGCTGGGAGCTTTAAAGGAGACCTTATGAAATTATTAAAATAAAAAAAATGTCTTCAGAGGACAATAAATGACACCTAAATGATTCATTCAAAGTTAAAGTCAAGTCAAGTCAAAGTCAAAATAAGCTTTATTCAAATAAACTTAATTATTAAGTACTTTGAATCGTCTATATTTTCCTACCACCCGTTCCAGACTTTTTTAGCTGACAAAAAGAACGGGCGCAAGAAACTTATCAGCTGTAACAGCCATAAGTAACGATATTTACAAACTTGAATACTTATATCGTTACCAGATAATTACAACAGGGTGACAGGGTTATTGGCAACAACTTCAACAAAGTACTTATATTAGCAAGTTATGTGTTACATCATTTCCACGCATTTTGATCTTTAAGATAATAGTCTACTTTATAAAAACCTTTACCCATTAGCGTTTTTTAACATGGTTTTTAAATTCATGCAAAGGAAGATCAATCACTTGTTGTGGAACTTTATTAATGAAGGATATGCCTTTCCCCATAAATGAACCTCTCGTTTTTGCAAGCCTAAATCTTGGAACGGCAAGTTTATCTTTATTTCTTGTATTAAACTAGTGAATATTGCTGTTCTTAGCAAATGAATCATAGTGTTTCCTTACAATAACTAAATTGTCATAAATGTATTGGCCTGCCAAATTTAAAATATTTATTTCTTTGAACAAGTCTCTCAAGGTACCTCTTCGTAGATTGTATATGGCGCGAACAGCACTTTTTTTGGAGTACAAAAATATTTTCAATACTGGCAGCTGAGCCCCACAATAGCAGTCCATAAGACATTATACTATGAAAATAACTAAAGTATACAAACCTTGCCGTTGCAATATCAGTTAAAAGCCTTATTTTCTTAACAGCGAATGCCGCTGAACTAAGTATACTTGACAAGGCTTCAATATGTGGATCCCATTGCGATCGAGAATCTAGTGTGATACCTAAAAATTTTGTACTCTCAGTAAACTCAACTTCATCGTTATTCAAATTAATATTTAATTTTGTCTGCTCAACATTAGGTAATGAAAATTTTACACATTTAGTTTTTTTGGGGTTAAGTGCTAAATTATTACTATTAAACCAGTGTGAAACTTTAGAGCACTATTTTCTTCGTCCGAACAGTTTTTACGTCTATTTACTTAGAAAACTAAAGAAGTATCATCCGCAAATAGTACTGCCTCACATAAATTATTCGCGTAGTTGGGAAGGCCATTTATATAAATTAGAAACAGCAATGGGCCCAATTTTGATCCCTGTGGCACACCTATATTGGTGGGGGCTCCAGTAGATTCAGTTCTATTAATCACTACTTTCTGAGTTCAATTGTGCAAATACGAAGAAAGACTAACCGACTTATCGGGGACACCATAATGTTCTAGCTTCTTTAATAGTGTTTGGTGATCAACGCAATTACATCTTGCTTTTCTTCCCAAGCGTCAAGAATATGTCATTGAAGTTATACTACTACTTTATTACAATGATTAAATCTTGTTTGTGTTTTATTTATCAGAGCTATGGTTATCGACAAACCAAAATGGACTTGAGCGCAGCTCTAAAATTCACGCACACGTTTAAAAAAAACTTTGGTGTCGCTCCAAGCGAACTCTGTCCGTCTATTCGAGTGGAATATTAGTTTATGGTTTACCTTTCCAAAGTAAAAAATTTGCAATTTTATTAGCAATTTGCGGGGAAAAGAATTTAATTCTGACACATGCCAAACACAGACTTATTATAGAACTACTTACATCAAAATCCCGCAAGTCTAACGACGTGACGGATACCCACCAAAATAATCCGATTCTACGACATCAATGTTGATTTTGTGGAATCGATAACCATTTTGTTTTAATTATATGTATACCTTATCCGTTCCGTCGCGGCCTCGCGGGTACAAAAAAGTATCAACAATAAATAAAATATTTTTATCAGACCATTTTGTTTATTTTTTATTGCTTTCCTTTTATCCTGAATGGAAGTTTTGTACTGTAACACCTTCAAGCATGTAGCTAAACAATCAAGCAGTGCTTGACAATCATTGCAATATGGAAGTTTTGTACTGGTAACACCTTCAAGCATGTAGCTAAACGACCAAGCAGTGCTTGACAATCATTGCAATTGCTTTCCTTTTATCCTGTATGGAAGTTCTGTACTGGTAACACCTTCAAGCATGTAGCTAAACGATCAAGCAGTGCTTGACAATCATTGAAAGTTTTCATCAAGCACGTATCCAGCACGTAGTTGTTTACGTGCTTGATGTCAAACAGCTCCTAGACGATCAAATTGTGATTGACAAGCAGAAAAAATTACGTGCTTGACGGGAAATGCTTGATCGTTCAGGAGGTCCAAAATGTGATTGACAAGCAATGCAATGTAAATGATTGACAATCAATTTTGATCGTTTTGGGGTCCATTACAAAAGTACATCAATTTTAGTTCGAATCAAGAAACAAAAAGTTAGTTCACGTAGACACAATGTTTTATAAAAAAATAGCTTTTGGGCGCTGTAGGTTTTTATAGAATTATTATTATTTTATTGATGGCTGTTTGCTGCCAAAATAAATAAAAAAATCTGTAGACGGGATAGGACAGACGGACAAACAGACTTAACGATCTTATGAGGGTCCTTGTTTTACTACGAAATCTTCAAAATTAAAAACTCGCTTATTCTTATTGCAAGAAAGGATTGTTGAACAGAGAGCTGATTATTAACTTCATGTCTTTCACATAATATAATATGATACCTACATACATTCACAACAATATTAATAAGAATGGATAATATAATATATAAATGTATAAAACAGAAGAATTGGACATATTATAATATAGTCAAAGTCAAAGACAAAATGGCTTTATTCAAATAAACTTAATAATTAATTAAGCACTTTTGAATCGTCTATATTTTTTTCCTAACACCCGTTCTAGACTTTTTTAACTGACAAGAAGAACGGGTGCAAGAAACTTATTAGATTTAACACAAATAAGTAATGATTTTTAAAAATAATAATATCGTTCGTTACTAAATACAGTACAACATAATTGTTGACAACAAAGTACTTAAGTAAGTATAGGTACTAGAAATTACTCAACAACTTGACCCGTGTAAACGGCTCTTAAATTCATGCACCGTGCGCGATATTGCAGGCCGTGGGAATCCACCTCAACAGCTGTCTACACAAATTATTTATAAATATATAAAAATATTTTTTTGGTTTGTAGCCAAGGAAACTTCCCTAAACTTTAGTTTTTATTTAATAATGGTAACATTGTTTTCGAAATCAAATGTCATATCCGCTATCATTTTCTATTCGTTCTGAAACATAAAACTTGTAACATTTATTTTTCGATCAATAAAAAATACAGAATTTGTATTTCTTTGTTTCGTATCGACGTTAAATTTTGATAATAAATGAAATTGAATACATAGAGAATAATAAATAGTGTAGATAGATTGCTATCAGGTTAAAAGTTTTATCCCAGGGAACCATATGCGTTCACTGGTTTATCCATTACGAATATGTGATAAAACTTATCATAAATAATAAACCCTAAAATTATACTCTTATTTTTTTACAAACAAAATCAGGAATAGGAAAATAACAAATCAAAGTTAAAGAACGAAAATGTCAAAATTGACAATACTTTCCTACTTTCCCCCCACCACACCCCGATTCGATTCCGCGAGTGAGTTCCAAAATTGATTGAATGAATTTGGAATATGAAAGAAAAATAAATGAAAAAGAAAAACGAATCGTTAAAATTAAACCAAAATGTTAAAACCTAATTAGATTAGTCCTATATAATTCTCTCAATACTAATTAATTTGTGACAAATAAAATAACAGAATGTTCAAAAGCCGTGGGGACATTGTTTATAAATGCACAGTGCGACTTTTAGAAGATACTGAAATATTAGAATGCGAATTTCATGTAAGTATTGGTGTTTTGTACAAAGTTCGGATAAAGATCAAAGACTCATAAGCTTTTCCTTTTCAGCCTAGTTATAAGGGAAAATATTTGTTGGAATATGTGTGCCAGCAGCTGAATCTCACAGAAACTGATTATTTTGGTCTCCGCTATGTTGACGCCGGCGGGCAAAGGGTATGTTAACTAACAGATTTATAACCCGTTCACAATATCTGTGCTGTGGACCGCTGGAATGCGATTTCATCCCGCTTCCCACTAAGCTGCTCCAACAATAAAATAGTGCCTTTACATAAAGTAAAGTAAATTTACTTTCTCATTTTCTAGTGATGCTTTTCTTCACACCATAACAGAGCATTGTTCATCTGCTAGGTACAGGCCCACAGATATTGTGACCGTGTTAATAGGATATTGAGAAACTAAAGTCAGAAAGTCACAATAATTTGTTCACAAAGGGAACACATGAGCATAACTCCTGAAATGGCATTTTTTATTTGGTATCCGGGTAGGTCATCTGATAATAAAAAAAAATATTTGTGTTACTTTCAACATTACTGGAAATTGATACTACATATTGCACAATGTACTGTTAATACTCGAAAATAAACGGAAAATTATTGTAATATATTATGCAATTTAGAAAATCTGAAGTCATTTTAGATAATTATCATTTAAATCTTTTTTAATAACTAGAAGTATTAGTAAAGCATAGATTCACATAGCAAAACCAAAAATATAGTTTATATTTACTTCACATTAGATTACCTTATTTAGATACTTAGATATTGCTCAATATTTAGTAAAAGTTTACAATTACAATGGATACCGACAATGGCTCTTCAACAGCATTTTTTTTTCTGAATACCTCTAAGTACTAAAATAAATATCATAATATTTAATAGTGTTGATTTGTCATTTTTTAATTAATACCTTTGTGGTAATTATTTTTATCTTAAAAAATATTCATCTCAAGAATTATTAAGTAAAATACTTTTTATTTCAGCATTGGTTGCATCTGGCCAAGTTAATATTAAAGCAAGTTAAAGGTTTGTATTTATCATATAACAATGTGTTAATTTGTATTAAAAAAATTGTTTTTAAAAAACAAAAAAAACAGACTTCAAAAAACCTGCCTCTAAAAAGCACGAAATAATATACAAATCATTAGATACGCATTATCATTGTTATAATAAAACACGTCAATTGAAGTTGGGTGTGGCTTTTAGAATAAAAAAAGGAAGATGTTCTCCAGCCCCACCCGACTTTAATAGACGTGTTTTATTATAACAATGATTTGTATATTATTTCTTGCTTTTTAGAGGCAGGTTTTTTGAAGTCTGTTTTTTTGTTTTTTAAAAACAATTTTTTATTTTTTTATTTTTAGTGTAAGTACCTTCTGTATTAGGTAGTGTAAAAATCGGCTCAGCCAAACGTGAGATAATCGCGGAGAAACATACATACATACAAACTGAATACTTACCTCCTTTTTTTGATGTCGGTTAAAAAGACTACACAAAGGTATCCCTTCCCCAACAAAAAAAAACATCTAATTCGGTTCATAAATAACAAAATTGTCAAGTTAGTTGATTTAATATCACAGTATTTTCAGGATTACTTGTAAACTACTGAACCGATTTGAAAAAATAAATAAATGGGACCATCTCGCAAGAAAACTCAATCGAACAAAAAAAGAATCATCTAAATCGGTCCATAAATGTCGAAGATACGCGCGAACAACGATAAAAAAAAACATACAATCGAATTGAGAACCTCCTCCTTTAGATGAAGTCGGCTAAAAAGCTTAATTAATAACATTAATTAACTCTGTAATTTCCTTTAAATTTCTTATAAGGCATTAAGGTTTTAAACTTTCTTTCAGATGCATCTCCAATACTATTCAGCTTTAGAGTAAAATTTTATCCACCAAATCCATTACTTTTAAAGGAAGATGTTACGAGGTTCCAGATTTATTTACAGCTTAAAAGAGACTTATTACATGGAAGACTTTATTGCACTTCCAATGAAGCTGCTATGCTGGGAGCACTAATTATTCAAAGTATGTATCTCTTTACTTTAACATAATTCATCAATTTGTGCCTGTGAGGTGGCCTCATGTGGCCGCCTCGCAGGTGGCCACATGAGGTCGGACAACAATGAAATATTTATTGTGTATCATACCTGACGGGATCATGATTTTTGTTGTGATTTAAATTACTTGTATGTATGTTGAATACTGTTACTGTGTAAGTAAATAATGTACACTTTTCTTATTAGCAAGCAATGTGCACTTATTACCATATTTGTCAAATATCCTCATTCGGGTTTGAATATTACATCTACAACATTATTTAACTTACATTAATTGAAGAAATAACAGTTTTATACAATATGCCACCTAATTGCCCAACTCAAAATCTATCACAATCGCTTCCAATTTGGCACAAATGCTGTCTATTGCTGTGGCATTGCAAGGCACTGTGACACTATTGCCTAATTAAAAGCAATTGTGATAGATTTTGAGTTAAGCAATAAAGCCCCTGATGTGCTGTTGACAGTAGGTAATATCTCACATTATGTTTTAATATTGAGTTTAACAGATTGTCAAAATTGTGTACATTCTGATTTTCAGTTGAACTCGGTGATTATGACCCTAGTATACATGTTGGGAACTATGTGACTGAAATGAGACTGTTATTGAGACAGACAGACGCTATTGAAGCAAGGATACAGGTAAGTCGGTATTGGTTAGCAAGTACTAGTACTGAAAATTACTGTCAGATTATGTCAACTTTGCAGTGCCTTAATATGCCTTGAATCATTGAAATCAATGGAGCTAGTTTTCAAATGTGTGCTTGCTAGTAGGTTACATAGTATAATAGGGTCACTGACACTATACATCCTCATTTATCCAGACGTAACTGGATTTTTGGCTAACTTTATTTGGGATTTATTTTTAATTTTTTATATTTTTATAGAACTAGGTATGAATAAAATTATTTTTGACGGTTTATTAACCAGACTACTCAAATTTTAACTGGGTAATCTCTTAATATATTACTTTTCTCGAGCATTAATCCACAACGGGATAGAGCTTAGCTTTCACCTCACCTGTTGTTAAGTGACGATAAGGCCCAAAGTCTAAGCACACTACACCCGGAATATTCACCACTGAGGAACTGGCTATCCTACCTCTAACTGCCGGAACACAACAATTTTTAGATTGTTGTTATGGCGTCAGACTTAAGGTAAGATGGTGGTAGCTAGCCATAGCCAGGCGGACTTGAAATAAGTCGTACCACCAACCAAACCGAGTACAATATGTACTTCTCTTACATGTGTGGGCGAAACCACTAGACCACAGAGGCATGTCAGGGGCTCCACATGTATAATATTCCTGATGTACTGTCAGGAGTTGCACAGAGAGCCGGTGGAGCTGACGCCGGGCGGCGGCGGCGGCGTGAAGGGCATGAGCACGCACGAGGCCGAGCGCACCTTCGTCAAGATCGCCTGCCAGCTCGACACGTATGGAGTCGACCCACATCCTGTTAAAGTGAGTATACAGAACTAAGATGCCATTATGATTATTGTCAGATGGGTAAATACGTAACTTTGTTGCAATCAACTCTGACAGAAATCGCAGTTACATCGCTGCTTTAGTAAGAATTAATGTGACAACAATGTGCTTCGGAAGGCACGTTAAGCCGTTGGTCCTGGCTGCATTTGCAGTCGTTAACACCCACCAATCCGCATTGCGCCCGCGTGGTGGGTTATGGCCCATCCTCTTTACCAACCCATAATGAAGGCCTGTGCCCTAGCAGTGAGGAGCTCGGTGGAGCAGTGGTTTAGCGCCTGGCCCAGCGACTGCGGAAGTTAAGCAACGTTCGCAAGGGTCGGTCATGGGATGGGTGACCAAAATTTATTATCTCGAGCTCCTCCGTGCTTCGGAAGGCACGTTAAGCCGTTGGTCCCGGCTGCATTTGCAGTCGTTAACACCCACCAATCCGCATTGGGCCCGCGTGGTGGGTTATGGCCCATCCTCCTTACCAACCCGTAATGAAGGCCTGTGCCCTAGCAGTGAGGAGCTCGGTGGAGCAGTAGTTTAGCGCCTGGCCCAGCGATTGCGGAAGTTAAGTAACGTTCGCAAGGGTCGGTCATGGGATGGGTGACCAAAATTTATTATCTCGAGCTCCTCCGTGCTTCGGAAGGCACGTTAAGCCGTTGGTCCCGGCTGCATTTGCAGTCGTTAACACCCACCAATCCGCATTGGGTCCGCGTGGTGTTATGGCCCATCCTCTTTACCAACCCACAATGAAGGCCTGTGCCCTAGCAGTGAGGAGCTCGGTGGAGCAGTGGTTTAGCGCCTGGCCCAGCGATTGCGGAAGTTAAGCAACGTTCGCAAGGGTTGGTCATGGCATGGGATGGGTGACCAAAATTTATTATCTCGAGCTCCTCCGTGCTTCGGAAGGCACGTTAAGCCGTTGGTCCCGGCTGCATTTGCAGTCGTTAACACCCACCAATCCGCATTGGGCCCGCGTGGTGGGTTATGGCCCATCCTCCTTACCAACCCGTTATGAAGGCCTGTGCCCTAGCAGTGAGGAGCTCGGTGGAGCAGTGGTTTAGCGCCTGGCCCAGCGATTGCGGAAGTTAAGTAACGTTCGCAAGGGTCGGTCATGGGATGGGTGACCAAAATTTATTATCTCGAGCTCCTCCGTGCTTCGGAAGGCACGTTAAGCCGTTGGTCCCGGCTAAGTGCAGTCGTTAACACCCACCAATCCGCATTGGGCCCGCGTGGTGGGTTATGGCCCATCCTCCTTATCAACCCATAATGAAGGCCTGTGCCCTAGCAGTGCCCACCTAAAACCATAGAAGATATGCATTGTAAGTAATTTAAATACTTACTACCAAGAATCTTATATTCATAACGCTCGAGTACTACTCGTATTAAATTGAGCGCAAGCGGACCACTGTTAAAGCGTAGATGTGTGCGTGAACCGCGCAAGTCCGTCGATCGCTGTGTGGGTAGCGCTTCGATACCTAATTTTGACTCGCGCCCGCGGCGTAAGCGAGCCTTAACTAAAGCAGCAATGCAACTGTGCTTTCAATCGAGAATTGTTAGCAACAGACTTACGTAATCAACGGGCCGTTTGTTAATATGTCTTTCATAGACACATGCCTACCCTAGCTTTTGAATCAAGATTACGATAAAACATAGAGCCAGTCCTGTTTATTGTATGTTCATTAATAAGCCTTTCGAATTTTGCAAGAATTTGCGATAATAGTTTCACTTTTAGTTAATAGGTTCACTCGCTCATTTGGTGGCCATAACACAGTATAATTATAACAAAGTGCAGATTATTGGCTGTCACTGCCATAGCTTGACTCGACAAATATTTGAAACTAGCCGCCGCCCGCTGTTTCACCCGCGTGGTTCCCGTTCCCGTGGAAATATCGGGATAGGTACGTAACTAAGTATCCTATGTTTTAAATCTAGGCTATCTACTATCTGTGTGCCAAATTTCAACCAAATCCGTTCAGTAGTTTTTACGTGATTGAGGAACAAACATCTAAACATCCAGACCCACAAACTTTCACATTTATAATATGAGTAGGGAGTAGGATAGTAGGATTAAAAAAATAAATAAAATAAAATAAAATAAATTTTATTTCGGACAAGAATACATCCATATTTAATTTGTTAGTTGTTAATATCTTATTACCTAATGTTAGTAAAATTGCTACTTAGACACTAGTTTTGTGCCCGTGATACATCTCTAGACACAATTAGCTATAATAGGAGAATCGTGTCGATTTCCTATTACTTGCAGAATGGTTGGAGCTGGCCCGGACCCTGCAGAGCAACGAGGCAGTTTTCTTTCGCATGATAGCGTAGAAATCGTCTATGTGCATCTGCGCAAACATACCCGATGCACTGCAGAAACGGGGCAGCCCCAACAACACTCTGAAAGCGTTATTATATTGGACACGTAGCGCGCCGATGGCCCGCTGCGTGTGCCTGGCCCAGAGGCTGCACGTGTAGAACACTTGACAGAAGGCTCGAAATAGTGTTAGTTTAACTGGGATACTACAGCGTGCAAACCTCCGCGCCAGCATGTTACAGCGCACCGCCAGCGCCCTACGCTCCCTTTCAATGTCTACCTCGTCCTTAAGGTCGTCGGTTACATAGTGTCCAAGATATTTAAAACGGTAGACTCGCTTGAGTTCCGCACCATTGATATTTATACTTGGTATAGTGGACGGACACTTACCACCGACGGCCCTAAACACGAGGTACTCGCTCTTTTTTGTGTTATACACAAGGCCATGAGTGAGCGCATAACATTCACATTTATGCAAAAGCTCCCTCAACGCCCTCACCGTCGGACTCAGCAGCACCATGTCGTCCGCGTAACTGATGTTGTTAACACTTACGTCATCTATACGACAGCCTACTCTCATGCCACTGAGTTCAACGATTAGGTCGTTGATGTACAAATTAAAGAGCCGGGGAGAGGTCAAGCCACCCTGCCTCGCTCCGCACTCCAGCGTAAATGAGTCTGAGGTTTTATTAGCCCATCTTACATTGTTTTTTTGATTATGGTACCAATATTGAAAGATACGCAACAGTTAAGCTGGCACACCCGTGTCTCGCAGCTTGTTCCACAACACATCATAGGATACGAGGTCAAAAGCACGGGAGAGGTCCAGAAAACACGCGTATACAGGTGTTCGTCTTTCGGTGTAGTATTGAGCTGTGTGTTTTAGAGCTAAGATCGCACTCTCTGTAGAAAGTCCAGGTCGAAACCCAAACTGAGAGTCGTGCAGGTGTACATACCTCTCGAGACGGGCGTCCAGCAAACTGTCTAGTACCTTGGCTACAATTGTGGCTAGAGAGATGGGTCTATAGTTACCTTTATCATTTATATTGCCTGTTTTGTTTTTTACTATAGGTACAACTATTGTACGCATAAGGTCACTAGGTAGGTACGAGTGACACATGCACAGGGACAAAAACATTGCCAGGACTCTCGATAAGTGAGGTCCAGCGTGTTGCAGGTGCTCGACGCTGAGACCGTCGTGACCCGGGGACTTTCCTTTAGTAATTTTATTTTTTTTATTCTTGGATTAGATCCACAAACAGTTTGAATAGTAACAGACTAATATGGTAGTTTAATTTGCTGTGTGAGTGTTTAATTTAAGTATTTTGTATTTTTGTGTTTATTATCGAATCGCAACGTCATCAAACTGGCGGAATGAATTAAGCTGAGTCGGGACCGTTTTGAGACAAATACTGGTTTAAGTTTTATTTTGTTTTGTTGTAAATGTCTGTCTGAAATAAATGATTTTTCTTTCTTTTTTCATTATTTCTTTCTAACATAGTATATTGTGTGTAGGACCATCGAGGCAACCAGCTGTACGTGGGCATCAACCACAGCGGCATCCTGACGTTCCAGGGCGGCCGCAAGACGCACCACTTCAAGTGGTCCGAGGTGCACAAGATCAACTTCGAGGGGCGCATGTTCATTGTGCACCTCAACTATCCGGAGGTAACGGTTATTTAACTATCCAGAGGTCATGGATATGGATGTTGAGGGCTGGAAAGTAAGAGGAAGACCGCAGAAAAGATGGATGGATTGTGTGCGGAATGATAGGAATGTGAAGGGAGTGGATGAGGAGATGACGAGTGACAGGAAGGAATGGAAGAGAAGGACGCACTGCACCGACCCCAAATAAATTGGGATAAGGGTAGGGGGATGATGATGATCTATCCAGAGGTAATGGTTATTCAGGGTGCCCCTGAGCGAAAGTGGCGCCGCGGTTAATATTATAATTCTAATACACAATTTTAATAATGTTTTACATGGATTTT
This sequence comes from Agriphila straminella, assembly GCA_950108535.1. Taxonomy (NCBI): domain Eukaryota; kingdom Metazoa; phylum Arthropoda; class Insecta; order Lepidoptera; family Crambidae; genus Agriphila; species Agriphila straminella. Next base: position 4,021,413 of record OX467306.1, on the reverse strand, counting down.
TTAGGGCCCACAGTCTAGTAATTTTAGACGGTATCGTTACATTTACTCGTAGTCACTGCTAGAAGTAGATAGCAAAACTGCTAAAAGTGACACATTTAATAAAACACTTTTAACGGATACTAGCGCGGTTTTATTGAAAGTACTTTGGTAATTAGTTGGTATTTGGTTTGATTTTTGATTTTCCCGACGTTTCGGCACCTTTGCAGCTGCCGTGGTCACGGGGGACTGAAGCTACTTGTGAGCCTACCCTCAAGCGATGAATTTTTTAGAACGTTCAGAAATTAAAATTTATCAAATTTAATTAGTTTAATTTTGGTTTGGTTTTAATTTAATTTTATATGTTAAAAAGAGAGAATCTACTGAAACTACTACTATTTCAAAAAATTGGGAGGCCCCTCCAAGAAAGAAATGGCGAAAGAAAACTTGGAGAGGAAGGCCGACCTCCGTCTTTTATATTAATTGAGCTTGAGAAGTGAATAGTGACACATTTGCTATCTACTTCTACGAATTACTACGAGGGCATATAGAGATACTTTCTAAAAATACTAGAGACCACGGGCCTTAAAAACTCCATGTAAAGAAATATTAAAATTTTAATAAAACGGCCTCTGGAGGGCGCCAATTTCGGTGGGGTAGCTATACCTTAATGAACAATAACAGCAATTTATGTTAAGTGATTTATTTAATAGCCTAAGGCAGGGGTCTCCAAACTACGACCCAATACTCAAATCTCACGACCCGCGGGCCAGCTCCGGCTCGAAAGCACATCAAATCGCGAAAAAAAATATCAGCAATCATTTTTCGCGATTTCAGAGTTGATCCCATAGTAAAAGTTGTTCAGTTTGATGGTCCGATGAAATGGTTTACCCATCTTGAGTTCATTCATTACAGTCATGTATAATAATATGGTGGTACATGGTTCCAGAAGAAACATACGGTGGGGTTCAAGTGCCCGAGCGGCGCGTCGTGCCGGCACGTCTGGTGCTGCGCCATCGAGCAAATGCTGTTCTTCACGTGAGCCGTGATTATATTTAAACGACAATAATTGAAATGTGCGATTAGAGCCCTACCGGCTGAAGGTAACAACATAATTTTGGAGAGTAGACCTTTCATGAGCACTAAGAAAGGGTTTTAGAAAGTAGAAGGCGATAGGGTCAGGGATAGGCATGAGGACGGGGACGGGGGCGGAAACGCCTTCCACCAGCATTTTAAGGATAGGTATAACCCGCGCGCGATGAGAATGGTATAATACCTTTTGGAACTGAAACGCGCACGGTACCGCTAACGCGGCAGCGCGGCGCTGTACACTACTGCTTTACAGTCATTTTCAATTCACTTTGACAAGGTCCCTTACCATTCTCATCGCGCGCGGATTATACCTACTAATGATTTTCTAAAATGTCCATGCGAACGAAACGAAGTCGCGGGCAATGGCTAGTAATAATATAAATATAGAATTTTTAGATTTTAGCATTCACAATGCTATTTTTATAAATTAAGTTACTTAATATAATTGAAAAAATACTAGAAAAAATCGACTCACCCTTAGCAGCTCAGACGCGACTGCCGTCTGAGCTGCTAAGGGTGAGTCGATTTTTTCTAGTATTTTTTATTTTTTTTTAATTATTAATACAAATGTTAAAAATTATTACCGCCTCTGTAGTCTAGTGGTTAGCCTACCCGTGTAAGACGCAGGGGTCCCGGGTTCGATTCCCAGGGGGGGTACAATTTATACTCTGTTTGGTTGGTGGTAGGGCTTATTTCAAGTTCGCCTGGCTAGCTACCACCATCTGACGCCATAACAACAATTCAAAAATTGTTGTGTTCCGGCAGTTAGCCAGTTCCTCAGTGATGAGGATTCCGGGAGTAGTGCGCTTCCACCTTCGACCGTATCGTCACTTTACATCAGGTGAGATGAAGGTCAAGCACTATCCCGTTGTCAATAAAAAAAATTGTGTCGTCAGGCTGCCGTCGTCGTCTGACGCGTGCGTGTACTCGGGCGGCGGGCTGTTCTCGTGGGGCACCAAGTTCAAGTACTTCGGCCGCACCGAGCGGGAGATCCTGGAGAGGGACGGCCTGCTCACGCCCAGGGACCACCATGTATGGACATTATATGTCACACATCATTTGAACATTACTATAAGTATCTCTTTTAAGAGTCCGTACACATTTTGCCGCTGACTGCCGCTCTTTTGCTCGCACATTTCATGTTTTCTCAAGACTTCTTAAATCTGAGTGCGTAATTGAAAAATGTGTCTCGGCCACTTATCGCAATATAATATTACTTATAGATATTTCAAAATATATTTCAGTTTCGAGTTGCTGAAGTACAAAAAGTTATCGTTTTTGACAGTTCAAATAACTGTTAGAAACGACAACTTTTTGTACTTTAGCAACAAAAAACTGAAATATATTTTAAAATGTCCGTAATCTTATATTGCGAAAAGTGGCCAAGACACATTTTTAAATTACGCACTCAGATTTAAGAAATCTTTAGAAAACATTAACGGCCTTACCACAAACGATTTAAAAAAAACTGTTTAATTTAGACCACTGTTTAAATGTGATGCGTCTCTTTTAAACAATATTGTCAAAAAAGTGACAACATCACATTAAAACAGTGTTTTAAAATCTTTTGTGGTAAGGCCGTAAATATGCGAGCGAGAGAGCGGCAGTCAGCGGCAAATTGAGTATGGGCTCTTAAGACCCTCCGCACATTGAGCCACTAAACGCGCCCAGGGGCCTAATCGCGCTAATTTTCAACGATAAAACCAAAGCTAAATCGTTACCGTTTCAGTTTCGTTTACAGAAAAATACTCGCTTTAGTTTTGTTAAAATTGTTGAATACTCTGCCTAAGGAGAGGACTACAGTTTGGGACAATTTAAGTGAAAATTATGAAGCTAAACCAAAGATGTTTAGGTAAATATAACATAAATGACAACGTAACGTTTTTGGTTTTATCGTTCAGAATTACCGCGATTGGGCTCCAGTAGTGGTTCGGTCAAACGACTAGTCGCAGCCACCAATAGCAGCCGCTAGTGGCTCAGTGGCCAATCGCGGCCACAAGTAGCGCGCGCTTGCGACTCTAGCTTGTGGCTCAGTGGCCAATCGCGGCCACAAGTAGCGCGCGCTTGCGACTCTAGCTTGTGGCTCAGTGGCCAATCGCGGCCACAAGTAGCGCGCGCTTGCGACTCTAGCTTGTGGCTCAGTGGCCAATCGCGGCCACAAGTAGCGCGCGCTTGCGACTCTAGCTTGTGGCTCAGTGGCCAATCGCGGCCACAAGTAGCGCGCGCTTGCGACTCTAGCTTGTGGCTCAGTGGCCAATCGCGGCCACAAGTAGCGCGCGCTTGCGACTCTAGCTTGTGGCTCAGTGGCCAATCGCGGCCACAAGTAGCGCGCGCTTGCGACTCTAGCTTGTGGCTCAGTGGCCAATCGCGGCCACAAGTAGCGCGCGCTTGCGACTCTAGCTTGTGGCTCAGTGGCCAATCGCGGCCACAAGTAGCGCGCGCTTGCGACTCTAGCTTGTGGCTCAGTGGCCAATCGCGGCCACAAGTAGCGCGCGTTTGCGACTCTAGCTTGTGGCTCAGTGGCCAATCGCGGCCACAAGTAGCGCGCGCTTGCGACTCTAGCTTGTGGCTCAGTGGCCAATCGCGGCCACAAGTAGCGCGCGTTTGCGACTCTAGCTTGTGGCTCAAACGCGCCCACTGGAACGCCCGGTTTGCGCCAATATCATACAAAATGTATGAAAAATCTCGTCCGCAGCTTGTGGTCGCGTTAGTGGCCCAATGTGCGGCAGCTGTAACTCTCTTTGTTGAAAAATGACTCGTAAGTCGTAATCTAAAGCCCCAAATTCTATTAATCTTAATTTTGTTTTGTAGGATGAAGGCTCAAGTACCGGTGGTAAGCGGAAAGCTTCCAGTGTTCCTGCGACACCTTCGACACCCATGACTGGAGATTTTGGTATGTTCATATTCATGTGCATTTCATCATTTTATGTTCATACTAGCGGCCGCCGGCGACTTCGTCTTCGTAAAAAGTTTTTTGCTATCTCTCGGGAACAATAATTTTGTTTCGGGATAAAAGGTACCCTATGTCCTTCTCAGTCTGTACCCCTGACGACGTTTATGTATAATTTCACGATGATCGGTTCAGTAGTTAAAACATGAAGGTGTAACAAACAAACGGACTTTCGCATTATAATATTAGTAAGGATAAGGATTTCTTCATAACTAACTTTTTTTTTTTTTAATCTTTATTTATTTTATAGAGGGTTTAGTCACACAGTGACTATGCCACCCTCGTGGGGACACACAATTAACAATTTTACTTAATACTATTTAGTCTAGTATCTGATTTCGACGTACAATAATAGGCTAGTTGACAAAATTTCAATAACTGCTTAATATTTTAGGTTATTAGGCATTTTATCGAAAAAAAAGGTTTATTTATTTTTAATCGAGCGTTTACATTATAAATTTCGCGTTTTAAAAAACCAATTTTAATTTGGTTCCAAAACGCACAAGACTGTCATGGCGTCTTGAATGACGTCACGCCGTGCGAAACAAACCAAAGAGCGATCGTGTCTTCGTACGTTATAGCTAGTTTTTATCGTTTAAAAATGAATTTCTCATATTATAAGTACTGTATAGTGCCCCAGTGTGATAGCACGACTATAAAAACGCCAAACCAGTTATTTATATATGTTCCAAACAATGGAGAAATACGGAAAAAGTGGCTAAAACTTGCGTTCGGTTGTGGTTAGGTTGCACTCGGAGTGTAGGTTTGGAACGCGCCTCCGGTAGTGATACTCGAAACGTCAAAGACAAGATTGGAGTTTCGCACGGCGTGACGTAACGCTTTCTGATTGGTGTTCACTGTCACGTGACTAAAGGTTTCATTTTACGAAATTTATTTTTTAAAAATATTATTAATCTTTAACGCTTTTAATAATTAAAATTGTTTGTTATTTTCTCCATAATATAATATATCATTATAAACCCCTATCCATTATATTTATTCTTAATGGAAACAAGCCTATTGCTTTGGACAAATTGTACAGCATTCTGGCCTCGTCGGATAAGGGCGACGCCAGAATACTGTTACTTTTACCTACATTAAAATCACGAGGGAATAGTTGCGTTCGCAACTCCTCGCCTCTGACGCATTCCACCAAAAGGTGGAACTAACTAACTTAACATGGTGTTCGTATGAGTTTTCCACAATGTTAGCGAGTATTTTGTTTAGACGGTTCTCACACTGGCACCGCGCGCGGTGGCGGAGCGCCCGCGCACCGCCAGCAGGCGCGGAAACCGCGGGGTAACTACAACACACTGAGCTCCATACCTAAAGGACCACATCCCAAAATGACCATTCCCAGATCGTCCACTTCCCGTAATGACTGCTTTCTCAGATTGACCATCTCCCACATTGGACACTTCCTAAAAGGACCACTTTCCAATATGTCCATTTCCCATGACTCTTAATAAAAACTGTTCAAGATTTGCATATTTGTTTTTTTTTATTATTTTTAATCACTCTTGGATATTGTATCGTGCCGGTTTTTGTACGTAGTGCGGATCCGCCGACCGTCGTCGCGGCGCGCGTAGAAACTAGAAAACCGCCCGAATAGGCAGTTGCGCTGCGACGTCGCCGCGCGCGGTAGCGACGACGCGACGGCGCGCGGCGGCAGTGTGAGGATCGCCTTATCGTATGAGTTATGCGAGAGTTCGTAATAAATGGTCCTTCGAGCCGGACCATGTAAATATTAATGCGTACTCTGACTTGATTTATCTATCTTCAAAATAAAAGTACAAGGATTACTACGCCATATTTTTTAACCATTCGTTTTAAAAAAAAAACGCCAATCTTATAAATGAACATAGCCAAAGACTACTCGTACGAAATGTATTCAAGCACTTCTGTCTTCTTTATATTTGGTGTTATTGTGGTATACTTGCAGGTTACAGCAGCCTGCCCCGGTCGACCCACAGCGCGCCCCTAGAAGAAAGTGGGGGAGGAGTGGGGATGAATGAAGCTTGTAATGGCGGCTGCTTACTGTCCGGGCCTTGCGTCGACATCGCGCTGGCTTGCTGCGGGGATATGCACCAGACAGATAAAGGTCAGGGGATTATACACCTTGGGTGGAATTGCGTAAGGTAATCGTATTCATTTGACAGTTCATATCGTATTCCATCGGCTGCAATTTGTATGGGATGACATTATATTATGATACAATATGAACTGTCGAATGAATACGATTGACTTTACGCAATCACCTAGCTTATTTATAGTGGTCTGGACGCAGATCGTCATTTTCGCAAATGGTCATCGCGAAAAATTTGGTCACTTTCGCAGAATGTCATTCACAATTATTTCTTTTAGGCGGATTTTCATACAAACGAAGTAACTTCGAACCCTTAAGGATTTGCCACTCTAGATGCGTTCTGCGGTCCGGTCAACCCATACATAGAGTGAACCTTTCACTCCCTGGATGGCTATCATCAATCAGATCACAGCTAGGTCAATCCTTGGCGGAGAACCGCCGAGGCTTTAAAGTTAACTCTTTTGTATGAAAATCGACTGGTGTGTTTAAATATGTGACCGCCATTGTATAATATGTACTTATAGAGCTGATATGCCTGATGTGTTTCTGATGTGCTGATAACCACGAAACTTCGTCGCACTCCGTGTGCGTTGTAAATGCAGTTCGTGAGGACCAGTAAAGTTTATAATTTTATGAAAGAAAGACCACTGTGCAATTTGTGTGTATTCCACTTAAGTACAAAGTATTCCGTCTGCAACTGAGTTTAGTGTTCTCCAGTTTTTAATATTACCATAGTTCCAGTTTTTAATATTACCATTCGTCGCGTCGCGTCGTCACAGAGCGTAAAAACTGGGCGTGTTTTTGGCATTATAAATATTACTTAGATACGTCGTTTGTTCTGCAAAAAAATGTACTCGTGTAAATGTTTCTTTAGATACCATTATTATGAAAAATGCATTAAATTAAGAGGTACAATTTATTTAAGTTCGTGTACTTAACTATCTGTATTTTTCCCTCACACAGCTTGCACAACGGATTACAGCGTACGAGATTCATTCGAGCATTCATCATCAGAATCGGGCGTGACACACGACAGCCATATAACGGTAGCGGGGGCGGGGGCGGGGCCGGCCGCCCCCAACGACGACTGGGGCCGCGTGTCCGCGGGGGCGCTGCCCCCCGCCCCCAGACCGTTCAGTTTACTTAGAGCCTTCGTCCCATCCTTCCTGTTCGTGTGCGCGTCTCTAGCTTTAGCAGCCGTCCTTTTGTTCGAGACCGATTGGGCCCCTTTCCGGGACCTCAAACGACGGCCCGAGCTCTTAGCCCTCCGCCGCCATTACTACGCCCCTTTAAAAGAGTACCTCCGACGGAAGATCGTGGAACTGTTTTGATTCCCGGTCGTGATACGCTTCTTTTATAGTACAAGTACTTTTAAGATTAGGATCTGTAGTGCTCGCGCACGAACCCTGTCTCTTACAATATAAAGCCTCAGATACATTAGGGGACAAAATGTCCCCCAACATTTTGCGACACATTTACGTTTCACATGAGGGACTTTCCACGTGTTGTCCGCAAAATGTCGCTGCAATGGAGATCCACTCGAAGTTAATCGCAGATGGCGCCAACGGCGACCCGTCGGCTATCAATGGTTTTGATTGGTTAAAATACGTCAGAAATTACATTTGACATTGAAAACAACCAATCGAAGATTTTAGAACCGTCGCTTTTGGCGCCATTAGTTCCTTAGTACAATGCGATTAAATTGACTATAGACGGTGATCCGCTGCAACTTCACTCGAGAATGTATGGCAAAGAGAGAGAGAGAGAGTCGTTTTGTACCGCAAGCGCTCTGAAGTTGCCGCAGATCACTGTATATTGTCAATCTAATCGCATTATATGCATCATTGTCCCCTAACGTATGAGGCTCATCTTCTCGCGTTGAGTTGTTCACCTCGCATCTGCCACGTTAGCTTCGTCGCACCGCCTAGTTTTCGAATGCGCGCAATTGTATGAATTAATGAATTGAACGTGTCAATATTTCTTATTACCTGTACACTTTGTTACACCTACTTAAATTTATCGTTATTTACTTAAATAATTTATTTTCATAATCGACGGTTTTGTCTTTATTAACTGTAGTATCGTAAGGAGTGGAAAATGACCTCAGTGAGCGTTTTTAAGTAAGGTTACTTAGCCATTAAACAGGATGACTTTAAAGAATAATAGAATTTGACACCCACAATAATATTCGTACTAAAACATCCTTCTGTGATAATGATAACTAACACATTTATGTTTTCAATCTATCGTAAAAGAAACGACATTCTAAAGCCGGGTCTCCTGCGCTTAATTTTCAACATGTTTTGTGTTTTGCTAAACAAAACTCATAGGCCACGCCCCTAACATGTTAGCAAAACACGCAGGAGACGCGGCCTTTTGTGTTTTTGGTAAACAAAACTTTTTTCAAAAACATTGTTTGATGTTTGAAAACACAAAACATGTTGAAAATTAAGCGCAGGAGACCCGGCTTAAGAGGAGCCATAATTCGTGACTATAAACAATAGTATTGCCTTAACTTGATCTGAATTGATTTAGTACTAAGTCAGCAATGAAAACGATGAGTCTCAATTCATATCTATTTATACTTACATTAATTTGTAACATTTGTGTTCTCAAATGAAAATCGGGATGATGGTCACTTGCGAATATGTCAATTGCGATGATCATAATTAAACACAGTTTTACTTTTATGACACAAAATGCATTGTAATACATATAAGCGATTTCAATAAACCTCTTCAATGTTAGTATTTTGTTGCTTAATCTTAGGGCTGATTTTTCAATGACTAGATAGAGCTTAATCCGATTGATAGCGTATTATACTGCCAAGTTGAAATTGCTTATTATTAATTTATCGGTCACATTTTTGAATGAATGTTATTATATTTGGTTAATATTTAAACTGACTGATATCTGTTATACCTATGAGGATTGAAAAATCAGCCCAAGTTATGTATTTATTTCTACATTCCAGTTTGCATTTAGTCTTCCATTTAACATTTATTTTAATTTTAATGCAAAAGGTGGACTTTCATTTGTTTTACTTTATTTACTATGTGACCGGTGTTATATCATAATTTACAATTGTATAGTTTCAAAACACCCACGATGAATTAATTATTGTTATTTATATTTAATTTAGGGATTATAGGTTAATTATTATTATCACTAACACCCTATTCGTATATTTTCATTTCATAGTTAGATAAGTTCTATTCTATCTAACGATGAATATTCTGCGAGATGAATTTATTGGTGCACAGATTGGGCCAACATGGGCTGTGTATGATAAAAGTCACGTAGCTTACGGTTAAAGCTTATTTCGCGGGTAACACCTGTTTTTTCTACATTATAAGAAAGATATATTTTCACACAAATGAGAGTTCACTGCAATGTTGTTCCTAACCATTTTGTATGACACTGTAATAGCATAAGTAAATGCACAAATGCACCGGCACAAATTAACTCAATAGGTTAAATTAGGTTTAGATTTAATTAATGTGCCATTATTAAGTTTTGGTTAAAGCATTTTTTTGCCTTTACTAGTTTGAAATTATCAAATAGATTTAATGCACAAATAAGTTTTATTTGTTTTAAAGTTTATTGTGCGGTTTCCCCAGCATACAAATAATTTACTTATTTCAGATATGCCAAAAAAATATTTCCAAAATAGTGAATATATACTATACGCGGCTCAGATACGCATACCGTGTCACACATACAACATAGAACAACATAGAAGGCATTGTGTCACACATCTATTTTCCATACGCGTAGCCAGGGCAAATTTTCGGGGGGTCGAGGGTATGTTAAGAAAACGCTTGACAGAAAAAAAGGATTTTACTAAGTATGTCTTTATTTCGTGTAGGTTGAACCCCCAAGTCCCTCCCCCCTCGCTACCTACGCTCATGCCTATTTTCGTTATTAAGTATTTACTGGCATTATTTTGCGAATCATTTTCTTGCACGAAATAACGGCATTCTTTGTGAGTATGCTGGAGGAATATTTTAATTTTTCGATTATCTTATTATGTTATTTAAAAAAAAAATACTTGGTTATGATTTTATTCAACTAAATATGGTTTCTATAAAACGCATAATTATGTTTGGAAGATGTGAGCAATGGGGAATATAAATGGAAATAATCGTCCAAATCCTGCACGATAATTTTGAATTAATTATTGTAAGTCAAAGTCAAACTAAGAAAAAATAATACTTATCGAGAATACGAATATAAAATTATTGCATCGAATGAAATGTATTAATATATGCGAAGTCCTCTAAAATGAGTAATTGAATTGCACAAATTGACAGAATAGACTGTTTCTAAAATATTTCTTAACATTTTTGACGATATTGTACTTAGGTACTTAATTGTGTAAACTGAAACGGGGTTCAATATTAAATCAAGTCAACTTATTTTAGGTAACTTTAGTGAAAATACTCTAAAGCAGTGTTTCTTAAACTTTTTGCACTCACGGATCACTTTCAGAATATGATGACCCCCGTCACAGAATAGATATAAGTACTACCGGGTTACCTATGCCATATCGAATACCAAATGATCGAAAATTAAAATATCGAACACTTCATCGAACGGTCAACAAATCGAACGTTCAAAATATCGAATTTACAAATAATCGAACGATCAAAATATCGATGGTTAATACATCGAACGCTATGATTAATTTATCGACAATCAATTTAATGCCACAGATAATAATAATATAATACTATACGTAGTTTTTTTACAGCATGAACAAAAACATCTAATTACATTAAATGGCCATGTTATCTCTTTTTCCTTTTTTCTTAGGTATTTCCAAACTAGCTTGCTCTTTTACTAAAAATTCTATTGTTTTTTTAAAATTAACTTTTATGAAATTGCATCAAAATATCTACTGGTTGTTCATGATGCAAAAAACTATGCAAACTATTGATTTTCGATAAATTAATCATTCGATTTATTGAGCGTTCGATATATTAACCATTCGATATTTTGAACGTTCGATTATTTGTAAATTCGATATTTTGAACGTTCGATTTTATGAGCGTTCGATTTTTTGACCGTTCAATGTATATTTTGATTTTCGATCATTTGGTATTCGATAAGGCGTAGGTAACCCAGTACTACCGCAGCCCTTGTTAAAGAATATTTTAGGGAATGAAAATAGGTACTTTTATTGGTAGTTTCACTGTGGGAAGGGGTAACTGCAGACCCCCGATACATATGTTATGGTCCCCAAACGGGGTCCGTGGGCCCCACTTTAAGAAGCCCTGCTCTAAAGTCGACGTTTAAAACTGTACTTGCTTTCTAACATAAAGAAGGTTCAATAGTTACACCTACACTTTAATTTTACTGTACATTAAGGGGCCGCACAACGTCAAATACATAGTATTACTTGAATTATCGGTCCCAAAAAATATGTAGAAAGTAGATTACCTATAGTACTCAGTTTATGTGATTAACAGAAACATGATAGGTAAAACTTCTCCAATTTTAAAGTTTTTCAATGCTGTGCCAAGCCAACCAATAGTAAACTTATAATCTTGAAAATATAATAAAAAACCTTAGCCCTAGTTTTGTGATTGGCAGTTTTCCAAAATAAGAAATAGTAATATTATTAGTTTTAATTAAAAACGATAATGTTGTCAATAATTTCGATAGGTAATTTATACTATGAAAATTTCTTCCACTGTTGTATGCCCCCTTAAGTACTAACGAAATCAGCTTATTGTAATAGGGATGTTGACTATTTTTTTTTATTTTATGTTACATAAATTACCTCTCAAAAAAAGAAACATTGGTAAAAGAATTAATTCGCTAGCATGAAAACTGCCCGAGATATCACAGTGTGAAATGCACACAAATGGACTCGATCAAAAACGCTCCATACTAATGGCTTCCACGTTATGACGTCACGCCTTGCAAGTTTGTATGCAACGCATAGGAAATTTGTTCAGCAGCTATATTAAATATTGTGTTTATCAAAATGGTTTCTTCGACAAATTTGCTATACATTTTACGGACTAATTAAAGGTATCATTTATTTTAATAAATTTATACTTTTTAAATGGACTTGTCCACCCAACTTTGAAGGGTCATAAAACAAATAATATGCAATATATAAAACCAAGAGGTATACAAGCTACTCTAAAAGTTTAATATGTTTACGATTTTTATTAGTATTTCGTTATTTTATTCATTAGTCAACATCCCTATTGTCTTTTTAGTTAAATATACTTGTATGATGTGAAATGAAGTCGCATAATGTGTAGACTCTTACTAAATTATTTATTTGTTTAAAGTTCTTATTTATAGTCTGTGTTAGGTTAGAATAGAAGTGGCTCACATTCATGACTATGTGTAACATTTCATAGAATGTATAAACATTTTACTAAAACAGTCCTAAAGAGGAATTGGTATATTTTGTTAATAATAATAATGATTGTTCCTTATTTAGAGATCTTTTTGATTATTCAGAGTTCTATGCCTTATTAGTAGTGTGAATGTGTAAGCAATTTTAAGACGCTTAATATTTTATGCCTAGTCATTTGTTTAACTGAAAATCTTATTCTTAAACATATTTTATGTGTTACTTACTAAAATGTACAGTCAGCAGAACATTACAATATAAAAATACTGTCAAATATTTTCATTTTATTTTTAACTTTAACATCTTCGCATTTATGTTTGAAATTGATTGAATTTGATTACCCTGTTCCCTACTAAACTGGCCCATTCTACTAAAATTAACGCTAGTAGAATAGAATTACCCATACATTGCAATTCTATTCTACTATAATCACAGAATAGATAATAGTACTAGCGTACAGAAGATGTAGTTGCCTCTCTTTCTATCGCGTAGGTCTTATCTTTTCTGATGTATGAAATCTGTCCTCTCAGAGGACGCCGAGCGCTTCAGACTCGCGCGCGGAGTGACTATAATGTACTATAAGTATTAATTTTAGCAGAATGGCCATTTGAGTAGGCAGACCCTCTGTTGTAGTAACCCAGCGTGCTGTTGACTGTACAATCGAACCATCTCTCTAAAGTTTATTTTTTAAAGTTGCCACTTTGTAACTTATATTATAAGATTATAAAATTGGTAACTGTTTGAAAATGCTTTGTACAGGTATTGAGGGTGTCTTAGAACACTTAACAATCATGTTTAAAATATTTCAATAGTAAAGAATTTTCCTAAATTGGTTGTTTTATTTCTTCCATTTAGTCAGCGAGGGGGCAGGCCGGCTGCTATCCCCTATCCCCGCTCACACTCGCATTGGTCGTGTCACATGAGCCGCGTGTGAGTAGTAATATTAAAATCGGGAATTAATTAATTGGGTGACTGGAAATAATTAAAGAAACCTGGCAGCGGTTTATTTTTGAATAAATAAATAACGGGCGACCTTAGAATAATAACACCTAGAAGCCGTGTCCCCTTAAGGCGGTTGTATGACCGAAAGTGGCGCCCTCAGAGGTTTTTATTATTTATTTATTTTATTTATTAGAAAAACACATTTTCAATTTAATTATATGCAATGACGGTGTCTCATAAACCTTTAAAGGTTTTTCTGTACACCGTAACTCGTAAGTTATTTAAGTAATTTAATAAGTTATTAATAGAAAAAGATTTTAATAATGTTTATCGTGGAGATTTTAGAGCCCATGGTCTAGTATTTTTAGAAGGTATCACTACATGCCCTCGTAGTCATTCGTAGAAGTAGATAGCAAATGTGTCAAAAACGGCCACTTTTAGCAGTTTTGCTATCTACATCTAGCAGTGACTACGAGAGAATGTAACGATACCGTCTAAAAATACTAGACTGTGGGTCCTAAAATCTCCACGATAAATATTTTTAAAATTGCGTATTAGAATTATAATATTAAATATAATTCACCGCGGCGCCACTTTAGCTCAGGGTACCACCTTAAGCAAAGTGAGGCAAGTTGTATTAGACCCCTTAAACGATCAAAACTGCTTGTCAATCATTTACCATTTGGGGGCGTGGTGGGCCTACTTTTGATTAGCCATGGTAATCTATCTATTCTGTGGTACTTGTCAAGCATCGCTCCTAGACGTTCAAAATGTGGTTAATGTAAATGATTGACAAGCAATTTTGATCGTTTAGGGGGTCCAATTGGTTGCAACGCTCCAAGCCACGGAACCATTGATTAAGTAGTGTATGAGTTGGTTTTTTGTACCTACTCACTTCACTTTGCGAATAGTTAACTATCGTCTTCTCTCTTTCACTCACTCGTATGATTTTCTCTCTTTCACCCGATACTATTCGCAAAGTGTGGTGAGAACGTAGACTTTCTCTGTCTACAGGTGAGAAACTCGTACACTAGGCCCTAAAGATTAAAGTAAAATAATATATAGGTAGGCCGCGTTCCGAATCACGCTGATAGCGCGAATCCGACCACTTTAAATAGTCACAAAATATTACACAATTATGGTATAATTGTGTACCTACATGACCTACCTACTTCATTTAATGGATTATACGCTAACAATGCTGGGTTGCGTTCAGAGCGTGAGCGCGGTTGTTTAGGTTTTGTTTAGGTTCGGAACGACCACGAACTTTAAATGTCAATGTCAATACAAAGTCTTTTTTTTCCATTTGGCATAAGAATAATTTTAACATTTTTTAATCTTTATTCTAAATCAAATAAAATCTGTTTTTTGAGGATCTACCATTATTATTTTAAGAATTAGACTCAAAAACATCAAAATACAAAATAATGTCAATGGGGTTGGTAAACTTTTCCAAAACTGTTGTGAATTATATATCTTCTGGTAGCTTTTGGCTTTGGAGTCAGGAATAACAAATTGCGGAATTTTTATAATGCTTATTTTTAATTTAAATAAAAACTTAAATTTTTAATTTACAGCATAGTACAATAAATCCACTATTACGGCTGTATGCTTAGGTTATGCCTTTGCTCCAAAGACTTTCTATGGTGTTGCTCAAAACAAAAAAACAAAGGTATGATTACTCTTTGTCACTGTCTGTCAAATCTGTCAATCAGTTATTTAAAACAGTAAATGCAAAGGAACTTCGTGTTCAGCCGTATGTTTGATATTTTATCGCGATAATAATATAAAAAAATATATTTAGTTAACAGGGTAAAATAAAAAAATCATAATATTATTTTCTTTATTCTTCAAACTTGTGCTGTCAAAAAAAAATATAAAACAATTCTCTTCGAAAAAGTTTACCAACCCCATTGACATTGTATTTCTATAGACAAACGTCAGTGCGTTTTCCAACCACCGATTGCAACGCTCTGACGTTTGGAAGATGGTTGTGTCAACCGAACGTCACGCTCTAATGTTTGGAACGCCGCCGTTAGAGCGTTTGGTTGTGGTTAGGTTGCACTCGGAGCGTAGGTTTGGAACGCGCCTCTGTTGGCGTGATTCGGAACGCGGGCATACCTAACCTACCAGTGTTGGGAAACGTACAATAATTATTGGATTCTTACAATAATTCGTGATACGATATTTGATTGTACAATAAAACATAGCTTCCTCATTATTGTACGCTTTTATACAATATTTTCCAATTTGACACAATATAGGTACAATATCATGGCAAGTGACACTAAAATTGTCTTTTGTCTCTATTAATGCCGTAAAGTTGGTAATTCAATTTTATTTCTTGCTTGCCGGCATTGGCATTGGCAGTAAACTATCAAGGCATTGTCAGTAAACATCTTGCCTTCTCCTGTGGAATCATATAAATTATATTTTTTTATTTAAAAATCAAAGTTAAATGTTTTTAATAAAAAATTGCAAAAATAAAAAAAATATTAATATAAATTGTTTTTTGAATAGGTAGGTAGGTTAGGTTAGCCTAACCAAAAAAAGGTTAGGCTAACTTAACCTACCTATTCAAAAAATTTGAACTTGTATTACAAGGTTTGCGATTGTATTGAATGATTCGCTTCAACTTTACTTCACTCCAGAATTTATGAGAAAGAAAAGAGCAAGCGCAAAATAAGTGGGGCGACTTTAGTTCAGTTGTACTTTGTAAAATCAATTGAATATTAGCGGCCTAAATATTAAAAACTATTGCCTAAAACGTACAATAATTCGACCCAAAATACAATAATTTTTAGCTTGGCAGCACCATAATTTCGCATCCAACATTTCCCAACACTGCCCTGAACCTATTCACTTCACTAAACGTAGTGATTATATCCTCTTTGCACTTCACTATTGATCAAAGCTAAACAAACAACCGACCGGCCTTTGTTTTTGTTTGTTTATTTTTCCTCAAAGAGTGCATGGTTAATTTCTGAGCTGCTGTTTTTTTGAGTTGAACTTGTTTCTCCGAAGTCTCCGAACGATTCACGCCTATTCAGAAAAACGGACCTGTATTTTCGAAAACTAATTGTTAGAAGACTCGGTCTCCAGCTAGGCATAGTTTCTTGTGTTTAATTCATTAACGCCGGAGCGGTCGCTGGCGATGGCGACCGAGACAATAGATTTTCTATTGTGTCTCATTTTCCGGGCGTTGAAGAGTTGAAAGTGAAATTTCCACAACCCTGCCTGCTGTTGATTGATCTCCTGATCACCCTATCATGCCTTCAGACAAAGTATGCTTCGTTCCTGGGTGTATGGCAAGCGTTGGTATGTCCTAATCCTAACCCATGATTAACTAATCCATTGAGATTGGCACCTTTTGGTGCGATTAAAAAAAACTGCAATAATGAATTTTTATACATTTTTATTGCTCTAGAGCAAAGACTCGCTTTGTACTAAGTTTTTAGTGTGATTGTGATGAAATTAAAGCATAGTTGGAAGAAAAAATATTTAAATGTCCCTTTATTTCAGGTGTCCATAAGGTTCTTCATATGTTTCCTCACCCAGAAAAAGACAAAGAGCGCTTTAATTTATGGTTATTTGCAATGGGCTTAAACATGTTCAGCTCTGACAATGAACTCATCTATAAGTACCGGCGAGTGTGTCGCAATCACTTTGCTGAGAAGTATCTGTGCCGTAACAATCGGCTCAGTAATATTGCGGTGCCAACATTGAATATGGAAGGTTAGTAAGAAATATCTTCATATGAATTATTATTTTTACACACATTTTTAAGTGGTCTGGTTCATCACATTCTAAATATGAAATTCAGTGCGGAAAATAAAATACAGTGCAATAAATCAAATCTTATTGTTTGTTTCAGGATGCAGTAAACTCAAAAATAAGAATACTTTTGAAATTCCCCAAACTTCATCATTAGCACCAAGTACACCTAAAGATACAGAAGGGCCTTCAAAATCTCAACCAATCGAAATCTCACCAATGGATGCTGTTGTACCTTCAACATATCAAGCAAATATTTCAACTGATATGTTGAAAGTACCCCAAGTACTTCCAACATTATACTATTCTCCTAAAGCAGATATTAAATTTGGTAAACAGACAAACAAATTGAAAGTACTTGGCGTTTCTCCTAAAGCAGTTATTAAGTTTGGTAAATCGACAAACAAATTGAAAATACTTGGGGTTTCTCCTAAAGCAGATATTAAGTTTGGTAAACCGACAAACAAATTGGAAATAGTTGGAGATTCTCCTAAAGCAAATACTAAGTTTGCTAAACCGACAAACAAATTGAAAGTACTTGGGGTTTCTCCTAAAGCAGATATTAAGTTTGGCAAACCGACAAATAAAGATTTGGCATCCAGGTGGCAAGAAATCCTTGAAAATGGTATAGGTAAAGATGTGAAAGACCAATATTATGAAGAATATTTGATTCCTGAAAATTGTCAGCTTCTTGTTCCACCTGCACTTAATTAAGAGGTTAAAGTTGGTTTATCTGAAAAGATGGTTAAAAGGGATGCTTTACTTTTTGAAAAACAAAAACAAACATCTGTGGCTATAGCAGCTGTGAATAAAGCAATGGAGATGATTATTGCTAAAGAACATTATACAAAAATTCTAAAACCAATTAGTGATGCTTGCAGGCTTCTATGTGATAGTCATTTTATAGAGACAAACACACGTCGTGAGTTTATTTTATCTAACATCACTCATGAGATGAAAGAAATTCTTTGTGAAACAAAACATGATAATTTATTATTTGGTGAAAATATTTGTGATTGTTAACGGCAAAACCAATTTAAGGTCTGCATCTGTGGATGCCGATGATCTCAGGTTCATTATGATTAAATGAATAATCTGAAAATGTTCTCATGAAGTTGAGAGTAATAATTTGTTAATTTCAAAATGGAAGACCAACCTTAAGTATTATGTAGGTAGGTGAAATCTTGTTTTTGTTTAATAAACATTTTTTTTTGTTCTTGTTAGTTTTTATGTAGCCTCGTACACTAAGCTGGGTCTCAGTGCGTGTTTCATCTATTGTATATTGTTTCTCGAAACAGGATTATCGACCTATCTGTGTTTTCAGGTTACCGTATGTACAGTACAAGGCAAACATCTTGAAATCGTGTGGGGATTTCGCAGAGAACGCGTATTTTGGGTATGCGTAGCGGTGAGGTACGAGGGCGGTGGGAGAGGGGCGCGCGCTAATGCTATTGGTCGCTAGCTAACAAGTGAACATGCGCGAACTTATCCCCACTCCGTCGAAAAAATGTTAAGATGTTTGCCTCGTATACGTTTTAATTTCGTTTTAAACGGAATGCACGCTCTTGATCGACAATAATGCTATTCTACATCTGGATGTTAATTTATTTAGTAAATAAAATGCGCCAGTTATCATTGGTGTGTAAAAATCTTTTGGTATGTATGTAACAATATTATTTACCCATTGAGAATGTATATTCCTCTCAAGATACACTGCACCTACCTACTGCATCTTTCATAAGGTCAAAAGAATACTGTGCAGAGCGCAAACAAAGAATGGTGGCTTGTGTGTTGTTAGGTAGCATCTAATGGATAACTTATGTCAAGATCCTACTAATTTTATAAATAAAAATGAGAAAAGGTTGTATGTTTGTTACTCAATCACGCAAAGAAAAGGATTTGTATGAAATACACAGATAGTTTATAACCTGGATTGAAACATTATACTTTTTATCCTGGTTAAAGGTTCCCTTTAGGGATTTTTCGAATGTCCACACGCGGAGGAAGTCGCGGGCAGAAGCTAGTTGAACAAAAATACCAGAATTACCTGAAAATCGCAGATATATTTTCGCTGGGCACGCCTCGCTCACGTGGCGCCGCCAGTTCGTCGACCGCCGTCACGAGCGCGCGCTCGCCGTGACGTGGCCGTGACCTACATGCCTTCAACTCTTCACTTCATATTCATGAAACTGAAATGGAATTAAATTGTGTGCGAATAATGTCTTTATAATGTCGCCAACAAAAACAATCTCGAAGATTTAATTTTTTATTATTAAAAAAATCCAAAGTAGGTAAGCAACAAACAAGTAACAATGTAAAAAGAACTGCGGCGCTACATACATACGCAATATGTAAAATCATAAAATAGTAACACTTATGTCCAGTAGTAGTACCACGCTTTGTCACTCTGTTTTATGGCACTCAGGTCATGAAGTCACCAATCGGGAACACCGCGCGTCTCAATCGCGGACAACAAATAGCGTAACCTCATAAACTCCGAAAACCACGATCCTTTCCCCACTCCACTTCGCTCGCTGCGTTTGTAAACTTATAGAATACTAAGCATAAAATAATGTATACGATATGATAAATTATAAATTCATAAAAATACGCCCACTCAGACCCTGACGAATCGCGGTCGATAGGGACACTCTTCACGAGATAATATTCCTCGTTCGAGAGAGCGGCCGAATCGCCGGACAGATCTCGCCGTCATCGCCCGGAGGGGTCGCGCCGCGTCAGTCGACGATGGAGATCTGTGCGTAGCCGACGAGGCCCTTCTCGTCGGGCGGCGGGTCGGGCGCGTCGTGCGACTCCAGGCGGAAGGTGACGGAGCGCGGCGGCGGCGTGGCGCCGGCGCCGGCGGGCGGGAACAGCTGCGCGTCCACGAGCCGCTGCAGCTGCGCCGCGATCACGCCCGCGTCGCGCGCCTCCACCAGCCCCGCACCCACCAGCTCCGTGGCGATGCCGTCCGCCGAGTCCTTGCCGGCCGCGAACTCGAACCGGATGTCGTTGAGCTCGTTGCGCGCGTTGCGCATGCGCAGCACCAGGTCGATCTGAGGCGGCGCGTCGGCCGAGTCGCCGCCCAACGAGCCGATCGTGAAGTCGGCGCCGCCGGGCGGGGCGGGCGCGCGCTCCGCTTCGCTCTCTGAGTCGGAGGAGTCGGCGCGCGGCAGCTGGTTCATGGGGCGGTCGCGGCGCGCCTCGCCCTCGTCGTCAGCGTCGTCCTCGTCGCTCTCCCACACCCACTCGCCGGTCTCCATGCGATGCAGGCGGCCGGAGGTGCCCGGCTGTCGCTTGCTCGCTTTGTGCACGCGCGTCTCCATGCTCGGCCCGATCGCCACCAGCGTCTGCACGAGGTATTTGCGGTCCTTCGCTTTCTTGAAGAACGAGTGCTTCAGCAACTCCGGCGCCGACGGCCGCTTCGTCGGGTCCTTCTGGAGACACTCCGATATCATTTTCCGGAATGTTTTCCCGTACGCCTTGTATTGGTCTTTCTCCTCGGCGCCGGTGTCGAGCGTCGGCGGGTCGTTTTGGAGAGTGAGCATGAGGACTTTCATCGGAGGATACTTGTGGTACGGCGCGGTGCCGGTCGCCATCTCTATGGCGGTTATGCCGAACGACCAAATGTCGGCTTTGAAGTCGTAACCGTGGTTCTGCTCCATGACTTCGGGCGCCATCCAGCAGGGCGTGCCGACGAATGTGTGGCGCACCTTCTGGCGCGACAAGTCCCGCCCGGTCGCGAGCCAAGCGGACACGCCAAAGTCAGCGATCTGTACGGTACCGTCGTCGCCCAACAATATGTTTCCCGCTTTAACATCCCTGTGAATCTGGCCATTCTGGTGGAAGTATTCCAGACCCTTCAACACTTCTTTTAAAACTGTAGCTATGGTGGCTTCGTCGAATACGCCATGTTTACAGTTTGAAACTCTCATTTTGTGCTTTATTATGTCTAAAAGACTGCCACCTTCTAAGAGTCTGAGTACGAGCCACAGCTCCTCCTTGACGACGAAACTGGTGTAATATGTTACAACATTTTCGTGGTTGCAGCTGGACATAGCTTGTATCTCTTTCAGCAGTTCATCCATGGATGTGTTCCATTTTTCTAAGTTGATTCTTTTAATAGCACATTTCTCCCCTCGTGGGGCGCAGTATGCAGCGTGCACGACTGCTGTAGCACCTACACCGATCACCTCTAGTAGTTCATAGTCATCCTGGCTGTTCGGCCATGAGTGCCCGGAGCTTGCCATTTTAGGATATTTTACTCAATATCAAGAAGTATAACAATATATAACTTTTTTAATTAGATCAGTACTTCTAATAAGGCCAATGATTAAGGCTTGCTACTTAACATTTTTATGAAGTGTTGTTTTAGCTGAGATTATTCTGTCACCCATATTGATATGGTTGTTAGGAGTGTGATTACGAAATATTAATTCTGTTTTGAAACCTTGGGAAGATGTTATTTCCAACCTGTGCAATTTATCACAGCTTTCTCTTAGCTCCAAAATAGTTTTATCACTGTGACATATATTTTCTTCTTTGTAATTTATATTTGATGGATACAAATCATCACCTGAAACAAAAAGAAACATAATATTACAAAAGAAATTGTTATTTTGAGGGTGTTATTTCCTGTGCTTTATTTGTGTATCCCTCACCTGGGAGTACATGTAGTTTTCCATCTTTTGCTTCTACAACAATAGGATATATTACGTCAGTACCACTACTGCTTCTTTTGGCAGCATATTTTACTAATTCTTCAATATCATGGAATTGAATGAGCCGATTCAGTTCATAGACTTGTGGCGGATAGAGTTCTAATTCTTTCCTTAGATTCTTCTCTAAAATATCTTGAGGATTAGACCACTATAAAAACAAAAAGAAAAATCATTAAGTACATTAAAAAAATATTATTACATAATAGTTTAAAGTTTGCATTTGGGTAGGATAATTTATACGCCTTATTATAAGGTACATATTCTGTTTTTCATTTACTTATTTATTTAACCACATTACAAGCTATCATTACAGGTGTTTACTCAATGTGATAGTTCAGATACAATGCGATTAAATTGACAATTAATTCACTCAAGAATGTATGGCAAAGAGAACATTATACAAATTATAATACATCTTTTGTACCACAAGTACTCTGAAATTGCTGCAGATTACTGTCTATTGTCAATTTAATCATATTGTAGATATTGATATAATAATAATATGATAACTATATTACCTTTACTTCAGTAACTTCCGAGCTACTTGTCAAATGAGGTAGTTCATTGCCCAGTGCCGCCAAAAAGAAAGCTGTGTCAAATCTTTTTGGTAAGGCTGTAGGCGACAGCCAGTTGCTCCAGTAGTGAAGAGACCATATATCAGGATAGCAATTGTACTCCCTGCATAGACTAAGGAGTTCCCCTGGATTTTCGCTAACCTAAATATTTAATTTATCTGTTAAGTTTACATTATTCGGTTTAAACAATCAATCAAACCAAGACACAATAGGTACCAATTAATTAATGAAACCGATTTTAACTATCAGAGCTATTATCAGTGATTTGACAACAAATACATACTAAGTTTATATAACAATGACTGGTTATCAAATATGCTATAAAGATTTTGAGGTATACAAATAGTTATAAATCAGATCTGAACTCACTTTATTCTGCCAATGTTCTATATCAATATCTGTAATTACATCAGCTTCTGAAGAACTTCTCTTATCCTTGTGTAATCTGCTGCAGAGGAGTAAGCCTAGTTCTTCAAATGTTTCTCTGATAGCAGTTATTCTGAGGGAAACATGCCTGCGGATGAAATTACCCGATATTATTTGAAAATTATTAGTACTTCAATTTGCAAATCCTTAAATGTGAAAGTCAGTTTGTTTGTTTGTTACGCTTTTACGTCTTAACTACTCAACCGATCATCATGCATATACGTTCTAAGGGTACAAAGAAGTACATGGAGTACATTTTAGCCAGAAAAAAGTACTGTCCCGAGGATAGCAAAAATACTTTCCACGCAAACGAAGTTGCAGGTGGTCGCTAGTCAGAAATAAACATGATTTTGGTCTTAATGTGTTAATATTCGTTTACAATTATTACACTTTTACATAAATATCTGGAAGATAAATACATTATGTAGGTATTTCTAGCATTTACAGACTAATAACATCAGATTTTTTTTACTGGGTCAACTTGTTTACTTCAAGGTGAAATCAAAAGTATTGGCTTTACAAGGTTAAAATAAAACTAACTAGAAACTATCTGTACCTACCGATCTATGGCAAGGCATAAACCGTAGAAGTACCTTTTTATTGGATCTGGTTGAAATATTGGAGTTATTGGGGTCTTTTGCTGGTGCAAAGCATCAAAGTCGTTTCGTGAGTAGCCAAACGACTGCAGTAGGTGGAACCAGTCGGTGCTCTCGTCCGCAACTTCCAGCACTCCGCCAGGGAACACCACAGAGTTCGGGAATGATGCCGACACCGTACGAGTCTGCAACAACACGTCGTAATTAACACTGCCGCTGCGACACGATATTGAATCTCGATTCCGCTTATTGAGCAGTACTAAAGACGCAGAGTTACGCCAAATTTTTCCATTTACACTTTTCATGATCATTGGTGTTGGCTCGCCGATTTGCGATACATACACACACCGTTGCGTTGCTTTCAAGGTCACAAGTTACGTACTTGTTAATACAAATCTTCTTTGTCGGCAACCAAATCAAATAGTCTTATCAAATAAGTATGATAAGTGTTGTTACGATAGCACAGGAAGAAATTAGAAAATTTATAAATAGCAACTTGACGTCCATTCCATTCACATTTTTTTTTATAATATGTACTTTGTTTGTTTTTTAAACGTCACGTCAGGCCAGGCGTCAGTTTTAAAACATACAGCCAAGCAAAAATAGTGAAATGGTTAAGTGGATGGAATGGATTTGGTAATTTGGTACATCGTAAACGGGGGTGAATAACAACAATATTTTGGATTCAACGGTTCATAGTTTTGTATTTTTTTGTTAAATGACAAAAATAACTTATATATTACATGGGCGTTACGGTTACGAGTGCCATTATTGTAGTTTTTCATTTAAATATAAAATAAATAAATAAATAAAATAATCCCAAAAGGAACTAAATTGAAATAATTAGCAAATAAGAATTTTAAAGTTAAACATTTTAAAGTGTTACATTATTTTAAATTCCCCTAATATTATTAGGAAAACTTTTACATCTGGCCCAACCCAAGAACTGTCTGAACATTTTTTTTTTCATATTTATTGGAGGTGAATTAATTAATTGGGTGACTGGAAATAATTAAAGGCGACTGTTAATGGGATACCTACTTAAATATTAAACCGGGCAGAGTTATTTTGTGGGAGACAAAATAACTAAACGGGCGACAAACTGTGGATTACAAAAATACGTAAAACAGGCGACTATAATGTGGGAGATAAATAAATTTAGTTAGCAGTGAAAATTCTAAATGAGTGAAAAAAAAACGTGGGGCGCATTTTGTAAAATTTATTGTAGGGTTTGTTGATGAAGGAACTCCTCGCCAGATATTCAGCGAAAAGGGAAGTACTTCCACCGAGCTAGGTGACTGTGCTCGGGGACCGCGGTCCAACCGTTGATGGTTGGTAAATGTATAATTATGTCGTAGGATAATTGTACAAACAGGATTTTTACAAAAATCCTAGTATGATTGTAAAATACCGGATGATTAGAATCTAAGACAGATTTTTGCAATCGTCCGAGTAATATTTGGATTTTTACAAAAATCCAGCGTATCTTAGGTAAATTGCGAATTATCATATTTTTGCGCGTGCTGATTGGCTGACGTCAACGTTATGAACTGACGGATGTTCTGATTGGCTAACGGTAACATATCTGAGTCCATTGTTATTTTTGTCAAATATTTCTCTAATGTTTTGTTCGAATTTTAGGTTTTGTATTAAAAAAAATATCAATTAAGTGACATTGAGTGAAGTGAGTGAATTGAATGTTATACGCCGGGCTTGATTAGTTCAGACAAGTTATATAAGTTATATCTAAAAAAAAATCTTTTCAATACAGAGCTAAGAAAGTTCTACAGAGCGCTTGTCAATAAGGTTGTGCAAAACCCGAATGGACTTTCTAACGAATTAATGTTGTTAAAACTTCAATTGAAGAATTTAATTCGGCAAAATTACGAAATAACCCCAAAATTCATCAGTAATATGTTCTGACCAATCAGACTGAAGATGTTATAAATCGTCTCTGAGATTATCCAATCAGCATTCAAGTTTACGATTGTCCGAAACATACTAGGATTTTTACAAAGATCCTAAAAATTGCTCGGACGATTGCGAAAAACTATCTTATATTTCAATTATCCCGTTTTTTACAATCTACCTAGGTTTTTTGTAAAGATCCGGTTTATACGATTATGAGAAAACTCTGTTAGCGAGATGTAGAATATCCATACTGTTTCCTCGCTCTCCATACGAATCGTCATTTCTTTCCGCATCAGGCGCCATCTAGTGAACTCGATGTGCATCATTGTTGTACGGTGTGTTGTGTAGTTTGTGCGGCGAATGGTAGATGTCGCGCCGCTCAATTCATACTTTTCGCTGCTCCTGCATTTCTTCATCATTTATTATGTAGCGTATGATCGCGCCGCTACATCACTCCCCCCCTTTCAACTCTTGAGAGACTTGTATAGGCTAGTAACGCTCCAGTCCACAGAGTACTTATAATATCTTCCAGTCTCCATCATGACGAGCGTATGCTGCTGGCTGCTCCGTGGGCGGTATGGACACATATGCAGCACTGTCACGCCGGTATAAGCATATTACTTCCACCGAGCTAGGTGACTGTGCTCGGGGACGCGGTCCAACCGTTGATGGTTGGTAGTTGTATATATGCCATCTAGTGAACTCGATGTGCATCATTGTTGTACGGTGTGTTGTGTAGTTTGTGCGGCGAATGGTAGATGTCGCGCCGCTCAATTCATACTTTTCGCTGCTCCTGAGGCGCGTTCCAAACCTACACTCCGAGTGCAACCTAACCACAACCGAACGCTCTAACGGCGTTCCAAACATTTGAGCGTGACGTTCGGTTGATACAACCGTGTCGTTCCAAACGTCAGGGGGCTTACCATCAGCAAATAAGAAACCATTCAGTTCAAAAGCAGGCCGTAAAAAAGTCTGCTTAAGGCCTGCTTTCATACTAACCGTTGAGATCATGGTACGAAAAAGTAAGGCCGTTCAATATAAGTCCTGCTATAAGAGCTCATAGTAAGGCCCCTGAGCGTTGCAAAAAAACATCAAAAATACAAAATAATGTCAAATGACATTGACATTTTTTCTATAGACAAACGTCAGAGCGTTTTACAACCATCATTTTTGATGGTTGTTTGGTTGCAACGCTCTGACGTTTAGAACGACACGGTTGTGTCAAGCGAACGTCACGCTCAAATGTTTGGAACGCCGTTAGACCGTTCGGTTGTGGTTAGGTTGCACTCGGAGTGTAGGTTTGGAACGCGCCTCTGCATTTCTTCATCATTTATTATGTAGCGTATGATCGCGCCGCTACATTTATCATTCACTGTCTTTAGCATGCGCCATGCGGTTATAAATACTTACAGAAGAATTTATTTTATGCTTTTTAGTCTGCTTTTACTAGTCCGTTTTAATGTGTTTTGATCCGATTTTTATAATTTTTTGCCCGTTTTCAAAACGTGTTTTAGAAAAAGATATTTTCGTTTTAGAAAAAGATATTTTAGTTTTATGGGACCACACAAGAACTATGTTCTTTGAGATGAAAAAAGAATTGTATAAATCGGTTAACAACTGACGAAGTTATGTTAAAACATAAGAAAAAAATTAAATTTAAAAAAAAAACACCGTCGACTTGAGTACCTCCTCCTTTTTTTGAAGTCGGTTAATAAAATAAAAGTCTCCGCCCCATCCACGTAAACTCGTACTTTCCTAGAAAAAGTATATTCTATATTATTATTATAGCCTACTTGGGCATCATAACACAATACATAAATTCGGCATCTAGGTAGGTATATACATTATTATTGCCGAATTGTAACATTTGTATAATCTTTTTATAATGTTTCAATCAACAACCTTGACTTTGATACTGTGAGCGATATATACACTTGAGTGGCAGGTGCGATTGGCATTATGACACTTGCGTCTTGGTCTTGCCTCAATGTTGTCGTGGGTATTTTGTTTGTTTGGCCCAGATTGAGCCCTTTAAACTTGCCGATTTGAGTCGTTCCCACACTACATGTCGGATGTATATTCGAGGTGGTTGGAGCTTTGCCACTTTGCAAACAATATGCTTTGCACGGTTTTCACACGGTTGGTTGGTCGTACGCGTACATTTGCGGTGTGACAGAGCGCCGCATTCTTACGGGTCTATCGGCTAAAAATAATAAAGTTCAGACGATTAGATGTGATACATTGCTACTTCATTTTGCCACAAATAATCATTTATCAAAGAAAACTAACAATGTATCACATCCATCTGTCAAATCAAAGCGATTACGATAGCTTACACTTACATAAAGTTAGCCGATAGAGCCCATCATGTAGGTAGGTACCTAACCTAGCATGGGATCGGTTGGTTACTTTGTTTAAAAAAATAGGATTTATGGCTTGATGTAATTTTTTATTGTGTTTTTTAACACGTTTTTAGTAGGTTGCTTTCTCGTTTGTTTGTTTTTATATTTTGAAGGATATTATAAAAGTATGTATGCCTACCCCACCGATGAACCAGTTTATGGCAAAACCTTGGTTTATGGCAAAACTTCTAAATATAATCAAATTTTATTTGCAAAATAGGTAGCAGAGCGCCAACCACCGCGATTGCGATTGTACAAACATTGTTTGTCCGGAAGTTGCGAAGCTAGCAAAATGAAGTGCTGCTGTATGGTCTGAATAGGACGACCGGTAAATCGGACAGTGTATAGAATCCAATAGCCGTGCGCGCAACAAGTGCGGCGCAGAACGCGCGGGGAGCGTTCATTGATCAGTAGGCGCCTGTAACCTGTAAGCCTGTTGCTCGCCATCCCCACCCGCCCCACCCCCCACATGTCGTGTAATCTCTGACGTTATGTTACGAGCATTGTAACTAATTATAACAGATACCTCATGACATCTCTCGGGGAGCTGTCGGATGCCATCTGCTTGCTGTTTATAGGTATGCGATTAATTAAAGATGTTTGTACAGTCAACCAAATTGACTCTAGGCAACTGTATAGGTAGAATGTTGTCGATTTAACTGTTTCGAGTTAAAGTTACATCATATGTTCATTTATAGATGAACAAATTGATTTAAGTACCTACTGTTAGTTAAGGTTATATTAGGGGCCTAGCCTTAGGAATCTAATTGGTCAAATTCTACCTTCTACCTACTTAGATCGGTATAGAATGTTAAATAGTTTTTATCGAAATAATACACAAACTCAGATAAACTCATAATAATCCAATCATAATAAATATTATGAAAATACAAGAGCTTTATTTCGTAATACTAACATTAAATTGTCAGATTTATATTTTTAATAATCTAACGCCTACTTAATAACTGCATCGCTTATATTAAAAATCCTTACTCGCGAGTTATAAACTGAAGCAGTTTAAACTTATTGTTCTTATTAGATTTCGTACCACGTTGTATTATAAAGCTACGTGTTGCTACGGTTGCTACGAGTTGCTACGAGATGCTACGAATAAACTTGGGGCAGATAATACGCGGCAGGATTGCGAGGGAGCGTCCATTGCGGATTATGAATGGTCTTGTATACCTAGTTGTAGAGGCGTCGTTGCCGGACAGATTATATTTGAATTTTGATGGCGCTCTCTCCGGTAACGGGGGCGAATATTAAGCGAGAGCCGCGCCGTAAATGTAGCGATATTTTTATATGGGAATGATGGATGTGATTGCGTGACGACATTGAAATTAATAAAAGGAAGTCATACGTTATTTATACGCTTTTTAAGCTGAAATGAAACGAATAATAAAAATGAAAATAAGGTCACTCAACTGGGCTATTCGACGTATACAGTACAGCAGCTTCACTTTATATTTGAAAACTGATATTGGCCTATAAAGGACATTTTATTTCGATTTGAGTGAAGATAAATCTTGCCATTTTAATTAAACAAAGGTTTTAATGGATAACTTTTGTTTCTAGCGTCACGAACTGCGATCTCTCCTTGTAAATACAAAACTAGAAGTATAAACATATATTTGTTGTTGCGCCACAAGTTCGTAGATAATTAATATATAGACGTAAAAACTAGAAGATATAATAATTGTAAAAAATCTGAAAAAATTTTACCCCCTTATTAATAAACGAAGATTATGTTTAAACCTAGTTTAACCAAAAAGTTTGCTTAGGAATTTAGACGCTTTGAGACGTAAGGAGCCAAATTATTGGTTACACCAGGTGTAAACTTACTCTTCGTTTATTAATAAAGCCGTTTAAGAGTAACTATACGAAAATGTAGATTGCAACGGCCTTAACTTCAATATCCATTTTATATATAGAGTTTTTTTACATCAAACGTATCACTTTTAATACGAATTCCCAACATTCGCTGAAAATGAAAACATAAAACAGGACTGCTTTTTGTGTTGAAATCAAATCAGAAACCAAGCTTGTAGATTTTTTATTATACCATATAAATTTATATACTATAGTGAGGTGGCCGTTTAATAACTTTCTAAAAAGAAATACCTATAAGAAAATTAAATAGGTACCTCTAAAAAGCAAGAAATAATATTCAAATCACTAGATACGCATATCTGTAATCAAACATGTCTATTGAAGTCGGGTGGGGCTGAAGTTCAACTTCTTTTTTTTATTGTAAAAGCCCCACCCGACTTCATTACACATGTTTGATTACAATGATATGCCTATCTAGTGATTTAATATTATTTCTTGCTTTTTAGAGGTACCTATTTAATTTTGAAGCTTTTTTGTTTTCATTTTCAGGTTTTTTGAAGTCGTTTTTTTGTTTTTAAAACATTTTTAATTTTTTTATTTTTCGTGTAAGTACCTTCTGTATTTGGTAGATAATTACTCTAGTTTATTTATATTATCTTATCCAGTAAGTATATTATCTAGGTAGATAAAACATTGGTAGACCCACGAAAGGTTGCACGCCTTCAAAGTTAGGTTTTTTTAAATTTTACTTTTTGTGGTAAGTATGGTATATTTAGCGGCGACATTATCTAAGTTACAATAGTCTTATGTCAATGGCTCATCACCTTTTACAAAATACTGATTTTCCCGACGCAGGGGCGTTAATTCTTGAGGAGTTCTCCTGGTACTTCACTATCAGCTCCACTTCACCATTTGCATTATGACGAACAACATAAATAGCCTAGCAACCATATTAAAGTATCGTATCGCACCAGTGAGATACTTAGTTTAGTAAATAGTTCCGGTGATCATCTATGGTCTTCATCATCAGTTCCACTTCACCAAAATGGCACTTTTCGAAAGTAAATGCACGAGTTACATAAGCAAATACCCAAATCGCTATAGGTGTGCCTATAATATTTGAAGAGTTCCCTTGATTTCTCCAAGATCCCATCATCAGATCGTGATCTTATGACAATGGGACCAATCTGTAGCTATATGCTTTCAAACAAAAAGCAATTTTTAAAATCGGTTTGTGATTGACAAAGTTATGAGGTAACAAACATAAAAAAATAAAAAAAAATCAGCCGAACTGATAACCTCCTCCTTTTTTTGAAGTCGGTTAAAAACTAACGTCGTATCTATTTTTAATAATGACAAACATGATGCCGCACGTTGTATTGGGAGTGTTGTGGGACCATTAGGCACATATTTTATTTCTCACGCGTATATATACCTACCGTTGTAACAAATTCCATTATGGCAGGGGTTTTCTCGTAATGTGTCGTAAACAAAAATAGAATATTCCATACAAGCATAGTATGGATGGGTGACGGTGGGCCGCTCCTGACATATTCAACAGTTTTGACACTCTAAGCGCCGGACACGAGGCCTTCCCTTGATACCCAAATAATTAATGACTTGTACCCACTAGTAGGAAGTGAACAGACACAAATTAATTACTCACGCTTTTACACAATTTACGATTAACCTTTTCCAAGAAGATGGGCACTGAATACCATAACAATATTATGTTCAACCATTTATTAATACCTTTTTTCATACTTCAAAAGGCAAAACAGAACCCTATACTTAGTTGTCCGTCTGTCTGTCGGACAGTCGACTCTTTTTCTTAGGAGCGCCTTCATACATATCTACGGCCCCTACAAGCTGTTAGAATATCTTCTTTTTTTTTGATCACTTTAGAATTTATTAATATACCGACGTCGTGTTAAACGTTTTTGGAAAAATATTAAATTAAGGTACTACATCTTCGTGTATACATTGATTTCATTAGAAAATACAAATTAAATAAATTTACGCCCAAGGGAGATGTAGGTAATATAATATCTCATTAGCAGCTGCCTAATTGAGTCACAGACTCAGACCCTCGGTATATTTATGAATTATTTCCGAGAAATGGGTCGTCGTAATGCTGTTGAACGCCACATAAAATTATTTCAATGTACCGTTTCGCTTTCAATACTAATTATTTCAAGTGAATTTTCATTCAAGTTATAATCCTGTTATTATTCGTTAGGTAGGTCCCCATTACTTATGAAATCGGCGTTTTGTATGGAGAATTTACAAGAACAAGCATTTTCCATACTTACTAACATTTTCTAAATTTATTTTACCACCATGAACGCTAATGTTTTTAAACTTTTATGTAGGGACTAAAGTTTAAACATTAAGATAACTATGCCATACTTTTGGCCAAGTTGAAACAAATAAAGTGTTCATTTCTGCTAACAAAAAGAAGAGTCATTTTTAGGTATTGTACCTATATATGTTTAGGAAACTATAATAAGGTTTTTTTACTATTAATAGTTGTCTATGATTGTCATTATTCGATATATCAAGCAATTGGTGAAGGTTCTCTATTTGTGAGAAAAAAACGTCAATTTCATAGGTGGGGATCCAATATATTATTACGGCACCTTTGTCTATAATAATTTATAAGAACAGGTTGCTCCTTACCGTTTAGGAGTGTTTTATTTGTTTTATTTTTTTTGTTATCAACCTCCATAAAGTTTCTATAAAAATGACTACATCATTACATTTTTGGCGTTCTTTGTGCCGAGAAAATCTGACAAACTACAGAATGTAGTCTTGTCTACGAGAGTTCCATGAATTAAATCTCTGATTCCAAGATAGGCTGGTTTTGTACTGTAGTTTCTGTAGGTATTATTTTGTGGTGGGTAGCATGTGGTCCAGAGACAAATAAAACTCCAAAGATTTAATATAAATGTTATGTCAAATATATTTGCTATTGCTATCGCTCAATGTGTCAAAATACTTATAAAAAAACAAAATAAAAATAAAAATAACTTTATTACTCAATATCAATTTAACATAGTAATAAGACACCCCAGAGAGTAATACAATACTCGTGTTGGGGTTATATGTAGTCTCCATATATATATATCTACCCGTACGTTACATGGTTACGTACGATAGGTCATTATTTCGGTACTGAAATCGGAGAGTGGTCATAAATAAATAACAAATGATTTCAGTAACAAACCTGAATTGTAGCCGCAGAGCCTTTCATTTTGTAATGAATCCAATCTCGTAAGGATTGCGGGAAATCCGACTGTTTTCTGTTCCCGTGAACTAAACCAATTAATTAATTAAACGACAATTGTAGGTACCGCAAAGATACTACGCAATTTGGGATATATTTCTTGACCTATACCCATTTTATAGGACAGAATGTGAATTGCATCTCGTTGCCTACCCAGTTTCAATGTAAAAGAACCAAATAATTCACTAACTGCCTATTTTATGGTGGACTAAGTTGTAAGGTGCTTCAAGCAAAAACGCTTCGTCTGTGAAATTTAGACCTATCTACATACGCTATAAGTTCTTTTCGCAAAAGTTTTATATAATTAGGTACCGACATTAATTGCTCTAATAACACATTTTATGTAGGTACTACGTAGGCGTTTTATTTTCCTACACTAAAATACTCGTAATATACTGCTCAAAAGAAATTGTTCACGTATTTTTGTATGTAGCTCCAATTTCTTTCTAAAGCTCTAACTGACACACTACACGGGGAATAGGAGAAATTATACAGTTTTGACAGCAAATTCCGCAAGTTGACTATTAGCTTTCGAACGTATCAAATTCAAATAAAATAAGAAGCTGCAGTTTTTTTGATAATACTTTTATAAATAGTCACTATTTTCCTTTGATTTTCTCTGAGACCGTTGAGACTTTCCGAACTCAAATGGGATGGAAAAGGTAATAAGAATTTAATGCAAATGAGGTAGGCACGCGCTAGTGCAAAATAATTTTAAACTGGGTTTCAAAATTTCATAGCGTGCAGTTAAATTATTAATTGTTATCGCAATGATATCATAACTGAAATGATTAATAAAAAGGAAAGCTTTTCCAATAATACTTAGTTCTTGCAAACATCTACATTTTTCACCGTTTTCATAATTGTTTAAAAAAACAACAGATGATGTGTTATTTAGACGAATTAAGATGTTTGAAATGAAATGAAATGAAATGAAATAAACTTTATTCGCAGTAATTGTGGTACAGGAGAGATATTAATAAAATGTTTAGACCTCACAATTAGCCGTTTCCAGCATGCAAAAACTCAGTATAATTATTATAAATGGTAAAAAAAAAAAAAGTTTGTGCGGAGGCAACAAATATTTGCTCCCATCTTTCAATATCGTGCGAGCAGGTACAATAATAATTATATATACCTATGTAGAAGTTATAAATTTTAACGAGTCCACCGAAAGTCCACCGTATTTAATTAAAGCTGTGCCAGACTGTGTGCTTTAATTTGATCGGATGACTGGCTTCTCGAAAACGACTTCGTTAAAAAATTATGAAATGCACACTAATGCTGAACTTCAGGTGTAATTGATTTCAGGTTTAACAATTATGTTTCTGTAAATGGTCAATGACAATAAACAATGACTATACCTATTTGTAATAAGTCACAGTAATTCATTAAAATGGTATGATTTTTAGGTATTATCAGCACAAATTAAATAATATTTCTAACGACTATTAGTCAAATAAATATCTGGCATTAGAGCTAAATAAAGAGAATACGCTGTTTATAAGGAAATTCTAAGAATAACAAATTACATTTCTATTTTTAGAATTAAGAAAATGCTGAAAGGAAGTTAAATTAATTACAGAAATCGAGCACTTTTATCCTTTATATCTTTTATGAATCAAAGTTGCCTATTCACGAGGTAGGTAAAATGAAAATTGAAAATCGTTAGGATGTATTGAAAAGCTTAAAAGCCTTGGGTGATGCTGACGTCATGACGTGGCAATCGTTAGTATTAATTAAACCACCCTACATGTCCGGTATAAACAATGAACTCCATACAATACATACGGAAGGATACATAAGCTGTTTTTACATAAAGGGGAAACTTGCTTATCATCGCTTGATGGTGAAGTTGTACAGAAAAGACATGACGTACGAGTATTAAAGCAAATTTTCTATTCACTCAGACTTTAAAAGGAAGTGAATGCACTTATGACACGCCGCGCCATTGCCACGACTTCAATTAGAGAGAAAAATAACTATCCCAGTCCCAGTCTCCCTCTTTCATAAGGCATAAAGAAAATTCAACTTGAATAGTGTCGATGGAGTTTTATTTAACAAAAAGAAAACGCTAAGCACGACCCATATTGAATTAGAGTAAGATGTCAATATTACTACAGAATAACTGATAGTACAAGTTTATTACTGAGTCCTAATAGGTAATTTAGTATTTTCGTACATCATTATCATAATTTTATTTTTCCATGTCCCATATGTAATTTAGAAGTCAATGAAAAGAAAAGTCTGTTACTCTTGAGTTACTTAATACTATGATAGCTTACAATATTTATTTATATATTCAAACCAAAATTGCATCTGCAGGTATAAAGGTAAGATTGGTTGTCAATGCCCCACTTACCTAGAACTCCCCACATAAATAGGGATACGGGAGGGAGATCCCTCCATAACTCGGCCCGCGGACCAAATGCGAAACGGTGCTATTCGTAAAACGTACTTGTTACAAAGCAATAACATTATGTTTACATCGAACGGTTTTTGTTAACAACTAAAGGGAAACGTCGATCCTCGCAACTTGTTGAATTCCTTCAACAACGATTTGGTAAATGGACTATTAGGTTAAATTAATTAGGTTGTAAATTGGTTTGCTATAAACTTAGGTAGGTACCATGTAAACAAGATTTAGGCGAAGAGTATACGGAGGAAATTTTATTCTCTTCATTTATTTCTTTTATTGCTTACCTTGTTGTACTATTTATTACTTACCTATAAGTGAGAACAATCAATCTGTTTCCATACAGTTTCTGGGAAACTATTTAATTTTATACTTACCTTTTTACTAAATACTATTTTTTTTACTAAAAAACTTTTACTAAATAAGTCTGAATAATATCAAGTAAAAAAATAGATTGCATGTGTAACAGACAATCTTCACTTCTGGATAACGAACATCTATTATAGCGGTTTGGTTATACTTACATTTGCATATCAGCGTCAGTAAAAAGGAATTTTCGTAAAATTCAGTAAAGTTTGGAAGGTAGTTGTTGAAAATGACATGGCGGAAGGGGAGAGACGATGATTATATAGACAAAGTTTCAATGTTGGGGCTCGTTATACATAATGACGTCCGCGTCACTCGGCGGAGGACCCTCCACAACTCTTGTCTCAATGGCCCTCTTGCTCGATAAGCTCGCAAAAGTGGGTAATGGTTTTTCAAACATGGAAGTGGTTTATCTTACGACCCATCTAACGGCCAATAAAGCTGAACAAATCGTCGAAATAATAATTTAAAAGAATTCCATTTGTCAATGAAGAAGTGAAATTAGAATGCGGAGGGTATTTACTATTTCGACTGCAATTTTGTGTTTGAAACATTTTACCAGATAAGTTGTTCCAAAGCCGATAAAAAATATTTCTGTACATGCGTCGTGTTTTACTTATAAATGTTAGTTTTTACATTGTTATCAATAAAAAAGGAAAATATGAACATTCGGCTTTAGTAGGCACAAATGTAGACTGCCATTTCAAAATTTTCTTCTATAACGTAGGCTAGGATATTCTATATCAACATTTATTGTGGGACGGTTGCACCCGTGGGATTTAAAGTTTAGACGAAGAGGTAAAGGTTAGATGCAACTTGAATAGCAACTATTCCTATACTTAGGCAAGTTACATAATAGGTACATATCATACATATCGATCGATCCACCCGCAGTGCTATTTCGAAACGAAACTCGCAACTCACTTCGAATCGAAAGTCACCTCACTTGGCACGAGTTTGATATTAGAAATGAGATATTAATAGACTAATTAGACTATTATTTATTAACTGCAAGCCTTGCTTCTGTAGTTATCTAATTTTAATTTTCAATTGATAAAGTAACCGACAATTTCTAATTTTCTAATATCAAACTCATGCGAAGTGAGGTGACTTTCGAAGTTTTTTGAGAGATTCGTTTCGGAATCGCCCGGAATCGTGATCTTGGGGCGAAAACATTCAGGCGGCCTAGCATGACCACCGAAACGCAATATGAAGTAGCGATTATCTCGTTTAACTGTCAAAAGACAATGGATTTTGACAGTTGAGTGTCGATAAAACGTTACATCACAAATATACGCTATATTGTGTTTTGTCAGTCGAGCTAGGGAGGCTGAAGTAATTAAAGATAATTTGAAAAGAAAGAAAGTTACCTAATTAAAAATAAAAACAATTTGAGTAAAAGGACGTAGGCACTTTAATTATTATAAGTTTAAGTAACCGGAAAAATTCAAGTAATTTTACTTTCGCAGACAACCTTTTTAGATGTAACTTAATTAGAGTAATAATCTTGATGGTTTTTTGTTTCCTTCATCGGTTTGTTTTTCAACGCTTCAATAGTACATTATGAGACAAGTTAGCTTAGTGTGCAATAAGCAAGAGCTCACGAGTTTCATACGACGTTTTTCAACACATTTGCGAGGAAAAAACAAAGTATTTATCACACAGCAACAAATATGGCAAAAACAAAATATGATAATTATGGGAAAAGGCGCGCATGTTTTTTTTTTGTTTTTTTTTCACACGCCCAACGCAAGAATATTTTGCGAACAAAGGGGTGAGGAGCATACAGCCTACTACTAATACTTCAAAATTATAATTTTAAGTGACAAAATGCAAATATTTTAATATTTTATAACAAAATATTGTGAAATATGAATAACTTGATAATAATTATATATTTATTTGACTTAATTAAGGACTTACACATTTATTTATTCCAAAAATGTATATAAATTTTCAGCAGCATAAAACCTCTTTGTTGCCAAAAAAAATAACTGTATTATCCGGCTAAATTAGGAATGCTCTGTTTACTCGCATAGAACTTGCAGCTTACTGCAAGTTCTATGCGAGTAAACAGAGCATTCCTAATTTAGCCTTACCTTAGTACTAATTTAACTGTGTAGTGTTAATTCTATTACGAACTAGTGTTTTATATATTATTGCACGCGTTTTGTTATAGCTCGGTTTATGGCCCTAAAAGCGATGTATTAGGGCTCACTTTACGAGCAAGTGTGTTGAAAAATATTATTTATTATATTTAGTGCGAACATCGAATGTAATATCAATTCTTTGTATTCAATATCCTTACATATTATAAAACAAAGTCCCTCGCCGCGTCTGTCTGTCTGTCTGTTTTTACTAAATGATAGAGTGGTTGAGCAGTGGAAGTTGAGATTTTATATCAATTGGTAGAAATATGACGATAATTGTTGAAGAAGTCGGTAGAAATTAGGCCGTCTGGGAGCTTGCACCGAAAACGCTGCTTAATCTTTTGAGCTATAACAAAATGATGAAAGATGGAATTGTCCTCTTTTATAGGTCTACAAAAAAGTCCGCGATGGCATATATAAAAATGTTTTACATTGTTATGCTCTTCATCACCTTTAAAAAATAACTTTTGAATGAAAAGAAAATTGTCGATAAATCAACCTGCCCCCCAGCCCCCCTACTCAAATGGCCAACATTCTACGTTTTAAAGGTTCTCTTGCAAGTTTATTAGGTTAAAATTTTAGTAGGTCTATTATTTTGTTAAATTGTATTATTTTAATGTGTATGTTGCTGGCACACTGCCCTTCACATATATCTCCAGCTATCCAAAGGTTGTCTGGAAGAGATCGCTCTTAGCGATAAAGGCCTTTGGTCACCATAGTTTTAAGTTTTATGTTATTGTATTTCCTGTAATGTGTGTGTGCAATAAAGTGTTTTTCTATCTATGTATCTTACTTTTGATAAGCTCAAATATGAGCAATAGATCAAATCACATGTCTGTCGTATGTTAATCGCGAACTTTGATGTGTTGTATGGAATTGACAAGCTAAGGAACGTTAGTTTACTATTTATTTTTTAAGCTTCAAAAGTAAGCGTAGTGTTCAAAGATCAAACGCATAGAATTTTGAGAAATGTACGAAATTCATTAAGTACTGTAGATACATGAATTTCGTGCATTTTTTATAATATCAATCACACGACCCCTACTGCTAGGCAAGTCTTGAAATATTGTTATTTATTTTAACTTATCTTCGAGACAAAAACAAAAACACAAAGTTAGTTGCAAGCGTGAACTGCGCAAGTTTTAGGGCGTTATCGAGGAAAACAAACAAGTTTTTCCTTATAAGGCACAATAAATTGTGCACAATGATTTTATCTAAGTATACAACCAAACTATAAAAAGGTTTATTGAAGTTATAAAATTCCTCAGTACATAATAATTATCTGATAATTATTGACTGTTTAATTGGGTATTTTAGAGAAATTGAATTTAGAAATAAATGGTTAATGGTATCTAATAGCCAATTTAGTCCTTTAAGGCGCGGTGGTAGTGAAACTAGCGCTGCCTCTTCATTTATTTTTATTACTCGTAAACCAAGTTAATATTTGAAAAAAGCTCATGTATAGTAATTTCTTAAATTGTCTCTAATATTTTTTGAATAACTCTTCAACAGTTATCATTCATTCTGTAAGTTTAAAAATCCATAATTCCCAAAAGTGGCCACTTTGAGCTAAAATGGATTTAAAGAAAAAATTAAAGCTGTTGAAGAGTTATTCAAAAAATATTAGAGACAATTTAATAAATTATTACATGAGCTTTTTTTAAATATTGACTTGGTAAACCAAGTAATAAAAATAAATGTAGTGGCGGCGCTAGTTTCACTACCTACAGCGCCTTAAGTGTACCAATTTAGATAATTGTATGTTATACGTACGTTTTCCATACATAGACTTAAAAAGATACTTGCTTACTAATCAAAAAGTTGTCAAGTCACTTAAACTTAAATTTACAAAAGCAACGCTTGATAATTCTAGTAGCTTAGCTATCCCAATTTCTTTTAAACGTTCATGACCTTATTAAAAGCAGAGCGTTATAAATCTAACGAATGAAAATTCTTATCCATAAATATCAGAGAAGGTGTTCAACTTCGCATTTTAATGTCAAATTTGTCCAAAGTTAGTGTATGTTTGGGAAGATTTTTTAGAATAACGCGGCAACATTGCCGGTCCCGCGCTTCAGTGGCTCGGCCGACGACGCCGGCCGGCGGGAGCACCCAATGAAAAATTAGAAAAGTTTTTCACGTTCGCAGAATATTCAAGTTGCTCAGTGCTGCCGTCAACTTCGAAAGTTGCCGGATTTAAATTTATCTGCGTTATTATGAGGGTAACTTCTTTGTTTGAGTTGTGAGAAATTAATTTCGACCGTTTTATCTCCCAGCACCATCCTAATTTGGTTAAGATTAAATTATTTGTTTAAGTGACGCATTAGCTGCGTAATCTTTGCGCTTAACCGGGATTTGGGTCGACCACCAGAAATACCAACATTTACTCAAAGGTGTTCACTCACATACACTGAGTACCTATCGTATTATAAAGTATTCTAAGTAAAAATAGTTAAATAATAATTTATACACTCATTAAAACATAAATAAAAGATGTGAAAAAACATTGTCGTAAGTATAGTAAGTTATATCTTATTTTATAAATAAATAAACGAATATCACAATTTTTTATGCCTTTTGGTGAATACACACAGGTTTGTAATCACAAAGGTGAGAAAATGATTAGACGTGAGTTTAGAAATTGTACGATGTACGTGGCGGGTGCAGCGCCGGACGCGCGGCTTCCGACAGCGCGGGTCGCATCTTCCGACATTTCCGCGCCCCAGAATCACTTTTCCCCCGCTTCATTATTCGGGTCCCAGGTCGGGGAGGCAAGGAGGGTGAGGGCAGTGTTGCCACATTTAAGCCGTGTGTCAAACGAGGTGAATTATCAAGGTTAGGTGTACAACTTTTGTGCGCATTATGAGGAGCTCGCGTAGCGCAGTGGTAATAGCGCCTGGCCCAGCGATTGCGGAGATTAAGCAACTTTCGCAAGGGTCGGTCATGAGATGGCGACCAAAAATTTATTATCTCGAGCTCCTCCGTGTTTTGGAAGACACGTTAAGATGTTGGTCCCGACTGCATTTGCAGTCGTTAATCCCCACGAATCCGCATTGGGCTCGCGTGATGGGTTATGGCCCATCCTCCTTATCCATTCATAAGGAAGGCCTGTGCCCCAACAGTGGGAACATTAAAATGACTAATGGTCATGAGTGGCATTCATTGCATACGGCTGCTCTGTTTGCACTTTTCCTATCCAACAAACAATGTCTTTCTTACAAAGCTTATATATATTCAAAGGGCTTTAAGTTTTGATAGGGCTAAAAATATCGTTTTAAATATAAACTGAACATTTACATTTGACTTTGTCTTATTTATTCAAGTTATAAAAACAAGTGGGAGAAGTTGTTGGGAGATGTGGCAGCCCCAGGGCGCGGGCGCGGGCGCGCGCGGGCGGCCTGCGAGCCGCCCGGCAGTCCGCGAGCGCGCCGCGGCGGCATCGCTCCGCGACTCTCCGCTCCCGCCGCCCGCCCTCAGGTACGCTACGCACGGCACACGCGCCACCCTGTTGCGCATTGCACGACAATGTTTACCTCACCGAACACTTTTTGCACACTTAACGCTTACAACTTCAGTGATTTGGCGCGAAATATGTTTTTACCCTTTTTATCGGGTGATTCTTGCATTGGAATGCCCAGGATCAATTTGTATGTACCTATATTTTGCAATTATTTCAAGTTTATCGATTTATCGGAAGCGATAATTTTCAGTAGGCGGAATCTAGAATTGAAAAAAGAAGATATTATATATTTTTACAAATGCCTAAGTCAGGTAACCAATTTTTATTTGGTTTTCTGGCTAGATTTTTCATGAATATTTATTACAAGTAAGTAATTAGTTGTTCAAAGCTCTTTATTACTTTGTAATAATTTGGGATAAAAGCAAACCCACAAGGTGGCTCAGAATATATTAATATTCCGGGCTGCGATGATGAATGGTAATTTTATTCAAAAGTCTCCATTGTGGCCAATAAAAATGTAACGACTATTCCATTTTTGTACTGAATTTTTATGCGGATTTAAATGTTTCACTCGGAGTGAATTTAAAAGTAGAATATAAAAAAATAAAAACATCATTTTCTGTAAATATGAACAGCAAACATCAAAGCCTTAGACGGTTTGCCTTTTATATTAACTTTCTTCCTAAACTACTTCTATATATTTTTTGATATATAGAATTGAATAAATAGAATATTTGATAGCTTTCTATTGAATTTTTAGATTTTAGCATTCACAATGCTATTTTTATATTATAAGTTACTTAATATAATTGAAAAATACTAGAAAAAATCGACTCACCCGTCCCGTCTGAGCTGCTACGGGTGAGTCGATTTTTTCTAGTATTTTTCAATTATATTAAGTCACTTAACAATAGTTTTCTGCTTGATTATTTCTATATTATAATTAATGCGGCTATTTTTAAATATATTTTTCATCGTGAATAGCGAAAAGGCTTTTGAAAACCCATATTTAAACTTAGAGAGAAAGTACTTATAGTTATTATAAGAATGTAAAAGGTAAATTCTACGATATGATTATCTTATTTTAATTAAATCTTCAAAAGTTTACTACAGTGAAATCTATGGTTTAAAATTGGGTTTCCATTAATGACGATCTAACTGTTAATAGGACTCAAACTTGGACAAATTAACCACGACTCAAAACATTGAAAATTACAGTTGAAACAAAGTTTTAGTTTGTTATTAAAGTAAGTTGGATATCTAGAATCACCTTCAGAATATATAATTAAGAACGTTTAATGGCTGTTTGCATACCCAAAGCCGATAAACGAACTAATAAAATCACGCCATCAGTCACAAACTGATATTCTGTTCGAAATCCGTTTTGCGCTATGGAGCGATTCTATGTTTGAGCAGAACTAAGTTTGATAAAGCGACATACGGGATACGTGGTGCATCAAACAGCTGTTTATTTTTTTTAATATCATCATATTTGACTTCATGTATACTACTATGACTATAAATGACTATTTGGAAATACTACAATAATTAATTATTATATAAACCATGACGAAAACATACTTGCATATCGTTAGATCGATAAAAGATGTATGGTGCTTTCTTTACTCATACATCCTCTTTACCATGTTTTATGCAAATAAAGATGTATGATTATGATTTATGATGTAATGTCTGAAATAATGGTCTACAAACGTATCCGATTAAACGGACCTGTAAAACAGATTGCTGTGTGGACGGGCAGTAATAATTTTGCGCTAATATAAAATACTAAACCCTTTTTCCTGAAGTACCCATTTGTACAGCTGAAATAGTGGAGGATCATGTCTACTCATGCAAAAAATTACGGGTATCAAAACCCTTCCAAAAAGCATGCAAATAATTTGACAAGGGAGGGATCAGTTATGACGAAGGTATGAAATTTCGGCCGTCACTTCGGCCTTTGGGCCGTTTCCCAAACTGTCTTAAGTCGTTTATTCATTAGTCACTATAATCGCCCTGGAGTGGCCCTCCCCATGATTGCATCATTAGTACTCGCTAATTAAGAAAAGTCATGCAATGTTTTGTGACAACAAAATGTTTTACGCGTAATCTTTACCCTTCTTGAATTTTAATGAGAATTCCATGAATGCAATAATATTTATTACTAATACGAGTAATAAAATACGAGTAAACATGAGCAACGAACGCTTCTCCGCTACGTTTCCATACAATATTCATTTTGTTGTTGGTATTAATGTAACAACAAAAATAAAATAAAACTAATAGGTATCTCAAACTAATGTGATTTTTGGTGGTGGGACCTTACGTCATTTTGCAATACAGACCTGCTAAAGAAATTTAAAAAAAATAACTAATCCTTCTTCTCAATACAATGTTTCTTGTGGCCTCTAAATGTAGATTTGCAACCATTTTAACGCCCATAAGTTACTTGTAGTAGTTATCTTGGTTACTGTAGTCTTGTATTTATTTTATTGTGGGTTTGAAAGTTTTTGGCATTGTCGCATCGTATTGCAACATAATTACGAATTTCAACGTTGAGCGCATTGAAATTC
The DNA here is from genome assembly GCA_950108535.1 of Agriphila straminella. Lineage (NCBI taxonomy): Eukaryota > Metazoa > Arthropoda > Insecta > Lepidoptera > Crambidae > Agriphila > Agriphila straminella. The sequence goes on along the minus strand of OX467306.1, from coordinate 3,977,505 downwards.
AAGTAAATTGGTCACTTTTGCTCTTATGCACTCGCGATGCGCTTGAATAACATATAGAATCGATTCTCAGAGGTTGATGAAAAATCGTATTTTTTTATCGCAATCTTTTTGAACAAATATCTCTAAAACGTGACGTTTTTGACCCTATATGTCCACAGTCGGAAAATACAAGTTTCATAGTGCTACGCGATTTTCAAAAGAAAAAAATGGCGGACGAGGACTATACTCCAAACTCCACACACACATAATACTCCAAAGGAAAAAATTCCAACCCCCGTCCACTAACCCTAGTTTAGGCTCCAGATCAAACACTCGAAGCACTTTATGATGTAATATGCTGTTATGTTGTTATTTGTGTGTGATGAAATAAATGTCTTTTATTTTATTATTTATTTATTACTAACCTGACTACCGACTAGTTTATTTGCCACTCGTTATTATATTGATTTCTGTAATAATGTTAAAAGCTCATTAAATCCATCAGGAATGCGTGTTTTCAGCTATCGTATGTTATTAAACACCGTTAATTTTGGCGGGTATATTTTCCAGTTCACCATAATAATAATTATAGTTGAAACTACTTACTTATTAAACGCGATAAAAATTTACAATTCAGAAATTTCAGTATAATGATTTGAATAAATCTTTTTCCTTTGTCTCTCAGGGAGGGCCACTCTCAGAGCATTGTTAATCCGGCGTATTATGTTATGAATACAGAAGCTATTTCATTATTAATGTTACATTGAAAAGCGTCTATCCTTGATTGAAAATCAATAGATAGGTAGGTATTCATTATTCATAAACATTATGTTTACCTTTCAGTGACGTTAACTTCGCTAAATATCAATGTGTCTTCGCTTTTACTATGTAGAGCTCATTAAGCGAACATAATTAATGATTCACAACCTAAAATAAATGACGATCGCTTTATATATAGCTCAGCTGCTCGTCAATAGGTACGAAAGTAAGAGTGGGGGAGAGACTCTTGAAAATTGTTTCAATAACTTAATTAATGAATGAGATATTCTATCGTTAATTTATAGAAATCAGTTTGATAATTATTGCGACTAAAGGGGTCTTACTGAAAGCCTACTTGTCAAAACTATAATCCCATATTATTTGAGCGTTGTATTTGAATTAATGGCAGAAGCTTTTGAACTATTGAGCTGAATTAAATGAGAACGGTGAATGTCAGCCATGTGTTATCGAACATGAATATTATAATATAAACATCGACATCGTTATTACAATCAAAATCGATTCTAACAATCACACAACAGTTTGTGTTACATTACGTAGTAGTAGTAGGTAACAATTATGTTGTGTAGATTTTTGATTTGTTCTTTGTTCACAACCCGCGAATGTTCCGTTACAATCAGGTTAACCCAACTTTTAATAGCATAAGTCAAGATAAGTTTTCACAATGAAAACGGAAAGTTTCAGAAGCATTCTTCATATCGCTCGCACAAACGTAATCACGCTGGAAGTGGCAGGCTTATAGGGTCTACTCTGAAAACAAAACGGACGATTATCGGAGGACGTCGTCTGTTCCGCTTCACGACATGACATACCTTAAATAATAATGCTTAACGACTTCTCAACGAACATCGCCCGATTGTTTCGAATTCTTTTTCGTAGTATAGGCCCTTAGCTCCTCACGTACGATACCGGTATGCCTGACTCGTTTTAATAAGGAAAAAGTAGCAAAAGAGTTTGCAGACGTAATGAAGTCATGAGTAGGTATTTTCCCTGACAAAATAAATATAAATGCTATTGCGCACTTGAAGTTAAATGCTTGATATGATTTAAGATTTGTATAAAGAATTTTAATAATTCTTACTACGGTTTGAGTTAAGTAGGTAAGTACCAAATGTTTTTATAATAGCAAGCTGTTGTTTATGATGTTACTCCTAGATTACTAACATCATAAACGTTTGTTTCTACGAATTTTCCGAAAAAATTACTTTCCATACCTACGTGTCCAATCCAAACAGCTGCAGCTTATGGAGTTTTGTATGGAAAATCGTTTTTTTTTTTGTCTTTTTCGGAAAAGTCGTAACAAACGTTGTTGTTTTTTATGATGTTAGAAATCTACTCCTGCGAGGTTGTTGGTGTTGGTGGTTTACAAATAACTCTGTATAAGCAGTTAAGGTAATTAAAGGTACTTAAGGTAATTTCACAACGTTAATAACTATATAGTGGTATTGAAAAAAATGATATAGAATATTAGGCTGATTAGCATTATAGTCGCATCATAAACAAATCCGAAACATAGAGACCAATCTATAAGCATTAGTTTACGATAACTATTAGTAACTTTAATAGGTATATTCTTTCGATTACCTACACTATGTAGGTACTTTCAGTGTTCTTACGTACGTACAATATATCAGTATCGTATGTAGGTAAATCTGTTCAATGTTTGTACATACAATAATATTATGTCTCCTTTATGAATCTAAAGAGTAGCTATACCGATTTTGTGCAGTCAGCATCCCTCGATAAGATTGGAAAATTCCAATAACTCATAGTGATATCATAAAAGCAAAAGTCTTCTGTCTGCCTCGAAGCTATTCATGTTAAAGGTATTAGAGTTAGCTTGAAGCCTGAAAGCTGAGGGTAATATAAGGCTACAATTTTATCGAAATTGAAGGACTTAAAAGAGACGCGACGGAGAAATTATCCACTTCATTCTAACAGCTATAATTTTTAACGCAACTGTCTTTATAAAGTTCAAATACGAATTCGACCCTAGTTTATTTTTGTTCAAATTCAGTGGAAACAAAACACTGTCACTTTGTTAAGCTGTGTCATTTTGACTGTCAATTAAGGACGGCACATTTCATTATGTAGCTACGGGAATTGTTAGATTTATTGAATTTTGTAACTTTCTTCAATTGGTTTATCCCGTAGAATTTCGTTAATTAATGATGAATATTATATGATGTTACACTTTTGAAACACAAGAGTCCATCAGTCAATTTTGTTTTTTTTTCATTCTGTTTAATGGCAAGAAAGGTCAACAGAAGAGCCCCGACGAATTAATGATAGATGCTTCAAAGCAAAATGGCTTATTTTATTTAAGGAATTATTTATATTTTCAGCCATTTATTGTCTGTCATAGGTTCTCTAACTTTATTGTATTTGAACATAATTTCGAGAATTCTAAATAAATTCGTTTTGGAGTAGGTACGCCAGAAAGTGATTTGATGTGCGTATGTGGTATATGTATACCGGGTGTAACAAGACCCTCAACGAAGCCAGGTCTACGTATTCGGCCCATCATCAGGGCCATTTCTGTTCAAAATTATTGCTGGGAAATGATTTTATTTTTTTGTTTTAAAAAGCATTGCATACATTACCACGCAATGTAACGCGTACAAAAGGCCGCACTTGCGAGTGAATGCTACAAAGCTGCGTGCAGCCGAGTTAAAAGGCAACGTTTATGTGCGTGTTTGAAGCCATTGTTTGTTAAGAAATACATAAAAAATTAATAATGTTTATGTAGACATAAATTTTTAAATAACGAATAAAATAAGATTTCATAAAAAATTTGAAAAAAAATAATTTGACTTTGACCTTCAATAACTTCGTAGGTATTGGTTTCCCAGGTATAGTCTAAAAGACAAAAATGATCCTGGTGATGGGTGGAATGCGTGAACTTCGGCTTCGTTGAGTGTCTTGTTACACCCGTTAAGTGTGTGGTATATGTATATAATTTGTGGTATTTTGTATACCGACGTCCTAATACATTTAGGTACTTTGCAACCGAAAAAAAGCGCGTTATTGTTAAGAAAACGTAACTAATGTAACTGTTACCGACCAGCAACTTTACAGACTCTTTGGATTTCTCTTTAGTCTACCTTAAAAAATCTAAATTTCAGTGACATCATTTCATTAAACAAAAAAACCGGTCAAGAGCGAGTCGGACTCGCGCACCGAAGGTTCCGTACCATCATACATAACAGACCATACAACAAGTAACTGTGCATCATAATAAATACACTGCAGAGCTGTAGAATAATAACATTATTGTTGCAGTATGAGGTCAGCACCATCTCTTGGCCGATAGTGGAACAATTTTTTTTCTTAGGCCAGCGCCATCTCTTGACCGATAGTAGAACTAAATAAATTTTTCTCAGGTCAGGGCCATCTGTTGACTGGTAGAGGAACTAAATAATTTTTTGTTTGTTTTTTGAATTTCTAAAAAAGTGTGTTATATTGAGACATCGTTTTATTTTTCCTGTAATCTTTACATAAACTACTATCACATAGAATTATTTCAGATTTTTCTCTTTGCAAACTTCGGAGATAAAGGGGGGGGGAACGGTATTTTTTTTACATTTTTCATCATAAGTCGAAAACTATGCGGCCTAAAAAAAAAGAATAAATTGTTTTAAAATGTGCAAACAGCGCTCTTTTATATGATACCTAACATGCCCTAGTCGCCCTACTTAAAAATTTTAAGACCCCTTTTCAGTCCCTGTTGTAAAAAAACTTTTTATTTTTTCTTATTTGCAAAATAGTTGGACAAAGGTCATCTTTAACTATTCCAAATTTCAAGTTGTTACCATTAGTAGTTCTCGAGATATCCAGCTGTGACAGACAGACAGACAGACGGACTTAGTCACACCATAAGGGTTCCTTTTTACCATTTTGGTACGGAACCCTAAAAACTAAGCTGAAGCAGTTAAAAAAACACTTCAATACCAGAAAAAAGAGCGTTTTAGTTGCTCGAGCCCTATCCTCAACAGTAACCTATAGCAATTGAGTGAGAGAAATTGAGCACGAAGAGGATAAGTATATTGTGAGTAATAGGTGACTATTATGATACTAGTGCTATAACTATCAAATGCAATCATTTATTCCGAAAATAACATTTTGCGAAAAACACCGTTATAGGCACTATTTCTAATAATCTACATTATTTGTTTTGGTTCGGTCGTTATTGAGTGAGTGTTAAGTTTAAAAACTCATTATAAAGCACATGATATTTGCCTCAAGTTTTTTCATTAATCACGAAAGTAAAAAATTAATAGACTGTGATATTTCAAAGCATTTTTTTTTCATAAGTTGATTCTTCTGTCAATAGCTGGACGTTACATGAATATTAGAGGGATACCTGTGTCTGGCGCTGGACAGGGGTTGATTTATTACAAGTGCGAGTGAGATACGGTTATAATTTTGCCTTCGTGTACGCAATACATATTAATCACGAGGGTCCATGAAAAAAGATGTACAAATAGTGCGTACCTTGCCAAATGGCGATTCATGGCTTATTTTTTGCAACTAACCTCGGAATAAGTGAAAATTAAAAAAACCTATATTGAAGTAGAGTTCTTATTGTAATTGTTCTTGTGAGTAATGTGAACGAGTTTTATTGCGTAGTAGGTAGTTCTATCGCAACACGCATACAACTATTTTTAGTTTTCTCATTAACCCTTACCACTTTATAATAAAATAGCGTAAAATATACGTTACCTTTGAACCCTTCATCAGTCATAATTGTACAATGGCTTATCGTAATCGGCCCATAAATTACGTTTTAATACCTCGCTCTAATAGGCTTTCATTACGGTAAGTTTGCAGGAAATATTGTAAAAAAACCCTTTTTATTTGCAGGGGTGGAAACTATAAAAAGTTATAGTACCAACCAGTAGTAATACGAGTAGTAGCAATAACAGTAAGAAGTTTTTAGTATCACTAAACTTTGGGAAATAGATATAATGGAAACCATGAAAAAACTTTGCTGAAACGTATTTTTTAGGTTTGTCATGAAAGATGTTCGAATCTAACAAAAATGCCCAGCCATTGTTTTACATTTAAATGGGACTTGAAAGGTGCTTTTATTTGACGTTAATTGAATTCCACCTAAATACCCATCCAAGGTTGGATGAAAGAACGCAGTTTATTGCGTACTCGCGACGCGTTTGTCTTGTTACCGAAACGTTGTCTTTGTTCACAACAATTAACCGCGTTCGATACGTAAATTACTTTATGTTCACTCGTAAAACAATTTGTGGTCGCATATGCTATGAATTTTACAAGATTGTAACAATATAGGACGTGTTGTAAAATTATCAGGGGGTCTATTACGAAAAGTTTAACGCGATACACGCAGCTGCGTCCGTGCTTCGTTATGATTGTTTCCTATTACAAAGCACTTGTGTATGCGATATCGCAAAGTGATTGCGTCAGTTTGACTGTTTCTTTCTAGCAGATTCAACATCATTCGTTCAATAGTCTATGGGCTACGATAGACAAAATGAAAATCTTTGTCATAGCTACAACCGACGAACTGCGGACGACTATCGTGACCAAGTGACTGCGTTACGCAATTGCGTATGTTATTTTTGTAATAGGCCCCCAGTACCTACCTATTACAAACTTGATAAGGAGAATTTCCCATGAAACTATGTATACCTATATTGATATCGGGACAATTTGAAGGCAAAACTTGTAGATAGATTTGTTCACTAAAAAACTATTTGTTAAGTAGGATAGATATTATGTCCTAAATAGATTCGAATATTATCTTTCTTTAATTGAAAACATGTGTGGTTTTTTTACCTTAACTCTACTAGATTGTACCTAGTCATCATCATCAGCCTATTATCGTCCACTGCTGGACAAAGGCCTCTCTAAGTGCACGCCGCCGAGCACAGATTTTGCCAGCCATCTTACGAAGATCGTCACTCCACGATTGATAAAATCTTGAAAATTAAACAGAGAAAACTTTATCTTGTACTTATGCTATTTAAAGTTGGGTTAATCGGATTGTAACGGAACATTCGCGGGTTGTAAACAAAGAACAAATCAAAAATCTACACAACATAATTGTTACCTACTACTACTCCGTAACGGTTCTTTTTGCCAACAACGCCATCTTAGTCTTCCCGCGGAGTAGTTTTTCTAGGTCTCGGTTTTCTGGGTACGTTTTCGGTCGTGTTGAACTTCTTGAAATGTTTTATAGCATTCATAACCATGTCCTTAGAACAGTTTAAATGCTTTGCGATTTTTCTGTATGACCAACCTTATGAAAGTTCAAAATAATCTTTCTCGTGGACGAATCGCAACTCTTGTTTTTTCCTATAAAGATTGGTTTGAAATGTATTAATTTTAATACAATTTTTTTTAAGTAATTTCGACGTTTCATGCAATACGCGGCAAAACAAAGAAAAACAAAATTTAGTTCCTATATTCTTTTATTAAATGCAGAACACAGCTATTAGCTGGCCAGTACTTTAAAAAATGTGTTACATTCCGATAGTGAGCAGTGTCACAAACTACAACTTTTTTGTCCCTTATTTTAAGAATAGAAAGCAAAGTATGATTTAGTTTGTCAATTACATTACATTTTAATTTGGCTAATGGTAGTACCATAATCAAGTTTATTGTGACCAATTAGGGGGTGTCTCGAATTATGTGTTCACCACCTTCTCAAGAGAAAATAGTGGCCACTCTATTATTTTCCATACAAAAGAGTATTTCTGAAATATATTTTTATGGTAAATTCAGGTCAATTCAATCTGATTTTATTTGAATTTGATTTTGTTCGAATTGCGGACTTTACTGTCGAATTTACTGTATAATCTCTCCTATTCACCTTTAAAATTGAAACTCCAATTTGATTCTATTCTAACCGATGCACTACGAATACGAAATTTTGTATAGTAAAAATTGTAAACACAGTTTCCAAAATGACCATGTACAGCTTTCGACAAATGTTAAATAAAAAAAACATATAGAATTATCATAAAAATACCTTTAAGAAATTAGCTCTTTTGTATAGAAAATCTTAGAGTGGCCCCTATTTTCTTTTGAGTAGTATTTTATATACTCACGAATGAGTGTATTTCATATTAAAGACATAACATCATGCCAAAGAAGAAACTTACGTCTCACTTTACTGTAAGTATTAATGAGAACATGACTCCGAGCCATTTCAAAAGATCACAAACTCGTCTGCGATGGAATACCCACGCAATCGTAAGTGTCGGGAAAACTTTACAATTTCTTTAATTAAGATTAACTTTGACTTTTTGACCTAAGAATTGTTGAGAACCCAAACATAGGTACTAATAATGGTACCTATTAAAAACTTTTCTTTGCCTTTAGAAGAAAAGTCTTAACTAAAAGCTTTTTCACTAATTTTGTCGGTCGGTTTCAAGCTCGGTGCGTGTTCAGCAATCATAATAATACGATGTTTATTTGGTAAACAGTATTACTTAAATTTCCACCGAATATATTTAGAATGGCGCCTCGGGTCACCCTTATCGAATTGATCGACGCAAGTTCGTCCAAACAATTTTGTTGGAACAACTCTAGGGATTTTATCAAGACGTGTTTTTCTATTTATACTTTGTTGAATTCTTCATTTAATTTCAGCACTTTGTTTAAAATCACATCTATTTTCTGTGTTGGGATCAGAACATTTTATTCAATTATATTAAAAGGGCAAGCATTTTTCAACAACACAGTCTAGTCTATTGTAATGAAATGAATGGCACCTTTCTCCAAGTGTTACTACTCCAGTCACGTAATATTTGTCTGAAAAACGACTGAAAACTATTCGTGCTTGTGAAAACGAAGCTTTAAATAAACCAGAAAGATTAATTGACTGTAGACGTTGATGCATCAATGTTGTATGTAATACTGAAAATGTAATAAAGAAAAATTAATAAAACGACTTGCGAGTCGTGTTGTGAGCATAAATAAGTCTATGGTTGTAAAATACGGTATTTCTACGATCGATGTTCATTTATTTTTAATGGTGTCCGAAGGTAAAAAATGATTGAGGTAGCAATTCAAACTACGAAAACGTAATTTATCTTTAATTAAATTAATACTTCGGTCTCTGTTACTCTAATTTACAAATGATAATAGGCATCAAAACGATAAATTATACATCACCTCCTTTCATTAACTAATCATTGCGTGCTCAATGTTTTACATATCTTAAAACTCAAAGTTTGCCCTTTTCACGCATAAAATATTAGTCATAAATAAACTAGAGCTCGATAAACTGTAATTGAAGCACGATCTTTATCTTTAACTTTCAGTAATTGGTACTTAGGTGTTTGAGAGATCGTGCAATCAATTCAATAACTTTACAAGGGTGCATCGCGTCTGTCATAGCATAGGCCTTAAAACCTGGTAATTTAGAAAATTATGCGTGTTTCATGGCTGACGGATAAAGAAACTCAAGGGAACGCCAGTCCTTTATTCGTGTAGAAATGACAGCGGGTTGAGGGGGTGTAGGAAGGAATGTGACCCCACCTAGGCTAGGTCACGGGGATCTTAGGTTAGGTGGATGCCTTGTGGGTAATGAAGGTAATGGGGAAAATGGCGTAATACATACATATATTGCTATAGGAATACTTTGAATCAATTTGCGGCGTCATAATCGCGTATTAAACGAGTTCGTATTCGAGCTTTGCTCATTGTTTGGATTCAACGGCGGTTGATCATGATTCGATTAGAATCCATAACCGCTTGATATTCCCTGCTTAAGGTGAGCGGTTCCATTTAATTCGAATTGCCTTTTGCTATATCAATTACATAATTTCGTTTACCTTCTTTTTCCATTGCGTGCTATATTTAAATTTAAGAACCACCTTTTTACCTAATAGGTTCTATTGGTTTGATCCTTCTTTACTTACTTTTAATGAAAAATTACTTTTTAAAGTAAACTGAAAGCAGCGGATGAGAGGAAACAACTTCAAGTTGTCGTAATCTTAATAAATGTTGTTGACAAAAATCGTTTAAAGTAAGCACATGTCATGTATCTCGACTAAGCTACGTGTAAAATTGCTCTTCCCTTAAAAATACAAAGTCGGCTGTAGTGAGATGCGATGTTGGCAAAGTGAATTTTTCGGCAACAAAGTTGAAAGTCGTGTAGCTGTAAAGTTATACGTTTTTAAGCGCCTTGTATTACTTTCATAGACATTATCATACGTGTTGCATCGAGTGTGAAATACAGCTTTTATCTCTGAATTCGATAGATTCAAGAGCCTTGCCTATGCGAACGAACTGCGTTGAAAGAGAGCTTTGTGATTGGTTCGTCTGTTTTACGTACGACGATGTGATTGTTAGTTGGGACGCTGTGAGTCCGCGGACACTGTGATACCTCATAGTAATGTTTGTGAATACGGGTGCGTGAATAATCTTTAAAGTGGACAGCTAGGACACGGTGTATGGAAAGTACATATTATATAGAAAATCACATTAGATATTATGCTTTTAGCAAAATTTTCAGTTGATTTGTACTTGGATAACGTGTTTGTTATGGTTTTTGTCGTGTAGGCAATGTAGGTATCATAAGTTAGGGTGCAATAGCAATATCCGATTTCTTGGTTACCTGAAGTAAAAACTAATTAAACAAAAACGGTGTTATTACAAAAGACTTTTTAAACGTCTGTTTAACTAAGACACTGTTTAAATGTGACGTTGACACTTATTTGACAATATTGTTTGAAGGAGACAGTATCACTTTTAACTCTTTAACGCCCGGAAAAAAATACAACAATAGATTTCTATTGTTGTTTGTGCCCGATAGGGCACAGCGGGCGTTGACGAGTAAACAGTGTCTAAGTTAAACAGGTGTTTCAAAATCTTTTGTAATAACACCGATAATGATTGCAGTATAAATGTACTAAAGAGTAGGGTGCGATTCATCAATGACAATCAATGTATCATAATCATAAATCATTTATTCTCAAATTCATTTCGATCACTTCAACAATGGACAATATTTGCTTTAAAACTAGGTTAGTATGCATAAACAAATAAATAAGCAATTAGTTTCTATATAATAGGTACTAAATAATATGACATTCTGTTTAGCTACACATAAAATTACAAATATAGTTTTATTTAGGTAGGTAGGTAGGTATAAAAGCTCATGCCAATCAAATCTATCTAAGTTCCATCATAACGTATACGTAACGTTCCATACGATCCATTATAAAGGTTCGAAAAACAATGTACTAATCACTCCGGTCTGCATGAAACTCAGTGTTTTACAGATATGATATGAAAATGCTCCATTGTCACAAATGCTTTTAAAAGATAACAATGATACTCGTATAGTTGATTTTCATTTGGCGACATTCAATTTAAAAATTCTTAAAAGAAACAGAACTTTCTGAATTGCAAAATACTGGGAGTGTCTGGAGGAAAGTAGAATTTGAATAGTTGTAACTATACCTAAAGTCGGAATCTCGTAATTTTTTACTCTTTTCACGAGTGGTATCTGAAGATATATTATTTTGATTATATAAAATACTAGCGACGCCTGCGACTTCATCTGCGTAGACAGATTTTTTTGTTTATCCCTCGGGAACTGTATTTTTCTGGATCTTAGCTTTAAGACTTTTTCTGTATCCCTGACAAACAAACAGACTTTCGTATTTATATTATTATGTAGGATTGGGATAATTTTGTTATATTTCTTTTTTTGGTAGTGACATAATAGTACTTATACTTAAAAGAATTGGCTAATTGCAGGTTTCACATAATGGGGTTGGTAAACTTTTCCAAAACTGTTGTGAATTATATATTTTCTGGTAGCTTTTGGCTTTGGAGTCAGGAATAATAAATTGCGGAATTGTATAATGCTTCATTTTAATTTAAATAAGAATTAAATTTTTTAATTTACAGCATAGTACAATAAATCACTATTACGGCTGTATGCGTAGGTTATGCCTTTGCTCCAAAGAATTTCTATGTTGTTGCTCAAAACAAAAAAAACAAAGGTATGATTACTCTTTGTCACTGTCTGTCAAATCTGTGAATCAGTTTTTTAAATCACTAAAAGCAAAGGAACTTCGTGTTCAGCCGTATGTTTGATATTTTATCGCGATAATATTATAAAAAAATATATTTAGTTAACAAGGTAATATAAAAAAATCATAATATTATTTTCTTTATTATAATCATAATCATAATCATCATTTATTGCAAAAATATGGTACAACAAGATGTCAAACAGAAATATCCGCATATTTTACCTTTGGAGGCATGCAATTTAAAAAGAATTTAACGCTGGTATTTATCAAAAGTATTAGGTTAACATTACGAAAATAAAGAATACATGCCATTTAAAATTATTAGAAAAAATACAATTCATTAAATTATTCCATACTTAAATAATGTCAAAATTAATAAAAATAAAAATAAATCACCTATACAACAAAATTCATCAAATTAATAATTTCAATAACATGTCGATAGAAAATCATTATACTTACATTAAATTATTATTTTATAAACATGTCACCAACTTTATAAAAATTTTTGTCCTTAAGCCATGTCAATAATTTCGATTTGAATAATGTACTGGGTAACTCCTTTATAACATTTGGTAAAGCATTAAAAATTTTTACACACATACAATTACACTGTTTTCGGTAAAACGCTAATCTTGGCATATTATTATATATTAACCTATTAGGGTTACGCACATTTCTATCATTAAAATTATTTCGGGTTTTAAAAAGTTCTAAATTGTTCTTTACAAAACTTGCTATTCTTCAAACTTGTGCTATAAAAAAAAAATGAAACAATTCTCTTCGAAAAAGTTTACCAACCCCATTATATTCTTTTGTTGTTGATTTAAAAATTTAAAGCCCACTTTGACCTGCTTTGGATAACCTTTTTGGCTTCTAGAAAATTTATTTGAAACTCAGATTTGATAACAGTTTTTTGACTTCAAATACAGATAAGTACTCTCAAGACAGATGATTGATGATATCTGTATAGATTAGAGACATGTAAAGAGCAGAGAACATCACGCTCAATCAATCAATAGCCTCAAGTTTTCACATATAGATTTAAAATGTGTGTCAAACCTGTGAGTTCTATTAGAGTCCCATTCGATTGGGTTCCGTGGGTGCCTGCAGCGGTAATGGAATGTGACGCTCCGATTGATCTCCGGCCAGCAGCACTGATTGGGCTGACGTTCGCAGCCAATCAAACCACTCTCAACTCTGTCTGTACAAACACCCTGCTTTCTAAATCTAACGACGTCTTTTTCGTATTTGAGTCAATTGCGCCAATCTTTTATTTAAGAAATTATTGGGTTGCGATTGACGAGGTAAAACGTAGCTTCAAAGAAGCGGGGCCGAGGTTTTATTAACGTTTCAGTTTTTTTTTGCCAAATTCCTTTGTACATTTTTGCAAATTATCCATACATACACGGTATTCTAAGACATAAAGAATACATACATGGAAATATAATTAAAATAGTAGCTGCTTGAAATAGATAATCCTAGTTACATAGTTATATTTTGTTTCATCATCAATCCACATGCATGAGTAAACTAGCTCGAAGAGGCCTTGTCAACAAATCGTAAAAACTACATAACTATTAACTACTACTATTTGTCATTGCCGACTGATAATCTGGTGGCAGTAAATCGTTAATCAATACTGTAATCTGATAACTACAGGACATTTGTTGTTATAAAGCTGTTTTACTTTAATTTGCCGTGATTTCACCAGTAAGTCATTGTTATTTTTTAATACTTACATATTACAATTATTCTTTATTATAGGTATATAAAGCAAATAGGTAGGTAGGTATATAGGTATCTTTATTCTTTATTCTTTTTTTGGCATCGACATAGACATGCATAGACCACAGAGGAAATAATCGCTACGTTTACAAGGTATATTAACTTTATGGTTTACATAGACATTTTGGAGAATACGTAGTAAGTACACAGTTTTTCGTGTATTGTCGAAATAGATTTTTACACCCATGCAGTGGTTTAATCGCCCTATAAACCATGCTCGGATGCCTAATTATTTTATTACGGTGGCATAAAAGATTAACGGTGTACTAATACATAAACTACACAATAAAGACTCAATCACGTTTATGATCAAAACTGAAACGTGTAACTAAAGACTTTCATTGAGTTACTCTATCGGTCAGGAAATGCTACGTGAAACTATTACGAAATATAGTTATAGTCTAATCGGTCACCAGGAAATGCTACTACGAAATCAGTATGCAGCGACATCGCTCAATAATGCCATCTCCTCACTGTTCCTAACTCGTCCTCCTGTGGGAGCGAACGGGATGGAGTCTATCGGGATTCAGCTCGAGTGTACGGAGATCGGGAACTTCGATCAAGAATATCCTAGATAACGCTTCACGAACTAAAACATTACGTAAAACAGTTTGCAAGTGGGACGCTATTTGAGGTGCCATTTTTGAGACTCTGACCGGAAATCTAGGGTATTCTTGATCGAAGATCGGGACCCAGAAACACGCATATGGCTAAGGTTTAGCAGGGTCTAGTAACGACTTATTTTATGGACACGCCGCCTATAATCTTGATCCTGACATACATAATAAAATGCTTCCCATATGGAATTCAATCTAGCGTCTATGTTTTGTTCTGACATTTATGTCCTTCGATCATAATATTTATTTGATTTCGCGGTTGTGTCAAGTCATCGAGTTGCCGAATAATGCGCTGTGACATTGTGGGGACGTGCCAAGTTATAAACATAGAAAGTTATGAACTCTACTTAAACGCTCACAGACTCGACTTCGTTACAATTTAATTTAACTCGGGAAGTTTGTACCTTACTTTAGAACTAAGTGTCTACATAAATTGTCTTTGTGGTTACGGTTAAGGACGGTTGTTATTATCGCGAAGTCAAAGGTCGGTATATAATTTTATTAATAATCATGGGTTGGGTATATAACTTTTTTACACATTGTTTTTTATTGCAATTGCAATTTTATTATTGAATATGTAGATAAGTAGTATACAATATTACCTTGATGTTAACTGTATCGCAAGTAGGTATGTACTGAGAAAGTAAACGATGTTAATTTCATATTCGCTGGGGACGAGCTGGTAAATCTTATGTTTATTTTGATTTTCCAAGCTTTATAATGGCGAAAGTTTTGATGGCTTCAAAGAATGTTAATATTGGGGGACTTGGTCACGCTTCCATTTTGATCTGTATTTGATAGTGGGGCCATTAGACACAGCAATTAATTGTACCAACAAACGACTTTACATGTTGCTATGAAACGATAAAGGTAACATTATAGCCAAGCCATGTAAACGTCATTATCATGCCATTATTTAAATTCCGATACGATATTTTTTTACCGAATAAATTATTCTTCTTTGCAACTTGAGTAAAGTTAGCGAGTTCGTTAGACCTCGTATTGTCTTGCCCTAGTCTCGGCATTCACGAACCATTTTGGCCAACCCTTAACCCCACTCTGAATTGCCAATATTTGTACCGAGCCACAAGTAAGTAGGTTTCACTCGGAACTCAATAAAAAAAGAAAAACATAAACATCGCTTTTTTCTCAGCTCCCGACGCGTAGTCCTATTTATTTTCTACTTCAGTGCCAGTTACTGGATAGGGTTTTCCTTTCCGACGTTTCCGCTCGTTCGAGCCAATGGACGTTCACAAAGAGTACGGTTGTGAAGTGGGCTCTTTCTTTGTCCTCTTTGCAACTGTGTAACAATGTAAATCAAAGTTTCTTTGTGTCTCTATGCGCCGTGTAGTCTAACAAAAGTTTAATTGTTGAAAAACTCACAAGTAACAAATGAACGCTAGAAAAAAAATAAACGCTCTCCAAACGGTTTCCCAATTATGTTAACAACAGCGGCCGTTTTGAGATTCAATTAATTGATACAACGTCCAAGTAATTTGATAAATCAGAGTGTTTCAAGCTGCGGTTCGTAAAATTTTAATTGCTCATAAACGTTTTTGCGTCGGACCACAGGGTCGGCACAAATTGCGAAATAATTATTTTGGAATATTGAATTTCATGTTGACTTTTTGAAAAACAACAAGTTAAAAGTGCCCATTAATATTATCTGTCCTGTTAATTTTTCGTAACCAAGCAGTATTTTATACAACAAGAGAAAATAACATAATCCATTTATCTAAGTAATAGCCTTATTGTTCTCACAATAGCTGCACGAGATTATTTCACAATCATATAGCGCAAATAAGACGCATTTGTGTTATTTCTTTGATAAAATAAATTAACCTGCCTTCATCGCTTTAATTCATGTGATGACAATCATACTTACTTTGTCGAGATTCATAAGTGAATCTGGCACTGCGAGTTAGGTAGGTACCTACTTCTATAAACCCTTTTGTCCAAAATTAACAGACTAGGTTACCCAATTTTTAGCTGTAACATACATACATATACTCACGCCAGTTTCCTATGGGGATAGGCAGAGACTATGGATCGCCACCTGCTACGATCCTTGCACACTTCTTTCGCTTCATGAACATCCATCAATCTTTTCATACACCATAATTTATTAAAAACAATACATCCAAAAACCAAATTGTTTATTGTTTTGCGTTGGACATATTGAATGTACTTTATTATCAAAAAAGAGTATGTACTACACAAACTATACCTACATTGCATGCCTATTTTAGTTTAAAAATGTACTAAGTATTTGAAAATTCCAATACATAATACGTCTTGAAATCAAAGTAAATCTGCAAACGATTTTCCGTTTGCCAAACTTTATTATTAAAACACCGCAATGATTGGAAAAAGCTACTTAACTAGAGTTCGAACAAAACTAAAATATGCTACGGTTTGTTGTTCGTAGCGGATTTCTCGTAGTTTCGTTCGTAGCAGATTTCTCGTAGTTTAATTACGAAACTACTGATAGTACTGATACAGATTTCTCTTATTTTTATTAGTATATATATAGTATCATTGCGGTGTTTTAAAATATCGTTCCACAAACGGAAAATAGTTTGCAGATTTACTTTAATTTCATCACATATTTATGTACTTACCTATTGGAGTTCTCAAATACTTAGTACATTGTCGAATCTAAAATATGTAGGTATATGTAATGTAAGTCAATTTTAATCGATCACATGAACGGTACGGTTCCTACAACCATTCCGAGATTTCATTCCGTATAAAATGTATCTCGGCAAATGGTGCTCGCCTTCCACGCCGAAATATTAACACCACTTGTTGGAGTTATTCTCTTATTTAACAGTATTTTATATATTCTTAGATGAAAAACTTTGAATTCACCCGATGGAGCGAAAACTCTGTGTAATGAAATAAAAAATACCCTCTGGAGAGAAATTTGATAAACATTTCATGGACCCATGGTACCTCACTTTGGTTATATTTGCTTCAATTTTTATATTATTATCTTGAAGGAGTATAAAGTAAAAGATTTGCTCAGACGGCGGGTTTTGTGAGATCATAATAAATATTGAAATTTCTTTATTATATAACTTTGAGAGATTTAGAAATGGACTTGATAAAGTTAGCTTGTTTGATACGTTACGTACCTATTTATGTATGTGTTTACACGGTAGTAACATCACGTCGCACACATAACTTTTCTTTTGGCCTAACAACACTTGCGTTCTTAATTTACGAGACGGCGGCAATACAAATGATATATTCCCTCTCAACTAAGAGTTCTGGCGTACTTTTAGCCGCACCCTGAATGGTAACATGTCTGTTTTATAAAAGGGACTTAATGAATTGTTGTGGTCGAGAGTTGATTACAACCTCGCACTTAATTAACACATGCCGTCCATTTACGTGGTGTCAATCAATACGGCAACACGTCGAGCAATCAGTCCGCGGCGCTTGCCCGCCTCGGCCGATGGTTACCTAATGTATCTATCTATGTTATTTCGATTATGTACGGTTAGACACTATACACTTGTACTATTAGTTATTCTGTGACTATACAGTGATCGATGGCTGATTAGTCAACACTATTGCTAATTTGATGCTGTAATGAATTGATTGATTAGACTCACTCGATGCAATATGTGGTGGAAATCTAGACATAGTTATTTGTGCATAGGATTATAACTATGAACTAGGCTTAGTATTTTTTTTAACCACTCAAAAAGAATCAGGAGCTTAAAATAAATAGGTACTATGTAAACATATACAATCATAACATAACCAATTAAAAATAGATTGTTGAAATGGCTTATGGAGCAAAACTTTTATGATGTTCAATCATTTTTTGACATGAAAACAATTGTATGTAGGTACTAATTAATTTAAATGCTTATTGACATCGAATTGTATTTAATTTAATATTTTTAGATCGTTGATTTCTATTTCTATTATTCATATTTGCATGCTACTTTTATTACTAGCAAAACATGTGATCTACCAATAACTGTAACAACTTTTTACCATGTTTTAAGCAAATAAACTATTGACTATTGACCAACCAAACTCTATAGTAGAAGATAAAATACGCTGTGTATCAATAACGTGTTTTATTTCGCGGTTCACTTGAAATAGTTTTTACAACGCTGGTTTTGTTTACACACAGCAATTTGTTTGTTTTGGTGCACTGGCAATGTACTGCAGACTTGGGAATTGCCACGTTGTAAATGCCGTTGTCTAAATGGGCGATTAAAATAAATGTCAAATGAATCTCGGCTGTTCGGTCTTGCGGCTGCTAACGAAGCATCTGGTTGACAATTGTCTGTTCGAGACGGCACAATAAGCCCTTGTTCTGCTCATCTCCCTTGGGTATATGCGGTGGGTCAAACTAATGCCACCCAAAGGATCAAAACACAGAGAGAAAGTATTTTGTTTACTTTTGAAGTAAAGAAAAAGTTAGTAGTTACTTTTAATGTTGGATGGAAAATTATGGCTCGTAAATGCTTCACTAGGGAATTAGACCTAAAAAACCGGCCAAGTGCGAGTCGGACTTGCGCACGAGGGGTTCCGTATTAAAAAACGGCAAAAATATTACGTTTGTTGTAAGGTACACTTAAATATTTATTTTATTTTGTTTTTAGTATTTGTTGTTATAACCACAACAGAAATACATCATCTGTGAAAATTTCAACTGTCGAGCTATCACGGTACATGAGATACAGTCTGGTGACAGACAGACATCCGCACAGTGGAGTCTTAGTAATAGGGTCCCGTTTTTACCCTATGGGTATGAAACTCTAAAAACTAATCTATGATTATTTTCTCAATAATAAAATATATTTTCAGTGAGAGAAGAAATCTTTCCAAATATGTTAGCTGCCTTACTTCCAGATGGCAATCATTTGTCTCACCTCACCTGCGTTTAGCTACAGAAGTATCATCTTATCTATTCGACTGTATCTTGGAAAGGTATCGATTTCGCATTACCTCCAGCTTCGAGGCGAGAGGTCCCAGGTCGGAAGCTCTAGCGGGTTCCGTAGCTATCGGCCCTCCATCAATCTAGCATCTTTTCTTAGATAACATTTTATAAAGTACACAGACAACGACGTAGAAAATGGAGTTAATTTATGCAACTAGGTTAGCTTGCTGATATTATAGACAATATTATGAAAAAGTTTTAATTAACTTTTGATTGGTGTGTTTACCTTTTGTCCACTCATCTGGCTGTTCTATCCCATAGTAATCTAGCTCCTGTCGTAGACTTAATTCACCTGGACTAATTCACCTAGGTGAATAGCTTTCATGAAGGCATTTGAATGCAGATTGCTACTTGTTTATGCTTAACTAGAATGATAGAAAACAAGTTTGAAGCTTCATAATTAAATAACGGTGTCCATTCCAGCGGTATCTACGGAAATCACTCGAAGACCTGTATAAAATTCAGTTGATATTTTTTGCCGTGCAGGCTTTAAAAATGTAACAGGCCTTTTCGGGATGGAACTCGAATGCTCGGCTTACCGCAATTCAGATGAGAACTTTTCCCAAACGAGTGGAGGCATCGGTTTCCCTGTGAATTTACAGGAGCTACTTATAGCTACCAGGGAAGTAATTTAACGTGCTCTTGACCGTACTAGATAGGTAAATATTAGAGCTATGAAAGCGTTTGCAAGGTCATAGTGTGTTTGTTGTTATAATTTTACGTTAATAAAGACTCGTAAAGTTAAGAAAGTATGCAATTCACGTGTATAGACTAACGTGGAACGAAAACTAAATTTCAGGAACGGACAGAATAGATACGTATAATTGCATCTAGATTCTAAAGTCTAGACGAAGATGAACTATCAAACAAATTGATTGAAGCAGCACGAAATTTTTCGCGTAATTTACGAGAGCAGCTTCGTTTTACAAAATATTTGTATAAATTTTCCCGAATGAGAGGGCGCAAACTATACAATTTAGCACGGCAAACACGTCTACTTTGCGGTGGTTTTCCATTCAATGAACAAAAGATAACAGGCGGTGGCGTTAAATATTCATGGTAGAGCCCCATCCAGCGCTCCGTTTGTTTAAAGTTAATGAATGAAAGAGAACTCTCTGGTGGCATTGGCATTAATTAAGTATTTTTAGAGCTCCTACAACCTCGACGCGAACACGATACTTCACGTTGCAATGATTCATTAAATCGCGTTAATTATATGACACTTTATGTACCTGTTAAAGACTCCAAAACAAGCACCCTATAATATAAAATCTTCGCTGCGATACAATCAGTCGCTTATAGCCTAGTACATATTTTGAGCTCATGATAGTTATGATCTCAGTAATATAAATACACACACAGGTACTTACTACCTACCTACCCAAAACCATGTAAATACTACCCAGTAGTAGTGCCATGTAAATTAATAAGACAGAGACAGACAGAGGGAAATTATTATGGACTCCGATTAATTTCAGTAGGTACCAGCTATCTCATCATATTACTACGGATGTTTATTATGCTTGAAAATAAGGATTCATATTAATAAACAACGGTACCTATTATTATTATTATTATTATTTGAGTGTTAGGGGCTATGCAGCTCAAGATGAGGCTGTAGTCACTGCGACCTAAAAGATCTATTGTAACTCGCCACCTAATTATAGTAACTCTTTGAGCCCAGCGGCTTCCAGGAAGTCTAGTATCTTCCTGGTTTTAAGAGTTTTTATTTCCTCCGGGTCGATAACGTGTCGTCCCAGATGGATACTACGCTTGTGGATTAGAGGTCCACAATCACATAAGAGGTGCTTGGGCGTTTCCTGCTCCTCATTACAATATCTGCAGATGTCAGTATCACTCAATTTCATATGAAATAGGTGTCTGTTTAGTTTGCAGTGTCCAGTTAAGGTTCTAACAGTCGCGCTGACGTTCAATCTACTGAGTTGTATAAGCTCATTCGTCCGTCTTTGCGAGTAGCCTTCTACCAAGGCTTTGGAGTGTCTCAGTCCTGGCTGTTTTAGCCAGAATTTCCTCGACTCGTCCAAGAGATTGTCTTTAAGGAGTTGCATAGCCTGGTTTTTTGAGATCCCGCAGAAAGGTTCTGGGCCGATCTGTTGACCTTGCGCTCCAGTTCTAGCAAGCTCGTCGGCTTTTTCATTACCGATGATGCCTGAATGACCAGGGACCCATTTCATAATAATTTTATTCTTATGTCCCAGTTCATTCAGTTTGTCTACGCAGTCTTTTACCAGTTTCGATCGTATTACATTCGAGTTTATGGCGTTAAGTGCTGCTTGGCTATCTGAAAAGATATAGATGGTCTGATTTGTGTAGTTTCGTTGGCGGTTGGTTTCTGCACATTCTATAATGGCATAGACCATTATAGAATGTGCAGAAACCAACCGCCAACGAAACTACACAAATCAGACCGGTACCTATGTGTTAAAAGCCAATAAATATAATGATCTCTATAATGAATCTCATAACATAACTTCGATCGTGCGTGTGTACAATTCGTGTCACGTCATAACTGCGAGCATGATGAAGTAGCGTGTTTTCCAATAAAGTGTGAGCACGGGGCGGTTTGATAAGTAGGTATACTTACTTACTCACTGTTGCTATCTCCTTTTCTATATCAAGTATACCTATATCAAGTATAATTAAGTTTGGTTCTTAATTAAACTTGAAGTTTCAATGAGTTTATGCTTAGTGTAGACGTGATAGATGCTTTTCAGTAAAAAAAAATATTTTCTTTTTGGTTTATAAAACTTTACATACCTGTTTAAAAATATTTGCAAAAAAATTGGAGGCACCGTGATTGCAATAATGTAAGAAAATAACTGTTTTCTGCAAACTTCTCTAAATATTGTGAGTGTAAAGATTTTTCCATGGGAATTGTTGTTTTATAAACACAACGCGAACGAAGTCGCGGGCAACAGGTAGTAATGTAATAAATTGAGGATTCTAATTAAATATTAAATCATGAAATTACGCCAGATGTCACTGGATTTAATAAGTTCACTGACCTTGCGTAATTGACAAATAACTTTAGAACGTTATCATGACTTTGAAACTTCGTAAACTCAAAGTTCTGTACGAAACACGATACCCTCACACACCCTCAGGCACTTCGTACATAGCATAGCAGGCTCGAGGTGATCACTATTTTTAGAAGTCATTTCATTGATTCGCACGATCGTGGGGGTAAACAGCCACGCAGCGTTTGATTAGTCTCGAACCGAGACGAAGATAGTGTTTTTTAGGCCGAGTATAGAGTTGTTGAAACGAAACAGTACTGTTTATTTTCAGTTCCCGTAGCACGAACATCTATCGAAAAAAAATAACGCGCGTAAAAAGTTCGATAGAGATAATTTTGAATGGGAAACATGAAAGTGATTGCGATAGATTATGAAATTAGACAATATAGTTAGGTTGTACTGGTAAATACTCGTACAAAACCTTTCAATTCAAACTTTCATCGATACTGTGTTTTAATTATTGTTGAGTCGACGAAAAAGAAAAAAATACAACAAACATTTTAAGATCGCGATACTGTACAATAAGTTGTAAACGTTTCCGGCAATCGGTACATCACTTAATGAGGCCATTAACTTCGGGGCCGGCTGAATGGCCACGTTACAGCGCGCTGCTTCGGAAAATGTTATGAAAGAAAACTCTGATTGCGCCGACCACTCGATGGGAATATTAAATTTATTGTACGCGAGCTTTTGTGTGGCGAGATGAAACGAAACTGGCTAATTAAAATTGTTAAGATAATGTTTCGATGTTTTCTGGTCGGTATTTTCATTAGAAAATATAAGTTTTTAATAACTTCTAAATAATTTCTTTTCGACTGAATTTTTTTCTATGACAACTTTGGCTTGGAATCTTCCATAAAATTATCGAAAATAATATTGCATTTGAGCCTCTGAGATAATTTTGTCTCAAGCTTCCACCCACGAATTCGTCCGCGTGGACATTTGAGAAAATCCTTAGGGAACCTTTATGAATTCATCAATATCCGATCAGCCGTTTTTACATGATTGAGCTACAATAACAAACATCAAATTTTTTTAACTTTCAGCTTGATCCGTCCTAGTTTGAGCTGTGCGTTGTTAGATCAGTCAGTCACATTTGCTTTAATTATACTGATATTTAGAAGGTTTTATTTTTTATTGATCAAAAGGTGGATCAAAAAGCATCAAAGTTCATTTCCAAAGCAGCATATTTTTAGCAGATTGATCAGCAAAACTTAGGTTAAACTTACTACTGCGGAAATCTCGATTAAATTGTGCGACTTCTGTGCCCTGTTTATCAAAACTTACAAGCTACAAGTAAAATTTACATGAAAAATTTTACAAGTTCCTGTAAATTATGTCTTTTGCCAAAGAATGTATGCAAAACACTTGTAAAAATTGTCAGACGGAATGCAGAGTCGCCGGACACCCTCAGAAATTTCCATTGACTTTTTTACAAGTTGTAAGTTTTTTTTACAAGTTTTGATTTTGACTAATATAAGGGTGAAAACATATTAGTTAAATAAACAAAAACATTTGTAGCGTTTAATTTAACGTGTTTTGATAAACGGATTTCTGGAATAATTATTTTCATAAGGAAAATGCTTCTTTTTAATAAAAAGTACAAGACTTGTAAGTTTTGATAAACAGGGCAGTGTTCATCTGGAAATAATATCAGTAGGTATATCAGTAGGATAAGTAAACTTTCTCCTTATTATGTGAAGACTTCTATTCGTAACCCTATGTAAATTGTGTCTCATAGTGTATATCAACCAATTTTATAAACAAATTAGAAGGTTACAAATGTTAAATAAACGAAAGGTCAATGTAAATGCTTTGTTTATAGAGAAGGATAAGAAAGCGGATTCAAACAAATTTTCGAAAACTATAGCTATGTCATTCCGATCATCACTCTCTCTTTGTTTAATTTAAAAATGGCACAAAGATATTAAAAAAAAGAAACATAAATGGATCTTGTAACACTGGACCTAGTCATATTTATTACAAAATACGATGTACGTGTGTCATCATATCGTAATGCGAAATAGTATTGTTGTTGGCAGGCGTAGGCGCAGGCGGGCCGGCGTGCGGCGCGCGCATGGCGCTGCTGTACCGCGCGACGCGGCTCAAGGACCGCGCCGACACGCATGTGTTCACGTTCGTGGTGACGCGCTCCGCCACGCGCGAGCCCGACCGCGACGTCACCTCCAAGGACTTCTGCTGCGCGCACCAGCGCTGGGCGGTTGCCTTCAGTCGGACCGACACCGCGCTTGGTTTGTTCTAACTAGTCTAGTCCCACACCGTCTTCACGTTCGTGCTGTCGCGCTCTGCCACGCGCGAGCCCTACCGCGACGTCACCTCCAAGGATCAGCGCTGGGCCGTCGCCTTCAGTCGGGCCGTCGGTCGTCGGAAAGTGAAATAAGGCGCATCATCGCCCTTAGTTCGTTGCTCTAAGCCGACCTACGAAGTATCTTTGTTCGTAGAAGCTGACCTAAAAATTGCCTAAATCTGCAAGTTAATGAAAGCTGTCCAAAAAAGTTGTATTGTAGGTAGGTAGGTACTTTATCCATCAACCATTTTTGATGTCCCCACTGCTGGGGGATGGGCCATAACGCGGGCCCAATGCAGATTGGTGGGTGTTAACGACTGCAAAATGCAGCCGGGACCAACGGCTTAACGTGCCTTCCGAAGCACGGAGGAGCTCGAGATAATAAATTTTTGGTCACCCATCCCATGACCGACCCTTGCGAACGTTGCTTAACTTCCGCAATCGCTGGGCCAGGCGCTAAACCACTGCGCCACCGAGCTCCACTTAACATTTAATTATTACCTACTTGACCACATTAGAAACTCTTGAGTGGATCCAAGTTCATTGCATCTCAAACATCTGTAAACTGATTCCTAAGTTTATTTCAACCTGAACTTTATTCACGCTCCGTTCCCTTAATCTTTAATCCAGCAGAAACTTGATCTTTGAACACGATACGATAATCTTATTCGGGCTACGAAGTAACAGTATTGAAAGTTTTTTCAGTATAGCTGTTATAGTTTGTGTCATTTGAAACACATAAAACTTATTTGAACATTGTATGAATTGAATACCAATAACGACTTTCTATATTTACAGGTGTTTATTTAGTATGGCGTGGCGCATGCGAGGGCATGCGCGTTTACGTCGATTTCACCTTCACATTACTTAGTCGTGACCACTTCACTGCAAATGAGGGCTTCTCTGGAAAGCAAGTGCGATTCAGCGCAGGATGCGCCGCCCAAGGGCGCGGCCGCTGTGTCTCGCTGGCCGAGCTCAACACCAAGTTCGCCGACGCGCGTGGCGAGTTCCAGCTAGAGCTCAGCATGTCGCGCGTGCGCACGCTCTACTCTTGCGAGCTGCGAACCCCGCGAGTCGACACTCCCCCCATAGCCTTCGCGGGCTTCGACTGGTCCGTGTCCGCGACGGGAGGCAACAAAGATCCGTTGACGCTGCGATTAGTACGACTCTCTGGGGAGGGCCAGCGTTGTCGAGTGCGCTACGCCCTCGCCCTCGGCGAAGGAGAACGAAGGCTGCATTCCGGCCCCCTAGAATGCGTTTGCGATGCCGACGGCCGAACGCCGCCCTGGAACCCGCGCCCTCCTCCTCGTCTATCTCACAAAGGAGTGCGGCTCACAGTGGAACTTATATGGGCCAGAGCACTGGCCGAACTCGCAGTGCCGGCGGTCGGTGGCCGCGCAGCCACCTGCTACGACCGCGACAAGCAGGCGTGGGCGGTGCGCTGTGACGTGCACTCGGAGACGGTGCGACTCCACATGTTGTACCGCGACGTGCACCACGTGCCTCGAAACCACTTACGCTATGTCAGCTGGTCGGCGTGGCTAGTGCGGGCGGCGCCTGCACCTGGCGAGGCTGACGCCGAGGAGTTGCCCGGCGCACCCTTCGAGAACTACTACGCTCAGGAAAGCGCCGACGAAGGCCTCATGATGGAAACTGCGCTTCGTGTAGAGGATATTTCGAGAACCGGTTGCCCTTTCCTGCATCCGGGCGGAGAACTTCGGGTGCGCCTCGAATGGGGCGACACCTACTTGCTCTTCCAAGCCACTTATCATGTCTATGATGATCTTTGTCGTTTACAAGGACATCAAATGAGGTGTGTTTTGTCAAATAAAACTTTCTGATATTTCGTTTGAGAGCGATTTGGATAAAGGTCTCCCACTACACTGTGCCATACCATGACCGTGCTAGGAACGTATCAGACACGAAAATCAACACTATACGCTCTACTATGCCCACCAGAAACGGATCGACGGCGTTCTGTGTCCGTATGCAACCCGTATGGTGCCCGTATGCAACATCCAAAACCGATAAGAAATCCGTTTCATTTTGCTTTTATAACGGTCATCATACGCGGTTACAACCCGTATACTCACCGGCTCGGCAACGTTGCGTATCATGCACAGATCGTATCAGCACCGGCAAAATATTCTCGTTGAAAATAAGTTGTTGACGCTCCGTGCATGGCACGCTACGAGCATGGCCAGTGACGGAAAGGTCTAGTGGGAATGGTATCATACTTTTCAAAAGGTACAAAGAATATTTTTTTGTCTGCCACGTTCCTAGCACGGTCATGGTATGCTACGGTGTAGTAAGTAGAGACCTTAACAGTGATTCGGTTTGTTGCAGAAAAGAGATCGCCGCGTTGCAGGCGGAGAACTACTCGCTGGAGCGGCAGCTGTTCAGCTACCAGAAGAGCCTGGCGTACGCGCAGGCGCAGGCGGGCGAGCCGGCTGCGCCGGAGCCGAGCGGCCGCCGCTCGCCTGCCGAGCGCTCGCTCTCCACGGACACCGAGTACGCGTGAGACGGGCTTGTGTTCAATTCGCCGAGGCCGCCTTCTAAACGCCCGTTCTCCACTCTTCTATCTTTTCGACTGACTCTGACGTTTTTGAGCGATTTAACTATTTTTCTAGACGTTTTATGGCGAGGTGCGCCCTCGTCCGCACCGCTTCCCGCCGCGCCGGTCGCCTGCACTCTCGCCGCTCGAATCTATCGATAGCCGATTATTATACTCGACTACTTTTCTATTTATCTGTACATAAAATATATTTAGATATTATTATATTATGTATATTTCTTAAACTTGAAACTCGAATTCATATACTGCAACAGTCGATTTATGAATAAAAGTCCGTAAAATATGAATAAAAATGTATTTTATTTTAAAACAAACATGTGAAGCTTCCACAAAAACACGTACACTTATTATTATTTTTGACTGTAGGCTCTCGAGCATGATTTAGGTGCATAGTCGAAAGTCAGCCCCACCGAAACACGATTAGCGATCTAGTAAACACTCAACTATCAAAATACATGTTATCGTATCGTAGAGCTGAAAGAAAGTGCATTGCTTAGCTAGGCCTTCGTAAACACAGGTAGAGAGAGGTACTTATAAATACTTAGATCTTAGCAAATAATCTGAAAAGGATTTCCCATCGGCCACGGCGCGGGCGACCTGCGGGTCTACCGGCTAAAAATAATGAAGTTAAATGTTAACTGTAATTTCACAGATGGATGTGATACATTCTTTGGTAAGTTTTTATTTGTGCCAAAACAAAGTAGCAATGTACCACATATACAAATTATAACTTCATTATTTTTAGCCAGTAGACCCGCTGTGCTGGGTCTCTCTATTGTGAAATTATATAAACTTATTCACTTACTCACATCACACATCACAATGAATTATTTTTATTTAACTACCTACCTACCAGCAACCAACGCCACAACGGTAGCAACAAACAACGGCTCCAAAAACTGGCAAGAATTAAGAATAAGCAGATTCCGACAATTATACAGACAATAAAGGCTGGCTTCGAGTCGACTCGGAGCGCCTCGGCTCTTCTTCAATGGACGCGGTTTTGTAGTAAATGTATAGAGGCGAATTATTTGCGATTCGATTCGACTCGACTCGGCGCGCCTAGGGGACGTCAGCCTTAAAGAAGACATCACCATAAGCAAATAAGCACAGTAGCAACGATATATCAAAACAAAGTTTTTGATATATAGTTGCACAGTAGGTATTGTAAGCACAGTAAGTATGACGACGCGACACGCTGAGCTGACAGTCTAATTACGGTCGGGCTATCTCATAAACACTATCGTAGATAAATTACAACGATCATTTGGCGTTCATTGCGTCGCCAATTTCAAACTAGAAAATAAACTACTCACAGACATCGCAAAGTATGCAGTTTACTAAACAGTTTACCGTAGTAAATTACAAATTGTTCTGTTCATGAAATAGAGGTGACCTCTGGGGTGCCTCAAGGCTCACACTTGGGGCCTCTTTTATTTGTTATTTTCATTGACGATCTTGTGAAACAATTGTCTTGCGAAGCTTTGTTATACACCGATGATTTGAAAAATTTTAATACTATCTATCTAGATGCTTTGCAAAAAGATTTGAATAGGTACTGTCTCTCTTTTAATGATGTAAATCGAACCATATTATGTATCTTATCAAATGCTTTATTAAAACATTTAGTAACACGCGTAACAGGATCGTTAGGGATTATTCGATTGACGGTCAGGTTCTTTCAAGATCAAGTATTGCTAAAGATCTAGGAATTCTATTTGACGAAAAGCTTTCATTTTGAGAACACTAGGTATCAGTACGTCACCACAAGGGGTAAAACTCCTTGGATTTGTTTTTAGATCTACTACCCGACCCGACCCCCAACCTCATAGATCATCATCAAGTCAAGTGGTGGGCGTGGTGCATTCCTATCAACAGCGACATTTTTGATAGAAAAAATAAATAAAATAAAATGACCTTATAGTTTTATAAAAAAATGTTCTATGAATAGGCCCAAGCGGTTCATTTTGAATTTTTGATATTTATTGTACCTACCTACTCATAAAAAAATCGCTGTTGACAAAAATCTGCAGATGAAAAATCTGTAGATGAATCTGTAGGTAGTTGATAAAAAAAAAATTATGTGTCAATGTGATAAACCCATATTTTTTACTAAACGGCTTAAGGCGACGGCTACACGCGTGGTAAATACTGTGATCCATCAGTATTTAATCAGAGGCCGATTTCATAAAAGATTAGTAACTTCAATAATATTTGTTAATTGTTGTTAATGGGGTAGAATTATATTTCATATTAATAATAAAACATAATTCTAACCCAATAAACTACTACTGTGGTAAATTACTACTTTTTTATTCTTAAGAAATAGACCTCTGATTAAATACTGATAGATCACAGTATTTAAAATGCGTTTAGCCGTCGCCGAAG
Organism: Agriphila straminella; assembly: GCA_950108535.1. Taxonomy (NCBI): domain Eukaryota; kingdom Metazoa; phylum Arthropoda; class Insecta; order Lepidoptera; family Crambidae; genus Agriphila; species Agriphila straminella. Next base: position 3,948,036 of record OX467306.1, on the reverse strand, counting down.
AGTACCTAGGTAGGCAGGTATACTATATCTATGAGGCAGGCAGATGTAACCCTAAAATGGTTTCTCTTTGGGAAGATGTCAGCCAGCGAGCGCTTACTTGCACACTAGGAAAACAGCATTTATTACGTACGGCATAAAGGCGGTCTCAAGGTCAAAATGTATAGTCTGATGTGCTGCTGCCTGTACTTGCCGTTTCCATCAACGCCATCTAGTGAGGCAAATAGTTATTATTTTTATTTTTTAAATGTCACTTTGAAAGCCCTCATTCACCACGAAAGTTGCTAATATATTATGAGTGGGTCTCCAGCTTCCTCATAGGCTATAGAGAAATTCTAAGCATGCCATATTTTAAAGCATAATAGCAGCAATCAAACTTCCAGACATAATAATAGCAGCCACCATAAGCTCGTTACCATGAGTTGTTTTATGTGTGCGAGCTGGCGACACGTGTCTACAGCTTACACATGCCGTTAAGGCAAACCAGTGAGGTTAGGGTTTTAGACTATAGTCAGAAATTTAGAGCCTAATTGCAGCAATAAGATCCAAAAAAACCAACCATCACACTCAAATACTCTTGAAACTACGAGCATAAAACTGTGTGCGAGCTGGGGACCCGTGTCACTGGCTTGCACAGCTGTATTTTCGTAATTATTTAAGCTACGATTATGTAATATACCTCAAAATTTTCAGCCGAATTGCAGCATTAGGCTCCAAATTTTTCAAAACTTTAACTCGAAAGGTTTTTGAGCTACGAGCCGATATCTATGTGTAAGCTGGGGACCCGTGTCGCCGGCTGACACATGGTGAATTGCTGTAACTGTATATGTTAGAGTTTCGTTTTAAAGATCAAATGATATGTTATAATTGCAGCACACACTAGGCAAAATTTCAAATCTCTGGGCCTCTTAGTTTCGAAATTATAAGCCAAAAACCGTTTTCCCGCCAAAAAATTCAAAAAAATGGCTCGGAAGCGGCTAATCGCGCCGTTGCCGTTCCGTGCGCTACACTATTGCAATCGAATTTGAACCTAAGAGCTAGTATTATTTTGAGTCATTTTAATTTGCGCTCTCGATAGTTTTAATTTATGTACTGAGAATTTTAGTCTAAGAGGTAGGAGCTGATATAACTGGTTACCTAATAGCTGTAAGCTGATATAACTGGTTTAATATAAAAGCAAAGTCCATTTATATAGGAATGTTTATATCGCTAAGGTATAGGTACTTTATTTTAAGGAGCTTAAAATAATTAATGCAACCATGTAAAAGTAATCATTTCGCACCAATGAAACTTAGTATTGAATAATTCCGATTATCATGTATGGTCTTCATCATCAGTTCCATTTCACCAAAATTGTACTTTCCGAAAGCAAATGCATAGGTTACTTAAGAAAATATCAAAATCGCTATAGGTGTGCCTATAATATTTGAAGAGTTTCCTTGATTTGTCCAGGAACCCATCATTAGATCCTGACTTCATGATAATGGGACCAACTTGGAAGTATATACTTTCAAACAAAAAAACAATTTTTCAAATCGGTCCAGCAGTCTTCGAGTAATCGAATAACATACATAACTCCTCCTCTTTTTGAAGTCGGTTAAAAAGTTTTAGTTATGTTGATTATTTGCTCCAAATGTGCCTAGGTATACCTATTATAGTCGACTAGTGACCGCCCGCGACTTCATCTGCGTGAAAAGTTTATTTGTTCTTTTTTAATATCTTTTTATCCAGTTAATTAATAAAAAATCCTGTGGTTTTATGGTATTTTTTTTAATGGTAACGATGTTTTGTATAATAGGGATGTCTATTTGAACTGATCGAGTGATCAAAATTTATAACCTAATAAAAACGTGTTAATAAAATAAAATAAAGTACCTATACCTAGCGATATAAACATTCCTATATAAATAGACTTTGCTTTTATATTAAATTAGGTAACCATTTATATCAGCTCCTACCTCTTAGACTAAAATTCTCAGTACTCGACATTGGCAAATGTACAAATCGTACGAGCCAAAAAAAAAAAAAAAAGTTTACGGTACCTTTAAAACACAGACCATACAACGAGTCTGTGCTTTAAAATATGTTTAAAATATGAGTTGTTTTCTTTTTCTTTATATCCATGGTTAAAATGTACTCTATGGCGACCGATGTTTCAGCGATTAGTCTGTTGGAATGCATCCAATATCAAATCTGACATCTATCTGACAGTAGTGACAGTGACGTGCGTGACATAGACCAAGTGACAACAGAAAAGAGATAAGAAAACTCGTGTCTGTCTCTACAATATTTGTTTTCCAAAATATCCCTCTAAAATTTGCAAAATGGCTCAAGGTAAGCTGAAAGTAAAAAGCAAGTTACCCCCTGGAGCAAAGGCTAAGAAGACAAAAGGGAAAGCGGCCACCAAGCGTAGCAACGCGCCAGTGAAAAGTAAGGTTGTGGCCATCGCCAAAATGAAGAACAAAGTGACTAAGATGGTGAATGCGGCGGCCGAGCAGCAGCTCAGGGCCCTGGCGACCGGCACTCCGCAGCTATCTGCAGCGCAGCAGAGGGTCGCCGCAGCGCCTACCGCACCCGCGCCCGCAAAGACGTCAACATAACCTAACCTAATGCATGTGCAACTATGTGATTGTGCTGCAAGAACATGATATGCTCTGTAAATACTGTTTTCTGTTTTTCAATTTATTTTGTTATATGTGTAAGTATTAATTAATGTCTTGAGTTAATAGTTGGCACTGTGCCTTCCCCCATGGAAAACAGGCGTGAGTATATGTATTAATAGTTGCAATATCTCACTAAACCCACAAAAGTAGGTAATCATTTGGGCTGGTGATTTATATCAGTAACAGAACAGAACATAAAGATAATGTTAATAGGTTTCTAGATTATGTTTTTCCATTGTAATATTTAAGAGCCCTGAAGCTTTCGCATTAACATGATAATCTTCTAAGTTAATACCATTCGTGCCAGCCCGGTTATTTTAGTGATCTTTTTTACGTTTCTTTTAACTCGTGAACGCCCGGAAAACAATACAACAATAGAAAATCTATTGTGTTATGTGCCCGATAGGGCACATCGGGCGTTGAAGGATTAAGCTAATTTTATAATAGTTTAAACTTGGAATATCTGTCATACTGTCTTCGCTTCCCAATCATACAGGTATCTGTGCCTAGTTTGTTGGATTGAGTGGCCAACTGATTGTGTGATTAGATTAGACAAAATTTGTTTGTTACCTAAACACCTGCATTTTTAGCTTGGAAACTAAACTAATCAATAATCAATAAAGTAAAAGTATTTTTATTTAGTGTAATTATTTATGTCTTCAAAGATTTGTTGGTAATTTCATAAGTTTAAAAGAATAGGTAGCTCACTGATAAAAAAGCAAATTGTAATTTTATGGCACTTTATAGTTAGTATTTCTAAAAAAATGTGCTAATCCCCCTTTTGGGCTCATAGCGCCACCGGCTTGCACCACTGGTAGTGTAAATAGTAAGAAGGCAATATTTTCATGTTGTCGGGCTGGCACTTGCCATACAAGGACCCTGATATGAAATGTTTTGATGATATTTCTAGTGAAGTCTATTTTTGTGTTACTAGTTTGTAAATAAATATTATAAAAAGGGTTGAGATGTTTTATTGAATATCCTTTGTTTGTTTTATAGGTATTTCGAAGATCAAAAGAGCAAATGCACAAAATACTTAATGATAGTCAAATTCATAAAGAGTTCCAGATGAGGTATGTTACAGTTATTATACCTGCCTGCCTAGCATGACCGATTTATATCGCGTGATCGACACTCGACTGTCAAACTCCTTTGTGTTTTTGACAGTTAAACGTAATAAAACGCTATATCACGCGATATAAATCGGCCATGCTAGGCAGGCTGGCCCCCTCCCTAGCATAACCGACGAACACAGACCATACAACAAGTACTACCGACGAAACACGATATATACCGTAAATAGCGTTTTATGGGGTTTTCAAAGTGACATTTAAAAAATAAAAATAGTAACTATTTGCTTCACTAGATGGTGTTGATGCTCTTCGAAGCCTAGAAATAGTAACTATTTGCCTCACTAGATGGTGTTGATACTCTTCGAAGCTTAGTAAAAAAATCACATTGTCTGTCAGTGTCACCTATTTTATCAACGCCATCTATCGAGCCTACAGTTTTTTGTCATTTTGAAAAGCCCTCAATCCATTGTCTTTTCAAAAGACTCTTGACAGTTTAAACTTTAAAGTGATAAATAGCTATATCATTATCGCGTTTCGGTGGTCATGCTAGGGGAGCTGAGCCTGACTGATAATGTCACCTGACCGACAAATCCACGTGCCGGAATACAGCTGCGCCACAAAAAAAAGTCGGAAATCTGACTTTTTGAGAAGAATGAAGTCGATAGTTTGTCGAAATTTGTCGCACAAGAACCAGAATTTGTTTCAATTATTTTTAAAAACAAAATAAGGTATTTTTGAGATTTTTGCATTCACAAAAGTATTGTATTGTATTTAGTATTGTATCAAAATAAGGACTTCTTTTAGTAAAATTTTCTATCTTCAAAATATTTATGCTTACCTACTCTTATTTAAAAAACCTTGACGAGGTACCTACTTTCAAATCATCAATAGCTTTATAATTTTACAGTAGGTACGTAATGATATTATTATCATTTTATACGTACTATGAGCTTATAGTTAGATGATGACAAGTAATTTCGATATTGCTCTCTCAAAGCTTCCGTGGGCTGCAGTTTAATGAGCATGCATAATTAAACCGTAATTCGTCCGACAAGGCCAATCTTGAGTGCCGTTATATTCCACCCTTTGAGGCTAGTGAGTGGAAGGAGAAATACCTTCAGATACCTTCGTCTCGCATATCTGAGACCGGGCTTAACGTAATTAATCGAAACTTCATAAAACTATTACAAACAAAACAAGTAGGCTTCAATTTTCGACACAACTTAAGTTTTGCCAACATGACATCCCTTGATGTCTATTTGTGGAACTCTCAAACTAGGGGCTCTTTTAATTTGGCAATCGTGTAGGTACAATCAGTACCCTTAGCACGAACAGCTATCGAGAAAAAAAACGCACGTAAAATTACTCGATAGACAATGGGGTTGGTAAACTTTTCCAAAACTGTTGTGAATTATATATTTTCTGGTAGCTTTTGGCTTTGGAGTCAGGAATAACAAATTGCGGAATTTTTATAATGCTTCATTTTAATTTAATAAAAATTTAAATTTTTAATTTACAGCATAGTACAATAAATCACTATTACGGCTGTATGCGTAGGTTATGCCTTTGCTCCAAAGACTTTCTATGTTGTTGCTCAAAAAAAAAAAAAAAGGTATATGATTACTCCGGCGGGTCTACCGGCTAAAAACAATGAAGTTAATGTTAACTGTAAGTATGTGATACATTGCTACTTCGTTTTGGCACAAATAAAAACTTACCAAAGAAAAGAAGCAATGTATCACATACTTACAGTTAACATTAACTTCATTATTTTTAGCCGGTAGACCCGCGGATTACTCTTTGTCACTGTCTGTCAAATCTGTCAATCAGTTTTTTAAATCAGTAAATGCAAAGGAACTTCGTGTTCAGCCGTATGTTTAATATTTTATCGCGAAAATAATTAAAAAAAATATATTTAGTTAACAAGGTAAAATAAAAAAATCATAATATTATTTTCTTTATTCTTCAAACATGTGCTATCAAAAAAAAATATAAAACAATTCTCTTCGAAAAAGTTTACCAACCCCATTCTCTATGGAAAATTTAATTTCGCTTATCGGCGATAGATGGCGTTGTACAAATTTCCAATACAAAATTTAGCTATCGAATGATTTTACGCGAGTTATTTTTTTCGATAGCTGTTCGTGCTAAGGGTACAGTACCCTTAGCACGAACAGCTATCAAGAAAAAAAACGTGCGTAAAATTACTCGATAGAAAATTATCTATGGAAAATTTAGTTTCGCTATTCGGCGGTAGATGGCGTTGTACAAATTTTCCATACTAAATTGCACTATCGAATGATTTTACGCGAGTTATTTTTTTCGATAGCTGTTCGTGCTAAGGGTACAGAACACTCCACTACCACCCCTACTCTCGACGGGAATTAACGAGATCGGTTTTTTGTAACACGTTGTACCTATATGTATTGTATAACTGCTTTAAATTACCTACACTACCTATAGTATTTCGATTAATTAATTTAAACAAATCTAAGATTTTACATACATACATATACTCACGCCTGTTTCCCATGGGGGTAGGCAGAGACTATGGATCGCCACCTGCTACGATCCTTGCACACTTCTTTCGCTTCATTAACATCCATCAATCTTTTCATACATGCCCTGCGGTTTTTGTCACTAACACCAGCCTTTTTTATTAAAACCTCTATTTGGTCCGCGTAGGTTTTTCTGGGACGCCCTTGCGCAATCGTTCCTTCCACATTCGCACAAAATATCTCTTTCGTGATTCGCCTTTCATTCATCCTCTCTAAGTGACCAAACCACCGGAGCATTCCTTTCTCAATTCTTGTCACTATATCATCTTTCAGACCACACCTTTCACGAATCACATTATTGCTCACTCTATCACTCAATTTGACTCCACATGTTTTCCTCACCGAACGCATCTCTACTGCATTTATTCTGCTTTCATTCTTCTTCTGCCATACCCAAGATTCACTTCCATACATCAGTGTCGGCACCAGCACTCCGTTATGAATAGCCATTCGCGCCTTTGTAGATACGATTTGGCTACTCATAATCGAGTGTATGGCACCATTCACTGCATTTCCTTTCTTTACTCGTCTTTCTATGTCTTCCTCACTCTTTCCATCCCTTGTGAACAAACTCCCCAAGTATATAAACTACCGGACTTGTACCACTTTTAAAGCAAAGGAAAGGATCCAACATCGAAACAGGAAAATAAGTTTACAATATAAAAAAAACCCTTTCAAGGTTTTCTACGTCCAATTTTAATTTTAAATATTTCAGCCCACAAACTTCTGGGACGAGGGCGCACGTTTTATTCATAATTCAGGAACTCTGCTTAGCGAAAATTTTAACTATTTTGTTAGCTTAGGGCTCCTAATGGAATTTTCATTCAACGAAAAATGAAAATACATTTTTCTTTTCCTTTCGTACCTACTTGCGTTTAGCGGAGGTGGACCAGTCTATGCGGTGTTTGTTGACATAGGTGAGTGTAGTTCTCGAGTCTAAGTGGTGTGTATCCTTTTAAGTTGAAATAGTGTCTGGACAGTTAACTGTCTAATATTTCCTATAGGTAAGTATTCGAGAAAATCCAGCTTTTATCCTACAGAGCAGTGGGCATGGGCAGCACTTGTCACGGCCCACCCAGCCCCCCCTTCCTACGCCAATGGCATATTACCAACGAACAACGGATGGTTTGAATATACCTATTTGAAAGATTAGAAGAAGGTACGGTCAGCAACGAAAGTCGCTTAAGGCGCGGTGGTAGTGAAACTAGTGCCGCCGCTAGTTTATTACTCGTAAACCAAGTCAATATTTAAAAAAGCTCATGTAATAATCTCTTAAATTGTATCTAATATTTTTTGAATAACTCTTCAACAGTTATCATTCATACTGTAAATTTTGAAATCCATATTGCCAAAAGTGGCCACTTTGAGCTAAAATGGATTATAAAACTTACAGAAAGAATGAAAACTGTTGAAGGGTTATTCAAAAAATATTAGATACAATTTAAGAAATTATTACATTACCTTTTTTAAATATGGACTTGGTTTACGAGTAACAAAAATAAATGTAGTGGCGGCAAAGTTTCACTTCCTACAGCGCCTTAACACTTTGGTGTTATTATTTAATTTAAATAATAATAATAACACCTTACCTTGTCACAGTAACTTTTTTGACTAAAATGCTTCAAACTGTGACTACTTCGTCACAAAAGTTCCTATGTCTAAAGTTGATATGACGTAAGGACTTTCTAACTGTACCTAATAAAGAAACTTATTCATAATGTCCTCAAGAAACAAATCCTCTAGGTACCTATACAATGTCATATTATCCCATTGAGCAGGTTGAAATACTTCGATCATTGAAAAGCTACTTTAAGTTAATTCTCTATTTATCAAGTAGGTCCACTGGCATCGCTCCCTACAAAGAAGAAGAGCGGCGGTAAAACTAATAATAAATGATATTGCATGATCTTGTCCGGTGGTAAGTAGTGAGCAGTGAGACATGACTTAAAGAGAGATAATTATAGAGGCGATCGCGGTCGCGGGAGTGCGCGTAGGCCGCTGGCTGGCGATGTCGCGCGGTGACTAGTGAACGAGCGTAAACAGGACACAAGGACACCACGCGAGAGTCGCTAGTCAGGACAGTCTCGAGCTTATGCCTTATATTAGACTGTTAGAGCAATATCAAATAAATATTGCATTAAGGTGCAAGGCCCCTACCTGGGTCTTGGGTTTAGTTTTCATATTATCGTAGTAGTAGCTTATAATAGGCGTCGCGCGTTGTAGATTTAAACGTGAATGCCAACCCTATACTTTTTTTGGTTAAAATGACAATTAGGGACTTTTAGCTATCAACATAAACGTTAAAAGAAAGCGCAGCTAGCTCGTTGAGCTTGTTAAAGTTTGTCAGAATCCTGTTGAAAAATATTAAGTTTTTGTGAATATACCTAGGCACTTACTTAAGTATTTCTAACAAAGTAAATAGAGATGTTCCAAGTACAAATTGTCGTTCATTTGCTTTATATTTACTGAGAAAGACATTTCTTGGTGAAAATTTAAGACAGCCTATTTGCATTAATCAACAAACGCGAACTTTTTATTCGTTCTATTTATTCTTTCCAACTGTTGTTTTTTTATTATTGTTTGCGGAACGTTGATTGTAAGACTTCTGGAGTTTTGCTTAAAGGCTTATTTACATTACGAAGTAATACGTTGGTTAATAAAGCGAATTGAAAAGTTTGTACTCTCATTAAACTTTTGCAATTGAAAATTTAAAATGTTGTTTTTATTTTTGATAACTTTTTTCTGAAGGTGGTGTAACTTGAAACAGATGTTCCAATATAGTCCACTAACTAAGCGAGTCCTTCAAAAACTTATTTAGAGTGCTTAGAAAGTGAGTGAACATATTAAAAGGAGGTTTAAGTTTAAAGGTTTAAATATCTCCAAAACGGTGCGTCGTCGTAGAGAAAAGAGTTCTTTCACCGAATAAAAGCTTTTGTTCGAATTCCTAAATTTTTTGAGCTACTCGCTCAAGGAATAGGTGATTTTGTTATACGTCGAATAATTACCCACTCTAAACCCCCTTTTGAGCCATTTGTTGACTGGACTATTCATGTGTTTAGTAAAATAGGAGGAGCAAGGTGACATAAAAATGTGTGGTTTCAAAAGTCCTAGTAGAAAGGGGCTCATTGGCACCGTAGTGGCGGAGAGAACGACCCCGGCGGGGCGCGGGGGCGGCCGGGTGATGCGCCGATTTCGCCGAATAAGATTAATAAATGCACGCGGCGCGGGGCGGCGGCGTTCGCGGCTAATGACACGCGCCGCTGCAGATTTTTTTATCGCGAATTTAAAACATAAACTGGTTGCGGCGGTAGCAGCCCGGCCCCCCCTGCCTGCACCTCTGCATAGTTCACCGCTCCTGCTGCGCACGCGGCGATCGACACCTTTCGCCAGACCTCGCTAATCGCGTCTACTTAACATTCGACGACCTAATCATTTAAGAAAACATTCAGTTTTACATCTCAATGAATTGCGAGATCCGCTTCCTGACTATACCTCCTATACGTCGACACTTCGATCATCTGCGTCGACACATTATATCTCTTTATAAGTGGTTGCAATTACATAGATGATTTCATGTATGCACAAAAAAGCAAAGTGGAAACAAGATTACTCTGTCCGTAATGTTGGTATCGCGTTGATGTCTTTTGTAGGGACAAGATTGCTTACACTCCTACGCAGCTAATTGTCTGTAATTCTTTAGACTTCTATTTCAATTACCGTGTGTCTGACAGCTGTCACAGTGCGCTGAGCTAGGCGCGGGCGGGCACCGGTTATCGCTAATGTTTCACGGAAAGCTGGCTGATTTCTCGCAGGTTTTCCATCAACGTCGCGGTGATATCGACCGGGAGACAATAAATCCGGTTCTGCAGCGGGCGGGTTGCAATTAAACTAGTGTCGCGACCGGGTTCGCGGACCGTGCGAAAGTGAAGCACTCGCTGCCGAGGCCGGCTGCGGAAACCACAGGCTTGCGGTTGACAGTATTGCAAGTTCTATATTATATATATACTTACTTTGAAGATTTGAAGCTACATTGCAATTTCCTTTATGAATAACTGACATGAGTTTGGTAATACCTATAGATTTAGAACACAACATTTAAAAGCTGTATCGGGGGAAGAATTTTGAAACATTTTTTTGTCTTTTCTACGATAAGAAGTAATGCTTTCGTAATCTTATTGCCGTGACATAATTAAGTAAGTTATAAGTTTTGATAACTGTGTGCGATGAGTCAAGTGTGTAATATTTACTATTGAACAACAGTCATTGTGAGCTTACTCTCAACCCTTGTATTACAGGAATTTGCCAAAGTGGTTTAAGTCCTGAAACGAGGAGCTTTCACAAAAAGCTGTCAAGTGAGGAGTTTGTTTGAGAGTAGGCTGTGGCGGCGGCTTGCGCGCGGGTTGTGGCGCGGGCACCGGAGCGCGTGCAGGCGCAGTCCGCGCGCAGAGCCCGGCGCACGCGCACGCGCCGCAGCGCCCGAGAGATGTCGCGCTAGCGGCGCGCGCCATGGTGTACCCCGAGCCGGCCCGCTGGGGCGCGCCCGACGCCGCGCTCGCGCCCCTCTACGATGACGTCTACCGAGGTCAGCTGACATTTGCAAGTTGCAACCTCCGATGCATCGCCCTTTGTCTCTGTGCCTCCTTGCAATTTCTTCTCATGATGCGCTCATTAATTTTACCTGCACACGTGAAAGCTCCGTAGTCGTAACTTCCTAGCTTAGTGATATTGATGGAATACAGTTTCTTCTTCCGTCCACAGAGTGGAGTATGGACAATTTCCGAATTTATTTATGTATGTATGCTGATATAATATATAACATAATAATATTGACCGAAAGCTCCTGTTTCCCGTACATTAATTTAATTCTCGAAAATATAATGTGCTCAAGGTAAACTATTGCTTATGTAAACCTATTTTTTGTCGTTGTCTACAGAAGTTCATTACACTCTGTGCACCTTATACATCAATAGAAAATATAATATTTATAGTGGCGAGCCGGTCGTTAGTGCGAATTCGTCTAAATGTAGAGTCTTTGTCTCGGCACCGGTCGCTGACTCACCTCGTGATTGATTGGTTGGACTGGACCTGTACATATTAATATTGGGATCAAAGCGTTAACAGATCAAGGTACACTAGTGCCAATCAGCTGATTGAGTGCTATAATATTTCAGTGACGCTACAGTAGAACAACGGTGAAAAATCGTTTAATAATTTATCATGTAATAAGTCTTGAAAATGAAAATCATTTCGCTAAAATAGTGTAAACTCAAGTGTAAAATTCGATACAAAAAGTTAGAAAAATTTAAGACTGAATGAGTGGGTTTTTATTAATTTCAATAATGAACTTAATTTATCTAGTATCTTTTAAAAACAAAAAGTAATTAGTACTGTTTAAAGTCGTAAAAGAATTACCCTTCCTTTCTGCAGTCGAGTAAAAACTTGTTCAATTCGCACGAAACAACCTGTTGAGAGCTTTTAAATATAACTGTTGCACCATCATCCATATTATCCGTCGTGAGTATTGTTATTGTCTTCGTAAACTTTGAGAGTTCGTCAAACGGTGTTTTTATCGGTAATTGAGTGGTGTAGACGCCGTTGTAGAAGTCAATTAAACGAACCGAATTGTTTTGAGTAAATTCAAATGGATATTTTATAGCGATCCGTTTACGATCCGCCATTAAGTTGTTGTGCGCTGTGACTCGCGCCCGTTATGTTCTTCAAAGTGCTATAGGGGAAAAGTCGTAGAAATTCTAATACAATTTTCGAAGATCTAAAAAACTGGTATGAAATAATAAAAAAACGTGATCAAATTGAGTTTGTGTTTTCATCTTTTATACTTTTTATACGTCATACCTATTTATTTATATATTTTATATATCAGTCCCATTTATATAAGTAATTGATTTTTGTCTATTGAAAATGGGTTTACAAATTCATATCGTTTTACTCATTAACATCCTGCTCATGGTTGATGTAGGTATATCTTGTTTTTTCAGGTTCCTAAATATTTCAGTAATAAAGGCAGTAAATAGTCAAAGTCAAAGTGTCTTTATTAAAATAAACTTAATAATTAAGTACTTTTGAATCGTCTATATTTTCCTACCACCCGTTCCAGACTTTTTTATCTGGCAAGAAACTTATCAGCTATAGCAGAAATAAGTAACGATATTTACAATTTCAATATATCGTTACCAAATACAGTACAACCATGATTATTGGCAAAAAGTTACTTATACTAAGCAAGTTATGTGTTACATCGTTTCCAGGCATTTTGATCTTTCAGATAATTGACTATTTTATTGAGCGTCTTTTTAACATGGTTTTTAATTTTATCCAAAGGAAGATCAATAATGTGGAACTTTTTAATAAAGGCTATGCCTTTCCCCATTAATGAACCTCTAGGAGTCATTTTGCAACTTTGGACATTTTAGCACCTTGGTCCTAACGCCCCGAAAGGTAGTTTTTGCAAGCCTAAATCTTGGAACGGCAAGTTTTACAGCCGTTACAATATGGCAATACAAGTGTTACAGGCGTCAGTTTGCTTGCAACTTATAACAAAAATACCGTTAAAAATTTATTGTATTTCTCGGAAAAGTTAAAATGCATCAAACATCATTCTGCTGCACTAGAGTTACATAAAAGCTAAAGCGAGATGCCACAGAGTTGCTTTCAAGTTGTTTAATGAGCAAAATAATAGGTATCGCTTCCACGAGAAGCAAAATGTATGATTAGTTTATATTACCTTTGTACAGAGATATAAAACTGAAAACCCGGAGGTAAACCAGAAAATACGGGCATAATAATATAAGAGTAGCAGTATTACTAATTGTGATTAAGTTTGCGCGTCGAAGCTTAGCTTGGAAATTGAACAAGCACATGGCGATAAAAGCAGGTAAACAATAGTAGCTAAGACAAACATTAAGTTTTAATAGGGAACTTAACAGTTAAGTTTTCAGTTTTATAGCTCTGGTGCATTAGTAATTTAAAGTAATTACATAGGTATTGCTTCTCGTGGAATTGATACCTATTATTTTTCTCATTAATCAACTTGAAAGTAAAACTGTGGCATTTCGCTTTAGCTAGTTTTACGTAACTCTAGTGCAGCAGTATGATTTTTGAATGCATTTTAACCGTTCCAAAAAATACAATACATTAATGATATGTAAACTGATGCCTGTAACACTTGTATATTTTTTTTCCAATGTATAAATGTCATGTACTGTTATTATCAATGAAATATTAAGGAACCTAAATAAATAAGATGTACATCAACCATGGGCAAAACAATTTCAAATTTCGGAAACAACATTATTGACAAATTAATATATATAAATATAACGATATGGATAAAAAGACCTTAAATAAGTTCTTATTTTCTTCTATTATTTATTATTATTTATTTATTTATTATTAAAAAGTAATGTACACAAAGTTTGCAACTTGTCTCGCAAAACCTAACATCAGGTTTGTCTGCGAGTACATAAATTAATCTAATTTAAGTACCTAGGTATTATATAAAATTAACAAAATTAACAATCAACATATTATACTCATACTTAAGGTAACACAAAGTTGTTTGTTTTAAAGGTTAAAAATAATTATAGGTTCAATAGATAATGTTTTTTAAGGTTGTTGTTAAATCGTTTTCTAGTATTTAGTGTTATGAGATCATCAGGTAGATTGTTTAACAGGTAGGGTACACGCTTTGCTAGGGTTCTGTCGCCGTACACACTGGTGACTCGCGGCACACAGTACTTGCCGCTCGTCACGGCTCGTGTCGCGTGCCCGTGTTGAAGTGGTGTCAAGCGCTAACGATAGCTATAGTTGTTTAATAGTAATAAGTATTTATGTTTTACACTGGCTGGTAGATCTACTTCGTTTATTCCTTCGTTTTTAAATCTTTGTAAACACAATATAAGATTTCTTTAGCGTTAGTGGGATGGATCGTGGGAAAGTTTTGACTTGTGTTTGTGTTTAGAAGACAGATTGAAAAAATCATATAAGCATAACAGAAAATATATTTTAAATTTTGGCTATTTATTCCACCAAATCAAACGATTGATAAACATTTGAAAATAAAAAAACACAAAAAACAAAAATAAACTACTAACGTAAGTACATATAACTTAGTAGTTTAACTACTACCTAGTTGCCTACTACCTATGTACATTTCACATTCCTAACCGAAATCTTACATCCTTGTGCATATTCATCGTTTTGTACTGCGCATTATGTCATAAATATCATTAAATATGTGATTAGGCAACTGCGGGCAAAAACGTCCAACGACGATTAAGTACTCGAAACGTTATTAGGTAAGAACTGGGCACACTTTCTCGGCCATAATGTCTCCTAGGAATTTCACTTAGGCCGCTAGCCTACGCGTAGGCGCGATCCTATAACCGTTAGCCAGGGTTGGCACTCCTATAGATCACTCATTAAAAACTCCTATTCCTACCAGGAACTCATAAAATCAGTCTCCTAATGGGATTTTTAATGATTGTAACGGAAATAAGTACTTACTTAGTTAAATCTCATTTATTTTCTTAACACTGCCTGGTTTGTTGTACCTAAGTATTGATTGAAAATTTGAGGGATACTTACCTATTTCCTGATCCTTTTTAAATTGAAATATAGATGGAGGTTTTAATAGTTTGTGTTTAGATAACTTTGATAGAATTAATATTAAATAATATTAATAATTTTATAGTTTTTGTCATGTCGTGTTCAATAACATTTGTCGTACAAAATAAAATGATGGAAAAAAAACTACAATACCTAGGTGGCTTTATGTTAATAAAATGAAGTCGGTTAAAATGAAGCTATGCGTGAAACATTTTGTAGAGAAAATATATAGGTATACTTTTGTTGAAAACGGAGGCCGTGTTGATAATAAATACTTAGATAAAATAAAACATCGTCAGCCTCGTCACAATGTCCCGCGATATAAAAATAATCTTGTGCAAACTACATCTAATTTAACTTTACATAGTTCGGGTCCATACCCAATGTCAATATTTTTTTTAATAAATTACCAGAAAATCTAAAAGCCGAACCAAAAATCAATCAGTCATAAATTCATTAAAACAACTGTTACTAACTAAATGTTATTATTCTGTTAACGAATATTTTAATGATAAGAATATTTAAATGTCTGCCCCTCTTCCACATTGCTATGCCTGTCAAGGTGCATGCGATAATTAGTTACTTCAAGATCTAGTAGTTAAGTCGTATGTAGTGCAAATGTATAAATAAAGAAATAAAGAAATAAAAATCTAATGCAGAATCGCTTTACACATCACGATCGCAATTCAACTGGTTCTGCGGATGTCACCGGACGATGGTCTGGTCGGTGACTCACGGTGTCCCAGACAGACTTAACTCTAGCTAGAATATACGGTACATTCAATACATTAACTCATTTCATATAGTTATTCAAAGAAAATAAGGTTATGTCACGAGCATGTTAGGATAGGATTGTTTATGGCTATTTCGCTTGAGTCAGGTAATTCGTGGGAATCATTTTTGTCGTTTTTAACTTCGAATTTAAAAAGAATATCCTAGTCAAGAAATTAGGTCTTATTTATTTTGCCCAATATTTTATTCAGGTATATATTTATTTTCGTGAAAATTAAATAAATATATTATCATTTTGGTTTTTCGTTTTAGCAAGGTTTTTGTTTAAAAGTTATGTTGGGTTGGGATTGGCATTTTTTTATTGTCAATAGGTAAAGTTCATAGCGGCATTTCATTTTAATGATAAAAAAATTAATAACATCCCGCATAATTCTAAATTAAGTCATCATGATCGACCATTCTAGTTAGTGTTCCATTTTATGGATTTTAAATAGTAATTTAAATTAAGATTGAATTCGAATTTAGAGGTTAGTTATGGCTAGGCGAAGGGCCCTCGTATTATAATAGTACATTATGAGACAAGTTAGCTTAGGCTGCTCATTGCACACAAGGCTGTGGGTTGCAGCCCGAGCCGCAGGCGAGGGCGTAACTCAGCCGAGTGTGCAATAAGCAAGAGCTCACGAGTTTCATACGACGTTTTTCAACACATTTGCGAGGAAAAAACAAAGTAATTTATCACACAGCAACAAATACGACAAAAACAAAATATGATAATTATGGGAAAAGGCGCGCATGTTTTTTTTTGTTTTTTTTTCACACGCCCAACGCAAGAATATTTTGCGAACAAAGGGGTGAGGAGCATACAGCCTACTACTAATACTTCAAAATTATAATTTTAAGTGACAAAATGCAAATATTTTAATATTTTATAACAAAATATTGTGAATTATGAATAATTTGATAATAATATATATTTGTTTGACTTAATTAAGGACTTACACATTTATTTATTCCAAAAATGTATATGAATTTTCAGCAGCATAAAACCTCTTTGTTGTCAAAAAAAAATAACTGTATTACCCGGCTAAATTGGGAATGCTCTGTTTACTCGCATAGAACTTGCAGTAAGGTACTAATTTAACTTTGTAGGGTTAATTCTATTACGAACTAGTGTTTTATATATTATTGCACGCGTTTGTTATAGCTCGGTTTATGGCCCTAAAAGCGATGTATTAGGGCTCACTTTACGAGCAAGTGTGTTGAAATAGCTAGTAACAAGTTTCCCAGACGCGTTTCCAGCTCTCCAGGTCCTCATTCCAGGTTGACTGTAGACTGTCTGTAGTGCACTCATACACTCAACGTAATTGCCACATTTCCTCACCTACTTCACAACCATCAACCTACAATTTTTGTTACACTAATTTTTACTTAGTTTGTTATGTATGACTAGTTACTTTACTTTGTTTCTTCAGAAGTTAAGTACGAGCTTTTATTTCGTCTCGTAATGTAAAAGAACATCCTTTTTTCTTGTTCTGAGAAAACGCTCACATTTAAAGCAATAAATGTCAGGTGCTTTTTGAAAACATTTTGGGCACAGGTGGAAATTCTGAGATACGTTTGCAAATAAAACACTGTTCACGGGAATATGATACTCGTGCGAGCGGCGAGAACAGAATAAGCTATACATATTTAATGCATTAAAGCTATTTTTAGCTTGCAAGACCACAACCTCAAGACTGTGGCTGACTGACTGATGCCGCCGAAGGATCTCAAATACATACATAGATTATGTTGTAGAATTACTTCAACGCTTCAGTTGGATTAGTAAAATCTGTTGTCTACGTATTCGCAAGTTATTCATGTTTTTTTTTTCGGGACGAACGGGCTGCTACTTTGTTGCATAGCTTTTTAGTATATTCAGTTTCTACAAATTTCAATTGCAATAATGCAGCAGCTTTTGGTACAGATTCGGTGATACAAGCACAGTTTAAAAAAAGACTGGTGCAAGCATAGATACAAATAATAATAATAAATAATAATAAATAATAAATGCTTGGACAATTTCACACAGCGCCATCTAGCCCCAAACTTAGCAAAGCTTGTAATATGGGTGCTAGACAACTGATATACTACTTATATACTTTTTAAATATATACTTATTATACATAGTAACACCCAGACCCGTCACAGAAATTAAAATTCATCATTTCAATTTCTGCCTGGCCGGGAATCGAACCCGGGACCTCTTGCGTGGTAGGCGGCATGTTGACCACTGCACCACTCAGGTCGTCAAAATCTGTTGTCTACGTATTCGCAAGTTATTCATGTTTTTTTTTCGGGACGAACGGGCTGCTACTTTGTTGCATAGCTTTTTAGTATATTCAGTTTCTACAAATTTCAATTGCAATAATGCAGCAGCTTTTGGTACAGATTCGGTGATACAAGCACAGTTTAAAAAAAGACTGGTGCAAGCATAGATACAAATACAAAGATAGTTTGGTACAAGGCCTCGGAAGCGCTTGTATACCAGGCCCTTCTATTTTATTTAGTAGGAGTTTAAGTTAAGCGTGGTTGACTACTTTGTTATTTAGAAATTGCATACAAGGTGCAAGGTACATATTACCTATGCCTATGACTATTTTGATAACAATGAAAGAGATATAACAAGGTCATCGTTTGATAATCTGTTCACGTATTTGCGTGGGAATCGCTTAGCATTCACTGGTCGTTTTAAAGGTGCTGAGGTAAATGTCTGGTGGTTTTATAAATGGTCAAATTAAAAGTTTTAATGTGATCATCTTCATTTTTTACGACAGATCCAACTGTTTCACTATATGAGAAATCGCTATACGTAACTAAAAGTTACGTATAGCGAGAGTTAAACAGTCTGCCAGCCATTTGCAGATAAAATCAATTTTCGATTTAGGTCACTTTTAGTATTTTATTTAACAGTGTACGTAATAAAACAAGAAGAATCATGTAAAGTATCAATTTATAAAACATGACATTTATATTGTTAGATAATAATAATACACACATTAGATTTATTGTCTATAAACCCAACGAGTTTTTAATGGGTAGATATCACGATAAAAAAGTCAACGCCTTAAAAGTTGTCATCAAATATGTTACACTATGTTTTGATGGAAAATCGATGTGTGGTGGCCGTCGTCGGTGGCAGTAAAATGGATTTGATTAATGGCATTCGGCGGTGGTGGCGGCGGTGGCACACGTTTATGGCAAAGCGTCTATAACCGCATGTCGTGGGCGGATTTCTCAGTGGTTAAAAGTCATTATAGATGCAAATTCAACACACAATTTGCTATAAATTAAAACAGCATTTGGTTTATTAACAATTCAACGAACTTAATAAAATGTGATTTGTCTTTGATTTGGCTATATATATATAAAACATATTTTTTTGTAAAATGAATGAAAATGTAAACATTTCAAAAGACGCTACGCGATTTTAAATTTATTATCCATTTACTATGTTACCATTTACAAGAACAAAATCCGAAAAGATTTTGAGGACAAATTTGTAAATTACTTTAAGAGGATTGTCAAGCAAGCGGTCTCCATACAAACGGCGATAACGTTTCCCACTCTCTAAATCTTAACCTACAGCAATGAATTTTTGGTATGTTTTGAAATGCCTAAATACTAGGGCTGTACGTTTTGATTTTTTAAATATCTATAATAGATTTCGAAATATTTGCATTTTAGTGATTTCATACAAAACACAGAAGTGCCAATATTTCGAAATCTTTTATAGATATTTAAAAAATCAAAACGTACAGCCCTAGTATTTAGGCATTTCAAAAAAATACCAAAAATTCATTGCTGTAGGTTAAGATTTAGAGAGTGGGAAACGTTATCGCCGTTTGTATGGAGACCGTTTGCTTGACAATCCTCTTAAGTTTCAAACAATAAATAACTTTTCGTTTAATTTGTCTCGGTTAAATAACAATATGGCCAACCAAAATTACGATTTAACTGTATTAAGTCGTTATGCATTAATTTTCCCACACCAAATGCGACACGGGCATGGCTAAAAGCTTTCCACTTAGTGCTTTATTTGATTTTCTATGATAATTTAAATGAAATACCTCTTTCCCAGGGCCGTTAATCTCTCATCTTTGTTTAGCTAATGGTATCGGGTCTCTTTCGAAAGTCTTTGAAAGTCTCTAGGTTTGTCGTTTGTCGTGCGCTGTGTGAAAAATCCAATGATGAGAAGCGATTAATCAATTGTAACTGTTTCGCGAAGTTTCTCTGTTATTTGCTGAGTAACGTTATTTTATTAACCTAATCAATCAATTAATGAAGCAGTACGGTGTAAAAAGGTCTTGTATTATTTTCGTCGTAATTAAATTTACCATAGGTGTTAACGTTTAATTGCAAACAATAATCATTTTTAAGATTGTACTGTTGCTTCCTTTTATAACACAATTGATATTTTTAAACAAAATCCTACCACAGCGATTAATGCAACTGCAGCTGAAAACCTGTATAGCAAACACAGCCGAACATCACGCAATGAGCCAATGACTGTATTGGTTAACCAAAGTGCGGTACTGCGCATTTTGTGTACCTACTTGGAGATTTGAATGCTTTCTTTGCTTTAATATTTCTTTTTTTTTCATTTCATTATACCTTTAAGGAAATTGCACACTTCATATTATTATTTTTATTTGTTGCATGATGTGATGATGAATGTGCTAGCATTTGAATTCTTTTCTGACCACAGGAATGTTCAGTAGACTTCGAAAGGATATAAAATAACTGATTGCATTGCATCATGCCCTTGTTGCCCAAAACCCAAATACTACCCTAATGCCTACGTCAGTTTATTTCTATTCAGTACCCTTAGCACGAACAGCTATCGAGAAAAAAAACGCACGTAAAACTACTCGATAGAAAATTCTCTATGGAAAATTTCATTTCGCTTATCGGCGATAGATGGCGCTGTACAAATTTACAATACAAAATTTAACTATCGAATGTTTTTATGTGCGTTATTTTTTTCGATAGCTGTTCGTGCTAAGGGTACTTGTTTCCATTAATGCATTCTACTTGTAAGTCATTGAGCAATTATGACATCACACTACATTGTAGGAACTGCTTCTTATCAATAATAATTTGGCGTGATAGAATCATTACCTATATGCAGCATCTTTCGTTTTAGGTCGTAGTGCTCAAAATCGTTGCAGTATCGAAAAGGTTGTGAATAAAATGTTCTGTTGTTTGTGCAGCGGACGGTGTGCTTTCAACAGTGAACGTGGTGGAAGCGCTGCAAGAGTTCTGGCAGGTGAAGGCGTCGAGGGGCGGCGGCGCGGCGGGCGGCGGCGGCGCCCTCGTCATCTACGAGTCCGTGCCGGCCGCGCACCCGCCCTACGTGTGCTACGTCACGCTGCCAGGCGGTGCATGTTTCGGCAGCTTTCAGGTAACTCACTCACACTCATGATCACCAGAGCGCGGTGTTGTTGGCGCTATAGGAGTTCTTGCCGGCCGAGCACCCGCCCTACGTGTGCTACGTTACGCTGCCGGGCGGTGCCTGTTTCGGCAGCTTTCAGGTAACTCTCACCCATGAATACCAGAGCGCGGCGTTGTTGGCGCTATCGCCATCTATCTAGGAGTTGGTGCCGGCCGCGCCCTACACCGCGATAAGCCCGCCCTACATGTGTTACGTTACGCTGCCGCGCTGCACCCGCTTTGGCAGCTTTCAGGTAATAGATAATGTGACACTCATCATGAAAAAGTCAAGCGCGTCTGATCAATTTTACAACCATATCTAGAAGTTTATTATACTAGTTATTATCGATTCGAATGATTATTTAAAATAACTAGACTAGTTCTCACACCTTCACTTATTCGGTCTATTCGGTCTCATAAAACTGTGTTATTGTCCTCAGAATTGTCCTACGAAGGCGGAGGCGCGTCGCAGCGCCGCTAAGATAGCGCTGATGAACAGCGTGTTCAACGAGCACGAGTCGCGGCGGATCTCGGAGCATTTCATCGAGAAGGCTGTGGCGGAGGCGCGCGCCTCCTTCGCCGGCGACGCCGCCGCACACCACCAGGACCCCAGCGCTGGCATCGCTGCCTTCAGGTATGTTACTTAACCTAGCCCCGCAAAAGAGCAACCGGCAGCGCGGCGAATGGCGTGAGCTGCCAATTTAACGACAAGCGGAGAGCTTTTCGACCGCGAGAACGAAGAGCTCGCTCCTTGCAACGCAGCTCGGTCTGTTGGGTAGCCAAGCTAGGTCGCCCGCCCGCCCGCCCGCAAAAATATGCACATGCACACCGCAAAATATAAGTGCACAATACCTGCATTTAGCAAGACAGCAACACACCTTGCACCTTCACCAATTAGGCTACTCTACACGTGTTTCGCCCCAACCCGGAGCATCCTCAGGAGTTAGATCGTACGTAAACCAACATCGGTGTTTGTTTACGCACGATCTAACTCCTCAAATAACTACTTAGTGCTAAGCAAACATCGTATATATTAAAAGATTTTAATATTTTTTTGTTATTTATCCACAGATTTATGCTAGAAGCCAACAAAGGGAGGACGATGCTAGAGTTCCAAGAGCTAATGACGGTTTTCCAGCTATTGCATTGGAATGGTTCTCTGCGCGCGATGCGTGAGCGGCAGTGTTCGCGGCAGGAGGTGGTGGCCCACTACTCGGCGCGCGCACTCGACGACGCTATGCGCGAGCAAATGGCGCGCGAATGGGCCGCGAGAGAACGTGAAGCTGGCACGAGCGGGGGTGTTATACGAGCAGAGCTTGCGCGAGCCGAGCGCGAACTCCGCGCTGCTCGGCTCGCCGCTCGTGAGCTCCGGTTCCCTAAAGAAAAGCGCGACATCCTCCTACTCGCCGCACGCCTCGCTCCTCCGCAGCAACAACAGTGATCTCACGGCATGCCCCCCTTTGTTATTTAAGTTTAGTTTCACCCCTTTATTCATAATTCCAAAAAAGCACAAAGCTCTATTTGAAAAAAAAACTCTTGCATAAGTTAGGTACTTACTTATTCTTTTGTCCTTTGAGGGCAGTTTAAGTTGTGAATAATGGGGTCGTAGTCGTAGTTAATTAGTATGTCATTTAAACCCCGATTCCTTTACTAGTTGTAGTCACTTTAGTCATTAAAGAAAACGTAGGAATATGCTGAAAGTCCTTTAAATATTGTAAAACATTATTGAGAACGTTTTGAGTTTAGATTTTCAGTAAATATCATTTAAGATAGATATCTCCAGATATTATTTTATAAGTTTAGTTAAAATAATAATTGTTTGAAATTAATAAATTATGTTTGGTAAAAATGTAATTTGAATTTTATTTGATATTCCTTTGCCACGTTCAATAGAAATTGAAAATAGCCCTCAAAGTTTTAATGAGGAAAATATTTAACAAAGTGTGAGGCGATTCTATTGTGAAGTCTGCGTGACATAACGCGCTCTTTTGTGTTAAACAGCTCGTGGTGAACAAAAGGGGTCCAGTGGGTCAACAAAGTGCACCAGGGGCGTACTTCCTCGGTTACGTAAGTGAAGTGCCTACTGTGTTTACAAATATACGGTCTCTCGGGTCAGGCATACCGAACTTTGAATAGATTTTTGTACAGAATACTAATAGGATTTATACATTTTGATTCCAATTTCAAACAAAGATGACAATAGGTACAGTCGAGTTTATGTACTCTGTGGTCGAGTGTCTTACTTAGATTGAAATTAGGCCATCTTGGTTCAATCCTTTAACTAGCTGTAACTTATTTTCGTTTGCACGCTAATGGTTATCAAAAATTTCATACAATATATATTTTTTTGTGATCTACATTAAGTTCGCGACTAACGCTCATTAAAGTTAACGTCAGCGTTCAAACGTATAGAAAACTTACCGCTTGAGTTTAAGAGTTGGTTGGACTTCCCATTTCCATAACACAAGTTTTTTTTTAGAATTAGAACAACGTCGTATAATCATATTCGTCAAAGACGTAGGGACTATTGTTACGATTAACCACGCTTCGCTGGTGGGACAAAGTGTGGAGTAACGACAGTGAGCTCTGAAGATAGCAGTCATTAAATGGATGAAAGGAGTTTATGTTTCGACTTACTTTTTGGGCAAACTTAAGAGAGTACCTAGGTACGAATATATTTTATGATCTTTCGAGCAAACCTTGAAAGTAAAGTAACTATTTAAAACCGTCACTGTTGCTTGCCAAAAATACGAAGTAAATGAGATGAAATTTTTTATTCGCAAATATGTAACTAGCTGTTTTGTTTGTATCTGAAACATCTACAAAGTCTACTCTTGATAATTGATAATACTCAATTTCCATCGAAGCTCATGACAAACATAAAATTAATTATGGCGCATCGGTGGCGTCAGATATTTTACTAAAGAAACACAGTTTGAACAAATCAACTAAGAAAATTAAATCTGAAGTAAGAAAATTCCTCGGAACTAAGTTTTTCCGGACTGAAAAGCTACTAAGATTGCTACCTGAAGTTAGTTAAAACTTTTAACTTGTTTCTTTTGTACTCCACTACTGTAGTTTTCTCGCTGTATATTCGTTCCTAAGTATGTACCTAGGTATTTATTGCGTTCTACTCTATTTTGATTTCAATTAAAAGAAAGAGACTTATCAATGAAAAGTTATGTCTGTTTTTTTTTTCTAGCTTGTCGACTGTCAGACTGTCACATCATACAAAAAACAAAAATGACGTGCATGTTTCGATTACAAAGATCTAGCTACCAGTGCATGTGTAGAGATAAACACGGCAGTATACTTGTGATACGCGCGCGGCGGTGAGCTAACAGGCAGCGTGTGTGATCAGGTGCGCGCGGCGCGACGCGGGCGCACCCGCGCCTGCCAATATTGACACGAGGCGCCCGCCATCGACCACTCACAGAGACAACTATTAGGGATGCGCCCATGGGTCGAAAATTGATTTGTGCATAAGTATTTAAAACAACTGAATTGGCATAAAGAATGAAATCGTAGGTCACCCGTTTTGTACGCATCTTCTATCGTCACAGTGCTATATAATACTTTAACAATCTGTTAATTTACGTATAATTAGACTGCTATCATACATGACTAAAAATGACTTGACTTAGCCTAGGTAAAATTGGATTGGTCGAGAAATTGAATAGATGAAAGAGCGTAGCTTTGAACTTTATTTTTACCCGACTGCAAGAGGGTTATGTTTTTCGCGCGTATCTTGTATGTTTGTTTGTTTAATAGTCTTTATGACAAGACAAATCTAACGATATCTTAATCATAGAAATCCGTTCAGCCGTTTGAAAGATATGAGGTAATAAAGAATATTACATACAAACATACAAACACACATACAAACAAACATACAAGATATGCGCGAAAAACATAACCCTCTTGCAGTCGGGTAAAAAAGACTAGTCAACTGAATAGATGGATGGATGGAGGCATATTTAATTCAAATCATTCATAATGTCACTTTCTTTATGCATGCCTCCGACTGTATGTTATTATGTTGCCTTTAATATTTAATCTTGTTTCCATATTTTCAGTTGACTTGTCTTTTTATGCAGGCGGGTTTTTAATTTCAATGAGTATACCTATAATGGTAGTATATGGTAGGTCAAGGTACATCTAATGACATGCAACTGTTTTCTGTATAATAAAATAACAGTATTCTGTAGAGTGTCATATCGTGCCATCGTGGGGTAAAAAAGGGTTGGCATGGGGCATGAACTTGGTCTTTATTAGCGTCTGTACGTTACGTTACCCGTAACGACAACCATTTACACGGCGGATACATGGTCTGTCTTCTTTCTACGCTCCTACGCGCAGCAAATACGAAGAAAATTTAATTATTATGCGTAAAAAAAACCAACTCATAATAATAATTTCTAAGGATTAAGGATGAGAACGAGGACAAAACTACATTAGAAAAAGAAAAATACCAGTAAAACCAAAATATATTACTTAAGTCATAGTTCTACATATATAATCCAATTAGGTGGCGAGCGGGAATGCACCGTTTTGTAGAGCCACGCCACGCGTCGCCTGAAATGACATTAAACGTGCGCCGCTCATTAAGCAGGGTCGTCGCACTGGAAAATGACATTCGGAAAATACCGGTCGGAACTCAGTCCGACGCAACGTACTATTTGAAAGAGGTTGTAGTAAGTAACAGACTAGTTTGTAAAACGTAGCGATTGTCGCTTGTTTTCGAATTTGAATTTAAAAGTTTCAGCTGTAAATGAGCGATAAAATAAAAGTTAATTGTGTTCGAAATACATTTATATTAGCCCTCTCTATCAGGATGACCTTTTCGCTGAAAGACCATTCGCGTAGGATGACATGAAAGCAAGATACCTAGTAGATCTATAGCCGAAAGACAATTCAGCTACATGAAAAAAAAGCAGAGTGTCCATTGCCCAGTCAGCAGCGAGTCATCTCAGCCAGACGACATAAAAGCAGAATGAGCTAGTAGCAAAACGTCTGGAATTGCGAATAGTCCGTATGTTTAGAATATATCAGCCGGAAGTCAAATAAAGAAGATATAGTTGTCCAGAGATTGTGTTTTCTTCTCTGAGGTCCTGGAACAGCAATATCGTTTTATTTTTTCAAATACAGCTTGTGATTGAATAAAATGTGTTTTTTTCAGCTAAATAAAACTGAATATGAAATAATAAAAAAACAATTTTAGTAAGTTTAGTGTATTACTATTAAAATTGAAAAACAGATAGATGTGATAACTCGAACGGCTTTTGTGTAGCTTTGATTAAATAACATGAGGAAGAACGAAATCCTGTTTTAGATTTAAAATGTATAAGAAGCCACTTCATTATTTTAAATGGAGTGTGTATACAGATGGTCTAAAATAGGTATTATTGTTACAACCTAAATAGGTTACATTTGCGTTTTAAAAATGTTTGGTGAGACGAGATTTCGCTTGGAAATATTGGATTTATTGGAAAAGCGGTCGTGTACGGGCGCGGAGGAAATGATACGAAATGTGTTTACTGCGAGAGACGCGCGACGCCTCCCAATTAAGGAGCTGTGCCATTGAAGGGTCTTCCCGATATTTACGGGGACTTTAAAAAGACAAGTCTGTACGTGGGGTGACAAGTAAAGCTCACTAATTACAAAAAATAGAAAACTGATATTCATACACTGTGCATTAAAATATCAACAGGGTTGCGTTCAGAACGTTAGAGCACCGGTTGTTTGGTTGTTTTATAACTCGCTCTAAGGTTTGGAACGACCAAGAACTTTAAATGTCAATGTCAATACAAAGTCTTCGTTTTCCATTTGGAATACGAATAATTTAAACTTTTCTTTATTCTAAATCAAATAAAATCCGTTTTTGAGGATCTACCATGATTATTTTAAGAATTAGATTCAAAAACATCAAAATACAAAATAATGTCAATTGACATTGACATTTTTTCTATAGACAAACGTCAGAGCGTTTTTCAACCATCCATTTTGATGGTTAAAAAGTTGCAACGCTCTGACGTTTGGAACGACACGGTTGTGTCAACCGAACGTCACGCTTAAGGCGAGGCCAGTTCACGAAATTTACTCTTCCACTATGTCTTTAGAATAAGGTTGAATATCGCATAACTTTAATTGACGCTTCGCCAGAAATTTGACGAATTTTAGTACATTTTTATTGATTTCTGAAATACTGGATCATTTATTAAAAATGTACTCGGTTATTGTGTTAGATCGATAAAAAAGCTATCCTTTTTGCATAAAAAATCATATCACTGTCGTTGAAAATTACGAAATCTGACGATTTGAATTTTATTTTTATAAGTTTTTATGGTGTTAATCAGGATTTTTTTACAGAGTTACCATGCCATTTTTCAATATTCTGTTCGGTTACTATGCTTCTTTGTTTCTTTTTCAGTCTACAGTAATTTTTAAGAAGTAGAATTTTACATCAGTTCTTCACATTGGAAGTTCAAAAATCAGACTTTTCATCAGATCGTGAACTGGCCTCGCCTTAAATGTTTGGAACACCGTTAGAGCGTTCGGTTGTGGTTAGGTTGCACTCGGAGTGTAGGTTTGGAACGCGCCTCAGCTTTCCCAGGAAAAAGTCATCATACCCATGATGGGTGAATTACTTTACGGAATTCCAAGAAGCACAAATCACTAAATCCAAAACTATTTGTTGAACTCGGCAGGTAAAAAATAACTTTTGTTACTTATAGTGTACTCACTCACTAAGTACTTTTTAATGAATAATTCCTAATCATCATATCAGCCGCACGACACTCACTGCTGGGTATAGGCCTCCCCCATGGATCTCCACGACGATCGGTCCTGCGCTGCCCGCATCCAGCGGTTAATAATTCCTAAATAAAACGATATTTCTATAAAACTAGTTTATAGTTTTAGAATGAAGAATATTAAGCATCATAATCATAAAAATCAACTAAATACCCCAATAAACAGATTAATTAAAATATTTGTCACTCACTTGTTTTTTGAAATCCTTTGTCACCACCACACGAGTGAAAGGCGGGAACATTTATCACAATCATTTTTACCTTCGAGCATCGCGGCTTGTCTTACTCTATGATTTTTACCATTGAAAGTGGTTATCAGATGCAAATCGCCTAAGACGTATTTTTGGCCATATCTGCGAGGATTTTGGGAGTATCGAGATGGGAATTAGTACCAAAAGTTGAGGAATTTATCGAGATAGAAAAACGGGTGTTTCCGTACATAAAAAGTGATGTAGCTTCTATGATTATTGACCGATCGTCATGGTAATAGTGTTAAAAAAGATGCAGAAGCAAACGAGAACTGCTAACGTTGGAATTTTGAAAATCGGTTAATAATATTTCGGCCGCGTCGAAGCATTCAGCGGGCGCTTTTATGACACGTGGCGAATCAGAGTGTCACAATCGTAAAAATAAATAGGTAGGTATATAGGTACTACCTAGGTAACTTTAGAAATATAATAGAATTTTGCATTTGATTTAATTTTGGGTTTTCGTAAATTTTTCGATTCATTTTCAATGCTCCGATTCTTGCGGGGACTGCAAAATCTGTAAATTTTTTCTTTGTGTTAGTAATAAATAGTAGATTGTTATACAAGGGTCGAAAGGAATAAACTGCCTCTTGCATGGTAGAACGGCTCAGGTTGTAAATAAATATAAGTATCTTTATTGAAAAATTAATGTTAGTATAATAAACTACAGTACAAAATTTAATTTCGCTTATCGGCGCTAGATGGCGCTGTACAAATTTACCATACAAAATTAGTATGGGAAATTTGTACAGCGCAGCGCCATAAATATAATTATTAATACATACATATATAAAATTATAAATTTTCCATAGAGAATTCTCTATCGAGTACTTTTACGCTCGTTTTTTTCTCGATAGCTGTTCGTGCTAAGATGTGTAAAACTTTAAACAAAGAAATGAGACATACAGTTGTATTGTTTGGTATAAAGTAAAAGGAGATTATTATATAAATATAAAAATAGCACTGAGAATGCTTAAAATGTAAAAATTCAATAAAATAGAAAAAACTGCATTTTTAATGGTTACCTAACGTCAAAAACCATAAATAAGGGAAAAGTTTCAAAAAGTCAAAGTTCAATGTAGGAATGTAAAGGATTCCTGTTTCACTTAATTATTCGTCGGCTGCTTAGTTCTTACTGTAATCTCACGGGTGCTTTTTCTTTGATAGCTTTTTCTAACAAATACTTTACTGAAATTTGAGTACCTACTTAGGTACTTAGTTGTACCTACCTATAAAAAATACAGGATAACCTTAATCATGTATTTTAATTGCAAAAAAAATATCATAGCGTCTCTGCATCGATAGCAGGTACCATATTCAGTCAGGTTTTAATGGCAATTTCCGAAGTTTAATCAGACGGTATACCTGCATGTAAGCTGATGAAGGGGCGTCTGAGACCAAAGGAAACAATTTAATATCTCCATTTGGTTTAAGACGAATCGGAATGATATTAACACAGGAGTCAATAACCGGACAGAGGCAAGACTCAATTAAAAGCGCTGAATATATTATCAGCTGAACCACGTGCTCGCTATTGTTACATACTCGTATTGTATTTTATTTGTAACTAGCGACCCGCCCTCGCTTCGCTTCGGTTCCTTCCTTTATTGCCAGTTTCGACTTTCCAAAAACACCCCAAGTCGTCACATACATTCACTTCAATGATCTCCGTCCCGTCATCGGTGTGAGAAACGTGCTGATAATACGTATAATACGCGGTTATAATTTACTCTGTGGTATTCGACTTTATTTTAGCGATTTGTCTGCTGGAATGCACTGTTGTACTCTTTGACCTTCTGTCACGCGGCATGACAATACCGCCATTATGCGGAAATATTTAGAGCCAAATTTATTTCCTTTTAATTATTTTAAGAAGTAATTAACTACACCAATATTTAAAAGAATTTGATAAATTAATAATAATGAATATTGATATTTAAAAAAAAATTATTGGCGCGATTATCACATAGATAAGTATTTCTGATTAGCACCATGGCAGATTTAAAGAACTTCAGACAATATTATGGACTCATGACCAAAATACCTTTTAATTATAATAACTCGTTTGGTAAATTAAATAATAATGAGTTCATTATGGAAAATAATTAAAGTGATTTATACAGTAACCTAACAATTTGTTTTGTTATATCTCAAAGCGATAAGACAGCGTTTTCAATGAAAGCTCCCAGGTAAGGCGTCTTGAATTTTTCCGATACTTCCAACAAATATCGTTATATTTCTACCAATTTACATAAAACCTTTACTTATTATACACCTATAACCTTCCTCAGGAATCACTTTATCATTTAGTGAAAACTGCATGAAAATCCGTTCAGTAGTTTTTGAGTTTATCGCGAACAGACAGACAAACAGACAGACGCGGCGAGGGACTTTGTTTTATAATATGTATTGTAAGGATTTAGCTACGCGGCTGTAAGTCCTGTCTCTGTACACCTCCTGGGATCTGCGTGTGTTCTTACACGAATAAGCGACGGAATAGCTATTCCACAGGCTACATTTTACTTTGTTCTTAAAACGCGTGTTAAGATATAGCTCTAGACTAGACTGTTGTTTATATTGTGATGTTATGCGTGGTGAAAACTGCGTGCATGCACGATAACCTGACACAGTTGTTCCCCGCGCTCTTCCACAGGCTGCATTACATTTTCTTCTTACAGCACGTTTATAAGTTTCAGCACAGAATAGATTTTTGGCCGAAGGGTGTCCTGTTCCGTCGATTCCGCGGCCGGTTACCGGACACTGCGTTGCGCAACACGTCGCCGTCAATACGTGATAAAGTGTAAATATAAGATTGTTTTATATTATGTATGTTAGTCTTTAAGGTATTTATTGTATGGGCCATTGATGCCTGAAATAAATGGTACTCGTCAACGCCCGCTGTGCCCTATCGGGCACAAACAACAAAAGAAATCTATTGTTGTATTGTTTTCCGGGGCGTTGAAGAGTTAAATAAAAATAAATAAATAAAAATAATAGTACTAGCGTACAGAAGTTGAACTCCGCAAAATCGTTTAAATAAATTGCGACTCTTGCTCCGACACAATAAAGTGCAATTCAGGTCGCACAGCGCTCCCTTAGCTCCAAAAGTTCACTTAGTAGTTGCCTCTCTTTCTATCGCGTAGGTCTTATCTTTTCTGATGTATGAAATTTGTCCTCTCAGAGGACGCTTAGCGCTTCAGACTCGAGCGCGGAGTGACAGAGCCCTGGTTTCAGTCTCTGCACTGTTATTTATCCTGTGGGGCTATGCGTGGTGTAGCGTGCGTGTGTCCTTACCTTTACCCGCGCCCCGGGCGGCGATAACGACCTGACATTATCAGCAGTTCCACGAGCTACATTTTATTTTTAAGCATTTTCGGGGTCCGCGGGCAGGAAAATAAAAGATCAGTAATATTTTCCACGTGAGGACATTAGGCTTACGGTACCGTACTTAGGTACGGTCAAAAAGTCGGGGTGGAAATAGCCATTATTAAGGGTAACTGCAATCAGTTAATTAAAGGTTCAAAATTAATGTACGGATGTGGAAAATTTTAATAAAAATTTACTTATTATCGTTGGGTTTAGTTATAATGTATTTAAAAATTTATTGCTAAAAAGGAAAAACTTCAAAGAGTCAAAACCCTCGCCATACCTAGTTAGTCAGATATGTAAAGGATTCTTTTTAAAGTAAGCTATTGGCTCCGAGCACGCTTTTAGAGCCACCTAGCGTTTCGCAACTTTGTAGGCCTGACCGTTTTGACGTTTTGATATGAAATGGCGGCATTGTGACAAAATGTTAAAAAATACTATACATATTGTGTTATTAATGTAAATTTCAGAATTACTGTGATTTGGGTGGACTAAGTGTTGTGGAATCATTTTTGATCATTTAAAATAAATATGGCAAGTAAAATCTATTCAAAAAGAGTGTTTTATTTTGGTTATAGCTGGGTTTGTTTACTTCTTTTTTAGTTGTAGATTTTGTAAAACAAGAGGATTAAGCTACTTTAATAATTTTATTAAGTGATAATAAACATATATAATTGTTCCTGTATCGCTAGTAATAAATTAAATATCGTTTTCAAACAGATTACAGAGCTTACATTATTTCTACTTTCGCTGCGATCGATTATTATACCTTTGCACCTATGTTTGCACCCAGCGAATATTGTCAGCTGTTTTGTTATTTATGTAACCTCACTGTCAAAACTTTGGGGGTTTGTAAGCAAATGGCTAGCTTTTCATGACAAATACTTTACGGAACCTTTTTGTAAACACCACGTTTTTTGGGATATAAATAAACTTATAGAGATGTGCAAGACGTTAAAAATGGCCAAGTTTATAACGGGTTTAATCCATGGAACGACATAAACGTAATGTGCTTGCATAAGGTCACAACTGGAGTAAAGGACAATAAATAAAAGGATTGAAAAGATTTAGGTGTAGGTCGAAACAGGGCGAATAATATTTTTAGGAAATTTTCAGTGGAATCGGGTCTTCGGGTGCGAAAAGCGCCCTTTTTCATAAGGTCAGAGGGTTTCGGGATGACCTTTTGTTACAACGGCTACGAGAACAAAGCGCGTGTAGTAAATAAAATATATTTTTACAGTATGACAAAAAAAATTAATTAAATATTTATTTATGTTCATCAAAACAGTGCCACACACAGAGTTCAATGCTATTACAATGAAAATAGATAGCGAACATCAGCAGTGCGATATTAAATATTCCATAATAAAGTAGTTTCGCCCTGTATGACCCACGGGCTAAAGCCATACGTCAGGCCTGCTGCTGTTAAAAGCTCACTTAGCTTAGGGTTGGTAAATAAGAATTATATACAAAAGCGCTATGAGATTTTGAAAAGCCGTTTATGAAAATAAACCTTCATATCGGCCCCCTGATTACATTACTCCGTTCCTAACAATTCGCGTTTCACTCCGAAAATAGTTTAAAATCTTTGTCAGTTTCATTTATTAGTAAAGTGCTATTATAGCACTCTTTTATCAACAAAAACTGACAAATTTCATTTTACAAACGATTTCAATTGATTTTAACCGGAATTATTAGCAATAGTTACGTAATCAGGCGGAAGATGTTTTTTTTCGGATAATTAATGTAAGTAAGAGTTATGGAGGAAAACCATATTTTCTTCTTTTCTGTCGATACTTAAATAAAACTGAATAATAGCAACTACAATTATTGTGTGATATCTGAAAGAAAGTAAAATATTTTCAGTACCCGTAGCACGATTAGCTATCGCAAATAAATAACGCGCGTAAAATAATTCGATAGTGCAATTTTGTATTGGAAATTTGTACAACGCCATCTACCGCCGAATAACGAAATTAAAATTAAAATTTCCATAGTTAATACTCTATCGAGTAGATTTACGCGAGTTATTTTTTTCGATAGCTGTTCGTGCTAAGGGTACAGAACTGTATAAAGCACATGGCCATGAATTTCAGCTTTCACCTATGTCTAAAATATGACCTTAGGGGTAAAAGCGTTTTACACTTTGCCTAGACACAGCTGAACAAACACTCGGGTTAGGTTTGCTAAAGGTTTGCAATGTTTGTCAGTTTCCCACTATTTACGAATACGTTAAATGTGTTTTCTCAAAATGCATACAAAGTAAGTCTGAATTTTTCAGTTTTCTAATGAATTATAAATTGACCTTTACGTCTCGGTTTCAGCTTGGGCAAAAATGTTTTCGTATGTTCTCCTCTACAGGTTGCATTTCTGAACAGGTTCTCTTGGAATTTTGTGACTGGGTTCGATAATTATATAGATTTTTTGTCAATACAGTTTTTCAAAATAAAAAAAATCATCGGCCATTGAGAAAAATCTTCAAAATATCACAAACGCAGCTGTAGACCTCTTTTCTATTATTATAAGCTTATTCTAGGTGTATTTTCTGTTACAAAGGGTGTTTTCTATTAAAACCTAGCAATAAAGAAAATGGAGACGAAATTGTGGACGATAAAGGATGAAACTCACGTTTTTCCGTTTTACATTGTTTATTTATTCAAACGTAACGACTTGAACCGTCTTAGATCCTGGGTGCCTACTGCCATGTCTTAGCGCAGTATTATAACATTCTTACCATGCTATTTCGTACCACGACCTTCATAAAGTATGATTATTGTAATAATGTTTCCGTTGGAAGTTTTGTGACGTCATCGTTCAATCGTTCACTTAAACCGTACCACGACGTGTCTTTTGACAGCTAGCATTATTGTTTTTGTGTCAAATATTGAGAAATTTTGCAGTCTTAAAAAAGTTGCTTTTTCTCGACGGAAACAAAACTATTTTGAGTTATTTTATTTAGAAATTGGAAATTGCGTCATAAACAGTAAGTGAAACGTTTTTATACATATTGTTCTTCATTGTGAATGTAATATTATAGTTATTATGTTTCATTTCTATTTGATAACAAATACTTGTTTTCGGAGGAGCTCGGTGGCGCAGTGGTTTAGCGCCTGGCCCAGCGATTGCGGAAGTTAAGCAACGTTCGCAAGGGTCAGTCATGGGATGGCTGACCAAAGATTATTATCACGAGCTCCTCCGTGCTTCGGAAGGCACGTTAAGCCGTTGGTCCCGGCTGCATTTGCAGTCGTTAAGGTATTTTTATTTCTCTACTAAATCTTCTATTCTACTTTACTGACGCTGTTTTTTACTGAATCAGTAACTGGTTTATCGAGCAGTATTAATTTTAGGTTGCAAACTACAGTCAAAATATGGAAAAAAATTGTTCAACCATATCCTATTTCAGGTTGGAGCTTTATGACAAAAACTTTCATTTCTGGCGTCCTGAATGTCCTGATGGTGATGATGAAGATCCAACAATGCAGCTACCATCAGAAGAAACTTATTTGGATATTAATAGCCACACAACTCTACCACCTCTAATAAGACTATGATAAGCATTATTTATCTTAGTAAGTAGGTACCTAATCATAGGAATATTTTATTTCTATAAAAAATGTGACAGACCTCTTAATGCAATAAAACACTTGTTTATAATATTGTAATCAGTTTTTATTTACAATCCCTTCTTTAAAGTTACACAACATGACACATATTGAAAATATTTTTGATGCTAAGGGCACATAAAAATGGTTAAAATTACTTTGCAATATCAAATATTATTATGTTTTAGCAAATATATACATCAATATATTATATCAAATAATTTAAAAATAAATATTGACAAATCATATAATATCCAATTTAATAAATCAAAGCATATACAATATAACTTTAATTTAAATGTAAAGAAGATAACTAAAGTAAAACACTTAAAATTTTTAGGTGTAATTATAGACGAGGACCTTAATTGGAAATTGCACATAGACAACTTATGCAATAGAATAAATAGATTCGTTTATGCCCTTAAGCGAATAAAGGATGCAACCAACAAAAAAACTGCTATTTTATCCTATCATGCATACATAGAATCAATCCTACGCTACGGTATTTTATTATGGGGTAACAGTACGGATAGAAATAGGGTTTTTGTTGCTCAAAAGAAGTGCATCAGGGCTATATGTGGCATGTTACCTGACCAATCCTGTAAACCGCTATTCAAAAGTCTTGGATTGTTACCACTACCTTCGCTTTACGTTTATGAAGTTGCCGTGTTTGTCCACAAAAATTTAGGATTGTTTAAAAAAAATAATAACTTTAGACTAAGAGACCCGGATAGAATGATTTTTAATGACCGACCAAAGTCGGCCAAATATCTGAAAAGTTGTTTATGCATGTGTGTAACAATCTATAACAAGATTCCTAAAGATATTAAAATGCTAAATAGTAACATGTTTTTCACTCCTCTTGCTCAAAAAGTGCGTCATTGTAACGTACAAGAGTCGAGATAAAATAGCATAATAAGCCCTAGGGGATAAAGTTTTTTCTTTTTTAATGTTTGTCTATTACCAATGAGCGTATTAAAACGAAAAAGTCTTTATTCATAATCACGAATAAAAACTCGCTCGACTTAATACTGGGGGTCTATTACGAAAAGTTTAATGCGATACACGCGGCTGCGTCCGTGCTTCGTTCTGATTGATTCCTATTACAAAGCACTTGCGTATGCGATATTGCAAAGTGATTGCGTAAATTTGACAGTTTCTCTCTAGTGGATCCGTCATTATTCGTTCAATAGACTATGGACTACGATAGCTACATTGAAAATATTTGTAATAACTATAACCGACGAACTGCGGACGACTATCGTGACCAAGTTTCGTAATAGGCCCCCAGTTTCTCATTCTTATTTTTGAAAATGGAACTATAAGCATCTCTTCGGTAAAATCATAGACTTATTTAAACTCTGTGTACCTACAGAGTGAATCGTAGAATGCGTGTTTGTGTTGCTTAGCTGCTACAGCAGAAATTAAAAAAAGGTACCATGGCGCGAAATCTTTAGATTTTTTTATAATTACACAAACTGATTGAATTGTGTGACTGTAATAGGAAAGAAATAATTTTAATCTTCTGCCGTCAAGCACAAATCATTTATTTAAATATTGTACAATAAGTTTATGAAGTGGAGGAAAGAAAAACGAGTGGATTCGTTTACGGAAGTAAGTAGGTATAAACTATTTAATATTGTATTTTATTTTCTCGCAATCGTAGTGAAAAGTATAGTGTAACACACGACGCTAAAACCCATTACAACTCGGTTTCTATTTATTCCCTCGCTAAAGCTCGGGAATAAAAATACCTCG
Source organism: Agriphila straminella (assembly GCA_950108535.1). Classification (NCBI taxonomy): domain Eukaryota; kingdom Metazoa; phylum Arthropoda; class Insecta; order Lepidoptera; family Crambidae; genus Agriphila; species Agriphila straminella. The sequence continues at coordinate 3,911,130 of OX467306.1, read as the reverse complement.
TATGCAATGGGTACTTTTAGCGTCTTGTATAACAATCTACTATTAAAATAAATTATACAAATGGCTGACTGAAAATAATTTTTATGACATTAAATCTTTTTTAGACAAAGTTGACAATAAATTATGACATGCAATGTATTTATAAAAAGGGTTATTAATAATTCGAATTTGATATTTTTTGGACATATTTTTTAATTTCTTTTGCTGTGAATTGACATTTTATTTCAAATCTTACTTGTATATTTGCATGCTATTTCTATTGATGGCGAAACATGTGAACCATATTACTTTGTACCACCTTTCATACCGTGTTTGAAGCAAATAAATATATTTATGATTTATGATTATGATTAGTTAACCCAATAAGCCTTTCGATATGTACCCTTTAACAAGCCAATTTCTGGTCTGCAAGTAAAAGGCAAAGCTCAGTTGAGACTATTCTTAGTAACTCTATGTGGAGTTTGAGTTTCTTGGTTTGTTTTATTTTCTAATGAAAGTGGAGTAGGAACAGTAGTATTCATCTCAGATTCAACCACATGAGATACATTACTGTCCATGCAGCATGCACACACTGCTATCTTTTACAAGCGGCACTATGTCCTCACAGCACTGAGATGTTGACGGCATCTGCATTTCAAAAAGCTGTTTCTTTCTGAGATTCCGGGACCCGGGACTCTAATCTATCTTTCTTGCAACTGCCTTTTCTGAAACCGGTTGTATATTCCATTGAAAAATAGATGGAACAGCATTTTTCTTAAGGTATTTACGTTGATGATCCACACCTAGAACAAAAAATTATGTCAACATTATTATTGTTCCAAAAAAGAATTTCTATTATAACTGATCTTTCAAAATATATACTTTTTGGTATTTCATTATTAATTTAAACAGCTTACCTGTATATTTACTGCTTTTTTCATAGTCATTGTCCACAAAATGTTTTGAACATAACCTCTAACTAGGCTTCGGAATTAAATTGACACGGCGTATGGCTTTAACCAACGCCGACGAATATTTTTAGCTTTGGGAATATGATGTACTCCAATTTCAGAGCATTTTGGTACAATACAGCGAGTCATAATATTATTTGGAATTGTTTTCTTCCATACACCATATAAAATTATTATGTTTTGGGAACTAGCTATGCTAGCGCCACTTTGACAGTTGCCAACCCCTTGTTTTGGCAATCTACTTTCCTCTTGGAAGTAATTTCTGCCAGTGTAGATAGCAAATAAGCCGTAGTGATGGCTAGCAGGGAATAGACAATTTCGCAACATCATTCGTTCTTTGGAAGGAATAAAGTATTATTACTTTGTGCAGGTTGTGGTACGAATTTGAATAATCTTATTGTAAGCTTATAACAAAACGTTCATAAAACATGATGGTTTTCTAAAAGGTGATGGTAAGCCCCCGAACGTTTTATCTTTGGACCCGAACAATAATACTTATTACAGACAGTTTACCTTAGATCTGTATGGATCTATACAAATATTTTGAAAGTGTTATTAACATTAAGATGATACAAACAATTCTAGTACCAATTTTAAAAGCAATAATGTTTATAGTCCTGTGAGTGCCAGTCCGTCAGAGACACCCAGCTAAAGCTAAAAATAGAGCTGAAATTTGGCGTAGACAAAGCTTATTACAGCCTGACTGCCTTTATTATTCTTAGATATTTTTGTTATTTAGGTAGGAGCATGTAGGTCAGACATGCTATGAAAACATTTATTTTTACCTAGGTACTCCCTAAAAAGAAAACCCGTTAAAATTTTTAAAAAGATTTATCTTGGCAGCAGTTGAAAAAATCAAGGAACTAAAAAGATAAACATTGTCAGCCTACTGAGCCTGCATTCAACTGATCTATATTTATTAAGTTACTTAATATAATTAAAAAAATCGACTCACCCGTAGCAGCTCGGACTTAAGTAACTTAAATATATAAAAATAGCATTGTGAATGCTAATTATTTTTAGGGCTGTGATTTTTTTAATATTGGAAAAAAAATATACTCTAGCCATATGTAAGTAACTCATTATTATTTTTTTCGCTCTAGGAAAACCAATATTAGAACAACTTAATCAAACCTTCTTGACTAGCTCTGGCAACCCTTAACAACACAGCAAGTTCAATGATCGATATAGTGAGTCGAATGAATTAATAATTCCAATATATTTATTACGAGTGACCCGCCCGGCTCCCTCCAGTGGTAATGATAATTCCCGTTATCCTCTATCTATATATATACACTGGAGATTTCACTGGTTTTTCCTATATAAATTTAATACATTATATTCTCGCTTATTGATTGTTAAAACATTATGGGTAACATATAAATAAGTGAGTATGTTTAAATGTCCGGGAATTCTGAAACTGGGTTGTGAATCGAATTTCCTGTCACAATAACTAGATAAAACGAGGGCGACTGGACGGAGCAGTAGTGAAATGAACTGAGTTGAAAGCGACTGCAAAAAAGAAAAGGTCCGCTGACCACTTGGAAATCTATTTGGGAAAGTAATATTCTCGTATCTTGTTGATTTGTGTTATTTTTTTATCGACATGAAATTTACAGTTCACTAAGAAGGGAGTAGTTAGAATAAAAATTAGCTTAATAGTTATAAATTAAGCTAATTTTAACTTAGCTAAAAACTCGCTTTCAAAAAACAGTCTTACTTTGGCGCAAAGCATGAAAGAAAATCAACAACTTGAAATGTGTTATTTTTCTTATTCCGTCCATATTACTCAAAAAAACAATCGGCACCCTTGAGGCAAGGTTTATTAATGTATCCTGTCTCAACTCAAATTACCTACTTAATTTTTCAAAACACGCACGTACCCTCTGATTAACAGATGTTTATCAATGAAACATTACGTTCGCTTACCATAATCCCATATGTTTATTTTCAGTCGCCCAAGTTGTGACAGAAAACTAAGTTAGTAGGTCACGTCGGTGTAGATTTGTGTTCACGATTCACATGTTTTTCACTTCCATCGGTAAAAGGATTGTCCGGACGCCTTTCCCAAACTTTTGTACGAATGGAATGGCATACACTTGCTTTCTTTCTGACTTCGTTGTCTGAAAAATATTTTGATATATTCTATTGCTTTCTTTTGTACGCCTGCTCAAATATACTGTCGTAGGTATCAACAAAGACTTGTCGTTTAAAATTTAACTGGTGATCACATCGGTCTTTTAAATGCAGTTTTCAGAAAAATTTAATACTTTAAACCTTATTGAGACTGGGCTATAATTTCTTTGAATACCAAGAATAAAAAGTTTCGGTAAGTATACAGGCTTATTTATCACCAATAACCTCGCTGGAGTAGATCATTAACATCCTGAACAACAAAGTTTGTTCTATGACTAATCCGAAAACAAAAAAAAAATATTTTCACACAAAACCCAATCAGCTGTTTGGACATTTGAATGGAAAGTCGATTTTTTGTCTGTTTTCGGAAAATTCATCGAACAAACTTTGTTGTTTATGATGTTAGTAATCTACTCCTGCGAGGTTGTAGGTGTTTTACAAATAATCTTGTATTTTATTCAACCTCAATGAAATATAAATCAAATATAGACTGTATTATGTCGATTGAACGTGTACAGTACTCTTACAATCTACATCCGTGATGTGGTTTGTGTAGACTGGTGTGAATAAGACCGGGAGACTTGTGTTTAACTCTTTTATTATCTTCTCACATAACTAATATAACTAACAGACATTTATAAGCAACTGCTTAACTAAGCTTGACTATCACCTGACGGTACCACGGATCACAATAGACTGAGTCAAACCTATAGCTGTCGCGCATGTGCAAGGATTGACATAATAGTACTGACTTTAATATTGGAACGTACCATAGACCTTCCATCGTGAAGGTCCGATACTTCCCTCAACACACCCCCTCAATCCGCTGCACATGCTGACCATCCTGACCTAAAACCAGTTTTCTAACTTCCTGTACAGCACTACTAAATTTCGAATTATCTGCCTAATCATTCTTATACAATCTTAAACACTTTCCTACCCAACAGTTACAAAACCTTTATCTAAGTTGTATCTATCTCTCATTACCCCTGTCTACCCCTTAACATAACGTTTGACATACAATACATAACCCATAGCAAAACATTGCAAACATTTTCAAAACTAAAACTTTCTATCTGCTTCTCGATTCCTATAACCCGTTACAACACTTCTCGAGCTCCTTACTACATTTCAAAACCAAAAACTTTCAACTAACTTTAACTCCTACTCGACCTATCTTATTTCACATCATAAATAACTTTAACTCCTACTCGACCTCTAACTAATCTACCACATACAACATGCAACTAAACATAAATACAAATAACCAAAAAACAAATCTTCAATTATAAACTACACTTTAATATAAAAACCGTAAATGTGATAGGAAACTTAAGGCCAATCTAGCAATAGTTATTGTATAATATGTTTTATTGAAAGTTGTTCCCCTTTTCTTTTGTTTCCGTGGTTTATTTAAGATTCTGAAGTCAATGATTCATTTACTTACTTTTGAATATTACCATTCCACACCCCCTTAAATGAATCATTACATATGCCAAATACACCCCCCTTAATTAGTATATGCACCCCCTTAATTGACTGGGCTTCTTAAGTTTACATCACGCCTTTACACCTTTCTTATACAAATCTTACACACCCCTATAAAACTTACATACTAATACCCCACAATATTGACCGAAACGCAATTAGTTCACTTTTGCCCGCACTTATCACTACCTAACACTCACTCTGATACGAGTTTTCTTTGACACCTTTCAAACTTCACTGGTGGCAAACACTTTGTGAGTATGTCTGCTATCTGCGAACCCGTTGGACAGTACTTGACTGTTATTCTATTTTCATCAATCTGATCTTTTAAATAGTAGTATCTCACATCTATGTGTTTACTTCTTTTGTTCATAATTCCTTTCTTCATAAGCCAAATCGCTGACTGGTTATCCACTTTCATTTCTATTTCTAATTTTTCATTGGTCATTTCATATATAAAATCTCTGATGAATAGGAGTTCTTTACAGCATTCTGCTGCGGCTATAAACTCTGCTTCCGTACTCGATAACGCCACTATCGGCTGCTTTCTTGAGCTCCATGCCACTGGTCCACCGTTCAGCCAAATCACGTAACCCGACGTGCTACGCCTAGTGTCTGGATCCCCCGCGAAATCTGAGTCACAGTAGCCTCGAAGCACTTTATCACCTTCACCAAAATGAATGCCTTTGTTTTTCGAACCTTTTAAAAATTTTAAAATCGTTTTAGCGTTGTTTAAATCATTCAAATTTGGAGAACTTTGTTGACGCGAGCAATACCCTACATGGAAGCTAATGTCTGGCCTTGTTTTATTCGCCAGATATAATAATGATCCTATCATTTCCCTATAGAGTTCATGGCTCTCTATATCTATTTTCAGCTTTGGATGTTGTTCTATCAAAATGGTTGGGGTTTTGCATTCTCTTGCTTCATTTACATTAAACTTCTTCAAAAATTTTTCGATATAGTTTTTCTGACAAATTTTTACTCCTTGCTTTTCTTGTGTTATGTCGAGCCCAATATAATTTGATACTTTTTCGCAGATTCTTAGATCGAAACCTTTTCTTAGTGTATCCACTACATGCACCAGATCTTCTTCTCTTTCACCAACTACTAGTCCATCATCAACATAAATCGCAAGAATTATCCTTCTTTCACCTTCCATTACAAAAATACATTGATCTAACCTTAATTGTTTAAAACCCATTTTAACTAAATGTTCTGTAAATTTAATGTTCCACATTAATGGGGCTTGTTTTAACCCATACAGACTCTTATTTAATTTACATACTTTATCTTCTTTATTGCTGTAACCTTTTGGAACTTTTAAATAAATACACTCCTTTAGATCTCCATGTAAAAATGCTGTTTTAATATCGAACTGTTTCATTTTCAATTTTTTATTTGCAACAACTGACAATAGTACTCTCAAAGAATTTGTATTTACAACTGGACTATATGTTTCATCATAATCTATTTTATACTTCTGTTGAAATCCTCTTGCGACTAATCTTGCTTTGTATCTTCCATCTGACTTGACCGTGAAGATCCATTTGCTTGTTACTAGCTTTCTTCCTTCTGCTTCTTTCTTATCCACAAAGGTCCACGTATTGTTTTCTTCTAACGATTTGATTTCTTCCTCTATTGCTTTCTTCCATTTATCTTTTTCCCTTGATTCTATCGCCTCCTCATACGTTAACATAGATACTTCCGTATCATACTCCATGACATAATCTTTATATCTTTCTGGTAACCTTCGTTCTCTCGCAGGTTGATTTCTTCTTCTATTATTTTCCACCGCTCGACTTCCCTCAGTTTCTTCATTACTATTGCCATTTTCTGCTTCACTCTCTACTGCTCGACTCTGACTTTCTTCAATTCCTTCACTATCGAAAAATTCTTCACTTTCTTCAGATTGTATAACGCTATCAAAATTTAAATTACTTTCAAAAATGTTTCTTCTATTCACATTCACACTATCATTCTCATTTTCAGCTTCTTCATTTGTTCCATCATCATCTGCTTCACCGTCATTTGTGTCACCGTGATTTGTTCCACCGTCATTTGTTTCACCGTCATTTGTTCCACCGTCATTTGTTCTGTCTTCATTTATTCGATTGTCGATTGTTCTACCCTCTCTTGTTTCACTACTATTTCTTCTATTTCTGCTTTCTCCATCTTCTCGACACCCTTCATTGGTAACTGTTAAACTTTGTCTTGTTTCATCTTCTTCTGTTTGTTCGTCTTCAACTAACTGCCAGAGTCCACTCATTTTAACCACATTTTCTTCATCATCTAAATGTATTCCTTGTTCTTCTTCGTTTATTCTTACATCCCTCGCTCTTATTATCTGTCTCTTGTCATCTACCCAAATTTTGTAGCCGTTTCTAACGTAACCGATAAGTATTCCTTTGCCGCATCTTTCGTCAAGTTTTTTAAGGCCAAAATTTATTTTGTAGTATGCTGTAGATCAATTTTGAGGGTTTTTTAATTTATTTATGTTTTCCATGGCCAAAAGTGTAATTCAGAAAATTTCATATAAATTCAGGTTGAAATTCAGATTCAAATAAATTTTCTTCAATGTTCTTTTGTTTTCCGGCCATCCATGTCAACAACAAAATTTTATTTTATTTGTCAAAATATTTTTTCTGATTTTATCTTTTCAATGATTTAAAAACACCATTATTTTATTATTTCCTAAACTTTTCATTTTATTTGTTGTTACTTCTTATCTGTTTTTTTCAACACTTTTACTAAATTTGTTTACACTTTCGTTGTACTTTATTTCCCTTGGTTACACTATTTTGTAAACAAACGCGTTGCTAGGCATTATAATCAGTTACGTTATAGTAAAGTTTTCTTCTTTCTTCACTCCCGGTCTTTACAGTCTTTTTTAGTGGCCCATAACCTGTAGACTGGTGTGAATAAGACCGGGAGACTTGTGTTTAACTCTTTTATTATCTTCTCACATAACTAATATAACTAACAGACATTTATAAGCAACTGCTTAACTAAGCTTGACTATCACCTGACGGTACCACGGATCACAATAGACTGAGTCAAACCTATAGCTGTCGCGCATGTGCAAGGATTGACATAATAGTACTGACTTTAATATTGGAACGTACCATAGACCTTCCATCGTGAAGGTCCGATACTTCCCTCAACACACCCCCTCAATCCGCTGCACATGCGCGACAGCTATAGGTTTGACTCAGTCTATTGTGATCCGTGGTACCGTCAGGTGATAGTCAAGCTTAGTTAAGCAGTTGCTTATAAATGTCTGTTAGTTATATTAGTTATGTGAGAAGATAATAAAAGAGTTAAACACAAGTCTCCCGGTCTTATTCACACCAGTCTACAGTTTGTGGTCCCAGTTGGTTCGCTATACTTACAAGTCGAATAAAGTACGACCGCGGCGACGAGAAAGTAGATTGCACAGAAATAATAAAATATACTTTAAATTTTTTCTGTATAATTACATGATACTGTATTTACGAATACGCTTTTGATGTCCTACTCAAAAAGTGATGGGGTTTTAGAACCACGATTAACACACGACTTCAAAAAGGCGTTTTATAATATTATGCGTACTTACGAGTTAATATACAATTATGCAGATTTGAAAACTATTATTTCTTGCTTTTTGAAGTCGTTTATTTTTGAAGTGGTTTTGTAAGGATTTTTAAGATTTTTGAAGGATTAGATCATTGCGGATTTGACATCTTATAACGATGGTTAGTGATATCCTTACATTAATATCTTTTTTGTAAACTTAGTTCATCATATTTGTTTCATCGTCGTCGTCTAAGGCCTAGGCCACAACACTATGAAACACCTATTTATTTCCAAACTCAATATTTATTCCATTGAAGCTCTCGAAGCTGCGATCAAGTTTCCCTAAACTTTCACCACCTCGATGCTTTCTAGGTTCAAGTGGGAGCGGTTAGTAGCTTTACTGTCGTCGTAAGCTCAGCTAATTACTCACTCATACAGCTTACGTGATTAGCGGAGCCCTAACGAGCCCCTAAATCGTGGCTCAATTAGAAGCGCAAATGTTTGTCGGGCGCCTTATCAGGGAATTAAACAGCTGATTGGCGTCACATCCAAAGTCGTTATCTAGCGCTGAATTATTTCTTGTCTTTATGACATCGTTGTTTTCATGATTTGGCTCCGTTACGCGAAATCATTTGTCTCTGTCTTTTTCTTTACGTGTAAAGAGTATGGAAAATAACCTCACTACTGCACTTTTTCGATGTTTTTCGTTGTTTTTTCATCATAATCTTTAGCACGTAATTATCTTTCTTGAAAAAAAGTTATTGGAGCATCTGCACAGTACGTTAAAGTGTATTTTAATGTAGAATTCAATACGTTTCCGCTATTATTTACGCCAAAAATATGACCCGCGACAAGTGCTTTTGATGATATTCTGTTTTTTATGTTCGTCTGTATATTTGTTTTTTTTTTTTTGTGTATGTCCACCGATTACTCGAAGACGGCTGGACCGATTGAAATGATTCAAACGTTATTACATTAGGTACACTCCCAAGTTGGTCCCATTTTTTGAAATTTGGAAATCGGTTCAGTACTTTTCAAGTAATTTTGAAAAAAGCACGAAAATAGTATGACTTTGTGTGAATTACCTCGATGATTGGTCGTATTACTTCTTTGTTTATGAACTGAATAAGATAATATTTTTTTTGTTGGAAGAGGGATATCTTAAGTGTAGTTTTTTAACCGACTTAAAAAAGGAGGTTCTCAGTTTGACCCGTATTTAAGTATGTTTCTCCGCGATTATCTTACGTTTGGCTGAGCCGATTTTTCTACATATATAAATACCTTACCTACAAGGTAGGAGTACAATTTCCTTTTTTTTTTATTCTTAAAGCCCCACCCGACTTCAATAGACGTATTTTTATTATTACGAATATTATTTCTTGCTTTTTAGATGAAGGTTTTTTGAAGTCGGTTTTTTGTTTTTTTTAAACAATTTTTATTTTTTTATTTTTCGTGTAGGTACCTTGTAGGTAAGGTATTTATATATGTAGAAAAATCGGTCGGTTTTTTGTTTTTTTTACAATCAATTTAATACTTGTAGCTAGATACAGCTTGACCATAAAGAATTGACAAAAAATGAGGGCGCCACTTTCTATGTAAACACGTCAAAATCACGAATAATTTGGCAACACTGAGTATGTTTTGTACTGAAAATTTTTAGTTCCATTTTATTTAATTTCAACTCTTTATGGCCAAGCTGTACTAGATCCTCTTTAGCTTGTCGTATGTTTTTTTTGTACCTACATCTTTACGTTTTCTATACGAAAATATAGCCAGCGCCAGCGTATAGTAATAAAAATGATTATTTTTATATTTAAAAAACCGGCCAAGTGCGTGTCGGGCCAAGTGTACCATATGGCTGTAGACTGTAATATAATATGCAATGTATTGTATGTAGCTAGCTGCATACAATGCCTATATAGATAGAAAGTAGGTAGATAGTTTTTTGTTTAACAGTGATATTGGGTGCATTCTAGGTGACTAATAGCTATCATTGATCGCCATAGAGTAAATTTTAAGCATGGAAAGTAATAAAACTAAACATTAAAACAAATTACTTTCCATGGTTAAAATGTATGCTTTGGTGATCGTTTCCTTAGCGATTGGTCTGCTGGTATGCATCCATTGACATAAATAAATGTCAAATTACCGAGCTTCATGATTGGTTTTTTGTTTGGCAGTGACATTGACATGACAAATTACCTAGCTCTATGATTGGAAGTTTTGTTTTGTTTGACATTGACTTGACATTTACATAGAAAGTAATTTGTATTTTACAAATACTAATTACGTTTTAAAAATTTGAAATTGTTATTAATTCATTATTATAAATAAAATAAATATATAATAAATAAATATATGTTAAATAAATTTGTTATTAATTCATTGTTCAACGAATTGACGATTTAATAAAAATGCTTATTATGTGAGCTTATTTGAATAAAGTATTGTTTCTATTTCTATTTTTGAAGCTTATAATATAATTATGTCCAATCCAACCGTGTCGGTAGCGTACTTCACGACAAAATGTTGAATTAGTAAATAAATATCGGAACTATGTAAGGGAGGATGCCCGGGATGCACAAAATGCCTGATTTTTCAGAAAATTGTCTCTGTAACATTTACGCGAAAGCGTAACGAACAAACATTCTTTCACATTTATAATATTACCTAAATTATGATTTAAGTTAGTATCGGCATATACTCAGTCAAACGACCGTTCTATGTTAAAGTATAGGTAATTTATTACTAATTAAATACAATACACCCATGCATATTCATACTCATACACGACACCACCAGGGTACAAAGTTAAATGTTTTGGTTTTAAATAGGTAAGTTTTTTAAAAACCAAAATATTAAAATACCTATACAGTGTAAAAATAATCGTGTGCATTTTAAATAATGTTTTCTTAACTACCAGACGACATAGAATACTAACTTTATTTATACACAACTTTAATGCTACAGACGTCTATAATAAGTACTAAAACGTGAGAAAAATGACAAAATGTGAAAGACTGCGCGAGCGGGTAACACATACGAAATTTCTTCAGGAACTTGTTTAGGGTACTTAGGGTGTGAACATGCTCCTTTCTTGAAGACATCGTAAAAGTAGCCTCGGTTATGAAACTAACCCCTTTTATTACTTTTATAATTACCATTTTGTTTGAAGTTTGGCTTGTAGGAATGCCTGACTAACTTGATATCAAAGTTTCACGCAATGGAACGGTTTCCTTTCGTGGACCTTGGCCCCGCGAGAGACAATGGTTTAAAAACATCATTCTATAAGGGCCAAAAAGCTTTACGCACTCCTCCAGAGGAATCCCTCAATCTGGAAACTCTGATACAAATACAACTACCACCGGATAATTTCGCCAATTCTCATTGGCGTCAAGGTTATCCCCGATTTTTCTGAATATACCGACTCAGCTAAGTCGACAACTATCAAAACAAAGTCTACACAGTAATCTAAACTGTGATATTTGAAATATGAATAAAAATCTACTAGAAAACATATTTCGAATATCACAGTTTAGATTTCTGCATGAAGGGTTTGAGATATTTGTGGAAGCTCTGGTTGACTGGCTCCTGGTTGAGTGGGCTCTTGAGCGCCTCCTCCATCAGCCGCTCGTACACGCGCCCGTCATAAGCGCCCAGCGCCGACAGCAAGATCTGTGCACAAGACACCATAATCATCACTGAGTTCATAGTCTTTAAAGACTTCTAGAGTGCTTTCATTGTCTGTGTCATCCGTCCACAAGGACTTCTTGTTGATTCAGGTTGCCTAGCTGATCAGTTTGGGAACATTCCGCGGCAATTATTGCAATCATAAAGTATGGTAAGGGATAAGGCTTAGTCGATGTGATAAATGTGTCAAACCACGAAAAACTTACCTCGTCCCTTATATCGAAGCCGTCTACTAAACCGACTGCGTTCGGTCGGATGAGAGCCAACAACTCTTCGTATCGCCTTCGTTGAATGGCTAAATCTTCTTTAGAGATGTCCGAGTGCTAGAAACACAGACCATATAACAAATACTACGTATATTAACTAAACATAACATTTTAAATAATTTAAAAATAAAATGGTTGACTGGGTTTCATTAAAAAATGTGGTGATCATTATCATGTTACTAGATTCTGCCCACGTCTTCGTCTGTATGGACAGTTGAAAAATCCTTAGGGAACCTTTACTTAATTTCTCACTTCGAACAAATCCCCACTTTTCTCCAAGGTCCAGTAGATTAGGTACAGCTCAGCAATATGTTGGAGGACGTTGGCTAGATTCCGGGACAACGTCGCCGAACTCTGCCGGACCTCCCTCCAGAATACTTCGCAAATTATCGCGCGACAGTACGCCTGGAATATAAAAGAAATTCGTAACTGTAAAATAAGATTGCAACAAAACTCTAGTGTTGTCATCTCGAAGATCTCTAAAGCTTTAGAAAAGTATTATCTTTTTTTTTGAATTGTTAGCACAGATTACTTAATAGTACAATTGCTAGAGCTCGAGTTCTATAAACATACTATACAAATAACATTTAATTGATCTTTGCCTGTAAAAAGGTACTTATTACTTAACATTGTTCGAAGCGTATACATACTTCACTTGCGTTGACTAGCTGCACTGAGGCTGTATTCCACGCGTCTTCATAATCTTTACCCATTTTTTGACAAGTCTTTATCGCATCGTATGCTTCTCTCGCTTTTCTGTGAAATACATTTACTTTTATATTTGTTTTCAAAATGAAAAATATTTTTTAACAATTCCCTTCCAAAGAACCGAGACCTTGGACACTATTTCCCAATAGAGTACTTGTGAAGACGATTCAAACGAGCCCAAACTCTATGGGTTTGAATGGTTGCAATACAGAGTTCCTGTAGCCTTCTTCCGGCTCTATCGTCAGACCCTTGGATACTATTTCCCAACAGAGTACTTGTCAAGACGATTGGAACGAGTCCAAACTCGATGGGGTTGCATTGTTGCAATACTGAGTTCCTGTAGCCTTCTTCCGGCTTCATCATCAGACCATGGGCCTCATCTCCTGTCAGAGTAATTGTAAAGGCGATTCTAACGAGCCCAATCTCAATGGGGTTGTATGGTTTTATCACAGAGTGCCTGTAGCCTTCTTCCGGCTACATCATCAGATCAGCTCAATGACACCATAATATTGCATTGCCTTCTAGTTCTGACCTACCTATAGGTCAGGACGATAAGCTAATATAAAATCGTTTGCAAACTTTGCGGACACACAAACAAACAAGAAAGCAACCTAATAAAAACGTGTTAAAATAAGTTGAGTGCGTACAAAGCATTCTACTTATCTTTAAAACTTGATTTGTTACGTTGAAAAATCGTTAGTTAAGCTTAACTAGTACGAGAGTGTTCCGAAAACTATGTTCATTCAAATACCAGAATTTTCACGTGCTATAAACTAGTTTTTTTTTAAATAGTTATCATTTACATAGTGGTAATAGTTGCCACGTAGGCGTTCTAGTTAACATCGTCAAGATTCTGGGTAATGCAACAAGCCTTTTTTTCCGTGTTTAGGACCTCAGAAACTTTTTTTAAAGTTTTACCCAGCAGCGACCGCTTTAAATCCTATGATTATCCCTTCTGGGGAGTTCTTCCACGCTGCTCTTCCCTCCTTGAAGGTCACCATGAACGATACCGTAGTCGTCATCACTTTGCCATCTATGGCCTCTTTCCAAGCTTTCATAAGATATCTGTAAACAATTTAATAATAGAATTTCCAGCGCTTAAAGCTAGTTGAGAATCCACATTTTGTGAAATCCAAAATAATGTTACCTTTGAAATTAAAAACTATGACGAAGAACGGATCCTCAAAGGTTAAGTATTTCGTAATTAAATAGAGATATCTAGTTTAAATTTTTAGTTAAGCTGAATTATTTTTTCTTGACATCTGGGTGGATAATGGGTGGAGGAAGATATCCGAGAATAGAGCTGTATCACCTGGCAGTCTGTAGCAGCAGCACAGTGCTCTCCCCCTCATAGGTGACGGCGGCGGTGCTGGCGCCATAGATGGTGGGGAAGTTGGAGGAGGCCATGTACCCGTGGCCGCCGCACGCCAGCCGGCACTGTTCTACCAGCGCCGTTGCATCGCGGCTGCTTACAGCCTTTAGGCAGCAAGCTAGCGCGTGCAGCTGGAACGACATAGATCAACTCTTCATTGACAAATAGTCGCGCGACGCCCTGTGCTGGCCAAAGACCTCGTCCTAGGATCTAAGAATTCAACGGTCAGAATCAGAAAATGTTTTGATTGAACAGCTATATTCCATCACAATGCTGAGGTTTAATTTGATGCTTGCAGCTAAGCACAAAAACAAGTTCTTCACATATAAGGTCCTTCTTAAATAGTGCACAAAATTTTAAGGGGTCAATGTACTCATGCTTACAAACAACTTTTACTATGGGACCAACATTAAAATCGAGAAAAAAAAATCAGCTGTTCCATAGAAAATTTAAAATCGAATAGATCAAAATGTATGGAACAGCTGATTTTTTTTCTCGATTTCAATGTTGGTCCCATAGTAAAAGTTGTTTGTATGCATGAGTACATTGACCCCTTAAAATTTCGTGCACTTTTTAAGAAGGACCCTATATTTTTTAAATTTGCTACTCAGCACCTACCTTTTCTAAGTGAACATAGTAACATTTAATCCATTAACATGGAAACTCATCGGGAAAGAAACAAACATTCTCGTTATTTACTGATTCATACAGTATTTTTCTCAATAGAGTACCTACCTAACCACTAAATAACATTTTCATGAACACTCTGATTTAAAATCCATCATTTTAGTTGTTGTTCATTGCATCTGCTGGTCGTTGTCGGAAATGCGAATATCAATTCCAAGCAACCAGCAGTAAAGTAAAGTAGGGCACTTTACTTTTTTTGTCGAAGGCCCGTCTAACCCGCCCTCTGTACCTCGGGCAGCTGTTGGAGATTCCCTGCCTCTAGGTCGTTCGTGACCTTGGAGTAGGTTCCCCAGAGCCAGCGGCCGCTGAGCCGCAGCGCGTGGCTCGTCGCGATCGCTATGAACAGCTTGTGCTGCTGCGTCACGTAGTCCAGTATTTGGGGTTCCGGCTGGCTGAAACCAATTGAACGGGAGTGTTTGACGCAGTACTTTTTAAAATGTTGACTGTCAGGGTCTCTATTTATTATTTGCCATCGGTGAATAATCTAAGATTTTTCTCTCATTTCTCTCACGAAATTATAATTCTAGACAATTTTAATTTATCGCAGTAAGGTAATTTTATCTATTCCTCAATCTCATTATCTAGTATGTTCTTATATTACTCGCAGGTACCGTGGTGCGACTATTATTGTTCAATATTGTACGCTTTTCGCTCGAAGATTTATTCTAACTATTAGTTAGACGTAGTACTTATATTTATTCTGTGCTAATAGTAAACTCTTCCTAGTGAAAGCAGTAAATATTTACTCAGGTTTTGGATGCGACTGGTGCCTGATGACGGCGGAGTAGCGCACGCAGATGATGGCGGCGCAGGACAACTCGTACGCCTCTTCGTCGGTCACGATCATCACGCGGATCAGCATCATCGTGCCGTACGTCAATATTTACTCAGGTTTTGGCTGCGACTGGTGCCTGACGGCGGAGTAGCGCACGGCGATGGTGGCGGCGCGGGACAACTCGTTCGCCACGTCGGTCACGATCATCACGCGGATCAGCATCATCGTGCCGTACGTCAATATTTACTCAGGTTTTGGCTGCGACTGGTGCCTGACGGCGGAGTAGCGCACGGCGATGGTGGCGGCGCGGGATAACTCGTACGCCACGTCGGTCACGATCATCACGCGGATCAGCATCATCGTGCCGTACGTCAATATTTACTCAGGTTTTGGCTGCGACTGGTGCCTGACGGCGGAGTAGCGCACGGCGATGGTGGCGGCGCGGGACAACTCGTTCGCCACGTCGGTCACGATCATCACGCGGATCAGCATCATCGTGCCGTACGTCAATATTTACTCAGGTTTTGGCTGCGACTGGTGCCTGACGGCGGAGTAGCGCACGGCGATGGTGGCGGCGCGGGATAACTCGTACGCCACGTCGGTCACGATCATCACGCGGATCAGCATCATCGTGCCGTATGTTAACTTCTCGTTGATTGACTTCACAAATGTCCCGTCCTGGATACGAGAATCAAGTTGCAGACATTGCGGTATCCAATGGTTTTAATAGTTATGTACCTACAGAGACGATGGCACATAAAACGTAACATGCTAACTTTGACAATACCTTTATGCCTTATAAAAATGTTTTTGTAGTACAACTGTTACATTACATCATGTGTTCATTGAAAAAGAACAAAACTAAGGAATGGTTTATGCAAGATTCTTTTGTTGGGCTTAGAAAGCCAATTTAGAGAGACTTTACATCTTTATTAGTAAGGGGACTAGTGTGTAGTTAATCAGTGTATTGATAAAGGAACATTTCATCTCATGATGTTTAGTCATACCGTATATTATGTTTAAATCAGGAGATAAAGATTACCTTAACAATTAATCAATATCAATATTGCAAGAATTTTGAGAAAATAATACTGGCACAATTTTATAAATAAACTCTTGCACAAAGTTTTAGAAATACAATATGGCTTTACGAAGGGTCGTTCGACAATCAACTATGGGGTTGCGTTTTCGAAGCATGGCTTTGAGGCTTGAGAGGGGTCTCAAAATGCCTAAGGCATTTTCTGCGTCTTTGATAAATTCATCAAGTTTACAACCACTCTATGACAGCGTCTTAGTTAAAGCTTAGTTACAATAATATCACTTGCTGTCGTTTTTCTTACCCCTAGCATAGTTACATGTTTGCAAAATTAGATAACATATAAAAAAGTTGTGATGTGACTAGGTACCTTCAAAACCTGAGCATTCTTCATCAGCATGTTTTCCCTCGGTATCCTGAAATGATCGAAGCCCAGGAACCCATTGTTCGCCGTCAGGAAACCCAGTTTCGGGCCGATCTCACCCACTTTGATGCCTGGTAGCGGCATGTGGGTTTCCTCGTCCCTGATCTGGACCAGGAATGGATGGATGCCGTGACATACTCCTTTGGTATACAACTGAGCCACTACGATACAGTAGTTAGCTGTTTGTCCTACTGTAATTGAAAATAACTCAAAATATAATAATATAAGTTTATAACGGGTGTAACAAGACACTCAACGAAGCCGAAGTCCACGCATTTCGCCCACCATCAGGATCATTTTTGTCTTTTGGACTGTACCTGGGAAACCAATAGCTACATTTATTTTATTTATTTTTATTTATTTGGCACAGAAACAATATATTAATTATAATTTTAACAAAAAAGAAATGAGCATATAACCATGTTAAATTTGTATAGCTATTACATCTATGCACAACATTTGACTACACACATGGTTACATTGCAATATTATTACAATACATTTAGGAGTTAGTTAGCAATGACATTATTTCCTTCTTAAATTTAAACAAAAAAATATCTAAATCCTTATGAAGATCATTGTACAGGGTGCACATTCGGGGTATCGGACTGAACCGTGTAACATGATTGAGGAGAAATTTGTCGAGAACAAATGCTGTCTTCGGATAGATTTTTTTATAATAGTTATTGAAGGTCCTAATTTTTGTCTACAGAAACATTATCACAATTTTATGTATTTCGTAACAAACAATGGCTTCAAAACGTTATCACTCAATGTATTTCATGAGCACGCACATAAACATTGCCTTTCATCTCGGCCGCACGCAGCTGTGTAGCATACACTCGAAGGCGCGGTCTTTTGTACGCGTTACATTGCGTGGTAATGTATGCAATGATTTTTTTAACACCAAAAATCAAAATCGTTTCCCAGCAATCGTTTTGAACAGAAATGGTCCTAATGATGGGCAGAATACGTAGACCTCGGCTTCGTTGAGGGTCTTGTTACACCCGGTATGTGCAATTATTTTTAAAAGCACATACCTATCGTAAAATAAACAAACAAATACCGGTCCAATTCATATATCCTCCATTTTGCTTCGGCATAGTCGGGGTAAAAATTATGGAACTCTGAAAACTTTTGTGAAATGATATACAAAAACAATGTCACCAATGAATCTTTGAATTCGGTAATAATTCAGGAAATCACTTACAGCCTCCAGGCCACCATTTGAAGGAAGTAAGGGTTGGACTGTGAAGCACAAATTCTTCTGTGCTTGGGTCATAAGTGGCAGTGGTCTCCAAGCCGCGAAGGAACGTCCCATGACCGAGTTCAGTCTAGGAATAGGGTGAAAGATTGATTAAATCATAAAATTAAAATAAAATCATAAACATCTTAGTGATCAGCGCCAATGAAATCGAACGCAAATATTGTTTTTGGCCACACAAACCAATAATTCTGTCTTTTTCTTCTTTAAAAAAAAGTTAAAAAATTCTTTCTTAGTTTTTTATTTTCTCTTTTTCTCCTTTTTTTTCTTAAAAAAACCAAGATTTTATAATTTTGCAATATGGGTATCAAATGAAAGGCCTTGAAGAGCACATTCCAAAAAATTACATTAATTTTTCAGTAAAAAAAAAGTTTTTTTTGTTTTTTTTTTCAATTTTGCAATATGGATATCAAATGAAAGGCCGTTATGAGCACATTCCAAAATAACATTAATTTTTCAGTAAAATAGTTTTTTTTTTTTTAATTTTGCAATATGGGTATCAAATGAAAGGCCTTGATGAGCACATTCCAAAATTACATAAATTTTTCAGTAAAAAAGTTTTTTTTTTTTTCAATATTGCAATATGTGTATCAAATGAAAGGCCTTGATGAGCACATTCCAAAATTACATTAATTTTTCAGAAAAAAGATTTTTTTTTTCAATTTTGCAATATGGGTATCAAATGAAAGGCCTTGATGAGCACATTCCAAAATTACATTATTTTTTAGTAAAAAAGACGAAAAAAACTTTTTTTCCAATTTTGCGATATGGGTATCAAATGAAAGGCCTTGAGCACATTCCAAAATTACATAATTTGTCAGTAAAAATTAAGATATTTTTTAAAAAAAAAAACGTCTTTTTTGTTACTGTATGTTTTATCAAATAATAATAATATAATAAAATATGAGGCGCCTTTTATTTTCACATAGAGGGTGATGAAAAGTAGAGTGTATCACTCGGCCGCAATAGTAGATTGTTATACAAGACGCTAAAATTACCCATTGCATACAAGGTATTTTTATTCCCGAGCTTTAGCGAGGGAATAAATAGAAACCGAGTTACAATGGGTTTTAGCGTCGTGTGTTACACTATACTTTTCACTACGATTGCGAGAAAATAAAATACAATATTAAATAGTTTATACCTACTTACTTCCGTAAACGAATCCACTCGTTTTTCTATCCTGCACTTCATAAACTTTTTGTACAATATTTAAATAAATGATTTGTGCTTGACGGCAGAAGATTAAATTATTTCTTTCCTATTACAGTCACACAATTCAATCAGTTTGTAATTATAAAAAAAATCTAAAGATTTCGCGCCATGGTACCTTTTTTTAATTTCTTCTGTAGCAGCTAAACAACACAAACACGCATTCTACGATTCACTCTGTACACAGAGTATAAATAAGTCTATGATTTCACCGAAGAGATGCTTTTAGTTCCATTTTCAAATATAAGAATGAGAAACTGGGGGCCTATTACGAAACTTGGTCACGATAGTCGTCCGCAGTTCGTCGGTTATAGTTATTACAAATATTTTCAATGTAGCTATCGTAGTCCATAGTCTATTGAACGAATAATGACGGATCCACTAGAGAGAAAATGTCAAATTTACGCAATCACTTTGCAATATCGCATACGCAAGTGCTTTGTAATAGGAATCAATCAGAACGAAGCACGGACGCAGCCGCGTGTATCGCATTAAACTTTTCGTAATAGACCCCCAGTATTAAGTCGAGCTAGTTTTTATTCGTGATTATGAATAAAGACTTTTTCGTTTTAGTACGCTCATTGGTAATAGACAAACATTAAAAAAGAAAAAACTTTATCCCCTAGGGCTTATTATGCTATTTTATCTCGACTCTTGTACGTTACAATGACGCACTTTTTGAGCAAGAGGAGTGAAAATATTATTTTGCCCCCTTATGGTACAATCTACTATTTCAATACAGTTGCTCGAAAATGTAAGTTTACGATGACAGTCAGTTATTTTACCGCACGCCGTGCGTTTTTGTTTACGGATTAGTACAGCGTGCGGAAAGTTGATTTAACCGCACGCCGGCGCCGTGCGTTTTTGTTTACGAATGTTTTTTTTTTATTTCTACTAGCTTCCGCCCGCGACTTCATCCGCGTGGACAGTAGAAAAATATTGCAACCAGTTTAAAATTACCCCTTTAGTGTATGAAAGCTTGTACTACGTAGAGTTCAAGCTGTTTGCCTGGTTCCACCCACCTGAATTTGATGAAACATAGCTTAGATTTTAAGTTGGTGAGGATCAACTAAATTGTGAAAAATCCATAAAAAATTGTTTAGCGGTTTTTGCTTAATTCGCGCACAAACATTTAGAATTTACAGTTTTATTATATCTATAGATTACAATTTCAGTAGTACCTATAATGTTTTCTCGCAAATGTATTGAAAAACGTAGTATGGCACACGGTTGTTAAGGTTTTTTAATACTCGTGACGATTATAAACCCTCGCCTGCGACTCGGGCTTATAAAACGTCAACTCGTTTTAAAAACCTCCTTATCAACCTTGTATCATAAACTACTATATTATAGCAATAAAAAGTGATTATGGTTATATATTTACTCTTTGAACTGACCAATCACGATGCTCGAAATCTCGAGAGACCCTAAAAAGATGTCAATAATGGTATCTCTGTCGTACCTATGCCAATCGTTGAACAACCTGAAATCTATCTGCCTGTATTTCTTGATTAGACTGTCTCGTTTAAAGCAATGTTTAACGATTTGGCCGGCTAGGCATTGTGCGTTGAATTAACGTGACTTGCAAAAAATCTTGTAAGTTGTAACTGACGCTCGTAATTTACTTGTTTGCAAAACATATTTTGTAATAAATTATGGCTTATCATGAAATATTTGGCCAAATCACGAAATGCGCTATCATGATCTGCCCAGCCAGACAGATGGATTGGCCCAGTTCAACGATTGCTTCTGTTTTGTGAGTTATACCAGATAAAATCAAGAT
The DNA here is from genome assembly GCA_950108535.1 of Agriphila straminella. Taxonomy (NCBI): domain Eukaryota; kingdom Metazoa; phylum Arthropoda; class Insecta; order Lepidoptera; family Crambidae; genus Agriphila; species Agriphila straminella. The sequence continues at coordinate 3,889,784 of OX467306.1, read as the reverse complement.
TTCAAACTATTAACAAACTCTCAATTATCACCAATGCCAGCGATTTACCTGAGCGTATGTACCGATTATCTGCCACGAAAGTGCTTTAGGAAGCCACTCGGACAGTTGGTCGGGCGAGGCTTGTCCGAAGATGGTCGGCACGAACATGCCGATGTGCACAGCGAGCGGAGTCGTCTGCTTTACCATCGACAGCCCGCGGTATATATTTGTTGTAGATGCTTGTCTACAAACGAACAATAAAATATTCATAGATTTACACACACAATATTAAAAGAAAGACTTTTACGAGACTTTTAAAGAATTAAAATCTATTAAGTACATTTTTTTTAAATAATTGTACACAAAGGCACGCACAGCAGTTTATTTCATTTTGCTACCAGAAGGCTCGTAGTAGAGCTGTAAGAAAATTATCCCTTAACATTAAGTACCTATCTTCGAAGTCCAAGGTACGAAAACAAAGAAGATATGAAAATCCCAAAAAAAAATTCATAACATCTTCTGAAAATCTGTAAAACTCGTGCGTTGGTAAGCTAAATAATTGATATTTTTGAGGATTATGAAAAAAAAATATGGAACTACACCTAACTAAACTCTGTTCTTTCAGATAAAAAAAGAACTAGGTACACTGAAAAAAATTTGCTTTAGCAAAGTACCAATTTAGCTCTGTTAAAATTTATTCGGCTGCATTCAATCAAGACATATTTAAAATGGGCAATAAAGCTTAGCTAATATTATACAAGCAAGTATTGCTAAATATGGTTGGCTATCAATAACAAAGCACTTATTAATTTCTAAATTACCGCCTCGTTAAATTTAACCCTTTCCGAAATAGACAAGCTTACGTTATTATTTCAAAACAAGTAAGATATTTAATTTTAGACATAATCATAGTTGGCTAAAATTTACACCGAGTTCGGTTAAAAATAGACAAGGTTACATTGCTATTTCATGATAAGTAAGTTATTTAATTTTAGATACAACCATAGTTGGCTAATATTTACATAAAGTTCGGTTAAAATTAGACAAGCGTACATTACTATTTAATGTTAAGTAAGTCATTTAATTTTAGACAATCATAGTTGGCTAAAATTTAAACCGAGTTCGCTTAAAAATAGACAAGCTTACATTGCTATTTTATGATAAGTAAGTTATTTAATTTTAGATACAACCATAGTTGGCTAATATTTACATAAAGTTCGGTTAAAAATAGACAAGCTTACATTACTATTTAATGTTAAGTAAGTCATTTAATTTTAGACAATCATAGTTGGCTAAAATTTAAACCGAGTTCGGTTAAAAATAGACAAGGTTACATTGCTATTTTTGATAAGTAAGTTATTTAATTTTAGATACAACCATAGTTGGCTAATATTTACATAAAGTTCGGTTAAAAATAGACAAGCTTTTAATGTTATTAAGTGGTATTTAATGTTAAGTAAGTCATTTAATTTTAGACAATCGTGGTTGGCTAAAATTTACACCAAGTTCGGTTAAAAATAGACAAGGTTACATTGCTATTTTATGATAAGTACGTTATTTAATTTTAGATACAACTATAGTTGGCTAATATTTACATAGAGTTCGGTTAAAAATAGACAAGCTTACATTACTTTTTAATGATAATTAAGTCATTTAATTTTAAACATAATTATAGTTGGCTAGAATTAAATAACTCCCTATGATGCATATTACCATGCTACTTACTTGAAACAAACTAGTTGATTATCTTTTGGTAAATAAGCACGGCTCGGCAAATATCAATGGAATGAGCAAACACTATTTTTAACCGAGTAACTTGATAATAATAAACAAGGAATTGGCTGCATAGCCTGCGAATTTGGCCATTTCTCTGTGTGACTTGACGCGTGACGAACGTCTGTTGAAGCGCTGCCTCACACCTACAAGGCAGGTTAAAGTTTTACATAAAAACAACAACTTTTAACAATTATTGTGAATTTTGCCGGGTTTGTTTTAAAACGCGCAATAGTTTTGCGAGAAGGATCCTTAAATGGAGACCATGGGCAAACAAAAGACCACGAGGCCGCCCTCCAAAGCGATTGGTTGACGACAGCAGAGGACAAGCGAAACACAACTGGATGACGGAGGCGCAAAACCGGACCCAGTGGAAGAATTTTGGAGAGGCCTATTTCCAGAAATGGACCCAAAGAGGCTAATGATGATGATGATGATTTTATAACAGTAGGAGGTACAGTGAAGTGACAAAAATAAACAATAATTACTTTTGTAGTGCGATATTTTACCGTGCAAGTGTTTAGTGATAAATATTATTTGCTGTTAATAACGCAAGGATTTTATATCTACTGTGTACTATAAGGACTGTAAGAGTAGTATGTTACCTGAAATGACTGTATCGTGTACCGAATAAAGCTAATTTTATTAATGTACATAATTTTCTTTCAGTTTCTTTTAAGTTTGGTCTGTCATCAAAATATTTGTTGTTTTACTGCATCAACGTTTCATTAGCTTTTTCCCGAGATGCCAAATTTTTCCCCACTGCACTGCAAGTAACAATGGTACAAACGACAACATATCAAACTACACATTTATAGTATGAGCTGACCTCGCATTGTAATATATAGGCTTTAAGTACAGTCACAGGAGCTAAAATATTTTGTTGCAGGTACCAATTTAAACGAAGCATATTAAGCTACTTATATATTTTCAGTATAAGCTGACCTGTGACTCACAGTTCAGCTTATACTGAAAATATATAAGTAGCTTCATATATGTCGTTTAAATTGGTACCTGCAATATAGTATTTTAGCTATGGTTACCCAATAAACCCGCCTAAAAATACAAAGTAACTTGGCTAAATATACTAATCTTAATTGACTAAAAAGAACAGAGTATATTATTTGTAGTTACCCAATGAACAGATTGACAGTACATAGTAACTTGGCTACATATACCAAATTGAATTAAGTAGAAGTAACAAAGTAGATTGGCTGTCCCTACCCAATATACATAATTAACATTATTCAAGCTACTTAGCTAGTTTTACGAAGCAAAATATTTGAGCCTACTGAATTACTTTGCTAAACACCACAAAGCACGTTGGTTGTAGTGACAGTTGTGTTTATTTCTATAACCAAGTTAGTTGTTGCAGTTACCGATTGAATTGATTTGTAATACTAAGAAGCTTGGGTATTGTTAACAGAGTAACTCGATTCACTATAGTAAATAGGTTTGCTAAGTTTACTGAGTGAATAGGTTAGAAGCAACCAACCTTGGATACCTATTTTTTGACCAACTTACTGGGTTTATATTACCAACATACGTTAACAAAGTTGACTTGTATAATTTTAGCAACAAACATTGCAGGCTCCCTCCGAAGCGAGTTTCTCGGTTGTAAACAGCAGTAACTTGTTTAATTATAGCCGTTACGTTTTTTCAGTGTACCTATGAAAATCGGTTAACAACTGGCGGAAGTTGGTAAAACACAATTGACAAAAAAACCGTCGACTAGATAACCTCGTCCTCTTTTTGGAAGTCGGTTAAAAAGATTTATTTTGAAAGTGTTTTAAAATTATATCTAACTTTAATCTGCTATAATACTGTGCTGTAATGTACCATATAATTTAAACTAGTAAAGGATTGACTGATGGGTATTTATATTGTAATGAAAAATTAAGAATTGTGTTAAATAAAAATAATGATGACGAAGAATGTATCAGAATGATGCTTAAGATATTTAAAGTGTTTACTGATAGGTGTTCAAAATTATGATTTTAACTAGATATATCCTTAATTTTATCATTTCAAAAAAAATTAATGCAACTTGTACCTAGCACGCAAGTTACTTGCATTGGAAACGCACGAACCTGTACGAATCAAAACTGCTGTGCTGAAGCATACGGTTCTTGAGTACGTTGATCATAACGCATGACTTCCTCACTGCGTTCTCGTACTTTTCCTTGTGGCTGAGGTGCTCTTCGGGAACTTCATCGTGCATCTGACTGGTGCTGATGAGCGCGTTCTCTGCAAAATAAAAAGAAAGACTGCTTTTCGATGTAGACCCAGACATAACAGCATCAGGTCAGCTCAATGACACCATAATAAGCATTGTCTTCCAGTTCTGACTTATGATCAAAGTTTCAGGATTCCTAGACCAGGGCCCCTATTTTTGAATCGCTCGTCTGGCGTCAAGCGCTCTTTTCTACTGATTTCCGTTCGACATTTAACTCAAATGTATGGAGATCGAGTCGAATGTCGAACGAAAATCAGTAGAAAAGAGCGCTCGACACCAGACGAGCGATTCAAAAATAGGGGCCCAGATAGTTTTGAAAGGAGTGATTTTTCGCTAATTATTCATCAAAGTGTTTAAAAAGTTAATACATACCGATTTCTTTTCTTTGTCGAGTCTCATCCTCCCCTCCATCGATGAAACGCGTCAGTTCTTTCACGTCAAAGTCACATTTTGCCCTTTCTTTCAGAAGGTCTTCGTTCACACCGCTTCCAGACATGGTCTTCTGTTGGCGCTTCCGCCGGCTGCAAAGGTGCCGAAACGTCGGGAAAAATAAAAAAATCTATTTTTAAACTTCTATTTTAACTGTTTGATATGAGTTTCTTTTATCTACTATTCCTATAGGTAATAGTTGAAAGAAAAGCAGATTATGCACCTCGCCTTAAGATAGATAATATAGAGCCCGAGCGTTAGCAAGGCAGGCACTCGGTGCAATAATAAATTACTTTTCATTTCTCATATTCGGAAAGTGATGTATATTTGAACTGAGCAGCGGGTCCAAAACTCTTCGTTCCACCCTAGGGTGGAAAAGTAATTTAAAAATAGAACTGAATTTGGCAATGAAAAAGTTTACAATAGTTAAAAACAAATGGTTTAAAAAAAGTTGCAGCCTTGTAGAGCGCATTCATGAACAACAACAAAACATGGTTTAAACAGCCAGTGCAAAATTAAAAACATTGGGCGGAGCGGCCGGCGACGCGACGTGTTCCAAATTTAAAATAAGAAAAAATTTAAAATATTAGAGGGAGACTTACCTAACTCTGTGACTTTGAGCTGTGTGTGCCGTATTAAAGTTTTGTGTTGATTTTGTATTTACTAAAAATGAGTTTTAAATTAAAACGAAAAGTTCAAATAAAATAAAAGAAACAATAAAACTACGCTGTAATTCGCCTACAGAAAACAACTACTTCAGGAGAGTCTCTGCCATGGGCTTACCGTCTTATCAAAGACCAAAGAATATCTCCAACTTTTTGGCATCCAACAAAGCCAAATCTGTCATCATAATAATTTATATGTTAAAATGTCGAAAATTACAATTTAAATGGTTTAAAATGTCGAAAATCATTATGCATACCTAACTTCAAAATAGCAAAATTTAAAGTATCAAACGTATCAAATACTTGACGAGTTGAAATAGCAATGGTCTTAAATCTAAGTTTACAATGATTTATTTGAATTGGTTTGGATCTTAAAACGAGTCGCTTTCTTTGAGGTTAATTGAGGCTGTGGAGGTGTCTTTGGGCTTCGCTTGAAATGCTTTGTAGCAAATTTAGCTGCCGGAAATGAGTCTAAACTAGTCTACTAGGACTTAGAAACTGTAGACCGTAGCGACGAGCATGTTAGGTTGACATGAACCCAGCGCGCGAGCCGAGCGAGCGAAGCGAGCGTGCCGCGGCAGCGGCTGGCGAAGCGCCAGAAAAAATCTACTTCAGACTCAATTGGTGGATTTTGTTCGCCGGCTACCGAAACAGTGACCGGCACTGCCACCGGCTACCGAATCAGAGAGCGGCGCGGCTACAGTAATGTGCGGCGGAGGCACAGAGGCTAGCACGCAATTATTTAACCGATTTAATTAGGTACCTAAATGAAAGAAAGGCAATACATTATATGTATTTGGAATATTAGAAATTTTAAATTCTATTCAATTGAACTTTTACTTAGAGCTACTTACCTTATGCTATAGGTAATAAGTAGGTATCCGTGAACCAGTGAGACCGTTGAACACTGTACCTATCACACCACGCTCGCTTTTGTATTTGTTTAGAGAAAAAGGTAAACAATACAATGTAACCTTGCACATACACTTGTTTAAGTTTTCAATAGCATGTTAACATGTCTTTGCTGTGTATCGAGAATATTTTCCTTGTTAGCAGTTTCAAAGTTTTTAACCACCGAACATTATGGCTACAATAGGTCTTGTTGTAAAAAGGAGTACGTATCAGAAAGTCTAAAATTAGAATGTCTAAAATTCAAAATGTCGAAAATTAAAATTCGAATGGTTTAAAATGTCAAAAATAATTATGTACAACTTCAAAATAGCAAAATTCAATGTATCAAATGTACCAAATACTTGACGAGTTAAAATATCAATGGTCATTAAGTCTAAGTTCACAATGATTTATTTGTATTTGGTTGGATCTTAAAACGAGTCGCCTTCTTTGAGGTTAATTGAGGCTGTGGAGGTGTCTTTGGGCTTAGCTTGAAATGCTTTATAGCAAATTTAGCTGCCGGAAATAAGTCTAAACTAGTCTACTGGGACTTAGAAAGCGTAGAGCGTCAGTCACGAGATAGGTGCGAGGAACGTAGCGACGAGCATGTTAGGTTGACATGAACCCAGGGCACGAGCCGAGCGAGCTTAGCGAGCGTGCCGCGTCAGCGGCCGGCGAAGCGCCAGAAAACAATCTTTTTCAAACTCGATTGGTAGATTTTGTTCGCCGGCTACCGAATCAACGACCGGCACCGCCACCGGCTACCGAATCAGGGAGCGGCGCGGCTACATTAATGTGCGGCGGAGGCACAGAGGATGACACTCAATTATTTAATTGAGTGTCATCCTACTAATTAATTATGTACCTAAATGAATGAAAAGCATAAGTAAATTCTATACATTATATGTATTTGGAATATTAGACTTTTAAATTCTATTAATTTGAACTTAGACTTTTTAATTATGATCGTTAGACATTTTCGTTTTCGGACGTTTTGAACTTTCGACATTTTAATCGTTAGACTTTCAAATTATCGACATTTTGAACTTCGCCATTTTAACTTTAGGCATTCTAACTTTAGACTTTCTGATACGTACGGTCATCCATAGGGATGAAAGACCGAAAATTAAATGGTCGAATGTTTGTTTGGCCGTACGTTTAAAATCACGAAAGGACATTTTACCTAAAAGACAAAAAACCGAAGCTACATTCTGTACTCCGATCTACTCAATACCGAATCAACGAATAAGTCAAAAACGAGCTGTAATTTAATTATACTATGAAACTTATAGTAATTAATAATACCACATACTATTTACGTGCGACGACGCGCGAGCGCGGCGAGCGAGGAGGAGTTTCCATTGTTGCGACCAACTTCGCATGAGCCGAGCGAGTGAAACGAGCGTGCCAACCGACCTGCTGAATGTATTTCATTTTATTTTTAATTTAACATTCGGGATTTCGAACTATCAGCATTTTAACTTTCGGGATTACGAATTATCGGTCGTTTGAGAATTGATCTTTCAAGTTTCGGTCTATCGGATAGCGACATTTAGGATTTTCGGTATTTTCAAAAGTAGGTGTTTTATGCGTCTATATATTTGGTCGTATGTGTTATGAATTTTCGGCATATTAATATGTACCCAAAAATGCCTACTTATCACTGACCTCTATAGAAAAAAAATTCATGTCAGTGCTACTATTGTTATAGTACTCGTATAAAAGAGTCCAAAGTCAATCAGTGCTGCGAGTGTCGACTTTAAATCGAGAACTAGCGAAGTAGTTTAGGATTGAATCACGAGCGTAGTGAGTAATTCTAACATTAGTGGGAGATCAAGTTTGGTACAAAAAAATAGTAAAATTAGTAAAATATTGGCGAATAGTCCAGTTATCCCACTATAACTATAGAATATAAACTTGTCAAACATTTTTGACGTGAATTAAGAGGACGGCGAACTGTCAAATTCCTATACAAACGTAATACTTACCAAAATAATTTTTATTTCGAAAATATTTCAACATAACGGGTGTAACAAGACACTCAACGAAGCCGAAGTCCACGCATTCCGCTCATCATCAGGATCATTTTTGTCTTTTAGACTATACCTGGGAAACCAATAGCTACAAAGTTATTAAAGGTCAAAGTCAATTTTTTTTTCAAATTTTTATGTTTTTTTTTATTTTTTATTTCCTAAGTTTGGTCTACAGAAACATCAAAATTTTATGTATTTCGTAACAAACAATGACTTCAAAACGATATCACTCAATGTATTTTATGAGCACGCACATAAACGTTGCCTTTCAACTCGGCCGCACGCAGCTTTGTAGCATTCACTCGCAGGCGCGGTCTTTTGTACGCGTTACATGGCGTGGTACTTGCTTTGCTTTTTTAACACCAAAAATTAAAATCGTTTCCCAGCAATAATTTTGAACAGAAATGGTCCTGATGTTGGGCAGAATACGTAGACCTCGGCTTCGTTGAGTGTCTTGTTACACCCGGTAGAAATAGCTGGGCTGCCGGGGACTGGTGGCCAATATCTTTGGTGTCTAATCATTTTGGGGAGGTTTGCCATAATCACCACGCTTGGCAGGCGGGTTGGCGATCGCAGTCATACCAATGCTGCCCGTCTCCTGAGGTTAAGCTCCCTTTTACGACACTCACGGTAGCTGTTCTAGGCCGGCACATACTGCACCTCATAATATATAATTATTATTACAATCAGTAATATAGGTACCTAAATATTTGGAAATTATAAATTAAGTGAAAATATTTTTTCTGTTAGCCTTTCGGGTATGAAAACATTGCAAGTATGAGCTTCATAGACATAATTATGCACGAAACATGCAAACTATTGCGGAGGAAATAATTTAAATGTCATTGTTACGATGTTATTGAATATTTTGGCCCATTTTATAGGATGAAAACATGTATCTAACGTTGTGATGAAATCTAGTTAAAATCTAAATAATTGTTTCTGATAATAAGATTGTAATAATGTAAGATACGATGAAAGCTTAGCTTATATGAAATAAAAAAATATAAGATCAAGATAGTATCCAATATTACAATTTTATTCATGTAAACTTATAATGGCAATACATTATTTGTATTGTAACTAAATTATACAGTTTTGGTAACTGCAGTTGACCTCCACTTACGATGCTTTTACAATGTGCTAATTTTAAATTATAACGAATTTTGATACGACGATAAGAGTAAAAAATTCCGCATTTTTTATCATCTTAACTCAATACCGCCTAAAAATTAATTACGATGTTTTTCCTTGCACGTGTCGAATTATTTTTCATTTAATCTTCGTTGAACATTTTTTTTCTGCCCTTGGATTGGGCATTTATTGGGCACTTATGGGTTTATTCCCAAAGCGCCTGGGTTTTTTTCCAATTTTCCCGCCCGGGCAGAAACATTTTCCCATCTCTATCATACCAGATTTCGGTCACATTGCCAATTAAAACGAATTTTGGCCGGTACAAGTTCGTCGCCTGTCGTCAAACGAAGGGCCGCCGACAAAAAACACATCAAGTTCCCGCCAAAATTAACCCCGCCATCTTGCACACAATTACCACTTTTTGTCAACAAAGGACCACTTAAGTACAAACATGTCCACCTTATGGAGTTTGCCGACCGAATTATAATAAAATAACTGAGTTAAAAAGAATTGAGTTAGGGAACTTTTGGGCTCGGGCTGGACTGGATTTAAAGTTAACGAGTATTTGGTAGTGTGTATTTTGGAGGTGTTCTTTTTTCCAATAGATGGAAAGCTGCAAATGAGACATAAAAACGCAAGACTGTGGTGCATATCTTTCAGTGTGATTTACCTTACCGTAGTATTGTCACATATTATATTATGTGCTAACAGTATTATTTTAAACTTCAATAGAAAGTAGCATTATCTCACTACACTATGATCTACGAAGTATTTACATGGATATTATCTCTACTCCAATAGATTTTCATTGCATAGATCTTTACAATATTACTTATTGACAAAATTAATATAAGAAGTCCACTATTCTATAGGTTTTTTCTACTACACTAAATAATTAGATTACATGAAAAACAATAGAGTTAATACCTCGGCATTTTACTATAGATAGGTCAATGATAAAATTTTAAAAACTAATAAATTAAAACCCTAGTTCGAAGACTGGTCCAAAGATTGACAATAATTGTTTCCTAACTATCCTTTAAATATGAATAAACTCCGTCAAAAGTACCAAAAATATGTTAGATCCTATGAATGAACACTGGTTCATTAACTAAATATTTCTCAATTTTATGATTCAATAATTATGTTAAAAATAATTTTTTTTTTACAATCTGCTTTCTATTAGACGGAACAATCATTATTACATCTTTGAAACTAATTTTCTTTTTTACAGTGACTCATACATCGTCTAAAAAACTAAAATCAAAATACGTTGTCACACCACAATCCATATTTCTGGTCCATAGAGAGGAACACTACACAACGTGTCCACTTTTTAGAAACTACGGATACAATAGTCGTCTGTGCAGCCAGTTAACGTAACAAAGTATGAATTTTCATAAAAAAAAGCTGTCACGAGTAGAAAACAATGATTTCTTATTTATAGAGAAATATCACTTTTGTTCAGTCACTGGAGAGTGTTCATTCACTGGTGCACGTAGGGTAAAGTGCCAGTTTCCGGCCGTTTAAGGCAGTTGTTGACTTTGAACAGTTGTAACTTAAATTTAACAAATAGTAATGATCCCAACTATTTTTTATGTTGTTGGATATGTCCTTGAGAATTACTTGTATTTTTTTTGAAAATTTCCATCAGTCGGTTTTGTCATTAGAAATTATTTTCCAAAAAAGTACGATTTGCCCAGTTTCCGGCCCCCCTGTTCCTATTTCCGGCCCCCCTTTGCCCAGTATACCGGCCGCCTTTCAAAGAACATGACGGCCGGATACTGGGCAAAAGATAAGCTAGCCCAGTAAGCGGCCTGTGACTCTTAATACAGTTAAAATAAGGTCCATTTTTCTTTGATTTTTGTATGAAATTGAATTTCAGATAATATACTTAACAAGTATTGTCCTATGGCTTGGCTTGTGATGTGAACTATTATTTTTGAGTTAAATAAATCGTTGATTGTACTTTTATTTAACATTTACTATTAATTGGAACCTTTATATTAATTCTGGAATCAGCCTTGCAGTTTTTCATAGGAATAGGAAAATTTATAGAAAATCTAAATCATCGATTAATAGTTTTATTACAGTAATCAAGAAGACATGTCCAACAGCCATTTTTGACGTCCCCACTGCTGGGGCACAGGCCTTCTTTATGGGTGGTAAGGAAAGGAGGATGGGCCATAACCCACCTCGCGGGCCCAATGCGGATTGGTGGGTGTTAACGACTGCAAATGCAGCCGGGACCTACGGCTTAACGTGCCTTCCGAAGCACGGAGGAGCACGAGATAATAAATTTTTGGTCACCCATCCCATGACCGACCCTTGCGAACGTTGCTTAACTTCCGCAATCGCTGGGCCAGGCGCTGAACAATTGCGCCACCGAGCTCAAGAAGACATAGGTAACAAATAATAATTTAATAATTAACAAAAAAATAGTTTCTAAAGCCGAATGTCAATAGGTCTCTTATAAACAATAACAATAAATATTATGGGTATTATGATAATGACCTGAAGTACGTATAACCTGTAAAAAATATAATATTAACAATCAATAACATTGATTGGTATTCAATAATAATATAGGTATAATAATATTTTTGTGTATTTTTTTCTAATTATAATATATAGATTAGTATTAAAGTGTAGTGTAGAAATAAAGAAGTCTAGCTAATTTAGGCAAGTCTGCTTAAAAAAACACATCGTTCAATGCAGTAGCGTTCGTTTGAGTAATTCGCTGACATACACTTCGGAAATAACAAGAGACAAATAGGTATTCAGCGAGGGTCAACGACCTGGATGGCGGGCACGTCGCCGTCGCTTGTTCACGAGACGCACAATTAATTTTATTAGTAGATAAATTTCAAAGCTGGCCGGTGTACTGGGAGTATTTTGCAGGATAGCCAGTATACCGGCCTCCTAGTGTTTACTAGGAGGCCGGTAAACTGGGCAAGCACCCAGTAGAACCGGCCACCCGTTTCCATACGAAAAGAAAAAATCAACTTCTTATACAAGCACATTTAGGCGGCCGAGTACTGGACACAAAGTACTTTAAAATAAATAAAAAGGGATAGCATTATACATTCTTCTATGGAATCCCTCTTTTAACAAAAAGAGACAAAACAATATATCGAGCTCAGTCCCAGTTAACCGGCCCCCGGCCGGTATACTGGAAACATGTGGTTTCGTTGTCTAGTAAGGCGGCCCCCTTGATATTACTAAATATCTGCTTATTAAGCCATATTTAACGTTAAAATAGTAATAAATAGCAACATACCTTGAGAACAAACTAAATATTTACCTTTTAACGATGCCCTGAAGGACAATATTGACTATTTGGCAAGAGCTCTCCACTATTTTTTTTTTATCTCCACTTGCGAAATCGACCCAGATGCGGTAGGCTTCAACGTGAAACACAAATTATAAAATATTACGTAACGTTTCGCTAGTGGCGTCCATACCATTCGATAGATCGATAACAGTGCTGCCAGGAAAATATCCAAATTGTTAAGAAATTGCCACGAATTTCTTATTTTATTCGAAAAACTGTTGGGGGGCCGGATAACTGGGGGCGGCCGGTTAACTGGGCATATTACCCTACCCTACACAAAAAAATATTATTTTGTCTACGAAAAAAACATACAATCGAATTGAGAACCTCCTCCTTTTGATGAAGTCGGTTAAAAATTAGAAAGAAAGAAAACAATTTTATTTTCTATTAAATATATTAACTTACTCACTAGGTCTTTTATTATCTGTGCTAAAGTATATGTGTAGGGTGTACCATCAACAAGTGGCTCTTAATGGATACGAATGACCTGGCGTGGTTTCAAGTTTCAAACTAAGTACACTTTGAAAGCAGCTCCGTTAGGCGGCCATTACACGCTCATGTAAGCGTCAGTCAAATTCCATCAGTCATGAATTACGTTTGACTGATTGACTGATGGAAAGAAGAAATCAACTTCATGCAACCATCAGTCACTACATAACACGGTAGGTTAATCGTCAGTCACGGCCGTGACTGTGGTTAAACTGCCAGCAAACCCTATCGTGTAATGGCTGCCACGGAATACAATGGACGTACAAAATACTTATGAACATTTTTATTAAAACTTAAACGAAAAAGCGTTTGAAATAAGTACTTTTCGCATTTTACTAATTAATTAATAAATATTTGGTCACCCATCCCATGACCGACCCTTACGAAAGTTGCTTAACCTCTGCAATCGCTGGGCCAGGCGCTAAACTAAATCATTTCTATATAGGTACATAGATATTATTTACTTCTAATGCATCACATTAAAAAAGGGGATTTCGGGTGAACGCGCGGTTAAAAGACGGGATGAAAACGTTAGACCCTAAACAAACAAGAGAGAAAACAAGTTATTTCGGTCGATCCTCCGGGGGCCACCACCTCCGACTTCGAGCCTTCGCCGCGTAATTAAGTTGAACAGATTTCTGTTATTAATTTTATTATATCGTCTTAGTTTAGTCTCTAGAACGTTCCTTCAATTAATTCGAAGCGAAAACTTTTTGGAATGTAAATAATTAAGTAGGTACCGAGCGGCTTCAGAAATAGATTAACATTTTAGCACTTTGTCACACCAACCTGTAAGTTTTGTTCGGTGAGGCAATCTTTCTATATATGAACGAAATTAATTGTTACGACATGGTACTAAAATGCTTAGCTACTTCTGAGTTCTGAGTGAGGCCAAAAGTACTGCCTATTTTAATTTCTAAGTAAGAATATAATTTTGATTTTCTCTACTTAAGGTGGTTCGTTGAGCTCAGTAGCGCCACCAATGGAAATAAATCATTTACGTTGTATCAAGGGTTTAGATTAAAAGTTTTGATGATTTTGCGCAAATAAAAGACTTAAATGCATTTTCTAAATATAGTTTCAAGAACTCAAACTTAAGCAATAAGTCGTGCATGTCACTAGTGCCAAAAGTGGCCACATTTAGCAATATCCACATTAATAACTTATTGTTTATATTTGAGGCCATGAAAAAATATTTTAAAATTGCACTTTACTCTTTTATTTGCGCATAATATCCAAAACTTTTATTCTAAGCCCTTGATACAACGTAAATGATTTATTTCCATTGGTGGCGCTACTGAGCTCACCGTACCACCTTCTCTATGAAAAAGAAAAACTTATTAATAATTAGGTACTAAGGAATTTTCTCATCAAAAACGTTAATTCGTTCTGAGAGGCTATTTTCGGATTATCCTGTTTTCTTTAGTTAGATGATAATATTTCAAAAAAATATTTTTCACGTAAGTACCTACCCAAGCAGATTCTTTTGTTGAGATAAAAAGAAACCGGAAGGTAAAAAGAAACATAATGTTTTAAGGGTTGGTACTAGGCAAAACGTCTTCTGGGATTGTCATAAGTTTATAAAGAAAACATAAAGTAGTCGCCATGAAAAAAACACATCTGACTAGATTTCTAGTCAGTCAGTGTGACTAAAAGTACAAAAAGTTAAAGTGTGCAAAAAGTCTGCCGTTTTTCCATAAGTTTGAAATTAGATTTTTATTCAAATTATTTGTAAAGTGTTTGTTCTTATTTACCCCAAAGTTATGACAATACGACAGTGCTTGTTGCATGTTTTCACATTTTTTACATTCATCTACGAGGTTTATCTTCATTTCGAACGAAGTTTAACGACAAGTCAAACTTTTTAGCTAACCATTTTTTTGTTACGTTTACTTTTCATTTTACCATTGAAAATGGTTATCAGATGCAAATCGCCTGAGACGTATTTTTGGCCATAGCTTCGAGGATTTTGGGAAGATCGAGATGGGAATAGTACCAAAAGTTGAGGAATTTATCGAGACACGTGTGAACGTTTGAATTTTGAAAATCTACTGATAACTTTTTTTGGAACTTTGCAAAATTCGGGTTTTTTTGGTTTTTTATGGGGGGTGTTTGTTTACTCAATTGTAAATATTTCGGAATAAAAACCGACTTAAGAAAAAATGAAAAATGGGTCCAATGGTATTAGTTTAGCTACAAAATGGGGGAAAAATTTGAAAATCGGTTAATTATTGTGACCTCTAGGTGGTCTCTTTAGATTTGGAATTGTAGAAAAAGCGGGTGTTTTCGTACATAAAAAGTGATGTAGCCTTGTATGATTATAGACCGATTGTCATGGTAATAGTGTTAAAAGATGCAGAAGCAGACTAGAAGTGCATTCGTTGGAATTTTGAAAATCGGTTAGTAATATTTCGGCCACGTCGAGGCAGTCAGCGGGCGCTTTCGTGACACGAGGCGAAGCCGAGTGTCACAATCGTAAAAATAAATAGGTACTAGGTACCTAGGTAACTTGAAAAATATATATAATAGGATTTTGCATTTGATTTTGGTTTTTCGTAAATTTTTGTATTCATTTTCAAAGCTCCAATCCTTGCAGGGACTGCAAAAAATCTGTGATTTTTTTATATAAGCTCTTGACCACAGAGGAAATAATGCTCTTGACAATCCCAGAACATTTTTTCTGTAACGGCCCTTAAGCATAGATATACCTAGTGCGATTTTCCGATGCTAGACCAATCTTGTTATTGGATAGAAGGAAGCCGCAATATCTCTTGTGAGATCTTGAAAAAGTTATCTACTGTGAGTGTGATATTGATTTCCTGAAACTTAAGAGAAAAGTTGGTACTTATTGGATACCTGTACTTAAAAACTTTGAAAATTGTTGGACTTGGCTTTTTACTTACGTTAGTTTAAAGTTCAACATCTTGTTACAAAAAAATACACCTTTTTTTATCAATCAAGCTAAAAATTTCAAGTTAGGTACTTTACAAAAAATATGAGGTTATAATTTCGTTTCACTTAACAATTAAATTTAAGTAGGTACAACTTTTTATTTAATTAATAAATTCAAAAATATTCTTATTACTAAACCTATAATGATTTATTAAGCTTTCTTACTTAACTTCTAGCATCCAAAACTCACGTGATTAATCTCTCAAAAGACCTTACACTTGTCCCTCTTTAAGCCTTTTAGCAAAATAAGTGCTAAAACATAATTAATGCCTCAAATAAACTGCGGTTTAAGCTCGAATTCCCTTTTAATCCGAAAGTGATGTTAAGTAAATTATAACGTTCCATTTAACGCAGAGCTTCATAAAAGTGGATGAGCAACAGTCTGGCAGTCTGTTACACATTAAACGTATCTACCTACGCATGTAATCTGGGCCACGTTTCTGCACATTAATGATAACGTGATCATATCATGTTCATAGCATTTTTGTGCTCTGGTACAAATAATTTTTTCGTGATTTCAGGGTTGTTTACATAACAAATGGTATTCATGTTTTGTCACAGAATAAAATGGGTTCGTGTGTTACACCCCCGGTGTGTTTTGGCCCCGTATGCCCCAGATTTTTTACTAATAAATAAGTTATTACTTAGTAAAAAGTCAGGGGCATATACCACGGGAGCAAAACACACCGGAGGCGTAACACACGAACCCAATAAAATACATACTTAATAGTAGGTACGAGTTTGTGTTATAAGAAAAACATGTTTTATTGTTGCGTAAATGTCCTAACAGTATATAGTGAACATGTCTAAATGAGTTTCGGCCGACAATTGTGTCTCAATGGTATTACAATAGTTTTCCTTTTTGTGTTAAAAGCAAAGCTATAGGTGTTAGGTATGTAATGTACCTACTGTTGAAACAACATTGAAATTACGGTAACATTGGAATCGAGGCCCCTATAACGTTGGCGACGTTGGCGTGCTTGTTTTTGTTAAGTGCCAGTAATTAAAATGCCATGTTGTTATAGGTTGATATGTAAGCATGTTACCCAATTAGAATCCGATCAATATTACGACTTCGAACTAATTATATGGATGAGTAAGTCGATTCAGTTGCTATGAGAAACTACCGCAAACAATATAAAGAACCTTGACGAAGAAAGAATCGTCATTACACAAAATACTAGCTTTTTCCTGGGACTTCGTTCTTACCTACTTCTCGTGGGGTTTGCGATGATAAATATCGCCTCTATGTCACTCAGAGACAATGTTAAAAGCGTTTTCACTTCTCATGCTCGTAAAGTTCGTCGTTATGTTGGGTATAGGCTACATAAAATCGCTTTTCATGCTCTAGAGCATAAAGTAAAATCTTCGTCTAAGTTCGGCTCTAAGACAAAGGTTGTCAGGTAAACAGCCACACATGCAATTAAACTTCGTTTAATAAACTTGTTATTTTCCTCATTTTTAATCATAATCCATATACATATAATACCTACCTACATTTTTTTTTTTAATTTTTGAATATGGGTATCAAATGAAAGGCTTTGATGAGCACATTCCAAAATTATGTAATTTGTCACTAAAATTAAAAAAAAATTATCAATTTTTGAATATGGGTTTCAAATGAAAGGCCTTGGTGAGCACTTTCCAAAATTATATAATTTGTCCCTAAAATAAAAATAAAAATTGACAATTTTTGAATATGGGTATCAAATGAAAGGCCTTGATGAGCACATTCCAAAATTATATAATTTGTCACTAAAATAAAAAAAATAAAAAAATTTTGAATATGGGTATCAAATGAAAGGCCTTGATGAGCACATTCCAAAATTATAATAATTTGTCACTAAGATTAAAAAAAAAAGTTTTTTTTTTACATTTTTTGTTTAATTTCCTCACAATCGAAGTGAAAAGCAGAGTGTATAACTCGTACATAAAACCCATTTTACCCTCGACTTGACTATCCACCCTCGCCTGCGGCTCGGGAGGATATATAAACGTCTCGGGTAAAATGATGCGTTTTATGCACTTGTTGTACAATCTACTATTATGCGTTATACTAACGCCGCCATTCGAAAAAAAATCATAGTGCTCAAATAAAGGCAAAATTGTGAATTGTTTCTTCTAGTGTACTCCGAAGAAGCTTTGTGGTAGGTACTTTTTATCGCTTTAACAATATTTTATAACCTGTCGTTTAGTTTATTGCCAAAAGTGGCCACTTTTAGCAATAAAACTTCATTAAACTAAATGACGAGTACCACAAAGCTTTTTCGGAGTACACTAGAAGAACACAATTTACAATTTCATCTTTATTTAAGGACTGTGATTTTTTTTCGCTATGCGGCGCTAGTATAGCGCATAAACGCTCTTAATATGTAGTAGCTTTCTATTTATATTAATTTGTCTGTTACGCCTTCACATCGTAACTAGTTATATAACTACTCAACCGATCATCATGCAATTTTGTCACACAACACAACAGTATAAACAAGACCGAAATGATAAGTTATGTTGGGTTATTAATTTCTTTATTTCTTCCCGTTGTTGTTTAAATCGTTGCAAAGTACTTATAAAGGCTTCTCTATTCGGTTTAAATGAAGTTTCAGTTTGTTCACAAATTGAATAAAGTAAGAGGAGGTTCCAGCTACAATTTGATTTCATCCTTATGTTAAGTTCATTAGTTTGTTTGTAGTCAGAATTTTCGACAAAAATGTATTTTAAACACAAAGTTGTAATTTACATTTTTGTATTATTTTGGGTACGGTGTTATGGCAAAACTTGATATTTTTTGGATGCCGCGATGTGTATGTGTCACGTTCTCTTAAAATGCATAAATATTGTCAGGAAAAAACATTAATATTACTTAGCTACATTTATTTTTGTTTTCAACCCAAGGTGCGTAGAAACAAAACCATATAAAAATAAAGTTTTGATAAAATAAAGGTTCGATTTCGTTTAATTACAACGTTGTGGTTATGAGTTATGTCTAGATATAAAGTTTTTTCAATCTCTAGTCTTGACGAGGTAAGTTGCAACGACTGACGAATACATGAGCAGAGCAGCAGGCAAAGGTATTGCACCGAACATCCTGCAGGAGACTATTATTAAACTAGTTAACTCGGATAGCTCGTGTTTACATCGGGTCGTCTTAAGTTAAAAGTAGCGTGTGTATTCTTCAAATTAACATCACAAAATATAGAGAGACTCACAGATAAATTTGTGTTCTATTGAGAAACTACAGAAGACAAGCTTAGTACAATTGCGTGCTCGAGCAACACACACGGAATCTCAAAACAACTCAAAACAGAGCGCGGTACGTTTCGCGTGGATTATCGTTTATTTTGAGGTAGTCTTGACTACTAACAGCAGCGTGTGTATTCGTCAAATTAACATGAATGCAGCGGCGGGGTCGGTGACCGCGTTCGGCGTGGGAGCGCGGGCGCAGTTTTTGCAACTACCCGGCGACCGCCGCGCCGCCGCCGCCGCCCGACAGGTAGCCTGCTCCCGAATGTTAAGTACTGAGCCAGGGAGACATCGAGGGCGGCTGGAAGGTGAACCCACGGACCACGGCCTTTCTGAGAGCTCAAACACACAGGATGCGATCGGACCTTAGATCGCTGCGATGTGTGGATAATGAGAACTCCATACAAGGCATAGATGCAGCGATCTGCGGATCGGATCACGTGACGCATCCTGTATGTTCGAGCTCTGTACCCGTGATATTTTATAGAATGGCCTATATACAAATTACCCTGTCTAATGTGTAAGCAGTGTAATAATTTTCATCAAATTTTTTTTTGCCAAATGACTACATAAAAACGAAGTGCAAATCCTTCAAAAACACTTTATATTAAGACAAGTATTCTTTCTGTGAAAGTATGTGTCATTATCGACTGCTTAGATTAGGGCACTTTCTGGTTACGACCCTGGCGAGTCATCCTGTCTTGTGCAAGCATCTTCTGGACAAAAAGTCGATTTTGATGTAACAACTTTTTGTGCATCGAGATTGAAGGCGAATTGCGCGTCCATTTTGGAAGTGAGAGCCTGAGTGTAATTATAATGCCAGAAAAGATGTTGATATTTTTCCGAGAAAACGGCAGCGAGTCGACTCGTACCAACGGTAATTTGCTAGTTATTATGTATTTGGAAAAGAAAACCCAAATAATGCCCAGAAAACATAAAAGGAATAGTTTCATTCATATTTCTATTTCGTAATAACAAGCAAGCAAAATAAGCAAAATAAGCTTTGCCTTACACGACGAAGGGTTAATAAACGTAATGGATAAATATTTCAGTATTCTAAAAAAAAAAAAAACCACTACGTATAATAGCACCTCACAGCCGCTATGTTATGTTGGTTTTTTTAACGCCACTTACCTAAGAACACTTGGGCTGCCAAGACAAATCTAACGATATCTTAATTACAGAAATCCATTCAGCCGTTTGAAAGATATGAGGTAATAAAGAATATTACATACAAACTCACATAAAAACAAACACACAAACATACAAGAAACGCGCGAAAACATAACCCTTTCTTTGCAGTCGGGTAAATACACCTAAAACGGAGATTTTATGAGATACTTACTGATTGTAAGGATCAAAATCTTTCTTTTATTCTCTCGAATTCTTGGAAAACTTGCACTTAAGCTATGGTGTCCTAGGATGACGGTGCCGTCATATGACGGCCGTAATTTAGCGGGAACGTTGTTTATGAAAAAAAAAATGGCGCGCCGTATTGTTTGCATAGAAAACGTTCTACGCCGCTGACGGCACCGTCATCCTAGTAAACCCAAGCTTTTATTCGTCAAAATACAATTTCCTTTTTCCGACGACTTCAATGCTATTGTTTCATAGAACAATCTTCGTGGAAATTCGATACATTTTTGGAACAAAAATTATTATCATGTCTGGGATGACCGGTGGTAGCTTTGATAAATGAACAGCGAGCTTTGTCACTCAACTCACGACACAGTAAGATAAGGGACAAAAACTGTCATCTCATTTTGTGAAGGTACTGAATATATTCGCAATGTATATTTATAGTGTCGTGTTATTTATTATTGAAACGAAAATAAAATATATACTTAGCTAGATAGCTATAGGTTGGTGCTGAACGTTAGTGCTATTATATATTCTGTACACCTACCTAACTCCGACCTACTGCTCATAAAATTATAGTTCCTATCCCTAAAAGGATTTGGTAAAAAAATGATGGAAAACTGTAGAAATAGGATAGCTTGATAAAACAAATCTGACAGACCCAAATTAATTTCACATTATGACAAATGCAGAATTTCTTGAGTGAAATCTAAAGTAAAAATACCACAGATGCCTAACAAGAAAGCCAGACATGTTTTAGTGAGCTACGCAATCGCATGGATGCCAATACTTTTACAATCGATATTTTATCGAGTCAATTAGAATAACGGGGCGGCGGCGGCATCGACAGCAGGTTTCCGAAATGCGATTTCGCTTTATAATGTTTCACACACATAACTAGACTATGACGTCATTTTAGTGTTCCTAACAATTTGTTCACGAATGTATTTTAATCAAATTTAACATTAATGGTGTGTATGTGTAGACACCTTAATAAATGACATCTATCATTTAACTCATTAATATAATTAACTTCATATTTCATTCAATGAAGGTTGTTTAATCAGTTAATCATAAACATGTGGCGTTGATTTATGGAGCACCTATTGACTAAAAGCTCTGAGCATTACTTTATATAAAATGACCAATAAATTCTCTCAGAATTCGTTGAATCCAAGCTGTGGAGCCAGACAAATAAATCTGTTTCATTTGTCTCATTGCTCAAAGAAGCGTTTTGATCCTTAAAAGATTCCTTGATTTGCATGCCATAGTTATTGTGAGGCGAGGCTGTTTCTATTAACTGTCGTGAAATACAGAATCATTTGTTTGCTTGTACTTGAGATTAATAAAAGTAGTCCTGATTAAAAAACTCATTCATCAAAGTCTACAATATATTAAATCTTGATAGAGTCTACACATAATAATTCGAGAATGAACGAGGTTTAAAAGTTTGTGTTCCCTATTTTTACCCGACTGCGGGTTATGTATTTCGCGCGTATCTTGTAAGTATGTATGTTTGTATGTAATATTCTTTATTACCTCATATCTCTCAAACGGCTGAACGGATTTCTATGATTAAGATATCGTTAGATTGGTCTTTTCAGCCCAAGTGTTCTTAAGAAGGTGGCGTTATAAAAAAACCAACATGGCGGCTGTACGGTGCTATTATACGTAGTGAAAAAAAATTTTTTTTTTAGAATACTGCAATATGGGTGTCAAATTAAAGGGCTTATTACAAGGATTTCAAAAAGGTATATCATGACCGTAAAATATAATAACTAAAAAGAGATAAATAAAAAAATAAATTTAAAAAATTAAAAAACCCGCCTGCATAAAAAGACAAGTCGACTGAAAAGATGGAAACAAGATTAAATAAATATTAAAGGCAACATGTCATAATAACATGCAGTCGGAGGCATATAATTCAATCATTCATAATGTCACTTTCTTTATGCATGCCTCCGACTGCATGTTATTATGACATGTTGCCTTTAATATTTATTTAATCTTGTTTCCATCTTTTCAGTCGACTTGTCTTTTTATGCAGGCGGGTTTTTTTATTATACGTAGGAATCTAGGTTTTTCCAATATAATTAGCTGTATTTCGAAAAATACATAGTCCAAATCAAGGTCCGCCAATGTCATTCATTTCATTTTGATATTTTAATAATACCGTAACCGAACATTGTACCTTGTTAGCTTATTAAACTCACCGTATATTTTCTTAATTTCGGCCCGCTTGGGCTAGTAAAATGCTGCGATGAAAACAGAATTAAATTCTATCATGTACTTAGCTAATATTAAGGAATTTTGCTTCAATATTAGATTACAATTTATGGTCCTTGCTTGATGAAATACCTGATGTAAATAGCTCCATAATGAATATTATTATGTATATAGCGAGTATATTTATTACACATTTTTATTAGATCGCTGTCTTGTCTATATCTATTTAATATTTACTTTTCAGTTTTCCTGTTCCATAATTTCCGGGCGTCTTGGCTTTTTATTAGAAGCAGTTTTCAAAGGTAGAACTCTCCAACATTTGCAGAAATAGTATTCACAATAAATATTATGCTTAGATTTATTGATCGAGTTGTGTACAAGTCGTCATCTGTAATTTATTTAAATGGATTCTAAAGCAGCATTTTTACATAAAAAGTGGCATGCCAGGTGTACTTACTTGTTGTACTTAAGCATATTTACTCTATTGTATGTTGAGTAAAAAGGCTCTCGGGCTGCGCTGGGAAAATACGCTTTTCCGGAGTAAATGTGTTTAGTTCTGTCTCTAGGGCGCACCGCCGCCGCCCGCCGCGTTTTGTATAAGACATGTTTTCGGGAGAATTCCTAAAGAAATACTTACATGGGTTTGAAATGCAAGTCAATTTGACAATAGGAGTACAACACGACTGTGTAATAAATAACTAAGTTCCTTGTACGGTAAAATGCTGCTACCCATTTTCTATATACACGTTTACCACTTTTTTACCCATTTTCTCGTCCACGGAGATGTTAGATGTAGGTGCACTTCCTCTAAAGTCATTAGTCGCCTGCTAAGGCTGCGCGTCCACTGGGTCGGAATCGGAGCGTACGCAGCGTACGGACACAGAATAAATAATAGTACTATAGCGGTACGGAGTTGTTACATGGTTTTGATTGACCGAGTGAGCGCGAAGCATCTCTGTTTCAGCTTGGGTAGAAATGCTTTCTATGTCCGTCCAGCTGTCCGTTTGTTCTCCTTTACCGATTCTCGTGAATTTTTGTGAGCAGCTTCTATAAATATATGCTTTTCTTTGTCGATTCACTTTTTCTGAATTGGTGGAGATATGGGGAAAATCATATTTCAGTCCTATCGAAAAAATATTCAAAAATGTCACAAACGCAAGATCTACGGCTCTACAAAGCATGTTCTTAATCGGAAAATCGGCGCCAGAGAAAACAATACAAAGCAACAAATCCGTACACTGCGTACGCTTCGATTCCGTCCCAGTCCCAGTGGACGCGCAAAGGTCACGTAACAATATTACTGAGTGCATGTTAATTCCCATTCAGGGATGTCCGCCGGATCTCCGGTATTGTCTTAATCAGGGTTGCCAGCAGGAACGAAAAACTCAGGAAAAGGCTGCCACATTTATTTTATCTTCCGTACCTCGACAACCCGCGTGGTCCATCCTTTTTTAACACCCATTACGAAGGCTGAAATTAGTAAGTACCTGCCTATGAAAAATTATATACATATTACCTATTTATCCACTAAAGGTATATGTATAGTATTTTATTCCTTGGTATGTTAAATATTCACTTCTCAAGCTTACGCGCTCACCAGACATGAAATAAAACACCTTTTTCACTCCTCTTGCTCAAAAAGTGCGTCATTGTAACGTTCAAGAGTCGAGATAAAATAGCATAATAAGCCCTAGGGGATAAAGTTTTTTCTTTTTAATGTTTGTCTATTACCAATGAGCCTACTAAAACGAAAAAGTCTTTATTCATAATCACGAATAAAAACTAGCTCGACTTAATACTGGGGGTCTATTACGAAAAGTTTAATACGATACACGCAGCTGCGGCCGTGCTTCGTTCTGATTGATTCCTATTACAAAGCACTTGCGTATGCGATATTGCAAAATTATTGCGTAAATTTGACAGTTTCTCTCTAGTGGATCCGTAATTATTCGTTCAATAGACTATGGACTACGATAGCTACATTGAGAATATTTGTAATAACTACAACCGACGAACTGCGGACGACTATCGTGACCAAGTTTCGTAATAGGCCCCCAGTGTCTCATTCTTATTTTTGAAAATGGAACTAAAAGCATCTCTTCGGTGAAATCATAGACTTATTTATACTCTGTGTACAGAGTGAATCGTAGAATGCGTGTTTGTGTTGCTTAGCTGCTACAGCAGGTACCATGGCGCGAAATCTTTAGAAATTTTCTATAATTACAAACTGATTGAATTGTGTGACTGTAATAGGAAATAAATAATTTTAATCTTTTGCCGTCAAGCACAAATCATTTATTTAAATATTGTACAAAAAGATTATGAAGTGGAGGATAGAGAAACGAGTGGATTCGTTTACGGAAGTAGGTGTATAAACTATTTAATATTGTACTTTATTTTCTCGCAATCGTAGTGAAAAGTATAGTGTAACACACGACGCTAAAACCCATTGTAACTCGGTTTCTATTTATTCCCTCGCTAAAGCTCGGGAATAAAACTACCTCGTATGCAATGGGTAATTTTAGCGTCTTGTATAACAATCTACTATTAAAGGATATAAAAGCGCGCTTTTATTCAAAGTACAGATGCAAAAGTGCCGAAACGTCCGGAAAATCGAAAATCAAACCAAATACCAAATTAATAAAGTACTTTTAATAAAACCGCGCTAGAGCCCGTTAAAAAGTGTTTTATTTCATGTTAAATATTTTCATTTATCGCAAAAAAATCTAACTTATTTTTGTTATATTTTTTCTTATCGGCAACCCTGTACCTGCCGTCACGCGATGAGAGTAACCAATACGTCTCTAGGGGTCAAAAGGTAACAATACATTGTCCCTTCTTCCCAAAAATTACGGATGGGTAAGGGTATTGAACCGAACGAGCACATAAAGGATAAAATGTAGAATATGTGTTAAGAGAAAGGATCAAGTCTATAATGTTGATATTATTTCATGGTTTATAAGTTAGATAGTAAATATTTGGGTGGGCGAACCACTAAACCGCAGAGGTGGTTAATTTTAGTAGATATTTGTGTTTTTGGGCAAATTAAATAATAAATTAAATTATTTTATTTTCTTGACTCATTAGTTCTGTTGATAGATATTTCTTCCTTTTTCAGCAAAGTTTAATATTTTCTGACTACTGAGGTACGCATATAGGGTAAAACCGGGATAGATGCCCTACTTTTTGAAATGGCTTCCTAATTTAAAAAATATTCGTTAATATGAATAATTTCTATGAATGTAGGCTAGCTTAATCATTTATGTTGAATCATAATCATTTATTTTTGGCATGTCAATTATAGATTTTGCAGAATTTAGCTTTTCGTAGAACCCTTTTTTTGAGGATAGATGCCTACCCCTATGGATAGTTGCCCCACCATAAAAATACTAAGAAGGATAGATTGCCTGCAGTGCGGGATAGTGAAAACAGAAACCCAACCAAATTTTATGAGGTCGTTCTACTCCTAAAACAGCAATATATACGTAAATACATAAAAATATAACAGAACACTAAAACTAATTAAAAAATATACACTATACAGTATGGAGGGATAGATGCCCCTAAAGGCCTACCGACCGACCTACCTTGAAGCTACAATCAGTAAAGAGTCCAAATATAAATATATGTAAATACATAAAAATATAACGAAACAGAAAAAAATATTATAAATATACACTGACACCATATGCCCATAATATGGTGTATGAAGGGATAGATGCCCCTAAGGGCACCTATACCTCGAAAAGGCAGGGATCGATGCCCAAGTAGTTTTTAAATAAATTAAAAACAAAAGAGCAATTATTTACACCCAGGTGCACACTTAATGAACCAGTACATTGACGTAATAAAAAATATAACGGAAATTATTACTACTTATAAAGTTATACAACGGCTAATACTGACATTTAAAACTTTGACGTTTTTGTGAAGTTCGTCGCGGATTTGGTTGCACATACGAGCGAAACACGTCCACGTCGTACAACAGCCCTTGGACAATTAGGTGCGGGGTGACTGCGGCTCCTAATTATACTACCTATTAGTTCATAGTTGCGAGTTTGGGAAGTTAGGTTTTTTGAAAATGAGGCACCTATCCCACTGCGGCATCTATTCCGGTTTTACCCTATTCATTCATTCATTTTCTTTTCGTGAATGAGGTACCTAACAGTGATTTATTAAGGTACCTACCTAGGTACCTTTATTCATTTTTATTGATTCAGCAAAGTGCTTCGTTTCCCCTACGGTTGCATCTGGCACGAAATTCCGTTCTTTCGATGTTTTAAAAGGAGTAACAAAAGGAGTTTTCTTCAAAAGGGTTAATAGATATTAATAGAAAAGAGGCAATGAACATTTAAAAGAGAAAATAGCTTTTTTAGAACAATCTTCACTCGCAACTACCTACGTCAATAATCTCCAATCTTATTTTTTTTCTAATGGATCGATTTCTTTATATTTCCAAAATTGCAGCAACAGAACTATCACCAAAGAATACATAATTGCTATCATTTAAAAAAAAAAATATTATGTAAAGCCAGATTAATACGTAGGTAATAATAGCGCGAAGGATAACGACCGCATTTTACGTCCCGCAAGGTAAAATTGATTAAGGTACAATGAACTTGCGAACTGACATTCGGAACACGACGAAAGAAGTCAACGGGTTAAATGGATTCATGAATTAGTCTATCGGCTAAATCTTTGAATGTCAATGATTTTTTTACACAAAACTAGATTGAACTTTAATTGAAATTTGATTTTATAGATTTTTTATTGTTATAAAATGGAAATGACATCCGTTTCGCCTACTTTATGCATGCATTTAGTTTGCCGTTGATTTAATTTGTATTTTTTTTTAATTTTTTTAGTTACCGATTATGCTTTCGCTTTAAGGTGGTTCGATGAGCTCAGTAGCGCCACCAATGGAAATAAATCATTTACGTTGAATCAAGGGCTTAGAATAAAAGTTTTGGATATTTTGCGCAAATAGAAGAGTAAAGTGCAATTTTTAAATATTTTTTCATGGCCCCAAATATAAACAATAAGTTATGAATGTCGATATTGCTAAATGTGGCCACTTTTGGCACTAGTGACATGCACGACTTATTGCTTAAGTTTGAGTTCTTGAAACTATATTTAGAAAATGCATTTTAGTCTTTTATTTGCGCAAAATCATCAAAACTCTTAATCTAATCTAAACCCTTGATAAAACGTAATTGATATATTTCCATTGGTGGCGCTACTGAGCTCATCGAACCACCTTAATATATTAATTCCTATTTTTACTCATGTTTTTTTATGTCTGATTAAAAAAAAAACATACCGCACGTTTTAAAATTAACCGAAAGACCGGTAAGACTGCATTCTTAAATAAATATACATAGATAGTATAAGCAAAAAATATGATATGACTTTTTGGGACTGAATAGAGGTGTACTCAGTGCATTACATATTTTACATGTAAATTCATCTCAATCATTTATCAAATTACCGAAACAGACTACGTTTTTCGCTCTAGAAAGAGATTTCATTATTAATTCAGTAGCCTTCATCACCAATTTACATGTCGTAAGTACCTACTGAAATGCAGCAGCTTGAATAAAACATACCTTGCTATTTGCAACAGCTGAACTCACCTAAGAATATTTATAATACTACTCAACATAAATGGTGAAGGCAGAGACTATCCACTTAAATTAAACTCCTTAAGTAAGTACGGTTAACAACGAAAGTAACTTAGCTTTTTAGTACCTTATCATAGCAAGTTTTTTGATAAATGTTCCAAGCTGCCTGTCAAAAAATTTGCTATGACAAAGTGTTAAGCTACTTTCGTTGCTGACTGTACCTACCTACTTGCTTGCATTTTCAACGTGAATACAAAATAACCCCTAATTCCGAATATGGTAGACAGGGACCATCAAGCTGAACATCTTTTACTGTGGGACGTGTGGAAAGTCAAATTCTAATGAAAATTTGTTTAATCCTAATATTTCGTTTTATTTCTATAATTATTTTTCATTAAAGCGATGTTGAACAATACTTTTTTTCTGCCCTCGGATTGGGCATTTATTGGACACTTATGGGTTTATTCCCAAAGCGCCTGGGTTGTTTACCAATTTTCCCGCCCGGGCAGAAACATTTTCCCATCAATAGTCCTGACTGACTGATTCGTCATTACGCAGCTCAAACCATGGAAGGATCGGGCTGCAAGGCATTAAAAATGTATAGTAGATATAATATGTATACCCCTTAAGTACCAATAAAGATTGTATAGCAGATATTATATAGTTAATAGTTACACAGTGTTTTGTCACTTTCTTTTCAATGTCAAACTCAAATAATTTGACAGAGAGTAACCATTGTGTAAATACATCCGCTATACAATATTTATTAGTAATGGGGAAGTTGTTTATGACGTAAGCAATTAAGCATCCGCTAAGTTTTTTTTTTCAATATCTATGAGAAGTGGATTTCCACGTGGTCGCTATAGTTATCGAATTTGTAAATGGAACACTTTTAACTGTAGAGATCTACGGCTATTTACTAACAATAGCTATTTGGAGGAGATCGATGGTTATTCGTACCGTAGCGTAGCGCAACCCGCTGACAAAAGGCCCTCATTTTGCTTTACGTAAATTGACGAAGAAAATTGCTTTGTAGAATATGGTAATATATTTTTCAATATTCTACCCTTTTCATTTACTATGATAATTTCAGTTTACTAACATTATAATGCATATTAGTTTTATGAGAGGGTAAAAAAAGTTAACGCGAGTAAGTCAAATTAATGTAGGTATGTGTACGTTAATACATTAATTTATTATTACAACCAGGAGCCCAATCGCGGTAATTCTGAACGATAAAACCAAAAACGTTACGTTGTAATTTTGGTTATATTTACCTAAAAATCTTTGGATTAGCATCATAATTTTCACTTAAATTGTCCCAGATTGTAATCCTAGACTCCTTAGGCAGAGTATTCAACAATTTTAACAAAACTAAAGCGTGTATTTTTCTGTAAACTAAACTGAAACGGTAACGATTTAGCTTTGATTTCATCGTAAAAAATTAGCGCGATTAGGCCCCTGTTGGCCGAGTTGAAGTTTCGACCGTCTAACGTTACTTTTGGTAGGTAGGTACCTATGTAGTGATTTTTAACAAATCGTGCTTCATAGGTAGGTACCGACATACATATTACATACATAACAGACAGCTCGAAAATCGAACACCATGATAGGTTAACAAAGAATGCTGTATGATACACCAACCCTTCCACCTAATCTAATAGTAACAACAGTTGTGGAGCAGGTTCCCAACCTTCCTAACAAGTTGCATTGACATTCAGTCGGAGGAGCTGTGTTTGCACAGGCCTGCGCCCGCGCACCCTCGCGCCCCGCACTGGGAGCCATTACACACAACACTCATTTTTTCCCTTTTTTGACTGCCAACACTTTGCTACTCGACTGACAAGCTCGTGGAGCGAAGTGTGTGGTCGCCTTTTGTCTTTTAATTTTTTATTGCCGCTGTTTTCAAGTATGGTAAGGCATAACAGCTGTATTTACTGGAGTAAAACCTGAATTTGATGTTGATAATAGCATTACCTCGACGTAGCTGGCATAGCTACGTCTATAGGTAATACTTACATACACATATTTAGAGGTCATTCTTTATAGTTCATTCAAACTTCACACTAAACTCAAACTTAGAGATTACGGGTAGAAGTCCTACCTGACCCAGTTTCTTAAAACATTTACCCGTACTAAAAGAAAAATCTTTGATTGAACTAACCAAGTGAAATCAATACTACTGAAGGAAAACTTCCATGACATAAAAGTGTAAAAGCGGATCCTAATTCAGGAGTGGCAAAAATTACAGAAATAAGGTTTCGTAGATCAAAACCTCAACCCCATGGACTCTAACTTGTCCATCAGCTATTTTTGATGTCCCCACTGCTGGGGCACAGGCCTTCCTTATGGGTGGTAAGGAGGATGGGCCATAACCCACCACGCGGGCCCAATGCGGATTGGTGGTTAACGACTGCAAATGCAGCCGGGACCAACGGCTTAACGTGCCTTCCGAAGCACGGAGGAGCTCAAGATAATAAATTTTTGTTCACCCATCCCATGACCGCCCCTTGCGAACGTTGCTTAACCTCCGCAATCGCTGGGCCAGGCGCTAAACCACTGCGCCACCGAGCTCCACTAACTTACCTAACCCCCATAAACAACCATATAAACTCCAACACATCTGTAAATAAGTATGTGCATGCTACTTAATCTGTTCCAATGCCGCGTAAACCAAATCTTAAATCTTAAATAAACCATTCACCAACAGGCCTTATAAGAGTCCGGACCCTTACACAGCCAAACGAACTTCGCGCAATCTGTGAATAAGTAGGTACGTGCTACTTGATAAATCCGCGTAAACATCGCCACTAAGTCCACAGAAAGGCGTACGAAATTAATTGACCCTGAGGCGCTTAATGAAGCTGTGCAGATACCAGTTAATGTACCGTTAAATAGGACCTTTGTTTCATGAACAGCATTCGGTCGAGAAGCTGTAGGTAGCTGTCTGACTGAATTGCTTTTGATTCAAATATTGTTTTATCATTTTCTTATTTGATTATTAATATACAATTCTGTCTTACCGTGTTATTCATAAACACTTCTTCACCTCTCACGAAAAGGGCGCTTTATGCGCTTAAAAACTCGCAGCAAAAATCTATTTTTCCCGTGAACGAGAGGCAGAATTCTTTGAACGACAGAATTTTTTAAAATGACAAGGATGAGACTTGTAAAATTGAGATGTGAGAAAAGGATAGATAGAAAGCTTTATGTTGTCATACACGGATACCTATACCAAAGTGTTTTAAACAAGGATTGTTGAAAAAGAAGGTTGATGTTTCGAAATAAAGAGCATGGACACTATTAGTTATTCTGTGGCATGGAGAAGAAAATGAGGTCGCATGTATGAAATAAATATAAAATAAGAAAAAATAATGAAATTCGAGTATTTAACAAAAACTTAGATTGTAAATAAATAAATAAGATGGGATATTAATAGATAAGAGACAACACAACGTAATGTAAAACAAAACGACGGGAATCTACTTACTTTACTCTTTACTCTATGATTTATATTCAGCCCAAGTTTCTACGAGCTTTTAACCGGGAAAGTCGCGTGAAAATAACTGTTCGTACATTTGTGTTCTGCCTTGTGATTTAAAGTCTGCACTCGCAGCACATATTGATTTTGGTCACTTGTATAACAAATAACTATTTATCTTCTTCGATCTAACTCAATTCATAATACGAAAGAAAAAGACAAACCCATTTTTTAGTAAGCGTTTGATTTTTGTATTAATAACATGGTTAGAGTGTGGATATCGAACAAGCCTGTTGTTAAGGAATTCATCTAAAGAAGTAAATTGAAAAACAAAAACTACTTTTCGTGGTAGTCCAGTCGTAAAGGATAATAATTGAATAAATTGTTTTTCAACACACTTGCTCGTAAAGTGAGCCCTGATACATCGCTTTTAGGGCCATAAACCGAGCTATAACAAACGCGTGCAATAATATATAAAACACTAGTTCGTAATAGAATTAACCCTACAAAGTTAAATTAGTACCTTACTGCAAGTTCTATGCGAGTAAACAGAGCATTCCCAATTTAGCCGGGTAATACAGTTATTTTTTTTTTACAACAAAGAGGTTTTATGCTGCTGAAAATTCATATACATTTTTGGAATAAATAAATGTGTAAGTCATTAATAAGTCAAATAAATCTATAATTATTATCAAATTACTCATAATTCACAATATTTTGTTATAAAATATTGAAATATTTGCATTTTGTCACTTAAAATTATAATTTTGAATTATTAGTAGTAGGCTGTATGCTCCTCACCCCTTTGTTCGCAAAATATTCTTGCGTTGGGCGTGTGAAAAAAAAAACAAAAAAAACATGCGCGCCTTTTCCCATAATTATCATATTTTGTTTTTGCCATATTTGTTGCTGTGTGATAAATTACTTTGTTTTTTCCTAGCAAATGTGTTGAAAAACGTCGTATGAAACTCGTAAGCTCTTGCTTATTGCACACTCGGCTAAGTTACGGAAAAGGAGACTCTGGCCACTTGCTGTTGTTAATATGATATTTGAAAGTAAATAAATATTTTTGACTTTTTTGATATTTTTTTTGATATATTGGTTTAAGATTTTCAATTCTTTCTTCCTGCTTCTACCAAAACCAACAATACGTACATCATCTAAGTATTTATTTAGATAAGTAGCAGAGCTGTACTCCAATGATATTGAGATACTCAAAAAATCAGGCTTCAGCTTAGTTACAATACAAATAAAAACAGCCAAGTGTGAGAGCTTGAGAAATAAATCAGCGTTCCGTGTCATTTCACTTCTTAAAGCAAAAAGCGTAGCAAAAAGCGATTTTGCTGCGAGTTTACTCGCTAGTCGAGGTGAAAAGTTGTATGTTTCACATAACTGCAATTTTTTAATGTCTCGTGCTTGCAGCAAACATTTAACTTTGCTCACTTGTTAAACAAATAACTATTTCAGGTCCCTCATTAATTATTCACGTTATATTCTCGGTAGGTACTTATACAATATTATACTGAACCCTAAAACGCCCTTGCACACAGCTCCTACTCAATGGCTTTTGTAATTTGCAAACCGACCCGTTCGCCCCACTGCCCACCAACCCGACACACCTGTTGACGGTTATAATTACAAAATTAACATAGAAATTAAGGATACGCCCTGTACTGCGTTACCACTCCAGCTCCAGCCGACCAACTGTAGCAATAACGCTGCGCGTCCATTGTCGGCCGATTATTGTCGGATCCGAAACTTACTCCTTCGTGTTCGTTATTGAAGTACCTATGCTGTTTTATTGAGAGAGCTTTGTACAAGCTGTGGTCTATAAAAATGGATTTACCATCTAGTGTGTTATTATGTTATTACGTTAGAAATTCCATATTATATTGACATGATCATTATTGAAGGCATTTAGTGAGGATAATAAAATTATCATTATTATAAACATAATTATCCTCTATGTAGCTTTGAGTTTTCCCAAAAGTCAACTCACCTTACAAATGTACAAATCACGTGGAATTTCTTCTAGACAATTATTTCTGAATATCAATTTTGAAATTTTTTTTAAAAGGCCGAAAAGTGAAACAACTGTTATCGCTGAAATCATACATTTAATTATACCTTACCTAATAAATGTCGACGACGCGCATAAAGTCCAAAATCATCATAAAACACGCATAAAATAACACAAAAATTTAAAATTACACCAATAAAACTAGATAGGTACCTAGAGGCAAGTATCAACTTATCAAAAAGTGGACCATCAGGTCCACTCTTTATGAAGTCTAGATTTGGAGCCGATTCGATTCATTCCGCCGATTGCGGTATTCCCTCGCGGTTTTCTCACGAATCAATCATGATAATAAAATTGACAGTTTTTTACGATTTTGAGAATCGCTCCGGTGCGTGGACGCATGGCAGGCGCGGCGCGCGGGGGGGTGTCACTGTGCAAATGCACTCGTAAACCCGGCCCGAGGTCAATGCACCCCCTCCCGCGGCTCCCCCTTACCGCTCACCCCCGTTCTTATGAAACGTTTACGATATACCATTTAATTTATTTTATTATTATTAGAAGTACCTAGTCCCTGCTAAGTACTGCATCATCCTTCCTTTTGTTAATTTCCTCAGCTGATGATACGTACGTTCTGCTAAGTTGCACGCATCGTATCGTACATCCTTGCAAAGCTGCTACTATACGCAATACGCCGTGATTAAAGTCCTAAAGACAGATTAATAAAAAAATATTACATAGTTTTCTGAGCGAAAAGAAAATTTAATATGCCTGATAATGCTCAAGAGTAGGGTCTTTATTATTTTTTACACGTTCTGAAATAGCTCCCTCGGTAATCGGATTAAGACTACCGGCCATTTATAATTTATTAAACAGGAGCGTCGAACATAATTTAGCTTCGGGAAGAGGAGAGGAAATTGCCGCTTTTGGTAATCTCTGACTTATCGGTAATTGATGAAGTAGCGATCACAGGTAGCGATGGATGCCAGAGAGAAGTCGCATTTTTTTCCCGTTTGTTTGTGTATTGTCTTTAATGCAGTACCTACAAGAATATCAGACGGTACCCAATAATTATTAAAAAATAAAAATAAATAAAGAAATTCATTAAAGAAAAATTGCAGGAAAACTTTCTTTTCAGCCAGGAATAAATGATCGAAGTTTTCAGCCATTTTGATAGGATGGTTATAAAAATTACCTTCATATATCCTTCAATTTTATTTCTTAAGGTGGTACCCCGAGCGAAAGTGGCGCCGCGGTGAATTATATTTAATATTATAATTATAATACACAATTTTAAAAATGTTTATCGTTGAGATTTTAGGCCCCCTGGGTATAGTATTTTTAGACGGTATCGTTACATTCCCTCGTAGTCTCTGCTAGAATTAGATAGCAAAACTGCTAAAAGTGGCCGTTTTTGACACATTTGCTATCTACTTCTACGAATGACTACGAGGGCATGTATTTTATTTATTAGGAAACTCAACAGCTTCTTTGCTACAATCATGCTTAAAATATTAACTTAAAAATTACACTTAGCCAATAACAGAGTTTCACCGCATGTTATAATACTACAGGCAAACTGTCTAAAAAATATATAAAAATTAAGTAGGTAGGTAAAAAAAAAAAAGTAGACTAAAATACAAACTTAATTAGGCAAGAGGTATGGTTGGCAGAATTAATGCATTTTTTATTAAAGTTCGAGATATATATAATTATTATAAATATAAACAGAGACAAAACAAAGACAAAACAAAAACAAATAAAAAAAAACATAAAACAGTATTAAACATATATCATGCTAAAATAATAATTATAAATAACTAAATAAATAAATGCTTCACGAAACTGTCCAAAATGTAGTAAGTATGCTAACTACAATGTAGTAAGTATGCTACACATGTAGTGATACCTTTTAAAAATACTAGACCATGGGCCCTAAAATCTCCACGATAAACACTATTAAAATCTTTTCCTATTAATTACTTATTAAATAAAAACCTCTGAGGGCGCCACATTCGGTCATACAACCGCCTTAAACAAAATGAAATCTATACCTATCTTAGATAGGTACTTGTCTTATTTGCCTAATTTATTGACTTCCAAAGTTGCAACTGACCAAAACCATACTATTAGTTATTTTGTGCCAAAACCGTAGTACTGGCCTAAACCGGGGCTCTTGCTTGCCCTATTTCAATACAGCTCGAAGTCGAGAAAAGAAATCTAATACTTACGAATAGGTACCTACTTAATTGTATTTAAGTCACATTGTTTAATCTTTCTTAAAGGTAGCACACAGCAGGATACATTATAATAAAAAAGCGAATCGCAAGATCAAACGATAGAGCTTCCAATTAGCTCCACCGCGTTAAGCCCCCAAGTTATTGTTATTGCAGACTAAGTTATGACTAAGTTATGGCTCCTTACGCCCTAATCTGCGCATAGACCTTAAAGGTCACCCAAAGCTAAGTATTATGGATCTTTTTTCAGAGTACCTACTTATTAGATGTTTATGTTTAAT
Organism: Agriphila straminella; assembly: GCA_950108535.1. NCBI lineage: Eukaryota > Metazoa > Arthropoda > Insecta > Lepidoptera > Crambidae > Agriphila > Agriphila straminella. The sequence continues at coordinate 3,853,407 of OX467306.1, read as the reverse complement.
AAAGCTACAGATCCACAAACTTCATAATCAACTAAGACAATTTTCTCATTCTGTTTAAGAAAGAGAGCTTTTTGGCAGCTTTCCCAACATTATTATGTCAAAAAATCAATTTCAGGAAAAACATTTTCCATTTCAATTCCGTTTTGGTACTTATTACACCGACACGGCGCGACTATTGTTGGCGACAAAGTTGGTGCCCACGAAAAAGTATTCGCCAAAAAACTAGCATTTACATAACATTACTAAAGCAACATTTTTTATTAAAAAGGTCAAAGAAGCATGTTATATAATGAAATAATTAAAAGCTCTAATTAACTTCAACAATTACCAGATATAAACATCGACCTAAGAAACTCGAGGATTCAAAAGATGGCGGCAGCTCCAGACGGCTGTCCTTAATTTATTATTATAGGGTAACCTACTTACTGCCTTATTAGTACGGTAAATAAATCCAAATAATATTATTTTCAACACACTTGCTCGTAAAGTGAGCCTTTAGGGCCATAAACCGAGCTATAACAAACGCGTGCAATAATATATAAAACACTAGTACGTAATAGAATTAACCATACAAAGTTAAATTAGTACCTTACTGCAAGATCTAGGCGAGTAAACAGAGCATTCCCAATTTAGCCGGGTAATACAGTTATTTTTTTTAGTAACAACAAAGAGGTTTTATGCTGTTGAAAATTCATATACATTTTTTGAATAAATGTTTATTATTGTTAAATTATTCATAATTCACAATATTTTGTTATAAATTATTAAAATATTTGCATTTTATCTCTTAAAATTATAATTTTGAAGTAGGCTGTATGCTCCTCACCCCTTTGTTCGAAATATATTCTTGCGTTTGGCGAGTGAAAAAAAAAAAAACTTGCGCGCCTTTTCCCATAATTATCATATTTTGTTTTTGTCGTATTTGTTGCTGTGTGGCAAATTAGTTTGTTTTTTCCTCGCAAATGTGTCGAAAAACGTCGTATGAAACTCGTGAGCTTTTGCTTATTGCACACTCGGCTGAGTTACGCCCTCGCCTGCGGCTCGGGCTGCAACCCACAGCCTTGTGTACAATGAGCAACCTAAGCTTACTTGTCTCATAATGTACTATTATAGTCTAATATTAGTCTCTAAAGTATACGCTTAGAAAATAGTTAGGTTTGGCTACTAAATTCAAATTATATTTCTGCCAGTATATCAAGCCTGGTTTACGATTACACTTAAAGAGGGAAAAAAGTGACTGCCGTATTGTTCTGTCGTATGGCTGTTTAGTTTTTTAAGTAATAGTATGTTCACACGGCTGCGCGGGCGCCGCGGTCACACGCCGTGTTAATGTGGTATTGTTTGAAGCGTTCGTTCGCCCTGCCGTGTCGCTGTGACCCCGGGCCAACGCAGGGTTAAGAGTAGAAATACTGACATGGCCGACACGGCTCAGTTTACTGAAGTGATGGAGCTTTGGAACTGGTAGAGCAATAGAGTGCTGACAGTTATTGCAATAGGTTTAAGCTACAATTCCTTTTTTATGGTAAAGTGGCATACAGGCATTGCCTGATGCTTAACGGTTATCGACACTGTGCCTCGAGTGCGTTGGCAAACCACGTTGGCAAGGTTTCATTAAACATAAGGTACCTATAGTAGGAGCTCGGTGGCGCAGTAGTTTAGCGCCTGGCCCTGCGATTTCGCAATGGTCGGTCATGGGATGGGTGACCAAAAATTTATTTATCTCGAGTTCCTCCGTGCTTCGGAAGGCATGTTAAGCCGTTGGTCCTGGCTGAAATTGCCGTCGTTAACACCTACCAATCCGCATTGGGCCCGCATGGTGGGTTATGTATGGCCAGTCCTGCTCATAAGGAAGGTCTGTGTCCCAGCAGTGGGGACATATAAATGGCTGATGTCGGCAATAAAGCTCAATATTTTTATCGAGTAAGATTCTATAAATCATTAGTCATCTAATCGCTTTTGTGGCCTAGCTAGGTGAATCATCAGCTATTATAGCAGAGGTATAACTAAACGCACAATAATTTTGATACGCCTAAAAAGTCTAGTTTTTGCTACAAACTAGACGCGGGAAAAATAACGAGCCGCGCCACATTAATGGTCAATGATCCTTTAGGTATTAATAAGCAAAAGATTTCAGTTTAATTTTCACATGTATGATTCTTATAATCGAAAAGGATACGCTGAAAAAATCAGTTAGCGGTGTGTTCAGATGAATATAATTTCTCAAGAACATACCATTGTTAAACTCTCCATTAAGAATCGCAGTCCTCACAGAGGGCTTAGCAAAATCACAGTACTTATACAAAAATAGTACAAGCATGATATAACCTGAAAAAGTCTGTAACGTCTGTGTAACGGCTTTTCAAAGTGACATTTAAAAAATAAAAATAGTAACTATTTGCCTCACTAGATGGTGTTGATGGAAAGAGATGTTTCAAAATTGGCTTTTAAAAATAAACCGCCTGTACCAAAGAGGAAAGTAAGCCTCGCTGGCTGACATCTGCCCAAAGAGAAACATTTTAGGATTAGGTATATCAATGATATTTTAATATCATTGGATTACCTACATCTGCTTGCCTACCTGAGTACTCTTCGAAGATTAGTATAAAAAAAACATTGAGATATACATTTTTATCAACGCCATCTATCGAACCTACAGCTTTTTATCATTTTGAAAAGCCCTCATTAAAAATTACGAGTGATCCATGTGATCACTCAATCCTCCCCCATTCATAGGGCTCGATTTTCCTACGAACCAACTACAGAATCGAATTGAATTATTACTCTTGTTTAAGTTCGAACAGGATATCATAGCGAGCGGAGAGCGCTGTCGAGGAGAGCAAATATGTTGGCTCGCAGGTTTGCGCGGTGTTCGGTGGAGGTAAAGGTCACGCTGTTTCGTGCGTACTGCACTTCTTTGTACTCCTGCGCCCTGTGGGCCAACTGTTTGCAAAGAACGTACAACGCTCTCCGAGTACAATTTAATAATGCTTTTAGGGCGATATTGGGGTTGCCCCGTTTTTGCAGCGCCTCTGGTATGTTTGCAGCGGCACGTACTGACTGTTTTTATGCGACTATGCGCAAGAGATGCACTTCATTGGTGCGCAGAGTACGGGCCAGCCCCAATGCCGTCCTAGCCATGATAGCCGAGAGGCTCGATTGCCCCTATATCCGTCACTGCTGTAATAAGCATGTCTCTACGTTTAGGACGGTGGGTAATCGATATTTATAAACTAGATAGGTATAATTTATTAGTTGTTTTCATAGTAACAAATTTTATGTAAGGAATTTTAATTATCATATTTTATTTTATTTTAATTTGAATTACTTTATTTAATGAATTAATTTCTTAATGCCTACTTAATCTTATTTTTATTTTTGTCATTTAATTTATTATTGTTTTTAGTGTGTCAATTTTAAACTGATTTATGGGTGTGAAGCCTGAAATAAATGATTTTTATTTATTTTTTATTTTTATAGCATACAAAAGAAAATGGAAAAAGGGGATTAGTTTTACATTTGTATATTTTTGCTTTTATCAAACCTTGCTCACTCGAACCACACGCACACATTTTTGTTTACAATTCACCTAAACTTCTGCTACGAAGCACCTAATCTTCAGACGCAGATTTGCTATTAACAATCAATCTAAAAAGTTTAAAGGAAGGTGACCTCAGCAACTATCTGGGTAGGTATATCTGAAAATTAACTGAAAATCCAGTTAGTAGTAGCTACAACCTAGTAGAAATAGTTTTTTATCAGCTATGCAGTCTTAGGATACTGCGTGATCTTGATCTACTAAAGAGACACATTTGCCAAAGGTAATAAAATTGCTGATAGCCAATAAAAACGAATAGAAAAACGACATGGAACCACTTTGTGACAAACGGGCAAGGTGCAAGATTGATGAGTCAGCCTCCATCCATCACTCATGTGGGCTGTATGTTACGGACATTGTAGGTAGATACCTACCTAAGTAGGCTGAAAGTTGGAACGATAGTTCTCATAACATACACTCAACGTCAGAAAAATCGCACCTCTTCGAAAATAAGTTTGGACTTGCTATTGCTAGCTATCGTTTTATTGTGTAAATGTTGACTATTGAAAGTACATTTAATGAGCTTTCAATTATTAATTGTTTGATTTAATTAACATAACAGTTACCATAATTAAACGCTTAATGCTTGCGCCGCCATAAAAGGGAAATAAAAGGGGGCAATTCAGGAAATGCGCGTAAATTCGCTATCGAGATGATGGAGAAAACACACTTTAACAGTTCAATAAAAAAAGGAATACTCAAGATGGATACTATTGCCCATGAAGTTGCTCAAATCTAGCAAAAAAATGAGGCAATGTAATGTAAAATGTTGCTACGAGTATTCCAACGGTTTCTAGAGACTGTTGGCTATGTCCGAAGAGGAAGAATTGCCATTAAAAAAAAATTAAAAAACCCGCCTGCATAAAAAGACAAGTCGACTGAAAAGATGGAAACAAGATTAAATAAATATTAAAGGCAACATGTCATAATAACATGCAGTAAGCATGCATAAAGAAAGTGACATTATGAATGATTGAATTATAAATATGCCTCCGACTGCATGTTATTATGACATGTTGCCTTTAATATTTATTTAATCTTGTTTCCATCTTTTCAGTCGACTTGTCTTTTTATGCAGGCGGGTTTTTTAATTTTTTTAATAATTTTTTTACAATACAATTTTACAAATCTAACGATATCTTAATCATAGAAATCCGTTCAGCCGTTTGAAAGATATGAGGTAATAAAGAATATTACATACAAACATACATACTTACAAGATACGCGCGAAAAACAAAACCCGCAGTCGGGTAATTAGATAGGATATTAACTGTGGTTTTTTTAAAGGTGCGATTTTTCTGACGCCGAGTGTATAAGTACAATGCTTAGACAGTGCAACTTCACTCAAGAATGAACTTATGTATGGCAAAGAGTACAGATTAAAATACGTCGTTTTTCTACCGCCTAGCGCTCTATAGTTAGTTACTTCGGTTGTACATTGTTAAATTAATCGCATTGCATAACAATGTCGATAGCTCAACATAATCGCTGAATACTGATTTCATGCAAAAATATAAATAAATCATTATTTTTGAAGTGCAATCTTAGAAAAGTTACATCATATCACTCGGGGCACCATCCACCGCAAATATTCTTGTAGAGCTGCGTTGCCAGTTGCCACCTATTCCACCAATGGAACTTAAAAATAAAATTCAATATAAAACCTGACTAGAATAAGTAATATTTTGTACTACTAATAAGTAATATTTTGACTACGTTCATGTTCGTGTCGTAACGACGACACGAACATGAACGTAGTCAAATTAAGTTATTGCCCATACGGGTGCAGGCATGTAAAATAAGGGTTGGTCCATTTTAACTGTGGGATTTCAACTTTATTTAATGAGTTTCATTAATGACTAATAAAATGAAAATTGTTTGTAGTAGCTATAAAGAATCCCACCAAAAACATTTTCATGTAAAATGTTGCCAAGACGAAACCATAAGTACCGTGATATGGTGATCAGGGGTGCTATTCTCTAAAGCCCGCTCCAGACTCTTTCGTAATTCGCGGCGTGAATTCACGCCGTAATTTTGCCGCGAAGTCGGCGTGAAAAGCATGACCCTCCACACTCGCTATCGTTCACAGTTTAGTTCGCGCGCTCGTCGAGAATGGACGCCGAATTATGCCCTGATATCTTTGTTTTTAGCATCCCATAAAATGGAATCGGCATGATAACACTTAATTAACACAATTTCCTGCTCATTCGTCCAAGTGACGCTCATTTTGACGCAACGTACTCCGCAAATAAAGAAAAAACCTCACGCACGGCACTGTTTTCACGCGCGAGTGTGGATGCGCTTGCGTTCACGGGAGGTTCGCGCACCGCGAACCCTTTGAAGCGGGCGCAAATACCGACACGGAACGGGGAACAGGGCGTGAACGGCCGTGAAGCCCGTGAACAGGCGCGAAAACCATCCACACTCGCGGTTCGCGGCTTTCACGGGTGTTCACGGCGCGAATGTGGAGAGCCCTTAACATTCAATCACTGTCAGTAATCGTTTCGTCGAGTTTCTGACAGATATGTCATATACCCATTACTGAGTCACTAGGCAAAATGCCATAGATTCCAAAGAGTTTAACCAGTAATGGAAATGTGACACCAGCTAGACAACGCAGTTTCAGCGACGAACTGGACGCTGCAAACTTTAGATAATAGTATAACACATCTCATGTAGAGCCAAGCTTCTAACTGTAGACGCCCTAACCCTGCAAGCCCTATAACTTTACAAACTTTACACCTTAGTCAAAATATGTGGATTGTGAAAAATTTATTCACTGTTCATTGCTTTTCTGTTCTTGTAGTCTCGTCTTGGAACCATTTTACATGAAAATGTTGTTGGTGGGATTTCACTTCTTTTTGTAAGTTCCTGACAATATTTATTTAAGTTGAGATTTTTTTTTCCTATTTCGCAACATTTTCAGCGTAATATAATAACAAATAATGTTTAGGGTATTCAGGAAAATTGGTAAACTTGAGAAAGGAGACAGGTGTAATACGAACCTATTACGTTGATTAAATTGCTTTGGGGATCAATTGGCGTCGGATATTGATCACAGTCCTCGCGCTCACAGCGAGACTTGTGGACTTTACTTGATAGGATATCTATGTACTTACCTAAATGATCTCTTACTCGTGTATCTTTAGGTCAAACAAACTGTTTCAGAATCAGTTGTATTTGAAAGAATACTTATATCATGATACCTGGGCATTTTCACTTTAAATGGTGCAGGCTGTTTTTCGGTTGTCCCATGACAACAAATCGATCTAGAAAATATATTTTAACATAATTATTCTTTAAGGAAAAGCATAATACACTGAAGGTTTATTCATAATCTGTATTGTTTTGGGTTTTGGCTCCTGAAAGAATACAGTTTCTATTTTATTTTAATTAAAAATGAATTGATATTGTGTAATTTTATGGTGTCCCAACGACAGTTTGCCTCTTTGAATTTAATTTTGTGAAGATTCTTACGACACGGCTTGCATAGCGAGGATTTATTTCCATTGTTAGATAGTTATTTAAGCATTTACACTAAGTATTTCACATCAGTTAGTAAATAAAAAAATTAAATAAATAAATAAATAAAAAGCTTGTCTTACGAATTCGCAACTACTGGACATGTCTGCTTAGTCACGGGCTTTTTACTATTAAAATATTAATTTAACGGGCAAACTTGATCTTCATGGCAACCCCGAGTACAAATGTCAAAGATTAAACGCCATTTTGAAGTTAATAACGAAAGGTGTGTCCAGTTATGCGACGATATCAAGTCACTAAAATTTTGGTCAGAAAAAATGTATAGTAGTTAGTAACGGTTTTTTATTATTAACAGATGATTTATTCATATTTTTTCCTGAGCTTTATATAATTTAAACCCTGTTGAAGGCATATAAATAGCATTTGGAAGGTTTATGATAATAATTTTTGAGTATTTAATTTTACTTTAAAAAACGAGCTAAATACGTCACGACCTGTTAGCAACCGTTTGACCCGTTACTATAGCACGGACAAAATGTTACAAAACGGACATGTAAAGCATAGTACTCAATAACTAAAAAAATCTATTATTAATTATGTTATTAATTCTAATATTATGATGATATCGGATTGGTAGTACCAAGATTATTTTATTTACAGGTAGTTAGTGATGAAATCACTCAAAATGGGGACATAATACGGAGGTGCGTATTTCGAAAATATAACTTATGTCAACACTCGTGACGTCACAGATCGCGTTGACGTCGGGAATATATTAGAGTGCACTATTATAAAATTCATCATTCTATAATGTAACTTGTCTCAACCTATGTGATGTCATTGACCGCGTTGGCTTCGTACATATTTTAGACTGCAGAGTTACCACATTAAGTACCCTAATATGTTCCCGGCTTCAACACCACAAAGTTGTTGGCGTCAGTTATAAATTTGATTTCCGAAACCAACACTCCCCGCCACGCATTGTATGTCGGTTATTATCTGTCTCATCGTCAATCATGCTTTCTTTTTCACTTGCAGTGAAGGATGATGACAATGTGTAGAAGCCATGAACATAAGTTTAGCAACGTCTGTTACTATCAGTTCGTGGTCATGTCGTCAGCCAGTCTCTATACTAAATGTATGGGAATATTAAGTCTATTTTTTTTCCTAGTATACGTGTGAGGTTTAAAATATGAAAATGAAATGCTTTATATATATTAAACAATAAGAAGAATATCAATGATAACCAGAAAAAAAAATTGTTTAAAAAAAACCGACTTCAAAAAACCTGCCTCTAAAAAGCAAGAAATAATATACAAATCATTAGATACGCATTATCATTGTTATAATAAAACACGTCTCTTAAAGTCGGGTGGGGCTGGAGTACATCTTCCTTTTTTTTATTCTAAAAGCCCCACCCGACTTCAATTGACGTGTTTTATTATAACAATGATAATGCGTATCTAATGATTTGTATATTATTTCTTGCTTTTTAGAGGCAGGTTTTTTGAAGTCGGTTTTTGTTTTTTAAACAATTTTTTTATTTTTTTATTTTTAGTGTAAGTACCTTAGTACGTAAGTACATTAGGTAGTGTAGGTATATTATTTAGGTAGAAAAATCGGCTCAGCCAAACGTGAGATAATCGCGGAGAAACATACATACATACAAACTGAATACCTCTTTTTTTTGAAGTCGGTTAAAAAGACTACACAAAGGTATCCCTTCCCCAACAAAAAAAAACATCTAATTCGGTTCATTAATAACAAAATTGTCAAGTTAGTTGATTTAATATCATAGTATTTTCAGGATTACTTGTAAACTACTGAACCGATTTGAAAAAAAAAATAAATGGGACTATCTCGCAAGAAAACTCAATCCAACAAAAAAAGAATCATCTAAATCGGTCCATAAATGTCGAAGATACGCGCGAACAACGATAAAAAATAAAAAATAAAAAAAACATACAATCGAATTGAGAACCTCCTCCTTTTGCTGAAGTCGGTTAAAAAATGGCTGTCAAAGATGTAATCTTTTTGTTTACTTTTTTTCAGCAGGGAGTTTATTATGTATGATTTACACGCCCTTTAGCAATTTATATCATAAGAAATATTCATTACTTTATTTTTGTAAAGAGGTGAGTAGGAATGTAACAAACAATAATACCTACGTAGAACAGATACACCAACTCTTCATCCCATTTAATAGTACCTACGTAACCCTAGTCATATTTTGTAAAATTTATCATCAATATTTGTCAGCAGGCGTCCCACGATTTTATTTTTAAAACTTCTGTAGGTAAGTATAGGGTTAAAAATATTTACAGAATAATTAGTTTTATACTTTTTACTAGTCCGTTAATATTTTAGTCCGATTTTTAGTCCCTTTCAAAAACGTGTTTTTAAAAAAGTTTTTTTTACAGTAAATTATTATTTTCTCCTTTTTGGTTAACGAGCTAAGACTAAAAATATACATATACCTATACCATCTTCTATCGGAGCACTCGTCAAGACGATTCAAACTAGCTCAAACTCGATGGGGTTGCATGGTTTTATTACAGAGTTCCTGTGGCCTTCGTCCGGCTCCATCATCAGACCCTGGACACTATTTCCCAACAAAGTACTCGTCAAGACGATTCAAACGTTCCTAAATTGGATAGGGTTGCATGGTTTCATCATAAAGTTTCTGTGACCTTCTTCCGGATCCATCATCAGACCAGCTCAATATATTAAAACGTTTTTATTAGGTTGCTTTCTCGTTTGTTTGTGTGTTGATTGTTTCTCCACTTTGCGAACGATTTTAAACTAGACTTGAAACTTTGAACATAGGTCAGAATTGGAAGGTTATGCAATATGGTGTATTGCATAACCTTCCAATTCTGACCTATGTTCAAAGTTTCAAGTCTAGTTTAAAATCGTTCGCAAAGTGGAGAAACAATCAACACACAAACAAACGAGAAAGCAACCTAATAAAAACGTTTTAATAAATTAAATAGTAGGTCCTTATCCTGTGTTGTGATAAGTTATAATTATGAAATACAGTAAGCTGACTTGTTGATTCGAAAACATAACCGAGTTGAGTGTTGAGATCGGGAATATTTTAGAATGCCAAACTCGTTGTAGGCTTACTCAAACTTATAACCGATCTCAACTCTATGGAGCGTTGACATAAGTTATATTTTCGAAATACGCTACGGAGGTATCTCACTCATTAGAACAACGAATTAATTGTAAGAATTTAACCTCACAGGGTGTACTATTCTTAATAATTATGTTTCGTCACGTCACATGTCCATTTAGTAACTGTCCCAAAATATTCTAAACTTCTTTCTTAAATAAAATATTAATTATTCCGTCTAATTAACTAATTAATATATTGTTAACTATAAAAAAGACTACAATTAAGATTCTATTTTAATTTTATCATTTCTTGTATGATCAAAAAAGTTATGCGATAAATAAAGCTTGCATTTGGCCAGTATGTTACGAAACTGACCATATTGTTGAATTTTAAATAAAATAATGTACTAATTGCCCAATTATTAATATTTCATTTCTTTAATTACGTAATTAAAACTCATTAATAAGCATTTTATAATTTTATTTCCAGCAGTTGAATTTTTATCGCGATTTGATTTTTGTTACTAACAGGACCAATTTTTCCTAATGTACTTCGAAAATATTAAATTAAGACATAAATACACATTTCTGCCTAGTCCTTCTATATAAATCATATAAATAATAATATTCTTTACAATTATTCATAGGTTTAATGTATTAAAACGGTAATGAAATTTTTAAGGGTGAAAAAATAACCTGCACCATTTAAAGTGAAAATGCCCACCTAGAGAGAATTACTCATAAGTACCTACTCATGTTCATTTATTGTTGGTATAAGTAGGTAATAGTCAATTACAATTACTTACCTAGTTATAGGTTCAAATAGTTCAATGTAAGTAAATCGAGGAAGTGATTATCCTACGTATCTATTTCAACTGAAGGTTTTCAGTTTAACAAGTTTTATCTTGGAAGGCTGTCTAGTCATATTGCGTAGCATCAAACAAAATTGTACCTAGGTAGTGCTACAGAAACTTTTAGAGAAACGAGTTCATTTTTCCCGAACTACCTACTTAGACCATGTAATAAAGATTAGACTTTTCTTAAAATATCACATGTAATAAAGACTAGACTTTTCTTTTATTGGAAGAGACGTAGGTACTTTTAAGATGCTAGGCTGAAGAATGTAAGCTTCGCTGGGTGCAAAGGTATAATAATCGATCGCAGCGCTCATGGTGGCAAAAAGTAGAAATAATGTAGGCTCTGTAATCTGTTTGAAAACGATATTTAATTTATTACTAGCGATACAGGAACAATTATATAATATGTTTATTATCACTTAATAAAATTATTAAAGTAGCTTTATCCTCTTGTTTTACAAAATCTACAACTAAAAAAGAAGTAAACAAACCCTGATATTTAACCAAAATGAAACACTCTTGTTGAATAGATTTTACTTGCCATATTTATTTTAAATGATCAAAAATGATTTCATAACACTTTGTCCACCCAAATCACAGTAATTTTGAAATTTTTACCTACATTTAATAACATAATATGTGTAGTATTTATTACATCATACTGCTCGGAAACTACGATTTACTAGTAGGGTAAGAGACTGTGTAAGTAAGTTGGCATGTGCAACACAGTGCATTGTTTTTTTTTCAGTAAAAAGTTTCGTCATTTTAATAAGAAAAGAAATTGGTTTACTAAGGAGTTTTGCATAGCTTGAATGGTATTCACCCTATGCTTGAATTGTAAAGTGATTTGAAAATGGAACGTATATATCTAAACAGTGCACATGCCTGGCCAACCAGTATCACTGCCTTTTAATAAATTGTAACAATGTATAACTATTAAATTTTAATAAATATTTTTTATAAATATTTTCTCTCTAATGAAAAATTGATTTTGTCATACCAATATAAATGTTTTATTTACCTTGCATGAATGATGTAAAGTAGTATGCTTACCTCGGTTGTAAGTAGCTATTACACTCGCATGGGCGCCAAATTGGATCTTGTTCTGTAATAGCTCTCTTACGTACTACTACTATTAAAATACTATTAAAAAACTACTATTAACATTTTGTCAGAATGCCGCCATTTCATATCAAAACCACAGAATACATTCAAAACGTCAAAACGGTCAGGTCTGCCTGCCTAGCATGACCGATTTATATCGCGTGATATAGCGTTTTATCACGTTTAACTGTCAAAAAGACAAAGGAATTTGACAGTTCAGTGTCGATAAAATGCTATATCACGCGATATAAATCGGTCACAGAGCCAACAAAGTTGCGAAACGCTAGGTGGCGCTAAAAGCGTGCACAGAGCCAATAGCACAGAATACCTAATAGTACCTACTACCCCCTTACTAATAAAGATTGTATAGCAGATGTATATAGTTACACAGTGTTTTGTCACTTTCTTTTCAATGTCAAACTCAAATAGTTTGACAGAGAGTAACCATCATTGTGTAATTATACATACATGACTGATGCAAGATTGAACATCTAATCTCCCTCTAATATAAAAAAGAACCCAAATATAAGATACTTTATAGAACCTAATTAATTTGGCGGGATATTTTTTAGAAAAAAAGAACCCAAAGATTAGATACTAAAAAGAACCTAAATAAAATTGGCGGGATTTTTTTTGTCATTTAATTGTAGAACTATATTAATCTTTATCTTTGGACTAGCTCATAGCCTAGAGAAGGCTATGAATAGCTCCATACTTTTAGCACCTTTTATTTTTTTTGTACATATTTCATACATTTATCTGCCTTTAAAAGCTCCGAAAACGCTAACCACACAAATTGTATATTTCTATCGAAACATAGCTTTGTTGTTAACATTATCGTTCCCACCGTATCGGTCAAATGCGCGCCCACCAAGGTCACCAAGGTCTTCACTTACCATTAACCTCTACGACCCATTCAAGGCTGTCTAACGGGAATATCTTTCAATTAACAACATTATTTTCATATAATATTTTCTATTTCTATTTCTACTTCACCCAAATGTTTTAAAGTTAATAGAAAGTCATTGTACTTAAATAGACAAAGAGTTTAATTTCCTATGAGCTGTACTTACATAGGCAGCCGCGTTTTATCTTGCTTAATCATATAGAATATGTTAGTTCAGGGCTTGTTTGAGGATGCTGGGCCTAATTACACACGAGCCAGCATCGGTAGGACTTATACACACAACAGCACGTCAAGTTAAACAATTCAACTATAAAACAGATTTTATTACGTAAGGCATAATGGTCTCATGTATACATAGTATGACGTGCTGTCGACTGTACACAAATATTGGAAGGCATAGCCAGCATAGACCCGCTTTCTGCTTATGAGAGCGAGCTATAGGTAGTAGTTGCTACCTAACTATAGTTTTCTCTTATCACACAGAATATTGGCATTATATTGGTAACAACTCTCCATGACGAGACAAGTCATTTCGCATTAGACTCATTAGAGAGAAATCAAAGACTTTGAAGTTTGTGCTCTTATTAACAAGAAGGATTTGCAATTTATTAAATTTATGATTACCTACAGCTCATAGTCATCATCAGTCATCAATCATCATCATCATACCGACGGCGACGATACTCTCTGGTAGCTAGATTCTGTGGGTACCTACGAGGTTCTACACAACGATCGGTAGTAGGCAGGAACTTAGAGCAACGCGGCTTCCGTCTGGAAAAGTCAGCGCAGGACCTACCCATATAAACGAATAGGATAGGCCAGCCAGAGGTGGTCGATCGCGATCGACCGGTCGCCTCTAGTGCATCAGGGAAATGTAATGTTTATTACCTTTATGAGGTCCTTTCTAAACGTTTCCAACAATGGAAACTAATGAAAACGATGGGGTAAAGCTGTATAAATGTAAATATAAACTAGAAAACTGAATGAGGATGAATATGTACCTGCCTGTATCTTGTGAACGGCAGATACTATCTATCTGCTGCAGTGAAATTCCTCTCCATCCTGTGAACCAAGAGTCAGCCACTTACGCGATCGCATCGTTACCAAATTTGTTATGGCCTCCTAGTCCTAATCTATAACCTATTTTACGTAGGTATGCCTTTAATAATAATTTAAATACTTAGCTCCTAAAAACTTTTCATCCTTTCTTTCAGGTTGCCTATCAATAAATATTGGGGCATGATAAGAAAGCCAAGAAAACTTGGAAGTTTTATTTCTTTCCTGTCGTAATATTCTTTAATTTTTTATTTTTAATAATGGGGTATAGAAATTGAATATAAAATTCTTGGGTTCAAAAAAACATTGTTTCTCGAAACAAAATCCTCATAGGTTTTTTTTTGTTGAATGTTGAGATGTTTTTGTTTATTGTGTAGAGTAAAACACGCGCGCGCCATCTATTAGTGTAGTATAAAACTACACTACCAAACACAGCCTGATAATAGTTCTCTGATTTATCGTAGCGAAATAAGTTTTACAAGCGCTAGTATCGCGTTATGTGCAGTGTTACCCGTCTGATTATAAAAGTTAATTTAGTAATAATTTCAATTAATAAGCCCGGGCCCGCAGTATGCGTTATGATAATAGCCGGCTAACTTTGACCGGTCTACAAATACCTACGTAAGCGCTGCCCCATCGAATACTTTGGTAACTGTACCCCATAAACTACGCTAGTATAAATAAGTTTATGCTGTACCCTTAGCACGAACAGCTATCGAAAAAAAACGCGCGTCAAAGTAAGTACTCGCTATAGATTAATCTATGGAAAATTTTATTTCGCTTTACGGCGATAGATGGCACTGTACAAATTTCCCATACAAAATTACTCTATCGAATGTTTTTGACTGCTGACTGCTGTTATTTACATCTTGACCAAAAAGAGTTGACAAAAATCAAGGCCCTCACTTTCTACGTACAGATCGAAGTGTAAAAATGACAAATTCACGAATAATTTGGCAATACCGACTATATTTTGTTCTGGATGTTATCCATTTAATTTTATCTGTATTTTACCGACATAGATACCTACTTGTTATTTAATTACCCATAAGTGAAAACTTGTAAATGGCTTATATTTCCTTTTTTTGTAATTACTCATATTCATATCGTATCTCACAGCTGTAAGTTTTCCAAACGAAATAAAATAAAAAATTAAATCAATTTTAATCCATTTTATTTAATTTCTACTCTTTATTGCCAAGCTGTAGTGCACTAAAAACAAATAGTAGCATATAGTATTTTTTATATGGCAATCGGTTATTTGACACTGACAGATAATTGACTGTTGACACTGATGTTGACAGTTGACATTGACAATAAGGAATATGGAATGGATGGAGTTCTCGATTTGAGCATCGGCGGACTGTTTGTGTGCTCGTTATTTTGTGAACGTTCTTTTGTAAATGTGATATAGATAGTCGCGGCGTTTCTATTAAATTGTTCCTTTCCGTAAAAGAAATAAAAATAATTATATAATGCGACCATTTTTATAAAGCCAACCTATTGGTTATTGTTCTCGAGGGGAACTTAGAGAATGGTGAAAGATGCTCGTAAATTTCGGTCTTTCTCTGTTTAATTCATTGTCTTGAGCAAGTGCTGTGTGAAATGTGATCTAGTGTATCGTTTGAAAGGATTCTCAAACCCACAGCAGGTATGCATTGCTTACATTGTATATACCTATAGTTTCCTTTATCTGTTTATCAGCTGATTCAAGTACCAAACATCGACTACAGGTAAAGATGATTTGCAAATAAACTTTTAATTTAATGTAAACGAAGATGTACAAAATGCTTTAAAAACTGTGTATTTGTTCAGAAATTATCACTATAACATTCATTTATTCTGATCAGATGCTAGTGATTTCTATAATTTCAACCACAGCAATGTTTATCATAATTTGCCACTTATATTAGTAGGTAGCTAACTAACTATTATTATTTTAGTGATCTTATTTATTAGGGATATTGACCCCTTTTTGAATGAAATGCTAACCAGTAGTATCACAAAGTTTATGTTACCTACTTGTTCTATTCAACTACTTAAGCAATATTAATTGTCACTTAGTATCCAACAATAATCTAAAATTATTTATTTAACAGGTGGACGCCAGCAACCATGTCTGCAGATGAGTCCAGTGTGCGCGTTGCAGTCAGGTTAGTTCATTTTAAATATATCTATTTAAGAAAAAAAAACACAGCAGTATAAAAAGTTACACTATACAACTACAAGGTACAGTTATAATAATACTAGTTTTTTATATTATAATAAACATAGTTAAAAGAGCAAACATCTAAAACATAGAAATCCTTAACATCATTTAGTCTTTTGCATGTAAAACTCTTGTTATTACGAGCTTTATCCATGTTAGGTTTCAGGCCACATGTATGATAGGGCATGATATAACATTAACTAAGTATTCAAAATATATTAAAGATGTTTGTAAACTTTATTTATTTGATCTCCAACCAAAAGAGGTATAATATATAAACATTTGTGTCTAGATTTGAAATTTGAAACTAAATGCAAACAGTTACATTACATTACAACTAACAACCATTAAAAATAAGTAAATATACTTACAACAAAGAAATATTGCATTTTCAATGGATGAATACAGAAAGCTTGTGTACCAGCCGCAATAAAGTTACAAGGTATCTGCCTGGTACTAAATCATAATTTTAAATTGCTACTTGTTGCACAGTTATTTGCAGTATTTAACTAATTCTATGCATTGCAAGATCTTTTAACTACATAATTAAAGTCTACCTCAAAAGTTATTATTAGCTATTTATAAACGAATTCTACAAATTAAATTATTATGATTTAGTCATTCATTCATTTTCATTTCCAAAATTTAAAGAAAAATGATTAATTTAATTTAACCCAGTTTTCTTGCGAAACTGTTTCTCTAAAAAAAAATATGTGATATTTTCCGAGATATTTCCCTCTCCCCCACGAGATTGAGTGAGATTCGGCTCGACACCCTCTCCCCCCTTACTTGTCTTAATCTTCACCCAACTCTTTATTGAAATAGTTGTTTATAAAATAGTTTAATACACAATTAATCACACAATTTGATATTAAGTTAAGATGTTTTTATACAGCGATTTAAGTTTAAAAGACGTGTGGCAACTATCAAAAACTGTTTACTAAATAAATAGGACAAGTAAGGATAAACATACTTTTGGATTTTGGTCATTTGGATTTCCTAGTTTGTAAGCCTGAATGTATTTTTATAAAATTAAATTAAATTAAATACAAACATTTGTTTTTGTGAATGTATTGGGTCTGTCAATGATTTACTTTCATAATTAGCGCTTGCAACCATTTAAAATCAATTGTCAGTTAGTCAAGTCTTATGCCATTTGGGATGAGGTCGAATACAAATATTTCTGACCAATAGTTACGTGCAGCGGAGAATAAATAAGCTACTGAAAACAGACTTTATGCTAATGTTTGGCCTAAAGACACACAAACTCTAACAGTTTTGTTAGCTCATATTGTCTCATGTAGTAATATCTGATTGCATACTTTTGTAACACTACTCCTGAATTGTTTGAGGCAATATTTGTTTACTATTGCCATTAGTCACTGTCATATTGCCTTTTAGCTGATCTTACACAATGTTTCTTAACAACTTAAATAGAAAGACTCCATACGGATAATCATAAAGATCTATTGACCTTTTGTGAATGATTCTTCAAAAATCGTTTATGAAAATAACAAACCAAATATTGAAAGTACTTGACCAATAGACATTTTTAATGTCTCCACTGCAGGGGCACAGGCCTTCCTTATGGGTGGATAAGGAGGATGGGCCATAACCCACCACGCGGGCCCAATGCGGATTGGTGGGTATTAACGACTGCAAATGCAGCCGGGACCAACGATTTAACGTGCCTTCCGCAGCACGGGCTCGAGCTCGAAATAATATATTTATGGTCACCCATCCCATGGCCGACCCTTGTGAAAGTTGCTTAACCTCCGCAATCGTAGGGCCAGGCGCTAAACCACTGCGCCACCGAGCTCCTCATAAGCACTTATATATTGATTTATTATTTTATTATAACTTTTGACTCAAGTTGTCGAATATATCATTAAGGATGGTTAAAACTCGTAAGTTAACCGAAGTTAGTAAGCCGAAGTTCAACTTTGAATGTTAATTGACACTTAATTAACCGATACAATTGGAGGCTTTATCGGCTTATAATGGCGAAAGTAACCTTGAATGACACAATGCCGCAAGGGCTTTTATTTGCGTAACTATCTATTATAGTGTTAGTACAATAGTAGTTTAGTTATGTAGTACAACTAAACTACTATCATAATACATAATAGTACTCTACTATAAAGGAATAAATAAAACGACTCATAAAAGTATAATGTAAACCCAACGTTGGGGCGTATCCTAAAAAAAACCGACTTCAAAAAACCTGCCTCTAAAAAGCAAGAAATAATATTCAAATCATTAGATACGCATTATCATTGTTATAATAAAACACGTCTATTAAAGTCGGGTGGGGCTGGAGTACATATTCCTTTTTTTATTCTAAAAGCCCCACCCGACTTCAATAGACGTGTTTTATTATAACAATGATAATGCGTATCTAATGATTTGAATATTATTTCTTGCTTTTTAGAGGCAGGTTTTTTGAAGTCGGTTTTTTGTTTTTTAAACAATTTTTTTATCTTTTTATTTTTAGTGTAAGTACCTTCTGTATTAGGTAGTGTAGGTAAGTATATTATTTAGGTAGAAAAATCGGCCTAGCCAAACGTGAGATAATCGCGGAGAAACATACATACAATACCTCCTTTTTTTGAAGTCGGTTAAAAAGACTACACAAAGGTATCCCTTCCCCAACAAAAAAAATCATCTAATTCGGTTCATAAATAACAAAATTGTCAAGTTAGTTGATTTAATTTCATAGTATTTTCAGCCTGCCTAGCATGACCGATTTATATCGCGTGATATAGCGTTTTATCACGTTTAACTGTCAAAAAGACAAAGAAATTTGACAGTTGAGTGTCGATAAAATGCTATATCACGCGATATAAATCGGTCATTTTAGGCAGGCAGGATTACTTGTAAACTACTGAACCGATTTGAAAAAAAATTAAATGGGACCATCTCGCAAGAAAACTCAATCGAACAAAAAAAGAATTATCTAAATCGGTCTTCGATCCAATAACCGCCCCTTGTCAAAAAATCAGTCGTGCTGTGCGGGCACAAACACCAAATAGTTTAATTTTCATTACATAATAATAAATAATTTAATAATGTATGTAGGTAGCATAATTATGTTTGTTTGAAAAACTACTGACTTGTCTTTGTTGTCTTACAGATGAATTTTGAATGGATAGGATGTTTACAAGGCAATGACTATTTGGTTTACTAGAAACCGCGGCCGAGTTGATTCTACGACGACGCAATATTTGGAAAAAACGTATATATTTTTAGCATGATGCTACGAAACGATCGTAGTTTCAATGACAAGTTAAGGAGTGCCGAGTGATGTAAGCTTCGTTGTTTGCTTGCTCAACAATTGTCAGACGCCTACTAATAAAAAGTTATTATTGTTGCATGCAAAATGCATGCGACATTTTGTTATGCTGTTTAATATGCTAATTTGACTCTAGCATATTTGGTTTGGTCTCATTTAGGTACGTCGAATGAATTGAGTTTGTCTTAAAAAATTGAACAAATTATCAAAATCCTGCTGTTATGGTTTTACCTGAACTCTTCGAACGCCAAATTCGCCACGTATACTGCCGCGAAGAAGCTAGTCGTCCTGCAATGGAAGCTATAGTATACTATAGATATAGTGCATGGCTATTAGCTACCAATATTTCTAATTCCCACTATATGATTAATAATCAAGATTCAATAAATAATTATTACACTTGACATTATTCATACAACTCAAATCCAAATATTGCTCATTAATCCCCCTGGTGTAAAAGATGTAACTTTATTACATCTAGACCCCAAATTTGCTGGTAATGATTTCCTCCTTTTCACGACTTAAATCATTAATAGCATGGTTTGATGTTGACAGGGCGTAGCTGGAGGGGTGATTTCTGAGCAATTTTTCTTATGCCCTCATTCTTGCCTTGCCTGCATTACACGCGAAGTTTGATCCCATTAATATGCATATTGCGTGTAGTTTATGGCAGAGGGCTGAAGTATGACAGTAACTGTTGCTCGTTAGCAGTCCTGGTTTTACCAGATTTCACATTACAGAAATGGCTACGTTCACCTTAAATTATTACTTACTGTTAAAAAATAATCCCTATTAATAACTTAACCTATTTACGGAGGAGAGAACAGGACTAGTTAATGATCAGTTACAAAAGGTGCTAATCGCTAGTAATGCTATTTCTTGAAGAGTACGGGACTCCATGTCCTGACTTTTCTAGAGGCTGAACCGTTTTAAGATTGATGCGGACGTGGTAGTGTGTACGATGTGGTACCGTGTGTGAACTACTTAGGGTGGATTCGTCCAAACTTCAATATAAACGGGAATAACTATACCAAGAATACATCTATACCACGATTTTTTTCTCGAGTAAAGAAATGGACATTTTCCATGCAATCCAAAGATAAGTTACTCTTGGGATTCTTATTCCTTCATTAGTGAGTGAATATGTGAATGAACGTATTATCCTGCCAATTGTCATTGTTCTGTAAACAAACTATTTAAAAGGCAAAGTCTTGTCAACTCTATTTTGTCGCCTTGTACGTATCTGTAGCGGTCAAAGTCAAATGCCAAACAAATGTCACTGACATATGGCACGCGGACGCCATTAAAATAAAAAAATAATAAATAAATACTCGCGGATTAACTCTGTTATTCCCCGCGAAATGATGGTATAGCGACTATTCCCGAATAGGCAAAATACTCTGAGAATAGTGTGTGGTAAAACGTAATTTCGATTTACTCTTATATTATCTTATCTTTCGATATATCTTTACTATTCTCACTTGGTCGATTCCGCCCTGTGAAACAAATATATTCCTATGGTTTCGGGAACACTAGAGTAAGCAAAACAGTCACCGATCGCGCTTGCCATTTTTGCAATGCATCCATCCAGCCGTGAACTCTGCCGTGTCAAATCGGCGACAATCTCCTTGAGAACAAGCCAACATCTATAATTTAACCTCAATGACCGCCATACACACCGTTGCGTAAGCTTTTGTTGCAAATGCAGTACGGGATTGTATTGTTGGAAGTTTCGATTGTCAAAAAAATCTTCATTAAGTGCTCCTCGGAGAATATCCCTACACTTTTACATTGTTTGTTTTACATGATATAGGTATCTTATTAATTTACTAGTGGCTCTGTGAGCTGGTAGACCTCGCGTATGTGACCTTTTTGATCATTTTTCGATAAGGCTGAAGTTTTTTATTCGCAAAATTTCGAAAATCTGAATCGACAATAAAATCTATATGTTATCGAACCTGTTCACAAAATTTCACGAAAATCGGTTGAGAAATGCGACCTGTAGAGGAGAACAGCCGGACATGCACACATATATACACACGCTTGTTCGGTTAATAAATTTAATTCCCAGATCTGATGAGATCCCCGCAGCCCTAGCTAGATGACTAGATTCCTAAGTTACTAAGTCACTTGCATCATATTTTTTACATTATCAGTTTCAGCAGTTATGAGGTTTTCAAAATTATATTCTCTTAAAAACAATCTAAAATTACTACTCTTATCTAAAGTCTATCTTGTACTAGTTCTTTTTGAAACTTCCACTCAGGACGGGATACGATACGCCACGGTGTGAAATGCAGCTAACATTAGATTCACGATTCACATAGATAGAACAGTTCACCGGGTCCGTCTTTACGGCCAGCGCGGTACTTTGTTTGAGTAATTGTCTTTATAGTGTTATCGCGCATCTACAGTTCTAAGCGACTGACTGACCCACATATACCCGCCCGGCCGGATTCAGGGGTTCCCAACCTTTTACCCTGTGCGCCCCACCCAACGCTATGCTAAAATACTTACGCCCCTCATCCCCGACAACGATCATATTAAGAAACGATGAAAATATAAGTAAATGTGTTTATTTTGATTAAATTCAAGTAAGTTATCAACAATCAAACACAAGAGGTGCACTACGCATCGGTGGCACCGTTCCCACCGTGAGAAAATATGATTTCTAGGGTTTTACAAGTGCTAACGCGCCCCCTTTGGGTAGCTCTACGCCGTGGGCCTAGGTGGTTAGGGGGGCGCGCTTTACTGGTTGGGAACCCATGGATTAGCTGTACTGCAGAATTTTAATGGCCAACCAGGTGGGGCCGTTTTGGACATAAGCAACTTAAGTTAGAATCAAGATTGATTGGTTTTTTACTTGAATACTGGCGTGGAATCAACGTTGATGGTGAATGGCACTGACTTTGCGAGTGGTTTTTACTGCATATTATTTAAAGTCAGTGATTTACCCTTTCGATCAAATAAAAATAAAATAATTAAAGCTTTTGCTCAATTGCTACGTGTTAGTCGTCCTATCTAAGTTGTATTTTGTGTTTCGCGCGTATCTTGTATGTGGATTACTTTACTCACTAACTAGGTAATATTTTTAAAATCCAGCGTTGCATTGATGGATTATGTTTTTTTTGTCTTGTCATTTTGTCAAAACATTGTCAATACTTACCAAAGATTTTGAATCTTTGGTCAATACAAAAAGTAAATAATTATCTTATTGTAATTGTATTACTAGCTTATTATTTTATTAGCTTTTTTGCTAATCAGTTGTTTTTGTAAAGGGCAAAAAAAGTAATTGTTCGACTATTGTAATTGACTTGGCAATTATCGTCACCAGTTAATAAGAGCCGTTAAAAAACTGTTATTTGCAAAGTAAAGTGGTGGCAGTACTGGCAGTGTATAGACCAGAATATAAATAGCTTCGAGAATATGTAGCACTCTATTGTTGATATAAACGTCGTTGTTGATATAAACGTCGATCGTTATAACGAATATTTTTCTAATAAAAAAAGTTATGCAACTATCTATCTATGGAAGTACCTATGTTCTGGAGTGCAACTAGATAAACATTTCCATTCACAAAATTATGTCAGCAAATACTTTAATGTTAAAATACATAGTAAGTGTAGAGTGTGTCGATGCTAATAATCGAATTTAAAACCCTCTGTCTTATCATCAGCGCTAGCTATGGTTTTTCATGATTGGTAATATTGACCTGCTGCCAGTTATAACTGGATAAATAAAATAGACTAGTAAATATTTGATTCTAACAAGTGAAAGGCATTTAGAGGATAACTCCAAGGACGAATCCTACATGTATGTGGGTTTACAGTTAATTATTAAACAATTTTCATGAAAATCGATTTGACTGGAAGTTTGACCTAGCTAGACTAATTCCCAGATATACTTAAATATACACACATCAACTTTGTCTAGGGATATAGGTGTTATTTTCATACAAACGAGGTTACTTTGAAGCCTTGGTTTCCTGCCAGGGATGTAATGTGATGTGATCTGATGATGGCTATCCTGCCTGCCTAGCATGACTGACTTATATCGCGTGATATAGCATTTTATCGACACTCAACTGTCAAATTCCTTTGTCTTTTTGACAGTTAAACGTGATAAAATGCTATATCACGCGATATAAATCAGTCATGCTAGGCAGGCAGGGAGTGAAAGGAGGAGATTAAGATCGCTATACACACCTAACTGATCTGACCAGCATTCTAAAAGATTGAAGGAAATTTTTAAAAAAACCGCGAAAATAGCATGAAAATGTATGGAAATCCCAAAACTGAGAACTCTGACCCATCAATCTTTTAGAATGCTGATCAGATCAGTTGGGTGTGTATAGCGATCTGAATCTCCTCCATTCACTCCCTGGATGGCTATCATCAGATCACAGCACGGTACATCCCTGGCAGAAAACCAAGGCTTCAAAGTTACCTCGTTTGTATGAAAATAACACCTGTATCCCTAGACAAAGTTGATGAGTATAGTACTTACTAGCTAGTTTGTCTGTCCCCATTTTAGTGTTTGTCTGTCCCCATTTTAGTTTAACAATAACGTAGAATAAATAAGCAGTGAGCGATTTTTTACTTCGATCTTTGATATAGATAATCTTGGATGTAGAAAACATGTACTTATTGTTATTATATTAATCTTAGTTAGGTTATATCTTCTCATTCATAGTTCGCATTAGGAATTTGAAGCACTTACATACTTCGCAAATCGATTTATAAGCCTATTGGTATCTCCCTGCTAGCTACTAAGCTACATAAAGACTGACATTGGTCGTATATCGTACGAAATTGCTTCTGCTATTTGTCAAAATTTTATCACTTTTTCTAATCTAGACTTCAATCAAAACCAAAGTGTTTAAGTGAACAAATAGATAGAGACGTCCATGTCCGCCGATTGTTCAACACCTAAAGTGTTTGACAATACATCTATCAGCTTTTGTTTAGCCAACGCGGATTCGAACCGATGTTTCATTCTTAAGAAATGAGCTACAATTTCATCCCGTGTTCTTATAAATCAAATCCGTGCCATCTTGTCTGCTATTAGGTACTTGTGAGAAAAGAATATGCGTGTTTAGCCATCAGGTGATAAAGCTCAAAATGACGGATATAATCCGTCGCAAATGCGATCGTTCGGTATGGGTATGTGGCACTGCCTTTTATGGTACTCGTACTTCCATAATTCCGTTGTAAGGTCGGTCTGAGCCTTAATTAGTAATACATGTGCTATTATTTAACGTGGTTCTCATTCAACAGCTAAGCAATGCATTTTATTGTTTGTTTGTTTTGCAGCTCTTTATAATTCACATTATGCTGTGTCTATGTCTAATGATTTTTCTTCGTATTCCTGCATAATGTACATAATATTTTCCTTTGCATTAGATACTTAATTTGTTTTGTCACATTTACCGGTGCTTTTGAATAGTTCTGTCGATTCATGTTTATTTTGTAGTAGGTAATTCATTGACAGCTAGATTTTGGTCCAATTTCTGTATATTATGATAATTTTATGCACTCAATATAATAAGATTTAAATTACCTGGGAAAATGTATATTTTATCTTTTGTTTCATTATTATCTTTAGAATCTCCAGAGATCATTGACCGTATCATTTGCAGAATCATATTTTAGATCTAGTCTAGACATACGGGTATAAGCATCAATTTAGTTTCCCCGCACTCTTTCTAAACATTTGGCTTTATTCCTTCAGATCGCCGACTATTACCAAACCACATCAAGACATTTCTACAGCATTCTGTATTCTACTTCAGACCATTCAAAGAATGAAATAAATACATTTCATCCGCTCTGTCTTCCTATGACTACAGTTCTTTCTAAGAAGCTAAAACAACGGGAAATGTTTATAAAAAATATAAACCCAGCAGGTCTTCAAAATGAAGTAATTATGTGAGTAAGATTTTCCAATAATAAAAAGTGCTCGCGGAAAGCTAAGAACAATAAAGATTTTTTGTATGCTGCTGCCTTTTTTTTTCACAAAGAGATAAGTCAACATGGCTGGTATTGAAAGGGCCAGTGGTATTTGGAGGTTTTCTACTACTGCCTACGTTGCAGCGTTGTCGACGGTGTCAGGCGAGTGGGTGAGTCCAGTGGAACATTCAGCCTCACCCACGCCCGTTCTACTTCGCCATAACCGGTGTTAATACGCTGTCATAAGATATCGATGCCTTTGATTATCCAAATATTGCAAATATTATGCAAACATCATAGGTATTGTAACATTTTCTGCGAATCTGAAGAATGGTTTGGAAAGCAAACTCATTTATCATGGACACAACTTTTAATGCTTTGTTTTTATAACACGGAGTAGAACTGTTTGTAAAACTAAATAATTTTGTAATCGGTTGTAATTTTACCCATAGTCACTCAAATAAAATAAATCTTTAAAGTAGAGACAACCAACAAGATCTGTTTTTTTAAACTGCCAATCTAAAGTGTGCTCGCTAACTGTGGCAAAGGCCTTGAATGCACTTTGTATAGGAACCAGCGGAAATTTCTTTTAAAAGAAAATTACTTGTGTAATCGTGAAAGAATACACGGTCGGTGAATAGTACAAAAGCGATATTTTTATACACGATGACACAATTGCTAGCGATATCCGGTTACTAATGGATACCTTGAAGAATACTTTTATACTTGTTAATACTACAAAGCGAGTACAAATTGTTATATTTTTGTAAGGTATGTTATTTAATCCCTTGTTATAAAGTGAAATGTTGTGCATTGCATTGATATAAAAGTTAGAAGTCTCAAGTTTCTTTCCTTTATTTGGTCGGTTGATTGCATAATGTTTCTTTGACTTTGAATATGAATATTTCTCTCTTTACTTTATCAAATTACTATCATAGCACTGAAGTTCTGGTCTCCATGAAGGCAGAACAACAGTAATGCAACAACGACATTCTTGTATAGGCATGCGGAATAGTGGCATTTTCATTTCAATGGACTGACGGCTGCGCAATGTTAGTGCAGTGCGAGCTCTTTGTGACAGTTTCTTTGCTTCGCATTGAAATTAGCTATGAGCGATTTCTCTATCTTGAAAAGCAGCGAACTGACTTATCTTGTATAGATAAGGTAGCTTAAATTAATGTGAAAAGTTCTATTGCAGATGCAAATTCTGTTCTACAGGCTTTTCTTCAATGTATAATAATTCGAGCGCTTGCATTTTATCCTTCCAATTTCCAAATGTTATTAAAAGCGGTGTTACCACGGTTGTTGCGATACCTGCCGTGCCGCAAACCACCGGCGCGCGGCGTGCACCGCACAATTAGCGATAAAATCGCGATTCCAATAAGACGTCCGCGTCACAATCACAACGCCAGCCCCGCCCCACCTCCACCACGTCCCGGGTCTAGCTAGAGGTGTACCGCTAGCTAGTCACTGGAACTAATCCAAGTATTACTTTACGGTTTATAGTGCTTACCTTAAACTGAGTATCCAGCCTGCCTAGCATGACCGATTTATATCGTGTGATACAGCATTTTGTCGACACTCAACTGTCAAACTCATTTGTCTTTTTAACAGCTAAACGTAATAAAACGTTATATCACGCGATTAGACATTGCTTTTTATCCCCTTTTAATTTCTATTTTTAACCGACTTTCAAAAAAGGAGGAGGTTCTATGTTCGTCTTTATATTTGTTTTTTTTTTTGTGTATGTCCACCGATTACTCGAAGACGGCTGGACCGATTGAAATGATTATAACGATATTACATTAGGTACACTCCCAAGTTGGTCCCATTTTTTAAATTTGGAAATCGGTTCAGTACTTTTCAAGTAATTTTGAAAAAACATACGAAAATAGTGTGATTTTGTGTGAATTACCTCGATGATTGGTCGTATTACTTCTTTGTTTATGAACTGAATAAGATAATTATTTTTTTGTTGGAAGAGGGATATCTTAAGTGTAGTTTTTTAACCGACTTAAAAAAGGAGGTTCTCAGATTGACTCGTATTTAAATATGTTTCTCCGCGATTATCTTACGTTTGGCTGAGCCGATTTTTCTACATATATAATATACCTTACCTACAAGGTACCTACACTAAAAATAAAAAAATAAAAAATTCTTTAAAAAAAACAAAAAACCGACTTCAAAAAACCTACCTCTAAAAAGCAAGAAATAATATTCGTAATAATAAAAATACGTCTATTGAAGTCGGGTGGGGCTTTTAGAATAAAAAAAAAGGAATTTGTACTCCAGCCCCACCCGACTTCAATAGACGTATTTTTATTATTACGAATATTATTTCTTGCTTTTTAGAGGTAGGTTTTTTGAAGTCGGTTTTTTGTTTTCGTACATCTTTTTCTATTGGGGTTTCCTCCAACACTAAACACTTTCCAACTTTCTCGGTCTCTTCTCCTTTTTTTACCTTTAAAAATGTAAAAGGAGGAGGTTATCTATTCGTCGCGTATATTTTTTTTATGTATGTACACCGATTATTATTCATTCATTTCTTCCCACCTGGATAATAACGTCAGTAAAAACATAATTAAACATAAGGGTGTAGCACAGCGCACACTGTGATACCGTAATATTAGTTGCTATCGTGTTAATGTTGATATATTTTCAGTCGGTCTTAGAAAATTTATGAAACATGAACTGTAATTAACATTTTAAATTTGTTTAAAATTCTTTTAAAAACCTTTAGATATTTTATGTTACTAATTTATAGATAAGCTAGAGTTCATTATCAATGTTGAGTAGGTATACTTGTAATAGAAATCATACACATCAAAGTATGGCTTAGTGAATGAAATATGTTACTGTATACATTTTGTTGGTGTAGGTACCTAAAAAATAAAATAAAATCAACTATTGTATAGGTATATTACACCACCTGATAAGATTGATTATCGGTGGTGTAATATTATATCCAAGACACCTCTCTAGTCGCGTGCGCCGCCGGTTCCAGTTAGCCGCTCCCATTGTGAAACGAACGACACCACAACAATAGCTGCAATCCTTTAAGTGCAGTGCAGACTGCAGTGCACTCCTCGAGCGAAGCGAATGCACATATTGCACATGGCTGTCATTATGACAACACATGGTCATATTTTGATGCTCGGTACTAAAAATAGTTTAGATTACCCTGAAAACAATACAATACTTGTATAAAAACTGACGATTTACTCATAATTATGGTCAGGTCTTATTCTTATCTATGTGATATTTCTAATCTATCTAAGGCAAAGTGCACTTAAAATCTAATATTATGCACTTTTCCTTTGCCCTAATATATTAAAACGGAAGAAGTTTCAGTCATTGAATATTTTTGGATTTTAATATCTATTATCTTTGATCTATTTATTTATGTGTTTCCGGTTATTGTCTCTACATTCGTAATTCATCAAGTTTTATTCCTAATGCTGCATGCAATAATCCTCTAACTAACCAACTTGCATATTATTAAATTTTCACGCCACCCGAGCCTTCCTTTCCTCCCTTTGACGAATGCCCTGCGAACCTGCGATCGATGACCGCTTTGTTTACAAAAGTTGCACTAGAGTGAGTGCACTGCCCTTGTGCGGAAACGTGCACAGTTTTTGTTGTTTTATGACTTATGGTGATTTATGCACGGAGGGCAATAGTTATTTATGTAGTTCAGTTTCCAATTCACTAAGTGCTTTCATTTCATTGCTATGCTAACGAATAGTTTCAACTTATGGTGAAGTTAGCCATATTTTTTACGACTGTAGACGCGACAAATTCGATGCTAATTATATCATCAGCCATTATGGAGCTGGAACCAAACTTTATTTTTTTTTACTTCTTTACCATTTTTTATGAATCATCATAGGTAAGTATTTCAACTCACCACCACGCACGCAGATCCAATGCTGGTTATTGGGTGTTCACAACAACAAATGCAGTTCTGGGGAGGTCTAGATTACAAATATTTGCTCCACCATCTTATGTACCTACGCCCATACTCCATAAGTTACTGCACCATCTACGTAGCTCTTCATTTTGTCCTATTCTACCGTTTTGCTAGATTAATATCACATAAATTATATGTCACAGTTCCCATCGCTATTTTGTAATCGTCGTCGTTAATATTTAAATTATTAAGTATTCATTAAAAATACATATACTTAAGTGATTCCATAGAACCATTCTACAAAATCCCTATTTGTATGACATTCATGACGAGCATTTGATGGGCAACTCCATCGGGCGCAATTGACACTTCCGTCGCATAGTGGAGGTCTAGTGCGCGCGCGCCGCTCGCTGGGACAATGCAATGCCACCATATTTATTCCTGGAATCTGCAGGGACACTGCGATGATCTTAATGGAAAAGCCATCGCTTATGAGAAATAATGTGCTTGTGTAACACGATTATAATGAAAATAAGTGTCTTTGTAAAGTGTCTAACACTAAACAACTAAAATAAAAGCGATTAAAAAACGATAAATTATATTTTTTTTATCCAATATTTTTTTTATCAAACGCTTTAATTGACGGTTTGGCAGTGACTTATAATAATAAAAAACTAATTTCATTAATTTACCCGTTGAAGTTTCCGAATAAAATTAACGAGTTCGCTAATGCGTCAGTAGTTAATATTACTAATTTATTTTTAAACGTCCGGTACCTGCGTATATAGTTAAGTTTCTAATAACTTCCGGATTATTTTATTACTTTATTTGTCGTGTGGGCGAAGAAGATAAGCTCAAAAATTGGTCTGCCAGCACCCAATTTATTGCAATAACTTAAATTAAATTTGATTTATGCAGTAGCAGTACCTCAACAGGCGTCTCGGTATCAAACAGATCTATACAGAAAAGTCAAACATTTTTTATTTTCTTGCACAAAACTGGCATAATTGAAAACACAACCCAACAATTTCATTGCCACTTTTTTGACTCGGACTACAGATTTACTTAGCTAATAAAAACTTACTTGCTTCCCAGGATCCGGCCGCAGACACCAGGGGAGATCCTCGAGGGATGTGGTGTGTGCGCCCGCGCGGGGGGCGCGGCGGGCGAGGGCGGCGTCGCGCTGGGCACCGAGCGCGCCTTCACCTTCGACTTTGCCTTCGAGCCCACCACCGCCCAGCAGCAGGTCTACGAAATCTGCGTCAGCAAGCTCGTCGAGTCCGCCCTCGACGGCTACAACGCCACTGTACTCGCCTATGGACAAGTAAGTTAGAAAACCCTTTACGTGCCATGGGCAACAGCGTCCCTAAACCACGCCTAAGGTTAAAGTCGCTTGCTCGCCACGCCGTCACAACATACGTTTAGTTCATGAAGGGGCGATACGCGCGCACACGCATTTTGTTGTTATCTGGTAAAGCGACACTGTTGCCTATAGTACACTATTGACTTAGCCTTCGAGTCCACCGCCCCGCCCAGCAGCAGGTCTACGAATCCTGCGTCAGGAAGCTCGTTGAGTCGGCCCAAATAAGACTGAAAAACGTTTCCATCAACTTTGATAGTCGTTATAGTCCGTAAATCTTAGTCCATAATTCTGTTCTCGCGTTTTCCTAACACTCGATATCCAATAACTTATTAAGAAAATTACAAGTAATCTCAAAACTCGCAAGTGTAAATATTTTATCATATAGTTTCATTGCAACTAGGAATAGAATTATAAACGTCTTTCTATCTAACTTGGATTCTAACTTAGTAACGTTTTATTGTTCCACAAAACCGAGTGTCGACCTCATTCGTCTAAAAATATGACAGCACGCCAGCTGCGGCGTGATTGTTACGTTTTCCGGCGGCCTAGGGCCCAACAACCGCCCGTTGTTCTAGTGCACTCAGCTCCTTATACGGTCGACAGAAATCCACCAAGGCCCCGACGAGAAATATAGCGTGTAATCACAGCTTCTAACAACAACTACACATGGTAATCATAGGTTTGCTTAATAGAGCGAGCCGTTAATGCGTGTCCTGTGAGCTCATATTTCTATTTTGCTTTTAATATCTAATCGACATTAGCATCATAAGATTGTGTTTCATAACATTTAATGGATTTATTGATATTGCTGTATTTGCTCACTTATCGCTATACAATCGAGCAACAATTAATGTTAACCAAAAGGAGAAAAATAGAAATGAGCTTTTGAGACTCCTGATTTTAATAATTTTGTAGACCAGTCGTAGTTCATTTTAAAATATGCACATGATAGGTGACCATCCATTGTGGGTACATGATAAAGCAGTATCAAAACGTCAATTATCTCCTGATGATCCCCTGATAATGCAGGTTTATTGGTAGCTAAAACTAGCTTTCATTGCAGATCCGTAATAAAATATCTATTTAAAATGACAGAAATGAAACGTAGATTTTGCTGGTGACAACTTTCGTAGCAGTAAAGTTAACGTTAATTGCTGGATCGGTAAGCAGGTGCCGTAATCTGCGATCGTATAAATTATAACGATGGCCAAATGGTCACATAAGGCGCCGCCGCGAAGGGCGCAGGCGCAGGCTGGCTGACATAATCGCAGGTGGTCTTAAGTGTTTATTGATTGGATGACACTATATGATGGATAGCGTTCAGAAAACAGGATCTTTACTATCTAAGCTAAGATAATATATAATCCATCTTATAAACACCTATACTTATTAATAGATCTTTGTAATTATAGGAAGGTTGAAACGAATTGGGGACGGAGTTGTTTACAATATAACCTTGACTGGAGAGCTAAAGAGGGTTAGACCCTCGGTAGTAAGCAACTTTTAATGGGGTACACGAAGCGGAAATCATCCTATAAGTGTCTCTTTAGTCCCTTGCATGTTTTTATAGAGCTTCTTTTAATAGATTATGTCAGCAGGAATTATCTTCACCATATTATGCTATTGAATAAGTAATACATTCAGTAAATAAGATAATATTGACGAATCTGGAAACAGTCATGTAAATTTTGTTCCAACAAATATGGCACTTCCGAATTCTTTTACGCAATTTGAGCCACAGATAGGAATAGAACACACAAGTAAGGAATCAGTCGACCCAGCATAATGTAGAAGCTGATCTAATAAAGTTCACCTTTGGAAGCAAAATTTGTAAATTGGTTCGTAATTTAATTTACGCCTTTTGGTATTGAACGAAAATTTATGTACACGTGCTTGCGTGCTTTTATTGACATTGCTTATGACAAGATGTTTTCATCTGGTAAATTCAGAGGTACTCTTGTTATGAACTCTAAATACTGTAATACTCGTCCACTTTAGTGTATAACTCCATACTCTTGAGAAAATTCAAAGAACCTACTTCAAACTACCTATCTACCTACATCCATTAGTTTGGCACAATCTCTCGATCCGAGACTTAACCATTACAATGACATTTACAGGCTTAAGAAATAATCGCACTTTTGACAATTTCCGGACTCATTAGTCATGTCATTACCGAGTCAAATGAGTTCATGCGCGGTTGGCCAATTCGCCTGGTTTAGCAGTACAGTCCACCTTACCGCCTGCATGGCAATGTAAATGAACTGCATTATGCTAAATTGAACGCCCACTACTCATGTTGAGCTGATTAAATTATTAGCTTTGTCGACAGTGAAACGGACCTTGACCAATGAGACCGCAATGATCTTAGTTTTTTTTTGTGGTTTGTATAATGGATGGACATGAAAGGATCGTGGACAAAAAAGTTTTAACCTATTAAAACTAAACTGAAATCAATTATCGCTAAAGTATGGACTTTAATATAAGTATTACATCACACCCGACACCCGTAGCCGATGAAAAAGTCTAGT
The DNA here is from genome assembly GCA_950108535.1 of Agriphila straminella. Lineage (NCBI taxonomy): Eukaryota > Metazoa > Arthropoda > Insecta > Lepidoptera > Crambidae > Agriphila > Agriphila straminella. Next base: position 3,820,035 of record OX467306.1, on the reverse strand, counting down.
CTGGCGTCGCGTAGCTTATTACTTTTTCTTAGATATCAAACTTTGTGATATCGATTGATATGTTTTCTTTCTGTCCATACACTCCTCATTCTGCCAGAGATCACAGTTTTAAACTAACTGCATGAATGCTTGCTATTACTGTCATCCATCGTTAGTCGCAAATAAACATACCTCATGATGAGTCACGATAGTTAATTGAAGTACTTTCACAGTGACAAGTTAGTGCCGCCTCGTATACCTGCCATGTTAAAAATATTCTTGTAACTGTCCGGTAGTGACATCATGTCAACATTACTGTCTATTTCCATCGCTTCCTAGAATCAAAGATTTGACTTACATCTAACAATGTTAAACAATGCTTTATCTTCCGTGCCATACATAACTGCGAACGACAATGAGTTGATATTCTAGTTTAAAGGTTCAGCAACGTCTTAAATAATAACAATAATCTTTTTTATGTATGATGCAACTCCCAAGGCCAAAATTAAAATGCGATTATGCGACACATAAAAGCTGCGAACGAGTTACATCAAAATTATGCACGGAATCGCAACCGGCCGAATTCCTCTCCCGCCCACGTGGCACCGGCTAATTATGTTTATAACAAAAACGTCTCAATGGCAAAGAATATGATTTGCATGTTCTGGCGCACAACACAACAGAAGTGTGACTTGCGCGGGCGGTAAGGTCCCCCGCCCCCGGTCGCTGCCTCCAACTAATTATGCGGTAACATGCTAACCCATTAGCGAAAACGATAATTACCACTTAACCATCTTCCTGTGTCGATACTGAAGGTTGTGAGGTCCTTATTCTTTTAGGGATAGTTGCATGCAGTAAAAATCGCACCTCTTTTTAAGTGTGTTCATTCACTATCTTTCAGAAATGATACTAGATAAAGCTTGTCGGTATCTATAAGACATTGACCATGACCTACAGCAGCCTACCATGTTCTTGACATTCAAGTACAATTATTAAAAGTTGGGTTTTTTTTAATTAAGTCTTATTCTATGCCCACTGCTGAATCGGATTGATTTTTCTTCGAAAATTCAAATAATTGTACTAAGTAATCATAGCAACTCATACTAAGAGTTAGATGCACACGTAGCAGCAATTAAAGGATCATTAAAGGATTTCCCAATATTAGTCGGAATAAGTTCTTCCGCTAAACAACTAAAAAAGGTGGATCGTTCATCAAATCGCAAACAAGTGATAGCCCGACTGAGGTAACACTGGCGCATAGGCAGTGGAGCTGGCAATTGGCTAGATTAACGCTGACCTGATAGCCAAATGGGGTTTTTGACTCCAACCGAAGTACGAATTTATAACGAACAATCGCGCCCCTGTTTGCAATGTCTATGTCCATTCTTCTACTGAACAAGCGATTACATTTTGATACTTTCTAAACGATGAAAGTGATTGTTTAAAACGAAATTCTCTACCTACTTAAAATCGCCGATTTCATGTAGTAACTCCGCTTTTGGCCGACCAATAGTATGAGAAGGAGTGGCGAAAGAATTAATTGTTGAATTCTATGTTATTTATGTTTTGTTCCAACCTCTTATAGAATACATTTATTCAATGCATAATTAAAACTCTAACATAATAATAATAAAGATTTTATAGCGATGTTACAGATATAGATAGATATCAGATCGTTGACTCTTAAAATTATAAAAAAGTGAATTACAAATTCAATTCAATTCGATATTAAATTTGAGAATACTAAATATATAATAAGTTTTATGTGGCTGGGGTTGTTGAATACAGTAAGGGTTTGTATATATTATATTCTATCTATTGACCAGACACGTGCCTCCATAATGGTTAGTATATTAAATAGATTCCCTTGTAAATTGTCAACAAGCAGACCCTGTTTCCGATATCAGAGTCGTTTATCACCGGAAATCCTAATATTCATCGAAACCACTTGTCTTTCAATGTTTATGGACTATGGAAATAATAAAACCATTTGAATGTCAATACATATTTTAGGTGTTCGTGATGGATTGTAGTTGAATACAAAAACAATAAATAAAATGGGTTAATAGCTAAGTATTGTTATAGAATTTTAAAAATGATATGATTTTACGTAATTGTTTTTGCAAACTTACACTGATCAAAGTAATCGGTTAAGTAGGTATACCTAATGATCATGACATTTTCAAAGGCCATACATCGACCTCCAAAATATGCCACCAACATTTACATTTAATAATAAACCGGTTTCACTGGGTAATTATGTGAAATAATCAACGATTTTATGGATTCACAGACCCCTGTTCAACGGTTTTTATAGTAAATTCGTTAAGGAAACTTGTTTAATTCTCAAATCAAATGTTTGTATGGTTATTTAACGATAATTTATTATTAGGAATTTACTAATGACATTCCATGATATTTACCATTTGACGTCATGTTCTATCAGGGTCCAATAGAGAATGGTAAAGGAGAAGTATAATGTTCCACATTTTCTGGATATCAGTGAACGCTGAACTTTGAGGATTGATATAAAACCAAAAGGATGACTGGATATAAATGCTTACTTACATTGAAAACTGTATAGTACAGAAACTACTATCTCCCCATTCACGATCATGAATGAATTTTCTATAAAGGGCAATGTAAACTTGTATGATTAGGCGATTAGGCAAGCGGCGACAATATCACACATTATGATGCGCATGCAACTCAAGTGTTCTAGCGCCGCCGCCCTTATAAGGCGGACCGGTCGCTCTGATCTATATCGGATGTTTGTTCGCTTCCTGCATCATGCCCACGTCATAATAGAATTCCATCAACAAATAAAAGGAAACCGAAATTCCAATACTGGAAATTACACTTAAACGAGATTTTAAACAGAAATCTAATGCGTTCATGTTGCTTTGATATACTGAAACGCAGTTAGATGTTTCAGTGACTCGTTAACTATATCTAATCTTTTTTATCTAAGCGATGAATAAATCGATAAATAGGTTTTTAGATAAAGCGTATCAAATGTTTTTCAATTGCTACTGGTCACCAATAAATTGGGATGCCTCATGGAGAGCTAAATATAACCTTCTATGCCGAAGACAGAGCTTAAGTCTCCTTTAATAAAATTACGTTATGTCCTCTACCACCAACGCCATGACATAGATTGAGTTGTGTAGTTTAACCGTATGTTTGAAGTTACAGGAAGTTAAGTGCTAAACGTTTCGCTGTTTGCTCAAGTAATGGGTCTTCGTGGGTGGCTCTCGAGTCTAAGTTATCACCGCCTTCGCCAACTTTAATGTGGAAACCACTTGAACACGCAATTTAAGAAAAGTAACCAGAGGGCCTAGCCAAAGTAACATTGGCAAATCTTCGTTATCGCTTCGCTTTCGAAACATGTATGGGATTGACATAAGGTTTCGTTAACAATAGAATATTAAAACGTCAAATCCATACATGTTTCGAAGCGAAGCGATAACGAAAATTTGCAAATGTTACTTTGGCTAGGGGGGCTGTACATTTATAGTCATCATTATTAAGGGTTCTTGCAAAAACCCGAACCCTTAATTAAGTTCAAACATACGCCATTCATACAATCCTATATTTTTGTCACTTCTTTTACATTATTTGGATTTTACTTACTCTCTGTAATATTACTTCATTGCAATTTTCGAACTGTAGAAGTCTCATTAGATAAAGCTAACTCTTTCAGTTTCTACGGGTTTTGCTGGTATTTAGAAAAATCCTTATTCGGTAGGTCAGTAGGTAAACTAAACCGTCGCCATGTCACCTATACCATCACAATTTATCTGGACTATTTATACTAGAGATTAACTACCAGATAAGGCTAGGTTTTAGCGCCTCATGTTGTTCAAACAGTACCAAACCAAACCAAACAATGTTTTAAAACTAAGTGAAGGTTATAGTATAATATCGTAATTTTTATTGATTCCAATTCTAATGCTCAATTTTAAAGTTTTATTTACTTTGATATATCCATATTTTTCTTCAACATTCACAATTGTATAGAAAGCTAAACATATTGAAAGTGCTTTATAAAATTATCTTTATACACCGATTTCGCTTTGCAACACATTACATATATCTACTAATATCCGTTTACTTAATAGCAATAAACACAGGAGCGTCAAGGCCCGCAACCGCAAGGCGTTATTCCGCTATGGTGCCTACATTTTGCGCAGGTGACATCAGAGTAAACATTAAACGTGATCTTGAGCTCATAATATTATGACGTCTTCATGATCTATTTATACGATAAGTGCTAGATATAATCCTGTAGTTTTTATTAGGTAGACTTTAGCCTCTTTCTACTTATGCACGTGTATTTACTGTCTAGCTTTTACCCATGTTTTTGTCTACGCTACGCTACGATGGGTGGGTTTTTCTACATCGTAATCTTCTCTAGCATTATTTGTCTGCTTTTTTATCTGAAATTATTGCCGGCTATTATATACTATATTTTTAGCCAAATACAGCAGTTTAGTTTTAATTTTGTGATTTCTTACAAAATATACCCCTCGCTTATCTCTTACTGTAGGTACCCGCTTCTATAGTACCCATAAATAAGCTAAATAGCTGGCAAACACGTTATAAAAATATTAGTTATTCGACCTTAACCTTGGCCTGGCATGTCAACATAGTTTATAGGTTTTAAGGTTTTTTGTTAGAATTTTTTAAACAAGGAATACAGTACATACCTACATGTTTTCTATTTGGTCCTTCGTTGATTATTATAATATCATTTATCAACCAAGGACCAAGTAGAAAAACTTGATTATCAACCATGTCTTACTGATGATCACAGATAGAACTTTGAAAGATTAACTCCGAAGCTAGGACACCCGATATCCTAAATGAAATTTTCGATGTCATTACGATTGAAAAATGCATTAATCGCTGGAAAACGAAAGGGTTAGTGAAAATCTTGCTCCAGTTTGTCAGACAGTTGAGACTTGAGACAGTCCTATTCAATAAAATCCTGATGTGACTCTACCGAGAGTAGCCTCAGGCTCGGGAAATTATTTAAAGAAGTACCTACTTGCGTACCCTCAATATGCTCGTTGCTCATCGATGCACACCCTCAACGGGAACTACTAAGTTCGCTATCACGGGGACTAGTGCAGAAACTACTGCCATCCCAAGGTGCACATGCACCTTCTGTCAAAATTGACAGTTGACATGATTCCCTTGGTAAAATATTATATTATTTATTCCATTTGTTTTCATGAAACTATGTATTCACGAGTTTCTGTAATGAATGGTAGCGTGCCTCAGTAATAAAGAGATGAACAAACCTCATGACTGTGTTATGTTTGGTTAACAGTTAGATGTTTACATAATGCTGTAAAAGCACGCGGCGTGACTGCTTAATAAATTATGTAATAATAACAAATGTTTACTGTTGAGCTGACCAACTATCCTTGCAGTTGGTCAATAAGGTAAATACGGAGCTGCAGTTCAATGGAAATAACAGGAAAATCAATTATCTTGTATTTTTCCGCTTAGTCGATACTAAGACATATAAAACTTAGTAAGATTGTCGATCTCATCTTAATCTCAATGTTTCATAATTTTTATTGATTTTGCTCAACTATTTTAAAGGTCCCTTAGAAGCTAGCGAAGCGAGCTTAGCTAAAGCTTGACTTAGAATCACTTTTTTCTAGTTAAATTATTCTCTATCTATAGAGACATAACTTATCCCCTCCAATCCAATGCAACCAAGTATACAACATAATAATTTATTTTTATTGAACCATGCATGCCTTAATAGTATACAGACATACTTAACAGACTTGACGGAGATGGTGGCAAATGTAGAGACATCGGAACACCAATTCCGAACTTTCGCCTACTCTGCAAAAGCCCAATTATTATGGAAATTGACATTCGTAGTCATTTTGTCGACAGCGAGCGCCGCGCGGCAATCCCATTACTAATATGTAGGCCAGCAGGGCATCCTATTCACCCTCACTCACCTCACCTGTCTTCATAAAGTCATTTATTATTTACTTAACTTCTTTTCTTTTTACCTATTAGTTTGTAAGTCGAAACTCCTAGTTACCTAACTTTGTTATTATATCCATCGATCTTTCACTTTATTATTATTGATGTATTAGCTAGCTAGCTAGACTGCTAGATAAACTTCTAACTTAACTTAATTGGCTGCTCTAAAATGTATAATTCGCAACATTTATTCATTCATTTTGCATTAAATTTTATTAACATTTCTCGAATATTCATAAAGTAATAATTGGAACATTATAATTTAGTCATGTGTACGCGACAATCTTGATATTTCAATAAACGACCGACGACGCGAATACAATCATAATCGTTATAGTACATGCCTTTAAATTTATATAATTCCCAGAAAAAATTTGGCCGTTCTGACGGAGCCACCCACACTATCCTAAATTAGGCAACATAATAATTTATTGATTGATGTACTTAAGTGAACAATCAATATGGAGTACACTTTTTATGCCACAACGTGACACAGAAGTGATTAGTGCCGCACGACTGGAGCTCTCTCCCTGTCATTGTTGTTCGGAAGCAGTTATTAAATAGAAAATAACGAATCACACGTTTGCCACACGTTCGTGATCGTGAGCGAACGATATCAGTGCTCACCTCGAAGCAATTAAACTCGGTGGAACTAATTAACAGATCGTGGATGACGATGACGAGACAATGATGAAGTTTCTGACACGTCTTAAGGTTTTAGATGGAACTTAGTATTTTCAGAAATATATACAACTTTTTCAAGGTTAAATGCTCCCCAGGCAAAAGCTAAACTTTTCATGCGTGACTCCATATTCCTGCAAAAATCTATACAACCGGTATAATGTTGCGTTGAGTAAGCTAAGTACTTTAGCACACATTTTTACTATATTATACTAATTTCTATCTCATTTTATTTTTTTTAATAATTTTTATGTATAAGTACCAACAGCAACCAGAAAATTCAGTCAGAACGAAGAAGGTTCCAGTACAAACACTTTGAATCTTTAATTGAAAATCTTTAAACTTTAAACCTACTAAGGTAGCCGTATAGAACATTATTTTTACCGGTGTTTCTACAAGAGGTGCATAATATTAGGCTGACGATAATTAACTTTAGTAGCTATGCCAATCACGTCGCGATAATGGACCGGCAGACCGACAGACGCCCGGCCAACCTCACCAGTAAACCGAAGTTATTGCTAAACCCTCCACGTACAAACGCATTGCCTCAACCATCATTCACTAAAGGTAATAATTAAATGCTAAAGTGATGCACTGTTTACCATAGTCGTAAACGTCGATTGAATTATTTAACTAACGCACGTACATGAATAAATCAAGTCTTGGAGACTTTTATGGAATAAAGGCTTTATTCAAGTTTCTTTCTACTGCTACAGCATACTCAAAGATATTCTTGCAGGAAACTGTTTTATCTTTACATAGTCTCTTTAAACTTTATCTCTAGCGTGCGACACTTAAAAACCCCCGACACAAAAAAGCTAACTCTTAAAAAGTTAAAAATAATCTCATCAAGTCAATAGATCTATGAAAAAAAAATCACATCGTAATAGACGTCGGGGAACCGCTAAGTTAATGAATTTACATCTAAGCTCACATATATAACGACACCTAAAGGTTAGGTACTTATGCTATTAAATCTCATTGAAGTAACACGGTACCAAATTTCGAATCGATAGGACACATGGAATGGAAGGTAGTCAGATCCCCCTCATAAACTATTAAAGAGCTGATGATCTTCAAACGGCTGATCAGGTTATGGTAACCCTACCATATACTTTCAATATCATTGAGTAAGATCCCCTCATCAACTAGAAAAGAGCTGATAATCTTCAAACGGCTGAAGTTGGCTGAACAGATTTTCATGAAACATGGCTAAGAACACTCGGGATAAAATTATATATAACACAAAGAAAACTAAACTAAAATCGGTTCATCCGTTAAGGAGCTACAATACCACAGACAGATACACAAACACGTTAAACTTATACACCCCTCTCTTTTTGCGTCCGGGGTTAAAAACAGCTCTACAAGTAACACGTGAGTTTAACATTTTCCTTATATTCAAGTCTAGATGTAACTAGAACAATATTTGTCTAGTCTAGATTTTACAGATAACGTGCAACCAAAAGATCGTCGGTCGTTGAACCAAATTATATTGCTTTTCACTTTCTTCGCGCAAGCGTTTTCAAAATATGTAGCGACCAGCGTAAACTTTCGATTTTCTAATTACACAGAAGACGGTGACTGCAGATACGTCTCGAGTGAAGTGTCTGAGATTATTGAGATCACGTTTGCAACCTCGTGGATTTCTAAACACGAGTGGTTGGAGAGTATATTCTGATGTCACGATATTTTAACTAAGGGCGCGGTCCGCATAGCGATAATATCGATATTATCGCGAATCCAAATAAATGCAGTAGGTACAAAAACCCTAATATGTGTAATATATTGAGGCTATACTTAATTTGGTCGGATTCGCGCTAAAATCGATTTTTATCGCCATGTGGACCGTAGCCTAAGTATGCCGTTTTGTTATCGAACAGCCTATGTCTCTATGATAAAGCTTTATTGTCCGTCCACACATCGGCAATGCTCTACGAGATGTATCGTTCGTTATTTGTAACATCTAATATGATGTTGACCCCTTCGTATTTTTTTTTATCCAACTGTATATTTAAAATCGATGGCGTCTCATAGGTTAAAACGAATTGCCGATGAGAAGAGCTCAAGTTTTCAATTAAACCTTTTAAGTTCTTAATATAAATAACTAGCGACCCGCCCTCGCTTTGCTTCGGTTCCTTCTTTTTTGCCAAATTGCAACCTTCTAACAACACCCAGAAAGAAAACAAATACCTTACAGTCGTCACCCATTCTCTCCAAAAGCCTGTTTCCGTTCCGTTTGAGTCCCGTCCCGTCATCGGTGTAAGAAACATACTTGAATTTATTTTCGCGCGCGTTCTTTTTTGCCACAACTCCTATAAACCCCGGTCACTCACATCACATGCGCGCAAAGGTTCGTACATTGTACGAATATTTTCAATTATGTATGGAAAATCATTTGCGAATGTCTACGAATGATCGTCCTACATATTCAATTAAATGGTATGGTGTAAATGGGTAAAATACGTAATTAAAATGATAAGGATTAATACTCACATTGGTCACACTATAACCATAGTAAGCTATTCTTAAAAGATAGATAAAGATAGATATGCCATTGCGGACTTTTTTGTAGATCTATAAAAGAGAAACAATTCCGTCAATTCCGTCATACATTATTTTGTTATAGCTCAAAAGGTTTATGCAGCGTTTTCGATGCAAGCTCTCAGTCGGCTTAATTTTTGACGACACCTTCAACAATTATCGTCATATTTCTACCAATTTACATAAAACCTCAACTTATTATACACCTTAACCTCCTCAGGAATCAATTTGGTGAAAAGCTCATGAAAATCCGTCGTTCGTTTTAAGTTTATCGCGAACAGATATTGTTTTATAATATGTTGTGATTATGTTATTGTCGACTTATCAGAATGCATTAATATTAGAGCGTGAAAAGTAATTAAATTTTCCATGTGAGGAGTGTGGTGTGATACTTGGTCACTCACGAGTTAGAAAGTGAATTCGGCGGCACAGAGCAGAAGGCAGGCGTGACCGTGGGAACTTATCTGTGACGTCACTCACTACCGCTAGGGACCACCTTAAGCCGCAGTCCTAAGAGCTATTATTAAATGAAAATACAAGGGAATATAATGTTATACCCGTCGAATACGTACACCATCTGGAAGTAGGTTACGCCACGTTCCGCCCACGCTCTTTTGGGTTTACGAGAAGTTATGAATATGCATAAACCAAGGCCCAAGCAGATTGCTTTACCTTTATAGAAACAGCAATAACTTTCCGTAAAAAATAGATAAGGCCAACCATTTTTGAACAATTTTATGATACCATACTTATCGAATTGAAGAACTATTTTGTTTGTTTGTTTCCAAGACTAAACCGCTTTGTCACAAGACTTTCGCTAAAGTGTTTCAAAATACTTGATAGAAAATAAACACCAAGATGCAACTGGTGCCTGTCGCTGATTGTTATTCAAAGACTGTTTATTGTTTCAAAAAAGTGTATTGCTTCTACCAAATAGCTTACTAATATCATTCTTTTTATCCACAGACTGGCTCCGGGAAGACGTACACGATGGGCAGCGGGTGGGAGGGCGAGGGGGACGGGGACGAAGAGCGCCGCGGCATCATCCCCCGCGCCATCCGCGACCTGTTCTCCGGCGCCGACCAGCGAGCGGATGAAGCGCGCGCGCAGGGACACCTCCCGCCAGAGTTTTCGGTGCAAGCGCAGTTTATAGAGCTGTACAACGAGGACATTGTAGATCTGCTGGACCCTGCCAAAGACCCATTTGCTAAGGTATGAGACCTTTTCACATTAAATTTGTAGTTTTTGCCGAGAGCGTATCCGGCGGTAAAAACCGCCAGCCATGCGCTTGGCATAGTGTCTAGGATTTCCATTGCAAAAAAACTGTTCGCCGGCGAATTATCAAATAAAACTTTTTTAATGCACAACTGGATAGTGCTTGGCCTTCACCTCACCTGATGTTAAGTGACGATAAGGCCGAAGGTGGAAGCGCACTACACCCGGAATCCTCATATGACATGAGGAACTGGCTATTTACCTCTAACTATTAAAATAATTATAAGTTTTCTGCTCTGTATTTCGTCTACTATTGCATTTTTCGATAAATTTCCTGACCTCCCTTAAAATTACTGTACAGTTTAAGTAAATTGAACTTATAAACAGAAATTGCTTACATAATCATGCTTAGGACTAATTTAGCATACGTTACAAAACTACACCATTTAACATAATTGTACAAAATTACGTTGTTTCTTTATCGATAAGTAGGTACCTATTTAAATATTTGTGTTCGTGAGCATTACAAATTCTAAGACCTTTTAACTATAGACATTATGTATGGTATGCACGTATATTGTTTTCACATTCTGTCATTAATTGATAATGAATAGTTCAGGCGTTTGACCGGTCATTTTCGTCTTACAAAACGTTGACTTAGCTTCAGCACACAGCAAGTTTGACGTATACAACCCGCACAGATAAAGAATGGGATTGAAAATGACGGCTCACCACGCTCACCACAGCGAGTGTGACTGAGAGGGAGATATGTGTGGCGTTTAGTGTGCGAGCGAGGGTTGAATATGAACGACGCCATTTCTAATCCCATTCTTTATCTGCGCGGGTTTTACGTCTGTGGTATCGTAGCTACCAAACCGATAAACTAGTTTTTAGTAAATCTTATCTATTTTGTTCCCAGGGAGCTCTAAGGATAACAGAAGACGGTAGCGGCGGCGTGCGCGTCGTTGGCGCGTCGATGCGCGCGGTCCGGAACGTGAAGGAAGCGTTGGGGGCGCTGCGAGCGGGCGCGCTCGCGCGGACCACCGCTGCTACCAATATGAACTCTTCTTCTTCAAGGTATGTCGTCGTTTCAATTCCACTAGATTCCTGAAGGTGATTAGATAACAAAAGACGAGTGAGGGCGTGTGCTTTTGATGGTTGCGGTCCGGATGATAAAGGAAGTGTTGAAAGCGCTGCGAGCAAGCACGTTCGCTAGGACCACCGCGGCTACCATGCTTCGATGCTCGCGGCAGGTAATATTGAAGGCGCTGCGAGCAAGCGCGTTCGCTAGGACCAAAGCTACCAATATAAAGGTAAAGCTCCTTATATCATAGGTTCGTCATTAATCTAGAGCGCTTGGTTCCACCATGGCGGCAGCATTTCTGAACGCGATGTTAACGTTGAGGTCGCACACAGCAGGGGCCGTACCGGCTAACCCGTCGAACTTCGATAAGTCTTCATATTAAAACAGATAAATCGAGCCAAAATGGCGAACCCCAATTCATGATATTATCACACGAACATCGAGATCTTCCAAATAACTTCGGCAAATAGTACAATACAATATTACTTCAATTTATCTGTTTTAAGTTGAAGCTCGGCAAACCCGCCGAAGTTCGAAAAGTTAGCCGGTAGGGCCCCAGGTGTGCAATTGTAATGATCTACTTTAAAGATGCTCCGCTATCAGAATTCTATGAAATCTTTTAATGCATCACATTATATCACAGATCACATGCGGTGTTCACACTGCTGATGCGGCAGAGGCGACTGGCGGCAGACTCGGAGGCGCCAGACAGAGAGGCGGACGTTGAAGCTCCGGAGCAGTACGAAACGCTCACTGCCAAGTTCCATTTCGTCGACCTGGCTGGTTCTGAACGACTAAAGCGGACTGGTATGTCATTGAGAGAACTTATTTAGCCATTTTTTTCTAGCAACAAAAAAAAATACTCCACAAATCAACTCATACAGGTCACCTAGCTTTAAACCGACAACTATTCATTGTGAATGCAAATGACAGTCCTCTATGTAGAGGATTCCTGGACGCAGAGGAAACAGCCGTCCACGTGATCCTGGAGTGCGTGGGTTTGGCCGCACACTGGGCAGAAATACTCACAGAGGTGAGGTTGCTCCTAAAAGCCTGTGAACGCCCCAGGAGGCTTCTGCGTTTCTGGAAGGAGCTAGAATGGCTTGACTAGCTATACCGATACTATGTTCACGTATAACGGACCAAATGGGAGTCTAAATCTGGAGAAAAGAGCCTATCACCAATACCAATTCCAAATCAATACATTATTCCAACAGCTGCAAACATTGTGTAACTTTCTTTCAACGAGTTCTATAGTAACAACGGTTGAAATCGGCTATTGCCAAGAAAATTTTAATTAAAAGAAAATTTTACTTCAATGCAATGCAATATCTATAGACTGTTTATCCTTACTTGTCTTATTTAATAAACAGTTTTTGATAGTTATCATACGATATGTTGTCTATTTGTTGTATTTTAAGAATATTTCAGTTGGGTGATGATTGTGTGATAAGTACCAACTACACTCAAAACGGAAGTCATTCTCTGTTTATTTTTAATATAAAAATTAGATTGAATTTCAATATTTGGCTGTTAGTGTCTAAAGTTTTGCTTATTTCCTAGGTGCGACGGGCGAGCGCGCCAAGGAGGGTATATCGATAAACTGCGGGCTGCTCGCGCTCGGCAACGTGATCTCGGCGCTCGGCGACAAATCTCGGAAGGTGTTACACGTGCCGTACCGGGACTCGAAGCTGACGAGGCTGCTGCAGGACTCGCTAGGGGGTAAGGAGACGAAGGTCGAGCTCGATGGCGCAAGTTTCAACTGTGTAATCCTAATACTTTCGGAATAAAATGGCTGTGTCATACGGACGGACAGACAGACAGACAGACATGACGAATCTATGAGGGTTCCGTTTTTGCCATTTTGGCTACGGAACCCTAAAAACCAATAAACAATTGTCGTTTTTCACATTATGATACATGCTACGCAGTTAATTTAAAAGAAGACAACCCTAACGTTGCGTCGTCAGAAAAGGTAAAAGTACGCGATAGAAAGAGAGGCAACTACTTGTTAAATATAACTGTAGGCCATTAGAGCTGCGCGACCTGAATGACACTTTATTCTGTCGGAGCAAAAGTCGCTATTTATTTAAATGACTTTGCGGAGTGCTGCTTCTGTACTTGTACTATTAGTTATTCTGTGGCCAGGCGCTAAGCCACTGCGCCATCGAGCTCCTCTTCTCCTCGATTTTTTGTTTATACTTCAGCATATACATGAATGAAACCATCATGAAACTAATTAAGTCATGCGCATTTTATTATGCAACTTATTTGTGTTGTATTATTGTGTGTGTGCGGCCGACGCGACGCATATCGCCACATTGTTATTGTTTTTATCTCAATGTTAGCGTCAGAGTCGGATGTGCCATGCTTGGACAAACCTCGTAGGTTTATAAGCGTAAAGCAATTGATATTATAATTGTAATGTTATTTGGATAAATAAATAAATAAAAACTACTTAAGGGCAGAAAGAAAAACGTCAAGAATTATAATATTAATTTGTTTATTTTATGGTTTATTTCACATGTATAAATTATTATCGCCTCTACAAACATCAGCCGGCCTAGCATTCACACCACGGCAAAATTTTGTTTACTCTTGTCTCTCGAGATAGCACTTCACTATGGTCCATACTTAATCACAGTTCCCTAAAATATTTTTTTAATCAAATAAGATAATTATCATATTGATGGATGACATCTTTTCACCGTTAGACCTAACTAAACTAAAACGTAATCTATATTTTGAACAGGAAACAGCAATACAGTAATGATAGCGTGCATATCGCCAAGCGATCGTGACTTCATGGAAACTCTGAACACGCTAAAGTACGCGAACCGAGCGAGGAACATCAAGAACCGCTGCGTTGTAAACCAGGACCTCACGTCGCGAACCATACACTCGTTGCGGCAGGAGGTGGCGCGGTTACAGCTCGAACTTGCTGAATACAAACAGGTAAAATATCCCCGACCGACCCATAGTTACACTAACTTACATCATACACATTTATAGACACACAAATAGCTTCATTAAAACTCTAAAGTACGTGAACCGAGCGAGGAACATAAAAAACGGTGCGTGATGAACCCAGGACTTCACGAACCATACACTCGCTGCGGCAGCAGGTGGCGCGTTCGCAACTCGAGCTTACTGAATACAAAATTACAAACACGTAAAGTAACGCAGACACAAAAAATACGCCCACACACATTAGACAAGACACGCCCACACAGCACGCATATACGCATGAACTCACACGCAATCACTTTGCTATACTTGAAGAAATAGCTCTTTTGGTGTAGTAAAAGGTTCAAACTAGTTTTTACTAGTGCCATCTAGCGCCATCTAGCATAATATCCTCTGGGTGTTGTCCGCGCAAGGGGCCTCTGAGGTATTCATAATTTATTGATTTGTATTTGTACCTAAATTTACTAACCCTTAATGTTAAGTATCTTTTATTTACTAACCCAATGGATCTTTGTTTTCTTGAATAAACAAAAATTTGAATTTGAATTGAATAAGCTTTGCGTGGAGTTCCCTATTACTAGTCAAATTCCGATGTAATTATCAACCTTCATTTCCTATTCCCTAGGGAAAACGTGTCATATCAGAGAACGGTGAAGAAGGCTGGAGCGACGTGGTGCAAGAGAATGCGATCCTAACCGGCGAGGTGGAGTCGCTGCGGCGGCGAGTGAAGGCGATGCAGGGGACCATCGACCAGCTGTCGGCGCGGAACAGCGAGCTGGTAGCGGAGAGGGCGCTGAGCAACTGGGGCCCGAAGGATGGCAGCCCTGAAGCCAGCGATTGTTCACTCAGTAAACTGGTGCAGGTTTGTGTCTGATATCTTCTGTATAGTCTGTTTAACCGGCGAGAGTGAAGGCGATGCAGGGAACCATCGACCAGCTGTCGGCGCGGAACAGCGAGTTGGTAGCGAAAAGGGCGCTGGGCAACTGGGGCCCGAAGGGAAACCGTAAGTGATTTTATTTATATTTTCAGCGCTTTAGTTGAATTTAAATTCGACATTTTTTTATCGATCATCAAGTTCATATCCGATATTTACCCCAAGGCGTACCCAGGCAAAAATAAGTTGATATTTATGTAAAAGTTTCTTTAAGTGGTAGTTCTGTGATTGTACAAGTATAATTAGTAAAAAATAATAAACGGTTGATTAAAAACATAATTATTTGATTTGATACAAGGTAATTTAGCTATATTACATATAGACCGAGCTCCCACTGCATGAAACCTTACCTCATAAGGTGGAACAGCAGACATGTGTTACAGCAATAGATATTACTTAGGAACACTGGATTTTAGTGGGTTGCCATCGCATATCCTGGAAGAACATATATTTTTTTTCGTTTTCGTATCGCTATTTTGACCGAAAATTATATCATGAGGTGGAAGATCAAAATGTTTACCCATCGAAAGAGAAACATGTGGAGGTCAAAACCCGCATGGGTTGCCAGCCCCTACCCTGGCAGGTTTCATTATCAGCCAAGTTTTATGAGGCCCAAAAATGGGGTCACTTACCTCATCAGGTGGAGAGATAAAATTGATGCAGATCGATAGCCCTAGATGTGCCGTTCATGAATATATAGGGTTGCCTGCCTTCAGCCTGGCAGTTTTTCTGGTCAGCCACCTCAAACAATCTATATCAATATCTTGGAAAAACGAAAAATCTTGTAAAGATGCTATTATTAAGGGTATTTTTAATGCAAACCGTGATATTAAATTAGTCTGCGCACTAGCAGTCTTGCGCCGTTGAAATAATAGGGTAAATGCACCAGTTATGGTCATTTTTCATTGGTATCTTCAAATATTGAAAAAAATAATGTAACCGTTTAAGTTCAACGTGTTACAACGTTGGTGGTATTCTTAGTGAAAGGAGACCCGGCCTTTTATGCTTAAGTTGTTAACTTTTTAAATTTTTTAATAATTTTACATCCAATATTATTTAGTACATTGATCTTGATCGAAATTACATTAATCGAACGCTCTGTCTTAACTTTTCTTGCATGTACCTAAAAAAACATTTGACTTATAAATATTTTTGATATGGCCAATATGGCCATCCATCCATATTCAGTTTTTAAAGGCCAGAAAAGTCAAGCTATGAAATGTAAAAACGTTGCTGCATTTACCATAATTATTTTCCTTTTTCGAAATAAAGAAAACTTAATATCAATTTTGTCTTCTGATTTGGCATTGAGCTGTCACACAACACACAAAAATAAAATATAAAAAATTTAAAAGTAAACAACTTAAGCATTAAAGGCCGGGTCTCCTTTCACTTAGAATACCACCAACGTTGTAACACGTTGAACTTAAACGGTTACATTATTTTTTTCAATATTTGAAGATACCAATGAAAAATGTCCACAACTAGTGCATTTACCCTATTATTTCAACACCATAATATACTTAGCAAGACTGTGAGTGCGTAGATTTTAATTTCATATCATGGTTTCTATTAACTATACCATGAATCATAGCATTTTCGTTATTCCAAGATATTGATATAGATAGTTTGAGGTGGCTGACCAGAAAAACTGCCAGGCTGAAGGCAGGCAATATATTCATGAACGGCACGTCTACGGCTATCGATCTGCATCATTTCCATCGAGCCACCTGATGACGTTAAACAGATACATTACTTTTTTCAATATTTGATGATTCCAATGAAAAATGACCATAACTGGTGCATTTACCCTATTATTTCAACGGCGCAAGACTGCCAGTGCGCAGACTAATTTAATATCACGGTTTGCATTAAAAATACCCTTAATCATAGCATCTTTACAAGATTTTTCGTTTTTCCAAGATATTGATATAGATTGTTTGAGGTGGCTGACCAGAAAAACTGCCAGGCTGAAGGCAGGCAACCCTATATATTTATGAACGGCACATCTAGGGCTATCGATCTGCATCAATTTTATCTCTCCACCTGATGAGGTAAGTGACCCCATTTTTGGGCCTCATAAAACTTGGCTGATCTTGAAACCTGCCAGGGTAGGGGCTGGCAACCCATGCGGGTTTTGACCTCCACATGTTTCTCTTTCGATGGGTAAACATTTTGATCTTCCACCTCATGATGTAATTTTCGGTCAAAATAGCGATACGAAAACGAAAAAAAATATATGTTCTTCCAGGATATGCGATGGCAACCCACTAAAATCCAGTGTTCCTAAGTAATATCTATTGCTGTAACACATGTCTGCTGTTCCACCTTATGAGGTAAGGTTTCATGCAGTGGGAGCTTGGTCTAATACATCCATAGTCCTGGTATTCCCAAATACAATACACACGCATAATAATAAAATTTCGATAGTGCTAGTTCGTTGCGGTCCCTGCACTATTTCTTCAACAAACAGTTGCATTTGCCCCCACTTACAATTCAATCTGTTTTTACTCAAAAATAGGCATTGCTGCATGATAATAAAGTTTAAAATCCTATAAACAATATTAGAAATAAAAAATCAAAATCAAAATCAAAAAATCATTTATTCAGTCTAGGCTGTTACAAGCACTTGTGAATGTCAAAGAAGCTACGCCATCGGTTCGCAAACCCTGAGCGGGAGACCTTGTAACGAGAAGAACCGGCAAGAAACTCGTCAAGGGCTGCTTTTTTCTCCCTGTATATTTCATACAGAGTCGTCAACATTGAAAAATGAGCTCCACATTTAAAGTGAGGTCATTTTCCATCACAATAATTAACAAAAGTTTGTACACAATGGGTAGGTAGGTTGAAATTAAATACCTACTACATATCGGATAGGTAATTGTGAGAGTAAATAACTTTCAACTAGTTGCGAAATCAGTAATCACTATGTCTGCTACTCGAAAGTGCACCTAAGTAGGCAAAATTTACCAAAAAATACTTGAGACAAGACGTAAAAAATAACAATAAAAAACGCAATTCTTACAATTCAATATGCGTTAAGATAGGTACTCAGAAGCAGACCCATTCCCACTGGCAGCACCCGTTCACGAGCATGACGCGTGGACCAGCCATCGCTTCGCTCAACCATATTTGAGGGAACGTAACGACCCGCCCCACACGACACCACCGCAGAAATGATTAAAGAGAGCATGACATACTTAGGCTACCCTAGAGCTCATAATGATATTGTATTTTGGTTCTTATAAGTTAAAATAGATAATGAACAGTGGTATTCAGTTGTATTTACCCCCGATTAGGGGTAAATGCAACTTTTTCATCCAATTTGAGGAAATCATAGCACTAACATATATTTATAGGACTATTTGAATGCTTGGTTGGTTTAAAATAACCTTTAATGAATATGTAATGAAGTAAACGCGTCAAATAATCGAACAAATATAGTAGGACAGAACAGCGTCTGTTCAAACTTAGTTAGTAGTTGCATTTGTCCCCGTTGACCTTAATCTACTCCTGCGAGGTTGTTGATGTTTTACAGATAACCCTGTAGAAGAGGTTTTCATCTGAGCTTATTCTTTTAGGGGTACGTAAGCGAGATTGAGGAGTTGCGAGCACAGTTGATGGAAGCGAATGCGATGTACGAAGCGAGCCGACGGCGCGAGAAGCACGTGACGCGCGCGCGCCGCGACTCTTCGCACGACGCCTCCAGCATACTCGACGACGCGCGCCGCGAGCTCGACAAGGTACTTAGTTGTTTATATCATAATTTGTCTCTGTCTTTTTCTTTACGTGTAAAAGAGTATGGAAAATAACCTCACTTCTGCACTTTTTTTATGTTTTTCGTTGTTCTTTCATAATATCTTTAGCACAATTATCTTTCTTTAATTTAATATTTGTAGCTACTAGATAATCTCTTTAGCTTGTCGTATATTTTTTTTTGTGGCAAGACCCTCAACGAAGCCGTGGTCTACGTATTCTACCCATCATCAGGACCATTTCTGTTCAAAATTATTGCTGGGAAACGATTTTAATTTTTGGTGTTAAAAAAGCATTGCATACATTACCACGCAATTTAACACGTACAAAAGACCGCGCCTGCGAGTGAATGCTACAGAGCTGCGTGCGGTCGAGTTGAAAGGCGACGTTTATGTGCGTGCTCATGAAATACATTGAGTGATGACGTTTTGAAGCCATTGTTTGTTACGGAATACATAAAATTTGGATAATGTTTCTGTAGACCAAAATAAGGAAATAATGAATAAAATAAGATGTTATAAATTTAAAAAAAAAAATACTTTGACCTTGTAATTACTTCGTAGCTATTGGTTTCCCAGGTATAGTCTATAAGACAAAAATGATCCTGATGATGGGCGGAATGCGTGGACTTCGGCTTCGTTGAGTGTCTTATTACACCCGTTATAAAAATATGGCCTGCGCAAACCATGTTTTCCTATAATAGACCCTTAATAGAATAATAACGAAATCTTGCTTTAAAACGTTAAGGTTAATTTAATCAATTGCCGATGTTACTAGTCATTGGAGCCAGAGAAAATATTTTTTTTTATTAATGCAGCTTTTCAATAAAAACTGCCAATATGATAGCAACTTTGCCTTATAGCTCTCTTAGATTCTGATACATGATAATTTAGAATACCTATACCTATTAGTTTATAAACGTTTTTGCTATTGCCCACATCAGCTTACACAATCAAACTCATATGTCTCACGTCATTCCGATACTAATTTGTACAGGAGAAAGAGTTGCTCGCACGCAGCATGGGCGAGCTAGAGTTCCAGCGCAAGCTAGAGATGAGCGAGAGCATGACGAGCGCTGTTGAGCGAGAGGAGCGCGATCCGCGGCCGATCGGCGAGCGCGAGCGCGCGGAGGGAGAGAGCGCGGACGATTCGTCGCCCTCTGATGACGGGGAAGCGTCCGACTCGGACGTGGATGACTCGGAGACTAAAGGTTGGTAAAGTAATGATAAAGTGAGACGGGCGCAAGCAGACGGCATGTAAAAGTGCGAAGTGTCTCGCCGTCTTACGATATAGATCGATCTATAAGATTCTTAATAACCTCATAGACACTCCTTTCCTCTTGGAAAATATATGTATTAGATGCCCTCGGACAAGTTCACGTCTTAACAAAATGTTTTCTTTACCTACTACCAGCTCTAAATATGCTGGCAGCACTTTTTTGTTTAGAGCTTGTAAGGAAAATGACAAAAGTTTCATAGGTACATGAATTGATTGATGAATAGGTAATTGTAAACATATCTTTTCAACACACTTGCTCGTAAAGTGAGCCCTATTACATCGCTTTTAGGGCCATAAACCGAGCTATAACAAACGCGTGCAATAATATATAAAACACTAGTTCGTAATAGAATTAACCCTACAAAGTTAAATTAGTACCTTACTGCAAGTTCTATGCGAGTAAACAGAGCATTCCTAGTTTAGCCGGGTAATACAGTTATTTTTTTTTATTATTTTTTTTTATTTTATTGATAAGACACGCCAACAGAGTACACATAAAACATTACATAATACGAAGTTGAACATATAAAATCCTGATGTGTAAACCTATAACAGGCATGTACAGCATTCACAATTACAAAATCACAGTCAACAAATAGTTAATAATTAAAATATTAATAATTAATTATTAATTATTTAATAATTTTTTGACAACAAAGAGGTTTTATGCTGCTGAAAATTCATACATTTTTGGAATAAATAAATGTGTAAGTCCTTAATTAAGTCAAATAAATTATTATTATTATTATTATTTATTTATCCAACTTATAACTATCATTACATGCTCTTAACCTAATGCGATAGTGTAGACTAATTTATTAACTTATCCTTAAAATTAACTATAACAAATAATGCCGCCTTTGTGAATGCGTTCAGTGAACAACCGAATATGTCCACGGTATCAGCCATGTTGTTTAGCATCCTCAGTGCTCGAGTAAATGGTGCTTTTATATTATCAAATTATTCATAATTCACAATATTTTGTTATAAAATATTTACATTTTGTCACTTAAAATTGTAATTTTGAAGTATTAGTAGTAGGCTGTATGCTCCTCACCCCTTTGTTCGCAAAATATTCTTGCGTTGGGCGTGTGAAAAAAAAACAAAAAAAAACATGCGCGCCTTTTCCCATAATAATCATATTTTGTTTTTGCCATATTTGTTGCTGTGTGATAAATTACTTTGTTTTTCCTCGCAAATGTGTTGAAAAACGTCGTATGAAACTCGTGAGCTCTTGCTTATTGCACACTCGGCTGAGTTACGCCCTCGCCTGCGGCTCGGGCTGCAACCCACAGCCTTGTGTGCAATGAGCAACCTAAGCTAACTTGTCGCATAATGTACTATTACTTAACAGTTCCATTTTAGATGTAGTATAACTGTTAACTAACTCTGTGAATTTAATTAAGTTCAAATTGCCCTGAAGTTTATTTTGTATGTTCTAATTATCAGAGGAAACTTTGCTGATCACTGTTTTATTATATTTGGTAAAACTAAATGTACTGTGAAATTGTTTGTTTCCCAAATAAACTAAAATAAAATAAAATAGAAGTCAATATCCAGACGGTTTTCACACATCAAAGTTGTGCGTAAAGAGCCAAGTCTGTATAGAAATCACGCATGGTATGCTACAGCATACACCAACAACGTAATTACGCGCGTAATTTTTCTATTAAAATATGCATAACAGAGCGTGCTAGGATCTTAACATTTGATAGTTCAATTCTCTTTAAAATTCCTTATTTCGTTTTTTATCAGAGCTCAAATCTCGTAACAATAATAATCATAAGAAAATAAAAATCTTAACCATGTATATATCTTCGTCCAGGTCAAAGGGTTCTAACAGAGCAGCTAGCAGCATTAAGCGAAGATATCGACACCAAAGCCCGTCTGATCGAGCAGCTGGAAGTATCGCAGCGGCGGCTGGCGGCACTGAGACAGCATTACGAGCAAAGACTAGATACTTTGCACCATCAGATCAAGGCCACCAACGACGAGCGCGATAAAGTGCTGGCCTCGCTTGGTGAGTATAGTTCTTCATACACAGGATACACCTTGTACCTATTAAAAACTTTTTGAATAGTTAGTAAAAAATTTAGAAAAAATTATAGCGCTATTCGTTTATTTCCTTTATTCTATTAGGGACAGGTTCTCAAAAAGACAGATTCTTAAAAGGACTGATTCTCAAAAAACCGAAAATGGTACAGCTGCACACACAAATACAACCTCTGTGGTCATAATAGCCTGCACACCGCTTTTTAGGGTCCCGTACCCAAAGGGTAAAAACGGGACCCTATTACTAAAACTCCATACTGTCAGTCTGTTTGTCACCAGGCTGTATCTCATGTACCGTGATAGCTAGACAGTTAAAATTTTCACAGATGATGACTGTTGCCGACTAAAAACAGAATAAAACAAATATTTAAGGGGGGCTCCCATACAACAAACGTGATTTCTTTGACGGAACCCTTCGTGCGCGAGTCCGGCTCGCACTTGGCCGGTTTTTATGGTGTTGCTATCTCGTCGATAGTATAAAGAGTTTTGTTACAGCGTCGCAAGCTTCTCCACCTAGCGACAAACTGAAGCGTGTAAAAGAAGAGTACGAAAGACGCGTGTCAACGATGTCGCGGGAACTGCGGCGCTTGCAAGCTGCCCAACGCGAGCACACGCGCCTGCAGCGCTCGCAGCAGCACGCCGCCACGCAGCTGCTGCAGCTGCGGCACGAGCTGCAGCACATGAAGCGGGACAAGGTTAGGGTTACCAAATAAATAATCTAAAAATCCTGACAAAAAGCCTGATTTCTACTAAAAAGTCCTTACATTTTGTTAAGTTGTTAATATTTATTACAAAGTTAGTTGAATCATTTTACTAAAATCTACTAATAGTTGATTGTTAGCAAAAAAATCAAGATAAATAAAGCTTAGTTTTTAAGGTTTGTTTTCTATCATGTGAATAAACCAAAAAAGCCTGACATGTCAGGACAAATCCTGACGTCCGGTAACCATAGACAAGGTAGTGTGGGTACTGCACTATATAGTTAGTATACAGGGTAGAAACTTTCAGCGCGGCAGTAACGGGAAGTTCCTTAACCGTTGCAGCTACACGAAAATGGTCTTAGGTGACTATCCATTTCTTTTGTGAAATTTTGATCCCCATTTACATTTTTTTTCCGTAAGTACATACATATTTTAAGAAGTTCATCTTTTTGTTAACTAAATAAAAAGTTTAAGAAAATATATATTTCAGTTTCACAAATTCTTTCTTAGGACCTGAAATGATTTCCTACGTAATGTTTGGGGAAGTTTTTTGAGATTTCTGACTTTTTTAGTACTCCAACTTATCTGGGTTGCTACCTATAGTACCCATACAGGTTGGAGTACTAAAAAAGTCAGACGAGCGAGCTTTGACGAGCTTGAGAGTGGTTATAAAAAAAGTGTCTACATATTCACTTCTCAAGCTTACGCGCTCACTAGACATGAAATAAAACACTTTTAACGGATACTAGCGCGGTTTTATTGAAAGTACTTTGGTAATTAGTTGTTTCTGAACGTTCTAAAAAAATTCATCGCTTGAGGGTAGGCTCACAAGTAGCTTCAGTCCCCCGTGACCACGGCAGCTGCAAAGGTGCCGAAACGTCGGGAAAATCAAAAATCAAACCAAATACCAACTAATTACCAAAGTACTTTCAATAAAACCGCGCTAGTATCCGTTAAAAGTGTTTTATTTCAAAAGTGTCTACGTTGAAATGACATTAGACAAAATCTTTGTCGGGTTTGTCATGCTACTGCTGCCTGCTGGGTTGGTCCAGTAGAAGTTTTTAATCAATATTAGAAACAAGATTGAAAAACCTGTGCCAGAAAAAGGGTCCTTATGACTTTTGCTCTAAACATATAAAAACTTTATAATTGAGTACTATACTCAATAGCTCAACGATACCTTTTCCCGCTTATTCACTGGTTGCATTTCTGTCATTTTCGATTTTAATATCATTCCACAGTGTAGGTATTTCTGATTTATTATAAATGTAAATTTAATTTGTTCTAGGTGAAACTAGTACAAAGAATGAGATCAGAAGCCAAAAGACACGCGCAGGCGGAAGCAGTGAGAGCCAAAGAGGTAACAACTTTCTTTAAATTATTATGGTAGTTGTTATCGATGAGTTCCTTAATTAACACATTATTTTATCTTCAGGTGGCACAACTCCGCAAAGAATCACGGAAGAACGCCAACTTAATCAGGTCACTAGAAGCAGAAACTAAACTCAAAGAACAGGTAAATAATATCAGTCTAAAGAATTACTCGATTTTTAAGTAACTATCCTACATGAATTTAATAAAATCTTATACCCTACAGGTGTTAAAACGAAAACAGGAAGAAGTATCGCTTCTGAGGCGGGGTCATAGAGATAAGCTCAGCAGTCGAGCTGCGGGCAGGCTGCACGGTATGTGATTTGGACAATAATCTTTCGAAGTTATGTGTAAAACTTACCAACTCGAGAAATCCTTTAATTTTCTCTTTTGTGTGTGTCGAAATTTTGAAACGTTTCGCCTCCATTATCATCATTACCCTGCCTTCTCATTTGCTGTTATTCTATTTACATTCATATAATTTCGTAGATAATCCATTGTTCCATTTCATTCTTCATAATTCCATAGGTGTCATTTTAATTTCCATCCATCAACGTTCATGCCCATCACCCTTCTAGCAATATCAGGGGGTCTCATTCTGCGTTTGAACAAGCCTACTACTACTCGCAGCTGACTCAGTCGAGTCAGCGCACGAAGGATGTCGTGTGTTGGTTGAGACAGATACGTGACAGAAAGAGGATAATAGGCACGCAGCGCTGTCCAATTTGATATTGTACTTTATTGCCGTGCAGCGAGAGTAGCTTATTGATTGTCCTCGCGCAAATGGGATTCTGTACGTTTAGTTCAAATTATTCTGTGGCAATATACCTTTTTTTATAACATTGTTATTTTGCGCAGATCGCAATCGCAAAAGCCGCATGGCAGCATGCCGCGAGGCGTGGGCGAAGCTAGAGTGCTGGATATCTCGGTCGTGCGCCGCGCGCAGCACTCTGGCGGAGTTGGAGCAACAGCTCGACCAACAGCTGCGCCAGCGCGACCGCGCCGTGCGCCAGCCCGAGCCCGACGCGGACCCTCTACTGCGGTACCTGCGCGCCGCCATCGCCGACACGCAGACGCAGATCATGCAGATAGAAGTGCGTATAGTTTCATACAGCCAGCGGACCGCACCGCGCTTGCTTTATATAAAAACATAAGGGTGGATTGGATACCCACTTAGGTTCTTGGTTCCGTGTGCTCCCAAACCTAAATCTTGTACTGCTACAGTGCGCCACAGTGTGTACGTGTGCGAACACGTATGTGAATCTGGTTCACACACGTTCGCGCTAAAACCAATGTGAAAAAAAAAAAAATGTTTACTTTGGCGCACTGTTCTAGGTTGGCGAAGCGCGGAGGTTCGCGAACCTAAGTGAGTACCCTAACAGGATGAAACCAAAACATCATCTTCGGCGTTCCAATAATATACTTCGCCGCAACCGTAACAACTTATTATGGATTGAAGTAATTATTATGTATCTATTTGTTAAATTAAACAAATGTAACTTCTTTTTTCTGTTTTTAAGATCAAAATAGTAATGAAATTATCCTGTCCCATTTTTCATAGGAGGAGAACGACGAAAACGAGTTGACTCGACTCCTGGAGCTGGTAGAGTCCGCAGAAATAGGGCGTTACGTGGTGGAGCGAATGGCAGCACTGTCGCTACAGCACGCGCAAGATGCCGCGCGGGCTAAAGCGCTGCTCGAGCAAACCAACGCGCAACTCAAGGAGGTTGGTCTCTATATTAGTGGCTTTGTAGAGCTGTAGACCTCGCGTTTGTGATATTTTTGAACATTTTTAGCGAAATGGCTGAAATAGGATTTTCCCCTATATCTCCACTATTTCAAAAAAATTTGGAAAACTGAATACCCAAGATATTTCTATATAACTATAGAACCTGTTCATATTTTTTTACGAAAATCGGTTGAGAAATGCGACCTGTAGAGGAGAACAAACAGACAGCCAGACAGCGGGACAAACATACGAAAGCATTTTTGCCCAAGCTGAAGCAGAGACGCTCAATAATACACCTTGCCTTTAGTAGTTACTTTTGAGTTTCGGAAGCCAAATGCAGCTACTATTAAACGCTTCGCCTCGCGTTTAGAATGCGCTGCTATGGACGCTGCTATTTTTAGACACTCGATATAACGAATCTTCGATACCGCTGTCAAGACTCAGTTACGCTGGAACATTTGTCTCTGTCTATTTCTTTACATGTAAAGAGTAAGGAAAATAACCTCACTTCTGCACTTTTTCGATGTTTTTCGTTGTTTTTTTATCATTATAATAATAATAATGTAGAATTCAATTATTTCCGCTATTATTTACGCCAAAAATATGAACCTACGCAAGCGCTTTTAGTGATTTTCTGGTTTTTTATTACAGTCATCTGTGAGGTCATCTATGAGATTTATACGCAATTTAATATTTGTAGTAACTAATAAGAATCTCTTTAGATTGTCGTATGATTTTTTGTGGCCACAAGTTTACGTTTCCTATACAAAAAATTAAATGTTTTCCTATTATGGGCCCTTAAATGCAGCTAGTCGTCAAAAGGCAGCATCGCTACAATCGTTAAATTGCACCATTTTGGTACTTTTGACTGCAGAAATTCCCCAAACGCGTTGCAGCATCGCAGCAATCGCAAGCTAATCGTCTATATTCTGCAGTTCTGCTGCTGTGATTTGGACAGCATTAACGTCCTCGTGATTCCCCCAGATGGAGGAGAACTCTGAGCGAGCAGCGAGCGCGCTACGAGCGGCGGGCGCGGGCTCGGGCGACCACAACCTCAACCCGTGGGGCGCGCCGCACGCGCTGGCCGCGCTGCTCGCGCACGTCTCCTCCGGCACCTGCACGCGCGCCGTTTCGCCCGTCGACAGGTTAACACACGCACACACATCACTAACATACACAGATACGCTCGCGGTGGGTAATGACATGAGTAGCGTCTGGGGTTTTTACTTGTCTTATTTGGTAAACCATCTTCACAAAACTCTTTATTCAAAAAAATCCAGTTATAAAATACAACAAATGCCACGCATAGATGCTAATTACGAGTATTAGTGACAAATTAATTTAATAAGACAACATATTTTTCAATATCGATTTAAGTTAAAAATACGCATGACAACTGTCAAAAGCTGTTTACTAAATAGGACAAGTAAGGTTGAACAGACTAAACAGTCGTTACCCAACACTTTAAGGAGGCTGTTACACAAAGAGAGTTTCTCGCAGGCGAGTGGCGATTTCTTGTAGGCAATAATATTGCCTAGAAGAAATCGCCACTAGCGTGCGAGAGAGAGAAACTCTCCTTGGTGTAACAGGCTGCTAATATTGTATAATATTCAATAAATCATTTACCACACGTAGACTACGAAAAAAAGCTTATCATTGACATGAAAAAGTATTTTTAATCATATTTTTTTTTGTTAAAAAGGCATGTAAATTAAGAACTTTATTTTACAGTGCGCTACATGAGTCGCACCGGGCATCAAACGGCGTCCGAGAGGTGGTCACAGCGCCCGCGTCGCCGCCCGACGACAACTTCAACCCGCCCTTCCAGAGGAACACGTAAGAAAACTTTATTGTTACTGCATCCTTCCGTTTCTGTGATTAAGAGATCTGTCCGCGACTTTACCCGCGTGGAATTAGTTTTTCTTAACAGAAAAAATAGTGTGGTGTAAAACCGTAATTGCTATGTATTTCGTTGCTGCTTTCTTCAGATATTTAGATAGATAGGTAGACATAGACATTAAACCAAGTAGTCACTTTACCTTGCAAAAGTAACGTCCGCTTTTTTACTTCTATTACAATAGTTCTGTGTCGGTAATATGATAATTTCAATTTAATCGAATGTAGTGCCAACTTACGCTTTCATCTTACCGTGAGCTAGACATCCATCATGGCGTCATTTTTTTATCAATTCCATTTATTGAAAACAATATATTGTTTTGTATAATGACTTTTGTCGAGTGTAGTAATAGTAGTTTATGATACAAGGTTGGTAAGGAGGTTTTAAAACGAGTTGACGTTTTATAAGCCCGAGCCGCAGGCGAGGGTTTATAATCGTCACGAGTTTTAAAAAACCTTAACAACCGTGTGCCATACTACGTTTTTCAATACATTTGCGAGAAAACATTATAGGTACTGCTGAAATTGTAATTTATTCATATAATAAAACTGTAAATTCTAAATATTTGGGCGTGAATTACGCAAAAACCGCTCAACGAATTTTGATGGTTTTTTCACAATTTAGTAGATTGAGGTCCAACTTAAAATCTAAGCTATTTTTCATCAAATTCAGGTGGGTGGAACCAGGGAAACAGCTTGAACTCTCCGTAGTACTAGCTTTCATACACTAAAGGGGTCATTTTAAACTGGTTGCAATATTTTTCTACTGTCCACACGGATGAAGTCGCGGGCGGAAGCTAGTAGAAATTAAAAAAAACGTTCGTAAACAAAAACGCACGGCGCCGGCGTGCGGTAAAATCAACTTTCCGCACGCTGTACTACTCCGTAAACAAAAACGCACGGCGTGCGGTAAAATCAACTTTCCGCACGCTCGACTGTCATCGTAAACTTACATTTTCGAGCAACTGTATTGAAATAGTAGTTTATGATACAAGGTTGGTATGGAGGTTTTAAAAAACCTTAACAACCGTGTGCCATACTACGTTTTTCAATACATTTGCGAGAAAACATTATAGGTACTGCTGAAATTGTAATCTATACATATAATAAAACTGTAAATTCTAAATATTTGTGCGCGAATTACGAAAAAAACCGCTAAACGAATTTTGATGGATTTTTCACAATTTAGTAGATTGTGGTCCAACTTAAAATCTAAGCTATGTTTCATCAAATTCGGGTGGGTGGAACCAGAGAAACAGCTTGAACTCTCCGTAGTACTAGCTTTCATACACTAAAGGGGTCATTTTAAACTGGTAGCAATATTTTTCTACTGTCCACGCGGATGAAGTCGCGGGCGGAAGCTAGTAGAAATTAAAAAAACGTTCGTAAACAAAAACGCACGGCGCCGGCGTGCGGTAAAATCAACTTTCCGCACGCTCGACTGTCATCGTAGACTTACATTTTCGAGCAACTGTATTGAAAAAACTATTTTGGTCGTATCCGCGTAATTATCATTTATAAATGTATGGTAATATTAAACCTGACAACTCTGGTCCTTGATATCTCTTAGAGTATTGATCAGATCAGTTGGTTGTGTATAGCAATCTGAATCTCCTCCATTCACTCCCTGGCTGGCCATCATCAGATCACAGTCAATCCTTGGCGGAGAACCAAGGGTTCAAAGTTACTGCGCTTGTATCAAATCGACTGGTGTCCTTAATTATCTGGCCACCACCATATGTTGAAAACATTGTATTGTTTTATATACCAGTGTCCGTCGCGGGTCGGTGCGACTCCGCGACTTGGGCGTCTACGGGCGCGATGAGGACCCGATGACGCAGTCGCTGGTGGAGGCGACCCCGCCGCGGCCCGCGCCGCTCAGCCGCGTGCCCAGCGCGCCCGGCAGCCTCAGGTGAGTGAGACGACCCGATGACGCAGTCGCTGGTGGAGGCGGCCCCGCCGCTTAACTGCAATCATCGCAAAATTGCAATGTTAAGTGTACGAATTTGGACTTTAATATTAAAGCTCGGTTGTATTGTTGTAGAGGGTTGAGCCCGTTGGGCGGGGCGTCGTCGCCAGTGTCGCCGCGGCGCGTGCCCGTCAGCCCGCGCCTGCCGCGCCGCATCCCGCAGCCCGTGCCGCCCAAACCATCCTTGTGAGTATGCACGCTATATTACAATAACACATGAACGAACAATACACGCACATTCAATAGTACCACTATAATCATTTAAAACGCAACTTTTGACACCGACAGTGATAGAAAACGTACCAATATAAATATTCAATCTAAATAACTTTTCAAGGTATCTCAACATTATTTGGCATTAGTAAGGCCTTAGCTGATCCTTCAAATGTTTTGAGACCTTTACCCTTTTTCAGTTTTTCATCTGGCCAAGAATACATTCATAGTTTCATTGATAAAAAATACTTACATGTAAACTCCAATGTAGTTTAGTTTTTCTGTTATTGGGCTACCTACCTACTAATAAACTTTCTTACACTTACACATAACATAGTAAACTTACGACTGTACATTGGTGTTAGATTAGAAATTAGCTAAACAGACTAAACACATTGCCAAAACATGAATCAACCTATGAATTGGCATTGTGTTAAAAATGTAGTAGTGCTTGAATAGATATTTCTCTCTGTATCCCCTTTCCTCCGTAATCTCGCCACTGCCAGCATGGTACACCGCTTGGGTATATGTGCTAGAAACGTAGGGGTTAGATGGTACGTAGTTTGACCCTAAAGTGTAATTGTCCGTTCATAATGTGTCGACCATCGTATTTTGGTGGATTTCATTATAAACGCGCAATTTACATGACACTATATGTTTTACAAAATTACAATGCATAAAACGCATCTTCATATCCCCTTGACCAAATAAAAAAGATAGTTTCTACGTACGCGTTCACTTGAAATACTAAAATCGGCATGTTTTGTGATTTCATTCAACTGATTAAAAATCCCTTTTCGTGTATTATAATTTTGTAATACGTCTTAGTAAAGTTTCTAAACCCAATGTAGATTGCTGGGACTATGTGTTTACCAACAATTTAATGTTGTCTAAATCACATGTGCAATGTATTTACTGTTTGGCACGAAATCTAAATTATCTATGATGGCGGAACTAACATTTCACGTTATTGCAACCTTTTTAACTCGAAATATTGCATAAAGACGACTTGCTTGAATATCAAAACTTTCTTCTTTAATTTTCAAAATTTTATATTACTTCATAATAACCCGCTGCATTGCACACGTGATACGACCGGTGTGCGAGGTGGCGGCGAGTGAGCGCGGCGGCGGCTCACGCGTTACTGGTTGCTTGCAGCCTGCTGACCGAACTCTCCATAGTCGAGGACTGACGAACCCACACCGCCCACTCTACAGAGACCCGTGGGCCTGACGCCGGTACCAATCCTGAACATTGTAGCAAATGTATGAGAAAATGGGGCTGAATAGAAGCAAGTTCAATTTAATACTTTTGTGGAGGTCGAAGGACCAAATCTGGACAACCG
Source organism: Agriphila straminella (assembly GCA_950108535.1). Classification (NCBI taxonomy): domain Eukaryota; kingdom Metazoa; phylum Arthropoda; class Insecta; order Lepidoptera; family Crambidae; genus Agriphila; species Agriphila straminella. Next base: position 3,788,306 of record OX467306.1, on the reverse strand, counting down.
CTTATTTGCCATACGTCCAGATTCAAGACTAGCATCGCAACGCATATTTTTATGTGTAGTGTAATTATAACCCGGCTTAATCGCTTAACAATGGCCAAATACTTTAAGATAACGAGTAGTTCTGCTCATTCAATGCCAAAACTCAATACGTGTTTATTTAGATGACAAAGAGATGAAGGAATGCAACGAATGTAGGTTAAAGAAAGAATATTCGCCAAAGTAATATAAAATAATAATTATTAATAAAAAAGATACTATAATGACAAACAAACTAGGTATACTTATGATCGAATATATTTTTATTGGGATCAGAATTGGGACCAATACAATCAAACTCAAATACTATTTAAATTATATGTGTAGAAATGTCTACTAATAACTAATAATCCAAAGGCAAGGTAGCTATGAGCTTGTAAAACGCATTTTATATCAGATAGCTTTAAGACTTGGTCACAAAGTATGTAACTGTAGCTTTAAAGGGCAATGTACATAGGTGTAAAGTAACGTAAGTAATAAAATATTTGAAGTAAGCTTGTGTTTGTCTGCATCCCCGCATGCCGCACTATTGCGATGTGTTTACAGCATGAGTTTATACAACGTGTTACAAAAAAACAGCTGTTTCATACATTTTGATATTTTCGTTATTAATTTTTGTATGAAACAGCTGATTTTATTTCGCGATTTCAGAGTTGGTGCAATAGTAAAAGTTGTTCAGTTTGATGATCCCTATCTACCATATTCGCATTAGGGGTATTTTTGTAACACGTTGTATAAAAAATTAAGTACTAAATATTACATTCGCATTCGGCAGTAGCCAGCCTTTCTATTGTCTAATTTTCAAAATCTATCTCAATCGCTTGCATTTGGCAGATGGATGTGAGACATTGCTGCATTTCTTTGGTTCGTTTTTATTTGTGCCAAAAAGATGCATCAATGTATCACATCCTGAAAGCGATTGCGATAGATTTTGAAATTAGACAATTAGCCCCCAGGTTTTTTACTGATATTTGCTAGAGACTTTATCTATTAGTTTTTATTTTTACTTTAAAATGTTTGTTTTCAATTTTTCACAAAATGTTTGCAAAATAAATGTCTGTTCATAAAATATATAACAAAGTAAGTATGTTTTTTATGTTATTATTATGTAACAAATTTGCATGTGCTATTCACTCAAATATTCGTTTGTGCCTGTTTTGTTACTAACACGGATTGTGATTGTCGTTGAGTATTATCAACAAATTACATGACGAAAACAAATCGAAGTATCAGCTTCACATTTCATGCCAAAACAATTTACTATGTTACCGTACAATCACCAACCAAATACAGTCGAAACTCCATTTCACAATGCAAATTATATATTATGAATATCATTTGTTAATTAAAATTATCGATATTAGCCTGAGAAATACAAACATTAAGCAACTGAAAAATTAATCAAAACCATCACATTACAACATTTCTAAACCGTCATTCGACCCTTTCTGACCCGTGGAACACCTGCGTGGTTCGCCTAGGTGTTCCACGGTTAACTTTCTATGCCCTTGGTTCACCTAGATGGTCCACTGTTAACTTTCTGTACCCCTGGTTCACCTAAGTAGTCCACTATTAACTTTCTGTACCCCTGGTTCACCTAACCATTTTTGACACTTACAATGAAAATTAAATTTCATAAACACCCACTGTTTACATAACTATTGGGTAGACCACGGGTACAAAAAGGTTGCCGTGGAACACCTAGGCGAACCACGCAGGTGTTCCACGGGTCAGAAAGGCATTCGACCACCACCTTCAATCAGATTCACACGGTACATACATACACACAAGGGTGACATTACTTACAGTATCGTATTTGATTGTCGTGTCGTGCGCTTGGTAACGCTTGCACTAACACAGAGAGGGCGCGGGCGTGGGCACGCCGCCCGCGTCGCCGGGCGCGGCGCGGCGCGCGCGCGACGACGACGTGTTCCTGCGGCTGGCCGGCGCGCCGGACAGCTCGCCGCAGGGGACCGTCAGGGAGGTGCCACTCAAGGTATACATTTCGCCACTTACATAACAACACCGCGTAAGACGAAAATGGCCATATGACGTTTTATACCTAGCTATTATTATAGCTATTATTGGCGCGCATCCAATGATGTTACTCAAAATTTCTAAATAAGTCAATCACAGCACTTATCGGAAAAAAACTGGTAGTGTTACAACCGCGCAGTCGACGACTCGTGCGATTTTACACTATTGCCGCCATACTGTCAGGTGTTGATGTGAGACCGTGCGTAAATCAGTTTTTTGTCTCTTAAAAACTTAACAAATATGACTTGCGCGGTGTTGTTATGTAAAACTATTTGTAATGTAACTGTGATCCGTTAAAAAAAATAGTAATTTGATTCTGCTTAAATTTGATGGAAATATGCCCTTATCTTTGGTAGCTATCAGAATCATTCAGGGAAAAAAAATGTTTGTAACTCATAAATGTTAATCACCATCAGGAGTATTGTTTCGAAATCCTTCAGGAGTGATTTATTTATACACAAACTAGATATCAATCAAAAGGATAGCTAGACGAAAAAAACCGAGGAGTACGTATATGGCTGAAGCTATCAATTAATATCATAGCTGTCGTTTTATTTATATTTATATGAGACTAATTGAGTGTCAATACACTCGCATGTATCACCATCATGTATCCTTGGGAACAGAGGATAAGCGGGGGCATAGCGGGCGGCGTGCCGTGGCTGTGTTGCACGCACGTGTGCGAGGGGCACGCGGGCGCGGCGCTCTCTCTCGCCGCTACCACACACCTCCTCTACAGTGGCGGAGTCGGTGAGTTCATTAGTTCTCAGACCATTGGTTCATGATTCTGTATACGTGAAGGGTTTTTTTCACGTCCCGGACGGAACGGGGTGATTTCTTGACATTGTTCAATCGTTGCATGTAAAAATATAATAACAAATATACTTGACGAGAACACGGACGGGACGGGGAAATGTATGGTGCACGCACAAGCACGTCCCCTTCCGAGATATTTTCCCGTCACGAACACAGCTTCCTTTTGTAAACTTTAAATAGCATACCTTTCTCGGTTTTCTAACGAAATTTTAACTACTAAACACTAGAAAATCAACGATGAAATAAATCAGCAATAAGTTAATATCAATGAGCTATAGCACTGTGTTTCCCGGTGGTTGGTCCACATTGGCATTGAAGTCCGGATTCATAAACGGCTCTCAACGTTGAGAGCTATCTTGAGATCATACTTGAGATGTTCTTCTTATGCCGGGTCCATAGCGCGTGTTTTGCTCTACCCAACCAACAAAAAAAACCGTGTGTGGTGTGTGTGTGAGTGCACTGTGTGTAAAAAACATACTTCTGTAGTGTGAGTTAGTGTAAGGTCAGTTTTTGTTTAAAAGTGTACTTAGAGGTTAAGTTCCGAATATGAGGATTCTGAATGTTGAGATGTATTGTTGATTGTGTAGGGCAAAACATGTGCTATGGACCCGGCATTATAGGAACAGCATCTCAGGTGTGATCTCCAGAAGTCTCTCAACGTTGAGAGCGGTTTATAAATATGTGACGTTGTCCAGACCGCACGGTTCGTGGATGGGACCTGTCGGCGGGCGTGGAGGCGTGGCGCGGGTGGTGCGGCGGCGCGGTGAGCGCGCTGTCGGCAGGGGACACGGGGGACGACGCCGGCGGGCGCCTGCTGCTCGCCGCCGCCGGCGCCGCGGTCAGGGTGTTCGACGTGAGGACGCGCGCGCCGGTCAACACTCTCTGGTAACTACTCATGCGCAACACCAACTAGCATCCTTTTGTTTTGAATTTTTAAGGCGCCATTATATGCAACACTAGCGCCACTCCGGCAAAAAAGTACCGTGTAAATACACAGTTTAATAAAAATCCAAGCTGATGGTCCCCTCGCAAAATATCAATTGTTATTTATGAACACACAAACTCAGTGACAATAATGGTCTGTCTTCGTTCGCATTTTTACGTCCGTTACGTTACAACTGTTTCCGGTAAAAGTCCCTAAATTAAATAAAGAATAAAAAAAAACTGTTTCCGTCGAAGTCGTCAAGAATCAACGACGACCGGCTCGCCGCTCACTGTGAACAGTGTGAACCATGTTTCAGAGTGCCATAAAGAGATAACGCTAATGGAAAAGTGTCGTGCAAGGCGGGCTAATGTAGCTCAACTCAATAATTATTAATAATTGTTATACAAGCATGGTCTAATAAAGTGTGTTGATACAGGTCGTCGGGCGCGACGGGCGCGGCGCGTGGAGTGGGCGAGGTAGCGGTGACTGCGCTCGCGCTCGCGCACTACCAGCGACTGTACACCGCCGCCGGCGACAAGCTACGCCTGTGGGACCTGCGCATGTATGTCTAGTCTGTTTATCTTCTCTTAAAGTGTTTGACAGTTGTCATACGTCTCTTAAACTTTAATCGTTATTTAAAACTGTGTTGTCCCATGTATTAAATTATCATTATTAATTATCGACTGCGCTCGCGCTCGCGCACTACCAGCGACTGTACACCGCCGCCGGCGACAAGCTACGCCTGTGGGACCTGCGCATGTATGTCTAGTCTGTTTATCTTCTCTTAAAGTGTTTGACAGTTGTCATACGTCTCTTAAACTTTAATCGTTATTTAAAACTGTGTTGTCCCATGTATTAAATTATCATTATTAATTATCGACTGCGCTCGCGCTCGCGCACTACCAGCGACTGTACACCGCCGCCGGCGACAAGCTACGCCTGTGGGACCTGCGCATGTATGTCTAGTCTGTTTATCTTCTCTTAAAGTGTTTGACAGTTGTCATACGTCTCTTAAACTTTAATCGTTATTTAAAACTGTGTTGTCCCATGTATTAAATTATCATTATTAATTATCAACTTTTTGCGTAATCTGTGTGTGAAAAACAATTGGTTTTATTTTAAAAATAAATATTTGAATAAAGAGTTACGTGAAGATTGTTTGTTTACCAAATAGGACAAGTAAAGATAAATAGACTATACTTACTGATATTACGTAGGTATAAGAGAAATAGAAACTTTATAGGATCACATTTTTGTCCATCTTCTTTCTGTTGGTCTGTTGTCAAGAAGCCTTTTTCTCAGGATCGAGTGGATATATCATGTTGACCTTATCAAATACTTAAGGTATTCAATTCACGGATACAATCTGTGAAAAATCAAGCTTGTGTCAAATAAATCAACAAATTCGAACTTATGTCCCATTTTTTTAGTCTAGACCTGGCATGCGTTGCGTTGCGATGCCAACTAACATTCATTATTTTTACGCATAGGGGGCGAACTTAGACATTAATTTTTCTATTTATAGAAGGTAATCTTACAGACATTTATTCTTTTTACGCATAGAGGGCAAACTTACAGACATGTCTGTGCAATCACTCACCAAAAACTTTCTCATTTGGTCAACTTGTATACTGTTGTACAGGATGGAGTGTGTGAGCAAGGTGTGGTCGGGGCACGCGGCGGCGGTGATGTGCCTGGCGCTGGGGCGCGGCGCGGGGGACCTGCTCGCTACCGGCTCGAAGGACCACTACGTGCGCACGCTGGACATGCTGCCGCAGGACACAGGTCAGTGTGAGCAAGGTGTGGTCGGGGCACGCGGCGGCGGTGATGTGCCTGGCGCTGGGGCGCGGCGCGGGGGACCTGCTCGCTACCGGGTCGAAGGACCACTACGTGCGCACGCTGGACATGCTGCCGCAGGACACAGGTCAGTGTGAGCAAGGTGTGGTCGGGGCACGCGGCGGCGGTGATGTGCCTGGCGCTGGGGCGCGGCGCGGGGGACCTGCTCGCTACCGGCTCGAAGGACCACTACGTGCGCACGCTGGACATGCTGCCGCAGGACACAGGTCAGTGTGAGCAAGGTGTGGTCGGGGCACGCGGCGGCGGTGATGTGCCTGGCGCTGGGGCGCGGCGCGGGGGACCTGCTCGCTACCGGCTCGAAGGACCACTACGTGCGCACGCTGGACATGCTGCCGCAGGACACAGGTCAGTGTGAGCAAGGTGTGGTCGGGGCACGCGGCGGCGGTGATGTGCCTGGCGCTGGGGCGCGGCGCGGGGGACCTGCTCGCTACCGGCTCGAAGGACCACTACGTGCGCACGCTGGACATGCTGCCGCAGGACACAGGTCAGTGTGAGCAAGGTGTGGTCGGGGCACGCGGCGGCGGTGATGTGCCTGGCGCTGGGGCGCGGCGCGGGGGACCTGCTCGCTACCGGCTCGAAGGACCACTACGTTCGCACGCTGGACATGCTGCCGCAGGACACAGGTCAGTGTGAGCAAGGTGTGGTCGGGGATGTGGGGCGTTCGCGTTAGAGTATATATTCTGTGGCGCGGGGGACCTGCCTTTATATTGTCTAATTTCAAAATCTATCGCAATCGCTTTCAAGATGTAATACATTGATGCTTCTTTTTGGCAAAAATAAAAACTTACCAAAGAAATGCAGCAATGTGTCACATCCATCTGTCAAATGAAAGCGATTGCGATAGATTTTGAAATTAGACAATTAGCCCCCTGCTCGCTACCGGGTCAAAGGACAACTACGTGCGCGGTCCAGCGGTCTAATGTATAATTAGCGTTTGTGTGTGTGTGTACAGGGGGCTGGGAAGCGTGCAACCGTCGCTTGCTAGAGCCGCCGCACTATGATGGAGTGCAGGCGCTGGCGATGGGCGGCGGCGGCGTGCTGTACAGCGCGTCGCGCGACACTAGCCTCAAGCGCTGGAGCCTGCGCGACGGCACGCTCACGCACGTGAGTACAGATCGATTTATCTGTCAACATACGTAAATCAATACCAGAGCGTGACGTCATCCTATGAAACTTAACTGTAAGTGTCGTAGGATGACATCACGCCTTTAATACATTGTCAGATTTATCGCGTTTTATGCTTTAAGAACAATATTGCTTTCCGACTAGTGTTACCCTTGAATTTGTTTGAATATAATATCTTGTGACCTGATTTCTATTTATTAGTATTTTCCATTTAAAAATAAATGAAATGAAGTTTTTGATATTATGTCACTTTCTTGTCCGGTTTCCACTTCTTGCCACATAACATACGAGTCTGGTCAACGAAAGAGGAGATTGAAATGGCGGCGCCACTTTCCCTGTTAAATTAACGTTAAGAGGTTAAGTTATTGGAAATTAAACTCTAAAATAGGGCGCAAAATTAGTTCCATTTCCAACCGAGTCTCATCTTTCGTTGAGCAAACTAACTCATTGTATCGGTTCTCGGTCAACATTTGGTTCGGCTTTGGAATGCCAGCAAAAGTACAGTTCCAACGTACGTTCCAGAGCCAAATGAACGCGCACAAGGGGTGGGTGACGGGCGTGGTGGTGGGCGCGGGCGGCGCGCGCGTGGTGTCGGCGGGGCGCGACGCGCGCGCGTGCGCGTGGGACGCGGCGCTGCGCCCGCTGGCGCCGCCCGCCGCGCTCGCCGACGCGCCGCACGCCCTGCGCGCGCACCCCGCCCATCCGCACATGATGTACACCGCCGGCAAGTCAGTATCACCACCAAATTTTTACCAAATTTTAAACATTTGGTTCCCGCCGTGGGGTGGTTGATTACAAGCAACTTTTACTATGGGGTAAACTCTCCTCCTCGCAAAAAAATTTGCTGTTCCATACAAAAGTGCAGTACCTACTCGACCTTAATGTATGGAACAGCTATTATTTTTTTGCGAAGAGAGTTGACCCTATAGTAAAAGTTGCTTGTAATCATGAGTGGAACCACCCTAGCGCGGGAACCAAATGATTAAAGTTTCAGCGTGTATAAATATCGTAGTATCATTGAATTAAACGCACTTTCGGAATTAAACGAGCGATGGTAAAAAAACTTATATAATACTGTGGTATCACACTACTTGACTAAACTCACTACGTCACACTAGACCGCTTTGAATACAACGGATTACACGTGCAATAGAATTGCGGTAAATTCTTATATGTATTTTACAAATAAAGCATTTATACTGATTACAGAAAAAGTAATAATGAAAAAAAAATACTGAAAGAATAAAAATAATAATGATGTTATGGCTGATGACAATATTTTTTTTTTTCATTCTGTGTAATCTATCTCTGACATCGCGGTTGTGATCAGGGCGATCATGCGTAGTAATTAAAACTTGTAACCTTTCTTGACACATAATTAGCTACTAAATTATTGTCAATTAAATGACTACTATGAATCAATTAGTATTACGCTTTAAAATTGAGTGAAATTCTCAACTGAAATTCTACTATAGGTATTACGATCCGTACAGTAGTGCAGTGAAATGTACTAATACAATCACAATTTAAACTATTGTAAATTAAAAATGCATTTATCTCAGAACAAGCAGTGCATCTCTCAACGCGTCAGAGTCTTAATAGCTTTAGAGGGCAGCTAGGATCGCTCGGTTGCGATAGTTTCGAAACATGCCTTTATGTAGAGGCTTTTGCCTCACTACCCTAACTTATTTTACAAACCAAGCTAGTTTGGGACTGCGCCCACGACGCCCGCCTCCCGAACTCATTCGTTTCACAACTGTACGGATTGTAAAACTGGTGTGTATTAGTTGGTATATAACTAAATTGTAATAATTCGAGGGAACAATGTGGTGTTTAACGTGCGAGTGTGTTGCAGCGGCGGCGAGGTGCGCGCGTGGAGAGTGTGCCTGGAATAAGCGCCGAGACAGTACGCATACTTAGCTACTACACCTTGTACAGTCAACCACACCGACGCTACGGTGTTGCTACCTATCAAAACGCATATTTAATATAGAATTTATTATTCAGAACTTTAATCCATTCACGTGGAGAGAATAGTGACGGAATCGTTTTGCGTCGACACTGGCACCGATCAATCAGACCCCCTAGCCAACGTAACATTTGCAAATCTTCGTTATCGCTTGGCTATCGAAAGCCAAGCGATAACGAAGATTTGCTGTTGACATAAGGTTTCGTTAATAATCGAATTTTATAACGTCAAATGTATATATGTTTTGAAGCAAAACGATAACGAAAATATGCAAATGTTACTTTGGATACGGCAGGTCGGAAAAAATATAGTGGACTTCCTGATTGGTCCGTGTCAGGGTTCCGTTATGAAGTCATTATTTTCTCAACGCGATAAGACTAACACGTTCATTACCCTTCAGTTTTAAAATAATAACTACCATCGACACCTGCTGTTGACAGTATGAATCGCACACGTTCGAATCCTTAGTATACCGCATTGACATGGTATTTTATATTGGCATTGGGATATGTTCAACATTTGAATATTCTCGGAGTAAATTGGTGTTGCTCTTCCATATTAAGCTACATTCGCATTCTTCAGAAAAAGGAATCTAACTTTGTGTCATGTTACCTTATCTGGCATAGCATCTCCTTGTGTCGGCTGCCTGGCAATAACATCCATTTTTTGACACGAAAAACCATAGAAATATAAACATTGTATTTAGATAAAAGTTAGAAACCATCTCTAGAGATATGCTTATAGGCTTGGACTGTCTTGTTAAAATCCTAAAAATATTCCATTTAAATTATACGTATCTTTATTTTTCAACGTTTGACCACAGTGAGATTTACTGATGCGTCTAACTGAAGAAACAACAGCTTTTTAGAAATACGACTATTTCCTGCAATGCTATAGTCACCATTAGAAAGAAATGTTTCATGTGATTATCCCCATCAAACAAACATATATAAACCTCCGAGTAAGATAAATGCGTCCGGTAAGCTTGCACGCATCGCCGCCGCCTTGCAATCATATCATGCAAAGTGCAAACAACGACCTTATGCACACGACTACACAGTAGCTTTTCTTGTGCTAATCTTTCACCTTCACACGTTCACCACTACTTAGATACGTGGACTAGTGCCCTCAAACTAATAGCTTTCGTTGTAGTGACGACTAATACGTGTATACAATGCGATTAAATTAACTATGTACAACAGAAGTGATCAAAGTCAGAGCGCTTCCGGTACAAAACGAAGTATTGTAAAATTTACTCTTTGCCATACATTATCGAGTGAAGTTGCCGCTTCTGTTGTACATAGTTAAATTAATCGCATTGTATCTATCTACTTATATTTATATTTGGCTACAAAATTTTAAGCTTTCGTTGTAGTTTGTAAAGTCTGTCTATCCTTACTTGTCTTATATGGTAAAACAATCTTTATTGAAATAACCATTTATAAAATACAACAAATGGTTTTCCACACATAGATTACGAAATAAATTGTTAATGATAAATAACAATTTCATAGAGTTACTAACATATTTTTAATTAACGATTTAAGTTTAAAAGACGTATGACAACTGTCAAAAACTGTTTACTTAAGACAAGTAAGGATAGATAGACTTTAGTAACTTTTATCTTCGCAAACTAATTCACTATTCTATGTGGCTGCGTTGCGTAGTAACTTATTATAGTCCATTCGCGTTAGTAAAATGTCGAGATTTTGCGCCGACACTGACAAATCGTGTCGCAAATAAAAATGTAAATTTGTGATTGTTCGGTGTCAGTGACGGGCGGGCAACAATGACGCACTGGGTTCATACTAACGAACTAATAATAAGCAATTTAATTTAATGTAATTTAATTTATAAGTACATAAATATTGCTTTCCATGGTTAAAATTTATTCTCTATGGTGATCGATGACCTAGCAATTAGTCTGTTGGAATGCACCCACTGCTTTTGTAGTGTGCAAACAGATAAGCGGCGGCGCGAAGAGAATCCACTCTTTCTCTGTTTTACTACTAGCATAAAGAGAAATGGAGCGGATCCGCTCCGCCCCGCTTTTACTGTGTGAACACCTTGTGAAAACTTAACGCGAATGCGCTGTACAGGATTCTACTATTTGGATATGTTTATAACCGGGCTGGTGTTGCAGTGACGGGCGCGTGCGTTGTTTGCGAATGCGGCTCCCGCGGTGACCCCCAATGCCATCGAACGGGGACAGGTCTCCCCGCAGCCGCCCCGGCTCCCCCCGCCTCACCCCCGCGGGCCCGCGCACCACCTCTTCACCCCGCACCGCGCCCCCCTCGCCCCGACACCGACGCGCTTGGAGGTGACCGTCCGGAGACGATGAGTATACTTACTTGCATCGTACATTTGACTCGACATCTGTAGTCGCTTGTTACTTATAATCTTTGTAAATGGTGATTTGAAATACGACCCCGAATTGACGAATCGGTTAGATCTCACGCGATTGCTCAAAATTCAAAACAAAATGTGTCTTGGAAGTTCGTGGCGGCTCGATCGTTTCTGTTGCAAGAATTTTAACTGTAGAAAACGATATCGTCTCATTTTATTGTACGTGTAAGAATGAACTAGTATTGTTATTAAGATTTTTAAGGAAAGTTATGAAAGCGAAAGCTCTTTGCTAGTAGCGTGTGAGAGTTATGTAGGTCCAATCTCATTAAATTTAGTGTAACTTCACCAGTATACTGCTAGTTTCGCAACTATGGCCTTCATTCGATAATAAGATTATACAATTATTAAACGGAGCTATCATTAGTTAGGTACATGGAATATTTAAGCGTAGTTGACTCGACCACCAGTAAATCCATTGTCAGTCCAAATCGATAATAAAGAATAAGTTTGAATCTTACATTACGATCAAATATCAGCATTACAAAATAATTTATAAATAAAAAAATATTAAAGAATATCTATGTTAAACATGTGGTCGTTTACAATTAACAAAGACGCAATTATATAGTAATTAAGTCGTGATTATTAGCTTAGCAGCTTTAGTTCCTGTGATTATTTCAAGAGTACCTAGTAGAATGATAGAAAGCCAATGCCTTATTGCCAAATCGTGCGCACAATTTAACAGCATTGTCTCAAATTAATGTGACTAAAAGACAATGCAAATGTTTTTTTCGACTGATTGATAAAGTATCGCTGGGTAGTAACTAAGTCATATAAAAACAGTACTGAAGTCTACTCAGTGCTACTGTAGACTAAAATAGAACAGTATCACAAATAGAAGAAACTGTGATTAATTGAATGATTACACAAAATATTTTTATACATTCCTGTGCTACGGGTAGACTTGAATCCTTTCCAGTATCATACAATCACGTAAAAGTAGTTAGTTGTGAGTAAAATTTGTCAAATTTTATAGATTTGAATTTTAATAAAGACTCTACTAATGTCCAAATATTAACGTAGTTTTAGATAGGCTATGAGTCTTAGTCGAGTTATAACAGATTTTTATTATTTCGTTGTTTTGAATTTATTTTATCTTATTTTAATCAAATAAAAACAGGTATATCATGTCAGTATTAATGCTATGTTTAGGTTTACGAACGTTTATAGTTACGAGGATTCTTTACAAACTTATTAATTTAGCAATACGATTTAATGCATTTTAATAACTAAGCTAGCGAGGCTATAGTAACGTGGCGGTGAATGGCTCTTTTTTAGCTTTAAAACGACGATGTAGCAATTTTTCCTTTGTTGTGACCCCAATTACCTATAGCAAATTTGTAACTAACATACTATATTAATGATAATTAACCCATTAACGGGAGACGTGATTTTATTCAGGCATATTTCGAATTACGTTTTTTTATACTCGTATAATAGACGTCTAGCAGCTAGTCATATTGTGAATGTGTGTTTGTTTCGTTCTATCGAATGTATATTTTTCATTAAAAAAACTGAATAGAAACAGTAATAACCTAAGAAAAAATCTTTAGTTATTTATTTTTTTTATCAGTTTTCGAAGCTCTCTTTAATTTCAATCTAGTGATTTATTTGACATGTTTTTTTATCTATTGGTAGTCGATGTATTTTTTAGAAAATTTTATACTCTAATTGCGTGAAATGAATTAAATTACCTAATTTTTAGATCAACTATGTCATCGCAAAGATAAATAATAAAATGCACCTATCGAATACTTGTTATATTTAGTTTGAACATGGGATCTACATTAGGTTTCGGACTAAATTTTCTAGGTGTATTTTCAATTAATCGTGCAGATTAAAATGATTATATAAAACTTTTATTATTTTATATGTTACTGTGTTTTTTATTTAGGAACGAATTTTATTGTTTTATTCACCTATTTTAATTTATACAATAACCATGGAATTTTAAATAAAAATTTACTCATATATAAAGTCTTTTCTTCAAACTTCATATCTTAGTAAGTAAATTTCCAGTCCTTAAGGGGCCGTACAACGCTAAATACACATCTTTGAACAAATATTTGACACAGTATTACTTACCTACCGAATTTATCGGTCCCAAAAATTATAGTACTGTTGTGATTGACAGCAACATGATAGCTAAAACTGTTCTCGATAGAAAAAAATCCAATTTTGTAGCTTTTGATGTGCCAACCAATAATAAACATATAATCTTAAGACTATGATCAAAAAGAAACCTTAACTAGCTTTCTAGTTTGTGATTGTCAGTTTTCCAAAATAAAAAATAGTTTTGCAGTTATTAATTAAAAACGATAAAATTGACAATAACTTCGATAACTTTTGTATGAAAATGGCTTAGCGTTGTACGGCTCCTTAGCCCCTATTCCTTTACAGTTCAAACGAAACAAAAGTTGTATATAAATTGATATATTTACAGTTACAGTGGAGATGGTTCTATCAGTACTTATATTTGGCATGTTTAGCGTGTTTTCTGTGGTGGTGTCCGGGCGGCGTGGCGGGCGACCGCCGCCGCCTCTCTCGTTCTCTGTCCCTCTCCCGCTCACGCTCTCTCTCTCTTTCCCTTTCTCTTTCTCGCTCGCGTTCTCGTGATCTCTCTCGTTCCCGTTCCCTTTCGCGTGATCGTGACCTCGAGCGCGATTTTCTCTCCCTGTGGAAATATTATTGAAATTGTAAGTCACAAGGAATTTAAAAATAAATAAACATTAATTTTCTCACGTTTTTTTTGAGTAAATTATAAAAGTATATAAAGCAAAACGTACGGATGTCGCGACCGCTTCGGAGGTGGAGACAGCGACGGTTCTCGTGATTTCTTCGATTTCTTGGATGTGGTGCTAAAAGAAATAAAAGATTTACGTATTTTTTGTCCAAGCGTCTCCATACTAATAAATAAATAGCTTCCTACGTGAATATGTATACAGCGAAATCGCGATCGAACGCAGAATCGTCAAAACGGCCTCCCTATAATCGCAAAAATGTTTACCACAGTTACTAAACTTTGATCAAGAATACCCTAGTTAACTTACATAAAGTGTAATTGCGCTCCCCGTACCAATGTAACCAATTACTCAACAAAAGCAAGAGAGAAATCTATGAACCGTATTGCTTAACATAGGTAAACAAACGTACCGTGGTACAAAGCGTCCTTGACTGGAAATTCTTCCCTGAGTTGCATACCTTTGCGCAAGCACTTTTCGAAACAAAAGTACTTGCTTGAATTATTATAACGCTTCAAAGAACTAAATCAGCACGCAAATATGGCACAAACTGACATACAAAATGAGTAAATGAAACAAAACGACCTACAGTGTTTATAAGTTAAAAAACTAATTTATGCCTTATCAGCTAACTCTTCCCTGAGTTGCATACCTTTGCGCATGCACTTTTCGAAACAAAAGTACTTGCTTGACTTATTATAACGCTTCAACGAACTAAATCAGCACGCAAATATGGCACAAACTGACATACAAAATGAGTAAATGAAAAAAAACGACCTACAGTGTTTATAAGTTAAAAAACTAATTTATGCCTTATTAGCTAACTCTTCCCTGAGTTGCATACCTTTGCGCATGCACTTTTCGAAACAAAAGTACTTGCTTGACTTATTATAACGCTTCAACGAACTAAATCAGCACGCAAATGTGGCACAAACTGACATACAAAATGAGTAAATGAAAAAAAACGACCTACAGTGTTTATAAGTTTAAAACTAATTTATGCCTTATCAGCTAACTCTTATGCTACTGCTCCACCTGCGTTAGCGTTAGTGGCAATGTTCAACTACGCTTTAGCTAAGGCGTTAAGTAAATTTAGTACTGTCGTTTGTAAATTAACACTGTTAAGTATTGGCCACATCTGCGTAACGCCTAGATTAACGCTTTAAGCTATGCGTTAAGACGCAGGTGGAGCCGTAGCATTAAAGTGCAGTTTTGTTTGTATATGCTCCTAGTTTGAAAGTGTGGCGTTATTCCATGATGCCGTATTGGAGACTTCTGACCGGACATTTAGGGTATTCTTGATCTAAGTTGCTAAAAGTACAGGTGCCGGCACAAATTCTGAGCGGTGAGACAAATTGGAGGGTTCGCAGTCGTCCCTCATCACGTCCCCTGCCAATGAAACCTAATTTATTTATAAAAAATACTTCTGTGCATTAAATGTCACCCGCACCGCTCACGATCCGTGCCGATGCCTGTATAATTTCCGCTATAACCCATGAGGGTGGGTTATTCGTCAAAGGCGTATAACACGGTCACAAAATGTATTGACCTGGTGGCGATAATCAACGTTGTTTTATAGTGTGAAAAAAGCATCACAAAGTAAAGAACAAAAGCTCACTTCTCCAAATTATGAATTTGTGATTTATTTTTCGAAGCGGCTAAGGGCGAAGCGGGAGGGAATCCCATCAGTGAGGTCCACAGACATTGTGACCGTGTTAGTAGTGTAGTATGTAGTGTGTAGTGAGAAGAACCGATGGGGCGGGGCGGTTCTGGAATGGCTCGCGCGCACCGGACGACGCTCCGTGGGTAGGTGGACCGACGTGAGGGTGCGCCGCGGGATGCGGGCCAAGCAGGACCGAGCGTCGTGGCTGGGGCAGGCCTATACCCAGCAGTGAGTGTAGTGCGGCTGATAATGATGACGATGATGAGTAGTGTAGCATACTCACGAGTAGGCGTCCTCGTCGGGCGAGCGGCGGCGCGGCTCGGGTGACGCGCGCGCCTCCTCAGCTTCCCGCGCTGCCCGAGCTGCCCGAGCTTCCTTCGCCGCCTGCAATACAACTACTTATTTGAGAATAGTGATCTTTAGACCCTATACACTTATACAGCCGTTGTAGCATGACTTGTCGATATAAATATAATTTAAAAAAACATCCCAATGTCTTTTACTTAGCTGTCACATGTAGGCATACTTTTTACGGATTCGTCAGACTATCCCTACAGAAGTAGAGTGACACGTATTTAATATTCCACTCGAATAGACGGACAAAGTTCTCTTGGCGGCGACACCAAAAGTGACATGAGCCAGTGTTTGTAAATTTGTAAACGTGTGCGTTAATTTTAGAGATGCCCTTTAAGTCCATTTTAGGTTGTCGATAACCATAATGTATTGCCCTAATAAATAAAACACAAACAAGATTTAATCATTGTAATAAACCATGTAAACGCTCACTGGAAAGGTACTAAAACCAGGGCTCTGTCACTCCGCGCGCGAGTCTGAAGCGCTCGGCGTCCTCTAAGAGGACAGATTTCATACATCAGAAAAGATAAGACCTACGCGATAGAAAGAGAGGCGACTACTATGTGAATGTTTTGGAGCGAAGGGAGCGCTGTGCGACCTGAATTGCACTTTATTGTGTCGGACCAAGAGTCGCAATTTATTTAAACGATGTTGCGGAGTGCAACTTCTGTACGCTAATACTATTATCTATTCTGTGCTTAAACTACTAAAGCACTCGCATTCGAGTCGACTCGCACGCTAATAAAATAATCTAATGTAAACCAGCCATTATAGCAAAAAGTTATCAACGATTATTTTTTCATTTGTACCCCAGAGTCCAGAGTACGGTTCTAGGGTTAAAAGCAGCTTTAAATAAAACTACTATCAGTGTTCAGAAAGACAAACAAAGTTATATTGGAAATCATCGACATGGGTACCTATCGATATCGATAATTTTTGATCAATCTCAACGTCGTATTTTCTCAAGTTCATGGACATAATATCTTTTTATCTAACAAATAATGTTTAGAAATCAGCCTTTATTTAGGAAATAGGTGGTTAATAGCATGATATTAGTGTATCACTTAGTATGTTTGGGAATATATTCAACTAAAATATGAAATATGAAGATTCATATTTCATATTTTAGTTGATCACCAAGATGATAAAAGACGCTAAATGAAGTCAAACCACGTTCTGCTGTCATTTTCTTTTAACCCTTTCTCGCACATCGCATCAGCCGTAGGAATCGGTTTCTCACTCGCACCATTGTCCGTCTATTCGAGTGGTATATTAAGTTTATGATATACATTGTTTATTTTATTTGTTCGCTAGCAATACGCTGTGTCAAAAGTGTGGCCAAAATTGCATGTCAACTTATGCAAAAAGAACTTGTTTTTTTATAACCTTTAAACTTATTCTTAGAGGAAGATCTTGTCGTAAAATTAAGTTCTTCGTTTTAAATAATTTAGTACAGCGTGCGCAAAATAACTTGGATGTTCTGAACTTCGCGCGGAACGCTGTGCAGTAGACGAGTAGAGGCGTGCGCGGGCGGAAGCACTCGGAACTATGGAACTCGACATATACCCTGCACGAAATATCACTTGCAGTTAACTTGTGAGCCGCAAAGTAATTTTGCGCCTACTGTATTTTTTTTTATTTATTTTTTTATTATGTTCGGAATACCAACAACAGTTTTACATTGCATGGAAACAATTTCTTAAATCTACTTAGCTATTAACAGGTATTCGCATAAGGATTATAAGATGTACATAGACATTAAGCTATTTGCAGAATAGTTTCAGGAGCAAAATAAGTTACAGTTATTACATAGCTTAGGTATTATCATTATCAAATAAGTGACTGAATTAGTCACTTTCAGAGTGGGTGCCGAAAAACCAGAGATAAAAAGTTTTGTTATATATTTGGGTTTAGTCCAAAACAGTTCTAACTCGCTATTGCTTTTTGATAGGTCATTGAAAGAATTACTCGCGCGGATGAAGAAAGAGTTGCGACGATAATTTGTGTTACATCTAGGTATGGCTAAGGGTAGATTACGTCTTATTGGTAGTTTGCGTGGCACCCAGATGTTGACTTGCTTTAATAAAGCAGGGCAATCAATAACACCACCAGCAATTTTTAACAGGCAAATAATGTATGTTGACCTTCTTGATGAGTTTCCGCCGGTAGTGCGCGATCTGGTGGTGCGGCGGCAGGCCGGCGCGGCGCGCGCGGCTGCCCGCCTCCAGCTCGTCCGCGTACTTCACCACGCGCACCTCGATGTCGCGGAGCGTCTCGCGCGACAGCAGCTGCTCGTCGCCGCTATATTATTAAGCACTTTTTAATAAGCAATTTTTGCATCAAAATTGTCCTAAAACGTCATTTAACTAAGTAAGGGTCCATTATAGGAAAACATGGTTTGCGCTGGCCATATTTTTATAAAACGTAAAGTTGTTGCTACAAAAAAACATACGACAAGCTAAAGATATTCTCTAGTAGATATATTAGTATTAAATTGCGTATGAACCTCACAGATGATTGTAAAAAAATCAGAACATCATTAAAAGCGCTTGCGTAGGTTCTTATTTTTGGCGTAAATAATAGCGGAAACGTATTGAATTTTACATCAAAATACACTCTAACGTACTGTGAACTAGTTTCAATAACTTTTAATCAACAAAGATAATAGTGATCAAAATCAAATCAAATCAAATCAAATATTTATTTCAACAACTTAGGTAAGTTTACAATATATTGTGGCCGGAGTTTCCTTTTAAGCAAATAGCTTGCTTGTACTAGGAGACTCCGCTCTTCCTTAAAAATACGTAGGTAAACCTATTTTTACATGAAATAAAAGCTTGAGAATTGAATAAACCTATTTCCACATTATAAAACACTATAAAAACGATAATAAACGTTTGTGTTTGTGTGTGTGTGTGTGTGTGTGTGTGTGTATGTGCGTGTGTGTCATACATACATCAATTAATAATACACTCGACGTCTTCGTAACTCAGTGTTTTTAGCCATTCTATCAAGGCAACTTTGGCTTTACACTGTGTCAGGGGATAGATATTTAAAGTTTTATTTACTTTATTGTAAAGGGAGGATGACATATTGTTAAATTGACGTTTGGCAAATTTTGATTTAAGTTGTGGCAGTAGTGCAACATTGTGTTTCCTCCTTTTGGAGAGTATGCTTGGGTCATATGAAAGGGATTTATGTTTTCTCAAAACAACGTTCAACAAATACAGCTTCCTCACTGATAAGACATCACTCATCTTATATAGAGTATCAGTAGGGAATCTATATGGCTTAAAAAACATTACCTTTAGTAACGCTCTGTGTGCCCTTTCCAAGTCCAAAAATCTCGTTTTAGTGGCACTCCCCCACACCGATATACAGTACGCAAGAATCGATTGGACCAATGAGCTGTATGTTTGATACAAAAGGCTTCTAGTAGCCACGTGCCGCAGCGTTTTAAATGTCCACATTAATTTCCTTATCCTGCCGATCATAACTTCGATATGGTAGTGCCAGGATAAGCGCTGGTCAATTATGACGCCTAGATATCTTGCGTGCGCTACTTTTTTTAGTTCAGTACACGAACAGCTAGTGGTGACGCGTTTATCACAATTATGTAGTACAATTTTATAGTTTTCTAAAGGTTGTGTATTATTATATTTGCTAAAGCATATATAGTTACTCTTTAATACATTTAAGGTTAATTTATTTGCATTCAGCCAAGATGCAATTCTTACAAGACCGGCCTCGGTGTAATTTTTCAATTGTTCCCAATTGTTTGCCGAAAAAACAATTGCAGTATCATCTGCATATGAGAATATTTGCCCACTACCATCGAGTTGCATATCGCAGAGGCTATTAATATACGTTAAAAAGAGCGTAGGACCCAGAACACTGCCCTGAGGGACTCCGTAGGTGACAGTAGATTCCGAACTTGTATACATATCTATTTTAACACGGGTACAGCGATTACTAAGGTAGTCTTCCAAAAGCTGCAGAGGAGTACCCCTGATGCCCATATTCTGAAGGTTATTCAGAAGGATTGGCACCGAGACCGTGTCAAAAGCTTTCTTGAGGTCTAAAAAGACAGCTAGACATTTCATGCCAGAGTCAACACTTTTCACTATTTGGGAAGTTAATGCTAAAACTGCATCCTCTGTACACAAGTTTTGCCGAAAACCGAATTGAGAATTTGACAGTAATTTAAAAGTTGTTAAGTATCCTATAAGTCTCGAGTTTATAAGTTTTTCCAATATCTTCGCTATAACAGATAACACCGATATTGGCCTATAGTTAGATGGATCGATCTTACTTCCACCCTTGTACACAGGCGTGATAACAGCTTGTTTGAGACCGCTTGGAAAGATACCCTGCTGAAAACACAAATTTGCTAAATGCACTATTATTGGAACTATTTCTTTATGTGCGAGTTTAAGAAAATGAGTTGGTAATTTGTCCCAGCCAGGTGCGCTATCATTCCGCATAGACATAAGTACAGAATATACCTCCTCAGGATCAGTATCAAAGAGTACAAAAGAAGAGTTATGTGAAGTGACTGATGCGTTTGTGTTAGGAATTATGCCAGGGTTTGTAGCAATATTTTCAGCCAGTATACGCCCAACATTTGCAAAGTATGTATTTACAGTATCTACAGACTCTTGAGGAGATGGTGTGACATCTAGCAGCTCCAAATTCCGTGTTTTTGGTGGCTTACGTTGAGTGATGTTGTTAATAGTCTGCCATAGTTTCTTAGGGTTGCGGATGGCTGTTTTTAATTGATTTTTATCGTAATTACGCTTAAGTTTTTTGATCATATTGTTACAATAATTGCGATACCGTTTATAGGTAATTTTTAGTATTTGATCATCTGGATTTAATTTTAACTTCCGCTGCATATTATTTCTGTTATGGATGCATCGCAAGGCACCTTCAGTTATCCAGGGCTTGAGAACTCGATTATTTCTCGGAATCAATATTCTTATGGTATTGAGGTAGATACTACGCTGAAGCGTGTCTATAAGTCTTAGCGTAATAGTGTTAGGATCAGTAAATGTTTGTAAGTCAGTTAAGTTTTCAGTTCTAAGAAAGTCTAATGCTTTGTCGTAATTAATAATAGTTTTGAATTTTTTTGCCTTAATCATATCGTCATTCATATTTTCCAAATTTGTTAGTTTTAGGAAGACCATGAAATGGTCGGTAATAGAGGTATCTATAACAGAAATGGTTGCAGCATGCTTTCCATTATCTATTTTTAATATAAAATGATCTAGGCAATTTTCCCCTCTTGTCGGTAATAGGTGCCCTGGAAGCATGCCATGTAAAGCTAGCATATTCAAATAGTTTATTCTATTGTTACGTTCTTGTGGGCGCTCGTCTGGCTTAAATATTAAATTAATGTTAATATCACCAGTTATAATAACATTTTTATTAAGTTTTACGGTTTCTAGGTGATTGTTTAATGATTGGATGAAGTCGTCCGCGTTTGTTATCGAAGGAGAGCGGTAAATAGCGATAATGGATAGATTGGCAGTGTCTATCTGAAGACAAGACGCATGAGTTAAGCTTATTTCAGTGATCGACGCTTTATGTTTATCTTTAAGAAAACTAACTACCCCATCAGCTTGATTCAGGTGCTTAGTCGTATAGAATGCCCTATAATGTTTTAGTTGAGGAATGTTTTTATTTGCGTTCAGTCTACACTCACTTAAAATAATCAAATCTACATCAAATCTAAATTGACTAAGGTTAATCTGCAGGTCATCTATATTAGCGTAAATGCTTCTAATATTTTGTGCTACTATTGTGAAGTCAGATTCGATTACTGATGTGAGTTTTATGAAATTTTCTATTTGACATGAAGAGGCCTGGGCAATATCACTATTGTCTATGTTATTCAGATTTATTAGAGAGCTCAACATAATGGTATTTATAAAAACATTTGAGTATCTTTTCAAGTTTCAGGATGCATTTTAAAGTATTAAAGAAAGTTGTTCTTTTTTTATTAGGGTTATAGTATATTATGATTGTGTTAGTGTGGGTGTTATCGGTTTGCCAGGTAGAATATGTGTTTATATTGTTGTATACGAAAAATGATAAGCGTGTGTTAGTTACGTTGTTGTGTGTTTTTGTTGTAAATTTTGTGTATCTGTGTGTACTATGTGTAGTTTTATCAAGCTTCTTAATAATTAACAAAAAACATTTTATGATTATGGAATAAAGGGACAAGAAACAATTAAATTGAAAAATAACTAAAATACTTAGTCACAAAGCTTGCATTAAATTATGTACCTGTGACTCGTTTTTGACCAGTATTACAGGTGAGTTTTCATTTTTCCGAAGGTAGACTCGTCCATACGCCGTCCAACAGAATTTATAACCTTTTGATTTTGCAAGGTCTCGAGCGACGAAGTGAAGTCTTGCACCCTTAGCAGTCAGCTGCTCGGAAATGAAGACGGATGTTTCTTCATTCGAAGTCGCACCCAGGTGCTTTGCTCGTAGTTTTTCTTTATGTTTTATATTAAACATTTTGCACATCTTTAAGACCTCAGTTTTCAGTATCGTTGACGATAGCTCGACTACTATAGGAGTGTTGTTACTACCACCTTTTTTACCCTGCACTCGGTATATATCTTTTATATCCTCATTCTTGATATTACAATTTAGGGTGTTAGAAAGTCGGGACACCATGTTTAAAAGATCTTCCTTTGATTCTTTAGGTAATTTTGGCATGTTTTTTATTTCAATATTAGCCTTGCGGCTTCCACGCTGCAGGTCTTCAATTTTTTCTTCTAGAATTATTATGTAGTCATTATCTTTCTTCGACTGGACTTCAAGTTGTTCTATCTTCTTCTTCAAGTCTTCGTTTTGCGCCATGACAAAAGCCAGGGAACTTTCTATGTTATTATTTGTTTCTTTTATTTCTATTTGTGTGGTGGAAATTTTTGAAAGTTCATCTTTCTGCGCCTTAAATAGCGAAGTTATCATACCTTTAATTTCCGTTTTAAACTCCTTAAGTTCATCCTCGAATCCATGTTCTCGACCCCTCTTTTGCCGTTGGTAAACATAACTTGTCTCCTCTGTGTTAAAAGATTTTATCTTGGCAACATTTGGTTCTGATGTACTTTGTGATTTGTCCAATGGTGGAGATCGTAATACATTTGCCATGACGAAGAATTGATTTGAAATAGACGTGAGAACAAAAACAATTAGCAGAGTGCACTCAACAAAATATTGGACCAAGCCACAGAAGTATAACGCTAACGCTTCCGCTCATGCACTGCGCCAGCTAGCAAGTGGGTGATGCACGCACACATTAACAGTCGTCAAAGCACTCGCGCGCAGTTCGCCCGCAGCGTAGCTCTTCAATTACTGTTGTCACAGTTGTCGTCCTTTTCTGACACCGCTTGGCAATGCTTCTTGTGCGTTATAAGCGCCTGGTACTTCACGAAATTAATTGATTTAAATTTATTCAAAAAGCAATATTTGAGAATTATTTTAACACAAATTCAATACGTCTAATCGCTTTCGCGGTCCGGGGGGAAGAGGGGGAAGAGGATGAGTGATAAAGATAATGATGAAAAAACAATGAAAAACATCGAAAAAGTGCAGAAGTGAGATTATTTTCTTTACTCTTTACATGTACAGAAAAAGACAGACAAATATTTCCGTATAACCGAGCCTTAAGATTAATTATGCTATAAATTGCTAATGAATATAATATTAGAAGAATTTGAAAATTGCAAATTTTACTCAAGTCATTACTTGCTTTTAGGCATAATTAATTTTATAGAGAGAAAAAACAGGATTCAATAAGACACAAAAATGTCTTAATTTTATAGAGAGAAAAAACAGGATTCAATAAGACATTTTTGAGTCTTATTGAATCCTGTTTTTCTCTCTATAAAATTAATTATGCCTATAGCTACGAGAGATTACGTAACATGCTATCACAAAGTATAGCTCACTTACCCATCAGTGGTTTGTGTCGGGGCGACCGGTTCCGGGCGCAGGGGGGGCGGCGGCGGGGTGGGCGGCGTGGGGCGCGGCGGGGGCGCGGGGGGGTCGGCGGAGGGCTCCACGCTCTCCCAGCGCGACGGCACGAAGGCGCCGCCCCCCGGCGGGGAGCGTGCCTCCGAGCCGATCTCTAGGGGCACGCCGTCTATGTCTTCGTCCACTGAAAGATCCCCCAATGTTATTCGAATATATGTCTATGTCTTCGTCCACTAATGCTACAGCTCCACCTGCGTCTTAAGAAGATTGTCAACCACGTGGTCTCCGTACAAACGGCGGCGATAACGTTTCCCACCCTCTAAACCTTAATCTACAGCAATGAATTTTTGGTATGTTTTTGAAATGCCTAAAAACTAGGGCTGTACGTTTTGATTTTTAAAATATTCATTGTAGATTTGAAAATATTGGCACTTCTGTGTTTTGTATGAAATCACTAAAATGCAAATATTTCGAAATCTATTATAGATATTTAAAAAATCAAAACGTACAGCCCTAGTATTTAGGCATTTCAAAAAAATACCAAAAATTAATTACTGTAGGTTAAGGTTTAGAGGGTGGGAAACGTTATCGCCGTTTGTATGGAGACCACGTGGTTGACAATCCCCTTAACGCATAGCTAAAGCGTTAATCTAGGCGTTACGCAGATGTGGCCAAGACTTAACGGTGTTAATTTACACACGACAGTACTAAATTTACTTAATGCCTTAGCTAAAGCGTAGTTGGACATTATCACTAACGTTAACATTAACGCAGGTGGAGCCGTAGCATAAAAGATCCCCCAATGTTATTCGAACTATTGTTATTTTTAGGAAAACATATTTTAATATTAATTAAAGAAAAGAAACAGAAAAAATTAAGTTTTAGTATTTTGTTACCTGCGGAAACAGTTATGAGGATGCAGAAATTTACTATCCACGGCATTACTACAATTAGTGTGCCGAGAAAACATTGTTCGTTTGTAGTTAAAAAGTCGTAAATATAAGTAAAGGTCGTGATTATATAATTTTTTGGCACCCAACATGATAAACAAGTTTTTTTTTATCAAAACCAATTAATCAACTTTTAATTATTTTTCAATACAGTTGCTCGAAAATGTAAGTTTACGATTACAGTCGAGCGTGCGGAAAGTTGATTTTACCGCACGCCGTGCGTTTTTGTTTACGGAGTAGTACAGCGTGCGGAAAGTTGATTTTACCGCACGCCGGCGCCGTGCGTTTTTGTTTACGAACGTTTTTTTTTATTTCTACTAGCTTCCGCCCGCGACTTCATCCGCGTGGACAGTAGAAAAATATTGCAACCAGTTAAAAATGACCCCTTTAGTGTATGAAAGTACTACGGAGAGTTCAAGCTGATTCTCTGGTTCCACCCACCCGAATTTGATGAAACATAGCTTAGATTTTAAGTTGGACCTCAATCTACTAAATTGTGAAAAATCCATCAAAATTCGTTTAGCGGTTTTTGCGTAATTCGCGCACAAATATTTAGAATTTACAGTTTTATTATATGTATAGATTACAATTTCAGCAGTACCTATCATGTTTTCTCGCAAATGTATTGAAAAACGTAGTATGGCACACGGTTGTTAAGGTTTTTTAAAACTCCTTACCAACCTTGTATCATAAACTACTATTATCTACACCCATGCTTTAAATCCTCTGTAAAGGGTTCTGAAATGGTTAGTTTACTGCCATCATTACAATATCCCGAGCGAGAGCTGCTCGTGCAGCGCCGCGCGCCCACGCGCGATGCGTTGCATTATGAAAATCACCACAACATTATAACACTTGCGGATGACATAATGACGAGGTCAAAGACAAAGTCAAAACCTTTATAGAGGATACATATCATGGGTGTAGATAAATATCATGGGGAGTTTTTAATCCATAATTTAATAATTACGTTTTTTAGTTAAGGCGCTGAAGGTAGCATTTATTTTTATTACTCGTAAAACCAAGTCAATATTTAAAAAAAGCTCATGTAATCTGCTATCTCTTAAATTGTTTCTAATATTTTTTGAATAACTCTTTAACAGTTATCATTCATTCTGTAAGTTTTAAAATCCATAATTGCCAAAAGTGGCCACTTTGAGCACTTTGACCACTTTGAGGATTTTAAAACTTACAGAAAGAATGAAAACTGTTGAAGAGATATTCAAAAAATATTAGAGACAATTAAGTAATTTTTACATGAGTTTTTTTTTTAAATATTGACTTGGTTTACGAGTAATAAAAATAAATGCTACCTTCAGCGCCTTAACTAAAAAACGTGACTGACCTGGCACTCCGTCGATGTCGGGCTCTGGCGGCGCGGGCGGCGCGTGGCGGCGCGAGGCGGCCAGCCGGCGCAGCGCCGCGCCGTCCAGCGGGCCCGCGCCGCCGCCCGCCCACTCCGCCGACGACGACGACGCGGGCGACGACCGCCCCGACCCGCCCTCCGACCCCGACACTACGGCCTCGCCCGCTGTCTCATCGCCCTCGGTGGTCTGCTGCGCAAAATATTAATCTTCTCTATCAATTGAACCGAACAAACGTACAAATAGGGGATACTTTTTAAGTTAAGATAATGTTAAGGAACTATGCCAGCCCCAATTATCTCCTATGCAAGCCGAACAAACTAAAGCCGGCGACTGACCTGTAACATTTCGTCGTAACGTAACGTTACGTTACGACAAAATGTTATAGGCCAGTACAGCGAGCCGAGCCGCTCGCTGCGAGCGCCGCGTGCTCCACCGAATTGTCGGTATTTTGGCGAATCCCTTTGAGTGTTAGGTCAGTGCAACCCCAAGCGTCCGTCGTCGCGAGCGCATGTAAATCGGGCATCGGAGTGTCTTTTAGTTTTGAATTTTGTCATTGACGGTAGTTATATTTTAGTAATAATGAAATAATTCAGTAAAATCATAGAATCCAGAAACATGAATTCTTTGTCCGACATTTCGATCCTGACTATTTTCCGTTGCGGAGCACATTCGAGCACAAGGGTACAGGTCAGTCAGGCAATGCCGTAATGTAACACGCTCGCCTCGAATGTTACGTTACGGCAAAATGCTCAGGTAAGGCGAGGGAATATAGATAATGAGAAGCGTCGCCTATCGGACCAAGAACCGTCATTGTCAAATTAATCACATATTGTACACATAAGGGATACATCAGATGTCAGAGAGTTGTAAGACGAGATTTAGATACGAGAAACACCGCCCGAACTAGCACTTTCATCACGCCCTACGGAACCCTCGCGCTGCAGTATGTTATATAGCTGTGAGCTACCTTGTCGATGCCCAGGAACACGTCATTGATGTGCATGAGGAAGTCGGTAGGGTACACGGCCCAGTCGGCCCACGCCTGCAGGATGCGCGTGACTCGCGCGCGGAACCCCTCGCGCTACAGTATGTTATATAGCTGTGAGCTACCTTGTCGATGCCCAGGAACACGTCATTGATGTGCATGAGGAAGTCGGTAGGGTACACGGCCCAGTCGGCCCACGCCTGCAGGATGCGCGTGACTCGCGCGCGGAACCCCTCGCGCTGCAGTCGCGTCGGCAGCGCCATCCATGCAGAATTGCAGTTGCGCATTATCTCTACTAGGCGCTGTTGGAACCTACCAAATAAAATACTTCCGTTAAAGCAATAATTTTTTTAAATAATTCTGTAAATGAAATCTTTTCCATTTTGGTCGTATGGTCTGAAAGATCTGTTGCCATCAAATTCAATGTAATTTAACTGCCTCTGTGGTCTAGTGGTTCGCCCACCCGTGTAGACGCAGGGGTCCCAAATTCGATTACTAAGAGGGGGGTACAATTTGTACTCAGTTTGGTTGGTGGTGGGGCTTATTTCAAGTCCGCCTGGTTAGCTACCACCATCTTATCTAAGTCTGAAGTCATAACAAAAATTTTAAAAATGTTGTGTCGGGCAGTTAAAGGTAAGATAGCCAGTTCTTCAGTGTTGTGGATTCAGGGTGTAGTGCGCTTCCACCTTTGGCTTGATCGTCACGTTGTGCATAAAAAGATATTGATCATACACAAGTACGTACACACCAAGAATTTATAAGTCGCCATTTTGTTGTTATAATCAATTTGAGTACAATAGTATTTCACTGCTAGATAAAATAGTAGTATGTATATTACCTACTAAGGCATTACTTATATTCAAATAGGATATAATCTACTCACGCGCCCCGAAACGCGCTAGCATTAGTAAGCTTGGCGCCCGCATTGTGCAGCACGTCGGACAGCAGGTAGAGCCTGGCGATGCGCTTGTGCGGCGCGGTGGCGGGCCCGGCCAGCGCCTCGGCCGCGCACGCCGCCACCTCGCCCGCCGCCTCCGCGTGCTCCAGGCACCACGCCATCGCCGCGCCCACGCTGTCGCGCGCCGGGGTCAGCCCGCGGATCAGCTCCTCTAAGCGGTCCCGCTGGCTGCACGCACATGGCCGACGTTATAATGATTTCAAGAAAACATTATTAAATTCAAAAAATAAATTATAAGCACTTAATTTTTTTGTTTATTTGGCTACACCTAGTATTAGCCGCGAACAAATCGGCTACACCTAGGATTGACCAACATGTACCAGCTACACCTAGTTTTAGCCGCACTTCGGGTATTAGCCGTAACATAAACAGGGTAATTTTTGGACCCCTTTACAATTTTTGTCAGGTCATTCTATAACAGCAGTACGATCAATTTTACTTTTCCCGACACAAATTGAAATCGTTGTCACTGTTTGCGCATCGTACAGAGGCCGTACTCTTAGCTCTTACAGCAACCTTAAAGTAATGTTGTTATAGGGACAGAGCTATCATCGCGTATAGCGCCATCTCATTTACAACATTGCTTCAATATTACTTTTGACAGTCATGGTAGGGGGGCTGGTGGACCCGCGCGAGCCCGCCACCCGCCTTCCCCCGCTCGCGCCCCGAGCGCGAGGGTGAGCGCACGCGCCTAGATTTTTAGGATATAAAAAGTGGCTGCAAAGGACATCAGGCACATGAGACCCAAAAGTGTATAAAAATAATTCTGTTATCTATAAACACTAATCATAAAACAGTAGCAACTTTATTTTTTAACTCCTTCATTTAACTTTAATGAAACGGACATCTTTGTCAGCGATTGCACAAGTGATTGCACATTCAAAAAAAAGGATCTGTCAGACATCTGTCAGTCAACTGTCAAAAGCGTTTGTTACGTCATACGTGCGACATATTTTCCATTTTCCGTTTGATCTGGTTCCGGCTCGTACATTGTGGTACTAATCTGTCTCACTAACGCAGCTAGTGTCGGTCGTGGTACTGGTGTTGCTATTTAGTGTCGGGGTTACCAAAAAAAAAGTTTCAAACATAAATATTCGTAAAAATCTGAATATTTTCTATGGCTTACTAATTACAAGCCTACATTTTGGAAAAAAAAAACAGAAACGCTATACATTTTTTGGTTTTTTTCTATGGGACTCTGTCTGATGTCCTTTGAATTTAAAAAGAAATCATTCATAATTATCGCGCCAATATTTTTTTATTACTTCTTTGAACTTCTATTTGATTTTGTAAAGGGGTCGCAAAATTACCCTGTATAGAGTTTTTCAATTTTAAAATGATCTAAGCATTCAAACCTAGCAAAATACAAAATCTCGCGTAAAGAAGTTTGACTAATCGTATCAAACGAGAGTGCTGAGAGACTTTGAGTGATAAGGACGACTGACTTGTTGGAGAGCGTGCCGCGAATGTTGTCCTTGGCGTCGTCCTCGTCGACGAGCTCGTCGGGCATGCCCGCCGTGTACATGTTCATCACCGGCGGCCGCCACACGGACCCACCTACGGACATACACAACATTGAACATAGTATAAAATAAAATTAACACTTATTATTCGTATTATAATGTAAAAAAATTAAAACGTAAAAGAATAGTTAGATTCATGAGAAATAGATAAATAAACCGGACCGGTGCCGGTGGCGAGCCGGAGCCATACCAAAGCCAGACAGGTGTCACCGCGCACTAGGGTCTATGCGGCGCATTTTATAGGAGCCAATTCCAGCTTTGGTGCCATATTCACCTTGTGATTATTAATTTCTTTAACGGGTGTAACAGACACTCAACGAAGCCGAAGACCACGCATTCAGCCCATCATCAGGATCATTTTTGTCTATTAGACTATGATCTGGGAAAACAATAGCCACGATGTTATTGAAGGTCAAAGTCAATTTTTTTTTATTTTTTTATGAAATCTTATATTATTCGTTATTTCCTAATTTTTGTCTACAGAAACATTATCAAAATTTTATGTATTACGTAACAAACAATGATTCAAAACTTCAAAACGTCATCACTCAATGTATTTCATGAGCACGCATATGAACGTCGCCTTTCAACTCGGCCGCACGCAGCTCTGTAGCATTCACTCGCAGGCGCGGTCTTTTGTACGCGTTACATTGCGTGGTAATATATGCAATGCTTTTTTAACACCAAAAATTAAAATCGTTTCCCAGCAATAATTTTGAACAGAAATGGTACTGATGATGGGCAGAATACGTAGACCTCGGCTTCGCTGAGGGTCTTGTTACACCCGGTATAATAACAGTCCCGACGGAGAAAAACAAGCAAAACCCATACACTCACGCCTGTTTCCCATGGGGGTAGGCAGAGACTATGGATCGCCACCTGCTACAATCCTTGCACACTTCTTTCGCTTCATTCACATCCATCATTTGAGAAAAAACCCATGAATTGAGAAAAGTAATAAAAACAAAATTAGCTAACCCTTGAACATCCT
The DNA here is from genome assembly GCA_950108535.1 of Agriphila straminella. Taxonomy (NCBI): domain Eukaryota; kingdom Metazoa; phylum Arthropoda; class Insecta; order Lepidoptera; family Crambidae; genus Agriphila; species Agriphila straminella. Next base: position 3,757,614 of record OX467306.1, on the reverse strand, counting down.
GAAGTCATTGAGCGACCACTGCTTGGGCGAGTCGCCCTGCAGCATGGAGAACAGCTTCCAGCGGTAGTACACGTGCGCGGGCGACTGGTTCTCGAACAGGAACCGGAAGAACGGGTTGTTCATCTCCTTGTTCATGATGATCGCCTCGAACATCGGCCCCTCGCGGATCACGAACTCCACCATGCGGTGGATTAACATTAGGACGTTCCTGGGGGGTTATTACAATACAACCTCTTAGAATCCCCGCAAACTACAGACCAACCGGTCGGCCGATAGTTGGGTCGGGCCGCTAATCAGTATGAAGAAGTATGCGCACATTGCAACGATTTTATATCGGCCGATTCTTCTTATTAAAAACAGTCCGATCCAACTATCGGCCGATAGAAAGTCTGTAGTCTGCGTGAACTCTTAAAACTTGCCAGGGGCCCTACCGGCTAACTTTTCCAACTTGGGTGGGTCTGCCGAGCTTCTACTTAAAACAGATAAATCAAAGTAAGGAATTTCGTATTGTACTATTTGCCGAAGTTATTTGGAAGATATCGATGTCCGTGTGACATCATGAATTGGAGTTCGCCATTTTGGCCTGATTGGGACTCGATTTATCTGTTTTAATTTGAAGCCCGGCAGACTTGCCGAAGTTCGATGCGTTAGCCGGTACGGCTCCTGGTTGTATAGCAAATAAAACAGACGCATGATAGCTATTCAGAAAACTGACAAGTTTTAAGGGGTTATTATAATATAGGGGCTGGTGAAAATTACGCGTTAACAGTTGATAGTTTTTAATTTCTTATTTTTTTATTGGGCGGATATTAGAAAAGAGGTTTTTTTTTATTAAACGTCATTTAAAGAGTAGGAAAACCTCTGAAAAGCTAATTGTCAAACTATTAAAGTTTGGTTATTTTAACTCGTTTCGCGTTAACAGTATTACAGTTCTCACTTGTCTTTTTTACTAAAAGCAATTCAACAAATTGTCGGAAAGTGTTTTGTTGAAAAATTTACGGCATATTTTCATATAATCTACACGTGGTAAACAGTATTTTGCTGTGGTAAACAGTTGGGTGAAGATTGTTTACCAAACAGGAAAAGTAAGAATAAACAGAACGATAACACTAAAGTTTCAGTTGAATTTGAAACTTACCTTTCTGTTGGAACCACGACTTTGACTATTGATTGTGACAATATCTACAAGTAAAATGGAAAATAATCAGTGAAATATAAGTTAAGAGCCCGTACACATTTGGCCGCTGACTGCCGCTCTGTCGCTCGCACATTTTATGTTTTCTCAAGATTTCTTAAATAGAAAAAGATAGAAAAAGGATTTCTTTAAATTGGAAAATATGTCTCGGCCACTTTTCGCACAATATAAGATTACGGACATTCTAAAATATATTTCAGTTTTTGTTGCTAAGGTACAAAAAGTTGTCGTTTCCAACAGTTATTTGTACTGGCAAAAACTATAACTTTTTGTACTTCAACAACTCGAAACTGAAGTATATGTTGAAATGTCCGTAATCTTATATTGCGAAAAGTGGCCGAAACACATTTTTCAATTACGTACTCAGATTTAAGAAATCTTGAGAACACATGAAATGTGCGAGCAAAAGAGCGGCGGCGGCAGTCGGCGGCAAAATGTGTACGTACTCTTAATCATAAGTTGTGACGATTAGTCAAGGTAGCCTTAAATGTTATTGTCAAAATAAAATATTAACAAAATGATACACACACAGCAAAACAAGCTGATCGATCGACGCAAGCTCTCCCGCTCTATGATACGAAGCTTTTGTGCGATAGAAAGGAATAGAGCGATGGCAAAATGCCGAAGGGCGTTTATAGATGTGGTCACGCCCTTATACGATATAATTATTGAGACTTACCAGTTCGTAGTCTTTGCAGTCATCTGGGTCGTTGGGGTAATAATCTCCGGGCCGCACGCGAGGGATCTAAAAATAACATTATTTTATAGAATTTTTCTAATTGTTTTAAGGAAGCGCCAGCTTTGAGCACATATAGAAAAGAACACACCAATCATTCATCAGTAAACGTCACGTTAACTAAATACATTTTAAAAACACAGTTTTACAATATATTGATAAACTAATATGTACATAGTTAAACTGTGCCTTAATAGGAATAGATGCAATAATAACGAGGCTATGTTCTTAGTGATTACTTTATTGAGGTAGTGCTTGGGCGGCTGCGCGTTGAAGGGCAGGCCGGAGGGCGGCGGCGGCTTGCTGGGCTGCTGCAGGGCGGGCGGGATGTAGATGGGCACCGGCGGGATCACCACCGCCTTGCCCCAACCCAGCTTCATCTCGTAACTCAACACCTCTTTGCCTACGCAAAATATTGGACAAGTAATACTATATTGCCTTATTTTGTATTTTATTTATATTACTACAATAGTAAGTATTTTATAAATCTAATACTTTCAAAATTCAAAATCAAAAAATAATTTATTCAGTCTAGGCTGTTACAAGCACTTGTGAATGTCAAAGAAGCTACGCCATCGGTTCGCAAACCCTGAGCGGGAGACCTTGTAACGAGAAGAACCGGCAAGAAATTCGTCAATGGCTGCTTTTTTCTCCCTGTATATTTCATACAGAGTCGTCAACATTGAAAAATGAGCTCCACATTTAAAGTGAGGTCAATACTTAACATGTATGCGAAAGTTAATTTGTTTGTTTGTTACGCCTTCGCGTCTTAACTACTCAACCGATCGTCATGAAATTTTGCATACACGTTGTCATTGTCAGGGGTACAAAGAAGGACATAGGGTACCTTTCATTAAGAAAAAAGTACTGTTCCCAAGGATAGCAGAGAAATTGTGTGTGTGATTATCAAATCACATATTTGTTAATTAAAGAAAAAAATATGATACATTTAACACGGCCAATTAAAAGGCCTATTATAATAACATTACTGTAGAATCTTGATAAAATGTTCTATTAAACATCTTATAATATACAACTTGATGCCGATGATCAGCAAGGAAAAACTAAACGAAAATACAAACATACATAAACCCTGTACACATTGACCATCAGTCATTTTAATGTCCCCATTGCTGGGGCACAGGCCTTCCTTATAGGTGGATAAGGAGGATACGCCATAACCCATCACGTGGACCCAATGCGGATTGGTAGGTGTTAACGACTGCAAATGCAGCCGGCGGGATCAACAGCCTGACGTGCCTTCCGAAGCACGGAGGAGTTCGCGATCCATCCCACGACCAACCCTTGCGAAAGGCGATTAACCTCCGCAATAACTGGGCCACGCGCTATACCACTGCGCCACCGAGCTCCTCAACACATTACACTCTTTTTTGGCAGTCATGTAAAAAGTAGTATCTATCGTCGAGTACCTACCGTTGATGCACCGGAGCGCGCGCTCGCCGTCCTTGCGCGACATGAAGGCGACGAAGCCGCAGTTCCGGCCGCGCGCCTTCTCCTCGTCCGAGCGCGGCCACATGATCTTGATGCTGGCCAGCGGCCCGTACCGACCGAATATCTCCATCAGTTGCTGTTCCGTTATCTGCATCAACGATTCTACTTAATTTCGATGCACTACTTTTAGACAAATGAAAAAGAAACAAAAATCCACCTTTTCTTGGTAGTTATAATTGTTATAAAAGCAAGCTAGCTGATGAGTCTCATAAGATTTCCTTGTTGTTTAGAAAAACACTGATGTTTTTGAAGAAACTATATTACAGTCATATTATTTTTTTCTTATCAATATAAGGATTAGTGGCCAGTGGCCACCTCTGGTGAGTTTATCAAACCGCCTGTATGGCCTCTAACTTGGGTTAACGACTGTTATCAGAAGACAACTGCCGGGACCGACCGACGGTTTAACGTGCCCTCCGAAGCACGGAAGCGCTCAGTTGTAATGCCACTTACTGTCAACCACCCGACACCTGGCCGGACCGAGCGTTGCTTAACAAACGTGATCGAGTACGATCAGTCTGTCAAGTTCCGCCATGAGCGCTTCTGCAGGCATATTGACGAAACACTATAAAGCTATGAGATGTCAGAATAACTTTTACAACAAATATTATCAACAATGATTTAGACAATAAGGTGGTTTTAAAACTATAGTCATTCCCATATTGTGTCAGTGTAGTGTACATGTCCCTGACCTTGGGGTTGAGGTTGCCGAGGTAGAGGTTGGTGGTGTTGGGGTCGCCCGTGTCGTACGAGCCCACGTCGGGGATGGTGTCCAGCACGGGCTCCACGCCGGGCGCGCCGCGCTCGCGCAACACGTTCTTGTACTTGTGACGCTCGGAGCGCTCCTCTTGTATTCTGATAACAAGTTATAACTCGGTGTATTGTATACGATTTGGAGCATTTCATTGAACACTTTCGAGCACTGTTTAATTGCAGTAAATTAACAGTATCGTAACGAATTTAAATCCAGGAAGAGAATATTTTTATAGAAAAACAACATGATTAATACAAAACAAACAGCTTACAAAGAGCGCAATAAGTAGCTGCATAGTGCATAGCATACTGAGTAACGAAGGCGACAGATTCTGTGCCAAGGTGCATGTTCTAATTCTAATGCCAGTCACTCACATTCGTGCAAATACGCGAACCCACAAGTGTAGGACGACCCGACCGTCGCAAATGATTATGCAAAGTTTTCGATACATTCGTACTTTTCTTTCCGGTTTTTTGTCGCACATCAAAGCGCGCGAACCTCGAACCTTCGCCTAGTGTCCCACCCCACACATAAGCGCGACCAGTTGCACACACGATTGCAAAGATGACGGGTCAACGGGTGTCTTACGTTTTTGTAGTTAGTTGCGCCTACTAGCGTACCATTTATTTTATAAAGGTGTTGAAAATGAATTGTAATAATAACAACGTATTTCAGTTCATTGAACTTTTACAGAGTAAACCCTAAAAACTTTTAAGATCCCATACTATATGGGATCAAAAAGAAGTCACATGAAAATAGGGTTAATGACGCCTGGGAGAAAATGAAAAATAAAATTTGTCTTCAATGATCGCATTGAAGTGAAAATATAAGTAGCAAAGCGAATGAACACTCGTAAAACAGTCCCACCGCACTCCTATAATCATCTTCACCCTCCATGGTTCACATAATCACAAGTAAAAATGAACATTCGTGAACAAGTGTAGGAGTAAGTGCAAATGGGTTCACATACTCATATGCGAAACTATTTGCATATCAGCTGAGTTTGCGAATGAATTTCTGACAGCCCTTCACATATGTGCAAACATTCGTACAATGTACAAACTTTTGCGCACATGTGAGTGACGGGGTTAAAGCTGAGGAATCCAGCTATCTACAACCAAATAAAATCAATTTTCGTCTCCAGCATTAGCATGACTTACTGCCTAAGTTCCTCCTTGAACAGCTCCAGGTTGCTCTTCTTCTTGTCCTGGGAGCGCTGCTTGGCCCTTAAACGAGGTGGCTCGGGGCGCGGCGCGAGGCTGCGCACGATCTCCGCCTCGCTGCTGCCTCGCTTCTCGTCCAGGCGGGAAGTCGGCTTGTACAACTTGCCACGCTCGGATGTGTCTTCTTCTACACAACCAACAAAATATATTAACACCAGTTTTTTGTTTTATTTTTTTATTATTTTATTTTATTTCATAGGAAAACATACAGTGACTTAATAGCTTTATAAGTAATCCCTGTAGGTGTCTATGCACCATTATATATTTTCGCATATAAAATATCACAAGTAAAACTATGTCTTAGGCCGCTAAGCGCTGAGTGTCTAGATATAAATTTCTTTACACTTTTCTTATATCAACATAGCTGATTAGAACTACAATTCCTCAATATCAGAAAAAAACGATTTGGTTACTAGTTAACCTACTTTGTGATTTTCTAAGGTGTAAGCCAGTGTAGGCCAATTAAGTAAGATTGGGCATGGTTCAAGAATGTATCAATTATGAATCTGATGTAGGTAGGTTTACCTCGGAGGACTGGCTATTATATGATTGGACTAAAAGAGACCTCAATAAACTCAGAAATAATAATAGTTAGGATTCATTTGTTAGTTACTATTAATTTCTGAACATTCATTTCTATTTAATATTTATTTTTTATTATTTACAGCTATATTTTATAATGCATCATACACTGAATTAAAAAACTACTACAATTAAAAATGTAGGAATATGGCACAACCACAACGCACTACGGTTGTGTTTACTGTTATGATCCAACTGAATATAATTCAAAAAAACAGGAGAGACTACACATGCACAGTAATAATGTACTAAAAAGATGCAGTTGTTTTGGCAAAAAAAATCTAAATATGGGTAGTATTTAATCGGGTAACAATAAAATCCCATTTTGGGTATCAAAAATACTGATACATGATTATAGTGTACTGAAATACTAAGTGGGCGACAGACTGAGGGTGACTACAAAAATTGAAAATTGGTGACTTTAAAATACAAATTGAGTAACTAGTTATTCAGAACAGGCGACCAAATTACTATTTAGGTGACAACCTTAGGGCACACAAAACATTTAAAATTTGGCATTTATTTGATTTAAAAAAGGTGACTATTATTCTAATTGAGACGACAAAAACACCATGTTGAGCAGCTTAAATCAACTATATAGTTATCTACTTGGTATAATAGTTGCCCACTCAGTATTTTAGTCACTCATTTAGAATTTTCACTGCTTACTTAATTTATTTATCTCCCACATGTAGTCGCCCGTTTTACGTATTTTCGTAATCCACAGTTTGTCGCCTGTTTAGTTATTTAGTCGCTCAAATATAAACTGCTGCCTAATAACTAAACTAATTCCCAATATAAATAAAGCAGGGTTATAAACGGATGCAGTTCATAGAAATGTTGCATGAATCTTACTCCTGGCTCCAGCATCGTAGGTGCCAGCTTTTACCCAAACTTTTGAGGTAGTACTTGGGACTTCCTGAAAAGTCTCCACAAACTCTTTGAATACCTGCAAAAGAAATAAAAAAAACACACTGTCAAAGCTTGTTCATCTAAATGCCTACCCCCTTAATTTCCTGTGCCCAACAGCGTCCATAATGCTAAATATACGAGGGCAGTTTGAAAAGTTCATGACTAAGATAAAAATATTTCCCGTCTGAGCGAACGGGTGTGTCGATTTTTTCTAGTATTTTTCAATTATATTAGTAACTTATATAAAAATATTTTTTTCATAAGTTATGTTTCTAAATAAAACACTACATTATATGCGCTGAACCGTTATTCGAGACCTATAGAGTGAGACAGCATCACTTCCGCTTCGCTTGAACAGCCTCCTGGCAACCCCGCCACGTCACTTCCGGCGGCATAAGTGAGGTGGAGGGGGGAATCGCTTGTCACAGGCAGCCATGATTTGACTCGTCACATTGGCATCGACTTTCGTCGAGTGAACACCTCCAATTAAAACAACGTTGTTGTTCGATAAAATATTTATTTAAATAAAAAAGTGTTATTAAAAGTGTTAGTTATACAGTTTGATTATAACTCTGCGGAAGAGTTTGTGTTTTTCACTATAAGAACTCTGCGGAAGAGTCATGGGTAAGAGTCCTGAACGGGATCCTAGGCCCCGGGAACATACCCCAACGTCCGAGCAGGCTTCTAGGCCCGCCGAGCAACCACAGGTATCCCGTCGGGCTTCTAGGCCCCGAGAACGGGAGGATAACCTATCCACGCGCTCGCGGGCTTCTAGGCCACGAAAGCGTCCACGTCCTGTGAGTTCGTCGTCTAGTCCGAGCTCGAGCGAGAGCTCTAGTCGGTCTTCAACGTCGAGTCGCAGTCGCAGTAGCAGTCGCAGCGCATCCCGGCGGCAACGGAAACGGCGAGTAGATAGTGATAATTTTGAATCGTTGTCGAATCAAGTGAGTACCATCTTTAATTATTTAAAAGATCAGGATCGTTTAAATTCGAACAAGTTACCAAGTTATAATGATACTGATTCAGATGTATTATCATTGTACCCTACGCCGGAATTAACAAGTTCTTTACTTTCGAATGAGCCTCTTTTAAAAAAGCCTAGATTAGAGAAAAAGATCGATTGTAACATCAATACTAATTTAAAAGAGGCAGCAATCGATAATGCGTCAGAATCAAGATTGAGCATTTTGTCTAAATTACATTACTTTGATACAAATGATTGGGAACGAGTTCGTTATATTGACACAGGGAAAAAGTATTTTGCGAAACCAGGTTTTCAAGACATGGATGTTAATACTGAATTAAGATTTTATGATCCTGAATCTTCATGGTTGAAATCACTTGATCGTTCTTACGGTGCCTTAACACATGCAGTTATACAACAAAATGAACTTTTTAAGAATAATTTGCAGAATTTAGTAGAATGGTCTCACAAACCAGACACAATTTTGTCATCAGATTCATTATTTGATAAGCTTAGTGAACTTTTTTCCGAAAAATCCCAGTATATTAAAGTGTCCGAGGACATCCTCCAGCTGGTCTGCGGAAGACGAGCTGACACTATACAAAAACGGCGTGATAGTATATTGTCAAGTGTTAAAGACCGTTACATAAAAGAGGATTTGCGGAAAATCCCGCCTACCCGCACTACTTTGTTTAATCCCGAAATGATGAGCAGTTTCTTATCAAAAGCGGGGGGAGCAAATAAGATATTTTACAATAATAAGCGCTCAACAGATGAGCCTATTATGTCTTTTAAAAATAAGAATAACGTTTCCCGTGCTAAACGGCTGCGGAAGCCGGCAGCTCGCGATCGTGATCGTGACTATGATGATAATGACACTGGTCCGGGGCCGTCGTCAAGTAAAAAAATTATGCTTTTAATAATAATAATAAAAATAAGAAGGTTACATTTAATAGTAACAAACCCAACTCTAAGTATCGTGACCGCGATGTTAAAAATAATAATTCTCATAACAAAGGCAATAGTCGATTTCGCAAATGACTTCAAACAAAACTCGTTTTACGGCGGCTGTTTAAAAGATTACATAGATAGAATTAAATGCTCCAGATCATATTATAAAAATAATATCAGGTTATCGAATCCCATTTCACAAAGTACCACCATTAATCAGTCACAATCATTTGTTAAAATATCAGACCCCAACAAGTGTTGCAATGACAAAAGAAATTTTAAAACTAAAAAATCAAAATATTCTTGTACCCGCGCCGCCGACTCCGAGTTTTTGTTTGTCCGATGTTTCTTGTGAAAAAATCAGATACCAGCAACAGACCAATATTCAATTTAAAAAACCTGAATCAATTTCTTGTTCAGTTCAAGTTCAGACTGATAAATGTCAATCGAGTGCCGGATTTTTTGCAACCGGGAGATTGGGCAATCAAAATAGATTTTTCACAAGCATATTTTCACGTCCCCATTGCTCGCGCTCATCTTCCATTCCTGAGGGTTCTCTACAAATCAGAGAATGCAGCGGAACCAGAGCTTTTGCAGATCACGAGCTTACCATTCGGTCTGTCGACTGCACCCGTGACGTTTGCGACAATCACGAATTGGATTGCACAGATATTACGCGACAGAGGTATGAGGGTGATCGTATACCTCGACGATTATCTGGTTGTCAATCAGAACCGAGCAACATTACAATGTCAGGCTGCGGAAGCCGTGCGAATTCTGAGTTCACTTGGATGGAATGTGAATTACAAAAAGTCAGTACTGACTCCAACTCAGACCTTCGAATATCTGGGCGTCAACTGGGACACCAGACGAAATATCAAATACATTCCTGTCGAGAAGAGAGTACGAATCGAAACAAGACTGAAACATCTTCTAGATCTTGGCCTTTGGTGTCTCAGGGACGCTCAAAGAATTTTGGGGATGCTGAATTTCGCTTCGTTTGCCGTTCCCAGAGGTCGGCTTCATTGCCGCCCCTTACAACACGCAAGTGGTGTCTTACCAAGGGATCACCCACATTTAAAATGCGCAATCGACCCTCAAGTTCTGACAGAATGCGAGTGGTGGTTGAAAGCACTGAAGACTGCTACGCCCATTCATTATGCTCCCGCTGCACATTTTTTGACAACGGACGCTTCCGGCACCGGCTGGGGTGCAGTAATAGACGGAATTCATTGGACTGGCGGTACTTGGCACCCCGACCAACTATCATGGCACAGCAATGTCAAGGAAATGTGGGCAATAGTACACGCTATTCAACGGCATTTACATCGATTGCAAAATTCAGCTGTGCTAGTGCAGTCCGACAACAAGAGTGTAGTAAGCTACATAAGGAACGAAGGCGGACTTCGTTCGAGGACCTTACTGCAGATGACTTGGTGTCTGTATCAGCTGCTAGACCAGAACAACATTCATCTTGTTCCTCAATACATTCCTGGACTATACAATGTGGAAGCCGACATGCTTTCCCGACAGAAGGGTCCAGCAGAATAGACGCTCACGCAAGAAGCCTATCTAAAGATAATCAACCGCTTTGGAACACCAGAGATCGATCTATTTGCGTCGCAAAGTGCACACCTTCTCCGACGGTATGTGTCACGAGACTGCACAGATCTAAAAGCAGAATACCACGACGCGTTCAGCAGACAATGGGATTATCACAAAGCATGGATATTCCCGCCACCACATCTGGTACCTCGAGTCCTGGCACACCTAAACAAAGCCAAGGGCATGTATCTTCTGGTCGTTCCTCGTTGGAAGAAGGTATTTTGGCGGCCGGACCTGAAACGCAGAGCTGTAGCCGCACCTTGGACAATAGCGAACCTGAGGCACAATCTAATAGACACACGAACTCAGAGACCGCCAGCTCAAGTAGACCAGATGTGTCTCGAAGTTTGGTACATCAGGGGTGGGGCCGCCTACTGACCGGTTGGTCGTCAGAAGAAGTCGAGTTACTAGACTCTAGCTGGAGAAATTCCACTAAAAAAGTTTACACTTCAGTTTGGAATAAATGGCAAAATTGGTGCCGAGGTCAACAAATTAATATTTATAGTCCGACAGGACCACAGTTGGCCAAGTACTTAGCAAACCTTCACTTAAAAGACGGTCTCTCTTATAAGACTATACTAGTCTACAAATCTGTCATAGCTACCTTGGCTACTCCTAACGCAGACTCTTTAAGCAACGATCCTATTGTCAAGAGAACCCTTAAAGCAATTGCTCTGGCTACTGCCGGAAAAGTAGTTAAAAAATCATTTATTTGGGACCCATCTAGTGTTGTGGCCTGGCTGTCAGCTAACGTTCCCGCTCACTTAACGCTTTATGAAGTGTCACGACGTACCGCTTTGATACTACTTCTTGCATCTAGCCGCAGGGTGCACGACCTCACTCTCCTGCACATCAACGAAGATAATTTCGAAGATCATTCGAATCATGTCATACTGCATCCACGGTTTGGTTTCAAGACCGACAATTATATGCATAGACAATCGTCCTGGAAATTGATAAAAGCAGAGAACGACAGGATATGTCCGGTTTATTGGGTCAAAAAGCTGATAGAAGTTTCAGCCTGCCGTAGAGAGGAAAGGGATATAACCGAATTATTCATCACAGCGCGTGGCTCACCGCGACCAGCATCGCGCACTGTGCTCGGCGGCTGGGTGCGGTCATTGCTGCGCGCCGCGGGCGTAGAGGCTAGCGCTGGCTCCACACGAAGCGCCGCCGCATCACGCAACTGGCTCGACAACCACCATATCGACGAGATTATGGCAAAGGGAAATTGGCGTACTCCAAATACTTTTGTTCGATTTTACGCTTCTGAAATTCGTTACTCTCAGAATTCTGGAATCAATTTATCTAATACTTTCCAAGCCGTTTAAAGAGATTTACTTTTTAATGATTTCGATTAATAACTGAAAATGATTTATGAGATTTTGTTATAATTATAATATACTTACCTGCGGAAGGAAAAGTAAAATAATACATACACTTATTTTCATTATTTTAATTATTTAATTTCTTTTCATCATTCACACATTGGCATAATCTTATTTTATTGCTTGCCACCAGGCGATAACAAACACATCTCACTCTATAGGTCTCGAATAACGGTTCAGCGCATATAATAATATGTTTTACCTGAAAATAAAACAGTTATTATATGCAGAAACCTTATTCGAGACCTATATTTTAAATACTGCCTGATGGCTAATTCCACTGAACTCCAGTGAGATGTAATGTGACGAGTCAAATCATGGCTGCCTGTGACAAGCGATTCCCCCCTCCACCTCACTTATGCCGCCGGAAGTGACGTGGCGGGGTTGCCAGGAGGCTGTTCAAGCGAAGCGGAAGTGATGCTGTCTCACTCTATAGGTCTCGAATAAGGTTTCTGCATATAATAACTGTTTTATTTTCAGGTAAAACATATTATTTTTTTCAAATTTGGCAAGACTTCTAACTTTTCTAAATGACCCTGTAGAACCCTGTCGGCTGCACTCATAGTATTGCTTTCTCTGTGGCACTCATGACATCAAAACTCATCTAATTACGATACAAAATATTGCCTTACACTTCCTATTCTCTAGATTTAAAAAAATAATGGGTCAAAGAGGTAGGAACTTCATTGAACTAAGTATGCAGAGCTACAAAAAGATTACTGCAGAGAAAAATGTTTCTTCTTTCCAACGACATGGACTTATCAAACCACCCTTGTATTACTTATAACATCTTTGCAAACATTATGGTGCAATAAGATTGAGATATAGTCCAAAACGAGAAATGGTTACCGGAAAGTACCGACACGTTAGTTTATATATATTATATATTATAGTTATTATGGGTTACCATAATGCCAAAATTACCATTTTTCAACATTTAAGTAGGTAGGTACCTATTACAATTTTGGAGGCTATGTAAAATTCTGATTTTACTTATGTTTTACATACATGAGCTGCAGCTTCTTCCTCTTCTTTTTTTCGAAGATCTTCTAGCTCTTTCTTAGATAATCCTCTAGAACTCATGGCTCACAACAATAGTGTTTCTCGCAGTAAATAGCAATAATAAACACAATCACATCACCGCTTTTATCAATTGATTGATAGCAGACGTATTTAATTTGCATGTAATACCCGAGGTAATACTTGCGAGCATTTGATTGATTTATTCGGCACTTACAAGTTTTTAATTAACTTTTTTTAGAATTAAAATAAAATACAAATTGCAAAGTGCAAAGACGTGAAAAAATTGGCCGTGCCCACAGATCACTACTGCACAGCAAAGAGAATATAATCACTACGTTTGCACAGAACAAAATTTACTCCTATATGAGTCCTATATAATCTGTATCTGCCTGTAAGGGTTGCCAGACGCCAACAGCTTTTTCTCGTACAAGACGAAATTCTCGTGTACTATTGGCACATTGGCAGTGCTCTTAGGGGTGCGTATCAGAAAGTTTAAAGTAAGAATGTCTAAAGTTAAAATGGCGAAGTTTGTCGAAAATCATTATGCATAACTTCAAAATGGCAAAGTTCAAAGTATCAATGCCGCCGGCCGCGTCAGCGGCCGGCAAAGCGCCAGAAAAAATCTGTTTCAGACTCAATTGGTGGATTTTGTTCGCCAGCTACCGAATCAACGGCCGGCGCGGCTACGGTAATGTGCAGCGGAGGCACAGAGGCTAGCACTTAGGTACCTAAATGAAAGAAAGGCATACCTAAGTAAATTCTACAAGGTTATTTTTAGTTAATACAAAACCTCTCGTGGGGTTGATCAGACCATCAAACTGAACAACTTTCATTACGGGACACTACATTACACGGTAGTAATCGTCAGTCACGGCCGTTACTGTGATTAAACTGACAGCAAAACCTACCGTGTAAGGCCCTCCGCTGTGTCAAGCGGGACACGCGCGCGGGGCGACATAGATTAGAGCTTACTAATGCACTGCGCAAGCATCTGTTCGTCAAAAACCAGCAATCTATATTCCTGCGCCGTGTACCCGCGGCGGGATCCCGCTTGACGCAGCGGAGGGCCTAATGGCTGCCTATACTGATGTTAATGAGTAGACCTTAGTAAACTTATTTATTGCACTATCACATATTTTATTCTCACATTACATTATAAGCTCATCTTATAACAAGACTCGACTGACAATCTGCCACACACACATGTTTGACACTACGAATTTGGGCTCAGCTAGGAGATGTGATAATGTGAGAATAAAATATTGTGATAGTGCAATAATAGTTATTTATAACTATAATGAGGGTTATTAAAACACGACTGTGATAATAGTATCACATGAGTGTTTTAATACCTAATTAATTATGTACAGTTGCATACAAGACTTTATCTACACCCTTTTTTATTTTTAATTGAGAAACAAACAATATTTTAATACAATTGATTAAAAACACGTATGATATTTATCTACACCCATGATATGTATTCTATAAAAAGGGTTTTGACTTTGACCATCCTCCCCCTCCTCGTCATTATGTTATCCGCAAGAGTTTTATAATGTTGTACTGAATTTCATAATGCAACTCTTCGCGCGTGGGCGCGCGGCGCGCGCAGCAGGACTTCCTCTCGCTCGGATACTGTAATGGTGGCAGTAAGTTATCCGTTTCAGAACCTTTTACAGAGGATTTAAAGCATGGGCACAGAATTATATAATAGTACTAGCATAGCAGGGTGTAGATAAATTTACTAAAGTCTCCTGGGGGCTTACCATTAGCAAATAAGAAACCATTCAGTTCAAAAGCAGGCCGTAAAAAAGACTGCTTAAGGCCTGCTTTCATACTAACCGTTGAGATCATGGTACGAAAAAGTAAGGCCGTTCAATATAAGTCCTGCTATAAGAGCTCATAGTAAGGCCCCTGGGGGCTGGTTATGTAACTTTGTTGCAATCAACTCTGACAGAAATCGCAATTACATTGCTTACAGCTGCTTTATTAAGAATCAATATGAGAACTTTCCTACTTAAAGCAGCAATGTAACTGTGCGCTTTCAACTTATACATTTCGTTTTCTTAATTTAAAAAAAAGCAAAGGCGATTCTTACATTGCCTCAGCGCGCCATCGCGGGGCGCGGTTTCAGCGCGCGGTGACGGCGGCGCAGCGTAATTTTTTTAATTGTGTATACAATTATATACATGTAATAAATATACATTTTTTTCTTGCTTATTTTTAGCTAGCTTAAAGTGGTCCCGCCCCGGAGCATCACACTATCCACCTATTCAGGTGGTTTTCTCCGCGCCTCCGCGCCGCCGCCGGCGCCGTCGGCTTTATACGACGGCCCTGCACTAACAGCTTGACCATAAAGAGTTGACAATAATTGAGGGCGCCACTTTCTATGTAAACACGTCAAAATCACGAATAATTTGGCAACACTGACTATATTTTGTACTGAAAAAATTTAGTTCCATTTTATTTAATTTCATCTCTTTATAGCCAAGCTGAACGTACGTAAAAATTTTAGTTCCATTTTATTTAATTTCAACTCTTTATGGTCAAACTGTAGCTGGGCTTATATTCAACTGCCTTACTTTTTCGTACTATGACCTCAACTGTTAGTATGAAAGAAGGCCTTAAGCAGTCCTGTTTAAGGCCTGCTTTAGAAACTGAACGGTTTTATATTTGCTGATGGTAAGCCCCCAGACCTTTTCTCGTAAACGTCGTCGGCGGTAAAAATATCGCGCGTTGAAAAACTCACCCGTGCGCATGCGAGCGATCATTTACTTTTTAAATTACCCTATACAAAACCGTACGAGATTTTTGCTTTTCTCGTACATACGTCTGTACGAAATTTATCGTGCGTGTGGCAACACTACACAAACAAATTGTCAGTGTCAATGACACTGGGTGCATTCCACCGACTAACCGCAGAGTCATCGCCCATCGGTCACATTTTACTTTCCACGGCGATCGATGACCCAGCGGTTAGCCTGCTGGAATGCACCCACTGACAATTTGTTAAGGGCAGTCTGTCGCAACTTCTATACAAAAAAAGATTCTACGAAACGGACACGAATTTTGATGGCGACTATATTTGTCTCACTCTTCCTCATTCTTTCTCGTTCTTTGATGATAGGTCATCTGTCAGAGCGTCTCTTCTTACGTATAGTATTGCTTTCTCTGTGGTTAAGGGATGGCAAAAGAATCGATCGATGCCCTTTCAAAAATTCCGCGGGACTTTTTTATGGTGCCTGGCACGGGCCTTCATGGTAATGCTTTAACCTTAGCTTTAAGCTGTATAAAAAGTACCCTAATGTTTAAATCCAGCTTATCGCAATATTAAGAATTTGTCTTATTTGATTCAAAGTTTAAAAATAAAAATGTTTTGCAGTTTTGCAGAAATAAAACACATTATTGATTAAATATTTATTGAAAAAAGTATACATCAAAAAGATTTCGATGTAAAATAAACATAAAAGATGTGATTGTTTGCGCGTTGCTGTATGCAGCAGTCATAGTATTTAAATATTATTATATATTTAAATATGGTGCAGCTCCCAGCTGCTTGGGCCTTCAATTTCTTTTTTAAAGCAAGAAATGTACTGGTACAAAGTTTCGAACGGCACTCATCACTTTTTAAAAATCTATATTTTTATGATGTGTCGTCCATATTACTAATGACTAGTCCAGCAGTACTTTGCAGCAGTACACACTGCCGTATGCCGTCTCTTTTGCAGCTGGTACATAACATGTTCGGCTTGGGTCGTAGTAACTATACTTTACATTTTACAGCCCAGTGATATCTGATTTGCCATTCACTATTTATTTAATGATTATAAGGTAATTAAGATTAGCCACCGAATAATCCTATAATTTAATATAAAACATTATTGACAAACGTATTTCGTGCCCAAATATTTTTAACGAAATATTTTATATTGCTAATGAAATATTTTCATTCGGTTCTATATAATATCTAAATATAAAATAACGACTATCTATTATTTTTGTTCAAGTTCACCGTTAGAAATTGCTTAATCCATTTAATACTTACATATTTTATAAATAATTCAGATTTATTCAACGGGAACATTACGCTATATTGAATAATAATGTTTTGTTTGTAAGTTACTTAAATTGACACCTAATAAAACCTCAGTGCAAAATAAGAGCTACCACGATCAAAGTCAATATTAAATTAATTACTATTTATAAGCTAATTGGTTGTAGCATTTTTTTTTACAAATAATAAAATGTCGTAATGAAATCTGTCAGTCTGAAATGATATTGTTTAACTGTGTTGTTACAATAAGAAACAAAAACAGAACGATTAATTAACGATATATTAAATTATTTATAGTCAATGTTTTACTAAACAATAAATTTTCCCAATAGTTATTGGTGTTAAGATTTTCAGTTGAAAATCAGGAAAATTTTGCCTAAAGTCCATTATTTAACTATTTTTAATTATCCAAATAAAATAAAAGATAGATTGCAACCGTTTAGGCCCTATACCAGACCGAGGTATTAGTAACAAGTAAAATACTTTTGTGCAATTAAAAAGCTTATATTATAAGAAATATGCGACAGTAATTACACGATACTGTACTGGACAGCAACATAGACATAATGTAGTCACGAGTGGTGTCATAAAACTAAGTGGCCGTCACACAATAACCATGAGACGGTGCAAAGACGGACTCCCAAATATTTCGGAAATTAAAACGTTGCAATGCAATATAATAAGAATATAAATCATATTTTATGAAGAACTCAGTTGAGGTATTTAACTTAAGGCAATAATCACTCTTAGGTTTTGTTTTTATTATTTTAACTTGTTGTCTCGAAAGACAATGCTACGTCAGCAAATTAGAGAACATACAAATAAAAAATCTTTCGTTTCAAATAGAACTTACATGCATCTGAATATAAAATAGGAATTCATTTATAACACTGCTTCACCGGGTTTCTCTTAAGACATTAAAAACATCCAATTATTATCACCGTGATTAAAAGTTTATTTATAAAACTTTAAATGTAGTTTCGGGGTAAATCGGACACATTCTTTAATTTTAACAATATAAAATTTCAAGTAGTAAATTTTCGGTAAGTATATAAAATTATTACACGATAGGCACGCAGCAATTTTTCTAGAAAGAAGATTTTTCTTGAACAATAGGTATATAATAGGCTTATACTTAGCAACATTAATTTCCTGCGTTTCCCGGCAAGACCAATTGTAAAGAATTAAGCAGCCCACCCACACGGTGCTGCTTTTTAATTCATACTAAATAAAAAATAAGAATAATGTATGTTTCAATAATGATGTAGTGAACCGAAAGATGTTGAAAATCATATCATGAATCGAGGTTTTTTGGAAATCGGTCCAATGGGGATCTCCACGCAAAGCTTAAGCTAGATGGCGCTAGCGGCGAAGCGACCGCTATCGATGAATTTGATTGGTTAAAATACGTCAGAAATGACACTTGATATTTGAAACAGCCAATCAAACGATTTTAGGACATACGCTTGTGGCGCCATTAGTTCCTCAGTATGCATCCCCATTCGTTCCGAATATTGGCATTATAGGAAAATTACCGGAGAAAGCAATATTGCAGGCTGTGAGTAGGCTGCGTATGTCTTGCGGCTCCGCCAGCGACGTCAATATTACGTCAAACTTCAACGGTCACTAAAATGGGTACCCCACTAACGTCCAAATTAAATAATCCATTTAAGTATGACAAACAACTTTATTCTATTAAATGCATGTCACCGAACATGTTGTACTTACTATTTATATTAATGATAACCGATTGGCGATGATTCATCGATAACATGTATAGGTACGCTAAATAAGAAAACTAATATTGTACTCGCATAATTTGATCAATAGACAACTATTAAAATAATTTTCACATACAATATACATTGAATATAATATAAAATTTCATTATGCTAGATGCGTCGGGAACACTCGATAGAACTTTTCGTACCTATTCCTAAGATATTTTACAGTTTGTTCCGTATGATATTAAATTATACTCGTACATACAAAACACGTAGGGTGTTATCGTAGTCAGCTACAAAATATTCATAATAGGTTGTATACAATTGGCAACTCTACCAAAAGTTCCCGACGTATGATATAGTATCACTCCGGCGCAATACCGAGGGTCGCTTTCATCAAAACCTGACAAATTGATAATCTGTTAGAGACACGTTAGTTGTGCACTATTCCATCCATCCTTTTGTGCGATAGCGTCCTCGCCTAGAGAGAGATGGATGTTAACCGATTTGTACTGCTGCTGCTGCAATGGTTAAACTTGCCTTTCCAAGGCTTGCAAAAACTAGAGGTTCATCTATGGGGAAAGGCAAAGCCTTTATTAATAATGTTCCACAACGAGTGATTCATTTCCTTTGCATGAATTTTAAAACCATGATAAAAAGACGCTCTGGATAAAGTTATTATAAAGTAGACGATTATCTGAAAGAAGGAAATGCGTGGAAGTGATTAAGACATAACTTGCTAGTAAAGTACTTTGTTGTTAATAATCCTATTGTACTGTTTTTGGTAATAATTAACGATATATTAAAGTTTGTAAACATCGTTTCTGTTAAAGCTGATAAGTTTCTTGTGCCCGTTCTTGCCAGATGAAACAGTCTCAACAGTCCTGGAACGGGTGGTAGGAAAATATAGACAATTCGAAAGCGCTTAATTTTTAAAGATTATTTGAATAAAGATATTTTGACTTTGACTTTGATAGAAACCTACACAGAGAGTTAATTAATTATGGATCTAACAGATAGCAATTTGCGGCTCGATGAAGTCGGCCCGGGTGTGTGGACGAGTCGCCGCAGCCGAGTCGCGAATGTGGCTCTCAGTACCCTCCAATGGCCCGCGCGATAACAATTATCGAACACGTTACAAAACACGATAAAATAAAAATATAGACAAGAAATTATCAAAAGTTTGTGCTAGTTACAGTAAGTTCGCGTCACGTAAAAATACTGGTGACGCTCATAGCGAATGTATGCGCGAACTCTATGTGATATGATTTCGTAATGTGCCCGATAATCACTTACATTTGGCATCGACTGCGTTTAGATTTAAAATAGTGCTATGTTTCCATAAGTCAGAAACATAAAACGAGCGGAACATTAACGCTACACTTTGTGCATTGACACAGAGTAGAAAATAAATAAGGCAAAACTGATAAGTAGCATGCAGATTATCAAATAGAAGACAATGGTCGTTTCTCGTTGTCTAATAACAGTAATAGCACTAATTTAAATCTCGATAACTCTACTCATAACATTATTGTGCCACGCCATTTCGTACAGATTTCGGAAAAACTCCGATAAACAAAGACGACAGCTCCGCGATCGGTAAAACAGATCTGAACCGCGCATATGCATTTTCTTTTATAAAAATTCAATAAATGGGCTCATAGTGTGTCTATATTTATTCTAAAACAGTCCGCTTGACGCGTCAGCGCTCGGAGAGAAATCACGAATGTGTCATCTGCATTTGAAAATCCGCCTTATTCGTAGGTGATTAGAGTTGATTTCTGTTTTGTATAGATATTAGAGGAGCACGCACTGTGTGGGTTCAGGCGTCGGACTCGGCGCCCTTGAGCCGCAGCCGCGCGAAGTCCTCGAAGATTATGTCGTCGTCTTGCTCTTGCCCGTTCTCATCTCTGAAACATAAACAGGTATGTTAGGGATAGTCCATTAACTCACGAAATAATACAAGGAGAGAGGGCGTGTAGTGAGATATCACGTGTATTTGTTTTTCGTTGAACGCCCGATTTCTAAGCCAAAAAGCGGCAAAAAGTTCAACGGTCTTACCACAAAAGATTTTAAAACACTGTTTAGCTAAAACACTGTTTAAGTGTGATGCTGTCTCTTTCAAATAATATTGTCAAAAAAGTGACAGCATCACATTTAAACAGTGTTTTAGCTAAATACTTGTTAAACAGTGTTTTGTGGTAAGGCCGCAATAGTTTTTAATTTAATTCAATTTTAAAATTTTATAGTAGTATTTGCTTGATATTCAGCATTGCCATGGCTCTATTACATGTTTGTAAGTATCAACTGTTATATTTACTGTAACGCTTAAGCTTACTTGCTTTTTTTTCTTTGAATCTAACTAAGGGTGGAGGGCTGGCAACCGGAGAAACAGGATTTGCCTACTTCAGGTGTTAGCCCGCCATAACCCTCTTCGCTGTATTGTTCTACCTATTTTTACCGACTTCCAAAAAAGGAGGAGAATCTCTGTTCGTCTGTATATTTGTTTTTTTTTGTGTATGTCCACCGATTACTCGAAGACGGCTGGACCGATTGAAATGATTCAAACGTTATTACATTAGGTAAACTCCCAAGTTGGTCCCATTTTTTTAAAATTTGGAAATCGGTTCAGCACTTTTCAAGTAATCTTGAAAAAAGCACGAAAATAGTATGATTTTGTGTGAACTACCTCGATGATCAGTCGTATAACTTCTTTGTTTATGAACTGAATAAAATAATTATATTTTTGTTGGAAAAGGGATATCTTAAGTGTAATTCTTTAACCGACATAAAAAAGGAAGTTCTCAGTTTGACCCGTATGTATGTATGTATGTTTCTCCGCGATTAACTCACGTTTAGCCGAGACGATTTTTCTACCTTAATAATAATACCTACACTACCTAATACAGAAGGTACCTACACTAAAAATAAAAAAAATTGTTTAAAAAGACAAAAAACCAACTTCAAAAAACCTACCTCTAAAAAGCAAGAAACAATATTCGTAATAATAATAACATATCTATTGAAGTCAGGTGGGGCTTTTAGAATAAAAAAAAAGGAATTTGTACTCCAACCCCACCCGACTTCAATAGACGTGTTTTTATTATTACGAATATTATTTCTTGCTTTTTAGAGGTAGGTTTTTTTAAGTCGGTTTTTTGTTTTTTTTTTAAATAGTTTTTATATTTAAGCATACTGTACCTAGGTTCTTGTTAATGTGACATAATTATTAATGGGTTATGGCGAGAGTAAATATATTAAAAAGAAATTTAAAATAAAAAAATATTAAACTGACGGCCTGGGGTCGAGCTGTATGAGGTCGTGGTCGGCGGGCGCGGGCGCGGGCGCGGCGCGCGCCTCCTCCTCCGGCTTCGGGTGCATCAGGATGAACGGCAGCTCCGCGCTCAGCTCCCTGCATCCAACAATTACACTTTTATACTACATTCAATATTAATACAAATACACTAGAAGAATATGTTTGTACGGATATGTATTAAAATGACGAAAATTCATAACACATTCGAGTTAAATATCGACGAACAAAACATCTATTTTCAAAGTACCGAAAATCCTAAATGTCGATATCCGATAGACCGAAACTTGAAAGATCGATTATTAAATGATTGATAGTTGGAAATCCCAAAAGTTAAAATTACGATAGTTCGAAATCCCGAAAGTCTGTTAAGGTCTATTAGGTGCGACGACGAGCGATCGAGGAGGAGAGGTAGGTTCCGTTGCGGCCAACAACAGAACCGGTGCCAGAACCGACCTGCCAGCGTGTGACCCTCAATTAACCTTCGGCTTTTTAAACTTCGGGATTTTTAAACTTCGGGATTTTTAAACTTCGGGATTTTTAGTAAAATGTTTTTTCGTAATTTTAAATGTACGGCCAAACAACCATTTCTTCTTTTTTAATTTTCGGTCTTTCGTCCATAGGTCTTATAAAATTCGGTATTTTCAGTTTTGGCACATACCCATTTGAACTGTAAAGAATTGTTATTTATTTTTATCATAATAGTGAAAGAAAAATACAATCGCAACTTACCCGCCTAATGGTCCTAGACACAGTTTCACTTTGACCTTGTATTGGACTATAATACCTAGATTTTCACGTTGCGAGGGGTCTGCGATCCTGAAAATAATAAAACAACCTCAATAGACATCACCATGAATAATAAAAAACTGCTAGACAAACTACATTTTGATATGGCACATAGAAATATTATGGCTAATCTTCTTCCCTAGGTCTAGCCCAGTGGCCAAACAATATTTGTGTCGTTATGCCATATTTAGTAATCTGTGGTTGTGCGGCCACACTAACGTAGTGTGTACTCACTAGTGACTAGAGTACACAGTAAACTAGTGCTCGAGTATACACAAAACTAGTGCTAGAGTATACACAAAACTAGTGCTAGAGTTCACACGAAACTAATGCTAGAGTACATATTAAACTAGTGCTAAAGTATACACTAAACTAGTGCTAGAGTATACACTAAACTAGTGCTAGAGTACAGACTAAAATAGTGCTAGAGTACACACCAAACTAGTGCTAGAGTACACACTAAACTAGTGCAAGAGTACACACCAAACTAGTGCTAGAGTACACACTAAACTAGTGCTAGAGTACACACTAAACCAGCGCTCGAGTACACACAGAACTAGTGCTAGAGTATACACTAAACCAGTGCTAGAGTACACACTAAACCAGCGCTAGAGTACACACCGAACTTGTGCTAGAGTGCACACTAAACCAGTGCTAGAGTACACACTATACCAGCGCTAGAGTACACACAGAACTAGTGCTAGAGTACACACTAAACCAGTTCTAGAGTACACACAGAACTAGTGCTAGAGTACACACTACGCTAGTGGTAGAGTACTCACAGCGTGCTGGAGGCGAGGTTGGTGTCCTCGTGCTTGAGCTGTCCGTCGAGCGCGAGTCCCCATTTGTCCTTGTTGTTGGCCAGCAGCGGCGTCAGGGTGAACACTTTGCTCAGCGTAAACCCTGGACCCACCGGGCACCCTTCTCTGAAGAAACAAATTACATTCATCGATAAATAATACAATACAATACGCTTCAATTTTATTGGCGGCGGCTCGGAAGTCTCGGAGCATTGCAAGAGACGATGCGCAGAACACAATTTCGATGTAAGTGGGTGGGAGAGGCGAGTGGTGGGGTACTAGGGTTACCAGTAGGGCCCTTAACTCAAATCGGGTGCTCGGTATAAGAAAACGGGAAACAGCGTCTCAAGCACATAAAATCGGGTTAAAATAAATCAAATGCATCGCAACGGTCTGTTCATGAAATAAACAGACCGTTTGGTCGGTTGCGGACCGCGGTTAAAAATACGCGCGGTGATTCGTGCGTGTCGCTGTCGCTGGCCGAATGAGCAGGGCGATCAGAGCGACGCGCGTCGGCGTAGCTTGAGAGATGCGGGCGAGTCCGCGCGGCGTGGTGGAGCGCGCGTGCGTGAGAGGCATATGTTTTGCGCGAGGCGCATACACAGAAATCGGGACATCTTTTAAAAATTTGGCGGGACGGTTAATTTTATTTAAAAAGTGGGACAAATCCCGCTTTTTCGGGACGTATGGCAACCCTATGGGCATACTGGCTAACTTCACAGCCGCCAATAAGAATGAAATATATTATAACATTTATAACTAACGATGATGAACTTGCGAAGACCTATTTAGAAGTTTTTCTTGTAGGTGGAAGTTCATTCTCCTAACCAAAGAACAAATCCAGTCGGCCTAGCTAAGAGATCGAGATAGTGCGAACGCTGTAACGTTACACTGATCGCACTGGTGTGAGCGGGACAGGGTCGCGGTGTAGACAAAATTTTGTCGCGGTGCGTACGCTAGGATTACAAGGCAGTTTTTTATTCTCTCTCCAAAACAAGATTCAATTTTGTAATCAAATCAATTATTTGGGAAAAAAGCCGATGTCAAAAGAAAAGAAATCACAGCGAAAAGAACACTATTAAATCACTGTTGGCGGCATATGGCTCTTTACAGTGGTAGTAAAAAAATAAACGCAAAATGGAGTTAATAAGCAATTCCAAATCAATATTATCTGAGACAAGTTATAATACCAGGGCCGTGGTATAATGCACATTATGACAGTCATGCACTCACACGCAAACCTTTACTTACAGAGACTGTACTTTTAAATTCTTACTGAACGTCTTTATGAGGGGGAAATTAAATATTCTCTTCACCTTCGTTTTGGGCTTCCTGAATCAGAAACGGTTGGTCAAATATCAGTCTGCGTGTTCACACATATGTATTTGATATTAATTAAAAATCAGTATCAAGAGGATATTTTGATGAATGGCAGTTTTCTAGAATGACTTATTTATTCAATTTTATTTGACTTCGAACGAGACTATAAGAAGCAAAAATGAATACAAGGGATTAACAAGATCATGTTGTGCCTGCGCACTATTTCGTAACGTCATGTGCTGTTGCGAATCGTCGCGCGTCAATTATTGTTGACTACAGTGCGGTCGCCGAATTGAGAAAATTTCGCACAAAGACCAGCCCGCGGATTACGTAACTCTGTTGCTAACAATTCTCGATTGAAACCGCAGTGACATTCCTGTGGCCCTACCATGAGTTGATGCAAACTGTTTACGTTACAGTAAACTATCGGATATACTGCTCACATTCAATGCGAGTGAAAGAGAGAAAACGATAGTTTACAGTAACGTAAACAGTTTGCATCAACTCATGGTAGGACCACTGCTTTAAGTAAGATAGTTGTCACAATGGTTCTCACTAAAGCGCAGGTCTGGGTTTCCGGGAGTACACTTGCTTACGTCACTATCCAAAGCAAAAAAATAAGTTCTTTTCTGTCGCATTCATTACAAAATAAAATTATTATAGTGCATTTTAATTTTAATTGTGATTTGTTTCTCTTAGCTTAGCAAACGAAACAGTTCAAGATAAAGATGAATGAACGTAATTTTCAATACCGATAGCGGAGGTGACGTAAGCAAATATCATCCACGTGACTTCCTCTGTCATTATACCTGACCTGGTACAGTATATTATTGTCAGTGAACCAAAATCTATGGAAGTGTAATTGCAAACAAATATTTCTTGAAAAATGGCACCACGCCACGGGGCTAAAAAGCTGTTCGCACAGCAGTATTTTACAGAATATAAGAGAGTTTATTAGAAATGACGTCCTTTGCGGTCAAATGGTGTAAAAGACGAAAAGAAGGCAAAAGATGCAGATATAACGTATCATATGTATTTTTTGTCAAATCTTAAACTATTGTTTTTGATTCATTTATGCTAATTTAGATTTAAGCTCACATTTGATTTAGCTATACTTACGCTAACCGTGTGAATCTATTATTAGCTTTTTAAGTTTATACTTTGTAATTTAAAGATATTGTTGTGTAAGCTGATGATTCACCGAATAATAAATAAATAAATAAATAAATAAAAAAAAACTATGAGTAGAGTATACATATTATGGTCGTTATTATGCAACGAGTGTTCAGTCGCTTTGTGCTGCATAACTAAATGCCAGAATTTTTAGTCCCGCCCACTTGGTTGTAATTTTTGTGTGGTGCTATTTTGAGCGGAATGTTTGTTCTATGGATTGTAATTCGCTGATTATTGTACTACGGTTTGATACGTACTCGCTCTCGGCCTCGGCGACGGTGCACTTGTACTGCGCGGTGGAGAACAGGCAGATGTCGGCGAACTGGCGCACAGACACCTTGATGCGCTTCACCGACCGGTTCGAGTTGTTCGCTATGTGCACGTTCACCGCTATGTTCTCCCCGTGGTGGTACAACTCCTGGCAACACAGTACACTTTAAATATACAACGTGTTAGAGAAATACTCCTAATGCCGAATGTGAGAGAGAGAGAGAGAGATATATTTTTTATTAACTCAAAGACCACACGTTACAATAATTAAATAAAGCTAAAAAATTCACAAAAAAACAGGTCTTAGGGCTAACTAGGACCTACCTCAGCTTGTGTTGCCATGACATATAAGTGTCACAGCAACGCTGGTATTCTAGCAGGACCTTTTATATGCGTGGCAATGCGCGGTATGTGACAAACAAAGGATTTTATATACATGCATACATACATACATAATTAAAAAAAAACAAAATTAATTAAAAGACACGGACAATCTTGAGAAGCATAGTGACAATGCAAATAAACATTAAAATTTGTCATGCTAATCAAATCTTTGATGCTAATGCAAACAAAAAAGAAGAAGCTGCGATTGTGATTGTGAATATGGTAAATAGGGACCATCAAACTGAACAACTTTTATTATGGGACCAACTCTGCAATCGCGAAAAGAAAAATTAGCCGTTTCATAGATTTTGATATTTTCGTTATTAATTTTTGTATGAAACAGCTGACTTTTTTTTTCGCTATTTCAGAGTTGGTCCCATATTAAAAGTTGTTCAGTTTGATGGTCCCTATCTACCATATTCGGCATTAGGATTTTTTGTAACACGTTGTAGATGGCGCAGTGGTTGGTGCCATTCGCCCTGCGATTGATGCAGTTCAGTAACTTTCGCAAGGGTTAGTCATGGGATGGGTGACTAAAAATTTTGTATCGCAAAAATTATATGAGAGTAGCCGCGGATCGTGCTCGGTGGCGTGCACTTGAAGAGGCCTATGTTCAGCAGTGGATGATGAAGGCTGATGATGATGAGAAAAAGCTAACCTTATCTAGCGAAGCTTCCAGGTACAGTTTGTTGGGGCTCATCATGAACTCCTTGGACACCTCCACCGACGGCTGCTCGCCCTGCTTGCTCGGCGCGTACATTATCTTCCTGATCGCCAGCCGAACTGAATTTCTGCTGGCAATCATAAAGACACTCAATAATTATTTTTATTTATCGAATTTAAGAACATTACTAAATAATATTATTAGTATAGTATTATATTATCTGTGATAATATACTAGAAAAAATACCACTACCGCACCAGATTAATTCTTGGACGGGAATCGAACCTTTGGATATCCGGTCCAATGCTCTGACTGCTGAGCTGCCGAGTATTATTTAGTATTGTATAAAAATAGCATTGTAAATGCAAAAAATCGCAAATTTAAAAATTTAAGTACATTGTTTAGCAGAGACAATCGTGGAGATTGGAGAACAACAAACTTGTCGAAAAGTATTTACTTAGAAAAGTGATGCGAAGTAAACTTGAACATTAATTATTCTGAGAAATTGATCATTTATTCTGAGGATATAGTGCGTGACGTAATTTTGCTCGTAGTATTGCTTCGCGGAATTATGTGCCGTAGCATTGATTTGTGTAGCCGTGCAACGATTCGTGAATTACGCGGTAAATGTACAGTTGCTCGAAAATGTGTGCTTTCGATGACAGTACAGCGTGTGGAAAGTTGATTTTACCGCACGCCGTACGTACCAACATTGTATCATAAACTGCTATTACAGTAATAATTTTAAAAAATACAAATAAAAAGACATGAACTTATATGTGTGTAGCAGACTAGCAGCAACAAGGGCAAAGCCAAGTTTTCGCTGAAAGCAAAAAACGTCGATTTTTAGCCATCCCATCACCATATTATAGCGATACGCGGTTTACTCTGTCTGTAAGTAACCAAAAGTAAGGATCAGAGGCGAACTTCAGGCGGCTACGGGAATTCGCCCGTAAATGTCATTGGTTTCCGAGTGGACTCGAGAAGAGGTGAAGAAAGAAGAACCGAGGCGAAGAAAGAAGAAACGGAGCCGGAACGAAGCGATACTTCGTAGTGGGCACGAGGCGACATGGGAGGCACTGAAGGTGTTTTCGTGGTCCACCCCAGAAGGGGGAGAGGGACATTAGGGATAAAGGAGAAAGATATCGAAAAAAGGAGAAAGATATCGATGCGCGCCATTCCGCGCGAATCTCCTGCTGCTTCGACCTGCACAACCTAGATGTTCGCCAGGTCACGGGCGGTCGATGGGTTCGTCTGTAAAGTAATAAGCGCATACCTTTTCTGAGGCTTGTCATCTTGAGTCTGCGACGAAGGCCTTGAGCTCGTAGTCGACGCCGCAGGGCTTGGACGGGGCAGTGCGGCGGCAGCTCGAAGTAGAACGGGTGCGCCGCGGGGCCCAGCTTGCTCCTGCAGTCGCGTTAGGGGCGCTTTGAGGTGTAATAAGCGCATACCTTTTGTGCGGCTTGTCATCTTGCGAGTCGGCGACGAAGGCCTTGAGCTCGTAGTCGACGCCGCAGGGCTTGCCCGTGTCGCCGGGCGCGGGCTGCAGCGTGACGGAGGCGGGGCAGTGCGGCGGCAGCTCGAAGTAGAACGGGTGCGCCGCGGGGCCCAGCTTGCGCACCAGGCGCTCCTGCAGCCGCGTCAGGGGGCGCTTCGTGGTGTTCAGAGGCGGGTATATCTGGTGGAGTCGATTACAAATGCCAATTACAATTTTTCATACAAAACTGTAAAAGATGTCTCACGTTACACCGTGGCGGGTCCGAGCCGAGTCCGAGCTAAATTAGTCGTGCTAATATATTCTTTATGAAAACCGATGCATTTTGAGCCCCGTGGCTTCAGAAGCCGAGCGGCAACCGGCGCTGGACGAACACAGGTATCTGATGCAGAACGTTGACGCGACCGACGTGACTCGGCTGATCGGCTCGGACCCGGCACAGTGTAACGTGAGTCATCTTTAAATCGCAATATTTTTTATTTGGTTTGGTATTTTAGAATTTTTATTTAATAAAAAACCCTAGACAAAACTGTCTCGAATAACATCACGAACAGTTAATTACCTATACGCTGAAATTGCAAATCATTTTAGTATTACGTTTGTTTATATGGCAAGTTCACTGTTCGCCGGTCTCTTATGTCCACAATGGTGCATCATCATCAGCTATTTATAGTCCAGACTGCTTGGGACACAGACCTTGCTTATGGAGGAGGATGGCCATTACCCACCACCTGGGCCCTATTTAATAAAAGTGTCAGTTGATTGATTATTTTTGAGTTGTACCTCATCTCCGTACTATCTTATTTATTTCTGAGCATTACCCATATTTGGGACATTCTATAATAATACAACTTATCGCATTAGTCTGGTGATTCAACCATTATTATAATATTTCATTCATGGACTCGGAACGTCATTGATGTGGTCAACAAATATTAATGTCAGAAGGATTAACTAATGAGGACACTCGCGTGAACAATATCACAGTATGTTTATTTGTACCTGTACTTGCATAATTATATGCATAATTGCATGTCGATCATACATTCCCAATAGTTCACCCACACACGCACGCGACGCGGGACTCATAAAGAGCTTATCAAGTTAGTACCTATACGTATTAATTTATTGAATTGCAGCAATTAAATTACTATGAATGATTATAATAAGGGCGTATTAAGTCATATCAAATTATGTAACACACACACACACACCTTAGTGTAAACATACACTAAAGTATGTTACATATCGCTGCTATTTACTACAACGCGTTGTCGACGGTGACCACTTTCAATGTAAGTTTGAAATATTTTTTCATGTTTTTAACTGTACTATACCCTAGCTACGCCATCGATTCGCAAACAGGGGAAGACCTTGTAACGAGAAGAAACGGCAAGAAACTTTTCAAACTGACCATTACAAGATCGTTTGTTCGCCCTGTGGCCCCACCGGTAGCCGTGGTACCCACCTGTTCGGCGGCGAGGTACAGGTCCTTCCTGAAGGTGAGCCCGAGCACGTCGAGGTCCTCGCGGCCGTACCGGAACGCGGCCAGCACGTGCCCGAACACCTTGCGCTCCTTCACGTACTCCGGGTCGATCAGCACCACCCCGTCTGTAACGAACTCTTTATTAATATAAAGTATCAGTTCTGTGGCCCTATACTATGTTGATGCACTGTAAAGTAATTGCTGTTTACGCTACCGTAAACTCGAATATACTGCTTACAGTCAATGCGAGTGAAAGAGAGAAAACGATAGTTTATGTTAGCGAAAACAGTTTGCATCAAGCATCAAGTCATGGGGCCCTATTTTTGAATCCTTCGACTGGCGTCGAGCGCTTGGTTTCTACTGATTTTCGTTCGACATTTGACTTTCCATATTTTTGAATCGCTCGACCGCAACGAGTGCCCCTACCCACTCGTGAACAGTCGAGCGATACGGTAAGGCGAGCGATATTCTTTTCTACTAAAAAGCAAAGATTTTTATGTAACAGCCAATAAAAACATGGATATTACTTTTCGTTTTCGTTGCGGTAATTACCTTTTCTCTAGATTCTGCGTGGAACGGATAAAATCCAACATTTCGTTTATATTGGCAGGACCGGAAACGAACGATTCAAAAATACGGAAAATCGGCGTCATGCGACTTGGAAGACAAGCGTGACTTAAGTCGCATGCGACAAAACTATGTCATACGAGCGATTCAAAAATAGTGCCCATGGTAGGGCCGGTATTTTGTTTTCAACCGATCTAACATGCGCACCACGAGAAAATCTTTTTCACACTTTCATGTATTAGCAAGTTGTCTCCTCCGCTGTCTGCTGCGTCTGTCTGTATGTATATCGCGACGCAGCACGAGTGTTATCAAATATTATAGTCGTGGTACCTATGCTATGCGAGGTGGAAGTCCATACAAATCCTCCATGTTAACGGAAAAAAGTGTCAGATAATTACGTTAACGCTTCTAGGACACAGTATCAGTACCCTTAGCACGAACAGCTATCGAAAAAAATAACGCGCGTAAAATCATTCGATAGATAAATTTTGTATTGGAAATTTGTACAGCGCCATCTGTCGCCGATAAGTGAAATGAAATTTTCCATAGAGAATTGTCTATCGAGTAATTTTACGCTCGTTATTTTTTTCGATAGCGGTTCGTGCTAAGGGTACAGGATAGCACAAATGATTCATTTATTTCTAAGATAAACAAAACAACGTGTCAGAAGAAGTTTTCCTTGGCAAGGAGTCGCGAATCTTAATCTCATTATGAAGATGTATAAAAAGAAAAGTACAACTAAAACGAAAGATTAAAATAAAAGCAGCTTACGGCAGTCGCACAAAAAGCGTGTCACAGCATAATCTGTGCTGATTATAAGAGCTTCTTGTTTAAATTATAGATGGTAGGATTCGATTACTTTGTGTTGGTACTTTTGTGTAGCTCAAAACTTAGCTACAGCGTGCTACACAGTCCACAGTCCCTCGAGAGCAAAGTTCATTATCGGTTCTGCAAGTGTGGCTTTGGCTAGGGGGCCTGGGATGTTATTACTCAGGACATAATTGGAAAATAGAAGTAAATAACTCACCAATCGGGTCTACATGTGTTATATGGTCCACGAAGTCCCTTTTCCCTAAATATACTGTTATCTGAAAGCAAAAACAAAACGTTACATCTTTTGATTTAAAAAATTAAATTTAAAAAGTCGCACAGCGAGCTATGGAAAGGGCTATGCTCGGAGTTTCTCTGAGAGATCGGGTCCGGAACGAGGTGATCCGACAGAGAACTAAAGTCATCGACATAGCCCACCGGATTAGCAAGCTGAAGTGGCAGTGGGCCGGCCATATTAGCCGTAGAACCGATGGCCGCTGGGGCAGACGAGTTCTTGAGTGGAGACCGCGTATCGGCAAACGTAGTGTGGGACGCCCTCAGACAAGGTGGAGCGATGATCTTCGCAAGGTGGCTGGCAGAAACTGGATGAGTATAGCCGCGGATCGTGCTCAGTGGCGTGCTCTCGGAGAGGCCTATGTTCAGCAGTGGACGATGATAGGCTGATGATGATGATGATGATGATTTAAAAAATTAAGGCCAAATCATAATTATCATTTCAGTCAGGTGCACGACGCCCAAATTATTCAGTTCTAATTATAATACCGTGAAATTCCGCATTACAGATGCCAATTTCAATATCAGAAATTAATTTAAATGCGAGCAATATGGAGAACAATCACCGAAAAAGTAGTTTGAAACATTTCAGCTTCAGTAAAAGTTAAACACTTATAAGAGTTTGTATAATGAACAATTTTAATGAATACTATAAGACAAGCCAAAAAATAATAAAAATTGTGTTAGAATATACTCTAACCTTAGAATAATAACACCTAGAAGCCGTGTCCGCGTATGCAAAGTGAGGCAACTAATACTAAGCCAAAATGGCTTAGTTTTCAGATTTATATCCTTCATGCGTTACCTAATCGTAACTAAAGTCCAATAATATAGTAACTGATCTTCTAAATGTACGAACATTGGAACTGTTTTGTACTTATTCGGTATGATTAGGTAATAATGGAGAATACAAATCTGAAAACGGAGCCATTTTTGCTGTTTTGTGGCCACTTAATCATCAGTAAAAGGCCTATTTTCATGTTCTTCTTATGCGATACAAAAATTTGATTGTAATGTGTCGTTATAATAATTATATGTAACTTACCTTCCCATTTGGCGAGCTCTTCTTGAAGACGCGCGTCGCTTGCCGCTGCTTGTTGCTGCCCGCGTCGTCCATGCTGCCGCCGCGCCCTCCGCACCACTGCCGACAACCAACCACTATAATATTATACACGTCATACTACTATTATCTAT
Organism: Agriphila straminella; assembly: GCA_950108535.1. Lineage (NCBI taxonomy): Eukaryota > Metazoa > Arthropoda > Insecta > Lepidoptera > Crambidae > Agriphila > Agriphila straminella. Next base: position 3,724,432 of record OX467306.1, on the reverse strand, counting down.
TCTGTAATTATACCAAAAAGTTTTTAAGCTCTACTATTCCACCTGCGCTATTTTGTGCCTACAGGGCGTAGCAAATACTTGAGTTTTGGCTACATCTGAAGGTTATTTTTGACGACGGAACAAAAGGTTTGTTATATCAGGTTATGGTATTGTAAATACAAAAATATAACGCTGAATGATGTGTCTTGCACTCAGTTCTTCTGCTCAGTCTTGAATGGGTGGATAGGGTAAAAGTTAATAGAATAAATAATAATTCATGTTTAGTTCTTTACTTTTATCATTTCGATGAAGTTTCGATGTCGAATAAAGCTTCTCTCTCTCGTCCTCATCATCTCATCACATTATAGTAAGAATGTTTATAAATAATTTCGTTGTATTTTATATATATTTCGTACAAATTGCCCCTGATTGCTATTATTCAGTTCCTTTGTACTTGCAATAACGGAAAGCCAACTTCCCTTTTTCTGTTCGGTTGAATGGTTCATCATAATTCCAGGCTACTCAAATCAAAGGTAACCACGGCGACTGTCGTCACCGGTCACCGGTCGTAATTACACCGACTTGACTCGTGTAATTGAAATAAATTTGCTGACTCTCTTTGTGAAAGACGATACATTACATTTTGGAAAATTCTTGTTTTGTTAGAAGAAAATTGAATTTGTCAAATAAGTTAGCTTCATAGCCTTTTGGTATGGTTTTAATTAATTAACGATAGAACTCTCATTTCAACAGCTTTAACTATGAATGAATTAGTTTCCGTCTTTTGTAAACTTTGAGGATAGAAGTAAATCGTTTAGGCGCATTTGGTCCACTTCTTATTTGGTCCACTTTGTAGCTGTAGGTATACGCTAAAATATTGAAGAGTAGAGTACTCACGCGGGCCCTTGATGGGCTCCAGGGTGCGCGTTACCGGCTCAGGATCGCTGCGCAGGCGCACCACCCTGCAAAAAACCTTTGATTATTATTCAACTAATATAGGTCTTAAGGAGTGGTAAATATTTGGGCTGATTGTGGTGCAACATACAGTGGTGGACGGATAATTAGAAACACCAGTCGTTTTCATCCAAACGAGGTAACTTTTAAGCCTTGATTCTTCGCGCCAGAGATTGATCTAGCTGTGGTCTGATGATGGCTATCCAGGAAGTGAATGGAGGAGATTCAGATCGCTATGCACACCCAACTGATCTGCCCCCCTAACCAAAGAGACATTTGCAAATTTTCGTTATCGTTTCGCTTCGAAACATGTATGGATTTGACGTTTTAAATTTCAATAGTTAACGAAACCTTATGTCAATCCCATACATGTTTCGAAAGCGAAGCGATAACGAAGATTTGCAAATGTACTGTTACTATGCTTAATCTCGAGTCTTTTTTACCCGACTGCGAAAAGGGTTATATTTTTCGCGCGTATCTTGTAAGTATGTTTGTATGTAATATTCTTTATTACCTCATATCTTTCAAACGGCTGAACGTATTTCTATGATTAAGATATCGTTAGATTTGTCTTGTCAGCCCAAGTGTTCTTAAGGCGAGGCCAGTTCACGATCTGATGAAAAGTCTGATTTTTGAACATCCAATGTGAAGAACTGATGTAAAATTCTACTTCACAAAAATTACTGTAGACTGAAAAAGAAACAAAGAAGCAAATTAACCGAACAGAATATTGAAAAATGGCATGGTAACTCTGTAAAAAAATCCTGAATAACACCATAAAAACTTATAAAAATAAATTTCAAATCGTCAGATTTCGTAATTTTCAACGACAGTGATATGATTTTTTATGCAAAAAGGATAGCTTTTTTATCGATCTAACACAATAACCGAGTACATTTTTAATAAATGATCCAGTATTTCAGAAATCAATAAAAATGTACTAAAATTCGTCAAATTTCTGGCGAAGCGTCAATTAAAGTTATGCAATATTCTACCTTATTCTAAAGACATATTGAAAGAGTAAATTTCGTGAACTGGCCTCGCCTTAAGAAGGTGGCGTTATAAAAAAAACCAACATGGCGGCTGTACGGTGCTATTATACGTAGTGAAAAAAAAAATATTTTAAGTAGTAGCTCAAGGTTTCGGTCGAGGATACTTATTTAGCATCTCACCCTTAAAACAAATGATTTATTTCAGAAAAATCTTATTTGATAGCATGCTCTCAACTTAAATCGGTCGAGGAACAATATGTCAAGGCTTAAAGGACCCTTAGGAAAGTCTAATATGCTTATGAAACTTTTTCGCACGATGAGAGCGATTAAAACTACTGTCGAGCACAGTAAGTTCAGGCTTAAGGATTTCACATTGTCCGTGTCAACGGACCAACCAAAATCCGCTCATCCCTTTCAATACAAACATTTTCCTTTGATAGAATATGGCGATAAAAAGAGCAGAGCAATCAAAAGAGCTTGTTGATCAAAACAACAATGTTATGGCAGCAAAATCATTCCATCAATATGAAATTTATGATTTCGATATCAAAGTAAATTTAGCTGTAGTGAACGCGGCGCCTCCTGCATTACTGGTATATACGCAATATAATACAAGCTATAAATCATCGCGGAGTGTTTCGGCGGACGGAGTGATGCGTCTTGACAGACAATAATTGGCAAGATCCGAGTCGTGACGTGACGACCAACGGCGCGGTAATCTGATTGCCGCCCCTCCGCCTGTTCTAGGGACGCCACTTCGAATTACTTTTCCGGGACATTTTCATATTTTTCCGCCGAAGCTGAAAGGTGCTGAATGTAATTTGAATGAAATTGAGTGCTCCCTGTCTTCAGTCATTGATTTTTTGTTATGTAAATCAGAAATTATTTGGCAGAAATACAAATCGAACTACGATATAATCCGCGTTCCATAAAAATATATTATAACAGAAATTAATAAAGTCAAATAAACCATCCAAAGTATAAATAAACAACCTATACTACACAATATACGTAGGTACCTACTGTAACAGTAATGTACCTACTTTAGCCATTCAAGAGATGATCCGTTCATTATGTTCGATGCAAAATAAAAGGAACTGCTATTATGGACAAATTCTAGCTCAGAGATAATAAACATTGAGCTTATTTTGTGATTGAGCGGCGACGGCCTGACGGCGCCGCCGGCCGGCGGGAACTGATCCGGCTTGCAACAATTAGCGGTATTTCCACGAGGCCCGCCGTGTAATCAGATTACAGGCCATACCGCCTGCCTTGCCTCTCCACGGGCTTTCCCATGGGAGATAACAGACTGACACATTTAATGTGGTCTAGTAACTTCATTGCTGGGTTTTATATTAGCAGGTTCTGACCGAACCCCTATAAGGGCTCCAAATTCCAATTTCAGCGTATAGCCTAGTTATGAACGTCTAAGAGCCTCTTGAAAGTTTCACGACCTCTTGTCTGCTTCAGTGAAAAATCCTTGGCTCACAGAATATGAAACTATTCCAAGGACTTGTGAAATATTCAACTTTGATAATGTTTTCAGCCTTTTATTATTTGATTTTAAGCATCGAAATCGAGAGTAGACCTTTTAAAACTAGATTCGAGGTCAACAGGACTTTTTAGGCCTTCAAGACTTTCACAAAAAGTATTGGATCAGGGGGTCAAGTCTGCTAATGTTTTCGTCAAGTTCAATGGTGTTCTAATGGTATTGCTTTTTGACACAGTTCTCGTTTCTTAAACCCAAAATCAAGACAAAGTATGTTTCCATTTTGGGTTTAAGAAACACAATGTGTTTCGGTTTTGGGTTTAAGAAACAAGAACTGTGTCAAAAAGCATTTTCATTCAAACACCATTGAACTACGATTTTGACGAAAACATTAGCAGACTTGACCCTCCAGTAATCCGTACAGTGAAAAATGTTTGGTCGCAACCATGGCCGCGGGCCGGCCGACACTCGGCTTGTTTACTTTTCCATTTATATCTCATTCCCTCGCACTGAGCGTCACCTATCGTATCAGGGCTTGAATTGAAGCTTGATTGAAGATACCCCTATTGTATTTATGACCCGTTTGGCTAGGCTCGACCGCTAATTGATTGAGAGGATAGAGATCAGTGTAACCTTAAAAGGATCGCAGAGTACACGGTACGGTACGGTATATATATACATAATGATTTAGGGGGCATGTGTCGGATGTAAGGTAGATTTCTGTAATAATGATAAATGCATTAAAACATTTTTATCTTTTAAAGCAATTTCATCTTGTGATTAATAAATTGCTTTACGCGTAGACAGAGAATTGAAACTTTATCAAAGCTAAAAATAAAACCAGATAGATGTTAATCGCCCACTCAGCTTCAATATACATAGAAATGTACCAGAAAAAGAATTGTCATTCTCCTCTCGTATTTTCTCCCCGATAAGTAAATACAAATTTGGTCACTTACACAGACTTTCTGTTGAACTCTTTAGACGATGGATGTCAGGTGGACGCTGTGTATACTGACTTCTCGAAAGCATTTGATAAAATTAATCATTCTCTACTAATTAAAAAGCTTTCGAGACTTGGTATACATGGTGATCTTCTGAGATGGGTAACGTCTTACGTCAGCAATCGTTGTCAAGCAGTCGCGCTTAAGGGATACCGATCTAGATTTTTAAACATTCCGTCGGGCGTTCCTCAAGGGTCACACTTGGGCCCTTTTCTTTTTTCTCTATACATTAACGATATTAGTTCATGTTTCGTTAACTCACATCATCTGCTATACGCAGATGACACAAAAATTTATCGGATTATTCAGAGCACTAATGATTGTGAGATGTTACAGCAAGATCTGCGTAGCTTTGAATGTTATTGCAAGGATAATTGTCTACCATTTAATTCAGAAAAATGCTACGTTATTAGTTTTAATCGTAAAAATAACCCTCTTAAGTTTAACTATAGCATATCGGGTCGTAGTGTTAATCGTGTAGACTCTGTTCGTGACTTAGGAGTCACGATGGATTCAAAATTAAATTTTAATCAGCATGTTGACAAAATAGTGTCTAAAGCATTTAAGCAGCTGGGAATGATCCTCCGTCTCGGAATACCTTTTACTAAGGGTCGCACTCTTATAATACTATATAATGCATTCGTCCGCAGTGTTTTGGAATTTGGAAGTGTAGTATGGAGTCCCCAGTACATAGTTCACAAAGACAGATTAGAACGAGTACAAAAGAAATTTTTAAAATCACTCGACTATCGTACTGGTTTCCGTTTTAGTGAATACGAAGAAAGTGTTAAAAGACACAATCTAGAGTCGTTAGCCTCTAGACGTCAATACCTAGATAGTGTATTTTTATATAAGATTATAAATAATCATATAGATTCAGCTGATCTACTACAAAAAGTTAAACTCAGAGTACCTCGTATATCCTCACGTTCAAAACAATCTTTTCATGTACCTTCTTGTCACACTAATTATGCTAGAAATGCCTTTTTCAGACGATCTTGCGATCTCTATAACAAACTGTTGAATGGAGTCGATATCTTTGCTAATTCGTTAAACTTGTTTAAGAAAAAAGTGGGTGAACTGTTATTCAAGTAAAGTAAAACATAGAAAATAGTCATAATGTGATTGTAGGTAATACTTAGTCGTAGATGAAAAAAAAATTGAAACATGTATTCAGTTCAGTGACATAAGTGTAGAGAGGTGGAAAACGTGAAGATTGCTGTAGAAATGAGGTTGGAGATGCGAGGAATTCTTTAGCCTATTCAAAGATACATAATAACATTCAGTAAAACTCTATCGGTATATTTTTTACAGCTGTTACTTTGTATATAATTTAATTTCCTGTTCGTTTACCTTAGCTGTATTTCGTTACTGCTTACGTTTTTCATTTATTATTATGTCGAAGTTAAAATATACTCATCAACTTTGTACAAACGAGGTAACTTTCTGCCAGGGATGTACCGTGCTGTGATCTGATGATGGCCATCCAGGGAGTGAATGGAGGAGATTCAGATCGCTATACACACCCAACTGATCTGGGGTGGAATTGCGTAAGGTAATCGTATTCATTTGACAGTTCATACATATCGTATTCCATCGGCTACAATTTGTATGTGATGTCATATATTATGATATTTATGATTCAATATTATGAACTGTCAAATGAATACGATTGACTTTACGCAATCACCTAGCTGATCAGCATTCTAAAAGATTAATGGGTCAGAGTTCTTAGTTTCAGGATTTTCATGCTATTTTCGTACATCCCTGGCAGAAAACCAAGGCTTCAAAGTTACCTTGTTTGTATGAAAATAACACCTGTATCCCTAAACAAAGTTGATGTGTGTATTTAATATGAAAAATTAATCTTCCCCAAAAAATATAAGTCCCGCTTAGTAAACGTAAAGATCAGTGTCAAAATATTAGGTGTCGCATTTCCCAGAACCGTTGTTATGTGGCACGGGAATGTGAAATAATAATTTTCGTGCAATATCAAGGCAACAATTTTATTTCGTACCTAATAAAATAACAGATAAAATCATCTCTATTCAATTACAAGCTTAATTTCATTTTATTCAGGGGTATCAATAAGATTTGTTTAACTGAAAGTACTCAAACACAGAATTGATTTTATACTAATTTTTCCTTTTATTATATTCTTTTTATTTACATAACGTTACTTTATGTTATGTCAATGTGTTAACGTTTTTCTTGGAAACGTTTCGCGTCGCTGAGGAACTGATGATATTTTGCAGCATAATCTAGAGTCCTGTATATTCAACAACACAATGTGAAAAGTCATGTAACCGGCGATAGTAATCGACTCGTTTGATCTTACCACCAACTGTTACAAGACTTAAATACCAAATACTTTGAAGCACTTACGATCGGTTATTTCTGTAGCGCCCCTCGTATTTCATCAGAGATTATCCTCGCTATTGACAGGGATTGTCAATCGTGAAAGGGACACTTATTTAAAAAAAAAAAGGTACGCACATTATAGTAATGCAGAACATTATTCATGGTGATGACTACCTACATCAGGTGATATTTTAGTAGCTACTACAACCAATAATAAAAACAGAAGCATGACCAAAGAAAGAACTTAGCAATCGCATAATATGCGGTTTTGTCCCTTGGTTCAATGAGTTTATTGTGTTATTAATAGGGAATTCTTCAAATAATGAAATGCGGAAAAAAGTACTAAAGCCTACCCTTGAACCTTTACAGATTAGTTGAAAAAGATCCCTAAATATAGATTTTAATAAAAGTAATGATTCCAATGGATCATGAGCGTGGGCGGGTATCGGGGTTCGATCTCAGACCCTTTGTGGGCAGAATTTCAATTTTTTTTTAAATAGCCAAACTTAACTTAAGGATAAAATAATTAGTAAGATACTATTGAATCTACGAAAATCAAGAAAAAGTGGCGTGAAATAAGAAATTGAAGAATTAATTTCTACAAAACTAGAAAATACAAAAGAATACCTTGAAAACTCCGTCATCTTCATAATTATATTTTCTGATCTCTTTTATATTATTCATAGGCTCGCCTCTTTGATAACATTCAAGTTCAATTACAAAGCGTCTTATGAATTTTTAAACGATCAAAAGCGAAACTCATTAATAATAAATAAATGCTGCATAGCTAAAATAATTTGCTTCATGCTATACATTGTTAGAGGGTTGCGTTGGGTACTCTTCTACTCACGCACCCCAACCTAATTACCTATCTATCTACATGAAAAACTATAATCTGCATATTAACTTTACTAAATCAAAGAGTTATAATGATATCTTTAGTATGGATGACTTTATTGTTAAGCAGTTGTATCATAAAAATAACATTACTAAAAGTTGTGAATTCAGCTTTATTGAAATACTTGCAAAAAATATTACATGAGTGCTGTGTATTTTGCTCGCTTAGTTCGTTCGTACTCGGTCCTTATTGCTGTCTCGCGTGAAAGCGATGGGTTGCAGACGAAAATAAGACTGGAATCACATTAGAAAACACAGACGAATTAGTGGAATGTACCTTTGCTGCGAAACTGGCGCAGTAAACGCTATTGTGTTTATCATGTTCGCCGTTCATTGCGACTGTTTACGAGCGTAATGTGCGAATTATTTGCGCCAGGCTCCAAACAAATCGACTATAAACCGAGCGCAACGCAACGCTTTGCATGTAACGCGACTACGGAAATGAAAAAAAAAAACAGTATTACTGAAAACTTTCGCTGCGATTTGATGTCAAAGGTTCGACGAATAAACAATGGTTATTATTCGTATCAAAAGTATTTCGATTCGACTACTTACAAGATATTTGTAGTGCTCGTGCAATGAAGGTACGCACAATGCACTCAATAGAAACACTTTTATCTTCGAGAGCTTGGTTACTCGAATTAGTTATTTATCTACTATCTTTACTTCATATGATGATGGTAACGTTATCATAATTAAACAAGATAAGGGTTCAACTTAACTTTTAGCAATATTGTTTGACCGAAATGAAAAAATAAAACGTTCGACCTTTACGGGCCTCCATTAGTTTTAATTCTGGGTAGCATCTCGGGCGGGAGGGGGGATAAAGGGGACGTTTCGATAAGACGATTTTAATGGAAACGAATAATTATTTACTGAACAAAGACTGAGCACATAAAGTCAGCTTTAAAAAATTTACCTATTTACTTTTACACTTGTCTACAGTTCAGCTCTTAATTGAAGGCTAATATGGCTTATGCAGTGTTTTAGAAAACGAAGTAATTTTATTAAAAACTATTTATACAAGTCTCCATTCAACGGTGTACATTTAAAAAGTTACAGAATGCATGTTATAAAGGGATAGTTTGTCACAAACGCACAAGAGAGCCCTTTAAAATTCAATATTGTGTTGTAATCATCTCTAATTATAAAGATTACAGTACATATTACCAAAGCAATATAATGGTTGTGTGCTAATGAAAAAATAGCAGTTTCTTTTTTAACTTGTATATTTTCCAAACCTTGAAATCGGTCAGTAACATAATATTATAGACTGCCGTATCGGTGATATAAACCTGCAGAGCAATAAAACATGCCAAACATTTATTTATACGCACCGCCCACGTATAGAATTACATAGAAATAGCGGAATCAAGGTAATCAAATTCAATAAGCTCAAAGATCTAGGTGCTACTCTTCCAGTAGCTCCAGTAACAATACAAAATGATATTATTATAACAATGGTCCGATTGATAGAACCACAGACAAATAAAAATGCCCATAGATCGACAAGCCAACAACCCAAATAAAACTGTACCAAGTAAGAGTACGAGAGTACTCTTAATTTTTTTAATCAGTTTCATATTTTTCCCAATAATTATTCCATATACATACACAATTCAAGCAGAGATATGGGATCTACAACATGTTTTCCCATTTCAACCCATATTTTGAGTAGGTACTAATAAAGCTGAATCAAGTTTGATTTAGCTTTACACCCTGTCTGTATACTGTATACATTAATAAAATATACTCTGTAAGTCATTAGTGTATTGCGTACTTTATGAAATTAATTGTATTCCCTCTGGAGTGTCGAATTACTTAGCGCAGCGGTCCGACTTACATTAGTACTGTACACCAAAAACATGTTTGTATTGTTCTATAGTTTAAAAGCTTTGAAGACAGATTGCCCTTCAGCTTCATATTTATTTAATCTGTCAGATTATGGAACATTCCTGAATATTGAATTGTTTATTTATGCAGAGCAGAGAGGGTTTAAGAGGCCATTTAATAATGATGAACTAAGTGTCGTCGACTTCTCGTAATAAAAGCATCGAGTAGAGCTAGAAACTATAGTAAATATATTAGAAAAATATCGCAAAATACGTGAGCAATTAGGTAAAATATTTTTCAACACACTTGCTCGTAAAGTGAGCCCTAATACATCGCTTTTAGGGCCATAAACCGAGCTATAACAAACGCGTGCAATAATATATAAAACACTAGTTCGTAATAGAATTAACCCTACAAAGTTAAATTAGTACCTTACTGCAAGTTCTATGCGAGTAAACAGAGCATTCCCAATTTAGCCGGGTAATACAGTTATTTTTTTTTGACAACAAAGAGGTTTTATGCTACTGAAAATTCATATACATTTTTGGAATAAATAAATATGTAAGTCCTTAATTAAGTCAAATAAATATAATATTATTATCAAATTATTCATAATTCACAATATTTTGTTATAAAATATTAAAATATTTGCATTTTGCACTTAAAATTATAATTTTGAAGTAGGCTGTATGCTCCTCACCCCTTTGTTCGCAAAACATTCTTGCGTTGGGCGTGTGAAAAAAACAAAAAAAAAAATAGTTATCATATTTTGTTTTTGTCCTATTTGTTGCTGTGTGATAAATTACTTTGTTTTTTCCTCGCAAATGTGTTGAAAAACGTCGTATGAAACTCATGAGCTCTTGCTTATTGCACACTCGGCTGAGTTACGCCCTCGCCTGCGGCTCGGGCTGCAACCCACAGCCTTGTGTGCAATGAGCAACCTAAGCTAACTTGTCTCATAATGTACTAATGATTGATTGATTACCGTATCTATAATATGCTTTGACCACTGATTAAGTGTCTGTCTTCAAGAGATTTAGACCTAAAAGGTGAGAGTCAGTAGCATGTAAAATAATATTAAGAATAAGAATAAGAATATTTATTTTGCTCGAAACACGGTGGGTGCACAATATGTCAGTTGGAAAAAGAATCAACGATCTACATGTTTCGCTGATTGTTCATTCAGCATGCAAAAAAGTACAAAAAAAATATCAATTATGGAATGTCTATCTAAATAATTCAATACAAAATGTCACCTAAATGTAAATCAATTAATGGAATGTCAATCCAAATAATTCAATACAAAATGTCAACTAAATGTAAATCAATTATGGAATGTCAATCTAAATAATTCAATACAAAATGTCAACTAAATGTAAATCAATTATGGAATGTCAATCTAAATAATTCAATTCAAAATGTCAATCAAATTAATCACATCACAATATAACAGTCAGTCACACTCCAAGACAATTAAAATTAGAAATAGTGAAGAGTATCATATTAAAATCATCTTATAATTATTATAAATTAAACTTTTTATTATATTCTTTACTTAATCTTTATTTTCCATGAACTCTTTCATTGTGTAGAAGCATTTTTCAATAAGCCATTTCGTAAGCCTGTTTTTGAAAAAATTAAATGGCAACTCCCTTATATTTTTTGGTATCCGATTATATACTTTTATAGTCATGAAATAACAATTCTTATGGTAGAGTTGGCTAGCACTTATAGGTACCAAAAGCTTACTTGGGTCTCTACAGCTTTTTTTCTTGAAATGAACACTTTTTTGAAACAGTTCTGGATGTTTTCTCACAAAAACTCCTATTTCCAGAATATAGAGTGAAGTCAATGTTAATAATTTTAGTTTTTTAAATAAAGGCCTGCAAGACTCCAAAGGACCAGCACCACATATTGCGCGGACACATTTCTTTTGCGCTATAAATACTTTATTAATGTGGGTTGAGTTACCCCACATTAACAAGCCATATCTTAGTACAGAGGCAACATAACCATGATATGCGACAATGGCAGTTTTTGCACATGCTAGTCTTTTCAATTTTCGTAACGCGTAAACAAATCTGTTGATTTTGCTACATACTTGTTTTATGTGTGCTTTCCAATTGCAGTGCTTATTGAGAAGCTAAAAGTAAAAAGATGAAGTGTCTTTTAAATAAATCGATGCTCAAGAGTATCTTGAGTTGAGTCGAAGTGATTTTGAGCACCTAAGCTCCTAACGATGGAAACCAAACTCAACAGTTTAAGTTTGTACCTTTTAACAACAAGTAATTAGACACGCACGTTCGTCTGTTTTTTGCGCCCTCACTTTGTGAATACCTCGCCAAAGAAGTATTTCCCAAAATGTCTCATTTTAGGTATTTATGCAATGAGTAGTGCATACTTGCATACAGAGTGTTCTCTCTACTTGACCTAGTGGTAGCGTCGCGTCGTCACAAGTTCACGAAACACTATGCAATTTACACAGGTTCATTACAGCGCGAGTGTAGCGCACCGGTAACGGCGAGGTCAGGGGCTCTATTTTTGAATCGCTCGTATGACATTATGTTGTCGCATGCGACTTAAGTCATACTCGCCTTCCAAGTCGCAGGACGCCGATTTTCCGTATTTTTGAATCGTTCGTTTTCGGAATACGAAATGATGGATTTTATCCGTTCCACGCAGAATTAAGAGAAACCCGATAACTACCGCAACGAAAACGGAACGTAATATCCATGTCACTATTGGCTGTTTAAAAAAAACTTCACTTTTTAGTTTTTTTTTTTCGTTTGGGTTTTATCATGCGATCAGTCGAAAGACTATGAACAGATGAGTTGAATGGTGAATTTGGCAGTAGAAGCGGCTTCCCCAGTGGAAAGACCTCTCCATATCAATTTAAGGTTCGTCCAGTTCTAGGACTTGCCGTCTTTTTAGTCTGCGTACAGCCTCAGGAATAGTAAGCTGCACTGCAAGTTGGTTTGGATGGTTTGAGAGCCTTGTTTTGTATTTTGCGCAGCTGGACATAATCTCCTGCTTAACTGTGTTGACTTCAAGACATTCGTGGAGTTCAGCAACTCTTATGAACCATGGTGCGTTGGAAATTTGTTTCAATATGTAGTTTTGAGCCCTTTGTATTATACCAATACTTGAGTCGCACGCCGTGCCCCACAGCTGTATGCCATATGTCCAGATTGGCTTTAGAATTGACTTATAAATTAGCAACTTATTGTCCAATGAGAGTTTTGAGTTTCTTTCCAGCATCCAAGAGAGTTTTCTGAATCGGATGTTAATTTCGTCCCGCTTGACTTGCACGTGGTTTTTCCAAATCAGTCGTCTGTCCAAGTAGAGTCCCAAGTATCTAGCAGAGTCGCTTTGGGGGAGTTGGTTGCAGCGTAGTGAGACTGGGGCTTTTTAGTTGAAAAGAATATCGCTCGCCGTACCGTATCGCTCGACTGCAAACGAGTGGGTGAGGGCACTCGTTGCGGTCGAGTGATTCAAAAATATGGAAAGTCAAATGTCGAACGAAAATCAGTAGAAACCAAGCACTCGACGCCAGTCGAAGGATTCAAAAATAGGGCCCCAGGTGTCACGCTGGTCGCGCGCGCCGGTGCTCTCAAACATGTATATTGTGGGTCGCGACAACTAGGAAATTAACCTCCAACGTTAGTATTCTTTGCTCCGACGGCGAATGGGTACAGAATAAATAGCCCATAGATGGCAATACCTACATGGCTGGCTATAAAACTTGTAATAAACGTTACAATGTATTGAAATTGCGGAACATACTATGTTGTTCAAAAGCAGATAAGAATGTTAATGAACATTGATTAGTACTTTTTATCCAAATCATAATTTGTAGGTCGGAAAAATTTGAACTCGTTTCGAAATGATGAGTTCATTCATAGGATCAAATAAAACTATTTTTTCTGTTGTAAAGCCATGGCGGCACAGAATAGGCGGTAGGTAGCTGTCACAAATAGTTATTATGACTGTGACACTAATGCTATCTTCTTTATAATATTACTAGCTTCCGCCCGCGACTTCGTCCGCGTGTACATTCGGAAGATCTCTAGGGAACTTCTGAACAGGCTAACAGGTCTCCTATGTTTTAATCCAGGCTATAAACTATCTGTGTGCCAAATTTCCTTCATTTAAGATGAAATAGGATTTTTTGCGTGATTGAGTAACAAATATCCAAACTTTCACATTTATAATATTAGTAAGATTATAGTGTATTAATTTTTAATAACAAATTAGCCAAAAGATTAGGGTGAGGTGATGTGTGTGGTTGGTTTAGTACTAAAACCACTGAACATTAATTGCTTGTTCAAAGTGACGGCCGTGGCGTCTCCGCTTGTGTGTGTCGACACAAACTTTAATGTATATGTAACAGACCACATCCTCAGAGCAAACTTAATCAACCCTCTGTACTAACTATTGTAACAAGACCAATTAAGCATATTCAGTAAAATTGGAAACAGTATTATAGGACAACGATCCAGAAAGATCTAGATACAAAATCGCAATCGGGCGCTATTGTACAGTGCCCCAAACAATACATTTTCGACTTTTGTTTATGACAGGGTCGAACAATCGTGAATTTAATTAATTTACAAATCCAACGACAAATTATTTTGGATGAGTCTCTTGTTTTAAAGATCATATAATTTCGATTTTTATTTCAGACTTCAGAGGGACAAAAAAAAATTTCATTATTAGACCGACTATTGAGGTCAAAATATCGTAACATAACGCCTCATAAAACTTCGTTGTATTGTAAAGGGAATGTAAAAAATGCTTTTGCTGAATCGACTGTTCAATAAAAAGTACAGAGAAGAAGCCCATCATCAAAAAAATTCCGCTTAACTATGTTTTTGCTTCCACAAAAGGGTTGTAATTGGGTCAGACTGGAAATTCAAAACCATGTTTTACAGCGGACTTTCTATGGTCTCTTCCATGCTAAAATAACAAGAAACATTGTTAGAGCTTCGTCCTTTTTACCCGACTACAAGAAAGGTCGACTTGTACGTACTACGAGCATCTGAACGGCTGGACGGATTTCTACTATTATCTGGATATGACATGACAACTCAACCCAAGTCTTTTAGGATGGTAAGGTGACGCCAAAAAACTAAAAAGGACGGAATTTGAGCGCTTAAAATTATATAAAAGACGCAAGCAATAATTTATACATTCCAGATACTTTAATTAAATTAAAGTGTATAAATTTGTTTCCTTTTCAGATAAGTAGTAATAACTAGCTAGTTTATATTTATATGAAAATAGCTTTAGCTACATTTTCTACGCTCAATCAAATTTTACCATTTTAAAATTATATTTCATCGTGGGCATCTTTCTAGAAACCTCGTTGTTTGCGTTTCAGAGAATAAAGCAAAATAAGTTTCAGACTAGAAATAAGACTAGAAATAAGTTTCAATTGAGAGATGTGGCAGTTTAGATCTATTGTGTTGTGGTTTTCTTCTTCAATTCTTTTATATTATTATAAACTAAAAAAGGACTCGCCCGCGCACGATTTGTATGTGTAAAAGTATCTTGACGTGTCAAAATATTATATTTATGTCATCTATCTCTATAGGTTTTTGGGTACTTTGGGTCACAGTTAGATTATGCAACGATTTTTTATAAGTAATAACACAATTCTGTTAGGTCTTTGGTTCTCGTCAAGCAACAGCCACATTAACAGAACTAGTGTTATCACAACACCGCCGGCATCTGGTGTGGCGAAATCTGTTCACATAAATCACACGCGATCGCATCACACACAGCTTACCCGAGCGCTACGCATTCCTGCGCGCCACGGGGTGATAAATCTCACGGGTTGAGGTGATGTCATGACAACCGACAAATATATAATTTTCAGCTATCATTCATTTTGGGTTTGAATCATTAGGTTGACTAGAATACTAAAAACCAACCGTAATTTTAAATAAGTAATTCATCATTTTCATCATAACAGCCAGCCATGGGATTCCGAAATCTTTTTACTTATCACAGGAGTTCTGCTAACTAATACATTCTAAGATGACTTTTCACCATGTCACCGTAATTCCATGGAATTATGTTGTCAGCCCAAAAACTGCTATATAGTGAAATTAAATCACTTTGACAACAGCGGCAGGCAGCGTTCTAAATACAGCTAAATCTTAAAAACTCATTACTTTGATACGGCTATCTTAACTTCTTATCTTAAATCGTAGTTAGATCGTGGCCCAAGTCTAAGATGGAATAGTTAGATGGTAAATAGGCTGAAAACGAATTTAGTAAACAAAGTTAGATAAATAATGCAAGAGAGCAGCAATTGTAAGATAATCAAAAGACAACAGACAAACAACGCTATTCGTCGTGGAAATAGTGTCTTTATCTCGAAAGCGAGTATTATTTGAAGCCGGATACAATTTTCAAGTGTGTTTTGGAAAAGGTTGTAGTAAGTAGTCACAGAGATTTCGATATCATACCTTTATTGCATGTTTCGATCATTAATTAGTATGTCATTGAAAAATTACTCTAATGTGCTATTACATAAGTGCACTTCCACTGCAATAGACAACTAATGTCGTAATCAGCGATCGATGGCGATAAAATAATTAGCCATTCGCCGGACACACGAGCGAGTCACGGCAGCAGTCGGAAGCTCGGAAGCGGTTGTAAAAGTCTCCGCTCCACTATACTATCATCCTGCACCTTTTGTGGCCGGCTGCCGGGCTCTATCTAGCCACCCATCGACCATTCACTGGATGTAATAGAATCGATGCCTTTATTACTATTTGACGAAGCAATCGGCCTCGATCGTCTATTCTTGTGGTCAGACGTACCTCGCCGCAACTAACGAATTATACGGTCAATTTTGCAGTGGGCGTCGAGTTCTGGAATGTTCAAACTAGACTCGAGATAGAAGATTCTGAAGTTAGCTTGTTTGTATCCACTGTTGTTCCCATTAATTTAACTTTGTGTTGTAACTTCTTAGAAACTAATATTGAAAGGGACGGATTATCATAATAAAAATATGTTTTCGACCAAGCGAATAAATTAACGAAAAAAAACATAAGACCACAAAAGACATCAAGTAAAAGTCGAGGCACGTATTACTAGAAGTTTTATGTAGTTTACAATGCCATGATGAAGAATGTCTTTTCTACTTCTACATTGTCATATAAGCAATAATTATCCATGGTAAAGGCTGTTTCTTTCTTCTTCTTCGCCGCACTTCGAGTGCCAATGCCAACTGAACTGAAGCCGGTTTGCAAACACATTGTTTTGAGTACGCGCTCCTTGAGGCGACCGACCGACCGACGACGCCCCGGCGTATTTTGTGCACGCTCGCTTTGTGTCCGACACTTTCAATAGAATATTGTGCGATCACGACACGTGAGGGGAGACTGACCTAGAGCGACACAGTCTAGCTTTAAATATTATTTGAAAACTTATTAAAACTAGTGGCTCCTTGAGCTGTAGGTATGTTAGTTAAAAACAAATAAAAAATATACGCAGTTTTAAATTTAGAATGTAGGCCAGAAATGTATTGATTGATTCTATGAATTTTTGAGTTTTCTAAAAATAAAAAAATCTTTGCAGCGCCCACCCCGTGCCCACTGCAAAATATTTGACACAACATTTACTGCTCAATTTAATGTAATCTGCTCTATGTATACGGAAAAGCATTGATGATTCTGTTACAATAATGCCGGGGGCGTATCAGCCTCACAGATATAACATATTTTATTATGTACCTATGTTATGATAATGATACACTTAATTATTCCATCTATAAATGAGATATGATAATATAATTTGTTCAGGACATTTTTATCCCTAGTGATGTAAGCCAATAAAACGATATCACTATCAGTATCTATGCATTTCCTTTCGCTTCGCTTCACTCTAAAATAATCGGTGTAGGTACTTACATAAAAAATATACACGACGAATGGATAACCTCCTCTTTTTGTGCAGTCGATTTAAAAAGACCTCATAACAAATTGGGAAGAACCAATCCGTAATTGTAGTCAAGTAAAGTTAAAAGTAAATTAGTTTCATGATCATTTCAAAACTAGGAAGATTTCGCGGACGGACCTTGAACTCACGCAATGTCTTAGCTGACGTAAAAGGACCCAATTGTAAAATCAAAGGTACCTAACGTGTAAAATTTTATGAAGATCGAATACCTAGTGCACGCAATGATTTTATCAGCGATTTTTTTCTTTAAGGAGCTGGAAAATGTTACTGAATATCAATAAGATTATATTTATTATTTAGTTAAGTTTAAATACACTAAATATTGAGATATTCTCTACCTTAAGCATTTTATGTTATTTCCCCACCATTATCAGCTGTAACTAAAACTATGCAAGGAGTATTAACTTTTAGCTTCATGGTGAATCGTTAAATATGTCCCAAAAACATAACATTAACGGCTGTCAGTTAATACGGGCACATCACCGAAATATGATAAAGCTGCGGTTTATTACCTCGTAAAATAAAAGAGCTTAGGCGAAATTAGTTCAATCAAATGTTAATCGATAATCTTTTTATTGTCTCAAGAATATTTCTAAAAGTTGTCATTCATCTTCTACACGAATTTACATTGGTTGCATAACGTCTTTTGCCAAAAGAAATCGCTGAACAACTGCTACGACGTTTAAACTTTTCGTAGCAATGTGCTACGGAGTATCACGACACGACTACGACGGTCGTGATAATATAAAATTATTATTTTCCTTTCTTCTATTTTTGTTAGCTTAGTTTTCGTACATCTAGTGTAAATAAAGTATTTGTAGTGTCATGTCATTAAAATATCTTTATTTTATTCATAGAAACTGTGAACTCCATATTAAATACCACATTCTGGTCCCATTAGCGTCACCTTTCGTCACAATTTGTCTTTGTCACCGGATATAAGTATAAGTTGGAGATCTGTGGAATTTCGTGCAAATCCTACCTACGACTACGCTACGCTTTGTTTCTCGAATAATATTCGGACCTTGTCATGAACGAACTATCTTAGTTGAACACTGAAGCTTTCTGATTTATCTGTTTATCTTAAACCTTATAGCAATATATTATAATATTTATTTTTCTACTTAGCTAGTAAACAAATCTTATTTACTAAATTACAACTTTTATGGTACCAAGGTTTCCTCATTACATCGTCGACCGAAAGACTTTATTGTTTTGGCACACTTACAATTTCATACTCGTACCTCAGTGTTTTTGCATGGCCGAGCGAGATTTTGATCCCCAAAATCTCCGAAACGGCATTCACGAAAATAATGCTTGTTCGTTGAAACATATTATGTGGTTGAACTTTGAAGTAGCTTTTATCCTAATTGATGCGTAGAAAAAAAACCCGAAATTCAAACTCGCACTTGGAGTTTGAATCACGTACCCAGGAATGCCCAGGATTCCGTAGATAGGTAGGTACTAATATACTTGAACTATTAAATATTCTTAATATTGGTTTTTAAATTGCGCTGTGTGACCAATTTTTCTGTTAATTTTTTATTCTAAGTAAACGGGAAATAATAATGATTTATTTGTCAAAATATTATAATGCGACCTAAATGTACGAAGTAAATAAGTATATCTATGCCTAAATGGCGTCATCTTGAGACTGAAATGACGTCGTTTAAGAGGGCGAATAAGACTAATAAACTATTTATTATTTCGGAAAACTGTCAATCACAAAACTAGAGTTATTATTGCTAAGGTTCTTTTTTATTATAGGTTTAAATATTGGTTGGCACAGCATTAAAAAAACCGGTCAAGAGCGAGTCAGACTCGCGCACCGAGTGTTTCTGTACCATCATAATAAATACACTGCAGAGCTGAAGAATAATAAAATTATTATTGCAGTATTAGGTCAGCACCATCTCTTGGCCGATAGTGGAACTAATTTAATTTTTCTTAGGTCAGGGCCACTGTTGACTGGTAGAGGAATATATGAATTTTTGGTTTGTTTTTTGAATTTCTAAAAAAGTGTGTTATATTGAGACACCGTTTTATTTTTCCTGTAATCTTTACATAAACAACTATTACATAGAAAGATTTTCTCTTTGCAAACTTCGAAGAAAAGGGGGGGGGGAACTGTTTTTTTTTCTTTCTTATTTGCGAAATAGTTGGGCAAACGTCATCTTAAACTATTCCAAATTTCAAGATGATACCATTAGTAGTTCTTGAGATATCCAGCTGTGACAGACAGACAGACTGAGTCACACCATAAGGGTTCCTTTTTACCATTTTGGTAGTTTTTAACTACAAAATTGGAGGTTACTTTACGTTTTTTTTTGAGAAAAGTTTTAGCTAGGTACCTATCATGTTTCTATCAATTACATAACTGAGTATTAGTACTGAGTAGTAACCTACTATCTACATTATATTTGGGACCGATAAATCAAGTTATATTGTGTGAAATAGTTACTCAATTATGTGTACATGACGAAATTTTAGAATTCTATTTGTCATTTTCAAAAACGGAACCCCAAAACGTTAATTTCTAGACTAATATAAATAAAACAATATCAGAAGATTTTTTACTTTAATATTTAGGAGCTTAACTTATTAAATTAGATTTCTTAGGCAGGCATTATTAGTTATTTTTACCCGAGTGCAAAGAAAGGGTTATGTTTTTCGCGCGTATCTTGTAAGTATGTTTGTATGTAATATTCTTTATTACCTCATATATTTCAAACGGCTGAACGGATTTCTATGATTAAGATATCGTTAGATTTGTCTTGTCAGCCAAAGTGTTCTTAAGGTGGTGTTATAAAAAAACCAACATGGCGGCTGTACGGTGCTATTATACGTAGTGAATTTTTTTTTTATTTAAATACTGCAATATGGGTGTCATATTAATTTATTAGCTTTTTTCTGTAATCAATTAACTAAGATGCTTGCATGTTTGATTAATATTAAGATGGTTCATAAACCTTGCAAAATTGAAACACAGGCGCTAAATATTGACGTTCAGATTTACTTCTGGTAATATGAAACCGCAACGCCAAACATTTGGTTTTATACGTAAGCTCACGTTCACAAAGGTGCTCTGCGGTTGCTCGCTACACATGTTAATAGTTAACAGAGACAATTAGATTGTCAGAGTGTAGGAGAGCAATATCCGGCAGTTAGAGCGGTTTGTCTGAGAGCGGAAGGGACGCCCAGCGATACGAGCCGCCCGCCCATTGTGTTTTCAATGCGGAGCGCGCAATATCGCCTGCCCACCTGCCGATACCACGTAAATAAGCCGTGACAAACGAGTTCACCAACCGACCTCAATTTATTTTCGATTAAGACATTCGAAGGTGAATTTCTCTAAATGCTTATAAAGAGCTGCCTTTTTATGGGGAAGTTCCGCTACGACCACAGAATAGATAATAGTACTAGCGTACAGAAGTTGCACTCCGCAACATCGTTTAAATAAATTGCGACTCTTGCACCGACACAATAAAGTGCAATTCAGGTCGCAGAGCGATCCCTTCGCTCCAAAACATTCACTTAGTAGTTGCCTCTCTTTCTATCGCGTAGGTCTTATCTTTTCTGATGTATGAAATCTGTCCTCTCAGAGGACGCCGAGCGCTTCAGACTCGCGCGCGGAGTGACAGAGCCCTGCTACGACTGCAATAAAGAGAGAAAATTATTTTAGCTCTGCTAGCGTTGTCGTGCTAGTCTAATTTTCCGTACCCAAAGGGTAAAAACGGGACCCTATTACTAAGACTCCGCTGTCCGTCTGTCTTTCACCAGGCTGTATCTCATAAACCGTGATAGATAGACAGTTGAAATTTTCACAGATGATATATTTCTGTTGCCGCTATAACAACAAATACTAAAAATATAATAAAATAAATATTTAAGGGGGCCTCCCATACAACAAACGTGATTTTTTGCCGTTTTTTGGTACGGAACCCTTCGTGCGCGAGTCCGACTCGCACTTGGCCGGTTTTTACATTTTATTTACATTGCAAGACTTACGATTTAAGCTAAGTTAAAATAGATAGAGGTCAGCGCTAAGCTAAGATTTGACTTAGTTTCGGTTGGAGGAACATCTAAGTCGGATTTTCACACCTGGCACAGGCACAGCAACAAAATATATCAATAACACAATCACAGCCATTTGTTTAGTAATAGGCAGCGTCGGAGCTAAGGATCGTAAGCGCCCCTGGCAAGATTTGAATTTTGCGCCCCAAGACACATAGGCTTATTTTCTATTCAGCAAAGTGCATCGTTCTGCCGCCCCCAGAGAAACCCGGCACTCTGAAACTTAGTTGAAAGATTAATTTTCGAGCTAATTACTTCATAAGAATTAGCGGTGCGTTAATAAAATCAGTTTTGGCGTTTATTAAGAGTTGACGAATGATCCCAGTTATTTACTGTAATAAAACTTTCTTTATCTTTAATGTTACCAAGAGCAATCGCAGAGTATAGAGATAATTTCTTATTTATTGGCTTCTACACACAGCTTTAATTAAAGGTGTATTACTGACTGGTCTTTTATAAGTTAAGGGAATATTCGCTGCACACTGACTTTATTAGAATCCCAATCAAGCAGAAAGTATAGAATTTTTTCTCGTTAGTGAGAGTCAAAGGCAGTTTAATGGTTTAATTCAATAAACTGTGCGCGTGGACTATTAATGAAGTTATCGCGCACCGCCCACCACCGTACCAACAATAAATGACAATGCCCTACGGTTCACAGCCGCATTTACTAAATGCCCATAGGTAGGGCAGAATGCACGATAAAATTACCGAACGGTAACTTCCGCGGTATTCGCGGCAAGTGATTTGATTCCACATGATATAAAAATTTAAAAACAACAAGTTCTTGAATACTTAAGTTGAAATAAGGCGTGTAATATTTCGTACGAGTGCAAAAAAATAAGAAAAGTTTAATTAGCTTTTGTTTTTGCATTAATTATTATTATTATTAATGTTATGTAGCCTCTGGAAAAGCAGCCCTACACGAAACGATGGAGCGGCGAAACCAAAACGTTACGTTACATCCAACGATATATCAAAACAAAGTTGTTACATCACAATTATTTGTATGACAAAACTATTCATTTACTATCACCAATTTAATCATATCGATTGCCCTACTAATGAGAGCACTCGACTCGAATAGCTCGTGGAAAAGTTACACCGAATCAGTACAATGATAACCTATAGTATACCAATTTAATATATATAGTAATAATAATACTACGTTTAATATTTATAAAGTAAATTAATTTTGTAGATTGTTAGATGCATCATTCATTACGTATGAAGTACCACTACAGTACCACGATTTTTTTTCTATACAATTTAACTGTAACTAAAGACCTACAGGTAAACGGGTATATAGATTGATTTACAAGAAAGATGTTATGTAGGATTTATAAGTTTCGTTCAAATTGGCAGAACCAGGAACAATTACCGATAAGCACTTTTACTGTTTTTTTGTACAATTTGAACAATTATTAGGAATTGGGAATATTATATTTAGAGAAAATTTTATAAATAATATTCATCGATACGAGCCAAGTTTTTGGTCGCTGCTAGTCAAATATAATTTAATACGGAGACACACTTAATTGTATTTTGTACCAATAAAATTTCCGCAACAAGACAAAATGAGAGGGAAATTGGAATTGAGGGTTCGCAAAATTGTAGGCACCACCAGTGGTATTGTGAAAGTTAAAACCAAACGAATTCCAACGGACGAGTGTAAAAGTGAACAGGATTTCAGTACAGAATGGTACCTATTTTTTTCATAATTGTACAACTATTGTACTGTTAACTTATTTAACTGACTACCAGTTAGTTTTACCAGTTCTTCCGAGTACAAAGTTGAGTTCCGAGTACTTCTACGACAGGATGGTAGATGTTTCCGAACCGAAGGCGAAGGCTTTGATGATAATATATAATAACTTTATAATATCAAGTAGGTACAAGTATAAATCAAATATTGATTTAATATTTTGTGGTGTGATGCGCATTAGCGCATTGAATTTTGACGGGCTGATAAGTAGTAATAGAAGCGTCTTGAAGAAAAGCATTTCTGTATCAGATTAAAGTTGTCTTTATCAAAAATAGTGCTTTACTAATGTAGTTGCTGATTAAATAAAAATAAAAAATATTAATTTGTGTTACGAACAGCCAGTATATTGCGACGAGAGCACATCATTCCTTATATTTCTTATTTAATCAGTATTCGGATCATTTTACCCTTCAATTTTGTGAAGGGGAAACTCGTTCACAAGCTGATATTTTAGAGGACTTTGGAACATCACATTTCCTTTCCACGCTATTGGAATTGAGGGACCGGGAAGTGACATAAGCGAATAAATGAAGGTGTATGTATCCAATCATAAGGGCGTCCGCTGCGTTAAGCGGGCTCCCGCCGCGGGTACACGGCGCGGGAATATAGATTGCTGGTTTACTGACGGACACTTGCATGAGTAAGCTCTGCGCTAATCTATTTCGCCCCGCACCGAGATCCCGCTTTACGCAGCGGACGCCCTAAATACTACGTAAGATACAAATGAAAATCCATTGAGAAAAGCATACGAGATGGTTCTAAGTAAACTAACATTTCCACGAGCCAACAATTCCGCCAAGGTTCAGTAATTGCTCGCACACCCTCATCCTCACATTGCTGCTCGTTTTCCTAATTCGTTTCCACGTACCTTCCGTCACTAACTAATTAGGTTAATTTGACTGACGCAGAAGTCGTTGAATAAATAACAACGGTCTTGTCGAATCCGCCGTTTTCACAATATAACTAAAATTATTGAAAAGCTATGTGTGATGTGATCATGTGACGCAACGCAGCTATGCAGATTCAAGAAAAATATTGCATTTAAACTTATCTGTACATTCAAAACAGATACCTACTTATTTATCAATATTTATCAAATTAGGAGACAAGATGTTTCATTGAGAAGTAGTCGGAATGAGAAATTGGCTATTTGAAATTTGCCGAAAGGCTACTGAGATATCACTTATCGGATTTTTACTGTAAACAAAGCATCTTAACTCTATCCATCAATTCATAACGTCATTCTCGAATGAACATGGTGCTTGAATTTGTAGTTAAAATCATACATTAACTAGACAATTTACTTGTAACAGAACATCGAGCGCCTCTAATCAGGGTATTATCCTTAACAGAATAGGTTGCACGTCATTTTGTTACACCAAAACACATCGACATATTTCATGAAAAAATAAGGCGTTTTCGTAACCTTTTAAACGGTGATAAATAATAGTTATAGTACCGAATTTGTCAATTAACGTTTTCTTTTGTTTTTGTTATGCATAAAAATATGTTCTGGTATTATATCTTTTGTATTGTTGTGCATATTATACAGACATTATAATGTTTAATATCTTTGTAGATAATTAGTACCTAAGTCTTAAATAATGGGCCTGTTTCAAACGTTAGATTACATGGAAATGCTAGCTTATAGCTCTAGTTGTAGATACATCATACATACTCAGCAAGGCAGCCTGTTAGGCGGTGACCCGCGGGGGTAGTCACGCGGCCGACGCATCCACCTGTTGACAATTATTATATCATAGTTAGATCGGTGAAACATCGCGCAAACTAGCGTTGCATTTGCATGCAATTATTCCAGTTTGATAAGTTCGCCTGACACAATCTTAACTTGCTAATAATTATGTAGAGTGAATGGTTATGTACAGTGGAGGAGTTGTTTGCGAATGTCCATGAAATACTAGTAATTTCATAATGCCATAAGTTATCATGATCATCATCAGCTCTTTATCAGTCCACGAGGTCTTCCTCCTGCAGTAAACCGATAAAGGGTCACCTCTCCCATGGGAGAACACTCTCCACACTTGGCGGACGAGATTGAGATCACAATGTTGTACCGTTTTCCGTCTCGGTCGGAAAATTAGTTGCCTTAATTTCACGACACACTGTGTCAATGTGGCCGGATGCTACACGACACACTGTGTCAATGTGGCCGGATGCTACACGACACGGCAAATACATAGCCATAATAAGCTAATTACGATTTGTTAATTTGAGTTAGCGTACAATATGATATGATACCTACAAGTATAAAGTTGATGAGAAAAGTTAATATCAATAAACACACAGTCAATATCAAACTGATAATTTTCTAAAATTAAAAATATCGCGATTGCTACGTCAAGATAACATCAATTTCATGAATAAACGATTGTGTGCCGATAATGAGGAATTTATCAAAAACTTGACATTGAATAATCCTTTACTTTTTCCTTGCTTTTTATGTATCTACCTATACTTGTATAAATACCAAATAAACAAATAAATGTAGCTCTTAAAAGCATAATAACAACAAGGAAAATAAACATTTTCGCCCAAGGTTTTCGTGGAAAACGATTTTAGCCAAATTCAAAGCGGTAACAATATTGTGACAGGGAAATGTGAAAGGTTGTCTTGTTTAAATGTAGCCTGTAACAAAATATGAGACGACGGTTGCTTAATGTCTTCGTTCATTATTAGATATTGGAACCAATATCGTCGGCTCTTAGAGGAAGCCAACAACCCCCTCCTCCTTTGTGCTTGAAATGCGACGCATGTCGAGACTACGCCTGCCGACATTAGGAACATAATTCAATTAATTATCTTGTCTGCACGGACTTTTCAGTATGGAAGCGCTTTTAATAAGTAGCTAGATCTGCTGGATCGGACTGCGATTGCAGTTTTGGAATCATCACAAAAATAATGTTATTGTTGTATTGTATAGGTATGTAGATGAAAGTAATTTTAATTTCACCTTTACAAGGTTTACATTACGTTATTTTACTACAGATATGCTCTATCTCGGTATATTTTATGATAATTAGTTTAGATGACCCTAATAAACAAGACTCGATTAGATCGTAACTAAGTTAATAATTCTAAACAAAACAAACATCGGTGCTTATGAACGGCTCATTTCAGAAAGGACGTGGCTTTTGTCCCGGCGTCATAATCCACATAACCTAACATTTACACACCCTCTCGAGTTCGTTAGTAATTGTATCTCTTTGTTAAGAGAAGAGACAAAGCCGACATTCGTATAATGTCAAAGTTTACGCAAATTGAAGTGAATCTGCCAACTAAAAAATATTATTTTACAATCCAGTAACTAATACTAGTTCTATAATACGATAGGGTTTGTTTGAAACAATCAAAACATCAGTTTAGTATTTAGCTTTATTAACAATTTTATTATAAGTATGGATAACGTTAAATAATTTGTAATAATATGTAGGTGCTGCTCTGTATTTCACAGAAAAATAATTATTCAACTGTCAGAAAACGGAAAACCCTATCCAACCGTCAATCATTTTTACAACTACGAGGAATTCGGAATTTTTAGCATATTACAACATTAAATATGTTTTGTTACTTAATTTATAAGCTTTTGCCAAGAATTTTTCAAAACATTATTAACGATTTTGCTAAGAATTATCAGTGCATCATGCTGTACGTAGGTACAATATATAAACACTCATGATTCTTTATTAGTAGGTACTGGAATATTAGTCATAACATATGATATGATAACAACTAGTCAATTGGTGTCGCAAAAGAACTACGCATAAGCCAACTTTTTTATACATTTTCTATCTGGTTCCGTCGGTTCCCATTACCTATATGGTCTTGATGCCGCTATTAGGAGCAAATAGAGATACCTAGGTCATCATCTATCATCTGCTCCAAACTTCGTGAAGTTTTTTATTTAAGCTTCAAAGTCTGATTATAAAAAGTAAAAAGTTTGGCCCATCATCAGATAATTTAAATTTCACTAATTATTTATATAACATTACAATGAATCTGTACAACAGCCAGACAGCCATAGACAGAAGAGATTTTAAAGAACTAATTAAAATAATTGTTAATAAAATTCTAGAGCAATAGACAGAATTCTAATAAAACACAAATAAATATTGACCTTCTTTGCCATTTTATAGATTTTATCTCTATACGTAAAGATAACAGTCATTTCAAAGTCTAATAGGATGTATTT
The DNA here is from genome assembly GCA_950108535.1 of Agriphila straminella. Lineage (NCBI taxonomy): Eukaryota > Metazoa > Arthropoda > Insecta > Lepidoptera > Crambidae > Agriphila > Agriphila straminella. Next base: position 3,696,906 of record OX467306.1, on the reverse strand, counting down.
ATTTACATTACGCCTTCAAATAAAATTGTGTCACGCCATTTGAGAGTATTTTCTTATCTCGTTTATTAGCTGAATTTTGACATTTGTCACACTATTCAAATATTTAATATACATAACAAGACTATGCAATGACGTGATCAACTCGTGCCGGTATGTGCCGGTCGTATCTCATGAATAATGTTTCGATATAGTATGCCACCTGCGTCACGCTGGGCGGAGTACATTATTATAGCAAATAAAGCAATGTGCCGTCGCACAGTCACATCTCTGGGGCAATTATTATCGTGTGCATTGGACGACTCATAATATGTCTGCAACAAACAAGCTTTGATTAGCATCGATATCGTCGATAGCATTTGCCTGCGTGGTCCGCGACATCGTATCGCGCTGCATTTGAGCTGCGTAAAGATGTCACTATAACATTGATCATTTACGAAAACCAGGGGGTTAATTGTGTGATTTAAAAATCTATCGCAATCGCTTTCATTTGACAGATGGATGCGAGACAGTGCTGCATTTCTTTGGTAAGTTTTTATTTGTGCCAAAAAGAAGCATCAACGTGTTACATCCTGAAAGCGATTGCGATAGATTTTGATATTAGACAATAGAAAGGCAGAGGCTCTATTTTTGAAAGGTGTCGAGCGCACTTCACTACTCATTTTTAAGTAAAGAGCGCTCGACGCCTTTCTAAAATAGGGCCCTATTTAAACGCCCCAGGAGCCCTAATAAAATTAAAATCCTTCGACGGCGTCGAGCACTATTTACTACTCATTTTCAGAAGACATAGTCAAAGTCCGTATTTTAAATGGTATACAATTCAATTTTCAATGGTCGTAACATAACGTCGCATGTGAGATGTGATTTAAGTCACTCAAAAGATTTCATACGAATGATTTAAAAAATAGGGGGGCCCTATTTTTTAAGTCAGTGCAGTTTGTTTGCAGTGCAGTGCAGCGGACGATGATTACGCTCGACGATAACCGAATTTCCGCACACACAGTTGACTGGAACATCAACATTATGAGGATGGAATCACAATAAAACAGTGTTACACAATACACGTTTGCGTCAACAAACTAGGTTTGCGTTCGGCAGGAGTCATGACTAGACCAATTTTGTGAATCTGCGTATACGGGTTATTTGTAAAACACCAACAAACTCGCAGAAGTAGATTACCTACTTATTATCATAAACAGTAACGACTTTTCCGAAAACACAAAAAACAATTGACTAACTAACTTGAAATCATACGAAACTCGATCAGCTGTTCGAATATTTGTATGGAAAGTCGAATATTTTTTGTCTGTTTTCGGAAAAGTCGTAGAACAAATGTTGTTGTTAATGATGTCAGTAATCCACTCCTGCACCCCGCAGGTGTAGTTGGTGTTTTACAAACCCTGTATACAACCCGGTCAAGTTAACTCGGCACCCGAAGCAAAAGCGAAAGCTCTCCTTTTCTCCTTGCCTCACGCCACCGTCGTAAATTTTTTGAAAATTTTCGATATATTATTATCGATAAATTATCGCTAACAAGTGTACTAACTAACGCTACTGGCATGACGGTGGCGTGAGGCAAGGAGAAAAGAAGAAGAGTCGCTTTCGCTTCAAGTGTAGAGTTAACTTGACCGGGATGTACAAATCCATTTTTTTTATAAATAAGTAAAACAAACCATTCGACATTAATTTAGCATTTTTATTAAATCTCGATGTTTTCTAGATAGATATAGATACGGAGCTTAAAATGACGTGAAATAAAACTGATCCTCTCCAAGGACTTACCGCCAGATAAAGTTATGCATATACATTAAATCAAAGGCTTGAATATCATTCGAATTGTCCTGTTTTTCCGCACCGCATGGTAAACGATGTCTCAGTTGAAACATACAGAACTCGGGGCCAACCCCAAAACTTTTAATGGTCACTAGACTATACTTGTAAACTGATTTCAACTAGGCAAAGGCAACAGTTGCCAAAGTGATTTGATAAGTAAACTTGAGACTTGAAACCTTTGAGCTTCACGGCTTGTTTGACAGCGGGTTGAATGGAGCCAAGATAATGGTAAGGAAGTTGGACTTCACATTAGTATCAAATTCAGAAAACTAGCTAAGTATCATTTGTCCATCAGTCATTTTTTTGATGACCCCACTGCTGGGGCACAGGCCTTCCTTATGGGTGGTAAGGAGGATGGGCCATGCCATAACCCACCACGCGGGCCCAATGCGAATTGGTGGGTGTTTACGACTGCAAATGCAGCCGGGACTAACGGCTTAACGTGCCTTCCGAAGCACGGAGGAGCTCGAGATAATACATTTTGGTCACCCATCATGACCGACCCTTGCTTAACTTCCGCAATCGCTGGGCCAGGCGCTAAACCACTGCGCCACCGAGCTCCACAAGTATCATTTAATTTTTGTCTGTGAGTTTAATTACTGGTATTAGGTATTACTTTCTTCGATTGCTGGAAGGACAAACATTTCGATTGATATCTTTTGCATTGGTCATTCGTTTCTACATCCATGAAAAACACATTACTATTTTATTATATTTCGGGGTACACGTGTAACTCTCCAAACAAAGTACTAGATAGCAAATGTTTGTGCAAACACTATAATCATTGGGCACACAAGGCAGATGGCGCGCAGGTGCGCCCACGCACCCGTGTCAAGGCTGGTGTGGTCAAGGTGTTCTCCGCATGCTTCACTTAATAAACTGCATCTTACAATACAAACACAATAGGTGTATAACTATTTAAAGGCGATCCCAATAATGTCGACAGGGTGAATCTACGCTGTTTCTTACTTCCTGCGTCATTGTCCTCACTCGAAAATGTTTAAAAATCCAATGCATCACATGGAATAAATTATAAATATATGCCATCATTTACATTAGAGTACAATAATAAATTGTATTAATTTGCATATTTTTGATTTATTCCTTGTGATGCATTGGATTTAAAAAAAAAATCGAGTGAGGACAATGACGCAGGAAGTAAGAAACTGCGTAGATTCACCCGACAACATTTTAATGACATCTGCTAATAAAAGTAAGCTGCTTCAGATAGCACCGAGCAAAATGACGCAGACTATGAGTTAAGTAGGTTAGTACTAGGTAGTTAGTTAATATTTTACGGAAGGGTTAAACAGACACTATAAAGTGTCACTCCCACTCGACCTTCAAGGCGAGTGGCGACACAGAGGCGCTGTGCGAGCAGATGAATAATATAGCAGTTCTAGTGAACTGCGGCAATAATAGTCATAATAATAAATAAAACATAGCATGTGGTAGATATTTCGTAGAAATCAGCACAATGTATGTCTACGAGAAACACTGAACATAAAACCTGCTTTCGCTAGTGTGCTGGAGATTCTATTACTATTTTATTATCAATCCGTGATGCTATCGTCGTTCAAACTTTCTTTGGTCGCGTATAACATAACGGCTGGTGCTGGTAGGTACCCGCTCGTAAAATAAACAATAGTTGGAGGATATACGGCATTCTCTTGTGTTCTTGAAATGCGTAAGCTCGCTTGACGTCATTCACTGCGCGTTCGTCGAGTGGTTGCGTTAAGCGCTATCTGGTTATCGGTACGAAGCGCATACTTTACATCATTTCCCCTTACTATAATTTTTTTCTGTTAATTTGTGACTTACGGATACTATAAAGCAGACGCAAACACCAAAAAGGGATGTTGTTTAGGAATTTTAATGTCCATCATGTTTGTTCAATCTTGCACATTTCTGAGTAAGGCGATTATAAAGGAAGACAATAACTTTGATTTGTTTAGATACGATCTATCACGTCGTTGAAACGGGAAACGTCGCTCACGCATACTTGATGATCGCAGTTGGAGCTCCCCTCCTCGTCCGGCGTCAACTAGGGCTCTCGCGCGTGAATCGCTAGTCTCTGTAGTGGAGTCGCCGCCGACTCAACATTACGTTATTTCGGGAGCATACCCTACTCCCACCTTAATTACATACGATAATTCACGGCACAGATCATAAGCCTTGAATCAAAGGAAAGTGGCCGGAATGCGAATGGGCCATCTGGTGTTCCCGTTTCATCTGTGCGACGATACCGACTTTGTACGGCGGAATTGATTGGGTTGAAATTTGAAAGGAAGAGATTTTAGTTTCACAGTTCTTAAAAGGCAAACGAACAATAAGTTTCCATTTGGTGCGAAAGGCTGGAAGCAAAAATAAGGGCGACACAGTATCTTTTTGTTAGATTTAGTTGTTGGTCGGGACTACTCGGGACCGCAAAGTTAGATCAAAGGTGCCCGCCCCGCAGTAGCACAATGGTAATCGGCGGACAGCGACAGCCCCAGGAAAGGGCCGGGGACGTTAGTACTATTATATATTCTGTGCCGGGGCTTCAAAAGTCACCGGGTCAGCATCAGGCCGTTAGCCCGTTACGCATTTAAGCCTTCCTTCCTGAGAAATCTCTATTAACATTTTCCCCACAGATGAAAAGGACAATGATTTGGGTCGAGTTTTACTCGAATTTATGCATTTATTAATAACCAGTGGTACTGGTAGTGGACCCTGTGAACTTCGTATAACCTACAATTTATATTATCTATTTTACCTCGAGAATTTTAAAATGTAGGTATGCTTTATTTTACCAGTGCTTTTTCTTTAACCGATCTTTCAGACTATTTGACTATCTCTTTATCAAAAGTTAGCTGTATGAAATAAATGATTCTCATACAAAATTGCCAATGTTGAATTTTCGATCATTTAGCTGTGTTTTTGGGCTTTCGATTTTTTTCTAAACTACCTCAGTACTATAGCGAAAAAACAAAAAAATAATTATTCCAATCCAGCCATTTTTTTAGTTTTAGCCAGACTAACGAACAGCATAAATTTTTTCAATAAATAAAATAAAATAAAATAATATGAGAAGAAAAAGTGTATTATAGCTACAAAGTACCTACAAACGGAAAAAACACAATATTTTAAATTCGCACGGTATTTTGTTTTAACGCTTTGTCGACAAGGTGGACTGTCATCCTAGGGCAGGTCGCGTGCGCTTGTACTACCTATTATGTATTGAATTCTTATGAAGCCAGGATCGATCGTCGTGGGGTGGATCCTCTAGGGAAGGTCTATGCCCAGTAGTTGGCTTTGTGCGGCTGATATGATGATGATGACGGGATTTAGATACTTCAAATCAAAAATCTTAACGCCACACAGATTATAGCTTAAAGCCTACAGGTAAAACAATCGTCCAAATGTTTCTGCGGTGGGAACTGAATATATTTGCGGGAACCCGTGGGAAGGAATACCGAGCATGACTGTTTACGCGATAAGCGATATTAAAATTATAACACATGCTGTGTGCAATACTTGTGACGTCACCAAGAAGACCTAGGTGGAAGGAATCAAAATTACAAGCTCCAAATTGTTAAAAGTTATAATAATGGGTAGCGGAGGAGTCATTTTTCTTTTGTTGGGTCAAAATCTTGCAAGCTGTAAAAAGAACCACTTCCTCTTAAATAATAATATAAATAGATATTCTGTACCTACCTAATTAGTTAGAGGAAAATTTTGTAACTATTATTTTTTCCTCATAATATAGACGCAAAATATTACTATGTGGTCTCTCACTGTATTGCGAAATATAAATTATAATTAGCTTTAACTAGTACCTAGTTGATGCGATTTTATAGCGGTAATAGCATTCGCGTGGATTGCGAGAGGTCGTGGTTTTGATTCCCGCCTCCATCCAGAGACGAGTATGTACCTAGCATTTTTCTAATATCCTTGAAATTAAAACATACGCAATAAAACTATTTTTAATTTTGTTCACGCACGATTGTGACTCGAATCATAAATTACACGCATTTTTAAGGGACAAACTAGTGATGCGAATTCACAATCACACCGTAATTTTACGATTAAATTCACATCGCGATTCAATCTTAATTATTGTGACGTAGATGTTATCAGCGCTATAATTATTGGTGGTAGGCTTCAGGGGTGGTGTTGTTTGACATCATGAATACGCGTTTTTTTAACATACATGCAACTTGTAGTTATTTGCCTGCCAAGAGCTAGCTAAACTATTATCTATTCTGTAGCTAAATGCACTAACACGAATGAGTCGACTACTGTCTTTCGATAGAATACTATGCCGCCTGATAGGTCAAGTTGCCCAAGGGTCCAGCACGATTACCCATGACTAATCACTTAACTATGAAATCTCGGAACACGAATAGCCGGCGAATGACTCAGACAGGGAGCTCGCTGACTTGGCAAGTGAGCTTTCAAAGGATTAATCCGTAACCGCCGATACGGTACAACACCGTAGTACCTAGGTAGGGATGAATCAATTTCATACATGCAAACAAATTCAATGTTAAACGCATCAGACATCATAAATATTAGTTAGTTAGTATCACATTTATAACAATGTGATTGTATTTGTACCTACTCTTATATATCCGAAATCAGAGTCCTAAATCTAAGAGAAATCAGTGCATCTGTTATATTTTGGAATCTAGCCATACACTAAAATCTAAATGTATTTTAGCCCTGAGTTACTATTATATATTCTGTGCCTGAGTGCTGAAGCGCAGCGCGATGCCCCAAATGGTGGGGCCCAAGTGACGCGTAATGCAATGCAACGGAATGGAGCGACACCGTATGCGACGGCAATATTAATTGTTGGAGACGCCAATCGGCGCCATCAATACTGACACACGACGCATTGCATTACATAGGTACATATAATATAACAGGGCTGGCAGGTGGAATGCATGGGGCAGGTGGAAGTCTGGTGGTTTTTTTAATTTACGTCTATATGTATACTTTTTATGCTGACTATGACCTGGGGGCTAATTGTCTAAATTTAAAAATCTATCGCAATCGCTTTCGTTTGACAGATGGATGTGACACATTGCTGCATTTCTTTGGTAATTTTTTATTTGTGCTAAAAAGAAGCTTCAATGTGTTACATCCTGAAAGCGATTGCGATAGATTTTGAAATTAGACAATAGAAAGGCAGTTCCATCGGCAGTGATGATGTGGTTTGATCGAGCTTAAACTGCAGATATTGTTCATATAATAACAAAACATTGTATGGATTTCACAGAATCAATATCGAAATGACGTAGAATCTGAAATTTTTGTATAAAGTCTGTTTATCCTTACTTGTCTTATATGGTAAACAATCTTCACCCAACTCTTTATTGGAATAATCATTTATAATATACAACAAATGGTTTTCCACGCATAGATTGTGAAATAAATTGATAATAATTAATAACAATTTCATAAAGGCTAATTTATTTTTAAATTACGATTTAAATATAAAAGACGTATGACAACTGTCAAAAACTGTTTAAGTGCTAAATAAGACAAGTAAGGATGGACAGACTTCACATCATGCCATTCACGTCCCTAGATTCGGGATTTTGACATATTAAAATTCAATTATTATAATAGACAGCTAGAGGTCAATCCTGGGCGAAGAATCAAGGCTTCATAGTCACCTTATTTGTATGAAAATCAACTGGTGTCCTTAATTATCTGGCTAATACTGTAGGTATATCCAGTTTTTTGATAGCAGAAAACTGACCATTTTACTAAGATGATAGCTGATTGGGCTAGATCCCTTTGTCTTAAAAGTGTATTTTTTTATATTTTAAGGAAAACTTACTGCTACTACAGAGTTTCGAATATGTATAGTATTTAATATTACAATAAAGTCAATAACAAGTTTTCACATAAAGAAGTAGAAAAAAAATACTACATTTAAACACAAGTTGATATTGTGTAATCTGTTACAAAAAGCTATTCTACAAAATTCAAAAGAAGTACAACAAATTGTTATACCTCTTTTTGAATCCAGGTATGTTTGTATAAAATATGTCAAAGTCTATGTTAGACTGTTGTTAGCAGAATTGAAAGACTGTGATGTGATCTCAATAAATAATTTTGGCTGAGTGAAAATTCATTGATAAAAAAGCTGTGACCTCAGCCATATAAAAGTTGCCCCCCCCCCCCCCTGGTCTAAAAATATAGCTGTTTCCTCTTATTCTTCTCTCCTCTAGAAATGTAAATCTATTAGGAATTCATGTTACATTAATAACATGTTTATTTATATATTGACTTTTCCTCTTATTACCACAAAATCTCAAATATCAAATTCACCAAAATATTGTAAATGCTTCACAATCCATTAAACCAGCCAAAACCAGTGTGATAGGTTATTATAGCTGTTGTGAGTTGACTCTTTTATAGTTATCTAACTTGTTTATCAGAACAGATAATAATGACACCACAGCTTTTAGGCCATAATGACAATTGCTTCAAATGATTACTTCTAACAATATCTATCATTTTTTCATATTTCCCAGCACTTTCAGAATTCTATTAAATTATTATTGTATGGAAATGGCGAATTTTTGAAAGAAAGAAAGAAAATACATTTATTTTGAACAACACACAACGATACACAACATTACAAAGACAATACAAAAACTAAAACAAATCTAAGGCTAATTACAATAACATTGCGCATCGTCGCATGAAGTCAAAACTGTACTCGGCTCAGTATAAGCAGCAGGCAAGGCCAGCTGCACTGATATTCTGCCGAGCACAATAATGACAACAGGACCGAAAACACATATAAAGTTTAAAAAATAATAATATAAATAAACACATTTTTAATCTGTGCAGTGCATCAAGAACTGGCTGTATGGATTTGACCTTTGCCTGTCCAAAAGGACGAATTACAACTACTAATTTTCGAACTTGGATAACTTGGCTCAGAGTAATCCTACAACTTTTGTACTATTGGTATTGGTAACTTTTGTACTATAATAACTATTGCTTCAAATGGCTAGTTCTAATCATATATGTAGCATTTTTTGGTAGTTGGCTTTCCTTGGCTTTACTTTCAGAAAAGATTGCTGCGATCTTTGCAATGTATGTGATCGAAACCCACTGGTTGGCGGCTGGTTGAGTTCCGATCGCATATATCTCATAGATCACAGCTTTCTGAGATCAGATCGCATGACCAGAATGCACTTTGTCTGTATAAGCACTCAGGACTTTAATTTCATTATCAATGTCAATGAATATTGACAGTCAGGGTTAAGTCAAGTTATGGTTGTCAAAGTATTGGTCGGAGAGTCAGGTTCGGGGCGGATTATTTTAGCAATTAGCATCCTGTTCTCTGTGAAAAGTTTTTTCGATTCAATTAAGAATCACAAATCTAAGGAGCTCCACTATAACTTTATTATCTCAGGTTATCTGGACAAAAGTAGAGTAAACCAAAGATTTAAATCTTTGGAGTAACGAATCTGACTCTCTGACCTAAACACTTGTCACTATTATTCTGTGCCTAAACCTGCTACATTGGCTGAATTTGTACACACTATTTTTTACCAGCATTTGATAATGCCGCGACACGCATGACGCGATAGTACGGGCTATACTAATATATTATTGTACTTTGGTTTGGTAACTTACTTCAGTAGGATGGTCGTTGTGATATCACAGAAACTTTTGCGTTGGTGAAAATAGAAAATGCAACAAGATAAGCAAGATAGAAGCACCGGACAAAGTGGACCATTAAACTGTGGTCACTGGTCACCGATTTACTTAACAAAATCTGTTGTACTTACAAATGATCCAAGGTTCTGAACTGGCTTGGCTCCTTGTCACATCTAATTACCACTACAAATCCACCATTGAGCACAGCATTGCAATCAGCAAACATACAATACTACTTCACACAAGTGTTGTGGAAGGTTGGACGTTGTTATTGCATGGAGTACAAAAAAGCTAAGAAAATACACTTTGCAAGGAAATATATTATGTCGCAGTTAAATAAAAAGCCACATGAAACTAAATTGAGACTTGAGAGTACTGTAACTAGAAGATCATTTCAATAAACTAAGTCCACACACCACACCACACCACCATTATTGCGCACGCATTTGGAACGCATCGGTCATGGTTGACAGTTGACTGACACTGACATCAATCAGTTGACAGTTGAGATTCGGAGTTGCCAGCGCAGTCCTAATTTTTACTTAAAAGTTTTCATTGTTAGTAATCGATCGATTACATACATCGGTTTGGTCAATTTTATTTATTAGTGACTTTTCTCATTTATTTATGTCGTGTTTTGATTGTTCAATAATAAAGACGTCTAATGCCGGGACCATAGCGCGTGTTTTGCTCTACACAATCAACAAAAACATCTCAACATTCAACAAAAAAAAAAGAAAAACGTATGAGGATTTTGTATCGCGAAACAATGTTTTGTCGATTGTGTAGGGCAAAACACGCGCTATGGACCCGGCCTAAAGAAACAATGTTTTTGCTTTCCATGCCCACAGCTAGACCGCCTATCTCAAAGGCTCAAAGCGATAGCCAAAACGATAGCAATGCTCTATCCGTCCTTGTCCTATAACACGGTGACAAGGACGGACTGTGTACTGGGGGCTTACCATTAGCAAATAAGAAACTATTCTTAAGCCGTTCAGTTCAAAAGCAGGCCTTAAACAGGACTGCTTTCATACTAACCGTTGAGGTATGCTATGCCTGCTATAAGAGCACAGTAAGGCCCCTATATTCTGTACCCAGCTTGCTACAAATTAGTAATCTGTGCTTTCACCGCACCTGCGTTTTGTACGTGAACACTTTCATGTATTTGATATTTCGTGACCGCGACCGCGAGTTAATGTGAACAAGCACTTAGCGTAGGTAGTGAATGTAGCGATTAACCTGCTGGAATGCACTTACTGTTTCTGAACGAATGATCATTGTCAAACTCAAAAGTCAAAACAAAAGTAAAAAACTGACGTGTTGTTAATAATACGGACTGAGGGAGGTGAATAAAAATATTGAAAAATTAATAGTCTTATGGTGGTTTACAAAATACTTTGAAGAAATGTCTGACCCTGAGAGACTACTGCAAAACGGCGGACCTGCAGGGGAAGGCGTGGAACAAAGAGGAGAGGGCGATTTGCCTCCGGTTGTGTCTGAGCGAGAAGCTTACTTTCAGGCTTTACGACTATGGATTCAACAAGCCCAAATGTATCAGAATTTATCTACCTGTTTTCCCTACTATATGATGACTTTTCAAGGTCTGCAGAACAATCCAACAAACGTGCCACTTCTTAACAATAACTACCAATTTCAAGGGCAACAATTCCCATTTCAAGTTCCTCCGCCACCACGTAATGCCCAAGAGCCGCAAGTACCCGTGGAACAACTTACTCCAGCAGAAGGTTGGTATAGTTTCTTGGAATGATTGATATATTTTTAAAAACATTGTAGAAAAAGAATTACAGTAAGGCCTCGCTAATCCGGACAGGCAAAAAACAGACCCTTAGCAGACTATCAAGGTATCTGCATTGTAGTCTGCAAAATTTTAATAGCTATAAAACTTAAGATCCGGCGGTGTCATTTTGCAAAAATCATGCATACGAAAATAACCGAATCACAATTGCGTAGATCGATTGATGACAAACAACCAAACTAGCGTTTTGTGGCGGGGTGCGACGTGATCACCGAATAAGCGGGGGTCTGGATTAGAGAGGCCCTACTGTATTTGTATATGCCATTTAATATTTAACACCTATCTGCTTTTGGTTACTTTTTACAGTGATAGCACGACATGGGGGCTATGAATACATGATACCTCCTCTCTACAAGAGGTTACTGGCTGAATTTATTGACTTTGTTCTCTTATTCATATTGAAATTGTTAGTCACTTTTGTTGCTGTTGACATGTTTGAACTGATGTAAGTGGAGTGTCAAATATTATCTATTTGAAATCAATGTAAGATCTATCATGTTATGGAACTGTTTTTTCAAATGTTTCTTTCATATTATGAACATTGCTTTTTAGTGACCTGGAGAAGTTTGATTTCTATAAGTTTAGTGAACATTATGATGACTACAAATATGCAATGGAGTTAACTTCGGAAATATTGTTCTTAGAAATTATATACAGGGTTCTTGTTTGCATATTTGAGGTAAGTGTATTAATTAAAGCTTTTAGCTTTAATATTTTTTTGTATTATCTTCTGAAACACAATCAAAATAACCATCACATTTAAATAATAGAATGGGAATGATATAATGTACCTACATTAAATTAACATATTTTTTTTGTTTCAGGCATTTTGTTTGAGTGGGAGTGTAGGACGCACTGGTGGTGCGACTCCTGGAAAAGCCCTACTTGGCCTTCGTGTAGTGACTGCCTCAGCAGTTATTCCTGTCGAGGGCCGCCCAAAAGAGACTGTACTGCTCCACCCTGGCCGGCCACTCACCTTTGGCTTGGCACTTGTTAGATCTCTCATGAAGAACTTCCTCATTTCTTTATTATTTCCATTATGTGTTGTCCTATTTGTGTTCAGACACAATCGCACAGGCTATGATCTACTGTGTGGCGTCATTGTTGTCGAAGAAAATATGTTCCCTCCAAGAAGACATGCCCCTTAAAGTTATTAATGTCCTAATATCAATTTAGTATTATATTTAATTTTCAAGATATTCTAAATAAGATATTCGAGTGTAATATAAATCTTCCTAATCATAACCCCTAGTTTCCTGTTTTTTGTCTAAATTATGGTGTAATTTGAGGAATTAATTTTAAAAGAGGCTAAAAATATTATTCATACTATGTTCAAAAAAAGCTTTCAATCAATATAAAGTTTATGAATCTTATGTTTATCAACTCATTTGATTATTATTATTTGTAATATTGTGCCATGTCATGAATTTAAATAGGAAGGCACATTAAGGCAGGTGATTAGAATATAATTTTATTGAATAAAAAAGTAATAATTGTTAAATTTTATTTTAGGGGCAAAGTGGAAGATAGAATTTGAAACATTTGGGTCAAATCAGCTTTGAATGATCTATTCATCTATTACAAACAGGAGTTAGTTCCAGACACAGTAAGAAAATTAGTTACCTAGTGCTTATTTCATTTTCAAAATATATATATTGCCTGGCTGGCCCAGGCAGCCTGGGATGGGAAATGGGAATAATGACTTGGTGTGAAATGAATGACTGATTTACATGTGTAAACCAGCCATAACTAATTCTTATAGTCAATGGGTTGGCCAATTTTTATTGTTTAATATCAGCTAGATAATTGCGTAAAGTCAATCGTTTTTATTTGACAGTTCATATTTGATATTGTATCATAATATAATATGTCATATTTAGGGTTGCCAGATGTCCGGTATTTAAGCGTACAGTCCGGTATTTTCGAGGCCTGTCCGGTAAAAAATAAATGGTCATAAAAAACCCGTATTTTTTGCAACCAACTTTCGTCGGTGAATTATACGCAAATATTTTTGTCGATGTATTTAAATAACAAAATAATTTAAGTGAAATCCTATCTTTGTGATATTGGTGTGAATGTCAGAACCAGAACCGCGGGATAAGTCATAATTTTGCATATTCTTCATGTAGGTATGTAGTAGTAATTCTCAATACCTTTACTCTTAGAAGCCTTTACTTAAAACATTAGTAGGTATCTAACCGTGTTTTAACTTAGTGGTCCGCCATTCTAACGTCGGAACCGCGGTGACATTTCCGATTGAATAAAATCCAAAAGTTTTTACAGCTCGCGCGAAATAACTTGACCCAAATATTAGTACCACGTGACCTGCGCAGTAGCAATTTTAAGTACAAAAAGGTTTAGTGCGCAGCGCAAGCCATATTGTCTATGGTTTAGTTCAAGTTGGGACAATCGTAGGCTCGGTTACGCCGAAACATTTGTCTGTCTTTTTCTTTTCATGTAAAGAGTAAAAAAAAACCTCACTGCAATTTTTCGACGTTCTTAGTTGACGACGTTTAATATTATTTTCATCATTATCATTGTCACAATTATCTTTCTTGAATAAAAGTAATTAAAGCTGTATAGTGTCAATATACTGTACGGGTACGTACTTTATGGTACCCAAAAGGAAAAAACTAGTACCGCTATTTCACGAGTATTTTACATTATTTATATGGGGGGTTACTGTACAAGTTACGTACCACAAAAAAAACGTATTATTTCTTTAAAAAAAAATGCAGTTAAAACAACTTTAGGTGACTAAACGCCTGGTGATAATTTGAGAGCAATAACGTAACTTTACTATAGCGCCTGTACATAAACTCGTAAACGTAAAGTTACGTTATTTATTGCTCTCAAATTATCACCAGGCGCTTAGTCGCCTAAAGTTAAATTTGTGTTTAAACTGCATTTAATTTTTTTTTTAAGAAATAATACTTTTTTTGTGGTATGTAACTCGTACAGTAACCCCCCATATAAATAATGTCATAAGTTAGTTATTATTGATGATAGAAGAGTGGCCGGGCCAGGGGCCCTACCGCCTATCTCAAAGCGATAGCCAAAGTGATATCCGTCCTTGTCATATCATAACACGATGACAAGGACGGACAGTGCACTGACGTCATAAACCAAAGCAATCGAGTTAGGCGGTAGACCCGCAGGACCCATGGGTTGTAGCCGGGCCACAAAAAATGTGCTGTAACTCGTGAAATACAGTGGTACTGGTTTTTTTCTTTTGGGTACCATAAAGTACATACATACCCGTACAGTATACTGACAAAACCACAGCCTCTTTTGGCATCGTGGCCGGGCCACGACCTATCACACGAATTCAATACGTTTCCGCTATTATTTACGCCAAAAAGGTGAAACTACGCAAGCGCTTTTGGTGATATTCTGTTTTTTTTTTACAACTGCGAGGTTTATACAGAGCAACTAGAAACTAGAGAAACTCTTTAGCTTATTATGTTTTTTTGTGGCTCCAACTTTACGTTTTCTATATAAAAAAATAGACTTCCCACACCATGTTTTCCTATTACGGACCTATAAATGTCGCGCGGGTGCCCGGAGGCACCCACGGAGCTCAATAGGTTAAGTAAAATTATGGATTCTAATTTCTAATACATAATTAATAAATACTTTTATATAGAACTAATCGAGTATTTAATGACTGTCACATGATTGTCATATTTTAATCTTCGTAAAAGCCAAGAATCTTATATTAATATAAAAGCTTTTGGATTTTATTTAATCGGAAATGTCACCACGGTTCTGAGTTTCTGACTGACGGACGTCAGAATGGCGGACCATTTTAAAATCAAGTAGGAATAAGTAATAAGTTTCGAGCACGTTTAGGTACTAATGTTTAAAGGTATTGGTTGAGAAATGAGAATTAACTACTAGGTACATACATGAAGAATGATGCAAAATTATCCATCCATCCATTCAATAGCCATGATCCCGCGGTTCTGACATTCACATATTGGTACGTAATTATATTTTTGTTTTATTTTGTATATTATTAAAGTTTCAATAAAAATAGTACCGCAATGGAAATGTAAGAAGTGATTATTTCAATTTATACCTTGTTTGCAAGAAGTGTATCATGTCATGCCATGCATCATAGTAGCCTTCTATAATTCCAAGCCATGAAGTGAGCAGAACGGCAACATCGCATGTGGTCAAGCACATAGTTTAATAATATAATTTTTATTATTGATTATTTATTTTTCCTATATTATCTGCGTTTAAATTAGTTGTAAATTGTCATGTAAGATTATTTCAATCAAGATTTTATATTTATTATCATTATTTATTTATTAGGTTTGAGTCGAACTGTTTGACCTTCTCGGGGGTCCTTTAGTACGATGCGCATTTTGATCTAGCCCTCTAGCAATGAATCTTACATCATTGGAAAAGACTTTAAATTTGAAACACTTTATTGTATGACAGCATATTATGTCAACTATTTGTACTTTGAGAGGGCTCTGAACTCGACCAAAGGACATCAGGCACATGAGACCCAAAAGTGTATATAAAGATAATTCTGTTGTCTATAAACACTTTATGTTACTAGAATGTCTAGAATCATAAAACAGTAGCAATTTTATTTTTTTACTCCTACATTTAGCTTTTATTGATTATTGAAAAAAAAACGAAAGTATTTAAATGAAACGGACATCTTTGTCAGCGATTGCACAAGTGATTGCGCATTAAAAAAAAAGAATGTCATTTGACACTATTGAATTGACACTACAGCTATCTGTCAGTCAACTGTCAAAAGCGTTTTGTTACGTGCGACATATGCACAGATTTTCCGTTTGATCAAGGTTCCGGCTCGTACATTGTGGTACGTATCACAAGTGGAGCCCCTAGACGATCAAGCATTTCTTGTCAATCATTTACATTACATTTATCATTTGGGGGCGTGGCCTACTTTTGATTGGCCACGGTAATCTATCTATTCTGTGGTGCTTGTCAAGCATCGCTCTTTAATATACTATATTTATGCTCCTAGACGATCAAAATGTGATTGACAAGCAATTTTGATCGTTTAGGGGGTCCATAACGCTATTTAGCGTCGGGGTTACCAAAAAAAAGGTTCAAACATAAATAACTCTTAAGCGCTTATTACACCATCCTGAATTTCGGATCCGGAATTTAGTGTCCGATTTAGGACGAGAAATTCAGTCGCCAATTAGACCGTCCTGAATGTCGGATCCGATATCACAGCTTTACGATCATACAGTTGTTAAACGAATGTTCTTGTAGCCGTAAAAATACATAGCTAGGTAAATAGGAGGTATATGTAGGTAGCTAGGTAGGTAGTAGGTACGTGTCATTTTCAACGCTAATCTGAACTAGTTTTTAACCGACTTCATCAAAAGGAGGAGGTTCTTAATTCGATTGTATACTTTTTTTTTATCGTTATTCGCGCGTATCTTCGACATTTATGGACTGATTTTGATGATTCTTTTTTTGTTCGATTGAGTTTTCTTGCGAGATGGTCCCATTTTTTTTTTCAAATCGGTTCAGTAGTTTTCAAGTAATCCCGAAAATACTATGACATTTGTGTAGTCTTTTTAACAGACTTCAAAAAATTTTACTACCTAAATAATATACCTACACTACCTAATACAGAAGGTACTTACACTAAAAATAAAAAAATGTTTAAAAAACAAAAAAACCGACTTCAAAAAACCTGCCTCTAAAAAGCAAGAAATAATATATAAATCATTAGATACGCATTATCATATCATTGTTATAATAAAACACGTCTATTGAAGTCGGGTGGGGCTTTTAGAATAAAAAAAGGAAGTTGTAGGTACTCCAGCCCCACCCGACTTTAATAGACGTGTTTTATTATAACAATGATAATGCGTAGCTAATGATTTATAAATTATTTCTTGCTTTTTAGAGGCAGGTTTTTTGATGTCGGTTTTTTTGTTTTTTATATTGATGTAGGTAAAAAAAAAAAGCAAATCACAGAGTGACAACCCTTATATACTTTTAGTCGTTGCGCCAACTGTCTATCAAGACGAACGGCGCGGCGGATTTTTTTTCGCCAACATAAAAGGCGTTGACTGACTGTACTCTTTATGCTGTGGTACTACTGTGTCGGAGCCGAGCGTCCTGAATGCGATTACACTGTCCTAAGTGCTTCCGATTTAGCATCCGTTATGTCGGAGACAATTTCTATCCTAATTAGGATCCTAAATCGGATCCTAGCTTCCTGAATGCAATTACACTGCTCTGAATTTAGGAGAGACTTCATATCGGGTCCGATATTTAGGATGATCTAATTAGCTCTTTAGAACATAAATCTTCGTAAAAATCAGAATATTTTCTATGGCTTACTAATTACAAGCCTACATTTTAAAAAAAACAAAAACACTATACATTCTTTGGTTTGGTTTTTTTCTATGGGACTCTGCCTGATGTCCTTTTATAACATTAATGACTTAAAACTCCGAAAATACTAACAATTGATATTAATAATGTTCGCAGCAAATATTTGTCATATGAAAACCTTTCTAATGATATATCATTCATTGCTATAGGTGGGGTAGATCAACACCCATAGGCAATTAACCAGTTTTATACTTTTATAACATGTGACTCCAAAAGTATTAACAATTGATATAAAGTATATAACAGAAAACAAATAGACTAGTTTTTTTTTATGCAATTTGTTATTATTGGCTAAACTAAAGGTCGCTGTATACGTAACGGAAAACGGACAAATCGGGGCGGGGACGGAACGTGATCCTGACTGGGAGTATAATTTATCCGTCAGAATGGCGGATGTATGACCTCCAAATAAATCATAAATAAACTATAAAATGTACCTACGGATAATGTACGTTTTTGTACTAAAATATGTGTTTTTGTACGTTTTCGTATGCGTAGCAATCGTTATTTTACGGTGAGCCGCCATCCTGATGTCAGGTTGGCGGGTGGATTCTATTTCAATTAACTTATTTATTTATTTCAAATCTGATATTAGGAATAAAATGTACGTCAATTGTTCATAATAGGGTCACTATTTAAAAATGAATTAATGTTAAACAAAGCTTTGAAATTGTAAAAAATATCCTTAATAGCGCCTGTTTAAACTGATTGGCAATTGCTATGAAAGCATACGTATTGTCTTAATATTTTCATCAGGATAAACGTAGTAACATAATAAGGTTTTTAATCTATTTATGAAGCTTAAGCTAAGTTTTTAAATTTGAGATTTTTGCATTCACAATGCTGTTTTTACACAATACTAAATAATATACTAGAAAAAATACGACTCGCACCAGGTAGCTCAGCGGTCAGAGCATTGGACCGGAAATCCAAAGGTCGCGGGTTCGATTCCCGTCTGAGTATTGATGTGCGAGACTTGTACTATTATGTATTCTGTGGTGCGAGTCGTATTTTTTCTAGTTTGACTCCTAATGTCAGATTTGAAATAAGTTAATCGGAATATAATAGTTAGTAAGTTAGTTAGTAATACTTCCGCCATTCTGACGGATTCGAGTATAATGCATACGCCATATCGCCCCCCCCCCCCCCAAACGACTTTAAAAAAGTGTTAAATAACACACAGACCATACAACAAGTACTATATAATAACAGGTTCAAGTACATAATGTTTTCTGTGGAACAACTCTCGGTAAATGATTCGATGCTAATAGCAAACTTACACCTAAGCTTGTGTGTGATACGTATGTTAGATATTAGATAGTAATTTTTGTGATACGAATACGAAGCAATAAAATAGTCTTTTTCTTAGGTAGGTACACTTTATTTAACGTCGTAGGCATTTGCCGCATTGGACAGGCATTTTTTGGTTTAGACAGGCGTGCTAACAGTGGCGCTAAGCTGAGACAGGAATTTTTGCATTTGCATTTTTCAGCGAGCTGATACATGCTCCAATCACGCAAGCCCACGGCCGCCTGCCCGCTCGCCCAGATAAAACGCACACCATTATTAGTGAGATTAGTAGACAAAACTGATTGAAAATCGCGCTGCGCGGCCGTTTTTTTATACTAGACAAAATTACAATAGGGTGGATCAAATTGACTAAAAATCGCGCTGCGCGGCTGTTTTTTTTTATAGACAAAATTACAATATGGTTGGATGAAACTGACAAAAAATCGCGATGCGCGGTCTTTTTTTCAGTATAGACAGGTATTTTTCTGAAAAATCTGGCATTTTGTGCATCCTAGATAGTCGTAATACCATAAACTTGATAAATTAAAGCAAACCAAGGGCCCCTTGACCCTTGATAGAATTTACTATACAGGCCCCGCGCTAGCTTAATCTGGCACTGCGCCCCCCCCCCCCCCAAACTAAGACATCCGCCACTGTGCATCTGCACTGTGCCTTCGAACTAACCTTTGAGGTACGAAAAAGTAAGGCAGAGGATTTAAAGCATGGGTGTAGATAAAGAGTCTAATGAAACGGAAAATTGTTCTCACCCTTATTTAGAAATCGTGTGCAGGCAATGTGCTGGAAAGAGACACCCTCACCTCGTACGGCTTGTAAAATAGAGAAGGCTATGCATGCATGCATCAAGGGCGGATCCAGGATTTAAATTGGGGGGGGGGGGGGGCCTCGGAGCCTCGGCGAAGCTTATTTCGAAAATATAACTTATGTCAACGCTCCATAGAGTTGAGATCGGTTATAAGTTTGAGTAAGCCTACAACGAGTTTGGCATCATAAAAAATTCCCGATCTCAACACTCAACTTGGTTATGTTTTCGAATTAACAAGTCAGCTTACTGTATTTCAGAATTATAACTTATCACAACACAACACAGGATAAGGACCTACTTTTTAATTAAAACGTTTTTATTAGGTTGCTTTCTCGTTTGTTTGTGTGTTGATTGTTTCTCCACTTCGCGAACGATATTAAACTAGCTTCCCGATGAGCTAGAGACTTGAAACTTTGAACATCTTGACGAGTAGTTTTTTGGGAAATGGTATCCAGGGTCTGATGATGGAGCCGGAAGAAGGCCACTAAAACTCTGTAATAAAACCATGCAACCCCATTGAGTTTGGGCTCGTTTGAATCGTCTTGATGAGTACTTTGTTGGGAAATAGTTTCCAGGCTCTGATGATGGAGCCGGATGAAGGACACAGAAACTCTTTAATAAAACCACGCCACCCCATCGAGTTTGGGCTCGTTTGAATCGACTCGACGAGTACTTTGTTGGGAATAAGTGTCCAAGGGTCTAATGATGGAGCCGGAAGAAGGCCATAGGAACTCGATAATAAAACCATGCAACCTTATCCAGTTTAGGAACGTTTGAATCGTCTTGACGAGTACTTTGTTGGGAAATAGTGTCCAAGGGTCTAATGATGGAGCCGGAAGAAGGCCATAGGAACTCGATAATAAAACCATGCAACCTTATCCAGTTTAGGAACGTTTGAATCGTCTTGACGAGTACTTTGTTGGGAAATAGTGTCCAAGGGTCTAATGATGGAGCCAGAAGAAGGCCATAGGAACTCGATAATAAAACCATGCAACCTTATCCAGTTTAGGAACGTTTGAATCGTCTTGACGAGTAGGTACTTTGTTGGAAAATAGTGTCCAGGGTCTGATGACGGAGCCGAACGAAGGCCACAAGAACTCTATAATAAAACCATGCAACCCCATCGAGTTTCAGCTAGTTGAATCGTCTTGACGAGTGCTCCGATAGAAGATGGTATAGGTATATGTATATTTTTAGTCTTAGCTCGTTAACCAAAAAGCAGAAAATTTAATTTACCGTAAAAAAAGACGGCGGACCGGTCTCATTTGACAGATGAATGTGATACATTGCTACTTCTTTTTGTTTTTTTTATTTATATTGTAAGAATCACAATTTCACTAACAATTTTTTGATATATTTATTTGTTTAATACTTTTACCCGTTTCTCTGGAATCGCCATCGTCAAACGTCAAGTTAGCAGCCAACTTTGAGACCGTAATATCTCAACTTGTATTGAAGCAATATTATTGAAATTTTGCGTATACGATTTACTATTTTTTAACAATTTTTTGGCATATAAATCACATTGATACGAACTGTATTTCTTAAGGTGTCTGTCAGCTTGACGTCAAGTTAGCAGCCTCACCAAGATACTCAAATATCTTTTGAACCATAGTATCACTATTTATATTCTATAGTTCACTATTTATTAACAATTTTTTGACCTACGAGTCTACCGGCTAAAAATAATGAAGTTAATGTTAACTGTAAGTATGTGATACATTGCTTCTTTTCTTTGGTAAGTTTTTATTTGTGCCAAAACAAAGTAGCAATGTATCACATACTTACAGTTAACATTAAATTCATTATTTTTAGCCGGTAGACCCGCTAGTCTAAACCTTGGTGAGTCACGTAGTGATTATTTCCTCTGTGTATACGCCAATCAATGCAATGCAATTTCTGAACGCAAACCAAAGAGTTTAATACGAGCGTTTTCTTTGGTTTGCGTTCAGAAATCGCCAATAATTATTTTGATTGGTGACAATTAATCAAAAATAATAATTTGTTTAAAAAAAATAGGAAGACGCAACGTTTTACATTTTCTTTATCTACCTATTTCCGTTGTATTATTAATTTGTAGTAAGATAAATTACGACATATTTTTTATAATTTTTGCTGAGTTGGCTTCTTTGCGCGTCGCGCCGTCAGTCTGCCGTAACGTGGCGGCGCTACGCTCGTGTGTGTGCCGCAGAAGTGGCTTAGAGCTGTCTAGAGCTGTCATTTTTCATGTTCATGTAGTTTCTGTGATAAGGATTTTTACTGTGAAATTATAGTTAAGAAAATTAATTTACAAAGTAATAATGTCTGCGTCTGGTGAATTTGGTAACCCATTACGTAAATTCAAGCTAGTTTTCCTTGGAGAACAGAGCGGTAAGTTGATGCGAATTATTGCTCCTCTGTCGTACATTTTTAATACATAGTTTCGAATTTACGATACGTAAGTATAGATTCGTCTAGATTTTATCGAATTACTGACCTACATAGGCCCCGGGAGTCGTAACTGGTCGATTTATTGCGGGGCTTAAGTTCTTTTTTCTCAGAATCATTAAAGGTCCTATTAAGTACTTTGAAATTCTTGTACTCGTGATGTAGGTTACGTTCTCCAAGCACAATATGAGATGAGCGTGGTACCGTCTTTAAACTGTTCTCACACATCATACAGTGCTAAGCCCGTTAACAATCGAATCATGTTTTTTGATTGAACATTTACAGCTATTATGAGGTTCACTGACATGTAACTTTTTTTTTTCAGTTGGAAAGACATCACTCATCACTAGGTTCATGTATGATAGTTTTGATAACACTTATCAGGTGAGTCTGAATCAAACAAAAGTATTTTGTAGTAATTATTTAATAATTACCTGCACAATTAGAGAATAAGAGTAAAAACACACACACTATGAGCTCACTATTAGTCATCAGGTCATTAACATACTATGTTCCCATAGATCTTATCTGTGTTGATGCTTTAAACTTTTATTAACAAAACTAGAGTAAGCATGTGTTATTTATGTATTATTAATATTATTATAGTAATATAGGTAACTACTGATTTCTATTTACATTTAAGTAATGGATAAGTTACACTCCAAATATTATTGTTATTTATTCTGTAGTCACTCAATATCATGTAATATCAATTAAATAATTTAACCGTTTCGAACTGGTGAGTGCAGTGTAACTTAACAAACGAAATCTTGTGATGCTGCGGCGTGTATTTTTAGACAACTGTTGCAGTTGAAATTTCCCTTTTTTAAAAATAAAAAGTGAGTAAAGATCATATATATTAGGTCGGGTTGGAACTGTGACTAAAAACCAGAAAACAACTTTATATATTTTTGGTGCAATACCTGGACCGATTTATAATAATGTGTTGGCAAACAGTACTAGTATTGGACCCAATATTTATCAAAAATTCATGTGTATTGTATTTCTAATCTACATGAGTTTGTAAGAAATAAAAAACCTGGGGCATTTCTTTGCTAAGTTTTTATTTGTGCCAAAAAGAAGCATCAATGTGTTACAACAACCAACAAAGCAACAACCCAGAAAGCGATCGCGATAGATTTTGAAATTAGACAATAGAGAGGCAGGCAAATGCGATACTAAAATTATATTTTATGTATAATATTTTTGCCTATGAAACCTTGCATTCTACCAAATTTTAATGACCTTGGTTACTTGGATACTATTTAAGGTTAACTTAATTTTATTTAGATTTGAAATATAGGTATAGCACTCCAAGACAGAGAAAGTAACGTGGGTCTGCACAGGTTTACGTCATCTCCGCTATCGGTATTAAAAATAATGTTTATTCATCTTTAATTGAACTATTTATTAAGTTACTTAATATAACTGAAAATTGAATTATTTAGTTTGATAACATAAGCAAATCACATTTAAATTGCTCTATAATAATTTTGTTATAATAAGTTTACAGAAAAAAAATCTTAATTTTTTTCTTGTTACTATAAAGTCGTGCAACTGGATAGTGATATATTCCTATGCATTTCCCAGAATGCCAGACCTTGTTTTCTTGGACCATGGCGAAAGGTATCTTTTTCGAGTTGATTAAGAAGTTAGTTTTTGCATAATTTAGAACTTGATTTAGAACGAGGATGAAGGTTTCGACAGACAGCTACCATCGCTATATTTCACATCCTGAATCTTTTGATTCAACTGCCGGGTAGTAATGGCACTATATTTTATTTTTTATAAAAATATAACACAACTGCTTGGGCTTGGGACATAGGTACATAGTTTTCTCTTTTTAAAACAAAAACAGATTTGTGCCGATTTGTAGGATATATTATCCCATCATCAGTTTCCTAAGTTGCTGTTAAGCATTTTTAACCCATGAACTTTGATGAGTTAAAAATACTTCAGCAATACATTAACAATTTGAGCAGTAAAAGGGTGTATTAAAAAGGTTTTTACAGCACACTAGCGCCATTGGAAAAAAATCATAGTGCTTATTTTATTCTTATTTGAGTGTTAGGGGCTCTGCAGCTCTGATAGAGTTGTATTTTTTTGATATTCGGTATTATAAATATTATTGTTCGAAGATAAGATGTAAAACTCCATTTAATTTAACTAAATGAAAGGTTATAAAAATAGGCGATAAAAACTACCACAAAACTTCTTCGGAGTGCACTATAAGCACACAATTAGCAATTTCGTATTTATTTAAGCACTATGTTTTTTTTCCAATAGCGCTAGTGTGCTGCATAAACCCCCTTAAAGTCAATAAAAATGCACTGTACTTTTTATATGTATAAAGTTCATAATAATAATAATATGAAGGTTGTTAAATTTTTCGAAATAGTAGAAAATATATGTTAAGTGACGCGGCCTCAATATACCGCGACACGGCTGCTCGCATCCATAAATTGGGATCTCGAGTCGGCTGGGAACAGCAAACCTTACTCTGGGGATTTTGTCCTAGTTTGTTGCTAGTCGGAATTGAAAAATGTGCCGTCAATACCGATGACATGATAAGGGCTGTTTAAAAGCCCACAATAAATTTTAATACGACTATTGAAATAAGATTGAGTATGGTTTATGATAAGGTAGGTAGTAGGTAAGCAGTTGATTATTCTCGTACCTACCATACAATTTAATTTACTTTTCAGGTAGCAGCAGTTGTAAACAGCTGCATTCATTGTTAAACATGTTTAGATTTTGGCATGTTTTTCATGATTTCATACTAACTTTTGCAATCTTTAAAAAAATACCGAATAGTGGTTATGTTTTACTTTAAAATAAAATAAAATAAAAAAAAATTGAGACGTAGACTTTCCCACTAAATAGGTTTGACCGTTAATCGTTCGTTTGCAGGCGACAATCGGCATCGACTTCCTGTCGAAGACCATGTACCTGGAGGACCGCACGGTGCGGCTGCAGCTGTGGGACACGGCCGGCCAGGAGCGGTTCCGCTCCCTCATCCCCTCCTACATCCGGGACTCCACCGTCGCCGTTGTAGTCTATGACATCACCAGTGAGTTGCTACTCATTTTATCTTTAAAAAAAATTGTTAGGGCACCTAAACATGTTAATTTGAGGCGGATCTCACACTGCACACTTCAACTTGTGTTTGAATGCCAAGTAGTAAAATTGGTATAGAAATAATGACTACTTTTTACGCGGCAGATTTTTCAACAAAAAATTGCATGACGCAGCGTGATGTGTGACTGAGTGTGATTTGATCTGATTGTCTTTATTTGGGATAACAAATAGTTGACACATAAGTATAGGTACTTATTTTTGAAATAAATATAACTAAAATTAACTATTGTGCAAACCCTAACCGCTATAAATTATACCATGGGCGGCCTTTTGGTCCTGGAGCTGGATGTTTGTATAAACTAGGATATGCTGTCTATGCTCTACTGAAATTTTAATGAAATTGGGTCATACACCCAGCGCGAGTTCGGCGGCCGCATCAGCTCTATTATTCATTCATGAAATAACCTTGTACCCCTTTAGGACGAATAGACGAACTGCCGATGCCGATTTTTAAGCACGTGGGATTAATAGATGACTGACAGAATGCCATGCCTTCATTTTACAAAATGTATTCATCAAAATGAATACATTTCCAACGACGAGGCTCCTCTTGATCCTGATACGCCTCGTCGTTGCATTGTAGTGGAATGAGGGAAAACTTCAGACTTTGAAATACACCTAGTTGCTTTTTTATTAGGAGCGAAAAACTGACTTTGTGATCAAATAGTACAGTGCATTTAGGCCCAGACCTTGACATCCAAAGTAAAAGTATCATTCTAGCTCCAAATTGTTCTATACAGTCCTCATATTGTTTGCTAAAAAGTTACACCATTTTGCGCGTCGGGTTTGGGGGGAGGGGGGGAGAAGTTGTATTTTTTCAGTTTTCTTAAATATTTTGAAAACTATGCGGTTTAGCGCAAAAGTGTAAAGGACAAAAATAATCTACATTGAATTGCAAACAAAAATGGTCAAAAGCATAATCTTGCATCACATCACATGACATCCTAGGCCTGAGCAATTACCGCATATGATTGAGCAGTTTATACCACTCTTTCTGCACTCGCAGTTACGGACGCATTCGCCTTTGCAAGCGCACACTATCAGGGAAAGTAATTCCTGGGGAGCTGCAGAACGTGCTGTCGTAATTGGTCTCAGGTGTTCGCCAATCTTCTTCCACCCCCACTCGAGCGGATTCTTCTCCTCATTCAGCCACTGCTGCACCTGGTGGTAGGTTCTGAATGAATGCTGCCTGGAAGTTGCTGAAGTGGGGGGAAAAGTGGTGGTAAAGTGTAATGTAAAGTAAAATAAAGTAACACTGGTAGCGAAAACAATCTAGATCTTCAGTGTTCTCCAAACATCGCAAGAAGGAATAGCTTTCCAGCGTCAGCCACTGCATGGGGGTCAGCTTTGGGGTCGTTAAGACTAGAAGTTTCGTACGAAGAGCGTTGTTGGCTTGCACTTTCCTATACGGTGTAATTTTCCCCTTATAGACAGCGGATACAGTATCACATCATGTGAAGGCGTATATTGCTAAGAGTACATCTTTCATATCCCCAATGCCTCGCTGAATGTCAGAAATAGTGTACACTTTTTCCTGCTGATTGCCTTTCTTTGGTACCACCATTTTCCAAAAATCTAAAAAAAAACGAACAATTACTACTTACGCCCTCCGTAACTCTGGAACCGTTCACTTTAGCAAGATTATGCATAAGACCGTTTTTGTTAACAATTCATTTTTTGAAATGGTAGTAGTTTCAGTAGATTCTCTCTTTTTAACATATAAAATTAAATTAAAACCAAACCAAAACTTAAACTAATAAAAAATTTGATAAATTTTAATTTCTGAACGTTCTAAAAAATTCATCGCTTGAGGGTAGGCTCACAAGTAGCTTCAGTCCCCCGTGACCACGGCAGCTGCAAAGGTGCCGAAACGTCGGGAAAATCAAAAATCAAACCAAATACCAACTAATTACCAAAGTACTTTTAATAAAACCGCGCTAGTATCCGTTAAAAGTGTTTTATTTCAATTCAATGTAGATTATTTTTTTCCTTTGCACTTTTGCGCTAAACCGCATAGTTTTCAAAATATTTAAGAAAAACTGATAAATCCCAACTTCTACCCCCCACCCCCCTTTTTACCAAACAATATGTGGACTGTATCGAACAATTTAGAGTTAGAATGATGCTTTTATTTTGGATGTCAAGGTTAGGCCGTTTTTTTCGCTAAATGCACCACACTACAAATTGTTAGTTTTTATGACCGATAACAATATTATTAACGCAGAACGTTTTCTAAATATTTCTTTATTTCTCGTCGCGATAACATGTTTTACCGTTAAAAACGAAAGGATTAACCCCATTCAATTTCGATTATTATTTGTCAGATTGTGGAAAGAATAGCATACTTACTACGTAAGTTAACTTTCTAGATAAAATGCTGAAGCTAAAAAAGATCCTTTTCCTAATTTGCTATTAAACTGACCGGGAAAGATGCAACCAGTCGCTGCATGATTGGTTACATCCACCAAGTTGCATCGGTGGTGGTTGAAGAGCTGAAAGTGTGCCAACGTCCTCGCTACCACTCGCGAAGGTCACAGTAGTAACACGTAACTTCATACTTTGCAATGTGTAACGAGATATCTATTGTTCGTTCGCAACCTGCCATCTCCTGCGAACTGAGTCATTTAGCGGAAGTGTTCGTAACCACAAAGCGGAAGTCTTCAATATGCAATTGATGATGAAAGTATGAGGAGCTATTGATAATGAAAGTATGAGGAGCTATTGATGACTGTCCTCAAGCTGGAGTTCATTACTCAACGATTGCAGAGCAAAGGTTGCACGCAAGAACTCACTAGAATGTTCACAAATTTTTACATTTTACGTGGTTCTACTCAACGCTGAGATACATTATTGCTTTCCGAAATCCGAGGGCCTTTTTTCTCATAAAATGATACCAACACACGTAATATGGTGCATACAGGATATAATGTGAAAAAGTCAAATAAAATATTCAATGGAGCTCTTACTCCATTTTCAGTTCTTACTGAAAATATTATTTTCGTAGAAAGTTTCTCTTGATTCGGATCACCGTTTATCCACTTTTTTATAGGATAAAGTCTTCCGAAAAAAAATACCTGATATTTGATATCAGCGGTTTATCCGCTGTAACATAGAAGTAGAACGTCACATCTTATTAAATTCATGTCTCCAAAACCTCTGAAGTGTGGTAAATGAATAGAAAAGAAACAGGCGACAAATAAAAAACTTGAGTGAAAGTTGATATTGCGTCTGAAATAGTGCAACGCTTGTGGAACGATATTATATGACAGACTTAAATTGTAAACGAAGCCGGTTATTTGTAAAAATAAAATCATTTTTATTTATTGAAACATGTTCATCACTTATGCCGAATTTTAAGAATACGATACGATACGACTTATCGTATTCTTAAAATTCATCTCTAAATAGTACCTACGAGACGAGGCTCAGTCAAACAACTGTAACAGCTTCAAAATGTCCATTGCATCGTTTTATATTGACGTCGGTCGCGGTCGTACGAGTTTATTAAATTCAGCACTTAATTAAAACAGTTGTATAATTTGCCTAACTTTTAGAACGTCGCTCACATGTATTTTTCTATAGAATGTAAGTAATTTCAAAAACATTTACATAACTTAGGCTAACATTATTTGGGTCGCGTCGAAGTGCATTCAATTTTAGTTTTTTGGGTTTCAGAGTCCCAGGCCTACCCATTTTTTTAATAAAATAGTTTGTAGCGTAGAATGAATTAAAACACACCACGCCTAATTTTTGTTGACTATCTAAAAAAGGGGTAAAATAATTTTGCTAACAAGATAAGGTATAATTAGTACCTATATTGGGGTAGAATGTAGATTTTTCAGTCGATCGCAAACTCAGCCTGGCTCTGGTTTGGCCTGTTTGT
Organism: Agriphila straminella; assembly: GCA_950108535.1. Lineage (NCBI taxonomy): Eukaryota > Metazoa > Arthropoda > Insecta > Lepidoptera > Crambidae > Agriphila > Agriphila straminella. Next base: position 3,667,620 of record OX467306.1, on the reverse strand, counting down.
GCCGGCGAATGGCCTCCACCACAGACGAGCAAATATTTGCTTTATACGTGTCACCCCAACTATTGCTTTCTTTTACGTTCTTGCAATCAGCATTTAGTTACAAACATAATTTGGCAAAAAAGGAATACAAATCGCGGTTGCCGGGCGCTCCGTGTAATCTACTTGGAATCTTAATACTTTCCCAGCATTTTGGAAGCAAGTTTATGTTTATTAAATTCGGAGCTCGCTTTGATGGGTATATTTTCGTAAAACTTTACTCGTTTGAATAATTGTTGTGCTCTGTTTTGTGAAATATTAAAAAAAAACTTGCAAGAAATTCCAACAGCATTTTTAAAATAACTTCATGTGTAAATGGAATCCATTGAGGATGAGGATCTATCAGAGTACTTAATTTTGTATTCTTACGTAAACATAAACAATCTTCACTTCACCATAGATAGTCTTTAAATTAAACCTAAATCGAAGGTTCTCTGGAAGACAACCAGCGATAAGACCGATAGCCCTCCATAGATTTAATTTTTAATTGTTCTTTGAACATTCCGACGAACTAAGAACCTCCTCCTTTTTTTTGAAGTCGGTAAAAAATAAACTGGAACATGCTGAGTAGATATTAGAACACAGAACAAGAAATTAGAATATGTAGAGTAGATATTTTCTATTTCTAAACAAAAATGCTAGATCAATGTAAGGTTTGTTAGGTTTGTTCAACATTTTTATATGCCGCCCGCCAGTACTTTAAGACCTCACGTTTTACGTCAAATCAATACGAAGTAGACATCAAGGATTTTAATCAAAAGACCAGTATTTACGGCAGTCCTTTTAGTGTGCAAAATTAAAAGTATTTTGCTGTGAAATATATCTTTTACAGCCAACATAACATCCTAGAACTATATCACATATTTTGGTATTATTATTTACAGTAGAGTGTACAACTAAAACAGATGCATAATAAATAGATTAAAGTGCCGAGTTGATTTATAATAGTGGAAAAACTTAACGCCCGCCGCTTTTTCCAAAACAGTAAACATATTTTAATATTGAGCGTTCTCGTTATCACCCTAGATAAGACGATAAAGTGAAGTAATTGTTCATAAAATCAGCGAATAAAGATAATACGCAAATTCGCAGTCTGGTATTATTTAATGCACACTTTTATTTTACCGTGTTTACATTCTTCAAGGTTTCAATGATGTTTATTGCGCGGTAATTATTTCTGTATTAATCTATTGATATCGTTAAAAAAAGCTGCTATTATAGATATAAGTACTACTTATATTACTTTTTAAACACCTGTATTCACAAACGACCCTTGACTACGCGAACGCACTGCGTTGAAATAGAGCTCTGTGATTGGTTCGTTTGTTTTGCTTATTACGTGTGATTGGTTCGTCGTGCTGCGGCCGCTGTGCGTCCACGGGCACTGTGAGACCTCATAATAATGTTTTTGAATACGGGTGTAAAACCACAGAATACATAATTGTAAAACTGCAAAGACGTATTAGTACATTACAGCCGTGAACGGGAAGCTAGCGATTGCATTGTCGAGGATGGTTTGAAGCCCGAGCCGCAGGCGAGGGCTTTAATCATTCGAGGCAATGCAAGTAGCTTCCAGAACAAGGCTTGTATAGTGCTTTTCTCAAGAAATGCGAGGAAATAAAAAACTTTTCAATTGAAACTTAATTAAATTTAATTAATATTAAAATTTATATTATTCATGTTCGGGCAATTATTAAATGTAAATGTTTTTATTCTTATAGTAATATACTCTGTGCGCACCATTTTTTTTATTGTATCGTTATTATAGTACCTATTAAATAATTTTACCTTTATAATATTTTATTGTGTTGTTTTTGTGAACAGCTAAAACAAAAAAAGAAGTTGCCGCAGACCACCCAGATCATCTTCGCACTGTACCTACTTCCCGCACTGGTGGCTGGTGCGGGAAGTAAGTATTGAAATTCATTCCTGGCCTGAATTTTAAATTTAGAATGTGATGAACCAGACCCCCTCGGAAATGTGGAACGCCCCGCATTCCTTTTTCAAATGGAATGATAAGATTTCAGAGCATAAGTGAGAAAAATTAATTTAAATGTCGCTTTTGAGACGCCTAATAAAATAATCAGTGGGATTGCGTAACACAACACAACCAACACATTGTTTATAAACTTATTATTTTACCTAAGACGACATTATATTTACTCATAACTTTATTTGTACATAAACTATGTACATTGTACAAATAAATATACTAACTCAAATATAATTCCAGGAGCTCTTGAACTTGAAAAACCTGCTGTTTTAATTTATAAAGTGGAATTTTGGAGTATAAAAAGTTTTATTACTGACTAAACTGAAGTTCCTAAAAACGAGGATGCAATGCATTGCTAAATTAGTCTTTCTTTATTTCCAGATGCAAACTCATTCCACCAGACGTCGAAATGGATCGACGACGTGCGCACGGAGCGCGGCTCGGACGTGATCATCATGCTGGTGGGCAACAAGACGGACCTCTCGGACAAGCGGCAGGTCTCGACCGAGGACGGCGACCGGAAGGCCAAGGAGCTCAACGTCATGTTCATCGAGACCAGCGCCAAGGCGGGCTACAACGTCAAACAGGTCGGTTGGTCCTTCAGGCGGCGAGTAATGGACATGCAAAATGACGGACCTTTCGGACAAGTGGCAGGTCTCGACCGAGGATGGAGACCGCAAGGCCAAGGAGCTCAACGTCATGTTCCTTTATTCCCATTGGCCACCTTCGAGCTTGCCATGGCACTAATAGGTGGAGTTTGGTGGTAAACCGTAGTGCCAACCACCAACCGGGTGGCAAAGCTCGAAGGGGGCAGATGGGAATAAACCGTGATGTTCATCGAGACCTCCGTGGGTAGGCCCCCGACAAGGTGGACCGATGATCCGGTGCGCGGTCGCGGTGCGCCGCGGAATGCGGGCCAAGCAGGACCGAGCGTCGTGGAGATCCTTGGGGAAGACCTATACCCAGCAGTGGGTGTCGTGCGGCTGATATGATGATGATGTTCATCGAGACCAGAAGCGCCAAGGTGGGCTACAACGTCAAACAGATCGGTTGAAACTTAACAACGGGTCACTCGGAGTATCTAAAGCAGTGTGCTTATAACTACGGATCATGTGCATAGCGCATGCGGAATCTGCGGCGTACGAAACATACTCGATATGAATGAACGTGTCCTGAGTGGATGCGGGCGCGCACTAAGCGGGATCCCGGTGCGGGGCGACATAGATTAGAGCGTACTCATGCACTGCAAGCATCTGTTCGTCAGAAAACCAGCAATCTATATTTCCCCGCCGTGTTGCAGCGGGATCCCGCTTCGCAACGGATGCCCTAAGGAGTATACGGGTTCCTCCACTTTGACGGGCGCATAGAGCAGCGCAACGTAGTCGTACCTAGCTTTTGTAAGTGCACTGTAATGCCAGATGGAATGGGAATAAGACCATGGCGCTTCTGGTAATGTTATTGACCGAGCGAGCGCGAAGCGTCTCCGTCTCCGCTTGGGCAAAAATGCTTTCGTATGGCCGGCCGTCCGTCTGTTCTCTTCTACAGGTCGCATTTCTCAACCGATTTTCGTGAAATTTTGTGAGCAGGTTCTATAATTTCATTTTTTTGTTTTTTTTCAAAATGGCTGAGTTATGGGGAAAACTCATATTTTAGCAATTTCAATTTTTTTTCAAAATGTTACAAACACGAGGTCTACAGCTTTTCAGAGCCACTAGTTAGTATTAGCTAGTAACCAAACCAGTAGTGTAACGGTTAGGTAAGATCTTTTATGATAATTTGATAATTACGTTAATATGAATGAAAGTCTCTGATATAAAAAAATATATAATATATTGAAAAAAAATAATTTATGCTATAAATTATATGTGGTAATGAGTACGAGCGCGATGAGTAAGACTATCGATGACGAACTAACTGTAATTAACGAATGTGGCGTAAAATGCTTACAAGATAAAACTGTACGTGCTGGCTCGTACAAGTAGGTTTTTCCCAAGCACCATTTGAGTGACGAGTATGGTGGTGTGACTTGCAGCTGTTCCGGCGGGTGGCGGCGGCGCTGCCCGGCATGGACTCGGCCGAGAGCAAGCCTCCTGAAGACAGTATCCTTTTACAGCTACTCATGCGCCACTGTCTCACACGCCCCGCTAGGTGGCACTGCTGGATGGTCAGATATGAGTGAAGCCACTGTTGACTAGCAATATAACTTAAATGATAAAAATCTTTTTAGTTTAGAAGAAGGAAGAGTAATTATTCTAAATAATATACTGGAAAAAAATCGACTCGTCATCAGATCATTTTGACAGGCGGGAATCGAACCCGCGACCTTTAGAAATCCGGTCCGATGCTCTGCCGACTGAGTTACTGAGTCACTCGCAGCAGCCCATCCGCAGTGACTCGGTAGCCCAGTTGGCATAACATTGGACTGGATTTCCAAAAGTCGCGGGTTCGTTTCACGTCTGAGAATATGATCTGGTGACGAGTTGAATTTGGTCTAGTATATTATTTAGTACCTATTGTATAAAAATAGTTTTCTGAATACTAAAAATCTCACATTAAAAAACTAATAATTGTTTATTGATATCACTTTTTGAACTGGCAAAATGTCGACTTTGTCTTACCATCCATAGACTCGCGTTGTCTGACCGTACTAATCGTCATTTGTTACAAATGTTACTACCAAAATATCACATAACACTCGCATCCCCATTGCTTCTAACCACGATATTAAATGACAATTTACCATTTGACGATTCACAGTAACACACACACACACACACATCTATACACATCTATTTGTCAAAGCAATTATAAATCATGGAATCATGGAACACAAAATGTAACATGAATGTTTAGTTATTGCATTATGCTTGGATTAATCAGCAACACATTTGAAATACACCACTGAAGTTAACGCATATCATATCAATATTACGCACGAGATAACACGTCATATGCCCTTTTTACCTGCATTTAATCAAAGTACCTTAATATTAACAAAACATTTTGTTTTATAAACAATCTTCATACACCCCTTATTCGAACTTTTTAAAGGAGACGTTTATAAAAGTCATCAAATGCTTTGGTTTGGAAGAGGAGTATATTGACTACGGGGTGAAATCGAAAATAGTCGACAAGTTTTGTGGTGTGGCTTAGACCGTCAAACTGAACGACTTTGTCTATGGGACCAACTTAATCAGAGCAAAAAAATAATCTGCTAGTCCATACATTTTGTTCGAGTAGATATTGACATTTTCTATGGAACAGCTGATTATTTTTTTGCTCTGAAAGTTGGTCCCATAGACAACGTTGTGCAGTATGACGGTCTAAAATCTATTGTCGAGTTTTAAAAAAATCGACCTGTATTTAGAGCAGAACAAAAATTTATAAACATTAAAAAGGGTTGTGCGAAGATTGTTGAATACTTAAAATATGGAATGTTAATGTCATCGGGTTGCCTTTTCGACATTGGTAAATGTTTTTGGTACGAGGTACGTGTTCGGTGACGTCACATGTTTTATTAACACGCTAGTTTTTGTGCGTTTGAAGACTGTGCGCTGGTTCAAGTGTTCGTGGGAGTAACAGCTAATATAACGCCATTTGGTCACGTCCTAATTTTGCGGAATTTACTACGTTACATTGTATGAACTTGCATTTGCTTGACTTCGATCGTGTAGAGAAGTTATTTTTTTGCTCAATAGATGTCGCTAGTTTGGCTGTGAAGTATCCAAACATGTTTATGTCAATTTTATTATAAAAGTGAAAAGGTTTCATTGCGCATTTTATAAATGAGATAACATCGTCGTATTTATCTTGTTAACCAAAGTAATGCTTATGTTCATGACCTGATTATTATAACAATCAAAAGCTTTTACATAGACATCAATCAAGTGCATTCTAGCAGACTAACCGCTAAGTCATCGATCACCATAGAGTTTAAATGTGGATTTTTTATAATTTAACATTTAAATTAAATGACTTTCCTTGGTTAAAATTTACTCAGTCGTGTCTAAGACTTCTGCGCGTACAGTTCATTAGAAATAAAACACTTTATTAGTTTTTTGATTTCCCGACGTTTCGACACCTTTCCAGGGGCCGGTCACGGGATGACAGAAATAACACCTGAATTAATAATATACGCGCTGTATTCCGTAAAAAGTGTCTGACTTGGTGATTAGTCTGCTGGAATGCACCCAATGTCTCGCTTTTCTACGTCACAACATAGATAGTAAAGTAGCGACATCTACTGTAAAAGTTCAAATTAAATCGGTACCTGATGATAAAAGGCTTACAATGTAAAGTAGTGGTCCCTGCGCGGAGGTTGTTGCAGCGGTGGCGGCGTGTAAGTAACGTTCCCTTACTAATGTTGCGCTTGCCGGCCGGCGCTAGTCGCTACTCGCGCGCAGCAGGTAGGGGGCGCTGTTGTAGGTACAGTTCACTACATTCAGCCTTTACACTAATCTGTAAAAAAAATATCATTTTCGGGTATTCTTTGGATAAATTCTTGAATTAAATTAACTATTATTTACTCGATGTAAAAATAATAATTAGGAAAAGTTGGTAAAAAATTGATCGAATATATTTTGTAGTGTTCAGAGGCGATTTTGCCGAGCATCTATCAGTTATAATAAATTCAGAACTGTCAAGTACTTAAAACATTGTCGGTACACTATTAAAAGTCTTCGAATAATACTTATGTCTTATCTGCTGCGATGCGCTCGCTTCTGTCGTAGTTGTGAAGACGGTATTTGTGTATTTGTTCAGTATGAAATAATATTGGGACGATTCTTATATATTATATTTATATTTAATCGTTAAATTGTCCGCTTTTTATGTTTTTTTTGTTGAATAATGCACGTATTTGTCTGTAGTGTTGGTTTTGTGTCTTTGCTTTTACACAACATTCCCATACTTACAATGTAAACAGCTATGTTAATATAGTTTTAGTTGGCTTAATTTACTTCTTTGGGGTTACACGTCCTATACTTTCGCCGTGATATCTATTTTTTTGAGATAAACCAAAACTTGAAAGTTTCGTGAATATCATTCGAATAAGTTAAACCGATTGATTAAATGGCACAGAATAAATTGTTAAATCTCGATCGCATATTATTAATATTGTAACAGGATTGTCGCGAAATATCATACAGTCAGCAACGAAAATAGGTTAACACTTTAGTACTTTATCACAGCAATGACATGTGTCTCACAGTTTGAAGCATAGTGAATAAAGTTACAATGATAAAATACTAACGTGTAAAGCGACTTTTGTCGCTGACCGTACCTGAATTTTTCCAGTTAGACGTATTTGTGACCGAGTCAGCTCGGGTCTACTCAAGTATTCGGGGTGCAGAAAACGAAAGTATCGGACGCGTTTAACCTGAGTCTCGTGTCGGCATTCGTTTCCTTAATGTGTGTGGCGCAGTGCACGAGGTGATCCTGCGGCAGGCGCCCGGCGACAACAAGGAGCCCGACTCCGCCTGCGCCTGCTAATATACCCTCCCCCCACCGCCCGCAACCGTCACCGACACTACGCAGCTTCGGTCCGCAAGTTGGAACTCTTCGAATTGCAGTACCGCCGACGACTGGACAGAATCTATCATCTTAAAATCCAAGATCCAAGAAAACAACGTCTTCTCTTCCCTTCACAGCTAGGTCACGTAATTGGCTTAAGGATACGTCACGGCCGAACGATGTTGCGATGCATTCTCAAATTACCAATCAAGTAACACTTTTTCGTGACGTAGCCTTATGGGGATTCACCCACTTTATCTATACATATGTAGATAGGTGATAATTGCTAAAATCTATGAGACGTCAATACGCTTCGGAAACCAAGCCTCTTTGCGTTCGAGCGTATCGCATGAGGATTAATTAGTTTTTCAAATATGGTGGATGTCCATAAAGAGATAAGCTATCAAGCGTCGAGCAAGTTTTAACCGAGCATGGTATTTTGCTAAAGTATACCCCTTTTACTGGTTGACGCGTTTAAACTCGGTTGGACCGTAAAAACGTCGAACGTGGGGAACCGTCGTCGGGTGTTTTGGGTTACGAAAGAGTGTCAAAGAAATCTCGGCTTTCGTCGTCAGTTTGACCGTTAGCTGTACGGACGACTCGTCTTGGCCTTTCGGTCCGTTCGAACTGTTAATAGGATCCCGTGCAAAGTTTTCAACGAAAGAAGCAATTACTAATGTTGTATTTTAGTAAAGCTTAAAGCTTCGGTAATGTTGTTCAGTGTGTTGCGCGGGGGACACTGTTGAGGCCGCGTAATATCTATGTATGAATCTTAAAATAACTGTTCCTTTAAACGGACACTCTCTAAATAGTATCTGGCCGACGGATCTCCTGAGAATGAAGGACATCGCGGACGACCGAGAAGTCACTCTTGTGCTAATCTGCTTTTGTGTCTCGATACGATAGTGATATTAGAGTAAATCCGAGTAGTTCTGATTAGTTGAAACTTTAGTATCAATTCAATTTGCCTGGCTCTAACGGTGATGTGAAGAAGTCAACTTTCATTGTACAGTCAAGGAGCGTCAGGATATACAAAATTGTCAAAAATCTGTAATTTATTTTGAACCTTAATGTTCTTGCATTAAGGTGCCGTTGTCTATACATGAACCATTACGGTTACAAACAGCTTGTAGAAACAGTTCAGCCTTATTTTGTCGATTTTAAGGTGTTCAGGTACGTTTTAAAGACTGAAACTTCGATAAATGCTTTCCAACTGTCAGGTTATTTGGATGAGCCAAGATTATTTTTCTTCAACTTATTTTTTACCGCTGAATTATAATTTCAATTAATAACGAATTAAATTTGCTCAGTATTCAATTATAATATTGATTATTACTTTTGCAAATGGTAACGGCCATAATATTATTTGGTATAATATTTTTTTTATACCAAGTATCGATTCTTTTAACTTTGGTTTTGTCCTCAGTGAAGGCAGATACTCGTATTTCTCTATCGATAATGCACTGAGTTTTTTAATTGGCATACTTAGGTAAGTATAAAATATGTGCGTCCTGTCATAGAGTACATTTTCGTACGGCATGATAACAATTTATTGCAAGGTGTGATGGGAAATTAAATAAAAAAATATAATAGTATTGGGCTGTGACGTGGGCAGTTCAAGTACTGAGGTAGCCGAGCAACCGCGGTGCATATTTTGATATTAATATGGGACTTGCCTTGTAAACAGTAGCGGTGATATTTCAAAAACACATCTGTTAATTACACACGTATTCACAAACATTACTGGTCTCACTCTCGCAAAACGTCCCAAATACCAATCACACGTCATACGTGCATAATACAGGACGAACCAATCACAGAGCTCTATTGGCGAGGATCGTTTGAGTATTGTTTTTGAATACTGGTGTTAGTTAAGGGATATTAATTCCTTTAATGAAGTTGTGCAATAAGTGGTTGTTTAAGGAAATTTTATTTTCAATACGTCCCATTTATTTGAGGTTTTGTTCAGACTTACCGATTCTCCTTATCCGCTACTATTTCAAAGCTTATATCAACGCAGATGTCTCGCATTACTTTTTCAATATCATGACACGAAAGAAAAAAAATTGAATCTATGTATTACTAATATACTACTTATTTTACTTACGTTTAAGGGCGATTTTGCAGTGCTTTTTATTAACAACCAAACTGAAATCTGCGTTGATCTCTGTCCCCAGAGCCGCTCCGTGGTCTTTGTACATTAGTATTATTTATTTACTTTAGGGCTTAAGAGTGAATTCTTATAATCGTTACTTATGTTACAGAATTTGTTAGTGAGATCTCTTCACTGCTTACAATAAGTTATAGGTGATGTAATAAAGGGTAGAGCACACTGAACTCTTGCGCTTAGCGCTTCCGTGCATGTGCACGCCTGTAGAACAAAATCCAGATGGATTTTGTTTTAAATAATTGTCCGAATGCGTTTTTAATATGATATAGAAAAAAGTGTCGTGTCCGGTTTAACAAAAGATCAAAACGTTTGTGCTCATAAAAGATTGCTTGCAAATAGCATTGCAAATAGTATTTTTTAAAGCTTTTAGAACATAAAACATTGTGCGAATTTCAGTTACTCTTTAATGTTCAAAATTGAACCGGTCAAGTTGATAAAGCAAAAGCCATGTTTACGCATTCTGTCTGTTTATGCCTTAATAGCTTGTCTACATTTTGTTGCCATATTAACGGTCATTTCAGACGGAACGGAAAAATGCCCGAGGTATTTTTCTGGTTTCATTTAAAATGGGACCGTTTTACATTAATCTAAAGAATAAAATTTTATGAATATGAATGAAAATAAATTCCTCGGGAACTTTTCAGTTCTGTCTGAACTGACCCAAAATAGCCGCGACTTCATTCAAGTGTCTAAAGTAACAATCTTTTAGTATACAGCTGTGCGAATGTGGACAAACTGTAACGGATAGTATTAATTTTGATGCAAGCATTACTGTTATTGCTACAAAACAAGATAAGTAGTGTATAAAAGCAAAATACGCAAAAATGAAATCATTCCTTTAGCTTTGTACACAATAATGGTGTCTGATTATGTATGAAAGCAATTTATTTTATAATTTTAACTGACATCTTAGTTGATACTAATTCGAGAAATTAATAATAATATAATGCTTATTTATATAAATTATTTTTTTATGAAATTTAAGGTTTATAATCATTTTATTCCATGATATGAGGTTTTTGCTTCTGGGATATAAAGCAGCTTGTATTCTTATACGGGGAGTTACAAAACAACCATATTCGGCATTAAGGGTTATTTTGTAACAGCCTGTATATTGTTTGTGATCGAATTTTCACTCTGTGTAGTAACTTTTTTACACATTAGATGCATTTCTTGTAAGCAGTTTTGTATGATGTATAGGTACCTAGTTTACAAAGTCGTCATCGGTAATACTGGTTTCAGTCACCGTGATCGCTATGCTTTAAAAATTAAGACATAATTTTCCAATTTTGAGCATGTATATGGTGAAACATTATTGGTGCCTTTTCACTCAATGTGAAACTGATATGATTATGATAATGTGTAACTTATATATTTTTTACTTTTGCGACGTTATTATCATTTGTAAATATCACGCTGATATCATTTGGAATAAAAATTAAAACACTAATTTCTGTTTGATATTTCTTATCCCTTTTCAGAGCTTATTGTTTTACAAACACAAAGGACTCTGAAAGAGCTTTTGCTTGAATTTTAATAATAAAGGATGTTTCTGTTGTAATTAAGCTCTGCCAAGCTTGCTCTCAGCTCAAACATTTTTCAACTGAAGAAGGCTTTTTATCATTTTCGGGGGACGCGTATCCAACAGTAAATATTAAAGTTAATATTGTCTAGAAAGCAAAAAGTTTGGTCTAGCGAAGGGTACAGTTTCAGTAAGGTTTATTTGCACGAGCCCCTGGCCACGGAACAGACCGCATTATTGCATTGCTGAAACTACGTAGTACGTAATAATAAGTAGTTGGTATTCGTTGCCAAAACGCTCACCATACCCAGCGGTTGGTTGGCAGCACGTGGTCGCTGTGGCTAGGCTATAACTGTCATCTCCAAAAAATCCGAATAGACTACACTAGTGGTTTCCAATTAGTTTTTTCTACGTACCCCTAGTACCTATGTACCCCGAAGATAATGTTCAGTGTAGACAGTGGAGCTCACACGATATTTTTTTTGTGAAAAGACGCAAGCGTGCCGCCGCGCCGTCTTAGTGCAGGCCCTGAGAGTTAATCTGCCAGTAGAATCATAAAGACACGTTCGACATAATATACATGATCGTATCTTAACTCAATGGTACAGCTGTGGATCTGCAGACCCAGTCGCCGATGGGCGGCGAGCAGGAGGGCAACGAGAGCGGCTGCGTCTGCTGAGCGCTCCCACCGACCTCACCAGCACCACCGACACCCCTCACACGCATAAGTATCGATTGTGTACGACCTACACTTGAACGCAACGTTTTCGGTTAAGGCTTTTGGCGAATCGTTAGGAGACTGTGCTTCCTACGCGTTTGTAAATCGATACTTTTCTAATGAAAAATCTGTGTTACTTAATCGAAAACAGTAGGGTAGTTGTCTCTGAGAGAAACTTGATAGTTACGTGAAAAAGCAGTGCGCGCGCGGCTACCACACTCGGCTCGAGGCTTTTTTTTTATTTGATGACAGACCGATTTGATGACTTTGTCTTTGTCGGAAATGCCTCTATAAAAAGTCTAAGCTATCACATCAGCCCCGATAAAAATGGCTGTTCACAAGATGCCTCACGCTGCAACAATCCCAATACCTCCACTTGTGCCGCTCAGTCGCGAGGCATTGCCTCGACTTGCATGAGGTCTAACGCTGCCTCCAATAGGTATCCATGCCGGATATGACGATGGAAACTATAACGTCACTTTTCTATAGCCTTCACAATTTCAAACGGTGATACTTGTATACCTCAGGTAAAGATACAATTTTACTGTAAGTAATTGAATGATAAGCTACCCTGCTGTTTTCCATTATTGTTGCAATTTATTTATCTGTTTTGTCTAATTTTGATGTTGCTCAGTTGAAGAAATATCTTTTTACGATGACTGTAGGTATGCTAAAACTTTTAGTGCATTGCTAAATAATGCACTTCAGATCTGGAGTCATTTGGGGTTCTGAGAGCGAAAGCAATAAAGTTTGGTATCCTTCAATGACTAGATAAGGTTAATATTTTATATTTTGTGTGTATCAGTTACTTTTATAATAGTGTCTCTCTTTGATCCTACAATAATGAAAAAGCGAAATATCGAATTGTTTTCATAAAAGTTATCCTGTGTTTGATTGTTCGGTGTAAGATTTGTATGTACACTTTTTGTTATTACTATTATAATGTAGACTGATTTAACATTGATTCTGTATCAAACGGCAAACATCTTGACGCTCTTTCAATGGAGTGGGGATAAGTTCGCGCATGTGCACTTGCGAGCGACCAATAGCGCGCGCCCCTCTCCCGCCGCCCGCGTACCTCCCCGCTGCGTACGCATACCCTAAATACGCGTTCTGCGCAAACCCCACCCGATTTCAAGATGTTTGCCTCGTACTGTATAGTATTAACAATTGCATAGCATAACAGTGATTTGAAAATGCACACTGTCATATAAATCAAATTATTTTAAATACCTAACTATTTACCAATGTTCGACTGAGTTTATCATTGGGACATTGGGGTTTTTCCTTTGTTGTGCAAACAAAAAGTTGCTAAACTTACTCGAACATTGCAAACTAGATTTGGTAGATGAAAAAGAACCATAATGTCAAAATTGTATGAGTAACTTGTGAGTTACTGTGGTAGTTGGCAAGTTGGAGTACTTATTTCAATTCATCAGAAAGATTTCGTTTTTTATGCATTTATAATGTCGAACGCAACAGACCGCGCGCGAAACATAATATTTGTTAATTTCATGGAAAAACACAAGTTTTACTTTTATTTTTTAAATCGAAGAAAATTTTATTTATTATTGATATATTTTAATCAATAGGTAAGTAAGTACCTATATTATCAGGCGATTTTATCTTAATAAAAATTAAGTCAAAAAACTGTCAAAATTTAATATAAATTATAAACCATCATTGTAGAAATGTGCGATGAAAACTCATCACATCATTTTTAAATTTAAAACTGAAAATACCTTATTTCTTAATATTTTATCATCCAAAAACTTATTTATGTGTAAAACTTTTAAACAGTGAAAAAACAATAATTAGATATTATATTTTATTAAAAATTCGGGAGTTCAAGGTACTTATAAGAATTCGGCTTTCAGTGCTTAAAATATACATTGCCGGTTTTATGTTTAATTTTATTCGTCAATTATAAACAAAGTGAAATTATTATTTTAATCTTTAGAAAATTGTAAATAAAGCATCGTTTTATTTTTTAATTCTACCTAATATTAACATAATATTTAACCATGTCTCAAAGGCAACTTCAAAATGTTCGCCAAAGAAAAAAAGTTTATTTATAAAATATACTATCTCTTTTCCTTGCACTGAAACATCGTCAACTAAAGTGAGAGAAAACCACTCGGCCGATGCCTGCATCGGGAGGAAAACGATAGAAAATCTGGAGCTGGGTGATCTCATCAAGTCAGATAATATAAATAAAAAAGTTTTCTCTTGCTTTATAGAAAAATGCATTCAATATTTTTTGACTGTACTATTTGTGTTTGATTGAATTATTTTGTTTGCTAAGCATTGACTGAATGACGTAAGGGTAGATAAAAAGTTTGATATGTTCGACACAATAGATTTTGTCGTGTTAAGAATAGTGGTATAAAATTATGAAGTGGCAAGGAATTGGGAGCTAGATCGAGGCTGGGAATGGGTGTTTTTGTGTAAATAGTATAAGTTAGTCTTCCCGATTTGAGTAACGTGTTAAATTAATTAATTGTTGTCGTTAAGTTGGTCTCAAGATAATAGTAGCACATCGACCAGTTTTAAAAGTATAAAATTTTTCAAAAGTTATCTTATCTACATAAACCAAATATTCTGGATTGTATCAAGGTTTTGAGAATTACACACAGAACTGGAGTGATGCCTGCTTCCTTTTTGAAAATTCACATTGTCACCTCTCATAATTACTTAATAAAATTACGAATTTTATAACGAATCGATAATATTTTAAGAAATGAAACAGTTCTCTGATATTTAAAGCTACAAATTATGCATCACGCACATTTTCGAAGTAAAAATACTGTGAATCTTAATTTCACACATTTTATACGAAGGTCTTAACAATTGCTTAAGTATAAAATTTTGTAATGATTATAATTTAAGTTAAGTCTAGATTTACAGTATTCGAAGCTGGAATCAGCGACGCGTTCTGGCGAAACGTGTTATAAGACTTGATGTAATATAGCTATTTCATATGAATTTATACGCAGATCTGCATAATTGTATTTATTAAGCACAATTAGTGAATAATTGATTTCAGTGACGTGTATGTGTAAAGTCAATAAGCCATGCTTTTACTTTAATTCATACGACTGCTAGCAATAGTGGAAATGTTTGTTTGAAATAAAACTTTATTAAACAATTTTGCATTTTACTTAATATGTATTCAGTTAAATACCCTTTGAATAAATAAAGTAGGTACCTAAGTACCTAGGTAATTTTTTAAACATATATTTTATTTTGGATTGCAGTACACCAAAGTCAAAGAAATTACCACCAAAGCATAACTCGAATAAAACAAACAGACCAGATACAACAACAGGTATTACTAATTACTAGTGTTCGTAACCGTTACCAATATATAAAAATAATAGGTACCTAGTAATAAAACAAGGTGTTTATGTTGGAACGATTGTATTTTTCCTTGTATTGTTACATTATTTTCGAATCTTATTGGTTTATGCGTTTCTCAAGTGGCGCCACTGGGACTTACAAAAAGTTGGCAGATATAAAAGTGTCCTACATCTTGGCATGGGCCACTTTGAAAACCGCAATTCTGACTACATGGAAAATTTCTCCCCAATTAGTCCCAACTAGTCCTACTTTTTCGGAATTAGTCCCAAAAAGGACTGAAAGATATAAGCGATTTAAATGGTCCATGCCAAAGCAAACCTTCATTTTGGCAAGGACAGGCTATATCTAGTGAACTTAAACACCTAGCCAGGATCTGATTATTAAAAAAAAAACTCCCTTTTTTATGGATCCCGCAATGCCTAGAATAAAAAGGAAATGAAGCGCCGTTCAAAAAATATAAAGGAATGATTTGGTCCATGCCAAAATCAACCTACATCTTGGCGAGGACTTTTGAACCAGGTCACCTAGAGAAAATCTGATTATTGGAAACAATTCGTGTAAATTAGTCCCAAAGCCACAAAATTAGTCCCCCTTTAGTTTAGGAGATAATCGGAATTAAAGTTTGGTTTTTATAGTACAGGAGCTGACTTCCTATTTAGTGACGATGTTTGTAACTTTTTTTATTTTTGCGTGTTTGTGTTAAAATAATGAAGTGTTATTAACGTATAATGTAAAACAAAAGTATAACGTAAAGTAATACGTAACTTTTATGCATTTTCGAAACTCAAAACCTTAATTTTTAAGTCATAAAATAAAAATGTTTCTTAGAGATATTTTGATCCTGGGCTCATGGACTATATCAAAAACGTGTACAGTCGCGTAGAAAATAATTTCAAAAGTATGAAATGTTCATGAAATTGAATTTGATGGGTTGATCACACCATCAAACTGAAGAACTTTAATTATGGAACAAACCTTGAAATCGCGAAAAACAAACAGCTGTTTCATTCCTTTCGATGGAGTACGCATTGTACTTTTGTATGGAACAACCGATTTTTTTTCGTGATTTCGAGGTTGGTCCCATAATGAAAGTTGCTCAGTTTGATGGTCTGATAAACCCCACGTGATGTTTTTAATGAATTTAAAGTAACCCTGTATAGGTTTCTCTAGTGATGATAAGGTAAGAGAGCACTACAGGGAGGGTGTAACGGAAATGGTGCATTCCTCAATCTACGAAAGTTCGTGTAAAAGGCTGCAGCTTTCGCAAAGAGCCGCAAGAGCAGATGCTTAATGTTTTACAATCGGAACACTGTGCATTACGGAACGGAATAGTTTTATGTAATAAATTTTTACTGTACGCTTTTGTACGTGACTGTACTTATATAAAAAATCTGAATTTCGCCTAAACTAAAGGGGGACTAGTTTTGTGGCTTTGGGACTAATTGGGACTAATTTACACGAATCGTTTCCAATAATCAGATTTTCTCTAGGTGACCTGGTTCAAAAGTCCTCGCCAAGATGTAGGTTGATTTTGGCAGGGACCAAATCATTCCTTTATATTTTTTAAACGGCGCTTCATTTCCTTTTTATTCTAGGCATTGCGGGATCCATAAAAAAGGGAGTTTTTTTTAATAATCAGATCCTGGCTAGGTGTTTAGGTTCACTAGATATGGCCTGTCCCTGCCAAAATGAAGGTTTGCTTTGGCATGGACCATTTAAACCGCTTATATCTTTCAGTCCTTTTTGGGACTAATTCCGAAAAAGTAGGACTAGTTGGGACTAATTGGGGAGAAATTTTCCATGTAGTCAGAATTGCGGTTTTCAAAGTGGTCCATGCCAAGATGTAGGACACGATATAAAATAGTGCGTAGGGAATTTATTTCGATATAATTTAAGTAGTATAATAAAATCAGTAACCAAACTTTATCCACTGTCGAAAGCTTTTAAGTTTTTTCTAAGACAGAAATTGAAATTATTTCGAAGCCTGGCAGCGCCATCTATATATTGGCTTATATTATGTGTTCATTTCTCATATAAGTAGAAGGGAGGTTGTTCCCGACGAGATCGAGTTCACGATCGAATAAACGTCAAAAATCTGTAAATTTGTTACTTTGAAAACGGTTTCCATAGTTTTATAGTATGGTTTTGACGTTTATTCTATTCGAACTTGATCTCGATCAAGTCGGGAGTAACCCGCTTGTCTGATTCAAATTCTCAATGTAGTGCTATAAGAATGCGTTTATACTATTTATATAAGACTGACAGTTGGAATGGAGCACATTTTCCACATCAGTCAAGTCTATTAATGTCGGTTAATGATAGGTGTGCACTATTAGCGCAGAATTACAATATACACAATGTCGTTTTCATATCAAATAGGTACGATATCCCTTTAAAGGATTTCTTTATTGTTTTTTAGGTAACTGTTCACATGTACTTTTATAATGAAAAAATAATAAGTTTCTTTAAGGTATTTTTTTTCTAGTGGAAGATTCATTTTATAACTAGGTATGCTTCATAGCAGTAATGTAAAAAGTTATTCATCAATTTATAATAACATTACATTTACATTAATAGAAACGTCTTATATTAATAGTTGGTATCCATAGAACTTTTTTTAATTATTGAAAAAAGACAACCAAAATATTTTCATTATAGTTGTATACTTAATGAAAATATTTCATTGTCTTTTTTCTTACAAAAATAAAACAAAAAGAAATCAACGAAAAACAATAAATTTAGGAAACTTAAATGAGACAAAATTACTTAAGAAAAATACTGTGACAGTTCTAGGATACCTGGTGGATCTCATACTGTCACGCTGCGCTTCGTCATGCTGTGTGTCTAGATTTTGAAGTTATCTGGGCTCTGTCACTCCGCGCGCGAGTCTGAAGCGCTCGGCGTCCTCCGAGATGACAAATTTCATACATCAGAAAAGATAAGACCTACGCGATAGAAAGAGAGGCAACTACTAAGTGAATGTTTTGGAGCGAAGGCAGCGCTGTGCGACCTGAATTGTACTTTATTGTGTCGGAGCAAGAGTCGCAATTTATTTAAACGATTTTGCAGAGTGCAACTTCTGTACGCTAGTACTATTATCTATTCTGTGGTTATACTTAGGTACGTCGAGTTTGTATAGAAATCAGTGACAATACACAATAGTACAAGTGTAACACACGAACAAACCATCTCCGCGTCTGATTTCTCTACTAAAATTGGCATGATGGAGCATCATGCAAGTGTGTGATCCACCAGTTATGGCACTAAGTATAATAAATCTTAATTCTTATTTAATCCTAGTACAACGCTACTACGTGAAGTAAATACAATTAACAACAGGTACAATAATTTCTGTTTCGTTATATTTTGGCTACTATTTTATTTGGTCCACTTACAAAAAGTTTGTTTAAAGATAATTTAAACACATAAATTATCACTAAGAAACAATTTATTAAATGATAATATGGGATTCGTACCATTTAAACGTATATTTACAGTCTTTTTTAATTAACAGATATCTTAAGATTAGAATATGAAGGTTGTTCTTCAATTTATATTATGAGAAAGAGTTTGAACCTTACGTATTTTTTTACATCATCTAGGTCATCATCATCATCATCTTGTATGAAACTGATGACACTTTTTCAAGTATAGTGGTGAATTGTGTGATATTGAGCGTTTATTTTAAAATACCTACTTACGTGTAATAATAACAATATTGAAAGTTTAACACTATTTTTAGTCAAGATTTTTTTGAGTTCTTTATACTTCAATGTATCGAGTCTTTCTTAAATATTAAAGCTATAAAATATGAAACTTTTCTAAAATCTTCGCAGTTTGGAGGTGAGCGAGCATAGCGAGCGACGCGACGAGGACAGTTTACCTATAATAGGTGAGCAACGTTCGTAACTTAATCGTTATTTGTAGTTCAACATCACCTTCACGGCTGACCAGTCCAGTAGCGAGAGCGGACTATCAGAACAAGTTAAAGTTTCACTTTGGCACATGGGAACTCCTTACTTCACTTCGATACCTTTCACTGCTTTCAAATAAAGTATTCAGTGGAGATCACACATCACTGGACCGTTCACATCGACCGGGCTAGGCGGGCTAGCCGGGTGAGCGCGGGTAGCTGAGCACTTAAACGTCGAAGAGCAGCGCAATATTGTGCTGCGAGGCGCGTCGCTAGTAGTGCTCGGGCGGCGTGTGCGGGTGCGCGTGCGGGCGGTACGTGCGGTAGGCGCTGCCGTACGCGCTGTCCTCCGACGGCAGCGTGCCGCGCCGCGCGGTCGACGACCCGCTGGCGCTGTACACGGACTCGCGCCGCTCCGATACTGCTGCACCTGCACATTAATCTTAGTTTAATCAAGCTGAGAATAATCAGCCTCAGAAGAAAGTCTTCTCTCTTCTTAAGAGGAACAGAATAAGAGAGAAGTTTAAGAATCTAATAAACACAAGTTACCAGTTGGTCCGGGCCGGATGCCATTCGCTGTGGTTCCATAAGTAGGTTCTCGCTGCGCATTGTGCGCATTTTGATTATGAACATTATGCAGGGTGTGCGCGTTGTGAGCGGTGTGCACGGGGTGGGCGGGGTGGGCGACGTGCGCGTGCGCGTTGTGCGCGATGGCGTGCGGCCGCAGCAGCAGCGACTGCGCCGCCACCAGCGACCCGCCCGCGCCCCCCGCGCCTCCCACGCCCGCCGCAGAGCTGCCCTTGCTGTACACAGACTGCGACCTGTAGTTACAGCATTTTGTTATTAACACCCAATATGTAAATGGCAAAATTCAAATATATAAATAAACACTAAAGATCCGGTTCATAGATATAGATATGTTCAGGTTATGTAAAAAGAATGCTTATTAGTAAAAAAAAAAATGTGCATCAGCATCTGCATCGGCAGTAGAGTGCTGTAGTAATGCGGCTTTAAAGTACAAAATCATGTTCTTGAATTTATGAGCAATGCTGTAAACTAGTGTGAAGGCATGACCGAGGCGGGCTTGAGAATAGAGATCAACGTGCAAGAGACGTATGAGAATGTCAAACGGCTGCATTTTCAGTCGTCAACACCCACCAATCCGCATTGGGCCCGCGTGGTGGGTTATGGCCCATCTCCTTACCACCCATAAGGAAGGCCTGTGCCCCAGCAGTGGGGACATCAAAAATGGCTGATGGTGCAAGAGACTCAAGATAACTGACCTATGAAGCGGGTGCCTGGTGGGTGGAGGTGAGCGGCAGTACAGCGATTTGCTGCCGGAGTAGAGTGGCTCAGAGGTGTCTGGGCGCGGAGCGGCGGCGGCGCAGTAGGAGGGCGCGTGGCGGTAATGGAAGGGCTTGTCCAGCTCGTCGAGGTCGCGGGGCGAGGAGGCGCGCGAGGGCGAGGGCGGGCGGCGCGCGCCCCACTCGTGCAGCAGCGCGCTGCAGCAGCCGCCGCCCAGCGCGCCCACCCAGCTCACCCAGTGGCCCTCCCACCGCGACAGCACGAACGCAGGCCCTAGAGCCCGCGCCGGGTTCAATGACGGCATCTGGAAAAGTAAGTAAGTAACTATGTAATTTAATATTCTTAGCTGCAATTCCACTTTTCATAAACATTACAATTTGTAATTTACTACGGTAAAATCCATAAATACATTGTGGTGTCTGAGAGTAGTTTAAGTATATTCTAATTTCAAATTGGCGACGCAATGAACACCAAAAGACCGTTGTAATTAGGCCCCTGCTAGAAAACTTATTCGAGAAGTGTCCGTCAGTCAAGCAAACGCAAAGCTACTTCGACAGACTGCACGACAGTTCATCATTTTGCAAAGCTTTTTTGTAGCTGGAAACGCAGCATTGGTAAAGTAGTTTTTTTTTTGTTTCCGCAACAGCATTCATACCTACAGCTAATATTCTTCCAGGAATTTATTCAGGGAGTTTCCAATCCTTTACCATATGGTTATTTAACATATACCAACTCAAGAAATCACTAACTTTGTAAAATGACTTCTCAAAATTATCCATTGCCTTGCATCTTGCATCTAAAAACAGATAACTGCTCGGGTAGGATGGAGGTCTCTATAGAACGTGATTCGCATTTTGCACAAGTCCATTCAGCTCGCACTCGGTCGCAGCGGAAGCGCGTAGCATGCATGACAAAATAAATCGTCCGTCGGCCGTCGCACGGTCGCGCAATCACTCCACAACACCGGCAGACTGCTACCTGCGCTGCTGCGCTGCGTCCTTTTGTTCGCAATTTATAGACGCCATCAAACGTATCCGATTTCAAAGTTTTCAAACTAAGTACCTTACATACCTCCTAAATAAGGTATAAAATAAAAAAGGACCAATTTTGTTATTCAACTAAGCAAGATCCAACAATTTATTGTAATTTTTTTTCAATAAGTATAGGCAAGATAAATCAAAGCCGTGGTAACTGTTAAGTAGGTAGGTAGGTAGGTACTATAATCACAGAATACATAAAATAGGTTGATTAAATACCTACCCGTGCGAGACTAATTTTTAATCCTTCGGCTGGTGTCGAGCGCTCTTTACTACCTAGGTACGGTCAGCAACGAAAGTTGTTTAACACTTTAGTACTTTGTCATAGTAACTTTTTGGACTAATGTTTCAAACCATGAGACATCTGTTAAAAAAGTTGCTATGACAAAGTACCAAAGCGTTAAACAACTTTCATTGCTGACTGTAGGTAGCTACCTACTTACTCATTTTCATTCGAGATAGCGAACGATTTCAAACGAATAATTTCAAACGAACGATTCAAAAATAGGATAAGTAAGTATAGGTAGGTATTAGATAACAGGGAAGAATGCCAATTTAGAATTTAGTACCTATTCAAAACTGAATTAAATGTTAAATTCCACATAAAAATCAGACATAGGTACTATACATTCTTGAATAACAGGAGGACAGAGCAATATTTTTGCTTGTTCTTTTCAAAGTATTTCAATAGACATAGCGATCCTTCCCGGGCACTTTGTTGCGATCCTTACTTTTGTTCGCAAGGACAGATGTTTACTTACAAAAAATGCACCAGCTGCTATGCACGAGATCGGCTGCGAGCCACGATGGGCATTGGTTATAATGACTCACACATCTACCTGCTTCGTATCTCTACAATCTCGTGCTTGTAGTTCCGTCTTCATTAAATAGGAACAATTTAATTGGAGCCGTTATAATAAAATTCAGTTTTTACTCGATACTTAATTCAAATTATTATTTTTTGTTTATTATTTCGCTTCTGGCTTTTGGTAACAATAACTTATTCAGGGTGGCAATAATATGGTATAATTAGCGCGTTCAACAGATACAAGTACACACAGGGACGATGAGCTAAGTATCGCGGGTGCGGCACCTACTCTCCTTGATCATGATCACTAAGAACGTCTCGGTAAGCAGCAGCGCCGGCAACAGTTTCGAGCCTAAACAATCCTAAGCAGCGCGCCCAATAGATAAAAAATCTTTACTCACAGCAACGAGGCTAGCGGCGCAGTAAGCCGAGCCTAGAAGCGCGGGCGCGGCGCCCATCCACCGGCGCTCCATGGCCGCGAAGTACGCGCCGGTAAGCAGCGCCGACAGCACCAGCTCAGCGCCGAGCCGCTCCCAAGCAGCGCCGCCGCCAGGCAGCGCGGCTGACAGGCTGCCCGCATACCCAGGTACGCTCACACTGGAAAAGAAGTTGGTATTGTAAATGCTATAGTATAGAGTTTTATAAAATGAAAGTTGCATTACAAAGTTACTACATATTTAGTTAAGTAAGTAAGTATGTAAAACATATTATTTGGAAAAATTGGCTAACGTTCATCAATCAAATTGTAAATGTTTTTATAATTTTGATCGGATTTATCTTAAATGGTTAGCTTTAACCACAAACATTTTTATTACCTGCAGGCCGTAAAACGGATATAAAAATATGCCTACACTGGCATATTCGGAGATAACTTTGTTTGTTATACCACAGATAATAATGTTATTCTTAGTATTTACTTAAGTATAAGGATCAATCGTCCTTTCGGTCCTTTACGTTATTCTGCGTAGGTGTACCTAGGTGTGTTATTTTTTTTGTCAACTGGAATTAAAATAAAATTAACAAGGGTATAGATTTGTTACCGCCAGAGTACGGAATACGTCAATGTGCGCATTAACTAGGTAATCTGCAGATTACCGCACTTTATCTATACCTAGCTATAGTTAATCTGCATATTAACGGATGCTACACTGTTAAATCGCGGAAGACAGTGAGTGGAATTGCCATGGCTTCAGGAAAATCTATATTGATAGTTACAAAACCCTCGTTTCTGGCGCTTCGCTGGCCGCTGCCGCGGCACCCTCGCTCTGCTCGCGCATTTTTGGTCGCAGTTCTAACCTAACTAATGAACTTTTTAAGACTTTTCCATGAAGCCTTCCGTTCGCCCCGCCGCTTTGGTGTCTACTTTTATGTGATTAAGTACACTTTTTTTTAAATTATAGAACCTTTTTTATCAACTTTAACTGATGCTTGGCGTCGTTAGTCCGCAGATTACCCAAGGAAATCTGCAGATTACCTAGTTAATGTAGGTATATAAGAGAAACTGATTTTTTTTCCACTTTAATGGACTCGACCAGTTTATCTGCAGATTAACTAGTTAATCTGCACTTTATCTGATTTACGACCATTAACGGTACTTAACGATAGATCAATTTAACAGAACTATAATAGCGGGATAACGATAAATCATTTCGCATCGGATAAGTATTGCTTAGACTAGAGAATTTTATTATAGCATTATCTCAATGGAAATATACTGCAGTGCAACGATCGTAAGTATGTAACGTAGGCTATGGGGACAGGCAGTGTTTTTCGCTATTTTTAGGCGTTCATCGGCCATCGTCCAAGGATATTTGCGTGCCGCTCAATATTCCGCTCCGCGGGCCATCTGAGTTTAGCCTGTGCGAACTTTTTCCACTAGACGTTTAAAATGTTTGCACGGAAATTATCAAGATTTTTCTTTACGCGAATAGCAGGGAACAAACTTACCAACCGGAAGGAAGGAAGCCTATAAAAAACAGCATATTTTTAGATACTGATTTTTTTTACCATACAAATCCATTATTGATCACATTTTAATTATTGCTTAGCTAAATTCAGCTGCCACAGTTTTTGACAATTTTAATTGCTGTGGGGTGAAGATAGATACCCAGAATCTGGAGAAGTTTGTTTTCGCAAGAAGTGTGTAAACGACGTCTCGCCATTTGCATCAGACGGTGTAACTTCCAAGATTAGCATTTTGGTTTCGTTACTGAATATTCGGAAACTCGATATCCAATAATCCATCTGGCGGTTTCCGTTTACTTTACCAGATTAAAAAGATTTTTGAAATCGTTACCTATTGAATTTTCTTCTACTGCATAATATTCACGTAATGATTATTCACTGATATTATGAAATAAATAAATGAGGATAGGTAAATTCATAATATTCTAATCATAAAGTGACCTTCTGGCATAAGGTTCCACGCATCCGTGAAGATTAATCCCTGGATTAAACGATAACACAGGAGCTAGTACCTCATTTCCTGTGGAGTGTTCCCTCCTATAGAAATAGGAGGCTGCGCTCTTTAACTCATTGATAAAAATAATTAAAGACGCGGCATTGTGCGTCCGTCGGTGAGCCGCAGCTCTTTTCACGGAATGATAATGAGATCAGCTTAAATATACCTATAAATACAAAAACTCCTTTATTATGTTTCGGATAATACATACTGTTTTGTACGTTAAGTATTTAGCGGTTTTCCGTTTCTCGTACAATGTATTATTGCATTAAGTTATTATTTAAAATAGTAGATTGTTATACAAGACGCTAAAAGTACCCATTGCATACGAGGTATTTTTATTCCCGAGCTTTAGCGAGGGAATAAATAGAAACCGAGTTACAATGGGTTTTAGCGTCGTGTATTACACTATACTTTTCACTACGATTGCGAGAAAATAAAATACAATATTAAATAGTTTATACCTACTTACTTACTTCGTCGTGAATCCACTCGTTTTTTTTTCCTCCACTTCATAAACTTTTTGTACAATATTTAAATAAATGATTTGTGCTTGACGGCAGAAGATTAAAATTATTTCTTTCCAATTACAGTCACACAATTCAATCAGTTTGTAATTATAAAAAAAATCTAAAGATTTCGCGCCATGGTACCTTTTTTAATTTCTGCTGTAGCAGCTAAGCAACACAAACACGCATTCTACGATTCACTCTGTACACAGAGTATAAATAAGTCTATGATTTTACCGAAGAGATGCTTTTAGTTCCATTTTCAAAAATAAGAATGAGAAACTGGGGGCCTATTACGAAACTTGGTCACGATAGTCGTCCGCAGTTCGTTGGTTATAGTTATTATAAATATTTTCAATGTAGCTATCGTAGTCCATAGTCTATTGAACGAATAACGACGGATCCACTAGAGAGAAATTGACAAATTTACGCAATCACTTTGCAATATCGCATACGCAAGTGCTTTGTAATAGGAATCAATCAGAACGAAGCACGGACGCAGCCGCGTGTATCGCATTAAACTTTTCGTAATAGACCCCCAGTATTAAGTCGAGCGAGTTTTTATTCGTGATTATGAATAAAACCTTTTTCGTTTTAGTACGCTCATGGTAATAGACAAACATTAAAAAAGAAAAAACTTTATCCCCTAGGGCTTATTATGCTATTTTATCTCGACTCTTGTACGTTACAATGACGCACTTTTTGAGCAAGAGGAGTGAAAAAAAACTTGTCTAATACGACGTAGTCAATCTTCTCGACCGCTCCACCCTCGTCGTGTCAAAAAGCTTCTACAAAATTGATAACTTTATAATAAGTACAGTAGGAGTAAGTAATAGGTACTCAGTTTTTAAATTGTGTTAATTTTGTTTCTATCATAAAGACCATATTTTCCAAGATGGTGCAAGTAACTTCGTAACAAAGTTAAGAGGGAAAAGTTAGTCAAGTGTTATAAAGAACACTAAATATATACATACCTAGGTATAGGTGTATACTTTGTAATGGATAGTGTCCCAGTTCACAATATCTATTGAGTGTTGGCAGACAGCGGGCGGTACAGAGACGGCCGCCACAATACGCCACAGAAACTCTCACAATACGCTTCCTACTCATTATGAGAGATAGGTACCTACACCAAAATTATTAGTTCCAGTACTTACCTCATAAGTTCTGTAAACCTGCAAAAGCGAGCAATAACTCGTTCAGGAAGAACTGAGACCATGCCTGAAACTTTTTCATTGTTCTATCTAAGAAGTTTTCTCTCAGGGGGTCAAGTCTGCTAATGTTAACGTCGAAATCGTGGTTCAATGGTGTTTGAATGGTAATGCTTTTTGACCCAGTTCTTGTTTCTTAAACCCAAAATCGAGATACAATGTGTTTCCGTTATGAGTTTAAGAAACACAATGTGTTTCGGTTTTGGGTTTAAGAAACAAGAACTGTGTCAAAAAGCATTACCATTCAAACACCATTGAACTACAATTTTGACGAAAACATTAGCAGACTTGACCCCCAGATCGTAGGTAGTTCAAACTTAAACTCATTGTTTGCGCACTATTGAGCGCTTTTGAGTTTTTTGAGCACTCCGTCTTTTAATTCTGTGTAATTTTAATACGTAAACACATGTGGTAAACACAGAAGTCTTTATCTACACAAAACTATTTTGTTAATTACACCGAACCGAATTAAACCGAACAACCATTGTGGAATAGCAATAAAAAATTGAATTGAATTGAATTGAATTAATAAGGTACCTAGCGAAAGGAGGATGCCATCAGCCACAAAAAAGGATGGCACAAAAATACCCATTTATATGCGTATTGCGTTTATTAGTATGATAGTGTTACTAGGAGATTCTAAATAATTATTTGATTGAATCAGGCGTCACTTGGCGGAAGTCCCAAACCATTTTGAAAAAAGAAATATATGTAGCTTACTTCCGCAAACAAAATATGCAAGATGCACCGCCCGCCCGCCCGCAAAAATATGCAGCACACCACAAAATATAAGTGCACAATACCTGCATTTAGCAAGACAGCAACACACCTAGCACCTTCACCAATTAGGCTACTCTACACGTGTTTCGCCCCAACCCGGAGCATCCTCAGGAGTTAGATCGTGCGTAAACCAACACCGAATGAGCAACTACGCCCTCCCTCTAAATAATTCCCTTTAAGGCGAGGCCAGTTCACGAAATTAACTCTTTCACTACGTCTTTAGAATAAGGTTGAATATTGCATAGCTTTAATTGACGCTTCGCCCGCGCCACGTAATTTTCAACGACCGTGATATGATTTTTTATTCAAACGGGATAGCTTTTTTATCGATCTAACAATGGGGTTGGTAAACTTTTCCAAAACTGTTGTGAATTATATATTTTCTGGTAGCTTTTGGCTTTGGAGTCAGGAATAACAAATTGCGGAATTATATAATGCTTCATTTTAATTTAAATAAAAATTTAAATTTTTCATTTACAGCATAGTACAATAAATCACTATTACGGCTGTATGCGTAGGTTATGCCTTTGCTCCAAAGACTTTCTATGTTGTTGCTCAAAACAAAAAAAACAAAGGTATGATTACTCTTTGTCACTGTCTGTCAAATCTGTCAATCAGATTTTTAAATCAGTAAATGCAAAGGAACTTCGTGTTCAGCCGTATGTTTGATATTTTATCGCGATAATAATATAAAAAAATATATTTAGTTAACAAGGTAAAATAAAAAAAACATAATATTATTTTCTTTATTCTTCAAACTTGTGCTATCAAAAAAAAATATAAAACAATTCTTTTCGAAAAAGTTTACCAACCCCATTGTGTTAGGCCAGTGCGAGGCCAGTTCACGAAATTAACTCTTTTACTATGTCTTTAGAATAAGGTTGAATATTGCATAGCTTTAATTGACGCTTTGCCAGAAATTTGACGAATTTTAGTACATTTTTATTAATTTCTGAAATACTGGATCATTTATTAAAAATGTACTCGGTTATTGAACCGAAAAAATCATATCACGGTCGTTGAAAATTACGAAAGCTGACGATTTTATTTTTATAAGTTTTTATGGTGTTATTCAGGATTTTTTTACAGAGTTCCCATGCCATTTTTCAATATTCTGTTCGGTTACTTTGCTTCTTTGTTTCTTTTTCAGTCTACAGTAATTTTTGTGAAGTAAAATTTTACATCAGTTCTTCACATTGGAAGTTCAAAAATCAGACTTTTCATCAGATCGTGAACTGGCCTCGCCTTAACACTCATTGTCTATTTTATCCTAAGTCTGAACGTCTTTGTCTAAGGTACTTCTAGAGACCCTAATCACAGAATAGCCCTAATCTAGATCCTATGACTTGAGCTTATTCAGCTCAATTTTTTACGGGGTTTTTTATGTATTGTAACTATATTGACATTCCCTTCGTTTTTTATTTGCAAATTCACCAATAGATAACGATCCTACAGATCCGTTGCACCTGAGCATATCTAATGCAAATAACGTATTGAAATCTAACATCGGTTCTAACGCTCATTGTAATACGATTAACCGAGCATGTTTGGAAACATTTGAATAAGCTCATGAACCATAATTAAATTTGGAGATAAGCTAAGGATCCGTTTTTTACGATTTGGGGAAATTACTCGAATAAGAGATTCTAAACGAGATAGCTGGATTTTACTGTTAGATTTTGTTTGCCAAAATAAAAGGGATTTCTACGTAATATGGCAGGGGAAAACTTTTACAATGCAGAAATATATTGCATATATATAAATAATTTCACCGCCAGCATCATTATTAATTTTTATGTTTGTCAGTTGTCACTTTTCTTCTTTTTTTTTCAGTCAATCATAGACTAGACTAAAATATATGTTTATTTTTAAGACAACCTTCCTTTACTATGGAAGCAAGGGAATTGAAGGCTGTACAGCCAACCCAATGTTTCGCTGTTATGTATGTGTAGATATTAATTTGTGTTTTTTGTAATTATTTAAATATTTTGTACGTCCAATGTCGCCACTGATTAGGCCCCACCAGGATACCAGCGCTGCGACGGCCTTGTGTCGTAGTAGCATTAGCTGAGGCTGGGGCCTAGTTGGCCGCACACTTTGTTTTCGTTCTTCTGTTTTGTTTCCTACTTTGTGGCCAATAAACGATTTACTTACTTACTTACTTACTTACTATAGGTACATATACTTACTTGTTGATTGGTATGACTAAGTAGTTGATGCAATTTTTATTGTGTAAGTAATCTTATGCAATATGTATTATTAAAACTAATACGGATGTTTCGTGTCTTTTGCAAGAAGATCCTTTGTTTGTTAGTACGCAGCAAAATCGAAAGAATAAAATCGCCATGACAAAAAGGAGATTATGCGAAGTTAATTCAGATTCTTGCTTTTAATAATTCAGACAGAACTACTTATATACTATTTCTGTCATATACAAGTAAGTAGAATTATTCAAATTGAATGTAAACTTACAGTTTCGGTCAGCTAACTTATAAATAATTCATTTTTTACATGGACATAAGTGTAAATGTGCATATAGATTGCAACCCTCTTATAATATTCCGCCCCGCATCGACAGGCCAATGATTATGCATAATTTATGCGTGGCCTGGGGTCAAGTGGGCATAATCGGGACACACTCGCGACATGCTCGCTCGTGCGGCCTTTGAATGGCGACCAAATTGGGAACATTCGCACCTTATGGCGCGATGACCGCACTTTTTTGCGCCCATTGTCAGATTAGGGATATTTGCTTATCACGAGAGAACAATACTTGTATTAGCAGACCTTAAAGCGAGGGCTTAGGCTCACGAGTAGGATTAATGCGATAATATGTAAAAAATATAGTCTTTATTTGGAATATTATTTTGGCAGCGATAATGGGCGAGGATGCTCGTACTTTCATTTAGAAGGTGTTTTATCTTTATTTTCTTGTTAATGTCTTAAAAGACATTTTATCTTATCCAAACGTAACAGTTATTTTACTCGCTAACGTTTACTGCTAAGCCGGCTAAATAACATTAGTACCTATAAGTTGCTTGTGAATAATTGTAAATTTCGCAACTCACGATATTCTTATAAATTGGTTATAAAAAAAATAAAATTTTCGGACATCCAAATCTTAATAATATTTGTACTTATCCTACTTGGTGCACAGATATCTAGTTAAAAGCCTGGATTATTTAGCTATCAGATAGTTTTAATCATAACTGTATGTTTCCGGGGGTTGATTCAATTCTATTGACTGCACGGACGAAGTCGCGTGCAGAAGCCTGTCTTGGTACATTTATTTTCTAATTCGATGTAATCGTTCGAAAATTGTAAAAAAGTGTCTAACTACGCAGTTAATCCCGGCCCCTCCATTGTTAACAAGCGAACAATTACATTTAATTTACGAATGCGTTTTTTAAAGTGTCCCAATATGGCCCCGTCCCACCCCTACGAATCAAACTCGTATATTTTCATTACTCTAAACCACCGCGACATTTGTTAAAAAACGCGTACGAGAGGGTATCAATGACTGTTTTTTAAAATACAATTGTATCTACTAAAGTGCCACTCGTACACTATGGCTTAGAAATGTTATAATATTTCGCTGCCGAACAAGTCAACCTTATTTCTTTCGTGCTAAAGTTTATTTTCCATTCGGTAGTTAAGGTTTTGGAATATAGGGAACAAGTGCTGCATTAAATTTTAATGTTCAGTTGATTCGCTATTCACCGATAAGTACTTTACGCTTAAATATGTATTAAATTTTCATTTATCTGTTGAACATTTAATAAAATTTGTGGAAAATTATCGAAACATTATAGATTTAGTGGATTTATAGCTTTATTTAGATACTATTATTGGTCTATTGTAGATGACAAATTGCATTCAAATGAAGTCTTATTAGCATATTGTGTTGAATGCAAATTTATTATTTAATTTCTTTCTGAAAATGTTGTAGGTACACCTACGTATAAATTAAACAGTATAGTGAGAAATGGCTTGCTTTGGTATAAACCTTATTAGCTACCTGCTTTCCCTTAAATAATAGTTTTCTTGCACCTGTGAATATTAAAGGAATAGTTATGCTAATCGCGCAATGCAAGCGCATCGCTTGTAGTAGTTTCGCCTTTCAAGTAGTTTTTAATGAAAGTTCGACTCGGATTGAACGCTGAACTGAAACTTTTCTATTGTAGTCAACAGTAATTGAGGGCTTTTTCCTTTGATGCCCTTTAACTAACTTTCCTTAACAAAACTTGTTTGATTGTTCATTTAGCAGTGAATCCCTTTAAGCAAAAGTGAAGCAATAGACGAATGAATCACATGTCGCAAACTTATGAAAATCACGGACTGTGTACTTTAATGGAATTGACAAGCTTACGGCACGGCACGTATAATTTTATAGTTTTCTGCTTATTTTGAATCTTAATAGTAGGTAAGCGTAGCGTTCAATCGCATAGAATGTTGGCCATTCGGGTAGGGGGGCAGGACTCAGACATGGAAAACTTTTAGAATTAATATGAACAAGAATCAGAACGCTTCTGTAATGAGTAGAACAGAATTTTAAACCCGAACTTGGGCTGTACCAACATCGTATAGAAATAACCCTAAGGATAAGTATAGCTAGTCATTTAAGATTCATGTACTTGGGCTTTTTTACGACAAGAAAAACATACCGAAAAGATATTGAAAGAAAAACATTATAGCTGATGTCCCAAACTGACTCTCTTTCTTACGCTGCTATTTTCAAACTTTTAATGTTTCTTTAAAAGTTTAGTCCATTTATCTTAATTTGATGGGGAGATTAGCAAGCTCTCCTGACCGCCGCCGCGACCCGCATCGCTTAATGAGCAATGAAACATTAAAACATCCGTAATTGAAATATCCGTTCAGGCCGCACGAAATCAATTTACGAGATCTCCCCCGTATAAGCCAGACAACCTCGGCTCAAATCTTTGTTGAATTCTCACGGTCATTATATTCGCTTAAAATTAAAACATTTAAATTAGTCTGTTTTTAAATCTGTTCAATATGGATTCGATTTAGTTGCAGTGGACAATTTTTCAACGCGAATTACTTTTCAAAATCATGTAGGATAAAGCTGCAGTGGAAATCGTGGAAAATGAAGATATTCTTACACATCTTAATATTAACAATAACTATCGGGAAAAAATAAGAAATTACAGACTTTTAATAATTACTTAGTTCGGGAAATAATTTTGCGATGAATAGTGTGATCACAGCGTAGTAGATTGATTTCGCGTCGGATGACATGCGATAAGCGATCAATCATCCCCGAGCGTGTTAGACGCGTTGTCACTTTACCCTTTCTACCCTTCTCAATATCAAACTAGTTATTTTAGTATTAATAATTCTTTAAAATACCTATTTTCTTCTTACAAAATATACTTTTTGTGCTTTAAAAGTGAAAGCTTCAATTCAAATTCGAAGGAATTCAGATTCGATAAAAGATAAACTTTGCCTGGCTTTATTTAATTCAATAAATTATAATTTCATAGGTACCTGTTTACGTGCTCATCTGAGATTCGCTTTACCTATTTAAATACTTAATCACGGCACGACTCTCCGAAAGGCATATCAAAAAGCTCAATTTTCTTCGCCAATTTCAAATGACGCCAATTTATCTTGTTTTGTAAAGATATTGAGGCGAGTAACTGAAAATGTGGCTTTGCTAAAATTTAATTTGTATGGATATTGGATCTGCATGACTCTTTTAATAAAACTGTGCTAGCCAGTCTTTTGTATTCAAAAGATTTTTCTGTTAGTACTTCATTAAGTGTTATCAAAAAATTCTGTAGGTACTGTAAGTGAGATCTAAAGAATTTTTCCGATTTTTATATAGGTACCTATACTTAAGTATAGGTACCTATATACCTATACTTAAGTATAGATAGATAAACTACTTATCTATCTATACTATATATATATATATAGTTACAAACAGAAGTCGATTAAGCGAAAACCTGTGTTCTGAGGCGAAAATCGAAAGAAAACATCATAAAATCTACTTACTAATAACCTGGAAACTTTAACCAGAAAAACGTGGTAAAAAAAATGGTGAATGGTGAACTGTTTACGTGTTGGATCGTGTAGTAAACATTGTTACTATATCAAGTAACTAAGTTTCCTCGAGGTATGCAAACAAATGGATTCAGTTTGGTATAAATTTATCGTCTGCGAATACTGGGAATAGGGAAGGTAGGTAATACTACAGAATACGTAATAGTGGTAATACTACAAATAGTTAAAAACAGATCCTTACATGCACGTTTTGCATTAATTTTATGTACAAAAACTTATACTGTTGCTTAAAGTTTATGATGTTAGTTTGTCTGGAATGTTTTGTCATTTATGAAATTATACTTATAGTATCATTTGTTATAATTTAGTTAACTAGGTCGAACGAACCATAATGTACAGTTTTATTATTTGCCAGGTATAGTAATTTTAGAATTACTGAGTTTAGTATGATGATCCCACCAGCTATATCAAACCGAAGAAAAATCCTGAGAAATATTATGTCAATGTCAGAACTATTCACTCCCACAAAATCATACCGCGCGCACATAACACCATATGCCCGAACATCTCAGCTAACAATGCGACTAATGCCGTGGCGACATCCCTAATAAAACCGCATCTCGTACACAATAGCCGCGCAATATAAATCGAACACTTTTTTCGTATTCTCATATCTGAACATCTGTCTTAACTCCTTGGGTATAAAGCTAAATATCGACTGCAAGTTGAATGAGGAAATAGTTAATAGTTTGTTTATTGGTAGCGCGACCTCTGGCTGCGTTGATAACATGTGTCGCAAAGGGTTAACTAAGGGTTGGCGCATGTTTTCTTTATGGGCCCAGAACAAAGGGCAGAGGGCAACCACCCGCTGAGGCCTGACTGCACATTTTGTGGTAAAAAAGATTATGCTAGATTAATGTCGCAAAAATATTGACGACTCTATTCGAGTGTGTTATTGCCCCGCAACTGTTGCGTATAGTATAGTATCGAACTCAATTGCTGTTTATCTTTCTAATCGTAACTCAGACTGTACTTTGTATCCAACTTTATGGCACACTTTGGAAACTTTTTTACGACGTTGAATTTATCTGCTCCGGGTAGATTATATTCTTAAAGTTTTGATTTATCCTCACTTTTCCGTAAAAGGCATTTTTGAAAAAAACGAAGTTTTCTTTCTTGTAGTTGTGAGACTTGTGAGTAGCTTTCAATTTATAAATATTGACACTAAAAAGAAATTCAATGAAAGCTGCAAAATTCCTTATATTTTCCAAAATTACCGCCACTTCAAGAAAATGTAACTTTAGTTCAGAGAAGCCAACTTTTCTTTCTCCTAGACTTTTTCAAATATAGCTAAGTATTTTCCAAGTCAACGTTTTATGAGGTAAAAGCTTTCGCCCGGTATGTGTATGCTCCCCCCGACCATTGAATAAATATCACGGGCCATAACTCCAGCTTTTGTCTCGACAGACTTCGTTCAATTTTCCTATGGAAAATGTTCAGGAAAAATGAGTAAAAGTATCAAAAGTATCAAAGAAACGAAATATATATTTATTAAATTTCGAGTTTTTAATACAACATTAATTTCAGAATCATTGTGATTTTTATGACTACCTATCTTTCTCGACAATACACAATGAAGTGTCATGTCGGTTAAAAATATCATCCAGTAACGCAGTTTCGTATCCGATTCTGAATTTGCAACTACATACATACAATAGTAGGTACCTACTTATAATAAAATTATACAATAGGGATGACGAAAAAATATCGATAATTATATCGATATTTTTCTCGATATAGGTACTTACTTACGATATTTTCGGGCGACATTTTATGTTTTACGATATATCGGTAGATAATATCCAATTTCGAAAACGTATCAAAAACTATATGTTTATAAAAAACATTAGTTTTTGAACAATATTTATGATAATTCCAATATTGAATAACATCTATAATAAATATCGATATAGGTAGGTATGTTTTTGATGAAGATTTGAAATTTCGTCATTGATTTTAGTTTTAGACAGTGATATTATTAAGCTAAAACCTTCGATCAAGAATATCCTAGATAACGATTCACGAACTAAAACAGTACGCAAAAATGGCACCACCCACAAACCACCACTTACAAACTTGGCGCTTATTTTGTACATAATCACCTCTTATTTTGTACAAACTCACATTTAATATCACTTATTTTGTACAAAAACACATCTTTTATCACGTACTTTTTGCAAAACAAGCGCCCAGTTTGTAAGTGGGAGGCTATTAGAGGTGCCATTTTTGAGACTCTGACCGGACATCTAGGGCTAAAACTATTGATATTTATTCTGATATAGGTATCGAAATGGGTGTCGATATTTTTGAAAATAGCGATGTATCGATATTTCGATACGTATATTTTTTCACCTCCTATCACTACTGTGCTATCAGTACCTATAAATGGCAGTCATACAGTTAAATTAAAGTTTTCCCAAAGCAGCTTATCTCTCGGTTATATGCGATATTCCAGCCAATCTGTAGTCCATGTTTTATTCAACTTACCTATATAGGTAAGATTTTGCATAGCTCGCATGAAGATAAAGATGTAAATGAATATGTAAATGAAAAAGGACACAAATGTTAATCTAATCCTACATTTGCTCCATTCTTTTTCTATAGCCACCGCAAGGTAGTGATTTTCATTATAAAATGTTCACTCCACTACACCAGTAATTTATTCTATCATTTCAGACTCGAGATTTTAACCAAAAATTTTCCTAATTTTCAACGCGATCGATCTTTTACCAGCGATAAAACGAAATTTGGAGTAAGTAAATCTATAAATTCAAAGTCCTGACTGACTGACTGACTGAGTGAGATATCAACGCACAGCCCAAACCGCTGGACCTAG
This sequence comes from Agriphila straminella, assembly GCA_950108535.1. Taxonomy (NCBI): domain Eukaryota; kingdom Metazoa; phylum Arthropoda; class Insecta; order Lepidoptera; family Crambidae; genus Agriphila; species Agriphila straminella. The sequence continues at coordinate 3,631,360 of OX467306.1, read as the reverse complement.
AGACTTGAAATTTTGCACATAGGTTCCTTATGAGGTCTAGGGGTGTACTAAGAAAGGATTTTTCAAAACTCACCCCCCAATGGGGTGAAACGGGGGTCCAAAGTTTGTATGAAAGTCCCTCACTTTTGAAGCTAGGACCTTCAAATATTGTGTTTAGGCTGACCATTGAAAATTAATAAATACTGGTCTCAGCGTTTTTCAAAATTCTACCCCCGACGGGGTCAAAGGGGGAATGAAGTTGTGTAAATGAAGAAAATCCTTTATTTTCGAAGTAAAAATCGCTAAATTTATAATTTAGGCTTATGGATGGAAATCTAACGCAACGTATATTGTTGTATTTCAACCCCTATGGGGGATGAAATGGGGGTGAAAAGGGGTAAAAAATCCCAAAAATAGATATGGATGTCCTTATTGGGGTTTTCTAGGATGACGATTGCGAAAATTACATTTATTTTGAAGTCCAACACGGTGAACATGATTTGACCCCTAAAGGGGTGAAAATGGGGTTCAAATTATGTATGGAAAAATAATTTTTTCATACAAAATCAGCCGTTTTTACGTGATTAGGCGGGTCCCCACCAAGCGAGCAGCCTTGTGAAGGGCCCGTGCGGCAAACGTCCTGCCTCGTGAGGCAGCGCGCTTGGTGGGAACCCGCCTAATCACGTAAAAAGGGCTGATCAGAATTTAATGAAATTAAAACATGAGGATTTTATCGAATGTCCACGCGGACGAAGTCGCGGGCGGAAGCTAGTCTGTTATAATAACAACTGTTTTTCAAATGATCAAGCTGTAGAATTGTAGATCCGGGCTCGTTGTCGCTCAAAACGGCCCACAAAGGGAGCTTCGCCAAACAAAGTTAGCCACTTACCGGCTGAGTTTGTTGTAAACAACATGCAATCGATGTTCATAAAGATATTGTGTTTACCTCAAAGAACCGCGCGCACCGGAGAAGACGCGAGTTGTGAAATGTTTCGAACCGTGGAAGATATACGTTAGTGTATTGAAAAGGTTAGGTTTAGCTACAGGCGAAAAATAAAAGCCATAGAAATTAATATTTACCTTTTAAACGGTCACACAATGAGATAAAGTCAGATACGAATCATAGGATGCCCACCACCAAACTAGAATTTAATTACATGAATCTAAATAAAGGAAAGTTTAGGGACTAATCACTCTTTTCAACTCATTGTGGAATGGAAGGTAATGCTGTGTATTACAAACTTTATACGCATTTTGACTGTGATTAATGACAATCTTTAACAATGATCTAATAGTGTAAAGTATTCGAGAAAATAACCTTAGAGCTGGCTATCTTATTTCTCTGCGAGGTCCTTTAAGCATTTTTTGAAGGCTATTTTATCCGTAAACCATAAAATCTATTTTTACATCTAAAAGAGAATTTAATTTCGAATGCAAAATATTTTGTCGCAGTGTCTCCGCCCGCGGCCTGCGGTTGACGTCTCAAGATTAATGTGTGCGCCAAGAAATATCTTGTTACGCCGCATCCATCCTCAAAACCAAACACTCGACAATTTATTTACTCCGAAACGGTGAACTTCGCTAATAAATCGTGGTTGTTAAAGTTATTCATCGGCGATGCAGACCGGTAATGGATGTATTGTTCGGCTCTGTCAAGTTATTAGCCAATTCTGAGCCGAGGCTTAGTCCTCTGACGTTTCTGGGGCGACCTGGCTAACGTAGTTATGAACTCAGTCTGGAAGTTTATAGTTCATGTGTGTTGTTTGCGCAGCGAGCTCTGTTTATTGAAATAGTTAGCGTAGTTCTTACTTATAGCAATTGCTTCCACTGTTTCTGTATGTTGAGTTTTAATGCGATCATGTGAATACGAAGTTGGTAATTAGATTCAAAACTAATGTGTACCATGTTTCTTAATAAGTATTAAAATCTAACTTTACCTTGCAAATCATCCAAATTAATTATAACGCAAATTATTGATATTCATTTTTATAGTTTCGCTTTTGTTTCTTTCAAAGTTGCTCGTTTTTATTGCAAGATATTCTTAAATATTTTTAATTAAGTGGAAGCGTATAGGAGTTCCAAGGACAGGTAGCGCGCGTCGCGATCAAAGTTTTTGCTTCCATATTTTATAAGCACCTGGGTGCCAAGTTTTTACATTAAGAATGTAAAGGGCCGAATTTCTACACTGAGAAAAATGCCCATCATAAATGACGTGAATTCAGATTAAAATAAGATGGATTCACTTAAAGCACGGAGTATACTGATATCACCAAAAAGTACGATGATACTACTGTTGCTGATGATAACGGTATTTAAGATGACATGTCACCATACCTTTGGTAGGACGAGCATACAATATTTTTTATATTGTATGCTCGTCCTACAATATAAAAAATTGTATGCTCGTTCCTACTACTTATGGTTACTGTCATTGTACATCGAGTTATATCCTATTATTTTTCCTACTATTTCTCGATGACATCCTCTTATGTCAAAAAATATAATATTCTTTCATTATATCTCAAGTTATGTCCTATTATTTTTCGTACTATTTATTGATGACTTCCTCATATCTCCAGTTAGGTCCTAATATTTTTCCTACTATTTAGAAATTATTTCCTCATATATTCGGTTGTTTTCTACTATTTATTGGTGACTTCCTAATATCCTTAGTGAAGTCCTACTAATTAAAATACACTTTTCTCGTATTTCGGGTTAAATCCTACTATTTAGCAACGATTTCCTCATATCTCCGGTTATATCCTATTACTTTACGTGCTATTTATTATTACATCCTCTTACCTTGGGTTATCCTAGTACAGTCGCCATCAGATATACTGTAGCAGAAAAGGTGATCAAATACTTCTGAAAAGTTTAAATATCAATAAATTCCATACAAAGTGTAAACGAAGTGTATGGAATTTATTGATATTTTAAACTGTTCAGAAGTATTTGATCACTTTTTCTGCTACAGTATATCTGATGGCGCCTGTACTAAGATAACCCAAGGTAAGAGGATGTACCTAATAATAAATAGTAGGTACGTAAAGTAATAGGATATAACCGGAGATATGAGGAAATCGTTGCTAAATTGTAGCATCTTACCCAAAACACAAGAAATGTCAATTTTAATTTGTTGGACTTAACTAAGGATATGAGTCACCTTATTTGCTACAATATATCTAAAGACGACTGTACCTACTACTTCTTTCTTATCTAATTCACATTCCTAAAATACTTAAAAAAAGAGGATCGCGCATAAGTAAAAAATAACAATTTAAAGCATGTGAAATATAGAAAAAGTAATAGGTACCTTCATAACTTGGCAATATGCAATTGCATTAAAAACTTAAAGAGAACAGGAAGACACGTGTATAAAAAAAACAGAAATAGTAATCAAGAGTAATTTTATTTATTTTTGAAAGTAACTTTAATTATTGCAATATCAATATTTCTTTTTGAAAGTAAGTAACGTTAATTTTTACAATATTATTTTTTTACTTTTATATTAGTAATTATTTATTAATAAATGTATTGTACAACAGAAAAAAAGACACCAAAAATAATGTACCTACCTATTCGCAAATTGAGCACTTAATAGTACTTACTTAATTATAATAACACAGGCTTATAAGCTTACGGTGAACTAATTCGAAAAGGACTCATTGTACTCATTATGGTGAACAACTTTTACTTTGGGCACAACATAATTCGACGAAATTCACTTAAGGTGGTACCCTGAGCGAAAGTGGTGCAGCGGTGAATTATATTTAATATTATAATTCTAATACACAATTTTAAAAATATTTATCGTGGAGATTTTAGGGCCCACAGTCTAGTATTTTTAGACGGTATCGTTACATTCCCCCGTAGTCACTGCTAGAAGTAGATAGCAAAACTGCTAAAAGTGGCCGATTTTGACACATTTGCTATCTACTTCTACGAATGACTACGAGGGCATGTAGTGATACCTTCTAAAAATACTAGATCAAGGGCCCTAAAATCTCCACGATAATCATTATTAAAATAATTTTCTATTAATAACTTATTAAATAAAAACCTCTGAGGGCGCCACTTTCGGTCATACAACCGCCTTAAGTAGCAGCAGTTTTTTACGATTTCAGAGTTTACCCGATAGTAAAAGTTATTTAATGGATGAGTACAATGCCCCCCTTTCGGCTTAATACACCATGCTTATAATCCCGTACCTTTATGCTTATAACAATCACAGTATTTGTCAGTCAAAAATAATTTACATAGTTAAAAATAAATACCTATTTAGCATGTCACAACTTACTTACGTACCTAATTATACTCATGACACTAAGAACAATCATTAGGAAAATCCATAAAATATGCAAAATAATTTAATAAGTAAAATCATGATTCGCTTTCAATGACTTAAGATAAGAACCACCCAGCATTCTGCAAGATACTGTGGGTTACACCCACCGTCTCCTTTAAATCCTTCCAATATTTCTGCTCGTGATGTTTGCCAATCTTTCCTGGAGCGACGGGCAGGAGCCGCAGGAGGTATGTTAAATAAGCAACCGATGAGTAATATGACAGCAATGAAATTTAGTCTCTGGTTTTGTATCTGAAAAAAAATGCTTATTGTATATAACACTACACATTATTATTAATTTATTTTTCAAACGAGGACAGACCAGAATAATTACATAAATCCTTACCGTCACAAACTGCTAGTGTGCCTGTTATTTTTTTGCGAAGAAACTTGTGCTTTGTGGTATTCAGCTTCTGCCGGGCAGCTTTTAAATGGTGTCAGATGAAGCTTCGAAGCTGTCGAGACCGCCGGATTTTAAGCTAAAATTAAACATGTAATTTGTGATAAGAATTCAATGTTTTAGGTCCATTTCAATGGCAATAATATTATGATCATTTGATTTTTTCCTTCAAATGATAAGTACACTTTATATGAAGAAAAAATTAAAATTTACCCCAAATACGTTTTTTTGTCCTCCAAAATGATATGTTTTATATAAAAAGTTAATTTTCTTCCCCCCCAATAAAGTGTGCACGCGCACGCGCACAACATAGGCTTGGCAACTTACCTTCAAAACGTTGTATATAAGTATTGAGCTAGATTCCATTATTTTAGCAAGTCATGAGTTGCTTTATCCATAAGTATTGCACTTTGCACTCACTCACATTTAAAAAAATAGTCAAATATAAATAAATTCTGTACACGCTAAAAACTGTCCTTGCGACTGCGACTTCGACTGACTGAATGGAGAGAATATACAAAACGAACGACAAGTCGATGATAATGAACGGCGAATTTACGTGCTGTCATCGTATTTTTTAGGAATCATACAAAAATTGATGCAAACTCTTAAATAAGTTTCTGTAATCGTATTTTTGTAGGATTCATTTTAATTTTGATACTATAAGGGGACGTCATCGTATTCTAGATGCTTCTTCTCAAAAACTATGACAACTTTTTATGGAAGGTGGCACTTTCATTGTGATTTAGAATTATAATCTTATTTATAGATTATCATACATATTTATAGGACAGTGGGCTATTTTCTATTACATAGTGTTATAATATTAAGAAGATAATATTATTTTTGATGAGCAATTTTTACGATATAATATTTTGGCCAAAACTCTTAAATAAGTTTCTGTAATCGAATTTTTGTAGGATTCATTTTAAATTTTGATGCCAATTCCTTATTATTTTAAGTGAAGGTAATCTCAAAATAAAAGGAACTGGCACATAATTTTATCATACTACTATAAGGGGACGTCATCGTATTCTAGAGATGCGTCTTCTCAAATACTATGACATCTTTTTATGGAAGGTGGCACTTTCATTGTGATTTAGAATTATAATCTTATTTATAGATTATCATACATATTTATAGGACAGTGGGCTATTTTCTATTACATAGTGTTATAATATTAAGAAGATAATATTATTTTTGATGACCAATTTTTACGATGATAAGTGTCATAATATTGCCTTATTTAACCATATAATTCGACTACATCATAACACGTTTCAAGATAGCGTAATATAAACCTATTATTTCCTTATTTTAGGACAACGCACTTAATTTAAACGTACGCCACGATATTTTAAGATTACCCCAAAATGACATTTTTCTCAGTGTAGTAAAAGTCCTACGAGAAAAAGTGAGATGATAAACTTTTTCCATCACCTTTGTCTTTGTCTATTAATAAGTAAATGGTGTAGTTTCATCGGCCGATGCAGTACCTACATTCTATTTTGAAAAAAAATATATGATTCTTTCTGAAAATTTCTTAACAGTGATAATCAAATGTAAATGTGTGTAAACACTTGAATAAAAATGCACAATATTTTTATGTAGATTCGAACCCGGGACAGTGTTATTTTAAATTTTATTCACCACTCGACACTGCTATCCAAAATAGCTTATACATCATTTAGTATTACACATCAGGAGCTTATACAAAAGCTTAATATTAAGCTTAATATGTTTAATGTTGCACTTACATGTCAGATTCGGTCATCGTGATTGTAATATTTTATTTGACAGAACAACCGTTCATCCTCATGATCTTTCATTTCCTTCAATTTGAACCAATCTATGTCGGTTCCCGTACCTCTGTCCCAAATTACAATATAATCCGCCGGTCTCATTTAACCCGATAATAACGGGCCCTAAAGCACCCTCTTTACTTTTTTCGCCGACACACCGGTTGCAGCAGGCGTTTTTTGGAATTCCAACGTATTACTAATTTTAGAGAAACGGCGGCAAAAAACTGGTGCCTTGATTTGGAAGCCCCGAGCCATTCGGCGGAAGAGAAGCCATTATCGAAACCGCAACCAACGGAAATTACGATGTACCGCTTGAATATAGGTAATCGTCTTGTATGTAATGTGTTTGGTTGGTAAGGAAGCTTATTTTAGTACATTATGAGACAAGTTAGCTTAGGTTGCTCATTGCACACGAGGCTGATGTGGGTTGTAGCCCGAGCCGGCGTAACTCGGCCATGGAAAAAATAAAAAAAATCATAGTATGGTCTTGTATTAATTACGTCTAGCAGAGATATTAATATATAGAAATAAAAAAAAACATTTGCTTTACTAGCATCATGGACGAATTTATTTACATTATTTATAAAATGTATATTTCAAAATCTACCCATCACCTATCTTCATAGATAAACTCACAAGAACAATAAGCGTGGCGCATGGTACAGTCAAATAAATTAATAGTTTATTGCATGTTTAGTGTATGGAGATTTGACAGCTGTTCAGTTCTTGATAGCTTCGGAAAAGCGTTCTGCTGCTAACTGAAAATGCAAAATATTGGAAAACTAGAAATCAATATATTTAAAAGCGAACTCCATTGATAAATAGTAATCTTCATAACATAATAGATTTTTATTTTGTAAGTGATTGTTCACATGCGTTGAATGCGTCAACGAACTGAAGTGTTCGTTGGAATGCGTAATGAAATGACATACAATAATGGTCTAAATCTTAATCACAAAGCATAGAGGATTGCAATTAATTATGATGTCGACAGGATGCGGGCTTGAAATGTCGCCAAATATATAAGTACCTATGTGAAAAGAAAGACGTGCGTGGCATCGCGGGTTGTCGAGATGACGAGATGCGGCTATCATTGGGCCGGACGATACGGGGCGGGCGGGCGGCCCTTACAGAAGAGCCTGTAGCAATGTCACATAATTACTTCGCTATCGCTTCGAGCTTCAAAACATAATATAGATTTGACGTTTTAAAATTCGATTGTTAGCGAAACTTTATGTCAATCCCATACTGTTTCGAAAGCAAAGCGATAACGAAAAAGGAACAGTAGGTACACCTACCTACCTAGTTTTTGTCCGCTGTGTTTCTCACAAACATACAGAGTCAGAGTTAAATTCGCTAGAAAGCTGTTTGGCACAAACAAATCTTGTTATATTGTGGATGCAAACACAGAATATAAATATTTAGTGTGCAAGGTCGAAAGAGCAGCTATACTTTTAAATCCATCATCGGTAAGCATAGGTTGGTATAGTTAAATAAACTTACGGTTTCTACTTCAAAAAGGAAATGGTTTGTTATTTATACAGTTTTACTTACTGTTTAGTCAAATCACGTGTCGTTTGGTACGTAACATTATCAGGTACAAAATATTTAGCATGAATTCACATTATAACCCGCAATCTCTTTTCATCCAGTACTTATCAGATCAATTCTGTGCCCAGACCCGCGATGAGCGGAACGATGGGTAGTGACAGCGGTTCCCACCCTAATCAGAGAATACTGCGAACCGAGAATAAAGAAAGGGATTCATGTTACGAGTTACGTTACGACGACCATTCCAGTTCCCGCTAGTATCTCTAGTAACGTCACCTGATATTTGTAGAGAGATATAGGTACTATAGTTTTTGCCCGCAAATTCGTATGCCTATTTTTTTTCTATCGTTTGGGAATTTCAGGGATAGTATATATAGCCTATGTTTTCTCCAAGATAAGATAATAAATCTCTTTGCCAAAATTCATGGTTCAACTTCAGGCTTTCTTCAAAAACGTATTTAACAGACAAACAGAAAAAGTTAACTATCGCTTTCATAATATTAGTTTTCTATGGATTCCACGTGAAGAAATAACTTTGATTAGTTACGAAAACTTATCTAGAAGTTAGAGTAGCGGTCCCTGTAAATGTTTGGGCGAAATCAGTAAGTTGAGTAACTTTTGGCGTAATAAACACTGGGTGTTGATTTATTTAAGTTCGATGGGTCCATACGTCCCTGCCGCCAGCTGCGCCGGGCCGTAGTTACGTCCATTTGTGAATAACTTATGTCCTAAACGGTGTAACTTCTCACTTTATGGTTACGTTCAAGGGGCGTTTATTTTTGCTACTTTGTTCGCATATTCGTTCGAACATTTTATTATCAGAATTGAGTACATTACCTTGATAAAATAATATGGCATAAATATTCATCCTTAGGCAATTTTATAATAGTTTCTGTCTCTTTGTAGTTGTGGCAAAAAAGGAAAATATTTTTTTACAAAAAGTTCCAATTAATTGATAGTTCGCTGCGCACAATTAAATTTATATGTTTATAAAAACAAACACTGAAAAATGACAGTGGATTCATCCCCTGTGAAATACGTACTACACGGATAAAGCTGCTTACAAATGGAGAAAATAAATGGGCCGAAAATAAATACTGTTTATTGTACATTTTTTGTGTTGTGTCCCACACCCAACCTAAGCCGATTCACTGATGCTGTGTGTTTAAAAATGATATAGTCGTTTTAGGCAATGATAGTAATATATAAGTCTATGGTTTTAGGTTTTTAACTAGTTATATATTCTGTAATATCTGGAAAGATATTTCAATTGAATGTCGAGGTAATTCCTCACATTGGTGAAATAACGCTGGCTTGCAGCGTAAGAGTAGGATATACTAGAAGAAATTCGACGATGCCACTAGTGACTCGGTAGCTCAGCGGTTAGAGCATTGGACCGGATTCCAAAGGTCGCGGGTTCGATTCCCGTCTGACTATTGATCTGGTGCGAGTCGTATTTTTTCTAGTATATTATTTAGTATTGTAGTTATATACCTTACCTTTATTTCAACTACATTTCCAATTTTTAAGTTCCTCCAAAAAGTTATTGAGGAAAAATGTCTATCAAAATGATGTTGCTGAGATGCTACATCAAGAATTATTGGTATCTTGTGAATAAGCCGTATGTTGGTGGGTGATCGAAATTGACTTTCCTAACACGTGGAGCATCTTGTACCTAGATATAAGAAACGGTTGACAAATTGGCCAATTTCCTCCACTATCATCGCGCTATTTGTAGCGGCCGCATAAAAATGTATTCGACTCGTATTGATTTCTCTGCTTTAACTTTTCTTAGAAATCGATCAGTAATATAAAAAATAATACTGCTACCTACTTTCCTAAATAAGAAAGTAACGGACCATCCGCCACCGCCGCCGGCCATTCCGGGAATATTATTTAGCAGAAAAGTAATGAGGTTTTCTTCTTACTCTAATAAAATAATGGTAACAAAATACACAAAGTATAGTTTCATTTTAATTTACTTAATTTAAATTGAATACTTCTTACTTAAAAGAAAGTATTTAGCTCACATGATGTTGTTCTCACAAATATGTCAGTTGGGCCGACCCCGAGCGTGTTTTCAGGCGAGCGAGATGAATGCGAGCAAATGTGAAAGACGCCTTGTACTTGTAGGACCCCGAGTACCCGACATGTCCTGTCCTAGATTCGCTTGTGACTTACATTTTCTTGTTTGTGAAAAGGCTGTCAACATATGTATGTAGTTTGAATGTATTATTGTTATTTACTAAAGAATCTCTACTTTTGAGTGAGTCCCATCCACCCCGGTGGCTCTGTCCCGGTGCCGGAACCGATGGGAAAAAAGCGCCATCCACCCCAGTGAATCGTATCCCGATGTTTAAAGGGGTGGATGCATGGCACTCGCAAAGTGTCAGCCACCCCGGTATGTTATTTAACGGCACAGATCTTATAATAGCACACGACACTTTGCGAGTGCCATCCACCCAGTTAAACATCGAGATACGATTCACCGGGGCGGATGGAACTTTTTTCCCATCGGTCCCGGCACCGGGGCAGAGCCACCGGGGTGGATGGGACTCACTTAAAAAGAAAAAGAATATGTAAGTTGTATTTTAAAAAGTAAAATAATGTTTTTTTTGCCATAATACGCTAGACTGAACCCTATTTTCAGGTAATCTTCAGGTGAAAACAGGTCAGTAAGTAAGCCTGGCTGCGCGATACCATAACCAACAAACTAGGTCCTGCCGCCCTAACACCACCGGGATCAAACGGAATTCTTTATCAACAGATCCGAAATTATGTGCCCGAGCACCAACTAGAAAAACAGTAGTTTTATCTTTATACGAGTACTTATTTATTTATTCTACCGACACCTATCCTCTGCGTTAGCTTTAGCATAAATGTAATAATAAAGATAATACTTAGGTACTAATACCGCCTATTAAGTTAGTGTTACTTATAAATTGGGGCAAAAGTCAAACTATAATAGTAAGTATTATGAATTTTTACCAATGCCGTTGGGCCAGTGGTCCTCCTAATAAGAGAAACTGGCTAGTTAGGGAAACAGACGAGTGATAATCCCTTTATTAGTAAAAAATAGTTTTCATTTATTCTATTTGCATACTGATATTCCTTTTATCGACAGACAACAAGCAAAGCCTAAGCTACTCAATGGTTTTGTGAAAAGCAGAGATCAGGCGGCTCACCCTGAGGCTGCTCGTTATCGAAACTTCTCGACTTCAATCGTTAAATCCTTTCTTAAGTCCAGTAATTACATGAGGTTTACGTTCCGCAGTTTGACACTGGCTTAAAATCGTAATTCAAAGACTTTTCTCGATCCTCATCGGATTAAAACTCCCTTTCATTACATCCTTACTTCTTCTGATTTTAACTTTTTGAATATTTTACTGCGTAGCTGAGCTTCAGATATTTTATTTTTCACTTTAAGTTACATTCAATTCTTGAGTCCCTATACGCTTAGAATTAAATAAAAGGAAAACTAACTTCTACTACTAACTACATAATAAACTCACTATGTGGTATTTCTTACATCAGTGTTTCCCAATTAGTTTTTTCTGCGTAGACCTCAAACTCGTGTACCCTACTCCCCCCCCCCCAAATGATATATAAAAAAGGTTACTCCTCATATAGTATGAGCAACCTCGCGTACCTTTGGGTACCTACGCGTGCCAACCTAAGTTATTGTTGTTTTAAGTTTAAAACGCTTGGACAAACCTCGTAGGTTTATAAGCGTAAAGGCATCTTTAGAATAATTATTGTAATGTTATCTGGATAAATAAATAAAAAAAAAAAAAATGTACTTACCTAGAAGTCGAAGAAGTTAAAATGGGGAAGATGAGTGTAATTATTTTATAATATAGAAAAATCAAACGTAAAATCTAAAAAATAATGGTGAAAGAATTTTTTAGATATCTCAAAAACTGAATTTTTTATTAATTTTCAAAGTTGAATGTTTTTAAAATCAGCGCGGTCTTGACCGTTTAAGGCGTGACGTCACATCGCCGGTTACGTCCGCCGAGATGTTATAAAACAAAGTCTTTCCGCCGCATCTGTCTATCTAAACTCAAAAACTACTAAACGGATTTTCATGCGGTTTTTACCAAATGATAGAATGATCCTTGAGGAAGGTTTAAGTGTATAATAAGTTAAGGTTTTATCTAAATTGGTAGAAATATGACGATAATAGTTAAAGATTTTGCCAAAAATTAAGCCGACTGGGAGCTTGCATCGAAAACGCTGCATAAAAATTTTGAGCTATAACAAAATAATGTATGATGGAATTGTTTCTCTTTTATAGATCTACAAAAAAGTCCGCGATGGCATATATCTATCTTTTAAGAATAGCTCACTATACCCATTATAATCTTCTAAAAAATCGGTCACATACAATGCGGTAATTTGGAAAGCTATTTAGAAGGATACAGTATTAATCCTTATCAACTTAAATACGTCTGTTACCTGAAGCATTTCATGCACATTATTTTAATCTTTAACACCATACTATTTAAATGAATATCTTAGGAGTTGTCGCAAAAAATAACGCGAGCGAAAATAAATTCATGCGCGTCTTCTGGAGCAAAGGTAACGACTGTACGATATTTGTTTTATTTTAGGGTGTGCAAAAAAAGAAAGAAGCGAAGCGAGGGCGGGTCGCTAGTACACTTAAAATACTTGTTTAAAACAGTGTATTTTTTCAAGACAATATGAGACTATGATGGAGCCAGAAGGTGGCCATGGGAACTCTGTAATAAAATGAAGAAGCCCTATCGAGTTTATGCTCGTTTGATTCGTCTTGACATGGACTCTGGTACTAGATGATATCCAAGTTCTGATGATGGAGCCAGAAGGTGGCTATGGCAAATCTGTAATAAAATGACGAAACACCGTCGAATTAATTTAGGCTCGTTTGGTTTGGCTTGAAAAGAACTCTGGTCCTAAAAGATATCTAGGGTGATGATGGAGCCAGAAAGTAGCCATGGTATCTCTATAATAAAACGACCCAAACCAGTGAGTTTGGGCTCGTATAATTTGTCTTGACAAGGACTCTGGTTCTAGATGATATCCAAGGTTTATGATGGAGCCAGAAGGTGGCCGTGGGAACTTTGTAATAAAACCCTGACAAAACGACGAAACACCATTGAGTTTGGATTCGTATGATTGGTCTTGACAAAAACTTTAGACAAAATCCAAGGATGATGGAGCCAGAAAGAGCCCATGGGAACTCTGTTATAAAATGACGCAATACCCTAGAATTTAGGCTGGTTTGTTTGAAACGATCCCAAATTCAATGGTGTTGTGTCGTTTTATTACAGATCTCTCATTACCACTTTCTAGCTCCATCATGAGACCCTGGGAACCATCTAGAAATAGGGTCTAAGGTCTTAGTCAAGACAAATCAAACATAACCAAACTCGATGAAGTTGTATGGTTTTATTGCTGTGAACTTCTTCTGGCTCCATTTTAAGACCCTGGAGACCATCTCCCATCATACATAGTACTTGTCAAGGCAAATCAAACCATTCTAAACTAGATCATGGTGTTGCATGGTTTTATTACAGAGTTCCAGTGACCTTCTTCCGGCTCCATCATCAGAACCTGGAAACCATCTCCCACCATAGTACTTGTCAAGGCGAATCAAACGATTTCAAACTAGAATATGGGGTTGCATGGTTTTATTACAGAGTTCCTGTAGTCTTTTGCAGGTCCATCGTCAGACCCTGGACACTGTTTCCCAACAGATTACTCGTCAAAATGAATCAAACGAGCCCAAAGTCGATAGGGTTTCATGGTTTTGATACAAAGTTCCTGTGGCTTTCTTCCGACTTCATTATCAGACCCTAGAAACTATTTCTCAATAGAGTACTCGTAAAGACGAATCAAACGAGCCCAAACTGGATGGAGTTGCTTTTTTATTACAGAGTTCCTGTGACCTTATTTCAGCTCCATTCTATTTTCCAACAGAGTACTCGTCAAGCTCAAGACGAATCAAATGAGCCCAAACTCGATGGGGTTGCATGGTTTGAATACAGAGTTTCTGTGGCCTTATTCTGATTCCATCATCAGACTCTGGAAATCATCTCCCATCATAGTACTTGTCAAGGCAAATCAAACGATTCCAAATTATATCAGACCCTAGAAACTAATTCTCAGCAGAGAACTCGTCAAGATAAATCAAATGAGCTAAAACTCGATGGGATTGCATGGTTTTATTACAGAGTTCCTGTAGCCTTTTTCAGGTCCATCATCAGACCCTGGACACTGTTTCCCAACATAATACTCGTCAAAATGAATCAAACGAGCCCAAACTGGATGGAGTTGCTGTTTTATTACAGAGTTCCTGTGACCGTCTCTCAGCTCCATCATCAGACCCCGGATTCTATTTCCCAACAGAGTACTCGTCAAGACGAATCAAATGAGCCCAAACTCGATGGGGTTGCATGGTTTGAATACAGAGTTCCTGTGGCCTTCTTCCGACTCCATCATCAGGCTCTGGAAACTATCTCCCATAATAGTACTTGTCAAGGCAAATCCAACGATTCCAAATGATATCAGACCCTTGAAACTACGAGTATTTCTCAACAGAGAACTCGTCAAGACGAATTAAATGAGCCTAAACTCGATGGGGTTGCATGGTTTGAACACAGAGTTCCTGTAGCCTTCTTCCGGCTCCATCATCAGACCTTGGACCTCATCTCCCATTCCTATCAGAGTACTTGTCTAGACGAATTAAACGAGCACAAAAGTCGATATGATTGTATGGTTTTATTATACAGTTCCTGTGGCCTTCTTCCAGCTCCGTCATCAGATCAGCTGAATGATGATCAGCGTTGTCTTACAGTTCTGACCTATATTCAAAGTTTCAAGTCTAGCTCATTATAAAATCATTCCCAGTAATTAAACAAAGAAACAAATAAACGAGATAACGACCTAAGAAAATAAAAAATACCTCAAAAAATACCTGTTAAAACGTCAACTTGCGAAAGATACGTATCCGAGGAACTCTATGAAACTTTCTGTACCTACCTAATTTTATTGAACAATACAGTGGTTGTATGAAAAATGTAAAATACCAAAACAAAAGTATCGAAATTAACAAAAGTAAGTTTACAGAGCCTGTCAATCACATAGTGTCGCTAAGCTTCCATACGCCCGCCGCCGCTGTCCATCGTACAACCGGCGACGTGACGTCATAGCCATTACTCGAACGACGCAATCAGATTCCGCGCGTCCCCAAATTGATTTGCTTATAAAAAATTCAATTTTCGTGATATCCACATATTTTTTTCACAGTTAGTCTTATAATTGCTTATACTTTTAATTAAGGCTAAAAAAATTGAATAATTTTTTATTTACATCTTCCCCATTGCAAACCTTTTGTTTTCTCGCCTAGTGGTCATTAGCAAGACTCGTGGCAGAGGCGGGCGATGACTTCGATTAAACCTGTTTTGATTATTCATAAGAGTGCAAGATCCATGCACCTGCGATGCGGCGGGACATGTCGCAACGCAACGTGCTTGTGTTCAAAATGATACAAACCACTTCAGTGATGTAAGCAACTAACTAGATACCTACTTAAGGTGGTACCCTGAGCGAAAGTGGCGCCGCGGTGAATAGGGATGTTGACTATTTTTTTTATTTTATGTTACATAAATTACCTCTCAAAAAAAGAAACATTGGTAAAAGAATTAATTCGCTAGCATGAAAACTGCCCGAGATATCACAGTGTGAAATGCACACAAATGGACTCGATCAAAAACGCTCCATACTAATGGCTTGCACGTTATGACGTCACGCCTTGCAAGTTTGTATGCAACGCATAGGAAATTTGTTCAGCAGCTATATTAAATATTGTGTTTATCAAAATGGTTTCTTCGACAAATTTGCTATACATTTTACGGACTAATTAAAGGTATCATTTATTTTAATAAATTTTATACTTTTTAAATGGACTTGTCCACCCAACTTTGAAGGGTCATAAAACAAATAATATGCAATATATAAAACCAAGAGGTATACAAGCTACTCTAAAAGTTTAATATGTTTACGATTTTTATTAGTATTTCGTTATTTTATTCATTAGTCAACATCCCTATTATATTTAATAATATAATTCTAATACACAATTTTAAAAATGTTTATCGTGGAGATTTTAGGGCCCACAGTCTAGTATTTTTAGACGGTATCGTTACATTCCCTCGTAGTCACTGCTAGAAGTAGATAGCAAAACTGCTAAAAGTGGCCGTTTTTGACACATTTGCTATCTACTTCTACGAATGACTACGAGGGCATGTAATGATACCTTCTAAAAATACTAGACCATGGGCCCTAAAATCTCCACGATAAACATTATTAAAATCTTTTTCTATTAATAACTTATTAAATAAAAACCTCTGAGGGCGCCACATTAGGTAATAAGTATTGCATTATTGGTATTTCATTTTTATTTTTTGGTTCTACAATTACAATCTTATGAAATTCAAATATCTATAATAAGAAAACTGTTACTTAGTTGTCTTATTCAAAAGTAGATTATAGTCGAAATAAAAAACTAACCAATGTTATACGCGTGTTTTCCTAATGTAATTCGTAAGTCACCGCTGAAACGACAGTTTTTCTCTTTTAAAAAAGAAAATATATATTTTATTTTCATTTATTTGGCCTCTATATTTCACTTTATTAGTAAAACATTAACTTACCAAAATAAAGTTAAATGTACAAAGCTATATTTAAGTCGGTTGCCTTTGATCTCCTAAAGACGGTAAAATTCCGTTCCAACTTTACAAGATCCTGAAGTTTTGACAGCAAACGAGCCACAGATAAAATGAAATATTTCGTATACATATATTGCGCGTGCACTCAACTTGGTCTTTGTGCTTTTAAAAACCACAACTTTTTATGAGTTTTGTGCAGATCTTTTCTTTGTATAAATAATGTACCTATCAAACTTTTGTATGAGGTCCGTTATAAATACTTTTAATGTCATCGTACAATGAGTCCCTGACTGTGAAATAAAATTAATTACTGCCAAACCAACATGGTTTCACTCATTATCAATAATCGGCCCTTCTACATACAAATTGACATTTTCCAACATGTAACATTGCTAACATTTCATTAAATTAAGGTAGATACACCAAAGTTTAATAAACGTAAAGCTGTTCGCAAAGGGTAGACAAATCTAATTAATATCCCAGTTATGACTTTAGTTAGTGAGTTTTCCTGCCGATAGAGTCGCTTTTCTATTACGTTAAATTAATTATGGAGGGATCTATAGGCCAGGGATTGAAATACCGTTGAAAAACATAACGATACAAAAAAACGTTAATAATACCGTTAAAACATTTTATCAGTAAATTTACCGGTGAAAATAACGTTAATAAAGTAACGGTAACAAAAAGTAAGAAATAACGTTAAAATTAACGTTATTTACTGAAATAACGTAAATTTCAATGTAACGTTATCTAAAGTAACGTTATTTATTTTGACATAATGTTAATGTTAAAAGTAACGGTAAAAAAGTAAGAAATAACGTTATCATTCCCTGCTATACGCCCACGTTGTGCCCGTCCCGAAATTCTCGCGAGTTCAAACAGTGTTCTAATGAGGACATAATGACTTATTGTAATAAGTAAAACATGGGAATACAAGAAAGCAAGCAAGCAAGCGATCGTAGGCGTTCGTGGACTTTCTCACGGTCGGCAATCGGCAGCCTGGCGTACGGCAGAATTTGTTTTAGTTATCGACTGTGTAAGCAAACATCGCACCACTTGCACTTCGGTGCGTCAACACCGTGAACGAGTTGTAATTTATGTAAAAATGTGGTCTTGCTTGTGTTTATGACAGTAGTAATAACATTTACATGTGTGCGGTGTTTTTAAACGTCGATGAGCAAAAACGACACTTGGGAGTCGATTTAATCAAGTAAAATGTGACATCTAAGCTTTTGCCTCCTTACATACATATATCATGTGTTTTTACATTTTACTTTTTTAAATTATACTTTTGGAAGTGGTTCTCTTCTTAATATTCTATTATATTATGATATTTTTTTAAATTGAGTGTATTTCTTGCTATGAATCGTTAAAGATACGAAAGGTAGAGTTTCATTCATTTTCAGAATTGAAAAGATTGAGGAAAGCCAATGTTAATAGAAAGTGAGTCGGCGACAGTCGGCGTTCCTCGGGAAAATCCAATTATTCCTGAGGTTCCACTTCGGCAGATATAACGAATTCGACGCACTGTAAATGTGCTGGCCAAAGTAATTGGGAAACTTTATTAGCGGTTTTCAATACGCTTTTTTATATCGAAACTCATTATCAAATGGAATCGTTATTGGAATTCGTATGAGTAAATAATTTGTTAACTACTTCTGCTTGAGTAAATTACATGACGATGGCGTTTTATAAACAGGGGTAATTAAGAAATATGAGAGAAAACCAAAAATAATAAACTTAGGTAGGTACTTCCCTGTATTTTAACTGTAAACAAAATCTAAAGATGTGTAGGTACCTAAAGATGCCGTGATAAATAACTAAAAGATGATAATCGATTTTATGATTTATATTTATTTATTATTACACAAATTGATAAACTAATAATAATACACTATGCTAAAATTGTTGCAAAAGTTAACTATAGCAAAAGTAAGTAGGTATAATGATTTAGTACAATTTATTAAAATGATGATTCTGCGAAATGGACGGTGAATCCAAAACTTTGAGGCAATTGTTAAGAATTTAAATTAAGTAGGCAAGTAAGTACGTTTTAGAACTTCTTCAGACGCATGAAAATACTTCATTACGCGAACCCGAAAAATTTTAGGTAGGGTTCGTCGCTACAAGTACTTAGTCCTCAGACTAGTTTTTATTAAGGTGGTACCCTGAGCGAAAGTGGCGCCGCGGTGAATTATATTTAATATTATAATTCTAATACACAATTTTAAAAATGTTTATCGTGGAGAATTTAGGGCCCACAGCAGGGGGGTATCACTCCGCGCTTAAACTTTTATATTAGCCTACTGCTCGCGGCCCACTCCAAGAGGGCCATTGTCGAGGGATATCACCGCGCCGACCGAAACGCGCGGCCGCGGCGTGTGCAAGCGACGAGAGCGCAGCGCGTGAACGTCACCAACGAAACGAGTCAGTCAAGCGCCGAATGCGAAACTGCATGTACTTCGTTTTTGATACTTAATTACTAACGTACCTACCTACCTACCAAAGTTTATTGTATTTTTTGTATACATATTTACATACTTAGTTGTAATAAAAATACTATTTTTTTTCACCCATCCCATAACCGACCCTTGCAAAAGTTGCTTAACCTCCGCAATCGTTGGGCCAGGCGCTATACCACTGCGCCATCGAGCTTCTCTAACTACTTAGAAATACTTATTATTTATGCTCTTTAAATATGCTCAGCTCACCTATTAGGTAGATTTATTTTATTTTATAAGTAGGTACCTATTAGTAATTTCATTGTTTATTCATGGGCATAACGAATGTTTTCTATGATATCAGTAACTAGCGAGTAGCAACCCCGAAATGTGTCGGTTGAGACAGAGCTATGCGACAGAAAGAGACGCCTCTCTTTCTTCTTCGTAGGTGCATATAATTTTATCCACGCAGCGTTGTGCAGTTTGAAATTGTACTTTATTGCCGTGCAGCGAGAGTAGCTTATTATTTGATGGTCTTCGCGGGGACGGACTTCTGTACGTTAGTACTATTATATATTCTGTGCCCACAGTCTAGTATTTTTAGACGGTATCGTTACATTCCCTCGTAGTCACTGCTAGAAGTAGATAGCAAAACTGCTAAAAGTGGCCGTTTTTGACACATTTGCTATCTACTTCTACGAATGACTACGAGGGCATGTAGTGATACCTTCTAAAAATACTAGACCATGGGCCCTAAAATCTCCACGATAAACATTAATAAAATCTTTTTCTATTAATAACTTATTAAATAAAAACCTCTGAGGGCGCCACTTTCGGTTATACAACCGCCTTAAAAATGCTATTAATGTTCTATTTAATTTCCCTCAAAAAACAATAACCCAATTAGGACAAAATGATGAGAATGCAAAAAAGAGCACGCCAAGGATTTGCCACGGTATTGCTTACTCTGCCAGTAAAGTGAAGTGGCGAGCAATTACGGAGTTTTTGGTCAATTACTTACAATAATTCTAGGGTTAATTAGTAACGTTTCGAATTAAGCAGAGAGCGAAAAGCTGTATAGCGAGTGGTTTCTTTAAGATAAAGTTAAGTGAATTTCAGTCAATTCTTATCTAGAGTCAGTCATGTTCTCGTAGAGGGAGGGCCGACCTTGGCGAACTGATTACGTAATCAAATGTAAGTTTAAAGAAACTTTTAGATCCATAGACAAGTTGTTTTAAATTATGTATACAGTTGAAAATGTTGAATGACAGTTGAGTTTATTCGACTTTCAATATTTTGGTAAACACCAATCCCACCAGTATAAGCCAAAATATTATGAATTAAGTACCTATATATAATCTATCCAAATACTAATATTTAGTGCCCGCAGCTTTGGGGATCGCTAGCACCTATATCTTATACCTAGTTTAGTTCAGTACCCTTAGCACGAACAGCTATCGAAAAAAATAACGCGCGTAAAATCATTCGATAGAAAATTTTGTATTGGAAATTTGTATAGCGCCATCTATCGCCGATAAGCAAAATGAAATTTTCCATAGATAATTAATCTCTCGATCTCTCTCTATCGAGTAATTTTACGCGCGTTTTTTTTCTCGATAGCTTTTCGTGCTAAGGGTACAGAAACGAAACATAATTTCTATGAAATTCCCCTCAAATATTTAATAGAAACTGACCCTATTATGTTTATTGTAGTGTATAGGAGAGTACTTAGTTGTTGCTGATTATATTCGTAGTTAGACGAATATAATCAGCAGCAACTAAATAATGTATGTTGCTCCAAACGTGTTTATTTTTGCCCACACAACTTCTGTCGCACTCCGTCCTAGTTCCACATTTGTGTACCTAACCTAATTTAAACTTGCCTGAATTAAACCATACTTAATATCTATTCTTTGATTAAACTTAAGGCGACATTATAAGCAACACTAGCGCTACTCCCACAAAAAATTCACAATTTATTTAAAATCCAAGCTGATGGTTTATAAATTGAGTGAACACACAAACTCAGTGACATAATTGTTTGCAGTTTTGGTGGCGAAAAAAGCTAAAATCGGCCGTCGTTTTGTTTTTCGTCGAGAAAAATTCGTCCTTCGATCAAGAATATCCTAGATGTCCGGTCAGAGTCTCAAAAATGGCAGCTAAAATATAGCGTCCCACTTACAAACTGGGCGCTCATTTTGCACAAAGTAAGAGATAAAAGATGTGTTTTTGTACAAAATAAGTGATATAAAATGTGAGTTTGTACAAAATAAGAAGTGATAATGTACAAAATACGC
Source organism: Agriphila straminella (assembly GCA_950108535.1). Lineage (NCBI taxonomy): Eukaryota > Metazoa > Arthropoda > Insecta > Lepidoptera > Crambidae > Agriphila > Agriphila straminella. Next base: position 3,609,834 of record OX467306.1, on the reverse strand, counting down.
ACCAAGTTTGTAAGTGGGACGCTATTTGAGGTGCCATTTTTGCGTACTGTTTTAGTTCGTGAAGCGTTATCTAGGATATTTTTGATCGAAGAGAAAAACCATAATAAATTTATTGTCATTAAGGCGGTTGTATGACCGAAAGTGGCGCCCTCAGAGGTTTTTATTTAATAAGTTATTAATAATGGTCTAGTATTTTTAGAAGGTATCACTACATACCCTCGTAGTCATTCGTAGAAGTAGATAGCAAATGTGTAAAAAACGACCACTTTTAGCAGTTTTGCTATCTACTTCTAGCAGTGACTACGAGGAAATGTAACGATACCGTCTAAAAATACTAGACTGTGGACCCTAAAATCACCACGATAAACATTTTTAAAATTGTGTATTGGATATATAATATTAAATATAATTCACCGCGGCGCCACTTTCGCTTAGGGCTCACCTTAAGTTAGTGTGTTATAATAACAATTATATTTTGCGATCGGACCATCAGCATGGATTTTTAATACTTAAATTGCGTATTTACACGGCATTTTTTTGCGGGATTGGCGCTAGTGTTGCATTATGATGTCGCTTTACATTTGAGCCAGACACAAGTGGCTGACAATAGAATATCTAGTGTCAGTCACTTGTCAGTCAACGGGTTAATCGTGAAGCTCGAGATAGGTACATGGACGGTCATCTAAGTAAATTTTTGCTTTGTAATTAAAATTGCCTTTACCTTACGAAGATGTAACGTAGCGCTGTACTTTTCCATAACTTTACTATTCAAATTCGACTCGTATTCTTTTTGACCGAGCGAGCGCGAAGTATGAGCGAAGCGTCACCGTTTCACCTTGAGCAAAAAACTGATACTACAAAAAAAACTATATATATATAATTATTGAACCTGCTCACATGAATCGGTTGAAAAATGCGACCTAAGAACAGTCATAGATCCGTCCATACGACAGCCATTTTTGCCCAAGTTGAAACAGAGACGCTTCGCTCGATACCATACCCAAACATTTATCTGCGAAGTCCACGCAGACGAAGCAGTGGGATGAAGCTAGTCCTGAATAATTCGTTTCGTCTAGTAATCTCGCTTCTGGTCCATTAGTCGGTTATTAGAGTCGGAGCCAGCCCTAACTAAGAATTATAGCTGATGTTATTAGGCTACGTGACTCCGGGCCATCTCATCTCAGACTTGTTAACAAACCAAAATATTATGTCGGACTCTGTGTAATGATGAAGCCTTAATAATTTCAGTCTGCAAATAAAGTCAACTATCATGAATGACAGATCTAAGTAAGTTATTTTTGTGTAAAAAATATGTTTTGTGATCTAAAAGTTTTTAGATTTATTTTCTTTTTCAAGTAACTATATTAGACATCAATTTTCAGTCCAGTCACGTGCGAAGTCTGAAGAAAAGTTACTTAAGCTCTCCATTCCGAGAAGAAAGTAAGTTTGATACAGAATTATTAGGGTACGTAAGTACTTATTTACCACAAATCTTAACGAAATCGAAAACAATGTTAGATTTGACAGTTATCGGAAACCCGATAAAAAGGAATATGCTATGAACTTATTAAACTTATTATTTAGGCGATAATTTTATTAATAACAATTGGTACAGTTGAAAAATCCAATAAAAGATTGAATATTTTTTACAATGTGAAACTTTACAAGCTTTCCGTGCATTTTTTTCTCTTTTCTTTCAGATCTGTCTTCTTAAAAACAAAAGCTAACATTTACAAACAGAAGCGACTGCAATTAGCTCATCTGTATTTATTTACCTATGTGAGCTGCTGCGGGTGTCTGTTATTTACTCGTCTCGGTTTGCAAGCCGTGGGAACATCGTCATGGGCGCAGGTGGGCGGCCCTCGTGGTGGAGACCACGCGTAGGAGGTAACTCTAACATCTTGGTACCGGTAATTTTCAGTAGCTTACGCTTGTGATGCCATGATACGTCAAAGAAAGAGGTTCGAATTACTTTATTACTCTTCATTTTTTTTATTTAACGATGAAGAATCGTTTGTGTTTTGTTTGTTTTCTAGTAAAATTCATTTGGAGGGCCTAGACAAGTGGCAAACGCTTGGCTTATCGGAATTGTTATTTCAAACGCCGTGATTGGCTATGGTTTGCGTAGGTGGTAGCTTAGTTTAATAGGACCTGAACCTTCTTTGTGCGCCATTTACGTACTTTGTGCCCCAGGATGATAACATTGTTCAAGTCAAATAGTCCCAAAAGTTTGAACTTGTCCATTTGAGTAGTTCAGGCGGTGCTTTTATTGATGACCTGTTAGCATCACTCAATTTTTTTTTTTTCGGTCTGGGTCAAAATTATCCCCAAGGGTGAAAGAAACTCACATTTCCCCAGTAATTTCATTCGCCAGCATTTTTTTCAGCAAAGCTTTTGCTGAAAAAAATGCGGTGCTCAATCAATATTATTATGTGTATATTTTACATGTGTGTAAATTATACTATAATATTCAAATATCACGTTTAAAATATGTTAAAGTTACTTTGTTTAGTTGTGATATAAAAAGATAGATCTATTGAGTGTCGAAAGGGCGTTAAATAGAACAGCATTTTGTTTGTTCCGAGCAAGCAACGAGCGTGGGAACGTATCGATGAGGGATGACCCTCGAGTCTCTCGGGGGATAGCGGAATAGCCCCCCATATTCTTACGCAGATGTAATCTCTCTCAACGCAAAATTTCTAATTGAGACTCTTTTGTCTCCGTGACACGTGACTTATCAAATTTTGATTTGACATAAAACCACTGTAGTACCTACCAATATTTATTTTGTTAATTAAGGAGCATCAAAATTATTTTGTCTTCTTAAACTAATTGCTTGCTCAGTATTTAAGACATAAAATCCAGTGGTCGCATATAAAACGTACATATCTACAAAGGAACGACGCATAAACGTATGTTACCCATAAACTGTATCTTTGTAAACATTATAAGTATGTTTACCTTACAGAGAATATTAAGACAGCTTTTCCACTTTGTGGCTTTTCTTTTACTTAGAGAGCAAAAGGAATGTTAAGTAGGCTTCAACGATCTTGTATAAAAAATGTTATTAAATATATAATTCTTTGCTTAAGTAAAAATTTATTATTTTATGAAAAAAATTAGATACATTTTAGTAGTTTGACAACAAAAGCGAGTATCTACTGTAACAGGAAATGAGAAAAAACTTGAAAATTTATCGAAAGCTTTGTGATCGAAAAACAATATCTATGTAAAGAGATAGGTATTATTTTAAGAAATATCACACGTTATTATAGAGTCTCCCAACCCAACAAAAAACTGATTCAAAAGCTTTTTTTTCTATTTTTGGAATTCAGTTGTTGACAAGTGCTTTTTTCGTATTCTCTATTGTTGACCGCATTTGACCGTTGATCAGGAACCGCCTTTGGTGTTCACACAAAATATTATCGGTTGTTTTTCTTTTACTAACGAAAATATTACGAAATATATATAACTTTTACTAGAGAAAATATTTGAATACAATCTCTTTTTCTGAAATAAAACGTTTCTTTTTTTTAAAGATAGGTAGCTAATAAAATTATTTTCATCATAAAATAGGTTGTGTTAAAAGACTCGCCTACCTAGACTTTTCGTACCACATGTGCGTTTGCTTGAAGGAAAATATTCATTCATATTAAATTTTGGAGTAGGTTTCCTAATAAAATGTACCTTGTTTCCAACGTTACATTCTTAAACATAAATGTCGGGTAGTAGATGGGTAGTAGAATATTTTCTCGTCTTTATTATTTTAATTATATGAAACGATCACAAAAGGAGCAGTCAATATCAGTAACGAGGGAAAATGAGATTCTTTTTACCAAGTCAAAATTGGCAAAGTGATGAAATATCGTATCGCCAAAGCGATCGAATGGTACTGGGAATAAATCAAGTTAATCGTCGCCGGGACGAATATTGAATATTATCAATTTATCGCAGACTGTTCTGACTGAACCAATTAAGCACACTTCGATTGTTCTCATCGGTGAAATTGTGGCCAAATTGGTTACACCAAAGTCTCCTTTTAGTTCAATTAAGGTACCTATGAATGCTGTCTTGAAGTTAGATAAGGTAGATAAGAACTGCCAGAGACATTTTGATTTAGTATCTATTTATCTGTGTGTTTTCTTCTTGCCTGCAAAGAGCATGAAATTACTACTTTTCTTACGGTCAAAGACACAAAAACCTTTCATATCATAAGTATTTAGAATGCATTGTCTTTATTTTCATTACATATTTTGATTTGCGAAGCACTCACACCATTTAACAGAAATTGTCACAATATGCTTTGTGTAAAAATAAAATAGTTGTAGTCATTGTTGAGAGAAGACATGAAGGACCGAAAATTGTTCTATTATTTTTCGGAGTAAGCACGTTGAAGATACGACTAAGAAAATAAAATCACCAGTCATTCTTTTGTTTGATATCAAAAATGAAATAAATTGGAACAATCACAAAATAAAGAAACTCACGGGTTAATATATAGATCTTCATCTCGATATGACTAGATTGAAAGGTTTTTTTTTCGCGGTTAAACAGTGCGATTAATTTAACAATGTACAACTGAAGTGGGTAATTTCAGAGCGCTTGCGGTACAAACATTTTAAAAGACGTACAGAATCCCTTTTCCAGGTGCGACTAAATCGCATCAGTTAGACTAAACCTCCATTGGACTTGATCTCGATTAATTGGACTAGTTCGTTATTATAACAATCAAAATAGATGTGAGCGACCAGTGTGGCGGCCCGCCATGTAACCTACATGGAGAAATCCCAACAGTCACAGATTCCACAGGCTTCACTGGTATTCTGTATCGATTAAACCACGCCCTCGACTCTATGAGTTGCACACTGCACTCGCAACACCGTTTTAGATACTTGTTAATTTATCATTATGTTAATTTGTCATATTTTATGGCGCATTTACGGATTCATCCCTCTTTACTAGTTTAAATCTAAACAAATCGAACGATTACTTATCTAAATTAAAAGTTGTTTATGAAAATCAAATAGAAAAGAGAATAAAATATGATACTCTACTAAATAATGTCATAATGGAAGACTTACGTTCGTTATTTGATTGTATCACGAAACGTTTGTGGATTTGCCCTGAACAAAAAAATCACAGATCTCATGCTCTACACGACTTGAAAAGCCTAAAAATGAATCTACCTATTATAGATTATTGAATTTATTGAATTTTATAAAAATATATTCCTTTGTTTAAATTAGAGTACTTACAATACTTAAATCAAGGCAAAGCCATGAACAATTTTGGATCTACTTTTCTGTAATTCGTGTGTATGAAATTCATATAAAAATATTTCATTGTTATAAACATTACCTACTATTTTATTGATGTACTACTTCCTAAAATATATTCTAAGATTTGTTTTGAATTCGGCTTCAACTACGTCAAACCAAACCTCCATATAGCAACTCAGCGATACGACGCGCATCAAAGGAGCGCGCTTCCCGAAATTACGCGCACATTATTATATCCTAAAAAACCGTCGATTTCAATTTTTAGTAAGAACGCGTCATTTTTCGGTCGAAAATGTTTTTTTTTTCAAAACCAATTTTTTTTTTCAAGACCAACTTTTCCAAAATATTTTTACATCATCTTAAAGCCCTTCGAAGTCTTTTGAGCTCTCAGAATACGTTCTCGTGGCAGCACGCGAGCCGCCCGCCGCGTGATATCGCACCTCGCGCCGCGCAAAACTCGCGGCTCGGCACCTCTACAGCCTCAACCGTCACCAATATCTAAAAAAGTGTAATGACATAAAATGTTGCTTGGTTCAATGCCGAGGTGCTTTTTTATAATTTTTCGGCGATTTTTCGGTTGAAAAAAGTCGGTACTTTTCGATTTCCAAAAAAGTTTTTTACTTTTCCAAAATAATTTTTACAACTTCTTAAAGCAACGTCTTTTGAGCCCTCATACGTCCTTGTGGCCCTAAACCTCAGGGTATCACTGGCGAATCTCACTTTCAGCGAAAATGGGGGCCTATTGGAGCGAACGCAAAAACATTTTCAATGTTAGAAATAGAGAATGTGAAACGTAAAAATAAATGAATACAACATTTCCTATTATTTTGGCGCAGGCGAGTGTATTATTATCATAGGCCATTATTAGTTCCACTACGTTGCATTCAATATGGCCGCGTTATTGTTTTTGCTTTCAGTGTTTCATTTCGCGCTACGTTCGTATACCACGGTCGTTGTGGCTTTTGTATGCTACGAGAAATGCTATTTTATCTGTGCTACGAGCTACGAAAAACAATTGACTGTCGTCATTTGTAAATATTTGAAAGCTGCTACGACAAGTTTTATTGATTTTGCAGTGCATTGAAAGCAAGCAAGTTTGCTAAAAAAAACTAATAAAGTTTTCCTATGATTCGGCTTCCATTCAATATAATAAATTAACTCAATAACTAGGTACTTACCTACATCCAGTTGTGCAGACAAACAAAGGCGCTTTGTGACAAACCTACAGCAAAATTAAACGGGTAAAGAGGTACTCTACGTATAACGAATAGCTAACTATAACCTCCACATACAACCAGCCATTTGTGTGTGCGCAGTAATTAAAACGTTATCATGAGCATGTTATCAAACAAACTATGAGATTATGTCGTTTGCCCCCGACACAAACAGACGCATAAACCTTCATAATCCAATTAATGGAAACCACAAAGTCATAGCAAAGCTTCGAGTTTGTGGACCTTAATATTAGAAATAACAGTTTGCGTCAGACACAAAATAAGTCAAACTATTAGCTGTTTGGACCGAGACTGCCCATACGTATTTATGTCTGTGCATGGGTTCACAGAAAACTGAAATTTGTTCCCAGCGGCTTTTTTATCTTGTTTGTATTTTGTGGTATACAATAAAAACTTTCCAACTAGGAACGCAAACCACACATTTTTTTATCGGTCGATAGTACAGACAGACTAATCGTTCAAAGTGAAAATGTATGGAAGACGCACATTACTACCATACTTACGCAAAGCTGTTGTCTACGGAGGTTACGTACTTCTTATTCGAAAAGCCTTCGTTACAAGTAATTGATAAAAAAATGTTATTTGTATGTACGCACTGATTAAACCGTTGTCACGAGCGTGTTATCAGACCAACCGTGAGATAATGTCGTTTGCCGCCGACACAAACAGACTAATCTATGAAACAGACGCATAAACCTCCATAATCCAATCCTGCAACTACGCGAACCTCGTTATACTCCCGCCCCGTGCCGACCACAATGCACACTCACAGACACACTTTCAGTTGGTCTACATATTTAAAGTTACGTCACAGTATATATTTATATATTTATATACTGTGACGATATAACACGACGAATATTTATATATTCTGTGGTTACGTTAACTTCCACCTACGTAGGTATATTTTAGATACCCATAACTTTCATTGAGTAGAATAAAAATAATTACTTCACATCGAAGTTCACATTTGATCAAATAAACTTTTTCATAATCGACTGTCAATTATTACAATATTTGTTTTGTAAAAATACTTATCCATTGGTCCTATTGCAAATGGCGTAAAATCTACAATGTCCGGAACTCCGGATTACACGAGGACAATTTTTGAAGCCAGAATACCAAGACAGTTTCAGTAAACCACCAAGCGTGTAAGACGTGTAGTGGCGTAGAGAAGCATTGGACACCATCCCTCAGTTTCTGGTTAATTGCCTAATCAGCTTTCACCTCACAGAATGCGTCGGTTGCTACTGAAATAAAGGATGATCCACCAGTCCCAAGAAGCGGGTGGGTGTATTAGATCTGGAATAGCGGTAATCTGTTATCCCCCAGGACCCATATAAATCACATCACGCGTGCTCCAAGAATACTAAGTAGATAGTGATTTAAAAGTATACAACGTGTAACAAAAAACCCTAAAGCCAAATGGTAGATAGAGCATACATGCATACAACCCCGAAAAAATTATAATAACCCCTGAAAACCGCCACTTAAATATCAAAGTCAAAGTCAAATAAGCTTTATTCAAATAAACTTAATTATTAAGTACTTTAGAATCGTCTATATTTTCCTACCACCCGTTCCAGACTTTTTTAGCTGACGAAGAACGGGCGCAAGAAACTTATCAGCTGACAGCCATAAGTAACGATATTTACAAACTTGAATATATCGTTACCAGATAATTACAACAGGGTGACAGGATTATTGGCAACAACATAGACTTATTATATTACTTCAACAAAGTACTTATATTAGCAAGTTATGTGTTACATTATTTCCACGCATTTTGATCTTTAAGATGATTACGTGGTATCATCCATGCTGATATTGTTTATTAATATTGGTAAGCAATTAAATGCCTATCGGAGACAATACTCCCATCGATTTTTTTAAAGCAAGCAAGCAAAACTTTAAAGCCTAAACACACAATCTCTCTCCGGAATGGTGAGTTGTGTGCGTTTGACACGTCAATTCCGTTTGACGAAACTCTACACTGTGAAAGTCGATAATAGCGGTTGACTAACGCGTCGAACTATACTTAGTTGATGGCAACAGTTATTAGTAGCTATTGTGTGCAAGTTTATTAATATATCTGACTTAGGTATGTTTTACTCTTATAGCGTTTACTGAAAGTTTACCATGAAAGTTTGTAATAGATAGGTATAATGAAATCCAAATTAAATTTTATCTACGGCAAATCGTGTACGGAAGCACCGGTCGTCAGTGGTAAAAGCTACTTTGTGATAGCGATTTCATAATATTTTTTCTTTATAATTCCGTGCAGCTAGAGCAATGCTTTCCATCTTATTAGAAACTCGAGAAGACAAGCCGTAATGGTAGGTATTAAAACGTCTGTACATACAAAAAAATATGATCAATAGGTATACCTACTATATACTTACATGGACGGACACTTAATCCAAAATAAAAAATACTTATAGTAGCTTAAACTCAGTTTAGCTTGGCTCTATATGAACATGAAGTAGTCAAAGCTCGAGTAATTAACGAAATTATTCAAAACTCGTAGTTAAGAAAAAAGTATGACTATAGCAATAATATCCCTTAATATAAGTACGTACTTATAAAGACGTCGGTAAAAATACTCGAGCGTTTTTCTACGGCCTTATGAAACGGTAACGAGTCGGCGGCGGCGAAAGGACCGTGAATGCTAAATGACTGCGCCCGTTCCAAAAAAAACCGCTGAAAGCTCGACTACTCAGCGCGTTGTTTCTGCTGCCTTTTTAATATTCCTGCTATAGGTACTTCCGTTCTACTCGGCATTCTACAAAATATCGTGTTGACGCTAAACGTGTAAGTATAGATAAAAAAATAATATATTTAATTTCGGACGACCAACACTATAACATAATACATAACTTAAATAGTAACAAAAAGCCAATTATAGGTCATCACAAATATTAAGCAAAATACACTTAACGAGCACTATCTTAATAATTAATTATCTTACAATTATACAATTAGGTCGCATTGAAGAAACTGAGACTCATAATACGCTTGATCGGAGCTTCACTTGTCGCAAAAAGATCCAAGTCCGCCTGACGCGTTGCCGAGTTAAAGCTATTATATCTTACCTTAAAAGCTATTCAATTTTAATGAATGGTAATATCAAAATAAGAATAATAGACAATCCCATCCCAATGCCATAGCTACGAGTATATCCTCATACTGGGCACAATGACAATATTAAATAATACTTACGTCTTCGTTATGTATCGAGTTAGTAGTAATATTTATGGTAACAAAGTTTGTCATACGACGCAATAACCTTATTTCACTTTTTCATACCAATAGAGACAGGGTGTGACAGCGATATAAGACATACCGTTTTATGATTGCAGTATGCGATCCCGGATATTCAAATAGGGTTCAATATATTATCTTGATGTAAATAAAATTGCTCTCCACTTTTAGGATTTCGCTCCGAATTTCGAGGTTTTCTAGCTAGGTAGGTAGGTTAGGTATATAGGTCACATCACATCTATCCGGACTGTCCATATCTATGAAATTTACTCCGAATATCTATGAAATAAACTGGCGAATCCGTACGATTGTCAAAAATAAATTCCATGACGTGCATTTTCAATCCAGTTCCAATAAATTACTTCATGAAAAAGAATACCTACCGAATGTTTAAAACAACATTACTTTTTAAATAACAGAAGGGAAATTTTGAATTTAAATGAAATAAAATGTACCTTATTAAAACGGCAAATTTTTCGAAAATAATAATAGATACCGTAGATTGCTGTGTTGTAATGGTTTTCGAGTTCATATTCAACGTCGTTGTTTGTATAATAAGTTTTTACTTAGACTAGTTAAGTAGTAATTGAGTTTTTAATAACCGTTCTAAAATATCTATACGTACCTAGTAACTGTTGTCATACGTACTCTCATCACACCGCACCGGACAAATCTACGTGATTTTTAGTGCGCGTAACATCAATGTAATGTTTTATTTTTGATAAATAAATTAAAAAAATATATATATATATACCAAATTGTGCCAATCCTCAAATAGTGAAAGCTGTTAGTTGTAATTGTTCTTAATTTCGCATCTCCATAGTAATCGCGGAGAGTATTAAGCCGCCCTGCAATTATCGCGGAACAGACGAGCCCCGCCGACCTCAAGCAAATTGCTGCGCCTTAGCCTTACGCCTAAATAACACAAATAATTACTAACAATAGTTAGGGCTGATATCTCACATAATTACCGAACTGTGTATTAACTTTGCCCTGTAGGTGATTATTTGTTATAACACAAGTGAATTTTTTTTGGCCTATCTTTAGGATACCTCTACATTTGTTTTTCTCTCGACAGTTCCATTATAAAATGATCACGATAGCAACAAAATATTTATAAAAAATCTATGTAAAGTAGGCAAGTTATTATTAGGCTTAGTAAAAGTAACCCAGGAGACGACTTAAATTTTACATCAATTCTCCGAGACGTTCTTTACTTTTATTACCTATATACATATACATTTTGCCTTTCATATTGTTATTTCGGTAAAAATTGGATTTAAAAATAAATATATATTTTACTTTTGGAAAAACCATTAACGACACTGTATCTCTGTATGTTTTGAAAACCCAAATAGATTAAGTATTTTAATTTGTACAAATAAAATATGCAGTCAGAAGCAGCTACTACAACAAAAAACCTGTTTTTTCGACTGTTCCATATATGCGCAATGAAATAAATTGAAAATCGACAGTTCTATATTATGCGCAATAGAAATAAAAAAAAAATCAGCGACTGTTTTGTTTGTGCATCATAAAATAACGAGCGACGTACGATCGCATCCGAGGAGGCAATCCAAACAATCCCGATTGCGAGAGCTTGTTCAAACACTGACATATTATTTGTATTTGTCAAGTGATAGGAAAAATCCTTGATTAGGAAATGTTGACAAAAATCTTACTACGAGACGGGACACAACTACCGGTCGTGCTCGTGTTTGAGTTGCATGCGATATCTTCCAAGTTCCGTGACAGATAACTTCGATAAGTATTGTTGAAGAAACTTCGCTAGATATTGGCTATGCGTTCCACTGATATTAGGGTAGTTCTTGGGAGAGCAATTTTTGAGTGTCACAGACTCATATCTCCTATAAAAACAAATAATTATGATTAAAACTATCATTACATCGTTTCTACATTTCATTAAGCATCGTGTCATATAGATTTCACTGGTTAAAAACTACGTAGATCGGAGTAACTCACCCTCAACACCTCAAATCCGGTTAATTTTGCACGTTTTTACGTTTCACACGGGCGCCGGCTTATGAGAAATCGCGGATATTTATGAAATCACCCACGTTTTTAATCAGTTTTGTACACACATTTAAAATAGACATATCACGTTATATACTGATCAAATTTTAAATCCTATCGGAGGGAAACTTTTGATTTTATGGACGTAAGTAAGTATGTCACACGCCTAACTACTTTTTCACTGCGCCCTCTTGCGAAGGCCATTGCTCTGGACTGGCTAGGCACAGACAAATAGTGATTGATGTTTTCGAATCGACAGTTACACCGCTACTGACAGGTAAGATGGCTGTGTTGCTGTTTCCCACGCTTTTGGTGCAAGACTAAGTTCTACGATTTAAAAAAAATTGGTTCTCATTTCTAATGTATTTCCATGTCACATTTTTAATAATAATAATAATAATAATAAATGCTTGGACAATTTCACACAGCGCCATCTAGCCCCAATCTAAGCAAAGCTTGTAATATGGGTGCTAGACAACTGATATACTACTTATATACTTTTTAAATATATACTTATTATACATAGTAACACCCAGACCCGTCACAGAAATTAAAATTCATCATTTCAATTTCTGCCCGGCCGGGAATCGAACCCGGGACCTCTTGCGTGGTAGGCGGCATGTTGACCACTGCACCATTCAGGTCGTTGCAATATAATTATGCTATTTTTTGTAAACAGGTTCTGAGGTGTAATACCTTACTCCCAAATGTACTTAACCAGTAACAAAGTAGCAGGTTATATCTTTTCAATGCTGATAAATTTCAAAATTAATGTTTTTTGGTAATTTCCATGGCGTAATTTCCATGTATAAAACACCATGGAAATTACATAAAGCCCATGGAAATTACTTTGTTTTATTTTTGGTTTATTATATCAGCAGTTCGACACTTACTGTTGGGTGTAGGCCTTCCCCAAGGTTCTCCACAACGATTGGCCCTGTCCTGCCCACATCCAGCAGCTTCCTCCGACCTTCACCAGATCGTCGGACTACTTTGTCAGGGGGTGGAGGTATCCGGTGCGCGATCACTATTTCAGAGCCACCGGTTTGTCTCGCTATGTCCGCTCACTGCCACTTCAGCTGTGCAATCCTTGAAGTGATGTCGGTTACTCTTCAGCTGTGCAATTCTTCGAGTGATGTCGGTTACTTAAGTTCTTCTACGGATCTCTTCATTTCTGTCGCCAAACAAGGCAAGTTGGCAACAACACACACACTGTCGTTTTGAGACACTGAAGTAAGTTGGACGCAAACAATTTTCGAAGCTTTGAGTTGGATCTGACGAGAGATCTCTTCCTCGAAATTGGACTCACTTTACTAGGACTGTATGTCCTAGGTATAATTAATAGTCTGGATAATTTGAGTACACTGTTCCTAAAGCTTCTAGAAAACTCTGAGAAGTCTTCCGTCAGCTCTCAGAAGTTTTCTTGTGATTCCATCGTCAGTATCGTCACCCGCCACCTTGTTGTTTTTTAGCTGTTTGAGGGCCATACTATTCTCAGGCTGGCGTCCTGGATATCTTTGGTAAAGTGTCGGGTGAGCTTGGCTTTCGTCGATCCTGTATTAATTTCTTCGTTACTCAAAAAAGAAAATCAAAAGCAAAACAAGTGGCTTTGCTTTTGATTGAAATACTCGTACATAGGTCAGTTACACTCCAGTCTCCCGATATGACGATATGTGCTGGTGGTTACTCTACTCTATGGGCGGTATGGCTTCGTATGCAGAACTGCCACACCGGTGTAGGTCGCATTATCACCTGGCTGTGGGCTGCCGTGTTACCGTCGTCCGCCAGTTGCCGAGTTGCTGCTGCAGGGCTTAGTTGCATTTGATTGCAGACCTAGAAAGCTAACTCCAATCTTCACACATGAGGGGTGGTATACCTTGCTGCTGTCCAGTGTCGGTGGTCAGGTCACCATTGTTGAGGAAGGCAGTTCACGTCGTATATTCAGCGAAGAGGGAAGTATGTACTTCTGCCGGGCTAGGAGTCTGTGCCCGGGACTTTCAGTCCAACTGATCTGCATTAGAACTTGTATCGTTATACAGAGTAGGTTGGTAAACTAAGTCAGCGTTATTGTTTGAAGACCATACATAATTAGTGAAAACTAGTCTTTAGTAAACGAGTATTGACCTAGGTTGTACAGATTGTTGATACTTTTTACCAAATATTTGTTATTTTTATTATTATGATGCTCATCCATAATATGCAATCAAAAATATACTCTAAAAGAAATTTATTAATTAATAACATTATTATTTATTACCTTCATGTTTCTACATTGAGTTCTTTTGTAAGTTTTTTTTTATTAATCTACTATTTTTGCTAAATATAATTATAATGCAATGTATAGTTCTTAATACTACCCCAACTAACTTTTATTTGAGCTTTAATTTCATATCTGACATGATGTTGAGCAAAATTTTATCTGCTGGGTAATTTCCGTGGTCTTTACTGTAATTTCCATGGATCGCAAATTTTCTATATTTTTTTTTAGCAAAAGTATGCATTCGCTACGTGGCGAATTTTGATATAATGTTTGAATTTGCATAAGCTTTCAATTTTTTTGTGTAAATCACTTTAATTTAGAGATTTCAAAAATGCTGTGGAAATTACACGGAGAACACTTTTCCGAAGAACTACCCATTACTTGTGTTTATATTATGTAGATATTGCTGTGACTAATAGATACATGTTTGTGTAAGAATTGTGCCAGTGATTCTTAGAAACTATACAAGAACCTATTTTAACTTTTATTTTAATAAAGAGAATTCTCATAATATATTCACTACCTAATATCGAAAACGAGACATTTTGTGTGAATTTTCCCCTTTCCTATTTCGAATTAATGCCACCTTATTAACTTTTTACTTTTTTATGTTCTCTAACGCCGACTTTGACTTGACACTGTATATTTTACAAGAATCTTATATTATATTCTATTAATATTAATATACGATTCTTGATATTTTAATTCGTCCAGTTCGTAGAATAATAATAGCCTTTATGGCCACTCAACACCTGCGTGTTGCGTGCGGCTCACCTTTTTTTGTCGCATTCAGGTAAAAATTTAGTGCAATAAGGATCGAACTTTGTGTGAAACTCTTTATAATCAACAATGTGTCGTGGGCACGTAACGTGCAGTATTGATGGACAAAGAAACTACGCGAATGCGAACAAAATGCCGGCAGGTATCCGAGCTATTGTTACAACATCGCCAGAGACAAACTTATGAAAAAATGTTCAATATAATGTATGCGTCAGGGATCCGGATGAGGCATGTGAAGATTTTTTATTACAATGATTTCTTTTCATACTCTTTTCGGAATAAGTATTATAATTTGCCGTCAAAACCTCCACGGGGTTGGTTGGGTCAAATATATAATCAAAGCACTCGTCATAAGTGATAAAGACTACCTACATTGTTTTTCTGTGTCCATGTCCATCAGCCATTTTTGATATCCCCACTGCTGGGGCACAGGCCTTCCTTATGGGTGGTAAGGAGGACGGGCCATAACCCACCACGCGGGCCCAATGCGGATTGGTGGGTGTTACGACTGCAAATGCAGCCGGGACCAACGGCTTAACGTGCCTTCCGAAACACGAAGGAGCTCGAGATAATACATTTTTGGTCACCCATCCCATGACCGACCCTTGCGAACGTTGCTTAACTTCCGCAATCGCTGGGCCAGGCGCTAAACCACTGCGCCACCGAGCTCCACATTGTTTTTCTAATTTACACAAAAGAAACGTAATGAAAAGCTCGCCCCGCCCGTCTGAGACTGGCAAGTAGTAGGCGTCGCCGTACTTTTGAAATGTTCAGTGTTCACCTCTTTTTTCGCCTTAGCGCGGGTTTTCAAGTGGCGCACTTTAAAGTGTTGTTAGCACCTGTGTACACGAGGAAATTGTTTACAAAGAACTAAAACTGAGTATTTTAAACTTCTCTGTCGCCGTTTGAAAAATCAAATAAGATTTCCGACTATTGAATTTGTTACATGCGCATTTTTCTTCTTGAATTCTTCTTCTGGATGTTTATGAATATAAGCCAGTCTTTTCCGGAGTCAGTTAAGGCTGTTGAATTCTTTCGTTATACTCCAAGATTTATCGAGTTGTTTACTCAGCAACTTGAACAATAAACAGTGAAAAACCGATTGTTTTATTATGCCAGGCAGTTCACGAAATCTACTCTTTCTTTCACTATATCTCTTTACAAAATGGTCACAGAATAGATATACAACGTGTAACAGAAAGGGGGTATCAACCCGAAAGGAGGTCAATGTACTCGTGAAACTGAACACCTTCCAACAGAAAAAAAAAATTCAAATCGAAAAAAAAAAATTTGGACTTTCCATAGAAAATTTGAATTTGCCGCGAACATTTTGTATGGAGAGCTCAACAAAAAAATATTTATTTGATTTTTTTTGCTGTTGGAAGGTGTTCAGTTTCACGAGTACATTGACCTCCTTTCGGGTTGATACCCCCTTTCTGTTACACCTTGTATAAGTAAGCTACGTTATATGGTTAATTCTCCAGAAATTTAATGAAATTTAGTACATTTTAAGTAATTGTTAAGAAACTGGGGAGAAACAGTTTTTGGTTAGATCGTGAACTGGCTTCGACTTAAGCTTAAAGATTCTAAATTTATACATATAAAATTCTAAATTGATTGACTGATTGACTGATTCATTGATTCATTGTTGGGGTAGATGCAACATCCAGTCCGTACTGGTTGACATATTCACTTCTCTACTAAAGTGTTTTATTTCATGTCTAGTGAGCGCGTAGCTTGAGAAGTGAATATGTCAACCAGTACGGACTGGGTGTTGCAAACAAATTCCGTCGGTTGGAAGATCTTATGACGAAGCGCGCAAGAAGAATAACATCATTAAATTTCTTGAAGAGATGTCGTGATCAAGATCTCATCCCGCACTGTGTCAGGATTTCTCCAAAACATGACATACCAGGGAAAATAAAAAATCAAACCAAATACCAACTAATTACCAAAGTACTTTCAATAAAACCGCGCTAGTATCCGTTAAAAGTGTTTTATTTCATGTCTAGTGAGCGCGTAAGCTTGAGAAGTGAATATGTGTGAAATGAAGTCTACTGATAAATACCTAGCTATATTGGTAATCCGTGACTTTCAAAATAAATGCACAACTCTATCTTAGTCACGCGAACGAAGTCGCGGGCAAAAGCTAGTAGTTGATAAATCTATCCAATACAACCATCGGCATCAGCTCATACAGATGGTCATCATAATTCTAAATTTTCAGAAAACAAACCCGTGACCGTAATCACGACTTTTGCTTGACTTTCAAAAAAGTAAGGTAGGTATAAAGTTGCTTTGAACTTACTAACTTCCCACTTCATTACCAACATTAAATATTAAAATGCGAAGCTTGGGACTTCAGCTGCTGGGACGACTATTATAATAAGCGCTACTACTACGTACTGCAGATACGCCGCACACGGTCGGACGTACACCGCACATTGTCGGTGAACTATTAAAAATTTAAATGAACCCTCTAGGGTTGCGAGTTGCTAATTTAATGACGTCATTGAATAACAAAATACTACTGAGAATATCAAAAAGGGTTAAGAAGGATCCCGAAACGAGCTTACGTGGGTTGAAGAATCGGAATACGTTTTGTTCGTCGCAACTCCAAATGTCTTTGGGGACAGATCAAATGAATCTGGGAGGCTTTTATAAGAGAATCATTTTTATTCTTCTCTATTATGTTGAAAGCTTTCCCTTTGAATTTTCAATTAAGCTCAAATTATTTGTTCACTTTCAAGTTAAGGAGGATGCACTTTTCTCTCTCTCTCTCTGGATAGCCCGATCCGAATATCTAAACAATATATCTAGAAAACGTTTACCAGCATTAGTATAACGTTTAGCTAAAAAACTCAACAATATTATACATATATTGACACTGTCAACTTAAATAAATAACATTGTACCCTATTTTACCAGATACAATATTGCTATCATTTCGGCCGGAAAATGTTGGCTTTCCGTCAATATGACGAGGGTCAAACGTGCTCGATATTACGATAAAACGATCTCGCTTCTAGTTTACTATAGTAAAATAGTGATACTATTACTATTATTTCTTAAAAATCCCAACTTATGATATCTCATAAGATAAAATATTGAAAGTCGTAAACAGAAAATGCAGTGACTGCTCTGAGTCACAGTTGATAAGTATAAGATTTAGGGCCATAGTTTCACAGGCACCCGATAGCACCTATTGGTACTATTTGTTAAATTTAAAAACCGGCCAAGTGCGTGTCGGGGCACGCGCAGTATAGGGTTCCTGTAAACTTAAATATTTATTCCCTCTTTTACACAACAGCACAATTTGTTTTAAATTATCTGGCAGGTCACTCAGGTTAGCTATCTGAATTAAATCCAGAACCTATATATATGAAACGAATTGAGTTGACACTCTGAATCAAATACCATTCTGCTATTATGTATCTACCTTCTTTCATTATCTTCTTTCCTCGATTGTACCCTAAAGACATGTCACGGGCAAGAAAAATAATTCAATCATTTATCCACCAGATACTGTTTATCTCGTTAAGTTGTTGACAACCTTATCGCCAGTTGTCAGCGAAAAGCTCCGTTTCGGGGATCAAGTTGTCGCCTACAAAGAATACCACCCTAGGGTGTTTGTGTGGCGTGGCGTTAACAAACGATCTACGAGAATGCGTAATTGACATACTTGTAACTTTAGGCATGTGGATTTCAAGCGCCTTGAAGCAGCCATGTGATGACGCGATCGGCGGCGCGGAGGACGAAATTTTCGCGTGGTCACACTATAGGTATGAAAAGTTTTTTTTATTGTAACACTATCCTATTAGTTAGTCTTCTGCTCGTAGCTCTGAGCATTCAGGGTCGAATAGAACGGTATGTTAATAAATTAATTAGTTAAAAAATAAAAGTATCATTCATTACCCTATATTCATTGTTCCGGTTTCCTAACATTGCCGAGAAACTGTAGAAAAGTTAAATTAAAAGATATTTAATTTTGTGAATATACCTATTGTGATTTGCTTTTTATTTCTTGACAAATCTAGAGACAGGGAAAAGATATTTCACATTCATCGAGTTTATAAAATATTATCCTGCTGGCGCACTCACTATGATTAATGGGAAGCACCAGAGCGCCTGCCTGGAATTTCCCTTGCAATTAAATTTGCAGATTTTCTTAATCTTTCATGTAGAATACTTAGATAGAAATAGAATAACAACCTTACTCCATCCATATGTTATAATCATTAAGATTGCATTCTTTAAATTTTAATAATACTTAATTAGGCTTATTCCCAAAACTAAGTACACTGAGAAAAATGTCATTTTGGGGTAATCTTAAAATATCGTGGCGTACGTTTAAATTAAGTGCGTTGTCCTAAAATAAGGAAATAATAGGTTTATATTACGCTATCTTGAAACGTGTTATGATGTAGTCAAATTATATGGTTAAATAAGGCAATAGTATGACACTTATCATCGTAAAAATTGGTCATCAAAAATAATATTATCTTCTTAATATTATAACACTATGTAATAGAAAATAGCCCACTGTCCTATAAATATGTATGATAATCTATAAATAAGATTATAATTCTAAATCACAATGAAAGTGCCACCTTCCATAAAAAGATGTCATAGTATTTGAGAAGAAGCATCTCTAGAATACGATGACGTCGCCTTATAGTAGTATGATAAAATTATGTGCCAGTTCCTTTTATTTTGAGATCACCTTCACTTAAAATATAAGGAATTGGCATCAAAATTTAAAATGAATCTTACAAAAATACGATTACAGAAACTTATTTAAGAGTTTTGGCCAAAATATTATATCGTAAAAATTGGTCATCAAAAATAATATTATCTTCTTAATATTATAACATTATGTAATAGAAAATAGCCCACTGTCCTATAAATATGTATGATAATCTATAAATAAGATTATAATTCTAAATCACAATGAAAGTGCCACCTTCCATAAAAAGTTGTCATAGTTTTTGAGAAGAAGCATCTAGAATACGATGACGTCCCCTTATAGTATCAAAATTAAAATGAATCCTACAAAAATACGATTACAGAAACTTATTTAAGAGTTTGCATCAATTTTTGTATGATTCCTAAAAAATACGATGACAGCACGTAAATTCGCCGTTCATTACTCATCGACTTGTCGTTCGTTTTGTATATTCTCATTCTCTCCATTCAGTCAGTCGGAGTCGCAGAGTCGCAAGGACAGTTTTTAGCGTGTACAGAATTTATTTATATTTGACTTTTTTTTTTAATGTGAGTGAGTGCAAAGTGCAATACTTATGGATAAAGCAACTCATGACTTGCTAAAATAATGGAATCTAGCTCAATACTTATATACAACGTTTTGAAGGTAAGTTGCCAAGCCTATGTAGTGCGCGTGCGCGTGCATACTTTATTGGGGGGGAAGAAAATTAACTTTTTATATAAAACGTATCATTTTGGAGGACAAAAAAACGTATTTGGGGTAAATTTTAATTTTCTCTTCATATAAAGTGTACTTATCATTTGAAGGAAAAAATCAACTGATCATATTATTGCCATTGAAATGGACCTAAAACATTGAATTCTTATCACAAATTACATGTTTGATTTTAGCTTAAAATCCGGCGGTCTCGACAGCTTCGAAGCTTCATCTGACACCATTTAAAAGCTGCCCGGCAGAAGCTGAACACCACAAAGCACAAGTTTCTTCGCAAAAAAATAACAGACACACTAGCAGTTTGTGACGGTAAGGATTTATGTAATTATTCTGGTCTGTCCTCGTTTGACAAAAAAATAAATTAATAATAATGTGTAGTGTTATACAATAAGCATTTTTTTTTTCAGATACAAAACCAGAGACTAAATTTCATTGCTGTCATATTACTCCTCGGTTGCTTATTTAACATACCTCCTGCGGCTCCTGCCCGTCGCTCCAGGAAAGATTGGCAAACATTACGAGCAGAAATATTGGATTTGACGGAGACGGTGGGTGTAACCCACAGTATCTTGCAGAATGCTGGGTGGTTCTTATCTTAAGTCATTGAAAGCGAATCATGATTTTACTTATTAAATTATTTTGCATATTTTATGGATTTTCCTAAAGATTGTTCTTAGTGTCATGAGTATAATTAGGTACGTAAGTAAGTTGTGACATGCTAAATAGTTATTTATTTTTAACTATGTAAATTATTTTTGACTGACAAATACTGTGATTGTTATAAGCCGTATTAAGCCGAAAGGGGAGCATTGTACTCATCCATTAAATAACTTTTACTATCGGGTAAACTCTGAAATCGAAAAAAACTGCTGCTACTTAAGGCGGTTGTATGACCGAAAGTGGCGCCCTCAGTGGTTTTTATTTAATAAGTTATTAATAGAAAATAATTTTAATAATGTTTATCGTGGAGATTTTAGGGCCGTTGGTCTAGTTTTTTTAGAAGGTATCACTACATGCCCTCGTAGTCATTCGTAGAAGTAGATAGCAAATGTGTCAAAAACGGCCACTTTTAGCAGTTTTGCAATCTACTTCTAGCAGTGACTACGAGGGAATGTAACGATACCGTCTAAAAATACTAGACTGTGGGCCCTAAAATCTCCACGATAAATATTTTTAAAATTGTGTATTAGAATTATAATATTAAATATAATCCACCGCTGCACCACTTTCGCTCAGGGTACCACCTTAAGTAAATTTCGTCGAATTATGTTGTGCCCAAAGTAAAAGTTGTTCACCATAATGAGTACAATGAGTCCTTTTCGGATTAGTACACCGTAAGCTTATAAGCCTGTGTTATTATAATTAAGTACTATTATGTGCTCAATTTGCGAATAGGTAGGTACATTATTTTTGGTGTCTTTTTTTCTGTTGTACAATACATTTATTAATAAATAATTACTTATATAAAAGTAAAAAAATAATATTGTAAAAATTAACGTTACTTACTTTCAAAAAGAAATATTGATATTGCAATAATTAAACTTTCAAAAATAAATAAAATTACTCTTGATTACTATTTCTGTTTTTTTTATACACGTGTCTTCCTGTTCTCTTTAAGTTTTTAATGCAATTGCATATTGCCAAGTTATGAAGGTACCTATTACTTTTTCTATATTTCACATGCTTTAAATTGTTATTTTTTACTTATGCGCGATCCTCTTTTTTTAAGTATTTTAGGAATGTGAATTAGGTAAGAAAGAAGTAGTAGGTACAGTCGTCTTTAGATATATTGTAGCAAATAAGGTGACTCATATCCTTAGATAAGTCCAACCAATTAAAATAGACTTTTCTTGTGTTTTGGGTAAGATCCTACAATTTAGCAACGATTTCCTCATATCTCCGGTTATATCCTATTACTTTACGTACCTACTATTTATTATTAGGTACATCCTCTTACCTTGGGTTATCCTAGTACAGGCGCCATCAGATATACTGTAGCAGAAAAGGTGATCAAATACTTCTGAACAGTTTAAAATATCAATAAATTCCATACACTTCGTTTACACTTTGTATAGAATTTATTGATATTTAAACTTTTCAGAAGTATTTGATTACCTTTTCTGCTACAGTATATCTGACGGCGACTGTACTAGGATAACCCAAGGTAAGAGGATGTAATAATAAATAGCACGTAAAGTAATAGGATATAACCGGAGATATGAGGAAGTCGTTGCTAAATAGTAGGATTTAACCCGAAATACGAGAAAAGTATATTTTAATTAGTAGGACTTCACTAAGGATATTAGGAAGTCACCGATAAATAGTAGAAAACAACCGAATATATGAGGAAATAATTTCTAAATAGTAGGAAAAATATTAGGACCTAACTGGAGATATGAGGAAGTCATCAATAAATAGTACGAAAAATAATAGGACATAACTTGAGATATGATGAAAGAATATTATATTTTTTGACATAAGAGGATGTCATCGAGAAATAGTAGGAAAAATAATAGGATATAACTCGATGTACAATGACAGTAACCATAAGTAGTAGGAACGAGCATACAATATTTTATATTGTAGGACGAGCATACAATATAAAAAATATTGTATGCTCGTCCTACCAAAGGTATGGTGACATGTCATCTTAAATACCGTTATCATCAGCAACAGTAGTATCATCGTACTTTTTGGTGATATCAGTATACTCCGTGCTTTATGTGAATCCATCTTATTTTAATCTGAATTCACGTCATTTATGATGGGCATTTTTCTCAGTGTATTTATTAAAACTTTGGAGAAGCCATAAATTCATAATTCTTCACATTATCAACAAAAAATCTCAAATAGTGTTTAACCACGTTTAAATCCTTTATTATCATAAGGACACATTCTGAAAGGACCCTAGCTTCAAATGCAGAGTAAGAACCTAGTAGGTGCCTAATTATTCTATTTTTAACTGTTCCTTGTTGACAGCATAGCTCGCTTCATTCAAAGAAAGAGCACAATTTTAGGCTTTTGTCTTTCATAGCGCTCAGACATGTGTCGGTGCAGTGAACTCTGCCGAGCAGATGGTGCGCAAGAGCATCGCACACGTGCATCGTCGCAGCACGTGTATCAACCTTCGTTCACACCGATTTTGGACCTTAACCCTCAAGATTTAAGGCGCAAATTCCACCAAGGAGGCCGTGAAGGGTTCATGTCTAGCTGAAAAGGAAATGACATCGCTAAGTGTATTTTTTGCTGTTGTTTTTTTGCTATCTCTCTTTTTTTATTTGACTATATGCACTTTAGATGATCTTCAAAACTCATATGATCTAATTAAATCTATTTTAGTCCTGTATGTACAATTAGATATACTGGATTTGGTTAGGTACCTACTGAAAAAAAATATAGAATCTACTTCTTAATTATTTAAGATAGATAGTTTTATTAGGTTTTCGGTCCACGTTTGTTAGGTTAAATTCTGAAAACAATACTAAATAACAATTTATATTAAAGAATAATAAAAATAAATAACGTACGTACCTATAGGTAGGTAATGCTTCACATTTTGACATATGTAATTGATTACAATTTTCAACACAAACAGTTTCATTTAGGTATTTATTTACCTAATTCATTTTATTATTATATCGTGAAGCGCTCGCGATTCCATTATTTCGCTAAAATCTCCCAGATACTTTTCAGGGCAGTAACAGGTCTTTATAAGAGCAATAAGAACTCGTACATTTGGAAAAGCGAGTTGACGGCCTCACAGCGTTTCATCTTGATAATAATTTCCATTTCGTGTCCGAGCTTTTGATCATTGCTTATTGCTAGGTTGTGTAACGCTTTTCTTTGTGATGTTATTACCTTCTCAAGAGAAGCGAGCACTGACCTGAAGATTTTTTTAATATAGAGGTCAATGGAAGAGAGCAATCGTATGGAAGTGATGTAAAAGTAGATAAGTACATTTATTTCCAGAAATAGGTATGTAGATCTATTTTTTTTATCTAACATACATATCTACCTGAAAATTGTGGCTTGGGCATGTTCTTTGTTTTCCTATTTTGTAAACTTTAGAGCATGTTATAAAATATATGTGCGTGCATACATATGTTTTTTTTTATGTCTGTTCTGTTTTAACATTATAACATCTACTTAATAGCAAGCTTCTTAAATATTTATGTCAAAGATTACCTCAACAAAAGTCCAATGAACATTCATAAAGGCAGACTTCCTCACCGTAAAACATATCTTCCTTAGAAAATATTCCATTCAGAACTTTTTCGTTTGTCCCCACGGACGTTGCCGGCCTTTTCATAAATTCTCAATTGTCTTAACTTAGATAGACCCCTCGCAGTCAAATAAAGTGCGTGCACTGTATAATCCGCATGATATACAGGGATATTTGTAAAATACCAACAACTTCGTAGGAGTAGATTACTAACATCATAAACAACAATATTTGTTCTACAACTTTTCCAAAAACAGACAAAAAAAATCCGACTTTTCATACAAAACTCCATCAGCAGTTCGGACATTTGTATGGAAAGTCCAATTTTTTTGTCTGTTTTCGGAAAAGTCGTAGAACAAATGTTGTTGTTTATGATGTTAGTAATCTACTCCTGCGTGGTTGTTGGTGTTTAAAACCATGTATAAATGTTAAATTATATTTTTATTTGTTTATTATATCATAAGGTTAAGACTGCAAACATAATGATCAGTATGTGGAGTTGGAGGCAGATGTTTTGATGTGATTGACAACTGGCCGACTTATTCCGCGCCTGGCAGCTGCCAGCTGTTCCTTTGAAGAATTCAATAAGATCTGTTATTAGTACCGCTTCATACTAGTTCGATGCGAAGTTTTCTTGTCCGTTCAAACAAAAAACATTGGCGTGTAAAAGAGTTACTTAAGACTGTAAGGGCAAGAGGGAAAAGATTTACGCGTAGGTACTGAAGTGAAAACAAATAGGTAGGTAGGTAGCACAACATAATAATTTAAAAAAAACTAAACAAAACCTCCACCGAGAGTAGAACAAAAAGCCATCGAGAGGTCTGTTGTCTCATGCAAATAAAGTGGAATAAAATTATTTTTGATAGATAGGCTGTGCTGGGTAATACGTATGCTATGTCGGTCGGTTAGGCGGGGTGATCGATGGAACGTTTTCAATTCATAAAATTTTCACACATTTTGGGGAGAGATAAGTCTCTTTGTTCCCCGCGATTAATTTCATGATTGTATGTGGGTGAACGATAAGAAATATCCGATATAAATTTTGTTATGAAAATTTTATAGACTTATTTAAGTGGGCTTTGTTTTCGTCGAAATGACAATTGAAATGACTGAACGAAGTTAAATGATAATTAAGAAAATGCATTTTTTTTATTCAAGGCTTATATGTTGTAGGTAACCCGTAGGTATTACAAAAAAAAACAGAGGATTTTTTTTTTCGTGATTTCAGAGTTGGTCCCATGGTAAAAGTTGTTCAGTTTGATGTTCCCTTTACCATATTCGGCTTTAGGGTTTTTTTTGTAACACGTTGTATTATCATGTAAAAAAAATAATAAAACAGTAAGATGCATTAGTTAGTAGGTAATTCTTTTACGTAACTACATCCATTACGTTCAATTAAAATTTTCTCTCAGAGAGACAAATTAATTAATGTACACGAACTGATGGTCACTCTCTCGGGTGCAGGTCTCGTTAATTAATTAATTTAAGACCAGAGAGAGGGCCTACTCAAATGGCCATTCTACTAAAATTAACGCTTGTACGTATAATAGAATGACAATTTTATATAGTATTGACAGAGGCCGTACTGTAAGCTCTTATAGCAACATCAAAGCGATGTTGTCATAGAGACAGAGCTCTCAATCACAACATCGCCACAGAATATATAATAGTACACATCGCTTCGATATTACTTTTGACCATAGATTTAGAAAAATTTTCGCTGCGCTCAAGAAGACCAACAAAGCGTGTAAAAGAGAAGTTAACATTATACGGACGGTCTATGAAAAAATTGTTTAAAAACAAAAAAACCGACTTCAAAAAACCTGCCTCTAAAAAGCAAGAAATAATATACAAATCATTAGATACGCATTATCATTGTTATAATAAAACACGTCTATTAAAGTCGGGTGGGGCTGGAGTACATATTCCTTTTTTATTTATTCTAAAAGCCCCACCCGACTTCAATTGACGTGTTTTATTATAACAATGATAATGCGTATCTAATGATTTGTATATTATTTCTTGCTTTTTAGAGGCAGGTTTTTTGAAGTCGGTTTTTTTGTTTTTAAACATTTTTTTTATTTTTAGTGTAAGTACCTTCTGTATTAGGTAGTGTAGGTATATTATTTAGGTAGAAAAATCGGCTCAGCCAAACGTGAGATAATCGCGGAGAAACATACATACATACAAACTGAATACCTCCTTTTTTTGAAGTCGGTTAAAAAGACTACACAAAGGTATCCCTTCCCCAACAAAAAAATCATCTAATTCGGTTCATAAATAACAAAATTGTCAAGTTAGTTGATTTAATATCATAGTATTTTCAGGATTACTTGTAAACTACTGAACCGATTTGAAAAAAAATTAAATGGGACCATCTCGCAAGAAAACTCAATCGAACAAAAAAAGAATTATCTAAATCGGTTCATAAATGTCGAAGATACGCGCGAACAACGATAAAAAAAAAAAAAAACATACAATCGAATTGAGAACCTCCTCCTTTTGATGAAGTCGGTTAAAAAAGAGACTAAGAATCAAGTGACAATGTGCCAACATTTTTTACAGTAAGAGCCCCTAGCGTCCCGCCTAGCAAAAGAGCAATCACAATTTCTTTAAAATATTTGGTAATCTTGATTAGAATGTTAAATAAGGGTATCGTGGAGCCATGGTGTCTTGTTCTGTTAGTGATTGTGATGTGACAAAAAGAAATAATCCAAGTAATCACACTTTTCACAGGTAAATAAGATATTGCCACACATTTCTCTAAAACCAAATTACGCTACATTTATTCGTTTATCGACGAAGAAAACAGTATGAAACATAGTTTATTAATTTCCTTTGCCATAATATAGTCATATTTTATGTATGTAAGTCATATTTTACGTATCTCATATAAAATGTATACATTCGTTTTTCGGATCACCTGTTTATTGACATTGTTGTTCTTTGACATTCTATTTCTATACCTTTGACAGTCATTATAGGGGGGCAGGAGGTCATTCCCTCCCATATATTTTAAATCTATTCTACCAGCGTTAATTTTAGTAGCATGTTCATTTGAGTAGGGGGGTAGAAGACCAATTTAAGTTCTTTTATTTTCTTCAGTTGATTATAAAATTCCCTAAACTCAATCTACAAAAAAGTTTTCTTGCAAGTAGAACCAGAAAAAACGCGCAATGACAGTAGTCGTTCTTCCGCAAAGAAACGCTTCAACAGTAATTTTGCAAGAAAGTTTCAGTCCGCCCATCTCGAAATTCTCGAATTTAATTTCATTAGCGCTGTCTTCGTTTAAATCGTGAATTACGGCATTTAAAGCCTGCGAGCCTTTTCGTGCCAAAACGCTTCAATGTTAACATTTTTTTAAAATTGTATGCAAAGATTTATCTCCAAACTTAAGAGGTGGTATTTATAGAACTCGCTTAAGAAGCAAATGGGAGAGATACATTTATTTAATTTGAGAAATTAATCACAGTTTCAAAACCAGTGTAGAGTAGGTACTAAATAGTGGAATAAATAAATAATCTCTGAGTTGCATAATACGTTCCTGTTGTTTTAGCGTGTGAATCAGTGAGGTGAGAGAGCTCTCCAGAGGCAATTGTTTTGCGGAGTTAGTACCCGCAATCAAAGTGCAGCGAACAGACTCTGAAGATGCAAATTTTCAATTTGTCTGTTTATAAACACCGTTTGTTGCATAATCAGACAAAAGCAACGAAGTTTTATTATGTTTTACGTGTTTCAGTCAATATTGCGTGAATTTAAAAGTAAACTAATTAAAATGATACATTGTAAATACATTTGCACCTATAACGGCATAACAATTTTATCCTGCTTCTCGATCAATCAAGGGGCCAAGTTCCAAGTTGAGATGCTCTAGGTTTTTTGAAGTTATCAATGTACAATACATATAAATTAGAAGACATGTTTAATAAAAGCTCATTACCTATACCAATACATTCCAATGCACGCTAGATATTTACTATCTTAGCTCTAAAACAAAACAGATATCCTCTGGCAACAACTTCATGGAGTGCTCATAATTTGGCGAATAGTCGAGCACAAGCTTATTGAGGCTTATAACGTTGCTTTGAATGCGGTGCCAGTAGTGAGTGTACAGAATAATATTAGAATATAACTGTGTGAGGGGGAGAGACAGTTTGACGTGAAGCTTTGAAACCGGGTAACTTAATATTATTCCTCCGATCCGAATATCGAATAAAACCAGAGAGCCTATTACAAAACAGAATCACGACAGTCGGACGCAATTCGTCGTACAATTTACTTGATATTGAACCTTATTAGTGAGTCAATAGTGCCACGTTGTGCGACGAATATCGTACGCTTATCGTACTGCTTTTTTGTAATAGGCCCTCAGATTTTTATTCAATAAAAAAATTTACGCTGCTGACTACGCTACGACCGAGCTTTTCCAAAGCTGGGTAGACAGACACTAATTTATTTCATGTGATTACTTAAGTTAAGCGTCCGCTTAGTGTAACAAAAGCTTGAAGTACATCCATCATGTAAATTGAATCCAATCTCGTGAAGTTACAAACTAGATTAACATAGCTCAAACGAAGTGAAGTGCTAAGTCAACTTACTGATAGTAGAGCAGCTGATTGAACAAATCTGTTGAACTACCAAGTAACTACCTACTTAGACAATTTTTTATAGGAAGGTATTTTGTGTTCAGTACAAACTGTGTTATAAAGTCTTACGCAAAAGTAATTTTGTCTAAGTAGAATCATGCACATTACAACAACCCTATTTTTGAATTCTTCGGCTGGCGTCTAGGGTTCTATAACTATACTCATTTTCATTCGACAGAGCATTGTATTTTTGAATCGCTCGTTGGTCAGCCAGTTGTCAATGTATTCTGTGTCATATCTTTTAAAATAGCAATTCAAACTTCTTGGTCAGCGACTTTGAAGTGACATTTAGCTGTCAATTTATTGTGACATTGTGCCGTATAATGCGACGTCACACGAACGATTTCATACGAATGATTAAAAATAGGGCCATTTGGAACACGAACATAGGTATTTTATGTTTGATCAAAAAACCCTTTTCTTCATGATAATTAGTTAGCTAAACGCGCTATCGTACTAAGGCTATCACACACGCCCCTACGGCGATTCGTCCGTTGACTGAAAAGTCTAATTTAGTCAAAAGTTAAAATTCTTAACACTTACCCGTAGACAGCCGCGGCGCCCGCGATGGCCCCGCCGCACTGCGCGGCGACGTACAGCGCGGTGCGCAGCGGCGTCACGCGCCGGCGCAAGCACAGCGCCACCGACACGCCGGGGCTCACGTGTGCACCTGCCATATAAACAAATCAATATTCATTTAAATATCAAAAGAAATACCTTGGAAGTGCAACCTTTCAATTCGGAAGGTTGAAGAGCAAAGTGGCAGAACGCAGAAACATATTCATGGTGTTGGAACGAGAAACAAAACTATTAATAGATATTCGATTTTTTTATTGAAGCACAGACAGCAGCAAAACATAAGATTGTCTGTCGTAGCAGCTTGCTACGACTGTTTTGTGTTCGTAGACGTCGTAGTACTTCTTGCTTCTCGTCGTAGTACTTTTCTGAGAAGGTTTTTCATGTCTCAAAATTAGTGTTAGAAAACTTTACAAAGTATCTCTAGCTCTACTTGTACACAAAGTAATCCCAGCAAAAAGGTCTACAGAAGGATAGACATTCAGATCGATTTACCTTATATCAAAAGATTTGTATCAAAAGGTGGATCGAATAATACAGAGGCCTAACAGTAACATCCGGTGCAGTCCTTTGTTATGTGTACGTCTAAAGGCGGGTTGTTTTTCATCAAAAATCAGGTAGCATCATAATAGGGTGGTGACGACGGTATGTTATACGCGGCGGCGGCATTGGAATAGCAAATGTTTTCGCCCAAATCCAGGCAGTTTAGTATGCAGCGCGAACAACACTGCCGTGACAAGAATTGTGCAAGTATTACTAAATTGGTTTTTATGGAAAAAAGTTTATATTCGGTGATTAGTTTTATAGGCCTGTGTGGCAATATGGCGAATGTTTTATGATCCACATTTTATGATTCTGCCTGCTACAGCCTCCTAACGTATGTATAGCTGCAGCAAAAATAAATATCAATATGGTGTCCCCAGCAAGAGCGCACATTTTTATATAAAAATAAAATAACTTCCTACCTATTTTTTGAGCAAGCTGTGATATTTTTATTGCATTGTGAAGTAGACATGTTGCGATTAAGTATGTAATAAAAGCACGTGTCGTCCAGCGGGGCTACCGGCTAAAACCAATGAAGATAATGTTAACTGTAAGTAATAATGTACCTCCTAACGTACCTACTGTAGTCGTGTAGACATCACTTCCCTATACATAAGTAGTTAAGTACTCAATTATTTCAAAGTCTGTTTAAAAACAAAACGATAAGGTATATTTTGATCATTTTACGTACACTTACATGCCTAGGTATTCTTTTATTGATATTCAATAAAAACAACAACATGAACAAAGAAAATAACAGCTATCAATGCAAACAGAGCAAGCAACACCAGAATTAACATTTGCAACCTAATCGAAGCTGAATTATTTATACGGACTAAATGTCACGTGGAGAAAAATAGCCAACAGCTTCCAACGAGGTCGGACAGGCTGTCGGAAAATGTATCTTATCCCTAATAGGTTAGAGTTCACGACCTATAAAGGAACCCTCATTTTCCGTTATCTCGGAAAACATTGCGCCTGGGGCCGGTTTAGGAAGCTCCTGATATCCGATAGTAGACGGTGTTCTTTATTCCTGTGGTACCTATACAGGGTGTTTCATGAATTTTCTTATTTTTTATTTAAGTATTTATTCTTATTTTTTATATTATATTTTATTTTACATTTGCGTCGGTTTTCCAAAAATTCCAAAATGCATATAGACTATTGTTTTCGATGATCCCCTTAATGGTCAAAAGCAAAACATAATTTAGGTCTAGGGCCACTATGCAGTTAACATGAAAAGAAAAAAAAAGAAAAAAGTGGCGGGTTAATAATAATTCGGGGTTGTATGCATGGTACCTTTTATTTTTGTAACACGTTGTATAATAGTGACAATAATAATTTTCCTAAACTTGAATTTTCGCCATCATAAATTCCAATTTGTTATGTTAGGTAGGTACTTAAAAAGTATTGTACCTTTAGTAAGTAAATAAACAGTTTGTATTAGTCATACTATACACGGGTAAGTAAACATTAGTTTGTTTTGTTTGACCTTGTTACTCGAGCTAACAACGACTAGAATTTTACTTCAACAGCGTTGTTTGTACACAAAAGTACTGGGAAAAGTAATTCGTTTCTTCTCTGTTCCGAAACACAAAACACTAGTCACTTAATCTGTGTTATTAGGGAGGGAGAACACAGTCCTTTCCTTTAGTACAGTACACTTCACGGCAGTTTGCCTGGCTCCGCGTCTCCGCGATGACAAATGCAGCTGCTCTGTCTATCTGTCTGTGTTTAATGCAGTTTCCAAGAATCTTATATTCATATTAAGTTTCCAATCGTGTGAATGTAAAGGTCAGCTACACTTTAAAATACATTAAAAAAACTAAGCGAAACGTTCATCATTATTGTATTCGTATAATTAAAATGAAACTAATAGAAAACTTATAATTACTTATTGATTTATTGCAAACATATGTAGCGTACATACAAGATGAAATCTTAATAAGCACTTGTTTATAACAAATAGATGCACCCTCCAAGGGTATGACAATTTAATTAAGTGCTTTCTCTTAGCAATTTTTTTAACTTTAAGTAAGTAAGTAGGTATATATTATTTACTTATTATAGTGTCGCAAATATACGGTAGATAACGTACAAAGTAAGTTTTGTAGTACAAAGACTTAGGTAGAAAGGGTAAAATTTAAAAATAATATTTTTGCTTTCTAAAGGTAATAGATTGCCTGATAGCAAAAAAATAATTTAACCGCATCTAGGAAGTAAATGGTCAAAAGTTTTTACTGTTCGTAAGTTGTCGAAAAAATAAAAAAATACCTACTTATTTGTGTTGGTTTTTGCCTTCAATTACACTATTTAAATTTTATTGATAATTATTATAATATTAATTTTATTATTTAAATATTATTGATGTGGAATGCAATGATCCAATTCGACACCATCTCCCCAAAAGCTCGTTATAAGTTTACCTACACACTTCAATATAAGTAGGTACAGTGGTACCTAGGTATATTGATTCATGAAATCGGCTAAATAATATACATATTATATTATAAGTACCTTTATTAGATATTTTTTTCGTAATTATACAGATTACCGAAACGTAATAAATAATAATTAAGTCACTATCGTAAGTGATGTTACGCTATTTTCTCAAAAAAATATACCAAAAATGAAAATTATCAACAACAAATAATAAAAATAAATGCCGACGCATCAAAATTTTACACACAATAAATATGAACACTGTTTGGTTTTTAACACCTTTTTATAATGGCAATAAAGTAAGTTTATCGCTTCCAAGTTCCAACCAAGTTATAACACAGAAGGCACTCATAATTTATTCACGTGTTTGAAAAAATACCTTTGAATTTGAGCCAAGTGTGAGGCAATAAAAATATTAAATGATAAATAGGTAAGTGCCTAATTGGGTTTAATGTTGATTTTAAGGCTAAGGAAGCACAGATGAAAGCATAAAACAACCTTCATATTAGGAAAGGACCTAAGTTCTTAAATCTTTGCAAAAATATCACTTGCGAAAGCCTCGCCATAGAAAGGAGATGTTCCATTTTTGTATGGAGGCTGGGCCCATTTGGGTAACCCGTGGCCTACGGTCATAAAATTGTATTTTATGGAAAGAGAACATAAAAAGGAACCTGTCCATGTATGAATATTTTTTTTAACCTGCAAACATTTATTTTTTATTTTTAAAGTTGGATAGTTAAAGTTAATAAAACAACAACCCTAAACGTTTTTCTACCTCGATCGATTTTTTACTGTCATATGTCACATTGATGCTGTCAGATGTCAAATAAAATGACAAATGACATATCAACAGCCAATGTAGTCATTTTAATAGAAATAAAAATGCAGCCGCACAAAATGGATTTTCAGGATTAAATCAACAGTAAAAACTTGTAACAAGGATTAGAATTTATTGATTTATGTACTCGGAAGAGTAAAATTAATAGTAACACACTTTCATTTTAAAGCTAAAACATTATATTAAGAAATACATGATGAAGAGCACCATTATTCAAGTTTTTAAATATTTTTTTATTTATGTTTGCAGGGATTAATATTTTTTTTCTTTTTGGGAACCTTGTCCTACGAAAAGAAATCTATGAGAAAAAAAATTATGGGTGTAGGATTTTTTTTAAAAAGTGAACCCAGGAAAGAACGTCTCCTTTAACTCACATTAGGGGTATCGACTGTCTAGTCTAGTCACTATAGACTACTTACAGCCAGTTGCAAG
Source organism: Agriphila straminella (assembly GCA_950108535.1). NCBI lineage: Eukaryota > Metazoa > Arthropoda > Insecta > Lepidoptera > Crambidae > Agriphila > Agriphila straminella. The sequence continues at coordinate 3,575,846 of OX467306.1, read as the reverse complement.
AACGATCTTTAAAGTTAATGCTTCATTAAATGTATCGCCATCTTTTTCTTCTTTTAAAAGAAGTAAAGGACGGTGATACCTTTAATGACGCATTAACTTTAAAGATCATTCTTACAACTGACTGTTAGTGTATCTATTTAGTCATTAGTGGAAATTAGGGCGAGCTTGACGGCCGGCGGGCCGCCCAAAATAGGCGCAATAGACGTGGAGTTGCGGAAACCGCCCGTATAGTAATATAAGTACTTTGTTGTAATTATCTGGTAACGATATATTCAAGTTTGTAAATATCGTTACTTAAGGCTGTTACATCTGATAAGTTTCTTGCGCCCGTTCTTCTTGTCAGCTAAAAAAATCTGGAAAATATAGACGATTCAAAAGTACTTAATAATTAAGTTTATTTGAATAAAGCTTACTTTGACTTTGACTTTGAGTTTGATAGAAGTACGGGCGAGCTGGGGCAGGCCGGAGATTTACCTGTTTACGACACGGTGTTGAAGTAGGGAGTATTGGTGAGTGAGTTATCATGGAGTTCGTGGGACATGACATGAAATTAAGTATTTAGGGATATCTGTATTTAATTGGTTAAGCTACAATGATAGAGGTATCAATAACAACGGCTTTCATTGACTTAAGTTTTGTCATGATTATGTGATAAAATTTTCACTTTTTTCTACTCCAAAACGGAACTCACTACAGGAAAACAACACTGTAGTTTTGTCTCGCTTAAATTTCCTATAAAACGGGGGTTATTTCCCTAGAGAGCAGTATAGTGATCCAATTCCAATATAAAATTTTGCTGTAAAGAAACTGAACTCATGTAGAGAAAGAAACTTGCATCAGTAACTTTTGAAAGCTGAACCGTAAAAGCACAGTAGGGAAATTACTTATCTTAGGCTTGTAGGCATTTTCATATATTTTTTTATACAGGGTGTCCCAAAACTTTGCCACACAGAGGGAAAGTACCTTAAATATTGAAGATAGGGAATTTTACTGAAAGAAGACTTCATTTTGATTTTTAAAAAATAATTGGAACTGCACCAAATTAGAAAAAAAAAATACGATACCAATCGAAAGGTCTACTCATTAAGATTATTTTTTGTAAAGTAACAAAGCATCTTAAACAAAAGGAAGACCATGAAATTTAACATTTAAAATTTTATTTTTACGTATTTTGTCAATTTGTATGGGAATTAATGCGATTTTTTTAAATCTTTGAACGCAGTTAGCATTATTTTTTAAAACAAAACGAAGTCTTCTTTCAGTAAAATTTCCTATATTCAATATTTAAGGTACTTTCCCTTCATGTGGCAAAGTTATGGGACACCCTGTATATTTTCCTATAATTATCTAATTTTAGGATAGGTAACTAAAGCTCAATGTTTTTTACTTATACGAATAAAAAATCAGAAATCAGCCCGACTTTTTGGCTAAGATGCATCGGCCGTGACCGTACTGTAATTATAATTTAGTACAAAAGCAAGTGTTAAATAAGTACAATCAGACACAACCCCTCTTCCACGTGGTAAAACTGGATAGTCAAACTAGTTTGTATAACAGGAATAACTTTCCAGATAGTCATATTGTAACAAATTCCCGTCCATCGAAAATGTACAGGCACCCTAATGTCGCAAGCAAGAGTTGTATCGTCAAAATTAGTTCAATTGTAAATTAGAGGCAGGCGACACTTCGCATCATTTTTAATACTCGATAATTTAAACTGTCGCTGTTGAAGCGACACAAAGGAAGGGGTGACCGCACGTGGTCTGTTATAATATTGCCGTTTAATGTGCCGGAACATATCAACTTCATAAACACTGAATAAAATGTTTGATACACTTTATGCATGGAGCTGTTACAACTATTATTTAATCTGTGCTCTCCCGAAAGGGAACTTTATCTGAGTAACCCCATTTCATAATCAATTCCGTATTGGTTTTAGGAAAATGTCTGTATTTTAGAAGAAAGAATATGTGTATCTATTTAAAATATTTTACAACCATGAAAGCGAATAAAATAAAATTTTCTTTATTCGAACAGCGGCAGCGTGTTACAGAGTGAATTTTATTAGTCTGCTCCCATAAAAGGTTTCCCTATGTAATGAGAGACAGGCTTCTCATTGAAAATAGCAGAATAATATTGCCGTTAACAAAATTGAATTATACGAACATAATACAAACAACGCAACTCTACAAAAACGGTGCTGACAGATCGAGCGAAAGTCTAAATTTTTCATTTCCATTTCTGTATTTTTGAGTTTGAGGTTAAAAGTTACTTTATTCGTTGTGGCAAAAGTTACATTCACAGAGAGTAACTTTTCGCAACGTGTTAAAAAGCTTCTGAGCCTACAGCTAACCTCTAAATCAAACTCGTGCAACATGTCCACCGCAAGCGTACTTGAAGCGTTAAAAAACGCTAACTTTCGCCGGCGCGCCCGCCGACCCTCGGTAAAAAGGAACGCATAATTGTGAACATCTGCCCGGCCTGTAACTCATCCGGACCGAGTGGAGATAAATTACGGAATGACGGCTAGAGGGTTGTGTGTTATCTGCGGCTAGGGTTAATTGGGCTAGGCTGTGGTCGTCGGAGCCATTAACGCACCTTGCGGTGGAAAATGACAGGTTGAGTTATAATGATTACTTAGATCCAGCGTTAGTTGATTACAGAGACCGACCGAAATCGACCGAAGGAATTGACCCTTCTTGCCTGAAGTACAGTTGAGATCAGACGATGACGTTCGTTTTGCTTTGAGACATTTAAACTTTACTATCTGTACTGACGAATTGCATAAATTGACAAGTTAAGTAAAGTGACGAGTTATAGAAACTGACAAAAAAGGAAACTGACCCATTGACGAATTTCGCGAAACTGACGAATGAGGTAAACTGAAAAGTTTGAGAAACTGGCTAGTTAGGGAAACTGACGAACCATAATAAAGTCAATCTCATAAAAAGTTTAATCACATAATCAAATCAGTCCTTTCCGGGCTGGCCTGTGCATCCGAGGGCCCATTTAGATACTTTTGATTTTCCATTCAAACATACCATGGGAATGTTTCAAATAAAAAAACTACCAAAAGCCGTTGAAACGAATTACTTATCGTCTCCAAAACCATCTTACAGTAAGTACAATACGGACTTTTTTCTACAATACTAAACGAGATACGTTTCTCGACAAGGGCAAGCATTTGAAAGGAAAATTTACTACCTGTCAGATTTCGACTGACTCTACGTAACGTAGGTAAGACTATTTCAAAAGTCCTTTTATTCCTTCATAATATACGGGATATTGTAGACAATCATTACAAAAGACACAACTATATCTTATTATGCGTTATTCGAATTATTTATTTATTCAATGTTTTAACCGCTTACCAAACTAAGTACTATTGTTAAAATATTAATACTTATTAAATATTAATATTATTTTCACTAGGTTTTCATTTTCGGTTGTTTACCTTGGACTTGCAAAGTCAGCGCTGCTACTAAAATAATTAAATTTTCTACGAAATGAGGAGCTTTACATAACTACACGGTATGGCGGCTCTACCTTTTAGCTCATTAACAGTAATAAACAACATGTTTTTGTCGGTGTATATTTTTTACAACTCTCATTTTATATTTTTGTAGCCCATAGTAAAAGGTAATGGAGAGTGCAATTATTCAACCGAAAAACTAAATTATGATTTTCTGCTACGAATTTTGGTCATGACAAAAAAGTTTATAAGCTTTTATGCAATCTCTTTTGTTTTTTGTTAATGTTAGTTGTTATTATACGTTATCTTTAATTAAAACATCTATTATCATCTCATCAGCAGTATGAGTATAAAACGAAACTTGTGATTTAGCACCAATAAATTAAATAAATAAGCGTCAAGCCCACACAGCTGCCTTTGCATGTTTTAAATCTATGTGTTATTTTTATTTCTCCACGCCGTTGCAGACAGGTACTTTTAAACCTGTCTGTTGAACCTCGTGGGAACATTGCGAATCAAGAATCGTTAAAGAGCTTATTTTGTTGTTTTCTACCAAACCAGTCTCCACTTGAAACCTAGAACTTGATTAAAAAAATATCATATTTTTTCCACATTCCATAGCAGACATGGTGCATACTGTTCCGCATCAAACTTAGGTAGGGTAGGTATCCTGTGTTAGGTACATAACTTGTATATATGGTAAAATAAAAAAGGACTATTAGAATTTAAACTAGGTACTCTACTCCTACAACCAGAAGAACAGAATCAAGCAGATGACTTAGATAACTCGTCATACCTACGCTAAAATTGCAGATGGAATGGGGTCAATTTGAACTTACCGGAAATTTTAGCAAAGCACAATGTCAAGGTTGCGATGGCGCACCCTGAGGCTAGGGCCGTGGCCAGCAGCACGGCGGAGGCGGACGCGCCCACCCCCGCGCCCCCCGCCGCCCCGCAAACTATGAACACGTACAAGAACGAGGCCGCACACTCCGCCACCACTGCCTTCCACAGGGACAAAGTCCTCACTTCCATCCTCGCGGGCACCCTGCCCGGCAGCACCGCATCACCGTTCGCATTCGCATTACTACGTAAACACTCCAACTTTTCAAACAAAGTAACTATGTGCTGCTCTAAATTGTCATCGGGAATATTGAACGTTTGCTCACCCATTTTAGGAATTTAAAATAAAAATTAGAAAAAAAGAACTGTCAACATTTTTTTTTTCGAAAAACGCGCGCGAAACTTGATGGCTCCGGGATCGGTATCGGACAGCCACCCACGCGCGCCGACGAGCTAGTTGGCTGTGAGCCCCGAGCCGAGCCGGCCTGCCGCGTGAATGAACGGGACTGAATGGGTGAGCGGGGGCCGCGCTCTCGTCCCGACCCGACACTTGTTACTCCGCCCGGCGCCCCCGGGACCTGCACTCGCCGAGGGCGTAATCAATTCATGGTACAGTGATGGTACAATAGAACTTAATTAGGTAAACATTCTCGCATTGCACTTTAGCATCATCGTTAAAAAATACTGTGGACAATAACGTGGCTTGTTATCTGCATCTGGTTAAGAAATAATGGCCGCCACAAATCAAACGCATTCAGATCGAAGAACATAAACGGTGCACGTCGCCTAAATTTTTTTTCTCTACTTTACATAGGTAGGTACCATGAAGAGAAAAATAATACATCTATAGGGACTTACCAGGCAAACACTTTCTAGAGAAAAACTGCATTGCAAACGCAATAAAGCTCCAGACTAGAACAACATGAAAAACATAACGTAGTACTTTGCTTGTTTGTTGTGTGTTTTTCCGAAATCCAAAACTCAAATAAAGCGGAAATGCGAAAATTCATGTTTGATTTTTCATAATCTGTCGATTGATCAAATTGGCAATCCTGCAAAACATCTTATTTTTTTCAATTTTTTCTGATTTTGCTACAAACAAATCAATTAAAGAAATCAATTTCCACTTGAATTGGCATCTGAAGATGACCTAATTAAATCCTTGTTTGCGATATATCACTTACGATGTTAAAAGTTTCGCATGAAAACTATTTTCTTTCAGGACCAACTCTCAAACAATATCTACCCAGCAGTATTTCCCATTGCCCTTAAAAATTATAAAATAATTACTTTCATAATTAATTTTCTCCGGTAGCTTTTCTTAGCAGTTGCGGGGCTGAAGCACACAAAACATTATTAAAGTTGTAGTATCCCAAAGGCTCCGAAGCCTAGACGATCCCATCACGAGTCGCGAGTGCATTTTAAAGCTCGTGAAAAATATATTTCAGTAATAAATGCAAGACGGCCGCTTTGATGTTGGTCGTTAAACTTTCAGTACCTTACACTGCCAGTTAGGAGAAACGATGCAAAAAAATTAATGATTGATGGGATGGGTTGGGTGGTACTGGTAATGACTCTCATCCCACGAATGTTGGTGCAGCATTTGCTCGGTTGAGTAGTTTGGACAAGAGTTTCTTGATTAGTATGATCATCACCAAAATTTACTAGGAAAATTCCCCAAGTAGAAATTCAACCTACGCGCTATTAGTTTATTCTGTGCTACGCGTTTCTATCCGCTAATGGTTTATCATTCATTAATGTTTGTGCCTCCAGACTGCATTATAGGTAAAGTAAAACTACATAGAAGTACCTCCTACTTAAGCTACTAATTTATTATTGAAAATTGCAGTGAATTCCCAACTCGAGCGAAAGTAAACGTACTTAGTCATATTTCACAGCAAACCAGCTTTGACATTATTCTATACTAGCTGTGGTGCCCGGCTTCGCTCAGGGAGTAGTATAAGGTTACTTAATATAACTGAAAAAATATATTAGAAAAAATCGACTCACCCGTAGCAGCTCAGACGGGACTCGAACCCGCACCCTTAGGATTCCGGCCCAATGCATTAACCAATTAATGCTACCGAGTCGCTAGTGGGAGTGGCGAAATTTTCTAATACTTTTTACGTTTTCGCTGTAAGCCAGCGTTATTTCATAATGTGAAGAATTACCTTCAACATTCGAATTTCGAATGCAACATCTTTACAGACAATCAATTAAGATGAAACAGCTATATATTGACTTTTTAGATTTTAGCATTCACAATGCTATTTTTATATTATTAAGTTACTTAATATATAAAAATAGCATTTATTTTTATATATTAAGTTACTTAATATATAAAAATGGCATTGTGAATGCTAAAATCTAAAAATTCAGTAGTATAAGGAATTGTGTTTTCCTGACTTTTCCATCTATGTTTTTTGCGCTTTGTCATTATATTGTAGGTAGTTATTAGGAAGTAAAACCACAGAATATATATTAGTACTAACGTAAAACATCCATAAAAAAGTCTATTCGTTTAATGTATGCAGTACGTTAGATAGCTGACACTTAGGTACCTACTAACATTTGCATGCCTACAGACTTAAGGCAGAATATTGTTGAAACTTTATTAAAAACATTGTCACCAATCTCAATGTAATGTACACAATATTGTGCAAATAAATATTCTGATTTCTGTACTTACACAATTATACAACGTGTTACAAAAATCCTAATGCCGAATATGGTAGATAGGGACCCATCAAACTGAACAACTTTTACTATGGCACCAATTCTGAAATCGCGAAAAAAATATCTGTTTCATTCAAAAATTAATATCAAAAATTATGGAACAGCTTATTTTTTTTCGTGATTTCAGAGTTGGTCCCATAGTAAAATATGTTCAGTTTGATGTGGTCCCTAACTAGTAACTACCATATTATTATGACACGTTGTATATAGTTAGTACTTACCTACGCTACGGCAGTACCTACTCAGTACTGGTACCTACTTAGTACGTAGGTAGTAGTAGATTTTCTTTTTTGAATAAACGCAGACTCCTATTCGAATGATTGAATTTGTTGACCTTTACGTGTTGAGTGTTTGCGAGGGTCCAACGCCTGCTTAAACAAATCTTACGTATTTTTGTAGGTTCAATCAATCTTTACGTATTCTGTCACGAAAATACGAATAAGTACTTTTTACCCGACTGCAAAGAAAGGGTTATGTTTTTCGCGCGTATCTCGTATTCTGTGGTGCTTGTCCAGCATCGCTCCTAGACGATCAAAATGTGATTGACAAGCAATGCAATGTAAATGATTGACAAGCAATTTTGATCGTTTAGGGGGGTCCATATGACATTCACAAGTGCTTGTAATTACAAGCACTTCTAGGTTTAGGCTGTTACAATTGTAACAGCCTAAACCTAGACTGAATAAATTATTTTTGAATTTTGAAATTTTGAATCAAACTGAACAACGCGCAACGTTTACTAACTTTGAAATCGCGAAAAAAAATCAGCTGTTTCACACATTTTGATATTTTCGTTATTATTTTTGTATGAAACAGCTGATTTATTTTTTGCAATTTCAGAGTTGGTCCCTAGTAAAAGTTGTTCAGTTTGATGGTCCCTATGTACTTATGTAAGTATTTTTTTTATATTTCATATATACTAATTGCAGTTCACACATGTACGGTCAGCAACGAAAGTTGCTTAACACTTTAGTACTTTGGCATAGTAACTTTTTTGACTAATGTTTCAAACATTTCAAAACATCTGTCAAAATTGTTGCTATGATAAAGTTCTAAAGTGACAAGCGACTTTCGTTGCTGACCGTACCATGTTCGGCTTTATAAGGCTATTACTAAACAACCTGTATGCCCCTATACGATTACATAATTTCTAGTAAACTACGGAGCGATATTTAGGATGAAAATCCACCGTTCGTTACAATTACTTAAGATGTCTAAAAAAAAACAAATAGGCCGATTTTTTATACTTAGGTAGGAATAAGTTATCCCTTAGTAATAGATCACAGGATTCACAGGTCACAGTTCTCGTGCTATACTTACACGGCTTGAAAGGGCATTGAAAATAAAACTAGATACCTATTTATATACATTACATATATACATAATACATACTCACGCTTGTTTCCCATGGGGGTAGGCAGAGACTATGGATCGCCACCTGCTACGATCCTTGCACACTTCTTTCGCTTCATTAACTTCCATCAATCTTTTCATACATGCCCTGCGGTTTTTGTCACTACGTAGGTACACCAGCCTTTTTTATTAAAACCTCTATTTGGTCCGCGTAGGTTTTTCTGGGACGCCCTTGCGCAATCGTTCCTTCCATATTCGCATAATATAATATCTCTTTCGTGATTCGCCTTTCATTCATCCTCTTTAAGTGACCAAACCACCGGAGCATTCCTTTCTCGATTCTTGTCACTATATTATCATCTTTCAGACCACACCTTTCACGAATCACATCATTGCTCACTCTGTCACTCAATTTGATTGACTCCACATGTTTTCCTCAACGAACGCATCTCTACCGCATTTATTCTGGCTTTCATCTATCAAGATTCATCACGTGTCGGCGATTACTAATTTGTTGAGTAGGTAGGTACTCCGTAATGTTATGAATAGCCATTCACGCCTTTGCAGATACGATTTGGCTACTAAGTGCCTCTTTAGATTATTCAAAAAAAAAATGTTTAATGAAAGCCCAAAATATTGTAATTTTAATTTTATTATTGTCTTCCTAATTAGGTACCAAAAATTATTATATGACTCGCGCCATCTATTAAAAAAATATAATAATATGACTCGACTCGTGCCGTGCCAGCCATCTATTGAAATATATACTAACTAATCATGAATGACATCTAGCGACCTCTATTGGGCAGTAGCATAAACCTTGAAAAGCAGACCCACAGGACAAAGAAAAAAGTGAGCAGACAACAGCAAATAAAATGCACTAGTGCCACAGAATATATAATAGTACTAACGCTAGTGCAGAAAATAAAATACTAAATTTTTAACCGACATTAATTACTATAAATTAAATATAAACATCAGAAATAATGCAGTCTATGTAGGCTTGCCATCACCTTAATTACGGACTATGGACAAACATTTCAAAAACCCCGGACACTTGAGTGAATTAGAGAATTTTACCCGGACGCACTTGCCTGTCTATAGCAAAAAAAACAGCTGCGCAGCGCGATTTTCAGTTAGTTTCATCCACTTATCTCGAAATCTTGACTGTCTTTAGTAAAAAAAAACGGCTGCGCAGTGCATTTTTTAGTTAGTTTCATCTACTAATCTTGTAATCTTGCCTGACTTTAGTAAAAAAAACCGATATTTTTTTATTCCAATGATTTAAGTAATCTTGCCTGTATATAGTAAAAAAACGCAGGTTTATATCCACTTATTTTATAATCTTGGTAAACATAAAAGGGCCGCGCAGCGCGATTTTTAGTCAGTTCATCCTCCGTTGGGGACCATCATCAGTTGGGGCCCCTAGGTTGGCTGGGCCCCTAGGCCAGGGGGCTTACCATCAGCAAATAAGAAACCGTTCAGTTCAAAAGCAGGGCTTAAACAGGACTGCTGCCTGCTTTCATACTAACCGTTGAGGTCATATTTCGAAAAAGTAAGGCAGTTCAATCTAAGCCCTGCTATAAGAGCTCATAGTGAGGCCCCAGGGGCCCTACCGCCTAACTCAAAGCTTTAGCCAGCCTGCCTAGCATGACCGATTTATATCGCGTGATATAGCATTTTATCGACACTCAACTGTCAAACTCCTTTTTGACAGTTAAACGTGATAAAACGCTATATCACGCGATATAAATCGGTCATGCTAGGCAGGCAGAGCGATAGCAATGCTCTGTCCGTCCTTGTCATATCATAACACGATGACAAGAACGGCAGTGCACTGACGTCATAAACCAAAGCCAGAGTCAAAGCGATAGAGTTAGGCGGTAGACCCGCAGGGCCTTGTAAGCCTAGGCGGAAATCCGGGCCTGAAAATGGCGCCAAAAACTCCCACAATTATTACATTCATGAAACTACATGGTTGCATTCAGAACGTTCGAGCGTCGGTTGTTTGGTTGTTTTTTAACTCGCTCTAAGGTTTGCCTGCCTAGCATGACCGATTTATATCGCGTGATATAGCGTTTTATCACGTTTAAATGTCAAAAAGACAAAGGAATTTGACAGTTGAGTGTCGATAAAATGCTATATCACGCGATATAAATCGGTCATGCTAGGCAGGTTGGAACGACTAAGAACTTTAAATGTCAATGTTAATACAAATTCTTCATTTTCCATTTGGAATACGAATAATTTAAACTTTTCTTTATACTAAATCAAATAAAATTCGTTTTTTGAGGATCAACCATGATTATTTTAAAAATTAGACTTATCAACATCAAAAATACAAAATAATGTCAAATGACATTGACTTTTTTTCTATAGACAAACGTCAGAGCGTTTTACAACCATCATTTTTGATGGTTGTTTGGTTGCAACGCTCAGGGGGCTTACCATCAGCAAATAAGAAACCATTCAGTTCAAAAGCAGGCCGTAAAAAAGACTGCTTAAGGCCTGCTTTCATACTAACCGTTGAGATCATGGTACGAAAAAGTAAGGCCGTTCAATATAAGTCCTGCTATAAGAGCTCATAGTAAGGCCCCTGACGTTTGGAACGACACGGTTGTGTCAACCGAACGTCACGCTCAAATGTTTGGAACGCCGTTAGAGCGTTCGGTTGTGGTTAGGTTGCACTCGGAGTGTAGGTTTGGAACGCGCCTCATCGCTTGATACATGTAAACAGCCCATTAACGACCTGTGTCTGTGGTTTTGACAGCAAAAGTCAGCAAACTGACAACACAAGGCAAATTCCATTTCCATAGAGTAAAATAATAGCGTAGCGTAATGGTGGTGTGTAATAAAAGCGAGCATTGACTGATTGATTCTATTTTTGTTTGTATTTTATTAACTGTTAATTAGTGGTAATTGAATTTTGAGTGCAGTGGCTGCGGCCATATCATGCTTTCTTATGTCGGGTGTAGCTAAAACTCCAGTGTCGGTTGAGGAGGGTGGAAATCTGTGTAGAAAACGGTCCCTTCCTACGAACGATCAGTGCAATAATAAAAGATCGAAATCCGACGTTATGAGTGCCAACGAGAAGAAATCTAACTTCTCAATGTTAACATCTAATTCTAATGGTACTGTAATGATGATGGCGAAACCCGGTGCATCAGCTAAAAAACTGGTGATAAAGAATTTCAAAAGTATGTTTACGATTTTACTCTTCATAATGTCGTAGCTAACCTCAATGTCAGTCAGAAGGTAATTAGTGCTTGTTTGTTGCAGGTAAACCGAATCTTCCAGAAAATTACCAAGAGACGACATGGAGCAAGTTGAGAGAAGCTGTGATAGCCATCCAAACCTCCAAAGCCATTGCCTACTCTTTAGAAGAGCTCTATCAGGCCGTAGAAAATATGTGTAGTCATAAGGTAAAAAAACATTACCTGGTTCTCAGTCAATTTATTGGTAAAACTGTACATTAAGGGAGGGGGGATGAAGGGGTCACCCCCTGGAACCCTCCACCCTTGAAGCAAGCCCTTGGTTTCGGAGATACTCATGGTGGCAGGCACGTATCCAGAGGGGGGGATAGTTGGGATTTATCCCCCCCAAAATCCGGAACACACAACAGGACTAATTCAAATTTAGCGGGCGAGTCACTCTCCGGTTTGCAGGATCCAGTTGCCTGAAATTAAAAGTCTGACTACGTGCCTGCATGGTGGAAGGTTGAGGTTATGTCTGTACCAGTGGTAAACCTAACCTTATAGGAGGGGGGGAGGGGTACAACTTCCTCCTCCAATTTACATCTGCCAGAGATGCGTAGTTTTTGAGAAATAGATTTTTTGTAAATATAACCTCAAAACCAAAAAAAGTTGTTTCTGGCGCTTCGCCATTTAGTTTCAGTAAAAAATTATGAATCTCCAGACCAGCGGCCCTTTCTAGAAATTTAGATTAATAATTTATAAACAAGTCTCTGCCCACCAGCGACTTCGTCCACGTGGACCCTAGGGAACCTTTTTACCAGGATAAAGTATCCTGTTTTAATCCAGGTTATAAACTGTCTGTGTGCCAAAAGGGCTTGAACCTCTTAGTATAAGAGGCTGGCATAGTGGTAATCAAATTGTTAGATTTTTGATGGCGATTTCGGAAATAGTGTCTGTTTGGAAACAGAACCGTCTTGGGCTTCGTACTCGATTACCTTTTTTGAAATGTTGACGGCACAGTAACATTTTAGTGCGACTGAAATATATATCAAGTCAAGATAGTCGCACCATAATTTCATATAACAGTGCCGTAAACTTGACAAATACGATGATCAAGCACAAATCCCACGACGGTTCTCTTTCCGAACAGACTCTACAGAGCATGAAACCTGTCATCTAAAAAGAACAGCAATTGAAAAGTCTGAGAAATATAAGTCTTGAACTAATCATACACACAATTATTTTGAGTAATAGATGGCGTCACAGTTATATGTGAACCTCACCAATCTGGTGGAAGCCCATGTGAAGGCAAATATCGAACAATTCCTGTCGGAGAGCATGGATCGTCAAGTGTTCCTCAAGCGCATGGATGACTGCTGGAGAGCTCACTGCCGCCAGATGATTATGATACGAAGCATCTTTCTCTACCTCGACCGAACATATGTACTCCAAAATCCTAGTATACACTCAATATGGTAAGACTTTTAGTCTGTAAGTATTTACATAATTTATTTAGTCACACTATCAAACAACAATAGTCCTAATAAGCAAGTGTAGTTGATTGATCTTTATCAATCAATACTTGAAAAATACCAAGATGTTTAGAAAAAAAATAAAATAATTTCTTAAAGGTCTTCATATTTTTCAAATGTGTATGCCTAGAAATAACCAATAAATATATTATTTTTGTACCAAGTTCTTCTAAAAACCAGAAGGCTATTAACTATGACCATAGTTGCCTAATTGATCTTAGGAACTGATATAATTCTCTACAGGTCCCAAAGATGAAGTGTTCTTAATAAGCTGCTTGCTCATACCTGTGGTAGTCATATCATTGATAGCTTACTTATGTTGTCCAAGTTTGATATATGTCATTTATTCACTAACACCTAACACATTTGGAACAATCATAAAAAAGTACTTGAAGTTTTGTTTAGAAAGATTCTTTCTGCAGCTTGGCTCGATTATAGAACTGTCATAAAAGTGCAATAATATTAATCTTGTGACAGGGACATGGGTCTGGATCTGTTCCGACATCACATAGCAATGAATACACTGGTGCAGACGCGCACGGTGGACGGGCTACTGCTGCTCATTGAGAAGGAGCGGGGTGGAGATGCCGTCGACATCTCACTGCTCAAGAGCCTACTCAGAATGCTCTCTGACCTGCAGATTTACCAGGATGCCTTTGAGCAGAAGTAAGTCACCTACTTATTCTATAATCAAAAGTTATTTAATTTCCTGTTTTTCCTAGCAATGCATAGCAAACGATGTTTTTAGTTAAATATGTAGAGTTTCAGTCACATCAAAATAAATTATTTCATTGAAAGAATTATTGAAATTGGACCAAAAAAGACGAAGATAGAGCGATTTTCGTGTCGCATTCTCAAAAACACTCCCCAATTCACGATTGGCTGATGACGTCATCAGCCACGTGCGCCGCGCCGCTTAGCGGCGCGGCAGGTGTTTGTTCGGGCGATCGTGGCACGTGACGTCATCGCATGATCCGCAAGGGCCGGCCGTGTTTTTGAAACTCACTTTTTAAATCATTAATAATAGGGATTTTGACTATTTTTTTTATTTTATGATACATAAATTACCTCTCAAAAAAAGAAACATTGGTAAAAGAATTAATTCGCTAGCATGAAAACTGCCCGAGATATCACAGTGTGAAATGCACACAAATGGACTCGATCAAAAACGCTCCATACTAATGGCTTGCACGTTATGACGTCACGCCGTGCAAGTTTGTATGCAACGCATAGGAAATTTGTTCAGCAGCTATATTAAATATTGTGTTTATCAAATTGGTTTCTTCGCCAAATTTGCTATACATTTTACGGACTAATTAAAGGTATCATTTATTTTAATAAATTTTATATTTTTTAAATGGACTTGTCCACCCAACTTTGAAGGGTCATAAAACAAATAATATGCAATATATAAAACCAAGAGGTATACAAGCTACTCTAAATGTTTAATATGTTTACGATTTTTATTAGTATTTCGTTATTTTATTCATTAGTCAACATCCCTATTTTGACATTTCTTGATGGATTTGAGAAATTTAAACAGAGATTTACTCAGATATTGATATTGTATTTGATGTGATATACAAAATTGATATACTTATTCAATTGTCGTGTTGATCCTCATTGTCTACCTTGTTCATAAAATTGTTTACCTAAGAGTGTGTTGTCTTGTACGTTCAAACTATATTCGTAATTTGAAAGAAAGTGACAGATAATAAATTGTTTCATAATGTGGAGAGAAAGGTGACAACATAACATTTAAACAGTGTCTAATTTAAACAGATGTTTTTAAATCTTTTGTAATAACACGGTGTTTTTTTAATCCACATCCATGTGATATAATTATAAACAATTTTATTTCTATTCTTTTTATAAATGTAGATCTCATTGGATGAGCAACATCTTAAAAAATCTTACTTTGCTTCAATGTTCTATTGACTTGGCCATAAGTAATGCAATAAAACTAATGAATATTCGGTGTGTCAGGTTCCTCTTGGCGACGGAACGTCTGTACGCGGCGGAGGGCCAGCGGCTGATGCGCGAGCTGCCGGTGCCGGAGTACCTGGCCCACGTCGAGAAACGGCTCAAGGAGGAGAACGAGCGCCTACTGCACTACCTGGACCACTCTACTAAGTGAGACATTATTACTAACATTTTCCTGTCAATGAAGAAGGTTTACGTTAAAAGCGATATTACAAAAAGTCCGCTTCAGAAAACTCTTTATAAAAGAGGTTACCTGAGGGCCCATTCTAGGGGCTCCTCGGTGCACCTAAAAGGTTCAATGTTGCATGACACTGGGGTGTTAAGGCGATTAGCTTCTTGACAGTGGCGCCCTCACCTTAAATATATGTGTTGCTCGCTAAGTACAGTGAACGGCCCGCTGGGCTTCCACGACAGGGGAATGATATTCAATCAATTTTATACTTAAATGCAAAATAAATAACAGATTTTTGACAGTTTTGTATAACATCATGTGCTGCTTACCAGTGTTGGGCAAAATGTAATTAACTACTAATTAACAATTACAATTACAAATTGTAATTGGCGACTTCAGTTACAAATTACTTGAAATTACTAAAAAGTAATTCAGTTAACAATTACAATTGGTAATTGTAATTGTTAATTGTAATTACCTAACTACCTAACTACTTATATAATTTCTTTTAAAGTTGAGGTAGTATTTTAAATAATACCATGTAGTTTCTGTGGTAGGTAGCGAAACCACTGCTAACGACGCACTGACGCGACGGGTGCGACGAAGAGAGGAGTAGGGATGCGCCAATCCGCAGGCTGATTATCTAAATAGAAACTATTTAGCGACCGGTTTCATTTGACAAACATTGCTACTTTTCTTTGGTATGTTTTTTAGGCCAAAAAGAAGAAGTAATGTATCACATTCGTCTGTCAAATGAGACCGGTCGCTTGGTGGTTTCTGATTGGATAATCAACCCGCCGATCTTTTGAAAGATCGAATTGGCAGGCATACGGTCCGGCAAATTTTCGGATCGGATCGAGACCATACGATTTTTTGCCGGATCGATACAGAACTTGAAAGATAGAATCGCTTGGATCGTATGAATTAAAACGTGGTTTGTTTACGAAAAATAGGTGCTTACTTAGGTTTATTTGTAACGAATCATATCTTTGTTTACATTTTAAACATGGCGGCATCAATCATCATCATTCAAGGTACTTGTTTACAAGTTTTACATGGGTTTTTTCTATTTATTGGGGTCGACAAGCAGTTTCACAATAAGTAATGTTAAGCTAATCTTAAATAGTAGATTTAGTAAATTGTCAAAAAGACCAACACCGTCAACCACAGATTAATGACTTTATTTTTAATGGTTTACTTCATAAAAATCAAAAAATAATTGCGTCCTTACTTATTGGCATCCGATCCGGATCGATTCCCTAAGGATCGGATCGACGGCATGCGATCCGATACAATCCATTACGATTCGAAAAATCGGATCGACGACCCCGGAACGAAAATCCCTAGAGAGGAGAGGTGCACGTGAGGAGGCGCGAGAAGGGATACCTGTGTGCAGTAACAAGCCACACACTCACACACACACACACATGCACTAAAAGCATCGGTTGTGATATGCTGCGTGAGGACAGCAAGCGATCAACATCTCAATTTTATTTATCTTTTATGTACCCCCATAAAAAGTAATTGAGTAATTTTAATTACAAACTAATGTAATTGGAATTACTAGTGATTTATGTAGTTGCATTAAATTAATTCCAATTACATGTAATTTCAATTAAAGTAATTCAATTACTTTTCATCTAATTAGTAATTTAATTACAAAAGTAATTAATTACGCCCAACACTGCTGCTTACTGTACATAATGTATCGAAAATTCAAACGTTGAGATTGAAGCTAAGGTTCTATAGTTTATTTACAAAATATAATCTGTGTAAAATATAATTCGTTGTAGTAGTAGTAGGCAAAAGAGCAAAAAGTGGCCACTTTTGTGGCTTTAATCTCAACGTTTGAATTTTTGGGACATTATGTACTTAGTGAGCAATAAATAATTGTAGTTTATGATACAAGGTTGGTATGGAGGTTTTTAAAACGAGTTGACGTTTTATAAGCCCGAGCCGCAGGCGAGGGTTTATAATCGTCACAAGTTTTAAAAAACCTTAACAACCGTGTGCCATACTACGTTTTTTGATACATTTGCGAGAAAACATTATAGGTACTGCTGAAATTGTAATTTATACATATAATAAAACTGTAAATTCTAAATATTTGTGCGCGAATTACGCAAAAACCGCTTAACGAATTTTGATGGATATTTCACAATTTAGTAGATTGAGGTCCAACTTAAAATCGAAGCTATGTTTCATCAAATTCAGGTGGGTGGAACCAGGGAAACAGCTTGAACTTTCCGTAGTACTAGCTTTCATACACTAAAGGGGTCATTTTAAACTGGTTGCAATATTTTTCTACTGTCCACGCGGATAAAGTCGCGGCCGGAAGCTAGTAGAAATAAAAAAAAACGTTCGTAAACAAAAACGCACGTCGCCGGCGTGCGGTAAAATCAACTTTCCGCACGCTGTACTACTCCGTAAACAAAAACGCACGGCGTGCGGTAAAATCAACTTTCCGCACGCTCGACTGTCATCGTAAACTTACATTTTCGAGCAACAGTATTGAAAATTTAATTAAAATGAGGGCGCCACTTGAGGGTACTAATCACCTTAATGATTTGCGATGTGACATACCATACCAAGACTGAGCAACACTTATGGTTTAATGTTTCAAATCGCTAGGCTATTAATGATTTTGCATTGTCTTCAATTATAAGGTAGCAAAAAAGATGTTACAGTAAAAATTATGGCCCTTTTCAGACGTAGTAAGTAATCAGTAGCTTTATTTCACTACATGGGTTTAGTCTAGACTATTGTTGAAACGATTCTACTAACTACTTAGACATAAGACATTGAACTTACAGAACAATGTATGCATGTTATGTTGTCTGCTACTCACTCGGTTACAATTCTAAAAGGGTGGAAGATAGAATTGACTATTCAATCATACTTATTTATAACCATATTTTCCCTGATAGATGGCAATTAATCCACACGGTGGAGCGGCAGCTGCTGAGCGAGCACCTCGGAGGCATCCTGAGCAAAGGCCTAGAAGCGCTGATGGACGGGCCTCGACTGGCGGACCTCACATTGCTCTACAGCCTGTTCAGTCGCGTCAAAGATGGCCTCACGGAGCTCTGCAGCCACTTCAATGCCTACATCAAGGTAAAATACAATCAAGGTTTGGCCATTTTGATGTCCTCACTGCTGGGGCACAGGCCTTCCTTATGGGTGGTAAGGAGGATGGGCCATAACCCACCACGCGGGCTCGATGCGGATTGGTGGGTGTTAACGACTGCAAATACAGCCGGGACCGACGGCTTAACGTGCCTTTCGAAGCACGGATGAGCTCGAGATAATAAATTTTTGGTCACCCATCCCATGACTGACCCTTGCGAACGTTGCTTAACTTCCGTAATCGCTGGGCCAGGCGCTAAACCACTGCGCCACCGAGCTCCTCGTCAAGGTTTACTGGTCCGATTTAGGATTGTTACATTGGTAGCAATATACAAAGAAACCCAAAAGAATTTAAGACACATCATTACGATATTAGTTATAAGTATAACAATAAAATTGAATAATTTTGTCTACATCAGGCTGATAATCACTGTACTTTTTAATTAAGGACGTTAGTCCCGTTCCTAAAAAGAAAGCGGTTAAGATAAAAAACCTATAAAAAAAAGAATTTGAAATGTCAACCATATGGCCAAAATCGCACAAACGTTATAATCTTTGTGTCTCTTTCTTTCTTGTGCTGTCATGTTGTGTATGTAAAAAATAAATGTATTTTCTTTCTTTCATAATGAATTAATCTCCTCTGTGGTCTAGTGGTTCGCCCACCCGTGTCCGGGGTTCGATTCCCTGGGGGGGAGGGGGGAGGCCAAGCACTATCCTACATTTGATTGAATCAGGCGTCATTTGGCGGATGTCCCAAACCATTGTAAAAAAAGAAATATTATGTAGCTTACTCCCGCAAAAAATATATGCAAGATGCAAGCAAAATAGGATGCTATGTTTTTTTCGGAAGAATTTATTTTTTCACAATAAAAAAGCATTGTTCTTTATCAACAGAAAAAAGGTCGGACGATAGTAATAGAGCCGGAGCGAGACAAAAGCATGGTGGGGGAGCTGCTGGACTTCAAGGAGCAGCTGGACCACGTGGTCAGCACCTGCTTCCAGCGCAACGAGAAGTTCACATACTCTGTGAGGGAGGCGTTCGAACACTTCATAAACCAAAGGCAGAACAAACCGGCTGAGCTTATTGGTGAGCATTTAGGCCTTTACTATTTGAGATAAGAAAAAAATGGGGCTTTATATTCTCTATTGTTTATTGATTTTGAAAAATTTGAGCTTAGCTTAAATAGGGTCAGAACCTACAGATTAGTGACAAAAGGATTAAATCGTTGTTAATCGAAAGGAGACTTCAGTAACAGTATACAGTTGAATAGGGATGTTGACTATTTTTTTTATTTTATGTTACATAAATTACCTCTCAAAAAAAGAAACATTGGTAAAAGAATTAATTCGCTAGCATGAAAACTGCCCGAGATATCACAGTGTGAAATGCACACAAATGGACTCGATCAAAAACGCTCCATACTAATGGCTTGCACGTTATGACGTCACGCCGTGCTAGTTTGTATGCAACGCGTAGGAAATTTGTTCGGCAGCTATATTAAATATTGTGTTTATCAAAATAGTTTCTTAGACAAATTTGCTATACATTTTACGGACTAATTAAAGGTATTATTTATTTTAATAAATTTTATACTTTTTAAATGGACTTGTCCACCCAACTTTGAAGGGTCATAAAACAAATAATATGCAATATATAAAACCAAGAGGTATACAAGCTACTCTAAAAGTTTAATATGTTTACGATTTTTATTAGTATTTCGTTATTTTATTCATTAGTCAACATCCCTATTAGTAAAATCAACAAATGGCTTTTGCGTATGAACATTTATTTGAATAAAAACTGTGGTCACTGTAACGGCCCGGCCGCAGCCAGCGCGGCAGGCGGCGCGGCAAGCGAATTCGGTAATCACTGCGCGGTTGTGACGACGAGCTGAGAGGAGTTTTTGCCGCCATTTTGTCTAGTTCAGTTCGGTGGCTATTTTAATTATTTGCAAATTGTTTCATAGTGGATTGTGTCTTAAAATTGGTGCAGTTTTGTTGTACAAGTGTCTACGTCTGAACAATATGTGGGATAATTGAAATAGGTGTGATCTTGGTTGTGTGAAGCTGAGACTTTGATTGTAGTGGTGGCTACCTCGGCAGAACCTACCGAGTAAACTGTATCGATATATTTGATGCCAAATGCTCCAAGCAGCATTGGAATGCGATGCACCCGCATTCTAATGTAAACTGAAACAATACCACTGAATTATTTTAACACTTGACACTGGCAAAAATTACTCCCTGAAGAGGAGTAGATTGCCATAACAAAAATAAGAAGAAGAAGACGAGCTGAGAGGCCGCCATCGAGATAGCACGCAGTGATTATTGAACGCCTCCTGCCGCGCCGCCTACCGCGCTGGCTGTGGCCTGGCCGTAACGGGGATTCCCAAAGTGGTCGATATAGGTAGAACCCCTTAGGGTCGAAATCGTTTTCATTTATGTCGACCCCTGATAAACCCCAGGGGTCGACATAAATGAAAACTGATTTTGGGGTAGACGAGATCTAAAAATCGACCCCTCGAGATACTGTACAAGTTGTGTTACGTGTACCTGTTATAAGAATGACTATATTTTAATAGTTTTAAATTGGTATCAATAGTTTTAAATTTTTATCAAGTATTTTGTATCAATAGGAAAAACCTAGAGATAGGATTTTTAATAGTACATTACAGCCGTGAACGGGAAGCTAGCGATTGCATTGTCGAGGATGGTTTGAAGCCCGAGCCGCAGGCGAGGGCTTTAATCATTCGAGGCAATGCAAGTAGCTTCCAGAACAAGGCTTGTATAGTGCTTTTCTCAAGAAATGCGAGGAAATAAAAAACTTTTCAATTGAAACTTAATTCAATTTAATTAATATTAAAATTTATATTATTCATGTTCGGGCAATTATTAAATGTAAATGTTATTATTCTTATAGTAATATACTCTGTGCGCACCATTTTTTTATTGTATCGTTATTATAGTACCTATTAAATAATTTTACCTTTATAATATTAACTGTCTTGTCGTTGGCTTGCGTGCCAGAAAAAAGGAACTAAAGTTATGGCTGTATGGTGCAAATGTGCCTTGCTTTTTTGTTTTTGTGAACAGCTAAAACAAAAAAAAGAAGTTGCCGCAGACCACCCAGATCATCTTCGCACTGTACCTACTTCCCGCACTGGTGCTGGTGCGGGAAGTAAGTATTGAAATTCATTCCTGGCCTGAATTTTAAATTTAGAATGTGATGAACCAGACCCCCTCGGAAATGTGGAACGCCCCGCATTCCTTTTTCAAATGGAATGATAAGATTTCAGAGCATAAGTGAGAAAAGTAAATTGACTATGGGGTACCAGTTCAATTTGGAAAAGGAATCTCTTTCCCAAAATAGTTTCGGATCGCCTGCTCTACAGTCTGAACTCTAACATTTTAAATATTGCAAATGTATGGGGCGTCCCAGAAAAATCTACGCGGACCAAATAAAGGTTATAATAAAAAAGGCTGGTGTACGTAGTGACAAAAACCGCAGGGCACGTATGAAAAGATTGATGGATGTGAATGAAGCGAAAGAAGTGTGCAAGGATCGTAGCAGGTGGCGATCCATAGTCTCTGCCTACCCCCATGGGAAACAGGCGTGAGTGTATTATGTATGTATGTAAGAAACATACTGTTTGCAGCCAAATTCGTGGACGTGAAACTGCGCGCTGGCAACAAGGAGGCCACCGAGGAAGAGCTAGAGAGGCTACTAGACAAGATAATGGTGCTGTTCCGGTTCATCCACGGGAAGGACGTGTTCGAGGCGTTCTATAAAAAGGACCTGGCCAAGAGGTTGCTGGTCGGCAAGTCTGCGTCCGTGGACGCTGAGAAGTCGATGCTGAGCAAACTGAAGCAGGAGTGCGGAGGCGGGTTCACCTGCAAGCTCGAAGGCATGTTCAAGGATATGGAGCTGTCGAAGGATATTAATATTAATTACAAACAGGTAAGAAACAATTTTTTTTGACACATTTTTGTTATTGTGATGGATTCACTGATTTATGAGAAGAGATTAAATGCATGTTACTGGAAGATGAATGTATAATATACAGTTATTTTACATAGAAGTCATAGAAGGCGCCTGTCCTTCTATCGCGTATTCTTATCTCTTTTGAAGACGTTAGGGTTGTCTCGATTTAAATGAACTGCGTTGCATAATATAAAAGGAAAGCGATTATATGTACGGTATAAGAAAAACTTACAAAATATTGGAAAATTTTTGTTAAATATTTTAGGCCCGTATTTATAAACCGCTCTCTACATTGAGAGCTATCTTGACATGAAATAAATTAACATAAATAGCTATCTTGAGATCATATCTGAGGAATGAACGTCCTCACAGAGCATTCACGTGTAATGAGCATTCGATGTCGAATATTCGAGTGGTGTGGACATTGAGCCGAGCGTTGCGTAGGTACTTCGGCCGGTGTGGACGTCGCAACTGTTTTAGCGGAAACGGCTCGCAATGTTAACACAAATAAGACGCTCGAAAGCGAGTAGTCAGATAATGAAATGAATGAGTATGTATGTAGGAATATTACTGGCCACTTGTAAAGGAAGGAAAGGGAACAGTTCCTTGTTAGTTGTCTGTGACCTTCTCGGTCAATCGTATTATTGTCAATGTCAATTTATTATAACTAAACATTAAAAAAAAATAAGCTCTAAGCTCGCAAGGGAATTTTCGACTCGAAAACTCTCGACTCACGAAAGAATGCTCCCAGTGAGGACGTTTCTTAAGAAGAGCATCTTAAGTATGATCTTGAGATATGTGGTCGTCAACATCGAGAGCGGTTTATAAATACGAGCCTGAACGTTCGTGCAGCACCTGTCGGCGACCGGGTGGGGCTCCGGGCTGGAGCTGTCGGTGCACGTGCTGACGTCGGGCTTCTGGCCCACCTACCTCGTGGCCGACGCGCGCCTGCCCTGCGCGCTCGCGCACGAGACCGACCACTTCGCCAAGTTCTACCTCGCCAAGCACTCCGGCCGCAAGCTGCAGTGGCAGCACACGCTCGGCCACTGCGTGCTGCGCGCGCACTTCACACAGGTCAGCCTCTAATACGTAAGAGGACGGCTTATTCCGTTTATCCACCCTGAAACAGCCACCCTAAGGTGGATACTCGGAAAACGCGTGTCCACCTATCCACCCCATCATAGTTAATAGTATGATGGACATGATGGGGTGGATAGATGGACACGCGTTTTCCGAGTATCCACCGTTGGGTGGCTGTTTCAGGGTGGATAAACGGAATAAGCCATGAGGACATGTAAGCCTTTTCAAGAAGAAAGTCGTAACCAGAATTATCAAAAGTGTTTTATAGAACCGCCATATTAACTGATTTTGCGCCTTATACCTCTGACTTTAGAGTTTACAATAGAAAATAATAAAATTTTGCAGTTTTTATCGTAAGTTATTAGTTTTTTTGTCGTTTATATTTTGTAAGAGCCTGCCTGCGGTTCTAAAGATGACATAAAAAACCTTGTACTCAAAATTAATGCAAATAAATATATCATTCATTCATTCATTCATAGAATGAAAAATATTAACGTGTTTGTTCTGGTTTTCAGGGTAACAAAGAATTACAAGTATCTCTATTTCAAGCTCTCGTTCTACTACTCTTCAACAACGGGGACAATCTGTCGTTTGAGGAGATCAAAACTAGCACTAATATAGAGGTACGTTCAACAAACATCCTTTCATTGATTGGCTAATCTTTACTTTAAACCTCTAAGTGCCAGTACGGTCGCCGGCGACCTGACATAATCGCTATATTGCCGTTCTGTCAAAGCCCAAGCGGTCGCCGGAGACCGGTACCGGTAATCGGTTTTTTCTCTATGTAAATGACTATGATTTTGGTATCTAGAAATGAGAAAAGTATTCATAAATAAAACTATCTTTACAGAATGATAAATTATAGCCTGATTACGAAATTATCGGGTTTTTTGTGAAAGACGCCATTTTATTTCTTTCTTGCCAGTTGGTGGGGAGGGTTTTTTTGTTTTTTAACAAAATGGCGGATTGCGCTGAAGGGTTAATATTATAAATGCGAAAGTCCGTTTGTTTGTTTGTTTGTTTGTTACGTCTTCACGTCATAACTACTCAATCGATCATCATTAAAAATTGCATACACGTTGACAGGGGTACAGAGAAGGACATAGGGTACCTTTCACCCAAAAAAGTACTGTTCCCGATGGATAGAAAAAAACATTCCACGCAGACAAAGTCGCGGACGGCCGCTAGTGTCCTCAGGTGGTTGTTTTAGATAGCCACGCTAAACGATTTCATATCTAACGGCCTCACCACAAAAGATTTTAAAACACTGTTTAATTTAGACCACTGTTTAAATGTGATGCGTCTCTTTCAAACAATAATATTGGCAAACTCTTGTGTTTAGTGAATTTACAGATCACTCTCCAGTATTGGTGTATATTAAAAAAAACAAGTTTAAAAAGAAGCGTCACAAAAAATGAGAAGATCTCCATAAATTTCGAAGCTATTAAACAACACCTCCAGAACGAACAGTGGCTAGACCTCTACGGAACTGACGATGTTAACCAAGCAGCAGAAATAGTAACAAATAAACTTACTAAGATATTAAATGATAACACATCCACGAATACGATAAAGAAAAAGCATCAACCGGTAAAACCATGGATTACTCCTGGTATAGTAAGATCTATAAGGCGCAGATATAAACTACATAGAAAACAAACAAAATCCAGGCAATGAACAAATCAGAAACGAATACACTACTTACAGAAATCATTGTAACAACATAATAAAGAGAGCAAAAAAGCAATATTATCAAAAACAATTATTAAAACACAAAGGAGATTCCAAGCAAATTTGGAAAATTGTAAAGGATCTAGGTTACCTCAATGTATGCAGAAACACATCTGATAGTCTACTGTCCATAGAGCAAGATCCTGTGACATCTTTAAATAAAGTCAATAGCTATTTTACTTATGTAGGACAAGGATTAGCCAGCGAAACGTTGAGCAAAATAGGTACGACTGAAATCGATCTTGCCAAGATAAGGAACTCCAATGATACCCCATGTAATTCCTTTAGTATTCCACCCACTGATCCCGAAGAAATAAGAGGAATAATTTCGAGTCTTAAACAAGAAAGCGCCCCAGGATGGGATAGCATAAGTACGAAATTCTTAAAAAACTTTTCTGAGTACCTATCACCTGTAATTTCACATCTATGCAACCTTAGCTTAGAAAAAGGAGTATTTCCTGTGCTATTTAAAAAAGCTATAGTATGTCCTATATACAAATCTGGAGAAAAGGATAAAGCATCAAACTACAGGCCTATCTCACTTCTTACCACCTTAGCAAAAGTACTGGAAAAAATCATGAATAAACGTCTTGTGTCATTTTTGGAAAACCAATGTATTCTGGCTGAGAATCAGTTTGGGTTTCGGGCCAAAAAATCTACAGAGGACGCCATTATAAAGTTAACAACACTCATTGCTACTCATTTAGACAAAGGTGACAAATGTATCGGAGTTTTTCTTGATTTACAAAAGGCCTTCGATACTGTATCGATTCCTATCCTGTTATCCAGATTGGAAAATGTTGGTGTACGTGGGATTGCATTGAACTGGTTCACTGACTATCTGACTGGTAGATCTCAATGTGTTCGCGTAAAGGAATACGTTAGTAGTAGTGAAGAATGTGTATTTGGCGTGCCACAAGGCAGTACACTCGGACCGACTCTATTTTTAGTGTACGTGAACGAACTATGTAAATTAAACATCCAGAAAGGAAATATGATTATGTTTGCTGATGACACGGTTCTATTGTTCCACGGTGCAAACTGGCAAGATGTCACTGAAACAGCCGAAAAGGGACTTAAAAAGGTTACAGCATGGCTCGAGAATAGTATTGTGTCCTATTCGCCGTTATTCGAAGCCTTGGTAAACAGATTGAGAATAGCGGAGCCTTCCCGTTACCGTTCAGCATCATTATTATAGGTCTATCTTACTAAATTACGTCACATCCGCATCCGTTTGACGTCATCTCTCACCCCCACTATGTTCACCAGGCCGCCGCCATTGCGGGTTTCCGCGCTCATTGGCGTCCTTTTTTCGCAACCGTTCACATCTAGTCAAACGCTGTTAGCGTTCGAAATTTAAAAATTTTCCTAAGTAGGTCAAATGCTGTTAGCATTCGAATTTTAAAGTTTTCTAAAGTAGGTCAAACGCTGTTAGCGTTCGTGAAATTCGTAATTTAGATTTTATATTGCATATTTTTGTTAAAAATGAACATCTTACGATTTATTTTCGGTTATTAAAAATGCGTGTGCGTAGAAATTTTAAAACCATACGTAAAATCAGTGTTAGTTGGGTCCGACTCTGTGTCGTCTCCGTTTTCGTCGTCATATTCGATCGCGGAGTAGCAGAGAACGAGGGCGAGGGCATGGATCTACAGTGAATACGACGCAGGATTTGAATTGAATTGAGGTAATCTAACGCCTCGCCATAAGGTCAGTGAAATTTTTCCATATTTTATAATGGTATGATTCTACCCACGATATGTTGAAAAATATTTTCTGTTAATTCTAACATTCGTTAAATTGCCGTTTATGAGTTTTATTCGCTTTTGGCCTATGCGATCTGCTAAAAGATTATAATTTTGACAAATTTAATGCTTATGAAAATTTTTACGTCACGGAAAATTGATGTTTCGTAAGATTCCTATTCATTGTTGATAAGCATATTATAGTATATTGTGTTGAATGTGAGCTGAGCACACAAATCCTTGTTGTGTTCCTCAAAATATGAGAAAGTGTATGCAGCTTGAATCCTGGCGCCATCCTGGCGCTATCCGGCATTTCGTTCGACTCATAGTTTTACTTGACCAGTGATGAGACCATTGCGCCCTATTTTATTTCGAGATGTTGTTTAGCCGTAGTCGTTTGAAAGAGTATTCAATATTTTTTTTTTGAGAAAAGCTACTGCTTTGTGAATCTGAATAGTGATACGTAACGAGGCGCTTTGAAAAAAAAAAATAAGTATTCAGGGTTTTGCAAAAGAATGTTGCCTTTATATTGGTTTTTAATAAAAACATTTATACGTTACTATTTATACGTATATATTTATATTACATTTAAACGATATCAATGCGCAAAATTACTCGGGTTCAATTCCCAGTAAAATGAGCGTAGGTACTAATCTTGTCTGGTGTTGTGTAGAAATAAAAATGAATGCTTTATATTTGCTTTCTATGCTTTCCAAAACCATTTATTTGATTGTGATGAAACTTGAAGGACCGATTGTCCTGGCCCAAAAAAAATCGTGTTTTAACCTTTGATTGAATAAATGTGTGGTATATTAAGCTTGTCGGGTACAGCTAGTTATTAATAAAATAAATTGTGGTAATTGTTTTAAAATAAATATATATTTTAAATTGCAGGCAATTCAAAAGTTTATCATAGTAATTAGATACTTTCTATTATCATTATACCCCTCGGTTCCAGCTTGTTCCGCAACTGGACCGGGGAAGGTCTATCGGCTGCTCCTGGCACCGTTGACACAAGTTTATGAAAAGTTGTATCTACATAATTTTCTATAATTAAAACATGCTGTCTACTTCCTCTTTGGCAGTAATCCCCACATGTTGAGAGCTGTGTGAGTTGTAACAATATTAATATTGATTCATCCGGTCGCTTCTGAGCACCGTTGATTGATACTTTGATATGAACTCTGGCGGTCACTCCTGATGTATACCGTTGATTAAGTATCTTACTATTTATCATAAATTCGGTCGCCCTCTGATGGGCACCGTCATTATACATATAGTTATGTAATGTCAATAAATATATTTACATTCGATAAACATTTATTATGGTTGTAACATAAATTCAGCCGGTCGCTCCGGAGCACCGTCGGTTGATGTTTTGACATAAATTATTTCGGTTGCTTTTGATGAGCACCGTCCAGGCACCGTCGATATGTACATAATTTAAATCATTTTATCTTATTATTTTATTTAATAATTCTGTATAAACACTGTCCTTAATCCCTGAGGGAGAGGAACTTAAAAAGGGGATCATCCAAGATATTCCCGTATTCCAGTGGGCACCACCAATGAATGAATGAGAGAAATAAATCTTTATTTACAAAAGCTCCATGTTTTTAACAACCACTAGTTGCTGCTTACAGAACAACCAGAAGGATTTTGAAAGTTTCTTTGGGGAGTTATTTATTAATATTAATTTTTATAACCGTGGGCCAGTGGCAACAAGTTATTTTGATTGAAATATTTCAATCAATATATTTTCCTGTTATTTAAAATGTGTCTTTATTAAAAATATCAAACCGGGTGCAAAGTCCGGGTGTCGCAAAGAAGGTTCACCAACAGTTGCGTTCTGGTGCTTCACTGGCCGCTGCCGTGGCACACTCGATGCTCTCGCTCAGCTCGCGCTTTATTTTGCCGTTTTGTGATCAAAAGGTCACAGTTTTAATCTAACCTATTTATTGTGTCCCTTTTGGCTACACTGTAACCAAAATAACTAGCAGATATTATGTTTTGTTTGAACATGTTATATTCATTTGTATTCTTTGAAGACTGATATTGTCTCATGAGAGCGATGACAGATCAGATATCCAAGCTCGTTTTAGTTAAGTGGTCACTGCAAGGGTTGTGCCTGTTTTACATTTTAAATTTTATGATAATTTAAGTCTGATGATGTTGGCTTTATTACAAAGTGCATTGATAGCCGATTTGACGGGGGCGTGTAATGTGTGTGTACATAGATACATAAAGTGCTAGTTTTTATTGTACTTTGACCACGTTATTATTTACATTAATAGATATGAATTTAAAAAATCACTTTCATATGTATATGTTTTGTGATGTAAACCCTATTAAATTCGTGGGGGAATCTCGATTTTTTCAGACCTCGATTGAATCATTCTATATTTTAATTATAATCATAGCACGGTGTAGAGTACTTGTTGAATATTTCAGTAGAATATGAAAACACTTTTATTTAGCTACCATAACATGTACCATATTCTGGAAATAACTTTAAAATAATACACTTAAGCACTTTGACATTAGTCAGTTGTTGTAAACACTGTCGCTCTGATGTTATATTGGTTGGTGTCTGCGAATGATTTACTTAAATATACTTTCCTAAGCAAGCTTTACTACCACGGGGAAGCACTGGCACACTGCTCTTGTTTATTTATCCGGGTGATGATACTTGATTTGTTAGATAACAGAGGTAATCTTTTCGGTGGATAATTCCAAAGTATTTATGTGATTTTAATTAAATAATTAAATGAAAGTATTTTAACTGTAATTATTATTACTATTATTATTGATATGCATCATTTTTGCTATATTGTTTGAAATTCATGTTTAAAACGAATATAAAGTTGATGCTGCGTGCAGCTTTTCCGATGGCCATAGAAACCATGACATTTAGAAACTTGATTGTTTTAATATTTTTTTTTTAATATTTATTTTATAGATTGATAAAAAGAAAATATTTTATTTATTTACCTTTATTTTTGTGTACTGAAAGTAAAGACATGTTGGAATAATTAAAGACATATTTCTTTACTAAATAATTATTTCTTTCCTTGGTATGCAGTACGGTCATATTAATTTGTTCTTTTAATGCATCTTTTAATTTTATCTATTATATCTATTATAATCTTTACCTAGTATTTTGATTCCCAATGTTAAGATGTCATTTAATTTTGCGATGATAATTAAAAATGTGTCAGTTAGGTGTAGTAGCTACTTACCTAATTTTTTTTTTTGTTTGTTTTTGTTTTGGGCTAACACAGCTGCTGTGTGCTGACCAATCGAATACTAAATGTTTTATTAAATGAAAAAATTCAAATGGCCTTGTAAATGTTAATTAACATTCGATAGCAATTTATATAACACTAGTCTGACATTAGTAACAAGATGTCGCAAACAGTGGCGCACACAGACACTTTAGCTAGCTATTCGGCCTAAGTGTATAACACCAAAGGTAGGTAGCCTACCTTTGGCTTAAATCAGTCTTATAACGTTTATTTTTGGGTTGGTATTTATTGAGTTCAGTTCGCAGTTTACGATTAAATTAATTCAATCAAGTATTTGATATAAAAGTAATAACTTTGTGACCGCGTTCACAAAGATTTATTTGATTATGATATCCAAATCCAGTTAAGGATTTTATAACTTTTTTTTTTTTTTTTTGCAGAGCAAAAGCTCAAAGAATTGGTAAGGTTTGTATCTTGAAGTGAATTAATTGTGCAGCAACTGACATCACATTTGTTATAAAAGAATCTGCGAAGAAAACGTTGTTTTGTCCCAGATTATTTTGAAGTAGGCGTTCGACGCGGTTTAAGCAGAGATGCACTGTCAGCCAGCAGTCATATTAAACGATAACACGATTGAAATATTATGAGTTAGATAATTTATGTTAAATAATTATAAAAAAAAAAAAAAAAAAAAAATAATAATAATAAGTGAATTTATTTAAAGCTGATCTGATTTGTCAACTTGTTCGACTTTATTTTAGTTTTAATTATTGCTTTTTTTTGTATTATAATTTTTTCTTCCCTTTACTAATTTAAAGAAAGCTTTCTTTTGATCTAAATTAATTAATAAATTTTAAGAGAAATAAACTAGTTATGATAATTAGAGTGTCACATTGGCGTCCTGTCCCTGTTCACCAGGCGATAACAAACAATGTCTCAATCTGTTTACCAAGGCTTCGAATAACGGCGAATAGGACACAATAGGAGCGTTTTACCTACCATTAAAACGCATATTGTGTCTGAAGCCTTATTCGAAGCCTACCTTCAAGGGCTGCCTGGTATGCATTTAATGCTCAATAGTTGTAAAGTATTTTTCAGATTTTGAGACTGCAATGAGCGCGGAAACCCGCAATGGCGGCGGCCTGGTGAACATAGTGGGGGTGAGAGATGACGTCAAACGGATGCGGATGTGACGTAATTTAGTAAGATAGACCTATAATAATGATGCTGAACGGTAACGGGAAGGCTCCGCTATTCTCAATCTGTTTACCAAGGCTTCGAATAAGGCTTCAGACACAATATGCGTTTTAATGGTAGGTAAAACGCTCCTATTTTGTCACTAAACATTACTAAGACAAAATATCTTTGCTTTAGTAAAACAGTGGCTTCAGACCCTCCAAAAACCCAAGAATTAAAAATACATGTCTACCCTTGCAACAGAAGCTCTAATCACTTTTATTGTTCTTGTAAACCCCTGGCTAAAGTGAGTAGTATAAAATATCTTGGAGTCACAATCGATGAGAATTTGAACTGGTATGAACATGTATCAGGACTCGCTGCTCGTACGAGAAAACTAATTTACGCTTTCAAAAACCTACGTGTTGTTGCTGATAAGACGCTTATAAAACAAATTTATAAGGCTCTATGTGAATGTCTCTTACGTTATTGTATATGTGTATGGGGTGGTGCAGCAAAAAGTCATCTAATAGCCGTTGAACGCGCGCAAAGAGCAGTGTTAAAAGTAGCCATGTATCTACCATACAGACACCCAACAGAAGACCTGTATGAACAAGCCGACGTTTTGTCAGTCAGGAAGTTGTACATTTATGAGACATTACGTAGATTTCATCGGACTATAGTTCCGCAATTAGTACCAACCAACAAACGAGTAGATAGTATTCCACTTCCTAGGGTAAAAAGTGCCTTTGCAAAAAGACAAATTCACTATAGAGCACCACAATTATACAACAAATTTAACAAAATATACAAAATTAAAAGCTATAATAACAACACAATTAAAAAGGTCATTCACACATGTCTTAAGCAGTACACTTATAGTAATACTGAAAATATTTTATCAACACAATATTAGTTAAGATTGAGATTATTCATACAATTGATAGTTTAGTAAGTTCTAACATATATATATATTTTTTTGTTGTTTTTAAATGTTTGTGAGCATTTATATTTTATTTAAAAACACCTCAGTCAATTTCAAACTTTAATTAACTTTTCTTAGATTTGGAATTTAGTTTTTTTTTAATAAGTAACTGGTAAAGTAGTATAAAGTATTTTAATTTTATTTTTTTTTGGTGATGGTTTAAACATTAGTCTTTATTGTCAAATGTATCATGCTAAGGGAGAGGAGTTTGTTTTCCATTACACAGACAAATGTCTATTGTGGAAGACAGATGAATCGATTTATTGTTACAAATTATTTATACAATAAAGCATTTTTATTATTATTATTATTATTAATAATAGGGCCTCCTAGCGTTCATTCCTGTCGGAATATACAATCCATAAAGGCGAAAACATGTTGTATCGACACGACACACTGTAATAATTGTTTCTAGCCATACTAAATGTATGAAACCGATACGCTTTTGTCGCGACACAACACAACAGAATATTATGTTTCCGTCTTAGTTATGGATTGTACATTCCGACAGGAATGAACGCTAGTGGATGAGGCCCTAATCTGTTTCAAACATGTCAAAAAAGTGACAGCATCACATTTAAACAGTGTTTAAGTTAAAACCATGTTGAACAGTGTTTGAAAATCTTTCGTGGTAAGGCCGTATATCTTTATTAAGAAAATTTTATTTCCTCGCATTTCTTGAGAATAGCACGCGGGAAGCATTAAGTAAATGCTAAGTTCCCGCACTCGTGTGTAATGCAGTATTGTCCTTAAGGCGGGTGAGCTGCGGCGCACGCTGCAGTCGCTGGCGTGCGGCAAGGCGCGGGTGCTGGGCAAGGCGCCGCGCGGCCGCGAGGTGGCCGACACGGACTCCTTCGGCTACAACCCAGACTTCACCAACAAGCTGTTCCGCATCAAGATCAACCAGATACAGATGAAGGAGACGGTGCGTATACTATACATACACACATAATTAACAATATTTCATACGTTATTGTGATACCAAAGCCTTTAATCACAGTTTCAGAATGGTAACTTTAAAATGTCGTGTTATCAAAATGACTACCAATTTGACCACTTTATTATTTACTAGCTTCCGCCCGCGACTTCGTCCGCGTGGACATTCGATATATTCTGCCTCGCGAGCCAGGACGTTTGCCGCACGGGCCTCGCACGAGGCTGCTCGCTTGGTGGAGACTCGCCTAATCACGAAAAACGGCTGATCAGAATTTAATGAAATTAAACATGAGGATTTTATCGAATGTCCACGCGGACGAAGTCGCGGGCGGAAGCTAGTTTATAATATTCAGAATTTTATCCAGAGATATTAGTATCCCGTTCCCGTTGCCGTTGCCGTCCCTGTCCCCGTCCCCTGGATGTGCATGTCCAGGTCCAATCATGTCCACCGTGTTAGACATTAAAATATATGTCATTTTCGCAATCACCACCTCATGAAACCTCAAGAACGACATCCACATCGATTTTCATGTTTACTTACCCCATTTACACCTTAAGGGATGATTTTCAAAATAACAAAATATGTGTTTGCCTATTTATTTTTAGACATGCTCCTACGAATTTTAAAGTTGTAATGTCCATTTTATATTCTTTTTCCATACAAAATTTGAACCCCATTTTCACCCGTTTAGGGGTTAAATCATGTCCACCGTGTTGGACTTCAAAATAAATCTCATTTTCGCAATCACAATCCCATAAAACCTCAAGAATGACATCCATATCGATTTTTATGTTTACTCACCCCATTTACCCCTAAATGATTGATTATTAAAATTACAAAATATATGTTTGCCTATTTATTTTTAGATGTGCTCCTACGAAGTTTAAAGTTGTAATGTCTTTTTTATATTATTTTTCCATTCAAAATTTGAACCCCATTTTCACCCCATTAGGGGTCAAATCATGTCCACCGTGTTGGACTTCAAAATAAATGCAATCGTCATCCCAGAAAACTCCAATAACGACATCCATATCCATTTTTGGGGTTTTTACTCCTTTTCACCCCCATTTCATCCCCATAGGGGTTGAAATACTAACAATAACAATATACGTTGCGTTAGATTTCCAT
The DNA here is from genome assembly GCA_950108535.1 of Agriphila straminella. Classification (NCBI taxonomy): domain Eukaryota; kingdom Metazoa; phylum Arthropoda; class Insecta; order Lepidoptera; family Crambidae; genus Agriphila; species Agriphila straminella. The sequence goes on along the minus strand of OX467306.1, from coordinate 3,541,426 downwards.
CCATAAGCCTAAATTATAAATTTAGCGATTTTTAAAAAATCGCTAAATTTATATTTTTTTTTTTGAAAATAAAGGATTTTCTTCAATACACAACTTGATCCCCCTTTTGACCCCTTCGGGGGTTGAATTTTGAAAAACGCTGAGACCCATATTTATTTATTTTCAATGGTCAGCCTAATCACAAAATTTGAAGATCTTAGCTTCAAAACTGAGAGACTTTCATACAAACTTTGGACCCCCGTTTCACCTCCTTGGGGGTGAGTTTTGAAAAATCCTTTCTTAGTGCACCCCTGGACTTCATAAGGAACCTATGTGCAAAATTTCAAGTCTCTAGGTTCAGCGGTTTGGGCTGTGCGTTGATATCTCACTCAGTCAGTCAGTCAGTCAGTCAATCAGTCAGTCAGTCAGTCAGGACTTTGAATTTTATATATATATATTATAAATCGTCCACTTTTTCAAAACATCCCCTTTTTAATAACAAACACCTTACGAAAAATTCACCATCTGCGTAGACTCTTTCAATGTTTCATTTCTTTTTTTCACAATGAAGTATTCCTTACGATATACGAGTATGGAAAGTTTATTGAATTTTTGTGTCTTTTTTCGGAAAAGTCGTAGAAAAAACCTTGTTTACGATTTACCCATGCTAGGTCGTCGGTGTTTGCAAAGAACCCTGTATATTTGAAACATTCGAAAGTATAATTATTCCGTTGTTGTGTCCCCACAGAGCGAGGAGCAGAAGGCGACGGAGGAGCGCGTGTTCCAGGACCGGCAGTACCAGATCGACGCGGCCATCGTGCGCGTCATGAAGATGCGCAAGTCGCTCTCGCACAACCTGCTCATCTCCGAGCTCTACAACCAGCTCAAGTTCCCCGTCAAGGTAAACGAAGGTGTCACCGTACGTGTGATTAAAGTTATGGTGTAGTTACTGCGCTACACTAGCGCCGCCCATGGAAAAAACATAGTGCTTTAAATTAAGACGAAATTGTGAATTGTGTTCTTCTAGTGTACTCCAAATAAGATTTGTGGTACTTTTCATCGCTTAAACTATATTTTCTAGTCTGTCGTTTAGTTTAATGAATGGAGTTTTATTGCTAAAAGTCGCCACTTTTAGCGATAAACTAAACGACAGGTTATAAAATATTGTTTAAACGATAAAAAGTACAACAAAGCTTCTTCGAATTACACTAGAAGAACACAATTCACAATTTCGTATTTATTCAAGTACTACGATTTTTTTCCCATTGGCGGCGCTAGTGTAGCGCAGTAACCCTCTTAATGACCTCTGTGGGCTTAGCGTGCCCACTACGACATAAAATTCTCTATACTCTTCGCGTATCGTGTGTACTGATGCGAGCAAGACAGATATCGCGAGAAAAGCGTCAACAAACGGTGCGCATGCTAGGCGTCGCGTATAATGAAATGAAATAATAATGCGTGGTATAATGAAAGTCGTCGCGAGGAGCTAATTTCTAATACAGTCAGTGATCGACCACGCCATGCAGAGATATTAACTCTTGTCACAAGAATTAGACTACGGCGTGTTTGAAGAATTTTACCTGTCACAATCCGAGGCGAAGAGAATGTTTTTTAAACTATTGTAAGAATTAACACAAATCTCATATTGTATCGGAGCCTATCAGACCAGAGGGCCTAGCCAAAGTAACATTGGCAAATCTTCGTTATCGCTTCGCTTTCGAAACATGTATGGGATTGACATAAGGTTTCGTTAACAATTGAATTTTAAAACGTCAAATCCATACATGTTTCGAAGCGTATCTTCTCCAGTGATTAGAATATGTGACGAGTATAACATGCTTAACTTGACTCATGATAATGTTGATATTTTCCATGATTCTTTGCCTCGCTTCAAATCTAAGATACTGGAATCATTCGTGTGATATTTGGTCTAATTCCATGAGGTTGTATCTTTCTTTTAGTCTTAATATATACAATACATATATACATACATACGGAAACATTGTTAAACGGATATTGTGAATCTATGTTAGTATTAGATGCCTATTGTTTATTAACTCGTAAATAATTTGTTGACTGTGACTTACTCATATTTGAACGCTGTACACGCCTGTTATTGGCCTACACATCAGAAGTGAAGTTTGATTATTGTTTCAAAGTGTATGTTTCATTGTGTATGCTGTTGGTGTGTCTTAAATAAATAAATAAAAATAAAATAAGCGAAGCGAAAACGAAAATTTGCAAATGTTACTTTGGCTAGGGGGGCTGAACAGCTAACTGTATACACAGTTCGATGTCAAATGACAGGAATTTCTAAAGATTTACTCAATTATTTAAACTGCAGAGACTGGTGAAACCAAACAAACCATTAATTACTTTGTAATAATATTAATCTTCGATGCCTTTTTGTTAAACTTATTTTTTATCTTATTTTGCCCAGTCCATGACACATTATAAGTCTATACATCAACGGTTCGTCTAACTAAACGATAGAATTTTAGTATTTTTTTATTTTGATCTTTTTTTTTTTTCCTTAACTCAATTCTTTCTTTTATGTTTTGAAATTAATAAGTAACTGTTAAATTACCAAGTAGATATAGATAACTTACTGTTATGTCGTTTCTCTATAAATTTTGTGCACAATTGTAATTGGGCACAGACATGCACCTAATGTATAGGATTTTTTATTGTAAATTTGTTTTTTGTCTGATGTCTGTTATTGTCTTAAATAAATAAAAATAAAAAAATAAAAAAAATAGACCGTGAAAGTGTGATGTGACGTCACGTAATGGCGGACATTTTATGGCGGAGTTTCACATTTTGGGTTAAAAAAACACCTGAAACAAGGAAGTTTCTCTTCTTGAGACATGGAAACACACCCAAAGCAAAACTACCTACCGTTCTCGTGTTTGTTTTTACTCAATTGAACGTCATCACTTCCACGGTGTATAACTTGTATTCCGTCCCCAGCCCGCCGACCTGAAGAAGCGCATCGAGTCGCTGATGGACCGCGACTACATGGAGCGCGACCGCGACAACCCCAACCAGTACAACTACGTCGCCTAACCGCTCCCCGCCCCCGCCCCCGCCCACGCCTCCGCGCCCTCTCTGTGCTACAATAAACGTTATCTAACAATACCTCTCTTATTTCCTCTCGCTGGCGGAAACACGCGCTCTTTGACATTATACATGATTGATACAGTCGGCGTCAAATTGATATGAGCGTCAAGAGTAGTCAAAATATCTGAAAAACAAAAAATCTATTTGATCTACGCAGTTAAAATCATCACATTGATGTAAGCACACAAGGTGTTCAAAATATCTTACTACTTATTGTTTCATATTCATATGAGCAGTCGAGTGTGAGTGGAGCTCGGTGGCGCAGTGGTTTAGCGCCTGGCCCAGCGATTGCGGAAGTTAGCAACGTTCGCAAGGGTCGGTCATGGGATGGGTGACCAAAAATGTATTATCTCGAGCTCCTCCGTGCTTTGGAAGGCACGTTAAGCCGTTGGTCCCGGCTGCATTTGCAGTCGTTAACACCCACCAATCCGCATTGGGCCCGCGTGGTGGGTTATGGCCCATCCTCCTTTACCACCCATAAAGAAGGCCTGTGCCCCAGCAGTGGGGACAGCAAAAATGGCTGATGGACATATAGCAGTCAGAGTGTTGAAAATTATCTTAGCACACAAAGCTGTCAAAGTTATCTGTCAACGATGAAATAATGCATTATGCTTTATTTCATCGTTGACAGATAACTTTGACTTAGATCACTTTGAGAGCTTTGCTTGCTTAGATAATTTTGAACACTGCTCATATAAATATGAAACAATGAGTAGTAAGACATTTTGAACACCTTGTGTGCTTACAACTATACGATGGTTCTAACTGCGTAGATCAAATTGATTTTTTGTTTTTCAGATCTTTATGACTACTCTAGACGGTCATATTAATTTGATGCAGACTGTATAGTACGAGGCAGGCGGAAGAGGGGCGCGCGCTATTGGTCGCTCGCAAGTGCACATGCGCGAACTTGTCAAAAAAGTGTCAAGATGTTTGCCTCGTACTGTACAAAAACGTAGGAATCGAACGATAATGGTAAATAATTTTTGGTAAATTTACGCTACAATGCGTTTCAATCTTATTGGCGGCTCGGAACATCGCACGAGACGATGTGCAGCCAGAGCACGTGTAAGTGGGTGGGAGAGACCAGTGGTGGGGCACGCGCATAGTGGCTAACTTCACAGCCGCCAATAAGAATGAAAGTTATTGTACCAGCTGACAGAGTATGCGCACCACGACGCTATCGAGAAGTATCGGCAATATTTTGTCGTGGTGCGCATGCTAGGCCGGTAGAACTCATTATTGATACGATACCTGCGGGTCTATCGTTTAAAAAAAATTAAGTTCATGTTAACTGTAATTTGACAGATATATGTGATACATTGCTACTTCATTTTGGCACAAATAAAAATTTACTAAAGAAAAGTAGCAATGTATCACATCCTTCTGTCAAATAACAGTTAACATGAACTTCAAGTATAGTATGTATATATTTAGCCGATAGACAAAGCTGATCATTCATTAGCAAAAAAAATATTGAACAGATTTCTGTATTGTTTTAAGTTGCAGGAGAAACTTTGTTTCGCCAAACGCCTTTAAGAGTAATCCTCGTAATTAGCGATACAAATGTGATCCTGGCATATTAACGAATTTCTCGCCAGCACACTAAACTAAGCACAATTTAATTCCATCAAAACAATCGTATTTAAATATTTTGCAGCTTTTCCTTAACTCTGACATACTCTGATTAAAACTAGTCTAATGAAAAAGCGTTGTTTCCGATTACATTAATAAATTATTCTATATGTATTTCTCATCTTCTTTCTATATGTATTTCTTATTTTTATTAATTAAAAAAATCTGAAGATGTAATACTGCACTGCCAGCTTGGTAAAAAGAAACAAAATATGAATAAACTTTTGATATTTATAAACTTAAAATGGTGTAAGAATGATAAAATCTCCAATATTGCATTGGTGCTTGTTGCCTAAATCTATTTTACTTTATTATTAACACAACCTAGTTTTGTAAACGCACGATTTTCTTACTTACATTTCCAATACACTCGTGAGCAGAAAAATTGAATCACAGGCCTATATTCATACAAACGAGGTAACTTTGAAGCCTTTCTCCGCCCAGGATTAAACGGCGGCGGGTGATTTCAATTTTCAGAATGAATGGCGGAGACCCATAATGCTAAAGAAACCTAACGGATTAGATGAGTCGTTTAGCTTAGGATTGAGTTTAAAAAAAATAACAAGCTAATTAATACATCTAAAGTATGGAAAATGTAACAAGAAACTTCAAAAAGTTTCTGGTGCAATCGACTCTTCCGATCTATTTCTTTAGCGATGCCCTCCTAATTTCACTTTACCTCGTTTGAATGAAAATAGGCCTGTGTTAAAAAAATTCTGCTCACGAGTGTATAATTAAAATTATTCATTAATAATGAACTATCCTTCCAATTGTTACTGTCAAAATAATATTCTAAACTACTACATTATAGTACATATTTACTATTGTAACCATTTCAAGGCTAAAGAGTGGATTTCATTTCATAAAATATTCAGATTTTTCATACAGACTTGTATATATTAGTATACTTATAATGTTACTTGACTAGATAGATAGATATATGGAATTTTGTAACAACCTTACGAAAAGTCGAGGGTTAGATCTTAAATAGTTGGTATAATTAGTTATAACCTAGAACATAAAGTGTGATATTAGAAAATCGATCGCCCTCCGGTGACTGCCACGATATCATACTATTGTTTTGTAGTTAATATGCACGCATTTTACAAATTAAGACTTGAGACAACATCTCGTCTTGTCTCAACCTACTTGGGTCGTATGCTTAGTATAACGCATAATATTTTTAATAAAGTAAAATTTTAAGAATATGGTTGTGTTGATAAATAATTTGATTGATGAGTCATTTTATTTAATTATTGTTTTTCGTAGATTATACATAGTATAACAATATTGTTAAACATCCACAAAATGGGATAGCTATCTTTTACATCAGTCATACTGGAGGGGTCAATAATTAAAACTTTATTTATAATTTTATCTGGTTGTTTTATTTTTGATTCTCATTAAACCATCTAAGCTAAGAAATAAATATCAAACATTGTATTTACACTAAAAGATCTGTTTCGAGATATTTATTAAACAGTCCTCTGAATTATGAAATACAATTAATTTCATTCATAATATTAATATTTTTTTTAAAAAGAATTAAAAAAAATTAACAACAATTTTAGTTAAGAGGATTGTCAAGCAAACGGTCTCCATACAAACGGCGATAACGTTGCCCACCCTCTAAACCATAACCAACAGTAATTGGTTTTTGGTATTTTTTTGAAATGCCTAAATACTAGGGCTGTACGTAGGGAATGCATTCTTGGACCAAGATTGACTATTCAAGATCTTGGCGTCTTTTTTCTAAATCAAGATTGGTCAGTTCGAGATCTTGATGAGATTCGGGTCGAGATCTTGGTCGCGAATCAAGATTTTCGAGATTGAGCAGAATAATTGAAAAAAAATGCGTTTTTTTTATCAAATACTACAAATTGATAGTAACCAGTATTTTAATATTATGTAATATAATTAAGTATATTTTTACAATAAACAACATTGTATGAACACAATAATCAACGTTTATTTTAAAAATGAACAAGAAACAATCAACATTTTAGTGACTTAATATTATTGAAATATTTGCATTTTAGTGATTTCATACAAAACACAGAAGTGCCAATATTTTCAAATCCACAATAAATATTTTAAAAATCAAAACGTACAGCCCTAGTTTTTAGGCATTTCAAAAACATACCAAAAATTCATTCAATCATGCTGTAGGTTAAGATTTAGAGAGTGGGAAACGTTATCGCCGTTTGTATGGAGACCGCTTGCTTGACAATCCTCTTAAGTACTTAACTCTAAAACAATGAATTGTCAAGATTCTTTGAATCCATCCTGTACTTTTCTATTTTCTAAAATTCCCATTCACAATTTGTACATACTCAAATATTTACACTTTTAACATTCTTTATAATATACATATAAACATAGTAATACAAGAAATCATGACCAGAATTTCATTCCGATGTGTCCAGGAAATAGTAGTACAGTCAGCGCCAAAATTATCTCAGCGTTCAAACATACCAAAATAGCTAATCATTTGACATAAATCAACCTTATCTCAAGACAATAACGTGCACTTTCGTTTGTTCTCAGACAACAAATTACGTCACATGTTACGTCTAATGTCAAGACATTAAGGTGTACTTTCATTACAAGTCAAAAATCAGGTTGATTTTTGTCAAATGATTAGCTATTTTGGTAGGTTTGAATACTCAGATTATTTTGACGCTGACTGTACCCGACCAGCCCCCCTAGCATGACCGATTTATATCACGTGATATAGCGTTTTATCACGTTTAACTGTCAAAAAGACAAAGGAATTTGACAGTTGAGTGTCGATAAAATGCTATATCACGCGATATAAATCGGTCATGCTAGGCAGGCAGACGTTAATAAATAAAAAGAAAACTCTAGATTGATTAAACATACGCGTTAAAGAAAACAGTTTTCCTGAAAAATGTACAGTCACATAATAGAAGTTAAAATTAAAACCAGTAATCATGTGAAGGTGAAATATTTAATGTTTGTGACTCAACTTACATTTTCATCTTGGGTTTTGTTTTCCACAATTTTCTATCTGGTATACCAGCTACTTCAATTTCCATGTCAATGTATATTAAACAATATAAATGCCACAAGTTTTATAATAATAATAATATGGGACTCGATACGATTATGAAACTAAAGGTATGATCGTAATCACTCTTGCCGTGACAACATTTGCCACAACAGTGGCCCTACCATGAGTTGATGCAAACTGTTTACGTTACCGTAAACTATCGGATATACTGCTCACAGTCAGTGCGAGTGTAAGAGACAAAACGACAGTTTACGGTAACGTAAACAGTTTGCATCAACTCATGGTAGGGTCACAGTATCTCACTCACCACAAATAATAACTAGGCCTGCCGCCGATTGACGCATTTCCACTATGTTTCACATTTCACTTCTCATTTCAAGCATGTTGAGAAATGAGGCCACATATCACTTGAACATTGGCGTGTTCACTAATTTTCCATTCATTTGTCGAGCATGGCGAGGACTGTGCTGAGGTGGTCGCGGTGGCAGTACCGCAGGCTGATTATCTAATTAAAAACCACCTATCGACCGGTTTCAGTTCACAGATGAATGTGATACATTGCTGCTTTTCTTTGGTATATTTTTTTACCCCAAAAAGAAGGAGCAATGTATCACATTCATCTGTCAAATGAGACCGGTCGCTAGGTGGTTTTTATTTAGATAATCAGCCTGCAGTTCGTCGGCGAGCGCGGTCGCCAGCGACTGCGGCGTCACTGCGCCGTTTAGGTAATCAGACTCGATAAAGATTGTGCAGACACTCTTTGTGTAGCCAAAAGCAAGATGGGTGATTGAATTAGTTAGGCTCGATAAAGATCATGCAGCCACTTTTTGTGTGACCAAATTAGGCTCAATATTGAGCAGCCATCAGGATTTAGAGTCACATTGTATTAAAACGACTTGGGTTTAGTGACGAGTTGCGTCTGATCCGTCGCGAGCAGCAGGCTAACATTGGCGTGTCCACAAGTTTCCATTCATTTGTCGAGCATGGCGAGGACCGTGCTGAGGTGGTCGCGGTGGCAGTCGAGCTCGTCGGCGAGCGCGGCCGCCAGCGACTGCGGCGTCACGGCAGCGCCCAGGTAATCTTGCAACAATGTCTGAGAGGAAATCGATATAATATTGAGAGGAAGCACAATATACTGACACTACTATACACATACACTGACAGAAGTAAAGCATTGTTTACAAAATATATGAGAGAAGTTTTGCTGGGCTACCATATCAATATTAAAAAAAAACAAATAAAAATTAGTTTTAAATAGGTCTGAACATTCAGTAACACTCTATGACATACCTGCGGATGCGTGGCGCCGCCGTGCCTCAGCACGGCGTGGCGCAGGCGCTCGCCGGCCGCCCTACTCAGCGGCTCGCCTTCGAAGCAAGATCGCCATACGCTCCACGCTGTCGCGCGCGATATCAAGTACGAATAGTACTTCGCGCCGTAGCCTACTAGGTGGCTGAAGCGGTGCTGCCATGCCTAGGAGAAACAGAAGTGCTAATTCATCTCTCATGCTACGGCTCCACCTGCGTTAACGTTAACATTAATGGTAATGTCCAACTACGCGTTAGATAAGGCATTATATATTTTTAGTACTGTCGGTAGCATTATAATAACGAATTTTAATATTTTTAACAACTTTGCACTGATATAATAAAATGTTAGAGGTAAAAAACACAAGAGAACATTTGTAACTTATATGGCTAATACAATCACACTCTTCTTCTTCTTATTTTTGGTATGGCAATCCTCTTCAGGGAGTAATTTTTGCCAGTGTCAAGTCAAAGTCAAATAAGCTTTATTCAAATAAACTTAATTATTAAGTACTTTTGAATCGTCTATATTTTCCTACTTTTTTAACTGACAAGAAGAATGGGCGCAAGAAACTTATCAGCTGTAACAGCCATAAGTAACGATATTTACAGTGTTAAATAATAATAATCATAAATACGTGTCAAATAATCCAGTTTACATTAGAATGCGGGTGCATCGCATTCCAATGCTGCTTGGAGCATTTGGCATCAAATATATCGATACAGTTTACTCGGTAAGTTCTGCCGAGGTAGCCACCACTACAATCAAAGTCTCAGCTTCACACAACCAAGATCGCACCTATTTCAATTATCCCACATATTGTTCAGACGTAGACACTTGTACAACAAAACTGCACCAATTTTAAGACACAATATCCACTATGAAACAATTTGCAAATAATTAAAATAGGCACCGAACTGAACTCGACAAAATGGCGCCAAAAACTCAAAAATCACATTCGCCATAGTGACTTCAGCGTAGTAGTGGTGATGACCTGGGCACCAGACTGTTCTGGGGTGCCCCCCCCCCCCCCCTTCCACCTCCAATGTATGTGTGTGTGTAACTGACCGTGTTGTCGACGTATGGCAGGCCGTAGTACTGCCGCTGCACGGCGCGCAGCACCTCCGTGGTGGCGGCGGGCGCGCGCGGCCCGTGGTACTGCTGGTCTAGCGCCGAGTAGAACACCTGGCAAAACAAACGGTTTATTAAGAGGCCGTCCACATAACTGTTCAGAAACGGTTCACATGCAGGTCGTCACATACGCAACTCGTCACTAAACGAAACCCGTCACATTCGCAACTCGTCACATACGCAACTCATCACGTTTTTTTTCGTTTTAATACAATGTGCCAAATGAAGACTCCAAATCCTGATGGCTGCTCAATATTGAGCTTAATTAAGCTCAATATTAAACCTTAATATGGCCAATTGGCCATAAGCAAGATGGGTGACAAAATTAGGCTCAATATTGAGCAGCCATTAGGATTTGGAGTCATTGGAGTATTAAAACGAAAAAAATGTAATGAGTTGCGAAAATTGACGAGTTGAGTATCCGTTTTGAAAAGTGACGCGTTGCATATGTGACGGCCTGCGTGTGATGTGATCCTTAGAAACGACAACTATTTGTACTTCATCAACACGAAACTGAAATATATGTTATTATGTCCGTAATCTTATACAGGCTGATTTTTTAAACTGAACAACTTTTTCTAATAGACCAACTTAAAATAAAAAAAAATAATCAGCTGTTCCATAGAAAACGTCAATATCTACTGACTAAAATGTATGGAACAGCTGATTATTTTTTGCTCTGATTAGAGCAAAAATTATATTATTATTATAGACAAAGTTGTTCAGTTTGATGGTCTAAGCGACATCACAAAATTTGTGCACTGTTCAAAAAATCACCCTGTATTGCGAAAAGTGGCTGGACCTGGAACACTTTTTTTAATCACCCACGAAAATTTAAGAAAACAAATGAAATGTGCGAGCGAGAGAGCGGGAAAACGTGGACGGCCTCTCAAACGTGAGCTTAGTTATTGGAATACTAACTACTAGGAAAATTACAAGAAAAGAAATACAATATTAATGGCTATGCATTGCACGCAGGGCTATATTTTGTTCTATAGAACTTCAAACATTATTTTCGACCTCAGCCAACAGTGTGTTAAAGGCCTCTTCACGCGGCGATCTTTCTCTGAGTACGACATTCAATGACGTCTTCACGCTTCTTATTAGCCGTTCCCATGCCCCACCCCAGTGAGGACTAGCAGGCGGTATAAAAGTCCACTTGGTGCCGTGTTTAGTCGCCTCAGTTATCACGGCTTCGTTATCCAAATTTTGCAACGATCTCTTAAGCTCAGTGTCTGCGCCTCTCAAGTTCGTACCATTGTCGGAATAGAATTGGTATGGCCATCCACGTCTGGCTGCCATTCGCCGGATAGCCATGATCAAGGAATCAGTAGATAGCGAGGAGACCGTCTCTATGTGCACGGCTCTCACGGTGAGGCAAGTGAACAACACACCGTATCTTAACTCACGACGCCGTCCCACGGTGACATCCATTGGCCCAAATAAATCGATTCCACAGAACGTAAATGGGCGTTGGTGATGAGCCATTCGAGCTTGAGGTAAGTCACCGATTCTCGGTATTTCTGGTTTACATTTTCTTAGTCTGCAAAACATGCATTTCTTAACCACATTCTTTACAGTTGGTCGTAATCTAATAACCCAATATTTTTGTTTCAGCTCGTTTACCACCATCTCTTGGTTTCCGTGAGCAGCCTTAATATGGTACTCTCTGACAATCAGACGACTAATGTATCTTTGTCCATCTAATATTATAGGTCTTTTCATTTCAGGTATCACGTCAACGGCAGCGTCTATCCGGCCACCGACCCTTAGGACTCCGTGAATATCAAGGTACGGCGACAAAGTAAGCAACTTACTAGTCACAGGTATTGCTCTCCCACCTTTCAGAAGATCGATTTCCATACCGAATGACTGTGACTGTGAGTATCTGATCAATAAATTCTCAGATTTTTCCATTATATCGCCATCAAGGTTATAGTTAAGATTCATATTTTTAAATTTTCGATATAAAGCCTTTATACCACTCTCAACGAAGGTAAGTACTCGCGCTGTGGATCTAAGTAAACGTAGCCATGAAGAAAATCTAGTCGGCTCCGGCACAGGTAAGTTTTGTACATCTGTTTGTATCACTGAAACGTGTTCTAACTCACTTTCTTTGTTTTCAGGTTGTATTACATCATGTGGCCACTACTAAACACGGCACCAAGTGGACTTTTATACCGCCTGCTAGTCCTCACTGGGGTGGGGCATGGGAACGGCTAATAAGAAGCGTGAAGACGTCATTGAAAGTCGTACTCAGAGAAAGAGCGCCGCGTGAAGAGGCCTTTAACACACTGTTGGCTGAGGTCGAAAGTATTGTTAATAGTAGGCCCCTAAACCATGTCTCCGTTGAAGCTGGCACTATGGAAACCCTAACGCCAAACCACTTTCTGTTAGGAACCTCTTCAAACGGACCAGTCATGGGGATCTTTGATGACTCCGATCTGTTCTTAAGGAAGCAGTGGCGTATTGCACAGCGCCTAGCGGATATGTTTTGGTGCAGATGGGTCAAAGAGGTCCTCCCTGAACTTATACCCAGAACCAAATGGAACATAGAGCGGCGACCATTGCAAGTGGGCGATCTGGTATTAATTGTCGACCCAAACGGACCTAGAAATTCTTGGCCGAAAGGTTTAGTCCATGAAGTATGTCCAGGAAGGGATGGTCGTATCAGAATGGTAAAGGTCAAGACGATGGGTGGAGTGCTGGTGAGATCTGCTGCACGGGTCGCTCGGGTGCCATTAGTTTCTGAGTGCTGCTAGCTGCACTGGGGTGGGGCGTGTTAGCGACGCGGCTCCAGGGCCGTTAATTTTGGTTTAAAAATATATGTTTGAAAAAATGAGTTGTCAGAGACTAGTTTTGTGTACTCGTGTTTTGTTATGAATGTCAAATATACGTGCGACTGAAAATATCTTTTTCCAGTTTTTAATTTCTTATTTTGCTCCGTCGCCTTCAATCGCTTTCAAGCCTATTTATTTGTCACTCGAATGAAACGTGAAACCGTGCATAACGTTACTTCAACTTGTCCGAGTCAATAAAATTCAACCTTATTTTCTAAACAATAAAGATCAAGCGGAAGAGAAAAGCCAATCATCTGCGCGGGCTTTTTAACAAACGCAGCAATATTGTCAAGCATCACACTATTCGCAGGGACCCCGATCATAATACAGGCCCTCGATTGGAATCCCCAAGGAAAGTAAAACGCAGCCGTCCCAAGCAAACATGGCGACGTACTGTAGCTGACGAAGTGAAAGGCATCAGGATGACTTGGAGCGAAGTGAAGCGCGAAGCTCAAGACCGAACGCGATGGAGATTCACTGTGAAAGCCCTCTGCCCCATCTAAAGGACACAGGGTATTAAGTAAGAACTTCCGAACTAACCTGCAGCTGCATTTCACTGGCTCCAAACAGGTATTTCGAAGCGCATAGTCGGTGCAACATTTTTTCCGGCATTGGCTCTCGCGTCTGGAAGTGCCGCGCAAACCGACTCACCACCTGTGAATATCAACTAACTTTATAGGGATATCTCTTAACCCATGTACTATCTTTTTTAGCACCAAAGAGGAAAAGTAAACAGAATTGTACAGAAGTACCAACCTAGTAGATTTATAGTCTTCAAAATATGTTTTAATCAATGGCCTTTGAGCGAGGACTCTTTCAGAGAGCATTTTTCCGTATACCAAAATAAATGCTTAATTAATCATTGGTCCTTCGAGCCGGATCCAATTTATTGCTCGCGTGGCCGAACTAATGGAACTAGTCAATATATCTAGTATATCTATACTCACAGAGGGACAGGAGGCGAAGTACTCCATCAGCACTGAAGGCAGCTCGGCCAAGTCCGTCGGGCACCTGGTGCCCGCCACGTGCTGGTACTTGGCGCGACCCATCATCGAGTGCAGCGCGTGGCCGAACTCGTGGAACAAGTTGTCTACGGCCGCGGCCGACAGCAACGCGGGCCCGGACCGGTGGCCGCCCGATAGGGAAAGCATCACTACTACTATGGGGTTCTGAGAAAAAAATAACTTTGAAACTAAGTTAAACCCTCGATACAATAATAAAAGTGCAAAATTTTATGATTTGTTCTCGAATTATGGAAAATTAAGAAAATGCCAATTTTTTTTGCGTTCTTTAGTCCAAATTGTACATCTAGTAGTTTGCTAGAAGCTGCCTTGCAGGCTTATATTATTTATTTTAGACACATTCACTCTAAAAGGATTTTTACTGTGTCTCTGGACTGGAATTCTCCAGTTAAGACATTGATCGCTCTCGTCAATCCTAGCGACGCAAATGCCTTATCGTCGAGCAGCGAAGGTGTAACGTCAAGCGATATGGAAAACTCTGAGCGACGTTTAAGATCGCGATGAAAATATCTTAAAATCATTCCTTGTAGAGAGAACTTCTAATCTGAAAGTCATTTTTAGTGCGTACCTGGTAGGAGCCGTCGGGCAGCAGCTTGCCGCCCTGGATGGTGAAGTGGCAGTCCTGGTGCGGCTTCCCGGGCCGCTCGTACAGGTCGCAGTAGATGTGCCCCAGCAGGCCCTCGGTCTCGTGCACCACGCCGAGCTTGTACACGTCTGGAGACCACGACTCGCCTACACGCAACAATGTTTGAGGCTATCATCATCGCACATAACTAGAGATGGGTAAAGGATCCGATTTTGTCCCGACTGCTCAGTTTAAACCCAGTTATCGCCTATAGACCATTTTGTTGAACTAAATAAAATACTTAGAAATAGGAGATGTTTCGTCCTTTGAATATTTTTCTGTATTGATTTAACAAGATATTGTTTCTATAGCAAAGAAAGTCACATTTGAAATATCAATAGAAATAAAAAACTGTAAAAAGTTTCTATAACATACATTGTGGGTTTTTATTGGGTTTAAACCCCGTGGTCGGGTTTAAACCGGTGCCCATCTCTATACATAACAGACAAATTGTTAAAATCCACTGCAGGACAAAGGACGAGGATGTTGCCATAATCTCGACACTTGGCAGACAATTTGGAAATCAGAGTGTTAAACCGTTTTCATTAGAAAAAGATTTTGCTTATTTTCTGATCCACGAAGGTGTTAGTTAGATGAAAGAAGTATAGTCACTGTTCTTCTATCTCACGAAGTCCGTTTTGCTATTATTTTATTTATTTTTATTTTATTATGTTCGGAATACCAACAGCAGTTTTACATTGTATGGGAACAATTTCTTAAATCTACTTAGCTATTAACAGGTATTCGCTATGAATGTTGTTAGTCGTGCACATGCACATTATTTTAGTGTGCGTAATACGAGAGCGTGCAGACGCACACTAAAACAATGTGTACTTGAACGCGTATCAATATTCATAGCAAAACGGTATTTGAGATAGAAGTTGATAGAACAACTATAATTATTTAATATTTCTACGGCTTCCATTAAAGACGACCAAGAAAGACATTCTTTCAGGGATTTCAGACTCGCAGCCGAAAACACATACTTTTCTTGAAATGCTGAGAGAGGAGCGGAGACTTAAATTGCTTATTCAAGGGTATTATTAGTGCAACTGTACCGAAATTAGATGTGATAAATGGATTGGATAAAAGTTTGATAAATGGCACATTTTATTAGTTAATTGACATAAAAAAAAATATTATAAATAACAACCCAGGTAGGGTTAGAAAAATAAAAAAGCTTTATTATTTATTTATTATTTAACAATACCTGGCAACATTTCTTCTGAATTCAGACTGATTCCATACAACTCCTGGCAGAGCATATTCAATCCTTCCATACAGCCGCCTAAAGAGAAATACGGGCTAAAATCTGAGTTGGCAACATTGAGTAGCTGCGTCTTCGCCTTGTGCGTGAAGTACGGCGTGTCCCAGCACATGAGGTTGTCTTGGTAGGGCGTTTCCTGCCGCTTCATGTTCAGCATCGCGTCAAAGTCCATTTTGGCGCGGTCATGGAGATTGTCTGACAAGATGTCTAGGAACTGACGTACGTTCGACGCCGTCTCCATCGTGCTGGCTTTTATCGCCCTGTAGAAGGAAAGTATGATGAAGTGAAGAAAGAAGAAAAGTCGACTGTGGGTTTTATGGTGCACTAACGGCCGAATACTCAAAGTAGTTCTAGTGTTGTATACTATGATGAGACAAGTCAAGAGCAAAGCTTTCTAGATTTTAAAACAAAAACCCGATGGACCTAACTTATATACGGTATGTTTTTCGATTTACGTATGTTTTATTTTGAATAGTATGTTTTGAGTTTTTGCTGTGGACTGTTTAGTCTGGTGGTCTGTCACTAGTTAAGTTAAGAACCAAATAGATTAAGATACTCCTGTGGGCTATGTCACGCGCGGCTAGCGTGATGCGGTCAAACGCCATAATTTTACATATAGCAGTAGCAATTTTAGGTACAAAAATGTTTAGTGCCTCATTGTCTAATGGTTGGGTTTAAGTAATATGCCGTGAACATGAGGGAGGATTGTTACAGAGTATTGTCGTGGCCCACACCTGTCAGCGTAGCTGTGGAAGCCGCAGATGGCCGCCATCTCCTAGCGCGCGGCGAGGGCGGTGCTCAGCAGGCGCCAGGTACATGAGGGAGGATTGCTACAGAGTATTGTCGTGGCCCACACCTGTCGGCGTAGCTCTGGAAGCCGCAGATGGCCGCCATCTCCTGGCGCGCGGCGAGGGCGGTGCTCGGCAGGCGCCAGGTACATGAGGGAGGATTGCTACAGAGTATTGTCGTGGCCCACACCTGTCAGCGTAGCTGTGGAAGCCGCAGATGGCCGCCATCTCCTGGCGCGCGGCGAGGGCGGTGCTCAGCAGGCGCCAGGTACATGAGGGAGGATTGCTACAGAGTATTGTCGTGGCCCACACCTGTCGGCGTAGCTCTGGAAGCCGCAGATGGCCGCCATCTCCTGGCGCGCGGCGAGGGCGGTGCTCGGCAGGCGCCAGGTACATGAGGGAGGATTGCTACAGAGTATTGTCGTGGCCCACACCTGTCGGCGTAGCTCTGGAAGCCGCAGATAGCCGCCATCTCCTGGAGCGCGGCGAGGGCGGTGCTCGGCAGGCGCCAGGTACATGAGGGAGGATTGCTACAGAGTATTGTCGTGGCCCACACCTGTCAGCGTAGCTCTGGAAGCCGCAGATGGCCGCCATCTCCTGGCGCGCGGCGAGGGCGGTGCTCAGCAGGCGCTCCTGATGCGCGTCGGGCGCCAGGTACAGTCGGTAGGCCGCCTCGCGCGCCGCCGCCTCGCTGCACTCCGCGTACACGCCGCTAACCACTATGTTGTCGCCCTCGCTGCTGAAGCTGCAATACCACTACATACTTGAGTGGCGCGAAAACTAAACTCGATATGGCCGCGAAAATTACGTTGTTTGTATCAGAATCGGGCGTATCAGAAAGATGCGAACTGATAGTAGCAGCTTGCTTTGTTTAGTCTCTTGTGTACTAGGTATCTGGCATATTGCGTTATCTCAAATGGTCACCAGGACCAGCACCACCACCAGAGCAATGTATTTCATATCTATGCTACTAGTAAAAGGACTTATGCCTGAAATATAGATAAATTCAACAGCAACAAGAAACTCACAAAATAAAACAAATTAGGAAGCATAGCATGATAAAAATTAAACACTTACAATTGCCTTATATTAGCAGGAACAGCATTCCTGGGCACCTTCCTTGGCTTTGCTGCTCCGGCCATGAACCGCTGTCCAGTTTGCAAGATCAGGTCATTGAGGGCCACTACCCTCTTCCTGGGACCTTGCTCCAGCTGAATGCCACTCTGTTCGAAGTCAAAGAGGAAAAGTTCTGCCAAATGCTGATCTCCAGATGTGCCACGTTTCACAGAATCACGCAAAGCCTCATATAAACCCTTGTGTGTATTTAACCTATCAGAAACATTCAACTTATTGTTATTCGTATTCAAACACTATTAACTTGTCTAATTGGTAGTTACTACTTACTTGTATCTTTATAATGAACTTATTATCTTACTGTGTTATTCTATTTTTAGTTAAAAAGTGTTTGTCCTTTTCTTTCCTATTATGAAATGAGTTTGAAAGAAGACCAATTACTTAACCAAATAAAATAGGGTTATAAGCGTTAGATTTTTTTATTAATAACACAGTTACAGTGATAATTCTATGGCATACCTGTTCTGTTGTAAAGATAGTAAAACAATAAGGACTGCATAGGTACATCTACTCCATAGTTTTGTTTTACAAAATACCTAACTTTCATTAATATGTATACTCACTTTTCTACAACTCCACTAACACTAATGCAAGCATCTTCAGCTGCAGCAGCGAAATGTGACTGCGGGTGAGCAATCCTGACAAACTCGGCGAGATCTGCTACTTTACACAGGGTGTCCGATAACTCATCAAATATCTCCACCATTGGCCTTTTGGGATCATGTGTAGCCTCCTCTATCAAGCGATCTGTAGCTGATATAGCTTGATCTTTGAGGGCATGGAAGCCTTCAAAACTTGTGAGCTCTGGCTTATTGAATAGACCCTTAAATATGTTAACAAAATATTAAATTATTTAAATTATTCACTTCTCAAGCTTACGCGCTCACTAGACATGAAATAAAACACTTTTAACGGATACTAGCGCGGTTTTATTAATTGTACTTTGGTAATAAGTTGGTATTTGATTTGATTTTTTTGACGTTTCGGCACCTTAAAATTAATTATTACAAAAAAAATTAATATTGTAGTAAATTTCAATTTAGTTTGCAAATTCAATAATGTTAATTATTAATTAATATAACGCTCAAACAAATTATTAAAATTAATAAATGTATTAATGATATACTTAAATGGTTCTTTTGCATGCTATTAAATATGGCTAAATAGGTTCAAAGCTTCTATTAATTTTTATAACACCAACATTTATTTGTACCTACTCTATTTAATGGCAAATAAAGTATTTGTATTTTAAACTTTGGAAGTACACTTTCTGAAATAACTACAACAATAACAACCTATTGAATTTATAGATTTTAGCATTCACAATGCTATTTTTATATATTAAGTTACTTAATATAATTGAAAATACTAGAAAAAATTTACTCTCCCGTCTGAGCTGCTACGGGTGAGTTGATTTTTTCTAGTATTTTTCAATTATATTAAGTAACTTAATAACAACCTAGATAGAACGATAGTTCCCTACAAAGAGCACTGTCAAATAACAAGATTTTTATCATAACAATAAAAAAGTTTAAATTTCCCTACCCTTAGGGGCTTGGTTACTATTTTATTGGATTTTAGTTACAATTAGGTAACATAAAATGAAGGATATGAATCTGAAAACTGAGCCATTTTGACTGTTTTTTGCCGCACTTTACATAAAAAGGACTCCCCATGAATAACACAATTCATCAAAATAATAATATGTTGCCGGTTTTGTAACAAATGCTTCAAAGTACAGTTAGATAAATTGTGCCGGTCATGAGCGAATAGGTGTTATTATTCTATTAAAAACAAATAAATAGTAGTTACAAAACTCACAGTTCTTTCCCTCAGTGATTCAAACATAGGCCTTGATGTGGGTCGAGTATTAAATGCTGTGGCAAGTGGTGACCAGGTTGAAACACTGCGTCCTGGCTTCCTTCTTCGAATATGCCTCAAAATCCACAATGGCTTTATAATCGCCATCTTCACTAAAAATGGTGTTGCTATTTATACCTGAAAGTCAGTTTTTCCACTGCACCTGTGCAAAATGGAATCTACTATGAAATTTACTGTACATTTTGCATATAAAACAAATTAAATCGCCTAATGTATACAGACCTTAGAGCAAAATAATAATTTTGCTAAAATAGCAAAGATTACTCGTATGAATATAACCACAAAAAAAATTTTCAAGTACTTTTATCTGTAAAAATATATATTATATAAGTTCAAAAACCTCTATCCAAAGAATATTATGTTTCTTAAAGGTAACGTAAATTTTGATTTGTGTATTATCAATACATATATTACGAAAACACGTAAATAAAAAATTGTAATCGAGTGACCGACTTTTATAAGACTGACAGCTATCAAAGAGAATATAATCACTCTATGACTGTGACTGACAGTGACAATACATATTAGTCTATGGTGACAGGACAGCTAATTTTTTTCCGCTTCGAGCAGAAAAGGCAAAGGCTCATTTGCGCCATACAGCCAAGACTTCAGTGATTGTTCTTGGCAAACACGGTTGCGTTCAGAGACCAAGAACTTTAAATGTCAATGGCAATACAAAGTCTTAATTTTCCATTTGGAATACGAATAATTTAAACTTTTCTTTATTCTAAATCAAATAAAATCCGTTCTTTGAGGATCTACCATGATTATTTTAAGAATTAGACTCAAAAACATCAAAATGCACAATAATGTCAATTGACATTGTCATTTTTTCTATAGACAAACGTCAGAGCGTTTTACAACCATCCATTTTGATTTTGATGGTTAAAAAGTTGCAACTCTCTGACGTTTGGAACCATAGATATAGTATAATAGGTAGGTAGGTAGGTAGATACAAAGCACTCAAAGTCAACAAAAGACTTAATAGAATTTATAAATTAAATGTTTTTACAATAAATCAAACAGTAGTTGTAAATGAAAAGGAAAGCAATTTAAATATGTTCTACCTTAATAATTCACATTTACATTGGTTAATTCTATTTATTTTATTATAAAAATAAATAATTGAACTTCCACGGAAACTTGTGCAAAGGCACTCAAAACAAAACAATTAACTTTCAATGTGGTTTATAAAATGTAACAATGAAACCAAACTTATTTAGATATTCAGATATTATTTGTCAAATCGTCTTTTAATGAATTAACTTATTATTTACATTTTTAAACTTAATAAAGCTCTCTACTTCTGAAGCTATATAATTGCTTACTAATTAAGTAAAATAAGAATTTAAATGCGTAGAATTGACGATAACTGTAACTTAAAATTATCTAATCAATAATTACATTAATAACATTTAAATCGTGTAACTTGAACAATGTTTTTGAATCGTCATATTTTAATTAACATTTTAGTGACTACAACAACCTACTAGATGGCGCTAGGCGTCGTTAGCTGAGAACAGAACTTTGAATTAATTCACAATCAGTGGTTATATAATTATAATAAACTTAGGTCTCTAATATTTCCTAATTGGAATTATTTTAATTAAATAAAATAACTGCGCCCATATATACTAGGGCTACGGTCCGCATGGCGACAAAAATCGATTTTAGCGCGAATCCGACCAAATTAAGTATAGCCTCAATATATTACACATATTAGGGTTTATGTACCCACTGCATTTATTTGGATTCGCGATAATAGGCAAGTTTTACACAACAATAAAACTTGTATTATTGAGCAGAGACGATGCACAGCATCTGTGAGAGTGCGCCGACTTCTAGTCTAGCTACATCCTGTCAAAGTAGTCATTCGACTTACCCTTTAAGCAGTTTTCCTGTCAAAAATTGGAAAACAGACTTACTTCCGGTTGGCGCCATTTTTTATTCACCTAGGAGTCGTTGCAACGAAGTGTCCTCATAGAAGTCTCTCACCAGGAGACCTTAATGGGATGCTGTGCATCGTCTCTGCTCAATAATACAAGTTTTATTGTTGTGTAAAACTTGCCTATTATCGGCATGTGACGATGCACAGCATCTGTGAGAGACGTGTTTATTAACTCCTGGTGACTCCAAACGACGCTATGTGATGCTGTTGAAAGCATGATTAACTTGAGATAACTGAAAACACATTTCAATTCATTGAAATAATTATTGATATACCTAACATGTGTCACTCTGTATCAGAGTTATTAGCATAACTCACTATAAAAGCTAGCTTTGATTACTAAATTACTAATAATCATTGCTAATCAATTTGATTATATGACTACGAGCAGTCTTATAATCAATTCGATTATATGACTGCGAGCAGTCTTCGTCTCTATGAAGGCTATTAGTTGGAGAAACAAATATTATTGTACTAATTTAGGGAGGCAACGACCGAGCCCAACGAACCTGCAGCTACGGTTATAACTGCATCTCTCCCATGGTTCATTTATTTGCAGATTACATTACAGTTCATGAGGTGGCTCGGGGCACACGCCTCTAACACTGTGGTAATAAAGCCTTATTGCATTCGCCTCATCGCCTACGCCTGTGCGTCTCTGAAAACTTAGTTTTATAACTCATCTCAACCAAATACAGGTAAGATAATAATATTGCTATGTTTTAATTTTTAACTTGTCTGTTAAACGCTGTGTCCGTTTTTTACCCAAGAGCTGGACTCAGGATGATGTGATCGCCGGCATCGCTGTAGTGGCTCGTAGATACACTTAGAAAAGTGAGCTTGTGTACGCGCCCGCCGCCGCCGGCCCGATGTTAGAAGCAGCAAGCACTAACCTTGCGTGAAGCTTCAAATAATGTGATGTAAGCTGTCGGATTATGTTGTATCGAAGCGAACAAACCACCCAAATCCAAGACAGGTGGCTCGTGGATTCTCTGCTCGCTGTTTTGAAGAGATATTTACTTTTAGAAATAAAAATACATATACGTATACATTATTATACATGACAATTTAAATGTTCATTAAAGTTATTTCTAATAATAATGCTCTGAATTTGTGTAACAAAATCATCCGATAAGCCAAATTCTCCTCAAAAGGCAGGTACTTATGCTAAGAATCTAGCTAGATGGGCCTTAACCTTCAAGATATTTATGGTCTAAATTATTATCTCTACAAAATTCAACCTCTTTTTGTGTCACACCATCGCCAGTTTTCTGAACGTAGAGCTCGAATGTGAGGTGGTGGCAGTCTAATGATCTGGTCTAAGAACTGATTCTAAGTTCGGAATCTTAAATTTTACATAGTATTAAACAAAATGTAAATCCGTTATTTGCATTAAGTTTATAAGATAGTTATTGTTAATATATGTGTTGTAGGTTTTGTTTTGTGATAAAAAATAAAATAAAAAGAGCTCATAGATGGAAGTATCGAAGCAAAACGCTTTTTCCCATATGGGTACTACTACCAGATACGCACTCATGTTCAGGTGGTGGGACAGGCAGGGCTATCAGGCTCTGTGGTTAAAATACCTATACTAGTCAGAACTGCATTGCCTTCAGCAGGATGTGGGTCTTTTTTAAGGCACCGCATAATACTAACAATCTTGTGATAGATACTTCTCCAACTCTCATACGGCTGCGACAATTCGATCTGGGGGAAACACCGAAAACGTGGTGCCGTCCAGCCGCTTGGCTGCCCCAAGACAGCCTGTATATACTTCTTTATACTTATCTGGCAGGTATTCTGCTGTCATCAAGATGTTCCAACGGTCCAGGAGAAGTAGAAGTCAGTATGTCATGTCATCTAAAGATGGGGCCTGATATGCTTTACCACTGTAAATTTGTACTCTTTGTGGTTGCAATGCTAATCTGAGTCCCCGACTCTACCCGTGGTCTGCTGCATCTGTTGCAAGAAATTAGTGTTGTATTGGCTGCTCGGAGACTCTCTTCGCAACACGCGAGTATTACTGCATTTGTTGAAAGTGCAGTCTCTGGAAATAACAAAATTTGCAAGATTCAGAGTACCTTTGACCAATTGTATCTCCTCCGTAGCGACAACATACCAGTGCGACGTGCGACTAGCACATCATCAATACACAGGCACGTGAGCAGTGGCAGATGTGTGGTGCAGTTGTACTCCTGACAACGGTAGGTAAGGTCGTGTTGCGCGAGCAGCGCGTTCGGGTGAGGCGTGGGCAGCTTGGTGGCCAACGCGTGATGAGTACTTATTACTCTTCACCAACAGGTACATAAGCAGTGCGTTCTCTCTCATGCAGTTTTATAAAAGTCAGTTTCTGGCTGGGTTCGGTTGGGTTACACTTTTCGATGTTGATAGTCTAATCTAGACTATAGTATCTATTCTCTACTATATATGTATGTAATATCTATCTATCCTATATATTTACTAATATTACACTGTTTGACCAGCGAGAAGTACAAGTAGACTGTAATTTGCATACTATTACCTTTTTCTGAAGGTGTTGAGCTACCCAGTTTGCCAAAGCGATGAGATATTTCGGCGCGCACAATAGGCCAAACGGTAGACAGGCCGTTTGGAGGACTCGGTGGTAGTAGACCAGCAAAAGGAACCTCCTTTGGGCCTCACAGGTCAAGCTTCGTCATCCTTCGCCTATTTGGAAAGAGCTGATAAATCTGTATCTGAAAGGTCCGTTTAAAAGGTCAACGATCCGTGTCACTCCTCTCCGTCAGGAACCTGGTTGAGTGAGATAAAGTCGATTCCGACTTGTCACCGATCCAGTTCCTCCAAGATACCTCGCCCCATAAACTTGTGTATCAGCCGAGACAGAGCGGGCGATTGAGGCGTTTCGAAGCTATAAAAAGTACTTGCTGTCTGATGGACGAGGGCAAGCTTGGGGTAGATAGCAGGCGCATTCTCGTATGACGAGAAGGGCCTACGGAGCACCGAAGCTAACCTGCCACTGCCTCCGATACGCTCAGAGGCAGCCCCATTAGTATTATGTTATTGTGATTGATAGTCACCTTACCTTATCGAATGGTTCATTCCATTCGTATTCAGAATGTAAGCGCACAACAGGAACTAATTTCAACAGTTTCAAAAAGCATCTGATAAGGCAACGCCACTATGTGTGGCTGGACACCTGTCAACTTGAGCAATTCCATGCAAAAATATAATGGGCAGCACTACTGTTCCGGAGACCTGTCACACTTCATTAGTTCTAATCAATAAGTACTTAGACCACGGAGGTAGTTTGCGCAAATCCTCACAAAGGTTTTTGTTAAGCCGCTTGCCGCTTGCTCAGGATACGCTCCCGTCCCGGCAGCTTTCGATATATTTATTACACATTATACATAACATAACCTTGTCATCAGTTTTCTAAAATCTGGAGGTGGGTGAAACTATCATAGGTCTGTCTGTACATACATCCATGTAATAAAAATAAAAAAAAATATTGTCAACAATATTCACTTCGAAATAGATTTTATAGAAATTCGAATATTCACTTCGATAAGAATCACAGGTTGATCAAATCGAAATCAATCGCTGCTAAAAGTCAGTCTCCTAGCAATTTAAAGTCTGAACTGAAAATAATAAACTTAGACTCAATTTTTTTTTTTTTTTTTTTTCCATACCAGCAATATAAAGATATTGGCCGGCAAGCAGATAATAACAAAATAATTTATATACTGAACTGAAAAGACGAATAAGCTTAGACTCAACTAAGTTAATCATACCAGCAATATTCTTATTAATAGAGATATTGACAGGCTTATTACCGGAAAAAGGCAACCGGTTTTAATCGTACAAATTGAATAGTTCACCTCGTGGTCTACGAAACCAGGGTAAGGCGTGTGTGTGTGTGTGCTTTTTAAGAGTCAAAATCGCATCGAATATTTTGCTAACTTTACTAAATATTTCTAAAACCCTATGCTCTTTATAAATGCTCCGAGTGATCAGGCGGGATCTTTTATTTTATTATAAAATCAGGATTCAAGAGACTGGATTCAACGTCACTGGTGTCAGAAACGACCACCGAGCAATCCAATTGACGGTCAAAAGCTGTTAATCAATTGGGCCAAAGCACCGGTACAGGCACCACGTTGGTAGCATTGAGTTGTGCGTACCATTGGCGTCTGATGCAGGCACTACATGCGAACTGGCCGCATTCTAGACAAAATTTTCATCAAAACCGACTAAGACGGTAATACAGCTTTTGTAGCAATGACCAAATGTAACACTTTTATTTTAGTCACAAGTTCATTAAGTAGGAAGTAGTAGATCATAGTTCGACTCACCAAGTCTCCTGTGTTTTACCTTACGTCCGAAAATCGTCAGCGGACGGCTCCGGGCTACAGCTATACAAACGGCGTCGAAGTTTTAAGGCACGTCTACTATGGCTAGGAAGACGGGACTCTTCGTCGACCTCACGCTCTGCGCACGAGGTCAAAGCACGCGTTTGTTTCACTGACACTGTTAATTACTATTACTAAAGCATAAGCTTAGCATAAGTAAAAACTATTCACTTTGAAATCATGAAAAAATTTCGTAATATTTAAAAATAGATGTTGCTTCAACGAGAAGTAACGACGCTATGAGGACACTTCGTTGCAACGACTCCTAGGTGAATAAAAAATGGCGCCAACCGGAAGTAAGTCTGTTTTCCAATTTTTGACAGGAAAACTGCTTAAAGGGTAAGTCGAATGACTACTTTGACAGGATGTAGCTAGACTAGAAGTCGGCGCACTCTCACAGATGCTGTGCATCGTCACATGCCGATAATATCGATATTATCGCCATGCGGACCGCGCCCTATATCTATGGTCACACAGAACACATAGGTCTGTCATCTCGTCATCTGTCATCGTCATTCATCTGATATACAAAAGTACTCTGTGTTCATCTGTCTGTCATAGTTTTTTTGGTTGCTGGACCATACTATATCTATGGCTGGACCGAACCAAAACCAAACCAATTTTATTTTATTATTTAAAGTAATCGTATACGAATGTATCGAAGCAAACAGTAACACGATAGATAATGTAAAACATTAAAATATCAGTTATTTAAATTCTTGTCAGCTCAGCACAGTCAATGTAATTTACAGAAAACAAAACAATGGTAAGTTGCTGCATGTGTTTGCTTTATTTTTTATGTAGTAGTTAATGTAAAAGTTATTTTATTTTGTGTCAGTCCACCCCACCGCCGCCGACACAGCTACGTCGTTCTGCTGGCGAAGCCAAGAAGACCACCCCACAGCCACCTTCCTGTATCGTTACTCGAAATGGGGCGCGTAAGGCCAAAATTCAAACTCGTGCCATGTCAGCCGGAGCCAAAGTAAATATCATCACACGTACTAAAATATATATTACATCTGTAGATACATGATCCTGTTCCTAAAATTTCGTCTATTTTCAAGTTGTTGTATGTTCTATGTAAAACACTGTCCTCATTTCCCTTATTTGGTGAATCTGATTTTTATGTAGGTGTATGATGTTGTCATACACAATGTGTTACCATTGCCACCTACAATAAAATGTTTTATAGTACTCTTTTGTTGACTGACTTATCATTTGAATTAAATCTCGTATATTGACTGAGCATATTGAATGGTGTTCAAGTGTATGAGATTGAGAATTGAGATATGAAGCAATTATAAGGTTTTATCTGTTTATTATGTTCATGAGCTCAGCCTTATCTTTACAATTATTGCAGTTATTCCGTGTGATACTAACCTATCAGTGTCTCACAATTTTCAGCCGTCAGCATCATTGCTTGCTGCTAAAAAGAAAGCTCAACAGAAAAAAAAGCAGACTGTTGATACTGTCCTCAGAGATCACTACCAAACAGTAAGTATCTTACTAGTATCTTTCTTACAGTTGTAATAATTATAATAATAAAGCCATTTATTCCACATCTCAGTAATTTACATTTCAACTTTTGTTAGGGCGTTAGTATTTAAATTATATTTTATGTTAGTCATGTAATCAGTCACAATAATTAATCTTAAATCACAAATAAATATTATATTGAGTTTGAACTCAATATAGCACAAATAAGTAACTAAACTTTGAGTAAAACTTTATTATCTGCAGGAAGTATTGGTTTCATTTTCTTTTTTTTATTGTAACAGTCTCAAATAGAAATTTTTTAATTCAGTATGGGCCTAGTTCCCTGAATTAAATAAAAAAAATAAAACAAATACCTTTACAGGCCATGGAGTCAAAAAACAAAGTGAAGGGTCCGACAGGATTTGTGACGGAACCCCGTATGGCTGAACATCGATGTCTATGGGATGAGAAGTATCCAGAATGCCCTGAAAGATTAATAGGTGTCATAAATAGGTATGAATTGTATACATGATTTTAATTGAATTCACTTAAAACATTTTAAAAACTACATACATAGTACTTCAAAATAAATAATGAGCATTGGAAAATATCGGAAACAATCGTCTTAACATAGTAAAGACTAACAAAAAGTGGTTTGGCCTTAAAAGTCATTTACAAATTCAACTTTATTGCAATGAAATAAATGTCAACGTAATTTCTAAGATAAGTAAAATCAGGAAGTTAGCCTATGCCCATTCTTTATCTTGAAGTACTGTAAAATCTAATGGTAAAAATGCTCTGTTTTTTAAGGTGTAAAGAATTAAATTTAATAGAACAATGTCAAATAATTCCACCGCGGGCAGCTACTAGAGAAGAGTTGTGTGTTCTACACTCACCGTCTATTTACAACATGCTTGAAACGACCCACCAGAATAGCGACATTAAGTACCTAGAGGATTTGTCTTCCAAATACGATGCTGTTTACATTCATCCTGTAAGTAACCTAAAACCAAAACCAACATATTCATAACTTTAATAAAACTGCTACCTACCTACTTATAAATTATGTCTTTTTACAAGCTTTTATTTATTTAGTTTCACCAGTCCAGTGTTTGTTTGTTTGGCTGTCTGTCAGTGGCGTAACTAGGGTGTGGCAGGTAGGGCACGTGCCCTGGGCGCCATTCAGGGGGGGGGGGGCGCAATTCGCAAATTATTAAAAATAAAATAAAACCTTAATTACAATGTTCAAATAATCAAGCGACGACGACCGGCCGCCGGCGCCGCCACACAGACAGGGCTTTATTTGACTATAGACAAGACGGGCAAGATTAGTGGATGAAACTAACTAAAACTTGCGCTCCGCGGCCGTTTTTTACTAAAGACAGACAAGATTACAAGATTAGTGGATGAATATGACTAAAAATCGCGCTGCGCGGCCGTTTTTTTATTGTAGACAGGCAAGATAGCTAGATTAGTGGATGAAACTAACTAAAAATCGCGCTGCGCGGCCATTTCTAGATTAGTGCATGAAACTGACTAAAAATCGCGCCGCGCGGCTGTTTTTTTTACTAATAGGCAGGCAAAAATACTAGATTAGTGCATGGAACTGACTAAAACTGGCTCGCTAGTGTAAATGTTTTTTTCAATACAGTTGCTCGAAAATGTAAGTTTACGATGACAGTCGAGCGTGCGGAAAGTTGATTTTACCGCACGCCGTGCGTTTTTGTTTACGGAGTAGTACAGCGTGCGGAAAGTTGATTTTACCGCACGCCAGCGCCGTTCGTTTTTGTTTACGAACGTTTTTTTTAATTTCTACTAGCTTCCGCCCGCGACTTCATCCGCGTGGACAGTTGAAAAATATTGTAACCAGTTTAAAATGACCCCTTTAGTGTATGAAAGCTAGTACTACGGAGAGTTCAAGCTGTTTCTCTGGTTCCACCCACCCGAATTTGATGAAACATAGCTTAGATTTTAAGTTGGACCACAATCTACTAAATTGTGAAAAATCCATCAAAATTAGTTTAGCGGTTTTTGCGTAATTCGCGCACAAATATTTAGAATTTACAGTTTTATTATATGTATAGATTACAATTTCAGCAGTACCTATAATGTTTTCTTGCAAATGTATTGAAAAACGTAGTATGGCACACGGTTGTTAAGGTTTTTTAAAACTCGTGACGATTATAAACCCTCGCCTACGGCTCGGGCTTATAAAACGTCAACTCGTTTTAAAAACCTCCTTTCCAACCTTGTATCATAAACTACTAATTTAGTGTTTATTTTACATTTAGATAACTTCAATGCTTCAACTTCTATGCTTGCCCTAGGCGCCGTATCCGATCGGTACGCCGCTGCTGTCTGTAATCAAATCTTGTCTGTCTGAGGCCTAGCTGAGAGGCCTTTAGTAATAGTAAGCTATAATATGACATGAATGTGTATATTAATCAGCTGATAAGTTTCTTGCGCGTTCTTCTTGTCAGTTAAAAAAGTGGAAGGGTGGTAGTAAAATATAGACGATTCAAAAGTACTTAATAATTAAGTTTATTTGAATAAAGCTTATTTGACTTTGAAATCACGCAAAAAAATTGTAGAATATGATAAAGAACCTCCCCTACACTACATGTAAAGGGGGGGGGGGAAAAGAAAGTGAAAGTGAAATAAGCTTTATTCAAATAAACTTAATTATTAAGTACTTTTGAATCGTCTATATTTTTCTACCACCCGTTCCAGACTTTTTAGCTGACAAGAAGAACGGGCGCAAGAAACTTATCAGCTGTAACAGCCATAAGTAATGATATTTACAAACATATAATCGTTACCAGATAATAACAACAGGGTGACAGGATTATTGGCAACAACATAGACTTATTATATTACTTCAACAAAGTTCTTATATTACAACTGTAGACGACAAGACGATACGTCTTGTACAACTGTCAAAAACTGTTTACTAAAGTACAAATAAAGATAAAAAGACTATTAGGACATGTATTCTTTCCATAGAGCACACACGAGCTAGCACTGCTCGCTGCGGGTTCAACCATTGACATAGTGGATCGCGTAGTAGCAGGCGAACTGCAAAACGGCGCGGCTTTCGTGCGGCCTCCGGGCCACCACGCCATGCGCGCGGAGCCCTGCGGCTACTGCTTCTACAACAACGTGGCGCTGGCCGCCACACACGCCATACACACGCGTGGGCTCACCAGGTGACTGCAAGTTGTGGTTGGTTGTTGGGCCAGGGTGGGGGGAGTAATAGGGATGTTGACTATTTTTTTTATTTTATGTTACATAAATTACCTCTCAAAAAAAGAAACATTGGTAAAAGAATTAATTCGCTAGCATGAAAACTGCCCGAGATATTACAGTGTGAAATGCACACAAATGGTTTCGATCAAAAACGCTCCATACTAATGGCTTGCACGTTATGTCGTCACGCCGTGCTAGTTTGTATGCAACGCATAGGAAATTTGTTCAGCAGCTATATTAAATATTGTGTTTATCAAAATGGTTTCTTCGACAAATTTGCTATACATTTTACGGACTTATTAAAAGTATCATTTATTTTAATAAATTTTATACTTTTTAAATGGACTTGTCCACCCAACTTTGAAGGGTCATAAAACAAATAATATGCAATATATAAAACCAAGAGGTATACAAGCTACTCTAAAAGTTTAATATGTTTACGATTTTTATTAGTATTTCGTTATTTTACTCATTAGTCAACATCCCTATTCTGCTATAGTGTTATACAGATCTCACACTACGCGCAACTATCCATCCATTGAATCGAATTATACATTGATTGCAGAATACTGATTGTAGACTGGGACGTGCACCACGGACAAGCTACGCAGCAGATGTTTTATGACGACCCAAGGTAAGAATGTATTGAAATTAAACTAATATAACGGGTCGGGTGTAACAAGACCCTCTGTTGAGGATAGGGCACGAAATCACACAGACACTTCTTTTCCGTGCAAAGTTAATGTCAACTACAAGCATTTGTTTTACAAAAAGATGTCACTGAAATTTAGAAGGAAGACCAAAGAGGAATCCAAAAAGCCTGTAGCTGGTGTCGAAGTCCACGCATTCCGCCCATCATCAGGATCATTTTTGTCCTTTAGACTATACCTGGGAAACCAATAGCTACAAAGTTATTGAAGGTCAAAGTTAAAATAATTTATTCCAATTTTTTTATGAAATCTTATTTTATTTGTTATTTCCAAATTTTTGTCCAAAGAAAAATGATGAATGATGACATGTTGTAGTAGTCCAGCATGCAGTTGTCTGTACCACTGCATCGATTGTATATCGTGCTATCACCGTTCTGTTCTGCCACAGAGTAGTATACTTCTCGGTCCACCGCTACGAGCACGGCTCCTTCTGGCCCAGCCTCCGCCAGTCGGAGTTCCATTACGTGGGCGCGGGCCGCGGCAGGGGGTACAACTTCAACGTGCCCCTCAATCAGACGGGCATGGGGGACGGGGACTACCTCGCTATATGGCATCAGCTGCTATTGCCCATGGCGTTGGAGGTAAGATGCTGTTACATTATGTTCGGAATACCAACAGCAGTTCTACATTGCATGGAAACAATTTCTTAAATCTACTTAGCTATTAACAGGTATTCGCATATGGATTATAAAATGTACATACACCGCATTAAGCTATTTGCAGAGTATTTAGTTTTAGTAGCAAAATAAGTTACAATTATGGCTGATTTGTGGAGCTCGGTGGCGCAGTGGTTTAGCGCCTGGCCCAGCGATTGCGGAAGTTAAGCAACGTTCGCAAGGGTCGGTCATGGGATGGGTGACTGAAAAATTATTATCTCTAGCTCCTCCGTGCTTCGGAAGGCACGTTAAGCCGTTGGTCCACTCCCGGCATGCATTTGCAGTCGTTAACACCCACCAATCCGCATTGGGCCCGCGTGGTGGGTCATGGCCCTTCCTGCTTACCAACCCATAAGGAAGGCCTGTGCCCCAGCAGTGGGGACATCAAAAATGGCTGATGGACATGGCTGATTTACATTGTAGAAGTACATTGCCTGGCATTTGCGTTGATTTTAAAAGAACGTCAAACACAACACAGCATCAGCTAATGTATCTCTACTGGACCGTTTTTACTGAATAAATGTAAATCGGCCTTTATATTCATAAACAGTGGCGATCGCAGGCGACAAAGTAAATTGCTAACAAATTGTGATGGTAAATAATTCTTTCTTTGCAGTCGGGTAAAAAGAGACTAATATAAATCACTCGACAAGCCAAGCCCCATCTTGGTTTCTCCTCCCTATAAGTAGAAATGAATAGGAGAATGGCTCCTCTAATATCACACACAATGGCATGTCTAAAAGACAAAAACCCCGGTCTTTACATCTAGATAAAAAAAATACAACTGCTATTTAACAGTTGGAGCTTATTATCTAATGTTTGCTAAATTCAACCTTGGTTTATTGATGTAATAATGTGTTCATAATAATTTATTTTTCTCACTTATGCTCTGAAATCTTATCATTCCATTTGAAAAAGGAATGCGGGGCGTTCCACATTTCCGAGGGGGTCTGGTTCATCACATTCTAAATTTAAAATTCAGGCCAGGAATGAATTTCAATACTTACTTCCCGCACCAGCACCAGTGCGGGAAGTAGGTACAGTGCGAAGATGATCTGGGTGGTCTGCGGCAACTTCTTTTTTTTGTTTTAGCTGTTCACAAAAACAAAAAAAGCAAAGGCACATTTGCACCATACAGCCATAACTTTAGTTCCTTTTTTCTGGCACGCAAGCCAACGACAAGACAGTTAATATTATAAAGGTAAAATTATTTAATAGGTACTATAATAACGATACAATAAAAAAAAATGGTGCGCACAGAGTATATTACTATAAGAATAAATAAATATTACATTGTATTGTACCAGGTTTATCAGAGACAAATCCTCTAAGTAATCTTGAATTATGTACAGCGCCATCTACCGCCGAGAAGCGAAATGAGATGGGTTTTTGCTTCTCAGCGGTAGATGGCGCTGCACGTAATTCAAGATTACTCAGAGGATTTGTCTATGATAAATCTCATTTTGCTTTTCGGCGCTTCGAGCGATTAAACTGCTGGAATGCACCCAAAAAAAAACGCGGGAATTAAATTCAATTAAGTTTCAATTGAAAAGTTTTTTATTTCCTCGCATTTCTTGAGAAAAGCACTATACAAGCCTTGTTCTGGAAGCTACTTGCATTGCCTCGAATGATTAAAGCCCTCGCCTGCGGCTCGGGCTTCAAACCATCCTCGACAATGCAATCGCTAGCTTCCCGTTCACGGCTGTAATGTACTATTGACTTCGTCTGCGTGAATAGTTTTTCTATCTTTCGGGAATAGTTCTTTTTTCACGATAAAAGGTACCCTATGTTCTTTTCTGTACCCCTGACAACGTGTAAGTATGCAAAATTTCATGATGATCGGTTGAGGAGTTAAGACGTGACGGCGTAACAAATAAAGAAACAAACTTACGCTTTTATAAAATTAGTAGGGATTATTCTATTCTCAGTTGTTAAATTAAAATTGCTAAATTTGTCCTAAATTGTGCCTTTTCTCCTTTTACCCAGTATCAACCGGAGCTGATAATAATATCGGCAGGCTACGACGCGGCGATCGGCTGTCCCGAGGTACTCCGTCCCTTTCTATTGCTATGCATTATTTACAGTGCTGTGTCTCTTTCAGTTCTCGCCAGAACTGGTTATCCTGTCGGCTGGTTATGACTCGGCCTTAGGGGATGAAAAGGTGAAAATTATTTTATTAATGCTTCATTTAAAATTTGTGTCATCTTATAGAGCACCGGCTCTAGATCAGATCGACGGACTGGTGTGGTGGCCGAGAGCGAAGAGTAGTGCCGCGCGATATGAACAGCATTTGGCAACCAGAGAGTTTAATAGAGTTGCCGGATAGTAGTCATACTAATTTCAATGCATACGGATGCAGAACCGTCTAAAGACGACTTTCAGTTCAATGTGAATTAGAGTTTTCATCGCCACTTGGTCAGTCTATACTGTGCTGAATTATTGACCCTTAATTTGATCTACATATCATAATAAAAGATTGAATATAGAATTTTAATACGTTTATAATTTTTTTATTAATTAACGTTTCATTTGGTACACACAAGATGCTATCACGCGATCGCAATAAATTCTTTGAATATCCTTAGGCCAATGCTACACGGGCGGTTCTCTCGCCCGCCGTGGAAGTTATAGAATATGGAAGTTGTATGCTGCATACTACACTGCGTGGTTTTCCGCCGCGGTTCACGGGCAGAAGAAAATCGGTAGTTTTCTTGAGCGATTCCCGCGGTGGCAGAACCGCCCGTGTAGCCAGGGCCTTTGGTGGCGTTTAATTAAAGTTAGCTGTTCATCGTGCACGACAGTTTCCCAAAAATTACAGCCGGATATGCATCCGGCTATCCAAAACCAATTATAATAAGCTGTAAATTGTAGGTCAAACCATATTTTTAGCTTGCTCTGTTTTTTTCTCTTTCAGACTTTTTAACTGATCCATTTCGCAGGGCGAGATGGAGGTGACGCCCGCGTGCTACGCGACTCTAACCCACCTGCTGATGTCGGTGTGTCCGTCCGTGGTGGCGGTGCTGGAGGGCGGCTACTGCGTCCCGTCGCTGGCGTCGGGCGCGGCGCTGACGCTGCGGGCCTTACTGGGCCACCCGCCGCCGCCACTGCCGCCCCGCGCCCCGCCCTCCGCCGCGTGAGTACTGGCGTGTGTGTTTGTGTGTATACTACTGTGTCCCGTCGGGCGCGGCGCTGACGCTGCGGGCCTTACTGGGCCTCCCGCCGCCGCCACTGCCGCCCCGCGCCCCGCCCTCCGCCGCGTGAGTACTGGCGTGTGTGTGTGTATGTGCGTGTGAACACATACTGTGTGTTTGTGTATTAATGTGTCCCGTTGCCGGCGTTCGGGCGCTGCGATGACCCTGTGGGCGTAACTGGACCATCCGCCTACCTACGAACCTTCCTATCCTCAAGGACGCTGCGTAAAGCTAGGGTTTCCTAGGATGACGGTGCCGTCATATTACGGCCGTAATTTAGCGGCGTAGAACGTTGTCTATGAAAACAATATGGCGCGCTGTATCGAAGTGAAATAAAATCTGTTGGTTTTGGAATTACGGCTTCTATAATGGTAGCGCAGGACCGATCGTCGTGGAGATCCTTAGGGCAGGCCTATACCCAGCAGTGGGTGGCGTGCGGCTGATATGATGATGATGATGATAATGGTATAGGGTAAAAGTTAACTTTTTTTTTATTTCTCCCATGTCCACACATTCGCTTGTGAAGGTAGCGGCTTAGAAACCAGCAATCTATTTTAGGGCTTTCAATCTTTCTACAATCTTGTTTCTAAATTCTTGACTGAATTAAAATAATTGTGATTACGTACGAGGCAAACATCTTGAAATCCGGGTGGGGATTACGCAAAACGAGTATTTTGGGTATGCGTGCGGTGAGGTACGCGCGCTATTGGTCGCTCACAAGGCATACGCGCGAACTTATCCCCACTCCATCGAAAAAGTGTCAAGATGTTTGCCTCGTACTGTACTCATATCAGGGGTGGAATTGCGTAAGGTAATCGTATTCATTTGACAGTTCATATCGTATTCCATCGGCTGCAATTAGTATGGGATGACATACATTATGATACTATATGAACTGTCAAATGAATACGATTGACTTTACGCAATCGCCTAGCAGCTTTGCTGTACTTTGATCTAAAACCAAAACATCGATCTTTAGGATCCGTGACACCATCCTAAACTGCATCTACGCGCACAAGCCGTACT
The DNA here is from genome assembly GCA_950108535.1 of Agriphila straminella. Classification (NCBI taxonomy): domain Eukaryota; kingdom Metazoa; phylum Arthropoda; class Insecta; order Lepidoptera; family Crambidae; genus Agriphila; species Agriphila straminella. The sequence continues at coordinate 3,505,021 of OX467306.1, read as the reverse complement.
GGCGCTGCTACAACTACCAGCTGTCATACAGCACAGACGACAGCGTTCCGAACGTGTGCGACGGACAGAAAGAGAAGCATATAGTCTCCGTGCGGTGGGAGGGAGACGAAATGAGGCCGGATACGTTTGCGACGCGCGATTGCTACCCTCTACAGGACGATGAGACTAAAAGGAAGATTATGGAACGGCTGAATCGGTTGGAGATTAGTAAGTTATGTCTTCGTATTAACGTTAAAACAGGGTTCTTTAAATTCACACTTACAGAATTTTGACCTTTTTTTGTTGTAACTATAATGAATTTGAAGAGCTGCTGTTTTACTTAAATCCGACCGAATAAGGATAAGTAAAAACTAAAACAATATTCGACATCAGCAAAAATTTCTTTTTTAATTTGAAATTTACAATGCTATTTTTATACAATACTAAATAATAAGTATACTAGAAAAAATTCGACTCGCACCGATCAATTCTCGGAAGAAATTCTAGAAGAAATTCGACGATGCCACTAGTGACTCGGTAGCTCAGCGGCCAGAGCATTGGACCGGATATCCAAAGGTCGCGGATTCGTTTCCCGTCCGAGAATTGATCTGGTGAGAGTCGAATTTTTGTAGTATATTATTTTATATTGTATAAAAATAGCATTGTGAATGCAAAAATCTCAAATTTAAAAATTATATAGCTGTTTCATTTTCATCAATTGTCAAAATATCTGGAAAGATATTTCAATTGAATGTCGGCGTAAGAGCAGGATATACTAGAAGAAACGACGATGCCACTAGTGACTCGGTAGCTCAGCGGCCAGAGCATTGGACCGGATATCCAAAGGTCGCGGATGCGTTTCCCGTCCGAGAATTATTGATCTGTCTAGAGTCGAATTTTTTCTAGTATATTATTTAGTATCATTTTAAATGTCCCCACTGCTGGGGCACAGGATACAAGAAAACCCCTAAAGCCGAATATGGTGGAGAGGGACCATAAAAACTGAACAACTTTTACTATAGATCCAACTCTGAAATCTCGAAAAAAAAAACAGCTGTTTTATACATATTTTTGTTATTAATTTTGTATGAAACAGCTGTTTTTTTTTTTCGAGATTTCAGAGGACCCATAGTAAAAGTTGTTCAGTTTGATGGTCCCTATCTACCATAATTAGCTTTGGGGGTTTTTGTAACAGGTTGTAGTTCTGTATAATAATTATTTTCAGTAACCGATCTGACGTTGCCACAGCACGAAGTAGGATATATTTACGACCCTGCCATGTTGAAACACAGGAATATTTGTGAACCGTAAGTAACGTGACCGTAAGTTGATAAGTTCTATAAAGCAGACCTTATATTTCAATAATTAAGAAAAAATTATCAGTTTCTTTCTTAAAATATAAAACGGTGTTATTACATCAGATTTTTAATTACCTGTTTAACTTAGACACTGCTTGTGATGCTGTAATTTTTTTGACAATATTGTTTGAAAGAGACAGCATCACATTTAAACAGTGTCTAAGTAAAACAGGCGTTTAAAAATCTTTTAAAAGTACCTAATAACACCATATAGGTTTAAAAACATAAAGGCAATACAAAAATATTAGTTTATAAAATGTTATATTGACAAATACTATACTTATTAAGATTTAATTTAATAGTGTAAAATATTTTCAACCTTATGTATAAAGTAATTTAGCCTCTATGACAACAGCGGTACGGTATATTTTTAGCGGGCACGTGGAGTCCCCGGAGCGTATAATGCGAATACACGAGCGGCACCGAGACTTCGGGCTGTTAGGGCGCGTGCACACCGTGCAGCCGAGACTCGCCACCGACGAGGAAATACTCGCCGTCACCTCGGAGAAACATTTGGACAGGTAAATGCAAAATGAAAAAAAAACAATGTTTAAAATGAATTCGTATTTTGTACAATGTTCAAGTTTTATATGCTCAGTATTCTATGTGGTAACTAGCCACAAAGTGACGGTTTGGATACGAATGACCAACATTTTGCGCGCGCTGATTGGCTAACGGCTACCTATAGTCCAATAAGAAGAGTCATGTTATGACCAATCAGATTAAATTGACTCTTAGATCAGCGGTTCACGAATCCTTTTGGCTACAGAACCCTTTCTTGTTCACCGTTTTTTGGCGGAACCCTAGTTAAAAGAAGAAGTAAACTAACCAGGGTTGCCACCTTTGGGAATAGAAAAGTCGGGAGAATGGTGCGCTTGTGTTTGCTAAAGTTTGTGTATGATAAAGACACGCCAAAATGTTACAAGTGTGGACCCAGCTTTAGGTTTTTTCCCTTCATTTTAAATGAATATTTAGTGATTTTTCAGATTGAAAGAGCTGTCAACAACGAAGTTAAGAGAACTGAATAGTCAAAAGAATGCCTTCGACTCAGTATATTTCCATCCCGACTCGCTGGAGAGTGCTGCAATGGCAGTCGGCTGTGTTATACAGGTGGGTGTTTTATTATATTCGTATTCTATATAGTTGTATCACTTTATTATCGTGTTTCCTGTTGAATACATCTGAAATGTTATACTTTTAGATAATATCAACTAAATTAAAAAAAGGATGTTTGATTTGTATAACAACAACGTACTTATATTTAGCTACAGAGCTTGTGACAAAACACTGCAAGAGCAAGAGGTATCTCTAGGCTCACAATTCAATATGATAGGCGTTATGGTGACAATTTAGGTGACCACTTTCTTAGGTTTTTGTACTATAGGTATAGATAATCTATGAGTAGTTTACTGCCAATTTTCAACTTTGAGAAAACACTTGTAGGTAGAGTATGTTAAAATCTTACATACTCTAAAGCGTGCTGACGTTAGGTGTTCCACGTACAGGCACGTGAATATACGTGGTGTTAAAGAGCTCTTAAATTCTTTAAAATTTCATTTTTTACACGAATACACTTTAAATTTTCTTTTTATTATTATTTATTTGATTGAATCAGGCGTCAGTTGGCGGAAGTCCCAAACCATTTTGAAAAAATAAATATATGTAGCTTACTTCCGCAAACAAAATATGCAAGATGCACCGCCCGCAAAAATATGCACATGCACACCACAAAATATCAGTGCACAATACCTGCATTTAGCAATACAGCAACACACCTTGCACCTTCACCAATTAGGCTACTCTACACGTGTAGAGTAGCCACTCCTGAGGATGCTCCGGGTTGGGGCGAAACACGTGTAGAGTAGTAATTGGTGAAGGTGCAAAGTGTGTTGCTGTCTTGCTGAATGCAGGTATTGTGCACTTATATTATGTGGTGTGCATGTGCATATTTTTGCGGGCGGGCGGGCTGTGCAGCTTGCATATTTTGTTTGCGGAAGTAAGCTACATATATTTATTTTTTCAAAGTTATTATTATTTATTTATCATAATTAAACGGGCTTATGCCCAATTACATAATTATGCTTTAATAAAAATTTACAATATCACATTGAGATAGAAATAATTTCGCATCGTCAACAAATACATCGAAATCAGGATAAGCTGACAAGAGTGTGAGAAGAAGCCAACAAGCATAATCACAAGTTTGTTTGGATTAAGCACGGTACTGTTTTGGTTCGTAAAACGGAGTCGTCACCTATCTTCGCTGTGCGGAACGCAGAAGATGTCAAGAAAATTAAATCGTAAAGTTTTAGACGATTCTGTTGTTGTGAAAAATTATCTGGGCTATCGTTTTATAAAGCGTGAATGTATTAAGTCTACAAAGTGTGTATGTAACTTAAAATATAAAAAAATCGCATGTCTAATATTCATGTATATAATTTTAATGACCCAAGGTATGTGTAATCTGTGTAAAATAAAATATAATCCTATCTGGTATCTTTTTAAATTCAAAAACATTGTAACGATGAAGTGGTTCTGGTATAAATTAACTAATAATTCTATAACATATACTTTTAAGGCACGATACTATTTTAATTATTTTTGTAACTTCCTTTTAATAACACACTTTATTGTAAATAATAGTAATGGCTAAGAATATTTCTATTTACTATCAGAACTGCCGTGGCCTTAGAACAAAACTGCACACACTGTTCATGAACATACTTACACAGACATACGATATCATAATTCTAACTGAAACATGGTTGCATGCAGATATCACTGACAATGAATATATGGACAGCCGGTACAGGGTTTTTCGTGCTGACCGTAATCGTGAAGCGAGCGGCCGCGCTGACGGCGGTGGAGCACTGATTGCAATTCGCCGCGATCTGTGCGCCACCGCCGCCGCCGTCATTTGCGCGCCGTCCGCCGAGCTCCCCCCCGCCATAGATCAATTACTTATTGAGTTAAAACTGGATAATCGTTGTTGTTGCATAGGTGTCGTTTACATTCCGCCAAAACAAAGCCATGAGACTTATCTTCGGTATTTGGATGTGTTACAGAATAAATTTCTTGATGATAATTGCGATATAACAGTTTTTTTTATCGTAGGTGATTTTAACTTACCTGACTTAGTATGGATTAATAATAATGACTCATATAGACAGCGTCCTTGCGCTGACAGCTTAAACTTGAACCAAGCTCACTTGTACCTAAATAATCTCATGGCAGTGCTAAATTGCCATCAATTAAATACACTAAGAAACAAAAATGATCGTATATTAGACCTATTTCTCACTAATAAACTCGGTTGTGAATTATTATCTGTTTCGGATCCGTTAGTATCTGTGGATGAACATCACCCTCCTTTCTGTGTATTGGTTCCGTACAACGAGAGTAGCAGTTATATTCAGCGAAAGCCATACTTAAAATACTGTTACAGAAACGCTGACTATAATAAAATTAATCAAGAAATATCTAATGTCAACTGGGATCAGTTGTTCCTAAATAAAAATTGTGAGGAGTCGGTATCATTATTTTACGAAAATATAAATACAATTATTAGTAACAATGTGCCAAAAAAGTTTATTAAGCCTTCTTCATATCCTGTGTGGTTCTCTCCTACCCTAATTAAGTTAGATACTAAAAAAACTAAAGCGTGGATAAAAATGAAAAAATATAATACTCAATCAAATTATAATATATTCTCAATATATAGAAAACAATTTCAAAAACTAGCCGAAACTTGTTACAAAAAGTATATGACTAAAGTTGAAAGTAGTGTAAAAGAAAATATTAAATATTTCTGGCAATATATTTCGCACCGCCGCAAAACTAGTGATATACCAAGTAATATGCATTATGAGGGTTCTGTCGCTCGTAGTGGGGAGGAGTCTTGTAAATTATTTAGTGCCTTTTTCCAGTCTGTTTTTCGTCCGTCGTCAGTACCAGATGATCTCACGTTAAATGATGTAGAGGTAACTACTGAAAGTGAACATGATCTAGTAATTCATGATATAAGACTCACGAGGTTAGAAGTACATAAAGCCTTAAAAATGTTAGATAATTCCAAAGGTGCTGGTATCGATAATATTCCAGGCGTCTTCTTCAAGGAAACAGCATCTGAAATTGATCTTCCCTTATGGCATCTATATAATAAATGCTTGAATGATGGAATTTTCCCAGAGATCTGGAAAAGTGCAAGGATCGTTCCTGTGCACAAAGATGGATCAAAGAACGATGTTACGAATTATCGTGGCATATCCATACTGCCTGTCCCTTCTATGGTTTTCGATAGGCTCGTCCATAATTCTATTTATCCACGCTTACACAGTATTATTTTGAAGGAGCAACATGGTTTTGTCAAGCGTCGTTCGACAATGACTAATCTAATCACATATACTTCGGATTTATTTACTGCGCTTGATCAAAATAAAGAAATCGACAGTGTCTACACCGATTTCAGAAAGGCATTTGATGCAGTTGATCACAGAATCTTATTGGAAAAAATAGCTTTTAATGGTATTCGCGGAAACCTCTGGCGATGGTTTAAGTCTTATATCTCTAATAGAACCCAAAAAGTCGTAATCATGGGCTCAGAGTCAGAGATCGCTAAAGTTACTTCCGGTGTCCCACAAGGGTCTATATTGGGTCCGTTATTATTTGTGATCTTCATTAATGACATTCAAAATTGCTTTAAACATAGCAAATTTCTTCTATACGCTGATGATCTCAAAATATATCGAACTATCGACAAAACTGAAGACCATCACCTGCTTCAAGAGGACCTTGACACTTTTAGTACTTATTGTTCTTATAATAAACTACAGCTCAGTCTTAACAAATGTAAATCAATTACTTTTACTAAGAAAAAGAATTACAGTAAATTTACCTACACTCTCAGTAGTAATAAAATTGAGACAGTCAGCAATATTAAGGATTTAGGAATAACGTACGATAGTAAATTACACTTTGATATCCACATACAAAATATTATTGCTAAGGCATTCAAAATGTATGGTTTTGTTATGCGTGCAGCCACTGAATTTAAAAACCCTCTAACTTATATATACCTTTTTAAATCCCTTGTAAGACCGCAACTTGAGTACGGAGTATCTATATGGAACCCATTTTACGAAAAATATAACTACAGTATTGAAAGAGTACAAAAAAAGTTATTGCGCCGTATCAACTATAGGTGTTACCATAGGCGAGATTCTTATGTATCTGTATTAAAAAAGTTCAAGCTATTAAACTTGAAATCCAGAAGATCCCAACTTGACGCAATGTTGTTATACGACCTATGCAACAACAAGTATGATTGTACAGACATCATCAATCAAATAAAGTATTCAGTGCCATCACGTGCACTTATAAGATCGGTGCGCCCAAAATCATTATTCGCCATCCCTTGGTGTCGCACAAATTCTGGTATTCGTTCGCCTTTAAATCGTTTATGTAACTCATATAATAAAAAATTCATAACAGTAGATATTTTTGGATGTAATGCTGGATCATACAGAAGACAAATTATTGAATTACTGTCCGAGACATAAAAAGCAATACCTAAGTACCTACGATGTTTTTTTTTTTTGTTATTTTTTTATTTTACACATAAATGTTTAAATAATATTTTTTTTCTTACCATTTTAATCCGGTAATACATTGGGATTGGAATATCATGCATGCGCATATCATGTCACACTTATGCTTTTACATGAATACGCATTTACACACACTCACTCACACACATTATACTCAAATGCTTACACACACTTATACAACCCTTATACACACCCTTATACAATTAACCTCAAACATTTAAACTGTCACGCACTCAAAATACACTTGATACATATACTCACACTTGCATAAACTGTTTAATTAAATCTTAATAATAATAAATTACTGTTTTTTTTTCTATCAACATATTTTGTTATTCTGTAGAATAGTCATAAACATACCTAGTTTTATTTACTTATTTGAGTCTCGCATTTCATTATTAAATTTTATATTTAAGATGTAACCAGCACCGTTGAGTTTACAATAAGTACTGTTTATAAATTATATATCATCACTGTTACATTAAGCTGCATTGTAAACTTGTTTGTGGTTCATAAATAAATAAAAAAAAAAAAAAAAAAAAGTGCGATTTGCATACGACAAAGTGGGGACTGTGCCCGTGCCACTGTGCGACATTGGGGTGTTGCGATATATGTTTATATGACATATCGTCTCCACAGATGGTAGACGCAGTAGTGTCCGGGGAATGCGGGTCGGGTACATGCGTAGTCCGTCCGCCCGGACACCACGCGGACGGGGACGCGCCTAGCGGATTCTGTTTGATAAATAACGCTGTAGCCGCCGCTAGGTACGCCATACAGGCGCACGGGCTCGAGCGAGTGCTCATACTGGACTGGGACGTGCACCATGGAGACGGGACACAGCGACTGACGTACGAGTCTAGTGAGGTATGTGCCATGTCATATATTTGTATGTATTTTTTATACATTTTTTCAATTTAAAAATATAAAAACAGTTTTTTTAAATAATAGAATAGATGTTAATCTTCTCCATATTTATGTGATCCTGGTACTTTAAAATCCGTTATTCCTATCTGTTCTAAGAGTGCCTGCATAAAGAAAGCAGGTACTGGTCGGTACAGGTCTGTACCGATCGGTGCAGGTAAGTAGCCCCATACTTTTCTATGGGAGTCCGCATAAAGAAAACAGGTTGTCGGTACCGGTTTGCGCATACTATCCGCGGCGCAAACGGTACCGACCTGTAAACTGCTTTCTTTATGCGGGCACCCTAAGAGTGTACATTTTGGTACTGAACCCTATTTGTAAAATTTTATCGTGCGCTTTATTTCTAAATTACATTTTCAATGCCTTTGATAGTTGCGCGTAGTGTGAGATCTGTAGATTTTTAATAGTCTTCTTCTTATCGAATATTAATCTTTTAATAGTTATGTTGTGTATTTCAGATAATGTACATATCGCTGCACCGGTACGACCACGGCTCGTTCTTCCCGCACTCGACCGCGGCCAACTATACCGCGGTGGGCGACGGCAGGGGGGAGGGGTACAACCTCAATATACCGTGGAACAAGGTTGTTAATGTTTTCAACTATTTAGACCTATGTTATGTAACCTGCGCTTGGTATGAAGTTTCATTAAAATCGCGGTTCATTCATTTTGAAAAATATGGACTACAGGGGTCGAAAATGGTCAGTAAAGTAAGTGAAAGTCAATTTTTTTGGCTTTGGTCAGTAAAAATCAGTTTTTTAAAAAAATGTTCAGTAAAGTCAGTTTTTTGGCTTCGGTCAGTAAAAAACAGTTTTTTTTTAAAATGGTCGGTAAAGTCAGTTTTTTGGCTTCCTACGTTCATTTTTTTACACTTTTTTTATTATTACCGATTGTTTTTACTATAGACAGGCAAGAGTACAATATTAGTGAATTAATTCATCTAAAAAAGCCGTTTTTTTTACTATAGCCTAAACAGGCAAGAGTACAAGATAACTTGATGAAACTGATTAAAAATTTTGGTCGTAGGGTTGCCACTATTCAGTGTATTTATCATAAACAAAAAACATTTGACTATTTTCACGGTTTATAATAGTTTTCCGGGGTTGTGTGTTGTAGGCATGCATACCTAATCTAACGTATAAAACATATTCGGCTTTATAAGGCTATTTATTGCCGATATAAGAGAACCATTTAATAGCAGGTCGATTTTTACTAGCTAGTACTTTAGAACATGGGCCTCCCAAACTTTTTAACATAAGGGCCAGACTAACTCCTCCATGAAGCCCCAAGGGCCAGGATCTAGCTAGCTCGGTACCAAAATACAGTAAAGTACAGTATGTTGGTACGATCCAGTCCGCATTCGCGGGCCGGATTGTTGGTGCTCGCGGGCCGCTGATGGCCCGCGGGCCGTAGTTTGGAGACCCCTGCTTTAGAATATAAAAAATAACATTGTGAATGCTAAAAATCTTAATAAAAAATTGTTTGCTCTGTGTTAAACCCCTCTTTTTATACTCACTAATACACATTTATACATAGAAATTAAGTCAGTAATAGGTCAGTATTTTTGAGTCTTACAGTAGTACCTAATTTTTTTTATAATGATGATTGAATAATTTATTATACTTAATGCTTTTAAACTAGTTAATCTCTTTTAAATATAACAATTTTAAACAAGTCATATTTCTTTCTGACAATTAATTATTAATAATATTTTTTGAAAACATTTGCACGTTGACATTAACAACAAAATACGCTGGTGACTTATATGTAAACAACTAATGTAACAATATTTTTGCAAATAAATATATTGATTGATTAAGTAAAATTAGTATTTTTGACACTGCAACTGGCTTCGACCCCTTGAAAGTTTGTATGTGTCCATCAGCCATTTTTGATGACCCCACTGCTGGGGCACAGGCCTTCCTTATGGGTGGCAAGGAGGATGGGCCATAACCCACCACGCGGGCCCAATGCGGATTGGTGGGTGTTAACGACTGCAAATGCAGCCGGGACCAACGGCTTAACGTGCCTTCCGAAGCACGGAGGAGCTCGAGACAATAAATTTTTGGTCACCCATCCCATGACCGACCCTTGCGAACGTTGCTTAACTTCTGCAATCGCTGGGCCAGGCGCTAAACCACTGCGCCACCGAGCTCCACGTTTGTATGGAATGCTTGAATTAAGAAAATAGTTTTTGTGTTATGTGTGACAGCGCGGTATGGGCGACGTGGAATACTTGGCGGCGTTCACGCAGGTGGTGCTGCCCGTGGCCGCCGAGTACGCGCCGCAGCTCGTGCTCGTGTCCGCCGGGTTCGACGCCTGCGTCGGGGACCCGCTCGGAGGTAACACTCGAACATAGTTATATAATAGCACTAGCCGTCATTTTCATTTATTAGAAGACAAATTTAACATTAACAATTATCGATATAATAATTAATCCCATCACTACTTTTTAGTATAGAGTCGATAGACATTTATAGCTTGGCGATAGAAGACAAACCGCTTTCGGTATGGGTTGGCGGCCAAAAGGTTAATAACTTCCATTAAATTTGGAAACTAGTTTAATTGCTCCGAGAACAACTATAGCTAAGTAAGGCTAAAACCACACTACAAAGAGCCTCGTTTATTGTAAGCGATACCCACTTAGGCTGAGTTGCACCATCAAGATGGTGCAACTCAGCCTAACCAAGGACTCTCAAGGACAACTCAAGGACTTAACCATAGTTATAACAGATACAAACTTATCTGACTCGATGACATGACAGCGTCGCTGTCGTCTATGGCGTAACCTAGGTAACGAACGATATGTCAAAAATCAAAATCAAAAAATCAAAAATCATTTATTGCAGTCTATCGCGAGTTACAACTTTATACAGTGATTGGGACCAAACCCAGTAGGCATTATGAAATGCCTGTGTCAGGAGGCCCCGCTCTTCTATAACACAATCGTACAAAAAAGAAAGATAGACATTATAATGTAGCTATTCTATTTAAACGACTAATAACTACTGACAAACTACTTAAAACCAAAACTGATCATTCGCCTAATGTTGTGAGTGAACGCGCGTGGGGCGTGTGTGTGATATATGAGTGTGCGTGTGTGTGTTTTGTGTGTGTGTGTGTGTGTGTGTAAATATGTGTGCATGGCATGAGTGTGTTTCCATATAATAGTAGTATTTAATATTTAATTATGATTATTACATGCATTTATTAGTGATTATATAATTTTAATTTATATTTTCTTTATTTAAGAGTGCCTCAGTGTCTTCATAATCTAGAGTAAGTAACCATTTATATAAAATATCTTTACAGCTTTTGAGTTCCATATTACGAGTATGTATATCATGTATCGCGTTTAACCTATTATAGATGTGTGCCGAGAGAGCAAAGTATTGTCGATGTGCAAACAGTGTTCTAACTTGTGGATATGTTGCAATATTATAATTTTTTCTCCTTTTTGATACGTTTATGTGTTTAGTGCTATTCTGCAGTGTTTTATGTAATTTGAGAGTAACCATCAGGATATACAATTTTCGGACCGAAAGCAATTTACATAGTTCATAAAGCTCCTTTGTTGAAAATTTATATGGCTTGAAGTACATTACTTTAATCAAACATCGCTGACCTCTTTCAATTTCCAGAAATTTTGTTTTCGACGCTCCCCCCCAGACAGAAATACAATAAGTTATTACGGATTGTGCCAGTGACACATATATTTGATTTAACAACACTTTCGAAGCAACATGCCGGAGCGATTTGAAAATCCAAACCAGTTTTCTTATTCTGCTATTGATGTATTCGATATGTGGGTGCCAAGATAACCTCTGATCCACTATCACTCCAAGGTATTTAGTAGAAGCAACTCTTTCGAGTGTTGTACAGGTACAGCTTTGCCAATCAGTTCCGTCACAAACATGAATTTTCACTTTAAGGTAATTATCTGGTTGCGTTACCTTGTTGATAGAAAAACACATGTAATTGGTTTTCGAAATATTTAAAGTCAGAAGATTAGCTTTTAACCAGGCAGTCACCACATTCAAACCACGATTAGCAGCATCAAATACAGACTCCCAAGTCGAGCCCTCGAAGACAAGTGCTGTATCATCAGCATACGAGTAAACCTTTCCCCCGTCAATTTTAAGATTAGTTAGATGGTTAATATAAATGAGAAATAGAGTGGGGCCCAAAACGCTTCCCTGGGGAACGCCATAAGAAATTTCCAAGTCATCACTCACATACTCGCCAATCCGAACTCTCTGCTTACGACCGTATAAATAGTTTTTAAATAAATCTAAGGGAACGCCACGGATTCCAATGCTTTCTAGCTTTTGTAAAAGAATGGAAAGAGAGACAGTATCGAATGCCTTTTTAAGATCAAGGAAAACGGCCATACATCTTTTACCTTCGTCAAGCTTCTTAGATATCAGGGTTGTCAAAGACAAAATTGCATCTTCCGTTGATTTACCATGTCTAAAACCATATTGTGAATTAGATAATATATTCAGCTTATTGAGGTAGTTTATTAATCGCGTGTTGATTAATTTCTCAATAATTTTAGACAATACAGGCAGTACAGAAATTGGCCTGTAGCTATTGGCTTCATCTCTCTTTCCATTCTTATACACCGGAGTAACTATAGATTGTTTGAGAGGTGCGGGAAATTTTCCGGTTCGGAAGCAGAGGTTAGCAAAATGACTAATGACGGGAGCAATAAAGCTCTTGGCCATAATAATGTATTTTGTTGGTATGCCGTCCCAACCGGCAGCACTGTCAGGTTTTAGGCTAGAGATAACATCAACTATTTCCTGTGGGTCAGTTTCAAACAATACAAATGATGAGACATAGTTACACGGTTGATCGCATGATTCGCTCAACTGGTTTAGATGACTGAAAGAAGTCTCTGGAGATATAGTCTCGGCAAGTTGCTTCCCAATACTCGCAAAATAAAAATTTACCAAATTTACAGCATCACCTGGAACTGATTCACAACCTAACAGATCAGCATTCTTATTCTTATTAGTTTTAAAATTTGTAATGGTTCTGATTGTGCTCCATAAGGTTTTAGAATTTTTCTGAGATTTTTCTAATTGTTCTTTCTGGTAGTTTCGTTTTAACTTCTTAATAAGTTTATTGCAATAATTGCGGTATCTTTTAAACGTGATTTTAAGAACTTCATTTAGCGGATCTTGTCTTAACTTTAACTGCATGTCGTTCCTATTTCTAATGCAACGCAGAATGCCATTGGTAATCCACGGCTTAATACGATGTTTTCTATTAGACACATGTTCAACTGTTTTACTTTCATTTAAAGATTCCATTAATTTTGCTAGTAAGTTAGTAATTATAAAATCAGGATCTTCGCTGAAAAGTAACTCTTGTAGATTTTTATGTCTCAAGTAAGATGATGTAATAACACCTTAGTTCCACTTTTGACCACTGGCTCAGATAAGTTTGTATCTGTTAAAGTTAAGTTTAAGTTGAGATGCTGCAACTCGGCCTTAGTGACCAAGTGTGAGTTGCACCAAAACGCTGTCAACGAGGTGGGGCCGTACCGGCTAACGAACCTCGGCAAGTCTGGGCTTCAAATTAAAGCTGATAAATCGAGCCTCAATCAGGCCAAAATGGCGAACCCCAATTCATGATGCCACAGGAACATCGATACATCGATATCTTCCAAATAACTTCGGCAAATAGTACAATACGAAATTCCTTACTTTCTATTTATCTGTTTTAAGTTGAAGTCCGACAGACCCGCCGAAGTTCGAAAAGTTAGCGGGTAGGGCCCCAGGTAGAGCTATCAATGTTTGTAAAATTACAAAATAAAACTTTTAGGTTGCAAAGTGACCCCAGAGTGCTTCGGTCGCATGACGCACTTCCTCAGAAGCTTAGCCGCGGGTAAAGTGATCCTGTGCCTCGAAGGCGGCTACAACGTCACCAGCATCTCGTACGCCATGGCCATGTGCACTAAGGCCTTATTAGGAGACCCCTTAATGCCCAGCGACGCCCGAACCCAATGCCATCCATCCGCCATCGAGTCTATCAACGACGTTATACGCACCCATAAGAAATACTGGAAGAGTCTTTCTTTCCAGCTCGCTTTGCCTAAAGAAAACGTTTTGAGCGAACCGCTGCCGTCAAGAGGATTGGTTGTCGAAGCCGCTGCATATGAGTCGGAAAAATTGGCTGAACTCTCTCTGTCAAGTTTGCTTGATGCGTCTGCGAGTTCGAAAAACAACAGTCGTTTAGACGCCTCGTTGGAGAACCAAATGGCCGACCTGAGCATTGAAAAACCTAAGTGTGAGGACGGTGTGCATTGTGGCACGGACGATGAGGAGGAAAAACCGAAGTGCTCCAAAAAAGTTTGTGATAATAGTGACGGTCCAGTGAGTGATAAAGCCGGTTCGAGTAAAAGTTGTGAACAAAAGTGTAGTGCCAACAGTTCTAGTGAAAAGAAAGAAACTTTAGTAGACTACTTGGCAGAGAACATGCAGGCGATAGTGGACGGGGAGATGTTTGCGGTCATTCCGTTGCCTTGGTGCCCGCATTTGGAGTCCCTGTTCGCGATACCTTCCGATGTAAAGTTTGAACAGGGGGTCAAATGTGTGGAGTGCGAAGAAACTGTTGAGAATTGGGTGTGCCTTTATTGTTTTATTGTAAGTATTGCCTACACCCTTACTAATGAAATGTCTTTACTTTAGTATTATAAATGCGAAAGTCCGTTTGTTTGTTACGCCTTCATGTCTTAACTACTGAACCGATCGTCATGAAATTTTATATACACGTCAGGGATACAGAGAAGGACCATAGGGTACCTTTCATCCCGAAAAAGTATTGTTCTCGAGGGATAGCAAAATAACTTTTCATGCAGATGAATTCGCGGGCGGCCGGCGGGAAATTGCGAAAGTCCGTTTGTTTGTTCGTTCGTTACGCCTTCACGTCTTAACTACTAAACCGAGTATCATGAAATTTTGTATACACGTTGTTAGGGGTACAGAGAAGGACATTTGTACCACGAAAAAAAGTATTGTTTCGTGAGATAGCAAAGTGTCCGTTACGCCAGCAAGAAAGTAGCTTCTAGAGGGAAACGAGTTTGATGAATAATTTGTGCGTAATTCGGTGTAAATGTGCGCCAAATAAAAAAATTTGTGGGCCCCATACTTTTGGAATAAAACGGGAAAAACGAATCCTGCTGGGGTAACGGTGCTCCAGCAGGAAGAATCTAAACTAATCGGAGAGAAATAAAAGATATATGGGCGGGTAGCTTGATACTAGCAAGAAATGTGCGCCAAATATATAATTTGTGGGCCTTACAGTTTTGGAGATATTTGATTTCCTGCTGGCGTAACGTTTTGCCGAATCCCAGATCTCGGAAACTACTAAATGTGCGATCTTACAGTAAACACATATAAGTAGCCCCTAATTTGTGCTATTTGTGCGGTAGAAAACATTTCAAAAATATTCACAGATTTTGAAGTAATCAGCCAATTTCTGAAAACAGAAAAAAAAATCTAGCTCCTAAACTATAACATAAATAAAGAAACCAGAAACAGTGTTCTATTCTTCTTGTTATTTCTCATTACCATAAAAAGTTTGAAAATCCCACATTTACGCGTTTTTGAATAATACCCATATGAAGGTGAGACTGACCAAGTCATGACTTTGACGGTCAGCAGGATAAAAATATCAGAGATTATTTAGATCCTAGCCCAATGAATAATTTGTGCGGTTACTGAAGTACACGCTCTGAAAAATTCAGTTTCAAATTTTTCGTATTTAAGTAAATATCAATAAAAATCTGAAACAACTGTCAGTATTCCGATTAACCGACCAAATTCGATAGACCACTAAAAAGCGATGCGTTCATACATTTTGATGACCTCCTTTAATGTGTCGTATTATGCAGAAAAATTGTTTGTACAGTCGCGTTCATAACTTTTTATTGGCAATGTGAGTAAATAGTGTTTTAACATTTAAATACATAGTTTGTGCCTTTATACATACCTGTGTGCCTATAGTATATAGCATTGATATGTTACATTATGTCCAGGGCCCTATTTCACCAAGTCGACATTTGTCAGTGACATAATATGTCGGTTAATTTTACATTTAGTCGTTACTTTAATTAGGGACAGGTATGTTGTGAAACAGGGATATTTTTTACAGGTAAACATATTTGTAGATTTGTCAGTGATTCTTGACATGAGATTGGAGCCGAGTCAAGTTTGCATGACAATTGTCGACTTGTAAAAATTATCCACTGTTTCACAACATAATTGTCATATTAAAGTAAAAAAGACGAGCCGATTCCGAAGGTATAATGTCCGAGAGCCCATACTTTGGCAATGTATGTATCTCGGGCCCTAACCCGACAGGGCTTACGCTTTCGATTGGGTTATAATTATTATATTATTATTGAAAGTAGTGTTTGCAATTTTTTGATGTTGGTGTCATGAAAAAGTGTTTTTGGCACGATTTTAATGTTAGATTTGGAATCCAAAATGGCGGCCGCACATTGGCGAATTTGTTTATATTGGTATATTTTTTTGGGCCTATTTCGATGAAACTTTGTTTTGGAACTATTTTGACAACAAAATAACAATGCAATGTTAAAATAATAAACAATCCAAGATGGCGGCCTACTTTTTTGTTTGTGGGCCGATTTCGATGAAACTCGGGTTTTGGTACTATTTTGGAAAGAAAACAGCAACGCAATGTTACAAATATAAAAAAATCCAAGATGGCTGCTATCTTTTTTGTTTATGGGCCGATTTCGATAAAACTCTGTTTTCAGAACTATTTTGATAAGAAAATAACAATGCAATGTAAAAAAAATAAAAATCCAAGATGACGGCTATCTTTTTTGTTTATGGGCCGATGCCTACACACATGGGAAACAGGCGTGAGTATATGTATGTGTATGTATGTATCGATGAAACTCGGTTTTGGTACTATTTTGACAAGACAACAGCAACGCCATGTTAAAAAAAATAAAAATTCAAGATGGCGGCCATCTTTTTTGTTTGCAGGCCGATTTTGATAAAACTATCGTTTTTGCTAATATTTTGACAAGAAAACAGCAATGCAATGTTAAAATGTAAAATAATTCAAGATGGCGGCCAACTTTTATGTTAGTAAGCCGATTTCGATGAAACTTGTTTTTTGGTACTATTTTGATAAGAAAATAGCAACACAATGTTAAAAAATTAATAAATTCAAGATGGCGGCCAACTTTTTTGTTAGTGGGTCGATTTCGATGAAACTCGGTTTTTGGTACCTACTATTTTGATAAGAAAATAGCAACGCAATGTTAAAAATGCAAAAAATTCAAGATGGCGGCCAACTTTTTTGTAAGTGGGCCGATTTCGATGAAACTCGGTTTTGGTACTATTTTGATAAGAAAATAGCAACGCAATGTTAAAAAAAATAAAAAATTCAAGATGGCGGTCAAATTTTTTGTATGTGCATTGCTATTTTTTTGGGGTAAAAAACATCATAAGAGATAGATATATAGATATATAAGATAAGTAGCAATGTATCACATTCATCTGTGAACTGAAACCGGTCGCTATGTGGTTTCTAATTAGATAATCAGCCTGCTGGTTTCTAATATTGTCATCAAGTTCTGAGTTATGTTCAAAATGTCAAGTCTCTAGCTCATCGAGAAGCTAATAAAACGAACAGACATAAATACACAAATAAATAAACATAGACAAGAAAGCGACATAAAAAATGAGATAAAATAAAAGTAATGAATTTACTAACATTTATCAAATAAAACTAAAATTTACATCATCTACACACAGGTATATTGTTATACTCTTGTTTAAAACAATATACAACCCTTACACTTTTTATTCGTCGTGCCGACTGTCGGCTTTTTCGCCAACACAAAAGGCAATGATCGACTGTATGAACTAAATACTCTTTATGTTTGATTTATTATATTTTTTTAACATTGCGTTGCTGTTTTCTAGTCACGAAAATGCGAACGTCATGAAATCGGCCGACCCAAAATTATGATCTCCATTTGGATTTTTATTTTTATTTATGATTGCTTTGTTATGTTCTTGTCAAAATAGTACCAAAAACCGAGATTCATCGAAATCGGCCCACAAACAAAAAAGATGGCCGCCATCTTGGATTTTTTTACATTGCTTTGTTATTTTCTTGTCAAAATAGTACCAAACCTCGAGTTTTATCGAAAACTGCCCACAAACAAAGAAGATGGCCGCCATCTTGTTTTTTTTTTATTTTTTTTACATTGGTTTTTTATTTTCTTGTCAAAATAGTACCAAAAACCGTGTTTCATCGAAATCGGCCCGGCCTACAAACAAAAAAGATGGCCGCCATCTTAGATTTTTATATTTTTAACATTGTGTTGCTGTTTTCTTGCCAAATAGTACCAAAACCCGGGTTTCATCGAAATCGGCCCACAAACTAAAAAGATGGCCGCCATCTTGGATTTTTATTTTTTTAACATTGCTTTGTTATTTTCTTGAGAAAATAGTACCAAAAACAGAGTTTCATCGAAATCGGCCCACAAACAAAAAAAAATGGCCGCCATCTTGGATTTCTTATATTTTGACATTGCGTTGCTGTTTTCTTGTCAAAACAGTATCAAAAACCGAGTTTCATCGAAATCGGCCCACAAACAAAAAAGATAGCCGCCATCTTGGATTTTTTAACATTGCTTTGTTATTTTCTTGTCAAAAACCGAGTTTCATCGAAATCGGCCCACAAACAAAAAAGATGGCCGCCATCTTGGATTTTTTAATATTTTCAACATTGCGTTGTTATTTTCGTGTCAAAATGGTACAAAAAACCGAGTTTCATTGAAATCGGCCCATAAACAAAAAAGTTGGCAGCCGCCATCTTAGAACTTATTTTTTCCTTATTAATAACTTATTTAATATTTATTTTGTACTTATTTAGCCCTAAATTAGTAATGATTTACAATTAAAATTATTATCATTATCATTATACATATAAATTCCTTTATTTGAAAAAAAATTACTATAAAAAATTACAATAATTAATTCAAAGAATAAAACAAGAATTTTGAAGTGACTATCTTATTTTTCCTAATTATTTTTGAAATTCAAAAAGGCAAATCACAGTGTGCCAACGTGTTAGTCGTTGCGTCACCTGTCTAGACGAACGGCGCTTTTTCGCCAACACAAAGGGCGATGTCCGACTGTAAGAAGAATACTCTCTCGGCTGTGGTAGTAGTTTTGCCTACTATATATTTTTGCAAAAAATATAGTAGGCGAGCCCGCAATATAGTAGGATATTATATAGTAGGGTTGGCAACCCTAGTTGAAACCGCCGCCCGCCGAGCCGTGCCCCGCGACGACGACGGACGGCGAGTTTTGGTGTAGCAAGTAGGTATTTATTGTAATAATACTATTATTTATTCTGTGATAGATAATATTTTATTTAGGTAAGTACTTACAATGCGATTAATTTTACAACAGAAGTGAGTGGTCAACTTCAGACCGCTAGCATGCGGTATAAAACAACGTTTTTTAATCTGTAAAATTTTCTCTTTTCCATAGGTACCTACCTACATTCTCTAGTGAAGTTGCAGCGGATCACTGTCTATTGTCAATTTAATCGCATTGTAATTGTATGTATATGTTTGACAAAAACACGAAATAAAATTACAAAACATCCTTTATTTTTTGAATAAAATAATGTTAAAATGGTTAAACTTCTTTTAATTCAAGTAAAAATGAAATAAAAGAGATATAACTTAATTTTTTTATTAAAATAAAAGCACTCACTCAAATCACTTTTTTACTTAAGTGTACGCAGACGTGACGTGTACAAACCTGCTCGACAACAAATTTAAGGAGGTCATCAAAATGTATGAACGCATCGCTTTTTAGTGGTCTATCGAATTTGGTCGGTTAATCGGAATACTGACAGTTGTTTCAGATTTTTATTGATATTTACTTAAATACGAAAAATTTGAAGCTGAAATTTTCAGAGCGTGTACTTCAGTAACCGCACATATTATTCATTGGCCTAGGATCTAAATAATCTCTGATATTTTTATCCTGCTGACCGTCAAAGTCATGACTTGGTCAGTCTCACCTTCATATGGGTATTATTCAAAAACGCGTAAATGTGGGATTTTCAAACTTTTTATGGTAATGAGAAATAACAAGAAGAATAGAACACTGTTTCTGGTTTCTTTATTTATGTTATAGTTTAGGAGCTAGATTTTTTTTTCTGTTTTCAGAAATTGGCTGATTACTTCAAAATCTGTGAATATTTTTGAAATGTTTTCTACCGCACAAATAGCACAAATTAGGGGCTACTTATATGTGTTTACTGTAAGATCGCACATTTAGTAGTTTCCGAGATCTGGGATTCGGCAAAACGTTACGCCAGCAGGAAATCAAATATCTCCAAAACTGTAAGGCCCACAAATTATATATTTGGCGCACATTTCTTGCTAGTATCAAGCTACCCGCCCATATATCTTTTATTTCTCTCCGATCATTAGTTTAGATTCTTCCTGCTGGAGCACCGTTACCCCAGCAGGATTCGTTTTTCCCGTTTTATTCCAAAAGTATGGGGCCCACAAATTTTTTTATTTGGCGCACATTTACACCGAATTACGCACAAATTATTCATCAAACTCGTTTCCCTCTAAAAGCTACTTTCTTGCTGGCGTAACGGACACGATAGCAAAAAACGACGAAGTTGCGGGCGGCCGTTAGTTCATAAATAAAACGTTATTTAAAATGTATACTGTGGTGATCGATGACTTAGCGATTGGTCTGGGATGCATCCAGTGTTTTGTGTCAAGGTCGATAATCTCGATTGTTACTCCGCAGACGGCGTGCGGTCGCAGCATAAACGGTCACATGCAATCGCACTACCGCTCGGCGCAGCACCCTCTAGCGCTCTCTCTGCTAGACTTGTCCGTGTGGTGCAGCGCGTGCGACGCGTACGTAGACAACGCGCTGCTGTACGACGCCAGGAACAACGCGCACCGCTGCAAGTTTAATGAAGACATGCCCTGGTGCTACGCCACCGATACTATCCACATGCAATAGTCGGGTAGAGCTTCTAACATACCACACACCTTACTACACGAAAGGGGTCAGTCTACAAAGAGCATTTTGTAAGAACACTGAAAGCATATTTGAAGAGAGTAACTGTTGGAAAGAAAAATAAAGAATATTTTGTCTACTTATTTGCAGTGGATGACGTCATCGTGGATATTAATGTGACAGGGTTCCAACGTATTACCAATTTGCGGGGATAGTAATTGACTGGCATGCAAAACCGATTCTTGAGTAATAACATGCGCGATAGCGTTCGATTTTGCATTCTATTTTAATATAATTTTTCAAAATAAAATTTTCATCGTTCCTGGAAATAAAAAGTAATATTACTTTTTATTTCCAGGCAGTTTTGACAACAAAAAATTAAATTTACGCAGTTAGAATCATCATACCTATATAGTTGTAAGCACACAAGGTGTTCAAAATACCTTACTACTCATTGTTTCATATTTATATGAGCAGTCAGTGTTCAAAATTATTTTAGCAAACAAAGCTCTTAAAGTTATCTATGCGATATTTTGAACACCTTGTGTGCTTACAACAATATGATGATTCTAACTGCGTAGATCAAATTGATTTTTTGGTTTTTTAGATCTTTTTGACTACTCTAGACGCTCATATCAATTTGACGCTGACTGTACTAGGTATGGTAAAACGATTGCAACCTTTCTGATTGGCAGCAACATTACTCGATATCGGATTTATTATATTTATGTTGGCGTCGAAAGGTGCGTCCCTATATTGTTATGGAATATTTGTAAAAATCACTAACTTATTTGAAATGTAAAAATCTAGTTTTAAATTGATTAATATCATCTCAATAACCCAGTTACTAACATAGTATTTATTTCTAGTTGTGTTTTAATAATTTGTATTAAAAAAGTAGGTTAACATTACACTGTAGTGTAGCGACTACAGCATCCTTAATAAACGTGTTACAAAAAATACCTAAAGCTGAATATAGTAGATAGGGTACCATGCATCAGGGATTGATAACGTTATTTTTTAATGTAACGTTATTTCTTATTTTTTTACCGTTACTTTTAACATTAACGTTATGTCAATAAATAACGTTATTGTTTTAGATAACGTTACATTGAAATTAACGTTATTTCTATTTAGTTATTCAGTTATTTAGTTATTTTTTTTTATTTTCAGTTATTTTAATAACGTTAATTTTAACGTTATTCCTTACTTTTTGTTAACGTTACTTTAAAATTAATAACGTTACTTTTTTACCGAACTAAAGTTTAACGCTAATTTTACCGCTACAATAATTTTAACGTTATTTTTACCAGTAAATTTACCGATAAAATGTTTAACGGTATTTTTAACGTTATTTTTTTTGTATCGTTATTTTTTTTAACGGTATTTCAATCCCTGCCACGTATACAACCCCGTAAAATTATTGTTAACCATGAAAACCGCCACTTTAAAAAAACCTTTTATTATTAACTGCATAGTGGCAGCTCTAGACCTAAACTGTGTTTTGCTTTTCTCGAAAACAACAGTATTTGCGTCTAGGGTTGTCACTTCGCAGTTTTCCATATAAATAAAAATCATTTTTATGGGTTATTATGAAACATCCTGTATAATATTTAATAACTACACTAATAGTGAGTAAAGTCTGTTTATCCTTACTTGACCTATTTAGTAAACAATATAATCATATTTTATAAAATCCAACAAATAGTGTAGGAAATGAAGCGATCTTTTGTATGGAGACCCCAACATTAATTCCTCAGTCGATGAAACTTTGCAGGAATGTAATGTAGTATGAACCAAAACCTATTACAAATATCCAAAAACAAAAAAGAATCGATTTAGATAATTAAAAAAATCTTTTTCATTTATGATACTTTATACATAAAGATTCGTCTACTGAGGATTTACTACCTTCCTTTCTTACACTAAAATGGTTTTCCATACATAGAATACGAAAGATGACAATTTCATTAATTTTTAAAGTGATTTAAGTTTGACGTATGACAAAAACTGTATAATATAATAATAATAAATAAATAAGAATAAATAGGACAAGTAAGGATAAACATCCATAACCTTATACAGTTTATCTTTCTTGGACCCCAATTAGTTGTTTCTCCATACCCCGTAGAAGGTATATTACCGAAACATTGTTGTAGATAGCTTTAAAATGGATTGCACCTCAAATAGAAGTTTGTAGTCAGAAATTATTAAGATCTAATTTAACTAACAATAAAGTGTTGAATATGCTTTAATAATGGCAGCTACTAGGACAATATAATTATTATAGGTCCTTAATATCACTCTAAGCTAACTAAGCTCAATAATTAATGGACAATAAAAAATGTACCGTTTATGTTTAGCTACTAATGTTGTATGATTGAATAGCAAAATATTTATATTATTGACATTTAAATAAAAATTTTAACCATGGAAGTCTTGTGATGTTTATTTATAATATAGGTATTAATTCAAATGTGAAGCATGTATTCTTATAATCAAGTTTACAAAATTACTATAACTTATTTTATTACAGATAACTTATGTTTTGTTTAGATAATCCCGACACTTACAATTCAAGTTGTATCTGCTATAAAGCAGTCGCCATCTAGCACTTATTTTTATTGCACATAATTATCCAAATGGATAACTGTAAGTATATATCTAGAGTTGTAATGTAAATATTTATTTATTGTTGATTTCCTGTCAGCGCACGCGCGCGCGCGCGACAATTTCGCAATTCTCTAAGGCCCTCCGCTGCGTCAAGCGGGATCCCGCCGCGGGTACACGGCGCGGGAATATAGATTGCTGGTTTTTATGACGAACAGATGCTTGCAGTGCATGAGTAGGCTCTAATCTATGTCGCCCCGCGCGCGTGTCCCGCTTAACGCAGCGGAGGGCCTTAAACGGATTCGGATAACGTTATCAAATTGTACTCTTTTGTTTATCAATATTTCATAAGTTGACCTTAGTATTTAAACCGTTGGACAGAAATTGTATGGTAATAATTAAACTTCTACTACGCGTTCACTTCATCATTGCCGCTACCTCCCGGCCCGCTTCGTCATACCGCACCCCCTGCGTCGCCTTTCTAGTACGGCTAGCAGCAATGCAAAGCTTAATTTTTGTTTCTGTTGATTTTATCATTACGTTCGTTATTTGTGTTGTTATGATGATTAAAATAAAAGAGTAAAGTTCCTACATAATGGCGAACCTAACTTGTTATATAAATTAATGACACTCTCTTTGCAAAAGAAAAAAATTAAAAACAGTTGAAAAACATGATTACCTACGTTTTTGTCTGCAAAAATTAAAAACAGTTGAAAAACATGATTACGTTTTTGTCTACAGTACCGTTAGCTGTGGCTGTGACGTCATAACGGTCGTCGACGGCAATCACGAAGTGAACGCGTAGTATACTGTGTTTAATTTTTTTTTTGCGCCCGCCCGACTTCACGTAGTACATAATCAAAATATACGAGTACTTGTATAGCATATCGGGTATTAAAATAGCAATGTTTGTATGCCAAACCGTGTGCTCACCTTTAAAAATGATTAATTTGTTAACATTAACAATAATAAAAACTATAAGTATCAAGTATGTTTTTTTCATTAATTCTACCAAACTTAAAGTAACTTAATCATTCTACTTATTAGTATGTTGTATTGCTAGTAAAAAAACAATATCACTTGTGTTGTAACACATTTTATTTCAAATTGTTTTTACAAAATGCCAGTGGGATTGTATTGCACATACTTTAAAAATCGTTTCGTTAAACATTTAAATACATAAACAAAAATGTCATAAAAGCTTTCAAAATAAGCTTTCATTATATCACTCAATGATTCTTAAATGATCATTATAACAATGTATAAATTCCATGCATTGCTAAATTCTATAATCTAATTGTCATTTTAATGAGATTTCAGTTGATAACTAAGTTAAAACAAAGAGATTCCTAAACTAAAGCTCGTAAGTACCTCGTCAAAAGTTCATACCGTAAATACAACATGTACTTAATTAAAATGTATATAGGTATATTAAGTATTTTAAGTAAGAACAAATTATAATTAAAGAATGTGATGTAAAATACATAAGTACTAAATAAGTACCTAATAACTTTAAGAATAAAAACAGTAATATTATTCTTGAGCAAACAAATGTTTAAATGTCTTTTATATTGGCTACAGTAATATTAACTAAAATTAAATGGCATGACAAAAGTTTTCTCAAAAGCTTTTGAAGCCTTATTTCCAGACATTAAAAAATCACACACTCCTCCTGTTTTCTCCCACACATAATAACTGTTTTGTTGGAATGCAAAACAGTTTTATTATGTAGTTCTAAAACACACAGCGTTGGTTGAAGACTAGGGGGTCAAGTCTGCTAATGTTTTCATCACAATCGTGTTTGAATGGTAATGCTTTTTGACACTGTTCTTGTTCCTTAAACCCAAAATTTTTTTTTCGAGACAATATGTTTTGGGTTTAGGAAACACAATGTGTTTCGGTTTTGGGCTTGAGAAACAAGAAATGTGTCAAAAAGCATTATCATTGAAACACCATTGAACCACGATTTTGACGTTAACATTGGCAGACTAAGTAGACTTTACTGAGAGTACAAAATTTCTAGGTATTACACTAGATTCTCGATTGCAATGGGATCCACATATTGAAGCCTTGTCAAGTAGACTTAGTTCAGCGGCATTCGCTGTTAAGAAAATAAGGCTTTTAACTGATATTGAAACGGCAAGGTTAGTATACTTTAGTTATTTTCATAGTGTAATGTCTTATGGACTGCTATTGTGGGGCTCAGCTTCCAGTTTTGAAAATATTTTTGTACTCCAAAAAAGAGCTGTTCGCGCCATATACAATCTACGGCGGAGAGATACCTTGAGAGAATTGTTCAAAGAAATAAATATTTTAACTTTGGCAGGCCAATATATTTATGAAAATTTAGTTTATGTAAGGAAACACTATGATTCATTTGATAAGAACAGCAACATTCACCAGTTTAATACAAGAAATAAAGATAAACTTGCCGTTCCAAGATTTAGGCTTGCAAAAACGAGAGGTTCATTTATGGGGAAAGGCATAGCCTTTATTAATAAAGTTCCACAACAAGTGATTGATCTTCCTTTGCATGAATTTAAAAACCATGTTAAAAAAACGCTCATGGGTAAAGGTTATTATAAAGTTGACGATTATCTTAAAGATCAAAATGCGTGGAAATGATGTAACACATAACTTGCTAATATAAGAACTTTGTTGATGTAATATAATCAGTCTATGTTGTTGCCAATAATCCTGTCACCCTGTTGTAATTATCTGGTAACGATATATTCAAGTTTGTAAATATCGTTACTTATGGCTGTTACAGCTGATAAGTTTCTTGCGCCCGTTCTTCTTGTCAGCTAAAAAAGTCTGGAACGGGTGGTAGAAAAATATAGACGATTCAAAAGTACTTAATAATTAAGTTTATTTGAATAAAGCTTATTTCACTTTCACTTTCAGACTTGACCCCCAGAACGTATGCTTCCTGCTGATGCCACAATTCCGGGCTTCTTTAAAAACTGTTTTGATCCATCCTCCTATCATTGTTCTTGTGGCCGGTTTGACCACTCCAGTGAGAGAAATAAACTTGATTTGTTCGAATTAGAGCGTCTACTCGTAGTCAACTGAACTAACTTTTTAATATGCAAAACTAGACATATTTCACTCACAGAGTGTTTCTTTAGTAACCATCCCGATAGTCTTAGTTGCATTATCAGTTTTAGAACCAAATCTGGGCCACAATAGCACTTCATCATCTCTTATTTCTTCAGGTATTTCTAGTAACGTCAGATCATGCACTCTCCTGTCGGAGGCAAGTAGCAGAATAATTGCCGTTCTTAAAATTTCAAACAGTGTGTCCCAAACTGTTGATCTAGCAGGTTGTGGTTTTGCTACAGAAATAGACTTTAACATTTGATGTATGAAAAAGTTCTTTGACAAAGCTTCAACATTTGTAGCGTAACAGGTAATAGATGATCTACAGAATCTGTAGATCCTCTATTACTATCGGCTTCTATCGGGCTCTCGCCTGAAGGTCCGCCAGCCAGAAACACTTTGTCCACCTAGGCGAGGTGCCACTCACCACTATGTATGTACCCCGAGCTGAGTTGAGATGTCTGAGAACTCTGGGCGTCAGGCTCGGTGGCGGAAACACCCACGCTAGTTTGAACTGCCAAGGGCGGCCGAAGGCGTCGCAAAACATGGCTGAGCCATCTCTTGAGTCCCAATTGACGTACTGGGGCACCACAGTGCTGACTCGCGACGCGAACAAATCGACGTCTGGGACGCAGCCTCCGAGGCCTGGGGCAGCAGATGCCATTCTTGCACAGGTCTGTTTCGTGATAGGCGGTCGGCAATGCCGTTGTACCTCTCCGGGAGGTACGCCGCCGCCGACGTCTTTCTCTTGAATCAGCATAGCAGTCTGTCGCAACTTCCATACAAAAAAAGATTCTATGAAACGGACACGAATTTTGATGGCGACTATATTTGTCTTACTCTTCCTCATTCTTTCTCGTTCTTTGATGATAGGTCATCTGTCAGAGAAACATGGCGGCAACATTTAAAGTACCTACTTATTTTAACAAATAAAATTAATTTGTGTAGGTAGTTAAAAGTTTGTTTTTTAATAGTTTTGTGATATTTAAAAGTTTGTTTTAATGTTTTAATTTGTTAATAGTCAAGTTAAGGTGCAGTACATGTAAATCACAATGAAGCATGTAAAATGTGAAATTTGTGGTTTAAAATCGGCGTGAAAAGACGATACAAAACGGTTTTTTATGGCCAAATTTTTCAAAAATTTAATACTATAAGGTCGCCCATCTCTATTTCTTTCCTGTAGGTTGGCAATACATTGTTTTACATTCGTTATGTTGGCTACGTCGAGGTATGTTTGATTTGACATTTCGTAGATTTTTTTGGTCTATGAAGTCCCGTCTCTTCTTACGTATAGTATTGCTTTCTCTGTGCAGCATAGCATCGATACAACCAACAAAAAAAATCCCATTCAGTTCGAATATTATTTTTTTATTCCTTCACATGGGCACACCATACACTTTAATTAAAGGTGAGATTAATAAACGCTTCTTCAACCAACGCTGTGTTTTTTAGTATACCACATATAATAAAACATTATCAGATCATTTTGACTTACCGTAAGGTACAGTAGCTATGCACATTTTGTATAATTTATCTACTAATTATAAAATAGCGTATTATATTTTAAATTCTTCAGCATAGTAATAAATAATCAGATCACGTAAAGTAAATATAGTAATTTTGTTCAATTAAACATTCAAAAACATGAACATTATTCACAGTAAGTACTTAAATATTGCTTATCATTTTAAATTAAATTGACAAAATGCTAGTATGTATCGATTGTAATCCTAGTTCGGATAAGTTTCCACTGGTTTCACCTTATATATCCTAAGACAAAACTTCTTTAAATAGCAATCTACTCTTTGGTAAAAGTTAAGATCTAAAGAACGAGATTCGTTTTTTCTTCTGAGATTATTGTTGTCTAAGCAAAACTGGTCGCGGCTACTGGGGAATGAGGGTAGTGCTTCAGTGCAAAAGTGAGGGTAGTACGACATGTCCTCTACTAATTCAAAATAGTAGTAATTATTGGCAGTGTCGAGGATCTGCCGCTCCAACGAACAAGGAGAAGCTACGTAGAATCGGTACTGCTTTTTATATTTGTGAAGCATCATTTCTGCTTCAGTAAGGACCTCATCAATCTTTGTAAACAATTCCTCCATAGGAAGAGAGCCATATTTGTATAGAAATGTGGACGGAGCAAGTCTGTACTTGTGGCCTGTTTTCTTGTCTCGCCAGACTTTAGTGGTGCTTTCTAGCTGCAGCAAAAACTTCGGCATGCTATAACTATGTGTTGTGATGACGTGCGTATGTGCACCATAAGTAGCCTTTATTTCCCTGTGCAAGTTGCTCGCAAAAGGATATATACCGCCTTGATGAACAAACCCAAAAAATATGGTAAGTATAATGTTCAAAGTATACCAACTAAAAAGGAAGAAGTTCTTAACCCTCCTCCGATGCGGCCCGTCGCTTTCATTGATGTGGAGATGGTTCCCGAAGAGGTATACGAGAGGCACAAGCACTGGAATGATAAATCGCGCTTCCTGGTGGGGGAACAGAGACAGTAGCGCGACTGGAGTTATCAGGGAGAAAATCATTAATCCTGATATACTTTGAATTCTTGGCAGTTTGTTATATTGTCCACGAATGAATCTGGAAATGACAAGCCAAAGCTATTTCATAATGCATAAAAGGCGCAAACGCTTGGCCGAATATTAAGTTAATGATATAAAAACATGCTTATTGTATTCCTAATGAGTTATTGTGCCATTGTTGCTCGCTCACTGATATGTTTTGTTGTATGAGAAGAGTTTTTAATGTTGAATGTTTCTCTGGATTTTTTTAAATTACGAAACTGTGTTGATGATATTAGATTCTTTTTTGATCACACTTACCGATAAATGTGTCCAGACAGCGTGAAGACCGCCAGCAGTCCCAGTACATTGAACAGAAGTGGTATATTGACGGCGAGGTGCAGCCAGCGCGGGTGGACCCCATGTTGCCTCAGGTTCCGCATGTCAGAGTTATACCTCAGGAAGTTCAATGGAGTAACCACCCAATTATCCCAAGTTATCTTAAATGACTCTAAATCAGCCATAGTCATGTATCCATAGTACCCAGAATCAACTAATATTAAAATTAAAACTGGTGGAATGCCACACAATATGAGCATGAAAATCCTATAATGAAAATCCCTAAAACCGACCACTTTAGAGCCAAGCCCCCTGTAAAGCCAAAAAAAAATTGGTGGAAATGCAAATCCAACAAATGTTGGTCTATTAAAAATCCCTATAACAACCAATGTTGATAAAAAAAATACACGATTCAAGGTATGACCTGGTAAATGGGTGGATAGTTTAAATAATTTAACCTTTTCCACAGCTGTTTTAGCTTGTTTATATTTTTCTCTAAGAAATTCATTATGATATATTACTTTGTCAGACTTTAGCATGCATTCAGCTACTAGAAGAAGAAGTATTGAAAAGAATACCATTTCAAATGAGTTAGAGAAACTTCTACAGCAATATATAAAAACAACATAGGAGCTAGCAAATATTTTTAGTCTATTTCTAAAGTTCTGTCCATATAAGACACAGATTCTATATAAGCAGTAGTCATTGATCAGTGAGAGTGTGCAAATAAAAAGTCTTGGTATGACTAGGAGATAGTAAGGAGTCTTCAGATCAACATTTAAATACTCCTTAAAATATGGGTTTGCCAATCGTATAAAGTGTAAAGGCGGCCCTAGTATCATTTTTGGTACAAATATATTTCTGATTGGGAATTTGGGGTTGAATTCCCAGGTCCTTGCCACGTCAACGGTGAGAACATCCCCTGTAAAATGGAACATAAGTTTTGGTTATTTTTTTTTAACAATAAGCTAAACAATGTTTACTGTTATGTTTTTAATAAAATAAAAATAGTTGTAATAATAAAATAGTAATCAAAGAAAAACAACCAATTTCAGTACAAGCGTTAACCTTTGGCTTTTTTAAAAGTTGATAAAATAGTATAATGATAATAAAATAATATTTGAAGAACACTAGTATTTATTGAATTTTAAATTGGCAATCAGAAAAATATGTAATGGTACTATCCCTGCAAATTGCTAATGCGCCGGGTGGCCATTTTTTTAATCTCATAAAGGAAACACAATTGTATAATTTTTATATTACCTAGACACTATCTTATTGAAAATAATAATACTAATAATTAATATATTAAATCATACCTATTAGAATGATCTTGTTACATGTCATTTTTAGTTGCGGAATTACGGATTACATTAACATGGATGTTAATGTGACAAGGTTCCTGCACTTTAGCAATTTGCAGGGATAGTAAAATCAATATGTTCTAGTTTATACTAAATGTAATTATTGCCAATCTCCAACTTTATTATTAATTTTCTCTATTTCTGTATTAGTAAGCAATTTATAAATAACAACAAAATGCAATTTTATGAGTTTCTCTATACACAATAAAATTGTTAAAATCTACATTTTGACAGGTCAGAAATGGGCTTCCAATTTCCATCTTTTCATATTGTTATTGAGGATCTACAAAAAAAAGACACCGCCAGTGGCTCCAATTAAACACGTAAGGGGGTTACTATAATGTTCTTTAGAACAATTCTTCTGTTTAGTTCTGTTGTATCTCCTCATCTCTGGTAAGTTATAAGTACATTTTGATTTACGGGTCAGGCCGTAATAGGCCAAAGGCCGGCCAAATTTTGCTGATATGGTGTATATAAGTAATGTGATGGTGGCGTAGAAACTTCTATGCGTCAGTGGTGTATAGTGGCGAATAAATGTAAAGGTCTGCATGCCATATGATTTTATGAATGTTGTTTAAATATACATTGTAGTAATATACAGATTACAGGTATATAAAATAAAAATGCACAAGAAAACCCGTTGAATAAAGAAAATCAACTTTATAACCAGATCAATACTCAGACGGGAATCGAACCCGCGACCTTTGGATATCCGGTCCAATGCTCTGACCGCTGAGCTACCGAGTCACTACAGAGCATTGGACCGGATATCCAAAGGTCGCGGGTTCGATTCCCGTCTGAGTATTGATCTGGTGCGAGTCGTATTTTTTCTAGTATATTATTTAGTATTGTGTAAAAATAGCATTGTGAATGCAAAAATCTCAAATTTAAAAACTTTATAACCGTTTTACTTTTATAAAAAAACGAGTGTACTGAAGGTAATTAATTATAGTGGCCGCTTGAGTGGTGATATTTCGAAAACTACTAGGTTGCTTCAAAAAAGGAAGGACTTCACTGAAAGACTTCTTGCATCGTGTAGTTTCAGTCATAAAATTGTGAATCTCCAGACCAGCGGCCCATGTACAGTTTAGCCAAAAAAAATGCGGAATCAGCAAAAAATGGCAGCCTCACCCCAGGAATAAATAATGATCGAAGCCTCACCCTTATAATTATTTTCTTTTCAAAGTGGAAAAACTGGAACCAAAAAAAATTACATACCGGCAATAACTTCAACATTTTGGAAGAATTCATCAGGGTGTATGTATCCGCGCTGTGGCAACAATGTTAACACAAATCTTAAACCCACGAGTAACCAATATGATATTGGCAATTTTATTGGATTTCTAAATGATATCGCTTTGAGAATCTCAGGTTTTAAAAACATTATTATGGTGCCTATTTTTCTATTGGTTAACTAACATACAAATCACTATAATTATCTAGTTAACACTTTATTCCGCTTTATTTTACATCGTCTTCGTTCGTATAAAAGAGAATCACAACAACAATGAACAAACAAAAATCAACAACAAACGAAACGTCAACGACGAAATTAATGACAATGGATGCATTCCAGCAGGCTAATCGCTGAGTCATCGATGGCCATAGAGTACATTTTTAACTATTGAAAGTAATAAAATGACGATGGCTTTTCACAATGACAAAAAACTGTAGGCTCGTTAAAGTTCTTGGTCGTTCCGAACCTTATGGACTCCCTAAACGATCAAGCAATTCCCGTCAAGCACGTAAATTTTTCTGCTTGTCAATCACATTTTGATCGTCTAGGAGCTGTTTGACATCAAGCACGTAAACAACTACGTGCTGGATACGTGCTTGATGAAAATTTGCAATGATTGTCAAGCACTGCTTGATCGTTTAGCTACATGCTTGAAGGTGTTACCAGTACAAAACTTCCATTCAGGATAAAAGGAAAGCAATTGCAATGATTGTCAAGCACTGCTTGATCGTTTAGCTACATGCTTGATGGTGTTACCAGAACAAAACTTCCATTCAGGATAAAAGGAAAGCAATCGCAATGATTGTCAAGCACTGCTTGATCGTTTAGCTACATGCTTGATGGTGTTACCAGAACAAAACTTCCATTCAGGATAAAAAGAGAGCAAAAAAAAAAAAGAGCGGGCGCGGGAATATAGATGCCTGGTTTTTTGACGGACTGATGCTTGCAGTGTATGAGTAAGCTCTAATCTATGTCGCCCTGCGCGCGTGTCCCGCTTAAACGCAGCGAAGAGCTTTAGGTTGCGAGGTTGCGCACAAACAAACAAACAAAAAACAAACGTTTTTGTTTGTTTCTGCGCAAACGCATGTTGCCACTTATCTCGGGGCTCTATCGCCTAACTTCAATATTGGTTTCATTTGACAGATTTCATATGCTAGGACTAGGCTATTTAAATCATTTAACTAATTTCATATGCTAGGACCACAGATAAATATCTAGGACGCGCCTCCATAGCCGCGCACCGAGTCCTCTAGAAAATCGAAACTTATTTTTTTAAATGTAAATTCAAAACCATGTCAACGCGCCACCGCGGCAACGGCCAGTACACGGGCATAGATACCACAGTACTTTACCAACCTGTAAATTGATCGTCGGAAAAATGGTTATCGATTCCACAAAATCAATATCAATGTCGTAGAATCGGATTTTTTTGGTGGGTATTCGTCACGTCGCGCCGCTAGACTTGGGGCATTTTGATGTATGTAGTTAGGAGACGCCTTGAGGCCATTTTTTAACTATAGAAAGGACAAACCATAAACTTAATATTCCAAGTATAAATAAGTTTATGGGAAAAACAATTGTAATTTTTTATAGTCTTAAACCCTGTCTTATTGAAAATAATAATTCAATAATTAATATAGGTACCTTCCAAAATATTTTATTAGATTTTTTTGTTACATGTTGCGGAACTTGCGGATGACATTCACGAGAATTTTAATGGGACAAGGTTCCTGTGCATCAGCAATTTGCGGGGATTATACTATAAACTACAACACGATTTTCAATTATTTTTAGATAGAAATAAAGTTATGCGATGCTCGTCTTGGACAATTTATACGTAATTAAACCAACTCATTTTTTTAAATCACTAAATCAGTACACATTTTTTTAATAAGTTTTGTTTATTGCCGCCACTTAACACACCATTAACACACTTATCGGTTGACTGGTAGAGAATGAACTTGAGCATTAAGTCCGCCATTTGCTGTTTTATTTTAAGCAATAAAGATTAAATAAAATAAAATAAATATTCTGGAAAATAGGAAGCCTTACAAATGGCAACACTGTGCGTCTCAAATATTCTCGACCGAAACAATACCACTGAATTATTTCACACTTGACACTGGCAAAAATTACTCCCTGAAGAGGAGTAGATTGCCATAACAAAAATAAGAAGAAGAAATGTTTTGACCACACTTCTACAAAGCAAAATATGGCTTAATGTAATAGGAATAAAGTTCAAGAACGATTGCAATACAAAATTGTTATTCATCAATATTGACGTTAAGAATGATTTTGCTCTGCCCTCAAAAAAAGTACTTTTATCTACAAATGCTTGACAAACAGCTCCCTAAACGATCAATCACTGCTGTCAAGCATTCATGCAATGTTAATGATTGACAAGCTGTTTCGGGCCGCTTCCTAAACGATCAAGCATTGCTGTCAAGCACGTAAATGCAATGTAAATGATTGACAAGCAGTTTTGATCGTCTAGGGGCCCATTAGAGCGAGTTAAAAAAACAACCAAACAACCGCGCTCCTGCCCCTGTACCGCCTAACTCAATCGCTTTGACTCTGGCTTTGGTTTATGACGTCAGTGCACAGTCCGTCCTTGTCATCGTGTTAGGATATGACAAGGACGGATAGAGCATAGCTATCGCTTTGGCTATCGCTTTGAGTTAGGCGGTAGGGCCCCTGAACGCAGCCTAGAACTATTCAACACTTGACACTGGCCAATATTATTTCGAAGAGGAAAGTAGATTGCCAAAACAAAAATAAGAAGAAGACTTTGACATTGACAGACCACGTGGTTCTGTTCACAGCCCCTTTTAATATACTATATCTATGGTTCACAGATCAGCGGGTCTACCGGCTAAAAATAATGAAGTTAATGTTAACTGTAAGTATGTGATACATTGCTTCTTTTCTTTGGTAAGTTTTTATTTGTGCCAAAACAAAGTAGCAATGTATCACATACTTACAGTTAACATTAACTTCATTGTTTTTAGCCGGTAGACCCGCAGGGGCCGTATTATGTTATGACCTCTTATTTGGCTGGCCTGGCTATTTGACTGGCTATCAATCTATCTCTTTTATTTGCTATACAGCGAGAAAGAGATGTAACTACAGCAATTCATAAACCTGGCAAGTTTTAAGAGGTTGTAATACCCCCCGGATCACTATTCTGTTTTCCGTTTTGTTTCATTTTTTTCATTCAGTCAGTGCCTCAGTATTTTCTAAAAAAAATGTTGTTTCAGGAAGATGAAGTGAAAAATTGCATACAAATGTTATTGTGCGTTATACGGACATACGATTGGCTGTTAGATTTATATGTCTTAGTAAGTACTTACCTACTGAAAGTCTGAAAATAAGAAAAAGCAAAAGGCAGTGTTAGTGTTACTGGTTGCATTCAATGCTAAAGATGAAGATGCAATAAAAAAGATGTTATTTTTAAAAATAAATGTAATATCTTTGGTTGCATTGCATTGCAATATTTGCAATCACTTCTCAACTTCGACTTTAGTAATTTATTATTTTTATTAATCTTAGATTAATGGGGAACATGAAGACACCACCTTAAATTTTTCTATATTTTCCAGGACTTTTTTGTAGATAACCACTGGTACAAATTGCCACTTTCCTGGCGTGAATCATTTGGTCAAATCGATCCCCAAAATTTAGGAGATATAATTTCTGGTAGGCCATCGAATGTTGTTGTACCATTATCATTCTTGGCTTTGTTGAAAACGGTAGATTTCTTAAGTATTCCAAGGCACAAAAAGCTGAAGAAAAACCACCCCGAACTCGACTCTCCGACTCAAGAATGTAACTGTGAAGTAAATGATTCCCTAGGGAGCCATCATAAGCTTAAAAACTTGTTTATAAAACATGTGAAATTAAAAAAGAGACATGAAATCAGTTTGATGGCAGAAGTAGTGAAGGATGTAGCTGAGCAGACCGACTGTGGTGCTGTATTAGACTTTGGTTCTGGTCTGGGGCATCTGGTGCGAATGCTGACTTACAAATATAACCTACATGCTGCCGGATTGGAGTGCCAGTCTCATCTGACTGAGGAGGCTAGGTCGGTATAGTTGGTATGTATAAGAATTATCTTTTTTCAAGTAAATGCCGCAATGAAGTTGTTATCATTATTGTACATAAAAAACTCATTGTAAGAATAACCTTAGACCTATTGAGCTCCACGGGTTCCCCCAGGCACCCGCGAGAAATTTATACCGTCAAGCATTGCGGGTGCCTCCAGGCACCCAGAGATCAAATATTTTGCCAGGCAATATTTTGCCTTATTGTAAATTAAATAAATATTGGATTTAAATTTAATGTTCTGTGACATTGGGCCTTGACGGATATTCTTTTCAATGACGTATAACCCGTCTCGCGGGTGCCTGGGGGAAACCGTCGCGCTCAATAGGTTAATTTGGAACCAATATTTTGATGTCTTTTCAGGAAACTTGACCTGGAGCTTGAATATAGTGCAAGAAAACACATTTCAGAAGACAATATGAGGAAAGTACATAGACCAACACATCTCAATGTGAGACTGACATCACACCAACAACTCACTCAAATAGAGTTACCAAAAGCTTTACAGACTTATGGATTAGTTGGCCTACATCCTTGTGGTGACTTGGGGCCGTTGCTACTCAAACATTTTGTTAATTGTGACAAAGTAAAGTTTATCTGTTTGGTTGGTTGTTGTTTCATGAAACTGACCAGCGATGGGTACCCCTTGAGTGATTATACCAAGAGTTTGAACAGCGAATTGTCTTACCCGAGCAGAGAAATATCATGCCATGCTATAGAGGTTTATTGTGATAGGTTGAGGCAAGGAAATTATAAAGACTTGAAAGTAAGATTTTACATTTCTTAGGATTATATTTATTTATGTTGAGTTTATGCCTAAAGTGTTTCTTTGGTTTCAGATCCATGCCTACAGAGCAGCTCTAGAAAAGATTCTAGTAAATATTGATTCAAAATTAAAGCATTCTAAGATTAGAAGCATCAAACATTCTGACTCCATGACATTTGAAAGGTAAGATATTGTTTAATTTTTATGGCATAATGTATGTATTCATTACATTTATCAGTGGGAGTTTCAAGAATAATATTACCCTATGTCCTATTTAAAGGCCTATTCTATCTCTTCACTAAATTGATCAAAATGTTACAAACAGACAAAGTAACTTTCGCATTTATAAATACTAAGGTTGCAATGTCTTCAGGTACTGTAAGTTGGCGTTGGAACGCGTGGACATTCCCGCGTCGGCGCGCGCGTCGGCGTGGCGTCTGGGGCGCGAGGACGTGGCGCAGTGGCGGCGCGTGGTCACAGTGTACACGCTGCGGCTGGTGTTGGCGCCGCTAGTTGAGACTCTGGTGCTGATAGATCGACTGCTCTATGTGTTAGAGCAAGGTAAGAGCCGCGTGGACATCCCTCCGGCGTCGCGAGGACGTGGCCCAGTGGCGGCGCGTGGTCATAGTGTACACGCTGCGGCAAGTGTTGGCACTGCTATGCGCTGGTTGAGACTCTGGTGCTGCTAGATCGACTGCTCTATGTGTTAGAGCAAGGTAAGAGACGCGTGGACATCCCTCCGGCGTCGCGAGGACGTGGCGCAGTGGCGGCGCGTGGTCACAGTGTACACGCTGCGGCTAGTGTTGGCACCGCTAGTTGAGACTCTGGTGCTGCTAGATCGACTGCTCTATGTGTTAGAGCAAGGTAAGAGACGCGTGGACATCCCTCCGGCGTCGCGAGGACGTGGCGCAGTGGTGGCGCGTGGTCACAGTGTACACGCTGCGGCTGGTGTTGGCACCGCTAGTTGAGACTCTGGTGCTGCTAGATCGACTGCTCTATGTGTTAGAGCAAGTTAAGAGACACGTGGACGTCCCTCCGGCGTCGCGAGGACGTGGCGCAGTGTCGGCGCGTGGTCACAGTGTACACGCTGCGGCTAGTGTTGGCACCGCTAGTTGAGACTGTTGCTGCTAGATCGACTGCTCTATGTGTTCGAGCAAGGTAAGAGACGCGCGGACGTCCCTCCGGCGTCGCGAGGACGTGGCGCAGTGTCGGCGCGTGGTCACAGTGTACACGCTGCGGCTAGTGTTGGCACCGCTAGTTGAGACTCTGGTGCTGCTAGATCGACTGCTCTATGTGTTAGAGCAAGGTAAGAGACGCGTGGACATCCCTCCGGCGTCGCGAGGACGTGGCGCAGTGTCGGCGCGTGGTCACAGTGTACACGCTGCGGCTAGTGTTGGCACCGCTAGTTGAGACTCTGGTGCTGCTAGATCGACTGCTCTATGTGTTAAAGCAAGGTAAGAGACGCGTGGACATCCCTCCGGCGTCGCGAGGACGTGGCGCAGTGTCGGCGCGTGGTCACAGTGTACACGCTGCGGCTAGTGTTGGCACCGCTAGTTGAGACTCTGGTGCTGCTAGATCGACTGCTCTATGTGTTAGAGCAAGGTAAGAGACGCGTGGACATCCCTCCGGCGTCGCGAGGACGTGGCGCAGTGTCGGCGCGTGGTCACAGTGTACACGCTGCGGCTAGTGTTGGCACCGCTAGTTGAGACTCTGGTGCTGCAAGATCGACTGCTCTATGTGTTAGAGCAAGGTAAGAGACGCGTGGACATCCCTCCGGCGTCGCGAGGACGTGGCGCAATGTCGGCGCGTGGTCACAGTGTACACGCTGCGGCTAGTGTTGGCACCGCTAGTTGAGACTCTGGTGCTGCTAGATCGACTGCTCTATGTGTTAGAGCAAGGTAAGAGACGCGTGGACATCCCTCCGGCGTCGCGAGGACGTGGCGCAGTGGCGGCGCGTGGTCACAGTGTTCACGCTGCGGCTGGTGTTGGCACCGCTAGTTGAGACTCTGGTGCTGCTAGATCGACTGCTCTATGTGTTAGAGCAAGGTAAGAGACGCGTGGACGTCCCTCCAGCGTCGCGAAGACGTGGCGCAGTGTCGGCGCGTGGTAAGAGACGCGTGGACTCGACATCCACCATCCAGGACATGCGTATAGGAACTAAAGATAGAATTTGCACAGAAAGAGAACGGCGTCGTACTTATTTACGTCTTGCTCGCACACAATATCACCCTCCTATTCGCACGCACTGTGGCAATCCCTGTGAACCGCCATTTTCAATTCCATTTACACGTATACAGTTATAGGTATTTACAATCCAAACAGGAGTGGAACTGACCTTGAGAACGCCTCTATGCCCTACACAATAAAATATGTTTTTGCAGTATAACTGCATGTTACATCTGACGTGCCGTCGTCGTGTATACTTGCGTAGACCAAACGGCAAGGCGATTGCCGGGCGGTGGCAGGCCACGGTCCCCAATATCACTTTACTTTGTTTGCTTACTCGAAGCTCGCGACTGCTGCTCCCAACCCGTCTTAATCGCATCCTACTACTTAATAATATAATTGCGAAAGTTTATGTGTGTGTGTTTGTTTGTTAACTCTTCACGCCTAAACGGCCGGACGGATTTGGATGAAATATTGATGCTAGACAGATTAGGACCTGGATTAACATCCAGGTCGACGCGGGCGAAATCGCAGGCGGCCGATAGTTTATAATAAAATAGAGTGGACTGAAATCAGTTGTCGTTTGAACGGAACATTTCAAAGATTGATTGATAGTGAGAAATTAAATATTGCATTTGTCTCCTCGAATATTTTAATAAAGGAAGAAAAATAAATACATCTATTATACACATTCAAGTACTTTACATTTTTACAGGCGATAGGACAAACATTGACTTCACTTAAACTAAAAATGTGAAATAAATAACTTACGACTAGGTTTGCTTTGGCACTTTCATAATTTTTTTTTACTGAAAATAATACAAAATAGCACATCTGTAACACCAAGTATGCCAACAAGGTGTAGGTTTTATTTTGTAAGAATATACGCGAAGAGATAACTTTCTCCTTTTTTAAAGTCGGTTAAAAACAATTAACTCAACTATTTTAAAAATAACTTACTTTTAAAATAGTTGAGTTTTGTTTTGTTATTGAACTGTCTAATATCTAAAAGTAAAGTGGTGGCCAGATAACACCAGTCGGGTAACTTTGAAGCCTTGGTTCTCCGCCAAGGATTGACCTAGCTGTGATCTGATGATGGCCATCCAGGGAGTGAATGGATGAGATTCAGATAGCTATATACACACCCAACTGATCTGATCAGCATTCTAAGAGATATAAAGGTCAGAGTTTTCGGTTACAGGATTTCCATACATTTTTATGCTAATTTCGCGGTTTTTTTAAACACATCCTTATATCTCTTAGTTCGAATGTTGATCAGATCAGTTAGGTGTGTATAGCGATCTGAATCTTCTCCATTCACTCCCTAGATGGCCATCATCAGATCACAGCTAGATCAATGTCCTTCATGGAGAACAACGTCTTCAAAGTTACCTCGTTTGTATGAAAATCGACTGGTGTCCTTATTTATCTGGTCACCACTCAACCTTTTAGATATTCAACTATTGACAAAACAAAACTCAATAATCCTTGAAGTACATTATTCATACTGTTTTTAACCGACTTTAAAAATCAAGTTTTCAAAGTAGGTATTTAAGTAAGTACCCCCGTTTGTATGAAAATCGACTGGCCAACAATGTTCTACCCAATACTAAATAATATACTAGAAAAAATACGACTCGCACCAGATCAATACTCAGACGAGAATCGAACCCGCGACCTTTGGATATCCGGTCCAATGCTCTGACCGCTGAGCTACCGAGTCACTAGTGACATCGTCGAATTTCTTCTAGTATATCCAACTCTTACGCTGCAAGCCAGCGTTATTCCATCAATGTGAGGAATTCCTCGACATTCAATTGAAATATCTTTCCAGATATTTTGACAACTGATAAAGATGAAATATTAGCCATATAATTTTGAGATTTTTGCATTCACAATGCTATTTTTATACAATACTAAATAATATACTAGAAAAAATACGACTCGCACCAGATCAATATATAAAAATAGCATTGTGAATGCAAAAATCTCGAAATTAAAAATGTTCTACCCGTTATACACTATTACTATAGTTAACTGAAATAATTAATTGTTGCAGGGTTATCGTGCGAGATTCTTCCGGTGTTTGATCCCAAAATATCTCCGAGAAATCATATCATGATCGCCAGAAGACACTGACAATACACGTGAATATATAGTTGTTTTTTTACTTATTTGTGTATTTTATTTCTGACGGTTATTTTATCTAAAATGGTTTCACCAATTGTTTTTAAGAAACTGATAACGCGTAAGTTTAAAAAACCCATAATTTCTGTTATTTTGCGTTACTAAAAAATGCCCCCTAAAAAGTAATGAAAAAGTATTTTTTGACAATTTTAATAGATAACAGAAACTTCACAGTGCGTATTTATTAGTAAAATTGGGCAAACATACATACCTACCTACCTAAAAATATATAGCATAGAGTAGTAGTGCTGATACTTTTATAATACATAAGGTGTATCTCACTATTTATCTTGTATAAACTAGTTTCTTATTTTAGATGTAAGTAAGGGATTCTAATAATTCTTATTTAAAAGCGTAGTCTTTTCTGTAGGGTAAAACATATACTTATAAACAGATTAAGTTGTAGCAAAGAATACTAACTACATATTATTATGGCTGTCTGTGTTCAGTCACGGTGGTTTAACTATTTCACTATCATAATGGGATATAAAACAATATTACAATATTGTAAAAACTGACTAGAAAACGATCTTTGAAATATTGGTATAATTGATATTTTTAGTAGTACCTACCTACTTATTAGGCCATATTACAGCTCCTCTGAGATTAGTACTAGTTTCCATTAAACCACAAATAAGTATTAGTTGGATTTGCAGTTAGGTAGGGTCAGTGTCTGATCATAATGTGTCATAGAGCATAAAATAGAATAAAACTGCAAATAAATAGTTTTTTTTAAAGGAAATTCCTAAGCTTTTCAGCTATTTAATTTTGAACTTAACCTTGTGGTATAATGTGAAGAGTTGCTGTGTTTAATGTTTCAAATTCAACAATTCATTTGACGTGAACATTCGAGAACATTTTGTACTCTAAATAAACCAGTGGGGTTAAACAAAGAATTCATAGCTTTTTTAAGATTCGGTACCTAAAGTCGTCGGCCATAATGATTCTAGTTACATAACACTTTTCTCCTTCGCTGATTATAGCCGATACACAGCAATCCAAAATAATCACATCTTGTCAAGAAACCACATAAAAAGAATCTTAGGACTTCCTGACAATATATCAGGTAGGTATACCTACTGGTCTGATCAATCTTTGGTCAAACTTAGTCGTCCATTCAACGACGACGCGCTCCTATAGACTGGTTATAAAGCGTAGTCTGCGCCACCAAAGAAGTAAACCGTTCTCAACGTTGTGAGATATCTTGAGATCATATGTTCTTATAGGAACAGCGTATATGATCTCAAGATAGCTTTCAATGTCGAGAGCGGTTTATAAATACGGGGGGTTACTCTTGAAACACGGGAGGTTCTGAGATCGAACTGGTATCGAATAAACGTCAATAAAATCGG
The DNA here is from genome assembly GCA_950108535.1 of Agriphila straminella. Lineage (NCBI taxonomy): Eukaryota > Metazoa > Arthropoda > Insecta > Lepidoptera > Crambidae > Agriphila > Agriphila straminella. The sequence goes on along the minus strand of OX467306.1, from coordinate 3,462,356 downwards.
TTATTTTCATAGAAATAAAATGACAAAGAACAACAATGTCAATAAACAGGTGATCCGAAAAACGATTGCCTATACATTTTATATGAGATACGTAAAATATGACTTACATACATAAAATATGACTATATTATGGCAAAGGAAATTAATAAACTATGTTTCATACTGTTTTCTTTGTCGATAAACGAATAAATGTAGCGAAATTTGGTTTTAGAGAAATGTGTGGCAATATCTTATTTGAAAAGTGTGATTACTTGGATTGTTTCTTTTTATCACATCACAATCACTAAGAGAACAAGACACCATGGCTCCACGATACCCTTTAAAATTCTAATCAAGATTACCAAATATTTTAAAGAAATTGTGATTGCTCTGTTGCTAGGCGGGACGCTAGGGGCTCTTACTGTAAAAAATATTGGCACATTGTCACTTGATCCTTTGTCTCTTTTTTTTCATAGACCGTGTCCGTAATGTTAACTTCTTTTTTCCACGCTTTGTTGGTCTTCTTGAGCGCAGCGAAATCTTTTAAGTCTATATATGGTTATGTTTATTAACATTGAAAACGGTTGCCATGGTTTCCACATAAACTTAATATCCACTCGAATATTAAGTTTATTGAATACTAAATAATATACTATGTACGGTTTACATGTACATATTTATTTTACTTTGCTAACACAGCAAACGTCGCGGCTCACGCGTCATCGACCCGAAGTAACCTAAAGTATCATATTTAATTATTATAATAAGTACATATTTTAGCTCAGTGCAATTTATAACGCCAACTTAATCGGTTTCACACATTAGAGAAAAGAATCGTCTATTTTTAACTTACTTGTAACGTTTACGTAAATACATCTCAACTTCAATCTATAGCGATCTTTTCATCCTGCACTCCAACTAACTAACTTCTATATCTCAAGAGTGTAACCATACATTCTTTTTGATCAAAGTTACATGGCAGTTAAAAGTCGATAGGGCGCGAAATATTAAAGCGATCTTTTCATCCTGCACTCCAACTAACTAACTTCTATATCTCAAGAGTGTAACCATACATTTTTTTTGGTCCTTCGAGAATTCGTGTAAGCGGGACCAGAGTTCGCGAGTGCGTGATACTTGTGAATTACCTATTCCTGCGCGCACGGACACCAACCTGTGGACACTGTCATCTGTCACCTGTGACTGCAAACAGCATCTTCGCAGTGTGTGATCTTGTGCCTTTTTTGCGATAGCGAATCGGTTCGGCCGGCCTCCCACCAGCGGGTCTCACCGGTTGAATTGAGACGAGAGCGCACATATCGTATTTAGGGTACAGGCGCGCACACCTTGTGAATAGCAGTCGGAACTTTCAACAACTTACTTCAACAACAACTACTTATTAATTCAACAACAACATGTCTAAACTGGAACTTCAATCAACCTGTTTTGAAAACATCAAGACCTTGTGTGTCAACTATCGCAAGGATTCCTCATCTCGGAAAACTGAAAAGTATCTCAACCTTCGTTTGACGTCGCTAACTGAGCAATGGAAGGACTTCGAGGCGAGACACGCTCTCTTGGTACTTGAACTTGAAGATAAAACTATTAACTATTTCGCTGACGACATATTCGGCAAAACTAAAGAGATGTATTTAGCAACTAAGATGGACATACGGAATAAACTAGAACAACTGGAAGAACAAAAACGAAATGTGAAGTTCGACTTGAATGAAAATTCGGGAGAAGCTTCTCAAGATCAGGAAGATGATAAAACTACGAAGATTCAACTTTTACTTAACAAACAAGAATGCAATTTTAATGCTATCGACCGTGCTATGTCCAAAATTAACGTCACGAGCGACACCGCAAAATGGGAGCTGGAAGATAACTTAAATATTTTAAAAACTAAATGGGAACCCATCGACAAACTTCATTGGGAAATCGACTTTCAGCTGAAGGGGTCCAACAAGGAATATTACGAAATGTTCTCGGATATTGAAAATAAATATGATGAACTGCGAAAACAACTTCACTCCACGATTTGGTCGAGTGCCCACTACCAGCAATCAGTACCAAAAATGGAACTTCCAGACTTCTCCGGGAACTACAGCAAGTGGATTTCTTTCAAGGATTTGTTCCTTGAAACCATCCATAACAACCCAGCAATAAACAAAGCGCAGAAAATGAAACATCTGAAAACTAAACTGAAGGGTGAGGCCGAAAGTCTGGTGCAACATCTGTCTGTATGTGCTGAAAACTACAACTCCTGCTGGGAAATTTTAGTGCAACGTTACGATAATCGCCGCTTGCAATTTTCATCTTTTTTCAACGCAATGATAAACCTCTCCGTCATCCAGCATCCGGACGCCAATAACTTGAAGAAAATGCATGACGTCATTAAGGAATGCATGAACGGCATATCAAACATCGGATTGGATACTTCAACATGGGATCCAATGATCGTCCACTTAATGTTACCGAAGCTGGATTCGACAACCTTGAACGATTATATGAATGATATACGAGATCATAGAGAACTTCAAAATTTACAAGATTTTTTATATTTTCTGGAGTGCAAGTTTATGGCGTATGAAACTGCAAAATCTACAAAATCTGTGAAGGCAAATAATACTTCAGAAAAAACATCATTTTGGAAACCTATGAACAGACAACTTATGAAAAAATCTACTTATGATTTAAAGAAAACTTATTATACTGCTTATGGGAGTTGCCCCAATTGCAACGGAAGTCACGTTTTAATGCAATGTGACAAGTTCATCGACATGGACACGGCGCAGCGGAACTACACAGTTGCGAAATTGAAAGTTTGCAAAAACTGCCTTTTTAGTCATAACAATGTAGAATGTAAATCGACTAAAACTTGTAAGGAATGTAATATGAAACACCACACGCTGCTGCACAACTCCAACTGGAAATCTTCGTCAAATGGGAAAAATAACATTGGGCAACAACCATCAACATCTAAACAACAAGCTTCTAATCACTTATCTTCTGAGAACACTGAGATTTTACTAACTACAACTCAACTGAAAATAAAAACTATCGACGGAACTTACGTCACCCTTCGAGCCCTTCTAGACCAAGGCTCGCAGGTTAACTTAATAACTGAAAACGCTGCCCAGCTGCTGCGACTGCCCCGAAGGAAGATGGCCGCAACCATTTCAGGGGTGGGCTCAGTCTCTGGTGATTGCCGGGGACAACTAAACTTGACCTGTAAATCGATTCACTCTGACTACAGCTTCGAAATGCAGGCGCTTGTAATGAAAAAACTAACAAACAACTTACCCAATAATACCTTTGAAAAATCTAACTGGCCGCACATAGAAAACCTGAAACTAGCTGATCCTGAATTTAATATTTCGCGCCCTATCGACTTATTACTGGGAGCCGATGTTTATTCTGAAATTATCCTCGACGGAGTCCTGAAAGGAAGCTGCCAATCTCCGGTAGCACAACAAACTCATTTGGGATGGATTCTGTGTGGAAAAATGAAAACTTTTAACTGCCATGTAACTTTGATTAACTTAGAAGAACTGACTAAATATTGGGAAAGCGAAGAAATCCTAAACTCCGAAGATATTTCCAAAGATGACTACTGTGAGCAATTTTATTCACAAACTGTACAACGGGGCCCTGAAGGAAAATACATCGTGAAGATGCCTCTCCTCCCTGATTATGAAGAAAAACTGGGATCATCAAGATCAATAGCTATTTCTCAATTTATTCAATTGGAAAAACGACTTGCAAGAAACCAACAACTATCAACTATGTACAAAGCTTTTATGAAAGAGTATGAAGATATGGGTCATATGGCGCCGGCGGCTCATATTTCACCTAACGACTGCTACTTACCACACCACGGCGTTCTGAAAGAAAGTTCTACAACAACTAAGCTAAGAGTTGTATTTAATGGATCTCAGAAAAACTCGAGCGGCTACAGTTTGAACAGCCTCCTGGAAAAAGGACCTAACCTTCAAAAGGACATTCAAGCATTAATATTGAAATGGAGAACTTATGAATTTGCCTTTACTGCCGACATCGAAAAGATGTACCGCTGTATATGGATTCATGAAGAACAGCAGAACCTACAAAAAATCATTTGGCGAAACTCGCTAACCGAAGGTTTTCAAGAATTCAATCTTTGTACTCTGACATATGGTTTAAAGCCCTCTCCGTGGCTGGCACTACGCACCCTTAAACAACTCGCCATTGACGATGGCCATAAGCACCCCACTGCTGCAAAAGTACTGGAAACTGATTTTTTCGTTGATGACCTTGTCAGCGGGAATAATTCACTTGAAGAAGCTAAGAAGATACAAGAGTCCCTAATCGCTTTATTGATGGGCGGGGGGATGAATCTGCGGAAATGGTCCAGCAACTGTCCAGCTTTACTTGAAAACTTACCAAAGGAGCAGATTTCAACAACAAACAACTATAACTTCAAAACTGAAGAGTCTTCTAAAACTTTGGGACTGAGCTGGAATACCGACACTGATACGTTCCATCTTAACTGGCCTGTAAAAGAAAATTCGAAGCAACTAACGAAACGATTACTACTTTCGGAAATATCGAAATTCTATGATCCGTTGGGCTGGCTCTCTCCTGTGACGATCACTGCAAAACTATTGTTTCAAAAACTTTGGACAAGTAACATCGACTGGGATGAGAAGGTTCCGCAAGATATTGAGAGAGAGTGGACGAAGCTAAAATTGGAACTGCCACACATTAAACAAATAACTTTAAAGCGATGGATTGGCGAAACAAAACAAAGCATCGAATTACTGGGATTCTGTGACGCAAGCGAGAAAGCTTACGCTTGTGTTATCTACAGTCGCATCACCGATAAAACTGGAACCCCAATAATTACACTACTTGTGTCGCGAACTAGAGTTTCCCCGATAGCACAGAGACCTTCGTTGCCAAAATTGGAGCTCAATGGGGCCGTGCTGCTGGCTAAGCTCATGGAAAAAACACAACAAGCTTTATCTGAATATCAACTAAAAATACAAGCCTGGTGTGACTCACAGGTCGTCCTAGCCTGGCTCCAAGGTGAAACATCTAAGCGAGAAAAATATGTAGCCAACAGAGTCACGCAAATCAAACGCATCATACCTGCGTCACAATGGAGTTACGTCAAATCAGAGCAAAACCCTGCAGACTGCGCGTCACGTGGCATGCTACCAAGCAAACTAGCAAACTTCGACTTATGGTTCCAAGGACCTGATTTTTTGAAGAAAATCAAATCAGAAGAAATTTTGAGCTGCAATACATTTTACACAAACATCGGAAACAATCAACATTGCCAGAAAGAAATTGTACAAAACTATCAAAAAGAACATTTTATAACTAAGCTGTTGACTAACTTTAGTTCAATGACACGAATATTACGAATAACAGCATGGATACTTCGCTGTATAACAAACATGCGCGCTAAACGGAAATCGGAAACTCCATACCTACTGACTAGCGAAATAAATGCAGCAAATAAAATTACTTATTATAAAACACATACAGCAAAATTATTTCATTGAAGAATATAAACAACTTGAAAATAAAGAAACATTAACTAAGAAAAGTGCTATTATGAAGCTGAGCCCTTACTTAGACGACGACAAGATCATACGTGTCGGTGGTCGCCTCCAGAACTCGAACTTGCCTGTGGAAATGAAGAACCCTATCATTATCCCACATACTAGCCGATTTACGCAACTTTTAATAGAACATTCGCATTTAACAACATTGCACGGCGGAGCGCGACTAACTTTGACTCATATAAGGCAGCGATATTGGATCGTCGGCGGCAACAGGGCTGTCAAAACACAACTAAGGAAATGTGTGCGCTGCCACCGTTTCAGACAGAACGATAATCATCAGATAATGAGTCAGCTTCCACAACAAAGAGTTACACCATGTCGAGCTTTCACCTTCACCGGGGTTGACTATTCTGGTTTCATCGAACTCAAGATAAACAAAGGCCGAGGCGTTAAAACTTCGAAGGGTTATATAGCAATATTTATATGTATGGCCACTAAAGCCGTACATATTGAACTTGTCTCAGATCTCAGCACCGAGACCTTCATAGCAGCCCTACAACGGTTGTGTGCGAGACGTGGCACCCCTAAGCAAATGTATTCGGATTGTGGAACTAACTTCGTCGGTGCTGCAAAGGTGCTTCATCAAGAATTTGAAGAATTCAAGAAAATCATAACACCCGAGTTCTTCGACCAACTAACTAAACTGGAAATCGAATGGAATTTTAACGCCCCCGCCTGGCCAACTGCTGGCGGCTTGTGGGAAGCAGCCGTCAAGTCGATGAAATACCATTTGCGACGAGTGCTAGGTGACCAGAAACTCACCTATGAAGAGATGACTACTCTCCTGGCGAACGTAGAAGCCTGCCTAAACTCGAGGCCCCTGTGCCCACTTACCGAGGACCCCGAAGAATTCTACAACTGTTTGACCCCTGGCCACTTTCTTACTGGGACTCCGATAATGACGCTGCCAGTATCGGATTACAGTGATATCCACATTGGTGTGCGCCGCAGATGGCAACTAGTTGAACAAATGTTCCAGCGGTACTGGAAAAATTGGTCGAACGATTATCTTACACAACTTCAAACTCGTAGCAAGTGGAACAAACCCACAAAGAACATCAAAATCGGCGAGGTAGTACTCGTTAAAGACAACAACTTACCCCCAGCAAAATGGGCGTTGGGGCGCGTCCTGGAAACTCATCCTGGTTCTGACGGATACGTTCGAGTTACTACCATCAAAACTCAAACAGGAATCATCAAGCGCCCTGTAACTAAACTGTCACCCCTCCCCTTAAGCAGTGAAATTGAAACTCCCAAACAAGATCCTACATCTAATCAAGATCAAAACCAAAACTAAAAAATCACGAAGAAAAAAGGAGGGAAAAAGGAGTCAACAACAAAGAACTGAAAAATTCATATGCAAAACAAACAGACCTATTTTTGATATGCATAGCGATAGTGCGCCGTGCGAGGCGAAACTGCTGTCACATCAAAACATTGAGCCCTGTGACGTTGAGCGCGCGTCATGCAAGGACGCGTGGATCGAGTTGCATTCAGCTAACAAGTGGCTCGCCCTATGTTGTGATACGTGTTCATTACGTACCATATGCAATAGTGACATCATTTCATACACTATGACGTCATCTGGAATAGTAACGCTACCACAAGGATGTGTACTACAATCTAAGGACTTATCGATTTACTCGCACAACCACTACAGCAGTCGTATGAAGATGAACTACAACGTCGCACCTACAACATTGGATACATCAGTAAACAGGATAGTAAACTTAACTCATCATAACACGCCACTTATATTCCGATCTACAGCTCGTGAAACAGAACAGATCGAAGAAAACATTACAGAACTGAAGAAACATGAAACTAAATTGCCAACCATATCAAATCATGACATACATCAATACGTCATCAGTTACGTATTATTGGCGTCAGCTGTCGCTGTTTTTCTTGTGTTGGTTGTGAGGAAATACTGCCCCCACTGTTTGAAGAAAAATAAGAGAAGCTCGACTGCTATCCAACGACCACATCCTGTAGACATCGAACTTCAAACCTTTTATCGAAGGGACAGACAACGCGACGACGCCGTGGTAACAGCGCCGCCGAAGCCGCCCCGAAGTCTCAACAACGCCGGATCAAGCAACGTTGCATTCAATTTCGATTAGTGACATTTTTTGCTTTGTGAAAGCTTTTCTTTTCTCTTTTGTTTTTGTTAACTTTTTTGTTTTCTTGGGTTGCCAAGATGTACGGTTTACATGTACATATTTATTTTACTTTGCTAACACAGCAAACGTCGCGGCTCACGCGTCATCGACCCGAAGTAACCTAAAGTATCATATTTAATTATTATAATAAGTACATATTTTAGCTCAGTGCAATTTATAACGCCAACTTAATCGGTTTCACACATTAGAGAAAAGAATCGTCTATTTTTAACTTACTTGTAACGTTTACGTAAATACATCTCAACTTCAATCTATAGCGATCTTTTCATCCTGCACTCCAACTAACTAACTTCTATATCTCAAGAGTGTAACCATACATACTAGAAAAAATACGACTCGCACCAGATCAATACTCAGACGGGAATCGAACTCGCGACCTTTGGAGGACCGGATATCCAAAGGTCGCGGGTTCGATTCCCGTCTGAGTATTGATCTGGTGCGAGTCGTATTTTTACTAGTATATTATTTAGTATTGTGTAAAAATAGCATTGTGAATGCAAAAATCTCAAATTTAAAAATTAAGTTTATTGGTTTCCATTGTACCTACTGTTTTGACGTTTACTCGATACCAATTCGATCTCAAAACCTCGTTCGTGTTTAAGAGTAACCCCCCTGGCCCTAGACGCAGCGCTAATACCGGTCTTGGAAAAAGCTTTATTTCATTAGCAATTAGACAGCGTTTTCGTTCCATCAAAATTCCGCGGCAGTTCTCTCGTGGCGCGGGCTCTAGTAGAGATGTGTCTGCATCACGCGGTGGCGGGCGGGTGGGGCGGCAGCATGGGCGCGGGCTCGTCGTCAGAGTCCTCCGAGTGCACGCGCGTGAACCGCCGCCGGTCCAGCAGCCGCCGCAGCTTGAACTCGCCGTGCCCGTACTCCCAGCGGCGGCGGGTGATGCTTTTGCGACCTGGGAACACCTTTTTCTTGACCACTGGAGCTCAGTCATAGTAAGCTCATGTGTGTAAATGCGGCTTAAGATAAGAGGCTTAAGAATGCGGCTTGGTAATGCTTGTGTTGTAACTTTGTAACATACATACATAAATACATATACTCACGCCTGTTTCCCATGGGGGTAGGTAGAGACTGGATCGCCACCTGCTACGATCCTTACACACTTCTTTCACCATCCATCAATCTCTTCATACATGCCCTGCGGTTTTTGTCACTGCGTACACCAGCACAGAATATAATAGTACTTACTAACGTATACCAGCCTTTTTTATAATAACCTCTAATTGGTCCGCGTAGGTTTTTCTGGGACGCCCTTGCGCAATCGTTCCTTCCACATTCGCACATAATCTCTTTCGCAATTCGCCTTTCATTCATACTCTCTAAGTGACCAAACCACCGGAGCATTCCTTTCTCGATTCTTGTCACTATATCACATTTCCGAACACACCTTTCACGAATCACATCATTGCTCACTCTATCACTCAATTTGACTCCACATATTTTCCTCAACGATCGCATCTCTACCGCATTTATTCTGCTTTCATTCTTCTGCCATACCCAAGAATCACTTCCATACATCAGTGTCGGTGTACCAGCACTCCGTTATGTTAACTTTGTAACAGCAAAGAAAATCGTGCGTAGCTTTAATCATGCATGACCTCATTCTTCATAGTAAGAACTTGGCCCTTTCGGTACTTTTCATACCATCTCAGACTTATTTCGGAACATAACTCACTACAGCTACAGACAATTTTTTTTTCTTCAATTTAGAGGTAGCACTACTTTCTCCAGCGGGGGCCCTACCGCCTAACTCAAAGCTTTAGCCAGAGCGATAGCAATGCTATGTCCGTCCTTGTCATATCATAACACGTTGACAAGGACGGACAGTGCACTGACGTCATAAACCAAAGCCAGAGTTAGGCGGTAGACCCGCGGGTGTATCTCTAATTTATGGAGCGTACCTATAGAGGAAAGGAGGAGACCACAAATGTTAGCGCGCGTGCAAGCGAGACAAGTGCTGTGCTGGGTCATGATGCGAAATCGTCTCCATTCCGCGACCGCCCTATAGCTGTTCCACAGAATATATAGAACTAACGGCTGTTCACCAGCAGAACTAGTTATCATTACTTAAATAAAGATAATAAGTAATTAAATGCACTTACCTTTTCTGTCATTTAGTAAAAACGTACAATAATACACAATTTAAAAATATTAATGCTAAATTATAAAAAAAGTGTTTGTATAAGGAAACATGCAAAGGTGCGGCAAAATAAAAATACAAAAAAATGCTTCCAATAAAATATATTTGAATAAATATTTACATGTACATACAGACAGAGTCAGATCACAATTTCTACACAATCACAATAATAAGCGATAAAACAATAATCACTGGCATTAAATAACTTAATTATTCTACTTAACTTTATCAGATCTGAAATGGATGCATAGTACAAGTAGTTTTTGGTAAGTACTCGATATTTGAAAAAAATAACAAGAAAATTGAACATGCCCAACACTAGTAAAGTCTTATCAAATCTAAGCGATATTTGCTAATGCTATTTGGCTGCGAATAAACTTTAATATAACGTCTAGAAAATGAAATAACACACAGTATGGGCAACAACTTTCACCATATTAATATAGTAGCAAATTATATTTGTGGATATCGTCATTTTGGTATGTTGGATTAGTTTAATCATAAGACCGCATTGTAACCATATTCTAGCAAATAAATGATTTGATTTGGTAATTTTAACCCATCTCTATTTCTGTTTTTGGCGAATAAAGAAATCAGCAGCGAATACCGCAAACATTTGAACAGGCTTTTAAGCGAAATAGTAATAAAAATATTCAATAAATAAATTATTTCTCAAAGTAAGAATGTGATAATTGGTGTACCTACTTATTTTTAATAACACATGCTATTATAACAGTAACTATTCATTTTCATTTACTTATGTACCTATTTTTGAGTTTCATATTTTGAAACTTTATCTCTATCTGTATATTTTTTGTATATGTTAACAAAACATCACTAATCTCAATATAATTTCAGATCAATGACAGAGATCATTAGTTTCTTTAAATCATGTAAGTTAAAAAAAAATACAAATATTAGTAAAGAAGATATTAAAAAGAAGACTTAAGTCTCATTCATTCAGAATAGATTGATTGCTAAACAAAAATAAGAAAGATCTTAAGATATATTTTATAGTATCTGAGATTAGTTTACTTGAAATAAATAAGTACTTACAAGAAAATTTTACTTTAATAACTTGGTCCTAGCATAGTATAATAATACTATAATAGTACTGGTCCTAGTAAATTCGTCGTTATATTTAATTTAAAACTAAAATGAATATAATAAAATAAAATAAAAGATTTTATTTCGTTTCCATAATGTAAATACTAAAAAACTAACTATTAAAAGTATATACTTAAATCAAATTATGGTTGGTTTAGTGCGATTTCGGAAATGTTTACTTTGTGATTAACACCTTTGTAACAAATATTTAACCTTGTGCAAGCGTTGTTTCGTATCTGCTTCATGTACAATTATTATGGCATAGCTTTTAATATAAATACTAGGTTTTGATCAAACAGCATTGGATATTTTATTTATTGTGACCACCTTAGGACCAACTTTTCTAAACTTGCGCAAATTAGGAATCTTAATAATAATAATACAGACATAAAAAATACTCGCATTTTTGCGTAATAATTATTAATGTAAAATACAAGAATAATGCATTTATAAACGCGACCTCAAAACTATTTCCTGAGATTATCCATGAATAAATATGAATAAATAAAGTAGCTAATACTAAAACATCATTCGGTAGTATAAACCAGAATGCATATTTTCAGTACCGCAATAATTGAGGGGTACAAACTTTTTTTTAGTTAGCATTTTGTAACTTTCATCCCTAAATTATGAATGCATTTCCTTGCTATACTATAGATACATATATAATATAATAAAAAAAAATAACCCGCCTGCATAAAAAGACAAGTCAACTGAAAAGATAGAAACAAGATTAAATATTAAAGGCAACATTATAACATGCAGTCGGAGGCATGCATAAAAAAAGACATTATGAATGATTTGAGTTATATGCCTCCGACTGCATGTTATAATGTTGATCTTTTCAGTTGACTTGTCTTTTTATGCAGGCGGGTTTTTTATTTTTTTAAATTTATTTCTTTTTAGTTATTGTCATGATATACCTTTTTGAAATCCTTATAATAAGCCCTTAATTTGACACTCATATTGCAGTATTCTAAAAAAAAATTTTCCCACTACGTATAATAGCACCGTACAGCCACCATGTTGGTTATTTTATAAGAACACTTGGGCTGACAAGACAAATCTAACGATATGTTAATCATAGACATCCGTTCAGCCGTTTGAAAGATATGAGGTAATAAAGACTATTACATACAAACAAACAAACATTCATACATTCAAGATACGCGCGAAAAACATAACCCTCTTGGAGTCGGGAAAACAAGACGGCACATTTTATACGGCAATATCGGTTATGTTAATGGCTTATAATTTCATAGGTAGGTACTTGAATTAGGGTCTGAATAACAGATTCTGCTTTGTGATATTTTCTAGTTTAAGTAATTTAAAAAATGGAACAGGATTTCTGTTAAACAACACTGTTAAACAAGTGTTTTACTAAAACACTGTTTAAATGTGATGCTGTCACTTTTTTGACAATATTGTTTGAAAGAGACGGCATCACATTTAAACAGTGTTTTAAAATCTTTTGTCGTAAAGCCGAAAGTCTCGGAATTGTCTTATTTTAATTAATCGCCCAAACATACCGACTCACGTATACCTATGTTTAAGGCCGTACGCTTCGTTATGGGCACGCACTACACATGCGCAGGCCCGGCCGGAAGGACGAAAGGGCACGCAATACAAAAGAAAAGGACATACTGGACATACGATTTCTTTCTCTTTCCTTTGTATTGTCCCGTCCCTCTCGGCTTCTCCCGCCGCTTCTCCTTGTGGAGGGCATATTAAGGTGACGTATTCTTTAATTTGTTAAAACAATCGGCTATGACCGTTCGAACGTAGCGTACGGCCTAACGACGCCTTATCAGAACTATGCGAGCGATTCAATCTATTATTGTGGTTATATCGCATCGATCGTGTATGTCCTATAGGCACTATAGTTCATTCGCACTAAGAAAATAGTGAGTCATCGTTGTCCGCCGCCTTAGTCACGCCCCCCAACTATCAGGTTGCCAGAAAGTCCAGCTGAAAGCAGACCTTTCGTACAAAAATCACTTCTGATTTTTTAAGTCCATTGTAGACACCTTTACCGTGCAGTTACAGTAATAACTCACTATTTTCTTAACGCAAATGAACTTGAGCTAGCGCGCACGAGCAGCTTTTGTCTCTGTAACTAATTTGTCTCTTACATCAAGTCTGCTGGTTTGTATGAGTGCGCACATGTAGCGACGCGGTAGCCAGCATATTTCTTACTAGCGGTCGCCCGCGGTTTCACCCGCGTGGTTCCCGATTCCGTGGGAATATCGGGATAAAGAGTATCTTATGTTTTAATCTAGGCTATCCACTATCTGTGTGCCAAATTTCAACCAAATCCGATCAGTAGTTTTTGCGTGACTGAGGAACAAACATCCAAACCCACAACTTTCACATTTATAATATTATAGTAGGATAAATCCGTTGATAGACAAATTAGTAGCAGAGACAAAAGTGGTTGGGCGCGCTAGCTCTAAATAAACAAGAAATGCAATGCATGAATAAAACGTGCTCGTGGTGTACAATTACTGGTTGTCGCAAGTGAGTAGTGCTTTAGCGTCCTTGTGTCGCTTACCGTGGTTGCGCGCGCGCAGCAGGGCGGCGGCGGCGAGCGCGAGCAGGGCGGCGCCCGCGCAGCCCGCCGCGCCACCCGCGCCCCACCACCACCACGCCCCCGCCCCCGCGCTCGCGGAACGGCTCATCTCTGGAACACCCGCTCTATGCTTATACTCTAGCCAATGGGGATGGCAACGCAAAGCTAATTGTAGATGGCGTTATGTACGTTTGTTCCTTAAACAGTAGACGTTTTGCTTGTGAACTATAGGAAAATGGGTATTTATTTTATGGTATTTTTTACCGAAAAAACATATTGCCTCAAAATGGATATAAAATACTATTCTACAATTGTTTAAGCAAACCGCCCAATCTTTTATGTTTTATTATTAAAGGATTTTATTATAAGGTTATTTTAATGTAAATATCATCGATATTGTCCAATTTAGAGATATAAATTAAATAGCATTAATTCGTAGTTGATCAAGGGTCTTCTGACTCCATCTTCAGACCTCACTATTCATTACAAATTAACTAACCTAACCTTCAAACAAAAAAAAAGTTTGATGAGTCCCGCCCTGGCCCTGGATCCGCCACTATCCTAAGGCAAACACAAGAATTATAACTTGCTATTTTAGTCACCTGTGATTATGTAATATTTTTAGACGGTTGATTTGAAAAAAAAAAAGTTTTTGAAAATCATGCGGCTATAATCACCCGTGTAAAGCCTGGAGGCAAAACATGTAACGAAAGACCGCCAAATATGTTCACTTCACTGATTAAAATTAGATAAACATAATCGGTATTATTACAATAAGATTTTTAAACACCTGTTTAACATAAACACTGTTTACATGTGATGCTGTCACTTTTATGACAATATTGTTTGAAAGAGACAGCTTCATATTTAAACAGTGTCTTAGTTAAGGGTGCATCATGCGTCCACTAGCGCCGCCAATCAAAAAAAATAACTTACAACGAAATAACTATGTTAAATAAAAAACTGAAAAATATAAAAACTAGTATTAGCCATCAATTATTTTTGTATGCGGTAATTCTTAGTTTAAAATGTGTTCGCGTAGTTAAAATATGGATTAACGCCCAAAGTGGCCACTTTAGGCGTTAATCCAGGTTTTGACTACACAAACACATTTAAACCAGGAAAAAAACACACAAAATAGTTTATTACTAGTACTTTTTGATTGAATCAGGCGTCACTTAGCGGAAGTCCCAAACCATTTTGAAAAAAGAAATATATGTAGCTTACTTCCGCAAACAAAATATGCAAGATGCACCGCCCGCCCGCCCGCAAAAATATGCATATGCACACCACAAAATATAAGTGCACAATACCTGCATTTAGCAAGACAGTAACACACCTTGTACCTTCACCAATTAGGCTATTTTACACGTGTTTCGCCCCAACCCGGAGCATCCTCAGGAGTTAGATCGTGCGTAAACCAACACCGAATGAGCAAACTACGCCCTCCGACACCGTATTTATTGCACTTATATTTTGTGGTGCGCATGTGCATATTTTTGCGGGCGGGCGGTCGGCATCTTGCATATTTTGTTTGCGGAAGTAAGCTACAATTATATTTCTTTTTTCAAAACTAATACTAGTTTTTATATTTTTCAGAATTCCATTAAACATAGTTATTTCGTTGTAATTATTTTTTCTTGAGTGGCGGCGCTAGTGGAGGCTCGGTGTGCCTTTAAACAGATGTTTAAAAATCTTTTGTAATAGCACCGAAGATCTTTGAAATATTATATATTCGATATATTAAGTAAATAGTTTAAAATATACAGATATAACAATATTAACAAAAATATTTTACTTCTGCCAATCAACTAGAAACGAATCATACAAAACTAAATAGCAAAACACATACCTATTCATGGACCCTATAAAATAAAAAACAACGAAAAATTAAAACTAAAATTACTAGTTAAACTAAAAACAATATAAAAAATGCTAAACATGGATGAAATAAATTATAATAGGAAATTACATAAAATCACACGATGCTGCCTAATCAAGCTAGAGTCATAACTCGACGTTATGTAATTTGGATTTAAAATATAAATAGCCCAATGTTACCTCTGACTCATAAGAATTTATCAAACAAAAAAGTGCGATAATAACCCAAGAAAATATACCGGGTGTAACAAGACCCGAGGAAGCCGAGGTCTACGTATTTTGCCCATCATCAGTCCTGATTCAGTACCATTTCTGTTCAAAATTATTGCGGGGAAATTGCAAACGCGCACAACAAAACGCGCCTGCGAGTGCGTGCTACACAGACGCGTGCGGCCGAGTTGAAAGGCAGCGTTTATGTGCGTGTGCATGAGATACATTGATTGATGACGTTTTGAAGCCATTGTTTGTACGAAATACTTAAAATTTTGATAATGTTACTTTGGATTAAAATTAAGAATTAACGTTTTATATGTAAGGTTTCGTAAAAATTTTGAATTTTTATTTTACTTTGACCTTCAATAATTTCATAGCTATTGATTTTCCAGGCATAGTCTATAAGACAAAAATGATCCTGATGATAGGCGGAGTTTTTTACACCCTTTATAATTGAAGTAAAAAATGTGCGTCTAGATTTCTGCGCGCGCGCAATCTAGAGGCACTTTTTATCGTCACCATAGGAATAACAGAAAAACTTTATAATTGAAGTAAAAAAATGTGCGTCTAGATTTCTGCGCGCGCGCAATCTAGAGGCACTTTTTATCGTCACCATAGGAATAACAGAAAAACTTTATAATTGAAGTAAAAAATGTGCGTCTAGATTTCTGCGCGCGCGCAATCTAGAGGCACTTTTTATCGTCACCATAGGAATAACAGAAAAAATACAACTTATTAAATATACAAAAGTATATTCACTAACCAACAGTGGCAGTCGGCTTGGCAGGCACGCTCGCATTCGCCCCAGCGCCCACTTCCGCAGTTTCGTTGACGAACTTCCGGACGGTGTAGGGGTCCAACTCGACGACGTAGACGGCGCGGCCGTCCGGCGACGCGGCGACGTCGTGCGGGTTGTGCAGCCCGCCGTCCGGCGAGAACGTGCCGATCAGGCGGCCGGACTCCAACTCTATGACGTAGCCGCGCACCGGGACTGCGGTCGTGCTGTACGGTCCGTTTACTACGTACAATCGGCCACCTGTATGAATAGCAGAATATTTAATTTTAGTCTATGCCATAGCGCAGCGGTTCCCGGATTCTTTTGGCTACGGAACCCTTTTTGGTCCACCGTTTTTGGGCGGAACCTTAGCTGAAGTAAGAAGTAAACTAACTGTAACATCGTTTTTTTACGTGTAATAGGCTTTTTGTCTTGGTGTTCGCGTCTTGTAAGTATAGTTTGACTAAAAAAAAGACTTTTTAAGATAAAAACATTTAGTTAGAACAAAAAGATATTTACATAACTCTTGAATTTTCGCGGAACTCCTGAGAGCCTCATACGGAACCCCATTCGGAAACCGCTGCATAGTGTACAACTGCTAACTGTTTTAAAAAATAGGCAACAGTAAGCCGCGTCCGCAGCGCCATGTTTCCGTGTTTTGGCTACAACCTAAGGTCTGACTAAAAGGGGCGTGGCTTTGATATCAGTGCTAATGCTAACAAAATGCCATAATAGCTAATTAATAGACAAAGCATTTGACAAACACACAGAATACAGGAGCGGAAGGAAAAAATAACACGTAAACATGTGATAATAAAAAATAATATTTAAATCCCTCACTGCTACCGGTACTGGGCCCATAACCTAAATCAAACCACGTTTTATGGAGGCAGCCACTATAAGTGACATTTATTTATACGAACGTCAGAGAGCACACATTAATCCCCTTACTAATAAAGATTGTATAGCAGATGTATAGTTACACAGTGTTTTGTCACTTTCTTTTCAATGTCAAATTCAAATAGTTTGATAGAGAGTAATAACCATTGTGTAACTATACATCTGCTATACAATCTTTATTAGTGAGAGGGTGACAACTTATAAAGTTGATAGATGGTGCTAACAGTACTTAATTTTGATACTAACAAACAGAAATATCTATTGTGTCTTATTTTCCTGGAGTTAAAGGGTTAAGGAGGCTCAAGGAAACCCAGCGTGCAATGAGAGAGCCATGCTCGGCGTTTCCCTACGCGATCGAATCAGAAATAGAAGATCCGTAGGAGAACTAAAGTAACCGACATCGCTCGAAGGATTGCTCAGCTGAAGTGGCAGTGGGCGGGACACATAGCGAGAAGAACCGAAGGCCATTGGGGCCGAAAGGTTCTGGAATGGCGCCCGCGGGACCGTGGGTATTAGGCCCCCGACAAGTTGAACCGACGATCTGGTGCGCGGTCGCGGATGCGGGCCAATCAGGACCGAGCGTCGTGGAGATCTTTAGGGGAAGGCCCACTTATACCCAGACCCAGCAGTGATTCTTGGGCGTTTAGTCGCATCGCATAATGCCTAATTCGCGAAATGGCACCCGAGTCTGGAAAGGATTAATTCGCGAAATGGCTAATTCAGAAAAGGGCTATTTCATGTAATAGGTAATTTTTAAAATGACTAATTCGCGAAATGGCTAATTCAGAAAAGGACTAATTCATGTAATGGGTAATTTTTAAAGACTAATTCGCGAAATGGCTAATTCAGAAAAGGACTAATTCATGTAATGGGTAATTTTTAAAGACTAATTCGCGAAATGGCTAATTCAGAAAAGGACTAATTCATGTAATGGGTAATTTTTAAAAAGACTAATTCGCGAAATGGCTAATTCAGAAAAGGACTAATTCATGTAATGGGTAATTTTTGAAAAGACTAATTTGCGAAATGGCTAATTCAGAAAAGGACTAATTCATGTAATGGGTAATTTTTAAAAAGACTAATTCGCGAAATGGCTAATTCAGAAAAGGACTAATTCATGTAATGGGTAATTTTTAAAGACTAATTCGCGAAATGGCTAATTCAGAAAAGGACTAATTCATGTAATGGGTAATTTTTAAAAAGACTAATTTGCGAAATGGCTAATTCTCAAAAGGACTAATTCGCAAAATGCCTAACTTTTACCAACGCATGACAGCACAAGCAAAACATTTTATTATGTTTATGGCTATTATTTTTATAAATGAAATGTAAAACAAAGCTGATTATTTTATTTTAAATTAAAATAAAATTTCATAAATAAAACAAACAAACAAAATAAAAACTGATTATCTTATTTTAAGTTATTTATTAGTTGTATTTTAAGTATATCATAAAATGTTTTGTTTGTGCTGTTATGCATTGGTAAAAGTTGGCCATTTTGCGAATTAGTCCTTTTGAGAATTAGCCATTTCGCGAATTAGTCTTTTTAAGAATTAGTCCGGACTAATTCATCAAGGACATGATGAATTAGTCCTTTCCAGACTCGAGTGCCATTTCGCGAATTAGGCATTATGCGACTAAACGTGTCGTGCGGCTGATATGATGATGAAAGTGATAAAAGCTCCTACCGTGTGCAGGCGAGTAGGCGACGCTGAACAGCCTGGAGCCGATGAGCTCGTGCGTGTAGGAGTGCGCGAAGCTGCCGTTGTCCGCGCGGAAGCACGCCACGCGCCCGCGCTCGCGGTCCGCCACGCACAACACTCCGCGGTCCTCCGCCAGAGCGAGCCCGTGCGGGACGTTGAACACGAAGTGGTCGCGCCCGTGAGCTGCTTAACAAACGAGGCTCTAAGGCGAAGTTTACTCTTTCACTATGTCTTTAGAATAAGGTTGAATATTGCATAGCTTTAATTGATGCTTCGCCAGAAATTTGACGAAATCTATATTTATAAAATCGTAAACTGAATGACTGACTGACTGACTGATCTATCAACGCACAGCCCAAACCGCTGGGTCTAGAGACTCCAAATTTGGCACGTAGGTTCCTTATAAGGTCTAGGGGTGCACTAAGAAAGGGTTTTTCAAAATTCACCCCCTAAGGGGGTAAAAAAGGGGATCAAAGTTTGTATGAAAGTCCCTCAGTTTTGAAGCTAGGATCTTCAAATTTTGTGTTTAGACTGACCATTGAAAATAAATAAATACGGGTCTCAGCGTTTTTCAAAATTCTACCCCCGAAGGGGTCAAAAGGGGGATGAAGTTGTGTATTGAAGAAAATCCTTTTTTTCGAAGTTGAAATCGCTAAATTTATAATTTAGGCTTATGGATAGACATCTAACGCAACGTATATTGTTATTGTTAGCATTTGAACCCCTATTGGGATGAAATAGGGGTGAAAAGGGGTAAAAAACACAAAAATAGATATGGATGTCGTTATTGGGGTTTTCGGGGATGACGATTGCAAAAATGACATTTATTTTGAAGTCCAACACGGTGGACATGATTTGACCCCTAAAGGGGTGAAAATGGGGTTCAAATTTTGTATGAAAAAATAATATAAAATAGACATTACAACTTTAAACTTCGTTGGAGAACACCTAAAAATAAATAGGCAAACATATATTTTGTAATTTTGAAAATCAACCACTTAGGGGTAAATGGGGTGAGTAAACATAAAAATCAATATGGATGTCGTTCTTGAGGTTTTATGGGATGGTGATTGCGAAAATGAGATTTATTTTGAAGTCCAACACGGTGGACATGATTTAACCCCTAAAGGGGTGAAAATGGGGTTTAAATTTTGTATGGAAAAATAATATAAAATAGACATTACAACTTTAAAATTCGTAGGAGCATGTCTAAAAATAAATAGGCAAACACATATTTTGTTATTTTGAAAATCCTCCCTTAAGGTGTAAATGGGGTAAGTAAACATGAAAATCGATGTGGATGTCGTTCTTGAGGTTTCATGGGATGGTGGTTGCGAAAATGACATTTATTTTGAAGTCCAACACGGTGGACATGATTGGACCAGGACATGCATATCCAGGGGACGGGGACAGGGACGGTGTTAAACCTTAATGGTCAATGCGAACAGCCTGTAGTTCCAAATTCATAATATTGACTCTGTCACTCACTCTTTATCTGTCTGTCAAACCACTGCTAAATAATATAAATATATATTATTAAATCTGATATAAATAAATAGTAAGGTGTAAATAATTATGTTAATTTTGAATTGTGTTTGTATAAAGTATAGATAGGGTGTTTGTTCTTTGATATGTCGAATGTATATTTTTTGGAGCACATAGGTATAGGAAGATACAGGGTGTTCACATTGCGGGGGGGTGTTAAACCTTCATGGTCAATGCGAATAGCCTGTAGTTCCAAATTCATAATATTGACTTTGTCACTCACTCTCTTTTCTGTCTGTCAAACCAATGCTAAATAATATTAATATATATTATTAAATTCAATATAAATAAATGACGGGAACGGGAAAGGGGACGGGAACGGGAACGGGAAAGGGGACGGGGACGGGGACGGGGACGGGGACGGGGACGGGGACGGGGACGGGGACGGGGACGGGGACGGGGACGGGGACGGGGACGGGGACGGGGACGGGGACGGGGACGGGAACGGGGACGGGAACGGGAACGGGAACGGGAACGGGAACGGGAACGGGAACGGGAACGGGAACGGGAACGGGAACGGGAACGGGAACGGGATACGGGACCGGGACCGGGAACGGGAACGGGAACGGGAACGGGAAGCCACGTGCGAGGCCCGCCACACGCGGCAAATGTCTTGCCTCGCCAGTTAGCGCCCTTGGTAGGAACCCGCCTAAATGCGTAAAAATGGCTGGTCAGATCCTGGTTGAAGGTTCCCTAAGGATTTTGAAGGTTCCCTAAGGATTTTCTCTAATATCCACGCGGACGAAGTCGCGGGCAGAAGCTAGTTTAGTACATTTTTATTGATTTCTGAAATACCGGATCATTTATTAAAAATTTACTTGGTTATTGTGTTAGATCGATAAAAATATATCGATATTGTGCTATCCTTTTTGCATAAAAAATCATATCACTGTCGTTGAAAATTACGAAATCTGACGATTTGAAATTTTTTTTTATATATTTTTATGGTGTTATTCAGGGTTTTTTTACAGAGTTACCATGCCACTTTTCAATTCTGTTCGGTTACTTTTTTTCTTCTTCTTCTCTTTTTTTTCTTCGTTTCTTTTTCAGTCTACAGTAATTTTTGTGAAGTAGAATTCTACATCAGTTCTTCACATTGGAAGTTCAAAAATCAGACTTTTCATCAGTGGCCCTACCATGAGTTGATGCAAACTATTTACGTTACCGTAAACTATCGGATATACTGCTCACAGTCAATGCGAGTGAAAGAGACAAAACGGTAGTTTACGGTAACGTAAAGAGTTTGCATCAACTCATGGTAGGGCCACTGATCGTGAACTGGCCTCGCCTTAATCCGGGTAATCATTAGGCAACATTTGTCAATAAACTGTTTATGACTAGTTTATAAACAAGTTTACAGTAAACACTGTTTCTGAAACTTGGCAGTCCATACTTGTCAGTTGTTGCTAGAATGTTACCCGAGGAGGTAGTGATGCTATCTGCTTCTTACAATTACTCAAAAACAAATTGACGTATAGATTCCAGCAAAGATCTTGACGCTTTTTCAACGGAGTGGCGATAAGTTCGCGCATGTGCACTTGCGAGCGACCCCGCGCTAGGCTTGTTGAAAAAATATCGATACAACGATATATCGATATTTTTTGTTCGATATATCGATATTTTTAGCCGATATATTTTGATCCGATATATCGATACATCGATACAAAATAACCAATATCGAAAATAGTATCAAAAACGATAGGTATATTTATTATTATCACATCACTCAAAAGTCGCTAGAATGGCGGAGCGGGACGCTTGGTGGTGCTACTGCTGCTGGAGATCTTTGTACGGGCGGGCATCTACCTCCAATTTTCTAAAATGGTTGAATACAAATAAAAATAACTATGGAAGTTGGATAGTAAAAGATTGAACAAAACCAAATACTTCAGTATGTTGGAAGAAAAATTGATATTCAAGAAAAGTCTAAAAATTCTATTGAGATTTCTGAGCTAAGCTGAACTAAATACATTACTTAATTATTTTAAAACTGCAAATGTTAAAACTCTGAAAATTTGACCGATATATCGATATTTTTTTCGCGATATATCGAGGCCGATATTGATATTTTTATAAATATCGATTTTTTTTTTTCACTTTCGACATCCCTGCCCCGCGCCCCTCTCCCGCTGCCCGCGCCCCTCACCGCTACGCATACCCAAAATACGCGTTCTACGCCATCCCCACCCGATTTCAAGATGTTTGCCGGCTACTGTATAATAGATGATGATAGGTCTTAATTTTACAGTTTTCAATAACTTAATTATTATTATTATTAATTGACAGGCAAGCAGTTGAGACAACTGATAAGAGCCTGTATCCAGTTATATCATGGGTTGAGTTTATCTATCATTGGTTTTTAAATATTTGTCCAATCTATTCTTAAACTGATTCGTATTCTGTGCAGATATCACTTCTTCTGGCAACTTGTTCCAAGCTTCAACTACTATATTATTAAAGAAATGTTTATGTGGATTGTTTCCTAATAGTGCCTTTGATAATTTGAGATGATGGCCTCGCAGGTGTATGTTTCGTGCGTACTGGAATAGTTGTTTATCAAAATTCTCAATGTAAGTAAGTAAGTAAGTAAATCGTTTATTGGCCACAAAGTAGGAAACAAAACAGAAGAACGAAAACAAAGTGTGCGGCCAACTAGGCTATGTCATAGTGTCCATGCAAGATTTTATATGTTTCTATTAAGTCCCCAATTCAAGAAATAGACAATTAAAAAGCACTTAATTTCCAAGTTTATTCAAATAGACTTTTTCAATATCAAGTTAACCGCGCGGAGGCACGCCACGCACAACACTCTGCGATCTTCCGCCAAAGTGAGCGCGTGTGGCACGTTGAAGGCGAAGTGGATATCGCACCATTAAATTCCTTAAACATTGCTCTATTGTTGGTAGTTTATTAATAGCGACTATCTAAAACTCCATCAAAACTTCAGATGATGATGACCCACCTTTGCCCCACTGCAGAATAACTTCTCCCTCCGGCGAGTATTTGAGTATCCTGTGGTTGCAATAGCCATCCGCGACGAAAAAGTCCCCGTTAGACATAACAGCCACCGAAGTTGGCTTGCAGAAGTGGCGGTCATCATTACCCGGTATAAACCTTTAAAAAAAATATGTGTTAAAATCACTGTTCTAAACAATTTTATCAATATGCTTTATCTATAGGATTTACTTGTATATTTATATATTTTTATTTTTTTTCTCTGTTTGATGTTATCAATATGTATGGCACTTCTTACTCAAAACATAAAACAAATAGGCAAGTAAACCTTGTTTTGATTTCTCTTTTTTTTTATTGCAATCATTTTGCTTTCTATAGTCAGTAGTTTTTGTAAGTGAAGGCCTATGAAAAGCTTTTGGATATTAGTTTTCAATTCAGTGCCTTAGGATGGGTAGCCGAAGTATGTCATGCTCTCTTTAATCATTTCTGCGGTGGTGTCGTGTGGGGCGGGTCGTTACGTTCCCTCAAATATGGTTGAGCGAAGCGATGGCTGGTCCACGCGTCATGCTCGTGAACGGGTGCTGCCAGTGGGAATGGGTCTGCTTCTGAGTACCTATCTTAACGTATATTGAATTGTAAGAATTGCGTTTTTTATTGTTATTTTTTATGTCTTGTCTCAAGTATTTTTTGGTAAATTTTGCCTACTTAGGTGCACTTTCGAGTAGCAGACATAGTGATTACTGATTTCTCAACTAGTTGAAAGTTATTTACTCTCACAATTACCTATCCGATATGTAGTAGGTATTTAATTTCAACCTACCTACCCATTGTGTACAAACTTTTGTTAATTATTGTGATGGAAAATGACCTCACTTTAAATGTGGAGCTCATTTTTCAATGTTGACGACTCTGTATGAAATATACAGGGAGAAAAAAGCAGCCCTTGACGAGTTTCTTGCCGGTTCTTCTCGTTACAAGGTCTCCCGCTCAGGGTTTGCGAACCGATGGCGTAGCTTCTTTGACATTCACAAGTGCTTGTAACAGCCTAGACTGAATAAATGATTTTTTGATTTTGATTTGATTTTGTTACATTATTAGAATACCCATACTATTTTACCTTGAGTGACTTGGTGATGTTTGGGATATGAATCAATGATATTGTAAATAAATTAATCAATTGATATGAAAAATATGTACATTTTTAAAGATGATGATTTATTTACTGTAACCAACAATACGCAACTACTTACTTTTCACCTAACACAAGAGCTGGTTTGTCCTTCTGGTCAGGAGTGAACTTGAACACCTGATGCAGCGCTACATCGGTCACCCAAACATTGCCTTTGCCATCAACAGTGATCCCATGTGGTATGTAGAACCTACAAAATACAATAATATGCAAAAAACAACATCAACAACTGTAGCTAGCCATTTAAGTTAGAAACAGTACAGATTAAGCCATGTCTCTTTATTAAATGTGACAATTGGTTTGGTCACATGTCTTGACAATTTCATATCCATTGCGTCAACCAATTAGAAAATAGAACAATCTACTCATAGATACACTGCAATGTAAACCAAATTATCACATTATTTTGATATCATATTATCTTCATGAAGCATAGAGTAACAATCAAATCTATAAAACAACTCAGAAAGTGGTTAGCAGAACTGAATCTACTAAAGCCTCCATTAATATGGGCGTGCTCCAGGGATCAATATTGGGACCTTTGCTGTCTTCGATCTATAAATGATCTTCCTTACTACATAAAGAATTTATGAGAGACAGAACTATTGGCAGATGATGATAAGTTGGGTAATAATTGTTCTAACTTCTGACAAAGTAAATAGTAACCTCTTTGTAATGTTTTACACTAGTTCAACAGCAATTTATCATAATGAATGAATGATGCTAACAATCTCCAAATATCTCCATAGTATTCAATCTTTTACAAGTTAGTATTTCCCGATTCAAATAATTTTGTGTTGTACTTACATATTTTTCCCCCACATATCTACAATTTCCCCCGTTTCATTGAAGACTAGAATAGTGGGTTGTTGTATAGGGGGTTCCCCTATTGCCTGGTACACATCTCGCTCGGAGAAAGTAGTGGCGTCCCACTTATTTGAGCCGCGGTGGAACACCACCACGCGACCTGCTCCATCCAAAGTCACTCCCGATACTTGACCTAACTTGACAGGCTCTGGCCAATCCATCACCCATTGCAATGCTGTTTAAAAAAGAGAATTAATTTATTTCACAGACTTCTGTGAAGAATTGAAGTTGTTTGTAATGGTTTACATATATTACTTGGTACATGCGTAAAGTAATAAGTACTCATACTATAGTTTTAAACTTATCAACTTACAGTGATCAAGCCTTCCTAGCGCTGTGTTAATCATGGAGTCCAAACCAACATTTGAATAAAAATTATTACCATAATATCCTCCGTCTCGATATTGCACCTGAAAAGTATGGAAATATTATAATTTCCTTTTATAACTGAGGTAATTAAAAGTAATAATTAATACTTAGTTACTTTGCGAGCATAAAAAGAAGGAATTATTGATAAAAATACTGCCAATAGTGGAATTAACGTTGTAAGGACATTGCACGAATTATGCATTTTATAAAGTAATTTCATTGCCTAAATACACCGCTAACTACACATAACAATTTGAAGTTCAGCCAAATCAACAAGTTTATTCCCCGCTTATCAATTTTTATCACAAATCAAGCAAAGCAATGATATGACGTAAAGTGATGACGTACGTATGCTAAGGTCATAGACAAACAAGATGATGAGATGAGTGTGGATGAGACTCGCTTCTTCTACTACTCTGTGGTTTGACCAAAGAGTAAAATAGGTAGGTTAAGACCTCTTATTTTATATTCTATATCTAAATAGAAACTATAGTTACATTTGACATACATTGCTACTTTTCTTTGTTATGTTTTTTTTTACCCTAAAAAGAAGTAGCAATGTATCACATTCATCTGTCAAATGAGACCGATCGCTAGGTGGTTTCTAATTAGATAATAAGCCCGAGGGTGTCATCCGAGATAGAAAGAGATGTCGGACCGATGAGAAGCGAGATAGTAGGTTTTGGTGTGATCCATCAGTATTTAATCAGGGGCCTATTTCATAAAATAATGGTTTTACTTTAATGATTTAACGTCCACTATATAGTTGTTATAGGGGTAGAATTAGGTTTTTACTAATTAAGAAACATAATTCTACCCCAATATATTACTAGGTTGGTGGTAGAGTGCGATTGTTTGGTTGTTTTTTTTAACTCACTCTAAGGTTCGGAACGACCAAGAACTATAGATGTCATTAATAGTAGTAGTAGTAGTTTTTTTGAGGATCTACAATTATCATTTAAACTTAGACACAAAAACTTCATGACATTGACATTTTTTCTAAAGACAGACAAGCGTCAGAGCGTTTTACAACCATCCATTTTGATGGTAAAACAATTGCAACGCTCTGGGGACTTGGGGACGTATTTTTGAATCATTCGAAATGAATCTTAAATTCATCCACGAAAGCAAAACATATACGAAATCAATTTCGATTGCTCCCAATTTTATGTATTTTTGAAACAATAGTGTTACCCTAAAACTCGAATCTTTTAACATTTTTCATTTCACGCAGAAAAAATTAAAACCGGAAAGCGTTGATTTTAAAAACCGGTATTGAGTTACGGGGGAACGGAACGTAAATTAAAAAGTTATAATGTCATTGTCTGTCAAGTCATTTGATTTTGATATTTCTCTCTCTCTCTCACGTCATTTCTACTGGCACAGAATACATAATCTACTGGTAAAATATCGAAAACGAGTGGGTCGGATCGGACCACTTAGACCGAGCTCCCACTGCATGAAACCTTGGGGCTTACCATCAGCAAATCAGAAACCCGTTCCAAAAGCAGGCCTTAACAGGACTGCTTAAGGCCTGCTTTCATACTAACCGTTGAGGTCATAGTATGATAAAGTAAGGCAGTTCAATATAAGCTCTGCTATAAGAGCTCATAGTAAGGCCCCTTGGGCCTTACCATCAGCAAATAAGAAGCCGTTCAGTTCAAAAGAAGGCATTAAACAGGACTGCTTCAGGCCTGCTTTCATACTAACCATTGAGGTCATAGTACGAAAAAGTAAGGCAGTTCAATATAAGCCCTCCTATAAGAGCTTATAGTAAGGCCTCTTACCTCATAAGGTGGAAGAGCAGACATGTGTTAACTCGTTGCAAAATTCACGAGTATGAATATTCAAAAATAGCGATTTTAGGGATTCGCATACGAATCTTGTGATTTCTTACACGATTTGGAATTCTAATAATTAAAAAATACGTCTCCAGAGGCCTTACTATGCGCTCTTATAGCAGGGCTTATATTGAACTGCCTTACTTTTTCGTACTATGACCTCAACGGTTCGTATGAAAGCGGGCCTTAAGCGGTCCTGTTTAAGGCCTGCTTTTGAACTGAACGGTTTCTTATTTGCTGATGGTAAGCCCCCTGACGTTTGAAATGGGAAGGTTGTGAAAACCGAACGTCACGCTCTATTGTTTGGAACGCCGTTAGAGTGTTCAGTTGCACTCGGAGCGTCGTCGTAGGTTCGGAACGCAACTAGTGTCAGCGTGATTCCGGAACGCGCCTATGGCTGTCATGTCAGCTGACTGTCACTGTCACTGTCAGTTGTTAAGTGGTTAAGTTTCGACATGGAGTGTTGGACGTGTCCGTGAAATAATAAATCCTTTTTTAGTTGTTCTCAACACTTTAAAATCGGCTCGAACATCAGTTACGATTATGTTAATTTCGCGTAAAAGTTTATTTAGTTTAAATTTGCAGCGGAACCATGGACGAGGTAAGGTTACTCCACGATCCAAGTCCATGTCACAATAAATGCTCGCATTGCGTGGTGTTTTCAACCGTTTGTTTTTTGCAGGAGCCTAACGAGCATGAGTTAGAGGAGAGGCTATATTCTATGCTACACTATGTAGACGACACACAGGCAAACGTTAATACGGCTAATCACGATGACACTATAAAGATTATAGAAAATGCACCTCGAAGCACCTTTCGCTACTGGCGTACCAGTGGTGACCAACCCTCAATATACCAAAAGGTAAATACTTCCAAAGAAAACGGTTCAGCTCTGAGTAACAAACCTTTAACTACAACAAAACCTAACAACTTGAACCAAAAACCGAAAGAAGAGAACTGTCATGAACCAGTACTAGCACCAACTATAGATCTGTCTATATTTCAATCACTACCTCAGATCGTCAAAAAAACAATTGAGATTCTTGATCATGAAACAAACCGGAGTGTGCTGCTTGAATCTAGTGATGAGGATGAAGTTATTGAGGTTGCATTGCCACCAAAACCTACCATTACTATTGAAAGTTCTGATGAAGAAGAAGTTTGTGTTGTGACCAAACCAGACTCTGATTCCAAAGATGAAATCACACCACAACCTGCTGTTGAGAACGCTACGTTGACTACTGTTGAACGAGATGTCTCGGCCAGTCCTGTACCGTCTGTTGTCTCATCTGTGTCTGATGAATTCATCCGTGGAGACTGTATTGCACTGAATATTTCATCAAAGCATCATGATAATCACAGCTTTGACTTTAGCCTCCACGGTGCAGACTTGCTGGGTCAAGTTACACCATCCAAGAAAAGGAAGAAGAAAAAATCTAAAGAAGCTACAACATCTACACCTGTCAGTGCACCATTTGAAAAACCTACTTGCCCTTCATCTGAAACATGCTTTGCCACACCAAAGAGCAAAGCAAAGAATAAAAAGCAAAAAACCAAATCATATGTGGTTTCAGAGAAAAGTGTCCCTAGTGCAGATGTGTATGATTCAGACAGCAATCAGTCTGTGATGGAGTCCAATATAAAACAAGTTGCTTATTCAGTTACAGCTGATGAATATGAATCTGATTCAAGTCAGTCTGAATATCCGCATAAAACAAAAGCTGCTGAAACTGAAAAAATTGTGGAAAGTTCTGAGAGCAGCATATCTTTGGATGTATCCGAAATTGAGACATCAAATAATTCCAAAAAGGATAGTTCTAATATCCTGGATAAATCAAATTGTTCAGTTGTCGATTTAACTGATGACAGCACAGAAATTACAGAAGATATTGTTATGGCAAATGTTACTGGATTTCAAGAATCTGAAGACTATGGAAACGAGCCGACACACCTTAATGATTCCACTCCAATCTTAGGCTCTACCAAAGTTCCACAGATATTGTTTGAAAACCTTGATTTTGACAATCTGAAAGGAAAAGATAAAGTGTGCAGAGGAAGAAGATACTCTTTGACAACTTTACGAGCTGAAATGGAAAAGTTCTATAATGAAAGCTGGGGCGGGGAAGACTTTAATCATCGAGAAATTCAAAAGTATATGTCTCGTAAGTGCATTTTGTCAAAAACTCCTTTGTATTTTAATAGAATTTGTATTAATGTTAGTTGGTTTTATATTTTATTTCAGGTGATAAAAGTTTATGGGTTATTGACCCCAAAGATAGAATGCCTCCATTGTCGAAAAGAAAAACAACGTAAGTACATTAATATTTTACCATGTACATCCATTTAGCATTATTGTACTTAGTTTTTATAGAACACAAAGGAAAAAGACATAATTATAATTAGCCTTTAGTAAATTTCTAACTAGGTTTTATCTTCAGGTTCTACTTTCCATTATCAGACCACGATTTTGGGGGTGAGGAAGGGGGAGGGAGGCAACCCCTTCTTAAAGTTTGAAGGTTAGCAGATGGATACATTTTTTAATGGTTAAAAAAAAAAACAAAAAATATGGAAATTAAGCAGGGGGGGGGGGCTGAAAAAAGGTGGGGAGAGAGGAGGGGACGTACGTACAAAATTTCGCACGTTAAAAAAGTCGTTTCTGGCGCTTCGCCGGCCACTGCCGCGGCACCTCGCACCTATCATGTGACCTGCGGTCCTTTAGTAGTGCTACCAACCTAGTGCGCCGCCATTAAACGTCAAAAATTACGACGCAGGTCTAAAATTGACATTTTTCCTAGAAAATCTTAATTTTTAGATTTTTTTTTCTCACATATTATTTGGTTCCTAAACATAAAATTTCGTATACGTGTTCCAAATCATGAGTTCTTTAGATAAAAAAAATATGAATTCGAAACTCGTGGTCTGATAATGGAAAGGTGAGCCTATCTTTATTAGTAAAAAAGTCTACTTACATAATTATTTTGTTCTAAGGTAAAAACAGGAAAAAGGGTGTACTTCTTTTCTGTGTTTTGAGCAGACAACACAATCTCTGCACCTTGTTAACTTGTTTAAAAACATTTCATGAATATTACCCTTCCTTCCATAATTAACACCACAGACACAAATTTCGCATTGTGGGTTTTTGGCAGTGACCGTCGCGTTGTGAGCATTTTTTTGGTCAACAAGTGATTGCGGTCATTGAGCCCAACACATGCATTTCAACATCAATTTTTATTCTTGTGACCACAAGATTCACATTCTACAGACATTCACTAAATGTGTCACAACTTTTGTGTGGACATTCAAAACAAGCCTGATTTATAATGAGATCTTGACATTGTTCAGTAAATAAAACAAAAAGAAGGACTATTTAGAGTGCCATCTATCGCCCAAGTCTCCTTGCTTCCATATCTTCAGTTTACATGTGCTAGTCAAAAAACTACATTCATCACAGTTAAAAAGCTAAAAAAGCAAAAAAAGATTGATGCTTCTTTATTCCAGAATGGGTCAGTGCCTTCAACTTTCCTGATGATAAGTGTTAATAAGTCTGAAGGTGGAAGCGCACTGCACCCGAAATCTGCACTGGCTATCTTACCTCTACCTGTCATCAGTATCTTATTCTATCATAGAGCAGTGACGGCACACAAGATAATTTTCGCATCGTCGATCGCCGCGCCGATGCGAAAAGTATCGTATCTGCTGTGGTCCTTAGTGGAATATGGTGTTTGAAATGGTTCATATACCGACAGCTGCAACTACTGCAACCGCTCGGGGCACAGGGACGACTCGTGCAGGATGAAGCCCCCCGTGTGCTACATGTGTGGCTCCACAGGCCACTACGAGCCCCGCTGCCCCAGCAAAATATGTGTCAACGTAAGTCGCTATGTTTATTATCATATTAATACAATATAGCTTAAAGGAATGCATGCATCTTTTTTGCTCTTATTCGAATGTGAATTTCATGAACTGTACTACCCATTTTTTTACGTACACACAACAGTAAGTTAAGCAATATATAACGACTTAAACTTGCAACTATTTTCACAACATGTGTCTCAACTTCTCCATAGATATTCTTATCTGAAATGGTTGTTTCAATTCAAGTCATATTGCGCGATCTATGTACGTACGATTTCTTTTTTATGTATTTCTATTCGTTATTTAGGCACCATACATTGATAGTACAAGCTTTGCAAAAGCTAACCCCCGACACTCCACACAACCCCCCGCGCGGAATAGCCTACTACTACATAAACACAAATGACGTGTGTACAAGCGACAGATATGTGTACTATGAGCGTTGCTGTCTATGAGCGTGGTTGACTACCTCGTCAATTTGGCGGGGGGAGGGGAGCGTCGCTAGTCTCTTCTTCTTCTTCTTCTTCCGTGCCTTTTCCCATCATTTGGGGTCGGCTCTCCTCGTTTTAAGGCGCCAAGATAGTCTGTCCTGGGTTGTACATTTATCTAACTGGGCCCGTTCCATATCTTTTGCAACGATTGTCCACCACGTAGACTGTGGACGGTCTCTGCCTTTTCTCTTATCTGGGATTGCTAAAGCTCTTCTGACTTCGACTTTCAGTCATTTTGTCCGTAATTGGGGAGCGTCGCTAGTAATACTTATATTCTTTGGCAATAGATTGTCTAAACTTGTCTTTAATATTAATATATTTTCACTTCTCGTGCTTATAAAGTTTTTATGTTGGGTATACTACTACATACATTTTTTTCATTCGAATTCGCTTTTCATGTAGTTCGCTGTTCTAGCTAGTGCATAAAGTCAAATCTTTGTCTAATTCTGAGACTGACAAAGGTCGTCAAGTAAACAGTCACACCACACACGCAATTAAACTTTGTTAAATAAACTTGATTTGCATTACAGTGCGGTTCCCCGAACCACATGTACTCGACGATGTGCCGCAACTGCGCGTGGTGGGCGCGCCTCACGTGCGCCGAGTGCGGCCAGCCCGGGCACCCGCCCTCGCACTGCCCCGACCTCTGGCGCCGCTACCACAACACGGTACGTATAATTAATAAATAAAAAAAACCACACCAACAACCAGCAGCCAAAATCTCGCCTTGTCTGCCAATGAGGAAACAAATAAACAAACAAACAAATAACGATTTTTGTTTAGTGGCTTATCAAAAAGCTTATGCCACCACATGATTAACTGTGAAGAAATTTTTACGATATCTCTTAAACCTGAGAAGC
The DNA here is from genome assembly GCA_950108535.1 of Agriphila straminella. Classification (NCBI taxonomy): domain Eukaryota; kingdom Metazoa; phylum Arthropoda; class Insecta; order Lepidoptera; family Crambidae; genus Agriphila; species Agriphila straminella. The sequence continues at coordinate 3,429,313 of OX467306.1, read as the reverse complement.
TATGCTCCTACGAATTTTAAAGTTGTAATGTCTATTTTATATTCTTTTTCCATACAAAATTCAAACCCCATTTTCACCCCTTTAGGGGTTAAATCATGTCCACCGTGATGGACTTCAAAATAAATGTAATTTTTGCAATCGTCATCCCCGAAAACCCCAATAACGACATCCATATCTATTTTTGGGTTTTTTACCCCTTTTCACCCCCATTTCATCCCAATTGGGGTTCAAATACTAACAATAACAATATACGTTGCGTTGGATGTCTATCCATAAGCCTAAATTATAAATTTAGCGATTTTTACTTCGAAAATAAAGGATTTTCTTCAATACACAACTCCATCCCCCTTTTGACCCCATCGGGGGTAGAATTTTGAAAAACGCTGAGACACGTATTATTTATTTTCAATGGTCAGTATAAACACAAAATTTTTTAGTGCACCCCTAGACCTCATAAGGAACCTACGTTCCAAATTTGGAGTCTCTAGACCCAGCGGTTTGGGCTGTGCGTTGATTTATTTTTTTTATTTAAGTTGATAGATCAGTCAGTCAGTCAGTCATTCAGTCATTCAGTTTACGATTTTATAAATATAGAAGATACGAAACTAGATTGCTATTCTCTTTTAATTCAATATTGGACTAGATAAGCTACTAAATATGTGATCGAAGATATAAAAATCTCTAATAAAGAAAGATCCTATTGCAATTTCAACGTAAGTGTCTCTTTATGGGTGCAGCTGAGAACCAACGGTGTGGAATAGACTCCACAACACCTTTCGGTCGTTAAATATTATACTTAATCACAATTTTATTTTTTATGTTTTGTATTGTACTGAAAACGCAGAATAAATGTTTACTTTATTTTACTTTACAGCTCGACAATAACACTTCACTGGCCGAAAACCGGCAGACAAAGAAAAATCACCAGTTATACTGCAGCGGGTGCACCCGGCGCGGGCACCTCGTGCACACGTGCCGCCACTCGCTGCCCTTCTCGGGGCTGCCCATCAACTCGCCCTACGTGGCGCTCTACCGCCCCATCTACGTGCCCGATAGGGACCCCTACGGCCAGGACGCCTTAGTCACTTCCGTCACTTCTACTGCCAGCCCTGCGGTCCCTACCCCTCGCCCCGACAGAAACAAGAGACAGTCCAAGTCCCCCACTGTCCACGAGAACCATCTAAACAAGAAGAAAAATATGGCCGTCACCGTCGAAACGAACAAGAAAAAAAGCGACGACACCAGGCAAAGGAAAATCTCCGTGGGCAAACCGACAGAAGAACCTAAGTCGAAGAACCCGACCGCGGAAACAGTTCAGCGGCATCCTAATGTCGAACCCGCGCCGGATTTCATCCCGATTTCGTCGGCGAATCGCGACAAAAGTGGCCACATCATTCAAGACAACGAGGTTTCCGACACCACCGACGTGGTCACTTCCGCCAGAATCTACGTCCCGAGCGTTGTCACCGAGCGAATCCTCAAGTCGGAGGAGGGCTCGAAGTGGTTGAAGGAGATCACGGAGAAATTGAACATCGTCATGGAGAACTCCGAAGTCAGTTCGTTCTTAAATATCAAAGGAAAAGTCGCCGACCAGGAAGAATTCCAGAAAGAACTCCGGGAGTGGTTGAGACGCAACCCTAGCGGAGAGAACGCGGGGCCGGATGTCCGGAACGAGAGTAGCGAACGGTCCGACCCCGATGGCTCGTTTAGCGATAACATACCTAAAAATAGGTGCAAACTTTTGCGAAAACTAAAAAGCGCTTTTGACTCTCTGAAGAATGATATAGGTGACCCCGAAGCCATATACCAGGAGTTGGGCTACCTCCAAAACCACCACGAGCAGCTCCTCAAGCAGAAAGTGGTGAGTCCTAAACAGTTGTCCAATAACAGGGACAACATAAACAGTATGTTGAGAAATCTGAACATGGTTCTCGTCGGTCAAGAGGGCCTCGCGGACGGCTCCATACATTTAAGCGAGCTGCACGCTCTACACGAGCGCATCACGAACGCCAGGCAAAAGTTCATATCTCCAGACTTACGTCAAGAGGTAGGGCAACACTATCGCATGATATTTACTTCTATTCCCCGGAACGACTACGCAGATTTGTTAAAGAGGTATCGCAACACTAAACAACTGAAGCCGTCATTGAAGACGAATATGAAACCATTCCGCTCTAGAAAGAGGAATAAGATGCAAGAGAAACCGCCGAACCGAACTCCTGCGCCGGCGCACGCGCACGCGCACGCGCAACAAGCGCCGAGTGGGGCGCCGCCGAATAATCAGACTCAATCTGGTAAAAACGTCATGAAATTTCCGCATCTGCCGAAATACCAGCCGCTGGTCACGGCCGGCAAGCTGGCTTTCTACCACAAAAGGATCGTGAACAGCCGCCCCGCCAGCGGCGCTCTCAAGAAGCAACGTTGGCAGTTGATCCGGAAGCTACACTCTTTTATGACTTCATTAAACAAGAAGGAGAATATACCTTCTAAGGCAGTGAAGAAGATGAACAAGGTTCAAATGCAAGCGCAAAAGTTCTTGAGTAATAGTATGTAAGGTGGAAGCGATGGCCGCGCGCCGCGCCTCGCCGCGAGTCTCCGAACCCGAAACTTCGGGCTTTTTATGTTTCCCGACTCGCCGGCATGTGTAATAGCACTTCGTTGTGCATGTGAATTAAATATACTTCTTAGTGTAAAGCATTATACCAATAAATCCATAACAACTGATTTCATTTAAACACCGTTTACCGTTTTACACGCCCGGTTTTTAAAGGATCCGTCTTTGGACGTAATGTCACAGAATACATGATAGTATACAAGTACAGAAGATCCACTCCGCAAAGTCATTTAAACAAATACAGACTCTATCCCAGACGCAATAAAGTGCAATTCAGGTCGCACACCGCTCCCATGCCTACAGTTATGTATACCTAGAAGTTGCCTCTCTTTCTATCGCGTAGCTCTTATTTCTTCTAACGATTTCAGGGTTGTCTTCTTTTAAATAATAAGTTATTGTGTTTATAATGTGTACTTTAATGTTAACAAATTATTTTTCAAATAAAACAATTTTCAGTCAACGCCACATCAGACTACACATATTGACATTGAGGCAGCTTTATACCGCACCGCCGCCATACCGTTGTCGTACAAAATTATGCTTTCTTACGAAATTAAATTGTCATTAATTACTTTGCTTATTATTTCGTAAGTAAGTAAGTTTATTTAAGGTAAGTAAGGTTTAGAGCGCGTCTAGTTTTTAACTTTTATAAAAAAAAAGAAGTAGGTACCTACTAAATTATTATTTCAATAAATAGTTGGGTGAAGATTGTTTAGCAAATAAGACAAGTACCTATCTAAGAATAAACGGACTATACCTACTAAATACTGACTAGGTTTGTTTGTATCACAGATAATAATAATAATAACATACTAGTGAATCTACCTATATGTAGACAAGCATTCTTCTTTCCTTTCGATTTCTGTTGGAAGTGTGAAAAACGTGAGGTTCGGATCCTTTTTATTATTATTTTTATTATTGTTAAGGCAGGCCATTGCAATGCAATGCAATATGCCTTCATTTTGGTTAAACATGGGAACGAACGACGGACGCGACAATACGCGAGCGCGGCGCGTGAATGAGTATTGAAATCGAACTAATGTTGCTAACGTGCAACCCGGCCGGCACGCGGCGGCCCTCTGAAATTAGTCCGTCCAAACCTGTACGACGGCTACTTGTAGCTTTGTACCTAAAGAGCGGAGTGCGCCTAGCCTGGTAATGTTAACACCTCATTTACAAGACTATTATATTTTTTAACACACTTGCTCGTAAAGTGAGCCCTAATACATCGCTTTTAAGGCCATAAACCGAGCTATAACAAACGTGTGCAATAATATATAAAACACTAGCTCGTAATAGAATTAACCCTACATAGTTATTTTTTTTTGACAACAAAGAGGTTTTATGCTGCTGAAAATTCATACATAAATGTGTAAGTCCTTAATTAAATCAAATAAATGGGCATTTTCACTTTAAATGGTGCAGGCTGTTTTTCGGTTGTCCCATGACAACAAATCGATCTAGAAAATATATTTTAACATATTCTTTAAGGAAAAGCATAATACACTGAAGGTTTATTCATAATCTGTATTGTTTTGGGTTTTGGCTCCTGAAAGAATACAGTTTCTATTTTATTTTAATTAAAAATGAATTGATATTGTGTAATTTTATGGTGTCCCAACGACAGTTTGCCTCTTTGAATTTAATTTTGTGAAGATTCTTACGACACGGCTTGCATAGCGGGGATTTATTTCCATTGTTAGATAGTTATTTAAGCATTTACACTAAGTATTTCACATCAGTTAGTAAATAAAATAATTAAATAAATAAATAAAAAGCTTGTCTTACGAATTCGCGACTACTGGACATGTCTGCTTAGTCACGGGCTTTTTACTATTAAAATATTAATTTAACGGGCAAACTTGGTTTTCATGGCAACCCCGAGTACAAATGCCAAAGATAAAACGCCATTTTGAAGTTAATAACGAAAGGTGTGTCCAGTTATGCGACGGTATCAAGTCACTAAAATTTTGGTCAGAAAAAATGTATAGTGGTTAGTAACGGTTTTTTATTATTAACAGAAGATTTATCCATATTTTTTCTTGAGCTTTATATAATTTAAACCCTGTTGAAGGCATATAAATAGCATTTGGAAGGTATGATAATAATTTTTGAGTATTTAATTTTACTTTAAAAAACGAGCTAAATACGTCACGTCCTGTTAGCAACCGTTTGATCCGTTACTATAGCACGGACAAAATGTTACAAAACGGACATGTAAAGCATAGTACTCAATAACTAAAAAAATCTATTATTAATTATGTTATTAATTCTAATTTTATGATGATATCGGATTGGTAGTACCCAGATTATTTTATTTACAGGCAGTTAGTGATGAAATCACTCAAAATGGGGACATACGAGTAATACGGAGGTATCTCACTCATTAGAACAACGAATTAATTGTAAGAATTTAACCTCACAGGGTGTACTAGTCTTAATAATTATGTTTCGTCACGTCACATGTCCATTTAGTAACTGTCCCAAAAAATTCTAAACTTCTTTCTTAAAAAATAATTAATTATTCCGTATAAATAACTAATTAATATATTGTAAACTATATAAATAACTACAATTAAGATTCTATTTTAATTTTATCATTTCTTGTATGATCAAAAAAGTTATGCGACAAATAAAGCTTGCATTTGGCCAGTATGTTACGAAACTGACCATATTGTTGAATTTTAAATAAAATGATGTACTAATTGCCCAGTAATTAATATTTCATTTCTTTAATTACGTAATTAAAACTCATTAATAAGCATTTTATAATTTTATTTCCAGCAGTTGAATTTTTATAGCGATTTGATTTTTGTTACTAACAGGACCAATTTTTCCTAATGTACTTCGAAAATATTAAATTAAGACATAAATACACATTTCTGCCTAGTCCCTCTATATAAATCATATAAATAATAATATTCTTTACAATTATTCATAGGTTTAATGTTTTAATACGGTAATGAATTTTTTAAGGGTGAAAAAATAACCTGCACCATTTAAAGTGAAAATGCCCTATATAATTATTATCAAATTATTCATAATTCACAATATTTTGTTATAAAATATTAAAATATTTTTTGAAGTATTAGTAGTAGGCTGTATGCTCCTCACCTCTTTGTTCGCAAAATATTCTTGCGTTGGGCGTGTGAAAAAAAAAACAAAAAAAAACATGCGCGCCTATTCCCATAATTATCATATTTTGTATTTGCCATATTTGTTGCGGTGTGATAAATTACTTTGTTTTTTCCTCGCAAATGTATTGAAAAACGTCGTATGAAACTCGTGAGCTCTTGCTTATTGCACACTCGGCTGAGTTACGCCCTCGCCCGCGGCTCGGGCTGCAACCCACAGCCTTGTATGCAATGAGCAACCTAAGCTAACTTGTCTCATAATGTACTATAACCGTCGCTATTGGATACAGTAACAAAATCGCATCGGATTGTTTATTTATTACTTCGAATCCGGAAAACTTGTGTTGTGTGTGAACACCTATATCTATGGTGAACACGCATTACCAATGAGGGCTTTTCAAAGTGACATTTTAAAAATAAAAATAGTAACTATTTGCCTCACTAGATGGCGTTGATGGAAAGAGATGTGACAAAATTAGCTTTTAAAAATAAAGGTCTGCACCAAAGAGGAAAGTAAGCGCTCGCTGGCTGACATCTGCCAATAACTCTTCAAAAGTTTTCATTCTTTCTGTAGGTTTTAAAATCCATTTTAGCTCAAAGTGGCCACTTTTGGCAATTATGGATTTTAAAACTTACAGAATGAATGATAACTGTTGAAGAGTTATTCAGCTAGTACTACGGAGAGTTCAAGCTGTTTCTCTGGTTCCACCCACCTGAATTTGATTAAACATAGCTTTAAGTTGGACCTCAATCTACTAAATTGCAAAAAATTTACAGTTTTATATTTATATAGATTACAATTTCAGTAGTACCTACCTATAATGTTTTCTCGCAAATGTATTGAAAAACGTAGTTAAGGTTTTAAAAACCGCCTTACCAAACCTTGTATCATAAACTACTATTAAATGGTAGATAAGATAATAAGACGATAGTTTCTAGGCATACAAAGTCTTTATTTACAATATCACATAGTATAAAATATCACACCACAATTTATAAAATAGATAACAAATAAAACTAAAGACCTAGCTGTCGTAGGAAACCAATAATAATAGAAGATGTTGGACATAACATACTTACTGGAAAATGATACTATTCATATGTTTTACAAGAAAACTAAGTAGAAAACGACCATAAGGCGGTGCAAAGGTAGGTACGCTGGTACGCATCAGTCAACAGCTTTGCCAAACAGAACGCGTTTTAGCGCCGCGCTTGAGCGCTAACCTGACGTCGCGCTATGCTAATAGCGCCGAGTTGTGTTGTAGGACGTGCATAGTTTCATGCCAAACACAGCGCCGGCGCTAGTCGTACGCAGCGTACTGCTAGCGCCGGCGCTGTGTTTGGCATGAAACTAAGTATCTATGCACGTCGCTCGTCGGTCGTCGCGCTAAAACGCGTTCTGTTTTGCAAAGCCTTTAAGACTGGTTTACATTATCTTAGTCTTTAGTAGAGTGCTTTAGTTGAAACATGTAAACAGTCGTCTTATGACTAAAGAGAGAAACGTTCTAGTAGCCTTTCAACTGGAATCATCGCTTAGCAGTAGAGTAGAACCTCCCGCGCGACACTTTCCTCGCACTGGAAGCATGTAAATCGACATTATAGTAGCGCTTTAGTCAAATGACACTGTACAGGGGGTCAAGTCTGCTAATGTTATCGTCAAAATCGTGGTTCAATGATGTTTCAATGGTATTTTTACCCGACTGCGGGTTATGTTTTTCGCGCGTATCTTGTAAGTAAGTTTGTATGTATGTATGTTTTTGACACAGTTCTTGTTTCTTAAACTCAAAATTGAGACACAATGTGTTTCCGTTTTGGGTTAAAGAAACACAAATGTGTTACGGTTTTGTGTTTAAGAAACAAGAACTGTGTCAAAAAGCATTATCATTGAAACACCATTGAATTGAACCACGATTTTGACGCTAACATTATAAGCAGACTTGGCGGTCCTTGGAAGCATGTAAACGCTCACGGAAAGGCACCAAAACTACTAAAGCACTCGCATTCGAATCTACTCGCACACTACTAAAGACTAAGACAAATGTAAACCAGTCTTTAGATGAAGTACTTAATGAACAAATCAATTGATTTTGAACCTAATTTGAAATTAAGATGAAAGTTGGTTATGGAATTTTGTCCTGACGATGGAAACTAGTTTATTATTGCACAATTTTTAAATATCTCCATCATTTTTAGAATTTCGAAAATGCTTGAGTTGAGGCGGCTCTGTGACGTCACTCACGTTACTATTTTTAACCACCTGCCAACATATTCTCCAACCTTATGAGCGGCATTTCTGAAATAGAGAAAATATTCAATTACTACAGGATTATTGCTCAGCTGAAGTGGCAATGGGCGGGACACATAGCGAGATGAACCGATGGCCGTTGGGGCGGAAAGGTTCTGGAATGGCGACCGCGCACCGGACGGCGCTCCGTGGGTAGGCCCCCGACAAGGTGGACCGACGATCTGGTGAAGGTCGCGGGAAGCCGCTGGATGCGGGCAGCGCAGGACCGATCGTCGTGGAGATCCTTAGGGGAGGCCTATACCCAGCAGTGGGTGTCGTGCGGCTGATAATGATGATGATGATGACAGGTATAATATTATGTGCTAGTAATAATAGTTCTGTGTCTATTACAAATGTAGAGGAACTTAATGCCACAGTAGCTTATTGGCGCATCGAGCCTCCACTAGCGCCGCCGCCAATCAAGAAAAAAATAAGAAATAGTAGGTACTACGAAATAACATGTTAAATAAAAAATCTGAAAATGAGACGTAGTCTTGTTATAAACTAAGTATTTTTAACCTTTATTCTTGGTTTAAATATGTTTGTGACATGTATGATATGTTTGTCCCCCGTGACCACGGCAGCTGCAAAGGTGCCGAAACGTCGGGAAAATCAAAAATCAAACCAAATACCAACTAATTACCAAAGTACTTTCAATAAAACCGCGCTAGTATCCGTTAAAAGTGTTTTATTTCATGTCTAGTGAGCGCGTAAGCTTGAGAAGTGAATTTGTGAGTTAAGTATAATCAAGGAAACTGAAGCCAAAAGTGGCTATTTATGCGAATTAACCGAGGCCACTGGTGAACCTTGTCACCTTAACTGCTTTAACTTTTACTAACGTCATTAAATTATGCTTTAAAAACCTGATAAACAAATTGATTCAATGTCAATGTGAAGGTTTAGTGGTTTAGTGGCCTAGGAATGGAGTTTGATAAGTTTGATTAATATTTCCGAATATGGAAAATTATTTACGAGTAAGTAGTCCAAAGTAGCCCCTCGCTAGTCAAGCATTTCTTGTCAATCATTTACATTGCATTAAGCATTTGGGGGCGTGGCCTACTTTTAATTGTCCACGTTAATTGTAATCTATCTATTCTGTGCTGCATGTCAAGTATACTAGACGATGAAAATGTGATGACAAGCCGAAGCAATGTAAATGATTGACAAAGCAGTTTTAAACGTTTAGGGAGTGCTGTGACGGGATTTTTCAGAATGATCATGGATAAAGATTGTTTTGTCATTCTTCTTTATTTCTTTCTCATCAATTTTTAAGCCGAAATCCCAGATTTTTTTTAAGTCGCAACTTGCGCGCATCATAGCTCTGGAATGCTCTACCACTCAGCTGAGAGCCGGCAGACCGCATCGTTTCATCTGCGGAGACGCCATACTTCGAATATGTACTAAATTAAAACTGATTATTTCTTTGATCGTTTTTTTCGTAACAATGAAGCCTCTTGTAAGCGCTATAACTCTTAATATAAGTTGCAACCACAGATCGACATCATTCCCATTAGGGGACCACTCTACAATCCATATCAAGAAATCTAACAAACCATGATCGTTCTGAAAAATCCCGTCACCTCTTGTTGTTTGTTATAATTTCCATCAGCTAGGTCAGTCGGTTGGTCTATACGCTGTATGTGTGTTCCGGGCCGAAACTTCCGGCCCTGTAGTGTAGCCATGGTCACATTCGGCAACCTACTGCTATCGAAATACTTATGTTGGTATGGGATTGACATCATCGATTTTTAAAACGTCAAATTCATAATTAATTAGGCTTATAGGCCCCTTTTTAATATACTTTATCTATTATAGCTTATAGGTATTACCATCTTTCAAAAGTGAAGTTACTTAGCGAAGATTTGCAAATGTAACTTTGTAAGGGGGGCTGATCGTAGTTCTATAAGTATTTATCGTGTGTGGTAAGTATGGATTTGGTTACCGTATCGAGAAACCTGGGCGTTGGTGCGAGTCACAGGAGAGCAGCGCGCTAACCACCAGCTCGGCCGCCCGCGCCGCGCTGCTGCCGCGCCCAACCCAAACCGGCTCGCAGTCGCATCTGAATTTAAAAACGAATCACTATCGTATCATTGTATCATTATTTCATTTTAATTTTTATATTAAATCGCTGCATAAAAATAAGGTTACAAAAATAAGTTTACTAGTTAGGTAGAGTTTTACAAATAGGCACAGTCAGCAGCACATCAGACTATACATGTTGACCTTGAGACCGCCTTAATGCCTTACGTAATAAGAGCTGTTTTCGTAGTTCAACTGTTTAACCTAGCGTGCTGTCGTGCGTACCTACCTAAATAAATAAATTAACGAATCAGTCATATCAGTGGTAAATTTTCAGACTAAAAATCAGTGAGTTCTCGACTCTATTAAATATGCATGGGAATGGGACACACCCAAGAACTTTAAATTCATTCGAACGAATTTAACGTGCTTGGATGTGTCCAAGCCTATTAGAATGAAATGACTGATTGACTGTCTTCTCACTAACAGAAACATAAACACAATCAGTCAATGTGTCTTCGGTAAAGGCAAATTTTGGTCTTGATCTAATATTAGACGGGTAAGATATTGCAACGCATCACTCTCCGTTATCACGGTTAAGAAATATGTTATACTTATTCGTATATACCTACCTACCTACGAACGAACTGGGCAGTTTACTCTTTCACTTATGTCTTTAGAATAAGGTTGAATATTGCATAGCTTCAATTGACGCTTCGCCAGAAATTTGACGAATTTTAGTACATTTTTATTGATTTCTGAAATACTGGATCATTTATTAAAAATGTACTCGGTTATTGTGTTAGATTGATAAAAAAGCTATCCTTTTTGCATAAAAAATCATATCACTGTCGTTGAAAATTACGAAATCTGACGATTTGAATTTTATTTTTATAAGTTTTGATGGTGTTATAAAGGATTTTTTACAGAGTTACCATGCCATTTTTCAATATTCTGTTCGGTTACTTTGCTTCTTTGTTTCTTTTTCAGTCTACAGTAATTTTTGTGAAGTAAAATTTTACATCAGTTCTTCACATTGGAAGTTCAAAAATCAAACTTTTCATCAGATCGTGAACTGGCCTCGCCTTAAGTGTGATGGGTAACAGTGTGAGATCCGTCTGAACTGAACCTTCCTTACATTTTTGCTACGCGGCGCAAGTTTGCTTCCAGCACGGTGTCAAACGCATCCCCCACGCTCCGGAAGTTGCCCTCGGCTGCGCCCGCGCACGCCCACGCTATCCGCCCTCCGCGCGCCACTCGCGGTGAGAGCGAGTCCAACACCTGTTGGCATCAACATCATCATCATGAACCTGCGCTGGAACAGGTATCTCTTTATGGGTGGAAAAGGAGAAGGACCATATCCCAAAGTGTGGAGTAGGGTGGTAACGTTTGCTTAAATGCGGCCGGGACCAATGGCTAACGTGTCTCCGATCCGAAGCCCTCGTGAAAATAAATTTGGTCATCCGTCCGATGTCCTAGCAGACATACTTAGTTGATCAACCGCTGCAATGGCTAAGACACTACTGAGCCACAGGAGCTCCTCATATACTCTCATATCCTCATATAAATAATGTAAAGTAAAGTATTCTAAGTATTTAATAATTTAAAATTACCTAATAGATATTTCATTAACATACCTACACTTAGCTAAACGATGGCAATTCAATTTAATTTAATACTTATTTATCTGAGCGTGACTTTGTTCCTCGCAGACAAACTTAGTAATAAGTTTTGCGAGACTATGTTTAAAGTTGTCACTGTATTGTTTTTTATATGAATAAATGAATAATAATAATAATACGAACATTATCATATCACCCGCACGACACCCACTGCTGGGTGTGTCCTCATTAAATAATACAAACATTTACACCTTAACATAATATCATGATAGGTACTACCGACTACTTTTGGAATTATTATGTCATATGTTTTACTGAAAGCCGGAAGGTCAAATTAACTTAATGAGCCCAAACCCAAACTCATCAGTAGGTGTAGATTCACAGAAATATCTGATTCATACTAAGTAGGTACATAGGTTTTAATTTTTCAATAATGATTCAACAGATTTGTTTTATTATATTATCTATTATTTTATTCACTGAATCCGTACGGGGCGTACCTTCAGACAGATACTTTATATTTTAAGCCTAAAATTGGCGGTCTTTAACTCAATCTTATTTAACTTTCATTCTTAAACAATCAGCAAAATGTTTTTGATTTCCATTTTATTTTCGTGCATAACTAACTGAAGTTCTTTATCAAACATACCCCTAAATGATGGTACACATCGTCATTAACTAAGCCGGCGATGGCCTGCAAATTGGTGGGTTTGTTAGAAGCGTGTGCGCCGACTACCACGAGGGCGTCCACTCGCCCGCTCTCCGGTCCGCCAGCCGCGCCGCTCGGCACCGTGCTCACGGCGCAGCCACGAGACTCTAGACGAGTTTTCAATTCTTTTCCTAGTGAATTTGTAGTGTCTGTTAACTGTAACAAAAACGAAATATTAGATTCCACCGCTCCGTTATCCACCTCCGACAAATTCCATCAATAAGTCAGTATAGATACCGCCTACGCCCTGGCTAGCCAGCAGCCCGCCAGCGCCTCTCCGCCTTCCACATCTGACATGTTCCATCAGTACATTGAAGCTACTAACCAAGACTGTACGCACTGGACGGCACGGTGGCTTTGAACCTGGCTAGCCTCTTCCTAACCGAGTAGGCGAGCAGCGCCGAGGCGGCCAGCACCAGGGACCTGCCTTCTGGTAGCCAGCAGCCGCCAGCGCTGCGCACTGGACGGCGCGGTGGCTTCGACCTGGCTAGCCTCTTCCTAACCGAGTAGGCGAGCATCGCCGAGGCGGCCAGCACCAGGGACCCGCCTTCGGGTAGCCAGCAGCCGCCAGCGCCGCTCCGCCTTCCACATCTGACATGATCCATCAGTACCTATTGATGCTACTAACCAAGACTGTACGCACTGGGCGGCGCGGTGGCTTCGACATGGCTAGCCTCTTCCTAACCGAGTAGGCGAGCAGTGCTGAGGTAGCCAACACCAGGGACCCGCCCTCTAAGGTGGCCAGCAGCCGCCACGCCAGCGCCGCTCCACCTTCCACCTCCGACATAGGTACTCCGTCTGTTTGATAAATATGAAATTACTTATTTGATGATTCCAATAATTGAAATTTAATGACCGTCACTAAGAAAGAGTTCAATAATTATATAAAGTTCGTATGGCAGAATTTTAGCAATTTTATTGTCTTCAGTTATGTGGGCACAGATTTGATTGTCACGCAGATACGGTAATATCCAACAGTCATCTAGAGACATCCCGTACATAGGTAGATGATTATTGGCGCTAAAAAGGTTTAAAATTAATATTTTGTTAGAATCTGAGCAATTTGTTATGACGGCACAGAATAGACGGACGGTATGACGTCTTTTGAGAAAATAAGAAACTAGGATTTTCCCTCTAAATGTTATTGAATTATTGCTGTTACTGTTACGTAATGACTATTTAGGTAGGTAATGTACAGTACTACTTAGTGAATTTTCTTACAAGAAAACAGGAAAAACGAAATTGTTGTCAACATAATTTTTCACTCCTCTTGCTCAAAAAGTGCGTCATTGTAACGTACAAGAGTCGAGATAAAATAGCATAATAAGCCCTAGGGGATAAAGTTTTTTCTTTTTTAATGTTTGTCTATTACCAATGAGCGTACTAAAACGAAAAAGTTTTTATTCATAATCACGAATAAAAACTCGCTCGACTTAATACTGGGGGTCTATTACGAAAAGTTTAATGCGATACACGCGGCTGCGTCCGTGCTTCGTTCTGATTGATTCCTATTACAAAGCACTTGCGTATGCGATATTGCAAAGTTGCGTAAATTTGACAGTTTCTCTCTAGTGGATCCGTCATTATTCGTTCAATAGACTATGGACTACGATAGCTACATTGAAAATATTTGTAATAACTATAACCGACGAACTGCGGACGACTATCGTGACCAAGTTTCGTAATAGGCCCCCAGTTTCTCATTCTTATTTTTGAAAATGGAACTAAAAGCATCTCTTCGGTAAAATCATAGACTTATTTATACTCTGTTTACAGAGTGAATCGTAGAATGCGTGTTTGTGTTGCTTAGCTTATTTATATATTTTTTTTTTTTTCTCTGTTTGATGTTATCAATATGTATGGCACTTCTTACTCAAAACATAAAACTAATAGGCAAGTAAACCTTGTTTTGATTTCTCTTTTTTTTTTTTTTTTTTTTATTGCAATCATTTTGCTTTCTATAGTCAGTAGTTTTTGTAAGTAAAGGCCTATGAAAAGCTTTTGGATATTAGTTTTCAATTCAGTGCCTTAGGATGGGTAGCCTAAGTATGTCATGCTCTCTTTAATCATTTCTGCGGTGGTGTCGTGTGGGGCGGGTCGTTACGTTCCCTCAAATATGGTTGAGCGAAGCGATGGCTGGTCCACGCGTCATGCTCGTGAACGGGTGCTGCCAGTGGGAATGGGTCTGCTTCTGAGTACCTATCTTAACGCATATTGAATTGTAAAAATTGCGTTTTTTATTGTTATTTTTTATGTCTTGTCTCAAGTATTTTTTGGTAAATTTTGCCTACTTAGGTGCACTTTCGAGTAGCAGACATAGTGATTACTGATTTCTCAACTAGTTGAAAGTTATTTACTCTCACAATTACCTATCCGATATGTAGTAGGTATTTAATTTCAACCTACCTACCCATTGTGTACAAACTTTTGTTAATTATTGTGATGGAAAATGACCTCACTTTAAATGTGGAGCTCATTTTTCAATGCTGACGACTCTGTATGAAATATACAGGGAGAAAAAAGCAGCCCTTGACGAGTTTCTTGCCGGTTCTTCTCGTTACAAGGTCTCCCGCTCAGGGTTTGCGAACCGATGGCGTAGCTTCTTTGACATTCACAAGTGCTTGTAACAGCCTAGACTGAATAAATGATTTTTTGATTTTGATTTTGATTTTTAGCTGCTACAGCAGAAATTAAAAAAGGTACCATGGCGCGAAATCTTTAGAATTTTTTTATAATTACAAACTGATTGAATTGTGTGACTGTAATAGGAAAGAAATAATTTTAACCTTCTGCCGTCAAGCACAAATCATTTATTTAAATATTGTACAAAAAGTTTATGAAGTGGAGGAAAAAAAAACGAGTGGATTCGTTTACGGAAGTAAGTAAGTAGGTATAAACTATTTAATATTGTATTTTATTTTCTCGCAATCGTAGTGAAAAGTATAGTGTAACACACGACGCTAAAACCCATTGTAACTCGGTTTCTATTTATTCCCTCGCTAAAGCTCGGGAATAAAAATACCTCGTATGCAATGGGTACTTTTAGCATCTTGTATAACAATCTACTATTATAATGAAGGATGCACCACATGTAGAGCCAATGTTTTAAGGCGGTTGTATGACCGAAAGTGGCGCCCTCAGAGGTTTTTATTTAATAAGTTATTAATAGAAAAAGATTTTAATAATGTTAATCGTGAAGATTTTAGGGCCCATGGTCTAGTATTTTTAGAAGGTATCTATCACTACATGCCCTCGTAGTCATTCGTAGAAGTAGATAGCAAATGTGTCAAAAACGGCCACTTTTAGCAGTTTTGCTAGCAGTGACTACGAGGGAATGTAACGATACCGTCTAAAAATACTAGACTGTGGGCCCTAAAATCTCCACGATAAACATTTTTAAAATTGTGTATTAGAATTATAATATTAAATATAATTCACCGCGGCGCCACTTTCGCAAGATTTTTCTATAGTTTTCCGGCTTGTTCGTCAACTGGAAAATGTGAAACTCGTGAGTGCGTGCGAGTTGATAGGTACCTTCCGATTTTACCTATTTTTTGTCGTCTTATTTTATTTTATAATCTTACTGTTCTCTTTCACTTCGAAATAATTCAAAGTTCAATGTAACAATGGACTTTATATCGATGTTTACAAGAGTATTACGCGTTACCTAATTACCGCTGTATCGTGCGCCCGCGCAGCGCCTAGTTGCGGAGACTCGAAGGTTACTGCAGATTAATGATCGCCGCTATAATCGTTCGCCAACAGTTGCAGAAATCGGAAACACTTGTTTGTTTATAGCGGTTGCCAATGTATATTGTTCATTTTTCAGCTTTCGATATAATGGGAGGGGGGGAAAAGTATAATAAAAAATGCCGATTGTCATTAGGATATTTTTATAATGAGTATATATTAATAATAATAATACCTAATAATATTTATTTATTTTCCAGCATAAATTACAAAGTAGCATAGTACAAACATTTCAGGTATACCAACCTATACAGGGTTATATGTAAAACACCAACAACCTCGCAGGATTTCTAACATCATAAACAACAACATTTGTTCTACGGCTTTTCCGAAAACCAACAAAAGAAATTCGACTCTCCATACAAATGTCCCGAAGAGCTGATCGAGTATTGATGAAAAGTCGATATTTTTTGTCTTGTTTTCGGAAAAGTCGTAGAACAAAATGTTGTTGGTTTTGATGCTATCTACTCCTGCGAGGTTGTTGGTGTTTATAGGCGAATGTTACACATAATATTACGGTCACCTGTGTCTGAACTAGGTTGAAAAACCTATAGACTACAGCGCTCATCCCTGGATATAATCCTAGGGATTTAATTTAATAAGTTGTAGGTATTAATCTTTTTTTCTAATAACAATATGTGCTCTTTTGATTGTTAGATATAGTTAAGTACTTATTTCTGTGGGTAATTTATTTAGAAGATACGGGGAGTCTTCGCCACAACAGTGACCCTGGGCACAGTGAACTTTCCTTGCCTGACTGTAATAATGTTATGGCCGTGATTATTATTCCCTATCTGTGATTATTAGACTGCAACTGAGTGCCTTTCTCATAGAGAAGGTTACAAGAATTTACTAACAAGAACCAAGAACGTAGCACTGTGCGGTCGAGCGGAAAGGGTTGCGTGTTGCGTACTTAGTCAATACCAACATGATGCAATAAAATTAAAAGATGCTTACTTTAAAAGTAAAAAAAATACAAGCCGACTCCTGCTGCACCCCCCTAGAGGCTAAAAAATGTAGACAACTGCAAAATAACCAAAGTCCTAAGGCCGTGCAATTGACGTGATTTTCTGATAAATCCCGCCCCATCTCAAAACTTGAATAAATTCGTCACTAGGTGCCCTTGACACTTGACTGTACCTACAATTCATATATTATTATTCTCATCCTCTTTAATATTAACTTAAGCCCGGGGGGGGACTAGCTGGGCTAGCGACGCCCTTGTTTACGCCAACCCTATAATACTTACAGCCAATAAGCAAGTACCTACCTAATATATTTCAAAACGCGCACCGATGTTTGTTAGCAACCATCAACCATATTGGAGTCTTGTCTTGGTAAAGCCGCAATGTATACAGTGTAGTGTAGTCATGCACGCACAGTGTTGCCTAATATAAACATTCTAATGTAGGTACTCTTGTTTTTTTTTTATTTTGTGTGTAGCAGGTAACGTCATCGGAAGCAAAAAGTTTTCGCGGTAGTGGTCTATTGCCACATATAATTTGCATTATTCCCATAGACATAATTTTCTCCTCAGAAATTGGCAGTTGTGAATGGACAATGGGCGGGAATTCCCGCGAAGTTTATCGTGTTGCCTATTGATTGTATGTACCTATATCCTATTATGTTCTTATGTAAACACATTGTTAATACTTATGACAATGCAATGGGAGCCTAGATGTATAATTTGAATATACAGGGTGTTACTAGTACCCTAGCGAAAACTTTAAGGAGCTGCAAAACGTAGCGTCAATGAAAACATATAAAGTTATTATGTGCATATTGCCTGTCTTATCAAAAGTTTTAGAAACTGCATTAAAATTAAGAATGGTGGAGTATTTAGAATCAAATTGTCTGATCAAAGACTGGGAGATCAACAGAAATGGCAATAGCTAGGTCGATTGAGTTCATATTGGGAGCACTGGATGGGTCGCAACGATGCACAAGCATTTTTTGCGACCTTTCCAAGGCTTTCGACTGCTTACGACATGATATACTATTGCACAAACTTAGACATTATGGTTTCGAAGGAAAAGAATACAGCATACTAAAATCCTACCTACAGAGTAGACAACAAATTGTTTCAGTAAATAAAATGATATCCAAAAAAGAAACTTGTAATATAGGCGTTCCTCAGGGATCCATACTGGGCCCTTTATTATTTTTAATATATGTAAACGATTTAGAAAATTGTTTACCAGAATGGGCATTAGTCACCCTGTTTGCTGATGACACACATATAGTAATTAAGGATAAGACAGAACAGAGTTTAGTGGAGAAAAGAAATTATGTTTTTGGTAAGATTAAGTGTTGGTTTGAGACTAATGGTATAATATTAAATGAATCTAAGAGCACTATTTTGAATTACAAATGTAAACTAAAAGCTGGTGAAAAAAATGACGACACTGTTTTTTTGGGTAATATCTGTATACTATGCATACTGTCATTCATTAATTAATTACGCAATAACAATATGGGGTGGTGCGATGGGAGTAAAGCGTGTTCTTCTTTGCCAAAAGAGATCAATAAGGATAATCGATGGTTTGCAAAGACTTGCATCGGCACGAGCGCACTTTGCAAAGAATCGAATAATGACTGTCATAAATTTATTTATATTTAGATCACTACTAGAGATTCATGCTCAGAATGATAAACTGCTGAGAAAGAGGGATGTTCACCATTATAATACTAGGAGTAAAGATAAACTATGCATGCTTAAAGTGAGACTACAGAAAGTTAAAAACCTTGGTATGAATTTAAAAATTACGTTATATAATAAGTTACCTGCTATTATAGTCGATTTGCCTCATATAGAATTTAAAAATAAAATTAAGCATTTCCTTGAAAGAAACCCATTTTATAGTATATCAGAATTCATGGCGAGCTCGTTTTTGTGATATTTTAGCTTAGAAAGGGATGAAATTTGAGTTTACTTTAATTGAACTGTTACTTATTTAAATAATTTTTATTTATACATTTTTATTTTTTATTTATTATTAATTATGATTTTAGAATGTGAAATGTTTAATAACTTTTAATTTAATAAGATATAATTTTTGGAATGAATTTAAATAATTTTACTTATGGATACATTTTTAATAGAATATGAATTTTTTATAACCAATTTTCAATGTGAGTACCTATATGTAATATTATTGTAAATATTGACTTACCTAGGTTGCGTTATGTAACAAAGGGTGAATAAATAAATGAATTGAATTGAATTGAAGTTTTGTCGCATAGCTAGAAAAATCCACTCATTTTGAAAGGTAGAAAAAAATATAATTGTATTTGACATAGGTATCCTGAATTAGATACTTAGCTATAAAAAAATTCAAGTAAAAGCTTAGTTAGTGAAAAAAAAATGATTTTTCTAAAAAGATTTTTCGTCGCGTAGTACTCGATATTTTCAGCGGCAACTAGCATATTTTTCTCAAATTATAAATCGAACATAAGACGAATTAAAGAGTTATATAAAAAAAAAGAATGTTAATGTTATGGATCACTATTAAAATCAAAATAAACAGGTTTTTTAGCGCCTGAAAAATGTAAAGAGCAATGCACTTAGAAAAATATTTGCTAGTTTTCGGCAAACACAGAGATCTGGCGCGGGCGGGCGGGGTGAACGCCCGGGGCCGCCGGGGGCATGCATCGGGTGGTATTGAGAATGGGGCTGTACTTTTCATTTCATATCGTAGCGTGGTCGGTCTCGTCTTTCCAAACTTTGTTTGTTTTAAGTAAATAAATAATTTTATTTAGTGCCAAGTAATAGTTTTAGGTGTTTGTTTTGTAGTTTTAGGTTTTAGTAATAAATAAAATAGATTTAGTGTAGTTTTACGTCTTGTGACTGTGACTTGTTTTTATAGGTACCTAGTTTTGTACGAACTTGACTGACTGTATTATTATTATTATTATTATTTATATTCTTTTTAACATATAAAATTAAATTAAAACCAAACCAAAACTTAAACTAATTAAAAATTTGATAAATTTTAATTTCTGAACGTTTAAAAAATTCATCGCTTGAGGGTAGGCTCACAAGTAGCTTCAGTCCCCCGTGACCACGGCAGCTGCAAAGGTGCCGAAACGTCGGGAAAATAAAAAATCAAACCAAATACCAACTAATTACCAAAGTACTTTCAATAAAACCGCGCTAGTATCCGTTAAAAGTGTTTTATTTCATGTCTAGTGAGCGCGTAAGCTTGAGAAGTGAATATTTATTATTATTTATTCATGTATTGTGTGTGTGTAAAATGGGAAACAAAAGGAACAAAGAATTGCGACGGATGTGTCGTAGAATTAGAAAAAAAAAAAAAATACAAATCCAAGTAGGGTGAATATGCCTATTACCAGCCCCCCCTAAGATTTTTCAACTTTGAATCTCTGTTGCTTGTTGATACAGTTTTAGGTAGCTTGATTGATCTTTATTACGAAAATAGTACTTAGTTTTACGTAGTTTTGTGGGAAAAAAAAGAGAATCGTTTAAATGCACGACGGGCGATAAACCCTAATTCCAGCCGTCTTTGCCCTAATATCAGCCGCTTTGTTCCCTAATTCCAGCCGGGTACAGGCTGTTCCAAAATAAAACAACCATGTTTGTATGAGATTAAAGAATATTCGTTTGGTAACTCTAATAATGATAATAAAATACTAGAGGCTTTAAAATTATGGTTCCCATAACAAGTCATTGAAACTTATACCTCTCCTGTAGATATTAATCAACTTAGAATATATTAAATATTGCGTAATAAAAAATAACTTATACAATAATCAACGAGTACGAGATCGTTTTAATTATTTGAAACCTATAAAAGCGTTTTCCAAGAAGTGAATATCGATATACAATTTTTGAATTGAATTTCTTTTCTGTTTCTATGATTGATTATTATGATGATAATAAGTATGATTTTGATTATTATGTTTTTTTTACATCTATGTATATAAAATTCAAAGTCCTGACTGACTGACTGACTGAGTGAGATATCAACGCACAGCCCAAACCGCTGAACCTAGAGACTTGAAATTTTGCACATAGGTTCCTTTCGCGGTCTAGGGGTGCACTAAGAAAGGATTTTTCAAAACTCACCCCCCAAGGGGGTGAAACAGGGGTCAAAAGTTTGTATGAAAGTCCCTCAGTTTTGAAGCTAGGATCTTCAAATTTTGTGTTTAGGCTGAACATTGAAAATTAATAAATACGGGTCTCAGCGTTTTTCAAATTTCTACCCCCGAAGGGGTCAAAGGGGGATGAAGTTGTGTATTGGAGAAAATCCTTTATATTCGAAGTAAAAATAACTAAATTTATAATTTAGGCTTATGGCTTTAAATCTAACGTAACGTATATTGTTATTGGTAGTATTTCAACCCCTATGGGGATGAAATGGGGGTGAAAAGAGAGTAAAAAACCCAAAAATAGATATGGATGTCGTTATTGGGGTTTTCTGGGATGACGATTGCAAAAGTGACATTTATTTTGAAGTCCAACACGGTGGACATGATTTGACCCCAAAAGGGGTGAAAATAGGGTTCAAATTTTGTATGGAAAAATAATATAAAATAGACATTACAACTTTAAACTTCGTAGGAGCACATCTTAAAATAAAAAGGCAAACATAATATTTTGTAATTTTGAAAATTAACCACTTAGGGGTAAATGAGGTGAGTAAACATAAAAATCGATATGGATGTCGTTCTTGAGGTATTATGGGATAGTGATTGCGAAAATGAGATTTATTTTGAAGTCCAACACGGTGGACATGATTTAACCCCTAAAGGGGTGAAAATGGGGTTCAAAATTTGTATGGTAAAATAATATAAAATAGACATTACAACTTTAAAATTCGTAGGAGCATGTCTAAAAATAAATAGGCAAACACATATTTTGTTATTTTGAAAATCATCCCTTAAGGTGTAAATGGGGTAAGTAAACATGAAAATCGATGTGGATGTCGTTCTTGAGGTTTCATGGGATGGTGATTGCGAAAATAACATTTATTTTGAAGTCGCACGGTGGACATGATTGGACCTGGACATGCACATCCAGGGGACGGGGACAGGGACAGGGAGGGAACGGGAACGGGATACTAATATCTCTGGATACAATTCTGAATATTATAAACTAGCGTGGACATTCGATAAAATCCTCATGTTTTAATTTCATTAAATTCTGATCAGCCGTTTTTACGTGATTAGGCGGGTTCCCACGAAGCGAGCAGCCTCGTGCGAGGCCCGTGCGGCAAACGTCCTGCCTCGCGAGGCAGCGCGCTTGGTGGGAACCCGCCTAATCACGTAAAAACGGCTGATCAGAATTTAATGAAATTAAAACATGAGGATTTTATCGAATGTCCACGCGGACGAAGTCGCGGGCAGAAGCTAGTCTAATATAAAAAAAAAAAAAAACAAAAAAAAAACATTTGAAAACACCCTGTATATTGCCGTAAAGTTTTGATGACCGGCTGATGTTAGGTTCTTATGTATTTCTTAATATCAGCCCCTAATTTGAAGAACAAATAACTTAGGAATTAAACATTATTCACCCGGCTGTATTTAGGCCATTGGGTGTAGGGTTAGTAATTCTAGTGAATAGCACTACAAATTCCAACCTAAAGACTAGCAAATTAAGATGAGATTGATTTCTTAAACGAAAGTTAAATACCCAACATCAGCCCCCGGCTGATAATAGAAAGTTTTGGAAAAGCACATAGTCAAACTCCAGCCCCCCAAATTTTTTCGAAATTAGTAAATTTAACTGCAAACTTGTAATCTTAAAACGTTATCTAACTAATCTATTACTAGTATCAAAGTTTAAAACTATAAAAAATTGCATCTTGCCTTCATAAACACACTTCCCAAAGTTCGCATCGATCGATGTTTTATGCTGTTTTTCAAACATAGTCACCTCTATTCGGTCTCGGTGAACATTTTTGGTCGTTGTGTGAATTGTAGGTGTCGTGACGGGGTAATACTGATTTCCAACGTCGAGGATTAACTAGGGATGTGGCTCCATTAAACAGTTTGCGATTTTTATTGTTTTTTAATTAAAGCAAAGCAAAAACGTATTGGGGGCTGGAATTAGGGGGGGTGGGGGGGGGTGGGGGGCTGGAGTTAGGCATATCCACCCTATTCCAAATTCATACAAATAGTCGAAAAGCGAGCCATACTTCGATCAAATACCTACGCGCCTCGAGTTCGGTCTGCAGTCTGCACTCGGTACCTACACAAACAGTAATGATCCCAACTATTTTATCATTAGTCAGTTTTGTCATTAGAAATTATTTTCTAAAAAAGTACGATTTGCCCAGTGCCCGGCCCCCCTGTTTCTATTTCCGGCCCTCCTATTTCTATTGCCCAGTATACCGGCCGCCTTTCAAAGAACATGACGAGAAGAAAAAACCACATCGTTCAATGCAGTAGCGATCGTTTGAGTAATTCGCTAAAGTACACATCGGAAATAACAAGAGACAAACAATTAATATTATTACTAGATAAATTTCAAAGCTGGCAGGTGTACTAGTAGTATTTTGCAGGATAGCCAGTATACCGGCCTCCTAGTGTATACTAGGAGGCCGGTACACTGGGCAAGCACCCAGTAGATCCGGCCACCCGTTTCCATACAAAAAAAATCAACGTCATAAAAAAGCACATTTAGACGGCCGAGTACTAGACACAAAGTACTTTAAATTTAATAAAAATGGATAGCATTATACATTCTTCTATAGAATCCCTCTTTTAACAAAATGAGACAAAACATTATATCGAGCTCAGTCCCAGTTAACCGGCCCCCGGCCGATATACTGGAAACATGTGGTTTCGTTGTCTAGTTAGGCGGCCCCTTGATATTACTAAATATCTGCTTATTAAGCCATATCTAACATTAAAACAGTAATAAATAACAACATACCTTGAGAACAAACTAAATATTTACCTTTTAACGATGCCCTGAAGGACAATATTGACTATTTGGCAAGAGCTCTCCACTATTTTTTTTTATCTCCACTTGCGAAATCGACCCGGATGCGGGCTTCAACGTAAACACAAATTATAAAATATTACGTAACGTTTCGCTAGTGGCGTCCATACCATTCGATAGATCGATAACAGTGTTGCCAGGAAAATATCCAAATTGTTAAGAAATTGCCACGAATTTCTTATTTTATTCGAAAAACTGTTGGGGGGCCGGATAACTGGAGGCGGCCGGCTAACTAGGCATATTACCCTGTGTACATACTGACAAAATGCAAGTCAGCGTTTTGGAATTGGAGTTTTTAGATTTTAGGCATTCACAATGCTATTTTTATATTAAGATAAATATTTTAATAGAAAAGTTCAGACGGGTGAGTCGATTTTTTCTAGTATTTTCTATTAAAATATTTATCTTAATATATAATTTGTCACTAAAATCTGTGAAATAAAAAAATATTAAAAACACAACTGCCTGACAAAAACGAACTAAAAAGTTAAAAAACAAGAGTGTCATTGCAGTCGGGGGACCTCTATGATCAAAAATTGTTCCATGAAACGGTCCCCCGACTGCAATGACACTCTTATTATTTAACTTTTTAGTTCGTTTTTGTCATACAGTCGTGTTTTTAATATTTTTTTATTTATTTTTTTCCCACAAAATTTCGTAATACTAACTACTACTTTCGTAATAAAAACTAATCAACCTACCTAAAACTGTGTCAACAATATTTTTAAGACCGCAATTGTGGCAACAACAGAGATTCAAAGTTGAAAACTCCTTGGGGGGCTGGTATTAGGCATATTCACCCTACTATCTTATCTTCTTAATATATAAAATCGTAAACTGAATGACTGACTGACTGATCTATCAACGCACAGCCCAAACCGCTTGACCTAGAGACTTAAAATTTTGCACACAGATACCTTATACAGTGTAGGCATCCACTAAGGAAGGATTTTTGAAACTTCCATCGCTAAGGAGATGAAAGAAGGGATGAAAGTTTGTATGAAAGTCCCTCAGCTTTTAAGCTAGGATCTTCAAATTTTCTGTTTAGGCTGACGATTGAAAATTAATAAATACGGGTCTCAGCGTTTTTTAAAATTCTACCCCCAAAGGGGTCAAAAGGCGGATGAAGTTATGTATTGTAGAAAATCCTTCATTTTCGAAGTAAATATCGCTAAATTTATAATTTAGGCTTATGGATGGAAATCTAACGTAAGTTATGTATGACAAAATACTAAGTTTCATAGAATCACATAACTTATTAACTTGCGCACAATTTGGTTTTAGAAAAGGTAAATCCACGAGTCTAGCATGTTTTCACTTACTTCATCACATAACAAGTAATTTAAACTTAGGCAGTAAAACTGCGGCGATTTTTCTGGACATGAGCAAGGCCTTTGATTTCGTCTCTCACAGAATTTTGCTAAGCAAACTTGACAAATATGGAATCAGGGGTAATGCTCACTCTTGGTTGGAATCATACCTGAGTAATCGGGAACAATATGTAGAAATTTCCAAAATTTCTGGAAAAACAAAGACTATCTTCAGGTCTAATAGCCGTCCGAATAGGTGTGGAGTACCGCAAGGAAGCGTACTGGGTCCACTCCTATTCCTTATCTACATAAACGACCTACCATCAGCATGTAGTGCGCTAAGCATTCTATTCGCTGACGATACTACATTGATAATCAAGAGCAGAAACAGAGACGAACTTGCTGCTCTGGCGAAGGACAATCTGGAAAAAGTTGACAAATGGCTACAAGCCAACAACCTTCGCATAAATGTTGACAAAACTAAACTTATGACTTTTCAGGCTAGAAATAATAATGACATAAAATTGAACTTAGAGTATAATAATAAATACATTGAAGAAGTTGACAGTATTAAATTTTTAGGATTGACAGTGGATAAATTATGTAATTGGAAATGTCAGATTCAGACCCTAGTTAGCAAATTAGATAGATTTGTATATGCCTTAAAAAGAATAAAGCAAAGTGTATCTAGAGAAGCTGCTCTCATGGCATATCATGGCTACGTTTCCTCCTTATTACGGTATGGCATTATACTGTGGGGTAATTGTACGGATATTGTTCGTTTATTTAGACTCCAAAAAAATGCATAAGAGCGATATGTGGTGCGGGTTACTTAGATAGTTGCAAACCTTTATTCAGGGAACTAGGAATTCTGCCACTCCCCTGTCTGTACATTTTAGAAACTTGCCTATTTGTTAAGAAGCATCTGTACCTATTTAAAACTAATGATGACTATGGCCATAGAGGGAGAATAGGTGATAAATTACATATTCCATACCAAAGGCTGAAATTATATTCTAAAAATTCATATTGCATGGCCATTCGTATGTACAATAAACTCCCATCTGAATTGACAAGTTTAACGCTATTTAAATTTAAAGATAAATTAAAGAAATTATTATTGACGAAAAATTATTACTGTGTTTCTGATTTTTTAAGTGACAAATCAATTAAGTAAATAATTATGTTCTGTATTCCATTAATTCAATATTTGTGATGCATGAGAGTGTTTTTTTATGACTAAATTATTTTACTTTGACATTATATAATTATAATTATGACATAGCTGCAATTTGTAATGAATGATACTTGCCCTATGCTGTTTTTATTTGCTATCAAATAGCTATTAATAATATTTAATGTTCAAATATTTGCACGCTGTATACATACGGCAGCATGTAATGGCACATTTTATGTTTAAGACCTTTGTTTCACCACATGTTCGCAAATAAACAATTGATTTGATTTGATTTGATTTGATAACGCATGAAATGAATGAAAAGGGGTAAAAAAACCTTTAAATAGATATGGATGTCGTTATTGGTTTTTTTCTGGGATGACGATTGCAAAAATAACATTTATTTTGAAGTCCAACCCGGTGGACATGATTGGTGATTGATAAGGGGTGAAAATGGTGTTCAAATTTTGTATAGAAAAATATTATAACTAATTTTTATAACTCTCAAAGCTCGTTTACGTGATAAAAAGTATAGGTTCTTATTATGTAATATCTCAAAATATAATTCAAAGTTTTGTTCACCCTGGACTGATCAGAGAACATGACATTTATTCATAACAGCAAATAATTTAAAATCAAACAAAAATTTTCTAAATGCGGCCCAGTCTACACCGCTGCACTCGCAGGTGAGGTGCGGCGCGGGAGGGGCGCCGCTGCACTCGCACAGCGCTTCGTCTGCCGCACCCCCTCAAAAACCAGAAAATTCGATTAAGCAGCGCCTTAAGGGTGATTATGCCCTTAGAAATATACAACTTTCTCTATGGAACCACGTTGTCGCAAATGCATGGGTAGTTGTTGAGATTTTGATTTGTCGTTGAGAAGCAATCTACGCGTAACATCTCGATTATATCGCGGGTAAACATTTGTAGGTACATTGCGTTTGCGGGTTTATAAAATGTTGATATTTTATTTATTTTTCTGTAAAAGGTTCTATGCAACTAAGACAGACTCTGTGTGATGGACAAAAAAAAAACACAAAATTTTTCATGACTTATGCGACGGAAAATTCCACTTCAAATAGATTCAGAATCATAAGTCGACTATGCCCTGAAAGTTTTCGATAGGGTGCTTGCTACAAACATAACACCCTGTATATTTGGTGGCTGTGGCATAAGGTAAATAAAATATACAAGTGGGTAAAAAGCAATACATGTATATTTTTAAATATGATTAGGTATTTTATAATTTAAATTATAACTCTGATAACGCGAAAAAAATTCAGCTGTTCCATTACATTATAGGTCTAGTGTGTGTTGCGCTTTTTTATGGAATAGATGGATTTTATTGCTGCGATATCCGTGTTGGCCCCATAATAAAAGTTGCTTGTAATCGTGAGTGGAACCACCCCACTGCGGGAACCAAATGATTAAAATTTCACCGTGTATACTACATAACAATAAAAATGGTGCACAGTAAACAGTGGAACCACAATTATGGTGCAATCGACCGCCGCAATCACAACAGTAAAAAAAATATAGATAGAATCATTAGAAGCATTCGTCCTTCCTCCTCCCACCCGCCCTAGGCAGGCTTGTATCACTAAGATGCTTGAGCTGCCTAGAAGCAACACCAACTTCCTGCGTAACTCCTTCTCCGTTAAAGCCGCTCAGCTTTGGAACAAACTCCCGTCAAACATCCAGAATTGCCAGAACATCATAACTTTCAAATCAAAAGTCAAAGCTCACTTTCTATCACAATTGTCTCATTCATGATTCACGAGATAGTTAAAACAACCAGTTTTATATATTTATATTACATAGGTATATATTATTTTATGTATATGTATTATGTTATGTATGTATGTATTTATTCATATTTATATTTATTTAATTATGTTAAGTTTATACCTACTATAAAGTTTATTTATAAGTATATGTATGTGTATAAAATGATCTAGATTAAGTTTTATTTAGGATTTCACTTATCTCCATCTTACTATGCACTTTCTATTACCTGCTTACTTAAAAATCTCAAACAATGCTGGGTTGGCTGGAAGAGATCTCTTTTAGAGATAAGCCCACCTTTGTAAACAACTTTTATATTTACCTGTGTAATTATGTTACAAGTGCAATAAAGAATATATATATATAAGTAGACGAAGTCCAATTTGTATGTCGTCAACATACTCGAGGAAAATGCAAAATCTTGGTAAATACAGTGAATCGCTGCTGGGCTACTACGACGGGGTAATCAAATTCAATAATTTTTTTACTTAAATGGGTTCCAAATAAATTGCAGATTTTTGTCAGTTTTGTATAACCTAACGTGCTGCTGACTGTACAAAATATTATTGGACTGATAAAAAAAGGGACTTTGTTGCAAACGGCTCTTTTTGTGCTTGTGCATAATATTTTTTGTTCCCTACATTATTATGTTGTATTGTTGTCCAAATGAATTAGCATGACGTAATAATGTTTTGTAGGTAGGTGCTATTGTTTAAGTACCCTACCTACTTAATCTATTTTTAGCTTGCACTTTTTCTTATTTTAACGGAACTCATTTACTTTGA
The DNA here is from genome assembly GCA_950108535.1 of Agriphila straminella. Classification (NCBI taxonomy): domain Eukaryota; kingdom Metazoa; phylum Arthropoda; class Insecta; order Lepidoptera; family Crambidae; genus Agriphila; species Agriphila straminella. The sequence goes on along the minus strand of OX467306.1, from coordinate 3,400,159 downwards.
TTGACAGTTGCTATTCCATACATAGATTTTGTCAAAAAACCTTTAATAAAACCGCGCTAGTACCTATCCGTAAAAAGCATTTTATTTCAATGTTTAACTAAACTTTAGTTTTTAGGAAACATAGAGTAATAACTGAGAGTTAAAATGATAAATAAATAAAGAGAAGCTCTATAGTGATTATTTTTATTTGTGTGTATCGAGATATTGCAATTTTAAGTACCTAACATATAATATTATATTTACGTTTTTCTATTGTTTTCACAACATAATCACAATTTAATTATTTTTGTGAGGTCTTCATGTATGTTAATTTAAGAATTTGTACCAATGTTAATTTAAGAATTTAGGGTAGGCTTTAAATACGTTCGAGACCGTAGTAATTACAGCGGTTTACCTTGAACAGGTGTAGAGTTTAGATTTAAAGGACTCGAAAACGGTGGCTCGCTCACGGCCGGCGCGGGCGCAGCCTGAGGTCGCCGGTCGCCCTTGCTCACCACTAACGCGATTAAATTACATCTTGCACTTTGGAGGGCCTAGCCAATGTAACATTGGCAAATCTTCGTTATCGCTTCGCTTTCGAAACATGTATGGGATTGACATAAGGTTTCGTTAACAATCGAATTTTGAAACGTCAAATCCATACATGTTTCGAAGCGAAGCGATAACGAAAATTTGCAAATGTTACTTTGGCTAGGGGGGCTGATTCGGTAATTTTTTTTAGCATACGCAATAGTGCAGTCTAGAGATAGACAGACCTACCCACTTTCAAAGTTTTATTTCATCACACGTGAATTTTGCTCCAGTTATTACAGTTGCGCCGCATACAATTATGTCTAAAAGTATATTTTCACAAGATTTTAATTTTGATTATTGTATATTTTTCAAGATAAAAATGAGAAATATGCTTTTCAGCTAAAGCAAAACACTTCCCTGAAAATCTCTTGCTCCATATAAGTACCTAACTATTAACGCCGCACTAACTTAATAAATGCGGAAGTCCGTTTCATTGTTTGAACCTGATGGGTTCAGTAGTTGAAGAAGATTGTGATCATAAAGTTTGACATACTACAGAGAAGGACATGGGGAGGTACCTTTCATATCGAAAAGAGTATTGTTCCAGAGGGATAGCAAAAAATAAACTTGCCATGCAGACGAAGTCGCGGGTGGCCGCTAGTCCTACTTCCTACTATTATATTATAATAATTATTATAAATGTGAAAGTTTGTAGGATTGGATGTTTGTTCCACAATCATGCAAAAACTACTGAACGGATTTGGTTGAAATTTGGCACATAGATAGTAATTAATAGCCTAGATTAAAACATATTCCCAGAGGAGCGGGAACCACGCGGGTGAAACCGCGGGCGGCCGCTAGTAATATTATAAATGCGAAGGTCAGAGTGTTTGTTTGTTTGTTCCGCCTTCACGTCTTAACTACTGAAATTTTGAATGTCACGTTGTCTGGGGTACAGAAAAGGACATGGCGCCAAAAACTCCAAATAACAAATCAGTTGGCAGGTTGGCACGAGAGGCGGCAAATGGGGCCGATGATGGTAGAAGATTGGGACTTTTCGGATTCTAGGACGCCTAAAAAGTACTCTGACTATTTATGTGGCGTACAAAAGTGATTATCCCCATATGGACAGGCCTAGCGTTATTTGTAAAATATCAAGTCGATGTCCAAAACAGGTTGTTTACCTGCGAAATGCCATTAACTTCTCTAATGCATTACCGCAGTTATGTGCAACGAAGATTACTTACTATATGTACTTGATATTCTAAGTCGCTAAGGTCAACGAACCATTCATTTTGAGTTCTGAAAGTGGTAAGGTGAAGCATTTTTGATTTTGACGCAGACATTGAGTATAGGGACCTACATATTATAGCGCTGTTCTAAGTATATTGTCAATTTAAGTATAATTTGAAGAATATTGTTTTACAAAAAGACGAAATAATTCAGAGATTTTTTTGTCTTTTTCGGAAAAGTTGTAGAAACGTTGTTTTGCTGTTTATGATGTCGATAATCTTGTCCTGCGAGGTATTAGTCAGAAAATCAGAATCCATAATGACTTTATGTTTACGCCAAGTGATTTACGAAACCACCACAATTTTTTATGTTTTTCTTTAACAATAATTTTATTATTTTGCAACAGTCTGCAATTTTGCCGTCTGTCGCTTGTTGTTTCAACAACATTTTTCGTTCTCGTGACGATATTACGCAAAAAAACAAGTCTTGTGATAATAATCGTTTTTAATGGCAGTGTCACTTGGACAATAGAGGAAAACCTGCTTAATCATTTAACTCGTGTATCATTATGGTGGTACGCAGGTTGGAAAAATACGTGGAATCATCTAAGTTTTATAAGCTCATTACACAGTTTTATATTCACACAATCTCATCACCTTGCTTACAAACATTGACTCTATGAACTTAAGTCACTGCCGAATGTGACTGTGCAGAAGAAAATGATTTTCACAATAAGTTCTGTCTATAACAGTTAAATAATAAAAACAAAAATAGAATTTGAGAGCATAGGTATATTTTATTTAACTTAAAGTTGCATATATATTGACGATGCATTGCATCATTGCAGTTGGAACCTTGGAACACAAGTGAAATATTTAAGAATGTATTGCCAAACAAATACAAAAGTAGTTTACTTGTGTATTTTAAATATTGACTTCCGTTCTCGTCTCGGCAATGTTGTGGCCGTTCAAATTGACTTTTTATTTATGTTCGCCAATGCAACTTGCTGTAACAACAACATAAAAAGGTAAACATTACATTACAATATTTACAAAAAAAAACAGTTAACTACTACAAAGCTTCGCTTGATTCGTTGCAAACGCCTTCCTACCATTTTTTTTTCAGAAATAAGATCTTAGAATGCAGTGGCATGGCAGTCGCAGTGTAAGATAAAGAACCTGTATAGTGTTTTTTTATCTGATTGCTTAATAAAGGTTTCGCAAAAGTTTTTACGAATATTTCGACCTATGTTTCATAGAGAAATTTGTTCAGTAATAATGGACGAACACATCCTGAAAGTTTCGTCATGTAATCACACTCTAAACAAACACTGCTTTACTCTAGCCTGGGTACACACACAGTAAGAGCTAATATAATTATTACATACCGGGTGTAACAAGACCTTCAACGAAGCCGAGGTCTACGTATTCTGCCCATCATCAGGACCATTTCTGTTCAAAATTATTGCTGGGACTCGATTTTAATTTGTCGTGTTAAAAAAATTATGCATACATTACAACGCAATGTAACGCGTACAAAAGACCGTGCCTGCGAGTGAATGCTAAACAGTTGCGTGCGGCCGAGTTGAAAGACAACGTTTATGTGCGTATGGTCATGAAATACATTGAGTGATGACGTTTTGAAGCCATTGTTTTTTACGAAATACATAAAATTTTGATAATGTTTCTGTAGACAAAAATTAGGAAATAACGAATTATTTCATAAAAATTTTGAAAAAAAAATTTTGACTTCGACCTTCAATAACTTCGTAGCTATTGGTTTCCCAGGTATAGTCTAAAAGGCAAAAATGATCCTGATGATGGGCAAAATGCGTGGACTTCGGCTTCGTTGAGGTATTGTTACACCCGTTATAATACATATAACTACTGTGTTAGGTATGCTATACTATAACTCTTATGACAGTTAGATACCTTAACTCCTTCCTAGGTGGGGTTTGTCTATAATCTAAATCGATCTTAACTTAAAATAAACCTTTTGTATTGAGCTTAATGACGTTACACTATATAAGTACTCCAGTATACACGTATGTATGTTTATAGTTTAAGTATTATCTGATTTCGGTTGGGCCCATTCTTGGGCCTTTCGTAACATTAATAATGGTAGCCCGACTTCAAGGCACAACGTTACAAATAAACGAGTGCAAGTAATGGAATGGAAAGCTACCGGCGAAGGTAGATAGTGCCCCTTAGGTAAATACCTAAGAATAAATATTCTTGCAACTGTTTAGCATTGGTCCTGCAATATCATCATAAAATTAATTTATTCATTGCAGGACCTCGTGGTCGTAATTCATAATTTATTTTTTGTTCCCGTGAGAGGTGTGGAATCAGGCGGTTCGCAGTTACCGTTTTCATAGGTAAACCTATACTGCGCATTTTTGGTCCATAAAGGTTTAGATTTGATGTTATTATTTCTTGGTTATTATATTCACATTTACAACATCAATAAGGGCTTAAAATTTGCCCGACGCGACGGCTCTATACAGCTAATGTTCTTGAAATGAGCAGGTGTACATAATAAAAAAGCTTTTAACAATGAGGTTAACTGAATGTTAATTGCTTTTAAATAGTGACCTCTATTTAACTAACAGTTACTGATCTGCGAAACTGCCTAACGAAAATGTATTTAATTATATAATGTGTTACAGATTAACTAGTAGGTACTGTAATCATGTTGTGTGTCATGATGATGTCCTCTTATCCCTTATCAGGGACATAGGGCTCTCAGAAGGGACCTCCACTTCTTCCGATCTCTTTCTTTTCCATAGTGGTAGTATAAGACTTAATTGACGTCTCTGAGTACGGCAGTTAGACCCTGTTTCGGGATGTGGTTGTCAGTACCCTTAGCACGAACAGCTATCGAAAAAAATTACGCGCGTAAAAACATTCGATAGAGTAATTTAGTATGGGAAATTTGTACAGCGCCATCTATCGTTGTAAAGCGAAATTAATTTTTTCATAGATAATACTCTATCGAGTAGTTTTACGCGCGTTATTTTTCTCGACAGCTGTTCGTGCTACGGACGTAACATAAGTTCAAAGTTTATAGCTGAACATACTTATCTGAATTAAGATCGTTTATAATTAATAATTAATATCCTTATTATATATAAGTAAACCACTTTTATTATCATAATTAAAAAACTCCTGGCTTCTTTAGACTTAAATAAGTAACTTTTGTTATATAAGTACCTAATAGCTAAGTTAGATAATAATTAATAAACTATTATTTAAGATGAGATGAGTTAAAAAGTCATAATGACCACAAAAACTAGAAAAAAAAAGACCGAAACCTATTTTTACCACAGATAATATATAATAATACTATAAACTTTTTACTAACCCCACCACAAAAATTCTTAGAATGATCTAAGTGCAAAAACTTATGAGTTTTTGTGAATTGATCACAGAACAAGAAAAGTTACCTAATGCACAAAATTAAAAAATAAAACAAAAACATAAAATTAAGATACTTAATTACTTTGACCGTTACCTACCTACCTTTAATTTAGTATAAAAGTAAAAAGCAGTGTTTTTCTGTTTCGGTTTCAAACTTCTAAGAACGTTGATACCGAGCAAACTGATACTTTCCTCGATTCCTCCATATAACTATAGGTACTTAAGGCGAGGCCAGTTCACGAAATTTACTCTTTCACTATGTCTTTAGAATAAGGTTGAATATTGCATAACTTTAATGGACGCTTCGCCACAAATTTGACGAATTTTAGTACATTTTTATTGATTTCTGAAATACTGGATCCTTTATTAAAAATGTACTCGGTTATTGTGTTAGATCGAAAAAAATCCTTTTTGCATAAAAAATCATATCACTGTCGTTGAAAATTACGAAATCTGACGATTTGAAATTTATTTTTATAAGTTTTTATGGTGTTATTCAGGATTTTTTTACAGAGTTACCATGCCATTTTTCAATATTCTGTTCGGTTACTTTGCTTCTTTGTTTCTTTTTCAGTCTACAGTAATTTTTGTGAAGTAGAATTTTACATCAGTTCTTCACATTGGAAGTTCAAAAATCAGACTTTTCATCAGATCGTGAACTGGCCTCGCCTTAAATCACGGTAGGTACGAGTAATAAATACTAATTACCGTGCTTAAATCCTACTATTAAAAAGTTGTGTGTGTGTGTGTGTTTGTGTTTGTTACCTCACGCCTTATATAGGACACTTTCGAGGTTATTGGCATACATAACAAAATTTTGATGTAAAAATGGAAGTCGTCTATTAAGGGGGTTGTATTACCGAAAGTGGCGCCCTCAGAGGTTTTTATTTAATAAGTTATTAATAGAAAAAGATTTTAACAATGTTTATCGTGGAGATTCTAGGGCCCATGGTCTAGTATTTTTCAGAAGGTATCACTACATGCCCTCGTAGTCATTCGTAGAAGTAGATAGCAAATGGTACCACCTTAAGTTCAAGCATAACAAACTGACAGTCTTTTGAGTAGGTTACACGAAGAACCCGTAATTTAGTCTATTGTTAGTCAGGCTAATTGAACAGACTGTCATTAGGGTACTATCGACAACACTTCCGCTTTACCACTTCTAAGGTTACAATCGCTTGCACGCAGCGCCCCGTCATCAGCAGTAACAACATTGATTTTCTGCAGTGTGGTGAAGCACGTAAGTTGCCGATCGTACACGCTAGTACTATCATTTATTCTGTGATCGTACTTACTATGTACCTAGGTTAGGTATTAACTTGATGGAGTTTTCCATAGCTATGCACGGCCTGCCACACCGATTCACTGGAGCGTATTATGAAGGAGCATAATTCAATCAACGTGACTGACGACACTTATCGTATTACTATGCAACGCTTTCCTGATACATAGCAATGCAATATGCAACTCGATATTTCTTGCATAAAATGACACTTATACACTTTGTTTTGATATTTTATTGCATAGATAGAAACAATGTGCAAACAATATATTTTTTGGGATTATTACAATTTTATTGTTTAAGGCGGTTGTATGACCGAAAGTGGCGCCCTCAGAGGTTTTATTTAATAAGTTATTAATAGAAAAAGATTTTAATAATGTTAATCGTGGAGATTTTAGGGCCCATGGTCTAGTATTTTTAGAAGGTATCACTACATGCCCTCGTAGTCATTCGTAGAAGTAGATAGCAAATGTGTCAAAAACGGCCACTTTTAGCAGTTTTGCTATCTACTTCTAGCAGTGACTATGAGGGAATGTAACGGTACCGTCTAAAAATACTAGACTGTGGGCCCTAAAATCTCCACGATAAACATTTTTAAAATTGTGTATTAGAATTATAATATTAAATATAATTCACCGCGGCGCCACTTTCGCTCAGGGTACCACCTTAAGTTCAAGCATAACAAACTGACAGTCTTTTGAGTAGGTTACACGAAGAACCCGTAATTTAGTCTATTGTTAGTCAGGCTAATTGAACAGACTGTCATTAGGGTACTATCGACAACACTTCCGCTTTACCACTCCTAAGGTTACAATCGCTTGCACGCAGCGCCCCGTCATCAGTAGTAACATCATGCGATTTTCTGCAGTGTGGTGAAGCACGTAAGTTGCCGATCGTACACGCTAGTACTATCATTTATTCTGTGATCGTACTTACTATGTACCTAGGTTAGGTATTAACTTGATGGAGTTTTCCATAGCTATGCATGGCCTGCCACACCGATTCACTGGAGCGTATTATGAAGGAGCATAATTCAATCAACGTGACTGACGACACTTACTGTATTACTATGCAATGCTTTCCTGATACATAGCAATGCAATATGCAACTCGATATTTCTTGCATAAAATGAAAGTTACACTTTGTTTTGATATTTTATTGCTAAGATAGAAACAATGTGCAAATAATATTTTTTTGGGATTATTACAATTTTATTGTTTAACGAATGACAGGCTTCTTACTTAGTAATCTAAGGGATATTTGTTTCAGTTAACTACCTATTAAAAAAATCAATACGCCTATTAGCATAGTTTACATATTTAGTACTACTTACCTACGTCCTACAGGTCTTTGTTTGTGTAAAAGTATCTCAGACCAAAAACACAGTTTTCAAATCTTATGGTAGCAAGATTAATGAAAAGCTATTATTTTTTGTAAATTGTGTGCCGTCTACCTGCGTTCTTTTAAAAATGGGTGATATTGACTGACATGGAATTGTTAATAAGTTTGGTTGAAAATAGGCCTGTACTGTAAAAAAAAATAGTTTCATCTTCTTCCAACTGCGTAAAAAGAGTATGAAATGCACCATATTCTTCCCTTTCCAATAATATAGGATGCACCCACGATGACCTTTTACGTTTTTCTATTTCTTTTAGTTTCTTCTTGTACAAATAGTAGGCCAATACGAGTTTTTTTTTCTTATTATTCGACATTTCACACGTGTGTAATCTCTGACTACCAGTTCAAAACTAACGCATATAGACGGCAGTCCAAGGTAACATTCATCCGGTAAAAAAAATATATGTATACAAGGATAGCCGTTTATTGACGGTCCGTTCCGTTTTCCGGTGAAAAAAACGGACGTCTACAAGCGCTCTAAGGGCGTTTGTCCATCCGTTATCGAGAAAAAGAGATACATAAGGGTTTTTTTTAATAAAAATTATTATAATAATTATGCAATCTAGGTTATCAAGTGGACCACGCAATTTACCTACGTGTATAAATTGTTAAATAATTTACATTATCAGAGATAATTATAAAAATGCACATGAAAAATGGAGAGGTACCTAACAAACAACCTATTTTTTTTAATTAAAATACCTACTTACTTATTATTTTTTACTTATTTTGCCTACCTTTTTATATCAAAAATATGTAAAGGTTAAATTGTTGAAAAAGGAAATCACGTTTTGGTTTATATTATTTGTAACTTGAACCGGAAAATCTACTTCTCGGCATAAATAACTTTTAAGTACTTAAGTATTATTTTACATATCGGTCTTTTGTAGGGGACGCCGATATGATGTTGATGAACTACTTATATAGGTATTTCAATTTATACTAGCGACCCGACCTTGCTTCGCTTCGATTCCTTCTTTTTTTTAATTGCAACCTTCCAACAACTACCAAAAAGAAAACAAATACCTACCTACCCAGTCGTCCGTCACCTCCATTCGCTAAAAAAGTCTGATTATGTCGCGTTATATAGGTACCTAAACCTTTTTCATGGATAACTCATCTCGTACATCATTTTGTACAAAAACACATATTTTATCATGTTTACTTTGTGCAAAATAAACACCCAGTTTGTAAGTGGGACGATATATTTGAGGTGCCATTTTTGAGATTCTGACCGGACATCTACTAGGGTAGGTATTCTTGATCGAAGTAAAATATTCGTAAATCCGAGGGCAACAAATGTCCTGTAATAAATCGATTTTTGTAAAACCAATTAATAGGTAAATATTAATAATGTATTTTTGTAATATCAAGAGTTAATATCTAAAATGACGTCATCATAAGAAATACTGTTTTGTAATTTCAAGAGTTTATTAGTAATATCAGAAATGATGACGTCATAGAATCTGTTTGGTAGTTTTGAGAGTTTATTACTTACTAAAGCACTCCTAGTACATTTTTTATTAAAATATAAGTGCTCAATATACAACGTGTTACAAATAAACCCCTAATGATGAATATGGTAGATAGGGACCATCACACTCCCAGCAAACATTTTAAGTATTTTTGTCCAAGACTAAAGAATATATTACCAATTCACGTAAAAATAACGTCCCACGCACCATTTTTTTTCACTTCTAACACACTTTAACTGCTACGTCGAAATATATAGCAATTAAAACGTGATTTTTACTTAATCTGGTAGAGGACTTTAAAGTTGAAATTTAGTCGAAATAAGTGGTAGAATTGACGGTTGAAACCTTGACCAATAAGTCATGAATACTTGTACGTGCTTGCTTGGTATTTACTACGTAATTATTTCTTATTCAGCGATTAGGTCATCGATTTTAAGTCGAATTTGATACTAATTTTGAAGGAAATTTTACCAATAGTAAATACCAAAATGCGAAAATCGAGTGAAAAATACTTGTAAAGTATTTGCAATACCGTTAGGTTATATCGTGATAACTTATAAGTCAGACTTACGTAAAATAACTACTAGAGATACCTATAGGTCGATATATAGGTTAAAAGAACATTTTAGTCGAACCGCCATTTTATTTTAATAATCCGAAGAAACGATATTTCAAATCGCAGATTTTTTGTTGTTATTTCTCGGATAATATCGTTAAACGGCACCTCTACTATCTAATATTCAGATAGTTAGTTGGGTTTATGTATCTAAATACTGCAAAGGCAAGATGAAATATTAAACTATTGATAAAATAAAAAAAATCATCTGGACTTGACAAAATTGAATGTTTTAATATATTTGAAGCCCATCAGCAGATTTCAACGTTAAATCAACATAATGCGCGAAAAAATTTTCATCGCAGAAGATTTCGTCATAATATCGCGTTGTAATGAGCGCCAAAACTTGGAAACTTGTAAAGCCGCCATTATTATTCTATCGATACAGAGTTTAGCTTTTTAGTTAGACATTTTGTTTTGGAGTAAAAATACAATATTATTGTCTCTTTTACTCTTCATCGCAAACGATATAAACATCACCTAAATATGTAATTAAATTGTAAAAAACACGTGCGATCTACGTTTAAAAGAGGTAAATGATTACCAAATTAGTAATTGCAACTACAAGGCACGTCGTGGTGACGTAGAGTTTACGTGGAAAGTATGACCTATCTGTTGACCTGCTGGTTGCAATCACTAAAATTACGTGGAATAAACGTCACTGGCACGTGCTTTTTTTCCCCCACTTAGGGTGATTCCACGTCGACTCTACGTCGATTCTAGGTATCTTATTTTGGTCACCGTAAAAATTGCAACCTAAAATTGGTATTTTTATTGTAATTTTGACCTAAAATGTTTGCTGGGCTATGGGAACTATTTATAGGTATATTCTTCAATTATTTCTAAAAGCCCCACCCGACTTCATAATACGTGAAGGGATGTATTTAATAGCAATTTAAATTTGATGAAACCAGCTATAAAATTGTATATCATCACTTTAAAATAATGATAGATCTATTTTAATTTAATACTATCACTACAAAAATCACACATTTTTTTACACATTTATCTAACACATAATGTTTTAAAATATGCCTTTATTTAGGAAATAGGCGGTTAATAGCATGATATTAATGTATCACTTAATATCATGCTATTAACCGTGTGTGTGTTTAGGAATATATTCAACTAAAATATGGAACATGAAAATGGTAATTGTTCAATCATATTTACCTGTGAAATGAGTGTTTATTTGGGTTATTGTCGTAAGTAACATTACAATTCAACACAGAACACGACATTATTATTTATTTATATAGTAAAGTTATAAAAGCCAAATCGACCCGATCGCGCAAATCAAACCAGGTTCTGCTGTCATTTTCTTTTGACTCTTTCTCGCACATCGCATAAGCCGTAAGAATCGGTTTCTCACTCTCGCCATAGTCCGTCTATTCGAGAGGATATTAAGTTTATGGTTTTAAGTCGGTTAATAAAGAAGTTTAAAAACCGTAAAATGGGGTGAATAGGGTTCCTGGGGTTAATAGGGTGACAGCCGAGTATTTTATTTCAACAGACTATAAAAGTCTGCCTATTTTGATAAATGCGCAATGGTAATACTTTTTTAAAATGCAAAAAAATATTTTTGTACTGGTAATAGCAATATTGCTCTCACCATAGACAAAATAAAGTATAAATAAGTTTATGCTTGAAATACGACGTCGCACTGGTACGTTTTTTGATCTCCCAAAAGTTTATAGATTCTATTGACCCCAACCCGGGGTTTATCGGGTTTAGCAGCATTTTGGGATGTTTAGGCCCAGCAGTGAACATTAAAAATGACTGTGGTGATGATGGTGATTAAACAAAAAATTTAGTTTAAGACCATGGGCGTATCTAGAGATATTTTCCAGGGATGGCCTGGCCTCCAGTTTTGCATAAAATAAAAAGCATAAAAAAGCAACAAAATTAATATCATCTGCCTAAGCATGACCGGAGGAGCGCGATATAATTAAAGTAAGTATAGCAATTTATAAGATACTTTTATAAAACGCTAAGTATAAGTATTATATCACGCGATAACTGCGTCATACCGTGTTTCGGTGGTATTGATTAGGTGCAGGTGAGCTGGAATTTTTAAAACGCAAAAAAACTAAACTTAAAACAAAAATACCCACCTCTTATTGGTTTATTATTATAAACTTTGTGGAATAACTATTATTCGAAATTTCCCGGTCATATAATTGTCAATTCCGCGACCGAGCGTTGTTTTGCCGATGATGATCATTCCGAAGCGATGACTATTTTAAAGTTGAGTTAACGCATTATGTATGAAATTTTAATGTACAGAATGTACGAAAAATTGCCAAAATTTCTCGGCTTTAGCTTAAACAGATCTCACATATTTTTTTTATGTGCAGGGGAAAAAATCTGAATGCACACCTAGAAGATTAATTACTTACTTACTTATAAAACGTGTTTATTTTTATTATATCTCAGGACGTGACCCTGAGGGTCATAACTCTAGGATATTAATGAATCGAATAGCATAGGAAATATTTTTCAATTTAACATTATTTTTAATTTATTCAAACAAAATAATACTCATAAACCTAATATCCACTCGAATATTAAATTTATGATAATACTACCTATATGCAAAAAACCTCAACGTTACATTTCCGTACCTATCTCTAAATATGAAATAAGTCATCAATGAAAATCTTAGTAGTAAGTAGTAAGTATTTGTCAATGAAAGCTAAACCTCATCTTTACGTTTGTGATAGAAAAGTGTGTGTATGCAAAAATAAAGAATCGTCTTATGACGATTTTACTCAAGTTTTACCCTTGTGGGTAAAACTTTTGAAGTAATTTAATTAAGATTGATATTATCTCAAAAACTATGCATTTTGGACCACATGTTCTAGGAGTTGTTTTTACCTACTTATAGACTTATTATGACCTATAGAATATAACCTCAGAGTAATGTTATATAAAAAAATACAGGTTGTAAGTAGGTACTTATAAATAAATAAAAATACAAACCTTTATTAGGAATTTCTCAGCAAAACCATTTTTCTTATACACTGACCAATATAATTTGTACTATTTTACTGTAGATCGTCATTTTTTTTATTTATTGAAACCAAAAAAATAATACGCAACAACAAATAAATTGCCAAAAGTTGAAGTCGCGAAGTTCGAAATTTGATTCAGCACGAACGGCTCGGATATTTTCGATCCGCACGGATGCCGAGTTCGCGTACGCTCGGAAACACGGCTAGTTCACTACTCGCGAACTCACGCGGCGGGCGGAACAACATTTTCTTTTCATTGATGACTGGGTATGGGTAGGTACAGCGCCATGCACTCACCTTGATTTTCAGACTGCCCACAAAATTCGGGTCGTTTAAGTTTAATTACGCATGAGGAGCTCGATGGTGCAGTGGTTTAGCGCCTGACCCAGCAATTGCGAAGGTTAAACAACTTTCGCAAGGGTCGGCCATGGGATGGGTTACCAAAAATGTATTATCTTGAGGCTCCTCCGTGTTTCGGAATGCACGTTAAGCCGTTGGTCCTTGGTGCATTTGCAGTCGATACGCATTGGGCCCGCGTGGTGGAGTGGTGGGTTATGGGCCATCTTCTTTATCCACCCATAAGGAAAGCCTGATGTGCCCCAGCAATGGGAACTTTAAAAATGGCTGATCACATGTCATAACGAACCTACATTCAGTGTTCAACCAAAGTCAATTTCGCTAATAACGTTATCTACTATATGTGACTCAAGACAAAAAGTTATTAGGTAGGTATAAAGTCTTAAAACTAAAATGTTCGGATTTGGTTTTTTGATGGCATTTTATTACATTACTTTTTTTGACAAGATGACGTCAAAACGCACTCCTCATGCGCACGATTGTTATTTTACCAATGTAGCATAGAATCTTCTGAAATACGATTTGGATATACTCAACAAAAAGTGTTTGAAACATTAAAGTTATAAAAACTATGTTTTACTAAAATATCAGCGCGTATATAATAAATCATTTTTACCGATACTGCTGACACTATTTATTAAATTTTGAGCTCATATTTGATTTGGTTTTTGCATTTACTGACGTTTCTGCACCTTTGTAGGTACTCAATAATCAATTCGTAAAATTAATTTATTTAAAAATCACCGCTGTCTAACGCGTTGATGTCTTTTGTTCGCACGCACTAAACGCATATTTTTGATAAACTGATTCTTGATTCGTGGTCCCACTACTACTTAAATAAATTACTTATATTTTTTGGTACTATATGGTTGGAAAAAACACTTTCCGAGGCAAACTATTGCTGACCTAATAGCTAAAAGTAATTTCTTCCAAGCAACTTTGAGATGCAAGGTAGGCAAAAGAGAGACTAAAATATTTTTCTTGTTTATATTATTTAGCAGTTTAGTTAATCTAGAATAGTTATTCTACATAATTTATACGGGTATGCATTACAATGCCGAAGTAGAAAAGACCGAATTTCACAAGACCTATGGACGAAAGACCGAAAATAATTAAAAGGCCGAATGGTTGTTTGGCCGAAAGTTTAAAATCCCGAAAGGACATTTTACCTAAAATACTAAAACCCGAAGCTTTAAAAACAGAGGGTTAATATTAGTTCTGTACCCCGAACTACTTAATACCCAATTAGTCAAAAACAACAAGCTATCATAATTAAAAATGGCCGTATAGGTAGCGTAGCGACGAGCATGTTAGGTTGACATGAACCCAGCGCGCGAGCCGAGCGAGCGAAGCGAGCGTGCTGAGGTAGCGGCCCGGCCGGCGAAGCGCCAGAAAAAAAACTATTTCAAACTCGAATGGTGGATTTGTCAAAATAATGACCATTTTACAAGCATTTTTGAGTAAAACAAATTAACCGCAACGCCTACTTTTATAAATGTATGTGTTTGTGTAGATAGAGTAACTTTTAAGAGGATTGTCAAGAAACGGTCTCCATACAAACGGCGATAACGTTTCCCACCCTCTAAACCTTAACCTACAGTAATTAATTTTTGGTATTTTTTTGAAATGCCTAAATACTAGGGCTGTACGTTTTGATTTTTTAAATATCTATAATAGATTTCGAAATATTTGCATTTTAGTGATTTCATACAAAACACAGAAGTACCAATATTTTCAAATCTACAATGAATATTTTAAAAATCAACACGTACAGCCAGTTTTTAGG
Source organism: Agriphila straminella (assembly GCA_950108535.1). NCBI lineage: Eukaryota > Metazoa > Arthropoda > Insecta > Lepidoptera > Crambidae > Agriphila > Agriphila straminella. The sequence goes on along the minus strand of OX467306.1, from coordinate 3,385,066 downwards.
CATTTCAAAAATATACCAAAAATTCATTGCTGTAGGTTAAGGTTTAGAGGGTGGGAAACGTTATCGCCGTTTGTATGGAGACCGTTTGCTTGACAATCCTCTTAAGTATCAACATTTTATCTTTCGGGGTTTTAAACTTTCGGGATTACGAACTTTCGGGATTTCGAACTTTCGGTCATTTGATAATCGATCTTTCAAGTTTCGGTCTATCGGATATCGACATTTAGGATGTTCGGTATTTTGAAAATAGGTGTTTTATGCGTCGATATTTCGGTCGTAGGTGTAAGTATTATGAATTTTCGGCATTGTAATGCAATACCCAATTTATACAGAATTCTATTCATTAGGTAGGTATTTTATTTGAATCATCTAGGAAGGAAATAATAATTCTCGGCTATAATGATATTACCAAAAAAATGGGCCAGGCCAGGATGCGCGGTAAGTAACGATCGAGTGGAAAAGCATGACGACATCATCACAATAGTACTTAGTACGTATAGTACAACATTCAAGAGGATGAAAATTCACTGTGTACTTTTTTATATAATTAGTATTAATCTGGATAATACTATGTTAACTGAGCAATGGGTAATTTATTTATTGTAATGAAGAAGCTGAAATTGCGCCATTCTATGGTAAGTCCACCGATAGTAAAAGCTTTCTATTAAATCAGCGGCTATTGCTCTGGCACTAAAAGCCGTCGACTGTTACTTATTAACTAGCCGGTTCGATTTACTTCCTAGGTAGGTAGGACAGGGCTTACACACCACAGTGCTTTGCCAGTAAAATAATAAATTATTTTATAGGCACCAAGTTACATCTCTAAATGTGACGTTACATTAAATTACGATAGTGCCACGGCACGAGCTTGGTGGCGCATTAGAGCCTGGCACAGCGATTGCGGAGGTTAAGCAACTTTCGCAAGGGTCTGTCATGGGATGGGTGACCAAAGTTTATTATCTCGAGGTCCTCCGTAGTGCTTCGGATGGTACGTTAAGCCGTTGGTCTCGGCTGCATTTGCAGTCGTTAACTATACCAATCCGCATCGGGCCTACGTGGTGGGTTATGACCTATCCTCCATACGCATAAGGAAGGAATGTGCCCGCTGGGGCCATTTTTGATGGCTGAAATCGAGTGCCATGGGAAGATCGTTTCCTGAAACACTAATATTTTAACCATTACACTATTGTTTTATACCGGTGGTAGTGTAGGGAGAGAAAACTCATCCAAGGCACTACCTGGTTAGTGCCATACCGTAGTGTCTAGGGAGGAAAAGGCTAATAATCATCATACAGATGATGATGATGATCATGACGCCGTGTGGCGTCCGGCAGAGTTGAATAGCATAGCACCAACCCCCACTTTGAAGTGTCGTAAGAGGCGACTATGATATGAGCTATAGGGTTTCCTAGGATGACGGTGCCGTCATATTACGGCCGTAATTTAGCGGCGTAGAACGTTTTCTATGTAAACAATACAGCACGATTTCTGACGTTACGGTGTCGCCGTATTGTTTACATAGACAACATTCAACGCCGCTATATTACGGCCGTAATATGACGGCACCGCTATCCTAGGAAACCCTAGCTCCCCTTGGCCACGACATCAGCGCGCGCACGTCCTGTGTCTCACCACACAGGACGTGCGCGCGGTGATGTCGTGGCCACTCCTGGCCGAGGGGCTACTACAATACTTTGACCCTGGTACAGTAGTGGACTGTGGTAAAGTACTTAGTTATGAATAATAGTTCAGTAAAATTACGGGAGCTAGTATGACAAAATTGAAATAATAGGTAGGTATGCAAAAGCGGCATATATCTAACTACAACTAGCTTACGGGAGCTAGTAGGTATGACAAAATTGAAATAATTTAAACTTTTTTTTTTGATCGTTAGATTAAAGGCTCTAGCTGTCATTTTGTAAATGAATCCAACAAATTTACACTTATTTATTTATTTACTAATTGCTTACTACATACTTTCTTTACTTTTTGCTTGATATGCAATATAATTTGATATTGAATGTAAAAGAACAAGAAAAAGTAGCAACGCTGTATTTTTTGTATTCGTAAATAGGATATAGGAATAAGTAAATATTGTGTTTCATAATCACATCAAAGTTTGTTATGCAAAAATACAGGTTATCGAATTCGTAATTTTACTGGCATTGACTAAATTAAATATATCATGAATGGCGGGAGCTTAAAAAGCGGTTGTGCTTTCGGAAACTAATTTGCAGGAGATGATTGATAGCAAATAGGAGACGAATTGAGCCTTGATGCCATCCATTACCGTCGCTCACCTCCTTGACATCTACCCATTCGGATTCGGTTGCTTCCTGCTATCTGAATAAAATCGTGTGGATCTATATAATTTTATTCGGTATTAAAGGTTTGCTCTACCCATTTTCCTTTTCTCGTTTGTACCATTACAAAATGGTACCAACGAGAAAAGGAAAATGGTACGTTTAGTTAGGACTTTTTTCTAGATTCACAACAATCTAGAATAACTAAACGTTGCCTTTCAACTTGGTCAGATACCTAATTTGTTTTTTTTTTGTTTTTAATAGGTGTTACCTTATGTAAAAAATCAAGACACCAACAAGGTGCTTAAGGGCACCATGTCGGTGTCATCGAATTTACAACTGAACACTTCGCCCCAACCCAATAATTCTAATTGAGCTCAATCTGATGCCTTCAAACGTAGAAATAAACATTCTCGTTTAATAATGAAAATTAAGGCTAAATGCCAAGGTGCGATTAAATCATTGAGAATTAATAAAGGACATGATAATAATTGGGTAGTATTAAACAGCGAATTATATAGATTCAGATTTAAGTTGTCAAAAATAGAGCGTAGGTACTGAAATACTTAGTGGGCTGAGGGCGAGATAGGTAAATCTATATAGCAAATAATTTTCTATTTTAAAGACAACGCAATGGCTCACATTAGGTATATAATTAACTATTCGCATTTATATTTCATTTCAAGAGTGTTGAAATGAAATATAAATGCTCTACTTATATTACCCAATCGAGGTGTTTGAAATATCATGTTGGGCAATCGAAATCAAAAACTCACAAGAAACTAAAACAAAATAAAAAATTAGCTTAGTAGTTGGTGAACGTCGTCACCTAAACTGTTTATTATTATCTCGATGATTTATTATTACTTACCTAACCTACATAAAGAAAAAGTTATTTGAATCAGGTTTATTTTCTCTCTATATTGTTAAAAGGCTTCTGGGGTTTATTATTTTATTACTTAGCATTATATATCTAAAACATGTATCTAAAAGCTCACAAACAAACGGCGTTATATAAACTTTTTGAAGTTCAATGTAAGTTTTTCTTTTCCATAGGGTTCAAACCATAAACTATAAGTATAAATAAGTTTATGGTTTAAACGTGCACACCTACGTATTACTTATACTTTACTCTATCAATGACGATTTGATTGATTAACTTTTCCTGAAACAAGTAGTTCTCACTACTTTATACTTACTTGTCGGCGCATCCGCTAATTATTCCTGCTGACAGCGCCGTCTATTAGTTGATTCCATAGACTAACTAACGAACACCAAGCACTGAACAGGCGGCCATCTTGTAACAGTGTAAAAGTCAGCAGGGTTGCGTTCAGTACCCTTAGCACGAACAGCTATCGAAAAAAATAACGCGCGTAAAATTACTCGATAGAGAATTATCTATGGAAATTTTAATTTCGGTATTCGGCGGTAGATGGCGTTGTACAAATTTCCAATACAAAATTGCACTATCGATTGATTTTACGCGCGTTAATTTTTTCGATAGCTGTTCGTGCTAAGGGTACAGAACGTTTGAGCGTCGGTTGTTAGGTTGTTTTTTAACTCGCTCTAAGGTTTGGAACGACCAAGAACTTTAAATGTCAATGTCAATACAAATTCTTCGTTTTCCATTTGGAATACGAATAATTTAAACTTTTCTTTATACTAAATCAAATAAAATCCGTTTTTTGAGGATCTACCATGATTATTTCAAAAATTAGACATAAAACATCAAAAATACAAAATAATGTCAAATGACATTGACATTTTTTCTATAGACAAACGTCAGAGCGTTTTACAACCATCATTTTTGATGGTTGTTTGGTTGCAACGCTCTGACGTTTGGAACGACACGGTTGTGTCAACCGAACGTCACGCTCAAATGTTTGGAACGCCGTTAGAGCGTTCGGAGTTGCGTTCAGAACGTTTGAGCGTCGGTTGTTTGGTTGTTTATTAACTCGCTCTAAGGTTTGGAACGACCAAAAACTTTAAATGTCAATGTCAATACAAATTCTTCATTTTCCATTTGGAATACGAATAATTTAAACTTTTCTTTATACTAAATCAAATAAAATCCGTTTTTTGAGGATCTACCATGATTATTTTACAAATTAGACATAAAAACATCAAAAATACAAAATAATGTCAAATGACATTGACATATTTTCTATAGACAAACGTCAGAGCGTTTAACAACCATCATTTTTGATGGTTGTTTGGTTGCAACTCTCTGACGTTTGGAACGACACGGTTGTGTCAACCGAACGTCACGCTCAAATGTTTGGAACGCCGTTAGAGCGTTCGGTTGTGGTTAGGTTGCACTCGGAGTGTAGGTTTGGAACGCGCCTCGGTTGTGGTTAGGTTGCACTCGGAGTGTAGGTTTGGAACGCGCCTCTGTCATTGTCGAGTTGACTGACAATAGGGCCTCATCCACTAGAGTTTCCTGTCGGAATGTTCAATCCATAAAGGCGAAAACATAATATTCTGCCGTGTTGTGCTGTGTCGCGACAAAAGCGTATCGGTTTCATACATTTAGTATGGCTAGACACAATTCTTACAGTGTGTCGTGTCGATACAACATGTTTTCGCCTTTATGGATAGTACATTCCGACAGGAATGAACGCTAGTGGATGAGGCCCTCTCTATAGTGTCGCTATCAGGCAGTATTCTTTAGGTCGGTGTGACGCGCGCACGCATTCACGTGCTTGGTGGACGATAGAATCCGTTTTAATTTAAGCCATCTTGATATATTTTATGTTACCGTTGATTGTGATATAGTTGATTTTAAGAATAGTGACTATTACGAACGTTATTTCATCTCCTTGCCCGCTAACCCACGAACCCCTCGCTAATCTACGAAAATGGATAATCCTGATAAAGGCCATGTGCCATCATACTTAATAATAATAATAATAAATTTATTGGCAACAAAAAACATTACAATTTTATAAAACATGTTACATATTAAACTATACATCTTAGTCTTAATGGTTCCGTGCCATCTAAAAGTGTGGTGCCGAGAAAGGTTTTGACAAAATGTTTTTATAACATTACCTACCTATTTAGACCTGAAGCGCTCATGGCGGAACTCGACAGCTGATCGTATTCGATCACGTTTGTTAAGCAACGCTCAGTCCGGCCATGTGTCGGATGGGTGACCGTTTAGTGGTATTACAACTGAGCGCTTCCGTGCTTCGGAATCGGAGGGCACGTTAAACCTTCAGCGTCGGTCCCGGCTGTTGTCATCTGATAATAGTCGTTAAGCCGAGTTAGAGGTCTTACAGGCGGCTTGATAGACTCTAGAGGTGGCCACCATTCTTCATTCGATAAGAAGAAGAAGACCTATTTAGAGATTGGAAATTGTAGAGACATTATAATGCAATATGATACCAATCTATTTTTTTCTCAATATGAAATAATTTTTTCCAATAAGCTGCGGGTTGGCGACTCCTGAGGTTTGCACTGGCACCTGCTAGCGTTACTTACATCTAAATATAGGATCGGTTATTTACGCCACCTTACGTAACGGACAGGACCAACGGCTGTTGGGCAAGATGAAACAGCCATTTACAGCAGGATATTGCTAGAACCACTAGAAAGCGTTATTTGAAAAAGGTGAATATGAGTACGGTCAGCAACGTAACTTGTTAAACACTTTAGTACCTACTTTGTCATAGTAACTTTTTTGACTAATGTTTCAAACCGTGAGACACCTGTTAAAAAGTTGCTATGACAAAGCATGTTACTTTCATTGCTGACTGTACCTACTACCTATATCTGGACATTTATTCATATTCCTTTGCTAAATAAAAGTCATGATCAGTATAAGTATATAAATGTAGTTTTTAATGCAATAAGTATTACTTTAAAGTGTGTCTTTGTTATTACAAAAGATTCTTAAATACCTGTTTAACTTAGACACTGTTTAAATCTGATGCTGCATCTTCGACAATATTGTCAAAAAAACCGACTTCAAACAACCAACCTCTAAAAAGCAAGAAATTTTCTTATATTTCTTGCTTTTTAGAGGTAGGTTTTTTGAAGTCGGTTTTTTGTTTTTTTTAAACAATTTTTTATTTTTTTATTTTTAGTGTAGGTACCTATACCTACCTTGTAGGTAAGGCACCCATTACACACTCAATCAGATTGACAAAGATTGACAAAGATTGACTGAGATTGATTGTGTAACGTCGTTTCAATCTGGCGTGGTTTTGTTTCAATCTGGCGTGGTTTTTTGTCAATCTGGCTTAGGGTTGGCACCTTTTTTTCGAGGTAATAGTATTATTTTCAAAACATTTAAACATTATAGTAGGTACTTACTTTTGGGATATTTATACAAATGTAGTCCACATTTATTTTTAACTAGCTTCCGCCCGCGACTACATCCGCGTAGGTGGACATTCGGAAAATCGCTAAAAAACAATCATACAAACGAACAGAGAACTTGCAGTCTGCTTATCGCAATCTACTGCTATCCGATACATGTTTTTTTTTGAAGGCTGAACTGATTTAGATGAAATTTAGCGCACAGTTTATTAGCCTAGATTAAAACATAGGATACTTTTGATCTCGGTCAAAGATACCCTAGGGGTTTTTATTTTTTTAAACATTGAAATTAATTTGTATTACTTTTGGGAATTTTATAAAAATATAGCCCATATTTATTTTAAACTAGCTTCCTAGCTAGTACATCCGGGTGGACATTTGAAAAATACCCTTAAAACATACAGACGAAAAGAAAAACAATCTCCTGCTTTTTTGAAGTCGGTTAAAAATATTGGATCGCAGTATATTGTGGACTTGTGGCAGATTGACAATCAACCACAAGTCCACTTGTATCGGATCGCAGTTACTTGTGGTTCATTGTCAATCTACCACAAGTGGACTTGTGGTAGATTGACCATCAACCGCAAGTCCACTTGTATCGGATCGCAGTTACTTGTGGTTGATTGTCAATCTACCACAAGTAACTGCGATTCAATATTTTTAACCGACTTCAAAAAAGCGGGAGATTGTTTTTCTTTTCGTCTGTATGTTTTTTTAGGGTATTTTTCAAATGTCCACCCGGATGTACTAGCTAGGAAGCTAGTTAAAAATAAATATAGGCTATATTTTTATAAAATTCCCGATGTCCTGTCCATGTCCATGATGTCCTGTCCATGTCCATGTTTAAGTCCATGGACATGGACTTGGACATGTCATGTCCATGTCCATGTCCTGTCCATGTCCATGGACATGGACAAACAATCTCCTACTTTTTTGAAGTCGGTTAAAAATATTGGATATTAACTGCGATCCAATACTTTTAACCGACTTCAAGAAGCAGGAGATTGTTTCTCTGTTCGTCTGTATATTCGTTTTTAAGGCTGAACTGATTTAGATGAAATTTGGCAAACAGTTTATAGTCTGGATTAAAACTTATACTTATTTATTTTTAACCCCACATTTATTTTTAACTAGCTTCCACTGATTACTGATTTGGATAACTGTCCATCAGCCATTTTTGATGTCCCCACTGCTGGGGCACAGGCCTTCCTTATGGGTGGTAAGGAGGATGGGCCATAACCCACCACGCGGGCCCAATGCGGATTGGTGGGTGTTAACGACTGCAAATGCAGCCGGGATCAACGGCTTAACGTGCCTTCCGAAGCACGGATAACTGATTTGGATGAAATTTGGCACTCAGATAGATCATAGCTTGGTAATGTAGTATTGTAATTATCAATATTTGATTTTACACACACACAGCGCCATCTAACCCTAAACTAATCAAGGCATAAGATGGATGCTGCTAGACAACTGATTTTACTAGGTACCTACTTACTACTTACTTTTCGAAATAGATAGGTACTTATTATACGCAGACCGTCACAGAAATTAAAATTCATCATTTCAATTTCATCCGGGAATCGAACCCGGGATCTCTTGCGTCTTAGACTGGCATGTTGAATACTGCACCACTCAGGTCATCGATCGATATCACGCGAAAATTGATGCAAAAAAGTTGGCAACCCTACCAAAAACCACCGTAGATTGCTTGCTGGATTGACCGTGTAACGTCGCATCAAAAACCAGATTGATGAGAAACCAGATTGATGTGTCTAATGGCAACCTAAGGTATATTATACATGTAGAAAAATCGGCTCAGCCAAACGTAAGATAATCGCGGACAAACATACTTAAATACGGGTCAAACTGAGAACCTCCTTTTTTAAGTCGGTTAAAAAACTACACTTAAAATATCCCTCTTCCAACAAAAAAATATTATCTTATTCAGTTCATAAACAAAGAAGTAATACGACCAATCATCGAGGTAATTCACACAAAATCATACTATTTTCGTGCTTTTTTCAAAATTACTTGAAAAGTACTGAACCGATTTCCAAATTTTGGGAGTGTACCTAATGTAATAACGTTTGAATCATTTCAATCGGTCCAGCCGTCTTCGAGTAATCGGTGGACATACACAAAAAAAAAAAACAAATATACAGACGAACATAGAACCTCCTCCTTTTTTGAAAGTCGGTTAAAAAAGTCACTACATCACATTTAAACAGTTTCTAAGTTAAACAGGTGTTTAAAAATCTTTTTCACTCCTCTTGCTCAAAAAGTCCGTCATTGTAACGTACAAGAGCCGAGATAAAATAGCATAATAACCCCTAGGGGATAAAGTTTTTTCTTTTATAATGTTTGTCTATTACCAATGAGCCTACTAAAACGAAAAAGTCTTTATTCATAATCACGAATAAAAACTCGCTCGACTTAATACTGTTTCTCATTCTCATTTTTGAAAATGGAACTAAAAGCATCTCTTCGGTGAAATCATAGACTTATTTATACTCTGTGCACAGAGTGAATCGTAGAATGCGTGTTTGTGTTGCTTAGCTTCTACAGCAGAAATTAAAAAAAGGTACCATGGCGCGAAATCTTTAGAATTTTTCTATTTAATTTAACTGATTGAATTGTGTGACTGTAATAGGAAAGAAATAATTTTAATCTTTTGCCGTCAAGTACAAATCATTTATTTAAATATTGTACAAAAAGTTTATGAAGTGGAGGATAGAAAAAGAGTGGATTCGTTTACGGAAGTAGGTATAAACTATTTAATATTGTATTTTATTTTCTCGCAATCGAAGTGAAAAGTATAGTGTAACCACACGACGCTAAAACCCATTGTAACTCGGTTTCTATTTATTCCCTCGCTAAAGCTCGGGAATAAAACTACCTCGTATGCAATGGGTCATTTTAGCGTCTTTTATAACAATCTACTATTGAAATAACACCGTGTATTTTAATGGGATTTTTTTAATTTTATGTACGGAGTACGGATACTCTCCCCCAGTGTGTTTCAAAAATTACAACTTTAAAAATCTTAAGAAGTGCAATTTTCAGAAAATCTGGACTAAAATTAGTAGTAAAATCAAAAAGTTAACTAGCTAGGTATTAAAAGTAATGACGCAAGCTTCCGTTAATTTTAAGTCTGACCTCCGGCAAAGAATAACAGTGCATTGAAATTTGAAAGTAATCTGAAAATAACTCGACAGGTTTTAATTAAGGCTAAGTACATATGAACGCGCCGCTCGCGTCTCGCGGTAGGAGCATTCACATGATAGCGTAAGCACGCGCGGCGCGGCAGTCTGGCATCAACATTGACGTGGAGGGGGCAATTTCTTCCGCAAACCGCGCGTCTCAACTGGTCGATGCAGGTTTGTGTTGTGGTGGAAGATCTAGAACCACGCGCCACCGCGCGGTGCAAGATATTCTTGCGCGTAGGTCACTGCCACAGAACAGAAAACGGACGGAGGTATTGTATAGTGTCGCACTTTTATCGCGCCGCCTTTGCACGAGCCGCTTCTTGTCAAAGGATGCCGCCGCATAAACAAAGGATACCGCGTGCATCGTACGGGTGTACGCCGCACGCGGTATCCTCTGTTTATCTAGTCTTTATTATTATTATAGCAAGTCAATTTGGATTTTAACAGTTAACATAGAAGTGCCGTAGTGAAATGTCGCCATTACACACATCAATCTGGTTTCACATCAATTTGGTTTCTCATCAATCTGGTTTTTCATGCGACGTTACACGGTCAATCCAGCAAGCAATCCACGGTGGTTTTTGGTAGGGTTACCAACTTTTTTGCATCAATTTTCGCGTGATATCGATCGATGACCTGAGTGGTGCAGTATTCAACATGCCAGTCTACCACGCAAGAGATCCCGGGTTCGATTCCCGGATGAAATTGAAATGATGAATTTTAATTTCTGTGACGGTCTGCGTATAATAAGTACCTATCTATTTCGAAAAGTAAGTAGTAAGTAGGTACCTAGTAAAATCAGTTGTCTAGCAGCACCCATCTTATGCCTTGATTAGTTTAGGGTTAGATGGCGCTGTGTGTGTGTAAAATCAAATATTGATAATTACAATACTACATTACCAAGCTATGATCTATCTGAGTGCCAAATTTCATCCAAATCAGTAATCAGTGGAAGCTAGTTAAGAATAAATGTGGGGTTAAAAATAAATAAGTATAAGTTTTAATCCAGACTATAAACTGTTTACCAAATTTCATCTAAATCAGTTCAGCCTTAAAAACGAATATACAGACGAACACAGAAACAATCTCCTGCTTTTTGAAGTCGGTTAAAAATATTGGAGCGCAGTTAATATCCAATATTTTTAACCGACTTCAAAAAAGCAGGAGATTGTTTGTCCATGTCCATGTCCAAGTCCATGGACATGGACAGGACATGTCCAAGTCCAAGTCCATGTCCATGGACTTAAACATGGACATGGACAGGACATCATGGACATGGACAGGACATCGGGAATTTTATAAAAATATAGCCTATATTTATTTTTAACTAGCTTCCTAGCTAGTACATCCGGGTGGACATTTGAAAAATACCCTAAAAACATACAGACGAAAAGAAAAACAATCTCCTGCTTTTTTGAAGTCGGTTAAAAATATTGGATCGCAGTTACTTGTGGTAGATTGACAATCCGATACAAGTGGACTTGTGGTTGATTGTCAATCTACCACAAGTCCACTTGTGGTAGATTTACAATCAACCACAAGTAACTGCGATCCGATACAAGTGGACTTGCGGTTGATTGTCAATCTACCACAAGTCCACTTGTGGTAGATTGACAATCAACCACAAGTAACTGCGATCCGATACAAGTGGACTTGTGGTTGATTGTCAATCTGCCACAAGTCCACAATATACTGCGATCCAATATTTTTAACCGACTTCAAAAAAGCAGGAGATTGTTTTTCTTTTCGTCTGTATGTTTTAAGGGTATTTTTCAAATGTCCACCCGGATGTACTAGCTAGGAAGCTAGTTAAAAATAAATATGGGCTATATTTTTATAAAATTCCCAAAAGTAATACAAATTAATTTCAATGTTTAAAAAAATAAAAACCCCTAGGGTATCTTTGACCGAGATCAAAAGTATCCTATGTTTTAATCTAGGCTAATAAACTGTGCGCTAAATTTCATCTAAATCAGTTCAGCCTTCAAAAAAAAACATTTATCGGATAGCAGTAGACTGCGATAAGCAGACTGCAAGTTCTCTGTTCGTTTGTATGTTTGTTTTTTAGCGATTTTTCGAATGTCTACCCACGCGGATGTAGTCGCGGGCGGAAGCTAGTTAAAAATAAATGTGGACTTCATTTTTATAAATATCCCAAAAGTAAGTACCTACTATAATGTTTAAATGTTTTGAAAATAATACTATTACCTCGAAAAAAAGGTGCCAACCCTAAGCCAGATTGACAAAAAACCACGCCAGATGGAAACAAAACCACGCCAGATTGAAACGACGTTACACAGTCAATCTCAGTCAATCTTTGTCAATCTGATTGAGTGTGTAATGGGTGCCAAAGGTTGTGTTTGTACCGATATTCCTGTCTTTGAACACAAGTGCTTGCGGGTGTACCGACACTATCTAAGCAAACGGACTTTAACGACTAACGTAGACGTTTTAGCACAGTTTAGTATAATCTAAAATCTTGAACCGCGCGGTTATTAGTTCCTCATGTGAACTTAGCCTAAGATTATCATAGTCTACAAATTTAACCGTTTGCATCGTATTGATTGATGCTAATATAGTGCAGCAAACGGACTCCGAGCTATACGTGGGCAGCGGCGACGGCGGCGACGACGTCCTACATTAGTAGAAATGGGTTCCCCTCGCGTTCCCGGACGGTTGAGTAGATATATATAATATAGGTTCAACAAAATTGTACTCGTAAAAAGTTCAAAATATTTATTTTAAATAATTTGACCTATGTTTTTTAGAGAAAGTTGTTCAGTTTCATGGACTGGACACATCCTTGAAAAGATGTTGACTAATAACCCTGCTGTAAGTATATTTTGCAAAAGCTTCCAAGAAGAAATTGTTCAGAATTTTAGGTAGGTAGGTACCTAGGTACTTCTGGCTATAATTTTATTGGAGCGATAAGTCCAATGCATGCGATTTGCGTGCGATACAAACTCATTGGACGCCTGCCTTCAGATTTTTTGATTGGTCAGATAAACTGGCATAATTATTATTATGCAACGTTACCTTGAATCCTGCGTCTGAATGACCTAGGTAGTCTAGCTAGACGTTTTAGCACAGAATAATTTAGGTAGAAAGTAATATGAACTGCATTATTATGCACGTTACCTTGCATCTGAATCTGAATGACCTAGACTTGAGTCTAGACGTTTTAGCACAGAATTATTAATAACAGTACCTATACTAAGTAGGTAATTCGTTTAATGCTCCTGCTCCACCTGCGTTTGTCCAACTACTTAGGTATGTAAATTTAGTACTGTCGTTTGTAAATTAGGGTTGGCTATGTTTAAAACAAGTGTTTTGAACACTGTTTAAAACACTGGAAAAAAAACATATCTGTTTAAAACATGTTTTAAAACATTTTGTTTTAAACATGTTTAAAACATATATATATATAAAAAACATTAAGTTTATTTTATTAGAATTCCTCAAAATAAATATTTTTTGTTCTTTTTAATACTTTTTACTAGCAACATTATTAGTCAGGCGGCAAATATTGAATAAGTCGTCTGCTTCACGATTTTCGTCGGACTCTCTTCTATATACCTAAAACTGGTATGTATGTGTTCCTTGTGTTCTACAAATCACGAAACTGACGGTTTTAAAAGGAGGAAGTGGGGACACGCATAGCTGTGACTTCACAAAGATGGCGGCCGACCGTACCAAGTTTTCTTCATTTCTCGAGTTCTATTGCATCAATTTCGTTGTTTGATATTTTATTTGAAAGGTTATATCATTGTCTATGATTGCTCTTTTGAAACCTACTAATTTAGTTTTGTCGTTTTTGAAATATTAACAAAAATATGTTTTTTTTTCATAAACTGTTTCTTTACTTACAGGTTAAACTAAATAAAGAAAGAGATTTGTGTACCTAAGTTTGTAAGTTTTAAAAAAAAATAAAGTGCGTTTTAATATCTTCTCAATAATATAAACATCATTGTAGTGCAATAATAAACAAACAAGTTGTGACCAATTCTGTAAAGAAAGTACTCAATTTTTTTTTTCAATTTCTTTTTTATTTCATGAAGTTTTTCTTCATTTCTCGAGTTCTACTGCATCAATTTCAACGTTTGATATGTCTTTTGAAAGGTTATACAATTGTCTATGATTGTTCTTCTGAAACCTACTAATTTAGTTTGGTCTTTTTTAAATATTATCAAAAATATGTTTATTTATACACTTTTTCTTATTTTCCGGTATAACTATTAATAAAGAGAAATATAAGTGTGCCTAAGTTTGTATGTTTATAACAAAAAATAAAGTCCGTTTTATTACCTTCTCAGAAATATAAACATGATTGTAGTGCAATAATAAACAAACAAGTTGTGACCGCAGACCGATTCTGTAAAGAAAGTAGTCATCTGATTTTTTCAAGTTCTTCTTTATTTCATCAAACTTTTCTTCATTTGTAGAGTTCTATTGCTTAAATTTCGTTGTTTGATATGTCATTTGAAAGTTTATATAATTGTCTATGATTGCTCTTTTGAATCCTACTAATTTAGTTTTGTTGTTTTTTAAATATTAAAAAAAATATGTTTTTTTTTCATGCACTTTTTCTTATTTGCCGGTATAACTAAATAAATAAGTTGTGTTCTTTCAGCCAGTTATAAGTTTGTGATATTAGCGGGTCTAGTTTAGTGTCTATATTGTCGCTGTTTTTACAAGTTGTCAAGAGTGAGATATCATCCGCAAATAAGACGCAAGGTTCAGCAATGATTTTAGGGAGGTCATTGATGTAAATTAAAAAAAGTAGACATCCAACGACGCTACCTTGTGGAATCGAAGCGTTTATAGTTATGTTCTCAGATCGAATGTTTTCTATTTTCTTGTTAGTATGGTCAAAGTACTCTATTTCAGTATATTGCTGCCTGTTCTGCAAATAGGATGAAAACCAATTGTATGCCATTCCGCGGATACCTATTCCATATAATTTTCTAAGTAATATATTATGTTGAACTCTATCATATGCTTTGCTCATATCGAGCAGGATACCGATGGCATATTTTTTATCTTCTAATGCTTTAAGTATTAGTTGAATATATTTATACACAGCCGAAGTAGTAGACCGATTTTTTCTAAAGCCATTTTGACTTTCGTTTTCGATTCGATGTTACTTATTAGATGGGCACCTATCGACATCGAGATCCTACATTGAGATACTGACATAAAAAACAAATATCAACACAAATGGTGACAAAAACTTACTTTAAATTATAGCGCAAGGAAATATGACTTTAATTTGGTCTTTATATTATCTTTATATATACTATCGCGTAAATCGGGAGGTAGTTCATTAATGAACCGGGGAACGAGGTAAGCAGTTGTTCGCTCGCCGTAGCTATTGTTTACGCGAGTCGCGTCCACACAGACCCGTTTACGAGCCACAGCTCGGGTGTATACAGGGTGAATGACCAATTTTTGATAATTACTATCAAAAAAGTTTTCTTTTAATAGTGCGTATTTAAATTGCGTTTGCACCGGTAGAACATTACAATGCTTAAACAGTCCCTGGTCATCATTATAAAATTGTTTTTTAATTTTGGGAGATAGGTACTAAGTGCCTTAGGATTCTTCGTTGAAGTTTATAGATATCATTAAGATACGAATTATAGCTACGTCCATAACTGCTTAGACCATATTGAATATGTGATTCAGCAAGTGAATGGTATAACATTAACTTGACCTTAAACGGGATACGATTTTTGAGAATAACTAGGTATATTTGCTAGGAACTGTCGAAGTTTATTACATAGGTACATGCTTAATGTGCTTACTCCAGTTAAATTTGCTAGTTATTACTTACCTAGTTATTTTTCAGTGAAACACAAGTTTTAATTTCATATTCAAAGTTAAAATGAGAGATTTTGAGACATGCAACTAAAGCACTCTTTATGCATATTAAAAAAAACGGCCGCGCAGCGCGATTTTTTGTCAGTTTCATCCACTAATCTTGTACTCTTGTATCAAAAAACGGCCGCGCAGCGCGATTTTAAGTTAGTTTTAGCCACTAATTTTGCAGTGTTGTCTAGTTGTCTACCTATAGTAGAATAACTGCCGCGCAGCGCGATTTTTTGTCAGTTTAGCCATTTATATGTACCTACTCTTATCTATACTTAAAAAAAACGGCCGCGCAGCGCGATTTTTAGTCAGTTTCATCCACTAATCTTGTAGGTACTCTTGGGTACCTCGTGGGGGGGGGCCATGGCCCCCATGGCCCGCAGGATCCGCCAATGGTCCCCATAGCAGCCAAATAAGCAGGCAATCGAATCCCTCAAAGTTAAAGTCACACTTAAATTCGTTAACGACTTGAGATGTCGAGAATGGGTAACGAGTTGTAAAACAGCAACATCAACCAAATTTCATAACTTGCCGATTCTGAGTAAACAAAAATGGTATGTCAAACTGCGTATTCACGCCCTGTTGAGTTTTAGATATGCAGATACGAAAGCATTTTTGCCCGCCCAATCTGAAACGGAGATGCTTCGCTTGAGCTTTGCTTGGGACCAACTCTGAAATCGCAAAAAAAAAATTAACATCTTTCAAAACTAACAATTTACCTACCTACTTACATGTTTTCTGTTTTTTAGACTGAAATTACTCGTAGGTTTTCAATAGAGTACTTAGGTAGGTTAGGTACCTACCTAACTTCTTATAATAAAGAAGGATGACATGGACAGAAAAATACTACTACGTAAGTAAATAGGTACATACCAGTCTATTTTAGTCAAAACTTTTTATCAATAATAAAAAATCTCAATGTAATAAATAATAGTGTCTGCAATGTTACTTGAGAAACTGCGCTAAGCGGACGTAACCGAGTGCAATGATCGGCAGTTTCGTCAGTGCCGGACGAACCTTTACGCGTCATTGGAGGTTTTTACCTACTGTTTTTATCGTCATCGAACGCGAAAGAAACGATTAAAACCCCCGACGCAGCGCAGAGATGGTATAAGTCTAAAGGGACCACCTCAGGACACAATTAGAAACCGATTTTCCAATGTTTTTAGCCATTTTATAGCCAAACTACCCATTTTTTTAAATTTTTTCTTAAGTCGGTTTTTTTCTGAAATATTTACAATTTAGTAAGCAAACACCCCCCAAAAAACTCGAACTTACCCGAATTTTGCATAATTCCAAAAAAAGTTATATATTATAATAGGTATACCTACTAAGTATAAGATTTTCAAAATTCAAACGTTCACACGTGTCTCGATAAATTCCTCAACTTTTGGTACCTACCTACTATTCCCATCTCGATCCTCCCAAAATCCTCGGAGATATGGCCAGAAATACGTCTCAGGCGATTTGCATCTAATATTGATCGAAGATCTAATACCTAACCATTTTCAATGGTAAAACGTCCGACGACGCTACGCTACGCCGCGCGCCGCCGCCGCGCGCCGCACGCAACGCCCCGCGTCTTCGTGAACACGCACTAAGCATTTTATTTTTAAAAGGAGGAGGTTATCTATTCGTCGCGTATTTTTGTTTCTTGTTAAGCGTGTTTTGGTCGATTGCATAAGCAATTTATTTTAGGACCTGTTAATCCTGTTATTGACAATACGGATGCTTCTTGAACCCTATGAGTTTTATAAGGTCGAAAAGGACACGGTCACACATGACATTAATATTTTCGAATAACTTCAATAACATTGCTCATATATAAAACATATGAAGAGACAAGGTCAGTGTAGGTAACTGACCAGTTAGCAGTTCCCTAGTTTTCTTTCAGCTTGGGCAAAAATGCTTTCATTACATAATAAGTAATATAGAGTCCTTCTTAAATAGTGCACGAAATTTGGAAGGGGTCAATGTACTCATGCATACAAACAACTTTTACTATGGGACCAACATTAAAAACGAGAAAAAAAAACAGCTGTTCCATACATTTTGATTTACCTATTCGATTTTAAATTTTCTATGGAACAGCTGATTTTTTTTTTCTCGATTTTAATGTTGGTCCCATATAGTAAAAGTTGTTTGTATGCAGGAGTACCTACCTACAGTGCACTATTTTAGAAGGACCTTATAATAGGTATTTATGTCTGGCTGACCGTCTGCAGTTTACCGAAATATTTCGAAAAAAAAATTTACCCATTTCGAAATATGTTCAAAAATGTCACAAACTAAACTAGGGAATCGATAATGAACTGCAAGTCAAAAAAAGAATCATCTAAATCGGTAATAAACCTTAATAACACCTAGAACGATAGTTCTCTACAAAGCGCACTGTCAAAAGTGAGGCAACTAAAACAGCCAAAATGGCCCCGTTTTCAGATTTTTTTCAGATGTAGGTATTTTTGGCCAAATCTCCTAGGATTTTGGGAGGATCGAGATGGGAATAGTACAAAAAGTTGGTAAATTTATCAAGACACGTGTAAACGTTTGAATTTTGAAAATCTACTGATAACTTTTTTGGAATTTTGCAATATTCGTGTTTTTTGGGGGGTGTTTGTATACTAAATAATTGTAAATATTTCGGGAAAAAATCGACTTAAGAAAAAATGAAAAGAGGGTCCTAGGGCAATTAGCTACAAATTAGTTATTTTTTTTAAAAAATGGCATCAAATATATTGTATGGCAAATAAGAACTTTTATTGATAACAATTGATAGTTAGTTAAAGGTAAACAAAATCCAATGCCCCCCCCCCCACCCCCTCCCTCGGTACGCTCATGGAAAGCACAGCAGAGACCTTCCATCGGTAGTCAGCGATTTAACGATACTTATGTAGGTACTCGTACCTACCTACCTAACTGTCAAAATGCTACTCTACCTTGTTTATTTTTATTTGTATTTGTAGGTACATGCTCTTAGCGCCATCGCACACGGGCAACTTTTGTCTCGGCAACTAAGTATTAATTTGTCTCTCACACTCACATCACATGATTTGCATGAAAAGTTGCCTTGCCGACGACCGCGTCACCCCGTGTGCGCGCTTTCATATAAACCCGTGGACTTGATGTGAGAGCTTGTACTATTATGTATTCTGTGGTGAGAGGTGAGAGACAAAATAGTTGCGGAGACAAAAGTTGCTCGAGTGCGGTATCGCTTAGTTAGTACCGAATTAGGTACCGATGCAGATGATGGCATAAGTTTAGTCAACATGTTAATCTTTTATTCCACCAGTTTCACCGGTATCATAGTAGGTACCTACCTAATTGATATCGGCGTAGTCATAAGGCTTACCTATCCTATCATTTGCGTGTTCAATAAGGTATATCTACATGCCTCCAAACAAACCACCTAGCTAGGTTATTTATCGTGCGCACGGCACGACCAAATTGAGGTCAAGTACTTTATTTTCTGGTTATGATCTTATCTTAGGCACAATCTTAAGAGAACCTAAACATAAACAATGGAAAATTTCCGAAACATAAACTTTTTTAACCGACTTCAAAAAAGGGAGGAGGTTCTCGTTCTCGATTCGATTGTATATTTTTTATCGTTGTTCGCGCGTATCTTCGACATTTATGGACCGATGATTACTTTTTGCTTGATTGAGTTTTCTTGCGAGATGGTCCCATTTTTTTTTCAATTCGGTTCAGTAGTTTTCCTACCTATAGGATCTTATGTGGGCGAAGTCGTTACTGGCCTCAACTAAGTATCTATCCTCAGTGTCCTACATCTTGGCATGGACCACATTGAAAACCGCAATTCTGACTACATGGAAAATTTCTCCCCAATTAGTCCCAACTAGTCCTACTTTTTCGGAATTAGTCCCAAAAAGGACTGAAAGATATAAGCGATTTAAATGGTCCATGCCAAAGCAAACCTTCATTTTGGCAGGGACAGGCTATATCTAGTGAACCTAAACACCTAGCCAGGATCTGATTATTCAAAAAAAAACTCCCTTTTTTATAGATCCCGCAATGCCAAGAATCAAAACGAAATGAAGCGCCGTTCAAAAAATATAAAGGAATGATTTGGTCCCTGCCAAAATCAACCTACATCTTGGCGAGGACTTTTGAACCAGGTCACCTAGAGAAAATCTGATTATTGGAAACGATTCGTGTAAATTAGTCCCAATTAGTCCTAAAGCCACAAAATTAGTCCCCCTTTAGTTTAGGAGAAATTCCGTTTTTATATATAAGTACAGTCATGTACAAAAGCGTACAGTAAAAAATAATTACATAAAACTATTCCGTTCCGTAATGCGCAGTGTTCCGATTGTAAAACATTAAGCACGAACTTTCGTAGATTGAGGAATGCACAAACAGTATCTGTGAACATAAGTTTTACAATCGGAACACTGCGCATTGCGGAACGGAATAAAGTTTTAGGCCCATATTACACTATCATGTATATATATCATCCGAGATATATGTTTACTATCTTCGTCGGAGATAGCATCCGATAAATAATATATGATAGTGTAATATGCTCATGCCCCCCTAGCATGACCATCGAAACGCGATAATATGATATAGAGCTTAATCACGTTTAACTGCCATAAAACAATGGAGTTTGACAGTCGAGTGTCGACAAAACGATATATATCGTGTATTGTCGGTCATGCTAGGGGGGCAGCCCTTTCTCCCTCCAGTTAAACGTGATAAATCACTAGGTACCATATCACGTTTCGGTGGTCATGCTAGGCTAAGAGGGAGGGATTGTAAGGACGTTTTCCTACGAACAAACAATGACACGACACGATTGTCAACAGTGTTGCCAGAACGTACCATAAAGTACAGTTGTCAGCACTATAGTGCTGACAACACTGTCGTGCAGCTTGTGAATCGTGTCGTGTCGTTGTTCGTGGAAATATGCGCTAAAGCCGTGTTTAAATAGACACAAAAACATGTTGGAAAACATGTTTTCAATTCAATGTTTCCGAAATATCTATCTGTGTCATCCATTTGAAGCAAAATGGACGAGACAGGTACCTAAATGTTGCGTAACATGTTGTCTAAATGGCTCTTAACCAAGCCATACCACACCCAAAAAAATAGTTCGTTTTTGTCATACATTACATGCTGTGTTGCCGATCTAGCGACATAGTAGCTGGATTAGCGGATTTTTTTAATATTTTTGTAATTTAGTCGCTAAAAAAAGTATAACTTACCTAATATATTTTAATGTTTTTAAGCAAAATTGTGAAAAATGAAATCCTATTACATATTTTCGTAGGTACAAACAAAAAAGTTGGCCGCCATCTTGGATTTTTTATATTTTTAAAATTGCATTGCTGTATTCTTGTCAAAATAGTAGCAAAAACCGAGTTTCATCGAAATCGGCCTACAAACAAAAAAGTTGGCCGCCATCTTGGATTTTTTATATTTTTAACATTGCATTGCTGTATTCTTGTCAAAATAGTAGCAAAAACCGAGTTTCATCGAAATCGGCCTACAAACAAAAAAGTTGGCCGCCATCTTGTATTTTTTTATTTTTTTAACATTGAGTTGTTATTTTCTTGTCAAACTAAAAAAAACCACCTGTTCCATACATAAGTACAATGCGTAGGTAGGTACTCCATCGAAATGTATGAAACAGCTGATTTTTTTTTTTCGATTTCAAGGTTGGTCCTATAATGAAAGTTGTACAGTTTGATGGTGTGATCAGCCCCAAGAGAGGTTTTAAATTAATTACAAATAACCCTGTATAGGTACAAAGTTTCAAGTGAACCCATTGAAGGAAGAAAATCACTCTCTACTCCAAATATGAATAGAAAGTTTCGAAAGAAAAGCAATATAACTTTAAAATTCAATTTTATACATGACCATTTCATACTTCTTTTGAAATTATTTTGAACACGACTGTACATGTTTTTGATATAGTCCTGGAGCCTGGGATCAAAATACCTCTAAGAAATCATTTTTATTTTATGACTTAAAAATTAAGGTTTTGAGTTTCGAAAATGCATAAAAGTTACGTATTACTTTACGTTATACTTTTATTTTACATTATACGTTAATAACACTTCATTATTTTAACACAAACACGCAAAAATAAAACAAGTTACAAACATCGTCACTAAATAGGAAGTCGGCTCCTGTACTATAAAAACCAAACTTTAATTCCGATTATCTCCTAAACTAAAGGGGGACTAATTTTGTGGCTTAAGGACTAATTGGGACTAATTTACACGAATCGTTTCCAATAATCAGATTTTCTCTAGGTGACCTGGTTCAAAAGTCCTCGCCAAGATGTAGGTTGATTTTGGCAGGGACCAAATCATTCCTTTATATTTTTTGAACGGCGCTTCATTTCGTTTTGATTCTTGGCATTGCGGGATCCATAAAAAAGGGAGATTTTTTTTGAATAATCAGATCCTGGCTAGGTGTTTAGGTTCACTAGATATAGCCTGTCCCTGCCAAAATGAAGGTTTGCTTTGGCATGGACCATTTAAATCGCTTATATCTTTCAGTCCTTTTTGGGACTAATTCCGAAAAAGTAGGACTAGTTGGGACTAATTGGGGAGAAATTTTCCATGTAGTCAGAATTGCGGTTTTCAATGTGGTCCATGCCAAGATGTAGGACACATTGGGCGTGTCCTACATCTTGGCATGGTCCATGTGGTCCATGCCAAGATGTAGGACACATTGGGCGTGTCCTACATCTTGGCATGGACCACTTTGAAAACCGCAATTCTGACTACATGGAAAATTTCTCCCCAATTAGTCCCAACTAGTCCTACTTTTTCGGAATTAGTCCCAAAAAGGACTGAAAGATATAAGCGATTTAAATGGTCCATGCCAAAGCAAACCTTCATTTTGGCAGGGACAGGCTATATCTAGTGAACCTAAACACCTAGCCAGGATCTGATTATTCAAAAAAAATCTCCCTTTTTTATGGATCCCGCAATGCCAAGAATCAAAACGAAATGAAGCGCCGTTCAAAAAATATAAAGGAATGATTTGGTCCCTGCCAAAATCAACCTACATCTTGGCGAGGACTTTTGAACCAGGTCACCTAGAGAAAATCTGATTATTGGAAACGATTCGTGTAAATTAGTCCCAATTAGTCCTAAAGCCACAAAATTAGTCCCCCTTTAGTTTAGGAGATAATCGGAATTAAAGTTTGGTTTTTATAGTACAGAAGCCGACTTCCTATTTAGTGACGATGTTTGTAACTTGTTTTATTTTTGCGTGTTTGTGTTAAAATAATGAAGTGTTATTAACGTATAATGTAAAATAAAAGTATAACGTAAAGTAATACGTAACTTTTATGCATTTTCGAAACTCAAAACCTTAATTTTTAAGTCATAAAATAAAAATGATTTCTTAGAGGTATTTTGATGCCGGGCTCCTGGACTATATCAAAAACATGTACAGTCGCGTTCAAAATAATTTCAAAAGAAGTATGAAATGGTCATGTATAAAATTGAATTTTAAAGTTATATTGCTTTTCTTTCGAAACTATTCATATTTGGAGTAGAGTGATTTTCTTCCTTCAATGGGTTCACTTGAAACTTTGTACCTATACAGGGTTATTTGTAATTAATTTAAAACCTCTCTTGGGGCTGATCACACCATCAAACTGTACAACTTTCATTAAAGGACCAACCTTGAAATCGAAAAAAAAAAATCAGCTGTTTCATACATTTCGATGGAGTACCTACCTACGCATTGTACTTATGTATGGAACAGGTGTTTTTTTCTAGTTTGACAAGAAAATAACAACTCAATGTTAAAAAAATAAAAAAATACAAGATGGCGGCCAACTTTTTTGTTTGTAGGCCGATTTCGATGTAACTCGGTTTTTGCTACTGTTTTGACAAGAATACAGCAATGCAATGTAAAAAATATAAAAAATCCAAGATGGCGGCCAACTTTTTTGTTTGTAGGCCGATTTCGATGAAACTCGGTTTTTGCTACTATTTTGACAAGAATACAGCAATGCAATGTTAAAAATATAAAAAATCCAAGATGGCGGCCAACTTTTTTGTTTGTAGGCCGATTTCGATGAAACTCGGTTTTTGCTACTATTTTGACAAGAATACAGCAATGCAATGTTAAAAATATAAAAAATCCAAGATGGCGGCCAACTTTTTTGTTTGTACCTACGAAAATATGTAATAGGATTTAATTTTTCACAATTTTGCTTAAAAACATTAAAATATATTAGGTAAGTTATACTTTTTTAGCGACTAAATTACAAAAATATTAAAAAAAATCCGCTAATCCAGCTACTATGTCGCTAAAACGGCAACACAGCATGTAATGTATGACAAAAACGAACTATTTTTTTGGGTCCACACCCAAAAAAATGGCTTGGTTAAGAGCCATTTAGACAACATGTTTCGCAACATTTAGGTACCTGTCTCGTCCATTTTGCTTCAAATGGATGACACAGATAGATATTTCGGAAACATTGAATTGAAAACATGTTTTCCAACATGTTTTTGTGTCTATTTAAACGCGGCTTTAGCGCGTTTTTCCACGAACAACGACACGACACGATTCACAAGCTGCACGACAGTGTTGTCAGCACTATAGTGCTGACAACTGTACTTTTTGGTACGTTCTGGCAACACTGTTGACAATCGTGTCGTGTCATTGTTTGTTCCTAGGAAAACGCCCTTACAATCCCTCCCTCTGAGCCTAGCATGACCACCGAAACGTGATATGGTACCTAGTGATTTATCACGTTTAACTGGAGGGAGGAAGGGCTGCCCCCCTAGCATGACCGACATTACACGATATATATCGTTTTGTCGACACTCGACTGTCAAATTCCATTGTTTTATGGCAGTTAAACGTGATTAAGCTCTATATCATATTATCGCGTTTCGATGGTCATGCTAGGGGGGCATGAGCATATTACACTATCATATATTATTTATCGGATGCTATCTCCGACGATGATAGTAAACATATATCTCGGATGATATATACATGATAGTGTAATATGGGCCTAAAACTTTATTCCGTTCCGCAATGCGCAGTGTTCCGATTGTATAACTTATGTTCACAGATACTGTTTGTGCATTCCTCAATCTACGAAAGTTCGTGCTTAATGTATTACAATCGGAACACTGCGCATTACGGAACGGAATAGTTTTATGTAATTAATTTTTACTGTACGCTTTTGTACATGACTGTACTTATATAAAAAAACGGAATTTCTCCTAAACTAAAGGGGGACTAATTTTGTGGCTTTAGGACTAATTGGGACTAATTTACACGAATCGTTTTCAATAATCAGATTTTCTCTAGGTGACCTGGTTCAAAAGTCCTCGCCAAGATGTAGGTTGATTTTGGCAGGGACCAAATCATTCCTTTATATTTTTTGAACGGCGCTTCATTTCGTTTTGATTCTTGGCATTGCGGGATCCATAAAAAAGGGAGATTTTTTTTGAATAATCAGATCCTGGCTAGGTGTTTAGGTTCACTAGATATAGCCTGTCCCTGGGCGGGGTTGGGTGTGGTCTCATGGGCTTAGTCCCATGGCCCTGATCGCCGAGAGCAGATCCAACCCTAGTCTGCCCTCCTGTCCGGAGAGCAGACATGGCGAATGGTCATGGGAGGAGCGCAACAGTCGTTGATCCCCATGGCATGTCTAGCTGATTATCCTTCCCGAGGTTGCTGCCTGTTATTGGTCTGGTTCCCTCTGAAACAGACGTAACTAAAACGGCTAGACGCAATTCTTTTCCAGACCTTTCCCATCCTCTATCCTATCCCACACCTTACTGCGGGTATTATGTGGTTGGTACTGGCGGCCTCATCATCAAACATGACTGATGGTGAGGGGGAGGGGGACAACCACCCGCGTGTTTGTGCCGTGCGCGGGGACCCGTACGGGGGGATGAAGGTGTCCTGGTGATTGAGTCGATGGAGTGTAGGTTGTTTAAACACTCCTGAGACAACACATCACTTTGGCCCGGATTTCCTCTCACACGGGAGGCCTAGGACTAGCCATCCTAGGTCAATCGGCTGGGACATCTCGTCAGAGGGCTGTCAGGCGAGAGTCCTGATATAGTAGGGGTAGACGACGGGCGGGACGACTTTGTCTTCTTGCTATGTTCGGCCTGCCTCCTGCTATATTGGGACTCTATATCTTTGTTGTATTTCTGGCGTTTGTGTGCCGCTTGCCGCAACGTCCCCACTTGAGGGCTCCATGGAGGGTGGAAAGCAACAAAGACGAATCTACCAACTACATACATGGCATCGAAACACAACAAACAAAAACATAATCAACCAACCAAGGCTGCACCCCAAGGTGAAAACCAAGGCGGCGCGCCCAGCACCCAGGCTGCACCTCAGGTGAATAACCAGAGTGTCGCGCCACACAACACCCCGGCAGCTCCTCAGGTGCACAACCTGAGTGTAGCGCCACCAAACACACAGGCAGCTCCTCGGGTGCACAACCCAAGTGTAGCGCCGCCAGTACACCACAGTTTGGACCTCTCCTCTCTGAAGGCAGCAATGCCGACGACCTCCGAACCCCAACAGGAGGAATCCGGTTGGAACGAGGTAGTCGTTAAGAAGAAGAAGCCCAAACAACCACCCAATCAACCACCCAATCCGCCTGACCCGTTACGCAAAGCCAAACGGGTGGAAGCCCGGAAGGAAGCGAGGAAGGCGCGGCGACAGGCTGCAGATGGTAGTAGGCCGCGTGAAGCTGCCAAAGGGGCTACAAAACCCCGCGACGCCCCGAACAGTGACGCGCTGACTCCTCACGTGGACAACAGTCCTGCCGAGGAGAAAGCTGCTCCTAAAGGGGCACCATCTGTCGCCTCGAAGCCAGCTGCTTCCAATGCTCCTGAGCGACGCAAACCGGTCAGGCGAGGTCACCGTGGTAAAGGGAATACCACTACGCCCGCCAAGCCCGTAAAGAGGAATCGTCCCGATGACTCCTTTACTCCGCAAGGCGGGGGTAAGCGTATTAAACCCCACCCCACCACTACCAGCTCCATCGCATATGCCGACGCTCTGAAATCGGATCTTAGCGTCGCGATCATGATGGAGCCCTACCATGACCTTACCAAGGAGCAAGCTGAGGTCATCAAGGGGCAGGTGGATGGCTTGTTGGACGACGAGTTATTTGCTCCGAAACCATCAAGCTATGTTGCACCAGCTTTTAAGGCGAACGCCTTCTATAGTGAGGGCGTCCTTAAATTCTGGTGCAAGGATGACTTCTCGCTCCAATGGCTCCATCGCACCACTGCGAGAATCGGCTCACCACGTCCGGGCACCAAACTGGTTGTCAAGCGACAACTAGAGATCCCCAAGCGCATTAAAACGGGGCTCTTGGTGCCACAGTACGGACCAAACGACAGTCTAGACCGGGTACGCATGCGCCTCACGTACCAAAATGCCAATCTTAACGTCTCCAACTGGGCCGTCTACCACGCCGAGGAGCAGGAGGACAAACAATGCCTGTTCCTCGTGCTTGGTGTCCCAGAGGAAGACGTCGAGAAACTCAAGGCAAGCGAGCGTAGAGTTTACTACAAGTTAGGTAACATCTACGCCCGCTTCCTTGACGACACGAGCATGCCCCCGCCGAACCCCAATGCACCCGGGGAGGCCACTAGTGACCTCGGCAGCGGCACACTACACCACACCACGCAACCAAACTCTCCACAACCACCACAACCCACCAACGACGCTGTACCGCCCAAAGAGGACCCCAGGGTAGCCACCCAGGAGGAGGGGATGGGGGATACCTCTATGGATGACGAGAGCGGTGACAGCGACGTAGACGAGGAGGTTATGCTGAACAGCGACGATGGCGCTGCCAGCACCCCCCAGCAATAACCTCCCCGTCCTCCAAACCAACCTCCAGCACAGCCAGACTGCAACGGCTAACCTACGCAGAATGCTGGAGGTCAATACCAAGACCGTAGCCCTAATCCAGGAGCCGTGGATTAGGAAGGGCAGAATATGCGGTCTAAGCAACATCGGAGGTAAGCTACTCCTAGACACCACCGCTGACAACCCGCGTACATGTATCTTTACACCTAAACACGCAAACACAACCTTAATGACCGAGTTCTGTTCCAGAGACCTGACCACCATAAGGCTCCGAAATGACCCCTCCCCAGGCCTGCCTGATGTGGTGATAGCGTCCGCCTACCTGCCGGGCGACGCGGATATCCCTACCCCTGAACTGGCCGCGCTGGTTCAACACTGCGAGCGCGAGGGACTGGAGCTGATCATATCAGTTGACTCCAACGCACACCATGTGCTATGGGGCAGCAAGGAAAACAACACGCGAGGTGAGGAATTCATTTCTTTTTTACTCGCGACTAATATGAACCTAATCAACAGGGGCTCCGAACCGACTTTCGTAACATCTCGAGCCCAGACAATCGTTGACCTAACTTTAGCAAGTGAACACGCGTCTCGTCACATCTCCGATTGGCATGTATCTGACGAGGCGTCGTGCTCCGATCATCGCTGGGTCAAGTACAACCTAAATACGACTCTCACACCGCCTAAGCCCCGACGTAATCCACGTAAGATGGACCGACGTAAGTATGAGCTTCTGACCGCGGAGAAGCTAAGGTGTCTGGACACACCTACAACTCACGCGGTAAAAGCGGATATTGATAACCATGTTGATCACATAACAACAACTTTAACCACCAGCTTTGAAGAAACATGCCCACTTTCTACTCCCGGCTCCCGGCCAAGTAACAAATGTCACTGGTGGGGACCTGATTTGGAGAAATTACGCCGCAAGGTAAGGAAGTTGTTCAACAAAGCAAAGAACTCTCGGGAAGCGCACCATTGGGACGCATATAAACAAGCCCAATACAACTACAGGAAGCGTATTCGCCTCAAGAAAAGAGAATGCTGGAGACGCTACTGCACCAACATTGAAACCAACAACGAGGCTAACAGAGTGAAAAACATCCTGTGCAGCGAACCAATACACAGTCTTGGTTTCTTGAAAAAGCCTGACGGAACATATACCAAAACAGATCAAGATACCTCAGAACTGTTAATGACCACTCACTTCCCCGGCTGCCGCATAACGGAAAGTCGCACATGGGAAGGAAAAGATGAGTATCTACCTGCTGAAACCGACTGGACTACCGCCCACAAGGTTGTCAACCCGGAGAAAGTAAGATGGGCAATTGACAGCTTCCTCCCATTTAAATCAGCGGGACTAGATGGAATTTTTTCAGGGCTGATGAGGTGGAGCGACGGTGGTCTTATTGAACACCTCGTAGCCATCTACAGAAGCTGCCTAGCACACCGCTATATTCCTTTGAAATGGAGGGAAGTCAAAGTAGTCTTTATTCCTAAACCCGGCAAAGGAGACTACACTCAACCTAAATCATTCAGACCAATTAGCCTCACATCGTTCCTTTTAAAGGCGTTGGAGAGGCTAATAGACAAGGAGATAAGGAGCACTGCATTAGTCAGGAACCCCTTAAATCCAAACCAACATGCCTACTCTGCAGGCAAATCAACAGAGTCTGCCCTACATAAGGTGGTTTCTTATATAGAAGGCAATCTCAAACACCAAATATCAACACTAGGCACCTTCATCGACATCGAAGGAGCCTTTGATAAAACCAATTTTACCAGCATAAGCCAGGCCCTCTCTAAACATGATGTCGATCCCACTATTGCCGGGTGGATTGACAGCATGTTAAGAGACAGAGCTATACAATTTACTGTGAATAGTACTACCAGAGGGGTAGTAGCTAAAGGATGTCCCCAAGGGGGTGTCCTCTCACCTCTCTTATGGAATATTGTGGTCAATGAGCTGATTAGTTGGCTCAACGACCGCAACTTCCTCACAGTAGGCTATGCAGACGACCTGACCATACTCATCAGCGGACGAGTTGAGAGTGTGATATGTGACCGTATGAGGTGCGCATTGAAGGTCGTTGAACAGTGGTGCAATAAACACAATCTAACAGTGAACCCAACAAAGACGGAGTTGATCATGTTCACAAAGAAACGAAGTCTAGGCAATCTTAAACTTCCTAAACTATTCAATACCAGTCTGTCCCTTAGCAAGGAAGTCAAGTATCTAGGAGTGATACTAGACAACAAACTCCTCTGGAATAGACATGTCGAAGGAAAACTAAACAAAGCCACCATCATCTTTTGTCAATGTAAAAGACTACTCGGCAAAAGCTGGGGGCTATCACCGAAAATAACGATGTGGCTGTATAAAACTGTTATACGCCCCATAATCACATACGGAGCCGTTGCCTGGTGGTCCAAAACAGAGCAAAGCACCGTCATCAACAAGCTGCAGAAATTCCAAAGACTGGCATGTTCTGCGATAACCGGCTGCATGCGAACTACCCCCACAGCCGCCCTAGAAGTAGCTCTGGATCTAACACCCCTGGATCTGTTTATACAACAGGAAGCCTCCATAGCTGCGGTAAGGCTTAAACACCTGGGTCTGTGGTACAACCGAGAGGGTCCTCACTCCACATTGTGGAATAATCTAGTGGAACATGAGCCACTAATCGCTGCCCCATGCGACAGGATCCCTAAACAATACATTTTCGGAAAGAAATACCAGATACAATTATCTGAAAGTGACCGAGATTACTCCGGCATACATGAAGTCCGAATTTATACAGACGGCTCCAAGATGGGGAATGGAACCGGAGCTGGAGTTTTCTCACAGGACCTAAATATCAAAATATCACTAGCATTAGGCCAACACAGTTCGATATTTCAATGCGAATGTGTTGCAATTATAAATGCCGCCACCACGGCCCTGTCTAGAGGTATGAAGGAACTAAACATCCGCATACTGACCGACAGTATGGCCGTCCTGACAGCACTGGAGGCTAACACGATTAACTCCAGTATCGTCTACGAATGCCACCGAGTGTTGGATCGCTTAGCATCCAACAACGTAGTAATCCTACAATGGATTAAAGGGCATAGCGGATCACACGGGAACGACGCCGCCGATGAGCTGGCTAGAAGGGGATCCTCCACAATAGTGGCAGGACCTATACCCATTCTGCCACTCCCGTTCAGCCAACTGCGCTCATGGGTAAGACAACGTACTCGTGCTGCACATAATACTCGTTGGGTAGATCAAACAAGCTGTAGACAGTCCAAGTTGGCGATGACCGCAGTCTCGCCGCGGTTGACCTGTAGACTGCTCAGCCTTAATCGTCCAGATCTCCGAATAGTTGCAGGTACACTTACAGGTCACCTAGCATTAAACCGACAACTATTCATCATGAATGCGACAGACAGTCCCCTATGTAGAGGATGCCTGGACGCAGAGGAAACAGCCGCCCACGTGATCCTGGAGTGCGTGGGTTTGGCCGCACACCGGGCAGAAATCCTCAAAGACGTGAGGTCGCTCCTAGAAGCCTGTGAACGCCCCAGGAGGCTTCTGCGCTTCTGGAAGGAGCTGGGATGGCTTGACTAGCCATACCAATGCCATGTTCACGCATAACGGACCAAATGGGAGTCTAAATGCGGAGAAAGAGCCCATCACCAATACCAATACCAATACCAATAGCCTGTCCCTGCCAAAATGAAGGTTTGCTTTGGCATGGACCATTTAAATCGCTTATATCTTTCAGTCCTTTTTGGGACTAATTCCGAAAAAGTAGGACTAGTTGGGACTAATTGGGGAGAAATTTTCCATGTAGTCAGAATTGCGGTTTTCAAAGTGGTCCATGCCAAGATGTAGGACACTAATTGGGCCTAATTGACCAAATAAAGACCTTAAAATGACCTACTTTTTTCGTCCTCGACGTCATTTTGCTACGGATATTATACAAATAATGGAAAACCAAAAGAGACGGTGGTAAGATTCTGTTTTAAGTACCTAGTAGTAGTATACTTGTATTTTATTTTTATTTTCGTTTATTTGGGATAACAACAACCATAAATTTACATTTATTGACTTAGGTCTAATTACAACGGCTAAGGTCAATAAAAGTTATCCTCAGTTTAAATTCACTTATGTTGCCGAAAAGAAATGTTCTTGAATGAATATAGTAATTAGAAAAACAAAAACATAAAACAAAAATGCAGGTAGAAACACAAAAGCGCGAAACAAATAAATTATTCTCAACTTGAGCGGCAAGAAGCGTTGTAGTCTACTATTAGTTATTCTGTGGTAGTAGTACCTACCAACGCCATTTCTTCAATTCGCTCAAGACACATCGGTAAACAGGCAACAGCTGTAGCGACGATTTCTTCAGCCCAGCAGAAAATAACTGAGTGGGCCTAATTAAGACTGCCATTGCCTCAGTCACGCAACGATAAGTTACGTTACGAGACGACGATAACATAGTAATCTGGTAAACCGCAACGCAAAACTCACTTACCCACCCCACTGCGAAAATTACTAAAAGTGCGACAATTTTGTTACCATCTACACGAAATAGGTACTTATTGCAAAACAAGTTTAACTTATAGCTGGGTATTTTTTGGTCTCTTTTTATTAGGTAATCTGTATGTCTTAATAAGAATATCATTTACCTACTTAACCTGAAATTATTTCCAAATTCTACTCATCAACGTACTTACAAAACAGTTGTTTTTTTTTACTAAGTTGAGTTCTATTATTACCGTTAAAGATATAATTTATGGTAGGCATACTATATTACGTGTACGTTGTCTTGTACATCTACGACGCCTGCGCAAGTTCTTATAGCAATGTTTGTTTTTCGCGTTTTGCCGCGATTTTACTAAACTGTTACGGCGTTACCACAAAAGATTTTAAAACACTGTTTAGTAAAAACACTGTTTAAATGTCATGCCGTCTCTTTCAAACAATATTGTCAAAAAAGTGACAGCATCACATTTAAACAGTGTTTTGTGGTAAGGCCGTTAATTTCAAGACCAGGGACAGCGACATAGATATAATTCAACAAAAAAAAACGAAATCATAAATGGATGTTGTGCATTTGTCCTAAAAATATTACAAATCATAATTAATATTTATAGGAATGTTTACAAAAGCATAAGTAGGTATTTTATAAAAGTACTTAAATTATTTTAAAACATGTAACAAGTCACAAGATACATTTAATGAATTTGCACAACTGTGGTCACTGTGGATAACATTTGAAAGTTCCCAACTGAATTAATATAGCTGGTGTTTTCTAAGTTCGTAGTGTAGGTAGGTACTTTGAAAAATTCCTTATTTATACAGTTGCTTATAATGCGATTAATTGAAGTTCCAACAACAGGGGTGGAATTGCGTACAAATACAAATTACAAAACTTTTTATTAATCATATTCATTTGACAGTTCATATCGTATTCCATTGGCTGCAATTTGTATGCAAACAAAACACAATGTATTTTTATCTCTGTGTCTCTCAATAGTGTGAAGTTGCCATGGATCACTGTCTATTGTCAATTTAATCGCATTGTATGTATTTAACACTTCAAACATAACAAATACATTAATTATGTAAATAGTAAAAATAACCTAATATTTTGATGTTATTTCTATTTCAAGTAAGTACCTATCAATAATTATAAAAAAACTGTTCAGATCTCAATTTTCTTTTTGACAATACTTGATACATCTCGCAAAATATAACTTGAACCAAAACATAGACAATTAGGCTTGCATACTAAACATTTTTGTACCTAAAATTGCTACTGTGCAAGTCGCGTGGTACTAAAGTATGGGTCAAGTTATTTTGCATGAGCTGTACTGCCCTTCACACTAAACCAGGGAAGAGGGAAATAGATTTTGAGATAGGCTGTTTACATACAACATTTACGCAGGCCAACGAGCAGCCCGTGCAACTAATAGTAATACTAACTCAACTACACCCTTATGCAAAAGGGCATCAAATTCTGATTGCAGTTTAAAGAAAAATAGTATTTTAGAACACATTAATTATGTAGGGTAAGTACCTATTTAAATTTTTCATTTGAGACACGTTAATATAAATGTAGGAATATAGGAATATTGGATTGAATCTTTTCGCAGGCCGCCATTTCTCCAACCCTGCACTAAACCATTAGGCAAAAATGATCACTAAGTATTTCAAATAATACTATGCTCTATGTCATTCTTTTTCTTCCTCCTTAGTTTCATCATCACTGGAGCTTTCTTCACTCGTAGACTCCTCGCTCGACTCGCTGGATTCATCATCAGATCGCTCACCTCTGGCTGCTTTCTTTGCCATCATCTCTTTGTATTGTCTCACTGTTATTTTTCTAGGCATGATTTCTCTAAGAAAATCTAATGTATCATCCGCCTGTACTACTTCAGCTATGTGTTTGTACTCCAACATATTATTCTTACTGTTTTTAACAGCTCTTTTAGCCAAATCAGTAACAAAGAGTTCCTGAAATTATTAAGAATGGTTTTAGTAGCTGTAACTTTTTACTAAAACGAAACAATAATAAACATGTTTTGAGGTTATGATTTCTAAGATACTTACAGTGACTTTTGTTACCAGATATAAAGGTTCCTGCCCAACAGCTTCAACGTCTGGAGAGCTTTTCATAATAGTTTTAACTCTAGATAGCGGTAAATGCAAATCTTTTTCTGTTTTCGGCGTCGACATGATGTTTTGTTTACTATTTTGACTTTTCTTTTATGTTTCTGGCTGGCCTGGCTGGCGCCTGGCTTCGTTTTTCAATATCAAATTCAATCAAGTTCAATATTAATTTAAGCAAAGAATTAACTAAGTAAAACTGTGCTATTACAGTTTTACTTATATGGATTGAAAAGCTGTAATAAATAAATTAATATTCAATAATTATTCAACTCAAAGAAACTGAAGGAATAAAGTCGGAAGGAATTCAAACTTTAGTTTGTTGACAGCACTAGTGATGGGCCAACTCGAGTTCCGACCCGGGTTGACTCGAGTTGCAGTTGTATCGGGTCAACTCGAGGCAGCCCGTTAAGTATTCGAGTCAGCCCGTTAAGAAATCGAGTTGTGTGTCTTAGCTTCCGCCGCCGCCGCCGCCGCCGCCGCCATGCTCAGCCCGGCCCGGCGCGCAGCGGCGGAGTTGGTCGATCTAATCCGAGTTTACCCGTAGCACCCGAAGTTCTGTTTTCTTACTACCGGCATTGAAATATATTACTACGTATAGAAAGGACAGTCTACGGTACATTATTGTCGCAGCGATCGCAAAGATGGCGGCTACGCATGCGCAGAGTTGTCAAAGAAAAAGTAACACGCACACAGATGTGACATAATTCTTCATAATGATTATGATATACCTACTTAGTAATTATTGCATAAAATTATAGTAAAAACGTAATTTAATTAGATAATTTGGTGTATTCTGATATCTGATTTCTGATACTTATTCAAAAAAATAAA
The DNA here is from genome assembly GCA_950108535.1 of Agriphila straminella. Taxonomy (NCBI): domain Eukaryota; kingdom Metazoa; phylum Arthropoda; class Insecta; order Lepidoptera; family Crambidae; genus Agriphila; species Agriphila straminella. Next base: position 3,350,012 of record OX467306.1, on the reverse strand, counting down.
AAAGGAGGATGGACATTTAGTACCCGCACTAATAGTACCTAATCATTTGGTGTAGTTGAATAGATTTTTTTATTAGGTAGGTAAATATTACTTTAAGACAAATGTCATCCAGTCAGAAAAAGAAATCAAGGGTTTGGGAAGTATTTGATTTACCCGTAGATGGCAAAGTAAAGTGCAAAATATGTTCTGATATAAATACAAATATTCAGGAAATACGACAACTCTTAAAAATCACATAAAAAGAAAGAGTTGGCTAACGGGTCAACCCGCTACGACCCGCTAGCCAACTCGGGTCGGCTAACTCGAGTTGAATTGAAACCGAGTTATGCGAGTTTCCGAGTTGGCTCGCGGGTTGTAGAGGGTCGACCGGCGAGCCAACTCGGGTTGGCTAACTCGAGTTGAAACCGAGTTACGCGAATTTTGAAACGGGTTGACTCGAGTTGTAAATAAACCCAGAGTTGGCCCATCACTAGACAGCACCAAACACTCAATCAAATCAAAGAGAATATTGCTACGTTAATCCGCGATTACATACGCCGATCTAGCGTCCTTAAGCCGCGATTACATACGCCGATTTAGCATCCTTACTGGGGATCCAATTTCAGATTGAAAACGATGCCCCGAATTGGATCCTAATTGGGGACTTGCAGGGCTGCCTCCCTATCCAAGGCTTTTTCTCTAGTATAGGAAAGGCAAATGAAATTAAGACTAAAAAGTGATTGATCTGCAATCAAGTAAGTTAAAATTTTTACGTTAGAAAAGGTCATTTTTTTAATGTTTGAATGTTGTTTCCACCACCCAGTTTACCGGCATCTGTGGTTGTACGAACCTACCCGGACCAAAGAGAATATCGAAAAAAAATCCTGTACCCCGTTAGTAGTGTAAATTCATTGTTTAATCTATGTACATTAAGTTGTTGTCAAGAACTGCGGTTCTACCGGCTAAAAACAATGAAGTTAATGTTAACTGTAATTTGACAGATGTATGTGATACATTGCTACTTCGTTTTGGCACAAATAAAAACTTACTAAAGAAAAGTAGCAATGTATCACATCCATAAGTCAAATTACAGTTAACATTAACTTCATTATTTTTAGCCGGTAGACCTGCTGGTGGCAACCCTAATCGGTAAAATCAGCTATGTGATTGCGTAAAGTCAATCGTATTCATTTGACAGTTCATATTGTATCATAATATATGTCATCCCATACAAATTGCAGCCGATGGAATACGATATGAACTGTCAAATGAATACGATTACCTTACGCAATTCCACCCCAGACACTAATTGGGGCATAGTGTGATCGCTACATCCAATTTGGGTTCCTAGATTGGATCCCCAGTAAGGACGCTAGATCGGCGTATGTAATCGCGGCTTTACTGATGTAGCGATCACACTTGTACTATTATGTATTCTGTGCTATGACCCAATTATCTGATTTCACCGATTAGGGTTGCCACCAGTTCTTGACAATAACTTAATTTTTACATAGATTAAACAATGAATTTACACTACTAACGGGGTATTGTAATGGAGCCCCTAGACGATCAATCATTTACATTGCATTTACCATTTGGGAACGTGGCCTACTTTTGATTGGCCACGGTAATCTATCTATGCTGTGGTGCTTGTCAAGCATCGCTCCTAGACGATCAAAATGGGATTGACAAGCAATGCAATGTAAATGATTGACAAGCAATTTTGATCGTTTAGGGGGTCCATACGTATAGGATTTTTTTTCGATATTCTCTTTCGTCCGGGCACAGAATAACTAATAGTACAAGTGTCCGGGCAGGTTCGTACAACCACAGTATGCCGGTAAACTGGGGTGATTCGCAACTGGGTGGTGGAAACAAGTCAAACATTAAAAATGACCTTTTCTAACGTATTTATTGACATTTAAAGAACTGGTATACACTTTGATTAGTTAAGTGTTTAGTGCACTATTTAGTGTGTGGTGATCAGTAGGTGATGTCCCATACTGTTTAGCATACCTACGCTGTAAAAAAAATAAGACGAAAAAAAAATTTGATGATCGCATTCCAAATATTTTCTTAATGAATTTCAACAGCTATGGTTTGCAGAGCTGCGTCTCTTGCCTGTTTGTTTTTGTATTCAGGACATTTTATATCACACTAGCTTTTGCCCGCGACTTCGTTCGCGTGATTAAGATAGTTGTGCATTTATTTTGAAAGTCACGGATTACCAATATACCTAGGTATCAGTAGACCTCATTTCACACATTTAAATTTTCCCATAAAAAAATCATGTACAAACTGGGCCACTGTAACTAGCACCCTGTACAACGGGAATTTTCCAAAACCCTTTCTTAGTGCTCACCTACACCATGAAAGGTACCCTCCAAAAATAGTATCTCTACCAGCAAAATGGTTCAGCCCTATACAAATCCCCATACAAACTGGAACATCCTGTATAAAGGGAATTTTACAAAATGCTTTCTTAGTGCTCACCTACACCATGAAAGGTGAAACCCCCCCCCCTCCAAAAATGGGGTGTCTCTACCTTCAGCCGTTAGGGCTCTACGCCTATCCCAACAATGAATGAATCGATCAATTTATAGTTTTATAATTATGTATAGATTAACCCTAAAAGGCTTTGTTTTCTGGGATATTGCCAAAAGGCAATTACACTTTGGCGTGCACGGGCTTCAGAAGCCATAGCCACCGAGCCCTCCCTGTGCAGCTAGGAGGGGGTTAAACGACCCCTCTTATTATAAACAAGCATGTTGAACATGCTTAATAAATTACCTACAAATAAGTATCTACTGATATTCATTTTGATAGGAAAAAGAAAATAGGTATAACTTTTTTAAGCACAAGCCTTCCGGAGGGGGACGGAGCAATACAAAGAGTGTCGTGACCTATTGCTCCGTCCCTCAGCCTTCTGGCCGCGCCTGCGCATGTGTAGGTAGGGCCCGTAAGAGGGCTTTTTTTCTGTGTAAATAAAATGGTCGATGTTAAATAAAAGAGATCAATTTTGGTCTTAATGCTAGCTGTCTTTATTTTCCATTTCCTTAGAGAAAATACTTTTACGAAAAACAGTATATAGGGCCGCCTGCGCGCCCGGGCGCCGCGCGGCGCCGCTGACTAGTCCCGCCGCCGACCGCCCCTCACGTCCGATACTTACATGAAACGATAAATAATACAAAAAAATACTGATAGGGCGAGATCGTTAACATCTTAGAGCGACTTCTCGATCTTGATGAGTTCGGCGATGCCGTCGTGCATCTCCTTGACGGCGTCGTACTCGGTGAGGCCCATGCGGCGCTTGTTGGAGATGTCGTAGACGCCGCCCTCGGCCTCCGTGTGCTCGCCGCGCGTGCCGCGCACCTGCAGGTGGTACTTGGACGCCACCTCCTCCAGCTTGGCCTTGTCGGCCGCCAGCTTGGGCAGCTTGATGTGCACCGACGCGCGCACCGTCGTGCCCAGGTTCGTCGGGCAGAAGGTCAGGAAACCGAGCCGATCGTTGTGCGAGAAGGGAATCCTCTTCTCGATGTCGTTGACGGCGGTCACCAGCCTCTTGTACACCTGCTTCAGGTCGCCGCCCATCTGCATGGAGATCAGGCGGAGGTGGTCCTCCTCGTTGCACCACACCAGGAAGGTCTTGTTCTCGTTGTGGTAGATGCCGCGGCCGGTGGGCCAGAAGCGGCAGGCGTTGGCGGCCTGCAGGAAACGGTCACCCTCCTTGAACAGGAAGTGGTCGTCGATCAGCTGCTGCTGGGTCTCCTTGGACATGCCCGTCAGGGGGTAGAATGTGCCCTTGAGCTCACCCTCGAGCCCGGAGAGAGAAGGCGATACTTTGTCTTCCATCTCCTTGTACTGGGCCTCCGTTAGGCAGGGGTTGAAGGGGTATCCCTCCATGGAGCGGCCACAACGCACACGTGTAGAGACGACGAACTCGCCAGCGGGGTCCAGGTTTCCGAGGGTCTCCACGTCACCCCAGTTCTTGGGGGGATGCTTGTCGGTTTTCTTGAAACCATTGTGGTAGTCCTCGATGATGGGGTCGAACAAGTCAGCGAAGACGGTATACGCCTCAGCATCAGGGGCGTAGATTCCAACACCAGAGTCCAAGTTCTCAACACCTGAAAATAAATAAAAACCTGTGTTATACTCCAATTTTTTTCACTTTTATCTTAGTATAGATATCAACAATTTGAAATCTGATAATAGGTAGGCAGGTAATAGGTACGTTGGAAATGGAATCATGGTAATCATAAGTCACTATCATATAAAGATTATTGAATTTATTGACTGTTGATAGCAGAAAGGCACTTAATAATTATAAAAAGATAGTTGTTGTATAATATTGTGTAGTATAGTGTATTTACACTCATCTGTAAACAGTAGGTACACTATTATGTAACAAAAATCTTTCTCGGACTTTAAAATCAATTATTGAAACCATATGACTCACAAACATGAAAGCATTATCAGTTGACTTGAAACCTATGATATTAAAAAGTTTTGAAATTTTTTAAAATCATTGGTTGAAACTACTTATGTACCTACAGTCAGTAGTACATCAAGTTATACAAAAACTAACAAAAATCTCCAATTATTTTTGAACAAGTTCTTTTACGTTTAGAATTGATTGTAGACATGTCATAGTTCTACTATGACATGTGACAACATACGACAGTAACCCAGCAGCGACTGTACAAAGAAATATTAATTTGTCTTTCTGTAGCAGATTCGTAATCCAAATAGATAAGGTGCAAGAAATTTTGATCAATAGGTAGGTACCTGACTGAATGCAGTCCAAAAGTGTGGATCCAAAGGAGGTCTTCTTGTTCTTTAGAGCCTCGAAAACCTCCTTGGTGAGGTACTTCTTCAGCAGCGACTTGGAGTCGGAGGCCTGGAGCTTGCTGAATCCAGCCTCCAATTTCTCAATGGTTGCGGCGTCCACCATAGCTGCGGCTTTTCTGTAAAATGAACGAAACAACAAACTGTCAGAATCGTTGCTTCAAAGAACACCAAAATCGGAAACAAAACAATTCTCTGAAAAGTTCTAACGCTTTTAAAGCCGCACATGTTGCCCGAGTACACATATTTTTTAAGATTTTTAAAGGTAATGCTTAAAAAATTAAACAGAATTTCAAATTTGTTGAAATCGCGGCGGTGTGGTTGGCAATGGCAAAATTAAAAACGAATTACGAAACGTCAATCAAACAAAAAAAGTAATCATTACTTTTTAAAAATAGGGACGTACCCATCATTTCCTGAATCGAGGTGTGCTAGCCACGAACTATTAAAAAAAAACTCAAATTTTATAAAAAAAACCGTCAATAGTTTCCAGATAATAAAAAGCAATAGTTTATATAGCTATCGCATACCTACACATTGAAATGAAACTAAAATCAGTACTTAAGCGTTATTTTTATACACTAAGACTTCACAAAACTAATTTACAAACCTCCTGATGAGGTAATATGCAAGTACAGCGCCACCGCAAACAACCACTGGGATAGTAACTTTGAGTTTATAATTCATTTTCATGTATTATTCCAAAGTACTAATGTATAAGAATTTGAGAAGTGCACTTTATGAATGTGTTACGCGGACTGCTGGACTTAAAATTATTTTCCGAACACACCCAAGAATTCTCTTGGTTTTGTGGTGGAATTACGTAATTTTGCCAGAGGTCGCCTTGACCGACACGCGCAAGTCTAACGGATGTGTCAGCTCACTGCGCACCGGTACTGTTTCACAGTGCGCAGCGCTGTGCCTCCCACTTGCGAACAGCGAACGAATGTGTTATCGCGAGTTTCTTGTTACATATTTGCAATAATTTCAGTTCGAGAAGGTAGGTGCTGCAATTAAGCATCGTCAGATTACGAAGTCCGCTTATCGTTCCATGAATGATATCGAATGAGGTAGATAAAGTTCAGGTATATTGCGCGGACAAGAAAAACATCGGCTTCGAAGCCTACGAAGTACGAACTAGAAATGCTAATAAATAATAATATAATAAACTGTATTTTCGATTTGCGAATCACAAAAATATATCGAATTAGAGCCTGTTTAATTAATGTCTACAATTGCTTCATTTTATCTTATTGTCAAAATTTTTTCATAAATATCTCGATAAAGCTCGACAAAAAAATACAATAAGTACCTACTTAATTATGATGAATCACCGTTATTCATCTTGTGGTCTTTGAAGAAAGTATCAGACGATTATTTAAAAAAAAATGGTTATCGTGAGCCAATAAAAACGATATTATATAATTATGTAGGTAGCAGTAAAACTTTACATGATTTATTGCAAATTGAGTTTATCGATGAAATTGATTACTAAATAGTAAAAAGCACGTTTTCATCTAAATTTGATGCAACATTAGGGTTATTTGGCAGCGGGGAGATAAATGCCGGCCGGAGACATACGCACCCGTCCGCATCTTCTGCCGGTTTGTTTTCCTTATTTTCTTTCGTTGCACAGCCACCCATTTTCACAAATTTGATATTACTATATGAAACTAACCACTAGAACATGCACTAAATCACGTAAAACTACAGCAAAAAAATAAAAGGAATGGAGATTATACTAAATGCAGTGATGGAATGATATTTTGTCCAAATGAATGTATCGGAGCCGGGAGTGGTGAGGGCGAGGGTTGGCCCGATCCGATCGATGCGCGACACGCAGCACGCACGCGGGTTTACGCTTCCCGCCCTTCGGGAACCGCTTCAAAACTTTTTGGAGGGAAACTTTCCCTGACAAATATAACGAGTTACCTGACGCGGACGATGATTGGAAATGGTACCTATTTCTAACACTATTTCACTGATAAGATTAAATGCAACACTTGAGGTTATCTTTAGCACATCTCGATTGGATTTATATTGTTACACATCAAATAAATAATTCCGATTATACCGGTAAGAGATTGTCACGAACAATGTTTGTTTTCTACGTCATCGGTAGATTATAATTGAAAGTGGTCACATCTTACCTAGCGCTTGTACAACCGTCAGAGTCGACTGCGAGGTGCAGAATGGTCTCTGCGGGAGCGCGCGGAACGTTAAGCCCGCGGTACCCCGCGCCCACACCCGCACCTCAGCCCTTCCTCTCACAACCTTGGCCTTGCAGTGATGCTCGCCGGGCCAGCGGTGGACATGACAGCCCGCCAGCCAGTATTTAGATCGAATTGAGATTTTGACTAGGTATCATTATCAGTGCCATATTAAATGATGCTCATCTAATTATTACTATATCTTTGCCACGTCATTGTATTATATTGATTTGGCACAGTTAAAAAATATTCATTTCAAAATGAAGGCTTTTCACAATGACAAAAAACTGTAGGCTCGATAGATGGCGTTGATAAAAATGTGTGTCAATGTGATTTTTTTACTAAGCTTCGAAGAGTATCAATCAACACCATCTAGTGGGCAAATAGTTACTTACTATTTTTATTTTTTAAATGTCACTTTGAAAAGCCCTCATTATCGAGTTAGCAACAGCAGGTACAGTCAAGGAAATTATAAGTACTTGAAGTACCTACCTACTTATAATTTTATTTCCTTGAGTACAGTGCAGCAACAGCTAGCGACAAAAGAGTTTTAAACGTTTCTTTACCTTAATCGATCGATTCATGATTAAAGACCGCAGGGTTATCCCTAATTAGCAAATATTTTACGAGGGAAAATTAACGAAATTTAAATTTAGAAAAATACTGTTGCCGTATCTTTTTTTACGTGCCTGCCTGGATCGTGTCCAAGACATCGTGTGCTGTGCTGATGCCAATGTCAAGTTTGTTATTTTTCACTTTCATTGCATAACTCGACAGAACATCTCGCCTCGTCTCGCCTCGCCCTGAACCATTTTAATATTCGTAGGCAGGCAGTACCTAGGTAGGTAGGTACACTAGGTACCTATACCTACCCTACCTAATTCGTAACGTACCGTACCATCAAACAATTTTATGAATTCCCATTTGCCCTTCTCGAGCTAAGCAAAAAAACTAATGGTGCAAAAGAACCGTGCCTAACTAGAATCAGCTAGATAGTTAGGTTAAAATAAGTAGGTAGGTATACCTACCCACAAGTGCCCACAACACATCTCTTAAAGATAAGATATAGGTAGGTACCTACAGTCGAGTTTATTAATATATTGGCACTTTTGACAGCTCATCAACCTTTATAAGGCTTTATAATAATAAAAGTCAACACCCTGTCAAAATTGCCAACATATTAATAAACTCGACTGTACCTATCTGAGATGTGCACTGCACCCAAAAATAGTAGCTACCTATAGTCAATGATAGTAGGCATACCCACAGAGGAAATAATCACTTGGGCATACATACCTACTTACTTGATGGCTTTTATAGCAGAAAATAGGTGCTATATCATTTAGGCTAGGTACCTAGTAAGGTAGGTTACCTAATCAGTGAAATATCTAGGTGGGTACCTACTTTCATTTTTAACAACAAAGGGACACGAAACGCCAATCTGCCCAAATGTAGGACAGTAATTTGAAAGTACCTAGGTACCTACCTAACTAACTAACCTCTTTACTCTAAATTTCAATAAAGTATTAGTGTAGTGGGTAAACAAAAAAAAAATCAGGTCAGTGGGATAAACCCTTGACCTTGGCCCAGGATTAGTGTAGGTAGCGTGCCACTTGCCATTGACATGCACTTGCCTCGGGAAACCATAAAGGCCTCGGGGTGTCTCGGGCTCGCACTTGGCGGGTTTAACGACCTCCTCGCGAACTTGAACTTATTTTGCCGCGTAAGCGTGTGTGACTCAATTTTTGGTATCTAGGTAGGTAGGTAGGTAGTTGAAATCGCAAATTCTATTCATATTTTTGGTCGGAGAGTCGGGTTTGGGGGTTTTTCTTTATTAGGTAATTAAAACACAATATACAAACACGATACCTACCTACCTAGGTAGGTAGGTACCTACATGACTTTATTTCAAATAAACTAAAAAGTTTGCGCTTTTATTTATAAGTAGGTAGGTAGGCCTACTTGTTTACTTATGAATTTCAGTATTTTTCACAATGATACTGTAATAACGACCCTCTAAAAGAGCTTTCTAGTCTTTTATCTATCGTATCGTAATAGGTAAATACGAGAGCGAGCACTAACTTGTAGGTGCTAGCACGAGCAACTTTTGTCTCTGCAATCTGCAACTAATTCTATATTTCTATCTAGTTTGTATGAAAGTCTGCCGGCTGTCGTGACACTCGCGACGCTACATGCGCGCACTTGCATACAAACGTAGACTTGATAAAAGACTAATTTTCGGAGACAAAAGTTGCTGGTGTGCGCTAGCTCTTATGTATTCTATGGCTCTACATACAACTAATACGTAGATTACCTACCTAAGTACTATCACTTGGTAGGTACGTACATAGCTAACTATAAATGCCTACGATTATATACCCACAAAAACGTTTATGCCAGCAACTAAAGCCGTGGGAAGCGCCTGGAAGACCTTGGTCATGACTCGCGGGGTCGGCCTTGCCACTTGTACTGTATTCTGTAAGCCTTGGCTGGTGGGCCGACCGCTGGAAATATAAATGCCTGGGGAGCGTTGTCTCCTGCAAGGTTTCTAAAACGTTATCGATACTAATTTTAATTTCAATGCCAAGATGTCTAGGTTAAGAAGTTCTTTTTTTATTATACCACCACACACTAATTTTGTGTTTGTGAAAACTTTGTAGGTGACGGAGTTTTCTGGTTAGAATGTCTTCAAGAATTCACTAAACAGACATACCTACAGTTTCTTGGATTTAAGAAAAATAAGGGTCATCGCTAACTCACAGTTTCAAAAAGGAGACGTTTCGTCCGCGATAGTAGGTACCAATCTAGTCATATTTTTCGGATTATTTGACGCCAAGTCTTTGTGCAAGCTCATCTGCAAGCCTCTCTGATGGTAGGTAGGTTCTAATAGGGTTAATGAGGATTCCTCATCCGCTTCCTAATAATGCTGAAGTTCTTTGTTTTTTGGAGTTCCTCAACCGTTACAATCATCCTCAAAATGAAAGAATAAAAAAATCATCTTCTCCTTTCGCTTCTTCTTAGATTTAGAGGAATTTTAGCGTCGTAGCGAGGAACAGCGCTCTCATTTTATTACATCCTCTTCCTCATCCGCATCCTCATCCATAAAAGTAGGAACTTAGTTCGGCGCGGTCTAACTTTACAGTCAAAACGGAGATAATAATGCTAGGTTTACTTACATTATGAATATCTAAAACTAAAATCAATTTTAGTTTGCACGGATGATGAGACCGGTTTATTTATTCCAACACGAGTAGGTATTTGAGCACTCAGGAACACAAAAAGATCGTTAAAACGCGTCACGTTACGCCACTGTGTCGCAACGCAAGACGTTCGTGCGACACGACACGAGCTTTTCGTTCCAATTACCCAAATTCTTCTATTTTGGTGTGTAACAATAAAAAATAAACTTACCTTACATTGCTGCGAAGTGTCGTCTCTCGTCACAGTCGTCACCCACCCAACGTCAATTCATGTATTTCAAAGAGAATCTTATAAAAAAACTCAACGGAAGTGAATAGTTTGATAGACATAAAGCAGATTGGCCATTATCTAACAAACTTTAGTATAATGTAGTTGTAGACCTTATTATTAGTAAGCAGAAACTATGTACTTCCATACCAGACAATAATGGATTTATTAACCGACTTCTTCATCAATATGGAACAAAGGAGCAGTTATTTCATGGCTGACTTCGGTTTATGAAAAATGTAGATCCCCTTTGTGTAATTTTTAAGCCAATCATGTCAGGGCTCAGGATCTATAATTGTTTGTTTGTTTATTTGTTTATTTATTCAGGTAGCAAACAGTCATATACAAACAGTTTTAAGATAAGGTATACAATTAGACCTACAGTACCATAAATTAATGTATTATTAAACTAAGTAAGTAGTGCATACAAGCGACGGATATACAAGAAAAAAAAATTATTACAATTTTAATGTTTTTTAGGTAGATAGCAAAAGAAACATACCACTTTATGCGTTAAGAGGCTCAAATTTAACATTACTACAAGGTAGGTACATGAAAATATATATAACTTACAAAAACAATAACTCACCCACTTTCCTTCTAAAAACGTTAAGTGAATTAGAGAAGATATCCACTTCGTTGAGTGACTAATTGTATAAATTACATGCTCGCCTAAAAAAGGTATTTTTTGCATATTTTGAATGGCAAAATGAAACGTAAAATGTATCCTTAGAACGTGAGGAGAATCGAGGGACTTTCAAAGCAATTTTTTGTAATAGATCAGCAGAGTCAATATGGTTGTTAATTAATTTAAACAAGAATATCATATCTAGGAACTGGCGTCTATGGACTAATGATTGAAGTTTATGTCTTTTTGCGCTCACTTCATAGTCATTATAATAAGACCCAGCACGATAGTCAAGAGATTTAAGAATTTTTTTCTGTATTCGCTCTATCCTATCTCTATGAACAATATATTGGGGGTTCCAAACTACGCTACCAAACTCTAAAATGCTACGAACGTAGGCATTGTACAGTATCTTAAGTGTACTACCCTTAGTAAAAGGTTTTCCAAGGCGGAGGATCAAACCCAGCTGTTTATATGCCTTAGCCACGATATTATCTATATGTGTATTGAAGTGTAACTTCGAATCTAAAGTTACCCCTAGATCGCGAATCGAATTTACACGCAAATGCTCCGATCAAAGATTTTATAGTCGAAGCTGATGGGACAATTTTTACGAGTAAAGGTGATGACGTAGCACTTGTCAAAGTTAATAAATAAATGGTTTTTTTCACAAAACCGCTCAAAGCACTCAATATCTCGCTGGAATTTTGTACAGTCATCCACAGTTCGAATAATCTTATAAATTTTGGTGTCATCTGCGTACAAGAGATGGTGTGAATTAGGGAAACAGAGGCCTATATCATTGACATATAAAGAAAATAAAAATGGTCCCAAATGGGACCCCTGTGGTACCCCTGATGGTATATTTAGGAATCTTGATCGGTAACCTTTAAGCGCCACAGCCTGGCTGCGATTACTAATATATGACTGTATCCATCTAAGCAGATCACCATGATTTATTTTGTCAAATGCCTTCGAGAAATCGGTATACACGGCGTCTACTTGACAACCAGCATCCATTGCATTCAACAAAAAATCTGTATATGTAATTAAGTTCGTGTTGACGCCGCGACCCCGGAAAAAACCGTGTTGTTCAGGTGCTAAAGCGTTATTCATTCGACTTGACAAAAAGGAAGTAATTATTTTTTCCACTATTTTGGCAAACACGGACAATTTCGAAATAGGCCTGTACTGTTTGACGTCATTCCTATCACCTCCCTTAGGGATTGGTGTGATTAGCGCTTTTTTCCAAATTGTAGGAAAACAACCTTCAGAGAGAGATTTCCTAAAGATAATTGTAAGAGGTAATGACAATTCCTTAAAAAGTTTCCGAGCTATAATAGGATGAACATTATCAAAACCAGCACCTTTGTTGATATCTACTTGTTCGAGTAGCTTTTCGACAGTTTTCTGAGAAATAGCTACAGAAGATAAGTCGACTAATGAAGATGTGCTACTATTTGGTAGGGGATCGCTCCCGTTGGTGTTACTATCCGGGACAAACACAGAGTTAAAGTATTCATTAAACATATTAGATATGCTATCAACATCAGACGATGACTCATCATTGTAATTCATGCAGGCAGGAATATTACGACTCGCCAACTTAGACTTAATGAATGACCAAAAGTATCGTGGGGACGTTGCGATTTTCTCCTCAGAGAACTTAATGTGGTTAGTGTAACATTTTCTTTCGAGTTCTTTCTCTTTCGAACGCAAGCGAGAAAAGTCTTGATAATCAAGGTCACACCTATATTTTTCCATTTAGCGTTGCTTAGCACTAAGTCGAGAGTACGTCCATTGTTTAGTCGAATTCATTAATATGTTGGCCTTTTGACAGCTCATCAACCTTTATGGCTGTATAATAAAGGTTAACAGCCTGTCAAAAATGCCAACATAGGTATTAATGAAGGTACTCCTGTGCCCATAAGTATACTGGTCAAAAGAAAATAGGGGCCACCATATGATTTTCCATACATAAGCTTATTTAATTACTTTTTTGTCTACAGTGTTTGATAGTTCTACGATCGAACAAATTGAAATTTTCTCACTGACTTAAATTATTTATACAAGATGTCTGGTTAGCGATGTCGGAGCTTTTAAAGGCTGATAATATGTTCAATTTTATCGACCAAACCCCCTCACATGTTGGGGTCTATCCCCTCTCCTGTAGGAATGACGGGCGTTTTAAATTTGACTTTAAATTTATTTTAGATGCCCATGCCGAAAAATATTGATTTTTCCGGATTTAAAAGTCCTATAGTTTTTTAAAATATTGGATAAAGAATTGGTACCAAAACAATAGACTGAATCACAGATAACTCTACTATACAAAAAAGGTAATCCAGCAGATATTGGTAACTATCGTCCAATTAGCCTCTTACCGTGTCTCTATAAACTTTTTGCCTCATGTATACTTGACAGAATATCTGAAAATATAGACATGTGCCAACCCATCGAGCAAGCAGGGTTTAGAAAGAGCTACAGTACCACTGACCATATACAAGTAGTAGAGCTGATCATAGAAAAATACCTAGAGTTCAGAAGACCATTATATGTCGCTTTTATAGACTACAAAAAAGCTTTCGACTCTATTTCACATAAAAGTATCTGGGAAGCTCTACGGAATCAGGGAATTAACGAAAAATTTATAAATATAATAAAAAACGTATATCACAACAGCACAAGCAGGATAAAATTAGATAGAAAAGGTGAAGAAATAAAAATCAGAAGAGGTGTACGACAAGGCGATCCTATTTCACCGAAACTATTCATAGCTGTACTTCAAAACATCATGAAAGACCTGCCTTGGACAAAAAAAGGAATAAACATCAATGGAAAAAATCTAAGCCATCTAAGATTTGCTGATGATATCGTTGTATTTTCCGAAGACCACTCTGAACTAAATACAATGATAACAGATCTACAACTGGCGAGTAGTAGAGTTGGTTTGGAAATGAACCTCGAAAAGACAAAAGTAATGACTAACCATGAGCAAATCAATATACTAATCAATGAACAGCCATTAGAGTACGTACAAGAATATGTCTATCTTGGGAAACAACTGTCGTTCAGAAAAGAAAGAAATATAGAGGAAGTACATAGAAGAGCAGCGATCTCTTGGAAAAAATATTGGGCTAACAAAGAGATATTCAAATCCAAACTCCCCGTAACACTGAAAAAGGTAGCGATGGATTCAGTTATTCTACCTAGTTTAACTTACGGGTGCCAAACTTGGAACTTTAACAACATAACCTGCAATAAGATCCAAACAACACAAAGAGCGATGGAGAGGAGCTGCTTAAATATTAAACGTACAGACAAGAAAAGACACTCTGACATAAGAAAAAGAACTAATGTGACGGATGCTCTATTATTCGCTAAAGGTCTGAAATGGAGATGGGCGGGGCATGTTGCTAGATACACCGATGACAGATGGACGTCAAGACTTCTCGAATGGACAGGACCACACGGGACAAGAAGTGTTGGCAGACCAAATTGTAGATGGCAAGACGAGCTGATAACAGTAGCGGGGAAAAAATGGACAGAGATAGCCAAGGACAGACAAAACTGGGATTCTTTGGAGGAGGCTTTTACCCGTAAGGGGTCCACATAACATAAAATCAAATCACTATTAATCTTTATGTACCTAAATTTAATTTAATATAATCGATTTAATACCTTATATAATTTTCAATATCAAGTTTGCATGAATTTATTTTATTAATATCTAAATGAATCATTTTTATATCTTTTACTTTAAATACTTGTTTTTTATAGTATGATATGATTTAATGAAACTAATTTGTGTTTGTAAATTGATGTTATTATTATGAATGTGGAATCAATAAAGCTATTTTATTATTATTTATTATTATTATTATAGTTATTTATAAAAAAATACTTTTCGATATAGCTAATAATATCACCTATCAATCAAGTAAAAAAAATATAGGGTCATATTCAAACAACAATAAGTCTCGTAATATGCAACTCAAAGCAATGATTTTGATGTCACTTTGTAGATAATATTCCTGTGTATTATAAAAATGCAAAAAAATGCACATTAATGTCCTAGTTTTTGAGATCTGTGAGAAAAACTAAAAAAAGCACACAAATTTCAGATTAAAATTTACTTTAAGTAGTAATTTTTTGTCGTGTTAAAGTTAAAAGTTTACATAAATAATAATGTTTACACCGAAAGCGCTCTATAATTTTTTTACTTAATAGGTGATATTATTAGCTTTCGAAAAGTTTTTTTTACAACTGTTAGAGCTTTTAAATCCGGAGAAATTAATATTTTTCGGCAGTGCAATCTAAAATAAAAAGTCAAATTTAAAATGCCGGTCATTCTAACAGGAGAGGATAGACCCCAACATGTGGGGGGTTTTGCCGATAAAATTGATCATATTATCGCTGCCTTTAAAAGCTCCGACATCGCTAACCAAACATATTATTGTATAAGTAATTTTCTTCTTTCTTCGTTCTCCTCAGACTCAAGACGGTATCCTTAGTGATGCTTTTGGTAGGTATGTGAAAACTAGCTTTACCTACACATGACCTACACGTCATTCAGCAGGCTCTTCAAAATATCACTCTTCGGGAGTTTAAATGATGTCAAAAAATTCTGCTTCAGTCAATGTCAAAGGCAAGGTCGGGCTATGAGTCCACGGCCAATGTTTTTTTCTGCTATTGACGTTATTTTCATCGGAAGTGTTTTCGTATTGCGCAATATGTCTGTCAACGCTGTTGGGAGTCATGCGCAGCGAAAATTTTTCTAAGTCTATGGGAGTTATCATAGTAATAGAACGCAGCGAAAATTTTTCTAAGTCTATGAGAGTCATGGATGATGAAAAGCAGCCAGCAGCTTAAGTACATAATACTAAAAGAATAGATTTTGATTCAAATCACATAACATCACATAAAGGCCATTGCAGAAAATCAAACTTTTATTTAACTGTGTTAAGATTCGGGTTTCTGATTTCTAGGTAATGGTAATGGCCTATTTATAGTAGGTAGGTACCTGCTTTATTTAATAATACTTTATATTAGGGGTTTTGCCTCATGTAAATTGCGAAATTACAGGATAAGTAGGTATGTACTTATAAAATATAGTCCGATACATACTCATGCAAATATTAAGTACCTACCTAGTCTCGTGTCTCAAACAGGGATTCATAACGTTATTTTTAAATGTAACGTTATTTCTTACTTTTTTACCGTTACTTTTAACATTAACGTTATGTCAATAAATAACGTTACTTATTTCAGTAAATAACGTTAATTTTAACGTTATTTCTTACTGTTTGTTACCGTTACTTTAAAATTAACGTTATTCCAATTAATAACGTTACTTTTTTACCAATAATTTTACCGGTACTATTGTACCGGTAAAGTTTAACGCTATATTTAACGGTAATT
Organism: Agriphila straminella; assembly: GCA_950108535.1. Classification (NCBI taxonomy): domain Eukaryota; kingdom Metazoa; phylum Arthropoda; class Insecta; order Lepidoptera; family Crambidae; genus Agriphila; species Agriphila straminella. The sequence goes on along the minus strand of OX467306.1, from coordinate 3,333,461 downwards.
TTTCCGGTACAATAATTTTAACGTTATTTTTACTGGTAAATTTACCGATAAATTGCTTTAACGGTATTTTTAACGTTATTTTTTTTAACGGTATTTCAATCCCTGGTCTAAAATCATGTATCTTACTTTAATCAATTATTAAATTTCAAAAACACATGTATCTATCACATAAATAGTACAGTATTTCCCATCATTCATAAACAATTAAAACAAAACTGTTCCTCGCACATTGTTTGTTATTGAAAGAGCATGTTCATGTTCGCATTCATTAACTACAGACTACATTCATGAATCAGCGTTGTTATGTTCGTAACGAGACTAACTAAAAGTCGAGTTGATTACAAATAAACAAGCGAGGCAAGGGTGCTCTACGAATTATGTGGCTACGATTTAATTAGGAAGATGTTTTGTAATTTTATTTTAGGCATACGTTATTTACATAAGCATAACGGGAAATATATTTGTGAAGAAGTACTAACTACTAATTGATACTAAGTAATTTATAAAGGATTTTTTTAAACTGAACACAGGCTCAGTTGCACCATCGAACTTTTAAAAATAAAGTTAACTGAAAATCAAGTCGAGATAAAAAAGTACAATGCGATTAATTTAACTATGTACAGTCAACGGCACACTGGGTTTCCACAATAGGGTTTAAGAAAAATAGGGTATAGCAGTAATATCTCGGAATATTCAATTAATTTTATATTTTAATGCGAAGAAATTAAGGTTAAAAAAAAATTGCAGATTTTTGACAGTTTTGTATAATCTGACAAGCCGACTGTACAACAGAAGCGGCAACTAAGTATTTATTATCTTTGCTAAGTAGGTACATAGCAAAGAGTAAAATATACATCGTTTTATACCGCACAAGCTCTAAATTTGGTCACTTCTGTTGTAAATAGTTAATTTCATCGCATTGTGTGCTTGCTTCGCGTCATCGCCATTGCAAGTTGATTGCATTGCAGCAAGGCAGAGCGCGCAAGTGAATTTTCCTTATGAAATTCAGTTCCGTAAGTATTTATTATACTTACCACAGAATAAATTATTGTTCACTCCCATAAGTCATCACTGGTAAAGTGGAACCAACATGTAAATAAGGAAAGAACAGTAAACTCATACTCACATAATATACAAGTTTCTAAGCAGCGCCAGGGATAGTACAAAGAAAAGTACCCAATACAGCCTCATCCATTTCCTCGTGATGATTCTAAAACCCCACGTGCACATCGTAGAAGTTTCCGGAACATCAAAACTGCGCTACGCTTACTTATATCTATTCTGTGTCAAAACAACGATTTTGATAAATACATTGACATTAAAATGTTTATCGATTCAATATTCGATACCGTATCGGCCGCGTGTTCGTTCGTGATAAACGATAAACTAATCAGGTGGACGGCGAAGTAAAGCAGGTTTGCTAACTTTTAAATGTTTGCGTCAGGTGTGCAACGTGATTAGAACACGTTTTTGGACACCGCTTAAATTCCAGTTCAGTAGCCTGACGAACTCGATATTTCATTTTAATCGAAATGTAATTTTTGACAGATAAAAGGGTTGTCTTGTCTACATCGAGATGTCATTTTTTACATTTCGATGTAAAGACATGATTTCATGCTGCGGGGGCAGCTGAAACTTGGCTGGAACACTGTGAATCGCCGTGTAACTTACCTACATATTATATGATAGGATAGCGGGTATTTCCGTAATTTATTTTATGTCTCACGTTCTGGTGCTGAAATATTCTATTTGGCGATACTAGAAAAAAGAGATTGACGTAGAATTTACGCAACGTAAACGCAAACTAATATCATAATCTCTTGGCAACAGGGCAAGTCTGCTTTTGTGGTTACTTAATCTTATCCGAACAGTCAAAACTTATCAGTTATTAAGTACCGAAGTATTTGCAATTGTCGAGTGTGCTTTAAATAAGTGATAATATAATGCCGTGTATAATCACAACTTGGACATTTACTGAGAAAGCAGGATTAAATCATTATGTCCTGTTTGTCTTGTTTCGAGAAATATAAGTAACTGTTTTATTATGTTCAAACTCACAATCAAATCTAATCACAGTGCTAATTGCAGGTTCGAATCTCACTAGAGGTAGGTATAGTTTTAAGCGATTAATTGATTTTTCCACTAGAATGTACGCACCTAGGTACCTTACACTAAATAATTATTGAATTATTTATTTATTTCCAACTTACAACTATTATTACAGGCTCTTAACCTAAAGTGAATTAAAATTCAAAACCTGTAATTTATATGGAAATTCCCGCCCACCGAACGATTACTTATTAACGCTTTCATTTTTGCGAGTGTTAACTGGCACATTATTATCAACACTTTACAATTATATGTAACAAAGTTGACTCTCCTGAGCTTCTCTCAAAACTAAATTTCAATATCCCGTCTAGGTCTGCTAGACACTACACCCCTATTCGCGTAGGTACCCCCTGTCTCGTCTAACTACCGCCGTCTTTACGTAGTGTAGTCTATTTAGTTAGTGTATGGGTACTATCTAGATCTGTATTAAGTGTTAGATTAAGTATTTCAAGTGCTTATTTGCTATTTTGCTGTGCTGGTTTTTGTCCACACTTATCCACATTTAAAATAATGTTTTATATATGTGAAGACCTTTAATGGCTGACTGTTTATATATTTTAGATATTATTCTGTTTGTCTTGCTGTTGGTCTTCCAAAGAATAAAAAAATAAAATAAAAATAAACACTTCAATCAACATGAGTTGAAATTCTTTATTTATGAAAAAGCCTGCAGAAGGCATATCATGTAGGTAGGTAGATAATCGCCTGGATGAAGTTATGATCATTGTATCTACACGGGCCGGGAGACACGGGAGGACGGGAGGGGGGAACAATCAGCCGCCAACTCCTGCGCATCCGGCCACGCCCAGCGCCCGACGAGTCAATGCAGTTCGCATTCAAGTGTGATGGTCAATTTCTTTTGCATCGGTATGGCAGTAATATAGTACTATTATATATTCTGTGGTATTATCTCGGAAAATTCCTACTAATAGATACATAGGAACTTATGACAAAGGAAAAAATCATTATAGCTGTGGTTGTGTAGCTTATATTGGAATTAGATCAAAGGCTAAGTTATCCTATTTCATTAGCTGTCCTGTTTTGGAGTCTTCAGGTTATTGACACTATGTACTATGTACGGCCAAGAATCTACTATTCTAGTAGGTAATACATTTCAATGCCTACAATAGTTTGCATTATGTATTGAGATTTAAATATTAAATAGGTAGGCAGGTACTATTATTTATTATGAATAATAAGTAGGAAACTATACACATTATAAAATTTTCCGTAGATACCTATACAAAATCAACATTTCTAGAGAGATCTAAGAGATCCTTCTTTTAATCTCTAGAGTATTCATACCGCTTTTCCATTACCAGAAATGGTAGAAATGAGTCTAACTTGATTTATTAAAAAAATACATGCTATCAAAACGTAATGTTTGTAGGGTGCCAAATAGCCCCGCAAATCCGAAATAACCTCACAAATCCCAAATAGGTAGCCCACTTTACGATACCTAAATCTGACGGAAAGATTATGGAAAGATTTGTCTACGTCGTCGGTCGCGTCGCGTTGTTATTTTGAGATTTCGATTTACTTAGAGAAACCTGTGGAGTTACTCCTGACGGGATCGGGATCGAGTTCGAATCAAATAAACGTCAAAACGGTACTATGGAAACCGAAACGGTACTAAAGTACCAAAAAGTCCGACTTTTAACGTTTATTCGATCCTGATACGTCGAGACAAACCTTTTTGAGCTTGTCATACTAGTCAGGAGTTTATTATTGAAATAGGTATTTCCTTTATCAAATAAAGATATGTACATTAGGTACCAACCACTGTGCACAGCACACCCTCGAGGTGTGCGCTGCCTGGGCTCCGCAGCGCGGCGCTCTGACAACTGTGATAGGGAGGGATCTCTCGCTGCCCAGTGTGGTACGGGCCATGCTGGCCACCGAGAGATCCTGGGAGGCGGTAGTCTCCTTCTGCGAGGAGGTTCTCCTGCAGAAGGAAGCATCGGAGCGGGTTCGCGAAGAGGAGGCTCATGCGAACCGGCTCCGACGCAGGCGGTTGGGTGTTAGGAGGAGGCGCTACGCGCACCTCATAGCGATCTGACGGGGACCACGCAGGCGATGGGGGGTGACCCATCGCCTGCATTGCACGGTCCCCGGCCGTTTGGGGAGATGGCCAAACTTGCCCGGCCATCTCCCGACCGCGAGGAGGCCCGGTTAGCCGGGCGAGCCACCGGGTCAAGTGGGGTGATTACCACCCATGGCCCCCCGTATGACCAACCGGTGGCGAGTGGGCAAGTGCCGTAGGTACCAACCACTGTACAGATTTCATATAAGTATAAATGAAAGAAGTAGATAAACGTAACGTAATGCTGTTTAAAAATGATTTTATTGCATATTTTAGTTGATCATCTTAGATATTACATTATCGTGCTTGGAAATAATTTTTCTTTCTTGATTTATTCTGCAACAAATGTGTTCAAATCAATAATTTGATTCGCTTCGCTTGAAATTAAATTTTCAACTAAAGTAGTTTGTACTGAATAAAATTAAAACTGCCCATTGATATATCAAAACAAAGTTTAGATGCGTTATGCGCCAACATCATGCAATTTAAAACAGCGACAGGTACTGCAGATACACACAACATCAATAGTGGGACAAAAATGAACGCCACCATACTGAATCCCTGTCGTTAGAAAGAGATAAACAGACATCATAAGTTTCGTCTGATACGCTGCATGCTCATTGGCGCGTCTCGCTCTTTGTAAAAAAATGGCCGATTAGAGTAATACAAAATACGAAAATACATTTTACGGTTAAATACAGTACTTACGTGTGAAATTAAACATTTTTCCGATCTCTGACTGTTGCTGTATAATTTGCACATCGTTTATAGACTCAGGAAGGCATTTTTGATCAGAATGTCACGGTTTTTGAGTGTCTGACTGACGAGAGTGGTGTGTGTTTACGTGTCACGAGCCTGTGCCTGACTAATTGAAAGTCGGGCAATTACCTTACTTTCGTCTTGCCATTGTGGAGTGCGGGTAACGCATCTAAACTTTGTTTTGATATATCAATGAAACTGCCTAAATAAGTCGCGCGACTTACAAAATCCGGTTGAGAAAAATCTTCCATTGTGCCGGGAAAATAGATTATAGGAAATAAAACAATCATCAATATAAAATGAAAGTAAAATACCTACTTATTATTTTTAATAATTACCTTTCAGCTCACGTGTGGTTGGTGGCAGCCTCCGCGCCCCACCGCCATCCTTCGCCACCATTTTTCGTTTGATTTGGTTTTGATACCTGTTAAGGAAATTAATTTTAATAGGTACTTAGTACATTATACAAGTCAGAATTCTCTTTCAATTTGAGTACCTACCTAATACTACCTACCCAAATTAGGCGAAATGGGGTAAATAAACCTAAAAATAGATATGGATGTCGTTATTGGGGTTTTCTGGGATGACGATGACGATTGCGAAAATGACATTTATTTTGAAGTCCAACACGGTGGTTTAAGCGAGCCACCAAGCGAGCAGCCTCGTGCGAGGTCCACCACACGCGGCAAACGTCTCTTGCCTCGCGAGGCAGCGCGCTTGGTGGGGACCCGCCTAATCGCGTAAAAACGGCTGGTCTGATGCTGGTTGAAGGTTCCCTAAGGCTTTTTTCTAATATCCACGCGGACGAAGTCGCGGGCAGAAGCTAGTTATATTATATTCCGTGACATAAGTACGGTCACCGGCACGCTGGGCTTCACGACAGCGTAATGATATTCAATTTTATACTTAAGTATAATAAATTACAGATTTTTGAAAGTTTTGTATAACCTCATGTGCTGCTGAGCTGACTGTACCATACGATCATTTATGCTGACACCACAGCATATACCTAATCTATAGGAGATATTTTACTTTAGTAGATAGGTCCTACAGTCCTTTCCTAAATATGTAAGGAAGACACGTAATTTGGACTCTTGCGGCCTTACCACAAAAGATTTTAAAATACTGTTCAACAAGGTTTTAACTTAAACACTGTTGTAATGTGTGATGTTGTCACTTTTTTGACAATATTGTTTAAAAGAGACGCATCACATTTAAACAGTGGTCTTAATGAAACAGTGTTTTATAATCTTTTGTGGCAAGGCCGTGTGTTTTAAAAGAATGGTCTACAAAAGCCACTTTATGTTTTGTTCCCTGTAAAACGCAAACTCTTATTAAGTAAGTAACAAACTATACAAGGTTATTTTTAGTATTTACGAAACCTGAAAACTGTTTGTTCAGATTCAGTAATAGAATCGATTGCAATATTTTTTATATTATTATCATGTTATATTTTGACTAAAGAATATTTACAAAACCATAATTAACGCACGCCCTACTAAATTGTCTCGCGCACACAACACAAAAAGCCTGTAACTTCGTGAGTTTTTAGGGTATCATTATATTTTTTTTATACTGAAAATAAAAAAAAAAGGTGACCCGTGTTTCGACTTTCGTATATAAAAAAAATTATGTTGTAGACACCGAAGAGAATAATAAAAGATTTAATTTTCTCGGTCCCTTCTTGCGTGGACTTAATTTACCTCGGTCGGCCCTTCTAATTTTAGAGAGGGAATTTTAAAAAGTATAGCCACGTGGCTGCTCATGGCTGATTTAATTATACCAGTATAATCGTTAGTGAGAGGGACGTTCGTGTTCCGAATGCGCCGGCGTCGCCGTCTGCCGTAATAGGAGCTCCAGTGAGTCACCGCGCTCCGGCCGTCGACCTGCGCGCGCGCAGTGCCCATTCCACTACGACTACGGTGCAATGGTGGGCGGGGCTCGTGTTTCGACATTAAAATGATAATTATAAGAGTCAAGGTATTCTTAGGAATGTAGGTATTATAGGTGGTAGACTGGTAGGTATGATGATAATAGAGTTTTTTTTATCAAAGAAACAATGTGCTGCGTGAAAAACGGAAGTTGCTACAAATTTTTTTTCCCTAGTGAGTTTCTTTCTGGAAATCGAGATACTGCCACATCCAGTAATGAAATAGACCAATAATTTTCCATAAATAATAAATTTAGTAACCAAGTGCATTGGACACGTGTAATCGACATAAACCGCGTTCTGGGCAAAGGGGAAAGTCAAACTGCAAAACCAACAGCTTTTAGCGAAATTCCAATTCTAGGGCATCGTCACAGAAAATTGGATATTTCCAACAATGAACAAAGCCTAGTGCAATTTGTATGTGAAAGTTTTACTCAGACTGAACTGAAAGTTTCATATGTCTAGGTATTTTGACTCTTGTGAAAACGTGCTTGGTTTGGTAACTACTTTACTTATCCATTTTATTTGGTTTGTCTTCATGTTACTTCGTTACTAACCAAACTGTGTACTAAAAAATATAATTATTTGGAAGTTTGTATATATTTCATACGAATTGGAAATAAAAATAATGGAATATTGGTACGTTAATAATTAACCGACAACGAACCGAGCAAATGAAGTGTTACAACTGCTCAGTTAGGAAGTAAAGTAATCCGGGATTGTGAAAATAAGTGACCTATGAAAGTGGTCAGACCGCGCGCCGGCCGTCGGCCGCCGCCGCCGGCCGCCGTGAACTTCAGATTGTGAGGCTTCCGTATTTAACGCCTGATTTAGGAGTCAAGGATTTCTACTTTACTAGCACCTGTAGTGTCTACAATTTGTTTAATAAGGTATAAGTATCTTTATTTTATTCCTATTAGAGAGTTTAAAAATTTTACTTAAAGTTGGTTTTTAACCGACTTCATCAAAAGGAGGAGGTTCTCAATTCGATTGTATGTTTTTTTTTTTTTTTTTTATCGTTGTTCGCGCGTATCTTCGACATTTATGAACCGATTTAGATAATTCTTTTTTTGTTCGATTGAGTTTTCTTGCGAGATGGTCCCATTTATTTTTTTTTCAAATCGGTTCAGTAGTTTAAAAGTAATCCTGAAAATACTATGATATTAAATCAACTAACTTGACAATTTTGTTATTTATGAACCGAATTAGATGATTTTTTTTGTTGGGGAAGGGATACCTTTGTGTAGTCTTTTTAACCGACTTCAACAAAAAGGAGGTATTCAGTTTGTATGTATGTATGTTTCTCCGCGATTATCTCACGTTTGGCTGAGCCGATTTTTCTACCTAAATAATATACCTACACTACCTAATACAGAAGGTACTTACACTAAAAATAAAAAAATAAAAAAATTGTTTATAAACAAAAAAACCGACTTCAAAAAACCTGCCTATAAAAAAAAGCAAGAAATAATATACAAATCATTAGATACGCATTATCATTGTTATAATAAAACACGTCAATTGAAGTCGGGTGGGGCTTTTAGAATGAAAAAGGAAGATGTACTCCAACCCCACCCGACTTTAATAGACGTGTTTTATTATAACAATGATAATGCGTATCTAATGATTTGTATATTATTTCTTGCTTTTTTTTATAGGCAGGTTTTTTGAAGTCGGTTTTTGATGAGACTAGTCTATAGATTAACCAAGCTTCCGTTTCGCTATAAATATTAAAAACTCTCCAATAGGTAAAAGCATTTTTCTAGGTGAGGTGACGCTAGATGAATGGATTAACAGATATCACGTGTGTTAGGTAATATTTTAAGTTATGACTCGGTAGCAAAAAGTTATCTTTATCCGTTTCTTTATCATTCATGTCTTGATATAAATTTTATCAAAAACTATGAAAACTGTCAGGTCTATTTCACCGGAAAGATAAAATGCTACAGCATGACTAGGTGAGATGCTTCTGTACTGGGCTAATCCAGGAATTTTGTTGGGGAAGCTTTTAAAGTGTGACAATATGAGAAGTTAAGCTGAACTGACCTCATCCCATCATAGTTTTAGTCCCATTCCAGAGCTAAACTCGTCCACTAGATTCCAAAAAAAATCGATGCCCGATTCCTTTCTGTCACGCCCTCGCCGTCGAATCATGACGAAAAAGAATTAGATCGTATAGCGTAGAAAAGACAAATCCGCAGCCGGTTGCGTCGCGTCGCGACATATTTATGGCTTCTAAGTCTTCTTTAGTAACCAATATCATAACGAAACGAGATTTTTGTTACCAGTAGCAGTAGTGTAACAAAGATGCAATTTCGTCAGCCTGTTAACTGATAGCTACGGAACTCTTTGTGTCCGTCTGCCTCGCTCCATCGCGTTTTTGACAAAATGTCCAATCGGTCACGGCGGACGGTTGCATTTGCCTTTGTAGAATAGATTACATTCGCTCGCTGTTTACATAACATCGCCCGGTGCGACAAAGTTTTACAATGAGACGTTATAGGCCGGCTGGATTGATTAGGTTACATTTGATTTCTTTTCAACTGAGTTACATTTACATTGCCTGAAGTTCATCTTATATAATAAGCAATTGAATGCAATAGCAACTATTATTGCGCTGTTTGCGTACTACCTATGTTGTGTTTTTTTTTCACAGAGTCATGATCATGACAGTAGGTAAATTTTTAACACTTCTCAGTCTTTAACTACTAGTTAACTCACTCACTCATTCTTTAACTGCCTACTTATTGACTAATTTTCAAAATATATCGCAATAGCTTTCATTTGACAGATGGATGTGACCCATTGCTGCGTTTCTTTGGTAAGTTTTTTTAATTGTGGCAAAAAGGAGCATCAATGTATCACATCCTGAAAGCGATTGAGATAGATTTTGAAATTAGACAATTAGCCCCCTGACTAAACTTAAAGATTTAAAATTACTTAGTAACAAACCCCTATTACAAAATCGTTCAGTTTTATAACGGTGCCGTAACTTTATTCCCGCCTCGCCGCGCCTCTTGGTAGCGGTCCAAATGCGCGTGCGTCATCTCATCACCACCATACATCATATCAGAAACGTGAATTGTTTACCACGGAACCACTAGTCTTGAAAGCATTCCGTACAGGAAAAATAGGGTTTAACTTGCACATTTAAAATTACTAAACGGGACCTATCGGAATATGTTCGGACACCTTCCAGGATGACGCTCCCGAAAGTCCCAGGCTTCCCGAAGTGGGATAGCCGGGAAATCCTGGAAAAACTGGAATTTCAAGAAAAATTCTGGAGTGGGCCATACCATACCACAGAGAGTATGCAACTTATAAGCTTGTGTGGGGTGTCATAAAAAGCAAAATTAAATGCGCTACAATATTGTTCTCACATTTGACCGTGTAACCACAGTTTACGAGAAATTTTAAGTTTTATTTAAGTTTTCCTCTTGAGAGTAGTTTATACTCAACTATGCAACCCTGAAATCCTGTGCTGTACGAAAAACTTGGCATTTTCTTTCAATTTCTTCAAAAAAATTACCTTATGGTAGCGTTTTTCAGGTTTTATTGTAATGAACTTTTGTAAAACTACATTTGCTACAAATTGTGCCTAAACCGAGCAGTCTAGGTCCATTGGTTGCGGAGACTCAGCTAGACAAAGATTATTTTTTTTCACTTTTGAAAGAAATGCCTGTCTTCGCCAGCAATGGTTCTAGACTATTCAGATTAGGCTTAAAAGTACGGAACCAAGTAACCTGAAAAACGCTTCCTTAAGGTAGTTTTTTTTTTAAGAAACTGAAAAAAGCTAAGTTTTTCAAGTTAAGTTATAGTTTTTTTAAGATTCTCTAAAAACAATAATATAAAAGTATCATAATGTGTTATATATTTGAAATTGGCTTTTTATTAGCTTTCACCTGATTGATACCCATATTGCTATACAAAAAAAAAATTTTAGGTATTTAGCCTTTTCCGCCAGTCCGAACATATTCCAAAAGGTCCCGCTTAGTGCAATTTTAAATGTGCAAGTTTGGTCAACAATTTGTCTAATTTTCCTGTACTAAGTAATGCCAGATAAATAGGAGGAAATTTTATTATAGTTCATGGAGGTCATTCGTATACATATATGTTTCTCTATGAGCTGATGAACCCACTCGAAAGCAAAATCCTTGCTCTATGCATGTAGGTAGGTACATTTCATTACACTTCTGATTGATTGTTATAAGTCCGTAGGTACTATATTGTGACATAATTCAAATTAAAATATAATGTGTTATCTCACCAATTAGTCCATCATTTAGGCGGCGCGGGTGGCGGCGGCGGCGGCGCGGGAGGCGGAGGCGCTGCGCCGGACGCTGCTGCTTTGAGGGCCTGGGCCTTCGCTTCCGCGGCGCGCTGGGCTTCCATGGCCTGCGCGTACTGCGGATCTGGCATCGAACCCCTACAAAAAATTGGACTTGAATTTGCCACAATCTTACCTTTCATTCATTCCTTATCTTATTCCTTATTTTATTTTTTTCATTTCGCTTGCTTGCTTTTGTCATAATTACATTAAGTAATAATAATTGAGTTTATATTCATACTACATAATCATAATTCTTTACTTGTAAACTTAATCTGTACGAAAGAGACTGGCTCCTGCGACACAGGGAATCCTAGTGTGGGAACCAGTGCCCTACTTAGCTGTGCAAAAATAACTTTGGTCAATAATTTATTTATTATTTATTTATTTATTATTCAGGCTATTTGCAATTCTAGTCGCAGTTTTCCCCGTTTTCCCGACTTTAATAATTCCTCGCATTTTATCTCACAAAAGCGCTATATTTATAATCAAACAGACAGACGGACAACAAAGTGATCCTATAAGGCATAGTAGAAGGTTCCGTTTTTTCTTTTGAGGTACCGGTGGTGAAAGGTTGGTTCGTACAAGCTGATTCTCATCGGCTTACCTTTTAGAAATTTAACCCCTTTTAAACCAAATTTAACCCCTCGCCACATACTAATAACTAATCGAGATTAACCACGAAAAAAGTGACCAACACCCAAACACGACGACAAGTCGTTATTGGCTTTGAACCGACAACATCGACATTATGACGACATACTTGGCAAGGTAATATTTATTTTCTTCAAAGCCGTCAAATATTTTTTGGGATTTGTGGGATTAACAGCAATTAGGTCATTCATAAATTATTGCATTGAATCAGAATCTTCTTCAATTTGTATCTTCAGTCTGATTGTAGAAGACTGAAGAACCTTACTTTAATACAAGCCGATTTCCATCAGCTTACCTTTTAGAAATCCCATCCCATCGATCCACTAAGAAAGGTTTATCTTCGCCATAATTTCACCCCTCGCCACTGATACCTACCTTACTATCTACTTATTTACCAATTTTTTGGTCATATACAAGTAACAATAATAATAATGATAACACTCTATTGCTCAAAAAGACAAAACAAGTCTTAAATTAAAATAAATTAAATAGCAATCCCTGGATTCCCTGGCAACCTTAAGTAGAAGAAAAATAAGGAGAAATGGAGAAAAAGTGGTGATTGGGTGCAATATAATTACAGAAGGAAAGACAGTATAGAGATGACAAGTGTTATTTTAAGAAGGATAATATTTTTGCATTAGTAATTAGGTACCTATTTCAGAACTTGGTATTGAACATGGAATGAGGAGGAATGAAAGCAATGATGCTAGAAGAGTGATCGACGTGAACGCCATGGGCGGGAGAGGAAGCGGAGCGGAAAACAGCAGAAAGGTAGATGGATTGTAATGTGGAATGATATGAATGTAAAGGGAGAATGAGGAGACGGCAAGTGACAAGAAAGAATGAAAGAGGACACAATCATTGCGCCAACCCCAGTTAAACTGAGGTAAGCGCGGGAAGATGATGATGAATCTGAAAACTAGTTCTACCTTTTATAGTCTCAACCAACTAGCTTGCGAGCTGTCATTGGGTTACTTGCTAAAGTAACTACTAAGAAGTGTCATCGGAAATGATTAAAATTATTTCTGAGTAATGGGTAGATTATGTACCTATTATTGTGTTTTATCCATATTGTGGACAGTCATTCTCAGGGTTGGATTGTCGGGGCCGATTGTCATCGGATTTTCGTTTATCTTGACCGGCAACCAGCCCCTGCAAAATTTTATAGGTTATATTTTATTATTATTTTATCGGTTCTTGGTATATTTTGGCCTCGGCGACAGTGTGTCAAATTTTCAGCAGCTGTTAGTCCAACGGTCCCGATATTTTATTAAAAAAGTGTCCAAATATTTTATTGATAAGGTATCCAAACTGTCCAAGGTGCCGATGCCGACCAAGAACCGAAGATGACGATGAATATAATGTCAATAATATGTATTCTGTCTGTTCGTCACAAGGAACTTCTGGGAATCAAAATCTCACTAGTACCATTAATGGAACCTCTGGGAATACACGAATATTAATACTCGTAAATCGATTTGTCTGCTGTAGAGGTGTAGTGTGTGCAGTTAATACTGTGTGATCGAATAGCAAGTCTAGCAATCTGATGGCGCTCGCAAGCTGGAAAATGATTTTATCCTCCTTACCCACCCTTAAGGAAGGCCTGTGCCCATGGGGAAATTAGAAAAAATGGCTGATGTGATGTCGACGAATGAACATAATGTCTTCATGGCGAGTGCAAATCTAACCATATTATGGTATAGAAAAACAATGAGTGCGAGTTCTTTGCAACTATCTCAGCGACAAACAGCAATCAGGTAAACTATCATACTACTTATCTAGCTTAACTAATGAAGCGACCTAGAACTTGACTGTTCGCATATGTTCGAAATTGAAGGTCATATTTTCGTAGATGTATAGGCGAATTATCGCCTCATGCAGACGAACATGTGCTAACAGACTCACGGCGAGACGACAATGACCCATGCATGGCCCATCCACCTTATCCACCCTTGAGGAAGGCCTGTGCCCATGGGGAAATTAGAAAAAATGGCTGATGTGATGTCGACGAAAGAACATAATGTCTTCATGGCGAGTGCAAATCTAACCATATTATGGTATAGAAAAACAATCAGTGCGAGTTCTTCATGGCGAGTGCAAATCTAACCATATTATGGTATAGAAAAACAATCAGTGCGAGTTCTTTGCAACTATCTCAGCGACAAACAGCAATCAGGTAAACTATCACACTATCTAGCTTAACTAATGAAGCGACCTAGAACTTGACTGTTCGCATGTGTTCGAAATTGAAGGTCATATTTTCATAGACGTGTAGGCGAATTATCGCCTCATGCAGACGAACATGTGCTAACAGACTCACGGCGAGACGACAATAATTCCAATCATCCGCCATACTGGAACGATTCCTACCAGCCAGGGGAAAATCGTTCTGGGTACCTCATTTTAAAGTCCATTGTCTTGTGATCACTGCTCGATTAGCATACGCTCATAAAGGACATCATGAATATGTCACATGAGTAAGAATAACATTGTTTCTTGTTCTGAATGCAATAGTTTATGCGATAAAATTGTTTCATTACCTTGTATTTTTGTATATTTTTATGCAGCACATCCAAAGTTTGAAATAAATAAAATAATACTTTCCATTAGAATGCAAAGACAATTGTAACATTTTAATCAAAACAAATAATATCATAAGCTCGATAATATACAAAACACTCTCACAATTAAAATCATTCAAAGAATATAGAAATATCTTTAAAAAATAAATAAACAATATGGCAGGCTGTTATTCATTGCCGTCGCCATCGGCGTTCTCCTCGTATGGTTCTGCTTCGGCTTCCGGTGCCGGATCAGCATCCGGTGCCGGATCAGCATCCGGTGCCGGATCAGCATCCGGTGCCGGTTCTGATTCCGGTTCTAGCACCGGTATGTCTACTGTCACTGCTACAGCTGGAGACCCTTCGTCTTCGACCGAAGCGCGAACACTTGCTAGAGGTGACGATGAACCTTTGTCTTCATCCTCCTCCCTGGTGAAACAAGACATTTTTTAAATAAATACTCTTCAAACTCTTTAGGAGACGCTGAAGGTCATAACGGTCAATAATAAAGCTAACAAAAAAAAAAGAAATGAAAAAATAAAACAAAACGTACCGTCAAGCGTTGGATCACAATTTCACGACGACAACAGCGAGTGCCGCGACAAAAATACATTGTTTACGACGAAAAAAGGTATTTTATAATGCCAAATAGCATTGGCAGTTGGTATAATGGAGTAATCCGCGGCTTCTCAGCGCCAGGGTAGCAACTATTAGCTCGGTCCCGAACACTGGTACAGTTGGAATGGGTCCAACTTGAATACGAGAGTTGAATAACAGAGTTGAAAACGATGTTCCCAGATATCGCGAAGAAAAGAAAAACACACATGTATAGTATAGATCAATCGGATTTAGGAATAACTGTCTAAAAACTTTAACAGATAAGTGTGTATTGTGCGTATTGCAAAGTCTACATATCATTAAATCCTAATAAATATCACAAATAAGGTACGAGTACAATAGTATTTTCTGCGTTTTTGATACATTTTCAAGTCTAAGCCACTGAACCAATTTTTAAAATTTTAGTAGTTACCTACTAAAATTTTCGGTAAGAAATAAATTCGACTTTGGAGAAGGCTAAGAAGGACATAAATACTTCATGAAATTCCAATGGAAGCCGAAATGATAGACATTATTTATATACCTTATTTTATGTTGCCATTGTAGGTTATCATATAACATATTTTAACTCGTCTCAACAAAAACCCTTGCAAACATTTGCTCGAACAAACAGCAAGTTTCCTGTGCGTAGGCTGGCAAACAGGAGCTATTTATTAAATTACATCCCTGGAGCTTGCACCCACGTATCAAAAGGCTATTAATAAGAATATATCGGTGCCAGATCCAATCATTATACCTATATAATACTACAAACAAATATTGATAGTATTATCCAAGCCATAGAAAAAACTGACAGAACCAATGTAAATAGTTGCATTATTATCTATGCAAATGAAGCATTCGCAATGCCGCAAGGTGACTCTACTTCGCTATCTAAACATTTTTCCGTGACGTTTTGTAGTCAACAATTAGTCGTCGGAAAATTTGGGTACCTACCTACCTACTACAAAATGTAGTGTTAACGATTTGTCTTGGATGTGAAATCATATGTAATTCAGTCAATGAACAACAGATGATCTAAAATTTTGATGATAAGGATAATGTATTTTATTATTATTTGAGTGTTAGGGGCTATGCAGCTAAAAATGAGGCTGTAGTCACTGCGACCTAAAAGATCTATTGTAACTCGCCACCTAATTATAGTAACTCTTTGAGCCCAGCGGCTTCCAAGAAGTCAAGAATCTACCTGGTTTTAAGAGTTTTTATTTGGTTTTCATGTCGTCCCAGATGGATACTATACGCCTGTGGATTAGAGGTCCACAGTCACATAAGAGGTGCTTGGGCGTTTCCTGCTCCTCGTTACAATATCTGCAGATGTCAGTATCACTCAATTTCATATGAAATAGGTGTCTGTTTAGTTTGCAGTGTCCAGTTAGGGCTCTAACAGTCGCGCTGACGTTCGATCTACTGAGCTGTATAAGCTCATTCGTCCGTCTTTGCGAGTAGCCTTCTACCAAGGATTTGGCGTGTCTCAGTCCTGGCTGTTTTAGCCAGAATTTTCTCGACTCGACCAAGAGATTGTCTTTAAGGAGTTGCATAGCCTGGTTTTTTGCAATACCGCAAAGGATAATGTATAAGTTATTTCTAATTTTTATTGAATTTCAGATGCTTTTCTTAACATCTGGAATAAAATCTGTATGTAAGATATTTGGGCCCTTTTTGTCCTAAAATAAATTTATGTGTGTTGTTAAATATAGAGCAAATATAGAACTCAGAAAGTTTATACCTTAGTAAACACGGACCTAGTGCTTATGCAAAAAATAGTTTTAGAAAAGTGCTAAGATAAGTTAGAATATCTTTAATCTGAAATAATTAACGACTCCCAAAATTCTGGTACCGGTGAGATACCTAAATGCACTGCTATTGCAGTACCCATTTTACTACCCAAAGACGAAATAATCAACTGTTGCAATAAATAGATAACTGTTTGTCTAGGCACTCGCGCGCTTGGCCCGCCTCCAGCCGCGCGTATTATAGCATCTATTGATGTCACTGGCAAAGTGATGTGGTTTATTTTCCTAGTCGGTTTAATAGAAGCTGGTTTATTTTTCGCTTCGATATCTTCGATGGTTGGCATTGGTCTGTGTTTCGTTGTAACGAAGAGTCTGTATAGATTGTTATTTCTATGGTCTACCGTTTAAAGTTCATCGTTATTTTTGGATAAACAATCCAAACCTCAATAATTAAATGAGAATAGCGTTGGGACTACGAGTTTAGAAAGTTTTAATTTTACAGTGAACATAAAATTGCTCGGCGTACAAAATGATACACTGACTAAAAATATTTCAGAGAATTTTATGAAACCACTTATAAATTGCCAGGGGTTTCCCTGGATTATCAAAGAACGGAAGATACAAGCTAGAGATATTCCTAACTTTGCTAGTTAATTTCAAACAACGATTAGATTTCATGGGGTGTCTTCTCTCTATTAATAAAATGTCACATCTGTATCTGTCAATACCAAGAAAGAATAAAATCATTTGATCCGGGCAAAACAATCCAAACCTCAATAATTAAATGAGAATAGCGTTGGGACTACGAGTTTAGAAAGTTTTAATTTTACAGTGAACATAAAATTGCTCGGTGTACAAAATGATACACTGACTAAAAATATTTCAGAGAATTTTATGAAACCACTTATAAATTGTCAGGGGTTTCCCTGGATTATCACAAGAACGGAAAATACAAGCTAGAGATATTCCTAACTTTGCTAGTCAATTTCAAACAACGATTAGATTTCATGGGGTGTCTTCTCTCTATTAATAAAATGTCACATCTGTCTCTGACAATACCAAGAAAGAATAAAATCATTTGATCCGGGCAAAGTATTGAAATTCTGCAATAGGGATGTTGACTAATGAATAAAATAACGAAATACTAATAAAAATCGTAAACATATTAAACTTTTAGAGTAGCTTGTATACCTCTTGGTTTTATATATTGCATATTATTTGTTTTATGACCCTTCAAAGTTGGGTGGACAAGTCCATTTAAAAAGTATAAAATTTATTAAAATAAATAATACCTTTAATTAGTCCGTAAAATGTATAGCAAATTTGTCTAAGAAACTATTTTGATAAACACAATATTTAATATAGCTGCCGAACAAATTTCCTACGCGTTGCATACAAACTAGCACGGCGTGACGTCATAACGTGCAAGCCATTAGTGATCGAGTCCATCTGTGTGCATTTCACACTGTGATATCTCGGGCAGTTTTCATGCTAGCGAATTAATTCTTTTACCAATGTTTCTTTTTTTGAGAGGTAATTTATGTAACATAAAATAAAAAAAATAGTCAACATCCCTATACCAACATTAGCTCAACACTGATCTCGGTACAGGGGATATGAGTGCGCTATTTGCGTGCGCAAGCGCAGTGCATCAACCCCGCACCCATGACATTACAGCACACAAGACATCGCGTCAGTCGGTATTCGTGTGTGCTAATACATCACCGGATCAATGGCATTTGGTCCTTGACTTCGGAATCTGTTTGTTTAACTATGGCCATAACGTAACTGACATCATGTCATGGAATGGGGAAAAGACAAATCACAATGGAAGATACTAAAACATGGAACGCGTTGACAAATGAACATTTTATTTTATAACATCGACGTTGTACCATACCGTGTTTCTTGCAAAATAAAATTTATGATTTATGATTAAGACTGATTGTACTTTGGACAACCTTTGCCTCATTTTAGGAACATAATAGTCAAGTATTGTTACAGGAATCAAAATGCAATAAATTTATAACAATATATTATGAGACTTGATAAATAACCGCAAAACTATTGTAAGTTTGATTTGATTTGATTTGATTTATTTAAGGTACACCAACAGCACTACATAAGTAAGTTCTAAGTTCTAGTTTCTATAGCAAACAGAATGTGGGCGAAAGCCCAAGACAAATTGTTAAGACTAACTAGTCTGTACGAGAAACAATTTGTCTTAATAAAACAATAGAATCGTAGACCTAATATATGTAGGTATATAGATGAAGTAGTAATTAGTACCAGCAGAAATTGTATTATTTCCATGTAAATAGTAGCAACAGTTAAATTATGCAGTTTTTGGCACAGAATAACTAAACGTGCTCTTAGTACGAAATCTATTCAAAAAAGGAGAGACTGACTTAACGTCAGTTTTGTATCCAATTAACCATATTCTAGAAATATTTACAATAGTGCTTCAAAAGCATAGAACATAGCAGCAGAGCTTCGATCAAGAATATCCTAGATAACGCTTCACGAACTAAAACAGTACGCAAAAATGGCACGTCAAATAGCGTCCCATTACAAACTTGGTGCTTATTTTGTACATAATCACCTTTTATTTTGTACAAACTAACATTTTATATCACTTATTTTGTACAAAATAAGCTTATTTTGTGCAAAAACACATCTTTTATCACTTAGGGCCCCCCCAGACCTACCGGTTTCTTTTCTTTGCTTTGCTGTTCGGCAATGGATCGCCAGCCAAGAGGCTCATTTTCAATCTATCGCATATTTTCAATCTAAGTACATTTCACATTATGTATGTTCTTGTGAGCTTTGTTCTTTAAACGATCGTTATGAAAACACAAAAAAATAGTTCAGGTAGGTAATGATGCCACCCACGACCCTGTTCACAATTTATAAAAATATGTGATCGATTTATTTTTAACAATCGGAGACCATGTTCAGGGTGGCATATCTCCCATAAGCTTCCTACTTCGCAACCCAGACGATGATATTTGATAACACCAAGCTAATGGCTATCTTGTCAATTTGGTCTGGTCCCAATATGCGATAGATTGAAATGACAATGGTTGGCCGGCGGTCTAAACAGCAAAGTAGAACAGCAAAGCAAAGAAAAGAAACCGGTAGGTCTGGGGTCACCCTTACTTTGTGCAAAATAAGCGCCCAGTTTGTAAGTGGGACGCTATTTGAGGTGCCATTTTTGAGACTCTGACCGGACATCTTGGATATTCTTGATCAAAGCAGCAGAGGCATTAAATTAACATTTTTAATAAAATACACAATTAGGTTTAAAATGGGTACCTATGCATAAATCTGAGAGCACTATCTTCGTTTCTTTTGATTTGTGAATCTTCGATTTCTATACCTGACGTCAAGGAACATTACTTTAAGGAAAGAGGAGGTGGCCTATATAAATTAAGATGATCTGAGCTCAGCCGCACCCCCACAAAGCCAATAAATCAGGGACTCGCAAGTTATAACGACGGCAGTTTGTTTCAATGCAGCTGCTGCCCGCCTACATGAACCAGAAGAAGCATTCTAGTAATGTTACTGCATTTAAGAATTCGGAAAACTTTGAGGGAAATTATTAGGATTTTTTTAATTTCACTTAATAAGGTTATAAGTACTCGATCAGCAATTAATTAAGAAAAAATCGATAGGAGTTGGGAGAAATGGGTTAGTTTAACTAATATTTGTATTAATATGGCATTTACGACAGTTATCATAAAGGTTAAAATAAACGAAGAGTATTGGTAAGATGATTATTAGGAAAGGAACCATACTACGATATTTCCTAACTAAAAAAAATATTGGAGACTGATGTAAGTAGGTAAGCCAATTTTCCAGAGTGCGTTGACTTTTATCTCTTTCATCACAATCATAAGCGACCATAAAAGCTATTCCGTTTCCTAAGCATCTCTCTTCTGTCATCTTTAAATGCAAGCAAGTTAATCTAAAGTTTCAGAATATACGCGTCGGTAAGTACCTATTATGAATCTCAAACCGGGAAGCAAGGAATTTGCTCTCATTTGCGACGTACAATCATCAGTGCGTCCCTTGCTACACATCTCAAATTTGAACTGCGACTTATTTTAAAAGCAGTAAGGGTTATTTCAGGTTGGCATGGTTTCAGGTTTGCATCGACTTTCATTGCAGGAAGTCTGCAGACACTCGTTTCCTCGGGAGCCCTTCTGTTCAGTTCATGATTGATGATTCCTTTGCAACGAATCAAATGAGTTTCTATAACATCCGTTGCGGTATTAAAATTACAGACATTCGATTTGTAAGATTGATTTCCCACGGCTTTGATTTTGGGAAAGATTGTAGTAGGTATGATGAATGAGAACTCAATATTCTATAACAATGTTCCAGACTAGAACTTATAGTATAGATAGAGGAATAGAAATTTTGAGATTGTTAGATGTTAACTGTACTTATTTTTAAATACTTACTTATAGTTATCTTTATTAACCGACTTCCAAAAAAGGAGGAGGTTCTATGTTCGTCTGTATACTTATTTGTTTTTTTTTTGTGTATGTCCACCGATTACTGGAAGATGGCTGGACCGATTGAAATGATTCAAACGTTATTACATTAAGTACACTCCCAAGTTGGTCCCATTTTTTAAAATTTGGAAATCGGTTCAGTACTTTTCAAGTACTTAATTTTGAAAAAAGCACGAAAATAGTATGATTTTGTGTGAATTACCTCGATGATTGGTCGTATTAGGTACTTCTTTGTTTATGAACTGAATAAGATAATTTTATTTTTTTGTTGGAAGAGGGATATCTTAAGTGTAGTTTTTTAACCGACTTAAAAAAGGAGGTTCTCAGTTTGACCCGTATGTAAGTAAAAAATAAAAATAAAATAAAAAATAAAATAAGTTTATTTTTCTTTAAAACATTTACAATATTTTAGAAATAAGTTGGTGTCCCCATTTAAGCTGAAAGCCTGTGTTTGTGGGACACCGCTCTTCCTTCCTTAGATATAAAAACTAACGGCCAAATACTCAAACGAATTCCAAAGTTAAGGCCACCCCAAATACATAAAAGCTGTCAGATTTGACAGAAACTCTATGAAACTGACAGCTTCCTTAAAGTTAAGGAGACCTCAACTCAAGATTTTAGCTAAGAAGCCATTGAGTATTCGGACGTAAGACACTAGACTGGGATAAAAAACTTATAAAAAACTAATTAATGTTACACTATGTGTGTGTGTGCGTGTGTGTGTGTGTGTGTGTGTGTGTGTGTGTGTGTGCATATTTGTGTGTGCAAGAATTTGTGGTAGTTTGTGTCAGATTAGCCAGCTACAATTTAGAAATATGTGATGGGTATATTCTACCAAGCTCATGACATACGAAGCAATAAGGATTCTGTTTCTTCGTATGTTTTGAGCTGAACCCATTTTAATAGAACTTTCTTACATTCATGATGTGTTTTATCATATATGTATATATCTTTGTTTATTTTATTGTACAGATAGGTAGATTGCGAGTTAAATTGTCTAGATGCAAATGCCGTCCTATTAGCGGTT
This sequence comes from Agriphila straminella, assembly GCA_950108535.1. Lineage (NCBI taxonomy): Eukaryota > Metazoa > Arthropoda > Insecta > Lepidoptera > Crambidae > Agriphila > Agriphila straminella. The sequence goes on along the minus strand of OX467306.1, from coordinate 3,311,140 downwards.
GACTTAATTATAATATCTTTTCGCCGTTTTTCCAAGATACCAGGATCAAATGGCAACGACTTGTGGGTTTTGAGGATAATCATAATAATATATAATTTCCTGACAGAAAGTAATCCACTTATGCGATACAACGTTTCGGTGGGAAAGCGTCTCTTCTTAAAATACATGACCTTAATAAGGGATCTTTGTGCTCTTTCCAAATCGAGAAACTGGGTCTTCGAAGCACCACCCCAAACAGGGATGCAGTATGTTATAATGGATTGTGCAAGAGAGATATATATCTGATTGAGGAGACACTTCGAAGAGCCCTTTCCTTCGGAGCTTTCTGGTATAACATGCCTGAGTGTTTTGAAGATCCAGATTAGTTTTCTAATTCTACATATAACGTGGTCAATATGTGGGTACCACGACAACCTCTGGTCCACAATGACACCTAAGTATTTGGTTTGTGAAACTTTTTCTATTGATGGACAGTTACAAGAGTTTTTATTGGCATCCCCAGTACACCCATGTATTTTTAGGCTAAAGTCGCTCTGTGGCTGCGAACTGTTGTTGATGCTAAAACAAATAAAATTCGTTTTAGATGTATTTAGCGTTAGGAGATTTTGTTGCAGCCACAGAGCGACTCGAGCCAAACCAACTTCAGCACTAGTTTTGACTGAATCCCATGAGTCACCAGCAAAGACAATGGCGGTGTCATCAGCATACGACAGTATTTTAGCATTAGGTATGTTCATACAACACAGATCGTTGATGTAGATAAGAAATAAGGTAGGTCCTAAGACGCTACCCTGCGGCACGCCACAAGTAACGATTGCCTCCTCACTAATGCACCCAGGAAGTTTGACTTTTTGTTTCCTTTCAAACAGATAACTTTCGAAGAGCGCTAGCGGTTTACCCCTTATTCCAATTCTTTCCAGCTTGTGCAGAAGGATAGGAATGGAGACGGTATCAAAAGCTTTTTTCAGGTCAAGGAAAACCGACAGACACTTCTTACTTTGGTCCAGCTGTCCAGTTACAAAGGAGGTCAGCTCAGCAATTGCGTCTTCTGTCGATTTTCCTCGTCTGAAACCAAATTGTAAAGGTGATAGTATATCAAATTTATTTAAATAGTTAAGTAGTCTAGTATTAAGTAATTTTTCTACTATTTTTGATATAGCCGGCAGAACTGAAATAGGCCTATAATTATTAATATCCTCTCCATCCCCACCCTTGAACACTGGTGTTATAATCGATTGTTTTAATGTTGTGGGGAATACACCATATTCAAAACATAAATTAGTCAAGTGAGTGATTACAGGAGTCACATCATCAACGGCAATTTTCAGAAAATCATTGGGTATATTATCCCACCCACCAGCTTTATTGGATTTTAAGTTTAAGATGATTCTTTTTACCTCGTCAATATGTGTATGAAGTAAAACAAAGGAGTTCAGAGGTGCCGGAAAGCTATCTGAAGGAGTTCTTAAAGTCCTTGTGTCATGATGAATTTTATTTGCAAGTTGCATTCCTATATTCACAAAATAGTTGTTTATGAAGTTTGCAGATTCAGTAGGTGAGGACCTAATGTTGAGTAATTCAGTGTTAACCTTGTGTGTTTTATTTGAATATGTAATGTTTTTAATATTTTGCCATAATAATTTATTGTCATTTAAAGATTTAATAATGCTGTCCCTATCAAATTGTCTTTTGATTCTCTTTATTAAATTATTGCAATAATTTCTGTAGCGTCGGTACGTAATACGGAGAATGTCGTTAAATGGATCTTTTCGTAGTTGTTTCTGGAGCTTATTTCTATTTCTTATACAGCGTAGGATTCCAGCGGTGATCCATGGTTGTATAATCCTTTTACTGCATGGTATACTAGTGACTGTAGTGTTTACTTTTAAACTTTCAATAATTTTATCTATTAAGTGATTAGTAACAACCACTGGATCATCACAGAATAGTAAAGCTGGTAAATTTCTACTCTGAAGATACTTCAGTGCAGCCTCAAAATTTATGGTAATTTTAGTTTTAGCTTCATTTGTTTGTTTCTTTAACTTTGATATTGACATAAATGTAGTGAAGTGATCCGAGATTGTTGTATGCATAATTGCTATTGATGCTTTGTATTTGATTTTATTTATTTTTAACATAAAATGATCTAAGCAGTTTTGCTGTCTAGTAGGTAAGGTGTGCCCAGCTAATATACCATAGATAGCGAGCATGTCTAAGTAATACATTCTATTTTTATACTCTTGGGAATGTTCCAGAGGTTTAGGCCGGATATTTATATTAATATCACCTGCTATTACAATGCTATTCTGCGTTGGCAGAGACTCTAAGTGAGAGCTTAATGAGTTAACGAAGGTTTCTGCATTTAAATTTGACGGTGACCTATAAATACACAATACTGTGTTGTTTAATACATCAACCTGCATGCAAGAAGCATGGAGCAGTTTTACTTCTTTTACTTTATGCTTTAAGTATGTTAAGTATGTTTCTCCGCGATTATCTTACGTTTGGCTGAGCCGATTTTGCTACATATATAATATACCTTACCTACAAGGTACCTACACTAAAAATAAAAAATAAAAAAATTGTTTAAAAAAAAAAACGACTTCAAAAAACCTACCTCTAAAAAGCAAGAAATATATTCGTAATAATAAAAATACGTCTATTGAAGTCGGGTGGGGCTTTTAGAATAAAAAAAAGGAATTTGTACTCCAGCCCCACCCGACTTCAATAGACGTATTTTTATTATTACGAATATTATTTCTTGCTTTTTAGAGGTAGGTTTTTTTTAACAGCATTTTACAGAGCGAGTGTTTATAGTCTGTCCCATAAAAGATTTCCCTCTATATAATGGGAGACAGGCTTCTCGTTGATTAACAGTGGAAATATTGCTGATTTAAGATGTGTATAATGAGTAAGTTTTACTTGATGAGAGGAAATTCGGAAACTTTTAAGTTGCTAAAAAAAGAACCCGACGAATTGAGAACCTCCTCCTTTTTTGAAGTCGGTTAATAATGGGAATCTTAAATCAGTTAAGTATCGCATTGAACTTCGATTTATTGTTTTGCGGATTGTAATGTACTGCAATTTGAGAGATTACACGGTCGCGAGCGATTAAACACCTGCATTGGCAAACGTGCGCGTCGGTGATTATCGCAGATTGATTAGACAAACGCTTGCCAGACGAGACGACCTGGCTGTTGGTGTTTAGCAGGTTATTTACATATTGTATCTGGTAAAAATGATGAGCCTATGAGTGCAAAGCAAAACATGAACATTCGCGATTTTGGGATACCTAGTTATTTTATTGGATTTTACCTAAGGCACATAAGTAGTACCTCTCCCAACTCCCAGAGAAGAAATCCATGACTATTAATTTTATCGATCGAAAAATATACCATAATTTTATAGACCACTTATCGTTTAGATTTTTTGCAATCTGCAAACAGTACCTACGTCTGAGATAGCTTTATCTATTTTCAGATATCGATTGGCGCAATCGTTTGTGTAAAAATTTACAGCACACCTATTTCTTTCGGAGGAAAATAGTGATTTTGACTGTTTGTTTACTCCATACTGACATTTTAATGCATCTCGAAAATTATTGTAGAATCATCAGTTTCAATCACCTAAGAATGTTTACTTTAAACTTTCAAAACAGATTCTGGAAAAAGAAGGTTTTTTTATTACTTTCCGTAACTGCAACATTTAGTATAGAGGAATTTAAATGAATAAATATGTTAATCTAGGGTCCAACGAATAATTATTCCTTAGACTTCAAAATGACTTTACAACAATAAAAACCTCCAGTTTTCAACTTAATTAAAACTGTGAAAAAACAAACTAAACTTATTTTTGGAGGTGCCAATTATCTGAAAATGTTGGCGCGACGCTCCCTCCACCGTCCCGTGCGTGACTGACACATACATTGAGGAAACTTCCAAGTTTCCAAGATCTGACAGCTCGAGTATTTATTTATTACCAAACTAACATTGAGCTCACTGATCACACAAAATTTATAGATCAATAGGTATAAGTTCAATATTTATCTCGGCTTATTCGCAGTTTTGTGGATCCTTGTAGACCAAGAAAATGAAAGACGTCATTCAATACACGTCATAACATAAGAAACCCCTATAAAAAATATTTGATCAAATCTTTGGAATCAGTAAAATACTCGTAGCTTGATCATTGTCAACTAACAAACTGCTTGAAAAGTTTACCATTATACTTTACGGGTGCAATAACTTGCATTTCTTTTGATGCAATAATATCAAAAGAATAATGATGGAATTAATAAAGTAAGTTTCTTTCCGAAAATCGTACAGATATCGTATTTTGGAATAGACAAATAAGTACAAATACAATTAGAGATAGCTAATAGTCGGGTAAAAATTAGAACAATTTCATTCCGTTACTTTCTGGGGCGGTCTCACCTCAAACTAGTTTTTGTAATTGGGAAATAAAAACTATTTTTATTTTATTTATTTATTATTTTAACGATATTTATGATTTTGACTGCTTATATTATGTCTTTGACTGTGCATAAGGAGAGGAGTGCACAAGTAGTGCGTCGCCCTTGCATCTATAAGGAAACATTTCCGTCTATTCCCGTAGGATGCGTTAAAATTATCCGGGGCGGGTGTTCCGCACCATGTAAGGAGCGGCAGAAGACGTGAACAAGAATACTCGATTCCTTCCAGGGATGCAAACACAGGAGTCCTATAATTTATATGAAAGAGAAACTGTCAAGCATTTGACAAAATACAATTCTTTTGCCTAAAGAATAGGTACATACGGAATTCCGCATCGGAATGATTCCAAACGCAGCAAATCCATGGACCTACTAGCCTACCACATGCATGCGTTATTTTCTGTTCGTTGTTTTAACCTATAGAACCGAAAATGATAAGTATCACAGATTTTTTCCTGAAAAGTCATTTTGAAAAAAGGGGAATACCTACCTAGCTCCTGTTAAAAGTTTTGGCTGGAATTTAGTCGGTGCAATAACATTAAATAGGAAAATCTGGAGTTCATACGAATAGAAATCAAAACCAATTGGATTACCTTCATAAACATGTACGATTAGATACGTAACGAAATAAATTCTTACTCAATTTGTTCGACGTACTCAGCTATTCTAAATTCTAATTTGGTAACTTTAAACATTGAATAGGTACTGTTTTACTGTTTCATTTGACGAGATATTTGCCTGTTAGAAGGTGAAGCAAGTGTTTCTAAAGTGGTATAAAATATTCAAGAGGAAGACCTTCCACTTGATGGGGACGCAATATTTAAGGAATTGAGCGATGATTAATTAAAGGTTACTACTAACGATGTAGGAATTTGGCGGCCTGCCACTCAGTAAACAAAACACTTTGAACGGCTTTACGATTGTTTACGTTGGTATTTCTACATTAATATGCATTTTTGTCTTGTTGCAACGATTTCGATTATAATTTTTCGTTGCTAGTAAAAGCACACAGTATGATTTAGTCCAATAACTAATAATGGTTAAAGTAAACAATAGTGGTGGTAGGAAAATATAGACGATTCAAAAGTACTTAATAATTAAGTTTATTTGAATAAAGCTTATTTTGACTTTGACTTTGACTTTGATAGAACCTACGTTGTTTTATAGTTAATAATATTATGGAAGTAGGTAATTCAAACGTGAAAGTTATTGGAAGTAAATGTAGAAGCAGGTAGAGAAGAGAAATTGTTATTGATTAATTTTATATCTTCGTAGAAAGAAAGTATTTAAAGCGCCCAAGGCGGTAGCTTTCAGTCACGGTAAATATACCATGTTTCAGTTCCCAACAACAATTAATAATAACAAGATTTAATTAGAAAATATAATTAGGTAGGTGAGTAAGTTTATTATTTTAGTAAATATGGACGGTTTCTCCGATAGCACTCTTTCTTTTTCTTTTTCAACAAAATAAATTAAAGTAGAAAATTAAAAGCTGTAAGTGAATATTTCCGGAAATTTCTTTCTAATATTATTCAAAATTATCAATAAACTTACTCTAGCTCAAGCCCTCGTGCCCGTATCGTAAAAGTTCGTTCGTTTCGTTCGCCCGTATCGTTTTTTTTTTTTTTTTTTACACAGCGCCATCTTGCCCCAAACTAAGCAAAGCTTGTAATATGGGTGCTAGACAACTGATATACTTTTTTTTTTGAAATATATACTTATTATACATAGTAACACCCAGACCCGTCACAGAAATTAAAATTCATCATTTCAATTTCTGCCCGGCCGGGAATCGAACCCGGGACCTCTTGCGTGGTAGGCGGCATGTTGACCACTGCACCACATAGGTCGTATTAGATGAGAAGTATCTGTCATCCGTATTTTCAAAATTATTTTTTATTCAATCATATTTTCAATCTTTCTTTCATAGATTTTTTTAATTTTTTTATAGTATTTAAGTGGTATTTTGATAAGTTCTCCATGTGATAGCCCTGATGCACCATAACCAATGCAAATAAAGTAGCGGGGCCACCGCGGCGCAGGCGCACCATCGAGGGACTCTTTTAGACCGTGCCGTGTCTCGCGACAGAAATGCACTGTTGCCACGCAGATCTGCGGCTATGCGCGGAAATAGACTAGATCATCCGGCTAACTAATAAAACTAAAACTAATATAAAACTAATATAAATCGGCCTTTGCTTGCAAAATAAGGCTGCGTTCAGACGATAACAAACGACCCGACTTCAACCTGGGTAGGTACTTATTGTCTAATTTTCAAAATCTATCACAATCGCTTTCATTTGACAGATGGATGTGACACATCGCTGCATTTCTTTGGTAAGTTTTTATTTGTGCCAAAAAGAAGCATTAATGTATTATTATGCTGTAAGCGATTGCGATAGATTTTGAAATTAGACATAAGTACCCTGAAAATTAGTGTTGTTTGCGTTATTTTTTAATCTATTAATTTAAAAAGGCGAAATAAAAGTAATAAGTGGAATATACATACACCATTATTATCAGATATTAAGCTGTTTTTAATTTTGTTGGAAAAAAAGCGCTGATAAATTAACGAGCAGATTGCCAAACATTTTTTTTAGGTAATCTTAAAAAGTATTGTAACAAGAAAGTTGTAAAGATTTAGAAAGCACAACTTACAGATTTACTTTGAACGTTTTAAAATATGCCAGTTAATCCATTACAAAATCAATAAACTTACATCGCGTGTGTTCTAAGTAAGTAAGTAAGCACCATTTTCGGTCCATTCCGTGAAAAAACTTTTCCAATAATAATATTATAATCCAACTTAAAATACCCGTGATTCCAAGAATGCCAACCACCTCCAAGGTCTTTATTGATCCATCAGCTAGAGTTATTACCTAGTTCTAAGTAAAATAGAACCATTCATTTATTATAATTTCTGAGCGCCATATGACGAGAGTCACACAAAACATGTGAATTATCCCGAATACAGAAATAACACAGTATCGAGTATCGCGAATACTGACTTATTATTTACAAGGCCGAACATAACTGTTATAACAGTCATATTATGTATTCGTATTTTGATGTTTCTAAGGGAAATTAGTGGAGCTCGGTGGCGCAGTGGTTTAGCGCCTGGCCCAGCGATTGCGGAAATTAAGCAACGTTCGCAAGGGTCGGTCATGGGATGGGTGACCAAAAAATTATTATCTCGAGCTCCTCCGTGCTTCGGAAGGCACGTTAAGCCGTTGGTCCCGGCTGCATTTGCAGTCGTTAACACCCACCAATCCGCATTGGGCCCGCGTGGTGGGTTATGGCCTATCCTCCTTACCACCCATAAGGTAGGCCTGTGCCCCAGCAGTGGGGACATCAAAAATGGCTGATGGACAAGGGAAATTAGGGCAAAAGATAATTTAAATTCTCGGCAATTTGCCCACAGAATCTATAATATTTTGTTATTTAATTTTAAAAGAAGTTCAAAAATATTTTACGCAACGTGACAGCTAAATGATTACGATGTTTAGAAAATAGGAAAGTTTAGTTTTTTTTATAGATTCTCCGATTCCGATTTTTGCCTTTATTCACTACTTCTTTATATTCGCTTAACTTACATTATGAATTCATTACGTTTATCCATATTCAGACTTTTCATTGTATAGGTAATTAGAGTCATATAAGGAAATAATAACCATTATATACCAGGAAGAATCGCTTTATTTCAACCTGATGATCCCATCAATTTACAGTAGGAGCTATCGGTAACTAGATTACTTATATGCGGCAGTTTGAAAGCAAAAATAATTTTTGGTTCGCGCATCAATTTCATATTCAGTTTCCGACCAAAAATGTAATCACACGGTTGAGTGAGCATGTTCATAGTCACCACAGATAAGCATAATGATGGATAGCTATAACATCTTTGCACACTTACACCCTTATCCGTTGGCGTTTGAACTTAAGTTTCTTAAGAACCTTATTAGCTTCTAAACTTATAGCATCATGACATATAGGTAATTAATTCAAATTGAAATAAAAAACAATTGTTAAGAATCGGGAAAACATAACAATATTTGTCGGTTCGGAGGGAAATCTGGATCTATTCTATTTTTTTTTTAAATCAATCTAGATTTAAGATCCTCAAATTCCCAAAAACTATTGTAAATGTCTTAGTCAAAACAAAAAAAGATTCAAAATAGCAAGCAATAGTGGCTCCCTCTCTCAATCTCATTAATTTTATTGACGCGAGCGCAAGGGCATTCATTGCGCCCTTTATTGAGACTGCACTTCGTTCTCGTCGCGATAAACTACTTCAATCATGCCACAGTCAATCTGTACAATCGTGTTGGGCATGGGCATAAAGGACGATCGTCACGCCCTGTGGCTTTCCCACGTTGCGATGTCAATATACAAACTGATGGGCAGCAACGGAACTCAACTAGCAATTACCTTGCTGAGGCTATACTGGTTGACCGACTTGATTGTTAACCTGAAACTTATCAGTTTGTAGTAGGGAGCCATCGATATGATGAACTTTAAGGCCGCCTACGCACCGACAGGTGCCTAGCTAGATTAGTGCCTAGAGCACTTGTACTATTATGTATTCTGTGCTAGAGCCAAGATATATGTATCCAAGCAAAACAAACGTTCACGAATGTTTGCAAACGGCCGCACGGCCGCGCTATGCGCCTCGATACATCCAGGCGAATGCCTAGCTACCTATGTATCGTAAGCGCGAGGCGAACAACCAAAGACTATGAGACCAAGAAGACTAACCTAGCAACTCACCTTCCAGTGCGGTCACCGTGTATCCTAGCAAGTATAGGTAACCTAGATATATCTAGGCACCTTTCGGTGCGTTCGCAGCCCTAAAAACTGGATGCAAAAAGCTTGAGACTAGGTGGGATGGCGTGCAAATGAGACCTTCCCGAGCTCCAATCCAATACAATATTTAGATTATCAGTATTTTATTTTACAGTACAAGTATTTAGATAAGGAAATTTTATTGACTGTCATAGAAAAATAAGTAATACAGAGCGGAGTCCCTTGGCACAGGCATTTTTTTGCTTAAAAGGGGGCTTCAAAAATTATTGTTATTTAAGTCATGAAAGTGAATAAACATTATTTTATTTATATAAAAATCCAATAACTAATGTTTTTTAATACAAATCCTTTGTAACTAAAGAAACCTAACCATCCTCAATCAGTCCCATGCAATAAAAATGATGTTTTCCTGATCATCACCGGTGCATGGCCAGTCCAATCAAAAAGTCAATTAAACGCTTGTTAAATCAATGAATCGTAATCGCAATTAATTAATTACTGACTAATTACCGATTGACTTGTTGACCCAACATGCTCGACCCCTCCGAGTTTATCAAACGGATAATTAAATATAAAATAAAAATAAAATGCCAATTGAGATAAAATATGTAGACCAGATACCGTACAGCAGGTTGGCTTTTTTAAGTTATAAGGCAAGTACGTTATCGTAAGATGCATCTAGAAGTTATACTAATAAAATAAGCTAAGCCAAAACATGAAAAGTTTTCGAAAATTTCGAGGTTTTCCGAGCACCACGTAGTAAACAGTCTTTCGAAGCTACAAACGGCAATGCAAGCAATACTGGCAAAGAAAACGCGACTACTGGAAAATATTGGTACTTATTTGTTAAGATAAGTAAATAAATAGATAAGGATAGATATCCTGCCATGTATGTTAATTGTAAGAAATGTTTATTAAGGTTGGATATCAAACATTAAAATATAAGCTTCATTATTGTGCACTAAAAATGAACACTCTTTAATGAGGTAAACAGGCCATGTTTGTTGAGATCCAGAAGAGAATTCCTTCATTCACTCAGCAGACAGAAATCTTCCATAACAAACATCAGGCAGATTACGAGTCATAAATAAGCGGCGATTTTCGCCGTCCACAATGAGTCGCTATTGCGTAATCAAAATGGCGGACACAATGCCATCATAATGTTTGTTACATTAGGTTGTTACTGGGGAGGGGATTATCTCGGTATTTATAACTCAATATGCATATTCTCACGTGTTGCATCCATACATTAGATAAGAAACCTATGTTAAATAATTTCAACATTCAACTACCTACCTAGGTAAGTACCTACCTAATTGTCAGCCAACAACGTGCATGCAAAAAACCAATAGGTATTTATTTACTAAGGAATTCAAATTACTTTTTATTCTCCTTTAGCGGAACCTTGACTGAGTCAGTCAGATTCGCAGCTTCCGGAGGCGTCTGAGCTCGGTGGCTGTGGTCACAAATTAGTGACTCACTATTAGGTAGGCTAGGCAGGTATAAAGAGCAAATCTCTGATGACACAGAAGTTATGATGTAATTGAGTGCAATCGAAATGTTATGTAGAGTAGAGGTAGGTACAGTCAAGTAACTATCTGTGGTAGGTACAGTGATATTTTGGGCATGATAATTTTCCATTTTCATCACAATATTCATTTCAGAGGCACAATCGTCGTGGTATGGACATGTCATGTAGAGGAATGAGGAGCATGTTACGCGAAAGGTTTCAAGTATGAAGGTGGATGGATATACGGGTAGAGGAAGGCCAAGCAAAAGACGGAAGGACTGTAAAAGAGGATAGGTAGGTAGGTATAGCTAAAAAGGAAGTTAACTTTGAGATGACGAGTGATAGAAATGTATGGAAGAAAATGACATGCTGCGCCGACCCCAAATAAATTGGTATTTAAGGGCAGGAGGATGATGATGAGGCACAATTTAAAATATCATAAAATAAAATAATAATATCATAAATTTTGTTAGGTTTTTAAAAATTATCTGATTAATTCGCCACTAGTGCTCGCTGCTCGCCCGTATATTGGTTCAGCGAATACTGTACTGACTGTACTTATTATCAGTAATTCAAAACCCATTTGATCTAATTTAAGCCCGTTCTCGACGCACGCAGCCCGCATGGTTTCTGAAGAACACAGTGTTAAATTAAAATGTATGACTTTATGTCTTAAACGCATTGTTTATTTACAAAATTAAAGATAAAGTTATGCCTGGTTTAGTTTCGAACTTATATTATCTATAATATTATATCTAAAATGTAGCACTAAAAGTAGATAAGTTTTTGAAACATAGACTTAATTTGATGTGATGGAGAAGGATGGAGTCGTAAAATAATACTTTTGGTGTTTTATGTTGGTCAAGAAATTTTGTTTTTTTTCAATTTCATCACTCGGCATAAAGATATCCCCCCTGGATGAGCGCCAATCGTCGTGCCCCTAGATAACCGGATGGAGAGTTCCTGAATAGAACACCGCATCGGACTTTATAAACAACATTGTTGTATTGCCGCGGAACAACTTTTGATTTCTATCTGTTAAAAAACTAGGAAAAGTATTGCAATATTTTCAAATAGAAACGCGAAATGTGAAAATTAAGGCTCCGTTACGCGAAATCACTTGTTTCTGTCTTTTTCTTTATGTGTAAAGAGTATGGAAAATAACCTCACTTCTGCACTTTTTCGATGTTTTTCGTTGTTTTTTCATCATAATCTTTAGCACAATTATCTTTCTTAAAAAAAAGTATTGGAGCAACTGCTCAGTACGTTAAAGTGTATTTTGATGTAGAATTCAATACGTTTCCGCTATTATTTACGCCAAAAATATGGCCCGCGACAAGCGCTTTTGATGATATTCTGTTTTTTTTACAATCATTTGTGAGTTTTATACGCAATTTAATACTTGTAGGTAAGTACTAGATAATCTCTTTAGCTTGTCGTATGTTTTTTTTGTGGCTACAACTTTACGTTTTCTATATAAAAATATGGCCCGCGCAAACCATGTTTTCCTATTATGGCCCCTTAAAGTAACGTCATTTCAAGACAAAAAATAAAAATGAGCATGTTGCATAATTTGGGGAAAATTAAAAATCTATAAACTACGAAGTAGATTATCAGAAAAAGGCCATCTTCTTACAGTGAAACACAAGCAGATAAGTAATAGCTGTGGGTGATAGAATTTAACTCACGAATACTAAAACCAAGGTAGTTTACCTAGGTAAGTAGAGGTACCTACCTATACGTGTAATTTTCCAACACGAAAATCAAAATAGCTAACATTAAAGTCAAATACTTGGGGCTTCCTTCATCTATCTATTTTGAAACAAAACTCGACAATAATTGATTCTCAATGGAAATTGCTGGTGGCTAAAACTCGACAATAATGAAATCCCAAACAACTTTGCTGTACATTGAGGGTAGTGATAGTGACACAAAGTAAGTAGGTAGGTAGTGGCGGCGCAGTGAGCAATTTTCCAATAGGAAAATCAAAATACTTAGGGCTTCTTCATATACTTAGATGAAGATCTATCTACGGAAGAGGACTAACAATTTTACGTAGGTACAATCGAGTTCATTAATATGTTGGCACTTTTGACAGCTCATCCACCTTTATGGCTTTAAATAAAGGTCAACAGCCTGTCATAAATGCCAACATATTAATGAACTCGACTGTACCTACTGTTTTTTTTTAATTTCCTATTCCCTTTTCGTAGGTGGTATTATTGAGTAACACCACATGCCCTACACATATACAACCTCCCTAATATACCACCTATATCAGATTGCGGTAGGTCGCTATCGACCGCGCGTCAGAGAGAGCATTGCGTAACAACAGCTGCGGTAAGGAGTTAATTTATATGTATTTATGTTTATGGATGGTACATTTTAGATTACCTTTTGAAAGAACTGGGGGGCTATTACAACCTTTTAAAACTTGCCAGGTTTATGAATTGCTATAGTTACATCTCTTTCTCGCTGTATAACAAATAAAAGAGATAGATTGATAGCCAGTCAGAAAACTGCCAGGAAATAAGAGGTCACAATACGGCCCCTGATGCTACGAAAATCAGTAACAATGATGGTACCACAACCACCTAGATCCGAGAAGATATAGAATTTGCCTGTATTTTTAATTGACCACTCCTGGAAACGAACATTTTAGAAATTTCGATGATAATTTAGACATTTCACATTCTGCTTGGCACTCTCTGCAGAACGAGCGAACAGAATTAGCTGCGTGCGAACCCCTGTACAAACTCGAGACAACAGGGATGTAATAATAACTAGGTACACACTACATTATACAAGAGGGTAGTAAACAGTTTTCTTACTTCTCGCTTTGGTGGCCGTTCGTTCTCTCCGTGTCGTCGTGTAAAGACAATTTGCTTCTCTATGAAACTAAACGTGTAGGTGTAGATCTTCACACAACAGATAATCGACAGAAAAAATAATCTATATTCAAATAGACTCACTAAAGTAGTACTTTTGGATCGTCCAGTTTTTACCCTACTACTTGTTCAATATACCATCGCACGTCCTATGAAAAGTTGGCCTTAAAATGAATAGAGAAAGTGTTCGATTACCTAACAAAGGTCAGAAATGTGAACTAATTTAAATTCAATCAGGAACACCTTCTAGCATCACTTAAACTGAAAGTAGCTATATACTTATTGTAAGTTGAGCTTAGCTTAGTTTGAAGCTAAAAAAATACAAACCAGCTGGTAGCTGAAGGTCGGCTTATCGAGCGGCGCGAGGGTTGCATTGCATAACAGCCACCTCCCACCCTACCCCACTTCGCATACCCAACTACTTATTGAAATTTAACGAATAGGCATTTCAACTTGGAGCTGAAATTGGTCCGCTTAGTCGAGAGGAAAATCTATGTTAAAGATTCAAACCTACGTAGATAGAATGCCTATTATCATCGCGATTATAGGTAGAAGACGTAGTACTTATATCTATTCTGTGGTAGAAGGTCAATCAAAAGACTTGGTTTCAATCAAACGACAAACGTTTTAGAAATAAATAATAGTAGTAGCGGTTGTGCTTAGATCACAATATCTTTCTCAATCATGGAATCTTAAAACTTCTGTTTATAGGTAAAGAATAACAGAAGATTGCCATATCATTGATACACCATACCACATGACTTGCTGATCGTTGTTACGGGAACACCTCTTAATGTCGTGCGTGGCTTTTTGTTTTAGTTACAGCCATAAAAAAGTTAATTAAAAAACGCAGTAATGCTGAGCTAGGGTCCGAGAGATTGCGGGGGAACATCAAATACAGATGTAAAACTAGAATTGCAGTACAGCTGGTTTGGGAAGGTCGCTGTATCGAGCTGCGCAAGCAATTTCATAACTCGCCTCTCAGCTGCTACCCGTCAGTTCATAAACAAAAGAAATGGTGACGGAGGAGTTATATTGCGACTGCACCACTAATCACTGGGCTCGTTACACCACCTGGTCACCATAATCAGAAGACACATAAAAGCTATTGGTTCAAGCTGTATCATGCATAAACATCAACGAATCCGCATTTGATCCACACGATGATTTCCATTGGCAGTTCTATGGTTTTAGCAGTTGAGACAGCAAGGGGATGATGTTGATGAAATAATTAGAATAAAGCCGATTTTCACAGATCGGTATTACGATTAAATAGAAATAAAGAGTACGTAGAAGCATCTACTGTAGGAACTTAGTACAGTTTGGGAAAGGTCATCGTATCGAGCGACGCGAGGCGTTGCATAACTTTCACCCAGCGCCCACCGGTTGTGGGTGGAGTGGAATAGTTACCCCCACGATTTTACTGGTTATTTTGGGAAATATCGTGGCATTTATTGCCATTTTAGTCTCTAATGGTCTACTCTACTCCATTGAACTTTACTACCATGAAAACCTGTATAGGACAGTTGATGATCTTTTTCCTGTGTTGAAGATATTATTGTTTGTTTTAGCTTTGGATAAGGATTAATGCAGGCATCCGTACCTCGTTAACTGCAAAATAATATCTTTTGGGTGACTGTTTTATAAAAAAAATCTGTGTTATTGCCTTTGAAAAACATTCTCTATTTTCAAGCGCGATTGTCGTACACGACATTATAATGCTGATGCTGGTCTGCAGATAGTAAAGAAAGGTATTGAGATGAAAGTTCAAACTTGGTATAAAATAAAGATTAATATGTAGATATCGGTAAAAAATATTAACTCAATTCAGCCACGAATGCCTGTTTATCGATTTTACCACGAACTGTAGATAAAGGTACCTACTACCTACTCAAATTCAATACAGGAGTTATGTCGAAAGCCATTTCTGGTACCAACCAAATTCGCGCTCCAAGGTCGGAGCAGTTTTCCGGTCGGAGAACATCCGCCTGCCGCATTGGCACCCCCAGTGGGGTGGCTCGGTGGCTGGTGGGGTGGCTCGGTGGCTGGTGGCGTTACGCAACGCTCCCGGCATGACCTAGATTTAGCGCGGGAGCGAAGTGTGACCTAGGGTTGCTAGATTTTTGAACTTATGATCACCCATATCCATACTAATATTATAAATGTAAAAGTAACTTTGTCTGTTACCAATTCATGCCTGAATGCACTAATTTTGGTAAGGACATAGATATAACGCGAAAATGATTATTTGGTGGGGTGGAAATAGTTTGAATGGGACCTGGATGAAAGACTATGTGGACGAAGTCATGGGCAGCCTACTTATTTGACAATATCTATGATTTCGCTTGGTAAACCTGATATTTAGGTCAGTTACGTGGTTGGATCTCCTTTGGCATTTCTTTACTTACTTGCATCATGCAGAAATGACAAATAGAGACAAGACAATGCAGCTTACTAATGATGATCTATCGCCATCATCATAATTAAGATTCCATAAACAATGACAATTTACAGATTTAAATAATTCGTTATTTTTCACCGTCTTCATAAGTTTTAAATAGCAATCGGCCAACGCTGAATTAACTTTTTTTTTTAATAATATCAGGCAGCCCTAACTGTATTCCCTCTGAGAGCTGAAGGCTCTGTATGAAGAGGCGGAGCTCTCGCACAAATGAAAGCCTTGGGAATGCTTTATTACTTTAAATTGCTTTAAACTGTTGACGTTTCCATGTATTTATATTTTGGAAATCTCTTTATTCGTCAACTCAAATTTGCATCTTTATAAGAAAATATCTGAAACACGTAAAAATCCTACAAGAGCTCAGTATTTATATGACCTAAAAATACCGAAACACAGAACTGCATTTCTTCAGAATAGTTTCCTACTCATGGCACCTCGAATTTTCAATAAGATACCGAATAACATCAAGCTGTTAAATTATCAGGCTTTTAAAAAGAAGTTTACAGAATTTTTGATTGAAAAATCCTACTAGGTACTCCGTAAAGGACTATTTAGATGCTAAGACAATATTTTGATAATAGTTTTGTAAGAATTGTCATTATAATTTTAATTTCATTGTTATTATATTTTTCTGCTTATATTAATGTTGCATGTCAGAAGACAGAATATGGCTGATCGAATTTACTATGTTATATCTCTTACTACCTGAATTCGCAATAAAATGATTTGATTTGATTTATTAGTGGATGGTTGCCGTTGCCGCACTTTGTCATGGAGCAAGGTGTGCTGAACTGAAGACATTATGAAAAAAACTGGACAAGTGAGTCTGACTCGCTCACCGATCGATGGCTCCATACAGTACCTCCTATACAGTAGCCGGCAAACATCTTGAAATCAAGTTAGGATTGCGCAGAACGCGTATTTTGGGTATGCGTAGCGGTGAGGGGCGCGGGCGGCGGGAGGGGGCGCGCGCTATTGGTCGCTCGTAAGTGCACATGCGCGAACCTATCCCCACTCCGTCGAAAAAGTGTCAAGATGTTTGCCTCGCACTGTACTAGCCTCCGCCCACGTTTAATTTTTTTAGGTGAAGTGGTACACCACGGACGGTTGAGTGGTTTCCCTGGTTCTAGCCACCCGAATTAGATGAAACATAGCTTAGATTTATAGTTGGCCCCGAGCTATCAAACTGTGAAAAGTCCATCAAAATCTGTTCAGCGGTTTTTGCATGATGCGCGCACAAACAAACACATTTACAGTTTTATTATAGAAGCAGGTAGATAGATTTTTATAATATAGGTAGGTATATAAGTATAAGTACCTACTAGTATTTATTAGTGCTTTAGGTACAAAAAACGATAAGATACCGAAACGGACATACAACCAAAAAGTTGAAAAAATCATACTTAATATTATTTAAGTAAGTACTTAAGTACCTAGTTTTGCAAATAGATTTCCATAAAGAAAAAAAACAATAAAATCAATATAAATTAAATTATAGGTAAGCTTACTTACTTAGAAAAAACTGTTCAACGAACTCAAGTTCTTTATAGGTAGGTAAGTAGTAATAATAAGTAACACTTACATGTAGTAATTGTAGGCGAGTGCAAAATACCAGAGGAAGAAGATAAACATGGTTTTAACCTAAAACAATGGTAAAACATGATTATATTTGCGAATTAAGTATTATTTTTAAGGGCTGATTTTTCAATCCTCGGTTAACAGATCAGTCAGTTAATATTAACCAAATAAGTTAATAATAATAAAAAAATTGCATTCTTAAAATGTGTCAAATTTTCAGTTTGGTAGGTCTGTGAAAAAAGCTTTATCTAGGCATTGAAAAACCAGCCCTAAATAACCAGAAATTAGTGCTAGTCTTAGAATAATCAAAGGCTGTGAAAGAAGCCCATACAGGTATAAAATAATGTCCAAAAGATGCGCAGTAGCCACAAACACTAAAGTTTGTGGCTACTGCGCATCTTTTGTCTCGTTTTTATCTTGCCAACTTACGTGCCGGGCAGTATAAATAATTCCGTTATTAAAGAGCGGGCGGTAGAGGTATTATTCAAAAGGACTTCAACATCTCGCCACTTCTAATCGAAGAAGTAAGACGAAATGAACATTAAACTTGTTTAAAATAAGAAAATGT
The DNA here is from genome assembly GCA_950108535.1 of Agriphila straminella. Classification (NCBI taxonomy): domain Eukaryota; kingdom Metazoa; phylum Arthropoda; class Insecta; order Lepidoptera; family Crambidae; genus Agriphila; species Agriphila straminella. The sequence goes on along the minus strand of OX467306.1, from coordinate 3,292,861 downwards.
TCAGAGTACCACCCTTTTTAAAATAACATTATTTTAGTACATATACCTACTAGAATAAATGGACCTTGGCAAAGGAATGCTACCTTTTGTCGCAAATTGAAATAGGGGATGATGAAAGGTTCTTAATGCGATTCCCTGACCGAAAGTGGCGCCCTCAGAGGTTTTTATTTAATAAGTTGTTAATAGAAAGGGATTTTAATAAAACTTCTTGTTGAATTTTTAGGGCTCATAGTCTAGTATTTTTAGAATGTATCACTACATTCCCTCGCAGTCATTCGTAGAAGTAGATAGCAAATGTGTCAAAAACGGCCACTTTAAGGTGGGTCAAATCCCAATATTCAATTCAAATTATTGAAAGATTACGCGCGTGAAGCTATCATGGAAAAAATATATAATGTACTTGAAATAATACACAATAGATTTAATTGAAAGCATTTATAAAAATGTTACCACCTTTGATGTAAAAAAATATTCCGTGTTTCTGATCTTATTTGCAAAATTCGGAAACAGAACATTTGTTTATATTAAAACCAACCTTAAAAATCGGCGATGTTATACCTTCAATCTTAATTGAACAGTCTTTTTTTAACTAACTTGAAAGCGAAGAAAAGTAAAAACATGTAAAAATTGAGAATTCGGTGCAAGTTCTCAACGCAACCGCCGCGTTGGAACGCGAACTGATTTGAACCCAAAGTGAGTAGAGTTACGATCGATTTCACTCCATCACGGATCGACCCGCTCACATGGGTCGGTCATGGGATGGGTGACCAAAATTTATTATCTCGAGCTCCTCCGTGCTTCGGAAGGCACGTTAAGCCGTTGGTCCCGGCTGCATTTGCAGCCGTTAACACCCACCAATCCGCATTGGGCCCGCGTGGTGGGTTATGACCCATCCTCCTTACCACCCATAAGGAAGGCCTGTGCCCCAGCAGTGGGCACATCAAAAATGGCTGATGGACAACGCCCTGGAACACGCGCGGACGAAGTCGCGGGCGGCTGTTTGTATTGCAGCCAATTGTAATAAATTCGTAGTTTACAGTGCTGTCCTATGGCCGTCCTAGTCTCCTTAGTTAAAGAATAGAAGAAGGCAGAAGGACAACTAAAACAGGAACTCGATAAAATTGAGTTCTCCCAAAATAAGGATGACTGAAACTTACTTTTGGTAGAGACCCATTTTTAACAGTCTGTATGACCGAAAGCTTTGTTCTCAGTGATAACGGTGACGCGGACTGATATTGGTACCATACTTATTATTATTGTTTATATCATTTTTATTAATTTAGCGACATTATAACAAGATTCATCAGACAGCAGACAGTTTTATTATTTATCTTACTCTATGCATTTTTACTTTCCTCCAAAGAGGATGTAAAAAGCTTTGCTCCAGTGACCAAATAATCACTACTGCTTTGAGGGCTTTTCAAAGTGATTAAAGTGTAACATCTTTGTATGCTACTGCTTTTCCCATAGATATAGTATATTAAAAGGGGTAGATGCGCTACCGAGCATAGATATAGTATATTAAAAGGGGTAGATGCGCTACCGAGCGACCGGGTGTAAGGGATAGATATATTATGACGTCAAAATATGGGGTTGCCATGATCAGAAAAAGTACCCTTAACGGTGTAGCATCCGTTAATGTGCAGATTACTAGTTAAAGTACGGAACGGAAATCGTCTACTTTTAGAATAATTTCGCACACTAACTGACTCGACTAGTTAATCTGCAGATTAACGGATTCCGTACTTTAACGGTAACATACGTATACATAGAGTAAACTAGCTGGGGTTCGCTCCGGTACTTGATATGAGATTGTGTGGTTAATGGAATAAAAAGATAAGCTTTAAATTAAAACAGGTAAAGTCTTTATTAAACGTTGGAATACAGAACGTTTTTTATTAACGTTAGTTTTTCTGTTTTTCGGAAACAATTTTTTTCAAAATGTTTCGAACAAATTCGTGTGTGGCACCCAATTCTTTTTTCCAGTTGCTTGTATCCATTTTTCACGAGTTTTATCTTCCGTCGGAAATCTGGAAAAATCAAATTGCTTGAAATTCCCTGAAATATGGGGTAATTTTTGGGGAAAATTTTCTATATAGTAGGCATCCGGAAATCGAATTATAAACCTACTGATTTTAGTAGACGTCAAAGCTAAGCTGACTTCTACTATTACGTAGATGTACGCAATTTTACCGGTTTGTATGTCAAATGTTTACGAGGTTATTTTTAGAAATATTTTTTAGATTTTTCCTATTTATCAGGTATTTCATGATATAACTAATGATTTAGCTCAGAAACTTGGTTCCTGTGAGATTTGAGAAAGAAATACGCGATCAAAATATAGAAAACAGTGTACTTACGCATGAAATGTAACACCCGCTTATTTTCTTTGATTGTTGCTTTTGCAGCCAAATATCGAACACCCCACCATTTTGTATGCTAGACACAAACACAACACATACGATTTATAATAAATTTTGGGTATCAATTAGGTAGTAATCCACAAAACCTTTAATTTCTTTGGCACTCTTGATATAACCCCACTTGTTTATTTGGCCTAGTTGAACTGTACCAATAACCCGACCATGAAATAAAGTCCGGTCGGTGATAGAGAAAAAACATGACACTCTTCTCTATTTCCTCCTATATGAATCTCAATAAGACGATCTCGCTCTATCAAAGCATGTCAGACCCTTGCTACCGAGCGACCGGGTGTAAGGGATAGATATATTATGACGTCAAAATATGGGGTTGCCATGATCAGAAATGCCCACTTGTTTGTTTGGCCTAGTTGAACTGTACCAATAACCCGACCATGAAATAAAGTCCGGTCGGTGATAGAGAAAAAACATGACACTCTTCTCTATTTCCTCCTATAGGAATCTCAATAAGACGATCTCGCTCTACCAAAGCATGTCAGACCCTTGGCTTTTCCAAATAAAAAATCTGTGCTTTTCTCTATGACAGACATCAAGACAACGGTCCCTCTATTTTCACCATAGATATAGTATATTAAACTATGATATTAAAAGGGATTTTCACGGCACAATAAGTCATAAACAAGTGATTATTTCCTCTGTGGTCATAACCTTATGGAATATTAATTAAGTTTATGCATAAACTTAAGTTTATGTATAAACTTAATATTTTCGAGCTAGTATAAATAAGTTTATGAGTTTATGTTTATGTTATAAGTACTTATAATTTCCTTACGGCACAGCAATATGACCAAAAAGAATATTTTATAGGGTTAAATACGACAGCACCATGACACACGTCACGTCCGCTGACTATGAGGTAGATAATATTAACACTCTCTAGCCAAAGATATTAGAATTTTAAAAAGAATTCTAATATCATTGCTCTCTAGCAGTAACTATAAGAACTTGTGTAAGCAACGAAAATTCTTGAACATATCTTTATTTCTAAGTTATTTCCTAATCATGATCAAGTGCCTTAAGTTACTGATGGAGATACACTGACGTCCATTATACAAGTACGCTGGACAGCTTAGAGCATCGCGGCTTCTACGAAGGGAGCCGCTTTAGCGAGTATTAATCTATTCAAATTATTCTGGCATTTTTTGTGGGGGGGGGGGGAAAGTGCACACAACTGCAGTTCCGCATACTCACATACAAAAACAACACTGTAATGACGACACTCACACATAAAAAATTAAACAAAACAGCAAAAATTTGTGTACGGATGAGTCACACATCAAAATATGACACGTTTTTGACATAAAGAGCTGGGCTCAACTGTTGATGCAGCAATATCGATAAATTTCGAAAAAGGAATAAAGGTCAAACAAGAACAAACTCAAACATTTTACTACTATTTGTATTAATCTTTATTATTATAAATTACTATATCTTGTAAAGTAGGTGTACATATCATTAATTTTTATATGAAAAGACAATCAGAATAACGAATAATCAGAATAATCAGTCTGACGCGATAACAACAATTTAAAAAAATATTGTGTTCCGGCAATTGGAGGTAAGATAGCCAGTTCTTCAGTGATGAGGATTCCGGGTATAGTGCGCTTCTACCTTCGGCCTCATCATCACTTAACATCAGGTAAGGTAAAGGCCAAGCACAACCCGTTGTGCACAAAAAATTCTCCAAAGAACATAGGTCAAAAAACGATTTTTTCACGCCTTTCCATAGTAAGTCGGTCAGCTGACCAATACTGACGTTGGTTAATCGTATAAACCGGATCTTGCAAAAATCCTAGTTTGATTCTAACTGTCCGGTTTTTGATAATCATACTAGGATATTTGTAAAGATCCTATTTGTACGATTATCCTACCTGGGGTATTAAGAAAGTTATTTCTGTTGTCTGTTAAAAAAAAATAACCAAAGTTTCCCTAAGGATTTTTCGAATATCCACGCGGACGAAGTCGCGGGCAAAAGCTAGCTAGTGATCAGAAGAAGTTCATCGGTTTTTAAAATGAATTAATTTTGTGTAAATTTGGCGGATGCATTTATTTAGGTTCGATTTTTTCATTAGAAAAGAAATTCTAGTGTCTATGTATTTTTCCATGATTAATCTTGCAAGTTCTAAATTATGGTATGTAAAATCAATTTCATAAGAGTGATAGGTAATGAATGGGAATAAATCTTTTCCAACAATAACAACTTGCTCCAAGGAACCTAGGTCGAAAAACGATTTTTTACGCCTTTCCGTCAGCTGATTAATATACTGACGAAGGTTAATATCGTATAAACCAGCCGCTCTAGGATGAGCGCCGTGACTATTTCTCGACATTTATCTCACGATGTCTGTCGCGCTCACATCATCATGTCATGCAACAAAAATATCGCAAATGAATTTGACGCAGAATCAGTGCAAAGACCAAAATTGACCAAAACTTTATCGAAAAACATTATATAACGGTAACATCACTAAGTTGCCCATCGGCGAGAACTCGGATTTATCTAGCGACAGATTTGAAATTTGTACGGACGAGCCATGGACTAGCAGACCCGATGTCACTGAACAAATCTGACAACTAATCAAGAATAAAATATACGAATTTAATGTTTAAATGTAAACAAATAGCAATAATACGATAAAAAAATACTTTCATGTGAAATGTAACACCGTCTTTTTATTTACTTGATGTTTCAGACCTCTTTTAACAGCAAAAAACTCATCAATTCGACATTTTAAACACAGCAGCGTTCACATGCGCGACTGGACTCGGTCTAGAATAAACGTAGTGATTATATTCTCTTTGGTCTAGAAAGAAATCCGGGCGCAACTGGTTTTACTAACGCGTATGCCCATTTGGGCTTGTACTTCGGCAGAGGGGAACGCTTCGTATGGCTTCTCTTTCTGGAACAGAAACGCGTCTTACTCTAAGCTGGACAGGCTATTGTCATGAAATGACAGCAATTTTTGTAACGATTTGAAAATCGCCATATTGGCGCTGAGAGCAGTATTAGGATCAAACGATTGGTGACGTTCGCCTATCCAGCGTACTTGTATATGACTTGTATAAATGGACGTCAGTGTGGGGATATTTTATATTACCACAGAATAGATATACTAGCGTACAGAAGTTGCACTCCGCAAAATCGTTTAAATAAATTGCAACTCTTGCTACGACACAATAAAGTACAATTCAGGTCGCACAGCGCTCCCTTCGCTCCAAAACATTCACATAGTAGTTGCCTCCATTCTATCGCGTAGGTCTTATCTTTTCTGATGTAAGAAATTTGTCCTTTCAGAGGACGCCGAGCGCTTCAGACTTGCGCGCGGAGTGACAGAGCCCTGATATTACTTACTTACAAAATAACTCGTCAAAACTACACTAGAAAAGTCGTTGAACTCAAGAGTTTATTTTTACAAATGCATTTTCCGAACGTATCGCCCAGGAAAGGAACAGAACCCGGTACCGTAGTCACAGAATACATAATAGTACAAGTCCGTAGTCATGAAAAGCATTCGAATAGAATCGTCCAATTCAACTATAATACTTACTCGTGATCATATTGGAATATGCTGAAAAAAGGCTTACCTTGTTTTATAAATATTTACACTTTTCTCACTGTTTATTTGGTATTACGGGAAATCTATTTGGCCGTGGCGATTCTGACCCCACTATGTTGCCATGCTTAAAAAACTAACCGTGTTATCCATAAAAAATAAAACGCTTATTAAACCTTTTAGTTAAAAAGCATAAACTTAATATTCCCTAGTATAAATAAGTTTATGTTAAAAAGTGTTTTATCTTTTCTTTCGTATTATGAACTGAGTTCCTGACGGCAGGTATATTAACTTTATGGTTTGACCAAAGAAGACAAAATATATATGAATACTATGAATAACACGGTTTGTCTTTTTTTTAAATTGAAAATCAGTTATTTAAATCTTCCCTTTGGCATTAAAAAAATGCTAAGATTAGAGAAACAAAACTTCTGTGTTACCTATAATCTCAGGTAGGTAATCATTTCGATTATATTAATCAAATCGAAATTATTACTTCAGTTAATAGATTTAAATCAATAAATACACCACAGTTAAAATAACAATTTGTATTTCATAAAATATGACAGGCATGCTCTTAAAAATATAACACTATTTACTCACTTATAAACTTGTAGATAAATAAATTATAACATATTTTTATATTTTTTTCTCTCGTGTCTGAATTTGAGCAAACTTTATTAGTTCAAGTGTGTACATAATCAATTAATATTAACAGTAGGTAACTTTTTATTTATTTAAACTTTATTTCAAACTATTATTATTCCTTATTTCCTTTCCAAATGTCTTTACAGTCGTACTATTTTTTTAATATTTGACAAATCTTCACTGATAGATATCATATAAAATATTATGTAATATCAACTAAGATGCGAGTAAAAAAATGGCTTGGCTATTCGTAACTTGATTTCATACAAACATTCAAGTCCTCATTTTTCGCAATAAATGAACCGATTTTAATTAAACTTCATACGCATAAGCAGGATACATAGATCTAAAATGTTAGTTATGAATATTTTTTTAAATGTCTTATTTTAAAAAGATAAATGGAAAAAAATAAATATGTCTAATTTAGCTGTAACACTATTTTAATGTTTTGAAAATGTTTTCAAATAACTTTTTCGACCAATATGTTCTGCATGTGTATGGGGTTTCATTAAAATCGGTTCATTCATTTCGAAAAATAAGGACTTGAAAGTTTGTATGAAATGCCGTGACGAATCAACATTCTTAATCTTATTCCGGACCTAAATCATAACTTACTTAAATTTTTGTATCATAAAATATCACATACTTGATGGGAATAATAATATTACAATCTTCATTATATATTATAATATAATATAATACATTCCTGTAAAATGTTATTAAATGTATAATGTTCATTTTAATCCTTAAGTTATGGATAAGGGCCGATATAAATTCTAGTGTAACAGACCATAAAACATTTTTTCAATACAGTTGCTCGAAAATGTAAGTTTACGATGACAGTCGAGCGTGCGGAAAGTTGATTTTACCGCACGCCGTGCGTTTTTGTTTACGGAGTAGTACAGCGTGCGGAAAGTTGATTTTACCGCACGCCGGCGCTGTGCGTTTTTGTTTACGAACGTTTTTTTTAATTTCTACTAGCTTCCGCCCGCGACTTCATCCGCGTGGACAGTAGAAACATATTGCAACCAGTTTAAAATGACCCCTTTAGTGTATGAAAGCTAGTACTACGGAGAGTTCAAGCTGTTTCCCTGGTTCCACTCACCTGAATTTGATGAAACATAGCTTAGATTTTAAGTTGGACCTCAATCTACTAAATTGTGAAAAAACCAACAAAATTCATTTAGCGGTTTTTGCGTAATTCGCGCACAAATATTTAGAATTTACAGTTTTAATATATGTATAGATTACAATTTCAGTAGTACCTATAATGTTTTCTCGCAAATGTATTGAAAAACGTAGTATGGCACACGGTTGTTAAGGTTTTTTAAAACTCGTGACGATTATAAACCCTCGCCTGCGGCTCGGGCTTATAAAACGTCAACTCGTTTTAAAAACCTCCTTACCAACCTTGTATCATAAACTACTATTAAGATGTTTCCACCTATAAGCTTTCGATCGAAAAAGCAGCTATATGGTAGATAGTTATAATATAAGATATAATATATACCAGAGTGTCCCAAAACTTTGCCACACAAAGAAAAAGTACTTTAAATAAATTCCCGGCTGCGACACAGAGGACTGGTAGTGCAGCAGCATTTGTTTGCAAAAGGTAAATGCAAAGGCGGATGCAACACAAGACACCCACAGTCTGTGTGAGTCAGGGATTGAAATATCGTTATAAAAACAACGTTACAAAAAAACTAACGTTAAAAATACCGTTAAAACATTTTATCGGTAAATTTACCGGTAAAAATAACGTTAAAAATATTGTACCGGTAAAATTACCGTTAAATATAGCGTTAAACTTTACCGGTACAATAGTACTGGTAAATTTTAAAGTAACGGTAACAAAAAGTAAGAAATAACGTTAAAATTAACGTTATTTACTGAAATAACGTTATTTACTGAAATAACGTTATTTACTGAAATAACGTTATTTACTGAAATTATTTACTGAAATAACGTTATTTCCTGAAATAACGTTATTTACTGAAATAACGTTAATGTCAATGTAACGTTATCAAAAGTAACGTTATTTATTGACATAACGTTAATGTTAAAATTAACGGTAAAAAAAAAGTAAGAAATAACGTTACATTTAAAAATAACGTTATCATTCCCTGGTGTGAGTGCGAGTTTGTAGTGCAGTCGCATTTGTTTGTATAAGGCAATAAATAGACATAAAAGGGGGTAAACACAAAAAAGGGGCGACGGGGAGGGCGCTCGATGGAAAAGCGCCAGAAACGAAGTCTTTTTAATATCAGGCTGTTTGCATAGCAAGTGTAAGCTGTATTGCAGCCGGATTCGTTAAAACAATGCCTTACAAAGCCGATCACACTGCAGACAATTTCCAAATGTCTGTGGTGCAGCCGTGATTGTAATACTTCATTCATACGGACGCGGCTGCGTTACAGAGCAGCCCCTGTCTGTGTTGCATCCGCCTTTGTATTAAGGCCTTGTCCATAATGTCCATGTCCCCACTGCTGGGGCACAGGCCTTCCTTATGGGTGGTAAGGAGGATGGGCCATAACCCACCACGCGGGCCCAATGCGGATTGGTGTGTTAACGACTGCAAATGCAGCCGGGACACGGCTTAACGTGCCTTCCGAAGCACGGAGGAATAATATTAAGGCCTTAAGGTGGTTTAATCCGAGCGGGTCGATCCGTGATGGAGTGAAATCGAACGTAAATCTACTCACTTTGGGTTCAAATCAGTGCGCGTTCCAACGCGGCGGTTGCGTTGAAACTAGCACCGAATTCACAATTTTTACATGTTTTTATTACTTTTCTTCGCTTTCAAGTTGGTTAAAAAAAATCTGTTCAATTATGATTGAAGGTATTAACATCGCCGATTTTTATGGTTGGTTTTAACATAAACGAATGTTCTGTTTCCGAGAAATTTTGCAAATAAGACCAGAAACAGGGTCAATTGTAAATGCTTTCAATTAAATATTGTGTATTATTTCAAGTACATTATATATTTTTTCCATGATAGCTTCACGCGCGTAATCTTTCAATAATTTGAATTGAATATTGGGATTTGACCCACCTTAAGGCCTTAACGCAGCCCGGCTACGTCTACTGCGAGCGAGAGAGCGGAAATACGTGAACGGCCTCTTAAATGCTTTAAGGTCTTACGTGTGTAGTCAGTGCAGGAATCCTTGCTGCAGCTGCTGCAGGTACAGCTGGCGGCTGGGCGCGTGGTCGGCGGGCCGGTTGTAGGGCAGCCACACCGGCTCGCCGATGAAGAAACGCTTCGCCCTTATGAAGTTCTACGGAGGGAACGGTATGATTTTTGGTACTAAATGTGTTTTTAATTAAAATATTTCTATAAGTACTTACTTTACATTTAATTAGTAATTATAAATAACAATTAAAATGCAATTTTATGAGCTACTAGCGGCCGCCCGCGCCTTCGTCTGCGTGGACAGTTTTTTGCTATCCCTTGGGAGAGAGAGAGACCATCAGCCATTTTTATATCCCCACTGCTGGGGCACAGGCCTTCCTTATGGGTGGATAAGGAGGTTGGGCCATAACCCACCACGCGGGCTCGATGCGGATTGGTGGGTGTTAACGACTGCAAATATCGAGATAATATTTTTTGGTAACCTATTTTTTTGGTCACCCATCCCATGACCGACCCTTGCGACAGTTGCTTAACCTCCGCAATCACTGGGCCAGGTGCTATACCACTGCGTTACCAATCTCCTCAATCCCTTGGGAACTGTACGTTTTTTCTGGGTGAACGGTAGCCTTTGTCCTTTTCTGTACCATCTGTAGGTACTTCATGATGATCAGTTCAGTAGTTAAGATGCGAAGACGTATATAACAAACAAACAAACTTTCGCATTTATAATATTAGTAAGGATAAGGATGTTACTTCTCTATACACAATAATTGATAAACTTGACAGGTCAGAAATGGGCGTCCATCTTTCATATTCATAACATCTTTGGGATCCTTTGCGGCCTGCCAGTTATCAAGAAGTGGGATCGCAGCGTTAGCGCATGAAGACCAATGTCAGGTACTCACATTAGCATCAAGCGTGAACCGGTGGTATATCCCTGCTGGAATGACGATCATATCGCCGGCAAACACCGCGATGCGTATCCAGTTGTCGGAGCCGTCTCGAACGTCGAAGTAGCCCGACCCATCCAAAATGAACCTGAAAAACAATAATTTTTTCATCAGAAAAGATCCATGGATGGGAAAACCAGATTTGCAGATTCTAACAACAAGCTGAAGATTTACAGTAAGGGTCAGTTCACAAAACGCGACGCAACGCGAGGATGCCAGCAGAGGCCAGTTGTTTCGCTGCGAAACGCAATTGCGAAACGAAACGAAATCGCCGCCATCTAAAATCATGCTAGCAGCTCTTCATTCCCATTTGCCCCCTCAAGCTCCGCCACCGGGGTGGTGGTTGGCACTAATGGGTGGCAATAACCACCCCGGTGGTCGATGGCACCTATTTATTCTCATCTGCCCCCTTCGTAGTTATAGTACCCCCGTGGCAAGTTCGCCAACTAATAGTGCCAGCCACCACCCAGGTGGCGGAGCTTGAAGGGGGCAAATGGGAATAATGGCTAGCATCGGGCTTGCGCCGCGCTAGGTAGCAAGGCATCTATTCTTTAAGAGAAACTACCATGGTTGCTTTTGCTTTCTCTCAAACATGTGCCTTTTTGGGTACTGAATAAGTTCTATATTCTATCTCTAACAACAATCTCGTCGTTTCTAGCTGTAAACTGACCGATACTAATATTAATTCATTCATGAGGTTGGACAGTATGTCAAGATAAAGAATGGGCATCGTGTTTTTGCTTTTCTTAGAAATGTACGTTAACATTTATTTCATTGCAATAAAGTTGAAATTGTAAATGACTTTTAAGGCCAAACTACTTTTTGTTAATTGCCTTCGTAATGTATGTAGATGATTGGCCCATTCTTTATCCTGGAGTAAGTACTGTACTTTTTACTATAACTACTCAAATGATTTTGTTGAAATTATTGTTCTTTTTTGTTATTGCATTTAATTTCAAATACTTGTGAGAATAATAGAGATCTTAGACCACTAGTTATCATACCTGATCTCTTCATCAGTATGCAGATGTTCAGTGTAGAATGACTTTATTTTCTCCTCATAGTTAGGGAGGCACTCCTTCGAGCACACCATTTCATCTTCATAAGTATACCCGCGTTCCTTCTTCAATTTATCCAGCACTCCATCGGTGGCATATGTGCCCACATTTAACTGGAATCAACAATATTATGAATTTGAAAATAAGGTATTCTACCAAATGTTGCTACATTCTCTACAAGTTCTAAGATGAAACATAATCTAAGAAAGTAATTGCGGATTGTTTGTATTAAAAAGGTAATAGAGTACAGTCAGCTCCAAAACGATCTGATCATTCAAACCTACCAAAATAGCTAATCGTTTGACAAAAATCAACCTTATCCCAAGGCATTAAGGTGCATTTTTATTTTGTTGTGTAAGAACAAAAAACGAAAGTGCACCTTGCTGTCTTGAGATATGGTTCAGTTTTGTCAAATGATCTGGTATTTTGGTGGGTTTGAATACTTTGAATGAATGATCAGATCTATTGGGTCTAACTGTACTCTGTTATCTTATCTACTGCATTTTGTTTGATAAGAACATGATAATAAATAATACTTCTGCTGGTGTTCTCTTCTCGTGACATGTGGATCACATGATTGGCCTAAGAATTTCTCGTCAGTTGGGATACTTGTGATGCGTTCTCAAACAACCAATCAATGGTAACACTTATGGTGAACTAGTCTTGACATCGTGGGAAGAGAATACCATGGATAATAGAAGAACTATTAAAAAAGTGCTAAGGTTCTATAATTTTCCTATTATGATTGATTCACACACAGCATTGAAGTTGTTCTGATAGTTATTACATTTGTTAAAAAAAAAATATGCTTTCATTAACTCGTAAACCCCCGAAAACGAGACACAATAGATTTCCTATTTTTACCCGGACACCGGTGATTGCTCGGGCGTTGATGAATTAAGTAGATAAGGAAAAATGCAGTTGCTCTTTATGAATAACTTAACCTTTTCCTTTTTCCCTTTATTCTTACTTAGATTATACATACATAGCATTCTAAAAGGCTACATAACGTAGGTAAGAAAAAAAAATATTTATTTATTTTAAAGAATCAAAGCTAGACTAGCCTACACTATTATAGCTAGGCAACTAATAAGGTAGGTACATAATAGAATGCTAAACTTATTGAGAGAATGTATTTTATCAGTCTTGACAAAATAACTTGAGAATTCAGATAACAGATAACACTGAAGGTCAACAACTTTTAGTGCAAAAAAAACTGTGCCCTGTAAATTGCAAAGCTGCTATATGTAATATAATTATAACAATGCCGCAAGTACTCACGCTGAAGTATTCAACTCCAGTTTTTTTGAACAATTCATCGAGTGATATGAATTCTGGAGGATTCTTGTGGTGCTCCAGACGTTGGTCGCTTGTCGTATCATTGTCCATATACCACGCCTTCGCCATTGTGGTATAAAAGCAATAAGGAAAATCAATACAGGGGAACAAAATGAAAAATAATATATCCACACAAAATCACGAAGATTCAGTAATGAAAATGCAAATAAATAACGCATGCATACACAATTACACACAAACAAAAAGATAATTTTAATGTAAATAAATTGATGTCTGTCACTGTCACATTACAGCCACAGATAAATATCACAGATTAATAATTGTAGCATAAATATACGAGTTAAAGTCACAGCACAGCTGTCTGTGTCTGGCCGCGTTCCGAATCACGCCAAAAGAGGCGCGTTCCAAACCTACGCTCAGAGTGCAACCTAACCACAATCAAACGCTCTAACGGCGTTCCTAGCGGCTTCTAACATTAGTTCTTTGTTGTTCAATGTTCTTTGTCTATAGAAAAGATATTTATTTAAACTATATAGTGTAAAGGGCTAAAATTATGTGCATGAAAGAAACCCTTATGGTAACGAACGCATTTTATTTGATAAGGATTAATACTGTTTCCGTCTAAATACCTTTTGCAATACCAGATTATTTGTGACCATTTAAAAAAAAAGTTAAAATGGCTATAGTTAGCTATCCATAAAAGACAGATATAATAATATGCCGTCGCGGACTTTTTTGTAGACCTATAACAGAGAAACAATTCCTTTGTACATTATTTTGCTATAGCTCGAAAGCATGCAGCGTTATCGATGCAAGCTCCAAGACGGTTTAATTTTTGCAGACTTCAACAATTATCGTCATATTTCTATCAATTTACATAAAACCTCAACTTATTATACTATATATATATATTATATATATACCTATATATCATATATATATATATATATATATATTATACACTATAACCTTCCTATCAATTGGTGAAAACCGCATGAACATCCGTTCAGTAGTTTCTGAGTTTATCGCGAACAGACAGACAGACGCGGCGAGGGACTTTGTTTTATAATTATATAGGTACTTTGTTTTATATGTAGTGATTATTAGATTTATTTCTTTACTTTACACTATGATCCTTTAACACAATACATAATAGCACGCGTACCGCGTACCATGCAGGGTAGGAATGGCAGAGCCACAGAATAGATATATAAAAAGCTAATTAGTACACAATGTTCATATTTGCAGAACCTTATTCAAACTGCGAAAGTGTGCGTGTGCATCTTTGAAGCAACAAATCTTCTCTATAAATAACAGCTTAGATTTTATTTTTCACAAAAGATTTCAAATAAATAAAAGCTGTCGTTGCAAGTAAAAATAGATTTAATACAATTTAATAAATCTAAGGTATTACAACACTCATTTGTTTCACAAAACAAAAATACATTACTAAGGTATGTTTATCTTACGCAAAATTGGGGGGGTTTTACCTTCTGGCTAACAAACATCAACTTTACTAGCACCTTAACCTTCCGAAAACAAAAAATATTGATGTAGGTAGGTATTTACTATATGACATTATGGCCACTTCTCTTAATCAAATAAGTACCATATTATATTCTATGATAGTAAAAATATTGTGAATGCATCACACACAGTTTGGTTGGATGGATTTCAGTGGCTCACACTTGTTACAATAACTTTTTTTATAAGGGCCGCCAGTCGCCGAACTGTGTGGATGCATTTAAGGTAATGTACTGACTATTTACAGTTAAATTACTCTCAAGGGACAGTTAATATAACGTTTAAAACGAAATAGGGGCCACTATATGGTTTTCCATACAAAACAGCTACTTATAGCTAACTTCGGAAAGGTTTTTTAAATATAGGCACTTACTTAAATTCAATCTGATTTTATTTATCGAAAGTAATAGTCAACTTGCGAACTTTAAATTGAAAAAGAAATTAAAAAAAGGCCTATTTTGTATGAAACTCCAAATTCATTCAATTTTAACTGACACACTGCGAACAGGAGAAATTACACAGTAAATTCGACATTTCGAACAATATCAAGCTCAAATAAAATAGTTTGAATTTAAACAAAAAAAACATTTCAGAACCTTTTGGACGGAAAACCATATAGTGGTCCCTATTTTCTTTCAAGTAAACATTAATTACAAGGGAAATATTGAAAATATATGTAAAATAATATTAAATCCTAATATGCATAGTACTGTCGTGCTGAAAACAGTATCGAAGCAGTTAAGATATAATTTTAGCTAAAACAATCGCCTGATTTCAACCAAAGCAGATAATAATCATTTTTCCGTTACAACATACTTTTTGAATTACGTCACAACAGTACCAACAATGACTGAGAAATGTTGTCTTTTTATTTGTATGGACAATGCAAAGTGACAACCCAAGAAAAAGTCCACCCAGCAGGTCCAGCATGACAATCACAACAAAATTGACGACACTTTTCTCACGTTAGCGCAATGTCTGTCCCGCTTACACCGCAGTGATGTGAGCGGGACGTAGGGTTGCCAACCGTACTATAATATATAGTATTGTACTATATTTCGGGTCTGCGTACTATATACTGTTGAAGAAATATATAGTACGCAAAAATACTATATTTTTAACATCGAACGCTAAGAATCGTGCATTGTGACTGATTCGATAGCGTGTAGTGTATATCGTATCTGAATTCTGACAGTATTTGTCTTATTGCATCAATGTCAAATTCAAAAGCTTCAAACGATAGTTTGGTCATTGCTGGTTGGTCTGCTCTATTTTTGTTTTGAGATTTTGTTGGTAATCATCTGCAAAATATAACATTATTCTTTCTTTGAGAAATATAAGTCAAGTCTTAGATATATTAGTTATGGAAAGTGGTAGCGATAACGAAATGGTATGTTTTGTGCAAATAAAGATTTCTTATTTCTTATTCTTAAAGTGCGTCAAGTGCGATTAAAAAGCGAAAGATACAAAAAGACTCCAAAAATATCCAAAACTTGTTAAAAAATGCAAAAACTGAAAAAATATACCTAGTTTTTATAAAAATAAATAAGTAAAAAAAATATTTGCCTATTATACTATATTTTTTTTAGGTGTACTATATTTTTTATAGCTAAATTTGAAAAATACTATATTTTGCCAAAGACATGTTGGCAACCCTAGCGGGACGGGCATCATGAGATTAGCGTCGACAAATTAATAGTCGTGGTATGCTAGGCCGGGGCAGGCCGAATATACAGGGTGTTACAAAACCATCCGCAATGCCGAATATGGTAGATAGGGACCATCAAACTCTAACTATGGAGCCAACTCTGAAATTGTGAAAAAAATCAGCTGTTTCATAATATTTTGATATTTTAGTTATTAATTTTAGTTTGAAACAGCTGATTTTATTTGCAAGAGTTGGTCCCATAGTAAAATAAAAGTTCTTCAGTTTGATGGTCTCTATTCTATCTAAGGCTTTGCGGGTTGTTTTATAACATCCTGTATACACAACCGAGTTCAGGTAATGTCGTAGCGCAATTTGATAAAGTAAATTCTCGAACTGTCAAATCTAATTTGGTTTAAATAAACGTGTATTATTACATTGCTTACAGTAATAGTGCATACTCTTCTATCTACATATTTTGATATGACCGCTTTACATAATATCGAAGCCAGATTTTTATAAGAGAAATAAGTTAAAAAATGTAACACATTGGAATAGTTTATAACTTTGAAAGTCAAATCGACATCAGCCATTTTTATGTCCCCACTGCTGGGGCACAGGCTTTCCTGATCGATGGATAAGGAGGATGGGCCATAACCCGCCACGCGGGCCCAATGCGGATTGGTGGGTGTTAACAATTGCAAATGCAGCCGGGACCAACGGCTTAACCTGCCTTCCGCAGAACACGGAGAAACTGGAGATAATACATTTTTGGTCACCCATCCCATGACCGACCTTTGCGAAAGTTGCTTGACCTTCACGATCGCGGGGCTAGGCGCTAAACCACTGCGCCACCGAGCTAATACATCAACTGATTTAAATAAAAAAATCACAACAATACTTTCACTAAATTATTATAACATATTCTATTACAAAAGCAAAATTAACTAGAAAAAGATTAGAAATAATAGGCGTCTAATAATATTTTAAAACACAACTAGTTTTAATTCAAGTCATAAATGCAACAAATTATCATGAAAGAAAAATAGGTTTATATTGATTGGACGGAAATCGAAATCACAAAGATCGAAGACCAAAATTTTGAAAACATTAAATGTTTAATAAAAATAAAAACGAAATTATTATGCCTCTATTCGTATGTTAATAACGAAGAAATAATGCAAAGAGGTAATTTCATTTAAACGAGAAAAAGTATAAAAATATTAAAAGCTAAAATATTGGTAGATGAAAAATTAAATATATCGTTGAATTTCATAATTCTACAGACATATTTAATTGCAGTGCACAAACTAGAAGTAACTTAGTTTTCAAAACGGAACATTCTTATTGAAAACAAAAAAAAGATACATAAGTATTATAGTAGAAACAACTGCAATATTAAGAATAAAGTTTTAAACTAAGTATTGATATATTGAGATCACATCATTATCCCTAATTATCAATAATTTTACTGGTAAGTATTTTAACGAATACTGTCAATACTCACAATTTATTTTTTCACAAAACAAACCAGGCTGACAAACTTTAGTGCAAATTATTAAAATAACGTTACTTAACTAAAAATTATCACAACAATTATGTATTTACAAGTTCGTGTATTAAAAATAATGTCAATAATTATATTGAATGATAAATTAGTAATTACTTACATTAAAATCTACTTACTTTTAAAATATTTATTCGTCTTTATAACTAGATAGGTATCTTACTTTTGATTGTATTTTATCTGCGTATTCAAAAATACTCGTTGGTATTTAAAAATAACTTTTACTAACATTCTCAATAAACATAAAAACTTGAAACTAGTGTAACAATTTCAAATTAATATGGAAATGTTTTACACTTTAAATGTGAAGCTCATTTTTCAATGTTGACGACTCTGTATGAAATATACAGGGAGAAAAAAGCAGCCATTGACGAGTTTCTTGCCGGTTCTCGCTCAAGGTTTGCGAACCGATGGCGTAGCTTCTTTGACATTCACAAGTGCTTGTAACAGCCTAGACTGAATAAATTATTTTTGAATTTTGAATTTTATAAACTGACGATAAATCTCAGTTAATGCATATGTATGAGAAAAGATAACTTCAAAAAAGTATGTACCAACATTATATTATGTTTTTAGCTATTTCCGAACGCAAAAAAATCGCGAACTTATGGAAAACTAAAATATTATGTTATTTAAGAAAATGTCCATAAAACAGTAATCACATCACAAAAGTAGCAAAAACGTAAAAAAATATTACGCATTCTATGCCTGGTATATTAGTAAATAATCATAAATATTAAATCTTTAAGTAATATCATTGGTATTAATTAATAAAATTTTAAATCATGTAAGTAAGTCAATTTATTACATACTCGTAATAATAATATGGGTCACATTCTTCCAATCTCATAGATTCTTATTAAATAAGTAAAGATATATTAATTTAGTCACATAAATTCCTCACACTAATATAATTAAAAGTCAACATTGAGAGTCTTGAAAGTCATTCTAACACTTGTACCTAGGTACACGAATTATCTGGTAAAGGGTTTCCGAATACCGAAATATAATCATTCGAAGAAGCAAAATGAGACCTAAATAAAAAAAAAATTAACCAACGCATTCACCTGATGCTATGTGCCAATAAGGCTGTTCACCTTGACCTGACTCCTCAACTAACAGTAGGAAGGGAAGACACTTTTCTTGTTTCTTGTCAGCTAAAAAAGTCTCGAATGGGCGGCGGCGGTAAGAAAATATACTTTAGTTAGACAATTCAATTTCTAAGTTTATTTGTTTTTTTAATTCAAAATGTCAACACTGTATGTGTAGCTATGTGGCGACATAATTAAGCAGCATGATCAGCCCCCCTAGCCAAAGTAACATTTGCAAATTTTCGTTATCGCTTCGCTTCGAAACATGTCGTATTGGATTTGACGTTTTAAAATTCGATTGTTAACGAAACCTTATGTCAATCCCATACATGTTTCGAAAGCGAAGCGATAACGAAGATTTGCCAATGTTACTTTGGCTAGGCCCTCAGGTTAGGTATTAATAGTCAGATATCAGGTAATAGCTATTTAATGTATATTTTACTTAGGTTAGGATTGTACTCAGCACTTCATTTGATTGTTTTCGTGTGGAAAAATTGCTAAAGGTCGTAGTTAATTTCGCATTTGATAATGGCCGATGACTACTTATTTAGATTGAACTGAGTTTGCCAATTAGGTTTCATCGAATGAAAATGCCCAAGCTTTAACGTTAAACGAGATTTAAATGGTGAAGCTTATTTTCTGTGAGAAATATTTTTTTTTATCAGACTGTCTCATTTATCCTATTTCAGCAATCCCTTTACCAAAACATCCCGACGTTTTTGTTGAGTTTTTTTAGCAATTACAACAAATGCGTTAGTTAGGAGGATCAATATTATTAATTAGATTGTTTGGGATATTACTTGTTTTCCGTATGAATGCACTACATAAAGACGAATTAAAACCAAAAATGGCTGCCACTTTTTACAACAGTTATTTTCACACCGCATAATATCATTTATGCGACGCAAAAATTTTCGCTTCATCGGGCTCACACCATTAATTTTACTGATACGATCGTTGTTCTATTAAAAGTTTTAGCGTTCGCGTAAATTCAGTATCTTTGGTATTATTAGTTAGACATCCTTTAAGGTCGCATTTGCCGTGATTGCTGTCAACCGTCTCTACCTAGACTAGACACGAGTCTAAACACAGATACTAATGAGCTCAAACACTTAGGACACGTTTCACAGTTTGGTGTGTTTCACCGTGTCCGTCCAGTAGTTCTGAATGGTCATCGCCTCCAAGGAGTTGAGGAACGAATCGTTGTCCAGGCTGTACATCTCCTCGGAATTGTCCTGGAATGTAAATAGGCTCAGATTATTCATTAGTTTGATTCAAGTTATCATATCTGCCGAAAGTAGTAATATTATTTACTACAGATTGTATTGCTTCTACACTGAGAAAAACGGGCTACTTAAAATTGGCAAAATTGTAATGTACCGGCAGCCAGATACGTAGAATGTGCTTTTCACATGAAAATTATAAGAGCCATACTTATAATGATACCACACCATGTTAGGTAAGTATGCGGCATAATGCTCTGTAAAGACAATGTCATCGAGTTACTTGTAATGAAGCCGCGTCCTTAATACGTAAGCCGCATCATGAAATTACTGTGCCCGCACCGTTAACACTTACGTATGCGGTTTAATGATGCCGCATATGTATTAACAGAGCAGCATACGTAATTTACTTAACCCGCAACAGGAAATATGTATGCGCTATACGTACGCAGTTATACAGCCGCATTATTTCAGTATCCAGGCTCTTTATAACAGTAACTGGTTTCCGAATCATTGTACTGACTCCGTCCCATTAAGTAATGAGCCCGGTTACGTACATAATGAACGAGCAGGGTCGGAAATATGCCGATACATTTTACGCACACTGGATAATTAATAATGTCTCCGCCTACGTAATCATTTACGTATCCTGGCTCATTTTAAGAACTCCGCTTACTTACTGACTGTGTTCGGTACGTAGAATCTTTATAACTGCAGCCGCATCATGAAATTACTGTAGCGCACTCTTTACATTTACGTATGCGGTATAATGATTCCGCACAGAGCAGCATACGTAATTTACTTAACCCGCAACAGGAAATATGTATGCGCTATACGTACGAAGTTATACAGCCGCATTATTTCAGTATCCAGGCTCTTTATAACAGTAACTGGTTTCCGAATCATTGTACTGACTCCGTCTCATTAAGTAATGGGCCCGGTTACGTACATAATGAACGAGCAGGGTCGGAGATATGCCGATACATTTTACGCACACTGGATAATTAATAATGTCTCCGCCTTGTTATTACGTAGCCTGGCTCATTTTACGAACTCCGTTTACTTACTGACTGTGTTCGGTACGTAGAATCATGAAATTACTGTGGCGCACTCTTTACATTTACGTATGCGGTTTAATGATGCCGCATATGTATTAACAGAGCAGCATACGTAATTTACTTAACCCGCAACAGGAAATATGTATGCGCTATACGTACGAAGTTATACAGCCGCATTATTTCAGTATCCAGGCTCTTTATAACAGTAACTGGTTTCCGAATCATTGTACTGACTCCGTCTCATTAAGTAATGGGCCCGGTTACGTACATAATGAACGAGCAGGGTCGGAGATATGCCGATACATTTTACGCACACTGGATAATTAATAATGTCTCCGCCTTGTTATTACGTAGCCTGGCTCATTTTACGAACTCCGTTTACTTACTGACTGTGTTCGGTACGTAGAATCATGAAATTACTGTGGCGCACTCTTTACTTTACGTATGCGGTTTAATGATGCCGCATATGTATTAACAGAGCAGCATACGTAATTTACTTAACCCGCAACAGGAAATATGTATGCGCTATACGTACGAAGTTATACAGCCGCATTATTTCAGTATCCAGGCTCTTTATAACAGTAACTGGTTTCCAAATCATTGTACTGACTCCGTCTCATTAAGTAATGGGCCCGGTTACGTACATAATGAACGAGCAGGGTCGGAGATATGCCGATACATTTTACGCACACTTGATAATTAATAATGTCTCCGCCTTGTTATTACGTAGCCTGGCTCATTTTACGAACTCCGTTTACTTACTGACTGTGTTCGGTACGTAGAATCATGAAATTACTGTGGCGCACTCTTTACATTTACGTATGCGGTTTAATGATGCCGCATATGTATTAACAGAGCAGCATACGTAATTTACTTAACCCGCAACAGGAAATATGTATGCGCTATACGTACGAAGTTATACAGCCGCATTATTTCAGTATCCAGGCTCTTTATAACAGTAACTGGTTTCCGAATCATTGTACTGACTCCGTCTCATTAAGTAATGGGCCCGGTTACGTACATAATGAACGAGCAGGGTCGGAGATATGCCGATACATTTTACGCACACTGGATAATTAATAATGTCTCCGCCTTGTTATTACGTAGCCTGGCTCATTTTACGAACTCCGTTTACTTACTGACTGTGTTCGGTACGTAGAATCATGAAATTACTGTGGCGCACTCTTTACATTTACGTATGCGGTTTAATGATGCCGCATATGTATTAACAGAGCAGCATACGTAATTTACTTAACCCGCAACAGGAAATATGTATGCGCTATACGTACGAAGTTATACAGCCGCATTATTTCAGTATCCAGGCTCTTTATAACAGTAACTGGTTTCCGAATCATTGTACTGACTCCGTCTCATTAAGTAATGGGCCCGGTTACGTACATAATGAACGAGCAGGGTCGGAGATATGCCGATACATTTTACGCACACTGGATAATTAATAATGTCTCCGCCTTGTTATTACGTAGCCTGGCTCATTTTACGAACTCCGTTTACTTACTGACTGTGTTCGGTACGTAGAATCATGAAATTACTGTGGCGCACTCTTTACATTTACGTATGCGGTTTAATGATGCCGCATATGTATTAATAGAGCAGCATACGTAATTTACTTAACCCGCAACAGGAAATATGTATGCGCTATACGTACGAAGTTATACAGCCGCATTATTTCAGTATCCAGGCTCTTTATAACAGTAACTGGTTTCCGAATCATTGTACTGACTCCGTCTCATTAAGTAAATAAATAAAATAAATAAAAAAGTAATGGGCCCGGTTACGTACATAATGAACGAGCAGGGTCGGAGATATGCCGATACATTTTACGCACACTGGATAATTAATAATGTCTCCGCCTTGTTATTACGTAGCCTGGCTCATTTTACGAACTCCGTTTACTTACTGACTGTGTTCGGTACGTAGAATCATGAAATTACTGTGGCGCACTCTTTACATTTACGTATGCGGTTTAATGATGCCGCATATGTATTAACAGAGCAGCATACGTAATTTACTTAACCCGCAACAGGAAATATGTATGCGCTATACGTACGAAGTTATACAGCCGCATTATTTCAGTATCCAGGCTCTTTATAACAGTAACTGGTTTCCGAATCATTGTACTGACTCCGTCTCATTAAGTAATGGGCCCGGTTACGTACATAATGAACGAGCAGGGTCGGAGATATGCCGATACATTTTACGCACACTGGATAATTAATAATGTCTCTGGTTAAATATCGGCCCGCAAATGAAAAAGTTGGCCGCCATCTTGGATTTTTTATATTTTTTACATTGCGTTGCTGTTTTCTTGTCAAAATAGTACCAAAAACCGAGTTTCATCGAAATCGGCCCAAAAACAAAAAAGTTGGCCGCCACCTTGAATTTTTTAATATTTTCAACATTACGTTGCTGTTTTCTTGTCAAAATAGTACCAAAAACCGAGTTTCAACAAAATCGGCCAACAAACAAAAAAATTGGCCGCCATCTTGGATTTTTATATTTTTAACATTGCGTTGCAGTTTTCTTGTCAAAATAGTACCAAAAACCGAGTATCATCAAAATCGGCCAACAAACAAAAAAAATGGCCGCCATCTTGAATTTTTTACATTTTAACAATACGTTGCTGTTTTCTTGTCAAAATAGTAACAAAAACCGAGTTTCATCGAAATCGGTCCAGAAACAAAAAAGTTGGCCGCCATCTTGGATTTTTTAATATTTTCAACGTTGCATTGCTGTTGTCTTGTCGAAATAGTACCAAAAACCGAGTTTCATCAAAATCGGCCAACAAACAAAAAAATTGGCCGCCATCTTGGATTTTTTATATTTTTATCATTGCGTTGCTGTTTTCTTGTCAAAATAGTATCAAAAACCGAGTTTCATCGAAATCAGCCGAAAAATAAAAAAGTTGGCCGCCATCTTGGATTTTTTTACATTTTAACAATACGTTGCTGTTTTCTTGTCAAAATAGTAACAAAAACCGAGTTTCATCGAAATCGGCCCAGAAACAAAAAAGTTGGCCGCCATCTTGGATTTTTTAATACTTTCAACGTTGCATTGCTGTTGTCTTGTCGAAATAGTACCAAAAAACGAGTTTCATCAAAATCGGCCAACAAACAAAAAAATTGGCCGCCATCTTGGATTTTTTATATTTTTATCATTGCGTTGCTGTTTTATTGTCAAAATAGTATCAAAAACCGAGTTTCATCGAAATCAGCCGAAAAACAAAAAAATTTGGCCGCCATCTTGGATTTTTTACATTTTAACAATACGTTGCTGTTTTCTTGTCAAAATAGTAACAAAAACCGAGTTTTATCGAAATCGGCCCAGAAAAAAAAAAGTTGGCCGCCATCTTGGATTTTTTAATATATTCAACATTGCATTGCTACTGTCTTGTCGAAATTGTACCAAAAACCGAGTTTCATCGAAATCGGCCCAAAAACAAGAAAGTTAGCCGCCATCTTAATTTTTTTATATTTTTTACATTGCGTTGTTATTTCCTTGTCATAATAGTATCAAAAAACGAGTTTCATCGAAATCGGCCCAAAATCAAGAAAATTGGCCGCCATATTGGATTTTTAAATATTTTTAACAATACGTTGCTGTTTTCTTGTCAAAATAGTAACAAAACCGAGTTTCATCGAAATCAGCCGAAAAACAAAAAAGTTGGCCGCCATCTTGGATTTTTTTACATTTTAACAATACGTTGCTGTTTTCTTGTCAAAATAGTAACAAAAACCGAGTTTCATCGAAATCGGCCCAGAAACAAAAAAGTTGGCCGCCATCTTGGATTTTTTAATACTTTCAACGTTGCATTGCTGTTGTCTTGTCGAAATAGTACCAAAAAACGAGTTTCATCAAAATCGGCCAACAAACAAAAAAATTGGCCGCCATCTTGGATTTTTTATATTTTTATCATTGCGTTGCTGTTTTATTGTCAAAATAGTATCAAAAACCGAGTTTCATCGAAATCAGCCGAAAAACAAAAAAATTTGGCCGCCATCTTGGATTTTTTACATTTTAACAATACGTTGCTGTTTTCTTGTCAAAATAGTAACAAAAACCGAGTTTCATCGAAATCGGCCCAGAAAAAAAAAAGTTGGCCGCCATCTTGGATTTTTTAATATATTCAACATTGCATTGCTACTGTCTTGTCGAAATTGTACCAAAAACCGAGTTTCATCGAAATCGGCCCAAAAACAAGAAAGTTAGCCGCCATCTTAATTTTTTTATATTTTTTACATTGCGTTGTTATTTCCTTGTCATAATAGTATCAAAAAACGAGTTTCATCGAAATCGGCCCAAAATCAAGAAAATTGGCCGCCATATTGGATTTTTAAATATTTTTAACAATACGTTGCTGTTTTCTTGTCAAAATAGTAACAAAACCGAGTTTCATCGAAATCAGCCGAAAAACAAAAAAGTTGGCCGCCATCTTGGATTTTTTTACATTTTAACAATACGTTGCTGTTTTCTTGTCAAAATAGTAACAAAAACCGAGTTTCATCGAAATCGGCCCAGAAACAAAAAAGTTGGCCGCCATCTTGGATTTTTTAATACTTTCAACGTTGCATTGCTGTTGTCTTGTCGAAATAGTACCAAAAAACGAGTTTCATCAAAATCGGCCAACAAACAAAAAAATTGGCCGCCATCTTGGATTTTTTATATTTTTATCATTGCGTTGCTGTTTTCTTGTCAAAATAGTATCAAAAACCGAGTTTCATCGAAATCAGCCGAAAAACAAAAAAGTTGGCCGCCATCTTGGATTTTTTACATTTTAACAATACGTTGCTGTTTTCTTGTCAAAATAGTAACAAAAACCGAGTTTCATCGAAATCGGCCCAGAAAAAAAAAAGTTGGCCGCCATCTTGGATTTTTTAATATATTCAACATTGCATTGCTACTGTCTTGTCGAAATTGTACCAAAAACCGAGTTTCATCGAAATCGGCCCAAAAACAAGAAAGTTAGCCGCCATCTTATTTTTTTTATATTTTTTACATTGCGTTGTTATTTCCTTGTCATAATAGTATCAAAAAACGAGTTTCATCGAAATCGGCCCAAAATCAAGAAAATTGGCCGCCATATTGGATTTTTAAATATTTTTAACAATACGTTGCTGTTTTCTTGTCAAAATAGTAACAAAAACCGAGTTTCATCGAAATGGGCCCAGAAACAAAAAAGTTGGCCGCCATCTTGGATTTTTTAATATTTCCAACGTTGCATTGCTGTTGTCTTGTCGAAATAGTACCAAAAACCAAGTTTCATCAAAATCGGCCAACAAACAAAAAAATTGGCCGCCATCTTGGATTTTTATATTTTTATCATTGCGTTGCTGTTTTCTTGTCAAAATAGTATCAAAAACCGAGTTTCATCGAAATCAGCCGAAAAACAAAAAAGTTGGCCGCCATCTTGGATTTTTTACATTTTAAAAATACGTTGCTGTTTTCTTGTCAAAATAGTAACAAAAACCGAGTTTCATCGAAATCGGCAAAAAAAAACAAAAAAGTTGGCCGCCATCTTGGATTTTTTATATTTTTATCATTGCTTTGCTGTTTTCTTGTCAAAATAGTATCAAAAACCGAGTTTCATCGAAATCAGCCGAAAAACAAAAAAGTTGGCCGCCATCTTGGATTTTTACATTTTAACAATACGTTGCTGTTTTCTTGTCAAAATAGTAACAAAAACCGAGTTTCATTGAAATCGGCCCAGAAACAAAATAGTTGGCCGCCATCTTGGATTTTTTTATATTTTTATCATTGCGTTGCTGTTTACTTGTCAAAATAGTATCAAAAACCGAGTTTCATCGAAATCAGTCGAAAAACAAAAAAGTTGGCCGCCATCTTGGATTTTTTACATTTTAACAATACGTTGCTGTTTTCTTGTCAAAATAGTAACAAAAACCGAGTTTCATCGAAATCGGCAAAGAAACAAAAAAGTTGGCCGCCATCTTGGATTTTTTAATATTTTTAACAATACGTTGCTGTTTTCTTGTCAAAATAGTAACAAAAACCGAGTTTCATCGAAATGGGCCCAGAAACAAAAAAGTTGGCCGCCATCTTGGATTTTTTAATATTTCCAACGTTGCATTGCTGTTGTCTTGTCGAAATAGTACCAAAAACCAAGTTTCATCAAAATCGGCCAACAAACAAAAAAATTGGCCGCCATCTTGGATTTTTTATATTTTTATCATTGCGTTGCTGTTTTCTTGTCAAAATAGTATCAAAAACCGAGTTTCATCGAAATCAGCCGAAAAACAAAAAAGTTGGCCGCCATCTTGGATTTTTTACATTTTAAAAATACGTTGCTGTTTTCTTGTCAAAATAGTAACAAAAACCGAGTTTCATCGAAATCGGCAAAGAAACAAAAAAGTTGGCCGCCATCTTGGATTTTTTATATTTTTATCATTGCTTTGCTGTTTTCTTGTCAAAAAAGTATCAAAAACCGAGTTCCATCGAAATCAGCCGATAAACAAAAAAGTTGGCCGCCATCTTGGATTTTTTAATATATTCAACATTGCATTGCTGTTGTCTTGTCGAAATTGTACCAAAACCCCGAGTTTCATCGAAATCGGCCCAAAATCAAGAAAATTGGCCGCCATATTGGATTTTTAAATATCTTTAACAATACGTTGCTGTTTTCTTGTCAAAATAGTATCAAAAACCGAGTTTCATCGAAATCAGCCGAAAAACAAAAAAGTTGGCCGCCATCTTGGATTTTTTACATTTTAAAAATTACGTTGCTGTTTTCTTGTCAAAATAGTAACAAAAACCGAGTTTCATCGAAATCGGCAAAGAAACAAAAAAATTGGCCGCCATCTTGGATTTTTTATATTTTTAACAATGCGTTGCTGTTTTCTTGTCAAAAAAGTATCAAAAACCGAGTTCCATCGAAATCAGCCGATAAACAAAAAAGTTGGCCGCCATCTTGGATTTTTTAATATATTCAACATTGCATTGCTGTTGTCTTGTCGAAATTGTACCAAAACCCCGAGTTCCATCGAAATCAGCCGATAAACAAAAAAGTTGGCCGCCATCTTGGAATTTTTTAATATATTCAACATTGCATTGCTGTTGTCTTGTCGAAATTGTACCAAAACCCCGAGTTTCATCAAAATCGGCCCAGAAACAAAAAAGTTGGCCGCCATCTTGGATTTTTTAATATTTTCAACGTTGCATTGCTGTTGTCTTGTCGAAATAGTACCAAAAACAGAGTTTCATCGAAATCGGCCCAAAAACAAAAAGGTTAGCCGCCATCTTGGATTTTTTAATATATTCAACATTGCATTGCTGTTGTCTTGTCGAAATTGTACCAAAAACCGAGTTTCATCGAAATCGGCCCAAAATCAAGAAAATTGGCCGCCATATTGGATTTTTAAATATTTTTAACAATACGTTGCTGTTTTCTTGTCAAAAAAGTATCAAAAACCGAGTTCCATCGAAATCAGCCGATAAACAAAAAAGTTGGCCGCCATCTTGGATTTTTTAATATATTCAACATTGCATTGCTGTTGTCTTGTCGAAATAGTACCAAAAACCGAGTTTCATCGAAATCAGCCGAAAAACAAAAAAGTTGGCCGCCATCTTGGATTTTTTAATATTTTCAACGTTGCATTGCTGTTGTCTTGTCGAAATAGTACCAAAAACCGAGTTTCATCGAAATCGGCCCAAACACAAAAAGGTTAGCCGCTATCTTAATTTTTTTATATTTTTTACATTGCGTTGTTATTTCCTTGTCATAATAGTATCAAAAAACGAGTTTCATCGAAATCGGCCCAAAATCAAGAAAATTGGCCGCCATATTGGATTTTTAAATATTTTTAACAATACTTTGCTGTTTTCTTGTCAAAATAGTAACAAAAACAGAGTTTCATCGAAATCAGCCGAAAAACAAAAAAGTTGGCCGCCATCTTGGATTTTTTAATATTTTCAACGTTGCATTGCTGTTTTCTTGTCAAAAAAGTATCAAAAACCGAGTTTCATCGAAATCAGCCGAAAAACAAAAAAGTTGGCCGCCATCTTGGATTTTTTAATATATTCAACATTGCATTGCTGTTGTCTTGTCGAAATTGTACCAAAAACAGAGTTTCATCGAAATCGGCCCAAAAACAAAAAAGTTAGCCGCCATCTTGGATTTTTTAATATATTCAACATTGCATTGCTGTTGTCTTGTCGAAATTGTACCAAAAACCGAGTTTCATCGAAATCGGCCCAAAAACAAAAAAGTTAGCCGCCATCTTGATTTTTTTTATATTTTTTACATTGCGTTGTTATTTCCTTATCATAATAGTATCAAAAAACGAGTTTCATCGAAATCGGCCCAAAATCAAGAAATTGGCCGCCATATTGGATTTTTAAATATTTTTAACATGGCGTTGCTGTTTTCTATCAAAATAGTACCAAAAACAGAGTTTCATCGAAATCAGCCGAAAAACAAAAAAGTTGGCCGCCATCTTGGATTTTTTAATATATTCAACATTGCATTGCTGTTGTCTTGTCGAAATTGTACCAAAAACAGTGTTTCATCGAAATCGGCCCAAAAACAAAAAAGTTAGCCGCCATCTTGATTTTTTTTATATTTTTTACATTGCATTGTTATTTCCTTATAATAGTATCAAAAAACGAGTTTCATCGAAATCGGCCCAAAATCAAGAAAATTGGCCGCCATATTGGATTTTTTTAATATTTTTAACATTGCGTTGCTGTTTTGTAAGTGGGTGGGACGCTATTTGAGGTGCCATTTTTGAGACTCTTAAGTATGCGGTAACAGTTACTGTTACCGCATACTTATATTTACTAAGCATATTTGGGGTTGCCATCACATTAAAGTTGTTTGGTTGGTGGTTCATTAGCTACCTACTTCATAGGTATGTTTCATAATTTTATAAATTAGTGTATCTCTTTATTTAATATACTTACGGTAATCAAATCTTTTTACGTTAGTACCTACTTAGCCCTTGTTTTTTTTAAAAGAAGCAATGATGATGATGATTAATAATATTTTGGTTTATTCGATTATACAGACTTTAAATTAAAATTGCATAGAGATTTAATACACATTTTAGCAGTTTCTTATTCTACAGATTCTGACAGAATTTGCGGATTCATTGCTGCTTTCGTAAGGACCAATATGAGAACTAAAGCAGCAATGTAACTGCGATTGCAATCGATTTCAAGCGAGAATTGTTAGCAACAGAGTTATGCAATTCGCTAGCTGCCAACTAGCGATGCGCGATTATTACTAATTTACTTACTAATATCAATAATCGAATGTCAGATTAGTAATATACTAATTTCAATAATCGAATGTATTACTAATTAGTAATACTTTTGAGAAGTGGCTCTACGCAAAACCATGCCTTAATATACAAGCATAAAGTTCATTATCGCTTGGCGGTCGCGAAAGTTACTAATCCAAATAAGTCACTCATTATTATCGATGATATTGAAATAAAATTGTAATAAGTTTATACAAAATTAAAAATGGCAGTTGCCTCCTTTTACGTGCCGTGGTGCTAGTATCAAATTAATAAAATAAAATATCTACGCTACTAATTATTAGTAATACATGTCATGTTAATGGTCATTCGAACTATTCGAATGATTGAGATAATCGAATGATCATTCATAATCGCGCATCGCTACTGGCACTGGCAACACACTTCCCCGGCCAGCCAGCCAGCCAGCCAGTGCCGCCGGAGTCCCGTCCCGTCGCGTCGTAGCGTAATAACCTAACTATCCAAACATAGTGATTTGCATCATAGAAGAAGAATGATAAACGCCGATTTAGATGAAATAATACCATTAAGGTAAGGTAAGCCAGTTTTTCTCGGTTTTATTTAGTCAAGATTTTTTGTTTTAGATTATAAATTTTCTTGATCTGTCGCACTTTGAAACGTGTACTTATGTTGCGTCATTATAACAATAATCCCTCGTTTTCACCAAGAAACAATAGTTTGCTTAGATTATAGGCTAGTAAAGTTTTAGTTGCGTTTTTGTAAAAAACGCATCACGCATGCGTGCGCCATTTTGACAGATTTGAAATAATGCTAAGATTTTCAGTACGTTATAAATCTTTGTTGTAAATTGTAAACCATATAATATATAGGCAAGTCTTACCAATAACTATTGCTCTTACGTATTTTTGTATTTTCTACCAATTATTGTGTATATCTTACAAAGTTTTTGCCGCTACATGTAAATCAAGATATCAGCACTCAACGTACGTGTTATCTCTGCCTATGAAATCGAAGAAATCAGTTTCATTGGATTGGAAGACCTGTGACTGAGACCGGGATTTGAGTCAGCAGCATCAAGTTTACTTTATTCTTCAGGCTGTGTGCATTAATCCTTGGTGAAGTGTTTGATAGTGGGAGTTCCGTATAATACTTTTATGTGAAATTACGAAGGAAATTACCGAAAGATAAATAATAAAAATAAACTTCACATCGATCAGGGGGACAGCGCCATCTATCAAATCAGCCGGTTACATAGCCTGTAGCAGTGAAGCAGAGTGCAAGCGATGCTGCGCTGAATGCGTGCGCCAGCGCTGCAGCAGTGCTTGCCGCCAAGACGGGCGACCTCAACAGATGGAGTTACTGATTTCGACTGAACGAACGAACCTAGGGAAAAGTTTGACGGACTGAGATAATAGATACCTATAGACTGATAATTTGTGCATAGGTTACTAAATGGAAGAATACTTATTAATGAAATATTATTATTGATGAATTTGTTTTTAACCAGTTTGACATAACATTATATAATGAAATTACTATTTGATTAATTTATTTTTAATTATTACTTTGCCATTCTTTTGTGTTTTTTTTTTTGTATTTTTAATGTGATAGGACTGCTTAATATCTGAAGTCATCAGTAATCCCATGACACAGAATAAGTATATACTCTAACGCCCATGATATGATACTAAACTGGATTTAGTACAAAGGGAGTTAGTGTGGGTACGCTTATGTGGTAGGGTACCTATAGGTAATTTTTATTAGGTAATTTCTAAGACAATATTTATTTTAGCATTGCTATTTATTGTTTGTGAACAATTAATCTTTATTGAATTTAATAACTGCTATTCACTGTGAGGATAACTAAAATTGTTTACAAATACTGTGATACTTCTGAATATTGAGTAGGTACTTATGTATTTACATGCAATAATTAATTTTAGGTAAAGAGTTTTAAAATGTATTAATTTTTTTTTTATTTATCATTGACATTACTATATTTATATTATTTATTTTGCTAATGTAATTAATTTTGAATGTTTAAATATTTTACAAAGGAATGAATTAGGTATAAATTTTAGATGTTTTTTTGTTGGTTTTGAAATTTATCTTTCTCAAATTTTATTTTGTCCTTTGATGTAGGGTTAGTATTTAAGTTTGTTAAATATGAGTTGCCTGTCTGAGTTGACTTGTCCCCATTGCCAACCTCCCTCTAGCCGAAAATTTACCACGCGGGGCCTCAAGATACACATCACGCGCGTCCATAAGGACGTGCCACGGCCCCCGCCCTCTCAGCCCGTCTCTGTTGGTGCCGCGTTGCCTGCGGCAACAGGTCCGCAGTCTGGCGGCCGCTGTACTCTAGAGCATCTTGCTTCAATGAAAGCTAGGGTGCGTGTCCTGCGTCACATCCCGAAGGGTGCGCGGAGTGTGGCGGCAGGCAGATTGTGCGCCCTAATCGACAGCTGTGTTGCCTCCAATGGGACGGACGAGTGGTGCTCACTCCTTTCTTTTGCCTACACGGCCTTGAGGACTCCAGACCAGACTAGTGCGGGTTCTCTTACTGCTAAAATCAAGGCAAACATAGAAGCCAACTCATGCCATGCTTTTCTCGACTGCGGGTCGGTTGCTCCAGGGTCTCGGTCATTGACAAAGGCAGTCGAGTCCAAAGTCCATGAGGGTGATCTAAGAGGAGCAGTTCGCCTACTCATGAGTGAGGACTCGGTTGCACCGGCGGGGCCGGAAACAGTGACTGCTCTGCAGTCAAAACATCCTAGCCCATCCCGGCCACTCTGCTATCCACCGGAGCCGGGCCTAGGCGCGCCCCGACTATTAGTGACCGAAGAGGATGTGATGCTGGCTGTCAACTCCTTCTATAATGGATCCGCTGCCGGCCTGGATGGCCTTCGTCCTGCTCATTTAAAGGAGTTGACATCCGCCACGGCTGGAGACAACGGACAGCGCTTGATTAAGGCGTTGACTAAGCTCAGCAACTTCTTGCTTGGTGGGCAGGTGAACATTGCGGTATGTCCATACTTATACGGGGCTACACTATGTGCCCTAAAAAAGAAAGAGGGTGGTTTGAGACCCATCGCAGTGGGGAGTGTTTTTCGTCGTCTGGTGGCCAAGCTTGGGTGCCGAGCCGTAAAGGAGAACATGGCCTCATATCTTCAGCCTCATCAGTTAGGTTTTGGGACGCGTTTGGGTTGTGAAGCAGCAATACATGCCTTGCGCACTTTCGCGCTGGATCCGAAGAATGCGGGAGGAGTCGTCATCAAGCTTGATTTAAAGAATGCCTTTAATTCTCTAGAAAGAGACGCTATGCTGGGTGAAGTGCTAGAGAAGATCCCTATGCTTTACCCTTTCCTCCACCAGGTTTACCACAAACCTTCTAACTTGTTTTTTGGGTCTGAACTGATTCAGTCCCAGGTTGGAGCGCAGCAGGGGGATCCTCTTGGTCCTCTTACTTTCAGTCTGGCTATCCATAGGGCCATAAGTGAGCTGAGGTCTCCCCTCAACATCTGGTATCTTGATGATGGTACCATTGGGGGTAAACCTGAGGAAGTGGAACGAGACCTTTTAGTCTTATTGCCTCGCCTGAAGGAGTTGGGACTGGAAGTAAATGCGACCAAATGTGAGTTTTTCTCCTGTAGCGCAGAGTCTTCTTCTTCTTTTCTTTCCTTCACCTCTTTACTTCCTGGCCTCAAGGAACAAAACAGACAGACGCTTTGTCTGCTTGGTGCTCCAATTTTCCCAGCCGCAATTCCTGAGGCCCTAGAAACTCGCAGGGAGACTCTTTCACTCGCCAGTGAGCGTCTTAAGAACATAACTCCGCACGTTGCTCTGGTCCTCATGCAGAAGTGTTTTGCTGTCCCTAAGATGACATATCTCCTGCGGACAGCCCCCATTTGGTTGTTTCCCGGCGCTGTTGAATCCGTTGACGCCGTAATCAGGAGTATTTTAGAAACAACATTAAACGTCTCTCTGAGTGGGGAGCACTGGACGCAAGCAACTTTACCGGTCCGGTACGGGGGACTTGGTGTGCGGTGCGTTCGGGATGTGAGCCTGCCGGCTTTCTTGGCGTCGGCCCATGGGGTTGCGGACCTAGTCGCTGATATATTATCCTTGTATGGCGACAAGGTAACCGTCCCTCATGCGGGCGATGCCATCACGACCTGGCTGGCTCGCGTCCCGGGCGCAGCCGTCCCTGCGAACCCGGAATTCCAGCGCTCATGGGACGACGTAGCCTGCAGAGCCACCCTCGACCGAATCACTGACAGGGCTAGCGCGGTGGATCACGCGAGACTCTTGGCGGTGTCACGGCCAGAGTCTGGTGCGTGGCTGCAGGCACTGCCTTCGCCTCATATAGGTACTTTGCTCGACGCCGACTCCCTGCGGGTGGCGGTCGCCCTCCGCTTGGGCTGCGATGTATGCGAACCACACATATGCATCTGCGGTACCATGGTGGGGGCCGATGGCCATCATGCGTTGAGCTGTCGTCGTTGCGCAGGAAGGCACCCTCGCCATCATGCCCTCAACGACATCCTACAGCGGGCTCTCACGTCAGCCGGCATCCCCTCCGTCCTTGAGCCACCGGGTCTCAGCCGTACGGACGGTAAGCGTCCTGATGGCCTAACGCTAGTGCCGTGGGAAAAGGGGCGGTGCTTGCTGTGGGACGCAACTTGTGTCAGCACCTTCGCTGCTACCCACATCTGTCGTACTTCACGCGCGGCTGGGGCGGCGGCGGAGCACCAGGCGGTCGCAAAGCACATGAAATATGCCCCGCTCGAACAGGGCTATATTTTCATCCCTTTTGCGGTAGAAACGGCGGGTTGCTGGGGGGCAGAGGCAATACAATTTGTTAAAGACTTGGGGCGTCGGCTCAGACAAAGAACCTGTGACCCCCGCTCTGGGTTGTTTCTGGTGCAAAGGTTGTCCATTGCCATCCAACGCGGCAACGCGGCCAGCGTTATGGGCACATTTGCGCCGGGGACTACTCGGGGCGGTCTATTAGACTAAGAATAGACCTAGTAATATTTTAAATATTGCTGTAAGTGATTTGATTGTATAACTATGGAAAAATAAATTAAAAATATAATAATATAATATATAGTATATTAAAAAGTTGTAAACAAGTATTTGAACATTATTTATCTCATCTTTCGTGGCGCGCTGTGACATGTTTGAACTTGTCTGATAGCTTTTTCACCCACAAACAACAGACAGACGTAGCAATTTATCATTGCGTAGCAGGGTATTTGTTTGTTTTATTGAAAAAAATCTGTTTTTCAGATGCTGTTATAACAAGAACCTGACTCTCCGACCCAATACTCGAAACTGCCATTCTGAACGATGAAGATTTTAAAGAAATGATTTGAAAGAATTTAAAAATTGGCTTTACATCAAAAAGCGACCGGTATCAATGTACGTACCTACTTGTTTATTGTACAGTCAGCAAAGCTATGAGCTGAACACCTTCGGTTCATTTTTAGATTGAGAAGTCTGTATTGTCTTGCATTTACCCAAAAGTCACAAAAGCATCAATAGTGTTTGTGTTTTACATACAGGATAGTTTAGACAGCAGAGCAATTACTCAAAGGGGGTCCTTTTCCCTCTTACTGACGAAGGGTTCCCGAAGGAAATTGAGCCAGCTGCTAAACACCACAAACTAGAGAACAAATTGTGCGAAGAAAATTTCCAGTAAAGAATTTTATAAACTAGCTAGGTACCGAAATTGTGGAAATATTCTACAAGGAACGCGTTTTGGTGTATTATTCTGCATACTTATCAGCTACAAATAACATAAATTATGCGCACACACAGATGATGACATTTCACAAGCCCGGAATCTCTGGAAAGTGGTAAGCAAATAATCGCTAGTCACCTTTTTCGTGATTTAAATGTACTACGGGCGACTACATGATGCCCTTCCTCTTGTTAACTCATTCCACCATACACATATAAATTACAGGTATTGTCTATGAAGAAACATTACTATGGCTGAAAAACAATGTCGATCCATGGAAGTCTGTTGAAGAAAAGTGGGCAGAAACGGATTTCTTCAAGGATTTTCCAGCCTTAAAACAATCACAAGGCTAAACCTTGGTAAGCATATACCGCAGCCTTATTTTTTTACATAATCCTTGTGGTTTTTCTATAAAAACGTACGCAATGACATATAAATGACAAAAGTTTGCTTACTTTTTATGAGACAAGTGTCTGAATTTCGATTGCCATGTAAAATTCATAATGTTAGTTCATAGGCCCTTTTGTCATTGCACTCCGTCGGATCGCTAGGGTTGGCATTCTCTGGCTGTCTCGTCGAATAGTAGGTAGGTAGGCGTAGTTCAAAGATTTAAGTCTTTGGTTCAAAGTTTTTTTTTGTACTGTGACATCGGTTTCGGGTTGCATAGCAACGACTGTTGATAAACAATGATGTCAGTTTGTAAAATTATCTATGAATAATATTATAATGATTAGGTTCTATTTTATATTATTTTATTACTTTATAAGTAAATAGTTGAGATTTTTAATCAAGCACAAGTCGAGCACACAAACCCAATCGATGATACATTTTACAGGTTCGATTATTTATAACATTTTACCTTTCAACATCGGCAGGAAGTTTAAATAATGAAAATTCAGATGAGTTTAAACATCCGTAGACAGCACAATATCGTTTACTCTGACGAATCATTCTGGCGAACTAATAAAAGTAAGTAACAATAGTCTCGGTGAACTAATCCACGCCATGTGACAACCCAGACTAAAGTACTTCGAACTTTGCTTAGAGCTCTTAGAGTGACGTTAGCCGTCAAATTCGACCGTTTCCATGGAGCTCCTATACTGTTTGAAAAAACTTATATAATTATGTACTGTGCCATTACCTTTCTAACCAGTGGAAATAACATAGCGTACATTTATTGTATTCTTTTTTTCAGCTAATGAACGATTTCAGTCGTGTGTATCCGGGAAAGAAAAACAAATAATTTTCCTCTATCGCCCTCAAAAATGAAGAAATTATAAAATATGCAGATCACCGCCTAAATCGAATCCAATGTGGAAAAGCTGATATAGCGGATTTCCCAGCCTTAAAACGATCACAAGGATAAACCTTGGTAAGCATATACCGCAGCCTTATTTTTTTACATAATCCTTGTGGTTTTTCTATAAAAACGTATGCAATGACATATAAATGACAAAAGTTTGCTTATTTTTTATGAGACAAGTGTCTGAATTTCGATTACCTACCATGTCTAATTCATAATGTTAGTTCCCGTATCTGCTACGATTCTTCTCTTTTCGCACAGACTCTCTTTTCACCGGGGCGACGCCGGCCGGCGTTTCCCCGGCAAGGCAAACAGGGTTGCCACTTATTTGTTTTAATAAAGTATTGGTTGTTATAATTGGTAGAAAAAAAGTACATTGTGGTATTGAAATAAAGTATTATTTATTTATTTCAAATTTAAAAACATTTTATTTTTTATTTTGGTAACTTTATGAGACTTAATTCACCTGTTCAACTTAGTTCTAGTAAAGGTACAATTTTTCGAATTTTAATAAAAATACAACAATGTGAGTGAATTTCGGGTAAATAAATGAATGTCGTAAAAACAAGTGAAGGTAGGAAACATAGTCTAGTGATCTGTAATTAATATATGACGTCATCCGCGACGTACGCAAACCTCAACAATTTATTTTGAGATATTGCTGTTTTAAGTTTGACAGCTGTCATCTCTTAATAATAAAAAAAACAGGAATATCTCGAAACATACTCATCCTAGCCTGGTGGTGTAAATTAAGTCTAATAAATTTACCAAAATATTACCGAAGGTATAAATAATAAATGTTTTTCAAAGTTGAAATAAATAAATAATACTTTATTTCCATACCACAGTGTACTTTTCTCTACAGAGTATTCTCTCTACTCTACCAATAATTTATTAAAACAAAAAAGTAGCAACACTAGCAACCCTATTTGCCTTGCCGGTGACTCGCCGGCGACGCGCCGTGCCGGTGACGCGCCGGCCGTCACGTCACCGGCGCGTCGCCGGCATGCTGTAGCAATATGCGTTTGACTTGCCGGTGACTGGACGTTGACGTGACTGATGTGTGTGAACAGTGTAGTACAACTTGTATGTAACTATATTTTTGACGTTGACGGGCCGGTGACGCGCCGTTGACGCGCCGGAGCTGTGTGAATGATCCTTTATTTTATTCTTTTTTTCAGCTAATGAACGATTTCAGTCGTGTGTATCCGGGAAAGGAAAACAAATTATTTTCCTCTATCACCCTCAAAAATGAAGAAATTATAAAATATGCTTCATTAAAATTACGAAAAATTAGAGACCAAGACACGAGAATAAAAATAGCAAATATAATTGCACTGATTGACGGTAAGAAGTTTGGCTCAAATTATTAGTTCTTATTATTAACCTTTAACTATGGACGTCGAGTCTCAGAGGAATCCCATTCTAGGAATCGCACAGTTTTGTGACTTCCCCCTTCCCCTCAGCACCGAGCCGCTCAGTACCTTTCGGGTTAGTGTCAAGATGAATGTAGATGGAGTTAGTTATGTTGATGGGCTCAAATTTTCTACTTCGAAGGCTTGTAGATGGTTGCGTTTTCTTTTATTTTATTTATTATAGTTTAAAATTTAGGAAAAAGTGGTTTTTTCTTATTTGTTTTGATTTTCATAATTTAATTTTCATTTAATAATACCAAGTCGCCAAAGACTGAAAATGTGTCTTAAAGTTCCTAAACTAATTAACTACTACTACTAATAATTGAAATTTACTAAAATGTTATAGGATTTGTATTCATTTTGTTTTATTTACACCTATTCGTGAACATAAAGACAAAAAAATATCATTTTCTTTAAAAACATCATGAGAACTACAGTCATGTCATGAAATACAGGGGCCTCAGATCGGGGACTGCACGTCACGTCCATATTAGTGTATTGAAAAAATGACGTCCATAGTTGATAGGTTAAACCTTCATAAAATTGAGTCTCAAAATTAACCGAAACTTTTTTCTTTGAATACAGAAGTTGAACCAGAGACATCTAGCAATGTTGCTGGCTTATGTCATCAACATTTCACCTGCACGGAAAATAAAAGGAAAGCCAGCGTATGGAAGCCATCCAGAGCAGAGGTATGCGACGGCTATATAACGCAAGCTGCTTCTGAAGCCGACGTTACCAACGAGATCATTATAACAAAGGAGAACCTACAGAGGCTAGGCCGCACAGTTCAACCCTACGTTATTTTTGTTGGCCCTACCGTTACGCCAAGTTTACTACCATGTAATTCTAGAATAGTATGATCAATTAAGCTTGTGTTTTTTTTGTAAGTATGTCTCAATTTTACGATTGAAAATATATAATATGAATCTTTTATGTCTATTTCCTTTTAAGCATATAAAGCTATAAAACTTGTACATGGTTTGAGAACAGAACTTCTTCAGAATTTCTTCTGTTAATAATAACCTTGTAAAAGTTAAAAAAAATAAAAAATGATGTATCATTGCTGTGTACACTAAATGTATATGTATCGTGAAGTCTTATTTTATCTAAATTACCAATTATTGTATGCTTTTCACTTACAGGTCCGGACTTTGGTGCTATATCGGTGCAGCTGTTAAGTTTGCTATAAAATTATTTTGCATAATAATAATAATAGCCGCACTAATATCGTACAAGTTCAACAACAGTAGGTAAAGCCTGACCAGAGTTTTAAAAAAACCCTGCAATGTGGACGCGACCTTTTGTGATATATTTACACGTAACTATTGCCAGTAAAAGAAATTAAATCCGAAAAAATCGCACGCGGGTTTCAAAACATCTGGTCAGCTTTATAATGATACACCATTCTTTACCGTACCCGCACCATTATTTATAAGTAGATATCTATGTAACCAGTGCAGGTTGTACTACATATACTACAAAGCTTAATGTGTATAAAATTTATTAACTGTTATAGTAGAGGTATGAACGGGAAGTCGAAGCGTAGGCAGACCGCCATTCCTAAGAAGGCAGGGCCGACCTCGACCAGATACGCCGCATCGAGGACGACATAGAAACACCATGGGAGAGACATATGTCCAGATGACGCTGGCCGTACATACAAAAGTGTTCAGATAATTATTTTGAATATTAACCAATCAAAGTCGAATGAAATTTTGTAGACACGATCGAGAAACTAATATCTAGGTCTGGGTTTATTACATTTTCGTTAAAATGTATAGTTTAAATATTGCAGGGGGTTTTCATAGTTTTATTGAAAACTGCAATATTTAAACTATACATTTTTACGAAAATGTAATAAACCACAGACCTAGATATTAGTTTCTCGATCGTGTCTACAAAATTTCATTGATTTTGATTGGTTAATATTCGAAATAATTATCTGAACATCTTTGTATGTAGCATGCGCCAGCATAAGGAAAATACAGGTGCGAGTATCGTAAGGCATGGTGTGCCATACGTAACACGTATAGTGCACCATGCCTTACTATACCCGCAGCAGTATCGTACGTACGCCAGCGTGGTACATAAGTATGGTTCACCGTGCTTTACTGGTCCCGCACCAGTATCGTACGTACGCTGCCGTGGTACATACGCACGGTTCATCATGCCTTACTGTACCGGCAACGGTACCTTACCTCTACTACGACAGTTAATACGTCTGCCACATCATGCTTTACTGTGCCTGCCACAGTATCCTACGTATGTCGCCATGCTATACACGTATGGCGCACCATGATTCACCGTGCCCGCCATAGGATCGTAAGTATGCCGCCGTGGTACACACGTACGGCTCACCGTGCTTTACTGTTTCCGCCACAGTATCGTACGTATGCCGCCGTGGTACACACTAACTGCTCACCGTGCTTTACTGTGTCCGCCACAGTATCGTACGTATGCCGCCGTGGTATACACGTACGGCTCACCGTGCTTTACTGTGTCCGCCACAGTATCGTACGTATGCTGCCGCGCTGCACACATATGGCTCACCATTATTTAATGTGCCCGCCACAGTATCGTACGTATGCTGCCGCGCTGCACACATATGGCTCACCATTATTTAATGTGCCCGCCACAGTATCGTACGTATGCTGCCGCGCTGCACACATATGGCTCACCATTATTTAATGTGCCCGCCACAGTATCGTACGTATGCTGCCGCGCTGCACACATATGGCTCACCATTATTTAATGTGCCCGCTACAGTATCGTACGTAAGCCGCCATGGTACACACGTATGGCTCACCATTATTTAATGTGCCCGCTACAGTATCGTACGTAAGCCGCCATGGTACACACGTATAGCTCACCATTATTTAATGTGCCCGCTACAGTATCGTACGTAAGCCGCCATGGTACACACATATGGCTCACCATTATTTACTGTGCCCGCTACAGTATCGTACGTATGCCACCGTGGTATACACGTACGGCTCATCGTGCTTTAATGTGTCGGCCACAGTATCGTACGTAAGCCGCCATGGTACACACGTATGGCTCACCATTATTTAATGTGCCCGCTACAGTATCGTACGTAAGCCGCCATGGTACACACATATGGCTCACCATTATTTAATGTGCCCGCTACAGTATCGTACGTAAGCCGCCATGGTACACACGTATGGCTCACCATTATTTAATGTGCCCGCTACAGTATCGTACGTAAGCCACCGTGGTATACACGTACGGCTCATCGTGCTTTAATGTGTCGGCCACAGTATCGTACGTAAGCCGCCATGGTACACACGTATGGCTCACCATTATTTAATGTGCCCGCTACAGTATCGTACGTAAGCCGCCATGGTACACACATATGGCTCACCATTATTTAATGTGCCCGCTACAGTATCGTACGTAAGCCGCCATGGTACACACGTATGGCTCACCATTATTTAATGTGCCCGCTACAGTATCGTACGTAAGCCGCCATGGTACACACGTATGGCTCACCCTTATTTAATGTGCCCGCTACAGTATCGTACGTAAGCCGCCAGGGTACACACGTATGGCTCACCATTATTTAATGTGCCCGCTACAATATCGTACGTAAGCCGCCATGGTACACACGTATGGCTCACCATTATTTACTGTGCCCGCTACAGTATCGTACGTATGCCGCCGTGGTACACACGTACGGCTCATCGTGCTTTAATGTGCCCGCAACAATAGCATACGGGTGTTGCAGTCGTAATTTCAGGAGTATTCAGTGCGACTTGCGCACTACGTATACGTAGCCGGATGTCGGGCTACGTACGTAAGGACAAAAATCGACCACTCGTAAATTACGTAACCCGCTGCATGATGAGCGTCAGTATGCCGACTACGTACGACTGGCTACTTACGCGTAATGGAGCGGGTTACATACGTAATAGTGGTCGATTTTTGTCCTGAATTTACGTAGTGCGGCAGAGGAAATTTTTCTCAGTGTACATCAAAAGTTCATCGTATTGATTGATGAATGGAAACACCTTGTTGTACGCTTCGAAAAGAAAGCTTCTTCTTATCGAATGAGGAATAGTGGCCACCTCTGGTGTTAGAGTTTATCAAGCCGCCTGTAAGGCCTCTAACTTGGCTTAATGACTATTTGAAGATGACAACAGACGGGACCGACGGTTTAACGTGTCCTTCGAAGCACAGATGTGCTCACTTGTAATGCCACTTAACGGTCACCCATACGACACCTGGCCAGACTGGGCGTTGCTTAACAAACATGATCGAGTACGATCAGTCTGTCAAGTTCCGCCATGAGCGCTTCAGAAGATAAAGCTTTAGTTAAAGCTATGAAGAGATCACAAAAAACATGAGTTAACAATCTGAAAATACAGTCTATCAGTCTTAAAGGTAAAGTAAAGGCAATTAAACAATCTGAAAATACAGTTTTGTTAGTGTTAAAGGTAGATGTGTAATGCTATCTATTCAATATTATTATTCAAAACTAAATTGATTCTGTTTAATTACTAATGTAATAATCTTTATATTTACCCGTATAGTGCTGTCGTCGAGATACCCGCTGGAGTCGGGGTTGGAGCATTTGTCGTTCAGCGTTTGCGGCTTGTTCAGGTATCGCCGCCTGTACAGCACGAAGGCCGTGCTTCCAGCCAACGCAGCTAACACCAGCGCCGCGAACGAAATCCCAGCAATCGCTCCCATATCCATGTCCCCCTCTCCCGGATCTATCACCCTTCTAGAAGATTCTACGTTAGGCGGTATCCGCGTCTGCAGGAACGACGTCTCAAGAGACAACGGCTTCTCAGTCACGATTCTGCTCTCTGAAACCCCTTCCACAACACTTTCATCTTTGACGAAATCAGGTCTAGTCAGATTGGGCTTTTTCGACACAAACGTAGTGTTTTGCGTTTCAGTGGCATTAACTATTTGTACTACCGTTGTGTTGGCCACTGTTGCGTTTGTATCTTTTGTTGTGTTAGTAGTAGTGACCTCTGTAGTGTTAGCAGGGACCCATTGTATAGCAGGGTGTACGATTTCTTGCGTTGTATTCTCTGTGGTGGTGCTTATAGTAGAAGTAGTAGTAGATGTTCTTTCTGTTTCTATGTCTGTGTGATTGACAGTGATGTTTGTTATGGTCCTGGGAGTAGACGCTGGTTGTGTCTTTGTGAAGTACATGGCCCGTGGTTGTCGTTCTGGCGGCTTTTGTACTTCTACGTCGGTGGTTATATGTTGCAATTCTTCTGATTGGGGCGCAGCTTGAGTAAGTCCACTGCTCTCTGTAAAGAAAAATAGAATAAAATAATAATACCGGCTTTTGTTCGCTCAGTATATAGTAGTTCGTGGTGTGCTCGAAAGGTTTCGAGCTTTTGATCTCAAGGTTACATAATCTTAGGTGACACTTTTAAGCCAATTAAAGATTATCTATCTAATTTATGAACCCGTGCGTCTTTCCAGTCCAGTTTTTTGGTAACATAACGCAGTTGAATGAGTAAATCAGCTCACAAGGGTTTGCAAACC
Organism: Agriphila straminella; assembly: GCA_950108535.1. NCBI lineage: Eukaryota > Metazoa > Arthropoda > Insecta > Lepidoptera > Crambidae > Agriphila > Agriphila straminella. Next base: position 3,248,432 of record OX467306.1, on the reverse strand, counting down.
AGATTAAAAATTATATGGCTTACCATTATAATGTTTAATTTAGTCTGCAAACCTTTGATGAGTAAACAAACTACCTACATTAATTTGTTGTTCGCAGGAACTCTATCGATTGGTATAGAACAATGTTTGTTTCCTAAGATAACAAAGAATTAAATTTTAAAGTAAACAGCCCACGTAATGGTATCTAACCCAAGTAAACGATCATTGTTTATGCATCTTAGAATAGCACGCAATTATCGAATACGAATTAGGGAAACAATAAACTGCTTTTTAATGCTGTTACGAATAAACGCGGCAGAACGATTAGTTTTGTTACAAAGAAACAGCAATCTAAATCAGAGATTAGGTAATATTGCTTGATTCAATTAACGGCATAATTATTTTGAAACCTTTGAAGTGTTACCTACTAAAACGTGGAAGCTTAATAGTGTGTAGAGAAACTACCTATAAGTAGGTGCTATTATTGTAACTGGTTTTATGAAATTAATGCGCGTATTTCAGCGCTATCTATTATAAGTACCTACTAAGGTAAACGCAATGTTCGTTTATGTAAAATAACATTCAAGTGACTTAAGACATTAATATTAATGATTTTAACAATTAAGTGCTATTAAACTACGCATTTCATACTTATTGAAAGAGGTTCATTGATACGATCCAATTGCATCGCATATGAAATTTAAGAAATGGAGCAGTCGCATGACAGAGCATCATCATAATCTTTGTTATTCAAGATGGATTTTAAAGGGGACAACAACTATTGTTATTTCTTACAGATAATTTATTTTTAAGAGAAATATTGTGATAGGCTAAAATAAATGCTCTACAGCTAGTCGAAGGCATAAGAATAAATAAAAGACCTCGATTGTCTGCCTAGCTAGCCTAGCCTTGGCCTGTCCGCGTGACCCGCATCCAGCCTCATGCAGGTAGTGGGATTCGTTTGTTTTTTTCAAGTGGCGGCTGTTGAGATGGCCTTACACCTTATAATGCGATTAATTTAACAATGTACAAGTGGCTAACTTCAGAGCTCTTGCGATACAAAACGACGTATTTAAATCAGGGGTGGAATTGCGTTATCGTATTCATTTGACAGTTCATATCGTATTCCATCGGCTGCAATTTGTATGGGATGACATATATTATGATACAATATGAACTGTCAAATGAATACGATTGACTTTACGCAATCGCCTAGCTGTAAATTTACTCTTTGCCGTACATTCCCGAGTGAAGTTGCAGTTTGCAGCGGATCACTGTCTCATTTGTTCTAGTAGAATTAATTTGTTATATGGTCTGTATTCAAGTTATACCAAAAACGTCAAACTTTACTCTGCCGCCGTGATATCTTTCTTATTAGATTTTACTTCAAAACAGAAACATGAGCAAAAGTTATTAAAGTTCATGAAATTGGGTTTCCATTAAAAATTCAAGCATGTAGTAAAAGCCCTAAATGAGATGCTTGGTGATATTTTAGAGAAGCAGAAAGGATCACAATTATTCTCAAACTGCTGTATTTGCTGTTTTCGTTAACGTCTTGTTTTGGACGTCTTTAAAAATAACACCGTAGGTATACCTAATAAGAATTTTATGACCCACTTTGTCTTTCGATAAATCAGTCATGCAAATCGTATTTTCAACAAAGTAACGCGGGATAAACAATAATGGGATTTGGTTTACGAGGCCATTTTCCTACGCCCCCCGAGGAAAAATGTCCGATATTTAGTTAGAGCAACAACTGATCTTCGGTAGCGTGGTTTATGTGAAATGAAACAAAACAAAGTTCTCGATTTTATTTCTTGCCCTTTTGTGTTTTGAAATAGAGAGTACTTTCTTATCTGAGCCATAAGAAAAAAAGCTAAGTTTTCAATAAATAGATAGATTAATAAATAATTATTAGACAACGTCACATAAATACTCCATATAAATTGCCCCGATTCTAAACAAAGTAGCTAGAGCACAAAAAAAAACACATATTATTAAGGTGGTACCCTGAGCGAAAGTGGCGCCGCGGTCAATTATATTTAATATTATAATTCTAATAGTTCTCACACCTGATAAGTTTCTTGCGCCCGTTCTTCTTGTCAGCTAAAAAAGTCTGGAACGGGTGGTAGGAAAATATAGACGATTCAAAAGTACTTAATAATTAAGTTTATTTGAATAAAGCTTATTTCACTTTCACTTTCATACACAATTTCAAAAATGTTTATCTTGGAGATTTTAGGGCCCACAGTCTGTTTTTTTAGACGGTATTGTTACATTCACTCGTAGTCACTGCTAGAAGTAGATAGAAAAACTGCTAAAAGTGGCCGTTTTTGACACATTTGCTATCTACTTCTACGAATGACTACGAGGGCATGTAGTGATACTTTCTAAAAATACTAGTAAAATCTCCACGATAAACATTATTATCTTTTTCTATTAATAACTTATTAAATAAAAACCTCTGAGGGCGCCACTTTCGGTCATACAACCGCCTTAAGAAAAATTTACATGATGGATTAAATAGGTAGAGCACCATTACGTATACATGTATTCTGTGGCACAAGTTAGTCTGTTCAAAGCTAATTGAACGTTATACAGGGTGACATGGAAATTCGACCTATTCCTTGAAAGGGGTTATACTAGAGGTCACTTTGCAACAAATTAACCCCAGTGAACGAGGGGTCAAAACTGGATGGTTACCGAGCTGTAGCAGTTCTTCGATATTTAAGAAATTTTCCGACTTGTTACCAAAAACCAATCATTATGAATAAACTACTACACTCTAAGCATTGAATTGATACTTTTCTGAAAGCTGAAAAATAAGTGATCAATTTGAAAATAAACGTTGGCCCAAAACATACATAATCACAGATATAAAAGGGCCTAAGTAGCAATAACTTTTATCTTCTGATATTTTTCCCGAAAATCGCCGTAAGTTATTGAAAAAAAGTTGTATGAAAGTTGGCGTACAAATTAGTAGAATAACTTACTGGACTCATTAGCTTCCCAAAAAGGTATAAATGTTATTAACTTTCCCAGCTGTTATAAATAAAATCAGCAAAAGGGCGCTCTAGGTCAAACTTTTAATTTTTATTTGTTAATTGAATTCAGCTCGAAAGGTACTGTGAATAAAAAATAAATGTAAATTGATAAAGTTTAATGCAAAAAAAAAACAGTAAACAATTACAAATCCTGTTCAAACTGTCTACCATTGTTGCGTATGCAAGCACGGAGCCTACGACGTACTTCGCTCACTGTCGCTCGCGTTGAAATTGAGGTTTTTATTTGTTCGGCAGCTGCCAAAATTCTCTGCCTCAACTCTTCAACGGATATCGCTGGTTGATTCTCAGGGTACACTAAGTCCTTCATGTGACCCTAGAGATAATTGCCCCCATTTTTCTTGGGTTTTGGCCCTTACTGGCCCAGAATGTGGATCTTCAATATTCTTCAATGTGGATAATTTTGGCAGCTGCCGAACAAATAAAAACCTCAATTTCAACGCGAGCGACAGTGAGCGAAGTACGTCGTAGGCTCCGTGCTTGCATACGCAACAATGGTAGACAGTTTGAACAGGATTTGTAATTGTTTACTGTTTTTTTTGCATTAAACTTTATCAATTTACATTTATTTTTTATTCACAGTGTAAGTAGAGTAACACCTTTCGAGCTGAATTCAATTAACAAATAAAAATTAAAAGTTTGACCTAGAGCGCCCCTTTGCTGATTTTATTTAAAACAGTTGGGAAAGTTAATAACATTTATACCTTTTTGGAAAGCTAATGAGTCCAAGTTATTCTACTAATTTGTACGCCAACTTTCATACAACTTTTTTTCAATAACTTACGGCGATTTTCGGGAAAAATATCAGAAAATAAAAGTTATTGCTACTTAGGACCTTTTATATCTGTGATTATGCATGTTTTGGGCCAACGTTTTTTTTCAAATTGATCACTTATTTTTCAGCTTTCAGAAAAGTATCAATTCAATGTTTAGTGTGTAGTACTTAGTTTATTCATAATTAATGGTTTTTGGTAACAAGTCGGAAAATTTCTTTAATATCGAAGAACTGCTACAGCTCGGTAACCATCCAGTTTTGACCCCTGGTTCACTGGGCTTAATTTGTTGCAAATGACCTCTAGTATAACCCCTTTCAAGGAATAGGTCGAATTTCCATGTCACCCTGTATAAGTTGTTATACCTAATATGGTGGTATATATAACATAGTTTCCATTGTCCATAGTATTTGCACAAACTAAATAAACTGTAGTATTTGCTCAAAGACCGCAGTGTGAGCCCTCAAATTAGGGGCAAACTCAATTATGGCCGAGCGAATTGTGCGAGGCCTCCATACGAGCTTAATTGGCTGAACTCAATATGATCCGAGTTAATAATACCCCATCAATCGATGTATAATGGATATTAAATTTCATGTCAAATAGATGAAGAACTGTACATCGGTACAGCAGTACAGATGACTTCCTAGACCTATGACATCGGTCATAGGACTAGGAAGGAAATTAGATGAGAGTGGAAAGTAAAAGAAAATGTCTTCGACTCAGATAAAAAAACTGTGATTTTTGAATTTTTGCAAATACCATACTCATTCGAACAATCACACATTCAGTGCTTTGATCAAAAATCCATTTAGAATCCTATTGCAAACTGATTATAAATTGAAATGGGTGGGCACATTATATTTTATAATGGACACTAATACCAATTGTGACTGATTTAATTTTCGAATGAATCTTATTTCATAGTCATTCACGCAAGGTGTGTGAATGGAATACTAAATGCTCAATATTATATGAAACACAAAGGCAACGCAAGTCACAGATTCCAATATCGGGCTCTCGAATTTTGGCTCAAGATTGTCATAGACGTTGAATAATTCGTCTAATTCTAATGTAATTTTATCAACAGTATAACCGAGGTCATATACTTCATTCATACGAACGATAGCAATGTCTATGTCTACCTAGACTAATAGATAAGACTTGTTCTTGGAAGCTATTGATTTTGAGGACAATATTTGGGTTTCATAATCAGCACAGTACGGTTTTATTCTACAAACAATGATATTGTTTTATTCTTTGCTACAACTACAAAAAAACATCTTTAATATAAACCACGATTTTGATATTGCTGTTGCGTGTTTCTGGTCAACGGCTGTAAACTCCACTTACTTATGTAAGTAATTTGATTTCAGCCCAATAACCTGTCTAATAATAGGTTCTTGAACTAGTGGCTTACATTTGGCTACTCCACCGAAGTCATTATTACCACATGATATAAATATAGATTTAACTATCGCTGGTAGTATGTTATTATTTGGTGAAGTATTTTTATAACTAGGTTTGAAGGATACATTTATATTATGTAGCCTGTAGGTATGTTTTTTTTCTAAACAGCGTTTACATTTTTATAAGGAAAACGTATGTCCCAGACGTAGAGGCCAGGATGGGACATTTATTAGGTTAATTATGATAAATGATGATGACTGGTGGCTGGTTAACCTGCTTTACATTTTCATGATCATATTCATGCATTACGCCAATGATTAAACAAAAAGCTTGAGAAGTGATCTATCGAGTTTTCTTTCTCGTGGTCAATGAGTGAGGATCAGTAACGATTTTTGTTTAGTGGCTTATCAGAAAGCATATAAGCTTTGTGGCATAAATGCCACCACATGATTAACTGTGAAGAAATTTTTACTATATCTCTTAAACCTGAGAAGCTGAAACGAGCTAAAATACTGTTATTTTGGGGGGTCCTTATGACGTCATCGAGACGTACGCGAACCTATGTCGTACGTGATAAAGCACATATTGCATTGAGCTTGGCATTTCCTTCAAAACCCTTATAACTCAACCATTTCTAAACGGATTTCAAAAAATATTTTACTAAGTTTCATAGCTAAAGCTTTTTATATTAAACCAATAAAACTATAGGATTCAAACCTGTAACTGATCCTCATTTAGCTGATCAAAAGGAATCGGGTCAGATCAAACTGTGTGAGAAAGTGAAACCTCCATGGAGTACAAAGTACTAGGCTGTTGTTGCCCATTGTAGTTACGGATTTATGAACAATGCGGCATTAGAAGTAGGTCCACCGCCTAAATAAATTGCTTTCAAATTGCTATAGTTTTTGACGTCAATACACTGTCCGTCCTTGTTATAGTATTATGATATGACAAGGACTAACTAAGCTAAGGTAAAGCACTTCCAATGCACTGTCCACATTGGTATCGCTATCGCTTTGAGAGTTAGGCGGTAGAGCAGCAGATCTCATTTCTTTAGGTTGATTTTTCCGTGAAATCGAAAAGGGTTAATTTATGACAATGGTGAACAACCGCAGAATTGGATCAATGACAATGATACTACTATGTGGTTTGTCGAGAAAGATTAGTGGCACATAACAATTTTATGATGCTATATTTAATACTTAGAGAATCCACTCTAAATTTGCGGCATAAATATATTTTGATAATTTTCGCGCCTCTGAGTAAATTTCAAATGTGTGGCAAATTGCTACAAAAGCATTTTGCATTATTTATAGAATGTATGCTCAAGAATAATGCTGTATGCGTAAGAGCCTTCACACACAGCTTGTGATGGGGAATCATGTAAATACCTTGCACAGCATGCCTAAGATTTGAGGAAATGTATAAGTGTCAATTAAAAAGTTATGGCAAAAGCCGTCATTGGTGTCGATTCTGTTGGCAAACACTTAACTAAATTGACAGGACTAAACTAAATTTAGTTTTCCATCCTTTTCTTTCTGTATCGAATAGACAAGAACAGAATGCTAAAATTAAGTTTAGTCCTGTCAATTTAGTTAAGTCGTGCTAACCGAATCGACACCAATGTCTGTAAAGTAATACTTTTTGACTGATATGTCTCTAAATAATTCAATATTTTATCTAGTATATTTTTTAGTATTGTATAAAAATAGCATTGTGAATGCAAAAACCTCAAATTTAAAAATTAAAAAGATTCTATAAAAAATTTGCTTTTGCCAGCTAATACAATGATGACGAAATTATGGTGTGCCCTATATCTCCACATCACCGTAACGATTCGGTGCATATTTCGGCCAAAGTAATCAAAAATACACTACGTCTTGTATGCGAAAAAGCTAATACGGATGACGCATATTGAGTTAACGATATTATCACACTCAGGAATGCCCTCACCGGGTGAGCGCGGAAGCCTTTCGTTTATCAGGTAATGTGAGTCACCTCTTTACGCAATCCAACTAAGCCAACCTATAAATACGTGCCAAGGTTAATGCTGTTAGGGAGCAAGAAGCGTGAATAGTGCACGTCATCAATAATTAATGCCGTGTCATAAATAGTGAGGGGAATCTTTCCTTCCAGTGATGACGATTTGATTCAATTTAGATTAGTAATTATTTGATTAATTAAGTTTAAGCACGTTTGTTACGCGAAGAAAAGACAGTTTTGAGTTAACAAAATCCCAATCACCGGTACACTTTCTTTGACAATAAAGATGGCGACGATTTGTGATTTGTGTTTACACTTCCAACTAAGTTCCAACTAAATAAAAGAATCACAACATTCACAACAGAGCAAACGGAACTGATTTTCAAAAATTGAAGCTATATTCATGTTTACTGAACTATTGACTTAGCAGTTGAAAGTTTCACGAAGGGTCTGTTATTCCGAGAAGGTTTGAATAATAAACGGTCCTAAAGTTCAGTGCGAATCGCGCAATAGACTTGCTCAAAGCTTGCGATACAACACCGCTCGCTCTGACTCGACGACCCTGCGACTGCGACCTTTCTCAGACATTTACTGAAATGCCGAACAGCCACGTTTACGTACCTGAATTATGTAAACAATGGCACGGCGAGTTAACACAGACTGAAAATATTGTGCATTATTAATTTGCGTCGAAACCTTGTAATTTTAAACTTGATTAACGTCCTCAGCTTGCAGCAGTAGAACACTTTTCGATTTATGTTAAATAAAAAGTGGTTATAGCGATAAAATCCATGTTAAATAATGGATTAGGTAAGTCAAATGGATTAAAGACGCAAACAAGCATATGAAAAATATGAACTAAATTACAAGATTACATAGGCCAAATTATAGAGGAAAAAATAAGATGAAGCAGAGTTGCTTGTTGAAAGGAACTGAAATGTGATGAATGTTATTAGTTCTGACATTGAAGAGGCTACGTAACGAGAATGTTCACGACTACATTCCGAAATATCAGACTCGATGGCAGGAATGAGACGAGAGGCTGCGACGACGGTGGAGGTAAAATAAAAGGTATTTTCTGGTGGCACTTGTAATAGGATAGGACAGTGCTGGCTTTGAGGGGAAAATACACGGATCATAGGTGTGCTCAGTAGATACACCAGTGTAACTAAACAGTGTAGCCAGCCACGGGTCGCTAGAGAAAAATATCACTCCATAAATAGAGCGTAAGTATAAATCTGTAAGTAAGTATTTTTCATTCAAAAAGTTTGATATCACCTTGGAGTCGGAAACGGGTTATATTTTTTTTTACCAAAATAGATCGGTTTTATTTCTACCTTTGTATAAATTAAGTACACTTAAGAATCTAAAACTTAAAAGTTAGATCCCTAAAAGAGGTCTTGAGACAGTAATGTACCTATGAGCTAAGGGATTTTTGATCCAAAGTAATCTCCATCCGCAAAGCAAATAATCAAACTACATGAGCTTCAGAGCGAGCGTCCCTGTCCTGTTTCATCTTCAATCCTCCAAGAACTTGGTTTGACACACGATCTCTTATCTATTACGAGTATCAACAGTTGTAGACACCCTATCGCCTTTTATTAACAAAAAAATTAATTAAACTTTTGGTAATGCCAAATCCGGGCCTGAAGTCACGTTTAATGAAACCGCCCACACGATTGAAGAGTGTACCTACATTGCTTTTAGTGGCAAGTGGCAAGTATTTATATACTTGTTTATGTAAAGAACAATCTTTTCTGATCGTGTTGCTGCTGGATATTGTGCTTTTTACAATATTTCTCATGCTCAAATTCGTATGACATTCGTAGGACACTTTGTGAATTGATAATGTTTCACTTATTACTCTCTAATATACAATGCTCTCTCTCTCTATTTCAAAAGGAGACTTAGAAATGTTTCGTTGGTATTTCATTCTACAAAAGCGGACTTCCAGTCTCCAAGTTAGATCCCTAAATAGCCACTGGCACTTCCACGAACTGCTTAAGATTCTAGGAACACTTCAATCTGCATTACAAGTTAATGAATTAAAAATTAAACAGATCAGCTGACAAGGGTGCTTGATGAGCGATACTTGACTCGCGACACGATTCATTCGCCAACTTAGCCGTAATTTAATCGATTGCTCTCATATAAAATTACGAGACTGCTAAACCCGCAGATGTGAATTAACTTTAATTTTATTTATAGAGTCGTCGCGTCGGCACAAGTTGATTTCGGTGAATTTTGTTAAAATATTAATTTACGCATGCTCATTCTAAATTTAAAAGTGAAATAAACGAATATTCAATGTATAAAAAAATACTTTTATATGAACAGTCGTGAAGTATTGAACTCGGGCCAGCAGCAAAGAATATACCAAATAATAATAATAATAATACTACACATCCAGCAGTGAGGGCATAATGATGTATTGAACTTAAGCGAAAACACGCTAATTAAATTATAGCAAAACATCAACAGTTGTTTGTTATTGTAGCCACAATACGGTTGCATTGAACAAAGAGACGCATAATGAGTTAACACCTTGTAGGCGGCGATGGCACTATGTGTTAAGTGTGAAAAGTGATAAATAACAACGTTGACGCTATTAAGACAATTACGCGAGCAACTCGTTACGACGCTAATTACCTATAACGTTTATAACGCTGCCTGCTATTTCAAAGCGTACGAGCGCAAATAATTTTGACACAATATCAGCTTTTGTTTCTCCGCGTTTCGTTGGCTCGGCTCATTCATCTTCTAAACTTATAGCCGTTTTGGTAGATTACGTTCATTACATTTTTTTAGAGTATACCTACCTACCCGTTTATTATATAAATTGCCTTCAACGCGCAGAACATGTTGAGTATTTCATACCAAAAGTGGGGCAGGTTATTAGATATTGGGGTCATGTTTATGGATGATTTAAAATAACAGCTGGACTGGACAGAGCTGTTTATACTAATTCAATAAAAGAACTCGATAGAGATTTGTTAAAGTTTTTGCATAAAAAAATTAAGGGAATTGGCATCCATTCTGATCCATCTGATGATGGCTATCTAGGGAATGAATGGAGGAGACTGGTCTGGACTGGACTGATCTGACCAGCATTCTAAAAGATTAGAGGACATGTTTAAAAAAACCGCGAAAATAGCATGAACATGTATAGAAATCCTGAAACTGAGAACTCTGACCCTTCTATCTTTTAGAATGATGATCAGATCAGTTGGGTGTGTATAGCGGTCTGAATCTTCTCCATTCACTCCCTGGATAGCCATCATCAGATCACAGCACGGTACATCCCTGGCAGAAAACCAAGGCTTCAAAGTTACCTCGTTTGTATGAAAATCCCACCTGTATCCCTAGACAAAGTTGATGAGTATAGTATCAATCATACATTTAAAGTTTCTGTTTCAATTAGCAATCGTGAGCGGCCTTCATTTCTTGTTTTTATCTGTCTTTAAGTGACTTGAATTATTGTCCAGGGTGGCGGGCGGATGTGACCCAATGTCCTTTCACCACCCAAGTGTTCCTCAACTGAATGTCAAGGTAGCTCAGCAGTCAATAGCATCCGGTTTGTGGTGTAGATAGGTAGACAAACACTTTTGTTAAATTTAATTGATTTATTCTTCAACAACAAACAATAAACAGTAGTAAGTATAAATTTAATGAAACGATAGAATAAATATTTGTCTCTACGATGATTTTTGTTAATTTTTCTATTGTGGGATTTGGTGACAGTAAAAATAACAAGTGACAAAACACAATCCGGTTACTGTTGTAAAAGACAATCAATTAGGTACTCGTTAAAAGCTTAGACCACAATAAAGGTCATATCAGGGCATATTTGACCTGCTTGATGAAAGTTCGCGTACAGATACCAAACCACTTTTAAATTGAAGAATTCAATCCCACTTTTCAAAATATGTATTACTTTTTTATGTGCCGACCGGCAGAAAAAAGTTATTTCACATTATGTGTGTGATTACTCACACACTTTTAATGTTATTAAACTTTTGTTAATAAAACAGAAGTTTTTACTTTCAGAAATGTGAAAATGTGTAGTACAAGCATAATAAACGTTTGTATTGTCTTTATTAATTTATTTTATTTTATTTATTACTTAAAAGCTATGATATAATGATAAAAATTAAACATGTCCTGCAAGAATGGGACCCATACCAATGCGTAGCCGATACATTTGTCTACATTCCTAGCCCTATTTCGTTTCTGTACGCCGTAGGTCAAATGTCCGAACAAAATGCCCAATGACCTTACTAGAAATAATATTTAAACTGGAACGATGTTTGAAACCTTTTTTTTCAATGAATCCGGGGCACCGTGTAACTTGATCGAAAGTTTTAACAAGGTTTTCACCGATTTTTTTTTTCAGTGAAGGTATTATTTTATTAGACAACTACTTACCACAGAATACATTTAATTAATAAACCCAAAATTTGGAGTTATGGACAATAACAATGATCAAAGAGTCCTGTTGCTATTATTGTAAGTATCAAATTTACTTTGTTATTCATAGTCAGATTTTTTTTTAATTTTAGCTTATCTGTCTTTAGTCATGCTGTGTTTGCAGATTGATAGCGGGCGGCGCAAGAAAGTGTACTTAAATCTGTTTTTAGTCGATGAAGAATCAATTATTGAAAATCTATCGTCTCACTTTTTTATTTTATTGTTGTGCCAGATAGGTTTATCTTTACTTTCAACTGACCTCATTTATCAACAAAATATAATTAAAAATGCTAATTTTGGCACTTGTTTGTAATTTTGTTTAAAATTATTAAAATAATGAACAAAACTTACGACAGATATTATATTGTTTTTTACTTCCATTTATTCTCATTCTATTCAAAATAAGTAGTTACTTATACAAAACAAACAATGAAATTCAAATTTAATGTCTGTCTGTCTGTACAAGCATTACGAACGTCGTAAAACTAAAACCTAGCCTTGTGGAACACAAAACACAAAAGAAACTTGACGATTGTAGCTGCGATTTGCCTTTTATGGTCCCATCTAAGCATTATTCTTCTTCAAGTCATTTGGACTGTAAACATTATAAACATGAATACTGAGATGATTTGAAGAAATGAGCCGAGATTGAGAAGCGCAATACTTAGTAGTTAGTACGTACTTAATTTTTCTTCAAGAAACTTGGTAACTGGATTAATATTTTGAAACGTTTTCAAGGTTTTTCGTAATAGTTCAAGATCTCAGGGCCGCCAGACAGTATACTTTATTATAAACAACATAATGTGGAATTGAGTAGTGTTAGTAATAAAATGTGACAACAATGGTGAAGGAGATTCACGCAAATGAAACTTATTTGAATACGAAACAACCTAAGTAGGTATATGAGTCACAAACACAGATAAAAACTAATTTAATGCCATTAAAGAAAAGAAAAGCATAAATAATTTTAAAAATATTGGTTTGCAATTTCCTCGACAAGGACTTCAAGCGGGACAACATCCTGCAATATCCTCGACAAAGTCTCAAGGCAGTCCAACATCTCGACAAGGACTAAAATCAGTCCAACATCCTCGACAAAGGCTTAAAGCAGTCCAACATTCTCGACAAAGACTTAAAGCAGTTCAACATCCTCGACAAAGACTTAAAGCAGTCAAACATCCTCGACAAAGACTTAAAGCAGTCCAACATCCTCGACAAGGACTTAATGCAGTCCAACATCCTCGACAAGAAGTCCAACATCCTCGACAAGGACTTAAAGCAGTCCAACATCCTCGACAAGGACTTAAAGCAGTCCAACATCCTCGACAAGGACTTAAAGCAGTCAGACGTATAAATATCGCTTACCAGCCAAGATGAGCAGCGTCGTCACCCAAAACCAGTGCATCCACCAGTGCAACGTCATGATGGCAGCGTCACGGGATCTGTTTAGTCGACCTGCAACCAAAATCGTATCGTATTCATTGGGAATTAGACACGGTGTACCTCCATTAAATACTCAACAGGAATCAATAAAAAATAATATGCATAAGTAACAAGTAAATGATTTTGCATTCTTAAAATATCTCCCTTTTCATTTGTTGTGCATTTAAGAAAGAAAAATTATCAGAATTTTCTTGCTTTCAATCTAACACGTGGTTGATAATAATAATAACAATAACGCTAATGTTCTGCTGCTGCACGAGCATGAAAATAAGATAACAATACTGCTCATCATGTGTACCTAATAAGAAAGCACTGCTTCCTTTTGCCAGGAACGAGAAAAGTCTGTAATTCTGTATCGATAGGAAACGGGACACTCAAAAGGCTTCACCTCACCTGATGTTATTGTTAAGTGACGATAACGCCGAAAGTGTAAGCGCACTGCACCCGAAATCTTCACCACTGAGAGATCTTACCTCTAACTGCCGGAATACAACAAATTTTAAATTGTTGTCATGGCGTCAGATTTAGGTAAGATGGTGGTAGCTAGCCAGGCGGACTTGAAATAAGCCCTACTACCGACCAAACCGAGTATAGTAGGAAGTGGGAGTAGGAAGAAATGAAACCTAGCACCCTTAGAGTAAGACGCGTTTACGAAGCCGCGATGCTCGAAGCTAGCACCTATCTGCAGGAGATTGCGGAAAATCATAAACTACCTACTAGCTAGAGGGTTGCGTTGCGTTTCCACTAAAGTCTTTATTTTACTGATCACACACAAGATGTCTAATCGCACAGCCCAATTCCATTCGCATTATACATTGTCCAGACTTTTCAGACACTAGGACTATTATATAATTATAATCATTTTATGGCTGAAACAGTGCGAACTTTAAGATTCATTTCGATTCAGTGTTATTGTTGGAGTACACAGTAAATTTAATATTATAGTCAGAGAAACCAAGAACTGACAGTAATTGAAAAACTCTGTTTGATTTCCAGTGAAAGATCTGAAGACGGCCGGAAATTGCAGTACATTTGAATTGTATTTCCCAGGTATTCACTTAAAATGAATGGACTTGAACAAACATGTATTTCGATTCTCGCAAAACTGTCATCAACATCAACCCAAATAATTATTTTAATGACAACCGTGATTATAAGTATTATATTCCTGATTTTTCGAGCAAATACGCCTGTGAGTTGATGGCCGTTGTTGGTTTTGTCTGTCTAGTATAAAAGACTAGAAGAAATATTATTTCGTCTATTTTTCTCTTTCACTATCCATACAAAAGGATGACCAAGTTTGCAACAATGGTGCTGCCTTTTGCTGCTAACAGCACAAAATATAAAGAATACAGAAGTTACAGAAAGACATTTGATTTTAATTGCGGATTTCACACACACAATAATATCATGCCAAACAGGACCGGGCTATAGTCAGTACTGAAGCAGTTCCAAGCCTTCCTTTACCGTGGGTGGTACCAACAGACATAGACAGTACCATTGATGGTACTGTAGCAATTTATTTTTGCCGTCGTTCCATTACATTGATGGTACCACAGCAAATATTGTTTTCTATTAACCGTGGTACATCTTTAGTGCAACAAAACAAAAATGAAGGAAGAGTTTTCGAATACGGCGAGCTGTCCGAGCTGTGTCTCTAGAACAAACAGACTTTATATTTTATGTTATCAGTCCCCTCTCCTTCCTAACAAGTGAAACCTCTGTAGTTTCATGGCCATTTGAGTCTGCCACCTCGCGAGCAGTGGTTAATTTTGGGGAAAATTGCAGACGAGATTGGCTGGCTGGATTTGGACCCGACTGATTTCCTATTTAACTAATAAAATAAAAAAAATAAGTTTTAAAGAGGATAAGAAAAAAATGAATTGTAGGTAGGTACAGTCAAGAGCACCTGGTGAATTTATTCAAATTTGAGATGGGGCGGGATTTATCAGAAAAGCAAGTCAATTGCACGGCCAAGGTCTTATTGCTTCCATCAACTTCAAAGATTTCCTTATTTTGCTTCGAAAATTCCTTAATAAAAACCAATTTTTTTACCATCAAGATCGACAAAAAGTTCTAAAATGGGCAAGTCAAATATAATGTTTATGTTATGGTTAATAAAAATGTTATGAATTACGTGAGACTAAATTGAGTTTGATCCAATTTGTTATGAAAACATTTTGAATGTCAATAGCCGTTGGGTCAAGCGAAAATTAAATCCGATGCTTGGTTTATGTAATTGGAAGGTAAACGTGATTTTGTCACAGCCAGGGATTGAAATACCGTTAAAAAAATAACGATACAAAAAAAATACGTTATAAATACCGGTAAAACATTTTATCGGTAAATTTACCGGTAAAAATAACGTTAAAATTATTGTATTATTGTTAAAAAATAGCGTTAAACTTTACCGGTACAATAGTACCGGTAAAATTATCGGTGAAAAGTAACGTTATTAATTGGAATAACGTTAATTTTAAAGTAACGGTAACAAAAAGTAAGAAATAATGTAACGTTATCTAAAGTAACGTTATTTATTAACATAACGTTAATGTTAAAAGTAACGGTAAAAAAGTAAGAAGCATCGGCGGCGCCGTTAACAAAGCACTCAATAAAACTTTAAAAGTTAGTATTACAGTACCTACTATCAATGTTTATTATATAAAATATCAAAAAACAACTTAGAAGATTCGTCTAAGCTAAGAAGTAAACTGAAACAAGAACAACTTGTAATGAATTCAAAAGTTAAATTGGCCGCCAAAGAGATATTGTGGTCTATTGGATAAAAATAAAAATGATTTGCATTTTTACAAAACTTTTGCTCTTCGATGTGGATACCTAATGAAAGGAACAAATTGAAAACTGAAACAAAACAATGAACGTTAGAAGAAACAGCTGACAGATCAACCATAAAATGACTGAACTGTTAGTTGAAAAAGTTAACTAACTTTAGAGCCCGAGTAACGTAATGTAAATTCGTGGTTCTGAAATTTTTAAAGTTACTTCATTATCAGGCGCATGACAACCACGATTCAATTCATTCATTTTATAGGACTATCACTATCTGTGGAAATTTTTAATTAGCATAGGATTATCCATAGTCTTATACATTAAGTTATTTGTCTGTTAATTTCCCAAATACAATAAAATAAAATAAAATAAAATCACTAAAACAAATAATAAAAGTCACAGTAAGTTAATTTAAACGTTGTTTGTTTGTTCTTTTTGACTATCTGGTGAAGGTCGTCCGGTAAAGGAAGGAAATATAATGTCGTCTCGTGAAGATTCTTCGGGGACACCTACCTATGTCCAGCAGTGGGCGTTGAGTGGCGGCGTACATGGTATAAATTCAATGACTCACGGAACTTTTATAATACACCTAGTGTCATTTTCAAGAACCCGAATCTATGAATCGCATATCTGAGGTCTATGGTTTTAAAAATATCATAGTCTGAGGTATTAAGTTTTGTGAGGTGTGTGATAAACACCAGTAAAGCGAGTTCCCTAAAGCCTTCCCTCGGGGTTGTGTGCTACGTGGGATGCAATCCTGGATAACACCCACGTGTTATGTAGATAGGTACTCTGTATGGTATGGCGTAAGGTAGCTTAGGGATACCTACTATTTACGTTAAGAATTATAGATTTGAATGAATGATTAATCAAATTAGCTAACTATGACAGCGGACATAACTAGGTTAGGTACTTGCGCCAAAATCTTGTCTTGACTCTGGTAATACTGTTCGTCGGAAGTTGGTGATAAGCAAAATCTAGTACTTATAGGTAAATATTATTATTATTATTGGAGATTTGACATAACATTTTAATATCCAATAGCCAATCCCAAGGCAAAGCAGAAGGGTGTTGGTGATTATTATTATAAAAGTTTCCATCATTTTTACGAACGGAACTCAACAAAATGGTGCCAAAAACTTGATAGAAACTGTCAAAGCTTTACGTATCCGGATTGAGAGATGGAACGTACTACATATTGTGTGACTACACATGAAATAAAAGACAATAGTCCGCCCCCGGTACCGGTAACGGTAAGACTCCCACAAGATTAATTTCACGACCCCGGAGAGATTCTCGAGAGGCCTTCTTAGCGTCCCGCTCACGTCACCACACTAAATTGCTTTTTAATAGAGATGACACAGGCAGTGATTAATTTTAAAACACCAGGAAATGCAATAGTTGTTAATACAAATCACAATCTATTTCTTAACAGACTGATTTAGTTAGTAGGCACTGAATTCTTAATACATCTCACTCAACATAACGTAGAATTTGTGGCAAACACTTATCTTCCTTTTGACTTTTGCCACAAACTAAGAGTCAGGATATTTGAAGGAAACAATTTTTATTCGACGTTACATTACAAATAAAAAAAACATAAGTAAGAACAGCAACTTTCAAAGAAATTTTGGAAAAAGAAAATTTGGACCATAACATGTTTGTCGAAAAAAAGAAATCCAATTTTGCTCTTGAATTCCAGAGATTTAATAACAAGAATACTGGCTCTCTTTATAAATAGTACTTGTTTGAAGAATTTTCTTGTCAACATTTTCACTCAAGTCAAGTGAGACTTGAGTTATTACAGAACAGACTAAAGTTTGGTAATAAAACATGTTCGTAGCTACTTACTTAGTTTCAGCGCTTTTTAATATCTTTTGTTAGGCCGAACATAATAAAGTCTTTGAGAAAGTTTTATTGATGTAAGTATAAGTTTACGAATTTTTTTATTAACAAAAATTGTGAGTAATTAAACGAAAATAGATGATACAGAATATACAGATTGTTTTATTGTAAAAGTTTTCATTGTAAATGTGAAACAATAAATCGATTTTATATTATTCTGTGGCTTATCAACAATTTTTTTATTAAAAAATACGATAAAGACAATCTTTTGCAATAAGATTGTAATCTGTTGTCATCGCTTGGCTCTAAGAAACTTGCTTTAGTACCTTCTTCAGTCTGGTCATTAACGTGTCAATTAAGGAATGGGTAAGTATTTAAATTCTTTATAAATCCTAAATCAAAGGAAATTTTTGGCAACGAGACTCCTAACCTAGGTAGGAACTTACGTACGTTTTCCCAAATTGAGCATTTACAAGGATTAATGAGGTCCAACAACCCAAATCGTCAAACTTAATGAGATAAACATCGTAATTTGGGGTAATGACTCAAGACGTTATCGGCGAGTCAGACAAGATTTTAGTTGCTAGTTAATTCCGACTCAGGACTTTAACTTCGGTTCAGTGTACGGTGAGCTGTAGAGCGTAAACACAAAAGTATTAGGTGTGCGCAGAGCGATACGGTTCAAGAGCTGTCACTGTGACCGTAAATAGGTACCACGATCATTCAAAGTATTAGTTGATGGTTTGGCCTGATTTCTCCATTCAGTTTTAAAAGACGCAATCGCAACACATATTCCATCCTAAGGACGACATCATATTCATCAAGTCATTGGAAAACCACTTTTCAGCAACCTTGACGTCAGGATCATAGGAAACTTTAACTTTTCCCTATTTTCATTAGAAAAAAATTCAGTTTTGAAAGAATGATGAAGAATGAGTGTGTAGGACTGTAGGTACATTCATTTCATTATCTGTTTTACATGAAAGCAGGTGAGCTCATCTGGAATATGAATGAAAAGAACGCAGACTATGAAAAAAGCCTGTTATTCAATTCAGTCTAGAAAGAGGAAGCCTCAAAGACAGCGTGTGACGTCAAACACGAGTCTCATCTACAGAAATAGGTTCACATTTCCCACATTGTAAACAGTGCGGTCGACGACGAGACTTTATTCCTGTGGCATAACATATGAAGCCGGTAAGGAGATTGCAAGCGAGAGCTACTACAGGTTTTCGAAAGGTTCTTTTCTTAAAAATTCTCAACATTTTCTCTTATGTTCGCGAGATATACATTAATTTCATGAGGATTGGGCATTGGGTTGGAATAGCATAGATCATCTATAATAAATGCCCATAAACTGGTAGCGAGTCTTCATGGTATCCTTAATAATTAAGTAACCAAAGCGGCTCGCATGTTGTTACAATGTGTTTTTGCTTGAACTAGAAACTCACTAGCTCAGTTTGTTTGTTTTGTTTAAACTGTTGGGGCCAGTAATGCCAACATTTTTGCTTATCATGGAAATATGTAGGCAATGCTAGAGGTTACCCCGGCGGTTGGAAACCGGAGTATACATTCCAAAGAAAACAGCCTACAAAGCATGATGAGACATCTAGATCATTATAATACAAACATATTTTATGCAGCTTCAAAAAAATTCAAAAGTTTCTATAGACATTTCAAAATAAGATTTGGAGAAAGATTTATGTTCGTTTTCAGACTGTTTGGATATTATTATATTCATATGCTGATTAGGTATTCCTGGAGCGACGCTCGATGCAGGCAAACTTGTGCACATGATGAGAGCATTAAGTTCATTCAGCTGAATTTGAATGCATCGCTTGGTTCTGTGGACTTGCTCTTATATTGCTAGTTTGCTTTCAACGAAGCTAATAGATACGACGAGATTTCAAGTTGAATGAATATAAATTGTAAATGCACCAGAGACGGTATGCAAACAAGACACAGGAATAATTATTATATTAGTATAAGCCAAGTTAATCTAAAATCTAAAAGTAAAAAAAAATGTGCTAATCAGCTAATTTAAAAGATCAACCTCTCATACATGATTTGCACAAAGAATCACATACAACTAGCTCCCTGAGGATATACTTTTACAGCCACTATGAATCTTAGTGAGATATAACAAGACACTTGGTAAGGGGACCATTGTTTGCAACTAGGTCTGTTTTCACAATAGAACCTCTTCACAAGGAGTGCGGCTGGCTGTCTTCAAGACCAAAAAGCAAACTAAAATAACTTGGAAAAAGATGGAGACATAACAGAGGGAAGGGAAACCTTATAACTGCAAAACATTTACTATAATAATATGTATACAATTGTCAAACAAGAAATTGTGATAGGAAGCCAACTTGCAATAATTTAATCAGCCCACTAATTGACTAATTTCAAAATATACTTCTCTTTGGTACAAATAAAAACTTACCAAAGAAATGCAGCAATGTGTCACATCCATCTGTCAAATGAAAGCGATTGAGATAAATTTTGAAATTAGACAGTTAGCTCCCTGGAATAGGCAGTAAGTAACTACAAAAAGACCAAACCAATGTTCGGATTTATTGGAGAACATAATTCCCTGAAATGATTTCATCTTTTAAATCTCGAATCAGACGAACTTAGCGCCTACTTTTGGAATGATTATAAACATGAGTGCTTTCAACGCGGCAGCACCTAACGACTTCGTAGAAACTGATGAGTGGCTTACCCGGTACTAGGTAACTGAATAAATTAATTCGCTGGCGGAGCTCCAATCCATACGTCTCTCACACTCGCCCTATCAATTATATTTGCAATGGCTAGAAAAATAAACTTAACCATATTTATCTAGTCCCGGTTAAGCCCAATCCAAGTCATTGTCAATATTGAACTTAGTTGCGCGCGCGCACACCTACTTTTAGTAATCTTTCAATTTGAAGGACAACTGGTTCTTTATGAAACCTATTGCAGATTGCAGTGTAGATGATCTTTGTGTCAGCTCTTTTCTGACAAACGCTGCAGTACAGAAGAATATTTATTTGAAAATTAGTGTATTCAATATTTTATTAAAAATCATTATAGAGCTACTAATTCTTACCGAATAAGATAGGTCTAGGCGTTCACCGTCCGTCGCACTCGCACCATTTGTTAATAATAGCCGAAGAATCTGTGAACAAAGATAATTATTGTTAATTTGAATGTAGGACTTTTCTTATTACTAACAAGCAACTAGAGAGTTCTACTATAAACTCTGTAAGTACTATTAATTACTCTGTGCTTAGAATTAGTTAGTAGAACCTTCTTGTACCTAACCTATATATAGGTATAGTAAATAGTTCCTTACATCACAGGGTAGGTTGGGTAGTAAATTGCTAGAGGCACATAAACATACTAAGGTTAACAAACGATAGCGAGTCGCTTATTAGTAAAGTCATAATACAATTTTTAGTTTCATTGTTTCTAGATAGTTAAATTATTCTGAATATCTAATTCTTATAAAGAAAGAGGAGCATTGTAACCAAGCTCTTCGATAAATTGACAGCTGTATACATTCAGTCTTGACTTGAGTAATAAAAATGTTCCCAAAATAGCTTCAGATCGTGTAAATATGCACGATCTTTGTACAACCTGCATCTCCAGAGCAGATGCAATAAATTGATCATCATAGTCTTTATAGACACTCATTAAAACGGTAAGTTATTTTAAAACAACATTGCAATTAAGTATTTAACGACCTTGGTCGCAGTTCCGAGCAGATATCTATGTCGTACGGGAACTAATGGCTTTGGCGAATATCGTTCAGCTAAAGAGGGTCAGCAGTTTTTGCTTCAACCAAATTAACTAGTAGGTGTAACCGTTAGCTCAAAGATAGTATATTCACAAAAACTGAATGGATTCCTTTAGTATCTTACAGGAATTATTTACTTACAGATTTTAAAATAAACCGAATGAAGCATAACATATTGCAATCTTCTTAGCTCCAATCATGTTGTGGTTATTCCAATCTTAAACTAAGTATGCGCAGGCAGAACATTGGTGTCACTTATAAGAAATGTATCTACCCTACCTACTGCTACTGCTATAATGAAATGATAATAAATCGAATTTCAATATGTTAATACCTTTATTAGTATCAAGTGCGAGTGCGATAAACATCTCATGAATAAACATTTCATTATATACAAACGCGATCCGCAAACATAAAGCCCAAATGACATACCTCCTGCAAATATTAGACGTAGAGAAATATTGCTGTAATATCTCAGAGATTGAGGTCATATTGCTGGGTCTACAGTTTGCATAGAGTCTTTGCAAGTATGGGCAGAGTACTTGCATTGCAACCTCGTGATCTTTTGCCATGATATATTGGCTTTACCAAAGGCGCTTTGCTCTGAAGTAATAAATTGCAGTAATAGGTAGCCTGTATGGCAAGGGACGTATTTACTAACATTTTGTGCACCAGGTCACGTGCATCGTCGTCGCTGCATTGTTGCTGCATAGCATGTTGTAAGTAGTCGTGAAAATCTTGAGTAACAAGTAGTTCAATTGGCAAACGAACATGTTAACTGAGACACTTTTTTATCATCAAAAGTTAGCTCAGTGCAGGTGCTGGTGAAGTCTTGCTAATTGACCGAGCGTGCCGCGAAGTGTCTCTGCTTCAGTTTGGGCAAATACTATTTCATAAGTCCTTCCTTCCGCATTCGGGCTTTCCGTTTGTTCTCCTCTACAGGTTGCATTTCTCAACCTATTCTCGTGAAATTTTGTTAGCAGGTTCTTAGAGAAGAGAGTATACTTACTTACTACTTACTTACTTATAACCAGCCAAGAAAATACTTTGCTTTATTTGCTACTAATTAGATGATAATGTAGGCTTTGCTATATGATTTTGAGTGTTTGAAGAAATGTCGAAGAAAACTTTTATCAACATGCTGCACAACAACTGTTGCAGAATCAAGAATTGAAATCGCTACACTGTTAAAATATTTAAAAATGTTATAATATCCATCCAATGCATATGAGGGGTTGTTTTTGTTTACTTATTAAATAAATGAACATAAAAATATAACAAAGTATCCTTTTATTTTAGGGGAATTGTTCGTGATAAGAATCCATAAAGGTTTGATCATAATACCCGTATTTCTGCCCGCTGCGCTGGTATATTTTGCGCAATGGCAGTATAAGGGCTAATTTTTCAATCCTCAGATAACAGATATTAGTCAGTAAATTATTACCCGAATAAAATAAAAGTCATTCAAAAAATTTGACAAACAAACAAGGCAAATATTTTCAATTTGGCAGTAGGTATAACACGTTATTAAACGAAAGCTTAATATGGGCATTGAAAATCAGCAAATTAGTATAACAAAACTATAAAAAAAAAAATTAAAAAAAAAAGTAAATACTTATAAGTAGGTTTAAAATCTGTTACACTTAGACACTCGTAGTTTTGTATGTATATCATTTGTACGGCTTATTTATGATTATGAATTTTGTAACCCTTCGTACGCTGTGTAATGTAAAGCAATCAAGGATGAACGGTCTCGTGACTCATTGGCCAGGCCCAGGCGTACCTACTCCACTTGAGGAAATACTGGAAGCACAAATATAAAGTCGGTAGGTACTTATTTACACATTTAACAACACCTTGACAGCAAGGTCAAGAATTTACGTCTTAGTTCAAATTAGGTAGGTACTTAATTATTCTATACCTTAGTTGCCAACTAAAATGAAAACAAAATAATGGTTTTAATAAGTTACCCAAAATTTTGACAAATAGGGGATAGCCGATAGCCCCTATTTGTGATTAGATAGTTTTGAGCAACGTCAAACAAAATTTGCGCAAAAACAAATTAGAGCACGTATAAATTATTTTACCAAAGTCAAAACAAAATAGATGTTTTTACGTAGCTGTTATTTTTATAGATAAAATATTTATAATAATAACAGCTGTTGGATAGGAGATCTGTTTTAACATCAAAGACTTTTTAGTCCCTGCAAAACTGGATCTAAGCCTGTCAAGCCGCTTCTCGATTCACCTGCTAGGTTCAAGTAACTGTAAGAGCAAATTTTTCAGATATTGTAGATTCACAATTTTAATAACCTTTGCTCGATGTTAAGAATTGGAACATAATTGAAATTGTTAATATTGTCAATTGGGTGAATCAACTTTTTAATGTAAGGAAAAAATCGACCCATGTGTAGGTACATTTTCATAAATTAAAACAAAACTAGATAACTCTTTTGTAAAAAATCTTTATTTTACGATATTTAGATTCATAGCCAATAAAACATACTTAGTTTTGTACAAAAAATATCAACCGTTTAAAGAAAAATATGGGTGACCCAGGGGACAATTTTGTCCCCAGCTTTTATATGAAAAATGGGAGTTATCTCCTGGGTCACCTATGTTTTTCTTTAAAATCACGTTAAAATTTTCATGTCTTTTAAGTTTTCTTATTAGATAATTAGCTGAGAGTATTTGCAACTGCACATTAACTTCATATAAAAATGGTTCACGTAGATATTTTAAGAAATGCTACAAAACAACAAAAAGTTGATTCACCCAATTAAGTTTGTGTCATTGAAGAGAACGTTGTTTTTCGACGTGATAAATTCCTTGCGAAGTGAAAAAATGATGCTTTTTTTTATAAGTAAGTAGGTACTTACTCTTAACTACTTATTTTGTGTTTTGGACGAAAAAATATTTTCTTTTAAGCACAATTATTTCAGTATCAATTGAGACATGTTGACAAAGAGGCAAATTGGCAAAAAACACATTTATATCGGTCACTACTATTGACTTAGAAAATATTAGAAATGCTCTTACAGATCATAACTATACATAACCTAATAAAGTGTCGTCGAATACCCATTTACTAGAATGGAAGCCTCCAGCGAATCGGCAAACCTCAATTTCACTTTGTAGGAATTTTCCTTTGATATTTATATTGAAACATACATTTAATTCTCGTCTTACAATTTACAATTTACGGCTTACAATTTGTACTGTTACTGTATTATTTTTGAATTTTGTAGAATTTAAATTGTTGAATATTGATTTGAACAGTAGTCTACAACCGTTATCACCGACTAAAAGAAAATTGTTCTTTGACTCACCTATTTTCCTTGAAGTAAAATTGACTAGATTATGAGCAAAAGCATAAAAATGTTGCGCCACCGATTTGCAAGATGTAAGACCTTATTTTTTAATAGCTATTATATTCATTTATTTTAGGAAAAATACCAACTTACAAAAGATTTTTTGCAAATCTTTTCAAGAGAAAGGAAGAGCAAATTTTATTTCCTTGCTTTTAAATTGCTCAACTTTAGTTTGTATTGTATTAGTATGAAGGGTTACAAATTTTATTTAAAGGAAAGGCAAATTCCTTCTAAGGGAATTTTTACTTTATTTATCGTTGAGCATTTCCAAGCAAAAAGTAAAGAAGTGTGGTTAATAAGTTGCTGAAATGAAAGGTTTAGGCAATTAAGAGAATTTTTTCCTATGTTTTTTTTTTATAACGAAGGCAATACTTGTAAGAAAACAAAGTATTAAATAACTTTTCTTTTCGGAAATATTGAGTCGAAATAATAAAAATGGTAATCTTTAAAGAAAATATGATACTTTTAGCTCATATATACAAGGTGTTTGGTAAAAGCCTTATAAAGCCGAATATGGTAACTTTTAATATGGGACCAACTCCGAAATCGCGAAAAAAAATCAGCTGTTTCATACAAAAATTAACAACGAAAATATCAAAATGTATGAAACAGCTGATTTGAGTTGGTCCCATAGTAAAAGTTGTTCAGTTTGATGGTCCCTATCTAATCTACCATATTCGGCTTTATAAGGCTTTTATCAAACACCTTGTATAAGCACTGGTTTTCGCCAACCACTGAAAATAGTAGATATTAAAATACTCAAGCTAATTTTGAAATATTAGCCGTAGCTCCGTGGCAGTGCTCCATTTCACCATTCGTGTAATTCTATTATTCGAACATAAAAGCAACGTTGTAACTTTTGTTCTTAATGGCGTTCAGTCGTCCATTTTGTCCCGATTAGAGATGGGCAAAGGACCAGATTTTGACCCGACTGCTGGAACAAAATGGTCTTGGGCGTTAACTAGGTTTAAAACTTTAAACCCAGTTAACGCCATAGACCATTTTGTTGAACTAAATAAAATCTTTAGAAATAAGAGATGTTTCGTCGTATTATTAGTTACTTAATCGTCCGAATATTTTTCTGTATTGATTTAACAAGAAATTGTTTCCATAGCAATTTCACATTTGGCATATATCAATAGAAATAAAAAATCTGTAAAAAGTTTATATGACATACAATGTGGGTTTTTTATTGGGTCGGGTTTAAACTGGGTCTTTTGCCCATCTCTAGTCCCGATGGCTGCGAGTCTGCGACATAGCCGGTCGTGTCGGGGTCAATGGTTCCCCACTCTATGCCAATATCTTTGCTGTCGCGGTTCAATTGTTTGGGATTTTATTATTGGATGACAAGTTCCACGAATGGGGTTCTGCTATTAAAAATGTTTTCGAATTGTTTAACACAGAAACGATTGTATGGAGTAATTCATCATGCATGAAGTTAAAAATATCGCTACATTTTACTTTGTAGAGACTAAAGTCACGCATCTTTGTGATTCTCTTTTATAGTTTTTACAAATTTAGCAGCAACGTGTTATTCACACGTTTATTTTCAATGCTATCTTATCTCCTTAGAGAATTTCGCCTTCCATCACTTCACTCAAATCAGACACGTATATCTGCAGATGCATTAGTATTCCATAGATTATTAACAATGTCTGCCGCATCTAACCTCAACACACACGTCTTACACGTTCTGATTATCACAATGGCGATTATCCAGTCTCAAGTGAAGAAGTCGCCGTGAAGAGAAGCGGAGAAACGCTTGTACCTACAAGACACATCCCTCGTTATTGGTGGTTTTTATCTGAAAGCGTTTGCCTTTTGTATGTGATAAAGAGAGTACGCCTAATGCGTCATTTCTTACTTACGAGAATATTTGACACTCATACCTTAGAATAATAACACCGAGAACGATATACCTAGTTCGCTACAAAGCGCACTGTCAAAAGTGAGGCTACTAAAACAGACAAAATGGAACCGTTTTCAGATTTTTATTCTCCATTATTACCTAATCATACCGAATAAGTACAAAACAGTTTCAATTTTCCTACATTTATTAGATTAGTTACTATATTATTGGATTTTAGTTACGATTAGGTAACGTATGAAGGATATAAATCTGAAATCATAAACTGCTTTTAACTAATATACGAACAAATTACGGTAAGAAAACAATATTGTTTGAGGGTGTCCAATACTACAATAAATTACCTAACAAAATAAAAGAATGTAATCACATTAACTCATTCAAATCCAAGCTAAAGGAATACGTGTGCACATTGTAACTAAAACTAGGTACCTACTTATATTACGAATAATTTTATGTTTTGTTTGATACCGACGCGCCAGAGGCACCACGATGTTAGTATTTATTAAGTATCTTTTGTATTTAATTATAAGTGAACATTAATGTTTGTATGAGAATTAATGTCTTTAAACCTAAAACTAAGCCATTCTGGATTAGTATTAGTTGCCTCACTTTGCATACGAGGACACGGCTTCTAGGCTATTATTCTAAGACTAATACCAAATATTAAGGTCTGGAGCTGAACTCTACTTCTGCATCTTTTGGATGGAGCGGAGTTATTTGCCTTTTCCTATGCATAAATTACGAAAGCGAGCGAGCGCGAAGTGTCTCCGTTTTAGCGTAGCCAAAAATGCGTTCACATGTCCGGCCTCCGGATGTTCTCCTCTACAGGTCGCATTTTTCTACCGATTTTCGTGAAGTTTTGTGAGCAGGCTCGTTAATTACTTACTAACTTAATTTTTTTTTGTTTATTCAGATATTTGAAAATTTAAATTGCTGAGATCTGAGGGTTGAGAAACGTAAAAACCATATATCAGCCATTTCGTAAATTGTTCAAAAGTATCACAAATAACAGATCAAAATGTCAAGTTCAAAATGTCTACAGTACAGCTCACAGAGCTCAAAGGAAATAACTTTACACCACGTTTTATATTAAGGAGGCTATGGTTTACTTTGATTGTACAAAAGTAAGTTTTCAGACATCATTCCCGGACGATGCACCCGCGGTTGCGGGCTGATGCCTTCATTGCAACCAGAACGCATGACGAGGACAATGGCGGGATGTAACCTTCGCTGTTGTGCGCGAAAATGAGCCTCGTTAGTTTGAAATTGGAGCAATTTTGACGTTTGACGTGCATTCAATGGAGATTGTTTGTAAGGCAACTTTCGCATGTCATTCTTAAGGCCACCTTTTGTTTACTTAGAATAAACTCGTTTGTTCATTAAAGCTTATTTATCATTATCACTATTCAGTGTTATTTTTTTTCATTTTACCATTTATTTGTGGATAACGTGGTTGTTTACAAAAGTTTGTTGTTCCTAATAAAATAAAATAAATAAATAAATTTCAGGCATCATTGGCCTAATACATTAAATACCTTATAGACTAACATAATAGAAAAAAAACAATCTTATAATTACACTATTTATCACGTATTGGCGGAGACGTGTTGCGCAACGCAGTGTCCGGTAACCGGCCGCGGAATCGACGGAATAGGACACCCTTCGGCCAAAAATCTTCATTCATGAAGGTCCTCAGATGTTCGGTTGGTGCCCTCACCACAAATGAGTTGAAGTTCACATTGTGGCGAGACTCCAACCGTTGGACCCTCAGAGTATATTTGGACTTGACTTGACCTCGAGTGGCAGAGCTGAAGCTTTATAAATGTTATATGAAAGATGATTTAATGAAGTCTCTATAAGATAATAGCAAATAGTAAAACGAAGGCTAGTAAAATTTTATCATGCAATCACTAATATAAAATTATCTAATAAAAGCTACTTCTAGATTAGAATCAGGAAAATGAGTTATGAGCAACCACTGGAAAAGATAACCCCCATAAAAAGCATTACGAAAATGATAGCGTTCATGGATAGGTATATTGTATGCAAATACTTAGTCACGGCTTATAAGCAGTAACTAATTTGGAGTAGAAGATGACATAACACTAACACAAGTTGCGCACGCGCCGCCCACCGCCTGATAGCCTTTGTTGATGCAACAAAATGAAGGTAGAAGTTCATGCTCTCTGATGAGAACAAAATTGCATAAGTAGCCTTAATACTTGTACTATTATGTATTCTGTGCCTTAATGGAGATGGCGACGGATACTATGGAGGTGTTACATTTATTGGGAAACATTAAATAATAGAAACCAACAAGCCTTACGCGCATTTTGTGAATGTTCACCACGCAGAAGCGGCGGAATTCGTTAAACCAACTATATATTTCCTTAACCACAACCACAACTATAATTTATTCTGTGGTTTACGTGGTTATTACTTATTTATAGCTAATGAGAGATTTGACTGTCACTAATAGCATGGACGATAGAAACAAACAAAATCAGGCAAATTCAGTACAAATATAAGTCTAGGTATAGATAGGACAAACAAACGTAACTGGAAGTGGAAACTCACCCGTTAGTAAGGTATACCACAGAATATATAATAGTACTTAGTTATACCAAGGTCGAAAGTGTCCGCGCGGCTGGACAAGGACGGAAAATGTTTAATTGCATTTTATCATGTTTCGAGGTGTGGAGACATTTTCCGGGTCAGCGGTGATCATGAAACAAATCTATAACGAACCGTTTTAACTCTATTAACTATGCTATTTTGCAAACCCTTCTAAAACAGGTATTGGACTGTAGTTTTGCGAATTTTGGAATATTCTAGTCTTCCATTTTGGATAAACTTTAAGGAAAACTGACTCTACAATCCTTAATGGCATGTTATGTTCACAAATGAGTATGACCATAGTAGAATATGACTTATGGGTGACTAAGGTTTTGTCATACATGATTTTTGCTTCCAAACTCTACCTCCATGTTGAATTGATGTGGTACATTTTACATATTGTACCTTTGGCGTACCTATTGTACATCAAAGATCAAAGAGAAGGTGAACGTCCGTAGTGTCTTATCAAGAAACAAAGGAACTGGCTTTGGACAGAAACGAGTGGAGGAAGCTACACAGACAAGAGCGCGGCTCTTAAGTTGAGAAGAAGACACATTTTGCGAATTGTATATTATGCATGCTATTAAGGAGAATTAAATTATATTGCCACACTTCAAAATCAGAATCAGAATATTTATTTGCACAATATTGTGTACATTACATTGAGATTGGTGACAATGTTTTTAATAAAGATTCGATTTTATCAATCATAATTTACGACTACCAACGACTACGACACATGTAGGAATTTGTAAGATAATTTTTAACTTTGTTTCTTTCTAAGACACAGCGGTAGAATTTTTCATACTTCATCTAACTAAAACGTTTGCTCCACGGCTTGTGGACGATTTTCATTAACGAAAGGGCAAATAGGACAAACGGCCACGTTCCTTCCCAAGCGTGGAATCCAAATTTACAGCAAAGTGTTAATTCATAGTTTCAAAGCTAAACATTTCAAGGGCCCAGTTCTAATTTAACCTCTACGTGTAACGAGATAGAACCGAAATATACATCTGTAGGATTATAATTTACCGAATTGGTCAGCGACCTTGCATTCAGTCTGAAGGTACTAATCTAGTTTGCTGGGGTTACCTAAACAAACAAGAGATGCTTTAGCTACAAAGCAACTGTGAATTTGGAATGTAAATGCATTCGCAAGGACGACCGTTAGGGAAATAATGATGTTAGACGTGGAAGCACGAACTAATTTAAGTTACAGATGTGTATAGATTTGCGTTCACGACGAACTTAAATAATGATAATGACAAGCCGTGAGAACATTAGCGATGAGTTCTATTCTATGCAGAACGATCAATTTGATTTCTTTTATGACTTTGTAACTAGTTTCTTAGAGGCGGCCCTCATAAGAAAATTCTGCATATTCCAAACCCTATTATTGTGCTTTATATTGAAAAATTCACAGATTTTTTTACTCTTCTTATATCTTCTTCTTAGATCTTTTAACACTATTACCATGACTATCGGTCAAAAATCATAGAAACTACATCACTTTTTATGTACGGAAACACCCGTTTTTCTACAATTCCAAATCTAAAGGGACCACCTACCAGGTCACAGATTTTCAAAAGTTTTTAGCCATTTTGTAGCCAAACTAATAACTTGTAACTAGGAGTCTACACAAACGTCCCCCAAAAAACCCGAATTTACCCGAATTTTGCATAATTCCAAAAAAAGTTACCCGTAGATTTTCAAAATTCAAACGTTCACAGTTCACACGTGTCTCGATAAATTCCGATAGGCGATTTGCACCTGATAACCATTTTCAATGGTAAAACGATATCGTTAATTTCAAAATCTAGTACATACACCAAACGCGCAAGAGTACATTAGTATCTAAGTTGACATAAACATTATAACGGTAATATAAATAAAACAAGCAATAGTGCGATAGTAGGTAGTGAATGTTTACTATTTTCAAGATACGTTGCATCGCAAATCATATACAGGTAAAAAACAATAGACTTTTTATTATACCTACTTACCCGAATCGGCTTTCAAAACAAGCTAAATTTTTAATGTGCCTAGCCTACAACAATAGTATTGACGTAATTGATAGTTCAATTTTAATATAAATAGTTCCATTACCAAACATCTACACCGCCGAATATTTTAACCCTCTGGAGAAAACTCTCATAAATTGTTCCAGATATTCCTGATATTTCGGTGTTCAAATCGTAGTAGGATTTCTGACGGACTTCCACACTACGATTTGCGTTACTTGTGTGAGAGCAAGAAACTATTGTATACCTTCGTTTTCTCTCTGGGGGCCAGTTTGGGGTTCGTTTTCCAAGCTAGTTCGACTACTGTGAAAATTGTTCTTACAAACTGTAAATTTTTTCCGTGAACAACAGTACAACTATATAGTAAGTTGATTGCATCATTATAGATGACATGTGACAGTTCAAGAGATATTTAAGTATCTGAAGAATATTATATGAGTGTAAGTACATACAATGATAATCGATACAAGAAAAAGTCATCAACATAAAGAGTCATGCATCTATGGTTGATAGATAAAAACTTTGAATGCATGCATGCTGGGACAACGGTTTACATGGATAAACTAATCGTTTAACTTAGAGCAAGGGATCAGAAACCAAAATAGGACCTAAATTAATAAGACACTTTTTAAGTTTTTATTCTCAAATTGACAGAGTTATTTGACACCTTTATATAGGTATGTAAAGTCCTGAGATTACTTTAATGGTGAGTGAGTGAGTACACAATTATGTAGGCCCTTTAACAATTCAAGGGCGCCACCAATTGTGGTTTCCTGTGATAAAGTCTGGCGGTGGTCAATGTCAGGCATTGTCTGCTGGTAAAAGTCGGCCGACCCTGAGGAACAACAAAAACTCAAAAAAATCGTAATGGACAAGATAACGTATTGTGGTAGCTGGTCTTAGCGCCAATGACCTTACTTTTTATAAGCATTCTTCAACTACATACAATTTTCCAATGATATTAAACGTAAAGATAGGTTATGCGCCAACATCATTGCTATTTAAAACAGCGTAAAGGTACTATAGATACACACATTGGCCGCTGCGTGCGCATTGGCTGCCAATTGACAGCGCGTCAGCTGTCTCCTTCACTCCCACACGCAAAGCAGACAGCTCGCTCTTTTTACAATATGGCCGAATAAAGTAATAGAAAATACATATTTTTATTAAATACAGTACTTACGTGTGAAATAAAGCATTTTTCCGATCTCTGACCGTTGCTGTATAATTTGTACATCGTCTAAAGATGCAAGTAGACATTTTTTTTGGTATTTCACAATTTTATTGCGTCTGATTGACGAGAGCCGCGTGTGTTACCGTGTCGCGAGAGTGTGCCTGACTAATTGAAAGTCGGGCAATTACCTGACTTTCGTCTTGCCATTGTGAAGCGCGGGTAACCTATCTTTACATTTAATATCATTGCAATTTTCTACTTATAATTATTGGGAAATCAATAAAAAAAATACATTTACAAGGTATGAGCTGTCGGTTCATAATAAATAACTTCAAAAGGATCTATAATAAGTTAAAATTATTTAATGTAACTAGTGTTAATGGTCTCTCGCATCTGAAAAAATACCTAATAATAAAGTCGTTCAATTTGTTATTCCAAAGTACCTATAGGTTTTCTACGATCTGAGAAAACGTGTGTTTTGTAAGTGAATTTAAGACCTTGCTCCTGTTTTCCTATGCCTTCAGATATTTTGGAGTTAAATTTTAGCCATGAGCCGTTTACAGGAAATAAAGATATAAATTCTTAAAAAAGGTAAAATAATTATTATGAATACTATCAATACATTATAATCTTTATATCCATCGATATTGATACAATTTCTTATGTTGATGGCTTGCTAATCGATGAAAAAAGAAGCGGAAACAAACTATTTGCTAGTAAATAAAAAGGCAGATTTTAATCAGTGAATACAACAGTTTAGCATTATATTTGGCATCGGTTCAACGCACTTTCATTCATCTGTGCTGTGCGGTGTCAACGACATTGTAAATGAAACGTGTGGGTATGTTGGTGATGATACATCTCATTACGCATCTAATTAAATCTTATTAAACACGATTCTTCAATTAAATCTAAATCGATAGGAATTAATAATATATTTATAATTTTTGATAAGTAATTTAGTTTGCTTTCAGTATGTTATATTAGATAAGCGATAGAAGACGCTGCACTGCAATATAATTCAATGGTAATAAGTCAGATTTTTTCCTTAACTTTTATGACATAATATTTAAGGCTGAAAAAAATTCTCACCCATGGTATTCTCGCTTCCCTGGCTATTTTATTTTATTTTTTTATTTATAAATCTTTATTGTACAAGTAAGGCACAAATGGCGGACTTAATGCTATTTCGTCCAAAACCTCACTTCAAACAATTTTTATGACAGTATTCAAGACTTAAACACGCTGTTGGCCGTCCATCATTAGCGAACTAAAAAGCTTGACTATTTAAGTGTTGCTTTTTTTGTTCTCAAATTGATGATTGAAGATAAAATGCAAACAAAAGCAAACTAGTAACATAACTTATCACATTCTAAGGTTGTAGAAGGTTTTAGTGTTGGTGTAGCTTGGAAGGAAGCGAGACCAGCACACACAGCCAACGCTAAAATAGCTCATTCTCTTTTAGATTTTGTTCGAGATCTACTTTTTTATAAATACTTGAACACTAATCCTTTTTCCAGATCATTGGACAGGTCATCTACCTTTGTATCTAATAAAGTTTTCTAGGAATAAAATGCCATTATTTTGAATTACGAGTTACGGGTAAATGAAAACGAACTTGGCAAATATTCAACTATATTTCACACCATCATCTTCGCTGTATTGAAAACACCGATACGAATTTATAATAAAAAAAGTTTAGGACCGACCGGTTTCACCATTTTCTCAAGAGCCAATAACCTCCAACCGTATCGTCAAGGAATATGGCTTTGGTTTAATTTTAAGTTCATGTGAGAGCCTGCGGTACTCAGGAGTTAGGTAAGAATGTTAATGCCGATTGAAAAGATACTACCTACTGTCTCATCTTTTTATGTGGGTGCTATTTGAATAAAGGTAGCATTGAATAAAACACACTTGACAGATTTAGGACATGTACCAACATACGAGCACAAAGCAACGCCACCACCGGTGCGTAAATTTGGCGGAAATTGCTTTGACGAAATGATACTGAATAATGTAAATCCTTTTAATACTACTCTTAAAGGAATATTTCAGTCTGGCAATAACGTACCGCCTCATCGTATGTACATAATGTCGTTAGGAAATGAATGTTTGAATAAATGATAGGGCTTTTGAATTTTGTAATTAATGAGACTTCGATAGAACAGAATTTTGTTTTTGTTGTCCCTTTGATTTTGCAATCAGATATCGAAATTTGAATGAAACTGTTGGAAATTGTAATCATGGCAGTGCGTTTATTGTGGTGCGCAAACGCAGAAAGTTTATTTGAAACGCGATATGTGTGCCGCATGCCGGATTATGCGGCAGTTTGATTCGATATGGTTTTACTTTTTCATTTCGTCCTATCGACAGTGGTTATTGTTTAAGAAATAAACGGTTTTTAGTTGTTTGTAGCTAAGTTTTCTATGGATTTTCTATTTCCTATGGATTTGACATAAAAAATAATCATCAACTCGGGCTGCTCAACTACAAAACCACATTTTTTAAATTTTTTAACAATTTGACTACTTATAGATAAAGCAATTTGATTCAAGTACCTACTTACTTATATTACAAATTTAAAACCTTTTGAATTCAAATTACCACAAATCGGCCCAGTAGTTTCCGAGGAAAATGGTAACAGACATACATACAAACAAACAATCTTTAACTCCAAACTACCGCTACGTACATTGTGCCCAAACGCATATACCGCCTCCGTTGCGTTCCGCCCGTTCGTGTGTAAAAAGCTTAAAAGAATCGATGCCATAATGGCGTTTTGAATATGTTCCCATTACCACAAAGTACTTAGATTTTGTGCCATTACTGAACATGGTCATCACAAGCAGAACCCAAGGTTTTACCAGCATTAGCCAATTAAGTTGACGTTACACAATTCTGTGATTTATTTTTGTTGCGAGTTGCGTGAACAGTTAGCGTCGAGAACAAAAGCGTACAAAATAATTGAAAAGGGTGTGAAGGGACGTGGATATTAATGGCAACGGTTGCAATTAAATATGATTCATGAACGCAAGTTATTAAAACGAAGCTTTTCATGTATTTGGTATATTTAGGAAAATTCCACATTCGGGAAATTTAAGGAAGCCTTCGGAAATATTTTAACCAAAATTGGGATGTAAACCCAGTTTCCTCTAAAGAAGCCAAACTTTCTATAGTCGGAATTTTAGAAATAGATCGCCTACAACAAAGATTAGATGATCGCTCTAGCTAGCAGCTAGACTCATCGATCAAACAAGACCTGACGAGAAAACATAGGTAGTGAATACTACCTAGTATAGGTTAGGTACCAATATTTATTATGTGATAAGACTACGTTCAGAGAATTCGGCTTTAGATAGAAATCCAGTAGAATTAGAAATAGATCCTTAGATCGACTACATTATGAAATAGCTTAGTTTTTAACATTTTAGTTGTAGGTACCTATTTGTATATCAATTGAAAATGTGGTCGCAAATACATTTCAGTCGGCTCACAAATTGTATCCTGGCCATGGCAATAGTTTTTTACCAATGAGTTACATACAGCGGAAAGCTCCTTTGATTTGTGGAGGCCAAAATTACCTAGAGGGTTTCTAACGTTGACCTGTGTGGGTTTGATTAGATTAGACCACAGACAGATCACCCCTGTAGGATCAGACGTACACATACACACTTGTACTATTATGCATTCTGTAATAGTACACACTAAGAAAAATTCAAATTTCTACAGCGAATATTTTACTTTCTTCTCTCTTCTGTAACGAAGTTTAGTTGCTTTCAGATTCGGCAACGAGTGAAACTTAATAAACCAATTAACTGCTTGATCGCATGCTAGTTGATCTTCGCAAAAACATACCATTTCAGACGAAAATATCGGTTGTACTTTCAGCTGTACTTGTGAGCTCGTAAATTTTGCCGTACCTATTGTTAGGTACCGCTTTTGTTTGCGTGTTAAAGATATTTCACGTTAAGAGGGGTGATTTATGTGTTTTTTGGCCTTCTCAGTTCGTAGAATAGGGTGGAGTTGCGTCATGTCATGTCGCTTCGCTTTATGCCCTGTAGTTGAAAAGGTTAGCAGTTAGCACGCCTAATTTGGCGATCATATCTCCAAGTTACACAAGCGTTGTTTCAAATACCTACATAGAAAATCATCTAGAGTGTTACTTTATAACAACTACTACTGCGCACGATGTGGTGGTTTTTGACTTTTTGGATTTTAATACTTTGAGTATCGTAGCGTAGACGTATTCAATCGTAATAGCATCGATTGACAATACACATCGTTTTCTATTGTCATCGGTTTCGGAGTTATGTATTCTGTTGTGATTATTTACTCATTTCAGGTTACGGATAAAAAAAATACCGTTTATTTATTTGACACCCACTTACAAAAAAATGTGAAATTTGTTTAAAAGCACATCGCGTTGGCCTTTACCTAATTTTTTCGATCATTTAAATTGAATGCTTGGATTGCGACTCTTTTCGTAATATTTGTCGCCAAGGACATACCTACGCCAAATTGCTCGAACGTAGCACAAATATACTTAAAACTTATTTAGTAAAGACAATTGTTATTTCTCATGGTACAAATTTTACACGTTAAAATTGGAGGTTGCATCTCCTTCTCTGGAATGGAACGCATTGTTACCTCTAATTAAGAAGTTGTGGAGACAACAATGAATTTGGTATCATTACAATAGGCCTTTTAAGTAAAATTGTAAAGGAACGCTACGGAATATGTCAAGGATCTAGGTTAAGTGGATATATGATAACGCCTACCTACTAGTTCTGTAATGCAAGTTGTTCATACAATAGATTAACAACTCTGTAAAAATTTTCGTGCAATTACCGGAACCACCTCTGATTCTAACAATTCTTTCACCCTATTGACATTATTAATGATGGCAAAATATAGCATACGACATTTTTTTATAGGATAATCTTCAAAAATATTAAAGAATTTGTTGAAGCAGTTATTCAACAATTCCTTAACACTATGCTGTCAATTTACTTGCCTGATTAACATTAAAAACCTCTAAATCCAGGTACCTTTACCCAACTTTTGTTAATTATTGTGATGGAAAATGACCTCAATTTAAATGCTGAGGTCATTTTTAAATATTTGACGACTTTATGAATTATACAGGGAGAAAAAAAAGCCCATAGTGAGATTCTTGCCGGTTCTTCTCGTAACTAAGGGTTCCTATTGTAGACTTTACTACGGAACCCTAAAAAAGAAATTCTGTTTCGAAATTATTATTTCGGTAGATTTCCTATGTTTTTCAAATATTAAGGATAATAATTAATAACTGATAAAGAATGTATAACTAACTAGAAAACACTAAACAACAAAACAATACCTACTGGTTAGTGTTTTCTCATAATTTTACTATTTTGCACTAAAACTACAATAAAAACAATCTTACATTGAATTCATTGCCATTTTAAGCGATACAATTTAGTCAACAAAAGATAATGACATGATCTAGTAAATGTTCAATAAATTGCTTCCATACAAATGGTACGTTAACATCAAGTTCATTAAATTGTCGTAAACTACTGCACGCGATTGTCTTTACTACATCGACAATATTATGCACGTTTAATTTAGTTTGGATGTATGTTGCAAACATGAATTGTTTTAACAAATTGAACATTGGCAGAGGAAAACACAAAGACACTAAAAATAATGTTTACAAATAAGCTAAGAAAGATAAGTTAGAAGTAGCTAATTATTCCCTCTAAACAAAATTGTAAAGTTTTATTTCTAAAATTAAAATTACCTGTACGAAATATAACTTCCTTTCGAAGAGCAATATCTGTGTGGTCCTTTATAGAACAAATTGTCTCACAAAACAAAACAATTTTATTTCAAGTTAAAATCCAATCCATTCAATGTGGCGCACCACGGCAAAAACGTACTAGGGGCACATGAAACACGTAGAGGCAGTGCGGCAGAATCGCGCGCCAAACCGCGACTGCCTGACAACCACGCACGACCGCTGTTGCCAGAGACAGGTTTACGTGCGACATTCGCCACCCACGAACGAACAAACTACTAAAACATTTCCATTGCTACCCCGATAAAGTAGTAGCCGAAGTCATACCTACAAAGCCATCAATGAAAGAATCGTTATCAAATCATTCATCTTTCATCTGAACAAGTAGCGGAAAGCAAATAGCTTTAATTATAATATAACCAATCGATTGGCAAACATTATAAAAGGCTCAGGAAATGTGCAGTTGCGCAAATTAGAGTAATAGTGTATTCGGTAGGTATTATGTTTATGTAAGCTAAAAAAGATTAAAGCAAACAAATAAGGAACTACGAAATATCTCGTGTGGCAAACCGGCAGTGAATGCAAATAAGATGAGGCTTCATAAATACAAAAAAATATTTACTTTAATGGTGCTTTGTGCTTTTACGGAAAAAGGAAACTTTTATGATAGAGTTTTTATTTGGTATAAAAGAAATGCAACCATAAATTGGCCCAGTGTCGCGAAGTTTTGGCGCTAACTCAATGCGGTGTCCGTGACCTCGCTCGCCACAGACAGCCTTCGATATTTTATGCTTGCCTGGTACAAACGGAGGCTCTGACTGAACTGAGCCGTGAAAAGAGAGCTTTTGCTACCTAAGCATTATAACATGTGTTATTTGATCAACAATAAAGTTACGAGGAGCTTATTGATGTTAGTCAGTGTAACTTCTCACGTCAGCTTTTTTAGAACCTTTAGTTCTTTTATTAACATTTTTCCTATTTTTTGTCTGCCTCAGCTAGGGTTGCCAACCGTACTATAATATATAGTATTGTACTATATTTCGGGTCTGCGTACTGTATACTGTTGAAGAAATATATAGTACGCAAAAATACTATATATTTTCAATATAGGACGCTAAGAAACAAATCTTATTTTTTTTAGATTTGTGATCGTGCATTGCTTGACTGATTCGATAGCGTAGCGTGTAGTGTAGTGTATTGTTTTATTGTTATTAGTTACACGGGCGGTGCCCAATTACATAACTAACATAGTTAACTTACATAATTATGCAAACAAATACTAACAATATACATATTATAATGAGATATGTATGAAAGACTACACAATCTACAAAATTTAGGTTATAGTAAACAATTAAAAAGGACAACCACTTTCACAGAATGACAAACATTTAGTCATAATAGTTCCCCAACTATCTGCGAATACGTCGCAGTCAGGTTGCTGACACAGGAGTGCATTGAGCCCCGCCTGCATCTGACAGACAGGCGAGTGGTTATACGCGACAGTCCGGCCCGAGGGGGGCGCGAACAGGCGGCGCTGCCGACAAGTGCGGCGCCGAACATAGTGGTCTGGTACATACAGGCGCAGAAGTTGCTCCTGCAGCTCAGGGCACTGGACTCTGCCGTGCAAGATCCTCACTGCTGCCAGGATTAGGTCCTTGTGACGCCTCACCTCCAACGAACACATACCGAGCATACCCAATAGAAATTTTGTGGGATACAGAAATGGGTAATAGCCGAATACCCTCTTGTATAGGTACCTCAAGAAGGCCTTTTGTACTTTTTCGACCATTACCTTATATTTCGCTTCGTGTGGATTCCACACACATGAACTCGTTTCTAGTTTGCTTCTTATCAGTGTCATGTAAAGAAGTTTCATGACATGAGGATTTTTAAAGTCATGCAAATTACGAAGTGCGAAACCCAAACGACGGAAACAATCTTTTGTGATCTCGATGATGTGTTGGTTAAAGGTTAAGCTAGGGTCAAATGTGACACCGAGATCCCTCATAGTTGATGTGCGAGAGATATCGTTGCCACACAGCTTATATTTAAAAGATACGGATGCGTGCTTCCTAGTAAAGGACATTACAAAACACTTCGAGAGATTCAGTTCCATTCTGTTGCATTTGTTCCACTCAGTTAGCGCATCTATGTCTTGCTGTATGCGGTGACAGTCATTTTCGTTTGAGACCTCCATATAAATTTTGAGGTCATCAGCATATAGGAGACACTTTGCATGTTGGATGACACCGGCGACGTCATTAATGAAGAGAAGGAAGAGCAAAGGTCCTAATATCGAGCCCTGATTCACGCCAGAAGTAGTTGCATAAGGTTCTGAGACATAGCAGCCGTACCTAACATATTGGCGCCGATCTGCGAGGTAACTTTTCAATATCGGTATATCGTATCTGAGTTCTGAACGTATCTGTCTTATTGCATTCCGAACTTGTCAATGTGCAAAAAAATGCAAAAATTGAAAAAATATAGTTTTTATAAAAATAAATAGGTAAGTAAGTAAAAAAATATATTTGCCTAATAATACTATATTTTTTTAAGTGTACTTACTTAAGTACTATATTTTTTATAGCTTAATTTGAAAAATACTATATTTCGCCAAAGACATGTTGGCAACCCTAGCCTCAGCCCTCAGAGTTCTCAGGTCGTAAATCGTGACGGTTAATTTTAGTATCATAGCTTTAAGTTTCACTAAATAAAATGACCCTTAACTTACTAAGGGCTGATTTTTCAATGCCTA
This sequence comes from Agriphila straminella, assembly GCA_950108535.1. Classification (NCBI taxonomy): domain Eukaryota; kingdom Metazoa; phylum Arthropoda; class Insecta; order Lepidoptera; family Crambidae; genus Agriphila; species Agriphila straminella. The sequence continues at coordinate 3,207,313 of OX467306.1, read as the reverse complement.
GATAGAGCTTTATCCGTTTGATAGCGTATTATACTGCCAAATTAAAAAAGGCTTGTCATTCATTTGACTGTCACATTTTTCAATGACTTTTATTAGATTTGGTTAATATTTAAACTGACTGATATCTGTTATCTGAGGATTGAAAAACCAGCCCTAAGTAGCCTAGCCATAGCCATAAAGTAAAAACAATAGTTAAGTATCACGACTTCATTGAAAAATTGGTTTTGGAGTTTAAGTAGGTATTCATTTTCTGGTAATTTAGATGGAATTTTATCAATACTTACCCGTATATTATTTACTCAGTTTGAACATTAATGACTCAGATCGATTTATGGTAAAGGAGTGTTGTATCATCAGCTGGTTTGATTTAATAATTGGTCGTTTTATTGGTGCTCAAGTTTTGTATAGTGGTGTTCTGGCATATTGGTGTTCGGTCATGCTCTCTTTAATAATTTCTGCGGTGGTGTCGTGTGGGGCGGGTCGTTACTTTCCCTCAAATATGGTTGAGCGAAGCGATGGCTGGTCCACGCGTCATGCTCGTGAACGGGTGCTGCCAGTGGGAATGGGTCTGCTTCTGAGTACCTATCTTAACGCATATTGAATTGTAAGAATTGCGTTTTTTTTATTATTATTTTTTATGTCTTGTATCAAGTGTTTTTTGGTAAATTTTGCCTACTTAGGCGCACTTTCGAGTAGCAGACAGAGTGATTACTGATTTCTCGACTAGTTGAAAGTTATTTACTCTCACAATTACCTATCCGATATGTAGTAGGTATTTAATTTCAACCTACCTACCCATTGTGTGCAAACTTTTGTTAATTTTTGTGATGGAAAATGACCTCACTTTAAATGTGGAGCTCATTTTTTAATGTTGACGACTCTGTATGAAATATACAAGGTGAAAAAAGCAGCCCTTGACGAGTTTCTTGTCGGTTCTTCTCGTTACAAGGTCTCCCGCTCAGGGTTTGCGAACCGATGGCGTAGCTTCTTTGACATTCACAAGTGCTTGTGCAACAGCCTAGACTGAATAAATTATTTTGAATTTTTTGAATTTTATTAATTATAACCTTATTGTTTTTGCATTTTATAGTAAATAAATTCTTATTACTTTATTAAAATCATAATATTTCAATAATCACTAAATAGCAGTGGTGAAGGGTCCATACAAGCCGATTCCCGCCGGCTTACCTTTTAGAACACCACCGATCCACTATGCAGATCATAACATTTTTCTAGATCGGCATAGGTACCTTGGCCATAATTTCACCCCTCGCCACTGCTAAATAGTGTAAAACAAAGTCGCTATTCGTATCTTTCTGTTTGTTCGCTTAGTTTTCTAAGCTACCTACTCAACCGGATTTTGAAAGAAAGAAAGAAAAGAAAGAAAATACATTTATTTTGAACAACACACAACGATACACAACATTACAAAGACAATACAAAAACTAAAACACATCAAAGGCTAATTAACAATAACATTGCGCATCGTCGCATGATGTTTTTGATGCAGTTTTTGCTATCATTTAGATCAGGGGTGCCCATACGTTTTCTTAAACGTACCTACATTGGGTGCATAATCTGTCAAATGTGTTACTCTAGGCGATCGACCTTAAAACCTCTCGCGATCGATCGTTTGGGCACCTCTGATAGATAATAATAACATTTCTTCCGGAAGGTTTATGTGTAAGTATAATACACTGGCGAAGGCGGGTCGCTAGTTATCTACCTACATACTTAAGTTAGAGGTAGGTATTATGGTTATTATGACATGATATTTCAAAAACTATCTAAAGCATATCTACTTTGCGTTTTTTTTCTTATTAGTTAATAAAATTTCTTTTTAAATGGCTAAAATATGTCTTTTTCTTTAAATTTCGAAAACCTGACTCCACAAAAAATTCTGAATAATAATCGAACCGGCTTACAAAGTTTCACGAGAAGCGACCTCAACAAACGGACAGACATACGAAAGCATTTTGCCCAAGCTCAAACGGAGAAGCTGCGCTCGCGCTTCACGCTTGAAATGCAATCGTGGGTAAAACACGTGATTCAAAAGTCGGCATATTATATACGGGCATAAGTACTAATAAAGTCATGCTCATGCAGCCGTAACGAAACGGTATCAAATACAATAAATGTATAGGTAGGTAGGCTACCTATACTTGGTTTTGTTCCTCTACAGATTCATTCCAGGAAGAAGAAGGAATCCATGGAAGAATAAATGTCTTCTTCTCCATCCTCAGCCATCCTATATTTATTTATTTTTAAGATATACGTAGACCACGTTAACACATAGGAAGTTAATTATGCTTAAAAAATCTTTTTGTATATGATTCGAATAACGTACGTAATAGTTATAATTATTTTTTTTAAATTATATATTTACTTCCAAACTTCCAATGGATATATCCGCCTTTTTGAACGACTCGGACACGATTTTAGTAAAAAAAAGCGTGAAAATATTACCTCGAAGGCTGAACAATGCGCTCGAATATTTAAATAATTTAATGGCCGGTTAAAAGATACGATCTAAATGACGCATAAGTACATCTGGGGCAATTTTTGCAAATGTTTAACAGGAGAAAGTCTGCGTGATGTGTGTTGGAGATGTGGCTTTTAATTTGATGGTTTTAAAAGGAAAATTCTCTATTGTTTTATAAGTGAGCCGAAAAAGAAAATAAAGACATAACAATCCCTCTTATTAAATAAGATATAATCAGAGGATGAACAGTAATCAGAAACGAAATGCAGCGAAGCTAAGCCGATATCAGCTACCTTCTGACCTAAACCTGCCAAACACAGTTTCTATGCTCTTAATTTTGAAAGCCATGATTTGGTCAAAATCAATCATTGTTAAATTAGACAAAACCAGACTAAATCTAATAAAACAACTGTTCGATTGCTTGTATCACTGTGAACACTCCTTATAAACAAAAACGCATTTAGTGATGATAATGATAAATCATTCCAAATGCCTAGTTTACAGGTATTTCAATATAAAAAAAGCTCAGATGTTTCATTGAAATGCAACTACCGTTACCGATTCACACATGGACGATTCCCAGATTTCCAGGATGATGAATTAAACATAGACGGTGCAGTTCACCGGACCGTGCAAAAGTTCCTTACCACTAATTACTAATAACAATCTACCGCTGTTCTCGACCCGTTTCGGACCGTCCGACTTCGCGTGGCACCGGATTTGACAAATAACTGTTTGTTTTGTAACATAAACTATTAAAATAGATTATCAGACTTTTATCTTTGGAGGTAATTATGATGAAATGAATCGTGTGAAAAAGCTTGTTGGTCGTTACATTACTTTAGAAGTTTAAAATGACAATATACAAGGCAAGAGTAAATTCATAATGAATGTTAGGATTGTTAGGCATTATAAGGTGTCCTAATTTTTAGTTTAGGTAAAGCGAAAAGCTGGCGACACCTATTATCACAGACCTAAGCCTAAAGCCTATTATTATGTACGTATAAATAAAGTTAAATATTATAAGACTGCCATTATGTCCATAAGATACAAATATAAAAACAAGTTAAATCCATTACAAACTCGAATGCTCGAATGTATGTATGACAAAAGTATGTTCAGAATTTGTGAGCCAAATGGAAAACGACTAGGTAACTTGAATCAGGTTACCTGATGAAATTTGGTCAGCTAATAAAGTTCCCGATCACGTCTGCTATAGACCTCTATCAGTTTGAATTCGAAACATTTGCAAAGGGAAATTCAATGAATGCCTACTTGTGTACGCAAAGTAGGAGAAATGTGAGCATTACGTCGAGATACATTGTTATTTGTCAAAATTACAACCAATAGCAAATATACTGAAGATAAGGAGTCTACGACTTTATACTGGAATCTTGATTTAAGTTAGAAGTTGCTACTATCTTTTAAGATTCTCGTCCTTATTATTTATTTATTATTTCATTACAATGCAAGTTTACCGAGACGTTCTCCAAACTCCAAAGCTGCAAGTCACAAAAATAATTATAAAAAAGTGTGAAAATTTATATTTTATCAGGGTCAGGCAGGACAGGACCAGTGGCCCTACCATGAGTTGATGCAAACTGTTTACGTTACCGTAAACTATCGGATATACTGCTCACAGTCAGTGCGAGTGAAAGAGACAAAACGATAGTTTACGGTAACGTAAACAGTTTGCATCAACTCATGGTAGGGCCACAGGACTTACCAGACACCAAGGTATTAACAGCTATGGACGGACAAGGAAAAAAATAACACTCCTATTTGAGAGCATGTGTGAAAACGTGACGACGGACGATATCGATTCTACAAATCGATTATCGACAGACCACATCGCGTGTACAAACATAGCACAAGTGAATTCATTTTAGTACTTACCTAACTAAAGTAAAAAAATAGAGACAAAACAAAACAGATAAAAATATAGGTAAGTGAGTGAGTAGTTCAAATTATAAAGCTGACCTGCGGGTCTGCCCCAAATTCAACATTTACTTTTTTAGTTTTATTTTTAGCCCTTGCTTGTTTTCATTATTAAATTTTGTAAACGAAAATTAAGCCCCGTATTTATAATAAACCGCTCTCAACGTTGAAAGTGAAGATTTTTTATTTTATTTGACCATTAGGCTTTCATCAAAAATAAAAATGTCAAGGTGTAATAATACTAACATAAGGCTGGTGTAATTTAAATGCTTAGGATAGAAAGAATGCGCTGTATTTTATGATTCGCAGAAATCGCCAAATAGAAAAAAACACGGAACATGAAATAAATAGATGTAGATATTGGATTCCATTGCCTCTGATATTCTATACCATTGTGGTATTATTGACCTGGAATTTAATCTAGGCGGTAAATTCTGCCTAGAATAACATTATGTGAACTGAGGCGTCGAAACCGGTACCGTTTGCGGATTGCTCTGATTTCTTTCACTTTTATTTGCATTTAACTTGGTTTTTAGTCTATCGCAAAAAGTCGCCATGTTTTTTTTTTAATTGAGGTATAAGACAGCTTATATAATTACTAGAAACGTTCTTCACAAATGCAGCTATTTCTGAAGATGGTAAGTAGCCAGTAGGCAATTGTTATTTGTTGTTGTCACAAAACATGGAGTACCTAGTACTTATTCATAAATAAAAATTGATAAGTAGTACTATATTATAAGGATTATTGATAAGAAGTATTGATAAGGATATTGTTATTTTATCGTAACAAATTCCTTTTTTCCATGATTTATGACGTCTCTTTATATGCTCATCTCCATCAAAATGATAAATTACGAAATTAGTTTTTTTTTTTACTTATTGGTTAAAAGTTTAGGTTCGCAATATGAAGGATTGTTAGCGACGCAACGTGAGTGATAAGTGATAGTGACACAATGTGATACAAAAGTGATTAAGTACTAATGACACAATGTGAAAACAAAGTGAAAGTGATTATCAAAGATGTTTGAGATAGATAAATTCATATTTTAAATGTTATCGATAGGTAGTTAAGACTTTGCATAAGTTCTTAAGTTCTTATTGGAATTTTAAGTAATATCATATAAGTTCTTATTGTTTGTTTTCCAATAAGTAGGATTTTGTATAAGTAATAATTATTTCCATTTAGATATTGTTTTTATGGTAAATAGCTAAGGTTTTAGTAAGTATTTTGGTTAAAAATGGGGTATACCGGCAGGGCAATACCTTAAAGAGAGAGCCCCATTTTTTGGTAGGTTATGTATACTAACGGGGCAATACCACTAAGAAAGCCCCCGAAGGTTTTTTGTAAATATCTTTTGAAATAATTAAGATATTGTTGTAAAATAGTTATTGTTCGATAAGATTTTCTTAGTTTTATCTATAGAAATTAAATTTATATTGGTTTTATCAAAGGTTTGTAAAATACAAGCGCTTATTTCGATTTAGAAAGAGATAGAGATAGTTTTGTTTAGTATTAGACAAAGACAGTTGCGTGTGAACAGGACAGACATACTGTAAGACAGAGAGGTCCGAGTTCTAGAAAGACTAGAAAGTTCTAGATTGATTTTCATGAAAATTCCAAGAAATCTGATTGGTTCCGAATTTTCCAGTATTAATTTTCGATTGATATATAAATCGGAGAGGTCGAAGTAAGCGCATGTTATATGATGTTATGTGATGTTATAATCTTCCGATAATGAAGATATTGTAAAAGGAAGAAAAGGAAGAAATAAAAGAAGAAACAGTAAATAGTGTTTCATTATAAGTGACGTCCCAGTACAAGTTTTCTCAGTTGAAAAAGTGGAACTTTCTGACCGAGTGTTTCAACCGCCTTCCTTGTCCAGCCGGCGAGAAACCTGCGAAGACTTTTAAGTGCATTTTAGTGTTTACAGTCCACTAACTAAGAGTTATCAAGTGACATTATTTGTGACGTGTGTGGTTAAGTGTGGACGATCCTTTAAGTGCTCTCGTCGTCGTCTGCCCGCCGCGCCCGCCACAATTGCTGGTCCTTCGAGCCGGATCGTGAGAATCGAGGAAGATGCCTAATACCAGGTCGGAAACAGCGAAAAGTAAGGCTACGGAGAAAACTACGGAACCATCTGTCTCAGATTGGAGTTTGAACACACCAACGGAAACTGCCACCGTGTCTACGGTAACGACAAGGTCAGCGCACACCAAGAGGATGTCACCGCAGCGCCCCCCTACTGGAGTCGAGTCACCTTCACGCCTTGAAGGAGACGTCGCTAGACCAGCCGCTCGCGCCCAAGGAGGTATGTCACCCGCTCGCCTACCGGGTAACAGCACCGCCACGCCGACGGGAAGAAGGGAAACGCGCGCCGTCGCCGGTGAAAGTGTTCAACCAAGGGACCTCACTACTCTTCCTACTACGGATCAAATGCATGAAGAAGTGATGGCTTGCATCGCAGAGATCGAAAGGAAACGGCAAGCCCGACTTGAAGAGGATGCTTATTTCGCGTCTCCTGCTCCAGTCGAGAAGAGACGAGTACGGCACGCACCAAGAGAAACCATGAAGAAGCCAGACACGCGCTCAGTAAGATCGTCGAGGAGGCGCGCCGAGGCCGAAGCCAAGATGCAGATTGCCAAGCGAGAGTTAGAAGTGGCCGTTGCTAGGTCGAAGATGGCCCAGGCGGAACTGGAGATGATTCAAGCGGACTCCGAGATGGAAGACGAAGAAGAGGAGGTATACCGGGAGCAGAACATTGAAGATTGGTTCAACCGGTCAAATCCGCAGCCGCCACCAGCACCGCCGCAACAAAGTCAAGAAAAGAAGAAGTCGGATATTGAAGTTTTGGCTCAAGCTATCACGAGTCTCTCGCAGAAGGCGTCGGAAACTACGTTGTCGAAGCAAATCATCGAGCTTCCTTTCTTCAATGGTGCAAGCGAGGAGTGGTTGGCCTTCAGGCGGTCATACAACGATACCGCCCACGCCTTCACGCCGACCCAGAATTTGGCTCGTCTACGGAGAACGTTGCAAGGAAGAGCAAGAGACGCAGTCAAGAGCCTGCTGTTCACCGCGGAAGATCCTGCTGAAGTCATGAAGGGACTGGAGGCAAGGTTCGGGAGACCGGGCGCGCTGGCGTTATCTGAACTGGAGAAGCTGAAGAGCCTGCCGCGCGTCGCCGAAAACCCTACTGAAGTATGTACCTTCGCCAGCCATGTCAGGAACTCCGTGGCTACAATCAAAGCACCGGGGAAGACAAGTTATTTAAGTTCGCCAGAAACTATGAAGGTGCTGATCGAGAAGATGCCTGCTTCGATGAAGTACAGGTGGTACATCTTCCACCGAACCAAGCGTGAAGAGGACCAGCCGGAGCTCATCACTATCAGCGAGTTTCTGGAATTAGAAGCGGACATGTGTGGTGACTTCGCTCCACCTGAAGTGTCTTGGGAGACGAAGAGGGCCCGTCCGCAATATACTCCCCAGGAGGCACCATGAAGAGACCCGTCCACGCCGTGCAAGATAGAGAAGACACTCACACCAAAGTGGAATGCCCTGAGTGCAGCGGGCAACATTGGCTTATCGAGTGCCGCAAGCTTAAGGAAGCCGACGTAAATGGAAAATGGGAAATAGCTAAGAAGAGGAAGATATGCTTCAAGTGCCTTCGCTTTAGACACGCCCGACAGAACTGCAGAGCACCAGTATGCAAGAAGTGTTCCAGGTGGCATCACACCATTCTACACTCCGACACTCCTCCTGTGAAGCAAGAAGATAAGCCAAGATGCAATGCTCTCCAGAAGGAAGAGGATCCTGTCGAAGAAGTCGTCACCTCCGTGCATACTAGTAACAACGCCAGCGACGGGAAAGCGTATTTGAAGATGGCTCCGGTGGTGCTTTATGGTCCGGGGGGCTCTATTAAGGTCTTAGCCCTACTGGATGAAGGTTCTACGGTCACACTACTGGACTCCGCCGTCGCTGAGAAGATAGGGGCCAAAGGGAAGACGGAAGCTTTGTCAATAGAAGTGGTCGGAGGAAGGAACATGAAGAAAGAAAACTCCCAAAGGGTCTCCCTCCACATCAAAGGCGTCCATCGACGAGATAAGAAGAAAATTGAAGTAAGGACCATCGATGGACTGAAGCTCTCTAAACAAGAAGTAAGCGACGCATTAGTGGAGAAATGTTCACATCTGAAGAAAATCGGAAACCAACTCATCTATGCGAAAGAAGAACCGCGACTGCTCATAGGGCAAGATAACTGGGGGCTGATCATCACGAGAAGATTAAGGAAGGGTAAAGCCTCCGAACCAGTCGCGTCACTCACCAGCCTAGGGTGGGTACTGCATGGGTGCGACGGAAGAGACACGGTTCCGGTGAAGTTCGTAAACCACGTGAGCTCCAGCGAAGATGAAACTGAAGCTCTGGTAAGAAGACACTTCGAAATAGAATCGCTGGGAGTACAGCCGCGACGTCCAAGTAACGACGCAGACAAAAGGGCGCTCGACGTCTTGGAGGAGACAACGAAGAGGACGCAAGACGGCAGGTTCGAGTCAGGGTTGCTATGGAAGAGTGAAGAAGAAACGCTGCCCAACAACTACAATCAAGCTTATAGAAGACTCATCAACACCGAAAAGAAGCTAGACAAAGATGAAGATCTGAAGAAAGCTTATGAAGAACAAATGAACCAATTGATTGTCAACGGGTACGCTGAGAAAGCACCATCAAGCTCGACTGAAGGGAGAACGTTCTACCTGCCACACTTCGCCGTCATCCATCCAGTCAAGAAGAAACCAAAAATAGTCCTCGACGCCGCCGCCAAGTTCAATGGGAAAAGTCTGAACGACGCGCTGTTACCGGGACCGGATCTGTTACAGTCACTCTTCGGCGTACTAGTAAGATTTAGAGAAAGACCAGTGGCTGTCATTGCGGACATTAAAGAAATGTTTCTTCGAATTAAAATGAAAAAAGAAGATAGAGACAGCCTGAGGTTCCTGTGGCGAGGAGACAGAAGACAAGGCAAGCCTGAAGAATATCGCATGGCATCGGTAGTCTTCGGAGCTACGTCATCACCGGCCACGGCAATCTACGTTATGAACAAGAACGCCGAAGACTTCAAGGAACAGTATCCTGCAGCAGTCAAGGCAATTGAAAGGAACCACTACATGGACGATTACCTGCAAAGCTTCAGGACGATAGAAGAAGCACGGAAGCTGGCTAAAGAAGTTAAGGAAGTACATGCTAAAGCCGGTTTCAATCTAAGAGGATGGGGCTGCAATAAACCAGAAGCACTCGAAGGGATCCAAGAGCTACTGGAAGATAAGGTCGTGGAATTGGCCGAAGAAGAGAAGACCCTTGGGCTGAGATGGTTGATAAATGAAGATAAGCTAGCCTTCAACGTCGGCCTTCGCAACACCCCATTGGAAGTACTGGAAGTAAGAAGAAAACCAACGAAAAGGGAAGTCACCAGCGCCGTCATGTCAACTTTCGATCCTATGGGATTCGCCACACCAGTCTTGATACAAGGAAAGAAGCTCATACAAGATATTTGGCGGACTAGGGTTGAATGGGACGAAGAAATCAACGATGAACAAATGACGACCTGGACCAAGTATCTGCAAGAGGTGGCCGTTCTAAGAGAACTGAAGATTCCGAGGTGTCTGTCGCCGAGTCAAGATCAAGGTCAGCTTCACATATTCAGCGATGCGAGTGAAGAAGCATACGCCGCGACAGCTTATTGGAGGACGGTCGAACCCGACGGAAGAGTCCACATCACCCTGATCGCGGGAAAGGCCCGGGTGACACCTACGAAGCCGGTATCAATTCCACGATTAGAGTTACAAGCGGCGCTATTGGCAAGCAGATTAGCAACCACCGTAGAGAACGAGACAAGCCTGAAGATCGAGAAGAAAGTGTTCTGGACGGACTCCAGCACAGTACTTCAGTGGCTCAAGTCCGACCCTCGAAAGTTCAAAGCCTTCGTCGCACATAGGCTCGCCGAGATCGAGGAATTGACAAGACCGCAAGATTGGCGTTGGGTACCGACGAAGGAAAATCCAGCAAACGACGCTACCAGGGGAACACCAAACGAATTCGACCACACCGCACGATGGTTTCGAGGTCCGCGCTTCCTATATGAAGATGAGGAATCGTGGCCAACCAGACATTTTGGAGCCTCGGACATCAAGGAAACCGGTGAAGAGAAGAAGATGCAAGTCGTCGCTACAGTGAAGATCGTCGAACCCTACTTACCTCGTCACGAAAGGTTCTCCAGCTGGAAGCGCCTGGTGCGGTGTACAGCTCGCGTACTTCAGTTCATCGAGGAACTTAAGAAACGTGCGAGCAAGAAGAAGGAAACAGTCACCGCTACTAAGAAAGATGAAAACTGGAAGCCTCAGAAGCGTGCCACCAAGAAGAAGATAATCGTTAACCAGCTTCCCGAAATAAAGAAGATGAACCTCATCCCAATCGAAGCGTCTCAGCTGAAGAGGGCTGAAGAAGAACTCATCAAGCAAAGTCAAGACGAAAGCTTCAGAGAAGAAGTTAAGTGCCTGAGAAAGGATAAGAAGATAGAAAATTCAAGCCGTCTACGAAAGCTCGACGTATACCTGAGTAAAGAAGGTATAATCAAACTAAGAAGTCGGACAAAGAAGATCCAGATCAAGGATAGAGAAGTAAATCCGGTGATACTAGACGGCAAGCACAGCATCAGTCGCCTTATCATAAGATATTACCACGAGAAGTTTCTTCATGGTAACACCGCAACGGTAGTCAACGAGATAATGCAGAAGTATTGGATCTTGGGCCTGCGTTCAAGCGTCAGAAAGGAAATTTACCAGTGCCAGTGGTGCAAGGTCAAGAAGAGTAACCCGCAAGTACCCCCACCTGGAGACTTACCATCAGAGCGCCTGAGTCACCATCAGTACCCCTTCACCAGCACAGCCGTCGACTACTTCGGGCCAATGCAGGTCACCATAGGGAGAAGAGTGGAGAAGCGCTGGGGAGTGCTGTTCACATGTCTCACCACGCGAGCGGTGCACCTTGAATTAGCAAGTTCGCTAAGCACCAGCTCCATGATCATGGCACTAAGAAGAATGGCTGCTCGCAGAGGGACTCCAAGAACGATTTTTAGTGACAACGGAACGAACTTCGTGGGTGCAAATCGAGAGCTACAGGAAGCGGCCAACCAAGAAGGTATCACCTGGAAGTTTATACCACCAGGGTGTCCAAACATGGGTGGCGCCTGGGAAAGGTTGGTAAGATCAGTGAAGACCGCATTGATGGCCGTCCTGCACACCAAGAACCCACCAGAAGAGGTACTCCACACGCTGCTCACTGAGGTGGAACACGTCGTCAACTCCCGCCCACTCACCGACGTCAGCGCAGATCCAGAAGATGAAGAAAGCCTTACGCCTAACCACTTTTTATTGGGAAGGTCATGTGGGGCCCTATCTCCAGGGGAATTTGAAGATAGCGAGCTCGTCGGGAAGGCTACCTGGCGGACAGCACAGCGACTGGCAGATCATTTTTGGAAGCGATGGGTGGCAGAGTACCTACCGACGCTGATGCCGCGAAAGATAACCGGAAAGAAAACTGAAGATCCACGTGTCGGAGACATCGTAGTCATCATGGACGCCACGTTACCCAGAAACACGTGGCCTCGCGGTGAAGTGCAACAAGTATACCCAGGGCCGGATGGAAGAGTGAGAATATTGGACGTGCGAACTCCCGGAGGTATACTTCGACGACCGACGCGACGAGTCATCGTTCTGGTCCCGGCAGCGGCGTCGCCCCCAAATAGATGAAGTGCTTCGCACTGCGGGGGGAGATTGTTAGCGACGCAACGTGAGTGATAAGTGATAGTGACACAATGTGATACAAAAGTGATTAAGTACTAATGACACAATGTGAAAACAAAGTGAAAGTGATTATCAAAGATGTTTGAGATAGATAAATTCATATTTTAAATGTTATCGATAGGTAGTTAAGACTTTGCATAAGTTCTTAAGTTCTTATTGGAATTTTAAGTAATATCATATAAGTTCTTATTGTTTGTTTTCCAATAAGTAGGATTTTGTATAAGTAATAATTATTTCCATTTAGATATTGTTTTTATGGTAAATAGCTAAGGTTTTAGTAAGTATTTTGGTTAAAAATGGGGTATACCGGCAGGGCAATACCTTAAAGAGAGAGCCCCATTTTTTGGTAGGTTATGTATACTAACGGGGCAATACCACTAAGAAAGCCCCCGAAGGTTTTTTGTAAATATCTTTTGAAATAATTAAGATATTGTTGTAAAATAGTTATTGTTCGATAAGATTTTCTTAGTTTTATCTATAGAAATTAAATTTATATTGGTTTTATCAAAGGTTTGTAAAATACAAGCGCTTATTTCGATTTAGAAAGAGATAGAGATAGTTTTGTTTAGTATTAGACAAAGACAGTTGCGTGTGAACAGGACAGACATACTGTAAGACAGAGAGGTCCGAGTTCTAGAAAGACTAGAAAGTTCTAGATTGATTTTCATGAAAATTCCAAGAAATCTGATTGGTTCCGAATTTTCCAGTATTAATTTTCGATTGATATATAAATCGGAGAGGTCGAAGTAAGCGCATGTTATATGATGTTATGTGATGTTATAATCTTCCGATAATGAAGATATTGTAAAAGGAAGAAAAGGAAGAAATAAAAGAAGAAACAGTAAATAGTGTTTCATTATAAGTGACGTCCCAGTACAAGTTTTCTCAGTTGAAAAAGTGGAACTTTCTGACCGAGTGTTTCAACCGCCTTCCTTGTCCAGCCGGCGAGAAACCTGCGAAGACTTTTAAGTGCATTTTAGTGTTTACAGTCCACTAACTAAGAGTTATCAAGTGACATTATTTGTGACGTGTGTGGTTTAGTGTGGACGATCCTTTAAGTGCTCTCGTCGTCGTCTGCCCGCCGCGCCCGCCACAAGGATTATTCATAAAAATGTTTTCTAGAATCTTGAATACCACGGTAATTTTTTTTCTAATAAACAGGTTTTACTATTACTTACACAATTCTTGCAGTGTTATGTTTTTTTGGATCTCTATCTATACTGACTGTCACACAAACATTCATTTCCGCTTTACATAATGTTCGATATGTTGGTCAAATTGATTTCATTATGTTTATCGGGAAGTAATTTAAAGTGAAGTCTTATTTGGTCATTCGGCGGTTCATTCACTACTTTATCCTGCGATATCGGCCTTTTTAGATTTCGTCAGCATAATGTTTCAGCATAACCATTTTTTTAGTCAAGTCACTGGTTTTCATAATAAGTATTTTTTCGGGTTGAATGCATGGTACTTATCTACCATATTTGGCTTTATAGGGATACTAGCTTCCGCCCGCGACTTCGTCTGCGTGGAAAGTTTTATTGCTATCCCTCGGAAACAATACTTTTTTCTGGATGAAAAGTACTTTAATGTCATTCTCTGTACCCCTGACAACGTGTATGTAAAAAAAATGTCATGATGATGGGTTCAGTAGTTAAGACAAGGCGTAACAAACAAACAAACGGACTTTCGCATTTATAATATAAATAAGGAAGTAAGGATTATCAAACAACCTGTATATTGTATAATGTCAATCAATACCCACCGTTGACCAGGTAATCATTTTTGTTTAAATACAGTATACCTAATTAAAATAACTTCAGTAAAAGTTGTAATGATTTTAACCCAAAATCCTAAAGTAATCAACGGCTAACGCATGTGTAAAGTCCGATGATTGTTTTCAACGCACTAATTGCTGTGGACGCTGAATGAAACGTGAAATGGAAAGTGAACTGTGGGAATTGTGCCACGCATTGTGTCAATGTATCAAGGCGACGTCATCATCACTGTGGTGTTACACGTGGGTTAGTTAATAAATAAACTACCCAGGAAATTGTTTATCATACTGATTTGAGAAAAAATAAACGTTTTCTCTAAAAAAGATTTTTGATAAAAAAATGCAAATATGATTCATGAAGAAGGATTTTTAAAAGTTGAAGTAGGTACTTACTGTTGAATTCAAAACGCCACGATCTGAAACAAGATAATGAAACTTTAATTGCTAATATTTTTACCAGGTACCTATACATGTAGGTACTTAAATAATACTGCTAGATCTAAATAATAGTAAAGCAGCTAACTTTATTAGTTTTAATTAAAGTACAACAGGAAACTTCTAATATAGGTTTTCGTAACGACAGCAGTTGAAGACATAAACCTAGTCGAAAGCCTTTAAAAACTCGTAAATACGGGGATTCATCAAACGCTCAAATGTTACTCAGGGGATTCAACTAAGCCAGAATCCTTCAGATTTAATTTGCAAGTCACGAGCAGAGTTGTGAGTTGTGAGGGACGGGTTTACGTGGAGTCTCGTTTTAATTGGACGTGACACAGTTTATGTTACAAAAGGGAAAAATGAGAAAAAATTCAAAGGTAAAACGTGTGGAGAGCCGTTGAAAAAGTATGTGGAAAAAGAAGAGAATAAACAAGGAACTAGGCGAGCTAAGTCTGCAAATTAAGACACATTTTTCGCTAACTGAGCACTAACATCCCTTTTTTAATTTCAATCCCTGTTTTATGTCCAGAGAATTCTCGATACAAATAGAAAATTACGAATAGATCCGTATCATATACATCTGCTATTATTAATGACCCAATTGATATTATTACCAAAGAAGAAGACGATATTAAATAATTTCAAGAGACTATGCTTTACGTAACAAAAGCTCATCGTGACCCAACGAGAATGAACTAAAACTGTTTAACTTAAAATCACGGATAGTTACGGAAGATTAAATAGTTCGTGGAATAAATGTTAAGATAGACAGATTGATAGCAAGTATAACATCACGCTTTCGCCTGCGAACGCGGGATAGAAATCACGAATTCACCATGTTTTATTGTCATGCCTCGTTATTCTAGTTCCACGGCGTGAATGGTAAATTCTGAATGTTACTCAATTTTGGAAGCTTCTGAGTTGAACCTATAATATCAATATAGTCCGTAACCTCCAACAGCTGGACTTATGGGTTTCACAAGTTCCCGATTAACTTTTCTTCTTGTTTAAAAAATGTAAAGCAATATATCTATAAAAGAAACTTATCAGGAACCTGTGATGTGAAACCAAACAATAAAACAAACAGAACAAAAGATAGAAACCCGAAAGTATGAAGTACTTAAGTACGAAGTTTATGCTAAATCCATAAGTAGGAGGATAAAATGAAGACCGCAAAGCGTCGGATCAGTTGATATTACACTCTCGTAACACGAGACGATGTTTGCGACCATAAGCGATAGACCTATTTACGTCTTTCACACTTCTGACAGTTAGAAGGGCGACAATTGAAGTGAAAGGTCTAACAATATTGGGTGTACAAGGGCAGCTTACGGGACCGACGACGTCAATGTCAAGGAGAAGTATTTAAGACTGCCAATAATAGAATTTGTGAATAAACCGATAGTGTTTGAAGAAGATTTGATGAAAATAAAACTGATTCAAAATACGTATATCGAGATAGCATTGCTTTGCTTGCTTGTCCATTTCACTCACGACGGCTAACTTCAAGTACTTTTACGCAGTAAACAGGCAGCACGTAAAATTATTGTACCTACTCGTTGTTTCACAATTTCACATCCAATGTGTCCGCAATGTGTCAAGAGCTATATAACAAAAACAGAATGTGTTTGCATAAAAAGCATAGGTAAGTAACCTTGGTACAGATCTCACAAAATCAATTTATCGGATTAAAATTACTCTCTTCCGCATTCGATACGATTTTCAATTTCAAGAATCGATACGTGGTGAAGTTATATGAATATGTGGTGAAGAATAGCAATATGAATATGAATAGCTTATTATTATTACTGATTGGGATCTGTTTCATTTGAAACGTTAAATATAATTATTATTTAAAACCAAAGCTGAACGATATATAAATGTGTAGATTCAAAAGTAAATAGTTGTTTAACTTAAGATCATAATCGAACCCATCGGATTAACAGATACATACTTATATATTAATGTTAGACCTTTAGACATCATTATTACTGTTCAGGGTATAAAATACGAACAAACCAAAGGTCCCGGTCGTGGGAACGTGTAGCTCCAGTCGTTTTTAGATGGAACGAATTGAAATGCGAGTGTAACATGTTCCACATCTTTTATTACTTTTTGAACCATAGATAAAATTTCCTTTTCAAGGATCTCGGAGGGATGACATTTAGTTTACAACTTTACACTTCGCGAGGTTGTTTTTATTGTTCTCTGCAGATTTTTTTTCGGTTTAAACTTTACCTATTTGTCAACGAACAGGAACCAAACTAATTTCCTGGTTCTGACTTCGAAATGGTCCCACGCAAAGTTTTTCACTTCGTTCTCCGGCAAATTTTAGCCCGTTGGATTAAAGGTTATTTTCTTTATTCTTGCAACGTATTCTGATGTATTAGAAAAAGGTAGGCTTGTTGACAGCCAAGTATCAGAAGTGAGGTAAGTCCACCCATGACTAATGCAAGTTAATTAACTGAGTTGCGAGTTTCTTCCGCGCTCGACTGCGCGATCTCTGGTCAAGGGCGTTCAGCAGAGTAAATACCAAAGAGAAACAAACTTAGTAGCAACCTCCTTTTGTTTTAGTTGTTAACTTAAGTGTTATACTGTGATTTAGTAAGCTGTGGCTCAGTTTTGCACGAGTGTAAAATATTCCGACTTCATTTTATGATATGAGGAAAAGAAATTAAATCTCTAACTAGAAAGTTGTCACTCATTCTATGTTTTGTTCCATGTAGTGTAGAGTAACTAGGTAGAGCATACGTTAAGCTTTACATTTAACACTTCAGTAAAGAAAGAAGAAATCGTGCGTGATTATAATAAATAAGACAAAAGATGTGATCGTTTGCAAGCAAAATATCTAAATTAATGATTTGAGTAAAACACTAATTTATAACGAATTATTTTTGTCTGCAGATAAAATGGTTTAGTAATAACGGATCACATATTATGGTGTTACGGTCAGGGAAATCCATTGCCTTAGATTTCTCAAAATTTTATTGAAATAAAGCCTATAATAAGGATATAATTTAGTTGGTTTTTCATTATTGCATCCATTTCAAATCAGAATTTGTTGATTCAAAGTTACCGAGTGAGACTAATAACATAGACAGAGCGTCGTTACTGAAATAAATTGAAAATAAACATGTCTGCGTCTTTTCCCTTATCATCCTTTTGTCAGGCTAACCTATCAGGATTCAGAATGTAGTTATTTGTTTTGAAATTTTTATTTACAACAACAAAGTTAAATGAACAAGAGATATTACTAATTTGTTGGAATCCTTAATCCTTTACCCAAAAGCAATTTCCAAATAAGTTTGGTATTAAATTATTATGTTTTACTAAAAGCTACAGAAATTGTATTTTTAACAAATAATAAAATAAATAAAAACAAATAAAATTTCAATGTGAAATAAGTTGTGCCCTTGTACAATTCTTCTGTCCATTTCTTTTCTGTTTGTAATTGTGTGTGTACAGAACAAATAAATAATAAATAATAATAATAAAAAATACTACATACTTAACTGAAAAGCCATATTTGAATCAAAGGCTTCTGAAAATGCCATACACAAACATAAGGATAGGTCGTCGCATCTGTGTCACAAAAAGTATATTGTTTGCACAGCAAAAACCAGCCATAATAGTGAATTACGCAAAACAACAGCTTGTTAGGAATAATTGCCTGCATAATTGGGTCGTTAAGAGACACGAATGACAAGTACTTTGAGTATGAGAACTTTTTATTTGAAAATCATTACTTTTCCGCTAGCGAAACAATCATATTTTGATTCTTTGTGCTGGTCCAAAAATATTCCATAATTATCTGAGTTATCATTAGTAACTAAATGTATTTCCATACCATTCTTCTCTGAGGGCAAAAGTACTATGTAATGTTTTCTTAGCAGATGCCATAATAACTATCTCTACTACTATACTCGTACTATATGCCAATTTCAGGTCCTTCCAGTGGTTTGAGCTGTGCGATGATGAATCAGTCAGTTCAGGACTTCTTTTACAATACAATTATATTAGGCCTGACATCAACACAGCTCATAAAACAGGCCTTAAAGACCTGAGGGTCTACCGTGTCAATTTACTGAATGAAGTTCAACATTATTTTGACATTCTTTACAGTAATTTTATTTATTTTTTGCCCGCTCGTTGGAAACGGGTGCAGCTAAACAGAAAGCAGCCAGCGACAAAAATAATAAATGCGGGACTTCAAATGTCAAAACATAATAAGGCTGAAGTTCATATCCATAAAGTTACGCGGTAGACGCGAGCTGGGGCCCCCAGCTGGGGGTTGTCTGCTAACGTTAACGTCAAAATCGTGTTTCAATGGTGTTTGAATGGTAATGCTTTTCGACACAGTTCTTGTTTCTGAAACCCAAAATCGAGACACTAATGTGTTTTCGTTTTGGGTTTAAGAAACGCCATGGTCTTTCGGTTTTGGGTTTAAGAAACAAAAACAGTGTCAAAGAGCATCTAGCCATTCAAACACCATAGAACACTTGACCCCCTGGTTGCGTGCCTCGTCCCATTTCCCGTCCTCATTCGCCTCGCCACGTCCCGTTTCCTCGTTAGCAGACAACATTGAATAGATCTCACAGCATAAGCCCGTGTGAGCAGCCTTATCTCCCATTATTGGCTGGATCGACGATGGCCCTGATAAAACTTATCACTCTGGGAATATTCGTGCGATACATTGTATTTAATCTCTTTACAAAACAAACGCTGGAAAACATCTGGTATCTCCTAATTCAATCATGTACAATGGTCATGTGAAAATGTAACTTGTAAAGGACCGTACACCTCATGTTACAACATGATAATATTACCTATGTATATTTCTAAGCGAGTTCTAAAAGTACTACATTTGGGGTACCTAGGTGTATTGTTTATAGAAGTGTTTTTTTGGTTACAACTTGTAACACAAACACTTTTACAAAAAGGTTCTATTTAAGTGATAAATAAAGTGCAAAATATTCTTTGAAATTATAAAACTCTATCAAGTTTTAGACTTAAATTTTCTTTGTTCAAAATCTCTTAACAAAAGCGTTTAAGCCTCCTGCCCATTTTAGAGATTTACCAACAATGAATTTTAAAGGAGTCTTGTATCAGGTGGAATCCCTAAAAGGAGTAAAAACCTCATTAAAACTTCATGGCAAGCTCTAAACAAACCGAAACAACCACACTGAGAAAAATGCCCATCATAAATGACGTGAATTCAGATTAAAATAAGATGGATTCACTTAAAGCACGGAGTATACTGATATCACCAAAAAGTACGATGATACTACTGTTGCTGATGATAACGGTATTTAAGATGACATGTCACCATACCTTTGGTAGGACGAGCATACAATATTTTTTATATTGTATGCTCGTCCTACAATATAAAAAATTGTATGCTCGTTCCTACTACTTATGGTTACTGTCATTGTACATCGAGTTATATCCTATTATTTTTCCTACTATTTCTCGATGACATCCTCTTATGTCAAAAAATATAATATTCTTTCATTATATCTCAAGTTATGTCCTATTATTTTTCGTACTATTTATTGATGACTTCCTCATATCTCCAGTTAGGTCCTAATATTTTTCCTACTATTTAGAAATTATTTCCTCATATATTCGGTTGTTTTCTACTATTTATCGGTGACTTCCTAATATCCTTAGTGAAGTCCTACTAATTAAAATACACTTTTCTCGTATTTCGGGTTAAATCCCACTATTTAGCAACGATTTCCTCATATCTCCGGTTATATCCTATTACTTTACGTGCTATTTATTATTACATCCTCTTACCTTGGGTTATCCTAGTACAGTCGCCATCAGATATACTGTAGCAGAAAAGGTGATCAAATACTTCTGAAAAGTTTAAATATCAATAAATTCCATACAAAGTGTAAACGAAGTGTATGGAATTTATTGATATTTTAAACTGTTCAGAAGTATTTGATCACCTTTTCTGCTACAGTATATCTGATGGCGCCTGTACTAAGATAACCCAAGGTAAGAGGATGTACCTAATAATAAATAGTAGGTACGTAAAGTAATAGGATATAACCGGAGATATGAGGAAATCGTTGCTAAATTGTAGCATCTTACCCAAAACACAAGAAATGTCAATTTTAATTGGTTGGACTTAACTAAGGATATGAGTCACCTTATTTGCTACAATATATCTAAAGACGACTGTACCTACTACTTCTTTCTTATCTAATTCACATTCCTAAAATACTTAAAAAAAGAGGATCGCGCATAAGTAAAAAATAACAATTTAAAGCATGTGAAATATAGAAAAAGTAATAGGTACCTTCATAACTTGGCAATATGCAATTGCATTAAAAACTTAAAGAGAACAGGAAGACACGTGTATAAAAAAAAACAGAAATAGTAATCAAGAGTAATTTTATTTATTTTTGAAAGTAACTTTAATTATTGTAATATCAATATTTCTTTTTGAAAGTAAGTAACGTTAATTTTTACAATATTATTTTTTTACTTTTATATTAGTAATTATTTATTAATAAATGTATTGTACAACAGAAAAAAAGACACCAAAAATAATGTACCTACCTATTCGCAAATTGAGCACTTAATAGTACTTACTTAATTATAATAACACAGGCTTATAAGCTTACGGTGAACTAATTCGAAAAGGACTCATTGTACTCATTATGGTGAACAACTTTTACTTTGGGCACAACATAATTCGACGAAATTCACTTAAGGTGGTACCCTGAGCGAAAGTGGTGCAGCGGTGAATTATATTTAATATTATAATTCTAATACACAATTTTAAAAATATTTATCGTGGAGATTTTAGGGCCCACAGTCTAGTATTTTTAGACGGTATCGTTACTTTCCCTCGTAGTCACTGCTAGAAGTAGATAGCAAAACTGCTAAAAGTGGCCGATTTTGACACATTTGCTATCTACTTCTACGAATGACTACGAGGGCATGTAGTGATACCTTCTAAAAATACTAGATCAAGGGCCCTAAAATCTCCACGATAATCATTATTAAAATAATTTTCTATTAATAACTTATTAAATAAAAACCTCTGAGGGCGCCACTTTCGGTCATACAACCGCCTTAAGTAGCAGCAGTTTTTTACGATTTCAGAGTTTACCCGATAGTAAAAGTTATTTAATGGATGAGTACAATGCCCCCCTTTCGGCTTAATACACCATGCTTATAATCCCGTACCTTTATGCTTATAACAATCACAGTATTTGTCAGTCAAAAATAATTTACATAGTTAAAAATAAATACCTATTTAGCATGTCACAACTTACTTACGTACCTAATTATACTCACGACACTAAGAACAATCATTAGGAAAATCCATAAAATATGCAAAATAATTTAATAAGTAAAATCATGATTCGCTTTCAATGACTTAAGATAAGAACCACCCAGCATTCTGCAAGATACTGTGGGTTACACCCACCGTCTCCTTTAAATCCTTCCAATATTTCTGCTCGTGATGTTTGCCAATCTTTCCTGGAGCGACGGGCAGGAGCCGCAGGAGGTATGTTAAATAAGCAACCGAGGAGTAATATGACAGCAATGAAATTTAGTCTCTGGTTTTGTATCTGAAAAAAAAATGCTTATTGTATATAACACTACACATTATTATTAATTTATTATTAATTTATTTTTCAAACGAGGACAGACCAGAATAATTACATAAATCCTTACCGTCACAAACTGCTAGTGTGTCTGTTATTTTTTTGCGAAGAAACTTGTGCTTTGTGGTATTCAGCTTCTGCCGGGCAGCTTTTAAATGGTGTCAGATGAAGCTTCGAAGCTGTCGAGACCGCCGGATTTTAAGCTAAAATTAAACATGTAATTTGTGATAAGAATTCAATGTTTTAGGTCCATTTCAATGGCAATAATATTATGATCATTTGATTTTTTCCTTCAAATGATAAGTACACTTTATATGAAGAGAAAATTAAAATTTACCCCAAATACATTTTTTTGTCCTCCAAAATGATATGTTTTATATAAAAAATAATTTTCTTCCCCCCCAATAAAGTGTGCACGCGCACGCGCGCAACAGAGGCTTGGCAACTTACCTTCAAAACGTTGTATATAAGTATTGAGCTAGATTCCATTATTTTAGCAAGTCATGAGTTGCTTTATCCATAAGTATTGCACTTTGCACTCACTCACATTTAAAAAAATAGTCAAATATAAATAAATTCTGTACACGCTAAAAACTGTCCTTGCGACTCTGCGACTTCGACTGACTGAATGGAAAGAATATACAAAACGAACGACAAGTCGATGATAATGAACGGCGAATTTACGTGCTGTCATCGTATTTTTTAGGAATCATACAAAAATTGATGCAAACTCTTAAATAAGTTTCTGTAATCGTACTTTTGTAGGATTCATTTTAATTTTGATACTATAAGGGGACGTCATCGTATTCTAGATGCTTCTTCTCAAAAACTATGACAACTTTTTATGGAAGGTGGCACTTTCATTGTGATTTAGAATTATAATCTTATTTATAGATTATCATACATATTTATAGGACAGTGGGCTATTTTCTATTACATACTGTTAAAATATTAAGAAGATAATATTATTTTTGATGAGCAATTTTTACGATATAATATTTTGGCCAAAACTCTAAAATAAGTTTCTGTAATCGTATTTTTGTAGGATTAATTTTAAATTTTGATGCCAATTCCTTATATTTTAAGTGAAGGTAATCTCAAAATAAAAGGAACTGGCACATAATTTTATCATACTACTATAAGGGGACGTCATCGTATTCTAGAGATGCGTCTTCTCAAATACTATGACATCTTTTTATGGAAGGTGGCACTTTCATTGTGATTTAGAATTATAATCTTATTTATAGATTATCATACATATTTATAGGACAGTGGGCTATTTTCTATTACATAGTGTTATAATATTAAGAAGATAATATTATTTTTGATGACCAATTTTTACGATGATAAGTGTCATAATATTGCCTTATTTAACCATATAATTCGACTACATCATAACACGTTTCAAGATAGCGTAATATAAACCTATTATTTCCTTATTTTAGGACAACGCACTTAATTTAAACGTACGCCACGATATTTTAAGATTACCCCAAAATGACATTTTTCTCAGTGCAAGTTTCCGTAGCTGTGAATTATTTATCTTACTGGGATAGGATAAGCATAAGCAAGTAGTATTTGAATGTTATACTTATTAGCAAGTCACATACAAAAGAAAACTTTTATTATTTCTATTTAAGTAGGTATCTTTTTAGGAACTTTTTTGAGTAACGTAGATTGTCATGTAATGCATATCGTAATTTTTAAGGTTTTAAGGCTCCTAAAGCCTTCAAGTGGCATCCTCTTTTTAATTAAACTGCTTAAGTACAAAAAAAGCGCTCATGGCGGAACTTGACAGACTGATCGTACTCGATCACGTTTGTTAAGCAACGCCCAGTCCGGCCAGGTGTCAGATGGGTGACCGTTAAGTGGCATTATAACTGAGCGCTTCCGTGCTTCGGAGGGTACGTTAAACCGTCGGTCCCGGCTGTTGTCATATGATAATAGTCGTTAAGCCAAGTTAGAGGCCTTGGCTTGATAAACTCTAACACCAGAGGTGGCCACTATTCCTCATTCGATAAGAAGAAGAAGTACAAAAAAAGAGCAAACAGTGTCCACTTTAGGCACTATTGCCCACTACTACTATAACGAACTACATTTTACTGAGGTTATTGTTTGAAAACAAACTATTGAATCTGTACATGTGAACTTTCGATACAATATGTACTTAGCGGGCGCCACATTGATTGAGGTATATAGGACCCTTAATAAGTGAGAAGGGACAAGGGACGTCGTTTTAAAAGGCATGGCAGAGAGTTCAATGTCTTCAAAACAATAAAGTTCCTTGATAAAATAAAACTTTTATGATAAGTTAAATAAAAAAAAAAAGTTCCGTCTCCGTGTTTTTTCTCCCTAAACTTGTGCAACCGCACTTAAACAGTTTTCCTTTTATTTTCCATGTTCTACGCAACTGGACTTAAAAGTAGTAAGTAAGGTCCAAGGCTCCAAGCGGAAAGTTGATAAGCTCTCGGAGAAAAGTTGCTCTTGTTTCACTTGTAATGTAAGGCTATGAGAATCAACACTTCAAAACATCTGCACAGTATAACTGTATTGTTTTTCATAAAAAAAAGTCTTGAGCAATATCAAGAAAACCTACACCTTTCTTGCCAAACTTTGTTTAAGGCGATTAGCTTCCTCACAGTGGCGCCCTCACCTTAAATAAATTTATTGCTCGCTAAGTACATAATATATCGAAAATTCAAACGTTGAGAAAAGTGCCAAAAGTGGCCACATTTTGCTTTTTTGCCTACTACTACTACAACGAACTATATTTTACAAAGGTTATAGTTTGTAAATAAACTATAGAACCTTAGCTTTAATCTCAACGTTTGACTTTTTGATACATTATGTACTTAACGAGCAATAAATTTAATTAAGATGAGGGCGCCAATTGAGGGTACTAATCACCTTAAGTACACATTTAAAAATTAGAAGTCATGCTACTATAAACACAGTAGGTACGTATACAGGGTGTACCAAACTTTTACTGAAAGAGGACTTCAAAAAAATCTTTGAATGTAGTTCCTATTATTTTTATTAAAAACAAAATGAAGTTTTGATTCAATAAAATTCTATCTTCAATATTTAAAGCACTTTCCCTCCGTGTAGCAAGATTTTGGTACACCCTTGGTACACCTGTGTTATATTAGCTACATACCACTATTCAACGTATTCTGATACATGAATCTGAATATCAAAACAAATGTTTACAATTTCATATCAAAAATCTAGAATAATTTAGTTCAATACTTCAAGAATGAACCAGAAGGAATGAAATGAAATTGCTTAAGCATTACATGAAATGCGTGCACGCACACACAAATTAGATAGAGCCGAACAAAAGCGAGCGAGCACGTAAGGACGTTAGTTATAATTGGGGTAAATAGGAATTAACAGTTTAATCGTTAAAAAAAACCAAGTCAGTTGTTTGATGAAAAATTCCGTAAGTCGATCAGGTTCCGTGTCGTACTTACACTTAAAAACAATTGGTTTAAAAGATAGTGTTATCTTAAACTTTCATAGATTTACACTTAGATGCTTTACTTTACTTAATTATGTTCGAAATAATAATCTCTATGTACCTAGTAGTGGCACATGTAATAGGTACTTACCTAGTTTTTATGCTCTAATAATCTTCTACAACATGAAATAATCAACTAGGGATCTCTCTCTACTGCAAAAATGCATCACTTGATCAGACGTCATGCAATCGCATAATATAATGCAGAAAAACTATACTATTTGCTCACAGAAAAGCGGGCATTCTGTGGTTCATGTTTGGTGTCATCGTCATCATGTTTTGTTATTTCTTACTTTTTTCGAATATTCAATTTTTACTTTATTTCCACTTAAATTATGTACCCAGTACCTACCTGCTCTCTTAAATACCAAAATGAACAAAACACTTTTTAGTTTAACGTTTCTTTGGAACGCAGAAATATGGTATATACGAGAAGAAGAAAATTAAGGTACTGTGGCATGGTCCAGCATGTTAGATTTAGTCATTTTTACAATGCTTTTACTGTCTTTAATTTAGTTTAATTGATCCTTTTTTTTACGGGCGGGACGCATAGCGAGAAGAACCGATGGCCGATGGGGCGGAAAGGTTCTGGAATGGCGACCGCGCACTGGACGACGCTCCGTGGGTAGGGTAGGCCTGGATGCGGGCAGCGCAGGACCGATCGTCGTGGAGATCCTTAGGGGAGGCCTATACCTAGCAGTGGGTGCCGTGCGGCTGATATGATGATGATGATGATATTTTTTTTAATGAATTTTTAATTACAATTCAAGTTTCTCTCTCGCATCGCAACGCCCTCACAAGGCGTCACAAGAACTGTAAAACTATGTATCATCTTCTAACTATGTGACAAGCAATAAATGAATTAAGTATGAATTACATTTAGGAAAAGGAAAATTTAAAAGCAAATTAAATAATGTGAATGGGAATGAAATCTTTAGACAAGATCACCGCCGCATACAGCACAAGGAAATCTCCTTAACAGGCCATTACGAAATTGTCATTTGTGTTGTTTTGCCAAAATTACGCCAATTTTCGTAATGGCGGCGTAATGAGGCATTGTTCGATGTTACACACAGAGCTACACGATACCGCGATCTTCAAAAACAGCTCCGACGAATAGCAATAACAAGATTACATATTTACCTCCATCAACTTGATTTTTATCATTTTCAATTGTATTGTTACATTTGGAGTTTATAATTTGATCGTGTCACGATCGTTGGATTATGTTGAAGCTTGAAAAACATCCTCAAATAAGTTTTATTTAGCATCAAGGTAATTTATTAATTTATCCTCAATGACCATGGTAATGTGGGTTGTGTTGTGTGTTTATACTTGAGTTAATGAGGATAATCATCACATCCACCAATGAAAACCACAATGACAGTCGGGAATTCTGCCAACATTATAACGGGTGTAACAAGACACTCAACGAAGCCGAAGTCCATGCATTCCGCCCATCATCAGGATCATTTTTGTCTTTTAGACCAAATTTTTTTTCATAATTTTTAGGTAATCTTATTCTATTCTTTATTCCCTAATTTTTGTCTACTGAAACATTATCAAAATTTTATGTATTTCGTAACAAACAATGGCTTTAAATCATCATCACTCAATGTATTTCATGAGCACGCACATAAACGTTATCTGTGTAGCAATTACTCGCAGGCGCGGTCTTTTGTACGTGTTACATTGCGTGGAAATGTATGCAATTCTTTTTTAACACCAAAAATTAAAATAGTCTCCCAGCAATAATTTTGAACAGAAATGGTCCTGATGATGGGCAGAATACGTAGACCTCGGCTTCGTCGAGGGTCTTGTTACACCCGGTATATAGATTATTTCATGGACATTTGAGGTTTCCTGAAAAAGGCTCTAACAATAAGTATACCATATTATTGACATCAAGGTAATTTAATAAAATACAGACTATTTAAATTCGAAAGTCAATCTAATAATCTAAAATAATAAAGTTATTTAGTAAGTAATAATTTATTCTAGTGCTAAGTAACTTCGTTTTTCCCAATGGATTAAATTTTCAAAGCACTCAATCATACAAGCTATTTGCAGACCTTTGTCAAAAGGCCCCTTTAAATTTGTTTATGTCAACGCGATTTATGACAAGCTTTTATAAATAAAATAAATTTTTAATGGATTTATCCATTTTCAATGGATTTTACGGAGAACAAAATTATTTACTTTCCTGAAAAGTGTTTATTTAAGCAATGATTAATTAAGCAAATATGTTTATACAGTCTGTAAGTATTTCATGATTGGGAAAATAGGCAAATTTTACTTGATTCGATACATTATAAAATACTGCGAAAAGCAAATACCAATGAATTTTAAAGATAATCAACATGGGTCCAGGAGGCCATTCAAAACAAAGACAAATAACCAAATCAAACAAGTTATTAAAACTTTCGAAAATGAGTGATGTTGAATAATGTCTAAACACATAAAACTGAAACCAAGTACTTTTGGAGAGTTTATCAGAAATTCAGAACCAGAACTAAGAATATCTTAGTACCTAATGAGAAATTCTTTACACCAAATCACTTAGAGCAAAATAAAAAACTCAACAATGAACTTTCACTAACCAACAGTCAAGAAAAACAACGAACATGAATTTCTATTGGTAAATGTGCTAAACAGTAATTATTTAGAGTAACGATCCATAAAAGTAAAAAAAAACAGTGCGATTGGGAAGTAGAACACGAAAATTAAAATTTAAAACGTCATGGTATACTAAGTACGACTGAATAAAATTTATTTAAATAAATAAATCAAAATGTGTTTATTTGCGAATTGCGATGCAAGTTCATATCATAATACCTACTTAGCTAAGTATTAACATTTTAAAAAGATCATAATTATATTTATATAGTGCATCGCTCGGTGTATAGGTTTGGTATGATAGCATAATATGTTAACCACATGATTGCAATAAAAATATTTGATTTAATCTACTGGTTATAAGATAAGGCCCGGGAAAAATCAATTAGGTACATAGGAGCAAAATATGATATTGTGCCAAGCATTTAGCTATTTGTTTCCGATTCATGGGTGTTTCGTATTATTTTAAAGCTCGGTAGCGCAGATTAGTACCTACTATGTATTCTATGGTAGGCTGTGGTTTAGCGGCAATTTTCGCGAGGGTCGGTCATGGTCATGTGATGGGTAACCAAAAATTTATTATCTCGAGTTCCTCCGTGCTTCGGAAGGCACTATACGCCGTTGGGCCCGGCTGATTTGAAGTCGTTAACACCCACCAATCCGCATTGGGCCTGCGTGTTGGATTATGATGGCCCATCCTCCTTATCCACCCATAAGGAAGGCCTGAGCCCCAGCAGTGGGGACATTAAAATTCATTGATATTTCGTACATTGTATTATGAATATTATGATACCTTTATAAATTAGTAAACATTATTATTGTAAAGTTTTAAGTTATTTAATATAACTGACGACCAACTCTACATTTGGATGGTAGATATGAGAAAAGTGTAAATAGGGACATAATATAAAATAGTTGCAATAAATAGCTTTCAGTGACTTTTAAGTAGTAGTTATATGTTAGCTTAATGGCTTTTTCCATAAATTATTCACAAGGAAACAAGAACTGCATAGATAGGTAAAAGGGTCCTAAATGGACTCAGATCGGTCCGGCTGCAATGCAGTTTTGCGGCGGGTTCAAGGACCCCCCATACCAGTTAGACCACTCAAACCAGTACTGAGCCCTAAGGCTAGACCTACCCAACTGCCGGAACTTGGCAACATTATGCTGGCGAATGTTGGAATCAAAAGTAAAATTCAACTAAGCGGAAAATAGTTGTGAGATTCGTGGTGATCGACTGACCATAAAGACAACACGATTACACGACACGAGTCGGGAATTCAAACGTCTTTAAACACTAGACTGGATTTGTAGGTGCTGTGGCGTTCAATTTTAATGATAACCAGTAAGTACACCCACCGACAGATAGGTATGGCTTGCTTTCAAAAATATGTCCCTATAGGTACTATATTCGACAAATAATCTACGATATTATCGAATTCTTTTCGAGTCATTTTTCCCCGAAGTTCAGATATTTTCAAAATCCAAAGGTCTTAATCACATTTAATGGTACCTAAGTATTTTTTTAAAAATACCTCCAAGCTTTTAAGGTCGCAATGTATGATTTACAGTTAGTAGGGTACCTACTACCTGCCTGACGTAAGTATATAATAATAACTCGGCCTGACGCACAAGAAATTAAAGTCCTTGAATTATTTCCAGGCAAAATTACCTACTACTGGACTTATTATCTTTAATTTCTCCATCCTAAGAGGGATTACATGTTCAGTCTGGCGCCAGTCCATTGGATCAGTCTGGTACAAATTTTGGTTCATTGCTCGCAAATGTTGCTCGAACGCGCGTAGTACTTACACCTACTAAGCTTATCTTCTGTCCTCTATTTTGTGTTACATACACGTACAAGTACACGGCGGCCTTTCAGTCGGGCCTGTGCATGTGGGGACCCCCTTAGCTCAGGGTGCTTACATAAAGAAACATGCTTCCGGTGCAGGCGAATCTGTGAGGGTCTGTCTGTACAGATCGGTGCAGGTATAATATTCCCATGATATGTTATGCATTCACTTAAAACAGGTAAATTTGAACCTGTTTGTTCCTAAACATATTTGTTATTCTATCCAAGTATAAAAACATATTATTCTTTATTATTAGTATAGTAAGCAAGCAATCCAGTCGATGGCACCGGAGATCAACCAAAACTCGACCCGATCTGGGGGTCAATTCTGCTAATGTTAACGTCGAAATCGTGGTTCAATGATGTTTGAATGGTATGCTTTTTGACACAGTTCTTGTTTCTTGAACCCAAAACCAAAACACATTGTGTTTCTTAAACCCAAAAGGGAAACACATTGATCCCCAGATCTGATCCCCCAGAATCGAGCAAAAAACTGCAAAAATCACGTTTGTTATATGGGAGCCCCTCTAAAATATTTATTTTATTCCGTTTTTAGTATTTATTGCTATAGCGGCAACAGAAATACATCATCTGTGAAAATTTTAACTGTCTTGCTATCACAGTTCATGAGATACAGCCTGGTGACAGAGCGACAGACAGTCATGTCAGCTGAGTCTTAGTAATAAACGGGACCCCCGTTTTTACCAATTGGGTACGGAACCCTAAATATAAGAGACAATTAATAATTACCAGCTGTGGCACAGATTACTAAACGGCTGTGGTACCCAGCTACACTCAGGGAGATGAAATGAGATTTCTAGAGGACGAAACTTCCAGCCCTTATATCTTCAAAAGCACTCCCTTTCGATAAAAACGGGAACCATCTTCATGTATGGAGGTAGAGGGCTACCATACTACACCATTATAACTCCCTTGATCACACCAGGATTTGTTTCTGAGTTTTAGTGGCACACACCTAATTGTACTTTTTTGCATTGCACAATGCTATTTTTATGCAATTAAATAATAACTAAAAAAATATGGTGCATGCTGTATTTTTTCTAGTATATTATTTAGTTAGTATTTAATATAATGTTGATCGATTAATCATGATTAAACTTGAAATTCTAAAAAAATGGACTTAAATTAGACCTGGTTTAAAATTGAAGCTGTCTCTAAACTTCGAATTGTAATGTGTTGTCTTGTAATTGTAAGGTGGTTATATCACCAAAAGTTAAGCATTCAGAGGTTTTTTATTTAATAAGTTGTTTATAAAAAATAATTCTAATAATAAATAAATAATAATAATAAATAAATGCTTGGACAATTTCACACAGCGCCATCTTGCCCCAAACTAAGCAAAGCTTGTAATATGAGTGCTAGACAACTGATATAATACTTATATACTTTTTTTAAATATATACTTATTATACATAGTAACACCCAGACCCGTCACAGAAATTAAAATTCATCATTTCAATTTCTGCCCGGCCGGGAATCAAACCCGGGACCTCTTGCGTGGTAGGCGGCATGTTGACCACTGCACCACATAGGTCGTGCTCTAGATAAATAATAAAACTCTACATGGAATTTTTAGGGTACATGGTCTAGTATTTTTTGAAGTATCACTATATTCCCTCGTAGTCAACTCTGGTTTCCCTTCAAAACATATAAATCTTTCGCCTTTTCTTTCCCTCGTAGAAAAGTGAAGTAGAATGTGTCAAAACGGCCACTATTAGCAATTTTGCTATCTACTTCTAGCAGTGACTATGATGGAATGTAATATCATTTAAAAATACTAGACCATGGGCCCTAACAATTCCACTTGAAGTTTTTTTAAATTGTGGTAGGTACAATATTAAATAAAATTACCAGCGGCACCACTTTCCGTCATACAACCACCATAAGTTATCATAATAACAAAAAGAAATTATCAGCCATAATTTATTTTCAAGCAATGTAAGCAAACTAATTTCACCTAAAGACAATTCTGTTATTTATCCGGAATAGATTGCTACAAAGGAATTAGGCAACCTTTTGTGCGTTTTCTTTTTAATTATTGTTTTTCTTTTTAATTAATCTTTTCTGTGTAGTATGTATAAATTGTTTATGAATGAGTATTATTATTCTTTAATTTAGTTATAAGAGACAAACAAAAACAATTTCTGTAAACTAAAACAATTTCTGTATTTAGTCCTGGACTATGTTTGAAGTTTTGAACTACAACACCGAACGAACCTCCGTCACCACCGTCTAACCTTAATTATTATTATATAAACGTTAGGGATAATGTGAAGAAATTTAAGTGAAAATGAATTAAAACGTGAATCATCTTATAAGGATAATTAATGACGTGTGATTTAAGATTGATGATTGATGTTGATTAAGTTATACCTTTTTAAAGCTACAGATGCTGATAAGCATTTTTTTTAAATTTAGTTAGAACTTCTCTTTAGCACTACAAAATCCAATAAAATAAAATGTTTTGATGTTTGGTTCACTCACAGGGTCACAGCGTAGCGTATTTTGTCAACGAACTTACCTGATTCAGTTTTATTTACGTCAAACAGGGTCAACCACTTTATGTTCATCAAACTGAGTCACTCTACACTAACTACGAATCACTTAAATATACAATTTTCTCACAGTATTTTTTTGAAAATACACAATACACAAAAGAAAGAAAGCTCCACAAAAGAAATCCTTTTCGTCCGTCCATCCGTCGTTGACGTTCAAGAGTCAAGCAAGACTAGCTAGCCTGCCTGCCTGCCTGCTATGCTAATATAGTGATCTGTGGTCAAGACGTCAAACTCAACTTGCCACAGACAAAAGTGAGGGGAGGTGAGTGCGATATGTCACGTGACATTGGCCGCGTTCCGAATCACGCCAACAGGGTTGCGTTCCGAACCTACGTTCCGAGTGCAACCAAACGCTCTTACGGCGTTCCAAACATTAGAGCGTGACGTTCGGTTGACACAACTTTCCCGTTCCAAACGTCAGAAGTTCAGAACGTTGCAACTTTTTAACCATCAAAATGGGTGGTTGTAAAACGCTCTGACGTTTGTCTATAGAAATAAAAATGTAAATGTCATTTGACATTATTTTGTGTTTTGATGTTTTTGTGTCTAATTTTTAAAATGATAATGGTAGATCCTCAAAAAACGGATTTTATTTTTGATTTAGAACCGATAAAGAAAAGTTTAAATTATTCGTATTCCAACTGGAAAACGTAGACTTTGTAATATTAAAGACATTTAAAGTTCTTGGTCGTTCCCAACCTTAGAATGAGTTAAAAAACAATCAAACAACCGCACTCTAAGGCTGTTATTATAGAATCAAACTCAAACTCAGATCTCTGCTTGAGTACGGTTAGAAAAGGATGGCGCTATATGCGATGATAGCACCATTCCTTTCTAACTGTACTCAAGCAGAGATTTGAATTTGAGTTTAATTCTATAATACGAGCCTAAGCCACTGAACGCGTGCTCACAGCATGTGACGTCATTCTATATATCGGTCCAAATCATTAGCACGCTGTCAGCAGTGTTTAGCTTAGCTGTCAACTTAGCGATTGGTCTGCTGGAATTGAACCACTGTCGCCCGTCAGTCTCACAGTCAATGGCCGCGTTCCGAATCACGCCAACAGTGCTCACAGCATGTGACGTCATTCCATACCGGTCCAAATCATTAGCACGCTGTCAGCACGCTCATGATACTATTGATTCGGACCGCTTTGTGAGAGCGCTAACGCCGCTAACGTTGGATTGTATGAACAAAATAACCTCAAAAAGGGGTTATATCGGTAAAGTAAATATTTATTAAGGAATATTTATTTTAATGAATACGAATCAAATTCCTTTACTCAAACCGATTATTTACCTACCAATTTATAAACCATCAAAGCTTTAAAATACTTATTACCGCTTCTTTCAACATCAGTTTAATATAATTATTTCGTTACAAAACACTTGCAGATCAATAAATTCAGCCATCTTTTGTAAAAATCACAAATAATAACCACAACGTCGACAATAATTTTCACAATTTAACCACGTATTTTTTGATAACAATGAACTTTGACAACAAAATTTGACAGCTACACCGACTACGCTCACAGTGCTTTGGTGGAATACGCTGAGCGTCGTAAGCATATGCGATGACGTCATCTGTGACGTAATTCATCTTCGCTAAATGTTTCCTCATCAAGGTTTAGCGTCTGACTGAGCCGTGATTCCGAACGAAAAAAAAACGTCTGTGTGTGGTGGTACGTACGGAATCACGTACGTACGTGATTCCGTTACGTGATTACGTCTGTGTGTGGCCAGCCTTATAATTCTTCGAGAAAGAAACGTTATTGCGGCCAACACGATCAAGTGTACCTCAAGTCTTCAGTGAACTTGAAACCGTATCCAGTAAACTTGACAGTCTGCGGGGTTAAGATGACTTGATGCCGTATCAAGTCCGCTTCAAACTTGACGGTACTCTTGATCGTGTATAGCTACTAGCTAGCTCTAAATTATTTTTTCTACACCCGGATAAATGCTAACTAAAGAAAACTTTATGACTGAAGACTTGGCTGCATGAACAAAGTTTCATTTTTCTTTCCTACACTAGAGAAAAAGCCTTGGATAGGAAGGCAGCCCTGCAAGTCCCCAATTAGGATCCAATTCGGGGCATCGTTTTCAATCTGGTATTGGATTCCCAGTAAGGATGCTAAATCGGCGTATGTAATCGTGGCTTTAGGCGGTAGACCCGCGGGCGTTAGCGCGCTCACAGTGCTGTAAAGCCGCGATTACATATTCCAATCTAGCATACCAATTTAGAGTTGCCACCCGTAATAATAATAATAAGTAATATAATAAGTTAAATTTTAACAATTAATTTAAACAAATAACGCAAAGGTCAACATTGTTTATGTTTTTTTTATTTTCAATTCTCATCTCCAATCTTATACAATGTTTATCTTTCCGTTATAGGGTAAATTCACTTTTAAAATCGAACTTATTATACAATATTTTATTGTCAAGTACGAGTGGCAACCCGAAATTGGTATGCTAAATCGGCGTATGTAATCGCGGCTCAAGCGTGATTCGGAACGCGGCCATTGACTGTGACTGACAGGCGACAGTGGTACCATTCCAGCAGACCAATCGCTAAGTCATTGATCATCACAGTATTCTAATAATAGTAATATTATTAGTTAAAATCTGTTAGAATACGAATAAGTATTACTTCTATGCCTTATTATAATTTCACAGTTTTCGAGTACACCGACATGATTTTAATAATGCGGAATGTCGCTGTTTTAGCTTTACGGAAATACCGAGAGAGATATTATGGTAACACTTGTGTTTGTCCTACGGTAGGACAAACACAAGTGTTTTTCTCGGAGAAAAACACTGTATTAATTCAGCATTAAATGGTGCCAAAAGTTCATTTCGCGGCTTATTGTCGCCTGTCAACACTATTCTGTGACCTAACACCGCGCTGTTGCCGCTCTTACCATAGTAAGTAACCAATATTTACAAAGGGTGTTTAATTTCGTACTTGTTTTTGTGGTATTTAGTTTGTTCGAAAAAACATTTTTTTTTATTTTGCTCCTAGGAATTATTTGATAGTTTCAAAGTACTTCTATGAACTAGTGTCTACAGTGTTATCATTTATTGTCGCATTATCCTCTCCACTCGGTATATTACGGTGATGATAAATACCTTTTTGAAATCCTTATAATAAAGCCCTTTAATTTGACACCCATATTGCAGTATTCTAAAAAAAAATTTTTTTTTCCACTACCTACGTATACAGCACCGTACAGCCGCCATGTTGTTTTTTTTATCGACACCGTTTAATATTATATACAAACAAACACACACAAGATACACGCGAAAAACATAACCCTCTTGCAGTCTGGTAAAAATACCAACCTGTATTTTTTAGCACCGTAAGAATCAAAACTCTCTAAAACATAGAATCTTAAATTAATGGAATACTATTAAAACCAACAATTTTTTTTCTACATATAAAATTAAATAAAAGGTTAATGCATGTTTAATGCTCTTTGGAGACACGTTTTCGCAACCAATGTAATATTAACTGAAGTTGGTAATACTTAAGTTTAGCGTCAGCGTCAGTGATTTCAGTCTTTGCTGTCGTGATGTCATGAATGGAATGAAGTATAACATATTTAGGTAATAGCACAGAATAGATAATAGTACTAGCGTACCTACAGAAGTTGCACTCCGCAAAATCGTTTAGATAAATTGCGACTCTTGCTCCGACACAATAAAGTACAATTCAGAGGGCCTAGCCAAAGTAACATTCGCTAATCTTCGTTATCGCTTCGCTTTCGAAACATGTATGGGATTGACATAAGGTTTCGTTAACAACCGAATTTTAAAACGTCAAATAAACGTCAAAAAAAAAAACGTTTCGAAGCGAAGCGATAGCGAAAATTTGCAAATGTTACTTTGGCTAGGGGGGCAGGTCGCACAGCGCTCCCTTCGCTCATAAACATTCACTTAGTAGTTTCCTCTCTTTCTACCGCGTAGGTCTTATCTTTTCTGATGTATGAAATTTGTCCTCTCAGAAGACGCCGAGCGCTTCATAGCAGGTACGTACTGTTAGGTTCAAAAACAGCCCGAATAGTTCACATTGTGATACCAGCACCAAATTTTAGTATGTTGTTAAACATGTTATTCTGTCTTAAAAACCGTCGGGAGCCCATCTGTAAAGTGTCTGGATCCGGAGATATGACGTCATCAAAATGGCGGCCGCTTTATTTTGAAAATTGCGAATATTCTGATTCTTTGAACCCAATATACATGTGTGGGGTGTCAAATGAAAGGTAATTAAGTGTTCTATACTCTTATAATACATACATACATAGCTGAGTAGTACGGTTACGAAAATATTTTAAATTACCTATATGGAAATTAAATCTATTAAAACTCCCTATTTTCAATTGCAGCCTCGAAAGTATTCACTATGGACAAATATGATGTATGGCAGACATAACAAGCAATTCATCAGCTATCTAATAAAAAAAACCCGAACTCGATAGGATGAAAATTTTCTTATTTACGCCGTTGTTAGTAAGGTGCTCCCTCTGGTCCATACGAGAAAATAAGAGAATTATTGCTCAGTGCCACCAATTACAACTGTTGTTTTACTACTGTTTTAGGTACATTAGATTCAGAGAATGTATTTCTCATAAAACATGAAGTTTACATACAATGAGAAACAAGTTTTACATTATAAATACTTTTTATGTTGCTATTTTAAACAAATTTAATATATGTCCTAGAGATGAACACTGAGTACGATTGAACGAAACGAGGGTCTTCCATATCTCACGACACGACTCTTAATTTCATTAAGTATATTGTGAATGTTAATGTATAGAAAAATTAAGGAATTTAATTATTAGTTTAATTATAAAAAAGGTATAAATTAATTTATCACTTCAATTATCGGTAAATTGAATAATTGAGGGTAGGTATCGGAATAGGACTTAATAAATTTATATTGACTTACTTTATACACGCAATACCGAAAAAACGCACGAAATAACCACAACAATGTTACGAGGGCGGATTGAAAAGTTCCTGGCCTAGTCAAGAAAACAAAATAAAATACGTATAAAAATATTTTTATTTATTGACCTAATTTCCATTTAGCTCTATGCACTACTTTTGTTTTTCCGGTAAAGCCTTGAACTTCGTTAAAAAAAGATTCTTTTAGACCCTCAAAATAGTAAAATAGTCACTCACAGCGGCTTCATCCTCATCATTAGTCGAAATTTTATTCCACCCCGAATGTTTTTCAGGTTCAAGAGTTTGATGACGAACCCAAGTTTCATTTATAGTAATAAATTGACCTAAAATTGTTTAGAGTTATCTCCAAACAATAACGAGAAATTGTCAATATTGATCGTTTTTGCTCTTCTTTAGAAAATCGATTTTTGCTGTTCGCGCTGACACCTTGTGAAAGCCCAAATCGTTGACAATAATATTTTTGTTGGCTCATATAAGATCCCTACAATCTCAGCTATCCCCCTGACTTTCAATTTTCGGTCTCCAAATATTAAATCACATATTTTTCGATATTGTAGTCGGTAGTGGACGTTTTGAGCCTACATGAAAATGGGTTTGTCTTCAATGCACTCCCGCTCACGTTTTAATTCAGCTGACCTCTTTTTTTACTATAGCGTACGATGGAGTGGATGATGCTGATGTCCTCACCATGTATTCGTGAATTTCTTTTGGCGTTAACCCTTTCTTAAAGAGATACCTTTATAACCGCACTCTTTTCAATTTTGTCAATTTTGCAGAAATGCTGCGAATACTCGCACAAAAATATTCGTAAAAAATTTTTTTCTTGAACTACACGTTTCAAAGTTTTCTCATAGACTGTTCAAAGACTAGAGCAAAATATGAGAGTACTTTCGAAATTCTAGGATGGTCCCTTCAATGTCAGGCCAGGAACTTTTCAATCCGCCTAGGTATAATTAAAACAGTGGATTCTGACGTAATTGTTATAGCACTTTTTGCCTTTTCGAAGATACTCGAACTGCAAAAGCTGTGGATAGAGTATGGAACAGGGAAAAAATTGTCTATGACTTTTGTACTTTTCATCCAAATGAAATGTCAAACCTGATGCCTTTTTTCATGCATTTACCGGCTGCGATACGGTATCAGCCTTTTGTGGAATCGGAAAGAAAAGTGCATGAAAACGTGGTTGCTATTGAAAGATGTAGACGCAGCTTTTGAAACTTACTCTCATGGAGAAGAACCGTCACAAACTAGTGAAGAATTTGGAATGATCGAAAAGTTTGTGGTTCACAGTATCATTCAACCAGTGACTCTGACAGTGTTAACATTACAAGAAGAGTCCTGTTTACTAAAAGGAACAGGTCTATAGAAAATATACCACCGACGCAAAATGCATTACTACAACATCTGAAAAGAGCAGTTCTACAGACTAACGTGTGGATGTCCATCAACCATTTTTGATGTCCCCACTGCTGGGGCACAGGCCTTCCTTATGGGTGGGAAGGAGGATGGGCCATAAACCACCACGCGGGCCCAATGCGGATTGGTGGGTGTCAACGACTGCAAATGCAGCCGGGACCAACGGCTTAACGTGCCTTCCGAAGCACGGTGGAGCTCGAGATAAAAGACAAAATGATTAATGTATGTTTGAAGTAGATATCTAATGTTAATTTACACAATAAATATAGATGCCATTTTGTACTAAATTCAAATACCTACTTTTGTTGTACGTCTCATACACAATATTTAGTACACAATACACTATTATAGACAAATTCACTTTAATTAAAAAACAGCAAAACTTTCATCAATATACATCTTAGATGTTATTGAGCAAAAATTATCTATTTTCTCGTGTGGACTAGAGGGAGCGCCTTACTAACAATGGCGTAACTAGGACAATTTTTATCCGATCGAGTTCCGGTTTTTTATTGGATAGCTGATGAATTGTTCGTTATGTCAGCCGTACATCATTTTTGTCCATAGTGTATACTTTCGAGGCTGAAATTGAAAATAGGAAGTTTTAATAGATTTAATTTCCAGAAAACTTAAAATATTTTCGTAACCGTACTATTCAGCTAATATTATGTATTATAAGAGTATAGAACATTTAATTACCTTTTATTTGACACCCCACACATGTATATAGGATTCATAGAATCAGAATTATTTGCAATTTTCAAAATACGGCGGCCGCCATTTTGATGACATCATATCTCCGGATCCAGACACTTTACAGGTGGGCTCCCGACGGTTTTTAAGATACAATAGCATGTTTTACAACATACTAAAATTTGGTGCTGGTATCACAAAGCGAACTATTTTTACCCTAACAGAAGGGACTATCAGACTCGCGCGCGAAGTGACAGAACCCTGATAATAGGTAAATATTAATAATAATAATAAGCAAGTAAGAAATTCATCAAATTATTTACCGCAGACAAGTTCATTCCTGAAGAATAGGTAAAATATCACAAATAAAATATTAAGTGTATGAAAATATCACCCATCTAAAACCTGTGTTAAAGCTAATAACACCAAATTACATACCCCAACATTATATTTTCGAAAAATAAGTGATCGTCGTTATCCCTATTACAATTTAGGGTTCCGTACCTAAATGGTAAAAAGGAATACCTTTATGGTGTGACTCAGTCTGTCTGTCTGTCTGTCTGTCACAGCCAGGGCTTGAAATACCGGTATTTTTGAGAACCGGTACCATTGGCCTTGGCATGGTACCGGTACTACACTCGTACCTGTACTACTGGTACCGATACAAGGCGCAGTACCTGTACTATAAAAAAATAAATATTGTTTTTACAACAGGGACTGAAAAGGGGTCTTAAACATTTTAAGTGAGGCGACTAGGGCATGTTTGCACATTTTAAAGCATTTTTTAGGCCGCATAGTTTTCGACTTATGATGAAAAATGTAAAAAAAATACCATCCCCCCCCCCCCTTATCTCCGAAGTTTGCAAAGAGAAAAATCTGAAATAATTCTATGTGATAGTAGTTTATATCAAGATTACAGGAAAAATAAAACGATCTCTCATATAACACACTTTTTTAGCAATTCAAAAACAAACAAAAAATTAATTAGTTTCTCTACCAGTCAACAGATGGCCCTGACCAAAGAAAAAATAAATAAGAGATGGCGCTGGCCTAAGAAAAAAAAATAGTTCCACTATCGGTCAAGAGATGGTGCTGACTTAATACTGCAATAATAATTTTATTATTCTACAGCTCTGCAGTGTATTTATTATGATGGTACGGAAACCCTCGGTGCGCGAGTCCGACTCGCTCTTGACCGTTTTTTTTAATGACGGCTTCATTATTTATTTAACGTTCTGACGGCATGACCGCCACGCCTACATTTCACGGTTACAATAGAGCTACAATAGAGACGTTTAAATTAAGGGTTTGTTCGGCATCCAATATAATGATACGTACGACTGGCTATCCCTTCGATGCCATAGTGAGGGATGTTATGTCTTCATTATCGACTTGAATATTTTTGACGAATTTATGTTTTTAATAAGCCTCATACGCAGCATATTTAATGTTTATTACAGTGATTTGCAATAAATTGGGAACTTATTCAGGGTCTTTAAATAAGAGTCAGATCAGATTCAGTCCATATAAATAAGACTAATTTATTAAAAAAAAAAACATTTAAACTCAAACTCAAAATTATCTATTCAAATAAACTTAAAAATAAAATGCTTTTAAATTATCTTCATTTTCCTACTTCCCGTACATGACTTTTTTAGCTGACACACGTTTTATAGCGAATAGTCACAATATGTTTTATGTTTGATGGAATTTTAAATGGCTCAAAAACATTTTGGCGTGAACTTAACCTTATTTATCTATCCTCCTGTCATCATCATCATCATCATATCAGCCGCACGACACCCACTGCTGGGTATAGGCCTCCCCTAAGGATCTCCACGACGATCGGTCCTGCGCTGCCCGCATCCAGCGGCTTCCCGCGACCTTCATCAGATCAACGGTCCACCTTTTCGGGGGCCTAGCCTACCCACGGAGCGTCGTCCGGTGCGCGGTCGCCATCCTCCTGTAAACATCCATTATTATAATGCGTGTAAACTGTTGTTAATTATTGTGATGGAAAATGACCTCACTTTAAATTTGGAGGTCATGTTTCAATGTTGACGACTCTGTATGAAATATAGAGGGAAAAAAAGCAGCTCTTGACGAGTTTCTTGCCGGTTCTTCTCGTTACAAGGTCTCTTAGGGTTTGCGAACCAATGACGTAGCTTCTATGACATTCACAAGTGCTTGTAACAGCCTAGACTGAATAAATTATTTTGATTTTGATTAGTGATCTGATTCTTAACACTCTGAAAAACCCTGTACCTATCTGAGTCCTTTCTTTTAGAACAAAGTTAGAATGCTTAAAGAGCTCATAAAACTAATAGGTTTTAAAATGGATGCAATTATTGAAGTAGTAAATAAATAATAGTGAGGCATAACACATTTCCTTAAAACACTTTGTTGTTTTACATTATTGAAATAAACTAATAATAGGGTAAAAGGCACTGTCTGTACACAGTAAAGAGTGGATCTATCAGTTTTAAAAATGTATGGCGTAGTATCACAGCTGCCTATAAAAATTACCTGCTGCTACCTGCGACATAAGTATAAGTATCAGTAGACTGTGATTTCCGTATTGGGGTAGCGCACTTCCTATATAAACGGCTAACAAGAATATTAACACGTCACTTTAAATTTTTTTAGTGCGCGTACTAAAAACCGAAAATGTTAAAATCTTTTTTTAATAATTTAGAAGATTCGGATAAACCGCTTTTCGGTCCAAACTATTGGATGCTTAAGAAAATAGGATTAATTTTACCTGATAGTAAATTTGGCCGTTTTTTCTATGTTTTAATTCACGAAATCTTATTATTATTCGTTTTTACCCAATACATTGAACTGTACCTAATACGTTCCAATTTGGATCTAGTACTTACGAACCTAATATGATCCATTATATGTTGTCTTCATCTTCATACCGAGAAGGTCTTAGGAATGGGACGGAGCCATTTCTTCACATATTTAGTTCCTGGATGCCTATTGATAAAAATCACACCCCCGGCTCTTGGATAACCGTGGTGTGGCACACAGTTGTGGCCGCTTATGGAGGTGTGAGTTTGGCAGCCTATGATACTAGCGCTATGGTGATAATGGTATACTTCGGCGGTAAATTGGATTTGCTACGAGAGCGATGCAAACAAATGCTGGGGACAAATGGGGTCACCGTCAGCGATGAAGAATTTACTGCAAAAATAAGTGAACTACACAAAACACACATTCTTATTCTGAAGTAAGTTGGATTATTATCTTAATAAAATAGATTTAAAATCCTTAAGTCATCCGTGTTCGATTCACTCATCTGGAATGTGGGAATTGTACAGCACTGAATTTCCTGCCATGCATTTTTTACGATTAATACACGATTATTAGTAGTATTAGTAGTAGTATATTAATAGTATTAGTAGCTCGATAGCGTACTTTGGTAGTTAGAGTATTTGGCCTGCGATTCAAAGTCAAAGTCAAATAAGCTTTATTCAAATAAACTTAATTATTAGGTATTTTTGAATCGTCTATATTTTCCTACCACCCGTTCCAGACTTTTTT
This sequence comes from Agriphila straminella, assembly GCA_950108535.1. Taxonomy (NCBI): domain Eukaryota; kingdom Metazoa; phylum Arthropoda; class Insecta; order Lepidoptera; family Crambidae; genus Agriphila; species Agriphila straminella. The sequence goes on along the minus strand of OX467306.1, from coordinate 3,164,000 downwards.
AACTGACAAGAAGAACGGGCGCAAGAAACGTATCAGCTGTAAGAGCCAAAAAATTAACGATATTTACAAACTTGAATATATCGTTACTAGATTAGATTATTGTGAATATAAATAAAAATGTTTATAATATGTTATTGTTTTCTCCAATCTCCAACAATCTTAAGTGATACCCACATTTTTTTTATAGATATTAAGTATAAAGATTACCCTAATTGCATGGCCTACAATGGATGTCAATTAAGTAATGATGATGAAATTCTACTTGCCTTTAAAGAGTTCTTCTGCAAAAAAAATTCTGCTCCAGCATCAGCGTACCTGGTTCGAACATCGAGCCCTAACGTTCAAGATGACGTATTGTCTGATATCCAGGTTTCGGCCGAGAAAGTCCTCAGACTTTCGAGTCGATAAGGGAGCGGGAAGTGATGCCATCCCCGGTCCCCCCGATTTTCTCTGTCAGCTCCTATTTCTCTCATCTTCAATAGGCTACTTAGTGAAGGATATCTTCCAAACATGGAAAACTGCTCACATTGTGCCTATACATAAAAAGGGAACCAAAACTGCTATTGAGAACTACCGATCGATTTCAATTCTTAACGTTCTGAGTAAACTTCTGGAAAAAGTGGCATATTTATTTGTATATCCTTATCTAAGATATCGTTTTATACCACCTCAACAGCACGGTTTTGTAACCGTGCTGTGCCGTTTTGGGTCGTTCAACGAATACCAATCTTGCAACAGGAAAAAACATTGAGAAGGGCAGTAAAGTTAAGTCAACTAACCTGGTTAAGGACCTTGGGATACTGATAGACTCTAAATTATCTTTCTCTGATCACTTGACGCATACAGTAAACAAGGCTTACAGAAATCTGGGTTTCGTACTTCGCATAGCAGGACCTTAATTAAGGTATGCTGTATGTGTACTGGCTGGTGTACGCAGTGACAAAAACCGCAGGGCATGTATGAAAAGATTGATGGATTTGAAAGAAGCGAAAGATAAGTATGTAAAAATCGTATATAGCAGCTGACGATCCATAGTCTCTGCCTACCCCCATGGGAAACAGGCGTGAGTATATTTGTATGTATGCTTATATTATGCTATATTATTTTGCATACATTCGCAGTGTCTCTGCAGCAATGTATGGAACCCACTTTATCTTATCTACAAACAGGACATAGAAAAAATTCAAGTAAAATTTATAAAATTATTAGATTACCGTAAGAAACATAAAGATGAATGTTATTATGAGGATTCCTGCTCATACCATGGCTCTTTCTGTACAATGTCTTGGAGGTATAGATAGCACCGAGCTGACCAATCTGTTTCTCCGACTTCGTGCGCCTGGCTATCGAACCCGGAACACTAGCATGTTTAGTGTACCCTCTTCTAAAACGAGCTATGCACATAATTCTATTGTCAATAGGACTCTTCGAACTTACAATAAACACAGTGATTCTGTGGATGTTTTCAATGGTAGTAAGCAAACTTTCCGCTTTATGGTATAATTAAAGAGATGGAATATCAATAACCAAAAGTAGCTCCCCACCACACACACACCTTCATACACGCACATCACACACACTCATATTTATATAATATAATAAGATTTTCACTGTTTATGACCATAATTATTAAAAGTACGTCATTATGGTACGTAAATATACATAGAACCTAGGTAGGTTCTATGTATATTAATAACTTTGATTCGTTGAATGCCAAGGGAATGACAAACAAAAGATTTTCTATTGGCTTATTTGGCATTGAATGTGTTAATAATGTACATTTATTTATATTAGCATGAAGTCCATGTTTCGTCGGGTTTACTAATATTAAATGCCTTAATTTCATTAAACATAATGTTTTATGTGCCATAACTAACAAATGACATAAATTTATTTTCACTAATTTCGTTGGTAAGTATGCTGTTATAACATAATTTTAATTGCCATACTCTTCATTTAAAATAATGTTATTATCCATAACAATGATTTTCCATAATACTTACTTATTACAATATTTGGCAAAACAAACAGAAAAAAAATATTTCAGCAAATAAATAATGAAAGAAGCCGGCAATTATTAAAGAATTAATAAGATTTTGACCAATCAAGATAATTTATTATACTATGGAGAATTTTTGAGAGCTTTGGCATTGAATCTCAATTTAAAATTACAAAATTGTGTTTTAAATATAATGAGTAATTGCAATTGCATGCAGTGCAAGCAAGCATTCTACATGCAGGCAGGCATAGAGCATACAAGCAGCATGCAGGCAGGCATGCAGCATGCAGACAGGCATGCAGCATGCAGGCAGGCATGCAGAATTCAAGCAGGCAACCAGCAAGCAATCAGGCATGCAGCATGCAACATGCACGCAAGCATTAGGGAGCTCCGCTCGCTTCGCTCGCTCCGCTGCGAGTGGTCAAAACACTAACCCTACCTAACCTACCAGTGGTGGTCGGGTCGCATTAAAAGTTTTTATTTATAACCCCTAGGCCTAAGTACGTTTAGGTGAAGAGATACGTTATAAGTTACGTATATTATGTCAATTATTGATTATGTCAAATAATATTTATAGGAACTAATCATTATGACACTTGTTATTATGGCAACTAATTTTATGGTAAATGAAAGTTATAGCTAATGGATTGTTATGTCATACGTTGTTAGTATAATAGTAGATTATACAACAAGTGAAAAAAAGGGAATTTAGTTCGAGGGACTAAGTTGGATCCCGAGAGTAGCGAAGGATACAAAGGACCGAAATGTTTTTTTTTTCACGAGTTGTGTACTCTACTTTTTACCATCGACTGCGAGAAAACAAATAGCAGTTGTACCTATAGTAAGTATTTATAGGTTATCATATTTTGATATTTAGGTAGGAAATCGATAATATTTAAAACATTAGAAAAATTTAATAGTGAAATTAGAAATTTTGAAATTTTTTAATGAACTGTACGCGCGCAGGCTTTAGAAGTGTATATGAAATTAGAAGCTTTCCATTACATAAAACAACCACGATAAGAGAGAGATTATATGATCAGTCAGTCTGGCATCAGTCCATGCCATCAATCTGTAGACTTTGATTTTTTTCCAAACCTGATGATCGTAACCTGAAAAAAAGGACTGATGCCACAGACTGAACATCTTATCTCCCTATATAATAATAGATAGAAAAGAACCCAAAGCTAAGACACTAAAAAGAACCTATAAATAGAAAAGAACCCAAAGCTAAGACACTAAAAAGAACCTCAGTAAAATAGGCGGGATATTTTTTTTTAATTGTATAACTATGGCTATATAGCTCCATACTTTTAGGACATTTTTTTTTGTACATAATTCATATGATGCGCGCTTATTCCAAATTCAAAATACTTTTATTCACTCGGTGAATAAAAACGCGTTTTATTCACTGTTATCAATGAATAAGACGCACTTTTTTGAGTGACGATGGTAAAAAGCCATTATTACAAATGAATATTATGACCTAGGATCATTATGGCAAATGAAATTATTACAAATAATATTATGATAAACGGAAGAATACCGTTTCGTCGTTATGATGACAGCACAAACGTAATAAATAATAAAAAAGTGTTAAATGTGTATGTCATGACAACCACTCGACAAAAATAAAAGAAATAAGTATAGGTATGTAGAGAGTTAAAGATCTCTTTGAATTTTTCAAACATCTTATTTTACAAAATACAAAATCAAAACAAAGTAGATGGCTGATTGAATGCAGATATAGGTACCACCTACATTGGGATCAAAACAAAAATCCAATCTAAATAAAGATATCGATACATTCCCATTTCCCACCCTACACCTGCCTTCCACAAACACAACACACAGCAGTGTTATTTTGGGTGCCATACTTAGTCAATACCGTTATACCCAAAATAATAATTAGGTGACCGTAATTTATGTTTTCAACATTATTTGTTTTTCAGATATTCGAGACTCTTCAACTCGATGTTATCGCCTGTAATGTTCTTTTATATGGTTGTGTGCTCATTAGTGCTTTGTGCGACTGCCTTTCAATTAACTGTAAGTTTAAATTCCTCAACCAAATTGCTAATAAATAGATTAGATATCAATATATTTTTTTCAACACACTTGTTCGTAAAGTGAGCCCTAATACATCGCTTTTAGGGCCATAAACCGAGCTATAACAAACGCGTGCAATAATATATAAAACACTAGTACCACAGAATAACTAATAGTCTAGTACTTACTTTATAGAATTAACCCTTCCAAGTTAAATTAGTACATTACTGCAAGTTCTATGCGAGTAAACATAGAACTTGCAGGAAGGTTAAATTCCCAATTTAACCTGGGGGCTAATTGACTTTTTTTAAAATCTATCGCAATCGCTTTCGTCTGACAGATGGATGTGGCACATTGCTGCATTTCTTTGGTAAGTTTTTATTTGTGACAAAAAGAAGCTTCTGAAAGCGATTGCGATAGATTTTTAAATTAGACAATAGAAAGGCGGGTAATACAGTAACAATGAAGAGGTTTTATGCCGCTGAAAATTACTATACATTTTTGGAATAAATAAATGTGTAAGTAAGTCCCTAATTAAATCAAACAAATATTTAATATTATCAAATTATTCATAATTCACAATATTTTGTTATAAAATATTAAAATATTTGCATTTTATCGCTTAAAATTAAAATTTTGAAGTACCTAGTCTGTATAATTATTTTCACTAACCCCTTTGTTCGCAAAATATCTTGCGTTGGGCGTGTGAACAAAACCTGCGCGCCTTTTCCCATAATTTTCATATTTTGTTTTTGTCGTATTTGTTGCTGTGTGGTAAATTACTTTGTTTTTTCCTCGCAAATGTGTTGAAAAACGTCGTATGAAACTCTTGAGCTCTTGCTTATTGCAACCTAAGCTAACTTGTCTCATAATGTACTATTACCTATTTTTTTTAGTCGACATCTAATGCAGTTCAGAAGCTTTTGATGGCAGAATATTTAATTTTTGGAATAGCACAACTTTTCATTTTTTGCTGGCACAGCAATGATGTACTCGTTAAAGTAAGTTTTTCTAATAGATAAGTAGTGAAACTAGCGACGCCACTACATTTATTTTTATTACTTACTCGTAAACCTAGTCAATATTTAAAAAAAGCTCATGTAATAATCTTTTTTTGAATTTTTGCATACCTCTTCAACAGTTATCATTCATTCTGGAGGCTTACCATCACCTTTTAGAAAACCATCATGTTTTATGAACGTTTTGTTATAAGCTTACAATAAGATTTTTCAAATTCGTACCACAACCTGCACAAAGTAATAATACTTTATTCCTGCCAAAGAACGAATGATGTTGCGAAATTGTCTATTCCCTGCTAGCCATCACTACGGCTTATTTGCTATCTACACTTGACACTGGCAGAAATTACTTCCAAGAGGAAAGTAGATTGCCAAAACAAGGGGTTGGCAACTGTCAAAGAAATGAAACATAATAACTATAATATTACATTCACAATGAAGAACAATATGTATAAAAACGTTTCACTTACTGTTTATGACGCAATTTCCAATTTCTAAATAAAATAACTCAAAATAGTTTTGTTTCCGTCGAGAAAAAGCAACTTTTTTAAGACTGCAAAATTTCTCAATATTTGACACAAAAACAATAATGCTAGCTGTCAAAAGACACGTCGTGGTACGGTTTAAGTGAACGATTGAACGATGACGTCACAAAACTTCCAACGGAAACATTATTACAATAATCATACTTTATGAAGGTCGTGGTACGAAATAGCATGGTAAGAATGTTATAATACTGCGCTAAGACATGGCAGTAGGCACCCAGGTAAGTTTTAAAATCCATAATTGCCAAAAGTGGCCACTTTGAGCTATAATGGATTTTAAAACTTACAGAAAGAATGAAAACTGTTATGAGTTATTAAAAAAATATCAGAGACAATTTAAGAAATTATTACATGAGCTTTTTTAAATATTGACTTGGTTTACGAGTAATAAAAATAAATATAGTGGTGGCGCTAGTTTCACTATCTACAGCGCCTTAACGATTGCAGTCATATGTACCTATTTACTGATGGATCATTTTCAGAATGAGAACTTGATGATCGGTCCTTATGAAAGTCAATGGTGGCAATCAAGCTCCAAACGAAGAAAAGAGGTTCTTCTCCTGGCTGGCCAACTTCGAATCAGTCAAATATTCACAGCCGGGCCCTTCACTAACCTCACACTTTCCACATTTATCACGGTATGTTGATTACGATAAAAGACAATTTTACCATTGAAAAATAGTCATCAGCTAGGTGATTGCGTAAAATCTATCGTATTCATTTGACAGTTCATATTGTATCATAATACTTATATGTCATCCCAAACAAATTGCAGCCGTTGGAATACGATATGAACTGTCAAATGAATACGATTACCTTACGCAATTCCATGATACAATCAGGGGGGTATAACTCCGCGCTTAAACTTTTATATTAGCCTACTGCTCGCGGCCCACTCCAAGAGGGCCATTGTCGAGGGATATCACCGCGCCGACCGAAACGCGCGGCGTGTGCAAGCGACGAGAGCGCAGCGCGTGAACGACACCAACGAAACCAGTCAGTCAAGCGCCGAATGCGAAACTGCATGCACTTCGTTAGTACTATTATATATTCTGTGATACAATGTCCATCAGCCATTTTTGATGTCGACACTCCTGGGGCACAGGCCTTCCTTATGGGTGGTAAGGAGGATGGGCCATAACCCACCACGCGGGCCCAATGCGGATTGGTGGGTGTTAACGACTGCAAATGCAGCCGGGACCAACGGCTTAACGTGCCTTCCGAAGCACGGAGGAGCTCGAGATAATAAATTTTTGGTCACCCATCCCATGACTGACCCATGCGAACGTTGCTTAACTTCCGCAATCACTGGGCCAGGCGCTAAACCACTGCGCCACCGAGCTCCTCAACTTGAGTAGGTACCTAATTATCTTAATTCAATTCGGCTCTTTATACTTAAGTGATTATTTTATATCCACAAACAAATATATTTGAAATCATAATGAAAGACAGTGTGATTGGAGTCAAAGGCTGTGAAATTCTGAGTCTAAATTGAATACTTAATAATTTCTACCCCCTACATTGACGAAATACTCACCCCACCTTTCAATCTTGAAATAAAAAGATATTGTTTTATAATACATGATACAATGATACAATATGAACTGTCAAATGAATACGATTGACTTTACGCAATCACCTAGCTGATGCAAATCGCCTGAGACGTGTATTTATCTCCGAGGATTTTGGGAGGATCGAGATAGGAATAGTACCAAAAGTTTAGAAATTTATCGTGACACTCGACATTGAAAATCTACTAATAACTTTTTTGTTGGTAGAACTTGGTTGGTTTTTTTGTGGGTGTTTAAGTTTAAGTACTAAATTGTAAATATTTCGAAAAAAAAAACATTGTGTTAAAAGATGCAGAAGCAGACGAGATGTGCATTCGTTGGAATTTTGAAAATCGCTTAATAATATTTTGGCCGCGTCCATCAGCGGGCGCTTTCACAATCGTAAAAGTAAATAGGTAGGTACTACTTACCTAGGTAACTTTAAAAATATAATAGGAAAAAAAATATATCAGCTGTTTCATCTATTTTGATATTTTCGTTATTAATTTTTGTATGAAAAAGCTGTTTTTTTTTTTCGCGATTTCAGAGTTGGTCCCATAGTAAAAGTTGTTCAGTTTGATGGTCCCTATCCACCAGATTTGGCTTTATAAGGCTTTTACCAAACACCTTGTATAGGGCACGAAATTTTAAGGGGTCAATGTACTTAAAAATTAAAAAATTCAAAATAATTTATTCAGTCTAGGCTTATGCATACAAACAACTTTTACTATGGTACCAACTTCGATCAAGGATATCCTAGATTTTCATTCACGCATTAAAACAGCACTCGAATATGGCACCGACTGACAAAACTATAAGAACGACCTCCGGCGGTTATCAGTTTAAACTAATATATGCCTTATCTAGTAGTACTAAAGCGCAATTTTGTTTGTGACAACATCCACTTATGATCTTACGACATAAATGACAAAAAACGATTCGAAATTTTGAAATTCGAAACATCAACCTGAGTATTTGTATAAGTGTACAAAAACTATTCTTTCCAAATTCAACTTTTAGCAGTAAGTATTAAAGAAGAGAATACCTTGTATAAATTTTGTACATGTATACGTCATTTTAAAATTCCAGATTTAAATTATTGATTTTTGTGTTCTTAAATAATAACCAACATTTGGTCAAACATTGGTGTTTGTTGGCGTTGCTGCGTAAAAATTAAAAAGCTTGTTTCCTTAAAATAATTAGATGTTTTATCATTTATCTTATAAAAAGATCTAAGCTTACCGAAAGTATGATTTTCCATTTGATATATTTGTGTTTTGATTATTATTTTTACAGCTTTTAATAAAATTGCGGCACGTTGGCGCAACCAAAAGCGAACTAAATCAAAATATCAACCCAGTTTGAAAGTGCGCCGTTATTGCTGGAGCCGCTATTGAGACTCTAACCGGTCAACTAGGATATCCTTGATCGAAGGGTACCAACATTGAAATCGCGAAAAAAGTCAGCCATCCCATACATTTTGATAAATTTTCTATAGAACAGCGGATTTTTTTTCGCGATTTCAATCAAAGAGAATGTAAAAAACTAGCGTTTAAATATCAATGTTGGTACCACAGTAAAAGTTGTTTGTATGCGTGAGTAAGGTACATTGATCCAATCTAATATCTTTGCATTGATCCCTTAAAATTTCATGCTCAAGAATCAAGAATCAAGAGTTTATTTGCTAGAATGCGGTACATAAGGGTCTTAATATATTTCATATTGTCACATCACATTCACCAGCCCCCCTAGCATGACCGATTTATATCGCGTGATATAGCGTTTTATCACGTTTATCTGTCAAAAAGACAAAGGAGTTTGACAGTTGAGTGTCGATAAAATGCTATATCACGCGATATAAATCGGTCATGCTAGGCAGGCAGGAGCTGGCATGCAAAATATAATACTGATAAATATAGTATGTCAACATTAATATCATTCAAATTTACAAGTCAAATATTATAAAATTATTAGCACTTAAAATTAAAAAAATTCAGTCATCGTATAAAAACAGTTTTTCACTAGCCATGTCTTTAATATAGATTTAAATTGATTTAGAGGCAGATCTCTAAAGTTATCAGGAATATTGTTAAATATTTTGATAGCCATGGAATAACAGCTCCTTGATCTGAGTTTCGTTCTCATCATTGGTAATCTTAATTTATTTGGATACCTTGTAGGAAATTTACGAATTATTTTATCATTTCTTGTAAATAAATCCGGATGACTTTTAACAAAAATACATATTTCTAAGATGTATAAACAAGGAACAGTAAGCAGATTTAGATTTTTAAACAATGGCCTGCATAATACCATAATTATTGTCTACATGGCTCTGATGCAAGCTTTTTGAGCAATGAGCACCTTATTTATATTGCAAGAATTTCCCCACAAAAGAATACCGTATCTTAGAACTGAACTAACGTAACCATGATAGGCTTGGAGGGCTGTTTTCTTTCCGGCAGTTTTTGCCAGTCTCCATAGAGCATAAGAAAATGGATAGATTTTGTTGCATATATTGTCTAAATTTTTATACCATGTCAAGTGTTCGTCTAGAGTAATACCCAAAAATTTAACATTACTAGTCTCTTTTAGCGTCTTATTCTCGTATGTAATTTTAATGTTAGTTTTTTTTCCTTGATAGTTTCTAAATTGTATGTAATTTGACTTGTCAATATTTATCTTTAAATTGTTTCGTCTTAGCCAAAGTATTATTTCTTTTACAGTCTTATTTATTTCATCTCTATTTTAAGAATGACCTTATATATATGTATATGATATACAAAGCAACAGACAGTGTAGTGGTGGTAATTATTCACGTCATAGAGGAAATAGTACCCAGGAGTCAGTATATACCCATAAAATTTCGAGATCTTCGCAAACAGCAAATATCATTGCGTTTATGATATTTTCTGTTTTAAAATATCGTTAATAAAATTAGGTTCCTACCTATTTGAAAATTTATCCAACGTTATTGTATAAAAGTTTTATCTTTATTTTCAGATCTTGAAGGGAGCCTATAGCTACTACACTCTACTTCGGAAATAATTTACACGTAATATTGTAAAGATTGAAAAAAATATTGATAACTAACTGATGCCCGCGACTTCGTACGCGTGGACTTTATAGCTGTATCTATGTCTGTTACTTCATGTTATATTTCTTATAGTTTAGCTGGACCATTATGGTTGTGCATCAGGTGTTCCAGATCTTCAATTTTTATACATCAACAGAAAATGCCCATCAAGCTGAACAGCTTTTAAGTTAAGGCGTCATTTTTATATTCCTTATTTCCATACTGCCTTACTAATAAACATTTACCCGCGATGTATATGGGTGATACAGCGAAAGCTTGACTAATAAACAAATTTTAACAGTTCCGTGACATACGCCTGTCATTAACGAGTGGGTAATTACTATGGAAACTTAAACTGTCACTATACACTCACGGGAACTAGTTTAACTGATGTGTAAATACGTAAAATGAATAAAAATAAAGTCATAGTTACACACTTGTAAAACGGGTGGGTTGCAGTTGCAGTTCTTTATTAGTAAGACGGTTATAGTTTAGTGGACCATGGTTGGACCACTATGGTTCTGCATCAGGTGTTCCATTTTCCAAAATCGATGCCCAGGCTTAACGTGGGCTTAACAGTTATACCTACTATATGGCAGATTTGTTTTTTAATGCTTTGTGGTCAATAGGTAGTGCTGCCATTTTCAAACTGCCTTTTTGTACTCTGTCTCTTGGAACAGTAGGATTGAAGTATAAATCGTAAGACAAAAGTTTTAGCTAATTTTTATTTTCACATAAGTATTAATAAAACACATTAGTATCAAGTATTTTTGCAACAAAGTAACTTTAAAATGGAGGCCTGTTATCTATGTTTAAAATGAACATTCAAATAAGGCATGAAATAAAACACTTTTAACGGAGTCTGCAGTGAGTGAACACGCCTTTGAGGGGCCCAACCATTATATTAGATTTGACAAACCCCAAATCCTTGCTAGAGAACGTAGATTCATTCCTAGAATGCTCCGCGAGGCTAGAGATGATGGTTGGAAAATTCCACCAGCCTGGGACCCCATCATTCACAAGCTAAAGCCCCAAACACACACTGTAAGATCTAATGATACGGTTAGTTCTTTTTGCAAATAAATTAATTAATATAAAAGACCTAGGTCGGCCTTCCTCTCCAAGTTTTCTTTCGCCATTTCATTCTTGGAGGGGCCTCCCAATTTTTTGAAATGGTAGTAGTTTCAGTAGATTCTCTCTTTTTAACATATAAAATTAAATTAAAACCAAACCAAAACTTAAACTAATTAAAATTTTTATAAATTTTAATTTCTGAACGTTCTAAAAAAATCATCGCTTGAGGGTAGGCTCACAAGTAGCTTCAGTCCCCCGTGACCACGGCAGCTGCAAAGGTGCCGAAACGTCGGGAAAATAAAAAATCAAACCAAATACCAACTAATTACCAAAGTTCTTTCAATAAAACCGCGCTAGTATCCGTTAAAAGTGTTTTATTTCATGTCTAGTGAGCGCGTAAGCTTGAGAAGTGAATATTCAAATAAGGTTTACTTTAAAATTTATTAAATATTCCAACCACAAGTCTTTCCCAAAAAATACGACAAAAAAGTCACACAATTTACAGTTTTGGCGGCCTCGCCCAATAGAATAAATTTAATTGATAAAAAAAACTAAGGGCCAATTTCACAATATATATAGGTTTCCGATATCTAGCACCCAATCTTTAGGTTTTATTTCAAAGTAAAACAGGAGCCCAATCGCGGTAATTCTGAACGTTAAACGTTAGACGCGACTGCATTGATTCGGTTTTGTTATATACAAAATTATACACAGTTTGTTCGATGTCCCCTCACTGCTTGGTAGGATAAACTTCAGGGTGCCGCGCAGGCGTGAGCGCAATTGTCGTAAAAAAGATTTATTTCCCATTACACCAAGTAGAACTAACTATGTTGCTAATATGTTTTCAAAACGTGCTTGTAAACTTTATAACAAATGTGAACTTTTAAAGGACGTGGATATATTTTGTTGTACCTACGGTTAGATCTCTGAAAAAAACATTTGGGTAAAAAGAAATTGAAACTTATTAAATGACAGCTAAATCCGAGCACAGAACTGACAAAAATTGGAAATTGTTTTTTGAACCCTAATGCTTTGGCATTATGGTTTAATATTGTTTGAAAATTGTTACCCTTTTGTGGTGGATTAGCGTGCCGTTGTCTGTACCATTATTACTATTTTTTCGGAAGTTTTGTGTGTAAAAAACAATTTAACATGCCTATAACGTTGTTGTGTTAATGTCCTACCTACTACTAACACATTTGTTATATATTTATAACACACCTTACGTGTGACTTGTTTCTCCGTGGATTGTTTATTGTTGAAATCCTACTAATAATAATAATTTTGTTTTAGCTATTGCACCGTTAAAATAATTTTTTATCTTTATCTTTATCATTTGTCAAGAGAGTAAAATTAACAAAACCGTGTTTTTATGAATAAGGTTTATAATCAATTTAAACTTTAACTAACATTTAATAAGTACCTACCTATACCTAAAATGTTTTTGTTTTGTTTGCTTTGAATAACTTTTAGATTTCAAAAAGTTTTGTTACTAACTACTTTTTCTGTATACTTTAATGGAACTATAGGTCTTTTTTTTGGATCTATTTAAAATTGCAAAATAATTGTATTATGTATGACCGTTTGTTTCCTTAATAAATAAAAAAAAAAAAAACCAAAAACGTTACGTTGTCATTTAGGTTATACCTATTTACCTAAAAATCTTTGGTTTAGCTTCATAATTTTCACTTAAATTGTCCCAGATTGTAATCCTAGACTCCTTAGGCAGAGTATTCAACAATTTTAACAAAACTAAAGTGAGTATTTTTCTGTAAACGATCAACTGAAACGGTAACGATTAGGCTCCAGACCTACCTACTAGTTTTCGTACATAAAATAAAAGTAAAACAAAATTTGTATGAAATTACTTACGACCCTTAATCACAAACGTCTGAAACTTGTGATTTGCTTTCCATATAATTATTTTCTCTATGGTTTTGGTTTGTTTTGGTTTTGATCTTATATTTCAAAATTGGATAAGTATACTTACAGAGAATTTTTGTTTGTAAGCGGGTATGAGAGGGATGTCCGTTTGGGACTGCGATAAAACTTTAGAAAAGGCCGGTATGAGATGGGTGGAGCTTTCGTTAACGCAGTCCCACATGGGCACGCATCTCATACCGGGCCTCTTCAAAAGTAACTAAACATTCTTCATCGCAGTACCAAACGGTCACCCATCTTATACCCGGCCTTTCCTAGAGATGCTTAACTTTCGTTACTGCAGTCCCATATGGACACCCGTGTCATACCCAGCCTTTCTTAAATTTGCCTTAAGTTCATCCTGCTCCATCATCAGACCCTGGGTACTATCTCCCAACTGAGTACTTATCAAGACGAATAACGAGCCAAATTTTATTAGAAGTGGATCACTGAATCGCTCTCCAAATTTTTTATTAAACCTGGGTCACTAAATCACTCACCAAAATTTTATTAAACGCAGGTCACTGATTGCAGCTAAAATAAAAAAAAATAGAGCAGTCCAGTCTTGGGCTGTCAAGACAAATCTAAAGATACCTATCTTAATCATAGATATCCGTTCCGTTCAGCCGTTTGGAAGATATGAGGTACAAAATACAAAATACAAAATATCTTTATTGTCTCATGAGTTTTACATGGTGGTAAATATTAAAAGTATCATCATGAACCCCGTTAGGGCACTACAATATTTTCAATGAAATTAATAACTTGCTTAATTTATTATAACATTTTCAAATGTATTTGAATCAATGCACTTAACACAGTCATAGTACAATAGAATAATCATTTACAAAACTCGAAAAAATCCTGCATAGTGTAAAAACAGTTTTCCAACAAATACTTTTTCAGTTTTCTTATGAATGAATTTATATTATTTTCATCTTTAATTATTTTGGGGAGTTTATTATATATTTTTATGGCGTTAACGTGTGCTCCCGAACTATGGAGTTTGAGATTAGATTGAGGTAAGGCTAAACGGTTCTTATGTCTTAGATTCATTGTTCCGGTGTAGCAGTCTTTTACTTGGGGGAATAAGTGAATGTTATTTCTGATGAATTTACAGATTTCTAATATATATATATAGTGAGGTTAAGGTCAATATTTTGAGGTTTTTAAAGTGAGGTCTACAACTTTCTGTCCCATCAATATTTGCAAGGATTCGTATACATCTCTTTTGAATAAGAAATATCCTTGGGGCATCTGTGCTATTTCCCCACAAAATAATGCCATAACTTATCCAGGAATGGGCGTATGCATAGTATGCTATTTTTGCGGTTTTTTGGTCAGTTGACTTTTTCAAATGGTATAATGCGTAGGTGAAGCTAGATAATTTTCCTGCTATTTTAATTATATGACTCTTCCAGTTAATGTTGGTATCTATATTAATTCCAAGTAGATTAAAATCCTGTACACATTCTAATTTATTATTATTATAAGTGAAGTTAATGTTAAGTGGTTGTTTCTGCCAAGGTCTAAATTGTATAAGATTAGTTTTGGAGAAATTTATTAGTAGGTTATGGTCATTGAGCCATTTAGAAATGTTATTTAATATTTGATTTAGGTCAGAATTTAAATTTTGTTCATTTTCACAAGGGAATATTACTGACATGTCATCGGCGAAAAGGACACTTGTCGTATTAAGGGGTAATATTTTAGGGAGGTCGTTTATCGTCGGTAATAAAGAATTACATAAAGACATACAAACAAACATACAAGATAAGCGAAAAACATAACCCTTTTGCAGTCGGGTAAAAAGAGATGCAACAAAATCGGCATTCATATAAAACTTAAAACATTGTGCTACGCGCATACCTACTTATTGTTCTATAAGTAGGTATTATTAAGATTATTTGTGTAAATACCTAAGAACTTGCTCATATTTCATCTGAAGATTACGTACCTACTATAATATACTATTTTTTTTGCCTTAATCATTGGTTTATATTTTAACTAGGTACCTACATAACATTAACTCCTTCTTATTATACCTTACGCATACAGTTTATATTGTAAATTTTGCTAAATAGATAAATAGTTTGTATGCACAGATGTGTGTTGCCATTGACAAAGACTTAAATATTCATACCTACTGCTCAAAAGAAATTAGGGGCCACTAATATAGTTTTTTTATACAAAAGTGCTCACTTCTAAAAGCTATTTCTAAAATAAATTTAATCTGATTTAATCAGAATTTGATATTGTTCGAAAGCTGTAAGTCAACTGTCGAACTTGTCGAACTGTCGAATAAGAAATGTAGTTTCATACCTACAAAATTATTCGAAATTTAACATTCCTCAATTTTAACTAACACACGGAGAATATGAGAAATTATACAGTACCTACTTATACCTAAATTCGACATTTAAGTCCGACAGTTGACAGTTTTTGAACAATATCAAATTCAAATAAAATCAGATTAGATTGAATTTATATTAAAAAAACCTTTCAAAAATTAGCTTGTTTTTTTGGAAAACCATAATTATGTAGCCTCTATTTTCTTTGTATTAATGAGCGTTTACAGACAAAAACAAGTCTTTTTAGAGTTTCGTACCTCAAAAGGAAAAAACGGAACCATTATCTAGGATCACTTTGTTGTCTGTCTGTCTGTCTATCAAGAACCATTATAATATTGTGTGCTTATACTACAAATACAGGGAAAATCTGAAAATATACATTTGTGATTCAATCATAAAATATATTGTCGTCTGTCCGTCCGTCTTTATTTTATTTTATTTATTTATTAATTTCATTCAGGCAACTAGGCCCATACAATATATACCTTACAGACTAACATACATATATATAAATATACATATATATATTTAATGACTTATTATCTCTGGAACGCGTAAACGTTGAAAACTCAGGTCTACAGTCCCTTGAAGCTGGGAAGAAATCAAGATACGGCCGATTATGCCGCAAAAAACTCATAATTTCAACATTCTCAGAGAAATCAAAATTTATTGGGTACCTACTTTCCGTTGACATAGAACTATGAAAAGCAAGTAATATCGTCTTATACTTATACTAAGTACAGGGAAAAATCTGAAAATTATACATTAGTAATTAAATCATAAAAAATAGTCTTTTTTAAAGTACCGTAATCAATAATCGAGTTTATACAGAACCCTCGGTGGACGAGTCTGACTCGCACCTGTCCGGTTTTTATTAATCCATAATTATCATAAATTGTATCTGCCGTATCTTCAGAATAAAATCGTATCCGTACCGTATGTACGTATATGTATCCGTATGTTTCTTTTTTGATGATTGGCCGAAACCGATGGAAAGGTCTTTATGTGTTAAGTTCTAGTGGATGAGAATACCCTACTTCACCCTGTAAGTACATGATTTACTGATCTTCGGGTGAGTAACAGCCTTTTTCCCTACCCTTACCACCGTGCCTGCGCATCACAATCACGACCAATAAGTTAAGAAAGTCCATGGTGCAGTGGCATAGAGTGTCAGTCACGATGGGTGACCAAAATAATAATTCTGCGTTGTCCCGACTGCATTTGAAGTCGTTAACACCAGTAGGCATGGTCATTCCGCATTGTGCCCGCGTAATGGGTTATGAATGACCCAACGTCCTTATCCATATTTGGAAGGCATGTTCTTCAGCACAAAGGAGAATGAGATAAATTTAGGTCACCCACCCCATAACCGACCCTTTCGAAAGATGATTAACTGCTGCAATCGAACAGCAATTGGCCCTCCTCGGGATAGTAAAAGTTTAACTTATAAATATAGCAAACAGCTCTGTGAATGCCAAATTTTTTTTATCCACAGGCCAAATGTTTCAGTCTTAGATGCCTTGAGCAAATTCATTTAAAATGCAGGTAAATTGTGAATACCAAGCTGTTTCGTGCGAAAACTACCATGGTTCTAAATTTCCAAATAAGAAGAATTCGTGGACACCACTTTTGAGACAGGTGAGTGAATTTTTTACAACTAAAAGTGTGAGAAAACAAGTAATATGAAAGTGATAAAACTGAGGATCCAACTATGCACCCTGTGGGATGCCAACACATTTTTACCAATAATATTTTTTTTAAACCAATAGGTACCTACTTAGACTTACTAATATTTCTGTATACTTTTGACAAAAAAGCAGCGCCTTGTAAAATAGACAACTTTCCATTCATTCACTAAAGTCACGGGGCTGAGCAGTGAGCAGTCAAATGCTTTAACTTAATTTTTTTTTTAATATAGCCATTCAAAATAAGAAAAAATAAATTTACGAGTATAATACCTACTTAAATATATACTTTTATACAATTTAAGTTTTTTGTTTATTTCTAGTGCTATGTTTCTTTGTTTTTTTTATTCTTAGCTGATGATTTCTGGTTCATACTGGATCCTATGCGTGACCTGTGGCCTGTGTCTGGGCGGGCCCACTATCTACATTCCACAGCTGAGGAAAGAAGCTAACTCCTCTGACGCGGTTTCTACTGAAATGGCGATCTGGCTGTGTAAGTTAAATAAAGAATTATAGATTTGAACTGCAATTAAATCGTTAAAAAACCAAAACTTTCCTCTTTTGGGCTCGCTTAACAATTTTATCTACACCCATGCTTTAAGTCCTTTATAAAAGGTTCTGAAACAGTTAGCTTAAAAGTCAACATTAAAACAACTAGTGTCATAGTAACCAAAATATCCGAACGAGAGCATGTCAGTGGCATATGTTGGACTAGACATAACTTAATTTAAGAACATTTTGTAACCATATTTTTGCAAATAAATAATTTACTTAGGTACTTACTTACATAGTAACTGATATCATGGTTACTATGATAATATGATTAGGTACTATGGCAGTGTCATAGTTACCATATGTTGGCTATAAGCAACTGTTTCAAAACCTTTTATAGAGGATTCATATCATGGGTGTAGAACGTCTGATATGCAACTGTACATAACTGTGTATTAAAACACTCATGTGGGTTTACCCACATTTGTATTTTTATACCCCTTCTTCTGCTTATTATACTACAGTTGCATAAATAACTATTAAATTATTACATCGTATTTACTAAACCCTAATGTTGTTATATCTTTCAGCATCTGTACTGGGATATGCGGCGATTCCCTGGGTTGTCATCATACCCATCACGATGTCATACTTCGGACGGAGGACCACATTTATTTTCGTCTCCTTCTGGATGATTGGGGTATTTATCTGTTACATCATCAGCACTACTCCTATACACTTATTAATTACACAAGTGTTACAAGGGATGCCCCATGGAGCATGCCTTACTGTTGGCTTAGCAATCGCCACAGAATACTCAACGCCTAAATATCGTGGAGTATTTTTACCGTTAAAATCTGCAATGTTTCACTGGGGAGTTTGGATATCAAACGCTATTGGAACATTCCTACCATGGAAATATTTCGCTGTATTTGGACTAGTATGTGCTTTATGTACGCTTAACGTTTTCTTCTGGCCTAAATCACCGTTATGGTTGGCATCTAAAGGACGTTATGAGGAATGCAGACAAGCTTACAGATGGTTCGCAGGCGATGACGAAGTGGCCGAGAGAGAATTAGAAAATATTATTGCGTCACAGATAAAACGACGTAAGAATACAAATGGCAGCAGAAGAAATATTAAGACTGTTTTTAGTTTTCTGTGGATTGAGGAATTTTATAAGCCAGTTTTGTTGAGTTCGCTATTGATATTATTGTATATGTTGTCTGGAAAACTAGTGTGTGCTATATACGCCATAGATATTCTTAAAGTACTAACCGCTAGTGAATCAGATGCTTACACCGGTATGTTGATTTTAGACGGTGTGACAGTTTTTTGTATGTATTTAGGATGTTATATAGCGAAATACACTACACGGAGAACATTGTTATTGGGCTTAGGCGTCGTCGCGGGTTTATTTCTACTAGCATTATCTTTACATAGCTATTTAATCAAGGTGTCAGTAGTATCAGAAAACACGTATGTAGCAATTTCTTTACTAGTCGGATTTTCTATAGCAATAAGTGCTGGTCCTTTTATTATGTCTATGTGCCTATTTGCTGAATTGTTACCCTATAACTATAAAAGTCAAGCTTTAACTGTAATATCTTTGGTTTCAGCTATGATACAATCGACAATGTTCAAAGTCTCCCCTTATATAATAATGTACTGGGGTTTACACAGTGCCTTCCTTTTTTACGGGATTTCAGTATTTATTTGTCTGATTATTTTGTATAAATACCTACCTGAGACTAAAGATAAATCTCTGCAAGAGATTGAAGAGTGTTTCAAAAGTAGTTCTTTAGTTTCATAAAATTTTCGATTTACTAAAAATGTACGTAAGTAGGTACTAACTAAACATTTTACTAGCTTAGCTTTAGTTAAGACTGAAGTCACACAATATACCAATTACTTTTCAGCAACTTTCTTGGTTGTTTATTATTTACCAGGTTTAGATTAGAACACTTACAGATTATTATGTGTACTTCTGGAAGAATAGCAAGAACATTGTTACCTACCTTGTTATGAATCGAAGCAAATTATCAACCCTATAGAATTGTTACTTTTATTTAGTTTGTTAGTGTACTTTTATATTTTGTTAGTGCCCTATTGTTTATTTTTATTTGGTAGTAGGTATTTTTTATTATTATTAAGTATTTTAAATGGGTTTGCTTTTGATCCCAATCTAGTCCTAGGGCCAACAGTCCAAGATGGGATCTACGATGCAGCGAGCTTATTTTATTTTACACAATGGCTTTTATAAATAGATAGATCAGTAGGTAGTAACAAAAATAATGTCACGAGTTACAAATCTTACACCCAGCGACAATAATGAAAATATTTTTTTACTTGGTGGTCCGCCGCCCCGACCTGGATTAAAACTTACTTACTTGTACCTACTAGGTTAGAGGAGCTAAACAACATATTTTTATTACTTTTATATTTTTATGTACCTACTTTTTATATGTTTTTTGTGTCATTAATTCATTAATCATTAATTATCTCTGTTGTTTAGAAACTGTAGGTACCTATATTATTTTAGGCGTCTTTATGAAATCTTTGTAAAAATTATGGTGCAAACTTCAAACTTTTATTTGCAGACTAAGTGTTACATAGTTCTTAAACTATAAAATAGTACTTTTAACTTAGACACCTTGTACAGGTATGGCATAATAAAATTAAAATTAATTAAACAATAGGTAATTCAATTAAAATTAAATTTAAATTATATTTTTAATTAACATAAACATTTAAAATTATAATAAAATTGTAATTATATTTATAATAAAATTATATATGTTTCGTTTCAAGGTAAGTACTTATTCTTTCACAGAATAAAAGCTATTTTGTATGAGAAACGTTTTAAATTTTTTGATAAAAGAAGTAATTTTTTGATCGTTCTGTAGTGTCGGTGGTAACTTGTTGAAAATAAAAAAAGCCTATAGATAGCCATAGCAATAGCCGCTGAGCATCAGCTACGCGCTACACATTATGCGTTTAGACACCATGCTTTCACCCGGTAACAATACGATAACTACGAAAAAAAATCTAAGAAGGGATATGAACGAACTCAAACTATAATTTAGTACTATTTAACTCGTCTACTACCTAGTAACGTTCAGGGGTTTTTAGGGTTCCGTAGCCAAAATGGCAAAAACGGAACCCTTATAGATTCGTCATGTCTGTCTGTCTGTCTGTCTGTCCGTCCGTCCGTATGTCACAGAAATTTTATTCCGAAAGTATTAGGATTACACAGTTGAAACTTAGTAGGTAGATGCATTCTATTAACCGCTTAACGATTTTAACACAAAAAAAAATAAAGATTAAGGGGGGCTACCCATACATGGAACTGAAACTGAAAAAATTTTTTCTTTATACCAATACGTGCGGGGTGTCTATAGATAGGTCTTCAAAAATGACATTGAAGTTCCTAAGACAATTTTTTCTCAAAGTCAACCGTTGGAAAGATAAACACTGCCAAAGTTGTAAAATGTGTGTCTAACTTTTGAAATAGATGAGTGAAAAATCTAAAAAAAATATATGCTATAGATCTTAATAAAAACTTTCACTGAAAATTAGTTTGAACGAGATATAGTAATTAGTTTTTGAGATATATCATATTTTCCGAAACCGCAAATATAACTTTGTCATTCATACCAACACTGTGAAAAACAAAGTTATTTTTACAGACGAAAAATGATAGTGGTATTAAATATGGTATGGTATATAAGGTAACTACGGAACCCTACGGCGCGTGGCCCGACACGCACTTGGCCGATTTTTTAATTGTAAGATGTATGGTTAACATAATGTTAATGCAAGTATACAAGTAACTGCTATTTCTCGACTGCCGCAACGAACAGTATCGAAACTGCAAATCTTCTACTCTACTTTACAGTAGAGCATTCTAAAGTTTTTTTGCCACAAAAATTTGACACAAAAATCTATCTAATCTATAGATTCTAAAACATTCTTAGGAATACGTATCTACCTATCTACAATTTGGCTCGTAGAAGAATGCTCCGAAGGTCAATACTACGAAAATTCGGTATCCAAGGCAACAGTTTGAGCTTGCAGTCAATACATTACGCATAGGTATAAATCATAAGTCTAAGGTAATATAGCCTTACATATGGATAGTGGGAACCGACCGACATAAATCACGAACAGTAAGTACCATGTTGTCTCTTTCTAATGGCCTAAATTATAGTGAAGGTGGAGGAAAACTGAACAAAAGCTGTTGTAGCGCCTGTCATGACGGCTGATGTAATGCGTTCGTGATCGTTACTTCCCTGACATTTTTCCATTTTACTTCTCGTGTTGTTTTTGGTTCATATTTATTTCGTTTGTTTTTTTTCTCTTTATTTATTTTGGGTCTTTTATCCATATGGATACGCCAGCCCCATTGTATCTTCTCACAATACGATACCAACGTGGTTGTAACTTATCTATTTCGTTTGTTATTTTGTACTTGTTGAACTAATTTTCATGGACAACTTTTGTTTATATACAGATTTAGATAGGTAGGTATCCAACATCCAACGAGATGGAGAGTTTACGTAACAGGGAGTTGAAACCATCAGATTGATAACTTTGTAAAGCTTTTTTAATAGTATATTAAATTAATTAACCCGAGAGTCGAGACATTATTATTATCTTATCAAATAAACTACATTCTTAAAATAAAACTCCCAGAAATCCAAAGCATTGAAAATTGGAATGGAATCTTCCTAAGATTTTTTGAATTTTCCAAAACTTGAAATAAAACACTTTTTAACGGATACTATAACGCGGTTTTATTGAAAGTAGGTACTTTAGTAATTATTTGGTGGTCGGGGGACTGCCCCCGTGACCACGGCAGCTGCAAAGGTGCCGAAACGTCAGGAGAATAAAAAATCAAACCAAAGTAGTTACTTTCAATAAAACTGCGCTAGTATCCGTTAAAAAGTGTTTTATTTCATATCTTGTAAGCGCATAAGGTGAATATTTCCCAAAAGTTTTCAATAACATTTTTCAGAAGTAAGATTTTCACTACCAATAAATTTCTAAAATAATAAATTTTGATCTAAAATATTTGCCTATTGATAATACAACAACCGAAATACATGTATGGTTCGCGTGCAATTCAAAAGGTCATTTAAATTCCTATGTAAAGTAAAGCGGCGATGCGGGCATAGATAGCAATCTAATGAGCTCAATCTGCCATCCTGTTTTAGATGTAGGTGGTTTATTTATACCTGGGAAATCCAAACATTTTTGGGCAAGAGACCCCTTTTCCAAAATGAAAGGATACCTCAGACCCCCATAGCCAAATCACTTTTAAAATCATATCAAATATCAAGTGTAATTAATAATCCTTAATAATAATAATTATTTGTTACCGATTTTGACCCCGAGGGGTCGATATCGACCACTTTGGGAATCCCTGATTTATACGAATAAATCTCTTTACTTAAACACCAACTAACAAGTTGCTAACTCTACTATCGCACCTAGCTACGCCTACGTCCGTATAAGTCATCTTAAATTAGCAAAAATAATCAGATTGAGTGGAGCTTACACTATGAAAAATCTGAATAAATTTTCATTTTCATATTTTGTTCGTGAATTCAAAATGTATTTTGTGATGGCAAATCATATTTTCTAATTTCACAGATATTTGTGTGTTTTGTCTTAAATTAAGATATTCTGTTAAAGTTTTGTACCTACCTAACTGCAATTAAGAATATTTTATTCTAAGGAAACTAATTGATGTTTTATATAAAAGGAATTTAATTTGAATAGAGGGAGAGAATACGGAAAAACAAAAAATACTGTTTTATGAATGTTTATTTATTTATTTATTTTATTTTATTTGATCTTTATTACTTATATATAAAAATACAGCAAATGGCGGACTCAATGCTAAAAAGGCATTCTCTCCCAGTCAACCAGAGAGGATGTGACAGTGAAAAATGTGCAGGCAATAAAGCGGATATGAAAAATAATAATATTCAATTTAAAAGGTTGTATTAAATTAGTGAGTTAATTATTAGTCTGGTAACTACCGTAACATATAATAGAAAAAGATACAGTTCCTATTCGTGCCTCGTACCACCTTCTCATAGATTAGTAGCGAGCCTGGGTTTTGAATTAATTGCCAAGTTGGAACCAATGATAATGACTGCCTCACCGTTCTCGTGCGCGTAACTTTGATTCTGAAAGTTACAACTGCAAAGTATTAAATAGAGACGTTATTGTAGGGAGCACCAAACATCAGGGTCCCTGTCTACAATTTTATAAAATGAATTAATTTTATCGTAATATAATGAGAAAATAAAATTAAAGCTTAATAACTTGTATATTTTAATACTGTTTGAATCTGTCAATGTTTTTCACAATAATTCTAATACCTCTCTAAAATTAGTAGATTTAAACAATAAAGGCTGCATTTGCAGTCATTAACACCCACCAATCCGCATCAGGCCCACGTGTTGGGTAGCTCGTCCTCCTTATCCACCCATAAAGAAGGCCTGTGCCTGTGTCCCAGCAGTGCGGACATAACCCGATAAAGGTGACGATAAAAGGTAATAATAAGGTTGATTAGAATACAACGGTACTATTGCTATTATTGACGTTTTTAATAAAGGAATAAATAAATGGCGACCGACAAGCAGCTAAGCATGGCAGCAAGCGCCATCGCACTACGCGGGGTGCGTCTGTTCATAACCGCGGGGCGCAGTGCCGCCGCGCGCAGGGCACCGCCCCTGGAGCAGCGGCGTGCGCGCGCCAAGAAACCAGAGGCTGGCACGCGCCCGCCCCAGAAGGTGTTGGCCGCGCTGTTAAAGATTACACACTTTAACAAGTAAGTTTAAAGCCGCCTACGCACCAACATGTGCCTAGATTAGTGCCTAGCTAGAGCCTATCGGCCTTACCACAAAAGATTTTAAAACACTGTTTAGTAAAAACACTATTTAAATGTCATGTCGTCTCTTTCAAACAATATTGTCAAAAAAGTGACAGCATCACATTTAAACAATGTTTTAGTTAAACACGTGTTAAACAGTGTTTTGTGGTAAGGCCGTATATATTTATGTAACCAAGTAAAACGAACTTTTACGAATGTTCGCAACCGGCCGCACTGCGCGCTAGCTGCCCCGATACATCCAGGCGACTGCAATATATCGTAGGCGCGAGGCTTACAACCAAAGACTATGAGACCAAAGCGACTATCCTAGCGGCTCACCTTCCAGTGCGGTCACCGTGTATCCTAGCAAGTAACCTGGATATATCTAGGCACCAATCTAGTGCCTGTCGGTGCGTTCGCAGCTTAACATTGATTTCTACTATGCTAAGTGACAGTGACACACGTGCATCAACTTCTAATGAATTTAGAGTACCTATGTTTGTTATTCAGCTCAAAAAACCATTTTACAAAAAGTGGGAAATTTAAATTGCAATAAATAATGGAATAGTTTAGTAGGTACTTACCTAACTGAAAGGATAACTTGGTAGGTAAGGCAGGTCAAAAGACGTAAAATATTATTTACTTACATAATATGAGGAAAGTAGAAGTTAATTATAAAAGCTTCTCCATCAAACCATAAGTACCTTTTTATAATTTATAGTTTAACAGTTCAATTTATTTACAACAGACTCATGGTAATGTAGCGATTTACGTTCATAGACACCATTCTCTTTATTATTATTTTCAATCGGATTCGCTAATCAATATACTGAAACTTGCAATGTCACACCAACCGTTGCGTTTCAGCTACGTCGTAGCGTCGTAGTCAATTCGTAGACAAGAATGACTCGTAATTTCAACTCGCTACATCTTTTCATAAAGTGTGCGGCTTAAATGACTTTCCAATTTCCTTAATTAAACTTGATCGCTAAAGTCACAGGCCCCGCAGCCTTAAGGGCAGGCCCTTGAGGATAATTAGTTTTCACTTCGTATTAACAAATTAACAAACCACATAATCCTATTGACAACCCAACAACTAAACATAAAATTACTTTCAACAAAGACAGGATACAAGAACTATAAACTACTGCAACTTGCTAAAATCAGTGTTAAGTTGTCGGTCATTAAACTTTTGACGTGTCTTATTGCGCTACAAAACAGATCTAATCGGCTATCGTTAAACTAACAATTCCTAGCTACGTATATACCTACGTCGTAATATATCCTAGTCCATTCGTAGTCGAGAATGAATCATACTTTTAATCGCTATTTATTTTCATAAAGCTTGCATTTATTAATATATTTCCGCCCGGCTTCAAGGGCAGGTTTTCCCCCTTATAATGAATGAATGAATGAATGAATAAAATTTATTGACACACATCACGCTTACATAACAAGAAACAGAAAAAAAAAAAAACACAAACAAACAAAGAAAAAAAAAAGTGAAAAATAAAAACAAAATCAGTAAAAAAAAAAAAAAAAATATTAAAAATTGTGTGACGGGCCAATCAGGACCCTGCCTCAGCATAATGCTGTTACGGTATGAGGTCGTCACACCGCAACAGCGCTGGTATTCTGACAGGGCCTGTACGAGGAACGTTAATCGCACTTATCTACTATGTTAATAAATTACAGCTATAATGAAATAAAAAAAAAATATGTATATAACTTTATATGATATTAACATATTATTATTTATATATATATATATATATATATATATATATATATATATTATTTATTTATATATAGATGTAGTAGTTATAACAAAACAATTAATTTTATTATCTTCAAAATCCTAATGACAAATCAAAATTTTAACACAAAATTGCTTTCAATGACAGGATGCAAGAACTATATACTACTGAAAGTTGCTTTAGGCACTAGCTACGTCCGTCGTAGAGTCGCGTCGTCGTAGACACCTCGTAGTCAAGAATGATTTTTACAATTTTTACTCGCTATTTCCTTTCATCAAGTGTGCGGGTCAAATTATTATACAGTGACCTAAATTAATGTTGGTCGGTGAGCCACAGGTTCTGGCCTTAACGGCAGGCCGTATAGTATCTGTGCCTAGTCGTAGTTCGCGAGTGGCGCGGGCCACGCGTCGCCATGCACAATAAGAAACTAAAGGAAAAGACACTCGAAACACTTTTCCGGAATACGCACTTTTCAAAGTGAGTGGTGGTTTATTTTTAAAAATTGACCGTGTTTAGGTTTGCTGTGCCGTTTTTTAAGTAAAGTGCGAAAAAGTGTGGTGTTTAATTTTTCGCTTTTAAAATAAAATTTGATTTAAATAAAAATTATGATTTATTTTATAGTTAAAAAGGTTCTAGCTGATTTATTTGTTTGATTTTGTTTGATTTTTTTTGGAAGGGATCTAATCATCTAAACATGAAAATAAATTTCCAAGAGAGTCTATTTATTTTCATAGTTGATCCTTTGAAAATAAATTGCTGAGATGTGATAAAGATTTATGTTATACATAAATACGAGTAGGTACGTATAAATACGGTACCTACTTAATATTGGAATAGATCGAACTAAAAGCTTTGAAATGAGAGAGCAATTTTTACGATGACTTAAACAAAATTATAAACTTACTATAGTTTGTGCATTCGCTGAAACAAAACAGCGAGTCTGCTGTGCATTACACAAAAAATTCTGAAGAGATTCAATGGGGGGATGGATGTCACAAAATTTATCCCGCTTGGTGGCGCTACGGCTTGTACGGGCATTTATCCCCGATTGTCCTATTTATTTTAAATTATATCTATCTAAAAATGGTTGGTACTAATAAATTATTATTATGGAAGTGGGACAGTAAACGAATTAAAGATTTATGAAAACCAAAATGTGTTTCATAAATTGGGTTGTGGAAGAAAATTCGATATTTACGAAAAATCGCTTCCAAAAATTGATTTGCTTGACACATAGAAAACAACAGAATGACAGGTCTACATCTACACTAGCGCCAACTTAGTGGTAGTGCGCCGACTGGTGGACGATTTGTGAATCAGCAAAATTATCTTGCCATTGCAATAGTCCTAGATCAACGTTCTGACTCCAGAGAAGCTCTTTTGGTCAAAACCAAAAGGGTCTTGCGTGATCCTGAATATCCCGACTGTTTGGGTTCTCGACCCATTAATGTAGCAGTCAGTTTAAGCTCAAGGCAAATATCAAATGTAGTCAAATTGTGTTCTAGACAGTCCAGGACCGACCCATCATAGCTAACTATATTATTCCAATCAACAATTGATTGCAGACATGAAGTAGAGGCACTATTCAGCATGTACCGGCGTCTGGTGACTGCTGCTCAGAGCACTCTGCCAACCAGCGCGATTGGACAGACTCCTGCTAAAGTTGACGTAAGTGTCATGAAGTGTTTTCACGGTTAAAAAAAACTTGTCATGTATTGATATTAGAGAAATGTATTTTTTTCGCGCGTCATATTTTGTAAAATTTCGAGCTATTAAGTGTCTCATTTTACAGAAAAGTATGAGAGGGTTCCTTAGAAATAAAACTTTTTATACTGATCACAACGCTTATTTTATTAATTCAGGTGTTATTTTATAGTTATTATAAATTTAGTTTGGATTTAAGTAGGTTACTTATTGGTTTTCTTGATTGATGAGTAAGTAATCACGGGATGAAAGGGCCCGGAAAGAAAGGTATCAAAACGTCGGGAAATAACAAAACCAATAAATCCAAACTTAATACTTAATTCTAAAATATCACGTGAATTAATATTATAATCCTTTAATCCGTAAAAAGTGTTTTATTTCTTATATAAAAGGGCCTGTTTAATCTCACATATTACATTACCTCACAATTTTTTTTTACAAAACCAAAATGTCGCCTCTTCGTAGTCTGTGTCACTAAATATTAATTACGTTAAAGTAAAACTAAATATTTTTACGTAACAAACCCAGTAACTATGGATATGTACAAAGTTATTTAGTAAGTTCCTATACAATATTAAATAGTAATTACCTATACTATTGTACAGTATAGCCAGTAATAAAAAGCAGCGTTTATGCACTTTCGAATCGAGTAACGACCGATAACTGCTATAAACATTCGAATTCATCGTTCCTGAACGCAATGAAGTGAAATATCTATATCTTACTACATAATATTATTACTTGGTAACGGTTACTACTGAAGGGTTATAATGTTTTCTTTGAAAACTATAGTTAAGTAGTAGCGGTTCAATTTATTGGAATTTGATCCTGCAAAATAAATAATGCGAAAGCTAGACTTTTCGATAAATAAAACATAACTACTTAAATCAAGATTCATTACAATTTAAAACATTTTGTTAAAAAAAAAATAAGAGTCTTCCATGAATTAGGTACCCTCACTTAATGTCCCATTGAATGTGAAAAATGAAATTATTTAGAGGTTTTTTTTATTATTTATTTATTAATTTGGAACATCAACATTACACGTACTTCATATACATGGGTTTCTCTTATAATAGCTTCGTTACTTATACATATAACAATTACAGGTGTACAGTACACATATTATATGAAACTATTTCCTATGAAACTATAACTTTAGATGGTCTATCCACAAAAAATATATTTTTTTACTGGGCCTACCAATTATACACTCTGTATTCAATACTATTATTATGACAAATCGAAGTAGTCATATAGGGAAATAAAAAATGGCTTGATGTCGAAAGCGTTCCGTGGACATGACGCGAACGCACGCAAACAAACGGTTAGATATGGCCGACATTATGTGACAAATTGCGTTGTTATAGCGATGCATTAGTTATGTCGGAATACCTACGTAAAGCCGCGATTACATATCCCAATCTAGCATCACCAATTTAGAGTTGCCACCCGTATAATAAGTAAAATTTTAACAATTATTTTACACAAATAACGAATAGGCCAACATGTTTATGTTTTTTTTTATTTTCGATTCTCATCTCCAATCTTATACAATGTTTATCTTTCCGTTATAGGGTAAATTCACTTATAAAATCGAACTTATTATACAATATGTTATTGTCAAGTAAGAATGGCAACCCGAAATTGGTATGCTAAATCGGCGTATGTAATCGCGGCTTAAACGAACTACTCGGAACAAACCACGAATGTGAAAATGGAGGACCGTTTTGTTTATCATAAATTATTCGTAGTATGAGATCAAATATTTCAAATTAACTTACATATTGGAAGTATTATTTGGAACAAAACCTAAGTTTCCCATGTTGCTTATTGTTTTATACGCTTTTTTAAAGTTTCCTCATAAAAAGCACTAAGCTATGTAAACAAAATGTTTTTTTTCCAGGAATCCATGCGGAGTTAGATAAGTTTTTATTATAAAATTGATATATAAGTAAATTAGTATAAGCATAAAATATATCAACATTTTAATTATGATTCAACTTAAATTTGTTAATATCTTCAAAACTAGGAGGAACGAGTTAGACAAAACTGATGCGCTGAGATTGTATGTTCCATCTAATTTTCTCACAACGAATCTAATATAATAAATGAAAATAACCGAAGGGAAACAACTGAATACACTGACATCAACGTGCACCCTCAACAAACAAATGGGTTTTAAAAACATAGAACAAATGAACAGACGTTACCTTTCATTTCATTTGTTCACGTTCATTTGTTCTATGTCAGCGTGATCAGGGAAGGAAATACATTGACCTCTATATTATTACACTGGACTGGCTGCTGTCAAACTGTTTTTGTGCCTATTTGATTCCCACCATTTTGGCGCTGTAGGACGTAGCGTGCGTACAGGGTACTAAATCTAATGATGTGCTTATGTCGACGCAAATACCGATAGCCCTATAAACAACTTAAAACTTCCATTCAAACTTGTCAAAAATGTCAAAATTAGTTCTTTAGACGCACGCTAGTGGCGTTTCAAATAGGCACAGAAACTTTGCTGTCAAACCATACAGACAGCCAGAAATTTTCAGGTCAATGAGGAAATAGCAAAGGTAGAAGTTTGTACATAGGGTTATTGTAATCTATCGATTACATTCTCACGCATGCTTTCATGATGGGAACGGCAGGGGAAATTACCTCCTTCCGTTTGTAAGTTTATGCTAATGCTGTCGAATGGAGCTTCGCGTGTAGAAACTTACATCCACTTTAGATACCTAGCTATTATTTTAGACATGTAAATTGTTGTTTTGTAATTTGAATAGTGTGTATTGACTAATGAAGCCAAGGCAGGGAAAGGTTTTTTGACCCAAAAGTTTGGCAAAACTCCTTAGAGACAGTAATTTTTACCCAAAGATATATCTGTTTTGTAAACTTAAAAATTGGATTGAATTGTAAAAGAAAAATGTCAATTGGGACCAAGCGGGACCTTTTTTTTTATTATACTGAAGAACCGCATTTACGCGCTTCCCCCGCTACAGGTGAGTGGGAGTGGGGTATGAGGGACTCGCCAGAAGGGAACCCCACATTCAGCGTTGCGGCTCCCTTCACGACTGCCTCCCGTGATCCCACCCAGCCAAGTGGCTCGGTGGGATCTCGGGAGAAGGGAATACCCACTAAAAACTTCAGTACCTGCCCACTCGCCGCCGTCTGGCCATGGGGGGTCCTTGTGGGAATCACCCCAATGTGACCTGGGGGGTTATTCACGATTGTCGGAAACCAACTTTCCGAATCGAATCGGAAAATCTCTAGTCTTCGATCTTATTTTCTACCTTATGCTACCAAACTTTATAAATGCATTGCGCTTTCCCGTTGGAAAGTGAATCGAACACCAGTCGAATTTGAAAATAGCTATATTTTTGTAATATCGGAGGATACGGATTCGAATCGAATGCTTTCGAGTAGATTTCCGACAATCGTGAATAACCCTACTGGAGGCCGCCCGGCAAAACGGGCCTGCTCACTTCTGGGAGATGACCGGGCAAGTTTGGCCAACGAAACTGGCCTTTAATCAAATATCATCTTTGCAGAAAAGCCTCTAGCGTTTTCTTTTATAATTTCCCCATTCTTAGCTCTTTTTTTATTTTCAGGGTATAGACCAAGGAACGTTTCGGGATGTAATGCACAACACTTTCGATATGATCACAGAAGAGGCCATCCTAGAAAGAATATGGATAACCTGGGACCGGGGGACGGCAGGGGGCGAAGGGGCGTTGAAGTTTGAGGCCTGGGTCCGAGGTCTAAGCATCCTCTTGAAGGGGACCGAAGACGAGAGGAGGAACCACTGCTTTGCGGTTTATGACTTGAACGCTGATGGGTTTATCACGAGGGATGAGATGTTTCTACTGCTTAAGTAAGTATTGACTTAATGTCAGGAAAAAAACTTCTTATTGATTTTATTTCTTTTTTATTAGGGAGAAGGAGGGAAGGTAATTAAGTTCGTATAATAAAAATATGACGTAATAATAGTTCTCCAAAATCTGAAATTGGTTGGCCCAATACAAGCTAGGGCGTTTTTTTTTCTTCAAAAATGTTGTATTTTAATAATTCCTTTCGTTTTTTTACCTTTTTAGAAATTCCCTTTTAAAGCAACCAGGCGACGAAGACCCTGATGAAGGAGTACGGGAGCTGGTAGAGCTGGTTCTCAGGAAGCTGGACGTGGACAAAGATAGTCGTGTCTCTATCGAGGATTACAAGTACTTACCTCCCTTAAGCTTTTCTTTACTTTTCGAAATTCGAAAACTTATAAAAGCCCAGTCGGAAGAAAGAAAATTATTGTAATCCACTTCCCAAATGTTAACCAGTCACTGAAGTGGTAAAATGTTTGACTTAAATCGTTAAAATCGAAAGATAAATCGTAACTTGCCCCCCTAAGTTCCCCTTAGGGTACCGAATATTTTTGCCCATGGAACCCCTGAATAACAATCTCGTTCTCTTGTTCGTGGTACCCCATCTCAAACATTTCAGTCTGACATAAAAAGATTAGGGGTACCACGGGCCATATAATTTATTCGATGGTACTCCTTTGTCTTACTTGGGTGTTCCACAGGCTAAAATATTTCCCTTCGTAGCATAATGTACAATACGCAATATGTGCACATGTTGCAGAAATGTAAGTTTCAGCATCTCTATGATTCCCATGATCGTAGCCTTCGCTCTGCCAATTCTCTTTCTCTATTTACTCCTCTCTATCGTTCTGGGTATATGTCCGACTCATTCACACTGCAAGCGACGCGTCTTTGGAACGGTCTCCCCGATTCTATTAGAAGGGCTCCCAGTAAGTTTTCTTTCAAGAAACAAGTTCATGCGCACCTGTTGGAGGGCTTATGTCCGTGATGTGGAAGGGTCAACGTCACTACTTATCTAAACTCGGCATTTGGCGTATATAATATATTATTATATGTAAGTATATAAATATTTATCTATTTATTGAAATGTAAGTATATTATTATATAATTCTGTAGATATATATTTATTGGTGTGTATCAATGTATTTTGTATGCATGTAAATATCATTCTTCTTTATTTGTGCCGCATTCGCGTTTATCTGTTTACTGTTGGTTGACTGGTAGAGAATGCTATTAGCATTAAGACCGCCATTTGTACCTTACTCTATGTATTTGTACAATAAAGATTTATAAATAAATAAATAAAATGTACAAAACGCAAAATGAACATACGCAATATGTACAATACGCAAAATGTACATAGGCGCAATATACAATACGCAAAATGTACAATACGCAAAACGTACATTCTCAAAATGTACAATACGCAAAATGTACATACGCAAAACAAAATGTACAATACGCAAAATGTACAATTCGCGAAATGTACAATTCGCAAAATGAACATACGCAAAATGTACAATACGCAAAATGTACATAGGCGCAATATACAATACGCAAAATGTACAATACGCAAAACGTACATTCTCAAAATGTACAATACGCAAAATGTACATACGCAAAACAAAATGTACAATACGCAAAATGTACAATTCACGAAATGTACAATTCGCAAAATGTACAATACGCAAAATGTACATACGCAAAATATTTATTGATTAGGTAGGTTGATATTTCGCCGTTATACATAGGTACAGAGGATACATTTTAATGATCGATAGTACCTAAGTATGCTTTTTTTTTATTTCGCACTCAGCCTTTGCATTTTTTTTTATCTACAACGGAATAGTGCTTGGCCCTTGTTTAGTTTGTGTTGTGTTGTTTTTTCTAACGTGAAAAAAACGTGTTTTTTTTCTTGAGCATGTTTTTTTTCAAAAGTTCAGAAATCAAAATTATTAAGGAAGACTCCGTTAAAGATAATACTTACGAGTTCATATTATAGTAGGTATTCTGTTCATTTTTGAACATACCTTACTTTTTTGGTTCCTACATTACTTCAAGCGCACGGTGAAATCTTCATGGTTATACCCCAAGGGGAACCTAAGACTGGGGGACCACGGGCAAGTTGCGAGATAAATATTAAAAAGTCAGTTTCCCTGTAACACAACTCTTTATAAGTGTTACCTAATACAACTTTGTTTAATTTCATCTAATATTTAAAGTGTTATACTAAATAATATACTAGAAAAAATACGACTCGCACTAGATCAATACTCAGACGGGAATCGAACCCGCGACCTTTGGATATCCGGTCCAATGCTCTGACCGCTGAGCTACCGAGTCACTAGTGACATCGCCGAATTTCTTCTAGTATATCCTACTCTTACGCTGCAAGCCAGCGTTATTTCACCAATGTGAGGAATTACCTCGACATTCAATTGAAATATCTTTCCAGACATTTGGCAATCGATTAAGATGTCACTAGTGACTCGGTAGCTCAGCGGTCAGAGCATTGGACCGGATATCCAAAGGTCGCGGGTTCGATTCCCGTCTGAGTATTGATCTGGTGCGAGTCGTATTTTTTCTAGTATATTATTTAGTATTGTGTAAAAATAGCATTGTGAATGCAAAAATCTCAAATTTAAAAATTATATAGCTATTTCATCTTAATCGATTGCCAAATGTCTGGAAAGATATTTCAATTAAATGTCGAGGTAATTCCTCACATTAGTGAAATAACGCTGGCTTGCAGCGTAAGAGTAGGATATACTAGAAGAAATTCGGCGATGTCACTAGTGACTCGGTAGCTCAGCGGTCAGAGCATTGGACCGGGGGCCTTACCGCCTAACTCAAAGCTTTAGCCAGAGCGATAGCAATGCTCTTTCCGTCCTTGTCATATCATAGCACGATGACAAGGACCGACAGTGCACTGACGTCATAAACCAAAGCCAGAGTCAAGGCGATAGAGTTAGGCGGTAGACCCGCGGATATCCAAAGGTCGCGGGTTCGATTCCCGTCTGAGTATTGATCAGGTGCGAGTCGTATTTTTTCTAGTATATTATTTAGTAT
Source organism: Agriphila straminella (assembly GCA_950108535.1). Lineage (NCBI taxonomy): Eukaryota > Metazoa > Arthropoda > Insecta > Lepidoptera > Crambidae > Agriphila > Agriphila straminella. The sequence continues at coordinate 3,128,952 of OX467306.1, read as the reverse complement.
TGTGTAAAAATAGCATTGTGAATGCAAAAATCTCAAATTTAAAGTGTTTTTCCTTGAATACTCCATACATTTAAACATAATCAATTACCTAACATCACTCAAATCTTTACAGAGCGGCTGTAGATCAGGAGCCTCTGTTGTTAGAAGCTTTCGGCCAGTGTCTCCCGTCCAAGAGACAAGCCACAGCTTTCCTGAAGACTCTTAATCCTAAGTTATAACTTCTAGTTTTAAGTATCATGATAATAATGTACGATAAGACACTTTTACGTATTGCAACACGGGTAAAATCGTGTAAGTCACCCGTGGTCCCCCAGTCTAACTTCCCCTTGGAGTTCCACGAGCAAGCATTTTAGCCCGTGGATCACCCAAGGGAGACAAAGGGGTACCATGGGAAAATTATATGGCCCGTGGTACCCTAATCTTTTTTATGTCAGATTGTAATGTTTGAGATAGGGTACCACGGGCAATAAAAATATATTTAATAAGGAGATTGTTATTCAGGGGGTTCCAGGGGCAAAACTATTTGCTTGTGGTACCCTAAGGGAACTTAGACTAGGGGACCTCGGTCAAGTTACGGGTAAAATGCGATAAATTTGACAATATTACAATGTATTTTAATTTGTGGCATTCTGTGGCGCACCATCTCACCATCGAGTCGAGTGAAGTTGCCGCGGACCACCATCCATTGTCAAATCAATAGCATCGAAAGAACCGTCACGGAATGGTTAATTAAGTTGCTGGCATCGATTGATTAGTCATCCCGTGACCATGGCCCCTAGAATCAGTCGAAAAATCGTGGATTTAATAAAGCAATAAACACAAAGTGCGTGAATCAACTTTTTAATGTAAGGAAAAAAATCGACCCATGTGTAAATTTTCAAAAATTAAAACAAAAGTAGTTAACTCTTTTGTAAAAAATCTCTATTTTACGAAATTTAGATTCATAGCCAATAAAACATAGTTAGTATTTTTAAATTTGAGATTTTTGCATTCACAATGCTATTTTTACACAATACTAAATAATATAAGAGTAACGTAAGAGTAGGATATACTAGAAGAAATTCGGCGCTGTCACTAGTGACTCGGTAGCTCAGCGGTCAGAGCATTGGACCGGATATCCAATGGTCGCGGGTTCGATTCCCGTCTGAGTATTGATCTGGTGCGAGTCGTATTTTTTCTAGCATATTATTTAGTATTGTGTAAACATAGTTAGTAGTTTTGTACAAAAATAATCAATAGTTTAAAGAAAGACATGGGCGACCCAGGGGACAAGCTTCAGCTTTTATATGAAAAAAATAGGTGTTATCTCCGGGGTCACCGATGTTTTTCTTTAAAATCACGTTAAAATTTTAAAGACTTTTAAGTTTTAGAGTTTTTGCAACTACAGATTAACTTCATATAAAAATGGTTCATGTAGATATTTTAAGAAATGCCACAAAATAACAAAAAGTTGATTCACCCAAATAATGAGGAAGTATATAGGTAAGTAAATTTAGTGTAGTTGTAGAAATAAATAACCTATAATTATTATGTTTTTTACTAAAGAAATAACAGACTAGAGATAAGTCTTAAATTATATATAACTGAAAAAGGCTATTAAACTAATAAGCAATATCTGAGTACATATTATAAGTTGTATTCAACTAGGAACTTTGACTGCAACAATAATTATTGATTAAAGTAAGTCCTACCTTTATTATATAACTTGGTTTAAAAATAAAATATAAGCATAGGTATAAAAATTCTCGATTTTGCTATTAGCTCGCCCAATAATTTAATATTGTCGATTAGGTAATGAAAAAAAATAACTTAGGTGGTTTGTTGCAATATTGTGTTAAATGACATTATATGACTATTACTAACTTCAAGTTGCTGTTATTCGAGAATCGAAATATGTATTGTGTAATAATTATTTATTACTCGTTATTATTTATCTAACAACACAGTAATTAATATCTATATAGGTAGCTAGTCAGTATTATTAAGGAACAATATAAGCTTTTTATAGTAAGTATAATAAGTAATGAAATAAATAATTATAATAAAGTAATCTAAAATGTTTTATTAAAAAATTAGTTAACATTGCATATTCACAATAATAGATAACAATAATAAAATTATAAAAAAAATATATTATCTCCAACTAATTTCTTACATTTCTGAGAGCGTTACGTAACCTACTGAAGAATTTATTATAACGGTCTTGGATTTTATTGAAATTTTTAACGCACTCTTTAGTCCATGACCGTTAAATCAAATGCACATTAGATTTTTATCAGCATATTTCTAGTCGTGAGGGTCCAAACCAGTTGCGAAGAAGTCGTTCATCAGCAAAGCGGCTTTGTGCGGTAGTATACGGTATATATACTGTAAATAGAAAAGGCACTTTAGTGACAGTAGTCTACTTAGTAGAGCTCCGTTCCACAGGTTCTGGATAATTATTTCCGATAATTATTACACCTATAGATAATTATATGCAAATTCTTTTCCATTTTAAATAATGATTTATTTCTGAAGATAGTTGTTATCCTATGAAACTGGCCATAGATCATTTACTTATTAAAGTTCGTACAGAAAAACTAACAACGCTACTGGGTAGCCCAGTAGGTATATAATATTTTTGTATACTTTGTAGATAGTCACTCTATTCCGTGACCGTAAGGATCTCCGCTGTGTAAAGCGGGACACGCGCGCGGGGCGACATAGATTAGAGCTTACTCATGCACTGCGCAAGCATCTGTCCGTAAAAAACCAGCAATCTATATTCCCGCGCCGTGTACCCGCGGCGGGATCCCGCTCGACGCAGCGGAGGGCCTTAGAGCTACATGAAAAAGGCAGAGTCAAATGGTCAAATATTTGAACCCTCACCCTATTAGCGTAGTACAAGTCGGTGGGTATGGTGATCTCGCAGTGTTCACGCCGGATGGCGTCGACGATGAGGTCGGCGGCGACCTCCTTCTCCACCATGTCGGTGAGAGCCTTGAAGCGGATGCGCGGGTTGTGGCAGAGGCCCGTGTTCACCATCGTCGGGTAGATTGTGGTGAGTTTGATCTGGGCAGAAAGGACTAGCGGTTAAGAGCTGGTTGCTTTAAAACAGTGGTTCTTAACCAGTGGTCCCCGGACCACTGGTGGTCCCTGGAAGCATCAGAAGTGGTCCGCAAAGCCATCCAAAAATAACAACCCTTCATTAATTTACTTACATTTACTGTATTTTACCTCTAATCCAAACACGGGGTGGTCCATGGCAAGATAGATATTTTGTCAAATGGTCCCTCATCACTTAAAAGTTAAAGACTACTGCTTTAAAAAAGGGGGAGTAGTTAGAAGTTAGTTACAGTTAGTTGCATCACTTTTTAAAGTCTTAGCAAAATGCCTGTCGTGAAATTACTCAGTTAAAATTTAATTATGCCAGAAAAAATATATAAAGACGAGCACAGACGTTAAAATGTTACGGTTAGTTTAACGTTGAATGTAACGTTTAATATTATGACTAAAAAGATTATACGTGGCAAACCACCCATCGTCAGTAACATCTCTGTAAATGTCTTTGGAATTATTTTAAATTTACGAGTATTATGTGGATCTTTTCGTGTCTGCCGATTTTTAGTTCAAAATGCGCTCTTCTCACCCCATTAGTCGCCCTCGTGCGATCTTCATGTAACTCCATGGCGAGTCCCTCCATGATGCCCCTCACAGCGAACTTGGAGCCGCAGTACGGCACGATATTGCGCAAGCCCATCAGCCCGGCCATTGAAGACATTGACACTATGTGGCCTTGGTTGTTCTCCAGCATCGTAGGGAGGAAAGCTTGGAGAGCCTAGAAAATAAGGTTCTTTGTAAGATGGAGTTCATTACAATTTAATTGTGTAATAGAGTTACAAACAGTTCAGTGAATCTTTAATAGAATATAGCTTGATACTCAATAGAAAACTAGTTTCTGATGTTTTTACCAGATGTTTGTCGTTCGATTGACAATAAAATTTCTGAGCGAGAATTGTTACGAAGCGGATCAAGATCCCTCATTACCAAAGTATTCTAAAATACTGACCCAGAGTATCCCATTGACGTTGACGTCCATCATGGTGCGGATCTCCTTCTCGGTCTGGCGCAGCAGGGGCTTGCAGGGCATGATGCCGGCATTGTTCAGCAGAATGGTGACGTCACCTATTTCCCGCTGCACCTTCTCGGCCAGCTGGAACACCGCAGCACGATCGGTGATGTCACACCTGGATTTTTTTTAAACTTCATTGATGCTCATCCTTCTTTTCCATCCGTAAGGAAGGCCTGTGCCCCAGCAGACATGTCTGGCTGATAATGATGATTATAAAGATCTCTTTTGTTCACGGCTTGTCCGTTGATAAAACACATGAAGAAAACGGGCCATGCAAGCGTAGGTTGGTGGGTAATATAATAAGTCTTTACGTGTTTTTCAGGCGCGTTCAAAGCGTTCGAAGTAAAATAGCTTAGTCACATTGGGCACAGATAGTTATTACCTAGTTATTGGACTGAAGTTTGCTGAAGTTGCCTCACTTGCCTCATTGAGGAAATTCATTGAAAAGGACAAGTTGGTGGTACGGCAAGGAATAAGGGACTTTCTTTATCGATACCAATCCGGTCTTGAACTTTTCAATAAAATTAAATATAAACACTATAGTTAGCATTATTCAACCCAGTGAAAAGAAGTTCTAATTCTATCGAAAGGGTTTTAATTTAGTTTGTGATAACAACAAAGACTGATTTTTAGCACACTATAAAAACCCCTTACTTAGGTACATCATAATACTTAATTACTTACACATAATGGAAGGCTTTCCCCTTCTCATTCTTGATCATCTTGGCGGTTTCTTCGTTGTTGGCGGCGTTGACGTCCACGCACACCACCGTGGCTCCCAGCCGGCCGAACCGCAACGCCACCTCACGTCCCATACCATGGCCTGCGCCGGTTATCTGATAAGTTCAAATAAAACAGTTTCGTAATGTAAGTAAACTCAAATAAATAACAGTTATAGAATAAGGTTACCTGAGTTACCACAACATGTAACAATGTTTGAAATGTTGGTTTTGGTGATGTAGGTACGGTCAGCAACGAAAGTCGTTTAACGATTTAGTACTATGTCGTATAACTTTTTTGATGAAGGTTTAAAACCGTGAGACATCTGTCAAGAAAGTTGCTATGACAAAGTACTAAAGTGTTAAGTAACTTTCATTGTACCTACTTAGCGTCTCATACATTATGATTTTCAAATTTAAACAAATTTAAAAGTTTTAAATAACTCAACGTACTGATGATTGTATTCGACTGCCTTTACTATTTTTACAGTGGACACTGTCAAACTACCTTACTGTTTTCAGTTGTTGTAAAAATACTTTACCAATAAAGTTGGCGATTTTTTTCTCACAAATAGAGAACATCGTCATTTCTATGATTTAAAATATTCATTCAATAATAAAAAAATCCTTATTAGTTTTCCAAACAAAAAAAAGTATAAATTGACTAGTACTTAGCTATATTATTTAGAATTGTATAAAAAAAACCTTAAAAATACTTCTCTTTTTGTTAGCAAAAATAACCACATTATTTGTTTTAATTTAGTCAAAATTTATATTTTTTTGGCTAAACATGTGTGGCATAAGTTAGCTTAATGTTTAAACATTAGTGCATAAAAGTAAAAGTAAAAAGTAAGTTAAAGGGTTGTTAAATAAATTAAGAAAATGTTAGTATGGAAAAGGAACTTCTTTTAAATTCTACATACAAAACACCAATTTCATTACTAAAAACCTAATATAGATTGCATGTCTGACATAATATTGAAAAAGTCTTTAATTGCATTACATAACTATAGTTTAAGATAACCTATTGGATCACTGGACTACTATTAATGCGTCCTAGATTAGATAAAGAAATAGGGTAATTACCTAGTATAGCTCGTCGCTTTGACCAAGGATGTCTCATATGGAGATGAAAGATAAGTCTTACATTTATTTTTGTTGAATTTGTGCATTTAAAGACGTAATTATATACTTACCATTCTAATTTGCCTAACTTTATACTTTTTCACAAATAAGAAGACATTATTTGTGTCTTTTTCCAAATCTCAATCGAAAACCCTCAAAAAGGTTTAAATATTTACATTGTTATTTATTTTGTGAATACTCCCTATATATCATGATTTCGATTTCACGTTGAAAATAAATGTAGTTATAAGTAGGTACTAGAACCTTTGTCCATCAGCCATTTTTGATGTCCCCACTGCTGGGGCACAGGCCTTCCTTATGGGTGGTAAGGAGGATGGGCCATAACCCACCACGCGGGCCGAATGCGGATTGGTGGGTGTTAACGACTGCAAATGCAGCCGGGACCAACGGCTTAACGTGCCTTCTGAAGCACGGAGGAGCTCGAGATAATAAATGTTTGGTCACCCATCCCATGACCGACCTAAACCACTGCGCTACCGAGCTCCTCAACCTTTTAATTTTGCAAATGCCTATAACAGCTCTATTAAAAATGTATTTTGAATTATATTATCCTAAAATCATTTATTCACTCTAACCCCCGTATCTATAGACGAGTAAGTAATGACTTGAGTAAAACTTGCAATTTTCAAATGCTTCTAATATTAACTAAATAAATAATAATAATAATAATAGTAATAATATTAACTAAATGCTTCTAATATATTCACACGCATTTTATAGTATAAATTAACGTTAAATAGACCAAAACTGCACTAAGAAGTCATTTAAGATGAATCTATATTTATAAAATCGTAAACTGAATGACTGACTGACTGACTGACTGATCTATCAACGCACAGCCCAAACCGCTGGGTCTAGAGACTCCAAATTTGGCATGTAGGTTCCTTATAAGGTCTAGGGGTGCACTAAGAAAGGGTTTTTCAAAATTCACCCCCTAAGGGGGTAAAAAAGGGGATCAAAGTTTGTATGAAAGTCCCTCAGTTTTGAAGCTAGGATCTTCAAATTTTGTGATTAGACTGACCATTGAAAATAAATAAATACGGGTCTCAGCGTTTTTCAAAATTCTACCCCCGAAGGGGTCAAAAGGGGGATGAAGTTGTGTATTGAAGAAAATCCTTTATTTTCGAAGTAAAAATCGCTTAATTTATAATTTAGGCTTATGGATAGAAATCTAACGCAACGTATATTGTTATTGTTGGTATTCAAACCCCTATTGGGATGAAATGGGGGTGAAAAGGGGTAAAAACCCCAAAAATAGATATGGATGTCGTTATTGGGGTTTTCTGGCATGACGATTGCAAAAATGACATTTATTTTGAAGTCCAACACGGTGGACATGATTTGACCCCTAAAGGGGTGAAAATGGGGTTCAAATTTTGTATCGAAAAATAATATAAAATAGACATTACCACTTTAAACTTCGTTGGAGCACATCTAAAAATAAATAGGCAAACACATATTTTGTTATTTTGAAAATCCTCCCTCAAGGTGTAAATGGGGTAAGTAAACATGAAAATCGATTTGGATGTCGTTCTTGAGGTTTCATGGGATGGTGGTTGCGAAAATGACATTTATTTTGAAGTCCAACACGGTGGCCATGACCTGGACATGCACATCCAGGGGACGGGGACGGGGACGGGAACGGGGACGGGGACGGGGACGGGGACGGGGACGGGGACGGGGACGGGGACGGGGACGGGGACGGGGACGGGGACGGGGACGGGGACGGGGACGGGGACGGGGACGGGGACGGGGACGGGGACGGGGACGGGGACGGGGACGGGGACGGGGACGGGGACGGGGACGGGGACGGGGACGGGGACGGGGACGGGGACGGGGACGGGGACGGGGACGGGGACGGGGACGGGGACGGGGACGGGGACGGGGACGGGGACGGGGACGGGGACGGGGACGGGGACGGGGACGGGGACGGGGACGGGGACGGGGACGGGGACGGGGACGGGGACGGGGACGGGGACGGGGACGGGGACGGGGACGGGGACGGGGACGGGGACGGGGACGGGGACGGGGACGGGGACGGGGACGGGGACGGGGACGGGGACGGGGACGGGGACGGGGACGGGGACGGGGACGGGGACGGGGACGGGGACGGGGACGGGGACGGGGACGGGGACGGGGACGGGGACGGGGACGGGGACGGGGACGGGGACGGGGACGGGGACGGGGACGGGGACGGGGACGGGGACGGGGACGGGGACGGGGACGGGGACGGGGACGGGGACGGGGACGGGGACGGGGACGGGGACGGGGACGGGGACGGGGACGGGGACGGGGACGGGGACGGGGACGGGGACGGGGACGGGGACGGGGACGGGGACGGGGACGGGGACGGGGACGGGGACGGGGACGGGGACGGGGACGGGGACGGGGACGGGGACGGGGACGGGGACGGGGACGGGGACGGGGACGGGGACGGGGACGGGGACGGGGACGGGGACGGGGACGGGGACGGGGACGGGGACGGGGACGGGGACGGGGACGGGGACGGGGACGGGGACGGGGACGGGGACGGGGACGGGGACGGGGACGGGGACGGGGACGGGGACGGGGACGGGGACGGGGACGGGGACGGGGACGATATTTTCTCTAATATCCACGCGGACGAAGTCGCGGGCAGAAGCTAGTTTTACTATAAATTGCATGTGAATATGATATGAGAAGCATTAGAAAATTACAAGTTTTACTCAAGTCATTACTTACTCGTCTATAGATACGGGGGTAAGCTTTCAAGTTACAAACACTTTGTCGGTTCAAAAAGTTACAGTGGCACCAGCAGCGGCGCGGGACCGGTGGCGCGTGAAAAATTACAAATATTATAATGCTGAAAACTTTTCGATAGGTACGTCCTTACCTACCTTAAGGCCGGCCACACACAGACGTAATCACGTAACGGAATCTCGAAACGGAATCCCGATTCGGAATTCCGAACGCAGCAATTGCATACAAAATCTATGGGCCTGCCACACACATGCGTTAACATTCCGTACGTAATTTTATTCCGTACGTTATTCCACATGAGAGCCCGTGCGTTCGGAATCTCGCACGGAATAAATGCATTCCGAACGCAAGTCTACCATATATTTTGTATTGGTCGCCACAGACAACCGTTTTTATTCCGTACGGAATGCGCACACACGCACGGCCTATGTGTGAGTGACGTATACATACACCTACACCCTTTTTATTACAGCTCTGGATACCAGGCTTTTGGCAAACCCTTTATTATTTTGCTTAGTTATTATGTAGTTCTAGTTTCCAAAATAGCAATAGAATTGACCCGTGCGTAATATTAATAATAAATAGTCTATAAAATTATGTAGTTTTTGTTTATTTTTAGAAAAATAATTCATCTTCGCTCAATGTTTCCTCGTCAAGGTTTGGCGTCTGACTGAGCCGTGATTCCGAACGAAAAAAAACGTCTGTGTGTGGTGGTACGTACGGAATCACGTACGTACGTGATTCCGTTACGTGATTACGTCTGTGTGTGGCCAGCCTAAAAGTGTTTTAAAGATAAATTACCAATATAACATCCTCGGTGACGTCTTTGGGCTGGGGCGGCAAAATCCACAAGTATAAAGCCTTCCCGATCTCGTAGTGCGTGCGCAAGAGCACCCATAGGAACTCTAACACGACGCGAACCGCAACAATCGCCAATGGCTCTTCTGCCCTAGAACATAAGACACAGATTTCATCGTAGCAAAGTGTATTTCAATGTTTGCAAGTGGTTTTTCTACCTTTAAAAAAAGAAGACATAGATTTGATTAAATAGCAAAATGTATTTCAATCTGCGATTAAATTGAGGAGCATGTAAATTGTAGCTATGTGTCAGGTAAGTGTCCCTCAACACCGAGCTATGTAAACAAGTAAGTATACGTACGTACAATAATATTTATACAAAAATAACCACTTAACATGAAAACGAAGTGAAGAAGAAAAACAACTGAAATAAAAAATAACCACTTTGAGCCACGTATTTCTTTTTTTATTTATCTTTCACTAAGAATCACAAGTACCAAACTGTTTGTTTTCTATTATGTATGAACTGCTAAATCTGAGCTTGGCTAACATCCAACAGTTTTGATGACTTCTCTGTTTAGATCAGGTCTTAAAATGAGGCTAAGGATGTAGACTTATCTATTTTACACAGCTAACGGCATAGGAATCTAGAAAATCTGCATTAGTGAATGAAAACTGGGAGATGACAAACTATAATATAATGCACTTTGCACCACAAACAGACTAAGAAGTGTGTATTAATTGAAGTTTATTCCTATTTTTTTTTTGTGCATGACTATCATCTTATAAGAAATCGTTAAAAAATAAAGGGGGGCCCAAAACACGAAATGGTATTCCACTAATATTTAAAAAAAAACAATCCACATTCACAAGTTATTAAAATCTCGTGACATTTAGAAAAAGTAAAATGCGAAATTCAACTTCGACTGTATGTTTACGTTAGGTAGTTAAAACCTAGGCCTCTGCTATACTTCAACATCGATTGTAAGAAGGGAGTAAGTAGATACTTAATCTAATACAGATAACATTTCAAAGATTAATTACTGCGTTAACGAGTAATTATTTGTCAATAGTTTTATCAATATAATGACCTGCAAATAAAGTTTCACTGATTATCATATATATAATTATAAATCCGTCTGTTACCATACCTACCGAAGATGCCAGTGTCATGTGATTATTTCAGTGTCAAGAGTTATAAATGACAGAATACCTATGACGACAGAAAAATAATTTTAATATTGTAAAGTAAACGTAAAATATATTTGCGCATAAATTATACCTGGCTGTAGCAAATAATAAATAATTTTCCCGAAAATAGCAATAGTACAATGACGATTTAAAACGGTATTGTCTAATCATTGACTCTCGATAGCATTAAGTGCTTTATACCATTCAATATTGTTTATAATCACTCAAAACCAAAACATATGTTGTGTAGGTGGTGTAAATAGTCAGTCAAAGCAGCAATAGTCAGCATTTCTGATAGTATTTTTTTTTATTCAGACCCGTAACAGGATGAACATTCTCAGTTGCATCGATTGACAATCGTTTCTATAGTTTAGTTTAGTTTATCAGTTTGATTGACAATTCCAAAATATACTCATTAACTTTGTCTAGGGATACAGGCGTTATTTTCATACAAACGAGGTAACTTTGAAGCCTTGATTTTCTGCCAGGGATGTACCGTGCTGTGATTCAGATCGCTATACACACCGCATTCCAAAAAAATTATGGGTCAGAATTCTCAGTTTCAGGATTTCCATACATTTTCATGCTAAATTATAAATATTTTATTTTTAAAATGACCTAATCTTTTAGAATGCTGGTCAGATAAGTTGGGTGATGTGTATAGCGATCTAAATCTCCTCCATTCACTCCCTGGATGGCCATCATCAGATCACAGCACGGTACATCCCTGGCAGGAAACCAAGGCTTCAAAGTTACATGAAAATAACATCTGTATCACTAGACAAAGTTGAAAGTAGATGTGTGTATATTGTAAAGTTTTAATAAACTTGTCGAACAAAAAATTGCATCGTTTAATTATGGTGACAGACAAAACTTCTAACAAAAACAAAAACCGGTAAGTAAGTAGTAGAAAAGTAGAAAATGACTTTGTCTTTATTAACTACGAAATTGAGTAACAATAAAATTATTCAAACACAATTTTATGGCCTTAAACTGAAATAAACGATTGATCTTATAGGTACTTACATTCTTACTTCTATCCAAATCGACCGGCGACAAATGAAACAATATTAGCAAACGTCTGCTGCTAGTTCGAGCCTACCAAAACACTCAAACAGAATGGCTCATACACCACCAGTTAATACCATAAGCAACGCGATAATGTTTGATAACACTCAGATTAAAAATAAAAGAATCACGATAAACTGAAGTTATTCACATGATAATAAAGTCTAAATTCCTTTTTGATTTGGTTCAAAGTTTGAAAAAAATTGATTTAGTCTGAATAAGTCCTATTTCTACACAAAATTGTAATACACTGAAGATAAGTAGGTGATGATAGCAGACTGATATCAGCAATATATTGTGCCCTAGCATTCATATTATAAGACATGAAGATACGGGAGATAAAGATATTTGCATATGCTAAAAGTGAATTAATTATAAGTTACTAGTGAATATTACGATCATACTTTAAAGTTAGTTATTCCTACGAGATTTGCACCAAAAACAAACGGTTTTAATCGAACGAAGTATTATTGATTTTGCTGTCTATTTTGCTGATTTTATAGAACAATCACTAAGATAAGTTAGACTTGAATCCTTATTTGGTTTTCACCGTGATTTTAAATGAAAATCATCATTATTTAGTAGTCTTACTATTAGCACTTATTAACTTGACTTTGGTAAGTATGTATTTAAATGTTCAGGTGTGGAAGATATATATGTCGTAAGTAACTGGGCCGCAAAGAAAACGGGTCACCACGTTATATTCAAACAAATATCAAGAAACATGCTCACTTCACAGTGTTATTGATAAAATCAAAATTGAAAATCTCTGTAATGATTTATAAATTATTGATGTTCAACTTATCAATAAGCATTTAAAGCAACTCCAAAAACCTTTAAATTTTAATAAAATCAAACAAACAATATTTATTTATTTTAGGAAGACTATCGACTAATACATAAAAAACATAAAAAATAGCAACAAAGAGTCATTTATAAGTCTCCACTGATAGAAATAAGGTGTAAAGCTAATGATACAGTTGAGTTAAAATTAAACTAAGTTACAATTTATAGGCACAACACAGAAATGATTTAACTATTACCGATACGTGCAGATTTTAGTCAACAACAGTTAACAACTGAAATGCACCAAATAGAAATGGAATGAGATCCGCCCAACATCTGCCGCAAGGTCAAAATCCAGTATTAATATTATAAAGATTTCAAATCCAAATAAAAGCCATTGTATGGAACCTACTTGCAGTTTACGGAAATTCCTTGAGGAAATTAAAAGGAGTAATTCTTTGACACGCTTATTCGACACTTGAACATTATCCACATGGGAGTTTTGGGCGCCATTTTGTCGAGTTCGGTTCGCTGACTATTTTAATTATTTGCAAATTGATTCATAGTGGAGTTTTGTGGTACAAGTGTCTACGCAACTGAACAATATGTGGGATAATTGAAAAAGGCGCGATCTTGGTTGTGTGAAGCTGAGAATTACCTCGGCAGAACTTACCGAGTAAACTGTCTTGATTACTTGGTGCCAAACGCACCAAGCAGCATTGGAATGCGATGCACACGCATTCTAATGAAAATTGAAACAATGTCTACCACTGAACTATTCAACACTTGACACTGGCAAAAATTACTCCCTAAAAAAGGATCCTCCCTAGATTGCCAAACTAAAAATAAGAAGAACACATCCTTGACATAATAAATAATTGCAGAGATGGTCATATTTTGTTATCATATTTCTTCCATTTGTATGAAAATAACTTGTTGATGACATGGTGACCAAATTTCAAAATATATCGCAATCGCTTTCATTTGACAGATGGATTGATGATTGACCATTGCTGCATTTCTCTGGTAAGTTTTAATTTGTGCCAAAAAGAAGCATCAATGTATTACATCCTGAAAGCGATTGCGATAGATTTTGAAGTTAGACAATAGATAAGCCGTTTTATTTGCGGCCCAGTGTAGCTTATTTATACTTCATCTAGGCGGTCATCTTCGCCATCGCCTATAAATCATGTAGGCCTAACGACAAAACGGTGTCGGTGCCTACTTAAAATATATAGCAAAGATGTGCGATAGGAGTTACCTGATTTTCCATGTACACTAAAATATAAAAAATAGCTATTCAACGTGCCTTCCATTATATTAGGTATTGGTTTGACACTTAAATTAGACATTATTTTGACATTAAAATTAGGCATTACTTAATTGACTGACATTTATAATTTTTTAGGAATTTAAAAATGATTTGAATTTTATAATATTCTGTGTGACATAAGGTACTTTGTGAATCTTTTACTGACATCAAAATATTGTGAACTATTTCAATTGATAATATTATTGCATTTGTTTCAAATAACAATGTAAAAGTAAATATCGAATTTGTTAAAAAAAAATTGCATGCTGTTTTGTTTTGCAATTTGTTAAAAGAAAAAAAATGCATGCAGTTGTCAAATAGCTGAATGGGCCGAACTTTTAAACTAGTTTAAGACCTTCAGTGTACCCTATTCAAAGGCAAATAAATTAATTTCTAATTTCTATGCACATCTTTGTAAGACGTTCAGTCAGTCGAACTTATAAATGTTCTGTATCCTTGTAACTAATAAATAAAAATAAAAAATTTAGTCACCTTTTTTTGTCTCGTAATCAAATTAAATAATTCACGTTGGCAGGTTAATAGGTTCACGAAATTTACTCTTTCACTAGGTCTTTAGAATTGAATAAGGTTGAATATTGCATAGCTTTAATTGACGCTTCGACAGAAATTTGACGAAATTTAGTAGGTACATTTTTATTGATTTCTGAAATACTGGATCATTTATTAAAAATGTACTCCGTTATTGTGTTAGATCGATAAAAGTGCTATCCGTTTTTGCATAAAAAAATCATAATATATCACTGTCGTTGAAAATTACGAAATCTGACGATTTGAAATTTGTTTTTATAAGTTTTTATGATGTTATTCAGGATTTTTCTACAAAGCTACCATGCCATTTTTCAATATTCTGTTCGGTTATTGTGTTTCTTTGTTTTTTTTAGTGTACAGTAGGTATTTTTTGATAAAATTTAAACAACAACGGAATCTGAAAGGTAATTTTTATGACAAGGAAATCCTGGTTAACTTTTGAAAGTAACCGCGGCACTATAGAACTTTACTTTCAAACAAAATTGAATTAAATTGCAACCTTCAATAATCACGTTTGTTGAAAATTTTAATGTTAATTGTATAAATTTCTGTCACCTTCCATTTTAAACGGGCGACAGAAATCTAGCATGCAGTGCAGCCAGCTTTAGGAAACGTCTCCGAATAGGTAAACCTAGGATTCCGTATAAGTAGCCTACTTATCGATATGTCTGTCTGTCCATCCGTCCGTTCGCGGCTTAGCTCAGGTGCCCTTAGTAGATACTTACTAGAAAGAAAAAGGATTCACCCTTTCGGCCGCCTTTGTAACTGTATTTTGTAACCGGTAAAAAAAGAAAAAAAAAATATCTTTTCTCGTAACCAGTTACAAACACAATAATACTTATTTATAGTCGTTAATTGTGTAAAACTGGGAGTTAAAGTTTACAGCCATATGGTATGGTATAATAAATAACGGAACCCTATACGCACTTGGCTGGTTTTTAAACTATAAATCCATGCGATCTATTCGAAACTCATAAAGTAGGTTGGACACAATGGACAGGTTATAAGTTGCCCACGTGTTACTCCACGCGGCTGGCGCGGCGGTGGTGGCGCAAGCAAAACATCGTGAAGTTTGTCGAAACTCAGTGGAAGGATACCACAGTATTGCTATTGGTGTTGGCTCACGATAGTATTATTGTTGCTTAAGGACGAAAGATTAAACCAACGCGACCGTATTAGTTAAAGAGTTTTAAAATAAGGCCAAGTGCGCACTGCATCGCAGAAAGAAAGCCCTGAGGCATAGGAATTTGGAACCTTTTGCATAGTGATTGCAGACATCAAAATAGGTCATTTTTAGGGTTCCGTACCAAAAAAGCTCAAGTTTTTAAGTCGCTGCTGGCGATATCAGCAACAGATTTATAGTGTTGTGTTGTGATATGCATATTTCTCCACGCAGCGAATGACGCAAGCGTGTGAGGCAACAGATCATCGGCCGTTGCTGCCCGCTGTCCCGTGTGAAAGTATTCGCGAGTATGAAGCATAGAGCATCTGCTTTGAATTGGTGTGTTAAAAAAGCCCGCCGGATTGCCGGCAGGGAAATCTCTGTAAGCAGGCTAACTTAATTTTTCCAGCAAATAAAAATCAACTACCTAGCCTAGTCCAACTCTTCATTTCAATAGGGAACGACTTAAGTACTTTACTAGCTGAAACTATAATTTTCCCGCGGGCGGCAACCAAAGAAAAAACAACGATTTGAATGAATGTCGAAAATTCATTAAATATTCTAAGTATCCCCCAAAACTTATGGGTTTGTAAAAACTATTTTATTTATTGTCATAAAGTTGCCATTTCCGAAATTTTTAAATTCTATCATCATATAAATTGGTTTCTATATTTTTCCATAGAAACGGAGGAACTGCATGCACCACTTCTCTCCGGCATTAGTAAACTCTGCACAAATGTTTTCCGACCTTGGACTAGAAAGCGTTTCGTTCGCTTCGCTTGCGTCGACCTTGGCTTCCACTTGGTGTAGCTGAACTCTTCTCCGGCGCCTCAGAGATTAGATGTATCTTCTTCGGACTAGATTTATTTAATACTAGCGGTCGCCCGCGACTTCGTCTGCGTGGAATATTTTTTTGCAATCCCTCGGAAATAATTCATTTTTCGGAATGCAAAGTACTCTATGTCCTCTACACCCCTGACAACGTGTATGTAAAATTTCATGATGATCGTAAGGCGTAACAAACAAACGAACAAACACACAAACAAATGGACTTTCGCATTTATAATATTACTTATATAAAGTAAGGATAGAAGGATAACGAAGGTAGGTGTCTACTTGAACCAACAGATTTACCTGAAATTTTATACAAGTTACGTTATTATAGTACGTAACTATTGTTAATAACGTATAGGTCATACATGAAAACCAATTACGGTATATATACAACATTTTCCAAATTACAATTATTTATTATTCATGTTGTCCATTAACATCAAGTACAAGTAACAGTAAGTAGAAGCATTGTGAAAATAAATTTGATATTCCGTATTTTATTCCTTTAATAATTTTGGTATATTCATTAATAAATAATTATATAAGCTTGTTAGAACCTTTAGTTCAATTGTTTAGGAAATTAGTCCACAATATCTTACCGAAATAACTGAAAGTACCTACATTCTGTTTACCAACTGGTTATAAAGATTCTCTTAGTAAAATAAGTAATTAAAATATACAATACTAAATACTAAACCATAAAACATACTAAACCTATCACGTGATCTCTTTGATATTGTATGAAAAATATTTTTTTTTTACATATTTGACCCAATGTTGAAAGTTGTTCAGTTTCATGGACTGAACACATCCTTAAAATTTGGAAAGTGGTTACAAATGCACCCTGTACAAACGCACCTTATATATTAAGGCGAAAGTACCTACTTGTTTACTTATTCGAGCAGTTAGGCAGTCATTTATTACCCACGAGTCCATGACATTGGGTGTCTCCATCATTTTTATAGCTTTTGCGTCATGGATTTATTTCAAAATATGTTGCCAGCTTTAGGACTGGTTTTATCGGAATATTTTGCCACATTCTGCGTCAAGGTCTGTGTTGCAGTATATGGCTCTCGTTAATTGGTATTTTTAACTTTACTTAAAATATTTCTTGAGTTTTCTTGTAGTTTGTCCATTTAATTATTATTTTTATATTGACGTGACATGCTGAGCATACTTTTTACTGGATAATAGTTTAGCTTTTATATTTTTTGCATGTACTCGATGATGTTATTCATGACTGTTATCTGTCTGTGTGCCAAATTATAAAATAAAATACTTAATAAATAGAAAATCATCTGAAGAAAAAATGGGTGCAAAAAAAGATAGGTGACTAAAATATATTATCTCGAGCCCCTCCGTACTTCGGCAGTTGGCCCGGCTGCATTTGCAGTCATCAACACTTACCAATCCGCATCGGGCCCGCGTTGTGGATTATGTCCCAATCTCCTTATCCACCCATAAAAATGGCTGATGGTCAGGTATTATGCATTCATGAATATTCGAAACAAAAGTGAGTTCTCTTTCTGTGGCCGTAGCACAAACATTATTCTAGTTATCGACAAAAAAACGCGCGTGAAAAAATTCAGTAGAAATTTTTACAACCTTTTCTACCGCCAAAAAGCGAAATGTCCATTAATTAAAAATTTCTTTATATACTTTTACGCGCGATTTTTTTTCTTACTGAATGCGTTGGTGTACTTAGCTTCACACACGTGTAGGTACACTACCACTCAGTCGTATTTCAAACTCTTGTCCATCTCAATTGAATAACCGGTAATAGCTACAAAGTGGTTAGGTCTATCTAGATAGGTATTTTAAATAGTTCGATGCTATCAACAACAACGCATGGTTGGTGTTTCTAGTCTGCTCTATAGCCCAACTTGTAGGTAATTTGAACTTTATGTAATCTGCGATAAAATTAATTAACGTTATTCTTGTAAGTCATCATCATCATCATATCAGCCGCACGACACCCACTGCTGGGTAATGGTATAGGCCTCCCCTAAGGATCTCCACGACGACCGGTCCTGCGCTGCCCGCATCCAGCGGCTTCCCGCGACCTTCACCAGATCGTCGGTCCACCTTGTCGGGGGCCTACCCACGGAGCGCCGTCCGGTGCGCGGTCGCCATTCCAGAACCTTTCCGCCCCAACGGCCATCGGTTCATCTCGCTATGTGTCCCGCCCATTGCCACTTCAGCTGAGTCTTGTTGTAAGTACATAGGTATAACGTATAACCTAACCTAACCCGACAATGTTTGAAGAAACATTGTCGGGTTAGGTTAGGTTACTTAGTTAGGTTACTACTTGTTGAAGAACAAGACAATCAAATGAACACACATACATAATTACCATAGTATAGGTCAGGTAGGTACTATTATTAATATTTATTGAAGTGTTAATTTAATTGACTTTGTTGTAGAAACTTTGTTGAGTGAAATAATAGTGATTTTTGGAAAATCTGTTCAGTGTAGTAGTGTCATTTAATTAAATTTTAATTTCATTCATCTCAAGGATTCGGAAAAAGAATACTAATGTCGCTTACCACTAATTGCCAAAACACAACTGTCTGACAAACAAAAGATAGTTAAAGTACAGCCCCACCCACGAAACAACGGAATACCCACTTAAGTAATAATTTGTACGAACGAAACTGGCGGCAATTATCAAATGGGGCACAAAAATGAATGAAAAATGAAAGCCGAGATTTCATAGTAGCAATAAGATTTAAAAAAAATACAAAACTATTTTATGAATTTCTTCTACAGAATCGATTAAAGTATTATACATTTGTTGTGGTTTAATTACAGCCAAACAAACTAAATATTAATCAAATTAAGGAAGTTAATCTTAAATACCCAATTCAACACAACTTCGTCTAAAAATAGAAGCACATTTACAGCCCTTGATTGTTATTTTTTTAATTTACGAATAAACATATCAAATAAGCATGGCCATCGAGAAGTTACTGGCAGCCGCTCATATCATACAAGTTGTATGATACATACAACCGAGCCGGCTGTTTAGTTTGGTATCCGTTGCCTCTCGTGTGCACGCGTCGTCGCCCGGAAGAGCGCGTGATCGCGAGTCGTTCTTAATTTAAAATTTGTTTAGTTTTCTTAGTTTGGATTACTTTTTAAATAGGTAAGTTTTTTGTTCGTAAGTAAATATTTGTGTTATTATACGATTGTGTTGTGTAGACGTAATTTTATCGATTATTCCATCGCTAAAGAATACATAACTGTTTAATCATTAACACGCAATCGATTTAATCATTTCTCTGTTAACGTGATTCGTAATTATCAAAATGAGTTTTATATTTTATTTCATTGTTTTAACTCAGTGGTAGGTATTGTTCATTTTTATGTCGGAGTAAAAAATGTTGATACATCCGCAAAAATAATACGATAAGAGCGTTTTTTGTTTTTACAATGTTAACTAACATTGTAGTTTTAAGTTGGCTGCATTCATATAAATATAATGATTATTGGTAACACGATGATATTTTTTTTAGTAAGTATATTTTTATTATAAAAGACAAGGGTTTTCATAAGTATTTTTGTTTGCTAATATATTTAACAAATATTTCAACATTTACAAACAGGTTATCTGATCGAAGTTTACAAACCAAAAAATTTAAAAGTGTCAAACTACCTACCTTTAATAAAAAAAATAAACAAAACACTACTATGGATTCCTGGTCATAAACTTAGCCGACCTATATCTCGGTCGTGGCCCTCTGAACGATTCATTTGCAAATTCATTGCGTGTATTGTATCACAATACTAGCTAATGATGTATTAACATTATTCATGTATTCGAATCTCGCTATTATCCCTCAGGCCACATAATAGAAGTACAGGCGTTTAGTAATAAGTACAAGGTCAGTAAACTATTTGGTGAGATTTGATATGACACAGATTTGCCTATCAATTAGGTAATTCACTCAAAATCATACTATTTTCGTGCCTTTTTTCAAGATTTCTTGAAAAGTACTGAACTGATTTCCAAATTTTAAAAAATGGGACCAACTTGGGAGTTTACCTAATAATTATTTATTGAGTACCTCCCTCCTTTTGAAGTCGGTAAAAATAAGAAAATACAAAAGTCGCTATAGGTGTGCCTATAATATTTGAAGAGTTCCCTTGATTTCTCCAGGATCCCATCGTCAGATCCTTACTTTATAACAATGGGACCAACTTGAAACTATATGCTATCAATCAAAAAATAATTTCTAAAATCGGTTTATAAGGTAACAAACATAAAAAAAAATCAACCGAACTGAGAACTTTCTCCTTTTTTAGAAGTCGGTTAAAGAGATTGATTTATACAAATGTTGATGCATTATTAAGATTTACGCTTATATTTGGTTAGGATTTTGGAAAAATTAATGAATTTCCTTAAATATACAATGGAACAATGCATAATTTTAATTCCTTATAACATTTTATGTAAGCTGAAGATTTTTATTTTTATTTTATTTCATCAAGATTGGCGTAGATTTTATTTTTTTTAAGATTGCTTTTTTTGTCAATGCTCATGATTAGGTACCTACCTATAAAAAAAACTCTGGTCCGGTGCAAACGAAATTAATCTAAAATATTAAGCAAACATTAGTAATTTAATTAATCATGCAGTGGCAACATCGGAATCGATGTCTGAATAAGCCAATAAAATTCTAAAGATACTATAAACTATCAACGCGAACCTAAGGCCTGTATTTATAAACCGCTCTCAACGTTGAGATACTATCTTGAGATCATACTTGAGATGCTGTTCTTACAATAGCATCTCTATGATCTTAAGATAGCTCTTAAGAAATTTTATGTTCCTAGTTTTAGTAGTCACTGCTGTATACTGAGGGCCTATTGCGTGATGACATCGCGGTGAGCGTGCGATGTTCGTTCCACTCCGTGGCACTATTAACTCACAAATAAGGTTCAATATCAAGTAAATTTGGCGACGAATTGCGTCCGACTATCGTGGTTCTTTTTGTAATAGGCCCTCTGCCCAATATTTAAGATCTACCCACAGTTCTTTTATTTTATTTACCTAACTTTGTTGTGTAATTATTTGTGTCAATAAAAACAATATTATTATTATGTGATTACTGTGATATCAACATCTCTTCCGTTTACTGTCCACCAAAGCACAGAATATCTGAAGCTCAGTTCACAACATACCTGAATTCATTGGGAAATAGGTTCATAGCCGGTGGAGATTGGAATTGTAAGCACACCATGTGGGGATCGAGATTGATCTCGACCAGAGGCAGAGAACTTAAAAAAAGTGTTGATACTCCTATTGCGACATCTGAGCCAACGCACTGGCCTACAGATCCTAATAAGCTCCCGGACCTTTTAGACTTTTTCATAACAAAAGGAGTATCCAGACTTTTTTTCAAAATAGAATCATGCTTAGATGGATCGTCGAATCACACTCCAGTTATTTTAACTATCAGTGTCCATGTTTTGGAAAAAACATCTCCTCCAAAACTGTACAATAAAGGTACGGACTGGAATCGATTCCGTGAAATTATACAAGAAGAACTAGATCTGAAAATTTCTTTAAAAACTAGTGACGATATTGAAAATGCTACCATAAAATTTACTCAAACAATCCAAAAAGCATCATGGACCAGTACTTCAGAATCAAGGCGGACTACCCCCAGGCATAAAACCGTTCCTATAGACATACGTCACAAAATCTTGGAAAAGAGGAGACTTCGTCGAGTATGGCATACGAGTAGACAATCGTCCGATAAAACTGCATTTAACAAGGCAGCAAGAGAATTGCGAGATCTCATCCAGGAGACAGAGAATGCTACCACACGATCCCAAATTGAAAACTTAACAGCCACTAAATCAACGAATTACTCATTGTGGAGAGCATGTAAAACTCCGATCACACCTAAACCTCCAATTCGCTTGCAAGACAATACATGGGCTCGTACTCAACAAGAAAAAGCGGATGCATTCGCAAATCATCTTGCTTCAGTATTCAAACCCAATGATGGTGATGAAGAAACGGACGACCCATCCATGAATGAAGTTCTCCAACAAGATTTTCAACTAGACCTACCAGTAAGACCGACAACGCCCCGAGAAATTAAACATCTGATAGAAAATATGGAGGAAAAAAAAGCGCCAGGATTTGACCTAATAGATAAAAAGGTGCTAAATGAACTGCCACGAAAAGGAATAGTATTTCTCACTGTACTGTTTAATGGTGTCTTGAGAACAGGATATTTTCCAGCTGCATGGAAGATATCGCAAATCATAATGATAGCAAAAGCTGGCAAATCACCGCATGACGTGACGTCGTACCGTCCAATTAGCCTATTACCGCTTATATCTAAACTGTTTGAAAAAATGCTGCTGATAAGAATACTTCAAATACTCTCAGAAAAAGCTATAATTCCAGATCATCAGTTTGGATTTAGAAAAGAACACGGAACCATAGAACAAGTCCACAGGGTATGCAAATTCATTAGAGACACCTTTGAACGTAAAGAATATTGCTCTGCAGTTTTCTTGGACGTGCAGCAAGCGTTTGACAAAGTATGGCACAAGGGTCTCCTGTACAAAATCAAAACGCTCCTTCCACATACTTTCTATCCAATATTGTCATCATATCTCAAAAACAGACTCTTCCAAGTTAAGGAAAATGATTGCACCTCCACTTTTCATGAAATCCTTGCAGGAGTGCCACAAGGTTCGGTACTTGGACAAATTTTATACACTATCTTCACATCAGACCTACCTGAAACTCCGGGAACAACTGTGGCTACATTTGCAGATGATACTGCCATCTTAGCAACCAGCACAAGTAGTGAGGAAGCCTCTAAGCTCCTACAAAAAAGTCTCAACAATGTCGATCAATGGCTAAGAAAATGGAAAATCAAGGCAAGCCCATCAAAGTCGATCCACATAACATTCACACTTCGAAAAGATAACTGCCCTGAAGTGAGACTGGGTTGCAACCCTCTACCAACCAGTGAATCAGTCAAATACCTGGGTATTCATTTAGATCGTCGTCTTACCTGGGCTAAGCACATTCAAACAAAAAGAGACGAAATAAACCTCAAGTACCGAGGAATGTACTGGTTGCTCGGAAGAAACTCAAAGTTGTCTGTGGACAATAAGTTACTCCTGTATAATGCCATCCTCAAACCCATATGGACCTATGGACTTCAATTGTGGGGTTCGGCTAGTGATTCCAATGTCAACAAAATTCAGAGAGCACAGAATTATATCCTAAAACAGATCTCGGATGCTCCTTGGTTTATTCGCAACTCAGAAGTTCACCAACATCTCCATATCAACACTGTCAGGGATGAAATCTCAAGGATATTTGACAAATACAAAAATAGGCTAGACAACCACCCAAATGAACTAGCGAAACAGCTGACATTGCCGGATTGTATGAGACGCCTGAAAAGGCGCAAACTACCAGATATGTAAAACTCGGCTAAGACTAATTCAAGAATGAGTGGGCTCTCGATGGAGCGCCTTGCTCTACATGCCATTCTTGACAACAAATCTGCTCATAGTCCAGGAGACTGACTGCATGATACAATTTATAAAAAAAAAAAAAAAAAAAATATTATTATTAACGTTGAGAGAGGTCTAAAAACATTGTTTTTTACTTAAACCACGGAAATTACCTAAGTTTTTCCATTCCAAACGCTTTGTTCACAGCGTCAGTCATTACGCTGTGACATTCTAATAGAAAAAATACATACATAATTAATTAAATGTCATCGTTTATAATGACAGTTAACAACGCTGCCGTCAGCTGTCCTTCATGGCATCTATTATGTTAATAACATAAATTGTAGTCTCGACCCACCAGTTATTTATCACGGAGAGTACCTATCAATGATACTGACATGAAAAAAATCAGATCCTCTGCAATTTACTCTGAAAAACATAATATTATGTTAATTTACGTCTGTGCTTATCTAAATAATAATGTTCAATATGATATTAAAACAGTTTTATAAAATGACGAGTAAACTAAGTATACTTCCTGTGTAGGTGCTTAGGTAGGTAGGTATATATGTTATGTATGAGTACGAAAACAATAGTATAATCATACATTAATACATTTGTTGAACTCATACTTTGTTTTTTACTCTTTAGCCCATTCTGTGATTTAGGTAATAAAGGATTTTGTTTCCGCGATAACTTAAAAGGGTATAACGTAGTACTTACGTAATACTTACCTTACATATTGTAAAAACAAAAACCACTCGGAAGTTTTTGTCACAAGTTTTGCACCAGTCTCATTTCCCTTGTTTTACACCAGTCTCATTTCCCTTGTCTTACACCAGTCAAATTTTCCTTGTTTTACACCAGTCTCATTTCCCTTGTCTTACACCAGTCAAATTTTCCTTGTTTTACACCAGTCTCATTTCCCTTGTCTTACACCAGTCAAATTTTCCTTGTTTTACACCAGTCTCATTTCCCTTGTTTTACACCAGTCTCATTTCCCTTGTTTTACACCAATCTCATTTCCCTTGTTTTACACCAGTCTCATTTCCCTTGTCTTACACCAGTCAAATTTTCCTTGTTTTACACCAGTCTCATTTCCCTTGTCTTACACCAGTCAAATTTTCCTTGTTTTACACCAGTCTCATTTCCCTTGTTTTACACCAGTCCCATTTCCCTTGTTTTACACCAGTCTCATTTCCCTTGTTTTACACCAGTCCCATTTCCCTTGTTTTACACCAGTCTCATTTCCCTTGTTTTACACCAGTTCCATTTCCCTTGTTTTACACCAGTCTCATTTCCCTTGTTTTACACCAGTCCCATTTCCCTTGTTTTACACCAGTCCCATTTCCCTTGTTTTACACCAGTCTCATTTCCCTTGTTTTACACCAATCTCATTTCCCTTGTTTTACACCAGTCTCATTTCCCTTGTTTTACACCAGTCCCATTTCCCTTGTTTTACACCAGTCCCATTTCCCTTGTTTTACACCAGTCCCATTTCCCTTGTTTTACACCAGTCTCATTTCCCTTGTTTTACACCAGTCCCATTTCCCTTGTTTTACACCAGTCTCATTTCCCTTGTTTTACACCAGTCCCATTTCCCTTGTCTTACACCAGTCTCATTTCCCTTGTTTTACACCAGTCTCATTTCCCTTGTTTTACAGTTACACATTTTTATCAATACAACCTGGCTTTAAGTTTTTTTACCCGACTACTCTTTTAACGACGACTCATTAAGTTTGTTTAGTCGGGTAAAAAAACATTCAAATTAAATTAGTTAACTAATCAGTAAAACTTTATTTCAGATTTTAAAATGTCAACAACAGAGGCGAACAGAAATGGGACAGCTCAAAATTTAATGGATAAAGCACCATGGTAAGTTAAAAAAATATGTGGCTAATACGTCAGTCACCTTCGACCTACATAATTTTAATGCACATACTCTATCTATACAAGGTGTTTGGTAAAAGCCTTATAAAGCCGAATATGGTAGATTGGGACCATTAAACTGAACAACTTTTACTATGGGACCAACTCTGAAATCGCGAAAAAAAAAACAGCTGTTTCATACATTTTCATATTTTCGTTATAAATTTTTGTATGAAACAGCTGATTTTTTTTCGCGATTTCAGAGTAGTAAAAGTTGTTCAGTTTGATGCTCCCTATCTACCATATTCGGCTTTATAAGGCTTTTCACAAACACCTTGTATAATAATTAGATAGTTTTCTTTTTATTAAAACTGACGTCATTATCTGCACAGAGAATTTCAGAAAGGCCGGAATGTAAATTTTCAAATGTCCAAACATGACTATCGCGTTTGTGTTTAGGAATATTAAAATTCAGACCTTATTTTCATGAATTAAGAACCTTTAGGAGAAGCTTGGTGCCGCAGTGTTTTAGCACATTGTGGAGGTTATGCAACTTTCGCAAGGGTTGGTCATGGGATGGGTGACCAAAAACTTATTATCTCTAGTTCCTTCGTGCTTCGGAAAGCATGTTAAGCCGTCGTTGGTCCCAGCTACCAAACCACATTGAGCCAGCCCGTCCTCCTCTGATTGCAATTTCTATAAGTTTATGCAGACGAACTTAATATTAATTATTTTGTGTTATTATTTACGGCTTAACTATATTACTGCGACATATACACAATTGTCCTTTAAAACAAACTTGATATTAGAACATAGAAAATAAATTACTGCCTATTACAAGGAATGTAACTTTACTTATAGTAAGTATGAAGTCCATTCAAAAAAATCTAGGGAGTTACAAGGCGTAATAAATTTTAGCCGCATGATGGAAACTGATCTGTAGGTTTTTCTTTATTCTTTTCATTTTTAAGGGGTTTTATCCTTTTGGACATGCCAACCCCATCGATCTGTAGGTTGTTCTTAACTAATATTATAAAATTATAACCTGTCCTCAATGTTTATCTAATAGCTCAAAATGTGAATATCACATTCTGATAATCAATAACGAAGAATTCATTTGTAGTATTAAAAATGCAAATTTTTTATAGCAAGTTTCTGAAAAATTGCACAATCATGTAGGTATGCAGGTACGCGGGCAAACTTTATGTGACTCCCAAGATTTTTTGTGTGGAGGTTCACAGGTGAATTTACGTTTGTATAAAAACCAAGCATAAAAATTGTATTGTTATTTCCATTGTATTGTTGTATGTCACATAACAACAATCATTATGTTAAAAATGTAAATTGAGATGAAGCATGTCTTGTTGTCTTCACATTTTGACCCCGTAGATGGAGATAAGAAGTTTATGAGAGTAGTTTTAACTTGAAAAAAACATAATATGCGCTTACGCACGCGCATATTATATTTTTTACAAGTTAAAACTACGCGTACATAGAGACAGGGTTTGTCGTGACGAGAGCCCGCACTAATTTAATATACGGAATGGATCATGGCGAATGGCAATGCTCAGCAGCGGGGAAAAAAACCTATTTTCTAGGACGTACCTATAAGTATACGTACTAGAAAATAGGTTAGTACCAGAGATCTGACGATGACAATTTTTGAAGAATTATCTTTGTTTGTCCAATTGCTGTGATTAATTATCTCAGTGCAATGACCATCGTTGTGTTGAAATTATCTCATACAGGAAGTGACATAACAACTTACTAATAATGTGAAGTTTTATACATATTCATGTTACTCGTAAAGGTATTTGAAAAATTACTAGCGAAGGTTTTTAGGTCGGCATACAGGTAGTTACAATCTTAAACCGTGATATTGAAAATTATATTATGTAGTAGGTAAATACTTACCTTACTTACCTTGCCTCAAGCTATCTTAATAATATTACAAAGTGACGCTGATAAAAAGTAACAGATTACACCATTAAAATAATACTTCGGTTGGCAACGACTTAACTAAACTGACAGGATTAAACTAAATTTAGTTTTCCATCCTTCTCTTTTGGTATCGAAAAGACAAGAACAGGATGCTAAAATTAAGTTTAGTTCTGTCAATTTAGTTTAGTTGTACCAACCGAATGGACACCATATATGATGTGATAGTAAACTTAATTAAAATGACCCGTTTTCAGACGAAATGCTGGAGTGTCATTCATCAAATGAGTCTGCATCAAATCGGGTCGATAAGGCTCCATTCAAAACAATTTCCTATGTTTATTATTTATATAAAGTGGTACAGAATGTGTTTTAAGAGTTGTACCTCTCTTTATATAGGTACTTTAGGGAGTTAACAAACACTGTAAAAATAAATTAGGTAGGTACGTTTAACAACCGGTTTTAAAATATGTAATTCAAAACTTGTTCAAGGCTTTACGCGGATTACAAACACTTACAAAGGACCTGTTTTTCAAAAGCAAAAACTACCGTAGAGTTGAAAAACTGAGAGACAAAGTGTGACCAAATAGCCTGCAGGCTTGGTCACATTTTGTCTCTCATTTAAAAAAAAAGTTACTAAAAAGTTTTTTGCCCATTTATTGGCAGATTAACTAAGATTTTAGAACCTGTTTATATATATAACAGGTTATATTGTTATAGCACTATCCTTATTTGGATTTATTTAAAAGTGGTGGAACCAAAAAAAATATTTGCCTTGCCACCGTACCATCAATGGTACAACGGCAAAAGAAGAGAATTTCTATGATCTTATTATTATGTCAGGTTAGTTAATTGGGTTACAGTCAGATGGGAAAAGTTAAGCTGAGTAACACCATAAAATTTGTTTTTTTGCGTAGCTAGGTACATCTCGGCATTCACTGAAATATATGTATAATAAGTTCAGTTTTGTACCAAGTTTTATTCCCCTTCAATTTTTCAACGTGTAAATGAACTGTTTTTTAAACGTAACATTTTGATCTTTGTTGTCTTTCCAACCAATAAATGGTGAACTTTACTGAACTCCAGAATTTTCTAAAGAAAGGATGACCGGATCTAGACAGGAAACTTGAACACATCCTTTATGAAAGGTCCGCGTGCCGCTTGTCAGCAGCTGTTTAGGCGCAGTTTGCGTGCGCAAGCGTGCTTCTTTGCGTCAGGCGGCGCACGCGCACGCAAAGACGATTGACCTTTGTACGTGTCTCATTCGCCTGACTCTGACCCTTAGGTTGACCATGTTTCAAGGTCATAGTTATTTTAACGTCGTTTTAAGACGACAAGAATCATATTAAATTGAAGCAATTGCAGATTAGCTTGATATTTTGACTAGCAAAACGATAAAAACATCCAAGGACATGTACGTACGTACATACTTATTTATTTATTTATTCATAATGGCATACACAATAGATGACAGTCAACAACAGCACATAATGACAGATAGGTATAATAGACAAGTATTGAACCAAACTGACATCCAAACACGTGTCAGAAATTCATGCGATGCGAAAATATTTAACATAGGCACCTACCCATTGTTAAATGAAAATTCACCAACCGGAAATGATTATTTTGGGACTTACAATCAACATAATATACTAGTCATTCTGATATAGGTAGCTTAGGCACAGAATACATAATAATACAAGTGGATAATTCGTTCAAAATCAGATGTTATCAACACAATTTCAACATTTTTATTCTTGAAAATGTGGAAATGCAATAAAATTTAGTAATTACTTAATCCAAATTGCCACTAGGAACGCAGTTTTCGCCCTATATTTTTACTGAGTGGATTGTCCATGAAAGTTTTTGATCAATCAATCTCTCAAAGAAAGAAAGAAAAAAAATTTAGTCATTATTTACGAATGCAAAAAATTTTAGCCGAATTTTCTTCAGTTGGAGCTTAATAAGTGATTGATGTTCTCTTAGCTCGTGACAATAGAATTGTTAGTTTTTTTTTAATTAAGAAATAATAACAATATACAGTATTTTACAGTTACAGTACAGTTATTCTACTTCAAGACGTAAACATTTATATAATCAACTAACTATTCTAGTTTTACAAAACTATATTTATACCAGTTTACACGATTATATTTTATGACATAAAATCATCCATCAAGCGTCATTAGCCTCAGTTCCGTAAATAACATCAACCGCAAGGCCGTGTCAAAAAAAGCACTTATGAAAAAACAAATCTTGCGTATGTCCATATTTTTAAGTTTTTGTCAAAAGTTTGCACAAATTCTACTTCCTACTAACCAATTCTATTATATATCCTACTAACCAATTACATCCTACATCCTACTTATACAGAGTTATTTGTAAAACACCAACAACCTCGCAGGAATAGATTACTAACATCATAAACAACAACATTTTGTTCTACGACTTTTCCGAAAAAAGGACAAAAAAAAAAGATTTTCCATACAAAATGTCTGAACAGCTGATCGAGTTTTGCATGAACAGTCTAATTTTTTTTGGCTGTTTTCTGAAAAGTCGTAGAACAAATGTTGTTGTCTATATTATGATGTTTTATTTTTTATTTTATTTTATTTTATAATAATAATAAATCATTTATTTTTTCTCATCACAAACTTTGCATTGTAACAAGGTCATTAACATTACAGGATTAAGTAATATAAGTCTGTGAGAGTCTGGAGCCTATGCTAGGCAAGAAATACCTGTGTTACAGGTCACCAGGCTCCCACCACCTCGAACCACACAATAATTCAATTTTATGTTAGTAATCTACTCCTGCGAGGTTGTTGGTGTTGTCCCTGTAAAGTTTGTGTGTGCAATGTGTGTTTGTTACCTCTTCACGCCGGTTCCCTAGGGTCCACGGAGACGAAGTCACGAGCGGCCGCTAGTAAAGTATATAGTTTTTAAATAAAGTAAATTAATCAATTCGGAAATGAAATGAAATCATATTATACAGAAAACATGTAATAACACTAATAACAGACGAGATCGCAGCAAAGAAGAAAAATGAAAACGTCACAACAAATGTGTTGTGACTTTGTGACGGCGGCGGCGTGCAAGTGATTTTAAGCTGAGGCCGTACTCTGAGCTCTTATAGCAACCTCAAAGTAATGTTGTTATAGGGACAGAGCTATACATCGCGAATAGCGCCATCTCAATCACAACATCGATTCGATATAACTTTTGATAGTCACTGTAGGGAGGCAGGAGTGGTTAAGCGACTCTGTTGCCCATGTTACATAGTTAATTTGATCGCATTGTACCTATCTTCATCTTTTAAATTCCGTAGCAGTGATAAGTACATTGCGCAGGAAGCGCGGCTGCGCGCCGATACCCGTCCAATTTTCAACACATTTCCGCTGATTATTATGCAATCCTGCGCAACCTACGCTGCACCAACGCGCGCAGTCTAGAGAAAGTCTGGCCCTAGCACCACGCTTACACGCTAGTGCTTAATCTTTTGTACTAACAAAGGCCGATTAGAACCGGGCCCTATATTTTCACTTTTCACAGAAGTGATAAGTACTGGGCTGTTTTTGTGAAAATGTGGTTCAACATTTCCTTCGTCGGGAAGAATGGCAGGAAGAAAAATGTACTATTTTTCAAGTGAGTGATTTTGTTTTAAATGAATGAAAGGAATTGAAATTTTTGTTCTAAAATGTTTAATATGTATAAGTACTTTATTAACTGGTTGATAGTGATGTAGAAAATAATTGGTAGTCAGAAAAGTCCGCGGTTTTTGAAACATGAATTTTGCGTGTTATATTTCTGGCATTACTAAACTTACATGATGGAAACTGATCTGAAGGCTTTTCATTAAGGTATTTTTTTTAAATACTGAAACAAGTGCCAAGACCTAAAATAAAAAAATTAACTTTGAAAATTTTGGTTATTGTGTAATTTTTCAGAAACTGTTCAATAAATGGAATTTTTTTATACCAGAAATGAATTCAACATTATTGATTTATCCGAAAATGATACCACATTTGACCTATTAATAAAACCTGGACAGTGGAGAGTTATAATTTTTAGAATGAAGCCGGGAAAAGAGCACTATTAACCCGCTGCCGTATGGAATGGTTGTAAGGACAGTTTGGCCCAGCTCAATATTAGTTAGGAACAGCCTACAGACCAGTTTCCATCATGCGGCCAAAACTTTATCACGACTTGTAACTCCCAACTTTTCTTTGTATATACTTTCATATCATACCTACAATATTATATCTGTTAAGACACCCGAGTTAGTTTGGTTTAAGTAACCATAATAAATATTAATCGTTTACACCTAAGCCTCCATTATTAACTTCTAGAACAACGGTATAATTTAAGGCGATGAAGTCTAACGCGTCGACGCATACGCAACGTAGGTATGTCGATATTGCCGCAGACCTTGGTATGGTTTAGAAGCCTTGACTGCGATAACTTTCATACCAGTTCCGAAGATTTGCGTGTGATTCTATCACGAAGGTTATGTTACTCGAAGTACTAACGTATACGTACTGGAGAAGACACCGCAAAGAAAATTTTTTGCGCACCTAATGGACCGCAAACGCCTCAGTCAAAGAGTAAATTAGTAGGCGCTGGTCCATCGTGCGCAAAAATTTTCTTGTGGTGTCTGCTCTAGTAGGTACAATCGGCCCATGAAAAAGTTGAGCCTACATAAAACATTGTCATTGACATACTAACATGTCACTGTCACTCTTTTGGCCGACTGTACACAAATAAATACCTCGGTGATTCGGGCACTCAAGCGAATTGCAGGCCCTAACATTTCGAAAGCATTACAATGATAAGTGCGTCCCATTTTGAAGACATTGATTTAGCAACTTGTTATTATCAGCTTGTTTGTAACAAATTAAACGGAAAAACACAGTTTCATAACCGTCGCGTCAGTCAACTTTTCGTAAATAAAGATAACTTAGTACACGCATAAACTTAATTGTATATACGCAACTGGCTTAAAACTTAACCTACCGTGAAATTAAATTCGTTTATTGGGTTAGTTAAATATTTTATTTTTAATACGAAAAAAATATATTAGAAATGAGTCCACACACCCTCTATTCATATAATTTCGTACTGTTTGAATCTAACGTTTTGCGTACCTAAGCGGTACATTTTGCAAGTTTAAATCAATTATGTCGTCTCAAAATACTCTATATAGTTTGTTACCTAAATGCGACACTGTTATTGTACATGTATAATATATTTTTCAACACACTTGTTCGTAAAGTGAGCCCTAATACATCGCTTTTAGGGCCATAAACCGAGCTATAACAAACGCGTGCGATAATATATAAAACACTAGTTCGTAATAGAATTAACCCTACAAAGTTAAATTAGTACCTTACTGCAAGTTCTATGCGAGTAAACAGAGCATTCCCAATTTAGCCGGGTAATACAGTTATTTTTTTTGACAACAAAGAGGTTTTATGCTGCTGAAAATTCATATATATTTTTGGAATAAATAAATGTGTAAGTCCTTAATAAAGTCAAATAAATATATAATTATTATCAAATTATTCATAATTTACAATATTTTGTTATAAAATATTAAAATATTTGCATTTTGTCACTTAAAATTATAATTTTGAAGTATTAGTAGTAGGCTGTATGCTCCTCACCCCTTTGTTTTCTAAATATTCTTGCGTTGGGCGTGTGAAAAAAAAAACAAAAAAAAACATGCGCGCCTTTTCCCATAATTATCATATTTTGTTTTTGTCGTATTTGTTGCTGTGTGATAAATTACTTTGTTTTTTCCTCGCAAATGTGTTAAAAAACGTCGTATGAAACTCGTGAGCTCTTGCTTTTTGCACACTCGGCTGAGTTACGCCCTCGCCTGCGGCTCGGGCTGCAACCCACAGCCTTGTGTGCAATGAACAACCTAAGTTAACTTGTCTCATAATGTACTATTGAAATCCAAATCTGTGTTGTGAATTTTGCACTTTGTAGTTTCTCAGTAATTGAAAAAGCTAAAAGTCGCGTAAACTTACGGTGACGTTTAAATAATAATGAACATACAAATTATGAGGACGGAGCATTTGACAAAATCAATGAATTCAAATGGAATAAAGCACAATATAAAAGTTAATGTGTCTAGTTTATTTTGTGATATAAGTTTACGACTTTGTATAATAAGTTTGCATATAGTATATATAGTGCTTGGACGTTATTTAATTATAATGTTAAAGTAACTTACCTAACCTGCTAAAGTTTGCTTCCCAGTGTGGTGTAATGTTATTTCTCAAGTCAGTTATCTTGTTGGTTCTTAACCTGTTGATGCTGGTTAAAATCTCTGGTTGGTTCTTCTTGGTTGGTTTGTAATTTTAACTCGTTCTAGAAAGTTCTCACTATTGGAAGTATTTTTTATTTTTCATAAGGGACTCACAAAATCTGCGTCTGAGTGCCTAATATTTGGTACCTAGTGAATTTACGTTAGGTATACCGTATACATCCTTGTTTCGTTCTGTCCCCCAATCCATGTTTGTTCTTTAATTAGTTTAATTTGAAGATGACCATAAAGTGATTAGGCATTATACCTAAAAAAACCGACTTCAAAAAACCTACCTCTAAAAAGCAAGAAAGACTTCAATAGACGTGTTTTTATTATTACGAATATTATTTCTTGCTTTTTAGAGGTAGGTTTTTTGATGTCGGTTTTTGTATTTTTAAACAATTTTTATTTTTTATTTTTAGTGTAGGTACTTTTTGTATTAGGTAGTGTAGGTACCTATATTATTTGGATAGAAAAATCGGCTCAGACAAACGTGAGTTAATCGCGGAGAAACATACATACATGCGGATCAAACTGAGCACCTCCTTTTTATAAGTCGGTTAAAAACTACACTTAAGATATCCCTTTTCCAACAAAAAAAATATTATCTTATTCAGTTCATAAACATAGAAGTTATACGACTGATCATCGAGGTAGTTCACACAAAATCATACTATTTTCGTGCTTTTTTTCAAGATTACCGACCGATTTCCAAATTTAAAAAATGGGACCGGCTTGGGAGTTTACCTAATGTAATAACGTTTGAATCATTTCAATCGGTCCAGCCGTCTTTGAGTAATCGGTGTACATAGGTACAAAAAACAAAAAAAAACTGGTCGAATTGAGTAACTACTTCCCTCCTTTTGAAGTCGGTAAAAATGGAGATATATCTAACTTATTTTATTACCCATACATTTTATAAGTAGGTAGTTCTATATTTGTATTTGCGATGACTATCTCGAGTCTATTTAACTATAACTAATTATTAGGTAAAGTTGTACCATCCATCCACAACCACAAATTACTTGAAACTTAGAGGAGTTGACAGATAACAGCTATTTGAAACAAGTTTTACATTACGTTGTAAGAATTTAACAAATTACATTTCAAGCTGAGATTGTTAATCCTGAAGGAGTACAATAACAATTATCATGTATTAAGTAGGTACATAACTCTATATTAACCTTATCTTGTAGATTAAATTGAAAACCGCAGCATAGAAGCATCCGCAGGATGCGGTGAACTAAATTATGTAACGTTTACATAATTCACTTGCGATTTGTGTCGGAAAACGTGAATAAAATCAATGCTTTGATTAAGGACGAATTCGATCTTAATACATTACTATTCGTACTTAATATAAAGAGTGTTCAACCGTAATTTAGGTACTTACCCACTTATTTGACACTTGACTTGAACGACACCGGAGGTCCGGAGCAAACCGGAGGTGCAATTCCGACAAAACCGAATTATCGCAAACAAAATCGCGGCAACCCCAACAGCACCCTAAAAGCATTATTATATTGCACGCGCAAGGCGCTGTGCTGTAGAAGCACTCAGCAGCACCATAATATCATGAGCATAACTGATATTGTAGACACATTGAAAAGAACACGTGTATTAGTAGACACATTGAAAAGAACACGTGCAAAATGTTAACAATGAGCACCTTGCACTTTATGGGAAACCACTATTTTGTATTCGGATAGTGTATCGGATCGGTACTCGAAAAGGCACTCGTCTTCGTATTACAAGTTAAGTAATTCTTTTGTTCAAGTATGAGGTACTAGTTTAAAACTAGAGGGCTACAAAGATGATCAATATGGCCATGTGGCCATTGATGTACAAACATGTCGCGAGCTGTTTTCCAAATGTTATTGTAACTTTATTGCCGAAGGCTAGTTTGCTTGCACTTTAGGTACTCATATTTTGCATCATTCATAAGAATTAAATATTTACCAAACTAACGTTCCAACCTACATTTTCGAGACAAAGTTTCCATTTTATTATATTTTATATAGAAAAGACATCAACGCATCAGATACTTGTACTGAATAAATATTATATTGTTAAGTTATGTTATAGCTAATTCCCTAATTATTATTAGCTGTTTCATTGAGAAGTAGTCGGAATGAGAAATTGGCAATTTGATAAGTGTGATGCTTTAAACAAATGCCTGATTGATATGGCTGTAAACAGCATTTTATTAAAAAAATATCAGTTGTCTTAGTATCTGATTTTACTAAAAAAAGCGATTGGAAGAAGCTATCAGTAGAATTATTTTATTCATAAAAAAAACAATGATATGACATTTTACAAATTAACTAGAATACGATGAAGCTACTAAAGTCGCAAAGAAAAAACAAGAGATACCAGATTAAATTCAAGGTGAGCTCGGCGCACGGTTTTTGCCCGTTTGATGCCTGCCTGTTGAACCGGTGAGGCAAAACTGGTATTTGACATGTAGGTTCTATTATACATAAAATAAAACCGGTCAAGAGCGAGTCAGACTCGCGCACCGAGGGTTTCCGTACCATCATAATAAATACACTGCAGAGCCTGCTGTATAATAATAAAATTATTATTGCAGTATTAGGTCAGCACCATCTCTTGGCCGATAGTGGAACTATTTTTTTTTCTTA
Source organism: Agriphila straminella (assembly GCA_950108535.1). Classification (NCBI taxonomy): domain Eukaryota; kingdom Metazoa; phylum Arthropoda; class Insecta; order Lepidoptera; family Crambidae; genus Agriphila; species Agriphila straminella. The sequence continues at coordinate 3,092,278 of OX467306.1, read as the reverse complement.
GTCCAGCGTCATCTCTTGACCGTTAGTGGAACTAAATTATTTTTTCTTGGGTCAGGGCCATCTGTTGACTGGTAGAGGAACGAATTAATTTTTTGTTTGTTTTCGAATTTCATAAAAAGTGTGTTATATTGAGACATCATTTTATTTTTCCTGTAATCTTTACATAAACTACGATCACATAGAATTATTTCAGATTTTACTCTTTGCAAACTTCGGAGATAAGGGGGGGGAACGGTATTTTTTTTACATTTTTCATCATAAGTCGAAAACTATGCGGCCTAAAAAAAAGAAAAAAAAATATTTCAAATGTGGAAACAGCGCTCTTTCATATGATACCCTACATTCCCTAGTCGCCCCACTTAAAATTTTTAGGACCCCTTTTCAGTCCCTGTTGTAAAAAACTATTTTTTTTTATTTCTTTCATATTTGCAAAATAGTTGGACAAAGGTCATCTTAAACTATTCCAAATTTCAAGTTGATACCATTTGTAGTTCTCGAGATATACAGCTGTGACAGACAGACAGACAGACAGAGTCATAAGGGTTCCTTTTTACCATTTTGGTACGGAACCCTAATAAGGGAGCTACGTTACAGACATTTTTAACCTTAACTTTATAAGATCGATGCAAAATAAAATTGCGACTAACTAAAAATGGTGTTACCTCGAGAGATATAGGTGAATTTACGGATTAAATACATATGATAATATATTATGTCCATCCACTGCTTTTTAAAGGGTCTTTGATATTGTTTCCATTCATAAATTATTATTTTTACCTACCATCGGTGTCATCAATTCATTATAGGAATGAGCGGTTTTCTGACAGCTGAGAATTTTAGTTTATTTTTATGTTGATAGATGGCGCTATTCAACTAGGTAGTTTTTTTTTAATTCCTAGCAGCTGAGTATACCACTGAATTATTTAACACTTGACACTGGCAAAAATTACTCCCTGAAGAGGAGTAGATTGCCATAACAAAAATAAGAAGAAGAAGACTTAAAAAGTTAGACACTTAGTTGAACAACGACATCTAGCCGTCTTTTAGGTACAACTTTTTTTTAAACTGCCTTTTAAAAACCGCTCATTATTCCACTTTGCCTCACCAAGGTGCCCTACTAGTAGTAATGCCTCAAAATTTACAGTACTTATGTACGTACTAAAAATGTTTCTGCCTCTATAGGGTTGTACATGCCCTATTTGCACTTCGCCTTACCTTGCAGTAATACTTACAAGCAACTAAGTATTTGGAGTTATTACCATGCCAACCTTAATCTATTGAACTAAAACACCTCATTGAACTAACACGTACCTTGTTCCAATTACTTTTATGTTGTTTAACTTGTTCACATTGAATCCATTTTGTATATGGACGCACTAACTTGCAGATTTTTGCCATTAAATTTAAGACAAAGTGAAGTTCTGGCAAATCGAAATATTAATTTTAAAGAGTTAAGTATGTACCTATACTAAAAAATCAACTAAATTTTTTACACGTTTTTTTAGTTGATTCGACATTTATATTGTAGGTAGATACTTATTTTATATTAGTTCAAACTGAATCAGTACTAGTGAAACTTACTAAATAATATAAGTAGGTAGGTACTAAATTGATTCAAAATATCATTGATAAAAATCGGTATTTAACCCGATTAATTTAGTCATCCTATAATAAAACATGAGGTAATTTCTTAACTTGTTTTGTGGTTGTTTATTCATCTTATGGAACTTGTAGAAACTAGATTTTATATTAGTAGGTACGGTCAACAACGAAAATTACTTAACACTTTAGTACGTTGCCATAACAACTGTGAGGCTTTTGTCAAAAAAGCTGCTATGACATAGTACTAAAGCGTTTAGCGTCATTCATTGCTGACTGAATTTTTATCTATTTTTCACTGTGATTGTAAAAAAATACCTACCAATAATAAAATTTAATGAATTGATTATTTTTGTACAACTTTAAGGATGCAATAACCAATCTAGCGTCGTTTATGGCAGCGTGAGATCCGTCTCAGCGTAAACATAAATCTATTGTAAGTAATATTAAAAATTTAAATTTAATATCTAGGTTTTTTCAACTTATGTTGAGTCACCCAACAACGATCAAAATTATAGAAATATTCAACAAAAAAAATTCTATCAGTATATTGTTTACCTTGAGTCTAAACAAAAGGCAATTTGGTGGTCGATTTTTATCTTCATTTTTTTATTTCAGTTTTATGTTATTAGAAGCCGTTTTTGAACTGTCCGGTAGAGTTTGATTAATTAGTGCGTTATTGACTTATTGCCTTTATAAGTACCTATTTTTAAATATTTTTCTTTTTTTTATTAGTATTTTTCATTGAGAAGTGGAATAATGAGTACCGTGGGATTTAACAATTTTACTTCACTTTTCTTTTATTTGCCATTGCCATCATATTTCTTCGTAATAAGTACCTATCATTATAACAGGTAATGATTAACACGTCGTCAAATATTGTATAAAAGTGTTGTTGAATTTATTAACACACTTTAGTCACAAAAAGCCCAAAAGTCGGTAAACAATTTTACGACCAGATTTCTGGGCCCTATTCAATAAAACTTACAATCCTACAAATTTGTCAATAAGTGACATATTTGTCAAATTGTATGAGAAGTGCTGTTCAATAAACCTTACAATTATGTATGAATTTTACAAGTAAAAATATATTACAATTATAAATGCTGTTCAATAAACGTTTACATATTATTATGTAGAAAACGCCTGTAGATTTTGATGACAATATTGTAGCTACAAATGTAGTTGTAATTTACAAATTATGATTCTTAATTAACGAAGATAGATTTCAAAAATCTTAGAATTTTAAAATAATCGATAGTTGCCTTGCTTATTATTTGAAATCAGTCACATCAAAAGAAAAAAAAATATGTTTTTAAATATGTTTCTTTGTAGTTCGATTAGCACGATTTCATCGTTATCACTTCTCTCACTACTTGTTTTTGTTAAAAAAAAGCAGCTAAAACAAAAACAATAATGGCAAGTTATAAAATTTTCCCGAGGGTGAGGTCGCACCTGTCAGAAATGTATTACAATTCTACAAATAAGTAAACTTGTAAATACAAATATGCGTTCAATAAAGCAGTTTTTCCTACAAATTTGTAAATTGTCACCTGTAACAGGAAAATGTTTATTGAACAGAAATATGTAAAATTGTAAGTACAATTCGACAAATAAGTAAATTTTCCACCATTACAAATTTGTAACTTGTATTTTTTATTGAACAGAAACTTGTAAAATTGTCACCTGTCGCCTGTAATTGTAAATTGTAAGTTTTATTGAATAGGGCTCTGCTTGTTATTAATGTCACGGTGTGTTCAGATCCAACGGCACGCTCCAACTCCATGCACCCTGCGCATGCGCATGCAGCGAACGAGCACGTGACCGTGACGTCATTATCACTTAATTGCAACTGCAATTTGTAGCTGGCTTGCGGTCCTAATGATAATACCACGCGGAAAGTGATGAAGATTATCTACCTACGTGCAGTGGAGACTTAAATTGTTAATAAGAGTTTCATACAAAAATTAATAAAAAAAATATTAAAATGTATGAAACAGCCGATTTTTTTCACGATTTCAGAGTTGGTCCCATAGTAAAAGTTTTTCTGTTTGATGGTCCCTATCTACCATATTCGGCATTAGGAGTACTTTTGTAACATGATGTATAGTATACTAGGTTTAAAATACACATTCTCGACGTTTTATGGAGCAAGTTCAAACATTTGGACCAGTAAAACAAAATCGAGCTTGTATTTTGTAGGTTTATGCCACTCTTCGAGCATGTATGTGCGTGGAGGGACACTCATTAGAAGACCTTGATCTATCATTATCTAGGTTCCTATATATCGAACCTATCGTATCTTAAGACCTTTCGTAAAATATACTAACAATATTTCAACGCACAGGTCATACGAAAATTCGGTCCTTTATTTTTTTCCAACGCTTAGGACCTACGATTAATCGATCCCGGCATGATATGAAAGTCCTTGATTTGATTGGTCCTACAGTATGTAAAATCATGTTCCATAACGCAAATATTGTGGTTTTTTTAAACATAAGTAATATACATATTTTTCTGCACACTTTACCTTTACTATGGGGCCAACCACGGTATCGCGAAAAATAAAAACCAGCCGTTCTATAGAAAAGTACAACATCGACTCGACTATAATGTATGGAACAGCAGATTTTTTTCGCGATTCCGTGGTTGGCCCTATAGTAAAAGTTGTTCATTCACGTGGTCTGAAATCCCCATTTCATTTTTAGATACACTTAAAAAAACGGTGTATAATTCACTTCTCCTCAGTTGCACACTTTGTTTTCTCATAATTTTAGTTTTTGAATGCTATGCCCCTAGACTAAAGTAAAATATCAAACAAGATGTTTTAATTTATTCTAAGCATGTCTAATGATACCATGCGTTTGGTTTCCTAGTTCAATATTTGGATGTCGTTAAACCACCGGTGTTGAGCTGAATTTATTATTAGACACAATATTTTTTTTGCTATGTTATAATGATGATAATGATATTTCACTTAACATATTATGCATTTGATTACAAAAACAGTAACTATTTTTTACTTATTAAATATTACTGGTAGAGCTTCAATCAACAATACTACTAGATAACGCCTCACAAACTAAAACAGAACATAAATTAATATGTCACCATTCACCAACGATAGACTAGTTAATTAAAAAAAACCTATTACCTATTTTAATAATAAAAAAATGCACAACGGGATAGTACTTGGCCTTCACCTCACCTGATGTTGTGACGATAAGGCCGAAGGTGGAAGCGCACTACACCCGGAATCCTCATCACTGAGGAACTGGCTATCTTACCTCTTACTGCCGAAACACATATTTTTTTTAAATTGTTGTTATGGCCTCAGACGTAGGTAAGATGTTGGTAGCTAGCCAGACGGACTTGAAATAAGCCCTACCACCAACCAAACCGAGTACAAATTGTACCTCCCTGGGAATCAAACCCGGAGTTGGCGAACCACTAGACCACAGAGGCGATGTAATGTATGCCTCATCATTATCAATTGTATTTGTTTCCAGGACCGACGACCGCGGCATAGGCATGAAGGTGTACAACTTCGTGTCGGTGGCGCTGGAGATCGCGGTGCTGTACGTCAAGATGACGGCGATGTGGTTTTACTGCATCTACAAGTTCTTCGTGCCGCCCGAGCCCAAGAGCGTCAAGGGAGAGGTTATACTTGTAAGTTTTTTATTTATTTTCACAGGTGGATTGCCGAGATGGGCTGCAGACTGCAATCGCACGTTTTGCTACGCCTCAAATTGAACCGTAAAGTGCGTTACATTAAAAGATTAAAAGGCTCAATTTGAAGTCAGCGGAGTAAGTGACGCGACCGCATAGCAATTTGGAGCGAAGCAAAATGTGCGGTTGCAGTCTGCAGCCCGTCTCCGCAATTCACCTTAAGCAGACTAATGATGAAATTTAGAGAATTAGAGTCCAATATAATGACGCCTTCCGCATTCTGATGATGCTGCCGAGACATTGCAGCGCCAAGGAAATGTTTACCGAGGCAGGTGTTGCCGACTTCTTTACCATTCTTCGATCGCGATCAGCATCTTTTTGGGAAAGAGTCCGTGAAAGCGACAATTCTATTCTTATGAATATCAATAGTGATGTCGATAATGTGTTTTTTAGACACTGGTCTAAAATTCACAGAGTCGCAAATGGCAGCTTGACGTGAAGAAAATCATTTAAGTGTAGTGTAGTTTAGTTTTGTATCTTTGTATTTGGGTAAATTTAATTTAATGTGTGGGTTTATTGCCTGAAATAAAGATATTATTATTATTATTATTATTATTATAAGCAGTTTGCCGCCACTCGAATTGCAGAGACCTTCTGTGCCTGAACTGTCCTAAGTATATTACAGTCCAGGCACAGAATGACACAGGGAAATCCGGCTTTAGCCACTTTAGGGATTTTTAAGGAAAATATTATTTTGGAATTTCAAAAGTTAAATAATAAAAAAATAGAAAAAAACTTCCCTCTTATAATGAACGTTTGTCTCATTTCAATTTACTAAGTCTTCAAAAAAGAAGACAACTATTGGATCAATTATATTTACATAAGACTATTAGTGGATAGTGGTGCATTGGACTGTCCTTTTCTTTTAGAGCAAATCTCCATTCACGTCCCTTTTAAGACTGTTAGAATCTCACGTTTCAAATTGTTTTCCCAAAAATCTTTTAAAAGCAACTTAAGGCGAGGCCAGTTCACGATCTGATGAAAAGTCTGATTTTTGAACATCCAATGTGCAGAACTGATGTAAAATTCTACTTCACAAAAATTACTGTAGACTGAAAAAGAAACAAAGAAGCAAAGTAACCGAACAGAATATTGAAAAATGGCATGGTAACTCTGTAAAAAAATCCTGAATAACACCATAAAAACTTATAAAAATAAATTTCAAATCGTCAGATTTCGTAATTTTCAACGACAGCGATATGATTTTTTATGCAAAAAGGATAGCTTTTTTATCGATCTAACACAATAACCGAGTACATTTTTAATAAATGATCCAGTATTTCAGAAATCAATAAAAATGTACTAAAATTCGTCAAATTTCTGGCGAAGTGTCAATTAAAGTTATACGATATTCAACCTTATTCTAAAGACATAGTGAAAGAGTAAATTTCGTGAACTGGCCTCGCCTTAAGTCATTTTTCAACTATAAGTAGAACCATGGGTCAGTATAATGTACTTGCTAAAGATTCAGCGATAGATATTTATTCTTTATCACATTCAAACATCTTTTATTACAAATACTAAAAAAACTGTGAGTTATATATATATATTTATAGGTATGTATATTTGTAGGTATATATGTATAGCTTACTATTACTATTACATACAGTAATCTATTTAACTGCACGATTCAAACAATAGTTATACTTAATTAATTTGTTACACAAAAGTTAACTTGCACATAAATACTGTTTGTCACCATTGTAAATTAAATTAAATTAGTGTTTTGTAAATGTGCCATATTCACTGGTTATGTAAAAAAAAGGATGTAAAGAAAAAATGTATTTATCTTTCCATTTTTTGTCATAAATGTAAGAGCCTGTTTCGCAATGTATGCTTGTGCACTGGCTTACACTTGGTAAATTTATTTAAATAGATATGAATTTATTCAGATTAAGTTTGAACATTGTCGGAATTTGTGTAACAGGCCCTGAATATTAATATAAATAAATATAAAAACAAGATACATAGATATACCTATAATATATTAAATAGTTGAATATAATGCATGTCGTGGCAGCTTGTAAAAAAGACAACACTGTAGCATGTAAGTCCTTCGAATGTATCATTGCCTTGTCTTTAGTGTATGTTGTATAAATAAAAATAAAAAAACTTATTTACACAACTTTTAAGTTTAAAACAACCAAAGCGGCCTCAACCCCCACGCTCCGTGGCCCACGTAAATGAATATTTATGCCATGAGGTTATTGTTGTAAGAATTCAATCAGAAATGTAGTTAGATTTTTATGTTATCCTGGTTCTGCACAAGGTTGTTGCCGATGCCGAGTATCTAATGGCTAAAATTACACAGATGTAGATAATTGCTAATCGGCTTACGTAGTTGATGAGTTGTTAATTATACCTATATTATGACTGACTACCATGAAACTAAGTAAACATTAGGTTATCGTATGTTATTGGTTCAGATGAGATCCGAAAGCGCAATACATTTAACCAATTTGTAAAAAACCTTTCTTACTTAGGTTTTTAACAAATTGGTTAAATGTATGTAAAGGATAAGTATAATCGAAGTTAGGATCCAATTTATGGCTGTTTGTAGGTGTAAATTGCTTTGCATTCGGTTCAAGAATAGAATATTCATAAAAATTGAATAGTGCGTCACACTCACAGCTGCTTAACAACCCGGCCACAACTAGCCGCGGCAGGCGGCGCGGCTAGCGAAGTCAATAATCACGACCGCGCAGTGGTTGCCGAGACGCAAGACGCAGGACGCGCGCGCGATGATGTCGTGGCCGAGTGGTAAAAAAACTCTTCCTAATATTGTTCTTGGTTCACCAGATCACAGGATCCGGGCACGGCATGGGTCGCGAGACAGCGGTACGGTTCGGGCGGTTGGGCGGCGTCATCGTGTGCGTCGATATCAACGCCAAGGGGAACCAGGAGACCGTCGATATCATCAAGGAGGAGAAGGGCAAGGCACACCGATTCGAGTAAGTTTAGAACTGGAGAATAAAAGTATATTTATTTATTTATTTATTCTAATTACAACGGCAGATAGTGCCACTTACAGTAACTAGTAATTTACACACAACACAAGAAGAAGAAGAAGAGAAGAAGAAAAGTAGCGAAAAAGAAAAGAAGATGTTGAAAATGATCCAGCTCTTCTTCGATCGTACGCATCCTCTGGAAAGTTGATAGTGTTATTTTAAAGTTAAGTCGTGGGTTGACGGTCCTAAAAGAGTACCTACCTAAGAGGCCCTATTTTTGACATCATTCGACTAGAGTCGAGCGCTCTTTGCCATTTTCATTCGACAGCGCTGTCCAATGAAAATGAGTAGTAAAGAGCGCTCGACGCCACGCCAGCCAAATTGATTATCGAATAATTTCAAAAATACGGCCCCGTGGAATTAGTCTCCAGGATATAATAAATATTCGCTGTAATCTTTATCGAAATAACCCGAACTCTTATTTAAAAAACTATCATTTTCTTCATTGATATGTCCAAAATCGAGCCGGGGACTTCGAAAAGATCACGTTTGCCTTATAAATTCCCTCTTACCTTTTTAATTTCTGAAGCTGCAAAATTTGAAAAGCGTGTGAAAAAATAATGTCATTGCGTGTGGACTTCACATCATTCTCCCTGACTTCTTCAGGAGGTTCAGAAGAATCTTTTCTTGTTACCAGATGTGACGTAACAGACCGTGCAGCTGTAAACGCCCTGGCAGAGAAGGTCCGCCGCGAAGTGGGCGAGGTGACGATGTTGGTCAACAACGCAGGCATCATGCCCTGCAAGCCGCTGCTGCAGCACTCCGAGCAGGAGATCCGGTCCGTCTTCGAAGTCAACATCCTGGCGCACCATTGGGTACGTCGAAACTGATGCTGTTGTTATTGGCCATAATTGTAATTAGATGTGACGTCACGGACCGTGCAGCTGTAAACGCTCTGGCAGAGATGGTCCGCCGCGAGGTGGGCGAGGTGACGATGCTCGTCAACAACGCGGGCATCATGCCCTGCAAGCAACTGCTGCAGCACTCCGAGCAGGAGGTCCGCTCCGTCTTCGAGGTCAACATCCTGGCGCACCCTTGTGTACGATCAGGCCATTATTGTAATGTGACGTCACGGATCACATAGCTGTCAGGCTGCAAATTTTTGTTATTAAATCTTTGTAATTCCTAATGAGAGAGATACTCTAAAGTGGTTCATTTATAAGCTGTCACTCATACAATACGTCGATCAGTTAAAAATAGCTTAAAGAGCAGTGGTGTCCTCATCATTAAAAATATTATCGATCTGATCCTACAATTTAAATAAAGGTATACCTAGTTTGTAATTAATTCAATAACTAAAATATAATAAAAAATCTATAAATGTGCAGTTGGTGCAAGCGTTCCTACCGTCGATGATGGAGCGCAACCACGGGCACGTGGTGGCGCTGTCGTCGATGGCGGGCGTGGTGGGGCTGCGCAACCTGGTGCCGTACTGCGCCACCAAGTTCGCCGTGCGCGGCCTCATGGAGGCACTGCACGAGGAACTGCGAGAGGACCCGCGAGACTTTAGCGGCGTAAGTACTTCTTCCATACAACAACAAGTATTCCAGGCGTAGAGCTCGATGGCGTAGAGGAGCTCGTTGGCGCAGTGGCTTAGCGCCTGGACCAGTGATTGCGGAGGATAAGCAACATTCACAAGGGTTGGGCCGAGAATGTCTTATCTCGAGCTCCTCCGTGCTTCGGAAGGCACGTTAAGCCGTTGGTCCCGGGTGCATTTGCAGTCATTAACACCCACCAATCCGCATTGGGCCCGCCTGGTGGGTTATGGCCCATCCTCGTTATCCACCCATAAGGAAAGCCTGTTGTGCCCCAGCATTGGGGACACTAAAAATAGCTGATGGTCATGGTCATTCGAGGACACCCAAGGGGGTTCAAGTGTAATAGTGAGTTTCCATGGACACCCCAGGGGTTTAAATGGGGGTATCAAGTAGAAAGAAGGTACCAATCCACATCGGACCCTCGTGGTGGGTTGAAAGACGAGCTTAAGACTACTCGAGAAAGCGTTTACGTCTAAATGTCAGAAATGGGCATCCCAATGTTGACAAACCCATTGTTTCGTGGTCAAAAACTTCAATGTAGACAATTTTTTTTGTCGGTTTGTCGTGCTCCTTCTTTTGTTACCATTACTTTTACTGCGTTAAGTATGTGCTTTCTTTATTTTCATTTTTTTTAAACCAAGCCATATTTGACTGTACCTTAACTATTTCAATGTACAGATCAAGCTGACCGTGATCTGCCCGTACATAATCGACACCGGCTTATGCAAAAACCCGCGCATCAAGTACCCGAAGCTGATGAAGATCCTGTCGCCGGGCGAGGCGGCCGACAGCATCGTGGACGCCGTCCGACGCAACTACGACGAGATCACCATCCCCAGCTCTCTCTACTACATCAACCAGGTGAGCTTCACAACTCTTGAACTGATGGTGATGAGTCTAAGGCGTCAGACATACAAACAGCACTTTAGGGTGCGGGCACATTTGTTTGACGCCACGTGTCGTGTTAACACCGCCGTCAGATGACATCGGTTTTCATAGTAAATGTATGCACTAGACGCACATTTCTCTTAACACATCCATATAAATACTGCGTGTTAACACGTGGCGTCAGCCAGATGTGACCGCACCTTTACTGTCGACAGAGCAATCTGTCGGTAGCAGCTAGCGACTGAGCTGGCGCCGACCAATGTTGTCTCAACATGTGCCTTCTTTTTATTTTTAAAATAGTTTCCTTTTTAAATTTTTTGCTCTTTGTTTTAAATTCTGGGTGTCTTTTCTTTTGTTTTATTGTTCATAATTATATTGTGCTTGTGTGTAATGGGGATTAATAAAAGCTTTTTTTATTTTTTTCTTTGTTTCTTCGTCGGTTTGAGCGAGGCCGGCCGGTGGTGTTACACAGACGAGTAGCAATTTGCTGTCGACAGAAAATAATATACAATATCTTTTTAATTAGATCTAAACTAAGTTTTATTTTTATTTCAGATGTGCAGAACTATGCCACGAAGAGTTCCTCTGTACCTAAAAGATTTCTTGGATTCTGGTCTGGAAGCGCATTAAGTTAAGGGACCGTAATATGCCTCAGTACACTTTGAACTTACATACATAAAACATTTTTGGGCTTGTGAACCAAAACCCATTCTAAATTCTGAATTTTCTGTTCGAAAGAAACAGAATTCCATAATAACCAAAGCATAATATTGTATTTGGTACAACTACACGATAAAATAACTTAGCATCTATAAAGGTCTTTGCACATTAGACCAGCTCGACAGCGGCGGCGACTCCCCTCTAAGAAGGATATTACATGTTCACGTGCAGTCTGGCGCCAGTCCATTCCATCAGACTGGTACAAATTTTTGATCATCAGTCAGAAAAAAAATCAAAGTCTATACAAGGTGTAACAAAAAGGGGGTATCAACCCGAAAGGGGTCAATGTACCTACTCGTGAAACTAAAAACCTTCCAACAGAAAAAATCAAATAATTAAAAAAAAAGAAGTCTCCATACAAAACGGCAAATTCAAATTTTCTATGGAGAGTCTTAATTTTTTTTTTCGATTTGATTTTTTTTCTGTTGGAAGGTGTTGACAAATTGACCTCCTTTTGGGTTGCTTTTTGTTACACCTTGTATAGACTGATGGAATGGACTGGTTCCAGACTGATCATGTAATCTCCCTCTAACTCTATTCACAATAAAGCATTTCAATAAGAACTTTAAACTGTGTTAATAATGATGGAATTTACAACATACCTATTAATGAATGATAAGTGTGAAACCCCAAAAACCCCGTCATTCAAATTCTTAATGAACGCTACCTTTATTTTATTTTTATTTTATTTATTATCCCAAAATCCACAGCACTTAAAAATTAAACAGTAGTGATTATCTTACAAATTTTGCTTAATGCCAATAACGGATTTACATTTTATTTATTGAACATAAAAAAAACATGAGAAATAGGCAGAACACCCGTGCAAAAAGAGAAAAGTTATAAATCTAAGAGAAAATTAAAATTAAAATTAAAAGTACGTAATTATGGTCATAAACAGTGAAAAATCTAATTATAATATATATATATATATATGTGAGTGTGTGTGATGTGTGTGTATGTGTATGTGGGTGTGTGGGTGTGGAGGGGGGGGAGCTACTTTTGGTTTTTGCTATTATTCTCCATCTCTTTAATTATACCAGAGCGGAAAGTTTGCTTACTACCATTGAAAACATCCACAGAATCACTGTGTTTATTGTAGGTTCGAAGAGTCCTATAAGTATTGCATGCGCTCACATTTCAATGTTTACTGTGAGTCGAGCGAGTTGGAGTGGAGTCAACGTCAAATCGGTGTGTGTGCAAGGACCTTAAAATGTAATGTACAGTTTATAATAGGTAGTGGATATATACATGTCATAAGAATGGTTTCATAACACGGTTTAGTTATAACGTAAGCCGTAACAAAAAGACTTTTAGATTTTTGACCCTCTTATTTTGGGATCTAAATTGAATTTAAATAAAAGGTGTTTACTAAAATCCATATTAGGTCACTGTCAAGATAATTTGAAAAGGATTTTTCGCCAGAATCTAAAGATTTTATAATAAACATTTTTTTTTATAATCTGGGTAAATGAGATCCAGTGCCTGATTCTCAAAGTTGGTGAATGACTGATTATGTTTGATGTTTACTTTTAAGTCTCTAACTAGGAAACTTCATAAGCTACATCAAATATATATGAAGAACCAACGTTGTAAAATATTTAATTATATTTTTTTCCATAGGGTTGTCATCGCCATTTTAGAAGATTGTGATATTTTATATTTTTTACTATCGGCCGCGCTAAAAAGCATTATACCAACAAAATGCCATTTCTTATACAATTTCTGCCCAATTATCAAATATTATCATTTTGTCCATTTTTAAAAAGCGGCATCAGAGTAAAATTTTATTTAATAATTCATGAATTTAAATCAATTTAATTTCAGCATTGCCAATTTTAAACTCTTTTTAAAAATGGCAATGAAATTAATTACTGCATATTTCACCAGCTCATATAAACATATTAAACGTATCGCAAATAAATTAATAAGGATCAATGAGTGTTATTAATATAAATAATAAAAAAAAACGGGCCCAATCGAGTATTTTTCTGTAATAGAAACTGAATCAGTAGGTAACGAGTTCGTCGCGTGATTGGGTCCCAGATCATGTAAGAACCTACCTATTAGACATTTTCAGAAACATTCAAAATAATTAAAAGTGTGTCTCACTATAATCAAAGGTCTAACTATTACTGTACTAGTGCCAACTATTGTTGTACATACTTAGAAATAATCGCGAGTACAATAATTTTAACCATCCCTTAAAAATGTCATAAGAATTCAGTAAGTAGGTATTGAAAAAAAACAGGTTTAACGGCGACTACAATATTACCACGGTAAGTTCGTCATAGAATGATGAACTTCTAATATTCAACAAAGTAATTTTAATTCAACACAAAAGCTGAAAATCATTATGTAGAGTGGATCATAATGAGCTATTTTTATAGAAACAACCCTGAAATCGTGAAAAATGTATCAGATGTTTTCATACAAAATTTTATTTGAAGTTTGGTTATCAAACCGGATGTAACTTACCTACTCTTTAGACAAATTTTAAGTATGTGTTTAGTCCATGAAACTAAACAACTTTCTCCAAGAAACTAAAATGTCTAAATTCGCCACAAAATTTTGGTCATCTCATACTAAACTGATCACGTGATCTCTTTGATTTGTATGCATAGTCGATTATTTTTTTACATATTTGACCCTATGTTCCTGATTAGTTTCATGGACTGAACATCCTTAGGATTGTAAATTTAGAATCACCCTGTATATGACAATGATAGTATAATGTGACATTACCAAAGCTTTTCATACATTACAACGTCTTCGCTCGTTTGCCGTTACGCTACGCAACGCACACGCTTTAGTTTGACCCAGGCTAACTGCAATTTTTTTTTCAAAATTTCGGGGTTATTTCCATACAAAAGTTATACATTATAATGAATTATACAAAATTGTTTTCAGATTTTGTTTAAAAAAATACATTGAAGACGAATAACTCAATTAGCCAACCAAATAAACTACTTATATTTACTTACAATTAAATTTTGATGTAAACACCTAGGTACCTAGTTGTAAGAATGAAATGTAAGTAAAAATTTGATTTCTTCTGATATGATTAGAAGTATTTGTATTTATGTATTGATCAAATGTCAAATTAATACCTATTTAAGAATATCAATTTATGAGTGCCATTTTTTTATACACTTCTAAAATCATTTATTATTTTGATTTTTATGTTTTTCTAGATGATTGTGATGTTGTATTGTACTCGTATGCGAGTTTGTTGAAGTTAGTTAAAATAAATAGTTTTTATGGTTGTGATTGTGATGTTAGATAATTAATACTTTGACTGGGTTTGATAAGTTTAAAGCTAGTTGAAAAATAGGTGAAATAGATATTTTTAAATTATTTGACGTTTTATTTTATTTGATCTTTTCCACGGTTTTGATGGTAAGGTTCTACGAACATGGATATAAATAAGAAAATGCCATTTTAATTATATTAAGTTTTATTTCAAGTTACACGGTTCAGTACTAATCTAACATACATACAAACAGATCTAATATACATCTCTACACATGATAGGGCAAGGACAGACACTTAAGTTATTTGGCCTTAACAACAGCCATCTTTCGCGAAATCAGTGGTGCGATTGCGTAAGGTAATCGTATTCATTTGACAGTTCATATCGTATTCCATCGGCTACAATTTGTATGGGATGACATATATTATGATACAATATGAACTATTCACTTCTCAAGCTTACGCGCTCACTACTGCCGTGACCACGGCAGCTGCAAAGGTGCCGAAACGTCGGGAAAATCAAAAATCAAACCAAATACCAACTAATTACCAAAGTACTTTCAATAAAACCGCGCTAGTATCCGTTAAAAGTGTTTTATTTCACAATATGAACTGTCAAATGAATACGATTGACTTTACGCAATCACCTAGCTGTTTTATAGGGATTTATTTAACCCAATTATGCGTCAAACACGCTAGATTTACTATAAATCGGAGCGGAGCAAATGTATCTATGAATACGCAATGTTATCAAATTTATTTCTTTATTAATGTTTTTTATAGCTTTCTTGTACAAACAATAAAACTTAAACATACAACTTTCAGACAACTAACCGAAGACATGTGGGAAGTAAATATTATATTTTTTATAAAACAGCAAAATATTAACACAGTACCTACCTAAGTACTTTATTTAAGTAAGTACTTACTTACTAACTAATATTTTAACTAAAAAAGTACCTACTCATTACTTTTAAATAAATACTATGGCACAATTATAGTCAGTGCCATACATGAAAAATATCCTGTCTTAACTCTTCAACGCCCGGAAAATGAGACACAATAGAAAATCTATTGTGTCTCTGTCGCCAGCGACCGCTCCGGCGTTAATGAATTAAACGACGACGTGACACTATTTTGACCAATAATTTTGATAGGATTATAGACAGAGGTAATAGATATTTATTATGATATTATTTATACCTACTATAATTTTTCTATCAGTAGGTACCTATAGGTACTTTATTTTTCTATCGGTATACTTTTAAAGCATTCGAGTACGTTAGGAATTTTCATTCGCCGAGGAATACTTATAATAATATTGGTAGGTAGGTACCTACATTGATAATATTAATTTAAAAAATGTCCTTTGAACATTTGTTCTACATTGTACTTAGACGTTTGTGTTTTATTTATATATATTTTTAATCTAATGTATTTAAACACTTTAGCTACTGATATCGTATTTACATTATTTACTCTACGATTCTTTTCACAATAAATGTTATATTAGAGTATAATAAATCCATTTACTAGGTACTGTTTACATGGAAAATGCAGCCGTTTTATTCATATTTTTAATCTAACACTTAACTGCTAAGAAATTAACGACATTTTTATGTCGTTCACACATGTTTAATTTTTTCACAATTTCGATATTGGATTGCTTTTATTTACTACAAAATAGTTATTTATATAATCCATACCTATGCGAATACCTATTATAGCTATGTAGATCTAAGAAATTGTTTCCATATAGATGTACCTACACATAATTGCTGTTGGTATTCCGAACAGAATAAAATTAAAATAAAATAAATACGACTTGACCGATTGCGACAATTTTTTTTTTGTTCTGTTCGCTACAGTACTGGGGTAGTTTAGAAATAATAATAAAATAGGAGAACCCCAAATGAACAGCTAAATAATTGAAAATTCAACATTGCCAATCTTATATGGGAATCGCCATTTCAAATTACTTTTGACTGCTAACTTTTGCTAAAGAGGTTTAGTCAAATGTTTTATGATCCCAAGCACTCGGTGAAGTAAAGCATAGATACTATCGTAGTGTTGCTTTTTAGTATTCAGGCGCTAATTTTCAATATTTTAAAATTTCAATGTAAAATTGATAATCTTTATAAATTGTAGGTGATTGATACGAAGACGAAGTTCACATGGTCCACTTGTCTTAATTAAATGTATTGCTCGCTAAGTGCATAATGTACCGAAAATTCACATGCACAGATTGAAGCTAAGGTTCTGTAGTTTATTTACAAACAACCTCAGTAAAATAAAGTTCGTTGTGTTATAGTATTACTTAGTAGGCAAAAGAGCCTTATGTGGCTACTTTTTGCTCTTTTGCCTACTATACATTCAAGGTACTACTTATACTTTTTGAAGTCAAGAGCCTAGTATACTATGATATTGGTTCGGTGGGCCGCAACACAAGAAAAACATTATACTAAATAGGTACGTAAATAGGTATAATTTGTAGATATGTGAATTTAATTTTGTCAATACAACGGGCCGTCAAGAACGCAACCGCCTAGCGAGCAATTGAGGGTTAAAGGGCCTTTAATTTTAAGGAAATCATTTCAATACCGTGGCTCCGAGAGCAGAGTTTAGACCTTGCGTTAAAAAATAGTACCTAGCGGGCTTTTAATTAAGGAAATCATTTCAATACGGTGGCTCTGTGAGCAGAGCTGTAGAGCTCGCGTTAAATGTCTAAAAAATTATCTAAAATATGTCGCCGCCCCCTTTCCCCACTGCTCACTACTACCTACTCTCACGAGTATCTTACTTTATCAGAATCAGAATATCAGAAAATATCAGAATATTAAGTATTATATTCTATTGAAAAGTCTTTTTGACAAGTTAGTAGCTCTTTATGTTTGAAAATGAGGGTTGTTCTTATTAGATATACTTAGTATTAATTTTATAATGTCCCTTATTTAAGCTTTAATGAATGAATAATTATTAATTAAAGCTTAAGCCTAATTATTATCGTATAAATATTAATAATTGACAATCACATTTTACGCATAGTTGAAAACAATAAAAATGGAAAACATCAACAATAATAAGGGAAGTAATTCTGAGATTTCTGAAAATTATCATGAAATTAATTATGTAACTAGTTGCACTAATAAATATTTATACAAATGAGGTAGCTGCCGATTAATAATATAATTGAAATACGGCGCGCCATATTGTTTACATAGACAACGTTCTACGTCGCTAAATTACGGCCGTAATCACAGGGGAAATAATCACTAATGACCATAGAGTACATTATCTAATGACGGTACCGTCATCCTAGGAAACCCTAGCTTAACCGAAATTTCGATAAAATCACTTCCGGTATTTTCAAAAAAATAATGCGATAGAAATTGCAAATCAACGACTTCTTATCGATGTGTTTAACACCATTAATTTAAACAGTAATCGATATATTAACTTATTAGCAAAGAGCAATAAGTACCTACTTAATAATGAAGACTAGGTAATAAAAATATATCAGCACAGAGTAAGTATATTTAGTATTATTTATTCTATGATGATACCTACCATGAGTGGCGCAGTATATTATTCTACCATGTTTTAAGTTACAGACCCAAAAAGAACTTAAAATTCAGAATGATCTTGTACAGACCCCATGCTCTAGCTTCAAATCAATTTTTTTTTACATTACAACTTTAAGAAAATATTGTTCCTATAAATACGTTTAATTCCATTTATTCGTCTGGTCCACATTATCCTCACGATTTTAAAATGTAACCTACAATGGTAATAAATTATACTTTTTAGTGTGAACGAGAGCGACAACCTACGATAAAGTTTTATTTTTTGTTAAAATATTGATCTTATTCAATCTTCGGAGAACAGTGCTTTACTTAACTAGGTATATTTTAATTTGAGAATTGCTGTTAAGAATAATAATACTATATTTTAACAACAATTAGATAGGTAGGTACACTTGTCATGTAGGCTCCCTAATTAAGTGTGACTAGAAATCACTTTTCAAACCACTTTCAAACAAACTATGATTTTATAAGGAAGGATTATTCCCAGATTAAAAATTTTTAATGATATCATACAACTAGGTACTTTCTTACGACTCTAATTTCCATGATTGTTTAGCACGATTTCGTTGCCACTTCTAATATCTTTATTTGTCCTCTTAATTTTTATTACATCAATTAACTTCCATAATCGAAGTTTTGTTAATTAAAGTTTTTACATAGAAAAGCAGATTACTTCTCAAGAACATAGAATAAGTAATTATAGTTACCTCGACGCGCAATCAAAGCACCCGATGTAATTGGACCTAATTGTGACACGGTTTTTCCAACATTTTTGGTTTGATAAACCTCACCAGAAGCTCTTTTCTTAATCTTTCACTTCTTCGGCTCAGATCAGTATGATAAAAAAAAATTGCTTTTCCCTAATGTATTAAGGAAGATATTTATATTTTTTTACGTATTACTACTCATCCGAGCTAAGTTCGACGATTCCAATTTGTAAAAAACAGAATTGTCTTACTATTTCTTAGAATATGTCGACGTCTTTAAGATGTTGGTAGTTGCGGTCCCAGTAGCCGCCGTTGTACAGCCAGTCCTCTTGCTTCGTGTAGGGATTTGTGCCTTGACTGAACCACCTGCAACCAGATATTAAATATTTCAAAATACACACTACACACTGTAAATATACACGGCTAGTCACTTCACACGAAAACTAATGCTCTATTATTTGAATGAAACAAATTGTAACAACTAGAAGTCCGGACTTAAATCCTATAGAGCACATGTGGTATGATTATATTACTTACAATTTGTTTCATTCAAAATATCAAAACATGAGCCCCCGTGCTTACGTTCATAATATGCTTACCTAACTTGCCATCCATCAGCTGCTTAAGAAGAATTTCTAAAGCAGCTTCCTCGCAGTTCGCTGCTTCTCTCCAAGCCTTGTCTTCTCGTCAGCAGCCGCGTTGATATCCCCCGTTTGAATCTCTATAGTACTAATCTCAATATGCTTCCCGGCAACATCGTCGTATATTTCCCCTGATACACATAATATAAGTCTTACCTAGCTTGCCATCCATCAGCGCTCTTCTTCAGCAGCTTCCTTGTAGTTCGCTGCTTTTCCTCCAGCCTGGTCTTCTCAGTGGCGGCCGCGTCGATGTCCCCCTGCTCGAGCAGGCGCACGTCGGGCCGCAGCCGGCTGTCCGTGGGACACAGCTGTCCCTTCATGTCTCGCTCCAACTCATTCAGGGACATGGCGAATTCAGTGAATTGGTAATACTGAAATTAAATTTTCCGAATATGAAATCAGCTACCAACCCTACTTAAGTTGAAGTTAGGTACCAAAGTTCGTGATTGTATCTTACTTCTGCCATTAGGTGAGCATGGAGAAGGATGAAAGAAAACCTTCCATCTAATAAATTAACTCGCACTCAGCTAAAACATTTACCAAGTTGGTTGAGCCATCGAACGTGCTCACGTTAGTAGACGTGCTCACCGTCTACCAAATCCGGAAATAAAGAGAAAGAGAAGAACAAAAGGAATGGCTAAAGCATTTAGTTTAAAACTTAATTCTTCTTACCTGAGCACTGTTAGTAGGTCTTGAGCGGGCTTCCCACAAGGTGACGGAGTTCGGGATATCGATGTTGTAAGATTCATCCGATTTCGGAACCTCGTCAGAATTGTCCGGTTCATCATTCTGAAATAATATTTTCCGATTCATTGGTAGGTCCTCCCTATTACCTAAAATCATGGCTCGACAGGTAACTAACAAATGCAATGTTCTTCACACAAACTCAAGATTCGAACCTTGACCGATAAACCGTAGAACAGATGGGCCGTTTAACACTAGTTACAAAATTTACACGGGCCAAGGAGCAGCCCATGAACCAATAGCAATACTGACCTGTGTGTTATTCCTGAGGAGATACCTCAAGTACACCCTTATGCAGGGGGGTGAATCTACGCTGTTTCTTACTTCCTGCGTCATTGTTCTCACTCGAAAATGTTTAAAATCCAATGCACAACAAGCATGCATCACAAGGAATAAATTAAAAATATGCCATCATTTACATTAGAGTACAATAATAAATTGTATTAATTTGCATATTTTTGATTTATTCCTTGTGATGCATTGGAAAACGCAGAGTTGGAGGACGCAAAATGTCATGGCTTCGTAACATCCGCCAGTGGACCGGCGTCAAGACGGTTGAACAGTTGTTCAGACTCGCTATGGACAAACCCAAATTTAAGGAGCTGACGGCCAACCTTCAATAATGAAGCGGCACTTTAAGAAGAAGAAGATTGGATTTTTGAACATTTTCGAGTGAGGACAATGCCGCAGTTTTGAGAAAAACTGTGTTTTAGAATATCGAACACACTTTTTTAGTAGGGTACCTACATTTTTCATAGGAGAGACGTTAATATAAATGACGGGATATACGCGGGCCGGATTGAATCTTTTCACGGGCTGTATTTGGGCCGCCATTCCCCCATACCTGCCGTAGAATATTTGTCACTATATTAAAGTTTCATAGTCAGGCATTTTTGGGGCACAAGCCTCCATGGATGAACATGGTGGATGAGCCTGAGCCATAATCGCATAATCGGCCAGGACCAAACTTAACGTGACTTTCAAAGTACGAAAGAGCCCACCGACCTTAGTGATACAATATTCAATTCAATTCTTTATTTGAATAGCAGGCCGAATGCACTATATATACAATGTGTTACAAAAAAATGCCGAATGTGTAGATAGGGACCATCAAACTGAACAACTTTTACTATGAGACCAAATTTGAAATCATGAAAAAAACAGCTGTCATACATTTTGATATTTTCGTTATTAATTTTTGTATGAAACAGCTGGTTTTTTGCGATTTCAGAGTTGGTCCCATAGTAAAAGTTGTTCAGTTTAATGGTCCCTAATCTACCATTAGGGGTTTTCTTGTAACACTTTGTATAGAACTGCACAAAAAAGCTACTCAATTAAAGATTATACCCCCAAATATACTCACGTCCTGTATAGACATGGAGCGCAGCGCGCCCACCTTGAAGCTGTTGAGCTTGGCGAGCACCTTCTTGGGCGTGTGCGCGGGCGTCTGCGCCGCCGCCTCGTCGCCGCGCTCGCGCGCCCACTGCTCGTGCGCGCCGGCGCTGCAGCACTTTATGAACTCCGTCCACTTGCCGTATAGGAAGCGCACACGTTTTTTGCTAGAAAATGAAGAAAGCTGTGTAAAGACCCCAAAAAAAGTACGATCGGCTTTAGGTACTGTCATGTCGCGCCAAATTATTGCTTTAGTAACTTAACAAATTACTTTGAAACTCACATTATATAGTTACATAAATAAAGATCCTATTTCGATATAAAAATCGCGATAATCTGACGATTTACGTAAAAGTACCTACTAATACACTATTGTAGTTTCTTTTCCACTCCGTAAATATTTGATTCAATCAAGTCTTAAGTCTATTATGAACGAATGAGAATACCAAGAATTGTTATGTAACTTTTATTTCATGTCCTTCTCATAAATACAAACAGCTTTAGTCGTGGTATATGTATTCAACTGGTGTTTACTAAAACATATAAGTGTTCATTAAGTAAATCCTTAGACAGTGCAGCGATAATAATGGAAACATTTGCATTTCCGGTACGATAGCTTATCTGCGGAACTTTCATTGGAATGAGACGACGCAGATCTGGCGAAGTGCCAAGATGCCTCTCAGTGGAACCTACTTTCACTGTTCGAAACAAATGAAAGCTGACCCATATATATTTGTCACAACATTTTAAAGTCCAAACAAAATAGCTTGGATTATTTCTATAATAAGGATCAACGAGGTTTTTAGTTAAATATGTACAGTTTCAGTCACATCAAAATAAATTATTTCAGTGAAAGAATAATTGAAATTGGACCAAAAATGACGAAGATAGAGCGATTTTCGTGTCGCATTCTCAAAAACGCTCCCCAATTCACGATTGGCTGACGGCGTCATCAGCCACGTGCGCCGCTCAGCGGCGCGTCAGGTGTTTATTCGTGTGGCACGATGTGAGGGACATGCCCCAAGTGTGACCGAGTCCAACATGCCGTTTGGTATGCCTAAATGCATTCTCCTTCTTGAAACAAAAAATGGGCCTAGGTTAGGCTGTAACGTTAAACGTGCTGTCATATGTACTTACTTTGCGTCAGTAATGAACCCGTCAACCCTATGCAGGTCGCGGTTGTTGAACCCCGCAGGCTTGAAGGCCAGGTTGGCCTTGAGGCCGGCGCCGCCGTGGCACACCACCTCCATGGCGCCGTACTGTTCGATCCACAGCTTGCCCACGATCACGTTGTGGACGCAGCAGTTCACGTTGCTCCAAGTGTATGCTTCCCCCCACCTAAAGTTGGAAAGTTGCGAAGGTTATCATCAGCTCGGTAACCTCTTAACTTAGATTTGCCTAATATGTTCAGCATGCTTGATACTCTTACACCCGTTTGCACTAAACTTAAGAAATGCCCGAGAATACTAATGGACTTGACACACGCGTACAGTCACGAGTAATGAAATTTGTAATAAAGAACCAGTCTACTTTTTAACCGACTTCAAAAAAATGAGGAGGTTCTCAGTTCGGTTTATTTATTTTTTTATTTTTTTTTTATGTTTGTTACCTCATAACTTTTTCTAACTACAATGTAATTAACCTAGCTGTCATGCACCTAATTATATTGGCCGGGTTGTAGGTAGTAAAGAAAATACTTTCTTAAGTTTAGTACAAACGGGTGTTAGAGCGATCTATTTTAACTACCTATATCTACAGAAGCAAAGTTAGTCTATCCATCTATAGCTTGGCAAGAATCCTTTCAAATATTTTAGAAGTATACCAATTCCATCGACATCAATCAAAGAAATGGAGCTCACCTTGGTAACTCAACAGTAACGTGTCCCTTCGGTTGTATTTCGACGCTTTTGCCGCAGAACTTGAGCTTGGGATGCACAGAGCCGTGGAACACGAAGGAGGGGCTGTCAGCGTGGAAGGCGGACACTGGGGGGTGGTGGGACACCTGGGAAAAACAAAAACCGACAATACAATACCGACGGTACAATTTTTGACTCAACTTTTTCGTACACAGCTTTGACTTTTACAACTTTTTTTTAAGTAAGTATACAAAGTAGAAGAATAGCTTTCTAACAATAAAACAATCAGGCCATAAATACTTTACAGTCAGGAACTATTTTTTAAATCTTTAAAACTTTACATAGGTAGCTGGAAAATTCAGTCACCAGAGCAGAGAGTTTGACTAAACAGTACGTATGCATTTCAACGAACCTGTTCGCAAACTGCCCTAAACTCGGGCCGTTCCAGCTCGTATGTCTCGCCAAGCAGTGGGTTAAATGGTTTGCCCAGGCGCTCCCAATTTGAAGCCAAGGCGCTCACCGCGAAAGCTGAAAAATAAAAAATATATTAAGTCCTTCTAGCCCTAGTGAGTGGCCTATCACGCTACCTAAGATCTCTCGACTTAACCAAACGGTTAGGTTAAAACTAACTGTGTCAACTGTGTGGGCTTCTGTAAGAACGTCTTTGCCCAACTCACCAGAACAATTCCTAACACATCAGCAGCGTACTCCACCCTTGCAACAAAAGTCGTAGTGTCAACAGTGGCTTGTTGAATCGTATATATTCTTAGCTCCTTGCTGAATACAAAATAGTTGATATTGCAACAGAACGGGTACGTCCCATTCTTATATCAATCATTTTTTTAATGTCCCCACTGCTGGGGCACAGGCCTTCCTTATGGGTGGATAAGCGAGGATGAGCCATAACCCACCACGCGGGCCCAATGCGAATTGGTGGGTGTTAACGACTGCAAATGCAGCTGGGACCAAAACGTGCCTTCCGAAGCACGGAGGAGCTTGAGATAATAAGTTTTTGGTCACCCATCCCATGACCGAAACTTCCGCAATCGTTGGGCCAGGTGCTATATTACTGCGCCACCGAGCTCCTTAGCATCTTGCTTAATATAAAATAGTTGATATTGCAACAGAATTGTCCCATACTCACCCGCAATATATTCCATCCTGGCTACAGGGTCTGTCTGCTCGGAGGCCATGCGGAGCAGGTGCGCATACTCCAGGTACTCCAGCATGCGCTGCAGGAATGACAGCGGCTCGTTGAACACCACCGGCATGGTGATCTTGGACAGCTCCTTGCCCACGCAGTTCTTCAGCACAGACCACAACGAGAAGTCGCCGCGACTGAATTGAGCCACTGGTAGTGAAGTCCTGAGGACAAGAAAACCAACGTTTATAAAACGTGCTACAAAATAACCCCCAATGCCGATGATAAATAAATAAATTAATAATAATATAATAGTAGGTCTAACGGCTATATGGGACCAACTCGCGAAAACAATAAGCTGTTCCATACGTTTTGATATTTTTGTTATTAATTTTTGTATGAAACAGAGGTTTTTTCGCGATTTCAGAGTTAGTCCCATTGTAAAAGTTGTTCAGTTTGATGGTCCCTATCTGTACCATATTTGCATTTAGGGGTTATTTTGCAACACGTTGTACGAGATTTTTATCTACGAAAGTTAGTATACTTAGAATAAAATGTACTTACTGAATAATGGATGATACCCACCAAACGTGAATCTAATATGTATCTTCTAAAAATAAAAGTAATAACTTTTCTTTTCTTGGCAGGCAGTAAAATTACTGGGAAAAGCCTTGAAAGTAATTCTGAGAAGCTTTTCTCGCTTTATAATAAAAAATGGCTCTGAAAGGTACCTGTAAATAAGGTAATGTAGGTATGGTAGATATAACGAATGAATTAAGACCCTGACTATGTTTCACACATTTTAATGCCGACCAGCAGCAGACAGACATCAATATCAACTTTATACTTGGTACTAAATCAAACAGCTATAAAACTAGGCAATGATTCGAGCAGAAAGCATATTTACGATAGCTTCCATTATTCATATCGACGAATAATAGAAGCTATCAAAGATTTGCTACGTCATAAGTAGAATATATTCCTTGGTTGCTGAAATTACTGCAATCATAAAGTAGGAAATATACAGAATTAATGCCTTTGCCTAGGACTAGGTAGTTTCGTATCAGTAAGGATTGGGAAATAGATGACTGGGTATTAATAACCAAGGGCAAAGACTTTTCTTTTCTCGGTTTCGAAAACTTGTATGGTCACCTTAGGTGATTGTTCGTTTATTTAAGAGTGAATATTTCCAGTAAAAGTACAAGTGATTTCCTAGTAATGTCAATACAAAGGCCTGGTTTTTCAATAGCAGGTGAAGATTTCAAAACTCATCCAACTTACGAACTTTTACAACATTTCTTTGAAAAGTTGTCCCATTTATTAAACGCTAAAAACAGAAAAGTAACTCGCATTCACCTAATAGGTATTACGAGTAAGTATAAAATACCAACACCTAGGTAGGTAGACTATTTGACTTCCTAACCTTCCGAAAGTGCCAGTTCTGTAAGGGTGCTATCGACTCGCCTAAGGGGGTCAAGGTCGAAGAGACCCCTTAAAGTCCCTAATCCTGTTACGCCACTTCGTTGCCGAATAAAACAACCCATTGGCCTTATTTTCGTCGACAGTCAGTTTGCCTTTTGTCGGGTCAGGTATCACAATTTATATCTCATTATATAAGTCAATCCTTATAAGGCTTTATTTGTTTGATAATAGAGTATTATTATCTTAGATATGAGACAATTCAAAATATTGACTTATTAATTAACAGTAACTTAAAGCACAGAATATATAGATATACCTATGCTTAAAGTGATCAAGCGTAAATTCGGTCTCATGTAGCAATTTATAGCTGCTATTTTAATCGAGTCAAGTGGTCAAGCGCCAGTGCGGTCACCTAAGGTACCTATATCAAAATTATAAGATAAATGTGTGTGCTCAGACGCTCAGTATAAGCTCGCAATAATGCACTTGGGTTATGTCTGAAGGGCTTTAATCATAAACTGATTTAACTTGAGCATGTAGCCAGCACACTGGTTGAATGAAGTCAACATTCCCGTTGTCCCGTGCCGATATCGATCCGGCGGCTGCCCTTGAACGCCTAGGGACCAGGGATGGCGAACCTTATTGTACTAACGTGCCATTTTTTCTAATGAAATCTTTAAAGAGGTCCTAGACGTGCCATCAAAAAAATATTTTGACTTTGATCACAAAGTCAAAATATAAAAAATAATCATATTGGGAAAATAAGTAATAACAATAAATACTATCAACTCAAAAGTCTTTATTTATATACTACAAAAAATAGGTACATTTTGCAATGTTTTAATTAGGTATACGCGTAATTTAAATTCTTAATTACTTAGTTCGTAAGTTCGTGGAGCTCAGTGGCGCAGTGGTGTAGCGCCTGGCCCAGCGATTGCGGAAGTTAAGCAACGCTCGCAAGGGTCGGTCATGGGATAGGTGACCAAAAATTTATTATCTCGAGCTCCTCCGTGCTTCGGAAGGCACGTTAAGCCATTGGTCCCGGCTGCATTTGCAGTCAGAAAAGAATTTTGTGATTGGTGGTGCCCAAAATATTGTGTCGCGTGCCAATAATGGCACGCGTGCCATTGGTTCGCCATCCCTGCTAGGCAAAAAGCGCTAACACCCAATTAATGAATCTCCACTCCACGAGATTCGAGACCACTCACGCTTAATGACGGCCCCTTTGTATAGGTACTTATCCAAAGTTTTCGGCACAATTTGATTCTGATGAAGTACTAAACAGGGGCCCTACCAGCTAACGCATCGAACTTCGGCAAGTCTACCCGGCTTCAAATTAAAACATGACGAACCCCAATTTATGATGTCACACGATCATCGATATCTTTCAAATAACTTCGGAAAATACACATTCGAAATTCCTCACTTCGATTTATCTGTTTTAAGTTGAAGCTCGGCAGACCCGCTGAGATTCGAAAAGTTTGCCGGTAGGGCCCCAGGGCCTTTCATTTTAGGATTTATAAGTAGGTAGGTACTATTAATTATTTAGGATCAAGAACTTTTGCCTACTGACACTTCAAATCAGATTAAAAGCACAGAGTTATAAGGGAGAAAGTTTGTTTTAGGGGTAGAAGGGTAGAAGAAATGGCATTACGAAATCTTGTGTTTTGATATTGAATACCAATTAATAAAGTAATAGGTAAGTTAATTAAAATGTTGATTAAAAAGAGGCTTTAAAATGAGTGATATCATCTGCCTCCCACAATGTAGAAAGTTAGTTGGCAGGGTTCCCGTTTTTAATTAGCTACACCATTACGTTAGTCGAAAAACCTGCTGGCTTTTATATCTCTTCCTTTGTCACGTGTTATTAAAATAATACTACAAACATTGGTACCAAATTACACCTAGGTATTAAACTCGGGGGAAATACAACCTCATGAAGTATGATTAACTGAAATTAAAAATAATAAAAAATAAATTAAAACCAAACCAAAACTTAAACTAATTAAAAATTTGATAAATTTTAATTTCTGAACGTTTTAAAAAATTCATCGCTTGAGGGTAGGCTCACAAGTAGCTTCAGTCCCCCGTGACCACGGCAGCTGCAAAGGTGCCGAAACGTCGGGAAAATCAAAAATCAAACCAAATACCAACTAATTACCAAAGTACTTTCAATAAAACCGCGCTAGTATCCGTTAAAAGTGTTTTATTTCAATAATAAAAAAATAAAAAAAAACGGCCAAGTGAGTGTCGGGCCACGCGCAGTAGGGTTCCGTTGTTACATTACACCATAGCATATTTAATACCGCTATCATATTTTTGTCTGAAAAAATTACTTTGTTTTTTCAGTGTTTGTATGAATGACAAAGTTATATTTGCGGTTTTGGAAAATGTACTATATCTCGAAAACTTATTACTGTATCTCGTTCAAACCAATTTCCGTTGAAAGTGTTAATTAAGATCTATAGCATATATTTTTTTTAGATTTTTCACTCTCTTACTTCACAGAATACATCTACCTACCAAGTTTCAACTGTGTAGTCCTAATACTTTCGGAATAAAGTGGCTGTGACATACGTCCGTATCCGGACAGACAGACAGACAGACAGACGGACAGACAGACAGACAGACATGACGGATCTATAAGAGTTCCGTTTTTTGCCACTTTGGCTACGGAACCCTAAAAAGCACTAAAAACAGTTAAACAAACAAGTTTCTTCCAGCCAACCCAGAAATATCTACCTACTTACTAATAAAACTATTAATCTGAAAATACTGTGTGATTTCGAGCTTGTAATAAAAAAAGACTTATTAAAATAATTTTAGGTATGAATCAAGTCTGGCAAGAATCTTATATTCTTATCTTATGACTCTTATGACGGCCCTGGACCTGGGGGTCAAGTCTGCTAATGTTTTCGTCAAAATCGTAGTTCAATGGTGTTCTAATGGTAATGCTTTTTGACACAGTTCTTGTTTCTTAACCCCAAAATCAAGACAAAATATGTTTCCGTTTTGGGTTTAAGAAACACAATGTGTTTCGGTTTTGGGTTTAATAAACAAGAACTGTGCCAAAAAGCATTACCATTCAAACACCATCGAATCGAACTACGATTTTGACGAAAACATTTCAATGGTGTTTGAATAGTAATGCTATTTGACACAGTTTTTGTTTCTTAAACCCAAAACTGAAACACATTGTGTATCTTAAACCCAAAACGGAAACATTGTGTCTCGATTTTGGGTTTAAGAGGCAAGAACTATGTCAGAAAGTATTACCATTCAAACACCATTGAAACACGATTTTGACGTTAACATGGAGACACTTGGAACACTTGTGATTCTGACACAGTACAGATTGTGAGCATTAAATTAATTAGCCGCTGCCAAGAACTTGCCGCTGCACGCGAGCGCTGAGCCCGCTTGATTGCCTCCACACTCGTGTAAAGTGGAGACACAGTCATGTAAAGAGCTGAAGGGCGCTGGAAGCGTAAATTATACGTTGAAGCCTACTCGAGGGCAATCTAGAGAAATTATTTACTGAATACAAAATGCAATTTGATATTTTAAACGATTCGTGGCCTCATCTCCAACATTTTATACTTAGATTGGTGACCAAGGGGGTTATTCACGATTGTCGGAAACCAACTTTCCGAATCGAATCGGAAAATCTCTAGTCTTCGATCTTATTTTCTACCTAATGCTACCAAACTTTATAAATGCATTGCGCTTTCCCGTTGGAAAGTGAATCGAACACCAGTCGAATGTATTTGAAAATAGCTATATTTTTGTAATATCGGAGGATACGGATTCGAATCGAATGCTTTCGAGTAGATTTCCGACAATCGTGAATAACCCTACAAATCCCGAATTTTCCATTGTGACCGTAGTTTATTTCTTGGTCTTGAAAATACGGAAACCGTTATTTTGTAGTAGTTTTAATCCTTAAGGCACCTAAGAGTTTTACTAATGAAACTAAAAAAAATTGCCAAAGAAACATTGGGTCTAAAAACAACGTGAAACGTGTATATCGTTAGCTGTCAGAAGGAAAAATAATACTAACAATCGTTATAAAGATCCAAAGGTATGTTAGACTGTTCTTAACTGAAATAAAAGGTTAAAGACGAAAAATAGTATCAGTAACACTGAGTTAGTTGTTGTTCAACAACATCTAGGGGATTTATTCCGTAATGCAGTTAACTGTAGGTACTACCGCACGAAAGTTAAACGATAGTCCAGCCAACTGAACAATCCCAACTGTACTAAGTGCACGAAGAGCTAATTCATCCGGATGAATTATCAGGTACTTATAGTCAGAATTACAAACTGTAATTCAAAAAAAGACTGCGCATCAGAAACATAAGTAATTATACTATTCTATAAGCTTATAAAATGCGATTCAGAGGGTTTATGCGCTACACTAGCTCCGCTAATTGAAAAAAAATAGTGCATAGTGCATAGTGCTCAAATAAAGACGAAATTGTGTTCTTTTAGTGTACTCCGAAGAAGCTTTGTGTTACTTTTAAACAATATTTTATAACCTGTCGTTTAGTTGTCGTTTAGTTTATTGCCAAAAGTGGCCACTTTTAGCAATAAAACTTCATTAAACTAAACGGCAGACTAGAAAACATTGTTTAAGTGATAAAGAGTACACTAGAAGAACACAATACTCAATTTCGTCTTTATTTAAGGACTATGTTTTTTTTTCGCTTGGCGGCGCTAGTGTAGCGCATAAACCCTCTTAAGTTGCAGTAGACAGTGATCCACTGCAACTTCACTCGAGAAAGTATGGCAAAGAGATTTTTTTACAGATTAAAATACGTCGCTGACGTTAGTTAAATTAATCGCTTTTTTTAAATTTGAGATTTTTGCATTCACAATGCTATTTTTATACAATACTAAATAATATACTAGAAAAAATACGACTCGCACCAGATCAATACTCAGACGGGAATCGAACCCGCGACCTTTGGATATCCGGTCCAATGCTCTGACCGCTGAGCTACCGAGTCACTAGTGACATCGTCGAATTTCCTCTAGTATATCCTACTCTTACACTGCAAGCCAGCGTTATTTCACCAATGTGAGGAATTACCTCGACATTCAATTGAAATATCTTTCCAGATATTTGGCAATCGATTAAGATGAAATAGCTACATAATTTTTAAATTTGAGATTTTTGCATTCACAATGCTAGTTTTATACAATACTAAATAATATACTAGAATAAATACGACACGCACCAGATCAATACTCAGACGGGAATCAAACCAGCGACCTTTGGATATCCGGTCCAATGCTCTGACCGCTGAGCTACCGAGTCACTAGTGACATCGTCGAATTTCCTCTAGTATATCCTACTCTTACGCTGCAAGCCAGCGTTATTTCACCAATGTGAGGAATTACCTCCGACATTCAATTGAAATATCTTTCCAG
Source organism: Agriphila straminella (assembly GCA_950108535.1). Lineage (NCBI taxonomy): Eukaryota > Metazoa > Arthropoda > Insecta > Lepidoptera > Crambidae > Agriphila > Agriphila straminella. Next base: position 3,060,624 of record OX467306.1, on the reverse strand, counting down.
ATATTTGGCAATCGATAAAGATGAAATAGCTATATAATTTTTAAATTTGAGATTTTTGCATTCACAATGCTATTTTTATACAATACTAAATAATATACTAGAAAAAATACGACTCGCACCAGATCAATACTCAGACGGGAATCGATCCCGCGACCTTTGGATATCCGGTCCAATGCTCTGACCGCTGAGCTACCGAGTCACTAGTGACATCGTCGAATTTCCTCTAGTATATCCTACTCTTACGCTGCAAGCCAGCGTTATTTCACCAATGTGAGGAATTACCTCGACATTCAATTGAAATATCTTTCCAGATATTTGGCAATCGATTAAGATGAAATAGCTATATAATTTTTAAATTTGAGATTTTTGCATTCACAATGCTATTTTTATACAATACTAAATAATATACTAGAAAAAATACGACTCGAATGCAAAAATCTCAAATTTAAAAATTATATAGCTATTTCATCTTAATCGATTGCCAAATATCTGGAAAGATATTTCAATTGAATGTCGAGGTAATACCTCACATTGGTGAAATAACGCTGGCTTGCAGCGTAAGAGTAGGATATACTAGAGGAAATTCGTCGATGTCACTAGTGACTCGGTAGCTCAGCGGTCAGAGCATTGGACCGGATATCCAAAGGTCGCGGGTTCGATTCCCGTCTGAGTATTGATCTGGTGCGAGTCGTATTTTTTCTAGTATATTATTTAGTATTGTATTAATTAATCGCGTTGTACTAAATTTTGAAAACTCTACCAAACTCTATCATCACAGCACGTGATGATTTCTAAAATATATTTCACATGATAATAAAGAAAGAAATCCGAGCGAAACCGTTGGTGAATACCAAATGTAGGAAAATAAAACAGCCACAAAGTCTAAAAAGGCAGATTTGCCGACGAAGAATCAATATACCGACCTTGAGACCTCTGAGATATATATTTCTTTACGGGAAAATAGGACGGTTCTTCGAAGGTTCCGCTCCCGTCGCATTCGCAGGGGATGAATTGTGACGTTCAAAATATAATCGGTTAAAGTTAAAAATATTTTTCATAAATATAACGTTAACTGGAAATGGCGAAGAAAATCATCGTTAAGAGGAGGCAAATGGGAAAGTGATTGGTGCTTTCTACGCTTCGGATTTTATTTTTGAAATTGTTTTATTAAAAGCTTTTTTTAAATAATGTCATTGCTAGGATAAATAAGTCATTTACGAATATATTCGTATATATATTTAATTAATGATAATATACTATCATTGTATAATTTGCTATAATTAATAGTAGATTGTTATACAAGACGCTAAAATTACCCATTGCATACGAGGTATTTTTATTCCCGAGCTTTAGCGAGGGAATAAATAGAAACCGAGTTACAATGGGTTTTAGCGTCGTGTGTTACACTATACTTTTCACTACGATTGCGAGAAAATAAAATACAATATTAAATAGTTTATACCGACTTACTTCCGTAAACGAATCCACTCGTTTTTCTATCCTCCACTTCATAAACTTTTTGTACAATATTTAAATAAATGATTTGTGCTTGACGGCAGAAGATTAAAATAGGGATGTTGACTAATGAATAAAATAACGAAATACTAATAAAAATCGTTAACATATTAAACTTTTAGAATCGCTTGTATACCTCTTGGTTTTATATATTGCATATTATTTGTTTTATGACCCTTCAAAGTTGGGTGGACAAGTCCATTTAAAAAGTATACAATTTATTAAAATAAATGATACCTTTAATTAGTCCGTAAAATGTATAGCAAATTTGTCGAAGAAACCATTTTGATAAACACAATATTTAATATAGCTGCTGAACAAATTTCCTATGCGTTGCATACAAACTAGCACGGCGTAACGTCATAACGTGCAAGCCATTAGTATGGAGCGTTTTTGATCGAGTCCATTTGTGTGCATTTCACACTGTGATATCTCGGGCAGTTTTCATGCTAGCGAATTAATTCTTTTACCAATGTTTCTTTTTTTGAGAGGTAATTTATGTAACATAAAATAAAAAAAATAGTCAACATCCCTATTATTTCTTTCCTATTACAGTCACACAATTCAATCAGTTTGTAATTATAAAAAAAATCTAAAGATTTCGCGCCATGGTACCTTTTTTTAATTTCTGCTGTAGCAGCTAAACAACACAAACACGCATTCTACAATTCACTCTGTACACAGAGTATAAATAAGTCTATGATTTTACCGAAGAGATGCTTTTAGTTCCATTTTCAAAAATAAGAATGACAAACTGGGGGCCTATTACGAAACTTGGTCACGATAGTCGTCCGCAGTTCGTCGGTTATAGTTATTACAAATATTTTCAATGTAGCTATCGTAGTCCATAGTCTATTGAACGAATGATCCACTAGAGAGAAACTGTCAAATTTACGCAATCACTTTGCAATATCGCATACGCAAGTGCTTTGTAATAGGAATCAATCAGAACGAAGCACGGACGCAGCCGCGTGTATCGCATTAAACTTTTCGTAATAGACCCCCAGTATTAAGTCGAGCGAGTTTTTATTCGTGATTATGAATAAAGACTTTTTCGTTTTAGTATACGCTCATTGGTAATAGACAAACATTAAAAATGAAAAAACTTTATCCCCTAGGGCTTATTATGCTATTTTATCTCGACTCTTGTACGTTACAATGACGCACTTTTTGAGCAAGAGGAGTGAAAATAATATTAATAAGTTGAAAGCTTCTATAAGCTCTAGGACACTATGTCAAAATCGTTAAACTCCTACATTTATCACAATAATTTCTCAAGAGTAAAACACATTTTATAATTTAAGTTCTTACCTCTCGCATATTTCTATCTTTTTCATCATTAATCTTTCCAAGCTCTCAAACCCGACCGTCAACAAACTCTAAAGAATAAAAGAATAATCTTGAATGAAAATGGGGGGAAGAGAAAAGGTGACCTTGAAGACTAGGGAGGGGTTATCGACGCCCACTCGGAACCCAAGGACATCCCTGGGTGGGTTCTAAACGAAAAAGTTTGAACGGGAAAATATATTTTCCCAATAATTATATTTTGAACTTCAATAGACGATACCGTTTTCAGCAGTTTTGTGGAAATACTCCAATATTTTTCTAGGAACTTATTTTTGTATTTTTCATATTTATTCACGCACCGATAACCTTTTATTTTTCAGTGTAGAGTCAAGAGGTGTAACAAATTTTTTGATTTTTCGAATGTTTTTATGACATGTGTATATTATCTTGTCTTCTAATTATCCTTTTCTCTCATTTTTTTCTTCAAATTTCTCTCATTTTTTTTCACAAAAAACATAAATTCGAACATTTTTCCGTACACCCAGCAATTTGACTAATGTATAAGATGGCAACATATGAAACCATAGATATAGTATATTAAAAGGGGTATGAAACCGACAAATATGTAAGGAGACCATAGATATAGTATATTAAAAGGGGAAGGAGACACTATCTAGACATTCGTAGATAAATTAAAAAAAATACAGAGTTATTCATCATGATTGTATTATTGTTAAAGAGTACAGTATACAAAGTCAAAGTCAAATAAGCATTATTCAAATAAACTTAATTATTAAGTACTTTTGAATCGTCTATATTTTCCTACCACCCGTTCCAGACTTTTTTAGCTGACAAGAAGAACGGGTGCAAGAAACTTATCAGCTGTTACAGCCATAAGTAACGATATTTACAAACTTGAATATCTATACTGTGCCCCCTGTTTCACTGTTCCCCACTTGACAATATTCTCACCTCATCATTATTATTAACTTAAAGGTAGCAAAGATATAATTCTAAATTTTACGTTGCGTATTTATGAAATCTAAAAATTTAGACCCTTTTTAACCGACTTCATCAAAAGGAGGAGGTTCTCAATTCGATTGTATGTTTTTTTTTTTTTTTTTATCGTTGTTCGCGCGTATCTTCGACATTTATGGACCGATTTAGATAATTCTTTTTTTGTTCGATTGAGTTTTCTTGCGAGATGGTCCCATTTAATTTTTTTTTCAAATCGGTTCAGTAGTTTACAAGTAATCCTGAAAATACTATGAAATTAAATCAACTAACTTGACAATTTTGTTATTTATGAACCGAATTAGATGATTTTTTTTGTTGGGGAATGGATACCTTTGTGTAGTCTTTTTAACCGACTTCAAAAAAAGGAGGTATTGTATGTATGTTTTTCCGCGATTATCTCACGTTTGGCTAGGCCGATTTTTCTACCTAAATAATATACTTACCTACACTACCTAATACAGAAGGTACTTACACTAAAAATAAAAAAATAAAAAAATTGTTTAAAAAACAAAAAAACCGACTTCAAAAAACCTGCCTCTAAAAAGCAGGCAATTTCTTACAATACTGACTCAAGAGTAAGTTTATATCAAATGAAATCCCATCAAAAAGGGTGTGAATGTGAAGTTTCTGAAGAAATATTAACTGACGAGTTACAGAATTGTTTTTTCCTTTCATTTTTTATTTATTTATTATAACATAATGGTTAAAATTAGTCAAGAGGTTGGATTGGCTGTGGAATCACCACGCCACCAGTCTCTCTTAGTCCTTACTTATATAATATTTTAAATGTGAAAGTCCGTTTGTTTATTTGTTTGTTACGTCTTAACTACAAAACCGATCATCATGAAATTTTGCATACACGTTGTCAGGAGCACAGAAAAGGACAAAAGGTTCCTTTCGTCCAGAAAAAAATTTACAGTTCCCGAGGGATAGTAAAAAGTTAGTAGCGTTTAAACGCTAGTATTTAATAATTATGGACTACGAAATAGTGCCATGATTTTCTAATAATGAACTAATCAAATTAGTTGGCGTTACTTGTGCAATATAGATTAAAATGAGTGGTAATTAAAGTTTTCGCACATCATAAGTAAAGTAGGTACTTACTTATTAATTGTGTTTTTTTTAATTGTCGTGATATACTTAGAACATACCTACTACTAGAACTCAATTGACAAGCAGCAGGGAATAGAAAATAAATGTTTAAAATACAAAAGGTAAAGTTACATTATTCGATATTCTTTAGATTCTGTATTGATTTTACCTGAAAATATATCTACCTATGATATTGATAAAAAATTGCCATGAAAATTGCTGTAAGCATATAAGTATACTTACAGCAGCAATTTTACAAAAGTTTAATAATATAGCGACTCCGTAGTTTGGAATTGGTCCAAGGTAAAAGGTTTGTGCTTGGAGGTGTGACGTCACGGTGAGTTCACTTGCCGACCCCGGAATGTTCTGGATTGCAATGGAACAAAGCCTCAATTATGTTGGAACATTGTTGAAAGAACGAAGTTTGAGTTACTGAGAGAATCATTAACCTCTTTATAGCATCAAATTACAAAACCGCGATAACTGATAAGCGCCGGCGCATTCCAGATTCGAACAATATTGCATTCAATTCTAAACCCTATTTCATAGACAATAAGGCGTGCGATCTCTGAGTCACCTCTGAGTCCCCCAGGCAACGGCGGTGCTTGACAAGGTACGGACCGCGCGACCGTTGCCTCTGGGCAACGGCGGGCCTAGAATACCTATCTATGTCTCACAAAGAAGCTGAAGGTCATTGGTCTATTTTTTAATTAGAATAATGCAATTCTTTTTGACCTTTTCCACTGGAAAACTTTGGACTTTTCGACCATAAGTTTTTAGATAGCAATTAGAGAAAACAGCAGACTCAAGACAGATGTTTGTTCCGAAACAAGTCCGAAACATTTAACTCTATTTCAGTTTTCTTTCTTTCATAAAGTAATATTAGGTAAATAATTCATAATTGTAACTTGATATTTCTTATTTGTGTTTTAAAAACCTAATAAGACCTCTCTTGTGTGCTGCAGAGTTTTAATTCAATATTCTCTCCTTGAAATAAAACAGCGAGATAACTGCTAGCACGAGGTCACTCGCTGTCGAATAGCTAAGTTTCTTGAAATGCACAAACGTTCTTGTAAAAAGTTATACAAAATAAATTATTTTAAACGAAATAAGTATTTAATAATAATAATGAGGTAGGTAAGTATTTTATTTCATTATTTATTTGAATGGTAGGGGTTTTGCAACTCTGACAGAACTGTATAGTCACTGCGACCTAAAAAATTAATTGTGTCTTGCCTCACTCACTAATTATAATCGCCTTTCAACCGTCGAAATATATTATAACAATTAGGAAGAAATCCATCTTTCAGAAAGTAATAGTAGATACCTATGTATTAAATACATTCATCGTAACATCGTAAGTATTTAACAAGCAGGCGATTTAAGGGCCTTATGGGGTTGATTTTCAGAAATTTACGAAATACATCAGAAATCAGAATATTTATTTGCGTACATTTATTGTGTATTTATTTATTGTATATATATATATATATTTATTGTGTACATTACATTGAGATTGATGACACTGTTTCTAATAAAGTTTCAACAATGTTCTGTCTTAAGTCTGTAGGCATGCAAATGTTAGTAAGTGTCAGCTATCTACAGTGAATATTATTACTACTAAGTACTACTATTTTAAGACGTCAATAATAATTACAAAATTGTCAACAGAAATCTCATATTCAAAATTAAATGTCAACTATGAAAAATTATCATTAATAAGTCAGATTAAGTAGAGATGTAATTTTTTTCCAAATATTCCTTGGTCGAGTAAAAACTGTGCTGTAAGAGCCAATTAAATAATTTATTCCTATAAATATTTTTCTCTATTGGTTGATTAATAATGTCTAGCGGTAGTTTACTAAATATTTTAATAGCCATATAATATACATTTTTTCGAAATATAGTTAGATTGGATTTAGGTATTACTAGTTTATTCTTTCTCGATGCTCGTAAATTATCGTTTGATTATATATATATTACAAGTTTGATTATTTGTTTATAGAAGTACTCCTACGAAGTTTCAAGTCGTAATGTCTATTTTAAATTTTTCCATACAAAGTTTGAACGCCATTTGACCCCTTTAAGGGTTGAATAATGTTTACCACTTAAAATGATGACGATGTTGGGCTTTTTTTACCCCATTTACCCCCTAAAGGGTTGAGTTTCGAAAAACCACGAATTTGCTTATTTTTTTTAGAATTGTACCTACATACTTACTTCTACGAAGTTTCAAGTTGAAATGTCTATTTAAATATTTTTTTCATACAAACTGTGTACCCCCATTTCAACCCTTTAGGGGTGGAATCACCTAAAATCCCTTATTTATTTTTCATAGATTATTTTATTTATTTTTCTTGTACAGAGATGAAGGAAAGGAAGGTTAAAAAATACATCACACGTTATACAATTACAATTAACCTTACCTGTATTCATAAATCCGGTCAGCATTATCTTCCATCTTACACCCTCACTGCACCAATGATGTCCCTCCGTCCCGTCCGAACACTCCCGAGCACACGTGAACTGTCCCTTCCCGATCCTTGCCAAGTGTTCACTAACAACTATTTGTGTGTGATTGTACTGCACTTGTACTATTTGTTATCCATATTTTTTTAACACCTAAACGATCTTCTTAAACTGAAAATGACGAGGGATAAAAAGCCCAAACATAAACTATTCGTGGTTCCCTAGAAGTTATGATCAATTGACACTTACTTAAGTGTTTTTCTTTTTACATAAATGCTTTGCTTAAAAGGTCATTTTAAGGTCAACGTTTTACATATTCTAGGTAAGGTACCTAATCGAAAAACCATTAAGTCGGTTTCATAAGGTAAGAAAAGAAAGGATGAACAAAAGAGCTTTATTCGCAGCGATTTCAGTAAAAACTTTATGAACGATTGTACGCAAATCTACCTATGTATATTTACTTTACCGCTTTCATTTTACTAACATTTCCAAACCACAGAAAACACTTATAATACCTACTCCTAGAACTAAAACTTTATTTTACGATTTTTAAAGCACCAATGTTTAAAATCCGGCTTCGGATATTATCAAACCGCATTATCTTTGGTAGAATAGCTAACATTAGGCTGTCTCATTTAGTCCGTTTACTACTAAACTGGTTTTACTATTCCACCCCCGTTCGACGCATCTGTAATGTGACCTACTACATAAGCTGGGTTCAGATACATTCCAACTACAGAACATAGTTAAATAAGCAGTAACACAACGTCCACATTAGAGCACTCAGAGTATAAGCATTTATATTGAGACGCAGATGACACGCGCAGGGCAGAGCACAATACTGTGGTCTGTTTGTATAAGAATAGATACATTTATGCGTCACACGTGCCTGTGTTGCATTGCAATAGGCATGAGCATGACGAATATTTTTTTCACTCCTCTTGCTCAAAAATTCCGTCATTGTAACGTACAAGAGCTGAGATAAAATAGCGTAATAACCCCTAGGGGATAAAGTTTTTTCTTTTTTAATGTTTGTCTATTACTAATGAACCTACTAAAACGATAAAGTCTTTATTCATAATCACGAATAAAGACTCGCTCGACTTAATACTTTTTCTCATTCTTATTTTTGAAAATGGAACTAAAAGCATCTCTTCGGTGAAATCATTACACTTGACACTGGCAAAAATTACTCCCTGAAGAGGAGTAGATTGCCATAACAAAAATAAGAAGAAGAAATCATAGACTTATTTATACTCTGTGCACAGAGTGAATCGTAGAATGCGTGATTGTGTTGCTTAGCTGCTTAATTTAAAAAATGTATGTGTAAATGTAAAAAAATGTAAATGTATGTAAAGTTTATGAAGTGGAGGATAGAAAAACGAGTGGATTCGTTTACGGAAGTACCTAGGTATAAACTATTTAATATTGTATTTTATTTGCTCGCAATCGTAGTGAAAAGTAGAGTGTAACACACGACGCTAAAACCCATTGTAACTCGGTTACTATTTATTCCCTCGCTAAAGCTCGGGAATAAAACTACCTCGTATGCAATGGGTCATTTTAGCGTCTTGTATAACAATCTACTATTTTATTTTATGTTACATAAATTACCTCTCAAAAAAAGAAACCTATGAAAACTGCCCGAGATATCACAGTTTGAAATGCACACAAATGGACTCATCCAAAAACGCTCCATACTAATGGCTACGTAGACTACGTAGTTATGACGTCACGCCCAGGTAGTTTGTATGGCAGTTATATTAAATATTCTGTTAATCGAAATCGTTTCTTAGACCAATTTGCTATACATTTTACGGACTAATTAAAGGTACCTATTATTTATTTTAATAAATTTAATACTTTTTAAATGGACTTGCCAACCCAACTTTAATGGGTCATAACTTGGTCATAAAACAAATAATACGCAATATTTAAAACCAAGAGGTATACAAGCTACTCTAAAACGTATGCCAGCGCACGTTCATGTATCACAAAATCTGCTCTGCCTGCGCTACGTGAACTGTCGCCTGCGTCTCAGCGTATGCTAAGCCTCACATAGACACACGTCGCTGCAGAAGCTCTAAACATGGTTTCTACTTCCAGTGCAACACAGCAGCCAGCTAGTCGTCACGTCGGCGTCGGTCGGTGCGATATGCGAGCGCTGCGTTGTGTCGGTCGTGTCGTGTCTGTGTCACGAATCACGATCACGAATTCAGTACCCTCAGCACGAACAGCTATCGAGAAAAAAAACGCACGTAAAATTACTCGATAGACAATTCTCTATGGAAAAATGATTTTACGCGAGTTATTTTTTTCGATAGCTGTTCGTGCTAAGGGTACTGATCGTTCCGTCCGTCGTCGCGCACTGAGTAGAGTAAAGCGAGAAAAGGTCTCAGTTGAGATTCTGTTTTTGCTATGCATGTACTATGTTCCATCCAACCAACCGAATAAAATAAGTTAGTCAGTTGTTAGGCACGAAGTGTTGGTGGGCCTTTGGGAACATATTCTCAATCTTAAGCTTATTTGAACGCTGAAAGAACTCCTACGTTTTGTATTTTGTTTGTTTGGATATTAAATGTTAGTTGTTAACACTTTTGTACGTGTTTGTATTTGTTGGTAGGCTATGAAATCTAAATCAGCAAATCTTGTTTTTTTAGGAATTTGAAGTTTCGTTTCACCTAACATAACCTAAGCATACAATATGTACATTTAACAGAAGTTTATTTTATCCTTGTTGTTGTTATTGTCGTTATTAAATAAGTTGGTGTTCCTACCATAACAAACTGATGATGATAAAATCTTTTGAATTCTAACTATAGAGTAAAATATTAATCAAATCAATTCCTTAACTGTATTTTGAACGTTAACCAACATCAAATTCAAGGTCCGAATGGTCTGAGCTTATAAATCAATTCATCATTTCAAGGTAGCCATACCAGGACGGCCCGGCGACACGGCGCGTGCCGGCGCCGGCCGGCGGCCGGGGCCGGTCGATATCAGACTGCAATGCAACTAATAGGTACACACGCATATGAAGAATGAAGAGGAATAGTAAATACATGTACGAGTTATTGGTAATAATGCCAAAAACCGCGTACAAAAACGTTACGATAAATTGTGCGGTGTGCGAGGATGCGCGATTCATGTGGTGTTCGCGAGACTATAGGAAAAATAAGTCTAATAACTTTTACTTGTCATTATTTTGCTTAGATTAGAAGGGTCATTTAATTTCTCTCTTTTCCAAAAGAAGGTGGTGAATATTAGTCATTGCGATATTTTGCGACACCATACTTTCACAAGTAAATTACCATCTCAGAATCTACATTACTGCCTTTCAGTAGGTACCTACCTACTTATTAGTGACATGACAGAACACATTTACCAAAAGTTACTATTTATTGGATGGTTTTAACTAACCTACATAAATCTATTATGCGAAATAAACACATAGTACCTACTGCCAAATGTTAATAATAATAATACTTGAGCCATTTGAGGTTTGCCGATGACAAAGCGATCTTTGCTAACTCGGCTTCAGAATTAGAGCAAATGATGAGGATTTTGAATGAAGAAAGCAAAAAGGACTGCACATGAACACCTCTAAAACTAAAATAATGACAAACAGTCACCAAAAACAAATACTGATAGAGGGGAAACCAATACAATATGTGGACCGTTACATCTACCTTGGAAAACAAATATCTTTTGACCCATGCTGTAATGATGAAGAAGTGGAAAGACGAATCAGAAATACTTGGAATAATTTTTGGTCGCATAAAGAAATATTAAAGGGGAGCTACAGCACCGAAATGAAAAAAACTGTCATGGATACCTGCGTCCTGCCATGTCTTACATATGCGTGTCAGACATGGGTGTACACAAATAGAGTAAAAAATAAAGTGCGATGCTGCCAGCATGCAATGGAACGAAACATACTGAAACTTAGAAAAATCCATAAAACCAGGAACAGGGACATAAGGAAAAGGACAAAGCTTGTGGACGCTCTCGAATATGCACTGAAGTCCAAGTGGCAATGGGCAGGACATGTTGCTCGTTTCAATGACTGTAGATGGACCCTAAAAGCCAGCGATTGGAAAGGGCCCCCCGGAAAACGGGCAGTAGGCAGACCACGCGCGCGCTGGAAGGACGACATAGTCAGTGTAGCGGGCAACAACTGGATAACTAGGGCCCAGGACAGAGACGTGTGGAAGGAGTTGGAGGAGGCTTTTACCCAAGGGGATTCAGACCCAAATTAGTTATAGTACCTACTTATAAATTGATTTGTGAAAATAAGGGTTTGAAAATAAAAAGCTCTTTTATATTATTATTATTATAATGATGCTTTATAAAAATCTAATCAGCTAAAATCTATTTCACTAAGTTACCCTCAAAAAAATATTCAGTAGGTACCCTTAGCACGAACAGCTATCGAAAAAAATAACGCGCGTAAAATCATTCGATAGTGCAATTTAGTATGGAAAATTTGTACAACGCCATCTAACGCCGAATAGCAAAATTAAAATTTCCATAGATAATTCTCTATCGAGTAATTTTACGCGCGTTTTTTTTCTCGATAGCTGTTCGTGCTAAGGGACTTGATTGCTGTGTAAGTAATTCTTGATTGAAGGATAATAATTTATCCTTCAATCAAGAATTACTGAATTATAATGTGACTATCATTAATATTAATAATATGACTAAATAGATGTCAATTAAATCAACGCCTCTATTTCTAATAAGGCTTTCGTAAGCAAATATATTTTTCTGGCAAACAAGAACATAATAATATAAGTCCTATTTTGATAAAGCTCCTAATTCAGAAAATAACAATTTAAGGCGAGGCCAGTTCACGATCTGATGAAAAGACTGATTTTTAAACTTCCAATTTGAAGAACTGATGTAGAATTCTACTTCACAAAAAATACTGTAGACTGAAAAAGAAACAAAAAAACACAATAACCGAACAGAATATTGAAAAATGCATTGGTAACTCTGTAAAAAAATCCTGAATAACACCATAAAAACTTATAAAAATGAATTTCAAATCGTCAGATTTCGTAATTTTCATCGATAGTGAAATGATTTTTTTTTGGAAAAAGGATAGCTTTTTTATCAATCTAATACAATAACCGAGTACATTTTTCATAAATGATCCAGTATTTCAGAAATCAATAAAAATGTACTAAATTTCGTCAAATTTCTGGCGAAACGTGACTAAACTATGCAATTTTCAACCTTATTCTAAAGACATAGTGAAAGAGTAAATTTCGTGAACTGCCTCGCCTTAATTGTAAAATATTTTTAATATTTATATTATCGAGTCATGAAATATGAACGGTCGAACTTCGATTGGACTACATGCTACGGACTACGAACGCTACGTGCTACGAGCAGAATAACATTATCAAAATATTACACTAAAGTGATCCTTAATAATAAAATAACAATTTGATTGTAAAACAATTTTAAATATTTATATTATCGTGTCATGAACTATGAACGGTCGAACTTCGATTGGACTACACGCTACGGACTACGAACGCTACGAGCTACGAGCGGAATAACATTATCAAAATATTGCACTAAAGTGATCCTTATTAATAAAATAACAATTTAATTGTAAAAACATTTTGAATAGTTCTATAATCGTGCCATAAACTACGAACGGTCGGCCTTCGCTGGGACTACACGCTACGGACTACGAACGCTACGTGCTACGAGCAGAATAACATTATCAAAATATTGCACTAAAGTGATCCTTATTAATAAAATAACAATTTAATTGTAAAAACATTTTGAATAGTTCCATAATCGTGCCATAAACTACGAACGGTCGGCCTTCGCCGGGACTACACGCTACGGACTACGAACGCTACGTGCTACGAGCAGAATAACATTATCAAAATATTGCACTAAATGATTAAATAACAATTTAATTGTAAAACATTTTTAATATTTATATTATCGTGTCATAAACTAATGAACGGTCGGTCTTCGATTGGACAGATTGGACTACACGCTACGCAAAATATTGCACTTATTAATAAAATAACAATCCATAATCGTGTCATAAACTACGAACTGGGACTAAACGCTATGGACTACGAACGCTACGTGCTACGAGCAGAATATCATTATCAAAATATTGCACTTAAAAATTACCAAAAATAAATTGACAGTCTCATTAAAATAAATTTTTGATTAAAAAAAATAAAAAAAAATACTGAACTTCCAGATAAATATGAGCAATTAAACGGAACTGCCTTGTAATTGGATAACTTTTTAACAGACTTCAAAAAAAGGAGGAGGTTCGAATTAGATGATTTTTGATAGGCGTTCTATAGTCCCGTCTGAGCTGCTACGGGTGAGTCGATTTTTCCTAGTATTTTTTCTAATACATTAATTATCTTAATATAAAAATAGCATTGTGAATGTCTAAAACCTAAAGTTCAATAAGAAACGCTGTTTTTTATTAAAAAAAACATCGAAGCGAAGCGAGGCGGGTCACGAGTTTACTATAAAATTAATGTAACACAGTTTTATCATATTTCAACATTGGTAAAAAATTATCCTGGCTATCACACGATATGAAAAACCGTTTGACTACACGTTTATTCCCTTCAGATTTCTAGTCTAGATTTCTTTTGGTAGGCCAAAGGTATAATATACCTATAGATATTATCTAAAATATCCCTAAATTGCGGAGCTTCAAGTTTTCTATTAAGTTATAGTGTGAGTGGCAATTACCTATAGGTATACACATCCTCGCAATTCTGCCACGTCGACCGACGTTAACTGAAATCCAAATAGCCTACGATGACTAATTGAATTCTGATGAGTCTCTACTTGCTTGCAATCCCAGCGACCTTGTTAAAGCAATATAACACCTATTCTACTTAACATACAATAAACTGTATATCAGAGCATGTCCACTCGTATCATGAACGATTTTATGCCACAATCTGAAGAACTTAGCTGAATATATTTACACAACTCTGTTCTAGGTACGCTTAACTACTTACTGTGGTACAAAACAAATGTGTATAAGGGCAAATGATAACAGCCTTCCAATGACAATAAAAAAACGCTGGTAGCGTCAGTGCCTCTAATTTTTTTTTATCTTCAAACGTGGGCCAAGGATCCGTGCCCCCTCCCCAATTTAAAAGGTCCTCCTAATTTATTAGGTACCTATATTAACAATTTTACACAGAAGGCTATTAAACTTTGTTATTATAAACTATGAATACTTATTAAACATACTAAGTAGATATGATAGACGTCCCCTGACCTTAATAGGGTGGTAGAAAAAAAATTATTCAAAAGTAGTTAGGTGTAGTAATTTTTTTTGAAGAATATATTAATGAATTTTCATTTCATACCTACATTTTGAAGTTCCACGAACATATACATAGATTGTCATAGATTACAATTAGGTACGCAAACATTTCTTTCGTGGCTAGGCATTTCTTTAAAAAGTCTTTCTCTGGCAAGATTACCGTCCGTCCGCGTCTCCCGCAAGTTAAAAGACATCTGTCTAGCTTAAGTGAACCACTTTCACCCCAATCACCCCATACAATGTTTCACCCGAGACGTTTAAAGACTTTTGAGAGTGCGTTTCGGAACAACCAACCCATTTTAGAGTCGGCTTAATTTTAATGTCCCTGAAAATGATACAAATTGTCCTCATTACTTTCCTCAGTCGACCTTTTTAACCGACTTCATCAAAAGGAGGAGGTTCTCAATTCGATTGTATGTTTTTTTTTTTTTTTTTTTTTTTTTATCGTTGTTCGCGCGTATCTTCGACATTTATGGACCGATTTCGATAATTTTTTTTTTGTTCGATTGAGTTTTCTTGCGAGATGGTCCCATTTAATTTTTTTTCAAATCGGTTCAGTAGTTTACAAGTAATCCTGAAAATACTATGATATTAAATCAACTAACTTGACAACTTTGTTATTTATGAACCGAATTAGATGATTTTTTTTGTTGGGGAAGGGAACCGTTGTGTAGTCTTTTTAACCGACTTCAAAAAAAGGAGGTAAGTTTTCAGTTTGTATGTTTCTCCGCGATTATCTCACGTTTGGCTGAGCCGATTTTTCTACCTAAATAATATACCTACAGTACCTAATGCAGAAGGTACTTACACTAAAAATAAAAAAATAAAAAAATTGTTTAAAAAACAAAAAACTGACTTCAAAAAACCTGCCTCTAAAAAAAGGAAGAAATAATATACAAATCATTAGATACGCATTATCATTGTTATAATAAAACACGTCAATTGAAGTCGGGTGGGGCTTTTAGAATAAAAAAGGAAGATGTACTCCAGCCCCACCCGACTTTAATAGACGTGTTTTATTATAACAATGATAATGCGTATCTAATGATTTGTATATTATTTCTTCCTTTTTTTAGAGGCAGGTTTTTTGAAGTCGGTTTTTTGTTTTTTAAACAATTTTAATAAATGTTTTTATGTTTTTTTTTCTCCAAAGTTCATTATTGCGAAATATGTCCTATAGTTAAATCCTCAAAGTTGTTCTTGCAACCTTGAGGTGGGTTTTGGCAAGTTTCAATGGACCCTTCTATATGGATAATCCTGTTGTGCGAAGGGACTCCGGTGGCTATTGAGAATCAGAAATGACGTGACCCGTTAAAAAAATCTAAAACTAATCCGTTTTCACCCCACAAAACTATTCAGAAATATAATAATTTAGAAAGAAAACTCCTAGTTAGGTAAATTAGGTTAGCCATACCATACGTAAGTATTATTCCTTTATTTTAGGTACCTACTACTTTCAAACATTGTTAAAACGTGGCCCTACCTAGGTACCGTAAAATGAGCAGGACACAAGGGCTTGCCGCACATTATGTCAAGTTGAGCGCTCAGCACGCTCGACCGTGACCGCATGCCACTACCTACTGCGGAACCTAACTCTGCACAATATCGAATAAGTAACTTATTGCATAAAGACGCTTTTATCAAAACTTTACTAGTAAAGCAAGTTGTAGAAACTAAATACACAGTCCCTATTACATACTTACATAATAAGTATATTAGTATTTTCATATACTTAATTATAATAAGTACCGTGCTAAATAGCTTGAACGAAGCATAATGCGATGATCTTTAGCTGTTGTTACAAAGAACTGCTACATAAATACCAAACTAATAAATGTTTTTGAAAAACAAATGGTAGTTTTTTAAGTAAGTAGGTCCTACTACTAGTACCTACTCAATATTGTTTTCGACCTTCATGATTCTACGAAACTCAAGTTAATTAAAAGCTTTCTCGTCACATTTAATATTCTAAGTTAAAGTTCAAGAACACTTAGCTAAACGACTAATGGATGGAATCATTGAAAAGCGTTCAGTATTTTTTTAACTAAATTGTTTTTTCATTTGTATTGTTTTGTACACCAGTACAAAGCTTAAACTGATAATATGGCGACTGATTGGGTTGTAGGTACTTGTACTTGTAGGTAGGTTAGGTTCGTACTAATTTAATGTATATGTTACAGTCAAAACCCTAAACCAGTCAATAACCTTATTGACCGGTAAAATTAGTCAATAAGGTTATTGACTAAGGGTGTCGGTCAAAATCCTTATTGACTGATTTTATCTGACAAAATCAGTCAATAAGGATTTTGACCGACACCCTCAGTCAATAACCTTATTGACTAATTTAAAGAGCAGACATTCAGTCAATATAGGTTTTGACCAACGTACCCAGTCAAAACTGATATGGACTGATTAGAAAGTCAAACGTTGAGTCAAAACTCTTAAAAAGTTGGAGTGGTTTCAGTTTTGGTTGATTGCAGTGTTTGAGTTTGAGGGAAGTATGACTGTACTTTGAGGAGTTTGGGTACGGGCACCTGCGATGTCAGAGATTCACCAATATGTTGCCGACTTATGAGAGCCATGTTAGCTCGCCTTTTGAAGTACCCCATGTTAAAGCCCGAAGAAAACACCTTAGGGGCAGTTTGGTACTGGTTCTGATTTCATTTTTCAGTTTATCTCGGCCTCCATGTCCAATAGAAATATGAGCAGCATCAATTATAAATCATAGATTTCTTCAGCGGGTACATAATACTTTATTGGGTCGGAGTTGATAACTAGTTTTCTGATGCCACACACTTCAATAGCACAGATGCAAGTAAGGTATTTATTGCTCAAAAGAAATGCATTCGAGCGATATGCAACAAAGGTCCATTTGAAACATGCAGGCCACTGTTTGTAAAGTTAGGAATACTAACAGTCCCTAGTATGTACATATTAGAAATTTTTTAATTTGTTAAAAGCCAACCAGAGTTATTTAAAATATCCAAGGATATTATATACCCTCGGAATACTAGAGACAGTCATAGACTTGTCTTGGATTTTCATCCAAGAACATCTGCATGTCGGAAGAGTTGTTACTGCATGTGTGTTAAAGTATATAACAAGATCCCCAAACAATTTAAACTCGGACCTGTAACTCTAATGACCAGAAAGCTACGTGAATTGCTAGTACAACAATGTTATTATAGCTTGAAAGACTTTCTAAATTGTTAAATTTTGCATGTTAAAGTTTTTAACTGAATAGCGGTTGAAATTATATGTAACATCTTGTGTAATACCTATTCTTTGCAAATAAACACTTTGACTTTGACTTTGACTTTCGATAACATTAAAGCGTTTTAGTCTATTATACTGTGTGCCAGTCTTTTTTTCCGCGAATTTTGCATCTTCCACCTCAACTATAAACTTTTCAAATTTTTCTTTCACCATCACATTGAAATGACTAGTTTTCATATCTTCTAGCGCTTGGATTCTTAGTAGAAAACGTTCGTTCTTCTCTTTTCCACTCATTTTATTTAAACTCTACAAAATTTTACGTTGCACTGATAACAAAAGTGGTTTTTTATACAGAGTGGTCCAAAATTCATGAATCAAACTTAAAGATCAACTTTTGCTCAAATTCGAAAAATTTGAACAAAAGTTGATGCAAGAACACCCTAGAATAAACCATATGTGAGCAAAAAAAGTTAGTACGATGAATTTTAGACCATCCTGTAAAGTAAGCATTATGGCAGTGAAACGCATCCTAAAGGCCTGTTCACATGTCCACGGCGCGGCGCCAACCGCCCAGTGTCATGAATTTTCACGGTGACAATACACCATTAAAATTCACGACGACCGACGTGACGCTGGCCGTGGAGTTGAGGACGGGCCCTAAGGCGGAACCTACACAGAAGAGATGTCTCTTTTGAGTAGTTTGCTCCTTAGGGTGCGTTTATACTGATGCCAGCTAGGCGGAGTGGACCAGTGTTTTTTTTTGTACATTGTATAGGTCACTTGCTCCAATTCGCCTAGCTCTGCATTATTTGCTGTTCATTTAGCACGTGTGTGTATATCTAGAAGCCCACGGACGCGAACAGCTTTATCCCCTATAATGTAACTGTACATAATTGTTATTAAAACACAATTGCCATCTTCAAAAATATTTTGGGGCACGTATTCTCGCGCGGTTGCAGTTTACAGACCTCAAACAATACCCCGAATTAATTAATAAAACACAAAACTCTTAAATATTGCACTTAAAAAAGTTTTATGAACCTTTTTAAATGATTTTCTAGTATAATTTCACTAACGTCCTTAACTTTTTATGAGTTTTGACTGGGCGAGCCGTCAAAACCTATATTGACTAAATGTCTGGACTTTAAATCAGTCAATAAGGTTATTGACTGAGGGTGTCGGACAATAACCTTATTAACTGATTTTATCAGATAAAATCACTCAATAAGGGTTTTGACCGACACCTTTAGTCAATAACCTTATTGACTAATTTTACCGGTCTATAAGGTTTTTGACTGGTTAAGGGTTTTGACTGTAACATATATACTTAATTAGAATTGGTAATTAGTCAAAAAAAAACATATTTCTCCTTGCATCGCATATTATTTTTTTTTTTTTTTTTTAGTTAGAATAGAATAGTTTATTTCATTAAATACTATAAATAAATAAACTACTTAGTGGTGAGCTGTAGACCTCGCGCTTGCTTGTGACATATTTAAAACATTTTCCGAAATAAATATGATATTTTTTTCGAAAATTTCCAAAAGCTGTTCGATTAGAATCCGTATCCTCCGATATAATAAAAATATAGCTACTACTATACAAATACATTCGACTGGGATTCGATTCACTTTCCGGTGAAAGCGTAATGCATTTACAAAGTTTGGTAGCATAAGGTAGGAAATAAAATCGAAGGCTATAGACTTTCCGATTCGATTCGAAATGTTGGTTTCCGACAATCGAGAAATAAATCCCCTGTACTTAGAGAAGAACAGACGGACAGCCGGATATTTATGAAAGCATTTTTTCCCAACTGAAACAGAGACCCTCTAGCTCGCGCTTCTAGCTCGCTCGGTCAAAAGATCTCCTGATGTTAGAATATTTTTCGGAATAAAAATTTCCGTTAAATTGTAGGTAATATTTAAGTAGGTAGGTACTTAACTAAGTAGGTAATATCGAAAATAATAGCGGTAAATTGTAAATATTATTTCCATTTCACAATATATTCCGATAGATTTTGATCTATTGAGATAATTATATTCATGATTTCACGGTAAAATATAAACTTAAGTACAATAAAGCTGAAATATGGATCGCATCGCTGCCGCGCCGCTGCCTGGACCGTGTGAAAAAAATGATTAAAAAATTCATAACCCTCTAACTGAAAGATGTTTTCAAAGAACTGTTTGCCAAAAGCAAACCTTTTGTGGAGCAAATTATTAACTTCTCAGCCTTTTGTGCGAAATCGAATAACTTGGCCCTAACGAAGTTGTTCGTAAGAGAATAATGGCGTTTGGGTGTTGTTTACATCCTCTATTGTTCTACTAAGTACTAGCCTAATGTATATCATGTTGGTACAACATACTTACCTATTGAATAGCATGTTTGCCTTGCTTAGGTTATCTTAACTTGGCTCTAATCTAATCAACTTTTAATTGTCCTTCTGCTTTATTCTGTAAAAGTACTTACTTATTTATTAACTATATAGGTACCTAACTTAACTAGCTTTAAAAAATGGCTTGGCTTATCCAATTGACAATGGACACTTCATCCAATGAAATGGAATTGTACAAATATAATTATTTAATTTGATTTTATTTCTACCACTTTCAGCATAAGTAACCATTATTTTTAAGGTAGTAGTTATTGATTATTTTCAAGAAAATATTATTTAATGGACAGGATACGATGCCATCCATCATCGGTTCTTTTCGGGTGTGTGTAACATGAGGCTTATAATATATAATTTTGTAATAATAAAACTATCTAGGTACCTAATAAAGTAATAAAAACTATATATCCCGACGTATCGCCCTCTCAGACAAACTAAACTATTTATACGTGTTTTACTAGACTAGATGTATGATGTCGCTATTAAGTTTGTGGGGTTTTTACCTGAGAATTAACTCAGGTAAAAACAGAAGGTCATATCATATATTATACAGAGACAGACTCGACAAGATTAATGGATGTTAAAGTCGCAGACAGTGACAAACGAGTTATATGACGTTCCACTGTAACTTACATAACATAACGATATCACTGAAATTCAACGCATACTTACCTTATACTTACCTATTGATATTCTTGACGAAAGAACTTGTCACTTGAATAAAATGGGTTAGTTTTATGGCAAACGAGGCAAAAATCTCCAAATATGTCGTAGTTTGAAGGCAAAGGGCATAATTTATGCAAAGTACAATATGTATCTACAATACCTAATAAATAACATTAAAAAGTAATCTAAAATTCATCGCAAATATCGGAATATATTTTTATGAATAAGAAAAAATAACGTTTATTTAGAACACACTTTTTTAGACCATCTAATTAGATACCTAGGTACCTAGATAAAAAGTGTATTTGCTAAAACACACACATTCATACAAATAACATTACATACATTAAGTTAATAACTATTTAATAAGAAGAGAAGGACTAACGAAATTGCCATAATTAGGTAAAAGACATAATCAGATTACCTACATTACTTAATTATTTTTGTGTTGCGACCCATTTTAGAGCAAACTAATTATCCTAAAAAGATACGCTAGAGCTCCCACGTACATTTTATGGAAAAGGTCATCTCTGTAATTAAATAGCGACACGGCTAGTGATTGATCTGTTTTTACGAGAAGGTACGGTCAGACCAGATAAATATTTGGGGAAAATGTATTTATCTTATTGAAAAAAGCAAAGCATTTATGTATAAATAATCATATTTTACAATGACTGACATAGGTAGTCTTCTAAAATGTTTCCTAAAGAAAACTCTGTTATCGCTAAATGTTGTTCGTATTCATAATGTTTTCTGAGTCATGCAGCGTATGGGGTGATTCAACACATGCAACAGAAAACGCATACGAACCAGACTCATCTGATTGTGATTGAATCTCGCCAAACACATTGAACGCTCGCTTTAACCATTGCTCAAAATTTTAATTATTGTCATCGATAGTGTCTGTGTACAGCTTATGTAATCCGAACCACTCACGATTATATTGGGCTGTGTCATGTGTGGGCGATAGAACTGTTAACGCGGGCGCAGCATAGACGTGTGCTCGCGGCGGACGCTGCGGCGCAACTGGCAATCGGCAGAGTCTGGGCGTAAAGTCCCTCCCACCTCCCACCCTAAAGTACTCGCGCCGCCGCAAAAGACTTGTTGGCGCCCAACGTGGGACCAATAGCAGTAACACTAATATTTGTGGATTAGATCAATTAAGTGAGGGAACCAGATTTCCGATGAAAATTGGTTTTGTTCATTTGCATACAAACAACTACAGAATTGGACAATGCCCAAAATATTATTCTGAATTGAGACTCAATATTACACAACATGTTTAGAAATAATTACCTATTAAAAAGTTTGCAGTAGAAAATGTGGACATAATTAGCCAGTGGTAGGACCCGTTGATTTGACTAAAGTCAAAGAACAGTGTTTTTTTAATGTTTTCATTAGTATTTTTCAATTACAGAGCAGTTTTTATTAATATTTTCAAATACATATTTCGTTTAATATTAAAGTTGTTATGCATCTTGCAAATACGTACAATATTTAACAGAACTGATAATTATGTAAGTAAATACAGTAGGTACAGCTACCTCAAAATACTAAATATTTCAGTAGGTGATACAAGTAGGGCGATATTATTATGTAGGCAAATCCTGTCTCATCCAACGTGTTTACGTGCTTTACAGATTATGACGTGATTACTTAGGTCACGCCAACGAGCGGCTTATTGTGTCGTATAGGATGTCACGTTATGGTAACAATATTGTAGGAGGTATGAGTTAAGATTTCAAATTGCTATCGTAGAATATTAAGATTAGGAGTAGGTATATATTATTACTGAATAGGAGGTATTGTAGATAATATAATTTTCTATCATTAAATTACAAATTGCTTAACAGAGTCGATAAAAATCGATTGTAAATTCAATAGCACTGTATAACAAATCTCGGAACAAAAATCACTAAGCGACGTGATTCTCTTATAAAAGAAATATGAAATGCATGCAGATTAACACATTTATTTATATGGAAATCCACGACTTGCATCAATGTATCCAGTCACTCTGCGTTGTATGTAGCCTAAAACAAATACCTAGGTACAGTACGAGGCAAACATCTTGACACTCGATGGAGTGGGGATAAGTTCGCGCATGTGCATTTGTGAGCAACCAATAGCGCGCGCCCCTCTCCCGCCGCCCGCGCCCCTCACCGCTACGCATACCCAAAATACGTGATCTGCGCAATCCCCACCCGGTTTCAAGATGTTTGCCTCGTACTAGGTACTTACATTTTACTGTCTTGTAATTCTTAAGTGAATGGGGACAGAAAAAAATGTTAGGGAAATGTAAACTGATAAAATAATACAACCAAATAATTATAATGAAAAATAATATAATATTTAAAATAACATAATTGATTGCACATAATATTATGCCAAAGTCAAGTTTTTAAATCTAATAAAATGAATTTAATTATAATAAAATCACACTAGTTTCTTCACATCAAATTCAGGTACTAAGTTTCTTAATGTTCTAATTATTGTAAGTATAATAAAATATTTTCATTTTTCATGTTTGTACGAGATTCTAATATTTTAGATATAAAAATACATTTTTGAATTCCATTGGAATGTTTAAACAATCTTATACTAATTTATGGCAATTTTTCACTAACTTGCTAATTTTATTTGTATCACATTAATCTTAGGTTTTTAAGACCAATTTGTTGTGATTAAATTCGTTTATAATATAAAATGAAAAATATGTTATAAAAATGCAGATTTAATTTTTTTTAATCTGTTAAAAATAAATGTTGCTCTCAGCAATGATAATCGCTAAATATAAGTGTAAGTACATAACTTAATATTAATCGCAAAAAGCGTTTTATTTAGTGCATTTTGTGCTTATATGAAGTACACGCTAATTATATTGTGCTTCGTTTGTTTGTATACTAACCCTATACTCTTTCATAGAGAACTGACAGAACTGAAACAAAACGAAAAATACAAATAAAAATCACGAAGAAAAGGTAAAAAAAGGAACTGATCAATAAAAAAAAGGTAATGACGTTTATTTTTCTGTTCAATTTTTTGAAATAAACTGTTCTTCTGTGACCTAACGTATACGTGTTCTTATGGCACATCCACATACACATACACTGGCGGTCACATAATTAAATACACCAGTCGATTTTCATAAAACGAGGTAACTTTGAAGTCTTGGTTCTCCGCCAAGGATTGACCTAGCTATGATCTGATGATGGCCATTCGGGGAGTAAATGGAGGAGATTCAGATCGCTATACACACCCAACTGATCTGATCAGCATTCTAAGAGATAGAGATATATGTTTAAAAAATTCGCAAAATTAGCATTAAAATGTATGGAAATCCTGAACTTGAAAACTCTAATCCTATGGCGGAGAACCAAGGCTTCAATGTAACTTCGTTTGTATGAAAATCGACTGGTGTCTTTAATTATGTGACCGCCACTGTAGTTAATCGGAGACGACCGTCGCCGTTGTGGTTGTCCGGCCGATTCCTTTAACCTACATTCAGTAAGAAGTAGGTCAACCTGTGGACCCACCAGTGGGACATAGCGGTGGGAACACGGATAATAGGTGCTATTGCATTCGATAGCAACTGTTTAGCTCGCTCGAGTATCAAGAACGACAAGCCGCGAGTAAGCAGCGATTCCTAATCTTTACCGCGAGCTTAGGCTCGATCGTCATTCAACGCCTTAACAGACCAAAGTTATATGCGAGCTGTTGCTA
This sequence comes from Agriphila straminella, assembly GCA_950108535.1. Taxonomy (NCBI): domain Eukaryota; kingdom Metazoa; phylum Arthropoda; class Insecta; order Lepidoptera; family Crambidae; genus Agriphila; species Agriphila straminella. The sequence goes on along the minus strand of OX467306.1, from coordinate 3,035,908 downwards.
TACAACGTTACCTGTGCGCGGTAGACCGGCGGTAGGGGCGCGCGTTCCTGTAAACATGTCCCCCCTGGGACACGAGTGTGCCGCGCGAGCTGGCGGGCTTAGGGCCGTGTGTAGCGACTGTGGGGAGTACAATGTTATATACGAGCTGTTGCTATACAACGTCACCTGTGCGCGGTAGACCGGCGGTAGGGGCGCGCGTTCCTGTAAACATGTCCCCCCTGGGACACGAGTTTGCCGCGCGAGCTGGCGGGCTTAGGGCCGTGTGATGCGACTGTGGGGAGTACAATGTTATATACGAGCTGTTGCTATACAACGTTACCTGTGCGCGGTAGACCGTCGGTAGGGGCGCGCGTTCCTGTAAACATGTCCCCCCTGGGACACGAGTGTGCCGCGCGAGCTCGCCGGACTTAGCGCCGTGTGTAGTGACTGTGGGGAGCCCGAAGAACCCGATATGCAACGCCCGCTGTCCTCGTTGGTGGGGGTTACGTCGCCGTCGCCTTAGAAACACAAAATATCTATTCATAAGACGCTGACTGAGATCCGGCTCGAAGGACCAATAAAAAATCCAAATGATCCAAATGTGACGAAAAAATTTAGCGCCTGCATCAAAACCAAAAGACAAGTTCTTAACTAAAAAGATGGAAACAAGATCAAATATTAAAGGCAAACAAAATGCAGTCGAAAGCATGCATAAAATGACATTATGAACGATTCGACTTATCATTAAATTCTACGATCTTTTAATTATTAAAAGAGGAATCCGAAGAGACGATGCGCAAAACACATATTAGATGACAGTGGGTGGGAGAAAAAATCGCAAACAATCTTATCTTACCTTATTATCAACAAAAACAATTAACAAAAAGTACTTTGGCCCTAAAAGTCATTTACAATTTCAACGTTATTGCAATGAAATAAATGTCAGTCATTTCTAACAAAAGCAAAAACTTAGTACTGTTTGAAGTTTTAATGGCACTCCCCTAAATCCCCTGTCCACATTCGCCAACATCCTTTTTCGCCAATTCCTGATTCGCCAATTCCTTACTGGCCTACAGCCAAACCCAAACATTATATTGCTAACTAGCTTCTGCCCGCGACTTCGTCTGCGTGGATATTAGAGAAAATCCTTAGGGAACCTTCAACCAGGATCCGACCAGCCGTTTTTTACGCGATTAGGCGGGTGACCACCAAGCGCGCTGCCTCGCGAGGCAAAACGTTTTCCGCTCGTGGCGGGCCTCGCACGAGGCTGCTCGCTTGGGGACCCGCCTAATCAGAATTAGGTCCAGAGACTTTAGTATCCCGTTCCCGTTCTATTTCCCGTAACGTCTATTTTATATTATTTTCCCATACATAATTTGAACCCCATTTCACCCCTTTAGGGGTCAAATCATGTCCACCGTGTTGGACTTTAAAATAAATGTCATTATTGCAATCGTCATCCCAGAAAATCCCAATAACGACATCCATATCTATTTTTTGGTTTTTTTACCCCTTTTCACCCCCATAGGGGTTGAAATACTAACAATAACAATATACGTTGCGTTAGATTTCCATCCATTAGCCTAAATTATAAATTTAGCTATTTTTACTTCGAAAATAAAGGATTTTCTTCAATACACAACTTCATCCCACTTTTGACCCCTTGGGGGGTAGAATTTTGAAAAACGCTGAGACCCGTATTTATTAATTTTTAATGGTCAGCCGAAAGACAAAATTTGAAGATTCTAGCTTCTAGCTTTCAAGTAAAAATATATTTTTTAAGAAAAAAGAACAGATATCTTTCTATTAAATAAAAATTACAATTCATTTTCAAAGTATATATTATGTTGAATCGATATACTAGAAGGTCGTGAAGGGAACAACTTTCTTCGGATGATGAGTTCGGACCAAATTTTTTATTATCACAGTTTGTTGACTCTTTTTCAGTTGACATTTTTCAAAGAATTTTGCTCAAAAATAAATAGGTAACTGAATAATATATTATTATATTATACTGTAGCGCAGTATACTGCGCAATAATGAAGGAAAACAAATTGTCAATAACACATTGGCGATTACAATATGTCAGTGCGGCGTGCATTTTGATAGGCCTATGTCCAGCAGTGGACGATGACAGGCTGATGATGATGATGATAATATATTTTGTAATAAATAAACGTCAATAATATAAGGCCGAGCCCACGTCATCAACGCTCGAGCGACCGAAATTACAACTTCTCAATAAGGAATTGGCGTATCAGGAGTTGGCGAATCAGGAATTGGCGTATCAGGAGTTGGCGAATCAGGTATTGGCGAATCAGGAGCTGGCGAATCAGAAATTGCCGAATCAGAAATTGGCGAAAAAGGAAGTTGGCGAATGTGGACACCCCCTGTAAATCTTTTTCTTTCTCTCTCTCTCTCATACTAGACTCACCGTGCAGGCTGCCGAGGGGCGTGTGGCGCGTGAGGTCGGGGCTGCTGCCCCACGGGCTCAGCGCGCCCAGCGGGCTGGACAAACCGGCCGTCACTAACGTATCGTCGTCGTCTGAACCTATACCAAATGCAACACGATTCATTAAGAGCCCGTAGCGATTTTGCCGTTCACTGCCGCTCTCTCGCTCGCACATTTCATGTTTTCTCAAGATTTCTTAAATGTGAGTGCGTAATTGCAAAATGTGTCTCGGCCACTTTTCGCAATATAAAATTACGGACATTTCAACATATATTTCAGTTTTGAGTTGGTTAAGTACAAAAAGTTATCGTATTTGCCAGTTCAAATAACTGTTAGAAACGACAACTTTTTGTACTTTAGCAACAAAAAACTGAAATATATTTTAAAATGTCTGTAATCTTATATTGCGAAAAGTGGCCGAGACACATTTTTCAATTACGCACTCAGATTTAAGAAATCTTGAGAAAACATCAAATGCGCGAGCGAGAGCTGCAGCCAACAACGGCAAATTCCCAAACTATACAACGTGTAACAGAATTAATAGCTTAACCAGAATATGGAAGATTGGGGCCATCAAACTGAACAACTTTTACTATGGGACTAACTCTGAAATCGCGAAAATAAATCAGCTATTTCATACATTTTCATATTTTGTTATTTTTTTTTTGTATGAAACAGCTGTTTTATTTTTCGCGATTTCAGAGTAAGTTTGGTAATGGTAATGAAACTTGTTCAGTTTGATGGTCCCTATCTAACATATTCTGGTCTTAGCAATTTCCCCCACTCACGAGCCCGGGCCGAGCGGCGCTGTATAAAAGACGGCGTCACCTGCGGCACGGCCTCACTCTGCGCGCGGCGTTTGGATGCGACGGATGTTTCTTTGTGGCGTTAAAGTGCTCTCTCATATTTAATTCAGTGTTAAATATTGTCGTATTGATTAAAGTTAGTGTCTGATTAAAATTAGTTCATGATTAAAGTTAGCAAGAATTAAATCAAAGTGTTAGGTTGTTGTAGACCGTTCTTTTTTTAAAATCATTTTCACTTATGGTTTGTAAAATCAGAAGTGGGATTTACTACGCGTTCTACCAGCTTGTTTTGCCATCCAAAAGTTGATTTTCGTGTTAAAAGTTGTTTTCGTGAGTATTCGATTAAAGTGCCACGTGTTTTGTAAAAGTTGTTTTCGTGAGTATTCGATTAAAGTGCCACGTGTTTTGTATAAGTTTTCGTGAACATTTGTAAAGAAAAAGGTGTGCCACGTGTCTTTAAAAGTAGTTTTCGAATAGACGTCATAATGCTTCGCATAGCTCGCAAAGTAGAACTCACGATCGCCGTAATAGCTCAAGTGACCGCCGCGAGAGCTTACAGGATGTTGTGTTTGAACGAATTCTCACTAGATTAGATGCTATCGAAAATAGGCTACAACAACCTACAACAACGCCAACGGTTGATAGTCCGTCGCATCCTCTTGGTGATCATACGCTGACGCCATCGCTTATCGTGGCGCCAACCCTCGCCAGCGAGCAGGGTTCCGGCGTTACCGATGGGGCGACTTTGGGTACAGTGCGTGATGCTGACGCTAGTACCAGCGCAGACAAAGGCGTGGCAAACAGGATTGTTGGAGCTCTTTCATCCTTGATGCAAGTAAGGTCTCATAAGTATTATATTTCCTCATTTGAACCGAGTATACATGATTTTGGTATGTGGTGATACCAATGCTAAGCTGCTGTCAAAAGACTTATTTCCTATTGGTATATGTTAAACCGAAACATGATTTTTGATGATGATTTTCGAGCCTCCAACAATGCTGTCCGTCCGTCAAGCCACATAGGGCCGATGCAATCGCGTAAGCGAGATGCACCTAGGTTTGGAGACAACTCTAAGTGTCTCATTTGTGGCAAGTTTGGTCACAAGAATGGCATTGCCCTAAAAAGTCTAAAACTGATACGACTCAGTTCCTTTACCACCCAATGACAATAACAGGTCAACCAAATTTTGTACTTTTTGTAAAACAATCAGTTTTGAAGCATTTTAATTTTAATAAAATTCCAACCTATCGTTAAATGCGTAGCATAAGAAGCCAGGAGATTAAGGCAGCCTCTTATGTCACTGCTAGTTAGAAGTTGATTTATATGTTGTACCTGTAGCCTTACTACGAGCTCTTATAGCAGGGCTTATATTGAACTGCCTTACTTTTTCGTACTATGACTTCAACGGTTAGTATGAAGGCAGGCCATGAGCAGTCCTGTTTAAGGCCTGCTTTTGAACTGAACGGTTTCTTATTTGCTGATGGTAAGCCCCCTTATGAATGTATTAGTGCGCCAACTTTAATTGGCACTGATGTTTTAAACCGAAAGGGACTGACTTACATACAGACTAATAATGAACAACGGTGCAGCACGTGAACACCGTGGAAGTTGAATCTATCAAGACGCCTTTAACTAGGCATGGTAAAGACCGCCTTTTAGAAATAATTAAAACTTTTTCAAGTTCATTTATTATTATTCATAGGCAAGGGTCAGGTACGGCCGAGCCCTGTGAAAATAGAAGCTCTAGTAAAATCGACTTACTAACGTTAGAGGTCCGCCAATTTCGCACGCTGGTGGGTTTACCTTCAAGATTTTACATTCAGCCTCGAGTATAGGAAAGGTTGTATGATGCAATAACATGCTGATTATTTAAGTAGGAATCCTCCAGCACAAGTCACCCACATACGCAGTCCGGTCAATTGGGCAAAGATTGCTCAGACTGCTCATGTGGAGACGCAGGAGTTGATGACTAAACTAAGGGAAGGGCAATTAGATCAAAACAGGTATTTTATTAAAAATGAACTTTTATTTTATAAACATAACCTACTGGTGAAGAGCAGCGTCTCTTATGCTTCATCCCTAGGGTCACAGGTTGAGCTTGCTACGGGTTTTTCATGATGACCACGACCATATTGGCGTCGATAAAACCACCGATGTTATTTTACGACATTATTGGTTTCCAAATTTAAGATATTTTGTTAGGAAATATGTTAATCACTGCCTTATATGTTTATCTTATAAAAGTGAATCACGAGGCAAGCTACAACACAAGCCTCACCCCTGCAGTTGTTGGTGGGCATTGATGCTGCGACGCCTGCCATCAGGACACTGGTGCGAGATGTAGCGCTAAGTGATTGCCAACCTAAACGGGAAGCTCTTATGACCCTCAGAAGACAGCGGGCGACTGAACTCTTGACTGCCAATCAACAGCGTCAGGACGCCTACGTCAACGAAGATCACCGACAGCCACGCAGTTTCGTAGTGGGTGATCAAGTGTTCGTGAGCAAGGCCACACAAAGTACCGGCAAGCTGGACTCCGGTATGCGCGGGCCTTACAAGGTTCTGCGTGCGCTGCCCCATCAGCGCTACGAGCTCGAGCTGCTGGCCGGCTCGTACGGCAAGAAAACTCAAGCTGCTGCTGAACACATGGTTCTGTGGTGCGGCGAGTGGACGCCGGATGCGTGCGAAGAGTTCTTCGGAAGTGTGAGTGATTGCCTCGACATTATGGCAAGTCTGTAGTGCCTCGACATTATGGCAAATTCTTTATGCCTCGACATTATGGCAATTCCCTAATGCCTCGACATTATGGCAAATACTTTATGCCTCGATATTATGGCAATTCCCTAATGCCTCGCCATTATGGCAAATTCTTTATGCCTCGACATTATGGCAATTCCCTAATGCCTCGACATTATGGCAAATTCTTTATGCCTCGACATTATGGCAATTCCCTAATGCCTCGACATTATGGCAAACTCTTGTGCCCCGACATTGTGGCAATCCCCTATGCCCCGACATTGTGGCAAGTGGCAATCCCCTATGCCCCGACATTGTGGCAGTTAATTGACCCCGACATTGTGGTATTTAATTTTGTTTGTGTTATCATCTGGAGCTTCAGTATGGGTTGCCGAATCCGGATGGTAACATGAACCTTACCTACCTACCTACTTAATGTGGTGCTGGAATGAATTCGACATTGTCGATGATTGAGTTCTTTCACTCTTTCATCGCGAATGACGTTTTGGCTTAGTTGCTTTGCGCTGGTCGCTTATCGTGTCTCAATCACTTGAGTGCACGCTTGTGGTTGTGCCGCGGTGGGTCACCGGTGCTAAAAAACTAATAAAAAAATAAAAAACATGTTTGCTTTTTTGTTATGTGTGTTCTCTAGATGAAGAGACAGACGACGAGGACCACCACGTCATCGTAGTCTGTGAGGACCGCCACCTACCAAGGTCTGGCGAGGACCACATGCCAAGGCCTAGCGAAGACCCGGTACCATCGGCTGATGCTGATGAGACTGTGGTGCTGGTCCCCAACCAAACGCCAAGGACAGACGAGAGTCAAGCTGACGAGGACGTTCAGCTGCCAGGAACGGCCGTCTTAGCAATTTCCCCCACTCACGAGCCCGGGCCGAGCGGCGCTGTATAAAAGACGGCGTCACCTGCGGCACGGCCTCACTCTGCGCGCGGCGTTTGGATGCGACGGATGTTTCTTTGTGGCGTTAAAGTGCTCTCTCATATTTAATTCAGTGTTAAATATTGTCGTATTGATTAAAGTTAGTGTCTGATTAAAATTAGTTCATGATTAAAGTTAGCAAGAATTAAATCAAAGTGTTAGGTTGTTGTAGACCGTTCTTTTTTTAAAATCATTTTCACTTATGGTTTGTAAAACTGGTTTATCTGTTAATTCTGTTACACTTTGGATATTTATATACATATTTATTTCGAACCGCTTTTTTACGATATTTTGTACAAAAAATACTTAATTTAGAAAAACTTAAGCTACTACAGAGTTTCACAACATAATTATTTTAGGCAAGAGACCTCTTTTCCAAAATGAACTGATACTCAGGCCCCCATAGCCTTATTATTTAAATTATTCGTTTACGTCGACCCCTGAAAAACCGAATTCGACCTCAAGGGAACGATACCGAACACTTTGAGAATCCCTGCTTTAAAACTTGATAAACTCGGTAGCTCAGCGGTCAGAGCATTGGACCGGATATCCAAAGGTCGCGGGTTCGATTTCCGTCTGAGTATTGATCTGGTGAGAGTCGTATTTTTTCTAGTATTATTATTTAGTATTGATAAAAGCTGTCAGAAACGCATCCTCATTTACACATGAGGATGCGTTTCTGACAGCTTTTATCAAGTTGTATAAGTAAACTGAAAAAAGCTTATTTTTGTTTATCTTCTTTTTGGGGTCCAGTCCAGTCCATCAGCCATTTTTAATGTCCCCACTGCTGGGGCACAGGCCTTCCTTATGGGTGGTAAGGAGGATGGGCCATGACCCACCACGCGGGCCCAATGCTGTTTGGTGGGTGTTAACGACTGCAAATGCAGCCGAGACCAACGGCTTAACGTGCCTTCCGAAGCACGGAGGAGCTCGAGGTAATAAATTTTTGGTCACCCATCCCATGACCGACCCTTAACAACCGTGTGCCATACTACGTTTTTCAATACATTTGCGAGAAAACATTATAGGTACTACTGAAATTGTAATCTATACATATAATAAAACTTTAAATTCTAAATATTTGTGCGCGAATTACGCATAAACCGCTAAAGTAATTTTGATGGATTTTTCACAATTTAGTAGATTGAAGTCCAACTTCAAATCTAAGCTATGTTTCATCAAATTCAGGTGGGTGGAACCAGAGAAACAGCTTGAACTCTCCGTAGTACTAGCTTTCATACACTAAAGCGGTCATTTAAACTGGTTGCAATATTTTTCTACTGTCCACGCGGATAAAGTCGCGGGCGGAAACTAGCAGAAATTTAAAAAAACGTTCGTAAACAAAAACGCACGGCGCCGGCGTGCGGTAAAATCAACTTTCCGCACGCTGTACTAATCCGTAAACAAAAACGCACGGCGTGCGGTAAAATCAACTTTCCGCACGCTCGACAGTCATCGTAAACTTACATTTTCGAGCAACTGTATTGAAAAAAAATAAGTATATAAAATAAAACTAGTACAAAAATATCTTTCGTTTCTATTTTTCTTACCCTCAAAAACATCAAAGAAATTTTCTTTCGAGTCGTTGTGCGACGCTGTAGCCTTTTTCTTTCTTTTACTCTGAAACAAAATATTAACAAAGGCAAAGATAAAATACCAAATTGCAAACTATGTACAGTACGAGACAAGCATCTTGTCAATTTTTCGACGAAGTGGGGATAAGTTCGCGCATGTGCACTTGCGAGCGACCAATAGCGCGCCCCTCTCCCGCCGCCCGCGCCCCTCACCGCTACGCATACCCAAAAGACGGGTTCTGCGCAATCCCCACCCGATTTCAAGATTTTTGCCTCGTACTCTATAACTAACAATGTCTAACTTTGTATACAAAATACAGGGTGTAACGTGATGTTATCAGGTATCAAGTTTTGAATCTATTCACACCATAAGATTTGCCGAGTGAATGGTGGCAAAAGTTTGAAGTGAACGATGATCACATGACAGTTTGGACTTTTATTAGTAAGGGCGTCCGCTACGTTAAGCGGAATCCCGGCGCGGGTACACGGCGCGAGAATATAGATTGCTAATTTTCTGACGGACAGATGCTTGCAGTGCATGATTAAGCTCTAATCTATGTCGACCCGCGCGCGTGTCCCGCTTAACCCTAAGAGTTGGTAAATCTTAAGTTTTACTGGAAAATCTTAGGATTCACCTTAGTTCGGGGTTTTAAAGTAACATATTATTGACTATACAAGATTAATTACCTTTGTTAGTTCTTCCGCGACGGACATCTCTAGCTCGTGGTGGGTGCGCGCGAGGGCCGCTAATGCTTCTTCCAGAACGCGATTTCGTTCGATCTATAGGATGGTAGTATTAACAGTTACGGAGCTTTATTAATAGAACGATAAGCGTTTTTTTTTATTAAAAAAGAGGGTTGAGATTTCTTGCCCTAAACTCGGTGATAAATAAACAGTTTAATACTTAATAATGCTACTGCTCCACCTGCGTTAACGTGAACGTTAGTGGCAATGTCCAACTACGCTTTAGCTAAGGCGTTAAGTAAATTTAGTACTGCCGTTTGTAAATTAACTAAACTCAACTATATAAAATAAACTAAATACACTTAAATATACTTAATACTTTACCCTTAAACATTCACGAAATGGAGCATCCTGTATGCAGGATTGCAAACATGTTTACTTTAAACTAGAAAAAAAAACTGATCACCGCATCATACAATCATGTTTACTTTAAACTAGAAAAAAAAACTGATCACCGCATCATACAATAGCTCTGTCGACTGCCATCTTTTGTCGAACTGCACGTGTGTGTCTATTTTTGTCCTGTTTCTGCACACCATGCGCCAGCCTAGCTTGTTTGTCGCATACTTTTATATTTCGATGATGCTTGGAAAATAATAATTGTAACAAACTTGTAACTGTCTGTATACCTACATTCATGGATATCAGTGACGAATGTGTAGTGTACGAATAAACCTTTCTGCTTTTTGTTGCACTATTTAGATTAAGATAAAAATGTAAATTTGTGTATTTAAATAAAAAAAATAAAATATAACACCGTTAAGTCTTGGCCACATCTACGTAACGCCTAGATTAACGCTTTAAGCTATATGCATTAAGACGCAGGTTGTTCGGTGCTACGCAAACGAACAGCTCAGCAAATTGCATTTTATGCAATTTACACATTTTACTTATTACCACAATTTAAAGTTAGTCCGTCGACAGCTACCGTTAGCGTAACGCGTGCTCTATAAACCATTTTACCATTTTAAACCATTTTCGTAAATATAATAATAATTTCACCATTTTAGTAACTTAGTGACTTTTACCATTTATCTTGTTCTTATTGTTTTTATGTGAATAGTCATTATACCAGTTTTAAAAGGACTCTCGGACTTATCATTTAACTACCATAAACTACAAAGGTTGGCTGAAGCTAATCGCCGAGCCCAGTCCAAACCTTTTCACAGGTGGAGCCGTAGCATAAGGGGAGGTACAAGTTAGTTTATTTAGTTACCTCCCGCTGCAGGCGCGCGCTGTCATGGTCGCGCGCTTGCGCTACAAGCGCAGCGCAGTGTCGCAGCGCTGACAGCGCTTCCCCGCCCGTGCCGCACGCGTGCTGGAACCGCTGTATACACAAAATAACGCTTCTTGATATAATAGATCTTTTATCCATCCATCTATTATCCATCTAATTGGCCTAGTTTCGAGTCCAGTGCTGATGTTTAACCTTAATAGGCAGAGCACCGCCGATTTCGGCCGTGCAGCATCGCAATGTGTTTATATGTGTTACTGTTAGCTCTAACGGTTTCTTAAAAAAACGGCGAGAATAGTTTTTTCTTTCTTTTGTCTTGGTTAATTCTTTTCATAGAATTGGAATTGGCTATCTAAAATAGAATCCAAACATTTTTAAAACGTCCCTAAATGGTTGCTCAATGCAAAGTTAGCAATATGTAATGTAGCTAATAGGCTTTAATTTCTATTCAACAAGGTTTATTTTTCTTCAAGTAATAAAATACCATATAGGCGGAGTGATGTAACGAACTGCCGACGTTGACGCTCTTGTCCAGCGCGGCGAGTATGGCGGAACATTCCCGGAGCTGGGTCTCCAGTAATGCGAGGCTGTTTGTGGCCGCTGTCAATGCGTCTTGCATGGAACCTGAACAAGGGCGATTTTGTTGCCAGTTTTTCTTATTTTAACATAATATGTAGTGAAGGGTTACATATCATAATAACTAAACCTATTCCAACTATTCTCGAGATAACTACGGCCTAACTATAGATAGTTTCACATTTTTTGTTACTAATGAACGAAATCTTCGTCAGACCCGAAGAAAATATGTGACTTTTTCACAACTCATTTTGCGTCAGTTTATACTGATTGTGATAGCGGTAATAGCTTACAAAATTATACCCATACAGATAATTTAAAGAATATGGAAAAATATGGTATAAATTTGTCACTCCCTCTTCTCAATCGCGATTCAATTCTGAAAAAATTGAAAACCGTAGACAGCAGTAAAGGTGCGGGTCCTGACGGAATCCCAGCGGTCTTCATAGTAAAATGTGCTGAAAAATTAGTGGAACCTCTTTTGGCTATCTTTAATCAATCGCTAAGTACTGGTGTGTTTCCTTCATTATGGAAAATAGCTAAGATTGTGCCTGTTTTCAAATCTGGTAGTGAAAATTTGGTAAGTAATTACAGACCAATATCTATTTTGTCTTGCTTGGCTAAGATTTTGGAATCATTGATTTGTCCTTATATTCATGCGCATTCTAAGCAGTTCCTGACTAAATATCAACACGGATTTGTTCAAAACAAATCAACAAACACCAACTTAGTTGACTTCTCTGAGACTTTGTCCGAGGCTCTTGACTCTGGTGGGCAAATAGATGCAATTTACACCGACTTTAGCAAAGCTTTTGATCGCGTTCCTCACAGCATCTTAATGCAAAAATTAGCAGCATACGGTTTTGGTGACACTTTGCTGAAGTGGATAAAATCCTATTTACATGGCCGTACATTTTTCACAGTGGTCAACGGGTTCCAATCCGATACAGAATGTGTTAGCTCAGGTGTGCCTCAAGGATCACATTTAGGGCCGGTTCTGTTTAATATTTTTGTCAATGATATACCGGATTGTTTGTCTTTCTCTAAGCCTTACATGTATGCTGATGACCTAAAGTTTTGTAGAGAAATAAACACTTTAGATGACTGCTGTTTGCTCCAAAGGGATCTTAATAATTTAAATGAATGGTGCAAAGTCAACGGTATGGCGCTTAATCTTAAAAAGTGCTTTTACATTAGGTTTGGTAGAATACATAATTTAATTTCCCATAACTACGCAATTGGAAATACCTTAATTGAAGAACGAGAAGTTGTTCGTGATTTGGGAGTTTTATTTGATAGGAAAATGACATTTATTCCACATATTGAAAATGTCTCAAAACGGGCCTCGAAAATACTTGGATTTGTCCTGAGAAATATCAAGGCCCTGAGGAGTTATAAAACAAAAATATTAGTTTTTAATAGTTTTGTGCGAAGTATTTTGGAGTACGGTAGCATTATCTGGAGGCCGCACTATGCAACGCATTCTTTACGAATGGAACGGATTCAAAAAAGGTTTGTCTGGCATTTAATGTATTCTTGTGGTCTTTCTAAAAAGAAACTATCATCGTACAATAAACGGTTGGCGCATTTCAAGATGATCTCATTATCAAATCGAAGAATTCTTTCTGATTTATCTTTCATTTCAAAGATTTTTCGTCACGAAGTGGATTGTCCTCAGTTACTGTCTAGAATTAAAATACGCGCCCCGGCCAGACTCCCTAGGTATGCAATCACCCCCCTTAGTGCTCCACTTCGCAGAACTGTTTCTGGTTCCAATTCGCCAATCGCAAGGTTCTGTAAGGTGGTAAATGAATACAGCGACATTATTGATATTCATTACGACTCGCCAAACAAGATCCGCAAAACTATATTAGATAGGTGGAATGTTTTTTAATGCTAAAAAATATTTAGTTACGTACTTACTGCACTATCTGAATCCATATCACACTAAGAATTTATCTTTAATTTAATTTTTAAAGATAAATATATAATATAATATAATTTTTAATTTTATTTAAGTTTTAAGTTATTGGTGCATGTTGTGTTTGCCTGTAATAATTTGTGGCAATTAGTTATAAGTAGAATAAGTATTACTTTATTAAAATGTATTGTTGTACACAAATGTTGGCAAACCTAATAAATAAAAAAAAAAAAAAAAAAAAAAAAAAAAAAAAATAAAATAAAAAAATAAAATGCATAAAGCACGTTTCACCCAGGGCTTGAAAACCGGTAAATTTTGCGAACCGGTTCGACGAAATTATAGGTAGAACTTTTTGAAAAAGGTTCTGTTCCTCTAAACCGGTTTTTAAGCCGGATCGGAAAAATATGGGTATTTTTCATTAACCGGTTAATTTTTCGCTCAAGGCAACGAACTGGAAGTTTGTGAAGTGAAATATGCCGCAGGCAGAGCGGGCGGGCGGGCAGGCGGCACCGCGGGTACTTCAACAAGTCGCAACAAGTCACGACTCGCGACGCGCGCGAACGCGGGCAGTGCCCCGGCGATCGCCAGGAATAAACCGGTTTATTTAGGTTCAAAGGATCGTTTCTATTTGGTTCCGCTCCGGAACGGAACTTTTCGATAAAACCGGTTTAACCGTTATAATATCGGTTAATTTTGAACCGGTTTCAAGCCCTGGTTTCACCTACGGTTAATTCAACTACAATCAACTCACCTAAAGTAGACTGAACTAACGAATGATTTACCTACTGTCGATTTGGGGTTAAGTTGAGGGTTACACGCCAGCAAGTCGGTTCTGGCACTTCGCCGGCCGCTGCCGTCTTACCTCAAACTATTTTTGTATTTTGGGAAATAAAAACTAGTTTTTTTCTAACATATGTTTCCTAACGCTACGTCGACACAACTGGATTCCGGATTTCCGGAAATCCGGAACGTGTGTATCCCCCTTAAATAATGGATTATAAGTTGTTGCACTAAAGTGGCGACTGACCTAAAGGCTTGCACTCGTCGTCGAGATCCTCGGTGGCTTCCCGCGCCGAGTCGGGGCTGGCGCCCGCCCACAGGTAGTGCCCGGAGTACGCGATGTGCTCGTTGAACGCGGTGATCCACGACTGGAACGTTCGGTTCATTCAATACTATGTTTTACTTATTCTTCTTGGACAATAAATTGATAATTTAAAGATAGATTTCTGTGCATTGCACGGTTGATTCGTCAATATTCGCACTATAAAATGGATGGTGCTGCTTCCGAGGGTTGCGTGCGAGACGCGCGCGGCTGTTCAAATCTGTCGTTATTAGTATAGCGGGGCGATCATACCGCTACATAAGCAATCGACAAATGGCGAAGACACTTCGCTCGGTGGAAGCACTTCCCTTTTCGCTGAATATATGATGAGATCCTACCTCAACAATTAGCATGCGCCCGCGTTCCTCGGGACACATTACAGTTGGTATCCGAGTGCATCAAATACATTCTTAGTTTGTACATCGCAGCAGCAGCGCTGGCTCAGCGTCGGGCGCTACTAGTGGCGGCTGTAGTACAGTACCTGCCTGGCGGCGGGCGTGGCGGGCGCGCGCGCACACAGCCGGTGCGCGTCGCCGTCGCTGAGCCGCAGCAGCAGCAGCGCTGGCTCAGCGTCGGGCGCTACTAGTGGCGGCTGTAGTACAGTACCTGCCTGGCGGCGGGCGTGGCGGGCGCGCGCGCACACAGCCGGTGCGCGTCGCCGTCGCTGAGCCGCAGCAGCAGCAGCGCTGGCTCAGCGTCGGGCGCTACTAGTGGCGGCTGTAGTACAGTACCTGCCTGGCGGCGGGCGTGGCGGGCGCGCGCGCACACAGCCGGTGCGCGTCGCCGTCGCTGAGCCGCAGCAGCAGCAGCGCTGGCTCAGCGTCGGGCGCTACTAGTGGCGGCTGTAGTACAGTACCTGCCTGGCGGCGGGCGTGGCGGGCGCGCGCGCACACAGCCGGTGCGCGTCGCCGTCGCTGAGCCGCAGCAGCAGCAGCGCTGGCTCAGCGTCGGGCGCTACTAGTGGCGGCTGTAGTACAGTACCTGCCTGGCGGCGGGCGTGGCGGGCGCGCGCGCACACAGCCGGTGCGCGTCGCCGTCGCTGAGCCGCAGCAGCAGCAGCGCCGGCTCAGCGTCGGGCGCGCTTACGGTCGCCCCGTCGAGGTAGTGCCTACTGCGGCATCGCCCCCCGCGCGCCGCTTCTGCCCGCGACCCGTAGTATAAGAGCACCCCGCGTTGGAGTACCGCCTAGCGCACAAACAAAGCACTTGGTCACATTCAGTAGCAAGCAATGATCTTGCCACGCAGCGGCGTTAGGTGTGGGCGACGTGGGCCACCGCCTACGGTCCGAGGGGCCTCACACCTACATAGTGTTACCATCTGACAGGCATTTGCCGCATTTGACAAGCATTTTACGGTTTAGACAGGCTTGCGGCCGGCGCTAAGCTGAGACAGGCATTTTTGAATTTATTTTATTTTTATTTTATTTTATATTTCATGGAAAACAAACGGCTATTTATCTTAAACATTAGTACAGTGTTTCTTAAAAAACAAAAAGCCTTAAACAGTTTTCACAATTAGAAGAAATTATTTGTATTACAATCACATTTATACTTTCTATCAACGAACAGTAGTATTGTAACGGTACTCAAATACATATAAAATGTTATGATAAGCAAAGAGTGAAAATAAGATATAAATCAATAAAGCCACATCAACCACAAAAGATACAATATTATTGTTTGAAAAATTTTTCATTCATCACTTTCGCAAAGTAACTTTTACCCGCCGTAAATAGGTCACTGTCACGAGAATAGTTGCTGTTAAAACTAGTAGTTACACGATTGAAATAAGAATTATATAATTATATAAATAAGAACTATTTCTATTTCGTGTCTATTTCGTGAATGTAATCACAGATTACAAGATTAGTAAACGAAACTGACTAAAAATCGTCACTGTTTTGACGGTCACAATACAAATAACTTAAAACTGCATATGTAAGGGGGACTAAAAAGCGATACAATTCAAGATGGACCCAAGGACTTTCCGTCATCTTTGCTAGTCTTCATTCAACTGTTCTTACCCAAACCGGTCTCCAGCCGAGGAACCTGGACCGCTTCAGCAGCGGCCCCTCGAACCGCGCGGCTGTCCGCTGGAGCCGCTGCACGGGGCGAACGCTGAGCACCTCCCGCATCTCGTTGTCTTTGGCCATCTCGATCGCCAGTTGGCCTAAGCAAGAGAAACTATGAAGGACACGAATTACGTTTTGGTAAATCATCAAGTAACTAATACACTGCTGCTAGCGATCGACATAATGAAATAAATTAAACAAATGTGTAGTAATTTTGTGTAACAAGTGTGTTGTTTGTGTATAAACAGTGTATTAAAACGAATCTAGCAACTGAATTGTGTAGGTAGGTACACAAAAACCTCTAGTGAAAGTCTAATTCAACAATTTATGCAAAATTTTGCAGAGCAGATTTTGTACTAAGTATAAACATAATCGTGAATTGTGAAGGAACAAACTTCTGCTTCTAGCATAGCAGGATCAAAACACGTAATAGATAATCAGTCACTAACCGTTTAACGCCTGGCCGTCAAAAGAAAAATAAAATATAATAACAACCTAAACACTTTTAGGACACATTTGAAAATCGTTTCCCAGCTAAAATTTTGAACATAATTGTGGTTCTGATGATGGGCAGAATACATAGACTTCGGATTTTACACTCTGTATGTTAACAGACTCTGCTGTTATTTTGTAGTGTGGTGTCCTTTCCGTTTAGTAACAGCAAGATGTCTTGGGCGTCCACGCAGTTTGTGTTCTGCGGATCTCATTCTATAATATATAATCTATATTATATGTTAACATACCGCTGTTATTCCGTAGCGTGGTATCGACACCGTTCTGTAGAAGCAAGATGGCGAGCCGCGCGTGGCCCCTGTACGCGGCGCAGTGCAGGCACGTGTTGCCTTGGGCGTCCACACAGTTTATGTTCGGCGGATTCGCACTGCTGAGCTGGAAACATATTGTAAGTTAACAATGTGCTTCGTGGCTATCTGTTCCCTAAGGGTTGACTGGGATAATGCTTTTAGCATTAAGTCCGCCTTTTGTACATTATTTTATTGTAGTACAATAAAAACGAAATGATACGTTCTCAGAAATCTATCAGCCACTGGACATCCCAATTCTTAAACACGTCGAACGTCGCAGTCGCATTCCTGCCGCTTAACCCGCTACTGTACTGCTTTTACCAGCCGCTAGATATCCTGACCAAGGCGGTGCGACCCTATAGCACACTATAACCGACTAGGAATACATACCAACTCCTGTATGTCATCAACTCGTCCCTCCTTAGCGGCAGTGAGCAGTTTCCGCTCGCGCTCGTGTCGCTCGGCGCGCTGTGCCGCCTCTATCAGCCGCTGCACGTCCCGAGTCTTACACACGTCGCAGGCGGTACGACCTTCACCATTCATTATGTGGACATCTGCTTTATGCTGCAGTAGGAGAATCACTAAATCCTGCAAAAAGGAATCCTGAAGGAGTCTATGGAGCTCCATGGAAGCACATTTGGTAGCAGTTAAGCAATAGCAAATAATCGATGGGGACATTATCTTTATCTTTAAGGAAGGCCTATGCCCCAGCAATTAAAATTTACTAATGGTGATGATCAAGGATATCTTTCTGATTACAACTTTCTTGACAAGATAATAATCATAAGGCTAAGTTGACTAAGTCCATATGACTTGATCTATGAAGTACTAACTGCGCGGTACAAGATTATACGCAGCTGCGTTAAATCGTCTACATTACCGCGCGGTGCTGCGGTGTATATGCTATCATGTGAATGCTTCTGCGACGACGCTAAGCACAATGCGATCATATGAACTTAGCCTAAAAGGTCTTCTGCTCTTGAGTTTAATAACAATTATACATTTTTTACTAGCTGTAAGAAGCTAATAAGACTAGCTGTAAACTCTTAATGCTATAGTAAACAATGCTCTCACCTCATTCCCAATGAAAGAAGCCTTATGCAGAGCTGTGTCACCATTGTCATTCACCTCGTCCACGTCTGATCCAGCTTCCAGCAGAGCTTGGACCACATCCAGATGCCCAAAATATGTCGCCAAATGAAGTGGTGTCCATCCTAAATTACTTTTGCTTTTACCTAAACAAAAGATTTTACATCTTATTGTATGTAAATAAGGACTTAAATTCTCTGTATTGTATTATTCTATCTTACAAAACTTAAACTCTAAATTAAATTAGTTGGCAATAAAGGCGAAAAAATAAATAAAAATGTATTATTATTACATCATTATTGATATTTGAAGTAAAAGAGAAAAATAGACAAATATCTAATCCACAAAAATATAAATGAAAACATAATTATGTAAAACTTTAAAATAGAATGATTTAAAGATGAAGAGAATTATAGAGGATGTTTTCTTATTAATGAACATAATTTATTAAAAGAAAAAAAGAATAATGAAAACTATCTTTATGCATTTTTATTAATGGTCTAATGCAGTGTTTCCCAACCTTTTTCAGCCACAGACCCCTAGGAAACCAAGCACAGTTTTCACGAACCCCCTTAATAAAATAAACAGCAAAAAAAAATCGGATAAGGTATTTATTTTAGTTATAACAGATACAGTATAGGTACTAATAACGGTTTATTATGAAAAATATGAAAAAATTAAATGTGAAGGTTGCTAACTAAGCGTAGCGATTACGAGACATTAACATTAATGTATGGTTCGAGATGACTCCGCAGACCCTCATACATATACTCGCGGACCCCCAGGGATCCGCGGACCACAGGTTGGGAAACACTGGTCTAATGTAACCCTCATTTCTATATTTTGAGAAACAATTCGTTTTACTTACCGGATGGTAGAATTATGTTATGACACATTTACTATGGACTTTATGTCAAAATACTACCAACCATAAGCAAAACGAATCATTTTTTAATATAGGAACTGACCCTAAGTAGTTTTTACCTACCATTTAATTTAATATACGGCTGGATAACAATAGAAAATCTATTGTGTCTCATTTTCCGGATGTTGAAGTGTTAAATCAAGAGTAGAAAAATGTGTAATCGTATGAGATGTTACACAGTATTGAGTTGCATGTAATATAATATGCATTATCAATAAAGGTCCTGACTCAGAAGTTAGTAGTAGTAGCTAAGAATCGTAATTAGCTGCACCTATAGCATATATTTTCCTTTTACCAACTTATCCTTATTGAATCGCCGTACCATAGTATGTATTCCCAAAACAAACCAAGAGTTTTATGATCACATCTATTATCATTGAAAAGTGTTATCAGTAACTAAGGCAAAATTACTATCAATAGAATAAAAAGGAAAACTGTATATCTATCAAAGAGTAACAATTAAATTATATAAAAGCAGATATATATATGTGTAACAGTGAATTTCTAATTATTATTTAATTCATCAACGCCCGAGCGGTCACTGGCATCCGAACAACAAAAAAACTATTGTGTCTCGTTTTCCAGGCTACACATGTTTAAATAATAATTTAGAACTTCATTATATCAATAATGATAATAGGTTTATGAGTAAAAGATGAAGCAAAACTTTATTTTGAATTCTAAAACAATGTAATATTTACACACCTTTGCAGTTAATGTCCAATGTTAATTTGTTATCAGCTTTGGCCTCTAAAAGAGCCTTAACGACCGAAAGCTCGCCGTGTCTGGCTGAATACAGCAAGGACTCTTCAGCTTCCAAGCGTGGCTCCATCTCCCTGTAATCCTTGGACGTCATGGTTCGATGTGTGTTCTAGATTCTAGCTCAAAATATATAGTCTTTATGCTAACTAGAATAACAAATACAACTCGCACTCAGCACACTATACTATAATAGCACAGATACCACCATAACCTAGATATCAGGTAACTCTTGTCGCATCAAATTAAACGACAATCAAACCATGTTGGTGGAAAAAAATAGAAATTAAATTCTCGCAATATCGCATCGCATCGCATTTCGCATCGAATCGCATCGCAAACTTCAATTTCAACTGACGGAGTCTGACGGATATGCTGTCAAAAAAATATGACACTTCGTGCATTCCCGAGTTGCGTTCCAAACCTAAGGCGCGTTCCAAACCTACACTCCGAGTGCAACCTATCCACAACCGAACGCTCTAAGGGCGTTCCAAACATTTGAGCGTGACATTCGGTTGACACAACCGTGTCGTTCCAAACGTCAGAGCGTTGCAACCAAACAACCATCAAAAATGATGATTGTAAAACGCTTTGACGATTGTCTATAGAAAAAAAGGTAATTTAATTTGACAATATTCTGTATTTTTGATGTTTTTATGTCTAATTTTTAAAATAATCATGGTAAATCCTCAAAAAACTGATTTTATTTGATTTAGTATAAAGAAAAGTTTAAATTATTCGTATTCCAAATGGAAAATGAAGAATTTGTATTGACATTGACGTCAGAGCGTTGCAACTTTTAACCATCAAAATGGATGGTTGTAAAACGCTCTGATGTTTGTCTATAGATAATAAGGTACAGTTGCGAAACCAGTCACAAAAGTGTAAGTTGAAATACTGGTGAATATGCTGAAATAATAATTACACCGAATTCTCCTAGTTTTGTAAGAAAATTTCTTGCTCGAAAAATATTTATGCTTTGCAAGGAACATTCGGTCATAATTCATTATCTATATTCGGTAAAATCTTTGAAAAAATTGTAACAGACGAGCTTAGTCAGACAGTATCCCGGCATATTTCACAGCAGCAACATGGTTTCTTCCAGGGCCGCAGTGTTGACACTTATTTAATACTGTACACAGACTTCCTTCTTAATAGCCTTGATGCGGGCTATCAGGTGGATGCCGTGTATACCGACTTTTCCAAAGCCTTTGACAAAATTTGTCATATCACACTTGTTCAAAAATTATCTAAGTTCGGTATACACGGCGACTTACTGCGCTGGTTATGTTCCTACATTTCCAATAGAAGTCAAGCTGTAGCTTTGAAGGGATACACTTCTAATTTCCTCGAAATCACCTCGGGCATTCCGCAGGGATCACATTTGGGTCCATTCCTGTTCACAATTTATATTAATGACATTAGTACTTGCTTTAATGATTCGCATCATCTACTGTACGCAGATGATACAAAAATTTTCAAAATTGTGTCTACTCCTGAGGACTGCCAGAAGTTGCAATCGGATTTACAAAGATTTGAAGCATACTGTGAGCAGGATCATCTGATTTTAAATTTTAATAATTGCGCTGTGATATCGTTTACCCGTAAATATAACCCTATAACGTACGATTATTTCTTGTCAGGTTACAAAGTCAAGCGAGTGTATGAAATACGTGACCTCGGAATTACACCCCAGCAACATGTGCTCTATGTCTCGGTACTCACCCAACAAATTACAAAGGCTGTGAAGTGTATAGAGAAATATATGACAGGAAATTCAATAAAAGACCTCGCTTTAATACTAAAGATAAAAATACCAAAACAACTGAGACGTTCAACAGCCAACTCCCGTCACAGACTAATTTGGACAAGGATAGATCAAACACATATCCCAGTACAAAGGAGAAATATTCCGATGTACTAAAAGACAACTTAAACACCAAAAAAGCAGAATTCCCATCATCAAACAACACAATTGAACAGATGTTCTTGAAACAAGCGGAAAAGCTAGATATGATCCTCCAACAAATGAGTACTTTAAGTCTCTTAACAACCCTAATATCAAAGGAGTCGCGATGACTTCCCTCAAGATTGTAGCCTGGAACCTAGATGGACTGTCTCCAAATAAGGAGCAAGTTGAAATCTTACTAAAATCACACAATATAGACATCCTGCTTGTGTCTGAAACCCACTTCACCAAAAGCAGTAGTATAAAAATACAAAACTACAATATCTACGCAACGAATCACCCAGACGGTACTGCCCATGCTGGAGCAGGTATTATAGTCAGATCTAATATTACGCATTACGAACTACCGCAATTTAAAAAAGACCACATCCAAGCATCAACTATTGCTATTGAAGACCGAAATGGATCATTCAATGTCTCAGCCATATACAGCCCCCCAAAACATAAAATAACAGAGGAGGAATAGGACGAATTCTTCAATACCTTGGGCCCGCGCTTTTTAGTTGGGGGAGATTGGAATGCGAAGCACGAACATTGGGCCTCCAGATTGACCAGCACTAGAGGCAGAGAACTGAAGAAAAGCTTAGATAAGAACAAACTAACTACAATCTCTACAGCAGAACCTACGCACTGGCCTTCTGACCCAAAAAGACTTCCTGACGTGATAGACTTCTTCGTTACTAAAGGCCTATCTAGACTCTTCCACCACATCCAAACCTGCCTAGATGCCGACACAAATCATGTTCCGATAATACTAACAATTGGTACTACAGTTCTCAATGTTGACAGAAATCTTAAATGGGGTTGGTAAACTTTTTCGAAAAGAATTGTTTTATATTTTTTTTTGATAGCACAAGTTTGAAGAAAAAAGAAAATAATATTATGATTTTTTTATTTTACCTTGTTAACTAAATATTTTTTTTTTATATTATTATCGCGATAAAATATCAAACATACGGCTGAACACGAAGTTCCTTTGCATTTACTGATTTAAAAAACTGATTGACAGATTTGACAGACAGTGACAAAGTGTAATCATACCTTTGTTTTTTTTGTTTTGAGCAACAACATAGAAAGTCTTTGGAGCAAAGGCATAACCTACGCATACAGCCGTAATAGTGATTTATTGTACTATGCTGTAAATGAAAAAAAATTTTTTTTTATTTAAATTAAAATGAATCATTATCTAATTCTGCAATTTGTTATTCCTGACTCCAAAGCCAAAAGCTACCAGAAAATATATAATTCACAACAGTTTTGGAAAAGTTTACCAACCCCATTATACAACAAACGTACAGGGGGCTTACCATCAGCAAATAAGAAACCATTCAGTTCAAAAGCAGGCCGTAAAAAAGACTGCTTAAGGCCTGCTTTCATACTAACCGTTGAGATCATGGTACGAAAAAGTAAAGCCGTTCAATATAAGTCCTGCTATAAGAGCTCATAGTAAGGCCCCAGGGGGCTTACCATCAGCAAATAAGAAACCGTTCAGTTCAAAAGCAGGCCTTAAACGGGACTGCTTAAGGCCTGCTTTCATACTAACCGTTGAGGTCATAGTACGAAAAAGTAAAGCAGTTCAATATAAGCCCTGCTATAAGAGCTCATAGTAAGGCCCCAGATTGGAATAACTTTCGTGAACTAATTGACGAGAATCTCGAACTTAAAATAGGTCTTAAAACTGAGACCGACATTGATGATGCTGTCAAGACAATAACCAACACGATCCAAAAAATTTGTTGGATCTGCACGCCGGATGCTATCGAGCGCCAACAACAAAGTAAAGTATATTCCGAAACAATACGATTAAATATCTTGGAGAAAAGAAGACCCCGGCGTGTATGGCACACTAGCAGACTCCCAAGCGACAAAAGAGCACTCAATAAAGCGTCCAGCCAGCTGAAAACGCTTATTTCGGAGGCTAATGACGTTGCCCTAGAGACATATTTAGGAAGCCTTTCACCTTCGAAAGACACAAACTATTTACTATGGAGAGCATGTAAAAACTTTAATCGACCAAAACAGCACAAACCTCCAATCCGAAAACAAGACGGAAGCTGGGCCAAAACCGCACAAGACAAAGCTGATGCATTTGCGTACCATCTATCCCAAGTCTTTAAACCAAATGATGCCATAGCAAATACTGATGAATCTGAAATAAACTCTATTCTTGACCAAGACCTTCAACTCGATCTACCACTGAAACCAACAAGTCCTGATGAAGTCTTTAGAATTATCAAATCAATGGATAACAATAAAGCCCCAGGGTTTGACCTCATCGATAAAAAAGTTCTAGAAGAGCTCCCACGTAAGGCAATAGTGTATCTCACCAATTTATTTAACGCCATTCTGCGTATAGGATACTATCCAGACTTGTAGAAAGTCTCACAAATTATAATGGTTCACAAACCTGGCAAACCTAGCCACGAAGTTACTTCATACAGGCCAATTAGTTTACTGCCAATCATGTCCAAACTATTTGAAAACATATTGCTGTACAGACTCACCAACGTCCTGAAAGAAAAGTGCATCGTTCCCGATCATCAATTTGGCTTTCGAAAAGAACATGCCACCACGGAACAAGTTCATAGAGTGTGCAGAGCAATTAGGAAGACATTTGAAAAAAAAGAGTACAGGGGGCTTACCATCAGCAAATAAGAAACCATTCAGTTCAAAAGCAGGCCGTAAAAAAGACTGCTTAAGGCCTGCTTTCATACTAACCGTTGGGATCATGGTACGAAAAAGTAAGGCCGTTCAATATAAGTCCTGCTATAAGAGCTCATAGTAAGGCCCCTGTTCATCGGCTTTCCTGGATATACAGCAGGCTTTCGATAGAGTTTGGCACAAAGGGCTGTTATGCAAAATAAAATCCTTAATACCACACACCTATTTCGGAATCCTTAAATCATATTTAACGGATAGAATATTCCAAGTCAAGGAAAATCATTGCACGTCAAATTTCCACGAAATCACTGCAGGAGTTCCACAAGGGTCTGTACTTGGGCCAGTCCTGTACACTCTTTATACATCAGACCTACCACAAAGTCAAAATGTCACAGTAGCGACCTTTGCAGATGATACAGCTTTACTTGCTTCAAGCCCATGTCCAACTCAAGCTCCTGAGCTCTTACAAACAGGACTAAATAAAATGGAGATATGACTGGCGAAATAGAGGATCGCTGCTAGCGTGTCCAAATCAGTGCATGTAACGTTTAGGGCTTGAAAATCGGAGTATTTTTCAGCTCCGGAGTTGGGTTTCGATTTTCAGAGTTCCAACTCCGGAGTTCCGGAGCTCCGGAGTTTTCAGTCTCTATTTAAATAAAATTGCACTGGTATTTTTAGCGTGTCTATAGAGGTTATTAACTAACCGAAAATCAAGATATACTCGTACTTTTGTCATCGATAAATTAATAAGTTGAATCACTTAGGAACTTACTTGCTTATTGCGCAAATAATTCGACTTAAAATACATTTTTCTTAAATTTCACGCCACTCAAATTTGCCGAGTGTTGGTTCATCATCATATTCATATCAGTCACACGACATCCACTGTTGGTTATGGCCTCGCTCAAGGATCTCCACAACGATCGATTTTGCTCTGCTCGCATCCAGTGGCGCCCCACGAGCCCGCGACCTTCACTAGTCACCAGATCATTGGTCCACCTTGTCAGGAGCCTACCCACGAAGAGTTTTGTGTACGGTCACCATTCGAGAACCTTTCCTCCCCAATGGCGATCGGTTCTCTATTCTCTAATCTAATATCCCTACTTGTTAAGTGCCTCGGCCACTGCCACTTCAGCTGATCAATCCTTAGAGAGATGTCGGTTACTTTAGTTCTCCTACTGATTTCTGATTCGATCATGCAGGAAAACGCCGAACATGGCTCTCCATTGGCACGCTGGGTCGCTGGGTGAACTTGAGCCTATTTATGAGACCCTTAGTTAGCGAGCACGTTTCACTGCCTTAAGTCATCCATCACTGGCAACACACGTTGATCAAGGTCTTTTCGTCTAAAAACACTGAAGTAAGTTTGACACGAAGATTTTTAAAAGCTTCCCGAATACTGCCCATTCGAGCTAAATTCAACGAGAGATATATTTTCTGTCTGTCTTATGATCTTATCTTAAGTAATGGTCTAGAACTTCGAGTATTGTGTTTGTTCCTAACATGAAGGAGCGGGCAAATACAGCATGGCCATTCGACATGATTTTTGTCTTATGTTCATGTTTCATCTATCCATCCATGTTCACCCTAAGAGACACTCTTTTCGAAAACACTACGGAAATATTCGATCATTACGAGTATTTTCAGGTTTTACAAGGCCTCAGCAGTGAGAACTGATCTGCAAAAACGAAGGTGTGTTAGGTACTCGACATTAATGTTGCTGCCAAGTCCTTTACAGTTCAAGAGCTTATAGTAGATATCCTCCAAAGCGCTGTGAACAACTTCTAAGAAATGACGTCTCCCTGTTTCTCACATCGCTGCAGTTGGATTGGGATTTGTGCTCAGGGGGCTAATTGACTAGTTTCAAAATCTATCACAATCGCTTTCAGGATGTGATACATCGATGCTTATTTTTGGCACAAATTAAAACTTACCAAAGAAATGCAGCAATGTGTCCACATCCATCTGTCAAATGAAAGCGATTGCGATAGATTTTGAAAATTAGACAATAAGGCTGGTTCTGTAATCGGATCGACATAGTGGCATTTTCGTATACTTAGGTACCTCAGTCAGCACTTCGATATACCTGTAGTCCACTTGGCACCTCTGGAGAGACTGTAACACCGCCCAGGGGTATATGGCCACGGCGATTAAAATGCTTACTTTAATTTTTTTTTGAAAATCGAAACTCCGATTTTGGTAGTGAAACTCCGGTTTTATAAACCGATGCTGAAATTCTTCGAAACTCCGGAGCTAGACCAAAACCGGAGTTCCGGACTTCAAGCCCTAGTAACGTTTACTCTTCGCAAAGAGGACTGCGCCCCAGTTACTCTAAATGGTAGTCATCTTCCCCATCAAAACTCAGTTAAATACCTGGGAATGCACCTAGATCGCAGGCTCACCTGGAAGAAGCACGTCCAGACAAAAATAGATGAGATCAACTTTAAATATAAGGGTATCTACTGGCTACTTGGTAGAAACTCAAAACTAGCAATTGACAACAAGATCCTTATATATACAACTATGCTAAAACCAATCTGGACTTACGGAATAGAACTATGGGGCCTGCGACTCCAATATCATGATAATACAAAGGGCACAGAATTACATCTTAAAACAAATATCAAACGCGCCATGGTTTATCAAAACAGAGGAGATCCATGACATCCTGAATCTGCCAATGGTCAAAGAAGTGATTAATTGCCGTGGTGCTAACTACAAGTCACGACTACAAAAACACCCAAACCAGCTTGCTGGACAGCTAACCATACCTGAGAGCATTCGTCGACTGAAGAAGAGGCGAGACATCTTTGACTAGATCATAGTCTACTAGACAGTTGACTGCAAATAATAATGGGCGCGCTCCGATGGGAGTGGCTCCCTACAAGCCATATTGACTACAAACCATCTGCTTATAGTCTATCTGACTGATTGCACGATAAGGAATAGAAGAAGAAAAAAAAAAGATCCATTTTAGAATTTGCAAGCGTCGTATGGAGCCCTCAATTATGCCGTTCATGTTGCTCGTCTTGAAAAGGTCCAAAACAAATTTTTGAAAGCCCTAGACTACCGCATGGGAAATTTCTTTGTCGACTATGAAACAGCTTCTAAAAGGTATAAGATCGATTCACTCGCGAGTAGACGTGTCTACTTGGATGAAATATTTCTGTATAAAATAGTGAACGGTATTATAGATTCAGCATCACTATTGGAGTTAATTACTTTTAGAATTCCAAGAATCTTCTCACGTTCTATTAATTCATTTTATTATCCCCCATCTACTACAAACTACGCCAAAAACACACTTATAAGACGCTCGTGTCGATATTATAATGAAAAATTGAAAAATGTTGATATTTTTTCCTTAGAGCTATCAATATTTAAACGAAAAGTGGGAGAAATAGTATTTAATAAAGAACCCCTTAAATAATAAAATCCTAATCTTAAATTTACTGCTATGCTATACTGTACTAATCGCTACCTTTGTACAGACTCAATATTTGTAATTATTTTATGGAACTGCCTGGTCTATTTGTAAACTATTATAATCATGTAAAACTTGTAAATGACTGTATATTTCCTGAATAAATAAAATAAAAATAAAAATTATTAAAATAATTCGCACAATATCTCATAAATGGTTTGTGCCATAAAAATGCTTTGAAGTCATTAATTGAGAATAAAATTGCGAAATCCAAAATGTTTTTGTTCTTTGAAAGGAACAACCGGCACAGAATATATAATAGTACTAACGTACAGAAGTCCGACCCCGCGAGGATCATCAAATAATAAGCTACTCTCGCTGCACGGCAATAAAGTACAATTTCAAACTGCACAACGCTGCGTGGATAAAATTATATGCACCTACGAAGAAGAAAGAGAGGCGTCTCTTTCTGTCGCATAGCTCTGTCTCAACCGACACATTTCGGGGTTGCTACTCGCTAGTTACTGATATCATAGAAAACATTCGTTATGCCCATGAATAAACAATGAAATTACTATAATAGGTACCTACTTATAAAATAAAATAAATCTACCTAATAGGTGAGCTGAGCATATTTAAAGAGCATAAATAATAAGTATTTCTAAGTAGTTAGAGAAGCTCGATGGCGCAGTGGTATAGCGCCTGGCCCAACGATTGCGGAGGTTAAGCAACTTTTGCAAGGGTCAGTTATGGGATGGGTGAAAAAAATAGTATTTTTTAGCTTTTTTCTTTACTGGTGCCATATTTCGAACTTCGATACAACTAAGTATGTAAATATGTATACAAAAAATACAATAAACTTTGGTAGGTAGGTAGGTACGTTAGTAATTAAGTATCAAAAACGAAGTGCATGCAGTTTCGCATTCGGCGCTTGACTGACTCGTTTCGTTGGTGACGTTCACGCGCTGCGTTCTCGTCGCTTGCACACGCCGCGCGTTTCGGTCGGCGCGGTGATATCCCTCGACAATGGCCCTCTTGGAGTGGGCCGCGAGCAGTAGGCTAATATAAAAGTTTAAGCGCGGAGTTATACCCCCCTGCAACCGGTTTCAAATAGTGACGTCTTTTTAACCGACATCCAAAAGGGAGGAGGTTCTCAATTCGGTTGGTAACAACAAAGTAACAACTTTTTTTCTTTTCAGCTCTCACGGAAAAGGAGTTAGAAAATAATTTGTCATTCAGTCATTAAAGCCAATTGTACCTCAAAAAGAACTAAATTTTAATGCCAAATAAAAAATCATTTCGTGGACTAATTGAAATATATGACTATTAATAAAATATATTTTAGTTCTAACAAAATAATTGCAAAATTTACATTAAACTTTTCTTTTTACTACTTTATCAATATAAATATTTTTTATACATTATAGTCAGTAAAGCCGATTGCCTTTTAAAAGAACAAAAACAATTAATGTGTTTTTTTTTTCATAAATAGCTTCTATACATATAAGAATAGGGCTCTTGTTAGTATGAACGCAATACTACATAAATATAAATAAATAAATATAAATATAAATATTTGACAACATCACATACATTGCTCCGATCCCAAAGTAAGTAGCTAAAGCACTTGTGTTATGGAAATCAGAGACAACGGTGGTATCACAAACACCCAGACCTGGGACAATATTGAAAAGTTCATTTTCTACATTGACCCAGCCGAGGATCGAACCCGGGACCTCAAGAGATGGTGACGCCTTGAAAACCGGCGTGCAAACCACTCGACCACGGAGGTCGTCATTACATCTCTAACATACAAGTTGAAGTTCTCGGCTTTAACGTCTAGAAAAAATTGGTCCTTCAGGAGGTACATGCGGTCTTACTTAGAACTCGGTTTAATTTAGCTCTCGGTTTTACGAGGATAAAGAAAACTTTAAATTATTCGTGAAAACGAAGACTTTGTATTGACATTTAAAGTTCTTGGTCGTTCCAAACCTTAGAGCGAGTTAAAAAACCAACCAAACAACCGCGCTCTAAGAGCCTGTCCAGATGGCACGTATCGACTCGCGCGTAAGAACTCGCGCGTTTTCTAGGTACTAGAGCTACATACATCCCGTCCAGATGCTATCGCGTAAAGCGCGTGCAACGCGCCGGACTCTCGACTCGCGCGTTTAACGCGCGAGAGCCGCGCGAGTCGAGATACTCCGGCGCCATTGCTGCGTCCAGTATTACGCGCGAGTCCGGGAGTGGACGTATTTAGTTAAAAATGAAGCGAGATAACTTCGATACTGAACTTTTTATCGATGAAGTTGAAAGAAGAGTAGCCCTGTGGGATATGGAATGTCCAGATTATTCTAATAGAGTAATGACATAAGAATAAAAATAATAATTGACATCCGAAAGTAGTTGAAAAACTTTTCACTGTGTTCTCTGAGCTTTGGGTATAATGTTATAAACATACTATGCGTCATTCTGTCACGTAGAATTGGATGCACGTGAAATCGTCGATTTTCTCTTTGTTTACGACGTTGCCATCGACGGTATGCAAGCCACAACACGACCGCTTTATCCGGCTCCATGTTATTAACTGACTGAGTCTGTTCCATAAAACTCGCGCGTAGGATCGCGCGTAAATCGCTGTATGTGGACGCACCACAAATAGAATCGCGCGAGTCGATCAGGGGCTTTTCAGTTAGTACTTGACTCACTACAAGGGAGCGAGGCCTAAGATTTTAGTTGCGGAATTATTTGATAGATGGCGCTCATTTTTCGTTTGTCAAACAGTCGAGAGATGTCGCTATCCCGTGCTGAATCGCGGTATCGTGTGTCTTTCACAGTTTTATATAGTCAAAGCTGATTAGCTATAAAGTAAATTATTTTAAATTTATTTCATGACATAGCGGTTACCTCCCAAAAAAATTACAAGTCAAGATTTATAGAAACCTACTAGTACCTATATTATAATATCGTACACTTTTTGTCACATTTCGTTAGATGGCGTTGATCATTAGGTCTGACTGATAACTCTATCTCTAGTATAATAATGTACTCTATGGAGTCGATACGCGCGTAAAACGCGTCTTCTGGACAAGCTCTAAGGCTCTGAAGCTGAACGCAACCCTGTTGGAGTGATCAGGGGCTTTTCACTTAGTACTTGACTCACTACAAGGGAGCGCGGACTAAGATTTTAGTTGCTGATTGACTTGATAGATGGCGCTCATTTTTCGTTTGTCAAACAGTCGAT
This sequence comes from Agriphila straminella, assembly GCA_950108535.1. Classification (NCBI taxonomy): domain Eukaryota; kingdom Metazoa; phylum Arthropoda; class Insecta; order Lepidoptera; family Crambidae; genus Agriphila; species Agriphila straminella. The sequence continues at coordinate 3,004,903 of OX467306.1, read as the reverse complement.
AGATGTCGCTATCCCTTGCTGAATCGCGGTATCGTGTGGCTTTCACAGTTTTATATAGTCAAAGCTGATTAGCTATAAATTAAATTATTTTAAATATATTTCATGACATGGCGGTTACCTCCCAAAAAAATTACAAGTCAAGATTTATAGAAACCTACTAGTACCTATATTATAATATCGTACACTTTTTGTCACATTTAGCTAGATGGCGTTGAGCCGTTGATCATTAGGTCTGACTGATAACTCTATCTCTAGTATAATAGTGTCTCTAGTATAATAGTGTACTCTATGGGAGTGATTCGGAACGCGGCCTACGTCAACGTCACACGTCAGACAGGACAGTCAGTGGTGTCGGTGTCGTTATTTTTAATATTTATTTAAGAAGCGCGAATAAACTTGAACATTTTGGTGTAAAAAATGACCGAAGACATACAAAAATGTTGTAGAATATGCTTAGATACTGAAACAGAGCGTGTATCTATACTCGGAGACCCTACTATTCATTTACATTTGAAATCTTGTATTGCTTTATCGATATCGCCCAATGACGATCTTCCTAAAAGCATTTGTACCGTTTGCGTTGCACAGGTATCACAATTTTATAATTTTCAACTCAATGCCCGTTGCTCGCAAGATTGGTTGGAGTCCTCAGTTGAAGAAAAGGCCCGTAAGTCAACGGAAACAAAAACGCCTATTCAACCCTTGCCCGATTCGGAATACAACTCAGATTCTTTATTAGAGTTTTTGAATAACACAGCAAACATCGAAGAATATCTAAACAACTTAGGTAAAGAGGATATTCCTTCTATAGTTCATTTGTTCGATAGAAATGAGAAGTTATCTACACACGTCAAACCTATGAAAACTACACCAAAGAAAAAAGATAATAACGTTATGATAAATGTAAATGGTGGCATGCAAATGGAAATAGATGTGTTAGATTCTGATACTGAAGTTGTCAGGGAAATACTTATGAAAGAAACAGAACCTCAATCAAAGGACATAGAAAAGACGGAATTAACATGTTTTGCCTGTAAAGCGAAGTTTAATAATATGCATAAACTCTTACAGCATATGAGTGTATGTGATGCAGTATTACGCACTTGTGTTCATTGCAAAATGATGTTTGATTCCAAGCAACAAATGCAGCAGCATTTTCCAAGCCATGATTTTTCATGTACCTTACCTTGCAACTGTGGCAAATATTTCCAGAGCAAAGTTAAATTATTTCAGCATCATAAAACCTGCCTCGTAGATTATGGTGCTGCAATGGGTTGCTCCTACCGCTGTAAAGAATGTGGGAAAATATTTAAGGAAAGGTATTTATTGTACCGTCATGCTAAAGAGCATGTGCACAAGTTTGAAGAACGGATCTGTGACATTTGTGGCCACTGTTTCATAGGTGAAGATGCTATAATACAACATAAAAAAGAGGAACATAAGGCAGAAAATTTAATGTACAGGTAAAAGGAGGGCTTTTTATTTCACAAAAACTCCCATTGATCCTTAGTGGTGACAAAGCTAGTGGTCTGAACTGGGAATAGAGGAAACTTTCTTGAGATACACAAGTATGATGTTATATTGTTTTTGTTAAAAAAATATTTTATTTCAGGTGTAAAATATGCCGTTTTACTTCTGGTAATCGTAAAGAGATGTACCTACATGTCCGAAGTCATACTTTTAAACAGGAGCTTAGTTCTCATCTGTGTGATTCGTGTGGGCGCAGCTTTACCACCAACTCCTCACTGTTGCGACATTTAGAAAATCATGATAAAATGAAGGACTTGCAGTGTAATGTCTGTCGGAAATATTTTGCAGAAGAAAAGTTGTTGAATGAACATAAATTGGAACATACTAAAATAATCATGTGCGAGAGATGTGGACAGACGGTGAACAGTTATCAAATAGGTGTTCATGTTTGTATTTGATGTTTGATCTTCCAATTTACTGACATAAACTTGATGTCACAAAAATCACACCTTTTCAAAATTTGGGAACATCTGTCCAGCATTTTGCTCGCTGAACATCTATCCAGCATTTTGCATTTTGCTTGCTTTGCATGTTAATACATTTGTAGCTAAGTTTAAAACAAGGCGACACTTAATTATCTTTAAAAATTATGAAAACTCATTATTATAATGGTCAAATAAAAAAATATTTTATTACAACATCATTTTATTAAATATCACCTAAATAATTACAAACAAATGTATACTATTTCACAATGTTTACTTTCATTAACAGAGGTAGGTACAAAAGTCTCACATTTTTCTATGGATTTATATTTTCTTCTGTTCCTCTTTGTGTTATTAAGTGCCTAAGCATTATAGTAAAATATTCCTAAAAATAATATTTCGCAATAAAAAGTTCATAATGCTACAAAATTTACGTTTTTTTGTATTGATTGATTAAAATCATAGCATATCTTAACAGAAACAAAACCAGCCTCTATGGCCGAAGTTGAAGAAGTCCGAGAAAATAATCCTTATGCTGTACGGCATAAGGTTGTTGAGTGAAATCAGTAGTTTCATGAACGATGGAATACTAATATTCTTCTGATTTTTGCGGACACCTAGAAGAAAACAGTAATTTATGTCAGTAAGAACATACTTACATTTATATTTTATGAAATTTGAATAATATACTAGGTAAGTAATATAGCCCAAGCGCTGTACCGCGCCTTGGGTGGTGGTAACAGACGTGAGGGAGAAAGAGGAGGTTGCTCTGCTTCGCACTCACCGCGTACTTGCTTAAGACGCGGCATTACTCTTTGAAGGTCATAATTTGGATATTCAAAAGAGGTAAGCTAAATTTGTTACAATGTGCAATCTGATTATCTCCAATGTGTCTTCAGCTCTAAAGAGGCTGTTACACGAGGAGAGTCTCGCACGCGAGTGGCGATTTATTCAGGGCAAAGTAGAAGTAGATTTCTTCTAGCCTCCTAATAGTGTTACTTGGGGGTACGGGTCTAAATAATTGTACCGAGCAAGAAGTCCTTCCTGATCACGCTGCCTAAAAATCAAAATGTCTACCAAGCAAAATGCCTAAAATTCATGTCTAAAGAGCAAAATGTCTACTAAGTAAATTGTCTAAAACGCAGAATGACTAAACAGCAGTTTGCCTAAGGATTAAAAAGGTCTAAATTGCAAAACGTCTATGTCGCAAATTATCCTAGTCTTATCTTCGTCTGCTTGAAATACGCACGTATGTTGTTCATGGATTTTTAATCAAACAATTACTGGCCATTTGAACTGATTGTTTACGGCATTCTGAAAAGAAGTTATTTAGTCCTTCTCCCATTTTAGTCATTTTGCATTCTAGTCATTCTGCTCTTTAGTCATTTTGCACTTTAGTCATTTTGCGTTTTTGTCATTCTACATTTTAGTCATTCTGCGTTTTGGACATTTTGCCCTCATAGTCTATTTGCTTTTTAGGCAGCGTGATCAGGAAGGGAAGCCATTTGCAATCAGGCAATGGCTGGGCACATAAATTTTGTTGATAACTGGTTGCCCGTAGTACATCAGAAAGACTTACCTTCGATTATAATCTTGGCTGCTTCTTTAGGCGTCATTTCAGAGTACCAGGCGGTGAAGCGATGTGAGGGAGGCGGGTATAGGCCGGTAGATATGGTAGCCAGGTAGACAGATGTTGTGTAGATGTTCTTTGTCCACGTGTCCAGTCTCAGCTCCTCTGTTATCGAATCCATCAATCCTGGAGGCAACAAATACACTTTTAGGTATGTACTCGTCTATGCCGATGCCAGCTCCGCAATCATGGCTGCGACCACCCAAAGCAAGGCTTCGTTTAATTCGCAACACGTGGTTTTCACAATGGAAATGAGGATCCGGCCTTAGATTAGAAATGTTTATGAAGAAACATCTAGGAAGGTACACTTTTAGTCTGTTTTAGTAAATGAAGTAATATGGTAGAAAAATAATGTAATTATTGCTCAACGGTGGGAAGCTGATAGCATCGGCGGTGAAAACCAAAGGTATTTTTAAACGAAGCATTAGTAAGTTTACCCGTCTACCCTACTTTAAACAGTTCTGCTTATCTATTGTCTAATTTTAAAATCTTTTGCAATAGCTTTCAGGATGTAACACATTGATGCTTCTTTTTGGCACAAATAAAAACTTACCAAAGAAATGCAGCAATGTGTCACATTCATCTGTCAAATGAAAGCGATTGCGATGGATTTTGAAATAAGACAATTATCCCCCTGGTTCATTTTTAGCTTACCCCTAAGGCCAAACTTCGCAGCACAATATGGTATCATGTCAGCATAAGGCATCAATCCTGCGCTCGAGTTGATAGCGATAATGTGTCCGTGCCGCCTCTCAATCATGCTCGGCAGAAATGCTTGTATTATCTGTCAAACGTTCAAGATTTTGAAATTTATCTACAAGACTATACCTAGGTACTCATAAAGTTGGTTGAAATCCTGAGAGTAATTAAATAAGTACCTAAAGATCAATTTAGGACGTCCGCTGCGACATAGAGATGCACTGCAAGCATCTGTCCCTCAGAAAACTAGCAGTCTATATTCCCGCGCCGTGTACTCGCGGCAGGATCCCGCTGATCCACGCTGCGGACGCCCTTAGGGCGCATTTTATTAACCAAAAATGTGTCAACATATTGACCTCGAGGTGGTTGAGAGAGCGCGCCCGCATTGTTCACTACCATCACACGTCTCAACTGTAGGCATGTTAAGGAGTTCCAGATGTTACCCAGAAAATATGCGTCATTGACCTCGATGAGCCTCTTCGACCGCATACGAAACCGTATATGTTCGTTTGTAATCAGTTACGAATGAGGAAAAAATATATTAGCGCCAGTAGATTGACCTCGACGAGTCTGGCCACAGCCTTCGGCCGCAGATGGTTGAGTGGGGCGCAGGTGAGCGCACCGGCGTTGCTCACCATTATCGACATGTCCGTCAGCTGCAGCTAAGGCACTAGTGGGAATGTAAGGAGTTCCAATAAGGATATTACCCAGAAATTGTCCGTCAGCTGCAGCTAAGGCACTAGTGGGAATGTAAGGAGTTCCAATAAGGATATTACCCAGAAATGCGCCAGTAGATTGACCTTGACGAGTCTGGCCACAGCCTTCGGCCGCAGATGGTTGAGTGGGGCTCAGGTGACCGCACCGGCGTTGCTCACTATCATCGACACGTCCGTGAGCTGCAGCTAAGGCACTAGTGGGAATGTAAGGAATTCCAATAAGGATATTACCCAGAAATGCGCCAGTAGATTGACCTCGACGAGTCTGGCAATAGCCTCTGGCCGCAGGTGGTTGATTAGGGCGCAGGTGAGCGCACCGGCGTTGCTCAACACCATCGACGTGTCTGTCAGCTGCAGCTAAGGCACTAGCGGGAATGTAAGGAGTTCCAATAAGGATATTACCCCCAGTAGATTGACCTCGACGAGTCAGGCAACAGCCTCCGGCCGCAGATAGTTGAGTGGGGCGCAGGTGAACGCACCGCGGCGTTGCTCATCACCATCGACACGTCCGTCAGCTGCAGCTAAGGCACTAGTGGGAATGTAAGGAGTTTAAACAAGGATATTACCCAGAAATGCGCTAGTAGATTGACTTCGACGAGTCTGGCAATAGCCTCCGGCCGCAGGTGGTTTAGTGGGGCACATGTGAGCGCGCCGGCGTTGCTCACCACCATCGACACGTCCGTCAGCTGTCGCCGCATGCGCGCCGCTAGGGCCGCCACCTGCTCCCGCGCTGTTATGTCCACGGTGAAACCGAAGCACTGCAAAGTTCCACATTAGATGATAATTCAGCATTAATTACCTCATTAAACGGACACTATGGATATCAAGTTTGTTTGTCTAAGCAGAAGCGAGTTCTCAAACATTTGAAGATATCTCGTGGAGTAAGTAGCCTGTGGTAGGGAAAGTATCTACCGAACAAAAATATATGTACCTATACTAACTTCTGTAAGGTTTAGGTACCCTACCTACTTAGAGGGCGTTTATTAATTAGTCGAAAAATCACCAAGAAGAGATTTAGAAGGAAGTTTAAAACAAGAATGTCGCACTAGGTAGTCAAAATTAGTTGAGCTTGTGTCACTGGCCCAGGTTTAATAACAGTGTGGAATAGTAAATTTAAACGTACATCGCCGTCTTTGCTGCGTATCTCGTCGATGACAGAGTTGTTGCGGTGCGCGTCGTTATCCCAGCAAATGACGGTAGCCCCAAGATCTGCGAATTGCAAAGCCAGCTCTCGGCCAAGCCCGTTGCCTGCTCCTGTGATCTGAAGACCGTACAAGAATTGACACAAAGAAGCCAAAGCGAAATCTAATACGTGTAGTGTTAAAGGATTAATTGAGGCTCTTTCTATGTAGGTAAATGTAAAAAAGTAAAAACTGAAATCAATATTTTCATTGAATAAATGAAAGTTCGAGGACTGCAGACGGCTAGCAAACTAAACAAATTATAAATACCTACGTGAACACGTGACTAACCGCGATACCTGTAGCCTGTAGGTAGAGTCAAATCAAAATAAGTTTGATTTTCTCTTTTCATTGTGATCTACCCACAGTATATCAGTATTTAAATGCATGAGAGTATAATGCAGACTAAATCAGCCTGTTCTATGTTAGCAGAAACACAGTACGGTCACCGACGGTCACAGTGATTTTTTTCTATTTTTATTTTTGTGTCATCGAATCGCACGCAGCGTCAACAAACCGGTCCCGACGGAAGACCAGCGCTGGTCGCAGACCAGCATTATGCTGAGTTTGGGACCGTTTTGAGACAAATAGTGGTTTAAGTTTTATTGTATGTAGGTATATTATGTAATGTCTGTCCCAAATAAATTATTTTTCTTTCTTTTCTTTCTTTCTTTCTAAATCTTTGACCTAAGTAGGTATTGAATAAAGATTTGTTACCTCGCTAGATTAGCTCGTACTTTTTCAGGTTGTACATTCGCTAGCTACCTACTACTTGCTGATCGGTGAAACTCTCGGTTAGCAAGTTATTTTTATCCTTTCAACCGAAGCTTTATCGTTAAGGTTTGCTAAGTAAGTAGGTATATATACCAGCACAGTTTCTCCATGTAGGCTCTTCAATGCTGGCGGTATTAACACTCTAACTATATTCATAACACAAGTAGAACACAACTTCACAACCAAAACCACTGTGTCTAAAGTCCAAAGAGGCACACTGGAAAACCCACCACTGCCCCACCATGGCAGAATCCACACCTCCTGTATTGCCCTGAATTTCCTCGCCGCACCACCTATAGACCTCACCACTATATTTCTCCTATACATAAGTAAAGTAAATCTTAAAAAAGCTGTAACCTACGTAAACCACATTAATTCTGACAATGACACCTTTTTGACACAGTAAGTTTGACCGCAATTTGACTGTTAATTGAATTTCGAATTTAATTTAACATCTTCACAAAGGTTCTATTAAGGAGGCGTGCTGTGGTGTCTATGTCAATAAAAAAAATCAAAGTACATAAACGAGTGGACTGACACAAACATGACACAACATCTGTGTAGGTTTTTAATATACTATATCTATGGTGTAGGTACATGACACGCAAATGACATTATAATACAAGCACGAGAAATCCAAGACAGACGGGAACTGCATCACGAGATTTTAAACCTAAAGAAAATTATATTAACATAATGGCAAAACCTCTCCAAAAGGAGAGGGAAAACCGCTCAGCGGAGAAGAAGGATTTGACATTTCATCCATATAATATAACGCCGGAGAGCGCTCATACATCCATATTGCTTTTGGAGTCAAAAGAACCCGAAATATTATGCCAGGTTAGCTTTTGATCTTCCTATGACTATATTCATATAAGTACCATATCCCTTAGTTAAGAACAGCAGACATTTAGACAGAATATAACAAATACCTACACTTGAAAGTTAGTTTACTCTATGTAGACAAAATGCCGTAGTAAAAACCATTTGGTTCCAGAGGTAAAACCCCGTGATTTTGCCTCTACTTGCATCACTTTACTTGCATTGCTTAGTCTGGGAATAATAAGCGTGAATACTTAACAGCAAATCATGTTTCATTCATTCAGACATTGCGAGCAATAACGAAGTTCTCGGCACAAGACAGGGCTAATCGGGAAGTGCTGTATAACCTAAAAGCTATACACTACATCCTGCCGCACGTAGACCACCCTGAGCTGAATATAAAGAGGTTTGGTCTGAAGGCATTGGCACAGCTCTGCCAGCTGCCCAGAGGACCGGAACAGGTGTTGGTAAACTCGCAGAACTTGAGAAGAATTGCGCAGATGCTTGTCAAGGTGAGGAAACTTCTACAGAAAAATAACATTTTGGACATGTAGGTATAGGTAGGTACTACCCCCATATAATATGTATTCTGTGATTTTGGTCAGGTACCGGTTTTATGGGTAGGTTAGGTACCAAGTTAGGTACTTTATATAGAGACTTGTTTTATTTCCATTTCAGATGGAAGACGTATTTGTTCTAGAGTTTGCATCTTTAGTTCTAGCAGAACTTACACGAGAGCCTCTTGGCTGTGAGCAATTGGTATCTGCTAACATTTTGAGCACTCTCTTCTCAAGAATGAAAAACAGTTTAGATCCTGACGTCCAGAAAAATTGCTTGCAGGTGATAAAACTGTTACCTGGTAGGTTTAGTTAAGCTTTCAAACCTCGTAAAATTCTCTTATGTAATTTAACCAAGTCCCTAGTATCCCTCCCTTATTAGTGCATTTTCAGTGAGCGAAATGAATTTCATGATTTTTAAACATAGACACTTAGCAACCTCCTGGATGATCCTGTCTGCGCCTCAGAAGTGACGAAAAACCAGCAGTTTAGTTGGCCATCCCTCCTGGCGCTGATGCAGAGCAAGTACCTGGCCATCCAGCACGCAGCGTTGAGAACTGTTGACCAGTTGATCTGCAGATACAAGGATGAAGTCGTGCAGAAGACCTTCAGAGCTTCTACTGGAGTGCTGGACCTTTGCGATATTCTGGAGGTTACTTCTTATTTTCATAGATAATACCCACCTATTCGCATTGAGTCTGCGTGGTGGGTTGGTTGTGACCCATTGCTCCTCATCCACTCATGTGCCCCATCGATTGGTAAAGGTTATGTTCTCATCATTAACTTTGATTACTGACAATTTCTTATTAAATGTCCTATTATTTTGCTTTCCACAGTCGTATGAGTTTCGTGACGTCCACACTCAAGTTTTAGGAGTATTGAAAAATTACGTAGAAACTGAGGACAATGCGCATCATCTATATCAGTCTGGATGTATCCTGCGTCTTCTGGCGTACTTGGAGATGGCGTTGCCGACTATGAAGCCGCATTGCCTCGCTGTGCTCACCAAGATGTCCTTCACAGCCAATGGAAGGGATGTTAGTGTGGCCATGTATGGTTTTACTATTTGTGTGATTTTAAAGACTGAATATAAAAAACGCAAAACATTTAATCAATAAAACCGGCACAACTAAGGCTCAGTTGCACCATCTAACTTTAACGATAACAAGCTTGTTAAAGTACCGGTTAAGCACAAGTTAGCTAAAAAAAAGAGGTTGCCAGCCAGCATGATGGCCTTTGACAAGTTTGACGTGACAAATAGGTAGCATTATCATTTGACGATAACTTTAACAGCCTTTTGGTGCAACTCACACTAAGTCATATAGCCCATCTACGATGTTCAAAGGTATCCCTGTAAGAATCCTAAATACTAACTGTGTATTTCCGGTTGCCGATGAGGTTTTCCTCAAGACGTACAGTCACGTCTAAAAATATGTACCTATACAGTTCAAAACTTTGTCACTTGTTGTAGTTGTCACTCGTCATTGATTTCAGTTCAAAAAAGTAGCCTTTTAAGAGTAACAAAGTTCTAAACTGTATACATATTTATAGACGTGACTGTACATGCTTTAACGTTCGTTTCCCTAGGCGCTGTACCAGACAGGAACGGACCTGGTGTTCTGCCACCAGCTACTCAGCTCCAACGTGGAATTGCTAGCGGACGCGGCCATGGGTGTTGCGAATATGACCAAGCTCCTGCCGTCCGCCGTCAGGATGTCCGACACTAACATCATAGAGGCTTTATGTGGTGAGTTTTAAACTCTTCATAAGGGAAATTTCATCATCATAATACCTCTACTATTTTCCACGAGATTGAAAGTATCAATATGCTTTTAGCAGAAATGTTCATGTGTGTGCGCCCCGACCCCTACGCGAACTAAAGTAGGTACTAAACCTATGTTATATTAGTAGCGAGACGTGGTATGAAAGCGATTTTAATTTCAGACATGGTTCTACACTGTAGGTCTCGTCTTAATATTGTGCTACTCACCAGCTATCCTGGGTGACGACGCTGCTGTGTGGTTCTACATCCGCATGAACTCTTTGCGGGCGCTGGCCGAGCTGTGCCGCATCATACCGAAGGCTGCCTTCAGCCTCGTCGAGCCGAAGACCTTTGCCTCGCTCCGTGCTATCAACAAGAAATGTGAGTTGGGATAACATAAACATAAAACATTAATAGCATATAAATATAAAACATAAACATAAATAAGACATATTAGCATTATACACAATAATGCGTTCCTAATTGACGAAACATCTAGTTGTTACGAGTTAGCAAAAATCTGAGGGTACCGCTGCCTACAACTTACTTACTTAGGGGCTGTCTTCACGAGTGAGAGAATCGCGACGATGTTACGTATTTCCATACAACTATCGCCGCGATAACATCGCCGTGTGTAGACAGACACGCAGACATTGTATATAAATACGTTGCACGACGATAACATCGTCGATTCTCTCGCTCGTGGAGACAGCCCCTTATGGTTCTGCGTAAATCTTTCTGAAAAGTCAACTGAAATTGACGAAATAAATTCAAGCAATACCATACTTTTAGTTAAGGACAACCCGATAGAAGCGCAGCGCTTGGCCGTGCAATGCTACACCAACCTGCTGAGCTACCATGTCAGCACGAAAGCTATGCTCAACGCAGAGTTCATGCAGGAACTGCTCAATATCCTACAGGTATGAAAATAGAGACTACAATATACAAAGCGTAGGTACTATCTAAACACTTTTGAATTCTTGTGAAAGTCAATTTATTTATGAAATCAATAAGCTGGAATGAAGAAACGAAGCGGAGCTGAATGAAGCTGTATGCAAACCTACCCGTGGAGAGCATAATAATGTACTCTATGGGAGAGAGTCATCTAGGTAGTAGTTACTTGTAGCTGATGGAATTTGAAATTTTATATTACTTAAGTACTTGTTTTTAACTTACTACTTTAAGGCGCTTTCCTGTCCGAAAGTGGCGCCGCGGTGAATTTTATTTAATATTGTAATTCTAATACACAACTTTAATAAAACTTCTCGTGTAATTTTTAGGGCCCATGCCGCATAGTCTCTTAGTATTTTTAGACGATATACATTCCCTCGTAGTCACTACTAGAAGAAGATAGCAAAACTGCTAAAAGTGGCCGTTTATGACACATTTGCTTCTACAAATGACTGCGAGGTGATATAGTGATACCTTCTTAAAATATAATATGAGCCCTAAAAATTCCACGAGAGAAGTTTTATTAAAATCCTTTTCTATTAACAACTTAATCTGAGGGCGCCACTTTCGGTCAGGAAATCGCCTTAAACAAAAAATGACAAGAGAATTTAATGAAGTAAAATAATTGTTTGCTGACAGCGCATCGATATAGCACTAAAGATCATGGTATGTACGGTGCTTAGCGGGCTTATGGCGGAGGACATAGCTAAGGAGCTATTCACGACTCGGCAAGGAGAAGCGGTGCGTTTGAGTACACTTTATTTCTTTATTTATACATTTGCACTACATGCGACTAACTACTAGATCTTACTGCCGTACTCAGAGTCGTCAATTAAGTTTAATACTAAGTATCGTGTCGTCTTGTACTATCACTATGGAAAAGAAAGAGATAGCAACAATTTGAATTAAACTTAATTGACGTCTCTGAGTACGGCCGTTAAAGTAACTAATTATCGCATGCAGCTTGACAGGTATAGCAATGTGGAACTTACCCCCAGATCCAATAGTCTATCCACAGATAGGGATACCCTTAATCCAGATTAGTTATCAACCGTTAGATAGCAACTAATCTGGATTAGGCCTACCCCTATCTGTGGATTGACTATTCGGCCAGCGGGGCTACCGGCTAAAAACAATGAAGTTCATGTTAACTGTAATTTGAAAGATGGATGTGATACATTGCTGCTTTTCTTTGGTATGTTTTTATTTGTGCTAAAACGAAGCAGCAATGTATCTGTTGAAATGGACTTTTTTGCTCTGAACAAAATTGGCGTAGCATTATGATATCTTTTCACCTCTGGTATTAAGGTGGTGTCGAGCAACCTCCACATAGAACATATTGGTCTGCGCACCGCCCTGTGTACTTTGATCACCTGCAGCGTAACTGACGAAGGGGCAGATGTTTATTTGGAGTTGGGAACCATACATTAGTAAGTTTGTATGATATTGTGTTGTTAGCCAATGGCTGCCTTGTTGATGTAGGTAATACTTTACAAGAAAAAGTTCCTCCTTTTGTCTTTGACTCGAAAATAGAGTAAATTTGATTAAAAGCTGTTAAGAGGTATATACTATATTGTTTATTTGTTTTTACTCGTCATAATAACTTTACTTTCTACCAGTATTAACATACTGGTAGAAATAATGGAAATATTCTCAATGAGACTCAAATTTCTTTTTCACTCCATGCCAGAAGACCATAAATCCGAATCTTCTGGTATAGACTCCTACGTAAGTAATTCCTTAACTAACATGGACATGATGGACAAAAATATTTTAGGTAAGTTCACTGCAAAAGGTACCTTGTATCATTGCAGCATGGTTGGAAACAAAATGGCAAGATATGTGGTGGGAGCGTGGGAACCGGCCTTGGAGGCGATATTTAGTCATCATCCTTCTGCCAAGCTGGCGTACACTGGACGCTTGGACATCAACGACTTCACAAAGGTTGTAATTTATTGTCGATAGGTACTTAAGTTGTTAAGAGGCCTGCTTCACAAAAGGAGATTATCACAATCTAATTTAAAAAAAAAATTAAGTTGATGTTTATGAAATTATCTGTAAAAAAACCCGCCTGCATAAAAAGACAAGTCGACTGAAAAGATGGAAACAAGATTAAATAAATATTAAAGGCAATATGTCATAATAACATGCAGTCGGAGGCATGCATAAAGAAAGTGACATTATGAATGATTGAATTATATGCCTCCGACTGCATGTTATTATGACATATTGCCTTTAATATTTATTTAATCTTGTTTCCATCTTTTCAGTCGACTTGTCTTTTTATGCAGGCGGGTTTTTTAATTTTTTTAATTAATTTCTTTATTTATCTCTTTTTAGTTATTATATATTACGGTCATGATATACCTTTTTGAAATCCTTATAATAAGCCCTTTAATTTGACACCCATATTGCAGTATTCTAAAAAAAAAAATATTTTTTCACTACCTATAATAGCACCGTACAGCCGCCATGTTGGTTTTTTTATAACGCCACCTTCTTAAGAACACTTGGGCTGAAAAGACAAATCTAACGATATCTTAATCATAGAAATCCGTTCAGCCGTTTGAAAGATATGAGGTAATTAAGAATATTACATACAAACAAACATACTTACAAGATACGCGCGAAAAACATAACCCGCAGTCGGGTAATAAGCTATTCTCCGGACATATGTGCACAGTCTGAGTAACTAGCCCTAAGGCGAATCCATCGGAAAACCACTATCCAATTCCACCTTAAAATATAGGAAGATATAAATACGTTTAGCTAAGTCGTGGCTTATTAATCACCGCCGTGTCACAGAATAAAGATTATTTCCTTACAGTAGGCCGACGCCATTTTAGTTGGCGCAAAGCCGCCGTTCGTCTAGCTAGACAGTTGGCGTGTCCCGAGCTACTAAGAACGGCAAAGTATGCAGCTCGGGCTCGTCCGACTCGCCTCTTATCTCCCCCCTCACGCCCCGCACGATTGCCCTGTCTAGACGTCTCCGTCGGCCTACTGTATGGAATCTTTATTCTGTGACCGTGTGATGCATAATTTTTTTAAACATTATTTTCAAATAGGCGTACCAACGATATCAACTGTTCACAGGAAGGGTTCTACGTTCAGAAGCGGCTGGGTAGTTCGTTCCCAACGCTCCGGGAGGCGATAGATCAGAAACTACCGTACAGAGAGCCGGTGTACGTGTGCATGTTCCACCAGCCGCCCTTCGATCCTGCATCTAACATGGACATCAGGGCGCCACGTGAGTTGCTTTATACTGACACAATTAGGTAGAATCAGCAAAGACCTTTACTAGGGTACTGTATTCTTATAAGTTTAAACCAGGAAAGCTTTCTTTTATGTGCGTAGTTTTTAGATACATCGATGCTATATACGGCTCGAAGGACCAAAATTTATTTTAATAATATTATCCAATACCTAATGTTTCTTTGTTTTATTTAAACAGTCGCAATTCGCAATAGATGATTCCGTCATGGACTGTATAGCGCTATCGCTATACAGGTGAGTTAGTTGTAGGTAGTAGTTAAGTAAGTTGTTGTGGAGTGCCAAAGGATGAAAGTCACAGTAAAGATTCACTATTTATTTACGTACACAGTTTAGATAAGTTAAGTGGTTCTCACGCGACGTTATTCATCCACGGTAGCTAAGTTTGCACTCAAAATAAAAATTATATTATTATAAAATACTAGTACGTAACGCATGATTCATCGACCTCAATAAAATGAGTAAACGCAAGTATTTCAATGTACGAGTAAACCGTACATGGACCTTTTCGCTTTAAGTTCAATTTCTAATAAAGCCAAAACTAATATTTTATTTTAAACAGACCGGGGATCGGAATCTAAGTTGCATATGAGCTCGTCTGCCCGCCTGCGCGCTGCGCCTATGCCTGATGACCATAATCTTCGAAGCTACCTCACAAGGCTCAAGATATGGTTCGGCGACCCGTTAGCATTGCTTTTTGTATGATGTTAAGCATATAATGACGTCGTCATTATAGCCGTTCATCCCAACGAATACATAATATAACAGCCCTGGCCATGCAACACAGCGACTGGTGCGGCGAGCAGTACTACTTACATGGCGTGTGATGCAGCTTAGCTGTGCGGTGAACGTATCGGACGCGCAACGAAAACGGAATTCGCTCGCCACACCGCCAGCGGGTCTACCGCCTAACTCTAACGCTTTGACTCTGGCTTTGGTTTATGACGTCAGTGCACTGTCCGTCCTTGTCATTGTGTTATGATATGACAAGGATGGACAGAGCATTGCTATCGCTCTGGCTAAAGCTTTGAGTTAGGCGGTAGGGCACCAGGTCGTTCCGTTGCGTGGCTTGGTCGTAAAAAAGGTTGAATTTTTATCATCATGTAAAAAATATTTTCTCTGCCCGTAGCAGACCACCGGAACCTGATATGATACCTAGGCGATTTTCACTTTTAACTGTAAAAGACAATGTATTTCGACAGTTTAATGTCGATAAAACGCTATTTTATTTTAATTACTTATTCGGAAGACCAACGGCTAAATTTAATAGTAGGAAGCTAATATAACACTGACCGCTATATCACGCGATATATCGTGTTTCGATGGTCATGCTGACATTAAAAATTAGCTTCTTTTCTTATCTTTTCAAATTATATTTCAGAGCGAAGTCTCTACATTATTTGGAGATTGAAGACGCCCACTACGAGGTCAGGTAAATTGACATTTACTAGAAAGGTCCACTTAGATAGGTATTAAAAAAATCCTACCTTTTCAGCTTTTTAAATCCACCGAACCACAGCTGTCACTGACTGCTTCCCTGTATTGGAAAAAAATGACAATAAATTAGGGACTTCCAATTGATGTTCTATAATTATTTCGTAAATAGCCATGGTGCATTGCTTGTGGTGCGGCCACTGCCTAATTATAAGTTTGTTTACCGAAAACTATGAAACGCTAAGATACATTACCTACCTGCGGGGCTATTATTGCTAGATTTTGAATGAAACATTTTTAAATGAAAGTTATAAAAGTGACATTAAAATATAAAACACTAATTTGGAATCGTACTTTTAATGTTTTCGCTGAAATAAAAATTGTCTGTGATAAAACAAAAATATCAGCCTAAATGTCCATATTTAATTTAAAATAATTTAACGATTTCTGTAGAAATAGGTACTATCTGAAAAACATACCTAGGTACCTACCTTAAAAATAAGATTTAGTATTTTTATTGAAAGATTTTTGTCTAGGAATTCATCACACTTGTCAACTTAGTGGCACTGATCAAATTAAATGATTTGTGAATTAAATATTTGATAATATGAATTGTAAATGTTTTATCCAAAATTCAGTTAAAATTTGCCCCGCTGTGTTGCGTTCTTCTATACATAAACAGCTCCATGTAGATATCGCGAGAAGTGTGAAGAAGTGTCATCGTGCCTGAAGCAACGAGCCTCGCTGTTGGCCGAGTTCGTGGCCGAGCAGATGTGCGGATTGACCCAGGAGAGGGACTGCTCAGTTCCTAGCGTGGACTTACATCTGGGCGACCTAATGGTGACGTTAATGCCGGCCACATACTGACCGAATCCCGATTCGGAAATCGTTAATGTGTGAAAATTCCGTACGGATAAATACCGCATGTGTGTGGTAGGTTAGGTCCATAGATTTGTATGGTTAAATTCCGAAAAGGAATTCTGTCTGTATGTGGCCAGCCTTAGAGAAAAGGGCCCGTATACTTACTTAATCTGATTGCTCATTTTGTTTATTGTATCATTTGTATCGTTACTCTCGTGGAACTCTCCCTTTGAGTATTTCGCGAATATTGATCTCGATGATGATTGTCTATGAAATTGAAATTCAACCAACCATTATCATCAGATCAATACATCAACAGTACTTAACCTGTTGATAGAAGACTTTGTCCAGAAGAAGCGAATTCCTTGCAAATATTGTAATATTATACTTTTTACTGACAAGGCTCATTTTCATTCAGTTAAGGGTATTTTTATTTATTTATTTATTTATATTCATATGGCATACACAACAGATGACAGTCAACAATAGCACACAATAACAGCTAGACATGTCTTGAACCAAACTGACATCCAAACACGTGCACACACAGAAACACATGCGATGCGAAAACATTTAAATGATTACATTATTATAAATTGGTACTATAAAAGTTGCATTAATTAATATTGTTTAGTTTACATAATTATTATGGGAAAATATTGAATTAATTATTGAAATTATTACAGCGATTAGAGTTATTAATTTGACATAAATTATTGAATTATTACTTATAAAGTTAATGATTGAATTATAATTTTCAAAAATATAATAGAAAATAGGTATGAGACCCAAGACAAAATGCATTAAAATCCAAATTTAACTGGCTTAAAAAGGGTTCACTAACCATTAGTTTCTGTCCTCAGAGCGACCTGGGTTCCCCGGCGATCGGCATCGGCTGGGTGCGGTGCGGGGGCTTGCTGGAGCGCAGCATACTGTACAAAGTGCTGGCGGATCGCTTGGGGCTGCCCTGCGCGCTGTTCCGCGCTGGAAGTAGAGCTTGGTGCGAGGTGGCAGTGCCTGAGCTACAGCCGGTTACTATGATAATAGTTCTTAATAATAGTAGTTAATAAGGTCAAAGTGCTGGCAGATCGCTTAGGGCTGCCCTGCGCGCTGTTTCGCGCTGGAAGTTGAGCTTGGTGCGAGGTGGCCGTGCCTGAGCTACAGCCGGTTAGTATGATAATAATTTATAATTATACTAGTTAATAAGGTCAAAGTGCTGGCAGATCGCTTGGGGCTGCCCTGCGCGTTGTTCCCCGCGCTGGAAGTTGAGCTTGGTGCGAGGTGGCCGTGCCTGAGCTACAGCCGGTTTCTATGATAATAGTTCATAATGATACTAGTTAATAATAAGTGCTGGCAGATCCGAAGACGGCCGTTCGATCATTGTCAAAAGCTATTCTTGACAAGTAAAGATAAACATAAGTACAATAGATTGTATATTCTCTATTTTAGTAGCTCAATTCTTTGCACGGTTTTAGGCTTGTAACGTTTTCCATACTTGTATCATGACAGGGTTTGACAAACTTATTTATTTTATCTGGCAATTCTTCAGGACGACGACCTAGAACAAGAGGAGAAGTACCCAGCAGGTCTGCTGCGAGCGAATTACGTGGTCGACCTGATATATTATCCTGGCGCACTGTACGCCAAGAACAGCCACGAGGCAACACGAGTATGCGGGCCCGCCTGCAATCCGCCTTATACCGCTCGAGATCTGCCCGAAGTGTGCAAGTGCGAGTAGAAACTAGAAATCTGCTTTCTTATCGTATGAGGATTAGTGGCCACCTCAGGTGGTAGAGTTTAACAACCCGCCTGTAAGGCCTCTAACTTGGTTTAACGACTGTTATCAGATGACAACAGCCGGGACCGACGGTTTAACGTACGAAGCAGAAGCGCTCAGTTGTAATGCCACTTAACGATCACCCTTCCGACACCTGGCCGGACAGAGCGTTGCTTAACAAACGTGATCGAGTAAGATCAGACTGTCAAGCTCCGCCATGAGCGCTTCAACTAGAAATTAAGGAGTTTCTTGATACAGTCGCTTTTCAGTTCCTCTTGTAAAAAGAAACACGCCTCATTGCATTCATTAGCGCATGCCCCATCTAAAAAAAAGTCAAATTATGGCAGAAAGTTGAAAGTAAAAGGCAATATTGCTTGCGAATGACGCTTATTAAAGCTACTTGTGAAAACAGACCATTACGAAGTCGAAATGAATAGTTTTAAGCACGGATTAGACGTAAAAGAGAAGCTTGATGGCCTGGTGGCTTAGCGCTTTCGGCCTCTCGTGTTTTGGAAGGCACGCCCTTTGGTCCCGACTAATTGCCAGTCGTTAACAACCGCATTAGGTCCTTAGAATCAATTCTAATGTTGATTTGCGAACTTTGGACCTACTCTTATCAATTTAGGGCTGATTTTTCAATACCTAGATAAATTTGATTTGCTTGATAACGTATTAAACCGCCATACTGAAAATGTTTTGAAAGGTAAATAATTTAGCCAACTGATATCTGTTTTCTGAGGATTTACAAATCAGCTCTAAGATTAATTTACTTATTGTGGTAATTAGCTTTAACTGTTTTGTAGTAACTATTTTATGGAATAAAATGACAGTTTACTTATTTAAATTGATTTTTTATTACAAGGCAGTTTTCGTTACGTTTCTCACAATACGTTACAATAAATAATTTTATTTAAATCTCACGCGTATAGGCACGATCTAAGAAGACACACAATTGCACTGATGGACGGACAAACAATCACAAACATTTATACTAAACTATACTTGTACTTACTTAAAATTAATTAAAGATATTCGCATACTCCATTTACTAGTTGAATATTGAATTGTATACAATATCAATTCAAAATTCGTAGTTAATTTTGCAACATTATTTTTCAATACAGTTGCTCGAAAATGTAAGTTTACGATGACAGTCGAGCGTGCGGAAAGTTGATTTTACCGCACGCCGTGCGTTTTTGTTTACGGATTAGTACAGCGTGCGGAAAGTTGAATTTACCGCACGCCGGCGCCGTGCATTTTTGTTTACGAACGTTTTTTTAAATTTCTACTAGTTTCCGCCCGCGACTTTATCCGCGTGGACAATAGAAAAATATTGCAGCCAGTTTAAATGACCCCTTTAGTGTATGAAAGCTAGAACTACGGAGAGTTCAAGCTGTTTCTCTGGTTCCACCCACCTGAATTTGATGAAACAAAGCTTAGATTTTAAGTTGGACTTCAATCTACTGAATTGTGAAAAAATCATCAAAATTAGTTTGGCGGTTTTTGCGTAATTCACGCACAAATATTTAGAATTTAAAGTTTTATTATACGTATAGATTGCAATTTCAGTAGTACCTATAATGTTTTCTCGCAAATGTATTGAAAAACGTAGTATGGCACACGGTTGTTAAGGTTTTTTAAAACTCGTGACGATTATAAACCCTCGCCTGCGGCTCGGGCTTATAAAACGTCGACTCGTTTTAAAAACCTCCTTACCAACCTTGTATCATAAACTACTATTATTATTACACTAAATACCTTTAAGGTAACTTAATAAAGCTTTTACGTACATAATAAAAAGTAGATAAACTCGTTCAAAGCAACGCGTCTCATTTAAAGCAAGCAATTAAGTCTTACCATGCGTTCACACAGCGATCCGATTTACAGGACCGTATTTAACGGATCCGTCTGTATCGGACCCTATGCGTACATTGTAACAAATCCGTCACTCATACAGTAACAAAATCTCATCGGATTGTGTATTTACTGGATCCGGAATACTGTGTTGTGTGTGAACACACTCATATAACTACATACGACATCGCCGAACGTATATGTATGCAATAAAACGGACCTGTAAAACCGCTGTATTTATTTGTGTTTGTTTAGTTTGTGTAATATATTTAAGTGCTATAACATTATGATCAGAGAGTTTAGTATCGAGAACACTGTCCACATAACCTTTCTCATTCAAATTAGCGTTAACTATAAAGTTATCTATGCACGTTGCTGAATTACCTTTACTTCTAGTAGGTTGGTTAATTACATGTTAATAATGAAAAGTCTCTAACAATCTAAAAAAAAATTTTGTGTTGCTATTAGGTTTTAGTACATTTAGATTAAAATCGGTGTTTATACTGGATCCGATATACTGTGTTGTGTATAAACACGCTAATTCAACTACATACGCCATCGCCGAATAAAAACGTATCTGATAAAACGAACTGCTGTGTGAACGGGCACTTATAATTAACTGAACTTTTAACTATGTACAAATCATTCAAAAACAGAAGTAGTTAATGAGTTTTTTGTCACATCAACAGTTCTATAAACAACTGTTATCGATTTTTTTTTATAAATTAAGGAACTTCATAACACTGGTACAAACTCCAATAATATGATTATATTAAAACTAAGAAAATAAAATAAAAGATCAGTCTAAAATAGTTAATAACTGGGAATGATCATAATCTATACTTAGTTTTTTGTGTTGATATGATTTTTGTTCGTTAGCTGCCTTAACGTTGTTTTTATTTAGTTTTTTTTAACACGAATACCCAAAAATGAAGTGTAATTTATAGAAATGATTATCTTGTCCAGTCTAATTAATTACTACAACCGATTTATCGCTTCAAAATTTGCTTTTCGAACTAAATTCCAACTGGAATCTTAATAAAAAATGGTAAAATACGAAAATTTGTTAAGTTGGTCACTTTGCTCAGTCACACACATCACATTGATGATATTAAGGTATGTTTTACTAAGCGATAGTAATACTTTAAAAACTATGATTGATTTCATTAGACCTATGTTAAAAAGAAACATAAAATATTGATATAAAATAGCTCAATATATCACTTATTATATACTTACTACTCAAACGCTACTCAACTTTCAGGGGCTCTCAAACATCATGCTTTGTCATATCTTTGACCTTTTAATGCGACAGGTGTGCGTTCCGTTCCATCGTTTTGGATGTACTCCCGTTTGAGTTGCAGCTAAGCCACGGAACGATCGAGTTGTTTTTATAACCTCTTTAGGTACAAAGTTTTCGTTTTCCATTTGGAATACGGATAATTTAAACTTACCTATATACTAAATCAAATAAAAATCTGTTTTTTGAGGATCTACCATAAACTTTTTGAAACTTAGACACAAAAACATCAAAATACAAAATAATGTCAAATGACAATGACATTATTTTGTAAAGATAAACAAACGTCAGAGCGTTTTTCAATCACCGATTTTGACGGTTTTTTTGGTTACTGCGCTCTGAGCCACGGAACGGATGAATCTGCTTTGGCAGCGTTTAGAGTAAAATTTCACAGAGCCAAGGAACGGTTAGAGCGCGCACAATTGTGCGCTCGAGTGCATTCGAGCGAAGCCACTGAGCGCACATCCGGACGACGATGTTTGAGAGCCTCTCAAAGTTGAGTGACGTCCGAGTATTCTGGCGTTAAACTACTAATGTAGTTTTATGGGTGAAAATGACGCAATCATGGCTTGCCAATGTAAAAAACAAATTTCAGTCTTAGTGTTATGTTATTCATAGCAGACAATAACTTCATTTTAAACGTTTAATATTAAATACTGCAAGGCACTTATACAAAGACTTCGTGAAAATTCGTATAGAATCCACTGAGAGCTAAGAACTTACATTATAAAGAATTAATACTCTTACTAATCTTTATATAGACTTTTTGAAATAGATTTAATAGTATTTAGGACTAACATGGGCTCTAAAGGACTTGTTTTAATAGTTCCGGTTCGGCTAAGTTCCGATGCAATTAAACTACTTGTCAGATAATTCAATACAACTTCTGTCTAATGTGGAACAGGCACTAAATCTTCATGCAGTCAGACTCTTAAGCGTATGTAAATAAGGTTGTAATTCATACAGTAGTCTGCGGCACCCCGTGCACTATATGCGTGCGGGATCTGGTCCGCGGGAGGGGCTCGGGCGCGCGCGATACTGCGCCTTCTCTGAGCGATAGCGCCGACCCTGTGGAGGCCTGCGACACCGGCCGCGATTGCAGAGTTTGAGCTTGACTTGCCTGTTGTAAAAACAATATTGTTAAAATATTACGATGACCGGTTGATTAGTAAAAACACTATTTGTGTACAGTTTATTATCCCGTAATTATAACAGGTGTAACAAGACCTTCAGCGGAACGCATTCCGCCCATCATCAGGATCAATTTTGTCTTTTAGACTATACCTGGGAAACCAATAGCTACGAAGTTACTTGACGGGCAAGTGGCGGTACTCGTAGACGTTGTCCCTGGACCGCGTCGCGTTCTATAGACATTACTCACGGAGCGCGATATAGTCTGCGGCGTGGGCGGGCGCTTGACGGGCAAGTCGCGGTACTCGTAGACGTTGTCCCTGGACCGCGTCGCGTTCTATAAACAATACTCACGGAGCGCGATATAGTCTGCGGCGTGGGCGGGCGCTTGACGAGCAAGTCGCGGTACACGTTAACGTTGTCCCTGGACCGCGTCGCGTTCTATAGACAATACTCACGGAGCGCGATATAGTCTGCGGCGTGGGCGGGCGCTTGACGGGCAAGTCGCGGTACTCGTAGACGTTGTCCCTGGACCGCGTCGCGTTCTATAGACAATACTCACGGAGCGCGATATAGCCTGCGGCGTGGGCGGGCGCTTGACGAGCAAGTCGCGGTACTCGTAGACGTTGTCCCTGGACCGCGTCGCGTTCTATAGACAATACTCACGGAGCGCGATATAGCCTGCGGCGTGGGCGGGCGCTTGACGGGCAAGTCGCGGTACTCGTAGACGTTGTCCCTGAACCGCGTCGCGTTCTATAGACAATACTCACGGAGCGCGATATAGCCTGCGGCGTGGGCGGGCGCTTGACGGGCAAGTCGCGGTACTCGTAGACGTTGTCCCTGAACCGCGTCGCGTTCTATAGACAATACTCACGGAGCGCGATATAGCCTGCGGCGTGGGCGGGCGCTTGACGGGCAAGTCGCGGTACTCGTAGACGTTGTCCCTGGACCGCGTCGCGTTCTATAAACAATACTCACGGAGCGCGATATAGTCTGCGGCGTGGGCGGGCGCTTGACGAGCAAGTCGCGGTACACGTTAACGTTGTCCCTGGACCGCGTCGCGTTCTATAGACAATACTCACGGAGCGCGATATAGTCTGCGGCGTGGGCGGGCGCTTGACGGGCAAGTCGCGGTACTCGTAGACGTTGTCCCTGGACCGCGTCGCGTTCTATAGACAATACTCACGGAGCGCGATATAGCCTGCGGCGTGGGCGGGCGCTTGACGAGCAAGTCGCGGTACTCGTAGACGTTGTCCCTGGACCGCGTCGCGTTCTATAGACAATACTCACGGAGCGCGATATAGCCTGCGGCGTGGGCGGGCGCTTGACGGGCAAGTCGCGGTACTCGTAGACGTTGTCTCTGGACCGCGTCGTGTTCTCGATGCCGTCCTCCGGCACCATGAAGATGTCGCCGCTGTAGTACCGGTCGGTGTCACTGTCGTACACCAAACTAAATTTAGTACAGACACAGAATACCGAAGACCGTGAAAGTGTGACGTCACATAATGGGAGACATATGGGGTTGTTTGACATTTTGGGTAAAAACAAACATCTGAAGCAAGCAAGTTTCTCTTCTTGAGACATGGAATCACACCCAGGAGGGCATAATACTTATTTCTAACATCTAAATAACTCAATAATTTGAAAACAAATAAAAAGTGCCAACGTTATCGTGTTACCCAATTTTACGTCATCAGCATCACTTCCACGGTCTATAGTACAAGTACAGAAGAGTCACTGCGAGATCATTTAAATAAATAGCGACTCTTGCGTCAACACAATATGGTGCAATTCAGATCGCACAGCGCTCCCTTCCCTACAGTTATATTCACCTAGAAGTTGCCTCTCTTTCTATCGAGTACTCATCGCTTCTGACGACGTTAGGGTTGTTTTCTTTTAAATGAATTGGGTAGCGTATCATAAAATGAAAGCGATTGTACGCTATGTGGTTAATGAAAACCTTACAAAAATAGTGGATATTTTTTTTTAATTATGCGAGAAACGTACGACACGCGCGATCATACACGATGCGGCGAGCGTATGAGTGAGTATCGAACTACGTGCAACCCGGCCGGCGCGCGGCAGCCCTCTGATTGGTTGAACGGGTCCGCCAAGTACAATCAGCAAAGCAATGAGCTAAAAAGCTATGAGCTAAAAAGCTATGAGCTAAACACCTTAAGGTTCATTTCTAGATTGAATAGTCTGTATTGTCTTGCATTTACCCGAAAGTCACAAAAGCATCTTTTGTATAAAAACAATGGATGCAGGTAAAGACTTTTAGTGCCATCCTTGCAAGCGATCAAACTGTTAAGGTCATAACTTTGCTGACTGTACTTATCATGCCTATGCCCTGGCCTGGTACAGTCTGTTTATCCTTAGAGCTCGTTCACACAGCGATCCATTTTACAGGTCCATTTTCGGATACGTTTTTATTCGGCTATGGCGTAATTTTTTATTCAGTTATGGCGTATGTAGTTGTATAAGCCTGATCATTACACACAACGACACGTTGTCATAAGTATAAGCTTAAATTAATAAAGAAACAATAATAAAATAATGTTCTCACCAACTGCGTAATAAAAAATAAAAAACTGTGCCAGTGCCACATATTACGGTTAGGCACTAATTAAAAACTTCAATGAAATAATTATCTGTCAAGTGGTTTAACTGGAACTTAACCGGAATTTGTGGAACAGGCCCAAATCCGCACAAACACAATGTAAGCAACGATAAACAATTAAGCTTAGCTCCAAAATATACAAAGGGCAGTTTTATGATTAGTTTGATCACTATATTAAATAGATTACTATACCAAAGCATTGCGACAAAAAAAACAAATGAATGTAATTAATACCATTCACATTCCACCCCAATGAATAAAAAAAAAACAAGAACAACAGAAGCGTGGAGAAGCTCACATTCCACCCCAATGAATGACAAAAAACAAGAACAACAAAAGCGTGGAGAAGCTCACATTCCACCCCAATGAATGACAAAAAACAAGAACAACAAAAGCGTGGAGAAGCATAATGTTAATAATGTTAATGTCACCTACACAGCCGGTACCATTTTCCATTTAGGAGGCGCAGCCCTGTCGAAAAAGGGGGTGTTAGAAAAAGCAAAAAGACTACACGGAAAACAGAATTATATATTCACTTCTCAAGCTTACGCACTCACTAGACATGAAATAATAGTATCCGTTAAAAAAAGTGTTTTAGTTTCAAGTTTATTGTTTCGATCATTTGTTACCATAAAGCGGTAACTAAATAGTAGAACAAGATGACGTGAGCAAGTGTCAGCCCGGAATTCCAGGGCCCCTATTTTTGAATCGCTCGTCTAACGTCAGGCGCTCTTTTCTACTGATTTTCGTTCGACATTCGACTCGATCTCCATACATTTGAGTCAAATGTCGAACGAAAATCAGTAGAAAAGAGCGCTCGACGACAGACGAGCGATTCAAAAATAGGGGCCCAGATCTTGTTTTCTTGGATCATGTTTTACTGAAGATAGGATCGGCCGATAGTCAAGAGAAAAATAGGGTTATAAGTGGTCATCAAAACTAGGTTTTTTTACAGTGTTGACACTAGTAGTGAGTTAGTCTTAAAGTCAATTTTTTTTATTCAGAATAGTCTAGACTAAGCCTAGGCTTTTACAAGAACAATGTAAATGTCAAACACAGGCATGAGAGAACCGCTTGGCCTGTCCAGCTGCCTCAGCTGCCATTTACTAAATTAAGTTGCCATGAATTGTGTCCCCTATAAAGTGTGGTTGGACAAAATGTGAAAACATACCGTTTAGCGTTGCGCCAGAGCATGCAACATACGACGAGCAACACAATGAGAAGTAGGCACGCGCTGGACACCGTCCAGAATGCTATCTGTAGAGGCTGTTTCGGCTCCCACCAATACTAAAGAAAGAGAAAGAACACTTAAAATATACTATTTGTAGTTCTGACTTGAAATAGCTAGGGGTGCTGTTATCGGAGTATTCGTTAGGGAAGTTATTCCCTTATTATATACTAGCAAACGCTCGTGACTTTGTTAGCCTGGACAGTTATTTCTCTATCGCTCCGAACTTTCTGGGTGAAAGTTCTTGGTTAATGAGGAGCAGTACCAGGTTTGAATCCTATAGTTTTATTAATATAATATAAAATCATATTAATAGCTATGAAACTTAGTGAAAGATTTTTGAAATCCGTTTAGAATTGGTAGAGTTATTAAGGGTTTGAAGGAAATGCGAAACTCAATGCAATATATGCTTTATCACGTACGGCATAAGGTTCGCGTACGTCGCGATGACGTCATAAGGACCCCCCAAAATAACAGTGATTTAGCATGTTTTAGCTCGTTTAACTTCTCAGGTTTAAGAGATATCGCAAAAATTTCTTCACAGTTAATCATGTGGTGGCATAAGCTTTCTGATAAGCCACTAAACAAAAATCGTTACTGATCCTCATTGGTCCTTCATGACAACTTACTCATTCTCGGTCAACTCAAGTGGAAACAGTGACAACGCATACGGACCTATTTATACAGGTCCAAATGCGCCATGTCAATCCGAGTACAGAACCAGAGCACAAATCCTATCCAGCTGCAGCGTGGTGTGAGACAGGGAGACGTTATTTCTCCGAAACTGTTCACAGCTGCGTTGGAGGACATCTTTAAGCTCTTGGACTGGAAAGGACTCGGCATCAACATTAATGGCCAGTACCTAACACACCTTCGTTTTGCCGATGATATAGTCCTTATGGCTGAGACCATGGAAGACCTGAACACAATGCTCGAAGATCTCCGTAGTGCTTCCCAAAGAGTGGGTCTCAGGATGAACATGGATAAGACGAAAATTATGTCAAATGCCCATGTTGTACCCTCTCCAGTACATGTTGGGAACACTACACTTGAAGTTGTTGACCATTACGTATACCTAGGACAGGCAATCCAGTTAGGTAAGTCCAACTTCGAGAAAGAGATCTCTCGTCGAATCCAACTCGGGTGGGCAGCATTCGGGAAGCTTCGAAAAATCTTCGCGTCCGACTTACCTCAGTGTCTCAAGACGAAAGTCTATGAACAGTGTGTGCTGCCAGTGATGACTTACGGCAGTGAAACGTGGTCGCTAACTATGGGTCTCATAAGGAGGCTCAAGGTCACCCAGCGTGCAATGGAGAGATCCATGCTCGGCGTTTCCCTGCGTGATCGAATCAGAAACGAAGAGATCCGCAGGAGAACTAAAGTAACCGACATCGCTCGAAGGATTGCTCAGCTGAAGTGGCAATGGGCGGGACACATAGCGAGAAGAACCGATGGCCGTTGGGGCGGAAAGGTTCTGGAATGGCGACCGCGCACCGGACGGCGCTCCGTGGGTAGGCCCCCGACAAGGTGGACCGACGATCTGGTGAAGGTCGCGGGAAGCCGCTGGATGCGGGCAGCGCAGGACCGATCGTCGTGGAGATCCTTAGGGGAGGCCTATACCCAGCAGTGGGTGTCGTGCGGCTGATATGATGATGATGAAATGCGTACATGAAATAAGGGCCTACCTACATTTTCTCGACGTTTCGACCGAGTTGCATCGCCTGAAATCGACTTGAAATGTGATGTTTCGCCTCCTCCTCTGCGGTGGAATCTTCATCCGCGCTTCAGTTTAGATGCGTTTAATACCTGTGTTCTTAATCTAATAAAATGCAAAGCGAAAGTTTAAAGTGTATGTGTTACTTACCTCCGTGATAGGCGGGTAAGTAGGCACGAACCTGCCTATAACCATAGGCAAGTACATGGTCCAGAAGGCAAGTTCCGTCTGTCTGTAGTTGAGTTGTATGGTCGAGTTGAAGGTGGTGTTCAAGTTTAGATACCGCAGCTGTCCCGCTTTAGCTTCCTCGAAGTGAATGCCTAGGATTCGCGAGCGGGTCGGATTTCTGTGATAAAATATAATTGAAGTTTAAAATATGTGTTGGGATTAAATGTGTCTAGAAAATTTGGAACGCAAAAGATTTGTTTCAGTTAAAACGAGTCATGGTACAATAATATACTGCCGCCAGGTATAGCAATTCAAGACAGAGGAAGTCACGTGGGTAACACTTGCTTACGTCATCTTCGCAAACGGTATTGGAAATTACGTAAATTCATCTTTAGCTTGAACTGTTTCGTTTACTAATCACATTAAAAATGCACTATAATGATTTTGTAATGAGTGTGTCAGAAAAAATCCAATTTTTTTTTGCTTGTTACTATAAAGTCGCGCAACTGGATAGTAAAGAAAGAAAGTGTTACTTCCGGAATGCCCGACCTTGTTTTCTTGGACCATGGAACGAATAAACTTCTTCATTTCATTTTAAAACAAATGTCAGAATTTTGCAGTTAATCAAAATAGGATATGGAAGTTTTTCTACCTACAAACACGGATAAGATTTTTAAGATCATTAAAACCAAAGTGTTAAGTACATTTAAAACTTTACAATTAATATAAATCACAGATACTACTCTATTTTCGGTGAATAAAGATTTCATTCGTTCATTCATTTCATTCATTCATTTAGATTTTTATACAACTAATAAATTGATTAAGGTAGGTTACAAATTGAACTTTGATAATATAAGGGTATTCTTACCCGAATCTAGCAAAATCCGAATACGCCTTCATAAAGAAATGGCTCATATTCCTGTCATTCGGCGTCCACTGCTGCCGGTCGATCCTTAGCTTCGCCGGAAAGAACTCCTGGTCCATAAACGGAGCCCCAGTGAGGAATATCTTCTCGGTATCGTGGGGATATAATCGCCACTCGGGCCACTTGTACGCTTCCACGGTTGTGTTTAGAACGTACATGTATACGGGGACGTTTTGCTCGAGCAATAGTTTCACCATTTTGTCGGTAGGGGCGCGGTAGAGGAAGTCGGAGAGGAGCTGTAATAAAGTGGTTGTTTTTATTTTTATTGTCATTGTCTCATAAAACAAATAGCAAAGTACATTCTACAAAAGACCAAACTTTTAGGAAATACGAAATCAGTAAAAAGAATGTGTTCTGGTATAAATAATCAGGTTTGGCATGATTAAATCACATTGATTTAAATCAAGTGATTTTTTGAATAAAAATCATTGATTAAATCAAATTGCCTTTTTTCTTTCATATTTGTATAAAAATATAAAATTCTTAATTTTAAATAATTGATAGACACATTTTTTTTTATTAAATGTAACTTTGTGTTAGAATTACTGCTTTATACTGTTTTTCTTCTAAAAAAACCGCCAAATCATCTGTCCTAATATTTAACTTTCACCAGGCATTTTTATTTTGAACTGTTTTATTGATCTTTACTTGTGTTTCTTCCGAATTAAAGTGTTAAAGAAGTCAAACAAAAGCGCGTTGTGGTTTCACGCACTATACTAAGTGGATTTTAAAGGCTCAAGCAAAAAATCGAAAAAATCGGATTTTTTTGATTTTTTGCAAAAAATCATGATTTTTTCCAACCCTGTAAATAATACTTAAACGATACAAAAAATAACGTTAAAAATACCGTTAAAACGTTAAAATTATTGTACCGGTAAAATTATCGTTAAATATAGCGTTAAACTTTACCGGTACAATTTCCGGTAAAATTATCGGTAAAAAGTAACGTTATTAATTGGAATAACGTTAATTTTAAAGTAACGTTAACAAAAAGTAAAAAATAACGTTAAAATAACGTTATTTCCTGAAATAACGTTAATTTTAATGTAACGTTATCTAAAGTAACGTTATTTATTGACATAACGTTATTGTTAAAAGTAACGGTAAAAAAAGTAAGAAATAACGTTACATATTTAAAAATAACGTTATCAATCCCTGGCGGTGGGTAAATACCCAAACTGGGTAAATTAAATACACAAAGCACCCAAATTCAGGACATTTACCCAGGTAATCTCAAAAGGGTTTCACCATAAGACTCACATGTATGTACTGGTCCCGTATGGCGCTAGTGTTGTGCGGCTCGGGGTGGTACGTGTACATGTAGCGGATGTATGTATGTATGACTCACATGTATGTACTGGTCCCGTATGGCGCTAGTGTTGTGCGGCTCGGGGTGGTACGTGTACATGTAGCGGATGTATGTATGTATGACTCACATGTATGTACTGGTCCCGTATGGCGCTAGTGTTGTGCGGCTCGGGGTGGTACGTGTACATGTAGCGGATGTATGTATGTATGACTCACATGTATGTACTGGTCCCGTATGGCGCTAGTGTTGTGCGGCTCGGGGTGGTACGTGTACATGTAGCGGATGTATGTATGTATGACTCACATGTATGTACTGGTCCCGTATGGCGCTAGTGTTGTGCGGCTCGGGGTGGTACGTGTACATGTAGCGGATGTATGTATGTATGACTCACATGTATGTACTGGTCCCGTATGGCGCTAGTGTTGTGCGGCTCGGGGTGGTACGTGTACATGTAGCGGATGTATGTATGTATGACTCACATGTATGTACTGGTCCCGTATGGCGCTAGTGTTGTGCGGCTCGGGGTGGTACGTGTACATGTAGCGGATGGCGTCGTACACTCCTCGAGGGTTCAGCGTGTAGTTATACCGATGTACTAGTTCCGCCACTTTCTGGTTGAACCAGGGCTCGTTTATCTCGTAGCGGGGGGCGAGGGAGTCGTTGTTGTCTGCAAGGAATAAAAAATCTATAGGAAAACATGGTTTGCGCGAGCCATATTTTTATATAGAAAACGTAAAGTTGTAGCCACAAAAAAAACATACGACATGCTAAAGAGATTATCTGGTAGCTACATGTCCATCAGCCATTTTTGATGTCCCCACTGCTGGGGCACAGGCCTTCCTTATGGGTGGTAAGGAGGATGGGCCATAACCCACCACGCGCGCCCAATGCGGATTGGTGGGTGTTAACGACTGCAAATGCAGCCGGGACCAACGGCTTAACGTGCCTTCCGAAGCACGGAGGAGCTCGAGATAATAATTTTTTGGTCACCCATCCCATGACCGACCCTTGCGAACGTTGCTTAACTTCCGCAACTAGCTACATACAAGTATGAAATTGCTTATAAACTTCATCGATGATTGTAAAAAAAACAGAATATCATCAAAAGCGCTTGTCTGGGGCACATTTTTGGCGTAAATAATAGCGGAAACGTATTGAATTCTACATCAAAATACACTTTAACGTACTGTGCAGTTTCTCCAATAGTTTTTTTCAAAAAAGATAATTTTGCTAAAGATAATGATGAAAAAACAACGAAAAACATTGAGCAGAAGTGAGTACTCACAGATATAATATGCGGCCTCCTGCGTAGTGACCCCCGTCATATATCTGAGCGCAGGGTTGAACTGTCTCCTCTTGATGAGTTGTTCCGGCATCACGTCCAGGAAATGCCAGTCTTTCTCCGCCCAACCTTCGTACCACTGGTCCCCGGGGAACTGGAAGTTGTTTTCCAACACTGGGCCGAACGGGATCAGGCCTACTTGCGGCT
This sequence comes from Agriphila straminella, assembly GCA_950108535.1. Classification (NCBI taxonomy): domain Eukaryota; kingdom Metazoa; phylum Arthropoda; class Insecta; order Lepidoptera; family Crambidae; genus Agriphila; species Agriphila straminella. Next base: position 2,972,773 of record OX467306.1, on the reverse strand, counting down.
GTAACAAGTAGATAAGATAAGATAATTAATATATACTCATCAACTTTGTCTAGGGATACAGGTGTTATTTTCATACAAACGAGCTAACTTTGAGGCCTTGGTTTTCTGCCAGGGATGTACCGTGCTGTGATCTGATGATGGCTATCCAGGGAGTGAACGGAGGGGATTCAGATCGCTATATACACCTAACTGATCAGCATTCTAAAAGACTAATCTTCTTATTTTTCTGTATACCAACCTTTGTTATGAAAGTTCAAAATAATTTTTTTCGTGGACGAATCGCAACTCTTGTTTTTTCCCATATTGATTGGTTTAAAATGTATTAATTTAAATACAAAAAAAATAAGTTAAATTTTTTAAGTAATGTCGACTTATCATGCAATTACGCGGCAAAACAAAGAAAAACAAAGTTTAGTTTTTTTCTTTTGATAAATTCAGAACACAGTTTTTACTGTCTTTAATTAGCTGGACAGCTACAAGTACTTTAAGAAAAATTGTGTTACATTATTCCGATAGCGAGCAGTGTCTATAAACTACAACGGTACTACTATAAACTATAAGGATACAACTTTTTTGTTCCTTATTTTAAGAATACAAAGCAAAGTATGATTTAGTTACAATTACCTACATTACATTTTAATATTTACTTTGGCTAATGGTAGTACCATAATCAAGTTTATTGTGATCAATTAGGGGCGTCTCTAATTATGTCTAAGCAGTCATATTTAGATTTCAATGTGTAGGTGTGTCTTTGACTACAATGTGTTAGAGATTCTTGTGTCCAGAAATGCGTATTACCGAGACTTGCGCGTTGCCCAGGTCGTATATGCTGCGGCTCTGTCGGAGGCAGTTGACGAGCCGCCACGACGAGTCCGTGGGGCAGCCGACGAACTTGCCCAGCAGTAGCGACGTGTTTTGGACACGGAACTTGTCTTCGATCATGGCCCAGTCTGCTAACGCTGATCCACTCTACGAGAAAACAATAGGACATAATGAGTGAAAGAATATAAAGATCATTTATTTCAGGTAAGTAAAAAAACTACCTAAAAGTTATTATTCCGAAGGTCTAGGTGAAAAGATTGCAGCATAAAGTTAAAGACGCTAGATGTTTGAGTTGCGACTTGTGTGTTTGAAATTGATTGAATACGTGCGTCGATGTTATCGTTAGATACTAACCTGCGCGATGACTTTAGTGACAATGTCCCTAGTTTGCGGCGCTATTGCGAGTAACCCCGCCGAGGCTGCGCCGGCGCCGGGCCCGAACAGAGTGATGGAGTTGCGGTCGCCATCATTGGACCAGTATGGAGGCACTAACCTGCGCGATGACTTTAGTGACAATGTCCCTAGTTTGCGGCGCTATTGCGAGTAACCCCGCCGAGGCTGCGCCGGCGCCGGGCCCGAACAGAGTGATGGAGTTGCGGTCGCCATCATTGGACCAGTATGGAGGCACTAACCTGCGCGATGACTTTATTGACAATGTCCCTAGTTTGCGGCGCTATTGCGAGTAACCCCGCCGAGGCTGCGCCGGCGCCGGGCCCGAACAGAGTGATGGAGTTGCGGTCGCCATCATTGGACCAGTATGGAGGCACTAACCTGCGCGATGACTTTATTGAAAATGTCCCTAGTTTGCGGCGCTATTGCGAGTAACCCCGCCGAGGCTGCGCCGGCGCCGGGCCCGAACAGAGTGATGGAGTTGCGGTCGCCATCATTGGACCAGTATGGAGGCACTAACCTGCGCGATGACTTTATTGACAATGTCCCTAGTTTGCGGCGCTATTGCGAGTAACCCCGCCGAGGCTGCGCCGGCGCCGGGCCCGAACAGAGTGATGGAGTTGCGGTCGCCATCATTGGACCAGTATGGAGGCACTAACCTGCGCGATGACTTTAGTGACAATGTCCCTAGTTTGCGGCGCTATTGCGAGTAACCCCGCCGAGGCTGCGCCGGCGCCGGGCCCGAACAGAGTGATGGAGTTGCGGTCGCCATCATTGGACCAGTATGGAGGCACTAACCTGCGCGATGACTTTATTGACAATGTCCCTAGTTTGCGGCGCTATTGCGAGTAACCCCGCCGAGGCTGCGCCGGCGCCGGGCCCGAACAGAGTGATGGAGTTGCGGTCGCCATCATTGGACCAGTATGGAGGCACTAACCTGCGCGATGACTTTATTGAAAATGTCCCTAGTTTGCGGCGCTATTGCGAGTAACCCCGCCGAGGCTGCGCCGGCGCCGGGCCCGAACAGAGTGATGGAGTTGCGGTCGCCATCATTGGACCAGTATGGAGGCACTAACCTGCGCGATGACTTTATTGACAATGTCCCTAGTTTGCGGCGCTATTGCGAGTAACCCCGCCGAGGCTGCGCCGGCGCCGGGCCCGAACAGAGTGATGGAGTTGCGGTCGCCGTTGAACGCATCGATGTTCTCGTGCACCCAGCGGACCGCCATCACTTGGTCTAGGATGCCGTAGTTGCCGGGCGAGTTTTCGTCGGCCGTTGATAGAAAACCTAGGCATGGGGTATTAATTGTTGTTATTACATTTTTTTATTTAAAACAATAAAGACACTGACTGCCTGTGTGTAGTTTGTACAAATTTGATTTTGTAGAGGACACGAGATAAACGCCATAGAAACGCACTCAGCATTCATTGCAAAAAAAACATAGAGCCACAGAATAGATAGTAGTACTAGCGTACAGAAGTTGCACTCCGCAAAATCGTTTAAATAAATTGCGACTCTTGCTCCGACACAATAAAGTACAATTCAGCACGCGTAGCATGAGCAAACGGGACTCTTGTCTACGAAGACTTGCTTGTCGGGTCCTCTAAATATGCGAGCACAGTTTGACAGACAGGTGGGACTCGCTCTCAGATTTTTACAATCTTTTAATGTCTTTTTATTACAAATATGAATTTTAAAAGGTAACATTTTTATTTCAACATCAATAAACGTCGAAATTATATAAAATGATCCGAAATAATTTAGTTTAAACATGATTCTTATTTTAAAATAAGTTCTAAGATAAAGAGACACTCAAGAGAGCGTTCACTTCCGTAGACAAAGCTCTCTCGAGCTCGAGAAGAAATAATGTTGCCAATAGTAAATAATTACCATAATTGCCATCGTTTCTCATAAAGTGCTGTTCCTTTATATACATTTCAAGACGCAAAACTTAAAACTGAGTAAAATTTAGCTGTATGGATATAGATTCGCTTGCCTTTCTTTTATTAAGAGAATTTTGAACACGCTTGTTAATTTAGTAGTCTGTGGAAACTGACGAGAAAATTACAAAATATTGAAATCAACGTATGAAAATAAAATGTTAATTTACGTTTTTAAATATTAAAAAATTAAAATAAAAAAAACTAAATTTGGGTAAAAAGGGTGATAATATTAAGAAACAATATTATTATATTAAGCAATAAATTATTTAGAATTATTTATAGTTTTAATTTTTTTTATTAATATAAGTTACAAAAAAATAAAATATACTTAGTTTAACACTTAATAATTTTTTTATTTTATTTTTTATAAATTATATAAATAAAAAAATTAAATCAACACATTATTTATTATTTTTCCATAATAAAATATAAGCACGGGCAACTTTTATTTGTTTTTATTGCGAAATTTAGATTAACATAAAATAAAATACGTAAAAAATTATTTCTCGACCTTCTCGACTACCCAAGGGGTAGTAGACAAGTTTCTCCGACTCAACTGTCAAATTAATGTCAATTGAAGAGAAAAGTGGTCGTTTGTCGACTTTTGACATAAGGCCACGACAAAGAACAATGCGAGTCTACTAGTGTAAAAGTGCGAGCATGAGTATCTCGATCTCAACCCGACAAAAGTGACATTTGGGTGTAGACAAGCCATTGTTCTGTGAGTCGAGTCTTTTCTCGAGAGTGGTCATGCTACGCGTGCTGGTCGCACAGCGCTCCCTTCGCTCCAAAACATTCACGTAGTAGTTGCCTCTCTTTCTATCGCGTAGTTCTTATCTTTTCTGACGTATGAAATTTGTCCTTTCAGAGAACGCCGAGCGCTTCATACTCGCGCGCGGAGTGACAGAGCCAACTCTTTTTAACCGACTTAAAAACAATGAGGCGGTTCTCATTTGAAGTCGGTTAAAAACTGTCTCAAATGGATTGACTTACAATAAAATATAAAGATATCTCACCGAGCGCTCCCAAGCGATAGTTGAATGAAACTACGACCACATTGTAGAAGCCGGCGAGCATGTGCGCGGGGAACAAGTTCGATGCCCCGGAGGAGAACTGTCCTCCGTGGATGTACACCATCACAGGGTACTTCTGAGCGGTGGAACCGGCTTCCGTCTATGGACAAACGAGACCAAATTCTCATATAAGCATAAGATCCGCAGAAAGGATCACAAGCAGGTCGTCACATACGAAAGACGCAACTCGGCACTTTCATAGTAGAATCAAATAAGTAGGCCAACTCGCGCCTCGAGCGAGCGATAATAGCCTAAACACGTAGCCCACGTAGGGCTGTCGCTAGTTTATTCAATCGTCAAAAATGCATAGTCAATCTCTATACAAAACATTTTTTCCTCGTATGGTAAGCAAATACAAAGTTTTTCAATTATTTTTTGTACATAGATCAGAAACAGTCTACAATGTTTTTATTACATACGCCATGTTATGTGATTTGAAATTGATTTGAAAATTACGGTCGAAATAGGACTGAATCATGTATTTATTCAATTAAAATAAAATGATTATGAAATTGTATTTTTTACACTATTAATTTATTCCTTTTACTTTTTCATTTACCTACACTTATCAAAATAAAATTATAATCTTTAAATTCGGAAATTGAATATTTAGTCCGGTCGTGGGACATTAAATTTCATAAAAAAGTTTTGATAATACTAAAAGTTTTAATTTTTGGGGAGTGTATAGATTATGTGCATTGTGAGCTATTTTTGAAAAGTTAGAAGTTTTATGCCGGTGCTTTAGGTATAGTTTAGGTATTTCGTAATATTTCGTTTAACTTCATATATATAGAATTAAAGTTTGAAATGTTGATTGTTTCATAATAAGAAGTATGTTATCATCATGTTGTAAAAAAATTAGAAAGTTAATATATGCGTAACTGCGTAAATCACAAAATCACTCTTTTGTGTTCGAATAAAATTTTAAAATTTCTGAAATCTTATTTTAAGACTTTCAGTGGTTAGATATAGCTGTTGAACAAAGTTTAGAAAGTTAAGTGGTGTGCTTCTTTGATAAATTCATTTTTCTTTCGTAATATACGCAATAATGAATTAAAAATCGATCAGATCGCTCTTACATGACCTCTTCAATGCGCTTATATGCCACACAAAAAATTAGAAAAATACATACAGTGGATTTTGTTTAATTACAGATACATTGTTGTCGCTACAGGCCGCCCGCGCCGCGCCCTTACGCCGGCGCGGCGGCCAGCTACTATGCCCGCTCGCGCCATATGAATAAATTAATTAGGTGGCGATACTGGCGATTGATCTGTAACATTTCGGCGTAACGTAACATTACGGCTACTTAAGACGTGTCGACTCCTATCTGACCTATCTCTTATCCCGAAATGATATATTTTTATAATTCCACTAGCGGCCACCCGCGACTTCGTCTGCGTGGACAGTTTTTGCTATCCCTCGCGAACAATACTTTTTTCGGGATAAAACCCTATGTCCTTTTCTATACCCCTGGCAACGTGTATGTAAAATTTCATTGTAATCGATTCAGTAGTCATGACGTGAAGGCGTAAAAATTGTTTACAAAAAAAACTAAAAACCGACTTCAAAAAACCTACCTCTAAAAAGCAAGAAATAATATTCGTATAATAAAAATACGTCTATTGAAGTCGGGTGGGGCTGGAATACAAATTCCTTTTTTTTATTCTAAAAGCCCCACCCGACTTCAATAGACGTATTTTTATTATTACGAATATTATTTCTTGCTTTTTAGAGGTAGGTTTTTTGAAGTCGGTTTTTTGTTTTTTTTGTAAACAATTTTTTATTTTATTATTTTTAGTGTAGGTACCTTGTAGGTAAGGTATATTATATATGTATTCAATTCAATTCATTTATTTAGTAGTAAAGTAGAAAAATCGGCTTAGCGAAACGTAAGATAATCGCGGAGAAACATACTTAAATACGGGTCAAACTGAGAACCTCCTTTTTTAAGTCGGTTAAAAAACTACACTTAAGATATCCCTCTTCCAACAAAAAAATTATTATCTTATTCAGTTCATAAACAAAGAAGTAATACGACCAATCATCGAGGTAATTCACACAAAATCATACTATTTTCGTGCTTGTTTTCAAAATTACTTGAAAAGTACTGAACCGATTTCATAATTTAAAAAAATGGGACCAACTTGGGAGTGTACCTAATGTAATAACGTTTGAATCATTTCAATCGGTCTAGCCGTCTTCGAGTAATCGGTGGACATACACAAAAAAAAAACAAATATACAGACGAACATAGAACCTCCTCCTTTTTTGGAAGTCGGTTAAAAAAACAAACAAACGGACTTTGGCATTTATAATATTAGTAAGGATAGTGCAACTCTAACCTACCTAGCTCTAACTAACGTACCTACCTAATTTATACAACTGCCACATATATTATGTAGATAGACCCTAAAAGACGACAGTAATTTTATGAAATGAGCACAGTAGGTACATAGATAAATAAAACAAATTAGTAGGTTTAAACAATTTGATTAATACTTTTTCAAGTATATTTTTATTTTTATCAAGTACCTAGTTTTTACTAGGCAAGTTATGTTTGCTTTAGTCAGAGTCAGAGATTGGCCAATCAACTTTTAAGGCACTCCTTTCTTGTCCCCGCTCTATAAAAAATCATATTATTACATACAACTCGGTTTAAACCTTACATTTTTCTACATTAATCTAAAATTAGATGCATTTAGCAATGCGAGAACAACAGATTACAATATTTTTTCCTTTGAACATTTTATAGCTAGTATCTCAGGAGAACAAAATCGCTCCCCATACAAAGAATCTGTGTTACCTGGCATAGCCGGTCAAAGCAAATCATGTCAAATCTTCAAAATATTGTATCAGAATACCCAATATTTTATACATATTTAAGTTCTATATTGAATAATCCTTTATTTACAATACATAGTTTTAGTAATTTTGCTTAAACAATATTTAATTAATAATTGCGAAGGTTTGTCCCCAACAATGTCTAAAAAATCAGGGCTCCTGCGTGACCATTAATAATTGGTGATGGTATTAGCATGAAGGTCCTATCTAGCGTCGTTAGTATTGCCCCTTGTCTAACTTTAATTCTTGTTTTGTCATTCAATGTCTTTCTAGCGATAGCTCTCGAGGAGTGTGTGTGGGTCTATTGTTGTTCTGCTGTGTTACGTCGGAAATCACGATAAGTTCATGGATTATTTTATTATTATTACGTTAAGATATTAACTTAATTATCGGAATTTAAGATCAAGTTGAAATAGTTGTTCGATATGCAATGATTACTTACTTATTTGTACTTTTATCAATGTTTTCCATCGCGTTACACCGGTAACACTAGAGAAATATCTGGTAACACCAGAGAATTTATGTACTGTACGTATATATATATAATCAACCGATTACTTCACTGTAGTGAAGTAAATTAATAGTTGGTTTTACATTTACAATTTACATTTACACTCATTATCATCATCTTATCTTCTGTGTAAAAAACCTCCTCCAAGAATCTCCACAACAATCGGTCCTGCGTTGCCCGTGTAGCAGCACCTACCTATACGCCGCTCATTACCATACCAACACACGATTGCAACAAGATTCATCACCGTGTGACTAGATGGCGCTAATGTCGAATAAACACAAAGATTAGTAAGGAATAGCGTCTCGTAGTATGGAGAATAATTATGGAGAAACCTAAATCTCGCTAACGACGTTTAGTCAGCGACGCAGCATAATATACAACTGCCAACCATCATCGGTTGGACTAATACCACCAAGCCCGGAGGAAGATTTTCCATTTGGCGTTCCTCCTAGTGGTCACCTCTCTCCATACCTACCGTACCTACTTCATTCACTACACTGGTGACCCCAACGGAGCACATCAAGCACCTTCAGCAAGCAACGCAGCGCAGCCATCACTCCCCATACCTTATCCCAGCATCCGCAGCAGTCACACTGCAAGCAGAAGCACAGCAAGCCAGGCCTTCAAGGTTCCATCGCAGCATCATTGACGACGCTTTCTTGGACCTTCGGCAACTCTCGACGGCATTATCCCGACCTGGTCTTCGCAGCCCACTACTGGAGCATCACTGGGCCCTCACTCCGGCGTGGCAGCTCTGCGCACCACACCAGCAGCTCGGACCCACCGTCACTCAACGGAAGTGTCCGATCTACCCAGTTTTGTATTCTTATCCTCATAGTTCATGAACACCAACTCTTAGCAGATACTCTTCGGTGCTCTGTGCAACCTGGAGCTCAATCGCGGTAATTCTGAACGATAAAACAAAAAGGTAACGTAACGTTGTCATTTAGGTTATATTTAGGTACCTAAAAATCTTTGGTTTAGCTTCATAATTTTCACTTAAATTGTCCTAGATTGTAATCCTAGACTCCTTAGGCAGAGTATTCAACAACAAAACTAAAGCGAGTATTTTTCTGTAAACAAAACTGAAACGGTAACAATTTAGTTTTGGTTTTATCGTTGAAAATTAGCGCGATTAGGCCCCTGGTCATGGTCTAATGGTGCCTGCTTGGGAACCGGCTTGTTTGGAAGGTGAAGTCATCGAATCTGCGAGGGAATAGAAATTCCCGATCTCCTTCAGACTTATTATTTAACTCTATCATGTTCATCTCATTCCCACACTTTGGGGAGCACTACTGAGATATTAAAACATTATTTCCCAGTATTTGTCTATAACTGTCTATACAGTCTTGACTATAAGAATTACATCATTGGCAAAATGAAGGCCTCCTAGGTGCTCGCCATTGATGCTGATGCCGAATTAATTCCAGTCCAGAAACCTAAAAAGATACATTACGGCTCCTTGTCTTGTTGTTATCTCGCTGCAGTTTGATGAGGTTTGAGCTCTGATTTTAAAATAGAATCAAATATCAATATAGTCGAGTTTTCAGCAATTTTAAAAATACACCATGTGCCCAGTCATTAAGTGCACAAATGAAAAGACGTGAAATTAAGCTCAAACTTATCGTTAAAAAAATAATACGATGTTTTTTATAAAGGTTACAGGTAGGTTTTGCCGAAAAAATCACTTAAATTGTAAAAAAAAAAACATTTTCATACATGGGACATAGCGACAATTTGTTATGTTAAATTGTGTTTTCGCTATGTTCCTGTTATGATTTGTGATCTGGTTAAGTTAATATAACTTCGTGTCTAGTTTTATAGCTTAGATTAATTGATGAATCACTACATATTATAAAACAAAGTCCCTCGCCGCGTCTGTCTGTCTGTTCGCGATAAACTCAAAACTATAAAAACGGATTTTCATGCGGCGTTTTCACTAAATGATGGAATGATTCCTGAGGAAGGTTTAAGTGTATTATAAGTTGAGGTTTTATAGAAATTGGTAGAAATATCACGATGATTGTTGAAGAGGTCGGCAAAAATTAAGCCGACTGGAAGCTTGCATTGAAAACGCTGCTCTAACCTTTAGAGCTATAACAAAATAATTTATGATGAAATTATTCCTATTTTATAGATCTACAAAAAAGTCCGTGATGGTATATATCTATCTTTTAAAAATAACTAACTATACCAATTATATCTTCCTAAAAAAATTATCAAGTTCAACGCGGTAATTTGGAAAGCTATTTAGAAGGATAAAGTACTAATCCTTATCAAATTAAATACGTTAGTTACCTTAAGCATTTTATGCACATTATTTTAGCCTTTAACACCATACCATTTTTTTTTTTTTTTTTTTTTTAAATTTATTTATTACTGAAAAACATAGAAAAAATAATACATTTAACTTTCGCCAAACTGCATAACAGTTTGTCGGCGAAATATAAAACTATGCTCTAGTTCTTAACAAAAGACATACAAAATAGGTGTTTGGAGTTAATTTAAAGTAACCTAACAAGAAACATTAAACAGAGTGCATACAGATTAGCTACTTCAAATTTAAATGAATATCGTAGGAGTCGTCGCAAAAAATTAACACGCGCAAATATAAATCAAACGCGTCTCTTATACCGACAACGGGACGGGACGAACGGGAGAGAAAAAGACTTTAGAGCAAATGGAGGTGAGGACTGTTAGGTATTATTTTTTTATCTTTTTGAGTGTTGTTGGAAGGTTGCATTTAGCAAAAAAAGAAGGAACCGAAGCGAAGCAAGGACAGGGGCCTTACTATGAGCTCTTATAGCAGGACTTATATTGAACGGCATTACTTTTTCGTACCATGATCTCAACTGTTAGTATGAAAGCAGGCCTTAAGCAGTCTTTTTTACAGCCTGCTTTTGAACTGAATGGTTTCTTATTTGCTGATGGTAAGCCCCCAGGTCGCTAGTTATAATATAATATTCTCAAATTCTTTATTTTTCTCCGGAGTTACTATTTACTATATATTATTCTCTAGTGTTACCCTGGTGTCCCCCTTGTAAACAATACAGTGAACGTAATTATAAAGAAAAGAAAAGTACTGCCTGACATAGAAGTAAGTTTCAAGTGGCTGTTTAATATCAAATTATTTTAAAGTTTAAGAAAGAAGAAGAAAAATCATTTATTGACCGCAAAACAAAAGAAAACAATGTACCTACACAAACTTAGGACTAATTACAGTGCGGCCAACTAGGCCCCAACCTCAGCAATGCTACAGAGGCAAACCTGAGTATGCCACTGCAACGCTGGTATTCTGGAGGAGCCTACTTGGTGACGACAGCGAACAGACAAACAAAAATTATAATTTAATAACAATTCAGAAGACAATAGACAATAATTTTAACGAAGTAATAGATAAATATTAACGAGCATCGATTCTATCATCACCAACACAAACAAAATAAAAATATTATTTAAGAGGAATAAAAATTAAAAAAACTTCATGGCTGTATGGAATTAGGTCTCCTTGCCTCTTCCATGACAGTTTGATATACATAGTAATAAAAAGAAATATATATAAAAGAGCTGTTTGGTCAGACAAATCGAAGTACCCTTTGGTTGATTTGATATTTTTCGTTTTGATTTTATTTACGAAGAGATTATTTTATTTGGTTAATATGGCAAAAATACATCATTTCAAACAATTAAAAAAGAAAAAGAAATCGCAACCTACATTACATACAAAGTGCAACTACAGAATAGTGTGATATGAAATGAAATGAAATGAGTTTATTTGACATTTTACAATATAATACAACCTCGGAACCACAAAACAAACAAACAACAATAACAAAACAACATTCAAGCAAATTGTATGGTGACAAAATAATATATGGGTGACAAATACAATAAATTAAAACAGGTGTCCGCCTCAAGGCGACACACACAACCCCCAAGGCTGGAACGCAACCCGGCTCCTATCGTGAAAAACCCCGAAGTGAGTCTTGTTTTTGCAACGTGGTGAGATATTTCTTAAGGTGGTTCCTGAATGTTTTAACCGCTTTCAGGTTACGTAACGGCGGTGTAATATCGTTCCAGCACTTCGAGGCGGCGAATTTAAAAGAACCGCGGAACGCCATTGTCCCGTGCTTTGGAATTGCGAAAATGTTAGTATTTTTTCTCTTTGGGAACCTGCTCAAGTCACCAAACCATACCAATTTTTCATAAAGATAGCACGGCCTTCCCGTATCTAATATACCAAACAAGAGAGTGGCGAGATGAAGTCTCCTGCGCGCTTCCATTTTCATCATGTTTGCAGAGTCCAGAAAGGGAGTCGCATGCGATCGGGGTGGTACATGAAAACAGAAACGCGCACAAGCGTTCTGCACCCGCTGGAGAAGCTTACTCGTCTTGGACATCAAACACGGCCCATAAACAATGTCACAGTAATTTAGTTTTGACAAAATCAGTGCCTCGCACAGTGTGACCCTCAGTTCCTCACCCAAATAAGGTCTTATTTTGAACAGTAACTTAAGTCTATAAAAACAATTGCGTGAACACTCAGCGACATGGTTTTCAAAAGTTAGGTGTTCGTCCAAAGATCTTATGTTATAATCATCCCTAGTTTGCATCATACATTTGATAGAATCAGTGATCCAGAGGTGCGGTGGATGTTTGAATTTTTGCACCTTGGTTGGAGCATGCAAATCAAATAATGTAATGAGACAAGCCGTAAAGGATTCTGCAAGCTCATTGATGTTATCAAGTTTATGAAAATCATCCCAATTGATCGCATCAAGATCCCGATTTAATTGGTTCACCATTTTTTAGTGGCCTATATGTCACCCATCGTGGGCATATTTTGTCTTTCTTGACCATAAATTCAGCTAATATCATTCCATGACCACGTTCAGAGATGTGTTTAACAGTGACATTTAGAGCCCGAGTATCCGTGCATATTACATCAATTAAGCTGTAACTGTGATCGGTAAAATGTGTGGGTTCCTTAACTATTTGTTTTAAGTTGACACAGCTAAGAAACTGCATAAATTGTTTGTATTTACCAGTACTAACATCAAGCAGATTTATGTTGAAATCACCCAGCAGGATCAACACATCGTAGTTTCTGAAAGAGGCAATGGAATCCGCAATATCGTCCAAAAATACACCCGGGTCCTGCCATTGTGGCCTATAGGCGGTACCGATTATTACCAGCTGATTGTTAGTGCGAAAACTAACAATCAGTTACTAATCAACTCCACTGCGTTACTTTATGTCAAAGTAACGCAGTGGAGTTAAAATAATGTCAATCTTAAGAAACTATTACTTACTACATAGATACATTATTTGAATAGGATACTTTCTTGTTGTATTACTTAAATACTTAATGTACAGATTTTCTTTGAAGTATCATTTTAATTCACAAAAAAAAACTCAACAGTAACAGAGGGGAAATTTTTACGACGATCCTTTGTTATTCTCAAAAATCTCAAAAACTAAACGTCAAACATCGTGGCCACCTTTAAAACCTAAATTTTAGATAAATGATACAAACTATAATCGAATCTATACCTTTGCTGAATGCCGTCGTACCGGGCCAAGATGAAGACGGTTTCCTCGAGGTTCGGAACAAAAAGCGACGTCGTCAGCGAGAGAGCAAGAACCACCATGGCACCGCACCGACAGGGCCCAACTTCCTGCTGCGAGCTGCCATACCGACCACGGCCGTGTACCTCTCCCGCCTGCACCATACCACCACAGTGCAGGACGTGATCGAGTACATAAAGAGGAAATCCAACTTATGTTTGAGAGTTCAGCCACTGGAGTCGCGCCATAATACCAATTTTAAGGCGTTTGTGGTGCGCATCCCGACAGCAAGGCTGGACCTCTTCGTGAAGGAGGACTTTTGGCCGCAGGGCGTGGTGTACAGGCGCTTCAGAGGGACGCTGCCTTGTGCCACCGATTCGACACACAAAGTTATTTACTAACAACATTGTTTTATAAATTATATATATTTCGTTTTTAAGGTATATATGTATCTATGGGCCATCGATGCCTGAATATAAATAAATAAATTAAATTAAAAAAATAAAATATAAATTCTTGTAAATTCGATTAAATTTAATTTTGTTTTTCTGTTTCAAAATGCTCTGAAAGGAGTGCCTCAAAAGTTGATTCGCCCAACTAACTTAGAAATACAATTATGCTCAGCTCATTTAGTAGGTAGGTAGATTTATTTTATTTTATAAGTATTCTGTGTTATTTCATTGTATATTCATCGACATACATAACGGATGTTTTCTATGATATCGGCATCGGTAAGAACGACTAGCGAGCTACGCGACATAGTCGCGTAGCTAGAGAAAAATTACCTTCGATAATACTAAAAGTTTTCGTTTTTGCTGAGTGTATAGATTATGTGCATTGTGAGCTATTTTTGAAAAGTTAGAAGTTTTATGCCGGTGCTTTAGGTATAGTTTAGGTATTTCGTAATATTTCGTTTAACTTCATCTAAATAGAATTAAAGTTTGAAATGTTGATTGTTTCATAATAAGAACTATGTTATCATCATGTTGTAAAAAAATTAGAAAGTTAATATATGTGTAACTGCGTAAATCACAAAATTACTCTTTTGTGTCCGAATAAAATTTTAAAGTTTCTGAAATCTTATTTTAAGACTTTCAGTGGTTAGATATAGCTGTTGAACAAAGTTTAGAAAGTTAAGTGGTGTGCTTCTTTGATATTTTCATTTTTCCTTTATAACATACGGAATAATGAATAAAAATTGATAAGATCGCTCTAACATGACCTTTTCAATGCACTTATATACTACACAAAAAATTAGAAACATACATAATGTGGATTTTGTTTAATTACGGATAAATTATTGCGCTTAAATACGAATTATGCGGGACGCGCGAGCGGGTCCATGCAGGGCCCGCCGACTGCCACGCGCCGCGCGGGCAGCCGAGGGGCCACAAACTATAAGCTACTCTCGCCGCACGGCAATAAAGTACAATTTCAAATTGCACAGCGCTGCGTGCCTGATATTATATATAAGCACCTACGAAGCGCCTCTCTTTCTGTCGCGTAACTCGCTAGTCGTTCTTACCGATGCCGATATCATAGAAAACATCCGTTATGTATGTCGATGAATATACAATGAAATAACACAGAATACTTATAAAATAAAATAAATCTACCTACCTACTAAATGAGCTGAGCATAATTGTATTTCTAAGTTAGTTGGGCGAATCAACTTTTGAGGCACTCCTTTCAGAGCATTTTGAAACAGAAAAACAAAATTAAATTTAATCGAATTTACAAGAATTTATATTTTATTTTTTTAATTTAATTTATTTATTTATATTCAGGCATCGATGGCCCATAGATATATACCTTAAAAACGAAATATATATAATTTATAAAACAATGTTGTTAGTAAATAACTTAAAACATATGTTAGTAAAAAAATCAAGTACCTAGACACTTTGTGTGTCGAATCGGTGGCACAACGGCACAAGGCAGCGTCCCTCTGAAGCGCCTGTACACCACGCCCTGCGGCCAGAAGTCCTCCTTCACGAAGAGATCCAGCCTTGCTGTCGGGATGCGCTCCACAAACGCCTTAAAATTGGTATTATGGCGCGACTCCAGTGGCTGAACTCTCAAACAAAAGTTGGATTTCTTCTTTATGTACTCGATCACGTCCTGCACTGTGGTGGTATGGTGCAGGCGGGAGAGGTACACGGCCGTGGTCGGTATGGCAGCTCGCAGCAGGAAGTTGGGCCCTGTCGGTGCGGTGCCATGGTGGTTCTTGCTCTCTCGCTGACGACGTCGCTTTTTGTTCCGAACCTCGAGGAAACCGTCTTCATCTTGGCCCGGTACGACGGCATTCAGCAAAGGTATAAATTCGATTATAGTTTGTATCATTTATCTAAAATTTAGGTTTTAAAGGTGGCCACGATGTGTGACGTTTAGTTTTTGAGATTTTTGAGAATAACAAAGGATCGTCGTAAAAATTTCATTGTACATTAAGTATTTAAGTAATACAACAAGAAAGTATCCTATTCAAATAATGTATCTATGTAGTAAGTAATAGTTTCTTAAGATTGACATTATTTTAACTCCACTGCGTTACTTTGACATAAAGTAACGCAGTGGAGTTGATTAGTAACTGATTGTTAGTTTTCGCACTAACAATCAGCGGGTAATAATCGGTACCGCTTATAGGCCACAATGGCAGGACCCGGGTGTATTTTTGGACGATATTGCGGATTCCATTGCCTCTTTCAGAAACTACGATGTGTTGATCCTGCTGGGTGATTTCAACATAAATCTGCTTGATGTTAGTACTGGTAAATACAAACAATTTATGCAGTTTCTTAGCTGTGTCAACTTAAAACAAATAGTTAAGGAACCCACACATTTTACCGATCACAGTTACAGCTTAATTGATGTAATATGCACGGATACTCGGGCTCTAAATGTCACTGTTAAACACATCTCTGAACGTGGTCATGGAATGATATTAGCTAAATTTATGGTCAAGAAAGACAAAATATGCCCACTATGGGTGACATATAGGCCACTAAAAAATGGTGAACCAATTAAATCGGGATCTTGATGCGATCAATTGGGATGATTTTCATAAACTTGATAACATCAATGAGCTTGCAGAATCCTTTACGGCTTGTCTCATTACATTATTTGATTTGCATGCTCCAACCAAGGTGCAAAAATTCAAACATCCACCGCACCTCTGGATCACTGATTCTATCAAATGTATGATGCAAACTAGGGATGATTATAACATAAGATCTTTGGACGAACACCTAACTTTTGAAAACCATGTCGCTGAGTGTTCACGCAATTGTTTTTATAGACTTAAGTTACTGTTCAAAATAAGACCTTATTTGGGTGAGGAACTGAGGGTCACACTGTGCGAGGCACTGATTTTGTCAAAACTAAATTACTGTGACATTGTTTATGGGCCGTGTTTGATGTCCAAGACGAGTAAGCTTATCCAGCGGGTGCAGAACGCTTGTGCGCGTTTCTGTTTTCATGTACCACCCCGATCGCATGTGACTCCCTTTCTGGACTCTGCAAACATGATGAAAATGGAAGCGCGCAGGAGACTTCATCTCGCCACTCTCTTGTTTGGTATATTAGATACGGGAAGGCCGTGCTATCTTTATGAAAAATTGGTATGGTTTGGTGACTTGAGCAGGTTCCCAAAGAGAAAAAATACTAACATTTTCGCAATTCCAAAGCACGGGACAATGGCGTTCCGCGGTTCTTTTAAATTCGCCGCCTCGAAGTGCTGGAACGATATTCCACCGCCGTTACATAACCTGAAAGCGGTTAAAACATTCAGGAACCACCTTAAGAAATATCTCACCACGTTGCAAAAACAAGACTCACTTCGGGGTTTTTCACGATAGGAGCCGGGTTGCGTTCCAGCCTTGGGGGTTGTGTGTGTCGCCTTGAGGCGGACACCTGTTTTAATTTATTGTATTTGTCACCCATATATTATTTTGTCACCATACAATTTGCTTGAATGTTGTTTTGTTATTGTTGTTTGTTTGTTTTGTGGTTCCGAGGTTGTATTATATTGTAAAATGTCAAATAAACTCATTTCATTTCATTTCATATCACACTATTCTGTAGTTGCACTTTGTATGTAATGTAGGTTGCGATTTCTTTTTCTTTTTTTAATTGTTTGAAATGATGTATTTTTGCCATATTAACCAAATAAAATAATCTCTTCGTAAATAAAATCAAAACGAAAAATATCAAATCAACCAAAGAGTACTTCGATTTGTCTGACCAAACAGCTCTTTTATATATATTTCTTTTTATTACTATATATGTCAAACTGTCATGGAAGAGGCAAGGAGACCTAATTCCATACAGCCATGAAGTTTTTTTAATTTTTATTCCTCTTAAATAATATTTTTATTTTGTTTGTGTTGGTGATGATAGAATCGATGCTCGTTAATATTTATCTATTACTTCGTTAAAATTATTGTCTATTTTCTTCTGAATTGTTATTAAATTATAATTTTTGTTTGTCTGTTCGCTGTCGTCACCAAGTAGGCTCCTCCAGAATACCAGCGTTGCAGTGGCATACTCAGGTTTGCCTCTGTAGCATTGCTGAGGTTGGGGCCTAGTTGGCCGCACTGTAATTAGTCCTAAGTTTGTGTAGGTACATTGTTTTCTTTTGTTTTGCGGTCAATAAATGATTTTTCTTCTTCTTTCTTAAACTTTAAAATAATTTGATATTAAACAGCCACTTGAAACTTATTTTTATGTCAGGCAGTACTTTTCTTTTCTTTATAATTACGTTCACTGTATTGTTTACAAGGGGGACACCAGGGTAACACTAGAGAATAATATTTAGTAACTAGTAACTCCGGAGAAAAAGAAAGAATTTGAGAATATTATATTGTAACTAGCGACCTGTCCTTGCTTCGCTTCGGTTCCTTCTTTTTTTGCTAAATGCAACCTTCCAACAACACCCAAAAAGATAAAAAAATAATACCTAACAGTCCTCACCTCCATTTGCTCTAAAGTCTTTTTCTCTCCCGTTCGTCCCGTCCCGTTGTCGGTATAAGAGACGCGTTTGATTTATATTTGCGCGTGTTAATTTTTTGCGACGACTCCTACGATATTCATTTAAATGGTATGGTGTTAAAGGCTAAAATAATGTGCATAAAATGCTTAAGGTAACTAACGTATTTAATTTGATAAGGATTAGTACTTTATCCTTCTAAATAGCTTTCCAAATTACCGCGTTGAACTTGATAATTTTTTTAGGAAGATATAATTGGTATAGTTAGTTATTTTTAAAAGATAGATATATACCATCACGGACTTTTTTGTAGATCTAAAAAATAGGAATAATTTCATCATAAATTATTTTGTTATAGCTCTAAAGGTTAGAGCAGCGTTTTCAATGCAAGCTCCCAGTCGGCTTAATTTTTGCCGACCTCTTCAACAATCATCGTGATATTTCTACCAATTTCTATAAAACCTCAACTTATAATACACTTAAACCTTCCTCAGGAATCATTCCATCATTTAGTGAAAACGCCGCATGAAAATCCGTTTTTATAGTTTTTGAGTTTATCGCGAACAGACAGACAGACGCGGCGAGGGACTTTGTTTTATAATATGTAGTGATTCATCAATTAATCTAAGCTATAAAACTAGACACGAAGTTATATTAACTTAACCAGATCACAAATAGGAGCGAAAACACAATTTAACATAACATATTGTCGCTATGTCCCATGTTTGAAAATGTATTTTTTTTTACAATTTAAGTGATTTTTTCGGCAAAACCTACCTGTAACCTTTATAAAAAACATCGTATTATTTTTTTAACGATAAGTTTGAGCTTAATTTCACGTCTTTTCATTTGTGCACTTAATGACTGGGCACATGGTATATTTTTAAAATTGCTGAAAACTCGACTATATTGATATTTGATTCTATTTTAAAATCAGAGCTCAAACCTCATCAAACTGCAGCGAGATAACAACAAGACAAGGAGCCGTAATGTATCATTTTAGGTTTCTGGACTGGAATTAATTCGGCATCAGCATCAATGGCGAGCACCTAGAAGGCCTTCATTTTGCTAATGATGTAATTCTTATAGTCAAGACCTTAAAATACTGGGAAATAATGTTTTAATATCTCAGTAGTGCTCCCCAAAGTGTGGGAATGAGATGAACATGATAGAGTTAAATAATAAGTCTGAAGGAGATCGGGAATTTCTATTCCCTCGCAGATTCGATGACTTCACCTTCCAAACAAGCCGGTTCCCAAGCAGGCACCATAAGACCATGACCAGGGGCCTAATCGCGCTAATTTTCAACGATAAAACCAAAACTAAATTGTTACCGTTTCAGTTTCGTTTACAGAAAAATACTCGCTTTAGTTTTGTTGTTGAATACTCTGCCTAAGGAGTCTAGGATTACAATCTAGGACAATTTAAGTGAAAATTATGAAGCTAAACCAAAGATTTTTAGGTACCTAAATATAACCGAAGTGACAACGTTACGTTACGTTTTTGTTTTATGGTTCAGAATTACCGCGATTGAGCTCCAGGTTGCACAGAGCACCGAAGAGTATCTGCTAAGAGTTGGTGTTCATGAACTATGAGGATAAGAATACAAAACTGGGTAGATCGGACACTTCCGTTGAGTGACGGTGGGTCCGAGCTGCTGGTGTGGTGCGCAGAGCTGCCACGCCGGAGTGAGGGCCCAGTGATGCTCCAGTAGTGGGCTGCGAAGACCAGGTCGGGATAATGCCGTCGAGAGTTGCCGAAGGTCCAAGAAAGCGTCGTCAATGATGCTGCGATGGAACCTTGAAGGCCTGGCTTGCTGTGCTTCTGCTTGCAGTGTGACTGCTGCGGATGCTGGGATAAGGTATGGGGAGTGATGGCTGCGCTGCGTTGCTTGCTGAAGGTGCTTGATGTGCTCCGTTGGGGTCACCAGTGTAGTGAATGAAGTAGGTATGGTAGGTATGGAGAGAGGTGACCACTAGTAGGAACGCCAAATGGAAGATCTTTCTCCGGGCTTGGTGGTATTAGTCCAACCGATGATGGTTGGCAGTTGTATATTATGCTGCGTCGCTGACTAAACGTCGTTAGCGAGATTTAGGTTTCTCCATAATTATTCTCCATACTACGAGACGCTATTCCTTACTAATCTTTGTGTTTATTCGACATTAGCGCCATCTAGTCACACGGTGATGAATCTTGTTGCAATCGTGTGTTGGTATGGTAATGAGCGGCGTATAGGTAGGTGCTGCTACACGGGCAACGCAGGACCGATTGTTGTGGAGATTCTTGGAGGAGGTTTTTTACACAGAAGATAAGATGATGATAATGAGTGTAAATGTAAATTGTAAATGTAAAACCAACCATTAATTTACTTCACTACAGTGAAGTAATCGGTTGATTATATTATATATATACGTACAGTACATAAATTCTCTGGTGTTACCAGATATTTCTCTAGTGTTACCGGTAACGCGATGGAAAACATTGATAAAAGTACAAATAAGTAAGTAATCATTGCATATCGAACAACTATTTCAACTTGATCTTAAATTCCGATATTAAAGTTAATATCTTAACGTAATAATAATAAAATAATCCATGAACTTATCGTGATTTCCGACGTAACACAGCAGAACAACAATAGACCCACACACACACTCCTCGAGAGCTATCGCTAGAAAGACATTGAATGACAAAACAAGAATTAAAGTTAGACAAGGGGCAATACTAACGACGCTAGATAGGACCTTCATGCTAATACCATCACCAATTATTAATGGTCATGCAGGAGCCCTGATTTTTTAGACATTGTTGGGGACAAACCTTCGCAAATATTAATTAAATATTGTTTAAGCAAAATTACTAAAACTATGTATTGTAAATAAAGGATTATTCAATATAGAACTTAAATATGTATAAAATATTGGGTATTCTGATACAATATTTTGAAGATTTGACATGATTTGCTTTGACCGGCTATGCCAGGTAACACAGATTCTTTGTATGGGGAGCGATTTTGTTCTCCTGAGATACTAGCTATAAAATGTTCGAAGGAAAAAATATTGTAATCTGTTGTTCTCGCATTGCTAAATGCATCTAATTTTATATTAATGTAGAAAAATGTAAGGTTTAAACCGAGTTGTATATAATAATATGATTTTTTATAGAGCGGGGACAAGAAAGGAGCCTTAAAAGTTGAAAGGAGCCTTAAGAGTCTGACTAAAGCAAACATAACTTGCCTAGTAAAAACTAGGTACTTGATAAAAATAAAAATATACTTGAAAAAGTATTAATCAAATTGTTTAAACCTACTAATTTGTTTTATTTATCTATGTACCTACTGTGCTCATTTCATAAAATTACTGTCGTCTTTTAGGGCCTATCTACATAATATATGTGGCAGTTGTATAAATTAGGTAGGTACGTTAGTTAGAGCTAGGTAGGTTAGAGTTGCACTATCCTTACTAATATTAAAAATGCCAAAGTCCGTTCGTTTGTTTTTTTAACCGACTTCCAAAAAAGGAGGAGGTTCTATGTTCGTCTGTATATTTGTTTGTTTTTTTTTTTTTTTGTGTATGTCCACCGATTACTCGAAGACGGCTGGACCGATTGAAATGATTCAAACGTTATTACATTAGGTACACTCCCAAGTTAGTCCCATTTTTTTAAATTATGAAATCGGTTTAGTACTTTTCAAGTAATTTTGAAAACAAGCACGAAAATAGTATGATTTTGTGTGAATTACCTCGATGATTGGTCGTATTACTTCTTTGTTTATGAACTGAATAAGATAATAATTTTTTTGTTGGAAGAGGGATATCTTAAGTGTAGTTTTTTAACCGACTTAAAAAAGGAGGTTCTCAGTTTGACCCGTATTTAAGTATGTTTCTCCGCGATTATCTTACGTTTCGCTAAGCCGATTTTTCTACTTTAGTACTAAATAAATGAGTTGAATTGAATTGAATTTAATTGAATACATATATAATATACCTTACCTGCAAGGTACCTACACTAAAAATAATAAAATAAAAAATTGTTTACAAAAAAAACAAAAAACCGACTTCAAAAAACCTACCTCTAAAAAGCAAGAAATAATATTCGTAATAATAAAAATACGTCTATTGAAGTCGGGTGGGGCTTTTAGAATAAAAAAAAGGAATTTGTATTCCAGCCCCACCCGACTTCAATAGACGTATTTTTATTATTACGAATATTATTTCTTGCTTTTTAGAGGTAGGTTTTTGAAGTCGGTTTTTAGTTTTTTTTGTAAACAATTTTTACGCCTTCACGTCATGACTACTGAATCGATTACAATGAAATTTTACATACACGTTGCCAGGGGTATAGAAAAGGACATAGGGTTTTATTACGAAAAAAGTATTGTTCGCGAGGGATAGCAAAAACTGTCCACGCAGACGAAGTCGCGGGTGGCCGCTAGTGGAATTATAAAAATATATCATTTCGGGATAAGAGATAGGTCAGATAGGAGTCGACACGTCTTAAGTAGCCGTAATGTTACGTTACGCCGAAATGTTACAGATCAATCGCCAGTATCGCCACCTAATTAATTTATTCATATGGCGCGAGCGGGCATAGTAGCTGGCCGCCGCGCCGGCGTAACGGCGCGGCGCGGGCGGCCTGTAGCGACAACAATGTATCTGTAATTAAACAAAATCCACTGTATGTATTTTTCTAATTTTTTGTGTGGCATATAAGCGCATTGAAGAGGTCATGTAAGAGCGATCTGATCGATTTTTAATTCATTATTGCGTATATTACGAAAGAAAAATGAATTTATCAAAGAAGCACACCACTTAACTTTCTAAACTTTGTTCAACAGCTATATCTAACCACTGAAAGTCTTAAAATAAGATTTCAGAAATTTTAAAATTTTATTCGAACACAAAAGAGTGATTTTGTGATTTACGCAGTTACGCATATATTAACTTTCTAATTTTTTTACAACATGATGATAACATACTTCTTATTATGAAACAATCAACATTTCAAACTTTAATTCTATATATATGAAGTTAAACGAAATATAACGAAATATTACGAAATACCTAAACTATACCTAAAGCACCGGCATAAAACTTCTAACTTTTCAAAAATAGCTCACAATGCACATAATCTATACACTCCCCAAAAATTAAAACTTTTAGTATTATCAAAACTTTTTTATGAAATTTAATGTCCCACGACCGGACTAACAGAAAGAGAGGCGCTTCGTAGGTGCTTATATATAATATCAGGCACGCAGCGCTGTGCAATTTGAAATTGTACTTTATTGCCGTGCGGCGAGAGTAGCTTATAGTTTGTGGCCCCTCGCCTGCCCGCACGGCGCGTGGCAGTCGGCGGGCCCTGCATGGACCCGCTCGCGCGTCCCGCAGAATTCGTATTTAAGCGCAATAATTTATCCGTAATTAAACAAAATCCACATTATGTATGTTTCTAATTTTTTGTGTAGTATATAAGTGCATTGAAAAGGTCATGTTAGAGCGATCTTATCAATTTTTATTCATTATTCCGTATGTTATAAAGGAAAAATGAAAATATCAAAGAAGCACACCACTTAACTTTCTAAACTTTGTTCAACAGCTATATCTAACCACTGAAAGTCTTAAAATAAGATTTCAGAAACTTTAAAATTTTATTCGGACACAAAAGAGTAATTTTGTGATTTACGCAGTTACACATATATTAACTTTCTAATTTTTTTACAACATGATGATAACATAGTTCTTATTATGAAACAATCAATATTTCAAACTTTAATTCTATATATATGAAGTTAAACGAAATATTACGAAATACCTAAACTATACCTAAAGCACCGGCATAAAACTTCTAACTTTTCAAAAATAGCTCACAATGCACATAATCTATACACTCAGCAAAAACGAAAACTTTTAGTATTATCGAAGGTAATTTTTCTCTAGCTACGCGACTAATTTTACAATAACCTCAAATAATTGACATTAAAATACTTTTTCCTGTAGGAATTTGTGATTTTTTAAACAAAATTACACAATTGTTACTTACAGGAAAAACGGCTGTTTCGACAAGTACAAAATGCCTTATTAAGTATTTAAAGTTTAATATGTAAAATAAATCCTCATTCTAACAATTTTTTTTTCCAAAAACATCTTCGTAAAGCATGGTAGGTACACGTACAAATTATCACGAGCGGCAGCGCAGCGGCGCGGCGCGGAGCGTGCGTGAGCGCGGGCGGGATCACGTACGGCGCAGCCACGACTGGCGCATCTTTATCATCTATAAATGTTGTCAGTGTGTGCGTGCGACGCTCATACGTACGGGCCGCGCTCACATACAAACCGCGTTCGGGCGTATAATGAGTAAGACGACAATATATAAACGCACTTTAGAAATAATGTTTCACACATTAAAATGTTTAGCTATAAAATTAATTGAATGAACTTTAAAAATAATGGTTTGCACTATAAATATGCTTAGCTTTAAAATTAATTGAATCGTCTATAAAAATAATGGTTTCCACTATAAATATGCTTAGCTTTAAAAATAATTGAATAAACCATAAAAATAATGATTTCCACTGTAAATATGCTTAGCTTTAGAATTAATACTTTGCACTATACAATTTAATTTTATAACTTTAGTCAAGCTTTAGTACTTGTGTAGTGATGTGTACGTAAGTAGTGGATAATTAATTACTCGCTAAGTAGGCACATAAATAATGTATATAGAAAATTCACACGTACCGATTGAAGCTAAGGTTCTATTACAAACTTCAACCTCAAGAGCAAAAATTGGACACTTTTGCCTACCACAACAAACTATATTTTACTGAGGTTATTATTTGTAAATAAACTATAGAACCTTAGCTTCAATCGGTACGTGTGAATTTTCTATATACATTATGTACCTACTTAGCGAGCAATTAATTATCCACTACTTACGTACACATATCACTACACAAGTACTAAAGCTTGACTAAAGTTATAAAATTAAATTGTATAGTGCAAAGTATTAATTCTAAAGCTAAGCATATTTACAGTGGAAATCATTATTTTTATGGTTTATTTAATTATTTTTAACTACTCGTGCGTGTTCTTTCGATTTCAATATAGTTAAAGTGCAAACCATTATTTTTGTAGGTATTTTAATTAAGTTGTTTATGACATTATTACTTTAGAGCAGGGATGCACAGACTTATTGAGACCATGTGCCACTTGGGCAAATGATGAACTAATGACGGGCCACCAGCACAAATTAAAAACATAAAACAAGCCAAAAAAAATTTGTTTTTCAAATGTATGAGGGAATAATTATTTCTGGCGGGCCACTGGCATATTGCCGACGGGCCACATGTGGCCCGCGGGCCGCAGTCTGTGCATCCCTGCTTTAGAGTGTATATTAATTTTGTAAATTTGGTTCATGATTATTTAAGTGATTAAATTATTTTAAAGATCTATTATTATTTTAAAGTGCTTAAGTACAATTTTATAGCTGTTTTCATCAAATTTAAAGTGCTATTAAATACATCCCATTTGATTCTACTATGTCACTTTTCAAAACGGATACTCAACTCGCCACACACGCAATTCGTCACAAACGCAACTCGTCAATTTTTTTTCGTTTTAATACAATGTGCCCAACTGCCCAAAAAGTATCTCGACGACTATAAGTCTCGACCACCAAAGGCTAAGCCTAAAATTTTGATGCAGCGCAATTTTAGTGGTATTAACTTGGAAAATCTCAAGGAGAATGCAGCAAATGTCGATTGGTCTAAGCTAATGAGCTGTAGTACTATTGCCGGGAAACTGGAGCTATTTATGCTAACGCTCATCATGCTGTTTGATGTTCATGCTCCCGTACGTCCCGTGAAAATGAAGCATCGTCCATCTCCATGGCTTACTGAAGACATCAAACGGATCTCAGAGCTCAAAAATAAAGCAAAATATAGATATAAACGTCGGCCTACTCCTCTTAACTGGGAGAAGTATGTTAAAGCTCGTAATCACTGCAACAAGGTGTGTAGAAATGCGCAACGCCAATACATCCATAACTCAGTTGATAATGAAGATCCGGCCAAGGTCTGGAAATTTCTTAGATCTTTGGGCATTGGAAAGCAACGTCAAACCCTCGCTTCTAAAAATATAGATATCAATTTGTTAAATCAACATTTCAGTTCCTCACACAGTTTAGACCCTACAACTAAGGCTGATACTTTAAATTCTCTTTTATCACTTCCATGCCCGGATTTCCCATCTTTTTCATTTCGTCAATTCACAGATTGTGATGTTAAGAAGAGCATTATGTCAATTACCTCGAGTGCTGTGGGTACCGACTGCATTAGTCGTAAAATGATACTCCTTATCCTTGATGAAATCCTCCCCATCATTACACATATCCTTAACCACTCTATAAATACTGGTGTCTTTCCGTCGGCATGGAAAGATGCTCAAGTCAACCCGTTACCCAAAAATTCCAAACCAACATCGTTCTCAGACTACAGGCCTATATCTATTTTACCTTTCCTTTCTAAAGTTCTGGAGCGCCTTGTCCACTCTCAATTATCCGCTTTCCTTCTTAAGAACCATCTACTTAATCCTTACCAATCCGGTTTTCGTTCTGCTCACAGTACCACTAGTGCATTAGTAAATGTCACAGATGATGTCAGGACAGGAATGGATAATGGTAAAGTCACGATCCTTGCCTTGCTAGATTTTAGCAACGCCTTTAACTCCGTCGACTTTGACATCCTGCTCGGCATACTCCGCTCTATAAACATGTCTCCGACAGTGATTGACTGGTTTCGTAGTTACCTGTCTGGTCGCCGCCAGCGAATCCGCACTGAGGATAACCACTCCGCTTGGTGTGATATTACAGCTGGGGTGCCGCAGGGTGGCGTTTTATCTCCTTTGCTTTTCACTATTTTCATTAATTCCATTTCATCTCAATTAATTTCCTCCTACCACCTTTATGCAGACGACTTACAAATTTATACGCAAGCGCCTATCGGCGAACTTTCACGAGCTATTAATATGATTAACAACGACTTGAAAATGATTCGTGACTGGGGTAGGTCTTATGGCCTTAAAGTGAATCCAAAAAAGACTCAAATAATCGCCATTGGCAGCAACGCGTACATAAATTTAATTAATTGGTCACATTTGCCTGCTATTCAATTTGATGGCGTTACTCTGACCCCTAGCGACTGTGTTAAAAATCTAGGTGTACTGATTGATAAAAATCTCAGCTGGGGACCCCAATTGCAAGAAGTGAGTCGCAAAATGTTTGCTGCTGCCGGATCTTTGAGAAGACTTCGAAATTTCCTTCCCATGGCCACTAAATCTGCGCTTGCACAATCCCTTCTTCTATCCATCTTGGACTATGCCGATGTCAGTTATCTTGACCTTAATGAGGAACAACTGAATAAGCTTGAGCGTCTCCAAAACTTCGGTATTAGATTCATATTTGGATTACGCAAATATGATCATGTCTCCGAATTTCGTGCCAAGCTCAAGTGGTTGCCAATTCGCCTTCGCCGGAATTTACATATTCTTTCCCTTCTCTACAATGTGTTGTTTCATCCGCTTTCACCGTCCTATTTAAAGGAGCGTTTCAATTTTCTACGTGACACGCACTCTCGAGTTTTGAGATCATCGGAGAACTTAACATTGGAAATACCGAAGCACTCAACTAAATTTCTGGATAAGTCCTATGCAATCCAAGCTGCCCGTCTCTGGAATGCATTGCCGGATGAAATTAAACGTGCACAATCCCTAGATATATTTAAGCGACTTGTAAAGGAACACTATCTATCATTGTCACCATAGCCTTACCACACTTTATCCCTTCTTGTTTAAGTCTTATATAATATTTTTGTAACTATTTGTAGTGTATGTATTGTATATAATTTTTTAGGTATATGTCATATTGTAATATATAGAATCATAGTGTAAAAGCACCATAAACTGCCCACTTCTTATTCTTTTTCTTCCAGTCATACAAATGGTTGCCTGGAAGAAATTGCTTTTTAGCGATAAGGCCGCCAAATTGTTCTTAATATGTATTTCTTTTCCTTGTAATGTTTTCTATTATGGTGAACAATAAAGAATATATCTATCTATCTATCTATCTCCACGATCTTTACCTATATTAAATATTAGAGCTAACAAAGAGTTGCTTAATAAAACCCCCTCAC
This sequence comes from Agriphila straminella, assembly GCA_950108535.1. NCBI lineage: Eukaryota > Metazoa > Arthropoda > Insecta > Lepidoptera > Crambidae > Agriphila > Agriphila straminella. The sequence continues at coordinate 2,944,445 of OX467306.1, read as the reverse complement.
AATAAAGATTCATGTCTACGCAAGGGGTTGTATCAATTCTACTTGTAATATACTTAGGTACCTACTATGTGCCTACTATTGTATCTAGATATTATTATAAATCATGATTAACCATTAGATGTACGGTGAATAAAATCATCTTGTTTGCAAGCTAATGTTAAAGCCGAAAGCAACATTTAAAAGTTCTCATTGTGCCGAAAATTTTACAATGAGTAACAATGTTAATGGCAATTTGATGGTGGTTTTTATTCAACTTTCAAACAGAGCCATCAAATTACATGCTGGCGAAAGTGCGCTATGCCTGTGATGCCGTATAACAAAATATTCATGCTTCCTCCTTTCTTCTTTATGGTTTTGGAAATGCAGCGCCGAAATGGACTACACTGATGCTTGTTTCAAAATTGTTATACTATAAAAAAGTGCTTAAGAGCGTTCATGCGCTATACTAGCGCCGCCAATCGAAAAAAATCATAGTCCTTAAATAAAGATGAAATTGTAAATTGTGTTCTTCTAGTGTACTCCGAAGAAGCTTTGTGGTACTCTTTATCGCTTAAACAATAATCTGTCGTTTAGTTTAATGAAGTTTTATTGCTAAAAGTGGCAACTTTTGGCAATAAACTAAACGGCAGGTTCTAAAATATTGTTTAAGCGATCAAAATTACCACAAAGCTTCTTCGGAGTACACTAGAAGAACACAATTCACAATTTTGCCTTTATTTGAGCACTATGATTTTTTTCGATTGGCGGCGCTAGTTTAGCGCATAAACGCTCTTAAGCCACTTAAGCCAAATTTCGGTAGGTAGATAAGGAAACTGAACAACTTTTAGTGCAGTCGTGTAAAAATACGATACAGAGACGAACACCAGACGCAATATGACAAGGGTGATCATTAACAAAATAAAAGTACATAAGCTGTTCTTATTCATATTGTTTTATAAAATTCAAGGCACCTTCATTTGTTTAATTCACAGAATCACACATAATGTATTGTTATACTGTAACGTAGCGTTACAAACACATAAATAACTTAAATCTACTAGTAATATCAATTACCTTTAAATATCATAATAATCTATTTACATTAATTAGTACCTAATTTAAAATACTATTTACAATTTATTTATCATCTAAAATAATCGTGCGCGCAGACAAACAGATTATATTTTATAGTAATACGCTGTTGGCCGTCGCATAACTGCATTCTATTGTTCTCACGTTGCCCCCCTTCCCCACTACTCCTTTTGCGCGCTGACAAAGCCGGCTGGGTGAGACGCGGCCCGCTCGAGTTCAATCGACAGACTGATTTTTGATTCGGAGGCGAAGCTACGCTGGTTTTAGTCGCGCGCGCACAATAGCTTGCACCGCGATCTCTGATTTTAAATATTCTACTTACTTTTATTAAAATTCATACGTGTTTATTAGTGTTCCCATACTGGGTGAGTTGTGCAAATGATTTTCTATGCTTTATTGTGTTTCTGTGTCTGTATTTTGTAACGGTTTAAAACCAAAGTGTAATTTGAAATAACCGTTACAAATGTTTTTTAGTGTATAACGATGGAATTTGTGTATTTAGCTGTAGTAAGGCTGTAGTATAGTTAGATTATTATTTTCTTTTGTTCTGACTGAACGATTATTGTACACTTTTAGTTTTATTAAGCCACCCGCCTAACCGTTGCTGATATTTTCATATTAAACTGCCACCTAGATTTCTTCCCTTGTGCTAGCTAAATCTTGTAGATCTGGAGTGCCTCATAATCCGTAGGTCTAGGTCTAGGTAGTATCTTTCCAATAAAAGATCATAACGATGTTGAACGTTGCGATTCCAGGAACACCCTTGGGAGTAATTTTATAACTCAAAACCTCAAGCTGAATCATTGGTCGTTGTACCTGGATCCTGAGTCTATATCTGCTACCTGCTCCCCAGAAGTGAAGCTCGGGCCTACATCGCTGCCTGGATACCCTAGGAGACCGAGGAGAGTGCGGTACCCCTATGCCAAGACCGTACGCGACTTGTTATGACCTAGGCGACCCTAAATATTACCCACGCTTATAATTTATTTCTACATAAATAATTATTAAACTTATACATTTTTATAATTTGCCGCATTTTAATTTCATTCACTTAAAATAAATGCGACAATGGCGCCCAACGTGGGGCTTGAATTTGCCACAGATACAATTTGCGATGAATAGTTCTGTTAATGAGAGTACTGGATATACACCTGCTTTCCTGGTGCATGGCAGAGAATTGGTAACCTGTGGGTCACATTATTTGGAGAATAGTGACTTTAATGATTTGATATTTCTACCACGTGATGCTTACGCTGAGAACTTAGGTCACCTGTCTGAAATTTTTGGCAAAGTTCAAGCTTCGCTATGGCATGCGCATGTCAAAAATTCTCAGCGTTACGACTTACGCCGCAAAGAGTTTGAATTTGAAGTAGGAGATCTCGTCTGGAAGCGCTGCTACTTTCAAAGTGACAAAGATGCCCATTTTAGTAAAAAGTTGGCTCCTAAATATCAAAAATGCAGAATTAAAGAAAAGCGTTCCCCTCTAGTATATTTGTTGGAGGATATAAATGGTCGTGACATTGGTGTTTGGCATATCAAAGACCTTAAAATAGTAAATAATTCCTTGAAAGGCTGATCTCTCGTTCTTGGTATTGTTTCCGGATTTTGATGTAGGTCAAAATCCTCTTCTGGGAGAGGGGGTACTGTAACGTAGCGTTACAAACACATAAATAACTTAAATCTACTAGTAATATCAATTACCTTTAAATATCATAATAATCTATTTACATTAATTAGTACCTAATTTAAAATACTATTTACAATTTATTTATCATCTAAAATAATCGTGCGCGCAGACAAACAGATTATATTTTATAGTAATACGCTGTTGGCCGTCGCATAACTGCATTCTATTGTTCTCACGTTGCCCCCCTTCCCCACTACTCCTTTTGCGCGCTGACAAAGCCGGCTGGGTGAGACGCGGCCCGCTCGAGTTCAATCGACAGACTGATTTTTGATTCGGAGGCGAAGCTACGCTGGTTTTAGTCGCGCGCGCACAATAGCTTGCACCGCGATCTCTGATTTTAAATATTCTACTTACTTTTATTAAAATTCATACGTGTTTATTAGTGTTCCCATACTGGGTGAGTTGTGCAAATGATTTTCTATGCTTTATTGTGTTTCTGTGTCTGTATTTTGTAACGGTTTAAAACCAAAGTGTAATTTGAAATAACCGTTACAAATGTTTTTTAGTGTATAACGATGGAATTTGTGTATTTAGCTGTAGTAAGGCTGTAGTATAGTTAGATTATTATTTTCTTTTGTTCTGACTGAACGATTATTGTACACTTTTAGTTTTATTAAGCCACCCGCCTAACCGTTGCTGATATTTTCATATTAAACTGCCACCTAGATTTCTTCCCTTGTGCTAGCTAAATCTTGTAGATCTGGAGTGCCTCATAATCCGTAGGTCTAGGTCTAGGTAGTATCTTTCCAATAAAAGATCATAACGATGTTGAACGTTGCGATTCCAGGAACACCCTTGGGAGTAATTTTATAACTCAAAACCTCAAGCTGAATCATTGGTCGTTGTACCTGGATCCTGAGTCTATATCTGCTACCTGCTCCCCAGAAGTGAAGCTCGGGCCTACATCGCTGCCTGGATACCCTAGGAGACCGAGGAGAGTGCGGTACCCCTATGCCAAGACCGTACGCGACTTGTTATGACCTAGGCGACCCTAAATATTACCCACGCTTATAATTTATTTCTACATAAATAATTATTAAACTTATACATTTTTATAATTTGCCGCATTTTAATTTCATTCACTTAAAATAAATGCGACAATACCAGGAATCTAGTACATCGGATAATGAGTTCACTAGAATAATAATAAACCGTCATTTGCGTAACATTTTATGTCGGTAATACCCTTGCGATTTAGAGCTATGTGAAATTTTGAAATTAGCTCTAGAGAATAGACAGTAACTGCAACACGTCGGGCATATAATTAATTTCATAATTATTTCGACCATTTATATTTGATGTACGAATTGTTTTCTTTTGATTGAGGAGGTGGCGCAGTGGTTTACCGCCGGGCCCAGCGATTACGGAGGTTAAGCAACTTTCGCAAGGGTCGGTCATGGGCTGGGTGACCAAAACTTTATTATCTCGAGCTCCTCCATGCTTCGGAAGGCACGCTTAGCCGGCTGCATTTGCAGTCGTTAACACCCACCGTTCCACATTGGGCCCTCGTGGTGGGTTATGGCCCATCCTCTTTATCCACCCATAAGACCTGTGACCCAGCAGTGGGGACATTAAAAAAATGGCTGATGGATGGATGGATTGTTTTTGTTTAATGTCTGCCTGTAAGTTCTATAACCATTGACCTCTAATTATTACACTGGACTGGCTGCTGTCAAACTGTCCTTGTGCCTACTTGATTCCCACCATTTTGGCGCTGTAGGATGTAGTGTGCGTACAGGGTACTAAATCTAGTGATGTGCTTATGTCAACGCAAATACCGATAGCCCTATAAACAACTTAAAGCTTTCATTCAAACTTGTAATTTCAGGTCAGTGTCTATAACCGAAGCTGTGTCTTATTCTTTACCCACGCACGACTGACGATCGTTAACCGATTTACCTTTGGTGCAAATTAAGGATCAAATTTCAATGTCGCATGGCCCACACAATGTCAGTATTAGCATAAAGAAGTCTGATAATCGGACCGATCGAAAGAAATTCCTTCCTGATCACATTGCCTAAAGCAAAAAAGACTAAAAATACAAAATGATGACGCAAAAATACAGAATCTCGAATAGGGTACCATTTCGAGAATCATGACTACCTATATTGAACACAACAAAAACATGAAACAAACAGAAACAAATGACAAAAGAAAACATATAATAGGCGGCATTATTGCTATTTAGCAATTTATTTCAGGCACTCTAGGGTGAAAGTACAACAAAACAAAAAATAGGAAAATAGGGGAATGAGTGGATAGATAATAAATAATACATATATTATGTAGTTGGAAAAGATGGCGGTTTTTGCATAAAAAGTTTAATCATAACAGCTTCGACAGGAATTTGTTCAATGGTCTACATTACACGGCTGATCGAACCCGCTCATCTCATATTTGAGCAACATCGCAGTGGACGCACCGTGCCCGCCGCGCCGGTAACCTCGTTACGTCACCGAATCATCAGGACAATGACTCATTAATCGGAGCCGAAACGAGTTTAATTGCTGCAATTTGTCGCCAGCTTGCATTGTACAATTTTAGCCCGATTGTGCGAAACTGACCTTTAGCTCGGCGAACTTAGAGTTTGTTATTTTGGGTCGTTTATTCGTTAGAAACAATAGAAGCGGCCGGCCAAATGGATTAACGTGTCACTTGTTTAGTGCGGGTACATCAAAGGAATTTGTCTTAATTAAGTACCTACCAAACGTCTCAAAAGTACACATAAAAATAAAATAAAAATATTTAATATTAGATTTTGCTGCGTTAACTCAGGGTTGAGTTTTGTTCACTCTAGTAAATACTCGTACATTATATGAGTTTACATTTTCCGATAATTTCTGTAAAAACATAACCCTTTCTTTGCAGTCGGGTAAAAATGGAACTATGTATTTGCAAATATTTAACTTGTTTTTCTTCAGTGATCCTAAATAGGATTAGAAGTGCAATGATAATGATGATTTGGACTCAACACGAGATGAAAAATAAAAAACCGGCCAAGTGCGAGTCGGATTTTTACACGAAGGGTTCCGTACCAAAAAAGGGCAAAAAATCACGTTTGTTGTATGCCTTTTATTCTGTTTTTAGTATTTGTTGTTATAGCGGAAACAGAAATAGATAATATGTAAAGATTTCAACTGTATAGCTATCACGGTTCATGACATACAACTAAGTGACAGATAGACAGACAGACGGACAGTGGAGTCTTAGTAATAGGGTCCCGTTTTTACCCTTTGAGTACGGGATCCCAAAAAGCTTTGTTGATAAAAAGAGCGCGCCTGAAAGCGTGAGCGCTCGCTTGACAGACATCGCACATCTATCAGGTTACTGATCCCATCATTGTTTATTACTACGACGACAACGACCGAATCCTACCTATCTAATCTGACCTTGAACAAGGACAATCCTAAAGCATACTCTATCATTCTGTTCTAAATTAATTTAACTAGTCTTAATTTTTTACATTATTTAGGTGAGACACGGTAATAAACAAAGAAAATACTTGACCACATAGTCATGTGTACAGTTAGAAAGGGATGGCGCTATATCATATAGCGCCATCATTTTCTAACTGTTCCCAAGCAGAGATTTGAGTTTGAGTTTGATTCTATAATACGAGCCTACATTGGCATTATATAATAACACTTTTATAAGACAATCTAACAAGAATCTAAGTGTGAGTTGCACCAAAACGCTGTCAAAATTATAGTTATCGTCAAATGATAATGCTACCTATTTGTCACGTCAAACTTGTCAAAGGCCATCATGCTGGCTGGCAACCTCTTGTTTTGGCTAATTTGTGCCTTACCGGTACTTTAACAAGCTTGTTATCGTTAAAGTTAGATGGTGCAACTGAGCCTAACACTAGTTGCACCATCTTGACTTAACCTTAACTTAAACAGATACAAACTTATCTTAGCCAGTGGTCAAAAGTATAACTAAGGTGTTATTACATATTGTTATGTTACCTAGGTTACGCCAGAGACGTCAACGGCGCTGTCATCGAGTCAGATAAGTTTGTATCTGTTAATTCATTAACGCCGGAGCGGTCGCTGGCGACCGAGTCACAATAGATTTTCTATTGTGTCTCATTTTCCGGGCGTTGAAGAGTTAAAGTTATGGTTTAGACAAGATGGTGCAACTCAGCCTAAAATTATTTCAAATTGCAGGCATCACAATAACATTTTTGACAGATAAAAGTTTTGTTATTTTTGGACATTAAAACCAAACAAAAATGCTTTTGAGCTCATCATGCTACATGCTGGTACTCACATTAGGAGAGAATATGTTCAAATACAGACAGTCTTCGTCCATATCCCGAATGCCCTTGGTATCTCCGGTCAAGCTTGCCATCTGGGGGCACGCCGGTCCCCAGTCCACCGCCTGCATGAGCTGCCACCCTGGGTGCTGGCGTGGCGGCTGCAAAATCACACTTAAGTTAATAAGGAGAGAAGAGGAGCAAGGGAATCATAATTTTAAGTACATTATGCTGTTTTTGTATTTTTTCTCTGTGTAAAAATCTGTGTTTTTTTGGTCCTGATGTCATTACTGTGCTCGGCAGAATATCAGTGCAGCAGGCCTTGCTTGCTGCATTTACTGAGCTGAGTACAGTTTTGGCATACTGCTGTACAGTCAGCGCCAAAATGATCTGAGCGTTCAAACCTACCAAAACATCTGAGCATTTGACATTAGATCAACCTTATCTCAAGACATTAAGGTGCACTTTCTTTTGTTCTCAGACAACAGCAGTTAACACTTCCTGCAATGAAACTACCAATAAAAGTGATTTTATTGGTAGTTTCATTGCAGACAATTCCACAGACCCCTGTCAAAGAATATTGAAATTAAAACAAGTCTAATATACTCATCAACTTTGTGAAGGGAAACAGGTGTTATTTTCATACAAACAAGGCCTGCCACGGATGTACCGTGCTGTGATCTGATGATGGCTATCTGGGGAGTGAATGGAGGAGATTCAGACCGCTATACACACCCAACTGATCTGACCAGCAATTTAAGAAATTAGAGGACATGTTTAAAAAAACCGCAAAAATAGCATTAAAATGTATGGAAATCCTGAAACTGAGAACACTGACCATTCTATCTTTTAGAATGCTGATTAGATCAGTTGGGTGTGTATAGCGATCCGAATCTCCTCCATTCACTCCCTGGGTAGCCATTATCAGATCACAGCACGGTACATCCCTGGCAGAAAACCAAGGCTTCAAAGTTACCTCGTTTGTATGAAAACAACACATGTATCCCTAGACAAAGTTGATGAGTATATTAGACTTGTTTTAATTTCAATATTCTTTGACAGGGGTCTGTGGAATTTTTTATATTCTGAAACTGGTCTGTAACTGCAAAAAGTTTAAGAGACACTGAATTCTAGCTTTAGTTTATGCAGAGATCAGTTTTCTTTTACAGATGACTTTGAATGTGCTTTAAATGAATTATTAATGTGTAGAACAAACAAGTAGCTACTTATAGATTATAATTTTATTTGATATTTTTAAATGGCTTTGAATTTGTATAATAGTAGTGAATAGTCTTTCTATTCTAACTGATTAGTTTTAATGTTGTTACAGAAATATTATTTTTAAACACATCATACCTTAAATCTGCCTTCTAACACAGGAGGTCTAGCGTAGGGTATGCCCAAGAACACTGAAACTTCTCCTTGAATCCTCTCCACGGGTGTTAACCAAGGCCTGTATCCAGAATTGGGGTCTGGGTTATCATAAAGATACACCTAAAACAATGCACAAAGTTGTGAAAATTCTGATGATTCTGTAATTAAAAATGATTAAAAAAGCATGAAACAGCTAAATGCACCAATATTTTTTTTAGCTACCTACTTACCCACATCATTTTGTGTGACCCGGAATCCTCAGTGCACTTCGACATTATCGTCAGGTGAGGTGAAGCCAAGCACAAGCACTATTTTTATTATTTATGCACATGTTGTGCATAAAAAAGATTGCATATATTTTATCAACTTTCAATGATGTAATGAAAAACTTGATTTCAATGAAACATAAAAAAAAGGTGCATAATATACTGTAAGTTTACCTTAAAACCTTGCACCTGGCCATAGTTAGTTGTAACAAAAATATCCCTTTTCAACTGCCTGGAGTCCCGCCGTTCCCTTCCTTGTAAGTCTTCCCTCCATCCCCCCAGTACTCCGGGGAACAAGGCATCTGGATTATTTGGATCTCGATTCTGATAAGAAACAGAAAATTGCTGATTGTACTTGGACAAAAAGAGCATGGATGTTGAAAGAAAGATGGCTTTTGCATTACCTATTGATTTGACTTTGTTTTTATATGAATTTAAACCTGTTATTATTATTATTTAGAAGAGGTTCCCCGGCCAGCGAAGCCGTCTGGGTGATCAGTCTCCCTAATTGGAACCATTTCACCTAGTTTCCCAAATCCCCTTAAAGCTATTTAAACCTGTTAGGAATCTGTGTAAGTTCAGTCAGCAAAGTTATTAGCTGAACACCTTAAGGTTCATTTCGAGATTGAGTGGTCCATACTGTCTTGCATTTACTCAGGAGCGTCTTTTGTATAAAAACAAAGGTGGCAGGTAAAAGACGAACTTTTAGTGCCATCCTTGCAAGTAAATTTACTTTCAAACTGAGGTCATAACTGTTGAGGGAAGTATCGGACCTTCACGATGGAAGGTCTATGGTACGTTCCAATATTAAAGTCAGTACTATTATGTCAATCCTTGCACATGCGCGACAGCTATAGGTTTGACTCAGTCTATTGTGATCCGTGGTACCGTCAGGTGATAGTCAAGCTTAGTTAAGCAGTTGCTTATAAATATCTGTTAGTTATATTAGTTATGTGAGAAGATAATAAAAGAGTTAAACACAAGTCTCCCGGTCTTATTCACACCAGTCTATAGGTTATGGTCCCCCTGCAGGTTATGGGGCCACTTTAAAAGACTGTAAAGACGGGAGTGAAGAAAGAAGAAAACTTTACTTTTCAGCTTTGTTGTCTGAAATAACGTAACTGAGTATAATGCCTAGCAACGCGTTTGTTTACAAAATAGTGTAACCAAGGGAAATAAAGTACAACGAAAGTGTAAAGAAATTTAGAAAAAGTGTTTAAAAACAGATAAGAAGTGACAACGAATAAAATGAAAAGTTTAGAAATAATAAATAAATCCTTGAAAAGGTAAAATCAGAAAAAATATTTTGACAAATAAAATAAAATTTTGTTGTTGACATGTATGGCCGGAAAACAAAAGAACATTGAAGAAAATTTATTTGAATCTGAATTTCAACCTGAATTTATATGAAATTTTCTGAATTACACTTTTGGCCATGGAAAACATAAATAAATTAAAAAAACCCTCAAAATTATAGAAAGTGAAGAATTTTTCGATAGTGAAGGAATTGAAGAAAGTCAGAGTCGAGCAGTAGAGAGTGAAGCAGAAAATGGCAATAGTAATGGAAACTGAGGGAAGTCGAGCGGTGGAAAATAATAGAAGTAGAGATAGAAGCTTTAGAGAAACAAATGACGGTGGAACAAATCACGGTGAAACAAATGACGGTGAAACAAATGACGATGGAAAAAAAAAATGAAGAAAGGAAATTTTTTGAAAGGATTTTTTATGTGAAGAATTTTTTTTGGAACAAGTTTATTTTGAAGATGTATTTTTGGCGAGTATTTTATGATGAAGAGATCGAGCAGGATGATGATGAAGAAGAAGGAGGTTTCTTTGTGGGAGAGAAATAGAAGAAGTTTTTAATGATGATGAATCGAGTGGGAGAGAAATAGAAGAAGTTTTTAATGATGATGATGATTCAAGTGGGAGAAAAATAGAAGTTTTATAATGTTGATGATGTCGAGTGGGAGTAAAGTTTTATAATGAAGATGATGTGAGGAGAAGAAGTTTTATGAAGAAGATGATATCGAGTAGGAGAAGGTTTTGTATTGATGAAGATGTCGAGTAGGAGAAGTTAAGGATGAAGTAGTTTGAGAAGGAGAAGTTTTTATAAAGAAGATGTCGAGAAGGAGAATTTATATAGAAGATGTTGAGAAGGAGAATTTATATAGAAGAGATAGAGAAGGAATGGGTTTTAAACAATTAAGGTTAGATCAATGTATTTTTGTAATGGAAGGTGAAAGAAGGATAATTCTTGCGATTTATGTTGATGATGGACTAGTAGTTGGTGAAAGAGAAGAAGATCTGGTGCATGTAGTGGATACACTAAGAAAAGGTTTCGATCTAAGAATCTGCGAAAAAGTATCAAATTATATTGGGCTGGACATAACACAAGAAAAGCAAGGAGTAAAAATTTGTCAGAAAATCTATATCGAAAAAATTTTGAAGAAATTTAATGTAAATGAAGCGAGAGAATGCAAAACCCCAACCATTTTGATTGAACAACATCCAAAGCTGAAAATAGATATAGAGAGCCATGAACTCTATAGGGAAATGATAGGATCATTATTATATCTGGCGAATAAAACAAGGCCAGACATTAGCTTCCATGTAGGGTATTGCTCGCGTCAACAAAGTTCTCCAAATTTGAATGATTTAAACAACGCTAAAACGATTTTAAAATTTTTAAAAGGTTCGAAAAACAAAGGCATTCATTTTGGTGAAGGTGATAAAGTGCTTCGAGGCTACTGTGACTCAGATTTTGCGGGGGATCCAGACACTAGGCGTAGCACGTCGGGTTACGTGATTTGGCTGAACGGTGGACCAGTGGCATGGAGCTCAAGAAAGCAGCCGATAGTGGCGTTATCGAGTACGGAAGCAGAGTTTATAGCCGCAGCAGAATGCTGTAAAGAACTCCTATTCATCAGAGATTTTATATATGAAATGACCAATGAAAAATTAGAAATAGAAATGAAAGTGGATAACCAGTCAGCGATTTGGCTTATGAAGAAAGGAATTATGAACAAAAGAAGTAAACACATAGATGTGAGATACTACTATTTAAAAGATCAGATTGATGAAAATAGAATAACAGTCAAGTACTGTCCAACGGGTTCGCAGATAGCAGACATACTCACAAAGTGTTTGCCACCAGTGAAGTTTGAAAGGTGTCAAAGAAAACTCGTATCAGAGTGAGTGTTAGGTAGTGATAAGTGCGGGCAAAAGTGAACTAATTGCGTTTCGGTCAATATTGTGGGGTATTAGTATGTAAGTTTTATAGGGGTGTGTAAGATTTGTATAAGAAAGGTGTAAAGGCGTGATGTAAACTTAAGAAGCCCAGTCAATTAAGGGGGTGCATATACTAATTAAGGGGGGTGTATTTGGCATATGTAATGATTCATTTAAGGGGGTGTGGAATGGTAATATTCAAAGGTAAGTAAATGAATCATTGACTTCAGAATCTTAAATAAACCACGGAAACAAAAGAAAAGGGGAACAACTTTCAATAAAACATATTATACAATAACTATTGCTAGATTGGCCTTAAGTTTCCTATCACATTTACGGTTTTTATATTAAAGTGTATTTTATAATTGAAGATTTGTTTTTTGGTTATTTGTATTTATGTTTAGTTGCATGTTGTATGTTGTAGATTAGTTAGAGGTCGAGTAGGAGTTAAAGTTATTTATGATGTGAAATAAGATAGGTCGAGTAGGAGTTAAAGTTAGTTGAAAGTTTTTGGTTTTGAAATGTAGTAAGGAGCTCGAGAAGTGTTGTAACGGGTTATAGGAATCGAGAGGCAGATAGAAAGTTTTAGTTTTGAAAATGTTTGCAATGTTTTGCTATGGGTTATGTATTGTATGTCAAACGTTATGTTAAGGGGTAGACAGGGGTAATGAGAGATAGATACAACTTAGATAAAGGTTTTGTAACTGTTGGGTAGGAAAGTGTTTAAGATTGTATAAGAATGATTAGGCAGATAATTCGAAATTTAGTAGTGCTGTACAGGAAGTTAGAAAACTGGTTTTAGGTCAGGATGGTCAGCATGTGCAGCGGATTGAGGGGGTGTGTTGAGGGAAGTATCGGACCTTCACGATGGAAGGTCTATGGTACGTTCCAATATTAAAGTCAGTACTATTATGTCAATCCTTGCACATGCGCGACAGCTATAGGTTTGACTCAGTCTATTGTGATCCGTGGTACCGTCAGGTGATAGTCAAGCTTAGTTAAGCAGTTGCTTATAAATATCTGTTAGTTATATTAGTTATGTGAGAAGATAATAAAAGAGTTAAACACAAGTCTCCCGGTCTTATTCACACCAGTCTACAATAACTTTATTGATTGTACAATAAAAAAAGATAACAACTTACTGCTGTGAATTTGTATTGGTCATCCAAGGGGTTAGGGTTCAATGGATTGTATGGCAGTGGGTTATATGGGAAACCACCCGGTTGATTTATATTCGGGTTATACGGGTTGTACCGAGTTGGATCTGTGCCGTATCTCCTGTCGTTGTACACATAGGTTCTGTAGTCAGTGTCGCCAGGGTTTGGTCGCTTCTTCGCTCGGGAGGGGTCGTAGTCATTGTTGTATTCACCATACTGTCCATTGTACAAGTCTTTGTTAGACTGACATTGCACATTAACACACAGCAGAACTGTTACCAGGAAGTTCTTAAACATTTTTCACATGACACTTTAGCGTTACGCTCCGGTTACACAAAGTCTTCTTAGCATGAATCACCGCTTATCGTAACTACAACTTTGGGATTGTTTTCGTTCACTTAAACCTTTTATGAATTAAAATTTGATAAAAAACTGCTGATATGATAATGGAAAGTATAAATAACACTTAAAGCAGCCGTTTAAATGAATAAATATAAGAACATTTGCAGTAAGAACAATGAATCACAGTCGAGTAGTTTTCATTAAACAACATGTATTTTTTATCACTAAGGCCCTAGTTTTTTATCTAGTACAATGTCGCGATACGCGCTAGGTAGGGCTTATCTTTTTAATTTATCGTAGATAACTGGTTCAAAAAACATGTGGAAACGCCCAGAGTCTTTACAGTTTTGTTTATCATTCGCAAAGTGAAGTGAAGTTGATGCGCTTTGTAGCTTCGTTTTGCATCATTTTCGAGTTCTTGACACCTTATTTGACGTTGACGCAGGGGCTTTTCACTTAGTACTTGACTCACTACAAGGGAGCGCGGCCTAAGATTTTAGTTGCGGATTGATTTGATAGATGGCGCTCATTTTTCGTTTGTCAAACAGTCGAGAGATGTCGCTATAGAGCTAATTAGATCATCCTGAATGTCGGACCCGATATGACGTCACTCCTAAATTCAGAGCAGTGTAATTGCATTCAGGAAGCTAGGATCCGATTTAGGATCCTAGTTAGGATAGAAATTGTCTCCGACATAACGGATGCTAAATCGGAAGCACTTAGGACAGTGTAATCGCATTCAGGACGCTCGGCTCCGACACAGTAGTACCACAGCATAAATAGTACAGTCAGTCAACGCCTTTTATGTTGGCGAAAAAATATCCGCCGCGCCGTTCGTCTAGATAGACAGTTGGCGCAACGACTAAAAGTATATAAGGGTTGTCACTCTGTGATTTGCTTTTTTTTGACCTACATCAATATAGAAAACAAAAAACCTGCCTCTGAAAAGCAAGAAATAATATATAAATCATTAGCTACGCATTATCATTTTTATAATAAAACACGTCTATTAAAGTCGGGTGGGGCTGGAGTACCTACAACTTTCTTTTTTATTCTAAAAGCCCCACCCGACTTCAATAGACGTGTTTTATTATAACAATGATATGATAATGCGTATCTAATGATTTATATATTATTTCTTGCTTTTTAGAGGCAGGTTTTTTGAAGTCGGTTTTTTTGTTTTTTAAACATTTTAATTTTTTTTATTTTTAGTATAAGTACCTTCCGTATTAGGTAGTGTAGGTATATTATTTAGGTAGTAAAATCGGCTCGGCCAAACGTGAGATAATCGCGAAGAAACGTACATACATATACAAACTGAATACCTCCTTTTTTTGAAGTCTGTTAAAAATACTACACAAAGGTATCCCTCTCCCAACAAAAACAATCATCTAATTCGGTTCATAAATAACAAAGTCGTCAAGGTAGTTGATGTAAAGTCATAGTATTTTCGGGATTACTTGAAAACTACTGACCCGATTTGAAAAAAAAATAATTGGAACCATCTCGCAAGAAAACTCAATCGAACAACAAAATAATCATCAAAATCGGTCCATAAATGTCGAAGATACGCGCGAATAACGATAAAAAAAAAAGTATACAATCGAATTGAGAACCTCCTCCTTTTGATGAAGTCGGTTAAAAACTAGTTCAGATTAGCGTTGAAAATGACACGTACCTACCTAGCTACCTACATATACCTCCTATTTACCTAGCTTTGTATTTTTACAACTACAAGAACATTCGTTTAACTACTGTATGATCGTAAAGCTGTGATATCGGATACGACATTCAGGACGGTCTAATTGGCGACTGAATTTCTCGTCCTAAATCGGACACTAAATTCCGGGTCCGACATTCAGGATGGTGTAATAAGCGCTTATCCCGTGCTGAATCGCGGTATCGTGTGTCTTTCACAGTTTTATATAGTCAAAGCTGATTAGCTATAAAGTTAATTATTTTAAATTTATTTCATGACATAGCGGTTACCTCCCAAAAAAATTTACAAGTCAAGATTTATAGAAACCTACTAGTACCTATATTATAATATCGTACACTTTTTGTCACATTTCGTTAGATGGCGTTGATCATTAGGTCTGACTGATAACTCTATCTCTAGTATAATAATGTACTCTATGCGTTGACGTTTCTCGTTTAGAATGGGTGCATTCTAGGTTCCAGCAGACTAATCACTAAGTCATCTATTGCGAATTATCTGCTGAACGCACCTAACATTCGATTTTGAGGGAGATTACATGATCAGACTGATGATCCAGTACCGAATAAACTGACGCCAGGAGTTTTTGGCGCCATTTTATCAAGTTCGGTTTGGTGTCTATTTTAATTATTTGCAAATTTATTCATAAAATCGGTGCAGTTTTGTGGTACAAGTGTTTATGCAACTGAACATAGTGGGATAATTGAAATAGGCGCGATCTTGGTTGGTTGTGTTGTGTGAAGCTGAGACTTTTATTTTAGTGGTGGCTACCTCGGCAAAACTAACCGAGTAAACTGTCTTGATATACTTCGTGCCAAATGCTCCAAGCAGCATTTGAATGCGATGCACCCGCATTTTAATGTAAACAAACTGAAACAATACCACTGAATGGCAAAAATTACTAGATTAGTAGATTGCCATATCAAAAATAAGAAGAAGTACTGATGCCATACTGATCAGATCAGTATGGCATCAGTTCATTCCGTCAGTCTGGTACTGGATCATCAGTCTCTGGTCTCTGGAACTTAGAGCAATTCATTTAAGGCCGGGTATTTGGATGCAAGCCACCTTAGAGTAAGACGCGTTTCTGTAGCCGCGATGCTCGAAGCAAGCCACTGACTACAACTGACTACTGACAAGCTTGTATAATGGAGGTCAGTGATGCAAGCCTAGATTTTAGGAGGTCCCCGCGCGTCTCACACCCCTCTATAAAACAGGGATTTCGCACCATGAAAGAAATCTTACCTTACCTACGGAATTTAAATTATGCGATGTCATTTCAGCTAAGTGTGATAAACTCTTATAAATAATCTTTATGTGATAATTAATAGAAAGCAAGAAGCATGGTGTTAATAATAAATTATGAATTAAAATAACAAAATGTCTCGTTACCAGAAACAGCAGCATAATAAGTACCTAGGTAGGTAGGTACCGTGATCTTGGAGTTTTTTGAACTTTTATAAATAATAATAACTATCTAATCTAACATGTCATCAAAATGGACTTGGTTTTAGAAGGATATTTTTTTATATTTAAGGTAAGTATTAAGTATTTCTTCAATGTACTTTCTTCGTGTGGCAAAGTTTTGGGACATTCTGTAATAATGAATGAGCTTCACAGAGCTTTTTAAAAAATGACTGATGATTTGGAATCTTTCACAATTTTCCCGCTCAATTAGCTTAAGTGCATGTTGAGTTCCCGCAAAGTTGGGTTGGCCGCCATTACTTTCAAAAGCAGAACGCCCCGCACCGCGGCTCGCGCTGTTCAATCTCTTTAATTACTCCCTAGCGATTAAGATTATGGATAGCTCTAGCCTCGGTCAAATACTCGTATAATTTAAGATTTTATGTGCACGCTTGGGAATTACACTTAACTTGACGTCTTCTCGTAAATCTCGAGAACCCAAATTAATTTTCGTAATGATGCTACTGAGTAACATCGGTGAGTTGCTGGGAACTCTGGGAAGGCTTATTTGCACATAAGAAATTTGGCAATAACATGTAAATTAATACAATGTAATTTTCTCAAAATATGCGAAGATTTGTAAAAAAATATATTTTAGTCAGACGAATGAATTTCCATGACTTCTCGACTTCTCTCAAAGTGTCATCTAACCAACAAAGGTTAGCTGTGGGTAGCTGTTTAATTTGCATACTTACTTAAAATACTACTTAAATTATTTACTTAGTCGATGCAGAGGCATTTTTAACCGACTTCCAAAAAAGGAGGAGGTTCTATGTTCGTCTGTATTTGTTTTTTTTTGTTTTTTTTGTGTATGTCCACCGATTACTTGAAGATGGCTGGACCGATTGAAATGATTCAAACGTTATTACATTAGGTAAACTCCCAAGTTGGTCCCATTTTTTAAAATTTGGAAATCGGTTTAGCACTTTTCAAGTAATCTTGAAAAAAGCACGAAAATAGTATGATTTTGTGTGAATTACCTCGATGATAATGTCGTATTACTTTTTTGTTTAACTGAATAAGATAATTATTTTTTTGTTGGAAGAGGGATATCTTAAGGCGTAGTTTTATAACCGACTTAAAAAGGAGGTTCTCAGTTTGACCCGTATTTAAGTATGTTTCTCCGCGATTATCTTACGTTTGGCTGATTTTTCTACATATATAATATACCTTACCTATACAAGGTACCTACACTAAAAACATAAAAATTTAAATTATTATTAAATTTGAGATTTTTGCATTCACAATGCTATTTTTATACAATACTAAATAATATACTAGAAAAAATACGACTCGCACCAGATCAATACTCAGACGGGAATCGAACCTGCGACCTTTGGATATCCGGTCCAATGCTCTGACCGCTGAGCTACCGAGTCACTAGTGACTTTTTAAAAAAAAAAAAGGAATTTGTACTCCAGCCCCACCCGACTTCAATAGACGTATTTTTATTATTACGAATATTATTATTTCTTGCTTTTTAGAGGTAGGTTTTTTGAAGTCGGTTTTTTGTTTTTTTCCAGTGTTGCTTCTATAATAAGCAAGCAAGCGAACATTTTAACATTCGTCGTTCTTGCCCTGCCTTGCCTACGGCAACAAATCCTCTGAAATGTCACCTTTTCCCTTCCTGCCCGTTATTTCCTTTCCTTTTGGGTTGTTAACCGAGTGAAATTAATGCTACGCCTTTTTATGGCAATGTTATTTTATAATTGTTTCATTTTATTCAATGCTTTTCGTATTTCCCAAAAAAGACTTGTCTTAATAAGAACAATGTCTTTATTTTTTACGATTTTTGGACCCACTTGATAGCTGGCTATAGAAAATCGTTTATTCTTCCCAATAATGGAATGGATGCTTACCTTATCGTTGCCGTGCGTAGCGGTGCTACGTACGACAAAAGGCGCGTTTTGCATGCAAGCCGGCCGAGCGGGTTCTATTTGCGTTCGACGGGCTGCGAGTTGCGTTGCGAATTGCGATTGATCCCCGTCCCATTGAACATTTCTCGTAGGTCGACTAGATTTCACTGTGCAAATTGAACTGAACACGCCAAAATCCTCGTACCTACTAGGAGCTTAAACGGTCGGAACCAGAGTTGAAACTCAATCAAATACTTACCTAGGTAGTGTACGTAAGTACTACACTATTATTTATTCTGTGGTAGGTACTACACGAATAATTAAGTCCTAGAATCTCAAATAGCTATCAAGCATAGAATTGCCACATTTAAGTATTTCACCGATTTTTTTCAACTACTTATCAAGGAAATCAACTCTAAACTCTCAGAAAATTATTACCTACCTATCTATATAATTATAACCTATAATATAAGTAATTTGGGTTTCCCGACGTTTCGACACCTTTTCAGGGCCGTGGTTACGGATTATGTATTCTGTGGTTACGGGACGACTTCAAAAATTTTCAAGACGTTTACAATAGTTAGTCACAGTAAACTAATTTATCAACCATTTATTTGAACAGCCTTTTACTCAAACTGGCATCTTGGCTGGCTTTATCAGTGGTCTGAATAACATTTAGCCATTTTAAACCAAACAGCTAGACAAGCAAACAGCTTGGTTGTTTCACTAGGTTAGGTTACCCAATGTTCTGTCACCTGGCGCTGAAAGTTAGTTTAGCGCTAGTTATCGGAGATATAGGTATCTTTCCATATCTCTGATATTGGTTTTCGTAACAACTGCGGCCGCTAGTCCAAGATGAATGGTTAATAAGCCCGCATGATCCGACAAGCTCCGATATGCCGTTGTTTGCCGACGAACATTTCGGAGCATATAGCCGGAGTCGGTCGCCTTTGAAGTCGCTCGTCAAGTTTAAATGATTTCTCGAGAAGTCAACTTTGGACGTGGGTGGCCTACTCTGTATATTTAACACGAAGTTTGGTTTCGGATGTTTCGGAAATTCAACACAGAAATCAAATAAATAAGTTACGAAACAGAAGAGTGCAAAAAGTGCTTCGATTCAACAATCACGAAAGTATGTTTTCACTTTTATTGAAAATTATGTCGTATCCGTGAACAAAGCACCTAAATGGAATATCTTATAAAAGTCACTTACCTACACGAACAGACTATCGATTTGGAAAAGTTATTATCTCTAAGTAACCTAGCGAGGAAAGAAAATGTTGTTTCCCTGAAAAAAAGCGACCACTTCAGTCCGTTGCTTAAAGGAAAATAGGCGTAAAATTGCATATTTATTCTCGGAGGCCCGTAATAAAAGAGTTCGCAAAACTTCAAGGGATACTGAACGGATTTTCAGGTAAACTCGCGAGTTACGGGTGTAACGAGTGAACGGAAAAAAGTTTTGATTGCATGTTACACTTCGGAAAAACGCTTGATGGCGGCTCACTCTGCAGATCTGATGGATACTCTGCAGGGTGTTTTTACCGATTTCGGGGTTCAGGTAGAGGTAAAAGTTGGAACAAAATGGTTATAATGACCAAACTGGGATCGAACTCTGATCAAATCGCCCAAATGATGCGGACTCACTGAAATGTGTCATAAAAACAAGTTGATTGACCAAAACAAAAGTTGAGGGCGCCACTTTCTATGCAAACACGCTCAAAATCACGAATAACCTTGGTAACACTGACTATAATTTATTTAATTTCTACGCTTTCTGTACCCTTAGCACGAACAACTATCGAAAAAAATAACGCGCGTAAAATAATTCGATAGATACCTAAATTTTGTATGGCAGACCACCATTTCAGCTACGGAGACGCCATACTTTGAATAGGTACTAAAGCTGACCATTTCTCTGTACCCTTAGCACGAACAGCTATCGAGAAAAAAAACGCACGTAAAATTACTCGATAGACAATTCTCTATGGAAAATTTCATTTCGCTTATCGGCGATAGATGGCGTTGTACAAATTTCCAATACAAAATTTAACTATCGAATGATTTTAAGCGAGTTATTTTTTTCGATAGCTCTTCGTGCTAAGGGTACTGATCGATTTTTTTTCGTAACAATGATGCCTCTTGTAAGCGCTATAACTTTTTTATTAAGTTGCAACCACTGAGAGCAGGCCACTCTACAACCCATGAAAATGAATCTAACCTTTTCCTTGATCGTTACCAAAAATCAATGTGACCGCTTAGACTATAGGGACAGGGAACCGTTTTAAACATTAAATCAAGAGAAAGAATTTTAATATCAGAGGTTTTGAATGTACGACTGTCTTCTAGCACACGCTTAAAAGAAGTTCCTAGTGATATTATTTACGGGTCTTTAGGTAGGATAATATCTAAAACCTTCATTAAACAAGCGATACTTTAGACTTAATCGATATATTCAAGTTTGTAAATATCGTTACTTATAGCTGTTACAGCTGATAAGTTTCTTGCGCCCGTTCTTCTTGTCAGCTAATAAAGTCTGGAACGGGTGGTAGGAAAATATAGACGATTCAAAAGTACTTAATAATCAAGTTTATTTAAATAAAGCTTATTTCACTTTCACTTTCAATCAGTTTTTGCTGTTTTCCCATGAAATATTTAGTAACATTGCGAAGATAAATACTGTACATTAACTCATCCAACTCTCGTATTTCAAATCAGAGTTTCATGTTAAAGGGTTGTTTATCATAGGAATCCCTTCGTAGACGGAAATGTGAAGGGCACGGCGAGGCTCCACCTAATCACTCAAGTTTATCTTGTCAAGGGAGCTCACGGCGTTGTGGCAATTCGATATGAAATGCCATAAATGAGCTACGTCCTATAACCATTATTTATAGTGTTATGCGAATGTTAGTACCTCTACCTATCTACTTACTTAATGTTAATTATTAACTGGGAGTTTAACACATTCACTGCGTCAGTGTTATAACATAAAACATACTGCCAGGGCTGTTCGAGTCCTCTACAACTACAACCCGTAGGTATGATCCGGGTTCCGTTTCCGGATTTAAGTAGTTATATCACTGATCACGACTGACTGACTTAGCACGAACAGCTATCGAGAAAAAAAACGCACGTAAAATTACTCGATAGACAATTTTCTATGGAAAATTTCATTTCGCTTATCGGCGATAGATGGCGTTGTACAAATTTCCAATACAAAATGTATCTATCGAATGATTTTACGCGAGTTATTTTTTTCGATAGCTGTTCGTGCTAAGGGTACTGAAGATTTTTTTTGTAATAATAATATAGAGGCCAATGAGGTATATCCGTAAAAGATTTGTTTCAATTTACGCGCGGAAATCTGAGGTTTGCTGTCTTTTAATCTAAATGAATGAAAAAAAAGTGGGACCAACTCTGAAATCGTGAAAATTGTCAGCTGTTTCATACAAAAATTAATATCAAAAATATCAAAATGTATGAACAGCTGATTTTTTTTTCGCTTTTTTTCAAACATTTAGATTAGACGACAGTAATCATCTAAGATTTCCGCGCGTCCATCAGCCATTTTTGATGTCCCCACTGCTGGGGCACAGGCCTTCCTTATGGGTGGTAATGAGGATGGGCCATAACCCACCACGCGGGCCCGATGCGGATTGGTGGGTGTTAACGACTGCAAATGCAGCCGGGACCAACGGCTTAACGTGCCTTCCGAAGCACGGAGGAGCTGGAGATAATAAAAAATTTTTGGTCACCCATCCCATGACCGACCCTTGCGAACGTTGTTTAACTTCCGCAATCGCTGGGCCAGGCGCTAAACCACTGCGCCACCGAGCTCCACTTCCGCGCGTAAATTGAAACAATTATTTTGACGGATGCTGATAATCTAAATAGAAACTATTTAGCGACCGGTTCCACTTCCATTTGACATACATTGCTACTTTTCTTTGGTATGTTTTTTTTACCCCCAAAAGAAGAAGCAATGTATCACATTCATCTGTCAAATGAGACCGGTCGCTTGGTGGTTTTTAATTAGATAATCAGCCCGCGGGTTATTTGTAACACGTTGTAGGTATATAATACTTTCAACGTGCTATCCTTCCTGATCCCTTTCAATCTTCTTCAACAGTCCCAAAAATTTCGTCTCAAACGAACCGTAAGAAATGTTAAGGTAAAGACTAAGCCTTTAAAATGTTCACAAACGTAAACTTTGTAAACGATAAGAAGGTTTGGAACGTAACATTATTCGAATGAGTCTCGACTGGAACAGAGAAGTCCTTAAGTGGAGGAGCGTTGGGGTTCTTGGGGCTAAGCATAGGGGCTGGCGCTAACCATGAATACTACAGACTTCTAAGACATCCGCTTTTAGAAAATAAAACACAGAAAGATCAGAGTGAATAAGCACCTTCTGGGCAAGCTCGCTCCATCGTAGACCCTGTCTTTGCTTTTGGGCAAGACTGGGGTCAAGAGCAAACCCATTAAATAAAAAAAGGTAAGAGCACGCGATAGAAAGAGAGGCAATTACTTGGTGAACTGCGCGTCCTGAATTGCACTTTATTGTGTCGGAGCAAAAGTCGCTATTTATTTAAATGACTTTGCCGAGTGCTGCTTCTGTACTACTATTAGTTATTCTGTGACATCCGGGTCATCGGGTACTTACACTGATGACCATCATAATTTACGTAATACCTAAATCAAAACTAAATAATTCTAAAATAACACCTGAATCAACAATATACGCGCTGTAACCCGTAAAAAGACAAAGTGATTTATTTTTATTGAATAGTATAGACGTGACAAAGTGCGATAATTATACCAAAATGAAAGATGGACATAGGGTTAAGCATTAGGTACCTATGCTATGTTGTTGTCTTTGTAAGCCTAGCGTTGTTTTCTTTGTAACATATTTGGGCGGAAAAACCTTCGTGCAATTTCTGCGTATGGAAAACGTAGCATACGCGCGCGGAAAACGTGGCAGACGCGCGCGGAAAACGTAGCAGACGCGCGCGGAAAACGTAGCAGACGCGCGCGGAAAACGATAGCAGACGCGCGCGGAAAACGTTTTGTTACGGCACTTTCTGAAAATTTCTTCCTGTACTTCATGGTTGTACGCAATGTGCCAAGTCAATAGTATTCTAGGTCTAGAGGCTGGGCTTCAGAGGGCTCTCCGCTAATCTGTCAAGTTACAGTCGATGGGCCCCCGAGAGATACCGCGTCATAAACTTCTTGGAACTCCGCTAAGTATATAAGACGTTATTGTTATACCGCACTTGTCTCGACATAGCACCTTTTCAATTTCCATTTAAAATCATATCGAGAGTGTGTCTATCGAGGTTTGTAGGACATCAAGATTATTAAGTTAAAGAGTAAACTTACATCTAAAACGAAACAAAATAAGTAAAAAGTTACAATTTTAACATGTGACTGATCTAGGGACCTTCCTTCGACTATAGGTGGTTAAGTTTAAAGAAGTTTAATAAATACTGAAAAACAAAGCACAGATAGGTATGTATTTTTACCCTGTGATAATACTATACGAAGAAAAGTGCTCAATTTTTAATTTTCTTCCATAGAATTTTGCTAGCACCTGCCACGGCAAGCAAACGGAATCAACAAATTCAACAAATAAAAAACAAGGCTCAGAGCAGGCTTACGCAACAGCACCATCGCGATCGTTTCGTGATCGTCAATTTGACATTACAACGTTAACGACGACCACGGCTTTACAATACATGAGTGTCGTTATTTCTTTATTTCTATCGTTATTTCACATGCTAGTGCCCGTGTGCGTGGTTCTAAAAAATATCATAGTTTCGTTTATGGTTCATGTAGGGTAACCACGTAAGTGGCACTCAGAGTACCTATATTTATTAGTCTTTGAAAATAGGTCCTCGGCTATTTTTCTTTTCGAATAATTTGCATAAAGATCAAAAATGTTCTCCTCTTTGCGTTCAATATTTATTTCTCACTAAGTATATCGCAATACCTATAAAGTGTTTTTGAGCTAACAAATTACGAAATACTCTATATAATCTGAAAAAATAAGTGTTATATATAAGTCGTTTTACACATTTTAATTAAAATGTGTAGGAAAACTTTCCATTCGATACTTCTTATAAAAAATTAATACTTGCTTAAAATTTAAAGTATCGTATTTTTCATAGTCACCCTATATTTTTGACTTACAAGATTACTCTAACTCTATGGTTATGACATAGCCAAGACAAAACACACCATTCACGCAACGACATAAAGAGCTACAACCAAATGGATTGTCGTAAACTTTAATCTTTAAGCCGAAACAATGCAAATATTGTTTTAAATCAAAGGAACCATATTACATTAAATATAGAGACATTCATAAGATTCTGAAAAATGTCGTAGCGTGTATGTCTGCTTAAATCTTCGTGGGCCTCCTCCGTCATAGACAACATGTGGGAGTGGTCAGTCGCAAGTGCTTACGCAAATGCACAATTTTGACAACGATTTCGTAAAAGATCACGAATTCCACAGATTATAAATACCACTATCCAAAACCTTGTAGTTATCGTCAAAATGTGACCCTTATTGCGTATTTTTCCCTCAATGTATGGTATTCATTCATGACTTGGGAGTTTTTATTAATTAATTAGGGAATTTTGCAGTTCATTTCGTACTTTTCCCTTAAGGTGGCTACCCCACCGAAAATGGCGCCCTCAGAAGTTTTTATTTATTAAGTTATTAGTAGAAAAAGATTTAAATAATGTTTAACGTGGAAGCTTTAGGACCCATGTTCTAGTATTTTTAGAAGGTATCACTACATTCCCTCATAGTCATTCGCGAAGTAGATAGCAGATATGTAAAAAACGGCCACTTTTAGCAGTTTAAGCAGTTAATCATACCCTCTAAAATTACTAGACTGTGGGCCCTAAAAATTCCACGTAGAACATTATTAAAATCGTGTATTAGAATTATAATATGAAATAAAATTCACCACGGCGGCGCCACTTTCGCTCAGGGTGCCACCTTAATGTATGGTATTCATTAATAACTTGGGGGTTTTAATAGGGAATTATCAACATTATGGGTACCTACATAATAGATACCTAGAGAACTTTATTACCTCTATAATAGCACAGATAATATTATAATACTAATAATAGGCATATTTTATAATATCAAATTTTGATGGACTGTATTAACACACACTGTACCTATGTATTATGATTCAGTTCGGCTATGGTATGGTATGGTACGTTCCGTTTAACAAAGTTTGTTTTTATATTTTGTTATAAAAACAAACTTTGTTGTTTTTTAACCGACTTCCAAAAAAGGAGGAGGTTCTATGAAGACGGCTGGACCGATTGAAATGATTCAAACGTTATTACATTAGGTACACTCCCAAGTTGGTCCCATTTTTTGAAATTTGGAAATCGGTTCAGTACTATACAAGTAATTTTGAAAAAAGCACGAAAATAGTATGATTTTGTGTGAATTACCTCGATGATTGGTCGTATTACTTCTTTGTTTATGAACTGAATAAAATAATTATTATTTTTGTTGGAAGAGGGATATTTTAAGTGTAGTTTTTTAACCGACTTAAAAAAGGAGGTTCTCAGTTTGACCCGTATTTAAGTATGTTTCTCCGCGATTATCTTACGTTTGGCTGAGCCGATTTTTCTACATATATAATATACCTTACCTACAAGATACCTACACTAAAAATAAAAAATTGTTTAAAAAAAACAAAAAACCGACTTCAAAAAACCTACCTATAAAAACCAAGAAATAATATTCGTAATAATAAAAATAGGTCTATTGAAGTCGGGTGGGGCTTTTAGAATAAAAAAAGGAATTTGTACTCCAGCCCCACCCGACTTCAATAGACGTATTTTTATTATTACGAATATTATTTCTTGGTTTTTATAGGTAGGTTTTTTGAAGTCGGTTTTTTGTTTTTATAACATTAAGTTGACTTATGCCCTTTCTGCAATATGCGATTCTTATTTTAACATTTTAGTTTTCAGAATATCTCAAGCTCTCCTGTAAAATATGTCTGGAATAAGATACAAGTAGGTATCTAAGATAATTTGGTTTAGGGCAGCCGAGCTGTCATACCTTTTTAATTTTTAAATTTGAGATTTAGGATTCTCAATGTTTTTATACAATACTAAATAACATACCTAAGTACTATCCCAGCAAATTATACCACACAGATTAGTAATGAAACGTTTTATTCATGTAATACAAAATTAACCGATATAAACTACTTTCATTCAAAAAATTTCACAATGTACCTCTTCAATACCTTGTATTGTACTTATACAAGATTTTTGGTATACATTTTACAAGAGTTTCTTCTTCGGCGCTATTAAACTCACTTTTTCATAGGATTATGCGATTTAATTGATAAATTATACGTAGGTATGCCGCTTTGGAGCATAAATCTTTTGTATCTATATTAATTGATACTTTTTTATTAATAAATTGTTTTTCCTGTCTCTGCATTTGTAAGCGCTTTAATCACAAATCATTCTCATAAATTTTCGAGCTGAAACAACCAACATATAATTAAAACTTTACTTAAATAATAATTTTCAAAATTTTTTTGAAGCTGACATTTGCACCTGGTTGACACCAAATTGTCACTTTTGCGATGCAAAGACAAAAAGTCTATGTGGTCGCTCGTCGTTATCTTTACTTTGCGAATGTGCCTTTGCGTACCAATTTGACAGGCGGTGTCAGTTATTCATAGTGAAATAAAAATTCGCGGTATAAGTTCTTAGTTGCTAGATAGAGCAACGAAAAACGCCGATAGAAAGCTTGACTCGCTGACTATATCTTACACTGTTTTACGATCACGATCACGACGGTCGTCAAATTGTGCTGTTGCGTAAGCCTACTGTTGCACCAAAACGCTGTCAAAGTTAAAGTTGTCGTCAAATGTTAATGCTACCTATTTGTCACGTCAAACTTGTCAAAGGACATCATGCTGGCTGGCAACCTCTTTTTTTGGCAAACTTGTGCTTAACCGGCTTACTTTACTACTTACTAACTTTAACAAGCTTGTTATTGTTAAAGTTAGATGGTGCAACTGAGCCTAAGATGGTAAAACAATTGACAGACGATCCTTTATTGAATTATTAGGTAGGTACTTAATCGCATTAAGGTATACATTTTATTCAATTTCATTTCATAATAATCTAGAATTGAGCGAAAAATCTCTTTATAACAGCGTTGAAAAATACGGGCTAATAATATCAGACCACAATAATTTGTCCTCTATTTAGAGAGAAAACGATTAAATCATGAAACGTTAGTTAGTTTTGAAAGTAAGTTTTATTGCTTATGTAGGTATAGTAGGTAAGTACTTATTTATTAAAACAATATCACTGGAATAAAAATTTAATCAGAAAAAACACAAACGTTATTAGCTACAAAAAGGTGATTAATAGTACATTACTGCAGCGGCACGCAACACAGGCATTGAAGGACGAACGTGAACATACGTGAGTCCATCAATGACCAGCGGGTCTACCGGCTAAAAATAATGAAGTTAATGTTAACTGTAAGTATGTGAAACATTGCTACTTTGTTTTGGCACAAATAAAAACTTACCAAAGAAAAGAAGCAATGTATCACATACTTACAGTTAACATTAACTTCATTATTTTTAGCCGGTAGACCCGCAGTTGCGGCCAAGGCTTGTATAGTACTTTTCTCAAATAATGCGCGGAAATTCAAACCAAGTAGTAACTTTTCTAACATTTTATTTTTATTTAAAATTACAATAATTGAAAGTAACAAATCGCACCGTCTTGAGTTTCAACGTCTTTTACATAAATACTATGTCGTTGCATCTTCATGCACCGAAAATGCCAAAAATCAAACCTGAAACAAAAATAAAGAACGTGTAAAGTTGTGATGTTAGCTGTACTAAAACAAAGTGGTAAATTAGTACCTAGGTAATCTTATCAATAAGTAGATACGAAAACTTACTTTTTAGGATCCAAATACACACTGTCTGATTCTTCTGACAAGAAAATTTGCAGGTTTGATGCAAATTTCCTACATTTATACCCTTGTGAATATCTTTTTGGCATTGCAATTAGGTTTAATTCTGGTTTACTTAATGTTTTTTGATTTTGGAGACATCATGACTGTATTCTATTACAGTTCTTGCCGCTTCTTGAATTTCAGGTGGCGTCAAAATATCACTTTCGTCGCTTGAACTCATTTTTATAAAATTATTTACATATAAATCGAAGATAAAATATTTGACAAAACAACAAACAATTTTAACAATAATAAAATCCCCCGCGCCAAGATCCATAGATAATACAATGATATTTTTTATGCCACCTGTCCGAATCGTATGTGACACTTAAGTTTTGTAACCAGGAATACGGATTAATAGACGGGCGTTAGTGCGCTCATGACACTGTTACCGTGATTCGGAACTTTCCATTTGCAAAGCCAGTTCTAATTTTAAATATTGATGATGATCACAGACCTCATTGGCTGTCGTGTTTCATTGAAAATTTGGTTCCATTTCTGAATTACACGTGTATAATGAGTTTCAATACTAACATTTACGGTCAGACGCAGGCAATGTTTCTATGAAAATCCATTATAACACGTTAGTAATGGATTCTCATACAAAAATTGCCGGCGCGGTTTACGTCTGTCCGGAAACTCCGATTTAGCACGAAGAAGGTTGTCAAAATAATGATCGAATTTCCAAGCATGTTTGAGAAAAATAACGTTTTTTTATTATCACACATTCTCAGACAGTCGTAACCTTTGAGAACGGGACTCTTACATTTTAATGATTAACAAAAATAATTATCTTAAAATTGAGATAAAATTACAGCTTTCTTTGTTTGATGTTGTATCACAATATTCACGATCAATCTTGTTGTATGTTAACAGTTTTATTACTTATTAAGATTAAAAATGCATTATATCACTAGGTACTGGTAATCTTGTGCTTTACTTTGCAAATAGATTAAACTAAGATAATAATAATACGAGTAACAATACTTTATATAATTGCTTAAATTACTTAGATATAAAATAATTTGTAATGCGAAACACAACACAACGGATAAAAAAAGTTTTGAAGTCAAATTCATAAATTAATCAACTAAACTTAAAAGTTCAGCACTTTTGCATCGTCTATAATTTCCCACCACAATGATTTCAGTTGTAACACATTCTGTGGTGATTTCAATTGTGCTATAGCGAAAAATATGAGCCTTGCCCATCTACCATTAGAAATAGAAATATTTTTTATTTAAATAGACTTATTTGAAAGTACTTTTTCCAAACACCATAATACACATAATAATTTACTGTGACCCAGCAGTCGGGACAGTAAAAGTTTCTGATGCCGCCTGATGACGACACATTCCTGGCCCGTGTGTACACATCTAAGATAATAATATATAATAGTAAAGTGACCCTTTGAAGGATTACAGCGGTCTCTCGGAGAGTAAGCGACTTAACTAAGTTATGTCATCCTTGTACCTTAACTTAGGCTCGCAGCTTAGCTGAGATTTTATGTTGACATTTCAGTATTTTTCGTTGGCGGATTCATTTTAAGAAACAGATAGAAATGGTGCCTTTTCTTATTTTTATTATGGCAATCTACTCCTCTTCAGGGAGTAATTTTTGCCAGTGTCAAGTGTTAAATAACTCAATTCAGTGGTATTGTTTCAGTTTACATTAGAATGCGGGTGCATCGCCTTCCAATGCTGCTTGGAGCATTTGGCATCAAATATATCGATACAGTTTACTCGGTAAGTTCTGCCGATACCTCGGCAGAACTGACCGACACCACTACAATAAAAGTCTCAGCTTCACACAACCAAGATCGCGCCTATTTCAATTATCCCACATATTGTTCAGTTGCGTAGACACTTGTACCACAAAACTGCACCGATTTTAAGACACAATATCCACTATAAACAATTTGCAAATAATTAAAATAGCCACCGAACTGAACTCGACGAAATGGCGCCAAAAACTCCTTGTCTTATTCTTCTATGAGTACATTTTTTGTCTCTTTATTTATTTTTTTATAATATTGCAATATTTAGTATACTGTGTTAGTTGTGTTACTGACGATGATTGAATCAAAGAGAACCAGTCCCATACTCAAACAAATAGCCAACATTCTACGTTAACTACCTACATGAGCAAAATTTCATGTTGCAAACTTATGGAAATCACAAACTTTTATGTATTCTATGGAATTGACAAGCTTACGACACGGAATTTTGAAATTTACTGCAAATTTTTTTAAAGCTTTTTTAATAATAGTTATAGCGTATGTTCTCGGATAGATTTGTTGGCCATTTGAGTAGCGGGGCTGATATTGTTCAATCTTGATCACCAACGAAATTCTTGCGATAATAGCACCTGCAACAAGATTTCCGTCGCAGTTGCATCGATTGGTCTCCTGTTATTCGGATGCTGGTATGCGATCAGTTCTGTGCCGTAGCGCTAGGAATCTGCGGGTACAGACTGAGTCGACAACAATCGTACGGGCCTGTCCCCGTATTACAATCTCAGACTTGTCAGTTATCTGAATGACTTTCAATATGCCTTTTTTTATTTGATAAACTTACAGCGAGAATCCCCGTACTATAATCTCTTAAAACTTGTCTTTTGTGAATGGCTTTCGATGCGTCTCTTTTATTTGCTATACAGCGAGTAAGAGAAAACTTATAATACTAGTGGCTCCGTGAGCTGTAGACCTCGCTATAATAGTAGTTTATGATACAAGGTTGGTAAGGAGTTTTAAAAAACCTTAACCGTGTGCCATGCTACGTTTTTCAATACATTTGCGAGAAAACATTAAAGGTACTACTGAAATTGTAATCTATACATATAGTAAAACTGTAAATACTAAATATTTGTGCGCGTATTACGCAAAAACCGCTAAACGAATTTTGATGGATTTTACACAATTTAGTAGATTGAGGTCCAAATTAAAATCTAAGCTATGTTTCATCAAATTCAGGTGGGTGAAACCGGGGAAACAGCTTGAACTCTCCGTATAGTACTAGCTTTCATACACTAAAGGGGTCATTTTAAACTGGTTACAATATTTTTCTACTGTCCACGCGGATGAAGTCGCGGGCGGAAGCTAGTAGAAATTAAAAAAAAAAAGTTCGTAAACAAAAACGCACGGCACTGGCGGCGTGCGGTAAAATCAATTTTCCGCACGCTGTACTAATCCGTAAACAAAAACGCACGGCGTGCGGTAAAATCAACTTACCGCACGCTCGACTGTCATCGTAAACTTACATTTTCGAGCAACTGTATTGAAAAATGAAATGTCGCCATGAAGTTTTCAAAGGACACAGAAGTTACGTGAGTATTCGCAGCTAGATGGTGCTTCTAATTTTGATCATTTTTCAAAACGGGTGAATATTTCTGTTATAAAAACTGGCTTTTTTTTTGGAAAAATTGGCTTGACTAAACAGTTTTAAGTAATGATTATCGAACCTACTCACAAAATTGGCTTTCGATGCGTCTCTTTTATTTGCTATACAGCGAGTAAGAGATAAACTTATAATATTATTTATCATTATTTATATATATCATATTATTCATCAATGCGGCCGGAATAGAAAATCTTTTCTCTTGACTTATCTCATTTTCCGGACCTTGGAGTTGGAGTGTTAACGTATTTATTTTGAAGTTCATTTTGCAGTAATGGTATTTGGAGTATGGTGTTCTTCACAAAAGTAACCTACTTAGATAATACTTAGCCGTTTCGTGTAATGCAATTTTACTAAGAAACGAATATGTTTTTTTTCAATCAGACAATACACAATTTAGGCGGGGCCTTCCTTCGGGAGTCTTGATTGACACAATTGTGCCATAATTTTTTTCCACCCTTCCATTCCCTTCTTATTATAATCATCCTTTCAAAAGTTCCCGTACCGAATTAAAGTTTCGCTGCTGTCAAGAAAGTCCTCTCTGAATTATTGTCGAGTGGAATACCAAGTATCTTCGAAGTATGCCTTTGGGAATTATAATATTTTTCCCAGTGTAATTTGCACTTTGTAGGTAATATTCCTGTTTAACATGCCGTCTCCGCTTCAAACTTAGGGAAGAAACTTTTTATATGATCCTCTATATTTTGTGACATTGAATTTTCTCTCACGGACGGATGGAAAACAAAGACAGGGTCTACGATGGAGCGCGCTTGCCCCGAAGGTGCTTATTCACTCTGGCCTTGAATCGAGTCAGGTTGTATGCGCTATAGTATTTTTCAAATTCAGCTATAAAAAATATAGTACAATTAAAAAATATATAGTATTTAATAGGCAAATATATATTTTTATTTATTTATTTTTATAAAAAATTTATTATTTCACTTTTTGCATTTTTCAACAACTTTTGGATATTTTTGGACTCTTTTTTGTATCTTTAGCTTTTTAATCGGCGTTAGCGGCGCACTTGAATTGAACTTGACGCACTTTCGTTATCGCTACCACTTTCCGTAAATAATTTTCTCAAAGAAAGAAATTTTATATTTTGCAGATGATTACTCAATAAAACCTCAAAAAAATAGAGCATCAGCAGACTAACCAATGACCAAACTATCGTTTGAAGCTTTTGAATTTGATATTAACAAGTTCGGAATGCAATAAGACAGATACGTTCAGAATTCAGATACGATATACCTACACTACACTACACGCTATCGAATCAGTCAAGCAATGCACGATCACAAATCTAAAAAAAATAAGATTTGTTTCTTAGCGTTCGATATTGAAAATATATAGTATTTTTGCGTACTATATATTTCTTCAACAGTATATAGTACGCAGACCCGTAATATAGTACCATACTATATATTATAGTACGGTTGGCAACCCTAGGTGGTATGGTTGTTTTTGTACGACGTACCTAGATATTGCGATTGCGATCAAAACTGACACGACTTTTTTAATCATTAGAAAACTCTACCCGAAAATAAATACAGGCCCCTATACTATTTAATAACGTGACAATTTATCAATTGTCATGACAATTTGGTTTACATTGCGGTGTAGCTATGTGACAAATGGTCACGTTTATAATTCAGGGCCCGTGGCGACTCTTTTTTCATCGATTTTCAGACTATGTCTGTTTAAAAAAAAGTTATCGGGCAAGCCCAACAAAAGCTTTATATACGTGGCTGAGAGTTCTACGGCTTCAAAGCAGGGATTGAAAACGTTATTTTGAATAAAAGGTTATTTGACGTTATTATCGTTATTGTTTTGTTACGTTAAATAACGTTTTCTTACCATTATAATACCGTCAAAAATATTGTTTACCGTTAAATGAGATTATTTTACCAATACCGTCAAAATATCGTTGAAAATAAAAAACGTTATTTTTAACGATTTTTTTTGGTACTTAATGTTTTTTTTAACGATTTTTCAATCCCTGCTAAAGTAGATTGAGTTCAGTTTGTGATCTCGGAGAGGGGAGTGCTAAATAAAACTGACTAGCGGGCAAAAAGGGCTTGAAGTGTCGAATAATTGAGGCGGAAGCCGTCGGCAGTTGTTGCAGCTCCATTAGCGAGTCAGAACAATGATGTGTAGCCTCTAGAAGTGTTAATTATATTTAAAAAAAATGTCCTAGTATCTAGTAACGCTATGTGACTAAAAAGGTTTCTTTTTAAATCAAACTTTGGCCCTTAGTTTTTGAGGAAAATGCGCGTGACCTTATAATGTTTATTTCTCAACTCATACACTACTAGAAATCTAAATCTACCAGTGTCAATAAGCATTACCAAACACTGGTTTGAATGGTATTTTTTTTATATGCGTTTCTGGCGCTATGCGTATAAATTAAATACTGGTCATTTGCGAAAAAAAAACTGGTCGTTTGCATATCTGGTAGTTCTCGTATTATTATTGTTTTATGAATGTATGCGTGTGATATGGATTGATCCGAAATAAATGAATTATTATTATTATATTATTATTATAATTTGCGTTTCTGGAACTATGCATATAAATTAAATACTGGTCATTTGCGAATAAAAATTAGGTCGTTTGCATATCTGGTAGTTTGCTGTTGAAAACATGGTTGTTAGCGTGTACGGTAATTTGCGTTTCTGGCACTAGGTATGCGTCGAAAGCAAAAAGACGTGTTGTTAGCTAACTAAAAGTTAACAATTTTACTGGTAATAAAACTGATGCCCGACTTTCGCAACTTCCTGAGTCATAATTATCTGTTGGTTCATCAACATATTATTATACAAGTCTTCCCCATAGTTTTGGAATAAAGGATTGCTGAGACTTTTCCCGAATATTTAGTTTTAACAGTTTCGTATTTGGTGGATTTAAAATGGTTTTTAATTATTTTTCAGTACTTGCAAATATGTACGTCATCCTTTCCCTTAAATATTTCCTTTTCCTCGATGTGTGCACGCAATATTGCTGTTCTGCTCGCACCTACGCGAGAGAGTGAGACGACATTAGCGAGTCGCGAACCTTCTGATGGAAGACATCTTTAATTCTCCCTCTTCGAATATCAACGCGGCACGGTTGACATGTGCTAATCATAAAACTTTAAAATATACGTATTTATAACGCTAATTACTTTAAAAATTGTGTGTCAGTGTGTTAAATTGGTACCAGTGTAAGGACAAATCAAAATCCTAGGTGAACTGTGAACTTTCCCAAGCAATTAAGCTAACCGCCCCGACGCGCCGGCCGCCGAAAGACCGTTGGTTGGGCTGAGCTGATCAAAGATCTCTGAAGACATCATCCTCATCAGCAAACAAGTAAGTGTGCACATCTTACTTCCTACAGGAGCTGTGATTGTGTCCTTTTGTCTCATTCCTTTATTGCAGCTTAGTGTTCTCCGCCCTATGTTACATACGTGTTTGCAAGTACAAAAGAAAATACCTACGTACTTCAGTTTCACGACCGCAAACCTACAGTCCATTGATCCGTTTTATTAAAAAATAATCACCAGTATTTTCCAGCCATTTCTAGGTTTTCTTTATTTCACGTCACATCCGGCGGCCGTCCGCACCAATTAACCCACCAATGGCTCGATAAGGTAAACGAGTTATCATCGACGTGGGCATAACACTGCAACACGCACCAGTGAAAATCGCCCATCCTTTTACATATAAATCTAACAAAATAAAAATTGCTCGATGGAGCGCTTATTTGTGACGACCTGCCCCCCCAGCCAAAGTAACATTTGCAAATGTTCGTTATTGGATTTGACGTTTTAAAATTCGATTGTTAACGAAACCTTATGTCAATCCCATATATGTTTCGAAAGCGAAGCGATAACGAAGATTTGTCAATGTTACTTTGGCTAGGCCCTTAGGGCATGCAGTCATAAAATAGCGATTGTATCGTTAATTACCGATCGATAACTATAGCGAAAAAATCGATAGAAATCTATGTCTTTATTATTTAACCTTGTTTCCATCTTTTCAGTTGACTTGTCTTTTTTTTTTTTTTTTTTTTATTCATAACTTTTTAGTTATTATAATTACGGCCATGATAATACCTTTTTGAAATCCTTATAAGAAGCCCTTTAATTTGACACCCATATTGCAGTATTCTAAAAAAATATTTTTTCCACAAAGAACGTATAATAGCACCGTGCAGCGGCCATGTTGGTTTTTTTAGAACGCCACCTTCTTAAGAACACTTGGGCTGACAATACATATCTAACGATATCTTAATCATAGAAATCCGTTCAGCCGTTTGAAAGATATGAAGTAATAAAGAATATTAAATCAAACATACAAGATACGCGCGAAAAACATAACCCTCTTGCAGTCAGGTAATAAAAAGGACACTTGTTATCGTGATGATGAATAGGTGTATTGACTACCTCTATGAAAATTATTGCCATGCAATGCGTCGCTTCTAGACACCCTTTGTCCCCAGCGTCACACTATGGTCACACTCAGCTGTGCGCCGTAATTTTCCACCGATATGACGTGATAAGATAACCGAATTTACATCGACATGGGCCCGTCACTTCTGTCGCCGCTCGTCGACACAAAAATATTGGACGCTGAATCCCATTTCATGTAGATTATTCGGACATGTTAATATTGAACGTGTGAAAAAGGTTTGATTAACGTATTACATTCTGCTAGAAAAAAATAAACAGCAATTCTTGAGCCTCGAAATCACAGAGTAATTTTTACTACGGAAACTCAAAGTGATAATAGAAAATTAGTAACTTTCCGTGAAATAATCTGTTAATATACGGTCATAGCAATAGCAACACGATTATTTTTTTAATGGTTCTAGGCTCTTTCGTGCGTGGATTATAGCAGATAGAAATGTAGGTTTCCATGTCTACGTATCTTAAAATAATATGTAATATAAAGGCCCCCAGTAACGATCAACTGCGATTGTCAATGCCATTGTTATAGAGTAATTGACAATTGCTTCAATGGCACATGTAAACGATCAATTTTCGCGTCAATGAGCTTCAATTACGTAAAAATTGACAATCACAAATTTTAATGATCGTTACCGGGGTTTTTAATAGTACATACTTACATACACGTAAGTTTTGAAAACCCCAAGTCTTACAAATTGTTATACTCTATATACCTACCCATTCGAAAACAATGGCATCAATTTCCAATACCAATAGTAATTAATTTCATTCATAGTTTCAAATTTTAAACGGTCTGTGTCCATTTCATGGCGCAATTCCTGGAACAAGTTTTTCCCTACAAACTTTCAATTTATTCAGCCCGCTTCGAACAGGAATCGGTGCCAAAAACACTTTGTTTCTTTACAAAACCGTTTTAAAGTTTGCAACCTAGTTGTAGCGATAATGCCGCGGTAAGTGTTTAAGAAGGTTTATTTATGACCCCATTTAACCTGTTAAGGTAGTTCTGGGAGATTTATTTCTTCAGATAAGTCGATATAAGTCGCGACACAAAGGGGGCATGTTCTAGCACCGAGCTCGGTTGAGTTCCGATGTCGGCCCGTGTGTTGTATTTTGTTGCGACAGCTATTATATATATTCTGTGGCGATAGTTCTTTTATGGGCAAACGTTATGTGCTTTCTTTGAGAAATAAAAAATACATCGAGCGAATGGAACAAATAGGTATAAGTACCTACATAAATCATGATTTCTAAAAGAATACTTGCATAATATGATTTACAAAGGTTGTAGTATTGGAGTTCATGTAATGTTCTATGCTATGTCATGAGATAGATATACTTGTTAATACTTAGGCAGCCATTACACGCTTATGCAAGCGACATGCAATTCCATCAGTCATGAATTACGTTTACTGTGACTGACAAATAACCTACCGTGTAATGTAGTGACTGATGGTTGCATGAAGTTGATTTCTTCGTTCCATCAGTCACCAACAGACAAACGTAATTTAATTTTCTTGAGATTTTCTGCTAAAATAAGTAAGATGCATTTTTTCCTTTCTTTAAACGACTATTACATATTTGAAATACATAGGTATTTTAAATACATTGAATGTGAATTGAGTTGACAATGCCATTTGTAAAAATAAAATAAAAAATAACAGCCACAGGTTTCCACCGACGGATCCAAATGAAATACAAACAGCCGTTAAATCTATAAACGGAGGATTAATTGATTTGCTGACGAAACTTCCGTACCGCTTTTTTTTAACAACGTTGGCATTTTCAGCATCACTTTGAAGCTTTAAACCAGTTGGTTGAAGTATAATAAGATTTTATTAAACGTTTACATTATGAAGTACGAGAGTTTACTCGGTTACTTCATCAATTCGGTCACACTTACAACAATATATTGCATCCATGCATGCTTTTGTAATTCATGGTAAGACCTGGCCATGAGCACTATTTTAACTTATTTTACAGGGTTTAATGATTGAACAAAAAAAAGGGAAAAACCGTTTCTTCGTACGATGGTAAAACAACTAAACAAAAAAAATTTACTAAACTAAACAAATTTTACTATAAAACTCTGATAACGCGAAAAAAATCGGCTGTTTCAAACATTTTGATATTTTCGTTATTAATTTTTGTATGAAACAGCTGTTTTTTTCGCGATTTGTATATCACCATGAAGATTGAATGCTTCACGCGCTATATGTAAAGTATTTCCTCAAGATTTTCTCTGAAATACACTTATGTGATTGGATTGTTTCATATTGCGAACTTCATGATCTTTGTCACCACAAAATAAAGAGATTTCAGAAGTTAAGCTTTGTGGCCTTGATTGCTTGCTATTTGAAATTATGAACTAAGTATATTTTTTCCCTATTAGTTAATAACAAATAAATAAATAAATATTACTGTCGATTGCTTGTATTGTTTGGTTTTATTATTACTTTATTAAGTACCTTAGCGATAAAGTATGATTCGAGAAAACTCTTTTAATTTATTTACAAACTATTAGCCCATATTTTGTGTGTGTTCCAATCCAACTTGTTATAAAATAACCCCTAAAGGCGAATATGGTGCCATGCAAACAACCCCGAAAAAATATTTTTCTCACTTATGCTCTGAAATCTTATCATTCCATTTGAAAAAGGAATGCGGGGCGTTCCATATTTCCGAGGGGGTCTGGCTCATCACATTCTAAATTTAAAATTCAGGCCAGGAATGAATTTCAATACTTACTTCCCGCACCAGCACCATTGCGGGAAGTAGGTACAGTGCGAAGATGATCTGGGTGGTCTGCGGCAACTTCTTTTTTTGTTTTAGCTGTTCACAAAAACAAAAAAAGCAAAGGCACATTTGCACCATACAGCCATAACTTTAGTTCCTTTTTTCTGGCACGCAAGCCAACGACAAGACAGTTAATATTATAAAGGTAAAATTATTTAAAGGTACTATAATAACGATACAATAAAAAAAATGGTGCGCACAGAGTATATTACTATAAGAATAAATAAATATTACGTTGTATTGTACCAGATTTATCAGAGACAAATCCTCTAAGTAGTCTTGAATTATGTACAGCGCCATCTACCGCCGAGAAGCGAAATGAGATGGGTTTTTGCTTCTCGGCGGTAGATGGCGCTGCACGTAATTCAAGATTACTCAGAGGATTTGTCTATGATAAATCTCATTTTGCTTTTTGGCGAAAATGCCCGAACATGAATAATATTTAATATTAATTAAATTTAATTAAGTTTCAATTGAAAAGTTTTTTATTTCCTCGCATTTCTTGAGAAAAGCACTATACAAGCCTTGTTCTGGAAGCTACTTGCATTGCCTCGAATGATTAAAGCCCTCGCCTGCGGCTCGGGCTTCAAACCATCCTCGACAATGCAATCGCTAGCTTCCCGTTCACGGCTGTAATGTACTAATGAGCATTGAAAACCGACACTTTTATGAAAAAAAACTACTTTTAATGATAAACTGCATAGTGGCAACCCTAAATTGTGTTTTGTTTTTGCTAAATCATGGGATTGGTTATCGAAAACAATAGCCTATTTGCGCCTAGGAGCACTTTAGTGTTTACCATAAAAATTAAAAATCATTTTTTTACGGGTTATTATGAAACACATGTGATGCTACGTTTATAGTATGGTTAATCTGTTTGATGTCATGGATTCTCATTTTTACGAAAAACAAAGAGTAGTATAGTAGTTACTTACATAGCAAAATAAAACTGCTAAATCTCGGTTTCAGGCGAACCAGCAAAATTACTGACCAATAAAAAGTTTGGCATGGAGCCCTCGGTCGTCGAGTCGGTACTTGACCGACCCACGGCAGGTAATAAATGTTCGTTCGGTCACACTGTTTGGAAGTCATCAGTTTTTATTTGGACAAGCCAAGGAGCTGGGCCACGAATCGGCTTAACGTGCCTCCGATTTGTTTTGTCCGGTGGTTGTAGTTGTTCCTTACGAGGGTGGATTGACATGTCCATAACTTTCTAATGA
This sequence comes from Agriphila straminella, assembly GCA_950108535.1. Taxonomy (NCBI): domain Eukaryota; kingdom Metazoa; phylum Arthropoda; class Insecta; order Lepidoptera; family Crambidae; genus Agriphila; species Agriphila straminella. The sequence continues at coordinate 2,904,138 of OX467306.1, read as the reverse complement.
AAAAACACTTTTTTTCGGAATATTTTGTTTTATTTCTCTACATAATCTTATTGTAGCTCTGCGTAGTCAGTCCAACGAAGTTCCTACCTGTTTAACCCATTTTTTTTTCTTTCATCGCCTGAAAACTGGTAACTGAAATGAGGGCCCATTTCAGACACCACCTTTTGGCTTGATGAAAATCTTTGCCCGCCAAGACTTTTTATCATGTTTGGTAGGAGAAAAACTCTCACTGGGGTTGAATCTCGAGAATAGGAAGGATTCGCATCTTCATTCGATGAGTTTTGATGTCATGAGTGCCGTCGAGAGGGTCGACAGGGTCATAAGAAAAGTTAGAAGTCGCTTGAGCTATTTGTTTCCAAAAGTAATAATCTTTTGCCGAATTTGAAAAAAAAATGTGTAAAGACGCCTTAAGGAGTTTCTTTTTAAGACACAAAAATAAATTATGAAATAAAAGTATTTCTTCTTTTCAAAGTCATGGACTTATCAAACCACCCTCGTACATTACTCTTCGGCCCCCCTAGCATGACCATCAACACACGATATAATAACGCGTGATATAGCGTTATATCACGTTTAACTTAAACGAAAAAACTTTGACGAAAGACAATGGATTTTAACAGTCGAATGGCGATAAAATGTTATATCACGCGATATAGGTACCACCTATATATAGCGTGTTTCGTTGGTCATGCTAGGGGGGCTGTACGGTGGAGTTGAAATAAAGGTTGAATTAAAATGTTTATGGCATTGCCAAGATATATATATGTTTTTATTTCTTTTATTATAAATAAATAAATAAAAAAAATAAACATTATTTTTAGTAAAGTTAGAAATAGGTAATCCTTACTAATAAGTATTGTAAATGCGAAGGTAAGTTTGTTTGTTTATTTATTTGTTTGTTACGCACCGATCAATATGAATGCATAATTATACATTGTCAGGGGTCCAGAAAAGAAGATAGGGTATACCTTTTAACCAGAAAAAGTACTATTCCCGAGGGCGGCAGCTAGTCGTTAATATTCTTCTTGACTTGTGAATGTTTAAGAGTCAACGTAGGGTAACTTATCACCAAAATCTTATTGATAAAAGAATATGAATTCCATGCTAAAGTTATTGAAACAATAGTTTTGAATTAATATGAACAGTCAACATTTACATCGCCACGATGAAATAATTAAGTTATAAATAACTGGTTTTGTTTAAGGAAACCACTGGACAAATGAAGGTCCCAAAGCAAGCTCATGTAAAGCAATAACTCACCCAATGGTCGTGTCTCTCCCCACAATCCAACAAATCTGGGAAATCTCCCAACTCCCGGATCTGTGCAAACAAGAGGGCCATAACTGATGACCTTAAAACCGGCTATTTTTCGACTATTAACCCTATAACTCAATATCAGTGCGTGGCTCCGGCAGGCTTAGTTCACTCCATCTATCTCGATTATTACAGGCCCCCGTAAGCCTTGGGCTATTTTATGAGCCTCAAAAGCAATGAATTTCACGCCTCCCGCTTCTGTAATGTTGAATAAGCTGAGTAGAAATATTGAGTATCGAATTATGGCAGGAAAATGGAACAAATTAGTGGTCAAGGGTGAGATTTATGCGAAAGGGTACGCTCCTACATACTCGTAAGTCTCGTAAGGCTACCATGCAACGTATTTTGAACATACTGCCTACTGGAAACAATACTGTTCTAAGAAGAGACCGCAATTTAGATACGTTGGCTTTGAATACTAAATAGGCCTAACTAAGTACTTATATCATGAAATAAACATCATCTAGACCTATTTTTGAGATCACGCCCACTGGGCCTTGTGATGATAATGATGATGTTGATATCATAGAACCATCATTTTTTATTTTTTATTTTGTTTATTTAAGGACAACCAACACAAGGCATCATTTATATAACTATGGGTTACAATCTTGTGAAGACTTAATTAAAGGCTGCCACGGCATGCGTTTTAGCAAAGAATTATAAAAAAGAAAATTTATGATTCACAAGGCGTTAACTATGATGAATGATAAATTTATAAAGTGCATGAATATCTTCTATCCCTTAATTACGATGAGACCGAAAGTTTAATCAAATAACACACTCATTCCACCACACACACACACACACACACACACACACAGTTGTCTTGTAACCTAATAATAATACTTACGTTTTTTTAACGCTTTACTTGCGCTTTACAATGTTTTTTATACATAGTGCTAAGGAGGAATCACCAACTCTTAAGATACAGGATTCGTCCTAGTTTAGGAGTTGGAGTTATTTTGTTTTTAACTGTAAAAATCTTTGTATAATAATGTAAAGTAAAAATGTAATGTATTCGTTTTTGGTTGAATAAATTATTTATTTATTATTTATTTATTTATATTATTTATAAACTACTTATACATATGCTGAACTAACTATGATTTTATATTCCTACCTTCGAGGAGCTATAGATTTAATGAAAGTTTCATATCTTCCAAATATGTCGACATTTGTATTTTTGGGTAGTTTATTATAACAAGATTGCATGCGATTGAATGTTGAGAAATGGCCCAAATTACTATTGAAAGGTTTAGTAGGAAACAGTTTATATTAAGAAGGGCGTGGCAGTTTGTAAGTGGTATAGTATCATAATCCATGGTCACATTTAAAATCTAAAACACTGTAACAATCTTGCAAATCAACCACGCCAACATGGTGCGCAGTCAATCTTCCCAAGCAATAACCAACTCCACTTTTCTTTAATGAACAAAATAAAAACGTCATCCAGACGTTATGAATTCATAAAACAGTTCGCGAGCTATTTCATTTGCCGGAGGCTTATTTTCTTTGGGTTGAATTATACGGCCGTAATTCATAGGCTGTTGCGGCTGCCTGTTATGTAATTATACACTTACTTCTGCGTTTACCTCGAAATTAGATCACGCTTAGGCTTTTGCATAAACTAATGAGCAAAGTCTAAACTTTGATGATGATGGTGATGAACAACCTCGCAGGAGTAGATTACATAATAAACTACCTACTACGTTCGTATAAATAACGCAAGATTATTTTGTTAAATTGATTTGAACAATATTTTTGGATAAAAAAGTGTTTTTTACGCAATCATTGTAAACACTTAAACTTATATGTATTATCATAATAAACAACACCGTTTGTTCAAGTCCGAAAAAAGTAAAAAAAAAATACTTTCTTTACAAATGATCGAACAGCTGATCAAGTTTTGTATGAAAAGTAAATTTTTCGGAAAGTCGTAGAACAAATGTTGTTGTTGATTGAGTGAGCGAGCGCGAAGCATCTCCGTTTCAGCTTGGGCATAAAATCTTTCGTTTGTCCGTCTGTTCGCCTCTCGCATTTCTCAACCGATTCTCGTGTAATTTATAATTTTTCAGTTTTTAAATTTTATTCCATAAAAATACCATTTCAGCCATTTCAAAAATATTAGTTATCTGTGACCCTGAATATATATTTATTTCAGTAGGCTTTCCGCTTTCCTTTTATCTCATTTGATGTTAAGTTATGATAAAGCGGTGGAAGCGTACTTAACTCGGAGTAGTCAGCCACTGAAGAACTGACTTTTTTCCTTTACCAAAATATACCTAACAATGTAAGCATTGTTGTCCCAAAAGACTAAAGGTAAGATAATGGTAGCTATTATAGCTAGGCTGATTCATAACAAGCCAATAAAACAATGGAATGGAGGACACGAGTAACACTCGTATTCACAAACATTACTATGAGGTCTCACAGTGCCCGCTGATGCATAGATCCCAACTACCAATCACACATCATACGTAACACAAATGAGCCAATCAAAGAGCTCAATTTCAACCCAGTGCATTCGCATAGGCAAGGGTCGTTACATGCATAGTAAACTGCGCAAACTAAACAGTACACCAATGTTTGTTCTACCTAAATATAATAATGAATATGGTAAAAGGACGTGGAAATATACGCTACCCAATATATTAAACAGGCTTCCGCACACATCGCAAAATAGCATCTTAAAGAACTACAAGACCTGTAAACATTTATTAAAAAAATACTATATATTGGGATCGAGTGAGTGACATTATAATGCTGTAATGCGACTCATTCGCGCAAGTATAAACCTTTAATAGGTTTAGAGCGCGTCTAGTTTTTAACTTTTATAATTGTTATATTATGAACAAATAAATAAAAAAAAAACCGCTCTCAACGTTGAGAGCTCTTGAGATCATACTTGAGATGCTGATTCTTATAAGAAGAGCATTCAAGTATGATCTCAAGATAGCTCTAATCGTTGAGAGCTATCTTGAGAGCATATTTGAGATGCTCTTCATATAAGAACAGCAGCTCGGGTATGATCTCAAGATAGCTCTCAACGTTGAAAGCGGTTTATAAATACGGGCCTTAGTGTCCTATGAATCAAATCCATGTTTTTTGGGTCTTACATTAACCTCATAAGGTTATGCCGTAATTTTCTATCTTCCGTGTTTTCCAACTATCTTTAGCAATAGATTTTTATATTTGTTTTTGCAAGCTTCTATTTATTACTCGATTGTCACAATTTTTTTTAGCAAGTAAACACCTTAGATTGCGCCCATCATTTACCTACTCGTATCTGTTGGTGCTAGGTGCAAATAATATAAAATAATGACATTACGATCTAAGTACCGTATTGTTTGGTCACTCAACCCAACTCTAAGTTTTTGTAATTATTAGGTACAGTCAAAAGAAAAGAAACAATTACTTTACGGCGAGGCCAGTTCACGATCTCATGAAAAGTCTGATTTTTGAACATCCAATGTGAAGAACTGATGTAAAATTCTACTTAACAAAAATTACTGTAGACTGAAAAAGAAACAAAGAAGCAAATTAACCGAACAGAATATTGAAAAATGGCATGATAACTCTGTAAAAAAATCCTGAATAACACCATAAAAACTTATAAAAATAAATTTCAAATCGTCAGATTTCGTAATTTTCAACGACAGTGATATGATTTTTTATGCAAAAAGGATAGCTTTTTTATCGATCTAACACAATAACTGAATACATTTTTAATAAATGATCCAGTATTTCAGAAATCAATAAAAATGTACTAAAATTCGTCAAATTTCTGGCGAAGCGTCAATTAAAGTTATGCGATATTCAACCTTATTCTAAATACATAGTGAAAGAGTAAATTTCGTGAACTGGCCTCGCCTTAATACACTTTCGTTTAATTAACTTGCATTAATAAAAATAAAATTTCGTACTTATCTACCGAAACAAAATTAAATAAACATGTTATTTTTAAATTTGAGATTTTTGCATTCACAATGCTATTTTTACACAATACTAAATAATATACTAGAAAATGAACATGTTATTCTTAAAAAAAAACTCGATTTAAGTAAAGCAATTGTTTCTTTTCTTTTGACAAAAACTTAGAATTAAGTTGAGTGACCAAACAATATGTTAAATTTTGCACTACGAAACTGTTTATGTAGTGAATTGTTGATATAATAATCTGTTGATCTTATGATTTACTGATCTCCTGATTTGTTGATCTAATGAACTGTTGATCTAGTGGTGTTGATGTAGTAAACGTTGACCTAATGAGTGTTGATCTTAGGTATCAAACCCATGAAACGTAAGTATTTTACTTACGTTTTCCTCTAGTCGTAATTTAAAAAGGTTTTTCTTATGTGTTTTTAGGGTTCCGTAGCCAAAATGGCAAAAATCGAAAACCTTATAGATTCGTCATGTCTGTCTGTCTGTCCGTCCGTATGTCACAGCCATTTTATTAAAGTATTAGGATTACACAGTTGAAACTTAGTAGGTAGATGTATTCTGTTTACCGCTTTACAATTTTTTTTAGACTAGAACGTTCTCCAACGAAATTCAGCCCCGTGTGCAATTACTTTATATACGAGTAGGTAACTCACACAGCTTCACATTTGTCAAAACTCGAGACGACGTGTTTATGTAAACAGGTAGGGTTCGTTCCGTGCATGCGTTCAACTTCCCGGAGAACTTAGATGAATAGCTTTCAGTAACAGATATTTTCTTTTCTACTTTGCAGTTAATGTCGTTCATATTATTTTCTTTTAACAGTTTGGTTACGAATGGTAACTTTTAAAATTAAGTGAGATTAATTTATAATTTATACCTACATGCAAATGCTTTTCATTGCAAATCTTCATGAAATTCAATACGACAATTCTGCGAGGGTCCATTATTGAAATTAAACTTTATGTTTCCAAATGGTTCATTATTTAGCTACCTACCTACTTATACAACGTTTTACAAAAAAACCTAATGCTGAATATGGTACATAGGGAACATGAAACTGAACAACTTTAACTATAGGACCAACTCTGAAATAGCGACAAAAAAATCAGCTGTTTCATACAAAAATTAATAACGAAAATATTTCTTTCTTATTTCAGGTCCCAAGGAATAGGCTTTAGGGGGTTTTTGTAACATGTTGTACATCAATTATCAAATTACAAAAAGTAATTTTAATATGCCATCAATAGGGAAATTTCTATTTCTAGTATACTTATAAAGATTGTATAGCAGATGTTACACAGTGTTTTGTCACTTTCTTTTTAATGTCAAACTCAAATAGTTTGACAGTGAGTAACCATTGTGTAACTATACATACATCTGCTATACAATCTTTATTAGTAAGGGGGCTAGTAAATAGAGCATAAACAGAATCCCCATCCCCAACCAACATGTTGGGTTCTCAATGTTCTCATACTTCAAAATAAGATGTCCAAAGAGAAATCACCGATGGCTGTATCACGGCAATACGTGATTACTTGCCGTGTCGCACGTCCCCGGGGCATAGCGGCTTGGTTGAAATGCCCCCCTCGATTATGAAGCTTGGGTAATGGAAACTGGACAAGATGAGTCGTAAACAATATTAAGTCTGAAAAAAAAAGAAAGCTTTCAAATACAGTTTGACGTTGACCTGTTTAATACTAGCGTTGCATCGTTGAAGCGACTGATGAGCAGCGAGTTTTTTGGCAAATAGTCTTTTAAGTTTGCCGTATACTTAGTCTTAGTATTTTAGCTTAGGTAATCTACTTTTTGTTTGTTTATTGTTTAGCCTATCTTGTCTTCATAATTATGTAAGTTTTACCACGTGGAATGCGTAGGATACCTACTCAATAAGTGCTTAGTTTTATAAATTGTTTCTATCGGTGGGGACCTGTAATTGGCTTCCAAGTGCTATATAAGCTTCCTACTGTGATGAATTCAGCTGTTGGTCTTCCAAATAATTAAAATAAAATAAAATAAAATACCTACAAGTTAATTTTAGTTTGTTGACACATTGAATTCCTACGTGTGTTTAAACAGGGTGTTTGGAAATAACCTGATAAAGCCGAGGTAGATAGGGTACCATATCACCGTAGATGTAAGTCAAAGTCAAAGTTTCAGGGTTTTTTAAACTAATTTTCCGGGGTTGTATGCATATGTAGCATACAGGTTAATTTTACAAATATACACTTTTAAACTTTCGTGTTGCATTTTCATTCAATACAATTCCATTTTCATTTCAGTAATTTTCCTAAACATAAAAAAATATATAATCTGAAAATATGCTAAGACGACTGACGGCGTTCAAAACGCGGAGATTCGCCCTTTGTACGTAGGCTGGTATAGCACACTCACGGTTTGCCGTCTGAATGAATCTATGTGGTTAATGGAATGATGGAAGTGGTTCTCAATTTAATGAGTTGCTTCTTGTTTCGGCAGATCGAAAGTCAATATAATTATATTCCGGGCACAATGGTGCCAGGCGAGCGAACTGCATAGCCTAATATTTGAATTACAAACTCACTGATTGCCATTTTGTTAAGGTGAAGCTCTACTTACATTTTAACATATTTATTAAAATTAATCAACTTTTTAACAAGTTTCCAATCATAAGCCTAATTAAAATTTAGTGAGTTATACTTTGACAATTAATGACTATCCATTTACAACTTCATCCCCCTTTTTACCCCTTCGGGGGGTCAAATTATCAAAAATTCTAAGACAGGAAAAAAATAATTTTCAATTTTCAAACACGAAATTTGAAGATCCTGACTTCGAAACTAATGGATTTTCATTTAAAATTTCATTCATATATACAGACAATATGAAACATTTTTTACGATACCCCTAATACAAGCAGACAGAAGCAGACCCATTCCCACTGGCAGCACACGTTCACGAGCGTGACGCAGGAACCAGTCATCTGCATCGTTTCGCTCAACCATATTGGAGAGAACGTAATGACCCACCTCACACACGACACCACCGCAGAATGACATACTAAACCTACCCATATTAAGCCGTTCGAGTCAACAAGCCAGTAGTACGTTTTTAAGAAGGTAGGACAACAACAATGGACGACATACAACTTTTTATCTAGATCTATGAAAGAACCACGGACCTTTTCTAATTTATACTGAGGCAAAAGTAATAATTAACAATACAAAAGCAACGAGAACTATGCGTTATTATTCTTCAAATAATCGTCAACTGTCTTCACTCATAAGATTGGATTAAACAGTATTTTAAAAATTTTTGTGGAATCTTATTTTTGTAAGAATACTCAAACTTTACTTTAAATGTCTTTATTTAAACAAGTGAAAACATAGCACGTGGTGACGTATTAGTACCTACTGCCTAATATTATTGTCTCATTTAGTAGTTAGCAAGTGGACAACTCATCCACAATAATTTTATTACGTGATAAAAGGGAAAATAATGACAGAAGGATGTAAAAATGTGGAGAAGAAGATATTTAGGAGACAGGTAAGTATGTGCTATTATTAAAAACGTAATTTCTGACAACTGACACTATTGATTTAGTCCTATATTCAGCAGAACTTGTATTATGGTGACTAATTTAATTCAATTCATTTATTCCATACAATATACATTGTGTTGAATATTGGACAATAGGTACATTAATGATTAAATAACTTAAATAAATTCAAAATAAATGTCGAACTAAAAAAAACTAACTAATTAAAAAACCATTATATGTCTTAGGAATAAATTATTTCTCTCACAACACATTCATAATAATCGACCCTAACATAATATGTATGATCTGTACCTATAGTACACCAAATAAATGGAATTGAATTGAATTGTTGTTATGGCGTAATTTAAGCTAAATATTATTTAATAGATACAAAGTGTATCTATTGAATAATAAGCTAAATGTCTTAATAATAGCTCAATGCCAAAATTAAATATTGAGTCCTTACCTGAGAAATTTGTGTTTTTTTCTTACACACAGAGAACCTCATAACTTCAGTGATTAAAAATATTTATCAGTTGGATATTACAAACAAATTAAAGTAAATTTTTTTTTCTTAGCGCTAAAAATACCATGAAAATGGCTCCTTTTTTACTTTATCCGTTATCACTTAGCTTCAACTTAATTTTTTCGCCTTAATTATGTTGAATAAGTTAGCTTTATGTAAGTACAAACATTTTGTACATAAAAGTTTTGTTACAATAGCGTTCATGGTTGTTAAATAAATTTTGATAATGCAAGTACTTATGGAAAATGCAATTTGTTAAACATTTTCCATACAAAACGTAAATTTTATAGGTAAGGACAACGAACTAAAAGGACCTAATAGAACACAGGAGCTACGAGCGTTATGCTGTGACTGTAAAAGTGTTATACTTAAATTTTTGTATTATTAATAATAAATATAAGATTTTTTGTATTTTTTCTAGTTGATATCTTTATTATTTCTTTTTTCAGCTTCTACTATGCAGTGTCTCATCACTGTTCGACATTCTATGCGGGCTTACAATATCAGCGCCAACAGTGATCATAGCGCAGCTTAAAAACGAAGCCAACTCTACACACGACATCACTGACGAAAATACATCGTGGGCATGTAAATTCTTAAAGTCACCTTAGTTAGTAATAGATTGTTAGGGTATATCATAAAGTCAATTATACAATAAGAAGTAGTGGTTTAGTTTTCAGTCGCATCAACTATACAGGATGTCCCAAATCTTTACCACGTAAAGGGAATGTACCTTAAATATTAATGGTAGGAAATTTTACCGAAAGAAGACTTCAATTTGATTTAAATAAATAATTGGAAATACATTCACAGATTTTGGAAAACTCCAGTATAACCAGGAATCGAACCCACAATTTTTTACTATACCAATCGATAGGGTTACTCGTAAAGATTATTTTTTCTTAAGATGAAATTTAACATTTAAATTTTAGTTATTACGGATGTATCCATTTGCATCGAATCATATGTGATTTAAAAAAATCTTTTTCAATACAGTTGCTCGAAAATGTAAGTTTACGATGACAGCCGAGCGTGCGGAAAGTTGATTTTACCGCACGCCGTGCGTTTTTGTTTACGGATTAGTACAGCGTGCGGATAGTTGATTTTACCGCACGCCGGCGCCGTGCGTTTTTGTTTACGAACGTTTTTTGTAATTTCTACTAGCTTCCGCCCTCGACTTCATCCGCGTGGACAGAAGAAAAATATTGCAACCAGTTTAAAACGACCCCTTTAGTGTATGAAAGCTAGTACTACGGAGAGTTCAAGCTGTTTCCCTGGTACCACCCACCTGAATTTGATAAAACATAGCTTAGATTTTAAGTTGGACCTTGATGGATTTTGATGGATTTTTCACAATTTAGTAGATTGCTACTAAATTGTGAAAAATCCATCAAAATTCGTTTAGCGGTTTTTGCGTAATTCGTGCACAAATATTTAGAATTTACCGTTTTATTATATGTATTGATTACAATTTTAGTAGTACCTATAATGTTTTCTCGCAAATGTATTGAAAAACGTAGTATGGCACACGGTTGTTAAGGTTTTTTAAAACTCGTGACGATTATAAACCCTCGCCTGCGGCTCGGGCTTATAAAGCGTCAACTCGTTTTAAAAACCTCCTTACCAACCTTGTATCATAAACTACTATTAATGCAGTTCCATTTCTTTTTAAAAATAAAATGAAGTCTTATTTCAGTACCTACCTTTAATATTTAATGTACTTTCCCTCCGTGTGGCAAAGTTTTGGGACAGCCTGTATATCATACTTTTTCAATATGCTGCAATTTTCTAGAACTTAATCAAGATTGGTGTGACATGTCATTAAACTGTTAGGCCCGTATTCATAAACCGCTCCAAACGTTTAGAACTACTTGAGATCATACTTGAGATGTTCTTCTTATAGGAACAGCTGAGAATCTCAGGTATGATCTCAAGATAGATCTCAACATTGAGTACGGCTTATAAATACGGGCCTTAGTAACTATTTCATTGTCCGTACAACTTCTGGATACTGATTAGATTTGTAGCCTAATGTAACAAAATTTCATGATCCAACAAAGTTATATTTTCTATTATCCATGATCAAAACCAAGTTTTCAGAAAATACCCTCATTATTTTGATTGGTGATTGCTACCAAAATTTTCATTATTATTTGCAGCTTCCGCATGCCACTTCACAGGAGTTCTCTGGGTGCTCGTCCTAACAACCATGGCACATTTCATCGGCCGCAAAAGGACCTTGATTTTTTTGAACACTTTCCTATTTTTTACTTTCATTAATTTATACTACACTATGAACATGTAATGGGTCGTTATTAATCAAGCATTACTAGGTATAAACAGTGCCGGACTTAAAACAGTGTTTGTAATGCTTATAACTGAATATGCTAGTTTACAAAGTCGAGGTATATTTCTGACATTTAAAGTAGCTGGTTATTTCTGGGGTGTCTGGATTTCCAATGCGCTGGGTACTTTCTTTCATTGGTCTTCAATTGGATTATTTGGAATGATTAGTACTATTTACTTATCTATTGCATTATTTATAGTACCTGAGTCTCCTTATTGGTTAGCAAGAAACGGAAAATATGAGGAGTGTACTTTGACTCATCGTTGGCTCAAAGGAGAAAGTGTCGACGCGGAAAAGGAACTGAGAATGCTTGTTGCTAGTCGGGTAGATAAATTAAAAAAAGATGCGCCATATGCCATAGGGCGATTAAGAATGTTATTAAAACCAGAAAATTAGTGAAAGTGAAAGTGAAAGTGAATGTGAAATAAGCTTTATTCAAATAAACTTAATTATTAAGTACTTTTGAATCGTCTATATTTTTCTACCACCCGTTCCAGACTTTTTTAGCTGACAAGAAGAACGGGCGCAAGAAACTTATCAGCTGTAACAGCCATAAGTAACGATATTTACAAACTTGAATATATCGTTACCAGATAATTACAACAGGGTGACAGGATTATTGGCAACAACATAGACTTATTATATTACTTCAACAAAGTTCTTATATTAGCAAGTTATGTGTTACATCATTTCCACGCATTTTGATCTTTAAGATAATCGTCAACTTTATAATAACCTTTACCCATGAGCGTTTTTTTAACATGGTTTTTAAATTCATGCAAAGGAAGATCAATCACTTGTTGTGGAACTTTATTAATAAAGGCTATGCCTTTCCCCATAAATGAACCTCTCGTTTTTGCAAGCCTAAATCTTGGAACGGCAAGTTTATCTTTATTTCTTGTATTAAACTGGTGAATGTTGCTGTTCTTATCAAATGAATCATAGTGTTTCCTTACATAAACTAAATTTTCATAAATATATTGGCCTGCCAAAGTTAAAATATTTATTTCTTTGAACAATTCTCTCAAGGTATCTCTCCGCCGTAGATTGTATATGGCGCGAACAGCTCTTTTTTGGAGTACGAAAATATTTTCAAAACTGGCAGCTGAGCCCCACAATCGCAGTCCATAAGACATTACACTATGAAAATAACTAAAGTATACTAACCTTGCCGTTTCAATATCAGTTAAAAGCCTTATTTTCTTAACAGCGAATGCCGCTGAACTAAGTCTACTTGACAAAGCTTCAATATGTGGATCCCATTGCAATCGAGAATCTAGTGTAATACCTAGAAATTTTGTACTCTCAGTAAAGTCTACTTTATCGTCATTCAATTTAATATTTAATTTTGTCTGCTCAACATTAGGTAAAGAAAATTTTACACATTTAGTTTTTTTGGGGTTAAGTGCTAAATTATTACTATTAAACCAGTGTGAAACTTTAGAGAGGGCACTATTTACTTCGTCCGAACAGTTATTACCTCTGTTTACTTTGAAAACTAAAGAAGTATCATCCGCAAATAGTACAGTCTCACATAAATTACTCGCGTAGTTGGGAAGGTCATTTATATAAATTAGAAACAGCAATGGGCCCAATATTGATCCCTGTGGCACACCCATATTGATGGGGGCTCCAGTAGATTCAGTTCTATTAATTACTACTTTCTGAGTTCTATTGTACAAATACGATTTCATAAGACTAACCGACTTATCAGAGACACCATAATGTCCTAGCTTCTTTAATAGTGTTTGGTGATCAACGCAATCGAATGCCTTAGAAAGGTCACAGAAAATGCCAATTACATCCTGATTTTCTTCCCAAGCGTCAAGAATATGTTTGAGAAGTGCAATTCCAGCATCAGTAGTACTTTTACCCTTGGAAAATCCAAACTGGTTTTTATGAAGTATATTATTGTATGTAAAGTAATCTAATAATTGGGAATATATAATTTTTTCAAATATTTTACTAAGTGCTGGTAGTATAGATATTGGTCTAAAGTTAGCTGGGTCACTTTTATCCCCAGATTTAAAAAGAGGAATCAATTTACTATTTTTCATTAAGTCAGGAAAGACCCCCTCGTCAATACATTTGTTAAAAATAAAAGCCAAGTAGGGGGCTAGTATATCAATTATTGATTTAATAATGCTTGTTGACATGCCCCAAAGATCTTCTGTTTTTTTAACATTAATTGTTTTAAAAGCTTTAATGATATCTGCACTATTTATATATTTAAAAGAAAAATTTATTTATTATTATATTTATTATAAACCCATCCTTTGTTGCGTACTCCTCCAGTGTTTACAATCTTCCACAGGTAAATTAGGATTAGTAGTGTATGCAATTGATATACTGAAAACTATAACTGGCAATGATGACTCTGCATACAAATGGATGTTAATTCTTGATGGTTTTACTGTATTTGGATTGTACTTAGCCAGTATCTTAATAAAAATTACGGCACGTAAAAAGTTACTCTTATCAGGTAGTTTTGTTTCCATGTTTTTCATGTTTTCTATGTCTATTTATTTGTATCTAGTGAGGTACTCTGTAGTAACTGATAAAGTTTATGTTACTTTGACTTTGTTAGTGTTCTACTCCATGAGTGTATGCTGTGGGCCTATCGTATCCACTAGTGTTACAATAGGTGAATTACTGCCAGTCAGTAGTAGTATAAGCGTTATACTTACAGCGATGTGTTTAAAAATGATTATAGGAATTGATGTTAAGGTATCGTTCTATATTTATAAGTAATTTGGTAATCACGGTGCATTTTTATTTTACGCGATTATCTATTGCATTGCACTTTTTTGTACTAATTGCTATGTACCTGAAACGAAGAACAAAACACTAAACGAAATTACTGAATATTTTAAGGCTAAGACTAATAGACCGAGAGATTCGGATCAAGAAAATTGTCCTGAACGAGATGATATTTTATTGAAATAAACCTTTGAAGCGATACTGCTATTTTTATTGGGAATTAGTTTCGTTTTTAACCCCCGACGCAAAAAGGGAGAGGTGTTATAAGTTTAACGTGTCGTGTCTCGTATCTGTCTGGGGTATCGTAGCTCCTAAACGGATGATCCGATTTTCGTTTATTTTATTTTGTCATAGATAATTTTATCCCGAGTGCTCTTAGCCATGTTTCATGAAAATCTGTTCAGCCGTTTGAAGATTTTTTTAGACTTACACACACAGTTACGCCTGTACAAAACGTCAATGACGTCATCTGTTTATAATGGCGCTTTTGTATTGTATGGAGTGTCCGGGGTGTGCCTGGGTTTCGAACTCGTCCCCTTAACAGTACCCGTAGCACGAACAGCTATCGAAAAAAATACCGCACGTAAAATCATTCGATAGTGCAATTTAGTATGGAAAATTTGTACAACGCCATCTACCGCCGAATAGCGAAACTAAAATTTCCATAGATAATTCTCTATCGAGTAATTTTACGCACGTTTTTTTTCTCGATAGCTGTTCGTGCTAAGGGTACAGATCTTGTTCGTTACTACCACAGTACATATATAAGTTTTTCAAACAGATCTTGTTCGTTACTACCACAGTACATATTAACAGATCTTGTTCGTTACTACCACAGTACATATATAAGTTTTTCAAACAGATCTTGTTCGTTACTACCACAGTACATATTAACAGATCTTGTTCGTTACTACCACAGTACATATATAAGTTTTTTGAAAAAACTTATATATGTACTGTGTTACTACCTACCAATTGAAATGTAACGTCGATGTTCAATAATTTCTATCTCGATACGAGACGTTGGTACGGTCGTGAGCTGCTTTGTCTTTTCTTCGATAAATTCTTCTTTCGACGGGTTGTTTTTCTTGAATATTTTTCATAGGAAGCTATGATAGCTAGTATAAAACGGGTGCACTTTGTTAAACGCAAATTAAATTAATGCTGTTTCTATGATATAACAGAAATGTTACGTCGATTACGTGGTATAACATTGGATTTAATTCTATAATGCCCGCGCGGCCGCATGCGGCAGGACAACAATAGAAAATCTATTGTGTCTCATTTTCTGTGCGTTAATGCGTTAAGAAGTTATTTTCATAAGTTTTTAATTTTAATCAGACTTTCTTATCACAAGAGCATTAACGCGAGATGGTGTCGTTCATTTTTCAAAACTAAAGTCATAAGCTTTACTTATAATCTCTCAAGACGGTTATCAGTGATTTTATCTACACTCACAACGTAATGTTCCAAATATGAATTCAAAAAAGGTAATATAAATACGTACTTTATTTTAGTGAATAGGTAAAATAAAAAAAAAACTCATTACGATGCAGTCAGCTGCATCATAAAATAACTTTTTTTCTCATTACGATACAGGGCAAATCCAAGAAGAAGGTAGTGCCGTGATATTAAAAAAAACAACGATATTTTCCTACATACTTACCATGATTAAAATGCACTCTATGGTGATCGATGACTTATTGCGCGCCATTTTTAGAGCATTACGCAAAAAAGTTTTGAATTTTGATTTCAATTTTTACATTTTGTTATACTGAATTTCGTAGGTGTTTTTTATTCTTGCTCAAAAATGTGAAAAAAAAATGACTCTGCAAAATTATATTAGATGCAGATAAGGAAATTACTTATTACAAGGTAGGTACATAGCTAATACAACCAAAGTCTCTCTCTCTTATCTAACGTTGATCTTTTATTTAGTAGGTTCAATCCCAAATGTATGAGTGTAGATAAAGTAGTGTATGAAACTGCACATAACTAGGTATTAAAACACTCGTGTGATACTATTAAAAACCTCGCCTACGGCTCGGTTTTTAAACACACACTCATGTTTTAATACCCCTCATTATGCATCAGTATCATAAACTACTATTATGCACCACCATAAATTATTTATTTTGATTGTCCATCAGCCATTTTTGATGTCCCCACTGCTGGGGCACAGGCCTTCCTTATGGGTGGTAAGGAGGATGGGCCATAACCCACCACGCGGGCCCAATGCGGATTGGTGGGTGTTAACGACTGCAAATGCAGGCCAGCTTAACGTGCCTTCCGAAGCACGGAGGAGCTCGAGATAATAAATTTTTGGTCACCCATCCCATGACCGACCCTTGCGATGCGAACGTTGCTTAACTTCCGCAATCGCTGGGCCAGGCGCTAAACCACTGCGCCACGGAGCTCCTCAACTTATTTTGATTAGTTAAATTAATTATGTTGTATTGTGTTAATGGATGGGTTTATGTGTTTTTACATGAATTATATAGCTTGGAATGAAATCGACTACCTATTCCACCGTAAGTATAATTAACTACCTACTTGAATAGAGTTTTGGACAGTCTTTGAACTTAACTGATTTTATAAGGAGTTTTATTAATCAAGTGAACATTGTTTTTAGACAAAACTTTATTTTAACTAAGCATCGATATAATATCAATATCAATATTAATCAACCGACATTTTTCTTAATTCCGTTTGTCGCGGATATCATGCATCGTAAATATGCAATTATCTGTATATTAATCTTTTTTTGAAGAATCAGATAACAGTTTAGTATAAATACACATGTAAATTAGCATTGAGGATCAGTTTCATCTGAACGAAGAAATTAAAAACTAGGTAAGTGCAAATACAATTCAATAAATTTTTGTAAACTAATTTGAATTTTTAGATTTTAGCATTCACAATGCTATTTTTATATATTAAGTTACTTAATATAACTGAAAAAATATTAGAAAAAATAGTCCCGTCTGAGCTGCTAAGTGTGAGTCGATTTTTTCTAATATTTTTTCAGTTATATTAAGTTAACTAATTTGTCATAAATGTGGTGTTGAAAGACAATGCAAAACTGAATAATGACTCTAAGCAGTTCCATTTTGAACTTTTCAATACGATTTACGTTTTGTGAATCCCCATCTTTATGTTTAGATAAATAGAGTAGCTTTTACTCTATCTTAATATAAGTATGCATATGAACTGACATCAACATAAGAAAGAACACTTTGATGAAATCTCTAAGGCAATGATTTAATTTACAGCTATGGTGAAACTCTTCTTGCTAACCGCTGCTCTCGTGGCCGTTGCCGTTGCGGGACCCACCCGTATGTCGGACCCCACCCAAGTCAACCCTAACCCCGGCCCTGTGATTATTGGAGGAGAGCCCATCCATATTGGACCTGCCATTGTTGAACAAGCTCCCATCGTTCCCAACCCTGTGATCATTGGTGGAGAATACGAGCCCATTCATGTTGGACCCGCTATCGTTGAACAAGTCCCCATCGTTCCCGGCCCTGTGATCATTGGTGGAGAATACGAGCCCATTCATGTTGGACCCGCTATCGTTGAGCAAGTCCCCATCGTTCCCGGCCCTGTGATCATTGGTGGAGAGTACGAGCCCATTCATGTTGGACCCGCTATCGTTGAACAAGTCCCCATCGTTCCCGGCCCTGTGATCATTGGTGGAGAAAATCCTTCTGAGGAAGGTCCCGTTGTTCCTAGCCCCATCGTTATCCAACCTATTCCTGAATCACCTATTGCCTCAACTCCCTTGGTTCAGATCATCATAAACATTCAAAAGGCCACTCCCAGTGGTCCTCCCACTGCTGACTATACTCCTGCTGAAGAAGCCGAAATTGTACCCGTGCCTATCATCATCGTTGAAGATGCTCCCATTGAACCTGAATCAATTATTATTGAAGATTTACCTGAGCCGATCGTCATTGTTGACGAAGCTGAGTCAGTGATTGTACCGGAGCCAATTATCATCGCTGAGCCAAATCCTATCGATATCGTTGAGGAGGCCGAGGTTGACGCTGATTCGGTCATCGTGGTTAGTCCCGTCATTCCATCTCCCGCTGTTATCATTCCCGACACTATCAACTAAATATTACTAATAGCAAGAACTAATGCGAACCCATATGCAGTTGTAAAATAAAATCGAATGTTTTAAATTTAAAGTTTTATTTTACGTTATTGACTTTAGTATTAAGTTATTCAGGAAAGTGAGATTGAATATAAAGAAAATAGAAATAAAATTAGCAATAAATCGTCAGAAAAAATATTTTCCTTTATTGCTTATACGACTATGCGTATTCAAATTATTTATTAATTGGCTTTATAAGAACAGCTGCAAGAGAACTACAAGTGAATGTTTGAAGTTTATCCAATTGTTTATAGCTTTCTTATTATGCGGGTAACAGTGGCAATAAATAACTTGAGGCGCATATCGCGAAGCCCTTATAAATTACAGCATCGAGTAATTGACGTTAAGCTCTTATGAGCTCGCCCTAAGCACCCTAAGCCTCTTACAGATACAATTCTACAAGGGCGTATTATGTAATGGTATTACTGAAAATACACATTGTTATGTAATGTAAAGGTCTCGCTACTAGATTTGGGTTACGATGTTTATTAATCCAATAAAAGGAAACATATTTATAAAAGGTTTTGGGATGAATATCATATAAAAATATTAATTTGACGCTAATACTTTAACCATAATTACTTTGGACACAAGATGACCCATGGCGTATTGGCGGTATCAAATAAGAATTAACCATACGTGTATGGGAAAATCCAAGCAATCCACAAATTGTGTAGTCCCATAGCAACCAGAGCCACTTATGAAATGTGCAGAATTAGAGATGCTCTTTAGTCACATTCATATCCGATAACCAGCCTTTGCTCATAACTCACAATGATAAATTGTAAAATGTCAACATAAGCCATTTTGGTATCATCCGCAACTACATTATTACTCCTCTTTGTTTACGCTGGGCCGAGGCCCATATCGTACGTTTTATTGCTTAGAAAACATAACATACCGCACAGAGGTGCTGATTAAACACACGCTCGGGCGACTCCGTCCGTTCCATACGGAGGGTGGGCCTTTGATATAAGCTGAAGCGATTTAATGGATTAAATCAATTTAGGACAAGTAATATCAACAATTTACTTGGAATAGGCTAGTTGACAAAATTTCATTAACTGCTTAATATTTTAGCTTATTAGGCATTTTATTGAAAAAAAAGGTTTATTTATTTTTAATCGAGCGTTTACATTATAAATTTCGCGTTTTAAAAAACCAATTTTAATTTGGTTCCAAAACGCACAAGACTGTCATGGCGTCTTGAATGACGTCACGCCGTGCGAAACAAACCAAAGAGCGATCGTGTCTTCCTACGTTATAGCTAGTTTTTATCGTTTAAAAATGAATTTCTCATATTATAAGTACTGTATAGTGCCCCAGTGTGATAGCACGACTATAAAAACGCCAAACCAGTTATTTATATATGTTCCAAACAATGGAGAAATACGGAAAAAGTGGCTAAAACTTGCGTTCGGTTGTGGTTAGGTTGCACTCGGAGTGTAGGTTTGGAACGCGCCTCCGGTAGTGATACTCGAAACGTCAAAGACAAGATTGGAGTTTCGCACGGCGTGACGTAACGCTTTCTGATTGGTGTTCACTGTCACGTGACTAAAGGTTTCATTTTACGAAATTTATTTTTTAAAAATATTATTAATCTTTAACGCTTTTAATAATTAAAATTGTTTGTTATTTTCTCCATAATATAATTAATCATTATAAACCCCTATCCATTATATTTATTCTTAATGGAAACAAGCCTATTAAAAACGTCCTTTATTCATCATAGGTATTTAAAACATTGGATTAAAGCTATCATTGCAATCAATTACTATTAATCCAACTTAAGTAAGTAAGAGTAGGTACAATTGATTAGATCGATTCTCGGTCTCTTAAGAACCAATTTTATCATTGCTTTTATCTCGTATGACTACCGTAAGCGCATACATCTGAGATTATATTAATCTAAGTGCATACATACATAGTACATACCTACTAGCTAAAAAGAAAGAATGCATACCTTAGAGCATATTGCTCTAAGATGCATACACTAACTCTCCTTCTTGGGAAAATGTTATACTTAATGGTTTCATTATTAAATATACCTTCCATTTACTGGAAAATACAGTTCTAATGACTTATCTGTTAAATAAACAGATTCCGACGTTGGCGGTTTTTTTTTTTATTTATTTATTATGAACAAAGAGGATACAATAGGGTAACAAAATAGTCCCACAAAACCAACTAGTCGGTTTGACTGTGGGAAGGATAGGTGGTGGGTAGGAAGTCCTTATTGCAAGGGCTAGAAGTCAAACGTCTTTGTGGCTTAGACCACAGCTCATGGTAGAGTAGCTCCACATAAGCCCAGTTTTAATCGCAGCGAATAATGAGTGGTGTGCAGTTATGGCTGCGGTCTTGAGAATGCTAACAGATTTGCAATCTGAGATTAGAAAGACCAGTTTACTGTGAATCATAATCGTAGATTATACTTTTAATAATCGATTTGAGCGTTCGGTCTCCCAGATTTTTCTGAATGAATGGAAGGATAAAGACTTATTGGAACGTTAATTTGTTTGTAGATAAATAAAAGTGCTTAATCTAGACTAGTTATCATGACTATTCAATTTTATTTAATTCTAGAATTAGAGTTTCGGCTTTAATATAGACTTTGTACTCGTATTTAATTGGACTTTTTGAATCTTTATAAGTATCTAATAGGTAAGTATAATATCACGATCAGTGGACAGAAATATTATTCAAGTCAAGACAATTTATACATAATTATATCTCAAACATTTTAGGTTAGTTTAGTAGCTATTGATATCGCTTCTCAGTATGATATTATAAATGTATGTATAGCTTTAGGATATGTGCGTGCATAGTGAACTGTGAAAACATAATAATATAGAATCAAATCACACTGCCAAAAGCTAAATATTTTCTGTTGAAGTTAATCGAAACTGAATCCTAATGAGGTGATATCAAATCAAACCGACCACCTGTCCATTGACGAGGAGCGAGACGGCGGAGCGGAGAAACGAGGTAATATTAACCAATAGGATTGCGGAGCGGAGTTTTTATGCAGTCCTATTGGTTAATATTTCCTCGTTTCTCCGCTCCGCCGCTGCCTCGCTGTGCCTCAATGGACAGGCAGCCTTAACGGATTTGGAACAACAAAGCACCTACTGTGCGCTGTGGCCAGCCAGCTTATCTCAACTGATACAGTCAACACACCGACCGACCGCATCATTGACGACTGATTACCGTTTTAAATAATATGATCCACTATTATGGATGATAATGGAACTAATTTCTCATGACAACATTCGAATTTTGAAAGTTTTCTAATTAATGTAAATGGTTATGAGGATCAAAAAACCTACTTACATTATCATACAAATTATTTCAATTTGCGGGTAAATTTTGATTTCAAAGTAGGGAATTCATTTTGTGACAAACGTCATTTTGAGAGAAATTTTGCTTTGTAAGTGGATATTTGCTTTAGTTAGGCCTTTTAAAAACGTAGCGTTTCTATCCACAACGCGGTAATGCTTGGCCTTTACCTACCCTAATGTTGAGTGACGATAAGGCCGAAAGTGTAAGCAACTACACCCGGAATCCTCACCACTGAAGAACTGCTATCTTACCTCTAAGTGCCAGAAAACCAATTATTGTTATTAAGGCGTCAGACTTGGTGAGAAAGATGGTAATAGCTAGCCAGGCGCCTGCAAATAAGCCCTACCACCAACCAAACCGAGTACAAATATACCCCCTCCTGGTAATCGAACCCAGGACCCCTGCGCCTTACACGTGTAAACGAACCACTAGACCATATAGGCGGTTAAGAAAGCTAACAAAAATATACAAAAGATTTCTTATTTTTTCTCATAATAGGGATGTTGACTAAGGAACAAAATAACGAAATACTAATAAAAATCGTAAACATATTAAACTTTTAGAGTAGCTTGTATACCTCTTGGTTTTATATATTGCATATTATTTATTTTATGACCCTTCAAAGTTGGGTGGACAAGTCCATTTAAAAAGTATAAAATTTATTAAAATAAATGATACCTTTAATTAGTCCGTAAAATGTATAGCAAATTTGTCGAAGAAACCATTTTGATAAACACAATATTTAATATAGCTGCTGAACAAATTTCCTATGCGTTGCATACAAACTTGCAAGGCGTGACGTCATAACTTGGAAGCCATTAGTATGGAGCGTTTTTGATCGAGTCCATTTGTGCGCATTTCACACTGTGATATCTCGGGCAGTTTTCATGCTAGCGAATTAATTCTTTTATTTTACCAATGTTTCTTTTTTTGAGAGGTAATTTATGTAATTAAAAATAAAAAAAGTAGTCAACATGCCTATTATAAAAGTACAGATCTATGCGCCGTGTTATATTATAACCAGTCTTGCCGCGTTAATCACGTTGGTGGCTGCGGTATGCGGGTGTCCGATACTGGCATACTTGCGAACTGTAGGGCTGACACATAGGGTTATTAAGTTTGGTTCATGAGAGCTAATATTACCCGGTCAACTTAACTCGGCATCTGAAGCGAAAGCGAGTCCTCCCTTTTCTCCTTACCTCACGCCACCTTCGTCAATTTTTTGAAAATCCTACTATATATTATATATTAATATTATAAATGTGAAAGTTTGTGGGTTTGGATGTTTGTTCCTCAATCACGCAAAGACTACTGAACGGATTTGGCTAAAATTTGGCACACAGATAGTAGATAGCCTAGATTAAAACATAGGATACTTTTTATCCCGATATTCCCACGGGAACGGGAACCAAGCGGGTGAAACCGCGGGCGGCCGCTAGTATTTAATATAAAATAAATAAATTATTGCTAACAAGTGCCGAGTTAACTTGACCGGGTACACTGTAATAAGTAGTTTGATATAATAATACAAGTTCTAAGCACCATTAAAAAGGTTCCCCGCTCAGAAACGTCTGCCATTTCATTCGCTAGAGCAAAGGATACTTGGCAACGACCGGCGATGTCCCTCAGGGCACAAACGCGGCCGTGTGTTTTCTCGATCTTTTGTTTGAGTTTTTTGTGTGAAAGAAACTCAGAAATAAGAAAAATGAGAAGCAGGGAGGTTCAATATAATTAAAACCTTACATGGTCATTATTTAACCTTACATGGTTAATATTTAACTATCATCAAGCAACATTGTTAACAAAAATCCGTTGTTTTACAGCGTAAGATACTAGAGAAATTTTGACGATGTCACTAGTGACTCAGTAGCTAAGTTGGTAAGATAATTTTCAGATTTTTTAAAGAGCATTTTAAGAGCAGCTTCGATTCCCGTCTGAGACAGTTCTGGTGACGAGTGACGAGTCGAATTTTTTTCTAGTATATTATTAGTATTAGAAAAAGCCCATCCCTTGTTTGCAAGCCCTGTCACCCTTTACATGTACGTGGTCTTGGTCTCCCACTAAACGTACCTAGGAATGCGACGAGACGTACGACGCGCGACGCGACCATCGTGGAATGCAGTTGCGTGTGTTGGCTGCACATAACTTGGATAGTTAGTGACCGAACATCCGTTCATGGAATATTAATTTGTTAACCCTTTAAAGTTAACTTTTTGTTAAGACATTCCGGTCAGTTGGCCATCTCTGATATCTGGATCATTCAGTGGAGGTATAGTTAAAAAGTCTTTAACTCGGGTCTGGGTGGATTTGTTATTAGACAAAATGACACATCAATTTTAAAACATTATTTTTGAAGATATGAAAGTTAGAAGCTACGTCATTGGTTCGAAAAACTGCGAAGACTGGGAGAAAAAAAGATGCTAGTCGAGGCTTTATCTCAGTCTTAATTAGCAAAGAACCTTAGGTACTTATAACTAATTTGGATAGAGAATTATAGGGTCGCTCAGTGTGAACGGGTATTTCGGCATAACTGACATAAAAACTGTATTTTTTTTCTGGCAACATGAACTTGAATAAGTATAATTATTAATTATTAAGATACCAAACATAATTTTAGTGAGAAGTATTTAGTAGGTAGTTAAAAGTTATTAATAGAAGTATTAAAAAAAAATATAGCTTTCTCTCAATTCAGCTATCGAATTTTGATATTTAACAAGTTATTTCACAGTATTGTGCACTAGAAGTATCAAACAGGCTTTTAATAACATCACTAAGGATGCAGCGGGCCAATATCACGTTTAAGCTGTCTGCACACTATCAGAGAGCTCTTTAAACGAGCATGTTCTAGACCGGGAGTGTGATTGAAAGCAAGCTTAGTGACTGAAATTAAGTTTTAGTCACTGAAATCAATACTTTATTATAGTTAGAGACATAACAAATGTGCATGTATTTTTTTTTCGCTTTTCTTTGTATTGCATTCGATTATATCTTACAGCATTAAAAGCTCCAAAACTTTGAATGACGAATCTTTTTCTTGATTTTTACAATACAATTATGTATGCTGCTTCTCACCATACTACAGGGTAATTTTTTACAGGCTACCGGTTTATTTATCGTTTTTCTATACTTAAACTAATCTAAAAGTGAAATAAAGATAACTAATATCAAACTATGCAATTTTATGACTGCCTGAAATTTATGGAAATCGAGTTACTTAATATAATTGAAAAATACTAGAAAAAATCGACTCACCCGTAGCAGCTCAGACGGGACAATGGAAATCGTTGAATATTTGATATTCCATAACCATTTCGTATTTTATTGATTATTAGTTTTAACGACAATTGTACAAAACTTGTCAATTTCAAATTGATAGCAAGAATAAAATCTTAAAAAATTTAGGTATACTGTACTCAAGTGTTTTAGTATAAACTCAAATCATTTGTAAAATGTTTCATACACTGTGTAGGTAGGGTATAAACAGTATATCGCGGCATATACAATACTGTCAAATTACTCCAACCGATTTTTAATCTCAAAAGACACACACACGTTGAACACAAATCGATAGACAAAATTTGGCAAGCTGTGGCAATGTAGTGTGTAACCCATGGCGTTGATGGCTTAACATACCACACTCATTAACTCAAACCAAGATGTTAACCTTACGCGTCTATAATTACTTATTTAGATTCCGCCCTTCAAACTGTAACACGATGAGGAATTGACGGAAACGCAAATGTTTACGTAAACCACTCGTGGGAAAACTTTAGGTTGTTCTAAATTGAAATAGTTACGTTGAGTAGGAAGCCCTTTGTCGAAACTTGTGAAGGATAGCACGATAAAAATCAAGAACGATTAAGATTTCCGATGATAAAGATAACTGAAATCGAAACTGTGGTCAAAGATACTTTAGGAACAAAAACATAAATAGATGGCTGTAGCATGTCTATAGGTGGTTTTAAAGAATTATTAGAGTGACATTAGTGAATTATAAGAGTTATTAGGTCAGGGCCATCTGTTGGCTGGTAGAGGAACTATAATTTTTTTGTTTGTTTTTGAATTTCTAAAAAAGTGTGTTATATTGAGATATCGTTTTATTTTACCTGTAATCTTAACATAAACAACTATCACATAGAATTATTTCAAATTAGTTGGACAAACGTCAATTTAAACTATTCCAAAGTTCAAGTTGATAACATTAGTAGTTCTCGAGATATCCAGCTGTGACAGACAGACAGACGGACTGAGTCACACCATAAGGGTTCCTTTTTTACCATTTTGGTACGGAACCCTAAAACCGGAAGTACGCACAAATTAAATAGGCATCTATCCGCCCACTTAGGAAGACAGAGGTCAATTCCAACGTAACAATAACCGTGGCCGTCTCCCGGTCCATCATTGCAGAATACCTCACCAGCCGCCTCTATTATGCCCGCACTCGAATGAGGTTTGCCATTCGATTCCCATTTCTAAATCCAATTCCGAAGTACTTCTAACAACTGGATTTACATAGCGCTGTATTGGCACTGAAAAATATATGCACCGGATTGAAAATTTACTGGAGATAGATTATTCAGTATTTTTAAAGAATATAGGCGTGGTTGAAATAATCATGGATCGGTTACAGATCGTTTAGTGGGCATTTACACGGATCTATTTTTGGTCGATTTTCTGTAACATTTCATTCGACTGCGCTTTTTACGGACAATCGGAAAATCCCAATGGAGACAAGGTGGACCGAGGATCTGGTGCAGGACGCGGGAAGCCGCTGGATACGGGCAGCCGATCGACGTGGAGATCTTTGGGGGAGGCCTATACCCAGCACTCCCAGCAGTGAGTGGGTATCGTGAGGCTGATATTATGATGATGATTCTTAAAGACCAGTTAAAATTGTAAGCAATTTCCTACACGTGAAAGAGTGAATATTTTATGAACTTGACTGAATTTTACTGGTCAGCAATTTTCTTCCTTTTTTGCTGGTCAGTTCTAACTTAAAAAAATTGGTTTGCGAGTTAAGCATTTGATAAGCAATAATAAATTGGTAACTTAAGATAGACCTGTACCGCAAAAAAAACGGGCCAGTGAAATTCGGGCATTTAATTTTGTAATGAAATCCGTTTTCGGTAGAGTCGTTCAAAATCCACCAGAAAGCGTGTCTAATTTTTTCAGACATTTCATAACTCATCAGAAATTCCCCAGCTTAATTATTTTCATGAACCAGAAAGGTTTGCAAACAAAACGACGATGATCACCCTTCATAGTCTCAATGAAAACATTATGAAAATAAAAGGAAAGACCCAGTAATCTTCCCCTTCCCCCTGAAAAGCCTTAAGTTACAATTAAGGAGCATTAGGGCAGGTTTCGCCTGAGAGGTGGCAACCCTAATTAAGGTTGTTTTTCTCTAAGTAAAAGGCAGCTGAGTAGTTGAGAAGGGCAGACTTAGGTAGGATTATAGAAATTTTAGATTCAGAAATTTTGTAACAAAGAAAAAGGTAAGTAAGTACCTACGACTTATTGTTTAAAAATATCGTTGTACAAATATTTTGTCTTGACCTCTGGTTTTGGCTTTTGGCCTCTGGTTTGGATGCAAAAATGCAGGTGAAAGATTGCGCGAAAACGATCATTTTTTTAAAGACAACCGAAAATATTTTTATTCCAGAGAATTTACACTTATGTTTGATGATTAATTTTCAATGAGTACCTATATCTCAAGATTGGGCTATAATATTGCAAATTAATGACTATCTTAAAATTAGAAAGTTCTTTGAAGTTCACATTAAAAGCTAAAGGCCTTTACACAATAGGTATACATGAAAATCAGCTTTTATCTTACAGTGGTCACCACCACCAACTTTTATTCCCGCTGCCGCCGCTGGGAAAATACGATTTGGTTTAACAATAGTTAGTTACGAGGATGTAACGCAGAGTACATTTTCCTAGGAATCCTATTATCTTGTCTGGCGGCCGTGAAAAAAGATAGAAAATACACTGAACGTTGGTCACGGGTGGAAAATACGCGCAACACCAACAATCTTTATGGAGCGTGCGACCTGAAAACAGGGTTGCGACAGAGAGAGTTCATACTATTTTAAACTTCATCGTAGACATAGTGATCGCGAGATATACTTAAATTCAGCGAACTAAAATCTATGGAACAAGCATTATACGAAAATGACAACTAAGTGGATGGAGCTAAAAATGCTGACATTTATTTTTTTATGCAGCACAAAGCGACTGAATACTGGTTGCAAATAGTGGCCATAATTTGTATACTCATAGATATTTTCTATACTTAAACGATATTTCGTTTAAGTATACAAAATATCTATGAGTATACAAATATGCAGAAATAACGTATCATATTAATTATAAATGATACGTTATTTCTGCATATTTTTACTGCAGCTTTTGCGTCTTTTACGCCATTTCTAATAAACTCTCTCTTTCTCTCTTTTCCTTACAATACAAACTGCAATTATTGTAAAGAACGCTAACGTCCATCACCGGGCGCGTGGCTGGCCCAACAAATTTTTACCCGACTGCAAAGAAAGGGTTATGTTTTTCGCGCGTATCTTGTAAGTATGTTTGTATGTAATATTCTTTATTACCTCATATCTTTCAAACGGCTGGACGGATTTCTATGATTAAGAAAGATATCGTTAGATTTGACTTGTCAGCCCAAGTGTTCTTAAGAAGGTGGCGTTAGTAAAAAAACCAACATGGCGGCTGTACGGTGCTATTATAAGTATTGACAAAAAAATTTTTTTTTGGATACTGCAATATGGGTGTCATATTAAAGGGCATATTATAAGGATTTCAAAAAGGTATATCATGACCGTAATATATAATAATAACTAAAAAGAGATAAATAAAAAAATTGAAAATTTAATATTTAATCTTGTTTGGTTCTTGTCTTTTTATGCAGGCGGGTTTTTAGGGTTCCGTAGCCAAAATGGCCGTAGTCCCACTTACAAAGTTGGCGCTTATTATGTTCATAATCACCTCTTATTTTGTACAAAATAAGCTTATTTTGTACAAAAACACATCTTTTATCACTTACTTTTTTGCAAAATAAGCGCCCAGTTTGTTAGTGGGACGTTATTTTGAGACTCCAACCGGATATGTAGGGTATTCTCGATCGAAGAAGAGTTGAATATTAAAACGCTGACGCGGTGACCTGATTTGTGCGGTGTGAGTGTGAACCGTACAGTGTCATTTTTAGATACTTTTTTATCGTTCAAGAAAAAAAAAACAAAAATATTTTTATTACTGATAGTGCGCCGTTATGATCATAATTTGATAATAATAATAAGTAACCGAAGCATCATTAACATCATAGAAGCTATGAGAGCCTCTGTGTGTGAGAAAAAAATTCGGCATTTTCATACTTTAACCTGTTAAGAGCGCTTATGCGTTAGTACTATTATATATAAATAATAAAACAGGACAAACAAACAACAAAGACACAATAAATAAAATTAAGACTATGACTAATGATATAAAAAACCCAAATGACATTGCAAATTATTTTAATGAATATTTTATAAATCTGACATGTAATAATAACTTTAAACCTGACCACTCATTGTTGAATAAAATTAAATTGAATCTTTCTAGTATATTTCTTTATCCAATTGACATTCACGAAATAAAAAAAATAATCGCTTCCTTAAATGCTACAAATTCTACGGGTCACGATGAAATATCTACAAAAATAGTGAAATTTGTCAAAGATGAAATAGCCTCAGTTCTATGTTACCTGATAAATTTATCTTTCAGTTGTGGCTCATTTCCGGACCTACTAAAAATCTCAGTTGTAAAGCCAATATTTAAAAAGGGAGATAAGAGCCAAGTTAGCAATTATAGACCAATATCTTTGCTATCTATATGGTCAAAGATATTTGAACGAGCAATGCACTTTAGACTAATAAATTTTATTGAAAAAAACAATCTTATAAAGAAGGAACAAAACGGCTTTCAAAAGGCTAAATCAACTACTCTAGCTGCTTTCTCTCTCGTTGACACTATAATCGAACACGTTGACAAAAGTATACCATTAACCACGTTTTTTTTTGACATGAGCAAAGCTTTTGACTACGTTTCTCATGAATTGCTTCTTCTCAAACTAGAGCGATATGGCATCAGGGGTCTGGCTCATGATTGGCTAAACTCCTATTTGAGAAACAGAAGACAATACGTGGAAATCACAAGTTTAGATAAACATAAAATAGTAAGGTCAAACCGGTCGGATGTTAAAATAAATAACTATGGAGTACCGCAGGGAAGTATCCTGGGACCTCTACTCTTTCTCATCTATATTAATGATCTCCCTGAAAATTTAAATTACCCCAGCGTTCTGTTTGCAGATGATATATCTGTAATTGTACCGGGAGTGAACATTACAAATTATGAGACAGAATTAAATAAAACCCTAGAATCAGTGATAAACTGGCTTAAGATAAATAATCTAAAAGTTAACATTAATAAAACAAAATACATCCAATTTATTAACAAAAACGGCAACAAAAAAAAACTCGTAGTCAGTCACGACAATGAAGAACTACAAGAAACGAATGACGTTACTTTTTTAGGTATAGTACTAGACGATAAATGCACATGGCAACAGCATTTAAACAGACTATGTAGTAAAATTAATTCGTATGCGTATGCCTTGTGGAAGCTAGGTAAAACCGCAAGCAAAGCTACAGCACTGCAGGCATATCATGGTCACGTTTGCTCAATTCTGAGATATGGCATAGTACTTTGGGGAAACTCGTGCTATATAAACAAGGTTTTCATTGCCCAAAAAGCGTGCGTTCGTGCGATATACGATGTTGAAACCTTGGTTTCGTGCAGACCGCTGTTTGTGGAGTTGAAGATTCTCACGGTCCCTTGTTTATACATATATGAAGTATGCATTTTTGTTAAGAGCCATCCTGAGTTATTTAGTTTCTTATACGATATTCCCCGCCCTTATAGCTGTAGACGTCCAAATAGACTAGTGCTACCAGCAATGAGAACAGCCATGCGCAACAGAAACTGTCGCTCCATGGCTGTAAGATTTTATAACAATTTACCAATTGATATTCGAAATTTAGCACTAAATAATTTCAAATACAAACTTAAG
Source organism: Agriphila straminella (assembly GCA_950108535.1). Classification (NCBI taxonomy): domain Eukaryota; kingdom Metazoa; phylum Arthropoda; class Insecta; order Lepidoptera; family Crambidae; genus Agriphila; species Agriphila straminella. The sequence goes on along the minus strand of OX467306.1, from coordinate 2,873,104 downwards.
ACATGGCTAATACAAAAATGTTACTATACAATAAATGAATATTTAGATAAAAAACATTGACATTTGAAATTTGACATGTAAAATTGAATAAAATATAATTATGTATTTAGTTTTTATGAAAGTATATAAATGTTAAATGTATTATTATTACGTAGTTATTAATTAATTAGTTTTGACATGCAGAAACAGTTTTACAAAATAAATATAAAATGAACTAATAATTTAAGTTAATATAATAAATATGAGTTTCCTGGATTAGCTATAGGTTAAAATGTATTTTGCATGCCCAAAAGTGGGTGAATGTGTCTTGTGCAATATCTTTTTAGAGCTAAGAATTCCATCTGTAATTACCACATTCTGGCATAATAAAAATGTTTATGTTTATGTTTATGTTTATATATTCTGTGCTTATGCGCTATACTAGCGCCGCCAATGGAAAAAAAAATCTACAACAAAGCTTATTCGGGGTACACTTAAGAAGAACACAATTCACAATTTCGTCTTTATTTAAGCACTACGTTTTTTTTTCCATTGGCGGCGCTAGTGTAGCGCAGAAATCCCCTTAAGTATTATTAATACCTCAGTGGGAATTAAAAATATATATTTATTTTGTACTCATAAAAATTATAAACAAAGCATTATCTTAAATTACAAATATGTACCCTAGTAAATAAATACATAATCAACGAACGAGTTTTATGTACGTAAAACCACGTTTTACTCATTATAAAGCGAAAAGGATTCCTTTATTGAGTATCACAACAAAGACGAATTTCCATAAAATGTAAATAAATAAACAGTTGTTTTAATGGGAACATTATTATAGACCGCTATCGGAAACAACTGGATTCATATCTGAGTTATTAAAATCTGTTGTAGAGACAATAAAATAATGTCATTTTTAACAAAACCATTTATCCAGTTCGAGAAAAACATGTTAATTCAGTACGTGATCTTTATACTAACTACTAACTAAATACTAACCTTATTCTAAACAGAAATTGCCTCGTTAGAGTTGGAAGAGCCTGTACCGGACTTCCAAAGGTCGCGGGTTCGATTCTCGCCTGAGAATATGATCTGGTGCGAGTCGAATTATTTCTAGTGTATAATTTATTATTAATATATATAAAACAATTCATAACTTTAATTGTACTAACTAATAAGCTAATAGTAAACATGAGAAGTGAATATCTAAATACTTACTAATTTATTATTGTTTCGAGTACACTTCAAATAGTTAAGTCATCGCTAGTGCATCGGAATAAAATGATTCAAATGATTTTTAGTTATTTGAATTACGTTCCTTCTTCTTGCACTTCCACGAAAAGGTTCATTTTAATATAACTCGAGGAAGTTGTGACTTACTCTGCTCAAGTTGCTGCGTAAGCATATACTAAAGAAAGCGCCTACAGTATGGCAACCATTTCCAAAGTACCAACCAAAAATAACATTTATATTTTTTCCCTAATTCGATCCTGATGTGAACTTGATCCTGTCGAGGAGGGGGTAGGTTTCAAGAAAGTAAGTTATATATTTTTTAAATATTTAGCCATTGTTTTCCTTCTGTGTAAAATACATCGTTTCATCTGTACATTTTACAGCGTCATCGTGTATTGCAAAAAGAGCCACATGTTTTGGCAGGGGTCACAAACATGTCTGTTATCCAAGTTCTGAGCCCGAGCTCGAAGCCAAGTATAAATTAAAACTTGTAGAATAAGTTATAGGTAGTTTGTGCGAGATATCGCCAGTGAGCGACAACCTTGTTCGAAGGTTGTCGATCAGTTGCTAAGATAAACAGCTGAACATTCTGTGAGCTCCAGAGGTTTACACAAACTTGCCACGGAAAATATTGGTTTTGGAACCATATTGGTCCGGGTCCATCTAGGAATCGTCTGTTGTGACTTTTTGTAAAGGTTAAATTTATTATTCATACTTTGCTTTACTGCCCGTATTTAATTATATTACTCATGAATTTTACTTATAGTATACATAGATTTTAATAAAGTTCATCAAAACCTTGCCAATTCAAACAAAACGCACGCAAGATGCTGTACAAAAAGTTATCGTATTTGCCAGTTCAAATAACTGTTAGAAACGATAACTTTTTGTACTTTAGCAACATAAAATTGAAATATATTTTAAAATGTCTGTAATCTTATATTGCGAAAAGTGGCCAAAACACATTTTCAATTGCGCACTCAGATTTAAGAAAGCTTGAGAAAACATGAAATGTGCGAGCGAGAGAGCTGCAGTCAGCGGCAAAATCGCTACGGGCTCTATCGTACCTGCCAAAACGTCTACGTCTCGTAGGAATACATAATAATAGTAGATTGTTATACAAGACGCTTAAATGACCCATTTCATACGAGGTAGTTTTATTCCCGAGCTTTAGCGAGGGAATAAATAGAAACCGAGTTACAATGGGTTTTAGCGTCGTGTGTTACACTATACTTTTTACTACGATTGCGAGAAAATAATAGTAGGTTGTTATACAAGACGCTAAAATTACCCATTGCATACGAGGTAGTTTTATTCCCGAGCTTTAGCGAGGGAATAAATAGAAACCGAGTTACAATGGGTTTTAGCGTCGTGTGTTACACTATACTTTTCACTACGATTGCGAGAAAATAAAATACAATATTAAATAGTTTATACACTTCCGTAAACGAATAGGTACACTCGTTTTTCTATCCTCCACTTCATAAACTTTTTGTACAATATTTAAATAAATGATTTGTGCTTGGCGGCAAAAGATTAAAATTATTTCTTTCCTATTACAGTCACACAATTCAATCAGTTTGTAATTATAGAAAAATTCTAAAGATTTCGCGCCATGGTACCTTTTTTAATTTCTGCTGTAGCAGCTAAGCAACACAAACACGCATTCTACGATTCACTCTGTACACAGAGTATAAATAAGTCTACGATTTCACCGAAGAGATGCTTTTAGTTCCATTTTCAAAAATAAGAATGAGAAACTGGGGGCCTATTACGAAACTTGGTCACGATAGTCGTCCGCAGTTCGTCGGTTGTAGTTATTACAAATATTTTCAATGTAGCTATCGTAGTCCATAGTCTATTGAACGAATAATGACGGATCAACTAGAGAGAAACTGTCAAATTTACGCAATCACTTTGCAATATCGCATACGCATGTGCTTTGCAATAGGAATCAATCAAAACGAAGCACGGACGCAGCTGCGTGTATCGTATTAAACTTTTCGTAGTAGACCCCCAGTATTAAATCAAGCGAGTTTTTATTCGTGATTATGAATAAAGACTTTTTCGTTTTAGTAGGCTCATTGGTAATAGACAAACATTAAAAAAGAAAAAAACTTTATCCCCTAGGGGTTATTGTGCTATTTTATCTCGACTCTTGCACGTTACAATGACGCACTTCTTGAGCAAGAGGAGTGAAAAATACAATATTAAATAGTTTATACCTACCTATTTCCGTAAACGAATCCACTAGTTTTTCTATCCTCCACTTCATAAACTTTTTGTAGGTACAATCTATATATCGTCGGCGGGCTGTGAAAACCTCGCATGTGCATTAAATTTTCGAATCCGAGTTTCTTCGACGTAGACATGTATTACGAGGGTTTCTCACGAAAAACAACTAAAAGAGATTTTCACAAAATTTTGCGACTTACGAGCTTTTCACAGCCCGCCGACGATATATAAAATTCAAAGTCCTGACTGACTGACTGATTGACTGACTGACTGACTGAATGACTGACTGACTGAGTAAGATATCAACGCACAGCCCAAACCGCTGAACCTAGAGACTTGAAATTTTGCACATAGGTTCCTTATGAGGTCCAGGGTTGCACTAAGAAAGGATTTTCCAAAACTCACCCCCCAAGAGGGTGAACCAGGGGTCCAAATTTTGTATAAAAGTCCCTCAGTTTTGAAAAGAGGATCTTCAAATTTTGTGATTAGGCTGACCATTAAAAATTAATAAATACGGGTCTGTGTTTTTCAAAATTCTACCCCCGAAGGGGTCAAAAGGGGGATGAAGTTGTGTATTGAAGAAAATCCTTTTTTTTTCAAAGTAAAAATCGCTAAATTTATAATTTAGGCTTATGAATGGAAATCTAACGCAACGTATATTGTTATTGTTAGTATTTCAACCCCGATGGGAATGAAATGGGGGTGAAAAGGGGTAAAAAAAATCCAAAAATAGATATGAATGTCGTCATTGGGGTTTTCTGGGATGACTATTGCAAAAATGACATTTATTTTGAAGTCCAACACGGTGGACATGATTTGACCCCTAAAGAGGTGAAAATGGGGTTCAAATTTTGTATGGAAAAATAATATAAATTGACATTACAACTTAAAACTTCGTAGGAGCACATCTAAAAATAAATAGGCAAACACATATTTTGTAATTTTGAAAATCAACCACATAGGGGTAAATGGGGTGAGTAAACATAAAAATCGATATGGATGTCGTTCTTGAGGTTTCATGGGATGGTGATTGCGAAAATGAGATTTATTTTGAAGTCCAACAGGGTGGACATGATTTAACCCCTAAATGGGTGAAAATAGGGTTCAAATTTTGTATGGAAAAAGAATATAAAATAGACATTACAACTTTATAAATCGTAGGACCATGTCTAAAAATAAATAGGCAAACACATATTTTGTTATTTTGAAAATCATCCCTTAAGGTGTAAATGGGGTATGTAAACATGAAAATCGATGTGGATGTCGTTCTTGAGGTTTCATGGGATGGTGATTGCGAAAATGACATTTATTTTGAAGTCCAACACGGTGGACATGATTGGACCTGGACATGCACATCCAGGGGACGGGGACAGGAACGGGAACGGAAACGGAAACGGAGTCGGAAATGGGAACGGGAACGGGATACTAATATCTCTGGATACAATTCTGAATATTATAAACTAGCTTTCCGCCCGCGACTTCGTCCGCGTGGACATTCGATAAAATCCTCATGTTTTAATTTCATTGAATTCTGATCAGCCGTTTTTACGTGATTAGGCGGGTCTCCACCAAGCGAGCAGCCTCATGCGAGGCCCGTGCGGCAAACGTCCTGCCTCGCGAGGCAGCGCGCTTGGTGGGAACCCGCCTAATCACGTAAAAACGGCTGATCAGAATTTAATGAAATTAAAACATGAGGATTTTATCGAATGTCCACGCGGACGAAGTCGCGGGCGGAAGCTAGTATTTAAATAAATGATTTGTGCTTGACGGCAAAAGATTAAAATTATGTCTTTCCTACTACAGTCACACAATTCAATCAGTTTGTAATTATAGAAAAATTCTAATGATTTCGCGCCATGGTACCTTTTTTAATTTCTGCTGTAGCAGCTAAGCAACACAAACACGCATTCTACGATTCACTCTGTGCACAGAGTATAAATCTGCCGTCCGTTAACTAAAAGGGCGCAAAGCCACAAAATCAAATTTTGAAATATAAGCGAAAAACGCGGGAAATAATTGAAAAATATGCCACTTGAAAACCATAGGTCGTACAAAATAAAATTAAACGTTCAATTAAAGCTTGTTAAATTTACAAACTTATGATCATAATCATGTTTAAATACAATTTGTTAAAATTTGATTTTGTGGCTTTGCGCCCTTTTAGTTAACGGACGGCAGAAATAAGTCTATGATTTCATCGAAGAGATGCTTTTAGTTCCATTTTCAAAAATAAGAATGAGAAACAGAGTCAAGCGAGTTTTTATTCGTGATTATGAATAAATACTTTTTCGTTTTAGTATGCTCATTGGTAATAGACAAACATTAAAAAAGAAAAAACTTTAATTCCTAGGGATTATTATGCTATTTAATCTCGACTCTTGTACTTTACAATGACGGACTTTTTGAGTAAGAGGAGTGAAAAGTTCTTTGCTTTAAATATGTAACAAACAGATTGTTGTCACGCCACTAATCATAATTTATATTATGGTCAGTTTTGTATTACTGCAAACCTTTTGTAGGATTAAAAGGGTCACGAATTAAGCCCTCCGATTATGCTTTGACCGATTAGATGTCGTTTATACATGACGATAGAGTAATAAGACTGTGACGATAATATGATCCGATTTAAGACTCAGTAGCGATTCTCTATCTCGCACATTTCATGTTTTCTCAAGATTTCTTAAATCTGAATACGCAATTAAAAAATGTGTTTCGGCCACTTTTCGCAATATAAGATTACAGTCATTTTAAAATATATTTCAGTTTTTTGTTGCTAAAGTACAAAAAGTTATCGTTTCTAACAGTTATATGAACTGGCAAATACGATAACTTTTTGTACTTCAGCAACTCGAAACTAAAATATATGTTAAAATGTCCGTAATCTTATATTGCGAAAAGTAGCCGAGACACATTTTTCATTTACGCACTCAGATTTAAGAAATCTTGAGAAAACATGAAATGTGCGAGTTCTTTTTGTAAGCGTAGGATTGTTGCAAACCTACGAGACTAATATTTTCAACACGAACACAACATATAACAATATGGAGTTACAAAGTTATAGCTAGTTTATCATCCGATACAGTAAGGTGCCTTTTGACATACGATTTTTTTAAAAGAGCAACAAAAGATGGAGGATTTGATTACAAAGGGTAAATTATCAGAAATATTATTTAGTTTTGTTTTAAAATAAAAGTTATTCACTTACCTACTTGAAAGATTTTTCAAAAATATTTTTCATTTATTGCTTTGAAATGTTTCGTTTGTAATGTAAAGAGATCTTCATCAGCCCCCCTGGCCAAAGTAACATTTTCATATTTTCGATATCGCTTCGCTTCGATTCACAAATTCAATCGAAAATCAAATTCACTTCGATTTGACGTTTTATAATTCGATTGTTAACGAAACCTTATGTCAATTCCATACATGTTTTGAAAGCGAAGCGATATCGAAGATTTGCCAATGTTACTTTGGCTAGGCCCTCAGGTCTTTACCATTACCATTTATCTGTACACCCTATTTAACGAAACAAATTAAATAAATATAGCGAGCATTACTTCTTTCGACACTAAAAATAATAAAACGTGCGCAGCATTATATCGGAATATGTAAATAATTAACCCCATTTTATTTGAGGGGAGGTCGGTTCTGCATATTTACGTTCAGTCAATATTTTTAAAAGCTGAAAGCGAATAAATAAATGGGATAATAGGTATGCATTTGGATTAAACCGTCCAATAATTTAAAGAAATATTTGGTATCATAACTTTGCTCGAAGTGTATTTTATTTAAGCTTTACAATAATACCTATATTTATTGAAGATATTGTGATGGCATTCGTATTATTAGCAGATGTGAGAGCCGGGCTCGTAAAACAAAACTAGGAATAAAAAATTTGTTTCGAATATTTCTTCTAATAGATTAAGAGCGACACGTTTTATTAGCGCACAGCGGGGACTAAGACAAATGGAGTCTTGGGTAGGCCGTAAATTACGCTCAACTGTCATACAAACTATTCAAACTGGTGAATGATGGACAATTTTAGTTGAAATGCACAGATTTCTAAGAGTTTGGTAGATTTAAATGTGTTACAGATGGGTGAAGTAGTCGAAGGAAGAAAAAAAAAACTTGAGTTCTCAGAATTGGTAGGGCGGATCGTAAGAAATGGTGCGTAGGCGTCGCCGTGAAGATTGCAAGCATCAAGCTGACCAATGAGGGGTCTAAATGGGCGTAGAGCGGGCGGAGAAAAACTTCAGTAGGAATGGAAGAGATAAAACGACGATGCAACTGGGATTCGGGACTCAGACGCTAAGACAGACAGTAGGGGGCAGACGCTTTTAATATTTTAGGAGTGTTAGATTGGGAGTTTCGTGACTCCATTATAACTAACTGTGTGAGCAATAAAGACTAAAGAGTTAACTATTAAATAAATACTAACTTTGTTAAGTAAATTGTAGATTTGAATATTAAAACAAGTGTAACTATTTTACAAAGTGAATCCAAACAACGTCGAGTGGGGTATGTAATTGTATACATTGTGATTTATTTCATGTGTCAATAAAGGTACAATCTCTAGATTAACGAGCAGAATATCGTATACAACGTAGAAATGTATCAATACGAAGAACAACTCCATTCTAGGGGTTTCTCTTTAATAACCGAATGGAACTCGGTAGAACACCTCATTTTTGTGTTGACTTTAATATGCGCAATAGTTGTATTAGGGTGTTGTGGATATAAGATATTCAGTTATTGCAATCGTCGAATATTAAATAGACGGGGGTATTTGCAAGATGGTCTACCAAATGAGATAGAAATGCAAAGAGCCGGGTTAGATTGAATTGGATTGCGTTTTCTTAATGCATAGTTAATCTCGGAGATAAGGATGGTTAACGTGAAAGTATTAATTAAAGCTCTAGAGACTGTAACTTTATGTAGCCTGGTGGAATACGAAACACTAATATCTATTATGAATGTTAATAATCAAGTCTAGATTAGACTAATATGTGAAATAGTTTTTTCTTTCCATTTTTCAATCAATGTATCAGGTTAGTTCTATAAGTGTGTTCGTATCTCACTTTAGACTTAATTTGTAAAATAACTATTGAAACTTTAGTGTGTGTTTAATTAAAATTAAGTGTGAATCTAGATGACCTTAGAGAGTTTTTTCTTTGGATTTTCGCTTTCTCTCTATTTAGTGTGGTCTTAAGATAGGAGCTGAAAATCTAGCTGTCATTATATAGCAACCTATAGGTGACAGCTTAAATAATCAAACCAGTTTCTTTTGCTATTTCGAAGTTAAACTAAACACATTTAATTTAAATAAATAATATTTTTTTTTCCATAATTATATGTTTTACTGCTTAGAGATAAGATTCCTAAGAGGAGGCACAGTGTGAGGCATAGTCAAACTCGTGTTAAATACTAAGAAATACTTAGAAGAACCTTTGAGCTAGTTTGTTTGGCTTCGTTTAACACTTTGCGTTCTCACACATATACCTTTCAGTTGAATCACGATTTCTATGAGCTAAATTCGTTAGATTTCAGTCTAGGTCTAGGTAGATTTCTATACATATACCTAATTAAATAAACATGGGATAGTAGGGAGTGATTAAAGACTAAGGAAGAGACTACATTCAAACCGTTGAGGTTACTTGTGTATAGGTAGTTTATTTAAACGTGTTAGTAAAGGAGTCTAGCTGCTGAATTTGGACGAGAGACACAACAGGAGCTGAGCAGAAGGAAGTATAATGTATTAGTGTTGAATAGGTATAATGTGTAAGTACATTTTGCCTCTACACAGGACATAGACATTGTTAGGTGCACTTATAGACTTGTATTTAGGATAGGAAATAGGGATAGGTATACTAGGTGATCTGTGATGAAATTGAACTTGTACAGGATGTTTAGATCCTGGGGTGTTTGACCGCTTGAGGCTGCGAGCTAGGCATTCCACCCACTGACTTTAATCGAATGAGGGCTCTTGACTATAAGAGATTATTCTCTTAGACTTGACTGAACGGGATGCTATGGCCGGTACTCGCGAGCTCAGCCTTATTGAGCCTAAAGGCTATCTGCGTGTGGATCCAGTGAACGGGTAGAAGCATTTCTGGGTCGTCGTCACATTTGCACTTTCATAGCGTTCAGCCATCGCCCGATTTGGCCAAATCGAACTTTCTCAATTAATACAAATATGAATAAATAAAGTTTACCATGGTTTTATGGGGAAAGGTGTCTAGCGAACACCTTATAAAGTAAAGTAAATAAATGTCCACATCCTGGAGATGTCTGACAAACGCTCCGCAGCGTAACAAAGATGGCTGACGTTCCCCAAATAATAAACCCCAGAAGGGTTTTTCCTAGAAGGTTTTGTAGGCGCTATTAAACGACCAGAGTGTAATCCACATCATGAGCAGACATCTTTTGGTTATAGCTTAGGTAATTAGTGTAGAGGAGAGGCGAAAGTCGCGATCAGATTAAAACAATTTGCATTTTAATATTAACAAGCTTCGCAATGTTATTTAAAACCATAGGCCTGCGGAATGATGGATTTATCTCGATGAGCCTCCGTTCCATTCACACGCAGCTACTAAATAGTACAAACATAAACACGATTCGCAGATCACTTAGATGCCAGTAACATCGACTTTCACCAAGACCACCAAATACATAGAAAAACATTATAACTAGACGATCACATATACAAATTAGGATTTGAGCCACTACAGAAAATGATGCCGTGTCGACCAGGATTCCAAATACGTATTCGAAATAACGATACGATTGGATCAAAAGGACCAAATAATTATAATAAATAAATAAAACAAAAATAAATAAAATAAACACAACGTAGAAATCGTGGTCAGTTGAAAGGAATACTTTTACAGGGATGTTACGAGACATCGTGATGCGAAACAAGGAGGCGAGATAAATTGTGCATGGAATAATTATTTTAATTATGTGCATGGTGTGATTATTTTATTGTGTTAAACTGTTTACATGTCTTTTGAATGTAGGGGAAAGACACAGTTACAGTCAGAATTCGTCATAATGTTATCAACGAGATCGAAAGAAAAAAATATATACATACCTATTTCGTAAATTATAAAATTAAAAGAATCTATTTTTAGACAACTGTATAGCCAAGTTATTTGTTCACGGAAGACAAAAGCCTGTCTGACAAGCTTGTGAATGGGAAGCGAGACAAAGGAGACCTTAGGGTTAATGTTTTATTGGTTTGCAACTTAACTGCTGTTGTCCATTGAAGTAAAATTTGACGGTTGTACATTAAAGACAAAAGGGAAGGACGTGGAGAATTCTTACCGAACAAAATAAACAATAAAAGAGTAAAATAAAAATACTTTCCAATATTATTCAAAGCATAGCAGCGCGTTTGACGATTTTGACTGTACGTAAAAAGGTTAGCATAATAAAGATGTGTGATTTAGGTGGAGACAAAGGCGGGAGCAGATTCTCAAGATATTGTTACATTTCAATGTAAGTCTGTTATCATGAGTATTTTAATCACATGTGGAACTATCTACCTTTCTCATAAAGAACGATCTGTGCATTTAGGAGTAGGGGAAAGTTTAAATCGAAACTAGTTTGTCGGCAGTTGAGTTAAGTGACGTTATAATGCCTAGGCGCAGTAAGAGACGGGTTAGAGGTCAAGATAGGACAGGGGAAAGTCGCGAGAGTAACGGAAGCATAGGGGAACAAACGGGAAATATAGATAACATAACTTTACAACAGATGTCACAAAGAATGGATGAATTTCAAAATACATTACGGCAGTTGAGCGCGGAGCGATTAAACGAGAGGATAGAGTCGAGCGGGAATGTGCAAAATAGTCATCAGACGATTAGACAAGAGTCGATTAGCACAATAGCTAGTGGTAGTGTCGCGAATTCGGAAACTAGAAACTTATACGTCATACAGCCTTCAGTTGCGAAGCCGAGTTTTGACGGAAAACCATTCACGAACCCTATTGCGTTTTTGAAACGATTAAAAAAATATATTAGAGAAGTGAACGGACAGGACCGCGAAATTGATATAGCGCTAGGTTGCATCACGGGGCATGCACGAAAATTGATGGAGATGTACTCAAGGAGATGGAATACTTTTAGTGATTTTGAGGACGACTTTAGACGGACTTATTGGACTGAACAAATACAAGAATCCGTTAGGTATAGGTTGATTAACACGGTGTACACAAGTGAATCAGCAATTTCGATGTCCGAACATTTTGCTGAATATGTTGAGTCGATGCAGTCCTTGACCATATCTTTTAGTGAAAGGGATTTAGTAAATTCGATAATGCGTCATTATCCTTTGGATGTTCAACGGTTGTGGTTTACGAGAGCAGAGGAACCCACTATTATGAAAGGCGCGAACTTTCTTAGGAGTATCGAACAAAATGTAGTTGTGGGACAGAGAGAGATAGGTAGATATGCTAGAGAGAGAGGGAATAATCAGAGAGGTCGTTACAGTAGGACACAGACAGATTATCCAGTTGCGGCAACGATTTTAGCGGAAAGATGGCGAGGCAGAGGCGGTTCGACTCGGGGAAGGGCTCACCGACGAGGCAGGATAGGTTACGGATCATATTCTAATAGGAATACATCACGGTCGAACGTGTTGGGTGAAATAAATACTAGGCCAGCTATAACATTCATGAAGGAAGGTGAGGGGTCAGCATTATCAACGTCTGTGAGGGAGGATAAAACAAAAAACTAATACCCCTACACAAGCGGAGTCCGATCGGTTATCAAAGTGTAGGAAGGGGAATGAATGGACTTCAGAAAATAGGAAAGACGATATAGCGTATAAGATTTTAGTTAAAAATGGATGGGAGCCAGGTCAGGGTTTAGGAGCAGACGGAAAGGGATTGAAGAGGCCATTGACCGGGGGAGTGTCAGTGAGTAGCAACAGTTTGCGAGCAATAGCGTGTAGCATAGGTGTCTTATTGGAAAATCAATTCAATCATGTGATAGAATGTGACGAAGAAGGGCTTGCGTGTGATCTTTGTACAAGCAGGGGTAGAGAGGTTTTGTCGATATCACATGAGCTAGACGAGTCAGATTACTTAGGTGTTGATTATTCGTTGCCTAGATTACCCGAGATAGGAGTGGATGTGTACGGGATGCGTATAAGTGCATTGATAGACACAGGGAGCCAAATAAGCGCTATAACTAGGGAACTACACGATTCTATTCGGAAAGAGAGAGGTGATTTGCCCGAGATCGCTATCCCGGCTATACAGGTGCAGGGAGCATTTGGATCACGGAGTGAAAGTGCGAATCGTATGGTACTAATAGAGCTAAGTTTGGGTGGCACAATCATTGAAGCGTCAATGTTAATTCTGCATAGGCTTCCTAGGTCAATGATATTAGGATACGACTGGTTGGAACGTGTCAAGGGGATAGTGGAGTGTGGCAGAGAAAGGACGTTATCAATTGAGCACTTAGGAGTCAGGACTAGTGTCAAAATAAATTCGAGTTGCGAATTAAAACGGTTAGGCGGGAGAGACAATGCAAACATGATAAATACGATGTTAGAGACGGACGCCCAACCGGCGGTGTATAGTGAGGCGAGCGAGAAAATAAACAATAGCGGAAAGGTGGCTACCTACTTGGACGAGATGGGTTTAAATGACGAACAAAAGAAACTATTGTTACCCGTTTTAAACAGATATAGTAGAGTGTTTACCGACGAATTAGGATTGACGGACAGATACGAGCATGTTATTGAATTAATCGACGACACGCCTTTTATAAAGCGAAGTTATCCAATACCTTTAGCATATAGGGAGGAGATAAAAAGAGAACTAGATGGGTTAGAGAGTTTAGGAGTTATCCGTCAGGAGGCGACACCGTGTTGTAGTCCGCTTACCTTTACAAAAAAGCGAGACGGAACAATTAGACTCTTATTAGACGCGCGCGAACTCAATAAGAAGATGGTGGGGGACGCGGGAGCGCCACCACTTACATCAGAAATCATACAATCCTTTTATGGGGTTAATTACATCAGTCTTATTGACCTCAATAATGCATATTTTCAGATACCATTACATCCCGATTCTAGAAAGTATACAGGGTTCACTTTTATGGGGAAAACCTATACGTATTGTGTTTTACCTCAAGGACTTAAGACATCGGTGGCAGGTTTCTCGAGGGCTATGGATTCGATACTAGAAGGGGTGCGCGAGTTTTGTATAAATTATATAGATGACATAGTAGTGTTCACTAAGGGGGACCTAAAGTTACACCTAGAACACCTAGATCAAGTACTGAGCAGGTTAGAGGCGGCTAGACTAACGAGTAGGAAGGAAAAGTGTAAATTCCTATGTGTGGAGGTAAAGTTATTAGGACACATTGTAAATACCAAAGGGGTACAAATGGATCCGGATAGGGTAAGGGCGATATTGGATTTCCCCGCACCTCGAACCATAAAACAATTAAGAGGATTTCTGGGATTAATAAACTATTTTCGTAGATTTATATCAAAGTATAGTGAGGAGGTTAGGCCTCTGTGTGACCTATTGAAACAAAACAAAAGATGGTCATGGACACAGGAAGTAGACGATTGTTTTAAAAGGGTGAAAACTTTATTTGTAGATACCGTGCTTCTTGCACATCCAAACCCGAAGGATATATATTATTTACAAACGGACAGCTCGAATATAGGTGTCGCAGGATACATCTACCAACTAACGAGTGAGGGGGAAGAGAGAGTTATAGGGTTTTGTAGTAAATCATTATCAGAAACGGAACGCAGATGGACAGTCACTGAACAAGAGCTGTGGGCCATAATTTATAGTCTATCAAAGTTTGAAACGTATTTAAGGGGTGCTCAGTTAGTAATTAGGACCGATCATAAGAGTTTGACGTTTCTACAATCGTGTAAATTACTAAGCGCTCGCATGATACGGTGGGTAAGTTATATAGGACAGTTCAATTATACGATTGAACATGTCAAGGGTAGTCTGAACACTGTAGCGGACGTGTTGTCACGACATATAAGTGGAGCCACCGATATCTTGACTAATAAAACTGTGGGACCGGAAATGAATTTGTTTGAAATACCAACTGGACGACTCATAAAGAATAAGTGGGAAGAGATAAGAGAACATCAGGGGCGCGATCGTGTTGTTAGCGAAATAACTAAGCGTATAAAAGCTGAGAGCGAGTCTGAGGCTAGACATTACAGACTAATAGACGGGATTCTCTATAGGATAGAGATAGGTTCGGGTAGGTCGCGATTATATGTTCCCGAGAACTTACAAACGGAATTGATTACTAGTATACACGAGGAAGTAGGACATTTTGGGCGATACAAGGTGCTTGCGTTAATGAAGCGACGTTACTACTTCACTGATATGGCACGCAAAATAGGACAGGTAGTTAGGGCTTGCGACGTGTGTCAAAAATCGAAACATGCGTTGGAGGCACACTCAGGACCAATTAAGACGGTGATAGCTAGGGAGATAGGGGAACGAGTATTTTGTGACATTTATGGACCAATACCGGCAGGACGCTTTGGTCATAAGTACGTGTTTGTTATGCAGGACGCCTTCAGCAAATTAATTAGATTATACTCATTACGACAGGCGAGTGGCAGGGCCTCGTTAACTTGTGTTAGAAAATTTCACGAACAGGTCAAAATAAAGGTTTTATGTTCGGATAGAGGTGCAAATTTCACATCAAGGATTTTTGAGTCAGGTGTTAGACAGTTAGGTATCGTGCTAACGCACACCTCAATCAGAAACCCGCGACCTAATTCTACGGAGAGGGTCAATAGAGAGCTAGGAAGAATGTTTAGGACGTATTGTGAAAAATCACATTGTTCTTGGGTTGACGTATTGCCGAAAATAGGGGATTGTTACAATCAAGTTATACACACCACGACGGGTTACACACCTAACGAGATAGTATGGGGTACAAGAACTCGCTTATCTACGGATAACGACAAAATTATTGGAGTAGGGTTAGGCCTACAACAAGAGCCATTAGAATTAGTTCGGGAACGAGCGAGACAGAACATATTGAAGTCAGCCGAGAGTAGAGAATTTCATTATAACAAAAATCATAAACTAGTGTGTTTTGACATAGGTGATCTAGTGAAGTTGAAAAAGTTTGCGAAATCGGATGCATCTAAAAAGTGACTAAGAAGTTTGCACGTTTGTTTGAAGGACCATACGTCATTGGTGCTATTCCCAGTAGCAACGTGTACACTCTAATAGATAAACAAACAAACAAGATAAAAGGGAATTACAATGCGATACACCTGTTTCGCTATTATGTGAATAGGTAAAAATAATAAAAAAATAAAATAAAAGGAAAAAAGTAGGGACAATGGTTTGTGAGGCGCCATACTTATGTAACAAAGGAGGCGGAGTATCGGGGTTTATTGCCTACTTGGGTATACAATGGACAGATAAGAGCTATAGAAAGGGAACGTGAGAACTGAACGAATACCGTGGGAAAGTTTGGAAATGTGGACAGATAGGAAATATAATTTAAAACGACCGTACATTCGGATGTAGGTGTTTAAGATTCTATTTAGGGGAATGTGTGATGGCATTCGTATTATTAGCAGATGTGAGAGCCGGGCTCGTAAAACAAAACTAGGAATAAAAAATTTGTTTCGAATATTTCTTCTAATAGATTAAGAGCGACACGTTTTATTAGCGCACAGCGGGGACTAAGACAAATGGAGTCTTGGGTAGGCCGTAAATTACGCTCAACTGTCATACAAACTATTCAAACTGGTGAATGATGGACAATTTTAGTTGAAATGCACAGATTTCTAAGAGTTTGGTAGATTTAAATGTGTTACAGATGGGTGAAGTAGTCGAAGGAAGAAAAAAAAAACTTGAGTTCTCAGAATTGGTAGGGCGGATCGTGAGAAATGGTGCGTAGGCGTCGCCGTGAAGATTGCAAGCATCAAGCTGACCAATGAGGGGTCTAAATGGGCGTAGAGCGGGCGGAGAAAAACTTCAGTAGGAATGGAAGAGATAAAACGACGATGCAACTGGGATTCGGGACTCAGACGCTAAGACAGACAGTAGGGGGCAGACGCTTTTAATATTTTAGGAGTGTTAGATTGGGAGTTTCGTGACTCCATTATAACTAACTGTGTGAGCAATAAAGACTAAAGAGTTAACTATTAAATAAATACTAACTTTGTTAAGTAAATTGTAGATTTGAATATTAAAACAAGTGTAACTATTTTACAAAGTGAATCCAAACAACGTCGAGTGGGGTATGTAATTGTATACATTGTGATTTATTTCATGTGTCAATAAAGGTACAATCTCTAGATTAACGAGCAGAATATCGTATACAACGTAGAAATGTATCAATACGAAGAACAACTCCATTCTAGGGGTTTCTCTTTAATAACCGAATGGAACTCGGTAGAACACCTCATTTTTGTGTTGACTTTAATATGCGCAATAGTTGTATTAGGGTGTTGTGGATATAAGATATTCAGTTATTGCAATCGTCGAATATTAAATAGACGGGGGTATTTGCAAGATGGTCTACCAAATGAGATAGAAATGCAAAGAGCCGGGTTAGATTGAATTGGATTGCGTTTTCTTAATGCATAGTTAATCTCGGAGATAAGGATGGTTAACGTGAAAGTATTAATTAAAGCTCTAGAGACTGTAACTTTATGTAGCCTGGTGGAATACGAAACACTAATATCTATTATGAATGTTAATAATCAAGTCTAGATTAGACTAATATGTGAAATAGTTTTTTCTTTCCATTTTTCAATCAATGTATCAGGTTAGTTCTATAAGTGTGTTCGTATCTCACTTTAGACTTAATTTGTAAAATAACTATTGAAACTTTAGTGTGTGTTTAATTAAAATTAAGTGTGAATCTAGATGACCTTAGAGAGTTTTTTCTTTGGATTTTCGCTTTCTCTCTATTTAGTGTGGTCTTAAGATAGGAGCTGAAAATCTAGCTGTCATTATATAGCAACCTATAGGTGACAGCTTAAATAATCAAACCAGTTTCTTTTGCTATTTCGAAGTTAAACTAAACACATTTAATTTAAATAAATAATATTTTTTTTTCCATAATTATATGTTTTACTGCTTAGAGATAAGATTCCTAAGAGGAGGCACAGTGTGAGGCATAGTCAAACTCGTGTTAAATACTAAGAAATACTTAGAAGAACCTTTGAGCTAGTTTGTTTGGCTTCGTTTAACACTTTGCGTTCTCACACATATACCTTTCAGTTGAATCACGATTTCTATGAGCTAAATTCGTTAGATTTCAGTCTAGGTCTAGGTAGATTTCTATACATATACCTAATTAAATAAACATGGGATAGTAGGGAGTGATTAAAGACTAAGGAAGAGACTACATTCAAACCGTTGAGGTTACTTGTGTATAGGTAGTTTATTTAAACGTGTTAGTAAAGGAGTCTAGCTGCTGAATTTGGACGAGAGACACAACAGGAGCTGAGCAGAAGGAAGTATAATGTATTAGTGTTGAATAGGTATAATGTGTAAGTACATTTTGCCTCTACACAGGACATAGACATTGTTAGGTGCACTTATAGACTTGTATTTAGGATAGGAAATAGGGATAGGTATACTAGGTGATCTGTGATGAAATTGAACTTGTACAGGATGTTTAGATCCTGGGGTGTTTGACCGCTTGAGGCTGCGAGCTAGGCATTCCACCCACTGACTTTAATCGAATGAGGGCTCTTGACTATAAGAGATTATTCTCTTAGACTTGACTGAACGGGATGCTATGGCCGGTACTCGCGAGCTCAGCCTTATTGAGCCTAAAGGCTATCTGCGTGTGGATCCAGTGAACGGGTAGAAGCATTTCTGGGTCGTCGTCACATTTGCACTTTCATAGCGTTCAGCCATCGCCCGATTTGGCCAAATCGAACTTTCTCAATTAATACAAATATGAATAAATAAAGTTTACCATGGTTTTATGGGGAAAGGTGTCTAGCGAACACCTTATAAAGTAAAGTAAATAAATGTCCACATCCTGGAGATGTCTGACAAACGCTCCGCAGCGTAACAAAGATGGCTGACGTTCCCCAAATAATAAACCCCAGAAGGGTTTTTCCTAGAAGGTTTTGTAGGCGCTATTAAACGACCAGAGTGTAATCCACATCATGAGCAGACATCTTTTGGTTATAGCTTAGGTAATTAGTGTAGAGGAGAGGCGAAAGTCGCGATCAGATTAAAACAATTTGCATTTTAATATTAACAAGCTTCGCAATGTTATTTAAAACCATAGGCCTGCGGAATGATGGATTTATCTCGATGAGCCTCCGTTCCATTCACACGCAGCTACTAAATAGTACAAACATAAACACGATTCGCAGATCACTTAGATGCCAGTAACATCGACTTTCACCAAGACCACCAAATACATAGAAAAACATTATAACTAGACGATCACATATACAAATTAGGATTTGAGCCACTACAATATGATGATGATAAAATAGGCTGCATGCTGTATATAAAACTAATAATTCGTTGCTCCTTGATGTAAAACACTAATCTTAATTTGCTTTTCTAAAGTTATTCATTATTCTATAAAAATATTATCATAAATATTTGAATAGAATAGAATAGAATAGAATTCATTTATTCATAAACATAGGTACATTAATGATTATATAATTGAAAGCGTTTGCAATTATTTTTTTCTACTAGCTTTCTTCATTTCCTATATTTGTTTAATAACCTTTTATTATGCGTTACAATTGAACATAAACTTAAAATTGACTTCTATTCATGCATAAAGGCGAAGGAATAAAACATTAGGTACTCCTGGAAACCACAGCTGAAATAAAAATTAAGAAAGAAAATGAAAAAAGCCCACTAAGCTCCTTTATTGCCTCTATTCATCTAGCCGCGCTAGCGTAAATTATTATGTTAATTCGGGATTTTAGAAACGGAACCACAATAAATACGGCTTACGAACATGATATTAGGGGCGGTACTCACTATTCCGCATACCGCAACTTTATGGTTTTAAGGCTTACTCAAATCTGAGCGGCATCCTCTACCGGTAGCGATAACGATATCCTAATGGGTATGCGGATAACGCGCTGTTCAAACCATTGCGGAATGTTACCGCTACCGGAGGCGGTAGCGGCACGTACATGCGATACTAATAAAGATTTTTGTATTTACGTTAACCCTATATTATGTGTTTTTTTATTTGTATTTATTTATGTTATACCCGAGACCGATGACAGGTCTCTATATAAACGTATCCATTTATAAAAGGGTGGACTTACTTCCAACGAAAAACTATATATTTAGTGATATCAAGGGAAATATTTAACAAAACTATTAGTAAGAACAGCACTACTGGCAAAACTTCTCTATCGCCGTCGTAATCTCATACACGGCTCTTAATCTCAAAAAAAAATACCTATCTTATCCATCTTACCTATCTTATCCTCAAAAAAAATACCTATCTTATCTATAGTAAACGTTTTTTTTTATGTTCCCCTCAACTTAAGGAACACAATTCAAATGGACGATGACGTGTGCTTCATTATAACCATAAAACTCGTTTCAATTTTGGTTTGGAGCAGAATAGCTTCTTCCGGAACCGAGCGTGCCCCCACCTTTACATTTGCATGGAAATTGCAGGCTTAATATTGCAATGTTTTAATGCCCTGCGAATTTCCTTTGGTATTATAAAAGAACGTGCTCACAACGCGACTTGTGTTTTCTAATGCGAAATAAATGACGGTTATGCACTCCTGGTAATTGAAGTGCAGGGTTAAAAACTTTTATGACACTAAATTGCTGATTTCATGCATTGCATTTGGTAGTTTTTTCCTGTGGTTACTGAAGTTGGTTTTAGAATTTCGTCGTTTTATGAGTTGAGGCCTATTTAGATGTTTGTCGTTTGATTAATTTTATATTGGTCCTTATTCGGTTTCAATTCAAGCTAAGTATAATGTCACGAAGAATTAATGCCGTCCGATTATTGTATTTCGTTGTTCGGAGGGCATACCTCTTTTTTCCGCCTTATAATAATGGTAAATTGAATAACGTTTGCATGTTGATGATGTAATAGAAATATAAATGCATGATTTTGTATTATAATTAAAAACAAAAATATTAATTAGAGGACTGTTTTTTATATATTTAAGCACTTTATGGACAAATAATAGGATCGAAGGAGAATTCTTATTTATACAAAAAATATAGCGAAAGATTTATTAGGTAAGTATTATACCTACAACAGCTACGACCGGAATGATATCTTTACACACAGCTTCTCGTCGATCGTAAATTTAAAACATTTCCAATAAGTATTAATGACATGTTAATAGTTTTCGTAAGAGCTTTGACAAAATTCAAATGTATGCACTAGCGGCTTCGATCATCTATACCTGTGGATATTGCATTACAGTGGCATTTGTGGGACACCTCAAACTCCCCCAAAACGCAGCTCACTATGAAAGTCCCCCACGACTTGTCATACAACTTGACATTTGTGTCGCGTGATTTGTCAAACGGCATGTGCCACATTATTCAGCTTTGTTATTGTATGACGTGCTACATCCTCAGGTATAGATGATCGAAGACTAGCGGACATGAAAATCAGTTTCTGAATATTATGCACCGCATCTGTCTTGTTCACACGCCGTAAATGAGTCGCGAATGTGTGGAGTGGAATGAGGAACTGCTTCATGGAATCCTCATTCCAACAGTAATTTAATAAGTCAAAAGTTGCATCAAAGCTTTGTTGATGCTTATCTATGTTTTTAGTTTTATTAAATATCCTCGAATTTGTGAAGTCAGAATCTCGGGTGTACTTTTCAGAATAGCTGATGGGCCTTGACGTTGACGTTTAAAATGCAACATGCATACTAAAAACATGTACAGATTCTGTGTTAAAAGTAAAATCTAAATAAACATATTCCGTGCATAATATTGTGAACTATTTCAATTGATAATATATATTGTATTTGTTTCAAATAACAATGTAAATTTAAGTAAATATTATTATTGAATTTGTTAAAAGAAAAAAATTGCATGCTGTTGTTAATGGCTGAATGGGCCGAACTTTTAAACTAGATGAAGACCTTCAGTGTACCCTATTCAAAGGCAAATAAATTAATTTCTAATTTCTAATTTCATCTTTTTTTCGTTAGAATTTTCGAATAGAGCGTAGAAAGTGTACAAATACTTAATTTATCATTAAACTCTACATTTTTTTATTACTGGTGTACCTACTGATAAAAGTGCACTTAGTAGGTATGTCGTACCTTTCAAAAGAGGTCAAGACTTTTGGTCACCAATCTCAAAATTGGCCTTCGTTATGGTTGCATAACTTTTACGATCGTTAATCGCTTCGATCGAGCTCCTCGGGCCCAATAAGTCCCTGTTTTTTCCCTGGGGAAATCTGGGAAAATGAGGCTTACTCAACTCGATCAGCATTAGATCAACGCAATCTTGTTAAAATGTTTACTTCGGTCGCGACACTCTGCCACGTGTCTCGCGATGTTGACCGCGTTAAATATTACTAATTTCTGTTTAACTTCCTTAGGGATAACAGGTTTTTATGAATAAAGGTACTATTCGAGTGCCAGGTTTCGACTACTACAGGACTTTCAAAAAGTAAGTTTTTGCATCTGGAGTAGACAAAGTTGCTCTCATAGGTGGTAAAAGTCGACAGCACTATGCTGCCGTCCTTATGAAAAACGCATTAACTACTTCTTGACACATCCCGAGAAAAACGCGGTCAAAGTTTTTATTTTTCTTTTGCTTATAATTATTTCTGAAAGTACTTGAGATACGAACATGCAATTACACACAATGCAATTTTGCGTACTTAATACCTTAATATTCCAGTCTTTCAATAATACTTAAGATCAGTGCATCAACTTCCTCTCTTATTGCGTTTATGTTAAGGAAAATTGCTGTAAATTGAGGAAAAATGGTTGCATAATTGAAAATCTAGAAATTAATACTTTGGCAAAGTTTTAGATCTCGTTCTTCTGATGTCAGATATATATTTAACTCATTTTGAACCAAAAACCAAGATGATGCGTTTTTCATAGGCACGGCAGTATGGCACAGAATAACTAATAGGTAGGTAGGTATTATGGAAATGTTCTATTTAGGGTTTTTATTTATTTATTTATTTATTTATTTGCAGGGATAACAAACGGCTGTACAATATTGTGCTAACTATGCTTACAAACAAATTATTAATTACTAATTATACAACCAACCACATTATCCACAGCTTACTTTTAAAGATTAATGTGCGACAAAATATTGGATCGAATTGAATTGAACTTAAAAACTAAAACCAGTAATACAAACAGCAGTGTTTCACAACCTATGAATATAAGCATTAACTTCTATTTTAATTTTAATGAAAATAGAGTAGAACTGAGTTGATTGTAGTCAATTAAGTACGTGTACCTACATATAATAATCGAGGCAGATGACAGACAGCCTATTGCGACAGCAGGTCGGAAGCCCTGGATTTGAATGAAGACGCAGAGAGAGAGAAGATATCTATGTCATGGTCACTAAGATGTCTGTTGTAAGTGGCCATGATTCTATTGAGCGGGGCGCGCGAACCAGCGTTGCTATTGTTAAATCCAATATCGAAAGGCCTGAATACATGCCTTTCGCGGATGCGAGCTGAAGAGCTGGGTATCCTATACTTGATCCCATCAGTTAAATCAGTACAGTCGTATTTGCTATGTATGATGTTATGAAGACAAAGAACATCAAAAAGTGTCCTTCGCGACTCTAGTTGTGGTAATGAAAACTTCTGTAGTAGTTGGTCATAAGATAATTTTGCTCTCCAGCATTTAAATGATATTCGCCTAAGGAACTTTCGCTGCACTGATTCTATATTATTCTTATATTTATTATAAAAAGGATTCCAGACCACCGTTGCATATTCCAGTTGGGATCTAACTAATGTCTTATAAAGATATAAGTAGGAGTCTGTTCGTTTGAAGTGTTGGCATGTACGCATAATAAAACCATACAATTGGTATGCTCTGGATATAATATAATGTATATGATTTTCGAGATGCAATTCTGAGTCAAGAAGTACACCGAGGTCACGTATAACGCAAACTTTTTCTAGTTGAAGATCGTTAAGTGTGTAATTGAAGTTTATTACGTTTTTCTTTTTTGTGGTAGTAATGTATTTACACTTTGCAATACTCAGGAACAGTTTGTTTTGGGTGCAGTATTCACTTAAACGATTAAGGTCATCCTGTAGCAGAAGACTGTCATTAACGGTCACAATTTGCTTGAAGACTTTTAGGTCGTCGGCGTATAGTAAGAAATTACTATGTAAAAAGCATTTATCGATATCGAACGGTTTTTTACTTTTGTTTGATGCGTACTGCATAATGTTTTAGTTAATCATTAGTTTTATAATATAATTACCCGAATTTCTCTAGATTTATTTCCAAGTTAAAGATTGAAAATCATTATGTGGTACTTAAGTACTTGGTATTCAACATGAATACCATTTGTTTTTTTCTGAAATAACTTTTGAGTTTTCTAAAGATATCGATAATTCCTGATTGCTCGACTTCGTCATCAACGAAAAAGTGTGTGTGTGAGTGTGAGAGAGATTAATAAAGTACCTAAAGGTGAGTACTCACTTAAATTCGCGAACCTCCGCGCTCCGCGAACCTGGAACAGAACACCCTAGCAAACATTTTATTTTCACTTTGGCTATAGTGTGTACGTACGTGTGCGAACGACGTTCGCATACATGTTCGCACACGTATCCACACATCGGTCACTCTCAATGGATTCCATACAACCGTGCCGTTATAAACAGATGACGTCAGATGACGTTTTGCTGTATAAGCTACCGCGCAGTTTGTTGACAGTGAAGGATGGCAAGGACGCGGTGCAAAGTGAATCACTGCGCATCGCGCCTTTTGGCAGGGGGCACATTCAGCGGAGGGCTTACCGTTACGCTACTACTCATTATTATACTATGGCGCCGTAGTGTACACGAATAGTATAATAATGAGTACAGCGTGACGGCGCACTGTTGCAGCACAAGATAAACAAATTTCTTGGTGTAGGTTCGCGGAGCGCGGAGGTTCGCGAACCTAAGTGTGTACCCACCCTAAGTAATCAATTAAAGAGCGTGTGTGACAGCGCCCTGCCCTTCTAAAGTGGCTTCTATTTATCTTCATTAGGGACTTTCAAGGTCCCACTGAGACTTTTGGGACAAGAAAAACATAGGGAAGGTGAAGAAAGACGATTGAGTATTTGCACACAGCGTTTAATTTGGATAAAATGTTTGGAATAAAGGCGGCATAATGTATGTTACGGTTCGGAGACGAGTGGGAGGTTTGTTAAGTCTTCTACTAAAAATAATTTAATTACATTGATTATTAAATTTTATAACAATTAATTAATGGTTGGATAATTCACATGTTCCTAGCCGATTTCGGATTCGGCGACCATTGTATATCTCATCTTCAGTAGGTGTTAGTTCGACGGTCCGCCCTCTCGTGCGCCCGCATGTGACTCGCAAAAAACCTTTGACTGGAAGGTCCGGGCTCAGATGATACACGTTAGGACCCCGCTGCAGTAGTTGTAATAATGGCCGTAGGTGGTCTGGCTTTGAGCTCATCTCTCTTAACATCTAGCTCCAACTTTATTTCATCTTCATAATTTTTAACACTCTGTTGGACGAGCCGCGTCCACCCTTAGCACGAACAGCTATCGAAAAAAATAACTCGCGTAAAATCATTCGATAGTTAAATTTTGTATTGGAAATTTGTACAACGCCATCTATCGCCGATAAGCGAAATGAAATTTTCCATAGAGAATTGTCTATCGAGTAATTTTACGTGCGTTTTTTTTCTCGATAGCTGTTCGTGCTAAGGGTACAGTACCCTTAGCACGAACAGCTATCGAAAAAAATAACTCGCGTAAAATCATTCGATAGTTAAATTTTGTATTGGAAATTTGTACAACGCCATCTATCGCCGATAACCGAAATGAAATTTTCCATAGAGAATTGTCTATCGAGTAATTTTACGTGCGTTTTTTTTCTCGATAGCTGTTCGTGCTAAGGGTACAGGTCTATCTTGTGCTAGCGCTTCCCATCGATTAGCGTCAATGTTGCATTGCATCTCTTCATTATGCCTCTTTTGCACGTCCTTATACCGAAGGAGCTGCCCGCCTTGCTTGCGCTGGCTTGTTATAATTGAAGCTTCTTATAATTGGGTGCTAGACAACTAGTATCAGTTGTCTTTGTATTAGTATATATACTAATACTTATACTTTTTAAAACATTATTGTACAATCAAACAAACTTACCAAGTGTAGTTCGATTGAGATTATACGCCTTGTTGTCTTGTCCGAAGATGATGATTATTTTTTATGTGGCGTCAGTGAGTGCGCAAAAGGCGAGACTACAACTGTGAATAATCATCATAAGAGGACAAGACAACCAAGGCGTATAATTATACATTTAGACACCCACCACCCGTCACATAAATTAAAATCCATCATTATTCAGTTTCTGCCCGACCGAGAATCGAATCCGGGACGTCGTGCGTGGTAGACCGGCATCAATTCTTCAGGTCCATCAATGGAAAATCTCATCGCCCTCAATGTCTCCATTGGAAGATTAGATTTAGCGCCATTGGTCAGTCGTAAGTTTTAAGATGACGTAGATATAAACCAGGTCACTAACACAACTGCAAATGTTCAAACTCCGATGTTAAGTTAATAAAGTAGTTTCTTCTAAATAAAGTTAGCCGAAGTTGTCGGGTCTTGTGAACATTAGCGCCTCTTGAGGGGGAGGGACCCTGAGGGGACTCGATCGGAGCACGTAGCGAAGATGGCTGAGAGGTCTCGTGCTTACTTAAGAGTGTAGATACGCATCACGTTCCATTTTTAAATTTTCAATACAAATGATCAAAACAACTCTGCGCGATTCGTAATGAGGGCGAACTTTGAAAAATTATTAAATAGATATACCTACCTAAGTATACACAAAACACGGTATACATTAGACAAATACCTCATTATTCCCAATAAAAATAAAAATTGACTAATCTAAATACCAGTAAAAAACATGTATTGTTAAAGTGTACAGATTTGAGCATTTTTTAATATTTTATTTCTCTGTGATTAATTTTTTTTTTAATTTTCTCCTTGACAATACAAACAATAAGTGAAAAAATAAATATGAGTCTTATTTGTTACAGCTGAAACGTTTGTGAAAAATACCTCAGACAAGCTAATTTGAAATTCCACTTGAACAGATAGTCTTCGTTTCAAAATACCTGATAATGTATTATGTTTTTCTCTCTATACGGCACTAATTTAAGAATTTTGCTTCCTAAAACTAAAGTTTACATCAATAGTAATGCTTTCATTCTTTAGATAACTTCTTTGGAAAAACGCTAATTTCTTTGAAATGCAGATATCTGTGGAACTAAATTGCATATTCATTTGGATCTGCGCTTGTTTTTTATTTATTTCACCCAATACTCGCAGAATTTTAAAACACGCTTTTACTTATATTTATTTACTAGCTGATGCTCGCGACTTCGTACGCGTGGACTTTATGACTCCGGCGTATTCTTCTTATATTTATAAGAAGTTCGTATTTACGAACTAATGTAGTTACATAAGAAAATACTCGTAGCAGTGTTATATATAATGTTAAAAGTCAATAAATAATTTTTATTTCATATTGTAAACATGTAGGTAAACATAGTTTAAAATTTTTCTTTATAATCTATGTTCAGAGTCTTTCCTTCAGGAGCCAATATGAAAAGACCTGAAGCTATACTAACCCTGGAAAAATCCACATAAAGTTGGCCATGCGAAAAACAACCACTCCTTATATCGACACCAGCGGCTTTACGTCTGACCCTGCGACTTATTTACTGTCATAGCAAAGCAAGTGGTCACAGGGAACTGTGTACGTTTAAATTGAAAAGGGAAATTGTTGGGGAAGAGTGGTATACACGCGGAATAAATACAGTTTCACCGGCACCACTCCCAGTGAGCTCCAGAATCTCAGCTTCAATAATATCTTAGTACTAACTGGCTCTAACGGGATCTGTTCTGTACCCTTAGCACGAACAGCTATCGTGAAAAAAATCGCGCGTAAAATTACTCGATAGAGAATTATCTATTTAAATTTTAATTTCTCTATTCGGCGGTAGATGGCGTTGTACAAATTTCCAATACAAAACTGCACTATCGAATGATTTTACGCGCGTTATTTTTTTCGATAGCTGTTCGTGCTAAGGGTACTGATCTGAAGAGTCACTTATCGCCAGGATATTTACAAACCTATTACTTACTTAAGTCATACGAATAAGGGTGAAGGCAAGTTATTTTATTTTACGTACAACGTCCAACACCGATCAAAGTCTTTCTGTTGAACGGAGGTCGCGGCGCATGAATGATTAACACAATAAAAAGTTGGTACGATCCCATCAACCCTTATTCGGAGACGTCAAACCCTGCCTTGTATTTACAAAAACGAGTACGTGACGTCGAAAATTGGGATCCTTTAGTCCTTTCCTGCATTGAATTTTGAATAGAATACGTGGACGACGAGCTATTTAGCAATAATAATGACTAATGTAATTTACACCAGTCGGTCACTTCAAACAATTATGTAAAAGAGTTTAATAAGATAATATTTAATTTTTCTTTAGTTGGCCACCACGAGCAAAACTGTATTAAATTACTGTTTTCTTTTTTATATTTTGATAAGTTAGTACTTATATAATGTTACAAATGTATGTGGTATACCTCATGACAATGCATAATTGAATAATTATGTTTAAAAAAGTCTGGAACGGGTGGTAGGAAAATGTAGACGATTCAAAAGTACTTAATAATTAAGTTTATTTGAATAAAGCTTATTTCACTTTCACGTTCACTTTCACTATGAGTTAGCTAGAAAAAGCGAATATATTTTACGTTAGGTACATAGTGCAAGCTATACAAATATTAAGACAAAGTAGCAGATTTAAACAATGATTCTCAATGATATTATACGAGGCTACTATGAGTAATAGTAGTAAAGAAGTAATAGTAGTAAAGTCAAGCTCATTTGTCAGCAACGAGATTCTCATTAGAGCCAGCAAGATGGACGCAGTCAGCTCAGCTAGCTGGCACGACAGTAATTGAATAGTCCAACAGTCAACTCGAGCAAATACCGGACTACTACAAAAACATTTCTGTGGCATGCTGATGAATTATAAATTTGCGGCTAGGCTACTCCTTTGTAGGTTAAAAATAATAAAAAATAAAAATAAAAAACCAAAATAAATATTTAATCTTGTTTCTCTGTTTTCAGTTGACTTGTCTTTTGATGCAGTGTAGCAGGCTGGTTTTTTATTATTTTATTTATTTAGGTAATCTTTTTAGTTATTAGTACTATATTTCGGTCATGACATACATGATTGAAACCTTATAATAAGCCCTTTAATTTGACACCCATATTGCAGTATACAAAGAAATATTTTTTGTTTCATCTATTAGTACTATATTTCGGTCATGACATACATGATTGAAACCTTATAATAAGCCCTTTAATTTGACACCCATATTGCAGTATACAAAGAAATATTTTTTGTTTCATGTTCTATAATCTCACCGTATAGCTGCCATGTTGTTTTTTTTAACGCCACTTACCTAAGAACACTTGGGCTAACAAGACAGATCTAACGATATATTATACATAGAAATCCCTTTACCCGTTTGAAAGATATGAGAAAATAAAGAATATTACATACATACGAACATACAAGATACGCGCTAAAAACATAACCTCTCCTTGCAGTCGGTTAAAAAAAGATTCGTAACTGCAGCTTCGTTCGAGAAGTATAAAAAGAAATCTTAAAAGTATAGTAATTTACTCATTTCGTAAAGCTGCAGAAAATAAGCGAATTAATTTGATTTTTTTACGCTTTTTAGCTATAACGTGGCAAACATTTATTTCAGCTTTAATATATTTCTGGGGACAGATGAATATACAACAAAAAACACAAGCTTAAACACATTCGATAGCGAATAAAAGTTTTTCTGAGCAAAGTTTTGGCATGTTCCGGTTGTGGATGTGCCACTCTACAGTTCACACAGCATATTTTCACTGCAGAATTTTTGCAATATCACGTCTTATCGAAGTTTTACTTAAGTAGAACCGTTAATTTTGTTCAAACTTCGCAAGCACTACAAAAAAACGAACACTGCTCACTTTGTCTTATGGCAATACTTTTGAGACTTTCGAACCGGACTTGTTAAAATCCGAATGAACTTTGTTTATCGAGTTTTACATGAATGAATAATCATTTTAAACATTTTAAATCGAATACTGCCTGTCGATTATGTAACAAACTCGCATCTCACTTCGAACCTCACTTAGCGGGAATTTTAAATCATAAATGAGATAATGATAGGCTAGCTACGGTAGCTACCTTTTGCAATCGGTAAAATGGCTTATATTCAGCTAATTTCTAATAACAAATTCACGCGAAGTGAAGTGAGGTTCGAAGTGATAATAATAATAATAATAATAATAATCATAATCATTTATTGTGAAACATAGGTACATACAGATATCATAATACATTATAATAAAATTGTTCAGCTATGTCCTGCAATGATAGCATACAATGAAGGGTAGAATGAACTATACTACAATTATTGCGTGAGTGAGATGCGAGTTCGGTTACAGAATCGATAGGCTGCATAGTTCCAAGCTGTAATTTTGCATATCTAACTTTGATGTGATTATTAAACACTAATATTTACGAATCCAACTAAATTTACGAATACAAAAACTACAGCGTAGTTGTTACTTTTTTTTTGTTGGGTTTGCATTCACAATCAAATTGTAGTTCCAAATCAAGCAAAAAGTAAAGAAAGTATGTAATTAGCAATTTTGCTAAAGCAACTAAATAAATTAATATTAGTCAGTAAAGTAAATAAATAATTAGTGAAAATTAGTTGGATTCATTTACAAAATGACAGCTAGCCATTTAATCTAACGATCAAAAGAAGAAAGACCGCTATTGCAGATTATTTCTATTTCGTCATACTAGCACCCGTAATTTTACTGAACTAGTTAACTAATAAACGTGGGGTATAGGTAAAGTGTGAACCAATCTACGTGAACTAGTCTTAATTTCAGAGGGATGCAACGTTAGCTGCGAGTGCTGGGCTGCCAGTCAGCTTCATCAGAAAAGCTTTCTATAGCTCATGCTCTCCTAGTACTTTAGTTCAAACTCCATAAAGTTCAGTCAGGTGGATGACATTTGAAGTTTGAACTGAGGAGAGCATGAGGCTGTAGGAGGAGCTCGAGATAATAAATTTTTGGTCACTCATCCCATGACCGACCCTTGCGAACGTTGCATCGCTGGACCAGGCGCTAAACCACTGCGCCACCGAGCTACTCTCCTCAATATGTGGCTGTCAGTAAAAAGGTCTCAGGAAGGTGACTCTGCTGTTCGAAACTGAATCATGAACAGAGCCATGTCAACGTGAACGTTGTTAACAACAAAACCCGTAAGGTTTGCAGCTAAATCACCTATTTATTGGGACAATGATTTCCTCCGGGGCGGCTCGCTGGCTCGGCCCATTGTCAAATCTGGGCTACAGGCATTAATATGAAAGTTGGAATTGCATGGTGTTTGAAATAAGCAAGCTCCGTACTTTTCAGTTTCAAAAGACTGTTTTGTGTACAGTTTCCTCTTAAAATTATGAAAGATGAAGACTTTATATTGCTCTTCAGATAATTTACGAAATTAAGCGTCAAGCCGTAGTTTGTGGTCGACTGTCGAAGTAAGTAGACTTGCTGAATTTACTATAATTATTATAATTTATAGTTCGGTATTATTCAATGATTATTTATCATGCAATGTGGGATGCAAACACACCTAGTGTGGATGAAAATAAATCAGTCTAAGCCTAACGCCGGTGTTTGATAGGCAAACACGCATGCACAAACACACACAAACATACACACACATACACACTCAAATTATTTCGTTGTTCTCTTTATTTTTAAATTTCTTTTTACAAATTCGATAAACCTAATAATAATAATAAGCCTTGTCCCGTAAATGACACACCAGCGTAAGCTGAGAAAAAGAAAGGAAAAACCAAATAATAATAGTTAATTTGTCATTAGCGAAATACATTTTTATAAATAGTAAGGACCGATGCCAATTTTTTTAGTTTCATTTGGCCTGTATCAGAAGGCACCGCTTTTCCATGAAACAGGGTTATTATAAAAACTTAAAACTTAAAATCATAATATATTTGTATAAAATATTGTTTTGTAACCATTTATATATCTTGTTTACAAGGTGTTCCGTAATTGGCTTATGTACTGTATAATTATACTTGCGTAAATACTCTGTAAATGCTGTGGTAACAATGTTAAATAAATAAGATAAATATAAAATAAAAAATTAATTAATAAATGTCAAAAAGTATTGTGATTAGTTCCACATGAGCACATGACCGATGAAGGCTTTGAGATAGAAAAAAAACGAAGAAAAAATATCGGATTGGGATATCACCAAAACTAGCTTGTAGGAGAATAAGCACCGTTTGTGTAAAGTTTGTCGAGCGAAAAATGCACGCTCCATTCACTGCTTCGCCATCATAGCGCATAAATTATACATACATCAAGACGAAACATACTGGGTAGATATTTACTTTATCTTTGTTATGCTAAGTTGCAGTTCTTTAGTGTATTTTATAAATGCAGAATATTTATAAACATTATATAAAGTCTATAAAAGATTATAAATAAGATATGTTTTTCTAGATGTTACTGCTGGTCAAAAGCTTCACCTAACTGTGAAAATCAGATTCTCTTCCTTCTAAATGTAAACTGAAGGTCTTCCACGCGCAATTTTAATTTAAATATAGTCGTAGTAAAATACTATGACGGATAGAAAACGTATTGACTATTACAACTCTGTATTTTTTATTATTTTAGTGTTGATATTGGTTTTGAGTTGGTATTCAATGCGTTTTACACACACATACACACACACAACCAACAATATTCACACACTAAACTCATAAAAATTCGACATATTATATTTGTTTTTTTAAAAAAAAGTGTGTTCGTAACAACGCTTAAACTTTATAAACAAAAATGTACTACTATTTCCAGTACACACATTTTTCAAGCTCCCACCGCTGTGTCACAGAATATATAATTGTACTAACGTGTGTCCTTTATTCAACCATGTCGGTATTTACTCACTTGTAGAGTACTTCACTGGATTGTACTGCAGTTTATTTTGCATAACTCATATAAACTTCCACGACTTTTCGTAAAATAAATGCAACTCGTAAACTTAATTTATTCTTTTGCTTACTTCACTGCGAGGCAGTTAACTCAACGTAAGCAGCGCTTGTAATATAGTGACTTTAATATATTTAAGGATAATACATCAATAATGCTTATAATCTTATTACACAGAAAATCCCGACCAGAATTCGATTCTACTCTAAGAAGTAAAGGCGCCTGGTGCATTTGCATGGACATTTAGCATTTTATAATGCATTATGGGATCTGTGCTCTAGCAGTACCTATAGAACCCCACCTATTCGTATTGAGCCCGCGTGGTCGATTGAAACCCACATTAAATTTCTTATCCACCCAAAGGAAAGCCAGCCCCTACAATGTCTGGTCTCTATCACAACATTACTTTGATGTTGCTATAAGAGGTTAGAGTACGGCCTCTGTGCTTCAGCAGTAGGGACATTAAAAATAGGGTGATGAGTGCTCTGGCAGAGTCAACATGTTCCTTTCAATGTCAAAATAAATTTTATTCAAATAAACTTTAAAAGTTAAGCGTTGGCTATACCTACTAGATCAGAGATGTTAGTAAGAATGAAAATACCATAAGTACCTAGTACAGTTCAGTACCCGTAGCACGAACAGTTATCGAAAAAAATAACGCGCGTAAAATCATTCGATAGTGGAATTTTGTATTGGAAATTTGTACAACGCCATCTACCGCCGAAAAGCGAAATTTAAATTTCCATAGATAAATTCTCTATCGAGTAATTTTACGCGCGTTTTTTTTCTCGATAGCTGTTCATGCTAAGGGTACAGAACACACGAACCCAATATAAATTGGTGGATCGAAGATAGTCACACCAGATCAATAGTCAATCACCAAAGCTGAAGACTACTCGTAGTAACAATATATCTATAGCTTGATATAAAATGCCTTAGCACGCCACTCGAGTGAACTCAACAGTGTACCGATTAAGGTGGCTGGGATAAGCCGTCAGTAACTCGAGGTGTGGCGAAGGCTTTAGTGCACGCCCGGCAAATTGCATAGGATTCCCCTACAGTGGCTGAAGGTGATTTAAGCCACACATAGCCACGTCTAATCTCTACGTAGAACTAATATGTTATACCTACATTAATAGCATGTAGATAACCACGCTTCTTTATCTAAACTTTATTAACGTGACTGTACTGGACTGAAGAATTGCATAAATTGACAAGTTAAAGTGACGAGTTATAGAAACTGTCAAAAAAAGAAACTGACCTATTGACGAATTTCGCGAAACCTTAGCTAACTAAGTACGTAACTAAGTTATTAAACCAATATTGAATGCTCTAAGCGCGAAACTGAGGAATATCTAAGGTAAACTGACCAGTTAGGGAAAGTGACGAGTGATAATCCGACCCAAATAAACACTCTGAATGTTAGCTACTATTAGCATTCCAGTGATGTTATACTTAATATAGCTTTGGCATGAAAATTATGAAGCTATTCGGAGAGTTACTGCGAGCTGGTTTTAACGAGCTGTTTGTTGAACCAATTCTCCAATTATTTGAACGTGCAAATCGTTCTGCAGTTTGTTTGACTGTGATGTTAAATAAAAATCGAAATGTACAAAATTATGAGTATTTTGTTTTTGTGGAACATTTTATATGTGGAATATTGTCAAATCTATATTGAAGATTATAATTGTTAGGTACTGGCGACCGCCCGCGACTTCGTCTGCGTGGAAAGTTTTTTGCTCTCCCTTGGGATCAATACTTTTGGTGTATGTAAAATTTTATGATGATCGGTTCAGTAGTTAAACCTGAAGGCGTGCGTAACAAACAAACAAACGAACTTTCAAATTTATAATTATTAAGGATATTATAATAATCATCAGTAAGGATTTGTAAAATCTGAAATTAGTGGCATCACCAACGATTTTGGTACATTTTACAAATATTTAATACATGAGTTTTAACTTCATAAGTAGGTACATAAATGCCCAGAGATTTGACTATGAAAAATAAAGAGATAAAAGAAACCTTGACATAGAATTATTCAATTATTCATTGAGGTTTCAAGGTGCGACTGAAAAAATTTCAACGTATTTCGGCCTTGAAAGTTTTATTTTAAAATTTTCAATGCAACAACAGCACATGATATAATGTGAAGTATGTAGGTATATGTCAATGAAGCACTAAAAGCATAGTACGACCTAAAATTTCAAATATCCCTAAATCTAACATGTACATGAATGACACGGGGCTCTTGACTGATATTGGGTTGGGCGTCCCTTCAAAGGCAATATAGCGACTTTGTAGAGCATTTATTAAACGGCAGGTGCTCGCGGATATTAAAATATTACTGCACTTACAGCCACTTTATCTTACCTTACAAAACATTGAAATTGATCACGGCGAAGACGTAGATAGGTACTTAAGTGCCTCAAAGGTTGGTGAAAGAAATAGTTATTCAAATTGAAATCGTGCATTAGTAAATGTATGTGTAAATGAAAGTCACTTGGTTCACAAATTCAATTAAAAAAAATACATTAATAAGGAGCACACCAGCGTTAGACCAGAATGCTCATTAAATAGCTTGTTTAACTTTTAATAAGCTTTGATTTATAGCCTAGTCAAATTCTATATTAAAAACGTAAATCTGCATTTTTGGTATGATATTTGGACTTTAGGGGAGTGTAAAACTACGTTTTGCAA
The DNA here is from genome assembly GCA_950108535.1 of Agriphila straminella. Lineage (NCBI taxonomy): Eukaryota > Metazoa > Arthropoda > Insecta > Lepidoptera > Crambidae > Agriphila > Agriphila straminella. The sequence continues at coordinate 2,837,627 of OX467306.1, read as the reverse complement.
GCAAAAAAAGTTGTGTCACCTGCGTAATACCTTCGAGATTTCAGTTCTTTCAGTTTAATTAAAAAACTATGGGCTCTTGGACATTGGTCGCTACTGTCATTTTGAAAATAAGTAGGTACCCATTATAAATTTGAAACAATTAAAGCCAACCACAGCTCCGGTATGTCTAATAGTTTTTGAGATATGATGCTTAAAAAATTTACACTCACCGTGATATCTAACCGCCCACACCGTTATTTTTAAACAAACATGCTCCTCTTCGCAGTCTCATAAATAAAAAAGGTTGTGCATCGGTAACATACCAAAAGTGCAGCTTTACATTGCGTTTGCGTTTTACGACATTTTTTGTAAGATTTTACTGGCCTATTATCTAAAAACCTATATAGAAAATCTCGCACAAATTGTACCAAGCTACGTACTAAGAAACTCATCAGAGCGTAAACTATGACGGCATCAGGTGTTGCAGCGTTGCACGTAATGACGTCATCATCTCTAATGGACGCTCGATGGCTAGTTGCACACTACCGAGCGTCCGGAGTCAGAGGTTAAATGACCATGCAAAGAAGAAAAGAAAAGAATCATACAAAGAAGCTGCGAAAGAAATTTGAGGACTTTATATCACTCGCGAAATCTGAACTTCCATAATGTACTTGTTTATGTTTTGTCGGAAACCACAATGAAAAGTGTTTTTACCCGACTGCGGGTTATGTTTTTCGCGCGTATCTTGTAAGTATGTTTGTATGTTTGTATGTATGTATGTATGTTTGTATGTAATATTCTTTATTACCTCATATCTCTCAAACGGCTGAACGGATTTCTATGATTAAGATATCGTTAGATTGGTCTTTTCAGCCCTAGTGTTCTTAAGAATGTGGCGTTATAAAAAAACCAACATGGCGGCTGTACGGTGCTATTATACGTAGTAAAAAAAAATTTTTTTTTTTAGAATACTGCAATATGGGTGTCAAATTAAAGGGCTTATTATAAGGATTTCAAAAAGGTATATCATGACCGTAAAATATAATAACTAAAAAGAGATAAATAAATTAAAAAAATTAAAAAACCCGCCTGCATAAAAAGACAAGTCGACTGAAAAGATGGAAACAAGATTAAATAAATATTAAAGGCAACATGTCATAATAACATGCAGTCGGAGGCATATAATTCAATCATTCATAATGTCACTTTCTTTATGCATGCCTCCGACTGCATGTTATTATGTCATGTTGCCTTTAATATTTATTTAATCTTGTTTCCATCTTTTCAGTCGACTTGTCTTTTTATGCAGGCGGGTTTTTTAATTTTTTTAATTTTTAATACTTAGTTGTATACTAGCTTCTGCTCACTTAAAAAAACCTTTTTTTATAAAAAAATCTATAGGGTTTGTTTTATCCAGGTTATATAGGTACTAATTTGTGTGACTAAATTGCTTTCCAACTCCGTTCAGCTTTCCTTGCGTCATTGACTAACAAACATCCAAACATGCAAACCATCGCTCATGTAATATTAACCAGGATTTACTTCTAATAAAGAAAATAAAACATTGTTTATGAATTATTAAGTTAAGTGAACATAATTAATATCATTTGAATGCAGAGAAATCCCTATTGCTGTTAGTTCTGTTGTTGTTTAAGTTCTGTTGGTTTCAGTTTTTGTTTAAGTTCTGTTGGCTACAAAGGCTAAAAGCTATAGTAAAACCAAAGGAGGGATAATCTGTCTCGGCAACTGCAATTAATCAGAACGCTGAGAGAAAAGAAATAAATACCAGACTTCGCCTGCAGTAAAATGGTACAGTAGAACAAGGAATAAGGTTTTAGAGCTAATTGAGGACAGCAAATGGAGCAATTAAACTCTAATAATGATAATAACAAATCATGTAGGTACTTACTAGTAATTTTAATTAGAATTTATCGTGAACAGCAAACAAAGTGATAAAATTGATAGTCGTAACAAAGTCGTTACGAATAAAATGCCTTCAACCAAAATAAACTAATAATTTAATTTATATAAGGTAGAATAGAACCAAACGATGTGATGATACTGAAACAGGTGATAATGTTGCTTAAACTAAACAGCTTTGTCCATGGAACACGGGTCGAAAAACGAAAATAAAATTCATACTCGCATACAAAATATATTGGTCAGCTGACAGACTTATAAAGGCGAAAAAAAATATTGGAGAATGTTATTCAATTTCAGCAACACTATTCACCTTTCAGTATCATCATATCATTTGGTTCCACGTTATATACGAGTAGAATTAGAGTGCTTAAATTAAAACGCCACAGTAAAACAACAACAACACAATCAATTGAACATTTTTACAGGCAAGCACTATCAAATAAAGCAGTAGAAATTTACGGTCAAAAGCACAAAATCGAACACAATCTCCCGGATCGACGTTTAAATCACGAGAGTTATCTGAATAATTGTAGTGCATTTTAGGCGCAATTAAAGTCATGTTTCTGGGAAGCGTTAAAATATAGTAACTTGTTGCTGGCTGGAATTGTGCCAGGATACTGAGGGCACGGGATAAATTCCCTGCGGCCGAGGTTTCACCATCCGATAGGCTGCAAACCTCTTAGTACTAAGTTTTGGGCTGCCGCATGAATACTAATGAAACTCGTTTGAAATTCTCTAGAGATTTTGTTTGATAAGTTTGTTTTTTGTGGTGAAACTTTTGGAATACTTCGCACAATGTCACCTTTAGAATTTTTCAGGGTCCTCTGAAAGTAGAACTTCTTCTTTTTGTTACAAAATCGGCGAATTTAGGTATTACATTTTTTTAGTACCACCAATGACTTCTATTATTATATAACATAGAAGTCATTGTGTACCACATGTATATAAGATTTTTGGGTACCACACAAATTTTTATTCATATTTCGTTTCATCAAAATAGTCAAAATACCCATTTTGCCTACAAGCAGAGGAATAGTAAATTTATGTTTACGTTGTGTCAAACAACAAAGTAAAAGTAAGTTTTAATTATCTTTAACAAAATAATGTCGACCGTTACCTAATTAACTAACAAATAACTTCATTTTATAATAATGTAACCGAGTATAATGATTTTTAATAATGATTAATCTTTCTTATTGTAGAAAATGAACTCCTTTGACCCGGCGTCATTGAGTTTGGGTCAAAATTACTTGCCATTTTTTGGTTTGTCTACGGCTTGAAAACTGTTACATGTTATATTGCCGTTCTTCTCAATAGCTGGAGTTGTTGAAATTCTTCCCACATTTTTGTCAAGAAATCAGTCAGGCAGTAACTGCGCTAGGTGCTACAGTTGATAGAGTTCAAAAGGTAAATTTGACCCAACCTCGCAGTGTGTGTGTAACAATTTGCGGAAGTGAATTTATACATAGGTAGGTATTCAAAGTCAATGAGGTTTTCTGTGTTCAATAATTTTTTTTATTCGTATAATTAAGTAGGACATTAAGCGAAAGGCAAATCAAATTATTTTTCTAAAACATGTCTGTAGTATCTTAAAAAGAGTATTCGGGTAATAATGTCCCATCCACAACGTCCGAGTACCTATTTTGAACCCCCAAGACTCTGAGTTAGAATTAATAACTGAATCTTTACAAATAAATGAAAATTAATTATAGTTTAATACTTTAGAACTTATTCAGAATCTTAAGGCCAAATGCTCCAGCAATTTTTAAATGACAATTAAATACAATATACAACTGACATTTTATTCAGCAGGCAGCAGCGAGGAATTTAGGTACTTGCATTCCAATTCAGCTCTATTGGAACTGTTCACTTGATATTTAAATAACATCTAAAAATAATAATTGTTCGTGCAGCTGTCTATTCAAAAAGCGACATTGAACGTTAATAGCTTACCTCACGTCCGACATAAGCTCCGTTAACGATAGCTACCAAAAGCCTTAATCCTTGCTCGTAAACCTAGTTCTAATAAGAGGCATAATATGTGCTATAGTATTCACCAATCGGCATTTTCTGCATGATTAAGTTTCAAACACTAACGTGTACCCAAGTAAGGTTTCACACATTCGCGTAGATCCATGAAGATTATGTAATCTCTATATCGACGCTGGAAAGCAATCTTGTAGTATAACGAAAAACGAGGTTTACGTGGGAGGCTAAATCATATTTAAAAAATTCATACCTCTTAAATGAACATGCAGAGAAATGTCTTTGTGTGGCTAAATATTGTTTTAAATGATAACTTATTATATGCGATTAGAGTTTACTATCTGAGGTTACTATAACCTATGTTTTTCACTAGTTACAGCAATTGAATTTTCAAACATACACCGCAATTTTGCTGTATCTATAGAGTGAAAACATAGGACTCGGCAAAATGTCAATAAATAAAAAGGCAGCTATTGTGATGTATGTAATGAATTTAAAAAGAAGACCATTTAAAATTTGATGTAATTCATTATAATTTTAAGTTGAAGTGTTGAATTTCAATGTATCTTTGAAACAAATAAAATGAAACTTATAAGGAAATGCTGTATGTAAATAAAGAAAACTAAATGTTGTTTTTAGTAACCATTAACCCCAACATCAATGATAAAAAAGTTTAAAACTTAAGCAGCTTTTGTGTTGCAATTGAAATACTCAACAGATTTATTAGAAAATACCATTAACAGGAGGATAAGGAGTAAAAATGTAACAAACAGCAATGAATAAAGAAGGTTAGTAAACATTACATTAATTTTCTTATGTAGGTACAAAGCAAGGTATAAATCAAATATTATAATGAAATAAAAAATAGGTATTTTATTAAATTTTATTTATTAATAAAAAAAGTTGTTTTATGACAATCTGTACCTATTATGGAGATAATAGAAGAAAATTATACTTATAATAATTTTATTATAAAAGAAGCCTTTTATTCTTCTTCGTCAGTGTCTATTAATATATCTTGAGTTTTTTTATCTCGTTTTAGACCTAGATATTCATGCGCATGTACTCTAGGTATAATTAATTTGTCTACCAGTTTTTTTAAATCATTGTATTTTTGTATCGAAACAGGAAGTTTTTCAGGATAAAGACAAACCTTGGGTTGAGCGTCATTTAAGCTACACAAATTGATTTCTACAGTTTCGGCATTCGGCAACATAGAATTTTTTATAAACATTATGTTGGGGTGTGACTTTCTAAATGTAGCAATACATAATTTAGATATTTGAAAATTTTTTTGGTTTTTTTTGAAGGTTTTGTTTAAAATGTCTTCAAAGCCCAAAAAGTCATGACCCTCCAAAACAGTAACTTTATACGGGCCCGGATTTTTACGAGCCATCTGGATTACCGTCGGCCATGCTGATGGCGCCCATATCGTCGTCTTCTTAACAGCACGCTCAATCGTCGCGTGCATACTGTCTACCGGCATATAAGTATGCCCTGGTATCAAGTAATTCATTTGTATTGTATTTACGTTTTGGCACTTCGACAAAATATACCTTAACATGGCCAGAATTGTTTTATTTTTGTTTTGCCCGAAGCATGAGTCAGAGTAAAGCAAAACTTTTTGAATACTTTCCCGGGCGTCTACTTCTTGAATAAAATTATATAAACACGTTGCAATTTCGTTTGCTCCACGATGAGCATCAGATTCGGTCCATAAATTACAAAACCCTGCTTGTGTTTTACTTTCGTAAATTGTTAGATTATAAACTGCAATTTTTCTGGAATAATACAATGCCATATTATCACCATACGGTGTATTTAACACCTTTTGCATGTCAAAACTTGCGCATATCACACTGGGATCTATGCCATTAAGGTCCTGGTGGCATTTAAATCTTTTGTAAGATTCTTCCTTTTCTTGTAGATGTTGCTCCATTTTTATAATTTCTTGTTCATTTCTCACGTCAAACGATCTCGCCATGCATGTCATGCACTTATCTTTTTTAGGGATATGAAATCCAATATTATAATTAGCTTTAAACCAATTTGAAAATACTTTAAATGACATACTCTTTATGTTATTAGTGTCACAATTTGATGCATAAATGCGATATAAATTTGAAATGTTTTTAAATTCTTCAGGTAAGTAAAGGCGAGATGAATCTTTCCTGCAATAATGCGATGGTACGAGTGGTAAAGATGCCAAAAATGTTTTAGCGTGACTTAAGACATCTTCTGTAGTTTTGTTGGTACCACCGTTAAGTTTTCTTCCGTCAGATTTAGCAAATCCCTCAACTGCATTATCTAATGTATATAATAGAAACCGTTGCGTTATGTCTATTGTATTTATCAGGAATTTCTGACAGACTTGCCTTCTACCATCCCCTTCATTTATATAATAAGCGTAAGTGACATTTCTTCTAGATGATTCACCTTTGTCAGTAGTATGAGTTTTTATTTGTTTTTTTATGGCACATTGTGAGATCCAATCTTTTTGGCGTTGAGCGCTACTAAGATTCCAAAAGTAATTAAAAAGGCCTTTCCGCCTTTCTTCTGTTATTTCTCCACACTTCCGTTTACAATCGATGTTAATACATGGGTTAGGTTTCATGGTCTTAGCCACAACCTGTTCACCTTTCTTGTTGGTATAGGACTGTCCCGAATTACGTTTTCTTTGGTTGTCTCTACTAATTTTCTTCTTATTTTTAGGTTTTTGAGTCAGAACGCCTTCGGTTTTGTTTTGTTCTTCTGTAGCTATTTTCAGCGTTTTACTTTTTTTCTGCTTCTTCTTTTTCTTTTGGGTTAGTTTACATTGTTTCTTTTTCCCTTTCGATGATGATTCATCAGAAGAAACATCGCCGCTCCAACTTGAATCTTCAGAAGGAAAAGCTTCATTCAGCAACAGCGTATCAGCGTCTTCTTGATCAATAAAATCTAGGTATATTTTGTCAAAGTTAATTTTTTTTTTGCATTTTCGGTCACGGATTTGAGATTCATTGGACGTTTCAGGCTTTTTATTTACAATAGGATCATTTTCGACCTGGGCTGTAGAGTTTTTCTTTTCAGTATAGCCGCTATTTCCTTCGACAAGTTCTTCAGGAAAATTTGGTGATACGTAATCATCTGATGGGTTTTCAACTAGTTCCACAGCAATATTTATTGCAGGGTCATTAGGATTTAGTTTAACATTTGTTTTACAGTTTGCTACAACCTCAACAGCACAGATTTGGTCTTTGGACGCGATATTGTTTATTTCAGAATCTGTTTTGGTTGCACCTGAACATGCATGTATTTCTAAAATTGGATTATCTTTAGTGTCTAGTATATTATTGTTTTCATTAACAGCATCTACAGCAGTTTCAAAAGAATCGATGACATTGTAATTATTTATTTCAGGTACTCCAGGACTCTCCGTAATATTACTATGATTAGATTCAACAGTTACTTCAACATCGTAATATTTTTCAGTAGAGACGTTTTTGATTGCATCTGTTGAGCTTATATCAGGGAGGGTTTCGACTAAATCACTTTTAGGTGAAATAGGCTGTATAATCTGGGCAATTCTCTCTAGGTTAATACCGTCGACATCATCAGCCGCCATGCCAGCAGATTGTGAGTTTTCTGGAGGTGAAGAGATGTTGTCAACCAGTTTTTTTGTCTCGGACAGGTATTTTTTTGGATTCCGGAAGGTAGGTGTGAGTTTCCGTACATCTCCTATTACAGCAACCTCTTGACGTCGGGAAATGGGCGGTGAAAATGAAGTGTGTTCTGGCAAGTAATAATTGGAACTTGTACCTTCACTACTGCGTCTGAAAGATCGAACCTTTTTCCCATCCTTGAAGATAATTTCACTTAATACTTCCACCTTAGCTTTCTTATTTTCTTTATTTAGGTTTACTTCATCTTGCTGTAGTTTTAGGTCATCCATCCATTGCCGACGTTTCGTCATCTAAAAGAAAACAATGGAGACCTTCTTATTTTATTTTATTAAATATACAACGAAACGCAAGACGTTTTAAACTGTAGGTAAGTATTTATTTTTAATTTCAGACTTAATCCCCATTAATTAAAATATGTTAGTAACAATTTGTACTTTGACGGCCTCCACGGTGGAGTGGTGTTTGCGCCGGTTTTCGAGGTGCCGCTATCTCTAGAGGTTCTGGGTTCAATCCCCGGTCGGGTAAATATTGAAAAAACCAACTTTTTTTAATATTTTCTCGGGTTTCAAGTAACTAAAATTGGTATTGGAACATTGGTATGTGATGTTGTCCAATATTTATTTATTACTAGCTGTTGCCCGTGACTTTGCCTGCGTTATTATCGAGATACAATATAGCCTTCAAACGGTGAAAAAATTATTCAAATCGGCCTAGTAGTTTTCGAGATTAGCCCGCTCAAACAAACAAAGTAGATAGAATTTAGAGTACGTAAGTAAGTAAGTAAAAGATTTATTAGACATAGACACCACAAAGCAAAACTTACACAAAAATAACAATGGAAGAAAACATAAATACAGCATTAGCGGAGAGAAAACATAATACAATAAAACAAATAAAAATAACATAAAAAATAATGAATATTAGAAGAGAGAAAAAAGAACAAAAAGCTGTATGGTGTGAGGCTAAAGTAAAGGGCCCTGACTCAGCAAAATAAAACTCCTGAGTCATCCGTAGATGGTCAGAATGACCCAGAAGCGCTGTTATTCTGTCAGGGCCCTAAGGCTCGGACAACACTACGACAACGACGAGTAGAGTAGATTTAGTAGATTCATTAGTAGTATAGTTAATATTGTATTTATAAGTTACCTTTCCTAAATAATTGGTTCCTGTCCCGTAAATTTGCTCAATGACAAATTGGTAAATAGGTAGTTAGGCCTCAATAAGCTGAAAAGTAAATAAAACACAAAATTAAAACTATTGGATTATTTAGGTAGTTTACAAGTTAAAAACCTAGCAGAATGGCAGTTGTCATTAATAAGTAAGTATTGGTTAGATTAGTTTTACATTTCATTCACAATGCAATATTAGTACTATAATAAAAATACTAGTCGGGCAAATCTAAGAAGTAGGTACAGTTTGTCAAACTCATAGAAAATAGACAGCGTCATTCAAATTTGAGCTTTACGACAAAGAAATAACTAAACGTCAAACTGTATTTCTTAGATCTGCCAGACTGTAAAGTAAAGGAAAACACCACCTCGCAACACCACTGATAGGAATCGAACCTACGACTTTTCGTTTTCCGGGCGACTGCTCTAACTACTGCGCTACGGCGCCAAAGTCGTCGATTCCCACCGGTGGTGTCGAGTTTTTATGGTACGAATGAAATACATGAAATGGTAGATTTTGAATGTTATTATTTCTAATTCAACGTAACTATTAATAAGTGAGTGGGTACTAAATAATTAAACAAATTATAACGTTAGTTACATTTCACTGTACAGCTAATTACAATTTTACTTACCTATTTATTTACTTTGTTCACTTAAAACATGCTTAAAACACACTACACCGATTTCGCTTTCTCTCTTCGGCGCTCGCGCTTCGACTGGCTATACGATCGGATGATGCGTATCCCAGTGCGACAGGAGGAGAGGGGGTGTTAAAATTTTACGTAAATAAATAAGTGTCATTCTGAACTCTATGCATTATGCTGTAAGTATGATTTTACTTTAAAATATGTATTGGGAACAAACGTTGTAACTCTACATCTTGTAATAGTCTTGGGCGGCAATTTTGTTGTATCTATAACAGTTAAGCAAATTTGTTTTAACACGGGCTGCAAAATTGCTGTATGTACCATTATACTTATTTTGTGATTAGAACAAAACGTTGTATCTTTTTTGAGCCATTAAAAAACGGTCGATGTATCTCTTGTAGTTAACAAACTTTAAAAATAATTTTGATGTATCTCTTTCTTAGTAAAAAGTTACAGATTTATCCCTATTTACCACAATTTCACATATGTTTTTGGTTTTTTTCCTACAAAAATTCAACGTCGTAACACGAAAAAAAATCATCGTAGGAAAACGAGACCCAGACTGTTCGATGCAGTATTTTTTTCTTACTCCAAAAGGGTAATAAAAAAAAACCGCATTTTTCGAGATACGACAAGATTGCTTTCTACCGTCGATATACAGATTCCACTAGAATCTGTGAGCTGTCGCGTTTGTGACATTTTTGAACATTTTTGAAAATGGCTAAAATATTATTTTACCCCATCTCCGCCATTTTAAAAATTTCGAAAAACTGAATCGACAAAAAAAATACATTTAAATATCGAATCTGGCTCACAAATTTCATGAGAATCACCTGAGAAATGCAACCTGTAGAGGAGAACAGACGGACAGCGGGACAGCACATACGAAAGCATTTTTGCCCAGATTTTTTATCCGTTCTGTCCTACTATTAGAAGTGAATAGTAGAACTATACGGATAACTATATTTTTTGGTCCGTTTATTTCTACTAGTAGGACTAAACGGAGAAAAACGTCCGTTTATTCCTACCAGTAGAAATAAGCGGATATTTTTCTCCGTTTAGTCCCTACTAGTAGAACAAAACAGTAGATCGCTGAAACGGAGACGCTTCGCTCGGGCTTCGCACTCGCTCGTGTAGCACATAATAATATGTATTCACAAGCATTATTATGAGGTCTCACAGTGCCCGAGGACGCTCAGCGTCACAACTAACAATCACACGTAATACTTAAGTAAAACAAACGAACCAGTCAAGGAGCTCTTTTTCAATTCAACGCAGTGCGTTTGCATCATAGGCAAAGGGTCGTTTGAGTATTGTTCTTGAATACGGGTGCAAGTTAGTCATTAGATAGAGCTAATGTATGTAACATTGATATAACCCTAAAATCGCCGTTGTTCACACCCTGTGCTCAAAAATCTATTTCATTCACATCTGCCAAACTTTTTTTATAATCGTTTTCCATTACAAGCTCTGGAGTTGGTCGGTTTGAAGAGCTTTCGAACTCTTCTGCGCTCGGCTGCAAGTTCGAAACTAGTTTCGATCTCGAGGGTGCTCTGGCTGAACGCTTAGCACCTGTAATATCAGCCCGGTGAAAACTGTTCACTAGAACGAGGTAAGATCTTCTCTTGAGAGTTTTAAACAATCATTGAGTTTGGTTGTATATTGCTGTTTTAACGGTGTTGAATAACATTGATAATATTGTTACCGAGCGTTTCCACTACAATCAACATAAACACCAACATTTCAACAATAAACATCGACGTTGTTGATAGACCAAGTCTGCGTTATCCCCAACTAGTTGATAATAAACATTTTGACAAGACACTACAAACACAAGGTACAACTACCCAATTATTGCCATTTTAAGGGAGGCGTACAACACTGAAGAAATCATAGTAAAAATATCCAAATTATTGACAACATTATCGTTTTTAATTAATAAATAATAATCTATTTCTTATTTTGGAAAACTGTCAATCACGCAGTAAAACTAGAGAGATAGCTAAAGATTTTATTATAGTTTCAAGATTATTATTTATTATTTGTTAGCACAGCTTTAAGAACTACAAAATTGGAGGTCACCTTACGATTTTTTTCTATCAAGAAAAGTTTGCTATCGTGTTTCTGTCAATCACATAATTGAGCACTATAATCTACTCTCTACATTGTTTTATATTAGAGAACGATGTGGCTTACGTCTAAAAATATTATGTTCACGAATTAAAAAATAAGCTGTGTTTGCCATAAGAATGTTTTCATCGCTTGAATGTTAGGTGAAAAGACAGTTTGTTGACATGTTACTCGACGATGTTATTCTTGACATGTTGATTGACTAGTAGTCTAAGAATCTTCATCCATCTGCATTCAGCAGTCTTTCATTCATCCCCTTGATGGCACAACACTCTGATCTATACAGGACAGCAGGTCATAAAATTGTTTTATATATTTTGTATTAATGCTTGTTAAAAAAGCTGTGTTGCAATAGACCCCATTCTCCTAATTACGATTTCAAATCCCCAAACACAACCAAAGAGTATCAAATCCACAAAGGTGCATCAGATCTGTCCGTTCACAAAGACAACTCAATGACAATGCCGACAGAGAACGAAACGCAGGACAAAGACGAACTAATTAATATTTCGAAGACGCTCCAGCATTTATTGACAAACAAAGACTAGCTCGTTATTGGTCATCGCAAAGGGGAACGAACGTAATGAAAGGTCACTGTATCAGAGGTGGCTTATTTTTTCTTTAACTACCTATCTTTTAATCCTAATTATATTTTTTTATTTTGGACAAAAGAGTTCATCACTCTGCACGCACTTTGGTTGACGCAACCACCGCGCATGAATCCGCATGACCACCTAAACACGATATTATCGACACTCGACACCCAACCTGTCAAAATCCATTGTCTTTTGACAGTCAAAATTGATAAATCGCTATATCCTATCGCATTTCGGTGGTCTTGCTAGTGGATTAAGAGCAAGCCCCGGAAATACGTATACAATTTACAGAGCGACGAAACCTATCTTATTAGTAAGCCATACTATCATTATTAACAGATCCGGAAACCTGGCAGATTCTCAGTGGTGGGGGTGGGAGGAGTGGTTGGGCAACAAGGGGGCTGAAAAACTGATTAAAGGTACCTATACAATTTACAGACCTCTGGATTTGGTGTGGTATAATAGCATAGCAAGCCAATCATGTATCTAAATCGAATATAACATTGCCAGGGATTTTGGCTGGTGGGAAAGTAGTGCCAGGCGGTATCAAACTTAACCACTTTTTCGCGTACCTTTGATGCCGCCTGGCTATTTATATACTTGCCCATTGTATACGTATTTCCGGGGCTAGCTCTTAATCCATAGGGGCAGCGTGCAGGGTTAAAGGTAAAATATTATAAATCACTTTTCGAAAAATTTAAAAATAAGTGCTCGTTCATTTTATAAGGCATCTACATTATTGGCCTTAAAATGTTATTCTATGGCTTAGTAAAAAAATTACTATAATCAACTTTCTTTAAAGGGGCGACATTTGGCACCCAAACTTCCAACATAGTTGCATAGTTGCCGCAGCCGCCGACGCCAACCCGACGGGAATTTTATTTCACGGCTTTGAAATTCAAAAGATTTATATTCTATTTTCGAAATTTTGTTTCTGTTCTTCTTTTCTTAGTTCGGAATGTTGATGTTATTGAGAGACACTGGCTATCGATCGTCATAGTATACATATTTTTTTAAAGAATAAATTATAATTGTAAATGAAGTCATTATACATAATATTAACTAATAGTTAACTTGATACACATTATCCATCTGATTTTAAATACCTATATACAAAAAATTGTTCATCTTAAAAATGATGCAAACGATAAGAGTTTTATAGATTTTCAATATCTAGAAGAAAAGGATCCTTGCTCCGAAACTTTTCATAGGTAAAGCATAAAATTGCTGTTTTACTTCGCAGTTTTACATTGTCTGTAGGGGCAGCTTAATAGTCTCGTGGAGACACGAGGCGGCTAAATGAATAAATGGAAAAGAATTTTGTCTAAAATGTAGCAGTGTAGCTTTACAAAGTGACAAATGCTGCTGTGCACGAGTAGGTACTAGGTATTAAAAACAAACTGTTAGTTAAAACAAAAATTCACAGATCTCGTGCCTTTCATGACCTTCTGGTACATTGAAAATGAATTTATTGAATTTTATAAAAAATATATTCCTTTGTATGAATTAGTATCTACTTACACTTTGAAATCACACCAAAGCCATGGACAATTTTGGATCTACTTTTCTGTGAATCGTGTGTATGAAGTTCATATTTTATATATTTTATTATCATTAACATTAGTATTTTATTGAAAGGTAGTACTACTATTACCTTGACTATAACCTTCGATCATTGGTAGATGATCGAAGACTATAACCTAAAATATATAAAAAATTCGAAGATTTGTTTTGAAGCCCACGGCTTCGCCTCGGGCTTCAACTACGTCAGACCTTCATAGTAACTCAGCGACGCGACGCGCATCTAAGGAGCGCGCTTCCCGAAATTACGCCAACACATATTGTAGCCCCCGTTGATACGCGTCCTTTGAGGCTTCAACCATTCATGTAGCCTTAAAACTTAAACTTGAACTCTGAGCGAAAATGGGGGCTATACTGAAGCGATCGAAAAACATTTTCAATGTTAAAGGTTAAGCTACAGGGCAAACCCTTAACCCGATCGTCTTTGTTTTAAGCTCAAATTGTAGCTGACTAAATTGTTCAGAGGAGTTTTTCTCAAAATTTTGATATAATTCTTCGTTTCCAAAATATCGAGTGCCAAAATCAAAAAATCGGAAAAAATTAGATTTTTTTCCACTACTAAATAATATACTAGAAAAAATACGACTCGCACCAGATCAATACTCAGACGGGAATCGAACCCGCGACCTTTGGATATCCGGTCCAATGCTTATATGCGATAGTATATTATTTAGTATTGTGTAAAAATAGCATTGTGAATGCAAAAATCTCAAATTTAATTTTTTTTTCCACTATTACGGCCATCATCTTTTTCGCTTTTTATTTTCTCGAATAATTCTTTTTGCACCTTGCAGCTCTCGTAAATACGCGTCTTTTGAGTTATTTTTGAATATCATATCTTCACAACCCTCTGATATATAAGGGGATCGCACTTTTTAGTGAAATCGGAGCCTATACTGGAGCGAACGAAAAGACATTTTCAATGTCAAAAATGTTATTCTTAAAAAAATACCTATTTATAAAATTTGGTAATAATAAGAGTTCCATGTTTGTTAGAACGAAATGATTTTTATGATTAACCCTATCGATTGGTGTCACAATAGTACAGCGTGACAGTTGGTTCAATTCCCGGATACGGCAAGCGTTTTTTCAAAAATCATTGAATGGAGATATACTTCCATTTAAAAATAAAGGAGTGTCTCCTCTGGGTAAAACCTGTTTCCTTTATTTAGAATTCTTACCCTCCAGTTTACTTGAAATACTTCACCCTGTATTCATTCATACCTACATATATTTAAAGTTACTGTTAGGCGATTTTAATTAAAAAATAATGTAAATGTGCACCTATCCGGAATTTTTATTCGAATTTAAGTAATGCGTTTAATCCATAACTAGTTTACCAGTTGATCTGCCACATCCAGTATGCAAGTACGCTCGAGCGTCTTGAATCCGTGGTTGCTTGTTGAGGTATACAATTCACGTCGACAGTGACGACAGTTTCGTGATATACCCGACATAATGTTTTTTTTCATTTATTTTTTTAAGTTATATAAGTTGTTGTGGACGCTCATTATGTTTTCTTTATTGTAAGCAAAAAATGTTTTCTCGGTAAGTGAATCAATGTAATTCTTTATGAGAAAATAAAGTTCTTGAACCACCCCTAATGACGCTTGTGAAGTTAGCCACTATGTGCGTAGCAGTGCCCCACCAGTCACCTCTCTCACACACTAACTATACTATACATAATAGTACAAGTTCTGCGCAGCCTCTCGCACGATGTTCCGAGCGGCCAATATCGAATAAACGTATTGTGCATACCTATTACCTACCTATTGTTTAAAAAAAATGTAGCATATATTTCATTTTTAAGAAGAATAATTAACGTACCTAATACATGTAGTAATAATACTTCACTCTAATTAAATTACGATCAGCCATTCACCAGCAAAAAGAAAAAACCTTCACAAAAATATTAGCTGTATATACCACAAATAGACAAATATTTATTTCGAAACTAGAATATATTTTGTCATTACTTAAATTTTACAGGAAAACATTTCTTTCCTTTCACAGAAAAAAGTATTCACGCTTAAGATATACAAAATAAATTATATTTTTTCCGAACCATAAACAGAAATTTCAGAACATGAAAACAATTTTATTTTCACAATATTTCTTTCAACATGATATCTTTAAAAGCGTGGGTTTTAATATTTGCATGAAATAAAATAGCAGAGGTTCTGACGAATTTAAACTTTCGATTTATAATTTCAACCGTATATTTGGACTGGTATAAAAAATATTTCTAGAAAATTCCAAACTCATTTTTCAAGCGAAGAAAACATTACTTATGGTATCGACTTCAAGACTCGTTTTTCTGAAAGTTCTATAACAGTGGTGATGGTGATTGATCGCTGATATGAATAATATGTAAAGTGGTCATGGAGGTACGATCACTACGTAGATGTGACCATTTTATTCTGAATATTTCTAAATGTATAGTCCCTACATAAGTACAATACATTTTTAATTACGTTTATAAGGAAAAAATAATTTCCACTTGTAAAAATGTTTAACCAGTAACGAGATTTTAATTTTCAGTCAAACAATATACTCGTAATTAGTTATCTGAACAACATAATTTTGGGCAAACACTTTATTAACACATTTGCTAATTTAATTGTAATAATATTAAAGTCGTGTATTTTGTAATAATAGGACATGTTTCTTATGGACTATTTGCTACATGAGTCGATTTTAGTCACCTTGTGACGGTCAACTTTAGCACAATTTAGTCACCTAGAATGTCGCTTCCAAAATTGAATCGCAGGTGATGGCGTCGCTGTCGTCTATGTAGTTGATAGCATAACCCAGGTAACATAACAATATTTAATAACGTAGTTCCAGTTTCATAATTTTGTTCAGTCACAAGGCTATCAAACTGACTGACTTCGAGAATTAAGAAGCCTCTTCCACTCTTCCTACATCGTGCACAACTATTCTCCAAGCACTATCAATCAACCACATATTTAATATCGAACCGTGATTGGCGGGCGAGCAGACCGGCTCAGTCATGCTTCCTGTTGTCACACGCATGACACAACTATAGCCCCACTATAGCCTTGGTCTAGCTATTCAGTTTCTAAGCACAAAGGCTTATTCTAACCCGGTTTTGGGGATATAATGAGGTAGATATTGAATAAGAAAAGGAAACTTTCCACAAAAAAAAGTATCTGCTTCACTGTACCTACACCTACACCATTATCTTTAGAATAACTTATTATTTGCGTTTAGCTCACCATCTAGCTAACATTACGGCCTTACCACAAAAGATTTTAAAACACTGTTCAACAAGTGTTTAACTTAAACACTGTTTAAATGTGATGCTGTCTTTTTTGACTTTGCTGACTTTTTTGACAATATTGTTTGAAAGAGACGGCATCACATTTAAACGGTGTTTTAAAATCTTTTGTGGTAAGGCCGCAAGGATCTAACTTAAGTTTACAATAAAAAATGCCAAAGGTTTGAAGAATGGCTAACGAACAAATAGGTATCGAATTGTAACAGTAATGGGAGCAAGTATAAAAAAGAAAAAGATAAGAAGAAAAAAAGATGAGAATGGCAAAAAAGGTCCTGCCAAAAAGCGGGGAGCAGCTGCATAAAAAAAAAAAAAAAAAAGCAGTAATGGGAGAGAATGCTTTTTAGCATAAAGTCCGCCATTTGCTGTATTTTTTAGAAATAGCAATAAAGATTAAATAAATTATCGACTCAACTAAGTTCCTTAGTTAACATAGGTTCGATATCAGTATCCATTATTAACGAAGATTGACAAGACAGCCATTGTTTGTGTAGCAAATAGGCAATTACCAGAGCACCACCAATGATGTTGTTACATCAAAATGCTATAATACACTAGTTATACCAAGCTCATTTTAAGACAAATGGCTTTCTTTGGTGCTCGTAGCTTCATGTTGCTGTAAGCCGATCATCATATCAGCCGCACGACACCCACTGCCGGGTATAGGCCTCCCCTAAGGATCTCCACGACGATCGGTCCTGCGCTGCCCGCATCCAGCGGCTTCCCGCGACCTTCACCAGATCGTCGGTCCACCTTGTCGGGGGCCTACCCACGGAGCGCCGTCCGGTGCGTGGTCGCCATTCCAGAACCTTTCCGCCCCAACGGCCATCGGTTCTTCTCGCTATGTGTCCCGCCCATTGCCACTTCAGCTGAGCAATCCTTCGAGCGATGTCGGTTACTTTAGTTCTCTTGCGGATCTCTTCGTTTATCTTCACTTAATAACTTTTTTAAATTTCTTAAGAACAGCTAAATAAAAATAAATTGCGTTTATTGGTAACATAACACCACCGTTTGAGTAAAGGCAGTTATGGCATTAGGGTTGATATTTTGTTGTGTAGTTTCCATTATTCTAATATGGGCTTCGAAAATGTTTGTCGATCGCTTCACGAGCGAGCATGTTTGAATAAGAATGATATTCACACATAGTCAATACTATCTTTCGAGGATATTGATATTTTTCTTTAGAATATTTGCTGACAATAGAGCTGTTTGATTCAAAGCTGTTTTTGTTAGTCTTTTTTCAGATTTCGTCCATTTGCGACGACAGTGTGATATATCAAAAACAGTAATTTTACAAAAAACAACTTTTTTACTTTTGAATGACCATAACTCTTACATTATAGTCAGGATAACCTAATTGTGTATGAAATGATTAAAGATTAACTAATAATGAATTAAAATATTAATAATAGGTAATAAATTTGCGTCTCAATAAATGAAATTATGGCGATTGAAAAAAAAAGAGAAAACATATCACGTTGTTCTAGTAAAAAAAAATATTTTGAAGATGGTAAGTTTAGTTGTCACGTTGAAGATGATGTAAAAAAATATATTTACCCAAGTCATTATTAAATAAAACGTTGATCTTGAAAATACCTTTTTTGTTTTGAAGATGGTAAGTTTAGTTGTCACGTTGAAGATGATGTAATAGTACATTATGAGACAAGTTAGCTTAGGTTGATCATTGCACACAAGGCTGTGGGTTGCAGCCCGAGCCGCAGGCGAGGGCGTAACTCAGCCGAGTGTGCAATAAGCAAGAGCTCACGAGTTTCATACGACAATTTTCAACACATTTGCGAGGTAAAAACAAAGTAATTTATCACACAGCAACAAATACGACAAAAACAAAATATATAGATAATTATGGAAAAAGGCGCGCATGTTTTTTTTGTTTTTTTTTCACACGCCCAACGCAAGAATATTTTGCGAACAAAGGGGTACAGCCTACTTCAAAATTATAACTTTAAGTGACAAAATGCAAATATTTTAATATTTTATAACAAAATATTGTGAATTATGAATAATTTGATAATAATAATATATTTATTTGACTTAATTAAGGACTTACACATTTATTTATTCCAAAAATGTATATGAATTTTCAGCAGCATAAAACCTCTCTTGTCAAAAAAAAAATAACTGTATTACCCGGCTAAATTGGGAATGCTCTGTTTACTCGCATAGAACTTGCAGTAAGGTACTAATTTAACTTTGTAGGGTTAATTCTATTACGAACTAGTGTTTTATATATTATTGCACGCGTTTGTTATAGGTCGGTTTATGGCCCTAAAAGCGATGTATTAGGGCTCACTTTACGAGCAAGTGTGTTGAAAAAATATTATCTAAGTAGGCAGGCACTTTAGGAGGTATGTTGTACATATAATATTTATGCTCACATTACGTTCTTATTCTAAAAACTAAAGTTTATCAAAATAAATGTAAAACTCTACAAAACAAAGTAAGAGAAACTGTAGGTATGTATGTATGTATGCAGAAGTAAAATAATGTACAAGTTTAGTAAATAGGTAAGTATAACAGACTAGTTATCACAATTAAATACTAAAATTATTAAGGCACAAATTACAAACTTAGGAATATTATTATCAGTTCTATAAAATCAGTCTTAACTGATAGTTTTGGATTCGCCTTTAATACAGTCTTTTTAATATTAAATATTTTTTTAAACAAGTATCAATTAAAAAAATGTAGTTATCTTAGCCTTATAGTAAAAAAACCTCGATAAAAGACGGCGGCGATGATGAAGTGCTTGAAGAGCTGCTAGATGAAGAACTTGAAGAAGATGAGCTTGTCGATATAGTGCGATGGCGATGAATTTCTGTCGATTCTTGACCGTCTGTAATAATAATTGTGTTTGCTCTTGACCTCAGTCTAGCCCGAAAGCAAACACAGGGTCTACGATGGAGCGAGCTTGCCCAGAAGGTGCCTTTTCACTCTGGCCTTGAAAAGAGTCAGGTTGTATGCGCTCGGAAACACAAACGCCGGCAGGGAATTCCATTCCTTAGCTGTGCGCATTATAAACGATGTTAAGTAGCGTTTGGTACGCAGAAAAGGTATAGGTATCAACCAAGAACGGTTGGTAGCCTGCAGTGCGTCTGGATGTCCGATTGTAGAAAGGAGAAGGTGAATGTGCTCGTGCAGCTCTTGGGCACACTCGCCGAAGTACAATCTATAGAAGACCGATAGGCAAGCAACTTTTCAGCGGTGAGCCAAAGTGTGAAGCTTAGCTGCTACCAGTTCTCCATTGCCTATTAATCTCTTGGCTCTGCGTTCCACCGAGTCCAGTGCAGCAAGTTAATATTTCGCCGAGCCGTCCCAAAGGTGGCAGCGGTACTCCATGCAAGATCGGACTTGAGGTTTTAAAGGGTTAAAAGCTGCTTATTAGGAGGCTATATATTTATTTACAGCTATATTGTCATTCACATTTTGTAAATCGAGGTTGGTAGGAGCGACTAGGTTCCTACAGAAAATCTTCATCCATGTTGCTTTTTGCTGTTTCATCATCCTTCCACAGTTTGTAACAGATTGTTAGGAGCGACTGGGTTGCTGCTGCCGAGCAAATCCTCGGCTATAATAATATAATTGCGTTGTGCTTATTGCAATATTCGTTTAGACCTAGTCCCTATCTGTAAAGATAACTGGAGTTTAGTATTACTGTTTAGTGTATACAATGTGACAAGCAGATATACCATTCAATTTTATTAACATGCATTCTGCAATAACAGAACATCAACAAATGACCCACAACATCTTTCCAATTTAAGAAAAATATTCATCATCTACAACGTTACTATTTAAGATGTCCCGATGATACTTTGATTTTCTTACAAGAATAACGTGACATAAAAAAAATGTCTCGTTAACTATGCTTATTGTTTTGCAAGTACATTGTGATAAGTATGACGTACCACATTGTCGAATAAAATAAAAATATTATAAAAGACTTATCTTTGTCATCAAGACCGCGGTATCACGTTTTTCTTGAAAACGAAGAGCACCTCACATCTCAAAGCGCAGGTGGTAACTGAACTATCACAGTGTCGAAGCCAACTAGATCGGCGAACGAGACAGCGCTATAACGTAATATTTTGTCTTTTTCTCTCACAGTATTGTTGTTTTTGGAGAAACAAATACCCTGTTTTTGGAGATAAAAGAACGCAAGATTGGGATTCCTAATTGCGGTAAAACAAAAAATCGTATATTTCGAGATGTCACACTGTCGTCGCAAGTGGGCGATTTTCGAAGGCTGATATCCTTTTAAAATATTCATTATTTCTTTAAAATCATTAAAAATAAAATTATATACATGATGTTCTCTTAGAGACAAAAATATTCAGTAGTACCAGCCAGCCAGCATGACCGATTTATATCGCGTGATATAGCATTTTATCGACACTTAACTGTCAAACTCCTTTGTCTTTTTGACAGTTAAACGTGATAAAACGCTAATATCACGCGATATAAATCGGTCATGCTAGGCTGGCTGGAGAAAATTATTTGCACGTAATACTACCAGAAACGTGAGTTATATCATGACCAAAAAAGAACAGGAGCATAGGATTTTTTGATAATAACACAAATTGTATTATTACGTACTAAACTGAGAATAATGTGTTCGCAAATATCCAGCATACAGGCAAGGTTATTAATAATCAGCGTCACACCAATTGTTGTTTTATTTTTCCAAATCTTTATATGAATCATAAAATTAACATAAAACATTATTGATCTCAAAATTATTGATTCCGATATGAAATAAATTGCAGAAATTTATTTAATAATGTCACCATTTTACGGTTTAATAAAAAGGTTTCCTAATACTTTAGATGAAACATAATCCTGCCTTTTTAGATCCGCAGACTTCTCTATCGGTGAAAAAGCTTTTGAATGCATTTTCACCAATCTTCAAATCAGTAAAAGGTCGACTACACACTTCTATGTGACAAAACCTCTTACGTTTTGTTAAAGGTTTAACCAACAAGTAGGCAATTAGAAACGTGACTCAAGGCTACAGGCGCCGAGTCCGTAATTAATAATATGCAAATGCTACAAGACGAACGGTTTCCTCCGCCAAGTGACGGCTCGGTATATCAAATAGCTCTCTGGGATCTGGGACCGTTTTATATTTGAATTACTGGTATAATTAAGATAAAAAGTATTTCTCAATAGGGATGTTGACTAATGAATAAAATAACGAAATACTAATAAAAATCGTAAACATATTAAACTTTTAGAGTAGCTTGTATACCTCTTGGTTTTATATATTGCATATTATTTGTTTTATGACCCTTCAAAGTTGGGTGGACAAGTCCATTTAAAAAGTATAAAATTTATTAAAATAAATGATACCTTTAATTAGTCCGTAAAATGTTTAGCAAATTTGTCGAAGAAACCATTTTGATAAACACAATATTTAATATAGCTGCTGAACAAATTTCCTATGCGTTGCATACAAACTAGCACGGCGTGACGTCATAACGTGCAAGCCATTAGTATGGAGCGTATATTTGATCGAGTCCATTTGTGCGTATTTCACACTGTGATATCTCGGGCAGTTTTCATGCTAGCGAATTAATTCTTTTACCAATGTTTCTTTTTTTGAGAGGTAATTTATGTAACATAAAATAAAATAAATAGTCAACATCCCTATTGCATCGATCGATAGTCGATTTTGTACTTATTTTTTTATATCTCAATCTCGATAATCTTTCGGTCGACATGCACTAGACTAGGGGTACATCAGAAACAATATATTGGAAGTGAGTAGTAGTAAATAGGCCGTGCAATATAGGATTCAACTGTTTTATTTTAAGCATCACTTTTCGGTTAAACTGATAAAAACAAGCGTGTTACTGAAATTATGATAGTTCGTAGAATATTGACCTATGATAGAGATAAAGCGTAGGCTATTTTGACTTATTTACCAATATCACCACAAGACGTTGTATACAGGTTGTATTACAAAATTATTTTGTGATTGTATAATACAGTTGATTAGAATGCCCACGAATAAGGGTGGCATTAATTTCATAATTGATTCTGCGTTCACTGTCACGAATAAATTACTGGTTCTTTAATACGAAAAGTTGTCGCATCGGACCCTCATTATCTTGAATGATCCGGAGGTGAATTATTTCGTCGGTTTCCTTCTACTTTTGAATGAATCCAGTTCATTATTCCATCGGGTAGAAAAGTTTAATTGGCCAGTAGGCGCGGCCATCTAACTTTTTCGTTTTTTATTTAATCTGTTTTCGAGGCCAGCTCGAATGCCAGGTATTTTTTACAAGTTACTGCCTTTTTTAAGGTTTGTTAAATGTTTACATTTTTTATAAAACTGTTACCTATAAATCATTTTTTTTGAAATATTTATTGCGATCAACCACAATTTATACCTACATAATCGATCAATTTTTTTTTTCTGTAATGAGATAAAAACTTTTTTTCATGGATTCTATGTAGTCTCTCATTTATCAGAATTTACCTATAAAATTAACTTTTTTATGGATTATTTTAGTTAAGGTTTTATTTATAAAAAATATGAAAACATTGTGACAAAACTAAAGTGCATAATCATTCAACACATACACATTGCGATTTTCAAAATCGCATGAAATGCATTCGTGTCATTGGTCTCATGGCCTCAACAAAGAACTAACATTTTTCACTGGAGCAAGCTTTTTGCAGCGTTAAACCTCCGATCATGGGGACGTTAGATAAATAAGTCTCAAATGAAACAAAAGCTAGTTCGACGCTGCACTCTGACTTCACTGCTCTTTGTTGCAAATGCGATATTGTTATAGATTACAGCTGTCCACACAACGTTAAACTTGCTTTCTTTACAGATTTTTTGAATTTTATTTCTCTTTCTTCAAGATAGAAAAATAAGAGGGGCTCGACTACTTCGATATTTAGAAAAAAACCGGGCCAAATACAATATTGTTTAAATCATGTAAAATATGATTAAATTATAAATAGTTTAGGCATAAACGCTTCATTAATTGTATGAAGTTTTCATACGCTATTACACTATATTAATTGAGAAAACTGAATAGAAAAAAGAGTGCATTAGGTAAGTAATAAACTCCATCAATCCTAACTCGTCAAAACGCCTGGAAAACGAGACGCAATAGATTTTCTATTGTTGTCCAGACGCCGGCAACCGCTTGGGCGTTGATAAACCTATGATACTTTATAATCTTTAAACGAAGAAACTAAAAGTAAGTTCAAGTTGAAACCTCAGGCTACCTTAAGTTGCGGAACTAGTAAATAAATGTTTCTCTAACCGCTGCAGTTCCGAAACGCTCGGTTTTCACCACAAAACAACTGAGAAGTTGTTTATGTCCGTGTCCGGCGAAGGTAACTTTCGTAGGTGGTTACAATTCCAACCCTAAGGGCTCGATTGCACTAAAAACGTTTAAACCAGAACTAAATAGTTGCAACGAAAAAACTGTTTTTATTTTGAAAATATCGTTGAAACTTATGCTTAGGGCCTAGCCCAAAACGCCCATGAATGTTTTTTTTAACAAAAGTAATTAATTTATCATAAATATTTAAAAAACAATTATAGCATTTTAATTTTGGTAACGCAATAGGACCTACTCTTGCAATACTAATAATCAAAACTCAGAATATTAAATCAATCCAGAAAGAACAATATTAGTAATAGGCCCTCAAAATTGCCGCAGATTTTATTTTTAGCCTTAAACCATGCCATAATTCCATAAAAACTCCATTAAAGTTTCATGACAAATTGCTCCGAGTTTAAACCTTATGCCTTAAATCAACTGTGGAATAAAATAGTATGTCTGTGTTGAGAAAAATGGCTTTTTCAGAAGAAAATTCTTAAGAAAACTTCAGAGTTTCTGTAGTTTCTGGCGAAAGTCTAGCGATGTTGATTTTTATATGGTAATTGGCAGGCATGATCTTTCACTGTGTACAAAATGAATTAAGAAATGCCGTGCCGTGTACCTATTTTTGGTCACACGTTTACAATCTGTTCACTTTTAAATTGTTTTTTGTTTAATAAGTTCCAAGTGAAACAGGTTTTTACTAAATTTTGTGTGTAACCTAACACCTTGACAGCCTAAAACTCTCGTCATAAAAAGCTTTTTAGCACCGTTAAAGATCAAACGTGTTTTTATCGTCGAGTCCAGCAGTTGTCACAATATTATTCAACTTCAACTAAAAAGAAGTGGAAGTTTGGCACAGGCAATAGCCACACATCCTGTTTTGCTGCCGGACGCCAAGTTTCCATTTTATCCAGGATAAACTCACTTATTCATAGAGATTTATTGCTGGCAAGATTAATGTTTTGGTTGCCTTTGTTTGATGTTAAATGACTTTATTTAAGCACTTAAGCCGCTCTCATTTGCTGCTCCCAGACATTTTATTTTTGTGAAAAATAAGAAAGAATACTTTGCATATCTGCATGGGTTTTTTGGACGTATTCCAAAGATAAAAATCTTAGTTAAATTGTTACTTTCTCACAGCGCATAATAGTTGGCGGAAATTGTTATTTTAAAGCAAAAAGCTGAAGCTGCTTGTTAGTTTTTGGTCTTGCAATCAATTTGCGATTACGTCATTCGGAGAATTCGTAAACTGAATTCGATGTAATCCTTCGTGGAGTCAGTCGTTGGAAAGACATTAAAATCTCTACGTACCACCAAAAGCTTATTATTATGCAAATGTAATAGAACACCACCTACACTATAGCATCTACATTAACTAGTAATACAAACAACATGAGTGAAACACTACGGTACCGTCGTAGTAAGTGTATCTGCAGCATTCTTGCTACGATGCTGCTACGTCGTAGCAGGCATGAGCGTGATGGAGACAAAATATTGTTTTTCTTTGCTACGATGAACCTTTCACTTCTCGGTTTTTATGCTATTCTTCCTTCTTATCAACTGGTTACTGGTATTCCATATTTATATTAAAGTTACTTACACTTTTTAGGCCATAATTATTTCCCTTCCCTACTTCAGCGTAAAGTTAATAAATGGTTTCCAAAGATTATTAAGAATACAATCACAGAGTAGTAATATGGAACAAAGGAAAATTTTATCATATTAATCGCAATTGTTCCGTTGTATAGAGAATCACTATAAAGTTGTTATTAAGTTGTAACTTATGTTATTACATTCAACACAGCTTGCAACAGAATAATTGAAGCTTAGACTCATTGAAATTCCTTGCCGATACTAAATTTAGGACCCTGGATGCATTGTGCATGGTGTGATACCGTTAGACCTATCGACTAGTTTCATAATGAAAATATTTGCTATGCTTTTCTTCCAACAAAATTAGTAACAAAATAATTATTTCTCAATTTTCCTAAAAATCTTTATCGTTTCCATTGTAAAGTCACTCCACTTATTAGGCGATATTTTGTATCAAGATTTTAATAGTTGTAACTAATTTTATATTAGTGAAATAACTGTCAAATCTTGAGTATTGTGTAAAATCATTGGTTGATGGTCGAAATTAATTAAGTTAAGAGAAATCGTTAAAATATACATCAAAAATCGTCATAATCAAGGAGGTTTTTTACGTAAAAAATAAAACTAAATAAGGTCTGGATACATCGTTAAAGGAATATAAGCTAGGATTAGATCTGTTATTATTAGGATTAAAGTTATCTGTTATTATTAGGATTAAATTGTAAGACATTGATTATATTATGGAATTAAGCTTCACTCACCTGATGTGATAAAATCGCGAAAAGGCGTATTATTAGCTAGTAGGTATAGCGAGCAATTCTTCCTCATACTTTTCTTCAATCTTCGCCTATGAATCTTCCTGTATTCAAGTCAACTGTTGACAAAAACAAAGATACAATTTAGATACCTTATTCGTCGTACCAAGTATTTATGAAACCCCTTTTACGTGGTTCTACTTTCATACACGTTCCATAATGCAAACATTATTATATTGGCGATATTTTCATCGTCTTTAGGTTTCATTGCGCAAATTATTGGCAAACGTAGTGTGGCGTACGGGAGAGCACCGATTGAGTTTCGATATTGCCAATTATATTTGTGACGTGCGCTTGAGTTGCGTTGGTAGCATTGGCAGCAGACACTGAACATTCCACTCAGGCTCGGTATTTCATAGAAACTCTGATTGTGTGCTTAAGTTGTCTCGCTCGGTAGATTCGAATGTTTTGACTGTGCAATTAGGTTTCTCGCTTTAGTTTTACGTGTATGATTGGTTGTTATAATACTGTCGTCAGGTACTTTATTATTAGGCACGTAATTTTCTTATCATAAATTATTACAATCAACAGTCTGTCTATTGTAAACATGTGCTTTGAATTAATTTATTTTGCGAAAGCTTAGTATAATTATTTATGTTAAACGTTTCCATACAAGTAATCCAGAGAGATCAATGCAGTAAGAATGTAGAAGATTTGTAAAAATAGAAGAGGTTGAAATTTTTTTGACATCTTTAAGCGCGCGTATCTCAAGGTCTGCGCTAAGAAATAAAAATAGGTTAATTTAATCTTTACGCGTGGTGGGTAGTGGGTTATTGCCCACTTGGCTCACAAGGAAGGCCTGTACTTCAGCAGTGGAGACATTAAAAACGGCTAATAATTATTTACTCATTTTAAACTGAGTTTAAACAAATTAGTCGCTTGGGCGGTCACATCGTGAAATAAAGCTTTTGCGCTGTATCTGAACATAGGAACAGCTGCCGCAAACTTTATTATTTACTAGCTGCGGTGAGCAACAGCTGAGCTGCAGTCAACGGGCTTAATTTTTAAAGTCACCCTTTAAATTTAAAGCATCGGTTTATTTTTACGAGCAAAAAAGCAATAATTATGGTTATCTACTTTACTACAAGGCTTCTATTACTGATAGAAATCTGAGCATATCCGAAAACTCGGAATTGACAACGAGTATAATATTAATGTATCTCGGAACTTGAAACCACCTTGATAAACTTATAATACTTAATTCCCTACTTAATTCCCTAAAGTAAACTTTTTTTTTTTTTTTTGACAATTTCACACAGCGCCATCTAGCCCCAAACTAAGCAAAGCTTGTAATATGGGTGCTAGACAACTGATATACTACTTGTATACTTTTTAAATATATACTTATTATACATAGTAACACCCAGACCCGTCACAGAAATTAAAATTCATCATTTCAATTTCTGCCCGGCCGGGAATCGAACCCGGGACCTCTTGCGTGGTTGGCGGCATGTTGACCACTGGACCACTTAGGTCGTCAATAATAGAGTCAGGATTCAATTTTGCAATAGAGCATCAGAGCCATTAGTGAATGGCTTTGTACCATCAAAGTTGGTTTATTGCACTAAATCTTTGTAACGTCTATTTACACTGGCCGTCAAAACTAAGTACTACTGAGTGATTTTCATACAAACGAGCTCACTTTAGATTCTCATAAATAAAAAAGTACATGTATCGTTGCAATAACTTTGATGTTGATGGATATTATCTTTGTAACGTCTATCTACACTGGCCTACCCACTGAACATGCTCACTTGTTACTCTCATAAATAAAAAAGTACATGACATATCACTGCAAAGACAATGATTTTTTTTCCATTTAAAAGAAAGTTGTATGAAATGCAATATTTAGTATTCTTTGATATTGTCTAGATCTAAGGTTTATCTAAGGTTCTAAGGTTTTAGGCAACTCCTTGGCTGAAGGAGGCTGAAGCCGTGTATCCAATGCCTGAGCAAATTTGGATGTAAGTGCGGGACAGTGTTGGATATTACTATACACTTAGTTTTTTTTCTATTTCTATGGATATTCTTAATATTAAAATAAATAAAATAAAAATTCATTTATTTCAGTAATCTTAGGTACAAAAATTGTTGAGACTTCCCTGTAAGTAATCAAAAGATACTTGTATTGGGAATGACCCGCTTCTTCCCTATGGATAACAGTAGATTACAAAAATAAATATATTACAACAATAGAAATAGAAAAAGTAAACAAAAATCAAATAATAGAGAAAAACCAACTGTTTTTAATATGCGTGTTTGTTGAGGTAAGCGCGTGAGTGTGTGTGTGAGTGTGAGTGTGTGTGAGTGTGAGTGTGTGTGTGAGAATGTGTGTGTGTGTGAGTGTGTATTTAAGCGATTCTAGTTAAAAGATCTTCAACTTCGAGATATGTAAGCGTTCCTAACCATAACGTTATACATTTTTTACACATATATAGATGCATAGGATAAATTTTAAGTATTTTGTTAAGTTTATTATATATAAATACTGATTGGGATGGGTACTGTCTTCTAGCAAAGGCAGTACGTATAGGGGGTAGGGGGGCGACAATATCATTTCTTCTTTTTCTTTGAATTGATTCTCTGAACGGTAAGGATTTATGGAATTTTAGGGTCAGGTTAAGTATGTATAATTTTCGAACTGAAAGAAGTTTACTAATTTTGTATAGGCTGTCTGTAGAGAATCTGAAAGGTTTGGAGTACATGACTTTTATCAGAGATCTTTGAGCCCTTTCCAGAGCTAAAAAGTCAGTCTTATTTGCACCTCCCCAGATTGGGATACAATAGGAGATTACTGATTGTGCTAGGGCTATGTAAATTTTATTTAAAAGAGAACTAGGCATTACTGAACGTAGTGATTTAAACACCCACATCAGTTTCCTGATCCGATTTATGACAGATTCCAGCTGTGAGTGCCAATTAAGTCTCTGATCAACGATTATACCGAGGTACTTCGTTTGGCTCACCTTGCTTATGACGGGACATTCACACGGAGTGTTTTCGGGATTTGGGCAGCTGTGGATTTTGATGCACAAGTTGTTATTTGGCTGTGATGATGTATAGGGAGCAAAGCAAATATAGTTTGTTTTTTGGATGTTTAAAGTTAGAAGGTTTTCCCTAAGCCAATCCGACACACGTACCAAACCAAGCGCGGCCACCCCGTGAACAGAGCTCCAAGTCTTGGCAGAGAAGACAATAGCGGTGTCATCCGCATACGAAAGTATCCTTCCCCCGACGTCATGTAAATTGCATAACTCATTGATGTAGATTAAGAAGAGAGTCGGGCCAAGGACACTCCCCTGCGGAACACCGTATTTAACTTCTTTTTCATCACTGATGAAACTGTCTATTTTTACAGCTTGAGTTCTATTATGAAGGTAGCTAATAAAAAGAGAGAGTGCATTTCCTCTAATCCCTATTCTCTCCAGTCTGTTTACAAGAACCGATACAGAAATCGTATCAAAAGCCTTTTTGAGATCTAAGAAGATGGTAAGACATTTATTACCTTTGTCAACTTCCTTAGCTATAATAGAGATCAAATCTAATATTGTGTCTTGAGTAGAAATTCCTTTTCGAAAACCATATTGAAATTTAGATAGAATATTATATTTATTAAGATAATTAATCAGACGGATACTAATAAGTTTCTCAATTATTTTTGAAATAGTGGTTAACACAGAGATTGGCCTGTAATTATTTACGTCAGATTTGTCTCCGTTCTTGTAAACAGGTGTTACTATAGACCGTTTGAGGGCACTAGGGAAGACTCCCATTTCAAAACAAAGATTAGCCAATTTACAAATGTGCGGAACAACAAAGTCTCTAGCACGCTTCAGAAATGCGGTACTTATCCCATCCCAGCCGGTTGCACTACCTGAGTCCAGACTCATCAGTATGCTATCAACTTCTTCGGGGTCTGTCTCCAGCAAGACAAACGAGGTAGGATGAGAGCAGGTGTTCGGCGAGACATTTGAGGTGGGCGAACTGGGTACAGATTGTTTGGTTATGAGGTCTGCTAATTTAGCACCTATATCAACAAAATAATTGTTAACATGATTGACCGAGTCTTGTGGTTGTGATTTTATGTTAAGTAGGTCAGTATTTTTAATTTTAGGAGGTTTATATTGTGCAATCTCATTTATTGTGGACCATAATTGTTTAGGCTGATTGACTGTTTTTTTAATATTATGACTGTTATGTCTACGCTTAAGCTTAGTTATAAGATTAGAACAAAAATTACGATAACGTTTATAAGTTATTTTTAAAATTGTGTTATTGGGATCTTTGTTTAGTTTTATTTGCATGCTATTTCTAAGTTTAATACATTTTAAGGCCCCAGGGGTTATCCAAGGTTTCAGAATCCTTTTACTATTTGATACAATTATTGTCTTAGAATTTTCTTGGATAGCTGCCCTGATCATCCCTATAAACGCGTTAGCAAAAGTTTCAGGATCCTTATAAATATTAAGGAAAGTCACATCAGAAGCCAAGAGAGTTTTATAGGCATTTTCATAATCTATTACAATTTTGTAATTAGAAGAAGTGTTCTTTTTATATGCGATAGAAAATTTAACCAAAACAAGATTATGATCCGTGACGGTGGTGTTTAAAACAGCAACAGAAGCGCGGCTAGTATTAGTGTTTAGTTTGAGCATGACATGATCAAGGCAAGAGTCACCTCTAGTAGAAAAGGTGTGGCCAGGCAAGAGACCATGCATGGATAAAACGTTTTGGTAACTGAGCCGATTTCTGCGTTCGTATGACTTTTCTTGTTCTGAAGTGATCAAGTCTATGTTAATGTCACCAATAACTGAAATATTTTTGAAATGAGAAATGGTTTCAAGATGTGCGTTTAGGGAATTAATAAAGTTATCAGCATATAGGTGAGATGGAGAACGATAAATTGCAAGAAGTACGTAATTGGCAATCACAATCTGGAGTCCAGTTGCACTGATAAGATTCAGTTCTGTTATTTCAGCTTGATGATGATCCCTAATATAAACGACAACACCATCATTTTGGTTTAAAACATTTACTGTCTGAAACGAGGTGTAATTATTTATTAATGGTAACTGTTTATTTGAGACTAGTCTACATTCAGTCAGTATCAGAATGTCAACCTCAAACTGTAATTCTGTTAGTGTAACCTGTAGATCGTCAATATTTTTATATATACTCCTCATATTTTGAGTGATAACAATTAAATTATTATATGTATCACTCGAAATGTATTGACATAAGTCCTGTATGTTGCAACTAAATGATTCTGTGATTTGCAATGAGTCCAATTCCTGTATAGAATGAGTGCTATTATCCATAATGAGAGCTATTATGATAATAGTCAAAACTAGGAGTGTGTCTTAAAAAGTCGTAAGTACATGTAGTTAGTTGAAGTTGTAGGTGTGAGACGATAAAAATAAAAAGTATCAAAAATAAAGTTATGGAGATTGTAGATATTATGCTATTTATTATGTGTTCTTGATATGAAGCCCAATGATGGCATTTAGTATGAGTGTGTGTGTGCTTGTGTGTGTGTATAGATTTGAATGAATGGATGAATAATTGTATATTTGTGTAACAAAGTGGTGTAGAAGTGTACAGTGATTGATGAAGTTTCTTAACATGCATTATAACTTTAAAAATTATGAACTTATTATTATAACGTATAATTACATAAGAAAAGTATATAAGGAGACAAAAATAAAGGTTATATCTCAGGTTGGGTAGTCACGGTTTCTGCATTAGGTGTTGAACTTGAGCTTCATTTTGGATACATATAATCTTGGAGGCATCATCTCTCCGTACAAATACTTTTCCAAAGGCAGTCCAACAGTATTTGTATTGCTTGGACTTGACGAGGTCCCGGGATAAGAAAAACAGGCGGGCTCCTTTTGCGGTTAACTGCTCCGATATATAGATAGGAGTGTCTTCACGAAAAGTGAGTCCCAGGTGTTTGGCCTGAAGTTTGCTTTTGTTTTTTATGTTGAAATCCTTTGTTTTTTTAAGTAAATCTGTTCTTAGAATAGTGGACCCGAGTTCCACAATAATTGGAGGGTTGCTTTCCTTTTCATTTCTCCCCTT
Source organism: Agriphila straminella (assembly GCA_950108535.1). NCBI lineage: Eukaryota > Metazoa > Arthropoda > Insecta > Lepidoptera > Crambidae > Agriphila > Agriphila straminella. Next base: position 2,804,797 of record OX467306.1, on the reverse strand, counting down.
CAGTCTGAAAATGTCTTTGATGTCGCGCGGGCAGATATCGAGATTAACAGTTTTGGATAAACTCAAAAATAGACTGATTAAATCGTCTCTGTTCTCAGAGTTTTTACGTGGAACATTTTTGAGTTCTACACAGGTTTTGCGGGAAACACGTTGTAAATCCTCTACTTTCTCCTCAAGAATTGAAATATATTCCCGGTCCTTTTTAGCCTGGGACTCCAACAACTCGATCTTCTTTCGAAATTCTTCATTTTGGGTAGCTAACAGCGATACAGATTGCTCAATATTAGTGTTTGTTAGGTGAATTTCCTTTAGGTTTTTAGTGATTTCGCCCAGTTCCTTTTTCTGTTCACTAATTAATGACGACATGAACTCCTTCATTTCCTCTTTAAAACTATAAAATTGCGATGGTGAGATACTTTCTTCTCGTGGTCTTTTATTGCGTTGAAAAGTATAATTTGGTGGCGAAAGTTCGCCCTCCTGACGATCAAATGTTTTATTTGTTGATAGCTGGGGGTCCGATCCGTAATTAGAAGAAGTTTGCCGCCCCAAGTTTGGTATTGTTGACTTTTTAGCGGGCGATCTTCCCACAGACATAATTTAAAGCAATTGTTGTAGGCCTAAATGATTATCGAGCCGACGGCAAAGTCAGTGTAGGCCTATTTGTGCGATGCACGTGCAATATCTCAAAGTAGGTCAGTGGGCGGGGCTTAACCAGATACTTGCGCAGGAGCAGGTGTTTATGTTTCGTTGTCGCGCTGTTGCTGTCTAGTTCACTCACCGAGTTAACAGGTAAGTGGGCGTGGCTTAGCCGGATACCTGCGCAGGAGTAAGTGTTGGTGTATCTTCGTCGCGCTACTTCTGTCTAGTTCACGCAAATTAGTTAATCCACACGCACTTATGACCACCTAGTAACTTATTCGACTCAACTGATTTAATTTCACTTAAGAATTTAGTTTACTTTTTGAATAAAATAACAATAATATTGCTTGTTAGACACGTCCGCACACTACGGCATCCAAGAGGGGAGAGGAACTACCACTACCCACTACACACCTACCCACTGAACATGCTCACTTGTTACTCTCATAAATAAAAAAGTACATGACATATCACTGCAAAGACAATGATTTTTTTTCCATTTAAAAGAAAGTTGTATGAAATGCAATATTTAGTATTCTTTGATATTGTCTAGATCTAAGGTTTATCTAAGGTTCTAAGGTTTTAGGCAACTCCTTGGCTGAAGGAGGCTGAAGCCGTGTATCCAATGCCTGAGCAAATTTGGATGTAAGTGCGGGACAGTGTTGGATATTACTATACACTTAGTTTTTTTTCTATTTCTATGGATATTCTTAATATTATTTCTTTATTTATTAGAACCCTTATGTCATTCCAAGTGACACTAACTGCATATTAAAAAAATCTATATGGCGGCTGCATGGCGCCATTTTGTGATGTAAAAAAGATGTTTGTTTCTTCCAAAGACTTGGAAACAATAAAATTGGTATCAAATGAAAGGCCTTGATAAGCACATTTCAAAACTATATAATTTGGATCATTATTTCCAGCCTATAAAACAATGGAAATCTTTTTAATCGTCCGATAGTGAAAGATTTTACACTTTGAACAATGTTGACCTTCGAAAGTTAAGGTGGGATAATATTCGTTAAGTTCCAAGTGGAGGCAATAACAGAAGTTTCCCGCTTGGATTAGATGAAATATTTCATAACCTCCTGCACCGCTGTACTGGCCCATTCGGTAGGGTAACTCAACTAGACTTTGAAAACGCAACTATGAATGTACCTTGAATCAGAATTACGGAAAAATCGCGCCCTTTAAAGTACGAAACAAGAAAAAAATCAATAAAAAGAACAACCGTAGTCACATGTCGGTCTGTTCTAGACACGACATGAACGACTTGCTGGAGATAACAACTAACAATAAGTACGTAATATATTTTTAAAAAGTGTTAAAGCCTTTTCATTTGATACCTAACACGGCATCATTAGGGTATATTTTTCACTCCTCTTGCTCAAAAAGTCCGTCATTGTAACGTACAAGAGCCGAGATAAAATAGAATAACCCCTAGGGGATAAAGTTTTTTCTTTTTTTATGTTTGTCTATTACCAATGAGCCTACTAAAACGAAATAGTAGATTGTTATACAAGACGCTAAAAGGACCCATTGCATACGAGGTAGTTTTATTCCCGAGCTTTGGCGAGGGAATAAATAGAAACCGAGTTACAATGGGTTTTAGCGTCGTGTGTTACACTATACTTTTCACTACGATTGCGAGAAAATAAAATACAATATTAAATAGTATACCTACCTACTTCCGTAAACGAATCCACTCGTTTTTCTATCCTCCACTTCATAAACTTTTTGTACAATATTTAAATACCTAAATGATTTGTTGACGGCAAAAGATTAAAATCATTTCTTTCCTATTACAGTCACATCAATAAGTATGTAATAAAATTATAGATAAATTCTAAAGGTCTTGCGCCATGGTAGATACCTTTTTTAATTTCTGCTGTAGCAGCTAAGCAACCCAAACACGCATTCTACGATTCACTCTGTGCACAGAGTATAAATAAGTCTATGATTTCACCGAAGAGATGCTTTTAGTTCCATTTTCAAAAATAAGAATGAGAAACAGGGGGCCTATTACGAAAATAACGTACGCAATTACTTGGTCACGATAATCGTCTGCAATTCGTCGGTTGTGGCTATTAAACACATTTTCAATTTGGCTATCGCAGCCCAAAGACTATTGAATGAATGATGTCGGATACGCTAGAGAAAAACTGTCAAACTTACGCAATCACTTTGCGATATCGCATACGCAAGTGCTTTGTAATAGGAAACAATCATAACGAAGCACGGACGCAGTTGCGTGTATCGCATGAAACTTTTCGTAATAGACCCCCAGTATTAAAGTCGAGCGAGTTTTTATTCTTGATTATGAATAAATACTTTTTCGTTTTAGTAGGCTCATAGTAATAGACAAACATTAAAAAAGAAAAAACTTTAACCCCTAGGGGTAATTATGCTATTTTATCTCGGCTCTTGTACGTTACAATGACGGACTTTTTGAGCAAGAGGAGTGAAAAAGTCTTTATTCATAATCACGAATAAAAACTCGCTCGACTTAATAGGTAGGTACTATTTCTCATTCTTATTTTTGAAAATGGAACTAAAAGCATCTCTTCGGTGAAATCATAGATTTATTTATATACTCTGTGCACAGAGTAAATCGTAGAATGCGTGTTTGTGTTGCTAGCTGCTAAATAAGAAATTAAATAAGAAAAATAGGAAATTAAAAAAAATACCATGGCGCGAAATCTTTAGAATTTTTCTATAATTACACTGACTGATTGAATTATGTGACTTTAATAGGAAAGAAATAATTTTAATCTTTTGCCGTCAAGCACAAATGATTTATTTAAATATTGTGCAAAAAGTTTATGAAGTGGAGGATAGAAAAACGAGTGGATTCGTTTACGGAAGTAGGTAGCTATAAACTATTTATATTGTATTTTATTTTCTCGCAATCGTAGTGAAAAGTATAGTGTAACACACGACGCTAAAACCCATTGTAACTCGGTTTCTATTTATTCCCTTGCTAAAGCTCTGGAATAAAACTACCTCGTATGCAATGGGTCATTTTAGCGTCTTGTATAACAATTTACTATTTTGTTTGTTTCATGACTTAATGTCCTCTAAAGGGCGCCAGCGGACCAGCGGACGATCAAGACGCTTCCGAATTTTTACTGAGAAATAAGTTAATACTTAGTAAAAATTCGGGGGCAAAAATCACGGGGGCATTATCAAAATCATAACCCTCCTCTTTCTTTGCTTCGCAGGATATTTTTTTTTATTTTCGTTTATTTGGGATAACAACAACCATTTTACATTTATTGACTAAGGTCAAATTACTACGGCTGAGGTCAATAATAGTTACTTATCCTCAGTTTAAATAAGAAAGTGTTCGGTAATTTTTATTCAGCCTTTTGGAATGCGATATTACGTTGCAATAACCGGTTTGAGACATTATACCTACTCTTTAAATTCAAATAATACGAAACTTTGACACACTATTTTTATTTTTATGCACATTTTTGAGTAGCTAACTTGCGCATAAAACTCCATAAATCACGGTCTTTTCAATGAGCGTTTTTTCATCAAACGATTTCCATAAGTGCATTACTGCCTTCCTCGCCACTATGCAAGTTCTATATTGCCATATTACTTTTCTCGGTTTCTCTGCCCTATTCAAGACACGTACATCTATTTAGAGTTTTCAAGAAATTGCAGCGTCGAACGTAGCCATAACTTTAGTGCACGACGATTATGCAGCGTATTTTGAGTATTCATTAATTCTTAAATTACCTCCTGAACTTTTCCAACTAAGATTAGCTTCTTATTAACTTAAAAGAGCTGTTGTGGTGCAGTTACGCCTTAAAATATGTACCTACACAGTTTTATTGTAGTTGTCATTTCTGTTGAAAAAAGTAATAACTTTAGAAAGATAATGTTCTAAACTCTATGTATACCCCAGACTATATAAGTAATAAATGTATACCCCAGACTGACTATGCTGAGTTTGTTTACAACAAACTTTCCACGGGCGTGCTTGACAGGTAGGGTACTTTAAGGGGTATATAAGTCGAGTGACCTTTTATATGCCGGTCCATGCCCTTGAGCAGGTTAGGGCAAGATTGTCTTCCCCTCTCAAAAGGCGCTAACATTTTTCGCTGGAAATAGATTTTCGCATTTGTATTTTTTTGGCGCCACTTGCCACCTGGCGCCTAGAACGACCACTCTCACTCTGGCCCTGGGTTAGAGTTGCTTATATCCTGGTTTTCATGGTGTCAGTATCTCTGAGTGTCCCGGGTTCGATTCCCAGTTTGGTAAATTTTACGAAACAAACTTTTCTATAATCTGAGAGTTTGTGGTATGTAAGTTAAGTACTGTAATTTTGTTGTTTCTGATTTCCATAACACAAATGCTTTCAACCTGTCTTTGGAATCGAAGCAATGTAATGTGATATTATCCAGTATTCTTATTTCATTTTACTTTGCTTACACTCATTTAGTTGATTAAACTTGATATAACTAGGAGCTGCACTTTATTATTGGACGGGCGTGAGCATTTTGTTCGCAGAATAAAATGTAGTCCGGTTTTTGCTACTCGTATAATCAATAAACCTCGATCGAAGATAAACCTCTTTGAAAGAAATGCTATAGTTATCTTCGAATAGTAACACAATTATTTTTTCACATAGAATAATAAGAAAATTATGATAAATATTAACATCTTTACTATTTCAAGTTGACTACAATAAAATTCGAATAATATTGAAAAACAATAATATTTGATAACATTCATTAAGTTAATCGAAGCGCTCATGGCGGAACTTGACAGACTGATCGTACTCGATCACATCTGTTAAGCAACGCTCGGTCCGGCCAGGTGTCGGATGGGTGACCGTTAAGTAGCATTACAACTGAGCGCTTCCGTGCTACGGAGGGCACGTTAAGCCGTCGGTCCCGGCTGTTGTCATCTGTTAACAGTCGTTAAGCCAAGATAGAGGCCTTACAGGCGGCTTGATAAACTCTAACACTAGAGGTGGCCACTATTCCTCATTCGATAAGAAGACTTAAGTTAATACAATGTTTTTCGAGACTTAGGACACGACAGTTATACAAAAAAATATTTTTTACAGATATCAAAGAAATCTGCTTTTACGATGGTATCTAATATAAAATAATGTACCTAATATTCTAAATTAGGATTAAAAAGTGGTTCGGTAACTTTTGTTACAAGTTTAATCTCATTCGCGCGGGTGTCGCTGCGGTGAGCGTACGTGCGCGCTATTTAGTTCTAACCGTACTACGCAATATCGGCATTTTTATAAGTACCCTCGTAAAATGAGTGAAAATAGTGATAATGATGATGAAAATAGCCCAATTACGAGTGATAAAAGTGATAGCGAAGTGTTAAGAGAATGCGAAAAAGAATTACAGGATATTATGGAATGGAATATTTTGGGGAATGAAAGTTCTCAGCAAAAACAATGCCAAAGTAAATCGGTAGAGAAAAGAACTCGTGAAGAAAGTGAAGGAAGTGGAGAATATGCTGAGGATGGTTTTACGACTGTGACAAGAAGGAGACCAAAGAGATTAAACAGAAGCCACTCGAATATGAATACGAATGATTTATTTGATACCGGTTCAAGTAGTGAAATAGAAGTATGTGTAACATCACTACAAATATTACCTAAACAAATGGCTATGGCTAAATTATTGAGAAATGAAAGTATTGAGAAAATTACGCAGATAAAATACAAAAGTCCCTACAAAATTCTCATTCGATTTGAAAATCGGCAGCAGGCAGAAAAGTTAATAAAATCCGATAAAATGAAGGAAATGGGATGTAGATGTCAATTAGTGTCCGAAATGACCCTATCATATGGTATTGTGAAAGGAGTAGACCTAGATATTGAAGAAAAGGAAATTATTGAAATATTCGAATCCTGCTTTAAAATTATATCAGTAAATCGTTTGAATCGTTTGAGCGTTGAAGGTAAATGGATAAAAAGTGAAACTGTTCGTATATGCTTTAACAATCCGACACTGCCACCATACATTTATGCCTATGGATGTAGATTTAAAGTTGAGCGTTATGTTTTTCCAGTTACTCAATGCTCTGGGTGCTGGAAATTTGGCCACATAATAAAATATTGTCCCATTAAAAAGATTAAATGTCCGAAATGCGGACAAAATCACGAAAACTGTGACACTAAAGATATTCAATGTCTTAATTGCAAAGTGTCGCCGACCGGTCTACCACGCACGGGAGGAGACGCGCGGGGGCGGAGGGCCGGCTACGTCACTGCGGCGAGCGACGACCAAGGACGCATCTCCTACTTACTTGCGCTCCATACATACAGGGACGAACACCAAACTCGAATCGCTACCCTTTGATTTATATAAGACCACGTCATCGTAGTCCTATTTTTTACCACTTTGTGAACGGCTATTAAACCAGCCCCTATATTAATTTACAGTCCGCAGTTTCATTTATTATTTCCCGAAGGATCATTTTCACAAAGGAAAACACTTTGTGTTAGATAAGTCATGCTCAGTGTTTCTCAAAGAAAAAGAAATTCGAAAAATAATGAGCGAACATAATCTGACGTATAGAAAGGCCCTACAATTTTTCTCATACAAAGATCAAGACGAATATAACGAACCAGTAATTACTGAAAAAGTGGACTGTCAGTCAGACATCCTACCAATGCCTGAAACTTCAATTAAGCGCACTTATAGTAGCGTTGCAGCATCCAAAAGTGACAAAACTACGATACAGAAAAATAAACCAGACTCAGAAGCGGAAAATGGATCAGATACGCCAAGTGATCAAAGACAAATGAAAAGAGATTTTACAAAACCAGTGAAGAGTATGAAAGAACGTCGGCATGAAGTACAAGAAGAGACACAAGAAGCTGAAGAAAGTTACAGTACATCAGAATATCGTAGCAACTTAGAAAAGACAAGGAAAAAATCTATTTTTAAAAATCTTATTATAAAACTAAAAGAAATTGTTATATCTAATGTGAACTTTGAGCAAAAGTTAGTATCAATATTAAGAATAATTTTCGATGAACTTAAATCATATTTGTTATCTAGATTTGCATGCGGCGACCTTATTCAATCAGTATTTGACAATCTTTATGGATCATAACACCTCTAAAATGTTTAATGTGAATATAGTGCAATGGAACTCACAAAGTCTAAGGCCGAAATTCATAAGTTTTAATTCATTGCTAAGACAAGAAAAAATTCATGTAGCTATAATCAGCGAAACGTGGTTTGAAGAAGATACTATTCTAAATACAGGTGAGTATAACATTTATAGAAACGACAGAGCCGATGGGTATGGGGGAGTAGCAATTCTGGTTCACCGTTCTCTTGTTACACATTTATGCCCTATTAATGTGCCTAATCCCGAAATACAAATGATTAGTATTAAAATTCTTAATTGTAAGTATATCGAACGTGTTGTGTCCATCTATTGTCCTTCCACAGTACGCACTACTCAATCAGACTGGGATAGCCTTTTTTCGCGTTTTAGAAATAAAACATTGATAGCAGGTGACTTCAATGGCCACCATACAAATTGGTCTTATAAAAATGACGTAAGAGGAATACAGTTATTCGACTCGGCTTTAGAGAATGGCTTCATATCTCTTAACGATGGTACACCTACGAGAGTTCGGCTAGTTAATCAAACTATTCAGGAGTCGGCTCCAGACATAACATTTGCTTCGAGTGATATTGCCACGGACTTACGCTGGCAAGTGAGTAGGGAAAATTTTGGTAGTGACCACCTCATAATTAAGATATCATTACACTATTTAGATAAAGTTGATGTAACAACGAAAAGAAATTATAAAAAGGCAAATTGGATTGATTATAACAAAGAATTAAAATTATCTTTTGATAGTATTTCTGAGCTCGATAATCAGGATGTGCAAAATAAATATAACTTTCTTGAACAAAAAATTAATCAATCTGCTGACAATAATATTCCAAAGATTAAATTTTGCAATAATCCGCAACAAAAGTTTTTACCGAAAAACTACTGGAACCCATCAATATCCTTACTCGTTGCACAACGTAGATTAGCTTTAAAAGAATTTCGACAAAATCCTATTCCACAAAACTTATCACTTTTAGAAGAAAAGACCATAGAGGCTCAAAAAATGATAAGTAAAGCAAAGTCAGAATCATGGCAAAGATTTTGTACTGATATAGACAGCTCTAGTAATATCTCAGACATGTGGCGTAGGATGCGTTGGATAAAAGGTTATAGGAAAAATAATCACCAAGCACCAGAAGAAAAACTCGTAGAACTAATGCGTTCACTAGCACCAGATACCGTTTTAGAAAGTATGCCTTGTTTCACTTCGAAAAATTCACTACTTGAGTCAGAGTTTACCTTGCAAGAACTTAAAAATTGTCTTAAAAAGAAAGATACTGCTCCCGGGGACGACAATATCACGTACTCAATGATATCTAATTTACCAGAAAATGCCCTAAACTTTCTACTATCTTTGTTTAACGATATCTTTCGTGTGGGAGTTGTTCCTAAACAGTGGCAGACCATCAAAATAGTGCCAATACCGAAGCCGGGGAGCATTGGTCATAATGCTAAAATAAAGTTGAGACCTATTTCCTTGATTTCTTGTATTTGTAAGTTGTTACACTTAATGATTGCAAAACGATTGGAGTGGTACATAGAAAAAAATAACATTATATCTAGCAATTCCACGGGGTTCCGAAAAGCACACTCCTGTATGGACTCACTTGTACGCCTCGTTACTTACATACAAATAGGCCTATCCGCTAACGAACCTACTTTGGCCTGTTTCTTAGATGTTGAAAATGCCTATAACAATGTTTTAATAAGTAAAGTGGTTGAAATTCTCGACGAACTGCAAGTTGGAACATTAATTTGCAAATATTTGTGGACTTTTTTGAGCTTCAGACGGTTACAAATAAAAGTATTTGGAGGGGAAACTTGAAAGATGCACTAGTAAAGGTTTAGCTCAGGGAGATCCCATATCCCCACTTCTATTTAATATTGTAACTGCCAAAATTTGTCGGGAGATCCAACAAGTTTATGTCAGTCAATATGCGGACGACTTTGTCTTCTATTTTAGGCATAAAAATCTAGATGACTTAGAGACACGTATGCAAAGTAGTATTAATTTGATGGTTGCTATTTTACAGGAAATTGGGCTTGAACTCTCTTCTAATAAGTCAAAGTACTGCTTATTTAGTAGAGGGCGCAGGCAACAACACATTAAATTGAGTATACAGGATCAATGTATTCTAGCTTCGGAATGTATTAAATATTTAGGGTTATGGCTAGATAGATCTCTTTTATGGAGAAAACATATCAATGAAATTTTTGAAAAGGCGCAAAAGATCCTAAATGTATTAAAAGTGCTCGCAGGTTCAGGCTGGGGTGTACATCCTAAGCATTTAAGAGCCCTATACATTTCATTGGTCAGAAGCAGATTAGATTATGGATGCTTCCTATATGACAGTAGTGCCAAAACTCACCTCTCAAAATTAGACAAGCTACAAAATCAGGCTCTCAGAATTGTGGGAGGTTTCATTAGAAGCTCGCCAATACACGTCATGGAAAGCGAGGTTTGCATTCCACCTCTGTTTTTGAGGCGACAGTATCTTGCTTATAAATATTGCCTTAAGGCACAGTCTTGGAAAAATAACAGCACAGTAGAATTATTTAGCAAATTAAGTGACGAATGTACAAAAAGTTATTGGAACAAAAAGAAAAAGCCGTTATTAATAGGTACTTTTAATACAACTAAAGCTAAAACTAATATTCACGCAACATATCCGTTGTGTATGTTTAAATTAAACGTTTGGGTTACTTATATAAATATTTTAGAATCAATTAATATTAACTTAGAAAGCATCAAAGGTGCGAAAAAATTAAATGAAAATAATATATCCATTAAATTTGACATACTAATGGAAATTGATAAAAAATATAGAGGATGGCACAAAATTTACACAGACGGCTCTAAGTCAGAAAATGGTAAAGGTGCAGCATTTTATTGTCCAAACCCTCAGTATAAAGCGAGTCTTAAAATTGAAACAAATATATCTATAATGTCCATAGAACTTATAGCTATACTTGAAGCAATTTTATATGCGATGGAAAAAGGTTTTTCAAAATGCGTCATATTCTCAGACAGTCAAAGTGCTTTGCAGCATATAGCTCGATGCGCCTCTGGTTTCAGAGGTGTATCGATAGCTTACAGTATCCTCGCAAAGCTTCATGAATGTCATAATAACGATAGATGCCTTAGACTTCAATGGGTTCCATCTCACTTTGGGTTAAGTGGAAACGAAGAGGCGGATAGGTTAGCGAAGGCAGCTGCTTTAGAAGGTAACATGTACAACACCACACAGTTTTATACCGATGCACTTCCAAAATATAAAAGCATTGTTTACAACAATTGGAAGGAATACTTCAATGAACGCTCTAAATACAAAGGTATTTGGTACAAAACTATTCAGTGTGAGCCTCTTCGAATCCCATGGTGCAGTAATTGTAGTTTAAGTAGACAACATGTTGTAATAATGCATAGACTTAGATGTGGACACTATCCGACAAACAATTTCGCTTTCATGATGAAAAAAGTAGATTCACCGAATTGTGACGATTGCGGAACAATCGATGATGTTCAGCATTTGTTGTCGGAGTGTGTTAAAAATGTGAGAGAGCGTCGAACGCTAATGACTGCTCTGAATATAAATAAATTGGACTTAGGCATCTTTCAGAGCTTACTTAGTGAACCAACCTCTAGTTCAGCCAAATACATTTGTGATATGGCCAGTCATCGGTGATCAATGCCCTCGCAATCTAGCAATTAAACTTGTAATGGTTGTATATTTTAGTATGTGATTAGCATGTTTAGGATACGATAGGACTGGCATATCTTGTAAGATAAAAGTCCTTTAAAAATTAGATTAAAAAAAAAAAAAAAAAAAAAAAGTTTAATCTAAACAGTTTATCTAAACATCTTTGACCCTCCAAAGGTTACTGTTACCTTTTATCAGTTACCAAATAACAGTACCGTGTTATTGGAAGTAACAATAAAAGCTGCAGACGCCTGACCCTTGTCATTTTGATCGCGGCCTGCGACCACCTGGGATTTGTACCGCTCCAGGTAAAGCCCTACTATACAATATTTGTTTAACACTTGAACAGTTAATCTTCCATTTTTGGTGTTACGGCTCGAAGCGACCGTAACTTTAGGGTTAGTTTGAAGTGTAGATATGATACTTAATTTAAGGATGATGATTCTACACTTTGTTTTATGATGCCAATTGTAACTTTTATGATGATTATCGTTTATAAATACCAGCTATTTGTGCTTCCGAGCATTTCGTGTATCTACTTTATTATATACGTATCTTTTGGTCCTCTCGAACCAGTTTCGTTTGTTGTGAAGATAAAGCTTATAAAACCATTTAATTAATTACGACTTCAGACATATAGGTATGCTGCTTATGAGAAGATATGGCTTGTATCGATCTTTATTTGTTCCGTAGATTCTGGTAAGCATTAAAATCTGGTTTAATCTAAAATACTTAAATAGTTGACCGAGCGTGCGTGAAGCGTCTCTGCTTCAGCTTGGGTAAATACGGACGGACGGACATACAGACAGACAAACATGACGAATCTATAAGGGTTCCGTTTTTTTGCCATTTTGGCTACGGAACCCTAAAAATGCTTTCGTATGTATGTCCCGCTGTCCCTCTGTCCGGCTGTCCAGCTGTCCGTTTGTTTTCATCTACAGGTCGCATTAATTCTCAACCGATTCTCGTGAAATTTGGTGAGCCGATTCAATAATTATATAGATTTTTTGTTCAATTAAGTTATTTGAAATTTATGGGGATAATCATATTTCAGCCATTTTGAAAAATGTTCAAAAATGTCACAAACGCGAGGTCTAAAGAGCCATTAGTAAAGCTAGGGTTTCCTAGGATGACGGTGCCGTCATATTACGGCCGTAAATTAGCGGCGTAGAACGTTGTCTATGTAAAACAATACGGCGCGCCATTGTTAACATAGACAACGTTCTACGCCGCTAGATTACGGCCGTAATATGACGGCACCGTCATCCTAGGAAACCCTAGCTTAACCGTTTTAGATTTAGTTTAAAACGGATCAGAACGTCTATGAATTTATCAGCCAAAAAAAATAATTGGAACTAAATTGTGAAATTGTCCAAGCATATTTATTATTATTTATTATTATTAAACGGAAATAAAGCAGTTGTTCATATTTTGAATTTAACATTGTCTTTCCTCCACGCCAGGATACAATAATCCCCATAAATAAACCCTAGAAACGTCTGCCAAGCATAACTTAGCCGACTATTTAATTTGTTCCACAACTTTTCCATTTGCGCTATTATTTTTCCATGACCAACTAGAAACATTTTTCTCATAGATTCCTCGGACAGTTTTCATTTCGCTCGCATAAATCGTCTTAAGTTTGTTAAAACGGTAAAACTTGGACAGTATTAAGTGTTTATTTGGATTCGTCTGGGCGATATTCTGTTTTAGTTATTATCGATAAAATCCGTGTTCCTTTTTTACCCCATTTATCCTAAGTTTTTGTTCACTAAATAAGATTTACGTAAAAATAGCTGCAAAGTTTCAATTATTTTGAAGAGTATTTTTGTTCTTATTACTTTGCATTTTAGAAATATAACAATAGTCACATTTGTGATTACATCGTAACATTTGTATCAGAAAATAAAGATTTTACTTTTACTAGTGCGTATTCGAATATCTGAAAAAAATGTTTTAATTAAAAAACAAAAAACCGACTTCAAAAGCCTACGCTACCTCTAAAAAGCACGAAATAATATTCAAATCACTAGATACGCATTATCATTGTAATAATAAAAACACGTCTATTGAAGTCGGGTGGGGCTTTCTGAATAAAAAAAAAGAAATTTGTACTCCAGCCCCACCCGACTTCAATAGACGTGTTTTTATTATTACAATGATAATGCGTATCTAGTGATTTGAATATTATTTCTTGCTTTTTAGAGGTAGCGTAGGCTTTTGAAGTCGGTTTTTTGTTTTTAAAACATTTTTTTCTTTTTTTCTTTTTAGTGTAAGTAAGTACCTTCTGTGTTAGATAATATTATCTAGGTAGAAAAATCGGTTTGGCCAAACATGAGATAATCGTGGACAAACATGCACATGGGTCAAACTGAGAAGAGAACCTCCTCTTTTGAAGTCAGTTAAAATACCAAAACCTTCTTCTATATGTAACAAACACTTTTCTGAAAACCGCATCAAAATTGGTTCAGCTAAACGCGAGATAATCGTGGACAAATATACATACATGCTGGTCAAACTGAGAACCTTCTTTTTTTGAAGTCGGTTAAAATACTAAAACCTTCTCCTAAGTGTAACAAATACTTTTCTGAAAACCGCATCAAAATCGGTTCAGCCAAACGCGAGATAATCGCGAACAAAATATACATACAGGAGTGATGCGGCAGCACCCGAGCGGTGCGGTCGTGTGGCGAATTTAAGTGTGTGCGTAAACAACTGGGATAGTACCTGCGTCGAGCAACTCTGCGCGATCGCCGCGAAACCGTAGGCTTACGCAACAGCACAATTTGACGACCGTCGTGATCGTGATCGTAAAACAGTGTAAGATATAGTCAGCGAGTCAAGCTTTCTATGGGCGTTTTTCGTTGCTCTATCTAGCAACTAAGAACTTATACCGCGAATTTTTATTTCACTATGAATAACTGACACCGCCTGTCAAATTGGTACGCAAAGGCACATTCGCAAAGTAAAGATAACGACGAACGACCACATAGACTTTTTGTCTTTGTATCGCAAAAGTGACAATTTGGTGTCAACCAGGTGCAAATGTCAGCTTCAAACAAGTTTTGAAAATTATTATTTAAGTAAAGTTTTAATTATATGTTTGTTGTTTCAGCTCGAAAATTTATGAGAATGATTTGTGATTAAAGCGCTTACAAATGCAGAGACAGGAAAAAACAATTTATTAATAAAAAAGTATAAATTAATATAGATACAAAAGATTTATGCTCCAAAGCGGCATACCAACGTATAATTTATCAATTAAATCGCATAATCCTACGAAAAAGTGAGTTTAATAGCGCCGAAGAAGAAACTCTTGTAAAATGAATACCAAAAATCTTGTATAAGTACAATACAAGGTATTGAAGAGGTACATTGTGAAATTTTTTGAAAGAAAGTAGTTTATATCGATTAATTTTGTATTACATGAATAAAACGTTTCATTACAAATCTGTGTGGTATAATTTGCTGGGATAGTACTTAGGTATGTTATTTAGTATTGTATAAAAACATTGAGAATCCTAAATCTCAAATTTAAAAATAAAAAAGGTATGACAGCTCGGCTGCCCTAAACCAAATTATCTTAGATACCTACTTGTATCTTATTCCAGACATATTTTACAGGAGAGCTTGAGATATTCTGAACACTAAAATGTTAAAATAAGAATCGCATATTGCAGAAAGGGCATAAGTCAACTTAATGTTATAGAAACAAAAAACCGACTTCAAAAAACCTACCTATAAAAACCAAGAAATAATATTCGTGATAATAAAAATACGTCTATTGAAGTCGGGTGGGGCTGGAGTACAAATTCCTTTTTTTTATTCTAAAAGCCCCACCCGACTTCAATAGACCTATTTTTATTATTACGAATATTATTTCTTGGTTTTTATAGGTAGGTTTTTTGAAGTCGGTTTTTGTTTTTTTTAAACAATTTTTTTATTTTTTATTTTTAGTGTAGGTATCTTGTAGGTAGGGTATATTATATATGTAGAAAAATCGGCTCAGCCAAACGTAAGATAATCGCGGAGAAACATACTTAAATACGGGTCAAACTGAGAACCTCCTTTTTTAAGTCGATTAAAAAACTACACTTAAAATATCCCTCTTCCAACAAAAAAAAATTATTTTATTCAGTTCATAAACAAAGAAGTAATACGACCAATCATCGAGGTAATTCACAAAAAATCATACTATTTTCGTGCTTTTTTCAAAATTACTTGACAAGTACTGAACCGATTTCCAAATTTCAAAAAATGGGACCAACTTGGGAGTGTACCTAATGTAATAACGTTTGAAGCATTTCAATCGGTCCAGCCGTCTTCATAGAACCTCCTCCTTTTTTGGAAGTCGGTTAAAAAACAACAAAGTTTGTTTTTATAACAAAATATAAAAACAAACTTTGTTAAACGGAACGTACCATAACCATAGCCGAACTGAATCATAATACATAGGTACAGTGTGTGTTAATACAGTCCATCAAAATTTGTTATTATAAAATTAAAAAGGTTTTACTTAATTCCCTAAAGTAAATTTAAATGGACTAAGGTCCTTTCTGCAATATGCGATTATTGGTAAAAGGGCGAACGGTGACAAAATATGCCTATAATTAGTATTATAATATTATCTGTGCTATTATAGAGGTAATAAAGTTCTCTAGGTATCTATTATGTAGGTACCCATAATGTTGATAATTACTGTTTGTTAAAATTCAAAATTCCCTATTAAAACCCCCAAGTTATTAATGAATACCATACATTAAGGTGGCACCCTGAGCGAAAGTGGCGCCGCCGTGGTGAATTTTATTTCATATTATAATTCTAATACACGATTTTTATAATGTTTTACGTGGAATTTTTAGGGCCCACAGTCTAGTAATTTTAGAGGGTATGATTAACTGCTTAAACTGCTAAAAGTGGCCGTTTTTTACATATCTGCTATCTACTTCGCGAATGACTATGAGGGAATGTAGTGATACCTTCTAAAAATACTAGAACATGGGTCCTAAAGCTTCCACGTTAAACATTATTTAAATCTTTTTCTACTAATAACTTAATAAATAAAAACTTCTGAGGGCGCCATTTTCGGTGGGGTAGCCACCTTAAGGGAAAAGTACGAAATGAACTGCAAAATTCCCTAATTAATTAATAAAAACCCCCAGGTCATGAATGAATACCATACATTGAGGGAAAAATACGCAATAAGGGTCACATTTTGACGATAACTACAAGGTTTTGGATAGTGGTATTTATAATCTGTGGAATTCGTGATCTTTTACGAAATCGTTGTCAAAATTGTGCATTTGCGTAAGCACTTGCGACTGACCACTCCCACATGTTGTCTATGACGGAGGAGGCCACGAAGATTTAAGTAGACATACACGCTACGACATTTTTCAGAATCTTATGAATGTCTCTATATTTAATGTAATATGGTTCCTTTGATTTAAAACAATATTTGCATTGTTTCGGCTTAAAGATTAAAGTTTACGACAATCCATTTGGTTGTAGCTCTTTATGTCGTTGCGTGAATGGTGTGTTTTGTCTTGGCTATGTCATAACCATAGAGTTAGAGTAATCTTGTAAGTCAAAAATATAGGGTGACTATGAAAAATACGATACTTTAAATTTTAAGCGAGAATTATTTTTTATAAGAAGTATCGAATGGAAAGTTTTCCTACACATTTTAATTAAAATGTGTAAAACGACTTATATACCTATAACACTTATTTTTTCAGATTATATAGAGTATTTCGTAATTTGTTAGCTCAAAAACACTTTATAGGTATTGCGATATACTTAGTGAGAAATAAATATTGAACGCAAAGAGGAGAACATTTTTGATCTTTATGCAAATTATTCGAAAAGAAAAATAGCCGAGGACCTATTTTCAAAGACTAATAAATATAGGTACTCTGAGTGCCACTTACGTGGTTACCCTACATGAACCATAAACGAAACTATGATATTTTTTAGAACCACGCACACGGGCACTAGCATGTGAAATAACGATAGAAATAAAAAAATAACGACACTCATGTATTGTAAAGCCGTGGTCGTCGTTAACGTTGTAATGTCAAATTGACGATCACGAAACGATCGCGATGGTGCTGTTGCGTAAGCCTGCCGGTTTGTTATCGGGCGGCACACGGGCGCTCCCGCAGACAGCCGTCTGAATGCATTGCAGTTTTTTACTACTTAAAACATGAGCGATAGAAGCGCGACGCCTACTATACCCACCGAGACAATCGAAGAGGGAATGAGGACGCCAAGCCCAAGCGTATATCTAAACGCACACTTAATTAACAGCTCCGAAAGTCACGAAAAAATGCCAGAATACACAAAAACAGTAGCAAAAGAGATTGAATTATCTAATAGACCAGTTAAAAGAACGAGAGAAGAGGAAGATGGAGATTGGATAGAGGTTAAAAAAGAGAAAAAGATAAAAAATTTAGAAAAAATTGAATTATATATATCATGCAAAGAAAAATTACCAAAACAATTTGCTTTTGCAAAACTTCTAAAAGAACTTGGTATAACAGACATAATTAGAGTAAAGTATTTAAATCCTTATAAAATTAGAATAGAATTTGAAAATGAGATGTGTATGGACAAGATGATTTCAAGTCAAAAATTAATAGATAATGGATGGATTTTCCAAAAATCTTTGCAAGTTATGTATACATACGGTACCATTAGAAACGTGGATTTAGATATGTCTGAGGAAGATATCAAGAAAAATATTAAATGTGATAACCGCGCAGTTCTTGCAAATATATTTCGACTGCGTAAACGGGACGACAAAGGGGAATGGATTCCTAGCGAGACAGTGAGAATAGGTTTTAAAGGTTCGTTTCTCCCATCTTATATATTGGTAGACGAGTTACGTATTAAAGTGGATCCCTACGTGTTTCCCGTATCCCAGTGTTCCAAATGTTGGCGGCTAGGTCATACCCGGAATAGGTGTCCGTCAGATAAAACAGTATGCCCGAAATGTACTGGTCATCACGAGAATTGTGATACAAAAATATACATTTGTATAAATTGTCAGGGTGACCATATGGCACTAAACAAGTCCGCTTGCCCGGAGTACCAAAAAGAAAAGAGACTGAGGGAGATAATGTCTGAGTTCAACTGCACATACCGAAAAGCTCGCACAATGCTGGTATTAAAGTCTCCCAGTGAAAAAGAAAACGAAACGGAACGGAAACAACAATTCGACTTTGGGGAATCATCGATTTTGGATTGTGCGACAGATGGGACAAACAGATTCTCACCTTTATTAAACTTCAAAAAAATAAACCCACATAACAGTCAAAAAACCTACGCTAATGTTGTAAAATTTCAAGCAGAAGTTCACCCGGAAAAAGGACGGAACAAACCAAATGCTACCTCTACACCTAATAAAAGACAACATTACATAGACAACACGACCGTATCTCCATCCTCGCAGTCACAAAAAAACACTGAAAACAGCTTTCTAATTCCTCAAGAGACGAAGAACCACTTCAACAACAAAGATAATCCAAGTTCAGACTGTAAAAAAGATATCACTTTTGGAGAATTATTGTCACGCATGAAAGAAATTATATTTTTGAAAAGTGATACAATACAACAAAAAATTAAAAGTTTAATTAAGTGCTGTGTGGAATGGTTAATTTTAATTACGGTGGAAAATATATCGGACTGGCCATTTTTAACATATTTATTAGAATACATTAATGGATAAGGTTAATAACAGAGACATTAATTTTAACATATTGCTATGGAATGCTCAAAGTTTACGACCAAAAAAAACTTGTTTTGAAAATGTTTTGGTTCAAGAGAAAATCCACATTGCTGCCGTGTGTGAAACTTGGTTGGAGCCGGGTTCAAGCCTAAAGATTCAAAATTACAACATCTTCAGACGCGACCGGGACGATTCTTATGGTGGATTGGCGGTATGTGTACATAAATCAGTTAAATCGCAAATGGTTGACTCCCATCATAATAATTCGGCTATACAAATAATACATATTAAAATCTTTAATTGTTTTGATATTACGAATATTATAGCGGTTTATTGCCCTACAGCCCGTACTACTGTCCAAGATTGGGCTGATATTTTCTCACTTGCTCGTGAAAAAACAGTAATTATAGGCGATTTTAACGGCCACCATACGACCTGGTCCTATAAGGATGATCAAAGGGGAAGACAGATATACGATGCGTTAGTAGAATCAAATTATATCACATTGAATGATGGCACTCCAACTAGGGTTAAGCTGGTGAATGGTGTATTGCAAGAAACCTCCCCAGATATTACTCTAGCTTCGTCGGATATTGCAACTAATTTTAATTATAAAGTGACTCAAGAAATGTTAGGCAGTGACCACAGAATTATTATAAGTTCAAAAACGATATCACCGACTTTTACTGCAACCAAAAAACGAAACTTTAAAAAGGCTGATTTCCAATCATATAAAGAATTGCTCCAGCAACTTTTTGAAAACTTCCAATTTACGGATGACCTCCAAAAATGTTATGACACATTCGTGGAACTGATTAATGATTCAGCCGAGCTTTATATTCCTTACTCAATTATAAACAACAACCCTGATAGTAAGTTCACAAGAAAACCTTATTGGAATCCAAAATTATCACATACAGTTGCAAAACGACGTATAGCACTTGCTAGCTTCCGGAAAAATCCTTCTCCTAATAATTTAGATCGGTTAAACGACAAAATACTATGTGCTAGAAAATCTATTCAGGATGCTAAAAATAAAAGTTTTCAAAAGTTCTGTACTTCTGTGGATCAAACTACTAACGCTAATGAGTTGTGGCGAAAAATGAGATGGTTGAAAGGCCGAAACTCGTGTAACAATCAACACATCGATCAAGAAACAGCGCTTTCAATGCTTAATACCCTGTCCTCAGAATATGACGAGCAAATTTGCCCTGTCTTATCCTCGACCAATACCAGACTTGATCAACCTATATCCATTTCAGAGTTGGAATGCTGTATCCCCAAAAAGAACACTGCCCCAGGATCAGACGATATCACTTATGCAATGATTAAGCACTTACCTAAGAACGCTAAATTAATTCTCACCCAAATCTATGATAAATTTTATGAACATAGTTTTGTCCCCATGCAATGGAGAAATATTACTATTCTTCCCATCCCTAAAGTTGGATCAAATCAGATTAACGTTTCAAACTTAAGGCCGATTGCTTTGATGTCTTGTCTGTGTAAAATTTTCCATATCATACTGAATAAAAGACTTGAGTGGTATTGTGAGAAAAATAAAGCTTTCTCGGACAGCACGACGGGATTTAGGAAGGGTAAATCATGTTACGACAATTTAAGCATTTTGAGCAATCATATTGTTACTGGATTTTCCGAGAATAAATTAACTGTAGCATGTTTCTTGGACATCCGAAACGCTTATAATAATGTTGACATCAAATCGCTAATAACAGCTTTAGATGAACTAGAAGTTAGCCCTAAGTTAAGTTTATATTTATGGAATTTTCTACACTACAGAATTCTTAAAATCAAATGTGACAATCAGGATTTGGTCCGAAACACCAATAGGGGCTTGGCGCAAGGCGACCCGATCTCACCCTTGCTTTTTAATATTATCACTAGACACATATGCAAAGCTTTAATAGATATAAACGTCTCGCAATATGCAGACGATTTTGTGATTTTTAAGTCATGCAATAACTTAACCGAAGGCGTGCAATCTCTACAATCAGCTATAGACATAATATGTGTATTGCTAGAAAAAATAGGGCTCGATATTTCTCCCACAAAAACAAAAATATGCTTGTTTCAAAGAGGATTTCGGAAAATAATGGAACCAATACAAATAACATGCAAAGGCACTGTACTCGAAGTTGTCGATTGTGTTAAATACTTAGGTTTATGGTTGGATAGCCGATTAAAATGGACAAAACATCTAAACGAGCTTAAAGAAAAAGTAATGAAAATTATAAATGTTTTTAAAATATTAAAAGGTCCAGGATGGGGTCTCCATCCAACTCATTTAAGACGTTTGTACATTTCTTTGATTCGTAGTAGATTGGATTATGGCTGCTTTTTGTACGAAAGTAGTTGCGTAACTTCACTCAATAAAATAGATGTCCTACAAAATCAATGCCTGAGAGTAATTGGAGGCTATATAAGATCTACCCCTATCCACGTCATGGAACGAGAACTATGTATTCCGCCACTGGCTGTGAGACGATACTACTTGGCAGCCAAATACTGGTTAAAATGTAAATCATTTCTTGAAAACGAACTAATTGGTATATTAGATCGCCTTTCAGAACTGTGTCAGGGGCGTTATTGGAGCAACAAGAAACTGCCTTTACTTATCGTAGTACACCGACTTCTTAGCGACTATACAATACATCAAAGTATACAGTTGGAGATGTTTGATTTTGACACATGGGTTAGCGGTGTGGATGTTCTCGATAAAATTGAACCTCAAATAGAGACTATAAAAAAATGTAAAATCCATTATAGTAAAAACAAAATAAGGGAAATATGTAACCAAGATATTCTTAAAAAGTATTCCACATACTACAAAATCTACACTGATGGCTCTAAGGATAATGTTGACGTTGGGGCGGCTTTCTATGACCCTCAGTTGGCTGTAAATTGTAAGTTCAAAATCAATTCAAAAGTTTCCATAATGTACGCCGAATTGATTAGTATTTTAGAGGCTCTGTCGTATGTCAAATCTATAGACCAATTACACGTCGTTATACTGTCTGACTCTAAAACGGCGCTGCAACACATAGCTCGATGTGCCTCGAATGGTCGAGGTACACCGATAGCTTATTCTATTTTGGAATTGATTTTGGACTTATCACAAAAAGGTACAAAAATAGTGTTACAGTGGATTCCAGCTCATGTTGGCATTCTCGGTAATGAGCAAGCAGATATGTATGCAAAAGAAGCTGCAGCCGAAGGGATTCCGGTTGATTGGCTACCTCTAGCTTCGGATTTATTGCAAATTGTCAGAGAACATTGTACTATGCAATGGAAAGAATATTTTGACGAAAGGTCTCGTACCAGAGGAATATGGTATAACACCATACAACCGGGAATGAGTAAATTGCCATGGTTCGAGGATGCCAATATGAGTGGGAGCGATATTGTCACAGCTCTCAGACTTCGTTCCGGACACATGCCATTAAATAAGTTTGCACATCTCATGAGAATAAGTACGTCCCCTAATTGCACCGAATGTGATGTTGTAGAAGATGTGTACCACATTGTGATGGAGTGTGTCCGTAATGAAGCTGAAAGATTACAGTTCTTCATGACCAATCAATTTAATGGTGAAGTTGGGTTCTGTAACAGCATTCTAGCGGAGCCGTGCTCTGAAAATGCTGTCAGACTGTATAGGTTGGTGAGGGTAGCCCTCAACCGCAGACGTTAGTAACTAGCTAGTCTAATAATTGATTTGTTTGTGGTCTTCTAATTTTTGCTAGAACTATGAGGGTGGCATTTCCATGAGGATAAAACCCTCCTTAACCCGGCGAGCATGAGGTGAAAAAAGTTACACCTAGCATGTGGTGGGGTTTGCCATACCCCAACATATAATTACCTATAAATGCCAATTTATTAAACCAAGACTTAAGAATTTATTCGTATTTTGAAATATGGTTTATATTTAGTGTATAAAATAAAAAACAGTGTATATTTATATACTTTATTGTATTATTTATCAGAAATACTAAAATATAACATTTACAAAAAAACAAAAAAAGGAACTTCTGAAAAAGGAACTAAAATCAACTAATTCTTTAATAAAAATATAAAATCAACTTTAAAAACTTAAGGAATATAAGATTCTCAATAACATATTTTTTTTAAAGAATTAGTTGATTTTAGTTTTAGTATTTTTGATAAATAATACAATAAAAGTTTATAAATATACACTGTTTTTTATTTTATACACTAAATATAAACCATATTTCAAAATACAAATAAATTCTTAAGTATTGGTTTAATAAATTGGCATTTATAGGTAGATATATGTTAAAACTAACACGGAGCATGTGGCGGGGTATGACGCACCCCACGAACGTTTACACGCGTGTAGCTCCTGCGCCGGTTGACGCGACACTGCGGTCACGCCACTCTCCCCTCGCGGAGTACATTGGCTCCAGCTACTCGAAGCAACAAACCAATTGAGGGGCAAATTTGATAAATACACGACTTCGCGCAAATCATGGGCATGTCACACCCTACCTCAAGCTCGCCGGGTTAAATAATAAATGAATAAAAAAAAAAAAAATATACATACAGGTCAAAGTCCTTTTTTTTAAGTCTGTTAAAAATCATGTGTTTATTTTTGTATTTATTTTTGTATTTCAGATGCGTGAAGAATATACTTACAATACTTTTTATTCATTTATTTTATTTGTATTTTGTTTCTAGTGAACCTTGTATCACCTTAATTTATTACGATTATCAATTTTTCTTTGAGAATTTTAGAATACCTATTGAGAACCAGCGCCATATATTGAATTAGTTAGTTGGTTAATAACAAAGCTGTTATATCTTTCAGGAAAACCTCTATTTGCTAAACCTCTTCAAAAGTTAGCTATCAAATCTAATCTGAAACGGGGATTCCCATACAAAATTGCCAATATTGAATTTTCAATTATTTAGCTATTCTTTTGGGGTTTTCCAATTTTTTTATTTCTAAACCACCCCGGTACTTTAGCAAACAAAACAGAAAAATAATAATTTCAGTTGGTAAAGCCGTTTTTGCAATTTATTTATATTTATAAGAAGATTGTTATGTCTGCAAATAGATGACGCACTCACATAAAATGAATTACTTTATATTTTGAAATATATTTGATATTATTTTTTGTATGAAACAGTTGACTTTTTTTCCGATTTCAGAGTTGGTCCCGTAGACTTGTACTATTATGTATTCTGTGCCCGTAGTAAAAGTTTGATGGTCCCTATCTACCATAGTCGGCATTAAGGGTTATTTTGTAACACGTTGTACAACTATTGTGAAATTATAAATATTTTTTTATTTTACGCAAACGAAGCAACGTTTAAAAAGGTACAGTGTAATCGCGGCTTAAGGACAGCCGGGTAGAATAGCATTACGCAAATCACCGGCCATTTACAATTTTTACCTCAGTTTCTGCAAACACAGTCACAATAAGACATTCCACGGGACACGGTGGGTAATGTTGTTATTTGTTTTTTTTTTAATACAACCCTGCTGTTCGGTTTGACAGATTTTGTTTGAAACATAATCCGGGATTAAAGTCCATCTAAAGAAAAACTGCGAAAGTTGGTTAATGCGCCAGTGACCTTCAATAGCCTAGCAGGCCCTACCCTATAGCCTAGCTCTAGCCGCGCTCATTGACCAATCAGCAGCGTGTATTTTGTGCCTTGGAGTTCGATTTATGAAATGGAGTTTCGAGGTGTACCTTACCTAGATATATTTTATTGTGAAACTCATAGGCATCAGAGGAGATAATTAAAGACATTTAATTGCCGCTTATTTTAAACGTTTGGTTACCATAAAAAAATATTCTACACTATAGAGATAATATTTTAATTACCATTATAATAATAATAATAATATTTCAGACTTTTATGATATGATAGATAATATGAAAAAAGAGCTTATAAAAACTACTTTGGACTAAAACAAGAACTTGGTTTGTAGATGGTGTTATCATTTGTAATTTTGTGGGTTAAAATATTATTGCACAATACAGCTCAATTAATGTAGCGGTTAAGCCTGCTGTACACAATTTCGTATAGCGTCTAATCCGATCCAGCTCTTATTCGGGATCGTCGAATACGGCGGCAAATTCTCTGGCCATAAACACATTCCATCATTAGAGCTGTCGGGCTATTAATAATTTTCATTGGTAACTACGATGTATAAACTCCCCTTTAGTCTAAAACGATTTTACCTCTATATAGTCATACTAGCTTCCGCCCGCGACTTCGTCCGCGTGGACATTCGATAAAATCCTCATGTTTTA
The DNA here is from genome assembly GCA_950108535.1 of Agriphila straminella. Taxonomy (NCBI): domain Eukaryota; kingdom Metazoa; phylum Arthropoda; class Insecta; order Lepidoptera; family Crambidae; genus Agriphila; species Agriphila straminella. The sequence goes on along the minus strand of OX467306.1, from coordinate 2,779,304 downwards.
ATTTCATTAAATTCTGATCAGCCGTTTTTACGTGATTAGGCGGGTTCCCACCAGCGCGCTGCCTCGCGAGGCAGTACGTTTGCCGCACGGGGCTTGCACGAAGCTGCTCGCTAGATGGGGACCCGCCTAATCACGTAATAATTTTCAATGGTCAGCCTAATCACAAAATTTGAAGGTCCTAGCTTTAAAACTGAGGGACTTTCATACAAACTTTGGACCCCCGTTTTACCCCCTTGGGGGGTGAGTTTTAATAAATCCTTTCTTAGTGCACCCCTGGATCTCATAATGAACCTATGTGCAAAATTTCAAGTCTCTAGTTTCAGCGGTTTGGGCTGTGCGTTGATATCTCACTCAGTCAGTCAGTCAGTCAGGACTTTGAATTTTATATATATAGATATTGCCGCTTTGTTAGATAAGATAGATAAGTAATGCTTCTAAGTAGACAGGCTGTAGACAGAAAAAAAAAAAATTTTTTTGCAGTGCGTTATCCTAGTTTGTGCAATAGAAATGCTCGGCAGTTATTAGGTGAATTATGAATTAGTGATAAATATTTAAATAATAATTAAACAGCTTATTAGTTGCACAGCTATTTAATTCAAACGTTGATTTAGGCAGTTCATGTAGATGGATGAATTCATTATGTGGGCATCAGGCAAGTAGTTTATCATCCTGGCTTAAGACCTGCCACGATTTTCATTTCAACATGAAATCCTGTACCGCTTAATGTTATTCAAATGTTCAGGCGAAATGAAAAGACAAGTAAATGGTATGTTATATGTTTTAGCTCGCCCTTTTTAAGTGCTGTTTAATAAAATGGTGGCTTACTGTTTTTAAAAACGTCTGGTACGGGTGGTAGGAAAATATAGACGATTCAAAAGTACTTAATAATTAAGTTTATTTGAATAAAGCTTATTTCACTTTCACTTTCACAATTATTAAAAATATTTATTTACTTAAATAGAAGAAGGTGACAACTTTTTTTCGAAATGAAAAAGTGTTTTGACGAAATGAAAATACAGTTAATAAACAGAATATTTTTTTCGAATAAAATGGTGATTACTGTTTACTACTACCTATGAATAAATAATTAATTAAAATAGACTCCCACGAAAATTTTCTTCGAATTGAAACAGTGTTAAGGCAGCACGCCATGATTTTTAATTAATATTCAATTTGGTTCGTGACTACCTACGGTCTCCGTTAAAGAAGCATAAATGTTAGAGATGGAAATAACAAATTGGTAACAACGTATTTTTTATAAGCTATGAAAAGTAACTAAAATGTTATCATGAATGATATTGTGGTAATTTGATTAACATTCTGTGTAGGAGTCATCGGGAATCAGTGAATTTTATGTAATAGGTAATGTAATTCTAATTTTAATGAAACTTTAAATATTTAGAAAAGGGTTTTAATAAAACTTTTGTGGAATTTTTAGGGTCCATAGTCTAGTATTTTTAAATAGTATTATTGCATTCCCTCGTAGTAACTGCTAGAAGTAGATAGCGAATCTGTTAAAAGTGGCCGTTTTTGACACATTTGCTATCTACTTCTACGAATGACTACGAGGGAATGTAGAGATACAATCATAATCATAATCATAATCATTTATTTGCATTAAATAGGGTATTTTACAATAAAGTTGGTCGTCATTTGTTAAGTGCTTACCTATGTAGCCATATGAGATAGCATGCAAATATTATAGAATTTTCATTATTGATTTAACAAAGTATAGTATTTTTATTTATATGATTAATTAAAAAGAAACAGCCAGTTTGTATAATTATTCAATGTCAATACTCTTTTTTTGATTTAAATTCAACTAAGCCGTGCATAGACTACAACAAGACTCCTTATGTTTCAAAAACTCATCGATGGAATAGAATGTGTGTTCTAGCAAACACCTACGCAAAATATTTGACGCTGGGCCTTAAAATTCCACGTAGGTAAAGTTTTATTGAAATCATTTTCTATTAACAGCTTATTAAATAAAAACCTCTGAGGGCGCCAGTTTCAGGAAAAATATTTTCAGCCCAATCATTTGTCTACAGCAATTTATACTAAACTCGATAGCGACTGTAGTAAGCAATTTTAAATTCAATTTCGCACAGCGCCTCTGGCGGTAACTACACTAAACTAGAAGTTGTCATACAAAATGTTAAAGTCGCTATTGAGTATAGTAAGCGTAACCCGATCAGGCCAAAATGGCAAACCAATCCCAATTCATGATGTCACACGAACATCGATATCTTCCAAATAACTTAGGTTTGCCGAAGTAGAATACGTACAATATGAAATTCTTTACGTTTGTACGTACTTCATTCGATTTATCTGTTTTAATTTGAAGTCCAGCAGACCCACCGAGTTCAGAAAGTTAGCCGGTAGGGCCTCTGAAAAAGGAGTAGGTACTAGCAGCAAAATATAATATGACGTATTGCACTTCGATTTGCTGCTATTCAGGTGCACCTCTCGTTTTTGGTATCGGTACCGTAGACAAGACAAAAGAAATGAGCTGATGATAGAGAGAAAGTGCAATAGAAAAGGTATTCTTAAAAATACCATAATTGTACGTTTCAGTGTCGAAACATTTGTCCATCGGCCATTTTTAATGTCCCCATTGCTGGGGCACAGGCCTTCCTTATGGGTGGATAAGGAGGACGGGTCATAACCCACCACTTGGGTGCGCCACCACACCCCAATGCGGATTGGTGTGTGTTAACGAAAATGCAGCCGGGAACAACAGCTTAACGTGCCTTCCGAAGCACGGAGGAGCTCGGGATGATAAATTTTTGGTCCCATGACCGACCCTTGCGAACGATGCTTAACCTCCGCAATCGCTGAGCCAGGCGCATAAACCACTGCGCCACCGAGCTCTAACACATCGAAACATTTTTTTCATAACAAATACTTGTTCTTTTGGAAGTGTAGTAACGCCATTCACTTAAATCTACTGCTGAGCTGTCAATGGGTGTGCCACGTCATTTACCATAGACTTAGAAAAATTTTCGCTGCGCTCAAGAAGACCAACAAAGCGTGGAAAAGAGAAGTTAACATTATACGGAAACGGTCTATGAAAAAAAGAGACAAAGGATCAAGTGACAATGTGCCAACTTTTTTTACAGTAAGAGCCCCTAGCGTCCCGCCTAGCAAAAGGGCAATCACAATTTCTTAAAAATATTTGGTAATCTTGATTAGAATTTTAAATAAGGGTATCGTGGAGCTATGGTGTCTTGTTCTGTTAGTGATTGTGATGTGACAAAAAGAAACAATCCAAGTAATCACACTTTTCACAGGTAAATAATATTTCGCTACATTTATTCGTTTATCGAGGAAGAAAACAGTATGGAACATAGTTTATTAATTTCCTTTGCCATAATATAGTCATATTTTATGTATGTAAGTCATATTTTACGTATCTCATATAAAATGTATACATTCGTTTTTCGGATCACCTGTTTATTGACATTGTTGTTCTTTGACATTCTATTTCTATGTCATTTACCGAGTTTTTGAGAATATTTAGAGAATAAATAGAACAAGGAACAAACTTCACAATTTCCCCTGAACTATAAATTAATGTCAAAGCTATATTTAGTACCGATCGATTTTCACTTGAAAGACGTTCGAACTAATAGAAAATATAATAAGGGATTGTCCTTTCCCATGAGGATTCTCGTCACGTCGCCGCAGCCACAGTGCCGCTGACGGCTCTAATGAAGCAGACTCAACCCTTTAATGGGCCCACGATGTGAATAATAACTTCAAAGGCAACACAAGGGTTGAATAATAAACAAAAAAAAACTCATAACTTTCGTTGTTTTAATTTGCTTCATAATTAGGTTAGGGTAGTTTTTGTGGGTGTGCTCTTTGATTAATGGTGTTATGTGATTGTTGGATTTGGATCTTTATTTCTTCGTACTTTAAATGTTTGCTACAATGCATTTATTTGTCAATCTTTAGACTAGAAAAGAGGCAAATAGGAGTAATTTCTATAGCTTTAAATATTGTGTTTCTGTTTGTCTCCAGTTTAAATTGTAAAAAAACCGGCCAAGTGTGAGTTGGACTCGCGCACGAAGGGTTCCGTACCAAAAACGACAAAAAAACGTTACGTTTGTTGTATGGAGCCCCACTCAAATAATTATTTTATTCTGTTTTGATTATTTATTGTTATAGCGGCAACAGAAATACATCATCTGTGAAAATTTCAACTGTCTAGCTATCCCGGTTCATGAGATACAGCCTGGTGACAGACAGACAGACGGACAGCGGAGCCTTAGTATTAGGGTCCCGTTTTTACTCTTTGGGTACGGAACCCTAAAAAAACAGATAAATCTAGACGAATAGAAATCGCGATTTATCTTGATACTCGTGAAGTAAGCAAAATGATTAATTACTGCCTACATACCCTAATTGCGTTTACTTTCTTGACACTAATCCTTATAGCTTTGATCATTATTATAAAGATATAATCCTCCCAAAGTCCATTTTTTACCATAAAAAACAGACTCTTATTTCGTAAAACAGGTAAGAAATATTAATAAGAAATAATAATTAAGTTGACAATTCTCTTAATAATTAAGAGAATTGTCAACCACGTGGTCTCCATACAAACGGCGATAACGTTTCCCAACCTCTAAACCTTAACCTACAGTAATTAACTTTTGGTATTTTTTTGAAATGCCTAAATACTAGGGCTGTACGTTTTTATTTTTTAAACATCTATAATAGATATCGAAATATTTGCATTTTAGTGATTTCATACAAAACACAGAAGTGCCAATATTTTCAAAACTACAATGAATATTTTAAAAATCAAAACGTACAGCCCTAGTTTTTAGGCATTTCAAAAACATACCAAAAATTCATTGCTGTAGGTTAAGGTTTAGAGGGTGGGAAACGTTATCGCCGTTTGTATGGAGACCACGTGGTTGACAATCCCCTTAAGAGGGAAGTAAGATTTTTTGACAGAGAAACACTGGCGGGCTCATAATGAAAAGCAACAAAATGAACGCTTCAGTCGATTATGAATCTTCTGTGTAATTATCCGATGATGTATGTATTATCTTTCAGCTGTTAAAAGGACCAGTCTAAGGCATATGATATTTAATTATATCTCTTATATAAAAGTGAAGGGGTGACTGACAGACCAGCCCAAACCACTGAACCTAGAGACTTGAAATTTTGTACATGGATACTTTATACAGTGTAAACACTCACTAAGAAGAGATTTTTAGAAATTCCACCCCTAAAGGGTTGAAATGGGGTACAAAGTTTGTATAAAAAAATATATAAATAGACATTTCAACTTGAAACTTCGAAGGAGTACTTCTAAAAACAAATAAGCAAACACGTGTTTCGTGGTTTTCCAAAACTTTACCTTTTCACTCCATTTACCCCCTGTAAATGGAGTAAAAAACCCAACATCGATATGCATGGGTGTCGTTATCGAGGTTTTATGGGATGTTGATTACGAAAATGGCATTTATTTTTAAGTGGTAGATATTATTCAACCCCTAAAGGGGTCAAATGGGGTTCAAACTTTGCATGGAGAAATATAAAACATTACGACTTGAAACTTTCTAAGGCATATGATATTTAATTATATGTATAATAATTTGGTAGGTTGGACGGTAGCCAAATATTTTGTATAAGACATCTTATTTATGAGAAAGTTTTAAGTTCTGTGAAGTTAAGTAAACAAATCGAAACAACGGAAAGATAATCACCCAGTTGGTACAAGAGGGCAATCTGCCCCTTTGAAAGTCCATGTTTATTTATTTTTTTATGTTAATAACTTGGAAACTGAAACAATAAACAGAAAAAAATTGTTTTCAACACACTTGTTCGTAAAGTGAGCCCTAATACATCGCTTTTAGGGCCATAAACCGAGCTTTAACAAACGCGTGCAATAATATATAAAACACTAGTACGTAATAGAATTAAGGCGAGGCCAGTTCACGAAATTTACTCTTTCACTATGTCTTTAGAATAAGGTTGAATATTGCATAACTTTAATTGACGCTTCGTCAGAAATTTGACGAATTTTAGTACATTTTTATTGATTTCTGAAATACTGGATCATTTATTAAAAATGTACTCGGTTATTGTATTAGATCGATTAAAAAGCTATCCTTTTTGCATAAAAAATCATATCACTGTCTTTGAAAATTACGAAATCTGACGATTTGAAATTTAGTTTTATAAGTTTTTATGGTGTTATTCAGGATTTTTTTACAGAGTTACCATGCCATTTTTCAATATTCTGTTCGGTTAATTTGCTTCTTTGTTTCTTTTTCAGTCTACAGTAATTTTTGTGAAGTAGAATTTTACATTAGTTCTTCACATTGGAAGTTCAAAAATCAGACTATTCATCAGATCGTGAACTGGCCTCGCCTTAACCCTACAAAGTTAAATTAGTACCTTACTGCAAGTTCTATGCGAGTAAACAGAGCTTTTCCAATTTAACCGGGTAATACAGTTATGTTTTAGTAACAACAAAGAGGTTTTATACGGCTGAAAATTCATATACATTTATGGAATAAATAAATGTGTACGTCCTTAATTAAGTCAAACAAATATTTATTATTATCAAATTATTCATAATTCACAATATTTTGTTATAAAATATTATATTTTTTTCATTTTATCACTTAAAATTATAATTTTGAAGTAGGCTGTATGCTCAATCACCCCTTTGTTCGCCAAATATTCTTGAGTTGGGCGTGTGAAAAAAACAAAAAAAAACCTTCGCGCCTTTTCCCTTATTTATCATATTTTATTTTTGTCATATTTGTTGCTGTGTGGTAAATTTTTTTTTTCCTCGCAAATGTGTTGAAAAACGTCCTATGAAACTCGTGAGCTCTTGCTTATGCTAACTTGTCTCATAATGTACTATTATGATACTTGGTTGGTAAGGAGGTTTTTAAAACGTTGCCGAGTTGACATTTTATAATAATCGAGTTCACGAGTTTCACAAGTAATAATCTTTACGAGTTTTAAAAAACCTTAACAACCGAGTACCATCGACGTTTTTCAATACATTTGCGAGAAACAGAAATTGTAAATAGAAATAAAAAAAACGTTAATAAAAACGCACAGCGTGCGGTAAAATCAACTTACCGAATGCTGTACTGTCATCGAAAGCACACATTTTCGAGCAACTCTATTGAAAAACACTTTTATGATTTTCTCGCACGCACACATAAACATTTCGTAAGGTATTCTCAGGCCAAACTTGTTACTTGGCCACAGACTTGGATTAGCTTTATATTTAAAGAATTCATTTTCCATACCTACTAACATTTTCTCAACTTTACTTTATTTAAGAACAATAAATGCTAATGTTTTAAAACTTGTACAAATATTTTACACTCAACTCTAAGTTCAAGAAAAGGAGTCACTTAATTAGCTACTCTTTTAACGTTATGGCACAGTTTTATTGTAAAATTTTATTATAATATTTTATTGTAAAACTGTGGTTGTGGAATAAAAATTAGAAATTTGAATATACTTATTGCTGAAAGTTGACTGTCATGATCATAATTCGATATAACAAGCAACTCAAGCATAGAAGATGTGAGAGTCTCTGTGTGTGAAAAAAAATGCCAATTTCACACTTTAACCCCTTATTTTGTAGAAGCTGTGTGTTTAAATATTGGAGAATAAAGAATAAAGTTATGTCTACATTTAAATCTATAAATAACCGAATAATCACAAGATCTCCTTCAAAGTTTGGGCGTGAAGTCGACTTCATTTGGCATTTTGTAAGAAACCCAAATCTAATAAGCCTTCCCTTTGATCCCGACACAAATACGGATGGAGTTACATAATTTTCATTTGAAATTTTATCTCTCAATTACGTGAAAAACGTAGGAAAGGCATTATTAACGCGGACCGAGAGCAGATTCTTCGACTCTGAACTTTGATAAAATAAAATTTTTACTCAGAAATTTTTTCTTCCAAAATTTGAAAAGATACCGAACAGCTAGAGAAAGTCTTTTTAGCGGAATGTTTCCTCGTTTTTTATTTGAACTTCGAATTAATTAAACTTTGACTTCTTTATTAAGTTATTTGTTTAATTTTAATTTGAATAGCGAGGATGGATTCAGTCTATTTAATATTACTCTGGTAACTTATTGACATCAGTAACGTAGCACTATTGACTAAATTATTTATGTTGCACTTTGGCTCAAGTTAGTTGCCTGATGAATACTTAATTATGTCTGTTAAATAGTAAATAATCCTCCCGTCCGAGTTAAAAAGTACTATGTGGATTTTTAAAATGATTATTTAGTTTGGACATTATCCAAAAGAAACATACATACGTACGTCGTCGTAACGTAATGAATCGAAAGAACATCTATCATCATTTTAAGTCAATAAAAATGGATTTTTCATTTCTTTCGGCTTATGTAGTCACAGTGTAGCCTAATTCTATTGAAATATTTGGAAAGTGTGCTTTAGTTATGCGATCCATACGTATATATATATATATATATAGATCCTGATGTAGGATCGACTTGACCAGGGTCTGGTGGGGTCATAATTTAACGCGGTTACCCTCCGGAGCGGTTAGGGTGTTTTTTATTGCCTCGGCACATTTCTTTTGTCACAATGTCAGAATATTATTTTATTCTTAATGTTCATTTAGAAAACGGTAATACGAGAAAAACTTATTTCTATTAATAGGTATATAGTAGTAACTGCCTCAATTGACGAAGTCTTAATTGAATCAAAAATGGGGTTGAGTGCAATTTAGAAAACTAAACTTTTGTATTACTTTCTGGTTTTTTTTTACAGAAAAAATGCCATAGCTATTTACTTTTGTATCGGAGCAATGTATGTGATACTTAACTGATTGCCTGTTTCCTAACATTTGACCCTTACTATAAAAGCACCAAAACGATGAACAGAACAATCCTATTAGCTCATTGCACGGTCGCCACATTCGACAATATTATTATCCAACATTTGGGATCTACGCAATCCATTAATTTTACATTTTGTAATAACGCTCGAATATTGTACTCATTTTTATTATTGATGATTTCAGAAAGCATAAAAATAGGAAAATAGGCCATTTCCTGTTATTTTCAACCCACATAGCTTAGAATAATAACAACTAGAACGATAGTTCTCTACAAAGCGCACAGTCAAAAGTGAGGCAACTAAAACAGCCAAAATGCCCCGTTTTTTATTATTTTTTTTATTCCATTATTACCTAATCATACCGAATAGGTACAAAACTGTTTAAATTTTCCTACATTTATTAGATTAGTTACTATATTATTGGATTTTAGTTACGATTAGGTAACGTATTGTAGTGGCTCAAACCCTGATTTGTATATGTGATCGTCTAGTTATAATGTTTTCTATGTATTTGGTGGTCTTGGTGAAAGTCAATGTTACTGGCATCTAAGTGATCTGCGAATCGTGTTTATGTTTGTACTATTTAGTAGCTGCGTGTGAATAGAACGGAGGCTCATCGAGATAAATCCATCATTCCGCAGGCCTATGGTTTTAAATAACATTGCGAAGCTTGTTAATATTAAAATGCAAATTGTTTTAATCTGATCGCGACTTTCGCCTCTCCTCTACTCTAATTACCTAAGCTATAACCAAAAGATGTCTGCTCACGAGGTGGATTACTCTCTGGTCGTTTAGTAGCGCCTACAAAACCTTCTAGGAAAAACCCTTCTGAGGTTTATTATTTGGGGAACGTCAGCCATCTTTGTTACGCTGCGAAGCGTTTGTCAGACATCTCCAGGATGTGGACATTTATTTACTTTACTTTATAAGGTGTTCGCTAGACACCTTTCCCCATAATACCATGGTAAACTTTATTTATTCGTACTTGTATTAATTAAGAAAGTTCGATTTGGCCAAATCGGGCGATGGCTGAACGCTATGAAAGTGCAAATGTGACGACGACCCAGAAATGCTTCTACCCGTTCACTGGATCCACACGCAGATAGCCTTTAGGCTCAATAAGGCTGAGCTCGCGAGTACCGGCCAAAGCATCCCGTTCAGTCAAGTCTAAGAGAATAATCTCTTATAGTCAAGAGCTCTCATTCGATTAAAGTCAGTGGGTGGAATGCCTAGCTCGCAGCCTCAAGCGGTCAAACACCCCAGGATCTAAACATCCTGTGCAAGTTCTATTTCATCACAGATCACCTAGTATACCTATCCCTATTTCCTATCCTAAATACAAGTCTATAAGTGCACCTAACAATGTCTATGTCCTGTGTAGAGGCAAAATGTACTTACACATTATACCTATTCAACACTAATACATTATACTTCCTTCTGCTCAGCTCCTGTTGTGCCTCTCGTCCAAATTCAGCAACTAGACTCCTTTACTAACACGTTTAAATAAACTACCTATACACAAGTAACCTCAACGGTTTGAATGTAGTCTCTCCCTTAAGGTCTTTAATCACTCCCTACTATCCCATGTTTATTTATTTAGATATATGTATAGAAATCTACCTAGACCTAGACTGAAATCTAACGAATTTAACTCATAGAAATCGTGATTCAACTGAAAGGTATATATGTGAGAACGCAAAGTGTTAAACGAAGTCAAACAAACTAGCTCAATGGTTCTTCTAAGTATTTCTTAGTATTTAACACGGGTTTGACTATGCCTCACACTGTGCTTCCTCTTAGGAGTCTTATCTCTAAGCAGTAAAACATTTAATTATGGAAAAAAAATATTATTTATTTAAATTAAATGTGTTTAGTTTATCTTCGAAATAGCAAAAAGAAACTGGTTTGATTATTTAAGCTGTCACCTATAGGTTGCTATATAATGACAGCTAGATTTTCAGCTCCTATCTTAAGACCACACTAAATAGAGAGAAAGCGAAAATCCAAAGAAAAAACTCTCTAAGGTCATCTAGATTCACACTTAAATTTAATTAAACACACACTAAAGTTTCAATAGTTATTTCACAAATTAAGTCTAAAGTGAGATACGAACACATTTATAGAACTAACCTGACACATTGATTGAAAAAAAATAGAAAGGAAAAACTATTTCACATATTAGTCTAATCTAGACTTGATTATTAACATTCATGGTAGATATTAGTGTTTCGTATTCCACCAGGCTACATAAAGTTACAGTCTCTAGAGCTTTAATTAATACTTTCACGTTAACCATCCTTATCTCTGAGATTAACTATGTATCAAGAAAACGCAATCCAATTCAATCTAACCCGGCTCCTTGCATTTCTATCTCATTCGGTAGACCATCTTGCAAATACCTCCGTCTATTTAATATTCGATGATTGCAATAACTGAATATCTCATATCCACAACACCCTAACACAACTATTGCGCATATTGATGCCAACACAAAAATGAGGTGTTCTACCGAGTTCCATTCGGTTATTAAAGCGAAACCCCCAGAATGGAGTTGTTCTTCGTATTGATACATTTCTACGTTGTATGCGATATACTGCTCGTTATTCTAGAGATTGTACCTTTATTGACACACGAAATAAATCACAATGTACACAATTACATACCCCACTCGACGTTGTTTAGATTCACTTTGTAAAATAGTTACACTTGTTTTAATATTCAAATCTACAATTTACTTAACAAAGTTAGTATTTATTTAATAGTTAACTCTTTAGTCTTTTTCTCACACAGTTAGTTACAATGGAGTCACGAAACTCCCAATCTATCACTCCTAAAATATTAAAAGCGTCTCGGCCCTCGTCTGTCCCGAATGCTAGTTGCATCCTCGTTTTATCTCTTCCATCCCTACTGAAGTTTTTCTCCTCCCGCTCTACGCCCATCTAGACCCCTCATTGGTCAGCTTGATGCTTGCAATCTTCACGGCGACGCCCACGCACAATTTCTCACGATGCGCCCTACCAATTCTGAGAACTCAAGTTTTTTCCTTCCTTTGTCTACTTCACCCATCTGTAACACATTTAAATCTACCAAACTCTTAGAAATCTGTGCATTTCAACTAAAATTGTCCATCATTCACCAGTTTGAATAGTTTGTCTGACAGTTTGAGCGTAATTTACGGCCTACCCAAGACTTCATTTGTCTTAGTCCCCGCTGTGCGCTAATAAAACTTGTCGCTCTTAATCTATTAGAAGAAATATTCGAAACAATTTTTTATTCCTAGTTTTGTTTTACGAGCCCGGCCCGCACATCTGCTAATAATACGAATGCCATCACACATTCCCCTAAATAGAATTTTAAACACCTACATCCGAATGTACGGTCGTTTTAAATTATATTTCCTATCTGTCCACATTTCCAAACTCTCCCACGGTATTCGTTCAGTTCTCACGTTCCCTTTCTATAGCTCTTATCTGTCCATTGTATACCCAAGTAGGCAATAAACCCCGATACTCCGCCTCCTTTGTTACATAAGTATGGCGCCTCACAAACCATTGTCCCTATTTTTTTTTTTTTCTTTTATTTTTTTTTATTTTTTTATTTTTATCTATTCACATAATAGCGAAACAGGTGTATCGCATTGTAATTCCCTTTTATCTTGTTTGTTTGTTTATCTATTAGAGTGTACACGTTGCTACTGGGAATAGCACCAATGACGTATGGTCCTTCAAACAAACGTGCAAACTTCTTAGTCACTTTTTTAGATGCATCCGATTTCGCAAACTTTTTCAACTTCACTAGATCACCTATATCAAAACACACTAGTTTATGATTTTTGTTATAATGAAATTCTCTACTCTCGGCTGACTTCAATATGTTCTGTCTCGCTCGTTCCCGAACTAATTCTAATGGCTCTTGTTGTAGGCCTAACCCTACTCCAATAATTTTGTCGTTATCCGTAGATAAGCGAGTTCCTGTACCCCATACTATTTCGTTAGGTGTGTAACCCGTCGTGGTGTGTATAACTTGATTGTAACAATCCTCTATTTTCGGCAATACGTCAACCCAAGAACAATGTGATTTTTCACAATACGTCCTAAACATTCTTCCTAGCTCTCTATTGACCCTCTCCGTAGAATTAGGTCGCGGGTTCCTGATTGAGGTGTGCGTTAGCACGATGCCTAACTGTCTAACACCTGACTCAAAAATCCTTGATGTGAAATTTGCACCTCTATCCGAACATAAAACCTTTATTTTGACCTGTTCGTGAAATTTTCTAACACAAGTTAATGAGGCCCTGCCACTCGCCTGTCGTAATGAGTATAATCTAATTAATTTGCTGAAGGCGTCCTGCATAACAAACACGTACTTATGACCAAAGCGTCCTGCCGGTATTGGTCCATAAATGTCACAAAATACTCGTTCCCCTATCTCCCTAGCTATCACCGTCTTAATTGGTCCTGAGTGTGTCTCCAACGCATGTTTCGATTTTTTGACACACGTCGCAAGCCCTAACTACCTGTCCTATTTTGCGTGCCATATCAGTGAAGTAGTAACGTCGCTTCATTAACGCAAGCACCTTGTATCGCCCAAAATGTCCTACTTCCTCGTGTATACTAGTAATCAATTCCGTTTGTAAATAATATATACCCTTCGGGTTTGGATGTGCAAGAAGCACGGTATCTACAAATAAAGTTTTCACCCTTTTAAAACAATCGTCTACTTCCTGTGTCCATGACCATCTTTTGTTTTGTTTCAATAGGTCACACAGAGGCCTAACCTCCTCACTATACTTTGATATAAATCTACGAAAATAGTTTATTAATCCCAGCCTGCCTAGCATGACCGATTTATATCGCGTGATATAGCATTTTATCGACACTGAACTGTCAAATTCCTTTGTCTTTTTGACAGTTAATAATAATAATAATAATAATAATAATAATATATTGTTTATTTCACCTTTTTACAAAAATTGTAGTACAGTTTTATTTATCCTACTTATTCTAATTACAGAAAATGTTACAGCTGGTACGTTATACTGGGAAAACCCGTGTCATAAGTACCAGCAACCTTCCATTTGCACTAATTGATTAGAATTTTTAAGATAAATTACACTGGTAACGTTAATAAGGAAACAATTTAGGGTAAGTTAATGTTTAAGATGTTGCTAATCTAGTTAGTAAGTACACTTAATATCAAACGCAAATTGCATACCATTTATACCACCATCATTTGCTTTATATTCTTATTAAATATAGATTTATTTTTGTTGTTGTAGATAGATAGTCTTAGTTTTAGTTTATAATATCTGTTTTTAGTTTAATTTAGTTTTAAGTAGCAGTTTTGTTTCATTTCAGCTTTAAATATCTAGGTTTTAGTTTATAATAGGTATTTGTTTTTAGTTTTATTTAGTTATAAGTAGTAAACTTTCTGTTTCGTCATAATTTAGACTAAGTAGCCATTTAGTTACTGTTTGTTTGCAGTGATATTTATTTAATTTGTGTATCGATAATATTTTATTAATTTTGTTGTACAGAAATGCTCCAAGAAAGTAGTAGAAGCCTTTGCTAAAGGTGGTCTTAGTTGCTCTTAGTATAGCCACTAGTGGTCTTCGCTTGTCACTTTGTTGTGGGTGTAGGTTACCACTAGAGGAGTGTTGTTTTAATATTATCTGCAGTATAAACAGTTGTCGAACCGTCAGGACCTCACAGATTGTATATAGGTCTGAAGTAGGGTAACGAAAGGGTTTAAATTTTATCACTTTTAGTACTGCTCGCTGTGCACGCTCTAATTTTAGCATATTTGTTTTCGATGTACCCCCCCATACCAAGATACAGTAGCTTAAGACGGACTGGCAAAGGGCAAAGTATACCATCCTTATGACCTTGTCATCCGCAACGTGTCGAAGGTTTTTAAAAATGTATATAAGTTTGCGAATTCTGGATGTCATAATATCAATGTGGGGAGAAAACGACAACCTCTCATCTAGGGTGATACCTAGGTATTTAATAGACGTGGACCTAGAGAGCTTAGGACAGACACATTGTTGATTAGCGCTGCCATCATGTGCATGAGGATATCTATGTGCAACAATAGACTGCTCAGCTAATGGTGGAATGGAACGCAAGTAAAACGTCATATACTTGGTCTTGTCTACATTTAAAGTTAGGGTGTTGTCTCTTAGCCATTCTGAAACTCCGTCAAAGCTAGTTTGAGCAAAATGAAATGCGTCGCTCCAAGTTTCAGCCACAGTCACGAGCACGGTATCATCGGCAAAAGCGATTAAATTCGTGTTTTGCAGATTGATTTTACACATATCATTAACATATGTAAGAAACAATGTTGGCCCCAGGACACTGCCCTGAGGTACGCCATACTCAATAGGTAGTTTGTCACTAATGAGGTCACCAATTTTGACACATTGTGTTCTATTCTGCAGGTAGCTCTGGAACAGTTTTAATTGGTTTCCTCTTACTCCCAGCGATTCCAGTTTGTCCAAAAGCTTAGGGATCGAGACCGTGTCAAATGCTTTTGCTAGGTCAAGGAAGGTAGCAATGACTTTCTTCCCTTTGTCCAAAGACTCGACCAATTGATTAGTCAGGTCATGAACGGCGTCACTGGTAGACCTCTTCTCACGGAAACCATATTGGTTACCATGAAGAAGGTTATTTGATTCTAGGTGATTCTTTAAACTGCCGTTCATAATCTTTTCTAATATTTTAGATAAGGAAGTCAGAACAGAAATTGGGCGGTAATTACTGACACGGTCTTTCTCCCCAGCCTTGTACACAGGATGTACTAGTGCCACTTTAAATAGTTCTGGAAATTCACCAGTAGCAATACACAAATTAAAGATACGTGCAAGCGGCTTAGCTATTAGGTAGGCATACTGCTTAAGAAACCTTGTTGAAATTCCATCATTGCCAACTGCAGAGTCGGTTCGTAGAGAAGCAATGATACTGATGACTTCAGCCTCATCCGTTTCCAGAAGGACAAAAGATCTGCAGATATGGTCTTTGTTACTATTGACACTTGGTGTTATATTTTTGAACTCACTAGCCAACACTTTGCCAACACTCACAAAATACTCGTTTATTTCGTTTATAGAGGTCTGTGGAGTAGTTTTTATAAGTTCAGCAGCTGAGTTGTTGGTTTTCTTTGAACATGTAACTTCTGTAATGGCCTCCCAAAGCTTTTTATTATTACATCCAGCATTCTGTATCTTTTTTCTTTCATACTCCCGCTTTAAATTCTTCAGTAGATTACCACAGTAGTTGCGATATCGCTTATAGGTTGTTTTTAGAATTTCGTTATTAGGTGTTTGTTTTAGCCGTTTGTGCATGCGATCACGATTCCTTATACATCGCAGTAAAC
This sequence comes from Agriphila straminella, assembly GCA_950108535.1. Taxonomy (NCBI): domain Eukaryota; kingdom Metazoa; phylum Arthropoda; class Insecta; order Lepidoptera; family Crambidae; genus Agriphila; species Agriphila straminella. The sequence continues at coordinate 2,763,062 of OX467306.1, read as the reverse complement.
CTGGAGTAATCCAAGGCTTAATGATTCTGAGACGATGTGGCACCGTACGTTGGGAAGTGCAGATTGTGATCGCTCTGTTGATCGAGTCCATAAAGTATTTTAATGCATCATTTGCGTTAGAATAGTTGAAAGTTGGTTCAAAATCTATATTTTCCATCAATTCTGTAAGTTTAGTATAGTCTAATTTTGATTTTATCTTATGCAAATTAGGCTTAGCAATTTTACTCAGAGAAAGGATCACAGCCTGATGATCTGTTATTGTAGTTTCTAAGACTACTGTTGTAGCATTGAGTCTTGTTTTTAATATGACGTGATCCAGTGACGATTTACCCCTAGTTGGATAATTGTGAGCTGGGAGAAGTCCATGTATAGCTGCTAGGTTTAAATAGTCAGATGTTCTAGCATCAGAATTGTTCTCAGCTATATCTATATTGATATCGCCGACAACAGCAATCGTTCCAAAGTGAGAGTACATCATCAAGACACGATCAAGAGAGCACAGAAAATTAGAAGCATCTCTAAAGGAAGGAGATCTATATATAGCTAAAATACATATATCAGTACCTATCTGTACAAGCAGACAACTAGCATCAACGAAGGCAGGTTCCATTACTTTTATGTTTGGGAGATATTTATTAATATATACCACAACGCCATCGTTTTGGTTCAAAATCTTACTTGTGGAATATTGGTCGTAGCCGTCAAGCTGTGGAATAATAGGATTGCACTTAAGCCAGCATTCTGTTAGTATAATTACATCTTGAGTGATGTCTATATTGTGTAATAAAGCTTGGAAATCTGTTAAATTGGCTGATATACTACAAATGTTTTGGGTAATTATATTAAGTTGATTATTTTCTCTAGGTATATAATATTTACAATTTTCGGGTGAACTTAAATGTTTGTTTGACACTGACAATTCGTCTATAGCACAAGAATTATTAATTATTTGATCGAATTTTAGAATAGATATTTCTATGGTACTGAATTATTTGTTCAATTTTGATTAAATGAAGCAACATAGCATTTCTTGCAAGTATATAAGCAGTCACTGGATATAATATTACTTTATGTATTAGCTTATTTAAGGGATACAGCAATTTGTTTTTAATATCACTCCCATTCAACACATTTATTATTTTTATGACGAGAAGCAGAGTTTTTAACTGAAAAATGTATTGGTAGTATAAAAGGCAATTAAAATTATTAGCATTAATAACTATAGTTTTCAAAAATATTAATTTACAAATATTGAAAAAACCATAAAATTCATTCATTATTAAATCATAATTCATAAAATAAAATGTAAAATATACTAATTGTAATATAAGTCTTCCACTTCGAGTAGAACAACAACCATTATAATGTGCATAGTATATAATGTAATTATTAGCATTATGCAGATAAAATACTGTTAAAAACATCAATCTATTCTTTTTTAAACAACAGATTTCATTTATAACGAAACAACAATTTTTAGAACATAATATAAAATATAAGAACTGTAGGTCTTTCATTGCGAGTAAGATAGCAACAAATATTGTAATATTGTATAAATAGCAATTAAAATTATTAACATCATACATATAATGATTAGCTTTATAAAAAATCAAACTACAAATATTTAAAAAAATATCATGCATGTTTAAACAAAACTTTAAAAGAAAGAATGTAAAAAATAAAAAAAGGAACTTATTCATTGCAAGTAAGAAAGCAACAAGTAGTCACTTAGTATTTTTAAGTTTTAGTATATCTTCATCACGGTCAATACGTAGCAGCGGCAGTTTTTCGGCTTTACGCAGATAGACATATCCCCTAGATGTCCAGCAGTATGCGTAGTTGTTCTCCCTCGCAAACTCACGAGCCAGATAAAATAGTTTCTGCGCTTTCAGGGTAAGAGTTTCCGAGATGAACACAGGTTTTTGAGGCCCCTGAATATTTAAGTGACTAGTATTCAACTTCCCATCCTTGGGTTTTGATTTATTGAAAACCTTAACCGCCTGCAAGAGTTTTTCCTTGCTAAGCACACTATTGAGCTCTACAATGATGGGTTTAACTGTTTCTTTCTTTGAGGACACGCGATAAATGTCTTTTATGTCCGAATCTTGAAGCTCAACATTCATTGATCGGGATATTTGTTTTATAATACCACACAGATCCTGTTTCGATTCGTACTTGTCTCCATTTTGGTTAATTATTGGAACATTGCGTATCTCTAGGCCAGTCGCCTTCATTTTTCTTTCTAGGAGGTCCATTTTATCCTCTAATTGTGAAATGTATTTTTTATCATGCAATTTTTCCTGCTCAAGATCATGCAATTTTTCTATTAAATTATCATATTTATCGGACATAAATTGGAGGCTAGTTTTCATCTCCTCATATTGCAGTTTTACTTCCCCAAAAGTTTGTTCTACTGTTTTTGTAAGTGAGACAAAGGACTCCTTTAATTCTGTTTTAAAATCACTTAGTTCGCTGTAGTCAACAGTCTCACGTTTACGTTTATAACGTATCGCTACGTTGGACGCCCCACTGCGTTCGGAAGCGGTATCGGAATCACCGGCGGTGGGGGGTGGCGGGGAGTGGCGCGTCAATGGCATTGTTAGTAGCAAAGTGATCAATTAAAAGTACCAGGCAACCAGCGAACGTCTGTAGGTAACACCCGCTCCGGCGTTCGGGGGTCTTTAATATTGGTCACAGTATATGCAGAGCAGCGTTCCGTCCAGCCTAAGCTGACCCCTTGTATTGTATGAGGAGCGTAAAGGTAGTTAAAAGTTTCTTACTTGTAGTGACGAGTATAATCGCTACCTTGTAGGAGTGTGCGCTGCGCTGAATGATGGATGTGTTGCGTTTGCGTCCGTTTATAGATCTTCACAGCTTATGGGCTCCCGGTAAATCACATTGATTTATTTTGAGTTAAAATTTATAAAATAAATTAAAATAATATTTAAAAATACTAGAAACACGTCTGCACTCAACAGAGGTCCAGGGGGAAGGAAGTTAAACGTGATAAAACGCTATATCACGCGATATAAATCGGTCATGCTAGGCAGGCTGAAATCCTCTTAATTGTTTTATGGTTCGAGGTGCGGGGAAATCCAATATCGCCCTTACCCTATCCGAATCCATTTGTACCCCTTTGGTATTTACAATGTGTCCTAATAACTTTACCTCCACACATAAGAATTTACACTTTTCCTTCCTACTCGTTAGTCTAGCCGCCTCTAACCTGCTCAGTACTTGATCTAGGTGTTCTAGGTGTAACTTTAGGTCCCCCTTAGTGAACACTACTATGTCATCTATATAATTTATACAAAACTCGCGCACCCCTTCTAGTATCGAATCCATAGCCCTCGAGAAACCTGCCACCGATGTCTTAAGTCCTTGAGGTAAAACACAATACGTATAGGTTTTCCCCATAAAAGTGAACCCTGTATACTTTCTAGAATCGGGATGTAATGGTATCTGAAAATATGCATTATTGAGGTCAATAAGACTGATGTAATTAACCCCATAAAAGGATTGTATGATTTCTGATGTAAGTGGTGGCGCTCCCGCGTCCCCCACCATCTTCTTATTGAGTTCGCGCGCGTCTAATAAGAGTCTAATTGTTCCGTCTCGCTTTTTTGTAAAGGTAAGCGGACTACAACACGGCGTCGCCTCCTGACGGATAACTCCTAAACTCTCTAACCCATCTAGTTCTCTTTTTATCTCCTCCCTATATGCTAAAGGTATTGGATAACTTCGCTTTATAAAAGGCGTGTCGTCGATTAATTCGATAACATGCTCGTATCTGTCCGTCAATCCTAATTCGTCGGTAAACACTCTACTATATCTGTTTAAAACGGGTAACAATAGTTTCTTTTGTTCGTCATTTAAACCCATCTCGTCCAAGTAGGTAGCCACCTTTCCGCTATTGTTTATTTTCTCGCTCGCCTCACTATACACCGCCGGTTGGGCGTCCGTTTCTAACATCGTATTTATCATGTTTGCATTGTCTCTCCCGCCTAACCGTTTTAATTCGCAACTCGAATTTATTTTGACACTAGTCCTAACTCCTAAGTGCTCAATTGATAACGTCCTTTCTCTACCACACTCCACTATCCCCTTGACACGTTCCAACCAGTCGTATCCTAATATCATTGACCTAGGAAGCCTATGCAGAATTAACATTGACGCTTCAATGATTGTGCCACCCAAACTTAGCTCTATTAGTACCATACGATTCGCACTTTCACTCCGTGATCCAAATGCTCCCTGCACCTGTATAGCCGGGATAGCGATCTCGGGCAAATCACCTCTCTCTTTCCGAATAGAATCGTGTAGTTCCCTAGTTATAGCGCTTATTTGGCTCCCTGTATCTATCAATGCACTTATACGCATCCCGTACACATCCACTCCTATCTCGGGTAATCTAGGCAACGAATAATCAACACCTAAGTAATCTAACTCGTCTAGCTCATGTGATATCGACAAAACCTCTCTACCCCTGCTTGTACAAAGATCACACGCAAGCCCTTCTTCGTCACATTCTATCACATGATTGAATTGATTTTCCAATAAGACACCTATGCTACACGCTATCGCTCGCAAACTGTTGCTACTCACTGACACTCCCCCGGTCAATGGCCTCTTCAATCCCTTTCCGTCTGCTCCTAAACCCTGACCTGGCTCCCATCCATTTTTAACTAAAATCTTATATGCTATATCGTCTTTCCTATTTTCTGAAGTCCATTCATTCCCCTTCCTACACTTTGATAACCGATCGGACTCCGCTTGTGTAGGGGGTATTAGTTTTTGTTTTATCCTCCCTCACAGACGTTGATAATGTTGACCCCTCACCTTCCTTCATGAATGTTATAGCTGGCCTAGTATTTATTTCACCCAACACGTTTGACCGTGATGTATTCCTATTAGAATATGATCCGTAACCTATCCTGCCTCGTCGGTGAGCCCTTCCCCGAGTTGAACCGCCTCTGCCTCGCCATCTTTCCGCTAAAATCGTTGCCGCAACTGGATAATCTGTCTGTGTCCTACTGTAACGACCTCTCTGGTTATTTCCTCTCTCTCTAGCATATCTACCTATCTCTCTCTGTCCCACAACTACATTTTGTTCGATACTCCTAAGAAAGTTCGCGCCTTTCATAATAGTGGGTTCCTCTGCTCTCGTAAACCACAACCGTTGAACATCTAAAGGATAATGACGCATTATCGAATTTACTAAATCCCTTTCACTAAAAGATATAGTCAAGGACTGCATCGACTCAACATATTCAGCAAAATGTTCGGACATCGAAATCGCTGATTCACTTGTGTACACCGTGTTAATCAACCTATACCTAACGGATTCTTGTATTTGTTCAGTCCAATAAGTCCGTCTAAAGTCGTCCTCAAAATCACTAAATGTATTCCATCTTCTTGAGTACATCTCCATCAATTTTCGTGCATGTCCCGTGATGCAACCTAGCGCTATATCAATTTCGCGGTCCTGTCCATTCACTTCTCTAATATATTTTTTTAATCGTTTCAAAAACGCAATAGGGTTCGCGAATGGTTTTCCGTCAAAACTCGGCTTCGCAACTGAAGGCTGTATGACGTATAAGTTTCTAGTTTCCGAATTCGCGACACTACCACTAGCTGTTGTGCTAATCGACTCCTGTCTAATCGTCTGATGACTATTTTGCACATTCCCGCGCGACTCTAACCTTTCGTTTAATCGCTCCGCGCTCAACTGTCGTAATGCATTTTGAAATTCATCCATTCTTTGTGACATCTGTTGTAAAGTTATGTTATCTATATTTCCCGTTTGTTCCCCTATACCTCCGTTACCCTCGCGACTTTCCCCTGTCCTATCTTGACCCCTAACCCGTCTCTTACTGCGCCTAGGCATTATAACGTCACTTAACTCAACTGCCGACAAACTAGTTTCGATTTAAACTTTCCCCTACTCCTAAATGCACAGATCGTTCTTTATGAGAAAGGTAGATAGTACCACATGTGATTAAAATACTCATGATAACAGACTTACATTGAAATGTAACAATATCTTGAGAATCTGCTCCCGCCTTTTTCTCCACCTAAATCACACATCTTTATTATGCTAACCTTTTTACGTACAGTCAAAATCGTCAAACGCGCTGCTATGCTTTGAATAATATTGGAAAGTATTTTTATTTTACTCTTTTATTGTTTATTTTGTTCGGTAAGAATTCTCCACGTCCTTCCCTTTTGTCTTTAATGTACAACCGTCAAATTTTACTTCAATGGACAACAGCAGTTAAGTTGCAAACCAATAAAACATTAACCCTAAGGTCTCCTTTGTCTCGCTTCCCATTCACAAGCTTGTCAGACAGGCTTTTGTCTTCCGTGAACAAATAACTTGGCTATACAGTTGTCTAAAAATAGATTCTTTTAATTTTATAATTTACGAAATAGGTATGTATATATTATTATTTTTTTTCGATCTCGTTGATAACATTATGACGAATTCTGACTGTAACTGTGTCTTTCCCCTACATTCAAAAGACATGTAAACAGTTTAACACAATAAAATAATCACACCATGCACATAATTAAAATAATTATTCCATGCACAATTTATCTCGCCTCCTTGTTTCGCATCACGATGTCTCGTAACATCCCTGTAAAAGTATTCCTTTCAACTGACCACGATTTCTACGTTGTGTTTATTTTATTTATTTTTGTTTTATTTATTTATTATAATTATTTGGTCCTTTTGATCCAATCGTATCGTTATTTCGAATACGTATTTGGAATCCTGGTCGACACGGCATCATTTTCTGTAGTGGCTCAAACCCTGATTTGTATATGTGATCGTCTAGTTATAATGTTTTCTATGTATTTGGTGGTCTTGGTGAAAGTCAATGTTACTGGCATCTAAGTGATCTGCGAATCGTGTTTATGTTTGTACTATTTAGTAGCTGCGTGTGAATAGAACGGAGGCTCATCGAGATAAATCCATCATTCCGCAGGCCTATGGTTTTAAATAACATTGCGAAGCTTGTTAATATTAAAATGCAAATTGTTTTAATCTGATCGCGACTTTCGCCTCTCCTCTACTCTAATTACCTAAGCTATAACCAAAAGATGTCTGCTCACGAGGTGGATTACTCTCTGGTCGTTTAGTAGCGCCTACAAAACCTTCTAGGAAAAACCCTTCTGAGGTTTATTATTTGGGGAACGTCAGCCATCTTTGTTACGCTGCGAAGCGTTTGTCAGACATCTCCAGGATGTGGACATTTATTTACTTTACTTTATAAGGTGTTCGCTAGACACCTTTCCCCATAATACCATGGTAAACTTTATTTATTCGTACTTGTATTAATTAAGAAAGTTCGATTTGGCCAAATCGGGCGATGGCTGAACGCTATGAAAGTGCAAATGTGACGACGACCCAGAAATGCTTCTACCCGTTCACTGGATCCACACGCAGATAGCCTTTAGGCTCAATAAGGCTGAGCTCGCGAGTACCGGCCAAAGCATCCCGTTCAGTCAAGTCTAAGAGAATAATCTCTTATAGTCAAGAGCTCTCATTCGATTAAAGTCAGTGGGTGGAATGCCTAGCTCGCAGCCTCAAGCGGTCAAACACCCCAGGATCTAAACATCCTGTGCAAGTTCTATTTCATCACAGATCACCTAGTATACCTATCCCTATTTCCTATCCTAAATACAAGTCTATAAGTGCACCTAACAATGTCTATGTCCTGTGTAGAGGCAAAATGTACTTACACATTATACCTATTCAACACTAATACATTATACTTCCTTCTGCTCAGCTCCTGTTGTGCCTCTCGTCCAAATTCAGCAACTAGACTCCTTTACTAACACGTTTAAATAAACTACCTATACACAAGTAACCTCAACGGTTTGAATGTAGTCTCTCCCTTAAGGTCTTTAATCACTCCCTACTATCCCATGTTTATTTATTTAGATATATGTATAGAAATCTACCTAGACCTAGACTGAAATCTAACGAATTTAACTCATAGAAATCGTGATTCAACTGAAAGGTATATATGTGAGAACGCAAAGTGTTAAACGAAGTCAAACAAACTAGCTCAATGGTTCTTCTAAGTATTTCTTAGTATTTAACACGGGTTTGACTATGCCTCACACTGTGCTTCCTCTTAGGAGTCTTATCTCTAAGCAGTAAAACATTTAATTATGGAAAAAAAATATTATTTATTTAAATTAAATGTGTTTAGTTTATCTTCGAAATAGCAAAAAGAAACTGGTTTGATTATTTAAGCTGTCACCTATAGGTTGCTATATAATGACAGCTAGATTTTCAGCTCCTATCTTAAGACCACACTAAATAGAGAGAAAGCGAAAATCCAAAGAAAAAACTCTCTAAGGTCATCTAGATTCACACTTAAATTTAATTAAACACACACTAAAGTTTCAATAGTTATTTCACAAATTAAGTCTAAAGTGAGATACGAACACATTTATAGAACTAACCTGACACATTGATTGAAAAAAAATAGAAAGGAAAAACTATTTCACATATTAGTCTAATCTAGACTTGATTATTAACATTCATGGTAGATATTAGTGTTTCGTATTCCACCAGGCTACATAAAGTTACAGTCTCTAGAGCTTTAATTAATACTTTCACGTTAACCATCCTTATCTCTGAGATTAACTATGTATCAAGAAAACGCAATCCAATTCAATCTAACCCGGCTCCTTGCATTTCTATCTCATTCGGTAGACCATCTTGCAAATACCTCCGTCTATTTAATATTCGATGATTGCAATAACTGAATATCTCATATCCACAACACCCTAACACAACTATTGCGCATATTGATGCCAACACAAAAATGAGGTGTTCTACCGAGTTCCATTCGGTTATTAAAGCGAAACCCCCAGAATGGAGTTGTTCTTCGTATTGATACATTTCTACGTTGTATGCGATATACTGCTCGTTATTCTAGAGATTGTACCTTTATTGACACACGAAATAAATCACAATGTACACAATTACATACCCCACTCGACGTTGTTTAGATTCACTTTGTAAAATAGTTACACTTGTTTTAATATTCAAATCTACAATTTACTTAACAAAGTTAGTATTTATTTAATAGTTAACTCTTTAGTCTTTTTCTCACACAGTTAGTTACAATGGAGTCACGAAACTCCCAATCTATCACTCCTAAAATATTAAAAGCGTCTCGGCCCTCGTCTGTCCCGAATGCTAGTTGCATCCTCGTTTTATCTCTTCCATCCCTACTGAAGTTTTTCTCCTCCCGCTCTACGCCCATCTAGACCCCTCATTGGTCAGCTTGATGCTTGCAATCTTCACGGCGACGCCCACGCACAATTTCTCACGATGCGCCCTACCAATTCTGAGAACTCAAGTTTTTTCCTTCCTTTGTCTACTTCACCCATCTGTAACACATTTAAATCTACCAAACTCTTAGAAATCTGTGCATTTCAACTAAAATTGTCCATCATTCACCAGTTTGAATAGTTTGTCTGACAGTTTGAGCGTAATTTACGGCCTACCCAAGACTTCATTTGTCTTAGTCCCCGCTGTGCGCTAATAAAACTTGTCGCTCTTAATCTATTAGAAGAAATATTCGAAACAATTTTTTATTCCTAGTTTTGTTTTACGAGCCCGGCCCGCACATCTGCTAATAATACGAATGCCATCACAGTATGAAGGATATAAATCTGAAAACTAAGCCATTCTGGCTTGGTGTTAGTTGCCTCACTTTGCATACGAGGACACGGCTTCTAGGTGTTATTATTATAGGCCACATAGTTAATTCACGGAAATGGAAGTAATATTTAAAATCCTAAAATTATTTCGCACAGTGTGTCAAACTGATAATGTAAGTCAAAATGATACCTGAAGAATAAATACAGTAAGTACGGTATCGTAGTTTTTAAAGTGTGTGGAGTGGATATCCTTAATAATTTTGATAACATCAAACGTGGACTCCTGGTTTCTGAGGTACTTTATCGGAGGTTTAACTTTATCGGAGGAGTCCACATTATCTGGTTTAAAGTAACAAAATTACCTTAAATCCAAATAATGTGGACCCCTTCGTCAGTACCTCAGAAACCGGGCATAAGTAATTAAGTGACTCATCGCATTATAGTATTAATAAATTCCCTGACATGAAATGGTTCTTAAAAATTTCACTTTTAGTTTTATTGATATTATGTTTTATAATTCCATTAATTCAATACTAAATAATATACTAGAAAAAATACGACTCGCACCAGATCAATACTCAGACGGGAATCGAACCCGCGACCTTTGGATATCCGGTCCAATGCTCTGACCGCTGAGCATTGGACCGGATATAATTTAAAAAAATTATATAGCTATTTCATCTTAATCGATTGCCAAATATCTGGAAAGATATTTCAATTGAATGTCGAGGTAATTCCTCACATTGGTGAAATAACGCTGACTTGCAGCGTAAGAGTAGGATATACTAGAAGAAATTCGGCGATGTCACTAGTGACTCGGTAGCTCAGCGGTCAGAGCATTGGACCGGATATCCAAAGGTCGCGGGTTCGATTCCCGTCTGAGTAATGATCTGTTGCGAGTCGTATTTTTTCTAGTATATTATTTAGTATTGTGTAAAAATAGCATTGTGAATGCAAAAATCTCAAATAAAAAAAAAACCATTAATTACTTATAGTACCTATTAATTAAAATTCACCGTAGCGCTACTGTTCATCTGGGTTACTCCGCCGTTTTTATTTTATTTTATGTGCAATAGGGAATATTTAGGCCCCCGATTTTGATAAATTTGAGCTTGATCGCTGCGGACACTTGTAAAAACATGATGGAACAGAAAAAAAAATGTATTATTTTAGTTTTATCACACGATGAAATAATGGAAGATTCTTGGTTAACTCCATATTAAACGCGCCTAAAACACACCTGAAACGTGACAAGTGACGTCACATATTTGTATGAGCATTTTCGGCAGGAGCGCGTGCTAACTCCAAGTAACTATATCACGAGAAAAAAACGCAAGAGAAAAGTTTCAATATTACAGTTGATTTTCTCACGCATTACTTTTGATTTTGATTAAAAAAAAATGATTCATATTCCGTATTGTGCATAGATAATTTAGTAGTTTGCCACAGAACTCTCATAAGTGCAGTCTCCCAGATTGAAATAACAAGCTTATCCAAACGAATAGAATTTGCATCGGACACAAACTGAAGCGCAATCAATTATAGTGAGTCGAGTCAAAACGTCCACGACTCCAACGGAGCGACAATCCGTAATTTATTAGACGAACCGTTGGGCATTGACAAACTAATTCCCGTTGCGTTGGTAAGACATCCGAGTTACCTGTCCCGGGAGATTCACGGCGTGTCCTGGATGCCACATCTTGAGATCCAGGTGTAATTGGATTTTCAATGCTTAATTTAGATGTTGTTCCCTAAAAACAGGGTTTAGTGACTTATTGCGTTCTTGTCTTCGGTATCAATGATTCTTGGCCATACGGTACGATGACTGTTATCTTTAAGCTGAATGAATGTAACTGTGTGAAAGAGATGATTAGTGTACTAGTAAACACTAAAAGGCCCAGCGATTGCGGAAGTTAAGCAACGTTCGCAAGGGTCGGTCATGGGATGGGTGACCAAAAATGTATTATCTCGAGCTCCTCCGTGGGCACGTTAAGCCGTTGGTCCCGGCTGCATTTGCGGTCGTTAACACCCACCAATCCCGCATTGGGCCCGCGTGGTGGGTTATGGCCCGTCCTCCTTATCCACCCAATAAGGAAGGCCTGTGCCCCAGCAGTGGGGACATCAAAAATGGCTGATTGACAATCGAGAATAATGATTTTTATTAAGGTGGTACCCTGAGCGAAAGTGGCGCCGCGGTGAATTAAGTATATTTAATATTATAATTCTAATACACAATTTTAAAAATGTTTATCGTGGAGATTTTAGGGCCCCCAGTCTAGTATTTTTAGACGGTATCGTTACATTCCCACGTAGTCACTGCTAGAAGTGGCCGTTTTTGACACATTTGCTATCTACTTCTACGAATGACTACGAGGGAATGTAGTGAAACCTTCTAAAAATACTAGACCATGGGCCCTTAAAACTCCACGATAAATATTATTAAAATCTTTTTCTATAATAACTTAGTAAATAAAAACCTCTGAGGGCGCCGCCTTAGTGATTAATCTTTCTTATTGTAGAAAATGAACTTAACTTCTTTGACCCGGCGTCATAGGGGGGAAATAAAAAAAAATACTGATGGGCTAAACACTAAAATACACTAAATTAATAATAATAAATTGGCAACGAAGGCGCTTGCCTTCGTTGCCTATTTATGAGCTTTCCTATCAGGCTACTTATTTATCTATGAGAATATTTTTTACGTAACTCAACTAAATACAAATGAATTTTCTGTCCATTCGTAGTGGAGATATTTGCCAATGCAGCCCAAAAAAATCCCATTACAGTAATATAATCTGTGCGCCGGTAATGGCGGCGGTCGTTCCACAAATGTGCCGTGATGATGCCGCCATTAAATATATCAGTTATTGATACATCTTTTACTTGGTATAGGAAATGCACTTTTAGCTCCGATTACACCATTTCTATAGAATCTTTAGTCTAAAAGAAGTTCAAGTCTATTGTTTCATACTGAAATGGTTCTAACTTTTTTTTTCAAAATTATTAGACGCATAGTAAGAAAATTTCCTTGGTTCCTTTTTTAATATCGATGTTGCTTAAAACTATAATCGATTGTGTTGGTCATGCATGGTTCATGTTAGTTAAAGGTTTAGTCAATGTGTCAGTCTGATTTGTGTGGGATGAAATAAATAAATCTTAATTAAGGATTTAGACAAAGAAAAACATCTTCATAATAGTAAGAAAAATTACGGACCAAGGCAAAGCATTAAGGGACTTTAAGACCACGTACGAACCGACAGGTGGTTTGCTTAGCGCCTTTGCTATGCGGCCAATTGGGAGTATAATAGAATATTCCTTCCACTTCACTACACGCTAGGTGACTCGCTATTCTCTAGGGCGGCTGGAGATGTGCCGTTGCCGGGAATATTGCCTTAGGGTGCGAATATTCCCGGCAATATTGGGAATATTTCCTTAGAGTGGAAATATTTCCCGGCAATATTGGGAATATTCCGACCCTAAGGCAATATTCGCGGCAACTGCATATCTTTACTCTAGGCGCTCTGTGGCCGAATTGCAAACATTATAGAACATTTCTTTTACTTAGCTACACGCTTGACTATCTAGCTAGGCGCTAGGCGCAAAGCAAGCGACTTGTCGTCGGTGCGTACGTGGCCTAGGGTGCACCGAGCCTCCACTAGTGTCACCAATCAAGAAAAAAATCATCGTCAGAAAAATAGTTTATAATATAACTAATACTAATGCCTATATTTATCAGAATAAACATTTTTTTTGTTCCAATGATTTTTTTATTGGCGGCGCTATTGGAGGTTCGGTGTGCCCTCAAAACTTTCAAAATTATATTTACTAAATGTAAACATGAACGGTGCTATTGATCTATTCCTAAAATGTATTCCAGAATGCACTGAAAGATAAAAATTCTTCAATCGAGTGGAGTGCAACGGTCGTGTCTCGCGAAAACCGAGTACAATCAGCACCAAATGTGTTTCAACAACGATAATAAATTAATATTGGAAACATCACATACAATAGGGATGATGACAACTTTTTTTATTTTATGTTACATAAATTACCTCTCAAAAAAAAGAAACATTGGTAAAAGAATTAATTCGCTAGCAAGAAAACTGCCTGAGATATCACAGTGTGAAATGCACACAAATGGACTCGCACAAAAACGCTCCATACTAATGGCTTCCTAGTTATGACGTCACGCCTGAGAAGTTTGTATGCAACGCGTAGGAAATTTGTTCGGCAGCTATATTAAATATTGTGTTTATCAAAATTTGCTATACATTTTACGGACTAATTAAAGGTATCATTTATTTTAATAAATTTTATACTTGAAATAAAACACTTTTAACGGATACTAGCGCGGTTTTATTGAAAGCACTTTGGCAACTAGTTGGTATTTGGTTTGATTTTTGATTTTCCCGACGTTCCGTTAAAAGTGTTTTATTTCATGTCTAGTGAGCGCGTAAGCTTGAGAAGTGAATAAATTTTATACTTTTTAAATGGACTTGTCCACCCAACTTTGAAGGGTCATAAAATAAATAATATTGTGCAATATATAAAACCAAGAGGTATACAAGCTACTCTAAAAGTTTAATATGTTTACGATTTTTGTTTCGTTATTTTATTCATTAGTCATCATCCCTATTCCAAGGTATCTAAGTACAAGTATGCAGCTAAATAATTTGTGTTATGTACATTAGAAAGAACGCAACGGTACCACAACTCTCACAATAGGCAAAGGAAGTATCCATCCACAAGTTATACACATTCTATTCTATGGCATTAATCGACATTCTTGACAATCTCTTTCTTACCTATTCGTGATTTGGATTCCGCACAACTTGATAGTGGTGTGCGGTGCCACAACCCTCTTAATATGCAATAAAAGTAGGTATGCATACATCTACAAGTTACACACATTTTACGAAAGCGGTGTGCCGTATTTCCTTAAATGGAACGTGCAGTGTATCTCGAGATTCATTGTCATAGTGTCGTTCTTTTTTTTAAATATATAAACAAACAAACATTGTAGCCGACTGTACACAATTTGTTCAGCCAACGTTTTTATAGGGAATAATGCGGTGGATTTATTCTGCGAAAAATTGTTTGCTTGTGAAAGTCTGATAACTTAGGTATCAACGTTGTCTTTTCTTGAAGAAGGGAAAAGATGCACCTTATTTTTTAGTAATAAATGTGATAAAGTTTAGGCGTACTTTAAAGAGAAAATCAATACGAACAGGTTCTATTTTAAAATTTATCTTTAAAGATATGTACTACCATTTAAATCATATATAATAAATAATAATAAACCATATCGTTCGGTTATCATTACAATACAATTTAAAACATTTTAAACAATTTAAAGCATTGTTAAAAAACACATGCTTCAAAACTTAGGTTTAGTCTACCCATATTATAGATTAAACTAAAAGAGACTGAAGATCGCACAGTCAATCCGACTAGTTGGTTTTGTGGGACTATTTTGTAACCTCATATTGTATTCTCTTTGTTTTTAATAAATAAATAATAATAAAAAAACCTACTTGGCTGATATATCTACTCGTTTAACTTTAACTAAAATATATTCTGTGCTAAAACAGACTAATTATTTTATACTTGGACGGTCCGTGCACGCTTTGAAATGAGTCATTTTATTAGTCAAGAGTTTCGTTATCCTACCCACCAGTAAAATGAAAGTTTTTTTTGTATTACAGCCTGCCTAGCATGACCGATTTATATCGCGTGATATAGCATTTTATCGACACTCAACTGTCAAATTCTTTTGTCTTTTTGACAGTTGAACGTGATAAAACGCTATATCACGCGATATAAATCGGTCATGCTAGGCAGGCAGGAGTTAAGATTAACAATATTTTTAATTCGTATTACAATAATAAATAATTGAACATACTCTTGTGGACATTTGAAATATTATTATTATGTATTGTGTAACTTGTGTTACAATAGATAAAGCCCACAAGATAAAACGGGTAGTTCCGAGAAATACTCATTACGAAAGACGCAGAACTCGACTCATCTGTCTAAGGAAGCTTACAGACGAGCGATATCAACTCAGGCTCAGCGATAGTAATTGCCACGCGTGTCGGCAACTGTACTATGACCTTCAATGACCGTCGCTGACACGAGTCTTAAATGGTCGCTGAGTAACTGTCATTTGTCTGTAAAGTCCCTAAGCTACGGGGATGAATAGGGAAGAATCACAAAAAAACATCATGTCGACCGTGTTGGACTTCAAAATAAATGTAAATAATTTTAAAATTGTAATTAAATAAATTATAGCAGTCCTATATCCGAATTTAGTACGAAATCTAAATTACAAAATTTCTAACTAGTTAACATTAATCAGTGTTTATTTTTTGTGTGTGGATGTGTGAGTATGTGTGTGTGTGTGTGTGTGTGTTCGTGCGTGCGTGTGAGTGTGTATGGGTGCGTGCGTGCGTGTGTGTGTGTGTGCTCAGCCCTGCGACAGTGTCTTGGGATCGATTTATATATATTTAAAACACTGAGCACAGCACAGTCACAGTATATAAATATTGTAACACAAAGTGTTATTGCGAACAAATTAGGAACTAAATAAAAGGCACAGTGTAAAACTAACCAACAGGTTGCATTAAAATTTCGGTATCAGCATATGACTTCTGTTGGAGCCACGCTACTAACTTCAATTTGCAGCTATGTCTATTAAGAGGATATATTTCAATGTGTTTGTTTATTAGGTTATAAAGGTTGTAAAGGTTTGTTTCCTCCAGGGGTTATAATATATATAAAATGTTGTTTCAAAGTTACTTAATGAAATGTAATGACGGGGTGATGAAATCAAAGATGGTAGTTGTCTCAAAGCCAGCTCATTTATTCCTATTGTTTCTGCATAACTATTACATACAGAGATTACTCTTTGTTCTGCTTTATTCTATAATTATGGACTTAGAAATATTATTGTTAATCACCCTATATTATTATATATTCATTACTTTACTGGAGAACCTTTATTCATTAAATTGTATGCAAAAGACTAAAACTCTCAGGGTCGCTTTATGTTGATTCGCGACTGTGATCAGACTATCCCAACTTATAGAACGAAATTTTATATAGAAGCTACACTGTTTCTATCATGACGGACTCTGCCAGAAGATCCAACTCCAGAACGGTGGCGGCTCAGCGAGATGTAACGCAAGTTACACCGGGTTGAGCGTCCACTGATCGGACGAGGTGACTGACCTGATGAAATCCTTTAGTGATGATGAAGCTACCTGATTGCCATCTTATAACTCCAAGCGGGTACCTTCAGTTTGTAGCCAACACGGCTAACCCTTTCTTACTAGAGCCATTTCAACGACAACAGCATCAATTGGTTGGAAGAAATGTGTCTTCTCTTCTTCAGAAAAATGGAGGTGAGTGATTGTAAATAATTACATCACAAGGTAGTATTATTAAATTACATTATAAAAATTGAGAAATGAAATATAAAATATGAAAATTCAAAAAATAAAATATGAAAATTATCCCATCTGAAACAAAACCACATTGAGGTGAGAATAAAATCTATGTTTCAGATCTTAAACTGAAAATTTAGAAAATCGTTGCACTTACTGCAGATGCCTCCTGATTATATTGTATTAGGAATATCTTCATCAGAACATCATGCTATCCACAACCCACCCTGCAATTAAAAGGCGCATGGTCGTGACAAAATCCACTATGGAAATAATGAAAAAATATACCACAAAAGGAAATGGATTACTTACCAAAATATTTATTTCACATCCATTTTAAACTTATTTTGGAAGCCATGACGGATCACACCGGATTAGGCCTTCTTCAAATTTTCCTTAGGGCTCCACCCTTCGACAACTTGGAATCCAAAATGCTATCTCTTCGAATTACATAGACAAGCTCCTCATCTTCCTGACAGCTGTCATGCATGTCAGTCGACTTTTTACTTTTTAAAATAATAGGCTCAGACAAAACAATATCGATCAGTATCGAATTACTAAGTTTTGGGAGACTGCTAGCGGCATCTATTGAGACGTTTTGGAACTAAACTCATTGAAATTAAAGAATTTGGTTTATTGTCAATTTAACCATTTTGTAAGAAAATGTAACGTTAAAAATTGCAACGTTACAAGGTAGGGACCTAAGAAGTTAAAAAATCTGTGGCTGAACTTTGTATTGAAGCAGGTGATGGGAACGACTACTTTGTTTCTTTTCTGGAGTAGGACAGGACATAAGGGTACGGACTTGTGTTGGTGTAAAATAATATATATGATTACTATCTACCAAACTCATTAAATCAGCTTTTTTTAAGGAGAAAAGTAACACAGTATTATTAGGTACTCTGGAGTATCACAATTAACCGTATGTAAAACACCGATAAAATACAAAATGTATCACTGTATTTGTATCATCTTTCAATAATGATTATCCATCATTTTACAATAAAATGTAACAATACGACTTGTGACCGTTTATTAGAAATATATACTTAACAAAATAAAATTTACCTGTCAAGAACACAGTAATATTTTAGTTAGTAACACTAACCGAAATCACTATGAAGCAACAATGCTTTAATGGTGTAGCGTTACAACGCCACCTAGAAGCGAGTTATAGAGTTACAGATGTAACTATTTTCGAGAAGATAAATAATAACATTTGAAGTGTTTCTGTGTAATTAGCACATAATTCGATTTTTTCGAGTTGTAACCCTATTTTATTGGAGGTGCGATATATAAAACACTAGTACGTAATAGAATTAACACTACAAAGTTAAATTAGTACCTTACTGCAAGTTCTAGGCGAGTAAACAGAGCATTCCCAATTTAGCCGGGTAATACAGTTATTTTTTTTAGTAACAACAAAGAGGTTTTATGCTGTTGAAAATTAATATAGATTTTTGGAATAAATAAATGTGTAAGTCCTTAATTAAGTCAAGCAAATGTTTATTGTTATTAAATTATTCATAATTCACATTAATTTGTTATAAAATATTAAAATATTTGCATTTTATCACTTAAAATTATAATTTTGAAGTGGGCTGTATGCTCCTCACCCCTTTGTTCAAAAAATATTCTTGCGTTGGGCGTGTGAAAAAAACAAAAAAAAACCTGCGCGCCTTTTTCCATAATTGATATATTTTGTTTTTGTCGTATTTGTTGCTGTGTGGTAAAGTACTTTGTTTTTTCCTCGCAAATGTGTTGAAAAACGTCGTATAAAACTCGTGAGCTTTTGCTTATTGCACACTCGGCTGAGTTACGCCCTCGCCTACGGCTCGGGCTGCAACCCACAGCCTTGTGCGCAATGAGCAACCTAAGCTAACTTGTCTCATAATGTACTATTCTAACACAATTGCATACTTACTATTATTATATTCTGTGACAATTGTAACATACCTAAGTATCGTGACTTTATATGATGCTACCATGTCTTATATGCAATCCGAAATAATAATGAAAACGACTTCAAAAAGATTGGCATGTTCTACCTATTTTAAATTTTTCTTGAGGCACTTAATACAATCAGACACACTTATTATCAAAATGTTCAAAGTTAAACCATTTTGCGTTAAAACATTGTTAAATTACTGAAACCTTTTTCGCAAGTCAGAAAGTTTATCCATAAATTATCAAGGGAAGCACACTTACTTACAATTCACTCCAAAAAACAAACCATTTTAGCATTTAGCAAAGCAGCTAGTTGCGCTAAGATTAAGCGGCGACAGCGCTGACAAATTCTCGTTACATACAACAGAAAACTTCCACCATTTGTCTTAGCACGAAGCCAAGTAGTATGTTAGTATGGATGTGGCTTTATACTCAACTGTAGAGTTAGTCAAATTGTATCTACTTCATTAATCCTTAGTTGAGTAAAGCTAAATTCTTGATAAAACAGTAACAGTAATAACGTTTATTGCGTCATGTGATGTGGTACATAACTACTTACATAGAAAAATTTTAAGTTATACATGAAACCAACATAAGTATACGTGAGCCGCGTAGTAGGGGCATTGAAAAATTTAAGTTAACAATTTTAAACTAATCTAATTAATAATAATATTGCGATAGTGCGATAGTAGGCATCCCGCTACGAAATCGCATTTTAATCTTTCAAGCCCCGGAAAATGAGACACAATAGATCTTCCTTTGTTGTGCGGTCCGATGGGGACGCTCGGGCGTTGATAAATTGTTTAATAAGACAGTAGTTTTTCAGAGGTAACTAATACATAAAGTATGAAATTCAGCTATTATAGAACTCTTGTAGGCAATACAGACTTTTTCGCAACAAGTAAGTAGGCATTCCTTTAATTTTATATACTACCACTAATACAATACCACTAGCACCATCTTGGTAAAAGCATCTGGATCATCAGGCTTAAGACATGGGATACGTTTCTTCATTCTTATATCTCTACTGCAGAAGTGTAAAGTAACATTTTACACCCGCAGGCGTATCAGAGGTAACAGGTGGCACAGTATCTGCTGGTTTTTATGATTTTATCTGCTTTTCATCACACACTTGGTGGTAGGAAAATATTGAGGATTCTCAAGGGTTTAATTTTTTGGTTCTATTGAACAACTTTCATTCACATTTACTAGTTTCTGTCCGCGACTTCATTCAAGTGGACAAACATTCCTAGGAAACCTTTAACCAGGGTAAAAGGTGTGTTTATCTAGTTCTAGTATCAAATTTCAAATCCCTTTAGGCGTTTTTGTTTGATTGAGTACAAATATCCAAACATACAAACTTACACATTTAGGTATTAGGTATTATAAAAACTTACATGACGTAGGTACCTAATGTAATGAGTAAGTATGTAATATAAGTAATTTGTTTATGATTTCAAGGGTAAACTACAAATTAAATTCCAAATAATGTAGGCAATAATGGTTTTATGAGCTATGTACCTACAATCTACATAGTACATAATGGAATCTCTATCCTATTGATTTACTCTTCGATCACGTTAATTAAATTTATATTAATTGGTTTCCCAGTGAAATCAATTGCGTGCGTAAGTCACATTATGAATGATAATCACCAGTGATAAACTTTGATGTAAAATATTTTTAGACATTTATAAGCGTTTTCGTTTTTTTAATAAATAGGTACGGTACCTACGCTACGGCCTATATGGTTACTCACTTATTTATTATCTACACAGATTGGCATTAATACATAAAAAATATCAATGCCAATCTGTGTAGTAATGGAGTTTTATAATAATTTTCCATGGTTGCATGATGGTACCCTATTTACCATATTCGGCTTTTAGGGGTTTTTGTGACACGTCGTATTAGGCCTCATCCACATTTTCTCGGCTCGCTGTCGACTACAGTGCAGACTCATTTGAAACGAAATACTTCTGCATACTGTTCCACCTGTTACCTCTGATACGCCTGCGGGTGTAAAATGTTACTTTACACTTCTGCAGTAGAGATATGTATATGAATGAAGAAACGTATCCCATGTCTTCCGTCTGAATGAGCGAATGACTAAAATATGGATTCAAATCACTCATTAGTGAATATAAAAACTGTAAGAAGACCTTTAAACAGTCTATTGCTATTGCTACTTTGATTATTTGCTATCACAAAAAAAAAACAGTGCTCTACTAGCTAGTAGAGAGTACAGAAACCCCGCTCTAGACATTTTTGAAAACAATTTTGTCATTTGCGCTACGAACTAAGTACAATAACTACGAGCGATAGTCCAAGAAAACAAGTTCTGGCATTCCGAGATCGAGAGTAACACGAGCTTACACGACTGAAGGATTTTTTTCTGTCACACTCATTACAAAATTATTATAGTGAATTTTAATTGTGATTTGTTTAGCTCTTAGCAAACGAAACAGTTCAAGTTAAAGATGAATGAACGTTATTTTCAATACCGATAGCGGAGATGACGTAAGCGCATAACACCTACGTACGAGTATAGAAGTGACGTCACTTCGTCAGTCTCGTCACCTGGCGCAGTTGTACCATGCTACGAGTTAACTACGAGAATTTTACTATTGCTACGAGCTTGGGAACTTCTACATTACTGACTAGTCTGGTTTGGCCTGAGATAGAGTGTGTGGTGTAGCGTAGCGTGTGAGCGCACGCACACGTGCACGAAAAATGCGATTTATTCCGAATAGCTTTTCTTTCTACTTTTTATTTTGTGTCGCTATGCCCATTTCTTTTGCCGCCTGTCAGATGATGGTACTTTATTATGGCACTTCCTGTCAACAATATTAAAAGCCAATGCCGGGGCATTTTTGTTGAGGATTTTGTACGTGTATTATCTTTAACCATCACTTGACATCAAGTGAGATGTAAGTCAAGAGCTTCTTTTTAGGGTTCCGTACCTCAAAAGGAAAACGAAACCCTTATACGATCACTTTGTTGTCCGTCTGTCTGTCTGTCATGACCCTTTATCTCGGGAACGCATGTTCTAATCCCTTCTAATATTATAAATGCAAAAGTAACTCTGTACGACATGGTGAGTTGATGAATAAGTCGCATGGAGGTATCAAATTGAAATTAAAACCAACATACTCAAGTCTACAGACCCCTGATACTGGAACTCTCTGTGGGCGAGTCCGACTAGCACGTACGGGTTCATGCACATTTTGACAATTACTTACTGAAAATCTGGTTTTTTATATATATTTTTACTCATGTAGTTTTTATGTCCATTTCATATTTGACCTGAACAAGGTTAATTAAATATTAAATAGAACAAAAAATACTTTCATCCCTAAACATTTTTATCAGTGTATTTACTAGGGGAGTAAGTAACTTTGTTTTTAATCAGCTACCTACGTAAATCTTTTTGAGGCAGATCTTGTTTTGGATTCGTTTTCTTAAGGGGCCGTACAACGTCAAGTACACATAATTGAGCAACTATTTGACATACTTTACTTGATTTATCGGTCCCAAAATAACAATGTAGATAGGTAGTAGAATAGTACTCAGTTATATGAAACACTTTTCTCGATAGAAATAAAAAATTTACCAATTTTGAAAACAAAATGTAAAGTGATCTCCAATTTTATACATGCTGTGCCAACCAATAATAAACCTATAATTTTGAAACTAAAATAAAAAAAAACTTAGCTAGCTCTCTAGTTCTGTGATTGACAGTTATCCAAAATAAGAAATAGTTTATTAGCAATAAATTAAAACAGGTACGGCCTTACCACAAAAGATTTTAAAACACTGTTTATTAAGGCGAGGCCAGTTCACGAAATTTACTCTTTCACTATGTCTTTAGAATAAGGTTGAATATTGCATAACTTGAATTGACGTTTCGCCACAAATTTGACGAGTTTTAGTACATTTTTATTGATTTCTGAAATACTGGATCATTTATTAAAAATGTACTCTGTTATTGTGTTAGATCGATAAAAAAGCTATCCTTTTTGCATAAAAAATCATATCACTGTCGTTGAAAATTATGAAATCTGACGATTTGAAATTTATTTTTATAAGTTTTTATGGTGTTATTCAGGATTTTTTTACAGAGTTACCATGACATTTTTCATTATTCTGTTCGGTTAATTTGCTTCTTTGTTTCTTTTTCAGTCTACAGTAATTTTTGTGAAGTAGAATTTTACATCAGTTCTTCACATTGAATGTTCAAAAATCAGACTTTTCATCAGATCGTGAACTGGCCTCGCCTTAAAAACACTGTTTAAATGTGATGCCGCCGCCTCTTTCAAACAATATTGTCAAAAAAGTGACAGCATCACATTTAAACAGTGTTTTAGTTAAACACTTGTTAAACAGAGTTTTGTGGTAAGGCCGCTTATGTTTATTAATAATTTCGATAATTTTATGAAATTATTTATTATTATTTTATTCTATGAAAATTTCTTCTAGCGTTGTACGCGCCTTTAAGTTATCCCCCAAGCTGATTTATAGAAAATATTACGGGCTTTGTTCGGCTTCGTTTGGGGCAACAATTAGATTAATGTTTGTTACGACTGAATCCACTTATTGGGTTCCCATCGCGTCTATTGTATTCCTCTTCATTACTTCATGGGAACTTCCATTTGATAAAGCCTTTCAAGGAATTAGGAAAGCGGTCAGCTGGTCAGCGGGGGGCACCTTACTCGATAAGATTGAAAACAAATTCATCAGAGGCAGTTTCAAAGTAGCACCCATATCAGATAAACTGGTGGAACGTCGCCTGAGATGGTTCGGTCATATTCAGAGGCGGCCTCAAGACCACATGGTAAAATTGGCTTTAGATTTGGATATTCCCGGGACGACGCGGAGACGCGGAAGACCCGCCACTACTTGGTTGACGACGGTTAAAAGAGACCTGAAAGCCGCTGATCTGGATCCAGATATAGCGCTAAATCGTAGCGAATGGAAGAAAAGGACAGGGAGGGCCGACCCCAAGTAACTGGGATAAGGTCTGGGAAGAAGAAGAAGGAAACAAGTCTCCGCAAAAGTTAATTGACTTGGAAAGAAAAATAACAAAACTAATTCCTACTTAGTAAAATGGGGTGATGTCCCGAGGAACTACAGAAATGAGGTAATAAGTAAGTAGTATATTGAATTAGTCTTATGTCCGGTCAGAAATAAAATGGTAGGTGGGATATTTTTTTACTCGTATCAATTATTATTAATTTGAGCTGAAAAAGTTTATAAGCTTAACAGAAAGGAGATTGATCAACATTTAATTTTAGGAGATGAGCTCACAAAAGCTTTTTTAAAAAAAAAGGAAAACCTCCTTCAAAAAAACCTGAAAACAAAAACTGCTTCAAAATTAAATACCTCTAAAAAGCAAGAAATAATATACGAATCATTCGTTACACATACATAATAATATCAATATTAATAAAACACGTCTATTGAAGTCGGGTGGGGCTGGAGGACAACTTATTTTTTTTTCTAAAAGCGCCACCCGACTTTTTTAGATTGATTCGTATATTATTTCTTGCTTTTTAGAGGTCGGTTTTTTGAAATCGGTTTTTTGTTTTTTTATTAGTTCTATACTAAGTATTGTATTTTGAGGAAGTGGAAATCTTATCAGATAAAAACGTGTAGCTTAATTTTTGCAACGCAAGACAACGCAGCAAGATTGCAAGCTAATAGGTTATTTATCGGACCCATTTCGGTGACTGTGCAGCGAAAATTGCACATCCTAATTCCGCTATCTCCCTTCTTCCATGGGACAACCAGACGTAAGAATTTGCGCCACTGTTTTCTGGCGGATATTCCAAAGACTCGCACTAAGCGTTTTGATTTAAATTTTGTCATCCTTACCGCTAGAGAGTGGAATTACTCCATGCCTGAGTCTGTGTTTCCCTATAGGTGCAACCTGGGAGCTTTCAAGTCGCGAGTGAATGGGTTACTTCAAAGCAAGCACGTTTCGTCTTTGGATCATCAGTACCTACCCTTAGCACGAACAGCTATCTAAAAAAAAAAAAAATATAACGCGCGTAAAATCATTCGATAGATAAATTTTGTATCAGAAATTTGTACAGCGCCATCTATCGCCGATAAGCGAAATGAAATTTTCCATATAAAATTGTCTATCGAGTAATTTTACGCGCGTTTTTTTTCTCGATATCTGTTCGTGCTAAGGGTACTGTCATCGATTATCTATTCGATGATCGAAGCTTACCACCAGGCGTGATAGCTGTCAAGCGCTTGCCTATCTAACATAAAAAAACGCAAAACTAATAATCTCCATATAGACGAGAAAACCTAGTAAAAAATATGGTGTAACAAAAAAATATGTTAAAATGAACGTCAGCTCAGCTCGGCCGGCGTCCCGACCGGCAATTTTCGCAACATTAGACAAACACAAAAGACAAATTCCGCAATAAAAAAGTCATTTCGTGGCGAACAACAGTCATCTTAACGGCAAACAAAAGAGTCTTCTCTCCTAGTGATTTATACAAGAATTACTGGGAAACGGTTGCTGTCAATAGGGTTGTCACTTGTCAGTAATTCGGGTATTGAAATAATAAGAAATAACGTATTGAAATATTTTAACAACTAACTTAAATAATGTATGCACCTTGCTTTTGAGCGTTGATTTATGACCATCCCTTATATTTTAATGATTATTTTATGAGTAAACTGCTTATAATAGACACACGGCGAATAGGAGAAATTATACAGTAAATTTGACAGTCGAGTCCCCAAGTTGACTAACGCTTTAGACCAAACCTACCTAGTTTTCAGACCAAATTCAAATATAATCAGATTAAAATCATAAAAATACCTTTCAGAAGTTAGCTCGTTTGTATGGAAACCCAGGTATTAGGGTGTATTAGTAGCCCCTATTTTCTTTTGAGCAGTAAATTATTTTTGTATTCTTAATTATAAGGTTGCGATTTATTACATAGATAGTATTTTTTAACAAGTTCTGTTTCATCTAAGTCCTGAATCAAGAAAAATGACTGGTCAGTTCGATGAAAATCTGGCAGTAACTCAAGCCTCTATAAGCAAAACAACTTACCGATAGATTGTACCTATCTATGCCCTAACGACTTAAAATGTGTCGTAAGTACCATTCTTCTTTTATAGTACAGACAGCCCTTAGCGTACCGATGTTAATAGCAATTGCCAGCGGTACGGGAGCGTAAAAACGACCTCACTCATAATTTAGTGGCCAGACCTATTTTATGCGCGTCACGTCGTCTGCCATGTGTTCACGGGTGTCGGGACTAGATATCAAGACGTCATATTTCACAGGAAAATAGAGACAGCGAAATGAAAAAAAACGCATCACGCCGCGTTAAGCCAGCTACCCATGGGATGGAAAACGTATTTGCCTATGCGCATTTACTTTAGTATAAGACTAATATTATTTCCTCCTTTTTTTTGTTAATCGCGGAGAAACATACATACTTACATACGGGTCAAACTGAGAACCTCCTTTTTTTAAGTCGGTTAAAGAACTACACTTAAGATATCCCTTTTCCAACAAAAAATATAATTATCTTATTCAGTTCATAAACAAAGAAGTTATACGACTGATCATCGAGGTAGTTCACATAAAATCATACTGTTTTCGTGCTTTTTTTCAAGATTACTTGAAAAGTACTGAACCCATTTTCAAATTTTAAAAAATGGAACCAACTTGGGAGTTTACCTAATGTAATAACGTTTGAATCATTTTAATCGGTCCAGCCGTCTTTGAGTAATCGGTGGACATACACGAAACAAAAAAACAAAAAAAAACAAATATACAGACGAACAGAGAACCTCCTCCTTTTTTGGAAGTCGCTAAAAACGGTTTCCCACGAGATTTATGTTATTTTATATTCAGATTGAAATAAGACTTCTAAACATAACACTTCCTGAATGAAGTAGCAAAACTCAGTAGGTAGCTATTGAGTTTTCCATACCTCCAAGTAACATTAAAAACATATTCCATTAATCATGACACAAAAAGAACCCAGTCATGTTCTACCGGGTTGGCGTTTCACGGGTAACTTCAGTCCCTCCCGGCCCCGGCTAATTAGCTGGCGAAATGACAGATACAAACACACCCGTAAATCATGTGACCGAATGACGCTGCCAAATGACGTGTGTGGCGCAACAAGTAGTGCCAGACACATGAGTAAATGTGCCAGACGCTGGCAGCAGCGTGATCGTCGGTACGTGACGAACATCTTGTGTTAATAACTGATTGTATTATTATATTTTCTCAAATATAGGTATTGATTTTTTTGTTTTTTATCATTCACAATGCTATTTTTATATATTAAGTTACTTAATATAACTGAAAAAATATTAGAAAAAATCGACTCACCCGTAGCAGCTGTCCCGTCCGTAGTCCCGTCTGAGCTGCTACGGGTGAGTCGATTTTTTCTAATATTTTTTTTCAGTTATATTAAGTAAATATAGGTTTAATACAAAAAGGTCACTTAATCTTCCATTAATTTCATACATTGTTAAAAACTTTGACTACTAGTACTAATTTTCTTTGTAACATACTGCAAAGGTA
Organism: Agriphila straminella; assembly: GCA_950108535.1. NCBI lineage: Eukaryota > Metazoa > Arthropoda > Insecta > Lepidoptera > Crambidae > Agriphila > Agriphila straminella. Next base: position 2,735,411 of record OX467306.1, on the reverse strand, counting down.
TGACACGAGAGCCTAAAGAGCTTATTTACTAAGTCATGTAATAAAAGATCTTTTCCTTATTTTCCCAACTACTTGAGGCAGTAGATCGATACGAGTGCTTTTGCGGTGTTACAAAAGACATTATTTTAAAAAGCTCTTCTTTCTCACCGTGGCTGGGACAGATTCAATTGGTCAGATAGAAAAAGGGCTTCACTCTCGGCCGAGAACTGAGGGGTTAAAGTAGCAAGATTTTGTATGAAATATAAATGAAACATTTAATGATTTGAATCTGTAAAACTCTATACAACATTATAAATAGTGATATTAATACACCGTTATTTTGTAGTCGTTTCAATTAACTTAAGTCTTAATACCTTAGACGCCGCGTAGGTCACCGGTGACCTCAATTTTAAAATTAACTTTTTATTTTCTTTTTTCCCCAAAGGAAGTTTTCGTTTATTTTTGATATTGTGTATGAAATCTGAAATGTTCTACAAACGATTTTATTTTTGTTAATTTATTTTTAGTGTTTCATTCATGAATTGTACAAAATATGTTTGTATGGTGGCGTTTAAGGTGTTAAGATAATATTCTACCAAGGGAAGAAAAACGACAAAAACTTTTGGTCCTTCCATACTAACTACACAGCTAAAACGGGAAAGTAAAAAACGACATCTTTCGATCCATGTTTCAGTGGCAAAAATGTTTAGTTTCATTGGTAGAACAGTGACTTATGTTAATTAAAACTACGAAACACGACTACACAAAAACGGTGAAACATCTGAAAACATTTCAGATTAGAATAATATTCGGAATTCCGAATTGTACTTCCGAATATGCTGGAAAATGTTTCGATTACAAAATATATGTACCATATTTCGCAAACAAATAAATTATTAATTAATACTTTTAAATGTTTTTTGAAATAATAATTCTAATGTCATTGATAAAAGAAATGTCAGCCTAATTGTCCAAATTTATTTAATAATAATTTAACGGTTTTTGTAAAAATATACAAAAAAATATACCTAGCTTAAAAATATGATTATGTATATTTGTTGGAAGTTTTTGTCTGGCAATAGTGCACGCGTCACATAGTCAGCTTGAAATCGGATTTCATCACATTTGTTCATCACTGTCACTGTCAAATCAAATGATTTTCATATTATGAAATGTTTTATGTTCGTTAATTTATACATATAAAACTCTAAATTGATTTACTGATTCACTGATTCATTGTTGGGATAGGCGTGGAGCCCTAACGGCTGAAGGTAGAGACACCATTTTTGGAGGGTAGATACCTTTTATGATGTAGATGAGCACTAAGAAAGGATTTTGAAAAATTCCCGTTATACAGGGTGCTACAGGTTGTTCCAGTTTGTATGGGGATTTGTATAGGGCTGAACCATTTTGATGGTAGATATACTATTTTTGGAGGGTAGATACCTTTCATGGTGTACGTGAGCACTAAGAAAGGGTTTTGGAAAATTCCCGTTGTACAGGGTGCTACAGTGTTCCAGTTTGTACATGATTTTTTTTTATGGGAAAATTTAAATGTGTGAAATGAGGTCTACTGATAAAAAAAACCTAGGTATATTGGTTGACTTTCAAAATAATTGCACAACTAGGTATTTTAATCACGCGAACGAAGTCGCGGGCAAAAGCTAGTTTTTTATAAAATAATTTGTCATTAGATTTGGGCAATGAAACATACAATGTTGCTACCTTAACCCTGCAGTGCACCCTAGTTCTCTAAATCCCTTCCAATTGAACAAAATGTCGGCAAAGTGGAATCGATATTGGGTCCCGTTATTTACACTTCGCTAAATCTATTGCCACACTGCAATTAAACTGTTACACAGATTAACATTGGAGCTTTTGTTGATACTCTTTACGATTCGATGGAGATTTTCAATTCAATTGAGACTGGTAGGTAAACTTGGCTTTTATCGAGCCAGTATAAACAGTTAATAGACTTTATGCCAATAGCATTTTCGATCAGTCAATCATTTAATTCTTCTCAAAAAGTATCTTTTAAAACACAGTTGGAACTACACTAAAAATAAAAAAATAAAAATTTGTTTAAAAAAAACAAAAAACCGACTTCAAAAAACCTACCTCTAAAAAGCAAGAAATAATATTCGTAATAATAAAAATACGTCTATTGAAGTCGGGTGGGGCTGGAGTATTGTTTCCTTTTTTTTATTCTAAAAGCCGACCATTATCATCGAGGTAATTCACACAAAATCATACTATTTTCGTGCTTTTTTCAAGGTTACTTGTAAAGTACTGAACCGATTTCCAAATTTTAAAAAATGGGACCAACTTGGGAGTTTACCTAATGTAATACCGTTTGAATCATTTTAATTGGTCCAGCCGTCTTTGAGTAATCGGTGGACATACACAAAAAAAAACAAATATACAGACGAACATAGAACCTCCTCCTTTTTCGGAAGTCGGTTAAAAAGTCATATTATTACGGTAATTTGGATTCCCTATTATATTCCATTTTTTTAACAACATGAAAGCTATCTTCATGACTAAATCTGCAGTTTATCTGTCGATGACACCCAAATAACTCATAAAAACGGTTTCATATTTCATTCCTGCTCATTGGTTCGTTATCACGTTATTTGAGAATGCCAAGCAAATTGTGAATTATGGATTGTGAAATTTCTTGCTTATCTATCATACAGCTGGCTGACATCCAAAAGATGTTTATGAAAAAAAAACATTTTGGTTGAAACAACAAACAACAAAAAAATATTGCTTTTTTAATTAAATTTTTGACAGATAATTAGTAAGACTAAAAGGGCTTTTATGTCCATTTAGTCCTATTATTTCTGTATAGAAATTAGTAGAACTAAAAGTTTTTTTCCTCCGTTTAGTTCTACTAGTAGAACTATCGATAGAACTATATGGATAGGTATGTACAATGATTTTGAGATTGTCACATTAATTTGGCCCTTACACACAACTTTCGCTATAGCAACGTGAAAAGTGGATTTAACTTTCAAAGTCGCCAACGACTTTATTAGTTCCTCAATATGTATTGTAATACCTATGCGCAATTCTCTAAGCCTAGCAGCTTATGCTGTGTGCACACGTGCCTCTAAAAGGCTGTTATAAAAGCCGCAACACACCAGAGTTATCACAACACTCGACAAACTATTTGAAATGGTTGCCGAAATAGAAATAAATTTCAATATGGAGGTAAAAAATATTAAGTTATTATTTGCGAGCAAGTGTGTGTGTGTAAATAGTACATTATGAGACAAATTAGCTTAGGTTGCTCATTGCACACAAGGCTGTGGGTTGCAGCCCGAGCCGCAGGCGAGGGCGTAACTCAGCCAAGTGTGCAATAAGCAAGAGCTCACGAGTTTCATACGACGTTTTTCAACACATTTGCGAGGAAAAAACAAAGTGATTTACAACACAGCAACAAATACGACAAAAACAAAATATCATAATTATGGGAAAAGGCGCCGCAGGTTTTTTTTTGTTTTTTTCACACGCCAAACGCAAGAATATTTTGCGCACAAAGGGGTGAATGAACATACTCCAAAATTATAATTTTAAGTGATAAAATGCAAATATTTTAATATTTTATAACAAAATATTGTGAATTATGAATAATTTGAAAATAATTAATATTTGTTTGACTTAATTAAGGACTCACACATTTATTTATTCCAAAATTGTATATGAATTTTCAGCAGCATAAAACCTCTTTGTTGTTACTAAAAATATTAACTCTATTACCCGGTTAAATTGGGAATCCTCAGTTTACTCGCATAGAACTTGCAGTAAGGTACTATTTTAACTATGTAGGGTTAATTCTATTGCGAACTAGTGTTTTATATATTATTGCACGCGTTTGTTATAGCTCGGTTTATGGCCCTAAAAGCGATGTATTAGGGCTCACTTTACGAGCAAGTGTGTCGAAAAATTATTGGCGCGTCTTGTTTGATTTAATTTGTAAGTCTTGCAGTAAAATAATGTTGAAAATGTAACTTTTTCGCTTGATTCCATTTTTAACCGACTTCCAAAAAAGGACAAGGTTCTATGTTCGTCTGTATATTTCTGTTATTTTTTTTTGTATGTCCACCGATTACTTGAAGACGGCTGGACCGATTGAAAAGATTCAAACGTCATTACATTAAGTAAACTCCCAAGTTAGTCCCATTTTTAAAATTTGGAAATCGGTTCAGTACTTTTTAAGTAATCTTGAAAAAAGCACGAAAATAGTATGATTTTGTGTGAATTACCTCGATGTTAATGGTCGTATTACTTCTTTGTTTATGAACTGAATAAGATAATTATTTTTTTGTAGGAAGAGGGATATCTTAAGTGTAGGTTTTTTAACCGACTTAAAAAAGGAGGTTCTCAGTTTGACCCGTATGTATGTATTATCTTATCTCCGCGATTATCTTACGTTTGGCTGAGCCGATTTTTCTACATAATTATAATATACCTTACCTACAAGGTACCTACATTTAAAAAAAACCGACACCGACATCAGGTGGGTGGGTGAGGATTTGATTTCCAAGTGAACAAAAAACAAAAAACCGACTTAAAAAACCTACCTCTAAAAAGCAAGAAATAATTTTCGTAATAATAAAAATACGTCTATTGAAGTCGGGTGGGGCTTTTAGAATAAAAAAAAAGCAATCTGTACTCCAGCCCCACCCGACGTATTTTTATTATTACGAATATTATTTCTTGCTTTTTAGAGGTAGGTTTTTGAAGTCGGTTTTTTGTTTTTTGTTCACTTGGAAATCAAATCCTCACCCACCCACCTGATGTCGGTGTCTGGTGTGTCGTGTTGACAATCGTCGCCAATGAAGAAACAGAGTCATATGGAGAAAAAAGAAAAAACAAAGTCGTTGTGTACGATGTGAACACATGCTTATTTCTGCGGTGCGATAACCAACGGCTCAATTGGATTATACAAAGTCCAGACCCTTGTTTTAGATCCAGAGATTTGTGCTTCAGCTAACAGTTTTGCTCTGGGTAAGGGAGTTTCAGAGGTATACCTACTTAATTAGATAAGGAGAATACATCGCAACAACCCGTTATTAATATCGGAAGGCATTGGTATTATTGATTTATGAATGAACGTTTTGTGGCCGACGAAAAATTTTGAATCCTTATTTTCTCGATGCGAGCACTTTCTGCAAGCGAGATATAGCAAGTTGCTGTAAATATAAGTATTGAAATTTAAAACATTTTTATGGACACTAATGCTAGTTAAAGTAGGCGTCTTGTAAATAGAGCGTAAAGTGCTTCAAAGGTGAGCGAAAATCTATGTTACGTCTTTGGAAAACAGAGGGCCTATTACAAAAAAGCATCACGATAAGCGTACGATATTCGTCGCACACCGTGGCACTATTGACTGACAAATAAGGTTCAATATCAAGTAAATTGTACGACGAATTGCGTCCGACTATCGTGATTCTGTTTTGCAATAGGCCCTCTGTATAGATTCTTTCGCCACTTGCTTGTTGTTTAGCGCTCTTTTTACGTTATTGTTTGTATAAAATATGCGTAAAAAAACTCAGAAGTGAATGTGCAATAGAAGTAGAGACGTCACAATTTGATTTACACACTGTGTACATATTCTTAGTTGTGTGTATATCCCGATGTCGAATATATTTAATAATTCAGCAACACCTCGGCTGGTCCTTCCTTGAGGGTAAATGAATCAGTCATTCATGTACGTTCTATATATTTTGGGACTGTTCTATGAAGCGTGCGGGGTTCACTCCAGGCTCGAGGAAACACTACAGGGTGTGACGCAAATTGATATATTTTTAGTCATAAATAGTGTCAACCTATATTTATGGCTAGAAATGGTTTAAATTTATTAGTTTGGTGAATAACCGACAACGCTCGAAGGATTGCTCAGCTGAAGTGGCAGCGGGCTGGACACATAGCGAGAAGAACCGATGGCTATCGGGGCGGAAAGGTTCTGAAATGGTGACCACGCCACGCACTGGACGACGCTCCATGGGTAGGCGCCCGACAAGGTGGACCGACGACACAGAATATATAATAGTACTAACGTACAGAAGTTGGTCCCCGCGAGGACCATCAAATAATAAGCTACTCTCGCTGCACGGCAATAAAGTACAATTTGGAACTGCACAACGCTGCGTGGATAAAATTATATGCACCTACGAAGAAGAAAGAGAGGCGTCTCTTTCTGTCGCATAGCTCTGTCTCAACCGACACATTTCGGGGTTGCTACTCGCTAGTTACTGATATCATAGAAAACATTCGTTATGCCCATGAATAAACAATGAAATAACTAATAGGTACCTACTTATAAAATAAAATAAATCTACCTAATAGGTGAGCTGAGCATATTTAAAGAGCATAAATAATAAGTATTTCTAAGTAGTTAGAGAAGCTTGATGGCGCAGTGGTATAGCGCCTGGCCCAACGATTGCGGAGGTTAAGCAACTTTTGCAAGGGTCGGTTATGGGATGGGTGAAAAAAAAATGTATTTTTTAGCTTTTTTCTTTACTGGTGCCATATTTCGAACTTCGATACAACTGTAGTGGCTCAAATCCTAATTTGTATATGTGATCGTCTAGTTATAATGTTTTTCTATGTATTTGGTGGTCTTGGTGAAAGTCGATGTTACTGGCATCTAAGTGATCTGCGAATCGTGTTTATGTTTGTACTATTTAGTAGCTGCGTGTGAATGGAACGGAGGCTCATTCGAGATAAATCCATCATTCCGCAGGCCTATGGTTTTAAATAACATTGCGAAGCTTGTTAATATTAAAATGCAAATTGTTTTAATCTGATCGCGACTTTCGCCTCTCCTCTACTCTAATTACCTAAGCTATAACCAAAAGATGTCTGCTCATGATGTGGATTACACTCTGGTCGTTTAATAGCGCCTACAAAACCTTCTAGGAAAAACCCTTCTGGGGTTTATTATTTGGGGAGCGTCAGCCATCTTTGTTACGCTGCGGAGCGTTTGTCAGACATCTCCAGGATGTGGACATTTATTTACTTTACTTTATAAGGTGTTCGCTAGACACCTTTCCCCATAAAACCATGGTAAACTTTATTTATTCATATTTGTATTAATTGAGAAAGTTCGATTTGGCCAAATCGGGCGATGGCTGAACGCTATGAAAGTGCAAATGTGACGACGACCCAGAAATGCTTCTACCCGTTCACTGGATCCACACGCAGATAGCCTTTAGGCTCAATAAGGCTGAGCTCGCGAGTACCGGCCATAGCATCCCGTACAGTCAAGTCTAAGAGAATAATCTCTTATAGTCAAGAGCCCTCATTCGATTAAAGTCAGTGGGTGGAATGCCTAGCTCGCAGCCTCAAGCGGTCAAACACCCCAGGATCTAAACATCCTGTACAAGTTCAATTTCATCACAGATCACCTAGTATACCTATCCCTATTTCCTATCCTAAATACAAGTCTATAAGTGCACCTAACAATGTCTATGTCCTGTGTAGAGGCAAAATGTACTTACACATTATACCTATTCAACACTAATACATTATACTTCCTTCTGCTCAGCTCCTGTTGTGTCTCTCGTCCAAATTCAGCAGCTAGACTCCTTTACTAACACGTTTAAATAAACTACCTATACACAAGTAACCTCAACGGTTTGAATGTAGTCTCTTCCTTAGTCTTTAATCACTCCCTACTATCCCATGTTTATTTAATTAGGTATATGTATAGAAATCTACCTAGACCTAGACTGAAATCTAACGAATTTAGCTCATAGAAATCGTGATTCAACTGAAAGGTATATGTGTGAGAACGCAAAGTGTTAAACGAAGCCAAACAAACTAGCTCAAAGGTTCTTCTAAGTATTTCTTAGTATTTAACACGAGTTTGACTATGCCTCTCACTGTGCCTCCTCTTAGGAATCTTATCTCTAAGCAGTAAAACATATAATTATGGAAAAAAAAAATATTATTTATTTAAATTAAATGTGTTTAGTTTAACTTCGAAATAGCAAAAGAAACTGGTTTGATTATTTAAGCTGTCACCTATAGGTTGCTATATAATGACAGCTAGATTTTCAGCTCCTATCTTAAGACCACACTAAATAGAGAGAAAGCGAAAATCCAAAGAAAAAACTCTCTAAGGTCATCTAGATTCACACTTAATTTTAATTAAACACACACTAAAGTTTCAATAGTTATTTTACAAATTAAGTCTAAAGTGAGATACGAACACATTTATAGAACTAACCTGATACATTGATTGAAAAATGGAAAGAAAAAACTATTTCACATATTAGTCTAATCTAGACTTGATTATTAACATTCATAATAGATATTAGTGTTTCGTATTCCACCAGGCTACATAAAGTTACAGTCTCTAGAGCTTTAATTAATACTTTCACGTTAACCATCCTTATCTCCGAGATTAACTATGCATTAAGAAAACGCAATCCAATTCAATCTAACCCGGCTCTTTGCATTTCTATCTCATTTGGTAGACCATCTTGCAAATACCCCCGTCTATTTAATATTCGACGATTGCAATAACTGAATATCTTATATCCACAACACCCTAATACAACTATTGCGCATATTAAAGTCAACACAAAAATGAGGTGTTCTACCGAGTTCCATTCGGTTATTAAAGAGAAACCCCTAGAATGGAGTTGTTCTTCGTATTGATACATTTCTACGTTGTATACGATATTCTGCTCGTTAATCTAGAGATTGTACCTTTATTGACACATGAAATAAATCACAATGTATACAATTACATACCCCACTCGACGTTGTTTGGATTCACTTTGTAAAATAGTTACACTTGTTTTAATATTCAAATCTACAATTTACTTAACAAAGTTAGTATTTATTTAATAGTTAACTCTTTAGTCTTTATTTCTCACACAGTTAGTTACAATGGAGTCACGAAACTCCCAATCTAACACTCCTAAAATATTAAAAGCGTCTGCGTCCTACTGTCTGTCTTAGCGTCTGTGTCGAATGCTAGTCGCCTCCTCGTTTTATCTCTTCCATTCCTACTGAAGTTTTTCTCCGCCCGCTCTACGCCCATTTAGACCCCTCATTGGTCAGCTTGATGCTTGCAATCTTCACGGCGACGCCTACGCACCATTTCTCACGATCCGCCCTACCAATTCTGAGAACTCAAGTTTTTTTTCCTTCCTTCGACTACTTCACCCATCTGTAACACATTTAAATCTACCAAACTCTTAGAAATCTGTGCATTTCAACTAAAATTGTCCATCATTCACCAGTTTGAATAGTTTGTATGACAGTTGAGCGTAATTTACGGCCTACCCAAGACTCCATTTGTCTTAGTCCCCGCTGTGCGCTAATAAAACTTGTCGCTCTTAATCTATTAGAAGAAATATTCGAAACAAAATTTTTTATTCCTAGTTTTGTTTTACGAGCCCGGCCCTCACATCTGCTAATAATACGAATGCCATCACACATTCCCCTAAATAGAATCTTAAACACCTACATCCGAATGTACGGTCGTTTTAAATTATATTTCCTATCTGTCCACATTTCCAAACTTTCCCACGGTATTCGTTCAGTTCTCACGTTCCCTTTCTATAGCTCTTATCTGTCCATTGTATACCCAAGTAGGCAATAAACCCCGATACTCCGCCTCCTTTGTTACATAAGTATGGCGCCTCACAAACCATTGTCCCTATTTTTTTCCTTTTATTTTATTTTTTTATTATTTTTACCTATTCACATAATAGCGAAACAGGTGTATCGCATTGTAATTCCCTTTTATCTTGTTTGTTTGTTTATCTATTAGAGTGTACACGTTGCTACTGGGAATAGCACCAATGACGTATGGTCCTTCAAACAAACGTGCAAACTTCTTAGTCACCTTTTTAGATGCATCCGATTTCGCAAACTTTTTCAACTTCACTAGATCACCTATGTCAAAACACACTAGTTTATGATTTTTGTTATAATGAAATTCTCTACTCTCGGCTGACTTCAATATGTTCTGTCTCGCTCGTTCCCGAACTAATTCTAATGGCTCTTGTTGTAGGCCTAACCCTACTCCAATAATTTTGTCGTTATCCGTAGATAAGCGAGTTCTTGTACCCCATACTATCTCGTTAGGTGTGTAACCCGTCGTGGTGTGTATAACTTGATTGTAACAATCCTCTATTTTCGGCAATACGTCAACCCAAGAACAATGTGATTTTTCACAATACGTCCTAAACATTCTTCCTAGCTCTCTATTGACCCTCTCCGTAGAATTAGGTCGCGGGTTTCTGATTGAGGTGTGCGTTAGCACGATACCTAACTGTCTAACACCTGACTCAAAAATCCTTGATGTGAAATTTGCACCTCTATCCGAACATAAAACCTTTATTTTGACCTGTTCGTGAAATTTTCTAACACAAGTTAACGAGGCCCTGCCACTCGCCTGTCGTAATGAGTATAATCTAATTAATTTGCTGAAGGCGTCCTGCATAACAAACACGTACTTATGACCAAAGCGTCCTGCCGGTATTGGTCCATAAATGTCACAAAATACTCGTTCCCCTATCTCCCTAGCTATCACCGTCTTAATTGGTCCTGAGTGTGCCTCCAACGCGTGTTTCGATTTTTGACACACGTCGCAAGCCCTAACTACCTGTCCTATTTTGCGTGCCATATCAGTGAAGTAGTAACGTCGCTTCATTAACGCAAGCACCTTGTATCGCCCAAAATGTCCTACTTCCTCGTGTATACTAGTAATCAATTCCGTTTGTAAGTTCTCGGGAACATATAATCGCGACCTACCCGAACCTATCTCTATCCTATAGAGAATCCCGTCTATTAGTCTGTAATGTCTAGCCTCAGACTCGCTCTCAGCTTTTATACGCTTAGTTATTTCGCTAACAACACGATCACGCCCCTGATGTTCTCTTATCTCTTCCCACTTATTCTTTATGAGTCGTCCAGTTGGTATTTCAAACAAATTCATTTCCGGTCCCACAGTTTTATTAGTCAAGGTATCGGTGGCTCCACTTATATGTCGTGACAACACGTCCGCTACAGTGTTCAGACTACCCTTGACATGTTCAATCGTATAATTGAACTGTCCTATATAACTTACCCACCGTATCATGCGAGCGCTTAGTAATTTACACGATTGTAGAAACGTCAAACTCTTATGATCGGTCCTAATTACTAACTGAGCACCCCTTAAATACGTTTCAAACTTTGATAGACTATAAATTATGGCCCACAGCTCTTGTTCAGTGACTGTCCATCTGCGTTCCGTTTCTGATAATGATTTACTACAAAACCCTATAACTCTCTCTTCCCCCTCACTCGTTAGTTGGTAGATGTATCCTGCGACACCTATATTCGAGCTGTCCGTTTGTAAATAATATATATCCTTCGGGTTTGGATGTGCAAGAAGCACGGTATCTACAAATAAAGTTTTCACCCTTTTAAAACAATCGTCTACTTCCTGTGTCCATGACCATCTTTTGTTTTGTTTCAATAGGTCACACAGAGGCCTAACCTCCTCACTATACTTTGATATAAATCTACGAAAATAGTTTATTAATCCCAGAAATCCTCTTAATTGTTTTATGGTTCGAGGTGCGGGGAAATCCAATATCGCCCTTACCCTATCCGGATCCATTTGTACCCCTTTGGTATTTACAATGTGTCCTAATAACTTTACCTCCACACATAGGAATTTACACTTTTCCTTCCTACTCGTTAGTCTAGCCGCCTCTAACCTGCTCAGTACTTGATCTAGGTGTTCTAGGTGTAACTTTAGGTCCCCCTTAGTGAACACTACTATGTCATCTATATAATTTATACAAAACTCGCGCACCCCTTCTAGTATCGAATCCATAGCCCTCGAGAAACCTGCCACCGATGTCTTAAGTCCTTGAGGTAAAACACAATACGTATAGGTTTTCCCCATAAAAGTGAACCCTGTATACTTTCTAGAATCGGGATGTAATGGTATCTGAAAATATGCATTATTGAGGTCAATAAGACTGATGTAATTAACCCCATAAAAGGATTGTGTGATTTCTGATGTAAGTGGTGGCGCTCCCGCGTCCCCCACCATCTTCTTATTGAGTTCGCGCGCGTCTAATAAGAGTCTAATTGTTCCGTCTCGCTTTTTTGTAAAGGTAAGCGGACTACAACACGGTGTCGCCTCCTGACGGATAACTCCTAAACTCTCTAACCCATCTAGTTCTCTTTTTATCTCCTCCCTATATGCTAAAGGTATTGGATAACTTCGCTTTATAAAAGGCGTGTCGTCGATTAATTCAATAACATGCTCGTATCTGTCCGTCAATCCTAATTCGTCGGTAAACACTCTACTATATCTGTTTAAAACGGGTAACAATAGTTTCTTTTGTTCGTCATTTAAACCCATCTCGTCCAAGTAGGTAGCCACCTTTCCGCTATTGTTTATTTTCTCGCTCGCCTCACTATACACCGCCGGTTGGGCGTCCGTCTCTAACATCGTATTTATCATGTTTGCATTGTCTCTCCCGCCTAACCGTTTTAATTCGCAACTCGAATTTATTTTGACACTAGTCCTGACTCCTAAGTGCTCAATTGATAACGTCCTTTCTCTGCCACACTCCACTATCCCCTTGACACGTTCCAACCAGTCGTATCCTAATATCATTGACCTAGGAAGCCTATGCAGAATTAACATTGACGCTTCAATGATTGTGCCACCCAAACTTAGCTCTATTAGTACCATACGATTCGCACTTTCACTCCGTGATCCAAATGCTCCCTGCACCTGTATAGCCGGGATAGCGATCTCGGGCAAATCACCTCTCTCTTTCCGAATAGAATCGTGTAGTTCCCTAGTTATAGCGCTTATTTGGCTCCCTGTATCTATCAATGCACTTATACGCATCCCGTACACATCCACTCCTATTTCGGGTAATCTAGGCAACGAATAATCAACACCTAAGTAATCTAACTCGTCTAGCTCATGTGATATCGACAAAACCTCTCTACCCCTGCTTGTACAAAGATCACACGCAAGCCCTTCTTCGTCACATTCTATCACATGATTGAATTGATTTTCCAATAAGACACCTATGCTACACGCTATCGCTCGCAAACTGTTGCTACTCACTGACACTCCCCCGGTCAATGGCCTCTTCAATCCCTTTCCGTCTGCTCCTAAACCCTGACCTGGCTCCCATCCATTTTTAACTAAAATCTTATACGCTATATCGTCTTTCCTATTTTCTGAAGTCCATTCATTCCCCTTCCTACACTTTGATAACCGATCGGACTCCGCTTGTGTAGGGGGTATTAGTTTTTTGTTTTATCCTCCCTCACAGACGTTGATAATGTTGACCCCTCACCTTCCTTCATGAATGTTATAGCTGGCCTAGTATTTATTTCACCCAACACGTTCGACCGTGATGTATTCCTATTAGAATATGATCCGTAACCTATCCTGCCTCGTCGGTGAGCCCTTCCCCGAGTCGAACCGCCTCTGCCTCGCCATCTTTCCGCTAAAATCGTTGCCGCAACTGGATAATCTGTCTGTGTCCTACTGTAACGACCTCTCTGATTATTTCCTCTCTCTCTAGCATATCTACCTATCTCTCTCTGTCCCACAACTACATTTTGTTCGATACTCCTAAGAAAGTTCGCGCCTTTCATAATAGTGGGTTCCTCTGCTCTCGTAAACCACAACCGTTGAACATCCAAAGGATAATGACGCATTATCGAATTTACTAAATCCCTTTCACTAAAAGATATGGTCAAGGACTGCATCGACTCAACATATTCAGCAAAATGTTCGGACATCGAAATTGCTGATTCACTTGTGTACACCGTGTTAATCAACCTATACCTAACGGATTCTTGTATTTGTTCAGTCCAATAAGTCCGTCTAAAGTCGTCCTCAAAATCACTAAAAGTATTCCATCTCCTTGAGTACATCTCCATCAATTTTCGTGCATGTCCCGTGATGCAACCTAGCGCTATATCAATTTCGCGGTCCTGTCCGTTCACTTCTCTAATATATTTTTTTAATCGTTTCAAAAACGCAATAGGGTTCGTGAATGGTTTTCCGTCAAAACTCGGCTTCGCAACTGAAGGCTGTATGACGTACAAGTTTCTAGTTTCCGAATTCGCGACACTACCACTAGCTATTGTGCTAATCGACTCTTGTCTAATCGTCTGATGACTATTTTGCACATTCCCGCTCGACTCTATCCTCTCGTTTAATCGCTCCGCGCTCAACTGCCGTAATGTATTTTGAAATTCATCCATTCTTTGTGACATCTGTTGTAAAGTTATGTTATCTATATTTCCCGTTTGTTCCCCTATGCTTCCGTTACTCTCGCGACTTTCCCCTGTCCTATCTTGACCTCTAACCCGTCTCTTACTGCGCCTAGGCATTATAATGTCACTTAACTCAACTGCCGACAAACTAGTTTCGATTTAAACTTTCCCCTACTCCTAAATGCACAGATCGTTCTTTATGAGAAAGGTAGATAGTTCCACATGTGATTAAAATACTCATGATAACAGACTTACATTGAAATGTAACAATATCTTGAGAATCTGCTCCCGCCTTTGTCTCCACCTAAATCACACATCTTTATTATGCTAACCTTTTTACGTACAGTCAAAATCGTCAAACGCGCTGCTATGCTTTGAATAATATTGGAAAGTATTTTTATTTTACTCTTTTATTGTTTATTTTGTTGGGTAAGATTTCTCCACGTCCTTCCCTTTTGTCTTTAATGTACAACCGTCAAATTTTACTTCAATGGACAACAGTAGTTAAGTTGCAAACCAATAAAACATTACCCTAAGGTTTCCTTTGTCTCGCTTCCCATTCACAAGCTTGTCAGACAGGCTTTTGTCTTCCGTGAACAAATAACTTGGCTATACAGTTGTCTAAAAATAAATTCTTTTAATTTTATAATTTACGAAATAGGTATGTATATATTTTTTTCTTTCGATCTCGTTGATAACATTATGACGAATTCTGACTGTAACTGTGTCTTTCCCCTACATTCAAAAGACATGTAAACAGTTTAACACAATAAAATAATCACACCATGCACATAATTAAAATAATTATTCCATGCACAATTTATCTCGCCTCCTTGTTTCGCATCACGATGTCTCGTAACATCCCTGTAAAAGTATTCCTTTCAACTGACCACGATTTCTACGTTGTGTTTATTTTATTTATTTTTGTTTTATTTATTTATTATAATTATTTGGTCCTTTTGATCCAATCGTATCGTTATTTCGAATACGTATTTGGAATCCTGGTCGACACGGCATCATTTTCTGTAGTGGCTCAAATCCTAATTTGTATATGTGATCGTCTAGTTATAATGTTTTTCTATGTATTTGGTGGTCTTGGTGAAAGTCGATGTTACTGGCATCTAAGTGATCTGCGAATCGTGTTTATGTTTGTACTATTTAGTAGCTGCGTGTGAATGGAACGGAGGCTCATTCGAGATAAATCCATCATTCCGCAGGCCTATGGTTTTAAATAACATTGCGAAGCTTGTTAATATTAAAATGCAAATTGTTTTAATCTGATCGCGACTTTCGCCTCTCCTCTACTCTAATTACCTAAGCTATAACCAAAAGATGTCTGCTCATGATGTGGATTACACTCTGGTCGTTTAATAGCGCCTACAAAACCTTCTAGGAAAAACCCTTCTGGGGTTTATTATTTGGGGAGCGTCAGCCATCTTTGTTACGCTGCGGAGCGTTTGTCAGACATCTCCAGGATGTGGACATTTATTTACTTTACTTTATAAGGTGTTCGCTAGACACCTTTCCCCATAAAACCATGGTAAACTTTATTTATTCATATTTGTATTAATTGAGAAAGTTCGATTTGGCCAAATCGGGCGATGGCTGAACGCTATGAAAGTGCAAATGTGACGACGACCCAGAAATGCTTCTACCCGTTCACTGGATCCACACGCAGATAGCCTTTAGGCTCAATAAGGCTGAGCTCGCGAGTACCGGCCATAGCATCCCGTACAGTCAAGTCTAAGAGAATAATCTCTTATAGTCAAGAGCCCTCATTCGATTAAAGTCAGTGGGTGGAATGCCTAGCTCGCAGCCTCAAGCGGTCAAACACCCCAGGATCTAAACATCCTGTACAAGTTCAATTTCATCACAGATCACCTAGTATACCTATCCCTATTTCCTATCCTAAATACAAGTCTATAAGTGCACCTAACAATGTCTATGTCCTGTGTAGAGGCAAAATGTACTTACACATTATACCTATTCAACACTAATACATTATACTTCCTTCTGCTCAGCTCCTGTTGTGTCTCTCGTCCAAATTCAGCAGCTAGACTCCTTTACTAACACGTTTAAATAAACTACCTATACACAAGTAACCTCAACGGTTTGAATGTAGTCTCTTCCTTAGTCTTTAATCACTCCCTACTATCCCATGTTTATTTAATTAGGTATATGTATAGAAATCTACCTAGACCTAGACTGAAATCTAACGAATTTAGCTCATAGAAATCGTGATTCAACTGAAAGGTATATGTGTGAGAACGCAAAGTGTTAAACGAAGCCAAACAAACTAGCTCAAAGGTTCTTCTAAGTATTTCTTAGTATTTAACACGAGTTTGACTATGCCTCTCACTGTGCCTCCTCTTAGGAATCTTATCTCTAAGCAGTAAAACATATAATTATGGAAAAAAAAATATTATTTATTTAAATTAAATGTGTTTAGTTTAACTTCGAAATAGCAAAAGAAACTGGTTTGATTATTTAAGCTGTCACCTATAGGTTGCTATATAATGACAGCTAGATTTTCAGCTCCTATCTTAAGACCACACTAAATAGAGAGAAAGCGAAAATCCAAAGAAAAAACTCTCTAAGGTCATCTAGATTCACACTTAATTTTAATTAAACACACACTAAAGTTTCAATAGTTATTTTACAAATTAAGTCTAAAGTGAGATACGAACACATTTATAGAACTAACCTGATACATTGATTGAAAAATGGAAAGAAAAAACTATTTCACATATTAGTCTAATCTAGACTTGATTATTAACATTCATAATAGATATTAGTGTTTCG
Organism: Agriphila straminella; assembly: GCA_950108535.1. Classification (NCBI taxonomy): domain Eukaryota; kingdom Metazoa; phylum Arthropoda; class Insecta; order Lepidoptera; family Crambidae; genus Agriphila; species Agriphila straminella. Next base: position 2,718,350 of record OX467306.1, on the reverse strand, counting down.
TATTCCACCAGGCTACATAAAGTTACAGTCTCTAGAGCTTTAATTAATACTTTCACGTTAACCATCCTTATCTCCGAGATTAACTATGCATTAAGAAAACGCAATCCAATTCAATCTAACCCGGCTCTTTGCATTTCTATCTCATTTGGTAGACCATCTTGCAAATACCCCCGTCTATTTAATATTCGACGATTGCAATAACTGAATATCTTATATCCACAACACCCTAATACAACTATTGCGCATATTAAAGTCAACACAAAAATGAGGTGTTCTACCGAGTTCCATTCGGTTATTAAAGAGAAACCCCTAGAATGGAGTTGTTCTTCGTATTGATACATTTCTACGTTGTATACGATATTCTGCTCGTTAATCTAGAGATTGTACCTTTATTGACACATGAAATAAATCACAATGTATACAATTACATACCCCACTCGACGTTGTTTGGATTCACTTTGTAAAATAGTTACACTTGTTTTAATATTCAAATCTACAATTTACTTAACAAAGTTAGTATTTATTTAATAGTTAACTCTTTAGTCTTTATTTCTCACACAGTTAGTTACAATGGAGTCACGAAACTCCCAATCTAACACTCCTAAAATATTAAAAGCGTCTGCGTCCTACTGTCTGTCTTAGCGTCTGTGTCGAATGCTAGTCGCCTCCTCGTTTTATCTCTTCCATTCCTACTGAAGTTTTTCTCCGCCCGCTCTACGCCCATTTAGACCCCTCATTGGTCAGCTTGATGCTTGCAATCTTCACGGCGACGCCTACGCACCATTTCTCACGATCCGCCCTACCAATTCTGAGAACTCAAGTTTTTTTTCCTTCCTTCGACTACTTCACCCATCTGTAACACATTTAAATCTACCAAACTCTTAGAAATCTGTGCATTTCAACTAAAATTGTCCATCATTCACCAGTTTGAATAGTTTGTATGACAGTTGAGCGTAATTTACGGCCTACCCAAGACTCCATTTGTCTTAGTCCCCGCTGTGCGCTAATAAAACTTGTCGCTCTTAATCTATTAGAAGAAATATTCGAAACAAAATTTTTTATTCCTAGTTTTGTTTTACGAGCCCGGCCCTCACATCTGCTAATAATACGAATGCCATCACACAACTAAGTATGTAAATATGTATACAAAAAATACAATAAACTTTGGTAGGAAGGTAGGTACGTTAGTAATTAAGTATCAAAAACGAAGTGCATGCAGTTTCGCATTCGGCGCTTGACTGACTCGTTTCGTTGGTGACGTTCACGCGCTGCGCTCTCGTCGCTTGCACACGCCGCGCGTTTCGGTCGGCGCGGTGATATCCCTCGACAATGGCCCTCTTGGAGTGGGCCGCGAGCAGTAGGCTAATATAAAAGTTTAAGCGCGGAGTGATACCCCCCTGCCGACGATCTGTACCCTTAGCACGAACAGCTATCGAGAAAAAAAACGCGCGTAAAATTACTCGATAGACAATTCTCTATAGAAAATTTCATTTCGCTTATCGGCGATAGATGGCGCTGTACAAATTTCCAATACAAAATTTATTTATCGAATGATTTTATGCGCGTTATTTTTTTCGATAGCTGTTCGTGCTAAGGGTACTGGTGAAGGTCGCGGTGCGCCGCTGGATGCGGGCAGCGCAGGACCGATCGTCGTAGAAATCCTTGGGGGAGGCCTATACCCAGCAGTGGGTGTGGTGCGGCTGATATGATGATGATGAATACTTTACTAATGAATGTCTAGTGGAGGTTGGTAACAGTCGCTTCTTCAACAAAAATCATCATTATCAGCTCAAATTATACAAAATTTTACTCAATAAATTATTTAAGATTAAACCGTTTTGAAACTGTAAAGTTCCCCTAAAATATTATGATATTGATTTAACTTTAAGTAATTAACTGAATAAATTATTTATTTTTTTAAATTATGTCTTAACTCTCATTGTTACCATCTTGTAATATTTGAAAGTTCAATTCTCCAGAAGTCAACGGGCCATTAACCCTTCCAGAGCTTCATAATAAAGTGTACTTTTTAATAACCCTCCTCCGGCGGTCGACACAAGCGCGCAAGGCGCTGCGCAAACTTGGACACTTTGTTGCTGACAGGGACAGCATCATAGAAAATCGCGGGTTTGTCCAAGAATCGCCATGAGAATGTCTCCGGCTGGTTCTTTAAGACTAGTGACAGCTCTTAAAGTGGTGAAAAATAAGGTAGTTTATTGATTTTTGTCAATTAATAACTTGTATTAAAATTACTTTTGTGTCTGCCACTTTTTAGGGGCAATTTAGGTATGTCAATAGAAGCAACTGAATATGATCAGTGTATGTGTGTTTGTGCAGGAAATGATTGATTTCATATTGATTGAGAGAATAGATAAATGTTCAACAAGTGTGCAAAGTTGTTTTTGCTGCGAATGTCGAACCAAAAAAATGTCGTGTGAAGGATACAACTTTTCACCTATACCAGCGAGAAAACTCGCAGTAAAATCGCTTTTTGCTCCGTCCATGAGGAAAGGTGATTTGAAACTCACGCTCGCACCAAAAAGTGACTTTGCCGCGAGTTTTATGCAGCAAAAGAGCCATTTTCGTGCTGGAGAAAGTGAAAAGTAAATTATGCATTACAAGTTAGCAATATTAGACGCCAGTGTTTTCGTTCGCGCAATGCCTCAAGTAATTATAAATTTTACAGTCCCCTGGACGTTGTTATACTGTCTTTTTTACGCGTAATTTGTAGTGGGGTAATGTTCAAGCCTTGAATGGGGGGGCCGAGATCAAAGGATCGACTACTTAATTACTCTAGTGAAAGGGATCAAATTTGTTTTTCTTCTGTAATTAGTCTACGCTGAAAGTATTAATGGATGGAACCATTTTCTGTGGACGGGGTAATATTGCAAAATTTGCAAACTGTGGTATGGAGCGCTTTTACTTCTTTAACTTTTTAATGTTAGTTTTAAGAGACAGACGTTATTTAAGTTATTATTAAAAGTTTTAACACGCTCTGTCGAGAGGCTGTTTTTTTTTCGCGTACGGTACCGCCTTTCGAGACGTAGAATCCGTGTATGTGAAAAATAAAAACCAGTAACAATCAGATTGGAGGTCTGAAATAAAACAAAACGATGCTCTTTCAGAGCAGTCATGCAGGTATTGTATTCCTCATTAAAATCTCCGTCAACTATTAAATTATATTTCAAGAGAGCAGACGCTCTCTCAGACGAGTACCTCGTAAAAGTTGATACTGCGAATGCACTGCAGCTAGGTATTAAGAGGATTATGCAAATCAAGTAACTTACGTATGAAAATATTGTAGACGGAACTAATCCGAATGCTGTTTTTTAATAAAGCTGATAAAATGCAAGGAATTGTGACCACAATTTTTTTTGTACAGAAAAAGATAAAGATATGAAGAAGTTTTTTAAATCTAATTTGCAGCTAATTAAAGTTATATAAAACTTTAATTAGCTGCAAAAAATACTAAAACTTCAGCATAGCATTGAGTGAACCTCGATTTGCCGGCGTGTTTTTAGAAAAAAATCGCAGCTTCAACATAACGACAAATAGAATATTTAAGTGAATATTTCTCGAATATACGATGACATTACTCACACACTTGACACTTCGGGGCACTGTGCAGAATTTTATTATACGCGTTAGGTTGAAAGCGCGTAAAACAATAATATGGCCGTCACCTCTACTCTATTTTCCGCAGTTTTGGCAGTGCAATTTCTATTCATGAGTTTTGCTGACGTGCATAGCTAAACCAACTTGTATTCCAAACTACAATAGCCCTTATGACCAGGACGTAAGAGTGTTTAAAGGGATTTTTATTACTAAAATAAAGTAGGTTTTCGCTCGAGTGTCGGATTAACTTGTCACGTGACTTTTTCGTTTTTGCGGATTTAAGTAATTCATTTTCGCATGACTACATAAAGGGAATGCATCAAATTTTACATGCTAAGACGGAAATAAAGAATGGCTGTCTGTCTTTACGACAGCAGATATTTGTACAATACGACAGCGGAAAGCGGTCGTTTACTGAAATAAGTTCAACTAAAGGCAAGGTAATACTAATTAAAATATGTCACCTAAGGTACCGAGGAACGTTCTATTGTCCCTTAATGATGGCAATTTTATAACTACGACATCCGAAGTACGTTCGATTGTCCCTAAATGATTTGTATGGCAGTTTTATAACTACGACATCAGGGGGTCAAGTCTGCTAATGTTTTCGTCAAAATCGTAGTTCAATGGTGTTTGAATGGTAATGCTTTTTGACACAGTTCTTGTTTTCCAAAATCGAGACACAATGTGTTTCCGTTATGAGTTTAAGAAACACAATGTGTTTTGGTTCTGGGTTTAAGAAACAAGAACTGTGTCAAAAAGCATTACCATTCAAACACCATTGAACTACAATTTTGACGAAAACATTAGCAGACTTGACCTCAGTTCGTAACATCCTGTGCTGTGCAGGCATTGTTATATTTGAGCAACTGCGGCAAGACGTAGGTAGTAGTTCTAAACTCAAACATGCCAACAGTTTGACTCGAGGACTAGCGAATGCCGAAGACAGCACGTTTATTACACAGATACATTGCTGCGCAGAATGCTGCCGAAATCTGATTAGGTTGTATCACAGAACAGTGAAATATTTTGGATTTTTACCGACTTCCAAAAAAGGAGGAGGTTCTCTGTTCGTCTGTATATTTGTTTTTTTTTTCAATTCACTTCTTAGATTTACGCGCGTATTTTACATTGAAATAAATCTTACACGTACAAAAATATTATACTGGGTTGTATCCTTATACTATTAATGGGTAAGTCCGTTTGTTTGTTACGCCTTAACTACATCATGAAATTTTGCATACACGTTATCAAGGGTACAGAAAAGGATATAGAGTACTTTTCATTCAGAAAAAAGTAGTTCTCGAGCTTTCCACGCGGACGAAGTCGCGGGCGGTCGCTAGTTTAACTATATTGTCAATAATATATACGATATTGGTTAGGAGGTACTATGTATTACTATTATTTCTCAATCAAAACTAACTGTACCTACCTTGTGATTGGCAGTTATTTAAAAGTCATTGATTATTATTAATAAGTGTTTAATATTTACATAAGTACTTCAGTACTAGTATTTATTGCCTTTCAATCATTGATTTATTAATATTGTTGCCAAGGCCAAAATATACGACGAAAACAAATATTTTTATGATATAATAGTTAAATGATTATTAGGCAGATACAGATATTATTTTACAAAGAAAAAACTTAGTTTATAAGGTCTATATTAGTGCGTAGTGATATACTAATTAAAGTCTTTCGCACTAAGACGAGTTTTTTTCCAGTTTAATAAAGTAAGGATCTAGAAGCCAGAGATGAGTAGTAGGTATTTTATTTAAAAAAAAATCTGATTATTGTGAAAACTGAAAACTTTCGAAACCTGAGCTTCTGTTATTCTGGGCCTTATTAAACGTTATAAACTAATTAAGTAAGTAATTACAGACGTCTCTGTGTTGTGAAGGCTTTGATGTCTTAAGATTTGTACGAGTGGAAGTAAAATGAATAACTTTATCTAATTAAGCGCGAAAGTTAAATAAGTTAATAATTATAAAAACCGTTTTTTTTTTCTTAAGCTTTGACTTCGGACTAGGTAAGTATCGTTTAAGGTAATTATAAAATAATTATACGTTAAGATAATTAATATTAGATCAAAAAATACTAGAGAAAATCGACTCACCCATAGCACCTCAGACGGGATACGGGTTAGTCGATTTTTTCTAGTATTTTTTCAAGTATATTAATTACTTACCTTAATATAAAAATAACATTGTAAATGCCTAAAATCAATAAGTAATTATACGTTTTCAACAAACATAATTTGATAGAAAAATGTGTAAATTAAAATAACCACTACCTAGGTCCTAGAGAGCCCTAAGTCTAGGTCTATGGTCAATGTATCGGCGGTGAACCGTACTTACTATACAATATTATACTTAATAAAACATATACTAGAAAAAACTCGACTCGCACCAGATCAATTCAATTTTTTTCAAGTATATTATTTAGTATTGTATAAAAATAGCATTGTGAATGCAAAAATCTCAAGTTATATCTTCAACTTATAACTTAAATCTTAAAAACGTACTTACTATAAGTTACATGAAGAAAATATATTGCATTACTTTTAAGTATATAATGAAAATTTGGTAACTAGTTATAGCTATTTATGTCATTGAAATAAAAACCTTTAGATACAAGATAATAAGGGTAGAAAGCCACCAATTACAGATTCAGTAAAATAATTATGGCCATCCTCGGTCGATTCAATTTTGTATGAAACGATATAGTTAACCTATCGAAACCATTTTATTGGTGATCCCAATTTATTTTAAATAAGTATTTTTCCAGAACAATTATATAGGTATACCACAGTTAAATTGTCCTGAGGGAGGCCTATGCCCAGCAGTGCGAGTGAGATACTTAAAGCCCGCCGGTAAATCTAGGGTTTCATAAGATGACGGTGCCGCCATATTACGGCCGTAAACTAGCGCCGTAGAACATTTTCGTAAACAACGTTTTTTTGTAAACAATACGGCGCGCCATATTGTTTTCATAGACTACGTTCTACGCCGCTAAATTACGGCCGTAATATGACGGCACCGACATCCTAGGAAACCCTAGCTTAAAGATCAATTTGCGATCGTCAATTTTTTCGTCAATACCATCGCTTCATTTGCACGCGTAAACGATCAATTTTCGCATCAATGGGCGTCAATGACGTAAAAATTGACAATCGCATATGATCGTTATCGGCGGCGGCATTAATATATTTGAGGTATAAAGCCCACCGGTAACGATCAATTGCGATTGTCAATTTTTACGTCAATGCCATTATTGCAGCAAATGTCAATCGCTTCATTTGCACGCGTAAACGATCAATTTTCGCACCAATGGGCATGACGTAAAATTGACGTACGTAGAATTGACAATCGCAAATGATCGTTACCGGCGGGCTTAAATGATATTGAAATTAGCTATTGAAATCGACCCTCGAATGAAAAATAAAATTTAAATCGTAGATAATTTAAACCTCGTCAAACGTGTCGTGTGAAATCGGATTAACAACTAGGTGCATCCGGTAATTGGTTTCATGAGGTTTGGAATTTGTATGCATCTGAAATTGGATCATTTTCCAATTAAAACGGTGCATGCGAACGATTTATAATTTGCGGTATTAAATAAGTGTGCCAATGGTATGAATCAATGGCACATGGCACACCACCCGACTTCAATAGACGTGTTTTTATTATTACGAATATTATTTCTTGCTTTTTTGAGGTAAGTAGGTAGGTTTTTTGAAGTCGGTTTTTTGTTTTATAATCGATTTTTTATTTTTTTAATTTTTAGTGTAGGTACCTCCTGTTAGGTAGTGTAGGCATATTATTTATGTAGAAAAATCGGCTGAGCCAAACGTGAGTTAATCGCGGAGAACCACACATACATACGGGTCAAACTGAGAACCGCCTTTTTAAGTCGGTTAAAGAACTACACTTAAGATATCCCTTTTCCAACAAAAAAATTATTATCTTATTCAGTTCATTAACAAAGAAGTTATACGACTGATCATCAAGGTAGTTCACACAAAATCATACTATTTTCGTGCTTTTGTTTCAAGATTACTTAAACTGATTTCCAAATTTAAAAAAAATGGGACCAACTTGGGAGTTTACCTAATGAAATAACGTTTGAATCATTTCAATCGGTCCAGCCGTCTTTGAGTAATCGGTGGACATACACAAAAAGAAATATACAGACGAACATAGAACCTCCTCCTTTTTTGGAAGTCGATAAACACATGGGTTTTACAGTGTACCTATTTCTAAATTAATACACATACACATGGCGCTGATAAGTAAGTTACTATTTATAATAGGGATGTTGACTAATGAATAAAATAACGAAATACTAATAAAAATCGTAAACATATCAAACTTTTAGAGTAGCTTGTATACCTCTTGGTTTTATATATTGCATATTATTTGTTTTATGACCCTTCAAATTTGGGTGGACAAGTCCATTTAAAAAGTATAAAATTTATTAAAATAAATGATACCTTTAATTAGTCCGTAAAATGTATAGCAAATTTGTCGAAGAAACCATTTTGATAAACACAATATTTAATAGAGCTGCTGAACAAATTTCCTATGCGTTGCATACAAACTTGCAAGGCGTGACGTCATAACGTGCAAGCCGTTGCCGTAACGTTTTTGATCGAGTCCATTTGTGTGCATTTCACACTGTGATATCTCGGGCAGTTTTCATGCTAGCGAATAATTTTCTTTTACCAATGTTTCTTTTTTTGAGAGGTAATTTATGTAACATAAAATAAAAAAATAGTCAACATCCCTATTATAAGGGTTAACAGAGGAAAATATCGTCGCCAATAAATAACTAATTTAATAAACAATACATAGTCGAAATTCTTTCAGCCGTTTAACGGCGATATAGGGAGTGGAGGAATTTAATTTGAGCGGTTTATTGTGCCCCGGCGAAGGGTTACACTGCCCTACTATACTTTGACAGGAGTAGAGAAACGGTCAGAGATTAAGTATAGAAAAATATCAATCAGGCTAGAGTTTCTTAAAATATATAATATAAAAAAGTGTGTTTTAAATGCGAGTTCATTCTCTACACAAAGATTGTATAGCAGATGTATAGTTACACAGTGTTTTGTCACTTTCTTTTCAATGTCAAACTCAAATAGTTTGACAGAGAGTAACCATTGTGTAACTATATATCTGCTATACAATTGAAATAAAACACTTTTAACGGATACTAGCGCGGTTTTATTGAAAGTACTTTGGTAATTAGTTGGTATTTGGTTTGATTTTTGATTTTCCCGACGTTTCGGCACCTTTGCAGCTGCCGTGGTCACGGGGGACTGAAGCTACTTGTGAGCCTACCCTCAAGCGATGAATTTTTTTTTTTTTTTTTTTTAAAACGTTCAGATTGTGACTGTGGGCTCTCCTACATCGGGCAAACAAAGAGAAGCATAGGGACCCGGGTTAAAGAACATGTAGCTGACATGAAACATAGGCGCGATAACAAGTCTGCAGTGAGTGAACACGCCTTTGAGGGGCCCAACCATTATATTAGATTTGACAAACCCCAAATCCTTGCTAGGGAACGTAGATTCATTCCTAGAATGCTCCGCGAGGCTATCGAAATAAATAAATATCCTAATTTCAATAGAGATGATGGTTGGAAAATTCCACCAGCTTGGGACCCCATCATTCACAAGCTAAAGCCCCAAACACACACTGTAAGATCTTATGATACGGTTAGTTCCTTTTGCAAATAAATTAATTAATATAAAAGACGGAGGTCGGCCTTCCTCTCCAAGTTTTCTTTCGCCATTTCTTTCTTGGAGGGGCCTCCCAATTTTTTGAAATGGTAGTAGTTTCAGTAGATTCTCTCTTTTTAACATATAAAATTAAATTAAAATCAAACCAAAACTTAAACTAATTAAAAATTTGATAAATTTTAATTTCTGAACGTTTTAAAAAAAAAAAAAAAAAAATTCATCGCTTGAGGGTAGGCTCACAAGTAGCTTCAGTCCCCCGTGACCACGGCAGCTGCAAAGGTGCCGAAACGTCGGGAAAATCAAAAATCAAACCAAATACCAACTAATGGTGCAGACGACCTGAATGGTGCAGTGGTCAACATGCCGCCTACCACGCAAGAGGTCCCGGGTTCGATTCCCGGCCGGGCAGAAATTGAAATAATGAATTTTAATTTCTGTGACGGGTCTGGGTGTTACTATGTATAATAAGTATATATTTAAAAGTATATAAGTAGTATATCAGTTGTCTAGCACCCATATTACAAGCTTTGCTTAGTTTGGGGCTAGATGGCGCTGTGTGAAATTGTCCAAGCATTTATTATTATTATATTATTATTATAATTACCAAAGTACTTTCAATAAAACCGCGCTAGTATCCGTTAAAAGTGTTTTATTTCATGTCTAGTGAGCGCGTAAGCTTGAGAAGTGAATATGCTATACAATTTTTATTAGTAAGGGGGAAGGTATGTTATCAGGACGAAGCATTTTCTAAAACAACTGAACTTCGATTCAGTTTTGCAAATTATTAATAATCCAAGCACAATCTGATGGTTTTGATCCCTATACCATTTAAATACCACGTCCAATAGCCAGTTTTGTTATGTTAATATTTTTTTAAACAACAGTTGGTATTGAACTCAATGCAATTGTGTCGTGTAATGCTAGATGTACGCAAAAAAACAGCAAATCGATGTACAGGATAGGCGTTTGTTATATGTATGTGTACTTGCGATCAAAACATTATTTTGGACCCGCAGTACTTAAAAATTCTTTCCTTTGGAGAGGAGCTATGACGTCATAAAATGTTTCCCCATAAAAAAGATGATATTAATTATCATTAACTCCTCTCCTCTAAGGGAGTCGGCTCAAAACAATTGTTTTGACCTTAAGTACATCGATTTACGGTTTTCCTTTGATTTGCGCCGACCACCAGTGGAGAAGTGGATGAACCAATTTATTTTAGTCTTTCAATCCTAAAATGATCTTTTGAAAGACATTGTACATTGTGAAACAACCATTAAACTAAAACTACAATTTATCAGTTTTATAAATTTTAACTCTGATTCGTTATTTACATTAATTTGTTCAAGATAATTTGTTAATAAATAGCTTGATTTGATAGGACAAATTCATTTAAAATAATTAGTCTTCATGATGATTAAGTTCATTTATTACCCTAGGAACTGTGTAAGATTAAGGAGTGTAAAGATTTCTCATTGCTAACTGGTTACGTAACTACAGTTACGTCAAATACAATATACACTATTACGTATATATACGTACACATACATAATATAAACATTCTTGTATTGTTCTTGCATATTCTATTATCTCAAAATAAGGATATAAGTAGATTGATTGACTGAATAAACGAACCGATAAGCAAATTAAATCAACTTTCGTAAAACTTGAAAATTAAAGTAATAAGTACGAATACTTTTCCATAAAAAAGTTTCATGTTTGATTTTCCGCAGTAATACGGAAACGCGTGTTGATGTCAAGTAGTATGTTCCGTTACACAAAAAATATCCGACGTTCCTGACTAAATTTTTTAGTTATAACATCAGGAAAACACAATTGCTCTTGGCAATATTTCTTGCTACAAGGATACTTGACCACTGGCAATATTATACCTGTCATATACAGATACCTACTACAGGCATATTATAGATAGTACCTACTCGTAGTCTCGTATCTATATTATTTTTATGGGATAGTAAGTCCCAAAAAACTTGTTGGGTAACTTAATTCTTCGAATGTTAGTTTTTCCACAGATTACCAAATAGTTGCTATGACTTAAACTTAACTAACTTTTTAAAATCGTTTGACACCCAAAAAAATATTTTTATCAATATTAAATGAATTAGTTTAAATTTTATTGGTACTAATGTTCAGAACAAAATATAAAAATAACGCTTTTCTGGCGTAAAACGTGTTTGATAATTATTTTAATAAAAAAAATCAGTATCTCAAAAATACAACGTGTGACAAAACAACCCGTGATGCCGAATATGGTAGATAGGGACCATCAAACTGAACAACTTTTACTATGGGACCAACTCTGAAATCGCGAAAAAAAACAGCTGTTTAATACGTTTTGATATTTTCGTTATTAATTTTTGTATAAAACAGCTGTTTTTTTTCGCGATTACAAAGTTGGTCCCAAAGATAAGTTCAGTTTGATGCTCCCATATTCGCTATTAGCGGTTATTTAGTAACACGTTGTATAGGTTGGTAGAATATTCTCTCTGAAGTTACTCGGCTTAAAACTTTTTGTACAAATTTTATTTCAACAGTAATTAACCTTCTCCACTGTTGACTAACAACCGAACTTTGCGAATTGAAACAATATTGTCAAATTAAAACTTGCAAATAACATTTTCTTTAATTAATTCCATTTTGGTACAGTTACAGTTGTAATAGTTGGTACAGTTTTGAAAATTAGAGAACATGAAGCGCTGTGAATATCTTTGGATGATTTTAGTATTTTTTCGAAACCAGCTACAAAAGATGATTTTTATCCACATTTAACTGGTTGTTAGCTAAGAGTATTTTATCCATTTTGTCAAATAGATTTACGACTTACTTTACGTTGACACTATGCAGCTAAATGCGTAAAAGGTATTAGATACGTAAAAAATAAAATAAAATAAAAATCTTCTTCCGTTACTCGTTGTTGTATGGTCTGTGTTATATAATTACCTACCTCTAGTTACGATAGTAAACCAACGGCAATGTAGAAGTTAAACAAGAATATTAGGTGTAAAAACTGTGCACGACATTTGGTGCACAGGCCTTCCTTATGGGTGGATAAAGAGGATGGGCCACGACCTACCACGCAGGCCCAATGCGGATTGATGGGTGTTAACTGCAGTCAACTGCAACTTAAATGTAGCCGGGACCAACGGCTTGACGTGCCTTGCGAAGCACGGAAGAGCTCGAGATAATAAATTTTTGGCCACCCATCCCATGACCGACCCTTGCGAATGTTGCTTAACCTCCGCAATCGCAGGGCCAGGCACTAAACTACTGTGCCACCGACCTCCTCACTACCACATTGCTACCATTATGTTTTAATATAAAAACGTAGCAAAATTGAATATTAGTAAGATTAATTAATAGCAGTGGCACGGCACCCTCTGGGACGTGCGATGGTTGGCGGGACGGGCCCGCGTCCCTCATTACTTATATTTGGACTAATCGCCGTTAATTATTCTCGATTGAATTATATTGGTCGTTAATATTATTACTTATTAAACTAAGTACTTCCAATTATTGTCAACTGAATTGAATTTTTAATATTTTTTCCAAAGTTGTTGGAAAATCAAATCAAACCGTTTGTTATTCAATTTTGCCCTTTCTTTAATTACGACCTCAGTGGTCGAGTGGTTTGTACGCCGGTTTTCAAGGCGTCACCATCTCTTGAGGTTCCGGGTTCGATCCCCGGCTGGGTCAATGTAGAAAATGAACTTTTCTGTATTGGCTCAGGTCTGGGTGTTTGTGATACCACCGTTGTCTCTGATTTCCATAACACAAGTGTGCTTTAGCTACTTTGGAGTTGGAGCAATGTATGTGATGTTGTTAAAAATTTATTTATTTATTACAAATACACAATACAAATATCTTTATATGCTTTTTAAATATTATACAAATGGAGATCGTAAAATCTTTCAAAGAGATAATGTAAGAGCGTTTCCAAAAATATAGATTACCTACACAATAATATTCTACTGAAATAATCATAATGAAAAAAATCAGGACATAACGTAATAAAACAGCGGTAGCATCTTTTACTTATTATTCATTTTGTTTAAATTGTCCAAGAATCTTTATAATTATTCACGTCAATATGACACAGTTAAAAAAATATGATTATGACTCTACAACGCAATACATCATCTTATCTTACGAATTCCATGGAGCAAACAACGTATAGCCGTTACAGTGCGTTTCGAACTATAGCGTCAGTGAAGTTAGCCACTATGCGCGTAGTCGTACACTCGTACCACGTCTCCCAGCACCCACTTACATCAAAATTGTGCATCGTCTCGCGCGATGTTCCGAGCCGCTAAGCCATAGAGTACATTATTATAAAGCTCACTGTACGGACAGTACGAGGCAAACATCTTGAAATCAGGTGGGGATTGCGCGGAACGCGTATTTTGGGTATGCTTAGCGGTGAGGTACGCGGGCGGCGGGAGAGGGGCTCGCACTATTGGTCGCTCGTACAGTAAGGAAACTCTCCGCCCCGCCCCACAATCAATTCATCTGTGATCTTTGTAGCGTCATCTGTGTAGCGTCTGTGTAATAGGTAGGTACTTAGTTGAAACGCAGCGCTTGTATGAAGTGCCCGGGGTGTGACTGCACTCATGATCACGGCGAACTCATGATCCTCACTTCGTCGAAAAAGCGTGAAAATGTTTGCCTCGTACTGTACGTACATGGCTTTCAAAGCTCAACATCCGCGCCTCTCATGTTTCTGGTTAATGAAAATGTTTCCAACGAGCCTATCGCCTCATGAATAGGAATGATCTGGTAAATCTCAAAGGTGGGTTTTCATGGTTTAGTTTGCAATCCTGTAACGTTAAATGATAAAATTAAAAATTAATTAAATAAACAAGAACTATGAGAAGATGAAAAAAATAGTGTTGGTTTCAGCATTTATCGCTTTGGAAACTCGGGCGCAATATGATTATATACAACCATAATGAGATACCTACCTATTTAAAGAAAAAACGTGTTAAAAACTTTAAGGGTGACTTGCTCCAAAACGCTGTCAAAGTTAAAGTTATCGTCAAATGATAATGCTACCTATTTGTCACGTCAAACTTGTCAATGTCCTGGCTGGCAACCCCTTTTTTGGCTAACTTTTGCTTAACCGGTACTTTAACAAAACTTTAACATCACAGTGAAACTCTTCAGTCAACTAAAGCAGCATGTAAATATAAACAAGTTGAAGCATACAATTTCCGAAGACAAGCAGGTAGGAAGTGATATGGGGGCGGGTATCGCCTCATCTTGAGCAGGGCAGGACAGCTCTATTCAACTGTATCAGCCGCGGAGTGTGACGAAGGGGGCTTGAGAGAAGGTTGAGTTTTGGTTTAGGTAGTAACTCGCTCAATTACACTCTTTTTATTTTTCGTAAGATTTTACTTTTCAAAAATAACAACGCCAAGCTTTGGTTAGCGCACAATGTCAATATCGCAGATTTTCCTGCCAAAGCTTACTTATGGAAGGGTAAGCCCACAAAAAATTGGTAATGGAGTTTATGTAAGGTTTTTTTAAACATATCAAGCTCACACTTGAGAATGAGAATGACCCTTTTTAGGGTTCCGTACCCAACGGGTAAAAACGGGACCCTACCCTATTACTTAGACTCCACTGTCTGTCTGTCTGTCTGTCACCAGGCTGTATGTATATCATGAACCGTGATAGCTAGACAGTTGAAATTTTAACAGATGATGTATTTCTGTTAGCGCTATAACAGCAAATACTAAAAACAGAATAAAATAAATACTTAAGTTGGGCTCCCATACAACAAACGTGATTTTTTTGCCGTTTTTTTGGTTCGCACATGGCCGGTTTTTTTATTTGTCTTTAACACCAGGAATGCTAGTCATTATTAAAAATAAGTTGAGTCCTTGTAATATTAATAGAATCGTTTATATTTTGATGTATAACAATAGCCAATAATATAACCCAAACATTTTACATACAAAATTAAATGCCGCTCTCCCCATTTAATATACTATATCTATGCCATTTGCCATTTTCTCACTGTCATTTCAAGGCCGTGCCATCGACCGGGAAATATCTCGGTTGCCATAGCAACGCTTCCCGGCTCATCAAAAGCTGTCATTTGGCGTACAGCGCGTTGTTCGCACATTTCAAACATCGGATAAAAAAAATCGAACGAGGAGAAATGCCATAGATATAGTATATTAAAAGAAATGCGAATAAATTAATTTGTTTTTATTTATTCAAATAATAAAGGTTGTAAGTTTATACGTCTTATACCTTATATTTATATTTAAGTTTATATTTATACCTTTGTAGCTGGTTTCTTTGTTTTATTGATAGTAAATGGACTTACTCGTGGCACCCAATGTAGTAAAGTAATATATTCCGTCCTAATTATAATCTTAATATTATGTCGATACGTGTTTCATTCAACTCTCTTCGACCTTTAGTTGATACTACCAACAATAAAATTGAAATCTTTTAACCTATTACCAATTACTTAAGGCGCGGTGGTAGTGAAACTAGCGCCGCCACTACATTTATTTTTATTACTCGTAAACCAAGTCAAAAGCTCATGTAATAATCTCTTATTGTCTCTAATATTTTTTGAATAACTCTTCAACAGTTATCATTCATTCTGTTCATTCTGTAAGTTTTAAAATCCATTATTGCCAAAAGTGGCCACTTTGAGATAAAATGGATTTTAAAACTTACAGAAAGAATGAAAACTGTTGAAGAGTTATTAAAAAATACTAATATTTAAGACAATTTAAGAAAATATTACGTGTTTTTTTTTAAATATTGCCCTGGTTTACGAGTTATAAAAATAAATGTAGTGGCGGCGCTAGTTTCACTACCTACAGCGCCTTAAGTGGTGGGCAATTAAAGAGATCTCAATATTAGATTTATTTATTAACAATTTTAAATTGTGTCCAGCGAACTGTATCGCTTGTTTGCAAGAGTATATTTTTCCAATAATATTTTATTACGTTATTTATGTGGACACTTAGCAGATATTTTGACGACCTGAGTGCAGTGGGCAACATGCCGCCGGTCCACACGCTAGAGGCCCTGGGTCCGATTCCTGGCGGGGCCAACCAATACACCTTTTCAATACACCTTTCCAATACACCTTTCCAATACACCTTTCCAATACACCTCTCCAATACACCTCTCCAATACACCTCTCTACTACACCTCTCCACTACACCTCTCCACTACACCTCTCCAATACACCTTTCCAATACACCTTTCCAATACACCATTCCAATACACCTTTCCAATACACCTTTCCAATACACCTTTCCAATACACCTTTCCGATACACCTTTCCAATATTATACACCTTTCCAATACACCTTTCTGATACACCTTTCCGATACACCTTTCCGATTCACCTTTCCAATACACCTTTCCAATACACCTTTCCAATACACCTTTCCGATACACCTTTCCAATACACCTTTCCAATACACCTTTCCAATACACCTTTCCAATACACCTTTCCAATACACCTTTTTAATACACCTTAACAATACCCCTTTACGAAGAAACAAATCACTTCGCCCCAATCTCACCTCCAAATACAAACAATAAGGAAAATTAACACGCAATGAGATGATAACTCCACGCAAGATGAAATGGCACGGGATAGAGCAACATTCAGTTTATTTCGTAAACATAAACGTAAAAATAAAAGCATTGCATCAAATTGTATCGTTTTGAAAAAAGAAATATATGTAGCTTACTTCCGCAAACAAAATATGCAAGATGCACCGCCCGCCCGCCCGCATCATCAGAAAGGTGTATTGCATATTTTGTTTGCGGAAGTAAGCTACATATATTTCTTTTTTCAAAATGGTTTGGGACTTCCGCCAAGTGACGCCTGATTCAATCAAATAAATTGTATCGGATTCTCTGATTACTAGATAGCACCTTTTGTAAAAAACACACTAGTCACACAAGCTTTGTTACTGTACACAAGTTGCAAGAGATTGAATCGTGTAGGACGCGGTTCTCTTGTAACACATAGTTTACACGGTACGAGTTAGCGTGTGCATGTAACGCTCAACGGGATAGTGCTTGGCCTTCACCTCACCTGATGTTAAGTGATGATAAGGCCGAAGCGCACTACACGCGGAATCCTCATCACTGAGAAACTGGCTATCTTACCTCTAACTACCGGAACACATTTTTTTTAATTGTACCCCTGCGTTATACACGGGTGGGTGAACCACTAGACCACAGAGGCGGTTAAAACAGTGCAGCTAATCGGATCGTGTGACCGCATCATACGAGTTACTATCATGTGCGAGTCGGCAAGTAGAACGCATTTTACAAAAACCAATTTTTTGCCCCACACCAGAAGCAGTTTACGCCAAATTTTTATTAATAATTATTTCAACGTTGTAGTTTTAAAAAGAAAAGGGCACTACATGCAATGCGTGTCGAGCTTGTGGCATACAAGTTAACGTAGCACTAGATGTCTTCTATCAAGTTAGCAGCTCGTTCGTATAATGCCTGGTTTATATGGAGTCAGTAACATTGCAGTACAGTAACACAGTCAAGCGCTGACTTACTATTGGGCTCGTGTAGACACAGTTTCAACTTAGTCTTGTGCTGACTTCTCGTTCGTACTTCTTCTCTTCTCTTCTTTTCACTCGCTGGGTCCAGTCACTGTCTCCGTATAAACCAGCCCTAACGTCAGTGCAACAAGGTAGCATCGTCCGACCGCTCTCGACGGTCGTCATGGCAACGGAGCCCAAGGCGCATATCCTCCATTGTCACTGTGTGTTTGTTTGTTTCTTTTGTCCTTTGAGTGTTGCTTGTTTGGATCAAAGATAAACTAACGCTCTCGGGTGACAAATGAATTTTCTTGATCTTTTTGTTATTTATGAAAATCTTTTGAATCGAAGAGGATTAAATAATAGGAGTCCTTTTTGTCCTTTGCAGATTTTTATATAAAAATATTTCTCACCACAGAACAAAGAAAAAAGTTTTTTGTTCTTTATTTCTTACCACAGAAAAAGGTTTTTTTAATCTCACAATCAATTTGTCACAGAAAATCTTAGAGCAATGCGGGAGGAAGCCGCGTTGCTCTAAGCAGAAAATGAAATAAAACAAAAATATTTATTTTTATCATAAAATAATCTTTCTGAATTTCATTAAATTATGTATCCAATGATTTAATATGTAATCAAATGCGAATTTATGAAAAGTTTGTGCATTTTCATTTCACTTCATATTACGAGAAGCCATAAAATACATCTGAATTCAATCCAAACGAATCTCTAATCAAAGCAGTGTTCATTGAGTTTCGTTTTAAAGCACCCATAAATTACAGTCATTTTCAGTTTACGATAGAACTAAAACTGACAAGCGTATTTTGCAACTTGATGCGCGAGACATCGAACCCATTATTAAGGCATTCACTCCGCAGTCCAGACACACTAATGTGTCGCTAAAATGCGAAGACCTAGAGTGCAACATGGTTTCTTTCTTTTATCTTTATTGAGGCACTATAACCAGGGCTCTGACACTCCGCGCGCGAGTCTGAAGCGCGCGGCGTCCTCTGAGAGGACAAATTTTATACGTCAGAAAAGATAAGACCTACGCGATAGAAAGAGAGGCAACTACAAAGTGCATGTTTTGGAGCGAAGGGAGCGCTGTGCGACCTGAATTGCACTTTATTGTGTCGGAGCAAGAGTCGCAATTTATTTAAACGATTTTGCGGAGTGCAACTTCTGTACGCTAGTACTATTATCTATTCTGTGCTATAACTTATTTACTTAGAAAGTAAAAAATATAGGTATTTTACTAAAACTCTAATCCTATCCCACCACTTATTTTAATAGTGAAATTATTAAACCTTGAAATGTGATTCTGTCTAGAGCACTGGCAGTCTGCTTTATTTATACAGTGGAAGGTACAAAATTTTATTTTTAAAATGATTTTAAGTTTAGATATAATCCCTTCGTAGCATAATGTACAATACGCAAAATGTGCACCTGTTGCAAAATGTACAATACACAAATTGTACAATACTCAAAATGTACATACGCAAAATGAACATACGTAAAATGCACAAGACGCAAAACGTACATACGCGAAATGTACAATACGCAAATTGTACATAACATTCGACTAAACAGCTATTTTAATTAGATTGCAGCCTAAAAATATAATTAACATGTTAACTCTATAAATCACTAACAAAAGGAAAACCTCCTTCGCTATTCTGAAAATAAAAACAATGCTTCAAAATAAATAGCTCCTAAAAAGTAATAAATAATACGTATTCAAATCATTGGATACATAAGTATCAATTTAAATTAAAAAAGGAGGATTTTAGACATAAAAAGGAGGAGGTTTTCAATTCGACTGTTTTTTTTCTTCATTTCCACAACGCGTTGTGGTTGTTTGGTATGATGACCACGACGCAAATTTTCGGTGGTCTATCCACGGTAAAGAAACCGTGGTCTATCTGTGATTATCACAACACACCGCTTCATTCATGGGCGTTTGATTTTCAACTTTTTTTGTGGTATGTAAGCGTGTAAATATTTTTTACTTCATATATTTTCAATAGTACAATGCCTTTCCAAATTCACGCTGTTTGATGTTAAGGAGTTCCGTTGTCGTGGTCCAAGTCTAGTCCAGAACGTAGCAGACCATAGCTCGGTTTGTTTTGGATTGTCATATACCTACCAATATCTTAATCACTACACATAATATATCCTATTTGACTTTGAGGAGTTCCCTTGGATATTCTCGAAGTTCAAGGTCCAATGCCAATGATGTCTTAAGCTATACCTTTTCAAACAAAAAAATCCATCTAAATCGGTTCATATACAAAGAAATTATACGACCATATTTACTACCGAAATCACAGTACCATTTTCAGGATTACCTACTTGAAAATGACTGAAACGATTTTAAAGAGAATCAAATAGGACCATCTTAAGGGGAAACTCAATCAAAAAAAAAAAAAAAAAATCGGTCCATAAAATGTCGAAATAAGGCGCGACCAACGATAAAAAAACATACAATCGAATTGCGAATCTCCTCTTCTAAAATTTTTGAAGTCGGTTAAAAAAACAAATAAAGAAAATAAAAAAAAAATAAAAAAAGTCTAATATCAAAACTTATCTAATGACTATATTGATATAGCGATATAATACAGCCGAGCGCTCAAGAAGCCCGGTGGGCCCAGATCGGCACTTTTACGGCTATCGCACCGAGAAATGTGAATTTAAGTGCCATACGAGAAATAAATACGTCGCTAAGTGCTCCCGAGATCTGTGCAGAAAATTGACACCGTATCTAATCGGAGGGTATTAAGATTGTGGTTTTCTTCTATGAAAAAGCTTATATTTTGTAGTTGATTTTGATGGTTTCAAAAGCACTAATTAACTAGCCACATATTTAGGTATTATTCACTTCTGAGATTTATGCGCGTACATGTTTGAATAAATAAACGTTTAATGAGGTAAATGCACCATTTAGAATAAAAAAAAATGTTGCCCTGCAGCTGCACCCAACTTCAATATATTATTGTGTTTTATTAATATTTTATATGCGTAACCAATGAATTGAATATTATTTCTTGCTTTTAGAGGTACTTAATTATGAAGCTGTTTTTGTTTTTATTTTTAGGTTTTTAAGGACATTTTTATCTCTTGAAGAAATCTGAAACCTAAGAAAATATTTCATTAAAAACAAGACAAGCCTAATCTCGCACGTCCTGACAGTCTAGAAAAACATGACAAACTCTTAATTTAAGCTTATAATTCCGGTGTTAAGTGAAATTTATGTACTAACTTACTTTTCAGTAAGCCGAATAGTCCTAAATGAGGTTGGCAAAATGGCGCATAACTATCATTGCTTATAAATCTGCCTTGATAGATTCAGTACTTAAAAACATTAAATGGTTTAAGTAAACCATTATCCTAAACATTATAATGACTGAAGCTGAATAAATTTAATCTTGCAATTTATTGCTATGTAAGAATAAAATTAATCCATTTTTTTATTTCTTTAATTTTTTTCCTAAGCACTGAGATTTAAATTATTGAACCAAACTTAAAATGTTCTCCATCAGGTTCATAACGACAATATTACAATGAAATATCATTTAAGTAGTCACATAAAGTCCACTATATTAAAATGTCCACTGTATGAAACCGTCCACAGTATCATTACGTATACGTCCTCATTATGTCCATCCATTATTTTTAAGGTCCACTCGAAATGTCCACCAATACCTCTTAAATTCCACTTTATTATAATAAGACTTTTGGATATGATGACATACATCCAAGTTTAAGTGACAGCTGTTACGAACGCAACATCCTACATATCTACATTGTTGCCACACTCAAGTAACGTACTGTTCACACTCTTGAAGGCTGTTCATGTTCACGTCATGTTCACAGTTACTGTTCACACTCATGAAGACCGTGCACATGTTCTCGAGCGCTATTTTAGCGGCGGCGGCTACACAACCGTTTAAGGCCCTCGTCGTCGTGATTTATTGCAGTAGTACTAGTCTCGTTTCGTATCGCGACGACTGCATATTAGGAGTGTGTAGATTATCACATAATGTTTAAAAAGGCTGACATGCTTATTTCCAATATCCTTACTTAAATAATAATATAAATGCGAAAGTCAGTTTGTTTGTTTGTTACGCCATCACGTCTTTAATGCTGAACCGATCATTATGAAATTTTGCATACACGTTCTCACGGGTACATAGGACATTCCCTTTCATTCACAGAAAAAAAAGTACTGTTCCTGAGGTATAGAGAAATAACTGTCCACGCAGACGAAGTTTCGGGCGACCGCTAGTTTTGCTATAAAAGTATGAAGGGAAATTATAATATTTATAAAGTGTGTGTTAATTATTTCATTTTAATTCCGCAGGTATAAGATTTGACACTCAAATATAAACACCGCCAAAATATCGACAATGACTATCCCACAACAAAACAAGGGGGGATGGGAAACAAGTCTTCCTTATGGATAGACGATGACGACGCGGGCCATAGCGGATTGACGGGTTTTGGTGGGCGGATTTTGACATAAAAAAAATCACCAGGCCCTATAATATGAAACGTCAATTCGCCTCTGTACGGACGTGTGTTTCCATTACGCCACATCAGCTTGACATCCCATTTCGTTTTCGTGGATGCTCATGAATAATAATAACGTGTCCGTCAATAGAATGATTTAGCCGTTTTTAGTGTTTTAGATCCGAAAAACGTAGGCCTTTGTATGAATTATAGGTTTGAGCAGATTTTGGAACGCAATAAAATATTGACGACCATGCTTGTGCCAAGTTACATAAATAGGTATATAAATCAAAAATTCTAGGTAACAGTACAACAATTGATGGACTGGAGCCTAAACTAGGACAATCCTGTATTTCGGGACTGGCCTCTCAGCCGTGGTAATGAATTTCAGTTCAATGAACGCAAGATCACCGAAAGCTTATAATCACATTCATTATTATTATTATTACACGCAACGGCCATTGAACTTTTCTAGGACAATTGACAATCTCATTCAGTGTCTCCGCATCACCTCAGTCCCGACAAGATCGAGTTCACATCACATGGATCGGATAAACGTCAAAAATCTGTTACTTTAGTACCTATACTTACCTTTGGATACGGTTTCCATGGTTTACATAGTGTCTACCATTTTGACGTTTATTCGATTCGAATTCGGTCTCGATCTTATCGGGAGTAACCTCGAGTGTCCAAATACTGAAGTTATCTTCCTCAATATTATGAACACTTAATAAAAATATATCTCAGCAAGATCTCAGCTTTGTCGATTTAAAAAATATTTCCTGTAGGTACACTTTCTATTTAATCAGAAAACAATATCAAAGGTCCAATCTCTGTGAGTTATTTCGCAGTGTTCCCGTAATCCTATCAACAACAACATCATAGCTTCGTCTTAAATATTCACGGAGTTTCTTCCAATGTTGAACTATACTTTTTGTTCATTAATCCCCTATTCATACTGAATATTACATGAATAAGATACTTATCTAAATAAACTTTTGTATTTGATAAAGATCTTGTCAACCTCCGTTGTCTTCCGTGACGATACTTTCCAGTTTTCCAGGTCCTTTTTGAAGAAAACCATGCTGAAGTCCTTTGGGAAATCCTTGAAGGGAGTTCATCCCACAACGTGAAGGTACGTGGAAGGAATTTCCTTATCCATCGCACAAGATGCGAAAATCAGTTTTGAAGATTGCGACTAGATTTCAAAGATGAAAAATATCTTTCAAATGTTAATAAATAGGTATTAATAAATCGAGTTATAAAAACCTGAGGTCTGCGAAACACTGCAACTGTGTGTACTAAAAGAATTTGCACAAAATACCACACTTACGTGACTGTTCAATTTTTCTTCTAGGGTACACCAATTAATATACATAGGTAATAGGGAACATGCATAAGTCACCGATATTGATAAATTTGAGCTTGATCGCTGCGGACACGTATAAAACATGATGGAACAGAAAAAAAATAGTTTTATCACACAGGGGAAGTAACGATTTTTTCATTTTCGAATATAATGCACTTAGGGTGGATTCGTCCAAACTTCAATATAAACGAGAATAACTATACCAAGAATACATCTATTCCACGATTTTTTTCTCGAGTAAAGAAATGGTCATTTTTCCATGCAATCCAAAGATAAGTAACTCTTGGGATTCTTATTCCTTAATTAGTGAGTGAATATGTGAATGAACGTATTATCCTGCCAATTGTCATTGTTCTATAAACAAACTATTTAAAAGGCAAAGTCTTGTCAACTCTATTTTGTCGCCTTGTACGTATCTGTAGCGGTCAAAGTCAAATGTCAAACAAATGTCACTGACATATGGCACGCGGACGCCATTAAAATAAAAAAATAAAAAAAAAACTCGCGGATTAACTCTGTTATTCCCCGCGAAATGGTGGTATAGCGACTATTCCCGAATAGGCAAAATACTCTGAGAATAGTGTGTGGTAAAACGTAATTTCGATTTACTCTTGAATAACTGGTCATTTTATCTAAGAATAACAGTTATTCTCTCTTGGTCGAATCCGCCCTTAGACGGATAGAATCTAGAATAAGAAATAATATTTTGTAAGACACATAATATAATGTACTAAACGCAATATTTAGGGAGATATTTGAAAATTCTTGGCTAACTCCATAATAATGAGCCTAGAACGTGGCATAAGTAAGTGACGTCACAAATGTTGACCGTTTTAACCGACTTCAAAAAAAGGAGGAGGTTATCAGTTCGGCTGAATTTTTTTTTTTTTTTTTTTATGTTTGTTACCTCATAACTTTGTCAATCTCAAACCGATTTTAAAAAACTATTTTATTTTTTGAAAGCATATAGTTACAGATTGGTCTTATTGTCATAAGATCACGATCTGATGATGGGATCCTGGAGAAATCAAGGGAACTCTTCAAATATTATAGGCACACCTATAGCGATTTTGGTATTTTCTTATGTAACTCGTGCATTTGCTTTCGAAAAGTACCATTTTGGTGAAGTGGAACTGATGATGAAGACCATAGATGATCACCGGAACTATTTACTAAACTAAGTATCTCACTGGTGCGATACGATTACTTTAATATGGTTGCTAGGCTATTTATGTTGTTCGTCATAATGCAAATGGTGTAGTGGAGCTGATAGTGAAGTATCAGGAGAACTCCTCAAGAATTAGCGCCCCTGCGTCGGGAAAACCAGTGTTTTGTAAAAGGTGATGAGCCATTGACATAAGACTATTGTAACTTAGATAATATCGTCGCTAAATATACCATACTTACCACAAAAAGCTAAATTAAAAAAAAAACTAACTTTGAGGGCGTGCATGCCGCACCTTTCGTGGGTCTACCCATGTTGTATCTACCTAGATAATATACTTACTGGATAAGATAATATAACTAAATAGAAATAAACTAAAGTAATTATATCTACCAAATACCTACAGAAGGTACTTACACTAAAAATAAAAAAATAAAAAATGTTTTAATAACAAAAAACCGACTTCAAAAAACCTGAAAATGAAAACAAAAAGGCTTCAAAATTAAATACCTCTAAGAAGCAAGAAATAATATTCAAATCACTAGATACGCATATCATTGTAATAAAACACGTCTATTGAAGTCGGGTGGGGCTGAAGTTCAATTTCTTTTTTTATTCTAAAAGCCCCACCCGACTTCATTAGACGTGTTTTATTACAATGATATGCGTATCTAGTGATTTGAATATTATTTCTTGCTTCTTAGAGGTATTTAATTTTGAAGACTTTTTGTTTTCATTTTCAGGTTTTTTGAAGTCGGTTTTTTGTATAGAGCGTTTTCGGCGGGTGCTGCTGAGTGCTAACTTCAAGTAACTTAATCACGTGAAAAAAACGCAAGAGAAAAGTTTTAATATTACAGTTGATTTTCTTTTGATTTTGATACAAAAAAAAATTGAGGCATGTTCCCTATTTAAGATTTCTCCGCTCTTTACTTTATTCACTAACACTGAAATTAACATCGCACGTCCCAAACAGATGCGTCCGATAGATTATTAAGAACTTATACCCTCACCGAAACTACTAAACTATCATCATTACTTTAAGATCTTGCATGGCACCTTATAAGCAAACGATTATCTTCAAATATTTTTTAAGGATAAGTAATATGAAATAAATGACATCCAATTTGAAAGTGAATCGATAACACTTTGTTGAAAGTTAGTCGTAAAGCCAATATCTATAATCTAAACCATGGTAAATATAATATATTTCACGTCGGCCGTAAGTTGAGATATAAACGAGATATAGTATGAGCGCGGATCGAATATTGAAAAGTGTCGGGCTTGGAAAAGTTGTAATGGGACGAGGGTAACCATGCGCACGAATATTTCCGGGCAAGACTGGACTAGGCCTTTTTATTGCCTTGGGAAAGATCATTAATGACCCATCAAGCTATTAACTAGGTTATCAACCAACATGTAATGTATGCAAAAAAGATGTACTCCGGTGTTTTAGCAGTTAAAACGCCGGAGTATATCTTTTTGGTCTTATTTATATTATAGGGACCCGACTCTTCTCTCCGAACTTAGTCTAGCTTTGTTACCTTGTCCTTTTAATTTGGATAAGAAGATTGAACAAATAAAAAAAAATGGTAACAATAAACTTTAATGTAGGTATTGAATGTCTCCGGACCTTTTTCAAAAAGTCAGGCTTCTGTCTCCAATTTCCGAATTTCGACATGGTGACCCCAAATGGGTCTGATATGGGACGCTCGACTGGAATACGCAGTTACAGTATTATACGATCTAACTTTCATTGTTTTGCCTTTTGAGAGCTGATTGCATTGTGTCTCTCTGTTTTGACTGTTTCGCAAATCTGTTCAGTTGTTCACTCATAACTTTAGCTTTTAGATGTGGGGAGAAGAACTTTGTTGTTACATAGTGTGACTAAGCAAAGTCCGCTTTGTTTGTTATGATTAATTTATACTTGTTTGAAATGCCAACTGTTTAATATAAGTTGTATAACGGAGAGTTTCACTGACCATTATTAATTCAGAAAGGAGACGTTTAGTTAAATATATAGGTGAGTTCCAACCCCGATACCGTAATTATTATCTTTCATAACATAACAATGTAACTAAGTTATCAATATGAATCGAGATTGAATAGAGAATTCTATTAGGATTGGAAAACCTCTAGTAAGTGTAGTTACAACTCCAATTTCATGTCAAATAACTACGTTTCCATTTTGCATTTTGACGTGCATTCATTCCACGTCGAGGCAGCTACATCCGAACCGTGCCTTAACGAGAATGGTGTTTGGCAAATAAAAATCGAAGTTGCCCACTGTCACGCCAGATCTCATCAAAACCAAAGGAAAACCAACAAACATTTTGCTGGTTGGCATTTTGTTTGCGCGAAACAGAAACAAAACACAAAAGTGTATCGAGATACAATTTTTGTTTCTGTTGGAAACTGAACGCATGCGGGTGTCGAGAGGGTCGCATACTATTTGGTCGACCGTCAACTCAAGTTGAAATTGTTTGCAGTTTGTTATAGTACGTTGAGCTTGTTACTAGCTACCTACCATATATTTATTTATTTATTATTGTAAAGAAACAAACAGTCATACAAAGAATTTGACTTACCAAATTACTTAGTTATTTACTGTTGTAACAAAAAAAGCAAAATATAACATTTTAAAATTTTCATTTAAGGATCCTTAAGCAAATTTTTCAGAGAGGCTATGAAAGCTGATGTAAATGAGCAGCCACTAAACAAATCAATTTCTGACAAGTTTTCATAAATGGCTCTTCTAATAAAACTATTTTGAACATAACAAGTCCTACTTCGAGGAACAGAGAATAAACGTTTTTTAGTGCATAAACGCTCACATCTACGAGGCACTCGGAATGGTATATTGTGCAGTAGTGCGGGTGCATCAACAAAATTATTAAGAGGATTGTCAACCACGTGGTCTCCATACAAACGTTTCCCACCCTCTAAACCTTAACCTACAGCAATGAATTTTGGTATGTTTTTGAAATGCCTAAAAACTAGGGCTGTACGTTTTGATTTTTAAAATATTCATTGTAGATTTGAAAATATTGGCACTTCTGTGTTTTGTATGAAATCACTAAAATGCAAATATTTCGAAATCTATTATAGATATTTAAAAAATCAAAACGTACAGCCCTAGTATTTAGGCATTTCAAAAAAATACCAAAAATTAATTACTGTAGGTTAAGGTTTAGAGGGTGGGAAACGTTATCGCCGTTTGTATGGAGACCACGTGGTTGGCAATCCTCTTAACGATTTTGAATAACATCATAGTGTCAAAGTAATTACGACGTTGCTCTATTATTATTTCATTCCTATCTACTTATATTAGGATTGAAATAATATACTTGTTGATCAGATTTGTCATATGTAAGGGAAATAAAGATTGTCTTTTGAATAAACGTTATTCAAACATTATTATACAACAAAACAACTAGAAAAATGAAAATGTACGAATGTTCGAGAACAATAAATATTAACTTACTTACCTCTTTCTAAGAATCTAGTACTTATCCACTATAAATAATTCAAGTATTCATTTGGTAAAGCCTATTTGGCTATGTTACTAGGGTGCCTAGGTAATTTATATGCCATAAATTTCAATATGAAACCGTTAATAGGAATTGTAAAGATCCATCCACTTGGTTGGGACCCCCTGGACAGACAAATTGAGACTTGATTTATGCGACCCTCTATAGTTCGTTCTCGTAGACATTCAATATGGCTTACTCCCTCTTAAGTTATTTATAGTTGCATGGCATCTTATCTATCTCTGTCTGTCTCGCTTTCGGCAGCAGATAAAACTGTTTGTTTCATTCTAACATTCCAAAAACTTAATTTTCTGTGTGTATTAAATTTTTTATCAGCAAGTATTTTAAAATATGTTCAATACAAATCATAAAACTTAGGAAAGGCGATAAGTTAAAATTTTAAAACACGTGTTTTCTAATTTATTAAAAAGACTATTTGAATATTTGCCATTTTATTTTAAAAGTGATTTATTACAATTTGAGTCATTTGGTTCAATAGTGGTTTTGTAAAAGAAAACAACGTTACTATAGCTTTGTATGTTACATAATAGACGTAATTACCATAATTTAATCTTGTCTGAGAAAACATATTTGCCTAATGCCAGAAACTAAATTACGAAGGTAATCAAACAAATGATTGATGGCTTAAACATCAAGTTGACAGTAAAATTATTAACTAATTTAGATTGTATAATCTCATTATAAACTTGACTACGCTGTGACTTTGGAAACCCAGCTGAAAATGTGTGGTAACAACATAGAAGTCTTTGGGAAATTATGATCAGTGCTTGTGCTCCACACTGATAATAGTTTCTAACTCAGCTCAGGAGTTTAAGTCTGCTAACGTTAACGTCTATACCACGATTTTGACGTTAATATTAGCAAACTTGACCCGCTGCTCAGCAAAATGGCATAATAATCTTACGACATTGGTATCAATTTAATTAACTCAACGCCCGGAAAACGAGACACAATAGATTTTCTATTGTTGTCCGGACGCCGGCGACCGCTGGCCGTTGATGAAAACAAACTTTGTGACCAAGTAAACCATATAATATGACAAGGCAAAAAGTTTTGATTATTTTGTCAATTTTCTAACTATTAAGTATTTATTCACTAGCGGCCGTCTACACTCCGTCTGCGTGGACAGTTTTTTCTCTACCCCACGGGAACAGTACCTAATTTACCCTATGTCCTTCTCTGTACCCCTGAAAACGTGTATGCAACATGATGATCGGTTGACGTGAAGGCGTAACAACAAACGAACGGACTTTCGTATTTATAACCAGCGACCGCCCGCGACGTCATCTATGTGATATTATTCTATCTATCCCTCGGGAACAGTTCCTTTTTTCCCTATGTCCTTTTCTGTACCCCTGACAGTGTGTATGCAAAATTTCTCAATGATTGGTTGAGTAGTTAAGGGGTGAAGGCCCGACAAACAAACAACGCATTTATAATATTGCTTAGAATATTAGTTTTTTTTTTTTTTTTTTTTTTTTTTTTTTTCCTGTTTATTCTGCGTCATGGCGATCTGTGCATTCACAATAAGCCATTCTTTTGGCTGATCCTAGATCTGGATTTTTCACATCTATGAGAGTCAAATCTAGTTGTAAAATTTCTTTACAGCTAACTCTCTTTTTGGCTATTAAATCTTTTAAGTAAACTCGGAATGTCATATCGTTTCAGACGGGCATGCTGTACACCACCCTCTCCACTTAGCGTCTTAGCCAGTTCGTTTGTATGGGAAGCAAGCCTTTTTTGGTATTTTTTACTGTACTGGTCTATTTCTTGCCGGACTGTGTTTATTTTAAGGTCTAAGTATATATACTTGTTGCTAATGCACTGGGGGATACCGAGCATTGTCCGTAGTGCTTTGCTTTGAAATCTTTCTAGGATATCTATATTACTATTGCTAGCAGTTCCCCACAGTTGTACACCGTATGTCCATATTGGTTTCAGTATGGCTTTGTATATAAGTATTTTGCTACTTTCGTTCAATTGTGAGTTTCGACCGATCAGCCAGTAGAGATTGCGGAGCTTTCCGTCGAGTTGTTTTCTCTTTGTCCAGATATGCTTTTGCCACGTTAGTCTCCTGTCAAGATGTATTCCCAGATACTTTGCATCAACTGCTTGGGGTATATCTTTATTGTTTAATTTCACAGGGGGACAAGTTTCTCTCCTGAGAGTAAAAGTAACATGGATAGACTTACTTTCATTTGCTTTAATTTTCCATTGTTTAAACCACTTTTCCACCCTATCCAGGTGTTTTTGTATTATAAGTGAAGCAGTTTTTGGGTCTCTGTGAGTAGCTAGCAATGCAGTGTCATCAGCGTAAGTAGCAGTTGTTATGTTTTCAGATGTCGGGATATCTGCGGTAAATATGAGATACAAGATTGGGCCCAGTATGCTGCCTTGCGGGACACCTGATTTGATTTCGTGTAGATCTGACAGCTCATCGTTGTATTTCACTTGAAAACTTCTTTTGTCTAGATAAGATTTTAAAATGCAGAAAAAACAGTGCGGTAGCATTTGCTTAAGCTTGAACATCAGACCCTCGTGCCACACCTTGTCAAATGCTTGACTTATATCTAAAAAGA
This sequence comes from Agriphila straminella, assembly GCA_950108535.1. Classification (NCBI taxonomy): domain Eukaryota; kingdom Metazoa; phylum Arthropoda; class Insecta; order Lepidoptera; family Crambidae; genus Agriphila; species Agriphila straminella. The sequence continues at coordinate 2,687,261 of OX467306.1, read as the reverse complement.
CTGCAGAGCAGTATAATTTGTTTTCCAGGCATCTACTAATGATATCGACAATGCGGTGTACTTGTTCGATTGTCCCGTGCTGCTCGCGAAATCCGAACTGATGTTTTGGTACCACTTCATTAAGGTGTTCCCTCATTCTATTGAGTAATATCCGCTCGAACAGTTTTCCAACAACAGATAAAAGGCTGATAGGTCTGTATGATGTCGTCTCTTGGGGAGGTTTTCCTGGTTTAGGAACCATCACCACCTGTGCTATTTTCCACTGTCCAGGAAAATGTTCCAGTCTTAGGCAAGCGTTGAAAATGTTGACTAGTTTCATTATTCCTTTGAATGGTAGGTTTTTCAGCAGTGTTGCATCAATTTGATCATAACCAGGTGCCTTACCTTCCTGTAGATTTTTTATTTCACTTATTACTTCTTTAGGACTAGTACACTTAAGGGGTAGACACCTTTGGTGTGCTGATTTAAGGAAGTCTTTAATTTTCGTATTCTGTTCATGACCACTGTCTGGAAGCGGTTGGAAGACAGAGCATAGATGTTCTGCGAAAGTCGTTGACTTCTCCTGGTCAGATCTGGCCCATCCTCCCTTGTTATTGTTTATGGCTGGGATATGTACTCTCGGACGCTTCAAATTTTTGGTTACTTTCCACAGTGAGTAATTTGTGTCAGTATTGGGACTTAAGTTTGAAAGGAGATGTTGGATGTTAGTGTTTTCTATACAACTGATGTGGTCTTTAAGTTCTTCTGAGTATTTATTGAAGGCAGCTTTATCGGATGGATAACCAGTTGTGTGCCATTGCTTGCGTAGTCTGCGACGCTCTAGTATTTTACCCTTGATCTCTTTTGGATATGTATTATTTTTAGGTGGTAATCCTTTACTTTTACTCATGGGAGTGGCTACGGAAGCGGCGTCATGAATAATCATGTTAAGGCATTCAATATCATTTTCCAGTTCTTCCGCTGATCTAATATTATTTTTTAGGATTGTTTTAGAAGTAATAAGTTGTTTATATGTTTCCCAGTGTGTTGTTTTAGGATTATATATTTTAAGTGGTGGTTCCACCAGCATTACATTTGTGTTAATATTTAATATGACTGGGGTATGGTCTGAGGTGAGGTCAATGCATTGTTCTATCTTTACATAGTTGCCATCTACATTCTTTGCAATATAAAAGTCCAGCAGGTCAGGAACTCTGTTCCTATCAGTCGGCCAGTATGTAGGGTCTCTCCCAGTGAAATATTGCAGTTTTTCTTCTTCAATTACTTTATAGAGTTGTCTGCCTCTCGTGTTTATTAGCCTGGAACCCCAGTGTACATTGCTTGGAATTCCAATCACCCCCACAAACAAATCTTGTGCCCAATGAAGAAAAGTAGTTACTGAAGTCTTTAGGTGTTATGTTGTGTTTTGGCGGGCAGTATACAGCAGAAAATACTGTCTCAACCTTCTTAGACACAAGTTTTATTGATGTTGCTTGTATTTTTTCAGTGCGATATTCTTCTGTAGGAAAGTGTTTCAGATTATTTTTAATAATGACTGCAGACCCACCATGACTATTTCCTGACGGGTGATTGGTTGTGTACATTATGTAATTGTCAAATTTAATGTGTGTTTTAGGGGTAAACCTCGTTTCAGATATTAATGCTATGTCGATCATCTCTGTTAGGAGAAAAGTTTCTAATTCTTGGCGTCGATCCGTCAAGCCGTTGGCGTTCCAAGTTACAACTCGGAGATTGCGATTCATTTTTTAACTAGACTGCTGACCAGTTGGACCATGCGGTCTAACATTTTGTCCATCATTTTTTCCATCATGTTTATCATGGTATGTTGTAGTTTCTCTAGCATAATATCCATCACGCTTGCTATATGGTCAGATTCGATTTTTCTTTCTATTTGAGGGAGCGCTGGTATTGCCCTAGTAGCATCCGCATATGTTCTATTTGGATTGAGTTGGTTAGGTTTTGTATTATCTTGCGTGTTGTCATTAATCTGTGGTTTCACTGTAGTCTTGTTTTCTTTATTTTTAGGATCAATCTTTAGGATCCGTTCTCTATATTGTTTATAGATTTTACATCCTTTGTAGCTGGCTGGGTGTTTCTCTTCACAGTTTGCGCAGGTGGCTTCTGTATCAGGTTTTTTAGCACAAGCTGCAGTGGGATGATTACTGCCACATTTGACGCAGCGAAAAGGCCTGAAACATTGATTTTTCGAGTGACCGAATCTCTGGCATCGTTTACATTGTATAATATCCTTCTTTTTATACGGAGCTTCAAATGTGATCTTCATGTTATTCAAATATTTTATATTAAAGATATCCTTGTTGTTTTGATTTGGTTCGAGATCTATGTAGAATATAGGTAACGGTTCTTTTGTGGCTCGGTGTCGTACATTAACAACTTGTCTCACTTGGTGCCCAATTTCCTTTAATTCTTTTGCTAGTTGAGTAGTGTCCTCTGAAGCATGAAGTCCTCGTAAAACTACTCTGTATGCCCTCTCACTTTTGAGCTGGTACGTGTAGTGCGAAATATTGTGAGATATAAAGTTTTCTCTGATCGTTTTGTATGTTTGGATATCTTTTGGCATTATTTTTATTACATGCCCGGACCTTAGCGTTGTCATAGTATACATAGCACTTTCTGTAAATTTATTTAGTATGTCCTTTAGGGAGGATACATCAAGTACACCTGTGACGAAAATAGGTTCTGGTTTCGGCACATATTCCTTGGTGATGTTTGTAGTGTTTGTTTCCTTTGTAGAATCATCGTTTAGAATTTCAAAGCTATTGCTTACGGGTATATTGAACCCTGAGGTGTTTTTCAACTTCTTTTTTGTGTTGTCTGGCTTAGGGCTAGTTTCCTTCCTTTTATATCTTTTAATTGGAATTTTATCTCTTTGCCATTCGACTTTGTCTGTGTTGTCCTGTTTATTATTAGCAGTTGGTTCTTTTACAAGTGTATGTGTTTCTTTCGGGAGTGAGCCCAGTGAGTTGCTTCTTGTTCTCTCAAACATGCTAGGATGTAGAACCTGTTGGAACATGTTTGGTGTTTTAATAGTATTAGGTTTTTCATTTTTATTATCTGTATTAGCCATGTTATTCCCACGAGTATGGGTCGAAATAAAAGGTCGCAAGAAGGGTGACGCCCATCCCCTCAAGAAGGCAAGTACTCGCGCCGTTTGCCAGGTCCGCCGCGGTTGACGCTATCGACTAGTTACCTACTAGCCATTCATCCTTTAGGCACGTTTCCCACCGTAGGATTAGGGTAATTTTTTATAGAGATTTTCTTTCTCGCGATCCGGGCAATTAAGCCAAGATTCCCGATCACATATTATGCAGTTGCGGGGTGGGTTGGTCATTTCCTACCAGCCTCCAGTCGGACTTGTTAGGTCTTCTATGTCGGGTTACTTAACCGCCGCCCGAGACTCGGCGTTGTAATTCCTTTAGCACCACCCAGGGGGCACGTGTGGGGTAGTGGTTAGGTGTCTCCCACGGACGCGAATTACATGACCCCCCTAAATATATTAGTAAGTAAATATATTAGAATATTAGTAAGGATATATAGATAAGTCTTTATATCATCATATTGTATAACCAAGGCAGCAATGCGAATAATCAGATTTCCAAAACCCGGTCGAGTTCGGAACATGTTTTAACGTTATTATAAGAAGGGTTTGGACTTGGGGCCTTAATTAATTTCGATATTAAATTCAGGTTTGAGGCGAGCCGAGTCGATTGTCGCACCGAGATCCCTTTAAATTAATTTTCTGTGGAGGAGTTTTTGCTTCTGCTGAGAAAGCCTTTAATAATTGTTAGTGCTAAAGTGTTTGAGTTTATAATAGTAATGGCATAAATTCTTCATGGCATAAATAAATTATCTGAGGCGTACCTATCACACACTGCCACGCTCCATATTACTTTGTGTAGTTTAGAAAACGTGTGGGTACACTACACACGCACACTTTATTTCTATATTACTTCTGTCAACTGAATTCACACAACCCTATACAGTGGTACGGAGGTGCCACGTAAAGTTGAGATTGCGATGTAATGTAAGTTTATCAAGATCTTTAGCAGTATGGTTAAGAAGTACACAGGCTCACCCCAAATAAACAAGTTAATTTAGCACTAAGGAGGCCAAATCAGTGCGACGCAGGTGGCGCTGCGATCGCATAGAGCACGTTAGGGCTGTCTATGATGGATTACTTATTACACAAATTAAATAATGAGTACTCCAATTACAACTTACACTTTGCATCCATCCATCAAATTTTAACATTAACTTACCGTACTACCCAAATATGTTGGTATAAAATGCACATAATGATGTATGGAGGTATTAAAACGCTTCTTACAAATACAAGCATAGAATAAGGAGGAAGTAATATCTGCTATCACAGTTGTTTACACTTAACCTACCTGTAAAAAAAATACTATGAACCTTCTGGTAAGCGAAACTTAAGGTCGATACATTTTTGTAATAAAATTTTATTAGTTACTGCTTTTACACATGTGTGTTTATAAAAATTACAGACAATCTAATTTGAATGTGAGACTGAGCTAGGGTTTCCTAGGATGACGGTGCCGTCATATTACGGCTGTAATTTAGCGGCGTAGAACGTTGTCTATGTAAACAATACGACGCGCCGTATTTATTACATATACAACGTTTTATGCCGCTAAATTACGGCCGTAATATGACAGCACCGTCATCCTAGGAAACATTAGCTTAACGCACGCGAAATTGGATGACATTATCTACTGGCGGGCGGCGCGCGGCGTCGGTAAAAATTGCTATAATTTCGCAAAGTAGTTTCCAGAGTGTGACAACCCTGAAGCAGGACTGCGTTACACGCGCCGTTGCTCGTTAAAATGTGTATTTTATAGTCGTGCTCTAGGGCGGGCGGTTGTTTAACGGCTCGCAGATTTCCCGATGTTAGACTTGGGTGTGATATGAGACGGAAATGCGAAACTTTTAGGAACTTTAAACGGATCTCATTGTCTATATTTACTGGATATTTGTGTTTCTGACCCTCCTGAGCTACAGTTATTTCATAGCCATTTTAAAGAAAGGTAAAAAATCTATTTAGATACCTACTAATGTTTTTGATTATGGCATTCATATTATTATGAACTTCCTACATGCTGTTTACCCACCGGTTTTTATCTTAGTCAATTCAATTAGTCAATTTCAATTGTCTTTAGTTTAGTATATAAATAATAAGACTCCTTCTAAATCTTATCCTGACTGACTATCAAAATATTGTGTGTAAGTATAAGTTTGTTTGCCTAGCATAAGTAAATTCTAACATTGAATGAGAAGGTGACTACACTATTGCGTCAAAAACATTAGTTAAATATTTTACAGTTAGCTTCTATTTCAATATCCATACGGGTACCTACATAAACTAAACTAAGTAACGATTTTCACCGAAGATGGATACAAAATTGACAAAGATAACGGCAAAAAACAAAAAAGGGGCTACGATATTCCAGCGAGACACCCATTATGGCAGCGAAATCGCAAGCTTTCTTAAATTAAAAATAGTAGAAAGATTTTCAAAAGGCGAAAAAAGGACGTACCTATTTCCAAGTTTATTTACGTATTTACACAGATTTACATTTTTCTTATTTAGGTAGATACTTATGGATTACTGCGGTGTATTTTGATTAACTTTGCAATTCCAATCGCAACTTTAAGAAGCTTAAGTTACGTATGAGTTTTAAGAAAATATTATAAAGCTGATAATAATTTATGGCCATGATCCAGTTGTAACTTACACTGCTACACCCAATTATTTTCAAAATCATATAGATTGTTGATAGGAGCAAGAAAGGAAATATTGTAACGTTTATCTTTGTTAGTATAATAATTATCACTAAGTACCAGTCAGCATAGTAGATATATCATACTCATACGCGCGTTGAATTGTTGATAGACAAGTAGGTAATTTTACTCAATTAATTCTTTTCTAACTAAACACCACACGAATAAAATTGTTTAATACATTCTCCCGGGAGACTCCAAAGTAGATAATGTGAATAAAATTCAAGGTTACTCCATTTTCCCTGCTCAAAAAAATAAATCTGAAATCCAAACATCGGTTGAGTTACGCGGAACAATTCTACCTGATTTACGTGTTTTTTTTTCCGGGTGGGAACCGGTTTAAAAATTAAAAAAAAGGTCGCCTCGGTTCTCGCTCCAGTGGATTTATCACTTAATTTATACAATGTCTCTGGACCGGCGGGCGCGTCGGTCGTTGCCATCGATTTTATTTGCCACCTCTTTGTGAAATGTTTTCTCATTGGAAAAGAATCCTTTCTGTAATTTGCGATTTTTTTTTGTTACTAACTCGAAAGATTCGATGACAAGCAGCCGATTGCACAGAATAGACGTCCGATAGTAATGGGAGCTCGGTGGCGCAGTGGTTTAGCGCCTGGCCCAGCGATTGCGGAAGTTAAGCAACGTTCGCAAGGGTCGGTCATGGGATGGGTGACCAAAAATTTAGAGCTCCTCCGTGCTTCGGAAGGCACGTTAAGCCGTTGGTCCCAGCTGCATTTGCAGTCGTTAACACCCACCAATCCGCATTGTTGGGCCTGCGTGGTGGGTTATGGCCCATCCTCCTTACCACCCATAAGGAAGGCCTGTGCCCCAGCAGTGGGGACATCAAAAAAATGGCTGATGGACAGTAATGGAAGTCGCAGCATTTATTGAAAGAGGGTGTAAGCAGGTATTCTACAGCGTGAAATTTTAATCATTTGGTTCCCGCCGTAGGGTGGTTCCACTCATGATTATAAGCAACTTTTACTATGAAGCCAACTCTCCTCCTTGCAATTCCGTGGTTGGCCCTATAGTAAAAGTTGTTCATTCACGTGGTCTGAAATCCCCATTTCATTTTTATGTTACAACGTTGATACACTATGTCTAAGGTCCTAAGTCCTAAAGAGATGTTATAAGTAACATCTCGATGCCCGTGGGAGAGAACAGTGAAAGAAAGTGAGTAGACCCGCGTCAAGGATGCCATTCGCTAGTCTAAAGAGAAACGCGAGGTCTTGCAAACGTCTTCGCCGCATACCCTACTTATTATAATAGTAATATTTAATATTATATACCTACGTATTCTCCCCTCATTTCCTTATTAAATAACTTTCATCCAATAAAAGTAAGTGCTCATGTCACTTACAAACAAAATGTAATATCGAAATAACTTTCATAGAGATATAACCATTTCGCACACGTTGTCTCGTTATTCGCAAACTTATGAGTGGGGCATGTTTATTAGTTTGCGAACGAAGTAAACAAAAAGTTATGTCGAGTGTAAGTATTTAACGTCACGTGTTAACACGCCCATTAGATGACATCGATTTTCGTAGTAAATGTATGAACAAGAAGCACACTTATAACGTGCATAAAAAATTTGGCGTGTTAACACGTACGTCAGACAAAATGTGCCAGTACCTTTACGATGTAGAATAAAATATTCATAAAACTCTGCGCTGAATCTTGAAAAATTCGTACATTTATTACACCTTTTCAGTTTTGTTGCTATTTATGGCTTGGCCACGCGAAGCGGCGTACTGCGATGTGACGCGCGACGCGATGTGAGATGCGATGTATATTGTAATCGCAGTTTATCAATTCTCTTCGTCAGGAGGTTGCACTTTTTTAAATTAAGTACCTACCTACCTACGTATTTTACGTAATATATTTATTTCCAACACACTAACACGGACTAACACGGCAACTAGATAATTGTCATAGAACCGTTTTCGTGCTATCAGAGATTTGATTACTTAAATATTTACGAAATAGTATACTATTTACGAATATTTGAAAATGAACATTGGTCAATATAAGTATTCCTTCACAGTACAACAATGCAATTTCTAAATGGAATAAGTTATTTAGTCACACGCATGTAGATACGAAAACAGTTGCAATGCAACTACCGAACAGTTTGTGGGAATTAAATTAGTTTAGCTGGATGTTTAATATACTATTGTTGCATACTGAAATTACTGAGAGATAACAAAACTAATATTACTTAACTAACATTACTTACTACTAAAATTAGTGTTTTATTTTAGGAGAATTAAAACACAATTTGAAGTTAATTAGATTTATAGCTTATTACCCTTTTGTATTTATTAAAGAGTTTAAATACAGATAATGAAAATTTAATATGGATTCAAAATTGTTCACTATTGCTAAAAAAATAATGTAAATTGTTTTAACTCTGTAGTTGGAAAAGAGGGTTGGGTTTCGATCTCTGAGGTTAAAATAAAATATTGAAATTGTAGAGAAAGAATAATATTTTTCTCTGCGCAATTCACCCGCCAGTCGCTCTGTTGCATGGTCAAGTAATTACAGAATCGTTATATATATATATATGTAGGTATTATTATATTACTAATACAAACAGCTGTTTTACTGTGGTAGCTGCAGGTAAAACCGTAAAAGCCATAAAAAGTAACACTAAAGACCCACGTACACGCCATATATCTCCCATCGACGAGACATCAACTCCTATTAATGGCTGTTGGCAAGTTTCACTGATACGTCACACGTGATGTGCCGCCAAAGAGCCCATTATACCTAGTTTCCAGAAAGTCCATGCGATTGTACAATGTACATGCAGCTTACTGCCAAAGTTTGGTAGAGTTCCTACAAACGATGTTATGAAACAATGGCACAGAATATACAGGGTTATTTGTAAAATACCAACCACCTCGCAGGAGTAGATTACTAACCATCATAAACAAGAACATTATTGTTCTACGACTTTTCCGAAAACAGACAAAAAACCGGCCAAGTGCGAGTCGGATTCGCGCACGAAGGGTTCCGTACCAAAAAACGGCTAAAAATAAATAAATCACGTTTGTTGTATGGGAGCTCCACTCAAATATTTGTTTAATTTAGTTTTTAGTATTTGTTGTTATAGCGGCAATAGAAATACATCATCTGTGAAAATTTCAACTGTTTAGCTATCATGGTTCATGAGATACAGCCTGGTGACAGACAGACAGAGAGTCAGATGGACAGTGGAGTCTTAGTAATAGGGTTCCGTTTTTACCCTTTGGGTACGGAACCCTAAAAACGACTTACAAATGTCCGAACAGCTGATCGTGTCGTCTGAAAAGTCGTTTTTTTTCTGTTTCGGAAAAGTCATAGAACAATTAATGTTGCTGTACATGATGTTAGTAATCAACTCCTGAGAGGTTGTTGGTGTTTACAAATAACCATGTACACTGGTGGCTGCTTGTTTTTAACCGACTTCCAAAAAAGGAGGAGGTTCTATGTTCGTCTGTATATTTGTTTTTTTTTTTGTGTATGTCCACCGATTACTCGAAGACGGCTGGACCGATTGACATGATTCAAACGTGATTCAAACATTAGGTCCCCTCCCAAGTTGGTCCCATTTTTTAAAATTTGGAAATCGGTTTAGTACTTTTCAAGTAATTTTGAAAAAAGCACGAAAATAGTATGATTTTTTGTGAATTACCTCGATGATTGGTCGCATTACTTCTTTGTTTATGAACTGAATAAGATAATATTTTTTTGTTGGAAGAGGGATATCTTAAGTGTATTTTTTAACCGACTTAAAAAAGGAGGTTCTCAGTTTGACCCGTATTTAAGTATGTTTCTCCGCGATTATCTTACGTTTGGCTGAGCCGATTTTTCTACATATATATACCTTACCTACAAGGTACCTACACTAAAAATAAAAAAATAAAAAATTGTTTAAAAAAAACAAAAAACCGACTTCAAAAAACTTACCTCTAAAAAGCAAGAAATAATATTCGTAATAATAAAAATACTATTGAAGTCGGGTGGGGCTTTTAGAATAAAAAAAAGGAATTTGTACTCCAGCCCCACCCGACTTCAATAGACGTATTTTTATTATTACGAATAATATTTCTTGCTTTTTAGAGGTAGGTTTTTTGAAGTCGGTTTTTTGTTTTTTTTTTAACAATTTTTTAAACAGTATAAGCCGGTTAGGGTTCGGTGCGTTGACTTATCTGAATTATTTAATATTATTGTTACTATTTATGAGAGGAGGATCTTGTTATCGTACCCTTTGAGGACCTAATGCGGATATCAAAGTATTTCCAAAGAAAAGTAGTCGCAGTTTTATGAAACAGCATTAGCGGCAGGCGGTTCTCGTTCAGTGTAAGTGGATAACTTCCCATATCGCCCATAAACGCAAGTACGATGTCGTTTTATAGTTCTCCTACACTCCGAAATTGCGCAGAGTGATATAAAGTCTCGTTTGAGTCTTTAACGAACTGGATTACCAGATTTTTTACTGAATTGGACAATAAAATTGAGGAGTTTGTCATTGTTCAGATTTGGAAGTACTTCAAAAATTAAAATTTATTTTTATGTTAAAGATTTTGCAAATCTATTAAAACACCAGTAACCTCGCAGGAGTAGATTACCAACATCATAAACAACAACATGTTCTACGACTTTTATCATAACTCGATACATTTACCAAAAATGAATTTTGAAGATTATTATTGTACTGTACGGCACCATGCGCTCCGCGCGCCGCGCGTTGAGTTATGAACATACGAACGGTAAATTAAAATGTTTTTTTTTATATGAAAGTAAAATCTAACAAATTATCAAAAGTCGTAGAACAAATGTTGTTGTTTATGATGTTGGTAATCTACTCCTGCGAGGTTGTTGGTGTTTTACAAATAACCCTGTATAGGTGGATGTGATTGATAACCAGTCAGTATAACATTTAATTTTATTATTGTGTGTTGCCAACTCTAGTGTTTCCTAATAACTAAGGCGACACAACTGGATTCCGGATTTCGTAACATCCGGAACATGTGTATCCCCCTTAAATAATTTAATCCAAAGTTACCTTAAAATCTAAGCTCTGCTACCAAAGTGTCTCTTAAATCGACACTTAAATACTATACTAATATTACTAATAAAACTAATAATTAATAGTTCATAACTCACAGGTCGAAGTTCACGTTCCCCTCGTGCAGTCAAGCCACGCGGCGAGCCTCCCGCCAGCGATTCGGTGGCTGACACCGCTGTATTAACACTTCCTACCTACACTTGGCCAAGTAACACAGACGATACACAGAGGGAACCAGACGGCACCGAAACAAGTTGGAGATTTCACCACGATTTCTTTTGTTCTTCCAAATAATTGACGACACCGAGCGGCATCCGCACGTGTCACAAGGGGGTCACTTATTCTCACAAGTTCACTTGAGGCGCCGAAATATAATAACATCTATTCGTGTCACTGAATTTACGTTACATTCCCGATACAATCAAACAAAACCAAACCTTTGGTTTGTGCAATTAGTTCACTCCATTACAAAATGCCACATTTTAAGATGGCGGACTCCGATCGGTAAAAACGAACCGCAAAACAATATATCGTCCACTCGCGACGCCTGCACAGCGAAATGTAATAACGAACGAAAAGTAACTTTGCTATGAGACTAGTACCGACGCACGCGCGCCGTTGCCAACTCGCCGTACCGACCCGCGCCGGCGGCCACCGCTCGATCCATCGCGTTGCCAAATCTCCGCTTGTTTTTCTCTAACAAGTATTAACAAACTATGAAATGCACAGGAGATGGCGCGATGATCGATTTATTCTAAACATCTTATCTTTTTTTTTGTATGAAAGTAAAATCTAACAAATTATCAAAAGTCGTAGAACATATGTTGTTGTTTATGATGTTGGTAATCTACTCCTGCGAGGTTGTTGGTGTTTTACAAATAACCCTGTATAGGTAGGTGGATGTGATTGATAACCAGTCAGTATAACATTTGATTTTATTATTGTGTGTTGCCAACTCTAGATAATAACTACATAAACACTATCAATATCATAATATTTGTCAAATAAAAGTTTGTTTCGAAAAATATGTCTTTATTTAAAATATACATATTAGCTTTGGGGTATCTACTATTAGTTTAGTTTACATGGTTTTGTTCAAGTTTCAAACTTGTAATTATAACTTACCTTTGTTCACCGTCATGTACTAGGTGTAAGTATACATAATACATACATAAGTTACATAATGTATACGGTAAAACTATTGTCTGTGGATGGGCCTGGCGACCTTGTGTCACAGCCCACAGGTTTCTTTTCTGAAACCTATTTTGGGCACCAGTCCCTCACAAATATAGTAACCTTCCATGTGTAGCTTCTAATTACCACTTAAGTCCTTTATTTGTGATGGGAAAATAAACAAACATTTTATTTATTAAGTAAATGTTGTTGAGATATCTATTTTATAAACAATACAATTATTTTGGGTTTCAATCCTATGTGTGTTAACTTTACCACAAATTAGAATTTGACCAGCTACACCGGCAAAATGATACGATAGGCTACGTCGAACAACAAATGAGTTTAATTAACAGAAATTAATTTATTAATAATTGTATGACTAAAACACATTGTATAACTGTTTTTTTGTCCCAAATAAAATAAAATAAAATAAAAAACTGGCCACACAATTTGTTTAAGTAATTCTATCGCGTGATTATGTGGTATTAATACACGGTTCAACTTGGCAGGCGACTTGCTAGTCAGATCGGTAGTCAGACTTAGATCAGTAGATTTAAGTCAATCGCTTGTAAAATCTAATCGCAAATCTAATTTCAATGAGGTGGCGATTCAATTTTACAAGCGATTGTCCATAAAAAAGCTTGATAAAAAACGACGCCATCTGCGATTCAATTTTGGAAGTGACTTGCAGGTGACTAAAATTTACTTATGTGAATAGCCCATTGGCTTTAGTAGACATAAGGGTTGATGCTTTTACACATGCCCATTCCTGGGCTATTTCTGGCTACTATAAGTATCATTTATAGTAGCCAGAAATAACACAGGGCTATTTTTAAGTCACAAGCCAGACTTTTAGGATGTGTTCAGTTCATTAAATGAAACAACTTTCTCTAAAGCTAGGGTTTCCTAGATAACGGTGCCGTCATATTACGGCCGTTATTTAGCGTCGTGTCTATAAAAACACGTGAACGTTGACACGGCGCGCCGTATTGTTTACATAGACAACGTTCTACGCCGCTAAATTACGGCCGTAATATGACGGCACCGTCATCCTAGGAAACCCGAGCTTTAGAAACATAAATTTAAATTAAGACCTGTAAAAAAATTCACAGCTTAACTCTTCAATGCCCGTGACCGCATGCGGCCGGACAATAAGAGAAAATCTATTGTGTCTTGTTTTCCGGGCCTTGAAGTGTTAATTGAATTTTCAAATCAGAAAATTGGAAAATTGCGCTCAAACCAAACAAAAAAATACAAAAATTATCATCTCTTAAGGCGAGGCCAGTTCACGATCTGATGAAAAGATTGATTTTTGAACTTCCAATGTGAAAAACTGATGTATAGAATTTTCTACTTTACAAAAATTACTGTTAGACTGAAAAAGAAACAAAGAAACACAATAACCGATTAGAATATTGAAATATTGAAAAATTTTAACTCTGTAAAACATCCTGAATAACACGTAATAATTCGTAATTTTCAACGACAGTGATAATTATGATTTTTTATGCAAAAAGGATAGCTTTTTATCGATCTAACACGATAACCGAGTACTTTTTTAATAAATAATGATCCAGTATTTCAGAAATCAATAAAAATGTACTAAACTGTACTGTACTAACCCTTTAGGTTAGTTAGGGTGAAGGCTTAAAATCGGTGTTTCGCCTATCCCACGGGCGAAAATATTACACCGAGTCTAGACCCTGTTTGCTGCTGCTGCACATAGGCACATCCGCATTACCATTAGTTAAGTTTTCATTGTTTTTTTTCGTATATTGTTATTCTTGTACTACCTGATGTTTCTATGTGTATTGCAACAAATAAACAATTTATCTATCTATCTAAATTTCGTCAAATTTCTGGCGTAGCGTCAATTAAAGCTATGCAATATTCAACTATATTTTAAAGACAAACTGCCTCGCCTTAAAAATAATTGGTAGTCATTCCAGCGTTTAGAATTAACAAAATATTCCGCCAACAGAAACCAATGCCAGCGCACTGTTATGCAAAAGAGGGCAAACAGAGTGTGACAGAATCAGGCCGCAAACACCCGCAAATGAGTCACAGTACTCAAATGTTAATCGAGTCGAACTTATTGGGGGCCGTCCGCGTATTGAAAGTTATGCGATTCCAGTTTATAATTTAACCAAAATAATAATTTCATTCAGGTTCATAACGTAATGTCCCTTTCCCATAATGTCCCTCGGTTTCAAAAGATCCCTTTTCCGAAATGTCCCTTTCCCAAAATGTCCCTTTCCCGAAAGGTCCCGTTTCCCGTGTTCTAAGAGATTTAGGGATCAGAGTTTTCAGTTTCAGGATTTCCATACATTTTATGCTAATATCGCGGTTTTTAGGGTTCCGTACCAAAATGGTAAAAAGGAACCCTTATGGTGTGACTCAGTCTCTCTGTCTGTCTGTCTGTCCGTCACAGCTGGATATCTCGAGAACTACTAATGGTATCAACTTGAAATTTGGAATAGTTTAAGATGACGTTTGCCCAACTATTTTGAAAATAAGAAAGAAATAAAAAAACTAAATATATTTTTTTTTACAACAGGGACTGAAAAGGGGTCTTAAAATTTTTAAGTGAGGCGACTCGGTCATGTGGGGCATCATATGAAAGAGCGTTGTTTGTTCAAAAAATTGTTCCACTATCGGCCAAGAGATGGTGCTGACCTAATATTGCAATAATAATTATTATTCTACAGAGCTCTGCAGTGTAGTACGGAAACCCTCGGTGCGCGAGTCCGACTCGCTCTTGCCCGGTTTTTTTAAACATATCCCTACCGCCACTGACCGCCACTGTATTTACCTGGAAATCAACTTAATAATTACCTACCTGACGTTTCATCCAAAGGGACGTGTCATTAAGGGTAGACACACACAGAAGTATTAGCATGCGCAATATGTCTTCAGTCACTCTTTCACATTTCATAACATCATTCCGCACACAATTTATGTTATTTATGCATGCCTTTCGAGAGTACAGTTTGCGGTTTGTGTGGTTTTGAGGTGGACCATTTTAGTATTACTATTTCTGAGTATGTTTCAAAAAAGCCCTGAATTATTAGCGTTGTATAAATAGAATAATTCGTTGTAGTTTCATAAGGCTCTTCTCTTCCCTATTTTGTTTTTTTTATATAATTATGTTTTTTTTATATTTGTCCTATTTTTGTCAATTTATTTTGTGTACCTACTTAAGTTGTTTTACCTTACTTTACTTGGTTTTTCAATAGAAGTGATAGCTGAATTACAAATAAATATCTACTTAACAACAACTAAATAATCTTTTCTCTTGTTTCTCAGAAATAATTATTTAAAAATAAACGAGCAGTGTATTGTGAGCCGTTTGAGAGTTTAGAGAGACTCGTAAGTAGGTACTTGCCGACTTTGGCCCTATTGCCGTCGGAGCTAAAGCTTTAAGACCCATTCACGTCAGGCTACAAGTGTACGGTAACAGTTGTTCTTGGAAATTTGTAAAGATTATGTACAATGAAAGATAGTATAGGTATATGCTTCTTGAAGTTTCCTTTGTGGAGTTAAGAACATTACTGTTAATTTTTTTTCATATGTATGAGTTAATTGATGAATAGAACTATGGAATTTGGCTAGTGATATCGTCTTATACTCCAAGTACAGGGAAAAATCTGAAAACTATACATTTGTAATTAAATCATTAAAAAATATAGTCTTTGTTTAAGTAGCTATCTACAAATTTTTTTGTAGATAAAATCAAAGATAAAAATACCATGCAAATTAAAAATACATTGAAAAAGTATTTTTTAAAAGATCAATTCCTATACAAAGGGTCGGATCCACATCCAAACTCCAACGTAACTAACAAATAAGAGGGTAACTAGGGCCTCACAATCTTTAATTTTAAGATTTGCCTGCAATTGTAATTATTGTATTGAAAAAACTTTAAAAATGAACAGTTTAAATTTAAAAAAAAAATATTTGTATGGAACCCTCGGTGGGCGAGTACGACTAGCACTTGTCCGGTTTTTTAGTGCATCAGCCATTTTTGATGTCCCCACTGCTGGGGCACAGGCCTTCCTTATGAGTGGTAAGGAGGTTTTAGTAATAGTTAGTATTTTTAGTACAAATGGTTGTTATATCTCTCAACTCAGTCTCTCACCTTTGAACACGAGGGTCCTTGCGACCCTTCCTCCTTAGCTCTCGATTCAATTTGTTTAGGTAGTGTATGTGAAATTGTGAGGTTAATTTGTTCGTAGATATTTTGAGATCGAAAACTTGGGGTTGAGTTGTTTGAGTTTAACATTTCACTTGAATTGAGTCATGTTTGGGGCTTCTTTAACTATTTTTTTTATCAACCTGGTAAAAAAAATAGTCTATCAAAATTTTAGCAACCTAGAATTTTTAGTAATATAAAAATTATACACGTAATAGATTTCTAATCAGAAGTATAAATAAATATAATGATGATTATTGTAATCTTGACATGGTTGATTCAGAGGTGGATATTTTCAGTAACTCTTTACCTAAATTCAAACGATTAATATGTGCAAACCTTAATACACAAAACAACTAATGTACCTACTACTGAAGTGTAAATTAGTTACTTACTACTGTTTTGTTTTTCGTTAAGTATTATATATATAACTTGTCCGAACAATCATCCTTATCGGCACTATAGGTCTGTTATAGCTAGTAATATAAGTGCTTTTGTTTGAATGACTGTTTGTTGCCAAAAAAAGAATAAAGAATTATTTTTTCAGACTTTAGCCAGTTCGATTCCCGGCTGAGACTAACGATTTATCAAAAATGGAAAGATTTTTCAAAAAAGGAAAAATTATTCCATTCATTCCTATATTAAGTTTTCACTTAATTTTAAAAATAAAGGAATGTTTCCTTTTAGTAAAACTTGCCATCATTAATATTTAGGGTACTTTATCACCAAATTTTTGTTTTTTTCGCAGAAAGTTTTGTTCGCAGATGATACTTCTTTAATATTCAAAGTTGACAGGAATAAAACTGATTTTGACGATGTGAACAGGGCACTCTCGCAGGTTCTTGCTTGGTTTAATGTTAATAATCTCCAGCTTAATGCTAAGAAAACAAAATGTGTTAAATTCGCTTTACCTAATGTACAGGCGAATCCCACTGAAATTGTTATCAATAATGAGAAATTAGATTTGCTCGATTCAACAGTTTTCTTGGGTGTTACTCTTGACAGTAAACTTCAATGGAATATGCATATCGCAGCTCTGGCTGGCAAGCTTAGCTCTGCTGCCTATGCCATTAGAAAAGTTAGACAGTTAACAGATGAAGAAACTGCCAGATTAGTGTATTTCAGTTATTTTCATAGCATTATGTCATACTGTATTCTTTTATGGGGGATAGCAGCCGATATAAATACTATTTTTGTTTTACAAAAACGAGCAATAAGAGCTATTTATCAACTAAGTTCTAGAACATCTCTTAGGGATAGATTCAAAGAGATTGGTATATTGACAGCAGCATCTCAATTTATATTAAACTGCATACTTTTCGTGCGTCGCAATATTAACTTATATACAAAACATAGTGATTGGCACAATCGGAATACCAGAAATAAAGACAAACTTGTAATGCCTCAGTATAGATTAGAAAAAGTCCGTGGTTCTTTCATAGGTCTTGGTATAAAGTTTTATAATAAAATTCCAAGTAATATTTTAGATTTACCATTTGAAAACTTTAAGTCTCATGTAAAAAATTGTCTTCTTAAAAAAGGATACTATACCGTTAAAGATTATTTAATTGATAAAACAGCCTGGTCGTAGATTTTTCTATTCTATGTGAAAATTGAGGGAATTGTCCTACCTACTTAAAACTTATTGTAAGCTTTTTGACTCGACGACGCCTTAATGCGAGTAGCTTTAGTATGTCATGCTCACTTTAAACATTTCTGCGGTGGTGTCGTGTGGGGCGGGTCGTTACGTTCCCTCAAATATGGTTGAGCGAAGCGATGGCTGGTCCATGCGTCATGCTCGTGAACGGGTGCTGCCAGTGGGAATGGGTCTGCTTCTGTCTGCTTGTACTAAGGGCGTCGTATATTTATATTTTTTTTTTTTTTCTCTGTTTGATGTTATCAATATGTATGGCACTTCTTACTCAAAACATAAAACTAATAGGCAAGTAAACCTTGTTTTGATTTCTCTTTTTTTTTTATTGCAATCATTTTGCTTTCTATAGTCAGTAGTTTTTGTAAGTAAAGGCCTATGAAAAGCTTTTGGATATTAGTTTTCAATTCAGTGCCTTAGGGTGGGTAGCCTAAGTATGTCATGCTCTCTTTAATCATTTCTGCGGTGGTGTCGTGTGGGGCGGGTCGTTACGTTCCCTCAAATATGGTTGAGCGAAGCGATGGCTGGTCCACGCGTCATGCTCGTGAACGGGTGCTGCCAGTGGGAATGGGTCTGCTTCTGAGTACCTATCTTAACGCATATTGAATTGTAAGAATTGCGTTTTTTATTGTTATTTTTTATGTCTTGTCTCAAGTATTTTTTGGTAAATTTTGCCTACTTAGGTGCACTTTCGAGTAGCAGACATAGTGATTACTGATTTCTCAACTAGTTGAAAGTTATTTACTCTCACAATTACCTATCCGATATGTAGTAGGTATTTAATTTTAACCTACCTACCCATTGTGTACAAACTTTTGTTAATTATTGTGATGGAAAATGACCTCACTTTAAATGTGGAGCTCATTTTTCAATGTTGACGACTCTGTATGAAATATACAGGGAGAAAAAAGCAGCCCTTGACGAGTTTCTTGCCGGTTCTTCTCGTTACAAGGTCTCCCGCTCAGGGTTTGCGAACCGATGGCGTAGCTTCTTTGACATTCACAAGTGCTTGTAACAGCCTAGACTGAATAAATGATTTTTTGATTTGATTTGATTTGATTTGAAATACCGTCTTTTGCCACCTTGTATTAATTATGTTGGTAAATTTTATTTTATAAACATAGGCAACAATTATTTTGGGTTTGAATCCCACTGTTGACCACAAATTAGAATGCGCTCTCAATTAGTGCCAAATGTAGCCACATCGAATAATAATTTGAATTAGTTTAATAACGAACTAGGGATATCCTTGGTCGAAGCGAGCTAGGCACACAATAGAGAATTTGTCTAGAACACAAACGTTATTCTTCTACTATGATTTTGAAGACATTTAGATTAACTTTTAATAGGTCTAATAATATTTAATAATTCTAATTCTAATAATTATTTCAGTTTATATCGCATTTTCCAAATTTCAGTTTGGCTAGTTCTAGCAGGAAGTAACCCAATCC
Organism: Agriphila straminella; assembly: GCA_950108535.1. NCBI lineage: Eukaryota > Metazoa > Arthropoda > Insecta > Lepidoptera > Crambidae > Agriphila > Agriphila straminella. The sequence continues at coordinate 2,667,918 of OX467306.1, read as the reverse complement.
CCTATCGTAAGTCACTTTCAATCCAAAGATGTGGTGAAGAGATAAAACTTTTTATCAGATTAGAAACTTGGTAAATGGGGCAAAAGAAAATCTAATTGATTACCCAGGAATTTTTGCGCTTTAGTTTCGACTTTATTGATAAAATACAGCAACGGCTGCATAGTTATATTTTTTATATCGTCAGACATAATTATTATTGGTCTTCACCAACGATCTCCCGATAGTCGGCCTTTGGCTGCTTATTCACCAGATCGTCGGTTCACTGACTAATATACCTATAGATAGATAGAAAGTTTATTTGCTAAAATACACACATTCGTACAAATAACAGTCATTATTTACATCAATTTAATGAATAAATTAATATAATATATTTATATAGATTTATATTTATATATATTTATTTATTAATATAATATATATTAATATAATATTAATTAATAATAAATTAATGAATTAATGGGAAAATCAAAAATCAAACCAAATACCAACTAATTACCAAAGTACTTTCAATAAAACCGCGCTAGTATCCGTTAAAAGTGTTTTATTTCATGTCAAATTAATGACTGAAAAAGGACAAACAAAATTGACATATAGGTTCTTTACCTACACACCTTTGTTCGTAGCCTACACACAACAAAGGAGATAATTAGAAGAAGGAATGCATGTGTATGCAGCAGCAAGAAGGCGCGGTGTATGAATTTTGCCTTTCGGCAAAACACCGATTTTCAGCCGTCACCCATAATGCTATGTTCTAACTATGGGTATACTGTCCTATTCAATTTCAAAACGTTTCATCTTACATCAATTTTATAAAGCTAAAGCTACGAAGTTAGTGTCAAAGGCAATTAGTTCAAAGGTTTCAACTTCTTTCTTCTCTCTAAGGATCTTTAGATATTTAAATATCGCGAACCATTAAGACCTCAACTCCTTTCATCTCTCTATCTTTAGATACTTATTTTAATATCGCGAATCATTGGATTAGTCGTCTAACGTTCCCTATTAATCCAATTCATTTGATAATCCTCTCAGGCTCAATTTGTGCTAAGATTTATGGCTAACTTAACTGCTTTTTGATTACCTGAGACTATAGATAGAACTACATACAATACTTTATTAGTTTTTATTTATGCTTTACAAGTTTTAAAATCACTGTAGGTAATTGTTGTTGTTTGTGCTATGTTTCTGGTGTAGTTTCCTTCCTGCAGCTAGAAAATTTAATTCATTGAGTTGTGAGAGCATAGAACACAAAAATGAAAAGTGTATGGTGGGACCTTAGAACAATAACACCTAGAAGCCGTGTCCTCGTATGCAAAGTGAGCCAACTAATACTAAGGTAAAATGGCTTGGTTTTTAGATTTATATCCTTCATACGTTACCTAATCGTAACTAAAATCCAATAATATAGTAACTAATCTCCTTAATGTAGGAAAATTTAAACTGTTTTGTACTTATAGGTAATAATGGAAAATAAAAATCAGAAAACGAAGCCATTTTGGCTGTTTTAGTTGCCTCACTTTTGACGGTGTGCTTTGTAGAGAACTATCGTTCTAGGTGTTATCATTCTAAGGGTGGGACCATATAATGACGGGCGTGCATGCTAGTTCATCCATCTTTGATGCCATTTCAATCGTTCGTATAGCTCGAGGCCTCAGAATTATATAACTGTGCTCTAGCTGCTTTACAAAATAGTTTAATAGACAGCTATCTTTAATTATATAACCTTAGTTTGCTTATGTTACAATCTAGAGCTATCCTAGCGCCAACAAATACAGTTTTGTTTCGAAACAAACGGACGAGTACTTAAAGTTTTATGGAAATATTTATAACTCAAAAAAATATAAAATATAAGTATTCAAAATATCACATAAGCAATACTTCTAATCTCTTGATTCCTAAATAAAGCAATTTATACTCAACAAAGTCAATTTGCCGCAAATCGACGTACACTCCACAAAACCAGGATCCAAAGCAGTACACGCATGGAAATGTCAAATTTACTGATACCCCATTTTTAAGCCCATAACCGTTTCGGGGATTTATAAGCGATTCGAGGGGATTCAATGATCCCGCCCGATTTATAGCGTTTTAAGGATATTCCATTCTATTAGATCTTATCTCAATGGCTCCAATTTTAATCTCCTATTCTGAACGACTCAAGCGAAACACATCTTTACTGAAGAGGCAACATGAGTGTTTTTCGAATACACTTACTTTAAGAGTGATAACGTTAGTTGTTCAACAAAAATATCGGATATCGGACCGGATATCCAAAGGTCGCGGGTTCGATTCCCGTCTGAGTATTGAACTGGTGCGAGTCGTATTTTTTCTAGTATATTATTTAGTATTGTGTAAAAATATGAAATTAATGTTATTACTATACTTTAACTGAAACATTATCATTCTCGCCGCACGATGCACATTGTTATAAATCCAAAACAAAATTCAGTTGGATTTGATTACGTAATTGTGTACCTACCATTTCACTGCTTTTCTAAATCATACTGAATATGAATTTATCTAATATTCAACGAAACTTATTAATTCAAAAAGTCTAATTTTAATCATATTTAATATGAAAAAATAACAATGATAATAGTTATAATATAGATTTTTCCTTAAAAGAAGTTATTCTTAAATGTGTGACAAGGTTCTATAATTATTTTAACGAAAGGGTGAAATGATGAAACCATAGCTAGGCAGACAGCCCTGAAAACTTAAAAGAACACGAGCTAGCCCATGATTAATTAAAGATTTTATGAAGTTGTCAGTTTAGACAGTTGGTATCAAAAGTAGCTGAACATTTTAGTAGGTATCATAATAACAGACTAGTATTAGTAAATGACTGCCCCAAAATTAAGAGTGTTTACGTACAGGGTTCAGTATGTTTTTGTATGTATATGCGTTTCCTTATTCCACTATAACTTCTAAATTCCTGAACCGATTTGGATGTATGAGGTATTGTTAGAATCCTTACATCACCCCGAGTGAGAACAGTTTAAAATTTATTGAAAAAAGTCAATATTATGTCGGCTTCATGGCATTATTTTGTTAAAAAAATAGTTATTACAGTAAAACTATATAATGTTTCACTAAAATGTATGGAAAATAAATAAAAAAAAAAGCACGACTGCCCTCCACTGTCACATTTGAATTAGATAGTAACCACAGAACTGACCCCAACTCCAATGACACACTTGTTATTTAACTTTTTAGTTCGTTTTTGGAAGGGCAGTCGCGATTTTTAATATATTTTTAAAGTTCTTTTCTACAAAAGAAACGCAATGATTGGACTAAACATTAATATTTGTCACAATTATGTTATTTGTCTGTAAAATAAAATAAGTACCTATTCAGCTAATTCCAAGTCCTAATGTACACACCTATCATAACCCGAAAACCGACTAAGCTCGCAAAGCACACTTTCATTTGTTTTTGTTACAACGTTATTACCACCTAATTCTAAACTCAAATGACATTTTAGTCCTTTGTGTTATCGCACTAATCCACCAGATCGGCTCCCAACAATAGCCAGTTCCCTTTCAAATTACAGATGAAATAGCCAGAGGGCCTATTCCAAAATTCCGAAAATAAAATCGACTGCGAAATATAATCGTTTGATGTTCGTCGTTTGAACTTGACTTTGAATCCTGAGGCGTGTTCGTACGAACGAATAAGATCATGGTGAACACGATCAGCGAATACTTTTGTTCGAGTTACAGATTTACACTTTATAATTTTATATATTTTTTTAACTGACGATTTGGACACTTTTAAAATTAAAGTGTTTTTGTACAGTCAGACAAAATACGCTTTAACTATAAAAGTGCCGGAATCGTCAGTGAAAAATAATAACATTATAAAGTGTCATTTCAGACAAAGTGTCCGAAATTTATTTGGCCGAGATGTCAGTAACTCCTTTTTTCGCACCTCTACATGGAATACTGTGTAGGTATGTGTTCGTCAAAAATGTTAAATGCTGACCAATTTCGTGTTAAGTGTGTGTTGTCTTTGTGTTCGTGTTCGGTCGTGTTCACACCATGGTCCTTGTTCATTCTTTTATAAATGAGTTGATAGTGTCACAAAGTAGAACGAACGCCGTCCGATCATCGTGGTTTGGTTTTCGGAATTAGGCCCTCAGTTTTCAATAGAGCTTAAATCCCGACTCCAAACGCACAAAAGCTACAAACATTCGAGATGGGAAAGTTTTGCCCGAAATCTGATTAGCCTGCGCTGTTTCGGCGAAGTTTCAATTGTTAGACTATTTGTATCTTGAATTCAATATCCAAGTGTATTGTAGACACTAAAAGTTGTTAGCTTTGAGGTATAAGTGGATGAAGTCGATAATTCTGTAGTGTTTTACAATTCTTTAAATAAAAGTAGTTCTACTTATTTACATGCTGCAATTTTATTCACGCTCCAATTTTTAAGGATGTGTTCAGTCCATAAAACTGAACAACTTTCTCCATGAAACATGCGTCAAAATACGCCATAAAATTTTGGTCATCCCTTACTAAACTGATCACGTGATCTCTCTGATCATTTCTGATGGAGAATCATTTTTAGTTACATATTTGACCCTATGTCACAGAATACATAATAGCCTATGTTTCTTAGAGAAAATTGTTCAGTTTAATGGACTGAACACATCCATAAACATGGAGAGTGAATAAAAGGACACCTTGTATATCCAATCTGGTACCCATCTCTCTGATTATGACCTAAAAACTCTAGAGATATTCGAAGTTTCAGTCGACAAAGGCTTTTTTAGCATATTTAAATAAATATAGATTTTTGTTTAGTGCAATTCTCTTACCATCGGTAATAAATGATCCTATCCACTACGATCGAAGCGGACTCCTTACGAACTACACTAACGGAGAGTGTAGCCGAAAGGAGTGAGTAAAAAAATCAAAATGAGCTTGGGTTGAGTTTCTCCTTCTGTTTTACAGTCACTTCACACCACAGGCATTATCAAGACTATAGTTTTTTTAAAGATTAAACCTAATTTAGTGGTCAGTCGTTTGGATCGACTTATCTCTTGGTTAACTTTTCGCTAGAAACCGAGTTAAAAGGTTGAGGCCGAGTCAGTGAACGGCTCCCTTAAATAAGGTAAAACAGATTGTTTGAATAAAGTAATATTTTCAGCGATATCTCAAAGCTCCCGTCAAAACGTGAGGAAAGTTGTTCAGGCACATTTATGGTGTTTCCTGAACCGTTCCAAACAATAAAATACTACAGCAAACAAAACACGATCACACACCGCCGCCCTGCCGCATTGTACGCGCGTACGTGACCCTATTTCAAAAACAGTTTCTATATTATATGGACCTTAACACAGACACATAAGGTACATTTCTTACCTGTCGACATGTATTCGTCGAAAATTGAATATGACATGTGCCATGATACCTGTCTGGCTTCACATTGGCCATTTTCCTTACTCTGACAGCAAGATCGGCAGTAAATTCCTCTATTTGTGTGCCGATCAATGGTGTGGTGGTACATTAGGATATTGGAGACGGATCGGAATCAAGGGAATCAAGGTATGAGGAAATAATACGGGATTTCAAGAGATGTGACAGCTGAATTAATATTGTTCAAAACATAGTTTTGTTAAAGATGAAAAATTAAAACTTTGAGTTGCGGAATGATTTTTTGTTTCTATAAAAATACTAATCAAATCGATATTTATAAAGTTAATATAATTTTCCAATTTGTTGTTGGCTGGTATGATCTGTTATGATTATGATCACTCTTGTTATAACACATAAGATACATGATACATAAGTTTAATAATAAAGGTTTTTTTCTGTTGAAGTTCAAATAAATAATCTCCACTTAGCGTCAAGTTACAGATTTTGTATTCGCGTAATATCAACCACTACAAAAATCATCGCTTTTGAATTAGCTAGCACAAATATTTGTAATCGGTTTTATTTTATTAAAAACTTTGTACTTAATGCAAAAATTAAATTTATAATCTTATTGAAATCTTAATTAGTACATTCAGCGCAGCTTTCTAGCACTAAAATACATTAGTGGAAAACTACAGGTACGACATGAGTTTAATTAACAAGAACCAAACAAAACAATCTAATAAGCAAAGTTGAGTGGTAAGTCGTACACGAAATTTGAAGTTGCAAAATTATAAGATCTAGCGATCAGTACCCTTAGCACGAACAGCTATCGAGAAAAAAAACGCGAGTAATATTACTCGATAGTCAACTCTCTATGAAAAATTTCATTTCGATTATCGGCGATAGATTGCGCTGAACAAATTTCCAATACAAAATTTATCTATCGAATGATTTTACGCGCGTTATTTTTTTCGATAGCTGTTCGTGCTAAGGGTACTGAGTGCGACCGAGAATTTGAGATCGAATTGGTATAGAGTAAACGTCAAACGGTACCATGGAAACCATGAACCGTTTTCAATGTAAGTCCCAAAATAACAGATTTTTACGTTTATTCGATCCTGATTGAGGGCTTTTCACAATGACAAAAAACTGTAGGCTCGATAGATGGCGTTGATAAAAATGTCTGTCATTGTGATTTTTTACTAAGCTTCGAAGAGTATGAACACCATCTAGTGAGGCAAATAGTTACTATTTTCAAGCTTCGAAGAGTATGAACACCATCTAGTGAGGCAAATAGTTACTATTTTCAAGCTTCGAAGAGTATGAACACCATCTAGTGAGGCAAATAGTTACTATTTTCAAGCTTCGAAGAGTATGAACACCATCTAGTGAGGCAAATAGTTACTATTTTCAAGCTTCGAAGAGTATGAACACCATCTAGTGAGGCAAATAGTTACTATTTTCAAGCTTCGAAGAGTATGAACACCATCTAGTGAGGCAAATAGTTACTATTTTTATTCTTTAAATGTCACTTTAAAAAGCCCTCAATGGGGATTTCTCCAAACGAGTTTGACATAATATATTGTGTCAAATATCCTACGCGATTATCCGCCGAATACTCAAAGGCTGTCTCCTTAACTTTAAGGAAGCTGTCAGTTTCATAGAGTTTCTGTCAAATCTGACAACTTTTATGTATTTAAGGTGGCCTTAACTTTAAGATTCGTTTGAGTATTTGGCCGTATAGCACCTAGGTATAGCTAAGCCTAGGTTTAACTATTATATAAGGTATCTATTTGGCCTCAATAGCTGTACGAGTAATTTGGGCTTATCCAGTTTGACTTTATTTTACTCTGGAAATGCGTGTTATAAAGAACATAATTATTAAACTCTCTCTCTCTCTCTCTCTCATAAAAAATATTATCTCTTATAATACTGCGAATATTGGAAATTAAACGCGTCTTCAGATTTCTGCAAACGTACCAATTTATTTACTCTTTGCAATAAACGCATTTTAACATCCTTCGATAATTTTTAAATTTGAGATTTTTGCATTCACAATGCTATTTTTATACAATACTAAATAATATACTAGAAAAACTCGGTAGCTCAGCGATCAGAGCATTGGACCGGATATCCAAAGGTCGCGGGTTCGATTCCCGAGCCGTAGTATTTTTTCTAGTATATTATTTAGTATCCTTCCGCCAATCGCTTACACCACATCTATGCCACACCTAAACGGATTTCTGTGCCGCGGTTTAAACTTAGTTAACGTGTCGTTGAGCCACGTAACATCCTCACTGGAAATTGCCCAAATAATTATGACCACTTTGTAAACTCACTAGGAAATTTGAAAATTTTACTGAATTTATGACAAATAATTGACCAATTTTTGAAGTCGATAATGTCGACTAGCGTAACTCTTTATAAAAATATATAAAGTAAGACTTCAACCACCTTTACGCACCTACACGGCGTAAACTAACATAAGATTAAAAGATGCGCACTAATTCTGTATAGTAAAGGTTTGTTCCACCAGTACCTACTTCAAGAAGACGCAAGAGCTTCATAATAATAATATAAATACTGCTGACTGTTTTTCTAATCTAAGGCATTTCTTAATCTATGTAAATAATTAAAAAAAAACAAATTACTTACTTAAATAACTAATTCGTAAAGTTATATGTCAGTGAATCATTATTCGATGGCGAGTTTCATAGACTCAAAATTATCGTAGCTTTATAGTTCATCAAAACTAAACAGTAACACGGAATTGTAATTAATTCTTTGCTGCATATTTCTACACAACAAAAATTCATAAAACAGCTAGTTATTGCATCATAGCCTAAATTAATAGAGGCAATTTCTAATTGGTTCACAAAATTCAGTTCAAATGAGCATTTTCACAGTGAATGGAATATTAATTCAAAATACCTACGTAGCGGAGTTTAATTTTAATAACAGCTGCCGAGGGATAAACCACAAAAGCGGCGTACGCAAGGAGTTCAGAAGTTTAAGAAATTAAATTATGAATGAAGTGGGATTTACGAAGTTATTCCGTTTCTGATTACAGTCGCAACATAATACGGAGGACTTAGAATGCTTCGAATTTCCATCGTGCCAACGTTTGTAACTGAAAAGCGTAAGTTCTTTTTTTTACAGTACCTACGGCAGCTCTTTCATTTTCGGCGAATGCAAAACACCGTCAGTGCACTGTTCCGATCAATAGGATTTCATTTTCACCGTACCATTCAAAGTACCTAAAGACTGATGAAGTCTTTAGATTTCATTTTACCATACCATTCAAGTACTTACTATTATTTATTCTGTGCCACACCAGTGTGTATTCAAGTAGCACCAAGCAGAATAAACTAACAAGCGGCGCTTAGTTACGAGCAATAAAAGACCCTTTTACTTTTACTGCAGTCGACATGCGTGATTACATTGTGGATGTCTTTTATCGACGAGACACGTCTCAGATTTAAGGGGCCGTACAACGTTAAAATCAATTTTCATAGTAAAAATTATCGAAATTATTGTCAATCTTATCGTTTTTTAATAACTACTAAACTATTTCTTATTTTGGAAAACTGTGAATCACAAAACTAGAAAGCTAGATAAGGTTTCTTTTTATTATAGTTTTAAGATTATAGGTTTATTATTGGTCGGTACAAAATTGGCGGTCACTTTACGATTTTTTTTATAAGTACTTAGAGAAAAGTTTTAGCTATCATGTTTCTGTCAATCAAAAAACTGAGTTTGTACTTAATTTTACATCATACTGCTCGGTAACTAGCATTTACTAATATAGTATGAGGCTGTGTAAGTTGACATGTGCAACACAGTGCATTGTTTAGATAGAACGTTCCATTTTTAAATCACTTTACAAGTCAAGCATGGTGAATGCTTTAATTGTAAAGTACACTTTACAATTCAAGCATTTAAAACTCCTTAGTGAACCAATCTTTTTTCTTATTTATAACCTGACGAAACTTTTTACTGAAAAAAAAACAACAATGAAATTATTTCATTTCAGTTCAAGCTATGCAAAACTCCTTGGTCAAACAATTTTTTTTTTCATAAAATGATAAGATTTATTTTTAATGGAACAGCTGATTTTCTTCGTGATTTCGGGGTTGGTCCTATAGTGAAAGTTGTTCAGTTTTTTTTATTTTTTATTTTTTTTTTATCTTTATTTTTATTTTTATTATATTTACCTCGCATGAATGATGTAAAGTAGTATGCTTACCTCGGTTGTAAGTAGCTATTACACCCTCGAACTATATTCGCCCTCGCTCGCTTCGCTCGCGCGTCTAAATATCTCGGGTGCACTCGATCCGTAGCGCCCTCTGCGAGCTACGCTCGCATGGGCGCCAAATTGGATCTTGTTCTGTAATATCTCTCTTACGTCCCTTGTGTAACAAACTACTATAATTTTCTACATTATCACTAACTTAATCACTAACTTTGAAAAGAAAATTAGATAATTTATCGAGCTTTCTTTGCGTAATCATTAAATTATGGTCAAGTCTGATTGATGTCCGAGAGGGTTCACGTTGGGATCACTAATGTTGAGACAGGGTCTCGTCGTCACAAAGGGGCGAACCTCATTTTTGGGTTAGAGCTTCGTCCTTTTGTGACGACATATGGTCGTTAGCGTGTACGGTAATTTGCGTTTCTGGCACTATGCGTCGAAAGGGAAGAATGGTGCATTTCTGTATACTTAACTTATTTTTGACCGTTTGTATGACGTTCGCCTCTTTGCGACGTTGGCGACGAAATGTACAGCGAAAAGGGATGTAGTTTCCACCCAGCTAGGTGTCTGTCTATATGCTAGAGGACCGCGCGCCTCGGTCCTATTAATTAAAATTTAAACTTGTTTATATTTGCAGCGGGGCGTAGAAAACTTCATTTTCGAAAGCAGGTATTTTATTATACAGTATGAAGAAACGATTATAAATTAACCGAACCTATTGTTATATTAACAACATTTCAAGAACAAAAGAGCTCGTTTTGTGAGATTTGTAACCGGCCATGCATGCATGGTCCTATAGTGGGCAGTTCAAGGGTCGGAAGTCCTATTAGTCGGACCATCGGAATGTAGATCCTATTTGAAGATTACTCTACCGTATCATTCACGGATTTATTTTCAACACGAATGGCCCTTTTCTACTGCGTCACGCAGCAGGATAGCACCTAATGAAAACGTTTTCATTTGTCATCGGAATGCTAGTTTACACTTGAGAGGTAAAACAAATTCATACTTTTAAAATAAATAAATGCTTGGACAATTTCACACAGTGCCATCTAGCCCCAAACTAAGCAAAGCTTGTAATATGGGTGCTTGCTAGACAACTGATATACTACTTATATACTTTTTAAATATATACTTATTATACATAGTAACACCCAGACCCGTCACAGAAATTAAATTTCATCATTTCAATTTCTGCCCGGCCGGGAATCGAACCCGGGACCTCTTGCGTGGTAGGCGGCATGTTGACCACTGCACAACTCAGGTTGTCGTCAAAGTGATGCTTTAGTAATGTTACGAGAGACGTTCTCAGTTTGTTTGGAAACAATTTATGTCACTCGAAGTTATGTTAAGTAAATTCTGCGTTACTAACTTGAGCTTAAACAAACTTTAACCAATCATCTATATTAGTGCCAGTTGATTCATTCCTATTATTATACCAACAAAACTAAACTAAAGAAATAGTTATATTGTGCTATAAACATTTAAATCGTTACCATGTTTATATATTAAATTTATAGCATACATAAAATCGCTCGTTAATCGAGCATTATAACTGTATTCGCGCAAAAAAATATTTATGACGCCATAGAAGGCAAAAGCGGGGCAGATAAATGTTTACTGACTGAAAAAGCTAAATTAAATATTTGCCCAGCTTAATCAAATGGGAATCTATTTCAAATGACTGTGTTTTTATTTTGTTGCACTAGCTTCCGCCCGGACTTTGTCAGTTTGACCAGGATAAAAAGTATCCTTTGTTTTAAAATCCAGGATATAAACAATGTGTGCCAAATTCATTCAAATCTGTTCAGGCGTTTTTTTTAAACAAGCATACAAATTTTCCCATTTAATTTAATAATATTAGAAGGAAGTAGGATTTGATATAGGTAGTTGTAGGTACATTATAGGTTACTCTCATATTTCAAAAAGTGGACTTTCTATTTTTATTTACTTTAAAAGATAGCACCGAAATTATTCAAAGTTCCCAACTATCCCGTCTGGCTCGCAGCCTCCTGATAGCGGTAGACGCTACATTACAAAACAGGAAAAGTTTTCCCATTAAAAATCGAGTCGACACTGTCTTTGCATAAAATTCACTTACAGTTTGAAGATCATCTGCGACTTTATACTTGTTTATGCATCAAGTTGTTTCTCGTCAAAACTGGTTATATTAAAGTTATACATTCGTTATTTTTCCCAAAACCGAAGTTTTTACCTTAAAAAAAATGGCTAAATATAAACCGGTTGTTGTAAGTTAAAGGTCTAGAAAAATATAAACAAAACTTACGGACTAGTTAGGATTAGGCGATTTTATATTGTTACTTAACTTAAACAGCCTAACAGTGCTCATAAAATTAAAATAACGCAATTGAATTTGTAAGGTCTCCCTTTGTCGAGAGCCGCCTTTCAAGCGAAGTTGCCTATTTTTTTGTTTTTCCGCCTAATGCCTTTATCGCGTGCCCTTAGAATCTCGACAGAGGGCAGGAATGGGTATTGTTTAGGATTCTTTTCAGACCTAGTGAACAGTATCAGACGGGTACGGTACGGAGTAACAGCACTTTGATATATCAAAAAATCTGGATAAAAAGTTACTGTGACTGTGAGCTTAGCCTGAAACAACAAGCACTTATAAAACGTCAAACAGTAAACCTGAAATACATTAAAATGTTATGATTTAGATAGGATGTCGTTTTAAAATTTTATTTGTACGATTCCTAAAGAATTAATGTACTATTTGAAACTAAGAATAAGTAAGATAATAATTCCAATTATAATTTTATTAGATGCCAATATGTGATTTAATGTTTTTTTTTTCAAAGTAATCGATACTATTACTTAAACTTCTACAAGTATGGCCAAAATGATTCTCACGAATTTACACTAACTTCTCTAGTATCTTTATTTAAGGCGATGTATTGTCACATATCATCGGGATCATAATTGCGAAATGTACTTATAATAAACAAAACAAAATCTTCAAATTACAAGTTAATTTGAAGATTGAATCCAAAGTTACATAAAAAGGGACAGAAAATAAACAACTAACACGATCAGGAAAGCTCCCCATGGAGAAAGAAGTTGTTCCCAAGGTAGAAATCAGTCCGCGCGGGAATCTGTCAGTTCGGGCCCAATCAGGAGAAATATTGCGGGCCCAGTAATCTGCGACCTTTCGCAACCCAGATTGATTCAGTGCAGGAGAATGTGTAAATAATTTAGCCACTGAACCGACGACGTTGCCTTTGCACGTCACGTGTCGCTTGAAGATAAATAAAAAATGTGTGTATTTGATAGTTTGGTTTCAGTTCCTATGTTGGAGATTTGGAGCGTTTTAGCTGACATCGATTCTGTAAAAAGCTTTTTCATCCTTATTAAATGAAACAAAAAAATATCCTTTATTGCTAGTAGACAATATATCGTTTTTCAATTATTGATACCTACTTGCATAGATAATCGGTATAATCTGTAGGATACGGAAATCAGCACAGTTAATTCAGTCTAGATTAATCCAAGCTACGCATTATTACGAGTAATTAATCATTAATTTAATCATTGCATTTTTCAGTGAAAAAATACTAAAAAAATTCTTAGTAAGTGTGGTGTCGCCAAATTAAACTTTTTATTTGATAAAAGCTATAAATTCTAACGCACAAATAAACAGTCAACAGTTTTGCTAATGATAACCTAAACTCACAAGTACAAGTTCCATCTTCGTGAATGTAATTATTTAGATTTTTGACAAGTTCTCGGGTTCAACTTTATGTGATCATTCCAATTAAGAATAAGCTGGAGTATTTTTAAATTTCAAATGGGCAAATGTTAGCTTTAATTTTTTTTTAGCTCTGTTACAGAATTTAAATCGAACACGTGTAGCCAATTTAAAACTTCCAAATAAAAGAACTTAACATAAAAATAAGTAATAAAGTTTCAAAAGTTACCCAAATAGTAATGTAAGTAACATGTAAGTAACATGTAAGTAACTTTACATATTTTTTTTTTCAGCAAAAAAGTAATATTTGAAATAAATATTCAAATGATAAACATTAACATTGGCCCATTTTCTTCATGGAGGTTACATCGCCTCGCCTAGTTATTTTCCCAATAAAAATAAACAACCGTGACTTTTTATGGACGAACGTCACAAAAAGGTATAACTCTAAAAATAGCAAAAATCAAACATAACCCGCCATCAAAAGTAATGGTGCTTTTTAATTCCGGGCTTCGCGTTTCAGGGTTGACCACACACTACATAAGGAAATATTATTTTAAGGAAATTGTGTGCTTTTCTAGGACGGGAATACTAATATTTTGAAAAAGAGCTAAAAAAATCACAGAGCTTTACAATTCTTTAGTGGACATTTTTCCAGGTTCTATTTAAACTTTTTTCCCGCATCCTTCAATATTCATTTTTAGTTATTTAATAAAATATGAAATCTTCGCGTTTTCCTTAGTTTTAATGTAAGCTTAATAAAATTTAAAATAGGTATAATACGTATTGGCGGCGCTCCTGTCAACACCATAACAGGTTAATAGAAGTAGAGATGGGCAATGGACCCGATTTTGACCCGACTGCTGGGTTTAAGCCCAGTTAACGTCCGTATACCATTTTGTTGAAGTATTTACTTACTAAATACAATCTTTAGAAATACGGGATGTTTCAGCCTTTGAATATTTTTGTGTATTGATTTAACAAAAAAATTGCAACAGTAACGTCACATTCGACATGTCAATAGAATGAAAAAAGACTAAAAAGTTTCTATAAAATACAATGTGGATTTTTATTGGGTTTAAACCCAGTGGTCGGGTTTAATTAAACTGAGTCCTTTGCCCATCTCTAAATAGAACCATTACAACGTTCATTATCAAAACGCTAGCAACTAAACGCGTCGCTAATCAAAGCCATCAAGTGTTTCGTTAGTGAAACGGAACGCAGAGGGGCGATCGAGCGTAGTGTTACTATTGATAGCAGAATTGTTTACACGTACCAAACACAATTCATCCATCCGTAGTTAACAATGCATATATTACTTAAATAATACATCTTACCTCCGAGGTTCAACTTCAGAAAATACAGTTTTTGCCAACAGCAAAGTTCGCGCATTTTAATTATATACCACACGATAATTATCTTTCAGAACTCACAAGTAGGTAGTTGAATTGCAGAAATACTGAAACGTAAATAATTTGTTTTTATTTGGATGGTAAGTTGGTGAAGTTACTTTAATAAAAGTTTGAGATACATTTATTTTTAATTAAAGTGGACAGAGTTTAAAAAACTCAGATCGGAACATGATAGTACACTCAAGAACTTCGTAGGTAATACTTTGCCTCTTTAACGCCCGGAAAAAAATACAACAATAGATTTCTATTGTTGTTTGTGCCCGATAGGGCACAGCGGGCGTTGACGAGTTAAACAATATGACCCGTAAAAAACGGACTTTTCTTTAAGTTCCTCGTCCCCTTGATAAAAAAGAATAATTACAAAATATTATAGTTAGCACGTTGATTTGTTTATAGTTAGCTTCGTTCCCACGGCAAAATATTTTTTTTAAATACGATTTTTTGCAGGATTCTTTTTAGTAGGTAATTAATGCGTATTTCAAACGATCTGTCACACGAGTATCCTGCAAATAGGGTCCTGCAAAAACCCGTATAATATGCATAAAATGGGATTCTATCGTGGAAAAAAACCCTTGAAGTACCTAATGAAATAAACTATTCAGCATATTAATAAGTGTTCAAAATAAACTCCAACAGGATCAGCGTCTATTTATGTTACTAGCTGGGCTTTACGTACCTATCTATTTTTGTACGAAAAATAAGTTTTATCCGAGTAATCTTCATAAATGTGAAACTGAATATATGGAATCTGCCAGCAAACGAGTAAGCTGTCATCGCCTTTGGTAGATACATAACATGTATTGTATGTATAGTGGGGTAGTGACCGCAGACTCACTCGACGTGCCGGTCACTCACACGACATCCACAGTGAAATATAGGCAGTTAGAAAAACATTATGTAACAATAACCCTGTCAGATACTGAAACTGGTGATATTGTTGCTGAAACAATGGGCGTATTTTCGTCCATGCTAAAACTGAACAACATTCTCCAAGAAACATAGGTCGAAAAACGATTTTTTTATCGCCTTTCCATAGTAAGTCGGCTGATCAATACTTTTTACTATGGCAGTATGAAAATTTTTTTTTTTTTTACCTATGTTTCAACCTGTCACCTGTTTCAATATCTGACTGGGTTTTTGTTACATGTTGTATACAGATTAAATACCTTGATGTAAAAATCAGGTATGGATATTGAGCTACATTTAACTTCATGACAATAATGACCACGTCAATATTAATAAAAAGGTAACAGGAAGAAACTTTGCAGAATCTTCATTAGTGGTGAAACTGTAAAGTCGCTTTAGACTTCACTTTCATAAGTCATAGTTTCAGCCTATTTTTAGTGATTATTTATTACTGAACTCTTAATAGTATTATATAACCCACCCTCCTACCATGACCACAAAAACACAATATATATATCGCGTGATATAGCGTTTTATCGTCACTCAACTGTCAAAATCCATTGTCTTTTGACAGTTAAACGTGATTAATCGCTATATCATATCGCGTTTCGGTACTTGTGCTAAGGGGGCAGAGTAACAAAATCGGTTAGTTTAGAACTGTGACCAACAAAAACAGTAGTTTACTGCTCATGTTCCTGCACTGGTGGATACCACTTCCAGGCGACAGAGTTGTGGCGGACTCACCACACTATACCTTGTCAACCGGACCTCTCTACAAATTCGATTTCTATTCGATATGTACACTGTACAGTACACCCCTCTACTTAACTATATACAAGGTGACCGCATGGAGGGATAGTGCCTTAAATATTGAAGATAGGAAATTTTACTGAAAGAAGATTTCGTTTTATTTTAAAAAATAATGCGAACTACATTCCAAGATTTTTTTAAATATTGCTATTCCTATACAATTTGTATGTCCATCAAATGGCTGATGGACATACAAATTGATACAATACGTAATAATTAAAATTTGAATGTTAAATTTCTTGGTCTTCCTTTTGTTTAAGATACTGTGTTACTTAACAAAAAATAATCTTAATGAGTTACCCATTCGATCGGTATCGTAAAAATAAAAGATTGTTTTTTTTTTTATTTGGTGGGTTCGATTCCTGGTTAAGGCATACGATTTTTCGAAAATCTTTGAAAGCAGTTCCAATTAGTTTAAAAATAAAAATGAAGTCTTCTTTCAATAAAATTTCCTATCTTCAATATTTAACGTACTTTTCCTCCGTGTGGCAAAGTTTTGCGACACCCTGTATACCTACCACTAACATATACTACACAACAGTCAACAATGGTAATTTTCTATTAGCATTTTATGAATTCAATTCAATAATGATTATAGTTATTCATTTTCATCGCATTAACCAAATATTAAGTTTAGGAAGATTTTGAAATAAAATTATACCTTAATCACCAATATTCACATTTTTAACAGTGAACTCGTTAAAATGCAACACAAGTTGGCATCTTGAAACAAGTAATCTTATTAAATTAGGTCCAGTCACCAACTAGCAAGGAGACCCAACTTGGAATTCTCAGTTAGGTACGACTACTCAGTACCTAATTGCCTTCTACGGGCCAGATAACCTGTGAAGTTTACTTTCAACTGCTGCAACTTTGATTGTGTTACAGTTGCCGAGTTAACGAACCGTCAACGGGATAGTGAAATTTCTGTTGCTACGGGAATTTTTGCTGGAAAGTGAGAAGTTGTCAGTAGAAATGGTGTAGAGAGATAGTTGATTAGTTTACGGTCGTTTATATGCATAGTTCCAGGTTTATGGAAAAACTACCTAACAAACAAAACCTAGCATCCAAGCAAATAAATCAAGAAAAACAATAAATGGCGTGGCACGATCACAGGTCATCAATATTCTGTATCTTACGCTACATTACGTCGACGTCAAGGAATCGATCGTTGCTATACTACTAAAACCTTTATACACCTTTAAGTATTAAATGTATTTGTGATGCCTTTAGAAAAATATATATAAAACTTAAGGCACTATGTTTATCCCACATGGGTTGTGCAAAGCTTTCAGCTACACACCTTAGCATTTAAGCAACACTTGGTAAATCGTTTAGTGATAATCTTGATGTAATATTGAACCTTGAGTACCTATCACTAAACTGTCATGCCACCTGAAAGCCCCAGTCAACTTTTTTTGTTTTATTTCCCAGGTCAGGAAATTCTACAAAAAGCTACATTAATCGAATAGGCGATAAAAGGAACTAAAAATTCAGTGGTCGATTATCGGTTGACAAAAAACCGTAGTTCCCCCGACGTCATTACTCGCGCTGTCACCGGCACGGTATAGACGTGGTTTTTCTTACCTATCATCATTATTCTTACATTCTTACTTTTTGCACATTTTGTCGCGCAGATCGGTTTTAATTTGTCTATGGACAATTTGTCTTGGATGCTGACGAAAATCAGTCGGAAATTAAAACCGGGAATGGAGTTTTCTTGCAGTTATAAATATGAAACTTCCTTTATTGGAGAGTGTAAACTGACTATCATCAGTGTGAAGATGTACTCTCAACACTTGATAGAAATTTATTTTCAAATAAACATCTGAAAAGAACTTTCTATCAAGTGTCGAGTTTGTAGACTGATAGTGTAGTCTACTGATAGTGTTAGACATTAGTTTGTAGACTGATGATGACTGTAGACTGACATTTGATAGAAACTTTTTTCAGATAAACATCTGTAAAGAAGTTTCTATCAAGTGTCGAGATTACATCATCACACTGATGATAATCAGTCTACAATCTCCGAAAAAGGAAGTCGCAATCTTTAAAACTGCAAGAAAATTCCATTCCAATGTCAAACGACATTCAATAGAATGATTGTCCTAACTGGATTGGTGGACCTAATGTTCAAGGTCCATTCAGGTGAAATGGACGTAAAAGTAATAGAGAATAGGCTTTATTTAAAAAAATTGCCCGCTTGACACGCTTCACCTATCCATCATTTAAAACTTTTTGTCGTTGGCTTAATCCTGATCGAAAACACTGAACAAAATTTTGTATCAATTCCCAATAGATAAAAAAAGATTGAATTTCCAACTTTACTGTATTTTTAGAGCCACATTTTCTACGTATTTGCGTGACGAATAAAAGCTTTGGGTCGCCCTGAACAAATACCGACTGTAGTTGAATGTAACTTTTTCGGCGAATAGTTTTGTTCGTAAACGAACAAACGGAGCCTTTCTATTAATTGTACATCGGTTACCTACACGGAAAATCTCATTCACTTAAAATTCGCTCCAACTAGCCGTACGCAGAAAATCGATACTTTCATTCAATATCATGAAACTAGCTAACTGATTCGGAAGTTGGGAGTTAGGTTTGAATTTTCATTAACTTGTTTTACTTTACAATGATCACAAAAACAGGAATCAAGAGTTTGTTCAGTTATTGAAAGTACCAACCCATTTGAATTGATATTCGAGTTTTGCTATTGACTGAGTCTTTATGTACTCTGCCGTACAAAATATAAACGAATTATTGACCAATCGAGCCCGAAGCGTCTCTTCAGCTTGGGCAAAAATTATTTCGTATGTCCTTCCAGCTCTCCGTTGGCTGTCCGTATGTTCTCCTCTACAGGTCGCATTTCTCAACCAATTTTCGCAAATTTTGTGAGCAGAGGGCCTATTACAAAACAGAATCACGATAGTCGGACGCAATTCGTCGTACAATTTACTTGATATTGAACCTTATTAATGAGTCAATAGTGCCACGGTGTGCTACGAATATCGTACGCTTATCGTGATGCTTTTTTGTAATAGGCCTTCTGGTTCAGTAATTATATAGAATTTTTCAGTTGAACCAGTTTTTCGATTTTTTTTTGAAATGGCTGTAATGTATAATGTAAATATGTAAAAAAGCATTTCAGCCGTTTCGAAAAATGTTTAAAAAAATAAAATTGTTAGCGGTGCAAAGCAATATATTTTATTTTTAGATTAGCAATTACTCCTTACGTTCAACGTCGCAAAGCACCATAATATATTTCTAAACAACGTTTTTGCTTATTTTTAGTATGAACTTATTCTTCGTTTGTTAATACGGCATGTATGTACTTATACCTAAAACAGCTAAGTATACATTTTGAACATTGTTGAAATCAAAGTGGTCGCCAAAGGGCTTTTTTCCTCGTAAACTTAATTTTCTTCAGTTATCCTCAACATTAATAGTAGCTTTATCCTTTCATGCGTACACAATATGATTTATTTTACAAGATCACGCAAAAAAGATCTGTAAACAAAGGACAGTACTTTCCCCCTCGTTTCATAACAGTACAGTACCCTTAGCACAAACAGCTATCGAGAAAAAAAACGCGCGTTAAATTACTCGATAGACAATTCTCTATGGAAAATTTCATTTCGCTTATCGGCGATAGAAGGCGCTGTACAAATTTCCTATACAAAATTTATCTATCGAATGTTTTTGCGCGCGTTATTTTTTTCGATAGCTGTTCGTGCTAAGGGTACTGGACGGAAAACGCCATTTTGATGAATAATTAAGAGGCTTGTGAAAAAATCCGGCGCACGACCAAACTTCTGACTCGTTCACTTAAAACTTGAGAGAATTTGGAATCTGCAAATAAGTCCACTAAGACCTTAGTTACAAATTCTCTGAGGATGCGACACTCGACATGGGGGTGTGTTTCAAGACTTTTTTATGGCGATTAATGTTTGCCGGTGTCGTGATATAAGCGTAGGGATTGGGAGTAAGGAAAGGAAAATACAAATGACTAACGTTTCTTTACCTACCGTGAATTAGGCATGTCATGTAACACGTGTTGTATGGTACGACATAATGTTTCCTTTGTCCCTATTAAAGCTTCATAACAGTACATTAATTTTTTTTGGGAATTAATTAATTGGGTGACTGGAAATAATGAAAGGTGACTGTTAATGGGATACTTAAATACTAAACCTGGCAAGGGTTTATTTTTTGGGCGACTAAATAACTAAACGGGCGACAAACTGTGGATTACAAAAATACGTAAAACGGGCGACTACATTGTGGGAGATATTTATCTCCCACAATGTAGTTGTAGTATTTTTTTTTAAATTAATTGAGCTGTGAAAATTCTAATTGAGAGACAAAAAAACCGAGTGTGCAACTATTATACCAAGTAGGTTACTATATAAGGTGGTAACTAGTAACATGGTACCTATTTATTTTTGTCATCTCGATTAGGATAATAGTCACCTTTTTTAAATAAAATATTTGCCAAATTATAAATGTTTTGTGTGCCCTAAGGTTATCGCCCAAATAGTAAATTGGTCGCTAAATAACTAGTTACTCAATTTGTATTTAAAAATCACCAATTTTCAATTTTCGTAGTCGCTCCTCCTCGTTTTAGTCCGTCGCCAACTTAGTATTTCAGTACGCTATATTCAGTATTTTAGATACTCAAAATGGGAATTTATTGTTACACGATTAAATTCTACCAATTTTTTTGAGTTTGATTACTACCAATTTTTTTGAGTTTGATTACTACCAATTTCTTGAGTTTGATTACTACCATTTTTTTTGAGTTTGATGAAATGAACTTAATTAAATATCATAGCTGTTGTACAAGATAGGAAGTGATCATCAGCCATTTTCAACGACGTGGGTGTTAACGACTACAAATACAGCTGGGACATTAACGGCCGGGACAACGGCTTAACGTGCCTTCCGAAGCACGGAGGAGCTCGAGATAATACATTTTTGGTCACCCATCTCATGACCAACCCTTGCGAAAGTTGCTTAACCACCGCAACCGATGGATTAGGCGCAAAACCACTGCGCCACCGAGTTCCTCAAGATAGGAATTAATTAACGTAAAACTACTATCATCCAGACCATTAGAAATTTTAAAACTTTCTTAAGTTCTTAAAAAGAAATCCATTCAATTCAGTAGTCATTGCCAAGAGGCCTTAAGTTTAAAAGTATTCGTATTATCTTTTAAGTCTAGACAATAACACAATCTCGAGGGCGGCGGGACTAAAGCCATTAAAAATCTCGAATCGACCGAAATCCAGTTTAGGAACAGAATCGGTTAAAACCTCCAAGGAGTGATTCTTTTCTCTTTCACAGCACCTTTTGCTATAGACCTTGCCTAAACCTCTTTAGCCTGTTTACTGAAGAAAAATCTTTTGACATCCAACATCATTGTTTGCGATAAGCCGTCACTATGACAATCAAAATTTTTGGTGCTCTAAAAAGAATTTACAATAATAATTGGTAAGGAATTTATTTAGAAATTTGTTTTATGGTTTTTCAAAACTTTGTTTGCAAAATTCTGTTCATATTCAGTTGTTAATCTTCATTGGAATTAAGCTTCTCTGAGAATACAAGTCTTATTTTTATGTTTTATAACTAAGGTTTTACATAGTTGAAAAATGGCTTTTAAATGCAGACCCCCTTAGAAATACATTGATACTTCTTTTTGGTATAAATAAAAACTCACCAAAGAAATGCAGCAATGTGTCACATCCATCTGACAAATGAAAGCGATGGCGATAGATTTTGAAATTAGACAATTAGCACCCTGGTTACGTAACAATAATAACCTGCGTTTTCGTTATTCCTTTCAGTTGGAATGTGGGTTTACCAATCCGTAAGCGTCAGAGTCAAGACTTGCTAACGGAGAACCCGTATCACCACAACATTATCAAATTGGCCACAGTGCGCATCACACCCAAGCTCAAGCTACTTTCATTCAGGGTATCAAAAAACTACTTATACATAAGCCTAGCAAAACCTAATACAGATCTACTAGAATTTGATGAGCTCTTTGAAGATGAAGGCTGACAAACTATATAATACATTAAGCAAAAAAAGTTCATCTTATCAGTCGCACCACATTCACTACTAGCCCTGGGCATAGGACTCCCCTAAAGATCTCAAGGATTGGTCTTATCGCGACCTTCACCAGATCGTCGTTCCACCTTGTCCTGGCCTGCGCCCACGGAGCGTCGTTCAGTGCACGGTCACTATTCCAAAACCTTTCTACCCCAATGGCGTCGCTTCTCTTCGCTATGCAATACCACGCACTGCAACTTCCAATAAAAGTTACTATCACTAATTTTAAAAGCAAATTTCAGACGGTATTGGATGACGGAGCATGGGAGTATTTAGCCATAACTTTCTGAAATTTGCCTCATTACAAGTTTAGTGGATAGAACGCTAGGTTCCAACGGACCCTTATGTTAATTCGGAGCAGGTATCCATGTCAACGCTCAATTAAATGTAAATTTGTCTGAAGTCTGTGTCCTAAAAGTTCGAAATCTACCCCTTGTTTTGCATCAACGCGATATTAACCAAAAGTCGCTTTACTTATGTACCTAACGTAAATAATACATTTTATCTAAGTTATTTTAAGTAACTTGCTCTAATTAAATTAACTGCAGTTGCAACCATTTGTAATTTAACATCACTTAGCCGTTAACTAAAATATTTAAGACAGATACCTATTCTGCTATTTTATTACTGGTAGGATCGTTCTTGTCAGCAAACATTTTCCCGCTGCACAGTTCAATTTTCCGAGACTAAGCAAAACAGCCAATTCAATAGAAAATACTAAACTGTCAAATCCACAAAGAGTTTTATCAGCCTCCTGTTTTTAACTGGCATATTTGCGATTCAGCAAGTTACTCAGTGTTAGTTTTTATTCTAAACTGCTTATATATTCTCGTTGTGGTAAAATGTGTGTTTTTGTTTTTGTGCTGTCTTAAATGTGTTTGTGATACGTTGTAGTTGTCCTTTGTAAGTGTATTGTGCTGTTTGTCGATTGTTAATTAAAAATAATTGAAATGATTTTGTGGTTTTCTTTTTAAAACATGCAAAATAAAAGGGAATAAGGTATTTCAAGTCTCTTTTCAGCAGTAAATGTATATTTTATTTTTATTTTCATACAGTCTAGAATCAAAACATTCAACTTCAGCTCGCTTCTTAAAAATCTGGTCCAATAGCTGCTTCATAAAAATAGGTTCACTGAATGTATTCGTACTCCTTTTAGAGATGGTTCTAATTAAAAGGGCGTATCGCTAACTGTTCAAGCTTTGTGTTTAGTAACATAATTAATTGGTTAGTCCGGGATTTCATTTAATTAAACACTGGACCAAAGTCTGTGTTTGTTTAGTTATTGATTGCAAGAAAAGGAACCAGACTCCCAATAATGTGTAATACAAATTCTAGTGCGCTTTGATAGTGTCGTGGGGAAGAAGGGATTCTATTACTTACCTTTCAGTTAAAGTAGCAAAAAACAAAACTAGCGTGCAGAGCGTGCAATCATTAAACCAATCCTCTTGAGAGCTTTGGTTAAAAAGATGGCTTTATTTATTCGCACAGACGAAGTAACAAGAGTGAATCATTGGTAAGTTCGAGAACAAAACACCTTCGGAGTCAGCGAAGCGTGGATCGAAGTTTTGATTGCGCCGAGCCCGATCCGAAAAACAAACTTGTACATTAGCAGATACACTTTACCTGTTATGCTAATACCTTTGTGAAAAAGCGATTCGATTTGTTGTTATTTATTAACGGATACTTTGTAAGTTTCTTTCAAACCTATTTGTGATTATTTGTAGGGAAGTCATAATTTTTGCAACTTTTTCAAATTCATATTTAATTCCAATCATAGAGTAAAGTAATCATTTACAATGCAATTGCTCTATACTTCGGTCATGTTCCAATTTCTGATAAGCTTTTCGTAATACTCGTGTATAATACCATTTTACAAAAGTTAGTAGGTAAGTACATACATAAATGTGACAATTACCACCATGACCAGTTCTCAGTTTTTTTTGGCTTTTTTAGGTCTTTGCGGTGCTGTACGCGTGCATGCATTTAAAATAGGTCACTGCTGAAGTAAAGTGTGCTTAATTGTCTATAAAACCTTCATATTTACACACCGTTGCCTTAAGTTCACATCCTTATGAACTCGCTTGCTCATATCGATTAAGCGAAAACTTTCCGAGTGTTCCAGATTGTACGAAACCAGTCGCCTCTCACAATTATCGCGCAAATATTCCGAAAGTGCCTATACGAGACTTGGCGACTTTGCTTATGTACTCGGAAAGTAAGCGAGGGCAAAGTAAATTACATAAATTTACTGTAAAAATACAGGCTGGAATTTATAACGGGAAATGTAATGAATAGAGTTTACCAGGAATATTTAAACGGCAAAATTAACATATTCTCAGTACGGCCAATATGGGTTGAATGAACTGGGTTATAAATTGTTATTTTAACGTTCCTGTTGGGTTAAATTACAGACAACATAGCCTACGACGACCCCCTCAGGACTTTTTTCGTTTAGTTCTACTAGTAGAACTGAATAATAGAACTATATGGAGCCTTCATGCTAAAATCCCATTAATCACTAATAGCATTTTTTAATATAATATTATATATTATAATATGTCGTATTACATAAATACATAATATCAAATGACAGTTCCCTGTGAAGTACCGAAGTCTTACATTAAAATATCACAAATACGCCTCACAGTCCACACAAACAAATACCCTGAACAAGAGGTTCCTTCGGGTTCTTGAGCACTCAACTGCCTTATAGGTAGACTTAATGTCTGTTGAACACCTGAAGATACACGATGAACGCTTACCATTCCATTGGCTGTATGATTTGTGAGTAGGTATAATATTATTATTAAGATAATAAATATATTATAAAAAAATACTAGAAAAAATCGACTCCCCCCCCCCCCCGACGACTCTGACGACTCACGAGTGTGAGTCGTCAGAGGGTGAGTCGATTCTTTCTAGTATCTTTTCTAATTTACATAGCATTGTGAATGCCTAAAATAAAAAAAAACTATATTGTTATATATGATAAAAGGTAGGTAGGTATAATAGGTACATTTTCACTTCAATTTACGTACTGACTCCTTACCAGTTGTATTTACAAATTGCTAGATGCCTCGCCAGAGACTCATCTTTACGATTATGATCTAACTCCGAACAACAAAAAACAATTATGTCAGTCACTAGAAAAGTTTGAACAGCCCTCCATATTTTTAGCGACACGACGCCCTCTGGCGACTTCTCGACGTTTGAAATTTCGAGTTAAGGTGAGCGAAAGTGGCGCCGCGGTGAATTTTATTTAATATTATAATTCTAATAAACAATTTTAATAATGTTTTACTTGGAATTTTTAGGCTAGTATTTTTAGACGGTATTGTTACATTCCCTAGTAGTCACTGCTAGAAGTAGATAGCAAAATTGCTAAAAGTGGCCGTTTTTGACACATTTGCTATCTACTTCTACGAATGACTACGAGGGCATGTAGTGATTACCTTCTAAAAATACTAGACTCCACGTAAAACATTATTAAAATGTTTTTCTTTTAATAACTTATTAAATAAAAACATCTAAGGACGCCACTTTCGGTCATACAACCACCTTAAGTTTTCTGTGTACAGATCGCGAAGTTTATACATTTCGCTCGTAAAATTACTGAATGGGGCCACTGACTGCAGAGGTTGAGAACCCGCGTGAAGGTTGGTAGGACGAGCGAAAATTGATTTTTTTATCTGTAGAAAGTAAACTCTTTGTTATAAATAAAGTAACTATTTGTATTTTAAAATTACTGTGGAGCACTGCCATTTTGATTACGAATCCTACGTGCAGCCCTGCCATCTGGTGTGAAAAACCGGAAAAACCGCACAATACTGGGTTACGTAAATAAAAACGATCCAGCTCTTATATGTTTACCAATTGTAATTCTGTATTGTTTTTCAGAATCTATAATAAATTTCCAATACGAAGATATAATACCGATAATACGCAATAATACTAACAAACCTTATAATACGCAATAACATGTTGAACTGCACGATATTGGGTCACACAAAACTAAACCTTATCTTCATCACAATAAGAGTCATATAGTCATGTGAAAAAGTCCGACTAGTTTCGGTTGGCAATTGGAACGCATCCATTTACTCAATCCGGTCTGTGTATACGTCATTGGAAAGGCAATGTCATAACGATATAAGTCACAGAATATTACAAACAAAACTAAACCATATCTTTTTCACAATAAAACAAAATATCGCCTGCAAGCCGTTCGCCGCCGTCCGCCGTTTTGGTCCTATGTGAGCTGGCGGGGCTTGACGGAATGAGATTAGTTCGAGGCCATTGTGAGCTGCCGTGCCAGCCAGGTTAAAATTATTTAGAACTATATGTATAGGGAGGTTTATTATTTTGTAAAACACCAACAACCTCGCAGGCGTACTAACATCATAAACAACAGTGTTTGTTCTACGCCTTTTCCGAAAAAAAGACAAAAAACGACTTTCCATACAAAATAAAATAAAAATAAAAATCCGAACAGCTGATCGAGCTTTGTATGAAAAGACGTTATTTTCGGAAAGTGGTAGAGCAAACGTTGGTGTTTATGATGTTATTGATCTAGTCTTGCGAAGTTCTTGGTGTTTTACAAATAACCCTGCCTGCCTAGCATGACCGATTTATATCGCGTGATATAGCGTTTTATCACGTTTAACTGTCAAAGAGACAAAGGAATTTGACAGTTGAGTGTCGATAAAATGCTATATCACGCGATATAAATCGGTCATGCTAGGCAGGCTGTATTGGATCGCGGATTCGTACGAACTTAGTTCGGGCGAATAGGTTTCAAACATTTTAGTCGCGCGACCGGATCGCATGAATGCCAATTAGGTTTGTTTGATCGCGGTTTCGTTATTTGAATTAAAATGCAATCCTCTTATTTGTAACAGTAATTAATGTGGAAACACGATCGAAGATCAAAAGGCTTTGCTTTTGACAGGAAATTAAAATAACCACAACCGATTTTAAGGAAGGAAGGAAGGCATTATAATTTTACTTGGTTTCATTTTATCAAGTTCTTTATGATATGACGGATTAATGTGAAAGTCGGTTTTGTTTTTGTTAATTAACTGTTATACTCGTATGTAAACAATTTTTTATTCATAAATGGCTGTGCCACTAATGTATGAGTAAGTACCTCCGATAGAAATAATTACTCAAAATAAACCACAGCATTTACCACAAGAAATTATCGAAAACGAGACTTATCAGCCTGCCTAGCATGAACGATTTATATCGTGTGATATAGCATTTTATCGACACTCAACTGTCAAACTCCTCTGTCTTTTTGACAGTTAATCGTGATAAAACGCTATATCACGCGATATAAATCGGTCATGCTAGGCAGGCACGCTTCTCAGCCAAGGGTTACGATAATGTAATCTTGCCTTCAATATCAAATAACTACTAAATATTAATAAAATATAATATTTTATTATACGTAAGTATATACATAATTAAAATGTGACATCTCTAAACGCTGAATTCGATGATTGTATAAAGCGATTGCCGTCTTTTGTTGACTCATTTTCGCCATACATCTACAAACTGATGAATGCGTCATTTGCAAATCTTTAATGAAAAATAAAAAATTGTTTAAAAACAAAAAAACCGACTTCAAAAAACCTGCCTCTAAAAAAGCAAGAAATAATATATTAATCATTAGATACGCATTATCATTGTTATAATAAAACACGTCTATTAAAGTCGGGTGGGGCTGGAGTACATCTAACTTTTTTATTCTAAATGCCCCACCCGACTTCAATTGACGTGTTTTATTATAACAATGATAATGCGTATCTAATGATTAATATATTATTTCTTGCTTTTTTAGAGGCAGGTTTTTTGAAGTCGGTTTTTTTGTTTTTAAACAATTTTTTATTTTTTTATTTTTAGTGTAAGTACCTTCTGTATTAGGTAGTGTAGGTATATTATTTAGGTAGAAAAATCGGCTCAGCCAAACGTGAGATAATCGCGGAGAAACATACATACATACAAACTGAATACTCCCTTTTTTTGAAGTCGGTTAAAAAGACTACACAAAGGTATCCCTTCCCCAACAAAAAAAATCATTTAATTCGGTTCATAAATAACAAAATTGTCAAGTTAGTTGATTTAATATCATAGTATTTTCAGGATTACTTGTAAACTACTGAACCGATTTGAAAAAAAATTAAATGGGACCATCTCGTAAGAAAACTCAATCGAACAAAAAAAGAATTATCTAAATCGGTCCATAACTGTCGAAGATACGCGCGAACGATAAAAAAAAAAATAAAAAAAAAAAAAAAAAAAAAAAAAAAACATACAATCGAATTGAGAACCTCCTCCTTTTGATGAAGTCGGTTAACAAAGTCTGAACTGAACGGATTAAAAATAAATGAAATAAATGGCAACCCGTATGGTCTGAACTGGTACAAGATCGGGCGAAATGGCGCACTCCGATGTCGGAGGCCAAGATCCACTTCGGGTCGCTGAGCCAGCGAAATAAGTAAGTAAATAAATGGATCTGGTCAAAAAATCCCCAGGCGCATCGCATAGTCAACATTTGCCTATTTCTTGGTAACTGAGACTTTGTATTTCGAGAGACAAGGGTCCCGCTCACGTGGGCGACACTGTGTTACCAAACATATTATGAAATCCAACTCTTTGACTCCCATATATTACCTGTAACAGTTCTATAAAAGTAGAGAAAATGACGGTCATTCATCTTTTTAACTTGAACTATTTCGTTTGCTAAGAGAAACAAATCACAATTGAAATGCATTATAAATATTTTTGTAATGAAATGACTGATGACTGATGACAGTAAAAAATACTTCTTCCTTGTTGTGGGTTCACGGATTATTAGGGGTTGTTACCATGTTGTTACCAAGTGGAACTCTAGATGGCGTAAACTTAGTGTAAGTAAGTGTCATGGGAATGAAAAAAAACCTTTTTTTCATGGAACATGGCCTATATTTCCAGTAAATAATCAAAATAATAGTCTGCAGTTACCAAGCCGCAGTGCAATGGAATTAATCGATAGAGTAAAGGCTCGCGTGCCTCCCTCACTTCCATCACCGATAGCGTTCGCGAAACTAACTACAACCAACTGTCTGTTGCGATTACGTTAAATAAATGTTGTTGGGAACAGATTGCTTAGTTTCTACTGGCGATAAAACAGAAACAGCGCATAAATGAGCGCCATATTAAAATGGAAAAGTCCAAACAGTAATTTTATTTTATTTTTATTTTATTTTTTATTCTTTGGAAAACCAACAGCAAGACAAACAAAATAATATCTAAAATATATAAACAGTCAGCCAATTAAAGGTCTTCACATATATAAAACATTATTCTAAATGTGGATAAGTGTGGACAAACCAGCACAGCAAAATAGCAAATTAGCACTTAATCTAACACTTAATACAGATCTAGACAAACCAAATGACTAACCAAACACTACGTAAAGAAATCCTCACATATTAGACGCCTCGCAGTTGCTAAACCAGAGTAATAAATATCAAACTTTTTGCTTTTACACAAATCATTAAGACTTTTGCTTGCTCGCAGCAGGAAGGAGTTTCGGCGGTAGTTAGACGAGACAGGCGGTACGCGAATAGGGGTGTAGTGTCTAGCTGACCTAGACGGGATATTGAAATTTAGTTTTGAGAGAAGCTCAGGAGAGTCAACTTTGTTCCATATAATTTTCAATAGGTAGGTTATATCTGACACTTCTCGTCTTTTAAATAAAGGAAGAAGGTGAAATTTTGAGCATAGGTTTAAGTAATCATTCGAATCATAGGGAATCCGCAGGCGGTAACATAAAAATTTTACAAATTTCATTTGAAGACGCTCAATGCGATGAATGTATTTGTCATATCGCGGGTTCCAGATCTCTGACCCATATTCCAGGATGCTTCTGACGAACGTACAGTATAAAATTTTGAGAGTTTTAATCTCTTTGAAGCTAGACGCGGTTCGCATTACAAATCCTAACGCCCTATTTGCTTTTTTGACAATATTCTCGACATGATCATCGAAGAGAAGTTTAGAATCATGCAGAATCCCCAGGTCCCGAGTTACGTGATTCCTTTGCAAGATTTGGTGTCTCAGATGGTACTGGGAAGGAACAATGCAGCTTTTTCTTGTAAATGTAACTGATGAGCATTTCGAAGGATTCAAGTCCAGTTTATTTCGTTCACAATAATCATCCAGACGCGCAAGATCAGATTGAAGATCATCAATGTCAGATGGAGAAGAGATAGCTTTAAAAATCTTCATATCATCCGCGAAACACAGGAGTTTGGAATGTTGAAAACAAGCATCTATGTCGTTAACAAATATCAAAAACAATAGAGGGCCCAAAAGCGAGCCTTGAGGTACGCCGCTAGGGACGGTAATCCAGCTAGAAATATAATTATTAATAACCACTGCCTGTGACCTGTTCATTATATAAGACGTGAACCATCTTAGAAGATCTCCACTTATGCCTATGCTTTCTAGTTTAATGATTAATAATTTATGATCTATTCTGTCGAAACATTTACTGTAGTCCGTATACACCACATCAATCTGCATTCCCCTGTCCATGGAATCCGTAATAAAATCATTGAATAGGATAAGATTGGATGTAGTTGACCGACCCTGAAGAAAACCATGTTGAGAGCCTATAAATGATAGTTTTAAGGTTTGATAGATTTGCTTGTAAACTATCTTTTCAAATAGTTTAGCTAAAATACATAGTTTGGAAATGGGCCTATAATTGGTTACATCAGATTTTTTTCCTTTTTTATGAATTGGTGTTATAAAGGCCGATTTCCAAACTAATGGCATATTACATTCGGAAAGGGACTTCGTAAATAACATATAAACGGGCACGGAAATACTCTTAGCACACCTATATAAAAATATCGGTGGAAGACCATCCGGCCCGGCCGATTTAGATGTATCCAGTGACTGCAGCAACTTAGTCACATCTTGTATCGTTAACTGAATTTTAGAAACATTAGCCTGCGACACGGGGTTAGCCGTAGGGCAATCGTGCGCCGTAGAAGGTAATAGCTTAACTACTTTAAAATAGCAATAGATATTTGGTGAATAGGTACCTACACGTTTTTTTTATAATTCAATGAGAAAATCAATTGTAACTTAGTCTTTTTTTTTCTTTAGAAATGTAAAGTCGCACACAAACACACAAGTATCTACTTAAATTATTAAATCTATCAGATTTCACTGAATAAAGAAAAAGCTGTTACTTCTACTGACTAAGAAAGGCGCCACGAGAACAATCAAGATTTCATACAATTGACAACATTTCAAAAATTTGTCCTGTATTTTTATTTGTTATTTAGAAATTACTGATGAAAACAAGAGACGAATGATGCAGGGTTTTTTTCCACATATTTCGTTAAATAATTGATCAAAAACCCGAAAAATTATGTACGGTGTCAGAAATTGAAAACCTCGAAATGGTTTTCTATTTAAGGTACCTTATAAAAATGAAAACATGTCAATTATAGCGTTTACCAAAACGATTACAATAACAAAGAAGATACTTTTCGGTATGATGCTCGGGAAAGTTTTCCTTACTGCAAGTTACTTACTTACCGAGTACTTACCAACATAATCAGCGCTCACGTGCGCCCATCGTTTTGCAGCTGTTGCAAATGCCTTGCTACCATGCAATGCAATGCAGTTTATTTCTTGAAACATTTTAATAAAGTCAGTTACAGAGCTAGTGACAAAATACTGCAAGAGGTATCTCAAGGTCCATTATTCAATGTGATAGTGTAGTGTAATATGACAATAACAACTCAAAACATAAATAAATAAAAAAAATACAAACTATTACACTAAATCAAATAACAAAACTTTCAAATTATTTGAGGATGTTTATTAAGGTGGTACCCTGAGCGAGAGTGGCGCCGCGGTGAATTATATTTAATATTATAATTCTAATACACAATTTTAAACATATTTATCGTGGAGATTTTAGGGCCCACGGTCTAGTATTTTAGACGGTATCGTTACATTCCCTCGTAGTCACTGCTAGAGGTAGATAGCAAAACTGCTAAAAGTGGCCGTTTTTGACATATTTGCTATCTACTTCTACAAATGACGACGAGTACATGTAGTGATACCTTCTAAAAATACTAGACCATGGGCCCTAAAATCTCCACGATAAACATTATTAAAATCTGTTTCTATTAATAACTTATTAAATAAAAACCTCTGAGGGCGCCACTTTCGGTCATACAACCGCCTTAAGAGGTTTATTTTACTACCTTCAGCGAAGAGAATATGATTAACCATATTTTTTAATCAAAAATTAATGTAGTTCTTTATCAAATTCGAGTGCCATTTAAAAAAGTGAACAGGAAGTGTAAAACACGTGAAAATACAACCACTAAAGCTAGAGCAACGGTTTATGAATGGTTTCCATTCCTCTGAAAAATTCCTTTAGCACGGCAAACGGCAATTTGTTACAGAACGCGGTTCCGTTAGAGCCTTCCTTCAGAGTTCCGTAAGTACAGATTGACGGATATTGAAAAAGTAATACAGCACTCACTTTGTTGTATTACTTGTCTTAGTAGAGAAGGAAGAGAGGGTAAAACTAAATCGTTAATGACATTTTATACTTATTTTTACGAGAAACATTGATCTCTTAATTTGTGCTAAAAATATTGTTTCTCTGCTATGAAAATGTAAATGCAGGACTATTTGGTATGTAACATGGGCAACGCATTTACGCAACTTCGTTTTTTTTGCCAACGCGCACGAAATCACTTTAATCTCCTTAGTGAAAAATATGCATGGATGAAAAAAAATTCACAGATCTCGTGCCTTTACGACCTTCGGTACATTGAAAATAAATTCATCGAATTTTATAAAAAATATATTCCTTTGTTTGAATTAGTACTTACAATACTTTGAAATCACAGCAAAGCCATGAACAATTTTGGATCTATATTGGTATGAAATTCATATAAAAATATTTCATTATAAACATTACTATTTTATTGAAAGGTAAATTGAAAGTACAACTATAACCTAAAATATAAAAAATTGTTCTTCTCAAAATTTTGATATCATTCTTCGTTTCCAACATCGAGCGTCAAAATAAAAAACGGAAAAAATAGCCTTTTTTCCATTATTTCAGCCATAATTTTTTTTCGTTTTTTATTTTCTCGAATAACTATTTTTGCAGCTTGCAGCTCTCGTCGCGTCTTTTGAGTCTTTTTTTAAATATCATATCTTTACAATCCTCTGAGATATAAGGGGATCGCACTTTTTCGTGAAATCGGAGCATATACTGGAGCGAACGAAAAGACATTTTCAATGATAAAATAGAATACACCTGAACTTGCTGTACTAAAAAGAAAATTATGTTTAGAAATCAGTGTTCTTATCTTTATTTATTTATTCATATGGCATATACAACAGATGACAGTCAACAATAGCACACGACAGCTAGACATGTTTTGAACCAAACTCACATCCAAACACGTGAACACACAGAAACACGTGCGATGCAAAAACATTTAAATTATTACAATAATTATTATAAATTGGTATGTAAAAGTTACGTTAATTAATATTGATTAGTTTACATAATTATTATGAGAGAAATATTGAATTAATTATTGAAATTATTATCTCCAAAGTGCATGACACTCAATAAAATATATTTTCCAACAATGTAACGCGACGTCTGTTTCAATATATCGGCCAGTCAAGTGTTTCAAATGTCCCTGTTCAGAGGGCCTACTACGAAATTTTGAAAGAAGAACCACGATTCTCGGACGATGTTAGTGGCCCGATTTAATGTTCTTACCACGAAACACTATCGAGTGCTAACCCAATATTTTTTGTAACTACTAGTTTAGTTCCCTTACGTACAGTTGGGGAGGGCGGCGCGGCGCTCTGTCACCCTTAAGCACTTGTACTATTGTATTCTGTGCTTAAGCCCAGAATTACGACTAACAAACGAAGCACTAACAACCGACGAAAAACGTTCAAAGGAGTTTGTTTGGAAAATTTGACTTTTTTTCCTCGTCAAATTTACCGAAAAGCTATCGAGTGCGATTCGAATAATCCGATTTGATTCGATTTCGAAGCTTTTCGTGCTGAGGGACTAATAATGTTACGAAATGGAACGAATTTCCTCCGACTATCGTGATTTGGTTCTCGAAGTAGGTCCTCAGTTCCGAACCAAGAGTTACGGTGAAACGCAGTCGCATATTACAGCAGAAGAGGGCATGCAACACAGGACACAGGCCTCTGCGGAGACATAACTATTGTGTTTACGTTTAGGTTTAAGTTTAGAACTTAGTCGTCTAGAATGTAATATAACCTTATAAACGTAATAGGTATACGGACGCAAATTGTAAAAGTAAATACCTCGCTTTTAGAAAAATAGTTCAACGACAATATAAAAGGGGAGGGACGACGTAAAAGATGTTTACATAAAATAGCGATAAAAGAAGTAAACTGCAGATATATCTCTAAGCGGACACAGAAACTATAGATGTGCTTGTGCTTGGCAATCGCTTGAATGTTGCCAACCTCAGTGTTTGTGTCGCATTTCTCAAACCTTTAGAGATTTACTGGCACTATTCTGGCACCTTACCCACCCACAGAAATTACCAGAAGTTATATGAATGCAATTTTCACCAATTGGTGAGACGGTTCCAACTCGACCGATGAAATCTAGTCTGTCTGAATACGAACTGAATTAGACAAAGTTGCGCTAAAATTCCGAAGCTTAATTAGCTTTTTAATTAACAGCCCACTTTTTTTGGCGCCGTTTAACCAACGGACAGAGACCAAAGTATGACATTCAAACATTCAATCAAACAGCTACGCATGATTCGATAACGGTTAACGATTCGTCTAGTTGACATGATTGAATTCAGGTCCATTTTCTGTCACCTGGTGCTGAAATTCGCACTATATAGTCGATTACATACATCTTCGTTCTGAAACGAGATAACACTATAAGTACATATGTATATGTTCTTTATTCATTAACGCAGAAAGCAATTAGATACACACACCTAGGTATATGTAGGTGTATGTGTTGATACAGCCGACCGTAATCTACCACATGGAGTTTGAAGCAAAAACAGCGAGCAAGTTCCTGGCGGGAACAATAAATAAAGGACTTGTAACAAAATGCTTGGAACAATAGAACCAGGACACTGACTACAGCTGTGTCTAGTTGTCTGCATATTAAGGCGGCTTATTCCTTTTATCCACCCTGAAACAGCCACCCTAACGTGGATATTCGGAAAACGAGCGTCCATCTATCCACCCCATCATAGTAAATAGTGTGATGGGGTGGATAGTGATGGATACGCGTTTTTCGAGTGTCCACCTTAGGGTGGCTGTTTCAGGGTGGATAAACGGACTTGGAAATTGCAATGTAAACAAGTAAGATCGAAATTGGCTAAGCGCAATTTAGATTTTTATTCGATGTTTTTTTAACTTAATTTCGTGAAAACTTAAACTTAAAAAAGGAGCAAGTTTTGTCAATATTTTTGTGTTATCCTTATAAGAAAGAATGTAAAATCTAAAGCTTTTGTTTCTGTTAATGTTTTTGTAAATTCTAATCCAGATAAAATGACACACCTAAGAAGCTAACACTATCCTGTTTCACTTTTTGAGACGCAAATTAATCATCAGACTTCCATCTGGCGTCACATTACTCAGTTTTGGTGCTCAGCACCTCCGCCTCGCCATTACGAGGGAAATTTCTCAATAAATTTAAACAGCTGGCTTAATACGACGGCGATATTTAAATTCACAATCCTTGAAACACGTGAATCATTCTGAATGCGGATTGAATAAATTGATTGCGTTCCGACTTAAATCGACGTAAAATTTTAAAAAACTATTTCAATAGAAGTTTAACCTGAAGATGGTAAAAATACTAAATTTAAGGTTTGTTCAAGAGTACTTGTTTTGTATACTTAAATTGTTATGTAGTTATACTTAATAAATTTTATAGTAGCATGACAGTTGAGTACCGTGTATGTACTTTACTTTATATATGTGTTGTGTATATGTGTATGTATATGTACACAAATATATTCTTCACAAATCAAAACAATGTAACATTCAGAGCATCAGATATTACCTTTACGTAGAACCAAATTAATTTAAACAATGTTCCCGCTTGACTGAAAGTTAGCATTCCTAAAACTGACAATCGGTCTATCAAAGTGTACCGCAAAATCGATAATATAGTGGTGTTACTATTTAATTCATGAACGATGGCAGATTCTTAGTTAGTTCAATTATCTAATAAAGAATCAATCATGAAACTGTCTGTTTGGAAAATACACGCTGAAATTTTAATAATTTGGTTCCCGCAGTGGGGTGGTTCCACTCATGATTACAAGCAACTTTTACTATGGGGCCAACCTTCTTAGCGCGAAAAAAAAATCAGCTGTTCCATACATTATAAGGTCGAGTAGGTATTGCGCTTTTGTATGGAACAGCTAATTTTTTTTTCGCGATATGAGAGTTGGCCCCATAGTAAAAGTTGCTTGTAATCATGAGTGGAACCACCCCACTGCGAGAACCAAATGATTAAAATTTCACGCTGTACTATAGTACAGCAGCTCAAAAAGAATTTTCCTGGTGGGTAGACACCAGAAACACCAACGGACATCATTCCCTCTCTCTCTTATTCCTTTTTTCTACCTATAGAAAAAAGGAGACAAAGATACGTAGTCGTTGGCGTTAGTTGGCCCGGTGTGTATGTGTACCCACCCTCATTAATATAAATAATTTGAGGTCTATGGTTAACTTACTTACTTGAAATACTTTTATTGAAGAACAAAATTTACAAAACGTACACGTCGTTGTAGCCGAACAGATTTGTCTCAGAGGCCGCGGTCATTTACTTTAGGCTACGGCAATACATTTTCAAAATAATGTCTAAGAATGCAGTTTTGTCAAAGTTGAAAAAATAAAAGTTTTTAACTTTGAGTAAGTAATAATAGTAGAAACATTATGATAAGACCCACGCATATAAAACGCATCTAAATTTTATATTGGTAATTATTCGGATTGATTAAAAGTCTACCCATTAAATAATTAGCAGACTTTAAACAGCTTTAAACAAAGTAATTGCATAACTGCCTACTTTTGTGACCAAACGCGAAGAAGCTCCGTAACTTAACGGTCCTTGTTTTACTACTTTAGGAAACCAACTTTTATGATTCTATTAAAATTCACATTTTCTTTAATAAATAAGTATACAATATCTGGGCCGGGTAGCCGGGACTTTTAAGTTACTTTCACGTGCACCTCCCCAGATCAAAACAAGGACTTACGCAATTTGGACAGTTTTATTATTAAATTCTTAACTAACAGTAAAAAGTCTGGTACCTATTTTCCATCGCTTTCAGTATTTTTACATTTGCCATCTCTAAAAAGCAAAAGAGAATTGTCTCCGTCAAATTATTTCCGTGCTATTCACCAAAAATTTTTTTTACCAGAATGCTCTCCTGGCGTATCCCTAATCATAATTTAAGTAGTCTCATGTATGTGATAGTACTATAAAAAGGAATGCGGGCTATGAAAACATGACCTCTCGTTTCCTTTAAAGAAAATACGAGCGCTTATCTCTAACGGAATAAGATACAACTTGGCGTAACAAAATTGCTCCCGTGATATTAACCAAATTCAGTAGCTCGGTATGCCTAATATAAAAATATTCCTTTGTCTACGCCTCAGCACTCTGTATTTCATTATGTATTCACAGAATAAATGTAAATGTTGGTCGCAGACCACTTGTAGATGTGTGATCTTTCATGGCGAATTGGAACTTTTCTCTCACCGTTAAAGTACATTTTTGTCTGCGAATTCAAAATTTGGCAATAGTTGCTTTTTATTCTTCCATCTTCCATCTTAAAGCATTTGAAACCGTCGAAAATTAGAATTTCATCACGGCTTTTCACGTAGATTAAACGATTATAATGTGCTTTAGCCACTCAAATGCCCGTATGATAATGTTTTTTGCTTCTTCAAATGTTTGAGCTTTGTAGTCTGTTCAACTCTTATTTTATACAATAGTACTCGCATGTATTTGGAACAACTTCAATTGTCCATCAGCCATTTTTGATGTCCCCACTGCTGGGGCACAGGCCTTCCTTGTAAGGTAAGGAGGATGGGCCATAACCCACCACGCGGGCCCAATGCGGATTGGTGGGTGTGAACGACTGCAAATGCAGCCGGGACCAACGGCTTAACGTGCCTTCCGAAGCACGGAGGAGCTCGAGATAATAAATTTTTGGTCACCCATCCCATGACCGACCTTTGCGAACGTTGCTTAACTTTCGCAATCGGTGGGCCAGGCGCTAAACCACTGCGCCACCGAGCTCCTCAACTTCAATTAAGTTTATATAAATATAACATACAAAGTTAATGAAAACCAAATGAGAAAAGACAAATTATTTAATAAGTTGTTGACAAAGAAAACTTTTCGTGGAATTTTTAAAGCCCATGGTCTTTATCATTACATTCCCTTGTAGTCACTGCTAGAAGTAGATAGCAAAACTGCTAAAAGTGGCTGTTTTTGACACATTTGCAATCTACTTCTAGTAGTGATTACGAGGGAATGTAATGATACCGTTTAAAAATACTAGACTATGGGCCCTAAAAATTCCACGTAAAGTTTTATTTAAATTGTGTATTAGAATTACAATATTCAATAAAATTACCGCAGCGCCGCTTTTGGTCATACAACCGCCTTAAACCATTCCAGTCCGTAACCAAATTGACAATGACACAATTTATCATCCCCAATTCCTAATAATAATTGAAAGGAGCTTTGTTGTTCATAAATTGTTCATAAAAATATTTTCCTTATTCCATGTTGTTCTTTCATTTTCGGAAGCAAGATACACGAGGGAGAGACTTTGTTATGTTTATATTGTAGGTTGTAAAACAAAGTATTGCGACCTTGGTCTCGTTACGGAAAATACAGGTCTTAAAGCGAACATAATGATTTTAATTGTTTTAGGAGCTTAGTAAAATGCCTGATAGGTATTTGAGTAATTATTAGACGACGACCCTTGGCTTGGCGCACTGTCACTCAATTCCCTAAGAACATCCGCAACATCTTTTTTGTATTGAAAAATAGTTCCGACCATCGGCGAGCTCGTCGACCGAGCGCTAGCGTCTATGTGACAGCGTTGCCGCATCGTAGAGCTATTTTTAGAGAATCGACACGCTGATCTACTTCGACTTCCAAAAAGTCTTTATGAATTGAATTGGACTTACGTTAATACTATTTATCTGTTCTGGTAGACTAATAAAATCAATCGCTTCAAGCCTCACATGGCTATTAGGACGGATGGAACCCTCAGTGTGATCATGATCGGTCCCCCGCGAGACGTAACTCCACCGTCCAGGAAAATGACACGTTTGCCTGGGAGAACCATCGGCAACTGCCAACTGGGGAGTTGCGATTTCAGGTAGACCCTTTGAAAATACATACGTATTATCGTAAGTGTTCACATATTATTCACGTTACGCGACTTCGTCCGCGTGGACATTTGGTGACTGAAATAAAAAGCTCCTCTTTTAATTCTGTTCATTTACTGATAAGCAAAGTAAATAGCTGTAGATTGCTTTCGTATCCACGCCTTCAATTAATTTAAATGTTTCTGTATTAATTTCTACAACATAACATGATTAATTAACCACCACACATATTAAGTATACTTATATTACTTACTATGTACTTATATATAAACCAAAAATATACCCTAAAATAAATTACTTTCATCGCAGCTGTCGGTTCAAATTGAGATAAAAACACACACAAGCTGAACTCCAAAGGAAAATACGAAAATGTAAAGCGAAAAGATAAGTGTTTCCGAATGAAAACAGGGAAGCCCTGTTCAACCACGCAATTCTGCCATATCATAATACAAACGTTACGGGGAAATTACATGGAACTTGAAATAAGGAAAATTTAAGTAACCGTCATCGATCAAAGTATTGCGAGTAGAACGGTAGCCATTTTGGTGGCAAAGTTCTGGAATGGCGACCGCGCACCAGTTGACGCTCATTGGGTAGCTGGACCGACGCTCAGATGAACGTCACGGTACGGAAGCCACTTCAAATAATCTTGGAGATTATAAGGGGAGACCTACGATCAACACGGTGCATCGTCGTCGGTTGTCAAAGATTAGGACGTAAAACCCTAATGTAATATTTTAATGCGAGTCTACTAAGGTTCCTAAATATTACAATAATGAACATTGTGCTTTTTAAAAAAAGAGGTAAATACAATTCTTTAAACATTCCCACATGCGTAAAATGGTAGGTACCAACATTATTTAAAAAAAAGGCTCGATATTCCACATAGCAAAGCGCAGTAACCAACGAGAGTAATGAAAGCCATAAGCTTAACATGTATCGGATGTCTATAATACATTATTCTCCTCAGTGCTGGCCCGTAAACCCGTAATGCAACGTATTACAAAACAAAAAGAGTAGGTACTCTAAAATATTAGGTATTAGGCTAATTGGTTCGGCAGGCCTCATACACGGCAGTTTTCAGCCTAAGTGAATTATTCTGATGCGCCGGCACTCCGTAGCACCTTAGCACACCTGTTCGGAAATGATATTTAAGTAACATAACTCCAAAATAATTTGGAGGAAAAATATGCCTTGGAAAAACTCCATTATGTCTGTCACTATTACTTCGATAAGTGACAATTAATAAAAAAAAAAAAAATATTAAGGACAACAACAGCACAATCATATAATAAAACTATCTATGAGGTAACTTACAAAATTCATAAGGCCAATTATAGTTATCCGTGATATTACAAGATAAAATTTAGTTAAAAGCAGACATTTTCTATTAGGTTTGAGATAGAAGTTTCACATTAACAAAAAAAAACAACATTTAATCTACAAAAAAAAAGAATATTAATATTGGTGAGGTTGGTGATATTATTACGGAACTTATATAAATATATACAGGTACTAAAATCAATATAATTATAGATTAATGGGTAATAATGCCTTTACCAACAATGTTCCTGAATGAAATCCCAAAAATAAATTAATTCTCAGAATAACAAATGAAGTAAAGATCCAAGAAAATCACGATAAGATATTGAGACATCTTGGGGAATTTTGATTCGAGTTACACGAATTCTTATCTCAATAATGAAATCTTGTTATAATATTAATATTATCATATCAATGTTTTAACTGTTCCATTAACTTATATTTAATATAGTAAAAAGTTTTTCGTTCACAAATTTTATTCGAACCTTGATTTTTAGTTCAGTAGCATTCATAAATGCACTCTGATACTTCCGACGTGACATGCCTCTCGTAATTATTATCACTGAAGTATCCTAAATCTATAATTTCATTATTAGATACTTAGAAAGCTTTACCTATCAACCTTTCTAATAAATGATGCCATATATATTTATCTTAATAATTTAGTAAGCTTTAGGTACTATACTTAAATATCTACACAGGTACTTTCTTTTTAAATAAGACAACAAACTACTATCATTTTTATTCCTCCCGCCTTTCATTCTATAATGATGGGCCCTGGGCGATGAATAACAACAGCAACGGACGAGTAAAAATTGAACTTTATTTAATATTAATTTCCTTAATATACTATCTTAATACTATGTAGGTGGTCGCACGTGTTTGGTTTCCGGTTACTTGTTTATATAAGTGTCTGGTCACATTTTGTAACTGGATCTATTATTTAATTCTTGGAATAGATGTTTTTAATCTACACCGACAAAGGCTCGGCGGCTTAGCTCATGTTACATATTTGTTTACGTGGTCGAGTGGTTTGCACGCCGGTTTACAAGGCGTCACCATCTCTTGAGGTCCCGGGTTCGATCCCCGGTTGGGTCAATGTAGAAAATGAACTTTTCTATATTGGCTCAGGTCTGGGTGTTTGTGATACCACCGTTGTGTCTGTTTTCCATAATACAAGTGCTTAGCAGACATTTTCTATTAGGTTTGAGATAGAAGTTTCACATTAACAAAAAAAAACAACATTTAATCTACAAAAAAAAAGAATATTAATATTGGTGAGGTTGGTGATATTATTACGGAACTTATATAAATATATACAGGTACTAAAATCAATATAATTATAGATTAATGGGTAATAATGCCTTTACCAACAATGTTCCTGAATGAAATCCCAAAAATAAATTAATTCTCAGAATAACAAATGAAGTAAAGATCCAAGAAAATCACGATAAGATATTGAGACATCTTGGGGAATTTTGATTCGAGTTACACGAATTCTTATCTCAATAATGAAATCTTGTTATAATATTAATATTATCATATCAATGTTTTAACTGTTCCATTAACTTATATTTAATATAGTAAAAAGTTTTTCGTTCACAAATTTTATTCGAACCATGATTTTAAGTTCAGTAGCATTCATAAATGCACTCTGATACTTCCGACGTGACATGCCTCTCGTAATTATTATCACTAAAGTATCCTAAATCTATAATTAGGTTATTAGATACTTAGAAAGCTTTACCTAACAACCTTCCTAATATTAATGACGTCATATATTTTTCTTAATAAGTTAGTAAGCTTTAGGTACTATACTTAAATATCTACACAGGTACTTTCTTTTTAAATAAGACAACAAACTACTATTATTTTTATTCCTCCCGCCTATCATTCTATAAAGATGGGCCCTGGGCGATGAATAACAACAGCAACGGACGAGTAAAAACTGAACTTTATTTAATATCAATTTCCTTATATACTATCTTAATACTATGTGGGTGGTCGCACGTGTTTGGTTTCCGGTTACTTGTTTAT
Source organism: Agriphila straminella (assembly GCA_950108535.1). Lineage (NCBI taxonomy): Eukaryota > Metazoa > Arthropoda > Insecta > Lepidoptera > Crambidae > Agriphila > Agriphila straminella. The sequence continues at coordinate 2,624,508 of OX467306.1, read as the reverse complement.
ATATAAGTGTCTGGTTACATTTGTAACTGGATCTATTATTTAATTCTTGGAATAGATGTCTTTAATCTACACCGACAAAGGCTCGGCGGCTTAGCTCATGTTACATATTTGTTTATAAATTCTTTTGAATAGCTACCAACCCACTACAATTCCTAATTAACATCTAAAGCTTTTGTCGCTTAAATAATTCAAACGTTTTCACAAAATCCATGAACAACGAGCGCAAATAAACGTTTTATTGAGCTCATCAAGCAGGCAACAAGGAAATCGCATTTGGTGGGGGTGGAGGGGGGACAATTACGGAGCGCACCGTTTAGGTGCCCTGCTGACATAACGCACGCCCCCCGCAGGCCCCGCCACATTAACTTACCTACATAAATATGGCGCACATTTTGACACAAAAGAACTAGCCTATTTGTATGACAGCTGATAGGTATTCGTAAGAATCGTACCTACATTAAAAACTTCGCGATAAAAAACCGCGGTGTGCAATGAACTGTGTGAATCAAAAAAAGTGTATACTAAGCCGTAACAATCAGTATACCAAGACTGGTAGAGACTGTTAAAATTCAAAATAGGTATTTTACTATGTAAGTATATTTTGACGACCTGAGTGGTGCAGTGGTCAACATGCCACCTACCACGCAAGAGGTCCCGGGTTCGAATCCCGGCCGGGCAGAAATTGAAATGATGAATTTTAATTTCTGTGACGGGTATAGGTGTTACTATGTATAATAAGTATTATATTTAAAAAAGTATATAAGTAGTATATCAGTTGTCTAGCACCCATATTACAAGCTTTGCTTAGTTTGTGGCTAGATGGCGCTGTGTGAAATTGTCCAAGCATTTATTATTATTATTATTATTTTGTATTTTTATTATAATAGATAATAGACATAAATTCTGTATATGAGCCTAGAACCTGCGACCAGAAAGTTCAGACGGTAATAAAGCCGACGGAATATGCACCCACCTTAATAGCGGATTTGACCACTCCTATTGAAATCTTGAACAATTTATTACTCAAGAATCAAAATGGCGGCGCAGGCTTAACGCGAAAAACTGTGGGCAGTCAAAAAATTCCGATGCTTAAATCCAACGTCTCATTATGCTTTCAAATTAGATATGTACATAGATTAGGGCAATCCCGCATGCATTACCGCAAACGTAATACCCTTATGGATCCCTCGGACCCTGACCCGTATTTACCTTTTAGGGGTCTGAAGTACCCCGCTATTCAATAATGGGTTGGATTTCTTGAAATCTCACTTTGAATACGTCCACGACGCTGGGAAGCAGATAGCTTTAAAAATACTTTTCGTCACGTAAAAATACGGTTTCACAGTATTGGTATAGAAGCGACAATTTATAGAAATGACCATGCAACACATACCTACAATGAAAATAGAGTTTTGAAGTGAAGATCGTTTTAATAAGGTTGTAATTGAAATAGTTTTGATACTCATTTTTTTATTAGTGGGTGTGGTGAACACTAAACCTTCAGCTACTTTCTCGTCTTACGAAGTTTAAGAACTGCTATGATAACAAATTCTATTAGTTGATTACTCCATGCGACTGAAGATTTAAATGTTGTTCGTAAAGTGCCAAGTTAATATAAAAATGGTAACATACCAATATAATGCATGTATATTCTATACGCTTATTTCTAGGTGGTTGAGGATTCCGGGATTCCCGGGTGTAGTGCACTTCTACATTTGGCCTTATTGTCACTTAGCATTAGGTTAGATGAAGGCTAAGCAGTCATGAACTCATGACTCGTTGTAAACAAAAATTAAAAATCGTGCGTGATTTTTTTTCTCAAATTTGCGTGCTAACATGGCAGTGTGTAAATATTCGTCTTGTAAGAGCATCATGTGTGTATGCTGTCCAAAGTGTATTACTATTGATTGCAGAACAAACATTCCGCAGTGCAACTGCAAAGGTAATGAACTATGCATAGTTATGTTTGACTTGAAACCGAGGTTAAATTAAACCGGATTTGTGCGCGAAAAATTACGACTAAGCTACTGGCAAGCTAAAGAATTGCGTAAACGGGTACACAAATGGAATATTTTAAAAACATTTTTTTTTAGACTACACTAGTTTTTTTACTTAGACATTATGAGCGGGTGCGGTCTTTCAATTGAAATCTGACTTTACCCAAAGACATAAAGAAACATGCATGATCCTTGTTTCTGTCAGTCTAACACAATTGATTAATAAATAATAGATCCAATGGTTAACCACTCAAAAAACAAACTACTGCAAGCATTAATTTATTGACAGTCCCAAAAGATATTAAGAAAAAGTCTCCCCTACACTTTTTAAACTACTTGTTAAATGATCGAGCCACATTTGCAAATCTTTAGCTATCACTTCGTTTAGAAAGATTTAGAATTTGACTTTTTTAAATCATATTGGTTAGCGAAAAATTACGAAAAAAAAGTCTGGAAGTTTATTTGAATTAAAACAATTTTTGACTTGACTTAACTTGACAACCCCCCATACATGTTTCGATAGGAAAGATTCGTAATAAGGTAGTCACAGACAAGGACAAAGCTTTCGTTTGTCTGTCCGTTTATTTTCCTCTTCAGGTCGCATTTCAATCTATTCTTGTGAAATTTTGTGGGCAGGTTCGATAATTTTATAGTTTTTTTACGAACCAGATTTTCGATTTTTTTATCGGAAAAAAAAACACATTTCAGCCATTTCGAAAAATTATCAAAAATGTCACAAATGCGAAGTCTACAGCTCACAAGCGCCGGTGTTTTCGATTGTACATATTACGACAAATCAGGAAATTGGCGAATCTGGAATTCGGCGAATCTGGAATACGACGAGTTAGGAACTCAAATGTCGTTAACTTCATGTCGTTTACTCAATTTTGGAACCGCACAACAAGTTCTCGGTAACCAGGTCGAGTATGGCAACTAGCGGGGCGGCCTGTTAAATATTCACCGTAATGACCCGCCTTTGTCACACCGCCTATATACCGGTCGGGTTACACTTTTAATTATTAAAACGGTAATTTGTAAATCTGAAAATACTTGATTTCGTGGAGCTATGAATTAGGTCAGAATCGTCAATCAGATTAGTTAACGCTAGTCAATTTTCTGAATATGAGGCTACGGCCTTACGTCTGCACTGACGGGGGCTTGCTTAGCGCCTAGACTAGAGCCTTGCGACACAGAATAGATTAAAGCCGTTTCACCAAGCGTATATCGAGTTAACAAACGTGTTGGTTTTTTGTCCAAAGGCGTGAGGCATTTCAGATATGAAAAAAAGCTTTGATTAAGAATATCTAGGGACCCAACACGCAACCCACCTTCTAGTGTGGCCAACGTTTATCCTATAGTATATGTAGACTAGGTGCCAGTTGTGAGGGGTGAAATTACGGTAAAGGTAAGCCGTTTTACAAAAATATTATGATCTGCATTGTGGATCGGTGGGGTGGGGTTTGTGAAAGGTAAGCCGATAGGGATCGGCTTATAAGGACCCTTCACCACTGCTAGGCGATAAGCAAGTCACGTACCAGTGCATACGATTATGTAGCCTGATGGTTTACATCAGGAAACCCGCTTATCCTTAAAGCATCATAACCACGAGACCATTAAAAAGCCAACTGCAGAACGTGGGCCCCTCATGTGAGGACGTTGCCATAACCCCCACGCTTGCTTGGTTGCTTGGTTGGAGATAGCAGTGTTAGACCGTTTTCATCAGATATTCCTAATGCTCATTTTCTGGTCCACGAAGGTGTTACACAGTACACCTTCAATCCAAGTCAATAGTCGCCTTTTACGACTTTTTTATGTTGTGAAGGGTTGGTGCTATTTTTCTCTGCTGGACCTCACTACAGATTCAGATTATTTTCAAAGTAAGTAGATCGTCACAATCTGGACTTTCACGATAATGGGGGACTTATTTTATGACGTCTATTACCACTTCAGCTAGGTAGCCCCATAGTGTAACTAATGTAAAAATGCTTTGAGAGTTCCTGGCTGATATGAGGGCTAGCTAAAGTGATATGTACCCTTAGCACGAACAGCTATCGAGAAAAAAAAAGCACGTAAAATCACTCGATAGACAATTCTCTATGGAAAATTTCATTTCGCTTATCGGCGATAGATGGCGTTGTACAAATTTCCAATACAAAATGTATCTATCGAATGATTTTACGCGAGTTATTTTTTTCTATAGCTGTTCGTGCTAAGGGTACAGACGTCAAGTAACGAAACCTGTTAGATTAAAATCGCAGGTATTAAACGCGTTGAAACTAAAACATAGGTGTTTAAACACCTACCTTTTCCTACACCTACGTTTCGACCGTGTTGCGTCGGCCATCGTCACGGGCTGCAGTCGGCAATCTAATAAAATGCAACGCGAAAGTTTAAAAGTGTATAAAACGGAACCTGTTCGTATAAAAATGGAAACACTAATATCCTTAGAGCTTTTCTGAAAACCTATGGTTGTTGCCGTGGGTCAAGTTTCAGATATTATAAAATAAAATAATAACTTTGCTCCAAAGCCAACGTATGCTTTTGGATACAGGGGATCAGTACCTTTAGCACGAACAGCTGTCGAGAAAAAAAACGCGCGTAAAATTACTCGATAGAGAATTATCTATGGAAATTTTTATTTCGCTATTCGGCGGTAGATGGCGTTGTACAAATTTCCAATACAAAATTGCACTATCGAATGAATTTACGCGCGTTATTTTTTTCGATAGCTGTTCGTGCTACGGGTACAGGTTGTGAGTCTTGTTGATAATCACACAAATAACTCCACCGCACATTGGTGGAGACTATTGAGTATCCAAGCAGCTTCTACTAACATCTTCACGGAAAAGTAGAATTTAAACTTAAGTAAACCTCTTTGTTGCTGAAAGCTTCATAAAATATAAAGTGTATTTGTCTCTCGTCCAAGTTTGATTAGTTCTTTGTGTGAAGTGGCGTGGGACGTGCGGTGAACGCAAGAAGTTGTGGTTGTTGATACTGAGGGTGGAGCGTAATTAATTTTACACTGAAGGATAGTCATTACGAAATCGCTAATGTCAAAAGTTCATATTACGTAGGGCTTATAGCGAATAGCATAACAAAAACTCTGAATTTTAGCTATGTTAAATATTTTTAAATATCTTAAATAGTCGTCCCATGTAGGTATTTTAAATACGCTTAAATATCACTTGGTAGCATTTTTCTTATTATCTGTACCCGTAGCACGAACAGCTATCGAGAAAAAAAACGCACGTAAAATGACTCTATAGAGGAAATTATGACACTACATATCTATGGAAATTTTAATTTCGCTATTCGGCGGTAGATGGCGTTGTACAAATTTCCAATACAAAATTGCACTATCGAATGATTTTACGCGCGTTATTTTTTTCGATAGCTGTCCGTGCTAAGGGTACTGAACTTTTCGGAAATTTTAAAAATATTATTTGGCATTTTTAACTACTAATTTAACTATTAATGAAAGTATTTTTTAAATCTTTTAGATTTTGTAAAATAGGTAGGTATTAAAAATGATCTTTAACTTTTTTGTCAGGTTGGATGTCGGATGTTTTTATTTGTTATTTCATTTCCATAAACTAAATCAATTTCGCTAAAAATCCTGCACTCTGGCTTTTCAGAACTTTTTTTTAAGTCAAATGTAGCGAATGAATGTGGCAGTGGTAGAAAACACAAAGTATTTTAAAATTGTGCACGTTTTAAACCTGAATTCTAACTTCAGTACAAATATATTTTCTCGAGTCAAGTTACTGGAGAAAAATGTGCGAAATGCAGCAAGTTAATAATTTCTGTCCCAATCTTCCTTTGGAAATTGAATTTCAAGAAAACTTAGTAGTACACGTCTAATAATAGTCTAACATAGTGTTAGATTGTGAAAACTGTTTTAAATGTTTTAAGTACAATGATACGTATGTGATAAACTGATTTATAGCGTTGCTTAAGTACTATATTTGTACTATACATAATAAAAAATGATCAGAAGAATAAATCTATAATAATCGTTACGTTCCCTCAAATATTGTTAAGTGAAGCAATGGCTGGTTCATGCGTCATGCTCGTCAACGGGTGCTGCCAGTGGGAATGGGTTTGCTTCTGTCTGCTTGTATTAAGGGCGTGTCGTATATAAAAAATCTGTTTTATATTGTCTGTATGTATGGCACTTCTTACTCAAAACATATAATTCATACATAACTTACTTGTTTTGATTAATTTAATTGCAATCTTTTTACTTTCTATACTTAGTTAGTAGTTTTGATAGTCAGAATATTTCACTTCACTTCACTTCATTAAAGTTCTACGTGGTTGAGTCTTCGATGGTGTTGCGGTCTCTAGCGATATAAGTATACATTACACACATGATGACCAATGTTATTAATTTATCACATATTAATAAACAATACTTTAGTTATTATTATAAAGAGATTTGAGTGAGAAGAGGTAATCTCCAAAATTACTCAACCGATTTTTTTACATACTTATATAAAATAAAAACATCTTGAACATAGGCTATAAATTAAAAGTAAAGATCGGGAAATAAAATTCCACGCAGATAAAGTACCGAGTGAAAAATAGAACTTTATAACTTGAATATGTGCATCATTTGCAAAACTTGCTACAGCATCGGTCATTGATCTCTTCACTCAGATAAAGTTTAAATCTAGTATGGTTACGTATCCGGCTGTCAATTAAGTAGGCGGAACCGAAGCTAACCAGCGAGAAAACTACTACTTGCTGAACATACGAATTCAAATTTGACTGTTGCAGGGTGCATGGTGGCGTGCGCAAGTAGTGATGCTCTTTTGTTTGGTGCTTCAAAAAAACATAAAGTTTCGATCGGCTGTCCACGTTTTTAGGTAAGCGCTTGCTTTGTGGAATACCACTGCGATATAACTAGAACACAAAATATAAAATCTGTGTATTCTAGACAGAAGCGCTGGCCATATTCGAAATGTCATTTGTAGTCTTGCGTTAGGTGCTGTTGTGACAGTGTAGTACCTACTAAATATAGCCCGATTTGGCTTGAGATTGCCTGTTCGTAATGTCTGTGTGTGCATGCACGAAAAATCGCCATATATTTATGAGTGCCTCTTCTGTCTCTTACATATTGTGACTACGGTTTTTAAATATCGACAGGTAGTGGTCTATTGATATTCTGCTTTTGGTAAAACTTTGTTGATGTATTAGTTCCTTTGAATGGGTAGGTATGTATGCGATTCCTTCCTTTTTGTTTTGTATCGGTATACCTACAAGTATTCTGGTGTGCTTTTCACCAGCACAACAAAAAGTATTATGTATGTCTGATACAGACTGCCATACCTACTTACATTACCACCGAGCGAGGGAAGTTAGCATTTACATTGTCGAGGATGGTTTGCATGGGACGGGTACGGAAACCTCGGAATTTATATATGATGGCGTGAGTCCGACTCGCTCTTGGCCGGTTTTTTTTTAATTGGTTCTTTTTGATATTTTTTTAATAAATAATTTTAATAGATTAGTAATTTTTATTTCCTTATTCATCAATTTTACAACCTTAAAACTGTAACATTAGGCATTTACGATGTTTAAGAGCACCATTACATTTTAACTCTCAGCGGGAAGGTAATTTGAAACCCGGAAATTAAGATTTAGCCTATATTTCTGAATTAAAAGAGCCATATTTATCTCCATAAATTCTTTAGCTCATCGTGAGCTTATTATTTGGAATCTAAATTTTAGATAAATACAGGAATTTTTATTCAGGTGGCGTAGCTGTGACGTTCTAATCAACTTTTGTGCCCTTATTGGGGGTAATAATGTCGTACTAATTGTAAACTGTTAGAACACTTGGTGTATTCTGTCTGCGGTGACATATATGCTCACATAGTAAAATAATAAAAAAAAACATAAGTAAAAATGACCATAACATACGACTTAATGCAGATTGGTGGATTGGTTATTAATTCTGGAACCTCCTTCAAAAGCAAAATAAAGCATCATCACAAAAAGGAAAGCTCCATAAACAGTCCGACTGACCATAAACAGTCCACTATGAAAGTTACGTAGCGTGCACTACGAAATTTATGTAGCGTGTGTCAGAAATGGTCATAAACATGGAGAGAATTAAAACAAAATAAATCAATTTAAATAAAGTAATGTTTATTAAATTGAATCGTCCAATTTCTTTTATCCTACCACCTGTTCGGACGTCTTTTTTTAGCTGAGAGAAGAACAGGCGAAAGAAACTCGTCAGCTATTATCAAATCGGATATTTACAATTAAATCGTCACAAACAACAACAATATAAACTTAAAAGTTATCAGTTAATCTCTTTTATTCAACTATGGATACTAGTTACCAAGCAAATGCAAAATAAATGTACTTTACTTATTGTTACTACAAATAATCAGAATAATCATAAAATTGGGAATGAAAATTAACAGCGGATAGCCATTAAACGACAACTAAGGCACACACAAAACAATTAATTCAGATAACACAATAACAATGAAGAATTTACTTAACTTAAGTCCCGTGGTGCTCCAACCTTAAAAGTCAAACGTATGCTCAATTTTCCATTCCTTAAATACCCACTAAATTCAACACAAAAAGTTTACCCCTCTCACCACTTTTCAACCAATCATAATCGACTATACTATTTGTACGAAAAAGATATATCAGAGATAACATTTTATAATACAAATACGTTGTAATCTTTTTGAAACTAAATCTCAATGAATTACAATAATTGTTATATTAATTACTGTAGTCTTACTTGCTTAAATTCTTAAAAACACGTTCAGCCAATGATAGGAGTTACAACTAACTATCGTGAAATTGTTAAATATAATAAATGGTAACTCTTTTAAAACTTGCTAAGATATTTATAAGATATTTACATTATTTTTATAAGAACTGAATCAAAATTTAATCTTAAACAATACATGATTGATCACACTATTACCAAACATTAACATTCTGAAGTGTAAGGCAAAGGCAAATGGTCATACAGCCAAAAATACAATTAATTAGAGATTATTCTCTAATTCGGTGTTATCACCGAAAGCTCTTCATAAAATCCGTCACGTGCACTTCGAAAGTTACATAGCGGGCACTACGAAATTTACGTAGCGGGCACTACGAAAGTTACGTAGCGTGCACTACGAAAGTTCGATAGCGGGCACTACGAAACTTACGTAGTGTGCAATACGAAAGTGACGTAGCGCGCACTACGAAAGTTACGTAGCGCACACTACGAAGTTACGTAGCGCGCACTACGAAAGTTACGTAGCGCACACTACGAAGTTACGTAGCGCGCACTACGAAAGTTACGTAGCGCGCTCCATCTGGGCGGGCAATGCTACAGACTGCCTGCGCGTGCTACTATATCTGCTACCGCGATTGTGTCTGTAATGCAAGGAAAAGATGGACATTTGGATACAAAAAAAACATTTCTGTTCAGAATCACTTTCCGAGTCATCTCCTTGATTTTATTACTCGTCTTATAGTACATGCTGTACGCAAACGCAATTTTATGTTCCATATTATGGTACTTAAATCTCGTATCGTATTCAGCTTATTGTTCCAAAAATATTTTACAAAATTTTGCATTGAACAAGGAAGCTGCACCGGTTGCACATGCATTCTTCACGCACTTCATCTGAATTCACGTCACATATTCGGTCAGATCCGAACAGATTCCCGAGGACCGAACGTGTTCCGAACCTTATGCGGTTAAAGTATGGGATCTGAAAATACGACATAAAGCTTCGAAAACAGCGACACTGGCTTTAATCAGATATAAGTACACCATATGCTTCCATTTATTCTTTTTAAAATTAATTGTTCAAAGCTTTTTAGCTTATTAAGTTAAGTTAATTAAATATTTGTTTACTGTTGTTTTGAGTCAATGCTGTGTACAATTGTTATTGGGATATAAATTTAAAAAGTGCTTTTTAATGTAGATTGCAATGTAATAGTTTGTATTCTGTTATTGTACCTTTAACAATAAAATAAAATAAATAAATATTTTACGGTATTTGAAACTAGGAATAAGGGTTTACATAACATTCACACGTGTTCGAATCATATTCGTCTTTTTATATTACGGCCGTTAGTAAAAATGATACTGCAATTCACGTATGTCCCCTGTGCTCTCATTTGTTTTAAAAAATACGAATGAGAATGAGAATCCTCTATTGAATATTGAAAACGCATTGACTAAGTTCTAAAAAGATTATTGAAATTAAGTACATAAAAAGATATCGCTTTAACCTTATTTTACTTTACATTCTGGTTCATTATTTGTACTAAAAACAAAACACTCAGATGTGTAAAAATAAACAAAAAAAAATAAGATGAAAACATTAACGCACTCCGTACAAGATTTTGCGAAATGTGCTATAACTAGTATTTTTTTAGAGTTGGTACTTACTTGGAAAACACAGGAGCAAGTATTATCCGCACAAAGCACACGAGGTGCTCAAAGCGCGACCTCGTAGTCCTATGTCCAATGGCCGACAACTGGTACTGTCAGCCCAACCATGCTCTATTTCCGACGTCGCCGTCGCCGTCGTTCAGAAATCTACTCTAACATTACATAGTAATTACAACATTAATTTTTAGGGTTTTCATAAGCTGCGCTTCACGTGCACTGCGCACTAGAGCTATACATAATATTAGCATTACTAATCAAAGGCAACATCTCGAGACGTGCCGACGCGACACGTATAAACATTTGGGCACCGGAAATCAGAATATCATACATAACATATAATAGCCAATCAGAGGTCACGCGAGGGAGTTCAGAAGCCTTGTCATTGGTTACGCCATACGATACCAACATCTTTCATCAGCTGCTGTTTTTGAATTTCAAATGATTGTCGGTTGATTGTCGTTTGTTTAACATTGTCTATTTTTCTGTTTTGTCAAATATCCTAAGATCAAATATACCTCGATTTATGATGAAGTTGGAGATCAATACAAATTAAATTACTAAAAATTAATTTCAGCAATCAAAGTACATATTATTATACATATTCTGTCAATATTAGATGTTCTTAGGTTGGTAACAATCAACTTGTAACTTGGTATCATAAACCTTACATAATAGCCTTTATTTATTAATGATCGTTGAAAATAATATAAATAAGTTTAAAATTAACTCCTATACCATCACTGTTTTCACTGGTGAAGGTCGCGGGCAGCCGCTGGATGCGGGCAGCGCAGGACCGATCGTCGTCGTGGAGATCCTTGGGGAGGCCTATACCCAGCAGTGGGTGTCGTGCGGCTGATATTATTATGATGATCACTGTTTTCATTTAAAAAAACAAGCTCTTAAACATAATTCAACCGATAAAATCAACGACATTATTTACGACTAGAAAAGCACAGATAACCATTTCCTGTATATTAATAAAATATGCTCGATATTGCTTCTAAGCTAAACACTATCTTTTGGATGTGTTCCAAACTACAAAAGGAGACGTAATCACGCATCGGTTTGGCTAAATTAGAAAACGAGCTATAGTAGACACAAAAGATATATAAAAAGGATTGGCTGTTCAATTCGACAAATCTATGGGCTCAAGAGCATTATATGGACCAAAATGATCCGACGTAATGCCCTCCTTCAAGAAACGATCTGTGACCACTATTTTTTGTGGACTAAGCTAGAATAGGATGTGTTTCTAGTGTTCAAATAAGAATGTGTTTTAATTTTTAACTACGTGCAAGTTTATTTCTTTTTATTTATATGATAATAATTATTTTTTCGAATTATTCATTATTATTGAATTAATTCTAAGTTTGTTCTTTAATCAGCTTTGCCTAATTTTAACCCTCTGATGAACTTAATCATCATATTACTTTATTTTCTTTACCCCTTTGTGATATTTCACACCATGTAACTTACTTACTGTCTTAAAAACTCTTAGAATATCTGCTGAATTCAGCGAACTTTGCCTACAATTATCCTAATTTCCTAACATTTTTATACATGTAAGTAAGTATATAATTTTCATAAAAAAGTAAGTTACCTACCTAACATAAAAGTCATCAAGCGGAAAACTTGACCACAGTATAAACAAATGGTTTTTTCAATATCTGTCATAACAGTCCGAAGGCCTACTCCAAAAACCGAACCACGATAATCGGACCACGTTCATTCCATTTCGTGGAAGCAGGGACAAAAGTAAATCGAACGACGAATATCGTTCGATCACCGTTATTTTTTTTTTTTGTAGTTCGTTTCCTCTGATCCCGTCGTCGACTATAAGGTCGGATGGTACTCGGGCGGCTAACGATCGGCCCATTTCATAACAATGCGAATGTTTGTTGGACGCTGGTGAACTTACTCGCTTTGTCAATGGGTTAAATTAATATTTATGCACGTTAAGATATTTAGTTATTTTGTGACACCCACACACAGACTTGCACAAGTCGCGAATACTTTGAATATTATGTTTATGTACTAAAATGTACTTTTTCATATCAAAAGTGCACAAAGTGGTAAGTACTTTACTATTCCTTCAACTCCAGAAGTGTTACCCGCCCATTAGTTACCGAAAAAAAACCTGCCTCTAAAAAAAAGGAAGAAATAATATACAAATCATTAGATACGCATTATCATTGTTATAATAAAACACGTCTATTAAAGTCGGGTGGGGCTGGAGAACATCTTCCTTTTTTTATTCTAAAAGCCCCACCCGACTTCAATTGACGTGTTTTATTATAACAATGATAATGCGTATCTAATGATTTGTATATTATTTCTTCCTTTTTTTTAGAGGCAGGTTTTTTGAAGTCGGTTTTTTGTTTTTTAAACAATTTTTTTATTTTTAGTGTAAGTACCTTCTGCATTAGGTAGTGTAGGTATATTATTTAGGTAGAAAAATCGGCTCAGCCAAACGTTAGATAATCGCGGAGAAACATACATACATACAAACTGAAAACTTACCTCCTTTTTTTGAAGTCGGTTAAAAAGACTACACAACGGCATCCCTTCCCCAACAAAAAAAATCATCTAATTCGGTTCATAAATAACAAAATTGTCAAGTTAGTTGATTTAATATCATAGTATTTTCAGGATTACTTGTAAACTACTGAACCGATTTGAAAAAAAATTAAATGGGACCATCTCGCAAGAAAACTCAATCGAACAAAAAAAATATTATCTAAATCGGTTCATAAATGTCGAAGATACGCGCGAACAACGATAAAAAAAAAAAAAAAAAAAAAAAAAAACATACAATCGAATTGAGAACTCCTTTTGATGAAGTCGGTTAAAAAGAGCCATCACCGCCCGGAAAATATTCAATATTCATTTTATCTACTTAACTTATGAAAAAACTTACTCATTTGGGGTAAGTAATAAAAGTATTTGAATCACTCTCTTAACTTACTTACTTTCATAACTTTTTGAAAGTGAAAACGCAATGAAATATGTTTTATTAAATCCGTAATAAACATACATTGCACTACATCAAATAAAGCGACGTCGTACGTTTGTGTCGTTCAGTAAACACCAATATTAAGTCTGCGGCGCGCAATAACTCAAGAAACCGGGACGGAAACTTGTTATTTTTCAGTGGTCGGTCCGTCTGTCCACATTAGGGGCGTGTGATGTATCGACAACCCTTAAGACGGCCACTCACTACATTCGCTTGTAATGTAACTAAGGCAATATGCGATTTTTAGCATTTAGGTTACAATACTGCGAAAACTTAAAGAGTCATAGATATCACCAACGATGCAGTAAAAAAATCCACCAAACGACTTGTACCTAGATGTTTATCCGGAGGGCTGAAAACCGTACTGAATGGCGACCTCCCATCTATCGAGCGACATCATGTTGCCTCAACCCTCGCGATCTCGATCACATTCATTCAGGCCGGCCAGGTGTCGGATGGGTGACCGTTAAGTGGCATTACAACTGAGCGCTTCCGTGTTTCGTAGGGCACGTTAAGCCGTTGGTCCCGGATGTTGCCATCTGATAATAGTCGTTATGCCAAGTCAGAGGCCTTTCAGGCGGCTTGATAAACTCTAACACCAGAGGTGGCCACTATTCCTCATTAGATAAGAAGAAGAACCCTCGCGATCGACGATTGATCGCAATTTGACGTTGCTAGCGCTCGAACTGTAAGCCCGGCGGCGTCGTAGCGTACCTAAGCGTATCGTAATATGCGCGTAAAACGAGAACAATACAAGCACGTACATTTTCAAAAAAGCAGTGTTGCAGGGAGCGTATCGTATGAGGTTTTTATTGTCAATACGATAGTCGTAGCGTACAGGCATAAAAAGCAAGCGTAGAATAGTAGATTGTTATACGAGGGTCAAAAGGAAGCAATTCCCATTCGAGATATTTAGACGCCCGAGCATAGCGAGGGCGGCTATAGTTCGAGAATGGAATTGATGACTTTTACCCGTGTTAAACACTCTACTTTTCATTTCGAATTTCAGGAAAGTAAAAAAAGTCTTAGTTATTCCAAAATGTTTATTAATAAAAACATGTACCTACTTAGTAACTACATTGGTAGACCTTATAATTATTACCTATACCAACTTACCTTTAAAAACCTAGAAAAATTTGAACAATTTGTGAAATTTAAAGTTAAATTCTTGCTTGGAATATTTACAGTTTTATATAAATTATTATGATGACAGATTAGGCTTTGTTGGATACCTGTAAAAGTAAGAGATATTCTTTGGTCTTTGATAAGACGGTAAGTCCATGGCAGAGACTCTCCTGAAGTAGTTGTTTCCTGTAGGCGAATTACAGCGTAGTTTTATTGTTTCTTTTATTTTATTTGAACTTTTTGTTTTAGTTTTAAACTCATTTTTAGTAAATACAAAATCAACACAAAACTTTAACACGGCACACACAGCTTAAAGTCACAGAGTTAGTAAGTCTCCCTCCAATATTTTATAGTTTTTCTTATTTTAAATTTGGAACACGTCGCGTCGCCGGCCGCTCCGCCCAATGTTTTTAATTTTGCACTGGCTGTTTATACCGTGTTTTGTTGTTGTTCGTGAATGCGCCCTACAAGGCTGCAACTTTTTTTAAACCATTTGTTTTTAACTATTGTAAACTTTTTCATTGCCAAATTCAGTTCTATTTTTAATTACTTTTCCACCCTAGGGTGGAACGAAGAGTTTTGGACCCGCTGCTCAGTTCAAATATACATCATTTTCCGAATATGAGAAATGAAAAATACTTTCTTTATGTTTAGTGATGAATTTCCTTCAACGTGAAACTGTAGTTTATATTCTGGAACAATATTTACGTCTACTACGCTACGATTCGTGTGTAGAACTCCGCTCGTGTCGCACTCGTTGCGTCTTCGATACACTTACGAGACGACTACGCTTAGGCGTGAAATACACAGAAGAGATGCGGCGGAGATAAGGCGCAGATACGGCGGCGATACGTGTATTTCCTTTGCACGGTTTAGACGGTCGACTAAGGAAATACACGTATCGCCGCCGTATCTGCGCCTTATCTCCGCCGCATCTCTTCTGTGTATTTCAAGCCTTACGTCCCCAGTGGGGAGGGCCTAAATGCATAGTTAGTGCCATAGCGCTGTGTGTAAGCGATGCGCTCAAAAGTGTAACAACGAATGCACACTGTTGCTGTTACAAACTGTATCACGTGCGTTCACACTGTAATGCTTCAGTTGACCTCACTCACTTCAGACTATTACAGCATCCGGCTGCAGTGCCGGTTCTCCTCAATGACTTATGTAATGCATGAACCTGTTACATTACACGCCAACACTCCTTTGAGTTACCGCCTTTAGCTATTGCAGGACTCCGGAATAAAACATTACACCCTTGATAGCTAGCCGCGTTCAATTTTCATCGCTCATATGGTGTTGGAAAAATGGGCATAGTTTTTCACCGCAAATCGTATATCCAATTGTGGCTGCTATAAATTTTATTTCAAGTGATGTGATCACTCTATTTTGATACTAGATACCTTTGTGTTAGCGTAACCCTATAAATTTATTGTTACAAGTGTTTTTTTTTTTTCAAATATTATATTATTTGTTTTTTTTTATCGAATATTTTTAAGTGGCAATTATTTATTCGAATTATTAGCTTTAACGTATGGCAACACGGGCTCGGTTTGTTGTCGGCTCATTAAATCAAAATAAACATATGTCATACTCCCTGTATTTAAATATATGTATCTATTCATGTATACAATCATGAATCTTTCACCGTGCAATTTATCTTAGATAAACAAGATAGCTTGAGAAAAAATATATTGAGGACATAATTATAAATGTTTCTTTGACATCAAAAGGACATTTTCCAGAACAAATTGATTAAAAGAAAAACTAAGACATTCCGAGTTCAGAGGAGAGGCTAATATTGTCACACCACAACTTAATGTAATAATATTTTTACAAACAATAAAATTTCGATGGTTATGTTAGACAGTTTACAGTCAAAAAAGTTTAAATAAATAAATGTGTCTTTGAAAAACCTATTTTATGATTGCAAACGCTTCTCTGCACCTCGTAATACCCAGGAAGATTTAAGTGAAGGTTTAAATCTGCCCTGAATGGTCTTCAAATCGGTGGAAAATGGAAAAAGTTGTACCCGGAACGGTGAACTTCCAGATTATTCCATCGGACGACTGTGCGCTTGATATTTTCTACACATAGGTATTACAAAACATATTCAGTGGTGAAACATTATATACTTACATACTAAGTAAATATTAGTGCAAAACAACAGCAAGAATCAATGATACTAGGTAATGTAAGATCGATAGGGATTAATATAATTTAAGGTATTTGATACAAATAAGGCCTACCTAATTTGAAATGCTTATAAATAAATAAATATTAAAGGTTACTAATAAAAACATGATGAAATAGCTTCTTTCATTCTTTAATCGTAGGAATCTAAGAAACTAATAAGTAGCTAATTAAAGACATTAAGGAACAATTACTAAGCATATAATAAAACAGCATAATTCTAAGCGAAAAATTACCACAAAATCACACGAAATTTATAAAGCAGCACTGAATTGCCCTCTACCGAAAAATGCGTGCCAACTGGCGTAGTGAACGCGTAATGGCACGCTGGTGCACTCAGGCGGGTTATAGGGCGTGTGTGTGTGTACGTGTCCATTAAGTATTTTCACGGTGGGATTTATTTATCTAGGTTTTCTAACGCATAGGCCTTATTAAAACGTAGGCCTTATTTGTATCAAGTACCTTATAATCAACATTATCCATGAATGCAAGTGTCCAGGGGCTTAAGTATGTTAATTTGAAATACATAACACACTATTGCTAGCCTTCACCTCACCTATGAAGACCGTAGGTGAAAGCGCACTACACCCGGAATCCTTAAACTTAATTATTATTGTGACAAATCAGATATTCTGCTTAAACTTTTATGACAAAATCGAAGTCTCAGTTCGGTTTTGCCCACGTAGCAGAGTCAATTGAAGCTCAGAGACCCGCCCTATTTTGGAATCATTCGTTTGAAAACGTATGTGTGACTTTAGTCACATGTGACTTAATGTCACAATGAGGATCAACGAGGCTTTTAGTTAAATATGTAGAGTTTCAGTCACATCAAAATAAATTATTTCAGTGAAAGAATTATTGAAATTCGACTTCGAGCGATTTTCGTGTCGCATTCTCAAAAACGCTCCCCAATTCACGATTGGCTGATGACGTCATCAGCCACGTGCGCCGCTCAGCGGCGCGGCAGGTGCTTGTTCGGGCGATCGTGGCACGAGACGTCATCGCATGATCCGCAAAAGCCGGCCGTGTTTTTTAAACTCACTTTTTAAATCTAATAATTTTGTCATTTCTTGATGGATTTGAGAAATTTAAACAGAGATTTACTCAGATATTGATATTGTATTTGATGTGATATACAAAATTGATATATTCAATTGGCGTGTTAATTCTCATTGCCAGCACGCACTCGAATTTGTAGTACACTGCCGACAAAAAATTACCAACGAGCGGTTAAAAAATACGGATTTTGCTATGTCGAATGAAAATGAGTAGTAAAGAGCACTCAACGCCAGCCAAAGGAATCAAAAATAGGGACCTTGTTGTCAATGAAAATAGGTTCTAAGTTTTGCCTGAATTAATACTCACACAGAGGGAAATCGAACCCAAATCCATCACGCCCGGAACGCGGTGGATTGATTAACGACTAGCTTACGAAGACAGTTCCACATTACAGATTAGACTGTTAATCGTTCGAAACACGAAAACGGTACGAGATATTTTTAATTATACCTACAGACCACTGTTTTAGACCTTAAGTTCAGAAATCAAACATCCAACTATCAACTATTGAATCGTTGAGATCAAACTAATGGGTAGTTTGATCTCTAGTCAATTTCAATTCAATCGTTTATTTTCAGACCAAACCAACAGGCAGGTACAGCCTATTTATATAATACTAGCGGCCGCCCGCGGTTTCACCCGCGTAGTTCCCGTTCCCGTGGGAATATCACGATAAGTATCCTATGTTTTAATCTAGGCTATCTACTATCTATCTGCCAAATTTCAACCAAATCCGTTCAGTAGTTTTTGCGTGATTGAGGAACAAACATCCAAACATCTACACATCCAAAACTTGGTTTGGATGTTTAGATGTTTGTTCCTCAATCACGCAAAAACTACTGAACGGATTTGGACCTAAGTTATCTAAACATCCAAAACTTGGTTTGGATGTTTAGATGTTTGTTCCTCAATCACGCAAAAACTACTGAACGGATTTGGTTGAAATTTGGCACACAGATAGTAGATAGCCTAGATTAAAACATAGGATACTTTTTTATCCCGATATTCCCACGGGAACGGAAACCACGCGGGTGAAACCGCGGGCGGCCGCTAGTATAGGATTATAAATGTGAAAGTTTGTTGGATGTTTAGATGTCTGGATGTTTGTTCCTCAATCACGCAAAAACTACTGAACCGATTTGGTTGAAATTTAGCACACAGATAGTAGATAGCCTTGATTAAAACATAGAATACTTTTATCCTGATATTCCCTCGGGAACGGGAACCACGCGGGTGAAACCGCTAGTTTATAATATTAGTAGGATTATTAGTAATTGACATGCGGCAGTCGACGGTCAATTTGGTGTGAACCACAAACATCAACAGTTAAAGTACCTATTATTGGCATTTGATCGCTGATGGATATAAAAAACAAATAGGTATTTCTATAAAAATGCATATCTCCCTGACAAAATGTTTTAGCATTTTTCTGAAAGTGCACAAAGAATTTTAGTAGAGGTTTCATGTTTATATATTATGCAACTTATAAAACCTTACACATAACTTAGGTACCTATTTATTTATAATATATACAAGGATACAGACATACACAGCATAAGTTAGACTGTACGATATTACAAAAATCAGCATATGAACACTGCCATAACTCATTTGTAATAGTTTCATTACAGCGAAATAGGCCGTTTAAATAACATATCAAGTTGTTTTAAAGCGTCAAAACTAAAACTGAAATACATAACTTCGCAGCTGAAACGTGGGGTCGTCGTTTTGTTATTTCCTGGCAGCACATCGGCATGATAACAGGCATCAAAAACAACGTGTGGGCGCCGTGGTGTCGTTTGCCGCGGAGACAAACAGTCGCGGCAAGATAGGTGGAAAATTTGACAAATTTTTCATGTCCTTCCTCCTGTAAAAGGTTACTAATAAATAGGGGACATTATTTTTTAACCTATTTCAAAATTTGAAAAGGAGGAGGTTATCTATTTTATCATACAGGTAATTCATAAATAATTTTAATACAAATACAAATATTTTATTCGCACAAAACACAGTTGTTACAGATTTTAAATATAAATATGCGCGTGTGTTCAGCCTGCTCGCAGACATGCAAACGTTTATAACTTTAAAAAATTAAAACTTTACTAAACAAACTAACTTCTTGGAGCCATTTGGTTAGCTTATTTTTGAATGAAGCCCCATTTTGATTTTTTAGATATTGTGGCAATGAGTTATACAGTACTATACTATACTAACGTAAACTTCAGTTTTCAATACAAGTATATTTGTTGCCAAAAGACATTAATAAACATTACCTGCTATGTGTATTTAAAAACTTTTTCATGGCATTTGAATAGAATACCTAAGATATAAACCTACTAATAAGTAATAACTTAATTATTTTTGAAAATGATTGATTGTTCGTGAAGAAAGATTTATCATTGCTTATAGAAATAATTAGGTTGTGAATTTCTTTAAATTGTTATAACATTTTGTTTTATCTTAACTCCCATAATTGAAAAAAAACTTTTTCAGTGGAATAGCAAAGTAAATATATATCATGTCTCATACACACTATACTGTTTACGATAAAAAAATGTAAAAACCAGAGACCGGGCAGCTTTACTGTGTGTAGGAGCCATCATAAAAAATAAAATAATTATTATAATTATTCGTTACGCTTTGATCATTTGGTAGAGTTTTTTCTGCGAGATTTTTTCACTCATAAACACATTCATACGAAAAATTTGAACTTTTTTAATAGCCTGACTCGCCTTAGATGTTCACAGGTTTTTTCGATTATTTTTTGAGCTACTTACCTGCAATACCTGTCTAAATGTCTAGCCGTGATTCCAAGGATCAAAGACAATACCCACGGGAAGGAAAACGGTTTTTCATTTGGTGTCTAATCGATCGCACCCGGCACGCAATATCTGCTCACCTGCCGCCCCGCGCACGTCACAGGCTTCATAGCTCGTGATAAAATCTTAAAGGGGCGCTTTCAGGCACAAAAAGTTTGCCGGCGTATTTGTAAATGTGATATTATTTGTTTTGCCTTTGACACATACACAGGTCCATTTTGTTTGGTGTTGTCAGTTGTAAATTCAGAAACCTACACATTAGCATCATTCATCATCATCAGCATCATCTCGGGAACTGTTCGTTTTTTTCTGGATAAAAGGTACCCTATGCCTTTTCTGTACCCCTGACAACGTGTATGCAAAATTGCATGATGATCAGTTTAGTAGTAAAGACGTAAAGGCGTAACAAACAAACAATCAAACAAACAAACGGACTTTCACATTTATGATATTAGTAAGGAAGTAAGGATTAACACCATGATTAACAAAATAACGATGATCAGTCTATCTGAAACACAGATACAATCACTCAAAATAAGAGTCTCTTATAAAAACTGAAAGAAGTAGACTAACAAATGCTAATTTATTATATGCAGGGTGTTTGTTAATAACCCTATAAAGCCGAGTATAATATAAAGGGTACCATGCATACAACCCCGCGGGAAATTATTATTAAACCAGAAACCACCATCTGACTGATTTTTTTTTGTGAAAAACCCCACAGTGGCAACTATAAACCTGCAATTATGTTTTACTATTGATTGTCAAAAAAAAAATTGTCTATCTGCGTCTAGGCTTGCCATTTTGCAGTTTTCCATACAAATAAAAAATCTCAGACATGTGGTGATTTTTCTCTAGGGCTGTATACATGGTACTCTATCTAATATATTCGCCTTTTTAGGGGTACTACCGGCCGCCCGCGAGTTCGTCTGAGAGGACAGTTTTTTTGCTGTCCCTCAGGAACGACGATTTTTTTAATAAAAGGTAACCTATGTCCTTTTCTGTACCCCTGACAAACAAACGGACTTTCGCATTTATATAAGTATTTAGTAAGGATTTCCAAACACCCTGTTGAAGTCACGCAGAGTGACTATAAGAAAATAATCCGGTACAATGTCTGAGCTCCTTCCAATTACCCCAGTAATTTAGCGAAACACGTTCACGCAGGTGCGCCTCCCCAATTTGCGGGACTTTTATTAATACCCTGCGCATTTTCATACGCATGCATTTATACATGTGCATGGAACTTGGCCCTGGAAATGGAAATTGGAACGTGCATGAAGCTAGATTTATTAATTACGGTTCCTCGTATTTTAGTGAGTCATTGTTAAAGAACTAGGAATGTTAAGATGTTATGAGACTATTAGTTGCCTATATAAAACAATAGAAATAAGGCGTATTAAATTATAATATTTATAACCCGCTCATTATCGGGACATTTTCATGCGTCTACCTCCATCTGAGACTGCAAAGCTGTTGTTTGTTTTAATCATAATGTTACAAATTATAAGTATGAATGCAACTTATATTCGTTAGGTGAAATGGAGGACAAGCACTTAAGTACTCGTTGAAGTCAAAAGCTCTAGTCGTCCTTGTTTCCAGTAAGCGAAGCTTACGTCGAGATTATAACCTTAGGTAGTTTTCTAAAAACAAATGGTTGATGTATTTTAGATTCATCGTCGTTAGTAATGTAGGGGCACAATTTATTTCGCTGAATTCGAAAACTTCGAAATTCGAATTCGAAACTTTCGGCATTTAGCCGACAGCGCAGGAGTGCGTCGCCAAGTTGCGTCAGTCGTTTCCCGTCGCGCTACCTCGCTAGTCCGCAGGCTAAACCGTTCACAATTTTCACATTGTATAAAAGTGTTTATCTGTAAAAATATAAATTCGGTAAATTACACGCAAATTATTAGTGACAATTTTGACTTTCATTTCTGCAACGTTCTGATGAGTCGATCCGTTTAGGCAGGCACCCCCATACCGGACAGTAATATAACTTTTGGCGAGCACTTCAATAATATTATATATAGGTCAATAAATGAGTGAATCAAATAACATTTTCCTGGGAAGCTGCTTGAGTATATAACAATAACAAATGAAATGAAATCCTTTCTCGGAAGGACCCCTTTTGAGTCAAACGACTCACGATTTAATCATCACTTATCATATTCATTATTCAAGATAAATCAACACCAACAGTTACTAACCTTAGCTCAGCTCATGTTTGTCAGTCAGCTTATTATTCTACTTTGTTCTCTGTTTTGCTCATGACCGGTGATAAGAACTGATAAGCTTGTCAATTCCATACGATACATCGATGTCTTTGATTTACCTACATGTTTGCGAAATGTGGTTTAATTTTATATTGCTCATTAGTAGTAAGCTTTAAAAGTAAGCGAAGTGTTCAAACGTATAGAATGTTGACCATTTTGAGTAGGGGGCAGTGACTGACGTCAGATGTGGGGCCGAATAATGCAAATACATTTTTTTCAACACACTTGCTCGTAAAGTGAGCCCTAATACATCGCTTTTAGGGCCATAAACCGAGCTATAACAAACGCGTGCAATCTATATTTATAAAATCGTAAACTGAATGACTGACTGACTGACTGACTGACTGATCTATCAACGCACAGCCCAAACCGCTGGGTCTAGAGACTCCAAATTTGGCACGTAGGTTCCTTATGAGGTCTAGGGGTGCACTAAGAAAGGGTTTTTCAAAATTCACCCCCTAAGGGGGTAAAAAAGGGGATCAAAGTTTGTATGAAAGTCCCTCAGTTTTGAAGCTAGGATCTTCAAATTTTGTGTTTAGACTGACCATTGAAAATAAATAAATACGAGTCTCAGCGTTTTTCAAAATTCTACCCCCGAAGGGGTCAAAAGGGGGATGAAGTTGTGTATTGAAGAAAATCCTTTATTTTCGAAGTAAAAATCGTTAAATTTATAATTCAGGCTTATGGATAGAAATCTAACGCAACGTTTATTGTTATTGTTAGTATTAAAACCCCTATTGGGATGAAATGGGGGTGAAAAGGGGTAAAAAACCCCAAAATTAGATATGGATGTCCCTCCCCCTATGGATGAGGTTTCATGGGATGGTGGTTGCGAAAATTACATTTATTTTGAAGTCCAACACGGTGGCCATGATTGGACCTGGACATGCACATCCATGGGACAGGGACAGGGACAGGGACAGGGACGGGGACGGGGACGGGGACGGGGACGGGGACGGGGACGGGGACGGGGACGGGGACGGGGACGGGGACGGGGACGGGGACGGGGACGGGGACGGGGACGGGGACGGGGACGGGGACGGGGACGGGGACGGGGACGGGGACGGGGACGGGGACGGGGACGGGGACGGGGACGGGGACGGGGACGGGGACGGGGACGGGGACGGGGACGGGGACGGGGACGGGGACGGGGACGGGGACGGGGACGGGGACGGGGACGGGGACGGGGACGGGGACGGGGACGGGGACGGGGACGGGGACGGGGACGGGGACGGGGACGGGGACGGGGACGGGGACGGGGACGGGGACGGGGACGGGGACGGGGACGGGGACGGGGACGGGGACGGGGACGGGGACGGGGACGGGGACGGGGACGGGGACGGGGACGGGGACGGGGACGGGGACGGGGACGGGGACGGGGACGGGGACGGGGACGGGGACGGGGACGGGGACGGGGACGGGGACGGGGACGGGGACGGGGACGGGGACGGGGACGGGGACGGGGACGGGGACGGGGACGGGGACGGGGACGGGGACGGGGACGGGGACGGGGACGGGGACGGGGACGGGGACGGGGACGGGGACGGGGACGGGGACGGGGACGGGGACGGGGACGGGGACGGGGACGGGGACGGGGACGGGGACGGGGACGGGGACGGGGACGGGGACGGGGACGGGGACGGGGACGGGGACGGGGACGGGGACGGGGACGGGGACGGGGACGGGGACGGGGACGGGGACGGGGACGGGGACGGGGACGGGGACGGGGACGGGGACGGGGACGGGGACGGGGACGGGGACGGGGACGGGGACGGGGACGGGGACGGGGACGGGGACGGGGACGGGGACGGGGACGGGGACGGGGACGGGGACGGGGACGGGGACGGGGACGGGGACGGGGACGGGGACGGGGACGGGGACGGGGACGGGAACGGGAACGGGAACCGGAACCGGAACCGGAACGGGAACGGGAAGCCAAGTGCGAGGCCCGCCACACGCGGCAAATGTCTTGCCTCGCCAGTTAGCGCCCTTGGTAGGAACCTGCCTAAATGCGTAAAAATGGCTGGTCAGATCCTGGTTGAAGGTTCCCTAAGGATTTTGAAGGTTCCCTAAGGATTTTCTCTAATATCCACGCGGACGAAGTCGCGGGCAGAAGCTAGTAATATATAAAACACTAGTTCGTAATAGAATTAATCCTACAAAGTTAAATTAGTACCTTACTGCAAGTTCTATGCGAGTAAACAGAGCATTCCCAATTTAGCCGGGTAATACAGTAATTTTTTTTTTGACAACAAAGAGGTTTTATGCTGCTAAAAATTCATATACATTTTTGGAATAAATAAATGTGTAAGTCCTTAATTAAGTCAAATAAATATAAAATTATTATCAAATTATTCATAATTCACAATATTTTGTTAAAAAATATTAAAATATTTGCATTTTTTCACTTAAAATTATAATTTTGAAGTATTAGTAGTAGGCTGTATGCTCCTCACCTCACCCCTTTGTTCGCAAAATATTCTTGCGTTGGGCGTGTGAAAAAAAAACAAAAAAAACATGCGCGCCTTTTCCCATAATTATCATATTTTGTTTTTGCCATATTTGTTGCTGTGTGATAAATTACTTTGTTTTTTCCTCGCAAATGTGTTGAAAAACGTCGTATGAAACTCGTGAGCTCTTGCTTATTGCACACTCGGCTGAGTTACGCCCTCGCCTGCGGCTCGGGCTGCAACCCACAGTCTTGTGTGCAATGAGCAACCTAAGCTAACTTTTCTCATAATGTACTTTTATGGATCCGTACCAAAATGGTAAAGGAATCCTTATGCACCACATATTTGAGATAACCAGCTGTGACAGACAGAGTTGCACCAACTCTGTCTGTCACAGCTGGATATCTCAAGAACTACTAATGTTATCAACTTTTTTGGAATAGTTTTGACGACTTTTTTTTTAACTATTTAGTTAATAAGAAATAAATAAATATACATAAGTATATTTATTCCGTTTATTAGTAACACGTTGTATATAAATACAACGTGTTACAAAAAACCCCTAATGGTAGGTAGGGGCTATCAAACTGAACAACTTTTACTATGGGACCAACTCTGAAATCGCAAAAAAAATTAAGTTGTTTCATACATTTTGATATTTTCGTTATTAATTTTTGTATGAAACAGCATTAGATATTTTTTGTAACACGTTGTACTTATATATTTTTTCAACAGGGACTGAAAGAGGGTCTTAATAGTTTGAAGTGGGGCGAAGTGTTTTTTTGAGAAGATAGGGCATGCATGCGCTATTGAATGCAATGAGGCATGACTCTGTCGAAAGCGCAAGAGGGACGGGAAAGCGACCGTGTCAAGAACAGTCGCATCTCTTAGCGCCTGTTCACAGGGAAAAACCATAATATTCTGTGATCTGGTGGACGAATGAACAGCTGACCTCACCACATTGCCTGCCTGCCTTGGTCATTACCAAGGTTCCTTGGCATTCCAGACATCCCGTCTGGCCCGTATATATCCGGGCCACAGAATGTTTGCGGTGAAGATAGACTACTACAGCTATTACCAGTTTGTATGATAATACTACTATAATACTTTCAAGATACTTACGGTTTTTGATTAATTTTTAATAGCATTGGCATCAGCGGCATGAATTCATAAAAAAGTATTATGTAATACCTAGTTCGACAGCTATTTAAGTTAATAATATTTAGGGCCTGATTGGTTCCGGATAGCACTAATTTTCTGACTAAATTTAAAAACTGTGAAACAGGGGCCCTATTTTTGAAAGGCGGCGAGCGCTCTTTGTCTTGACCATAGAAGTATAATTTCAAAGAACAACAATGTCAATAAACAGGTGATCTGAAAAACGAATGTATACATTATATATACGTAAAATATGACTTACATAATATAAAATGACATCACCAAACCGGTTCCAACGGAAGATCAGCACTTGGTCAGGGGCCAAGTATTATGCTGAGTTGGGACCGATTTGGGACAAATCGTAACCATCAATGTATTTTAAAATAGTTGTTTTGTCTCAAATAAAGATTTTTCTATTCTATTCTATTCTATTCTAAAATATTATGACTATATTATGGCAATGGAAATTAATAAACTATGTTCCATACTGTTTTCTTCGTCAATAAACGAATAAATGTAGCGAAATTTGGTTTTAGAGAAATGTGTGGCAATATCTTATTTACCTGTGAAAAGTGTGATTACTTGGATTGTTTCTTTTTGTCACATCACAATCACTAACAGAACAAGACACTATGGCTCCACGATACCCTTATTGAAAATTCCAATCAATATTTCCATTTTTTTAAAGAAATTGTGATTGCTCTTTTGCTATGCGGGACGCTAGGGGCTCTTACTGTAAAAATCTTGGCACATTGTCACTTGATCCGTTGTCTCTTTTTTTCATAGAACGTGTCCGTATAATGTTAACTTCTCTTTTCCACGCTTTGTTGGTCTTCTTGACCGCAGCAAAATTTTTTCTATGTTTATGGTCTTTACTAACTCATTTTATTAGGCTGACACGACGTAGCAATACCCGTATTTTTAAATGGCTCGTTAAAAACTGGAACTAAAAGTGTTATTATTACTTATCGTCACCTAAGTTACGCCATTGACGATATAGACGGCAACGTTGGAGTGCTTGTTATCAATGTAACATTACATAACACCGCATGCGATAAAAATGAGTAGTAAAGAGCACTCGCAGCCTTTCAAAAATAGGGCCCCTTGTCTTTAGCCTTTCAGATGAAATCATAAAAGTTTCAAGTAAGTCCCGAGTTGTACTTTAATAGGATGAATGACCTTAACGCGTTTCAATAATCTTTGTAACTAAACATAAACTCCAATTTAATTAAACAAGCGGAAAACTTCAACAGCTAGCGATAACATTGTTAATTTCGAGTTCGTTGACCTTTTCTGTGGCTCTCGAAAGTTTCCGGATGGAAAATATTTTGGGTTTGCCATTAAAGCAATCGCTAAACCATTTCGGAAGCTTTCCTAAACATAATATAAGTAGAAAACCTTCAACATACCTACGGTAATTCTGCTTAATAATTTTATTAACAAAATCCTCAACTCATTTAAGTTTCTAACTATAAACTATAAGGCTTTGTTTTGTATCGTGGCGACAAATTAAGTGAAAACAATAATAATTATTAACTAACTCATTTGATACTATTCAATTAAGTTACTGAGAGCTTAATATTAAGACTATAGCAACCGATGGCGCTGTCATGCCAAGCGCCATCGGTTGAGTTGTAGTTAGTGCCTCAAAAATAATTACGATGCTTGTATGTACCATTAACATTTGCACTGAATCACCTGTCATTTCCTAACTACAAAACGACCAAATTGAAACGGTGTCATGAACTTAGCTGTCATGAGGCTAATTATCTTGGTCGAGTTGTAGGCGCCCTACTACCCACTACTAGCGCAGCCAATACATTTATTTTTATAACTCGTAAACCAAGCCAAAATTAAAAAGCTAAGATTCATCCTAAATTGTCTCTAATATTTTTTGAATAACTTCCCAACATTTTTCATTTTTTCTGTAAGTTTTAAAATCAATTTTAGCTCAAAGTGGCCACTTTTGGCTAGAATAAATTTCAAAACTTTACAGAAAGAATGAAAACTGTTGAAGTGTTATTCAAAAAATATTATAGACCATTTAGGAGGGCATGATCTTAGCTTTTTTTAAATATTTACCTGGTTTACGAGTTATTAAAATAAATTTATTGGCGGCGCTAGTAGTAGTAAGTTTAGTGCAAATGAGTGTAGGTCATTTTTAAGTTGTACTAACTTAGTAGTACTCTAAAAGGGTTTATCAGTAAATGAAACAACAAAAGTAGTATAAATCAGATTGCTTTAATTTATTTTAGTTTTATACAAATCGAATGCTACTTACGATAGTCAATTTTAACGAATAATCATTTTACCCGTCGAATTTATTATTTTACAAATTTACCTTTGTATTTTTAATTTGTCATTGTATTACAAAAACCTCCATAGGGGCTTCACCTTATAAACTTACATTACACACGGTTGTATTAATCAACTTACTGCAGTCATATTTTTATTTAAATTTAATTAATTATTTCGACTATGGTTAAGCCACGAGAACACAAATGGAGTGTTTATGAGTAAAAAAAAGTTACAGTACCTATGCAAAACGAAGCTAAAATGATTTCGGTCTTAATTCATAATTCTAGCGTGAGTAAAGGTCCGTTATTTAGTCAACATAAAAAAGTATTATAGATCCTACTGTCATAATAAAAATGTAACAAAAATAAAATACATTCAGAGAACCCTTTGTAGTAATAAAACAAACGCTTATAAACCTCAACAAGCCATTGTGACAGATTCAAAATGGCCTCAAAGTGGCTCACATAAAAGTAATTCTTAGGAAAAGCAATTATTTTTATGAGCTCTTCACTTCAAGTCACTCAAGAGACTCTTTACGATAGCATCGTTAAGGTAAATCTTTTTAACCATTTTAAATTTTGCAGAATTGTTGTTTTATTAAACAATGTAGTAATAACGAACCTCTTCAACTAAGTATAATGACTTTATGATAACTACGTGAACAAGTAAATGCAACAAGTAAGCAAGACAACAGGTGTAATGTGTTAGTTTCGAACTACCCTACAGTGAAGTATATTGTACTGAACAAAATAGTTAAACACCTCCCTGAAGGGTTATGTATTCCGTATTCTACCCACTTTTTCAACCCTACCCACGAATATTTAATTCCGCTTCCTACCCAAAATCTATTCCGATTTCTACCTTTGATACAACAAATTATTATATTTATGAATATTTTTGTATGGTGAAAACAGAATTGTTTTAGAAATTAGGTAGAAAACGGAATTTTTATTATTATAAGCTAGTGTGTAGAAAAAGAGAGCAGAAAACGGAATATATGTTTATGAAATGTCCAATCTCCTTACCGTAATCTGTCAGACAGAACAGATGAGCAACAAAGTTTTGTCGTTTTTACACATATCTACTTCTTTATCTTTCCTCAATTTCATAGATACCCAGACATGTAAATATTATTAACACTTCAGAAATACAAAATAAACACTTGTATTATTTGCAAAGTACGATATATACTTTTTATAAGATTGCATTCGTTTCTAAAGAGGAGATAGAGAATGAAAACTTACTAAAAACCACTTTTTGCTAGTACAACGGCCTTAATAAGATACTCGCATATTTAAAATCATGGGATGTTAAATTATTTTGTCCAGTAGTATTGTGACGTCAATCTTAAGATTATGGCTTGCAGTCACCAAGAACCAAGATATACGAACTTATTCATATCTTGAGAATCAAAGTCAATACAGTTTCATAACAAGGGAGGTTTTAATCAAACTTCACAAGATGTATGGAGATGCTCATAAAACCTGGCTTTATGGTACTGGTATATAAAATTATAGTGCAGAATTACGATGGCGAAGGTATATATCGTATACCGGAGGCTAGGAGAGGTTACGGACATGATATATTGTTGTGTGAGTAATGCGAAAGCCGAGCCGGTACAAGCTGCGTAGGCGATTCACTTTGATCCGCGCTAGCAATTTGCGGAATTGCGATGAGGCAAGGGAAGTCCGTGTTTGATGTCGGCTTTACATTGAAATTATTAGCTGGAATAATATCGAAAACATGGGTACGAAAAACCATATCTCTTGAAAAAGAAATTTGAAATCTTTTTTGTCAAGTCATTCAATATTTTTTCAATCACATAGAGCCTGGATTATATTAAAAAAATAGATTTATACTGTTTTAAGTTACAGTAGCTATAACTATAATGCAAATAGGAATAAATACTAAATTAAGTAAGTAATTTATAGCAAAAGTTGCATTTGTTTAGCAAAAACGGACTTTGTACAAAATTCACATTTGTGACGCTGCTTTTGACTTTGATTCTATGGGTTATTAAATAAATATCCGAAAAAGATTCTTGGTCACCACACATCACATCGAAAGTTTAAAATGTAATTATAAAATACACGCTGCCGTGGTCAGATAGCTTAAATAGTATTTCGTAAAATTATACAAGAGTAGGTGTCGAATTTGTGATAAAATGGAAATATTAAACTAATGCAAGTTCAGAAATTGTAAGATGTACATGAGATTCCAAAATACCTGTTTCAAGATTAAAGCATTTTGTTACTGTTGTGCAGTGTGTTCTGAGTATCGTTTTGTGCGGCGCATTCGGGTTCCTTTTTTCAGTTTTCATAAAAAAAGTTTTGTAAAAAAGAAATATCTGCCGCATGTAGCAAATAAATAGTGAACTTTGTGTTTTGTCAAAAAAAAATTGTGTTGACGACATAGAGAAGTTTTAAGAAATATTTCTAAATCTATTGTAAACTATAACAGTCATAAAGATGAAGTAAGTAATTTTTATTTGACACAAAAATCAATAAAGCTGATTTTAAATTCAAATACAAGTGTGAAGTACTAAACAATACTGTGACAATATTGGTCTGAAAGTGAAAGTGAAATTGAAATAAGCTTTATTCAAATAAACTTAATTGTTAAGTACTTTTGAATCGTCTATATTTTCCTACCACCCGTTCCAGACTTTTTTAGCTGACAAGAAGAACGGGCGCAAGAAACTTATCAGCAGCAGCAGTAACAGCCATAAGTAACGATATTTACAAACTTGAATATATCGTTACCAGGGTAACATAATTACAAAAGGGTGACAGAATTATTGGCATCAACATGAATAGCAGCAGTGCATTAATTAAGTACATTAGTTAATATTGCGCCGCACAAACACATGAATTTATGATTACATTAGTATAGAAATATTTGACAGTGTGTATAAATGGTTCCTCAGTGTAGACGCAAATTCGAACAGTTGTGTGAAAGAAGGATTGTATCAAATCATTGAGCTATTTACTATGTACTTAATAATACTGCATAATTTAAGTAGAAAAATCATTGATTTTGCACTAAAAAGTTTTAACCATATTCAAATAAATACCTAGCTGTTCCAGTACATAGTAGATATGGCTCAATTTATCAAACCAGCAAACGCATGGAAGAACAGAAAAAAGCTTTAAGCAGGACCTTGCATTGGGCGCTTACTGCCAGACAAATCTTTGAGAAATCGGTCGCCATTGTGTGCCAACTTTTGTTAATTATTGTGATGGAAAATGACCTCACTTTAAATGTGGAGCTCATTTTTCAATGTTGACGACTCTGTATGAAATGTACAGGGAGAAAAAAGCAGCCCTTGACGAGTTTCTTGCCGGTTCTTCTCGTTACAAGGTCTCCCGCTTAGGGTTTGCGAACCGATGGCGTAGCTTCTATGACATTCACAAGTGCTTGTAACAGCCTAGACTGAAAAAAATATTTTTGAATTTTGAATTGAATTTTGAATAGAGTAAATTTTAACCTTGGAAAGTAAAATATTAAACATTCTATACATATTACTTTCCATATGCTTTCCATGGTAAAAATTTACTCTATGGCGATCGATGACTCAAAGATTTGTCTGGCAGAATGCGCCCATTGACAATTTACGTATCAAAAAGTTTCAAGTTTTGAATTTAGAATCTATTCGTAATAGAGAACGGTGGCGAACGTTAGCGAAAATGCAAATGCTAACAAATTATTAAATCCAACTAGGTAGTTTGTATAGTGAAATATGGCAGTGGCGAGGCGACATCGTATTAATTTAGATGCAAATAAGGCTCAAACTTCCATGTGTTTGGTAGTTAGTTTCACCGCTAAATGTTTATCAAAACACAAAAAAGTGCAGAGAAATTGCGAGCAGTAAATGCAGATTAAAAAGAGTATAGGTAAAACCAACAACAATATTTAATTTCATAAATTATGAATTCATTTAAAAAATCCCATTTAAAACATCAGAAATGTGGCATCTTTTCAATCTGCAACTAAAAAGTGTATATTGTAAACATTTAAAATGTATGTGACCATTGCCAAAATGATGGATTTAAATTCCTTGACAAAATAGATTTCCACCAGTCAATAAACTAATTCAAGAGTACAATATAAAAAAGTCCATAAAATGTCTTGCGACTGTAGATATTACTTTTTGCACAAATTGTTTCTACCGATCGTGTTCACCAACAATAGTGTTTTGTCTCCGTGTTAATATAAATTGATAATACTTTGATTTGCATATAAATCTATGTTAAGAGTGTATATTCGGATCATTCCATGATCATCGTTCCATTTTAAATTTTCAATACAAATGATCAAAACAACTACGCGCGAGCCGTAATGAGGGCGTACTTTGAAAATTCCTTCTATATTATTAAATAGACAAATACCTCATTATTCCTAAAAAAAAAAAAATAACTAAAATCTTTAAATACCATTAAAAACATGTCAAAGTGTACGTACCGCTTTGAGCATTTTTAATATTTTATTTTCTCTGTGATGAATTTTTTTTCCTATTTTCTGCACTCCTTGACAACACAAAAAATAAGTGAAAAAATAAACATTAGTCGTATTCTTATTTGTTACAGCTGAAACTATTGTGAAAAATACCTCAGACAAGCAAATTTGAAATTCCACATGAACAGATTGACTTCGTTTTAAAATACCCGATAATTCGTTATATTTTTATGTTATTATGTTCTCTCTATACGGCACTAATGTATACATAAATAATTATGCTTTCATTCTTTAAATAACTTTTTTGGGAAAACGCTAATTTCTTTGATATGCGAATATACAGTCTTAACACTTCTTGACGTTTCTACAACTGCCGATTGCAAAGAAGTGAAAATACTTTATTTTTATTCCTCTTAAAGAAATTTAATATCCACAGCTTTAAGACCAACAGAGTCTATCGGTCTGACCACGAGAATTGGCGACTAACGACGCGACTAGTGAATTCCTAATTCATGGCGTATGGTCCGCGCAATGAAAGGAGAAGTCGCTCGCCGCACCGCAGTTCACTACTTCCCATCTCGTGGCCAGGCTTTATAAATAATTGTGTTTCTTCTAAAAGTAAAGGTGTAATGAAAAAGTGTAGATGCATCAGCTTAAAATTGTTTTGTACGTTTAAATTTGACCCGGTCCCAAGCAGGCGTTTTGTTATTCGTCTTCGTTTAAAATGTAGATCGTTCTACCCGTTTTAAATATATATATTTAAATATATTTAAAAATGAACGCTGGGCTGTCAGTGCGCGCCTTACAATCGTTTCACAACCTCTCAATTTTTTTTTTTAAACAAAATAAGCTTTTAAAATTGGCTGGTAAGCTCGCCGTCACAGCCCAGCAACCCAACGTTAACATTAAACAA
Source organism: Agriphila straminella (assembly GCA_950108535.1). Classification (NCBI taxonomy): domain Eukaryota; kingdom Metazoa; phylum Arthropoda; class Insecta; order Lepidoptera; family Crambidae; genus Agriphila; species Agriphila straminella. Next base: position 2,590,327 of record OX467306.1, on the reverse strand, counting down.
TACGTTAACAAACATTCCTAGTTCGTTTTTAATTTTTTTACAATAGAATTCTTCAACTTTATCCTTTATTTATACCCCTATAATCCAACTTAATATCAATATTTATAAACCCTATTTTTGGCACTAACAAATCTAATTAAATATAATCAATTAATTTTACAATTTCAATTTCACGTATCATTTCAAATAAACGTACACAATTAAAATCTTTTAATACGATAATTAGGTCTAAAGAAAAGCGTCCGATAAAAAAAACAGACATGACTTGTAAGCACATAGTCAAGCAACTATTTTGTAATAGGGAACTGATAAAATGTAAAAAAAAACATGATATATTTTCGAGCACCATATACAGAATAATTATAACAATGATATTGAACAAACTATCTTCTGGAACGCTAAAACTTAGTACATAACAAATCTATATTTTACTATTTGACTTGAGAAAAACTTCGAATATACTATGCATTATCTCGTACCATTCTCTTAGTGAAATATGTATTATTTTTTAATGGTGTTGACTTATTTTTCTAAGAGAATGGTCAAACGGAAAATTAACCTCACATACGTCACACCACATTCGATGAACGAAAACATTTATTAAAAAATTGATTAAAGAGAACACACAGAGACTTTTTAACATTAACTATTATTAATTATTCTATTATTAGTGAGCTTTCTTATCGTATTTCCTTTATATTTGTAGCCTAGAGGGACACAACATTGAATAGCCTAACACGACTACAAGAGTGAAATCGAGGAACGGACATAGTTTAGACGTAGTATAATTGTTATTTTCATTAAATAATACGACTAATGTAATTTACAATAGTTACTAGGTAGGTGCTAGGGAATTAGTTGTGCCGTCACTGTATCACGGATTATTGTTAGTTTTATTATATTTTTTATTCTTATACGGATTCACATTCAGAAATAAAAGTTATACAAGTAAAGTTTTTTTTAGTATTTCAAAATTAAAAAATATAAATTCGTTCCTTCCTTTCCTAAACATTGGGAAAAACCTTAAAAACTGATTTATATGTAACCGTTAAAGTGTATAAACCAGTTAGATAATAGTGCAGAGTGCAGACTAACTAGTTAATCTACTCTACTCCACCGATCTACTATGCAGATCATAACGTTTTTGTAGAACGGCTTACGTTCGCCTTTATTTCACCCCTCGCCACTGATAGGTAGTAAGAAAATGTTCTTAATAGTACTAGAATTACAATAAACAAATAGATAGAGATTAGAAATATAATAGATATGCAAGATCAGGTAAAGTAAGAAAATAGGTTCTTTAAGTTTTGCGCGAGAGTGATTTTAATCTATTTATGGCATTATTTCCGAACAGCTATTGTAATTTTATATAAACTGCGGGTAACAACGTATGGGGTTGTGATGTGATGTGAAGGTCATGGCAGCGCTGGCTGGCGCCAACTCTCATGTGACAGCTACGCGGTGCACACGCACAAATCCATTGGCTCTAAATCCAAGTCTATTTTTGTTATTCTTTTAAACTTAAATTTTCTAATGCCTTGGCTATTTCACTAACTGTTTTCCGCAGTTTAACGGTGTGGCTCGAAGTGCAATAACATGTTAGGCCACATCTTATTGCATTGCAAACTGGAATTTTAACTTGGAATCGTAGCGTAATTAAGAGATACATGAGACATATTAACACGTACGTACAGAAACCTACGAATATATTTTGGATCTACTTTTCTGTATCTTATCTACCAGTAAAGCCCGAGGCTCTTTTATCCAACTTTTGCTCAAGATTCGATTATCTGTTTACTTATACACAAAAAAGTGCATTGGTATCATGAAGTCCCTCGGTGCAGTGCATTCGTTTCGCTCAATGGTCGGGAGATTATAGTCAAAACAAAAGAAACAGATGCTCCGAAATGGTTTTTTCGATGCCCACATGCAAGGCAAGGCCCCGTTGCTTATGTTATATTAATGATAATTATCGTGTGCTTCATAGGGGTTATATTAATTATTTTTAACTTAGTTGTTTTACGTTAGATTTGACATCTTATAATTAAAAACTAAAATATAATAAATTATTGAAATATTATTAACAAAATTTAATATTAATAACAAACAATTATATTTCATTTAATCTAAGTAAGTTTATTATTCAATAAACTTTTTCAAGCCGAACCGTCTTTTGACACTCTCGACATAAAGGCGATGTCGCACTTTGGCTGAAGATCGGGCCTCTAAAGATGCCTCGAAAAACATTTTCAATATAAAAAATCAATTACTAAATAAAATGCTTAATGGAATAAAGTTAAGTCAAAATCTCACAATAAATCCGTAATGCAGTGACATTCAGTTAGCGTCTTTTTGAGCAGAAATTGCGGTGTAACCAATAACGAAAAGACGTACAAAATTCTCAAATCAATTACATCACTTCTACAAACAAGATCTGAGTCAAAGACAATAAAAGTTCACTCTCACATTCTCTGATTTATTATTAATCGCAAAACCATCCCAATAGACTTAAGTAAAAAGGTTTCAGGAGCGGATAATAATTTATAAACCGAGAAACTCATAAATCCTTAAACACTTATCGGCATTCAGGCTTTTACAGTAACGAGCTCAAAAAGTACTGCTCCGTGAAGTAACTCTAATTACTGATGAATAAATTTAGTCTTTTTTCCACTTTTTCTAAATTTATATACAAATACACATTGCGTTTCGCCGATATATACACTATCTGTTAATAAAATTATTATGTAATACGTATTAATATTTTCACTTTGCCTAATAAACTGAAAACTCAAATCATGACAGTAACACTACTGTGTGCTGTTCTAGAATAAGACTTTATGGCAACTTGGGGCCTATTGCATAACAAATTACAAGTTAATATTATTAGTGAATATTTATAGAAAATCACTAATAATATTAGCTTGTATTTTGTTATGCAATAGCCCCTTGGTTATTAGTACTAGTTATATTCGATAATGATGCTAGCATTGACGTAAGTGTATATCGCGCTAAGTCATAAACGTAAATAACACCTACTTAAACTGGAGACAGTATTTTATTTTAAGTATAATTCGTTTAGTCCTTTCCCTTCTCATTATTTTTATTTCGCATTACGTTTGACACTAGTTGCTACACAACCTTAATCTACCGTTATCTTGGTTCTTTAAATGTTGATTTTAATCAATTCCACAACTGTCAGCAATTCCTCTTTCATGTAAATCAATTCATATTTCCATTCTTTTATCATCAAACTTTACAGTGTTTAAAACAAACTATAGGATTCCCTAATGTTCTTACAAAGTAATCTAAATTTAGCTATTTCGACTTGACTCTACCATTATTGATCCTTTATGTATGTACACGTTACTTAATACCCTAAGGTAATGTCATCGTCTGTGATCCCTCATTTTCTTCTATAAAGGATACTAATACAACTCGAATTATTCTATCTTACGGGATGAATACGCGTCCCTTAGTCGTAAATTTACAGTTAGTGCACTTGTTATACGTCAAGTGCTTTCGGATCAAACAGGAGTCCCAAATTATACATCGTCAAACCTTTAACGCGAGTCACGAACCAAATTCCAAATAAAACATATCTGTGTCATTACGAACTTCACTTTCCTTTAATGTAAGCATTATTTATCCTCTTATACCGTATTAATTAGAAATATAATTATATCTTTAACAAATTATACTCATCAACATTTATCTGTATAACATCCTAGTCAACATCACAATCGTTTTTATAATATGTTGGACTTAACTACGCTATTTAACGTATCAAGTTATTTATATTTACCGTCTTTCGACTTAGTTAATGGAGACGTGTGCGTTTCAACCACGTATTTAGGTATAGTATTATACATAATTATAATTACATCGTTCCGCGAAGTCTAATATTAGTTCTCTCGTAGTGATGGGTCGGGATTTGAACCCGGGACCGCGTTGCTTATTGCACGATGATATGCGGCGCCGACAGCAACACGGCCACAGTGGCGATGATTGTGAAGAGAGTGAACACGAAGAGGCAAAACCTGAGGACAGAACACAAGTAAAACTACGGGTTCCTAAAATCGATACAGAAAATTTGGGTGATTAATCACTAATGGGTCACTCATCAATTCTACGCAAGTCGGTACCGCAAATGATTGATTGCTTACCGCAAACACGATTTGATTCGTAACCCTTCATGAAAAGTTTTCAAAGCCTTTTACATCCATATTTCAAAACAAACGATTCACCTCTAAAGTTTATAAATCAAATGAAGCTAAAAAGTTTCCTGAATGAATTAATAACGATTTAAACTGAAATATAAAAGAAAACTCTGATAAGACTTTTAGTAATCATGGTAAATTTAAAAATACTGTTTTCGTCTACTTGGAATAAATTCATGAAAATACATACAAGCTAATCAATCAGAAAATCGTGAAAGTGGCCCCATTTTACTAACAGAAATTGACCCTAACCTGTCAACAACCATTGCAGCAAACTTCCAGTCGCTGATCACCTCTGCCTCTTCGTCAGCTTTCTTCATCCTGGCTGTGATGAATTGAAGCTCCCGAAGGATGAGGTGCAACTCCCGGTGGTGGCTGCCCAGGCCGCCACCGACGTCTTCCATCGTGGAGGGCCGCACGAACGACCTCCGGAAATCCGTACGGAATATTGAACACCTGTGTTCATGCCTAAATTCAGTGAAACGGATACTTTATTTTTGAAAGCTTGTATCTCCCGAATAAGCGTTAATGGATATAAATCATGCTGCATTTTTTGGGATATTTCTAAATAATGGATTTTTGTTAAAGTGCATTCTATACTAAATGTTGGGACTTTTAAACTTGCCTGTTGCAGGAAGAACAAATTTTTACAACCCTGGTAGAAGCAAAAGTTCGAGTGAGATGAGAAGTTATATTGCGCTGGTACTTCACGCTTTGCAAACTCCTGTAATTTGGAACTGCAACTATAAATTTAACCAGTTATTCTTTTGTAGTCTAATCTTACCCTGGTCCTAAGTTCCCTGTAGAGGCAGTGCTGTTTGGTGGCGGCGGCCCGTGCCTGAAATCATCGTCGATATCCAGGACGTTCGCCAATAACGACTTGGAGGATCTCTCCTTCAACTCCAGTTCTCTCATCCTCGTGTTCATCATTATCGTCTTCCTCGTCAACTTTTTCCCTGGCCTTGACATTCTCAGGATCCAAGGCAACCATTGCAGGAACACAGATTTTATCTATTGAAGGAAAATTATCGTTGTAATTTATATTATCTTCAATTAATTTAATATCTTCAGTCCCAATTTTAGCGTCCTCAAGAGTAGACGTACCCATTGTGGCATCTCATGAATGTCCGCTGTTCGATGATGGTAATTTAATACCACTACCGTCAACACCACCGAAGAGGCAACCATAAACATGATGCAGTTGAAGTAAGTACCTGTCACCCAGAACATAAGGTTTTATTTTCAGTAATTTATCTGCTACATTACAAATATTAATATCATAATCATTTAATTGGGGATATTTAAGTTAAAAGAATGCAAGTAAAAATTAGAAATAATTTAAAATAGTTGTAAAATTTTTTTATTTAGATTTTAAATTAATAGTTTATTTTATTTCGGACACAAATCATTTCATTGTAGTGATATCAAAAGCAAAAGAACATGCGTTTTAAACAACCATGCAATTTTAATATTGTATTCACAGACATTTATTAATAGTCCGGTCGTGGGACATTAAATTTCATAAAAAAGTTTTGATAATACTAAAAGTTTTAATTTTTGGGGAGTGTATAGATTATGTGCATTGTGAGCTATTTTTGAAAAGTTAGAAGTTTTATGCCGGTGCTTTAGGTATAGTTTGGGTATTTCGTAATATTTCGTAATATTTCGTTTAACTTCATATATATAGAATTAAAGTTTGAAATGTTGATTGTTTCATAATAAGAAGTATGTTATCATCATGTTGTAAAAAAAATAGAAAATTAATATATGTGTAACTGCGTAAATCACAAAATCACTCTTTTGTGTTCGAATAAAATTTTAAAATTTCTGAAATCTTATTTTAAGACTTTCAGTGGTTAGATATAGCTGTTGAACAAAGTTTAGAAAGTTAAGTGGTGTGCTTCTTTGATAAATTCATTTTTCTTTCGTAATATACGCAATAATGAATTAAAAATCGATCAGATCGCTCTTACATGACCTCTTCAATGCGCTTATATGCCACACAAAAAATTAGAAAAATACATACAGTGGATTTTGTTTAATTACAGATACATTGTTGTCGCTACAGGCCGCCCGCGCCGCGCCGTTACGCCGGCGCGGCGGCCAGCTACTATGCCCGCTCGCGCCATATGAATAAATTAATTAGGTGGCGATACTGGCGATTGATCTGTAACATTTCGGCGTAACGTAACATTACGGCTACTTAAGACGTGTCGACTCCTATCTGACCTATCTCTTATCCCGAAATGATATATTTTTATAATTCCACTAGCGGCCACCCGCGACTTCGTCTGCGTGGACAGTTTTTGCTATCCCTCGCGAACAATACTTTTTTCGGGATAAAACCCTATGTCCTTTTCTATACCCCTGGCAACGTGTATGTAAAATTTCATTGTAATCGATTCAGTAGTCATGACGTGAAGGCGTAAAAATTGTTTACAAAAAAAACAAAAAACCGACTTCAAAAAACCTTCCTCTAAAAAGCAAGAAATAATATTCGTAATAATAAAAATACGTCTATTGAAGTCGGGTGGGGCTGGAATACAAATTCCTTTTTTTTATTCTAAAAGCCCCACCCGACTTCAATAGACGTATTTTTATTATTACGAATATTATTTCTTGCTTTTTAGAGGTAGGTTTTTTGAAGTCGGTTTTTTGTTTTTTTTTAAACAATTTTTTATTTCATTATTTTTAGTTTATAACATAGTTCTTATTATGAAACAATCAACATTTCAAACTTTAATTCTATATATATGAAGTTAAACGAAATATTACGAAATACCTAAACTATACCTAAAGCACCGGCATAAAACTTCTAACTTTTCAAAAATAGCTCACAATGCACATAATCTATACACTCAGCAAAAACGAAAACTTTTAGTATTATCGAAGGTAATTTTTCTCTAGCTACGCGACTATAAGTCATTCCAAAGTTTATAAAAGTAGAGAGAGACGAGAACAAAAGTAAAAATCTCTGAATACATTTCATAAAATCTACAAATAATTTAATGATTTCTAGTTAAAGTGATATTTTTATGAAAGATTTATTTTTATTGCGTTTGTCTGTTTTATTGAATTCATGGAATGCCACGCGGCCACATGAGGCCGAAAAATAATGTAATATCTATTGTGTCTTATGTACATGTACCTGATGGGTTAAAGAACTTGTAAAATGTGTACATCAACAAAACAGAAAAGGCAATATAATAATAATATGTTGAGTCTAAATTATTTTTCACAAAGATTCTTTTTCACTATAAAAAGGTATGAAAAGAAACTTTTTGTTAAGTTACCTTGTTACTATTAACCAATCTGAAAGATTGCAAGCCCTTCGCTGTGAAACTGATAAAGGTATAGTTTTGGATATCAACAAATCCTTTGTCAATGTCGCAAATAGTTGATTAGTAAGTCTATTACAGTGACAGAAACTGTCCACAAAGCTGAATGGAATGATGTTCGTCCGATACTTGGAGGGTGGCCACTCGTCGCCCGCATCCACTTTGTTGCTTTAAACCACCGTTTAACTTTATCTCCTGCTTTTAAACTACAACCAAACCAACCTACCAGTGGCGAAGGGTTCATACCATTTAGAAATCCCGCGAACCCCACCGATCCACTATGCAGATCATAACATATTCGTAGAATGGCATACCTTTGCCATAATTTCACCCCTCGCCACTGTGACCTACATAATATTTAAAAAGCTCATTTACATCCACATTAATCAGGAGAGTTGTGCATTAGATTGCTGTTTAGCGTCAACCACATGCCACTTAAACCTGAAATCAGTCATGGAAATGGATCTACATTATTCAGGCCAATCGAAAAAGAAGTAAAAAAACAAGATAAAAATAAGGATTTTGTTTTTTCAAAAGGAAGAACAGATGACGGGCAGTCGATGGATACGTATCAAATTATTTTAATACATTACAAGAAGATAAATTTTAAATTCCAAGAAATGGTATTTAACAAAATACCTGAGAATTCTTAATTCAGTACATCTACTTTCCAGCCTAGCGGCAACCGAAAGTGCAATAACTCTATTCAAAGTGTCGAGAGAGTTGGCAAGAACGCTGTTAAAGCATATACTAGTCTCCAGAGATCCCGAGACGCTAAAGTGCGAGTTTAGAGCAAGACAGAGAAAGGATGCTATGCTCTCCTTCAATAAATTTAGGTTCATTCAAGCAAAAAAAAATGCGTCTATTTAGATCTTTGTTAAATTGGTGTTCCCAGAATGAGCAGAGGAATATTTAAACGATTTTTCGTTATTATTTACAAGCGATTTCATCGAAAATATTCCTCAAAACACATTCTGTGGTCTTTTACATATATTCAATTGATAAGATAGATAAAATTCCATATTTAGTATTTATTTATATTTTGAATTATTCAAAGTTTTTGTTTCAGACGCGTGAAATTTTCTCACCTATTAGGGGGATCGCCTCTGAGGTTTTTGTGATTACGTGCCCCACCAATAGAGAAAAAACCGTTTGCGACAGAAGAATTGTAACACCTGCAAAGATCAATATCTATAGAAAACAAAATGTTCTATTTACAGAATAATTATTAGAACCTAAGATTATAATAAGTGTTCCATCCAGTTTGACACTTATCAGATTCTCATTTCCTGTTTGTGTGCTGAGTCGGTACCAGGAGCTCAAGTGAAATCATAAACAAAACAAAACAAAGTAGTCATGCAATTTCTATTTATATAGATTACTTGTTACATTATTTTTGTTTTAAAACTCAAATTTATTTATTTTTAAGAAGGGATTTTTTTATTTTAATAATATTTTTAAAAACCACTCACCACCCTCCAAGTATCAAATTCACAATATGTGGCATATAGTTCGATAAGAAATACAGATAATATTGACAACATCCATAAAATACATTCAAATTAACCACAACATGGAATCGATTACGCGTATTAAAGTCACACAATAGATTTCATTTAATAGAATTGAAGAAATAACATTGAAATTCATTAAGAAGTAACATTGAGAAATTGAAACTCAACTTACCTTATGGATCCAAAATATCTAAACAATATTTGTATTAAGTTAGGTATTGCATGCCATGCTACTGATTTTGAAATACCTAGATGTGTTACACAATCAAAGAAATAAATGATAAATTGATAAAGCCTTAAAGCAGAGAATCACGAAATCGATTCCAAGGTACTTTGGTGTAAAATAATAATTGAAACTAAAATAGTACGCGAAAGTGATTCATAATCTTGTACTGCTGCCAATGAAATTATTTCTTTACTTGAAATTAACGAAAATATACAATACTTTTAAAAAGCCAAGCATGATTTTCGATTGCTATTAATACTTGCTCGAATTATCACTAATACAATGAAATGAAAACTGAACTTTAGTTGGCTGAGCAATATTTAACCATACTAATTATTATTTATTATACATATTTTACTCCTTGTAATGTTTTAAAATAATTCTTTATTCAGCTTTTAAATAAATAAAAAACCTACAATAAGAGCTAAAAGCTAAAGAAGAAAAACTTAGAGAATACGAAACGCAAATATGGAGATCGTGGTAATGAAGAAAAAAGTAAAATGGGAATAGAGGATGGTTAAAAATCGAGGAAAGGTTTGGGTAGTGTACCTAACAGGGGGATAGCGTCGGAGACCTGCGGCAGGGTCTCGGCTACCAGGTTGAGGAACACCGTCAGCGAGAGAAGAATAGTGACTCCTGTAATCAAACACAACGTTAACATCCCTACAGATGCCTCACCCGCGTCCCAAATCACGATTTGCTTAAACACAACTCTCCAATCCCCATAGGAAAATATTATATTGATTTGGTATATAATTTCCTAATCACCTAACTGTGAAGATGATGATGTTGAAACCCTGATTGCTTTATGATATCTACACCGATTATACTTACCAGGTGGCTACATCGTGGAACTCGGGGTAGGCTAACACGAACACAAACAGTCATACTACATTCTAGAGACGATCTAATATTTATGTTAAGCGCACGTTGCTTCCGAGCTCCTCTAAAAGTTTTATCGCTCTGGTGCCAGCTCACTCAACAAGCTACTGGTGGGGTCTTGTTTTATAAACGCATGTATATAAAAGTAGGTAGTAGTTACATTACGTTTAACTGTTATGTTATTTATATATTTTGTCCAGCTCTCTACGTCCGTATCATGTAAGTAAGTATTATCAAATGTGTATTTCTTCAATTTTAATTGTCACAAAAACATCTGTATCGATAGAAAAAAAATGGTCTCAACAGTGATCCTTGAGGTTTTCCATAGAAATGGAAGCATCGTGCGCTGAGTCGCATTTGTGTCGCCTACAGTGCTATACCTATGAGAGGCACGGCATCCGACGTGGAAGGCATCTTTTCTGCCACCAGGTTCAGAAACACGGTCAAGGACAATAATATTGTCACACCTGTACACACCAGCATCTGCTTAAGCTATTGACGTAATTTTCATATTCATTTATTCCACATATTCTAACGGTGCAGAAGATTTATCGATATTGTTCCAACCTAAATTATGTTTAGTTTATTCTGCTCGATAAAAACAATTTAAACAGCATCGGTGAATAAAATAAATATTGAAAAATAATGCACTGCAACATTTTAGTGAAGTTTCACCGCTGCAACGCACTATAACTAATTTCCGGATATTACTTTTTAGATTCAACGATAAAAAGTGGAATATTTTGAAAAACGAAGTATTTAATAGTCGCAAATAGCCCTGTCATACACATGACAAAGAATGTATTTAATTACTCAATGTATCTCCCATACTTAAAAATACTGGTAAACTTATGTATGAATTGAATAATATTGATTGCAATTAATCTTCCAAGCCGAATAATAAATGTAATAATTTAAAACCAACTGACCGAGTGTAAGCTTCTCTCCGGAGTCGGGAGGTAATGTGAACCCCAGAAGAGCCATGGAAGAGATGAGGACACAGGGTACGATGAGATTGAAGAAATAGTAGAGAGTCCGCCTCCTGATCATGATAGTGAAGGTGACGTCCACGTAAGGCTCGGGGCAACACGCGTACGTTATTGTGTTCTTCTTGCCCGGCATCCCTGGTAAACATATTTCGTTGTCTTAGCGAGTTCTATTAATTTTAATGCTAAATCCAGTAACGACGTTCTTTATACAAAAATGCTTAAAATGCTAAAATTATGAAATATATTTTATCTTATTAAATTTCTAATGCATTATCACTATTTATTCTGCATGTAGCTATCAGCAGATTCAAGCTGTTAACTGTATATGACGGTAAAAAATCTGCACTGTTGATAATTTTTTGTCTATTCTCACCTATTAAGTACCACTCCCCATTTGTGATGAAGTCTGACAAGTCCCCTCCAGCCTCATCTTTGAGCACCAGATCCAACTGTTCAGGGCAGAACACTATGAAATCTCCAACATATTTACAACTATTTTTTTATATTCGAACCATGCAAGATTTTAAACAGATACCTTTTTTGAAGAATTTTTTAAAGTTCAGTTACTTTAAAAAAATATTACTTACAATTAACGTACCTGTTTTAATACATGCTAGGTTAAAGTAGGTTATAAGAACTATCCTAAGTCCTAATACATGAAGTATACACGTACTTCATACCTAAAGATACAGGAAAGGGAAATGTGAGAACCTGAAAAAGTGCAAGACAAAGGGATTTCGGACTAAAGGGATGCAAGAGCATGCTGAAGAATATAATGAAAAAGTCACCACCATACGGAAAACACGACTTTAAACTTTGTGTCCACTAAATAAAGTTTAAACTTCTAATAATTAAAATTTCAGTGTAACTAACCGAGTATTAATTAATTAAGCAGAAAATGTAACTAATTAAACTCCGCAGATTCTAAAATGCTTTCTAAAAACTTGTGAATCTCGAAAATGCCAGCGCTGAAACTGATTTAGGTCTTACAAACTTAAAAGCTGTTAGCTTAATAAAAGACGTATATGAAAGATTAAATTTGAAGCATGTAGGAGCGCCCGCCGGATTAACTGTTGAGTGGCAGCAGCAAGGAACAAACTAGACGTTACGGGCTTCCTAGGGAACAATACGGGGAGACAGGGAACATTATGAGACACGAAGGGGAAAGCCGCACTGAAGCGCTCTCTAACCACATTGCTAACGGCTTTTAGTTTTAAAATGGAACATGCGCGTAAATGTTATGCTAAATTGGCACATGGCAACCCTGTCATAAATTAACCGTTAACTAAAAATGACACCCTAGCTAGAACATGCAAACTATATGAAAATTTTCAAACACAAAAGCATTAAGAGGTAGTATTATTAGAACAATACCCATTTTGCAACAAAGCTTTTGTGTTTTGTCATTAAATTATTAAACAGCAAAGAGTGTGTCCGTATGGCGGTGGAAATTGTGTACCCTTAAAATTATTTCAAAGTGCTTCACGTGAAGAAAACATTTGTTTGCTCCATGCAAAATAGTACATACAAAACGTATAGGATATTTGAATATCCTTTTGGTTTCTCACATGGTTCCCTTACATTTTCCTATCAAAAACATTTCATAGTATATCTAACGTTATCCACCTAACATTTATCGTAACTGCTATAACATGTAAACCCTTTCCTTTTGACTCGAGGCCAACTTGCTATTTGAAGGCATGCTAGCTTGGTAATGACATGTCGTTACTAGCAGGAAGGATACCAGCGGTATTTTGCTGGCGTGCATCAGATTGTGCAAGTTGGCAACTCTCCAGAAACAAAAGTGAAACGCGATTATAACGCGCAGCATAAAATTAGGCAAAGGAAACTCAAATATACATGTATATAGCAGGCCGTCAATTCTCGTGTGTTTATCTTAACGTTTCAGGAACACCGGTATTATTAAAAAAAATATAATTACTACGCGGCTACTTAACAGCTGATAGTTTTTGCTTACAATCCGAAAAGAGTTCTATAACAAAGAGAAAGGCTTAATATCACCAATTACTAAAACCAATTTCAATTTCAGTAATCAATTATACTTAGGTCAAGCAAGCTTTCCTCTTTGATCCAGCGTCCGTGGCACGTTTTTATTATTAACGGTACGAGAACTGACATTATAGCTAAGCGATTCTAGTCGGCATACGATGTACCTGGTTGCCATCGTAGGTCCAGCTACCGAACTTCATGTCACAGTGTTGGTCGTCGAAGGGGAACCACGTGATGTCTATCTTGCATGTGCTCTTGAAAATGCCCGGAGGCACGTACAAGCAACTGCCGTTGTTTCTGACCACCACGTTAGTCTGGTACGTCCCGTCAAAACCCTCGTCAGCACTACCAATCAAAAGTTTAACTCATGACTTCTATCATCTATCTATCTCACCCCTTATCACAGTCCAATCCCTAACATACTTTGATTAAATCAATCAATACAAAAGAGTAAACCTATCCTTTTCACTCGATTAGTTAAGAAATCGATCCTTCGAACAACAAAATTTGAAGAATTTAAACCCCTGACCCTTATCAAGTGCCCGGTAATCTCAAACAAATGGTATCCGAAAGTATCTAAGAGAATAATAACAGGCTTTTAAAATTTCATTAAAAAGTTTATTTCCAAGTTAGAAGCGATCGGTTGCTGTTTAATCAAAAAAGTAATTCGAAATTGTGCGAAGAAGATTTGACATTTTATTGATAAAATTACGTTGGTGAAAATTAATTCAATTAAAATTTAATATATTTAGTAAACTTTTTTAAACATTAAAGAGAAATATAGTGTGCTGTTTTGAAAACACATTTATTAGGTATTAATAGATTTGTTACACATAATAAGCTGATTTGAAAGCATTGCATAAAAAAGAAGATTAGTACAGTAATTATATAAAATTTAATTTGTCTTAGTGCTTCGGATTTATCTGGGACCTTTTAACTGTTATGTCAATGATAAAATATATTAAACAAGATATCAAATTTTTATTATCGACATTACAGGAGTCATCCTCTCGCTTTGCCGAACCGAGAATAAACAAATCTTTCTTTCTTTTTTATTTGCGAAAAGACAGATTTCATTTACTTCTGAGAAGTTTGTTTTCATTAAGGCACTTTATTACGACTTCAAATATATTATGATTATTAATACATTTTGTTTAGCATCATCTGTGTGTCAATTTTCTGCTAGAATTTTATGAACCTCTTTGTTGCCACAAAAAAGCAATGAAAAGTGAAATGTTAGTCAAATAGGTTGCTTCAAAAGTTTACAAACTTCATGAGATTATAAAAAAGGCCTGACAAACGGGAGGATGATCGTGGTATATCAAATCAGCGACTAGCGTGCCATGTACGTTTATATTCATTTTTATATGTGGCAGCACCGAGTAGGAGAAACGGAAAGGCCGCGCGAACGATTGTTGCTTTATAAAAGATAAAAAATACAGGCAAGCACCAATCGTCACATTCGGGAATCACCTCCTACTGTGCTGTCACTTTACTGAAAACTTTAATAAAATGTAAAAGAATAAAAACAAAACAATAAAACATAGGTTTAGCTGGCATTTACATCAGAGCGTTAAATAATCGAAAAATATGGAAGCATAAATATTGTCTTATTATTTACGCTCGCTTTTCTTATTACATAAATACATAGAGATATAAAAGACTGTTTAATAAATTATCATATCAGATATAAATTGACAAGCAATGAGCAGAAAAAAAACTTGATCAGTTTTTATTAATTTATTAATAATTACGAATTTTGTTTTTAATTACTTGTCAATTTATGGGAAGAATTAAATATTAGGTCACATTCATGTGCATACGTTACCCCAAATTACTGTTAAATAGTTTTCATATAGCAAATATGTAGAATAATATAATTAAATATATTTCCCAGATAAAATTCTGGAACTGTTCAGGAAAACAAAAATATTAATATACAATTAAATAAGTTGACTAAGTACATTGTAAATTCAATTGTTAGAAAGATAATTAGTTGGTTTTACATAAATAAAAGAAAAAATGACCATTTTGTTAGGAGAACTAATCGTAAATCGAAATTAAATAAAAACTTTAATTAAGTACCATATTTCATCCAAATAAAAAAGTCTGAATAAAAAATACTGTCTCAGTAAATAATATTAGACTCAAAATCATAAAAAAAAAATATTTTATTCAATCTTGTACTATTTACATAGGAAACGATATTCATATTATTTTGTGTAAGATATCTTTCCCTCTGAGCTGATAAGTTTCTTGCGTCCGATCTTGTTGTCAGCTAAAATGCGTCTTGAATGGATGATTCGAAAATTATTTTTATGTGAGCTTAATTGTTTTTTTTTTAACAATATTTCATATTATGAAAAAAAAGGAGATGACGTAACTCCTTATTATATAGTGTCCTACCGGCTTAAATTCCTTAGCTGGCCAAGACTTGGCACCTCGTTAAGCTACGCCCACTAGATAACTAAGGGCTAGCGCATACATACAACCTTTGCATCGACTAAACTGTTTGTCGAGTTTTGTATTTCTGGTGATTTTCACACAACTAAACCGTTTCGTTGAAGGAATACAAAGTTTCAAAATAAAATCTCAAAACTTTTTTAAAATATTTGTTGTGGTTGTGGCAGGTGGTGGCAAAAGTATAATCTCCATTCTGCTGGTTACTTACTTTTATACATTTGTGAAGTCGAAGAGACTTTAATTTTTTTTTATAATTTTCACGCATCCTATAATTCTGAAACTTTTTTCTATTACTTATTCCTACCTTTAAAAAATTATTTAGCCAATTTGATTTTTTCCGACATTCCCCATTGATGCAGTCGCGTCGACTTTTCCAGGTGACAAGAGACGTGGTGCCGCCGCTTCAAATGCTAATGCGAAACTGACGACAGTCACGAATTGACTGATTAGTTGATGTTATGCGCACATCAATACAATGCAATACAAATAGCGGCTGATCGATAGTTGGCCAACTTTTAAATCAAAAGTAGAACAATACAGCTTTTTACTTTTTTGTCGAACTATCGAGTTGACAGTATGTGCGCTTCAGTATATTATATAATACAATAGCTGTTGTTCAACTAAAAATTGTAAGTATTCGGTAGCCCTAAAAACAAGATTTACAGTTGAACTGCAATTTGCCTGCGACGCCCGGGTGTGCCCGGGTCTGGGGGCAACGTTATTAAATCCTCACAAAGTAATATCTGAGCAGAATGGATTTTCTTTGGTTCTCTGCCGCTGTTTAAGCGATTGGCAGCTGTATTTAATGAGATTCAATTATTTTCGTCTCATATTAACGTTGCATAAATTATACTTTGTTGTGCATACTCAAGAGCTTAAGAGCCCGTACACATTTTGCCGCTGACTGCCGCTTTCTCGCTCGCACATTTCATGTTTTCTCAAGATTTCTTAAATCTGAGTGCGTAATTGAAAAACGTGTCTAGGCAACTTTTCGCAATATATGATTACAGACATTTTAAAATATTTTTTAGTTTTTTGTTGCCAAAGTACACAAAGATGACGTTCCTAACAGTTATTGAAACTGGCAAAAACTAACTTTTTGTACATCAGCAACTCGAATCTGAAATATATGTTGAAATGTCCGTATTCTTATATTGCGAAAAGTGGCTGAGACACATTTTTCAATTACGCACTCAGATTTAAGAAATCTTGAGAAAACATGAAATGTGCGAGCGAGAGAGCGGCAGTCATCGGTAAAATGTGTACGGACTCTTAAAATACTTAATTAGAATTGTAATGGTTTGTTATATTATGTTTCTGGCAATAAGTGAGCAAATTGTATTTGGTACTAAGACTCAACGGGTATTAAGCCGAGCCATATTAAATATAGGTATTAGTTATGTAATTCAATGCTAAAAATAGAGTTAAAAGGGGAATCTGCTTTACTAACTCTTTTCTTCCTCTAGAAAAAAATCTGTCCCTGATACAGCTTTAACAAGTCTCGTAATTCTTGAGAAATTTATACACCAAAAAGCTTCAACACAACATTTGTCAGTCTCAGTATCTTTTCGACACAATTGCTGCAATAGTGGCATAAAACATTCAGCAGAGTCAACCATCGAGCCGCCTGTTACACCGTACCGCGCCATTCGCCGCGACCGCCGCACCGCCGCTGGCACAAGTGCGCTGTTTTCCCGCGTGTAGTATTCATGAAGTGAATACGTGCTGTAACCACCCCTGCTATCTGGCGGCCCGCCAACAAATCCGGATTATGGCGTGGCTGAAATCATACCGGGGTGTAACAAAAATATCGTTAAAGGAAAAATATATTGTTTGGCTTACTGTAAAAATGCGAAGCCCAACGATAGCTTTTTTAATGAAACAGTGTTCTTTAAAAATATTTTAATAATATTTGAATTAATTTATCTGTTCAACTACTTTACCTTGCCCAAAACAATACTTATTCTTCCGTTGATGAAAGACGTCAGTTTTTTTTCCTTTTATTTCCCTAATGTTAGTTTAATCTAAACAATTTATGACGATAGGTTCATGTAACTATTAACTTTTAGCTAATTAATATAATGTTTGTAATTAGCTATACTATTACAAAGAATTAGATACTTCTTATTCTGTGACTAACGACGCAGTTTATACGACACGGTGTGACACGCGGCCTCCTTAAACGCGCCGTCGACGTTGACGCGACGGTTAAACGGCGCGGAGACAGTAAACAACGTATGATTATACAACAGCCCCGTAAGTGATTTAAAAGCTTTCATAATCGAATGTTGTTCGGACACCGCTTGGCAGCGCGCCAACGCCAACGCTCGCCATACACGGCCAACAGTTGGCCAAGCCTTTGTCAATTTCCTAATTGGATGTAAATGTGAGACCTACAAGGGATTGATGGCTCGAAGTTGGCCGGTGGCTGGTTTATTACCCGACTGCAAAGAAAGGGTTATGTGTTTCGCGCGTATCTTGTAAGTATGTTTGTATGTTTGTATGTTTGTATGTATGTATGTATGTATGTATGTTTGTATGTAATATTCTTTATTACCTCATATCTTTGAAACGGCTGAACGGATTTCTATGATTAAGATATCGTTAGATTGGTCTTTTCAGCCCAAGTGTTCTTAAGAAGGTGGCGTTATAAAAAAACCAACATGGCGGCTGTACGGTGCTATTATACGTAGTGAAAAAAAATTTTTTTTTTTAGAATACTGCAATATGGGTGTCAAATTAAAGGGCTTATTATAAGGATTTCAAAAAGGTATATCATGACCATAATATAATTATAAAAAAAACAATAAAATAAAAAAAGTAAATTATATTACGCAAATGCGAGCGGCCGCTATAAACATGTCAATGAGAAATTTATATTTTGTTTGTGTATGTTAGCCACATTCATGATGAAAAAATAGGCTATAATATCATCCCAAAATCCCTCGGGATCGAAGCCTCAGGCTATGCCGCAGGGCATGGCTAAGTTAATCAATAGATGGCGCTGTAGCCGAGTACATCGCGGTATGGTTTTGTATTCATCATCAATAGATTTCTAGTTGCATAGACCATATCAATAGATGGCGTTGTAGCCAAATACATCTCGGTATGGTTTAGCTCTCTGTAGATTATATAAGGGCTTTTGTGTTTGTACTGAAAATATAACGATAATAATAAAAGAAACGATAACGAGAAATAAGAAGAAACGATTCTCGTTTATTTATGGTCTTTATAACAATTAACAACTTTTATAATTGATAATTATTTTAATACGATTCCATCTAGCTAGCTAGAGTACATTCATTATTTATTATACTAGATTCCATCTATCTAATTGGAACGCGTGTTGCATTACTTTACTTGCATTCATATTGAAAAAAATATTAAAGAAGTAGATTTTGTTAGGTTTTGTAGCAAGCATACCTAGTTTAGTTAGGACTAAGGAATAGGGTGTTTAGGAATATCTTATTATACTGAATTAGTGATTAATTACATTCTCTTTGATATCGATAAAATATTATTAAAATTGGTAGCTTCTTGTATTGGTGTTCGGATTGAACCTTCTGCGTCTGAGTTTGATGGTTTACGCGGTAAAGGCAAGATCGAGCGACGTATGCTACCTCTAATTTTATGCTGGGCGGTGACTGTGCATAAATTGCAAGGTACAACTTTAGACCGGGCAGTTGTCGATTTGAGCAGTCACCTATTTGCTAAAGGTCAAGCTTACGTGGCTTTAAGCAGAGTTCGATCTCTCGCAGGGCTTGCTGTCAGTTGTCTTGACCCTAAAAAAATCTTATTTAAACCACACGATGAAAATTCTTTTAAAGAATTAGACCGTCTACGTAATTTGTAAGGAGAATATAACTAAAAAGACGTAAATAAAAAACAACTAAATTTAAAAAAAATAAAAACCCGCCTGCCTAAAAAAAGACAAGTCAACAGAAAAATAAAATAGAAAAACTAAAAAACCCACATGCATCAAAAAACAAGTCAACTGAAAAGATGGAAACAAGATAATATATAAAGGCAAACTTAAAAAATATTGATGGTAGTGTTTAGATTAAAGGCAAACTTAAAACATATTGATGGTAGTGTTTAGAACTTTTGTTCAACATAATAACATGCAGTCGGAGGCATAGAATTGAATGATAAGTAAAATCATTCATAATGTCACACGGTGTGACACGCGGCCTCCTTAAACGCGCCGTCGACGTTGACGCGACGGTTAAACGGCGCGGAGACAGTAAACAACGTATGATTATACAACAGCCCCGTAAGTGATTTAAAAGCTTTCATAATCGAATGTTGTTCGGACACCGCTTGGCAGCGCGCCAACGCCAACGCTCGCCATACACGGCCAACAGTTGGCCAAGCCTTTGTCAATTTCCTAATTGGATGTAAATGTGAGACCTACAAGGGATTGATGGCTCGAAGTTGGCCGGTGGCTGGTTTATTACGGATCGTTGTTATTGTAGCAAGTAATATGACGTGTAACAACTTTATAGCGTGTCGGTACTTCTAGTTTAGTGGCCGTAAAGTGTGTATCTACGAAGTGCGTATTACGGAAGAATATCAAATATTTAATCAAACTAACATTTTACATATTATCTTTGTGAATTCAAGGTGTCATTTCTTTTTTATGTTAATGACAGACAAAACGAATGTCACGCACCTACTTTATAAAATTTATAAAACTTATAGTTAGGTGTAATACCACAGCCACATTCACTTAAGGCGAGGCCAATTCACGAAATTTACTCTTTCACTATGTCTTTAGAATAAGGTTGAATATTGCATAACTTTAATTGACGCTTCGTCAGAAATTTGACGAATTTTAGTACAATTTTATTGATTTCTGAAATACTGGATCATTTATTAAAAATGTACTCGGTTATTGTGTTAGATCGATAAAAAAAGCTATCCTTTTTGCATAAAAAATCATATCACTGTCGTTGAAAATTACGAAATCTGACGATTTGAAATTTAGTTTTATAAGTTTTTATGGTGTTATTCAGGATTTTTTTACAGAGTTACCAAGCCATTTTTCAATATTCTGTTCGGTTAATTTGCTTCTTTGTTTCTTTTTCAGTCTACAGTATTTTTTGTGAAGTAGAATTTTACATCAGTTCTTCACATTGGAAGTTCAAAAATCAGACTTTTCATCAGATCGTGAACTGGCCTCGCCTTAATTATTTTTAAAAAAAGTGGATCACCAAACATTTTAATATTTTGTGACATGTTGCTTCGTCGTTAATTTTTCTACCTTCAATATGTAACATTGTTGCAAGAAATAAAAATCTTATCGTGAAACCCTACATCTTCGTATGTACTTAAAGCACAAATTACGCAGAAACTCGATATTCCCTCCCACAAAAACAGGAACAAACGTCTTCGGTGCGTATTATATTAATATTTGCTTTCGATTTTCCTGGAAGTTGAATTATTGCTTTATTACGATAACAATAAGTGGTACTTTACCTATAAAACAAAAACGATATTTTCTGAAAGACATAATCACTATTGAACTTTTAGATTTTAGGCATTCACAATGCTATTTTTATATAAAGATAATTGAAATAATATTAGAAAAAATTGACTCACCCGTAGCAATCCCGTCTGAGCTGCTACGGGTGAGTCGATTTTTTCTAGTATTTTTTTCAATTATTTATATTAATTATCTAGACATAATCACTTTTCGAAATGGTAGTTTTGTTTACTTGTAAACTTGTAAAGCAATTAAAGTTTGCTGTAGCCAAGATGTCAAGTTGGTTCAATCCAAGATGTCAAGCTGCCTCGAAGCTTGCAAGTTTGTCTGGCCTTCTGCCAGTAACGCATTAAATGTACCATAATCCGCCATTTTCCGATTTGTAGCAGGCGATAAATTTCAAGAACGACTTAAAAGTTGTTCAGCCAATTTGCTTAATGGATTCATTTAGCCTAGAAATTGTTTAACGTGGCTTGGAGATAAAGAACCGGTGCCGTTGAACAAGTATTAGAACTTAATCGCCTTTGGTTAGATAACTTTTTAAAACTTAGAGAAATGATGTCACTTTGTTTTTAACAATGTTAGGATTGTAATTAAATAACATTCATGGGCGTAGCCACGGTGGGGCAGGGTGGGGCGCTTGCCCCACCCTGGCTCTGACCTGTAAGGTACCTACTTAATATTACCTAAGTAAGAAAATATAAAAATGACGCGGAATTAATGAGATAGGCCCGTAGCAATACAAAATATGCATGGAAAATGCATAGAAAAAAAAATACCAGGGTAAGAACGCGGGTATAGTTTGAGTTACATATTATTTTAGACTGCTGCCCCACCAGAGCCCATGGCTGGCTACGCTCATGATAACATTGGAAAAGTTTATACATCTAAATATCAAATATAAAGACGTGCAAATAAATGCTGTATTGTATCTCGAAATAAATGAATGCTTTTATTTAAAATGTCTATGACTCGATGCTTTAAACAATGGTAGGTGTCTCCTATTCAATCATCACATCAATTATTATCAAAACTGCCCATTATTAAAGGTCGCAGGCCTCTCCCAAGAGACGGTGTTGCCTAATCTCCACGCTTCGCAGGCGGATTGAGACGGCAATGTTGGACCGTGTGTCAATTTTCTGCTCCACGGAGGTGTTACATAACAGAGGTTATCTAACACATTAGTAGAGACTAAGATATAATTATGACTCTCCCCAATGTCTACTCTGCCGGACGCCTGTGGCTTCTATATTAACTAATCGATTGTAACAATTTTGAGAGACTGCAACATAAACAACCCTAAAATTCTACAGGTTCGATTTTCCCATATATAAGTATGCGTGAAATGTTATCCATTTGTTACGTTAAACGTGAATCGCCACAATACAGGGTGGATGATGACGAGTCTGGCGAGGAGCCAGCCGGCACCACCTTCCCAATTGGGAGGAATTTGTTTAGGGAAAATGGTCGGTAAACGACGGCAAATGCAACGTTTGCCGCTAATGTCGTATGAGATGGGAAGAAAATTGCTTGGAGACAAATATTTGTATAACGCCTTGAGCGTTTTTAGGGTTCAGTGAACTTTAAAGATCACTCGTTGTCATGCTATATGACCCGTTTTATTAGGGTTTCCAGTTAAAATTATTATCAAATACTAGCTACCTATACGGTCTCTTAAACAGTTGTTATAAAGTGAAGCTTCTAAATAAAAGCTTTAAAAATACACGGAGCTACTCGTACTCATTTATATCGGTCGTTACAACGGGAATTCCTTGTTCTAGAATTCTTGATCGAAGGTTCTAGCACATAAAAAGTACTAACATATTAATGGAACTGTTTTAGGACATCAATTTATTAGGAATTCTGAGCAAACTGACCATCCATCAAATGGCTCTTAGGCATCGAGGACCCAAGCAAATATCCGTAGGCCTTGAAAAATTGATTAATGAGAGCTAAAAGCTAAAAAGCTATTTTAATAATATAAATAACAGTGAATATTTTTTTTGCCATTAAGGTATATTCTGTACAGATAAATTAATTTAAGTTAATGTTGTTATATTTTTACGTTTCTTATTAACACACTTGATGAGAGTAATATTTAAAATTAAAATTCAGATAGGTAGTGTAACAAAACTTTGTATTATATGTAATAATAAAAGATTTTTATTTGTGAAGAGTAAAAGCATACCTTTTATTACTTAATTTATTTAATATGTCGTTTGTTCTTCAAGAATAACAATAAAGCATAATTTAAGTTTTCAGTGGAGTGATTTGATACGAATTATTTTTTTTATTAACTATTATCTAAATAAATAATAAAATCTAAAATCTTAATCTTCTTATAAGGCCGACTGTACATAAAAATTCTTCACCAAATGAAGCGTGGGCTGATTTTCAATTAATTTTTTGTCGATGTTTCTTCTGCATTCTTTTATAATAACTGTCCTCCCACATTTTAGCTTAACCAATCACTCAAAGAGTGAAAGATTGATGGGGTTTTCATTTTTTGTCCATAATAATAATATGTACAATACAATGTACGCATTGTTACTATAAGTAAAATTAGATGAAAGCCTTCACATGAATACAGATTGAAAATTACGAGACAAAGAAAAAAAAAATGTTTACAAATACCTAGCTTTAGTCCTTTTGTTTCAGCCTAGAGTATAACAAATTCAATTAGTTTTATGGCTTCTTTCTTTTTTTTAATTATTTTACCCACACAGATTTTTAAGGATTTTACTAATGGATAAATGAGGCCTTTTTAGAAACATCTTTGTTACAGCACATTAGTAAAAAGGTTACATCCACAAAAAATGGGCACCGAACATTTTCTTTTACGTTTTCATAAATTGTTAGGATGAGATTTTAGAACCTGTTTTATATTTATCTTTTTTATTTGGAATAATAAACAGTGATAAAAAAACATTGTAACTTGTGACTTAAATATTTTGTAAAGTTATATCTCATTATTAAACATGATTTTAAATATTCGGCCATTGCTTGTAAGGCTGAAAATTGGGCTAAAAGGATATTTTTCATAAATTGGTGAATTTTCAGCTCTGTAACGTCAGGTCCCAGCTTGTATGAGGGGGGGACTCGGGTACTTCCTTTGCTTATTGCGAAGCCCACACCATCATCCAGGGGTTAATTGTGTGATACATATAACTTACTCACTAATATTGTGATATAAGCTAACAAGCTAGCAAAAGGAAAGTAAAACATTTTAAGAGTTTGTTCTAAAACTTAAACTTAAAAAAAGAAAAATATGTATAATGATAGTAGAATACAATATTTATTAGATTACATTTTTAACTTTATAAGGTAACATTAAATAATATAATTACTAGAAAAAAAATCGACTTCAACCAGGGGGTCAAGTCTGCTAATGTTAACGTCAAAGTCGTGGTTCAATGGTGTTTGAATGGTAATGCTTTTGACACAGTTCTTGTTTCTTAAACCCAAAATCGAGACACAATGTGCATCCGTTTGGGTTTAAGAAACGCAATGTGTTTCGGTTTTGGGCTTAAGAAACAAAGGACTGTGTCAAAAAGCATTACCATTCAAACACCATTGAACCACGACTTTGACGTTAACATTAGCAGACTTGACCCGATCATTTTCTCGATGGGATACGAACCCGCTATCTACCAAATGAGTAACCGAGTCACTAGTAGGATCATCGAAATCTTTCTAGGACATTCCATTCATTCGCTGCAAGCTAGCGTGATTTCATCAATGTGAGGACTTACCGTCAACATTCGATTGAAATAGCAATCCATATGTTTGACAAATTCAAAAATAGCATTGTGAATACTAATACCTCAAATTTAAATAAATTCTCACTCGCCAATTATTAATCAATCTTAATTTATAGGTTTTCTAAAAAAAAATCTTATGCTTTCATTTACTACGCCATAAAAACTCAAAGACCTTTAAATATATATGTGTATCGAGGTAAGATCACGATTACCAAATAAATTGGATTTTTTGAGTATGCACAACTCTGTATAAATTTGCAGAGCGTTCATAGATGCAATGATATTACAAAAATGTTTGCTTAACACCACGCAAACGAGAGCAGTAAATATTTATTAAAACTAACACTCTAGGGAAATTTCAAGGATTGAATTAAGAATAAACTAAAAGGAGATTTTCAACAGCATTAAAATTGAGGTGATTTTATTTTTTAATAAATAAGATTTTGTGCTTATTTTATGCGCTAAACTCTCTCAGTACCTACTCTCGAAGCATCACGACTGCAATTGTTTGCTTTCTTGCGACGTGTTTACATATTTTGATAGTCTGATACTTCAATAAAACCGCGCTTGTATCCGTTAAAAGTGTTTTATTTCATGTCTAGTGAGCGCGTAGTGAGCGCGACTTAAAAACGATACCAAACTTTTAAGACCATCTTAAATTATAAAACGATAACTACAAAACTTACATTAATTATCGCCAACCCTCCCAGCGCAGTGACGTCATTTATTTTCACTCTAATTTCCTCCAACAATCTGCGACCGTTTTCA
Source organism: Agriphila straminella (assembly GCA_950108535.1). Taxonomy (NCBI): domain Eukaryota; kingdom Metazoa; phylum Arthropoda; class Insecta; order Lepidoptera; family Crambidae; genus Agriphila; species Agriphila straminella. The sequence continues at coordinate 2,564,674 of OX467306.1, read as the reverse complement.
TAATAATTCATCAAACTAAATCCCTTATATAAAAGCGATTATAATTTATTTCGGTTCCATAATATTTTATTAAGTAATCCTTTATATAAAAGCGAAGAGGCACTTTTCCAAATCCTGAACTGTGCGGCGTATTAGCAACGTTTTGTTAATAACTTTTGGTGATGACGTGCTTGGGGTTCGAATGAGGAGATTAAACACCTATTACCCGTTTTGGAATGTAAGTAAAGCTCATTTATCCAATATCTTTATGCTTACTTTGTTCGTTCATTTGTTTTTTACAACGCTGACTATCATTAGCCTATATTTAAGATTTATGGTTTCTAATTAATCATACGCCACTTGTTTGGATTTTAGTAACGTCACATCTGTTTTGAGCTACAAATGTAAATAGACACTTGTAGCTCTAAACAGAAGCAGAGATATTAACTTAGAGTTTTCTTACCTTTGTGGATTATTCATATTATGTTGGATTTAGGATTTTTTACTTTTTCTTAGAAAATACTGAATGAGTGGATTTGCTAATTTAATATGTCGAATTCGGCTGTATCTTTTTAATGAGGAAATCCTACAACGACACATCATGTCACGAAAAGGTCTCGTACATTTATAAATAATACGTATTTAAATTATTCCAACCGTTAAAATTCCTTTATAAATAAATTAATCCCCAAAACATAAGGTCTGAAATTATAAAAAAATGCAATTTAATGGCAATCATGAAAAGCTGCTGTACAAAACTCTAGGAAAATAAATTAAAACCCACAGACATATACCTATGTCGCTTCGGGCGGGAAAAGCACCGGGATATTGTTTTCAGCATTTTTTGTATTATTAATTACTTTCTACCTAACCTTTTATGTTTCTTTGAAAAACAAATTTTAATTAAAACACAATTAAAAAACGCTAATCAATATCAACAGTTGTTTTTAAACAGTTAAAAATATGATAAACCTCCTTTTAACTTTGTTTATACTATCAAAATAAATAAGTACTTAGTAAGTATATGTCTCTTTCTAAAGGTTCCACTTGAAAAACTGATGACATTACATTAATATCATGAAAGTGCGATCCATATCTTCCGCAAATCTTTTTAAAAAGTTGGAGGGAAAACCTTTTTGCATTTTTAATCTCGTGACCGTAATTTAGGTGGCTGTACAAAAATAAATCACTTTGCCACCGGCAAAGTTGCTTTGTTCTTTTGAATAACCTTTTTTATAGTTATTCAAAAATGACTGTGTGGTTCGAGCTGACTTGCAAGTCTACTCTGAAAAATTAACATTAGAAACGGACGAAAATTCCATATTTTTAACGTCTTGAAAATGGAATTTAAACTACGATCATTGTCCGAGAATTGCAATTCAAATTACAAATGAGACACCCAGTGTGTCATTTGTTTATCTTAGCTATATAGGTCTTGATCTCCCAAACCATTCCAAATCTCAGGTACCTATAGACATAGAAATAAGGATTATTCTCGCCCACCACCATGTTACCTTTGACCATAAATCTCACCTATTATACATGAGTACGTCTGGTTTCCAAAGCTTGTTCGGTGTTATCCTGAGGTCCTTCACGCCGCCATACTCGCTATCGTTCCACCTGAGGTTGTAGTCGTTCCATTCCTGTCACACACATACAATTAGTCAAGGAGGGCAATAGTAACCGCATAACAATTTGTGCTTTTAAGGCCGTTTTCAAATTTAATTAAACGTTACGTTTTGGAAGCAATGGTGTTGCCACAGATTTGCAACATTGAAAATTGTTAAAAAGATCTTTTAAATTTTTTTATCTCACAACGGGGTAACGAAAAAGGGAAGTGCTCTTCGTTCCTATCTTTAAATGCCGAGACACAAAATCGCAAACACAAATTTAGCTTAAATCGTGAATTAATAAATATAGAAATCAAAACATCAGCATCTTTCACTAGTCCTTTTTGACCAGAAACGCGATTATTTTTCAAAACATCGAACTTAATATAAAATTTCACAGCATCTTTATTATACTGCAGCTCTTCAAACGATATAAACACTTTATTGACATCAATTTATCAACAGATAAGCATAATTAATGAAACAGGTTGACAATCGCAATGACTTAAAAAGCAACATCCATCACATAAATGTAATGACGTAGACACTTTGTCAGCAAAACAATTCGTGTAGCCCCTTCATGCGACGTCGCATCTGTGTAGCGATAATACGGTACTAAATGTAATATCTTTTGTCATAATTCCATGTGCCCCTTATAACACTTTAGGGTTAATGAGACTCGTGAATTAAGTAAAGATGGGGGCGAGGGAGACCAACCTACTGAATTCTGTATAAGTATCTGATCGTAAAATAATAATATAAAAGCTCTTTCACACAATACCTTCACGAAGATAAGGTTAGATAATCTAACGGAAACTGAGAAACACTTTTTCTGCACTAAAGTGTAATCAAACATTAAAACTACGCATCTTCAAGTAGAAAACGGCCTTATCAGTGTTAAATAAGTGTATAATAAATAAATAGGAGTTACCAAAACTGAAGCATAGTGTAAAATCAATAACGCTGTTGACAACTCAATTAAAACATTAGAATATTGTTTGCGATATTGTGAACCTTAGTGCTCTAGTTTTAAGATCCAAAATGTCGCGGAATTCACACTGGCTATGTGAGAAAGTAAATAGGGTTCAGATAACAGAAACAAAGACAAGTTCCCAAGTTTGGGTCCTCCCCTAATATTACAGAAGTTTCTCAGAAACTAAGCACCAATATCTCGTGTTTGTGGATATATTGTAGGCCCTGGAGCATACTGTAGGACATGTCACATCTTGGACAGACTGAACCAAAACATGTTGGGAAATTGATAAAAGTATTGTTAGACCCGAGTTCACCAACTACTGTAACAACCAATGAATTTTTAACCAACTGTTAATGTCATTTTTTCCATACGTCAAAAAGAAACGGTTGAAACTTAATCAGCTGTTTAAATGTTGATGAACTTCAGCCTTATTGTATTTGTGTATCATATTATGGTTGGAATTTTTGACACTGTCTGCTACAAAAAGCAAATATATGTTGACGCAATATCAAAGTGAAGTTTATATTTAATTTTATGGTTTCAAATTCAAAACTATTCTTTAATTAAAGAATAGTTATAATTAAAGAATAATTATTCATACCTGACTAGGTTTTTTATGTGAAACTGGATTGGATAGGTAAATATTTTAGTAAAAAAACTGAATCACAATAATATCTTTAAGATTTTGAATAGCTACACCTACAGTATGTTCCAGGCTTTACATCGTAGGTGTGAGCCAGTATGACATGAAGAGTGAACAGGCCAGCTGTGTCTCTTGAGTAGTCTGTCTCTTTCTCTCCTGAAGGATTGATTGTCACCGCTCGTAATGAAGTGACAAAAGCCTGATACATGAATGCGACCGATTGAAATTCTAAGACTCGTGTGCCAACATTTATTTGTGATGCTCTGTTTAATGAACGAATGCGTAATGAAGGACTGCGCCTGATGTAATATTGATGTTTGTATGTAATCTTTCCGAAAGTAAAGTTTAATTTGTATGATTTGAGGGAACTACTTTAACTTTTCTTTGTCAATAAAGTAAATATTTTCACTAGGTAGACTGGTAATTGAGCATCTCAGAAGATAAAAAACCTAATTCGATTAACAAAGATCTTTAATTCAACTTTTATCCCAATGATGTATGATATTCATTATATTATGTTCAATAGAAAACAACTCAAAGTTTTCCAAGTTTAGGTGAATGCAATACGCACTGTAACTATCTTCTAATGTTATGTAATAATACTTAAGGATAAGTACGTAATAAGTTTTGAATGCGATTATAATATTGGCACACGATAATTAGATTCAATTCATAACAATCAACAACAATATATATATATAGTAATCCTTCAAGAGAGAATTTGACAGTTACACTGAAATTTAAGGTTTATAAACTTTCCAATGCAAAGAACAGGGTTTCGAACCCAGACTCTCTCATAATAAACTTGAAAAATTTAACTTTGGTACCGAATAATTAATCACAAAGGCTATCAGTATTTTAAACTGAACCATTTTTTTGTTAATCCAATATTCTAAAAATAATCCCTCTTGTGGTTTTAGTAAGATTGATGGATCCATTAAAAGCCATTGTGTTTAATTATAAAACACAAGTTATATAATAATGCACGTCACATTTATTAAATTAGAATAAATGATAGTTAAGTATATCAAAAATAGCACATTACAACAAGGTTGAATCCCAAACAGTCACATAATACACATCTACGATGAAAGGACAAAACTAAGCTCATAGAATAGTACGAACCATAAATAGAATAGATTATGAAGCGAATAAAATGTGATCATGCACTAAAAGACATTTAAAAGGTTTTCACCAAATTTACTATTTTTTTATAGTAATGCTGCTTTTTACTCGGCGAAAACCCTATAAACGTAGTTATTTCATCATAATATAATACTCATGCACACAGGGACATATATTTAATGTGTCAACAATAATAATGAATATGTAGGTAATATACAAATGGCGTATGGACGAACTCAGCTGAAGCTTTTTCATCACCGCAGGGATTTATTAATCAAAACGCTCCTTAAAATGGGCATTCTTCTTTTTTACAACAAGACCAGGATTCTCGGGGTACTACCATATCCGTAACTAAGCTGCCGTATTGGTAAATGCTAAGTAATTATCTTTTAATTCGCTTAACAAACATACCTTTAGTGCTGGAAAGAAAAATTAATAATATCAACTCATTCAAGGGATCCCAAGACAAGGCAACACACAGTTCAATTACAGCCAACATGAAAAGTATGTGCATTAAGCCCCTTTCTTTAAATTCTTATTTTAATTAAAAAATAAAAGAAAGTAATATACAATGAATACCGGAAACTTAAAGTGAAATAAAACAAAACTTTTATGATGATTTTACTAGATAGATCAATGAAATTGTTTCTTCACAATTTGTCTACAATCCGAAAAAAAATTCAGAATGTTTCACCTATTGTTATTAAAAAGAAAAGCTTCATAAATAATGATTAAAATAATGTAAAAACTCTTTTTTACGAGCTCTTTTTAATGTAGAATTGTTGGATTCATGTCCGCAGGCAAACTAAGCAAATTATGGCTGGCCCTGGAGCTCCCCACGACCTTTCCAAAAGAATTACTTCACATTCCGTGGCCATGCAGAGTCAAAAATTTCTACATTCCTTTCGTAGCCAAACAAAACAAAATGTACAGCGGATTTCCAGGTAGTGCATTATCAATGTACAGTGTACATAAACACTTTCGAGCAACGTCGGTGCATACAAGTCACATACAGTTTCCATTCAATATGGTACTTTCAATTGACCATACTTTTGTTAAGGAACCCTGTGCTAAATTTCAAAACAATCTCAGTACAGCCGACAGCGCGGCAAACAGTTAGTTGTGTTTAAATTGTTAGTTAGTATATCGCATCGATTAATGTCAACCATTAGTACATATTGTTAAAGACATTGCGGCGTACACGGCAGTTGTAATTCCCATCAATGTTTACACAGTTCGCGTTCGTGAAGATATGCCTACATATTCCCACGCAATTATAATGTAACTTACCTGAGATTATTGTGTACGTTGGGATCGAGGTATACCCATCTGTACAGTTCAACTACAGTCGAGTCTGAAGGAGATACTAAGCTAACGGATGACAGATCGTGATGGATGCATGACAGGGTCTATGGCTATCTACAGTACCAGCTGTGAGGCAGCCCGATTACATATCAGGAAGATCTATACAACTCTCATAACATGACAGAAAAATCAAAAACTGCCGCATACTCCACAACGCTATGCAATTTTCAAACATAACAGTCAGAGTAGAAAAGAACATAACCGGACAGACAAAGAAAAAGATGGAAGGATACAACTGAAAACGGGAAAGTAAATAGTAGAAAATCAAACAAAACATTAGAAGTTTTATCAAGTGTTAATTTATGTTCGCCATTTTAATCACACTTACCAATGACAGCCATATATTGGTTATAAGTAGCTGATTCTTCTCGTCCTATTGGGTTAGACGATGTCAACAAAAACAGAAAGAAAGGGCGCAGTCAGTATTCGTCTAACACGTGATGGATAGCTGGACACACATGACGGGGCGGGGCGGCGCGCGCGCTGCATGCGCGGAGCGGGGCGCGCCGCCCACACTATGTTATGCGATGTACGACAAGTTAACACTGACTCTCCATGCGACAGATCTGCCGCGGCGGCATGACGCGCGCGACACACCGCGCCCACCTCCGTGCCAGTGCCATTGCTCACGCGTCGCGCAACCGACGACACTTTGCAATGCAGAAATCAGAACCCCGCATTCGTTGGAAGCTTATGAATGAAAAGATTGCAAGAAGCACGAAGGCGGAGATGAAAGTCTGGACTGCACGTCTCGCTGAATGCCCGACGCGTCAAAGTGCGTACTGTGCTCGGTGATACAAGTGGGTCTCGACAGGTCGAGGCCCGAGCGCGGGGGCGGGGCGGCGAATGCGCCATGCCCGGCTCCTACCACTTACCAAATTGAGCCAGACGTTCGTGGTCAGGATTTGATTTTTCTCATCCTTATTTCGATAAATGAACGCGCGGCGACGCAAGAAAGGAACGAAAAAACATAATGAACATCAGAACGTGAAGTGACACTCGAACTTCATCGGAGCACTGAGCCCTTGAGAGCATCCGTAAAGCTACTGCCACACAGATTTAACGCTAAGGCTTCGTGGGGATCGAACCCAACTTTGAATTAACGTTAAATGTTTGTAGGCCCTAAGGAAATTATAAAAAAGGTTGTAAAACATTTTCATTCTGTTAATGCATAGAATTGTAGCCGTGAAACCACAAAGTGATTTTAATCTCTCGCCCGGATAATTTCACTGACGAAGCAATAATCCGTTTTATAGCGAAATGTCGTTAAGAGGAAGCAATTAAACAGACATTTGAGCGAACAGCAGAGCTTTTGCGATGACTAATGTATTTTATGATTGTTAGGAAGTTGTTACACTGCAATGTTACTCCATAGTGAAGCACTATTGTTTCTATTGTTTGGGTTTGGAATTGTGGCCAATTAAGAGCTTTAACAAATAATGATTTCGAACTTAAATAATAAGCATAAATCATAATGTACTTATATTTAACATAATAAGCTTGAAGAGTTTTTTGAGTTTAGTTTAAATACTTGTATCTTTTATGGGTAATATTAAATTCTTCTTAATTCAACTCTTTATTATTCATCACGTTGCAATATCTCGCTGGAACAATTTTGATTGCCGCCCAAATTAATCCGAGTTGAAACAGACGCTACTCACTACAATAATTTCTGTATTTCAGTATTTTCCGTCCAAATAATTGGCTTCCGGATGGCATATTATCTGGCTTACTCGTAAAGCTTTTTTTACCACGCTCAACAGAGCTTGTTGGCAGCCAATCACCACAACCACTTGGAGTATTATACTCGTAATATTTATTGTTAATGAAAGCCTCATTTGAACACACTGGTACAGTTTTTATAATACAGTGTATTGACATGACGAGCATTGCGCGGTAAAGCTAGGGTTTCCTAGGATGACGGTGCCGTCATATTACGGCCGTAATTTAGCGGCCTAGAACGTTGTCTATGAAAACAATACGGGCGGCGCGCCATATTGTTTACATAGACAACGTTCTACGCCGCTAAATTACGGCCGTAGTATGACGGCACCGTCATCCAAGGAAACTTTGGCTCACGAGCGTCACGAGGCAAACGCTTCCCCTCATAGCGAGGCAATGACTCACGAGCCAACCTCGCGATATGTATACACTGCATAAGAATCCGTCACAACAGGATACTTAATTATTATTTACTTACACCATTCTGTTATTTGTAACACTTGTTTGATTTGTTTCAAATTCCTTTAATTTTAAGAATGTTATTTACTAATAACATTGGAATATTGAAAAGACTGGAATACTAGTTCCATTCTTCCCAAGGGAATACTTTACGTTTTTCAATTATAACTCTGACTTCGACTGAAATCGCAATGAATTCAGAACATTATTTTATTTAAAAAATCCCATTTAATTGTCCTATTCCCGTGCACAATGACACAATTGGCAAGTGAAATGTTTTGTTTCGTCTACATCAGCCGAGCTTATTTCCCATGCAAAGCTCGTTGGCAATGCAGTTCGTTAAAGCGATGCAATACGCTACCCATTTGTCCCCTGTCTTCCCACCTGACGCTCCCAATCCGAACGGGATCCATTCTTTCAGCTGCCTTCAACTGATGTCAGTTGGCTTAATGCGATTGAGGTTTCAATTGAATTCGTACTTGTCAGGCATTGAAAAAGTTTATTGATGTGGCTCTAGTTATGGACCTAATTCTAATTATTTGTAAAAATTCTAAATATTATTCGACGAATGCAAAAAACTGTCTCAGATTCTAATTATCCTTTTTTTTAATCATTTAATTAACTATTCTACGACACATAATAAAACTGTAAATTCTAAATGTTTGTGCGGGAATCACGCATAAACTGCTGAATGGATTTTGATTGTATTTTCACAGTTTGGTAGCTTGGGTCCATCTTAATATCCATGCCATATTTCATCAAGTTGGGTGGGTAGATTAAATAAAAAGCTTGAACTCTCCATAGTACTAGGGTTCACACACTAAGGAGATAATTCAAAGTGTATGTCGCGGGCAAAAGGGATACCTGGGGATTTTTCTTCTGTCAACGCGGACAAAGTCGCGGGTGCAAGCTTGTCTTCTAATAAAACTCAATTGCATGCTCTATAGGTACTTATTAAGCCCAACTGCAGACAAAATGCAATTAAATATCACATTTTACAATCTAGTTATTCATCAGCGGTATTTCACGATTGCATTGTAACGTAAACGTCGGTGTCGTCGCTAAAGCTAGGGTTTCCTAGGATGACGGTGCCGTCATATTACGGCCGTAATTTATCGGCGTAGAAAGTTGTCTATGTAAACAATATGGCGCGCCGTATTTTTACATAGAAACGTTCTACGCCGCTAAATTACGGCCGTAATATGACGGCACCGTCATCCTAGAAAACCCTAGCTTAATTGAAATAAACGGTTCAAATTATAAATTAGTGGTATTGCGTGTAACATGCCAATCCAAAGATCCTAGTCATTCTTACGAGTATCTTCATAAGAAGATGAACTTGTTATTCTTACCATTTAAATAAACCTAACCAGGGTACTTCTATTCATTAAAAAGATAAAATATTTGTTTGTTTATTTAAGTAATTGAATAATAGAAATTAACTTAAAGTTAATTATATTTTATCATGCTCCTTTTGATATAATGTAATTAAGCAAGGCCAAATAAGTTAATTAGTTAGGTGGGTACTTGGAATTTTGTCATTTAAATAATTAGAAGTTTTAGGTTGTTGACATGAGTTTAATCTCAATTCACGAGGTTTCGAGTGTAGTTCACATTAATTTACAGAGAAATTAAATTTTCCTAGTATTGCTAAACGAGACTAAAAGTTAAGGAAAGCTTGAAATCGTTATTCCCAACCTGAAAGACTTGACTCACGAACAAGATTTTATAACTTACACAAAATGCCCTTTTCATACCCTTTCCGATCAGCTTTTTTACTCATTTCTCTCTCTTATCGTCCGAGATATATTTTTAAGATTCAGTCGGGGAGTCGGTAATCGAAAAATTCGATAAAATATAGAGTTCTCGCTTACGTGCATCGTAAAGAGTGATGAAGTGGTCGTATTTCAGGGGGGACATGCCATTGGGTTTTACGCGACTGAAAATGTAGACAGATTTAGTGTCTCGAGACACTCCTGTATTCATTGTATAAACATGTTTCTGTCTGAAAAGTATGTTGACCTTTAAAGCTTTTATGTTGCACTATGTTTATTACTTAGAGTTGTATAGAAGTGCTTTTTCGATCAACCCAACCTTTATTATATAAAAATAAAGATACTTTTAAGAAAAAAATATTATCGCGTATTTTTGTAGGTACATCAAATCTTACTATTATTTCTAATTCTTTGGTAGGTGGTAGGGCTTATTTCAAGTCCGCCTGGCTAGCTACCGCCATCTTACCTAAGTCTGACGACATAACAACAATTTAGAAAATTGTTGTGTACCGGCAGTTAAAGGTAATAGCCAGTTCCTCAGTGATGCGGAATCCGGGAGTAGTGCGCTTCCTCTTTCGGCCTTAGCGAAGTAATATCCCGTTGTTTTTTATAAAGTTTTTTATTCTTATTCTATTCTTATTCTTGTGCATAAAAAAAATTGCTAAAACATCTATAATTTCAAAAATCAATTTTGTAAATGCTGTATCAATTCTCAATCTTCTAACACAATTTTCTGTTATTTGTATGTAAAATCATTTGAGTAAACACTTACAAATACGTCGCCTCTCAATGCCCCTATAAATTACAGGTAGCCCAAGTTAATCATATTATTGTTACAATGTTTACAGTACCCATAAACCTGTTCTGGCTGCCTGCCAACCTACCGCGTTAATCCTGAAGTTCGGTACTAACCTGCCGTTGTCACCGGTTACGACTGCCTGTGAATAGTTACAAACCTCGCGAATAGTTACAAATCCCGCAAATAGTTGATAGTACTGTTGATAATAGCTTGGAATCGCGCGGGAAAATCAAGTGGCGATTTTATTTCGATCTATTTGTGACTACGCCACAGACTGAACAACAATACTACAGCGTAGTAGTAAATTCTCGTAGTAATGTCATATATTAAAAGATTTTTAATGTTTTTGCGAATGCTACATAAGACATCAGGGGGCCAATTCTAGCGCACTGCGACATTTCTCGAATTCAAAATTATCTGTAATCACAAATCTCTATTAAAAATGTCACTAAAATCTCAATTGCAGCCAAAAAACTTATTCTCAGCGATTTTCGACATAACAAGTCGAAAGTCTTTGCAATATCTACGATTTCTTGACTTTTTCGAGATATCTCACATTTGACACTATGTCAGGCGCCCGAGAATCACCTCCCAGCAAAAGTAATAAAAACAAGACAGACTTAAAAATGACTGACACTAAAATGACTTAAGAAAATGGAATGAAACCCTAATCTACTCATCTAAAAACGTTAGTTCCGTAAAAGTGTTAAATTTAAATAATAATGTCATAAAAACGCATCATATTAAAAAAACCATGAGTATGTACTCGTACTTTGTTGAAAAGCAAAGTTAGCTGAGCGAGACGGGTTCCGTCAAAGCGACTCGCAGAATTATCCATTTCAATAATTGGAGCGAGCGCTCGCGTACCACGTTGAATCTATGAATTAATTAAAACTTCAGATTTTCCCTCGCCTCAAAAAACTACCTGCATTTAACTGTTTCGTTAAAGTTTCGGACGTGTGAGGTTAGGATACTTTTTGAAGTCTTTGTTTATGCTTCAATAGAGGCTAGATGATTCAGAATTAAAAGTGTCTTATAGGATTTTAGGAACAACAGTATTTGTGTTAAGGTCTTTGGTATCTACAATTCAGATATAACACAATAAGTACTACTTATACATAACAGCCTTAGTTTTTGGGTAAACATGCAGTTCAGTTTTCATCAAAGTTAAAATTTCAACAGGTTCTCTTTCACTAAGAATAAGTGATTAATTTAATTTTATCCCAAGCTGAAGCGTAACATGACACCAGATATTAGTCACAATCAAGTATTAGGTGTTTAATTTCTGATTTTAGCGACCAATCAAATACCAAAGTGTCAGTCCAAGCATTGTTAGGCAGCGCCAGCATAACGCTCGCCTAATTAAACAGAACCAGTAGAATTTGATCACTACCACGTTTACGCGACACACTAATGGTACCTGTTCGGATTTATTAATTAAATAAACAAGAATTCTAGAACGTTTCACTTTTATTAAACGATAAGCCTAGCAAAAATACACAGAGAAAAAAAAGGAAGCTACAATGACAAGTTATAGCGGGAGTTTTTTTTTTTTTTTTTAATCTAGACAATGGTAACGTAATGCATACAGCCAAGCAATATGAAATTTATATATCCAATACTCCAACCGATGAAGCATTTAGCAAGGGGAAAGAGAAAATTATTACCATACATACTAGAAACCGCCCGCGACTTCGTCTGCGTGGACAGTTATTCTTCTATTCCTTGGGAACAGTACTTTTTTAGGATCAGTTTTAATCATAAATAATAATTAATTCCATTGAAAATAAATAAAATAAAAATAAAAAACCCTCAAATTCTTATTAGACCTAAAAGCACCCTCACAAGTATCATAACAATATTTCCCACTATACCCGCGAGAACACGCGATGCACTCGCGTCGCGCCTCGGGCCGTTCCTTACGCCCGCGTCCCATTTTGTTCTATTTTCAAAACTTTTATTCCATCCCCCCCCCCTTCCCCACTTATGTTCCACTTACTGAATTCCGCGATGCAAACTCTGTTAAAAATTCTCGAACAAGTCTGATGCTCAATTTTTTATCGCCTCCAGTATCGAAACGTCGAAACGTATCGCGGTTTTCAGTGCATCGTACAGGCTATCCCAGACAATTTTCAGTACTGTAGCAGTCCAAAGAGTTCCTTGATTACTGTAGCGTTTTCAGTACGACAAGCCATTCCACCGGTGGAGGAGGACATATGTGAATTTTATTAGCGAATCGATTCGTAAAGATATCGCCGATGGTTGACCTTTTGTCTAAAACACACTGACTTTTTATTTAATGGTCTTTTAGTAAGTATTGTAGTTCTCGTGTGTACGTGCGGAACGCAAACATTTTCGGATGGCGCGTGATGTGGTTTAATTTGAAATAACGGGGACCGTGATAACTCAATTGGGGTAGTATTTTCCTATGATGTCTAAGCCCTTGTAGTGTTAGCTTTATTTATATTGTTATTTGATTATCTACTGGCCTTGTGTACTTTAATTGTCAATAAACGCTAAGTACTAATGAGTTTGTGTTGTTGTTTTTCTGAAAGGTGTTATTGGCAGAGAAAAGTAAGTTACAGTATGCCATGTTTTCATTGTTTGTCAACTTGATTGTTACAATAATTATCACGCCACGACTGAATTTCACTAGTATTTTTTATAAGATATTTTAAACAGACAACTTTATCCCCTTCCGATTTTACGTATTTATTTCTTTATTCACAAGATATCCAGAAAATACCAAAAGTATCCGTTTTGGCACCGAGTACAGAGAGTAACAGAGCGTATCTTCTTTGTCTCTGAAAGTTTTGGTCACGTCTGACGCTTAAATAATTGCTACCTATCAATGGAACAAAGTATTTTCACTGTTAGGAGAAAGGAATATTATTACCAAATAGATAATAGCTAGATAAAAGCGAATACTCGATATTCGCTGCCTTTCTAACAAAACATGTCAAGATAAAGAGTTTTTGTTTCCACCACAAAGTTGTTTAATGCCACCAATACAAATTTTCAGTAGTACGTACCCTCGTATTTCTATATTAGAAAACAAATTTATTTGTTTTGGGTACATTTCGCCGCGGCGTACGTTTGATCGCGTTCTGGCGTGATGCGGTTTAATTCCCGTTCCAATTTTAGGGTCACCATGCCAGACATCAGGAATCGTCCTGACAATCAGATTTTTTGCAATCTGTCAGGTACAGAGAAAATCTTTAATTGTCTGGTATTTTTAGAATCCCAACAAGAAAGTAAGATACATCATGATATTTTGTTAATTACTAAGGTCAGAAAAAAATATTAAGTAATTAAACTACAACAAAATGAGGAATTGTAGGTAGGTAGGAATAAAAAATGTCAGGGAATTTATAATAAGTCAGGAAATCTCTTTTTTTTTAATATATTTATTTATTATGAAGAAAGAGGATACAATATGAGGTTACAAAATAGTCCCACAAAACCAACTAGTCGGTTTGACTGTGGGATCTTCAGTTTCTTTTGACCTGGTAACCCTGTCCGCAATCCGATTGCGCCGAATCGGAACGTGTCTTTATTTACCGGCGCATTCCGGATATCCGGAACACGGTTTAAAACTTTTATTGGATACAATTTTTTCGATTGATCCGTAACACGAATTATTACGCCGATAACAATCCATTCCCAATTCCAGCTTTTCATAAAATGTGTGAAATTTTTAAACCATGTAAAACATAAATATACCTTTAAAAAAAATGTTAAAAGCTCAATTTATTGAAGCACTTCATGCATTAATGTTTACCCATACATGTTTTCCTGCATGGGTGAAATCTTGAAGCAAATGACTTCCCTCGTCTGTGCGTGTTGGTAACGGCCGTGCGTACTTTTGTAAGTAAAGAAATACATTTTGATTTAAATTATTGTGACGAAACAGTCATCTGGTAGAAAATTAACCTTTCAGTACAATAATCTTATCCCTATAATTTACTTCCTAAGGTTCAATATTGAACGACGAATTGCGTTTGGTTACCGCGATAATTTTTATGTAATAGGCCTGCAGTATGATATGAACATTGTTTTATTTTACCAAAATCATTTTAACCACATTTTAACAAGCTCGCTGTTCGCTCAAAAATAATATCATCAACAAAATATTCTACGGTATTCACATTTAGCATCAATAAATGTACCTTTTATTGCTTTTCCCTTCGTCGCTTATTAATAGAAACACTTAAAACAAACAAAATACACAAAATCCGTTACACGACAACATGAAACCTCGCAAAATGTTGAAACAAGACAGTAAAGTAACAAAAACTTTATGTTCACCAAAAGCACAGCATATGCGACGCCATTTGCAATCTTTCAACTAATTTAAAAGTGTGTAGATGAGCTCGATGGCGAAGTGGTTTAGCGCCTGGACTAGAGAATACGGCAGTTAAGCAACTTTCGGAAGGGTCGGTCATGGGATGGGTGACCAAAAATTTGCTATCTTGAGCTTCTCTGTGCTTCGGAAGGTACGTGAAGCCGTTGGTCCCGGCTGCATTTGCAGTTGTTTACACCCACCAATCCGCATTGGGTTCGTGTTCAAATTTTGTAAGTCTATGGTTATACCCCATCCTCCTTATCCGCCCATAAGGAAGACCTGTGCCCCAGCAGTGGGGACAACAAGAATGGCTGATAGTCAAAAGTGGGTACGATTTATTTGCAATCAAGATTCATGTTAGATGTCGGTAACAGGCCGCCAAATAGAATTCTCTATGTATGAAAGAAAAAACTCAACTGAAACATCTTAAACAGTCAATCGAGTTGTAACGATTAATTAAACGCTACGTCGATGGTGTATAGGAGATATACAATAACAATTGCATAGAAATAATAAAATACAAGTTAATTTATATCATATACTAAATAATATACTAGAAAAAATACGACTCTCACCAGATCAATACTCAGACGGGAATCGAACCCGCGACCTTTGGATATCCGGTCCAATGCTCTGACCGCTGAGCTACCGAGTCACTAGTGACATCGCCGAATTTCTTCTAGTATATCCAACTCTTACGCTGCCAGCCAGCGTTATTCCATCAATGTGAGGAATTCCTCGACATTCAATTGAAATATCTTTCCAGATATTTTGACAACTGATAAAGATGAAATATTAGCCATATAATTTTTAATTTTCAGATTTTTGCATTCACAATGCTATTTTTATACAATACTAAATAATATACTAGAAAAAATACGACTCTCACCAGATCAATACTCAGACGGGAATCGAACCCGCGACCTTTGGATATCCGGTCCAATGCTCTGACCGCTGAGCTACCGAGTCACTAGTGACATCGCCGAATTTCTTCTAGTATATCCAACTCTTACGCTGCCAGCCAGCGTTATTCCATCAATGTGAGGAATTCCTCGACATTCAATTGAAATATCTTTCCAGATATTTTGACAACTGATAAAGATGAATATCTGGAAAGATATTTCAATTGAATGTCGAGGAATTCCTCACATTGATGGAATAACGCTGGCTGGCAGCGTAAGAGTTGGATATACTAGAAGAAATTCGGCGATGTCACTAGTGACTCGGTAGCTCAGCGGTCAGAGCATTGGACCGGATATCCAAAGGTCGCGGGTTCGATTCCCGTCTGAGTATTGATCTGGTGAGAGTCGTATTTTTTCTAGTATATTATTTAGTATTGTATAAAAATAGCATTGT
The DNA here is from genome assembly GCA_950108535.1 of Agriphila straminella. Taxonomy (NCBI): domain Eukaryota; kingdom Metazoa; phylum Arthropoda; class Insecta; order Lepidoptera; family Crambidae; genus Agriphila; species Agriphila straminella. Next base: position 2,548,520 of record OX467306.1, on the reverse strand, counting down.
GAATGCAAAAATCTGAAAATTAAAAATTATATGGCTAATATTTCATCTTTATCAGTTGTCAAAATATCTGGAAAGATATTTCAATTGAATGTCGAGGAATTCCTCACATTGATGGAATAACGCTGGCTGGCAGCGTAAGAGTTGGATATACTAGAAGAAATTCGGCGATGTCACTAGTGACTCGGTAGCTCAGCGGTCAGAGCATTGGACCGGATATCCAAAGGTCGCGGGTTCGATTCCCGTCTGAGTATTGATCTGGTGAGAGTCGTATTTTTTCTAGTATATTATTTAGTATTGTATAAAAATAGCATTGTGAATGCAAAAATCTGAAAATTAAAAATTATATGGCTAATATTTCATCTTTATCAGTTGTCAAAATATCTGGAAAGATATTTCAATTGAATGTCGAGGAATTCCTCACATTGATGGAATAACGCTGGCTGGCAGCGTAAGAGTTGGATATACTAGAAGAAATTCGGCGATGTCACTAGTGACTCGGTAGCTCAGCGGTCAGAGCATTGGACCGGATATCCAAAGGTCGCGGGTTCGATTCCCGTCTGAGTATTGATCTGGTGAGAGTCGTATTTTTTCTAGTATATTATTTAGTATTGTATAAAAATAGCATTGTGAATGCAAAAATCTGAAAATTAAAAATTATATGGCTAATATTTCATCTTTATCAGTTGTCAAAATATCTGGAAAGATATTTCAATTGAATGTCGAGGAATTCCTCACATTGATGGAATAACGCTGGCTGGCAGCGTAAGAGTTGGATATACTAGAAGAAATTCGGCGATGTCACTAGTGACTCGGTAGCTCAGCGGTCAGAGCATTGGACCGGATATCCAAAGGTCGCGGGTTCGATTCCCGTCTGAGTATTGATCTGGTGAGAGTCGTATTTTTTCTAGTATATTATTTAGTATTGTATAAAAATAGCATTGTGAATGCAAAAATCTGAAAATTAAAAATTATATGGCTAATATTTCATCTTTATCAGTTGTCAAAATATCTGGAAAGATATTTCAATTGAATGTCGAGGAATTCCTCACATTGATGGAATAACGCTGGCTGGCAGCGTAAGAGTTGGATATACTAGAAGAAATTCGGCGATGTCACTAGTGACTCGGTAGCTCAGCGGTCAGAGCATTGGACCGGATATCCAAAGGTCGCGGGTTCGATTCCCGTCTGAGTATTGATCTGGTGAGAGTCGTATTTTTTCTAGTATATTATTTAGTATTGTATAAAAATAGCATTGTGAATGCAAAAATCTGAAAATTAAAAATTAATTTATATCTCCAATAATTTATAATTTACACAATGCCACATTAAGGCTGAGTTGCACCATCTTGACTTAACCATAACTTTAACAGATACAATCTGAGCCAGTGATCAAAAGTGGAACTAAGGTGTTTTACATATTGTTGCCTAGGTTACGCCATAGACGAAAGCGACGCTGTCTTCGAGTAAGTAATTGAAATAAATTTCCTTTTGCGCAATTTATCGTTTATTTGTAAGATCACTGAAGCTTCAATGTTTTTCCGTTTACACTCAGTTTTTAGATAAACGAATAAAGTTTTCCTAAATATTATTAAGTCTCTGATTCTTGATATCACAATCGAGTTAATTTCACTAGTCTTATTTTCAACATTTTGCAATTTGTAGGTAAGGTAGGTACATATTAATATTTATATTAAAATACTTTTCACTCAATAAGTATATTGAGTAATACTCAAGTAGTTTAATAAAGCAACAAGCACTGTGTCAAAGTAGAAAGTTCATTATTTTAATTTAATTTATTTCAATTCGATATTCTATTAAAATACCTAGTTAATGCTATGACCATGTGACACAGAGCTTATTGTACAGAAGTTTATCAATGATATTAAATTGCATATTAAATAATTAGTCAGCGCTTGGGTGTTTATATTCGGGGTCGTTTTTAACAAATAAATATAAATACTATTCTCATTAATAAAAGTCAAGCTTAAAAGGGCGTTATATTCAATACTACATTATCTGAGTCAATAATTAACTCATTGAATTATTTAATCACTGACAAAAAGATTTTCAATGAGGACTTTTCAAAATGACAAAAAGCTGTAGGCTCGATAGATGGCGTTGATAAAAATGTATGTCTCAATGTATTTTTTTTTACTAATCTTCGAAGATTACTTATTAGGCAAGCAGATGTAATCTTAAAATGTTTATCTTTGGGCACATGTCAGCCAGCGAGCGCTTACTTTCCTCTTTGGCACAGGCCGTTTATGTTTAAAAGCCAATTTTGAAACATCTCTTTCCATCAACACCATCTAGTGAGGCAAATAGTTACTACCTATTTTTATTTTTTAAATGTCACATTGAGTTTGAAAAGCCCTCATTGTGACCCTCACACAAACGCCGACTTATGACAAGCCTGACAAGTATGACGTGACAACTCACCACGTCAATGATCTGCTGCAGCGTCAAGCCGAACTTGACCTCTAGCGGGTCGCTCTCGTTCGCCACCGGCCGCTCTAGCGTGTTGTACGACGCGAGCAGCGCGTTCAACAGCCGCTTTTCGTGTGGACCTTGCTCCGATACTGTCACAAGAAAAAACTAATTAGCCACAAACTCTCACAAAGATTACAGTGCCGGCACATAACTTGGCAAGACAAAGATGAAACAAAAAAAGCGCAGCTGCTACAAACACTAAACTCAGCGCATTTCTTGCCAAGTTATGTGCCTGCACCTATAAAAATCTGAAGTTCAAATGGAAGTGACACATAAAAATAGGAACCAGTTTCACAGATTTCGGATAAGTTTTTGATTTTGTCATCAGATAATTAAATTAAACTAGAAAATTGGTGATATCCGAAACCTGTGGTACAAGCCCTAGGTCTTGACGTAAGTCAAATGAGAGCTGAAGTGTCATTCATCGCCAATCACACATGTTTCACAATTAAAATTCAACCTAAGTTACACCTAAGTTTTCGAAACACCTTCAGTGTTGTTACACAAACACTCCACAAGACACATTCATCAGTACCAAAGTTACAATAAACCATCCAGTCCAATACCCTTAAACATTAAGCCTTATTTATGCGAAGGCATTAAGCCCGACCTAGAGTCACCTCAAGAAACAATCTCCGCGGTACCCACAATACCTGTACAACTCACTGGAATTGGGAACTATATTAATTACGGTATACTCCAATAAGGATTGCTTAAATCCACATAGTTCACCGTCTAGCAAACGACACATCTGCTGCGAGAGAAACGGCTGGATAACTCCAACGCCATTATCCCAACACCTGAACCACTCGACTACGTATAATTCTTAACACAAAGCAGTAAAGTTGGTATTGGCGTTGATATTTCCAAATCCACCAAGAGTCCGGCTCGGAGGACCAAGCAATAAACACCCATTTTAGAGGCTTACTCAGCTCTTATGAACCTGATATATGGAGGTTAAAATGTGACGGATATAATGTTCGTAGTCACCGGATTAGAATGCCCGAATGAGAAATGTAGTGAGCAGTACTTGAATCGTGTCATCTCCATGGTATTATCAGTCTTATTGTCTAAGCGAGAAGGTCTTCGGTTTTACACCTGGTCGCGGTGAGGGCACGCTCAATAACAAAGATGGTACATTTATCTCGCGAAGTTATACGGGTCCGTTTCATTTGAAATAATGTAGTTTCTTACGAGAAAAAATTCTGTCTCAGACGGGGTAGTGCCTTTACTGTATTGATAGGTAAGGGCTGGTTTTATCTAAGCTGTTAGTAGAAAGTAGACGTGCATTGCCTGCTGTGTTTAACATTATTTTAAAATCAACGAACATGCCAGGCAATATACCTATATTCTCTACTAAGAGCTAAGATATTTAGTATAAACCAGCCATAATACATATTCATTAAACTTTCTTCTTCATGGGCGTTGGTCAGCATTGTTGTGGAAGTTCAAGTTCGCCGTTTATTTTGAGAAGAAGAAGCTAATTTTATAGCTACTCAATTCGTTGAGCGATCAAATGTAAGTAAATGAAATAAATTCTAAAAAAAACTAGTTTATTGTTTGTTTAAAAATATTTAATACTTTTACTAACATTTTATAATTATTCACAATTTTCCAACAACAGTTGACATATTTTTTATATAAAAAGACAGTATACCTACATGTCAACAAAAAACTTGCGAAATGTTAATTAATTTCAAAACGTTGATTCTTTTTTGTTCCAAGACTCAATGACAAAAACAAAACACAATTATTATGTTACCACAATTACATAAGTACTAAATAAAATAATAAAACCAGTGATAACTCGTCCTGCGACCAGACGTCACAACGTCATCACTTTAGACGTCTGGCAGGACTTTAATCCTGACACAGGACAAATTATGCGGAGGGCGTCTGCAATTCAAGATTTCTGTTCAGGCAAGGCAGTATTTCAGCTAATAAAGATTTATGAAACCAGCACCTCACCTGTTGCTTTTACGACCCACAAAAAAGCCGTAACTCTGAATACCTATTTAGAATCAGTTGCAACTCGTTTTTACCTTAGCATATTTATTTTTACGGTATGTTTTTCGATGAATAGCGGTAGATATCGTTTTAGCTGATCCGAAACATGACCTCATTTGCTGCGCTTTGGGCTGTAAATAAATTCTAGAATAATTTTGACAGTATTTCTTTAACAGATAAAGTTTTATGTCGTTGTAAAATAGGTGTATAATATTTTAGACTATATTTAAATATTAAGTTTGCACTCAACAAGAATTATAATAACTTAAAATCGAATAGATCTTGGGCGAAAATTTAGAAAGGCCGATAAATAAATTTACATTTACTTATCGATAACAAAAATTCAAATTAAATTAAATAAACTTATATAATTATGTATCTTTAGGAGAAAAGGGAAGCTTAATAAATAAATATACATAGTCTTTGAAACGTTAATAGCTCTGTGCAAAACCCCACGTATTCCCTTTCTGTTGGCGCGTTAATTAAAACTGACCAACATTTCTTTGCAGCAACAACTTCACCGTTTGCCGACCGCATAAAAACCCTTGAATCCTAAAAACATGGCGCCACTAACTTTGAACCCTTTAGGGTTCTGTATGCGGTTAAGGGTCGGGTCCACTAATCCAGATGGAAATTAACGCGCCCCTAACTTCCCCCATAATGTTGGGCAACTTTAGTGCGGCTGATCCACCTTAGTGATTCGGTGGCTGTTCCATTAGGTTCGTACGAACTTTACGACTGCAATCAGTTCTGTAATCGCTGACACGCATTCTAGTCCCTGTTTTGTGGTTGCCCATGAGTCAATATCTTTTTATATTTCTTTATAAAGACAAGTTCCCACCGAAATTATAACAATATTATTTGCTTTAAGAGGATTGTCAAGCAAACGGTCTCCATACAAACGGCGATAACGTTTCCCACCCTCTAAACCTTAACCTACAGTAATTAATTTTTGGTATTTTTTTGAAATGCCTAAATACTAGGGCTGTACGTTTTGATTTTTTAAATATCTATAATAGATTTCGAAATATTTGCATTTTAGTGATTTCATACAAAACACAAAAGTGCCAATATTTTCAAATCTACAATGAATATTTTAAAAATAAATTCGTACAGCCCTAGTTTTTAGGCATTTCAAAAACATACCAAAAATTCATTGCTGTAGGTTAAGATTTAGAGAGTGGGAAACGTTATCGCCGTTTATATGGAGACCGCTTGCTTGACAATCCCCTTAAGGGGTTTGTAAAAAATAAAGAGTAAATAGAGATAGCAATGAGAAAACATCACGCGCCAGAGCGAGACATATTTGGCAGATTAGGCGAAAAAATCAAGAAATCAATTCGTAGTAAATAACGATAGCGATTAAAGAGGAATGCTTCTACATGATTGTGGATATTGATGGTACTCATTACTTAAAGCAATTTCGACTTGAATACCTAACGTTGGCTATAGGGTTCTGAGGTAAATATCAATTCATTTTGGAAAAGGCCTCTTGCCCAAAATAGTTTGGGAATCCCTTCTTTAAACGAATCTTAAAACAATTAATTGTCTTCGATTAACTCTACCCTAACTTTCGTCACGAGACGATGGAAGCTGTGGACACCTCCTGAAGTAAGATGACAGGTAATCAAATGTATGACCTTTCAGAGGTATGTGTATTTCATGTTCTTCATATTTTTCATTCGTCGGAGTATTATCCTTACTAATATTATAAATCCCTAAGACAATCTGTATGTTTGTTTGTTACGATTTCACGTCTCAACCGATCATCATGAAATTTTGCACACACGTTGTCAGGGGTACAGAGAAAGAAATAAGGGTATCTTTCATCAGGAAAATAGTATTGTTCCCAAGAGATAGCACAAAATATATTCCACACAGACTGGCCGGCCTCTAGTACCTAAATAATAAATTGTGTTTTGTTATTGTGTATGTTGGTTAAATCTTTCTTACTTTATTATTTGTTAATGTTTTCTTTTGTTATGTGCAACGTGGCAATACCGTTCGAATTTCGAAATTTGAAAAAAGTACAATCAGCGTTCCGGCTTACCGCCGCGAACTATTCCCGCGCAATAATGTTTCATCATGGCGGCTAATCTACGGGCGCGGCGATATTAGCGCCACGAGGGCGCGGATTAACGTTAGCTTTATTGTTTAATTTAACAGACGGAAAGTCTTGTTTCTAATAGCATTTTTATTTTTTGCAATATGCTTTTCTTTCGATTCACCCCGTTTTACTTACTTATTTTATTCGTAGGAACTGCGATTGTCAATTTTTTATCTAGCAGCAGCCCGACTTTACGACAATCATCGAGTTATACCTACCTAAGTGAAAAATAAAATATTTCATTTGTATTCATAGCGTTGTAAAGTACTCTTAATCGAATCAGAACTTTTTTATCAATTAAAATTGTAATTAAGTAGTTAAAGTATTAGTACACACGACAGCACGTCAGGTTATACAGTTAAACTTCGAAAACAAGGCGGTCTCAAGGTCAACATGTATAGTCTGAGGTGCCGTCGTGTGTACCTACAACAAAGAATAAATTATATAATTGCAAATAAATTTAACAACAATTTTTATGACAGTTGTTCATTTGCTCGCAGACTTATCAGCCAAAGAACTTCGCAATTAATAGACTTCCAACCGCGCTAAATCTTTTATTCATGACCAATATAAAACGCGTATATATTTCATTTTTCACAGTTTTATTAACAAAAAAACAAAACCTCAAACCATAAATCACTCCTCTCACCTCACAAACTCAAAGGTAATGAATAAAAAATCTCGCTGGCTGTGATCCTGGTGTTCCCGTTGCCGCAACCTAGCATAGTAAGTAGAATTAAAAAGTTAACCGACTTTTGGCGGGAAAGTCAAATGACCGGATTTTCTATTCAATCATGCAATGTAGGTGAAATACCTAAACAGTTTTTATGATTACTGAGACAGTTATTTATGTTTGCTATTTTCTCTCTATTGCTTATCGCTATAAAAACTGCTGACCTAATTATTATTTGTGGAATACTTACCTATTTATTTGAACATTTAATGTAACAAAAATATTATAGATACATATTATTAATACGAGTGTTATCTGCTATCAGAATTAACTCAACTGGCAGTCCGTAAATCCATTATCTATTGAACTTAATCTCAGTGCACTTCTGTTTCGATACCACAGACTTAGAAAAATTTTCGCTGCGTTCGATACTGATAGTGATACTGATACTATACCTAAATTGTATAATAAATATTCGATATTATTATTAGATGAAACTAGAATTAAATGTAAAGAAATATTGAAAAGAAAATTAAAAGACTGCATGTTATAATTTCTTATTCAAGTAATCAAGGTAATAAAAAAAATAAACAAGCGATGTTTATACCATTTAAGTACATAGAATATAGAAATAACCGCTACGCCTACAAACTGTCATTGAGATTTGGCGACAGAAAATTTTGTAATTAGCTTAAATGTATATTTGGAAAATAAATTTAAAAAAAAAAATTGAGCCGTAATCGTGGAAACTAAACACGCGTGCTATTTTTTCCTGGATGGCTTTATAACTTCATTTTAGTATTTTAGGCCTTTCAGGTGTTCTTGGCCTTCTTGTTAAAAAAATAAAGGTATATATTCTGCAAACCGCCGAAGTAAAAGATTTCCTCAAACTATTTCATTTAGATTTTTATACCAAACCAAAGCCGAATGATTCTCATAAGAAATGTGACAGGTTATTATAACCAAACCACGAAATTTAAGAATTAAAAAAAACATTTGTCGAATTGACAACTTCCTCCTTTTTTGAAGTCGGCTGAAAATGTTAACGAGTGACCGCGCGTCAACCCGAAATCGGTCAAAAAGAGATTCGTGCAGCGGAAACCAGGCAAAACAAGCAAAATGTCGACAACTAAAAGGGTTAATTAAAACCAACGTCCGCTCGGCAAACTGTATCAAACCACCGTTACGTTAGGGCCACTAGACACTTTCGTAATTGAATATTTCTACTTTGACACTAAATACTTTAATTCTACAAAATAATACTCTTTACTCACCGCGCCACCCTTTTTAACCGACTTCAAAAAAAGGAGGAGGTTCTCAAGTCAACAGATTTTTTGTGTATGTTTTTTTTCAACAGTTTTTTCGGATTTTCAGCCATAGCTTCTTTGTTTATGTTAATGTTGTTAAATCAAATTGGTATTGGGCCTTAGAATTCGAAGATACACAATGAAACTCCTCAAAGTCAAATAGGATATGAATAGTGATTGAGATATTATTGGTAGGTTTATGAGAATCCAAAACAAACCGAGCTGTGGTCTGCGATGTTCTACTTGGACTACGAAAGCACAACGGAACAAACTGAATATGAATAGGGAAATTGAGTTATGGGCATTGTACCATGTAAGCATGGCAATATTTTTTAAATTGTGGTAGGTATGTTTACATACCTACCACAAAAAAGTTGAAAATAAAAAATCTTTTTTAAAAACAAAAAAATCCTCCTTGCATTTTAGAGGTTTGAAGCTGTTTTGTTTTGGTTTTGAGGTTTTTTTTTAATAGTCATGTTTGTTTAGTCATTGAAGAAAGTGATTGCAAAGTAAAACAAATGAAGCCTCATCTTAAGCTACAGAGAATAGATGATAATTTCACTAATTGAAGACAATATATAAACAACTGCGCCACACGTAGGTAGACGCACAAATTACGAATTTTGTTTCATGCATTTTTTATTTCGTCTCAAAACGCACACACAAGATGATTTCGTCAATGTTCTGTTAAAATGGCTACGTTGATTTAAATATATTTTTATTTTTCTAAATCCAAATAACAAATTGAATAGTCCAGTTAGCAATCCACGCAAAGATACTGCATTTTATAATCTAATCGCCAATTCCAAGTATCGATATTTGAAATCGACTAACAACTTTGATAGCTTAGTCAACACTCTGAGTCACGACTTTTAAAATTGACTCCGAAGGTCATTAAAAGTTATTTGAAGGACTCACTTCAGTTCCATGATTTATAGCAGCAATCAATTAAAAACCGATTTCAGTCGGATAAGATTTTTTTCTTTCTACTGAAATAACTTGGATTGATTAATATTTCAAACGATTTAATTTAACTTTAGTATTAATTTTAGCAGTAAAGAAAACTTGGATTTAATTAATTTATGTAGCTAATACAATATTGATTTTTGGTTGACTTCTCTAATAATTTAAAAAAGGTAAGTTTAAAATCATTTCAATTGAACTCTATGTGTCTGTTATGTTTTCACGCCTAGACAGCGCACTTGTGTTACGGATATAGATGTTACTTTGGGGAAGGATATAGGACTTTTTATCCCACTGCTGGGCACGGTGTCTCTGTCCGCACGATATAACCTGTAGTCGACGCGGGTGAAGCTGCGGGCGGAAAGCTAGTAGTTAATATAAATCAAGACGATTGATAATAATATAATCTTTCTAGGTTTAATTAACTGTCCTAATTTTAAAGAAGTTTGGTAACAATATATTTTTCCTCCACTTGATAGTATAATTTTCTATTAGCTGGCAACCCTGCCGCCACTAGCCATTCCTTTAACCGCTTTAACTGTGCCTTTGTCGCGAATAAGTTCCGTTCACCGCTTACTTCCTCTGCGCGTATGTTGGCAGCTCCCTACAATTTTACCACACTACCTTTGAGTAGATTCAAAGCATTTATTATGTGCTCAGCGTTCACTCTGTTGACCTTTAGTGGCAGCTTCGTGGTACGGAATACCTTTGTATTGGTTTGAAAGTTGGCCATTTTTATGATTTTATTTATTTTGTTTAAACAAAAAGAAAATAGTATAAACCATACTTTTGTGTTTTGACTTTTGAGCACTTGTAAAAAACTGCCACATAATATAATGGACAATGGACAACACGACAAAAAATCCTTTGTCAAAATAAAAAACCGTTTCTAGATGTACCCCTCAGGAGTGCGAGAAAAAAGTTTGTGTGTTCTCAGCGCAAGCTCAGCTCAGCCGTATTCGAAAAGGCTACAGTCGTTCGTTTGTTTTGTTGCGTTATAGGATCTCCTACTGCTAACTAAAGTACTGAATATAAGTCGGATTTGACCCGAGATTGCCTGTACGCAATATCTGTGTATGCGTGCACATAAAACCGCGTTTTGTTCCGAGCTCTTTTGTGTATTATATTATGTTCTACAGCTATAGATATACCATCACATAATACGCAACAAAACAAGTAAGTACCAAAACAAACACTTTGTTCGTCAGATTTGTTCCCTAGACCGAGTGACAGGTGCCTCTCAGCCCCAAATTCTGAAATGACAGGAGTCAAGGGCGGGCATTGTTTATGAAACGTAAATCAGATACATTTTTAAACATTTCACTGCGGTGCCCCTCCCGCGGAAAGACGGCTTACCGTGGTGGGGACGGATCGTGTTTTCATATTTGACATTTCAACCGAATTGACATGTTGACATAAAAGTGTTGGCTCTGTCTATATTTAATCTTGAAGAAATATTTGTTTTGGCGGTAAAATAGATGAATGAAATCATGAACGGCAATTCAGTAATTGAATAGATTTAATGACTGAAATTAGGTTTATAATTGAAGTTTATGACATATTTGTTACTAACTATCAAAGATTTTTCGGTAATATCCTTAAAATGATCCTTTAATTGATATTTAAACTTCAAAGTATCATAAAAGCTCCTCTTCTGTTAATTTCGTCATTAGATTAGGTTATCAAAAGCGCGTTAATTTAAGGTCAATTGAAAATAGCCATGCTTTATTTATAATTATAACGTTGTTGACATTATACACTACTTGAGGTTAAATTAAGTGGTCTCTCCGAAATATTCTGTGAAACAATTTTGTAAATCACAAGTTATAATCTTTATAAGAGCTTAATAAAAATATTTTTTATACAGTATCAGAAAAGATCATACCTAGGTGTTAGGAAATACCTAAGTTTTCACCAAACGTCATAACCAAACTGAAGGGGGCCATTGTTACATTTAGCTATGACGTGTTTACGCTTAGCCAATAATTATTGAGTCTAGTAGACTAAGAATAGACCTAGTAATATTTTAAATATTGCTGTAAGTGATTTGTTTGTAAATTGACTTTGTAATATTGGAAATTAATTTAAAGAAGGGACATTTGACCTCGTTTGAAAGTTTAAAAAAACATCAAAATCTTAACCTTGAAATAATTATCTTTATAAATATTTGTAATATAAAATATTTTATAAAATACCAAAATGTTACTACTACTACTAGCTCCTTGCAACAATATAACTAACATTGAACCTTGTTTTTGAAACTTTGTAAAAAAACATCATAATAACATTTAATTATAATGCAAAATCAAGGCATCAAACTACAAAACTACAAGATATAAAGAAGAAATAAGATGAATATTTTTCATGAAAACATAATTCCTTACTCCAAATCATTGACAGAATTTCAGTTCCCCAGTTTCATATGGGTCTTTACGTGAATTGGGACGTAGGCGAGGACCGTTGAGAGGGGGAGTTACCCCCTCTAAAGTGGGGGGCGGGTAGGGGGGCATGAATGGCCCGCTGCCACGTGCGCATGGCTTTCATGTGTGGACGCTCCGATGCCCGTGTAGCCCGCTTTTTATTTTTAATAGCCGTTTTAATGATCAGGCAGTCAGTATAGATGAATTAGGGATCACACAGTTTCGATATGCGGTTAACTTGTTCATTTTTGATCGTTTTAAAAGGTCAGAGGTGTTGAAAGAAAACGGTAGAGTTTTATCCTAAAAAATCGCAACGGCGCGGCGCTACATTTTAAATACATTATTTTTAAAATTCCAAGCAATTAAAGTAAAAAAACTGTAAAAAAGTATGTGTACATTTTATTGTCATATCATAGATAACTAATATTTTAATATATAACCTACGCTGAGTTTATTCCAAACGCAATGATAATGCGAAACTATGTAAACTTTTCATAGTCCTGTGAATAAAACGCAAACCCATAGGAGTGACAATTTATTAATCGGCCATTCCCCTGACATTATCTGACGACGGTCGAGCCCCATGTCGCAATTCCCCATACATTTGGAGAAATTATTCACCTGTAACACCATGTGTCAACCCTTACGTGAAAAACCGAAAGCTTTTTGAAATACTGCGTCTGTTGAAAGCAGACTGCTATGAAAATATTTACGTGTACTTCGAATAAAATAATCAACGTAAGTAATATTTCATTTAGTAGTAATATTTAATGGGTCTACGATTTCACATAAAGTAGATAATTAATTTTTAAAATTACAGAATCATACTGAATATTAAATAAAATAATGTCTCTTTCCTATTGGCTCCGTGCACGCTTTTAGCGCCACCTAGCGTTTTGCAACTTTGTTGGCTCTGACCTGACCGTTTTGACGTTTTGCTATGAAATGGCGGCATTGTGACAAAATGTAAAAAAATACTAGGTATATATTGTGTTATTAATGTAAATTTCAAAATTACTGTGATTTGGGTGGACAAAGTGTTGTGAAATAATTTTTGATCATTTAAAATAAATATGGCAAGTAAAATCTATTCAAAAAGAGTGTTTTATTTGGTTATATCAGGGTTCGTTTACTTCTTTTTTAGTTGTAGATTTTGTAAAACAAGAGGTTTAACCTACTTTAATAATTTTATTAAGTGATAATAAACATAATTATATAATTGTTCCTGTATCGCTTGTAATAAATTAAATATCGTTTTCAAACAGATTTCAGAGCCTACATTATTTCTACTTTTTGCCACCATGAGCGCTGCGATCGATTATTATACCTTTGCGAATACCACATGCAGTAGACGGCTAATGGTTTCATTTTTGCTAAATTAAAATAAGTTTCTGAATATTATGTGTTAAGGCGCTGTAGGTAGTGAAACTAGCGCCACCACTACATCTATTTTTATTACTCGTAAACCAAGTCAATATTTAAAAAAGCTCATTTAATAATTTCTTAAATTGTCTCTAATATTTTTTGAATAACTCTTCAACAGTTTTCATTCCTTCTGTAAGTTTTAAAATCCATTTTAGCTCAAAGTGGCCTCTTTTGGCAATTATGGATTTTAAAACTTACAAAATGAATGATAACTGTTAGTAATAAGAGTTATTCAAAAAATATTAGAGACAAATTAAGAGATTATTACATGAGCTTTTTTTAAATATTGACTTGGTTTACGAGTAATAAAAATAAATATAGTAGCGGCGCTAGCTAATGGTTTATTTAAATTCAATTTTTTTTAATAATACTGAAAATTCTACAACACGAAAGAAGGATTCAATTATTTTAATCAATACAAACGCATGCACCATGCCATAATCGAATGATATTCAGAAGAATATCAAATCAGGCATTCAATAAATGGGTGCCACCTATTTGAGAGTGAAATCTGTCGGGCGAAGCAACAGCCTCGAGGGGGCGTCGCCATGGCAACGACGAGCCACCTCGATTTTTACCCCAGTTCGAAGCTGGGCTACAGTATAAGTAATAGGGATGTTGACTAATGAATAAAATAACGAAATACTAATAAAAATCGTAAATATATTAAACTTTTAGAGTAGCTTGTATACCTCTTGGTTTTATATATTGCATATTATTTGTTTTATGACCCTTCAAAGTTGGGTGGACAAGTCCATTTAAAAAGTATAAAATTTATTAAAATAAATGATACCTTTAATTAGTCCGTAAAATGTATAGCAAATTTGTCTAAGAAACCATTTTGATAAACACAATATTTAATATAGCTGCTGAACAAATTTCCTATGCGTTGCATACAAACTAGCACGGCGTGACGTCATAACGTGCAAGCCATTAGTATGGAGCGTTTTTGATCGAGTCCATTTGTGTGCATTTCACACTGTGATATCTCGGGCAGTTTTCATGCTAGCGAATTAATTCTTTTACCAATGTTTCTTTTTTTGAGAGGTAATTTATGTAACATAAAATAAAAAAATAGTCAACATCCCTATTACCAGTATTCTATCTCGTGTGACCGCTTGCCGCAGTTGCAGCGATTCTGCCTTTTGAGAAAAAGGTATATACTTTATGTATAATTTTGTATTTTTTTATTCAGGTTTTTTTTAATAAGTTTTGTTTATTGCCGCCACGATTTTTCTCCTTAACAACTTACCGGTTGACTGGTAGAGAATGCCCTTGGGCATTAAGTCCGCCATTTGCTGTTTTTATTTTAAGCAATAAAGATTAAATAAATAAATAAATAAATAAATAAAAAGGTATGGTTCAAATTCCGGTTTTGGGGGGCAAAATATGTTTGTGTGATAAGCATAAACATTTGGACCGAAGTCGTGCATATTTTTTTATATGCTTGTTTATGTATTTCTATCCGTTATTTAGACACCATAGCTTTGCTTGGCTTGGGACTAAAATACTTTATCCAGAATATTTATTTATACAACCGGCTGAAAGAGCCGATACGTCGGGCTATCGAATCTGGTTATACTTTGGTACATTTAACAGCCGCAATGAGGATTATTGAGGAACAGTAACGATTTTTGTTTAGTAGATTAAGGAAGTTTATGCCACCACTATTTCTAAACGGATTTCAAAAAATCTTTCACTCAAGTTTCATAGCTAAAAAATTTATTTGTTCCTCTACCAGTCAACAGATGGCCCTGACCCAAGAAAAATTATTTAGTTCCACTAACGGTCAAGAGATGGCGCTGGACTAAGAAAAAAAATAGTTCCACTATCGGCCAAGACATGGTGCTGACCTAATACTGCAATAATAATTTTATTATTCTACAGCAGGCACTGCAGCTTAGAGTAAGACGCGCTTCTGTACCAGACGAAACCGCGATGCTCGAAGCTCTGCAGTATATTTATTATGATGGTACGGAAACCCTCGGTGCGCGAGTCCGACTCGCTCTTGCTTGACCGGTTTTTTTTATTATATCAATAAAACTATAGGATACAAACCTGTTACTGTTCCTCATTGTTATGTGCCACCACGGCCACCGACCTTTACGAATGGACGAGGATCGTGCGTCCGAGAAGAGTTATCTAAGTAAATTATGGAACCAAGAGATATATTGTTCAGTGTATGGATTTATGGGCGCGAGTGAAGCAAGACATACATTGTTCAGTGTATGTACCGAGCAGCCATAGGTATTGTTATTTTAAGGGGAAAGGTCGAGATAAAATACTCTATTTTATGTATCTGCGTTATAGAGAAATGGGTTAGATTTGCTATGTATTCAACTATTTTAAAAGTGTAGTTAAGCATATTTTTGAGGAATGACATCATTGTCGTAGTAAGTGTCAGCATTCAGTGATTGAGTCATCTCAACTACTGAATGCCGACACTTACTACGGCGAAACAGTCAACAGCGATGACACGGAATTGCGAAAACACGCAATAGGCATGATGACTATTTTTTTTATTTTATGTTACATAAATTACCACTCAAAAAAAGAAACATTGGTAAAAGAATTAAGTCGCTAGCATGAAAACTGCCCGAGATATCACAGTGTGAAATGCACACAAATGGACAAATCCCAAAAACGCTCCATACTAACGGCTACTAAGTGATGACGTCACGCCGTGATAGTTTGTATGCAACGCGTAGGAAATTTGTTCGGCAGCTATATTAAATATTGTGTTTATCAAAATAGTTTCTTAGACAAATTTGCTATACATTTTACGGACTAATTAAAGGCATCATTTATTTTAATAAATTTTATACTTTTTAAATGGACTTGTCCACCCAACTTTGAAGGGTCATAAAATAAATAATATGCAATATATAAAACCAAGAGGTATACAAGCTACTCTAAAAGTTTAATATGTTTACGATTTTTATTAGTATTTCGTTATTTTATTCATTAGTCATCATCCCTATACGAAAACACGGAACTGCGAAAACATTAAACGGTGACATCACGGAACATGGAGCTTCGATGACGAAAAAAATGCATCAAATCTATACATATGTAAGTATTAGTATAGATTCGAAGTAGTAGTAATAGTATAGAATCGCCGTAGTAAGTGTCGGCATTCAGTGGTTGAGTCTCAGACAATATTCTATCACAATACTTTATGTATTAAATTACTATAAAATATTTGATGAATTGAACCTATTTTATACCATGTGTGTTTATAAATTATTGTTGAAGTCGTTGTCGTTAAAGTAAATGCAAGAAGTCTAGTCAGCAGTAACGACCTGTGATACAGAGGTACGTGTTGCGACTTTTGACCTAGTTAGAGGTGAAAGGTGGAATGGCTGAGTTATCTACAGTGGTGAGGGAAATCTAAATTGGAATAAATTTCAATTCCAAAACACCTGTTAGTTCATTTTTTACCTTCTAAGCTTCTAAAAAACTATGAAAATTTGAAGTGTCAATTTAGTAAGTCACTGATTACTTTTCAGAATTAAAGCTAGAAAGGTATGTATGTACGTGCGCTTCGATCGCAATCGGGCCTTGAGGTCAACCACCCGCCTCGAAGGGCACGGTCTGAATAACTAAGGCGACCTTATAATGTCTAGGGATCACATCGCTCGCTCGCTCCTTTATTCTTCGCTGTAAATATGGTATTAATCATTTGGTAATATTTCACGCGAAATATATACTAATAAGTTAAAAGGATTATTTTGGACTTTAGTAAAAATATTATCTCATATTTTTTATCAATTATTGTAGTGCATAGTTAATTTCACAATATAATTTTTAAGTGGCCTATAGACACTAAAAATGGATGCTATTGATACTATTATTTGACATGCTTACAAACGAAAAATAAACGTATTTTTGTTTGTTACTTTTATACAATTCAGCATAAATTTTTTTAAATAGGTTTTTCTTAATTATTATTTCTTTTACACGATTAGTGTCATTAAATTACAGCATCGATGGATGTTTTAATCTTTCCCTGTTTTCTTTTTATTTTGAAACAGTTCAATTTTATTCTAACAAATCTAAAAAAAACTCATCATTGTTGCCTTATTCAACACGTACACTCAATGTGAACATGCCCTTGTCCGTAGGGCTCGCATAACTAAGTTGACCCTTTTAGTGGCTCGCTATTGGTTCATCCGCCTTGATTCATTGCCCATCCACTTATATGAGCGCCAGTGACTGCCGGAAGTTGAAGTAGCTGAATCTTTTATAAACACGCTGAAGAGATGACCGAGCAAAAGATATATGAAACTAATCCGCATATTGGAATGTTTTTTAACATTGAAAAATTTTATGTTTTCGTGATCAAGTCTTAGTGCCCCGATTTAAGAAATTGTGACATTTGCCTGTAGTTTCGCAGATATGAGAGGTACTGTACGTGGATGAGTTAATTATATGTCAAAATGTGCGTCTGCCAAATGACTTCAAAATGCAATTCGAATACCCGAAATCGGTTGGTAGCTTTTTGGGATTTTCCAAAATTTTTCAAAATAATAAAAAAAAGTTATTGGGAAAGTCTCGATCCAAGTGGGCGACCACTTGGATCGAGAATTTCCCAATAACTTTTTTTTAGCTCACTATTCAAGAGGCAAACATTGGATCTCGGGATCAATCCCGAGTTACAGTTTGAGTTATCTTAGGAGGCGGGCGGACAAAACTGTAAGCTGAAGCGAGTCCCTTACGCACCGCCTTTGATAGTTGCGCGTAGTGTGAGATCTGTATTTTTTTCTAATTAGATTCTTGAGCATTGTGACTGTGGAGTTGTTCAATGGTGACACTGAAATGCGACTGCATAATAATGCTTATTTTTGGCACTGTTGAAAGTTATAATGGTAAAGTTAAAATATATGTTTATTTTTAATTACACAACTGAACACTGTGTTACCTTCACCTACGTGAAGAAAAAACAGTCAATATACCTAACATACGGTTTGTCATTAATTTTTTTTACGTATGAAAACGTGCACCCAAAAGTATATTGTATATCGGAATGCAAAGTAATTTACGTCCAAGCACAAATTGAAAAGGATTAATATAAAATGAAGCACATTCAGTTACAAAATTGAGTTCGTATATTTTGTTCCCGTTTACAAATAACTCTACAATTTCCCAAAGGGGTGATCTGGAAAACATTACGCCGCAATTGATGTGATCGCTCCGTAATGTCTGATACAATATTATGATGCATTGACTTTTGTAAAAAGTTTTTATGTTTTTTTTTTTTTTAGTTTATTTTTCAATACAAAAGAAAATTACAACAATTTTTTTTTCCAATCGCAGCAAGAGAAACCGTAAAAGGTTTATGTATTGCTGCCATCACTCACTGACACATTGACAGATAAAAAGTTTTTAATTGTCTTTTACATTGTTCCGGGTTATCCAGGATTTCATCAAGTAAATCCTTTTGCAGCTCATTTAACAATGACGGTAACATAAATATCGAGCAACGTTTACCATATGTGTTATTGTATGAAGGCAGCACATACTTAGGTAAGTAAATCAGATTACGTAAATTACTATTTCTAATTCTTAATTTTAACAAAGAGCTGTTTTCTATTTCGTCGCAAATTACATACATTTTTATTTTATTGTATATATCTATTATTCTACAATGTTTGAATAAGTTACTATAATCATTTTTATATTTATTTTTGACTGAGTTAGGCACAATAGTTTTTAATAATCTAAGTTGCAATTTATATATATTTTCGATGTACGTTTTGTATGTCCTGCCATAACTACTGAGGCCATATCCTATTATCGAGTCAGCTAGTGCATTATACAGCATTCTCATAATATTGTATGGTAATTTGTACTTCAGTAATGAAAGTTTGGATAAAACAGCTCTTAGTTTTTTACAAACATATTCAACGTGTGGCTTCCAATTAAATTTATCATCTATTATTAGACCAAGGTACGTATGCTGTGATACAGATTCCAAATTGTTACAGTTACAATAATAGCGACTTGTCTCCCTTATTGTACTGCTGCGGTGATGCAGGCAGAGATGGGAGTGGGCCTGGATAGTTGGCTGGATCACAGATTTATTGTGGGAAGAGTGAATGTGGATATATTTAGTTTTATCATAATTTATGATTAAGCCAACCTCGTGGGCCCATTTACAGAGAAGATCAAAGTTAATTTGCATTATGTTTTGTACAGTGTCTAAGTTCTTATCTGCCACCAGTAAACATGTATCGTCAGCAAATTGGTATACAGAGGCCTCCCTAAAGATATTACACATATCATTACAGTAAAAAAGATATTCGGTTGGACCGATAACCGAGCCTTGAGCTGTGCCTTCTTCGGTTGGCATAAATTGACTATGTACGTTACCTATCTTAACAGTAGTTTTCCGGTTAGTGTGATAGTTTTTAAGAAGATCCAAGAGAGGGCCCTGTATACCATTTTGCGAGAGCTTTGCGTACAGGGTGTTGAAATTCAAAGTATCGAAAGCTTTGCTAAAGTCAACAAATAATGCAATTACATGCTTTTTGTCATTTAAATAGGTATTGACTTCGTTTGTGAATTTACATAACAATTGGGAGGTATTTTTATTTTTTTGGAAACCATACTGTCGCTCGTGTATTATGTTATTCTCTATTATAAAACTATTTATATGTGAACCTAAGTATTTTTCAATTATTTTATCTATACAAGAAAGAATGGTAATCGGTCTGTAATTATTTATATCTGTATACGTACCCTTTTTATGTATTGGTCGTATAGTGCCAATCTTAAGTTTGTCAGGATAAATTGAATTATTTATGCAAGTATTAATCAAATGAGTAATTATCAGAGTGATCTGTTTACTGACGTACAAAATATCAGAGACACGAATCCCATCAAATCCTGGACTTTTTCTATAATTTAAATGCTTAATTATTGTCTTAATCACTTCCTCCCTTGCTTTGTGTAGTTTCATTGTTAAATCAGGTTTTTTTGTGTACAAGTTTTCATTAATCAAAGGCTCATCACAGGTAGAAATTATGTTTTTAACGTTATCTCGAAAACCTCTTGAGAAGTTATTAGCTATATCTATTTGACTATACCCACGGAAATTTTTAATTATAATTTCATCGATAGATTTAGTCAATTTACCACACAATTGGTTTATTATTCCCCATACTTTTCTTGTAAATCAGCCTTTCATGTTTCGAAGTTGGGTCGATCGGGACGAGCGTCTTATGCGACATTAGTACTATCGTTAAAAAACAGTGAAACCCTGGAGTTCAATTTGTGTGGTTAGGATCGTATAGCGTAGTGCACTCGTTGGTATGACGGTCTGTGGTTATAGAAACCACCCTTCTAAGTAGTTTTAATTATAGTTGATGGGTTGTGAGTTTAGGTCAGCAGCGGGTTTGTTATATGTGCTCTTTTACATTATAAGGGAAAGGATTTATTTATATTAAAATTAACATTTAGTCTTAGTAGGCTGGATGGCGAGTTGGCGACGGATTCGACTAATTTATAGATTTGCCTTTAACTCAAAAGTTGTTTTGTGTGACTCAAATGATATTGTATAAGTTAAGCAGAAAATTGTCAACAGGTGAAGAACTAGGCAAAACTTTAAAATGGAAATACCTTAGAAATATTTTGTGCTCAAACTACTATGAAAAAAATTGTAGAGATTTCCAACATAAATCACGAAATAACCGAACGAAAAGTGGCGAACGAAAAATACCTTTCAGTATTCTCGAGGAAAATGGTTAAAATGTTTTCTCCGAAATTACGATATCACGAAGCAAAACTCACTCTGTTAATACAAAATTCCACTGAAAACCTGCAAACCAAATCTGAGGGTCTATTACAAAAAAGAAATGCGATAATCGTACGATGTTTGTCGTACTATTTACTTGAGTGTAACAGAATGGGTCGAACATCGCCCGCGATTCTTTTTATGTAGTAGGCCCTTTGCTCCGGAGGCAATTAAATTAAAGAGAGTCCGCTCACGTACCGTGGCGGGTTCTATCGACTGCCATTTTGATCTGGCCAGCTTTGATCAGCGGACGACATCACTTTCATTAAACGCAAGGAAATAAATAAACATAAGGCAGATCCAACTACAAATTTTTGATTTTATTAGGACAGTTATCAGTATATTTTAGTTCTGTCGTGAAACCTTGAAACGGGCCCTCAAAAATCTTTGAGTATTTGAGTCCAAAAATCGGCATGTTCCATTAGATATCTAACTAGAAGAAAGAAACTGTAGAAGAATGTACCTTAATGTAGAACATTAACTAGTTATTCTAAACAAGAAAACAAGCGACAAATTAATAAAAGATTCATGACTCAGCATTCAACCAACCAATGAGAGAAGTAGGGTCACGGGACAAAAAAAATACCCATGACACTACTGATAGTGCCACGCAGTAGTGTCACTGGCAACGAAGGGTAAACGATATTAAAATCAAAGTACATAGTTCGTTTTCTCGTCGTTTATACATAAAAAAGATACACACGAGTGGTGTAAAACTTTTTTTTAACTTTAAC
This sequence comes from Agriphila straminella, assembly GCA_950108535.1. Lineage (NCBI taxonomy): Eukaryota > Metazoa > Arthropoda > Insecta > Lepidoptera > Crambidae > Agriphila > Agriphila straminella. The sequence goes on along the minus strand of OX467306.1, from coordinate 2,526,599 downwards.
TCTCTCTTTTCGCTATCTACGTGAGTTAATTGTTTTGTTGAATTTAGAGGTGATTATTTCATGACTGATGGGGTCTTTTCAATACAAGATATGAATTACGAATTTCTGTAAAATACTAACTTACTAAATTTAATTTGTCTATCTTAAAACGTTTATTTATAGAACCTAAACTTAAAATTCTAAGTGCTGTCAGGAGTTTGCTGAAATACCAAATACGACCACACACTATCCTATCCCAGATATTTTGCAGGCACATAGGATAAGAATAATTAGACCACATTATAAGACAAAAAAGTTCAATTCATAATAAAAACCCGCCTAAGGTTTTCTTTAGATTTCGTTACGCATAAAAGAAACAAATAAAGATTTATTCATTACGTTGTTGCGATATTCCAGTCACGCACGACGATTCGTGATTTCTTTCAATTAGGCTTTTCATCAATGACAGCATTACTTGCTTAAATTATATACAATGCCGTTTATAATTTACTAGCTTCCACCCTAACTAACTATGTATTTAGGTCTGCATGGGCTTTCTAAAAATCATAAACTCCACCATCCATATAGGAAAGGGCACTGTTCCCAACAACTCTCAAGATTCGTTGCTTGGCTTTACGGTCTAACGGCTCCTGATGATCCTGATTTAATCACCTTTGTGGTCTAGTGGTTCGCCTACCCATGTATGACGCAGGGTCCTGGGTTCGATTCCCAGAAGGGGGGTACATTTGTACTCGGTTTGGTTGGTGGTAAGGCTTATTTCAAATCTGCCAGCTCGGCTAGCTACCACCATTATACCTAAGTCTAATGCCATAACAACAACTTAAAAATTGTTGTGTTTTGTTAGAGGTAAGATAGCCAGTTCTTCAATGCAGAGGATTCCTGGTCACTTAACATCAGGTGAGGTAAAGGCTAAGCACTATCCCGTTGTGCATAACAAAAAGATGATGCTTCGTGTAAGGGCGAAACACACCGTATGAGGTAGTTAGTTTATACTAATGTGTGTGTTTGACCTTATGGGCAAGGTGTTTTGCTAGGTGGAAGTCCACGCAAAAGTATTTGCGGGCAGAAGCTAAAACAATGGAAAATTAATTAAACTTTAAATGATTTGGTAAAAAAAATACCTGAAACAAAATTTTCTTTCAGTTATATTTCAAACGAATCCTTTATTGCCCTGCTAAAACCGAATCTCTTTTACTCTTTCACTGACATAATGTTTATAATGTATGGACATAAATCTGACCTTTCGTGTATATTTTTAAGGCCTTATTGAAAACAAAGTAGCCTTTTTCCTTTCCAGTAATTTGATATGATTTGTTAGCAATTGTTGATTTTCCTGCGATTGTATTTTCCTCGTAGAATTTTTGATTGAGTTTTCTTTCGCTTCCTTTTTCAAAGTTGTATTACCGTCATAGTGACCCCTATTATCTTATTTTATTTCGCCCAAGGTTGCCTGGAAGAAATTGCTATGAAGCAATAAGGCCGCCTCTTGTATGTTTTTTTTGTTTTTTTTCCGATTGTATCGTTTTTTCTATCATGTGTAATAAAGTCATTATTATTACATGTACGAAGTTCATAAACTTACTCGTATTTATCTCAGTGAAGCACTAATTTCTACGTACTAAAGTTTATCTAAGATCTGTTGAAAAAGGTAAAACCAAACCAATGGGGTTGGTAAACTTTTTCGAAGAGAATTGTTTTATATTTTTTTTGATAGCACAAGTTTGAAGAATAAAGAAAATAATATTATGATTTTTTTATTTTACATTGTTAACTAAATATATTTTTTTTATATTATTATCGCGACAAAATATCAAACATACGGCTGAACACGAAGTTCCTTTGCATTTACTGATTTAAAAAACTAATTGACAGATTTGACAGACAGTGACAAAGAGTAATCATACCTTTGTTTTTTTTGTTTTGAGCAACAACATAGAAAGTCTTTGGAGCAAAGGCATAACCTACGCATACAGCCGTAATAGTGATTTATTGTACTATGCTGTAAATTAAAAATTTAAATGTCTATTTAAATTAAAATGAAGCATTATAAAAATTCCGCAATTGGTTATTCCTGACTCCAAAGCCAAAAGCTACCAGAAAATATATAATTCACAACAGTTTTGGAAAAGTTTACCAACCCCATTGTTTTGACATTTCCACGACAATGTACGAAACCGAATTTATTGACACAGAACCTACAAAAGTTCGATTCTGTGGTAGCAATATTATTTAGGAGGAAACATTTAAAAAAGTCTGATAATAAATTTTATTGACATAGTCTGAAAATCTTAGTTTAGTTAGACACAACAGTATTTTGTTTTTGTAACTATTGAACAATAGTTTGAAAAAAATTCCATATCCTTTAGGGGGCGTACAACGCCGGGTGAAATTTTCATAGTAAAAATTATCACAATTATTGACAATAAACTATTAACTAAAAAACTATTTGTTATTTTGAAAAACTGTCAATCACAATCATTATGACCTGGCTAAGGATTTTTTAATTATAGTTTCAAGGTTAATTGGTTTATTATTGGTTGGCACAGCATTTAAAAACTACAAAATTGGAAGTACCTTACGATTATTTCTATCGAAAAAGTTATGCAATAACTAATGGTTACAATCTTTTTACTTGTTTAAAAGAATAAAACCCTTTAAAAAATATAAAAGAACCAATCAGCGGCGGTAGCTTTAAAGGTGTTGGTTTTAAACTACATAGTTCCAAACTGTATGATTTTCTAAAGGAGTCGTCTTATACAATTTTCCCTGCAACAAAATAACTTGGAGACAAGAAACTAAATAGCCGAACCAGCTGAAATTAAAGTGCTTAAAACCGCAACATAGTTAGAAGTAAAATACGGAAGCTAACTGGGAAATTCCCTCGCGCAGGCAGCAGCAGACCCTGTGTGATTATTGCTAAGACTCGGAACCCTCTAAGGATTCTCTCCTGCATTCGCACTTTAATGCTTAATACACTCTTATGTTTTATTTATTTTAAGTGTTCCGTACCGCATAATAGAAAATTGAACCCTTATCACCACTTCGTTCTCCATCTGTCAAGGCCTTTTTTCAGGTACGCGTGAGGGTATCATTTCTAAAGTATATCAAATATTAAGGAATACAGCCAGTGGTCCTTGAATTTGTGATTTAGATACTTCGATACTTTTATAAAACATTGTATAGCACACAAAATTCTATAACAGTGTGTAACATTTTGCTACAACATGTTAGTGCAAAAAGTTAGAGATTGTTGCGTAACATTTGTAAATAACGTTATATACTGCTGAGTGGGAGCACCTTTAATTTTTCTTACAAACGATATGAGTATTTTCAGATAGGTACGATTAGATACGATATTATCGGTCCCTTAAAATTAAAATAAGTACAAATGTTCAAAATTATTATGATGAAATTCAATTTTTTTTTCCCACCAAGCGTTCACCACTAAAGTGTTTAGTAGTTTTTCCGCAAATCTCCAACTACATTATGCAAGTCTTTTAGAGGGGATTTGCAGAAAAATACTGGTAATGCCCGCTAGTGGGTAAACCTTAATAGGAAAAAAGGAATAAAGTTCTAAGTACATTAACCTCATAAGTAGTCAAAATAATAAAAATAAAATATCTTTACCCTAACCTACAACGTAAAGTTGGTAGCGGCGACCGCTGCCTGCACCCTTGTGGTAGTAAACTATCTGAACTGCTGTTGTTAAATTTGATGGTACAAACGTGACCAACGTTTTCTCTTATCGTAGCTATATAAAAGACACTCTATGAAGAATAAAGGATGGGATTCAGGGGAATGATTTTCAGAAATGCATTGCTTAGTTTGCAAGTTGCAATGAAATCGAATAGGAAAATCTTGGTCTTACAGATGGGTATTTATATAAAATATAGTATTTTGTTTCATATTCGACAAACACAGCTGTGCTATTTATTATAGTATTCTGTGATAAATTGCTCCTTTAAATTAGGTATGTTAATAAAATAATATGTCTTGTGAGTATATTAAACAATCTTTTTACATATAACTAATGTAGTGTTTTAAATTTTGGTGATTTTAAAATTACGTGTACTTATCTTAAAATGTGAATATTGAAGAGATATTAAATAGTTACGTAATGTTTTATTTAAAAACATATAATCCTCATTAATATTACTAACATTAAACCAAAGTAGGTACAAGAACCCATTTGACTTAAGAGTCCAACCTGTTGCTGGCCGTCTGCCGTTTTTATCGTTTCTCCGAAGGCAGGCCAGCTCCGATCAAGTATTCATGCCAGCGGATTAATATTTGAGCGTGATTGGATAATCTCATGCGCATTCCAATTTTATCCGGTCGTATTACTGTTACCTTCTTCACGTGGAGAGAGAATATATTTACGTGCGTGAATATTTAATATGAAACTATCTAATTTACAACTAGTGGCTCTGGGATCTATAGATCTCGCAAATCTGTTTTAAGGCGAGGCAGTTCCCGAAATTTACTCTTTCACTATGTCTTTAGAATAAGGTTGAATATTGCATTGCTTTAATTGTCGCTTCGCCAGAAATTTGACGAAATTTAGTACATTTTTATTGATTTCTGAAATACTGGATCATTTATTAAAAATGTACTCGGTTATTGTGTTAGATCTATAAAAAAGCTATCCTTTTTGCATAAAAAATCATATCACTGTCGTTGAAAATAACGAAATCTGACGATTTTAAGTTTATTTTTATGGTGTTATTCAGGATTTATTTACAGAGTAACCAAGCCATTTTTCAATATTCTGTTCGGTTATTGTGTTTCTTTGTTTCTTTTTCAGTCTACAGTAATTTTTGTGAAGTAGAATTCTACATCAGTTCTTCACATTGGAAGTTCAAAAATCAATCTTTTCATCAAATCGTGAACTGGCCTCGCCTTCTCATATCGCCGCCATTTTGAAAAATTTATAAAAATTGAATCGTAAAAATATTATCTATATTCCATATAATTATCGAAGCTGCTCACTAAATTTGACCTGTAGAGGAAAACAGCCAGACAGACATACGAAAGCATTTTTTCCCAAGCTGAAACAGAGACGCTTCCCGCTCGCTTAAAAAAAACCAAAAATCACTATTATGTTCCCACGTTATAGTTAGTGAATCAATTTACATTAGTCATACAAAGGCATGTACGTACAAAACACTTAGTTGTTTTAAAACGCAATCTGAAGGAACTCTAAATATGACGAAAATAACTAATTTAGTAACGTGATTATTAAGTACTTAGTAAAAGAAGATCTGACAAATTATTTTCATAATATAGCTGACAGGTTGTTAGTAAGAACCAAGGCCTTTTAAAAGGCCACTACATGCGGAGTGCACTCGAAGCTAAATATAAAGCCACTTCTGCTAACGAAGCCACGGAGGGAATCACAAAATAATACTTCTACAAGTTCTCGCTTTTATCAACGCAGAACAGAACTAAACGCTTTTGCTAATGGAATGTAGCTTTTATTTAAAACGAAGTTCGATTTACTTGTTTACTTTTAATACCTTGGATTTTTAGAATTAAGTTTTATCTAAAAAGGAAAACAAGACATTGGTAACTTAACTTCTATGCCCATTGTTCTGGTTTTGATTAAATATAAATCAGTACAAACATAATACAGTGCACGAAAAAAATAGAAGGGTCCTTTACTAAAATACTGACGAAATTCAATGTGATTTAATAACGCTTACTTTGCCGTCATAGAAAGGAAAAAATAATGTTTCCATGTCAAAATCACAAAGCCTCATAAAAACTAGGGGCTGAAAAAGCAATCTAGCATTTTAATTTAAGCTTTTGAAAGATCACGACTGCAATTGAAAAGCAGATCAAAAGAAACAACCGTTGAAACGTGGGTGGAAAACCGTGGATCCTACTGCAAACGACAAAGGCCAACAATCGTGGCTCGTAGACAGCTACGACGTAGCGGTTAAACCAGAAATAATATCAGTGCCGTAACAGCCACTAGAATGGAATCTAATGTCGAAAAGGGATAGAAAATAATCTGCTGCAGTTGGAGGAAGACAAAAAATCATAAAAACGGTTACAATGAGTCTCGACGTAGCGCTCGTAGCATATGCTACGGTTTACCGTAGCGAGTGCTACGGGAATACTAATGCAGTGCCGGTTGATATACTCGAGTTTAACGTACATTTCGTTATTGTTGAATGGATGATAACTTTTGTAATTCGTACCAAGAGTTCAACTTTTAACTATTATTAAATTATTATTTTAGTTAATTATTACATGCAGTTAAAAAATTAAGTTTAACTCTTACCAGTCAGTACCGTCAAATTTTGAGTATTTTTATTTAACCTGGTGCGAGTCGAATTTTTTCTAGTATATTATTTAGTATAGTATTTTTATCTAAAAGACGAGTTTAAATATCATTGGGAAATCCCTTTACGAAAGCCTTTATCTACGTTTTTAGTCAATTTAGAGCAGTGTTATCCCTGTGAGCGCGCCAAGTTGCAAGCTGCGCTGACAGGGACAGTCACCGCGCCAGCTATCGGTTTGCATTGACAAGCAATTTATGTGCAAAAACAAAATAAGATTTACCTATTACTTATGTTAATTCAATTGTTTAATGACAGGGAGCATAATACTGCGAAATACTGTGTACATTACGTAACAGGAAGTTTAAAGTGACGCAAATTTATTTTTAAAAAATTAGGGAAGATCAGTTGTTCAGGATGTTATTCAATTAAATCGAGAAGCATGTTTGTGTATGATTGACGAAGATAGTTTGTTGAGGAAAGCCAGATAAAAGATAAATAGATGGGTTGCATTATACATAATATGGCTAGAAAGGAGGATTTCTGAGATAAAGAGAAATACAGATGTTAGAAGGAAAATTATGCTGCGCTGACCCTAAATACATTAAAATAAGGACTTTGATGTACATAATATACCATCATGCGGGACTGTGTTCATAATAGTATATACCTACCAAAAATATATGTATTTGAGTAAGCTTTTAATCTAAACATGTTCAGTTAGCGTGGACAGCGCCCGCTGTCGGCGTGTCCGTTTTTAATCGATTTATATGCAACCAATAGTTTATTGTTCGGTGAAAATACGCGTTGTTATACGTGATTATACGTTGGAGTTTAGAGTTTGCGTCGGTAACAAGGCTTGGTTATAAACGGATGGAAAGGTTTTTTGCTGTAATCTAAAAAGTTACATGTAGTGAACGAAAACAATAAATCTAGGTATTCACAATACCATCAGATAAGTATAATACTTTGAAGCGATATTACAAACAACAAAAAGACAAGTCAACTGAAAAGATGGAAACAAGATTAAATATCATAGGCAACATAATAACATGCAGTCGGAGGCATGCATAAAGAAAGTGACATTATGAATGATTTGAATTATTTGCCTCCGAGCTCCGACTGCATGTTTTATTATGTTGCCTTCAATATTTAATCTTGTTTCCATTCTTGCAGTTGACATGTCTTTTTATGCAGGCGGGTTTTGAATTTTTTTGAATTTATCTCTTTTTAGTTATTATAAATTACGGTCATGATAAATATCTTTTTGAAATCCTCATAATAAGCCCTTTAATTTGACACCCATAATGCAGTATTCTAAAAAAATAGTTTTTTATAACGCCATCTTCTTAAGAACACTTGGGCCGACAAGGCAAATCTAACGATATCTTAATCATAGAAATCCGTTCAGCCATTTAAAAGATATGAGGTAATAAAGAATATTACATACAAACAAACACACTTACAAACATACAAACTTACTTACTTCCAAGATACGCGCGAAAAACATAACCCTCTTGCAGTCGGGTAATTAACCTAACGCTTATAATAATACAGAGAATAGAAAGTCTAACCTCATGTTAAAATAGTCATTTCACATTTCTTAAAAGAAATACTAAGAAACCTTTTTAATACCTGATGGAGCCGTGTTTAACATGAACAACTATTTATAGTGTAAAATCACAATAACTCCTATTTCACTTCATTAAAATTATTTTTTAACAAAAAAGATTGAACAAAATAATTCAAAAGACTGGTTAAAGCAACAACCTTATGATACCCGCACACGCGCTGACTAGCCGAACGCGCGCGCCTTTGTTCGGCATTCATCGCTAACGAAGATTAATGCCAGCCAATCTGTCTCGCTGATAACAATCTGCGTTTATGACGAACATTGTACACTTAATCGGCTGTCAGATTTCTGAAATCGATAATTTTGGTTTTTGGATTCAGCTTAGGTGAACCGAAGTAAAACTAGTGGACGCATTTCTTAGGATTTCTTTTCGCCTATCCACCTTTGTTTTACACCTGTAGCGACGTAACCAAATCATGTCAAAAATCAAAAATCTTCGCGTCCAATTTACCTCAGTGTATCAAGAAGAAAGTCTTTAACCAGTGTGGGTTGCCAGAGTGAATGCTGCCCATCTGAGTTGGATTCGACGAGAGATCTCTGTTTCTCGAAGTTGGACTTACCTAACTGGACTGTCTGTCTTAGGTATACGTAGTGGTCAACAACTTCGAGTGTAGAGTTCCCAACATGAGCTGGATTGGGTACAACATGGGCAGTGTTATGTACTGGCCATTAATATTGATACCGAGTCCTTTCCAAAATTAATAGCATAGAATAAACACCGTTAAAAAAATATGATATTACGTCATACTTAACTCACATGTTATTTCAACGAATGTTTCTGTTCAAATAACAAATGTTTTCCGAGGTAATTTTACGGTTGGATTGTGTAGGTCGGCATTAAGGACCCTAGCGACTACACTCGCTGTCATGCCCACCCTGGGACACGTCCGGTAATGAGCTGAATGTTGCTCCAGAGCCCAGCGACAACAAACCTGCCTAAATCATACAAAAACATTTGAATTACTGTCCCTTTTCTATGAAAGACAAATGAAAAATTAAAACTACTCGAGCAAATGGTTATTTGATATTTGTAAAAAAAACCAAAATTCTAAAACCCGTTTCACGAGTTCTAGTTAAGTTTTAATTAAGTACTTTACAGATTATGTATCAGAGGTTCTGTTACTTTTTTATCTAACCTGGGGCCGTATTATGACCTGTTATTTCCTGGCAGTTTTCTGACTGGCTATCAATCTATCTCTTTTATTTGCTATACAGCGAGAAAGAGATGTAACTATAGCAATTCATAAACCTGGCAAGTTTTAAGAGGTTGTAATACCCCCCCAGAAATTAGAGCTAGCTGGGACTAGAAGTACAAATTCGACTTCGTTTTGCTTGATATTTGAAGAAAAAAAATACAGATTCAATAGAAACCGTCTCATAAATAAAAAAGCAGCCTTATTAGGGTTTCTTGCATATATTGCTGGTAATTTTTCATGGAGATAAAATAAAAATGTTTATGCGTAATACGTACATTAATCCCTATACATGCCGATCAACGTATTTAGGTATTTATTCTAGTGCCAAAAATGTTCTGAGTAAAAGTACTTAGGTACATATTTACTATTTTATTAAATAAACTTGATGAAATCATGCATTTTTTTACTGGACTTCACAAGTCGACCAATCAAAATAAGCAACAATTTTTATTTTTATTTAAGTACTTATAGCTTTTTTTACACAAAAGATAACGCACAAACACCAAACACTATCAATACAAACAAAAAGCAGTAAAACAGCAATTCAATGTTTTATCGTAACTTTATTGATATTTAAAATTAATGACCGTAAAACATTCGCATCACGTATAGTGAAGGCTATTTCAAAAACTAAATATTTTATTAAATACTTTATCATTGTGAGTTTATAAAGTGACTAACGAAAATATGTATTATATCTAAGTAACTATATTTTAGTCATTCCTCATAAGACAAAACGCAGAATAGCTAAAGTAACTCAAAAATACTTTAAAGCAAAATTCTTTCAATATCTTGACATAAAGTAATTACATTCCTAAATCACCTAAGCCTCAGACAAAAAGAAGCAACAGTAATTTATCGTCTCACAAAGGAAAAAGCTGAACCCACCGATCCACTGAAGATAAGCAAAACGTCCGGAGCCTCTGATAAGATTAAAAAATTGCTGCCGGCGCAAATGCTGTGATTGATGGAGTGGGTGGCTATCATATTACATGGACTTTAGAGATATCATTGTTATTTTACGGTTTATTGTTACGTATAAAGGGAGACAGGGTTGGTTGCCCACTGTTGACAGGCCCTATTTAACATAGATACAAGAATGCTTTGCGAAACATTATCTGTAAAAAAATCTATTTTCCGCGTTTATAGAAGAAGAAGAAGAGAATTCATTATTTTGTATTTCAACTTATCACATTGTACTAATGTAAGTAATAATAATTTAACTTATAGTCAAAATTGTTCTGATTAGAAAATAATAAGGACTTTGAAGATGTGTTGTACCTTAAACACTTACATTTCTTGTACCTGTTTAACAAATTATATTATAAATAATAATATAGCTTTTTAAGTACATAACGTAACCATACCAACGAACATAATCACAAGAAATTGGTCTATTACGGCGAGCATACGTAGACGCAAAGTACAAAACTCGTCAAATTATCGAGTCACTCAATCGTGAGCAAATAAGCACAACCCGCCTCCATGGATAATTTTCTTAAACTATCACAATAAATTGATTTATCCGTTACAACGAAAGCTAAAAGATTTCCATGCCCTTTTTAAAAAAACCGGCCAAGTGCGTGTCGGGCCACGCGCCGTACGGTTCCGTAGTTACCTTATACCACTATCATTTTTCGTCTGAAAAATAACTTTGTTTTTCACAGTGTTGGTATGAATGAAAAAGTTATACTTGCGGTTTTGGAAAATGTGCCATATCTCATAATCGAATTAATATATCTCATTCAAACCAATTTTCTTTGAAAGTGTTTATTAAGGTCTATAGAATATTTTTTTTTTTTAGATTTTTCACTCTCTTATTTCAAAAGTTAGACACACATTTTACCACTTTTGCAGTTTTATCTTTCAAACGGTTGACTTTGAGAAAAAATTGTCTTAGAAACCTCAATGTAATTTTTAAAGAGCTATCTATAGACACCCCCACACGAATTGGTTTGAAGAAAAAATATTTTTTTCAGCTTTAGTTCTATGTATGGGGAGCCCCTTTTATTTTTATGTTTAAATCGTTAAGCGGTTAACAGAATACATCTACCTACTAAGTAAATCTTAATACTTTCGGAATAAAGTGGCTGTGACATACAGAGAGACAGACAGACATGACGAATTTATAAGGGTTCCGTTTTTTGCCATTTAGGCTACGGAACCCTTAAAATGGAGCACACATAGGCGCGAGGTACAAAATTCGTCAAATTACCGAATGGTGCTGTTGCGTAAGCCTGCTGTCACGTGTCACGCGATCGTAAGCAAAAAACACGACCTGCCTTAGATGCACCGCCCATGGATAATTTATAAAAAAGAACTTTATAAAGTGAGTGTCTGTTATGATTTATCTGTTTACGACGAAGTTAAAAGGTATCCACGTTCTTTTTGAAAAATGGAGCACACGTAGTTGCGAGGTACAAAACTCGTCAAATTACGGAGTCGGTCACGTGTCACGCGGTCGTGAGCAAATAAACACGACCCGCCTCAGATGCACCGCCCATGAATAATTTATACGGGTGCAGTCGCTCTGTTCGCCGTATTTATTTGAAGGGTCATTGCCAAGTCAAGCTTGTTAAGTCACATTGTAAAAATACACCCTGTTTTTTCAGGCTGACTTGATAAACTTTGAAGAAATAGATGTTTTAAAACAAAATGCATTATTTGGACAGCCTGTTTGTATCTACACTCACAACGTAATGTTCCAAATATGAATTCAAAAAAGGTAATATAAATACGTACTTTATTTTCGTGGATAGGTAAAATTTAAAAAACAAACTCATTACGATGCAGTCAACTGCATCATAAAATAACTTTTTTTCTCATTACGATACAGGGCAAATCCAAGAAGAACGCAGTGCCTCGATATTAAAAAAAACAACGATATTTCCCCACATACTTTCCATGATTAAAATGCACTCTATGGTGATCGATGACTTAGTGATGCTTAGTGCGATTAGTTTGCATCTCATTATTTTTTTCTAATGGAATGCGCGCCATTTTTAGAGCATTACAAAAAAAGTTTTGATTTGAATTTTTACATTTTATGATACTTAATTCTTCTGTTCTGACCATACAAGCACCTTCTATAAGAGCTATCTTTAAGTATCGTATAGTGTACAAATACATAGATGCAAAAACGAAAACCTTCGAAACGTTTACACGAGGCTTCTATTCACCTCGAATATACCGACACTATGCTACAGCTACATTAACAAAAGTTGAAGTAACCCATTCAGTTTGTTCAAAAAGGCCACGCGAGCAAACAGAGACGTGTAGGCGCAATGAAACATGTACGCTCACAGTTCGTAGTCGGGTTTTGTTAACAATTCCAGCTGCTATTGAGTCCGGCTGCCGCAATGTGGATTCCTAATTCAAGACCCATTGAAAGCACGGCAGTGCACGTAAAAGATTCTGGACTGTTCTAGAGTTTGAGAAATTCTGTTGTTCGATTTGTACGTTTATTTCAAAGTTTATTTAAAAAAAGTGCTATATATTTGAGCTTTTTCTGTTTTTGAAGAGTCTCTTAAGTCTTTTGAAGAAAGATATTTCGACAACTTGACATATAGATACAGTAAGTACAGGGTCAACAAAGCTTGAAACAAAACAAGGAGATAATACTACAGAACACATTTAGGAAAACAATCTCGCTACAAAATGCTTGTAATTATGAACTTTCACGAGCTTCATTCTTTTATTCCGGCTTTTGGTAGTTGTATTTAGCATGAAACTGTATGCTTGAAGGCTGCTATTTATGAAATGAAAGTTGTTAGTTATATGTAATCTGTGGTTATGCGAATTTACTAATTTTGTGAGGCTACATTAGTAATAATATAAATTGCATTTGTCTGAAATAAATGGATTTATTGCTGTATATTAATTTTAATTTGTAATAAGTCATGTTCTCGATTTCATATTGTTTTGATTCAAAACGTTAAACATAAACAAGTTTCTTTTTTAATATTTTTAATATCCAGTAAAGTGTCCAGCATATTGAAAACTTTTGAATGCTAATACCAAATTTTTACACCCGTCTCGCCTCGAAAAAGCCGTTTGCATTTCCACGGTATGAATGGGTGAAGTCTTATCTTGGGCTACAAACGCATTTCGCATGCGGCCGCGAGTCGCTACCTCTGAATTATTTATTCACACAGCAGAACTGAACCGTCGGGTTTGTTTGCCGCCCGCCCCGCCGCTCACACGCCTCATTTGTCGCACAACTAGAAATGTACGCGAGAAATCTTTGAATTAGTCAAAGTTTTGAATTGCCAAAATGTAGAACTTTACCACAAAACATAAAGTTAACAGAAGAGCTCGGTTTTCCGTACACGCACACATAGACATCGTGTCGTGTCATAGAGATCGTCGTGGAGATCCTTAGGGGAGGCCTATACCCAGCAGTGGGTGTCGTGCGGCTGATATGATGATGATGATGACAGATAGACATAGCGGACAGCCAATCCCAGAGTCAGACCCAGGTTTTATACTGTCGCATCTCCCTGGAGCATCTAAATTAGTGGCTTTATGAGCCGTAGACCTTGCTTTAACATAGGTATTTCCGCCATTTAGAAAAATTTCAGAACCGAATTGACAAAAAATTTACGAGAATCGGTCTAGAAATGATTACATTTAACAGAATCGAGGCCCTGTAGAGGGGAACCGACGGACAGCGAGACAGCCGGACAGACATGCAAAAGCATTTTTGCCCAGGCTGAAACGGAGACACTTCGCTCGGTCAATAAATGACGTAACTACCTAAGTATTTTTCAGACACGGGCACAAAGGAGTTTCTGTTAGAACACAGACATAATATTTTGTGTCTACTTAATTTACTCGTATATTTTTTCAAGCCTATAAATAAGAAAACAGAGTGAAACAGCACTATTCGATTTCTTATTGTTCTTCTCGGAACAAAATCATTCGAGGTACATATTATGAAGGGACAAAAGCAACTTTGTAAGCTTTTTGGTTTTGATCAGTTGTTTTTATATTCCATGGTCAGAATTAACACTCCAATCGGCACTTTGTTAAATAACACAGACGTATGCAGAAAAGTGTACTCAATTAAATATTGAGTACACTAAGTTAAAGCAACAACCTTTAGCTTCTGGTCAATATTCGCCTTGGTCTAATATTGCACATGAAAATCAACAACTGTTGCACACTCGACGTTTCTATCAAATATAGATTACACTTCAGACGAATGTTGATGCATATTTCATTTATACTGGATAAGATTAACCGACCGTGCCACGGCTTAGATTGTTATCAATTTATCAAGGAAATGGATGGTGAAATAAAAACGATATATCCTTGCCACGATGGGGTGGGAATGAAACATTGATTGATTACGAATTTCACAACGCAAATACAGTTTACATTCAAATAAACTCGAAAAGTTGATGTTTTTTATTTTAAATTATTGAGTTGAGAAACATAATACTTAATATGCAGCTCTGCCCCCCTACGATGACTGTCAAAGGTAATATCGAAGCGATGTTGTGATTGAGATGGCGCTATACGCTATGTATAGCTCTGTCTAACATCACTAAGAAAAATCGAGAGGTGACAAGTTGTCACCCCTCATTGTTTCTTGACAACTGACAACGGCGCCTGAGGCACCGCCGTAACGTCGGGAAGAACAAAATTGTCAAATGACATAAAACTTCTGACAATGAACAAATTAGACATAAACTATTTAGTACTATTCAATAGGTGAGTTTTGAACGACAAAATTTGATAACCTGACAGTCATGTAGTATTAATGAAATTCTCTTGACATTCCTTATCTAGATCCAATTTATTCCATAATTAATATTTTTTGATCTCGACTATTTTTTTTATAATTTTGGACATTGTATTAAATTTCGTATTAAATTTGAATAAACCATTGTATTATTATTATACTATTAGTAAATAGAATAGCACGATAGAATATGTAAGAAACAATTCCAATGTAACAACTTATGTAACCACCATATTCTCGCAAATAAATACTTACTTACTTACTAACATAATCGAAAACAAATAGGTATCAACGTATCAACAATATAATTTTATTTATGTTTATATTGTCGAAAATCACGGTTACCAGAAATAATTATGTTTTCTTGTTACGTTTACCAAAAACAACAACAGTGACATCATTTAAATAACTATCATACAGTCCAAGACATAATTATTCAATGCTGTCGAGAGTTAACTTAAATTAATGACACTGTACGTCCTTTACAACGTCAAGACTGCTATTATAGATTGAAACGTCTATAAATGTATCCATACAGGCGTTATTAATTTGTCAAGCGATAGAGTTGCGAAGTAACAAGTCACGACGGTAACCCAACTAATTCATTAGGCCGCCCTGTTTGGCCGTTTTTGTCCAAATTTCGCCGAACTTATTATGAAGTAGAAGTGCTAGGGTATATTGTGCCGGTTTTAGCTCAATGTTGTGTGATTATAATGATCGAGTTTTTGTCTTTTGGTACTTAAATGAAGAGGGTGGTTATTGGGGTTCTTTGAAAAGTATTTTGACTGTTAAACTGCTGGTAAGCGGATTCTAAAACATATACTTATAAAGTTTCTTGTATGACCTATATTGAGGTTAAAATAGTTTAATAAAAAAATTGTATCTGAAACTAATGTGATGAAGTGTGGGCAAAAAATTTCCAATGAATTTATTGGGCAAAGAAAAACATAGATTTCAGAAAATATTAATAATAATAATAAAACTTTTAATAATAAAATTTATGAAATTTATGAATGAATTTATGAAATTATATTAATAAACATTATAAGATTATTCTTGACCCACAAGTTATTTACTTCCTCCATTCACGAGAAATACATAACATACTCATAATCCCATCACACAATTTCGTGATTCAACAGTTTCGTGTATCGCAACAATTTTTTTTAATTTCAATAAGCGAGCAACAATGAGCGGCATAAAGGCGTCAGCACAAAAGCTTGTATCACTGTAGCGTCAACAAAAGAGTGGGGATAAGAGACCGAATTTTTCCGGGACGCTATCACGGCCTTTTGAGCCGCCATCTACCTAGATCAGCAGGTACTATTACTGAGCACTTTTATGGGTTCGCAAATATTGAATATTTATCGCTGGAAGAATTTATGGCATTTGTTAATGTTCGCGAGGTCGTTTTTTGTGCCTACTTATTAATGTTTGTTATGAAACAGTCACTTTAGTAGTAGTCACTCTGTCTAGGTAAGGAAGATTTATTACAGTGTTGTTGACTTAAGCATAAGCAATAAAGTCTTCACAAAGAAAAACTTTGGAAAGAAAAAAATAACGGGCAAGATTCGATCGATCGATGTAACTATCTTTAGTCACCTTTGCCTAAATTAACCAATATTACTGCGATTTTACAATATTTTTAGTATTCATAATTGCTTAATCTTTTTTTTGTAATATCCTCTTTGTCAAAATTACATTGAAATACTTAAAAGAGGAACAGTTGGCGGCATATTAGTTAAAAAGCTATTTCTTCTAGGCAACCATGAGTTGAGCTGGATACTAAATAGAAATGGGTAGTTCATGGTGTTCTTTATACAGAATTAATACCCTTTGTTAGGTATATTATGTGGTTCAAATAAAAATGTTGGTATTTTACTTACTTTTTAACTTTTCCACTTCATCTGACTCAAAGAACATTTTCTATTGCCTTGAAAGAGTCCTTATCACAAAGTGAAGATGAGGCGGAAAGAAGATTGCACCGGGACAACGTAATCGGCATTAAACGGGGACTCAAATCAGGCTCGTTCCATCCAAATTGTTCCGAAAATATAGAAAAACATCGCGGAAATTTCTGATACGTAATTGAGGCACAGAGTGGGCTCGTCCCCGGAGCCTTCGCCTAAATTGTTAACAAAGAAAAGGGTTTTGTATGAAGAACATTTTACATGGACCATTTCCCTCTAGGGTTAATGAGATCGAACCAACTCGGGGATTCTGTTTTAGTCTTCGATATCTGTGAAATTCACATTCATGACTGTTTGATTGTTTACAGTGGCGGCGAATGAGGACGGGCGAAAATGTCCCGTATTTGTTTTTAACTGGATTTATTCTGTGGGGAATGGTGGCGGATCGATAACCGTGCCTGCTTTAATATGGAGTCAATTCTTGCATTATACTGAATGCGATCAATATCATTGAATACTGCCCTTAGTAATTTAAACTACACTTATGCAACACTTTTAATAGTGACTCAAGAAAAAATATCTTAAGTCACCTCTATTGTTCAAGAAATAAGTCTGCTTTATTGACCATCATTTGTCAATATCTAAGAAAAAAACTGTTCTTTAGTACAGCTCCATATTTCAGTGTCGTTAACAAAGTCGACAAATGAACAGCGATGTTTTGTACAAACTATGTCAAACAAAACAGGGCGAAAGTAAAAAGAATTTTCCACCGAAATGAAACAATTGTACGTAAAATATTTTCGTAAACAAAGAAATAACTGGGACGTTTACATAGGAAGTGGCTGTTAGATATAGTGGGTAAAAAGTGCTTGTTATAGGGATTCCAGCTGAAAATCCACGGACAAACTATGTTTGAGACGGCTCACACACAACTCACACCGTTTTGCAATAGGAAATAGAGTGACAATAGCTATTTCAATTACTGATGAGTTTGCACAGTTACGTTTATACTATCGATAGCGACTGTAGTAAGTAATTTAATCAGCGCCTATGGTGGTAACTAAAAGAGTTGTCGTTAAATATTTTTAGTTTTGGCATAGTATAATAATGAGTACTAGCGTAGTTTTGGTTAAACCTATAAAAAGCCTCTAGCTAGAGAATGAACATGCTTCACGATTAATTTATTATGATGATTTTCATTTGTTTACTTTGCTTCTAGGCGCAATGATTCATATAAATTGCTTTTATTTTATTATGCGGCTTTCCCTCGCGTATCCGAACGCTATCTGCCCTACGATTTATCGCAGAACACAGCCTCAGTTCCAAGAACCTCATTGCCCACTTATAGACAACTGGCGACCAATATTTCCGCAAAGACAACGTTCAATAAATCGCAACCGGCGTTAGAACTCGCAAATTTCACTCGCAACATTTTCCCGCCTTCGACGGCCGCCATATTCCTTAGTTATGGGCCATAAAATGTCCGCTTGGATATCTCCACGTGAATTGGTTGCAAATGTAACCAACACTAGATCGCGATATTTATGATATCGTAAATATCATACGCTAAAACTTATTTCCAACTTCTCGAATACATATAAGATTAACTGTGATTGTAAGAGATAGACATACTTATAGTCCAGATTTAAATCAGAATCGTATTTCTTATGAAGTTAAGCTTTAGAGTGAATTATATAGTATGTTTTGTGAGGGCAATTTACAATTTTGATGGTTATTAAGTTTCTATACGACACTATTATCCCTTTATGGCCAACCATATCTGGAAATAATTAATGCGAAGACCCGCAATAAAACTGTATCTAAGGAGATGTACTTAATTAAGCGTTGTGTGCCCCTCAAAGGGATCGTCAAGATATTTCAAATAAATTGATTTTCGCCATAATATTTAAATTGAGCTGCGAAGGCACTCCAAGGGTTGCTTAATTAATGACACCCGATATTCGCTGGGACTCTGTTCAAATTTTAATAATCTGGTTAATATCTTGTTTGGCTGCTGAACGAAATGCAAATGGCTAGATTGCGGTTGGCTGTCGTTTTAATTTGGCTGGTCGGGGTATTGCTAACGGCAATCAAAGCTAAGGATAGATATTTAATGGTTTTGATTTATTTTCTGTTACATGTTGTTTGTTTAATCAGATTACTTTATTAAAACGTTTATTTAAACAACTAGTCAAATATCGACAAAGGAATTAGGTATTTATACCCCACAGTTGTCTATAAAAAAAACAAAAATGCGACTGCAACGACGACATGGGATTGCATCAGTCAAAAAAAGGAACAATCTAAAAAAGTTCAAAAACATTAAGACTTTTTAAATCCATTATCAACATGTAGATAAACTTAGATGTGGTTGAGTAATTTACCATCAAAATTATAATTTAATATTATTATGCTACTAGCGATCCGCCCTTGCTTTGTTTCAATTCCTTCTTTTTTGCCAAATGAGTTCTCCAACATGACCCAAAAAGAAAACTAAAACCTTCCAGTCCTCACCTCCATTTTCTCCAAAAGACTTTTTCCCTCCCGTTCGTCCCGTTTATTTTCGCGCGCGTTAATTTTTTGCGAAATCTCCTAAGATATTCATTTAAATGGTATAGTGTTCATGGTTAAAATAATTTGCATAAAATGCTTAAGATAACTAACGTATTAAATTTGATAAGGATTAATACTGTACTGTATTTGATTAGGATAAATTCTTCTAAATAGCTTTTAGAAGATATAATGGGTTATAGTAAACTATTCTTAAAAGATAGATATATGCCATCGCGGACTTTTTTGTAGATCTATAAAAGAAAAAAAATTTAGCTCAAAATGTTTAAGCAGCGTTTTCAATGCAAGTCGGCTTAATTTTTGCCGACCTCTTCAACAATTGTCGTCATATTTCTACCATTTACATAAAACTTCAACACTTATTATACACCTATAACCTTCCTCAGGAATCACTCTATCATTTTGTGAAAACCGCATGAAAATCCGTTCAGTAGTTTTTGAGTTTATCGCGAACAGACAGACAGACGCGGCGAGCGACTTTGTTTTATAATATGTAAGGATAATATTTTAAAAAGCGTGTGTTTAAATAATCGCAGGAAATACTGTTAACATGAATGAACAATAATCTATTTTTAAGCGTTCATTGTTGCGCAAGAACAAGCCCAATATTCTCGTCTGTCCTATATAAAAACCACTCGATTCTCAGTCGATATTATTCATCAAACACGTACGGTCATCTTTTGAAGCAAGTTATATTAACGAAAATGACCAACCGATTGTTAAGAGCCAAGTTCCTAAGCTACATATTCACTAGGGGACGTTTGTCCCGCGACCTCGTCACCAGACATGAATTAATAGCATAGCGACCTATTTGATTTAAAATAAACATCTGAATTAATAATATGAACACAAATAGTATTAAAATAAAATGAATAAAATATAATAGATAAACAATTGGATATAGCTGTAGTAAAGCTGGAACAAACCAAGCCAAAAACAAAATTTTGACACTGTTTAGTGCATGATTTCCATTGGTGAAGCTCCCTTTAGATTTGAATACAATTTCCACATTTTAACACAAAGTGCAGTCATAAATGTTTTACACAAACAACTGATATTGGAGTTATCTACATAACGCCATGTAAAAAAACTCAATCGATAACGTCACCATTTTCCCAGCGTTTCGCAAAGCAGAAGAGTGTGGAGTACATTTGCATTCGTTTTGATCTCACATTCTTACCGGCAATGTATTCAGGGTTGGGCAACGAATGCGTAATAGATCGGGCTCGAGGGAGCTCGGGCTGTCTACTGTTGATTCCGAAGTTGCCGAATAAAATGCTAATAGGGGTGTTTAGTGACAATTGTGTATAGTATATGCCAAGCGAAATTTATGAATACCTAATGTATAAATAATTTAGTATACACACCAGCTCGATGATAATTTCACACTGGCGATCATGATTGAAGGCGTAGATACAAATACCGCAGTAATACAAATTTGAACCCACCTTTATGTAGCTACTCAGCCAACTAAAACTCACCCGCTATTTTAAAACACTGTTTGAACCGAAATTTTTTAATTTATTTTTAGTGCCAATACAGAACTTTCACCCACCTTTTTAAGCAAGGCTTGACGACCAATTCCGTAAGACGGGCGCGATATTTCCCTTTTTTGAGTCCTTTATAAGTCCCTTATCTTAAGTGGCCTTCGAATCAAATGCGGGAGCACGGTGTATAGACACCGTATTCTCGCAATCGGGAGCAAAGCATAGGCTTTGTCTGCTCTAAATTCTTTCATTAGGTCAACGGGAAGTACTTATGAATTTTGATTCCCAGAGTGTCAAAATATGCGTTTTTTGCGGCATAAACGGGCTGTATCTTTTTTTACGTAAACTTAGAAGTTTGATTTTTTCACATCTTCAAGAGACCGTAGACTTGAGTAGGAATATGATTTTAATTTTAAACTCAATACCTCCACGCGTTCCTGAGATAGAGGGTCTTGACAGACAGACAGACAGACGGTCGGACATCAAAGTGAACCTATAAGGGTTCCGTTTTTTCCTTTGAGGTACGGAACCCTAAAAAAGGGAATTGCTGTTGGCAGCTTGGTTCGAAATACCTTCATTTTTTAACGGTTTTAGTGTAGATTTCATATACTTAGGTATATTAACTTTATAGTTGAGGCATAAGGATGCCATAGCATTTTAGAACAGGCCAAATGGACTTTTAGAGCAATTTCTGTCACTAACCAACCAAACTCATTAGGTGTCCTGACACAGTTGCTTGTGTCTTGCGCTTTCAACTAAGGCATTCCCCATTGCATTCAATAGCGCATACCCTATCTTCTCAAAAAGACATCTAGGTACTTATACGGCAGAAAGTTGAAAGTAATTTTGGAAACGTAAAATTTTTATAGCAGAAAATTGCGAGGCAAACGCACGGTTAGGAGGAAAATATGCTTGCGTCTGACGCCAGTTGAATTAAAAGTTGAAGCGACTCGGTGAAGACAGACCAATTCATTAATAGATAGCCAAATTCCACCTTACTATGTTATGTGATATGCAATAAATAAATACTGAATACAGAAATATCTTAGTTATTGAAAGTTGAAAACTGCATGGCATATATAACTAGAGAAGTCATTTATAACTGAGAGCGTAGCGAGCTCAATATTTTCGCAGCCAGCTTTCATTCAAGCCTGTTACTCCATCAGAGAAACTTCAATATTTTAGCAAAGGACAAGAAACATTCCAGAAATTGAAATGTAACTCTTAATAATAATAAAATAGATCCTCCTTGCCTTATTCCATCAGCACGGGTCTGTCTCGACGCCCATAAATGTCACGACGTTTAATAAATACTTTTTAGCTTTTTCCCCGTCACACGAACTTAGCACATTCTCCCTTATTACGTCCGTGTCATAAGGTATATTATCGTACCCGAGATTTGCGAGTGACGAGTCACGGTTGGGCTCTCTTTCGCAAACTTTGACTAAGTTCTTGATAAAGTTGCCGAGTAGTTCGCACGCAAATATGATTTATATTAAAATATAAAGTTTATATTAACCTATCAAAACTTGCTCTTCTTGATATCTTGGATATTAGATAACCGATATAATAACAGATGGTAGGTACTCTGTAGTAGCGGTACGTACGTACATAATTATAATAGGTATATTGTATTTGTATTTTGACTTGAAAAAGATGATAGTAATTATTATTATTGTGTCTTCCATTTAACATTATTTTTATTCCTTAACCGTAACAAGTATTAAAATAGACTCGTTTTCTCACTATTCATAACTTTTTAACCGACTTCCAAAAAAGGAGGAGGTTCTATGTTCGTCTGTATATTTGTTATTTTTTTTTTGTATGTTAGCTTACTATAGTGTGTAATTATTGCTGAACTTAATAAGTCTAGCTAGAAACATGTATTTTTAGTTTACATTATAAAATAAAGGCACATCAAAAATCTTGGTACTTATTACCTTTTTTATTTATTAATAAACAAGGAATACAACATTTTGGTACAACATCAGTCCCACAAAACTATAATTTGGGATAGTTTGACTTTGGGATCGAGTCTTGAAAATATCTTATTTAAGTATCCTTTGTTTCAATAAAACATTATTACAACATTAATGAACAGCATTTTTTTTCTTTACAGAGCTCTTTTTATAATAGAAAACATGAAGAAGCTAAAGTTTTGTTGACAAGGCTTTAAATAAGGTGTGCATAGCCTTTGAAGCGGAATAACCCAGTTTAGTTACAACAAGTTTGTAACCTTTACTCAATAAAGCTAACAAGATTGCTGGAGCGGTTGCAGGAAACGACTACCATGCACATGCACAGTGAGTGAGGGCCTATACGTGACTAAAGTCGACCGTAACAGGTGACGAAAATGGACCCCATTCCCAAAAGGATTTTTTGATGTTTAGTTCAAAAATAAAGTGTATCTTTAAAGTGGCAGACAAATTATCAAAAAATATTAGGATTAAGACATTCGTTTATTTTCAGACTTGTTTGCGTCTTAGCTAATAGTATTTTTATTCCAGGGGTTTATTAATGCACTACCTAGAATAGTAAAAAGCCTGGGATTCTAGCTAGTAATTTAGGCGTCACGGATGTTTTTCTAGATCAAGTCGTTATGAGAGGAAATCACCTTCTAATATAAATAAGTAAAAGTCTATCAGGGGGTCTATTACGAAAAGTTTAACGCGATACACGCAGCTGCGTCCGTGCTTCGTTCTGATTGTTTCCTATTACAAAGCACTTGCGTATGCGATATCGCAAAGTGATTGCGTAAGTTTGGCTGTTTCTTTCTAGCATATTCAACATCATTCGTTCAATAGTCTATGGGCTACGATAGACAAAATGAAAATCTTTGTCATAGCTACAACCGACGAACTGCGGACGACTATCGTGACCAAGTGACCGCGTTACGCAATTGCGTATATTATTTTCGTAATAGGCCCCCAGATTTCGCGAAATACAGGAGGTGAAATCGATAGGTATTATAGTGACCTACAGACCAGACCAGACCTTTCATAGGACACCCTGTATAAACTAGTGTTTCTCATTTAGAAGATATTAGAATCCTAACGCGCTATATAGCGACTCAACAAAAGATTGGGCTTTCATTGTATTTCGTTCAACGATTTTAAGCCACGGACTCTACAAACATTCTCAAAAGTAAATTTTATGTAAAATTTATTAAGCCCCGGCTTGCCCTGGGAACATTGAGTATCTATAGGGGCTGTATCGTCAAACGCGTTGAACAAGCTATAGAAAGTTTAGGAACAACTGACACAAAGACGTCGCTGTTAAGCCGACGGCTATTGTGAGCTTGAGGCTCCCCTCTTCATTATTCCGAGTAAATATTCGAGTCTACAAAATTTAGGCTTGTTTTGTTTTGTTGAAATTCGGAAAATATATTTATGCTTTATTTTCTTTTTGGTTACAGTTTTTATAGCGGCTAAATTTTTAACAAACTTTGAGCAAGTGTCACAGAAAAGATTCCCCTAGCTGGTTTATGGCTTTTCCGTCCCGTCCGGATACGACATTATATAAAAATATGATGAGGTTGAATTCCATATGTTAGAAAAAACCCTTAAATTACCTAGCAGAAGAAAGAGTTGAATTTCAATCAACTAGGAAATCACCAGACAACATAAAATTACAAAAAACACAACGACCCTCAAAGGATCGAAACACCACTAATTACTTGTCCGAATCCGGTCCTATTTTGGCGTCCGGGGATTACATCAAAGGCTTCAAAGGGGAGTGAAAAAAAAACACAAAAGAAACAGTTTTCGCAACGATTCCGCGAACAAATTGACTCATTACAGTTTATGTGGGGAACAAAAGCGCGAGGCGCTGCCGCCTGTACGCGCGCATCGCTGTAAAACGCACATGTCATTGTTGTAAAACGGTATGTGATGGCGCCGTGCTTACGCGTGAGTATCATTGTAATAAGCTATTAAATTTTATTTCGTCAACGGCATAAATACGCTCGATCTTGCTGAAAATGTACCTGGTATTATGAAATTGTTTTTTTCTCTTTCAAATTTCCTTTATTTGCTTTAATGATATTAAATTGGGAAAAATAAAAAATAAGGACAAATCACACCAATCATTTAGTTCTAAAGTAAGCAAAGTCACTATGTTAGTAGGTTAATAACAGTATAATAAAAGTAGTATGGTATCAATTTTGAAAATACTAAATACCTACTTACTACATCAAAAAAAGCCACGAGGCCACTTCGTTTTTTTTTAGCAGCTACAAAAAGCGACCACTTACATGTATAGTGCAACTCCAACCGAGTGCCATCTACGCTCTCGGCAGCCAATCCAGCTGTTTTCACTGGCAGGAGTGATTTATCGAGTGTTTTACTAACATCTATACTAATCTAAATGTATACTTACTAGAAAAAAACACAACTAATTTCCATATTAATTAGTAGGCAAGCACTCTGAAAGAAAACGATTCTCATCTAGTATACATACCTAACTACTATAGAAATTTAGTTTTATTTTCTAGTAGAAACTTTACGAATAGCATCGTGAATGTGAAAATCAAAATCTTAAATCCATAATTTTATATTATAATAAATTGTGAAAATAAAATTGTTTGTAATGTTTTCGTGCCTATAATGTGTGTAGTCCAGAAATTGTTGCTTTATTACCTATTATTTAAAAGTAACCTACGTATCTCCACATTTAAATAACACTTCTTTGATCATGCATGGCTCTCTCGGCTCGTCCTCTTTTATCTTGCTCTAGAACTAGATAAAAGAGGTCAGGGCTGCCACGCTCTGGAAATACCCCAGATATAGTGTTCTGACTGCAGTTACTCACAGGTAGGCTATTTTGCTTATTTTTAAGCAACTGCTTAAAAAAATAGTGTTCTTTTACGAGTATAAGTAAACATACGCAATCAGAAAAGCGAAACGAAATTTTATTATTTATTTTAAACATTCATATTATTCAACAATATCGATCTAAATAGATGCGATAGCTCGAGCGTAAAGGCCTTGCCAGTACTAAAGTATAAATCTTATATTTAAATAATCTAAGGTATAAATATACAATCTATTCATGTTAAACTTAACTATGCGTTATACATGATAGGTAGTCGCTTAAACGTAGAAAGACACTTTTACGTGTAATTTACGTAGTTAAGTTTTTAGTTGACATCGTTAAACAAAAAAAATCGCTTTACCGTTTCTTAGTCAGAACCAGAAGAATACCGATATCGTAGCTACACATAGCTACTTATGATAATTTCAGAACACTAAGCGCATACAGGGCTCGTAAACCTTAACGTCCAGTTAAAGAAGTCGAGCACACAGCGGTAATTTGAAACGTGGCGTCAATCCCAAACGACCGATAACCGAAGTCGAACATCAAAGCGACCGAATCGTCTCGCATTACGCAGATTTGCACAAATTGTTTCGTTTACGGCGACACTTGCGATCCGCGGGGAATTTTATAATTTTCCTACCGCCATTTTTGGGAAAGTTGGAAGCAAATGGCGTTGGGGAGACAGAATAAGTTTTTGTTCTTACCGTTTCAAAGGCTCCGGCTTTGTACCTAAAGCAACTAGAGCACACACTCGCTTACAAACTTACATACCTACCTACACACAAGTATAGTACGCTTTTTAAAACTTTGGACTTGTAAATTATTTTTATGACTTGTCAATACGTTTAAAAAGTCAAATTAATGGTAATGAAAAGACAATTTTGTCTCTTACAACCAAAGTGTTTTTAAACATTTTATCTACACTCTATACAAATCCACCACAATAAATTTTCACCTTCGAATATTTTTACAGCGCACTATATTTTTATGCTTTATGATAATCGGGCAATATCTCCTTTCGCTACCCTCAGAGCCAATACATCATGTCCCAAATTCCTAAAGTGAACAATAAGGTACAATAATAAAAACATAACTTATTTGAAAGAAGCCTCTAGAGGCTGACCTCGCATTATCGCACGACTCATACATTACTGAACACCTTCCAAAGGATATTATTCCCATTTGTTACGCAGCAAATGTGCGTGAAATATGGCCGAAAATGATTATAAAAATCGCAAAGAGAACGTTTGAGATAAGCACAATTTATTTGCGGAATGATTAGAACGTTTGTTAAGAAATGTGGAGTGAAATGAACAATGAAAATGTTTGCTGTTATCAGTGTGCATTATAACATGTTATTGTTTCATTATTTCTATTTACATATTTTTTATGGCACAGTGTGTGTACTCATAGGTTTACTCTGATTTTACTCGTATATTACTTGTTATATTTTAGAAGCAGTAGGTAATAAAATAAGGAATTATGAAATCTGTTTTCATGTTTATTACTAAGGCCAACCTCATCCAATAAATTAAAACGAATTAACACATCCCATACACTTCGCGTGACAAGATTTATATATTTGAGTGGAGCGTTTAGTAGGGTCCGACTAAACCACTTGTGTGCCGGAACGCTCATAGTGAGCTACGCGAACATTACACCGAGTCGTAGATAACCGTCTACGACGTAGCGTTACATGTGCTACGCCGTAGATGAACGTCTACGAGATTTATGTACGCTCCCAGTCGAGTCCCAAATTATATTACTATAAGTTACTTAATTAGTGAATTTATGTACATACTTTTATGATATCATCCTTCGTGACGTAATATTCGTGAGTGTGAAATATAATAGTACTTTTCGTACACAACAGGCAATCAGTGTAAAATTTGAGTACGTACCAGGGTCGTAAAAAATATGTTTTTATTTGCCATTGTTACCTACGAAGCACAATGGATTTGCTACCAAAGTACTACTCTACCAAAACAAAGAGCTAACTTTAATTATTATTCATTATGGTACAGCCATTATTAAGCACTTAAAAGGTTTTTTAATCGAGAACTTTATCCAGTGAGACTTGAATTTTGAGTATTTTTAATAGTAAAAAGAACTAAGCTGGGTGAAATTATTTGCTGGAGTTAGTTTTTTACATTAAATGTTGTTCATAAATTAATTTAAATATCTCTTTAAGTCAGTTTTTTCGAGCTCAAATGAACTTAATCACTGAGACAAAGAGATTTACTGAACAATAGTAAGAGCAAAATAACTAGATATATTGTTAGTAAATTCTATTGAAATGCAATTATAAGTATAAGAAATACTTTTAATTCTTGTTACAAAACTATCAAACCTACTTATAAAATTATTACAAAACGATAATTAATAGTTTTTCATTTAATTATTTTTCGTATTCATTTGCAAATCCATTTGTATAATAAAAATATTTTAAAAGATTTCTCATTTCAAAATATATTTCAGAGCAGACGCCGCCTTTTGAAATGGAAGGTTGCAAACAGTTCGCGAGGCAATAAAAAAAAATTGAAGTTGGTGTGCAGAGTTTTTGTACTGATATGATTGATCATAGATGTATAGTTAAAAGTAAGACTTTTAAGTATATTTAACTTTTAAGGTATCTAAATACTATTAAGGCCTATTACTGGCTCTGGCCGACGATCTGGTGAAGGTCGCGGGAAGCCGCTGGATGCAGGCAGCGCAGGACCGATCGTCGTGGAGATCCTTGGGGGAGGCCTATACCCAGCAGTGGGTGTCGTGCGGCTGATATGATGATGATGACTGGGCCCTGCCTCCGTAGCATGACGACAGACCATGATGTAGCGATTTATTACTTGACTGACAAAACACAATCGATTTTGAGAGTCAAGTATAAATCGTTATAACATACTCGTATCATTTTACGGTGGTCTTGCTTCGCAGGCTATAGGCAAACTCTTTGTAAAAGCTATAACGAACTTCGCAAAAAAATATGGGGTTGACTTATAAGTGTTCGCTTATCCTAGCGTTTTATTACGATAAAAGGCGAGAGTTGCGAGAGATCGCCTGCAGTAAAAATAACGTCTCGATAATGGAGTTTAAAATAGAGTGACAACCGATTGCCGTGGTGCTTATGCAGTCCGATAGAGTATAACGATCAGTTGGGAACTATAAAATGCAGCTGAAATTGCACAAATAGCGCATCACATTATGACTCTGAAAAATTCACAATAAATGTTTTGGTGTACGAGTATTAAACCTGAGATAACCTAAATTAAAATTGAGATATTAGTGGCAAGCAAAAAGTGTTTTCATATTGTAACACAGATAATATATGTTACGTGATGCATTACGTGCGTTAATGAATTTATTTATATGTGTATAGCTGTCGAGATATGTCGAAACACTTTTCTGCCTAATGCTAAAAGCTATCTGCTGTTTCAGGACTGAATATTATGGTAAAATGTACTGAGAACCACGGGAAAATGACTTGGAGAATAACATTGTAAGAAAGAGTCTTGTTGCGCTGATGCGAAATACAAAATCGAAGCTTACTAAAAAAATACTTTGCCTTAACTAAAAATACGCTGGCAGAATTCTTTGAACTGTGGTTGAAGATAATAACTGAGCACATATGTACTTGGAAACATTACTGCTTTAAGCGGCACTAATAAAATTCAAAAAGCGTATTGTAATAAATTAGAATTCAGGAATAACTATAATTTTATGATTTTTGAGTCATTTACCCAATGGTAATTGACTCTTAAATCATAAAAATTATTGTATAGAACAATACGCTTTTTTTATTTTATTATTATATTAAATGACAAAGGCACCCTCAAAGCGCTTATTATATAGCGCAGTGTAATTAGACGTGCGCTGCGAGACGGCTGCTTATGCGTCACTAATTAAAACAGCATACTGTTATAAACTAGAAATCAGGAGCAAAGCTAATTGTTACATAGGACTATTAATTTTCATGTAATTAGCTGCACAGTGGAGAGCTTTTTGCCCGTTTTGAGAATGGCTTTGATACTCTTTTTGCTTTGTTAATATTTGTAATATTTATCTAGTGTTAGGACGTGACAAAGTATCCGTGTAACATTAGCGATAGGTAATCTTTTAATAACTTCTTTTTAAACAAATAAACATGGTGTTCATCGTCAATTTGCGGTAGGTAATGGACCATACCTATTCTAGAAAAACGTATGGAACATTTCTTCCAACATAATGTATTGTTATTAAATTGTAATTATTCATTAAAAAGTTGTTATAAGGTAGATACTTTATTCATACATGTTTAAATCTAAGATATAAGTAGGCTGAGTGAGTAGGCGCTTACCCTGTAACCCTCGTCTTGTTTACGCCAAACAATAATGAGTACCTAGTAATACAATTCCACGAACCAGCTAATTGGGCCCTTGGGATGTAAGTTCGCATTATAACATCGTATTCAATACACGCGCCCAACCGCTTGCAGCTTGTATAATAGGGTTATTATTAACATTAATGACTACCGTTTAATTGACCATTAACCCAACCATTACTAACATAACTACTAATTATAATTTTCTCGTGTTCACATTTGGTACATTTCTGTGATTTTTAAACCAATCCGGAAAAAGTTATCTTCTTCAAATTCAATTTACTTAAAAGTGACTCGGTAGCTCAGCGGTCAGAGCATTGGACCGGATATCCAAAGGTCGCGGGTTCGATTCCCGTCTGAGTATTGATCTGGTGCGAGTCGTATTTTTTCTAGTATATTATTTAGTATTACTTAAAAGTATCCTGCGTTTTCTTAGGTTTTATATTTACTTTGCATTTAAGTTATCATAGCACTTGATGACCACGGCCTTTTAAAAAGTAGTTTTCAATTTAACATTCTGAAATAACAATTACCTATCAATACTTCGGCGCTTTCCTTTTTTAGAAAATATAAATGAATCTTTAAGTACTAACTGATTACTAAGTACCTAACTAATTGATTAAAAAGGGAACATTTAATTAAAATCACTTACATCTTCTGCTTTTTTAACTATGAAACCATTTCTACCATTCATGAACTGAAGGGTTCTAATTAAGAGATTCTGTTTCAAAAGTTCTGTTTCAAAGTTGTCTGTAATATGTATGTGAAATACCTTGGTATTTCACGTACATATTACAGACAACTTAAGTGCATAGTGGTATGTAATACATACTAAAGTAGATCTAAATGACGATGAGACGTTGTGAAACAGATTGCTATGTTATATTAAATAGCATTTAGCATAACAGTTTAAGAGAGGAAACTACTCGTAATATTAACATGAAATGAAACTGATACTTAGGTACCAAATATTTTAATAAGCCAAGGTAAAGGTCAGCCCGTGACCATGGCCGATGCAACTCGGTCTAAACATCGGGAAAAGGTAGGTTTTTTTTATTTTTTTATTTATTTAAACACCTATGTTTAGTATAAATCGCATTTTACTAGCTGTTATTTTAATCTAATATTTTAATAAGATGCTAGTTAATAAACAAATGAAAATTTACTCTGGAAAAATAGTTTAGTAAACGAATGGCAGAACAACGTCATTATTTATATTATGTAAGTAACATCTCAAAATAATAAATTCGTTATATCTAAACTTGGAAGTGTTACGGTAAGCGAGTCGGATCACGACCTCAACCACTTAACATTGCCAGAATGAGAAATGAGGATTTCATCACTGGCTAAATTAAATCCTCACGCTTCTGCTTAAAATAAATCTTGCTCTAAACGTTCCTTTTAACAGCTTGTTGAACTATCAAATTAATTACAACTTACTCGTTACTCGGGTAACTAACGTTTGTACAGTATGGCTAATGAGATATGTATTATGTTTGTAATAGGAGCGTACTAACATGAGTAAGTATTATGATATTTATTGCGGGGAAAATGGAGTGCTGAATTTTAGAAGTAACTGCTAGGATACAATTTAGAATCTCACGAAAACTAACGTGCATAATATGTGGTTTCATTTTTTGTTTTTTTTTTTGCTTTACACAAGAAAGGAGCGAAATTATTTAAACACAATTAAAATATACACGCTGAAATTTTAATCATTTGGTTCCCGCAGTGGGGTGGTTCCACTCGTGATTACAAGCAACTTTTACTATGGGCCAACCCTCTTAGCGCGAAAAAAAATCAGCTGTTCCATACATTAAAGGTCGAGTAGGTATTGCGCTTTTGTATGGAACAGTTGATATTTTTTTCGCGATATGAGGGTTGGCCCCATAGTAAAAGTTACTTGTAATCATGAGTGGAATCAGCCCACTGCGGTTTCACGCTGTATAACTACTGCCACTGTATTCTTTACACGTTCGCGCGCGCAGCGCAGGGTACCCCGCCCAAACTACGTGCTGTGACACAGGATTTCTTCATACAAAAATTCAAACGTTCAATCACGCTTCCGTCACAAATTAGATAATTTTGGTATGCCACAACGCGCAACGTCTTATCACGTTGACGTCCATAGACGTTCTGCCGCAGAAAAGTGTTCAGAATCAAATATGATCCTGAACAACGACTTATCACGTCGACGTCCATAGACGTTACACCGCAGAAAAGTAAAAATCTGGACCCCCTGGATCTGAATTTTAGGCCCTTTAAGGGTTGGATCATGTCCACCGTGTTGAATTTCAAAATAAATGCCTTTTTCGCAATCAACATCACATAAAACCTCAATAATGACATCCATATCGGTTTTTTCGGTTTATTTACCCCATTTATCCCCCAAGGGGTTGAGTTTTGGAAAACCACGAAATATTTTATTTGCTTATTTGTTTTTAGAAGTACTTTTACGAAGTTTCAAGTCAAAATATTGTCTATTTAATATTTTTTCCCTTACAAACTTTAAACCCCCAAGTCCAAAAATCCATTCTTAGCAGATTCCTACTTATAAAGTATCTATGTACAAAATTTTAAGTCTCTAGGTTTAGTGGTTTGGACTGGCGTTTATATGTTATCAGTCATAGAACACACCTCTCACAGAGCACACTAAAGCTTCGCCACAGCGCGCAAGCTTACAAAATATACGGCGGCGCATACAAGAAGCGCGAGGGGGTAAAGTTGTACATTGTTGCCGATGGTAGTTAGCGCAACTAGGAAGTGTGATAACTCGATCCAGTATAACGTTTGAGATTTAGGATTTTAATAATTTGTAGCGTAAAGTTGTCGCTATAAGAATTTAGTTTTGCCAACTAAAGCATCCTTTTATTTTTAAAGTAAAAAATAAGAATGAAGCGACGTATCAATACGTTGTTCGTTCACGTCTTTTATGACGTACTATGACGTTGTTCGCGCGAATGTGTAAGTGCATGTAAGTACTTGACTATACAATGCTTGTAAGAACACAGCACAATGCGCTTGCAAAGAGCGGAACATATAACAGACAGTCTGTTGCTGCGAGCGAGGCGTATTAATTAAGAACGCGACCGAGCGACGGGTTAACGGTCTACATTAAACTTTACTATACTTCCAATTCAGTATTATTATTATTAAAACCTTTTATTAAATTATTCATAATTATGTAAAAAAATATAGTTGGATACAATATAATATAGAATAAAATAGAATAGAATATTATTTATTAGCAACACATAGCACAAACAATTTAAACATAAATAAAAAAACCGGTCAAGAGCGAGTCAGACTCGCGCACCGAGGGTTTCCGTACCATCATAATAAATACACTGCAGAGCCTGCTATAGAATAATAAAATTATTATTGCAGTATTAGGCCAGCACCATCTCTTGGCCGATAGTGGAACTATTTTTTTTTCTTAGTCCAGCGCCATCTCTTGACCGTTAGTGGAACTAAATTATTTTTTCTTGGGTCAGGGTCATCTGTTGACTGGTAGAGGAACGAATTAATTTTTTGTTTGTTTTTTTAATTTCTAAAAAAGTGTGTTATATTGAGACATCGTTTTATTTTTCCTGTAATCTTTACATAAACTAATATCACATAGAATTATTTCAGATTTTTCTTTTTGCAAACTTCGGAGATAAGGGGGGCAAACAGCGCTCTTTCATATGATACCCCACATGCCCTAGTCGCCCCACTTAAAATTTTTAGGACCCCTTTTCAGTCCCTGTTGTAAAAAAACTATTTATTTTTTTATTTCTTTCTTATTTGCAAAATAGTTGGACGAAGGTCATCTTTAACTATTCCAAATTTCAAGTTGATACCATTAGTAGTTCTCGAGATATCCAGCTGTGACAGACAGACAGACTGAGTCACACCATAAGGCTTCCTTTTTACCATTTTGGTACGGAACCCTAAAAAGGAAAAAAAACAACAACAACAAGAAATACCTACAGTTACGTGCTATGTGATGCCAATACTGACCTCAAGCTCAGTATAAGCAGCAGACAACGTCTACTGCACTGGTATTCTGCTGAGACCAGTCGCGACATCACGGAACAGAAACGAAAACAATACAAACATTACAAATTTAACTACAATATGTCAATAATGCGTCTTATTTGTCTATTAGCTATATCAAGGACTTCTCTACGAGTATTATAGGCCTCCTCCAATTTTTTCTACTTTTTTTCTGTATTAAGGCCACACACAGCCATTCATTTGTCTCCTGCTGCTACTTTATAAATATCATCGTATATCATATATCGTATCATCGAACCATCTCTCTAGCGGTCCTGCCTCTTTCAATCTAGTATATTAAATACTTATGTATGTCCTTATAGTACATAGATGTGAGACGCTTTGCGAATGCTTCTTTATTGAGTATTAAGTACCTAGTTAATTATACAGTTTAGACAAAAAAAAATGCTGCTATCTCTAATAATTCTATAATTACATAGAAAGGAAACCAAGTTCATAAAAAGGCCATCCAAAAAGTGTACTTAACAGAGCTAAAAATTCGCTTGGAGTGAGCTACAAACTAGACTTCCCTGCGGAAATACACAGACTCGTCAAAATTGCAGTAAGAAATTTCCATATTACTGCACCAAGGGCCCTCGCCACAGACTTTAATAACCGACGCAAAGCATGAAAAAAAATCAGCCAGCGCGCAAATCGTCGGCACAACTTTGACGAAACAAAACGAAGAGGCGGCCTCCGCGGAATATGAAAACCACGCTTAGCCATTCATTCATTCGGTCACACGGGATCCGCTCATTCGTTCTTAACTCTTCGACTTTGTGAATGCCTAATTTCAATTTGGCGAATGAATGAGATTAACTGTCTTTGGCTTTGTGCTCGGTTTCTTAGCTAACTCGGTATAATTTCGGAGGCGCTCATAATTAACTCGACGACACAAACTGTGTAGGAAAAACTTAATCAAAAAGTTATTGCCTTGTACGCGATCTTCACAGTGATATAGTTAATCTTATTATATTTTGTGTGAGTTGGTCTAAGTTATATAATAACTTTAGCAAACTTTTAACTTTGTAAACCATAAAGTCATTTGTGAGTTCTAACACATTCTACGTTCATTATGAGACAATCAAGTTTACGATTGCCTAAAGGTAAAGTCACCCTGGTCTGATTTTTAAAATTCCTGAATATAATGTAGGTAAGATACTTTTCAACACACTTGCTCGTAAAGTGAGCCCTAATGCATCGCTTTTAGAGCCATAAACCGAGCTATAACAAACGCGTGCAATAATATATAAAACACTAGTACGTAATAGAATTAACTTATTAGTACCTTACTGCAAGTTCTATGCGACTAAACAGAGCATTCCCAATTTAGCCGGGTAATACTGTTATTTTTTTTAGTAACAACAAAGAGGTTTTATGCTGCTGAAAATTCATATACATTTTTGGAAAAAATAATTGTGTAAGTCCTTAATTAAGTAAAACAAATATTTATTATTATCAAATTATTCATAATTCACAATATTTTGTTATAAAATATTAAAATATTTGCATTTTATCACTTAAAATTATAATTTTGAAGTAGGCTGTATGCGCACTCACCCCTTTGTTCGCAAAATATTCTTGCGTTGCGTGTGTAAAAAAACAAAAAAAAACATGCGCGCCTTTTCCCATAATTATCATATTTTGTTTTTGTCGTATTTGTTGCTGTGTGGTAAATAACTTTGTTTTTTCCTCGCAAATGTGTTAAAAAACGTCGTATGAAACTCGTGAGCTTTTGGTTATCGCACACTCGGCTGAGTTACGCCCTCGCCTGCGGCTCGGGCTGCAACCCACAGCCTTGTGTGCAATGAGCAACCTAAGCTAACTTGTCGCATAATGTACTATTACCTTTTTTCTTACATATACAGTAAGGGTTTTCAAATGTATAAGTATTAAATACCAATACAGTATTCAATATCTTAAGCTATTGACCTCAACAGTGAAGATAATAGCTTAGTCACTAATTACGTGATTTGCCATATTAGTTGCAGGTATTTTGATTGGTGGCTATGGATAGGTAGTAAAGGAATGGAAATACACGCAATACACTGGTTATAAACACCAAGTATACTACACAATTACTATTATTTTACCTGCTTTTTCTGTAACACACAATAAAATTAAAATTAACTTAAACATATCGTTAAGTATACGTTATGTTGTGTTTATCTCTGGGATAATAGAGACCCACTTGTATATAAGACGTGACCATAGTGTTGGGTTTGTAATGAGTAATGTTAGTTTTGATAAAAATAATTTTAACGTAAGTACCTACCTACTTACATTGTAAACCTGTTAGTGGTTCTATTGAAATAAATAAAAAAACATGTAAGTTGCTCATGGTGAGACCAGTGGTATCTCCAATTCTCCATGCAGAGACTAGGTCGCAAGTTTAATCTGTGCATTGCATAATTGTAGAGCCTTACAAATAAAAGGTTGATTATGCAATAAGACGCATGAATTTTAAAACTTAATTTCTTTTACCGGTCCACACGTTTGAACTTGCTCGATTGAGCGTAAAAAACGACGTGAGGACTTAGATACCACTAACATTCAAAATTAATAAGGAAGCAAATATCGACCGAAACGCGTATGCAATTTTTATGGCTTTTCGAAGGCCCAAAATTTCGGTTTTCATTTTAATTTTTTATTCGAAATAAAATATTCTGTAACAAATAATATGCGACCTTCCACAATAATTTATCATCCATTAATTTCGTCGTCGGTCAAAAGAGATGTCAAATAAAAGAGAAGCCTCAACGATTACGGCAATAAATGTCCGCGTAACCAGTTCACTTGTGTGTCTATGATTGATTGAACAATCTTGGCCAACATTCGTAGCTAATAAAATGACAAATGTGGGAGAATATATTACGTACAACATAAAGTCAAACATATTTCCTACCACAGAATAACTAATAGTACAAGTACTTAACTTCATACATAACTTAGAAGTACAAAGTCACAAACACTGATACTTTTTTACTTTATTTTCATTCTAACGGGGTTTTTACATGGAGCGACTCGGCAGGCGACTTTAGTCGCGCGTTCATTTACGCTTTTCATCGACATTCGCTTGTAAAATCTAATAGTAAACCTAATTTTAATGAGGTGGCGATTCAATTTAACAAGCGATTGTCGATAAAACAGCTAATAGACTAAAGTCGCCCGCCTGCCAAGTTGCTTGCCAAGTCGACTCGTGTAAAAATACCCCATAAGACAGTTTTAGCCTTCACCTAGAAATCCCTGGGCCTTATAGTTAAATACTTACAATCTTCAATCGGAAATTAAACGTACCTAATTAAAATGTAAATACTTAATATTTATTTTCATAACAAACTTTTATTTTGGACTTCTATAAAATAGAAAGTTATCAAATGCCTCATCTTTCATAATCTGATTTCCAACTCGAAGTTTTAAAAATACTTTCTATAACTTTTTCACTGTAGTTGTATGTAAGATAAAACATTTAATTCATTATTTTCTCAAATTTTCTTACAAAAGTACCAATTAGCTAACGCGTTAGATTGCAATTGACGTTGAATAATAATGTTGGAAACATTAACTTCAGCAATAAATACTCAAAGCTAAAAATGAAAAGCTCCCATGCAGTATGCTAGCAAACCACCTAGTTCAACCCTTACATTTGTACCTACCTACTACCTTTTTTTTCTAATTTTATTTTTTTTTTTTTATTTATTTATTAATTTATAATCAGGCAACAATGGCCCATAGATACATACCTTAAAACTAAAACATAATATATGTTAAACAATATTGTTAGTAAATATAACTTAATATTACGTTAGTATAAAGTCAATTTGGCACTTTCTGTGTCATTTCGGTGGCACAAGGCAACGCCCCTCGGAAGCGCCTGTATACCACGCCCTGCGGCCAGAAGTCCTCCTTCATGAAAGTGTCCAGCCTGGCGGTCGGGATGCGCACCACAAACGACTTAAAATTCGTGTTATGGCGCGACTCCAGAGGCTGAACTCTCAAGCAAAAGTTAGCCTTCTTCTTTATGTACTCTATCACATCCTGCACGGTGGTGGTGTGGTGCAGGCGGGACAGGTACACGGCCGTAGTCGGTATGGCAGCTCGCAGCAGGAAGTTGGGCCCTGTCGGTGCGGTGCCATGATGATTCTGTCTCGTTCGCTGACGCTGTCGCTTCCTGTTCCGGACCTCGAGGAAGCCTTCTTCATCTTGGCCCGGTCGGACGACATCCTGCGAACGAGCTTTCCCATCGGCGAGTGCTGGCTGCTGCGACCGCGAGATTGAATTGGCGGCCGCAACAGCAGCAAAGTCGCGTCGACAGCTGACGGGCACACGCGTCTCAGGTGCGCGCTGTTCCATCGCGGTAGAGGGCGGCGGCGGCGGCGGGGCGCGGGCGGGTGGCGCGCAGCTCGCGGGGTCGGCGCTCGCGGCCGGCGGCAGCGGCGGCGGCGCTCGGGCTCGGTCGGACCGTGGCGGAGACGGCGTTGAAACAGCTGACTTGCAACTCGACGTCGTCGATGTATCGAGGCAGGCCCCACGTCGAGTGTTGACATTTGACCTACTTACGGCGAGTGATTCACGTAAATCGTCAACTTCTTTACGCAATTCACTCACAGTATTTTCGGATGCCTGAAATTTCAGCATCACTTCGGCCAAACTCGCCTTAAGGGACACGATGTCCTTCAGGAGGCAGGTCACATCGACGTGATCGAAGGTGACGGGAGGCAGCTTGTTGAGGTCTCTCGCCACGAACGTCGGCACGTCATCGGGGTCGGTTTCCTTGAACAGGGTGATAATCTCCTGCAGGCTCTTCTGTGTCCCGTCACGTCTCCGGGACACCATCTGGTCGCTCTTGCCGAGAGACTCGAACAAAAGTTTCTTCGCCGTGGCCACATCGTCCTCGCTGAAGCTGGACTTGCAAATTTGCAGTGCGCTCACCTCATCCATAACGTCCAGCTTTTAATAATATACCCTTTCAAACCACCAAGTATGATGCAATTCATATTATAATTAGCTAATAATATTTAGTGATTTGACAATATCTAGCTAGCATGTCAACAATGTCACCCGTTAACTTAGCAACAGTATTCCTGTTTGACCCTCAAAGAGAAGATTTATTGTAGAAATGTGCGTTCAGGTCGCTCCTAACCAAACATCGGCCAAGAACAACTGAAACCACACAATCTTATTGCTACTAAAATAAGACTCAAAATGTAAATGTGACCGGTGACCGCAATCAATAAAAGCAATAGTAAATAATGGTACCGACAGCAAAACAAATATTTCACGATGTCACCAGTAATAAATGCTCCAGTGCAAACAGGCATTTGCGAGGGCTTGTTTCATTTTATATTAGCAATGTTTACTATTACAGATACCACGGGTTTTCATTATGATACCTACTTATTTATACACATTTTCTAATAAATTATGGTATGATGTATGAAGTATGAAGTATTTGAAAGGTTCAGGCTATTATTAACATATCATAAATTATTTGTCATTTTGCCTTTGATTGAAGGATTTTGCACAGCGAAGTAATTTAAGTAATAAAAAATGGTAATTACTTATTTTGATTTTTCCTCGGCTTAAACCTGCTAATTTTTATACATAAGTTCAAAAATTAGCAGGTTTAAGCCTACCTTATAGATAGGTTGGTGTTTTAAGAGTTTTAATATTAAAAACTATAAAATTGATCTCAGTTTGATTGCTTTTTGTGCGGCTTTATACTTATGAATGTTTTGTTAAGTTGTTGTTTTTTTCTTTATTAGTTCTATGAAATATATTTAAGTATACTAAAAATGTTATCAGAATTCATTATAAAGACATTTTAAAGATAAAATAATAAATTTAACCTATCATCTATACTTACTTAGTTTTGCATAAAACTATGTTGTGTTCCAACAATTCTCGTTCCCTCGCAAAAATCTCATTTCATTTCATAATTGGCATACATTCTCGGCGACATTACAACTGCAACAAAACCTTTTTGGCACAAGCCTCATCCGAAAGTGAATCCTAATTGGAATTCTCTGTGGGCCACTGGCAGTTGGCAACGGGTGTGGACGTTGGCGCCAAACGGTGGAAGTCGCGAAACCACGCGAAACTGAGATAAGTGACTGACGAGTGCAAACTTGGCCTAAAAAATTACTGGGGATGTATGCATACCACATGAGTAAATGTGTTCATACTGACGAACTAATGGCGCCACAAGCGATTGTTCTAAAATCTTGTGATTGGTTGACGAACAACTTTTGGAATACCTACATAAAAGCTTTCCTAAATCGCGAAAAAAATATCAGTGGTTTCATACATTTTCGCAAAGTCCGCTAGTATTTTACGTATGAAACAGCTGATTTTTTTGCGGTTTCAGGATTGCTTCCATACAAAAAGTCGTTTGTAACTATGATCCCTATAATAAGGTTGTGCGTTATTTCAACAACACTTTGTAAGTACTGTTATTGTCATGACAAAAGTGCACACATTTGAAATGATTAATTAAATATTCCTTAACAAACAGTGCCAAAGTAAAAGGCATGGGTTAAATCTTGTTAGAGCACATGTGTAATCCTTAAAACATAAAGTGAAGAGTCGCCCGCAGGATTTACTTAGCAAAGAGGACAGAACAAATTCAATTAAACTTTGAGCGGAACCTTCTTTGTGGAAGGCAAAAAACGGTACCTACCTCAAATTCCTCGTATATTTTAAATGGCTTATTATGAAAACATTGTACTGTGATAATAATATTTATGTCTGTGTTTGACATGAAGGCACAATCGTAGGCACCATAATATTTCCTCTGTGGTAGGCACTGTGATAGATTTTGGTTTTTGTCTCTTTTCACGTAAGTTATATGTTTTCAACTTTGGACTTGAATTATACTTACTGCTAAAAATAAGTGTTGCAGTCTATAAGAATAATTATAACATTTATTGACAGTAGGTATTAAAACACACGTCTGCAATACCCTGATAAATAGAACAAAATATTAAACATAAACAACATCAAACACAACATGTTTAGTAGACCTCGTGTTTGTGGCATTTTTGATCATTTTTCGAAATGTCTGAAATATGTTTTTATTCGAAAAATTTCGAAAAACAGAATTGACAAAACAATATCTTATAAATATCGAACCTGCTCACAAAATTTCACAAAATTTTAATTTCACGAAATCGGTTTAGAAATGCGACCTTTAGAGGAGAACAGACGGACAGACATGCGAAAGCATCAAAATTTTTGCCCAAGCTGAAACGGAAACGCTTATAAGGAAAAACAAAAACCATCGCTTTTCATCTACACTGCACATTTACAAACCTCATAACACCGAGGTGGCATCTGCACTAAAACTTGCAGTTCTCAGCTCGTCGACGAGTTCCAATATTGGGTGCAACCCGATCCAATTTTAGCTGAACCACACTTCAGATCCATCGCGATATCACTACATTGTTGGCCTGGCAGAGACAGACTAATAAAATTATTGATGAAAT
Source organism: Agriphila straminella (assembly GCA_950108535.1). Classification (NCBI taxonomy): domain Eukaryota; kingdom Metazoa; phylum Arthropoda; class Insecta; order Lepidoptera; family Crambidae; genus Agriphila; species Agriphila straminella. The sequence continues at coordinate 2,485,078 of OX467306.1, read as the reverse complement.
TTTAATAGCACCTTAATTATTAAGGTGCTTAGATTTTGTCCCTAGTTTTTTATACAAAGGTCACCGCAACGCCCAATATTCCTAGTTCAGGAAAACGTACGTACTATATTGTTATTTTAGTAGACTTTGTAACAAAAACACACTGTACTTATGGAAAATAAATAATTATTCTCTTATAAATTATCTTGAACATATCATATCATATCACGGGCCTGTTTCACTGATTCTGGATAAATTCCGGAAACCTAATCTAATCCAATTTTAAATGAAACCAAAAGATAGATGATTTCATAAACCGGTCTTTATAACTCACGCACTTAATCGCATCATTTACAATTTCCGGAATATGTTAAAAAAATTAGAGTATTTCTGAATACTTCTTTCAAGAATTTTCCTACAGAAGTGGTAACCTTCAAAAACTGGCTTTACCGATCGGACTCAATGAAGGGCTCACAGAATTGAAAACATAAATCCACGTCGATACCAATTAACTTTTGACCGAACCCATTGGACTAGCAGCCACGAAATAAATCACCCACATTACTGGGCCATTTTCAACATCCACGTATTTAACGTGGTCGCGAAAAGAAAAGGTTATGCAATCCCTAAACATGATTTGGCTCGAAGGACCAAAAACTATATACTTTTACCTAATTAGGACGACCAACCTAGTTTATTGGTTTAGATATGATAATACTTACACGACACATACAAACACACAAATGATTGATTATATAAATATGTCGAATGCAAAAATCACAGCACATCTCTGCTATCTCATTAATAAATGCAAACACTATAGTGCAGGGACAAAACCGCTTACTAGAGTCAATAGATTTGGAAAGAAATGTAACCACCAACGGCAAGAAAATATTAATCTGACACAAACATTCACAGTAAGACGTAAAAAGTTTGAGGAAAATCGACAGCTCGCTTCGAGACCGACAAAGAAAAAATGAGGATATCCACATTAACATGAAATTGTCGCAGACAGCTCTACGTCACCGATAATTTCTAGCGAATATCTTTTCAATTCATTTTATTGAGGTTGAATACTTTAGTGAAATACGTTGAGCATTTTTTTATGAGACGCTTTGAAGTTTACATGCCTCAGAACTAGACATGAAAGGAAATGAAAAGAGTCGTTAAAAATCCGATATACAAGTGTGACGCGGTCCACGGCAGAGACGTAATGGCACGAAAATGATTAATGTGCTCGACAGCCCGACTGGCTAATAAATCTCTCGAAAAAGATTACTCGGTATGTAACACTGATGAAAAAAAAATTTTCCTTTTGTTTCTTGGCGAGTTGAGCTCGCTGTTTTGTCCTTACGCCGCGTTGGCTATAAGCACGCTTCTGTAAGTGCATTTTATTGCATATACAAAATTCCTGTAAGATCTTATTCTTCAGAAAAGTCTGCCAAAGTGCATAAATGATTTTAGAAGGATTTTTGTACATAATTATGCGGTTGGGCGTAAATACTGAAATAACAAATCACTAATCATTAAACATAGAGTAGGTACCCTACTATATTGAATAGAAAGCCAAAATCTCATTATTATTTTTTTATGCACAACGGGATAGTGCTTGGCCTTCACCTCACCTGATGTTAAGTGACGATAAGGCCGATGGTGAAAGCGCACTACACCCGGAATCCTCATCACTGAGTAACAGGCTATCTTATCTCTTACTGTTGGGTGTCCTTTACACATCATTTAAGAAACTTTTTTGGTATTAATTCAATCTTATTAAAAGTTTGATACAAAAGATAACAAACACCATATTTTGTAAGGTTGATGTCTAAAAAGGTTTCGGTAAGTGTTAACAAAGAGTGTGAGTTACTTACTATATACAAAGAACCATTTAAACATTTTGGCAAGTGGTACAGAACTTTAATAGATATAAAGGCAGACTTCCCCTTTCTAATTTAAACTGCGATTATTGTAATAGAGGTAAGTCTATTGACTTACAACCTCGTTTCGTTAAAGCTTTGTTTAGTCAATGGTTTTCCTTGAATGTGTGAGAAAAGTCTTCGATCACTTTGATGCTAGATCAAGAATACAAGACTGTTTGAAAAACTGAGGAAATATATTCTTCTCCTTTAATATCTAAGCATCTTGATTCCACAATGAAATTGTACAAGTTCTAAAGACTCATTTGAGTGGTTTCTAGGTATATTTTTCTTCCATTGTTCTTAACTAGCTTCGAATCTTCCTCAAACACTGAAATTGTCTTGTAATTTTCAGCTATGTCTTTGAAAAAGTAATATGAGGGCTCTTTATCTTGAATTACAATTTTGAAAGGATTAGTATTTGCTCTTGAAAACTCAGAATTGAAGTCTCGTATTTCAATGGTTGGCTTAAACAATGGCCTGGCAAGTCATTGTCTCTAGAAATGTTGACGAGTTAATAAGTCTGCAAATTCTATTTTCTTTGTATCTAGATAAATATCTTTTGAGAATTTGTTTAACAGTACCAGTATTTAGTGATTATATTTATTTAATGCTATTTTCTTTCTGTTGGTAATATGTATTTATGATATTACCAATCTGCATAACAGTGAATGAACGTACCTACCTATTACCTATTATTTACCTACCTATTATTATTTATTCGTGTAATTTTTTAAAGATGTTCATACTTAATAATAATAAGAAACATTTCCTTGGGTTGACCCGATCAATAAAATCTTATTAATTGGAGACTCATAATATAACTGAACCAACCGCAAGAGCACTTAATCAGTGGGTGTAAGATTCATTGCCATTTTATTTAAATGGTGCTAAAATATAATTGAGTTAAAGCCAACATTACTGTAAATTGCAAAAGACATTAGCTTTTCGATTAGTAGCACACTCCGAAGCCATTAAATTCAACTTTAGAGATAAAAGGAAAGAAGCTACAAGCTTGTAAAGTCTGTGCCCGTAAAGATAGAATTGTGGCCTACGAGTAAATGTTGTATGATTATCATTGTTACGCAGTATTTTTTTAGCCTTGCTCCGGTATAATCTTTCTCAATTATCTTAGCTTAATCGGGTTAGGATTTTATTCAATAGAAAACAGTTTCCAGTGTGCGTAACCGCAGCAAAATGTTGCGTCTTAGAGAAATGAGAGTATTACAGATAATTAGTTCATAGTTAGATGCAATTTGTTTAAGTATAGCAAAATGTGTTCAAGTTGTATTTTCTAAGTTATTCGAGAAAAACTGATTTTGCTGGGGTAACGTTACCCCAGCAAAACGTTTTTTAAAAAAGGCGTTTAGCCTGGAACCAAGTACATCAAAAGATAGCTTTTGATGAGTTGTAAATGACTACCAATAGCAAAATGTTTAGTCAGCAGATTCGATGTCAAATTGATCAAAATTTGTTTGTCAAGCATAAAGTACTGGCATATCGGAAAGGGACGTTGTCTATAAACTGTACAGATTGACTCGTAAAACAGAAAATTTTCCACTTTTATTGCGTCGTATACCTCAAAGACGTGGAAATGGGGGCTCGTGCTTCTCACAGCTCACGAGCCGTGGACAAAAAATAAATTGCACCCTCGAGATGAAAGCCCATGTGAAATCTTTATTTTATTTCGCCGCGAGAATGAACGGAAAGATACTGTTTACGTCGCTGAAGTTTTATACGTCCCACCGAGCGTTCCTTTTACCTGACCGATTCGCAACCGAATCATCCGCTCGGGGTGAGGCGGCCTTCATACCGCGTTACCTCTGCTCCTTTGTGCTTCGCCTACCGTAGCATCCAGCGGCCTCGGGCCGTACGACCATTCACTCACAACACCTCAGCTCTCACCATCACGCCAATCGATTCTAGATAGGGTAAACAAACGCGGCGGCGCGACGGACGCCTGTTGCGTTGCGGGCACGAGGTCGGTCACTCACCGGGCAGCAAAGCCAGCAGCGCCAAGGCCGCCAGCATGGGGGCCATGGCGGCGACGCGCGGGCATACCACACCCGCGCACGCTGCGCTAGCACGCCGGCGCGCTCATGCGGCCTGAGACACTCGTGCGGCCGGCCCGAGCGGCGCTCGGCGCGGGACTGGGCGCGCCCGCCCCCGCGCCGCCCCCTGCCGCCCGCGCCTCCACCCCCTCGCACCCCCCTGCGCAGCCTCCAGGTGCGCGCGGCGCCGACCTGAGCCCTGCCCCTTGAAAAAGGCCGTGGAATCTCTTTATGTTTAGAAGGTGATTACTCATTGAGCTGCTACTTTTCACAGAGGAATACTATCCGGGATTAGTTGACAAACTGCCGGCATCCGACCTCACCTGCTTGAGAAATTTGGTGTCGGTGGCCGTTCCCGCGGCCCTACGGTACCCGGGATAAAGTAGGGCAGCGGGCTCAAGGTCGGTGCAGCCCTCGGCCGGGATGCGATGTCGCTCGGCGCTGACTTGTAATCTTTATGCGCCCTTGACAGCCGCGGCCCTCCACAAAAGTTGAGCTGTGGCCCTACTGAAATATTAACCGAGAAGCATCACCTAAACCTACATGTTAGACTAGTTAACTTTGACGAAACTCTGTTAATATTTAATGAGGTTGGCTTTTATTCTTTGCCGGAACTTTCAACGACGTCAATCTTTTCGGAATTTTAAGGTCTTTTTTAGTTAAATGTAAAACTTAATTATGGTGTTTTAACAAAGTTTAGAACCATCTCAGTTGAAATAGCGATAGTAAGTAGCAGTACTATGAGTTGGTTGAGTACCACGTTGGGCGCCATAGGTTTGACTTGAAGCGACAACGTGCGATTACTATTTGTATGCTTATTTCTACATTAAAACATGCTTATAAAATTAGTAATTATGCGGACTTAATCAAATCAAAAAGTAAAAATGAAATTATCAAAAACACCATTTTTATTTGGTGTTTTTGTGTGTACACACAAAATATTTATCTTTTTTTTTTCATTATCTTTTTTTTCTATCTGTATCCATTCAAAAGGCTTTGAAATTACACTGACAATTATTAACCTGATTACATAAAAGGTATTGGTACATAGTACAATAGTACATACATAGTACATACCTGTTCAAGAAGCTGCATGCAATCCAAGCGGAATAACGTTTAATTTTTCCTTTCTTTTAAAAGAGTTAGAGGAAATTAGGTACATAATAATGTCATATTATATAAAACAAATTAATATTTAAGTTAATATGACGTTAACACAAAAACTTAATCTCGAAGGTCGTTAAAAGTAATTCTAATCTTGTGGTCCCATCATGGCGACCCCGATACCAGGCGTTAGCCAACACGTTCTTAGACGATTTTTATGGCAAACAGAGTCTCGAACCTAATCAAACTACATCGATAAAAAGAATTTTGCGCACGATTATGAACTTTCCTTATTTCGTATATTATGGGCCCGTAAATGAGAAACCGAGTGGGTGCTTCAAGTAACAGAGACAATGGCTGCGAAGTGGGATTATATGGCGCGTAGGGACCGATACAATAGAGGGACGGTAACCACGGTATGTAGTAACAACTTTGCTTTACTAATCGAACATTTAAAGGGTTAGCTTTGTATGACTACAAAACGTTGGGATAACGATATTAATTTGTTCAATTTTATTGCTACTTCCTTTTTGATAAAACTTAAAGCACTCGTAAATTCAAGTAAAAAGCTTGCCTGAACTGGAAACCATAAATCATTTTCACCTTTTCACTAATGTATTACCTATTATAGATAATTTTCAGTTACTTACTTTTATTAAATATAAATTTTAAATAAAACATGCTGTTGCAAGATTCAAAGGCCGAAAATATACTGTGTGAAAGAAGTTAATATTTTACGATCTTCATATAAAAAACTGAATTTTAATACGTGGTGTGTCGATATCGAGTGACGTAATAATTATAAAAATTAAATTAAATATAGCAATGGATGAATTGAACGCCCCTTAAAAATCACTGAATATTAGTTTTAGTGTACAGTATAACCACTCAACCGTTCATTGGGTAAAATGAACTAAAAAGTTAAATAACAAGGTGTCATTGCAGTCGGGGGACCATTTAGTGGAACAATTTTTAATCAACGAGGTCCCCCGACTACAATTAAACTTGTTATAAGTAGGTATAACTTTTTAGTTTGTTTTAGGCATCAGCAGCAGCAGCGTGCAGGCAGGGCGTCGGGTTTTTAATATTTTTTAAAATACATTTTAGTGAAAAGTTATGTGGTTTTGGAATGTGCCCATACTTCTCTTCAAGGCCTATCATTTGATGCCCATATCATAATAATTAAAGAAAAAAATGTTTTATCACATTTGAAAGTGGTGTCGTGGCACAGTCGCAATTTTTTTATATGTATAATGCCTGTGTCGCTCGGGAAAATGTAAGGATTATTGATACCCCGAATCCGTTAAAGTTAAGGTTGCCTATTCAGTCAGAAGTAATGGAATAAAGAAACTCACATACCCACAAACATACATGAACCCTGAACACATTACAATCTCGGTTTTATTGGGCAGTGTAAAAAGAAAATGCGTCGGACGACATGGACATTATTGTGATTGTGCAGTGGTCGTGGGACTCGTGGGCTCGTAGCTCGTAGCACAGCGCGCACTACGAGAGTTACGTAGCGCGTAGGCCGCGTAGCACTTCATCCGGCCAGGCGATGCTACACAGCACACCGATTACGCGTGTAGTAACATAAGACCCTCCGCACACGGCGGCGCGTCTCGTAGCGTAAGCGTATCGTACTTAATACGCGCGTCGTACGAGAGCAATACTAGCATGCGTACATGTTCATAGAAGTCCGCACATGGCGTCGTAGCGTATCATATGAGATTTTATTGTCAATCCGATAGTCGTAGCGTACTGGCGCGGCGAAATAAGCAAGCGTAGAAAATACTTTATTTATGTTTGGTGATGAATTTCCGTCAACGTGAAGCTCTATTCTGAAAGGCTCTCCACACATGGCTCGTAAGCATAGTCGTCTCGTAAGCGTATCGTAAAGACGCGACGAGTACGATACGAGCAGAGTTCTTCACACGAATCGTAGTGTAGACGTAAATATTGTTCCAGAATATAAACTAGAGCTTCACGTTGACGGAAATTCATCACCAAACGTATAGAAAGTATTTTCTACGCTTTCTTTTTTAAGCCAGTACGCTACGAGTGCTACGACTATCGTATTGACAATTAAATCTCATACGATACGCTTACGCTACGACGCGACGCCGTGTGCGGAGGGGCTTAGAGGCCCCGCAAACTACAGACTTTCCTATCGGCTGATAACCAAATCGTTGTAATGTGCGCACTTGCATACTTCTTCATACTGATTAAAGGCCCGACCAAACTATCGGTCCATAGAAAATCGGTAGTTTGCGGAAGGGTGCCAAGTTAAATAAGGTGTTATAGTGGTAAGTGTTGCAAGGAAAAGTTGGAGACTGTCACTTATATAACCTTCTCAAGCTTACGCGCTCACTAGACATGAAATAAAACACTTTTAACGGATACTAGCGCGGTTTTATTGAAAGTACTTTGGTAATTCGTTGGTATTTGGTTTGATTATTTTCCCGACGTTTCGGCACTTTTGCAGCTGCCGTGGTCACGGGGGACTGAAGCTACTTGTGAGCCTACTCTCAAGCGATGTTTTTTTTTTAGAACGTTCAGAAATTAAAATTTATAAAATTTTTAATTTACGAGTTTACGAGTAATAAAAATAAATGTATTGGCGGCGCTAGTTGGCCTACACAAGCGCCTTAAGAGACTAAAAATCATTTAATTCATACGTTTCTGGTTAGAATCACTGACTCTCTCCTTGAATTTTTACAGTTCAAAAGCAGGCCTTAAACAGGACTGCTTAAGGCCTGCTTTCATACTAACCCTTGAGATCTGTTTCCATTCTGTTCTGTCTTTTGCTTTTCGCGTCCAAAATGTTCCTCCAATTTTCTTAATATCATCTGCCCATCTTTTGGTTTGTCTTCCTCTTTTCGTTTTCCCGTCCCATGGTTGCCACTCTGTTATAATTTTGGTCCATTTTTCCCTGCTTTCTCTTGCCATATGACCAGTCCATTGCCATTTTAACTGTCTTATTTTCCTTATTATATCTTCCACTTTCGTTTTTGTTCTTATTTCCTCTGATTTTTGGCGATCTTTCAGCGTAACACCTAATAGGCTTCTTTCCATTTTCCTCTGGCATGTTCTAAGCTTTAAATAATGTTTTTTAGTCAGTGCCCATGTTTGACACCCATAAGTCAGGTCAGGCCATAAAGTTAATATACCTGAATACAAAATACATGAATCGAATTAGTAGATTGTACCATAAGGGGGCAAATAATATTTTTACGGCGAGGGCGCTTATTTGAATCCAGAACGAAGTGAGGGATTCTAGAGTAGAATCCCGAGAGTAGCGAGGGATTCTTTTGTAGAATCCTGAACGTAGTGAGGGATTCAAAGTACGCCGCCCGAGCCAAAAATATATTTTGCGGCCGAGTGATACACTCTACTTTTCATCACCCTCTCATGAGAAAATAAAAGGCGCCTCATATTTTATTGTATTATTATTATTTGATAAAACATACAAAAAAGACGTTTTTTTTAAAAAAAAATTCTTAATTTTTACTGACAAATTATGTAATTTTGGAATGTGCTCAAGGCCTTTCATTTGATACCCATATTGCAAAATTGAAAATAAATATTATTTTTTCTTCTTTTTTACTGAAAAATTAATGTAATTTTGGAATGTGCTCATCAAGGCCTTTCATTTGATACCCATATTGCAAAATTGAAAAATCTTGGTTTTTTTTTAAGAAAAAAAAGGAGAAAAAGAGAAAATAAATAAAAAACTAAGAAATAATTTTTTTACTTTTTTTTTAAAGAAGAATAAGACAGAATTATTCGTTTGTGTGGCCAAAAACAATATTTGCGTTCGATTTCATTGGCGCTGAACACTAAGATTCCAAATTCAATAAGTGCGCGTAAAAGATCTTTGCGGCGCACTTATTTATATAAAGAGGATTAAAAACTCATTACTGCCTGCTAAAAGTTTCATATAGAAAACACCACCTTTGGGTGCACATAAAGGCGAACCAAGTCGTCCTTTTCGAATAGATGGGATGAAAACTCTTTTCTTGGCCGTCATAGGGAAATGTTTATTTTTGAGTATTTCTTTGAGGGACCAGTACCTTTTCCAGGCGCCAGATATTCTTCTTTCTACTTCTAGGTCAGTTTGGTCTCTGACTGAAATAATTTGCCCTAAGTAAGTGTAGCTTAGTAAATTAGTAATTCGATTTCATTAAAGAGCTCGAACTTCTTCACATCTGAAGAGCCAGCATGACACAGTTTATTTTCTAAATTAGAACTAATTATATGCTTTTTTGCATCTAAGTCCAAATCCGTCCAGTGTTTTAAATTTTGAAGAAATGAAAAAATTAAATTATTTCGATTCAAAAGTTCGAACCGTTCGTCGAACTTAGTAATTGCGGTATCTAATAAATAGGTAAAGGTAAAAATTTACTTTAAAATGTGTTTTCGCATCTGTTATCGGTTCATCCTCCGCCTCATAATTAAAAAACCTTTTACGAGCGCCAGGGCGGGCAGGTGTGGAACATTCTGCTATTATTGCCTCGACTTCTTCCGCTACAGTTTTCGCGCTTTAAGGAACTCCTTAAAAGCCGAGTCATTATGGAATTCAGACAAATACTTGTTTTTGCATGATAAATCATTCTCACCGCTTCTGACAATACGACGTCTGACTTTTGAAGAGTCTTACTAACTATATTTATCTTGCTTAATATCATACAGAGATGTACCTAACGTTTTGTTTGATGTCCGCGAAAATGGCGACAGCATTTGCACAGTGGCCCTTAGTGCTAGGGTAACAGAGACGGGGCCCTGGCTATGGTTCGACCATAACACGAGCCCGGGCGCAGGCAAGGTCTTTGAGAGCGCCCCGGACGGGGCGCCGCGCCGTGAGTGACCACGCCGGGCCCGAGCGCAGGCAGGGTCTTTGAGAGCGCTCCGGGGCGCCGCGCCGCGAGTGACCATGCACGTTTCGCGTTCGCGTCGCAAGCGCCGGCGCCGCTCGGTCGGCGCGGCGCCCCCTTAGACCCAGCGCCCGTGTGCGCTGCACACCCTGCACAATAGGTAAAGACGCCTCTAAAGCCCTGCTATAAGAGCTCATAGTAAGGCCCCTGAACGGCTTAAGTTAAGAATGGTTTCTTATTTGCTGATGGTAAGCCCTCAGGCCTCGCACGTACACACTTGCGAGGCCCAGCCGCGCGGCTAGGCCTCACGAAGCCGCGGGGCCCGAGTGGTCATGTCATCTGTCAATGGGTGCATTCCAACAGACCAATCTCTGAGTCATGGATCGCCATACATACATTTTATACAGTACATTTTAACCATGGAAATTGATAAAATTTACTCTATGGCGATCGATGACTCAGAAATTTGTCTGTTGGAATGCACCCAGTGTCACTGTCATGTCATGTCTGTCGTGTCGTGTCGATCGAAAGTCGGCGTTTTGCGTTTTGCGTTGCGTTGCGACAATTAGTATTATTTGATAAAAAGTGCTTTCTACACAGCCATGAATCAAACAATAAATGTGGAGCAGTTGAATTCTGCTTTAACGTCTTTGAGGACATTACGTTTAAGCGTTAGCCACGTCTTTGAAACGCTGTCGAACGGGTTGCGAGCTGACCACGGCGAAGAGGGCAAAGATAAGTTTCTTTTGGAGCTCCAAGAACTACTAAATAATGTGAATACCAATCTTCGTGACCTCGAGCAGACTGTAAATGGTTTACCAATTCCTACAGCGCCTTTTAATCTCGGAAACACGACGTTCCTGAGTCAAGAGACTACCCAAGATCGACAAGCTTTGTACACGCAATTGGTAAACAGCTACAAGTGGACTGATAAAATACATGAATATAGTTCTTTCGCACACACTCTACTGAGCCAGAACTCGCTTAAACGGTCTTATATTAATTCCGGAAGCACTAAACGAAGAGGGAAATTGCAAAGCAACCACAACGTCGCTCCTTTACAAGTCGATAATGTTATAAACAATATCGATAGGTCCTACAATGATATGAAGATAACTATCTCGCGTCCATTTGCTAGTAATGCTGTAGTTCAAATAAATTTAAGCCATGTACTCAAAGCTGTGGTTGCTTTCAAAGGTCTGTTAATGGAATGGGTTATGGTTAAAGGATATGGCGAAACATTGGACTTGTGGACAGAGTCACGGCACAATGTGTTCAGAAAAGTCACCGAAAATGCTCATGCAGCCATGTTACATTTTTATTCACCAACATTACCAGAATTAGCTGTGAGATCTTTTATGACTTGGCTGCACAGCTACGTGAACTTGTTTAGCGACCCATGCAAACGATGTGGCTGTCATTTACATCACATTTCTCTTCTACCACCTGCCTGGAGGGACTTCCGCACGCTGGAACCGTTTCATGATGAATGCAAGCAATAGTTAATGTGGTATTGAAAGAGAAGGCATACTAACGAAATACAAGGGTTGGTAGCTTTCTCCTTCAATAAGGAAAAGTGTAAAATCAACAAAAGGACATTGAAACCAAGAGTTTCTAGAACTAAAATAATTTATTGCCAATAGACATAAACTACTTCTTTAGGATATTTAAAAATACATACATGTAATTACTATAGTTGTGAAAATATGTAAGTGCTGTAGTCTTCACAGTCATGAACTGTGTATGTAAAATCAAACAATGTTTACAGTTTCATATTTTCTCAGAAAAGCAATATAAAACTTATCAATAAATAACATAACTACACAAATTATTTTATTTGCTAACTATGAATATGGTTTACTCAAAACAATTGTATGGTCTACACTACATCCAACTTTTAAAACATGAGCACCTATAGATACTCTAAGAGGGAAATGTTGGTCTTTTGCATGGCCCAAACCAAGGCAACCATGCCTATTCCGGCCCCACATGTACAGATCTCCATTATTTGTGATAGCACCAAGATGACCAACTCCACACGCCACCTTCTCTACTACACATTCAGAGTTGAATTCATTACGGCCAAATAGGGGAGGTGGGATTAATTTTGGTTTTGTTGAGTATTGGACATTAGGACCAAGACCCAGTAAGCCATAACCCCATACAAAAACATCTCCTTGCTCTGCAAAACAAAAAAATTGTGATGGAACAGAAGTTAAAATTACGATTACTTAACTCATCATATATATTGAACTAATGGTCGCCCACAACTTCATCTGTGTGGAATTAGATAGTTATTTGTCTTTTTTCCATATGAAAGGTACCCTATGTCCTTCTCTGTACCCTGACAATGTGTAAATTTCATGATGATTGGATAAGTAATTAATACGTAAAGGCGTAACAGACAAACAAGCTGACTTTCGCATCCTTACTTAATATTATAAATGCAAAAGTCCATATTTGTTTGTTGCGCCATCATGCCTTAACTACTGAACCGATAATCATGAAATTTTACATACACGTTGTCAGGGGAAGGACATAGGATACCTAACATCCTGAAAAAAGTATTGTTCCCGAGGAATAGTAAAAAGCTTTCCACGCAGACAAAGTCGCGGGCGGCCACTAGTTTATAGTAAGGATACATATTATATCATTTATATACCTACTTACCATTGACAATCAAACAAAAAGAGCCCCCTGTAGCAATGTCTTTTATTTTTCCAATGCCTTTGGTGAAATTTACAAGAGCATAAGACATGTTGACTTGCTGCTGCTTTGTGGACATTGGCACTTGACCATACTCTGAATTTCCCCAACCAAATAGTTCACCTTTTTCTGAGAAAAAAAGTTATATTTTACATAACAGAATAATTACTAATATTGATTGACAAAATAATAATTTCATCTCACCATTTAAAGCCAATACACAATCTACAGTGGAGGCTACCTTTACAATTTTCTCAGTAGTAATATCTCCTTTCACAGGGGCTGGAACTCCTTGATTCTCATAATTTCCAAGACCAGTCTGTCCATCAGCACCCCAGCCACAAGCATAAACTTTGCCTGATTCAGTTAGATATAACCTGTCAGAAAATATATAAAAATAATTCTTAAAGCATACCTAAATGAAACAATACAACAAATATCCAAAAGTAATTGACAAAACTAAGTTTTAGGCACTTGTTACTTACGTGTGGTCCTGCCCACAGCAAACATCTGTAATAACTTCTTTGCCCAAACTTCTAATATTGTATGACACCATGCTGCCCTTATATTCTTCATTGGAGTTAATTTTCCTGCCACATTGTCCATATGCATTGTTTCCTAAGGTGTAAACACCCTCATTGTCTGTCAAAATAGCTGTGTGTGCCCGTCCTGCTGATAAGCCTATGATCTGAAAAATCAGTAATACAAAATCCTTTCTAGGTTCAAATACAGAGAGGTTAAAACTTTTTGAACTAGCGAGCATGTCTCCGGTTTATCTTGGCCAAAAATGCTTTTATGTATGTCTGACTGTTCTCTACACGTCCTGCGACCTTCTCAATCGATTCTTGTAAACAATTGTGAGCAAGTTCAATAATTATAGTGGTTTTTCTTTGTAGTTTCTTTTTCAGCAGATTTTTTTTAAATGGGGTTTAACTCGTCAACACCCAGAAAACGAGACACATAGATATTCTATTGTTGTCCGGACGCCGGCGACCAACTTCTCGGGCGTTGATAAATTAATAGGGGGTTGAAGACATAAAAAAAAACGAAAAATGTAAAGACAGACTGACAAGGTCTACAGCTCACAGAGCCACTAGTTTAGACAAGGGTTCATTAAAGGACCTTTGTTTTTTCTAATAGAAAGAGAAAAGTACTTACTTTGCTCTCCAAAGATTTGTAAGGTATATAAATGGGAGCAGGACTCAAGAGCAGCTCTAAGGGATGCCCAATGCGGGGTGCATGGTACCCAATCTGTGAATCCGTGTTGATGCCAGTGCCAAAAATTTTGTGCTGCTCCTCTGTTTTGATTGCTGCTATAGTGAATCCATAGCCGCAAGCTATTTGAGTGACCTGTGGAACAATAAGCTATTATTTTATGGGAAAACATTTCATTAATGTGTTGGGTTTTTGTAATGAGGCGGTTGCAATGATGTGCCCTAATTTTAACACTTACATCAAATCTCTCTGCGAAGCTAGATCTCATTGGATGCCACACGAGAGAGAAGCTATTCTTGTATGCTTTCTTGCTTCGTTTGCCTCTGGGCAAATGGATGCCCAACGCGCCTGTCTCCGCCAAGCCCCAAACGTAAACACGTCTGTCGGAAGATTTACTCACTGGATACTGAAATACTAAGCACCCGAATGCAATTAGATTATTGTTTGTTTTCATAATTGTTAACAACTTGTTTACTTCTTACTGGGTAAATCCTCTTCTGAATCGTCCGGTATTTTCTTTTTCGTAGTTGCGTAGCCATGGCGGAAGTGAACTCTAGGAAAGCTACGACATAATAAAGACTTTAATGAATTCATTTTATAAAATTCTGTTACATTTACTTGGAAAACAAATAAGTTTTTCAAAATTTGATTTGAGGTTACGATAACCTGACATCCCAACTGACTGACATTGGTTTGTTATGACATTTTACTTTTTTTGTTTGGTTTAATTTTTTCCGCTTCGAGCAGAAAAGGCAAAGGCTCATTGGCGCCATACAGCAATGACTTCAGAGTTTATTTTTAAAAGATTTGTAGGTACTTTTCAAGTTTTCAGTCTTCTTCTTCTTCTTATTTTTGTTTTGGCAACCTACTTTCCTCTTGGAAGTAATTTTTGCCAGTGTCAAGTGTTGAATAGTTAAAATAGCCACTGCACCCGACAAAATGGCGCCAAAAACTCTTTTCAGTCTTCATTATTATGTTCTGGGGCCTTACTATGAGCTCTTATAGCAGGGCTTATATTGAACTGCCTTACTTTTTCGTACTATGACCTCAACGGTTAGTATGAAAGCAGGCCCTAAGCAGTCCTGTTTAAGGCCTGCTTTTGAACTGAACGGTTTCTTATTTGCTGATGGTAAGCCCCCTGGGGGCTTACCATCAGCAAATAAGAAACCGTTCAGCCCCAGCGTTCGGCCCCTGGGGCCTTACTATGAGCTCTTATAACAGGGCTTATATTGAACTGCCTTACTTTTTCATACTATGACCTCAACGGTTAGTATGAAAGCAGGCCTTAAGTAGGCCTGTTTAAGGCCTGCTTTTGAACTGAACGGTTTCTTATTTGCTAATGGTAAGCCCCCTGTTCCGTTTTTTCCGCTTTGAACATAAAAAGCAAAGGCAAACGCTATACAGTCATGACTTCGAGTATTGATTCTGTTCATGAAACAGCAAATGCAAAGGCACAGAATCCTTTGAAAAACCTAATGGTAAAAATTGCTCTCCAGCCCATAATGAGTCCATGGCTAGCTAGCCAAATAACTAGTTTCAGACGATAACACCATGACCCGAGCTAAACTCGAACTATGGAGTTTATTGCAGCATAATAAGACTCAATGTAAGCGATGCATTTAAGGAGTGGGCTAAAACGTAGTTTTTTTACATTCTCTTTGGAGAGGGCTGCAGTTGAGCTCGGGTCGTGTTATCGTCTGAACACAGCCCAAATGAAATGAGACAAATAAACCATCATGAGTTTACTGCTCGAGGTAAGCTAACAAAATATTTCATATCACAGTTTTATAGGAATGATATTAAATAAAACAGCAATAACCATTTAACACCATACAATATTATTAATTAGTGACTTCAAGATTACACAAATTACTTTATTTTTGACAGTAAATTAGCTCGGAACTGAGTATTTTGGAATAGTGCTTTAATAAGACTCCTCAGCTCTTCAGTTTTAAAGTGTATGGCGAGAGGGCCCGTGCCGTCCTTCCAGTGGTTCTCAATGTCCTTCAGAGAGCCCCCTAGGACGAAGATCAACTCTTGAAGCTTTATCCAAGACTTTACATACTGCTCCACATCTGAAGGATTCTGAAACAAAAGAACTGACAAAATTCTATGGTGCCAACAATGTAATACTAATAAATAATACTACTGTAAAGATTAAAATTCTATCAGAGCTGCACATTTTGCATTAAACCATGTAGTAAATAGGTGTAGGTTCAACCATGTAGTAAATGGGTGTAGGTACTTGGAAGCTTGACACATGTTCCCAAAATGTGAGTGCTCGCTACACCTCTCGTGGCTACATAAGCTACATTGCTTTGTTGTAGTCAACAGGACAACAGCTCCCCTAGCATGACCACTAAAACACGAAATAGCATTTTATCGACAGTAGACTGACAAAATACATCGTCTTTTGACAGTTAAAAGCGAAAAATCGCTCTATCATATCGCGATTTGCTGGTCATGTTAGGGGGCAGGTTAGCAAAAAAACTGACAAATTACTCCAATTGATTTTGGACTTTAAGCAATCGGAAATTATTTTCAAAATGGATTGGGGATCTTTGACATAACCCAACCCAACCCAGAGAGCTGCTATGTATTCCATTTACAGTTTGTCTCATTAATTTAATTGAAAACCAACCATTGGTTTATTATTTACCTGAAACAACTGTGGCGACTTTTGCACAACCAGTGTGTACATGTCCGTGAGTTGTGTTGCCATCTCCATGGAGATATCCTCCACGGTGCACACGCGGTGGATGAGTTCATCCACGAACATGTTCACCAGGGTTGCCATCAATCTAAAATAATAATTATGAAAAACATTTTTATTTACAATAAAGTATCGGGTTGTTAAACTTATTAAATTACTGTTTTAAGCGCCAATTTTAGCGTCAACCAAAACACTTTTGTTTGGATTAAACACACAGGCTGCTTTCCAGGCATGTGATCCAGGCATGTCGTGTCGCATCGCGCAATGAGTGTGTTGTGTTGTGCATGTCGACCTTCATTATGTTGTGAATTAGCAGAGTGCTTCACCTAAATACTATATAAATTGCAAACACAACAACGATCGGACATACATATTTTATTGGCTTCCTTCTTTTATTGACAATGTGACAGATTACTATACGTTTATGTCATCACTCATCAGCGACACTTGCTAGCCAGTTGCTAGCTCGCCAGCCAGTCCAACACGCACCCTTAATCTGACACATCTTAATCTTTAACATCGCATGGAAAATACAATACGCACCCTTAAGTTAAAATTACGATTAAGAGTTAAGATTACAGCATTATATAAGAAAATATATAAGACTACTTTAAACAACAATAAAACAACACTGCACATAGGTATAAACCTAAAGTATGAATCATTCGCCTAAAGTATAAACCATTCGCGCCCATTATTCACCAATTACCGCCCTCTTAATGGGTAATCTTATTAAAGCTGATTTAATTTTTGGGCCTGGCAGAGATTTCGTTAACATATCTGCCAACATTTCTTGTGAGGGTACATAACGCACCTCAACCGCCTCTTTCAATATAGCTTCCCGAATGAAATGATACCTTATCTCAATATGTTCTATTATCAAACACAACAACGATCGGACATACATATTTTATTGGCTTCCTTCTTTTATTGACAATGTGACAGATTACTATACGTTTATGTCATCACTCATCAGCGACACTTGCTAGCCAGTTGCTAGCTCGCCAGCCAGTCCAACACATTAGGTAGATACCTAAATTGTAAATGATTAGGTTTCACTTGATTTTTGCTTGTGTTTTTTGTTAAAGTTAAGATGCATTTGCGCTGCGCCAAATTATAGCTGTAAGTATTCAATGTAATCTCATTTTAAGTGAACATTGTAAGTTCTTATGAGAATAAATATCTTAAACCTAAACCTAAACCTGATCCGCGGGCTGATTATCTAATTAGAAACCACCTAGCGACCAATCTCATTTGACAGATGAATGGGATACATTGCTACTTCTTTTTGGGGTAAAAAAACATACCAAAGAAAAGTAGCAATGTACCAATGTAATAGCAATGAAACCGGTCGCTAAACAGTTTCTATTTAGATAATCAGCCGGCCAATCTCAGATCGCTGCACATAGAGATTTGAGATCGGATCGCATGACCGGAACGCAGTCTGTGTTTAAGCTCTCAGATCAGTAATTCTATTGTACCTTGTAAAGACATTGATAGGGAAAACCCCAATCCACACATTCTTGAGCAGATGCAATTGCCTCAGGCACTGCCGGACAGCAGCTTCTGCATTGTCGCTGAGCACATCCTTTACCACAATGCAGTTCAAATCTGTTGATAGATTTACTTTATATTATTACATTAATGCCAAAATAAAACACAAGGAGACAGGGATGTAATCAACAATGCAGCATATTATTGGTGGACATGACGGGTAGTGCCTTAGCAATTAATGGCTTTAAAATGCCCATGCCATCTGAAACTCAGAGTAATATACTGCAGTTTGGAGTAATAATAATACCCAGTGGTCACCCATCCAATAACCAACCTAGAGAAAAGCTGCTTATCTTTTTCAAACACTAGCCACTACACTTTCATACTATTTTAATACAATCAAGATCTCCTCAGCTTTGTGACAAAAACAACTTACCTGAGGATCTAATGTTATCTAAGATTTGTTTCCGCTGTTGTTGCATGTGCACCGCTAGATGGCGGTAGCCAAGGTCACGCAGTTTCTGCACCAGATCCACAAAGCTTATGGGATAATCCAACTCTCGGCCTTCCATTAAAATCAACCACTTATCACCAAACGTTTGTAGATTGTGCGCTAAATACATACAGTTGTTGTGGAATAGGGCTGAAAGATAAATAAACTACATAGAAACTACTATCAGTCAGTGCAAAAAGTACATGAGTTCCTTTAATTTAAAGTTTGGGATACTCTATGTAACTTACCAACATATTGTGGTATAGTTTGTAAATAGTTTTCATGATGATATGGAACTACAGCGTCATACAGTTCAAAAACTAAGCGTGTAGTATTGTACAGCTTTTTACATACAACATCTGAACATTGAACCGCTTGTTCCATCATCACATAAACAAGGTCTAGCAACTCTTGTGCAGTTTTAGATATCATGCATCTCGGGAAATAGAACAAACTTCGAGGGAGAGTCCTATCAAGTATTTTTAACGCTTCCTCCTCAGTTTCACCAACACCCGCACTGGTCCCTGTGTTCCCTTCCGGTATCTTTTCCACACCAATAGACATAGTCACACTCAAATCTTTTAGCATTATTGAACGAGCTGTCTCTAAGAAATACTGGCTGGACTTACTGGCAAAAAGTATATCAATATTGTTAACATATTTTAATATAGAAATCTTATCATCAGGAAATAACTTAACTATGGCTAAGAAATGTTGGAAATCTTCTATTTCAGAAGTGATTTTCCCATAACTTTGTAGCTCATTAATATTATTTGGTATAGTGTCAATAAGACAGTCCTTCACTAATATATCACTAAACTCCACACATATCTGTTCACCTATCATTTTCATTATAGAGTTTTCTTTATAGTACTCCAAATTTAGCTTATTACTAAGGTAGTGGAACAGCAACCTCAAATTAGCAATAACTGCATCATACGGTGGCTTAAAGTCTGGTTTGTGGTTCACTGTTATAGTCATTAACTCATCAGTCTCAGCAAAAACAATGCAATCACTATTTATGATAGTTACAAGAACGTCCTTCAATAAAAATTGTGAAAACTCTTTTACTTTATCAGTTAGTTTTTTACTTTTCTCTAGAGCATTTAAAACATCAATAACAATGAGTGAATCTTCTATGTTAAGAGTTATAGTGATTGTTGTTTTTTTGGTGCCAGGTTTTACAGAAGTGGAAATTAATCTATCCCATTCTGAATACAAGTCAGAAAGTAAGCTGTCTAATATTAGTTGAGCAGTGTGTCTCGTATTATTGTACATGTCTAACTGATTGAAACCTTCAGCTGGCATTTCAATGTACTGGAGCAGGTCATATACTGCTTCCACGGCTCTAGAGAAGCTTTGAGCTTCCCGGCCATCATCAAACTCCTTAACATATTTACCACATTGCACCACATCAAAAACAATATCTAAAGCAAAGGTGACGGACTCCAATTCTTTTGTTATTCGGTCATGGCTTTCTATTGACTTTAGAATTTCAGCCATCGTCTCCTGCTCAATTTCTTGCTTACATGTCTCCATACCGTCTACTAAAGATTTGGTCTCTTCACAAAGCTCCTCACTTTCCTTCAATATTGTTTCTATGTCATAGTCACTACTTTTTAAGAAAGTTTTCAGATCATTTTTTAACGTCTCTATTTCTTTAGTTACGAGAGGAATTTTATCTAATGGTTTCCAACTGTTAGAGTTTTTATTATCAAAAATATTTTTTAAAACTGCATCCACATCATATTCTGCCATCTCAATGCTTTCTTTTTGACTTCTCTTTTTTTATCGTAGGTTTTGGAGGATAGTCCCGTTTCGGGGATTTGCTATGTTTTCTGCTGTGTCTTGAGTTGTGGTATTTATTAGAACTCACAGCATTCCGCAACGTGTTGACGAGAAAGCGTTTATTAGTTTTCTGTTGCGGTGCTTTGACCCAGCCGGAGGGGCCAACTATTTCGGCTCTGGCGGCACCTTGGACTGCTTCCCGCATTAGCTCTTCTACGGCTAATCTGAAATTAATTAATTAGGTGTTATATATCCCGGCAAATCAATGAAAACAGAGGAAACAAGAACAATGCAATACTTCTCTAAAGCTTCGTCATCTAGAGGCTCATTTTCGGTTTTTTGAGTAGCATCTTCTTTCTCTGTCATAGTTTTTATAGTAACACTACTTAAAAAGATCCCAATCACAACGAAATTCTTTATATTTTATTAATTCCCTTAAAATCCCATCATTTTTCACAAATCCGTCGATCAGTCAGAGACATAACACGGACGGACATAACCAACCTGTCTCCACCACAGATAAATATACGTCTCCACTGTCATTGATGTCATTCATATCCGGTGTGTGTTGCCAACAAGAAATTTTGAATTCCGCTAAGCAAGTTGGTATTTTTCGTCAAAAATCCGTCAAAATTATATATTTATGCGTAGTGGTGAGGTACGCGGGCGGCGGGAGGGGGGCGCGCGCTATAAGTTTAGTCACTTACACTTACAAGTGACAAGATTTTTACTCCGTACTGTTCTTCATCAGGTAAATCGTCCGAGTGTCATGACTTGCCATTTTTCTCAGGCCAAAATGTATTTTTAAAATGTTAGTGACCATATTTTTGCACGATTTTCCCCTTATTTTAATTTTACCCCATTGATCACTAGAAAACGTCTATACACGTCCTCAGTAAATCCGTTAGCCGTCAATCAAAATATATTTTCGCCCGCTAGTGCCTGACCCTAATCCGTTAAATCTCTGTGGGGAATGGGGAAATCTGATAAGTTAGCAACACTGGTCATATCAAACCTCTGAAAAAACCGTAGACAGAGAAACTCTACGGAAAAAACGAAAACCATAGAGACGAAAACAAACACGTTTTTGACATAACGATAACTTTAAGGCCGGCCACACACAGACGGAATCCCGTTACGGAATTTCGATAATGTATGAAGATTCCGTACGGAAAAATCACGCATGTGTGTGGTAGCCCATAGATTTGTATGGATTAGCTGCGTTCGGAATCACGTATGTACTGTGTGTGGCCGGCCTAACTGCGTTTTGGTGAAAAAAATAAGGTGCGGGCACATATTTTGTCTGACGCCACGCGTTAACACGCCGTCAGATGACATCGGTTTTCATTGTAAATGTATGCACCAGCCTGCCTAGCATGACCGATTTATATCGCGTGATATAGCATTTTATCGACACTCAAGCTCAACTGTCATATTTTTTTGTCTTTTTGACAGTTGAACGTGATAAAACGCTATATCACGCGATATAAATCGGTCATGCTAGGCAGGCAGGATCACACTCTTATAACCCCGGTCACTCACATGCGCGCAAAGGTTCGTACATTGTGCGAATGTTTTCAATGGACAATCATTTGCGAATGTCTGCTAATGTCCGTCACACACTTGTGGGTTCGCGTATTTGCGCGAATGTGAGTGACCGGTAAAACACGTCCATATATAGCGTGTTAACACGTGGCGTCAGACAAATGTGCCCGCACCTTTAGGGTTATGTGTTCCGAAAGTTAAAATAAAACATCAGCATTCATCCATAGAGCTGTATTTACGTATTTGGTTATGGCCTCTCCACACACACGCGCGATCTCCCGCGAAGCGTAAGGCAGCGGCGCGGGCACGAAAGTGACGGTTTCGGTTTCGGTTCGGCTGGAATTCTAGTTTCGGTAGGGCACTAAAATAAATAAATAATAAATTGGTACCTAGTAATAAAACAGACGCTAATAAATTTTTCAACACAACACTACTGTAATCGAGGATGACCAAATCAAACTAGTTTGTTCATTTGTTCTCGTCGCTCTCCAACTACCCGTGCATCGCTCGTCGCCCCGCTCCACCACCGCCCGCTTCGTGCGCGTCACCATACTGTGCCATGTTGTTGAATGCATCGCCGCCGCTCCGCTGACGCGACGGCGACGCCCCGGCGCGCGGCATCGCTCGGCCACTGCCGTTCTCGAGCCCGGCAGGTCTATTATCTGAATAGAAACTATTTAGCGACCGGTTTCATTTGACATACATTGCTACTTTTCTTTGGTATATTTTTTAACCCCAAAAAGAAGAAGCAATGTATCACATTCATCTGTCAAATGAGACCGGTCGCTAGGTGGTTTCTAATTAGATAATCAGCCCGCGGGCACTAATTGAGTAGCTACCTATATCTACTTCCGCACAAACTGTAAGGATCTGCCCCCCAAGCCAAAGTAACATTTGCAAATTTTCGTTATCGCTTCGCTTCGAAACATGTATGGATTTGACGTTTTAAAATTCGATTGTTAACGAAACCTTATGTCAATCATATACATGTTTCGAAAGCGAAGCGATAACGAAGATTTGCCAATGTTACTTTGGCTAGGCCATCTGAATCGAATCGGTTCCACGCTCATGCTTCGCGAAAGTTCGCGGCTTCGTCTGGAGAGGCCTTTAGAAAGTAAAGTTTAAAATTTTGAAAGTAATATTAAATTAACTAACTACGTAGGTACATGTATACCTAATTTAAATAATAAATATTAATGCCACCGTGACGTGAGGCTGACCAGGGGCCTTACCATGAGCTCTTATAGCAGGACTTATATTGAACGGCCTTACTTTTTCGTACCATGATCTCAACGTTTAGTATGAAAGCAGGCCTTAAGCAGTCTTTTTTACGGCCTGCTTTTGAACTGAATGGTTTCTTATTTGCTGATGGTAAGCCCCCTGAGGGCTTACCATCAGCAAACAAGAAACCGTTCAGTTCAAAAGCAGGCCTTAAACAGCACTGCTTAAGGTCTGCTATCCTATCCTACTAACCGTTGAGATCATAGTACGAAAAAGTAAAGCAGTTCAATATAAGCCCTGCTATAAGAGCTCATAGTAAGGCCCCTGTAAAGTGGCATTCTTTGTCGAAATAATGTCACACTGCCTTTATCTAGCCTGAAAGTTACTATACTAGAAAAAGCTATAAAAAAGCTAAAAGAAATTATAAAAGCTGCTAAAATGGCAGTGACGTGTCCGAGTAAAGGTGTTGGCACATTTTTGTCTGACGCGTTAACACGGTGTTAACACGCCGTCAGATGACATCGGTTTTCATAGTAAATGTATGCACTAGGATCACACTTATCTGATAACACGTCCATACAAATACGGCGTGTTAAGACGTGGCGTCAGACAAATGTGCACCTTTATCCCCTCCACCATCCGACGTCTCCGGCGAATATCGGGATCGTTGGATCGCCGTTGCATACGTGGCGGCGCATCGCATGGCGTGGCTGTAGTGTAGCTCTAAACAAACATCTATACTCTATGTAAAATCGGTCGACCTGTCGGCGTACGTTGCCCACGTCGGCCTAGTATAGTTCCGCCTTAACACGTCCATATAAATAAATACGCGTCTTAAGACGTCGTGGCGTCAGACAAATGTCCGCAAGATAACCTTAAGAGGATTGTCAAGCAAACGGTCTCCATACAAACGGCGATAACGTTTCCCACCCTCTAAACCTTAACCTACAGCAATGAATTTTTGGTATGTTTTTGAGATGCCTAAAAACTAGGGCTGTACGTTTTGATTTTTAAAATATTCATTGTAGATTTGAAAATATTGGCACTTCTGTGTTTTGTATGAAATCACTAAAATGCAAATATTTCGAAATCTATTATAGATATTTAAAAAATCAAAACGTACAGCCCTAGTATTTACGCATTTAAGAAAAATACCAAAAATTAATTACTGTAGGTTAAGGTTTAGAGGGTGGGAATGTTGTAATATAGCAGTGCGCAGATGATGTGGAAGCTATTAGCACGATGAAATAAACACTTATTACGTATAAAACAGACTTTTATTTACAACACTGAAAAACGCTATTCAAGTACAGATTGACATAGAGAAGACATTTGACATAACATATTTAGAGAGTACAATATCAAGTAGGTTGTACTTGTTGCTTTTCGTTCGATCTCCTTTAACACGCCCTCTAAAGCAACACTAGTGCAGACCTGATCTTTACAAAGGTGGGCTTCGGCAGTCCTTTGGTCATAATGTCTGCGATCTGATCCCTTGTCCCAATTCTTTTAACAAAGATTGCTCCTTCTGACACAAGCTCTCGGACGTAGAAGTGTCGGACGCGGATATGCTTCGTCCGTTTGTGGAACTCCGGGTTGTGTGCCAATCGAACCGCTGCTTCGTTGTCAAAATGAAGATTCGGCACACTTTTCATCCTTCTCAGATCTTCAAAGACTCTCGTCAGCCAAACTAGTTCTCTGGCTCCTTCACTGGCAGCTACTAACTCAGCTTCAGTAGTGGACAGTGCTACTGAGGTTTGTCTTCTGCTTGTCCATGATACTGGACCTCCAGCATAAAGGCATACTATTCCAGTGGTGGATCGTCCGGTAGTAGCATCACCACCATAATCGGCGTCGCTATATCCTTCCAGTTCTGGCTTTGCCAGGGTTTTCGGCTTGAACTGGATCCCAAGAGACGTAGTTCCCTTTAGGTAACGGAGTATACGTTTAACTCTGTTCCAGTCACTTCTGGTTGGCTTTTCCAGGTTGCGGGATACTACACCAACGGCATAGGCGATATCAGGACGGGTTGCGACCATGAGGTATGCTAGTGCACCAACAGCTTCGCGATAAGGGAAATTGATCTCCTCGGTGATTCCTTTCTCCGCGTCTAATTGTGTTGCAGACGATTTTTCTGCGGCGTCAATCGGCGTTGAGATAGGATTGCTGTTAGCCATGTTAAAGCGTTCAAGTACCTTCTTTGTATAAGCTTCCTGATGGATTACGATCGTGCCGTCTTTACACTGACTGATTTCCATTCCTAAGTAGTATGTCGCAGGCTTTGTCGTAATTTTAAGTTTCGTTTTCAGGTTCTCTAGAAAGTCATCGGCAAGCTGTTTGTCTGAAGCAGCCACTAATCCGTCGTCGACATATAAAGTAAGTAATATCTGTTTCCCCCCTACTTCCTTTGTGTATAGACACGGATCTGCAGTACTCTGTATGAATTCGAGTTCAGACAGTACTTTATGGAAACGATGATTCCAGCAGCGGGGCGCTTGCTTTAGTCCGTACAAACTTCTGTTCAGATGACATACGCGGGTAGAGCCATCGTGGAAACCTTCAGGTTGTTGCATGTAAAGCTCTTCTCTTTGTTCACCATAGAGAAAGGCAGTCGTCACGTCGAACTGTGTTAGGTACATCCTTTCACTCGCAGCAACACTTAGTAGTGACCGTATGGTTGCAAATCTGGCTACAGGACTGTACGTTTCTTCGTAGTCTATTCCTTTGCGTTGTTTGAATCCTTTTGCAACCAGACGCGCTTTGTATTTATCGATAGAGCCATCCGGGTTTCTCTTTATCTTATAAACCCATTTGCACGGTATTGCTTTTCGATTCTGAGGTAGTTCTTGAAGGACCCATGTGTTATTATCTTTCAAAGAATCTATCTCTTTTAGCATAGCTTTGATCCACTCATCTTTATTTGGGCTCTTCATAGCTTCCTTAAATGTAGTGGGTTCAGCTTCTGCGTCGATAAGTGCACAGCAGTTTCTGAATTTTTCTGGAGGACGAATGGTGCTCCTGTCTCGCAGGTTGTATCTAGGCTCTGTTCCCTCATCTTCAGAGTCAGATGAATTTCCTAAATTGGCATCGACTTCGTCCAGAGTTGTGCTCGTTGGTATGGACATTTCACCATGATCGGGATTTTCCTCATCAAATTCAATCGATCTGTCATCTATTATCTGCGGTACACTTCCTTGATCTTCTTGATCAGGTATCGAGTTTTCAATATGATGGCTTGGTGTAAGATCTTGACTGTCTTCGTTGCGTTCCTGATTGAAAGTCACTTTCAAATCGATTTCATTAAAGGACGTGTCTTTCTTCGTTGTAGTTGGTACAACGTCTTCGCAAAGAGTTCTGTCAAGCGGTTTCTCGTCAAAGATTACGTCTCGCGACCGAATCATTTTGTTGTCATCGCTCCAGATACGATAGCCATCATCATTGTCGTATCCGATTAATCTTCCTTTGAGGGCTTTCATGGAGAGTTTCCTCCTTTTCTGTTTGGGGACATGGACGTAGGCTCTGCAGCCCAAGATGCGTAAATGAGCAACTTTCGGTTTTTTTCCACGCCATAGTTCGTAGGGTGATTTGTTCTCCATACGGCAGGGACCGGTTCTGTTAATAACGTAGGCAACTGCTTTAATTATTTCGGCCCAAAGCTTCTCCTGGAACCCTCCGCTGTGCATAATAGTCCTTGCAGCCTCAACCAAGGTTCTATTTTCTCTCTCACTGCATCCGTTTTGCTCGGGAGTGTATGGCATAGTCAGCCTTTGTCTGATTCCATGCGTGGCGAGGATCTCACGCACATCCTTATTGTCAAACTCGCCGCCATTGTCACTCAGGAGTGTCTCGATCGAATGACCAGTATTTCTTGCTTCGGCGATGAATTCTTGTATCTTCTGTTTTACTTCTGACTTAGCTTTCAGGAAGTAAACGTAGCGATATCCGGTGAAATCATCTTTAAACAATACAAAGTAGCGTAGATTTGTAAATGAGTTAGGGAACGGTCCGCATACGTCGCTATGTACAAGTTCGCCGGGTCTTGAAGCTCTAGGTCGGGTACCAAACTTCAATCGGTGCGACTTGCCGAATATGCAACTTTCGCAGATGCTTTCATCTTGAGGAAGGTCTACTCCTAACTCCCGTTTTACAAATTGACGTACATGACGCTTGTTCTGATGTACGAGTCGCTCGTGGTAAAGCTGCGTTTTTGTTAATGTAAGATTCACTTCTAATTTTCTGTTAGGAATGACGCTCTTAACACTTAGCTTGTATAAGCCTCCGCTTATGCTGCGTACACCCGTTAATTTAACTTTGCCGCGTGTTGACATAGTGCAGCTCGTTGGTGTGGACTCAAACTTGCTTATTGAGTTGCAGTCATGAGCAGCTAGAACAGAGAACAGGTTCTTTGTGATCTGTGGCACGTACCAAACGTCCTTCAGGGTGATCTCGTAAACTTTTCCACGTACCTCTGATTCGATGTTGATATTCCCTTTGCCTTTAGCTTGCAGTGCATTGCCATTAGCCGTAGAGACGGTGTGCATCTGGTCAAAAGCTTGGAAAGTTTGAAATAGATCTCCACGATTGGTGACATGGCATGTTGCGCCGTTATCAACGTACCAGTTGA
This sequence comes from Agriphila straminella, assembly GCA_950108535.1. Lineage (NCBI taxonomy): Eukaryota > Metazoa > Arthropoda > Insecta > Lepidoptera > Crambidae > Agriphila > Agriphila straminella. The sequence continues at coordinate 2,457,358 of OX467306.1, read as the reverse complement.
CTGTATTTGATGAAGTAGTCGTCGATACTTCATGCTCTGTTGTCAGTACTTCCGCTTGTAAGTACATCGATTCCACTACTTGAGATTCTTTTTGAGACGAAAAAGACGGGTTACTGCTTTTTGGAGGTTTGCCATCTTGAAGCCATCTTTTGCAATCCTTCACGCGGTGACCTTTAATGGAGCAGTAGTTACATTTTATCTTTGCATCCTTATTCTTTTTCTTTATCCCATTCTGTGTGGTGTTTGTTGCTAAAGCCTCTTGTTCTGGTGGCACGGTAGACACCATCAAGTTCCTTTCGAACACGCACAGACGGTCGGTTAGGTTGTCAATGGTTCGTTCGGACGTTGGACACATTAACCATCCACTCTTGAATTGAACGTATTCTTCTCCCAGTGTATCGAGCGTTTTGCATATGAGAAGAAGATCCGGAAGCTTCTTATCTTCGCCGAGCTCTTTGTTCAATGAGGTCCAATCCATCAAGAAGCTTATACAAAGAAGGTACTTGAACGCTTTAACATGGCTAACAGCAATCCTATCTCAACGCCGATTGACGCCGCAGAAAAATCGTCTGCAACACAATTAGACGCGGAGAAAGGAATCACCGAGGAGATCAATTTCCCTTATCGCGAAGCTGTTGGTGCACTAGCATACCTCATGGTCGCAACCCGTCCTGATATCGCCTATGCCGTTGGTGTAGTATCCCGCAACCTGGAAAAGCCAACCAGAAGTGACTGGAACAGAGTTAAACGTATACTCCGTTACCTAAAGGGAACTACGTCTCTTGGGATCCAGTTCAAGCCGAAAACCCTGGCAAAGCCAGAACTGGAAGGATATAGCGACGCCGATTATGGTGGTGATGCTACTACCGGACGATCCACCACTGGAATAGTATGCCTTTATGCTGGAGGTCCAGTATCATGGACAAGCAGAAGACAAACCTCAGTAGCACTGTCCACTACTGAAGCTGAGTTAGTAGCTGCCAGTGAAGGAGCCAGAGAACTAGTTTGGCTGACGAGAGTCTTTGAAGATCTGAGAAAGATGAAGAGTGTGCCGAATCTTCATGTTGACAACGAAGCAGCGGTTCGATTGGCACACAACCCGGAGTTCCACAAACGGACGAAGCATATCCGCGTCCGACACTTCTACGTCCGAGAGCTTGTGTCAGAAGGAGCAATCTTTGTTAAAAGAATTGGGACAAGCTACTTGTTGCTTTTCGTTCGATCTCCTTTAACACGCCCTCTAAAGCAACACTAGTGCAGACCTGATCTTTACAAAGGTGGGCTTCGGCAGTCCTTTGGTCATAATGTCTGCGATCTGATCCCTTGTCTTCAGAGTCAGATGAATTTCCTAAATTGGCATCGACTTCGTCCAGAGTTGTGCTGCTTCGTTTGGGAATGCTTCGTCCGTTTGTGGAACTCCGGGTTGTGTGCCAATCGAACCGCTGCTTCGTTGTCAAAATGAAGATTCGGCACACTTTTCATCCTTCTCAGATCTTCAAAGACTCTCGTCAGCCAAACTAGTTCTCTGGCTCCTTCACTGGCAGCTACTAACTCAGCTTCAGTAGTGGACAGTGCTACTGAGGTTTGTCTTCTGCTTGTCCATGATACTGGACCTCCAGCATAAAGGCATACTATTCCAGTGGTGGATCGTCCGGTAGTAGCATCACCACCATAATCGGCGTCGCTATATCCTTCCAGTTCTGGCTTTGCCAGGGTTTTCGGCTTGAACTGGATCCCAAGAGACGTAGTTCCCTTTAGGTAACGGAGTATACGTTTAACTCTGTTCCAGTCACTTCTGGTTGGCTTTTCCAGGTTGCGGGATACTACACCAACGGCATAGGCGATATCAGGACGGGTTGCGACCATGAGGTATGCTAGTGCACCAACAGCTTCGCGATAAGGGAAATTGATCTCCTCGGTGATTCCTTTCTCCGCGTCTAATTGTGTTGCAGACGATTTTTCTGCGGCGTCAATCGGCGTTGAGATAGGATTGCTGTTAGCCATGTTAAAGCGTTCAAGTACCTTCTTTGTATAAGCTTCCTGATGGATTACGATCGTGCCGTCTTTACACTGACTGATTTCCATTCCTAAGTAGTATGTCGCAGGCTTTGTCGTAATTTTAAGTTTCGTTTTCAGGTTCTCTAGAAAGTCATCGGCAAGCTGTTTGTCTGAAGCAGCCACTAATCCGTCGTCGACATATAAAGTAAGTAATATCTGTTTCCCCCCTACTTCCTTTGTGTATAGACACGGATCTGCAGTACTCTGTATGAATTCGAGTTCAGACAGTACTTTATGGAAACGATGATTCCAGCAGCGGGGCGCTTGCTTTAGTCCGTACAAACTTCTGTTCAGATGACATACGCGGGTAGAGCCATCGTGGAAACCTTCAGGTTGTTGCATGTAAAGCTCTTCTTCGAGTTCACCATAGAGAAAGGCAGTCGTCACGTCGAACTGTGTTAGGTACATCCTTTCACTCGCAGCAACACTTAGTAGTGACCGTATGGTTGCAAATCTGGCTACAGGACTGTACGTTTCTTCGTAGTCTATTCCTTTGCGTTGTTTGAATCCTTTTGCAACCAGACGCGCTTTGTATTTATCGATAGAGCCATCCGGGTTTCTCTTTATCTTATAAACCCATTTGCACGGTATGGCTTTTCGATCCTGAGGTAGTTCTTGAAGGACCCATGTGTTATTATCTTTCAAAGAATCTATCTCTTTCAGCATAGCTTTGATCCACTCATCTTTATTTGGGCTCTTCATAGCTTCCTTAAACGTAGTGGGTTCAGCTTCTGCGTCGATAAGTGCACAGCAGTTTCTGAATTTTTCTGGAGGACGAATGGTGCTCCTGTCTCGCAGGTTGTATCTAGGCTCTGTTCCCTCATCTTCAGAGTCAGATGAATTTCCTAAATTGGCATCGACTTCGTCCAGAGTTGTGCTCGCTGGTATGGACATTTCACCATGATCGGGATTTTCCTCATCAAATTCAATCGATCTGTCATCTATTATCTGCGGTACACTTCCTTGATCTTCTTGATCAGGTATCGAGTTTTCAATATGATGGCTTGGTGTAAGATCTTGACTGTCTTCGTTGCGTTCCTGATTGAAAGTCACTTTCAAATCGATTTCATTGAAAGACGTGTCTTTCCTCGTTGTCGTTGGTACAACGTCTTCGCAAAGAGTTCTGTCAAGCGGTTTCTCGTCAAAGATTACGTCTCGCGACCGAATCATTTTGTTGTCATCGCTCCAGATACGATAGCCATCATCATTGTCGTATCCGATTAATCTTCCTTTGAGGGCTTTCATGGAGAGTTTCCTCCTTTTCTGTTTGGGGACATGGACGTAGGCTCTGCAGCCCAAGATGCGTAAATGAGCAACTTTCGGTTTTTTCCACGCCATAGTTCGTAGGGTGATTTGTTCTCCATACGGCAGGGACCGGTTCTGTTAATAACGTAGGCAACTGCTTTAATTATTTCGGCCCAAAGCTTCTCCTGGAACCCTCCGCTGTGCATAATAGTCCTTGCAGCCTCAACCAAGGTTCTATTTTCTCTCTCACTGCATCCGTTTTGCTCGGGAGTGTATGGCATAGTCAGCCTTTGTCTGATTCCATGCGTGGCGAGGATCTCACGCACATCCTTATTGTCAAACTCGCCGCCATTGTCACTCAGGAGTGTCTCGATCGAATGACCAGTATTTCTTGCTTCGGCGATGAATTCTTGTATCTTCTGTTTTACTTCTGACTTAGCTTTCAGGAAGTAAACGTAGCGATATCCGGTGAAATCATCTTTAAACAATACAAAGTAGCGTAGATTTGTAAATGAGTTAGGGAACGGTCCGCATACGTCGCTATGTACAAGTTCGCCGGGTCTTGAAGCTCTAGGTCGGGTACCAAACTTCAATCGGTGCGACTTGCCGAATATGCAACTTTCGCAGATGCTTTCATCTTGAGGAAGGTCTACTCCTAACTCCCGTTTTACAAATTGACGTACATGACGCTTGTTCTGATGTACGAGTCGCTCGTGGTAAAGCTGCGTTTTTGTTAATGTAAGATTCACTTCTAATTTTCTGTTAGGAATGACGCTCTTAACACTTAGCTTGTATAAGCCTCCGCTTATGCTGCGTACACCCGTTAATTTAACTTTGCCGCGTGTTGACATAGTGCAGCTCGTTGGTGTGGACTCAAACTTGCTTATTGAGTTGCAGTCATGAGCAGCTAGAACAGAGAACAGGTTCTTTGTGATCTGTGGCACGTACCAAACGTCCTTCAGGGTGATCTCGTAAACTTTTCCACGTACCTCTGATTCGATGTTGATATTCCCTTTGCCTTTAGCTTGCAGTGCATTGCCATTAGCCGTAGAGACGGTGTGCATCTGGTCAAAAGCTTGGAAAGTTTGAAATAGATCTCCACGATTGGTGACATGGCATGTTGCGCCGTTATCAACGTACCAGTTGACTGTGTTTGATGAAGTAGTCGTCGATACTTCATGCTCTGTTGTCAGTACTTCCGCTTGTAAGTACATCGATTTCACTACTTGAGATTCCTTTTGAGACGAAAAAGACGGGTTACTGCTTTTTGGAGGTTTGCCATCTTGAAGCCATCTTTTGCAATCCTTCACGCGGTGACCTTTAATGGAGCAGTAGTTACATTTTATCTTTGCATCCTTATTCTTTTTCTTTATCCCATTCTGTGTGGTGTTTGTTGCTAAAGCCTCTTGTTCTGGTGGCACGGTAGACACCATCAAGTTCCTTTCGAACACGCACAGACGGTCGGTTAGGTTGTCAATGGTTCGTTCGGACGTTGGACACATTAACCATCCACTCTTGAATTGAACGTATTCTTCTCCCAGTGTATCGAGCGTTTTGCATATGAGAAGAAGATCCGGAAGCTTCTTATCTTCGCCGAGCTCTTTGTTCAATGAGGTCCAAATGTTCTTCAACTTTGACATATGAGTTGCTGCGTCGTCAGCTGGATCCTTTCTCAGTCCAAAGAAACTCATACATAATTGGAAGGTTTTGTCTTCGTTTGTTCCGTCAAACATTCGATGAAGTTCTAACCATATTTCTCTAGTGGACGTAAATCTCATCACTTTTCGTAGCATTTCTTCAGTCATATTGTTGGTAATAAAGAAAAGAGCACTCGAGTCGGCTTTAGTGAATTCCGACACGGTAGCGGCGGCGGATTCCGACACGGTAGCGGCGGCGGATTCTCCAGTCGCAATGGCTTCGCTTTCTTTATCCGCGGTAAGTCTGCCTTCGATTATATCGAGAGCGCGAGGTATGCTCTTGAGTATGATAAGCATTTTATACTTCCATGTATCCCAGTTGCTTTTACCTTCGAGAGGTGCAATGTTGTACTTGAAAGTCGAAATTTCCATCTTTCAGCTAAATTGCAGCAAAACCATAACCTGTTGTGATATAGCAGTGCGCAGACGATGTGGAAGCTATTAGCACGATGAAATAAACACTTATTACGTATAAAACAGACTTTTATTTACAACACTGAAAAACGCTATTCAAGTACAGTTTGACATAGAGAAGACATTTGACATAACATATTTAGAGAGTACAATATCAAGTAGGTTGTACTTGTTGCTTTTCGTTCGATCTCCTTTAACATCTCAACTTTGACATATGAGTTGCTGCGTCGTCAGCTGGATCCTTTCTCAGTCCAAAGAAACTCATACATAATTGGAAGGTTTTGTCTTCGTTTGTTCCGTCAAACATTCGATGAAGTTCTAACCATATTTCTCTAGTGGACGTAAATCTCATCACTTTTCGTAGCATTTCTTCAGTCATATTGTTGGTAATAAAGAAAAGAGCACTCGAGTCGGCTTTAGTGAATTCCGACACGGTAGCGGCGGCGGATTCCGACACGGTAGCGGCGGCGGATTCTCCAGTCGCAATGGCTTCGCTTTCTTTATCCGCGGTAAGTCTGCCTTCGATTATATCGAGAGCGCGAGGTATGCTCTTGAGTATGATAAGCATTTTATACTTCCATGTATCCCAGTTGCTTTTACCTTCGAGAGGTGCAATGTTGTACTTGAAAGTCGAAATTTCCATCTTTCAGCTAAATTGCAGCAAAACCATAACCTGTTGTAATATAGCAGTGCGCAGATGATGTGGAAGCTATTAGCACGATGAAATAAACACTTATTACGTATAAAACAGACTTTTATTTACAACACTGAAAAACGCTATTCAAGTACAGATTGACATAGAGAAGACATTTGACATAACATATTTAGAGAGTACAATATCAAGTAGGTTGTACTTGTTGCTTTTCGTTCGATCTCCTTTAACAGGGAAACGTTATCGCCGTTTGTATGGAGACCGTTTGCTTGACAATCCTCTTAAAGATAAGACGTAGAAAAACGTTGTTAGAAATCAAGATAAATTCCAATTTTACTGAATGCTGCTATAACTGTACAATGAAATGCAACCCTGAGGCGTGTTTTCGTTCAGCGAGCGATTGCTAGCTGGCGCTACCGGTGCTGTTTTCGTTTATGCTAGTGACGTCACGCTGCTGCCGATCGGCAGGTCGCAGCTCGCAATCTGCAATCCTCCTCCAAAGGTGGTTTGCATCGCTGCTTGCTGTCATAGAGTAATTTATATGTCACTGTCAGCGGTATTGTTGTTGTTGATCCAGTTCGGTAAATTATCTAAATTATGTATATTATATAAAATCATTACAGAATTCTTCTGTCAGTAGACCTATTAAAGCACTTTTAGTATTTCGGTTCATTTTCACTTCGCGCCAAAAAAGTAACTTGGTTGGTTACCATCGCTTGATAAAAACCCGTTTTCGTTTCCCGCAGCACATGCGCAGCAGTTTGTGACGTCATGAGCTGCGCATCGCTGCGGCCGCTAGCTAAACGAAAACACGCCTCGGCAATAATCGAGCGAGACGCGTGGAATGAAACGTCAGCCACGTCCGAGTATCTGTCAAAATCAATCAAATTACATTCACTCGAATTGCTAGCTATTTCGACGAGTTTATCATCTATTAAAATATTTAGCGCTTTCACGAAGGTAATTTTTATTTTAAATCATTTACTATCGTTTCTTCAAAGCATAATATCATATTTCTATAAGAGGAATAGAGTGTTTCATTTATTATTCAATGCGCCTTTTCTGTACAATTTAGATTATTACAATTTTTGCTTATTTCAGACAATGGCCACGAAATTGTTGACTCTGGTCCTATTAGTGGCCGCTGCTGCCATGGCTGACGAAGAGCCAACAGTCGCGAAACTACTAGTTTCGAAACAAGTACTGAACAAATACTTAGTGGAAAATATGGACATCTTAGTGAAATACACGCTGTACAATGTAGGCACCGCACCTGCTGTGGATGTGAAGTTGGTGGACAACGGCTTCCATCCTGAGGTGTTCACGGTAGTGGGGGGCCAGCTTACCGCCGAGATCGACAGGATACCGCCGCAGAACAACGTGTCGCACGTCGTGACTGTCAGGTCCAACAGATATGGGTACTTTAACTTCACGGCGGCGGAAATTACCTACAGGCCCAGTGAAGATGCTACAGAGGTTAGTTGTTTATTTAATTTTGATGTATTTCTGAACTGTACCATGAGCAACTGTGTTGCTTAACCACTACTAAGGTTAAAATCACTACACGCCGCGCAATTACACTCACAACATACCTACATTTAGTTTGTGCAGGGGTGATACGCATGCACAAACTAAAATAATGTTGCTAACTGGTCAAGTGAAGCTGTTGCCCATAATACATTTTCAAGGAGATAGATAAAAGCTCAAATGAATTTAATTTTAAAGATTAATCTTAAAAATTGAGTTTGGAGACGATACAAAAAGTTTTCAATCCAGATCCCTTTTATACAGTGGCGTATCTAAATACATTTTTCAGGGGGCACCCGACCTCCAGTTCCGAGCCAAATCTGGAGGGGTGAGCTCAAGCTGTGTTGGAGTTTTGAAGGACAGTTGTAAAATATATCAGGCTTCTTTCTGAAGTGGGCACCAGACTGTTCTGGGATAGGTCCGGCCCACCCTGCCCCCCATCCTGCGCTATTACTTTTATACTTATTTTAAAATAAAATTGTTTTGTTTTCAGGTTCAATATGCAATCAGCAGTGCGCCAGGGGAAGGTGCTATTGTTGCCTTTAAGGACTATGACCGCAAGTTCTCATCACACATCCTCGACTGGGCTGCTTTTGCAGTCATGACTCTCCCGTCTCTTGCTATTCCTTTCGGCCTATGGTTCTCATCTAAGAGTAAATATGAAAAATTAGCTAAGCACAAGAAAACTCACTAGTTAGTTATTAGTTTACTAGGACACTGCTAATTTAATATGGAATCAAATAACGTGTTTGCATAATAGATATTAGTTGATTATTTTGAAAATATATAATATTAAATTCTCAGAAGCAGAGCTAAAAAAAGTGAATTTATCCGTTTTTATGTCTGAATTTATTTTATCGTGATAGGAATCCATATTATGTTAGTAGTGACAATTTCATTTAAGTTATAGTTCATCTACATTTTTGTTAATAATTTATAATGAACAATAAAAAGACACTTTTTAAGTTTTTTGTTTTATTTTATTTTCCGACATAATAATGCATCTCGTACCGAAATCAAATATATCGAAAAATAATTGTTACCAATGCCGTTCTGAAGAATGCAATGAGTAATTCTATCATCTTTTTTAGGGTTCCGTAGCCAAAATGGCTAAAAACGGAACCCGTATAGATTCGTTTTATTCCGAAAGTATTAGGATTACGCCGTTGAAACTTAGTAGGTAGATGTATTTTGTTAACCACTTAATGATTTTAACACAAAAATTTAAAAAAATACAGATTAAGGGGGGGCTCCCCATACATGGAACTAAAAAAAAACAATATTTTTTTTCATACCAATACGTCTTTAAAAATGACATTGAGGTTCCTAAGACAATTTTTTCTCAAAGTCAACCGTTTGAAAGATAAACACTGCCAAATTGGTAAAATGTGTCCCCCCCTCTAACTTTTGAAATAAGAGAGTGAAAAATCTTAAAAAAATATGCTATAGATCTTACTAAAAACTTTCAACGAAAATTGGTTTGAACGAGATATAGTAATTAGTTTTCGAGATATATCATATTTTCCAAAACCGCAAGTATAACTTTGTCATTCATACCAACACTGTGAAATACAAAGTTATTTTTACAGACGAAAAATGATAGTGGTATTAAAAATGGTAAAAGATAACTACGGAACCCTACGGCGCGTGGCCCGACACGCACTTGGCCTGTTTTTTCGTGTTACGTGCCGCCCGCCGCGCCGCCTACTCTACTAACTACTACTACTATGTAATAACTTGTAAGTTATGTGGTTTCGACTTCGGAGTACCTACCCAGGTACCTAATATTGATTATGGTAAGTAACGCGCCTAATAAGTTTACATTATTTATGCTATGCAAATAGCTAGTCTAGCTAATAGGTAAGTCTCACTTATCGAAGACGACCCAGACTTGTTATTAATCGGACTGACATACCTAATGTCTTTGTAAATAAATACTTGATCATAAATCATAAATCATTTATTCACGTTGAAACATGGTAAATACAGCTCTTAGAATAAAAATAATGTTCAGCATATTTCGCCTTAACAATGGCATGTGAATGTCAAAATTAAAACTAAATTTATTGAAATTAATATTAGTAAACCTATATTTCACTTATTGATACCTACTTGCATACTCCATTACATTTATGTCCCAAAAAATCCTTAACACTGTAAAATCTATGTAGTCCGGTCGTGGGACATTAAATTTCATAAAAAAGTTTTGATAATACTAAAAGTTTTAATTTTTGGGGAGTGTATAGATTATGTGCATTGTGAGCTATTTTTGAAAAGTTAGAAGTTTTATGCCGGTGCTTTAGGTATAGTTTAGGTATTTCGTAATATTTCGTTATATTTCGTTTAACTTCATATATATAGAATTAAAGTTTGAAATGTTGATTGTTTCATAATAAGAAGTATGTTATCATCATGTTGTAAAAAAATTAGAAAGTTAATATATGCGTAACTGCGTAAATCACAAAATCACTCTTTTGTGTTCGAATAAAATTTTAAAATTTCTGAAATCTTATTTTAAGACTTTCAGTGGTTAGATATAGCTGTTGAACAAAGTTTAGAAAGTTAAGTGGTGTGCTTCTTTGATAAATTCATTTTTCTTTCGTAATATACGCAATAATGAATTAAAAATCGATCAGATCGCTCTTACATGACCTCTTCAATGCGCTTATATGCCACACAAAAAATTAGAAAAATACATACAGTGGATTTTGTTTAATTACAGATACATTGTTGTCGCTACAGGCCGCCCGCGCCGCGCCGTTACGCCGGCGCGGCGGCCAGCTACTATGCCCGCTCGCGCCATATGAATAAATTAATTAGGTGGCGATACTGGCGATTGATCTGTAACATTTCGGCGTAACGTAACATTACGGCTACTTAAGACGTGTCGACTCCTATCTGACCTATCTCTTATCCCGAAATGATATATTAAAACAAAGTCCCTCGCCGCGTCTGTCTGTCTGTTCGCGATAAACTCAAAAACTATAAAAACGGATTTTCATGCGGCGTTTTCACTAAATGATGGAATGATTCCTGAGGATGGTTTAAGTGTATTATAAGTTGAGGTTTTATATAAATTGGTAGAAATATCACGATGATTGTTGAAGAGGTCGGCAAAAATTAAGCCGACTGGGAGCTTGCATTGAAAACGCTGCTCTAACCTTTAGAGCTATAACAAAATAATTTATGATGAAATTATTCCTATTTTTTAGATCTACAAAAAAGTCCGTGATGGTATATATCTATCTTTTAAAAATAACTAACTATACCAATTATATCTTCCTAAAAAAATTATCAAGTTCAACGCGGTAATTTGGAAAGCTATTTAGAAGGATAAAGTACTAATCCTTATCAAATTAAATACGTTAGTTACCTTAAGCATTTTATGCACATTATTTTAGCCTTTAACACCATACCATTTAAATGAATATCGTAGGAGTCGTCGCAAAAAATTAACACGCGCAAATATAAATCAAACGCGTCTCTTATACCGACAACGGGACGGGACGAACGGGAGAGAAAAAGACTTTAGAGCAAATGGAGGTGAGGACTGTTAGGTATTATTTTTTTATCTTTTTGGGTGTTGTTGGAAGGTTGCATTTAGCAAAAAAAGAAGGAACCGAAGCGAAGCAAGGACAGGTCGCTAGTTACAATATAATATTCTCAAATTCTTTCTTTTTCTCCGGAGTTACTAGTTACTAAATATTATTCTCTAGTGTTACCCTGGTGTCCCCCTTGTAAACAATACAGTGAACGTAATTATAAAGAAAAGAAAAGTACTGCCTGACATAAAAGTAAGTTTCAAGTGGCTGTTTAATATCAAATTATTTTAAAGTTTAAGAAAGAAGAAGAAAAATCAATTATTGACCGCAAAACAAAAGAAAACAATCTACCTACACAAACTTAGGACTAATTACAGTGCGGCCAACTAGGCCCCAACCTCAGCAATGCTACAGAGGCAAACCTGAGTATGCCACTGCAACGCTGGTATTCTGGAGGAGCCTACTTGGTGACGACAGCGAACAGACAAACAAAAATTATAATTTAATAACAATTCAGAAGACAATAGACAATAATTTTAACGAAGTAATAGATAAATATTAACGAGCATCAATTCTATCATCACCAACACAAACAAAATAAAAATATTATTTTAGAGGAATAAAAATTAAAAAAACTTCATGGCTGTATGGAATTAGGTCTCCTTGCCTCTTCCATGACAGTTTGATATATATAGTAATAAAAAGAAATATATATAAAAGAGCTGTTTGGTCAGACAAATCGAAGTACTCTTTGGTTGATTTGATATTTTTCGTTTTGATTTTATTTTCGAAGAGATTATTTTATTTGGTTAATATGGCAAAAATACATCATTTCAAACAATTAAAAAAAGAAAAAGAAATCGCAACCTACATTACAGACAAAGTGCAACTACAGAATAGTGTGATATGAAATGAAATGAAATGAATTTATTTGACATTTTACAATATAATACAACCTCGGAACCACAAAACAAACAAACAACAATAACAAAACAACATTCAAGCAAATTGTATGGTGACAAAATAATATATGGGTGACAAATACAATAAATTAAAACAGGTGTCCGCCTCAAGGCGACACACACAACCCCCAAGGCTGGAACGCAACCCGGCTCCTATCGTGAAAAACCCCGAAGTGAGTCTTGTTTTTGCAACGTGGTGAGATATTTCTTAAGGTGGTTCCTGAATGTTTTAACCGCTTTCAGGTTACGTAACGGCGGTGGAATATCGTTCCAGCACTTCGAGGCGGCGAATTTAAAAGAACCGCGGAACGCCATTGTCCCGTGCTTTGGAATTGCGAAAATGTTAGTATTTTTTCTCTTTGGGAACCTGCTCAAGTCACCAAACCATACCAATTTTTCATAAAGATAGCACGGCCTTCCCGTATCTAATATACCAAACAAGAGAGTGGCGAGATGAAGTCTCCTGCGCGCTTCCATTTTCATCATGTTTGCAGAGTCCAGAAAGGGAGTCACATGCGATCGTGGTGGTACATGAAAACAGAAACGCGCACAAGCGTTCTGCACCCGCTGGATAAGCTTACTCGTCTTGGACATCAAACACGGCCCATAAACAATGTCACAGTAATTTAGTTTTGACAAAATCAGTGCCTCGCACAGTGTGACCCTCAGTTCCTCACCCAAATAAGGTCTTATTTTGAACAGTAACTTAAGTCTATAAAAACAATTGCGTGAACACTCAGCGACATGGTTTTCAAAAGTTAGGTGTTCGTCCAAAGATCTTATGTTATAATCATCCCTAGTTTGCATCATACATTTGATAGAATCAGTGATCCAGAGGTGCGGTGGATGTTTGAATTTTTGCACCTTGGTTGGAGCATGCAAATCAAATAATGTAATGAGACAAGCCGTAAAGGATTCTGCAAGCTCATTGATGTTATCAAGTTTATGAAAATCATCCCAATTGATCGCATCAAGATCCCGATTTAATTGGTTCACCATTTTTTAGTGGCCTATATGTCACCCATCGTGGGCATATTTTGTCTTTCTTGACCATAAATTTAGCTAATATCATTCCATGACCACGTTCAGAGATGTGTTTAACAGTGACATTTAGAGCCCGAGTATCCGTGCATATTACATCAATTAAGCTGTAACTGTGATCGGTAAAATGTGTGGGTTCCTTAACTATTTGTTTTAAGTTGACACAGCTAAGAAACTGCATAAATTGTTTGTATTTACCAGTACTAACATCAAGCAGATTTATGTTGAAATCACCCAGCAGGATCAACACATCGTAGTTTCTGAAAGAGGCAATGGAATCCGCAATATCGTCCAAAAATACACCCGGGTCCTGCCATTGTGGCCTATAGGCGGTACCGATTATTACCCGCTGATTGTTAGTGCGAAAACTAACAATCAGTTACTAATCAACTCCACTGCGTTACTTTATGTCAAAGTAACGCAGTGGAGTTAAAATAATGTCAATCTTAAGAAACTATTACTTACTACATAGATACATTATTTGAATAGGATACTTTCTTGTTGTATTCCTTAAATACTTAATGTACAATGAAATTTTTACGACGATCCTTTGTTATTCTCAAAAATCTCAAAAACTAAACGTCACACATCGTGGCCACCTTTAAAACCTAAATTTTAGATAAATGATACAAACTATAATCGAATTTATACCTTTGCTGAATGCCGTCGTACCGGGCCAAGATGAAGACGGTTTCCTCGAGGTTCGGAACAAAAAGCGACGTCGTCAGCGAGAGAGCAAGAACCACCATGGCACCGCACCGACAGGGCCCAACTTCCTGCTGCGAGCTGCCATACCGACCACGGCCGTGTACCTCTCCCGCCTGCACCATACCACCACAGTGCAGGACGTGATCGAGTACATAAAGAAGAAATCCAACTTTTGTTTGAGAGTTTAGCCACTGGAGTCGCGCCATAATACCAATTTTAAGGCGTTTGTGGAGCGCATCCCGACAGCAAGGCTGGATCTCTTCGTGAAGGAGGACTTCTGGCCGCAGGGCGTGGTGTACAGGCGCTTCAGAGGGACGCTGCCTTGTGCCGTTGTGCCACCGATTCGACACACAAAGTGTCTAGGTACTTGATTTTTTTACTAACATATGTTTTAAGTTATTTACTAACAACATTGTTTTATAAATTATATATATTTCGTTTTTAAGGTATATATCTATGGGCCATCGATGCCTGAATATAAATAAATAAATTAAATTAAAAAAATAAAATATAAATTCTTGTAAATTCGATCAGATTTAATTTTGTTTTTCTGTTTCAAAATGCTCTGAAAGGAGTGCCTCAAAAGTTGATTCGCCCAACTAACTTAGAAATACAATTATGCTCAGCTCATTTAGTAGGTAGGTAGATTTATTTTATTTTATAAGTATTCTGTGTTATTTTATTGTATATTCATCGACATACATAACGGATGTTTTCTATAATATCGGCATCGGTAAGAACGACTAGCGAGCTACGCGACAGAAAGAGAGGCGCTTCGTAGGTGCTTATATATAATATTAGGCACGCAGCGCTGTGCAATTTGAAATTGTACTTTATTGCCGTGCGGCGAGAGTAGCTTATAGTTTGTGGCCCCTCGCCTGCCCGCGCGGCGCGTGGCAGTCGGCGGGCCCTGCATGGACCCGCTCGCGCGTCCCGCATAATTCGTATTTAAGCGCAATAATTTATCCGTAATTAAACAAAATCCACATTATGTATGTTTCTAATTTTTTGTGTAGTATATAAGTGCATTGAAAAGGTCATGTTAGAGCGATCTTATCAATTTTTATTCATTATTCCGTATGTTATAAAGGAAAAATGAAAATATCAAAGAAGCACACCACTTAACTTTCTAAACTTTGTTCAACAGCTATATCTAACCACTGAAAGTCTTAAAATAAGATTTCAGAAACTTTAAAATTTTATTCGGACACAAAAGAGTAATTTTGTGATTTACGCAGTTACACATATATTAACTTTCTAATTTTTTTACAACATGATGATAACATAGTTCTTATTATGAAACAATCAACATTTCAAACTTTAATTCTATTTAGATGAAGTTAAACGAAATATTACGAAATACCTAAACTATACCTAAAGCACCGGCATAAAACTTCTAACTTTTCAAAAATAGCTCACAATGCACATAATCTATACACTCAGCAAAAACGAAAACTTTTAGTATTATCGAAGGTAATTTTTCTCTAGCTACGCGACTAATGGTCAACTAAAAATTTTGTCAATCTTGATTTAAATATTTGAAATGTCCGTGATTCTTGTATGTCAACTGGTAAATGATTGTAAATCTTTATAGTCATAAAAAGACAACTTTTATTATAAAGTGCTGTTTTTGGAGTATGTGACAAGACCAATCATTTACAATTTCTAGTTGAACGGGGGTAGATTTGTTTTGCTGTACTAAAAAGATACAAATGTTTTCTGACAAAACTAGAACATTCTAAAATATATAGGGATGGCAAAGTTAATAATTTAAATTTTTCAAAAACTGGTTTACAAGAGTCATATGGAGGTATCCCAACTATGGCACGGATGCACCTTTTTTGTGCTACGAACACTTTATTACAATTCACTGAATTTCCCCAGAGCAACAGACCATACCTTACAACAGACCCCATATAAGCATGATATGCCATAAGCGCGGTTTGCTGAGAAGCTATTCGACGTAACCGGCCAAGTACATAAACAAATCTATTTATTTTACTACAGACTTTTTCTATATGTGCTTTCCAATTAACTTGTTGATCAATTGTTATTCCCAAAAATGAGGCCATGTCAGTTTTAGCTATAGGTTCCGTATTATAATTAATGCTTAAGTTATTATTTTGAAGTTGTCTATTGTTAAAAATAATGTAGTTAGTCTTATTAGTATTCAGTTGTAAATTATTATTTTCAAGCCATAAAGCTATCCGTTGCATAGTCATATTAATTTCATTTTCGAACACGGTGTCATCATTATTTTTGTCGGATGTCACGATAACAGAGATGTCATCCGCAAATAGCACTGATTTATGGGATGTCACTAAGGGAATGTCATTTATATAAAAAAGAAATAAGAGGGGTCCTAGGATACTCCCTTGTGGAACTCCAAATCTATTTAACTCATAGCTGGACTCAAACGTCGACATGATGTTATTGGTATCTAAGCGGCTTATTTGAACACATTGTTGTCTGTTTTCCAAATATGATTTAAACCAAGACAATGCTACGCCCCTGATTCCGTATTGCTCTAATTTTTGCAGTAAAATAGAATGTGCTACGAAGTCAAAAGCTTTTGACATATCAAATAGTAGCAAACAAGTTTTTAAACCTTTATCTACATTTGTCACTATGCTGCTTATAAGGTTGAACATTGCTAATGTGGTAGATTTATTTTTAAGAAATCCATTTTGCTCCTCTTTAATAATTTTAAATTTGTCATATTATCTTGTGTACCTACATGTTAACATGTTACCGCTAAAGTACGGAATCCGGTAATGTGCGAATTCACTAGTTAATCTGCAGATTAACTGATCGAGTCAGTGCTCAGTTTTTCTTAAAGTATCAGATTTTGTTATACCGAAAGTGAGTAATATAACCAAGGCTTCAGGAATTTTAAGTTATACCTATATTGAATGAAAGAAAATTATATAAAACGTCGTTCCTGGCGCTTCGCCTTCTTACTTATTCTATTTTGAATGTAGATAAATAACGGAGTAATTTGCGCCTTTCATGGCCTATATAGCTGTTAGCTTATACCTACATGTTTTGAAGCGATACTCTTCTGCGTTTATAACGATTGTTGTGGAACATTCAAGCATTTAATTCCAATATCTGCTTACTGACTCATTATAACCAGCTGCTCCGTTATGATGCTATGCGCCGCGATTGCGATTTTTATAGAGATCTCGCAAAGCCAATATACAAGATCATTTTCGTTAAGTCCGAGTTTCCAGCACGACAGTAACAGTAGGGTAAGGGGCAATTCTTCAAACACATTTTAAAACAAAATTATTTATTTAAAACATAATAAAAGCTTATTTACATATTTCTAATACGCAGTGTAAATAATAATTACAAGCAAATAATACAAACGTTTACAATTTAAATCATTAAGCTCTAAATTTCACTATTTAAAACAATGCTGATACCTAATAAATTATTATTAATAAAGCTACGTGGAAATATATTAATTTAATCTCATCTGCGTTACATAGTAAGATTACGAAAAATAATCTTCTAGGTGAAAAACTTTTTAACATTGCCCAAGTTATTTTAATTAACATGAGATAAGTATCTATTCTGCCTTATTTTTAGGCTGTTTTGTCTGTTCGGTATACCTATAATGATACTTCAGAAAGTAATCTAAAATAGAAAGTAACTACACATCATAGATAGTCCTATTTTCGTCGTTATCCTCATATCGATGTGCTTAGTATGATATAGTGAACTAAGTAGTAATGCCTCTACTAAACTCGATCGAATAACAAAGAGTTTTTTTTTCCTTTATTAAAAAGCGGCTAGTGACGTTACCGAAACAGATTCGCTGAATATTACGAAACGTGAAAGTGGAGTGTGCTCGCCTCACGGCACAAAATAAAATAATTGCAGTCGCAGAAATAAACCATTCCACAATAAGTGAAAATTTTAATAGCTCCACCAAATTAGTGCACGATACGTTATCACTAATAGCGTAATGTTATAGAACTTGGTAACCATAAAACGCGTGTTACCGATCAAAATACATATAATGGAGATAATCTTTGTGTAAGTATATCTACATAATGGTAGGGTTACTTTACCTACCTAATAAAGTTATTATGTAGGATGAATATTATGAAACATTATAGGACCATAAATGCACTGCTATGACGAAAGAGCAGATAGGATACTATTATTAGTACAGTACAGAATCACGGAAGTATTTTGTGATCTTATACGTCACGTTCTCACGTAGGTAATAGACATAAGTAGGGATTCCTTGTTACTAGTTTAATGAAAACTTTAAGTAGATATAGGCATTCAATCCCCTCGTGACAAAGATAGGTATACCTGATAATTTAAATTACATATTTCAAGCCTACATATTTTTTTATTGTTAAATGTAACAAAATACGAGTAGGTAACGTACCTACGAGGGTGGGTCAAAAAGTTCGCGGAATGGAGGGGAAAAATTAAGAAATTAAACACAAAATTATTTTTCCTTTTCAATATATTCTCCCTTAACTCTAATACATTTATCAGATCGGTGAATTAATTTATTAATACCCTCGAAAAAAAATGTTTTATCTTTGTCGTCAAAATAGGCCTGCCTGCCCTGCCTGCCCCTGTCCCTGCCTTGCTTGAAGAGGTTGTGCCACTTGTAAATCATGGTTTTACCAGGACAAGCATCCCCATAAACAGAAAACATCTCATTCCAAATGGTTTGAGGAGGTTTTCATTGCTTGGTAAGGAACTTTATGACTGCACGAAATTCAATTTTTTCCATGTTTTAAATTTTCTTCCGGATTGACTTGTTGATTGACGTGTATCTCAGTGAATAATGACCTGTTTTTAATAAAAAATTATATTTATACCCTTAATGAGTGGCACAACTAGTGCAGGTAAAAAAAAGGTGAATTAATTTATTAATACCCTCAAAAAAAAATGTTTTATCTTTGTCGTCAAAATAGGCCTGCCTGCCCTGCCTGCCCCTGTCCCTGCCTTGCTTGAAGAGGTTGTGCCACTTGTAAATCATGGTTTTACCAGGACAAGCATCCCCTTAAACAGAAAACATCTCATTCCAAATGGTTTGAGGAGGTTTTCCTTGCTTGGTAAGGAACTTTATGACTGCACGAAATTCAATTTTTTCCATGTTTTAAATTTTCTTCCGGATTGACTTGTTGATTGACGTGTATCTCAGTGAATAATGACCTGTTTTTAATAAAAAATTATATTTATACCCTTAATGAGTGGCACAACTAGTGCAGGTAAAAAAAAGTGACCTTTTCCCCCTCCATACTCCCCATTCCGCGAACTTTTTGACCCACCCTCGTATAAGGTAACTCAGAATTTATGTTCTTCGTAGCTAAATACATCGCATGTCATATTTGAGTGTACATAGTTACTGTTAAGTACTGTCTACTTCCATTAAAGCACAAAATGAATACCGACTATAATTTATTATTTTGTTTAAACAACTGGTATGGTAAAGTATGCATATCGAAACGTGTGTGTCACTTTTATAAATGTATCTAAGTACATAAAGTCACAAAGTGACAAAAAGTCACAAAGAGAATATGATATCAATTTTATCACCATTCTGAGTAGGTAAGGTACCTAAGAAGAAAAAAAGATCCAATTTACAAAAAAAACATCATAGATCAGAAAAGATAGGTAGGCCTAAGATGAAGTTACCTAAGTCAATACTTTATCAGTAACAGATAGGTGCCAGCGAAAACAAAAGATTACCAAAATATACAGTAATTTTAAATTATTAGTAACATCCTACCTAAACAGACAAAGTCAGTCATTGACCGCTCTACATCAAGGGCGAGACTTTTCCCAAATAAGGTCGTAGTACGTACCTAGTAGGACTAACTGACATTCTCTAATCGGACTATTTACAAAACTGACGTTTCGCAGATGGTACATAATAATATACAGAATAGTATTATAACATAATAAATACCAAAGGAAAATTACGGCAGATGCTGACGGACGTGATGAGAATAACAATATGCAGGAATGGAATAGTAGGTTCAATGACGTTATTATTGATATTTAAATAATATTAATCGTGATAAAATTCGATAAAGCGCTATTAAACGGTGTTAATCTAACATTGAAAACTGTTTGACAGTTGTTAAACATTCTTGTAATAGCAGTAGGAAGGGCTGTTTAACACCACCTCCAAATTGACTTTAACGATAACGTGTATTTAACCAATAGTTAAATCGGAAGTCTTCGGTAAATGATATAGCATAGCGTCATGAGGTCAGTTATAAGACTTCTCTGTCAAGCCGATTTCTATGAAAAAAATTAATGATAGACAGCCATAAAACGGGTTGATCGATTACATATACTTAGATAGACAAGACGTAACGATTACGAATGCCCACCCAGTATTTCTGTTAACACTAACTCAACGGTCACGCAAAACATGCTCATAAACAAGGTTTTCATTTCAGCGACGACGGCCACAAAATACACAGCCATAAACTAATTATACTATTTGTTTAGAAGTGTTAAGCAATGACGTAAACGTGGTAGGTATTAGGTATAGCAAAAGCCAATCGTAAAATGTCGTAGAATTATTGGAAAAAAGGACCTTTTCGATAATCCTAGTAGGACTGCAAAGGATCGGAAAAGATATTTTTGTTGTCTTACGAGCAATTTCCACTATAATTATAAAAATGACTAGAAAGTTTTCCATTTCAATATACCTAGGACGATTAGGGAAAACCCCATAAGAAATGGTGAGCTTTTAATTGGCTGGATTGAAAAAATCACTGCGCCCGCCCCGCCGCCCCGCCAATAATGGTCGCTGCTAATAGCTAATAGTCAATCAGCCCCTCTACTCAAATGGCCACTTTTCTATTCGTTTAAAAATTAAAAATAAGACAAACTCTAAAATTACGTGTCGGAGGCTTGTCAATTCCATATAATACAACAATGTCTGTGATTTACATAAACTTGCGACATGTGACTTGATCGTCTAATTGCTTATTTTTAAGCTCGCAAGTTAGCGAACAAATAGAAAAGTAGCCATTTGAGTAAGGGGTCAGGAATAATCAGGATGTATCGATGTAAGCAATCGAAACTCCTTGCTTACGAATACGAAGTGTGAGCCGATTTTCAATATCATTTTTGAAGAAACAGGGTGTTTTTGTAATGATTCAAAAAATTCCTGTAAAATTATCAAAAAAAGTGTAAGTATTAGATTCAAATATTAAAGTTCCCAGTTTTGCAATCATACTACGACATGAAGAAACGAACTGAACATGCTGATATACTATATGATAAAATACATTGAGGTTGGGTGGAGGTTGATATCATTTCCGAACTGAGCCTTTAGAAAATTAACTTCTTTCTGTACAAGTCACAAAATAATTTACCTTCGAATTTCTATCTATTAAACTGAAACAATCTAGGTACCTATCCGAGCGGAAGTCAGAATAACAACGCCCAAACTATGTCATGATCATGATCATTTTCGATCGTGAACATTTTATGATAAATACTTAATTAAAAATAAAAACATTGCAATACATATTTACAACATTGATTCATTAATAGTCTATATAAAAATCGAATAAACTTATCAGTAAAATTATTTATCTCAAGATATGACAATTTTTTTTATCGGACATAGCTGGGTTATTTCATTGTTATTATGAGAATTTAGCTAAAGTTTATATATTTATGGGGTCTGGACTATAAGATTGATTAGTAGTCGGAGACGATGCCCCGTAGTCAGGGGTCGTGGGCGCCGAAGTCGGGGGCGATTCGATTGGCTTATTTAAAACTGGGGCTACATATTCTGGGAATCTGATGGACGACTCCTCTTGTAACGGCGCGGGAGGGGTGCAGCTAGGGAAAGGACTAAGCAGCAGGAACGTGCCGAAAGCGACGATAGACGCCATTATCAAAATAATGGTCCGAGCCTCGAAACCAGACCTTAATCCAGCCCATGCTGCCATGTTGACCAGCAAAAGTAATACTGATACACGGATCAGGCTGACGGCCGTCGCGTGTATCCTACCCCCACCCACACCGCTCATGTCGCTAGGGCCGTACGCAAAATATAAGTTATGCTTGTCACCAACATGTTTGAACATAAAATAAATCAACCCAAATGGAGCAATAAGAGGACATGCAAGACTATAAACCATTGTTATGGAAAATATCGCCAAACTCCAGGCATAGTGAACTCCAAATGGAAACTCATACAAAATAGCTTTCTTTACGTAACTTTTCTCAGCCTTTGATTTAGACTGCAGAAGATACCAGACATATAAAAACAATTCTGGAAAACGAATCAATTCCAAAGAAGTACCAATGAAACCAGAAGTAATTACGTAGTTTACGAAAAAGGCACCCTTATCAGGTAGAAAAACACAATCCCATCTCATTGTGTCATTTTCATGATGCAAAGTCCACATGACAAATGCTTCAGCACTAGCAAGACCCAAAGATGGTAAAACCAAGGTCATCAATAACAAGAAGGAAACAGTTTTAGTCATAATAGAATAGTTTTGTTGAGATTTTGTCCAATGAGACAGAAATTTATCAGAAAATGCCACAATAGCTGGCATCACAGCCGCCATAGTCCAAAGAAGCAATGTAGGTAAAAATTCAAAAATTACAGTACTAACTTTGTTCATTGAATCTGGCTTAACTACCAAGGTATTGAAAAGGTTCACTACAAAAGCAGGTGTTGTAAGGAAAAACAGCACAATGAATAGAAAGAAATTGATAATAATAGCTTTGACATACCAAACACCTGGTTGTACATTTAAATTTTCCCAAATTATGTCGGATGGGTTAGTAGCATGTTGCAAAACCCAACCTCTGTGTAGACTGAAGTGACTAATGACATGTTCTGCTAACTGATAAGAAGGCAATGTTAAAAAGGCAATACCAAGAGGGTCGTTGAGCACCATCGCACGGCATCTTTTCGCTTCATCTTTCAGTTTCTTTTCTTCATTACTGTAGAACTCTATAGCATCTACTTCAGGTCCACATAAGCTGGTTTTAACAGTAATCCGCTTCCCTGTCTTCCTAAAATACGTTTCACTGTACACAAGAGCTTCAGTCACCATTTCCTTCGTTTCTTGAACTTCATTTAATTTGTTTATGTTGTACGCTAGGCGAAGGTCAACAATCTGAATATGAGGGAAATTGTGTCCAAAATAAGCTCTGATAGTGGATTCACTCCTATCAGCCTTTGATATGTTTGTGATCATGATAGTTCCTGTCAAAGAAGTGGGAACTGGTTTGCGTCCAGTGCATCGTCTCATGATCAAAACAGACACTGGGAGAAAGGCGATGCTTATTAAAGTGTGTACCCAGAGCCAAGGTGATCTCCCAGCAATATTAGTGAGTGTAGTTTTACTGAATGCTCCTGCATCCACTTGTAATCCAGTGCCATTAAAATTAATAGGCAAGATTATGCCAATAGATGTCAGGGTTATGATGAACATTAGCGTTATAGCATGCCTCTGGAAGGATAAATAGTGTACTGCATCGGGGCCACATTTCGCTAATACTTGCTCCCGCGTGATTTTAAAGATTGCAGGGAGCCAAGTTAAGAAACCCTCGTCTATGTTTACAGACTCATCATTGCTCCTTCTTCGATCGACGAGCGAGTCACCATCTCCTCCGCGATAAAAAAGGTTCGTCCATCGGCTTTTTGTTCGCTGGACAAGAGCCATTCGCCCGTAGTTCCACGCAGTTCGCCGTAGCACAGAGAACAATAGTATAAGACATGACCATGAAATCAAATTCAGAATCAGTGTTTGCGGAATACCGTTGTAAGCTCCTGTTATTATCACATTTTGTGTTGTATTCATTAACATGCAGCCTTCATCGTCTGTCCCATTGGAGCTGTTTGCTGCAGTAAAAACAATTTCGCTTGTAAAACTTTTCATTGTTGATGTCGCAACAATCACTCAGCCACAAAAAGAGAAAGTATTATCATAATCGGAATACAATGCTTTTACACTTTATGAGTATATTTTTAAAGAACGTTATAGCAATGTTTGGAATTGACAAAAGGACACTGGTAATTGCTTTTTTTTATCACAAATACGAAATTACGAACTATCGCTAGGAACCTTCAGCATGACAGCTCAGACAAGACACGACAGCTGACAGTTTGTCAGTTTGACACTCTTGACTTGACAAATGTTGCCAACAATATATTTTGAATTCCGTTAAGCAAGTTGGTTTTTTTCCGTAAAAAATCCGTCAAATGAAATACCTATTACGCATTCCGATTCAGACTAAAATCATTTTCAGCGTTGACCACGATAACAAGCTTACCGATTCTACCTGCCTAGCATGACCGATTTATATCGCGTGATATAGCGTTTTATCACGTTTAACTGTCAAAAAGACAAAGGAATTTGACAGTTGAGTGTCGATAAAATGCTATATCACGCGATATAAATCAGTCATGCTAGGCAGGCAGATATAAATCGCGCTTATGACAATTGTGAATATCAATAATTCGGAACGCTCGTGAACGCGCTCACCGAATGTCTTGACCTACATAACCTCAATATAAATTGAAAAGTTCCCTTTGACCCTTTTGAAGAAATAATTTGGACCCTTTTGCTTTATATGTGTTCATAAAATGTATAATATCTTCGACTTCGTACTTCCATTGTATGCGAAAAGAATTTTCAAATATTCATTTAAATGCACCAGCCTGCCTAGCATGACAGATTTATATCGCGTGATATAGCGTTTTATCACGTTTAACTGTCAAAAAGACAAAGGAATTTGACAGTTCAGTGTCGATAAAATGCTATATCACGCGATATAAATCGGTCATGCTAGGCAGGCTGAGGTGCAAAACAAACAAGTGCCACTTTTCTTTTGACAGAACGCTCACAGTGAATATGACGCAATCAGTGACGTCACACGGGCTGTCGTTAGCACACTCACGGTGATTCGGTACGCAAATCAGCGCGATGACATCGCTGTCATCGCGACTCGGAATGCATGCTTCAATATGTAGAATAGCATGCCTTGCCATTTCGGTCAGAATGTATATTTAAAAGGGTATTAACTATTTTTTTCTGCCTTTCTTTCCTCTATTTTTATTTTACCTCATTCATCACGCTGAAAACTTCCTGAAATTACATGTTACAAATTACAAATTTTCGTAAAAATATTTCGAATCCATTAGCCGTCAAAATATGTTTTTTCCCGATCCCAGTCCGTTAGCGATCGTTCGCACGAGAGCTTTATTGTCAAAGTCAAAGCTTTATTAAAATAAACTTAATTTTTAAGTACTTTTGAATTTTCCTACTGTTCCAGACTTTTTTAACTAACAAGAAGAACGGGCGCAAGAAACTTATCAGCTGTAACAGCCATAAGTAACGATATTTACAAACTTGAATATATCGTTACCAGATAATTACAACAGGGCGACAGGATTATTGTGATATTTTTCTGACGCTAATAATGTGAATGTGACGTTTCACGGGAAAAGGTACTTACATTACAAGTCACATTTTCTCTTGGAACGGGATAAAAATATCGCGCGGTAAAAAAAATAGCTCGTGCGAACACAGTCAAAGTCAAAATATCTCTATCATGAAAAAAGGAGCCAGTCAGTCGTGTCGTGAGTCGTGGCATCTTGCGCTTGAACGACTCGCGTGGTAGCCACACAAAAAGCCTTACAAACAGTCAAAGGTCAAACAAAAAGCCAAACATGTCCGGCTAAAGTCAGACATCTGGCAACCCTCATCGTGGTATCCGGAAAGAAGCATTTTCACAACTGGCAATAAAGCACTTCATAGAAAGAGAGAGGAATAAAAATTCATAGAAGTTTGTGAGAGAGAAAATACCTTTTGATTTTGAAACTGTGAATGAAATTCAGAATTTCGTGAGCAAGTTCGACCGTTCGATTAACTTGGAATTTATTAAAAATGTTTTTTAATTAGTTTTCCTCACCTATAATCATGGATTTTGACTGGACAAATTATTTAGAAGCTAATAATACGATAGCTGTGCCCGAGGAACTATTTTCTCACGTAAGTACTTATAGAAGATAATTTATCTTGCAATAAATTGTAATTACGACATGTAATATTAGTTTCTCAATCCACACAAAAAGCCTTACAAACAGTCAAAGGTCAAACAAAAAGCCAAACATGTCCGGCTAAAGTCAGACATCTGGCAACCCTCATCGTGGTATCCGGAAAGAAGCATTTTCACAACTGGCAATAAAGCACTTCATAGAAAGAGAGAGGAATAAAAATTCATAGAAGTTTGTGAGAGAGAAAATACCTTTTGATTTTGAAACTGTGAATGAAATTCAGAATTTCGTGAGCAAGTTCGACCGTTCGATTAACTTGGAATTTATTAAAAATGTTTTTTAATTAGTTTTCCTCACCTATAATCATGGATTTTGACTGGACAAATTATTTAGAAGCTAATAATACGATAGCTGTGCCCGAGGAACTATTTTCTCACGTAAGTACTTATAGAAGATAATTTATCTTGCAATAAATTGTAATTACGACATGTAATATTAGTTTCTCAATCCACACAAAAAGCCTTACAAACAGTCAAAGGTCAAACAAAAAGCCAAACATGTCCGGCTAAAGTCAGACATCTGGCAACCCTCATCGTGGTATCCGGAAAGAAGCATTTTCACAACTGGCAATAAAGCACTTCATAGAAAGAGAGAGGAATAAAAATTCATAGAAGTTTGTGAGAGAGAAAATACCTTTTGATTTTGAAACTGTGAATGAAATTCAGAATTTCGTGAGCAAGTTCGACCGTTCGATTAACTTGGAATTTATTAAAAATGTTTTTTAATTAGTTTTCCTCACCTATAATCATGGATTTTGACTGGACAAATTATTTAGAAGCTAATAATACGATAGCTGTGCCCGAGGAACTATTTTCTCACGTAAGTACTTATAGAAGATAATTTATCTTGCAATAAATTGTAATTACGACATGTAATATTAGTTTCTTAATTTAAGTTATTTTATAACATTGCCACAGCTTTATAACTTGCGTAATTTCAATTAAAATGTAAGATTCAAGATGTAGTAGGTAAGTATCTTTTCCTCAGAGAGACAACTGTTCTATTTTTAGCATTATTATTATGCTAACAGAATTATTTGGGAAAAAACACCTTTTAATAGAATTCAAGGACTTTCTCGGTAATTAGAGTCTCTACCATTTCTCTACACTTTAAAAAGTTATAAATTATTACTCAATGTATTTTATTTAAGAGTTAGTATCATACACAACAAACTTTATAAAGTCATGTTAGTTAAAATGAATTTTAAATATTTATTTGTTTAGTTTAAAAAATACATACACCAAAATAAGTCTGTATTTCTTATGTAAGTTTATATTTTTTATACTTATTTTAGATTAGGTATGTTGCACCAGCACCCGTACCGCCTAACTCAATCGCTTTGACTCTGGCTTTGGTTTATGACGTCAGTGCACAGTCTGTCCTTGTCATCGTGTTATGATATGACAAGGACGGACAGAGCATTGCTATCGCTCTGGCTAAAGCTTTGAGTTAGGCGGTAGGGCCCCTGGTATATCACTCCGAGACAGACGAAAGTCATGTGGGTCTGCACCGGTATACATCATCTCTAAATAACATTAATTCAACTTTAATTAAACTGTTTCGTTTTCTAAGAGAAACAAATCACAATTAAAATGCACTGTAATAATTTTGTAATAAGTGTGACAGAAAAAGATCCTTCATTCTTTACTTGTTACTATAAAGTCCTGCAAACTAGATAGTGCATCGCCGGGAAAGCCAGATCTTGTTTTCTTGGACCATTATGTTAAAAATTGTTGCTTGTCTATTCCTTCTCATAAATTCTGTGTAGGCACATTTATAAGCTAACAAGGGGTCTCTTATTTTTTTAACCTCTGTGAGTGCTTTAAAGTTCAACAGTATCATTTCATTTAAAGACTTAATCTTTAAAACAAAAATAAAAACATTGAACCAAATAAAAAAAAATGAATAAAACAAATACTTCCTGCCGCACTGTTTATAATGTGAATTCTCTATGAAACTTGCTATGAAGATTCATAGCTTCAATTATAGTACCTTTGCCTTTTAGGTCGAATCAAGTCTTAATAATGGAATCAAACAAGGAATGCTACTTGAAGTATGCCACAAAAACAACCCAGATATTTACTGGATTGCTGAGATCACCATGGTGTGTGGTCACCTCCTGAGAATAAAGTTTCTTGGAGCTGAAGAAGACTTCTGGTGTGACATCTCTACCACCAAAGTACATCCATTAGGATGGTGTGGAAAGTATGACGAGCTTATTGAACCTCCCGATGAAATAAATACAAGGTATGGAGATACTATTATAGATATCATGAAGAAAGCTCTTCTTGATGGCCAGTCGGTATCTATAGAAGCATTAAACAACAAAGGACTATCACCAATTGATAGAATTAAGGCAGGAATGAAGGTGGAAGTACAAAACATAATAGATCCATATAGATACTGGATTGCTACTGTAAGTTTTTGTTTATCTTAGGTCAATTAATTTATTGATGATAAAAATCTGTACTAATTTTCAATTTTTTCTCAGGTCACAGAAAATGTTGGTGGCAGGCTCCTCCTTCGTTATGATGGCTCTGATGAAGATTTACAACAGATTTGGATATTTTTTTCTAATCCTCGTTTGTGTAGCTTTGGATATGTAACTAACAAGGTATTTTTTTAAGTACCTAATCAATCACCTTTAAGTCCCATTCAGACAACGAAGATTATAAAATAACATAGCTTTCATTTCACAGGGTTCCCCATGGCAGTTCAAATACCCAAACAAAGTCAACAAGTTTTCATGCAAAAACAAACTTAGCACGCAACTGCGCCAATGTGCGGAAGAATCTATAAAAGAACCCGCACCCCCTGATTTATTTCAGGTAATAAAAAGTCATATTATTTCAGTTTTTTCATTTTTAATATTTTTTTATTGTTACTTTCAAAGGCATCTTTATTTTGCAGCCAACACCAAGTTTGGAAGTGCACAATTTCGTAACAGGAATGAAGGTGGAAGCGTTAGATCCCAACGAAATGAAAACAATCCGACCAGCAACTGTCACTAAAGTGTTCAACAACTTCCACTTTCTGGTTGTCATTGACGATCACTTAGAAGATTACGAAGACTCAAAGATGGCTTGGCTCTGTGACTCCATGCACCCATATATCTTTCCAATAGGCTGGGCTGAAAAGAATTCAATTAGTTTTAAAGCACCTAAGATATGGAAAGAAGAGTCCTATGATTGGGATGAATATCTCTCAATGACATCCTCTGTGCCTGCACCTGAATATTGCTTTGGCAATAAAGAGCCTTCAAAAGGTTTCGAAGTCAATATGAAACTAGAAGCTGTAAATCCCCAAAATCATGAAGAAATACATGTTGCTTCAATACACTCCATTGTAGAACACATGGTGTGTGTAGAGCTTTTGCCAATAGGTGAAAAGTTCTGGTATGCTCAAAATAGCGACTTGCTCTTTCCTGTAGGTTGGTGCGACAGTAACAATTACGCATTACACTATCCCGATGTGTCTACTGTCAGAAAAGAAACGCCGAAACCTGTAGAAGAAGTCAGAAATATAAAAGAGGATTTGAAGTCCCAAGAAGAGTGGTGCGAGAGAATATTTTTCAATTACAAATGCTATTCTGGACCTTCGATTAGCAGAAACAAACTTTCCCAGCTTCCTAAGCATGTGGGGCCAGGGCCATTATCTTTGGTACTCAAAGAAGTGATGAATAAAATAATATCTGCGTCGTACAAACCGGCCAAATTGCTGAAAGACTGGTCAACAGAGGAACCACTTGAAGAGGGGATGAGGTTGGAAATGTTGAGGGCCAAGTATGTATTATTTATTTTCTCAAATATGTTATTTATATTTTATTTGTAACGTATACCTACGTATTTAACTGTAAGCTATCTTGATAGCTTACAGTTAAATAATAACGCTTTAAAATTACGTAAACTTGTATTGACTATCGTGTGTTAAAATAAAACTACGTCTAACTAAAGGGATTTAACGAGTTTGAACTTCTTACTACAAATACCTTTATTATAGTTCGTTGTCGTCTGATCCAGTATGGCTTAAAACTTTTCCCAATTTCAGCCAAAGTTAAGGGACCCCTAAACGAACACACGAATCGGCACATGAACTCGCGGGGTGCCGGGAGGTTATTGTTACAAGGGCGGGACGGGGAGTGGAAGGTTAAATATAACCCACTTATACTCGGTGAAGAGTTTATCTCGATAAATTTTAATTTTCGTGTACCTACCCGTAGGTTGAAGACGAGTACGTATCACGCGCGCGTGCCCGTAGCCACAAGCGCGGAACAAGTGGTGAGCTACTGTCGCAGCATGTGCGGCAAACTGCAGGCCTGCCCCAGCCTGTTCGGGCCCGAGGAGTTCCCTGAGCGGTGCCCACATAACTGCCAGCAGGTCGAGAAGTCTACCTTCCGTGAGTATTTTTAATGCAAAAATACGGTACGCGTCCTAATATTCGCGTATAATAGTGCGATTGTGGATAGTTGATACCATTTTTGTTATGCAATTCTGATTGCAACTCAACAAGAAATCATTGATGTATTTTTCTATAGTCTGTCTTTTAAACTTAATCGTTATTTAAAAATAAGTATGTTGCTCTATAAATTAAATTGTCATTATTAATTACCTACAAACTTCTTTCGTAAGCTGTGTGTGGTAAAACCGTGTTGTATTTTAAAAATAAATATTTCAATAAAGAGTTGGGTGAAGATTGTTTACCACATATAGGACAAGTAAACTTTTCAGAATTTGCAGCCCTGTAAAAAACATAGGTTTATTTATCTCGAAAGAATACTATATTTGATGCCTTCTTGTTGCAGATAATTTGTCAGAACGTCGAGGTAGGCCGAAAGGAAATCTGAACGGTCGAAGGAAGAAGAAAAAAACTACTCCAGAAAAACGTGAAAAGGAACCGCAACCATCGCAAGAAACGGAGAGTAATAAAGACGAATCTGCTAGCGACCACAGTGCTGGCTCCACTCCGCCGTCCGAGTCTGGCACCAGACCGAATTCTCCCGATAGTGCCCCAGAGTATAAAAGAAGCCAAAGGAGAAAACGCGAACAAGAAAATCCTTACCCAAAATTAGAAATGAAAACCAGAGGGGCAAAGTTACCAAACTTTGCACTTCAAATGAAAGAAGCTCATTGGGATAAGAAAGATGTACAGACGATTTACAACAGCGGCTGCGCTTCAAGAAAACGAGCTTCCCCCGACAGTGATTCAGAAGACGAAACAAACGAAAGTAGCGCTACTTCTCGAGATGCGAAAAATATATCAGATGTGTCGGATTCTGAGGAACCGGAGCTGAAGAAGCTTAAATTTACGCAAAATGACCCTTTACCATCAGATAACAAGAAGTTCGAAAAAGATACTGCAATGAACTGGACGAAAGGTAAGCTTAAACTTTCTCCAAATCCTATCGAATGGTCTGTAGATGATGTTTACACTTATCTCAAAAGCACAGATGATTGCAAACTGGTAGCAGAAAAGATGAAACAGGAAGAAATCGATGGCGAAGCATTCATCATGCTCGATTTACAAACGATAAGAGATTTCCTACACATGAAAAAAGAGTTTGCAGTTCAACTCATAAAACACATTACTAGAATTAAGTGGTATTATATAGTTAATTATGAAGATAATGTATCAACGTGATAATTTTGTTCCTCTATTTTATTATTATTTCGTCTAGTCCTCAATAAAATACTTGTTAATTCCAGAAATGTATTATTTTCTTAGCATTCACCATTTGTACCCTCAACAATTTTAACCTCTGCGAAGTTTTTTGCAAATAAAATTGCAGATTTTGGAAATAAAAGATTCGTTTTCGTCTTTCTCTCGTTCTTGATTGAAATCTTCGTCAAGGTATATGTTTTTCTTAGCATATGATATTTTCACTGGTATTTCTCGATCAGGAGCCACAGATTTCTCTTGTTGTTTTCCATATTCTTCAAGTTCCTGTTTTTTGTCTGCTAACTTCTTTAAATTGTCTGCAGATGCAGCATTATAGCCCTTGTGCTCACGGCTGGGGTCTTTAATATTGATTTCAGATAATAAATGGCGATTGTTCATTTTAATTTGAACACATGGCGCGCCGTTTAGTAGGTAGATGTTGAATATTTCTTCTTTCTTGGCGCTAGAGTTGAATTTAGATGGAGTATCTTCGAACGTGGAATCGGTTTGATAATGGTCATTTTTGTACGACTCTACAACCGAATGCAAGCTTTCTAAAAGCTTCGCAGTTTGTGCCATATTACCTGAATTACTTGCACTCGCGTCTCCTTTATCCTTGATGCTTATTGTAGAATTCTCTCTCTGACCTTCATGAGTTATATTAGAATCAGATGACATAATGTGATTTATCATATCTTTTATAAACGCCTCCATATCAGCTACAGCATCTTCCCGGTTTTTTGCAAGTATATCATTAAACCTCTTCTTGTAAATTTCAAAATCCTTCATGCTGGCATAGAAATTGTCAAAAATCTCCAACACTGTGGTCTTAAAAAATTTTATATTGGACTCTAAGCTACTAACTGAAGACTCATCGGTTTGGAGTTCTTGGGATATTGTGTTAAATATTTTCTTCTCTAGCTTTTCTAGTTGCGAATTAGTTAAAGACATCTTGTCACTATCACCGGCTTCTACGTCTTGAAAACCAGCTTTAGCCATTTGCGAATCTTCCTTCACTGGGGTAACGTCGTGCTCATATTTTTTGTAATAGCTGTCAATAGAACTACTTCCTTTGAAATTAGAGGAACAAATTGATGCATCGTAGGTGTCGTGTCCACCGCTTTGCGACCCAGAGTGGACAGTAATATTCATATCCGATTTCCATGGTGATTCAGTTCGTGTTTCATCTCTATATATTCTTCGGCGCGCTATATTGTTGCTACCTACAAGAAATGCGGTGTTTAAAGGACATAAATTAAAATAGATCGGATATATATAAATAAGGTAGGTAAATAAGAACTTACTCATCACGAATGAAAGTGCAGCAGTAATAACTGAAAAAGAAGGAGGTGTATGTAAGTAAACAGGTGAGTAGATGAAATTAGGACTTGATAACGAGTGAGCATCTGCGTTTTATAAGATATGTACTTAAGTACTTTGCTGTTAACTCCTAAAGAGACTTTAGGCTGTCTTTGTAAGTATTAATATAGAGAAGCAATGCAGTAATGGGACTAGATTGTGTTTCTTGCTCTTCTAGTCTAGTCACTAGAAGCAAAGATTTTAAATCTTTGACTAGAAGCACAACTAAGTGGTGCTAACGTTTCGCTTCCAGATGCACAACCACACTTCTTGGGAACTTGTGAGAAAGATATAATTTTTATTATACTTACTTTTATAAGTTTAGAATATTTGAAATGTAGATAAGTATAAAAAATAATCCAATAAATTTTGAATGCATGTAAAACAAAATGACAAGAGACAAACTTGCCAAAATAAACGTATTCCAAAGAGATTTTTTTAATAATAAAGTATTCAAATCTGATAGATAAATCAAAGAGAATGTAGTAAAACTAGCTCTATAAGCATAAAGCCGTAGAGCATAGGTAGGTATTATGGGAAAAGTGGGGAAAAGAAAAATACAGAACCATATTTACTTAACTCTACCTTTACATTGGAACTTGATTTTGGATTTATTTGCAGGGAATTTTTAAATACTTACGCAGAAACACTTCAGTCGTCCTCACAGATCACAGGTGGACCTCGAAGAGGAGCTTAGCTTAAGTAGCTCCTTGGATCGATTTCCGGTCGACCTTGCAATGCTGTGCTTATTACCCTCAAATGTTTGTAGTGACATCTTAGGCCAGTCTGCGCAAGCATATTCTGTCCGTCAAAAAATATTCCCGCGGCGGGATCCCGCTTGACGCAGCGGAGCGGTACAAAGTAAGTAGGTATATATAATATTCTGTGGCGGTGCGGTGCAAAGGCTGTGCGTGTATAATCCGCGCGCGATGAGAATGGTAAGGGACCTTGTCAGTGAACTGAAAATGACTGAAGCAGTAGTGTACAGTGCCGCGCTGCCGCGTTAGCGGTACCGTGCGCGTCTCAGTTTTAAAAGGTATTTTACCATTCTCATCGCGCGCGTGTTATACCATAGTAATTGATTCTGCTATGGCGTAGCGGAGCGGAGTCTTTAGTTGCAATAGTTGGGATGTTAGTCCGGTTAGCTGGCTAGAGCGGAGGGATATCAAAAGCAGTCAAGGTATTTTTTTTCGCAACAACCTATGTATGGTCAACAACAATAATATTCAACCAATTTTATATACTTAAATGCAAAACTATTAAAGTTCAAAATAAATTACAGATTTTTGTCAGTTTTGTATAATCTCATGTGCTGCTGATATACTATATCTATGTGCTGCTAGATGGCGAAACTTGTAGGTTTAGTAATACTGCCGCGCTAACAATAAGAGCATTAAGTCGAAATGTCAAAGCTGAGAAAATGGCGGGCAAAGTTTTCGATTAAATTTTTACTTACTACTTACCTACTACTTTAGCTTATATGTTTTAGTTTTATTTGTTTCCTGGACCAAGGCTATTTTTAACTTAGTACAGTAGGTACTTAAGACCATCCATCCGTGCATCCATAGGTCCACTAACTTTGAGTCAGACACAATCATAAGACAATCTCAATATATTCTAAACTTTACACTCAATACGATACGGTTTAAAATCCAAAAAAATATCAAATCTTAAAACAGTATTTATTCTACAGTAAAGCAATATGCATAATTTATGTATTCTCTTTGTTCTAAGGACAGCAAGGTTTCTTTTTTTCGCCTGGGAGACACTCTAATCCCTGAAACAAAAAGGAACTGCATTAGAAAATTTAGAAACATGTTCCAGATAACACCTAGGTATTTTATTGGATTACACGCAAATGACATATCTATGTCTCTGACGCAAAATGACATATCGTGACTACGCATAATCTTGGCATATTGTGACCACGCAGAATGACATACGCATAATGACATTGTGACTACGCATAATGACATCTCGGACTCTGACGCAAAATAACATATTGGTGACCACATTATCTCTTTTCAATGAAAATTCGTTTTTAATTTTATCCGTTTTTAAGTCGTAGAACAAAATATGTTGTCGTTTATGATGTTATTTCATACAAAACTCGATTAGCTGTTCGGACATTTGTATGGAAAGTCGAATTATTTTTGTCCGTTTTCGGAAAAGTCGTAGAACACAATGTTGTTGTTAATGATGTTAGTAATCTACTCCTGCGAGGAAGTTGGTGTTTACAAAGGGATTATAAACATAATGACCACCAAAAAATACTTTGGTACCCTAGGCTCTCTTACAAAAAAAAACTTACTAAACACCAAAAAAATAAAGTTTAAAATTACAATAGTTCTAGCTGTTTTAGTCACAGAGGAAATAATCACTAGTTTTAGCCACGACTGCACTTCAAATTGTATTCAAAGACCAAAAGTAATAAATGATCACCAAATTCTAGCGAGCAAATTAGGAATAAGCGCTCCTGTACACGATGCCGCCACCGCGCCGCACCTCTACACTGTGGATACATGACGCGTAAAAGCCGCCACCGGTACTATTATATATTCTGTGCCACCGCGCCGCCGCCGCGCCGCCGATACATGATTTTTACAGGACAAGTTTTGTGATTACTTCGGATGAATTTAAAGAGGCGCGGTGGCAAGGGCGGATCCAGGATTTTAATTTGGGGGGGGGGGGGGGGGGGGGGCCTCGGAGCCTCGGGGATAGGGTCTATGTAAGGGATCCCTGTCTAGGATGCACAAAATGCCTGATTTAGAAAAAAAACAGCTTATAGCAAAAACTGCCGCGCAGCGCGATTTTTTGTCAGTTTAGCCACTTGTATGTACCTACTCTTATGTATCCACTAACTAATCTTGTACCCTTGTCTACAAGAAACGCGCGATTTTTAGTCAGTTTTAGCCACTAATTTTGTAGTGTTGTCTATAGTAACAAAACTGCCGCGCAGCGCGATTTTTTGTCAGTTTAGCCACTTTTATGTACTCTTAGCAGCTATAGTAAAAAAACGGCCGCGTAGCGCTATTTTTAGTCAGTTTCATCCACTAATCTTATAGGTTCTCTTGTCTACCTAAAGTAAAAGAAATGACCGCGCAGCCAAAGACAAATCCAATAAAGCCGTGATTGGTTCGTTTGTTTGACGTATCATGATGGTGATTTATGTGAGTGTCAGAAAAGGACAGAACAGGAGGGCAGGTTACATACATTCACTTTGTAAGGGTTGCCTGAGAGCCTCATGTCACGCTGGTAGTGTACACGGTCCCATCTGTCAAGAAGTGAACGCCTGTAGTGCTGTAAAATAAAAAAAATATATTTATGAGCTGTCTATTTGTGCATGTTGCAAGTGTTGTAGGTACTAAGCTCGACTTCTGTCCTCTTTCTATTTTGTGATATTGGATTTACATGTTATACTTTTAAGATTCCTTTTGTCCTTTTCTATAACTTAGTAAAAACCTAAACAATTAAAAAGGTCATTGGGCATATTTGACCTGCTTGATGAAAGTTCGCGTACAGTATATTGAAGAATTCAATCCCACTTTTCGAAATATGTATTTTTTTAATGTACCGACCGGCAGAAAAAAGTAATTTTACAGTATGTGTGTAAAAATGAAACATGGCCTGCAAGAATGCGACCCATATCACTGAGTAGAGGATACAATTATCTAAATACCTAGCCCTATTTCGTTTGTGTACGCCGTAGGTCAAATGTTTGAACAAAATGCCCAATGACCTTTGATCAACCTATATAATAAAGATTCTATTTTAACTACAAACATTCATTCACTCACTCTCATTCATTTCCATTTGTCCAGTCGGTCGGGTCGGTCCATTAATTCATGTGATTTGTGTATGATGTAAGCTCAGTGGTTTAGACTAGAATTACTAGATGCATAGTTATTTTATCTTTATGGATTATGTTAGGTTCTCTTTTTCATGCTTGGACCTTTCTCCTATCAGAGAGCACTTGTTCAAAAAAGAACTAAATTGAATATAAATAATGACATGGAAATAGTCTAAACCTAAACACTGATGTTTTTAAAATCAGATTTCAATAGAGATAGTGAGCTCTTGACTGTTTGTTTTGTTGCATAACACTAAGGTTAGATTTATATTGTTTACTTACATTTCCTAGATTAAGCTTGTGTAAATGATAAAGGCCCCACCCAGGCAAACCCAGGCCTGCCGTAATAATGAAAAAACTAGGGAGAATTTCGTACCACATACTTTTGAGAAATAAAATAAATTATCGAGTAACTTTAGTAGTGATTCCAAGAATGACAATGACAGTGACAGTGACAGTAAACTGCGTGGTGTTACCACTACCAGCAAGCAGAAATTTTAAAACTTTATGTGACCAGGCTAAAGGTGAGTCCAAATTACTATGAAAATCTTGTTATTTGTGAATTACCAAAATATTATAATATAATGTATAACAAGATTGCGCACTAATGAATGAAAGCTCGAGCCGAGCGAGATAGCGCTTTTATGGTGTGCGTCCTTCTCTACTAGGCTGGCTACCAGAAATCGATTAAGTAAGCGAAAATAGGTAGAATTAAAAGCCTATCTAAGGTAATAAAAGACCGTTTTTAAGCTATACATTGCTAAATAAAAATGTTTTGCGTAACTTTTGACGCATGGTGGCTTTGTGTCCAATTACCTAATAATAAAACGTTAAGTCATCTTCTTTTAATTCCTACATCTTTAAGAAACCTGTAATAAAGATTATTTAATTGATTTGGGTAATTTAGTAAGAATGTCGATTTCAGTCTATAAATTGCCATTGACATGGACACCCTATTAAACAAAATGAAAACTTTACGCAGACAAGGACGCATTCCATAATAAGGCCTTCTCGCTCAGCTCGTTTTTTCCGTTTAGCGTAATGCTTTAAGAAAATAAACTTTATTGTAACGAAATAAAATTCAGTTTGCGTTGCAAAAAAATCATAGTGCACTATCTTGTTCTAATTATAATATCTTTAGAATTTACTCCCTCGCCGTGATCAATTATGAATGGCAAGATAATTTTGCTATCGACGCACTACCGCTAACTTGGCGCTAGTGTAGATGTAGTAATACCACAAAATATATAATAGTAATACTGTTGTTTTCGAAGTGTTTGCTATCATTTTTGGATGTTGGAAGCGATTTTTCGTAAATAGAAATTTTACATCCAACACATTTTGGTTTTCTTCAATTTTTAATTCATTTACTGTCTGTCATCCACAATTATTATTTATTTATCAGTATCAATCATTATTAAATATAATTTATAATAAATGGGTAGTAAATCGGGGGTAAATACCCGTACAAAGGTTTCCAGCAGCTATCAGCAGTAGCTATTATATTGTATTCTGTGGCAGTAGCACACCACCAAGCGGGATAAATTTTGTGACATCCCGCCATTAATAAAGGTATTATACTAGGTAGGTAATTTGATTTTATTAACCGACTTCCAAAAAGGAGGAGGTTCTATGTTCGTCTGTATATTTGTTTTTTTTTTGTGTATGTCCACCGATTACTCGAAGACGGTTGGACCGATTGAAATGATTCAAACGTTATTACATTAGGTACACTCTCAAGTTGGTCCCATTTTTGTTTAATTTTGTAAATCGGTTCAGGTTCTTTTCAAGTAATTTTGAAAAAAGCACGAAAATAGTATGATTTTGTGTAAATTACCTCGATGATTGGTCGTATTACTTCTTTGTTTATGAACTGAATAAGATAATATTTTTTTTTGTTGGAAGAGGGATATCTTAAGTGTAGTTTTTTAACCGACTTAAAAAAGGAGGTTCTCAGTTTGACCCGTATTTAAGTATGTTTCTCCGCGATTATCTTACGTTTGGCTGAGCCGATTTTTCTACATATATAATATACCTTACCTACAAGGTACCTACACTAAAAATAAAAAAATAAAAAATTGTTTAAAAAAAACAAAAAACCGACTTCAAAAAACCTACCTC
The DNA here is from genome assembly GCA_950108535.1 of Agriphila straminella. NCBI lineage: Eukaryota > Metazoa > Arthropoda > Insecta > Lepidoptera > Crambidae > Agriphila > Agriphila straminella. The sequence continues at coordinate 2,418,439 of OX467306.1, read as the reverse complement.
TAAAAAGCAAGAAATAATATTCGTAATAATAAAAATACGTCTATTGAAGTCGGGTGGGGCTTTTAGAATAAAAAAAAAGGAATTTGTACTCCAGCCCCACCCGACTTCAATAGACGTATTTTTATTATTACGAATATTATTTCTTGCTTTTTAGAGGTATGTTTTTTGAAGTCGGTTTTTTGTTTTTTTTAAACAATTTTTTATTCTACTCTTTCTGGCCAAGCTGTACTTTTACTTATTAAAATCAGCAAGAGCTTTGACTGGGTTACTACTTATGGCATAATATAAAACCGATTTGGTAGACTGTATTTGTTATTATAGCCCCTCGCTATACGATCAAGCATTTCTTGTCAATCATATCATTTACATTACATTACCACCACCACTACTACAAGCACTACCATTTGGGGGCGTGGGTGGTCTACTTTTGATAGGGAACGGCGCGCGGCGCGTCGGGCGGCGGCGGCAGTTTGTTCTGTGGGGCACGGCAATATTTTATTTATTTATTTTATTTAACAAACTTTATTGTACATTTCAAACAAAATGTTACAAAAGGCGAACTTAATGCTAAAAGCATTCTCTCCCAGTCAACCTTAAGGAAACAGATATCAATGAAGGCGGTACAGAAATATTAATAAATACAACATAACATATAATTTAATACATATAATATATATAAAAACATGGATATATATAATATATATAAATAATAATCTACATAATTAACAAAAATAATATAAGAAGGAGATACAAATATCGATGATTTCACATAACCTATGAGCTTTCTAACAGTAAGGCATGAACTTTCTTTTTGAAGGAGACTTTACTGGGAGAGCTTCTGATAGATTCAGGGAGACTATTCCAGAGACGCAGAGCTTGCATTGTGAAAGAATCAGACATATAACCGGAATGAAAGAGAGGAGTAAAGAGAGAAAGAGAGTTAGTAGATCGAAGTTGACGATTGTGAGAGTCGCATATATTATCTCTATCTTGTCAAGCATCGCTCCTAGACAATCAAAATGTGATTGACAAGTCGATGCAATGCAAATGATTGATAAGCAGTTTTGATTATGAAAAGAATCATGACTTCGACATGCTGCATTTTGCGTTGCATACGCTCTAAACACAGAAAAATAACTCTCTCCTAGGGGAGTTCCTAATAGGGAAGTGGCACTCAGTAAAACATGGTAAAACGCTAAAGGTTACACTGTCTATTCAATAGATAAAATAGAATACTCTATTCTATTCTACTGGCCAAACGACAAAGAAGTCACTGCGGCTGGCGTGACTTGGTATATTGGTAGTAACACGGCAGTGACTAATTTTATTGTAATTGCCATATAAAATGTGGCTCACATTTCATGCTGCACCGCCGACAAAATGCTACTAACAAAAAGTTGCTGTCCTATATATGAGTAGGCGACTTTGGTGTATTATTGTGCATTAATTACCCGGCTAAACTTGAGTTTATTATATTCTTATTATTATTATTATTACTTACGTTGCCTGTGATTAAATAATGACTCCACCATAAACCGTATCCTGGTAATCCAATGCTGGCTGTAATTATTACTATTGATGGGAGAATTTCGAACCACATTTTAACGAGGTAGGTAAATAACTTATCAGCAATATTTTAATATGTATTTTGTGACAAAAACAATCGAATCTTTTGAATCTTTCATGATTCAAATATAAGTAGCAAAGAGTACATGTAATAAGTTTTTTAGCGATCTTTCGCACGAGCGATTTTTTAACGCGCGATATTTTTACCGCCGACTACGTTCCACGGAAAAAGGTAAAAGGGTACATTACATTTAAGGCCATACGGCGACGGCTACACGCATGGTAAATACTATGATCCATCAGTGTTTAATCAGGGGGCTTACCATCAGCAAATAAGAAACCATTCAGTTCAAAAGCAGGCCGTAAAAAAGACTGCTTAAGGCCTGCTTTCATACTAACCGTTGAGATCATGGTACGAAAAAGTAATGCCGTTCAATATAAGTCCTGCTATAAGAGCTCATAGTAAGGCCCCAGGGCGGCCTATTGCATAAAAGACTGGTAAAGGGTTTGAGGGTGAATATTTGAGACGACCAAAATTTATGTCTATCCATTACACTCCTAAACGATAAGGAATAGAACCAGCCCCCCTAGCATGACAGACGAAACACGATATATATCGCGGGATATAGCGTTTTATCGACACCCAACTGTCAAAATCCATTGTCTTTTTGACAGTTAAACGTGATAAATCACTATATCATATCGTGTTTCGGTGGTCATGCTAGGCAGGCTGATATATTGATTCTACTAACTAAATTAATATGGAAAAAGCAATCGAATTCGATTTGCAGTAAAATCACGCGTTTTTCATTTATTGAGAAAATGCTCAGAAAAATCGTGTTATTTGGTATAATCCGCGCACGATGAGAATGGTATAATACCTTTTGAAACTGAGACGCGCGCGGTCCGTCAGCCAGACGTACCGTCGGCAAACTAGCGTCGATGCTCGCATTTATGTACTTATGTGGAACTGTGCGCGAGGATTTCTGCTCAACTTTTATTTTATTTTCAACACAGCTATTTTTTTAAGTAACAACAAAGAGGATTCATCTCGCTAAAAGTCCATATACATTTTTGAAATAAATAAATGTGTATATCCATTTAAGTCAAACAAACATTTATTATTATCAAATTATTAATCATCATCATCATATCAGCCGCACGACACCCACTGCTAGGATCTCTACGACGATCGGTCCTGCGCTGCCCGCATCCAGCGGCTTCCCGCGACCTTCACCAGATCGTCGGTCCATCTTGTCGGGGGCCTACCCACGGAGCGTCGTCCGGTGCGCGGTCGCCATTCCAGAACCTTTCCGCGCCAACGGTCATCGGTTCTTCTCGCTATGTGTCCCGCCCATTGCCACTTCAGCTGAGCAATCCTTCGAGCGATGTCGGTTACTTACTTTAGTTCTCCTGCGGATCTTTTCGTTTCTGATTCCATCACGCAGGGAAACGCCGAGCATGGCTCTCTCCATTGCATGCTGATTCGATCGGTGCTGCAGTCTCTCCAAAGGTGCCAAGTGGACTATAGGTATATACTATAGCTATAGGTGTTGAGGCACTTATACAAAAATGCCACCATGTCGATCCGAGTACAGAACCAGAGCACTAATCTTATCCAACTGCAGCGTGGTGTGAGACAGGGAGACGTTATTTCTCCGAAACTGTTCACAGCTGCGTTGGAGCCGTTGGAGGACATCTTTAAGCTCTTGGACTGGAAAGGATCAACATTAATGGCCAGTACATAACACACCTTCGTTTTGCCGATGATATAGTCCTTATGGCTGGGACCATGGAAGATCTGAACACAATGCTCGAAGATCTCCGTAGTGCTTCCCAAAGAGTGGGTCTCAGGATGAACATGGATAAGACAAAAATTATGTCAAATGCCCATGTTGTACCCTCTCCAGGGGGCTTACCATCAGCAAATAAGAAACCATTCAGTTCAAAAGCAGGCCGTAAAAAAGACTGCTTAAGGCCTGCTTTCATACTAACCGTTGAGATCATGGTACGAAAAAGTAAGGCCGTTCAATATAAGTCCTGCTATAAGAGCTCATAGTAAGGCCCCAGTTCATGTTGGGAACACTACACTTGAAGTTGTTGTTGACCATTACGTATTATCATGTTTTAACGTGTTGTAACGAGACCCGACTTTACTCTCCAAGGCGCTAGGCGGGGAAGGGACGGGAACTCTACAGCTACAGCATTTGCGATCAAAATAAAATAATATTACGGTTCGGTTTTCATAATACGCGCCATCTATCGAATTTTTATGAACAATTTTTTATTATTATGGCAATCAAGGCCCAGGACCATTATTTTATTTCTGTTTTTTCTTTCTAGCAACATTAGATATCGAATCATCAAAAATGGCAGACGTCCCGACGGACTGTGATTTTCCTATTTGGGGATTATTACCCAAAAAAGAGACTGGAGTTGTTTCTTTTATAAATAAGAATCCAAATTATGATGGAAGGGATACCGTAATTGCCATTTTTGATTCCGGTGTTGACCCGGCAGCGACTGGTTTGCAGGTAAAAAAATGACTTGTCACGATAACTTATTTTAGATTTTACTTGATATAAAATCTTTCTATTCATCACAATTTTGTTCCTAGGTCACTCCCAATGGAGACAAAAAAGTTATAGAACGTTTTGACTGCAGTGGTTGTGGAGATGTCGATACTAGCACGGTTATCAAAGAAGTTGTGGACGGTTGTATCACCGGCATAACCGGCCGAAAGTTAAAGGTAAAATTAGGTATTTTTCATAAATCTTTACGTTTTTACATAAAGCTTCTAGTTTGACGTTGGTTCGGTTCACAAAAAACTGACCAAATATTCTGTATGGTCACCTCTAGCCATTAGAGCTTTCAGTATTATTGTGTCCCAATAATCATTATAATTATTCAAGAGACCTAAATGCAGCAGAAAAGACCAAAATGTGCATGGAAAGTGTCAAAATATGCAATAACAAATAAAAGAAAGTAATTTTTGTATTTTTTCTCCAAAACAGCATAAAATCAGTATATTTTAACCTTCACCATAATTTCTACTTTCACCCCTCGCCACTGATACTTGTGCATGTCTAACTCTAAACTTGCGCAAGTATATATATCATTGAGTGTTGCCATAAGTTTTTTATTTGTTCAAGTTACTACCTAAATAATTACGTCTTGTATAACATTCCAGATTCCTGAGTCTTGGCAAAATCCTTCAGGTTCTTGGCGTGTTGGCATCCTTTATCCATTTAGTTTGTACCCAACAAAGCTCAAAGAACGCATCCAGGAACATCGCAAGGAGTATATCTGGGATGTTGGACACAAGCCAGCATTTGCTGAAGCTACTAAAAGTTTGCAAGATTTGGAAAATGACACTTGTAAGTAATTTTAGTTGTCTTGAATACTTTTATTATTGCTTTTATAAGTACCTATGTCAGGGATGGCAAACCAATGGCATTCATGCCATTAATGGCATGCAACATAATATTTTGGGCACGTCACCGATCACAAAATTCAGTATGCAACGATTTGGCACATCTACAACTTCATTAAACATAAACATTCCCAAATGCAAAATAGGCTCAATAGATGTCGAGTTGGGGAAACCGCCTTCATTGACAAGAAGACAAGACAAGAAGAATGTAAACATTTAGAAAAAATATGGAACGTTGATACTCATAAAAGTTTTCCATCCCTATGTAGTTGATTATGTGAATTATCATAACAATGAATAAATAGTCATAAAAATGTAAAACAAAAATTCAATTTTTTTTTGTTTTACTTTACAACTTCTAACATAAACTTACTTCTTCAAGACATATTTGCAATTTATACTAAATCCTAATTGTTAACAAGTTGATAAGGTTTGTTAAAGTTTTAATGGTAATCACTCAAGCAACTAGACTGCTGGCAGACACACTGTCTTTGATGTAGGTACCTATTATAATAAATTAAACATAATGTTCTCTTTACAGCTTTTAAGAGTTCCAACCTTGGCCTTGCGGAAAAGTTACAAAAAGAGGAAATGGAAGCAAGAGTTGAAATACTTCAGAATGCAGAAAAAAAATACAACGATGTGGGACCCACTTATGATTGTGTGCTCTTTCATGATGGAAAAGTTTGGAGGTCAGATTTCATATTATATTTTCAAAACATTTTATCACCACTGTTAAACATTTGTTTGTTATGAAAAAGATACAATGACTTCAATATAATGTCTTACATATTTTTAGTCAGTGTTAAAATATGATAAATACAAAAACAATCTGGTAGGAAGATAAAAGGTAAATCTGTAACGAGTGGGATAAGGTTAAGGGTCTGTTTCATCAGAAACAGGGGCCCTACCCCTACTACTTTCTAAATAATCTGTCAGGTTAGTTAATTGGTACTTAGTTGGAACCTGTGTTACAGCCCTAACTCTTTTTAATTTATGGTCTGGAATCATTCTATTAATTAATTAACAGGGCATGCATTGATACATCTGAGTCTGGAGATTTAGCCTCTGGGCCGTTCCTCGGAGAGTACAGTGTAACCCAGGAACACACCCACTTGACTCCTCTGGATGAGATGACCATCAGCATCAACATCCATGATGAGGGACAGACCCTCGAAGTTGTTGGCATGTGCTGTAAGTGTTGTTACATTGATAGATTGTCACTGTGTCTTGCATAATTTTCAGCCAATCTTTTTTCACGCTTCTAGTGATGTTTTTTATTTAATCTGATATCTTCTTGCTACTTTTACTCATAGCTTGCTGCTAAAGCGATATATGTTTTGGTTGAATTAAAAAAATATAAAAAACGATTGTCATGTCATGCCAAAAACGAACTAAGAAGTTAAATAATAACTAGGGTTGCCAGATCGCCCAGACAAAAAAACCGAACATTTTTTATTAAAGGGTCCCTCTTTGATTTTTTTTGTTACAATTTGACAAAAAATCAATTTTGACCAGATCAAACAGATAGAAAGCTGAGCGAGCGGGTTGGGGCCGTGCATAGGTAGGCGAATCGCGCGGCTAGGGGCGGGCGGGGAGCGCCCCTTCCCCGCCCGCAAGTCTTGCTTACTACCCGCCAGAATAACTCACAGCTTTTGCTCTGTAAATTCTCTCGTTAGTGAGATATATGATCGAGTATTTTAAAAAAACTGACTTTCTATTGTCCGGTTTTCTAAAATTTTCTAGACCACACTTGGACAGCCGATCAAAAAACCGTACTGTCTGGTCTGTGAAAGTGAAAGTGAAATAAGCTTTATTCAAATAAACTTAATTGTTAAGTACTTTTGAATCGTCTATATTTTCCTACCACCCGTTCCAGACTTTTTTAAAACCGGACATCTGGCAACCCTAATAATAACTCCCTTGGTACACAATGGTTACTCTCTGTCAAACTATTTGAGTTTGACATTGAAAAGAAAGTGACAAAACACTGTGTAACTATACATCTGCTATACAATCTTTATTAGTAAGGGGGTAAGTGTCATTGCAATCGGGATTGTTCTGTGGACCAATTTTTAATCAAAGAGGTCCCCCGACTGCAACAACAGTCTTGTTATTTAACTTTTTAGCTCATTTTTGGCAGGGTGGTTGGTTTTTAATATTTTTTTAAAATATTTATTTTAATTAAATACATCAATAATTGAGTCATGTCAAGTGAACATTGACATTTTTCAAAAAATCTATAGCCAAATCAGGTTAGGCATTTAGAAGTTATGGTGGAACAAAGAAACTCACATACATACAAACAGACAAACCCAGCCCCCCTAGCATGTCCGACGAAACACGATATATATCGCGTGATATCGACACCCAACTGTCAAAATCCATTGTCTTTTGACTTTTTGATAGTTAAACATGATAAATCGCTGTATCATATCGTGTTTCGATGGTCATGCTAGGCAGGCTTAACACTTGTGTTTTTGGGCAGTTGTGTAAAAAAATCTGTTCTGATGACTTTTACGTTCTTAGTTTTGGCTAACTTAAAAAAAATGAAAAATATTTATTTACCTTCAAATATAATTTTACAGTAGTGGCCAGAGTCTTCTTTTAAGGCGCTGTAGGTAGTGAAACTAGCGCCGCCACTACATTTATTTTTATTACTCGTAAACCAAGTCAATATTTAAAAAAAACCTCATGTAATAATCTCTTAAATTGTCTCTAATATTTTTTGAATAACTCTTCAACAGTTTTAATTTTTTCTGTAAGTTTTAAAATCCATTTTAGCTCAAAGTGGCCACTTTTGGCAATTATGGATTTTAAAACTTACAGAATAAATGATAACTGTTGAAGAGTTATTCAAAAAATATTAGAGACAATTTAAGAGAATATTACATGAGCTTTTCTTAAATATTGACTTGGTTTACGAGTAATAAAAATAAATGTAGTGGCGCTAGTTTCACTACCACCTCGCCTTAAGCATAGAAATACTTATTAGTACAGTAACATAATATTGAATTAAAGTGTTGTTTCACAGCCACACACGGTACTCATGTAGCAGCGATCGCCGCTGGCTACTTCCCTGACAATCCTGATTTAAACGGAGTTGCCCCTGGCGCTAAGATCGTCTCCTTGACCATCGGTGACAGTCGGCTGGGGTCTATGGAAACTGGCACTGCTTTAGTCAGAGCCTGTGTTAAAGTTATGGAGCTTTCTAAAAGAATGAAGATTGATGTTATCAATATGAGCTATGGAGAACACGCTCATTGGTCTAATGCTGGGTAAGTAACTACATACATAAATGTCTCAGAATCGGAATAAAATTAAGGATCAATAAATCAACTAAATACAAAAGTAAACTTCAGAGTAGGTTGGTAGTTATTATTATTATTAAGCTTTATTTTGTCCCTTACAAGGATATTTATATTATCTTATAATTTATTTTTATCTGTGTACTTATTTATTTGTTAGAAATTTTAGTTTTTGTGTTTAAAGTAACGTGAGTTTTTGTTAGGTGTAGGGGCCGCCTTTTGCGGTGAAAGCCTCCTCCAAACCATTCCAGGTTACTCTGTCTATTGCCAGTCTGGGCCATAGGTTTCCTGCTGTCAGTACTATGTCGTCACTCCATCTTTTAAATGGTCTACCCTTCCTCCTTTTTTATATATTGTATACCAATTTGTGATTGTTTGTGACCATCTTTTGTCTGGTACTCTCTGAGTATGGCCTGTCCATTTCCACTTCATTGTCAACACCTGTTTGACCGCATCTCTCACCTTTGTTTTTTCCCTTATCAGTGAACTTTTGACTCTATCTTTCAATTTGATATTCATAAAACTTCGTTCCATTCCTCTTTGACAGCCCTTTATTTTATTCAAGACTGTTTTTATGAGAGCCCAGGTTTGGCATTCATAGGTGAGAACCGGTGTTAGGCATATGTTCATAGCTTTTGCTTTTAGTTTGGTTGGTATTGGTCCTTTAAAGATTCTTTACTCTGCGGTCGATTTCTCTCTCAGTACAGGATCTCATCTCAATTTTATTTTCAACACTATATTTTTTTTATCTTGTTACTCCATCAGTTTAATGATTTAAATATGACAGCTTTTATTCAAAGTTCAGAAATCATTCTTAACATACCTATGCTATGTGTAAAGCCCTCCAAATGCGAGCACCTTAATTTTGGTGGGTTTTGCACGCTAGGCAAAGTCTTACTTGGTAGGCGTTAAATGCTAGGCTGATCAGTTGCAATTGACTTAAAGTTTTGTCTGTCTGCATATCAATGGTTGATATAATGGCAGGATGAGATGACAGAAAATTTTTCCCCTTTGGTGGTGCTGCTGAATGGGTTATGTTCCCGGTCATTTTTATGTCTAAAAATGGTTGATAATACTAATATGGAAGTTGGATAGTTAACGAATTAAGGATTAAAGAAAACCAAAATGTGTCAGGAAGAAAATTTATATTAACGAAAATTTGCTTCCAACATTCAAAAGTTAATAGCATATAACAAAATGACAGGTCTACATCTACACTAAAGTCTAATTATTAATTCACTAGAGTAATCTGACGTTTACAGTAGTAACCATCAACGTTTGAGGCTTGTTTAAAAAAAATCCCAGTAGTTGTAACCATGAAAGCTACTGACTTTGTGTGAGTGTACTGAATCACAATGAACGAAACGCAGCGCTAGTAAAATAAATAAGGCAACATTATTTTACAATGTGACATTAGAATCTTGACAGATTCACCAGTGAAAATCATTACTCCAGTGAATAAATAGTTAGACTTTGTGAATCAGCAAAGTAATCCTGGCATTGTGTTGTTCCTTAGACGCGTAGGCTCGGTGATCTGCTCGGTGGTGAACCGGTACGGTTGCTCGTGGGTGGTGTCGGCCGGCAACCACGGGCCCGCGCTCTGCACCGTGGGCGCGCCGCCCGACATCGCGCAGCCCATCCTCATCGGTCAGTACCATTGATACACTATTCATTGTTTTACTTTATCGTATTGTTACGAGATGTTCTCAGTTTCAGGGTTTTCATACATTTTGATGCTATTTTCGCAGTTTTTTCAAATAGCTCAAATGCTGATTAGATGAGTTTGGTGTGTGTAGCGATCTGGATCCCTTTCATTCGCTGCCTGAATAGTTATCATCAGATCACTATTCGGTCAATTCCTGGCGGAAAACCAAAAAGTTTTAGTTATCATTATTCTGTCAATCACGCAACTGAGTACTTTTTTATTTATTTATTGAGCACTGCCACATGGTACATTTATGACTTACACGACTTATAACTACATACAAATAAAAAACTGATATGTACCACAATATCGACGACTATGATCTACTATCTACATTATTTTTTTTGGAACCGATCAATGGCGGGGTGTCACAAAATTTATCCCGCTTGGTGGCGCTACTGCTGCTGGAGACCTTTGTGAAAAGGTTTGGACTGGGCTCGGCGATTAGCTCCAGCCAACCTTTGTAGTTTGTTTATGGTAGTTAAATGATAAGTCCGAGAGTCCTTTTAAAACTGGTATAATGACTATTCACATAAAAACAATAAAAACAAGATAAATGGTAAAAGTCACTAAGTTACTAAAATGGTGAAATTATTATTATATTTACGAAAATGGTTTAAAATGGTAAAATGGTTTATAGAGCACGCGTTACGCTAACGGTAGCTGTCGACGGACTAACTTTAAATTGTGGTAATAAGTAAAATGTGTAAATTGCATAAAATGCAATTTGCTGAGCTGTTCGTTTGCGTAGCACCGAACACTTTGTATGGGCATTTATCCCCATTTTCCTGTTTATTTTAAATTATTTTATTTTATTTTATATTTCATGGAAAACAAACGGCTATTTATCTTAAACATTAGTACAGTGTTTCTTAAAAAACAAAAAGCCTTAGACAGTTTTCACAATTAGAAGAAAATATTTGTATTACAATCACATTTATACTTTCTATCAACGAACAGTAGTATTGTAACGGTACTCAAATACATATAAAATGTTATGATAAGCAAAGAGTGAAAATAAGATATAAATCAATAAAGCCACATCAACCACAAAAGATACAATATTATTGTTTGAAATATTTTTCATTTATCACTTTCGCAAAGTAATTATATCTAAAAATGGTTGATACCTAAGTACCATCATTATTATGGTAGTCGGACAGTTAACGAATTAAAGATTGAAGAAAACCAAAATGTGTTGGAAAAAAAAATATTTACGAAAAATCGCTTCCAACATCAGAAAATTGATAGCAAACATAATTATGGAAACAACGAAATGACAGGTCTACATCTACACCAGCGCCAAGTTTGTAGTAGTGCGCCGACTGGTGGACGATTTGTGAATCAACAAAATTATCCTGCCATTAAAAAATACTGTGTGAAATCGTCGCTCAATAATATGTATTTGACGTTGAACGGCCCTTTAACGTCGGTACAAGCTTCGGCAAGTAACTTAAGCGCTGCCATATTGTGCACAGAAGTAATTTTTGGGGTCTCATTGGCGGGAGACGTGGTAAGGGGCTACTTAACTGCAACAGCAGTAATCCCCTCCAATTTGTCTCACCGCTTAACTTACGTGCCGCGGCCTACCATACTCGGCATTCGGGGTTATTTTGTAACATGTTGTATAGTAATGTATACGTACAGGCGTGGGCGCGTACGTGTCGCCGGAGATGATGTCGGCGGCGTACTCGATGCGCACGCGGCTGGGCGGCGGCGCGTTCAGCTGGAGCTCGCGCGGGCCGTGCGCCGACGGCGCGCGCGGCGTCAGCGTGTGCGCGCCCGGCGGCGCCGTCGCCTCCGTCGCCAGGTGAGCGCGAGTGTATGTATGATGTGGCGGCGTACTCGATGCGCACGCGGCGTACCCGATGCGCACGCGGCTGGGCGGCGGCGCGTTCCAGTTTACACTTACTATTTCGAGACACAATCACTCGTTATCACATACGTCTTTCTCTTTTCCTAGCTACAACTCGACCAAGATGGCGCATGATAGCTCAGTTCATGACACCGTTTTGGTAATAATACCTACCTACCTAATTTGGTCGAGTTGTAGTTAGGAAAAGACTTGGTCAATTCTAGTGCAGCGGGTGTGAGTCTAGCACAAAGTAACATCACAGATTGTATCCGGCTTGGAGAGACATTTGTTTACAGAATTAAAAAATAAACAACCTTAACGATGCTATAATGAGGATCATTACGACAATTGAATATATCAATTTTGTATATCACATCAAATACAATATCTGAGTAAATCTCTGTTTAAATTTCTCAAATCCTTCAAGAAATGACAAAATTATTAAAGATTTAAAAAGTGAGTTTAAAAAAACACGGCCGGCCCTTGCGGATCATGCAATGACGATGCGACCACGATCGCCCGAACAAACACCTGCCGCGCTGGGCTGGGCGGCGCACGTGGCTGATGACGTCATCAGCCAATCGTGAATTTGGAGCGTTTTTGAGAATGTGACACGAAAATCGCTCTATCTTCGTAAATTTTGGTCCAATTTCAATAATTCTTTCACTGAAATAATTTATTTTGATGTGACTGAAACTCTACATATTTAACTAAAAACCATGTTGATCCTCATTAATCACTTACGCGCTACAATTTTGTTGCAGATTCACATTAAGAAACTCACAACTAATGAATGGTACTTCGATGGCGGCTCCTCACGTAGCTGGTGTAGTTGGTAAATTCATTTATTTCTTTATTTATTTTAAGGCTCGATTATGCGGAAACATTTGTCTCTGTCTTTTTCTTTACGTGTAAAGAGTATGGAAAATAACCTCACTTCTGCACTTTTTCTATGTTTTTCGTTGTTTTTATTATCATTATCTTTCTTGAATAAAAGTTATTGGAGCTACTTCACAGTACGTTAAAGTGTATTTTGTTGTAGATTACGATACGTTTCCGCTATTATTTACGCCAAAAATATGAACGCAAGAGCTTCCTCACTTTTTCTAAATATTCTGTATTTTTACAATCATATGTGTGGTTTATACTACTTTATACGCAATTTAATACTTGTAGCTACTAGAGAATCTCTTTAGCTCGTCGTATGTTTTTTGTGGCTACAACTTTACGTTTTCTATATGGTCCTCGCAAACCATGTTTTCCTATCATGACATGAACCCTTAAATGCATGAACTAATTGCATTTTTGTCACCAGGTTTTAAACTATAGCTTTACTTATATTACGGTCTATTTTCCCTTATATAATAACTATCTTTTTCGCAGCTGCGTTGGTGTCGGGATTGAAGGCTAAGAATCTGCCGTACTCCCCGTATTCCTTGAAAAGGGCGTTAGAGAACTCTGCCACGTATTTGAGCCACGTAGAGCCGTGGGCGCAAGGCAGTGGACTAGTTAATATCGAAAAGGTAACTACTTTAGTTTTTTTATGCAGTGATAATTTTACCATGTGTTAAAAACTTTAGCGTGTTATTACAAAAACTTTTTAAACATTGCTTAACTTAGACACATGTTTAAATGTCATCACATTTAAACTACCACCATTTCACAAAATTGGGAGGCCCCCAAGCAATCCTCTCCAAGTTTTCTTTCGCCATTTCTTTCTCGGCTGCAAAGATGCCGAAACGTCGGGAAAATTAAAAATCAAACCAAATAATTACCAAAGTACTTTCAATAGAACCGCGCTAGTATCAGTTAAAAAGTGTTTTATTTCAAGTCACATGATAATAACTGTTCTTACCTATAACACTTTTCTCGCTGGTAGAGGTGAAAAGTTGTATGTTTAACACGAGACCAAATTTTTGTTCTGCCTCGTACCCTGCCCCCCTACCATGACTGTCAAAAGTAATATCGAAGCAATGTTGTAAATGAGATGGCGCTATACGCGATGATAGCTCTGTCCCTATAACAACATTACTTTGAGGTTGCTGTAAGAGCTAAGAGTACGGCCTCTGTGCTCAGTAGTCTTTATTAGAATCACTTGCTACGCTCGTGATTCAATTCTTAACTACTTCGCTAGTTCGTGATTTAAAGTCTGCACTCACAGCACAATTTGACTTTGGTCACTTGTTTAAATAACAATTTTTCCCAAACAGGCATTCGAACACCTAACCACATACCACGCGGAGCCGGAGCGCGATGTGTCGTTTAACATCCAATGCGGGACCAACAATGCTAAAGGAATACTGCTGCGGCCGAAACTAGACGATGTGCCCAAGGACATAGGTATCACAGTCGAGCCGCAGTTCCTTCAGAACCATCGCGACGAGGAAAGTGAGTATTTGCTATTGTCTCTCGAATTTTATTGATGTCGTAATTTTTACTTTTATAGTCTTCCTTCAATTCAATTCAATATTTAGTTTGCGACAAATTTTGATGAACAGTCAACAAAGTTATGAACTGTTTAACAGTTTAAAAACAAATTCGCTTGCAAGGATGGCACTAAAAATTTGTCTTTTACCTGCCTCCATTGCTTTTATACAAAAGATGCTTTTAGGTCAATGCAAGACAATACAGACCACTCAATCTAGTAATGAACCTTAAGGTGTTCAGCTCAAAACTTTGCCGACTGTACCATATTTGGTTCAAACTACAATCAAGTTTTTGTTGGTTAGGTCGGCAATGAAAGTCGCTGAACAACTATGTACTTTGTCATACTTATACATATTTTGCCTAGTGTTTCTGTAACTGCGACAGTCGTTGCAAAAGTTGCTATGACAATAAATACGGCTAAAGTTGCACCATCTTGACTTAACCATAACTTTATCAGATACAAACCTATCTGACTCGATGACAGCGTCGCTGTCGTCTATGGCGTAACCATAAAGTTAATATACCTAGCGGAATAGAGGCACACACATAAGCTGTCAAACGAAACCGAAATCGATTTACATTTGTGTGTGTATTTTTTATATGTTGACGTCTCAGTGATGTAATCTTGTCACAATAGATATTAATATCGATATCGATAGTATTATTGAACAGCAATAGATTTGAAAAATAGATGGGATGGAATTTTGCATAGGTGTTGGTACTAAAATTACGATACTGGAATGAAGTATGACTATTAAAAAAAGATCAGAAGATATTTAAAATAATTTATTTAACAAAAAAAGGTCAAAAATATTTAAAATCAATATCCACTACATATTATAAAACAAAGTAGCTTCCCGCTGTCTGTCCCTATGTATGCTTAGATCTTTATAATTACGCAACGGATTTTGATGCGTTTTTTTAATAGATAGTGATGCAAGAGAAAGGTATATCCTATCCTACTAATATTATAAAATGTGAAAGTTTGTGGGTTTGAATGTTTGTTCCTCAATCACGCAAAAACTACTGAACGGATATGGTTGAAATTTAGCACACAGAAAGAAGATAGCCTAAAATTTTTATCCCGATATTCCCACGGGAACAGGAACCACGCGGGTGAAACCGCGGGCGGCCGTTAGTGTATAACATATTGTGTCAAATTCCACACTACACCGAAGCGACGCGAGGGCGGGTCGCTATTTATATCGGGTCATTTTGAACTTACCATCCAAATTTTAAGGATGTGTTCCGTCCATGAAACTAAACAACTTTCTCTAAGAATCATGTGTCGAATTTCGCCACAAAATTTTGGTCATCCCATACTAAATTGATCACGTGATCTCTTTAATTTGTATGGATAGTCGATTTTTTTTATATATTTGGCCATGTGTTCCTTAGAAAAAGTTGTTCAGTTTTATGGACTGAACGCATCTTCAAAATTTGGATGGTGAATACAAAATGACCCTGTACATAAAATTCAAAGTCCTGACTTACTGACTGATATATCAATGTACAGCCCAAACTGCTGAACCTAGAGACAAAGTATAGGTAGGTACTTTTATAACAGTGAAACATATTCGTTTACCGCGTGATATGAACAATCGACAAAAAATATCGATAACTTAATGCAGCCCTAGTGTAAAATGAGAAATATTTCTTTACACAAAATATTCGTAAATTTTGCATTATGTCTAGTCGATCTTTGCTTTTTACAAAAATAAATGTTAACAGAAGAGAATAATCACGCTCAGTGCTAAAAATTCGAAGCGCATTGGCAAAAATAAATCTAAAGTTAGGTGGCGTCGATTTGGTATAATTTACCTGTGAAATGAACATTTTCCAGGGTTATTTCGCTGTGTTGTACAACAATCAATCACTGAACAGGTCACCATGTTTCTGAAACACTATTTCGCAAAAATGTCCACGATTTCACGAAAAATCTGAAATATTCGCAGAACTCAAATTTTCAGCGTGCCGATAAATGCAGACCAACTGCCAATCAGTTGCGAAAAAGGGTTCTATCACGTCGCATCACGCATCTCTTTTTATCACACCGTGTTGTCAATTAGTGACATCTTGCTTGCTCAGCCCTTTGTTCCTCTATTCCGTAGGTATATTAACTTTATGGGCGTAACCTAGGTAACAATAAATGTAATAACACCTTAGATCCACCACTTTTGACCACTGGCTCAGATAAGTTTGTATCTTAAGTTACTGCCTCTGTGGTTTAGTGATTAGAGCGTTGGTCTCTCGATCCTGAGGTCGTGGGTTCGATTCCGTGGGAAGCAACATCTTTGAGTTGTTGTTTCTAGTTTTGTTAGAACTTAGGACATTGCAGGCTAATCGCTTGATTGTCTCATAAGAAAGATGATCCGTGCTTCGGAAGGCACGTTATAGTACATTACTGCAGCGGCACGCAACACAGGCATTGAAGGACGAACGTGAAAATGTGGGCCAAGGCGAAGCCGAGGCACACATACGTGAGTCCATCAATGCCCAGTTGCGGCCAAGGCGTGTATAGTACTTTTCTCAAATAATGCGCGGAAATTCAAAAAAAGTAGTAACTTTATCTTCATACACCGAAAATGGCAAAAATCAAATCTGAAACAAAAATAAAGAACGTGTAAAGTTGTGATGTTTGCTGTTTAACTAAAACAAAGTGGTAAATTAGTATCTATATAGGTAGGTAGGTACTTATCAATAAGTACGAAAACTTACTTTTTAGGATCCAAATACACACTGTCTGATGCTTCTGACAAGAAAATTTGCACGTTTGATGCAGACTTCCTACATTTATACCCTTGTGAATGTCTTTTGAGCATTGCAATTAGGTTAACATCTGGTTTACTTAATGTTTTTTGATTTTGGAGACAACATGTATTTTATTACAGTTCTTGCCGCTTCTTGAATTTCAGGTGGCGTCAAAATATCACTTTCGTCACTTGAACTCATTTTTATATTAAATTAATT
Organism: Agriphila straminella; assembly: GCA_950108535.1. NCBI lineage: Eukaryota > Metazoa > Arthropoda > Insecta > Lepidoptera > Crambidae > Agriphila > Agriphila straminella. The sequence goes on along the minus strand of OX467306.1, from coordinate 2,401,175 downwards.
ACTTAATTTAAATCGAAGATAAAATATTTGACAATACAACAAACAATTTTAACAATAATAACTTCCCCCGCGCCAAGATCCATAGATAATACAATGATATTTTATGCCACCTGTCCGAATCGTATGTTACACTTAAGTTTTGTAACCAGGAATACAAATTAATAGGCGGGCGTTAGTGCGCTCATGACACTGTTACCGTGATTCGGAACTTTCCATTTGCAAAGCCAGTTCTAATTTTAAATATTGATGTGATCACAGACCTCATTGGCTGTCGTGTTTCTTTGAAAATTTGGTTCCATTTCTGAATTACACGTGTATAATGAGTTTCAATACTAACATTTACGGTCAGACGCAGGCAATGTTTCTATGAAAATCCATTGTTACACGTTAGTAATGGATTCTCATACAAAAATTGCCGGCGCGGTTTAGGTATGTCCGGAAACTCCGATTTAGCCCGAAGAAGGTTGTCAAAATAATGTTCGAATTTCCAAGCATGTTTGAGAAAAGGCACTTTTCTGACTGAGTTAAGGTTAAGCTATGATGGTGCATCTCAACCTTAGTGTTCTTCTGCGTCTATCTTTGCTGCCTCCCACTTAGATATCATATGACTACAGCTTTATGAATTATTTAATTGGTGAATTTTAAAATTGCAAAGCGAGTTCTTAAATGTATCAGTCTTATGTTTTTCCATAAATGTTAAAAGTAGGCATAGCATCAAAGTAAAGTTCGTGAGGCTGGTTGATGTTATTTTTAATTTGTAGGTTTGACAAGTGGAATTGTACAGAATGTGCTTGTAAAGCCATGCTCTTATGTGGGTATGTTGATTAACATAATTGTAGCAAACCTTGTAAGAAATAATACAGTTATATTTTAAAACATTACATAATTCTAGCTAGAATGAATATTTTGCACATAATATTGTATGTATTATAGCTCTTTTTTCAACTGTTATTATTCATGTTTTTATATTGTACTGACTATTATTTTCCATTTCATAAAATTATTTCGTAAAATTCTATGGATATTATTGAACCGCTAATAAGAAAACTATCAAAGATTGCGAATTACACATATATTTTCAAGTCGTTGATGCAGTCAGTTAGATAAATTCCACCTGTTTCTAGTTACCTTACACAAATTATTATGGAGAAAAAACTAACACTTGCTTTCTTATCGGTTCTTCTCAGTACAAAATCTGAGTTTCTCACCTTCATTAGAACTTGATATGAGCTTAACTAAATACACTCAATGTCAGGAAAATCGCACCTCCTCAAAAATAGTTTTAGACTTAGGCCACCTGCTACTGCTAGCTTACGTTTTAATAAATTTATGTTGATATCTATTGAAAGTACATTTAATGAGCTTTTAAATAATAATTGTTTATATGATTTAATGAACATAACAGTTACCATAATACAGTTATGTACATAACGCGTTATTGCTTGCACCATCATAAAAGGGGAATAAAAAAGGTAATTTCAGGAAAATGTCGGTAAATAATTACTCTATCGAGACGTTGGAGAAAACACACGTCATTAGCTCAATTAAAAAAAGCAACACCCAAGATGCCCATGAAGTTTGTTCAAGTGAAATTGTATATTGCAAAAAATGCGGCAGTGTAATGTTGCTAGGAAACTGAATCTCAGTAATTAATTCCGTTCGACGAGTATTCCAACGATAGGGAGACTGTTGGCTATGTCTGAAGAGGTAGAATATATAACAACACTTACCATTAATATTAGATAGGATTAAAAGTACCCATTAATATTAGATAGGATAAGTACTTAAAATAAATTTTTGAAGAGGTGCGATTTTAGTGACGTCCCGTGTAGACAATATTGAATTTGCTTATTGTTTAAGGTGGCACCCTGAAAACTCCACGTAAAACATTATTAAAATGTTTTTCTATTAATAACTTCACTACATATTATAAAACAAAGTCCCTCGCCGCGCCTGTCTGTCTGTCTGTTCGCGATAAACTCAAAAACTACAGAACGGATTTTCATGCGGTTTTCACTAAATGATAGAGTGATTCCTGAGGAAGGTATAGGTGTATAAAAGTTGAGGTTTAATGTAAATTGGCAGAAATATCACGATAATTGTTGAAGAGGCCGGCAAAAATTAAGCCGACTGGGAGCTTGCATTGAAAACGCTGCTTAAACCGTTTGAGCTATAACAAAATAATGTATGATGGAATTGTTTTTCTTTTATAGATCTACAAAAAAGTCTGCGATGGCATATATCTATCTTTTAAGAATAGCTTACTATAACCCATTATATCTTCTAAAAAAATTGTCAAGTACAAAGCGGTAATTTGGAAAGCTATTTAGAAGTATTCAGTATTAATCCTTATCAAATTAAATACGTTAGTTACCTTAAGCATTTTATGCACATTATTTTAACTATTAACACCATACCGTTTAAATGAATATCTTAAGAGTTTTTGCAAAAAATTAACGCGCGCGAAAATAAACGGGACGGGACGAACGAAAGGGAATAAGGCTTTTGGAGCAAATGGAGGTGAGGACTGGAAGGTATTCGTTTTCTTTTTGGGTGTTGTTGGAAGATCTCTTTTGGCAAAAAAAGAAGGAACCGAAGCGAAGCGAAGGCGGGTCGCTAGTATTAAATAAAAACCTCTGAGGGCGCCATTTTCGGTGGGATAGCCACCTTAACGTCCCTTCGTCCACAAATACGATCAATTCACACCAAACAGATATAACAAAACCTATGTAGCACATGGTGTGTTGCAGACAAGTCGATAATTCCGAAGCAGATCGAGTTCGGCATCCGGCTGGTGCTGGCGTGCGCCGCGCCCTGGGTGTCGCTGCCCAGCTACCTGGACATGAGCAACGCGTCTCGCCCCATCTCTGTGAGGGTTGACACTACTGCGTTGCCGCCAGGACCGCATTATGCGAGGTTAGTTAGAGTTCGGCATCCGGCTGGTGCTGGCGTGCGCCGCACCTGGGTGTCGCTGCCCAGCTACCTGGACATGAGCAACGCGTCTCGCCCCATCTCTGTGAGGGTTGACACTACTGCGTTGCCGCCAGGACCGCATTATGCGAGGTTAGTTAGAGTTCGGCATCCGGCTGGTGCTGGCGTGCGCCGCGCCCTGGGTGTCGCTGCCCAGCTACCTGGACATGAGCAACGCGTCTCGCCCCATCTCTGTGAGGGTTGACACTACTGCGTTGCCGCCAGGACCGCATTATGCGAGGTTAGTTAGAGTTCGGCATCCGGCTGGTGCTGGCGTGCGCCGCACCTGGGTGTCGCTGCCCAGCTACCTGGACATGAGCAACGCGTCTCGCCCCATCTCTGTGAGAGTTGACATTACTGCGTTGCCGCCAGGACCGCATTATGCGAGGTCAGTTAGAGTTCGGCATCCGGCTGGTGCTGGCGTGCGCCGCGCCCTGGGTGTCGCTGCCCAGCTACCTGGACATGAGCAACGCGTCTCGCCCCATCTCTGTGAGAGTTGACATTACTGCGTTGCCGCCAGGACCGCATTATGCGAGGTCAGTTAGAGTTCGGCATCCGGCTGGTGCTGGCGTGCGCCGCGCCCTGGGTGTCGCTGCCCAGCTACCTGGACATGAGCAACGCGTCTCGCCCCATCTCTGTGAGGGTTGACACTACTGCGTTGCCGCCAGGACCGCATTATGCGAGGTTAGTTAGAGTTCGGCATCCGGCTGGTGCTGGCGTGCGCCGCACCTGGGTGTCGCTGCCCAGCTACCTGGACATGAGCAACGCGTCTCGCCCCATCTCTGTGAGGGTTGACACTACTGCGTTGCCGCCAGGACCGCATTATGCGAGGTTAGTTAGAGTTCGGCATCCGGCTGGTGCTGGCGTGCGCCGCGCCCTGGGTGTCGCTGCCCAGCTACCTGGACATGAGCAACGCGTCTCGCCCCATCTCTGTGAGGGTTGACACTACTGCGTTGCCGCCAGGACCGCATTATGCGAGGTTAGTTAGAGTTCGGCATCCGGCTGGTGCTGGCGTGCGCCGCACCTGGGTGTCGCTGCCCAGCTACCTGGACATGAGCAACGCGTCTCGCCCCATCTCTGTGAGAGTTGACATTACTGCGTTGCCGCCAGGACCGCATTATGCGAGGTCAGTTAGAGTTCGGCATCCGGCTGGTGCTGGCGTGCGCCGCGCCCTGGGTGTCGCTGCCCAGCTACCTGGACATGAGCAACGCGTCTCGCCCCATCTCTGTGAGGGTTGACACTACTGCGTTGCCGCCAGGACCGCATTATGCGAGGTTAGTTAGAGTTCGGCATCCGGCTGGTGCTGGCGTGCGCCGCACCTGGGTGTCGCTGCCCAGCTACCTGGACATGAGCAACGCGTCTCGCCCCATCTCTGTGAGAGTTGACATTACTGCGTTGCCGCCAGGACCGCATTATGCGAGGTCAGTTAGTTTCTATACTATAATTTTTGAATAAGCGGACTTAATTTTCCAATAATTTGTTGCGTGAAGAGGCGATCCTGAAAGAATGGTGCAATAGTACGCCCCATCTTCATGGACTCCACCAAAGCAGCCACGAGACGAGATTTGTTTTAAGGGTCCGTAATAGGAAACCATGGTGTGGGACGTCCCTATATTTTTTATATGGAAAGCTTAAAGTTGTAGCCACAAAAAAAAACACACACACACACACACACACACACACACACACACACACATGACAAGCTCAAGAGTTTCTCCAATTGCTACAAATATTAAATTGCGTATAAACCTCACAGATGATTGTAAAAGAAATATCAGAAAATCACCAAAAGCGCTTGCGTGGGTTTATATTTTTGGCTTAAATAATGAAGTTGCTTCAATTACTTTTATTCAAGAAAGATAATTGTGATAATAATAATGATGAACGAAAAACGTCGAAAATTGCAGAAGTGAGGTTATTTTCCGTAAGGAACATGAACATTTGTCAGAGTAAAATGTTCCAGCGTAACCGAGCCTTAAACAACCAATAGAATTTCAGTATTTACACATCTCGTCTCCGCTCAGCTTCAGTGGAGACGGTTGAGCGGAGAGGAGAAGAGATGTTTCATATTGTATGAAACATCTCTTCTGTATGGCGCGAATGTCAGCTGAATTACAGAATGATTACAGAATTACAGAATGATGTAACCCTTCAAATAAACGGAGAATAAAATAAATTTGTAAGGTTCATTTGAATTTTTTTTCAAGAGTATGTTTTACATCAGGGTTTCCATAAACTCAATCTCAAATTATTTTAGCAAGTCTTGCTTAAAATAGTTTTTCAAAAATTAACTGATACCTTAGACTATTATCTATTCTGTGCCTTAGATCTCCATAGCCAAATTAGGTACTTTAAAAATCCTATCAAATATGAAGTGTAACTCATTAGTTACATAAATAAAAAATCTTTATTTTTATTATTATTGTTCATCTATGTCGACCCTTGGGTAACCGATTTCGACTCCAAGAGGTCGATATCGACCACTTTGGGAAGCCCTGTTTTACATAGTGTTCTAAGTGACGATTTTTAAATCACTGTTCATTTCATTTATTTTCACTAGAAAATATTTTGTTCAAAATTGTCAAACAATAGTTTTTTACAAGGTAAGTTGATTACCAATTTCAATGGAAACAAATTCTTTGTAGTATCAACGCGTACGAGGCTACGTGCGTGGAAAAGGGTCCAGTTTTCATAGTGCCAGTAACAGTTCTCCAGCCAGCGTCGCTGGAGCTGGGCAGCCCTGCCGCGCCCTCCTTCCACTGCCGCCACGAGGTGTTCAAGCCGGCCGCCATCAGGAGGCACCTGCTCATAGGTGAGCTGTAGCTGTAATATACCGCGTGTAACAAGACCCTCAACGAAGCCGAGGTCTACGTATTCTGCCCATCATCAGGACCATTTCTGTTCAAAATTATTGCTGGGAAACGATTTTAATTTTTGGTGTCAAAAAAGCATTGCATAGATTACCACGCAATGTAACGCGTACAAAAGACCGCGCCTGCGAGTGAATGCTACACAGCTGCGTGCGGCCGAGTTGAAAGAGAACGTTTATGTGCGTGCTCATGAAATACATTGAATGATGACGTTTTGAAGCCATTGGTTGTTACGAAATACATAAATTTTTGATAATGTTTCTGTAGACAAAAATTAAGAAATAACGAATAAAATAAGATTTCATAAAAATTTTGAAAAAAATTTTTTGACTTTGACCTTCAATAACTGCGTAGCTATTGATTTCCCAGGTATAGTCTAAAAGACAAAAATGATCCTGATGATGGGCGGTATGCGTGGACTTCGGCTTCGTTGAGTGTCTTGTTACACCCGTTATGTATGTAGAGTATCCAGTATTGCTAGTGCCAGCCCTACAGCCAGCCGGGCTGTAGCTCGGCAGCCAAGCATCGAATATAAGCTTTATATCGTGTTCTATTAGATAAAGGTCCTCTCACGTGTTATTCTGCATTACAGAAAAGTAGTGTTAAGCCGAGTCTGTGACGCCATTGTAATTATCAAATCGGATTGTATTTAGCATAAGAAGTAAATGTATGAAGGTTAACAGTCCCTCCGGAGGCGACGTGGGGCTTGCTGAGGATATCCACCGAAGACAAGGAGAAAACGGGCCGCTTCCTGGTGCACACGATGCAGCTGCTGCCGAGGAAGTCCTGCCGCTGCCACGAGACGCAGAAGATGATCAACGTGACGTCAGAGGCGCCAACGTTGCTGCCGTTTCAAGTTATGGTGAGTAGCAGTATAGGGTCGTTGGTATTTGACTATGGCTTATGTTTAAAATAAATGTATTTCTTTCTTTCTTTCTTTAAGCTAGCGACCGCCCACTTCGTCTGCGTGGTCAGTTTTTTCACATTCCCTCGGGAACCGTACTTTTTTTCGGGATAAAAGGTACCCTATGTCCTCTTCTGTACCCCTGACAACGTGTATGCAAAATTTCATGATGATCGGTTGAGTAGTTAAGAAGTGAAGCCGTTACAAACAAACAAACGGACTTTTGCATTTGTAATATTAAGTAAGGATAAGGATCATCACCATACTAACCTAACCTAACCCAGAATTAGTATATGCTTACCCAATGATATTAAACGTAAAGATAGGTTATGCGTCAACAGCGTAAAGGTACTATAGATACACACATTGGCCGCTGCATGCGCATTGGCTGCCAATTGACAGCGCGTCAGCTGTCTCCTTCACTCCCACACGCAAAGCAGACAGCTCGCTCTTTGTACAATATGGCCGAATAAAGTAATAGAAAATACATATTTTTATTAAATACAGTACTTACGTGTGAAATAAAGCATTTTTCCGATCTCTGACCGTTGCTGTATAATTTGTACATCGTCTAAAGAAGCAAGTAGACATTTTTTTTATGGTATTTCACAATTTTATTGCGTCTGATTGACGAGAGCCGCGTGTGTTACCGTGTCGCGAGACTGTGCCTGACTAATTGAAAGTCGGGCAATTACCTGACTTTCGTCTTGCCATTGTGAAGCGCGGGTAACCTATCTTTACATTTAATATCATTGATTTTTTTTTGGTATGCTAAAGTGTTAATTCCCTATAACTAACTTGGTGTGTGATGAACTAAATTAAAAATATCGGATTCAATGATAATGCTGGGTAGCATAAAATTAAGATTTTATTTTTTCGAAGTTCATTATCACTTTTACAAATAAACTTTGTCCAGAGCGCCAATTCTGCTTATTGCATTTCGTATAAGATGTACACAAGCCTCGGCATGTAACTTTAGCGCTGCCATTTTGTGCGTAGAAGTAATTTTTGTGGTCTCATTGGCGAGAGACGTGGTGCGGAGCTACTGCAAACATGCGCAGTAATCCCCTCCAATTTCTATCTCCGCTATAAGTACGTGCTTAATTTTTGCAAAACAATGAGCACGTTGTGATAATTCCTTAAGGCTCCGTTACGCGAAATCACTTGTCTCTGTCTTTTTCTTTACGTGTAAAGAGTATGGAAAATAACCTCACTTCTGCACTTTTTCGATGTTTTTCGTTGTTTTTTCATCATAATCTTTAGCACAATCATCTTTCTTAAGAGCAAAAGTTATTGGAGCAACTGCACAGTACGTTAAAGTGTATTTTGATGTAGAATTCAATACGTTTCCGCTATTATTTACGCCAAAAATATGGCCCGCGACAAGCGCTTTTGATGATATTCTGTTTTTTTTTTACAATCATCTGTGAGGTTTATACGCAATTTAATACTTGTAGGAACTAGATAATCTCTTTAGCTTGTCGTATGTTTTTTTTTGTGGCTACAACTTTACGTTTACTATATAAAAATATGGCCCGCGCAAACCATGTTTTCCTATTACGGCCCCTTAACTAAAAGCTTATTTTTCACTTTGCTAGGGCGGAGTGACGTTAGAAGTAGCGATAGCAAAATACTGGGCGAACATCGGCGATCTGACGGTGTCATACAGCGTAGAGTTCCATGGGCTAAAGCCAGATTGCGGCTCTCGGCTATCGCTAGCGGCGGTGGAGGGAGTGCGAGCGGTTTCTATAAGCGCGCTGCGGCTACAAGACGTGGCGCCGCACGCCGTGCTTAAATACTCCGAGCCCGTGTGTAGGTGAGTGACGTCACAATATTAATATATCACTTATTCACGTGCTGTATAACGAGCGACGAACGTTTGCTGTGTCCGCGTCGTCAGCTACTATTAACCTCGTCGTCAGCGTTCAGTCACCAAAAGCTGCATAATGGCAGTTCTCCCGCCAGCCGGCATATCGTGCGTTGCAATCTCGCGTCGATCGGTTTGGAAATCAAAAGACCGCCGTAAGACGATGAAAATAAGTCCGTGGTGGACTAGCCCGATTTGGCTACTGGTCCTACGAATTGATCGCTCACTTAATACGTTTTTCTCCGTCAAATGGGTACAGATATCGCATTCGTGACGTTATCTTCGGTTGGTTTCGTACGAATTTTGTTCGTACGAGTTTTTTACTATGGGAGCACGCTCGCACCCAATGTGCGCATTCCCATAGTACTTAGAAGGTTAGGATGTTCGAGTCAAATCCTTACATAAATGCATCCAAAGTGCGCACGATCTTAGGCCGTGTATTTATTTGTCTTCGACAGACTTAAGTCCGTCGTCAACATAAGCTTTTGCAGTTTCCTTTGAAACTTTGAATGTGTATCTTATTCCCAGGCCAACAGAGTCGAAGTTGACGCCGCTAACAGCTCGCGACGTGATCCCTCCGAGCCGGCAAATATACCAGCTCGTCAACACATATAACTTCCACGTCGCTAAGGCCACAGAGGTAAGCTTTATGGCACTTTAATAATAAAAAGCAAATAATTTGCTCTTGCAGAATTTTATCATTATTTACACTATCAATATTTATAGACGTATCCATACAATGGATTTCAAGCTATAATTAGCTACTGAAAATAGCTGAAAACTAAACCTTTTCGTAATTTGTCTGAGATTCCAAACTAAATTGACATTTACCTTGACATTAGTTATTCATTCTTTTTATACACTAAAATAGTGCCATTATGAACTGTCATGTCATGTTCATGTAATCATGTATCATTGTGATAAGCTCTTTATTACGAGTTCAGTGGTAAATAAAATTTAATAAGTGAGTTTTTTTTTAATAATTACATTTTAACATTAGCTAGGATTAATTAATTAATATTTAATTAAAATAACAGGAATTAAGTTAGTCCATGACCACGGCCAATGCAACTCGGTCGAAACGTCGGGAAAATAGGTAGTTGTGAATATACCTATTCCTGTTATTTTAATTATGTACAATGCAACGCGAAACTTTAAAAGTGTATAAGTGTTGATATTGTTGGCAGGTGTCGCCGATAGTGTCGCTACTATGCGACATGCTGTACGAATCAGAGTTCGAGTCTCAGATGTGGATGTTGTACAACAGCTGCAAGCAACTCATGGCGGTCGGAGACGCGTATCCTTCTAAGGTGAGAAGTGAACAAATTATTAATTATAATTTAATAATAATAATAATAAATAGTAGATTAAACAACAAGTGAAAAAAGAGGGAATTTAGTTCGAGGGACTAAGTTGGATCTCGAGAGCAGCGAAGGATTCTAGAGTTGAATCCCGAGCGTAGCGAGGGGTTCAAAAGTAGAATCCTGAGCGAAGCGAGGGATACAAAGGACCAAGATGAAATTTTTTTTTCACGAGTTGTGTACTCTACTTTTTACCATTGACTGCGAGAAAACATTTAGCAGTAGATACTTATACCTATATTATTAAATAGTTATCACATTTTTATTATTTAGGTAAGTAATCAGTAATAAGTATTTAAATATTAGAAAATAGTGAAACTAGAAGTTTTCCAATAACATAAAACAACCACGCTAAGAGGGAAATTACATGATCAGTTTGGCATCAGTCCATTTCATCAGTTTGTATAAACTTTGAATTTTTACAGACTGAAGATCGTACCAGACTGATGCAAGACTGAACATCTAATCTCCCTCTAATATTACATAGAAAAGAATCCAAAGATGAGACACTAAAAAGGACCTAGAGAGGCGGGATATTTTTTTAATTTATTTGTATAACTATGGCTTTATCTATGGAATAGCTCCATACTTTCAGCCGTAGACTTTCAGCACGTTTTATTTTTTTTCTACATAATTCATAGGAAGCGCGCTTGTTCCAAATTCAAAATATTTTTATTCACTCTTATCGTTGAATTAAATGCACTTTTTCGAGTGGCAATGGTAAAAAAATTATTTATTTTCTCCAACAATCTACAATTACTAGCGACCCGCCCTCGCTTCGGGTTCTTCCTTTTTTGCCAAATGCTACCTTCCAACAACACCCATCACCCATTCGCTCCAAAGTTTGTTTCAGTCCCGTTCCATCATCGGTGTAAGAAACGTCCTTGAATTTATTTTCGCACGTGTAAATTTTTTACGATAACTGCTAAGATATTCATTTAAATTGTATGGTGTAAAAGGGTAAAAAAATGTGCATAAAATGCTTAAGGTAACGTATTTAAATTGATAAGGATTAATACTGAATACTTCTAATTAGCTTTCCAAATTACTGCATTGTAAGTGACCAATGTTTTAGAAGATAAAGTGAGTATAGTAAGCTATTCTTAAAAGATAGATATGTGCCATCGCGGACTTTTTTGTAGACCTACTAAAAATAAACAATTCCATCACACATTATTTTGTTATAGCTCAAAAGGTTTATGCAGCGATTTCGATGCAAGCTCCCAGTCGGCTTAATTTTTACCGACTTGTTCAACAATTATCGTCATATTTCTACCAATTTACATAAAATCTGAACTTATTATATACCAAAACTTTCCTCGAGAATTGCTCTATCATTTGGTGAAAACCGCATGAAAATCCGTTCAGTTGTTTTGAGTTTATCGCGAACAGACAGACAGACGCGGCGAGGGACTTTGTTTTATATATTATAATATTATGTAGTGATAAGGAAATTATCCACACAAAAAATATGGAAGAGCTCTTACATGCCCAAAAGGAGCTATTTGTGATTTAGCGCTTCTGCGATTCGTTTCTAAAATATAATCTTTTAATTTATTATTCATGGAATCTGAGTGTTTTAAGTCGTATTAACATTGTTCAAAGCTTTGAACAGCTTCAATTAGTTCCTCTATTTTAGAAACACTCGCCACACTGCCACTCAAAATTAGTGTCGCCGCCACCTAGCGTACACGTGCCTGCGTCGACAACTAAGAGCAAATGCGGTGTCGATACTGTACCACAGGTTTTAAATCTGGCCACTCGCACGCGGCTCGTTACGGCCAATGCGAGTGTTGGCTAGTGACGGCCAATGCGTGTGTTGGCTAGTGACGGCCAATGCGAGTGTTGGCATGTGCGGCGGGGCTTAATAATCTATTGATAAATACTGATTGGGACGTATTTCGGGCAGTATTCGGTGAAGCTGGAGAAAGGTGAGTACGTGCTGCGCCTGAACGTGCGGCACGAGAGCCGCTCCTTGCTGGAGAAGCTGCAGGAGCTGCCCGTGCTCGTGCAGCAGCGCCTGCCGCAGCCGCTCACGCTGGACGTGTACTGCTCGCAGCACCAGGTACAATTTAGGCCTTACTTTGATGCTAAATAATGATGACATTTGATGCTAATCAATGCTGATGTCATTTCTCATTTTGACGACTCTGTAAAGATTTTGGCAATCATCTTGACGCTCTTTCGACGGCGTGGGGATAAGTTCGCGCATGTGCACTTTGTACACAAGCGCGCGCCCCTCTCCCGCCGCCCGCGTACCTCACCGATACGCATACCCAAAATACTCGTTCTGCGCAATCCCCACCCAAGATGTTTGCCGGCTACCATATAAAAAATGAAAAAAACAACCCTTGACGAGTTTCTTGCCGGTTCTTTTTGTTACAAGGTCTCCCGCTTAGGGTTTGTGAACCGATGGTGTAGCTTCTTTGACATTCACAAATGCTTGTAACAGCCTAAACTGAATAAATATAAATAAATAAATAATATAAATAAATGCTTGGACAATTTCACACAGCGCCATCTTGCCCCAAACTAAGCAAAGCTTGTAATATGGGTGCTAGACAACTGATATTCTACTTAAGTACTTTTTAAATATATACTTATTATACATAGTAACAGCCAGACCCGTCACAGAAATTAAAATTCATCATTACAATTTCTGCCCGGCCGGGAATCGAACCCGGTACCTCTTGCATGGTAGGCGGCATGTTGACCACTGCACCACATAGGTCGTCAAATAACACTTAATTTTACCGCCTGGCCACGCGAAACTAACAGCGACCCGACGCGCGAATTGTCTCTTACATTGCGTGCTCGACTCGCCCACCGCAGGGCGCAATGGTTAATTCACAATTTGTGGCATCACACGAAAATTGTATTACGAATTCGCGAGTCGCGTCGTCAGTCTGTCGTCGCTCCGCGTGGCAAGGCCGCCATTAATAGAAAACGTGCCATTTACAGTCTGAAATTTTGTCGACTTATACATAATACGCCATTTGATTAGAGTTAGATTTGTTTTACTTTGATTCTCATCGATTCGAGATTTCGAGTTGAAATAATTTAGACTTTGATTTCGATACAAATTCAGTCTGGTTGGGTTCCGATTCTGTTAATTTCGATTCCAGTGCCGGTACGAGAAATTGTGTTCGAATGGAATTTATTTTCAGTGTGATTTTATAATCCCATATTTTGTTTCCACTTCATAGTGTACAAAAAGTTTGAAATTTGATTATATATCATTAAATTTATTCTTCTAGGCACTAATCGGAGGCAAGAAATTTAGTTCGGCGTCGCTATCTAGTGGGAATGTAATGCCACTTTACTTCACAGCTGTCCCTGCCGACAAGTGAGTATGCGCTCTTTCTATCTTTTGGATAACCGAAAGATATAAAATAATTTAGAACAAGTACTTAAATCACATTTTATTTTCGTAACAAATAATTTACTGGATTTGCTATTTAACCAGTTTAAAAAAACACCGAATTGAAAATCTATTTGCTAAAAATTATAAAGGCAACTTTGTTATCTAGCCAGTCCGATGACGAAATTGAATTAATCTAGTTCCCAACTTAATAAATCTTTTTAAATTTGAGTTTTTTTGCATTCACAATGCTATTTTTATACAATACTAAATAATGTACTAGAAAAAATACGACTCGCACCAGATCAATACTCAGACGGGAATCGAACCCGCGACCTTTGGATATCCGGTCCAATGCTCTGACCGCTGAGCTACCGAGTCACTAAGTGACTCGGTAGCTCGGTAGCACTAAGTGACTCGGTGACTCGGTAGCTTTTTTCTAGTATATTATTTAGTATTATTTAATAAATCTTGTTCAAAATTTATGTATATAACCAAAGGCCAAACGTTCCATACATTTCTATATGTGCGTTTTTGCAGGCGCCTTATAATTTGAAACTATTTTGACACCACGTAACGTAACCAGAGTATTCTAACTTAAGATATCATGCGCAGGCATCCTCTGTCTCTTACGAGATGGCTCCATTAAGTTACAACAATTACTTAATAGTAGTTTATGATACAAGGTTGGTAAGGAGGGTTTTAAAAAACCTTAACAACCGTGTGCCATACTACGTTTTTCAATACATTTGCGAGAAAACATTATAGGTACTACTGAAATTGTAAACTATACATATAATAATAATAATAATAATAAAACTGTAAATTCTAATTATTTGTGCGTGAATCACGCAAAAACCGCTAATCGAATTTTGATGGATTTTTCACAATTTAGTAGATTGAGGTCCAACTTAAAATCTAAGCTATGTTTCATCAAATTCAGGTGGGTGGAACCAGGGAAACAGCTTGAACTCTCCGTAGTACTAGCTTTCATACACTAAAGGGGTCATTTAAAAATGGTTGCTATATTTTTCTACTGTCCACGCGGATGAAGTCGCGGGCGGAAGCTAGTAGAAATTAAAAAAAACTTTCGTAAACAAAAACGCACGGCGCCGGCGTGCGGTAAAATCAACTTTCCGCACGCTGCACATACGGGTATTTCAGCAATCTGGCCGGCCAAAAGTCGAATTCTTGGAATTGAACGCAAGTAAAAAAAAAAACAAATCGCGGGTAGGTGAATGTTAAATGCATCATAATACGATACTTCATTCTGTCCATACTTAGAATTCTACCCTCTGCGCTCAGTCTAAACTTGATCGTTCGTTTGAGTGCATGTGAAAGTTTTTGATATTCGTTAAAAATAAGCATAATTTCAATTTAATTTTAAAATTCTAAGCCAACAAATCAAAGTGAAAGACATGGATTGTGTTGAACCAGGTAACTATGCATACTTTCTTGTTTTTTTATTTACATAATGTGAAAGCAATTATTTTTTATAAATATTTAAACAAGCGTAATTTAAAATAATTATTTAAGTGTGTTTTTTTATATATGAGCAATTTTGTTAAGTTTCCCGGCATTTCCCGGCTTTAAATTTGGTATTTTTGAATAGCTTGTTTTCTTATCTTTACAACGCGTGCAAATTTGTATCCGGTTTCGTCTGATATTTAACGATATAGGTCTTTGAAGCACCTAGAATATAATTACCAAAAAATATGGAAATCTTATGTCTAGCTACATATCGGTTTTTTATTGTTGTAGGACCTTCAGAAGTCCGAGTTATGACTCGTAAACACTTGTTTACTATTATGATGCAACAAAATTTGAGTAATATCAATGAAAAATTTGATTTTTTGGAATAAATATGTTCTAAGTTTTGGCCCATTCTCGGAGGGGGGTATAAAGCAAATTAAGCAAGATTTCTCACTTTTTAAGACGGAAATAAAAAGAAGATGGACCGATTCCCACTACAAAGAAGAACATTTTATGAAAAATAATGAATAATGGCTAGAGGGCACATTTGTAGTACCAAAAATTACAAATAAAAAAGGACGACCCCATAAATCTTTTTCTGAATTAAGTGAAAGGAGCAAGAGAAGAAAAACGGAAGAATTACGTAAAATGACAGACTTGGAATTGCTCACATACGCTACGCAATCAAAGTTAGGTGAAAGTGGATTAAGAGATGCCTCATTAGTGCTAAAAGAAATTGTAACAACATCACCTAAACGTGCTACAAAATACAAAAAAGCGTTTAATCAAACTAATAAAGACACTGCGACTTCTCAACTGACTCCAGTACAAGCCTTGTCAATGTTTGTCGAAGCTGATCTTACTAGAAGGCAGTACAAAGTGATAAGGAGCACAAATAAAAAAATGTGTCCTTGCTATAGCATACTTCAGAAATCGAAACAGGAGTGTTACCCTGACAAACAATCGTATCGGGTAACAGAAACATGTGCTGAGATAAAATTACAGTTTGATGGACCATACCTACCACTACACGGTTGTTAGCTTATATCAAAGAAATATTGATACCACTAAAGGAAGATGAACGCAGTTCATCACGCACGCACGCACGCATCACGCAGCTGAGCCTGATAGAACATCTGATGGCGAGTCATGATCTGATGGCGAGTCATCATCAGACGAAGAGCCATGGTCTTATTCTAGTTAGTTCTTGAAATAATAAAATTGTATTATTTAATTTTAGTATGTAATTAAATAAATATAAATAAATATATATATATAAATAGCTGTTTTTTTGCATTTATATACTAAATTCCTTTTAAATATTCTTATAACTACGATTAGCATTGATTAAAATAAAAAAAACATTTTGGCCGGCCAGATTGCTGAAATACCCGTATGTGCGCTGTACTAATCCGTAAACAAAAACGCACGTCGTGCGGTAAAATCAACTTTCCGCACGCTCGACTGTCATCGTAAGCTCACATTTTCGAGCAACTGTATTGAAATAGTAGTTTATGATACAAGGTTGGTAAGGAGGTTTTTAAAACGAGTTGACGTTTTATAAGCCCGAGCCGCAGGCGAGGGTTTATAATCGTCACGAGTTTTAAAAAACCTTAACAACCGTGTGCCATACTACGTTTTTCAATACATTTGCGAGAAAACATTATAGGTACTACTGAAATTGTAATTTATTCATATAATAAAACTGTAAATTCTAAATATTTGTGCGCGAATTACGCAAAAACCGCTAAACGAATTTTGATGGATTTTTCACAATTTAGTAGATTGAGGTCCAACTTAAAATATATGTTTCATCAAATTCAGGTGGGTGGAACCAGGGAAACAGCTTGAACTCTCCGTAGTACTAGCTTTCATACACTAAAGGGGTCATTTTAAACTGGTTGCAATATTTTTCTACTGTCCACGCGGATGAAGTCGCGGGCGGAAGCTAGTAGAAATTAAAAAAAAACGTTCGTAAACAAAAACGCACGGCGCCGGCGTGCGGTAAAATCAACTTTCCGCACGCTGTACTACTCCGTAAACAAAAACGCACGGCGTGCGGTAAAATCAACTTTCCGCACGCTCGACTGTCATCGTAAACTTACATTTTCGAGCAACTGTATTGAAAAAGCCATTTTTGTTACAGAATCAGCCGGTCCAACCTAACGGTAGGCCACACACTAACCGGCACCGTGACGTTCGCCAAGGACGAGCTCGGGCGCAAAGTGGACACATACTGCTTACAGTACTTAGTGTGCGAGCCGCCTAAACGGCCCAACAACAACAAGGAGAAGGAGAAGACGAAACCTGCCGACGATTACATGGAGGCGTCTAAGGAGTTCTCCACTAATTGGCTCGCGAAGCTAGGTGAGTAACACTTGATGATATGTTTGGGGATTTCTAAGTAATAAACTACTCAATACTCAATTCTTTATTTGCAACCATAATGTTACAGACCCTGTGAAATTCGTATCACCTATAATTTATATGATTATCAATTTTACCTTAGTTTTTCACCGAGTGGTTTTTCAGACTAAAACCTTTATATGACTTAACTTCTTTATCAAAAGTTAACTGTCTAAAGTATCTGAAATGGCGATTACCAAACAAAATCGCCAATGTTGAATTTTAGATTATTTCGTCGCTCTTTTGGGTTTTTCTTATTTTCTTAGGGTTCCGTACATTAAAAGAAGAAACTGAACGCTTATAGGATCACTTTGTTGTCCGTCTGTCTGTCTGTCAAGCAATGCCCTTTATTTCAGGAACGCGTGGAGGTATCGAGTTGAAATTAAACCCATTTCATAGGGTAGTAAAATCCTGTTTGTAGGAATATGTACAAAGTACATTTTTAAAATAATTGTATAAGTATTTGTTTACTATTAATCACGTAGGCTGATCACATCCTGATAAAGAATTGTTTTATATAGTCACGTAAATCCTGACTTCCTGATCAAACAATTTTGTTTTTCCTTAGGCACGTAAATGCTGATTGCATCTTGATCGCGACCTTCAATTTTGACTATGCACTGACGCACAGCCTGTTAACGTGTTGCATGATTTTTGTAATATAATTTAGTGTTCAATAAGACATCGGTGACACCACTCATCTCTCTGTAGTTTTATTTGACTTTTATTGTCCTTGCATTGACATTTTGCATTATTTAAATGTCATTTTGCATCTTAGATATTTTACAATTTTAATTGACATTTGCATTTTGCATTAACACCATACTGAAAATTTTTAGTTCCATTTTATTCAATTTTATTTGACCGTGCCCACTTACGATTGAAATTATATAATATTATATATATATATTGGATAAGTTTCTTGCGCCCATACTTCTTGTCAGCAAAAGACGTCCCGAATGGGTGGTAGGGGGAAAAAAAACTGGACGATTTAAAAGAACTTTTAATAAGTCTATTTAAATAAAAATATTTCATTTCATTTCATTTCAATTTTGTAGAAACGATTACAAAAAATAATCAAAATCAAAATATCTTTATTATTTACTACAAGTAATATTTAACAATGTGTGGGTCTCTTCTTTTAAGTTTGAAAAAACCTGTATTAGAAGAGGCCCCTCTCTTTAGTTTACAATAATTTATTTGTAGTTCATAACTAGGAGCTTATATTAGTACTTACATATTTTTAAATATAATTTCTTTACTTAATATAATTTATTATTAAATTCATAAGAGTTCTATTGGTTTCCAAAAGTACATTATCCACCATATCTCACTCGATCGGGTTGAGTAAAGTAGATGTTTGTTCCTCCAGAAGGTGAAAAGCTAGAGCAAGTGTACGAGGAGCTGCTGGAGGAGTATCCCGGGTACTTGGGCGCGCACGTCGCGTACTTGACCGCCTTGGACTCGCCCAGCGACGCCAAGAAGTAAGTCTCGTTACAATATCCAACCCACTGGTGGTACGTGGTGACGTTTTAGACTAAACTCCCTGTTTGCGATGGAAACAAGGAATGAAATGAAGAGAATGGCTGGAATCACAAAACAGATTTATTGCGGTTCTACAATTGTGAGGCCTGAGTTCGATATCGGAATGAACGAATTGATGAGAAAAAATGTATTTATAGGGTCGCGTAATGGCGTCCGGCTTGTCTTCGAGAGTTGGGGGTTCGGCTCCTCTGATTGGCTGCAGCGACATCAGGTGATCCTCGTATGATTTTTCCAGGGCTCGAACATCCTCCCGGCCGTTGAAACCTTGGTTTCAAGCCTCATTGGCATGGTACTCTGGATTGGGCAGCTTGCATAGGCGGTTGAGGGCGCGTCGAACGACACCGTTGGCGGTCTGAATATCGGCCACTCTAGAGATCCCATCGGATCCTGGGAATAGCTTGCTGACTCGTCCGAGGCGCCAGTTCAGGGGTGGGGTCTGCTGCTCCTTTATAATAACTAGGTCACCAAGCTCAAGCTGTTCACATACTGACTTCCATTTGGTTCTTTGCTGAAGTTCAGCTATGTATTCGGTTGACCACCTTGCCCAAAAATGTTGTCTTGCTTGCTCGAGTCGTTTGTAGCGGTCGAGGCGATGCGCAGGGACGTCCACGAAGCTCGGCGACGGCAGCGCAGTCATTGGCCTACCAATCAAAAAGTGACCCGGGGTGAGCGGATGGAAATCGTTAGGTGACGGGGACAGAGGACAAAGGGGTCGGCTATTTAGGATAGCTTCTATCTGTGTGAATACAGAGGCCAACTCTTCAAAGGTTAAGTGAGATTGGCCTAGAATTCTATGGAGATGAAATTTGGCCGACTTTACACCGGCCTCCGCCAGACCATTGAAATGAGGAGCGTACGCAGGAGAGAAGCGAAATTCAATGCCCTGGCGGGTGGCAAAGTCACATATTGATTCTTTGTTTGATTTTATAAATTGATTTATTTCCTTTGAGGCCGCCACAAAATTTCGGCCATTATCACAATAAATAAACTTAGGCAGTCCTCTACGAGCTATGAATCTTTTTAGGGTTAACATAAAAGCATCTTTGGATAGCTCGCTTACTAATTCTAAGTGTATACATTTATATCTAAAACATATAAAAATGCACAAATAACACTTCGTTATTTTACAACCACGGCCTTTACGGTCCGTGATGAGAAATGGCCCCGCGAAATCGGTTGTTGAAGTACTGAAGGCAAAGTCGGGCTCAACGCGATCAGCGGGTAAGTTACCCATTATATTAGTCATTGTTTTTCCTTTAAATCTACTACAAACAAAACAATGGCGGGCAACGTCCCTAGCTAGTTTGCGGCCTCCTATAGGCCAATATTGTTCCCTTATAGAGCCAAGTAGCAACTGGGGACCAGCATGAAATAGGCGTGAATGTTCATTTTGGAATATTAATTTAGTTAAATGATGATCAGCTTTAATTACAATAGGGTGCCTTTTTTCATATGGGTGCTTAGACGCATCTATTCTTCCGCCCACGCGTAGTACCTTTGCATCGTCTAGAAATGGATTTAAGGAATTGAGATTACTAGTGGCCTTTAAAGATTTGTTTGCTAACAAATAATTAATTTCTTTAGAAAAAGACTCGGCTTGAGATATTTTAATAAGTGCAGTCAGAGCTTTTTTAAGCTCATGAACTTGCAAAGGCCCTGTTTGTTTATTTTTTGGTTTACGGCAGTTATGTATAAATCTAAGAAGCCAAGCATAGGTTCTTTGTATTATATTTATGTTAGAAAATCTTTCAAAACCTGCTGTAATTTCAGGTGAAGCCTCCGCCACCAAAGCAGGCATTGCTTTTATCTCAGGTAGGTCTATTTTGTTTAATGAGGCCATGGGCCAATTGGACTCTGATTTCATAAGAAAAGTGGGCCCATGCCACCAGATGTGAGCGTTATTTATTTCATGGGGGTCAACACCTCGTGAAGCAAGGTCAGCGGGGTTCTCAAGTGAAGGAACATGGCGCCAAGATAGTGGGTCAGTAAGCTCAATGATTGTAGCAATTCTATTGGCTACAAACGTCTTAGTTTTATTAGGGGTTTTAAGCCACCCTAGTACTACATTAGAGTCCGTCCAATAGACCTCTTTATTTATTTCAAGTCTAAGGGCTTTTTTGACAGCGGACATCAGCTGCGCCCCTTCCAGTGTGGCGCAAAGCTCTAAACGCGGAATTGTGCAAGCTTTTATAGGAGCAACCCTAGCTTTGGCGCACAGTAAGCTCACCTTTACATTGGAATCTTTGTCAATAGATTTGACATAAATACAACAACCATATGCTTGCTGAGACGCGTCACAAAAACAGTGTAGTTCAAGATAGGTATAATCACCAATTAATACATGCCTATTGATTTTTAAATCAGAAATTATATGAAGTTGTTCGCTGAATTTAAGCCAAGATTGCTGTATAGAGGGCGGGACTGGTTCGTCCCAATCTAATTTTTCAATCCACAATTTTTGTAGTAATATTTTTGCTTTAATGGTACAAAGTGTTAATAAGCCAAGGGGGTCAAATATTTTAAAGGTGGATGATAAAATAGATCTTTTTGTTAGGTTTTTATTAGAGAGATTAGATTGATGAATAGGGAAGTGAATTTCATCGGTTGTGGGACACCAACCAATACCTAATGTACTGGTTGAAATACTGATTATTAGATTTGTTTTCTCTGACTCGAGAGAAAGAAGTAATTTGGGTGAATTAGACCTATACTTTCGTAAAGGAAAGCATCCCTTTGATAGTTCACATGAGACAGCGTGCTGAATGTGACGTAACTCATCTTCTGTTTCAGCCCCAGTTAGAAGGTCATCACAGTAAATGTCACATTGAATAATAGTTTTAATTTTAGGGTCATCACACTCAGCGCCGATCTGCCGTATACATCGGGTGCTCAGAAAGCCGGCACTGGCGAACCCATAAGTCACGGTGTTCAACCTTAGTGTGCGTAGGGGCTCATTTTCATCATCGCGCCAGAGTATTAATTGCAGGTTTCGGTACGACTCATTCATTAGGACCTGTCTGTACATTTTAGCGATATCGCCAGATACCACATATTTGTGCTGACGGAAACGTAATAAAATATTAAATAAGGAATCTTGGGTGGTAGGTCCTATCATCTGGAGATCGTTTACTGAAAAACCGGAAGTAGTGGATTGAGAGGCATTAAACACCACTCGAAGTTTGGTAGATTCACTGGTTTCCTTTAAAACAGGATGATGTGGGAGGAAATATGAGTTTGGAGGTTTGTCCTCGGACAAATAGCTTAGATGACCGAGTTCGGCGTACTCGTGTATAAATTGGGAGTAGAGAGCTTTAAGCTCAGGGTTTTTGCGAAAACGTGTCTCAAGGTTGTGGAAACGGCTTTTAGCAATGTAGTAAGATTCACCTAGGCAGTCTATAGAGTCCTTTAGGGGTAAACCTACACAGAAGCGACCTTCGCTTGTTCGAGTAGTTTGAGAAAGGAAAAGCTCTTCACATTGCCTTTCTTCAATAGAATAGGGCTGATTAGCGGGAATATTTTCAAGTTCCCAAAAATTAGTTAATTGTTCATCTAAAGTTAGTGAGTTTTCTCCTTTAGTTAAAAAATTACAAAATGTAGACTCGTTTTGAGTGACTTGGGGTTTGGGTGTGTGAATAGGACCTGCTATGAGCCAACCAAGCTTAGAGCTCTGAAGAATAGGGTTGCTTGACCCTAGAGAGTGCCTTTTAGTGCCTATTAAAATCCAAAATAGGTCGGCACCAATGAGCATTTCAATAGCGGAAGGCTCACTAAAATTAGGGTCTGCTAATTCAAAATTAGCTAGGTTTAAATGACTAATGTCAAGTGGGGACTTGGGTACTTGTTCGGTAATATTTTCTAAAACAAGACAAGTTACAGTAGTTTTATATTGAGTGGTAATCGATTGTAAATCTAAAACGCAACGGTCTGGGCTTAAATTCAATGAACTGTTACCGATAGCAATAATATTTATATTGGAAGGTTGAGGAATTAAGTTTAGGGTCCGTTTTACCCTTTCGGTAATAAAAGATGACTGACTACCACTATCAAGAATAGCTCGAACTGTGACATTATCACCAGTTTGAGGGCTGACTAGGCGCACCCGTGCGGTACATAATAGAACTTCGGATGAACAAAACGTAGACATTGTAATAATTTCAGAGGTACTAGGCGTAGGAGACAGTTCAGTTGGCACATGTAACAAAGAATTATGTCTTTTTTTGCATGAGCGACAAGAACCAGGCAGCTTACAAGCCTGCGCGTTATGATCGGGTCTCAAACAATTGTGACACAATTTAAAATTATTAACTATAGAAACCCTTTCCTCAGGAGACTTAGCCTTAAAGGAAACACATTCATAAAGACGGTGGCTGCCTTTGCAAAAACTACAATTAAAATTAGATTTAATTAAAGGAGTATTGTTCTTAGAAGTTGCAATAAATGACTTAGTTTGAATTTTATTAGGAGAAAGGTTAGTTAAATGTTTAGGCTTGTCTAGTCTGTCAGTTTTGTTTCGATTGACAGTTTCAATCACATCTGCACGATTTTTAAGAAAACTAAAGAAATCATTAAGCGTAGGTACTTCGGGCAAAGTATTCCGATGTTCTTCCCACTTAAATACAGTACTATTATCTAATTTCGCGGTTAAAATGTGAATGATTAGGACGTCCCACTTATCGGTAGGTAATCCTAAAGTGCTTAAGGCACGCAAGTTTTTGTTCACATGGTCGATTATGAATCTTAAGGACCTGTCTGATTCCCTAACCGACTCAATGCTGAATAGGGATTTTAAGTGATTATTAATTAACAGTCTTTTATTGTCGTACCGATTGCAGAGGAGAGACCAAGCTTCCGAATAATTCTTCGCAGACACTTCTAAATTGCTTAAAACTCGCGCAGCTTCGCCTTCCAGATAGGAACTTAAATAGTGAAACTTATGAACGGTTTCTATTTTTGAGTTATCATGAATTAATGAAGAATATATTTCTTTAAACTCCAACCACTTATAATAGGTGCCGTCAAATTTAGGAATATTTATTATAGGCAATTTAAAACTAGGACTATCACATTCACTGTGCTTATGATGGTGACAGTTGATGTTGGAGTGAGAACAACTCGACAAATTATTACTTTCCTGTTTGGAAGGCAGGCTATGTTCCCTAATAAACTCTTGCGCAAACGATATGCAATTATCAAACTCAGATTCAATTAAATCGCGGGTGGTTAATTCGTTATCTTGATTCAACTCATTTAAACTCTCTATTTGACTCTGCAACCCGTCGAACTCAATGAATAAGGCTTCCATTCGGGACAGCTTCATTGCAAGTTTACTGACTTCCACTTGAGACGCATCTTCTAAAGTCACTAAGTTATCTAAATAGACTTTAAACTTGGTAAGGCGTCCCTTAATGGACCCTCGCTTTGCAACTAAATCTTTAAGTTTATCCGAACTCATTGCAACTAAATCTTTAGGTTTATCCGAACTCATTGCAACTAAATCTTTAAGTTTATCCGAACTCATTGCACTAGGTTTATTTAACGTCCGAAGTCACTTGCAATAAAGCGTCAAGAAAAAACACAAGTAATGAAATGGTACGTTACGCCCCTCGTTTCGACGATCCTTCCGCGTAGAACCGGTTTGTTATTCGGCGGGCGGGGCGGCCGGCTGCAGCGAGAACTGCACCGCGTGCTCAGTCGGTGTCGCGCAGGCACGTACGAACTACGATGATTTAGGTTCACCTGGAATGGCAGTTAAATGCAATTGAATAGAAGCAGTGACAAAAGCGTATGCTGTGGAAAAAGGTTTGTTAACTTAGTGATCGAATGATTATTGCCTTTGAGCAAGCGAAGTGAATTATAGTGAAAAAAGAATAGTGATTTACTTTAAATTTGCGTAAGTACGTAATAAATAAAATGCTTGAGGTAGATGGAGAATCGGCGTGAAAAAGATTGTGGCAAGTGGGAAGTTGTTTCTAAATTGCACTTTAGATAAGTAGGTAGGTAATTAGGCAATAAAATTAGCAAATAAAAATAGAAATTGCAAAGATGTAGTGCAGTGCGGAAAAATAAAATAGTGTGTAGGTAGGGTTGGCCTACAAAAAAAATATATATTAGGCTAGGTGATTCGAATTCGAACTATATTAGGCCCCTCGAGATTAGGTAATTAATTTGAGAGATAGATTAGACTAGGCACTTGTAGAAACTGGACAGGAAATTAAGATAATCACGTAACAGTTAAAAAGTTAGGCCTAGAATAGAATCCACACAGATAAAAGGGGATAAGATTAGGAAAAAGAAAAGGAACGGGCTCACTATTAGAAAGGTCGGTAGCCAGCGAGCTGCGGTGGCAGGGGCCGGAGACGTGGCGTGGCCCGGGCGTGGCGTGGCGCAGGTGTAGCTGGTGCGTGCGCGGCTGGTGCGGGCGTGGCAGGGCAGGCTCAGGCGTGGCAGGCTGCTGCCTCGGCACGTGGTTCTTCCGCCTCTTCTTTCTTGTCACCACCTTGCAGCGAGTTTCTCCTCCTTTCCCTTGTAGGCTCGTGTCGTGCTGTCAAACGGTCGCCAATTCTTGTTTGCGATGGAAACAAGGAATGAAATGAAGAGAATGGCTGGAATCACAAAACAGATTTATTGCGGTTCTACAATTGTGAGGCCTGAGTTCGATATCGGAATGAACGAATTGATGAGAAAAAATGTATTTATAGGGTCGCGTAATGGCGTCCGGCTTGTCTTCGAGAGTTGGGGGTTCGGCTCCTCTGATTGGCTGCAGCGACATCAGGTGATCCTCGTATGATTTTTCCAGGGCTCGAACACTCCCAAAGTCACGTGTATTTTTTTGTTTGTTTCGGGAAGGGCACAAGTCCAGCACTTTATTACACGACTGCCCAAAAAAGGAGTGTATATGTATGTATATGTGTTCAGGGTTCATGTATGTTTGTTTTGACTTTTTTGACACTTCCAATAAATTAAAACTCAAATGAAAATGATATTTTGATAATTTATTCGCAAAAAACATGGTAAAAATGGTGGTCAGTGGTCAGGTGGTCACAACATTAGAGCGTACAAACATGTTTTACCAGCCTGGCATGCAAATATTATATTGATTTAGTTAAGTGATTACAGTATTAATTAATAATCGAGTTCATGTTATTACTATAATGATCATGCCAAACAAGAACACCAGGCACTATTGTGTTAGGTCTATCAGTTAACTATTTTGCACCTTCAATAGACTTCCGTTTAAACAGAAGGTGTTTGTGTCTCCTGTAAAATTTTGTTTGTGAAGTGAAGTGAAATAAGCTTTATTCAAATAAACTTAATTATTAAGTACTTTTGAATCGTCTATATTTTTCTACCACGATGATGACGTTTGATGGACATGTGCCCTTCCCAAAATAAACGATTCAAATGTAACCTGTCCAATCAAGTTTAATATATTAAAAAAACTTTGAAAGTAACCTGTCAAAATAATTAATTCAACGCTCGTTACGTGGTTTTTGTAATCTAGCTAGACTCTCTAAAATGTCGTTGGTATTTTTTTTTATAACCTGTATTATGTAGAACTTGTCATATAATCCATCCTCCAAGCAGACCTTATTCCTTAAGGTCTTAGGGCAGCATAAATGGAGCTAGGATAAATTGATTAACGTGTCTGAAATAAAATAAGATTTTTATGCTACAAACTAAAATAATATTTATGTTCACTAGGTTACCTCATGCCACTGAAGTCCCCGATGTGACGACAGTGTGGTGTGAAAAAATCATTGCTATTGCGGATAAGGTATGGTATCCTTTATTTTAAAAATATTTTTTAATATCTTAAAGACAAACTATGAACTATGTATCAAAATAATTAATTTGTTACAGGTTATAAAAGCGATAGATCAAGAAAAATTATTAGCTTATTTAGGAATGAAAAATGATAGTAGAGGCGATGCAAATAAAATTAAACAGTAAGTAATTTCTTGCGTAGCAGTCTTCTTTTTCTTTATTTAAAAATATTAATATTTACTATATAAGTATAATATGCAGCTAGAACATTTCTTATGGTGAAATCAGTTATGTTATTGTGTGTTTGCGTGCTCTCTTAGCCAATTTCTGCTACGATGACTACTGCAAACGATTCCCTCATTCTTGGCATTCCTTTTTTTTTGTGGTGTGGCTTATAGTATAGTATAGTACTAGCTTCCGCCTGGGACTTCGTCCGCGTAGACCAGGGATGCACAGACTGCGGCCCGCGGGCCACATGTGGCCCGTCGGCAATATGCCAGTGGCCCGCCAGAAATAATTATTCCCTCATACATTTGAAAAACAATTTTTTTTGGCTTGTTTTATGTTTTTAATTTGTGCTGGTGGCCCGTCATTAGTTCATCATTTGCCCAAGTGGCACATGGTCTCAATAAGTCTGTGCATCCCTGGCGTAGACATTCGGATCTTAGTAGGAATCTTAGTAGGATTTCATCTCTCATCAGTTATTAAGAGCCGCCGCACATTGAGTTAAACTCAGAGTACCTCGTATATCCTCACGTTCAAAACAATCTTTTCATGTACCTTTTTGTCACACTAATTATGCTAGAAATGCCTTTTTCAGACGATCTTGCGATTTCTATAACAAACTGTTGAATGGAGTCGATATCTTTGCTAATTCGTTAAAATTGTTTAAGAAAAAAGTGGGTGAACTGTTATTCAAGTAAAGTAAAACATAGAAAATAGTTAAGAGGTATAATGTAATTGTAATACTTAGTCGTAGATGAAATTGTCTCAGTTTTTTATATTTTTGTATTATCTCTTCTTTATCGGTAAGTTAAGGTACTTGGTTAAAGATGGTAGCATCTGACACAATCTTGCACAATTATATATTGTTTGTATCAAGTTATGGTACTTTAAGGTCTATTTGTTTATAAATGTTTATTTAAGAATGATTGTATATGACTGTTTGTTACCTAAATAAATAAATAAAAAAATTGAGCCACTAGTCGCGGCCACTAAACGCGACCACAAGCTGCGGACGAGTTTTTTCATACATTTGTATAGTATCGGCGAAAACCGGGCGTTCGAGTAGCCGCGTCCGAGCCACAAGCTGCGAGAGTCGCCCGCGCGCGCTACTTGTGGCGCGATTGTGGCTCGCATCGCGCGCACACTCGGCCACAGTAGCCGGCCTCTTCCCGGCGGCCACTAAGCCACTAGCGGCTGCGATCGGTGGCTGCGTGTAGTGGCTAGACTGAGCCACTAGTGGTCGCGCTAGTAGCCGCAACTAGTGGCGGCTTATTCCGTTTATCCACCCTGAAACAGCCACCCTTAGGTGGATACTCGGAAAACGCGTGTCCATCTATTCACCCCATCCTAATTGATATCAAGATGGGGTGGATAGATGGACACGCGTTTTCCGAGCTAAGGGTGGCTGTTTCAGGGTGGATAAACGGAATAAGCCCTAGTAGCTCAATGTAAGCAGCTCTAATGTATGAACACATTAAACTTACGTGTGCAGGGAACAAGAGAAGCAGCGCGGTTATTTAGTAGAAGCATTGTGCCGCAAGGGCACAGCGCTGTGCCGCCTGTCGGCGCTGGGCACGCAGGGGTCGTTGGACTCATTGGCCGCCACCACAGCTGACTTGCTCAAGTTCACTGACCTCACTGACGGGAAGGTAGGTCACCAATTCTAAAACTGTATACAGCGTGAAATTTTAATCAGTTGGTTCCCGCAGTGGGGTTATTCCACTTATGATTACAAGCAACTTTTACTAGCCAACTCTGATATCGCGAAAAAATCAGCTGTTCCATTCATTAAGGTCGAGTAAGTATTGCGCTTTTGTATGGAACAGCAGATTTTTTTTCGCGATATCAGAGTTGGCCCCACAATAAAAGTTGCTTGTAATCATTAGTAGAACCACACCAATGCGGGAACCAAATGATTAAAATTTCGGCGTGTATACTGAAAAAAATAATCAAAAATATTTTATCAAAACACTGACGATCTTACAAGAAATCACTGTTTAACAAAATAATGCTTAACTTTGACACTATTTAAATGGGATATTATCACTTTTTTGACAATATTGTTTGAAAGTGGCAACATCACATATTATGTGTTTTAAAACATTCTTTTTAAACAATAAATTGACACTGATCTGTGATGAACAAAAAATATTGTCTGTTAGTAAATAAATTAAGAATAATGACAAAACTGGCTCGGGAAACTTTAAGTACTATCCGATTCAAACGACGACAAATAAAATTGGTGGAATCTGCATTAAAGTGTGAATTAAGCCATTAAAATTACATAATTTTCATGGCTTAATTCACACTTTAATGCAGATTTCACCAATAAATTACATAATTAGCTTTCATATTATTCGTGATTATCAATGACATCCGGCCATCAAGATTCATAGTCGATAATCAGCACGATTTTTTAGGTGCTCCACTTCGGGATATGGCACAGCTTCACTCTAAAACACTGGGCGCGCGCGGTCAAACTCCTACAAAAACTCCAAGAAGAGAGGCCTTCGAAAGAGGCCGAGGAGCGTTTGGTGGAGGCCTACAGCCAGCTGCAGTGGCGCCACCTAGCGCGCACCACCGCCGCCGCCATACCCTGCAAGTACCCGCAAGCGTACCGCCCCTTCTGAGAACCTACAACACAGACGTACGCACAAAACACGATTTACCCTTATTCCCCTTTTTGTATATGTTAACTATCAGCGTATTGAATGTTGTTGAGAAGGAATTTTAAGCTATGCACGTGTTGAGATTTAGAATACAAATACAAGTGTCTAAATAAAAAATCTACTTCTGTTTTTTTAATTGGTCAAAATTCGATGAGAAAAAAAGTAAATTATTCTTTGCATTGAAACCCAAAAATAATGGTTTTTTTACATGTTGATAAGAGGTGATAATTTTACCTTATATTCCCAAGCAAAGAAAGAGACGCTTTGTTATTAGAATCTTAAATTAATAATTTCTTGATTGAAAATACTGCTCAAATGTACATTTGAAAGCACATTAATATCTGTAATATATCTCTTGCCACACTGCCGATGCCGCCGTCTGCATCATCAATACCACCTTAGCTTAATTGAAATTTACTGTGACCTTTATAGCTAATATACATAGAACTCATTATTGCCAATTCAATATTATCATGTCATATATCACTTTTAAGGTTTTCATGCAAGTGTAAATAATAAAAAGCTTTCAATAAATTAAATATATAACGTTTTATAGAGAGTAACGTAAAATGTCCAAATGGGCTCAGTGGCAAAACTTCCTTAAATAAAATATATATTTCATCGATCGACGTGATTAGTGAATAATAAAAATAGAATAGGCATGCTTGTTCTATATAGAATAAGTTCTAGATTCATTAATCTAGAAATAGAAAAGTGTAATACATTTATTACACTTTTCTATTTCTAGTATTGCTTATTACAAGCTTATTACCACAGGTTTTATAGTTTTGCAATACGACAATTGAATATCACTGACGGAAAAATATTTTTTAATAAAATAAAGTATGCCATTAACCAGACTTGCAATTACTTTGAAGAGAAACCCCATTGCTCTCTAGGTTCTTTTATTCTTTACCTTTGACATCTTGGTACAAATAATAAATACAACTTAATAATGGGTGGGTGACAGCCGCAGGCAGGACGGGGCATAGGTCTTGAATAACATACATCTTACTAATGTCAAAGTTTACCTTTCAATAGGAGAATACAACATTTAATAAGCATGTGTCTTGTGTGTACGTCTTTTTATTAAATTGTGACTATGTGTGCTTGTTTAAAGAGGCGTAAACGTTACTAACAAATGACCAGCCAAGCGATAACGCTTAGCGGAATGTTATTTTTTATTTTACTTAGGTACGAATTAAAACATTTTTTACTTTTATTTATCATGTGGATATCTCGGCTCTCATTGTGTTAAAAGTCAAGGAGGTGAATGAATACACATTGACCAATGTGGTCTTTGTAATCTAACTTTTTATTTCTACGCCAAACATCAAACTCACCAAAATCTCCTATTAGTTTCATAAAGTGATATTTGCAGTACGAATTTTTTTTTAAACTATGAAATATTTACAATTAAATAACACAAAGCGATCACTAGATTTCGGTGAATTTGACGTCTAATAATTTCGTAGCAGTAAAAGTAAATGACTAATGTTTTCTACAAAGGATTGTTCTTCGTATGTTATCGCACTATAAGTATAAATTATGTAAGCCTATGGTCTTTTTGTTCTTCTCGTTTTATCAACTGAAAATTATGTTCAACACTATTTTACTTCAAAATACAATCAGAGCTGGTTCAATTCACATTTTTTTTGATAAAAACTGTATCTTACAATATTTATTTACGTTAAGATTATTCTAACTGAGACACTGATAAATATGTAAAAGTTCTCACAAACATTACTATGAGGTCTCACGGCACCCGCGGACGCACAGCGGCCTACGAACCAATCATACGTATTACGTAAAACAAACGAACCAATCACAGAGCTCTGTTTCAACGCAGTGCGTTAGCGTAGTCAAGGGTCGTTGAAAGTGTTTGTGAGTAAGGGTGTATTTCCGACAACATTTGATTGAACATTTTAGAAAACAATGAATTGTGTTTAGTATTTACTGTTAAATAAAGTTCATATTTCTTCCCATTGACGAACGGTGTTTTTTTATCAAAAGCAATGAACTGACTATAATATCTTTGTTTTTATAAAGTAACGGTGCTCATTTTTGTTGTAATCTACAAACATTTTTAATGAAATCTATCGAGAATCGAATGGTATCATTGTTATTTTAGTTTAATTAATCTATGGATAGAGACGAAGGTCTTGATTTTGGCGTGTTTACTCAGACGGACTGGACAATCAATTCTATCATTATCCTTGGTAAACAAAGAAAGGATTGGCCAAGAATCGTTCAACTGCCCAATTTAGTGTAACATTATAAATATCAAGCCATTAGCAAACCTGAGGGCCTAGCCAAAGTAACATTGGCAAATCTTCGTTATCGCTTCGCTTTCGAAACATGTATGGGATTGACATAAGGTTTCGTTAACAATCGAATTTTAAAACGTCAAATCCATACATGTTTCGAAGCGAAGCGAAGCGATAACGAGAATTTGCAAAAGTTACTTTGGCTAGGGGGGCTGTTGTTGTTTTGTTTTCGCAAGATATTTCATTATCGTGTTAGTTGACGCACTAACTAATAAAATTGATTTAACAAATGCATATAATACTAAGTTGTCGATGATGCCATTCTGCCGAAGCCGGAGTTATATGTGAACTGCGGTACTATTAATTGTTATTATTTTATTTTAATTTTAAATGACTGCTTAGTGGCCACGGTTGATTGAATTGTACTAACGTTTGAAGATGCTCAAGTTGTCTGCCAGCAACTAATGTAGCTACCAGTGGCGAGGGGTGAAATTATGGCGAAGGTAAGCCAAAACTGTTATGATCTGCAGAGTGGATCGATGGGATGGGATTTCTAAAAGGGAAGCCGATGGGAATCGGCTTGCATCATTGACCTCTATATTATTTACACTGGACTGGCTGCTGTCAAACTGTTCTTGTGCCTATTTGATTTCCACCATTTTGGCGCTGTAGGACGTATATAGCGTGCGTACAGGGTACTAAATCTAGTGATGTGCTTATGTCAAAATAAATGATCAATTTTTTGTATCACGGCAACCATTTTCATTGTACGTCAATATTAGTTCTTTAGACGCACGCTAGTGGCGTTTCAAATAGGCACAAAACTTTGCTGTCAAATCATACAGACAGCCAGTCCAGTTAAATATAAAAAAACAGGTCAATGGCTTGCATGGATCCTTCCACACTGATAGCTACAACTTATTCAGTAACTTTTTGATAGATTAATACCGTAGTTGCTATTATAATTATATGTTTTTTTTACGCAATTGTATATATTTTTTATTATCGTATAGATATAGTTGGCAAACTGAAACGATGGTGACCTCACTAGTGTAATTGCCTGTAAGAACTGAATAGAACAGACTATAGCATTAATGCCGTCATAGTTTTCTACCATTAGTATAGCCAATATGTATTATAGGTACAGGGTGTTTGGTTATATTCATAATAGAAATAGTGAGTTTAGTAATGCATCCATAACAACGAAATTTTTTCAATATTTTGTTTGTTTCAAATTTCACTCTTAGTTAAATCAATTAGAAAATCTTGTTTGTTCACAAACTAATATTGTTCTATTAGCGATAGTTCGCACGAATATTATCAAACATGCTGTATATTTAGCGAAAAACATAAAACTTTTTGTTGCTTATCTAAAATACTTAAGAGTAATAATAATAAAATAATATAATTTAATAAATTTATGAAATAAAAATTTGCATGTTTTATTTTAGAAAAAGCAACTGATAGTTTTATGTTGTACCCATTTTACAATATAAATTAGTAAACAATACAAACTAAATAGCAAATGAACTGCAGATGTGCCTAAAATAATTAAACAAAAGCCTACCCTAATATGCACTATTTTTCAAAGTATTAGAGATCATTATTCTACAAAATATAAATATTTAACCGTAACAAGAACACTAATAATAATAATAACATATTTCATGTAATAGTTTTTAATATAAAAATAATGCTTTGTAAATTGATTTTATCTCCTATACTAAATATTGTATAGATGGTATAATCGACACGTTAATATTGGCCAAAGTTAACGTGTCGAGTGTGCTAAGGCAAAAAATCTTCGATATCGCAGGGTTTGTAACCAGTAACAACGGAGGTGTTGAGCAAAGTTTCGGGCGTTTACTACTCTTGAAGTTCATTTACGGACGGGCTTAGTCGTAGGGACAAATGAAAATTAAAAAGTAGATAAAACCTCTAACGAATCATCATCCAGCTCGTCTTTGCGAATTCCGAGTGAGAATCAATCCATTCTAGAACGATAGTTTGTTTGTAGCAAACATTATCTTCAATAAAGTTATCGTTTGTTTCAATAACCGTCCCGTCCATCCGTCCGAAAGTAAGGCGAGACCAGACGAGAGCAAATAATACTATACTAATTATACGAGAGTGGTTAAACCCGAAGTTTTATTAACATTTTCGTACGGCTCGAAACTGGACGAGTTCAGTCGCTTGTTACAAAATTGTTTAGGTGACAGACTGCAGCTGGCCAAATGTTGTAACGTAGCACCACGCAAAGTCAGTTTGTATACTCAAATGAATTTATTGTAGTGCTTCGTCATTATGAATTATAAATATTTTGTTAAGTGAATTGTTGGTAAGGATGGAGAAATAAATATTAATTAACGCACACTTGTATTTTATTTATTTAAATCAGCATTTATTACAGTCGATTTAAAGTTTCAGTAGATAAATGTTCCGCAACAAGAATGCATGCTAATAGGGATGTTGACTATTTTTTTTATTTTATGTTACATAAATTACCTCTCAAAAAAAGAAACATTGGTAAAAGAATTAATTCGCTAGCATGAAAACTGCCCGAGATATCACAGTGTGAAATGCACACAAATGGACTCGATCAAAAACGCTCCATACTAATGGCTTGCACGTTATGACGTCACGCCGTGCTAGTTTGTATGCAACGCATAGGAAATTTGTTCAGCAGCTATATTAAATATTGTGTTTATCAAAATGGTTTCTTCGACAAATTTGCTATACATTTTACGGACTAATTAAAGTTATCATTTATTTTAATAAATTGTATACTTTTTAAATGGACTTGTCCACCCAACTTTGAAGGCTCATAAAACAAATAATATGCAATATATAAAACCAAGAGGTATACAAGCTACTCTAAAAGTTTAATATGTTTACGATTTTTATTAGTATTTCGTTATTTTATTCATAAGTCAACCTATTAACTTATTTTAATCGTTTGTCACTACACTGAACTAATTCTTAAGTAGATTTAGAGGTGTTCAAGTACCTAGTCATTAATTGGCTCTAATGGGTTTACGAGTTAATGGATCGTTCGATCGCGATTACACAATTCGATAGCTTTACGGATCATTTGCTGGTGATAAATGATCGTATTTTTTCTACCCACATTGTAACGCGGAAAAGATACTAACACCTTGTTAGGAGTTTGTAAAGGAATTATTAGAAGCTGTTAACTTTACGAAAGCAATGCAAGTGAAATACCAATAGGTATGATGCGTCAAAAGGACGAAATGATTTTGGTGATTTCCGATCGATCGAGCGATTAGAGGAGCAATAACAATATGTTAAAGAGTATCTTTACATTCAATATCTAATTAAACCTACTTACTTAAATTATACACTCATAACATAAGCTTTCATTACAGTTCAGCGACATTTCAGACTGGGAAACCGGAAATTTGGAGTTTCAGTTATAGAGCCCTTAAGGGGTTACGTCACGACATAATGAAAGAGGCGATAATCATCCCTGCCCCCGAGAGAAAAGGACGGAAAACTCATGCGTGTAAAGGACAAATTGGTTTTTTTCCTTTTTATGAACAGAATGTATCGTATTTGAAAACAATAAACAAAGGCTCGCTTTGTTTGGGTGAAATACGTGCGAGAATTTATAGTCTCCACACCATAAATTGTGGATGTACTGGTTGATGTCATACGTATGTACGTATGCGTACCTACTCCAATTTAATTTCACCAAGACATTTTGATCTCTTCCTAGAACGATTAGAAGAACTATCTGACCACAACCACCTTGAACACGAAGCCATTACTTCTTAGGACTTTAGCACTAAATTAAATATTGAAATATCGGACTTTTTAATATAAAATTAGGTAACTTTAACCACAATTTGTTGGGACGTAGTGTCTTATTAAGCCAAGTTACTTTTTTTTTTACCTCAAAATCCTGTATTAAAAAAAACGTTTTTCTATTTCAGCCTAGTTACTTGTTAGCAAAAAAAGAAAAATGTGATTATATGCTATTTGACATGCTCTACACGTTGGTGTTATCAGGTAAAAAAGTACCTAAGTGGACTTAGTGACTTCGGCATCTGGGCCCTTCAATTGCAATTTGACTAAATAATTTGACATAAATAAGATTTTCTTTAGGCATTTTAACCATAAGAACAGACGCCTTTGATTCTATACGACGACTCATTTTGCTAGCGCTCTCAATGCTTATGCTATGCTTACTAAGCAGTTGCAAAACAAATGAATAGCGTGTACCTAATGTATAAAGTTAAACAAAATACAGAGATTTCAGAAATTTTCTAATTTAACTACAAACAAACCCAGAGTTCTTTAATTACTTAAGTAGGGGAAGGTGGGCACAGTGTAACTAAAAAGATATAATCCCTCGTGGAAATCAAATAATTAATGAAATGGCACTTTTAAAGTCTCTCAATATAACTTCAGTCCTTAGTCTCTCATTTGGAATCTAAATATCACGCTAATTAACCTTACAAACTATCAGAATAATCATTTTTTAAAAAGCAGTCTTTTGTTACATTGAACCCCAGGGTAGGGGCTCATTGTTACATACCCTGGGGTACTATATAACACGAAGGAGTACTATGTAACAATACTGCAAAACTTGTCTAGTAAAACATTTAAAATCTCAAAATTAACATAGAAATTCTAAAAAATTAACAAAAAATATCAAAATAAGGAATTATCAAAATAAACAATAATTATTTTAAAATTAACGTAGAAATTCTAATAAATCAACAAAGATGATTAAAATATGGAATTATCAAAATAAACAATAATTATTTCAAAATCTTCTAATAGAAATTCTAAAAATCAAGAAATAAAAAAGGAATAAAGAATTTTATTGTATTTCATACAAAATGCATTATTAAATTATATTTTCTTAAAGTTTTATGAGGAAATTTTGACTTTTTATTTTATTTGTCAAAGTAGGAGACGGCAAAATAATATATGACAAACGATAAAAAATATAAATAATTTATATATGTACCCTGTAAAACAAAAGGGGCACACTATAACTTGGTACACTGTACCCCGTTACACTGTACCCCATGGTATCGAAGTTTAAAAACAAACCTGCCCAAAATTTATAGGTAATAATTTCAGCCAAAATATCTAGTATTTAAAAGTGTCATAATATAGCGGTACAATACAAAATAAACTTACTCACTAAAGCTGCAATAATGTAGGTTAAAACACAAATATACTATTGTTTTTTTTAAATTTCAAAATACATAAAATATAACAGCCGTTTAAAATTTACGTACCCAGAGACAACTGTCAAAAATGACACTGGCCTAAGATGGCGACAGATGTGTTTGACAATTCAGTTCAGAAACCCTAGTAAAATATTAGAAGGTCAAAGAGTTATAGCCACTGTTATACTGTGCCCCTTGTTACACTGAGCCCCACCTTCCCCTACCTACTTAAACAGAAGTTGCAAAAAAATAACAGTGCTATCAGAACAGTAATTCTTCTTATTCTTCTTTAATGTAAAAAACTCGAACTTGACCGGTATTTTAACTTTTCAGCGTTACCTTACTTAAGACACCTTGCGCAGTCAAAGGGGTTGAAATCTTTGCATTTTAACGAGTGTCGTCGTGAATTAATAAATAGGTCCGGGCTGCGGGCTTTTCGGGTGTGTAATAGACTTTTCTGGGTCCAAAAATAGTCGCTGCGTAAGATTAGTTTGTGGAACCCGACAAATGGCGTGTAGTTAAGCGGAATTGAGACCACATTGTGAATATTACAGTAGAGAAAACTATTAGTGGAAAAGGGGTCTCATTCAACTTTACTGTTCTTGGACTTTCACTAACTTGAAAATTGTAGAAAATACTTAATAGGTAGGTACTAAGAAGATTAAAAAAATAGTCATAAAACTATAAAACTGGAAGCATCCTACATTGTGATCTACATAAACAAAGGTGTAACCTATTCGTAAGAATTTCCATTTAATCGGTTCGGATTTTCTCTACCATGGAGTTGCAAAGCGGCATGTGAGCTTTCTTAAAACTCATTTAACCCAATAAAAAAAAATTTGTAAGGAAAATCAAGAAATCATGTTTAATTATAATTATCAAAAAAAGTATAACAGATAGTGCTCTCACCATTTGCTTGATGAATCCCTCACCATTTTGACACGGACGACCAGCAACAATCACTCGTGCGTGCGTTACTTTCACCCAACCAACTCTTGTCTGGCACTTCTGAGATCCCTGAAAAAAAATCACAGATTTTACAGTCCCCGCAAGAATCGGAGCATTAAAAATGAACCCAAAAATTTACGAAAAACCAAAATCAAAACAAATGCAAAATCCTATTATATTTTTAAAGTTAGCTAGGTAGTACCTATTTATTTTTACTATTGTGACACTCGGCGTCTCGGCTTCGCCTCGTGTCACAAAAGCGCCTCCCGACTGCCTCGACGCGGCCGAAGTATTATTAACCGATTTTCAAAATTCCAATGAATGCACTTTTCGTCTGCTTCTGCATCTTTTAACGCTATTACCTTGACGATCTGTCACTTATCATAGAAGCTACATCACTTTTTATGTACGGAAACACCCGTTTTTCTACAATTCCAAATCTAAAGGGACCACCTACAGGTCACAATTATTAACCGATTTTCAAAAGTTTTTAGCCATTTAGTAGCCAAACTAATACCCTAGGACCCATTTTTTCATTTTTTCTTAAGTCGGTTTTTTTTCCGAAATATTTACAATTTATTAAACAAACACCCCCCAAAAAACCCGAATTTACCCGAATTTTGCATAATTCCAAAAAAGTTACCAGTAGATTTTCCAAATTCAAACGTTCACACGTGTCTCGATAAATTCCTCAACTTTTGGTGCTATTCCCATCTCGATCCTCCCAAAATCCTCGGAGGTATAGCCAAAAATACGTCTCAGGCGATTTGCATCTGATAACCATTTTGAATTCAATGGTAAAATTCAATAATGTAGTTAGGTAGGGTAATATGCCTAGTTAACCGGCCGCCCCCAGTTATCCGGCCCCCCAACAGTTTTTCGAATAAAATAAGAAATTCGTGGCAATTTCTTAACAATTTGGATATTTTCCTGGCAGCACTGTTATCGATCTATCGAATGGTATGGACGCCACTAGCGAAACGTTACGTAATATTTTATAATTTGTGTTTCACGTTGAAGCCTACCGCATCTGGGTCGATTTCGCAAGTGGAGATAAAAAAAAAATAGTGGAGAGCTCTTGCCAAATAGTCAATATTGTCCTTCAGGGCATCGTTAAAAGGTAAATATTTAGTTTGTTCTCAAGGTATGTTGTTATTTATTACTATTTTAACGTTAAATAGGGCTTAATAAGCAGATATTTAGTAATATCAAGGGGGCCGCCTTACTACACAACGAAACCACATGTTTCCAGTATACCGGCCGGGGGCCGGTTAACTGGGACTGAGCTCGATATATTGTTTTGTTTTTTTTTGTTAAAAGAGGGATTCCATAGAAGAATGTATAATGCTATCCCTTTTTATTTATTTTAAAGTACTCTGTGTCCAGTACTCGGCCGCCTAAATGTGCTTGTATAAGAAGTTGATTTTTTCTTTTTGTATGGAAACGGGTGGCCGGATCTACTGGGTGCTTGCCCAGTTTACCGGCCTCCTAGTATACACTAGGAGGCCGGTATACTGGCTATCCTGCAAAATACTCCCAGTACACCGGCCAGCTTTGAAATTTATCTAGGTACTAATAAAATTAATTGTGCGTCTCGTGAACAAGCGACGGCGACGTGTCCGCCATCCAGGTCGTTGACCCTCGCTGAATACCTATTTGTCTCTTGTTATTTCCGAAGTGTATGTCAGCGAATTACTCAAACGAACGCTACTGCATTGAACGATGTGTTTTTTTAAGCAGACTTGCCTATTAGCTAGACTTCTTTATTTCTACACTACACTTTAATACTAATCTATATATTATAATTAGAAAAAAATACACAAAAATATTATTATACCTATATTATTATTGAATACCAATCAATGTTATTGATTGTTAATATTATATTTTTTACAGATTATACGTACTTCCGGTCATTATCATAATACCCATAATATTTATTGTTATTGTTTATAAGAGACCTATTGACATTCGGCTTTAGAAACAATTTTTTTGTTAATTTTTAAATTATTATTTGTTACCTATGTCTTCTTGAGCTCGGTGGCGCAATTGTTCAGCGCCTGGCCCAGCGATTGCGGAAGTTAAGCAACGTTCGCAAGGGTCGGTCATGGGATGGGTGACCAAAAATTTATTATCTCAAGCTCCTCCGTACTTCGGAAGGCACGTTAAGCCGTAGGTCCCGGCTGCATTTGCAGTCGTTAACACCCACCAATCCGCATTGGGCCCGCGAGTTGGGTTATGGCCCATCCTCCTTACCACCCATAAAGAAGGCCTGTGCCCCAGCAGTGGGGACGTCAAAAATGGCTGTTGGACATGTCTTCTTGATTACTTAAGGGTAATAAAATTATTAATCGAAGATTTAGATTTTCTATAAATTTTCCTATTCCTATATGAAAAACTGCAAGGCTGATTCCAGAATCAATATAAAGGTTCCAATTAAATAAATAAATAATAAATAAATCATTTATTTCCTCATCACACAATAGGCTACTTTACTTAATTCTAGAACAATTTGAGTTAAATACAATTATGACCTGAAGTGTGAGAAGCTGGTGCCCATAATAGGTTTTAAAAGAAAACCGGTTACACAGGTCACCAGGCCACCCCCGCAATAGGATACAATTAATTATGTTCTTAGCTAACAGTATTTGTAGACCTATGTGAAGAGCTAGCATAGGTGGTATTAATTATTACATGTAAACTTAAGAAAGAAAACTTATAGAACTAGTACAAATTAATCATTATAAATACTTAGTAGCAGAATTTTATGGTTGTGTAAGAGTGCTTGTGTGAGTGTAAGTGTGTGTGAGTGTGTGTAATGTGAGAGTGTATGTGAGATTGTGAGCCAATTTTATTATATATGCCAATGTTACTCGAGTCGAAAGGAGAAGCCAATGTTATTCAGTAAGTTTTTATTTTCTATCCTCAATTTTTTATTTTTTGTGTGTGTGTAAGTAGGTACTTATTTTTTTTTTTTTTTTTTTTCATTTTAGAGGAATAAGTAAATTTTCAGTCTTATGGTAGTCCTGTTCCTTTAGGTAGTTTGTGATTGTTACTTTACACCTGGCTCTGGGGAGGGGATAGATATTAAGAATCCCATTTAACTTATTATAAAGGTAGTTACCCATGAAGACAAAAAAATTGTGCGAGGTAGCTGTCCTTAGAGAAACAGTTTGACAAACGATGTCCTTTCTACGCTTGTCCTTTAACAAATCAGGATCATAGTTCAACTGAGTGTGTTTTTTTAAGATGGTGTTCAGAATGTAGGTCTGTCTGACTGTGAGTACTTCCCACTCTCTGTAGAGGTCTACTGTAGGGTGCCGGAAAGGCAGACCAGCGGCCACCTTAAGAATAGCACGTTGTGCCCTCTCTACTTCGAGGAGATCAGTTTTTGCAACACCACCCCATACCACAATACAATACTCCAATAGTGACTGGCACAGCGCATAATATACCTTCCTAATGACTTTGCGGTCCGCTACGTGCTTAAGGGTTTTAAAGATATATATGAGCTTCCGTAATCTGGGTACGAGGGAGTTTATATGTTGTCTGAAGGTGAGTGTTTGGTCAATAATGACACCCAAATGTTTGACGCTACTGGTCCTTTCAAGAGTAGGACAAGAGCATAACGCAAGATCATGGATGCATACATGGGCAGTTAATTGGAAACTATCTGATGGGAGCTGAGAAGTTTTTAATGCGAACGCGATATATTTTGTTTTAGTGACATTTAGAGTCAGCATATTTCGCATTAGCCAGTCAGTCACCTTGTCTAGGCCCTTTTGAGCGTTTTGAAATGCTTCATTCCAGGTAGATCCGTTAAAAAAGAGAGCAGTATCGTCGGCAAAAGTATAAACCTTTCCTCCGTAAAGCTGTAGATCACACAGGTCGTTTATATATGCTAGAAAAAGGGTTGGGCCAACTATACTACCTTGGGGCACTCCGATTGAGACTGGAGCCTCATCGCTCAACCAGTCACCTATCCTGACTCTCTGAGTTCTATTGGTAAGGTAATCCTTGAACAGCATTAACGGAGTACCTCTAACTCCCAGATTTTCTAATTTCCCTAACAGGTGTGAGATCGAGACCGTGTCGAATGCTTTCGCAATATCGAGGAAAACAGTTACACATCTTCTCTTATCATCTAGCGTAGTAATTACTGAGTTGACAAGATCGAGAACCGCATCGTTGGTGGATTTACCGCGACGAAAACCATATTGAGAAGATGCGAGCAGATTGTTACACTCTAAAAA
Source organism: Agriphila straminella (assembly GCA_950108535.1). Lineage (NCBI taxonomy): Eukaryota > Metazoa > Arthropoda > Insecta > Lepidoptera > Crambidae > Agriphila > Agriphila straminella. The sequence goes on along the minus strand of OX467306.1, from coordinate 2,359,088 downwards.
CTTGATGAGACTGTCATTCATTATGCGCTCCAGGATCTTGGAAAGCGTAGGCAGGATGGAAATAGGCCTGTAGTTATCGACACGATCTTTTTCTCCACCCTTATGAACAGGTTTAATGAGCCCAGTTTTAAACGCAGTTGGAAACATCCCAGTCGATATAGCAAGGTTGCAAATGTGTGCGATGGGAGCAGTTAGCAGATGGAGATATCTTTTGACAACCCTACTTGAGATTTGATCCACACCAACAGCACAGCTATCCTTTAGCCCTCGGATAAGTCTAGCCACTTCCTCTTCATCGACCGGCATTATAACTAAAGAATTAGATGGGGATGGTTGCGCATTAGGTACAGCTGCACAGGGGTTTGCAGAAGTAAACTTCTCAGTTAGTTTTGTGCCAATGTTCACAAAGTAGGTATTCACATTGTTAACGCTCTGCTGGTGGTTATGTGACACAAGAGACAAAGAGTGGTCAGCAGGTTTGTTTTGGCCGCTTATCCCTTTCACTACTTCCCAAAGTTTCTTTTTATCTTTTCCGGCTCTCTCTATCTCTCGCCTTTCATAACTCCTCTTTGCCTTTTTAAGAAGTGAAGTACAGAAATTCCTATAACGTTTGTATGTTAATTTTAAGACTTCATTAAATATAATAGCAAATGTTAAATAAAAGTACAATCAACGATTTTTTTAAATCAAAAATAATAGTTCACATCACAAGCAAAGCCATAGGACAATACTTGTTAAGTATATTATCTGAAATTCAATTTCATACAAAAATCAAAGAAAAATGGACCTTATTTAAACTGTAATAAGAGTCACAGGCCGCTTACTGGGCTAGCTTATCTTTTGCCCAGTATCCGGCCGTCATGTTCTTTGAAAGGCGGCCGGTATACTGGGCAAAGGGGGGCCGGAAATAGGAACAGGGGGGCCGGAAACTGGGCAAATCGTACTTTTTTGGAAAATAATTTCTAATGACAAAACCGACTGATGGAAATTTTCAAAAAAAATACAAGAAATTCTCAAGGATATATCCAACAACATAAAAAATAGTTGGGATCATTACTATTTGTTAAATTTAAGTTACAACTGTTCAAAGTCAACAACTGCCTTAAACGGCCGGAAACTGGCACTTTACCCTACTTAATTTGTTTTTTGTCCAAAGACTAACAAAAGATGCTTTAATTTCGCTCACGGCTAAACTGCTGAAACTACGTTGTGAAAAACTAAACTCAAGCATGTGAGCTTAGAAAGAAACTTTATCACTTAGTTTGTAAAACTCGCTCGCTTTCGGAGATAAAACATTGAATTTATTGATATTAGTTATCTTCAACTTGCTAAACATATGTCTTACTTTCGTAGGGCAAAAATGGGTTTAATGTGAGCTTGCTATTTTGAGAGCAAGATAGGATTTTTTATCTCTATGAAAGAAAGTCCAAAGAATAGGAGCAGCTAAAAGGATTGTTTAAAAACATAAATCTTTATGTATTACAGCTTTTGTCTCTGGTTTATTTAAAGGTTATAGCAATTCATTTGCTTCGCATTTTTTCCATTTTTATATGATGTAAAAATGGAAAATGATGTAAGTTACATCTTAAATAACTACTTATCAAGAGACGTTGCGTACTTAGTCGTAGTACCTATTAAGATATTATCTATTCCGTGTCAAGAGAGTTTCACCATCTTATTTCCTATTTTGAAGGAAATAAATTATATTTTTTTTCCTTCAAAATAGGAAATAAGATGGTGAAACTCTCTTGACACGGAATAGATAATATCTAAGTAGGTACTACGACTAAGTACGCTACGTCTCTTGATAAGTAGAGTTCTTAATAAAGTGATTTCACCACATCAGCAACTTTTATCGTAAGTGCTGAATCTTCAAACACAAAAAAATCAAATTGTTGAGCCAGTATTGTCTTTTTACAAAATACGCCACGACTCCAAATAACCAACATTTAACGTAAACTTAACTAAAATTCCGTCAGGAGGACCGCGGTGCGGGCGATAACCAGCACGCCGAGGAGGGTGGGATTATAGCCAAAGGACCAATGGACCGGAGGAGGTGTTCAAATCAGCTATTTTGAGAGGCTGCGGACGCGGAAAACGAGTTGATTGATCCAATCGATTAATACCTTTCGACCTTTAGATATAAGTGAATGTAAATACGAATTCGTGTTTAATAACTTCTCCTTTAGGTTATTCCCCAGTGTAGTTATTTAATGTTGCCTACAGTTTTGCTTTAAGACTTAACAGCAGCGTCAGCAGCAGTATTGCTATCAAAGTTATGGTGTCCTACATCTTGGCATGGACCACTTTGAAAACCGCAATTCTGACTACATGGAAAATTTCTCCCCAAATAATTGCGCTTAATTGGGGAGAAATTTTCCATGTACCTAGTCAGAATTGCGGTTTTCAAAGTGGTCCATGCCAAGGTGATGTTATGGTGGTTGCTTTTATTCAGAGGTTTGTGAGCCGCAAACTTAATAAAAATGTAGTAAACGTCGGCCTAGAACACGTTTCTGAATTATTTAAATGTCTAGGAAGCCGTCTAAATCATTATTCAAAAGTTACTGTACCATAATAAAATTCAGAATTGCTCAGTATTTAATTTGGAGTGCATCTTTAGTGTATTTGCTCTCGGTGTTTTCCATTCCTTCCACGTCCGGGGTATGTTAGCGTGGTAGTAAACATTCCTAAGTCGGTTTTATGAGGGGACCTAAATTATGTCCGTGGGCCGATCTCGAGCTAATGGACCGATTTATTGGTCGCAGCGGAGCGGGCCCACTAGGGAACGGGCAACGGCCAAAATAAACGAATGACCGTCACACATTTGACAGATGGGCAGATGTGATGTTTTATCTTCGAACAGAGGATGACTTCCAGGCCTTCCAGTACCTACATGTTTATATTATGAGGAATAAATGTAGGTCTGTATGGTCACTCGTATCGTGTAAACATGTATTCCGAGTGCACTCGGACGCCGCCGGCATCCAATCCAAGTGGACTCAGATTTTGCTCTATTTTTTTCAGTTCACTCGGATCTCTGATCAAATTTAATGAAACAAAAAGGCGACATTTTCTTTTAAAAGTGAAAGATGTTGATTTTGCGAGTTTAAAGACCTTCAACAACCTCGAAAAAAATACATTTTTGAATGTACAAAACTATCGATAAATTAACCGCATCCCTAATTCCCCAGCGATAATTGCAATACTAACTACAGTTCCGCGGCAGTCGGTGTCCGGTGTAAGTTGGTTATGCTTTGTCTCCAGCCAGCCACCAGCTGCCGGCAATCCCGTTTATGAGCCGCGCGCGGGTAACTTTAAATTGCGCTAAACCGTTTTTGCTCGAAACTTGGATGATAAGGATAAAGATTAATTTCTGCCAGACGCTTTCGCATTGTCAGAGTTAAGTATTTATTTACTCTATTTTATTTTAAATTTCATTTGTAGATATTTTATGAGATAACTTAATTAAATTAAAATTAAGTAAGTATGTTTTAGTTTAAACGCATTTAATACCTTTGATTTTAATTTATTCACTCTGTCTTAAAAGAATACATCTTTTTAAGACAACGAAGTACCTACTTAGGTACCTACTTACTCTAACTTTTCACAATGATGGGAAATCCAGGAAAATCAACGTACTGCCATATTATGTAGGTATTCTGTGGTACTGCATCTTGTAAATCAGTACGCCAAATTACAAAGAAATAAAGAAGAAGAAAAGGGCTGTGCTTAGCTTAATTTGATGGACTTAGACGAAATGCTTAACTGAAATGCTTTTTGCTAAGGACATCCATTCATCCTGGCTAACCACTAATCTATAATAAGTATTTTTTTTATTCATATTTCTTATCTCGACAACCATACACACTTAAGCAACAGGCATTACATTTAGGTACCTATAGGTAGGTAATGTTTGTGTTATTTGATGATGACGGTAACTTCCCTAGATGTGCACTCGCGTATAAAAATTTCTTAAATATTACACCGCTAAATCATATTTTTTCTTTCTCCCATGCGTTCCCGCTAACGCTGCCTTTTCACCTTTTCCCCTGCGTTAATGCGAGATAAAGCTATAAAGCTTATCACTCAGTCTCTCTCTACGGACAAAGGCAGCCATAACTCTGTTCTTTGTGGAGCTATCAGCTCACAATGCGCCATGGGACGGAGCTTCCTGATAATATCGTGCTAATAAGCTATGCTTTGTGGAATCTTTATTGACTGCTGTCGGCTTTATTAAATCTCGGTAGAATCTTTTTGTTTCGCTAATATCACAGAGGACTAAATGGTAAAAGTTTCCTGGGTCCTTTAAAGTTGGCGTACACAACTAAACCTTCAGAAAATATAAAAGTTTCAGTAGATTTTTCATACATAATACGCGCGTGATTACTTTATAAGTACTTAGTTGTTAGTACCTACTTATTGAGAAGCGCATGGTGAAAAATCCATACTCACCATACGCTTCTCTTTTATCGTTTTCAAGCAACTTTTATCTAGTCAGTAAGAGCATTAGTAGTTTAGTTTGCTGAAAATACAAAGATAGGTAGGTACCGTTTTTCAAAAGGCACCAAGTATTTAGACACACTTTTTTCCTATGATTTAAATCGAGGACTTCCTTCGATTCTTCGGTGGAGACGGTTAAAAAGAAAACTGAATATTCGTCCCCAGTCATTGTATTGTCAAATGCCAATCGGTGTTCAATCAAATATCAACAAGGAATTCATTCGCAGGACAAATAAATTTGTTTCTTAAGGAGCTTTGCTGAACTTCCATACACATGGAATTTTTAAAGAATTAAGTAGGTAAGTATTAAATTACTTCAAAAAATGTTTATTGTGACACAACTTTTTAAGCGTACTGAGAGACAGGTATTTTCGGGAAATATAAGACTTATAAAGAAAGTAAAACAATATTTAAATTGTTCAATAAAATTGGAAACATTGAATTGTTTTGCCGAAAATATAAAACGAATGAATATTTCGGGTCCAATTCGGAGATTCCAGTTTTAAGCGGCTAAAATGAGATCATTGGCGCCGCTCTACACTATTACTTAAAATATTTTTAAACAGTAACAAAAATATAACAACTCATATATTGCATAGAATTTAACAAGATTTTTCTGTTTTGGGGAGCATTAAATATCTGATCTAATATATCGTAGAATTAAATAATAACAGAGTTCGCGTCTGCGGCTCCGGCTACCCGTCTCCGTAGGATCGCAACTCTAAAATTTAATTAAACTATTTAATTAAAGCGCATACGCCAGAGTGGCCCTTGTTTTTATCGTTTTATGCACTTATGCGTTAATGACGTGGAAATAAAGCGTTGCAGAACCGGTTTTTTAATTAAAGTGTAGAGGAGGTCCCGTTGGATTGAACGGGCGACATTTTCTGCCTTTAATTAACTTGGATGATCTTAGTGAATATGCAGTTTTAGATTATAAAGAAGCCGGATTCTTTTGTAACCCCCTTACTAATAAAGATTGTATAGTTACACCACAGTTTAACAGTAAAGCTGTGGTTAAACAGGGTTTTGTCACTTTCTTTTCAATGTCAAACTCAAATAGTAGTTTGATAGAGAGTAACCATTGTGTACTATACAATCTTATTAGTATAAAATATTTATTAGTAAGGGGGTAAGAGTATAAATAGGAAGTTGCAAATTAAATTAGTCGCAACGATAAACTTAGAGAAATGTTCAACTTGGTTAAAGAAAATCGTATGTACTTAGACAGAACATAGAAGATAAAAAGTATAAAAAATAGAATTTAGGAACTGACTGATAACTGCTATAATCTCACTCATCTCAGTCTATTTTATTATCATTTTCCATTTGTCGTTGGTGCTACAGGATTTATTGGATTTTATGAAGTGGTGCCACAAATGCAGGGACGAATCAACATCAAATTTGATGTTGATTCAAGATTCTGGGAGAATTAAGATTGACAACCAGAATACATAGACATGAACCTCAACACTTGTCTTGTACAATAGTACCTACAAGTGTAATAACGATATGATTTCAGTAGATGTAAAAACAAAACATTGAATTTGACTAACAGTTTTAAATTAGCCTTAATACTTATAAAAGACTTGATAGCTTAAACTTTTATATTGCTCGCTGTAGAAAATGGCATCCATTCTTCAGTAGAAATTCCTCGTGTTGGGAAAAGTGGATTTATCGGCGGCGAGCTTAATAGAAAGTCTGCGGGCGATACATTATCCTCGTTCTACGCGTGCTGGCAGCCTAATGCACATAACACGCTTTGTAAACCAACCGCGATAATATAACGCCATGAATATATTATTTTACAAGAATGCAAATATTAAGTCAAAATAAATAAAATAAATATTCGGGACAAATCAAACCAATCATCTAGTCCAGAGGTTCCCAAACTTTTTTTTCTCATAGACCACTTTAAAAAAAACCTGGATCCGGTGGACCCCAAAACTGGAAAAAAGTATATATTTTATATACCTATGGAAATCTGCGTTGTGGACCCCCATTTTTTTCCACGCAAACGTAGACCCCTGTCGAGCTCCCGTGGTCCCCTGGGGGTCCACCTGGACCACTTTGGGAATCAATGATCTAGTCCATTGGTTCCCATTAGTTTTTAGGGTTCCGTACCAAAATGGTAAAAAGGAACCCTTATGGTGTGTCTCAGTCTGTCTGTCTGTCACAGCTGGATACCTCGAGAACACTAATGATCTATAATATCAACTTGGGAATAGATTAAGATGACGTTTGCCAACTATTTTGCAAATAAGAAAGAAAAAAAAAACATAAGTATTCTTTTTACAACAACAACAAGGGACTGAAAAGGGGTCTAAAAATATAAGTGGGGCGACTAGGCATGTGGGGTATCATTATGAAAGAGCGCTGTTTGTAGTATTTTTTTTAAGAGGCGGATCCAAACTTTGATATTACCTAATTTAATAATAATATTAAATTCAGTGTACTTACTTAGTTGGTGATTTAGTGTTTATTTTTGTTACAGAACAATCTCGTACTATACAAGCTTTCGCAGTGAGACGGACAGACAAACAATTATTTCAGAAGACAATAGAAGTTAATGTCCCGGATAATATGTCTATGGCCTAATTTTATATCATCATCATCATCATCATCATCGGTTCCCAGCCGATTTCGGCCTTGGCGACTATTGTATGTCTCATCTTTAATAGGTGTTGGCCTGACCTGAATTCTGAAACTGAATGGGAACCAATGGACTAGATCATTGATTCCCAAAGTGGTCCAGGTGGACCCCCAGGGGACCACGGGAGCTCGACAGGGGTCTACGTTTGCGTGGAAAAAAAATGGGGGTCCACAACGCAGATTTCCATAGGTATATAAAATATATACCTACTTTTTTCGAGTTTTGGAAATAAGGTAGTAATGTAGTAGCTGCAGGGGGTCCACCGGATCCAGAATTTTATATACTTAGTGACCGGCGAAGAATCTTCGTCCGGGATTTTATCACATTTTATGCTTGAAACGGTTTTCTAAAGCCGTTTGTGGGATAAAACACTGTCGTACATAAACAACAAGAAGTGTACATTACATTTACTAATGCAAATGCAAAATAAAATATTATAATAATACCTATTATAATGCTTTTTAACCGACTTCATCAAAAGGAGGAGGTTCTTAATTCGATTGTATGTTTTTTTTTTTTTTTTTAATCGTTGTTCGCGCGTATCTTCGACATTTATGGACCGATTTAGATAATTCTTTTTTGTTCGATTGAGTTTTCTTGCGAGATGGTCCCATTTAATTTTTTTCAAATCGGTTCAGTAGTTTACAAGTAATCCTGAAAATACTATGATATTAAATCAACTAACTTGACAATTTTGTTATTTATGAACCGAATTAGATTATTTTTTTTGTTGGGGAAGGGATACCTTTGTGTAGTCTTTTTAACCGACTTCAAAAAAAGGGGGTATTCAGTTTGTATGTAAGTATGTATGTTTCTCCGCGATTATCTCACGTTTGGCTGAGCCGATTTTTCTACCTAAATAATATACCTACACTACCTAATACAGAAGGTAAATACACTAAAAATAAAAACATTGTTTAAAAACAAAAAAACCGACTTCAAAAAACCTGCCTCTAAAAAAGCAAAAAATAATATAGAAATCATTAAATACGCATTATCATTGTTATAATAAAACACGTCAATTGAAGTCGGGTGGGGCTTTTAGAATAAAAAAAGGAAGATGTACTCCAGCCCCACCCGACTTTAATAGACGTGTTTTATTATAACAATGATGAATGAATACGCATTGTATTTAATGATTTCTATATTATTTCTTGCTTTTTTAGAGGCAGGTTTTTTGAAGTCGGTTTTTTTTGTTTTTTGAGGTTTCAGATTTATTTTATTCACTCGACACAGCTTTGTAGTTGTAATAAATGATGAAGTTAGCAGTAAGCAGAACACTATTAGAATGAAGAAATACCACACTAAAGTGAATCCCATTAATGTAATGAATAAAAATGAGGCTTGAGTAGGATCAAAACTTGAAATATTAATGAAAACATGGCTATAACTGTGTGTCTAATAAAATGTGCTTACAAAGATTTCGAAGCGAGACAACATTAAGCTGGTACTGGTATTAGCACAGAACATATAATAGTACTAGCGTACAGAAGTTGCACTCCGCAAAATTTTCTCTTTCTATTGTGTAGGTCTTATCTTTTCTGATGTATGAAATTCGTCCTCTCAGAGGACGCCGAGCGCTTCAGACTCGCGCGCGGAGTGACAGAGCCCTGGTATTAGTTATTACGTTATTATTCAAGACCTGGAGCACTTCTAAAATATTTATGATGTAAAAACCTGACTGCATTTTTTTATAGAAATGAAACGAAGCTAAAGAAAAAATAATAAAACCAGGAGCATAATCGCGGTAATTTTGAACGATAAAACCAAAAACTTTAGCTTCATAATTTTTCACTTAAATGGTCCCAGATTGTAATCCTAGACTCCTTAGGCAGAGTATTCAACAATTTAAACAAAACTAAAGCGAGTATTTTTATGTAAACGAAACTGAAACGGTAACGATTTTAACGATTTAGCTTTGGTTTTATCGTTGAAAATTAGCGCGATTAAATTAGGCCCCAGGTTATCTAGGTAAGAACCGATACCTTGCAGGCCGGGACAAATCATTGCTTTTAAGAATTACCATTTTGTTAATTTGAAACTTATTAGTTTTAAAATTGACAACAGGTATTATTTTGCAACGTGCGAAAAACTACATTCACAAACTTTCACATCACATTAAATCCTTTCTATCGGTTCTTGCATAGACTTGAAATCCTTGGACCGATCCCAGAAAGTTGCAATAAAAACCAGTAGAAAGTACGTGCTGGGAAATTCCTAGCATTTTCAGGGGACGTTAAATAATAGAACACAATGGTTTGTCTTATTAGTAGGATTTCTGCTATCTGACGTGCATCGGGCACAAATCCAGCGAGATTTCTCACCAGTGTGCAATCAATGGGAATGCATTATTGGACGCTGAATATTGAATAAGTAAGGATAAGAAAAAGTGGGATTTCTCTGCAAGAGGGAAATTTGGAATTGATCACTGGTTCCTTCCTGTTGGTAGATATTCAGCACGATTCTATGAATTTCTCTTTCTGTGAGTAACTGAGTTATAAAATAAGAAATCAACAGTCTTTTGATGTTTTTAAATTAAAATAAAAAATGCATAAAAAATGTGTGTATTTGAACAAAAGAGAATCTTCTATATAATAAAAGAAAAGTCTTCATTGCGTCACTTTAGTATATGATCGCATAATATTTGGATTACACATTCGATTAAGTACCTACAAGCAAAAGAAAGATTAAAATCTCTTTCGCCTTTATCAATAAACGTGAACGCATTTTTTGAGCGAATTATTTTTTGAAGGTGTAGCCAGTAAGTAAAAGTAGATAGATTCATACAAATACAAAAAGATAGTAGAACCTGAAAAGCAGGAATTAACTATACACATTAGGACAAGTCGATTTTAATCACTAGGCCACTTTAGAAATAATTAAAATTCTTACAAGACTTGGTAAATAAAATGGTACGACCATGGTACGACGCACGTCCTAATAAACTGGATAGCACTTTTAAATCCATATCCGATCCAGCCATACATTCCTACTTAATGCTCAGTGCATTTTAAATTCTCCCTACGTTCCGTTTCACTAAGCACCGATTGAATTTTGTCACGTACGGTACGTTCCGCAACAAGTCGCAATCGCAACGCTTCGTGCGGCGCCGCGCGACGCTCACTTGAAATTAGTGCAACATTTCTGAAGCAACATTACTCTCGTGTAGAAATATAAATGTGTTCGGTGTCCTTGTAATTTTAATAGTTACCTACATAGCTTAGTATAAAAAATTTAGGCGTCAAGCAAATATTCGAATATTCGCTGAAAAATTACCATTTTTACAAGTACCAAAATTTTCATGTAATGATAGGTAAACCTAAATTTTCAAGAATAAAGGGCGTTAGTAGCAACCTAGGATTCTACCCTTAGAAATAAGCAACTCTCTCTATGGAACCACTTGTCGCAAATTAATGCATATATAGCTGTTGAGATTTTGAATTTTCGTTGAGAAGCAAAATGTACGAACAGCAGAGCTTGATTATATAGTTTTTTGATATTTTAATTATTTTCCTGTTTTAAGTAGGTTCTATGCAACTAAGACAGAGTCTGATTTTTCATGAATTTTGCGACAGAAAATTCCACTTCAGATAGACTCAGAATCATGAGTCGACTATGCTCTGAAAGTCTTCGCTAGGGTGATACTAACACCCTTTTTTATATGCCGGAGAAAACACCTTTACGCGCTTCCCCGCCCGCAGGTGAGCGGGAGGGGGGCATGTGGGACACGCCAGGAGGGGACCGCAACATTCAGCGTTGCGGCTCCCTCCACGACTGCCTCCCGTGATCCCTCCCAGCCGAATGGCTCGATGGGATCTCGGGAGGAGGGAATACCCACTAAAAACTCCGGCACTTGCCCTCGTGCCCCGGTTGGCCCTGAGGGTCCCCCGTGGGAGTCACCTCATTAGACCCGGCGGCGGCCCGGTTTCCCGGGCCCCCTCGCGGTTGGGAGATGGCCGAGCAAGTGTAGCCATCTCCTTAGACAGTTGAGACCGTGCAAGGTAGGCGATGGGTCACCCCCCATCGCCCGCTTGGCCTCGATTAGGGGGCAATGAGGTGCATATTTTATAAGGTAAATGTACGGTACTTATTATTCACAGTGTTGCTTGTTTATTTGATTCATATATCTAGAGTCCATTAACATTTTTTAAGTCTATGGTCTCAAAACATCACTTCTGTGCTCGTTCAAACCGTGACGTTCTCCCAATTTGTTTATCCTGTGGGTAAATATCAGAGTATAGATGTATTTTTACTTTTACTTATCTGACTGGAAAGACGATGGTACATTTCCGTTATTGAACTGCTTGTGTTTAGTTATTCGAGTTTTAGATAAGGAACGTATGAAAATACTACCTAATACTTGGCAAATCCTATTATATTAATATTATAAATGTGAAAGTTTGTGGGTTTGGATGTTTAGATGTTTGTTCCTCAATCACGCAAAAACTTCTGAACGGATAGTAGATAGCCTAGATTAAAACATAGGATACTTTTTATCCCGATATTCCCACGGGAACGGGAACCACGCGGGTGAAATCGCGGGCGGCCGCTAGTCTTACATAAAGGGTTATTCTAGGTAAGTTTTACTTTAAATAAGTTTTGTCGATTTTTAAGCCTAGAAAAAACATTTGAAATGATTTTCAAAATGTATTTCTTTTACATAAACGAGAAATACTTACTTATCATTGTAAAAATGTTATGCGTAATAAAAGACATGACTGTGTGCCTCAAACCTTAATAAGGGATAACATCTCAAACATGATCGAATCCACATTTTTCCCGATAATAACATTACCCAACAATATCCCGGGAAAAACTCGTTCCTTCCACAAGTTGAGTCACAAAACCGCACTCGCAGCACATTCACAAACTACAAATTTCTCGTAACTACCGATAAATAACGCATATTCCTGCTCTATCCAGTCGCTAGGGCTCCTCGGGGATAATCACAAAGCCCCTAAAAATGAACGATTACAGGCCTCTACCACAAAATAGAGAGACTAACAGAAGTTAATCTTAGTACTACGGGCGCTCGAGCATCGCACACACACAATGACAGCTCTCGCCGCTGCGTCACGTCATAGTATATAATGAGTGTCACGTACTCAAAGTGGTTTGAGATTGTTTTGAGATTCCGGTTATACACTTAAGACTGGTTTACATTATCTTAGTCTTTAGTAGAGTTCTTTAGTAGCGTGCGAGTAGAATCGAATACGAGTGCCTTAGTAGTTTTGGTGCCTTTCCAGTGAGCGTTTACATGCTTCCAGTACAGTGTCATTTGACTAAAGCACTCTACTAAATACGCTACTAAAATGTCGATTTACATGCTTCCAGTGCGAGGAAAGTGTCGCGTGGGGGGTGAGCAGGCGGCGCGGGTGCGCGGGGGGTGCTACTGGAAAGCGATGATTCCAGTTGAAAGGCTACTAGAACGTTACTCTCTTTAGTCTTAAGACGACCGTTTACATGTTTCAACTAAAGCACTCTACTAAAGACTAAGATACCTAATGTAAACCAGCCATTAGTGACGGTGACTTGGTGAGAGGTGTCTAGTCTATGTGTGCGTTGTTCGAGCGCGCGAGTGCTAAGCTTAACTACTGTACTCTCTATATTGTGCCTCTACCTTATAAACGTAAGACGGCCAGTACTCGCTGACCCCCACAATCGAGCTTACCGGCATAAATAATGAGTGCTTCGGCTGTTGTAGGGATCGCTTAACCTGGTTACCCAGATTTCCTGGGAAAAGGGGGATTAGCAAAATCGCCGGAGAAGTTATCGCTGCTATGAAATGTGATATTCGAAGGTTTCTGCGCTCACTAAATTAATAATTACGACTTCTGTCTTTAGGCGACTGCGTCACAGAATACATTTGCGTTCTATTTTTGACTTTGTGGCAAATGGGTATCTTTGTGAGGTTAAAATCAATTCAGGAAATATATAATAATTTTTCATTTTTTTTTCAACTATGGATTTTTTAAACAGTTTTGGATAAAATTCATATTTTTATAGGTTTTTATGTACGTTAGCTTTGCAATAGCTTTAGTTTGCGGTTGTTAGATTTTAGATTGTATAAAAGTATTTAGGTAGGTACCACAGACATTAGTACCTACTTGCTGTATGGTCTGTGCTTAGGGTCTTTTCAATTCCTGTAATTGCAACAATACCTAACTTAGGTATTTAGCAACAAACATATATTTAATTCAACAAGATACAAACAAAAATATATAAAAACCGTTCTACAAACTTATATTTTACTTGCTTACTATCTTTATTTACAAAGACGTTAGTAAACTTACTAGGTAGTGGGTACTTAATCTGGAGCCAAAGGCCATTATGAAATTGTTTTATCGGACGAAATCCTAGAATTAAATGCGAAATACAAAGGTTATCATTTCAGAGTATCTTAAATTGGTATTATGAGTAAAATACATTTTGATTCGCTTCAAACAAACAACAACCTACTGCCTTTCTGGGAATAAGTCGAGAATTTACTATTTGACACCATTCCAAAACACAACTTTCCTAAAATAAAACATTAGGCTCGAAAACACGATAATCTTTCAATGAACAACAAAATTTGATTTTTCGCTTTGAAATCAATATATTGTTAGTTGGCAAATTATTGACATGGCTCAATTATTTTTATATAAAATTTATGGGAAAATCGCGTTTTGTTTGGTAGCTCTAACCAAGCTCTAAGTACCTATGTGTCAAATACCCAATTATTGTAAAATAAAGCAATAAGTATTGTTTTACTCTTGCGCATAATTTTACGGCATTTCTAACACTTTCGATATGTTCATTGTCCTCAAATTAGCATCACATATGAAATGGATCGTGTAAATATTGGAAAGCGGACATCACTTTCTTCTTATTAACACGTAGATTTCAAGTACCCACTCTTTGAAGCAGCGATGTATGCTGTAAATATCACATTGTCTTGAGCTTTGTGGAGATGAAAACATATGAAACTGAAAGATAAAATTCGAAAAAAAAATCCACGTGAGAAGAATTTATAAACGCATAGATAGATCCATCAAAATGCGTGTGGTAGTTTTGATTTCAATAGTACTGTTATTTTATGTTTTCGTAAGTTGTGAGTGTGCTGAACAAAGTGCTGTTGAAGCGAGAGGAAAAAAGAAAAAGAAGAAAATTGCTATATTTGGTGAGTGAGGGGACGGTGTTTTTTTAATTTGTAATCTTGATCACGTTATTCTGATGTCGAATCGATTTTAGTCGACATGCATTGCAGTCGACTAAAATCGACCCGTTTTAAGGCCGGCCACACACAGACGGAATCCCGTTACGGAATTCCGAACGGAATTTTGATAATGTATGAAGATTTCGTACGGAAAAATCCCGTATGTGTGTGGTAGTCCATAGATTTGTATGGATAAGCGTCGTTGTGAAATTGTTAATATTATTATATTTTTAATTAATTTGTAAACAAAGTTATGTGCTAAATTGCAAATATTAAATAGAAAGAATCGAAAATAAGTTATGTTTCCCATTGCAGTAGTGGTACCTAGGTACTGAAAAAAAACTATATTCGGACTTTTCTTAGAAATTAGACCTTTTGTCTGGAATTTCCAAAACTGGAACTAGTATCTTATGGTAAAACTTTATATTATATTCCAGTGTACATCGCGGACCTGATTCTGAAGAAGTTCTTTTTCCTGAAGTTGGCTTACGCGTTTGTGTTCTGGATCCTGCTGCACAAGGCTGGGTACTTCCTGGCGTGGTTCGCCAGCTACCTGAAGGAGCAGAAGCATCTGGAACACCATTCACACCATGACCACCACGACTACCACCCCTCGTACAGCCACGGACCGTATAGGAGGCAGACGTACCGGAAGGAGGACCGTAAAGGCTTAGGTTTTATTCCACCCTCTTAAAATCCCATCGAGCCACTAGGGCACGGGAGGCGGTCGTGGAGGCAGCCGCAACGCTGAATGTTGCGGTCCCCTCCTGGCGAGCCCCACATACGAACCCCCTGCTAAGAAATTCGATCCCAGCCTTTATTTCTAATCCCGGGTTTTCGGGATTACACTTAGCTAATCCCGGGATTATTCTGGGATAGAAGATTAAAAATAAAATATGGAAATCATACAAAAATCGGCTTTTAATAAAAATGAAAATAGATAAAAATAAAAGTGATTATGATTTGGTCATAAATCGAGGTAGGTACCTACCTAATTACTAAATCAAAATTTTAACATACACACATTTACATATTTTACATTACGATACACACCTAGGTCACCTAGCTAATCTAATCTCTCTCTTATCAAACTTAGAGTCAAACTAAGTCTAATAAGATCTCTTTTTAAGTTTTTTTTAAACTTCAATAACTAAATTTAAAAAACATTTATCTAAAAAACTTTGCAAATAAAAAAAATGAAAATAACTTCTCTTATCATCGAACAAATAGACCGGCTTTTATGTGAAAACCTAGATACCTAGCATTATATTCTTGAATACGAAAATTGAAAAATATTTACTAATCTTGGAAAATGAGCATATACATTTTTTTATTCAGTAACAGTAAAACTGAAGTACTTATATCACCACGTAACCCAGTGAGAGTCATTTTATTTCAAAATAAAAAAAAAAGTTTTATTCCAAGAAACTATCGCAAGCCTGCTGCCGCTGGGTTAATTTGCGTTGCTTCCTTGGAATGCTGCTTAAATGTACAAGAAGTTTTATTGTATTTTATATAAAAAATGATAGGTAAGTAAGTAATTCTGTTGAGAGCACTGGCACTGGCACGGCGGGTGGCCGCTAGTAGGGTTATAAATATTTATTTACAGATTTACAGAAGAATTTATTTTTTACTTTGTGTCTCTAGTATAAATAACTATCATCTTCAGTTTCTGTAAAGGAAATTAATTATGGTGACCTTATCATTAGTGCACTTAGCCCTTATATCTATAGACGAGTAAGTAATGACTTGAGCAAAACCTGCAATTTTCAAACGCTTCTAATATTATATTCATAATTAATCGTAAATGAACTCTTTTGGTTAATTTAAAATTAATTTATACTTACTATAAATTGTATGTGAATATAATATTAGAAGTGTTTGAAAATTGCAAGTATTAGGCACATTAAATTGACTCTCCATACAAATGTACCGAACATCTGATCGAGTTTTGTATGAAAAGTCGATATTTTTTGTCTGTTTTCGGAAAAGTGTTATAGAACAAATGTTGTTGTTTATGACGTTAGAAATCTACTCCTGCGAGGTTGTTGGTGTATTACAAATAACCCTGTATACACGAGGGGAATCAACATTACTCAGATAAACCAATCATAACTCAAACAAAGTATATTATCTTAGATATGTCAGTAAGTTCATTTGAAATAAAGAGTAAAAGTCGACCGTTTCCATTGTCTTCCCTTAGCTGGTACTTGACAGACCGTTTTGCCGAGAGGACCTACGGGATTTGTTTGTATAATAAACAAGATTGTCGAGACTGGGAATACAGATAGTTCGTGACCTAACTAATATTTTTCTTTCTCCTAGTTGGCGCGTGTCAAAATATTGAGATTGCGCACAAAATTGCTCTTGTGTTTATTTGACATAGGTACATCAATTGATTTTGCATTTTGTATACGATGAAGATATAAATAAGTATTTTTCAGAGGTTTCCAAAATGGACGAGTTAAATTATTAATGCGGTCAAAACCTTTTTAGTTCTTTCATACTTTAGTCCTAGGTATTTTGCTAGCAATGTTTCTTAAAAGTATTAATTTGTGCTATTATTATATTATATTATATTTTATTTGAAGTTCACCATACACCGTCCTACGCCTTTATTATTTAGGACAATAGGGATGTTGACTAATGAATAAAATAACGAAATACTAATAAAAATCGTAAACATATTACACTTTTAGAGTAGCTTGTATACCTCTTGGTTTTATATATTGCATATTATTTGTTTTATGACCCTTCAAAGTTAGGTGGACAAGTCCATTTAAAAAGTATAAAATTTATTAAAATAAATTATACCTTTAATTAGTCCCTAAAATGTATAGCAAATTTGTCGAAGAAACCATTTTGATAAACACAATATTTAATATAGCTGCTGAACAAATTTCCTATGCGTTGTATACAAACTTGCAAGGCGTGACGTCATAACGTGCAAGCCATTAGTATGGAGCGTTTTTGATCGAGTCCATTTGTGTGCATTTCACACTGTGATATCTCGGGCAGTTTTCATGCTAGCGAATTAATTCTTTTACTAATGTTTCTTTTTTTGAGAGGTAATTTTTGTAACATAAAATAAAAAAAATAGTCAACATCCCTATTAGGTACGTTGGGTTTTTAATTAACCATACTAGTTCATTGCCCTTTCTTAATTAACCAATGCCTGTTTAATTCAATATCATAAGATGAAGGTATCATAATAACATTTACTTAATTATAAGTGACTGATTATGAATTGTGAAGGACAAACCTATTTTTTGGTTTCTTATTTTTAAATTACTATTTAAGACAAAGTAAAAGATACGTGAAAACCGCCATCAACTTTTGCTAATGGGGGAAAAAGGGATCCAGGTATAAATTGGGACAAAAGTTGGGAAGGTTTCTGAAGTGTTAGTATAAGGACTCTTCGCTTCATTTTGGTGTTTTTCGTAATTTTGTATTTTTACTACAAATTCAAAAAAAAATTAAGCGAAGAGTCCATATACTAACATTTCAAAAACCTTCCCAACTTTTGTCCTAATTTACACCTGGATTCGTATTTCCCCCCATGTTACTTTACCAAACTAAACAATTAAAAAAAAAAAAACACAGGAACGTGAATGTTTTCTCTATTGTAATGATTAATTGCACATACAGATGGTATATTGATTCGGAATTCTGAAACGGAATCATTCCGAACGCCAGCAAATCCATACAAATCTATTATTATGGACCTACCGCATGCAGTACTTTTTAGTTCAAAATTTTCATACTTTACCGATAGGTATTCCGTTTCGGAATTCCGAATCCGATTCCGTTTGTACGTGGCGGGCCTAATAGGGAACATGCATAAGTCACCGATTTTGATAAATTTGAGCTTGATCGCTGCGGACACGACGTATAAAAACATGATGGAACAAAAAAAAATAGGTTTTATTTTAGTTTTATCACACAGGGGAAAATAGCGATATTTTTTAATTTAAGGATATATAATGCACTTAACAGTCGGATAGAATATCGAATAAGAAATAATATTTTGTATGACACATATGTAGGTACTTTAACGTAATATTTAGGGAGATATTTGAAAATTCTTGGCTAACTCCATAATAATGTTTATACCTACCTGAAACGTGGCATAAGTGACGTCACAAATGTTGACCGTTTTGAATACCTAGAGCGTTTTCGGCGGGTGCTGATGCGTGCTAACTTCAAGTAACTATATCACGAGAAAAAAACCGCAAGAGAAAAGTTAATAAACTTAATTTTATTTTTTCGTTAATGTGTCATATGTAGGTACTTACAGACGTCGGCCAGTTACATTTTTTTAATAATAAGTCAATCATGACAGAAAATAAACTATATGTGAAATAATAATGAAGAATACCTACACACATTTGATAGGCAATGAGAATTCAGATGAATCATCAGTTAGAGAAAACGTTATCAGTGTTATTGACTCTACAAAGTAATTGATACCTTATTTGTTAGTAATAAATATTATTATTAAATTAGCAACTTAATGCGTCACTGCTTTACCAGTGTAAACAGCTGTTATGGTCAAACCGCAATTTTGTTTTTATGAAGCAAAAGAAAAGTAGTTCTCTTATTACAAGTCAATGAGGTTTAAGAAGGAAAATAGACCCTAGGTAATAACATTTAAGTCCCTTTTCGACGGTTGGCGATATCTATTACTAATATTATTTCCAAGAATATACACAATACAATGTATTTACAAAGCATAGAGCAACTTTTGTACAATCACCGAATTTATTGTTTTGATTAAATTTTTATTGTTTGATATTAATGAAATATCAGTAACCTAACAATTTAAAGTGAAATTGCGAACCTTTTTCAAAAACATTTTAGGGTGAGTTCTATGGTTAAGTCGGTGCCTCAGAATGGACCCGTTGCTGAAGGCTGTCATCCCTCGGATAATGCGATCATTTTTACTGCCAAGGATGTGGCAGCTGTCATTAAAAATATGAATCGTGGGAAATCACCGGGGCACGACAGTCTCAGTATCGAGCACTTGAAATATGCAGGTGTCCACCTAAATAGAGTGTTGGCTATGTTTTTCAGTCTGTGTATTGTTCATTCTTACTTGCCAAAGGAGCTTATGCATACCATTGTAGTCCCTATCGTAAAAAACAAAACGGGTGACACATCAGATCCCTCAAACTACAGGCCTATTTCCCTAGCTACAGTTATAGCTAAAGTGCTTGACAGTCTGCTTGACAAGCATTTGGGTAAGCACATTAAATTGAATGACGCGCAGTTTGGCTTTAGGCCTGGTTTGTCTACAGAAAGTGCTATCATATGCCTCAAGCAGACTGTAAAGTACTATACGAGCAGAAACACCCCAATTTATGCGTGTTTTTTAGATCTTTCAAAAGCATTTGACCTTGTGTCATATAACGATCTGTGGCTGAAGCTTAGGTGTGAGACAACTGTTCCCAATGAAATTACATCCTTATTCAAATTTTGGTACAGTCACCAGACAAACCGCGTAAAGTGGGGTGGAGCTACGTCGGAAGAATACTGTCTAGAGTCTGGTGTAAGACAGGGAGGGATAAGCTCGCCTAAATTGTTCAACTTGTTTATGAACGGCCTGATTGAGGAGCTCAGCGGTACGGGCATCGGCTGTCATATTGATGGCGTATGTATAAACAATATTAGTTATGCCGATGACATGGTGCTGCTGAGCCCATCAATCAGTGCTTTGAGGAAGTTGCTATCCATTTGTGAGCACTATGCTATGGCCCATGGACTTACATACAATGTAAAGAAAAGCGAGTTACTGCTATTCAGGGCTGGCACTAAATCTTACTCGATGCCTGTAATAAAACTTTGTGATATGGCCCTGAATGTGGTGACTAAGTTTAAGTATTTGGGTCACTGGGTCACCGAGGATCTCAAAGATAACCAAGATGTTGAAAGGGAACGTAGGTCTCTGGCTGTTCGTTGTAATATGTTGGCCCGCAGGTTCGCACATTGTACAAAAGCCGTAAAGGTTACACTTTTCACGGCATACTGCCAGTCCCTCTATACATGCAGCCTGTGGGTCGACTACACGCAGCGGGCATACAGCGACCTGCGTGTGCAATACAACGACGCCTTCAGGGTGCTAATGGGACTCCCACGTCGCTGTAGTGCATCTGGTATGTTTGCGGAGGCGCGGGTCGATGGCTTTTCTACCATTATTCGAAAGCGTTGTGCGTCTCTGTTAAACAGAGTAAGAAACAGCGACAATACCATCTTGAGGGCGTTGTTGGTCGAGCGATGGGACTCTGTCTTTCTGAGCCTATGGGCCAAACGGCATGCTAACTTAGCAAAATTTAATGTATGAATTTAATTGTGATTATGTGTATGAGTAATTTAACGTATTTTATTTTATTATTACTTTATTCCAAACTTCCAATCAAATCTGTATTCAAATCTACTAACTTAGTTTTTTAAGGTAAATTGTTACTAACACTATCTATGGACTTTGTTCCGAAATAAATGAATTATTATTATTATTAAATAAAAAAGTGACAAATGAATTAGAACGAAGGAAAACTTGTTTGATTTGATAAGTTTCAAATGAGTTTCAACATATAAAAGGCCTTTGTGATAATTGATAGAATGCTCTAAGTATATTTATTGTTAGATCACTGATTGAAATGTACTTAATTAACAATCAAACATTTAAAATATTTCCTTGTAAGATTTATGAAAACACAATTAAATATAAAATTATTTATTTTACTGTCACGCTTTTAACACCCGAAGAAATATAATATAACCAGTAACAGGAAAATAATATTTTGTTGATACCCTATAATGATAACATGGACGAGACTGTACCAGTCTGTACATAAGGATTGACTAAATAGTTTTAGTAATCAAGCAAAATTTAACCTTGTCTCACTACTATTACGTCTTATTTTTAAATATTATAGGTTCTAAGAAATAATAGAAACATCCAAACGCATCTAGGTACAACTCACACTCTAGAATTTACAGATAAGAATGATACCCTTTAACCCCGCTGACATATAAATGATTCCTCTAAGTTTCACGCGTCAGTGGTGAACAAGCTATCCGTGGAAGATGATCAAGCTAGTGATTCTCGCATTCCTGGCCGTGGCCAACGCAGCGCCTCACTATCCAGACCGATATGGAGACTACTTCGGCGAAGACATGTTTGACACGCATCGCTTCTGGACGGACTTGGAAAGGGAGCTGCGACAGATGGATGAAATGCTAGCTAGTTTCCATCACCACTTCCCCCGATCGGACACCTCCACCGGGATCGTAGGCGACAAATACAAAGTTACGATCAGCTTACCAGGTTATGATGAGAAAGAAATCATAGTGAAGGCTCGCGAGGGCGTCCTGATGGTGCAAGCCACCCATAAAACTGATGCAACCTCGCAGAGCAACTACCTCGCCGTATACACTTTGCCAGCTAACTTAGAATTGTCTGGCCTGTGGACTTTTGAAAACGAGGTACTCACCATTGTTTTCCCCGTTAAAGGTAACAGTCCTGGTCCTACTTCTACTACCTCAGCTCCCACTACTACGGAGGAGACTTTTGAAATCAATACGAGGGGCTCTGATGACCGAGAAGAAATGGGAAACAACAATGATAATGATAATCTTGATGCAGATGTTGGAGTGCAGGACAACAAAGATAATGCCATCTTAACGAATGAGATCCAGACAGGAGTGGAAGCGACCACGTACTCAGTTGATCTGAAGGACGAAGTTGAGTTTGTTCCTGTTCATTATAAGTAGTAGCATTTAATTGTGATATTTTTATCAGTAAATATAAGTTATATTTATTAATCAAAACTGTTGTTTTATTTGTCCATTTCGTAAACAATGCTCTTTTCATTTGTTTTATTTTTATTTTTTATAGTTAAGTAATGGGTTTGCTCTTGACCTCAGTCTAGCCCGAAAGCAAAGACAGGGTCTACGATGAAGCGAGTTTGCTACTATTTAATACTAAAATAAAGAATTTTAGTATACCTAGCTAGTAGGTGACATTGCAAACGATCGATTGCCATAACTTGAATTTGAAAATGAAGTTTAGGTACTTCTTTACTAATAAGTAGAACTTTTGTTGAGGTTACAATTTAAATACTTATCAGGTTGTTTTAAATACTTTAGTCAAGTTATGCTTCAAATTTATATGGAGTGCAGTGCACTTTGGTTTCTTTTCAAGTTTTAAGTCCGAGTCGATGATCGCAGGGATCTTACCAGATAGACGAGGTTGTCTGGTAAAATTTTTCATTTAAAGTAGGAACCTAACATAATTATACGATAAACCACCTTATAGTAAGTATTTTAACTGAAATGATCACTGGAAATCAAGATAAATACCCTAATGTGTGTTAATGTTGTAAGTCATGTATTGTTAGGTATTTTTTTATACAATTATGTATATGCTTTACTGATGTAAGATAACTGCTATTAATACTTGCAACTTAATGTAAGCGATAACCCAAAGTTAAACGTGTGAATGAATGTTATTATTTTAAATAATGCAGATGATTTATGAGATGTTATAACGTTAGGTGGGTACTGTTAGCTTCTGTAATCACTATCTCAAACACATTTACGAAGAGATTTTTTAATCATCTACAACTGATTTTTTCACCCGTTCGCCACTAATCACAAATGGACTTAGACGTCATAATAATCTTGAAATTTTTTAAATACTGCGATTCAACAGACTCCAGTCCAGACATTTGGTTGTATTTCAATATAGTTGAAACAATGGTCTGTATCTTGTGAACCCAAAGGTTTATTGTTACGTGTGCCGCCTGTCAGCTCGATAAGGGTGTAATAGACACATTAGCTTGTTTGCGTCGAGGCCCGACAGATAACCGTGTTGGTCCAGCTGGTGTCCGAGGAGTTCGATTGTTCAGAAACCCCTACTTTTTGCGCACAAGTCGAAGAGGGAGTTACACTCTATTGAAGCTAGACAAAGTCACATTTTTAAATATTCACTACCGCTATGCTATCTAAAGATTGTATCATGTATGGGATTGACATAAGTTTCGCTGATCATCGATTTCTTAAATGTCAAAACCATCTACCTATTCTAGTCGAGTCTAAAGGGCAGATGTATGGAAAATGGGACGACAAAGTAATTATCGATTTCTTAAATGTCAAATCAGCCTAGTCTAGTCTAAAGGGCTGGTCAGATAGCGGGCGGGTTATAAATCTCAAGTCTGGGTGTACAATGTGTAACTACATAGAACCACCGTTGTCTCTGATTTGCTATTAATTCTAGATTTCAGTCTATGGGAAAGTCGGAAAAAAACGCGGGTGAAACTGCGGGCGGTTACGGTTATGTTACTCATATTTTGAGGTTCAGGGTAGGGGTAGAATGCGTATTGCGTATTTCCTATCGTGTATTCCGTATTTCCTTGAAACAATAGATAGTCGCTTCACCATTTGTGATAGCTAGGAACAACATTACAAAATGTGATTAGCCTGAGTGCAACTAACGTGTCATTGTTATTATATTAATATTACCAACCAAGTTTTTCAAGTTTCACTAAACAATCTTTTTTTGCACTGGGTACGCAAAAAAAAAAAACGTCATAACGAAACCTATATACAGTGAGTAGTACGTCAAGCTATACAAAACTGCCAAAAATATCTTATTACTTTTACGCATTTCAGTTTAAAATTGATTGAAGGGTACCTAATCACCCTTGTGGAAGCCTAATGCATGCTGTTGTTGACTGTACCTACCTATGAGTATATTAATGTGTTAAAATTCAAATTTATTGTCATCAGCTTTTTGTAAAGCAATTTTCATAACGAAATTAGGAAATTATTCTCTCTAACTCTACACCCTCTAGATCTGCAATTACACAATAAGTATAACCGTGCGTTTTCACTAGTCAATTAACAATGTTGTAAACATTGTCTTGAAACAGAGACTGACAGATAGTGAGAACAAAACTCTGTCAAAAATGTTTATAATTGATGAGTTGATGGCTCAACATTGTCAATGCAGTGGAAACGCACGGTTAGGACATAGAAGTTTCAGAAATTCTGGATTAATTAAAAACAGAAGAATTTATCATAATTTCTAGTTTTCCACCTTAAGAAATAAAACTAGTTTAAAAAACAAACTTGTTTATTTGTAGTAATGTTAAAAAACATGAAAAAACCATAAAAATTTAGGTAATGAAACAGTTTCAAACGTTTAAGTAGTTCAATAATTTGGTCTATTTAACAAAAGAAATGGTTTGATACTTATAAAAGTCATGAAAGAATGTGCTTCACTGATGTTTTAACCTTGCGTGCAATCACCATCTAACAAATAAATTTTTAGAGATTATAATATCTCGCTTAGGTAACATTACGATAGAATCGTCAATGTTGTTCTCACAGCTCTTGGTCATTTCAGTGCCAATCGTGATGCTGTACGGCAATTTTACCCTCAATTTCCCCTCAGCGAACGTCCAAAACCCATCTTTTACTTTAACGAAGTCTGGTAAGATCTGCATTACAGAAGCAACCTTTTCTTCACCACCTGATTTGTAAGCCTGGACGAATAAAACACGGTGTCTCGCTTTCACAGTGATCTCATCTTCCGTGAAGTTCGGGAGGGAGAGGGACAGCTGGTAGTAATCCGATTCGTATGTTTCTGAAGTGAGGACATCTCTTTCGCACACTCTTTGGGCTTTCCTGTTGATGGTGACGAGATCCCAGGATACATCGTGGAAGTCTGCGTCGTTGGGGTGAGTACTGTGGTAGTCGTGGTGTCGATGTTTACAGACCCCGGGGTGACGGTTGCACCAGCCCCTATCCGCCACCGAAACATGAAGCACGACCAAAGCGACCAGTAACCGGTACATGTTTCTTAGCTATCGCGTCTAGCGCTACACTGATATTATATACGTAATTATTATCAGCTCTGACAAAATGATGCATGTTACGAGAAACTTGTTTTGTCTTTAGGGTTCAGCGGCTTGTGATTATTTTTTATAGATATTGAGTTTTGGCCAGTTTTATGTATTCTGTGACAGCGTTGAAATAGAGCTTTGTGATTGGTTCGACCGAAAGATTTGTTAACCCTATACAGAAGTTTTAAACCTAAGATAAGAACGTGGGGCGCATTTTGTAAGATATATCATTAATTATCTTTTGCATGCTCCCCACGTTTTTGGGTTTAACTTCTGTAGAGGGTTATAAATCTTTACGGGTGAAACTTTATTGGCTGGCGACGCCCTTGGTTCATGTGGCCTTTTTCCGACTCAGATCAGCTCAATGACACCATAATATTTTGTCTTCCAGTTTTGACCTATGTTCAAAGTTTCAAGTCTCTATCTCATCGGGAAGATAATATAAAATCATTTGTTAAATACCTATGTGGACTATCAATGAAACAAAATAAAGTTCCTATACAAAATACTTTTATCAGCAACACTGGTAGTAGAGGGAGGAAATACTGTTAATTTTCTAAAATACTGTTTATTATTCTTTTCAGAACTTAAAGATGGTAGGTACATAATAATCACATTTATGTCATTTATCTTTTTTGACAACGCTTGCATGTTTGCGATAGCATAACTAACTTCAAAATACTAATACTGTATGGATTGTAAAACTGTGATAAAGGGTACCTAACCTAACCGATACCTGACAGACAGATCAACAAATTCGAATGAAATTGAGCTGAGCTGATATCTATTTACTTAAGCATTATAGATGATTGATCATTGTCGATACAATGTAATGTAACTATTGATGAAGGACAGTACCTACCAAATAACAAACAAGGTAATGAAACTGAAAAATATTTTTATTTTCATTTACGAAAAGCCAGTAAGTACTGAATACGGAACCTTATTAGGGTAGGGTAGGGTATTCACTTGTTGCATGTATAGTTTGCCTGTCATGCTAATCACAAGCCAGGCGTGGATTGTAGGAACAATATGCGATAATCAACTAAGGTACAGAACCCACCCCACCCAATTTTTTTTATCTTATTAACTTGAGCCAAATGTTTGTTTGTTGTCACTGTAGCTATGGAAAATAAGATCCACGCGACATCCGTGTGAATCGGGCATAAGCTCTTCATGAACGAGGCCGAAGAATTATCTTTGACCTGCCGATAGCCATCGTGGTTAGGACATTATTTACTTAAATTAAATTGTAATTAAAAAATAAAACACACTTGGCCCCTTCAAAGGAACGCGATAACAAAATTGTGGAGATTCTTGGAGGAGGCATAATATGCCCTGTTTTCAGATTCATCTATTCATGGGTGCGTGCTTATACCACGGCAGTGTATTATGGATCATTGGGTGCATCACTAAAGCTATGAAGCTCCAGAGTGTGATGTTTTGTTTCTGAGTGATTCCAAATTCCAATCCATCTTGATAAACAAAATTGGGTAAGTGCTATGAGCTCTTCACAGTAAGCCCACCAATCTTTCAAAAATAGCGGTGATAGCTCTTTATCCCAACCAATTCCTAAGCCACAGCCGTTGGATAAATATTTTTGCTTCGACTATGGTTGGAGCAATCCATCCCATTCCCATAGGATCATACAACTTTGTGATGTCACTAATCACTTTTCTTTTAGTTACTAAAGGCCTATTCAAATCTGAGCTGTATCCACTACATACCGTGGGAAATGAAATGAAATGAAAGTATTTTTATTTAAATGAGCTCATATAATAAGCATTTTTAAATCGTCAAATCTTTTACCCTACCACCCACTATGACGTTTTTTAGCTGACAAGAAAAATGGGCGCAAAAACATGTCAACGTTATCAGATGGAACGATATTTACAAATATGTATATCGTTTCCAGATTTTATAATAACAAAGATTAACAAATAAATACCATTATTTAATTACGTCATTTCTTAATGAATTTCAAATTACTTAATCAAATTACAGAGTTCAAGATAAATTCAAAGTTTACAATCAACATACAATTCAATATGCGTTAAGATAGGTAGCCAGAAGCAGACCCATTCCTACTGGCAGCACTCGTTCACGAGCATGACGCATGAACCAGCCATCGCTTCGCTTAACCATATTTGAGGGAACGTAACGACACGCCTTACACGACACCACCGCAAACATGTTAAGGCATCGAATCGAATCGAATCGAATTGAAAACTAATATTCAATCAAAAGCTTTTCATAGGCCTTTTACAAAACTACTGACTATAGAAAGCAGATGCGGTGATACCCGAGCGATATCCCGCCGGGTGTTTGGTTTAGCATTACCGCATACCAGATGGGAACGCGATAGGTACCGCGCACCCATTGGGATACCGGTGCGGTGCCGGTACGGATACCGGTGCGGTGCCGGTACGGATACCGCTCAGATTTGAATAGGCCTTATTTAGACGTCAAATGTTGTTGATGTATGTAATAAGTACGTTTACTTACAACGAGTACAAATAGTCGTTACTATTGAATATACGTGAGTTTGCGTTGTCAATTTTTTTACTAAAGCTAGGTTTTCCTAGGATGACAGTGCCGTCATATTACGGCCGTAATTTAGTGGCGTAGAACGTTGTCTATGTAAACAATATGGCGCGCCGTATTTGTTTACATAGACAACAGTAGTAGGAAATTGGGCTTTCTGACTCACGGTCTTTCAACATAATTGAAGTTTTAGTTTTCAGTTTATAGTGAATCATTCAACTTTAGAGCGCGCTTGAGAGGCGCCTAGCGGCGCCTCTTGTGCGCGCCCTGAGTTGAATGATTCCCTATAAACTGAAAACTAAAACTTCAATTATGTTGAAAGACCGTGAGTCAGAAAGCCCAATTTCCTACTTTTACGCTTTTACATCCACAGACTGGATTTATGGAGTTCGTTTAGTGTGACAGCTTCACATAAGCATAGGATGAGTATTACTACCTAGCTAGGTTCCTTATTAGTGAACATCAGCAATATTTTTCATAACCTATAGAAAATGAGATATTATTGTTAGTAGGTAAGTAAATAATCCTAACTAGGGAACCTACTATTAGCTCTCAGTTAAAGTGAATAGTAGTACCTATATTCTGAATTAGGCCTTGTTAAGGTCTCAGCTTTCAGTTAGAGTGAATAGTAACAGCTTTAAACTTCTGTGTTCGAAGAGTTTGCAATTCAGAACTTATTAATAATGATTATCTTTTCTCTTCTTATGTTATAAATATAAATAAGTAGGTAGGTCAACTGAAAACTGAGTCATGCGTAATTTAGTTCTGTATTGCATGGGAAAATAAAACAGTAAAGATATAACACACTTAATATTTATTAGGAAAATAATATTAAAAATACTTTTCTTTACATATTTGCTCACTCATTTTATCAATTATTTCACGTGCAGCTTTATATATTTCATCCTTGAAAATATTTTGAACGATATGCTGACAACATATTTCAGCGGTACATTTACAAATCCCCTCACTATTAAATTGCTCCGCATCATAGATTTCTAACTTGATAACTTTTCGCCCCAAGGCAGGAATTTTGATATAAGAATATGTCTCGTTTTCTTTGGTTCGCTTTCTTGAGACGCCTGATCCTTCACCAACTTGTTTTCCATAATTTTCTTGAACTTGATTAGGACGAATAAAATTAAACAGAGACTCGGTATCCTGAAATTAAAAAGAAATAAATAAGCTTGAGAAGTGAATATTAAAAAAGTGAACATTTTATTGCTTCTCGTTATAATTTAGCTTGCTTTCACAATTTATGTAGTTTAAAAAAGTTTTATTAAACTTACCGACATTGTTGTTTGATCTTCAGTTTTGAACAGATAGGCACACGTGCAACCACACTCAACAGTATTTTAAGACTGTAAAAATACGGATGAACTGGTAAATTCCACAATTGTTTCTACAGCATTTTATTATAGCATAAAATACTTACATAGAAACTGTTACTGTGCGCAAATCTGTTAATCAGGAAGCTACCTACTTTGCGGATATTCAAATTGGTATAGCATAGCTACCTACACTTTAAAATAAATTAATAAATAGTACGAGGAAAACCGTATGACAATATTAGTATTACAAAGATATTGATTGTCTTTCTAATATGGAAATTTTGCTGACATGCACCACGCGCTATGAAGTGTGCGCACACACCAACGTGTACCATATCGGGTAAGTTTCTTTCGTCTTACAACGAACCACCACTAATGCACATCCTGAATCTATTTATAGGCCCTAATTTGTATCCCCCCGCCATTTGCTGCAATTTTTAGTGACTGATTTTACTACTAAGTACTTAATTCAAGTTATCGCGTTTTCAAATAACTTCAGTTTTAAAATATAAGTGTTTTAAAAGGAGCAAGAGTATTAATCATGTAAGTATACAATTGAGTTTTACAAAGATGTTCTTTATAAGTGACTAGATTTTCTCCATACATTTTCTGTGATATTTTTAACGTGATTAATATTTTAAAATAATCTTTATAAGGTCGGGCAAACAAGAAGTACAGCAAGCGCACTTGAGTGAGAGTAGCTCATCGAGCGATAGCAGCTCGTCAAGCAGCCGGGAGTCATCCCCCGAGCGCGCGCCCCAACCAGTGCCGGAGCCTGCAGCACATGAGCGGAAGAGGAAGTACACTCACTCACATTCTTCTAATAAAAGGTAACCATAATATATATTACTTATATAATTTTCTATGGTTTCATAAAATATTCCTTTTATGTTTTAAATAGTTATCTTATAGATAGAGGTTTATTTATTGTATGCTATTGACTCAGTTACTTAATTTAAAACTCTCTTATTTATACATCGAATGATATTATTTTAGATATTGAATTATACGTAATTCTTGTATAAGTTTTCATACTTCCTTACTATAAGTAATATTATAAAATTTTAAAAGTGTGTTTGTTGAATGTTGAAAAAACCGGAGCTATGAATTAGTCTAATAATTGCGTGGGTTATAGTTGGAAGGCTGGAGCACTACATATACTACTTTTTAGCTCTGTGTATTCCACGCGCGCGCGATATCGCGGGTGGAAAGCTAGTATATTATAATAAAACTAGTCACTAACCTAAAACATTATTATTCTAGAGCTAAACACGGAGAAAAATCTAAGAAGAGTCAGAAGCATAAGGTGAGGAGTGATGAGCGTGTTGCACAACCAACGGCTGGGACGTCTTCCACCAAGGTCACTGCGAAAGATATTATGGGGACCGATTCGGATGCGGATGAAAATCAAAAAGCCGGTAAAAAAGATGAGCTTGTATCTTATTTGTGTCGTCGCGGATCTAACGGCATTTCCAAACAATTCAATCCAGATATTGGAGGCTTACGTTTTGTAGATCTTAAGCTTTACATGTGTAGTGAAATTGAAAGTATTTCACCTATGAACAGGTGGCGTCATGCTGTAGTAACACTAAAAACTAAAATAGATGACGACAATCCAGCATACCGTTATTTGGTAAAATTTTTAAAAAAAGTAAAAAAGAACTTTAAGGATTGTCCGATCACCTATGTTAGTACACCGAATCAGTAAATAATAAAATAAAATACTTACTGATTTTGTTATTTAAATAATTTCTTTTTGTCATACCGTATAACACATATGAGTTTTTTTTCCCGTCAGTTTTATTATTATAACAAATAGTAGAACAACGGTAAAATAATTATCCATTCTTGTATTATTGCACTGTACTTACTGAATCCTACAGTTTTTGAATACTCACCTATGAAAAGAACTTTAAGGATTGTCCAATCACCTATGTTAGTACACTGATTCAGTAAAATAATAAAATAAAATACTGACTGAATTCTTGAATTATTGCACTGTACTTACTGAATCCTACAGTTTTTGAATACTCACCTATGAAAAGAACTTTAAGGATTATCCAATAACCTATGTTAGTACACTGATTCAGTAAAATAATAAAATAAAATACTGACTGAATTCTTGAATTATTTGCACTGTACTTACTGAATACTTAAGTTTTTTAACACTATGTTGAATTAAGCACTTATAACCATAGTTATAATATAATGTAGTATTCATATAATACCTATTTTTACCCAGTATCATTGTATAAGTAAGCATAGAATAGCTTTATTGTTTAAGATGATTATTAAAATATGAATATTAACGAATATATTTTTATTCTTTCAGACAAATTACCCACCAAAGCAATGAATGAAAAGCTAAATAAAAATAAAATAAAAATAAAGATTTGTACTGAATGTAATATTCAAGTTTTGGAAAGCTCTTACAGATTTCATTTAAGAACTAATTTACATAAAAAGAATTGCTTATTGAAAACTACTTTCAATAACATTTATATTATAGCGTCAGCTTTTCGAGAGAGAATAGTTACTTATAGAGTAAACTCTGATGATAATGTTTGTTCAACTCCTGAGGATTTTTTGCATAAAATTACAGATGATGTGAAAAAACTTATAGTCATGAATTTGTCTAAACATGGTTCCATAAAGCTTAATTTTGAATTGTTTGCTAATTTCAAATTACCTACATCGGATGAAATCCAAATGAAATCATTCAATGCTAAGTATGAGACCATATTTAGAAATACTGATTTATCTGAACTGTATTCAAAAACTCAGAATATATTGATTAATAAACTAAGTGAATTTCAGCATCGTGAGTCAGGCTGGTGTTTTAACTCTGTCAGTCATTTAGAAATAAACGTTAATAAATACTCCCCTCTAAGGGGTGGTAGCTATTTAGAATTACCAAAAGAAATTAGTAGTATTAAAAGTTGTCTAAATGTGAAAAATTATGACAATCATTGTTTTGCATGGAGTATAGTGGCTGCTTTATTTCCTTGTAACAAAAACGTCAATCGAACGAGTTCATATCCGTTTTATTCTTCAGTTTTAAATATCAAAGGAATGAATTTCCCACCATCATACACAGATATTAGATTATTCGAAAAGACTAATCCTTCTATTAGTGTCAGCATTTATGGTTTAGATAATAAGAATCATATCACTGGCCCATTATACATGACAAGTCAGAGAAAAGAAAATCATGTTAACCTATTGTATTTTGAACAGAAATCTAGAGGTCATTATTGTTTAATTAAAGACTTGACAAAACTTACTAGACGACAATTCAGTAAACATCATGGTAAAACATACTTATGCGAAAGCTGTCTTCAGTTTTTTATAACTCAGGAAAAATATAACTCACACACTTGTTCTAAAGTTTTAACAGTATTACCAGGTAAAAATAGTAAATTAGAATTCAAAAATTATGAAAGACAACAGAAAATTAATTTCGTAATTTATGCTGATTTCGAAAGTTTACTATTAAACAAGCATGAAAAAAACAGTTGTAATACCGAAACATATAAATTACATCAACCTTCATGTTTTTCATATTACATTTGTTGTTCACATGATGAAAGTTTAAATAAACTTGTGCTGTATAGAGGTTCAGATTGTGTTGAAGTTTTTATAAAACGTCTAATCGAGGATGTAAAATATATTGAAAGCATACTTAGAAAGAAAAAACCCATGCTACCGATGACTCAATCACAAAAAGATGAGCATCGGAATGCAATTATTTGTCATGTTTGTAAACTACCGCTAGTAAATGATAAAGTTGCTGATCATGACCATATAACTGGTGTATACAGAGGTGCTGCTCATACTAAATGCAACTTATTATATAGAGTGTGTCCCTTTGTGCCAGTAATTTTTCACAATTTAGCAAACTATGATGCTCATTTGTTCATAAAAGAATTAGCTAAATATGAAGGTGATATCAAAGTTATTCCGAAGACTAAAGAAAAGTATTTATCTTTTACAAAATTTTTGAAAAACCCCAATTTTCCTTCAGCAATTCAAATTAAGTTTTTGGACTCATTTCAGTTTCTCAGTTCCAGTTTAGACACTTTAAGTAAAAACTTAGCAGATATAGATTTGAAACATTTACAAAAAATATTTTATTCCAAAGAACAGTTTTATTTACTTCGTCAAAAAGGTGTATATCCCTATGATTACATGGATTCATTTAAACGATTTGAAGAAACTAGTTTACCAGAAAGAGACTACTTTTACAATAGTTTAACCGGTGAGCACATAAATGAAGAGGATTATTCTCGCGCACATAAAATTTGGAAAGTCTTTAACATTAAATCGCTCGGAGAATATACAGACTTATATTTGAAATGTGATGTGTTGCTTCTTTGTGATATTTTCGAAAAGTTTAGAAATAGTAGTCTTAAGTATTATAAACTTGACCCAGTTTATTATGTTACTTCTCCAGGCTTAAGTTGGGATGCCATGCTTTTATATACAGGTGTTAAATTAGACTTGCTAGATGATAAAGATATGTATGAAATGATAGAGAAAGGAATACGCGGTGGCCTAGCTCAGTGCTCGCTTAGACATGCTAAGGCGAATAATAAATACATGCCAAACTATGATGAATCAGTACCATCTAGCTACCTTATTTACTTAGACTGTAATAATCTGTATGGTTATGCTATGATGAAAAAAATGCCTATGTCTGACTTTAGATTTTTATCTGACGATGAAATTCAAAATTTAAACATATCAAGTATTGAAGATGATGCTGAATTTGGATACATCTTAGAAGTTGATCTAGTTTATCCTACTGATTTACATTCAAGTCATAGTGATTTACCATTTGCACCGGAAAAACATATTCCACCGGGTGGCAAAACTAAAAAACTTATTGCAAATTTATATGACAAATTTTATTATGTTATCCATTATGTATATTTAAAAGAGTGTATGAGAAATGGTTTGATGTTAAAAAAAATTCACCGAGTGATCAGTTTTCGACAGCGAAATTTTTTAGCTAAATACATAAATTTAAATACATATTTGCGTCAAAATTCATCTTCCACATTTGATAAAGACTTTTTCAAACTTTTAAATAACGCTATTTTTGGGAAGACAATTGAAAACAGAAGAAAACAGGTAGATGTTAAATTGGTTACAAAATGGAGAGACACTAATAATAAAACTAATAAAATAATTGGAGCAGAAAAACTGATTTCGAGACCCAACTTGAAAAGTATATCCATATTTTCAGATAATTTTGTTGCAATTCAGTTAAAATTAGAAAAGATTATTTTAGATAGACCAATATACATAGGATTTTCAGTACTTGAATATGCTAAACAACACATGTATAATTTTCATTATAATTGCATTAAAAAGAAGTATAACGATAACGTAAAGTTATGTTATACTGACACCGACAGTTTGCTTTATTTAATACATAGTAATGATTTCTATACTGAAATGAAAAGAGATATTGCTTATTATGATACTAGTAACTTTGAAAAGAATAATGTTTACGGTATGCCTGCCTTGAATGCAAAAATACCAGGTCTTTTTAAGGATGAAATGGGTGGTGATATTATTAAACAATTTATTGGTTTGAGGGCAAAACTCTATTGTATTGAAAGTTTAAAAACTCAGATAAAAAAAGCAAAAGGTATATCAAAGTCTGTAACCAAGAAACTGAAACCAAGTCACTATGAAAACACATTGAATAAAAATATAAATATAAGATGTAGTATGAATTTAATTAGATCTTTAAAACATGTATTATATTCACAGAGAGTTAATAAACTGGTGTTAAATAGACAAGACGATAAACGACAAGTTCTTTCAAATCAAATTTATACTTTACCATGGGGGCATTGTGATACTTTATTTTAAATATTAAATTAAGATAGTTGTATTGATTGTCTTTTGTTAAAATTGTATATAATTTTATTATTTTGTAAGGAGTGAAATATAATATATTTCTTATCTTGATTTAAGACTTTTTATTTTTTAATATTTCCTAAACCTATACAAAGACCTAAAAGATTCACTATCTATTTTAAAAGCTGAAAATAAAACATAAGTAGTGGATAATTGGGGTTCCAGATGTTAAAGATTTCGAAACTTTTAGAAACCAATTTATGAGTTCAGATTAAACACAATCTTTAACATAATCTGGATCTTATTTAAGGAAGCTACACATTCTTTCAGCCTTTATACTCATAATGAAGCTCGTCAAGCAAACTCTTTCGTTGGAGGTCGATGATTTGAACATTGATACTAAATTACATAATGCGAGGCATAGCAAGCTTTTACCTAGTACAATACGGTGCATAATTTGTGGTCCTTCAAATTGTGGGAAAACAAATGTTATGATAAGTTTATTATTACATGAAAATGGGTTGAGGTTTCGTAACGTTTATTTATATTCTAAAACAACTTTTCAACCTAAATACAAATTTTTACAAAATGTGTTAAAAAGAGTAGAAGGAGTGAAGTTTTTTGGATTCAATGATCATGATGAAGTTATTAACCCCAGAGATGCTCTCCCGAATTCAATAATTATATTTGATGATGTTGTATGTGATCGACAATCAAATATTCGCAATTATTTTACCATGGGTAGACACAACAATATTGATTGCTTTTATTTGTCACAAACATACTCTAAAATACCAAAACAATTGATACGTGATAACGCTAACTTCTTAATAATCTTCAAACAAGACGATATTAATCTAAAGCATATTTACAATGAGCATGTTAATACTGATATGGTTTGGCATTCTTTTAAAAACATGTGCTCAGAAATTTGGAAAGACCAGCACAATTTTTTAATAATTGATAAAGACAGGCCTATAGCACAAGGAAGATATCGAAAAAAGTTTGACATATTTATAATATTCTGAAAAGTATTAGGCTATCATTATAACACTATGAAAATTACGAGTTATCCGTTATAAAAAGCAGTTGAAACGATAATAATAATATTAGTATCTTTATTTCTATTACAATTGATGGTTGTGTGGTAATAATGGAGGGAAATATTAAACAGCAATTAATTAGGTCAGTTAACTCTATCCAGGCTAAAATAAAACAAATGAAAAATGAAGACGATCAAACTGAATTAACTATGAACAAGTTGTTGAAACCTGTGAGCGTTCCAATTAAAACCTTAGTTGAAAATAGCTGTAATAGTAATAATAAATTTTTTCAACATAACAATATGAAAAAATCTAATTCAGTGCACAGCTTTAGTACAGCAAGTGATGATTTCAAAGATTCAGATTCCAACAATACTGTTATTGGTAAAAAAGATGACGACGATGATGAAGATGAAAGTGAAAACATAAACATACCATACAAAAGCTCTGACGATGAACAAAATATTTTACTTAAGTCATTAGTGAAAGATGATTTGTTAAATATTTATGATAACCTAAATATTCCATGTGGAATAAGAACTCTAAATCAAAATCTATTTATGGGTGACTCAAAAGTAATTTTGTCTAAAATGGGTAATGCCCCAGATTATGACACCAAGTATTTTATTACTATAGATAGTGAACGATGTGAATTAACGCCAGGACTAAAAGAATTGCTGTTATCTAAGAAACCCGATTTAAGTTTAGTTTCTGAAAATGATAAAGTTAAATATAAACATATGCTATCCATTACTAACGCGCATAGAAGGGATTATCATCCTAATGGACAAATCAAGGGTGATAAAAGCGCTAAATATCGTGAAATAATCAAACCATTTTTCAATAACACCGACATAGAAAAGCAAGGCGGAAATTTGCCAAAGTTTAAAACGTATAGATCTAATACTGATTTGGTATACTGGGATGATCCTAATGAGTTGATAGAAAGACTAAAATTACTGATTGCTTCCAAAGAAGCTGGTAATACTAATCATGATAATGAAATTTTATCTATTATTGAGGAATTAAAAGAATATGGAATTATTAAATAATAAAACATGAACTCGATAAAAAAAATATTTAGTATCAAATAAACATTCAATATGAACGTCGACAAATTTGGTCACCATGTACATAAAAACAAAAGAATTAAAAATGATTTGATGGTAGTTGAATGTGCTCTAAAACATTTGAGTGATAACAATTTGGATGCTCAAAATAAAAACATACAAAATGTAAAATTTCCTGTTTACGTAACAGATAGCGCAAACAAGGAATATGTTGATAAAGCTATTGAAGACATCTTTAAAAAGATAGATAATAAAAATACTATAGACAAAGAGTTATTATATAAATCCTTAGAAAAATGTTTAAAAGCCATTCAGTCAACTGATAAGAAGTTGAGTGAGTTAACTATTAAATTAAATAGTTTTGAAAAAAGTATAAATAATAAATCCAAAAAATGAGTAAATCCGATGTGGTTAATGAAATACATAAAAATGTGAGGGTGAATTTTCTACGACGAAGAGTTATTATGAAAGATATTGATGACTTGTGGCAAGCTGATCTAATTGATATGCAAGCTGTCTCTAAAGAAAACAATGGTTATAAATATATTTTGGTAGTAATTGATACATTCTCAAAATATGCATGGGGCTATCCTTTAAAACGAAAAACAAAATACGATGTATGCGAGGCTTTTTCTGATTTATTCAGTAATGGACGTGTCCCGAAAAATTTACAAACTGATCTTGGAACAGAGTTTTATAATGAGGAACTGAAAAAAGTTTTTGCGAAATATAATATCAGACATTATTCCACGTATTCTGTTAAAAAGGCCTCTATTGCAGAAAGACTTATCAGAACATTGAAAATGAAAATGTATAAATTATTTAGTTTAAAAGGTAATTATAAGTGGAATGATGGAACTTTAAATGATGTGATTCGTGAATATAATCACACTTATCATAGAACTATAGGTCTAAAGCCTGTAAATGTAAATAAAAATAATGTTAAGATATTGCATGCTAGGTATGCTAACTTATCTAATAAAATAGTGAAGAGACACAAGTTTAAAGTCGGGGATTTTGTACGAATAAGCAAATACAAAGGAGTATTTGAAAAAGGTTATACACCTAATTGGTCAGCAGAAATATTTAAGATAATTAAATTACAAAATACGTCTCCACCAACATACTTAATAGAAGATGCAAGAAATCGAGCTATTTTAGGGGCATTTTATGAGCAAGAATTATTGAAAGCAAAGCATCCTGATATATACTTAATAGAAAAAGTATTAAAAACAAGGGGGAAAAAGGTATTTGTAAAATGGTTAGGTTTACCTTCGAATGAAAACAGTTGGATTAATAAGTCAAATATAGTTCAATAGTATATTAATATAGGTACATTCTTCCACAAACTAGTTTTATACGAGTTATGGTGGACAGCAGTCTACTAAATTGCTTTATAAATAATTTACCTTTTGAACTTCACTTACCTGGATATAATTATTGTGGTCCTGGAACTATACTACCAAAACGACTAGCTCGAAGAGAAAGGGGTATTAATTTATTAGACGAATACTGTAAAGAACACGATATAGCTTATTACAAATCATCTTCATTAAGTGATCGTCATAAAGCTGATATAAAATTAATGAAAATGGCACGAAAACGTGCTCAAGCTTTAAATGCTGGTCTAGGAGAAAAGGTTGCAGCTCATCTAGTGAATAAAGCTATGTTAGCTAAAGTATGCACAGGCTATGGTTTGAGAAAAAATAAGAAAGAAAATAAAGAAACCCTTAAAAGTGGAGGTGGTGTGAAGAAACATTTAAAAAAAATTGTTTCTCATACAAAAAAACATTTACAAAAACTAAAACCTAAGTGTAAAAAAATGGCTATTGAGCTAGCAATAGCAGCAGCTAAAGAGTCCATGAAAGATTTTTCTGTAAAACTACCTCGAATGATTCCTATGCCAAAAACTGGTGGAGTTCTTCCTCTCATACCTATATTTGCTGGATTGTCTGCGGCTGGAAGCTTAGCCGGTGGAGCAGCAGCAATTACTAAAGCTATTAATGAATTTAAAGCCGCTAAAAAACGTTATTCTGAACTAAAAAGACACAACGAAAAGATGGAAACTTTGTGTATAGGAAAAGGTTTAGAAATTAGACCCCATCATAATGGCTTAGGAATTTTTATTTCTAATAAAAAAAACTAAGTAATCGGCTACCCAATCGAGCTTTGAGCAACATCGATATTATTAAAAATGCTAAAGATATTCCATTCTTTCGCGGTGTTTATATGCGTGATGAATTGCCGGAGTATCCACTTTCAAAAGAATGCGGTATTATTAATCTAGATAGCTCCGAAAATCCAGGTTCTCACTGGGTAGCCTACGCAAAATATCATAAAAGTGTAATGTATTTCGATAGCTATGGTAATTTGAAGCCACCAAAAGAATTTATTTCTTATGTCGGTACTAGTAATATAAAATATAATAATGAGAATATACAACACAATCACCCTTTTAACTGCGGGCATTTATGTCTCCAATTTCTTAGAAATTTTTGGTCTAAAATACTAAATAAATAGATAGTAAAACTTTTAAATTAGTTAGTATTAAATAATGTCTATTACTTTAACCATTACTGGAGACAAGTCCTACTTGGAATCACAATTCCAACCCCCTTTAAATTTATGGGAAAAATGTGAATGTGGATTATTATACTTTTCCGCTTTAAATTCCATACCAAATGTAACTGCTCTTAACAACATATTTACTTATGGTGATGATAATAAGCAGTTAAAAATACCTGTCGGAACTTACGATCTTTACGATATTGCTGAATATCTTGAAACAAATATCACCGATTGTGAAATCAAGATTAAAGCTAACAACAATACGTTAAAGTGTTATTTTTATTGTTCTCAAAGAGTAGACTTCAGCGTAAATAACAGCATTGGACAGTTATTTGGCTTTCAGAACGTAAAGTTAGAAGCAAATAAATGGCATGAATCTGTAAGTCAAGTAAACATTCTGCCTCTATCTGTGATCAGGATAGAATGTGATCTAGTGCAAGGATCGTATAATAACGGCTCGCCCTCACATATTATACATGAATTTGTGCCGGACGTATCACCTGGTCACCGATATATAGAAATACCGAAAAATATTATATATCTACCAGTTAACAAAAACAATATATCATCTCTGAGTGTAAAGATTCTTGATGAACACGGAAACTACATTGATTTCAGAGGAGAAAGTATTCAATTACGTCTTCATTTACGTAGAGCAACATGATAGTCTTTCATAAAGTTCAGAATACGAACACCAAGCGTGTCAATACCCGACATAACGCTAAAGTGTCCACACGTGTTAAACCTGTTAAAAAAATAACGAGAGTCAATAAAAAATTTCTTCAGGCCCTAGGATTTAAAACATGAGTATTCTTGGAATAAGTGATTTACCTCAATACGATAACTCAATTGAAAGCTATGAAATTCATACTTATAATCCTTACAATAATAATTTCAATGAAAATGATGAAATAAGAATTCCAATTCATCAGCAGGATATATACATATTACCATCGGCGAGTGCTATATATATTGAAGGAGATATACAACTCTATGATAAAGACGGTAAACCTATGCAAAAAGCTATTAAGCTCACTAATAACCCGGTTTTATTTCTATTTCAAGATATTAGATATGAGATGAATGGTATTGAAATAGACCGCATTAAAAATGCTGGCATAACCACTTGTATGAAATCGTATATATCAATGAATGAAGGGGAGAGCAAAGTTGCAGCTATATGGGGATGGAATTTGAATGGAACTATTAGGATTAATAATAGTTTCAGTGCAGTTGTGCCCCTTGATAAAATATTAGGATTCGCAGAAGATTATAAGAAAATTATAATTAACTGCAAGCATGAACTTATTTTAAACAGAGGTCATAGTGTATTGAACAGTACCATGTTGACAGATGATGTCAATCACATTAAAATAAATATACAAAAAGTACAGTGGCGAGTTCCACATATTAAAGTTTCGGATTATGAGAAACTATCTTTGCTTAAACTTCTTGACAAAGATAAGCCTATCCAAATTGCTTTTAGAAACTGGGATTTATATGAATATCCTGTATTGCCTAAAACAGTAAAACATTCATGGTCAGTGAAGACTAGTTCACAAATAGAAAAACCTCGTTATGTGATTTTAGGCTTACAAACAAACAGAAAGAATAGTAGAACTCGGGACTGTTCCGAGTTCGATCATTGTAAATTAACAAACGTTACATTATTTTTGAATTCGCAATATTACCCCTACGAATCTATGAATTTGAAGTTTAATGACAATAAATATAGTATATTATACGATATGTATACTAAATTCCGTCACTCTTATTACAACATTTCACCAGACCCGTTGCTCAATCTAGATAATTTTAAAAACAAGGCTCCTTTATTCATCATTGATTGCTCAAGACAAAACGATAATTTGAAAACTGGACCTGTAGATGTGCGAATAGAAATTGAATGTTCTGAATATTTACCAGATGATACAACAGGATATTGTTTAATTATTAACGATCGTCTGTTTGAATACAAGCCTCTGAGTAAAATAGTTCGAAAATTATCATGAAGGTTATTGTAGATATACAGGGTTTTAAAACAGATGATAATAAATTCATTCTAAAAGAAATTGCTATTCTAAACAAACAACAGTTACAAGTTCTTCTTATAAAACCTCCGTATCCTTATTACGAGCTCAGCAAAACAGAGAGGAAACAGGTAAATTGGATTGAGAGAAACAGAGCCGTTTACTGGAAAGAGGGTTTCATACCATATCCCTATCATAAAGAACATATCGTGCGACTGTTGTCAAACAAAATTATTTATACTAAGGGAATAGAAAAAGTGAAGTGGTTAAAAAATGTAACAGAAAATAATAATGTTTATAATTTAGAAGATAAGTTATGTCCTAGTTTACTTAATTTGTATGATAAGTATAAAGAGTCAAACGATGTATTTAGTTGCATGTATCACACTCAGGTGTGTGCATTAAAAAATGTATTTTGTTTAAACAAATGGTGTGAAGATAATAAACTTTTTTAAATAAATTTGTCTCTTTCATTTTATACCTATACCTACCTATCAATACATTTTTATATATGTACTTAATTAGATAATACTACCTTAGAATATTTTCCAAATAATGATGGTGACAATCACTGATAGGTTCTAGCTTGGTAACCTATCTATCAGTAACGGACGTCTCATCCTTTGCATAAATAGAACTACTAACATGAAGCACTCTCCAAAATCTAGTTTGAGTGTTGGGAACCTACCTAAGTATATACATACTTATCCTATGCTTTATGTGAAGCTATCATACCACTCTCTATAAATCCAGTTTGTGGGTGTAAAAGTAGGAAATTGGACTTTCTGACTCACGGTCGTTCAACATAATTAAAGTTTTCGTTTTCAGTCTAAAGTGAATCATTCAACTCAGGGCGTGCTGATGTTCACTAATAAGGAACCTAGCTAGGTAGTAATACTCATCCTATGCTTATGTGAAGCTGTCACACTAAACGAACTCCATAAATCCAGTCTGTGGATGTAAAAGCGTAAAAGTAGGAAATTGGGCTTTCTGACTCACGGTCTTTCAACATAATTGAAGTTTTAGTTTTCAGTTTATAGGGAATCATTCAACTCAGGACGCGCACAAGAGGCGCCGCCAGGCGCCTCTCAAGCGCGCTCTAAAGTTGAATGATTCACTATAAACTGAAAACTAAAACTTCAATTATGTTGAAAGACCGTGAGTCAGAAAGCCCAATTTCCTACTACTGACAACGTTCCACGCCGCTAAATTACGGCCGTAATATGACGGCACCGTCATCTGAAACCCTAGCTTAAGGGCGGCCGTGATTTCGCGTCAACGCGGAACAATCCGACCCGACCCATCCACCCACTGGACTTTTCCGCCGGTTGGTGGACGGATAATTCACAATTACTTCTCTAGTGTGAACCCCGTAATCGATTAATCGACACAAGTGGCCGTTTATTTAATTGAGCTTGATTTATACTGCTCCAAAGGAATAATAGCCTTATAATTTAATATACATTTTAGCATTCGTTCCTCTGATAAAAAGAGTTTTAAAAGGGAATTAATTAATTGGGTGACAGGAAATAATTAAAGGCGACTGATAATGGGGTACTTAATTACTAAACCGGGCAGCAGTTTATTGTTAGGGCGACAAAATAAATAAACGGGCGACTAGAACTGCATAACAAAAATACTTAAAACGGCTACATATGGGTGACAAATAATTTATGTTAGCAGTGAAAACACTAAATGGGTGACAAAAATACTGAGGGGGCAACTACTATACCAAGTACGTAACTATAAGTATAACTGGTTTAAGTTTTCACTTCTCAAGCTTACGCGCTCACTAGACATGAAATAAAACACTTTTAACGGATAAAATCAAACCAAATACCAACTAATTACCAAAGTACTTTCAATAAAACCGCGCTAGTATCCGTTAAAAGTGTTTTATTTCATGGTTTAAGTTTCCCAAAACTGTATTTTTAACGCATTTTTATTATTAGGATAATAGTCCCCTTTTTTAATAAAATATATGCGAAATTTTAAATGTTTTGTGTGCCCTAAGGTTGTCGCCCAAATAGTAATTTGGTCGTCCGTTCTGATTAACTAGTTACTCAATTTGTATTTTAAAGTCACCCATTTTCAATATCTGCAGTCGCCCTCGGTCCGTCGCCTTTTTAGTATTTCAGTACGCTATATTTAGTATTTTTGATACCCAAAATGGGAATTTATTGTTACCCGATTAAATACTACCCGTTTTAAAAGACAAACAGATGGAAACCCAAATGATCCTGTTATTAATTTGGGGTCTTCAAGAACCTTTATTATTGTAGGAGGATAACCTGGGTACGTGTAGGTATAGGGTGTCTAATAAAGGTTACTAAGAAGCGATTTAGAAGTAATTACAAACAAGCACTCTTAATAGTCGAACAGTTTCTGAATAAAGTAAGAAAACTTGTTGCAAAAAAGTTAATTGTATTGTAACCTAAGTTATAAAAATATGTTAAAATAGGCATTACCATTTTCAAACAATCACAATGAGATAGGTAGTCG
Organism: Agriphila straminella; assembly: GCA_950108535.1. Lineage (NCBI taxonomy): Eukaryota > Metazoa > Arthropoda > Insecta > Lepidoptera > Crambidae > Agriphila > Agriphila straminella. The sequence continues at coordinate 2,314,871 of OX467306.1, read as the reverse complement.
AGAAAAACAGCAATAAAACTAGAGCGCTAATGATCTTTCAGTGCCGAAAACGAAATCTATTTCATCTTCCATCTGAACTGTTATGATGTTGTCGTTGACATTAGTACTGCAGCTGTCAGTTGAACCGATTTGATTCTTGATTGTAATTGTAAGTTTTGCGTCTGATAGTGTGTAACTAGCTTGCTTCGTGTCCACAAAGGAAGGCAGCACTCTGATCTCCGAATACTTCTTACCCGGCTTGTTTGCTTTGATGTACAGTACTTTATGCCTGATCTTCACTTCAACTTCGTTTGCTTGGAAGTTGTCCAAGGGAACTTCGAGCTTGTAGCTGTCTGCATCGATTACCTCCTTACTACCACCGTTTGAGTTTTGGGTGCAATAGTTCTGTACCTTTCTGTCGAGTGCTATGACTTCACTGCTTAATTCCTCGAAGAGTGTGTTGTGGTACACCTTCGTATGTCCGAATTTTCCGTGGTCGTGTTCATGGCGGAAGGGACAGTTGCCGCGCGCGGTCACGGCGCAGAATAATGCAAACAGGTACAGTAATCGACACATCATTTTGCGTTTACAGCTGCGTTCCTACTAGTCGACTAATAAAGTGAGACGTTGTTATATTTAAATAAGTATTAATAATAAGGGTTCATTCTTGATAACCTCGTCGCTTGATTGTACGTGTGGGTTTTATTAAAGTCAAGGTTTATCTTAGCAGAGATAGTAAAATGTGGTATTTTCTTTCTTATTTTAAAACTATAAGTATTTAAGTTGACAGATTAAAAAGTCTACCTTTGGCTTCATAGTTTCCCAGCCACAATTTTTTATAGCTTTTTCTCTACACGTAATAAGTTAGATAAAATATAAAATGTCACACGAGAGTTAGTATATAGGCTATTTAATTTTCATAAAACAAAGTATTTCCTTGAAAGATAATCTTATTCAACATTTACCCTCCATGAAATCAAAATGATTAATTGCAGCCAATCTGTAATTTGGTATTTTTTTAATTCTACTTGAGCCTTTTTATTTATAAGTCATAATTTTATTTGACTACACAACAAACCATCTTAAAAAAGCAGCGTTAACTATGGTGTTTTGTTGTGTTGTTAAGAATAAATTGCTTCGTCCCAAGAAAGAACAAGAAGCCTACATTTTGTTGACGTCCAAGAGCTAGAGTAGTAAAGAGCGCTCGACGCCAGCCGATGGATTTTAAAAATAGTGCTCCTGGAATTCTTAAATTATTTTTTTCAAACAACTCTGCCCCCCTAGCATGGGTTCCCTAACATGGCATATAACGATTTATCACGTTCAACTGTCAAAAGAAATGCCATTGGAATTTTGACAGTTGAGTGTCGTTAACTTACACCTATATCACGCCATATAATATCGCGATTCGGTGTTTATGCCACAGTACATATTTATATACGTACTGTGTTTATGCTATGAGGCTTCGAGCAACGCCGGCTTTGTCTGTAGAAGCCAGTACTCTAAGCTATGAGGGGCTGTAACTCTAAAAACCATATTTAAATTTGATATTTTTGCATTCACATAATGCTATTTTTATACAATACTAAATGATATAAGTACAAGATTTAGTATTGTATAAAAAATAGCAGTGTGAATACAAAAATCTTAAATTTAAAAATTATATAGCTATTTCATCTTTATCTATTGTCAAAATATCTGGAAAAATATGTCAAAATTTCAATTGAATGTCGAGGTAATTCACATTGGTGAAATAACGCTGGCTTACAGCGTAAGAGTTGGATATTGTCACTACCTAGTGACTCGGTAGCTCAGTGGTATTTTTTCTTGTATATATATCATTTAGTATTCTAAAAACTATGTTCACGCTAGTAGGTAGATACTGCTTAAACTTTAAGAAACTACTAATCCGTAAACGAAGGATTCATCATACGATTATTAATGTAGTCAGAGCAAAGGGTAGAATTAAAACCACTCTGGATTTCATAGACTGTCTGCTGTCATATATACTATATCTATGGCTGTCATGGAATCATGGAATGGATGGATAGCTGCAACCAATCTTTCAGGGCCATAGATATAGTATAGGGCCCTATTTCACCAAGTCGACATATGTCAGTGACATAATGTCAGGGTATTTTGTGAAACAGGGATATTTTTTACAAGTCAACATATTTGTAGATTTGTCAGTGATTCTTGACATGAGATCGCAGCTGAGTCAAGTTTGACAAATTGTCGACTTGTAATAATTATCCACTATTTTATAACATAATATTGTCCCTTATTAAAGTAAAAAAGACTGCAAAAATTGCCGACATATGTCACTGACAAATGTCAATTTGGTGAAATAGGGGCCTGGTGTTTCCGCGCGGTGCGCCGCTGGATGCAGGCAGCACAGGACCGATCGTCGTGGAGATCCTTGGGGGAGGCCTATACACAGCAGTCTGTAGGTGTCTTGCGGCTGATATGATGATGATGATGATAACGTAGTCTCTAGCTCCTGGCTTAGGAAGGCAAGTAATAATATCTTAGTGAGTCCGAATTGTCTTGAAATTTCTATTTAATTGGTTTTCGTTGTATAACGGCGCATTATAATGCAGATAAGAATATTATTTCTTGCTTCTTAGCCATGTTTATATGTAAAGCTATTTTTGTAATTTTTTATCTTACTAAGTAACGATAAAAAAACATTTTTTAAGTTCATAAAGTAACCTTTAAAAAGAAGTCATCACTTTGCAATTAAAATGCAAACAGGGGTGGAATTGCGTAAGGTAATCGTATTCATTTGGCAGTTCATATCGTATTCCATCGGCTGCAATTTGTATGGGATGACATATATTATGATACAATATGACCTGTCAAATGAATACGATTGACTTTACGTAAACACCTAGCTGATTCTCAAAAGTGGTCTCTTAAAGTAAAACAATCATTTTTTATCGTAGGTTATCAGACAACCAATTTGCGCAAATGCTGTAAGTAATATTTCTTTTTGTAAACCTGTTAAAAATTACTGTTGTTAGAATGAGAAAAAAAATAGCTTTATTTGAGTCCTTTACCTACATTATGATCATGTTTTTTTTTTTATGCTACTACCTCTGACTCTAGGTCAAAGCCTGTTTTTTCTATATTGTTTTTACACTTCCATACCAGTTCTCGCTTTTATGCCTCTCGTACATCCATACCGCATACTACTCATTCATTCATCACCTTTCTTACTAGGTACTGCAGTTGGGGTTACTGCCTAATTCTGTCTAACCTGTGTACTTTTCAATTCTCTTACTAGGGGTTCTGAGTGAACTTATGAAATGAAATTATGATCATGTTATAACGTAGTCTCTAGCTCCTGGCCTAGAAAGGCATGTAATAATATCTTAGTGAGTCCGAATTGTCTTGCATTGTTGCCGGCACAATGAGAGTGGATTCGCCGCTGGCCTTGATATATTATATTATTTGTTTTTCATAACGAATTCCAAATTACCCTAGCAAGAATCAACTATTGTGGGTGGATACTTATTGTAAAAATAATGTAACATCTCGATTTCAATTCTAATTTTAATTGTTAGACAGAAATATTGAACATTTAAGTATATTTAATTGTAAATTATTTATATAGTTAAGTATATTCACAACGTATAATTTCTGTATAAGTCTCATCCTTTAGTTACTTATCCTCTTTTCACATCTTTTTAACATTTAACTTATCCTTTATTGTTTGAAAATACAATGTTATATAGCTGTCCAAATTCTGGTACCGAAATTATAGATTCATTGATGGGGCCACTGCACAAATTTTCTTGTTTTTTTATCACTGGAAACTCTATACTGAGCAAATTGTTTGTATAAATCCACATTCCGTCACTCGTGTCCACAAAACAGGGTAACACTCTGAGCTCCATGTGTTGCTTCGGAGGATTGTTGTTTTCAGCAAGAAGATACAGCACTCGATGTTTAACCTTGACTTCGATATTTTCTTCTATGTAATCATCTAACGGTATTTGCAACGTGTATTGGTCCGATCCAATTTCCTCCTCAGTGCTGTTACTGCAAAAATAGTTAAGATCGGCTTGGATTTCTTGAGTGTCGCAGTAAATGTCTTCGAATGGGTCTGGAGCTGCAGTTGTGATTGTGACACGTTCAGTTGTAGACGGTTCGGTGGAGATTGACACCGTTGTTGGTGATTCGGTAGTAGTTGTACTTGATGGTAGCACAGTAGATGGGTTCACAATGGGTGGAAAAGTTACTGTGATAGGAGTAATTGGAATAGCAGTGGTTGACTGAGTGGATGTTGGCGGAAGAGGCGGGATTGGCGAGCTTGGTGGCACTGGTGAGCTTGACGGCAGTGGTGTGATTGGTGGCAGTGGTGTGATTGGTGGCAGTGGTGTGATTGGTGGCAGTGGGACTGGTGTCATTGGTGTGATTGTCGGCAGTGGTGGGAAAAGTGGCATCGGTGGGATTGGTGGCATTGGTGGGATTGGTGGCAGTGGTTGGATCGGATGTAGAGACGGAGTTGGGAACAGTGGTGGGCTTGGTGGCAGGAATGGACTTGGGGGCAGTGATGGGCCTGGTAACCATGGATGGCTTGGGGGTACTGGCATGATTGGGGGTAGTATTGGCGTTGGGATCAGTGGCTGAGGTGGGATTGGTAACAGTGGTGGGCTTGGGGGCAGTAACGGGATTGGAAATGGTGGGTTTGGAGACAATGGCTTTGGGGGAATTAGTGGAAAAGGGATAGTTGCAGTGTGAGGATGACAATGAGGGTAGTGATGGAACGATGGGAGGTGGGGATGCATTCGATGAAATTCAGCGCTGTGTTGAAAAGGTGGACAAGGGTGAACTGTTGGGATGACAGGAGTGGCTGGTGGATGAGGGTACTGTGGTGGGTGAGAAAATTGAGGGTAGTGGAATTCCATTGTATGTCGAAACGGCGGTGGGCCGTTATAAGGATGGGAGTGTATAGGATGATTAAAGCCATGGGGGGGATGATGCCCAGGAATATGATGGGGGTGAGGCCAATGACGTCTGTAATTATGGTAATGGTGATGATTAGGATTATGATGATCGTGATGGAAATGTCCAAGTGCAAGGCCTAAACCAAACAATAATACGTAACAAAGCGGAGTCGAGTACATTGCGATAGTGTTTAACGAATGAGCGAGGTAATACAAATGATTTACTTGCGAATAGTGTCTGGGTTTTATTGCATCAATATCAGCAAAACTGATTTAATTAGGTATGAAGTGTAAACATTTGTCGGAGGAGGGAGAGGCGAGAGATAAAATGTTGCGTACTACATTATTTAAGATTATAATAATTAATAGGTATACTTTCAATAAATTCATCTGGTTTACTTCCAAACATAACAGTTAAATGATGAATTACAATCGTATACAATCTCATACAATACAATACAACAATCATTTATTTTGTCAAATATGAGTACCTATATACCTACATCAAAATGTAGTCTTATTATATTAGTAGGGTTTATTATTGTCCTTACATGTTTGGCATTGTAGGAGCATACAAAATTTCAATGTCAATTAATTTAATTATTTTCTATACTTAAATATCAACAAATAAAAATTTAAATAAATTAAAATGATAATAGGGATATTAATTTCATTTCTATTGTTAACTATGACTTGCATTCACAAAGCTATTTTTATCAGCAAATTATAAAATACCTACTAGTTGAACCCACGATCAAATTATCAATTAAGAAATCTGTAGCAAAATCATACTTATTAAGGCGAGGCCAGTTCACGATCTGATGAAAAGATTGATTTTTGAACTTCCAATGTGAAGAACTGATGTAGAATTCTGCTTCACAAACATTACTGTAGACTGAAATGAAACAAAGAAACACAATAACCGAACAGAATATTGAAAAATGGCATGGTAACTCAGTAAAAAAATCCTGAATAACACCATAAAAACTTATAAAAATAAATTTCCAATCGTCAGTTTTCGTAATTTTCAACGATAGTGATATGATTTTTTATGCAAAAAGGATAGCTTTTTTATCGATCTAACACAATAACCTAGTACATTTTTAATAAATGATCCAGTATTTCAGAAATCAATAAAAATGTACCAAATTTCGTCAAATATCTGGCGAAGCGTCAATTAAAGCTATGCAATATTCAACCTTATTCTAAAGACATAGTGAAAGACTAAATTTCGTGAACTGCCTCGCCTTAAGTCATACCGCCCCGTGACTTTGTCTGCGTAGAATTTTTTTTGCTATCCCTGACTGAAAGGCGTAACAAACAAACAAATGGACATTCGGATTTATAATATTAGTAAGGATTTGGTTCTAGTTTTTTTCTAGTTATCTATCTCATTTTAAAATTAAAAATGAGATAGGCATAAAAAATTAAAAACAAAGAAAACCGACTTCAAAAAACCTGCCTCTAAAAAGCAAGAAATAATATTCAAATAATTAGATACGCATTATCATTGTTATAATAACGTCTATTGAAGTTTTTTTATTCTAAAAGCCCGACTTCAATAGCGTTATTATATTATAACAATGATAATGCGTATCTAATGATTTGAATATTATTTCTTGCTTTTTAGAGGCAGGTTTTTTGAAGTCGTTTTTTTTTGTTTTTTAAACAATTTTTTATTTTTAGTGTAAGTACCTTCTGTATTAGGTATTGTAGGTGTATTTATTTAGGTAGACAAATCAGCTCAGCTAAACGTGAGATAATCGCGGAAAAACATACAGGTCAAACTGAGAACCTAGTTTTTTTTAAAGTCGGTTAAAAAGACTACACTAAAGGTATCACTTTTCCAACACAAAAAAATCATCTTATTCGGTTCATAAACAACAAAGTCGTCAAGGTAGTTGATGCAAAATCATAGTATTTTCAGGATCTCAAAAACTACTGAACCGATTTGAAAATAATAATAATGGGATCATCTCGCAAGAATACTCAATTGAATAAAAAAAAGAATCATCAAAATCGGTCCATAAATGTCGAAGATACTCGCGAACAACGATAAAAAAATAGAGAACCTCCTCCTTTTGTTGAAGTCGGTTAAAAATGGAAATTATTCAAATAAACTTAGAAATAAGGTGTTTTTGAATTGTCTATATTTTCCTTCGTTAAACTCAACTCAATAGATCAATAATAGTCGTGACACGGATGGACAATAAACCAAAGCTGTTATTTCCGAACAGTCGTCGGGGTGATACAGATTTACTGATATACATACGGTGTCATGTTAATGTTCGATTTTAGTGTCAACATGTAGAGCAGGTTTTCCCAAATTACGTTGAGATAAACTCCAGTGCATAATTTATAACTTAAGTTAATTGGTTATTACTTATAAGTCCTTATGATAATTTTTAATAAGTGATTTAATTATTGCATTTATTCATGCAATAACTTAAATTACAGTCTATTAAAAGCCTTTAAACCGCTTTGTTGTCAACCACAGACCATACAACTACCACTGAATTACATTGACGACCTGAGTGGCGCAGTGGTCAACATGCCGCGGGCTGATTATACCGGTCTCGTTTGACAGATGAATGTGATACATTGCTTCTTCTTTTTGGGGTAAAAAAAACAAACCAAAGAAAAGTAGCAATGTATGTCAAATTAAACCGGTCGCTAAATAGTTTATATTTAGATAATCAGCCTGCGGGTCCACCACGCAAGATGTCGCGGGTTCGATTCCCGGGATAAAAATTTAAATGATGATTTTTTTATTTCTTCGACGAGTCTGGGTGTTACTATGAATAATAGGTAATACCTTTATTTAAAAAGTTCATAAGTATATAACGTAGTGATTATTTCCTCTGTGAGTATATCAGTAATTATTGTCTAGCCCATATTACAGGTTTGCTTACTTTGAGGCTAGATGGCACTGTGTGAAATTGCCCAAGCATCTATTATTATTATTACATACAAATATAATAATAGGAATGTCTGTCATTTCTGTTTTGTTCGCGTCTGAAGCTTCCATTTGAACGACTACGCCTGGGTCGTTTTTGCATTATCAAGGGATATAAAACTGCGTAGCGCGAAGAAATGTGGACGCGCAAGGCGAAGGTGAAATTTAATGAAAGTCTTTAAGAATGGTAATTTTCCACACTCATTATCATTCATTAATTCTGCGAAAAAGAAGCTATTCCAATAATATAATAATGTTGAGTTTATAGGCTGTAGCTGTAAATGTCAAATGAAGATAGTCAATCAAAGGCTCCTCAAATGTTTATTTTCAACACTCGATTAGTGTAATGACAACATTAAATAAATATCAACTTTTGAAAACGCACAAGTTCTTTCCTTCTTTCCGAAAGAAATAAAGTTAGGTAAATATCTCTGGATTAAATCATCTAAACAAAATAGATGATGTAATCCAAAATATGATATTAAACTTTAAAGTCTTTCGGAGAGAACTTGTCCATTTTTAAAAGTATTGTTATTTTTTGCCATTGTTGTTTGTTGATTATAAACTGCCGTATCCATGTCCTCGCATCTCTTTGTACAACTACTCAGTATGCAACTGTTCCAGTGAGCTGAGATGGAAGATTGGAGCAATATGTCCCGGTGATCACATCTGCGAACGGCACGGTGCGATAGATGAGCTTAGTGAAACAATTTGCGATCAGAAGGTTATGTACTGCTCTTAGAATAATTGTGTATAGAATGTGATGAATGATTTAGGCAGGTCAAAATTAATAATTTTTGATAAGTCACCCACTATCGAAAAAAGGTTTTCTGATTTCCGCGTGGGTATACCTTTTACTTCCACGTTGTTTAGTCTAGACCATTGCTCCCTTGCGGCTGATTCGTTTTTTAGCCCAGCTAGCTCCTGTGATGTGGACTCCAAACTGTTTTTCAGTACCTGGATTTCAGAAACTTGTTGTTCGACTGCTTGAAGTTGGCTCTGGACATCTTTAATGTTTGCGCTATTAAACTCGCTAGAAGCCTTGAGATCATTGATGTCATTTTTCATAATCTTTACATCTTCTAATAGCTTGGGTAGGCCTCCTAGTTGGTGTTTTATGTCACGAATGTGTGTATGTGTTGCACTAAACCGGACACGCACACGTCGCACACGTATACTTACAACTCCGTAGTATACGGCGTTGAAAATACGGGTTTAAAGCCATATTTGGCTCCGAAAAAAGTGCTTCAAAATGGGCGCGCGGACTTACCTTCGTTCGTAATTATTCTAAGGTACTGCTAGTTGAATGACGATTGAGCACCTGCCTTTTAGCGGTCTACTTTGGGCGGTAAATGCGTCACTGAAAACCTGAAATATTTAACTAGGTAATTGGGTGACAGGGTCAATCACGCGGGAAGAAACTGAAATCTACTAACTGGCCCATTCAATTTGATCTGCGAACGAAATGTAATAAAACCAAGAAGACTCAAGATTTGGCTTTGTCTTTATATTTAACAAAATTAAGAAACCAACACTCAAGAACTGGCTGTATGGCTTTGACCTTCACCTGTCCAAAAGGATGAATACAACAACTACTACTATAACTTTCTGTCAACAGCTTATTTTATTGTTTTTAACAACAATTACCGTTTATATTTTTAATAGGAACAGTAAATAAATAAGTCTTTATCTTTTCGTTGATCATTAACATATTGTGCTTTGTTGTTGGTGTCTTGCATATCACGATAATAAAATAATGTTTCTTTGAGTTTTCCAGTTGCAGTTAAGTATAAGTAGGTACCAACATATTTGTAAGAACTGTACCCTTAGCACGAACAGCTATCGAAAAAAATAACGCGCGTAAAACTACTCGATAGACAATTCTCTATGGAAAATTTCATTTCGCTTATCGGCGATAGATGGCGCTGTACAAATTTCCAATACAAAATTTATCTATCGAATGATTTTACGCTCGTTATTTTTTTCGATAGTTGTTCGTGCTACGGGTACTGAACTGAATTCGATAACATTTTGAAATACCTCCTAATATTTTTTAAACAGTGTTGTTATTCTGTTTGTTGATTTCCCCTGACAAATCCATTGCGATTACGCATCTATAAAATAATACCATTCACCATTTCATTATTATGGAGATTCTAATATATTACTTACATTGATTTGAGCGTGATTTCTGATGGCATGATTCTTCCATTTGCAAAAATAAAAAAGAAAAGAAAAATAAGTAAAGCATTTCTAATGTAGGTTCCACTTATTACATAGATCCAACACACTGTTAGTCAATGTTTAATATTGAATCTCATAAAAAGTTGACCAAAATATAGATTTTTCTTGAAAAACTTTAATAATAATCTTAATCTCGTTATTATTACAGTTCCATCGCCGAAAGTCAGTGTTAGTGGAATATTGTTAGTTAAATTATTTTCGGTCTAGCCCTTAAGTATCCTCTTGGCTGTTATTCGGTCTGGTACCTTCGATAAAGGTTCATCCGATCGTCGACCTTAAAATTACGTTGTTAAGTTCCAATTTACTGATATTGAGGTCCCGCTTAAGTGAAACTCTGTTTAATCCGAACCTGCGGTATATGTACTTTAGCATCTTAAATTTTGCTAAAGGAATTAGTGTTTTATATTGTAATCCTGAAACCTTGGAAAATACATTTAATCTTAAATTCTCATGTTTATAAATTAGCTGAATTTGCTAAGGATAAAATTTAATTTTGAAATGTTTTGGAAATAGTATTATGTTCAACATTTTGAATAGATGCTTGTGTTGTGTTGATGCATTTTGATATTAGCTTAGTGTGCGTCTGTAGTAGCACCATCTTGACTTACCCCCTTACTAATAAAGATTGTATAGCAGATGTATAGTTATACAATGGTTACTCTCTGTCAAACTATTTGAGTTTGACATTGAAAAGAAAGTGACAAAACACTATGTAACTATACATCTGCTATACAATCTTTATTAGTAAGGGGGTAAACCTTAACTTTAACAGATACAAACTTATCTGAGCCAGTGGTCAAAAGTGGAACTAAGGTATTATTACATATTGTTACCTAGGTTACGCCATAGACTACAGAGACGCCGTCATCGAGTCAAATATGTTTGTATCTGATATAGTTATGATTACGTCAAGATGGTGCAACTCAGCAACTCAACAAAAAAAATCAGTTGGACAAATAGTTGAATATTGAAAGTCTGTAAAGTAAACTATAATAAAATAAAAGGGTTGGCCTACTCGAAGGTGTAATATTATTTGCAGTACCTATGTCAAAATTGGTAAGCAAACTCCTGCAGAATGTTATATGAACAAAAACACCTTGTCTCCACTATTAAAGGGCTCCAGGTTCCTGTTTACCGCCAACGCTGATAGGCTAACCCTAAACTCAACCGTCGGTTCGTTACTGACGAGATAATGACGTGTTTGCGAGTTGGGGTCGTGTGGACCGCGCGTTGATAATGCCGCTCTTGAAACTCTATTAAATTGTCTGTTTGCGGTCTTCCATACTAATAGTGTTGGACTGTCACGTCTTGATAATGGGGAGGGTTAAGTCGTATACTAAATAGAGGTGCGACTAAGACGTATTAAAATATTAAGGGAACTTAGCGTGGGCTTAGTAGTACTTAGTCATTAGGGTTTCTGTTCCTAGAGATAGACTATATTTTGATGTTTACCGCCACTTAAGCATTTGGTCCTTCACCGAGTAAAATATTAAATTTAACGAGCTTCAGTCCCTTCATACTGTTTAGCACTAATAATAATAATAATTAATCCTTTAGGAAAACGTATTTACTTTACTGATTTATGACCGAACTTAATGGTAGGTCAGATGACAAGAATACTAAATTTCCTTGGGATATATTCTACATTTATAATCCATACTTATACTTAATTTAGGTACTTTATTACTTTATATCCATACTCATATTATAAATGCGAAAGTAACTCTGTCTGTCTGCGCCTAAACTATTGAACCGATTTTGATGAAATTTGGTACAGATATAGATTAGAGCTTGGGAAAGGACATAGGCTACCTTTTTAACCGACTTCAAAAAGTAGAAGGTTCTCTGTTCGTCTGTATGTTTTATTTTGTGTATGTTTGCCGATTACTCAGAGAAGGCTGAACCAATTGGAATGATTCAAACGTTACATCAGGTTAACTCCCAAGTTGGTCCCTTTTTTAGGGTTCCGTAGCCTAAATGGCAAAAAACGGTACCCTTATATAGATTCGTCATGTCTGTCTGTCTGTTTAAAATTTGGAAATCGTTTCAGTAGTTTTCAAGTAATCCTAAAAAAAAACTACTATGATTTTTGTATGAAATGTGTGAACTACCTTGATAATAATATCATACATCAAAGAAGGTATACGACCATACTATGGTCGTATACCTTCTTTGTTTATGAACCGATTTAGATGATTATATTTTTTGTTGGAAAAGGGATACCTTAATCAAAATGGGAAGTGCCTAACTATTCCACTTTCATTTGACAGATGGTGTGACACATTGCTGCATTTCTTTGGTAAGTTTTTATTTGAGCCAAAAAGAAGCATCAACGTATCACATCCTGAAAGCGATTGTGATAGATTTTGAAATTAGACAATTAGCCCCCTGATCAAAGTATTATTAATAACCTCAACAAAGTTCTACCTTAAAGAAGTAAACTTCCTTAAACTCAAGTTGTGGCAATGGGGTTGGTAAACTTTTTCGAAGAGAATTGTTTTATATTTTTTTTTGATAGCACAAGTTTGAAGAATAAAGAAAATAATATTATGATTTTTTTATTTTACCTTGTTAACTAAATATATTTTTTTATATTATTATCGCGATAAAATATCAAACATACGGCTGAACACGAAGTTCCTTTGCATTTACTGATTTAAAAATCTGATTGACAGATTTGACAGACAGTGACAAAGAGTAATCATACTTTTGTTTTTTTTGTTTTGAGCAACAACATAGAAAGTCTTTGGAGCAAAGGCATAACCTACGCATACAGCCGTTGTAGTGATTTATTGTACTATGCTGTAAATTAAAAATTTAAATTTTTATTTAAATTAAAATGAAGCATTATATAATTCCGCAATTTGTTATTCCTGACTCCAAAGCCAAAAGCTACCAGAAAATATATAATTCACAACAGTTTTGGAAAAGTTTACCAACCCCATTGATCATTTGCAATGATATTTACGAGGTATACTAAAATTATTTATAGAAAAGCAAATAAAAGCATATTTTTACGAAATGGATAAATAATACAACATTTTAGACACCATTCCCTACAACTATGCCAAAAATCGCTCATACACGAATTATTTTCCATAATTTTCCGTCGTTTGGCGGACTATTAAATCTGGCTATTCATAAGGAGTTGGCGGTAACAAGGCAACAAAGTTTGTTTCATAATGCGGTTATACCACTTCGAACTTTCTCAAACAAAAACTTGTTTTAAGAAAAGTTTTATGTAAATAACATAAACCCCTATTTCCTTTGAGATTAGTCTGGATGGGTTTTCCATCGCTACGTGAATGATATTTGTGGTTTTTTATTCAGAACATACACTAATGGAATATGCATGCTTGAATGTGGGTTGTGCGTAGGGTTCCCACTTCCCAGCCATACTGTTAAAAACAGTATTGTACGTTATTCACTTGTTTACTTTTTACTGTTGAACAAAAAAAGTATACAAAATACTGTTATCAGCATCACTAGTTAATTATTTTCCTTCTCAGACCTAAATATAGAAAGAAACAAATATATTTACTTTATTTCTTGTAAAAAAAGAAGTTGGTAACCCTAGTTGTGCAGTGTGCCTGCTCATAAAATTTTAATAATGTGATAACGATATGAAATTCTGGGTTGAATGTATTCATCACCCAAGAGACTGCTAAAAAAGGTGTTTCTTTTATGACCAGTAGTACACCTAGCTGATGAAAGACCTTTCCAGATATTAATCTGCAGGAATGTTGAAGCATAAAATAAAGACAATCTATACGTATTATATGAAATTCAAAATCCTGACTGATGTATCAACGCACAGTTTAAACCGCTGGAACTAGAGACTTGAAATTTTGCATATATGTAGATACCTTGTACAGTGTAGGCATCCAATAAGGAAGGTTTTTAAGAAATTCCTTCCCTAAGGGGGGTAAAATAGGGGAAGAAAATTTGTATGAAAGTCCGACCGTTTGGTGACTTTCAACCTTAATAGAGACTTTTATTTTTCCTTAAGGCTTGAAGATGAAATCAAAAGATCACAGCATTCGGATCACGCCCTGCCCATAGATGTTATCCATACAAGCTCAGCGATCCTTGTATGCCAGGGCAAATGGAACACATTTATGACACAAAGTTTTCAGAAAAAAAAACAAAATACGAAGCACTTCCACTTTCCAATTTATCTTTTTTCGTCCTTGTCTTGATGGGGAGACTTTTTTGTATAATCAAGAGGGTGACACGGTTTGGGTAAAAGAGCTATTACGGAATAAAGTTTGTTTTTATTTATTTTCTTTCGTAAGGACCACGAAAATTGAATTAGGTTGTTTTCGCTATGTGCAAGCTATAAGAAGAGGAAAGAACCTTACTGTCATAAACATAAACTGATCGCCGCGCTGTGTTAGTTCAATTGAAAATTTTATAAAATATTACACCACATTTTTACCAAACTTAGTTATGTAAAAGATACCTAACTATTTTGTATTTTTATAATAAATGCAATCATCTCTGTGTCTGATGTTTATAAAACAATACAAATAGTACCACCACAAGGGGGGGACTCAATTCGATTGGTGCCATTAAGAGTTGCATCTGCGTGTCTCAGCAGCCATCTGGATGCAGATACACTGAATAGATAGAAAAATGCAGTCCGTAATCGAACAGATGACTGTGCAAGTGCAGTAATGGGAAACAAAGATGGCGGTGACCGGGATTATACGGGGACGCAGGGCTCGTAAAATAAAGTCAGTATTTTAGAAGCCGAGCACAGCTACATTTTTAAAATCAGAAAGTATTTTAGGAACTTTAATATTTTCCCTTACTAACTTATCTATTCAGAACGTTTTTAACCCCCGACGCAGTTTAAATGTATATGTGTGTATGTCTGTAGCATCATAGCTCCTCGAATAGAGCAATTTTGATGCGTTTTTTAGCCGAAATGAAAAAACGGCGCAAGATTAGGAACGTTAGCTAGGTTGTCTGGAAGAAATCCCTTACATCGACAAAACCACAAATTCTATATTCTGGAGTCTGTTATATGGTGTTGTTCAAGGTGTCTTTTTCTATTTCAATTTTATTAAAACAAAAAACAAAAAACCTACCTCTAAAAAGCAAGAAATAATATTCAATTCTCTAGATACGCATTATCATTGTAATAATAAAAACACGTCTATTGAAGTCGGGTGGAGCTTATAGAATAAAAGAAAAGGAATTTGTACTCCAGCCCACCCGACTTCAATAGACGTGTTTTTATTATTACAATGACAATGCGTATCTAGTGATTTGAATATTATTTTTTGCTTTTTAGAGGTAGGTTCTTTGTTTTTTTAAACAATTTTTTTATATTTTTTGTTTTAGTGTAGGTAGCTAAACGTGAGTTAATCGCGGAGAAATATACATACATACGGATCAAACTGAGAACCTCCTTTTTTAAGTCGGTTAAAGAACTACACTTAAGATATCCCTTTTCCAACAAAAAAATAATTATCTTATTCAGTTCATAAACAAAGATATCATATATACGACTGATCATCGAGGTAGTTCACACAAAATCATACTATTTATTTTCGTGCTTTTTTCAAGATAACTTGAAAAGTACTAAACCGATTTCCAAATTTAAAAAAAATGGGACTAACTTGGGAGTTTACCTAATTTAATAACGTTTGAATCATTCTACCGGTCCAACCGTCTTTGAGTAATCGGTGGACATACACAAAAAAAAACAAATAAACAGACGAACAGAGAACCTCCTCCTTTTTTGGAAGTCGGTAAAAATCTCTCTTACGTAGAATTTCCTTCTGTCTCTTCAGTCTGAACGGTAGCACACGGTAGCTACGAAACCCTGATGTATGTAATGCGAAGAGAAGTGGGTTGTAGAGTGCGATCGCGGCGTGAAAGTGGGGAGACGCTACTGTGACCATTCTTCTTGATTAAGAAGTCGGGAATCAAAAAATTTGATCTGTTGCTTCATTATTATCTCACCTTAATTTTATGGTTATTCGTCTTACAAACTTTTAGTTCCGAAGACTTATATTCCGATGCTATGATGGTTTTGTTGGGTGATTGTGGGTCAACCTACATAGCATAATATTTTTTTTTTTTTTTTAAATTTGAGATTTTGTATTCACAATGTTACTTTATATATATATATATATTTATATATTTTTTGTCAAACATAAGTGTCGAGAGTAATTCCTCACATTGATGAATGAACGCTAGCCACGCGAAAGAGTGTGGTACCAAATGTACTTAGTACTGGTAGGATTTCGATGATCCCACTAGTGACTCCATTAATTGCGGGTTCGTGTCCCGCCTTAGAAAATGATATGGTGATGAGTTGAATTTTTTCTAGTATACCTACTTATTTGAAAATTTATAAAGTTAAAAGTTTTTTTTTTTAGTTTATGTCTCATAATAAATTCATAAAATGTTTTATGTGCTATCTTTCTGTTAGCTTTTGTCACATTAGTTAGTAAGTAATTGAGTATCACATAATTAACCCGTGGATGATGGTGTGGGCTTCGCAATTAGCAAATTTGTTTTACTTAATATTTAGATCATAAGTTAAATTGTGAACGCTGTTTATTATCCCTAATAAATAAAATAAAAATAAAATAGCATGAATCGTAATAATTTAACGTTTTAAGCCTGGGTCACACATGAACATGAGCCACACACACCAAATGCGTGTGCGTTGCAGTACAGCGAGTAGCGTTGCGTTTGACATGTACATATATGACAGTTGACAATACATGTAATGCGGTTGCTGCGCATTAGTTACGCGTTCGGTGTGACATAATATAATACTTGTAGCATTTCAAAGCATTATAACGTCGTTTGCCGTCACACTACACAACGCAACGCGCTGAGCTGCATTTGCATATGACCCAGGCTGAACCGCCAATTTTTGTATTTTAAGGAACTTTTCGATCGTTACACATATTTAGAGAGAGAGAGAAGAGAGAGTTTTTTTACAGTATTATCTGTGTATGTTTTTAAACAACGTTTGATGCTATGGTATTGAACCAAACCCACGCATGCCCTGTGTTGGAATCCCGGCAAGGACACTTCATAGGTACATCACCTTGTTCAGGATGCATAGCACCTATTTGGTTATGTTGTTTAGTCCAAGTTCCAAGGTCCAAGATGGACCTACCAAGTACAGCATGAAAAAAAAATTACGAAAAAACAAAACATTTTCTTTATTTATTTCCACAGTTTTCAGTAAATGTGGATACAACCACGCTAAGTGGGTAGCTAGCTTCACTCGGACGCTTCGATTGCTTTGACGCGACGCATTTTGTTGCTCGTACTCGTACCACCTACGATACGATCGTTCTTTTTATTGAAAACCACGTATAAGGTAAACTTGCTGTGTAGCGAAAACAGATTTGTTGCAAACTTTCTAGCAAAATAAAAATAACGCTGGCTTGCAGCGAAAAAGTAAAAAGTATTAGAGAATTTCGACGGATCTGCTAATTACTCGGTAGCTCCATTGGGCCGGATTTTCAAAGGTTGTGGGTGGTGAGGAGGTGGTGAACTGGTGACAGTCGTTATATTTCAGTAAATGTGTGTGAGCTTTATTTTGAATTTTTTTTTTCGTGTCTACCATCAGTTTCGAATTGGGAGTTAGGTTCTTCCGAGGAGAACTGGTGAAAGAAATACTGAGAGGGTTGATGACCTTCGTCTTTTCATTAAGATATAATTACAAAAATTTGCTTTTGCAAAAGTGTTATTTCAACATTATAGGTACATAAAAAATTGTTATAAAGGAATCCACTGCCCGTTCAATTCGCCAACAAAGCTAACTTTTACCTTCTGTCATTTCCACATATCTCTTTTCTTACAGCCGGATGTACTAATAATAGGACATTTTGCTTACGCAGGCTGAATGTCCACAAAATATCGCAAGTTTTCAGAGCACAATAGGCACAAAATGGTTTGACGGTAAACCACTTACGTCGGCGCTTTCCGTCCTACTGATATCGTAGCTTTAGAGATGCCTTTACTATCGATAAAAAATCGATAACAATTAAATAATCTGTGTATAAGAAGTTGCATTAAGATAAGTACTTTTTAAAATAAGGCATGTTGAATTCTTTGTACTTATTATATATTTTTTCATTTGAAAAGGAAAGATAACTTACCTATTTGTAGAAAGTAGGTATAATTTAATTTCAAAATATTTGAAAAAAAACCTTTATTTTTACCTACTTCCAAAAAAAGAGGAGGTTCTCTGTTCGTCTGTATATTTGTTTTTTTGTGTATGTCCACCGATTACGATCTGGCTGGACCGATTGAAATGATTCAAATGTTGTTACATTAGGACGAAAATATTATGATTTTGCGTGAACTACCTCGATGATATGGTCGTATAACTTCTTTGTACCGAATAAGATAATTATTTTTATGTTGGAAAAAGGATAATATCTTAAGTGTAGTTTTTTAAATGACTTAAAAAAGGAGGTTCTCAGTTTGACCCGTATGTATGTATGTTTCTCCGCGATTATCTCACGTTTAATAATATACTTACACTACCTACCTACCTAATACAGAAGGACCCTACACTAAAAAAAAATTGTTTAAAAAAAAAACAAAAAAACCGACTTCAAAAAACCTACCTCTAAAAAGCATTTTTTTAATATTGAGTCTGATAAAATTTATAGATTTCGCCTGCTTTTTCTAATTTGTGTATTTTTTCACAAAATTAACAGTAAAGTCTTTGCGGAAAGAGAACCGTCATGGGATTTGTGCTTGATCACCGTTTTTGCCATGTTGATGGCCACTATTGTACGTAATTATAGTTATAGTGTGACTATCTTGACTTGACAAGATATTACAGTCACACTAAAATGTTACACAGCCGTCAACATCTCAAAAACGGTAATCAAGCACAAAGCCCACGACGGTTATCTTTCCGCAGAC
Organism: Agriphila straminella; assembly: GCA_950108535.1. Taxonomy (NCBI): domain Eukaryota; kingdom Metazoa; phylum Arthropoda; class Insecta; order Lepidoptera; family Crambidae; genus Agriphila; species Agriphila straminella. The sequence goes on along the minus strand of OX467306.1, from coordinate 2,295,824 downwards.
TCTATCATTAAAAAACTTTTGTCAGAACTTATATTTTTTAAATTTTATTTCCATGTAAGTGACTTATTTAAGTCTTTTTACAAAAAAAAACAATAAATTAATCTTTACAATACTACAGTTTACACCAAAATTACTAAATACACGTTTGCGGTGTGCAATTGAGGTCGTGCATGGTCATGAATTACGTTATGACTTCAGTACCCTTAGCACGAACAGCTATCGAGAAAAAACGAGCGTAAAATTACTCGATAGACACATTCTCTATGGAAAATTTAATTTCACTTATCGGCGATAGATGGCGCTGTACTAATTTCCAATACAAAATTTGTCTATCGAATGATTTTACGCGATAGCTGTTCGTGCTAAGGGCTACTGTACTTAACAAAGCTATAGTAAATCAACAAAAACATACAGGTAGCGATACAACATACTTATTTAATTTTATACTTAATTATCATCATTATTAATAATTATCGATATCAAAGTACATTTGTCGCAACACTGAGTGAAACATAAAGCTTATACCACAAATAAGATACACGAGAATTCTTCCAAAAAGCTCATTGAGTATAAACACAAAAGAGTTTAATACGAGATGCCGTGCCGTTATGAAATTCCCGCCAGAAGGAGACTCCCATTTCCCTCTGTGGGTAGCTCGCATTTTTTCTTTTTTGTGTTTAACATTTTTTAACGAACGCTCTTGGACTCCAATCGTTTGAATTTTGCTCGGACTAAAAACAAGATTAAAAGAGTGTTATGAATTTATTTCTTCTTTCACCGCTAGGTAAAGATGCTGGTACTGTGTAGAAATCAGCGATTTTTGAGTGATTAATTAAAAAACTTTAGAGTTAATAGACCGAGCTCCCACTGCATGAAACCTTACCTCACAAGGTGGAACAGCAGACATGTGTTACAGTAATAGATATTACTTAGGAACACTGGATTTTAGTGGGTTGCCATCGCATATCCTGGAAGAACATATTTTTTTTTCGTTTTCGTACAGCTATTTAACTGTAACACATGTCTGCTCTTCCACCTTATGAGGTAAGGTTTCATGCAGTGGGAGCTTGGTCTATAAGGTTATGACTTTGTAAACAATACACACTTACATACTAATTGCCATAAATTAGCGGTGCGAAATCCTTTTATTTTGTTTGTTTTAAGTAGGTACTATGAAATGCGATAGGTTAGAGAAAAGTTTAATGATGAACGTGTTATTAAGTTTAATTTGTGACACTTTTTTATTTATGAAACTAGACCAAAATCGCCAATGCTTATGAACATTGTAAATCTAATACGAGATTTGACTAGCTTCGTTTGTAACAGTCACTGAGAAAAGTGCTGTAATGGGATCAGTTGCAGCTTTTCTGTGTGACTGTACATTTTGAATGGTCGCAAAGTTAGCGGGCATTCAAAAATTGCTTTTCGATTGTGAATTCGTATAATACTATTTAGGGAAAGCCTTTTGAAGGATAAGGTTCAAACTGTAATTGATTTTCTTTTTACGCTAAAGCGTTCACTTTTTAATATTAACTATAAATAATGATAGCAAAGACGTATACTTAATTAATCGTGCTCTTATAGTACCGATTAACTAAGTAATATGTTTCAACATTTAAAAGTACATCTAATTTAGCATTTGCAATATTATACCTATGTACAGAATTTAAATTGAAACTATGAAAATACTAAGTTCTTATTGATTTACAATATAAATTAATAAGAATAGTACTTATTGTTTCACGGACTTCCATATTCCATACATTTCACTTCAGGTTTTATTTTTGCTATGGACATGCCGTCAATTGTGTATCGCATACTATTGATATTGGTTCAATAAAGCGGCTGGTACTTATAGTTTTGTTATTCTATTATCTGTGGAATTAAAGTCGAAACTTCCAATAAAAAATGTGCATTGTGTTTCCAAGAAAATAAAAAATATCGGTTTAGGAAGAATACGTTATTTATTTAACCAATATACCTACCTACTTTTGGCTTCGAAGTTTCAGTTTAAACTTGCACCAGATTGCATATCTGTAAAAATACTAAAAATACACGATTTGATACCACCTTAGACAAAACAAATCGCTATAATTTTATTGGGGCTAGGGTAATCACGATGCCGAAGATGCCCATTGCGATTCATATTGCGACCAGCACGATACCTCGAAGTCATCGATGCATATCATAAAGTTAATATACCTAGGTATATATATAAGGATACTTCACTTCCTGCGATAAGCATCACGAGCAGGGGCCCAGGTCTGCTAATGTTATCGTAATAATGGTGTTTCAGTTGTTGGTTTAAGAAACAAGAACAGCTGTGTCAAAAAGCAACGATAGAAACAAGAGCCGTAAACAATAGCAAACTTGGGCCCCAGCTTGGTAGAGCGAGTTATCGCAGTGAGGCATCATTGGCGTGTGATTACCCTACTGCAGCTGATAACCGTTGGGTCATCGATTCAGGTTTTCGCTATTGGATATTTCTGTGCAAGAACAAAGTTATATTTAAAAAATATAAAAAGACAGCGCCAAATTGCAATCAGTGTAGTTTGATGGTTAGAGACACTAGAGATACTCAATACTCAAATCATTTATTGCATTCCACAGTGTTACAGTAATAGAGATAATAGTAGAGCTAATAAAAAGTACATTTTGATGATAAAACGACAGCCGTCGGGGATGCCCTGAAATGAACTTATATTTTACAGTTGTAATTAAATAAATGTTTAATTGAAATAGAACAGAGTGATGGCAACCGCGCCTTCCAGTAGTGAAGTGGCAGATTGAATGAGGATTGAGTAGTGTTATTTTTCTCTAGTGCATTCCTGCCAATGTAGAAAACTACCCATGTAGAATCGCAAATTATTATAATTCCACACTTATTGCAATATTGCATGCGTTCTAGTGAACGTACTATTATACAGTATAATAATAATATTATACAGTTAACTTACTAAAGTTAACTAAGTATAATTTATACTTAGTTAACTTTAGTAAGTTGACTAAGTATTTCTATAAAATCGCTATGAGTCCCAATTAGCCTCGATAGCCCAACAAGCCCAATATATTTATTTAATATTTCATTAGTTTTAACATGAGTTTTAAAAAACCTTAACAACCGTGTGCCATACTACGTTTTTCAATACATTTGCGAGAAAACATTATAGGTACTGCTGAAATTGTAATCTACACATATAATAAAACTGTAAATTCTAAATATTTGTGCGCGAATTACGCAAAAACCGCTAAACGAATTTTGATGGATTTTTCACAATTTAGTAGATTGAGGTCCAACTTAAAATCTAAGCTATGTTTCATCAAATTCAGGTGGGTGGAACCAGGGAAACAGCTTGAACTCTCCGTAGTACTAGCTTTCATACACTAAAGGGGTCATTTTAAACTGGTTGCAATATTTTTCTACTGTCCACGCGGATGAAGTCGCGGGCGGAAGCTAGTAGAAATTAAAAAAAACGTTCGTAAACAAAAACGCACGGCGCCGGCGTGCGGTAAAATCAACTTTCCGCACGCTGTACTACTCCGTAAACAAAAACGCACGGCGTGCATCAACTTTCCGCACGCTCGACTGTCATAGTAAACTTACATTTTAGAGCAACTGTATTGAAAAGATTATTTATAATCAACTTCAAAACGATGTGGATTGAAAACCATTAATTAATACTCTTTGAGAGCCACTGTCCTGTGGTCCTTACAAAACAGCAGATCTAAAGCCCTCCCGATGAATAAGTAAACGTAATAGGTATTGATCTGAGGGCCTATTACAAAACAGAATCACGATAGTCGGACGCAATTCGTCGTACAATTTACTTGATATTGAACCTTATTTGTGAGTCAATAGTGCCATGGTGTGCGACGAATATCGTACGCTTAACGTGATGCTTTTTTGTATTAGGCCCTCTGGCAACATTCGCCTAGCCAAGGGTCAGTATTGAGAAGCATTCGTGTTGAAACACTACATACCTTTTGCAAATGCCTATTGAGAACTAGGTAGTACATAAGTTATGTTAAAAGACTAGTATGGGACGATTTCATGAACTAGTTAGGTAGTACCTGAATTCAGGTGCATTGCACACGAATTATAGGCAGTCATTACACCTTCAATCCATTTTTTTTAAATATAATATCTTTATATCACAATCAATCTTAGAGCAACGCGGCTTTCCATACGGAAGCTGTGTGGAAGCCGTGTTGCTCTAAGAAATCAACGGATCGTGATCAGTGAGATTGACTGTGTAACATGTTCGCGATCTGTCAATCTCATACAATCTTAATCTGCAACAAAATCACTGATCACGATCGACGGATCTTGATCTGATCACGATCTGGATTGTCTGTGTAATAGCTGCCATAGGTATCCTAGTAGCACAGATTGCTTTATAGTACTACCGTTTATTGGTCTATATCTCCGAGGCGGACACGAGCCGAACCGTTCTGTCGGACGCGAGAGTGCGTCATCCTAGCTAGGTGTAGTAAGCGGTCGAGAATCGGTGTAGTTTCACCTGCCTCATATACAACGTGTAACAGAAAGGGGGTATCAACCAGAAAGGAGGTCAATGTACTCGTGAAACTAAACACCTTCCAACAGAAAAAAAAACAAATAAATAAAAAAAAAATTGAACTCTTCATACAAAATGTTGGCGGCAAATTCGAATTTTGTATGGAGAGTCCAAAATTTTTTTTTCGATTTGAATTTTTTTTCCATTGGAAGGTGTTCAGATTCACGAGTACATTGGCCTCCTTTCGGGGCCTTTTTTGTGTGATGATGTGATGTTCGTGAATATTGAGGCCCGTGCCTCGGCCGAGTATGGTATAGGCTCAGCACGTTTTTGCACAAATTCAAGCGGATTCTTGGAAAACGTAAAGAAGACGCGAATTCGGACGTGCCAATATAAACAACAATAAACATAACCCTCTTGCAGTCGGGTAAAAATACTAAAATCGTTAGATTTCTTCCATATTTTTCCTTAGCCAATTCAATTCAATTTTTCCAAGTGTCTTCAAGTCAAGTCAAGTTGCCAAGTGTCCCATAGCATCTGACCCTAATGATCATGTGACCAATATCCCGCTGACCTGACCGCCGGTCATGGCGACTGAAACCGACAGTAATCCCTGACCGTCAGCTTTACAAAGGGTTTAACCGTAGCTTTGTGTTCATGAAAATGTTATCTTAAGTGGCGAAACCTAGAACTTTGTCATACGAATTCGAAACAACTAATATTGATACTTTGTTTGAATATAAAATGAATATAAAATTGAGGTATAACGAGTTCAACTAGTTACTTATCTATGTAAAATTCTGTATTTCATAACTCTGAAAATTTAATAATTTCACTTTATTAACTCAAAAACTGTTTTATTTCATGTCTAGTTATTGTCTAGTGAGGGCGTAAGCTAGAGAGGTGAACAATTTTAATTATCCATTCGAATGCAATAAGTTTTGAGACAATTTAAAAAGTAAAAATAATACAAAGGAACGAAGTATCGTAAAGCACACGCTGATTTTTTTTCAGGCATTTTTAAAAGTTTTCTTTGGTTGATTTTTGTTGTTTGATGCTTACATTCATTAACACGTGTTATACATTTTTATAAAGAACTAGCTTCTGCCCGCGACTTCGTCCGCGTGGTTATTAGAGAATATCCTTAGGGAACTTCAAAATCCTTAGGGAACCTTCAACCAGGATCTGACCAGCCACTTTTACGCATTACGGCTTCCCGTTCCCGTTCCCGTTCCCGTTCCCGTTCCCGTTCCCGTTCCCGTTCCCGTTCCCGTTCCCGTTCCCGTTCCCGTTCCCGTTCCCGTTCCCGTTCCCGTTCCCGTTCCCGTTCCCGTTCCCGTTCCCGTTCCCGTTCCCGTTCCCGTTCCCGTTCCCGTTCCCGTTCCCGTTCCCGTTCCCGTTCCCGTTCCCGTTCCCGTTCCCGTTCCCGTTCCCGTTCCCGTTCCCGTTCCCGTTCCCGTTCCCGTTCCCGTTCCCGTTCCCGTTCCCGTTCCCGTTCCCGTTCCCGTTCCCGTTCCCGTTCCCGTTCCCGTTCCCGTTCCCGTTCCCGTTCCCGTTCCCGTTCCCGTTCCCGTTCCCGTTCCCGTTCCCGTTCCCGTTCCCGTTCCCGTTCCCGTTCCCGTTCCCGTTCCCGTTCCCGTTCCCGTTCCCGTTCCCGTTCCCGTTCCCGTTCCCGTTCCCGTTCCCGTTCCCGTTCCCGTTCCCGTTCCCGTTCCCGGTCCCGGTCCCGGTCCCGTTCCCGTTCCCGTTCCCGTTCCCGTTCCCGTTCCCGTTCCCGTTCCCGTTCCCGTTCCCGTTCCCGTTCCCGTTCCCGTTCCCGTTCCCGTCGTCCATCCAAGCATGTCCAAGTCCAATTTAGACCGCGGCGGCCCAAACAACCATGTCCAAATGTCACTTGTAGAACCACATTTGCCAAAAAAAACTATCAATATTTGAGTGCCAAGATTTATAACAAGTTAAATTCGGTTTTATCAATCCACTCTTTAAAATATCACAACTGCAAGCTTATACTTTGTAAATGGCTTAAAGGCATGGACTATGACGAGACAGAGAATTTTCTACGTTGTTATTAGGTACCTATACCTATAGATACTTCTTTACCAATTTATACGGCTGTTAACCTAACTTTATTTATTATTATTACTATTATCTCTTTGTAACCGCTTCATTCTAATAAGTGTATACACGGATCCTTATTTTACCTTAATTAGGCTATTTGCTTTTGATTTAGTTAGGGGGCCCCTGTTGCCTGTAATACAGGTTAGCCTACCATGGGTAACAGTAGTCACCGATTTCAAAATTATGCTTATCTTTGCCTCTTATCATAAGTAACTTGAAACTGTGTTATCTGTTTTTATGCAATAAACTTTTATTTATTTATTTATTTAATCATGGCCACCGTGTTGGACTTCAAAATAAATGTCATTTTCGCAATCACCATCCCACGAAACCTCAAGAACGACATCCACATCGATTTTCATGTTTACTTACCCCATTTACACCTTAAGGGATGATTTTCAAAATAACAAAATATGTGTTTGCCTATTTATTTTTAGACATGCTCCTACGAATTTTAAAGTTGAAATGTCTATTTTATATTATTTTTCCATGCAAAATTTGAACTCCATTTTCACCCCTTTAGGGGTTAAATCATGTCCACCGTGTTGGACTTCAAAATAAATCTCATTTTCGCAATCACCATCCCATAAAACCTCAAGAACGACATCCATATCGATTTTTATGTTTAGTCACCCCATTTACCCCTAAGTGGTTGATTTTCAAAATTACAAAATATATGTTTGCCTATTTATTTTTAGATGTGCTCCAACGAAGTTTAAAGTTGTAATGTCTATTTTATATTATTTTTTCATTCAAAATTTGAACCCCATTTTCACCCCTTTAGGGGTCAAATCTTGTCCACCGTGTTGGACTTCAAAATAAATGTCATTTTTGCAATCGTCATCCCCGAAAACCCCAATAACGACATCCATATCTATTTTTGGGGTTTTTTTCCCCTTTTCACCCCCATTTCACCCCAATAGGGGTTCAAATACTAACAATAACAATATACGTTGCGTTGGATGTCTATCCATAAGCCTAAATTATAAATTTAGCGATTTTTACTTCGAAAATAAAGGATTTTCTTCAATACACAACTTCATCCCCCTTTTGACCCCTTCGGGGGTAGAATTTTGAAAAACGCTAAGACCCGTATTTATTTATTTTCAATGGTCAGTCTAAACACAAAATTTGAAGATCCTAGCTTCAAAACTGAGGGACTTTCATACAAACTTTGATCCCCTTTTTTACCCCCTTAGGGGGTGAATTTTGAAAAACCCTTTCTTAGTGCACCCCTAGACCTCATAAGGAACCTACGTGCCAAATTTGGAGTCTCTAGACCCAGCGGTTTGGGCTGTGCGTTGATAGATCAGTCAGTCAGTCAGTCAGTCATTCAGTTTACGATTTTATAAATATAGATTTACCTTACGAAAGCTAACATTACATTCACTTTCGCATTGCGTAAATTATAGTTAGTCTTATACTCGTAATTATAAAAAAACTGTGAAGAACTGTGTAGAAATAATTTTACTACCACCAATCCACATTGGGCCCGCGTGGTGGGTTATGATGGCCCATCCTCCCTATCCACCCATAAAGGAGGCCTCAGCCCCAGCAGTGGGGACAATAAAAAATGGCTGATGATCAAGGTAATTCAATTGCGTATTTTAGAAGAAAATAACTAAGAACCAGAGATGTCATGATAAACGACACACGACGTTTTCATTTGAGAAGAATGGGGTTGGTAAACTTTTCCAAAACTGTTGTGAATTATATATTTTCTGGTAGCTTTTGGCTTTGGAGTCAGGAATAAAAAATTGCGGAATTTTTATAATGCTTCATTTTAATTTAAATAATTTTTAACTCACTATTACGGCTGTATGCGTAGGTAATGCCTTTGCTCCAAAGACTTTCTATGTTGTTGCTCAAAACAAAAAAAACAAAGCTATGATTACTCTTTGTCACTGTCTGTCAAATCTGTCAATCAGTTTTTTTAATCAGTAAATGCAAAGGAAATTCGTGTTCAGTCGTATGTTTGATATTTTATCGCGATAATAATATAAAAAAATATATTTGGTTAACAAGGTAAAATAAAAATATCATAATATTATTTTCTTTATTCTTCAAACTTGTGCTATCAAAAAAAAATATAAAACAATTCTCTTCGAAAAAGTTTACCAACCCCATTGCGTATTTCAGAAGAAAATAACTAAGAAACAGAGATGTCATGATAAACGACACACGACGTTTTCATTTGAGAAGAATTCTAGATACAGCTCGTGTGTCCCTGTCCACTGGGCGCTGAAATGTGACATCTTGTGTCGCCGACACGTTTTATTTGACGTCCTTAGGGCCTCGCACGGGTGACCGGACCGTCCATTGTTCAAACTCATACGTCGCAATAAGGATGTAGACAGTCCCGTACATGTTTACGAAAGTTATTTTCTTTTAAATGCAATCCTTGTTCAATCGTTAATTAGGAAACTAACATATAGTTAGTCCCTTATTGTGTCGGTTAAAACGTTCATTGTATTTTTTAGTTCGGCAGTTCGTAGGTCACTGTACCTACGAACTCAGGCAGAATAACGTTCATAGGAAGTTAATAATTTTCGAAAACATTTCTGGAACTGGGGTTTCATAGATTTGTTATTTTAGGTATAATTCTGAAGATTTGTTATTTTTAATAATCTTTTTTAAATTGATTTTAATAGGTAAGTATATTAATAAGTTATAAGTTAGGGTCAGAGGCCGTACTCTGAGCTCTTACAGCAACCTCAAAGTAATGTTGTTATAGGGACAGAGCTATCATCGCGTATAGCGCCATCTCATTTACAACATTGCTGTGATGTTACTTTTGACAGTCATAGTAGGGGGGCAGATCGTCGTAGAGTTGTAAGCTTATTTGTCTGCTACCTATCTTCTTGTCACAATCACAACTCGTTATTTCAATCTGATTGCGGCCAAAAAAACAATACAACATCATGAGTCGTTGCAGCAAAGATCATTGTTTAAAATGTAATTAATAACTTAAGCAAGGTAAAAAAATTTTATGAATAATTTTTCAACTTTTTATTTTTGCCTAATTGAAGCTTTGTTTTAATACGTCTGTAGTTGAAGAAAGGAAAATGGGCATAGGTACAAGAACATAATATTTCGTTAATCTGCCCCCATGCCTCCTGAGTTCGTGGGATAATTTCCGCTGACAATGACAAATGAAAGTCATCTCCGGGATTAAATATACGGTATACCTTAATAAGTTGATATGTATGTTGGTTTTAATATAGATTGTGATAATGCGAACAGGAGTAAATGATGTACCGATACTACCGACTGAAATTAATATTTTTTACTAAGAAGATGAAGTTTTAAAATGAGATATATAAAACTACTTTGAATTTTATACCATGCCTTTTAACACTATCTTTTAATTTTTTCCTGTTAGGAAAAACATTAAAAAAATCCTAACGTATCCCAAAAACAGAAACACATCAATTCCCAAAACTACTCAGAATGCAGTACACATTCACCATTACCGTTATCAATTGGACTAACAAAAACAGGGCGCAAGTTCGCGTCCCGCCCACGTACCACGGAACAAGTGGAACTATCTTTATATCCAACCGAAACGTGACATAAACAATAAACTGGAACAAAAAACCGACGAGGCAGCTTACGAACTTCGGAGATTAGGAAGTTGACCCCTTGGCCGGTTTTTGTTTGCAATGTCAGCCGCAACTAGGGTTACCATTTCAAGATTTTGAAAGTCCTGATAAAAAGCCGGACATTACGATAAAAGTCCGGCCATATTTTTTTTCAAACAGAACTGACTGAAAAATGATACCTTCCGCCATGTCATATTTTTTTTGTGTGCTTTGCTTACATTTTAAGCACAAAATAAAATGTTCCTTCTAAAAACAAAATTGGTTTTAGAGAAATTGGATGATTAGAAACTGTTTATCGTGTCTTAACCTATTTTTTGGTATACTTACTGTACATGGACGTGACACAGATTCCGTACATTTTGGGACATCTCTTTTGAACACTGTTATGTATGTTTTATAACTAGTATTATATCGCCGAATCTAAAAAGCCGGACAAATTACAAAGCCGAAGTAATGTCTAAAAGACCGGACATGTCCGAAAAAATCTTGGCGGATGGTAACCCTAGCTGTAACGCAAAGATATCGGGTGGTTATAATTAGAAATTGCGTGAAACCTTAGGTCTTGGTGATTATACGCTTGTCTATTCTACCGGTTATATTACCGTTATCTACCGGTTATCTACCGGTTTTATTGTAGAGCTGTATAAATGACGCCGCAAGAAACATGATTTTTGATTTTGTTAGACTATCACCAAATCTCTTTTCAACTCCGACAATTCTTTTAGATTGTTCTCTGAATTATTTTACGTATTCAAAAGGGTTTATAAAATGGCCCCGAAATCTCACACGCACATATGATTTTAAATTACTTTTGGGTAGCACTGATAGGTTATGATAAAATTAAATAGTGTTTTGTTACAAAAAGGCATTACAACATAAAAGTCTTTGCAAAGAGGCACCAAATCCCTTTTCAACTTTGACAATTCTTTCAGATTGTTCTCTGAATCAGTTTACCTCTTCAAAAGGGTTCATAAAATGGCCCTGAAATCTCACACGCACATATGATTTTGTAGCACTGATATGATAGGTTATGATAAAATTAAATAGTGTTTTGTTACAAAAAGGCATTACAACATAAGTCTTTGCAAAAATGGTAAAAAAATCTCCGTAGGTTATTTAAGCTGCCAAAAGTATTTGTATTATGTTGTTATTATATGTTACCAACTTTTACAGCATTTCTGAACCCTTCGAGAACTGGCAACCACATTCTTGGCCCGAAACAAAACACTACCAATACACATTACATAAAGGTACTAACTACTAGGTAAGTAGGTAGGTACTATCCCTGTTCCGTTGGCTTCAATTTTATGCCACATTTTGTTTTACTTTCAGAATATTAGTTACAGTCTAACAAAGGTGAAAGACCCACGTATCAGGAAAGTCTCGGTCTGTTCAGCGTGATCCGCTCCAAGTTCCGACAGGTGTGCTCAACAATGGGCCCGCTCGTTTGGAGTTCGGGTCCGGAACTCTTTAGTGGAGCAGCTGTTTGTGCCGGAGGCTTCATCCTATTTGTTCATGTTCTGAGACCTTCAACTGTTTGAGAATCATTATTTTTTATCTGTATTCCATTCATGTTTGTGTTTCGACATCAACACAACACTCACCTTATTGGAAATATTTTGCTAATTTCGATTTATCAGTCTCCCAGACTTTCTAAATATTTTCTGAATAATTACCAACCAAATCTTTCTGAATAGTTAAGTACCTTCAGAATTCAAGATCACTGTAAATAGCAATTGAAATCCCTACTTAGGGTAGGTATTTCAAAAGAGCTCTAGTGGGTCTGTTAGTAGTTCATAAATAAGTTATTCATTCATAGGAATAAAATAAACATATTCGTTTGCTGAATGAAAATCAACCTTATGTCAATAAGAACTGTTAAATTACTAACCTCCAGACGGTTCGGGCACTAAAAAGTTGTAGTCAATCATATTTTGTATCGAGTCTGTAAGTAAACCCATCGAGAGCACTTGTTTGCTTCACATTGATTTTAATAAACGATACTGGGGGTCTTCCCTTAGTTGCAAACCGATACCTATTATCGGATGATGTTCGTACTCAATTTTGAACCTATTCTTTTAGCATAGAGTAAGTTCCGATACGAATATTTTCATCGAATAATCGTTTTCTGCAGCTAAGAGTAGACCTCCCGGACTTGAAACTTGCGTATTTTCAAGTTTCGAGCTTTAACAAGTTTTGTGTTTCATGATGGAAGTTCAAAATTGCTACTGAGAGTATTGTTTCTCGGTTATATTTGAAGAGTTTTTCCATTGAAAATGTTAGTCCAAGATATTGGTACTTACATACAGTTTCATGACTCGCGAAATGTTCTGCAAGTTTCTCAGCTTATTTTAGAATATTTTTTTATAGTTCTAAATGTAAAGTGTGTGGTTCAAGAATAATTATAAAATGTATATTAAGCTTCAACCCCCAAAGTCCAAAACGACCCTGCCTTTGCTTCTGTATGACTTAAATTCTTTTGAAAATTACGAAAACCGCTGATATATAAAAAAATAAAAATCAATGACGATTGATTTTCTTTTAGGATTTTTCTATTTTTCTTCTCATTTCGTCTTAGAAGATGTGAACAGAACAAACTTACGACACAATGTAAGGGGATTCCACTTTCACACCTTTATCAACAATCGAATCGATATGATGCAGATGTTACACGAAACTATCCAAATCCCCACCGATAGTACCTACAAAGGGTTCCTGTCACAGTTATCAAATTACATATATCTCCAAAACAAACACCCGACTTTGCACGTGCTCCTAATGTTGATATAGAATCATTGAACTTCTTCTGAATAGATGCGAGTTATAGTAATTCGATTGAGGTTGTAGTAATCGAATAGAGGTGCTACGAGATGTGATTAGGATTTTGAATGGCCGTAATGGATTTTGGCCGTTCGATTATAACCTCAAAATACGATTGAGATGCCGTTTTAAAAACCGACTTCAAAAAACCTGAAAATGAAAACAAAACAGCTTCAAAATTAAATACCTCTAAAAAGCAAGAAATAATATTCAAATCACTAAAATTATCATTGTAATAAAACACATCTAATGAAGTCGGGTGGGGCTTTTAGAATAAATAAAGAAGTTGAACTTCAGCCCCACCCGACTTCAATAGATGTGTTTTATTACAATGATAATTTTAGTGATTTGAATATTATTTCTTGCTTTTTAGAGGTATTTAATTTTGAAGCTGTTTTGTTTTCATTTTCAGGTTTTTTGAAGTCGGTTTTTTGTTTTTAAAACATTTTTTATTTTTTATTTTTAGTGTAAGTAAGTACCTTCTGTATTTGGTAGATAATAAATTTAGTTTTTTTTATATTTAGTTTATTTAGGTAGATAAAACATGGGTAGACCCCGAAAGGTGCGGCATGCACGCCTTTAAAAATATCGGTCTTAAGATTTTTTTAAATTTAACTTTTTTGTGGTAAGTATGGTATATTTAGCGACGATATTATCTAAGTTACAATAGTCTTATGTCAATGGCTCATCACCTTTTACAAAATACTGGTTTTCCCGACACAGGGGCGTTAATTCTTGAGGAGTTCTCCTGGTACTTCACTATCAGCTCCACTTCACCATATGCATTATGACGAACCACATAAATAGCCTAGCAACCATATTAAAGTAATCGTATCGCACCAGTGAGATACTTAGTTTAGTACCTATTGAATAGTTCCGGTGATCATCTATGGTCTTCATCATCAGTTCCACTTCACCAAAATAGTACTTTTCGAAAGCAAATGCTCGAGTTACTTAAGAAAATAGCAAAATCGCTATAGGTGTGCCTATAATATTTGAAGAGTTTCCTTGATTTCTCCAGGATCCCATCATCCAATTTCAAAATTTAAAAAAATGGGACCAGCTTGAAAACATACCTGATGCTATAACGTTTGAATCATTTCAATCGGTTCAGCCGTCTTCGAGTAATCGGTGTACATACAAAAAAAAAAAAAAAAAAACGGTTCGAATTGAGTACCTTCCTCCTTTTGAAGTCGGTAAAAAGAAGGATGTTTATAAAGGTTTCCACATCTCACTGATTGTTACGTTTCCAGATAACTTCTCTTGAAGAAGTAACTTTTTTTATGTGTTGATCGAATATTTTTTTCTAAATGAAATAGAGCATTTAAAGTTCAGAATCACCGACCGTTAGAGCGTGTATCACGGCACAGTGCGTGCACTGACGTGACAGGGGTGACTCCTTTGAACAGCTTTTACGCGAATTTCGACGTTATGCTATGATTTTTTTGGAACATTATTGCGTAACGGGTAAAACTTTTTGAACATTGTATGACCCATCTCCAGTGACATTGAAAATGTGATCATACGTGAAGCTATTCTTTCCTCGCTACGTCTAATATAGGTACTTTGTATAAACATGTGTCCTATTCCTAACGATCACATAAAGTAATAATCAAAGTTGAAAAGAGTAGTTAAGAGGGTTTATGCGCTACACTAGCACCGCCAATGAAAAAAAAATCATAGTGCTTAAATAAAGACGAAATTGTGGGGGTTTTTGACCCTCGTATAACAATCTACTATTTGACGGGCCTTTAAAATATCGTCTTAGCTATCGTCTTAGCAAATATTTTGCTAATGCTCACGAAAGAGGCAATAACAGGTTTGATAAAGTCAGACGCGAAATTGAAATTCTCCTCCAAACCTAAACTACAAATGAAAATTGGTAACTAGTGTAAGTAATAATATAGCACTAAATAATAACAGCCGCATATATCCTGCCTTATATTAAACCGCAAACTAGTTATAACAACTGTAGCTAATTTAATTACTCTTCAACTAACAAAGCGACGGTTAAAAGATAATAACCGAACCACAGTCGGAAATAATGGAGTCCGCTTGGTAGTACTTATAACATACATTAAATTGTTACTTAATATTGGGGCCGATGGTTTATGAGACAATATTGAAACGCTACGAGTGAATTCTAAGTTTTTTCTTCCAGAACACGGAAATCCAGCATAGTTACAATAAAAAAACCTAAATTAATCCCTTGTCGATATTTGAAGCAGAAGCGATAAAGGCAGATGTCAATGGCAACCCCAAAACTTAGTCCAGTAAATTACTACCGAATCCTTTGGACGCGCATAAAAAGATCCCGCTGCGTCCAAACCAGATAATCCCCTAAGATTAGCGGGTCACAAACCAGATGCGAGACTAAAGTTTCGCTTCTCACCCGGTTATGGTAGCCACGTTTGTGATATTTACGCCCACATATATTTTTTCTCAGTCCTTTTCAGTTGCAGGTTTGGTTATGTGTTTTTATGCGAATGCTCTATTCTGAATTATTATTTTGGGGTAGATACAGTTCTTATTTTTTAAGTTTTGCAAATTACCTAATAAGATAAAAATGGTTATACAGTAGATGAACTACTATGAATAACTTATGTGAATAATGGCATAATTTTACACAGTGACCGCTATAGTGCGCTCAAGCACACATAGACACTTCTCACCGACACGTAATAACCCGAATTTCAGATGAATCTCAAACGAGTTCTAAGGTCGCCGGTTGGTAAGAGCTGTCTATGTGTGTGTGCGTTGCTCGAGCGCGCGAAGTACATAGAAGTACAAGTATATACTGAGCTAACTTCTGTCCTCTCTTAAGTCTGTTATTATTACTAAGGTCCTATGAGATCAATAAGACCACAGACCTTCGGACCTAACCGCAGTAGAGATTAGTTCGCTATTATGTTCACTCTGCTTTGAATCTGCTTGAAGTGAACAAAACATTATACTTATCAAAAGTATAATAATAAGTTACTAAGCAATGTTGAGGAGCTCGGTGGCGCAGTGGTTTAGCGCCTGGCCCAGCGATTGCGGAAGTTAAGCAACGTTCGCAAGGGTCGGTCATGGGATGGGTGACCAACAATTTATTATCTCGAGCTCCTCCGTGCTTCGGAAGGCACGTTAAGCCGTTGGTCCCGGCTGCATTTGTAGTCGTTAACACCCACCAATCCGCATTGGGCCCGCGTGGTGGGTTATGGCCCATCCTCCTTACCACCCATAAGGAAGGCCTGTGCCCCAGCAGTGGGGACATCAAACATGGCTGATGGACACAAGCAATGTTGTTCTCTACAAAGTAGTAATGAATTTTGGACGTTAAATACGCCAACACATAGCAATGTAAATGTAAAGATATAATGTCACCAGTGTTTGTGGTAACCCTAAGCCGGATTAACCCGGATAAAACCGACACCGGCCCAAACTGGCAACAGAACGGCTGGCAGGGTTAGTTACTTTGCCAGTTAGTTCATACGTTTCAAGCTTTCAGTTTATATCGCTCTGTAAGCAGCAAATGTGTCACCGCGACGAGCTAATACGTTTTGTTTTGAAATTGTATTATGTAAATTTATGTAGGGATTTTGTTGTAAAATGTGAATTTTCCTCTAGTGTCCAATTTATGAAAACAATGGTCCCTGATAGTTCATGTTCATTTTTAACTGACTTCTAAAAAAGGAGGAGGTTCTCTGTTCGTCTGTATATTTGTTTTTTTTGTTGTGTATGTCCACCGATTGAAATGATTCAAACATTAGGTAAACTCCCAAGTTGGTTGGTTGGTTACCTCGATGATAATGGTCGTATTCTACTTCTTTGTTAATGAACTGAATAAGATATTTTTTTGTTGGAAGAGGGATATGTAGTGTAGTTCTTTAACCGACTTAAAAAAGGAGGTTCTCAGTTTGACCCGTATGTATGTATGTTTCTCCGCGATTATCTTACGTTTGGCTGAGCCGATTTTTCTACATATATACCTATAAATACCTTATCTACAAGGTACACTAAAAAAAATAAATTGTTTAAAAAAAAAACAAAAAACCGACTTCAAAAAACCTACCTCTAAAAAGCAAGAAATAATATTCGTAATAATAAATATACGTCTATTGAAATCGGTTGGGGCTTTTAGAATAAAAATAAGGAATCTAAATTCCAGCCCCACCCGACTTCAATAGACGTATTTTTATTATTACGAATATTATTTCTTGCTTTTTAGAGGTAGGTTTTTTTAGATGAGTGGTTTGTGGGCTTCTGCATGATGTCACTATAATTAACAACGTCTTGTCATTTTTACGTTGCGAACTTTTTACGATGTTTTTTTTCGAAGGATGAGTAAATTAAGAACGTGTGGTTATCTAAGAAAACAACGACAGTTAACTTGGCCCTAGGGGATGGCATTGGCCCAAACGGGAAAAGGTTTTAAGCGAAACGTAAAAGTAAGTTGTGTGACTAATTTTCAACGATAAAACTAAGCTATGCTAAGTGTTTCCGTTTCGTTTACAGAAAATCAAATCAAATCAAATTGTTTATTTGCATAAACATGTAGATCTTAAAATTAAACTGTACCGTTACATATCTACCATTATGCAAATGGCGTGTAAATTAATAAAGTAGCATTACAAAAGCTATGTCAGAATTAAAATAATAGTATCATTGCAAAAGCTATGTCAAATTCTAATCAATACTTAATGTCAAAAAATAATAATATTAAAAAAGTTAAATAAAAATAAGAATTGATAAATATTAAAAGAGCAACAAGAACAACACAGCTATTGAAATAAATAAATTAAATAAGGCAAAAATGTCAAAAAGTTACAAATTCATAACAAGTCAATGAGAAAATTAAATAATTAAGATAAAAACAAAACAAACACCAAACTAAAATTTGTCACGTAGAAATGAGTTTACAGAATAGTAACATTTTTCAATTAAATTGTGAATGTAAATTATGTATTATGTATGTGAATTGTGTGTGTGTTGTCTTGAATTTGTGCAAAGTGACTTGTCACTGTCAGGCAACTTGTTGTATACTTAAATACACAGTACGAATTTTTACTGTGCAATTTTAGTCTTCTGACCGGTACATACAATTTCTGTGCATTACAAAAATACTTGCTTTAGTTTTGTGAAAATTGTTGAAAGCTAAGCATAAGGAGCTTAGGATTTAAACGAGAATTCTCTAACTAAACCAAAGATTTATAGGTATAAATATAACATAAATGACAACGTAACGGTTTTGGTTTTATCGTTCAGCCCCCCTAGCGTGACCGACGAAACACAATATATATCGCGTGATACCTATAGCGTTTTATCGACACCCAACTGTCAAAATCCATAATTTTTTTGATAGTTAAACTTGATAAATCACTACATCATATCGTGTTTCCGTGCTAGGCAGGCAGGATTAGCACGATTGGTTTAGGCATCAGTATGACCACTCCGCGCGTACGTTTAGAATTAGGTATTCAAGCCATTTAGACATGACAAGAAGTTTTAACTATTTCCCAGTTTTGGCCCAAATTATCTTCTAGTCAAGCCTATGGCCAAGATAACACCTCTACGAATTGTAAAATGACAGTTAAGTAAATTTATTTGCATAATGTTTATTGATTTCAAATACGTAGCCAATTCTAGCTTGAACATTATAATTATTTGCTACGAAACAACAGACCGAACTTAATGAATATTCTTTAGCAAGACACACAGAATGTTAATATTGCTATTGCCATGTTTTACGTCCCCGTAAACAAAGATCTGAGCAAGAACAATATTAATATCCTTACGCCCAACAGAATGACAAATAACAGCAGATTTCTGGCTAAAGTAGGTATTATATAAAGTTTGTTCATTATCTACGTTTTCTGTGACTTTCGTAAGTACTCGAACATAAGCCGGCTTTACCGAAAAGAAATATTATGATGTACGAACTCTTGAATACTTATGAGGTTTGGGTAAAAGCGTTTTCTCGTCAACTGGAAGTTTGATCGATCACCGAAGTTCGACAGAGGGTTTTAGTTAAATTTAACTTTTTTGGTTAAACATAATATTCATTTCAGAGTTTGAATTGTGAAAAAACCGAATGGGTTGATACAAAAAACTCACATTTTCTAATCGGGATTGTGCTGGTTGTGTCTGATTATCGTAACATTAGTTTTATATTTTACTAGCTTCTGCCCGCGACTTCGTCCGCGTGGATATTAGAGAAAATCCTTAGGGAACCTTCAACCAGGATCTGACCAGCCATTTTTACGCATTACGGCTTCCCGTTCCCGTTCCCGTTCCCGTTCCCGTTCCCGTTCCCGTTCCCGTTCCCGTTCCCGTTCCCGTTCCCGTTCCCGTTCCCGTTCCCGTTCCCGTTCCCGTTCCCGTTCCCGTTCCCGTTCCCGTTCCCGTTCCCGTTCCCGTTCCCGTTCCCGTTCCCGTTCCCGTTCCCGTTCCCGTTCCCGTTCCCGTTCCCGTTCCCGTTCCCGTTCCCGTTCCCGTTCCCGTTCCCGTTCCCGTTCCCGTTCCCGTTCCCGTTCCCGTTCCCGTTCCCGTTCCCGTTCCCGTTCCCGTTCCCGTTCCCGTTCCCGTTCCCGTTCCCGTTCCCGTTCCCGTTCCCGTTCCCGTTCCCGTTCCCGTTCCCGTTCCCGTTCCCGTTCCCGTTCCCGTTCCCGTTCCCGTTCCCGTTCCCGTTCCCGTTCCCGTTCCCGTTCCCGTTCCCGTTCCCGTTCCCGTTCCCGTTCCCGTTCCCGTTCCCGTTCCCGTTCCCGTTCCCGTTCCCGTTCCCGTTCCCGTTCCCGTTCCCGTTCCCGTTCCCGTTCCCGTTCTCATCCCATCATTTTTGCAATCACCATCCCATAAAACCTCAAGAACGACATCCATATCGATTTTTATGTTTACTCACCCCATTTACCCCTAAGTGGTTGATTTTCAAAATTACAAAATATATGTTTGCCTATTTATTTTTAGATGTGCTCCAACGAACTTTAAAGTTGTAATGTCTATTTTATATTATTTTTTCATACAAAATTTGAACCCCATTTTCACCCCTTTAGGGGTGAAATCATGTCCACCGTGTTGGACTTCAAAATAAATGTCATTTTTGCAATCGTCATCACCGAAAACCCCAATAACGACATCCATATCTATTTTTCGGGTTTTTTACCCCTTTTCACCCCCATTTCATCCCAATAGGGGTTCAAATACTAACAATAACAATATACGTTGCGTTAGATGTCTATCCATAAGCCTAAATTAAAAACTTAGCGATTTTTACTTCGAAAATAAAGGATTTTCTTCAATACACAACTTCATCCCCCTTTTGACCCCTTCGGGGGTAGAATTTTGAAAAACGCTGAGACCCGTATTTATTTATTTTCAATGGTAAGTCTAAACACAAAATTTGAAGATCCTAGCTTCAAAACTGAGGGACTTTCATACAAACTTTGATCCCCTTTTTTACCCCCTTAGGGGGTGAATTTTGAAAAATCCTTTCTTAGTGCACCCCTAGACCTCATAAGGAACCTACGTGCCAAATTTGGAGTCTCTAGACCCAGCGGTTTGGGCTGTGCGTTGATAGATCAGTCAGTCAGTCAGTCATTCAGTCATTCAGTTTACGATTTTATAAATATAGATTATGATAATGTTTAGTATTCTCTCGTATAGAAAACATACTGAACAAAAAATAATGTTAAAATAGTCCGAAATTGAGAAAAAGTCACTTGGTTTACCAGTTTTACTAACATTAATCAATTTAGCACAATAAAAATAGCTTTTTGTCTTGATATTTTTCTAATAGTTGTTATATGTATCGCGTTAAATTTTTTGTTCTAAATATATATTTGTGCCATTTATCATGTCGGTTAGATAAGAGGATTGATGATGTATGTAGCTAAAACAAAAATGGCGTTTACTAGAGATATTGCGTTTTTTGTGCTGTTTCTCGCTTTATCAGTCGCTTTCGAAGTGTGGATTTGAATAAAACAGAAAATACACTAGAAGTTACATAATTATAAACATTCAGAAATAAATAGATTTTGTATAGTATTGTATCACAATGATACTTCAATCGTATAGTCAAAACTATATTACTACCTAATCAATTTGATACAAACAGTATTCAATTCAGTGCTACTATTTTTCATCCTTACCTGTTTTAATATCAACACTTGATTTGCTAAGAAACAAGTTGATGTGCTGTGCATATTATGATATCTCCATTTCATCCAAATTAAAGCCTTTAAGACGCTGACAGAGTAACGCCATAATTCACGCTCCTGGTTTTCAATGGCGTCGGTTGCAGCCCGTGACGCGCTATAAATTATCTCGCGCATTCAATCGGAATATTTGGCGGAAGTGGCCGGAGTTTTGGGAGACTGCCACTATTTGTGATATTGTGACCGGGAGTGATTTATTACCGGGGAAGAGGTTTGAACTATTCTTCCTGTCTTATCCGGGATAAGTATAAAAGTAACTATTTCCGATAAATCATGTTATACAGAGAAAAATAGACATACCGCTCTTATACGACATAAGCAGAGCATATAAAAACTTGTCTTTACTAATCACGCCAAGAACAGCATTTGCAGATATAGGTACTTTACCTAGTTAAAAAGAGGTCTAACAACTTTATTTCTCGATGCAGAGTAAAGTGTTTAAAGTCGACTATGAACCTGTAATAATAAGGATTGTAATGTAATACATTAACATCTATGGCCCTGATCATTTAGTCGAACGCAGGCTAGTAACACTAACGACCAACATCACAAGCACCTGAGGGATAGTTTCTGCCGCCTGTGATGAGAAGTCAAACAGTAATTATAACCGTTAGAACTAGACGTGAGTACAAACACTAGAAAATGTCGCGGAGCAACCATTAAACAATCGCAAAACTTCATATGTAATAATATTGGTCAACGTTGAAATAAATATTTTTTCGGAAGATTGCTTTAGCAGCCCTTTAGTATCACGGTTTTCACGATGATTTTGAAACCGTTTTGTTTGATAATAAAGCTTGCAAGAGCTACGACGAAATTATGCTACGAATTTTCGTTGTGCTACAACGTAGCAATGGCCTACGTAGCTATTTATTCAGTCATGAAAAACCTTACAATCTTACATACCTACAGTTACAACAGTTAGTCAGCTTTAGCGGTATTTTTTCTTCAGATAGTTTTTTTGTTGCTATATAACTTAACTTTATACCAACGGAAACTTCTCCTTCTGTAAGCCCTTGCAAACAATGATTATCAGAGAAAAAAGCACAAGTAATTACGTAATCGTAGCGGATTTTTAAAGGGCTGATACAAAATTAAGTACGAAACTCATTTCCTTTGGTTTTCGATAAAAATATTATTTCAGTGAATTTTCATGTTAACGCCTTAGTTGTAACAAAACTAGCAAGAACTCGGATTTTCAAATAATCCCATATTTCCTCAACTTCCTGCCACTATGCTTGAGGGGCAAATAGGAAAACTTTGAGCTTATACTCGGCGGGCCATA
Organism: Agriphila straminella; assembly: GCA_950108535.1. Lineage (NCBI taxonomy): Eukaryota > Metazoa > Arthropoda > Insecta > Lepidoptera > Crambidae > Agriphila > Agriphila straminella. Next base: position 2,273,290 of record OX467306.1, on the reverse strand, counting down.
TTAGTTTTCTGTACATCTGCCTCCCATATGAAGTGCTAGAAAAAACCTGCTATATTATCTTGCAATAGGATGATTATATTTTATTTGCAGAAACAGTACTCATAGTAATTCACACTATTATAATAATAATAATACTTTATTTCAGAATACAAAGTTCCATAGTCATTCATTCAACAATCATAATCTTAATAATAATAATAAAAATGTCAATTAAGAATATTACAAATTAAATCAAATTATTTAATAAATGAAATACATGAAATTACGAAATGAAAATAAAATAGAATTAAAAGAATTACAATTTAGTTACTTAACCAATACACACGTGTGATAGAATTATTGTGTGACATTGTTTTAGAATTATTGTGTGTGTCACACAATAATTCTAAAACAATGGCGGAGATATGGGAAATATGATTTTCCCCATATCTCCGCCATTTTTAACCGACTTCCAAAAAAGGAGGAGGTTCTCTGTTCGTCTGTATATTTGTTCTTTTTGTATATCCATCCACCGATTACTCAAGGACGGCTGGACCGATTGAAATGATTCAAACGTTATTACATTAGGTAAAATTTGGAAATCGGTTCAGTACTTTTCAAGTAATCTTGAAAAAAGCACGAAAATAGTATGATTTTGTGTGAATTACCTCGATGATAATAAATAGTCGTATTACTTCTTTGTTTATGAACTGAATAAGATAATATTTTTTTTGTTGGAAGAGGGATATCTAGTATTAGTTCTTTAACCGACTTAAAAAATGAGGTTCTCAGTTTGACCCGTATTTACCTATGTATGTTTCTCCGCGATTATCTTACGTTTGGCTGAGCCGATTTTTCTACATATATAACATACCTTACCTACAAAATTATTTAAAAAAAACAAAAACCGACTTCAAAAAACCTACCTCTAAAAAGCAAGAAACAATATTCGTAATAATAAAAATACGTCTATTGAAGTCGGGTGGGGCTTTTAGAATAAAAAAAGGAATCTGTACTCCAGCCCCACCCGACTTCAATAGACGTATTTTTATTATTACGAATACTGTTTCTTGCTTTTTAGAGGTAGGTTTTTTTTAAACAATTTTTGAAAAAATCGGTAAACTGTATCGATAAAACAATTGTGTATAATTAAAAGAACCTGCTCACAAAATTTCACGAGAATCGGTTGAGAAATACGAACAAACGGACACCCGGACAGCCGGACAGACATACGAAAGCATTTTCGCCCAAGCTGAAACGGAGACGCTTCGCTCGAGCTCCACGCTCGCACGGTCAGCTACATAATATAGTGGAAGTTTTATTTTCACACCTAATAATCTTTATGACTATTCTTGAAAAGTATTTACAATAATCTAGTGTTGAGGTTAGCTCAGAAATCATAACAATTTATTTAAAAAGTCGCATAAACTGTTTACGAGAAACTAGTATACCGAAAATGCACAGAGGGCATGGCCTCAGGATCAAAATCGATAATCATCATTGTGGTTAATTTTTCCTAGTTTAGATAATTTTAACAATGATTTTTTTACTATTTGCGAAAACCATATTAACACACATTTAAAATTTGAATAATAAGGCAAAGCTACTTAAAGCTCTGCCTTATCAATTACAAAAATACCTAGTAGTTTAATGCTGGGCATGCCAACCGAGCATAGAATATGTTACTTTACAGATTATATCAGCAAGTTTCAAAGAACTCATTGCAATAAGTTTCTTCCACTCCAGCATCGAGGTTTAATAACATCACAGCTGCTTCAACACTTGGGTAATTACCAGCAGCTCGCTTGATGTACCCAGACCCACAGACACCCGCTGAGAAGCTTAATTAGATTAATAACAATCCTGTTTAAGATTGTGGAACATTCATTTCCACAGAGATATTCATAACACAGACACATCTGTTATTGTATTAGTTTTTGAGTTAAAACACGCATCAACGTTTTGATTTTATGAAATGAAACAGAATTTTGATGAAATTGTCTGTCAAGTAAGATAATTTGGATAGGATAGAATAGCATTATACAAATTATGTAATGCAGCCCTTAAATTAAATCTGCTAAAATTCATTAATTTATTCATTTTTCTATTGCGAAAATTTGAAATCTTTTTACCTCCTTGGCAAATTACTTAGCAGTTCTTAGTAAATACGAAAGCGTGTTTAAATTATCAATTTTTTAAGTTTTACAACGTGGTAAAATATTGTGTGATTTGTTGTTACAAAATCTTAGGATTGTATTTCAATATTAACATTCAACAACAAAGATGAAATTATTATCGTAAACCGAAATTTTCGTTAAACGAATAGCTTTGCTGAAACTCCATCTGAATTGCGAAACAAATCGTTCCGTTTGATGTTGTCTTTTTCTAAAGGAAGTTTATCTTGGTATTGGGGCCGTAATAGCCGTCTAGCAATCTCCTAAATAAACATAAAGGGGATTGAATAATTGCAAGCCAATGACAGCTACAATCAACCCCGAACTTGGGACGGGTGAATAAACAAGATGGTATTTTAAAATCAAACAAAAATGTTTTCATCGGTGAATTATTTATCTTTATTTCGAAAAACAAAACAAAACGCAAGTAAGACGATCGATATGCGTTTTTATCGATGCATCGAATGTGATTTGTTTTATATCGTCGAGAAGACATGTTTAACTTTAATATCACCTTTGAATACGAAACAATATGAAATAATTGCTCTTTAAATTAAAAGCATTCTTGCATTAATTGGGTGAATCAACTTTTTAATGTCAGGAAAAAATCGACCCTTGTGTGAATTTTCATAAATTAAAACAAAACTAGATAGCTTTTTAAAAAAAAAACTATATTTTACGATATTTAGATTCTTAGCCAATAAAACATACTGAGTTTTGTACAAATATAATCAATAGTTTATTGAAAAACCTGGGTGACCCAGGACAATGTTGTCCCCAGCTTTTATATAAAAAATAGGAGTTGTCTCCTGGGTCACCTATGTTTTTTTAAAAAATCACGTTACAATTTTCATGATTTTTAAGTTTTCTTATAAGATAATTAGCTGAGAGTATTTGCAACTACAGATTAACTTCATATAATAATTGTTTACGTAGATATTTTAAGAAATGCCACAAAACAACAAAAAGTTGATTCACCCAATTAGCAATATTACGAACAGCAATCTATAAAATTCCACTTTGATGCATCTAACTACAAAACTCATTTCATTTATTAAACTCCTTAATTATCGATCTCAATGCACCATTTAATGAAAAGGCTCTTTTCAAGTCAATTTCATTTCTTTTGTGCCGTCACGAAATTGGCTTCGGCAAAAAGTTAATCTTCTAAGTAAATTCGATTCATTGTACAGCTGTTAAGTTACGGACGGACGAATATAACACAAAGAAACAAGCGGTTTTGATTAAACCTAATAAAAGGCTTATAGACCGTGTTTCAGGGATCCTCTGCCATTCGTGAACCGTCTTTCTACTGTACTCGTAATATAAATAAATTCAATTAAAACCCTTTTTATTGAGTTGGTACAATAAGGTACGTATATTTGTTTTTAGCTTTTAATCCTTTTTGTCTCGGAGTATTTTAATATGTTATAAATTTATAATTAAGTTCAATTACTGTATTGGTGGAATATGTTTTAGAAATTTTTCTTACGTAAGCGGGCTTGGGCGCAGAGGTTTAGCGCCTGGCCCAGCGATTGCGGATGTTAAGCAACGTTCGCAAGGGTCGCTCATGGGATGGGTGACCAAATATTTATTATCTCGAGCTCCTCCGTGCTTCGGAAGGCACGTTAAGCCGTTGGTCCCAGCTGCATCTGCAGTCGTTAACACCCACCAATCCGCATTGGGCCCGCGTGGTGGGTTATGGCCCGCCCTCCTTATCCACCCATAAGGAAGGCCTGTGCTCCAGCAGTGGGGACATTAAAAGTGGCTGATGGACACAAGCGGGCTTGGTAGTTAAGGCGAGGCCAGTTCACGATTTGATGAAAAGACTGATTTTTGAACTTCCAATGTGAAGTAGATGTAGAATTCTACTTCACAAAAATTACTGTAGACTGAAAACAGCTGGGTGATCTTGCATATTCAGCGGTCGAATACTATCATCGGTTAACCGTTTATCCGAAGAATTAATTTATGAAAAAAACAATCGCAAAGATAAATATTGTAAATACTACCTCGTTGAAGGGTTAAGCTGCCGAGTGTAGAGTCTTATATAGGTGGAGTTTTCGAACTAGAGGATTTACTTTAATCTGCGCTTGTTCGAAAAAAATACGAAACCTCAATATTCCGAGCATATCAAGCTTGTCCGTTTTTTGACGTCGCATTATTACAAAACATGTGAGGCTACGGTTCGTGATTAGAAAGCTGAATGTCGTTAGGGCGGATGCCTTTACGGATTCAAAGTGGGTTCTCTGATCGAACCTAATCAACTGATTCCTTGGAAATTTAGAAATTTCGTTCGGATCGAGGCTCCATTTGTACGTAAGCTCGTTGTGGAGTCCGCTTTTTGTATCTCCGGAAATAGATTTGGGTAAGATACAGATTGACAATATTATGTGCACGCTCAATTAGTAGGTATTTTAAAGATGAAAAGAACCCGTTCGATGTATGGCGTTCCTTTCAGTAAATAATTAGAAAGGCAAAAAAATGAGTGTGTTCTTATAAATGTTTATAAATTTGAACCCTATGGGGGGTTAACTCTCGACGGGAATTAACGGGATCGAGTTCACATCAGGATCGAATAAACGACAAAAAATTGTTATCTTCTATATTTATAAAATCGTAAACTGAATGACTGACTGACTGACTGACTGACTGATCTATCAACGCACAGCCCAAACCGCTCGGTCTAGAGACTCCAAATTTGGCACGCAGGTTCCTTATGAGGTCTAGGGGTGCACTAAGAAAGGATTTTTCAAAATTCACCCCCTAAGGGGGTAAAAAAGGGGATCAAAGTTTGTATGAAAGTCCCTCAGTTTTGAAGCTAGGATCTTCAAATTTTGTGTTTAGACTGACCATTGAAAATAAATAAATACGGGTCTCAGCGTTTTTCAAAATTCTACCCCGAAGAGGTCAAAAGGGGGATGAAGTTGTGTATTGAAGAAAATCCTTTATTTTCGAAGTAAAAATCGCTAAATTTATAATTTAGGCTTATGGATAGAAATCTAACGCAACGTATATTGTTATTGTTAGTATTTAAACCCCTATTGGGATGAAATGGGGGTGAAAAGGGGTAAAAAAACCCCAAAAATAGATATGGATGTCGTTATTGGGGTTTTCTGGGATGACGATGGCAAAAATGACATTTATTTTGAAGTCCAACACGGTGGACATGATTTGACCCCTAAAGGGGTGAAAATGGGGTTCAAATTTTGTATGGAAAAATTATATAAAATAGACATTACAACTTTAAACTTCGTTGGAGCACATCTAAAAATAAATAGGCAAACATATATTTTGTAATTTTGAAAATCAACCACTTAGGGGTAAATGGGGTGAGTAAACATAAAAATCAATATGGATGTCGTTCTTGAGGTTTTATGGGATGGTGATTGCGAAAATGAGGTTTATTTTGAAGTCCAACACGGTGGACATGATTTAACCCCTTAAGGGGTGAAAATGGGGTTCAATTTTTGTATGGAAAAATAATATAAAATAGACATTACAACTTTAAAATTTGTAGGAGCATGTCTAAAAATAAATAGGCAAACACATATTTTGTTATTTTGAAAATCCTCCCTTATGGTGTAAATGGCGTAAGTAAACATGAAAAGCGATGTGGATGTCGTTCTTGAGGTTTCATGGGATGGTGGTTGCGAAAATGACATTTATTTTGAAGTCCAACACGGTGGCCATGATTGGACCTGGACATGCACATCCAGGGGACGGGGACGGGGACGGGAACGGGAACGGGAACGGGAACGGGAACGGGAACGGGAACGGGAACGGGAACGGGAACGGGAACAGGAACGGGAACGGGACCGGGACCGGAAACGGGGAGCCTTGACATAAAAATCGATATGGATGTCGTTCTTGAGGTTTTATGGGATGGTGATTGCGAAAATGAAATTTATTTTGAAGTCCAACACGGTGGACATGGTTGGACCTGGACATGCACATCCAGGGGACGGGGACAGGGACGGGAACGGGAACGGGGACGGGAACGGGAACGGGAACGGGAACGGGAACGGGAACGGGAACGGGACCGGGACCGGAAACGGGGAGCCTTGACATAAAAATCGATATGGATGTCGTTCTTGAGGTTTTATGGGATGGTGATTGCGAAAATGAAATTTATTTTGAAGTCCAACACGGTGGACATGATTGGACCTGGACATGCACATCCAGGGGACGGGGACAGGGACGGGAACGGGAACGGGGACGGGGACGGGAACGGGAACGGGAACGGGAACGGGGACGGGAACGGGACCGGGAACGGGAACGGGATAACGGGAACGGGAACGGGAACGCGAAGGGGAACGGGAACGGGAACGGGAACGGGAACGGGACCGGGACCGGAAACGGGGAGCCTTGACATAAAAATCGATATGGATGTCGTTCTTGAGGTTTTATGGGATGGTGATTGCGAAAATAAATTTATTTTGAAGTCCAACACGGTGGACATGGTTGGACCTGGACATGCACATCCAGGGGACGGGGACAGGGACGGGAACGGGAACGGGAACGGGAACGGGAACGGGAACGGGAACGGGAACGGGAACGGGACCGGGACCGGAAACGGGGAGCCTTGACATAAAAATCGATATGGATGTCGTTCTTGAGGTTTTATGGGATGGTGATTGCGAAAATGAAATTTATTTTGAAGTCCAACACGGTGGACATGATTGGACCTGGACATGCACATCCAGGGGACGGGGACAGTGACGGGAACGGGAACGGGGACGGGGACGGGAACGGGAACGGGGACGGGAACGGGACCGGGACCGGGACCGGGAACGGGAACGGGACCGGACCGGGACCGGGACCGGGACCGGGACCGGGACCGGGACCGGGAACGGGAACGGGAACGGGAACGGGAACGGGAACGGGAACGGGAACGGGAACGGGCACGGGAACGGGAACGGGAACGGGAACGGGAACGGGAACGAGAACGGGAACGGGACCGGGACCGGAAACGGGGAGCCTTGTGCGAGGTCCGCCACACGCGGCAGATGTCTCAAGCAGCGCGCCTAATTGCGTAAAAACGGCTGGTCTGATCCTGGTTGACGGTTCCCTAAGGATTTTCTCTAATATCCACGCGGACGAAGTCGCGGGCAGAAGCTAGTTTTAGTATAATGTTTGACGTTTACTCGATACCAATTCGATCTCAGATTCTCGTTCGTGTTTCGGGAGTAACCCCCAATCTGTTTTTTACCTCCGATATCATTGATGACAAAAGTAGAATTTAATAAAGTCTTCACTAAGAAAGTCAAATAAGTTTTTTTTGTTGGATTTCATTAACGTGCCCTCATTTCTTCAAGAAAAATAGAATGTCCACAATCTTTATTGCACAATCGTTATAAAGAAAATATAGATCGTGTCGTATTAGTCATTATCAGAAACATTAGGATTAAGTAGATACGAGTACAACCACCGAGAAAATGTAAAAGATCTAAAAAAAATAACTATCTGATTTCGGAATCAAACTTGGGAAAGTCAGACACTAACCCCGGCACCACGTGTCTACGTAAGACATGGAGTTCATCTATTATTAAATAATAGGGTTATGTGTAATTAACACGGGTCGATTTCAAATCTTATCACAAACCTAATTTCAATGAGATGGCGTTTCAATTTTACAAGCCATTGTCGATAAAAATTGCCAGTTGACTTAATTTAATCGACCAGCAAGTCGCCTGGAAAACCAATCCGTGAAAATACATTATTTAAAAAAAAACAGTATCCTCAAACTTTTAGGGCCCATACCTGAGGCATGACACGAACCCATCAAGCCCCTACGTAAAGATAGATGCAGATCTATCTTTAAAATCAAATACCTTTTTGACAACATACAAAATCGAGCAAATATTTTCCAAGTATATTAATATACTATATCTATGAGTATATTCTCTGCAGAGAATGACGGCAACTTTTGACTTTCAAAGCGAACAAAGCTTTTGAATTTCAACCAAATGAAAATTCAAAGAGTTCTCGTAATCATATTTCGTTGTCTTCCTTCCACTTTATGAATTTGTTTTGATATAAAAATTTGCCTTTCTTTTATTTTTATAGTTTAGAAGACCTAAACTATAAAAATAAAAGATAGCAATCTGTGTGAGCTCTCCAAATCTCTAACTGAATTTGATAAATTATAATTTCACTAATTATGTATATTTATACATCTACATCTTTGAAGATTGCTATAATGTCTGCCTTTTTATGGTTTCGTAGTCAAGTCAACAAGGTGCCCATAGGCTAAGTTCATACGACCGCGCGGTTCCGCGCGGTACTAGATATGTTACCGGCAATGTGTATAATCCGGCATTGTATACAATGCCTGAAACGATCAGGCAATGTATGAAATATTATTCATTTTATACTTTGCCTAGGCATTGTATACAATGCCTGCTGGTCCACCGCCAATGTGTAAAATAAGTATATTTCTGTTGTCTGTTATAAAAAAGTAACCTCGAAATTTAAGGCTCACGCTCCGCTGCGCTACGCGCTCGCCTAAAATTTCTAACCTAACTCGGGACCTACAGGAGTAAAGCAGGTTCGATTCCAAACTCAATGAGCCCCCTCGAGCCCCCTTCGAGCCCCCTCAAACCCCCATCAAGCCCCCCTCGACCCCCCTCGTTCCCCCTCGAGCCCTCTTAAGCCCCCCTCGAGCCCCCCTCGATCCCCCCGAGCCCTCCTCGAACCCCCGAGCCCACCCCAGAGCTTTTGTGTCTGCCCTCTAACCAACTAAGATCAAAATCTTTTTATTTTACACATTGCCGGTGGACCAGCAGGCATTCTATAAGAAGCCTAGTCATTGTACAATTACAATGCCTAGGCAATGTATGAAATAGACATAATATTGATTCTATTTCATACATTGCCTAAAAGGGCCAGGCATTGTATACAATGCCTGCATTTCATAAATAAATATATACTAAACTGTGTTATATCGTCTACACATTACCGCGCGGTGTCAGATGCAAACCTGCATCGACTCGCTCAGTAGAGCCGCTTCGTTTGCGGCACAAATCGCCCCCCGATTGCCCAGAATTTGTTCTGGGCAATCGTCAATGTTCATGCCAGACTGCCGCGCGCGGCGTGTGCTTACGCTATGATGTGAATGCTCCTACCGCGCGACGTCGCGCGTTCATATGAACTCAGCCTTATAGTTTCGCCAAGTCCATCTGTCCAATCTGTCCATCTGCGGCTTAGCTCAGAGGCTTAAAGTACTAGAAAGCTGTAATTTGCCATGAATATGTAGGTATACAGGGTTATTTGTAAATAGGGAATTAGATCCCGGCCTGAGGGCCTAATAAGAAAGAAATAAGTTTCTTATCCCGGGATTTGGGAATTACACTTAGTCGATCCCGGGATCCCAGGATGATTCCTAGATTGAAGGTTAAAAATAAAAAATAAGGAAAACTTATTTTATGTATAATCAACTCTTTAATCAGCAAATGAAAATAAAAAAAATCAACGTAAATAAAAGTTTACCAAAAATCGACTTACTTTTAAATCAACATTTTTTACGATACCTACACACCTAACTGATATACGAGCAATCACACTAACTAATCAAACTTAAATTCAGACTAACCGACTAGATTAAACTTTTTAAATCTGGCTATAGTTTGATTCTAGTTATGTTAAAGTTATTCTTTTTCAAAAATGAATCAGATCTCTTTGAACTATTCAAAATATTGAAAAAACCAATGAAACCAAACCAAATTACATAACAATGCAAAAAACTTTGAGTAGTGAATAACCTCTCTTAACATCGACCAAAGACGAATTTAGAATAGCAAAATGTCTCTCTAATTTTGAAGAGTGCGTCTCTAAGTACATTTTAATTCAGCAGCAGAAAATTGATTGACAGCGAAAATACTATCACGACGTATGCTCCTTGCATACTAAAATGATGGGTAAGCAATTCTGGTGAGAGGCACTGACTGTTTCGCTACACGCACACAGTCAATTTAGCAACTTTTTAAAAATAATGTTAGTCCCGAAAATCCCGTAATCAAGAAAACTTAATCCCGAAAATTTCAGTACTGAAAAACAATCAGTATTCCGGGATCCCGATTGTATCAATCGAATCCTTTTTTTATAAAAAAACAAGAATAAAAATCGTCTTCCATACAAAAAAGTATTTATTTTTGTATTTCGGAAAGTCGTAGAACAAACGATGTTGTTTATGATGTTAGTTAATCCACTCCTGCGAGGTTGTTGGTGTCTTACAAATAACCCTGTAAATCACCTAATAACAGTGGTTGAATAAAATCAAGAAAAAAGTGGCAATCAAAAAATTTCACTCGTTAATCTCAAAGTATGGGGTGTTGTTAGATGGATGGGACTTTTGAAAATGTTGTAAGTTTGTGAAAATCACTTTTCAATTCAGGGATTCATTTGAAAAGATAATAAATATTAAAAAATTAAGCTTTACAGTGTAAAATTTTGTTAGAGTCAAGTGTCCCCTCCCTCTACCAGGTAAACGATTGCTTTTTGAGACGTGCAAAAATATATGACAGTAGTAATAATTAATAAAATTAAAAGGAAAACTATCACTGCTGTGTAGACTTTACAAGTTGATGAGTATAATTAATCAAACTTATGAACCAAAAATCAAACCAAATACCAACTAATTACCAAAGTACTTTCAATAAAACCGCGCTAGTATCCGTTAAAAGTGTTTTATTTCATGTCTAGTGAGCGCGTAAGCTTGAGAAGTGAATACAAACTTATGAAATTGATAAAAGTTTTCGTAGGTACAAATAGTTAGGTATTATACTTATTTATAGTCGTTAGTTCTGTAAAACAAGGAGTAATATAAGTTTATAGCTATATGGAATGGTATAAGGTAACAACGAACCCTAGCTTGGCCCGACACACATAGCCCGGTTTTTTACTTATAGGCATCATGTATTTTATATTCCATTTTTGAGAAATAAATATCAAAGAAAAATAGGTTAGCTAAATTAGACTAAGGGCCTCACGGGGCGTATAAATTGTCTCATATACTTTTCACCAAAACTCTACCTACTTCGGGTAAATCTTACAGCTGTCCGGCCACCAATCTTATCACCGTACAGACTCCCATTAATCTTCATTTCATAATGGTCTCAAGATACCGGACGCACTGTCCACTCACTGATTTATAAAAATTGCCATCTTGAGATTTTCCTCACTTCCGGAAGCATGCAATCCTTGATTTGGGCAAAATACAAACATTATTATTTTTCAGAAAAAAATGCAACGCGAATAGGGTAACGCAATGCGAATTCCTGATTCTTATACTAATATTATAAAAATGCGAAAGTCTGTTTGTTTGTTTGTCACGCCTTCACGATCGATCATCATGAAATTTTAAATACACGTTGTCAGGGGTATAGAAAAGGACATAGAGTACCATTCATCCAGCAAACGGTAAAGTTCCTGAGAGATAGAGAAATAACTGTCCACGCAGACAAAGTCGCGGGCGGTCGCTAGTTACAATATAAGTAACGTAGCATGTGGGTACCTATTATCGTGTAGAAAAGTATATTATCAGCCTATAGGAAACTGCCCAAATCAGCCGTCAAGAGAAGAGTGATTCAGTAAAGGTATGCGCAAAATTCGTATCAAAATGTCAGTAATGTGTCATATTACCATACATCGAATGTAATAACCATGACTTGGATCGACATTTGACGCCATGCTTGCGATCGTTTTGACGTACAAACTGACGTGTGGATTGGCTTGATCGCCGAGCAAGGAAATTATAAGTAGGTTGTTGTACGAAGTACTTATAATTTCCTTGTCGCCGAGATAGGTACGAGTTACTCTTCAAGCTTTTAAAATAAACGGACGACTCTGAATGTTTTATACTTGGAGATAAAATAAAGCAAACCGCATTAAAATCGCTCCATTAGTTTTGGACACCTCTTTTTGTGTCTGGTGTTAAAAATAATAACTCAGCGATTTTTGCTCGTGGGCGAGCTGCCTAATTATGAATAAAACGATTTTTTATTTTTATTTGTGAATCGGTTTAAGAGGATTGTCAACCACGTGTCTCCATACAAACGGCGATAACGTTTCCCACCCTCTAAACCTTAACCTACAGCAATGAATTTTTGGTATGTTTTTGAAATGCCTAAAAACTAGGGCTGTACGTTTTGATTTTTTAAATATCTATAATAGATTTCGAAATATTTGCATTTCAGTGATTTCATACAAAACACAGAAGTGCCAATATTTTCAAATCTACAATGAATATTTTAAAAATCAAAACGTACAGCCCTAGTTTTTAGGCATTTCAAAAACATACCAAAAATTCATTGCTGTAGGTTAAGGTTTAGGGGGTGGGAAACGTTATCGCCGTTTGTATGGAGACCACATGGTTGACAATCCTCTTAAGAGTTCGTACATGCAAATAACATCACAGTACTCCAGATTTTCCCCCTTTTTCCGTTGGTGACGACACTGAAAGTATCCCTCCACCCAAATGTCACGGTCAGCGCAACTTGACATTTGAATGAAGCACGAAAATAAAATTATAGTTTACGCTCTTACGGAAATTGATACCCTGGACGAAATGGCCCTTATTTTTTTAAGGAAAATGTCGCGACATTTGGCTTTTTATCATTCGCACAATGATGTCGAACTTTCTTTTTATAATAAATCCAGAATTTTGGCAACAAAGTGTGCTTTGTATTAACTGATTTATGATTTTAACCGATATCATACTTTAGTGAAATTAATAAAATACGTGTCGAAAACGGAAACATTCAGAACCGGAAAATGTAACATAACAAAGTTATAATTTAGTTTCCAATTCAGTCAATTTCGTAATTAAATACATAAATTAACATTAATTTATTTGTAATTTAAATGAACAGGTGCTATTCGTATTCGTAACAAAAATATTTGTGATAAATACAAAAATGTGTATTAAAAACTTGTTATTTTACTTATCATAATTCGATATAATATAAAAGCAACTGATTGATGTAACCTCGGAGTTTTAAAAAAAAAACTGCAATTAAAAGGGACACTTCCCTTTTAATTATCATGAAAACAGGGTTATTTGAAAAAAAAATAACACCAATAACCTCGCAGGAGTAGATTACTAACATCATAAACAACAGCATTAATTTGTTCTAAGACTTTTCCTAAAACAGACAAAAATGTCTACTATTCATACGAAACTCGATCAACTGTTCGGACATCAGTATGGAAAGTCGTTTTTTGTCTGTTTTCTGAAAAGTTGTAAAACAAATTTAATGATGTTGTTTATGATGTTAGTAATTTACTCCTGCGAGGTTGTTGGTGTTTTCCAAATGACCCTGTATACTTTTGGGCTATTTATGAAGTGCTTACAATTTAGGGATAACTAAGAAGTGGTACCTATGCTAAGTGCTCACCAGACTAAAAGATAATTTAAATCCATTTTAACCCTTTCATTGCTACCGAAACTTTTGCATTAGGCATAATAACCGGCGCCTTGTATTTACCGTTAGCATCTAGGGATCAAAACATTCCGAGTTGCTTCGATTCGGTGCTAAGCGGCAGCTTTGCAGGGATTTCAATAAAATGTCTGGTATCCGACGGCTCAGTCCATTTAAGGATACGGTCATGAGTGTAGCGATTTAGATTTTTATACTTTATTTTATAACATACCACGAGAACTTTTTCGTCGGTCTTAATAAAAATAAAAATGTCTTTTTACCTGAAAAGTAAGTAACCTATAAAGTATTAAGTATGTACATGTCTAGTATAATATTGTCCTGACTGATTCGTCATCGCATAGCTTAAACCACTGGATGGGTTAGGATTTAGTTTGGCATACGTATGATAGTTATTCTAGTGTAGACATCCGCTAAAAAAGGATTTTTGCCTGCCCTGACAATCGCTATATCCGTAGCCACAACCTTACCCGCTGCGAGCTGTTACAAAAAAAGAGAGCAACGAACTGTCAATCTTTTTAGATGGAACCACTCATTTAAAGCAAAAAAGTCTGCCCTGACAATCGCTATGTCCGTGGCCACAACCTTACCCGCTGCGAGCTGATACGAAACAAGAGAGCAACGCCCTGTCAACTGTCGCAGACGGAACTAGCTGGTTAAGCTCAAACTTTACTAATAAAACTATCAGAAAAGAACTGAACAACAAAATCCGAATATCTTTGAACATTATTCTGGATATTGGTTCCAGCTTCATTGTAGTTTCTTCTTTGTTACTATGCGAGCTTAATTGAAATAATTTTTATTATTACGGTTAATAGATATCTTTTAGATAATTTGTATACAAGTTGTATACTTATATGTGTTAGGTTAGTTTACGCACAAATTATCTCGGAAATAGGAAAATGTGGTAGGTATCAATCTCAGTACGATATAAAAGATGACAAGCGCAAAAATGGTAGGGGTAGAAACGGTGACGTCATAAAGATGTCTGTACAAGGAAAAATTTTTTTTTTCATTTAAACATTCCATGTGATATATCAAATGAAAGGGCTTTGTGAGTAGATTACAAATATATAACATATTTATACATAACATTTTCACTGCTGAAATTATACTATTATTCAAATTATATGCTTTTCTTATTTTTTGCATTTTCTAATATTTTTTTAGATCAAGCAATGAAAATGTTAAAGTGTGCTATATATTTAGTAATCTAACAAAGTCCTTTCATTTGATATATTATGAGATGGTATGTTTAAGTAAAGAAAAATGTAACAGATGTTAAAAAAATCTTTAAGACAGTATTACGCTGTATTTTGAGCTATGAAAAAATACACACCGACGCAATGCAATATTCACTCAAATTAGTCAATTTTACTACCACGAATCTGACCGATACAAAATGTGTGAATAATAAATATGGATAGTGGTCGAATTCCGTATTGTATGAACGACTAAAAACCGCCAATAATTTATAAAAATATTTTGCAGAATTTCATTATTGAAGAGGCTCTCGGTTGCCGCGGCTTATGTATGTTTATAGAAATGAAATTATTCTCTATAATTTAATGCATTTGCTTTCCAACGCTGGAATCCATTCCTTTTGAATGGAATTGCAGGCAGTCGCAGGCACTGTGTGACGCATGGGTGCACACGAATAAAATTGTTAAAATGCAAATGACGAAATTAATATTTTCTGATCCGCTGCTATTAAAGGGTTAACCGGTGGTACAAGAAATGAGATAAAAGCGACTGTTCTTATAACATGATATATGCAAAACTATAGTGATTTGATTATAATAGCAGAAAAATAAAATAATAATTTGGTGTCTTTGTCGGATTAACCCATAATTGAAACGGAGACAAAATTCGGATATATTAAAGTTTATTCTCTACAGGAAACCATTATAATAATATGATGACAACGGAAAAAATAATGGCAACAGTATTTTACGAAGCCGATGACTGTGATTGCAGCTAAAAAATCTGATGTGTTTGATAAAGAAAAATTTATCACGAGTATATTGTAAAATATTTGAAAAGTAAGCTAAAAGTTAACTTCATGTCAAAAATTTGCATCTAACCAACGCCCGTGACTTCGTCGGCGTCCAGTTATTTTTAATAATTGTCCAGTTATTTTTTTTATCCCTGAATATTCTTTTGTGTACCCCTGATAATGGGTACGTGTCATGGCCAGATATTAAAATTGAACACTTCCTGATGTGGCCGACCATTTAGTAAGTAAGTAAGTAAGTAAGTAAGTAAATCGTTTATTGGCCACAAAGTAGGAAACAAAACAGAAGAACGAAAACAAAGTGTGCGGCCAACTAGGCCCCAGCCTCAGCTAATGCTACTACGACACAAGGCCGTCGCGGCGCTGGTATTCTGGTGGGGCCTAATCAGTGGCGACATTGGACGTACAAAATATTTAAATAATTACAAAAAACACAAATTAATATCTACACATACATAACAGCGAAACATTGGGTTGGCTGTACAGCCTTCAATTCCCTTGCTTCCATAGTAAAGGAAGGTTGTCTTAAAAATAAACTTATATTTTAGTCTAGTCTATGATTGACTGAAAAAAAAGAAGAAAAGTGACAACTGACAAACATAAAAATTAATAATGATGCTGGCGGTGAAATTATTTTACAAAAAAAGAACCTACCTACGTATATTAGAAATATATAAAAGCCACGTTACGACACGCGGCAGCCACGTGGTATGGTAGCCACGTGTGATAACAAAGAGGAGAAAGGGCTTCGCCGTGCCCCAAAGGGTGCCGGAACACAAAATCCCGCCATGTGAATGCTTATTGTGAAAAATCCCGAAAGTGACCATTTCATCAAATGGTTGTATTTCATAATTATGAAATTGACTATATCGTTCAAAGTGAACGTTTGATCTTATGCCAATCCAAGTTTGGCCATATCGCAAATATTTGTAAGTGTCAAAACTATTATCTATTCTGTTGTAACGCTTAAGCTAACTTGCTTTTTTTCTGTGTATTTAATTAAGGGTGGAGGGCTGACAACCTAGGACGCAGGATTTTCCTACTTCAGGTGTTAGCCCGCCATAACCCTCTTCGCTATACCTATGCCTAATTTACCTATTCTATAGTTCATATATTTAAGCAAACTGTACTTAAATCCTTATTATTGTAACTTAATTACTAATGGGTTAAGGTGAGAATAAAAAAAGATATTATTATTATATTATTATCAAGTTTGTTAGGTCTCTAGGCCATTACATTTTATGCCTTGAGCGTAATGTTGGCCGTTGTGGCAAAGAGAATAGGGATGTTGACTATTTTTTTATTTTATGTTACATAAATTACCTCTCAAAAAAAGAAACATTGGTAAAAGAATTAATTCGCTAGCATGAAAACTGCCCGAGATATCACAGTGTGAAATGCACACAAATGGACTCGATCAAAAACGCTCCATACTAATGGCTTGCACGTTATGACGTCACGCCGTGCTAGTTTGTATGCAACGCATAGGAAATTTGTTCAGCAGCTATATTAAATATTGTGTTTATCAAAATGGTTTCTTCGACAAATTTGCTATACATTTTACGGACTAATTAAAGGTATCATTAATTTTAATAAATTGTATACTTTTTAAATGGACTTGTCCACCCAACTTTGAAGGGTCATAAAACAAATAATATGCAATATATAAAACCAAGAGGTATACAAGCTACTCTAAAAGTTTAATATGTTTACGATTTTTATTAGTATTTCGTTATTTTATTCATTAGTCAACATCCCTATTCCACCTGTTGCTTGTAAGACCTGTGGCCTGGATCTGTTGAAGTAAATCGTACCCCTTGTATGTAAAAGTATGCAAAAAATGCGATACAGAGCGATGGAATATAATTATTATGCCATTAAAAAGTTGGTGATAAAAAACCTTTCTCCATTCGTAACTTAAACCAAACGACCACACATATAGTGTGGGCGGCTCTTCAAAATATGTATAAATAATTAAAATAATATGAACTCATAAAGCAATTTTCAGTACCTACCTATCTACAAATTCTTTGCATTTACAATAATACATGCAATAACCTTTCTTATTACTATTTAAAATTAATAGAATTTTGCTCATGAATAAAATTGATTTTGTTTGCAAAGGACTAATTATTTTACTGATTCTTCTTACTGCGAGAGTCAAAGATACATTTATTATCAACTTAATAGGAATATTGTATCAATTAGCAGAAATCTTTCGCAATTGCACTTGTTTATCATAATACATAACAGTTCTCGGGTTTTCTAATAAAAAATAGTTAAGACTTTTTATTTTATAAATCATTGAATAAATAAAAAAATCGCATCACTGAATTACCCGACACTGCGGAGTAGTATAATATTGTAATAAACCCCGTTTGTCTTTTAATCTGTTTAGTAATAGTTTTATCTTATTTTTTATTTTGTTTTTTTCTGGGCATTGTTTTGTACTTTACGCTATAGAAAAAGTATTTTTTTCATTTCATTAAATAAGGTAACTTAAGTAATCAAGATGTATATTTTGGAAGGTGTTTTTTCATTACTATGTTACGATGAATTTTAATTTCTGTGACGGGTCTGGGTGCTACTATGTATAATAAGTATTTATTTAAAAAGTATATAAGTAGTATATCAGTTGTCTAGCACCCATATTACAAGCTTTGCTTAGTTTGGGGCTAGATGGCGCTGTGTGAAATTGTCCAAGCATTTATTATTTATTTATGTATTAAAATAACCATATTTTTTAAATAATTTCTGCCAAAAAAGACACCTTATTCATGTTGGTTTTTTTTTCAAATCTTTGCAATTGTTACTAGAGGTCGTTCAGATATATAAAACACAACCCAGCACTTGATATAAGTAATATTCTAGACACTTGACCCTATTACTTTCACTCTTCACCTTTTTCTCGAAACGTCCGCGAAATATCCCCGTAACAAGGTGACGGCCCTGCCGAAGCGAGAACCCTTGTCCGACGCCCTAATGAACGGTATAGCTTGCTCAGAACAAGGCTTTCCGAATTGCCTCCCATACCTTACAACCTAAACAAAACAAGACAACAAACAAAAGTGTACTATATTATTAAAGGAATAAAGATCAACTTCAATTAAAAAGGATTTGGTTGATAAGGACAATAATAGGGCTGCTTGATCCTCTTATTTTTATAAGCGCCCACTTAAAGTTGCAATCGTACTCGCCAAGGGAAAAATAGGTGATTTCCTTTATAAATAGATATTTAGCAACTGGAACACATTATTTCCATTACTCCATTTGGCGAGGTGATTGTTGTGAATGGCGGTGTTACTGGCGAATAAAGCAAAATGGTATAAAAAGGAACAGCCTTCTTAATGTCTAATTTTCAAAATCTATCGCAATCGCTTTCATTCGACAGATGGATGTGACACATTACTGCATTTATTTGGTAAGTTTTTATTTGTGACAAAAAGAAGCATCAATGTATCACATCCTGATAGCGATTGCGATAGATTTTGAAATTAGACAATTAACCCCCGGGTTTGTAATTAGTGCACTTTTGAGATCTTAATCTAATTATATTTTATAACATAAAAAGAACGAGGAGTGCTGTAGGTACATGGGTTTATTTTGATAAGTACTGATATCTGAACCATGTCACATCTTTTATTATTTTATTTACTGAAATGTTACCAACAATCATAGCCTTTTTCATTAGGACAAAGTACTTATTTAGATCACAATTTCTAGGTAACACCAAAAATAAATAATCTACAAAAATACCTGGAACATCTAGTTATTTTTATTAGCAATTTTGAAAGAGACAGAGATCTCTTTCTCAATCAAAGCACTTAATGAACATTTATCGGTACAAAATCACACGAATAAATATTTTCTTCAAATACTTTTCTGGGAATCCGTTTTGATTCATTGCCACTTAGGCGCGTCATCTATCGAGAAAAGGGCTTGTTTTGTCAGAGACCGCCGGAAATTCTATAGTTTATTGGCTGAATGGTGTCCAGAAAAGTAATGGATTCCTTTATTAATTGCCAGACGTAATGTCTGGGAATAGAAAGTGCGAGAATAATCGGCGAAATTCTCGTGAATCATTTATCTCCAAGCTGTTGCGAAAAATTTGTAGTCGAAATTGTAAGCAACGTCGAGAAGCTATAAAATGAGTTTGATTTCCGAATTACTGTAACATTTTGTCGTTACTTTTACGAACATACACAAGAAAAAAAAACTATAAATTCGATATTTATAATTTGTAATGTTTTTTCAAGTAAGCCTCGCGGCACATAACTTGGCAAGACAAAGATAAGACAAAAATGCGCCGACTTTAGTATTTGTAGTGCTGCGCATCTTTTGTCTCACCTTTGTCTTGCCAAGTTATATGCCTTCTGTAAATACCTTATCTTTTTAATAACGCAAGACTTCAAAATATGGTTTTGGCGATAATTCTGAAATCATTTATTGCTGTAAGATCAGAATGCTTCTCAGCGGAAAATTCCTCTTGTTTATCAAAGGCATAATTCCGTATTGGATTAACAGCAGGTAATTTTAAAATTATAATTAATATTATTCAGAAGCCTGGCCGAAACTCTGAAACCACTGCATCGATCTGGTTTGAGTTCCAAATTCGTTAACTTGCAATTTACTCTATCACCTCCGACTAGATTGAGTTAAGATTGAATACTGAATCTTGTCAAAGTTGGAATCGGTCAACAGAATACAGAATTTCGCACGTGTAAATATATAAGAAGGGGTGTAGAAAATTGTTGTTTATGCGCCATTAAAAGTAACCAGAAACCATTAAAATAGTGATTACTAAGAAAATCTAAATCGCAAAAAAAACACAAAAATTCATTTGGATAGGACAACGTGCGTCAAGCTCAATGCCCTAGCCCTGCTGTTTTACCCCATAGGTACCTAAGATATAACAACCGCGAGATGTCTAAGCCGATATATTTTTAACTGAAATTCCACTATTTTGTAAACATTATACAACAAGAGAGCTTTACTCGCTTCGGATTCATATCAGTAACATAAAACTGAATAAAACCATATTTCTCGACTTTTGAACTGGCATAACCAGAGGCGATGACCCTCAGGAGAGCAATGTCGTCAAGCATGGTGGAACTTCACGATGGCTCCCTAGTGCTGGCAGCCATTTTAACTCAAATGAGTTAATCTTTTGTTAAATACAGCTGCTGCAGTTGAAAAACAGATTTTGTAAATTCGTTATTAAGTGTAGCATTTAATTTGAAGTAGGGTTTTAAAGCTTTTAAAGCTCCTTCGTGAAACACAATTTTAATTACTCATCAAACAAAACTTATTTTACAGCCGCACTTAGGACTTAGAGGCCTCAATCAATTTCATTACTTTGCTAAAGTTGGGTGCTATCTCTTATTTTTCATAAAAGTAACACAAAGTGAAGCATTGCTATTAATTGAAAATTCTAAGTGCAGCAGTTAAGGTGGTACCCTGAGCGAAAGTGGCGTCGCGGTGAATTATATTTAATATTATAATTCTAATACACAATTTTAAAAATGTTTATCGTGGAGATTTTAGGGCCCATAGTTTAGTATTCTTAGACGGTATCGTAACATTCCCTCGTAGTCACTGCTTTATAGCAGTACCTATGTAGATAGCAAAACTGCTAAAAGTGGCCGTTTTTGGCACATTTGCTATCTACTTCTACCAATGACTACGAGGGCATGTAGTGATACCTTCTAAAAATACTAGACCATGGGCCCTAAAATGTCCGCGATAAACATTTTTTTAAAATCTTATTCTATTAAGAACTTATTAAATAAAAACCTCTGAGGGCGCCACTTTCGGTCATACAACCAACCTTAAAAAAAAAAAATTGAATGCTAAAAACAACACATTTTAACATAACAATCTCTGATAAATACTTTCAAAGACTGCACATTATAAATTTATTATTAATTAAATAAGAGAGAAAAATGATTACTTTATTTCTCGATACAATGAATACGCAATTTCACGCCTAAGTACCTATTTGAATGAAAACAAAACATTATACAAAAAAGATAAAGATACATCAAGACTCTAAACAATGCTAGGTAGTCCACACCGAGCAAGCAGCTTAGCTCGAATCCATTACGGGAAAAGTTGTTTTGAAAATAATAGACAAAACTGTAATGAAAATGACGAAATGATACAAGTTGACGAATTTCACGCACAAAAGCGCTTTTGAGAGTGCAATAAAGTACCAGGGGATATAAAATAGAAAGCTGTTCGATGTGAGTGGAGGAGTTTAGGAGAAGTTTTCGGCGAACGAGCAGTTTTATGTACCTGGACATCTTTATGGAAAAAATCCATCTTGAATCTGAGTCGTTGGGGTGGGATTTTAGTGATAGCGATTTTATCACTTATAAATTTTTAAGCGTATTAAACTTTTTGGATCTAACGGGTGTAACAAGACCCTCAACGAAGCCGAAGTCCACGTATTCCGCCCATCATCAGAATCATTTTTGTCTTTTAGACTATACCTGGGAAACCAATAGCTACGAAGTTATTGAAGGTCAAAGTCAAAAAATTTTTTTCAAAATTTTTATGAAATCTTTTTTTATTAGTTATTTCCTAATTTTTGTCTGCAGAAACAATATCAAAATTTTACGTATTTCGTAACAAACAATGGCTTAAAAACGTCATCACTCACTGTATTTCATGAGCACACACATAAACGCGGTCTTTCAACTCGGCCGCATGCAGCTTTGTAGCATACACTCGCAGGCGCAGTCTGTTGTACGCGTTACATTGCGTGGTAAAGTATACAATGCTTTTTTAACGCCAAAAATTAAAATCGTTTCCCAGCAATAATTTTGAACAGAAATGGTCCTGATGATGGCCAGAATACGTAGACCTCGGCTTCGTTGAGGGTCTTGTTACACCCGGTATACTAAACTGCCCCCCAACTTAAATGGCCGAAATTATATTCGTTCGCTGGAATTAATTAACTTAGAGCCAATTAGACGATCGAGTCACATGTCGCAAGCTTATGTAAATCACAGATATTGTTTTGTATGGAAATGATAAGCCTACGACACGTAATTTTATAGTATATGACTTAGTTTTAATTTTTAAGTTAGCGAACGAAAAGAAAGTTGACCATTTGAGTAGGGGGGCTGGAGTCCTATTAAGACAGGCACTGCCTACTTTGACAGATTATTGTATTATTGTATTATTTACCAACAAAATAATGGCATTATGTTTTTAAAGTAACCGTTTAAAGTAACCGACATCGCTCGAAGGATTGCTCAGCTGAAGTGGCAATGGGCGGGACACATAGCGAGAAGAACCGATGGCCGTTGGGGCGGAAAGGTTCTGGAATGGCGACCACGCACCGGACGGCGCTCCGTGGGTAGGCCCCCGACAAGGTGGACCGACGATCTGGTGAAGGTCGCGGGAAGCCGCTGGATGCGGGCAGCGCAGGACCGATCGTCGTGGAGAACCTTAGGGGAGGCCTATACCCAGCAGTGGGTGTCGTGCGGCTGATATGATGATGTTTTTAAAGTCATAATTGATTTTTTAACTTGTAATTATATCTCAATATAAACTCACACAACATTTGAAAGGGATGCTGTTTTGTGTAAAAAAACCTTTTTTTATTTATCGCTTTTGTCACAGCCGCGGCTCGTGTGCGTTTAGCCAGCCGTCCTCCGAGGTCCCAAGAGAGATTTTGAATTGCCACTTCCGTGCACGCAGGATAGTTTGTCTGTTGGAGCCACTAAGGGAGCGAGATTGTCAATATAACGTTATAGCATTGTTTATGATGAATGTGGTCAAACTTAGTGAGATTTGTAGTTAGGGAGAAGAATATTGTGAACGTTTTCGAATAAAATAAAGAGATAGGGACAATATTGTTGTCAATGCGATTTAGGACACTCACAGTCACAGGCAGGTAAAATTCATAAACTGTCCATCAGCCATTTTTAATGTCCCTACTGCTGGGGCGCAGGCCTTCCTTATGGGTGGTACCACCCATAATCGATGGACCAGGCGGGCCCAATGCGAATTCATAAATTACTTACCTTTTTTATATATCGGTCTCAAGAAAAGGCATTATGCGCAGTGTCGAGCCATTCAAGAAACAAAATCTCAAAAAAATATGGCAACTTTATTGCTTCTGTTCTGGTTTTATGCTATATTTTTTGAAAAATATAATAATAAAAAATGTTAAAGAAACCATAGTTTAAAATCATAACTTTTTAACCGATACCTTTAAAATAATAACTTTTAATGACAGTTCCTATAAATATAGCTTGTTTTATGGCTTCAATCGTAATGTCTGAATACGTTCAGAGGAGGCAGGGTTTTATTTAGTGTGAACACATATATTAAGCCAGCAGGTCAGCCCTGGCCTTTTATGACTTACGAGATGGCCCATTCCCTACAAATGTTTGAAGGTTTTCTACTGAATGGGTTTTTTATTTTCAAGTTATTTTCAAAAAATTGACGATAAAATTGAACAATTTTGTTAGAAACATTGTGTCGAGTTACGTGAAAAAAAGAGCTTATATACTAAAACCGTAACTAATAGAAACTTTTTACACCCTGTATACAGGGTGTAATGGGAACGCTTCCGTATGGGTCCGGTTCCGGGTGGGTTGTTAATACTGTGCAGTGCAAAACCTAAATATTTAAATTAAGTACTAGTTTAATCACCAAATTAACTTTATTGAAATACCTATGTGTATAAGAGGGTTTAATTGGTGTGAATTAATTACTGCAAGTTTGTTTTAGCGCGGTTGACCGCAAATTAAACCGCAGTTTGTAGTTGTTTGGGATAGTTTTAGTACTTAATAAATACTAAGGACTTAATGTAAATCTATAATAAAAAAATGGAAGAGCTCGATAAATAGGTTAGTGCATTAGCCTGCGATTGTTGAGGTTAAGCAACTTCGCAATGGTCGGTCATGGGATTGGATGGGTGACCAAAAATTTATTATCTTGCGCTCCTCCGTGCATTGGAAGGCACGTGAAGCCGTTGGTCCCGGCTGCATTTGCAATCGTTAACACCCACCAATCCGCAAAAGCAAATATGTTTTTTTTTCTTATTGTTATCAAAATATTGTTATTTATAAGTATGGGTACCTACTATTTGTATGTTAAATGTGAATAAACAATGAATTCATCGAGTTTTGTTAGTGGAGTGTCAACTGTCAGTAGGTATATTAAACAAATGAATACAAGTTTCGTCGTCTATTTTTCTGGTATTTTTCAATTATAACTTAATATATAAAAATAGCGAATTGTGAATGCTAAAAATCTAAAAATTCAAATGAATACAAACCTATTGTGACTTTATAAAACCCTGTTACGAAAAAAGTGGCATTGTAATACAGTGATGAGTTTCTTACTGTATTCCAATGCCACTGAATCTAGATCATCAGTTTGGTAATCACAATCACAGCCTTCTTCTTATCGAATGAGGAATAGTGGCCACCTCTAGTGTTAGAGTTTTTCAAGCCGCCTAAGGCCTCTAACTTAGCTTAACGACTGTTATCAGATGACAACAGCCGGGACCGACGGTTTAACGTGCCCTCCGAAGCACGGAAGCGCTCAGTTGTAATGCTACTTAACGGTCACCCATCCGACACCTGGCGGGACCGAGCGTAGTTTAACAAACGTGATCGAGTACGATCAATCTGTCAAGTTTCGCCATGAGCGCTTCAACAATCACAGTATAATTCATCGAAAGATACAAAAGAATTCAGTATGCCAACATTGCCAGCCGTTCGCAAAATGCGCTAAAATCAAGACGTATGGCAACATTCCGAGAAATGAGAGGACGTCCAAAAACTACCATTAGTAGTAATAGTAGGCTTTATGATGGTAGTTTTTCCCGTAAATAGCACCTGCTTTGTTTCCTATAAGAAGTCTTGGCTTATCTTTTTGCTGGTGTTGTCATTAGGAAGCTTACGTGGAGTCAAATGAAACCATTAATGAAGAAATTGCTTAAACGCCTGTGAAGAATATAAAAAATCAGATATTACAGATGACATAGTGTTAGTACCAGCACTTTAGATTTTACCGTCTCTATTATTATGATCAAAGTAATTGGTAGATAAACGATAAAAATAAAGATAGGAAAATGATTTTATTAGAGTACTTACAGACACTTGAACATTTGCCTAAACTTTTAATTAAATGGCTAAATGTTATTTATGGTACTAACTTAACGGCACCGTGTAATGTAATCTAGTTGTCTGGTATGATTAAGAAAAAAACTCCTTAGTGTTTTACATTATGTTACAGCTAATACCCGAAGTGCTTTAGGAGTAAAACTAGGTGTAGCTGGTATCTGTTGTTTAAACCTAGGTGTAACCGATTTTCTCATTGCTAATACTAGGTGTAGCCGGTTAAAACTAGGTTTAGCCTTCTTTGTGCTTTTACTAAGGAGAAGTAATTTATGGGGTATTAAGAAAGTTATTTCTGTTATCTGTTAAAAAAAATAACCACGTAATTTCTAACCCATATTCGGGACCTACAGGAGTAAAGCAGATCGGTTACACCTAGGTTTAACCAACAGCTAACGGTTACACCTAGTTTTAGCCGGCTAAAACTAGGTGTAGCCGCACTTCGGGTATTAGCCGTGATGCTAGACAGTGTGATATCCGAGATTTAAAATTAATTAAGACTAACTAAATTTTATGAACGATATTACTGATACGTGCCTAGCTACGCAGATTTGGAGAAAATATATTATCGGAAATATTAGGGCGTGCCAATTTGTAATCCAGCAATTAATAAATCAACATAGGAGTCGTATCAGTCCCGGGGCACTTAAACATGGCGGATTACACCGGAAACGCGTCATTAATTTCGACAGTCCCGATAATCAAGGGATAATAGCCAAATAAGATAAATTCTAGAGGCACAGAATAACTAATCACTAACAAGTCTAGAGGATTAATACTGTAAACCGTAATATGACGGCACCTCATCCTAGGAAACCCTAGCTTAACTGCCGGAACACAACAATTTTAATTGTTGTTATGACGTCAGACTTAGGTAAGATGGTGGTAGCTAGCCAGGCGGACTTCTTTTTTTTTGTAGGAGGAACCGCGTTTTTATCGCCTTGAAATAAGCCCTACCACCAACCAAACCGAGTACAAATTGTACCCCCCCTGGGAATAGAACCCCGGACCCCTGCGTCTTACACGGATGGGCGAACCACTAGACCACAAAGGCGGCTAACATATTGGTGACTTATATACTTGTATTAAAATGCCAGCCAACCTTGCACTAGCCTCAGGCCACGAGGCGCTACGATAAATTGAGTTCACTTTATGCAACACAGTTTCTGCATTAGTTATGAATGTTATGATGATAACACGCGCTGTATATTCCCTGCTGAAATATTCACAAGCTAAACAATAATATGAACAACGTTATTACCTATATTATAATGTATAATAAATTATTCAAACACGTCTTAATTATGAGCTACAAATAAGTAGATCTTTGTTTATATCGTAGCTTCGTTAAATTAGCATTTGCAAATTACTTTGGATATTTTTGTAGGTAGGTAGGAAATCGGATGAAACAATAGTGTTTTCGGTGTATGCTATAGTGACATATGACGTAATTCCTTTTTAGGAATCAATAAGTGCCCGCGGATTTGTAGTTAGTAGGTACTTAATATAATAAAAACAGCAGCCACTAACACGCACAGTAATATATTTTTTTATAATTTTAAAAAGCAGCTTTTTTACGTTGAGTTATTTTTCAATTACGAGCAAATAAAAGTACTTACCCATATATTTATTAAAAAATGTTTTAAGTATTTGATTGAATCAGGCGTCACTTGGCGGAAGTCCCAAACCATTGTGAAAAAAGAAATCTAAGTACCTTACTTCCCCAAAAATGTTGTGCCGTCTTGCCACAGTTGAGAAAATATGAATTTCCTTATATAGTATTACAGTTATTTAAAAAATAATATACTGCCTTCATCATACTGCTTCCTGACATAATAACTCAAACATCAAAAGTAACAGCTACTTGAAGCGTAAAACCGTCCTAACGCTATAATGTAGCGCAGGATGTTTTATTTACAACGCATATCCATCCACATAAAGCGGGCCATTCCACACAAGGAACGCTCATCATCCTTCTTTTTCCACTCGAGATGCGAGATCCGGCTAAAAGGCCGGAAGGACGATTCGAGATACTGTGGTTTCATACAGAAAACATACGGTTGCGAATTGGTGACGGGATCGTTTGATGAAAAAAAGGTTTTAGAAGGAACATGAGCGCATGATTGATTGATGCATATTATATATGGGTCAATTTTAATGTCTTTTGTAGGTAAATAAATAACCCCTTTCTAACCTCTGAAATTAAAATTGAAATTAAATACATAAAATAGAAAGAGGTTATTGTTTAACTTTAGGCTAAAAAGAAATGTCAACTTTTGTGTACATTTCACTAATTATTTATGTGTAACATAAGTATTTTATGAGTGAAATTAAGAGTATAATAACAAAATAAGTATCATCTTAAAAATCTCCATGATTTCTCTCTTTCACGCCCTTATTGGTTGACTGGACTAACGGGTATTATGTCAGCAGTTTGCTGATGAAATGAACATTATGCAAATAAAAATATTCATTGACTCAACGGACGTCTGAATCACTACTCGATCCCGTATATTTTTTAAAATGTCGTATAATCCAAGGAACAGGATAAATGAAATTCAATGGTTTGTAAGATGTTACGCCAAGAAAATTGTTTTAAAAGAAAATAGTTTTATAATGTTTTTCTTCTTACTAAAGTCGTTTCATCATATCAGCCGCACGACACCCACTGCTGGGTAAGTATAGGCCTCCCCTAAGAATCTCCACGACGATCGGTCCTGCGCTGCCCGCATCCAGCGGCTTCCTGCAACCTTCACCAGATCGTCGGTCCACCTTGTCGTCGGCCTACCCACGGGGCGTCGTCCGGTGCGCGGTCGCCATTCCAGAACCATTCCGCCCCAACGGCCATCGGTTCTTCTCGCTATGTGACCCGCCCATCGCCACTTCAGCTGAGCAATCCTTTAAAGTCGTTTAAGTCCGGAATATTTTAATGTTATGAAAGACTTAGTCATAAAATGCTGTGCCTAATGTTTTTTTAATTTAACAATTTGTTGTGTAATAAGTGCCTAGGTAGGTGGTAAAAGAAAATAATGAAAAAAAATCGATTTTCAGTAGACCGGAAGAAGTGGAAGTCCCTAAGAGCCATAAAAATACTACCATCCGTAGTACGCTATTTACATAGGTTGATTTTATTCACCTGCGACGCGACGGTCGACTTTAGTCACCTAGCAAGTCGCTTCCAAAATTTAATCGCAGGTGATGGCGTCGCTGTCGTCGATGTAGTTGATGGCGTAACAATATGTAATAACGTAGTTTCAGTTTTTTTGTTCAGTCACCTGCGGCCTATACCGAATTGCCATTCACACAGTCGATTTTCGCCGTGCGGCGAAAGTTGTGCGGCTTTAATCACCCATGTAAATATCACATAAACGAATCGCTCTCGAACATAGGAACCGGTACTTAGAAAACATTCACATCATTTTAGTACTCATAAATGCAAAATATTTGCAAGATATTCTTTAAAAATAGAAAGATTAATATAAAAATTGCCTTAAAAATTATGTATACCTATTTTAAAAGCTGAGTTAATATTGCATTCCTTATATCGTACAGCAACAAAGGAATGCCAAGTGGATTTTTTCATGAAGTGAAACAATTTCAGAGGAGCGCACTTAACAATATTTAATGCCAGGCTTTTAAGTCGAAAGCTTTTTGTATGAAAATGAGAGTACGAAAATTGATGTAAGTATTGTGAGTTTTTGTAGCTTTTGTGTACAAAAACTTTGGTGATTTTACATTTGTGAAAGTTACATCGCGAAAACATCGACGTTGCTACCGCATTCTCGTACTCCGACGTCCGACGACGACGTCCGACGTCAACACTGCTTTTTACTGATTTTTAAATTGCGTTTTAAACGACGAAAATATTTTCGCAAGGATAAAAACTTTAGCGACGGTACTTTCTTAAATGTAAATAACGGCCACGGATAAGTTTTTGATTGATTATACGTTCAGAGCCTTGATTTTAAATTTTGTTGATCAAATAAGACGTTAGCTTTTGTATAATTCAATGTACTGGTATTTTTACTTCATAAAAAAACAAGGCCGTACTGAATCACTGATAGTTTAATCATAGACACTGTCCAAACTACTTGACCGATATGACTGAAACTTGGTATAAGTACTAGATTAGTTATTAGTAAGAATTTATTAGAAAGAAGAAGTTGCGGGCGAACGTCATAGTTACTAATATAAATGTCTATTTGTAAAACTCGATATTAGGATTAGGTAATCGGCGTTCTTGACAATCTCTTTTGATAAAAAGAATTGTAATATTGTCATTATCATGGCCGGGGCCGGGCTCTTTATGTATAGTCCCCGTCGTAGACTTAATTTACCTGGGATAATTCACCTAGATGAATTAAGTATAGGTACATTAGTAGACTTAATGCGTCTCTATTTTTTCAGTAAGCAGTAAAAAAACCTAGTCTAATTAAGTCTAATTATTAGTTTAACAACGGTAATAGCTTAAAAACTTAAATGTTATGAAAATATACATATATTATGCGTTTTTCCTGAAATATCCCCAAAGTGGAAATAGAGATATAAAATAAAATCTGGCCCGTTGAAACTGCAGCTCGGCTGTTTGCAGAACAGTTTTATTGCATTGCAGACCTCCACGCACTGCAATAATATATCAGTCGGCTTTGTTACTGCATACCTGGCTGCGCCGAGTTTAGCCGAGTTCAACCGAGTTTAGCCGAGCTTTTTTCCACAAAGGGGGACGTGACCGTGACGTGTACTTTAACAGGCGATTAATTTTTGACCACCGGTTTTTGACAATTATTCCATACATAAAAGCATAAAAGCGTCAAAAACAGTCGGTTAAAAATTAATCGACTGTTTAAATGTTGGTGAACTTCAGCCTAAAAGCGCAGTGAAATAGGCGGTTTGAATTGACTTGTCATTTTGAATTGAAAAGTGATATAGAACACAATCAGAGCACCTTACAAAAACATTCAAAGAAAATATCAATGAATTGGTAGTTTACAATTACAAGTCAACCAATAAAATAGTGGGCACCTAATGGAGTTTGCTAACTTGGCAGCTTGCAAGCTGCACGTGACACTTTCACACAATATCACATTTCTCGGCAGTGCAACCGACACACAAACACAATAACTTTGAGGTCTCGTCCCGTGGGTGTGTAAAAGGCCCCTCTACACTGTCTCGGCTAGCCGACCAAGTTGAAGCGCGGCTAAATTTACGGCTTGAATTTCGAGCGAGCTGCACTCTCCATCTAAAGACCTGATGAAAAATAACGTAGGCTTGCCGGCTATATGTGTACTCAGCTTTCTAAATTTATTCTAAGAGCTTTTAAAAAAGGAACGATAAATTTTTTATTTGAGATTTTTATATTCACAGTCGTATTTTTTCTAGCTATTGTTTAGTGGTTAGGTGTAAAGAAAAATTGGCAGGCAGTGTCGTCGTCGCTAGATATGTGTAACAAAGCAGAATATAATATTTGATGTTTAAATTCGACATAGAATAGAATATTTACAAATCGATCACATCACATCCTCTGATTATCTGTTCTAGTAAGTGAACACCTAAAATTTATAATCTTAGTAAGGACATAATATTCTAAAAAAGCTTGCAAGGATTAAGTACGCTAACATTGTGAACGTCCAAAGGCAACGTTATTGGTTTATAATAATTGGCAAGAGATTTCCAACTGAAGTAAACCAACGAAACTCGAGAAATGCCAACCTTTTTCTCCATATTTTGTTCCATAGAGAAGTTTAAATAAAGCTCCTAGCGACCGCTCGTGACTTCCAAAGATTTTTTTCTCTCGGGATTTTATTCTTCTAGGTGAAAGGTACTTGTTTTTTTTATTATTTAAAAATTCATGATGATCGGTTGATAGAGTAACAAAACAATCAAACTCAGTTTCGCATTTATAATTATAAATTGGGATCAGGATTTCACATTATAAAATATCATAATTTTCAAGTCAATTCTTACAATTAAGTATAATAAAAAAGTCTTCAGTGTGTAATACTACGCCATTACGCCGAATTCCACCATTTAATCCCGTAAGTCATTTGAAACGTCGGAAATTCCAAAACTGCCTAAGTATTAAATCGTCGGACTTAAAAGCTTTCTGGACAATTTTGGCGATTTAGTTAATGCGATTAGAAATTTATGTGATTTCTTCGTTTTTAGATTAAAGCGCGATTTAGCTAAATGTGCTTTCATTTATTGAGTTAGTGAAATTCGTTGGTCTTAAAAGTGCTTTGATAGATTTATTCTTACTATTATTACGAGTACCATTAGCTCCAATAAATGTTGAGCTACTTATCAGCTGCGTTAAATTAGTTTAGTTAAGTAAAGATTTTTAACCACCTCTGTGGTCTAGTGGTTCGCCCACACGTGTAAGGGTTCAATTCCCAGGAGGGGGGCACAATTTGTACTCGGTTTGGTTGGTGGAGGGCTTAATAATAATAATAATAATAAGATGACATATAAAAATAAACAAATGTTTCATTTAATTGGCCTTGTCCCGTAAATGACACAAAATACCAGCGTAAGCTGAGAAAAAAAAGAAAAACAAAATAATAATATTAATAATAATTTATTTATTTGCCAAGACAATATGGTAAAAATACAAGTTACAAATTAAATAATAGTACAGCATGACTTGTCGAGTTTGTCGACGTGCAAATATTTGTCATTCATGAATAAAATTATTGAATAATGTCAAACATAATTATAATGATTTCAAATAGAATTAATGCATACTTAATTTAAATGTCAATACAATGCAATCTTAAAAATTAGTAAGTATTCATGTCTAATAAAGATAAATATTATTATGTAAGATGTCAAGAAATGAAATTATATAATTATTATTAAATTCAAACAATTTTACTATAACCTGCTTAGGGATGTCAATAATTTACAATTCACTTATTTCATTCATTCCAAGTCCGCCTGGCTAGCTACCACCATCTTACCTAAGTCTGACGCCACAACAACAATTTAAAAATTGTTGTGCTCCAGTAGTTACAGATAAGATAGGCAGTTTCTCAGTGTCAGGATTCCGGGTGTAGTGCGCTTACACTTTCGACTTAAACGTCACTTAACATCAGGTGAGGTGAAAGCCAAACGCTATCCCGTTGTAGATTATTCTCTAGAAATCAACAATCGTTAATATTGAAAGTTTGGATGTTTGGCTCTCAATCACGTAAAACAGCTGAACGGATTTGAATGAAATTTGGAACACACATGGTTCGCACAACACGGCCTAAGTCACGTGCAGAAGTTGTCCTTAATAAGTAATCTGTCAAAAGTATTTTACGAGTATAAAGAACTTTCTAAACACATTAATTTAAATTACTAAGCTTTAAGTATCTTACATACTTAAAAATAATTCACTTACAGTCACCATCTTATTCACTGGCGAGATTACAAATTAAATATATTTATTCTGAGTGGCGTTACTTTCAATGTATGGAACTTTTCAAAACGTGACGAGTTTACATAAGTAGCGAGTTTACACAGACCCATTTTCTTGAAAATATTACCTACTTACTCATTATTTTTACACGACTACTGCGAAGCAAAAAGGATGATGACGATTTTGGTTGGTATCAGCCCCTCAATTCTCTAAAAACATCCGCAGCGTCGAGATGACTAAAAAAATAGTTCCGACCATAAGCGAGCTCGGCGTCCGAGCGCTAGCGTCTATGTGACAGCCTTGCCGCATTATAGAGCAATTTTTAGAGAATCAACACACGATGTTCCCTCATAACTTCAAAATTTTCTAAACTACAATGAGATGACTTCATTTTTGTCTGTTGCTTACGCCTTTCCTTATAATTAACCCGATAATTGGGAATAATTCCAACCCGAAAATAATATAATAAAAAAGGAGATTAAAAATTAAAACCCAACTATGAAAAAATCGCGCTCAAAAAGTACAAAAATATTTTAGGCCGAAAATTTAAAAGGATAACCGTAGTCGTATACCATATACCACCCTCCTATAGTCGTTCTTGTCTAGGACAAAGTGGCATGCGACTACGGTTTTAGAGCGTGAATTTTTGCAAATGTGTAATTGTAATGTATGGTTGTGCAAATAAATCATTCATTCATTCATTCAATTGTAATGAAGCTTACCTTTTATTTTAAAAGAAGCTTTGTCCTACTTTTGATTATATTACACTTTTTATTGCACTCATAAAAACAGTTACATAAAAATAAATTGAGATATGTACACAAAGGAGGACTTATCTCTAAAAGAGATCTTTTACTATTTAAGATTTTGTTAGTCGTAATATCACAAATCACAAATTCTATCCAAACATTTTGTAAATATATAATTCTCTCTCGTATAAGACGTCTAAGCGAAAGGTCCTCCCGACCAATAAAATGACGGATATCCAAAGCCGATTTTAAAGGGTTATTTTATTTGGTCTAATTGAAAAGCTTTCGGCTACACTATTCGTTAGTGTTTTTTTATTTTATTTTATGTAGGTACCTATAGGTAAAAAAGTGCACGTTTGTAGGCAATATTGTCTGCGTCTGACGCAAGTTGAATTGAGAGTTGAAGCGACTCGGTGAAGACAGACCAAAAGGCTTGCTACACGAACGGTCCATACGGACGCCCTCTGCCGTTGAACGATAATATATAAGGGTCCATACAAGCTGATTCCCATCGGCTTGCCTTTTAGAAATCCCAGCCCACCGATTCACTATGCAGATCACAACTTTTTGTAGAACGTCTTACTTTCGCCATAATTTCACCCCTCGCAACTGGTGGCAATAGTTTTAAAAGCTGTGTGCCACGTCGTATTCTGGGCGGCGCGCGGCCGTGTAGGCGCATGTATGTGTTATGTAAACTCTACTTCCACTAAAATACAGTCTATTATCTGCCAACGGGGCGTCTACACGGACCGTCCGTTTATAGGGTTACCAGATGGTATATCTAAAAATCCTGACAAAAAGCCTGATTTCTACTAAAAAGTCCTGACATTTTGCTAAAGCTCACACACGGCTACACATTGTAGGTATAAATAAAAAAATATATAATAAATAAATTAGTATTGTTTCCTGTTGTTAATGACGTGTAAAATTAATATTTCAAATAATACTTAGGCAAAAAAGTTTTAGTTTTTCGTTATTTACACTTTATATGTGGTTGTTAATTATTTATAAGTGCTTAATATTAAATGTGGATTATTTGAAAATTGCTTATTTATTGCAAAGTTAGTTGATTATTTTACTGAAAACGTCCCAGTTTATTGTTACCAAAAAATAAAAATAAATAAAGCTTTTCTGCGTTACTAAAATGTGAATAGGTAATCCAAAAAAACCTGACATTTCCCAAGTCCGGCTGGAATCTTGACAAGGATCCAAACAGCCTGACATGTCAGGACAAATCCTGACGTCTGGTCACAAGGCTGTATTTAGTGATATACGGACGGTCTCACTAAGGTTGTATTTAGTGCTATACAGACGTATTCACTTCAGTTGCTATTTGCTCAGTTGCTCTTCGTGAAACAGTTACTTCTTACCCGCTACTGCTTATGACATAAGCCTTAGCACTAAATTACGTGCCCGACCCAAGTCTATCTGTTGCTGCATTCATGGATCGTAAAATCATTTTACTATAAAGCCTTTATGTTGCCCTCCGAACTTAGGTAAGGCTTCTCAACTTTTCAAAGTAAAATATGATGCATCCTGTTTATGTGAAATTGAATTTAAAATGGTTTTTTATATTTGAGATCAACGGCATTTTATGCTATATTAATAATTTTTAGCATTTATAATATTATAATATATTTATAAAATTTAGTATTTTATATCAATAATTTAAATGTTTTGCTTTAGAATCCTTGTAATATTATAGGTAAATGTCAATCACCCAAAAACGATTGAACGGATTTGAATGTTTGGCACACATATAGTTATTTATAACCTTGGATTAGAACATAGAATACTTTTTAACCTGGTTTAATATTTCCGAGGGAATTTTCGAATTTTCACGTGGACTGGCGGAAGCTAGTATGTTAATACATAATTTTACTTGCTCTAATCTATACACAAAATGCAAATTATTGATTCAGTACACGGTTACTTTTTACTCGACGTATTCTTAAGGTAGGACTAGATTACTTTATAGTTTAGTTTTTGTTTTTTTTTTCAGAAAAGTCGTAAAACAAACGTACCTATCGACTATAGAGTAACAAGTAACCCTGTAATAAATAATTATGTGTTTTCTAAAGCTATTTATTTGTTCATGATTCCAATAAAATCTAACAGGTCAGAACATTGCTTTGAAGAGTTACATTTCCATCGATTTTGATTCTTAATACAATACCACAAGTTATATTATAGCTCAAACGGAAATGTTTGGAAATCAAAGTCATTAGAATCTGATTGCAAAGGCTTAGTTGCAGGCAAATTTCGGGTGAAATTGAGCCGAGTGATTAATTACGTATCTTAATTACCATAGCATAGTGGCCTTGGCCAGGACTGACCACTAATGGCGTGAACTGAAATTCGCCATCGGTGGCAAGGTAAAGGGAAGAAGCTTGTGTAATTAGGTGACGCGACAAAAAAGGGATTTACAATACTTACTGTTGTTTTGGACTGACAAGTGAGGGAAAAGAGTGGGAAAGAGATGAAAAAGTGGGGGAAAGCAGGGGCAAGAGAGGAGAGAGGGAAGAAAGAGGGGCGAAAGAAGGGAGAAGAGGGGAAATGGATGCTCAAAATGAAATGCGTTAATAATACATGTGGTGTTATATTAATGGCACAAAACAATATATTTCTATTTACAACAATTCTCTCTTTAATGTTGTTTTATGGCGTTGTAATTTTTTTTAATTTTATTAATTTACTGTGGTCACCAAACTGTTTTATAATAAGTAATGTATAAGTCTTCTTATTTTTATTGAATGAGGAATAGTGGCCACCTCTGGTATTAGAGTTTATCAAGCCGCCTGTAAGGCCTCTAACTTGGCATAACGACTACTTATTATCAGATGACAACAGCCGGGACCGACGGTTTAACGTGCCCTCCGAAGCACGGAAGCGCTCAAAGTTGTAATGCCACTTAACGGTCACCCATCCGACACCTGGCCGGACTAAGCGTTGCTTAACAAACGTGATCGAGTACGATCAGTCTGTCAAGTTTCGCCATGAGCGCTTCTGTATAAGTGTTTTTACATAACTTATAAGTAAATAATAATTTGTGAGACTAACACCGACAGCCACAGTTTGAAAAAAAAATAGGGCACATAATTTTGAATGATTGCGTTGGTAGTGTTGCTATGTCTTTTATGGAATTATAATTACTTACCTACTTTAATTTACCCTTATTCAGCATAAACTCACAGATTTTTAAATTCGTTCATAATTTTATTTTGTTTATGTACCTATTCTAAATTAACGGATGATCAAAATTTCAAAATGTTGTTTTTACACGAAACAAGAACATGTTAGTGGGATCAAGTCTTACATAACGAATATTGACAGAGCGCATTTTTTGTTTGTATCCCCTAAGCCATGGATAACTAAAAGTGCCAGTCGTTGTTACTGAACACAATGGATAGTAGAGAGATTGATAGACATCTGGCAATTACATAGACTAGGCTCCGCTATAAAGCATAGCGATATTTTGAAGAATCCCATTAAGGGCTTAAGTATTTAGAAAAGTTCCGCTGTTTAAATCGCCAAATACTTCTAGAAATCTCCAGAACGTCTTGAACTTTGCAAGTGGGCCATAAATCTGAACACTCCAAATGGAAGGCCTAACTGTGGAACCAGCAAATCCTCTGACATATTACTGCGTGTTAGTGGATAACAGTCTTATTCACTGCTGCCGATAGAGGTAAGCCTGTCGAGCAAATATTAATACCGGCTCTAAATGGATTACTGTGACAAATCTACGATATCATCCGACATACTGGGCCAGAAGGATAGCTATTTATGAAATGCATTTATTGTTTTTTCTTGCTTGCTTGTTTTGTTATTGAAACATTTTTCAAAGTCAACTTATTAAAATTGACAAAGGATGTCGAAATAGTGATGGTGTGGTTTCTTGTTGTAAATGGTTTGATAAATCAATTGCATTTTATTTTGGTGTTATGCATGACAATGTAACATAAGTACTTGAGTACCTTATACAAATACCAAATTTTTCATCGACACATTATTTAATCAAAATACTGAGTACAGTATCTGATATTTTTTACTTACTTTCAAAATCCTTATTGTGTGATTTTACGAAACTTCGCCCAAGAAAAGAGATCTAAAATTGATACCAGTATAATCTTTATGACAAATCACAGTGGGCCGCAAAGCGTTGACATAAAAAAGCACTCTAGTGCCCGCCAGGTAAGCTAAAGATATCAATTGTTGAATTTCGGCGTTTCTCTAGGATAAAGTTGAGTGAAACTTGTCCCTCGAGTAATATTTCGATGTTGAAAAAACTAAGCGATTCTTTGTTTCTGCTTTCAGGCTTATATAAAGGAAATTGAGTTTTTGATTCGATATTTATGGCTGATGTTGCGAACATCTGACTATATTTCTCTTTGTCGT
This sequence comes from Agriphila straminella, assembly GCA_950108535.1. Taxonomy (NCBI): domain Eukaryota; kingdom Metazoa; phylum Arthropoda; class Insecta; order Lepidoptera; family Crambidae; genus Agriphila; species Agriphila straminella. Next base: position 2,234,997 of record OX467306.1, on the reverse strand, counting down.
ATTACAGAAATTGTATTGCTTTTGTCAATAATAAATATTTCACCTCTCCAGCATGAAAGGGGCGTTTTGCGCGTAAAAAATCGCAGCAAAATTGATTTTTGCTGCAAACGTGAGGCAAGCCATTATTAATTTCAAACATTTTAATTTTCGGTGCAAAAAAAACTAGGCCATGCAATGGTTTGTTTGGAAAATCATTTTGATCTAGCGATTTAAATCATAATAAGGAAGAGGAAGTGGAAGGGAAAGAGAGGGGAATAAGGGAAAAGAGAGGGGAATAAATGGAAAAGTGGGGGAAATAAGGGGAAAGAGGGGAGGAAGGAAAGAAAGGGAGACGAAAGAAGGGAAAAGAGGGAATAGGGGGCTCAAATTGAAATGCGGTAAAAATACATGCGGTGTTATATTAATGGCACAAAACATATTGTCTTGTTTTTCTACCTATAACTTGCTTTTCTCGCTTGTAGAGGTTTTTATCGAGAGAGAGAGAGAGAGAAGTCAGCACTCGTAGCACAAATTGACTTGCAAAAACAAGCGAGTAAAACATTTTTTTTGTGTTCTTTGTGTCTATATCTAAATCTTAAACACAGAAAAAGAGAGAATAAAAAATAATAGTACGATTGTTTTGTTCTACTATAAGGTTTATAAAAAAAGAAGAATTTAGTTGGGTTGATTTTAGTCACCTGTGACGGTTGACTTTACCTAGCAAGTTGCTTCCAAAATTGAATCGAAGGTGATGGCGTCGCTGTCGTCAATGTGGTTAATGGCGTAACCTAGGTAACAAATGTAATAAAATAACGTAGTTCCAGTTTTGGCCACCGGATCAGATAATTTTGTTCAGTCACCTGCGGCCTAGGCCGAATTGCCATTTACTCGCTTTACATAATGTAAAGCTTTGTTGACCCTCAAATCAATCAACGATCAATGGAAGCATTTGTTTTTGACTAAAATTTAATAAATTTATACCTGTATTTGAAGAAAAGAAAGAAAAAACATAACGATTTAGGTCATATTTCAAAAATTGCAATTTAAACCGACTTTCTCGTCTAGCTTAATAATAAAAACGTGACCCAAAATAACACCAATTCCTTAACATTGAACAATAAAAAGGTCTGCCTTTTTTATATGAAACTGACACCAAAAGACGAATGCTAAAAAAGGTTTTGTCAACATGTCAACATTATTTGTATTCACTTTCGTTTCCTTTATGATAAAAGGCTACCTCGATTGCCGAAAAACAAGGCACATGACAATCTTTGGCATTGCCTTGTGTGTTTTGTTATTCAAATGGGCCAACTTGAGAATTTGTTTTTTAATACAGCAGAAGATTACGACTCGCCTAATTTAACTTATCTTTAACTTTATTTGACCTTTCACAAAGATATTGTCATTAACATGGTCGAACATAAAAAACTAACATTGACTTAATATACAAACTTCAACTAAGTATACTTAAAACAATCATTCCAAAATATATTAGAAAAAAATATAAAGAAGGCGAAATAGGGTTGTTGAAGTACTGCAGAATTATGTCAGCTCACAATTAAATCAATTATCAAAATAGTACTTGAGGAATACCATCACATTGAGTCCCTAACTGCTAAAGTTAGGCATAGTAAACTGAGCAAACTAAACAGTACACCAATGTTTGTTCCACCTAAATATAATAATGAATATGGTAAAAGGACGTGGAAATATACGCTACCCAATATCTTAAACAGGCTTTCGCACACATTGCAAAATAGCATCTTAAAGAACTACAAAACCTGTAAACATTTATTAAAAAAATACTATATAATTGGGATCAAGTGAGTGACATTATAATGCTGTAATGCGACTCATTCGCGCAAGTATAAACCTTTAATAGGTTTAGAGCGCGTCTAGTTTTTAACGTCTATAATTGTTATATTATGAACAAATAAATTATATATAATTTATGTAATGTAGTAATGTTATGGTAATAAGTTTAAATCTTGTCGAAATCTCGATCACATTTTCTTTTTTTTTAAAAACTATCAAGTATCTTTCAAATATCACTGTCATAAGATTTTTAAAAAATGCAGGTAACCAAAACGTAGCTTGGGGAAATTTCCCAAGAACTCAATTTTGCAGGTGAAAAATCTGGGCATTTCTCTCAGCCAAACAACTCTTATACGCTTATTTAGCGAGGATTTTATCTTCAATCTTGTTCAAAAATACAGAGGGCTTTGCCTAGATTTTTAAAATTTATAAGAAGTGTAACATCTGCCCGTGATTTCGCTCACATGGTTTAATTATTTTAATGTAATCTGTTTGGTTACAGTTAAACGTAATTTATGTTAATCAAATTGCTTATCATGATTTACATATTTTGTGTTTCTTATAGAAGAACCCACCTTCGGCTGATGGGAAACGTAACACCCAAAATCATTTTTGACTTTGTCGATTCGCAATTTGTAATGAAAGTCTTATACCCTACTATCTCTTAAATTTAATTTGTCACCCATATTATGTACGCCTAATTTAAATTAGATACCCAAAATTCCAGTAAGACCTAGCAACCCGATGTCTAGATAGTCTTTTGTTTCAATTTAGTTATTTTGAATTTTGCCCTTAAGGCTTACCGCTGACGGGCGCTATTTTGTAGCTGCGATAAGCGCGGCGTTAATCGCGGCGATATCGCTGCGATAAACGCGGCGATAATCGCGGCGACAATCACGGCGCTTTTTAGTCGCTGACGTAGGTTAACCCTAAAAGGCACCCGGTAATAATATTATAGAACAATCACTTTTATTATTGCTAAGCTCTATAAAATAAAGTTTATGATTTATTTATGTCAGTAATTATATACTTTTCACAAATGAAGCAAACAATGTATACGATTCAAATGTCTTCAGTACCCTTAGCACGAACAGCTATCGAGAAAAAAAACGCACGTAAAATTACTCGATAGACAATTCTCTATGGAAAATTTCATTTCGCTTATCGGCGATAGATGGCGTTGTACAAATTTCCAATACAAAATTTATCTATCGAATGATTATTTTTTTGATAGCTGTTCGTGCTAAGGGTACAGATCCTTTTATCGTCAAAATAGTGTGAAGAACAAAAATTCTGCATTTACTTTATATGCGCAAATTCAAGAATTAATAAAAATTTGTTCGATACCTACTGGAAGGTTTTGACCCCGAAAAAATATTGCGAGTCGCTCGAAGTGTTTGTTTTGCAGACATAAGCTAGTTTTTGTATTACATCATTTTATGACATATTAAAAAATAATATTTTTATCCATGTTCCACAAACGGTATTTTTTATGTGTTTTAACTGTTACTGTGTATGTTACTATGATGAGATTTTGATGACATGTTATAGTGTGTTTTATATTCGCAATATACTCACAAAGCCAAAGGGCTTTGATATACCACATGGTATGAAAAAAATCTTTGTAAGTACTGAAAACTTTATGACATCACAGTTTCTACCCCCGCCATTTTCACGCTTTTCATCTTATATATTTGTGATCGGGGCATCGTATTGAATGCATCGATACCACATTTTTGTATTTTCGTGATGACTTGTGCGAAAAATAACCTCAAACCCTATAATTACCGATCGGCTAACAGTACAATAGAATATTTTATTCATGTTTTTCGAACGTTATAGTTATCTTTTTTACTATAAGTTCTATACTATAAGGAAGGAACGGTATGTTTTTACATTTTTCATTATAAGTCGAACACTATGCGGCCTAAAAAAAGAGAAATGTTTGAAAATGTGCTAACAACACTCTTTCATTATGTTATGATACCCACATGCCCTACTAGTAGCCTCACTTCAAATTTTTAAGACCCCTTTTCAATTCCTGCTGTAAAAAAAACATCCTTATTTGCAAAATATTTGGGCAAACGTCATCTTAAACTATTCCAAATTTCAAGTTGATACCATTAATAGATAGTTATCGAGATATCCAGCTGTGACAGACAGACAGACAGACTGAGTCACACCATAAGGGTTCCTTTTTACCATTTTGCTACGGAGCCCTTATAAAGAACCCATAGAATGCTTATGGTTTTTCTTTTTTTTGTAAAAACTCGCAATAGGAAATAATACGTAAAACTTTTCGCAGATGGCGCCATTGTACTCTGTGGTAAACACAAATGGTTTTGATTGGCTAAAATACGTCAGAAATTACATTTTACATCTGAAACATCAAATTTAACGAATTTAGGACAGTCGCATGTGGCGCCATTACTTCCTCAGTATTATCCCCTATTCCATGCCCAAAATCATCTTACTTAAAAAACTGAATCTTGCGATTCTTTTACGCAAAACAGAAGTAGGTAGGTAGGCATTGTTATGGAAAACATATTTAAACGGCGACTGCTTTGATTTTCATTATTTATAAATAAATAAAATTTACTAGATGTTTGTTCTTAGACAATCCGACAGTGCTTTCAATACGATTTTATTAGCGACTAGTCAAATTGTTTAGCTAACTTGATGTTTCTTTTGTTACGTTTACGTTAAGTTTTCCATAATAATATAGGTAAATTATAAACTTATGATAATCCCAGAACAATAATTGCCTATAACCGACCTTAGGTTCGTAGTGTGTTCCTACCTTTATTGGAACAGGATTAAAAACTATATAAATTGGTAAGCATATCATGTAATAATAATTCTCTTACTTTTTATTGCAAACTCTACCATTACAAAAATAATTATGTCAGCCAGCGAAAAAAATTGTGGTGTCTTTTAGGGTTAAAGCCGCTTGTCACTCTTGTCAGTGTCATTTCGTGGGCGATTAGTCGCCGAGCTATGTGTGAGCTACTTTTTGTAGCTCGTGGGCGTTTACGTATTGAACTCCATATGTTCTATTCTGGGCTACAAAAAATCGCTCGGCGATTAAGCGCCCGTGAGCGTTGGCGCTAATGATGTTGTGATCCCAGAAGTGTTTAGCTTAATGGGCCGAGTTTCGAAAACGCTCCAAATGAAATATTCCGGTATTGCCTACGCAAGGACTTGCAAACTATGCCTCAAACCATCAATCAAGAGAGGAAATTTATGCTGATAATGAAGGGTGTCTCAGTAAGAGTGCACTTTTTAATTTTAAAATAATAACACGTATTTTTGAGACAGTTGTGATATTTTTATTGGATTCTAAAGAAGACATGTTCCTAATAAGTATGGAATAAAATATCAGGCAAATGGCCCCCACGCCACTCATGCCAGGCCATTACTCTTTTCATGAAATTTTCCATGACCTTTTTACAAAGATGTGTCTGTATCTCACCGATGACGCGTTGGATCTCGGATTTGAGCTCAGAGGCCGTACTCTTAGCTCTTACAGCAACCTGGGACTAGCTATCATCGCGTATAGCGCCATCTCATTTACAACATTGCTTCGATATTACTTTTGACAGTCATGGTAGGGGGGCAGGAATTGTTTCTGGTTTATTCGCATAAACAACGAGCAATAGTCTAGTGCGTATTTTGGTCAGGCGGTGTGTTAAGGTGGTACCCTGAGCGAAAGTGGCGCCGCGGTGAATTATATTTAATATTGTAATTCTAATACACAATTTTAAAAATGTTTATCGTGGAGATTTTAGGGCCCACAGTCTAGTATTTTTAGACGGTATCGTTACATTCCCTCGTAGTCACTGCTAGAAGTAGATACCAAAACTGCTAAAAGTGGCCGTTTTTGACACATTTGCTATCTACTTCTACGAATGACTACAAGGGCAAGTAGTGATACCTACCATGGGCCCTATAATCTCCACGATAAACATTATTAAAATCTTTTTCTATTAATAACTTATTAAATAAAAACCTCTGAGGGCGCCACTTTCGGTCATACAACCACCTTAAGTTAAAATTTTATGAAAATAAGGGCCTGGCATCAGAGCCCTGGGGGCCATTTGAATATATTTTATTCCATACTTAATCAGAACATGTCTTCTTTACAATCTTATAAAAATATTACAACTCTCTCAAAAAATACGTGTTTTTATTTTAAAATTAAAAAATGCACTCTTATTATTTGAAAGTATTTTTTTTTTATTTTAAGTGTTTATTTTAATTATGTATTACAGGTTCTGGTTCGGTTGTTTTTAAATTAAAGCAGAAAATTATTCAAACCGGAAATTGTGCAACAGGCTCGTCCTAATATTAACATTACAGTTTACACTATTGAATGGGTAAATAAAACACACTATGTGGGCAACTTGTTCTCTATAGACAATGATTTTGGATTTTTTCCTATGTAGCCAGATCAATGTCATTGACTGTGACATGACACTAGAAATCGTTGACTTCAAAATTGGACCTCCATCGGTTTTATTAAGGTTTATATTTGAAGAATGTGAACTCGACCTACTTCATCTTTTATTCGGCAATACGAAGGAGTCAAAAAATAAGGATTATGAAAATATCTAAGTAGATGTATGAGGGGATTACTGTCGGCACGAACACTCGACAATGTGTCGCTTTATTTATAGATAGCTAATACAACTGTGTGTTGTAGGCGATAATGTTAAAAAAGGAATTACAGAAAAAAACTGGTATTTTTTCTTTTATACGTATTGTTCAAAACAATTGAATATGAAAATAAAAAACAACTTTATTCACTTTTAGTAAGAGCTATATAAGACTTTTTCAAGCTCTATTCTCCAATTTATCAAAATTGTTTCAGCGGCTTAGAAGTGAAAGACGGAACAGACAAACAAACGGACTGAGTAAGAACAATGTAAAGCCTATGTTCTTCCTTCCCCATTTTCGAATCTGTATTAGTATCACTATCACTACATGTTATAAAACAAAGTCCCTCGCCGCGTCTGTCTGTCTGTCCGTCCGTTCGCGATAAACTCAAAAACTACTGAACGGATTTTCATGTGGTTTTCACCAAATGATAAAATGATTCTGAAGCGAAGCGAGGGCGGGTCGCTAGTTATATATATAATCTGGATAGAAAATTCATTAAACCTGTTAATGTTTCAGACGTGAAAAGGTAATAGATAGATAAACATAGTTAATTTCCCTTTGTATGCACTATACCTATATTATATAGATTGTATAATACAGTGGATTGTATTAAACTCATCACGCTTTACCTGACAGGGCAATGAACAATGATATCTCTCAGAATGGTTTTCATTTAATCATAATTCTCTATTTTAATAATTGGTGCCCAACAGGATCAAGAGTTCCATGTTTGATTAATTTAAAATACGTTTCTGAGATTTCTGGCATTTCAGAGAAAGTCGATATTTAAACAATGACTGTAACAGCTATATAACAGAGTGAGCTTTGAGATTAAGTTGGCACGTGCTGCAAAAGCTCCCAGACCTTTTGATTTATTTGTTTATTTTTTCTTATTGCGAAATACTAATGTTTAGCTAGAAACTCAACATTTTGTTCGCATTATCTGGTAAAAAGTCGAGATAATAAAATGAGCGTAAGCTTTTTAACGTTGCCGTGAAGCTACTTTTTTAGTCATAAGTTACTTTGTTAATCATATTTGACTGCTCTGATTTAGGTGCTTCAACGGTATGATAGGTTATTCATAATTTAGTTTCAATGTCAAGAGTCAGATACAAACACCAAATTAACACTATCATTATTAAAATTTCGATTTTTTGTATTTCACAATGCTATTTTTATATTAAGATAAAAAAATAAGTACTTAGGTACTAGAAACAATCGAATCAACCGTAGCACCGTTCTCAAACGGGACTCGAACCCGCACCCTTGTGATACTGACCCAATGCACCGGCCACATATGCCACCGTGCATTTGAGCGGAATCACAAGGGTGCGGGTTCGAGTCCCTTCTGAGGTGCTACAGGGTGAGTCGATTTTTTCTAGTATTTATTTATCTGAATACTATTGTACCTATAATTATATAAATAATTTGGTGTGGAACTGTTAAGGCACAAAAAACAAATGGCACAGAAATGAAATGTTTTTTTTATTCAAATAAGCTCACAAAATAAGCATTTTTAAATTGTCAACTCTTTTGTTTTGTCAAGGAAAATAGGTAAAAAAAAAAATATCAGCTTTATCAATAGAACGATAATTACCGACAAATATGTATATCGTTTCCAGACATTACATTAACATAGATTAAAAAATAAATAACATTATTTAATAAGCTCATTTCTTAATGTATCAATTTACAGGGTTCAAGCTAAATTCAAAATTTAATGTCATTATTCAGTCTAGGCTGTTAAAAAAAACAAACTGCCTATGTTAACTGATATTGAATTGTTTAATTCAATATCAGTTAACATAGGCAGTCAGAAGCAGATCCATTCCCACTGGCAGCACCCGTTCACGAGCATGACGCATGAACCAGCCATCGTTTCGCTCAACCATATTTGAGGGAACGTAACGACACCTCCGCAGAAATGTTTAAAGTGAGCATGACATTATTAAAGTAGACAGAGTAAATAAGAATCCCCGGGCTGCTGTGCTAAGAGCCTGTTTCACAAGTTTTGGTTAAGTTTCAATTAACTAACTTGAGTAGAACTGTTTACCCGTTACAACAGTAGAATTTGAAACGGACTGTCTTACAATCGAAATGTCACATACGAATTCCAAACTGTATTTGGGTTACATCGCCAACTATTCGGTGCGGTCCAGTGCGGTCGAGTTTGTATCGGTTGGACTATTATCCAACTATGCAGATTTCGGAAAGACGCACGGACCGACTTAAAGCAAATAGTTTTAGAACATTCATTGATAGTCTGATTTAGATGTTTGCTTGCTGAATATGGTGAGAAAATCATTAAGAGACGTTTAAAATATATTGTGTATTATGTTAATGCATTTTGTGTTAATTAAGAGATCATAGATATAAGTTTATCGTCCTTTATTTAAAGCAAAAAATGATTTTAAATTTTAAATTAAGGTTCTGCACCAAAAAGCTTTGTAGTAGGTAAGTAAGGTAACGTAAGGTAAGTAGGTAGGTAAGCTTGCTGTTCCACAAGTTTTGATTAAAAATAACAATAACAACAATAACAATAAGTTTATTTGGAACAAGTTACATTGTTACACTTAGTATTGTACGTTAATGACCGCAAAAGTTATAAAAACTGTGTCGCAGCACTAACGCCCGTCTCCGGTAATAATAGGGACAGTGTTCCAATAAATAGGTAATACAAACTCACTAATTTTGACAGATAAATAAAAGAATAAATAAAAGAATACACTGACTGTCTGAAACACACTAAAATAAAAACTTAACAACATTATTTTCAATGTGCTACACCCTTATTTTTAATGTGTACTACACAAATGCCTCACTCAATACGTGTTGAATTTTAATTAATGTGTAGGAAAATCAAGATAAAATGAAATGCTACCATGAACGTATACCTAATACCTACCTACCCTACAAAACTAATGTGAAATGACTAGGAGGAAACACTAGCAACTACCATGCGAATCACATCGTGTCTAGCCCAGGGGCTTTTCACTTAGTACTTAACTCACTACAAGGGAGCGCGGCCTAAGATTTTAGTTGCGGATTGATTTGATAGATGGCGCTCATTTTTCGTTTGTCAAACAGTCGAGAGATGTCGCTATCCCGTGCTGAATCGCGGTATCGTGTGTCTTTCACAGTTTTATATAGTCAAAGCTGATTAGCTGAAAAGTTAATTATTTTAAATTTATTTCATGACATAGCGGTTACCTCCCAATAAAATATACAAGTCAAGATATATAGAAACCTACTAGTACCTATATTATAATATCGTACACTTTTTGTCACATTTCGTTAGATGGCGTTGATCATTAGGTCTGACTGATAACTCTATCTCTAGTATAATAATGTGATGCACTGGCGACGCAGCGCAGCAGGCGCAGCGTGATAAGAGGGGCGGGGCGATGGGTGCCCGACTGCCCGTGTTTAGATTAACCGATACAATAGGATAATGCAAAGCTACTGTTCCAGTGCAGAAGCTATACGAGTTTATGTTTCAATAACTAAATACAGTTAACTATTTTTAGATTAAATAAATAAATATCAGATGACCTCACACATGTATTTATAGGTATATAGTATTATATTATCTGTGATTGGACATTGGATTGATAGATAGTGAATTTCGATTTGTTCTTTATAAGTATTAGTAAGTAAGAATAATTTGTCGTTTTAGTTTAAGAGCAAGTTTGTTTTAGACGTAGTCACAGTTTTAATATTTAATATCTTTTTTTCTTATAGTTTATAAATAACATAAATATTATTTGTTATGTAAATGTAATGTTTATATATGTCGGAGCGAGAGCGTAATGCTGGTGACAATTCGGAACAGAATCGGCGCAGGCTGGATACGACTAAACTTTATGTTGCTAAACTCCTTTGATTATGGTAATGGGCGTAATGGGTGACTGGCTGTTTGGAGAAATGTCAAGCGTTACGTCAGTTTTAACATAACGTTGGAGTGTGGTCTGTGGATGGGTCGTCTTCCTCGTATAGCGATTCTGGGAGCTCAGTGTAGAAAGATGGAGGTTATAATATTGGAAAATGGAGATGATTGATTATTGCGAGTTGTGTTGTGATTGTGATTCATTCATGGAGAATCGTGAAAGGCCTACTCAGAACTCACTGCGTTTCTCTAATCAGGCTTCATCCTGACCGTGCTGTAGTTAATAGTCAACTTTAATTGTGAAATTGTAATAAAATAGGATTAGAGAAAACGCCTGCGAGTTTATTTTAGAAAAATATACCCACACTCAAGAATAACTGATATCGGCAAGAAATACTTGAGAAACCCATAAGTCTACTTCGACATATATAATTATTATCTAACTTAATATTAATCAAATCTTTGCAGCGCTTTTGTATTTATATACGACTTTAGACAGCCCCATTCATCTAATTCGTTCAGAATTCTATTATAATAAGATCTTCAGTTTCCGCGTACGAAAGTTTTCGCAACCAAATCGTGATGCGTGATTTACATTCTTTGAGTGTTAACGGGTATATATTTAAAATTTTGTTTATTTTGTTATGGAGGCGAGGGGAAAGGTAATAAAAGTTACGTCTGAAAAGATCCAGCCTACTATATTCATAACGACATACTATATCCGACATATATATAAAATGGTTAATAATACCCAAGTTCTATCTTAAATTTTGTAATTTAGGATACTGAAGTAGGTATTAAGAATATCTTTACTCAGAAACTACCCACCCTTAACCAAAACGGTGGCAAGCACGTTCCCTAAAAACTTTATAATAACTCCCAAAGAGCCATGAACTCCCGACTTCGCTGCTTTGAATGCTAAAAATACTAGAAAAAGTTCTTTTCCCTTAGAAAATTTTTCAGTTAGAAGTATCATATCAAACTTTTTCTTGGAAACTAACATTTTTATTAAAAGATGATAATAAGAGTATCTAAAGTTTTTTTAATATTGAAAATAAAAAAAAAATATTTGCAAGAAATCATCCAATGAACATTGATTTTAGGTAATTTTGTTAGCAGCCGCATTCAAAATTCGTGGCATTGTAACGATATCTTTATCACATACATGACGTGAAGGCGTAACAAACATACAAACGGACTATCGCATTTATAATATTAGTAAGGAAGTAAGGATAAGAAAAATATCACTATATCTATTAAATTCGGCATAAGGGTTTATTTTGTAACACGTTGTATGAGACTGAACCTTATTCACACAGAGCCAAGAGTACTATGAACTAATGCATTATGTTTATGTTTGCCTTATACAGGCTAGTTGGTAATAGCCTTATATAGCCGAATCATATGGTAATAGCCTTAGAGTAAGACGGGCCTTATATTTGCCGGGGTTGTATACATGGTACCGCAGCTACCGTTTTCGGCCTTATATCTACGAACAAAGATACTGTTCGTAGCCTTACCTTATATATAAGGCTAAAAATGGTAGATTAGAAGTAGTAGAAACACCTGTATAAATAATTCAAATATTTTTTCACGTCTTCTTGTAATACCTATGTTTACTTATTGAAAAATAGCTTTTATAAATAACAAAAGATAGTTTTCCATCACAGTCCATTTAATACCATCGAATCTCACGTATAATAAAAAAAGGTTTTTTAGCTCATAAATTATGGCAACTTTATCTTTTATGCTTTCAATACCTAAATACATTTATCAAAAACTAGACTTTTGTTTGTTGAAGTTTTTAGGGTTCCGTAGTAAAACAATTATTGTTCATCCCGTCCGTCTGTCTCAGTCTGTCACAGCATATTAGCGTCTACAATTTTGAACAAAATTTGATGAAATGTAATACATATTCATGAAAGTTTGTCATCTTTTTTTTACAAGTTGGTACGGAACCCTGTTCTATCTTGTTTTGTTTTTTTTATCACAAAGCCTGTTTTTTTTTGGAATAAAACTTATCAGAAAATAGTAAAGCTACTAAGAAAGAATTTCGGAGCTATGCGTCGGCTTAAGAAATAAGAAGTTTTAAATAAGCTTCAGTTTAACGTTATCATATCACTAGAATGTAAATTAAAAAAAAAATAGGTACCTACATTGGTTCAATACAATATCATTTTATTCAATATCTTTTAACTAAACTAAGTTTAACAGTATTCACAGATACATTATAATTTTATTGAAAGTGAGTGTTACTATTACTTATGTGCTTCAAACGAACCGTCTTGATATTTTTACTGTAAAAGCAGTGTCGTTATTCGTGAAAAAGTACATCGTTAAAATATGAAGACCGAAAAAATGCAAGCCAACAAAGAGAATATTCTCATTGTAAGGACAGAGCAAGGGTAAAGTACAGGCCTGAAGTATAAGCAGAAGGTATTGAATATTATTTTTTAATTTACACTTTAGAGTAAAGAAAAAAAACATAAAATTCTGGACCGGACTCTGTTTTGAGAGTTTTCATATTTTCTATTGTAATAACTCCTGCCGAACTTTGACAAAAAAAGAATAAAGCTTTTGTTCTTTCCTAACGCGTTGAAATGTGTTAAAAAAATAGCAGTCAGCAAATTGACGTGTCGGACAATCGGTGGTTGATTCCAAAACATTTTGAACTTGCTTCTATACACAATTTATTGATTCCACAAAAAATGAAACGGAAAGCACAAGAAAGCTCCCGCTACCCACCTCTCCCTTACGGCGAATAATGAAGACCTTTTCGGGGTTGGTGATTCAGGGATTCCTCGTCCCGATAATGGGAGATAGCCTTAATCACGCCTCCGGTAGGCACAACTCCCAGCTTTTTTTCTAACCCTCGTTTGTACTTCTGACTTTGTTTTTGCAGTGGCGACAAAAAGTTTAGGCACCCGCGAGGGCGGCGCCCAATTTCGGCCGGAGTAATGATGCTAATTAATTTTACGTGAATACTTTCTAACATGGATTTAAGTCTATTCTTCTGTGTCCTTCATTAAAATAAGGACTCGTTTTGATGTTATGTATGGAGAGTAATTTATGGATTTTTCTCAAGTTTGTTGGCCATGGATGTAAATTGGAGTCGTTTCTTTGTTTTGTGATTTGGATCTACGTATATTATTTACTAATTAAACCAAATAGATAATCTGTGGTTTTCCATCGTGTGGACTGAATTTTTTAATTTATCGCTAATACGAGCTACAAAAAATCATTATTTCATGCATTTGATCGAATATTTATTAACTGTTTGGATTGTCATTTTCAAAAATACGCATAAAATTAAAATAAAAGTGTTTTGCAAAAGCATACCAAACCAACAAATAGCAGTGAATGTTTTTAAACTTATTTTATATTCAATCGTAATTTACCTATTTGTATAATTCGATTGTTTGAGTAGGTTGAAGAGGTAAAAGTTACAAAGGATAACTCTGCAGATAGACAAGCTCAATGTTATACAGATTGAACTTGGTAAAATTAAATTAATAAAACAATTTTCTCAGTAGGACCAGAAAGGGTGGTCTAAAAATTAAATTAGCTTTTCTACCGCTGCGGTTGAGGGGTTGAAAACTTTTAAGTTTGCGTTTGTGAGACTACTGTGTGAAGGAGTACTTCGATTATTGATATTGACTTGTGGTTATTGCACGCGTTAATTCAAAGTATATAGGCGCCTATACAGGGTGTTAATTAATGAATCTAAAATAGGAAAACAGTTTCATCGGACCACCAAACTGAACTCAAAGTAAATTATATGATAGCTTTAGAACAATTTGAGTCGGACATGAATAAAGAAATAAGATTATATACATATAATACCAGACAGTCTAAAAAAAGTTGGTACAAAGAGCCAAATACAGGTAACCCCTAGAATATTTAATAAACTCGGTTTAATCAACAATCATTTAAAGTCCAAGTGTTCTATAAAAATATTTGAAGAATGCTTTCTCAGGTTTATATTAATAAGTAGCTAATCTATATGCACTCTGTTTAATGTTTCTTGTTAAGTTACTTTAAATTAACTCCAACACCTATATTGTATGTCTTTTGTTAAGAACTAGAGCATAGTTTTATATTTCGCCGACAAACTGTTATGCAGTTTGGCGAAAGATAATTGTTTTTGTCTATGTTTTTCAGTAATAAATAAATAATTTTTTTTTTTTTAATATGGGACCGACTCTGAAATCGAGAAAAAAATCAGCTGTTTCATTGATATATCAATGATTTTCTTTTATCATATAAAAATAGGATGGATCCAACACAGGTGTGCACTTCAAATTTTTTTTCGGTTTGTTCTTCAGTCCTTACCTGAAAAAGAGGGAAAAATCTAACGAATAAGCGATAGCGCCCACGAGCAACTTTTATCTCCGCAACTAATTTGTCTCAGATGGTTTTGTATGAAAAGTCGCAGGCTGTCGCGTCGCTACGTGTGCGCCCTGCTCTTAGAGCTATCGCACACGGGCAACGTAGTCGCCCAGCAACTGTTTTGTCTCTCACATCAAGTCCACGGGTTACGGGTTATATGGAAGCGCGCACACGAAGTGACACAGTCGTCGGCAACTTTTCATACAAACCATGTGAGAGACAAAATAGTTGCCGAGACAAAAGTTGCCCGTGTGCGCCCAGCTATATTGTTTACATTGACACAGGCCATCACTACATCAGATCTCAAAAGTTTTGCAAAAACAATCACCATCATCTTTCCATAAGGCGAGTTCTAGAATAGCAATAAAACTTGCAGAAGTTGATTTTTGCGAGCTTTCGCAAGATTGTTACCACTGTGTAATCGTGTGGCAAGCTAAATTCTGCGTATGAGCTTTCAGCTTGTGGAACTTGCTCGCTCAAGAAATTGCAGGAAGAAATTGCTTATCTAAACCTCGCTTAAAAATGGGTAAGTTTTTTATGTTATTTTTCTATCTATGTGTAAGTACTGAATTCTATGAAAAAAGGTCATTAAAGTAGTACATTATTCGAGTTTTTTGTTTTGGCAAAAAAATGGTGAGTAAAAAATCATAGGGTAATCGTAATCAAAAGTGTTTGAAAGTGTGTCATTAATATAGGATATTTTTATTCCTTATCCGTTTAGCAATATGGGTGTGAAGTCTATTTTTTTCAGTAGACAAGCTCATTTTTCCGTCCCTTCAAATTTTTAATTATTACACCTTGTCATCGCATCACGTTTTATGTCGAAAGATAAAGGGAAGTCATTTGTTACAGCCTCTCGAAGATTTCCCTGGGGGTCTACTCCAATTAGCCGGCCTTTTTCGACAAATTGAATGTGTTCAATCCAACCAAAGCTGTTAAGCAATCACTGGATAACGTTGAGGGGGTAAGTTTGATGATGATAGTTGCTTTTATGAAAAAGAAACACTTTGCTCTAAAAGTAAAATATTACAATCAGTAGCTGACACATAGCTCGGCGATTAATCGCCCACGAAATGACACTGAAAGAGTGACAAGCGGCTTTAACCCTAAAAGACACCACATTTTTTTTCGCTGGCTGACATAATTATTTTTGTAGAGCTTGCAATAAAAAGTAAGAGAATTATTATTACATGATATGCTTACCAATTTATATAGTTTTTAATCCTGTTCTAAAAAAAGGTAGGATCACACTACGAACCTAAGGTCGGTTATATAGGCAATTATTGTTCTGGGATTATCATAAGTTTATAATTTACCTATATTATTATGGAAAACTTAACGTAACGTAACAAAAGAAACATCAAGTTAGCTAAAGAATTTGACTAGTCGCTAATAAAATCGTATTGAAAGCACTGTCGTGATTTTGGGCAGGGAATAGGGGATAATACTGAGGAAGTAATGGCGCCACATGCGACTGTCCTAAATTCCTTAAATTTATTGTTTCAGATGTAAAATGTAATTTCTGACGTATTTTAGCCAATCAAAACCATTTTTGTTTACCACAGAGTACAATGGCGCAGTCAGTCAGTCAGTCATTCAGTTTACGATTTTATTAATATAGATGAAAAGCGTGAAAATGGCGGGGGTAGAAACTGTGATGTCATAAAGTTTTCAGTACTTACAAAGATTTTTTTCATGCCATGTGGTATATCAAATGAAAGGGCTTTGTGAGTATATAGGCGCATAAAAGTAGCTTTATCTGGACATAATTCGTAAACTCGTTGTTTTTATTATTTTATCGGGGATTGATATTAAGTGTCAAATATTAATTAGATGTATGATGTAAAAAATCCGCGGTGGTAACCGTTTTATATAAAAATCATGAGATTTCGTACACTACCTAACTTTTTCCTAAAAGCAAAATAGGTAACCAAATACCTCGTTAGTATAATTTTAAGGTGCATTCAAATGCAATCACATAATAGCAAAATTAAACTGAAACGAAATTCGTATGCTTGTTTTTTTTCAAAGTATTCATCTAATCTCAATATCTAGATAAGCCAAAATGGTAACTATGATGTTTGTTTTTTTTAAGCTTTAATGCGTCTTTTTAGACATTTAAGCCAAAAATTAAACATTTATGTTTTACGTTTCCATAATTATGTATTTCTCAGTAGTCCAAAATGGTAACTGTGATTTTATTGTTTAATAATAGGTTTTTGTGTACTACAATAATGTTTTCATCAAAATTAAACATGTAAATGTCACGCTTAAGAAATTGAAAATACGCGCAAGCAAGTACCTAGGTAGTGGAGCATTGCAAAGATAACCGCCCGGCGCGCGGCGCGGCGAGCGGCCGCGCGCACGGCGACATGTCAATACCTACCTACCTAGACCGGTAGGGGGTAACGAAACACTATTCACAATTTGTGTCATATTAATAAAAAAATGAAAATGATTCTATCAATGGAATCTTATATTACATACAGTTGAAAAATGGGGCCTTTTGGCGCGTTGTCTTGTTTTTTGAGTTGCGTACGAGCGAGTTTAGGTAGATAAGTAAAAGTGTTTGTAAGAATAGCGTCTTTTTTATACTGAGCCAGCACAATGTCCGACTTCAAAGTACCTATGCACCGAAGTTCGGCGATCGATAGGTAGGTAACGAGTAGGTATACGAACGAATACATGACATCTGATTTTACTGTGTTAAGTATTATTGTCGTATTACAGTCTGACTGATGAGATGTCATATTCTAGTACTTACCTACCTACCTCGTACCGTAGCTAGTACCTACCGCTTGCAAAATTTAAAAAGAAACGATTAAGTAGGTACCTACCAAGAATTTTTTTTGTGTGTAAGTAAATAAAAAAAGCACAATTCTTTACAGTAAGTCTCCCGTAACTTACTGTAAAGAATGGGAGTGAGGAGTAGGTATGTATCGCGACTACCGTACCGACCGATCCGACCCTAAAACACTAAAACTAAAGTAAAACTTAAAGTAAGTAGTAACTATTTAGAGGAAATTTTACAAAATTTTACTAAGTTACTACTTTAAATTTTATGTACATAACATTACCCGAGCTGCTCTTACATTATGACGTCATGTAAGGTGACTTATCCAGTATCCGGATTATCCGGCCCTCTAAGCATTTTTCATATAAATTAAGAAATTCGTGGCAATTTCTTAACAATTTGGATATTTTATTGGCCTATCGATTAGTACCCAAGTAGTAATTTAGTGATAATTATGATCATTAACAAGATGTATAACAGCGTACAGCTGACTAACGGCAGTACTAAAGGGTAGAGCGAGTCTTTCAACTGCATTGGGGAGAATTCTTACACTGTTTTATACCACAGCTGACTAACGGCATTATGATGGTAGCATTTGTAGCATAAACGCATTTGTGTAGCATTCTAAAACGATCTAGTCCAGGCTTTGGCTTTATGTGATGTTTCTAGCTGGTATAAAGATCAAAGCTTGTTAACGACTGGTTAGCTTTACAGAAAATCTCTCTTGTAATGCTGTGAGCTGCATTATAGTATTAGGTATTGCAAATCGCTTTTATTTGGTGTACACTAATTCTATTCTAATGCTACTTCAATGAGCTTGATAAAAGCTGATTAAAAGAGTATGTACTCTATAATAATGCAGTTACAATTATAAGAGTATTATTGTACACTTTGCGCTGTAAATTGGAGTAGAATACTGCAGCCTTTATATGCCAATGCAAAAAGTGTAGCTTTCAGAAATTACACAGCTTACAGCTGTATTTTAGAGTAAATCTAGATTATTGGTATTCGATTAATATTGGCATTGTAACCGCGACGCGACAAGCTTTTTGTAACTAAAAATAAAAAAAATAATAAGTTCAACAAATACCAAAAGAGAAACAAATAATATTAATAAAAAAAAGTATACGTAATGGTCAATAACTTCAAGGCTAGTGTTCCCAACCCAAAATGAACAGGAGCGGAGCGGGTCATCGTGATCATCCCAAGACCCACTGTTTGGGAAGCACTACTGAGAGCAAATAAAGTTATTTGTATTGTATTTGTATTTGTATATCTTCGAGCATTATGTTCAGGTCTTCCAAGGTCTCAGCCATCAGAATTATATCATCGGTAAAACGAAGGTGCTGGTCATTAATGTTGATGCCGAGTCTTTTCCAGTCTAAGAGTTTAAAGATGACTTCTAACTCAGCTATGAACAGTTTCGGAGAATTAACATCTCCCTGTCTCACACCTCGCTGCAGTTGAATAGGATTTGTACTCAGGTTCAGTACTCGGATGGACATGGTGACATTTTCGTAAAAGTACCTCAACACCTCGATATACCTGTAGTCTACTTGGCACCTTAGGACAGACTGCAATACCACCCAGGTTTCTATCCAATCAAAGGCATTTTCAAGATTACTTGAAAAGCACTGAACCGATTTCCAAATTTTAAAAAATGGGACCAACTTGGGAGTTTAACTAATGTAATAACGTTTGAATCATTTCAATCGGTCCAGCCGTCTTCGAGTAATCGGTGGACATACACAAAAAAAAAGAAAAAAAAACAAATATACAGACGAACATAGAACCTCCTTCTTTTTTGGAAGTCGGTTAAAAAAGCTAAGATCATGCCCTCCTAAACTGTCTCTAAATTTTTTTGAATAACTCTTCAACAGTTTTCATTCTTTCTGTAAGTTTTAAAATCCAGCTCAAAGTGGCCACAAGAATGGACACTGTTGAAGAGTTATTCAAAAAATATTAGAGACAGTTTAGGATGGCATGATCTTAGCGTTTTTTAAATAATTACTTGGTTTACGAGTAATTAAAATAAATGTATTGGCGGCGCTAGTAGTAGGTACTACGACGCCTTAATTTACAAACGACAGTAAGTAGGTACTAAAAATATATAATGCGCGTAGTTGGACATTAACATTAACGTTAACATTAACGCAGGTGGAGCCGTAGCATAATAAAGATAATATTGGTACCTACTCGGCTTCGCGACTCGCGACAGCACGGTTGGAAGTTGGTACACAAACAAATAACGACCTTATTTTGCAAGAAATAACGTTTATATTAAAACGTACCTAACTAAGAAAAATCAATTAATGAATAATCGCGGACATTTATTGTTTAATTTGTTTCTTACAGTACTAATAATATTTTGGAGGCACAAATTAAACACTTTTGAAGTAGTTATGTATTTTGGTTTTCCAAAAATTACAATTATTTGTGGCTTAGTTCTAAAAATAGAAATCCGCAAAGAGAATCTGTTTAATTTTTAACAATTTATTAACACACATTATATACTATTCAGAATAAATTGTCGAATTGCAGTTATCTATAATTTCTGGTAAGATAAACCAAAACATCTGCATTTTCCTGAACCTTTTTTAATAATGAAAGTCCCGATTGATCAATTAGTTTAATTTTAATTTATAAACCTGACATGCAAGCGTCTTAACATAACACAGATACTTTTACAAAGTTATTTATTATGGTGTAATGTTGAAATCAAAATATGTTGAAATCTAGTTTTTATTTTTTTTTACTTTGATGCGCAGTTTCAAAATGTTTAATTCTTTTAATTTTATCTATAACTTATAATACTTTAGGTCATAGAAAAAGAAAATTTCTGTTTACGAATTATGTCCAGATAAAGCTAATTTTATGCGCCTAATATTGCGAATATAAAACACACTATAACATGTCATCAAAATCTGATCATAGTAACATACACAGTAACAGTAAAACACATAAAAAATACCGTTTGTGGAACACGGATAAAAATATTATTTTTCAATATATCATAAAATGATGTAATACAAAAACTAGCTTATCTTTGCAAAACAAACACTTCTAGCGACCAAACCTTCCAGTAGGTATCGAACAAATTTTTATTAATTCTTGAATTTGCGCATGTAAAGTAAATCCAGAATTTTTGTTCTTCACACTAGTTTGACGATAAAAGGATCTGAAGACATTTGAATCGTATACATTGTTTGCTTCATTTGTGAAAAAGTATATAATTACTGACATAAATAAATCATAAACTTTATTTTATAGAGCTTAGCAATAGTAAAAGTGATTATTTTATTCTATATTATTATTACCGGGTGCCTTTTAGGGTTAACCTACGCCAGCGACAAAAAAGAGCCGCGATTGTCGCCGCGATTATCGCCGCGTTTATCGCCGCGATTATCGCCGCGTTTATCGCCGCGATATCGCCGCGATTAACGCCGCGATTATCGCAGCTACAAAAAAGCGCCCGTCAGCGGAGGCCCACTTCGCGATCACAAGCCTCCTCCAACTCCGTACTGGCCGTAAATTCAGCAACATTTTTGCTCCAAACTTTTTACTCTGTAGCATTCAGTGCTTATTTATTTTAATTAGCACTTGTAAAGAAATTTTTGATGCAAGTAATAAAAAACATTTTTATAAAATAAATATCGTCTCTGTTTTTAACCGACTTCAAAAAAGGAGGAGGTTCTCAATTCGATTGTATATTTTTTATCATTGTGCGCGCGTATCTTCGACATTTTATAGACCGATTTTGATGATTATTTTTTTGTTTGATTGCGAGTTTTCTTGCGAGATAGTCCCATGTTTTTTTCCAAATCGGTTCAGGAGTTTTCAAGCAATCCTGAAAATACTATGATTTTTGATAAACTACCTTGACGACTTTGTTATTTATGAACCGAATTAGATTTTTTTTTAAAAGGGATACCTTAAGTGTAGTCCATTGACATTGGACCTTGGACTTTGAAGATATGCAAGGGAATCCTCAAAGTCAAATAGGATATGTATTAGTGTTTGAAATATTGGTAGGTTTATGATAATCCAAAACATACCGAGCTATGGTCTGCGACGTTCTGGAATAGACTTGGACTACGAAGGCACAACAACTCATTCAAAACAAACAACGAGAATTT
Organism: Agriphila straminella; assembly: GCA_950108535.1. NCBI lineage: Eukaryota > Metazoa > Arthropoda > Insecta > Lepidoptera > Crambidae > Agriphila > Agriphila straminella. Next base: position 2,213,339 of record OX467306.1, on the reverse strand, counting down.
GGAAATTGAGTTATGGGCATTTTGAAAATATATGAAGTTAAAAAATATTACACGCTTACATACTTACCACAAAAAAGTTAAAAATAATAGCTTTCTTAAAAAAAGAAAAACTTCCTTCAAAAACCTAAAAATCAGTTTTAAAATCAAATAGCTCTAAAAAGCAAGAAACAAATATTAAAATCACCAACACGCATATCAATTATCTTAAAAAAACGTCTAATGAAGTCGGGTGGGGTTTTTGAATAAAAAAAAAGTTGTCCTCCATCCAGCCCCAATAAATTACATACAGGAGTAAAGCAGATCGGTTACATCTAGTTTTAGCCGCACTTCGGGTATTAGCCGTAACGTATACGTATAGGTTGCCATCTTTGACGCCTTATTTCCTTTCCAGAAAGTTACGAAAAGCCTCAAATCTAAAAGAAAGGATTAAAACACAAATAAATTGCAAGCAACTCACGCCAAAACTCGAACATTACCATTATTCAGAGCAGCGACAAAACAAAAATAATTAATCCACAATATATTGTTGTTTTGGGTTCCCCAGGAAAATAAATTAATTTTCCCCGGGGGCCCATTACGTTGCCACAGCCTTCCGTACTATGATGTTATTAATTACTTTTTACCCAGGATAATTTGACACCTGAGAAGAGAAAATTTTAAGCTTTAATTTTCGTTATACTTTAAAGGGCTTATTAAAAATTGTTACACCATACAAAAAACAGCTCATTAATATAAATTCACTGAGTTTCGAATGTTTGCTGTTAATATTAAACTCTATTGTATGCTGTAATTTGAAAAGTTATTAACAATATTTTTAATATTAAACATGCTTGACCTTGCTAAGCTAACGTTTATCTAATGTAAAATAATATAAATAAATAAAATATATTTATTGACACAATGTTAACAAAAAGAGTCAGTTGATAAGCTTCAGATTCATAAAGTTACACTAACATTGAATGAGGTCATTTCAAAGAATATTTGCAATGATCCCTACACTAGGCGTAGCCTGTCCTGTAGGTAATCATTTTACATACACAGTTACAATGCTTAAGCGACCACTGATAAAAAGAAGAATGTAGTAATAAAATATTGAATCATTGCAGAATACAGAAAACAACAAAAAAAATCTTCTATAAATTATGACACAATGTGAAGATATAGTTGAAGGGTTTTTGGACATAAAAAATGTAAATAAAAAATACTTTACCACACCATAATGTTTTTTTTTAACTATGTGGAATGTAAGAACGTTACACGTTCAGTTTATTTTTATTTTATTATTTATTCATTTTGATAATAATAAAATGTTACATTATAGGTAAATAGTATATTGGATTTACTAATTTAATAAGAATCATATATCAAAGGCGGTAATATCCAGTCAGTAAAACGCCATTTTAGTTTATTTTTGACGTAGTTTATCTATGGACGTAGTTTATTTGTAAACACATTAAAATTAACTGTGTTACTACAAAATATTTTTAAATACTGTTTAACTAAACACATGTTTAAATGTGATGCTGTCACTTATTTGACAATATTGTACAGCGTTTTTTTTTTGTAATAACACGGTTTTTTTTTTACTTTTTTTTACTACTTGCTGAGTGGATATTGCCGCCTTTGATATTACATGATTCAATTATTGGGTAAAGAGACCATTTTTGAAATCATTAGGCGTTTATTCGGCTGGCGTCGAGTTCTCTTTACTACTCATTTAGATTAGATTCGAATACTTAGTATTTCAAAAAATACTAAATATCATCACACAAATAAATAGTCTAGGAACCTAACTAATCTAGCATAAATTGTTAATTTGATATACACTAATAGCTAACAACCAAAGCGCCTGAATTTGATCACGGTTCAAAGGACGTGTCGGGAGTAATGACGTATAGGGCGTGTGACGTAACAAGACCGCAAACAGTTCAAAGATCGAAAGTTAATGCTAAAGTCATACTATTAAAGTCTCGACAGGCGGAGATTAAGTCAGGTTTCATTGAAAAGGATTTAAAAGCGACATCAAAATAACGAAGAGTACAGTGGCACAACATCGGAGAGTTAAAAAAAACAAACAAATTAACTTTAGAACAACACATAATAATAATGAAATGCGCTTTATTTTAATAAATGGTAAAAAGTATACTATACTTAATTTATCACAAAAAATATTTTCCACAAAGTTATATACCTACTCGTCTATCAAGTGCAATCGACGGACGTCAGAAATAACCGATAACTTTAGTACTATGACGCAACAAATACCGTATTCATTAGTTTGCAATTAACATAAGCTTATTTATGTATATTACCTATATATCCCACCTAAAACATAAAACCATAAAACGTAGCCAAGACGCACGCTCGCACTGTCAAAAAGTTATCAGACCTCATGTAGAACCAAGCTTCTAACTCTACACGCCCTAACTCTACAAGCCCTAACTTCACAAACTCTACCTTAGTCAAAATGTGCGTCTTGGCTACGTTTTACATTGGAAATGTTTTTGGTGGGATTTCACTTCTATTTGTAAGTTGCTTACGACAATATTTTTTACGACGCCTTTTCCAAAGCCCACTGTCTATCATTCCCTTTTATTTTGTTGGTTTACTGTTTGGTCAGAATTGTGGTCTAAAATCGTGTAAAATCCGATCAACATCAACTAGCGTACTAGTACTATTATTTATTCTGTGGTAGAACTAATTCTTCTATGCTGTGATATTATTTTACTCTTTAACGCAGAATGTGACAGCGCGAGTTTTGCGCCATGAAAGAAGTAGTTTTGAAATGAACACTGATTGAACAGTGATTTACTAAGGCTTAAAAATAATCACTAAATATTTAAAGATTTTTCAGATTCATAATATGTCTAATTTTTTCAAACCTCCGGCAACAAAATTTGCGGAAGTCTCATACAAACTTTCATCCACTAGTTTAGGGTTAGGGGGTAAAAGTTCCAAGTTTTATAATTTTTTTGCAGTTTGGGTAATAATACTAACTTACATACCAAATTTCAGCTTTCTAGGACTTCAGGAAGTACCTTAGGAATTTTGATGATTATCAGTAAGTTTTGACGAAATCGATGTTTTTTAGATATCAAATCAAATCAAATCGAATCAAATCATTTTATTGCGAATACATGTAGTAAGAGATATAACATAGTAAATTCGATCAGCCATATTCTGTCTTCTGACATGATACATTAATATAAGCAGAAAAATAAAATAACAATGAAATCAAAATTAAAATGTCAATTCATACAAAACTATTATCAAAATATTGTCTTATCATCTAAATAGTCCTTTATGGAGTAGTAGGATTTTTCAATCAAAAATTCTGTAAATTTATTTTTAAAAGCCTGATAATTTAACAGCTTGATGTTATTCGGTATCTTATTGAAAATTCGAGGTGCCATGAGTAGGAAACTATCAATAAAATCCAAAGTTTAAGTGCTAGTTCAGACAACAGCGGGAACCGTGCGGTTTGATTCGCGATTTTTTCTACATTGTTCGCTCAGGATCAGCTGTGTTAGTATCTTGTGCAACATTGACAACAGTGTAACCAAAATTGCGTGTCCAACCGGGCGGTTCTGAACTAGTAGGTTATCTGAACTAGCACTAAGAGCTACTGCGCTACGGTTTGTCATACACACGTTCGATAAAACTATGAAAACAGACAGCACAGCGTGCTGTAGGTGTAGAATTTAGCGCACCATTTTGGTCCCCTTTCTGCCTTTTTGTATGAATTCGGAATACTGGGTATTTACTTAACCTGTGTCTACTTAGTTATGTACGTTGGAAAGGTTTGTCGTTAATTTTTTTACATTTTCAATTTTTCGAAGTTCGCTCGACCCTACCTGAGGTAAGTTTAGATCTGAAAAGATTGGTTAAAGCTTATCGGTGCAGAAACGATTGAAACTTGGTGCCCTGATTTTTTCTTACCTGACCTTTTACGACGTTCACAAATATGTAATTAACTTAGGTAAAATGTATTTAAAAATTATGCTCTAATAATAATAAATAAGTTGTCAGTAGCTACCACATCTACCTTACAAGCTCGGCTTGATGTTTGGAAGCGAAAAACCAAAATACGCTTAAACGTAGGTTTACATTATAACACCATTTATCTCCTTGTAATAATTTCTTCTTAATCCGAGAATTTAAAAGTTGATCCGTCTATAGAAAGTACGAGCACGTTTAGTCTTAATCTGTTTGTGATGATACTGACTAAGAACATAATTAAGTTAAAATACGTCAATATCTCGCCTATACGCTCGGTGGCGCAGTGGTTTAGCGCCTGGCCCAGCGATTGCGGAAGTTAAGCAACGTTCGCAAGGAGATGGGTGACCAAAAATTTATTATCTCGAGCTCCTCCGTGCTTCGGAAGGCACGTTAAGCCGCTGGTCCCGGCTGCATTTGCAGTCGTTAACACCCACCAATCCGCATTGGACCCGCGTGGTGGGTTATGGCCCATCCTCCTTACCACCCATAAGGAAGGCCTGTACCCCAGCAGTGGGGTCATCAAAAATTTAAATAAATAAATAAATAAACATGGTGTGTGTATGTTATACACAAACATCTTTGTTGACCTAAGCACATGACTTTTTATCTTCTAAGCGAGCGTGATCCCAAACCGCGCCTCCCTAGAAAAAGTACAATCGAGAGAAAAATCGAATTGTACCTTCAGATTGTATTCGTGTACCAATCTAATTTTGTGATGTTGTTCCTTTGCCACCGGACCGGCTTCCATAAAGCACTTTTTATTGGATTGGAAACATATTGAAACTATGTTTTAGGAGATTACTCGAGGCTTTACCTTATTGCTTCGAATAACAAATAAAACCTTAAAGAATAGTTCAGTAGTCAGACTTGCGAGAGCTAAATAAGATTTGTCGTTTTATGTTATTCGATGAGTGCAAAAATAATATGAAAAGAAAATGGCCAAATTGTAATATAATAATGATGTCAGAGTAACTTCTAAGATAAATATTTTTTATGGCCTTTAAATTTTATACTTACCGTCAAAAAACTCGTTAAACGAACGTCAAACGGGGAACTTGGGTAAAACTTAGAAGAAAAATAAATGGAATATGGCAATATTTTTGTTTAGTAAGAAATAAAACACTTTGTACGGATTACAGCGTGTATATTATTAATGCAGGCGTTATCTTAGAATTATTTGCATTTACGTCTTGTGGAGGCCTATACCCAGCAGTGGGTGTTGTGCGGCTGATATGATGATGATGATTGGTATTTTTATTTTATTATTTTATTTTATTTCGTTAGGAAAACTTACAGCTGTGAGATACGATATGAATATGAGTAATTACAAAATAAGTAAATATAAGCCATTTACAAGTTTTCACTTATGGGTAATAAAAATTAAGGACTAAATAACAAGTAGGTACCTAAGTGGGTAATAAACAGATAAAATTTGCAATCTAGGTTATAGAATTACTTAAAGTTATTAATATAATAAATTTATGTGACATTTTCCTCATCAAAGAATGGGGCGACGATCATGCGACGTATCGCAGCCGGCCTTATACCAAAAACATCAATAGAGGGATGCTCCATGGAAAATTTATTAAATTGTGCAACAGCTCTGCAGAAAAACGAGTTTTTTTCTATATTTCGTGTTACATGTCGGTATGCATAGGGGACGATATTTACGGAACTGCCGAGAGGGCGTGTTTATGTATATTTCGTAGGTATTTAGGGTTCCGTGCCCAATGGGTAAAAACAGAACCCTATTACTCCACTGTCCGTCTGTTTTCTGTCACCAGGCTGTATCTCATGAACCGTAATAGATAGGCAGTTTAAAGGAGTTGTTCTTTCCTGGGTTCACTTTTTTAAAATTTTCCTACACCCATAATATATTTTTTTCTCGTGGATTTCTCTCGTGGGACAAGGTTTCCAAAAAGAAAAAAAATATTAATACCTGCAAACATAAATATTTAAAAAAATAAATTGAATAATGGTGCTCTTCATCGTGTATTTCTTAATGTTTTCGCTTTAAAATGAAAGTGTCTTACTTTTAATTTTACTCTCCCGAGTATATCAATAAATTCTAATGCTTGTTACAAGTTTTTACTGTTGATTTAATCCTGAAAATCCATTTTGTGCGGCTGCCGGCTGTTAAGGGATATTCCTTTGCATTTTTGTTTTAATGACTACATTGGCTGTTGATATGTCATTTGTCATTTTATTTGACATCTGACAGAATCAATGTGACATATGACAGTAAAAAATCGATGTTGCCACGGTAGAAAAACGTTTTGGGTTGCTGTTTTATAAACTTTAACTATCCAACTTTAAAAATAAATAAAAAATGTTTGCAGGTTTAAAAAAAATATATTGATACCCATGTAGGTTCCTTATTTTGTTCTCTTTCCATTAAATATAATTTTATGACCGTAGGCCACGGGTTACCCAAATGGGCCCAGCCTCCATACAAAAATGGAACAACTCCTTTTCACAGCTGATGTAGTTCTGTTGCCGCTATGACAACAAATACTAAAAACTGAATTTGTGTGGAACCATCGGTGGGCGAGTCCGTCTCACCCTTGTCCAGTTTTTTTTTATTTCCCGAGACGTTTCGATACATTTTCGTCACGGGATGACTTTCGAGATTTTGAACCATCAACATCAAAATTTTAAACGTTGGCTAACGAAAAATCGGTCAATAGTAGGTATTTGTTATTTGGTAATTTTAGCTCAGCTCAGCTGAAGTGGCAGTGGGCTGTATACATAGCGAGAAGAACCGATGGCCGTTGGGGCGGAAAGGTTCTGGAATGCCGACCGCGCACCAGACGACGCTCCGTGGGTAGGCCGCCGACAAGGTGGACCGACGATCTGGTGAAAGTCGCGGAAAGCCGCTGGATGTGGGCAGCGCAGGACCGAGCGTCGTGGAGATCCTTGGGGGAGGCCTATACCCAGCAGTGGGTGTCGTGCGGCTGATATGATGAAACGACTTTAGTAAGAAGAAAAACATTAAAACTATTTTCTTTTAAAACAATTTTCTTGCATTCGTCATTAAAAATTAAGGTAGGACCCAGTTGATTCGGAATGATGGATTCGGCTATTCTGCTATCTAGTAGCAACAAAATATTTATCTCTGATAATGTTGCCAAAGCAAATTTATGAATTTCGCATTAATTTTTGTTAAATGTTTTACACAAGTCTGAGTTTTCCTCTGTTTAACAGTCCTATTTATTAATCTATTGTTTTACAAAACAACTATTTATTGTGTGAATTATTTCAACACTTTATTTCAGGTCTTTGCCGCTTTCTGAAAACTAAGACCGACCGGCGGCGCCCATTAAAATTAAGTATTGAATTCGCTCTAGAAAAAAAAAGTATCTTCCGATACTCAAATCTGAAGTAGGTATCGGATCGTGCTCAAGAGTCATTTAAATAAGGCGGCCGATATACAGGCATAGGGTTACCAGATGGTAACTATCTATAAAATCTTGACAAAAAACCAGATTTCTACTTAAAAGTCCTAACATTATGCTAAATTTTAGTTTTGTTGATTATTTACGCAAAATGCACTAAGTTGATGTTACCAAAGAAAAAAAAATATGGTTGCTTTTACTATATTGTTTGAAATGCTCATGGCGGAACTTGACAGACTGATAGAACTCGATCATGTTTGTTAAGCAATGCTCAGACCGGCCAGTTGTCGGATGGGTGACCGTTAAGTGGCATTACAACTGAGCGCTTCCGTGCTTCGGAGGGCACGTTAAACCGTCGGTTCCGGCTGTTGTCATCTGATAACAGTCGTTAAGCCAAGTTAGAGGCCTTACAGGTGAACTAACAAAATCTAACACCAGAGGTGGCCACTATTCCTCATTCGATAAGAAGAAGAAGAACTATATTGAATAATGATATGAGATGAATAATCGAAAAAATCGTGTGAACTCCAAAAATTCTGACATGTCGAGACAAATCCTGACGCCTGGGCCCTGTTTAAACATGACAATTTGTCACCTGGCATGACAATTTCATATCCATTGCGTTAACCGATTTGAAAATAGAACAAACTACGAACTTAATTACTCATAGCTACACCGCAATGTAAACTAAATTGACATGACAATTGACAAATTGTCACGTTATTTAATAGGACCCTGCTAACCCTCAGTCCTCTCTATAACGGCAAGTTGATTATGTTAAGATATCATGAAGGCCGAGAAATGTGTGAAGGTCTAAAGGTCTTCTAAGATGTACAACCTTCGCAGTCGAGTGACTAGTACACCGGTCCCGGATTCGATTACCAACTGGTTCAATTTAGAGTACGATTTTTTCTATATTTTGCTTTCTATTTTACAATTAGTAATTTACTTACTTACTCTGAAATTTGAATATACCTATTAATATTAAAAATATTGTAAGCTACAGATTCATCTGAATAAATATCAGATTTCGAAACCAAAGTATTGTTTTCATTTATAATAGCGCACAAGCGCTACAATATCATACAATATACTAAACTAGACGTATTGACTGTGATCGTGATATTTATTAATTATTTACAAGTTGTTTATATAATCTAAGAGCTACATTTTATATCTTAAATTATATGAAAACGAGCATTTTACCAAAAATAGACAGAGATTTGAACTTGGTGATACCTTGTATAGATTTTTTATATTCTGTTGTTCACTGTACAAATAGTACAGCTTATTAGAGAAAACTGTTAAGTTTTCTTTGCTTTTATAACCTATAAACTTACTCCCGTTTCTACTACATACTTTGTACATTTCTCTGTTTAGCTGTTAAAGGATATTATCCAATAATGGCCTTTATACGGACCTCCGCTTGTAAAAATGTTATTGGCTTTCATAAAATTTCGTAAGGTTCTTCAATACTCGTTTAAAATGTTGTTCTCAATTATATAATACTCATAAATAATATTTGAAGTATCGAGTTTTTAATATAAATATATAATTTGCAAATTGTTATAAAATAAAAGTTATGACCTGCGTATGAAAAGCAATAATCATAATCTTTAGTTCAATTTGCATCTTGTTATTATTTTTCAAAAACTTGAACTAGTTGATATTAATTCTCCATATGAGTAGAAGGCTCTGAAATATTCCATTAATCTGCAAAAAGGTACAAGTTTATAATTAAAAGGCAATTGACACTCCGAATTCAAAACAATATTAATAATTGAATTACATCAATAGGCTGTTTAATTAACTTGAAACTGGAGACAATATTGAGTTTAAGGGTAATAGCTTTATTGTTAAAACAATACACTTGACTTGGTGTGACTCCAACTTAAACGGTTGTAAACAGTGCAGCTTAGGCCTAATAACATTTTGCTTTGAAGCGAGATAAGGAATAATACGTGTTTCGGAGTTTCGTGTCTCTATTTAGGGGAGGAAAAGTTACCGAGCTTTATCTGTATTGTGGTTTGTCATAAATATTCGTAATTACTGGCGGTGATGATGCTGTTTTGTTTTTGTTATTTTGCAAAAAAGTACCTATTTTAGCTATTATATATTCTGTGGTATAAGTGAAAAGTAAATGGTCTGTTACGTTTATGTGTTGGTTTGTATTATTATTTTGTAAAGTAGTTGCGATGCTCTTTTACCTTATGTAAAGAGATTATTATTTAACCAAAGATTATGAAGTTAGTGATGAACCGGCAATCAAGGCAGTGGATAAGTATTGTTGTTTATAGAGTTATTTTAACTTCATTCTAATCAAACTGTTTTTTATGATCAGTATCCTTAGCACGAACAGCTATTGAAAAAAAAATATATTAAGTAAAAACATTCGGCAATTTTGGATGGAAAATTTGCACATAAATTTCCTTTTTTTCGACTTTATAATGTCCCCCCCTCAACATTAAAATTATAATAATGAATTCATGTAATGAAAATGTCGTCTATATACACCGTTATTTTTTAAGTATATCTAAAAACGAAAGGGGTTGTTCAGACCACGTAAATGAACAACTTTTACTATGGGGCCAACCACGAAATCGCGAAAAAAAAACAGCTGTTCCATAGAAAAGTACAACATCGACTCGACTATAATGTATGGAACAGCTGATTTATTTTTCGCGATGTCGTGGTTGGCCCCATAGTAAAAGTTGTTCATTCACGTGGTCTGAAATCCCCTTTTATTCTTTAGATATACTTAAAAAATAACGGTGTAAAAGGATCTTTAATTGGCCTTGTATATTTTACAGTTCTTGTCCAACAATTTTCAGAATTTAACGCATTATACCTCAAAACGCATGCACTTATAAAATTTAACAAAACTCACTCTACTATTTCACGGTTTTCGAAGACCGTCTATTACTATTAAAAGAGCAAGAATTGGAGTAAAATCACACGTACCAGACATCAAACCGACACCTCATTACAGCGGTCTCCGTTCAGCAAAATCCCGATCACATTGTTAAAATTGAAAAAGAATTACATTTTCACTATCGAGAAATTCAGAATTGTATTTTCCAGCTATGAGCATCTCCGAGAATACGGATAATATTGCGAGTAGCTGTCTTATGAAAATGGGATTTTTGTTTATATTGGAGAAAGGGGTTCTTTTAGGATGAACGAAGAAAAGTATTTAAGTAGATTTACATAAAAATCACACATGAAAAAAAGGAATATGAAGATCAGTGGTTATCTTTTTATTCTCGGAGTAACATGTCTAGAATAATACAACATTATGTCATTGTGGTTAAGAAAAAAAATGATTCTTTGAAGATACATTTACCGAGTTGTGGTAAGGAGTGGTAAGAAATACCTAAATGTTCTCATTACCTAACAGGTAACAGTAAAAGGTAACTTAGATTTAGAAGATATCGACCGATGTGTTGATTTATCGCACACTCTGAATCTAGCCAGCAATAATTCTTTATTTCGAGTCCGCTAGGGCTTGGCCACCTTAATGTCTGTCCATATTTCAAGCCCGAAAGTTGGGAGCCATTGCAAACTAAAAAAACCAACGAATGCCTCGTATAGTTTTCGCACTTTTCACCAAGTTGCCATTCGCGTTGATCGCTCCAGACTTTTGTTTGTGTTGCCCGTTTTGGGACTGGTGCCTCATCGCTGACTTGAAACCAAATTAATTTTACATCTCTGAAAAGAAAATAAAAAAAATCCGACCTTATCTCTTACCCTTAAGCCGCTAAAAAGATTCTCCCGAGTTTTGCAGAGCTAGCAAAATAAGTTTGCATCACCAATATTCGATTCCATTGGCATAGTTGCGAGAATGAAGTTTCATCTGTACAGTTTTCTTTCAGAAAAAGGTTGCATTGTGAATATTTGAATGGGAATGGCAGCAGCGACGATTTAGATCTATTGAGCGCTCGCGATCTTTATGAAGTAGAAGAGAACTTTGTCTAATTAAAAGTTTTTTCTTAATCTTAAGATAAGAATTCCGCTGAAACATTTTGTTCCTTTGTCCTTAATTATGGTGGTAATAAATGGCATCGGCATAAGGTTTTTACACATAATTATTTTGCTATAGTATTGTCTCAAAATACAATGCACAATCCCAATTATAGCAAAATACAATACAATCATTTTTGAATGGACAAAATATTAATTCAGTATCTTATTTAAAATCGTCAATTTCATAACTTCAAAAATGATGACAAATAATTTCTTAATCGACAAAGTTTAAAAAAGTCTGAGAGTAGTTTTAGAATTCATTTCCTAATTTTTCAAACAACTGTTTATAAAATTAATGTAGTTTAAGTAATCAAAACCCTTCGTTTATAAATATGCAAAGATTTGAATTCTAATAAACGTTCTACATTAAAATCTCCATATCAACTTTGCATAAATGCTATTCGATTCTCAGCCGTAGCATGCAATACTGTCGAGTTTCCGCGGAAAATATATATTTAATAACAAAGAATGTAAATTGGTAGGTAGGCGAGGTAAGTTCCGTTTCATGCATCATTCATCTCATACGGAACCGTGGCACAAAATATAAAGGAGACAGAGTAGTCACTCGGAACAAATCGCATTTTTCCGTGCACGCACACATAGAATTTACGAACAGGCAATCTCAGGCCAAACCGCTCGCTCCTACCTAGCGCAACAAAACAATTAATGACGGTGAGTTTTCGAATCAATGTGTAGAAGCGCCGCTCTGGGGCCCTATTTTTGAATTATTCGTTTGAAACCGTTCGTATGACCTTAGAGTCGCATGCAACGTAATGTCACAATTGACAAGTAAATCGCACTCCAAATCCGCTGACCAAGAGATTGACTGAAAACTGCTGATCGAGATTTTGCCATGTCGAATTAAAATGAGTAGTAAAGATCGCTCGACGCCTGCCAAAGGAAGGATTCAAAATTATGCCCCTAGAGCGGCGCTTCTACATATTTATAGATTTCATTATGATGTGACCGTGGATTCCTCCTGACGGTCGATTTTCGCTCGAGGTACCGAAAAAAAGGTTTGGAATTTTTCTTCTTTTATTGCTTTTTGGTAAATTTCATCACGTCCAAGTTGTTTCTTGAGTTGTGGAAGAACGTGGTTAAAAAAAGTACGAGTACCTATTTAAACAAACTAAATGTAGATATTGACCTATATGAAAGAAAGGATACCTTTTTTAGGGTTTCGTACCCAAAGGGTAAAAACGGGAACCTATTACTAAGACTCCACTGCCGTCTGTGTGTCTGTCTGTCACCAGGCTGTATCTCATAAACCGTGATAGCTAGCTATTATTTTAATAAATTACATATAAAGTTTTCAGTTACTTCTGAGATCAAACGTCATAGGTATGCACTCAGAAGACTATTGTTTACCCTGTGCTACTATTTGAATAAGAAATAATAAGTCATATCTGAATACATATAATTTTAAGTCATAAATGACATAAGTTTTTTTTGCCAAAATGATCAATTCGCATTATATTAATACCGAATAAATGGTTGCGCATACTTTAATTCCGCATAAATACTATTATCATAATGATCAAAAAGCATAAAATTTTATTGCATACATTTTTATTGATAACGATTACTAATCATATTGTTAATAAGCATAACAACTAGTGGCATAATGCATACACGCCAGCAGGTCGGTTCTGGCACTTCGCCGGCCGCTTCTGCGGAATGGTCGCTTCGCTCGCTTGGCTCGTGCGTTGTTGGTGGCAAATGGGCAAAAATTCAAAATTTTCTGCAGCAATATGATATTTTGAACGTACAATATCATGGATCAGTCAATCAGTTCAATTTTAATTGAACGAAGCAATCAAATAAAACTGTTACAAAACCAAAATAAATGAAATATGTAGTTCGCGTAGTAGTTGAATAGCCAATCTGCGCGAAATAATCTGCTTAGGTCTTTTACACAGATAGATTTTTCAGTTTCATTCAAATATTTAGCAATGAATATAAAAATCAGAGAATAATTTTATGTTCACATTCATATTCATTTTATTATACTTTTGCAACGAAATAATTATTTAATTAAATTAAATTTAATCAAATCTAAAATGCGGCAAACACACGATTTCAATTACGCATTTAGCAGAGGCGCTAAATAAAATGCTTTCTCTCGTTCAAAATTAAACATCAATTCGCCTGTTAAATGGGTAAAATGGATACAGTTGCGAAGAACATTAGCTTGAAATTAAATTGCTGATTTACGCCAGCCAGCGCACCCGCTTGACCGCAACGTGCAATGGAAATTAGGCAAGCGTTAGTAGAAAAAGTTTAAAATTTTAAAATCACAAACAAATATTTATACAATACTAAATAATATACTAGAAAAAATACGACTCGCACCAGATCGTATATAGATATTTAGTATTGTATAAGAAAAGCATTGTGAATGCAAAAATTTCAAATTTAAAAACAAATATTTTTTTAAAATTCCAATTAAAGTATGGCTGATGGTCAATATTAAAGCCAAAGAAAAACATAAAATACTAACAAATTTTCTGCGAAAGTTAAATTAACTTACGAAGGGAAAGGCAAATTGAAATCCTCACAAACGGAACCGTGGACAAAAGTTAAATTATAATTGACGAGTGCAAAATTAGTAAGGCCCTTTGACGAGAAGGCTCTAGGCCTAAAATTAGGCCATTTTAAGGCCGGACGTATTAATTTCCGCAGGCACAAGGGCTTGTTGATGACAGCCATTTGATACGTGTTGGCATTTGAACTTTTCTTGTTTGTGATATCTAAAAATAGAATGTCAAAGCTAAGCAGAAAAGAAAAAAAAATAGAAGTTTAATAAATTACGTATTTAAATTCGAAAATGGAATTGTTACGACGAGATTTGTTTTTATTTACAACCTGTGATTCATAAAATAAGTGATGTGTGATGGAAATTAGAATCAACAAAAGATCAAACACGTATATTGAAGAAATTGTTGTTGTTTGTCGAGTATCGATAAATAGGCAATTGGGCATTAATATGTTTTTATTGGAGTACGTTCCACTCAACTATATTAAGAGTTAATTATAAAATTAACCTCACTTTAATCTTACCAATTACCTTAAAACGTCAAATATAATTGTGTACATCTTGTTTATTTGTAAAACACCAACAACCTTCCAGGAGCAGATTACTAACATCATAAACAACAACGTTTGCTTTACTTTTCTGAAAAAAAAAGTCAGAAAAAACTACTTTCTATATACAAATGTCCGAACAGCTGAACAAGTTTTGTATGAATTTTTTTTTTGTCTTTTTCGGAAAGTCGTAGAACGTTGTTATTTAAGATGTTCGTAAACTACTCCTGCGAGATTGTAAGTGTTTTACTTAATATAAACTTGTGTAATCTGTGTATGATTTTTGACAATGTGCAGGTGTACTTCAGTATACAGAAGTGTATAGACTATAAGTACTTGGAACTTAGAGCATTTATTGGTTTAATGCTCTAACGGCCAAATACTCAAACGAATCTTAAAGTTAAGGCCACCTTACGTACATAAAAGTTGTCAGATTTGACAGAAACTCTATGAAACTGACAGCTTCCTTAAAGTTAAGGAGACCTTAACTTAAGATTTTAGCTAAGAAGCCTTTGAGTATTCGGCCATAAGACTTGGTAGGTACAAAAGACAAGATCGAATTCGAGTTTGAATCGAATAAACGTCAACAGACCAGTGGAGACCATGCCAACCGTTTCCAAAGTAGCGAAATAACAGATTTTGACGTAAATTTCGATGCTGATGTGAACTCGATGCCGTCGAGAGTAGGGGGGCAGTGGAACATAATTATTTCTATACAGTAGAGCTATTTGAAGTACTTTCAATACGTGTTTCCTCATGTCGCTAATATTAAATTTGTTCAAGTTGCTTGGGGAATGATTTGTTAAAGTGAACGTTTCGTGTAAGGGTATAAGGTTGAAAGTTGTGTGTGATGGTCGCCGGCCACTCTCTTGATGATTTTAAAATACGTCGTGAACAAGCCCGTAAGCAGTGAGACGGTTCATGAATTAGATTTGCTGCAGACTTGCTCCAGATTGCAGGGCTGACACTTCAAGTAAATAATATTAAAAAAGTGTATGTTTCAGACAGAATGCGCTCTAATTTCTAACGATAAAACTAAAACTAAATCGTTACTAATTCAGTTTCATTAACAGAAAAATACTCGCTTTAGTTTTGTTAAAAGCCTAGGGAGCCTTGAGTTTTTCGTTTTATCGTTCGGATAAAGCGCGATTGAGCCCCTGCCTGCCTAGCATGACCGATTCTTCTTCTTATCGAATGAGGATTAGTGGCCACCTCTGGTGTTAGAGTTTATCAAGCCGCCTGTAAGGCCTCTAACTTGGCTTAACGACTGTTATCAATTGACAACAGCCGGGACCGACGGTTTAACGTGCCCTACGGAGCACGGAAGCGCTCAGTTGTAATGCCACTTTACGGTCACCCATCCGACACCTGGCCGGACCGAGTGTTGCTTGACAAACGTGATCGAGTATTATCAGTCTGTCAAGTTCCGCCACGAGCGCTTCGATTTATATTCGACCGATTTATATCGCGTGATGATATTGCATTTTATCGACACTCAACTGTCAAACTCCTTTGTCTTTTAGACAGTTAAATGTGATAATACGCTATATAAAACGCTATATAAATCGTGATATGCTGGTCATGCTAGGGGGGCTGGCCGTATTCGAAAACGCTATAGTTATTGGTTTTCATACGCTAGGCTATTTTTGGTAACTGTTACAGTAACTGAACTAAACTATCTGGGTTTGACTGAGACTACAGGGGGGGTATTACAACCTCTAAAACTTGCTAGTTTATGAATTGCTATAATTACATCTCTTTCTCGCTGTATAGGAAATAAAAGAGCTACCATTAACATTGCTTTTCAGTAAGTCACTTAATTCCGGCTGCGTACCACAACTCTGGAAGCAAGCTCTAATAACCCCAATCCCAAAAGGTCCCATTAGTACCGATATTGAAAAATACCGTCCAATATCTAAACTTTGCCAATTTAGTAAAATTCTAGAGAAAATTATAACATTCATAGTCTTTACAGCCGTTCATAGATTAATTAATCCTAACCAACATGGATTTTTCAAAGGCCGTAGCGTCAACACTAATTTGGTGACTTTCACTGATATGATTTTGAGCGCCATGGATGACAAGTTACAGGTAGATGCTGTATACACAGATTTTTCAAAATGTTTTGACAAAATCTGTCACCATACACTCCTCTCAAAGATATCTAAACTTGGGATCCATGGTGACCTTTTCAGGTGGATAAAATCTTATATAGAAAACAGAAGTCAGGCCGTTGTTTATGCTGGATACACTTCCTCTTTTAAGCCTATAAGTTCAGGGGTGCCTCAGGGATCCCATCTGGGACCCCTTCTATTCATATTATATGTCAACGAGATCACTGATAACTTGCACAATACTAATTCCTTACTCTTCGCCGACGACACAAAAATATTTAAAATTATTCGTAATAAAGACGACTGTGTACTGATGCAACAGGACCTCATGACATTCGAAGTTTTTTGTAAAGAAAACAGTTTATATCTGAACACTGATAAATGCTATACAGTTACTTTTTCTAGAAAATTGAATCCTATTATTTTTGATTATTCCTTAAATGATAGGGTTCTAACAAGAGTTAATGAGATTCGTGATCTAGGTGTGACGCTTGATTTTAAGCTGACTTTCATACCACACATCGATAAAATGCTTAACAAAGCCTTCAAACAACTTGGATTCATACTCCGTGTTAGCAAACCATTTAAAAACTCACTTACTTACAAATTATTGTACAACTCATATGTCCGAAGTCACTTAGAGTTTGCTTCAGTTGTCTGGCAACCCACCTTTAATACTCATGCTGATAGAATCGAAAGAGTCTAGCATAAATTTGTCAAGGCTTTAGACTTTCGCACAGGTCGAACGTACGTTGATTATGACACATCTGTAAAGCATCACAACATACCCCTGCTCAGTCATCGCCGTGATCTCTTTGACGTTACATTTTTATACAAATTAATTAATAACTTAATCGATGCACCTAAGCTCTTACAAAATATCACATTTCGTGTCCCCCGTTTGCGTGAAAGATCGTGCAGAAAGAAATATCTTTTTTCGTATCCGCCTGCAAAAACTTGTTACGGAAGCAACACTTTCACTAGACGTTCCTATAGAATCTATGATGATAAGCTGCATGAAGTCGACATCTTTAGCTTGAATTTAAGAACATTTAAAAAAGATACTCTTAAAATTCTATCAACAGATTCATAAAATGTGTTTCTCATCCTACTTTATTAATTAAGTACCTACTTTAGTAAATTGAAAAATTATTTAACCTTATACACTTAACTAAATCTTTTGGCAGACATAAATCTACTTAAGTTTTAACTTTAAAGAGACGCATTGATAGCCATACAGAAAACTGACAAGTTTTAAGAGTAATACAGGGGCAGGTCTGTTTTGCTGTTACAAATAACACGCAAATCAAAGTATTTGACATGTAGATATTTAAAGGATAGATTAGAGTAAATGCGCTTTTACATACAGGCGTTTTAATCGCGCGTCAGCAGCACTGCACCACGGACGACCCCTTCACATTACAGCGACCGCAGCATTGTCGCGGCGTAGTCACGGCGTAAACGCGGCGTAGTCACGGCGTAAACGCGGCGTAGACACAGCGTAAACGCGGCGTAGTCACGGCGTAAACGCGGCGTAGTCACGGCGTAAACGCGGCGTAGACACGGCGTAAACTCGGCGTAGATACGGCGTAAACGCGGTGTATTCACGGCGTAAACGCGGCGTAGACACGGCGTAAACGCGGCGTAGTCACGGCGTAAACTCGGCGTAGTCACGGTGTCTGTCATAAGTATGGATATATTGGATATAAAAGACGCGGCTGCTTACGCGCGTGACTAAAACCCCTATGTGAAAGCGCTCTAAGCCAGTGCACTTCACCTTATAGTTCTTTAATTTACCGGCAAGGCGCCACCATGTCCCACTATATAATACTATATAATGGGACAACCCTAATAAACAATGCGCTGCTCATTGCGACCTCGTAAATCTGACGCACGATGGAGGTGAGGAAAGTCTGAAATCACGACGAAGATAACATTTATTATTGATGAGAATATTACTAGTAATCAAAATCACATATCCAATGTCCGTTGTTTTATCGAGATGCTCGATGGCGCAGTGGCTAAGCATATCCAACCTATTGTTTTGGATGATCATTGGATGGGTGACCAAATGATAAAATAACTATGAGCTTTCCGCTTAGATCACTTGATTTAACTGAAGGCCGACGTAATTTTCGCCTGGTATAAGAAAAGTTTATGTGTCTAAAAATAAAATGCTTTAAAAATTACTAGGTAAGTAGCGATCGAAAAAACATTTTCAATGGACCAATTTAAGAATAGATTGGACAAACACCAATTTAAATAAAGTAGAATAGAGCAAAGATTGCAGGATACAGGCACTATCAGTTGCAACAACTGCTCGCCTGTTTAATAATAATGATAATAATAATGTTATAACAATCAATTAACTTAGAAGCGACATTGATTTGATAGCTTATTTGTAACAGAATGGGGATTCAATTACTTCACAATTAACGTGGAAATGTTTTAAAAATTTCGCATGTGCATATTGTGCATAATTATTGAATTATGCACATGCTAGCCCCTTTGTTGCCCAACCACTCCCACCCCCACCACTAAAAAGCTGTAAGGCGCCCGGATCTATTAATAATGAAAGTATTATTAATAGATGGCTAACAAGAGGGGTTTCGTTGCTCTGTAAATTGTCCACCTATTTCCGGTGCTAGCTCTTAGTCCATTGCGCCACCGTAGACTTCACCGAAATTCGTAGAGTTGTAGCACAGTACATATATAAGCTCCTATTCTGTTTGAAAAACTTATAATATGTACTGTGGTTGTAGCGTGGTGTACGTGTGACGTACGTCCGTCGTAGCAGCTCTACGAAATTATCAGTGATAATAAATAACCATTAGGTTTAAGGCGATTCCCTGAACGAAAGTGGCGCCCTCAAATGTTTTTTTAATAAGTTGTTAATAAAATAGGATTTTAATAAAACATTTCGTGGAATTTTTAGGGCCCGTTGTCTAGTATTTTTAGAAGGTTTATCAGTACATTCCCTCGTAGTCATTCGTAGAAGTAGATAGAAAATGTGTCAAAAACGGCCACTTTTAGCAGTTTTGCTATCTACTTCTAGCAGTGACTACGAGGGAATGTAATGATACCGTCTAAAAATACTGGACTATGGGCCCTCAAAATGAATAACAATATTCAGACTTCACCTAAAGTCGTAGACTTGTAGCGTGCCGTAGCGACACGGCGCGCGTAGCACCATCTACGAAATTATTGCTACGAAAAGATCAAAGTAACATTTTGATCATAAAGTTTTCCCATCATAGTAGATCGAAAGGCACTTCGAGGCATACGGTAAACTAGCGCCGCAATACAATATTTATTCCTGAATTTTGATTTCTATTTTCAAAATATTATATTCTAGAAAAATGGACTCGAACCGGCAACATTTAAAAGGATTTGGAATAATATCGAAAGTTTAAGGTTAAGAACTAATAAGGTAAAAAAGGTAACAGCTATGATCTCTCAATATTATCTTAATATTTATTAAATAACCCTGAAATACTTTTCATTCTTTCTTTTATTAAAAGGTACGTGATCACTAAATAAACACAATAATTATTCTTAGTAAGTACTTACTCTGTTATTATGTTCAAATTATTTTCCAAAGACCGCTTCATGGAATAATTTTATCCACAAATTATGTGTGACCTTTGTACTGATGTAATTACTGATTCTAGAAACATCAAAAGTAGTATGCTTTTTAGTAATTTTGTTCGCATATTTAAAATAAATTGCATTCAACTTAATTATAAACTGAATTAATTTCGAATAATCTTAATCTGTTCATTGGTAATACGAAGGATGACGCATACCAATAATTTATTTTATATTCTACTTAAAAAATAAACAAAATAATACCAAAACACTTGGTTTAAATACTTTAAAGTGTATCTAAGTGGTATTTCAAACAAGAGAAAAACTCAAACATAAATCACTAACGTACTTAGTAACTTCCATTCTCATTCAAATGTTAATTAACATGGCCTTTTCTAACAGTCTATTTTATTCAACATTAAACATTGATTCGCCGTTCATAAGTTTTATAAGGATATCGGCAATACTTTTAGCCGCTTCCCGTACGAAAGTAATGTTCTAAGCAATCTGATAAGAAGGAACGCATCGATACAAAACAAAAAGGGGAACAAACTCCACTAAAGAGGATCGTAACTCTAAAAACTAATCGGGAACCGCAATCAAACCTTCAAAGTCGCTAAACAGCCAATTTCTTAGTTCAAAACACGAGCTAGCTGAGCCAGTGTCGGTCGGGCTCTAGCGGCGAGCGGACGTCCAAAATGTTGCCTTGACGATGCGCTCGCTACTCTTATTATACTTCGCGACGATCGTGAATTGTGATTATGGTGATTTTGTGAAACATGTAAGGCATGGTGGCAGAACCCTGATCCGGCATGGCCGGTCGCGGGTGCACTTGTCGCGGATGCATGCGCGTGCGAGAGAGCTCGTCGCGCAGATTGAAGCGGAGAGGAGCAGTGAGCTAGGTTAGTGACTTTTCTGCGAGTTCTTATCGAAGCGAAATATTTGGAAGTATTCAAAAGTTTGGAAAAAGTTTCTGCGTGGACGAAAACTTATCTGCTGATGTAAGACTTTTTCATTGAATATTTTTCAATGAAAAATTTAAACTGAAGTAGGATAAAAGTATAACTGATAAATATCAATGTTATAGCTTGGCTACACTAAAACAATTTTGCCACCAAGTTGCAAAAAAAAGTAACTTATGCCTTCACAAATGACTTGGCCTATTATATCTTTACTTTCTAAAATAATGTCTAATTATTGTAAAAACAAACATCTCATATCACATTTATAACTATTAACAAATGTCAAATTATGTCAAATTATCAATATTACTTCCCAAACAGCGAAAACATTTTAAAGGTTATAAAATACGTAGATGTATTTCAATATTGGCTAGTACTTATAGTTATTACTACTACAAAGTAATGTGTCTGTAATGTAATGTAAAGTCTGGAAACGATATACATATTTGTAAATATCGTTCCATCTGATAAAGCTGACAAGTTTTTTGCGCCCATTTTTCTTGTCAGCTAAAAGACGTCATAATGGGTGGTAGGGTAAAAGAATTGACGATTAAAATATGCTTATTATGTGAGCTTATTTAAATAAAGTTTTTCACTGGATCTATACAGAGATACATAAACATCAAAATCTTTAAGGTCGCGAACTCGGTCATAACCAAATCGGTAACTTAGTTGGTCAGAACTTTCGCTACATTGCGAAAGATTGTGCGTTAGTTCGAGTTTCATTTTTCCAGTTTAAAATTTAACGTCTTTAGCTGGCCTTAAATGCAGAAATCTGTTAAACAAATGCAACTTTTATCACAGTCCATTACATCCCTGGTGATATCCGGTACTTAGGCCCATTAAAATATCACTTAGTATTTAATTCCTGATTCAAATAAAACATACCTAAGTAGGCACTACATAATTACAATGTTTCTCATTTTAAAAGGAAATTCTTAACAATAATAAGCAGCCAACAATAACTAAAATAACTTTACAAACAACTAACTTTTCAAAAGGCGAATTAATTGGTTTTGTTTTATAGCTGTACGAATGTTTTTTACAGTTTACGCCAATTAGGTATTTGAGTTGTTAACTAAGGCCTTGTACCGATTTATGGATGCTAACCATAAATAACATCCACGGATAAACTCTGCACTTAATAAAATTTAAAACTTATTTATGAAAGAAATGGATTCTTGGAATCTCGGAAAATTTTAATGTTTTTGTTGCTGCAAATGAAAGTGAGTTAAATGTAATTAATTTCTTTGTTTCAAAAATAAATTCTTAAACGTTTTTCAAATAAACCGACCGGGAATTCTGGTCCCTATATAAAAAACTATGCAACCGAATTTATGTGTAAATTGTGTGTATAACAAGAAGAAGCATAATATTTAGATGCATTTATACCAAGAAAGAAGTAGTAAGAACTCGACGATGTCTCACTTGGATCACGTTGTAGATAGGCATTTTTGCACTGCTACTACTTAAAACTTGAATAGTAGTTACAAAAGTATAACATCGTGTAATGCACTCCTTGTTTAATCGCACTTTCTTCAGAGTGATACATATTGCTTTATACATACTGTACCTACAAGGAAAATTAGACAAATACTTAAAATGTTAAAAAATTGCTACAATATATAGCGTCTTGCCACTCCGGACCAGACACTCCATACAATCGCCCCGTTAGAACAACAGACAGACACAGGCTTTACATGACGTTTTTGTACACTACTATTTTTGTACGTATTTAAAAAAAAAGTTGCACTTGACTGTTTAATGAAATACCTCTTATCTACCTTCAGAGTACAAATGGGTGTCGAAAAAACTTTTTAGCATTTTGTATTTTTTTTAGAAATTTGGTTACTTATACTTAAAAAACTTGATTTTTGACATAACGATCTAAAATAAGAAAAAAACAACTCGTAATAGATTTTCATAAAACTTTTCCTCCCGTTTTTAGTATGGAAATTTATAAGGGCTTTCTGCTCCTTTTTTGGAAAGTAAATTGAGTGCTGGTCTATCCGAGTAAGTATAGTATAAAATAAATCACCACCAGCATAACAACCTTACTGTAGTAGGCCTCTCCCGTGGGAGGATGTTGCCATAATATAAAAAAAGCGAAAAGATAATAATAATATCTACGCTACCTGCATGTCGGATTGCACTACCGTTTTTTGGTGAATATTCCAAAGACTCGCACTAAACGTTATGCATCTAATTTCATCATTCGTACCGCTAGAGAGTAGAACCCCTTTCCCGAGTCTGTGTTAAGTTTTTAATAATGTTTATCGTGGGGATTTTAGGGCCCATGGTCTAGTATTTTTAGAAAGGTATCACTACCATGCCCTCGTAGTCATTCGTAGAAGTAGATAGCAAATGTGTCAAAAACGGCCACTTTTAGCAGTTTTGCTATCTACTTCTAGCAGTGACTAAGAGGGAATGTAACGATACCGTCTAAAAATACTAGACTGTGGGCCCTAAAATCTCCACGATAAACATGTTTTAAATTGTGTATTAGAATTATAATATTAAATATAATTCACCGCGGCGCCACTTTCGCTCAGGGTACCACCTTAAGTAATATAGGTACAATCTGGGGGCCTTCAAGTAGCGATTAAATAGGTATCTTTCAGGCAATCGCGTCTCATCTTAGATCGCATCATCGCTCACCATCAGGCGTGATATCGGTCAAGCTCTTACCTATCTGCCATAAAAACTAATGGCTCTGTGAGCTGAAGATCTCGCGTTTGTGAAATTTCTGATATTTTTTTGTAATAGCAGATTTTTTTTTATTTAAAAAATCTAAATCGACAAAAAAATCTTTATAATTATTATTATCGAACCTGCTCACGAAATTTCACGAGAACCGGCTGAGAATTTTGACCTGTAGAGGAGAACAGACGGACAGCCGGACAGACATACAAAAGCATTTTTGCCCAAGTTGAAACGGAGAAGTTCCGCGCTCGTTCGGTCAATGAAGCTATTCTATTCTGTCGAAAGCAATAATGCCCAGATTCTTAGGTACACTTGCCAGTGGTTTATGTTTAAGTTGGTTTTAAACCAAAAGTGACAACTTTTATTGTTGTTGATCGATGGGACTCTCCGCTGCTAGCACACTGGTTGCGTCTGCATGCGAAACCACCTGGACGTATGTAGAACGCAGCCTGTGTCTAACTTACTCACCTGCTCATTACTGTTACTAACATAGTTTTTAAGGCTCATTGTTACTAACACTCTATGGACTACTTTTTTGTCTAAAATAAATTACTTATTATTATTATTATTTTGTGGATTCTGTGGCTGCTGCGGCTGTTGTGGGTTTTGTAGTTAATACCGATTTAAAGCTGTATTCTAAAAAGTTACAACTATCTTATTGAATATAAAGATACTCTACACCTAGAGAAAGTTACTTATTAAGGATCGTTGAATGCGACATTTTTTAATCATATAACTAAAAATAGTTTAAAGTTTGGTTTTAATAGCAATAATGAACAAATTTGAGCGTTATTCAATAAATATTAGAGGTCAAATAATAATTTAAAGAACTTGATTGTTAGATCTTTTAATGTTGACTTGGTTTAAGAATAAATAAAATCGGCGCTAGTAAGCCCCTCATCGAACACAAAAGCACCACTGGGCATTGTAATATAAAACGAATAAATCTAAATCTTGTTCATAAAGTGAGATGGTACTAAATTAAATGTACAAGGTAACAAATGAAACGTTTCATCAAAATGAAGTTGATGTATTGTTATAAACTAGCAAAATCTTTTATGAGCCTGGAACGAAGCTTGAAATCCCTGAGCTAGCTTGGAGGCAGGTGTGGAGGCGATAGGAGGTTTACGGCAGCAGTAAAGGTTTGTTAGAAACCTTATAATAAAAGACTTAATAACGTCGATAGAAACGCGCTTAATATAATAAAGACCTACGAAGAAAGGACTTTTACTAAAAAGACTGAACTCCTGAGTGATTGGAGTTTGAAACTTTTTAGCACTATCTATAGTTATTATATGCTAAGAAGGTATTAAATAGAAGTTTACTTTAGGAACTGAAGTCATGGAAGGACTGGAAGTTTAAATTGTCGAGCACTCGTCTTCTTCTTATGGTGTCTCTACAACTAGTGAAGGTTGACAGTCAGTTCTGCATGTTTGAATGTGAACTTGACAAGGCTGAATTCGACGGCACTTATTGTGCCCGTCTACTCTCGAATGTTTCGCAACCATGACTTTCTTCTACGACCAGGTCTTCTTTGTTCTGCGGCTTTTCGGCATCATAAATTAGTTGCAAGATTAATTATCTTAATCATCATTAATTATCTACATATCTGTCGTGCCTAAGCACGTGCCCCAAAAGCGCAACTTTTATCTGTTTGACGGGTTGCAAAAGCATAGCCTGTAGTGTATATACCCGTAATATGAGTTAAGGTAATTACAATGACATAAAAAAACTATCAAAGAAATAATTTTCAATAACAATTTAAGCGATAGCACCAAAGATACAGTAATGTTGTACAAGGTTTTGTTAACTCTTCAACGCCCGGAAAATGAGACACAATAGATTTTCTATTGTGTCTCGGTCGCCAGCGACCGCTCGGGCGTTAATAAATTAATAAAGCATATGTATTATTACTAAAGTCAAAGTCAAATAAGCTTTATTCAAATAAACTTAATTATTAAGTACTTTTGAATCGTCTATATTTTCCTACCACCCGTTCCAGACTTTTTTAGCTGACAAGAAGAATGGGCGCAAAAAACTTATCAGCTGTAACAGCCATAAGTAACGATATTGACAAACTTGAATATATCGTTACCAGATAATTACAATCTAATCTAATCTAGAGTTATGTCTAATCTTCAACGATATTTTCAAAGATAAAGCGAATATTTTTCTGTAAACATAGCGATTTAGTAGACTAGACTCTGTTTTCAAGTAATAACCAAACATTTTGTGTACATCGTAATCAACAATGTTCTAACTACAAATAAATTAATTGGTACGACGCTTGGTACGACGATATCAAAAACAAAATTAATATCATATTAATTTTTCATTACCGTTTATGAAACAGTATTTAATTACCCAGAAACAATAATTGTAGCTAAAATAAGCGCGCCCTTTATGTGTTGGTACCCATCTGGAACCAACCTAATTATTTTCTCCATACATACATGTATGTTCAAAGTGATATTAAACGGATGTCTTGAGCTAATTACACTCACGGGTGAGCAGAACTAGGGAGCTTAGAATTTATATAATATGTTGAATTAAAATTTGTCTGAAGTCTGATGTAAGATTTCCCGCTATTGAAGAACCCATGCAATATTTCGCTCTGGCAAAGGTCCTAAATTGTTTTTTTGGCGATCATCGTTTTATTTATTTTAAATATCAGTGAAGACAATATATTTTAAGACCTTTTTGGTAAGTATAATAAATTGGTATAAAACGGAACTTATTTCTATGAAATTATCTGTCAAGTTGGACTGTGAACTTGAATTTGCCTTGGTAGAGGTTCTAAGTTAACTTTTTATGAGTGTAAAAGTTGACCAATTCCGTCATGTTGCAGTTTTCCATTCCTTAATTAGTGCTGTTTTTGGAACAGTCTTATTTGATACGGTTTTCTTTTACACTTTTTAAGTGTTTAAGTATTTTATATATTTCTTGGTTAGTTTTGTTTTTTATTACTTTTAATGTTTTTAATGAATATTGAAAAGTGTATGTTGTTTAAACAATTTCGACACACAAAGAAAAAGGATTGGTCATGTCATTTTAGACATAGTTAGATTGAGTGCCATCATATAACTATGTTATTTCGGTAGCCAGTATATACAAACAAATTCGACTGTGTACGTAAAATATACTGCCAATGTTTGCCTTTTTCATTATTCTTAATTGGAAAAACGTCTTGTGAATACAATAAATCTCAGTAAGTATTATAGACGGAAACAAAAAAATGAAGTGTTAGAAGAAATATATTTACGATACTATGTAAATATATTTCTTCTAACACTTCAATTTTTGTGTTTTTTTGTGTTTTTTTGTAAACATGAATCTTAGAGCTCTTATATCAAAAAGACAAAGTGAACCAAAGAACTATCGGTAAACGTAACTAAAATGATAGTTTAGAATTATTGGGGAAACTTAGAAAATTTAGTTCTGATGCTAACGGAATAACGTAATGTAACACAAAAGATTTTTGATAACATTTTTGTTTCCTCTGTGATTAAGTGCCGATAAATCACTAAGTAATTATTATACCGTGTTTCGCTAGCCAGCGATTTAACTTCGTTTCACACCGATATCATTCAGATATCGGTGTAAAACTAAGCTAAATTGAATATAAAAATAATAGCTTTATGTCTATTCACTTAGTCACTTATGACTGTTTACGATCCAAACCTGAGAGTTTGGAGAAGGGAAGGATCATAATAAAAGATTGGACCATGACCGACCACGCAAGCCTAATGGATTGCCAAGGATAATATCGACCTCAATCACTGGAGAGAGATTTCAATATCCTTTGTCGGTGGTCATTATTATGATTCTACCCGGTTCAATAACAACGTTAAGAGTGAATTGGGATAGGTGAACATTTTGTTAAAAATATGGTAGAGAACACAGAACAAGAATTCTTGTTCTGTGGTAAAGAAAACTTAAAAGAACGGCTAGCAACCACAGAATCGATAATAGTACTAGCGTACTAGCAAAAAAAATCACTTAACATTTTACTACTTTGTCAGAGGTAAGTAGCAATTTTTTTTTAAAGAAAGACTCACAGTTTGATACATTAATAGTCAAAAAAGTTACTAGTATTAAAAGTTAAGTAACTTTATTCGATTAAAATAATTACATTATGTTATGATATGACTATTTAACTTCACTGGAATACCTACCCTACTTTTTGTTTTAGACAAAATCTTTAAAAGATAACTAGATCAACTCATTTCTATAAATTGAATCTCATTTCATCAATAGGTAGCTAACTGATAACAAAATCTTTACAATTGATTGCAAAAGCTGCCACTCAGTAGTCCGAAATATTTTATCGACTATAACTAATCATTAAAAGTAAATCAATAAGGCATTTGTACGTGAAATCTTCTGCTGATTAGGGTCAATGAACTACATACCTTTCTCATAAGCCACATACCAAACGATATAACCTTTCACGGCGTCTCATTGCGAAAAAAACTCTGTAGCAACCTGTCAAAGGTAATAAATCACCAAATATCGATTTGACTACTTAAATTGATAAAATACCTAAATCGGATTTATGTGAGTCAACGTGGCTCAATTAAAGTTTTCACAATCGATGAGAACCTTAAATATATAATAAATAAATGTGATGGATTATTTTACGTTACTAAAGATTGATAGAAGTGATTTAGAAATGAAAAAATACAATACTAAATAATATACTAGGAAAAATACGACTCGCACCAGATCAATACTCAGACGGGAATCGAACCCGCGACCTTTGGATATCCGGTCAAATGCTCTGACCGCTGAGCTACCGAGTCACTCTGAGTATTGATCTGGTGCGAGTCGTATTGTTTCTAGTATATTATTTAGTATTGCATAAGCATAAGCATAAGCAGCCGTTCAAAAAATGCACAATCGTAAATTAACTACTTTAGCGATCAAAATATAAAAAAGTTATTCAATTTATATATAAAAAAGTTATTATATATTTTTTTATTTTTGTCAAATTTGAAATCAAGCCAGATCCATGGTCGTGATAAAGATAATGCTTCGCAATACTTGTCTTATTTCAACGTAGGTGCAGTCAAGTTCAATAATATTATGCAGAGCTTTATAAAGTTCATCAGCCTTTGTAATAAAAGTCAAAATATATAAAAGTGATAAGTATATTTTTATATACAATAATATTAATAAGTCAATGATATATACAGCTTTTCAATAAACCTGTATGAGATTCAAGAAAAAATTTGAGTAAAGAAAGTCTATGTACTTTTCCCAGGAGAAAATTAATTAGCTACCTTCAGATTCATTTCAGTAGGGACCTATGTATTCTTTTTGCGTAACAAGACATTTCGATGTACGTGAGCTTATGATATTAATGTGTAAGACACAGTTATGTTTGTAGTATAGTAAAAAAACTAGTTAAGCAGTATCTCAACTCAGCCTCGCGTTATACCGTTGGAGCGCTAGAGTTGTCATTTTCAGTGCGCGACGGCGCGGCGGCGGCGGCGGCGCGGCGGCGTGGCGCGCGGCGTGGCGCGGCGGGTGGAGCAAGCGCTACACGGATATTCCACAGTTCAAACAAATTGATCCTCTTTGGTAGAAATACCACATAATACTTACATAATAAAATAAAATTATTCGTTTAAAATGAAAATCATAAAATAATAGTACAAGTGAAAGGCGCAGAAATGAACTTATTTTTTACAATTCTTCTTGTCAGCTAAAAAAGTCTGGAACGGGTGGTAGGAAAATATAGACGATTCAAAAGTACTTAACAATTAAGTTTATTTGAATAAAGCTTATTTCACTTTCACATTACAATGATAGAATAGAATAGAAAAACATTTATTCGAGACAAAACAGGAATACATAAGATTTTTTTTTTTAAATAAACAGAGGCTATTTTAGTTTTGTCCCAAATCAGTCCCGACTCAGCATAATGCTAGGCTTATAACCCAACGCTGATCTTCCGTCGAAACCGGTTTGGTGATGTCACAATGATCATATTCTAAGATTATATTTAGGCAGAAGCGATGCGGTACTTGCGACTGGCGGGCTAATGGGGTATAAATTCACACGGAGTGACTTGACAGGCAATTTGGCAGGTGACTCTAACCAATTAGCCAGATAATATAATAATAATATACAGAATAAAATATTATCCACAAATAATATAAAAATTAATAATTTTGTACAAGTTGTTATAATTTATTTTAACACTTATTAACTTTTCTATTTTCCATTTTCGCGGCTTACTAACGCTCCGAAAATCTCCAAGCATTGATTTACTTGGATTAAGCCGTAATCTAACGGAATTCATTGAAATTGCTTGATCAAAGCGATGATATCTTTTTTACTTTTTTTTATCCTGAACCTTTGATTTAAATATTTGCTCCTGTAGGGTTTTTAATTTTTTTTCTAGCAGAAACACTGGTACAGACGGAGTTCAAAGGAATTTTGCTAGTATTTACTTTGCTTATAAAATGTAGTGTAACTTTTTTCTTTTTAACAACGGTATTACAAAACAGTAACTACTTGTTGGTGAACTGTTTGCTAATTAAAAAAATGTAGCTTTTGTCTAAAGACCAAAGGGTATTTATCGTTTGTTTATGAGAGCAGTTTTTTCATTTACGTAAACATGGTGGGTACCTGTTGTTGTACTTTTCTATTAAATTCAATGATGATACTATTAATGGCGATTGTCCATATACGGGTTTTCCCCGTAAAATCTATGGCATAGACTATGTCTATGGTTTATTCGCTGTACGTAAGCACGGTCCGCAGTGTTGTATGGATCACTATGTATGGAAGCTTATCCATTACACGGTTTTGTGGCCGTAAAAAATTAAACGGCAAATTATAATAATAATATAAATGAGGGGTATAGAATCAAAGACTGCTAAGTGACATAAATTACGAAAATGAATTGAGTATCACGCCATCTAGGAAATTTTCGGTTCTAACTATTTACTTCTTTTATTTTAGAAACAAAAATAGCTAAAGACCTTTGAATAATGAATAAAATAACGAAATACTAATAAAAATCGTAAACATATTAAACTTTAAGAGTAGCTTGTATACCTCTTGGTTTTATATATTGCATATTATTTGTTTTATGACCCTTCAAAGTTGGGTGGACAAGTCCATTTAAAAAGTATAAAATTTATTAAAATAAATGATACCTTTAATTAGTCCGTAAAATGTATAGCAAATTTGTCGAAGAAACCATTTTGATAAACACAATATTTAATATAGCTGCTGAACAAATTTCCTATGCGTTGCATAGAAACTTGCAAGGCGTGACGTCATAACTTGGAAGCCATTAGTATGGAGCGTTTTTGATCGAGTCCATTTGTGTGCATTTCACACTGTGATATCTCGGGCAGTTTTCATGCTAGCGAATTAATTCTTTTACCAATGTTTCTTTTTTTGAGAGGTAATTTATGTAACATAGAATAAAAAAAATAGTCAACATCCCTATTGCGTCTAAAAAATGAAGTTGGGTTCAAAGGTAGCTAAGGCCCATACAAAACTGAGCCACGTTATTACTGAGGTAAACTTAAAAGACGTTTCCTGCCAATTTGACATTATTATGCAATTAGCTGTCTTTGATTCACCCTTCAAATATTAAACGGCACGGTTTCCGCCGTAAAAACCGTAGATTTTTACGGCGGAAAACCATGGGTATGTGGATAATCGCCCACGGATCGGGGTGTATCAGCTACGGTGCGTGGTATGATCGCGTATCATTTTTCGCCCAAACTAACCAAATGATACACGTTGATGCTACGCGACGGAGATCTGATACACTAAAATTTTACTAGTCTGGACAAAGCTTAAGGCGAGGCCAGTTCACGATCTGATGAAAAGTCTGATTTTTGAACTTCCAATGTGAAGAACTGATGTAAAATTCTACTTCACAAAAATTACTGTATACTGAAAAAGAAACAAAGAAGCAAAGTAACCGAACAGAATATTGAAAAATGGCATGGTAACTCTGTAAAAAAATCCTGAATAACACCATAAAAACTTATAAAAATAAATTTCAAATCGTCAGATTTCGTAATTTTCAACGACAGTGATATGATTTTTTATGCAAAAAGGATAGCTTTTTTATCGATCTAACACAATAACCAAGTACATTTTTAATAAATGATCCAGTATTTCAGAAATCAATAAAAATGTACTAAAATTCGTCAAATTTCTGGCGAAGCTTCAATTAAAGTTATGCAATATTCAACCTTATTCTAAAGACATAGTGAAAGAGTAAATTTCGTGAACTGGCCTCGCCTTAACTTGTTACGCTCTGTGTTAAAGTTTAAATTTTAATGTAACAGCAAGGTTTAACAAAGTCTGTTATAAATACAATCCCTATTGAAAGTGGTTTGTATACTTCTTTAGTTTAATTTGTGATAAATATTTCAGTAGGTATTTGACTATTAATAAACTTATGAAACAGAAAACCAGAATTATTCCTATTCCACCAAAAATATTTTTTTTAATGCCAGTGGTGTTTTATGCAAACTTAGATTTTTTATTTGAGATTATGGCATTCACAATGCTATTTTTATATAATTCAAAATAATATACTAGAAAATTTCGACTCGCGAGAGAATGGTCTGGTGACTAGTCGATTTTTTTCTAGCATATTATTTAGTATTATTAAATACTGATTAATTTAACAAAAAAATACGAAGTAACCTTTCTTTATTTTGATAATTTTTAGAACACCATGTTTTTCAAATATCGTTTTTACTGAACATTTCAGCGAGCTTACAAAGCACAGAACGAGAACGAAACAACAAGTTTTAAAAGGATTGCTCTAAAAACCACACGAAAACTAGGTATAGGTAGGTATGTGTTATTTTTTTTTATAAAAGAAATATATGTAGCTTACTTCCGCAAACAAAATATACAAGATGCACCACCCGCCCGCGCGCAAAAATATGCACATGCACACCACAAAATATAAGTGCACAATACCTGCATTTAGCAAGACAGCAACACACCTTGCACCTTCACCAATTAGGCTACTCTACACGTGTTTCGCCTCAACCCGGAGCATCCTCAGGAGTTAAATCGTGCGATCTAACTAAGTAAGCTACATAATATTTCTTTTTTCAAAATGGTTTGGGACTTCCGCCAAGTGACGCCTGATTCAATCAAATACGTATTATTTTTTATCCCACCTGCAAGAGTTCTCGAATGGTATTGTTCGCACTTGTTTGATTTCGTAAACAAAACATACTATTATATTAAATTTGTGGCATGTAGCACACATTTTTCATCTTGTTTATAAACAGAATTTTAAGTTGTTTCCTGTGTAAAACATTCTGTAAGTAATACGCGGATTCTGAAACTTTTTAAAACGTTGAATAAATGCATTAAATGTAGTATATTTTATGGTTCCGAAACAACGCACGTTGTAGGGTTTTTTAATCACAATAACTCTATGAAAACTTTATGCTTCATGGTTTACCTATGATGAAATTGCGTAAGTCGGTTGAGATTTTAAGTAAGAATGCATATTGTAAAAAATTGCTTTTGAATTAAAATTGGCCTGTTTGCCGTTGAAAAATAGGTCCGTGCATTTCCAAAAAAAGATTGTTAAAAACGAATTTTGAACAAAGTTATAATAGAATTCAGATAAGTATGTGATCCATGAATTTTATGTTACTTAATGATGTCTGTATATTTTTGAAAATAAATTAAAACTTAATAATTATTACGAAAATATGACTTAAATATAAATAGAATAGAATAGAATATTATTTATCTGCATTTATTATTTAACTTGTGAAAAGCTTCTCGTTTCGTTCTAGTATCTTAGAGACGTTTTATTATACATCGGTTCAAAGAGACAAAAGAGGGCCTTGCTTCGTCCCTTTCAATTGACGTAGCAAATAAAAATGTACTTTTCTTTCATCATCATTATCAGCCGCACGACACCCACTGCTGGGTATAGGCCTCTCCCAAGGATCTCCACGACGATCGGTCCTGCGCTGCCCGCATCCAGCGGCTTCCTGCTACCTTTGCTAGATCGTCGGTCCACCTTGTCGGGGGCCTACCCACGGAGCGTCGTCCGGTGCGCGTTCGCCATTCCATTATTAGTATTTTTCTAGTAAAAATATTTCATTTAGAGTTCCAGGTCACCAGATTTACGATGACTAATTAGGTGTTTTTTTTATAAAATACCGATCGCCTTTAGTTTATCAAATTAAGGCGGTTATATGACCGAAAGTGTCGCCGTCAGAGGTTTTTATTTAATAAGTTATTAATAGAAAATGATTTTAATACTGTTTATCGTGGAGATTTCCCATAGGGCCCATGGTCTAGTTTTTTAGAAGGTGTCACTACATGCCCTCATAGTCATTCGTAGAAATAGATAGAAAATGTGTCAAAAACGGCCCCTTTTTAAGCAGTTTTGCTATCTACTTCTAGCTGAGACTACGAGGGAATGTAACGATACCGTTTAAAAATACTAGATTGTGGGGCCTAAAATCTCCACGATGAACATTTTTAAAATTGTGTATTAGAATTATAATATTAAATATAATTCACCGCGGCGCCAATTTCGCTCAGGGTACCACCTTAAGTGAAACAGTTTTAAAATTTAGCCTTTACTTACTTAAAATGAAAGAACAAGATGTAAATACATTTTTTTACAAAATATATCAAAGTATGGGCACAGAATTAGTATAGTACTGATTATGGGAATTCTTCGGTCAAAATTTCAATGAAATGAAAATTAATTACCATTACATTCGTGACACCTATTCATTACCGCATAGTGGCGACCATTTTTTTGAATCTTCAGTTAAAAAGTTCCTTCATTCCTTTCCTTTGTATTGTACTAGCCAAGAAACTTTTTTCTTTCAACAAATTCCTTTACAAAATTATACTTACTAAAGTTCACTGAACTCCCTAGTAATATTCCATTTCCATTCGAATTAATTACGAATAGGCTCGTATTATTACCTCGCGAAATATGACTTTTGAAATTGCGACTGTGTAACAATATTATTCTGTTCGAACCTTTGATCACGTGTGGGAGAATATTATGTTACTCGTATACCTATCACACGCGATGATTAGGCAAGTATTCGAGATAAATTACCATTATTATTACTGGAGGTGAGTGTGGGAAATTTAGGTGCGAGTTTCAGTAATATTTTTATGACGCATTTAATTGGTGGGAATGTGATGTGTGCTGTGCTAACAGAAAAACATTGTTTTTAGGGTTCCGTAGCCAAAATGGCAAAAAAACGGGACCCTTATAGATTCGTCATGTCTGTCTGTCTGTCCGTCCGTATGTCACAGCCATTTTATTCCGAAAGTATTAGGATTACACAGTTGAAACTTAGTAGGTAGATGTATTCTGTTAACCGCTTAACGATTTTAACAATAAAAAAAAGATTAAGGGGGGGGGAATTTTTTTTCTTCATACCAATACGTGCTCTATAGACAGGTCTTTAAAAATGACATTTAGGTTCCTAAGACAATTTTTTCTCAAAGCCAACCGTTTGAAAGATAAACACTGCCAAAGTGGTAAAATGTGTGTGTGTCCCCCCTCTAACTTTTGAAAAAAAATTGTGAAAAATCTAAAAAAAATATATTACACTAAATTACAATTATACAAAAATAAATACTTAATTTTGTGGTTCTCCTTAAACAAAGGGTTTATTATTAAAATAAATCTGTGTCTACGCCGCTTGTAACGTTCATATTTAAGGTTTAATTAATTTTCCGTTTAACTCAAAACGTTCATTTCCACTTTCCGAGAAAATTGTCTCTCTAAGGTTGTTTAGTTCACCACAACAAGTTGATAGGATAGGTACGCCATTTTTTATTTTGATTAAAGTTAATCAAAATTTAAAAGCACGATAAAAATGACAAAATGTGCAGTCATTAATTATTTATTTATTTTTTAGTGTATATAGACTGTCATAAAACTTAACAATGATTTTTAAATAGCTTTTAAACTATTGGAAATCAAAATCCCTGATAGTTTTTAGCTATCCACTGAAATGAAATGAAATAATTCTTTATTTAAAAAAGCTCACATAATACTTAAGCGTTTTTAAATCGTCAATTCTTTTACCCTACTATTATGACGTCGTTCACTTTCATCTCAGCATGTCCTTTAATTTCAACAATACCTACTCCATTTATTTAAAATCTATAATAGCATGTTACCAAACAGTTAATTTCCTTTCGTAACCGTAAATTGAACATTTCTTCCGGCACTTGGATTTGCTCCAATCGAAATTGTTTCGCGGTAATGCAGAGTTACCACAGTGTAAATGCGTTCAGTATCCCACCCCAAAAATGAAAGGAAGAAACACTCTCTGATTACAAAGTCTATCAATATCCACATAATACAATTGAAGTAATATACTGATTGTTTATTCAGAAACTATAAGTTCATGCTGTAGTAATAAATTACAAAAATGCGAAAAGTATCAGCTTATCATAACCTAATCACTTTAATCTATCCAAGTCCTTATGATAATATATATGTCGAAGTAGACCTATAGGTTTCTCAATTATTTCTTGCCGATATCAGTTATTCTTAAGTGTGGGTATATTTTTCTAAAATAAACTCGCAGACGTTATCTCTAATCCCATTTTATTACAATTTCACAATTAAAGTTGACTGTTAACTACAGAGCACGGTATGAAGACTGATTAGAGAAACGCAGTGAGTTCTGAGTAGGCCTTTCACGATTCTCCATGAATAAATCACAATCACAACACAACTCGCAGTAATCAACCATCTCCATTTTCCAATATTATATCCTCCATCTTTTCTACACCGAGCTCACAGAATCGCTATACGAGGAAGACGACCCATCCACAGACCACACTCCAACGTTATGTTAAAACTGACGTAACGCTTGACATTTCTCCAACCAGCCAGTCAACCATTACCATAATCAAAGGAGTTTAGCAACATAAAGTTTAGTCGTATCCAGCCTGCACCGATTCTGTTCCGAATGGTCAACAGCATTACGTTCTCGCTCCGACATATATATTAATAGAACAAACAGTATTTTTCTAGTAAAAATATTTCATTTAGAGTTCCAGGTCACCAGATTTACGATGACTAATTAGGTGTTTTTTTTATAAAATACCGATCGCCTTTAGTTTATCAAATTAAGGCGGTTATATGACCGAAAGTGTCGCCGTCAGAGGTTTTTATTTAATAAGTTATTAATAGAAAATGATTTTAATACTGTTTATCGTGGAGATTTCCCATAGGGCCCATGGTCTAGTTTTTTAGAAGGTGTCACTACATGCCCTCATAGTCATTCGTAGAAATAGATAGAAAATGTGTCAAAAACGGCCCCTTTTTAAGCAGTTTTGCTATCTACTTCTAGCTGAGACTACGAGGGAATGTAACGATACCGTTTAAAAATACTAGATTGTGGGGCCTAAAATCTCCACGATGAACATTTTTAAAATTGTGTATTAGAATTATAATATTAAATATAATTCACCGCGGCGCCAATTTCGCTCAGGGTACCACCTTAAGTGAAACAGTTTTAAAATTTAGCCTTTACTTACTTAAAATGAAAGAACAAGATGTAAATACATTTTTTTACAAAATATATCAAAGTATGGGCACAGAATTAGTATAGTACTGATTATGGGAATTCTTCGGTCAAAATTTCAATGAAATGAAAATTAATTACCATTACATTCGTGACACCTATTCATTACCGCATAGTGGCGACCATTTTTTTGAATCTTCAGTTAAAAAGTTCCTTCATTCCTTTCCTTTGTATTGTACTAGCCAAGAAACTTTTTTCTTTCAACAAATTCCTTTACAAAATTATACTTACTAAAGTTCACTGAACTCCCTAGTAATATTCCATTTCCATTCGAATTAATTACGAATAGGCTCGTATTATTACCTCGCGAAATATGACTTTTGAAATTGCGACTGTGTAACAATATTATTCTGTTCGAACCTTTGATCACGTGTGGGAGAATATTATGTTACTCGTATACCTATCACACGCGATGATTAGGCAAGTATTCGAGATAAATTACCATTATTATTACTGGAGGTGAGTGTGGGAAATTTAGGTGCGAGTTTCAGTAATATTTTTATGACGCATTTAATTGGTGGGAATGTGATGTGTGCTGTGCTAACAGAAAAACATTGTTTTTAGGGTTCCGTAGCCAAAATGGCAAAAAAACGGGACCCTTATAGATTCGTCATGTCTGTCTGTCTGTCCGTCCGTATGTCACAGCCATTTTATTCCGAAAGTATTAGGATTACACAGTTGAAACTTAGTAGGTAGATGTATTCTGTTAACCGCTTAACGATTTTAACAATAAAAAAAAGATTAAGGGGGGGGGAATTTTTTTTCTTCATACCAATACGTGCTCTATAGACAGGTCTTTAAAAATGACATTTAGGTTCCTAAGACAATTTTTTCTCAAAGCCAACCGTTTGAAAGATAAACACTGCCAAAGTGGTAAAATGTGTGTGTGTCCCCCCTCTAACTTTTGAAAAAAAATTGTGAAAAATCTAAAAAAAATATATTACACTAAATTACAATTATACAAAAATAAATACTTAATTTTGTGGTTCTCCTTAAACAAAGGGTTTATTATTAAAATAAATCTGTGTCTACGCCGCTTGTAACGTTCATATTTAAGGTTTAATTAATTTTCCGTTTAACTCAAAACGTTCATTTCCACTTTCCGAGAAAATTGTCTCTCTAAGGTTGTTTAGTTCACCACAACAAGTTGATAGGATAGGTACGCCATTTTTTATTTTGATTAAAGTTAATCAAAATTTAAAAGCACGATAAAAATGACAAAATGTGCAGTCATTAATTATTTATTTATTTTTTAGTGTATATAGACTGTCATAAAACTTAACAATGATTTTTAAATAGCTTTTAAACTATTGGAAATCAAAATCCCTGATAGTTTTTAGCTATCCACTGAAATGAAATGAAATAATTCTTTATTTAAAAAAGCTCACATAATACTTAAGCGTTTTTAAATCGTCAATTCTTTTACCCTACTATTATGACGTCGTTCACTTTCATCTCAGCATGTCCTTTAATTTCAACAATACCTACTCCATTTATTTAAAATCTATAATAGCATGTTACCAAACAGTTAATTTCCTTTCGTAACCGTAAATTGAACATTTCTTCCGGCACTTGGATTTGCTCCAATCGAAATTGTTTCGCGGTAATGCAGAGTTACCACAGTGTAAATGCGTTCAGTATCCCACCCCAAAAATGAAAGGAAGAAACACTCTCTGATTACAAAGTCTATCAATATCCACATAATACAATTGAAGTAATATACTGATTGTTTATTCAGAAACTATAAGTTCATGCTGTAGTAATAAATTACAAAAATGCGAAAAGTATCAGCTTATCATAACCTAATCACTTTAATCTATCCAAGTCCTTATGATAATATATATGTCGAAGTAGACCTATAGGTTTCTCAATTATTTCTTGCCGATATCAGTTATTCTTAAGTGTGGGTATATTTTTCTAAAATAAACTCGCAGACGTTATCTCTAATCCCATTTTATTACAATTTCACAATTAAAGTTGACTGTTAACTACAGAGCACGGTATGAAGACTGATTAGAGAAACGCAGTGAGTTCTGAGTAGGCCTTTCACGATTCTCCATGAATAAATCACAATCACAACACAACTCGCAGTAATCAACCATCTCCATTTTCCAATATTATATCCTCCATCTTTTCTACACCGAGCTCACAGAATCGCTATACGAGGAAGACGACCCATCCACAGACCACACTCCAACGTTATGTTAAAACTGACGTAACGCT
Source organism: Agriphila straminella (assembly GCA_950108535.1). Classification (NCBI taxonomy): domain Eukaryota; kingdom Metazoa; phylum Arthropoda; class Insecta; order Lepidoptera; family Crambidae; genus Agriphila; species Agriphila straminella. Next base: position 2,173,647 of record OX467306.1, on the reverse strand, counting down.
TGACATTTCTCCAACCAGCCAGTCAACCATTACCATAATCAAAGGAGTTTAGCAACATAAAGTTTAGTCGTATCCAGCCTGCACCGATTCTGTTCCGAATGGTCAACAGCATTACGTTCTCGCTCCGACATATATATTAATAGAACAAACAAACCGTCCGTCGTCGGTAAAAACATTTTTACTGAAAGAGAACAAGTTTGGTTATACAAGGTGGAAACTATAAGGGTTCCGTTTTTTGCCATTTTGGCTACGAAACCCTAAAAAGACCGTAGTTGGAGGGAAGTACTATATTGATGATGGCAAATTTTACTGAAAGGAAACATTCCTTTATTAAAAAGTAAAACTGCTCTATATTCTTGGGTCTGCCTTAAATTTAAGATACTACGTTATTTAGAAGTAATTGACCCTATCGATTGGTATCATAAAAGTACAGGATGTAATTTTTTCGGATGGATTTTAGCCCTTTCGATTCCCAGCTGATATAAGCGATGTATCAAAAACCTTTGAATGCAGTTTTACTTATTTAAAAAAAATAAAGGAATATTATCTTTCACTAAAAATTGCTATCATCAATATTTAGGATACTTTCCTTCCAACTACCGTATTTTTTTCTATTGGTTAAATTTCCTTTACAGATTTAGTACAAAAGTCCATCTGCATATTTTACTTTACTGTAACAGACAGTCCTAGATATACCGAATTATTCGTTGCGCGTAATGTCCTAAGATATACATTTATATTACAGTTGATTTACATTTTAGCGTTAATATAATAATATTCAGTTATTAAGTCATGGTGACAGCTTCGCTCGTTTGCTTAGCTTAAAATACGAAAAAGAAACTTAACAGAAATATGATCATTATTATTTCTCTCTGGCTTAAAAGTAGTCTCAATTTCGGACTTTATAAAAAACGGACAAGGTTGTGTAAGTATTCGTTTTTTAAGTTGTATGTAAAAACTTCGTAATTTTTGATGTTTTAAGTAAAACTGTTTTATGATAATTATAAGCCAAATAAATGAACTGTTATTCATTAAAATATATCTAAAGTTCTAAGTAAAAAGTAACCTGGGTTTTGTTGGAGTACACACTCCATGTTCATTCTATAACATTTCCTCCTCTCTTTACGTTCATGAAGATTCTATTCTGTTATTTTATCACTACCTTAATTATAGTATATTAGACAGGATAAAGTAGTGTAGAATTCTAGCTCTATATCTGCTGTCATTAGGCAGACAAATAAAATAAACAAATAAATATCTGAGTAAGGGTTTCGTTAATATCAGCTTAGATAAGCTAAAATAATAACCTCGAGCTTCTTGCAGTTATTAATCCACATTGGGCCCTCATGATGGCAGATAATGATGAAACTAAAAAACAGTTGAGTTCATTAACATGTTGGCACTAAATGTTTGAGAGGATGTTGACTTTTATTATAAAGGCATAAAGGTTGATGAACTGTCAAAGGTGCGTTGCGGTCATAATATTATTGAACTCCACTGTAAGTACAATACTTGAAAGAATCATTTTATTTATTTATTTATTTTATTGTTAAAGGTACAATAACAGAATACAAACTATTACATTGCAATCTACATTAAAAAGCACTTTTTAAATTTATATCCCAATAACAATTGTACACAGCATTGACTCAAAACAACAGTAAACAAATATTTAATTAACTTAACTTAATAAGCTAAAAAGCTTTGAACAATTAATTTTAAAAAGAATACGAACAAATTCAAACAAATAACAAATGCAGGTCAATTAAATTTCACGCAGCAGTGACACTTTAAATGAACATAAACTACAATTAAAAATATCTTTTTGAGAACATAAGTTATTATAGGCAAGCAACATACGTAATAGTGGTGCATTTCTTGACACATTATTGTTTGTGCCTGGTATACTAAACAATTGGAAATTACGTACTGAACGAGTAGGTACTTAAAAGTTTATCTGTTTCAAAAGTTAATCACAATATCCACCATTAACTATTTTATGCAAAACACATAAGTCATTTGCTAGCCGACGCTTCTCCAAACTGACAAGTGAAAACTTTGTAAGCCGGTCAGCGTATTCCGGTAATTTACGTCTCATACAAAAAATGTAAACGATTCTTTTGGTCTTACTTCATTTTGGTCACGCCATTTAAATGGCGATTTCACACAAAGGAAGAGAAGCGTATTTAAAGTCTGAAAAGAAAGTCTTGGAAAAACTTTCCGAATGGGCGTCAAAGTTAAATTCTTATGCACATATTTCATGAGGAACGTCGCGCGAACGGGCAGTGTCCGTGCCAAAAACTAGAATAGTCATTTTTAGGGAAGTACCTAGTTTGTTTTAACTTTTAATAGTGTGAAACGGAAAAATAATTAGACTTTTAGGTACTTATAGTTGAGAAAAAATAAGGTTTTGAAAATTTAGTTTCATAAATAAAAATATATTTATTACTAGCTTCTGCCCGCGACTTCGTCTGCGTGGACTTCAGAATTGGGTCCAGAGAGGAATTAAAAATGTTAGAGTATTAAAACTATATTAAGTAAATAAAAACTTATATATTAATAAATGATAATATTAATAAAAAATATATTTATTATGAGTAATGGCCAAATGCATGCAGAGAAAAAGAAAGGATAATCTTTGGCTACAAATTATCATATCACGATTATAGTGTTTAAAAATAAATTGAAAATATACTATCAATAAGTGACAATCGGGAAAAATTATAAGATGGAAATGCGTAAAGGTGTGATTTCAATGAATAAACGCAGATGTATTTTGAGCTTTTACATAATTTCTTCTAAAAAATAATCGTTAGGCACATTTTTCACTACTAGCCGTGTGCCATCAAGATTTTAGGTATTTCCCCCGAAAACCACGAATTTTAATGCAAAGGAAATCGGACTCGCCCGTCAGTTCGAATTTTTACCTTATTGTGAGTTTGTTCTTTTTTACTTTTTCTCATTGTTTGTCAAGAAAATAATATTTTCATCGTGTTTTTGAAAACATTTGTGTTATCGTGACTGAAGCTTGACCGCTCCAACAAAGGCAGAGAAAATCGTTTTATATTTTAATTGTTATGGAAATATAGCAATTGCAATTTTATTGCCTTCGAGTATTCTGTTTACGCTATTCGCCCTCTTATTACCAATTGGCGTAAATATAAACTCTGGCATTATTACTCGGCACTATATCATTATTGCAAATTTGCTATGCTTTTGTGGCTGGCGAAGTATAAGCTGCGGCAGTATTAAAAAAGCATTTGCGACATGTATTAGGAATTTCTTTATTAAGGCCTTAACATGCGTCAATCCAAGCGGGTCGATCCGTGATGGAGTGAAATCGAACGTAACTCTACTCACTTTGGGCAGGGGGGTATCACTCCGCGCTTAAACTTTTATATTAGCCTACTGCTCGCGGCCCACTCCAAGAGGGCCATTGTCGAGGGATATCACCGCGCCGACCGAAACGCGCGGCCACAGAATATATAATAGTACTAACGTACAGAAGTCCGACCCCGCGAGGACCATCAAATAATAAGCTACTCTCGCTGCACGGCAATAAAGTACAATTTCAAACTGCACAACGCTGCGTGGATAAAATTATATGCACCTACGAAGAAGAAAGAGAGGCGTCTCTTTCTGTTGCATAGCTCTGTCTCAACCGACACATTTCGGGGTTGCTACTCGCTAGTTACTGATATCATAGAAAACATTCGTTATGCCCAATGAATAAACAATGAAATTACTTTATTAGGTACCTACTTATAAAATAAAATAAATCTACCTAATAGGTGAGCTGAGCATATTTAATAGAGCATAAATAATAAGTATTTCTAAGTAGTTAGAGAAGCTCGATGGCGCAGTGGTATAAGCGCCTGGCCCAACGATTGCGGAGGTTAAGCAACTTTTGCAAGGGTCAGTTATGGGATGGGTGAAAAAAAATAGTATTTTTTAGCTTTTTTCTTTACTGGTGCCATATTTCGAACTTCGATACAACTAAGTATGTAAATATGTATACAAAAAATACAATAAACTTTGGTAGGTAGGTAGGTACGTTAGTAATTAAGTATCAAAAACGAAGTGCATGCAGTTGCGCATTCGGCGCTTGACTGACTCGTTTCGGTCGGCGCGGTGATATCCCTCGACAATGGCCCTCTTGGAGTGGGCCGCGAGCAGTAGGCTAATATAAAAGTTTAAGCGCGGAGTTATACCCCCCTGGCGCGGCGCCGGCGTGTGCAATCGAGAGCGCAGCGCGTGAACGTCACCAACGAAACGAGTCAGTCAAGCGCCGAATGCGAAACTGCATGCACTTCGTTTTTGATACTTAATTACTAACGTACCTACCTACCTACCAAAGTTTATTGTATTTTTTGTATATATATTTACATACTTAGTTGTATTGAAGTTCGAAATATGGCACCAGTAAAGAAAAAAGCTAAAAAATACTAATTTTTTTTCACCCATCCCATAACCGACCCTTGCAAAAGTTGCTTAACCTCCGCAATCGTTGGGCCAGGTGCTATGCCACTGCGCCATCGAGCTTCTCTAACTACTTAGAATAGAAATACTTATTATTTATGCTCTTTAAATATGCTCAGCTCACCTATTAGGCAGATTTATTTTATTTTATAAGTAGGTACCTATTAGTAATTTCATTGTTTATTCATGGGCATAACGAATGTTTTCTATGATATCAGTAACTAGCGAGTAGCAACCCCGAAATGTGTCGGTTGAGACAGAGCTATGCAACAGAAAGAGACGCCTCTCTTTCTTCTTCGTAGGTGCATATAATTTTATCCACGCAGCGTTGTGCAGTTTGAAATTGTACTTTATTGCCGTGCAGCGAGAGTAGCTTATTATTTGATGGTCTTCGCGGGGACGGACTTCTGTACGTTAGTACTATTATATATTCTGTGCTTTGGGTTTGAATCAGTGCGCGTTCCAACGCGGCGGTTGCGTTGAGAACTTGCACCGAATTCTCAATTTTTACATGTTTTTATTACTTTTCTTCGCTTTCAAGTTAGTTAAAAAAAATATGTTCAATTAAGATTGAAGGTATTAACATCACCGATTTTTATGGTTGGTTTTAACATAAACGAATGTACTATTTCCGAGAAATTTTGCAAATAAGACCAACATTTTTATAAATGCTTTTAATTAAATCTATTGTGTATTATTTCAAGTACATTATATATTTTTTCCATAATAGCTTCACGCGCGTAATCTTTCAATAATCTGAATTGAATATTGGGATTTGACCCACCTTATGGCCTTAAGGAAGTCGGCCGAAGTCGAGTGAAGTCGGCTGAAGTTGTCGAGCGACGGAACATTGTCTCGCGATCATTTTCGTTCGCTTTTGGTTGAATCTGCGGAGAGGTTGTGTCGTTACTGTTCTTTTATGCTACTGCTCCATCTGCGTTAACGTTAATGATAATGTCCAACTACGCTTTAGTTAAGGCGTTAAGTAAATTTAGAACTGTCGTTTGTAAATTAACACGTTAAAGTCTTGGCCACATCTGCGTAACGCCTAGATTAACGTTTTAAGCTATGCGTTAAGAGTGTTAACGCATAGCTTAAAGCGTTAATCTACACCTGAGTCTTAACTTAAGACGCAGGTGGAGCCGTAGCATTATAATTAGAGAAGCGCAACATGTCGTGCAACGTCGAGCGACGTCGCTCATTATCTCACGTCATTAAATTTGAAATTTCATTCCTATAATGAATATGAGCTTTCAGTTCACTTTATAAGTCCCAAAACCATATTCACGAATTTTCAGTTTTCAAATAAGCTGCATGTTTTAACGATGCATCCAACATGGCGAACATTTTCTTCTTTTTGTTTGTTGCCTGTCCTTTTATGGACTTCGTTAAAATCATGCTGTTGGTTTCGTTTGTTTTGTTTCTAGACAGTTTTGTCAACAAACGTGAACATACGATATCTGCACTGCATTCAGCAGACGAATTTCCAATGCACACATTTTAGTTTGGGCTAGTAAATAAGAAATGTTTGCTAGAAAAATATGAGCTACTACTTAAGGTGGTACCCTGAGCAAAAGTGGCGCCGCGGTGAATTATATTTAATATTTATAATTCTAATACACAATTTTAAAAATGTTTAATATGGAGATTTTAGGGCTCACAGTCTAGTATTTTTAGACGGTATCGTTACATTCCCTCGTAGTCACTGCCAGATATAGATAGCAAAACTGCTAAAAGTGGCCGTTTTTGACACATTTGCTATCTACTTCTACGAATGACTACGAGGGCATGTAGTGATACCTTCTAAAAATACTAGACCATGGGCCCTAAAATCTCCACGATGAACATTATTAAAATCTTTTTCTATTAATAACTTCTACTTGCACCCTATAAAAAATTAGCATTTTTATATGGAACACATATTTTTTATAGGTTGGGATATCTTAGTATTGTAGTAATTGCCATAGAGCTATCATGCCATGGAAGTGACAAGCGTGCGACACGGAATAATGAACTGACAAGAAGAGATAAGCGTCGTGGTCACGTATGCGCGTTGTGAGATGTGTTTTACGAGGAAGGAGTATTTTCTGATTGTGAATCTGTTCTGTTAGTAAGTGATGGTACACAAACATATTTTTTTAAAGCAAAAACAGCTTATGTTTAAACAGTTTATCGTAGGTATAAATTTAAATCATCTTCTTAAAATAGCAGCAAACGATGATAAACATTCGACCATAACGGAGTTAACTGTTGGGTTCAAAAACCAGAAATAGATTGGATTTTTCAAGCGAAGAATTAACCATCAAAAAGATTTGACAAACTATCGATCAGCTTAACAAACCATACAGACCCCAAACAAGGGAATATTACTATGCTCTAAATGAATTTAGACTTTATTACATTAGCGTTATAGATGAGTTAATACTTTTTTGTCGGAGATGATAAAAGAAAAATATTGGAAAAGGTTAAATAACGATTTGATCAATTGTATGGGCAGATGTGATTTATGGTAACGCATCATTCGGAAACCCAGGCTTTTGTGAAGGAACCAATAATGATAGTAGATAGTAGATTGGGCGTGTCATAATAAAGCTGAAAAGTGATGTGTCTTGTCTCTCTATAGTTTTCGTCAGTTTTTAAAGTAAGTATAGGTGGATATTTTTTACTTAAATTAAACAAGAATAGTTCAATCGTGAACATTTATAGCTATATAATTTTACTTTAACTATACAACATTGTTGTATGAGAGCCCCCTTAATTTATTTTATTTTAATTTAATTATTTATTTTTGATGAAAATATACAACTAAATTGCCGATAGCGATAAGGACTGCTCAATCTCAGTACACTTTTAAAAAGCTAGTCAAAGAGCACTATCTTACTTTTCAAATTATATTTGTCATGGTCTTACAACTGGATTTAACCTTAATAATTTCCTCTACGCATTGTAGGTATTATGTATTATATGTAGGTTTATTATATTTTGGTATGTATGTAGTATATTATATTAGTTACATTTTATCGTATATTTATGTAGGTATTCAAGTTTAGTAGGATTATTATTATTACTTTATTTGGACGTGGACGTCCACACGTCCAACTACCCCATCACATTTATCTGAATTCCTGTCCATCCCAAGGTTGCCTGGAAGAAATCGCTTTTTAGTGATAAGGCCGCCATTTGTATGTCTCCTTTATGTTTGTATTGTTACTTGTTTGTTCTGTGTGTAAACAATAAAGAGTATATAAATAAATATATATACTCTTTATTGAGTTATTATAGAGTATATAAATAAATATCAATATAATTCAAATGAAATGAAATGAAATTTATTTATTTGCCATAAAACACGGTATACAAGTTGTTACCGAATATATAAAGTTCAAGCGTATTTTTAGTGGATGTCAAAATATTCATTCAGGTTATAAAAACTTTTGTCAATCAACCAGGCTCTCAATTTGTGTAGAAATCGTGTAGTGGTTAATTGTCTGATTTCGATAGGAATCCTATTATACACACGTATTGGCATCACATCACAATTTTTCCTATATAAGCTTGTATTACATGACGGGACCTGCAGTTGAATAGGTTTTTTAAACATTTCCATATTGCATCGTAAAAACTTTCCAATTTCATAAATATACAGGGACGTTAGAGTAAGCAAGTTATATTTTTTAAACATTTGTCTACAGCTGTCAAGAGGACCGAGGCCAGCTATGGCTCGGATACATTTTTTTTGTATTATGAAAACTTTTTTTACTTCTGTTGAGTTTCCCCATAGAATTATTGCATATCTAAGTACCGAGGACAGATAACCATGATATGCAAGAAGCGCCGTTTTTTCACCAGCATTAACTCGCAGACGGTAAAGAGCAAAGACGAAACGACTCAATCTGCTGCAAATATCGGATACATGACTTTTCCAGTTACAATGGCAGTCCAATACAATGCCCAAGAATTTAGTTTCATTAGCCTCATTTAGTTTCTCTCCTTTACATTGTAAACTAAGATTATACTTGTTTGATTTATAATTTAAAAATTGAATAAAATTAGTCTTAGAGACGTTAACACTAAGACTATTTGTCTGTAGCCAATGTTCGATTTTTTCAATGGTTTCATTCGAGATACAGATGAGATGAGATACAGACAGACTTTTCAGATTCAGATTCATTTATTCACACGAAACACGGTACACAGATGTTGAAATAAAAAATAATAAGTCCAAACATGTTTCACTAAAATTAGTATGCGAATGTCAAATTACTTATCCATTATTATTAAATTACATTAAAATTATTATATTAAAATTATTAGGTACATTGTTAAATTATTTATTATTATTATAAATTTTAAACATGTCATAAGCGTTCCAAGTCAAAAACATTATATTAAAATTAAGTATCATTTTAAATATTCTTCAACAGAATAGAAGGACTTTTCCTGTAGCCACAACTTTACGGTTCTACGGAACCGTGTTTCTGGAAGAGTTTTAAACTCATTAGGGAGCGCATTAAATACATTGACACACATAGCCGCACAATTTTTTAAATAGAGTTTAGTCTTTGGTCTGATACTGTAAGTAAGTACAGACGGAAAGTGGAGTCTTAGTAATAGGGTCCCGTTTTTATCCTTTGGGTACGGAACCCCAAAAAAACAACAACGACACATGGACAGAAGAACCAGAAAAGTGCCTCCACCTTGCATTGTATGCCACTACACAGTCATGTTGTTACATACTAACATGACAAAACATTGAGTAGTATTTAAAGTGAATCCTAGCTAAATCTAATAATTTATTCCGACCACCAAACAGGGAAAGTTGTTCAATTTCCGAAGTACTTTTGTTGTTTCGTAAAATTGAACTCTGTGTTGTGTTTGACGTCATAATTGTGTTTAGAAAACTTCCATTAACTTTTGTAATAACGAATTTTAAGGCACAAAAGCCGTCATTTTTAAACTAACACACCAGCTACGCTGGAGGTAAATTCAAAATAACTGAAATTGTATTGAATTTTAATGGAAAACTCGATTACTGTGGTTCCTGCGAAATTTTAGTAGATCCTTTAAAAAAAATCCACAACATTAAAGTACAAAATCACAAAATAATGAAATTATCAAAGAAAACCTGTCGAAAATACAGTTTGCTTTTTGCTTCAAACTATGTGAAATCTATGCTTATTTCTCAGAGTATAATTAAAATATTGTCTATATTGACTTGATGGATTACATTATTAAATTTTTAACCGACTTCCAAAAAAGGAAGAGGTTCTATGTTCGTCTGTATATTTGTGTTTTTTTTTGTGTATGTCCACCGATTAGGTACTCAAAGACGGCTGGACCGATTGAAATGATTTAAACATTAGGTATACTCCCAAGTTGGTCCCATTTTTTAAAATTTGGAAATCGGTTCTGTACTTTTCAAGTAATCATGAAAAAACCACGAAAATAGTATGATTTTGTGTGAATTACCTCGATGATAATGGTCGTATTACTTCTTTGTTTATGAACTGAATAAGATAATTATTATTTTGTTGGAAGAGAGATATCTAGTGTAGTTCTTTAACTGACTTAAAAAAAGGAGGTTCTCAGTTTGACCCGTATGTATGTATGTTCCTCCGCGATTATCTAAGTTTTTTCTACATATAATCTTACCTACAAGTTACCTACACTAAAAATAAAAAAATAAAAAATTGTCTAAAAAAAACAAAAAACCGACTTCAAAAAAAGCTAGAAATAATATTCGTAATAATAAAAATACGTCTATTGAAGTCGGGTGGGGCTTTTATTCGATTTTAGAATAAAAAAAAGGAATCTGTACTCCAGCCCCACCCGACTTCAATAGACGTATTTTTACTATTACGAATATTATTTCTTGCTTTTTTGAAGTCGGTTTTTTGTTTTTTTTTAAACAATTTTATTTGATACTCTTGATTGTTTGAAGTAATTTTGTGACAAAAAGCTCTACAGTTACAGCTCTACAAGCTTACCTTGCGTGAACATTATGGCGCGCAGATTTTGTTTGCCATTATTTCTCTAATAAAATATTATAAATTACTTTTTCTAAAGCTAATGCTAAAATATTTGCTTTCGCTCAGCTTACCTTGCCTTCCATTACGTAATAAAAAAACATACACATAAGTGGTGTAAATACTGAATGTTGCTTACATATTGTTAGCGAAAATACTGAATAGAGCCGCGCCATCAATCTTTTTTATTATTCGAATTCCGACATTACGCCTCACATAATAGGGTCCCCAATAGGTGTGCCGCAAAAATATGATATTAAGTCAGACCAATTACGCAGGAGATAGCAGCTTTATGTGTTTGCTGGGCGTAAAAATTGTAGACGTATTTGTATTTCGTTACTTCGCACGAATATTTCTTTACGCTACAGAATTTCTCTAACTAAAAGGTAGGCAAGTTTACAAAAAAACACTTATTTTATCGATTTCATTAATAGGTAGATCTAAAGAATGTTAGCGCTGATAAAAATAACTTCAGTTACTTATTAATAATTGATTAGAACTGTAACGTGGCCTTGCGACCTCTTTGCCCAGAGTAGAAACTTATTTCTCAATTTTAAATTCGAAACTATGTCAAATCCTACTTTTAGTAACGCGAAGAAAAGTAGCCGATATTATGTACATTCTCAAGATAATAAATGGCGCCATCGACTGTCCTGATCTTCTAGCAAAATTATCGTTTTCCGTAAACAAAAACGCACGGCGCTGGCGTGCGGTAAAATCAACTTTCCGCACGCTGTACTACTCCGTAAACAAAAACGCACGGCGTGCGGTAAAATCAACTTTCCGCACGCTCGACTGTCATCGTATACTTACATTTTTGAGCAACTGTATTGAAAATAGTTTTATTCCTAGGTCTATCAAAAGCCTAAACGTGGTGTTGGGTGGGTGTGAGCTTGATGTCGACGTATTTAATTGTAGTTTAGATTCTTTTAAGCGAAAACTTATTGAATATCTATTTACTGAATAAGTTCATGCTGGTATGGTGAGCATTACACACACATAGCATAAGTACTTTTATTTTGTTTGGATGGGTACATAACATTATTGTTTTGTAAAATTCTATATTGTTACTATAAGCGAAAACCTATAATTAGCTTATTGTTTCTTACGCTTTTTCTACACCTATTTGTACAGCTGCTGGTTTTCCATGAAATTAATAAAAAAAAATAAAAAATAAATTGAAATAAAACACTTTTAACGGATACAAGCGCGGTTTTATTGAAAGTACTTTGGTAATTAGTTGGTATTTGGTTTGATTTTTGATTTTCCCGACGTTATTCCGAAAAATAATAATTCAAAAATTTGCTGCCTTTCATACGCTATATTTCTCTCTGTAGGTACGTCAGTCCATTCAAAATATAATATTAATAATAACTATTGTATTTTATTACCACACACTTTAACTGTTGTTACATAAGGATATCCTACAGGGAAGAACACGCTTAAAACAAATTAAAATAACAATCAACAAATTGTAGCATCTGCATCTGAACTAGGATTCTAAATCCTGTATTTCAACATAATACAGCGCACACTAGCCTCAGAGTTGTAATAATAGTTTCTAAGCCATATCCATACAAAAATATGCAAAGAAATATGCAAAATTAAATTTGACAACTTAATTTATTTTGATTTTTTTTTCTCACCTATTGGAAGAAAAATGTTGAAAATTTAGTAATATTAAGAAAATTACTGTAAAAATTATTGTGAAACAATAATACAATATTACATAAAAAAAATAGTAATACGTGATATTTGTAAGCTGAATACATGAGAGCCTGTGCGGGTGGAACCACAGGTAAGAGAAATGTTGTAAATCGGTACCTAGTAGGAGTTTTAAGATGCTAGTATATTTATGGGCTGTTTTTGATTAGGTTGTATTCCCTTTTTCAGGTTTTTTAATTTTATCCTGAATTATACTATGAATTCACTCACTGTGGTATCCGTGACTTTTATTTACGTTCCGGCCACAGAACTAAACAATTTTACCTCAATTGCTTTTATTATATTTTTAGATTCAGAAGTGGAAATAATTTAAAAAAAAAGGAAACAATTACAACACAAATACTTATTTAATCAATAATTCAAAAAAGATTAAAACAAAGGAACAGCGTACTCCGCACTAAATCAATAGAGATAATCGCTTAAAACTCTAACGAAAACACTAAAGAATTAAAGAGAAAACATAACCTAAAACACCATCCGAAACTAAGACAAAAGCACAGAACTTAAACATAAAACAAAATAAACGATACGTATCAGAGTCCTCAGGTGATGTTGACACGACGAGCGCTCGAGCAAAAGTGACCGCGCGACGGCTGTCTCCGGCTTTTATAGGCGATGCTAAAATGGCCGTTTGACAAACGGGGGAACTGCTTATACGGCCTCTCCTGATGCCGAGTCGTCCTCGACGGGAGCTGCGTGAGTGGTGCCGCTGGGACCAGCAATTGGCTCCGTAATGGTTTCGTCTTCTGCGCCCAAGAGAGGCATGGATAAACCAAGTACGGAACTCTCGTCGGCGCCATTATCGTCATCATTGTCATCATTGTCTGAAATATAACGAAAGACATTTATTTATTTCTAACAATAAACCTAAGTCCAACTGTAATAATAGAACAAAAGGCGTCCCAATCGTTCTACTACTAAGTTGCATACGGTTTTTAATTAAGACAAACAGCGACACACGCTTGGAGTTTAAGCGACACACGCTAAGGCGACACACGCCTGTGGTTTAAGCGACAAACGCTAAGGCGACACACGCCTGTGGTTTAAGCGACAAACGCTAAGGCGACACACGCCTGCGGTTTAAGCGACAAACGCTAAGGCGACACACGCCTACACTTACTCTCAAAGAAGGCGGCGCACGACTCTGGGCACCACTCGCCTCGCCAGGGCACCATGTACTGCGCAGCAGCCTGGGTCGTCTTCCCGTAGCCGCCGCTCAGTAGTTTGAGCTCGTACCGTCCATTCGGCAGAACCTTGATGACTCTGTACGGCCCTCGCATCCCTGGGTCTAGCTTGCCTGTGGACTGGGAATATTTTATTACAAAAACGAAATCATCGATTTCGTATTGGCGAGGTGACTGCCTGTGTTGATTGGCGTAGGTGTCTTGCTGCCGCCGATTCTTTTCCATCAGTTCACTGGCTCGTGCTCGATACATATCGCGCCTAGCTTCTCTGTCAGGTCCCGTATTGTCGACCGCTATATCACGAATCAGGGATCTGATTACTGGTGTGGTGGCATCAGTGCCAATCATCAGGTTGAGTGGAGAAGCCTGGGTCGTTTTCTGCTTAGTAATATTTAGTACTAACTGCAGCTTCCATAATGTTTCTGACCACGAGTTACAATTGTGGTTGACTTCAATACGTATCATGTTAAGTATAGTGCGTATGTATCTCTCTGCTTGACCGTTGGCGTGGTGCATTTCCGGGGTGATATAGTGCACTTCAGAGCCCAAATCCACAACCCACGACACAAACTCATTGCTCTCAAACATACGCCCTCGGTCGGTGACTAATAATTTAGGAACACCGAATAGCGATACAGCTTGCATAACTGAACGTTTCAACTCGCCTACGTCTTGTCGATAAATGGGACTTAAAAGACAAAACTTGGTGGACGCATCTACTATCACAAGGATGAACTTATAACCATTGGATATAGGGAGTGGACCTAAAACGTTCATGTGAATTGTATGAAATGGGTCAGCGGGCTTTTCCCATGAAGTAATATTTTGGTGAACGGACCTAGGGACTCGTTTTTTTGAGATACAAACCAAACAATGTGAGATGTATTTCTGAACGAACTGTCGCAAGCCGGGAAACCAAAAGTGTTTTAATATTAGATCGAGTGTTTTGTCAGCGTTAATGTGCTTGGTGGATTTAAAATGGTTTTAATTATTTTTCAGTACTTGCAAATATGTACGTCATCCTTTCCTTTAAATATTTCCTTTTCCTCGATGTGTGCACGCAATATTGCTGTTCTGCTCGCACCTACGCGAGAGAGTGAGACGACATTAGCGAGTCGCGAACCTTCTGATGGAAGACATCTTTAATTTCTCTCTTCGAACATCAACGCGGCACGGTTGACATGTGCTAATCATAAAACTTTAAAATATACGTATTTATAACGCTAATTACTTTAAAAATAGTGTGTCAGTGTGTTAAATTGGTACCAGTGTATGGACAAATCAAAATCCTAGGTGAACTGTGAACTTTCCCAAGCAATTAAGCTAACCGCCCCGACGCGCCGGCCGCCGAAAGACCGTTGGTTGGGCTGAGCTGATCAAAGATCTCTGGAGACATCATCCTCATCAGCAAACAAGTAAGTGTGCACATCTTACTTCCTACAGGAGCTGTGATTGTGTCCTTTTGTCTCATTCCTTTATTGCAGCTCAGTGTTCTCCGCCCTATGTTACATACGTGTTTGCAAGTACAAAAGAAAATACCTACGTACTTCAGTTTCACGACCGCAAACCTACAGTCCATTAAAACATTTTATTAAAAAATAATCACCACATTTGTTGGTCACTATCGAGCCGCATTAACTAGTTTAAAACTTATAACAATATTGCACCTAGGTACACACCTACCCGCAAACTCTTATCTCTATTGATACTCGTAATAATAAATATTGCTCGCTATAATATTTAACACACGTACACAATTACCGCTATTTGTCTATTTATACGCATTTTTTTTACCTATACCTACCTACATTACATATCGCTAATAGTTTCTATAGGTACTATACCTACTCACCGCACCGATTACGAGATTGATAATTTGTCAAAATTTCTTTATTTTACCGCATCACGCATTGGCAAACTATTTTTATCTTTTAATCTTATACTTAACCGCATAATAGGTAATTACCTAAGAAGTTTACTTACACCTACCTACTAAATATTTTAATGATTTTGTTCTATTTCCGCTATTTATTACAATAAACTACGCATTTGTTGTACTATTTCGCCCGCCATTTTTGTTGGATCGCATCGCATTCCATTTCTTTCCGCCATATTTGTATTTTTCTTTCCGCTGTGTTTAGCAAAGTGCCCGCGCACTCACTGTCTCACCCGCTAACGTTTATAACTATAATTCAGTTAGTTTATCTAGTATTTACTCGCTGTTCCGCACATTCGTTCGTTCGTGCATCGTGCCGTACGAACCCGCCCGCTTGCATTATAAGTGAATCAAGGTCATAAACAGACCAGCTGATTTGTTCCTGTCTGTTTACTTACGTTCTGCTTTAGCGCGACATCATATTGCATACTTTAACTATTTTATAAAACATTAGAGTTGTTTTTGTACGTAAATTATTTCACATAAAAAATGACTTCTAAAGCTAAGAAAAATGAAACTGAAGACACTGTCATAGATCCTAACTTGTCAGTGTTAAACTCTAAACGTAATATACTTTTTGAGCGTATGCAAAGTATTTATAATATCGCTAAGCACGTGGAGGCAAAAAGGACTGAGCCTAGCGCATTATTATGCAACGTCACTAACTTAGATAATTTTCGCGATGATTTTGTTAAGGCTTTAGATGCCTATAATATGGCTTTCGCTAAAAGTAATCCTTCCGCTGAAGTTAATTACCAACCTTGGACCGCATTTGAAGAGATGTTTTGTTATGTAAAACGCATAATTGCATTATTTAAACAACCTTCACAACCCTCAGACTCTTCTGTGATAGAATCGCAATGTCATTCTTTGAAACCTATCAAACCACACTTACCGCCCATTGAATTGTTGTCGTTTAATGGTGATATTCGCAACTGGCCCCTTTTTTATCAACAGTTTAAAAGTGTTGTACATGACAATAAGTTTTTAAGTGATAGTGAAAAGGTGTTTTACTTAGTCGGAAAACTAACCGATAAGGCTACTTCTGTGTGTGCAGGGCTGCCGCCTACCGCTGAGAACTATAATATTATTTGGGAAGCTCTTGTGCATAAATATGAAAACCCGCGTTCGCTCGCTTCTTCGTACCTCAATCAGCTATTAGAATTTAAACCCTTGAATAATAATAGTACCGCGGCTTTAGACTCATTTTTGTATAATTTTAACTCACCTGTTGAAGCCCTAAAACAGTTGAATATAAAAGATTTGACTGATTTTATTTTTCTCTATATCGCATTGCAAAAACTAGACTCCGAAACCGTCAAATTATTTGAAATGTATAGTCAGCAAAGACAGTTAGGTATACCGTCTTATGCTACCTTAATTGAGTTTATAAGAGACCAATCAAGGGCGTTAATTCAGTCAACTCATACTCCAACCGCTAATTTTAATAAACGCAACACTAATGTTAATTCAAAAAAGTTTGCTCCAACCAAATCGTTTATTACTGATTTAGGTGGTGGTACAAGTTCTAATAATTCTAACACGAAATGCACTTTATGTAAAAATTATTGTCACTTACATTTATACCAATGTTCTGCTTTTATGAAACTCAACCCGCATGAAAGATTTAATTTTGTTAAACAAACCGCGTCATGTACCAACTGTTTAAGTACTAAACATAAATTATTTAATTGCACATCGCATGGTACTTGTTCGTATTGTTCGGCCAAGTATCACTCTTTATTACATTTTGATACGCAAAACAATAAAAATAAATCTAACAACAATAACTATAACCGCATGCAGAATAATAGTAGTGAAGCGCCGCCCGCTACCGTATCCGCTGTCGCTCGGGACTCACGACCGCCTCGTGACGTCATCGAGCCTCCTCCGTGCGCCCGCGACCCGCCGTCGCAGCCACTACCCGCCAGTTATAATAACAACACGATTTGTAATCATTCTTGTGAATATAATAATCGCACCGGGACATCCGCATTATTAGGCACCGCAAAAATAAAATACATAGATTCGCACGGTCGCTCTCATTTATTGAGATGCCTTATTGACCCGGGATCCCAAAGTGAGTATATTACTGTCGAATGTTGTAATCGTCTATCGCTTTCAATTAGCAATAAAACCCCATATACCCAAGTGCAAGGTATTGGTGGAACTCCGCAAAAAATTAACGGAATTACGTGTTTTGATATTACTTCGCGATTTAATTCTAATAGTTATTCTATTAAACCTATGGTCGTGGAACGCATCACGTCATTATTACCTGACACTTTTATAGATACCAGTGCGATTAAGCATATAGCAAACTTGCCTTTAGCCGATGACGACTATTTTAAGCCCGGACATATTGATATGTTATTAGGCGTCAATTTCTATTGCGAAATTTTACTTTTTAATAAAATTAAAGGCGATAATAATGAGTCTCCTGTCGCTTTAGAGACTACGTTAGGCTACTTATTGTTGGGCAACGCACCTATTTTATCGCAACCGCAAAGAAACTCGCACTCTTTCTTAACAATTTCGTCAGATCCTTTAAACTCACTTTTAGAAAAATTTTGGTTAGTCGAGGAACCGCCCACGCACAAATATTTAAGTCCCGATGATAGCAAATGCGAAAATATTTTTGCTACCACAACTGTCCGTAATCCAGATGGGAGTTATTCTGTAGATCTTCCGTTCAAGGACGACCCTGTTAAGCTCGGTGATTCGTTTACTTCCGCGCAAAAGAGATTTTCCTCATTAGAAAATAAATTTAAAAGGGTTCCTGATTTACGCGGCAAATATAATGAAATAATTTTAGACTATTTAAGTAAGGGCATTCTCCATAAAGTTCCGCAACAAGATATCAACTCTACAGGTTTTTTCCTACCGCATCATCCAGTAATTCGTAATGATAAAACAACTACCAAAATTCGCATCGTATTAGATGGCAGCGCAGCCACTGATACAGGTATTTCGCTCAACGATATTTTACATACCGGTTGTAATTTGCAATCTGAAATTTTTAATATTTTACTTAATGTTCGCATGTTCCGCATTGCTTTCTTCGCTGATGTAAGACAGATGTATTTATGTATACATGTCAACGAACCGCACCGAAAATATCAACGCATTTTATATCGTTTTTCCACTGATGAACCAATTATTGTCTTAGAATTTACACGAGTCACATTCGGACTTCGTTCGTCTCCTTTTTTGGCGCTCCGCACTCTTCGCCAGCTTGCGTCTGACGAGAGGGAAAAGTATCCTCTCGCAGCCTCCGTGGTTGAAAGGGATATTTATATGGATGACCTTGCCAGTTCAGCACCGTCCGTTGATGAAGCATCCGAAACCGCTAACCAACTGATTGAATTATTTAAATCAGGAGGTTTTGATCTTGTGAAATGGTCAAGTAACTCCCGCGAATTACTTGATCATATACCTGTGACGCACCGCCAATCAGAGTCAGTTTCGTTTGATGATGGTAATGGCTTTAAAATACTAGGGCTCCGCTGGCTTCCTAGTTCAGATGAGTTTATTTTTATTGTTATTCAACCGCCTGCAACATGCACTAAACGTGCTATTTTATCAGCAACCGCTCGTCTTTATGACGTTTTAGGATTAGTAGGTCCAGTAATTTTGTTCGCTAAACTGCTCATCAAAGAGCTCTGGCTACTCCACATCGATTGGGATGAAACTCCTCCCTCAAACATAATAGAAGCTTGGAAAAAGTATATTTCAGAGTTACCGCTGCTTTCACAGCTACGTTTCCCTCGTTTTCTTAATGTAGAAAGAAATTCACCTCGCGTTTATTTGGTCGCATTCGCAGATGCTAGTGAAAAGGCATTTGGTTGTGTCATATATTTATACGTTCAGAACGACAATGAACTGCCTAAAGTTTCATTAATTTGTTCAAAATCACGTGTAGCTTCACCAAAGTCAACTACAACTATCGCTAGATTGGAATTAAACGCTTTAGTCCTTCTATCAAAAATGGTTAGTAATGTTCGTGACCAGCTCTCTGAAAGACACACAATAGATAAAATATTCGCATTTTCCGACTCAGAAGTTGCTCTATGTTGGGTTCATGCTTCTCCGCACAGATTTCAAACTTATATAGCCAATAGGATATCACAAATTCAATCGCTTCTTCCCGCTGAAGATTTTTATCATATTGCAGGTTCAGAAAACCCCGCTGATTGTATATCTCGTTCTCTCTCACCCGCTCAACTTATCACTCATGAACTTTGGTTTCATGGTCCCGCTTGGCTTTCGCTACCGCATGGTGAATGGCCTATTAAGAAATTTGAACCTGGTAAATCTACTACGTTACCTGAAGAAAAAACTGTCACTCACATAGTTAATAATAACGACAATTTTAATGATTATCCTATAATGTTACTTGCTACTAGAGTTTCAAATTATAATGTATTGCTCCGCTCCATTGTTTATGTTTTCAGATTTGCTAAAAAATTTAACTCGCGCGATAACATTACCACTGAAGAATTAGCACAGGCTGAAAAATATCTCATTCATATTATTCAAAATAAATATTTTTATTCAGACATTACAAATATAAAGAATAATAAATTGCTTTCTTCCCCTTTACGAAAACTCTCTCCATTTATAGATGGTGATAACATATTGAGAGTCGGTGGTCGTTTAGGTAATTCTTCTCTCAATTATGAACAAAAACACCCCGCATTGTTACCGAAAAAAGATAGAGTTATAGAACTTTTAATAGATTATTATCATCGTAAACATTGTCACGCGGGTCCGCAACTCCTGATTTCAATTCTTAGAAATAAATTTTGGATTTTATCCGCTCGCCGTGTTATCAAACAACGCATTCATAAATGTTTAAATTGCTTTCGCTTAAATCCAAAGCCAACATTTCCATTAATGTCTGATCTACCGCAATTTCGCTTAGAACAGTGTAACGCATATACACACACTGGCGTAGACTATGCAGGCCCTCTGTATGTCACTTTAACTAGAAAACGCGGTGTACGCAGTCAAAAGGCTTACATATGTCTATTTATATGTCTTGTGACAAAAGCTGTTCACATTGAACTTGCTTCAGATCTAAGCTCCGCTTCATTTTTAGATGCTTTTAAACGTTTTCTTGCGAGACGTGGTCCATGTCAATACTTATATAGTGACAATGGCACTAATTTTGTTTCATCCAAGGGATATTTAAATGAGCTTTATAAATTCTTACTGGACGACGAATATTATAAACTTTTTCATGAAGAACTTAATAAACACCGCATAGTATGGCGCACTAATCCCCCCACTGCGAGTCACTTCGGTGGTATTTGGGAATCAAACATAAAGTCCGTGAAATCGCTGTTGTTTCGTGTGATAGGAAAACAGCTACTTACATACGAAGAAATGCTTACTGTTTTGACTCAAGTTGAAGCCGTTTTAAATAGCCGCCCTTTGTATGTTTTAAGTTCCGATCCTTCGGAACCCACCGCATTAACTCCTGCACATTTTATAAGAGCCGCTCCGTTAAGTTTTCTTCCTGCAACAGATTTAAGTAAAGAGAATCCTAACCTACTCTCTAGGTTTTCTTTAATGGACTCACTAGTACAGTCATTTTGGAAACGTTTTAGATCTGAATATCTGCATAATCTCCAAAGCAGAGAAAAATGGAATACGAGTTCTAATCCTGTAAAAGTAGGAACTATTGTTCTAATAAATACTGAAAATACTCCGCCACTGCAATGGCCAATGGGTATCATAACGCGTCTATATCCTGGTAGAGATGGCGTGATTCGAGTCGCTCAAGTAAAAACCAAGTCTGGACTCTATGACCGACCTGTTGTGCGGTTATGCCCATTGCCTATGTATAATTAGTTTTTATCTCACACTCTTAGCTTTTAGTATTTTGTTTATTTAAGTGTAGACCTCACCACTCTTTTATATATTCAAATATTAACACACACCGCATTAATATTATTTTGTATTCAAAACGCGACTCTCTCTCTCTTATTTCGAAGGAATGGATTCCTTCAAGGCCGGGGGAATGGTGGATTTAAAATGGTTTTAATTATTTTTCAGTACTTGCAAATATGTACGTCATCCTTTCCTTTAAATATTTCCTTTTCCTCGATGTGTGCACGCAATATTGCTGTTCTGCTCGCACCTACGCGAGAGAGTGAGACGACATTAGCGAGTCGCGAACCTTCTGATGGAAGACATCTTTAATTTCTCTCTTCGAACATCAACGCGGCACGGTTGACATGTGCTAATCATAAAACTTTAAAATATACGTATTTATAACGCTAATTACTTTAAAAATAGTGTGTCAGTGTGTTAAATTGGTACCAGTGTATGGACAAATCAAAATCCTAGGTGAACTGTGAACTTTCCCAAGCAATTAAGCTAACCGCCCCGACGCGCCGGCCGCCGAAAGACCGTTGGTTGGGCTGAGCTGATCAAAGATCTCTGGAGACATCATCCTCATCAGCAAACAAGTAAGTGTGCACATCTTACTTCCTACAGGAGCTGTGATTGTGTCCTTTTGTCTCATTCCTTTATTGCAGCTCAGTGTTCTCCGCCCTATGTTACATACGTGTTTGCAAGTACAAAAGAAAATACCTACGTACTTCAGTTTCACGACCGCAAACCTACAGTCCATTAAAACATTTTATTAAAAAATAATCACCAGTGCTCATGTTCGTCGTGAAATACTCTTAACAAACTTAACCTATGACCTTTTGGTATATAGCACAAGAGTCTAGTTTCCTCTCCAACCGGTGTAAACTTATAGTAAAGGATATCGTTTTGGCTTATGTAACGTGACGAATCTATTTGACCATCCCTCAATTGTTGCAACAAGTTTTGTGTTTCATCATCTGCAGTTTGTGCTATCTGTGCCCAGTTTTTGGGTCTAGAAACTTGGCTTGCAGCAACAACTGAAGGGTTACGGCTTAAGTAGTCAGCGTGTGGCATCATTACCCCCTTACGATATTCTATGGAAAAGTTAAAGTCTTGGAGGTAAATCCACCAACGCGCTACACGAGGGAGCAAATCTTTTTTCCGCTCTGTGGCCTTCAAAGCGTTGCAGTCCGTGACGACTTTGAATTGCACTCCTACGAGATAGTGACGGAAATGCTGTAGCGCTTTAACGACAGCGAGCGTCTCTAGCTCGTAGGAGTGGTATTTACTCTCTGCGCCTTGCGTCACTTTGCTGAAATAAGCCACTACGCGTTTTCTTCCTTCCGCGCTTATTTGTAATAAAATTGCCCCGTATCCCGCACTGCTTGCATCAGTATGAACTTCCGTGGGAAGTTGGGGATCAAAAACGGTCAGAACTGGTTCGCTAGTGAGGCACTCAATAAGTTCTCGTCTAACTGCTTCCTGTTCTGGCCCCCAATGGAATGCAACACCTTTTTTTGTGAGGTAACTGATGCAGGCAGTTCGGGTAGCATAATTTTTTATGTACCGCCTAAAGTACCCGGCGAGGCCTAAAAATTGTCGGACCTGTCTGACATTCTGAGGAACTGGAGCATTGACTAAAGCTTCCACCTTGCGTGGGCTCGGCCTAACCTGACTCTGACTCACCAGCCGCCCAAGGTATTCCACCTCTGTTACCATGAATGAGCACTTCTTAAGATTAATTGAGAAGCCAGCCGCGGTAAGCGTTTGTAAAACCTTTTGTAGAAGTGAAATACCTTCAGCGACCGTCTTACTCATGACCAGCACATCATCAACGTAAACCAAGACTTGACCCGATTCTATATGGCTACGCAGTGTCCTGTTGATGATGCGCTGATAAACTATCGGGGAATTGGAAAGACCGTACGGCATTTTTAAATACTCGTAGTGGCCTTCCGGCGTTACGAATCCCGTGAGGTGAATGGACTGTTCCTTTATCGGGATCTGGTGGAAGCCGGTAGCCATGTCCAGGCTTGAAAAAAATTTGTAAGTCCCTAATCGATCTATGTGGTCGTCGATCAGTGGAAGTGGGTAGCGGTCCTTGACTGTAACTCGGTTAAGTGCTCTGAAGTCTACGCATAAGCGGTCCGTACCGTCCTTCTTTTTTACGAGAATTATTGGACTCGCGTACTCTGATTTTGACTCTCTGATGATGCCTTTGTCCAATAAGTCAGAAATGATTTTACGAACGCGAAGCTTTTCATCGTACGAAAGCTTATAGGGGCGGTATACTACTGGGGTAGGACTGG
Organism: Agriphila straminella; assembly: GCA_950108535.1. Taxonomy (NCBI): domain Eukaryota; kingdom Metazoa; phylum Arthropoda; class Insecta; order Lepidoptera; family Crambidae; genus Agriphila; species Agriphila straminella. The sequence continues at coordinate 2,150,108 of OX467306.1, read as the reverse complement.
TCAACTGGATTTCCATTTCACCGGTATTAACAGTGGTGGTGGCCGTACCAGTGACAAAAAAATCTGCAAATTGGTTTATTACTTGCAAAAGAGCGTCTCGCTCCTTACCTTGTAAAGGAGTATTAACCTCATCTATTTCTTTACTTTGTACTGAATTGACTTGGACAGAGAAATCATCAGAACGTGTCAAATACTGTTTGTTTTTCGTGCGGATATACACGATACCATCCCGATTAAGTATGTCGGTGCCTATAATAATGGGTGCGTTCATACAGGAGGAGGGTATTACAACGAGATCGGCTTCGATCGAAATTCGATCGAACTCGATCGTCACAGTCACATAAGAAGAAGCCACTATCTCACTTTCACTGATACCTTTCAATACACAATGAGTAGATTTAGGTTGACACGACAGGTATTTTAAAACATCCGAGGAAATGAGGGAAATGTTCAAAGCCCCACTATCTATGAGAACGTCCACTGGAACGCCATCAACCACGCCAACGACAATGTCACGATTGTCCCCGGCACTAGAGGTGCGATCGGAGCAAAGATTAACCTTGCGCTCGTTTCGTGGTTGAGAGCGTTCCTTGGCAAAGCACTTGTCTTCAGTGTGTCCCGGTTTTTTGCAAAATGAACAAATTACACTACTTCTTTTATCCGAGTTGGGGGGGTTGGACCTTATATCCGGAGTAGTATTTGATTTCTTTGAACAATTCCGGCTCACGTGACCTCGTTGGCCACATAAAAAGCACTTACCGTCTGATCGATTGCTAACCGGGTGAGGTACGCGATTCTTTAGATGTGGAGGGCGGTGACTTGGCTTCCTGACATTCGATTTAACGTAAATAGATAAGAAGGAGACAAGATTTTCGGGGCTTAAACTGGCATTAGCCGCGGCCGCTCTAACTTGGGGGTCATCTATTCCACGTATCACTATGAGTGTCATGAGGTCGTCGCTGAGTCCCTTAACAATTCGTAACCGCAATAAAGTCCGCCGTGCATATTCAGCATATGTAGCATATTTGTCAGACGTTGTGTTCATTGCCTCAAATAAAATGTTTGCGTAATCTAACTTGCGAGGACATAATGGTTTAAACTCAAGTTTAAAATTAGACCACGTGCGATCATTCGTGACCCATTCACCTAGCCAAACTCGGGCGTCACCCTTCAAACATGAACCAACCCGAGAGAGACACTCACTATCGCTCCAACCATTGGCCGTCTTCGCTCGATCGACCTCGTCGCACCAAGAGTCTATGTCGTTTATGGCGGGGTCAAAATTTGACACGAAATATTTACTAGAAGACCTGCCTGGTTGCAGCGATCGTATAGCGTCTACAAGGGCACTCGTTGGGTCGTGTGGAGTTTGTGTTTGAGTATTAGTGGATGTGTCGGGGTGAGAACGTGACGGAGTATTACAGTCTAGAGTTGTGTTTGTGTTGGTTTCAATTTGCACTGTGCGGGAACTACCTGCCGCTCGCAATTGTGTAGTATTCATATCGCTCTCGCTACCGCCAACAGTAACGTCAACGGGTCCATAGTGTATTAAAGTGTCATGATGAGTTGTGGAAGTGTTGGGTTCCGTGACCTGTCTCTTTTCGATTTCGTTTAACCTAGTCATTATAGAAGTAAGTGTATCTTTCATCGAAATATTTGGGCTATTATGTCTACTACGAGATTCCGACCTGTCTGCATGATAATGGTGTCGGCGCGAGCGGTCACGCCGCGAGCCAGTGTATGAACGACTCCGTGAACGATCACGCGCGCGTCGTCGCGATCGCCTATTCAATGCGGGTGTTCGTGATTTACTTCGTGAATCACGAGTCACATCACTAGATGGCGTCCGAGACCGACGACGGCGTGATCTTTCAGAACTACGTAACTTGCTACGTGACCGTCGACGCTCAGACTCGTTTGGCATGGTTAAAACTAAAAAAATCACGAGACACTGTTCCTTTGTGTGGGCGAAACGTTACGAATCCCACTTCTGATTTTAGATTCAGAAGTGGAAATAATTTAAAAAAAAAGGAAACAATTACAACACAAATACTTATTTAATCAATAATTCAAAAAAGATTAAAACAAAGGAACAGCGTACTCCGCACTAAATCAATAGAGATAATCGCTTAAAACTCTAACGAAAACACTAAAGAATTAAAGAGAAAACATAACCTAAAACACCATCCGAAACTAAGACAAAAGCACAGAACTTAAACATAAAACAAAATAAACGATACGTATCAGAGTCCTCAGGTGATGTTGACACGACGAGCGCTCGAGCAAAAGTGACCGCGCGACGGCTGTCTCCGGCTTTTATAGGCGATGCTAAAATGGCCGTTTGACAAACGGGGGAACTGCTTATAATATTATAACTAAGAGATAGATTTCATTTTTGTATGTGAACTTGTGAAGATAAAATAACAAAAAGTGACTGGCTCACTGACATGATTGCACTGATGTGCAAAGCTAAAGCTAAGCTTAAACCAGGAACTTGACAAATATTCCTTTTGTATGGTAGGCGAGCACACTTGATTTTTGTAAATTCAACCCTGGGGTTGAAAATGGAAAAAGGAGATTCCGCGCGGACGAAATTGCAGGGCAGCTGCTAGTGAGTAATATAGTAATAGTGCAATACTATTAGACGAAGCTATATATTAAAATATAATTAATTAGGTTATAGATTACACTAAGAATGTGGTGATAAAACGAATAATGTTTTAGTACCTACCCAGTTAATGAAGGTTATGACGAAAATTTATAACGTAGGCGTATCAAACAGAACTCTGATAATGTAGGTAACCTATAGCTAAAATTGTTCATTTATGTAACAAAGAGGAATGTTGTTTTTGGGTTGGTTGGTGCGTAAACTTCCCTGAAACAAGCAAAATTCTTAGGCTAAGGCCACTTTAAGGAAAGCCTCGCTTATTGCTAAGAGTCAAGCATTACTAATACTAGTGAACAGAACTTATTGCATACTATTGGCTATACTACTACTAGGGACGCGTCTAAAGTCTAATTATTAATTCTAAACTGACAGATTCTTATGTCACATCTTAATAATGTCGCCTTTATTTATTGTACTAGTACTGCATTTCGTTCATTGTGATTGAGTTCATTCACACAAAGTCAGTATCGTTCATGGTTACAACTGGGACATTTTTTAAACAAGCCTCAAACGTTCATGATTACAGCCGTACAACGTCAGATTACTCCAGTGAATTAATAATGATACTTTAGGTACCTAGGTGCCTTTTAGTTACTATGCAAGACGCGTAGCGAATCTCTAGGCTTGACACTTACATCGTGGCCTTAGCCTAAGGTGCCTATATTTCTACGTGTCACGGTATATAGCCTACATATCATTTTATTACTGTTGTTGAACTTATATCAGGAATGAAGGATATAAGAGACTTTTAGTGTCTTTTTACGGCGCCGAGTCGCGTGTTTGGCCCAATCTAAGGAATAGTGCCTTATGCGTGGCAAATGGTGTCTTACTTAGAGATATTAGGCATTTGTAGTTTTAGTATATTGGATTTTGATAAGTGTACCTACTTCAAACATATTTGAATTGACCTTTAAAAAATGAAATACTAAAACAACAGTATTCACTAAAGAGTAAATAAAATAGCCTTATCTAAATAAAAGCACGTTTTGTACGTGACAATACGATATAAAAACACAAAGTTTTATCGGTGGAAAAAAGGACTACGTTTTGAGAACAATTTTTGCAATTTCCAAACGAATTAAAAAATGAAAGAGTCTTCCTGTCTATCAAGTAGGTATTATATTATTATCTGTGCTATGGTTGGGAACGTCAACATTGCTTAAAATACAGTCCAGAGGCCGTACTCTGAGCTCTTACAGCAACCTTAAAGTAATGTTGTTATAGGGACAGAGCTATCATGGCGTATAGCGCCATTTCATTTACAACATTGCTTCAATATTACTTTTGACAGTCATGGTAAGGGGGCAGTTACAACCTCAACATTAAAGTTGAAGTCTCAAAGTATCGAATTCCTTTGGCTATTCTAGGTGAAAACCAGGTGTAAACTTATTCATCATTTATGAAGACAGTTAAGCCGCGTTGAATATCAATAAACATAACCTAGCTAGACTATATAAGTCACTATAAAAACTACTTATACCTCTCCATGTTATTGGGTATCAGCTACCTCCTGAAGTTTGTATGAATGACTTACTAAACTAATATTGGCTGATTACTGCCGAACTCGATGTATTACCTTCTGTAAGTGTTATTGGCAGTAAACAAGTTGGCCGGGATACGTCGGGATTGCGCCCGAACAAAATATTTTGCGAAGGTATAATATGCTTTTGTTTAGCGTTTTTATGTTTTAGGCTTAGAATAATAACACCTATAATAATAATAATAATTTTATTTTATTTCGGACATAAAATCCATACAAGGTGTTAGTTACAGCGAAACTTATTCTAGTGTTAGTAATTTTAAGGACACAAAACAAAACAAATTATAAATTATAATTTGGCCACCGATGCGGCTCCTGTGCTATAGATAGTCATAGCTAGTGACAGGGGCATGAAGCTCCAGCCAGCGGCGCAACAGTGGGGAGTCCCACCGGTTAGCCAACGTGCTCAGGAGGCTGTTTGAGCTGCCGCGCACGCGTTCCCACAGCGAGGCGCAGCGCTTTCTGATGATTGTATAAAAACAATCAGTACGCGCCTTGGCGAACATCAATGACGCGCTACAGTGGCGCGGCAGGCCAAACAACATCCTGAACGCGTTATTATACTGGACGCGTAGAGCGCTATATGTCCGCTGCGTAAAGTTCACCCACAGACACAGAACGATAGTTCTCTACAAAGCTCACTGTCAAAAGTGAGGCAACTAAAACGGCCAAAATGGCCCCGTTTTCAGATTTTTATTCCCCATTATTACCTAATCATACCGAATAAGTACAAAAAAGGTTTAAATTTTCCTAAATTTATTAGATTAGTTACTATCTTATTGGATTTTAGTTACGATTAGGTAACGTATGAAGGATATAAATCTGAAATTCTGGCTGACTATTAGTTGCCTCACTTTGCTTTCGAGGACACGGCTTCTAGGTGTTATTATTCTAAGGTTTTAGTATAATTCAACGTGTTTTCATAATAGTTAGCGTTATTTTTTCATAAGCGTTAGGTGTTTTCAAACAATTATTTTGTTATTTATTAGTCCGGTGTGGTTTAAGAAAATATAGAACGACAAACGTTGAGGATTCAGAATCTATTGTTTTTTTATTATAACAGCGAGCGAAAATCTTCCCTAGGGATTTTCCGAGTGTCCCACGCGGATGAACTATAAGCACTTATTTTTTAACAACGGTCTAATAAAATGTCACACTGTAAATACTGAGAGAGAGAGAGAGAGAGAGAGAGAGATATTTTTTATTAACTCAAAGACCACACGTTACAATAATTAAATAAAGCTAAAAATTTCACAAAAAACAGGTCTTAGGGCTAACTAGGACCTACCTCAGCTTGTGTTGCCATAACACATACGTGTCACAGCAACGCTGGTATTCTAGCACGACCTTTTATATGCGTGGCAATGCGCGGTATGTGACAAACAAAGGATTTTATATACATGCATACATACATAATTAAAAAAAAAACAAAATTAATTAAAAGACACGGACAATCTTGCGTATGTCTGACACATAAACTTATGTAAACTAAGTTTATAGTCTGACAGAAGCATAGTGACAATGCAAATAAACATTAAAATTTGTCATGCTAATCAAATCTTTGATGCTAATGCAAACAAAAAAGAAGAAGCTGCGATTGTGATTGTGAGTACAGCGCACCTCCACTGATGATTTTATTGAATTATGCATCGAATTTTAATAACACTTTATGAAATAAATAAAGTGTAAACTAAATTATAGCAACGCTTTGTTTCAAGAAAAACACTTTCGAACAGTACCGAAGTTATTTTAGTTTCACGGTTATGTTTCTTATTACTCAAATTTTTTTATGGCAGTTAACGTAAATCCCTGCCTATAAAACCGTTATCGAACTGAAAGATAAATAAGAAGTTAATGTTGTCTATTTGTTATTATCTCAAAAACTTACTTTATCGTCATAATTATCTGGGACAAAATAACCGAAAAGGTCGTAAAAAACTTATATTTTAGCCAAACTATCTAAGAAAAGATAATGTAAAAAAATACGCGAATATCATTACGCTATATCACAACATTTCAAGTAAAGAAGGATTAAGTGTAAGTTGGTCAAGTAGTTTTCATAACAACATTAGGTACTCTTAAATTAATTCATTTAAAAAATTTAAATCTTACGTATTACTTAGCCCCGATTTTTTTTTATTAAGTTTTCTTGATCTCAAAAATCGAATCCTCTATTTACTTATAATGGCTTTTTTCTATGGAACATTTACTTCTTCCAATGAAATCTCGGACCATAATAGATAATTCTTGTCGTCTATTAGAAGTATCAATTGCTTCTTAATAAAGATATACGTTGCTATAAAACTCGAGAAAATGAGAAGAAATTGTCCTCAAGCGACCATTACGCTTAGAACAAAGATAGATAGTATTCTGATATCAATATACTGAATGAAGAATAATATTGTATTATGTACTGTGTCTACAAAGGACTCGGTTTCGATTACCAACACTTTTGGTGTGATGTCAAAAAAGTTGTTAGTTTTATTTACCACCCATATTGAATAGAACTGACGAAAAAATGCATCTACTCAAAGCAACATGGGACCAAGGACTTTAAATTCATTAATAAATCTAAACCTATTTTTTTGAGTCTGGCCTCTTCCGTTTTCCACAGAAATTCCGCCAACGTCCTGTAATGAGAGATACACGGTGATTTTGGATAAATGCTTGGTAATTTTGAAGAGATCCTTCAAAATAAAAAGTTCTTGCATGGGATGGGACTATAAAACTGACAAATTCACTCAAAGATTATAAACTAGTTCAAAATTTATTTTGGAAAACTGTCACTCTGGGACAACCCGACGACGACTTGGCTGCTGCTGACTGCACTTATAGAATATATGGTACAATGAGTAAGTTTTTTAACCACCTCTGTGGTGTTTTGTATTCGATTTGTTTTGTTGTAACACATACCATACAACAAGTACTTAGTTACGTAAGTTGTAAGTAGAGCTTGTTATAACCTCGCCTGGTCAGCTTCCATAGTACCAACGCCATAACAACATAGTTGTGTTCAAATTTATGTGGCAGTTATTTAAATTATTTACATTTAAAATCAGTTAATTAGTTTGAGAGTAAATTTAAGTTCAGTACTTCGTTGATTGGAATTAACTCAATATAATAACTGGTGGTTTTACAAAATCACACAAATTAACCACTAGAATTTTTTCACCGAAAAACTCGTATTAACAATCGGATCAAAATATTAAATTGTGGTTTTATCTGAATTTCATTTGAAGTACATTAATTCCACTAATGTATAGTTTGAATTTTTCAATTCCATGCAGTAAAGATGACTTTCACATGACATTACACAATTTTTTTAATATATTATTATATCAGTTTATAAATAATACCTATATGGACCGAGCACCCACTGCATGAAACCTTACGTCATAAGGTGGAACAGCAGACATGTGTTACATCAATAGATAATACTTAGGAACACTGGATTTTAGTGGGTTGCCATCGCATATCCTGGAAGAACATTTTTTTTTTTCGTTTTCGTACCGCTATTTTGACCGAAAATTACATCATGAGGTGGAAGATCGAAATGTTTACCCATCGAAATATAAACATTTGGAGGTCAAAACCCGCATGGGTTGCCATTTCACGACAATCGATTGATAAACGCGTCCTGTAGAGGAGAACAAACGGAAAACCGGAATTGGACATTCGAAAGAATTTTTGCCCAAGCTGAAGAGACGCTGTCGAGCGCAAAGCTCGATTGCGCTCGCTCGGTCGACACCTCAAGACGAAATGGTTGTGTTACGACTGTAAATTAATACGCAATGGTTACTTGACACAGTATTTAAGTGTTAAATTTATGTCTGCCCCCTAGCATAACCACCGAAACGCGATATGATATAGCGATTCATCACGTTTAACTGTGTTTAAAGTATTTATCAAGAATTGGGCCACTCGTTAAAAAGTTTGACACGTCTACCCCAGGCTAATAAAGCACAGTTCCACAGAAATTAACTAAATGGACACCGCCAGTAAGGCTAAGGCCACACTACACGTACAAAGCATAGACATTCGCTACCTAATTTACGTAGTATCTATAGATGCTTGCGGCCAACTACTGCTTAATTGGGTATTTACATGGAGCGACGTGGCAGGCGACTTTGCTCTTTTAGCGTTTTTTATAGAAAATCGCTTGTAAAATCTAATCGCAAACCTAATTTCAATGAAGTGGCGATTCGATTTCACAAGCGAATGTCGATTAAAAGCAATAATTGACTAGTCGCCTGCCAAGTCCACTCGTGTAAATACCACATTAGTAATATTGCATACTAACGTAGTAGGTCAGCTATTTACAAGAGTCAGTCACTACACTAAGCTCATAGCAATAAAGCCGTAGACCACACCATATTAAGATTGCCTTGAGACAAACGTTGAAATCTATTCGCTCGATGCCCTATTTTTGAATCGCTCGGCTGGCGTCGAGCGCTCTTTTCTACTGATTTTCGTTTGACATTTGACTTAATCTCATACATTTGAGTCAAATGTCGAACGAAAATCAGTAGAAAAGAGCGCTCGACGCCAGCCGAGCGATTCAAAATAGGGCCCCTGATACTGTTACTAGTATTACATACACTACACTGAGTAAGACTATAGGGCCCGTATTTATAAACCGCTCTCATCGTTGAGAGCTATCATGAGATCATACCTGAGATGCTGTTCCTATAAGAAGAGGATCTTAAGTATGATCTCATGATAGTTCTTAACTTTGAGAGCGGTTTATAAATACAGGCCTAAGACTGTCTGAATATCTCTTGTGGCCTTAGCCTAAGCGATCTGTGCGCAGATTAATTGTAGGGACTAATGACAGATAATTAATTCAATGCAGCAATATTACAGCACTTTGTACACGTCAAGGAAATTTATATGTTTGAGCTGTTTGCAAGGAGGTTGAATGAAAGTAAACAGCTGGAAGTAATTAAACCTTAGAAATTAAAAGCTGAAATTTTTAGATAAGTAACTTGTGATTTCAGACGAAATGAAATAGTGAAATAGAATTTGGCATTATGGTAATTTGTGATATACTTACCTAGGTAGGTATGTGATTGTTATGTCAATTTATTTGAATGGTTCGAATACTGTCAATATTTTTCATTGTGTATGCCATAGTCTTATTATATTATGTATGGCATTATTACTCTGTATATACGTACCTATTCTGTGTTAGTAGGATCATTATTAAGATAATACATGAATAATACAAAACCAGAATCAAAACTCTCTATTTTAATGGTAAACCAATCATAAATCTTTACTGTTGATTCGTTAATTTCAGAAAAAAAATCGCTTTAACTTCAGAATTTAGTTGAATCGTACGATAATAATAAGAAAAAAAAATATGACGAGATGTTTCGGTTTCCCCATTATATGCATGCACGTACTGCTCTGCTCACATGCTGTTATGAAGGAACAAACAAGCAACTGATTCAATATTTCGCTGACGTCCCACGAAAATGGGGTCAACGTTTGATCTCGTCAAGTCAGTACGAAGGGACACTACTTCGGCAATTTGTTATACATTTCTTGGGCCAAATCTGTTCTCGCCTCCAATCGGCAGATGTCAGTAGCATCATTATTCTTGTCACGCGGACTACTCGGATATGCCAATATCGGGCCACATGTTGCCTGGGAATTTTTCCGGCCCTCTGGGACAGGGATGGCCAACCTTCATAAATCTACGTGCCTATTTTGAAATATCTTGAAAGTGGCTGTCGTGACACGCCAAAAGAGCATCGGCATTATGTGATGGCATTCGTATTATTAGCAGATGTGAGAGCCGGGCTCGTAAAACAAAACTAGGAATAAAAAAATTTGTTTCGAATATTTCTTCTAATAGATTAAGAGCGACAAGTTTTATTAGCGCACAGCGGGGACTAAGACAAATGGAGTCTTGGGTAGGCCGTAAATTACGCTCAACTGTCATACAAACTATTCAAACTGGTGAATGATGGACAATTTTAGTTGAAATGCACAGATTTCTAAGAGTTTGGTAGATTTAAATGTGTTACAGATGGGTGAAGTAGTCGAAGGAAGGAAAAAAACTTGAGTTCTCAGAATTGGTAGGGCGGATCGTGAGAAATGGTGCGTAGGCGTCGCCGTGAAGATTGCAAGCATCAAGCTGACCAATGAGGGGTCTAAATGGGCGTAGAGCGGGCGGAGAAAAACTTCAGTAGGAATGGAAGAGATAAAACGAGGAGGCAACTAGCATTCGGGACAGACGCTAAGACAGACAGTAGGACGCAGACGCTTTTAATATTTTAGGAGTGTTAGATTGGGAGTTTCGTGACTCCATTGTAACTAACTGTGTGAGCAATAAAGACTAAAGAGTTAACTATTAAATAAATACTAACTTTGTTAAGTAAATTGTAGATTAGAATATTAAAACAAGTGTAACTTTTTTACAAAGTGAATCCAAACAACGTCGAGTGGGGTATGTAATTGTATACATTGTGATTTATTTCATGTGTCAATAAAGGTACAATCTCTAGATTAACGAGCAGAATATCGTATACAACGTAGAAATGTATCAATACGAAGAACAACTCCATTCTAGGGGTTTCTCTTTAATAACCGAATGGAACTCGGTAGAACACCTCATTTTTGTGTTGACTTTAATATGCGCAATAGTTGTATTAGGGTGTTGTGGATATAAGATATTCAGTTATTGCAATCGTCGAATATTAAATAGACGGAGGTATTTGCAAGATGGTCTACCAAATGAGATAGAAATGCAAAGAGCCGGGTTAGATTGAATTGGATTGCGTTTTCTTAATGCATAGTTAATCTCGGAGATAAGGATGGTTAACGTGAAAGTATTAATTAAAGCTCTAGAGACTGTAACTTTATGTAGCCTGGTGGAATACGAAACACTAATATCTATTATGAATGTTAATAATCAAGTCTAGATTAGACTAATATGTGAAATAGTTTTTTCTTTCCATTTTTCAATCAATGTATCAGGTTAGTTCTATAAATGTGTTCGTATCTCACTTTAGACTTAATTTGTAAAATAACTATTGAAACTTTAGTGTGTGTTCAATTAAAATTAAGTGTGAATCTAGATGACCTTAGAGAGTTTTTTCTTTGGATTTTCGCTTTCTCTCTATTTAGTGTGGTCTTAAGATAGGAGCTGAAAATCTAGCTGTCATTATATAGCAACCTATAGGTGACAGCTTAAATAATCAAACCAGTTTCTTTTGCTATTTCGAAGTTAAACTAAACACATTTAATTTAAATAAATAATATTTTTTTTCCATAATTATATGTTTTACTGCTTAGAGATAAGATTCCTAAGAGGAGGCACAGTGTGAGGCATAGTCAAACTCGTGTTAAATACTAAGAAATACTTAGAAGAACCTTTGAGCTAGTTTGTTTGGCTTCGTTTAACACTTTGCGTTCTCACACATATACCTTTCAGTTGAATCACGATTTCTATGAGCTAAATTCGTTAGATTTCAGTCTAGGTCTAGGTAGATTTCTATACATATACCTAATTAAATAAACATGGGATAGTAGGGAGTGATTAAAGACTAAGGAAGAGACTACATTCAAACCGTTGAGGTTACTTGTGTATAGGTAGTTTATTTAAACGTGTTAGTAAAGGAGTCTAGCTGCTGAATTTGGACGAGAGACACAACAGGAGCTGAGCAGAAGGAAGTATAATGTATTAGTGTTGAATAGGTATAATGTGTAAGTACATTTTGCCTCTACACAGGACATAGACATTGTTAGGTGCACTTATAGACTTGTATTTAGGATAGGAAATAGGGATAGGTATACTAGGTGATCTGTGATGAAATTGAACTTGTACAGGATGTTTAGATCCTGGGGTGTTTGACCGCTTGAGGCTGCGAGCTAGGCATTCCACCCACTGACTTTAATCGAATGAGGGCTCTTGACTATAAGAGATTATTCTCTTAGACTTGACTGAACGGGATGCTATGGCCGGTACTCGCGAGCTCAGCCTTATTGAGCCTAAAGGCTATCTGCGTGTGGATTCAGCGAACGGGTAGAAGCATTTCTGGGTCGTCGTCACATTTGCACTTTCATAGCGTTCAGCCATCGCCCGATTTGGCCAAATCGAACTATCTTAATTAATACAAATACGAATAAATAAAGTATACCATGGTAGTATGGGGAAAGGTGTCTAGCGAACACCTTATAAAGTAAAGTAAATAAAAGTCCACATCCTGGAGATGTCTGACAAACGCTCCGCAGCGTAACAAAGATGGCTGACGTTCCCCAAATAATAAACCCCAGAAGGGTTTTTCCTAGAAGGTTTTGTAGGCGCTATTAAACGACCAGAGTGTAATCCACATCATGAGCAGACATCTTTTGGTTATAGCTTAGGTAATTAGTGTAGAGGAGAGGCGAAAGTCGCGATCAGATTAAAACAATTTGCATTTTAATATTAACAAGCTTCGCAATGTTATTTAAAACCATAGGCCTGCGGAATGATGGATTTATCTCGATGAGCCTCCGTTCCATTCACACGCAGCTACTAAATAGTACAAACATAAACACGATTCGCAGATCACTTAGATGCCAGTAACATCGACTTTCATCAAGACCACCAAATACATAGAAAAACATTATAACTAGACGATCACATATACAAATCAGGGTTTGAGCCACTACAATTAGAAATATCTGGGGAATCTTTAAATAATTTAATTATATCGTGATGCGTACCAAATACGTCAATATTCGCATGTCCGATCACGGTAGCTGCCGGCGACCGATTGTCCAGCCATCCATGGCCTAACCTAAGTGCTCTCTTCTTCCTTCGAAAGCCGTCCGCTTCGTCGAGCAAAGTCAACATGGTCTAAAAAAGTTAGTGGGAAAAAAATCTATGAATAGTGTTACAGCTAAATTAGAGCGATTATGTAGGCGTTACAGTATCACTATGCACGATGCTGTAAATGCCATCAATATTTCCTCATAATATTGATATTGTATAATGAATATTTTTATTTATTCATATGTAAGTATATTAACGTTATATAATTCTATATAATATTTTTTAATTGGTGTGTATTAATATATTTTGTATGCATGTAAATAATCTTCTTTGTTTGTGCCGCATTCGCGTTCATCTGTTTACTCAGTTGGTTGTCTGTTAAAGAATTCTTTTAGCATTAAGTCCGCCAATTGTACTTTACTTTATGTATCTGTACTGTTTATGTGTGCAGGACTGGATCCGAAATTATTTCCACGGTATTTCTTTTAACTGGTTTATTGAGCCCAGATCTCTCACAATTAATTAAAATGTAAAGTAATACAAAAAAGATGGCGAGCCTATCTAAAAGCCTTGTAGTTATGTAGTAAGTATAATATCCTTCCGGTGTTGATAGTTCAATGAAAATCTTGTAGGAGGCGCTAATGTTGCGCTCGCCGCTGCCAGCGCCCTCGCGTTGGTGTTGTGGTGATGTCACAACAGTACAATAAAGATTTATAAATAAAAAAAATATAAGATAAAGTATTGAAAAGATCCCATTTCACAAATTAACCCGTCGAAACATACATTTCTAACATTTTGAACAGTAAACTAAACTAATTTTGAAGTTCAAAGTTTGATGTTTCACTCAATACACCGCATCTACGTAGTGCTAGGATATATTTAAGGTATGTTATTTTCTTTTCTTATTCTAAATTATTATTTTATGTTTCGATACACTAGCAAATAGAGGGTTCATGTTTTGGTACTTGTGCCTAATTTCTACATAATTGTTAAAGAACTACATGTTTGCAATAGATACCTTTTGATTTGATTTTGATTGGTTTAGTAGACCTTTGAGTACCTACCATGGGAAACAGAATAACTAGCACGCCGTGCACAACATGCGTTTAGTTCAAGCAAGGGTGATACGCGCACATGAATTTTGTTGCCTGTTGCCCATAGTACATTAAATCAAGGGTACAGACAGCGGATAAAATTAATCTTCAACTTTACTATCAAGGGAACAGTCGAGAAATACACAGGAAAAACGTGGGACTTGCTTTTGTTTTTCAAAGCGTCAGTCATGTACGGTCTATAAAATTTCTCATACATCAAAACGTCACCAATGGGACTGGAGTGACACAGCGGGTCATATCGCGGTCAACTGACCAATTGCTTAGCGGACCTGGCAAATTATCCTATTTGTTGAATACTTTAAAAGATTCCCTGACGTCCGCTAGTTACGACTGGTGTAGAGTTACGTAGGAGTTTTAGGGTTAAGGTACTTGAACCCTATTTAGTACTTGGGCCCTATTTAATCGTGACAATTTGATATTCATTTGATAGGTTCTAATTAGGTAGGTATATTTCTAGTTTTAAATTGAGGCTGATGGCATGGACACCAAATAATTTGTTTTTATATAGGTTCAGAAAACTTATTTTTAAATAGCATGCAAACGTGCGATTAACGCACAGTGCGTATCGTTCAAAATACAAGCAACATGGCGTCGAAACACAGTGGAATGCTAAAACTAATGTGGAAAGGGTAATTAAAACAAACATTCTTAAGGCGCTTTCCTGACCTATGAGGGCGCCACTGTCAGTCAGGGGATCGCCTTAAGGCGGTTGTATGACCGAAAGTGGCGCCCTTAGAGGTTTTTATTTAATAAGTTATTAATAGAAATAGATTTTAATAATGTTTATCGTGGAGATTTTAGGGCCCATGGTCTAGTATTTTTAGAAGGTATCACTACATGCCCTCGTAGTCATTCGTAGAAGTAGATAGCAAATGTGTCAAAAACGGCCACTTTTAGCAGTTTTGCTATCTACTTCTAGCAGTGACTACGAGGGAATGTAACGATACCGTCTAAAAATACTAGACTGTGGGCCCTAAAATCTCCACAAATAACATTTTTAAAATTGTTTATTAGAATTATAATATTAAATATAATTCACCGCGGCGCCACTTTCGCTCAGGGTACCACCTTAAGGTATAACAGTACTTTATTTCACGATTTATGATGTGGTAAAATAAACTATTTCATACATTTCTTTACTTTTATATTTCGTTTTCACAGTCAGTCTTTTTATCTGGTTGAATTCTGTATCAGTTAGTGCCGAAATGTCGTATACTTAAGTACCTATAATTATTTTGTTTGTGTGATAAAATTAAAATTGTAGTAACCACTGCTTTTTTGAACGAGCGAGCGCGAAGCGTCTCCGTTTCAGTTTGGACAAAAATGCTTTTGTATGCTGTCCTTCTGTTCTCCTCTACACATCGTATTTCTTAACCTATTCAAGTAAAATTGAACTGAGAGCTGGTTCGATATATAATTTTATTTTGGATTGAGTTTTTCGAAATTTTTCGAAAAAAAAAATTCATTATTTCGAATGGGTGCTGAAAAAACTATCAAAAATGGCAAAAAAAGCGAGGCCAGCTCACAGAGCCACTTTAGTCATAAACGTTCTTATAAACATCAAAAGTTCTAACTTATTACTAGTACATACGTTAATTTTATTACCTAACGATTTTAACCTTTATGAGGTACTTTAACAACCACCACCTATTTATATCGATCGAAAACAAAACGAATATCTTAATAAATTCGATATTTTATACAATATCATCAAACGTTGCATTCATGTCATATTTATAATGTATTCTAAGACTAACCAGGATAACTAAACAACAATAGGGAAAGTTCACTCATTCATTCCATGATGTTCTGTGAGAGCCCATAATAATATAACAACGCGATGGGAAAATAAAAACCTCCAAGTTGGCCAACACATTCCCCTTAAAGTAAGATAAAGACAAGGAAAATGACGACTATTTTCTATTTATTGTAACATTGTCGAGACTTTCTTGATACTAAAGGATCTATCAGGCAGAAAGCGGCACGCGTTCGGCTGTTCTGCGGTCGCAATTTTCTTCCGCGTCACGGTTTTTACTGAAGAGGTATGGGTGTTTTAACGTAAACCTTGCCTTATTATTAATGCAAAAGTAAGTTTGTTTCTTTGTTTCCTTGTTACGCTTTCACGTCTTATTACTCACCCGATCACCATGGGGTACACGTTCTCTGGGGCAAAGAAAAGGCCATAGAGTACTTTTCATCCAGAAGAAAGCACTGTTCCTGAGGAATAAAAATAACTGTCCACGAAAAAGTAGTCGCGGACTTTAGTCTCTTTCTTGATGTGGAGGGGAACTCTTGATTTGTGATCACATGGAGTATCCGCTAGGTTGCGGATGACTAATTTTGGGGCGGCAAGCGAATCTCTCGCTAGTGGGGCAACCAATTTTGGGGCGGCAAGCGAATCTCCCGCTAGAGGGGCAACCAATTTTGGGGCGGCAAGCGAATCTCTCGCTAGTGGGGCAACCAATTTTGGGGCGGCAAGTAAATCTCCCGCTAGTGGGGCAAACAATTTTGGGGCGGCAAGCGAATCTCCCGCTAGTTAAGTAGGGCAATCTATTTTGGGGCGGCAAGCAAATCTCCCGCTAGTTAAGTAGGGCAATCTATTTTGGGGCGGCAAGCGAATCTCCCGCTAGTGGGGCAACCAATTTTGAGGCGGCAAGCGAATTTCTCGCTAGTGGGGCAACCAATTTTGAGGCGGCAAGCGAATCTCCCGCTAGTGGGGCAACCAATTTTGGCGCGGCAAGCGAAACTCTCGCTAGTGGGGCAACCAATTTTGGGGCGGCAAGCAAATCTCCCGCTAGTGGGGCAAACAATTTTGGGGCGGCAAGCGAATCTCCCGCTAGTAGGGCAATCTATTTTGGGGCGGCAAGCGAATCTCCCGCTAGTGGGGCAAACAATTTTGAGGCGGCAAGCGAATCTCCCGCTAGTAGGGCAACCAATTTTGGGGCGGCAAGTGAATCTCCCGCTAGTGGGGCAACCAGTTTTGGCGCGGCAAGCGAATCACCCGTCGGTGGCGCAACCACGGTGTCCTAGTCAGATACGGCTCTTAGTGAGTTGTTCATTTTGTAATTAATTGGACAAAATTATCTATTAACAGAGCAGTCTAATTTTAGTGAAATCAACTCTGTGTGAAACTGTCTGTCTAGACAACAAACAACATGATTATTCACGCATTAGGTTGTGAATAATTAACGAGCCTGTCTAGTTTGTGCGTCCGTGTACTAGTTTTGATTACGTAGAACTAATTATTAACTAGTAACTAGAGCAGGTATTTGTGTTAATATTTTGGTTTCTGTACGAACAAAATCTAATATTGGTTGTAAAACGAAAGTTGGTATTATAATAACTATATTGCAAAACGTTGATCTTTATAAAATTTGACGTGCGTTGCTGAATTAATCTGTAAAAATAACAAATATTACCAAGGTCAAACTATTGGAATAATTTCTTCGTCTGAATCTCAGAATCATGAATCAATTAATATCCTAATGAAGTCTCAAGGAAAACAAGCGAAGCACAAACGGTAATATTATTCAGATTCAAACATAATAAATTCTCCGAGTTTTCTTGTGTAGGTTAGGGTTATATCGCCACGAACAGTCTCTGATCTGATTAAACGATACAACATAAAAAGCTAAGCACCATTAATTGTTAAAGTGAGAAGAGAAGTCTAGTCAGTATTATTTAAAACAAAAAAAATGTTGTAACTAGACTGGAAAAGAGCTGTTATCATTTTCAGATAACTGCTGTTCCTAACTAGTTTGAAAAAATGCTGGAAAAAAATCAGTAAATCCTGAAATTATCTGGAGCGTACTGTATAAGCTATATAGGGTTCGTGCTATAACCAATAGACAAGTGCTGTACCTAAGCCAGATATTTATGTATTGTGCCGTCAAAGTTAGGGGCTGTAAGCTTGTGCTATATAAGTTCTCTAATTTCGTTGTTACAATAAACCTTATAGTGATTGTATTGATATTAGGGGTTGTTTTCGAGTTTGATATTCGGTTTGATTGTTAGATGTAGGTATTGCATGGATCCCTTAGGATAAATAGTGTTAAGTTAATTCATTCTCGTCTTACCAGCTAGCCTAACTAAACACAACAACCAAGGTGACTCGAATTTATGTAATTGTTGGAGGGAGCAAGAAATTAATTAGTTCTGAGTGCCATTGCTACTAGATTTTTTCCTTTTTCTTTTTGGATTATACTCGTAGTCAGTTCTAAGTGTTTTTTAATAGTTCGATTTATTTATTAATTCGTATGGCGGTTATATGAATAGGCGGGTACATGAATTATTAGATGTCAACATTCAGATTTCTTAGCCAATTAGCTGCGTCTTGGGTGAGGTTGTAGATGTCTTCAATAGGTCCCGGGTAAGAATGTATTTGGCATCGCTGCATGATGTGTTCCATTGTTTGAGCTTCTTCGCCATATTCGCGTCCGCAGGAGTTACCCACCGAAACCCTGCACGTGTCCCCTGGGTGGTGCTAAATGAGCGACAACAATTAAGGCGAAATAGGCGTTAAACTTTGAAATCATGCAATAGTTCGATACATCATACTGTTATCTTTATTAATACCATACATTATTACCAGGAGGCTTTTAAACTGCCTAAAATATTATTATTTATCAGCAAAATATTGAGATTATTGTAACGTACGTACTTTTGCTTCTGCAGTAAAAAATAAAAAAAATAGGATATAAAATCTTTATTTCATTTAGCCTCGTCTTCACTAGACGACAGAGATAGGTGTCGCTATCACGTAGAAGTCTTGGTTTATCGAGATTTTTAGGACATATGCACAAAAACATTCCTACTTCTAACCTATTGGCTTGAAAAAAATTGCCCAATGTGGTTGTACGATTTTTAGCAACGATGCAAAAGTTATATAGTAGCGATGCAAAAGGGTTTTTGCGAGTGTAGCGATGCAAGAGCGCGTCAAAAATCGCGCCGCTAAAGTTAGCTGTCTGTGAAGGTTCAAAAGTTGCTATAGACAACGACTTCAACCGACATCTCAAACTTGTGTCACGGGTTCGACACCAGCCATTTTAATGTCCCCACTGCTGGGGCACAGGACTTCCTTATGGGTTGATACTCACCACGCAGGCCCAATGCTGATTAGTGGGTGTTAACGACTTCAAATGCAGCCGGGACCAACAGCTTAACGTGCCATCTGAAGCACGGAGGAACTCGAGATAATACATTTTTGGTCACCCATCCCATGACCGCAACAACCGAACATCCGAGCTCCTCAGGGGTTTCACGGGTTATTTGCCCCTAATAATATCGAGGTATATTATAAAGGATTAAAATGTGTACATTAACAACATGAATCGATGAGCTTCGTTAATGTATTTTCAATAACTAATAGAAGTTTCAAACAAAACAAGCAAAGTTTGAAGAGATAAACATTAAGTTGGAATATTCCAATCTATAATAATTGTTCAAATATTGATAAGTTATTTTATGCAATTATTAAGCAAACTACACTCGACGAGACCTAGTCAACAATACAAATAATCGAGAAATGTTGATGAAAGCTTTCCCTTCGTCGATATTTGTTTACTTGTTTAAAAGCGAAATTAAAATGGCAGACAGATAAATAGAAAGAACCCATTTCGTAAGCCTCTTTGCTAGTTGCAGACTACATATTTTATGAGGTACCTCCGTCTATTGTTGACGAGACGTGTGACGAATGATGTATGCGACCTAGACTGAATACATAAGCTACATTTAAAAAAACATTCAGAAAGATAAAACATATTGTAAAATATATAAAAGAACCTTTTCAGGACTTTTAAAAACAAGTGTTCAATAGGTACCAGCTCTAGTAGCATATGGCTAGGGTTGCCAATTTTTTTCACAAGAAATAAAGTCTATTTAGGTCTGAGAAGGAAAATAAACAGTATTCTAAAAAATGAACAGTATTTTCTCCTACAAATACCAGTGATGCTGATAACACTATTTTGTACACTTTATTTTTGTTCCACAGTAAAAAATGTAATGTAGTGATAAACAGTCTAATATTGATTTTAACAGTATGGTTGGGAACCCTACATAAATGGCCTGTTCATTTAAACAAATGTTTTCTCGTAATGAAACTATCAAACTACAATATTCCGGTCCAGGCGCTATCTCCGAAGGACCACGTCCGGAATGGCCAATAAGAATCCAACTCGTACTCAATCGATTTCCTGTCAATCACAAAAGGATTCACGTTTGACCCCAATCTGCCAGATAAGGGATGACGGGACCTGAATCGAGATCTCGAAAAATGCCTATTCACCCTCCATGATTACAATATTCCATCTATACCGGACGGTTGTACGCAGGAGGTTTAAATAAGAATCGAATAAGGCATAACTAGAAAACGTCTTCAGTGGGTTCGGTCGGACTTGGCACTGTAGCGTGAATCATCCCTGGGCTTACATCTTTTGCATCGCAGACACCAAAATAGTATAATCTTAAAAACTGTTGCTTGGTATTATAGCACGATCTAACAGCTCCTATGCATCGTGTAGGGGAGAAACACGTGTGTAGAGTAGGTGGTATAGTATTTGCTTGTGCATTTATTTGTGGTCGGACGGTGCATAGATCTCTTGCGTATTTTGCCACCTATTGTGTGGAAGTTATTGCCAAATATTGTTAATAAAAAACTCCCATAAACCTCCACTTATTCTTATTCATATTGCCATAAGGTCTGATAGATATCACAGCCCAATAATCTTTACGTGCCCATTTTTCCGGCAAATAGATACTATGAGTAAGCACAGAATCAATTATTGTTTCATCTGTGCGATTCAAATTCGCAAGTTAAATCGATTTGATGGTCGACTGGTTATCTGTTGATGCGAGTTAATGTCAAACATTGACTCTGTATTAACCGACTTGAGAAACGTGAAAGAGGTTGTCTAGATGTTTGATGATGAAAATCTTTTTTCATAATCATAATAACCATAAATGATTATATGCGTTTAAATCAAAGAATAATTATGGTATTGAAATTACAAATATTAAAGTTCGGCATTTTTTCGCTCGGCGTGGAAATAGCTTTGTGTTCCGAAAAAGGCAAATAATCTAGGAAACAAAAATTAAAAAAAATAATAACCCCCCGACAAACGGTTGATCAGTGGCCCTACCATGAGTTGATGCAAACTGTTTACGTTACCGTAAACTGTCGGATAAACTGCTTACAGTCAGTGCGAGTGAAAGAGACAAAACGATAGTTTACGGTAACGTAAACAGTTTGCATCAACTCGTGGTAGGGCCACAGGTCATGGTTACCTCACCATATACTTCCAATCTCATTGAAGTAACACGGTACCCAATTTCGAGTCGATAGAACATATGGAAGGTAGTCAGATCTCCTCATCAACTATTAAAGAGCTGATGATCTTCAAACGGCTGATCAGGTCATGGTTACCCTACCATATACTTCAAATATCATTGAGTCAAATCCCCTCATGAACTAGAAAAGAGCTGATGACTTTTAAATGGCTGAACAGATTTTCATGAAACATGGCTGAGAACACTCGGGATAAAATTATCTATGACACAAAAAACTAAATGAAAATCAGTTCATCCGTTTAAGAGCTACGATACCACAGACAGATACACACTACTCTCTCTTTGCGTCGGGGGTTAAAAAAAGATAAATCTAAAACTATCCAAATTAATCGAATGCTTCAAACAGGTCCTTATTATACTTTTTATAGTGAATTTAAATAAGTACACAAACGGTCGCGATTTATTTACGTGCAAGATAATTCTGTCGTTATGTTCTTTAGATTGGAATTTATTTTAAGTTTGGGAATTGGAACTAGAATTATATAATAATTATGATGACATTGCTCAATTAAAGTATGCTTTATCATAATAAACTCTCTTGACTCGTTTTATGTGTATAGAATTATCAAAAGGTGTGTATTGGTTTTGTAGGACTATTTTGTAACCCCATATTGTATCCTCTTTGTTTATAATAAATAAACAAATAATAATAAATTCATTGCTGCGCCTAGCATTCAATATAATAATATGAAGGTAATAGCAATGCTTCCGTGCGTAATTGAAGGTTTTCGGCTCCATAACAGTTCGTGCGTATATTTTGTTCGTGTGATTCTACCAGAACATATATTATATTATTTTTAATAAAGAAGGTTCTATATTCAGCCTGTATTGTTTTTTTTTTTAATCTAGATGAAAATTACAGGGGTTTTTATCTTTTAGACATGATAACCCCATCGTGACCTTATACTATTCTGTTCAAAGGAGAGATAGCTATTGCAAAACCGTAACCAAGTGACAAAGTCTTTTTGCAATTTCTGATCGTGGTTCTGACAAAATACTTTGAACAAGGCCTTTAATGAATAAATTATTTTGTTTTTTTTTTTTGAATTTTTAAATCAAAGGTGTTTAAATTGTATTTGTTTATTTATAGCTGTCTCTCATTGCTGTTTCTGTCACACTCCATCAGCAAATGTTGCACGTCCTCAACTTTTATTGTTTTATATCTGGAAGGTTATACAGGGTGGAAACAAAAGACGGTAGTTGGAGGGAAAATACCTTAAATTAAAAAAAGAACTAAACTAAGTTTTGCTAATAAGTGAGGTTTTGTGAGAAAATAACTGAATTTTTTAAACAGTCATGGCTGAAAGTAAACGTGATTCTTAGGAGTGCTCACCGAAAGAGTACGAACAAAAAGAGTATGGAGAATAGCGAAAGAAGACAGAAAAGAAAACTACGACAAAAAAATAAACAGACCCAGCTGGATACAAGAAATTGTTCGATGACACCTCTGCAATAATGTACGTAGTACCTCCAGATGAAGATTGGATCAGTAGTGTAATGTTTGTGGTAATACCTCCTTAGTAGCATGAAAAGTGATTCCATGGCATGACCTAGGAATCAGAGTGTTTACGTGCCAATTCCATGGGTAAAGTAGATGTTCAACCATGGGCAAAGCTTCCATTAGTCTCATGCGCACTCTTTAAGTCATTGTACCCTAAAAGTACGCATGAGACAGGTCTTAGACCTTTGAAATTATTAAATATTGTATGAATGTTGATTAATATTAAAAAATTAAAAAGTGTACCCAAAGAACCGAAGCCTAGTTATAACTAAAATTGAAGTCTGTAACTCAAATGTTGTTTTTATAAAAAAATAATCTCTCAAAACTGCGCACTTTTTGGTGGCTTTACCTGTCTGTCGTAGCCCCGGCCCTGGATTTCTAAGCTTTTTTTCTAACTCTTGTAACGAAAGGAACCGGCAGGAATCTAGTTAAGGACTGCTTTTCCTCAATTTCTTATTTCCCATTTTGTACAGAGTTATCCAATTGTAAAATCACTATTGCATTCAAAGGTCACATTCCATCATAATGTTAAAAATCTGAAGTTCCGCCAACTTTAAATAATTAATTATTATACCAACACCAAAAAGACAATCGGAATATCACTACAAAACTTTATGAATGGTTTGTGCAATAAAAAACGGTGCTAAATCACAGACTACAAAAGGCTTGAAAGGTCTAATTACGTCATATTATTCGGAAAAGATACGGCCGTCTCATAAATCGTGGTCTAACAAAAACCCATTTTATTTTAAAAGAACCTCTGTGTTATCTACGTCAACAATACTAATAAAAGTACGATTCTCTGTATTTATTGGATGTCACATAAAATAAGGGAATTTTACAACAAAAATAAAAAATAAAAATGTTCAGGACGAATTACTGTATAATAATGATGGTGAGCGAAGGGGTTCTCCTAAAATTATTATTAACTAAAGTCTGTTTCTTCATTTTTCAAATATCTTATTTTTGTACAATATTTTAATGAGTAAATAAGTCAATGTTTTGCTCTGCGGTGTAAATGTTTCGACATTTTCAAAGCACCATAAACCATTTTTTTACAGTCCTGATATGTCAATAATGGAATAACCGTCAGGACCATCAAACTGAACAACTTGTACTATGGGCCCAACTTTGAAATCGCAAAAAAAACCAGCTGTTTCATACAAAAATTAATCACGAAAATATCTAAATTTATGAAACAGCTGTTTTTTTCACGATTTCAGAGTTGGTCCCATAGTTAAATGTTCCAATTCACGAGGCATCTATACTTCAAGCTGTATGGGGTGTGTTCCGTACTTTAAACAAATAGTGTATAGTATTAACGCTAGCACAAATCATTTTCTTTTCTTTAATTCTTAATTTAAATTGAAACTGTATCGGCCACAATAACTGCAAGTCTTCGTAAAACGAATCGCAGCACCTTACTATAGACAGTGCTGCTATCAAATACTCTAACGTCAGTATAGAAAAACTACCGTCCCGGAACGCGAGCGCGCAGCGTGCGACACACGCACCACAATTCGTTAAAATTCATAAAACCAAATCAAATTTTTAATTTTGAGATTTTTGCATTCACAATGCTATTTTTACACAATACTAAATAATATACTAGAAAAAATACGACTCGCACCAGATCAATACTCAGACGGGAATCGAACCCGCGACCTTTGGATATCCGGTCCAATGCTCTGACCGCTGAGCTTATCCGATTCGATCCGATCCGATCCGATCCGAGCTGAGCGATTGCCAAATATCTGGAAAGATATTTCAATTGAATGTCGAGGTAATTCCTCACATTGGTGAAATAACGCTGGCTTGCAGCGTAAGAGTAGGATATACTAGAAGAAATTCGGCGATGTCACTAGTGACTCGGTAGCTCAGCGGTCAGAGCATTGGACCGGATATCCAAAGGTCGCGGGTTCGATTCCCGTCTGAGTATTGATCTGGTGCGAGTCGTATTTTTTCTAGTATATTATTAAGTATTGACCAAATCAAATCCCAAAATCGAACTGTGAACTATTTCAAAATATAGCCAGTGCACGTCTGGAAAGAATTTGTGATCCATCAGCAACCAGCGACCACTCCTGGGGCCCCAGAGACGAGGATATACGAAGTCACCAGGTACGTGGTTGATACAGTTATTTCTCCAACAGGGTGTATCCGTTATACCCATTAATGTTCCCTACACTGTTCGTACTAGGTATGGTAGGTTACAACGAGCTCAGAGTGCGTCGAGAGTTTACATTAGCCGGATATGTGGTGAAGCTACTGCGCGGGATGACGCACAACCCGGGAGTGCTGCGCCGACTGCAGCTGTGCGCGCCGGACCAGTACTTGCGCAGGCGGCGCCGCCCGCCGCTGCTGGCCGTGCCCGTGGCTAGAACCAATCTACTGGCGAAAACGCCTTTAGTCCGAACTATCATTCTAGTGAATGAAATACATGAGAGAATTGATATTTTCTCAAGCAATTTGGGTGATCTCGCAAGAGTAGTTTTATATATTGTTAGTTATGTTAGTTATTATAAGTAATAGTAAGTAGGAATTATAATATAAAAATAAGATGCCCACAATGTCGAATTAGGATTATCCTGTAATGATAGCTGTGTAAGATTGAAATATAAATAAATAAAAATAAATAAATTTTTGGTTCATTCATAAACACCCTGCATAATTTAATGTACCTAAACATAGCCTTGTTTTTAAGTGTGAATTCTTTTGTTACAGGTACGTAATATGTTCCTGCTTGAAGTCTGTGATCTAACAAGGTCTACCGCTTAGGGTTTGCGAACCGATGGCGTAGCTTCTACGACATTCACAAGTGCTTGTAACAGCTAACACTGAATAAATTATTGTAATTTTTGAACATCAGCTAATGATCAAGTCAGTCGGTAGGTACGTCTAATAGGAAAATAGTACAAAATTATTCAATGGGGTTGGTAAACTTTTCCAAAACTGTTGTGAATTATATATTTTCTGGTAGCTTTTGGCTTTGGAGTCAGGAATAACAAATTGCGGAATTTTTATAATGCTTCATTTTAATTTAATTAAAAATTAAAAATTTTAATTTACAGCATAGTACAATAAATCACTATTACGGCTGTATGCGTAGGTTATACCTTTGCTCCAAAGATTTTGTATGTTGTTGCTCAAAACAAAAAAAAACAAAGGTATGATTACTCTTTGTCACCTGTCTGTCAAATCTGTCAATCAGTTTTTTAAATCAGTAAATGCAAAGGAACTTCGTGTTCAGCCGTATGTTTGATATTTTATCGCGATAATAATATAAAAAGAAATATTTAGTTAACAAGGTAAAATAACGAAATCATAATAATATTTTCTTTATTCTTCAAACTTGTGCTGTCAAAAAAAAATTAAACAATTCTCTTCGAAAAAGTTGACCAACCCCATTTGTAGCAGAGTCCTAAAGTTCGAAATTGTTGCGGCGGCAGTACTGTATGGGAGGTGTCAAATTTATAATAAAGGTACTCCCTGACTGGGAGCAATCGCCTGTAATGTAACGTTACAGATCGTAAATTTGTATGAAGACTTTGAGTTCTTTAAATCACGATAAAATATTTTATCGAAGAGTTCAGTGACCGCAACACAAAGCCCGTTTCCTACACTTATCACGAAATCAAGACGGGACGGGGCATGTTGCCCCAAATTAATTGCTCACGCCCCTGATGTGGGTCCAAACGCGGTTTCATTCGCCCCGTCCAGAGTTTCTCAAAATACGATATTACACCCTCTGGGGCCGGTTCCTTGCGAGAATGGCAATTAAGCAATAGTAGAATCAGTCCTATGTCAAAACATTACACATGAATTATTGTAATATACGATAAATAACTGACTTACTTCTGAGTTTTATGAGCGTATTATACCTACATTGAAACAAAAACACTTCGGGTATACAAGGATCACGGGGCACTGGAGTCACGTGTGAGCCTTCCATCTAGCGGTGATTTTGTATGTTTTTTTTTATTTCCAAGATCTTCTTCTGACGACTTCAACAAAATAACATAGATTTTATTTTTTATAACAATTTACTTTCTTTACTTTTAACGTAGGCAAAATTCAATATAAATAATGCATCTAGCGGTGATTTATTACGTTCAGAAATGTTTTATAAAGTTTTTTTTATTCCAATACCTCTTCGGACCACTTTAATAACATTGATTTTAGTTTTATAACAATTTACTTTCTTTACATATTTTTTTAACGAAGGTAAAATAAAATATAAATAAACACTTTGGAAAGAGTGACGTAGTTAATTAAATGATTTGAATTACGGCCGATCATTTTCTCTTTGTTCTATAAAATGTTCTTTGGTCAAGTTTTATCAAAATGGTTCGCTTACTAGAACGTGTAAGTAATATTGGTTCCTAGAAATAAATGTTTGAGATGCACTAGCCAGTCTGTACTAAAGCCGCATGTGTACGTTATGATAAACTTAAGCGGTTTGAAACACTGACGTGAAGTGAAGCCTCTTTATTTAACTTTAGTTAGTTGGTTAATTTCGAGAATATATTGTGTAAGAGCAGCAAATTTTTATCCAAATATATTAACCTCTGTTCGTGGTAGTTCAGACCAAGTACCTAAATATTTCATGTTTTAATATGATTAGTAATCTTTTAGAGTGTATTGTTTGATGTCTTATAACGAAAAAGGTCATCGGATGAGTGACAGTTTCAGATAGCCACTTGTATGACTAACCTAAAAACTACATGTTGTTTAATATTCGCTGATATTTAACTCTATAAAAAATTCGCAATAAAAAAATTAACTCGTTTGTAAAATGCCGTTTTCGGTCAGATAGCCAAGTGGTTTTCTACGAGTACAATTTGAATAATAACGAATAGAACTACGTCACTTCACTAATAGGCAATCACGTCTTTTCGAAATCTCTTGTCATAGATAATCACGTCTTTTTGAAATATCAATGAGGGCTTTTTGAAATATCAATGAGGGCTTTTTGAAATATCAATGAGGGATTTTCACCATGACAAAAAACTGTAGGCTCGATTGGTGTGCGTTGATAAAAATGTGTCTCAATGTGATTTTTACCATTGAAAATGGTTATCAGATGCAAATCGCCTGAGACGTATTTTTGGCCATATCTCCGAGGATCTCAGAAGGATCGAGATAGGAATAGTACCAAAAGTTGAGAAATTTATCGAGACACGTGTGAACGTTTGAATTTTGAAAATCTACTGGTAACTTTTTTGGAATTTTGCAAAATTCGGGTAAATTTGGGTTTTTTGGGGGGTGTTTGTTTACTTAATTGTAAATATTTCGGAAGAAAAAGGACTTAAGAAAAAATTAAAAAAAATTGTCCTAGGATATTAGTTTGGCTACAAAATGGCGACAAAATTTTGAAAATCGGTTAATAATTGTGATCTGTAAGGGGTCCCTTTAGATTTGGAATTGTATAGAAAAACGGGTGTTTCCGTACATAAAAAGTGATGTAGCTTCTATGATTATTGACCGATCGTCATGGTAATAGTGTTAAAAGATGCAGAAGCAGGCGCGAAGTGCATTCGTTGGAATTTTAAAAATCGGTTAATAATATTTCGGCCGCGTCGATTCGCCTCGTGTCACAATCGTAAAAAAAAATAGGTACTACCAAGGTAACTTTAAAAATATAATAGGATTTGCATTTGATTTGATTTTCGTTTTTTGTAAATTTTTGGGTTATTTTAAATGCTCCGATTCTTGCGGGGACTGTAAAATCTGTGGTTTTTTTACTAAGCTTCAAAGAGTATCAACACCATCTAGTGAGGCAAATAGTTACTATTTTTATTTTTTAAATGTCACTTTGAAAACCCCTCTTTATTCTATTCAAATAATCGAAAAGCCACGCGTTTGTCACTATTGTCTGTGTCATTTTGTTATACATACATTGCACTGTGCTTATCTATCGACATTCGATTCCATTTAATTTTAATACTAAAACTTTACACTAAATGTCCACCAGACACAGAAATAAAACAACAACCACAACCAGTAAAAACGAATCGACATCTCGAAAAATTTTAAAAGATTTCCGAACGTCAAATTAAAAACGAAGTTACTGAAAATGCCACAGAAATATTTTCCAAGTTCAGTTCAAAAGGCAGTTAATAGGGGTCAGTTGTGTGTCAAGAACACGCCCCGATCCCGAGATAGCTTCGCCTCAATTCGCTGGCCCTCAGTAATTTGTCGAGAGCACATTCCAGATATAACTTATCAAATTGTATTTTGAAATACGGTTGAGTGTTCAAGTCTGGGATTTATAAGACTTCATTATCTGCTGGCAGTTAGTTGAAATCTCGTCTTTGGAAAGTTTGTGTAATTTGTTCTTAGTATCTCATTTAGTATAAATAAAACACAAACATACAACGCGTATTTTGTTATCACTAGTAATATATAGTAATAATAATAATATAAAAAAGTCGCTTCCCGCTGTCTGTCCCTATGTATGCTTAGATCTTTAAAACTACGCAACGGATTCTGAGGCGATTTTTTTTAATAAGTAGATAGAGTGATTCAAGAGGATGGTTTATGTGTACGTGGTGTCAAATTCCACACTACACTGAAGCGAAGCGCGGGAGGGTCGCTAGAATAATAAATGAGGTATATTGTTTTATGATTTTTGGGTTTTTAAGTTCTCGACGTATAAGCGTTTTTTTTTCAATGTAAATGAACCTACGTAAGGCTGTGCAGTACAGTACAGTGCTCGACCGTCCGTCTCGGTGCGTACGGTCCGTCCTGACGTTACGCATTAACCGACCGTCAGTTTGTATCATTCAGTGCTCTCCTGACCAACTAACTGATAGTCCGGTCAGCGTACAAAATCTCTATACACACATCCGCACGGTCGGTCCACCGGTCGGTGCAGCACTGAACGCGTTCATTATGTTTCCATAGCGCGTCGGTCGACCGACGACACGCGTGCGGACGCGCTACGCGCTCGACCGACAGTCCCCGTACGCAGTGCGTAGCAATCGTGCGTACGGTCGGTCTGCACTGTACGATTTTTTAATTTTAAGCTAAATGACAAGCGCGTCTGACGTACGCACGCACCGACGACGGTCGGTCGAGCACTGTAACCAGTCTAAGTAATAAAAAAAATAAAAAACCCGCCTGCATAAAAAGACAAGTCGACTGAAAAGATGGAAACAAGATTAAATAAATATTAAAGGCAACATGTCATAATAACATGCAGTCGGTATAAAGAAAGTGACATTATGAATGATTTAAATTATATGCCTCCTGCCTCCATTATGACATGTTGCCTTTAATATTGTTTCCATCTTTTCAGTCGACTTGTCTTTTTATGCAGGCGGGTTTTTTATTTTTTTTTTATTTATCTCTTTTTAGTTATTATATAATTATTACGGTCATGATATACATTTTTGAAATCCTTAAAATAAGCCCTTTAATTTGACACCCATATTGCAGTATTCTAAAAAAAATTTTTTTTCACTACGTATAATAGCACCGTACAGCCGCCATGTTGGGTTTTGTATAACGCCACCTTCTTAAGAACACTTGGGCTGAAAAGACAAATCTAACGATTTCTTAATTATAGAAATCCGTTCAGCCGTTTGAAAGATATGAGGTAATAAAGAATATTACATACAAACATAATACAATCATACAAACACACATACAAACATACTTACAAGATACGCGCGGAAAACATAACCCTTTTTTGCAGTCGGGTAATTACGTGCGGAAATATTTGAAGTGTATAGCACATTTTGTTGAATCAAAATTAAATGATAAATTGTATGGTTGATTTTAATTTTTTTATTTATTTATTTTATTTTAGAATTATTATATTATCCAATAAAAAGTATGCACAGCATGGATATTAATAGAATTTAAAAAAGTTTACAATAACAAACAAAAATGCAAAGTTCATTAAAATTAAAAATAAAAATTAAACAAATTGATTGAATTACAATTTATAAGTTAACAATTGAATTTAAATTATAAAGTTTAAAAATATATAATGATAAGAGTAAAACTTAATTTTCAAATTCATTACAATAAATAATAAAAAATCCTTAAAAATCATAAATTATTGTAAAAAAGAAAATGTACAAATTAAATAAAAAAATCCTTAAAAACATAAACTATATAAACTACATAAACTAAAAATATAAGTATTTATCTACACACAAAAAAAGTAAATGCATAATCATGGATTTGGGAACCGGGCCCGAGATCTGAAATGCTCTTTTTGAACAAAGAAAAATTGTAGTCGAACACGTCAACATTTGTATTGTTTTTTGCCAGCTCATTGTAGGTTCTAGACATTCTGACTACTGGATTATAATAAGAGGTATTATTTCTGTAAACTTGTATAGAAAATGTATTCGGACGACGAGATCTATACAATGTGTTGATGGAAACAAGCAAAGCCGGCGTATCCATGTACGAGTGCAAAATGTTGTGAAGGCATACTGTTACTGTGAGACAGCTTTTCATCCTGAGTGCTATTCTTAAACAACATCACGTCACGCCGCATCTAATATTAACTAAACGTCGAAAAGATAAAATGTGTCCTGTTCCATATACTAATTTTACATTCACAAAAAGATTCTCCTATTATCTGGCTCCACTTCTTTATAATAAAATAAACGCTGAACTACATTTTAATGGCTTATCCAAATTTGAGTGTAAAAATTCTGTTCAAAATTATTTATTTAACAAAAATTACACAGAAACTGAAGCATTCGTAATGCCATATGTATCTTAATACAATATTTACCTCGCACACATAATTCACACCCTCACATATTTACACATACACACATAACATCTCAATCCCAAACATTAATACAAAAAAGTTGTATGGAATCCTGAACTGTATTTTGAAAATACCTACTTAAGCGCTATAATGTAGTAACACTAGTAAAAAAAAAACTTACTTTGTCTCTCTCCAACTACTTATTAGTCCTTTTTGTAAACTTGTCTGGATGTCCTTCATACAGGTCATTTTATTGGCGTAGTAGGGACAACAGCATGACCAATTAACTACATTTTGTTAGAACATGTTTTAAATGTCCCTAATTTGTAAGTTTTTTGTAAACTTTTTATGAAATAAATGATTATTAATATTATAGATCATATCTTCTGCGTCAGGCTTGTAAGGAAACAACGCTAAATTCAGATAATTTCTTACTATAAGTGTCGAGGGAGCGAACATATATTGTTTTAACTTATAACAGAGAAATCTCAAACATCTTTTTATAACTTAATGATAAAAATAGAAGAATACTTTTTCTCATAAAAAGTTTAATTCTCATAAGGTACTTACTTAGTACTAATTTGAATTAATATTACGTACTAATTTAATATTACTTTAATTAAGTTCTCGACGCATAAACTCATAAGGTTTGTTAAACTCACGCTCACGCATTTCAAATAATGTTGAATATTCAGTAAAAAAACAATTCAAACGAGTTCTACAAACTTATTTAATAATCGTACAAACTTATTCTAACAAAAGTAAGGCGCGATAAAAACAACAAATCTAAACAGTTAAATTTGGAATACCCACTACAAACACAGAGAAACGAATTATAAGGGCTCCGAAAATTTGTACCAAACCTTTCCATAGCCCTTATTGAATTACAAAAGGCATTCAAACTGAATTAATTTATTCAAACGAAAATGTTTTGAATTTAATACTCACCTACGTCGGCCCAGAGGTTGATAATTAAAGTTTGAGAATGTTTTCCGCAGAGAAAGGGTTAACCTCGTGTTGATTCGCCCTTTGACTAAATAAGCGGAAAGTTTTAACTTAAAGAAACGGTATGGCTTACATAATGTAGAGTTTCACTTTTGACTTTTTTAACTATTAAATATAGGCTTGTTGTTCATCAGCCATTTTCAATGTCCCCACTGCTGGGGCACAGGCCTTCCTTATGGGTGGATAAGGAGGACGGGCCATAACCCACCACGCGGGCCCAATGCGGATTGGTGGGTGTTAACGACTGCAAATGCAGCCGGGACCAACGGCTTAACGTGCCTTCCGAAGCACGGAGGAGCTCGAGATAATAAATTTTTGGTCACCCATCCCATGACCGATCCTTGCGAATGTTGCTTAACCTCCGCAATCGCTTGGCCAGGCGCTAAACCACAGCGCCACCGAGCTCCTATTAGCTTATATTATACTAAAAAAAAACTGAAATAAAAAATCAGTCAGACTAAGTAACAGCAGTCAAAGTTAAACATATACGATAAAGAATATAAATTTTTGAAGCGTTAAAAAAGAACCTTAAAATTCAAGACACTAAACACAGCAGACGCTTGTAGTAACACAGTACAGATATTAGTAGTCTAACAAATATATTCTAATAGGTATTTCAATAAATCTTGTTTACGGATACAAACGCGTTATCCGGTGACCGCGGCCCCTGTAAAAGGTGCCGAAACGTCTCGATATTTAAAACCAAACTTAATTTAAAAAGGTGAAGTCATTTCATTTGTGTTGTTTAAAGTCATTTGTGTGCAATAAAAAAATGCGCTTGTATTATTTTAAGTGTTTTATTTCAGACTATAAACATTGGATCACAAAATTTTGTCTCTAAGGGAGCGTTCACAGTATTCTCTCTCTACGCGTGATATTAATCATTCGTGCACAGTTTTCGTGCCTTTCGTAAACAGACGCACTCGCGTCATGGCCCATAAATGAGTAACCCTAGCACGAACTTCTACGCGCGTAAAAGTACTTGATAGAGTATTTCTGTACCTGAACCAGAACCTTTTATTTTATTTTATTTTTATTTTTAAAAAGGACACCAACAGCGCATGCATTACCACAATAAAAAAAAATACATAGTTGAGTAGGTACATGTTCTGATGCATACACCTTTACAGGTGACACGACATTAGCATTAAAATCTATTTTAAATGAAATCAATATTAAAATACATTCCTCAAGTCAAATTACATTAAAAAATACATTAAAAATTAACACAATAAAAAGCTAGCAATACCTACATAGTTATAATAATCAATTAATTGTCTAAAAACTAAAAGTGAATTTATACATTAAAAACATTATGGTAAAAAATTAATTAAATTATTGAACAAGATTAATAAAATAAAATAATCAATAAAAGTAAAATAAATAATTAAAAAAAATGTGTACAGAAAGAGAATTTATTATTACAAATGCACAAACTTAACACTCGACGTGGCGGTCTGTCGACTGGTAAAAAGATTGCATAAGTTTGTTACGAAACAGTCGAAATGAGTCGTGAAATATGTCAATGTTATCAATGGTTTTAACCGCACTAGCGTAACAATCAGTCATTCTTGCAATAGGGGCATGCGAACCTAGATTGGTACGTGATGGCGGACCTCGAAGGAGCTTCACTATTGGATGGCGGGGCACTTTATAGGGAACAGATAGCGATAAATGCTCAAGCAGGTCACAGCAACCAGTTTGACCGTTTACTATTTTATGAAGAAGAAGCAAATCATGCACGGTTCGTCGAATCTTCAAAGAAGTTATCTGGAAGAATCCTAGCCTTTGATCGTAAGGACACCAATGGGACACACCTCGGGAGATGAAAGCAAGATGCCTTGTGAATGACCGTTGAATAGTCTCAAGTCTCTGCGAGTGCATCGAGTAGGATGGGTTCCATACCGAACTAGCATATTCTAGGTGACTGCGAACAAGTGAATTGTAGAGTAAAATCTTAGTTCGAACATGAAAGCCCTTCGCACTCCGTTTGAGAAAACCTAGCATTCGTGCCGACTTCGCAACGATATTGTCAATGTGAGTTACATAACCTTCTGTATAAGTCTTGTAATTTGTTAACGACAATTATTTATAATGCACGTAGTATTAAAACCGCACTCAGCACTTTCGTTTAGCTCTGACATAATTAATAAAAGACGCAAAGATATAGTATGCACTGAAAGAGTTTCTATTAATTATGCTTTTACAAGAAAATTCTATTTATTCCTGGGCCCGCTGCTGTACAATAGATTAAATCGTATAGCAAACATCTACCCGCTCAATTGTAGAAATTGTAAGATCAACTTAAAGAATATCCTACAAAACATGTCCTATGAAGATACAGAGAAACTATTGGTTGTATTAAAATAGTAAATTGCATTTTTATTTAAGTAAGTTTTAATCAAAGAATAATTTGTAATGTATGTGTACCTACTTTAACTTAAATTTTTATTGTGTAGAAAAAAAAATATTTGCTTAACTAATAAGTTAGTGATTAACTAATTTTTGTGATATTATTAGCTCAAATCGCCTGTAACACAGGATTTCCTAGTTCAGGCAAATGTTATAAATATTGTTCATTATGTAAACAAAAACAAAAACATTGTATCTGCACCAATGGAAAATAAATAATTATTCTATTTTATTTATTATCTATTGAAAAAATAATTTCGCTTTTCAGCGGCAGATGGCACTGTACAAATTTCCCATACGAAATTTCTCTATCGAATATTTAACGACTTTTTATGGCTGTTTGTGCTACGGGTACCTACTGGACACATTTTTACCTACGCACGTAGTTTCTTCGTTTTTAGACTGTTTTTTAAAGATTTTTTTATAAGGCATCAAGGTCATTCACTTTCATTTCAAAAACACCCCCGGATTCTCAGGACTTAAATGGAAATGCCTACGTCTGTTTGGATAGAATAATGGAATTTTGAGCTAGCATAATTAATTATCATTTCAGATATTTTGAGTCACGACAATTTGGAAGTGATCTTTTTCTAAAAAAATATTTATTCCATATTTTTAGTCAAACTAAAGATATAATTATTAAATTTTTCATTAATTTCTTTATAAATTCATTATAACTAAATTAATAAATAATTATTCATAAAATATAAATTATTTATTATAATATTTTTATAAGATTATTTTTTAACTAAAACCCTATACACATACAGATTTATTCAAGAATTTAAGATAGTTAAAACAGTGGCGTCATACATTATGATGTAAAACTCGACTATTATTTACACTAACGTACTTAATCGTTTCTGAAGTCACAGGGGATAATCTAATGGCCTAAACTTCTCACTAAATTATGGAAGTCATAGTCTATTAAGTACGATGTATTAATAGAGAGAACAAAGCGTATGGATATAATATAATCCCACCAAAAACATTTTCATGTATAATGTTACCAAGACTTCCATATGGCTCGCACTTTCAAAAAGTTATCAGACCTCATGCAGAGCCAAGCTTCTAACTCTACGCGCCCTAACTCTACAAGTCCTAACTTCAAAAACTCTACACCCTAGTCAAAATATGTGGCACTACAGTGCCCCCAGATATTTAATAATTTATGAATGTATGGGAAATGTATGAAATGTATGAAAAAGAAAATTGTAGTGGATATATTTGGTTTATAGTTAAGGTCCTACCGGCTTTGACGAATCAATGGAAGATATCGATAGTTTGTGAAGTAAATGTTTTTATATTTATGTGTATTACACTTGTGTTC
Source organism: Agriphila straminella (assembly GCA_950108535.1). Classification (NCBI taxonomy): domain Eukaryota; kingdom Metazoa; phylum Arthropoda; class Insecta; order Lepidoptera; family Crambidae; genus Agriphila; species Agriphila straminella. The sequence continues at coordinate 2,113,692 of OX467306.1, read as the reverse complement.
TTTTTACACGACTGTCTAAAAAAGGAGTGGGTATTGTTTTCAGGATTAATGTATGAATTCGAGTTTCTTTATTCCACCATAACTAATGGAATGCCAGAAATTATTTGGATATTATGGGGTCTAGGAGTAAGTATTCTGGGTACCTATGGGGTACATGGTTAGAATCTTTACCTGAAATTATGGGTATCAAACCCAGGGAGAATGACTGATAATGACACTTGTTTTTTTTTGTTCGTTTTTTGACAGGGCCGTTGCGTTTTCTACATCATTGGTTTTTATGCTATTTTTACTTTATTTTTTCCAACAAAGGCTCAAAACTAGTTACCAAAGTGATGAACATACCTTTACTAAGCATTGAATAAGACAACCACGAGATTTAATTTGATTTACTAGGCTTGAAATTTCTGTCCGTGACACACCATTAAAGTCGCATATAGTTCAGATCGAGTTATGTTTCACACATTCTTGTGGAAATTGCTTCCACATCGTTTCTAGGGCCATTATTCAAATTGCACGTCTCTTCGCTCACTTGGAAGTAAGTATTCTGAGAAAATTTGCCGTTTCGAGACTGAAATCACAGGGATAATTGTTGCGGTATCTAACTGTTCGCTTAAACTCTGTTCGCATAAATTTATTTAAGTACTGAGGTTTAAAACCGAGCAAAGGAGGAAGGGCCAATGAAAATCATTGTCCAAAAAAGCGGTAACTCCACTGCAGGAACTGTCCACTTTAGAATGATCTCCGCAACCACATAATACTTTACCTTGTTTATTACAATTAGTCCATTCAAACTGTTTAAGTAATACCTACCTATAAAACATGTTTTTATTGTTTACAATATCCACAATTTGACATTTTGAGTAAAACGATAAACATTCTTTTGTATAGGATTATAGGATACAGACATTTAATTTATAATGTGTTTGCCAATAAAAACTACGTCCACAGATTTTTATTACAACCTTTGATTTTATTATGAGTCAACTAATTTCCAAGTACCAGCTTCATTACATTTGTGCTCCTTTGCAATTCAAAGAAATAAGACAGGTTTCGACATCGTAAGGCGTGAAATAACTACACAGAGAGATGCGGCGGCGATACTTACGTGTATTTCCTTTGCCGACCGTCTAAACCGTGCAAAGGAAATACACGTAAGTGTCGCCGCCGTATCTGCGCCTTATCTCCGCCGCATCTCTTCTGTGTATTTCACGCCTAAAGAGGATGGGCCATATCCCACCAGCCCACCATACAGGCCCAATGCGGATTGGTAGGTGTAAACGACTGCAAATGCAGCCGGGTCCAACGGCATAACGTGCCTTCCGAAGCACGTGGGAACTCGAAATAGTGATTTTTTCGTCGCCCATGACCGACCCTTGCGAAAGTTGCTTATAACCTCCGCAACCACAGGGCCAGGCGCTGAACCACCCCGCCGCCACAGAGTTCCTCTAGAAGACAGGTTAACATGGTTTTAAAAAGGTTATCTTATCATAAAAGGTTACGATAGTTACAATACGTAAAAACAAATGGAAAGTATAGTCCTAGGTATATAGGCAGTATAACAGTCAAACATTATTATGGCTTTACAAAAGCCATAAAAATGTTGTCTTTCATGATCCGAATACAACTTCATTTCATGTACTAAACCAATCCTTGGAAAAAATCAAACATTATATTATATCAAAGGCGGCATATCAATGACATTTCGAGTAAAACGATAAAACACTTTTATTTGAATTTTTTATTGATTTCTTTATAGGACAATGCCTTATTGGTATGAATATTTCAGTATCACGTAACTAGTTTTAACTGCCGCAATAGGTCAGCCTGTGTTGCTATGCCACAAGCGTATACTGAATGCGGTGTGAAACAAGGAGTTTCATAATGAATTTCAACTGGATACGGATATCCTAGACATCGCGTCGGATGCCACAGTCAGCGTCGTAGTGGCAAAACCTTGCGATGTCACGACTTAGTGCGAAGGCTTTCTTCGTAATTCACTATTAGAGGTCACTGCTGACTAGGGGCCTACCCGCAACTACTATTCTTGACGGGGTAAGTATTTACATTGGTGATTAAAGCCGCACAACTTTCGCCGCACGGCGAAAATCGATCGTGTAAATGGCAATTCCATAGAAATAGAATGTCAAAGAACAACAATGTCAATCAACAGGTGAAAGAAATTGTAATTGCTCTTTTGCTAGGCGGGACGCTAGGGGCTCTAACTGTAAAAAATGTTGGCACATTGTCACTTGATTCTTTGTCTCTTTTTTTCATCGACCGTGTCCGTATAATGTTAACTTCTCTTTTCCACGCTTTGTCTTCTTGAGCGCAGCGAAAATTTCTCCAAGTCTATGGGCAATTCGGTCTAGGCCGCAGGTGAATGAACAAAATTATCTGATCCGGTAATATACTATATCTATGGATCCGGTGGCCAAAACTGGAACAACGTTATTATTGCTACCTAGGTTACGCCATCGACTACATAGATGACAGCGACGCCATCACCTGCGATTCAATTTTGGAAGCGACTTGCTAGGTGACTAAAGTCGACCGCCACAGGTGACTAAAATCGACCCATATAAATAGCCCATTAGTTTCGGGCAATATTTCGGGTGTTTCCTGTTCATCCGTAGAACCGAATGTTATGGATTGTGACAGATTTAAATAAGTATTTTTATTTTTTTATTTTATGCATTCACAATGCTATTTTTATATAATACCTATACTAGAAAAAAGTTGAATTCCGAGCTGCTATGGGTGAGTTGATTTTTAGGGTTCCGTACCAAAATGGTAAAAAGGAACCCTTATGGTGTGACTAAGTCTGTCTGTCTGTCTGTCACAGCTGGATATCTCGACAACTACTAATGTTATCAACTTGAAATTTAGAATAGTTGAAGATGACGTTTTCCCAACTATTTTGCAAATAAGAAAGAAATAAAAAAAAAATTTTTTTACAACAGGGACTGAAAAGGGTCTTAAAAATTTTAAGTGGGGCGACTAGGGCATGTGGGATATCATATGAATATGAAAGAGCGCTGTTTGCACATTTTAAATCATGTTTTTTTTTAGGCCGCATAGTTTTCGACTTATGACGAAAAAAGTAAAAAAAAATACCGTTCCCCCCCTTATCTCCGAAGTTTGCAAAGAGAAAAATCTGAAATAATTCAATGTGATAGTAGTTTATGTAAAGATTACAGGAAAAATAAAACGATGTCTCAATATAACACACTTTTTTAGAAATTCAAAAAACAAACAAAAAATTTATTAGTTCCTCTACCAGTCAACAGATGGCCCTGACCCAAGAAAATTCATATAGTTCCACTAACGGTCAAGAGATGGCGCTGGACTAAGAAAAAAAAAAATAGTTCCACTATCGGCCAAGAGATGGTGCTGACCGAATACTGCAATAATAATTTTATTATTCTACAGCAGGCTCTGCAGTGTATTTATTATGATGGTACGGAAACCCTCGGTGCGCGAGTCTGACTCGCTCTTTACCGGTTTTTTTTCTAGTAGCATTTTGAGTGCATAAAATCTAAAAATATAATACTTATCAAATCTGTCACAATTCATAACATTCGGCTCTACGGATGAACAGGAAAGCCCAAAACTAAAGAATAGTGTAATCGCGAGTATTAGACCCCCTACTATCTCATTAGTGACTCTGTAGTATTTGGCCAGTGAATTGGGCTGGACTGGAATCCCATGCGTGCGGGTTCGAGTCCCGTCTGAGATGCTATGGGTGAGTCGATTTTTTCCAGTATATTATTCAGATTAATTAAGAGTGGTTTCTATAGCAACATTGTACCATTGTCTTTCGTTTCCTAACTTAGTCCATCCGTCCGGAAGTAATCGAGAATAAAGTTTAGGCTTAACGCCCACGAGCGATTAATCGCTGAGCGACTTTTTGTCGCCGAGAATAATACATAATGCAGTTCAATACGTAAACCCCCACGAAAGACTATTTGTAGATGCGTTAATCGCGGCGTTTTTTTGTCGCTGGCGAAGTAAAACCTTTGACGTGTCATTTCGAGAGTGATTATAACCGCGATTATCACAGCTACAAAAAAAATGTTTAAAAAACAAAAAAACCGACTTCAAAAAACCTGCCTCTAAAAAAAGTAAGAAATAATATACAAATCATTAGATACGCATTATCATTGTTATAATAAAACACGTCTATTAAAGTCGGGTGGGGCTGGAGTACATCTTCCTTTTTTTATTCTAAAAGCCCCACCCGACTTCAATTGACGTGTTTTATTATAACAATGATAATGCGTATCTAATGATTTGTATATTATTTCTTACTTTTTTAGAGGCAGGTTTTTTGAAGTCGGTTTTTTTGTTTTTTAAACAATTTTTTATTTTTTTATTTTTAGTGTAAGTACCTTCTGTATTAGGTAGTGTAGGTTTTTTAGAGGTATTAAATTTTAAAGCTTTTTTGTTTTCAGCTTTTTTGAAGTCGGTTTTTTGTTTTTAAAACATTTTTATTTTTTTATTTTTAGTGTTAGTAAGTACCTTCTGTATTTGGAAGACTTTAGTTTATTTATATTATCTTATCCAGTAAGTATATTATCTAGGTAGATAAAAAAAACATGGGTAGACCCAAAGTTATTATTTTTTTAATTTAACTTTTTTGTGTAAGTATAGTATATTTAGCGACGATATTATCTAAGTTACAATAGTCTTATGTCAATAGCTCATCCCCTTTTACAAAATACTGGTTTTCCCGACGCAGGGGCGTTAGTTCTTGAGGAGTTCTCCTGGTACTTCACTATCAGCTCCACTTCACCATATGCATTATGACGAACAACATAAATAGCCTAGCAACCGTATTAAAGTAATCGTATCGCACCAGTGAGATACTTAGTTTAGTACCTATTGAATAGTTCCGGTGATCATCTATGGTCTTCATCATCAGTTCCACTTCACCAAAATGGTACTTTTCGAAAGCAAATGCACGAGTTACTTAAGAAAATACCAAAATCGCTATAGGTGGCACACCTATAGCGATTTTTTTTTAATTTCATTTGGATTATGCAGGTCTTTGAAATAAGTTATGCGCACTCAGTAGTTAGAGTTTGCGGGCAAAACCTAACTACTGAGTTTTTTGACCAATCAGAGATCACTATCGAACTAGCGCGAAACTGGGGAGTTAGAGTTTGCGCGCAAAACCTAACTACTGAGTTTTTTGACCAATCAGAGATCACTATCGAACTAGCGCGAAACTGGGGAGTTAGAGTTTGCGCGCAAAACCTAACTACTGAGTTTTTTGACCAATCAGAGATCACTATCGAACTAGCGCGAAACTGGGGAGTTAGAGTTTGCGCGCAAAACCTAACTACTGAGTTTCTTGACCAATCAGAGATCACCATCAAAACTCGAGAGTTAGATTTTGTTTATATGCGGGCGGGAGCCGTAAGTCCGAAATGTTGAGAACGTACGTCCCGAAACTACGGACGATAGGTTGGGAGTGGGCCTCCGAAACCGTCTTGAATTTTATGACACTTGGACAGTAAAATGTGAGAGTTATAACTAGCGACTCTACTCCTTTTGTTTAAACTTTAATGAGAAAGCTCTTTGAAGCATTTTAACGTATAAAATGTAATTGAACTTTTTTTGTAGTAGTCTTAGAAATAAAATAAAAAATGGTGGAAGGGTAGGAAAAGAATTGGCGTTTGCTGTCGACTTTTGACTTTGACTATCATGTTTAATAAAGTTTAAGATTTTCTTTGATAGGAAATCACATCTTACCTACTTTTGTGTTAGAAGTTCAAATGTTATATAGTTAATTATATTTGATAGTCAAGAAAAACAGGACCCCAATACGTTTAAAAATAGAAAGAATGTCAAGAGTTTATGAGTTTAGGTGCTGATTTATATAATCAGCTCTTAAACTCATACATTTTATTTTTATTTTTTAAATAGGTAATTAATTATTTATGAGTCATCCAATCTATTGCATTGGCGGCGCTAGGTAGCTTATGAACATAAGGCGCGACTGTTGCGCTGCTAAGTCACCAGTGTGAAAGCGCTCTTACCCGGTACTATGTTTCATTAAACCCCAAATGTTCACTAAAGGACAGCTGATTGCACACCAGCCGACGATCAAAGGAAGCCTCCTACATTATAATGCTAGTTATTCGAAATCCGTATTTACATGTGAAAACTTTGTTATTTACACAGTACCGAATCGTTGATAATTCTCTATGCTTGTCTTATGGGCTGGCAAATATTTACTGAGTGCGGTGAATGTATCAAGTTGGATGTAGGATTATAGAAGTTACAAAGATGCGGCGGGAATGTGGGGCCATTGAAGAGATTTTGGTTTATGAGCCAAATTTTAGTCATGTGTAAACCTACAACACGTTTAATAGTGAATGCCTTTAGTCAAAGCATGTAATTAGTAAATAACTGATTAATTTAGCATTAGTCTTCTTGTCAAAACTTGTTTTGTTACAACAAATTACGTGAAAAAATGATATTATTAAACAAACATGTTAACAACTTTATAAACAGAATAAAATTACAATGAATACTTTATGAAATTGAAATAAATCGTTTCTACAAATTCTCATATAAAATTGCTGAAACGGTTTGGGCTGTCAGCTGGACAGCGAGTACGAAGAAGGTTGTCAAAATAATATTCGAATTTCCAAGCATATGTTTGAGAAATAATTATTTTACGGTTTGTTCATAAAAATAATTAAGGCGTGATAAAATTTGAACAACGGTCTACACCGGATGTGTTCTGGAAAATCAACAAACCCTTTGTAGGTTTGTGGTCGACTCTTTGAAGATTATACCCAGCATTCTGTGTTTTCAGAAGCCACTTTTCCTTTACAAATATTATCGAGGTTCTTGTCCAATGTTTGCATGAGAATTGGATAAACTTTGTTTAACTCTTTATTTCAGTCTTTAAAAGAAGGTGTTCCGCAAAATTTCTAGCAAGATCTTTCTCTTAGAGATAAGTCCACCTTTGCTCACAGTTATCATTATGACCTATGTAACAATAAGTGCAATAAATTATCCCCCTTACTAATAAAGATTGTATACCAGATGTATAGTTACACAATGGTTAATCTCTGTCAAACTATTTGAGTTTGACATTGAAAAGAAAGTGACAAAACACTGTGTAACTATACATCTGCTATTCAATTTTTATTAGTAAGGGGGTGTATGTATAAGTCATGAACAAAGGTTCGTATATTACCTTTTTATAATAGAAAAGATTCACTTTCTATATACTTGTGAAGCTAATACTTGTTGCTATAAATAGCCCATCGAATAATTCTTACTGGCAATACAATATAAATACAGAAAACGCTTTATTTTCGCTGTCAAGAGTTACCCTTTGAATTCAATTTGTGAGCTTGTTCGTGATATTTCCATTCACAATGAAATATTAGGATCGCTTATTGTTACATTTAGATTAATTTTTGTTTTTCCTGTGACGACGGATTTGTTTAATAAAATAATAAATAATTTCACGTCACGAGAAAAAACTGTTACCTTAGATAAATCTAACTCAATTCTGTTTTTATAGTAGGACCCGCCTAATCACGTAAAAACAGCTGATTGGATTATGATGAAATTAAAATAAAAAATACTTTTTTTTCCTGGTTAAAGGATCCATAAGGAATTTCTCGAATGTCCACGCGGACGAAGTCGCGGGCGGAAGTTATAATGTAATATAACACTTAGTTCTGGTTTTGGCCAGAGCAGGTGCCTAATCACGCTAATTTTCAACGATAAAACCAAAGCTAAATCGTTACCGTTTCAGTTTCGTTTACAGAAAAATACTCACTTTAGTTTTGTTAAAATTGTTGAATACTCTGCCTAAGGAGTCTAGGATTACAATCTGGGACAATTTAAGTGAAAATTATGAAGCTAAACCAAAGATTTTTATGTAAATACTTATAACCAAAATGACAACGCAACGTTTTTGGTTTTATCGTTCAGAATTACCGCGATTGAGCTCGGTCATATAACCGCACGATATAACCTGTAGTCCACGCGGAAGAAGCTGCGGGCGGAAGGCTAGTGTAGAAAAAATAGGTTTTCCAAGTGAGGTAAAAACTAGGGCGTTTGAAAGGCTCATAATGGAACCCACTTTGGTTCGAAGCCAGATTCCAGGGATGCAAAACCGATAATTGCTCTGTGAATGGTTAATCACAGGATTCCTGAAGTTAATTCTTTAGTAGTGAAGTTTTGCTACTTTGAACCTCCATCGATCGTGAGACCTACTATGGTAATAGTAGCTAAATAGTACGATTATAAAGATAGTTTGATATAAATAGAGAGAAAAATTATTTAGGTTGGTAGGTAATATCACCCCGCCTAGCATGACCGATTTATATCGCGTGATATAGCATTTTATCGACACTGAACTGTCATATTCCTTTGTCTTTTTGACAGTTAAACGTGATAAAACGCTATATCACGCGATATAAATCAGTCATGCTAGGCAGGCTGCTTAATATATTTTCTGACACACTAGTTATGTTTTATTTGTCATTAAAAAGAAAAGAGACAAAATAATCATCATTAGGTAACTAATTCTTTAATTTAATTTCTAAGACTTTTCCTTTTCTAAAAAAACGATCGCGTCATTTGTTTGATACCATGCATAGCAAAACTTTTCATAGAACACGGAAATCCATGGTGAATCACAGTGAACTTCTGCGTGCTATTCTATCCGCCACTGGTAGAGCATAAAAAGATAGATGCAAGTATAACAGGATCCACCCAGATCAATGGTGGATCACAGTGAACTTCAGCGTGCTGTTCGATCCACTGGTTGAGCATAAAAGACGGGATGTAAGTATCACAGGATCCATCCACGCCAATTGTGGATCACAGTGTGGACAGAGGTTAAACATGATTTAAGTAAAATCTAATTAAATACACAGTTCTGCGTATGTGGTTGCATGAACATACAGCATTGAAAAAGGAATTTTTTTTTGCTTTTTATACATTTCACGCAGTTTCTTAGTTATTTAAAAAATATTATTAACACAAAATCAAAATATTATCCTGCTCAAATTAACAGATTATAGAAGTAATAAATACTTATTAACTACCGCACGTTAAATAACCTGGCTTTAAATGCTTATCATAAATTTTGTTTATCATCGTTAATGGTCTCAGGTTTAAGTAAAACTTATGTTGTTTAATATTTACAATGATCCAAGGTATAAGTTAAACTTATGAAATTATTTGATATTGTAAGTGAGTTGAAAGTTTAACCTTTAAACAGTACCTAAAACTGTTATTTTTTATCTCGTCTATGGATTAGTCCATGGATTCTTTTATACAAAAAGAACAGAATTTTTTTTTTTTTTATTAGACACATAACAGAATACAGTCATGAAAGCAAATGATTACAATAGTACAATGTCCAAGTACTAGACTGAACTCCAACAACATACATCCTTTAATAAACATAGATACTTAAAATACTTAGGTAATTAATTAGAGTTAACTAAACTCCAATAATATAGTACTTAATGAGCATAAATCGTTATTGTTTCGTATCAGTGTAACAAAAATATGTAGTAGGATCAATATTAACATTAAACAAACTACAGTACAATAGTTAGAGACAATATTACTAAATGTGCAGCATAAAATTTAAAGCAAATTTATAATTTATCTTCAATAAAGAAAACAAACGCAAAAATAAAATAATGTTAACATACAACGTGTTACAAAAATCCCTAAAGCCGCACACGGCAAACATGGTAGATAGGGTGCAATGCAAACAACCCCAAAAAATTATATACCCTAAAAACTGAAACAAAACTGAACTGAACTGAAAAAAAAAACATTCAACCCTAGACCTAAATTGTGTTTTGCTTTTGCTCATTAATGGAAATGATTATTGAAAACAGTATAGTCTATTTGCGTTTAGGGTTGTCACTTTTCAGTTTTCCACACAAATAAAAAAAAACAATATACCGGGTGTAACAAGACCCTCGACGAAGCCGAGATCTACGTATTCTGCCCACCATCAGGACCATTTCTGTTCAAAATTATTGCTGGGAAACTATTTTAATTTTTGGTGTTAAAAAAGGATTGCATACATTAAAACGCAATGTTACGCGTACAAAAGACCGCGCCTGCGAGTGAATGCTACACAGCTGCGTGCGGCCGTATTGAAAGGCAACGTTTATGTGCATGCTCATGAAATACATTGAGTGATGACGTTTTGAAGCCATTGTTTTTTTACGAAATACATAAAGTTTTGATAATGTTTCTGAAGACAAAAATTAGGAAATAACGAATAAAGTAAGATTTCATAAAAAAAAAGAAAAAAAAAAGACTTTTACCTTCAATAACTTCGTAGCTATTGGTTTTCCAGGTATAGTCCAAAAGACAAAAATGATCCTGATAATGGGCGGAATGCGTGGACTTCGGCTTCGTTGAGGGTCTTGTTACACCTGTTATTACGGGTTATTACAGAACAGAACAGTTAATATAAAATACCCTGTATACCTTTATTTCATTGTTTGCTCTAAATTAAAAAGCCATTGTTTTGTGATAAGACGACATAATTGATGTAAAACAAGGACTCAGTTATTAGTCGACAGCCAAATCAAGCGTTGCGAATTTGATGACCGCCCTGGGGAAATCATTTTGTAAGGATAAAAAGTACAGTCAGCGGCAAGTAAAATTGTGCACGTTTATCGCAAAACATGTCTTACTGTGAACAGTTAAGGCGCTCGTTTTAAAATTTTATTTCTGATCGGATTCTAAGCTTGTTTTAAATCAGGAAGATATACCTACCTTGTGACTAGCGAAGAAAAGATACTAATAGCTGAAATAAGTTCGCTTTGGTACCTAATAAGGTTAAGCAGATATTCGTTTTTTTTTCATTCCACGTAGGTACAATAATTACAAAATAAAGGTAGAACATTTAATAAAGTGGAATTAAAAACTAATTAAATTATTTAACACACAATTATCATGTTCACTATTATTTTTAGTCCTCACTAACTGTACTGGGGTGCAGGCATTCATTATGGGTGGATAAGGAGGGCCATAACCCACCGGGCGGGCCCAATGCGGAATGGTGGGTATTAACGACTGCAAATTCCAGGACGCTAGCAGCTTAACATGCCTTCTTAAGAACGGCGGTGCTCGAGATACTAATATTTTTGTCACCCATCGAATTACCAGCCCTAGCGAAAGTTGCTTAACTCCAAAACCGTAGTCCGATCCGAATCCACTATGCCACTTTGCCATCGAATTCCTTGAGATAATTTATATATAAGTACAAAAGGGTATTGATATACCGGGTGTAACAAGACCCTCAATGAAGCCGAGGTTCTGCCCATCATCAGGACCATTTCTGTTTAAAATTATTGCTGGGCAACGATTTTAATTTTTGGTGTTTTTAAGCATTGCATACATTACCACGCAATGTAACACGTACAAAAGACCGCGCCTGCGAGTGAATGCTACACAGTTGCGTGCAACCGAGTTGAAAGGCAACTTTTAAGTGCGTGCTCATGAAATACATTAAGTGATGACGTTTTGAATCCATTGTTTTTTACGAAATACATAAAACTTTGATAATGTTTCTGTATACAAAAATTAGGAAATAACGAATAAAATAAGATTTCATAAAAAAATAAAAATAAAAAATGACTTTGACCTTCAATAACTTCGCAGCTATTATTGGTTTCCCAGGTATAGTCTAGAAGACAAAAATGATCCTGTTGATAGATGGAATACGTGGACTTCGGCTTCGTTGAGTGTCTTGTTACACCCGTTATAGATCGATAGTTTCATGGATTTGTGGAGATTAAAGCTTTTTTTTTAGCAGCTAAAACTCAACCGCGAAAGTACTCAGCAGTCTCAGATTCCAATACACAGTCTCTGTTTAAACAAGCGAACATCGTAGTGTTGAGCAAAATTGCTCCCGATAAATAAACCTGGTCATCAATTCTCGCCTACAGTTGTAATGAAATTTTGCGATTTGTTGCCCTCATAAACAAAATCCTTCTTTATAGGGGGTGATTGCAGACTTTACAGGGTTTCTCTACGAAATCCCCTTTACGGGGCATCTCCGCATGTATCCTTTATAGTGTCGGAACAACAGTTTAGAGTTTAATAAAGTTAAAATTTGAAAGCATTTCAGATCACTTTCTTGGTTTAGATTTGTAAAGCGATTAATATTGTTTTCGCTTGAGGTTTTACCAGCGCACATGAGAGCTTTACTCATTATCTATGACTCCGTATTTAGTTATTTATAGCGGAATTCCCTTTTACCGGCTCTGGAATACGTAATAATATCACATTAATATTTACTGCTCCGAAACAAAAGGGGTAGGTATTTATTTAAATCTCTCAAATATATTAGATTAGCGTGTTGTTGACTTGAAATGAGAGAGAGAGAGATGAGCACATTATGGTATTGCTATTTCGTTAAGCTAATTAATAGTGCGTGACTCTCAATCATTAGTAAAATCTACTACAAACTTTCTAAATAAACTATTTGAAGGACATGAATCAATCATTTGAATATTCGTTTTCCGAATTCGTGCTATTCCTCCATTAAATAACCACCGATTAACTTATAACAACAAAATTTGTACCTTGATCTTTGATTAGCTCTTTTATCTTAACCTCGATCTAAAACACCTAATTTTTACAAGCCCATAAACAAGTTTTATTACTAACCACATTTTCTCTTTGTTTCAGAAAGCATCGATAAATCTGGAGAGGATCCGGTGGTCGCAGCTTTAAGGCCATACGGAGCACCAGACGATGATGACGGGTCTTCCAGCAGCAACACGGATGTTTTCCAAAAGTTTTTCGGGAACTTTACTAAAATCAACTCCCAGAGTCCCGATCCCACCAGAGATGATGTGTCTCTTATAGACCACTTCTTAAACGTAGAACATAGTTATAATAATGATACTCAAAAGTTGACAATGGATGATATTGTCAACACAGAGATAAAGGACTTTACTAATGAAACGTTAAGTGAAAATGAAAATGTTACTATTACAAGACCAAGTGTTTATGAAGATGTAGTTACAAAATTCCTAAGGTTGATAGAAACCCAACATTTGTTAGGTGAAAATTGTACAGCTGGAACACATCTTAATTTAGGAGAGGGTGTTGTAGATAGATACGCACAAGAAAGATTTAGGATAGAAGCGGATGTAGCAGTGAATAGAGCAAATATGCTTACTAGACTATGGAAATACGCAGGGCCGTCAGTTATGCATAACGAGTATTTATTACATGCAAGCGTTTTCTCTATGGTGGAGTTTGATGACGATATATTCGGCGCAGGGAATTGCTACGACCAGTACCAATATAAGGATTATCAGCTTTTTTGCCCGTTCGCGTACAGATTGCCAGAAGGACCAATATTGGCAAAGGATCTGGCTGTCGAATACAAATATTTGAGCAACACTTCTGAGTGGTTCTACATAGCTCGCAAGAACGCGGAACGTGTTATCCGAAATCACAATCAATTTAGACGAGGTGAGTAATATACGACTGGCTGTAATTATATTGTGCCTAAGGGTTTCAGTTCACATAATGGAATATTACCTACAAAATTATCTCGGCAACAGGTTGAATTACTTATCTATTTGATAAAAAAAGTTTTTTTTTGTTAATGATTGTTTTGATATATTATTTTTTGAATTTTGTAAAGACAGTCTGTCTATTTTTAGTAACGCCTTACATCGTTTTAAATAGTTGATCATGTAGCAGACTTAGATTACTTGTACCTAACTGATAAGTTAACTCAACATAAAAACTAGTTAAATTGAATCTACAATTTTCATAACTAATTAATTAAATATGAATTATTAAACGATTCAATACCTTTATATATAGGAAGGAGAATTAACTTCTTTTAGGTTAAATCTTTATACATATAATATGTGATTGCTTTTGTTTGAGATCGGGGGATCCTGCTGACGCGATAGAGAGTATCGAGATCAAGTTCGAATCGAGTAAACGTCAAAACGGTACTATGGAAAGCATGGAAACCATTTTTAACCGACTTCCAAAAAAGGAGGAGGTTCTATGTTCGTCTGTATATTTGTTTTTTTCGAAGACAGAAAAATTGTTTAAAAAAAACAAAAAACCGACCTCTAAAAAGCAAGAAATAATATTCGTAATAATAAAAATACGTCTATTGAAGTCGGGTGGGGCTTTTAGAATAAAAAAAAGGAATTTGTACTCCAGCCCCACCCGACTTCAATAGACGTATTTTTATTATTACGAATATTATTTCTTGCTTTTTAGAGGTCGGTTTTTTGTTTTTTCAATGTATTAAAATAACAGATTTTTTACTTTTACTCGATCCTAATGTGAAGTCGATCCCGTCAATTCTCGTTGAGAGAGTAGGGGGGCAGAACAATGTGTAACAGAGAAAATGTTATGTTGTACATCACTTGAAGCCACGACACTGACATTGTAACAACTCTGATTAACCCTTCTCGAGCCTACAAGGAGGTTACGGTTAAGTTGTTTGTAATTAATGCGTTAATCCTCACACGAGAACAAAGCGTACGAACTCTACACCCATGTCTGTTGCTTCGGGTTGAGAATGCTAATTCGTGTTAGAGGGTTGTTCATTTTATTCTTTACTGACACCATCCTTTGTTTGTTTTTCAAGTACAATATTTACATTTTTCCTTTCGTCACGCACTTTGGACATTTAAAATGTTTTTATTTTATCTCTTATCTAGCTTTCGATGAAGGACATCGTTAACTAACTCACGAAATTCTCTTCCATAAAACAGTTTTTAGATACGCACTAGTAAAGGATACAGATGCAGTTTATTGTTCCAAAGCAATAGAACGCCGAAAACCTTTCAAAGGAATTAAAAAAGGGCGTGGGTCCACAGTATTTTATGTGAATACGGGTGAATCAATTGGAGCATCGAATAGAATCATGTTTATTTGTTTCCGGATAAAACACGGGTGATGAATGATACAAATGAAAACGGATAGAAAATAGGGTTCCATATTGAAAGATTGACAGTTAATATGAGTTTATACAACCATTATCGATTCCACACAAGTCATACTAACTAATTAGTAGAAATAAACCAGCTCGAGAATTCTACATTATTGGCGTGTTCAACATTCTTGTTAAATTTGCAATATTTCAAATTCCAACCAATCGCCGGTATAATCTGAAACACTTAGCCGATATGGCGTGAGAAATTAATACGCCCATCGGAACTCAGAACTCCCCATCAATATAAGCTACGAACGGAACTGCTTCAGGAGATAATTGGAAGAAAATTACCCGAGCATCGGGTAATGTATGGTCGGTCGGAAACTTTATTAATGGCAAACCGTTGAGAACATGGTTGTTTTCCGGAAAAGTTATAGCATATCTTTTGTCATTGGACGATATCAGGGTTCGTAGGTTCAGGAGTTTAATAGGTGAACTAATGGGGTGTATTGAACATATTTGTTCAATATAAAGGGTGTAACAAGACAGTCAACGAAGCCGAAGTCCACGCATTCCGCCCATCATCAGGATCACCCTTGTCTTTTAGACTATACCTGGGAAAGCAATAGCTACGAAGTCAAAGTCAAAAAAAATTTTTCATTTTTTTTTATGAAATCTTACTTTATTCGTTATTTCTTAATTTTCGTCTACAGAAACATTATAAAAATTTTATGTATTTCGTAACAAATAATGGCTTCAAAACGTCATCACTCAATGTATTTCATGAGCACGCACATAAACGTTGCCTTTCAACTCGGCCGCAAGCAGCTGTGTAGCATACACTTGCAGGCGCGGTCTGTTGTATGCGTTACATTGCGTGGTAATGTATGCAATGCTTTTTTAACACCAAAAATTAAAATCGTTTCCCAGCAATAATTTTGAACAGAAATGGTCCTGATGATAGGCAGAATACGTAGACCTCGGCTTCGTTGAGAGTCTTATTACACCCGGTATAATACACCCCATTAGTTAGAAAAAAATTGTATTTTTTAATGGCGTGTTACCCTACTAAAGATATGGTTTATAATTATGAATAACAATGATTTCTTTATTTTTGCTAACATTTGATATCTTTATTCAATTATTGTAAACTAGCATAAAACAAGTTTTAATCTTGCCTGATTTTAAGAAGCATACAGATTAACTACGAGTATTTTGTAGAATAGGATTCTAAGCTTTGCTTGTCTATAAAATCAAATAAAAAAAATTGAGTTTGAAAGAGGTTCAATTAATTTATACCAGTTTATTTTACCCTCTTTATTTATTTACAATATGATATTAATTCATTGCTTTATAATTTACACCTTAGTATCTACAAAGAAGAACTTACGAAAAATACAATGACTTGTGAAGTAACAACTCACCCGTAGCACTCGATCCCAACTCTAGTGCAGTGGGTCGAACCGGAAACGGAACGGAAACCGGAAACATTCTTTAATGGATTTCAGACACACCTTAGTTCTAAAAATCCACTTTGTAAAAATCCTGAATCAAGGATTAAAGTGGACATAAAAGTGCAAAAAGATCCATCAATAGATCTTTACAGTGGATTTTAATGGATCTAGGGGTAGCAGCTCAGACTGCTACGGGTGAGTCGATTTGTTTCTAGTATTTTTTCTATTAAATTAGTGCTCTTAATATAAAAATAGCATTGTGAATGCCTAAAATCTAAGTTCAATTATATTTTTATTGTGAACTTATACATAACAAAGAAGGTATTCTCTTTTTGTAGCTATTAGGGTATGTCATAGGAATGTCACGCATGTATCGTAAGTGAACCATAAGTACCTACTTATGAAAAAATATGAAATACTTGAGTTATTTCCGTAGCTTGACTACCTATTGAGAGGATTTTTTTCCTATTCCGTTAAGAAGTAGGTACTTACTACTGAAGAAGAAATATTTTAACTTATATATCATGAACCTCTGCACTGTACCCGAAACGTCAGAATATAATAAAATACCATTAAAATTTCATAACTCCAAATTAAATAGGCTTTTCTTAGTATTTCATTTTAAAAACAAAAGGAGACTTCAACCACAGAAACTAGAAAATTGTTTATTTAATTTAATTTATTTATATTCAGGCATCGATGACCCATAGATATATACCTTAAAAACTAAACATATATAATTTATATAACAATGTTGTTAGTAGATGTTATATAACAATGTTGTTTATGGTACAGACACCAGCACATAGGCTTGTACAAAACTGTAAATTGGCTAAATGATTTTAAACTATAACGTATAAGAAGAGCCGTGAAAACCTGATATTTATATCACTAAATTACATTAATCATATATTTTATAAAGAAAATAACCCCATATTAATATTATTGGACAATATGGATAGGTAGTAATAAAGCGATGCAGTATGAAAGATGATATAATAGTGACATTGATGGAAAGATTGATCTTCGGTGGTTTGGGCATGAGAAGAAAACTAATGAACACAAGGTGACATCACAAATTAATAGTGATTGCTGCGATTGTGAGGCTGAGGATTGAGTTTAGTACAAACTTACTGTTCTGTATCAATCGCTTGGAATACAGAAATGCTAAGAAAATATTGTTTTTATTTTCTTTAATTTTTTTATTGTTTTGAAGTTTTTAGTTTAAGTTTATTAAGTAACTTAGCTTGGGTTCCAAAGGACACAACCCGGTCTTTTTCTTATTTTTTTAAGTAAACTGAAGAGCTAGGTGGTGCCGTGGTTTAGCACCCTGCGATTGCGGACGTTAAGCAACTTTCCCAAAGGTCGGACATGGGATGGGTGACCAAGATTTTTTATCTGGAGTTCCTCCGTGCTTCAGAAGGCACGTTAAGCAGTTGGTCCCGGTTGCATTTATTTCTTTATTTATACATTTGCACTACATGCGACTTAACTACTAGATCTAACTAATTATCGCAATTATCGCATGCGCCTTGACAGGCATAGCAATGTGGAAGAGAGGGGCAGACATTTAAATATTCCTATCATTAAAATATTCGTTAACAGAATAATAACATTTAGTTAGTAACAGTTGTTTTAATGAATTAATGAACTTATTGATTTTTGGTTCGACTTTTAGATTTTCTGGTAATTTATTATAAATTTTTATTGACATCGGGTAAGGACCCGAACTATGTAAAGTTAAATTAGATGTAGTTTGCACAAGATTATTTTTATATCGCGGGACTATAGTTTTAATATAAAGATTTGGATGTTTCCTAATAAACTTGCAAATTTCCAAAATGTATAAGCAAGGTAATGTTAAAATTTTTAAATTTTTTAAATGTGGTTTGCAGCTATCGGTTTGTCATTTACAGTCGTTAACATCCACCTGGATTAGTTGCTTTGGTGCTTTGGGCCTGCGTGGTGGGTTATGGCCCGTTCTTCTTATCCACCAATAAGGAAGGCCTGTCCCCCAGCAGTAGGGACATTAAAAATGGCTGGTGTTAAATTGTTATGTGTTTGTGACTAATAAAAAACAATTACACCTACAGGTTACAACACCTACACACACAACGACACTGCGCACACGCAGAGAGAGCCCGACGAGATACTGTCAGTATCGTACGAAGACGGCAAATGGTCGAAGCCGTACTATGACTGCGGAGGCGGCAACATCTGGATGCTGACTTATACTGTTCCGTTTTTTGGGTACAATAATGGGACGTATTTTTTCAAGTAAGTTTTTTTTTGTATTTTGTGGTGCTACACAATATCAAGCGTATACTAGATGGTACATACGTAGAACTAAAAAAACACTTTTTATTTATGTTTTAACTCTTGTATGTAAAACTAAAACATTAAAACTTTTCTTTTAACAACTCTAAGTGCAACGGGCTCAAACACCCAATGCTTACCCAATGCCATATATGCGTTCCATTTAGTTAGCATAGGCCGGCAATAACAGAGATTGGGCCGGAGATATGTCGGGAAATTGATTACCCGCCCGCCGTCACTATTGTGAAGATAGCAGCCGTTCTACGCGATATTGGTTTGGTGCTTAGATAGAACGGTAGGTACTATGTTCCACTACTCATGATTGAAAATGTTCCACTATGTTCCAGTGTTCATGATCTTACCTTGTTTTGCCATCTCGTACCTTAAAAAAACGATAGCTCAGAATAATATAATTATCTTCTGAAACTGTTCGATGTTTTAGAGTTAAATATAAATAAAACACATTAAATAACAGCTTTAAGTGCAACAGGCTCAAATACCCAATGCTTTAAACTCGTTTCATTCAGATGTCATAGGCCGGCAATAAGAGAGATTGGGCAAGAAATATAACTGGAAATGTATTACCCGCCCGCCGACACCATTGTGAAGATAGCAGCCGTTCTACGCGATATTGGTTTGGTGCTTAAATATATGGAACAGAGCTGAAGACATTCAAGTGTTAATCGGAGACGCTTAGTGTTATACGCTATTTATAACTTATTAAATGGGAGGGTAAAATGGGTTAGGTAGAGTTAAAATAGGCAGACTCTTTAAAATTTATACATATATAAGAATTTACTGAAATTTAATTAATTCTGTGATCGTATATTTCATTGATAATGGCTGTTCTAATAATGGTAAAGGCGAAAATTTCAATACATTATTATCCTGCTTTTTAAATTATGCACTGTAATCCCACAAATTTGTGTCGATATTTAACTATTATTAATTATGTTATTTCGCAGAGTATCTTTTCTTATACTACGTAAAATATCCGGCCCCCCTAGCATGACCACTGAAATACGACATGATTATAACGATTTATAACGTTTAAACTCGTATCAAAAACAATGGATTTTATCAGTTGACTGTCGATAATACGCTATATCACGCGATATACAGGATAGGAAAAAAGACGGTAGTTGGAGGGACAGTAGTACTTATTGATGATGGAAACTGCATTAAAATATGTTTGATAAATTGCTTGTCTGAGCCAGGAATGCGAAAAAATAATATCCTGTATTTTTATGATACTAATCCATAGGGTCAATAATAAGGATTATTTCTTTTCAATATCTTAAATTAAAGGCAGACTGAAGAAAAAAAAAAGTTTACCTGTTTGATTCACGGCTGAGACAAGCGATTTTTCGCTTTTTTGTGTTTTGGTGGCCATGCTTGGGGGCATAACTAGTAGACCATATTTAGCGATAGTGCTCTTCAGAAGCAGCGTAAACCAAGCAAATGCTTAAACAAAGCTACTATACTCTACTACAGTAGTTAGTTAAGGGTTTATCGTGTGTCTCATATACGTGAAATTCGGAGTGCTAGAAGCTGTTATGTTAGCACGAACATAAACCGACCGTACACAAAGCAAATGGATATTTAATACATCCACCCGATAATCGTGCGAAACGGCTTTGTCGTGGTTCACGCTTTCATACGGTCGACGACAAAAGACGTTTTCAGATGACAGCACATGCTGCTTGCTTAATATAGAAATTGATAAATTGCTTACCTGTGGATAAAGTTTACTATTAACTATTAAGTTGGTGAGATTAGAATTTGGCTCGCACGTAAATATTTTGTTCGGAAAATGTTCTTTGTGATAGATAATATTAACATTGTTTTATTGGAAATATTGATTGTGTTGTGTTGTTTTCATAATAAAATCTATCAAGTCGTGTGTAGGTTTTGTCTCATATTTTATACATTCGGCTTCCGCCCGTAAACACCCCGTGAACTCATCCGCGTGGAATTCTTTCAAAATAACTTTACAGGGTGGTACAAAACAACCTGCAATGCCGTATATGGTAGATAGGGACTATCAAACTAGACAACTTTTACTATGGGGCCAACTCTGAAATCACGAAAAAAAATCAGAACAAAATTAATAACGAAAATATCAGAATGTATGAAATAGCTGATTTTTTTCGCGTTTTCAGAGTTGCTCCTTAAGCAAAAGTTGTTCAGTTTGATGGTCCTTGTCTATCATATTCGGCATTGCGAGTTGTTTTGAAACACCCTGTATACATACATTATAGGGTATAAAAATCAAATTGCATCTTTTTCTATAGAACATAAATGCAATAAAGTTATGATATATTTCAGTTATTTTAATGTAAAAATTATATTTGGTAAGGTCTCGACTATTTTCGGTAGACGTATTGAATTTGTATTCTATTTTAAGTAAACGTACACGAACACGGGTAATTAGAAGCGATCAAATAATTACGTATAGCGACTAATAATTAATAGTACATTATTATTTATAATGTATCCAGTTTCCGGTAATTAATCATATTAAAATAATTAATCGAGACCGCAGACTGAATCCCAAAATTATCAATTTGTTTAACGGTTCATTTAATTTTTAATCCATTTTATAATATTATCTTATTATCTTAGTCTCAAAATATGTTGTCATACCAAATTGTTGCTATTAGTTGCACCACTATACCACTAACCTATGTAGGACTATTTGATTTTGAATGAATGCCGTATACAGGGTGGAAAAAAAGACGGTAGTGTTGGAGGGAAAGTGCCCTAAATGTTAATGATGGCGAATTTTACTAAAAAGCCACATTCCTTTATTTTTTTAAATAAGTAATTGTTTGCTATAAATACTTTAATTACTTACTTGATTCTTGATTCTATCCTAAATTAAAGGCAGACCTAAGAAATATTAAAAATGGTACTTTAGTTAATCCTCTTTAATTTTTTGAAACCTCTGAATGCTGTTTTACTTATTTAAGTAAATAACGGAATGTTTCCTTTCAGTTAAATTTGCCACCTTCAATATTTATGCTTACCGCTGACGGGCGCTATTTTGTAGCTGCGATAAGCGCGGCGTTAATCGCGGCGATATCGCTGCGATAAACGCGGCGATAATCGCGGCGACAATCACGGCGCTTTTTAGTCGCTGACGTAGGTTAACCCTAAAAGGCACCCGGTAATAATATTATAGAACAATCACTTTTATTATTGCTAAGCTCTATAAAATAAAGTTTATGATTTATTTATGTCAGTAATTATATACTTTTCACAAATGAAGCAAACAATGTATACGATTCAAATGTCTTCAGTACCCTTAGCACGAACAGCTATCGAGAAAAAAAACGCACGTAAAATTACTCGATAGACAATTCTCTATGGAAAATTTCATTTCGCTTATCGGCGATAGATGGCGTTGTACAAATTTCCAATACAAAATGTATCTATCGAATGATTATTTTTTTGATAGCTGTTCGTGCTAAGGGTACAGATCCTTTTATCGTCAAAATAGTGTGAAGAACAAAAATTCTGCATTTACTTTATATGCGCAAATTCAAGAATTATATAAATTGGTAAGCATATCATGTAATAATAATTCTCTTACTTTTTATTGCAAACTCTACCATTACAAAAATAATAATGTCAGCCAGCGAAAAAAATTGTGGTGTCTTTTAGGGTTAAAGCCGCTTGTCACTCTTGTCAGTGTCATTTCGTGGGCGATTAGTCGCCGAGCTATGTGTGAGCTACTTTTTGTAGCTCGTGGGCGTTTACGTATTGAACTCCATATGTTCTATTCTGGGCTACAAAAAATCGCTCGGCGATTAAGCGCCCGTGAGCGGTGGCGCTTATGGTGATTTTCCTCTGTCTAGCACCTTTTTTTCCCACCCTGCATTTAGGTATTCTTTGCCTGTATGTAAAATTGAATGAATACTTAAACTACTACTCTACTAAGTAAACTCGAGTTTTGTTAAATATTTTAAGTAAAACATTAACCTTTTGGAATATGCATAGTAGCCTATTCTATGGAATACTATTTCGATAGCAATTTGATTCAGCTAATATTACTTAAGTACCGAAAAATACCATCGTGATATCATCAGATTACATTATGTAGTTATTTAGCTCTTACATATTTTTATGATAAGATTTTAATTTAAGTTCGCCATTATTTTCAAATTCCAAATAAAATAGCTTATGCAGTAATTTCTGGGTGTCTTAGTAAGATTTCCTTCCCAATTATGCAAATCCATAGCAGTGCCATAAATACTGGTCTGGGTTACATAACCGCCCAGCTTAAGGCGGTCGGACACAGCCGATCTTTTGGCTTGGTCTGACTAATAGACAGTTAGCGTTTTGCGAAGACTCAAAATTAGAAATCACTTTATTCAGTCTAGACAGATTACAAACACTTATGAAAGTAAAAAAATTAAGACGCCAGTTCGTCTATACTCTTTAAGCGAGAAAAAGATTGAAATGATGATTTTGAACATGTGTAATGTGTTTTTTTTATTTATTTATTCAACAAAACTTAGTACTACCATTACAGATTTAAAAAAAATCCAAGGTGATAATACCAGCAACTTCATAACTTATGTAGGTACCTATTTATTTCTTTTTGTAACAAATAATAAACAATGCAGTCCTTGTGAATTCACCCAGAGTACATCCAAACAAATCTACTTCTTTAGCTACTTCATTAATAATCTTTGTGGCGCGAGTGAGTGTAATATTTTATTTACAGTTAGGAATGAAATATCTGATGCGTATTGGACATAAAATGAAATAAAAATAATAATAAACAATTCATTATCAGCAATGAGGATTATTAGCGTGCTCCAAAATCAAAAGTAAAGTAAGTAAAGGGAAATGAAGGTTGTAATATATAATAATACTTAGTTACAATTATTATTCCTATTCATAAGGTGCGAAAGACTACGAAGAAATCTTAGAACGATAATAATAACTACGATTCTAAATCTTAGGACCTTTCTAGTAATTTAATGTACAAAATTTAATTTGTAAACAGTCCCTAATACACAATTTAATACTCAGAAAACAGACAAGAAAGACATCCTAAACAATTTGAAAGATGTTCCAAATAATCGGATTAACCGAAAGCCAAACATTCACGTAGGTACACAAACAAAAACTTCTACATTAAAACTCTTCCTCGAATTTGCATAAAGTTTGCATATCAGGAAAACTCGCAGATTCTTCCGTACAAATACCACTTTTCTATCAACATCTATTGAAAAAGTGAAAGATACAATCCACAAATCGATATTAAATTCTATTTACTCAACTAGGAACTAATTAATTATTATTCTGGCCCATTCCTACTCATCATCATCATATCAGCCGCACGACACCCACTGCTGGGTATAGGCCTCCCCTAAGAATCTCCACGACGATCGGTCCTGCGCTGCCCGCTCCAGCGGCTTCCGGCGACCTTCACCAGATCGTCGGTCCACCTTGTCGGGGGCCTACCCACGGAGCGCCGTCCGGTGCGCGGTCGCCATTCCAGAACCTTTCCGCCCCAACGGCCATCGGTTCTTCTCGCTGTGTCCAGCCCATTGCCATTCATTCTACTAGTACTATTTAAATGTGAAAGTTTGGATGTTTTATTTGAATGTTTGTTATCACTCAAAACCTGCTGAACGGATTTGGATGGGCATGCATAGTTTATAGCCTGAATTAAAACATAGGATACTTTTTATAAAGGTTCTTTAGAGATTTTCCGAATGTCCACGCGGACGACGTCGCGGGCGGAATGTAGTATTCAATAAAAATACCAAAAATAGCCATCCATTGTAGAACAAGCATTAGTAAAATTATGAAAATCACGTTTTCTATAAATGTGTCACTGGAACTGGGTGCTTTGACATTTAAAATGGCGCAAATATTCATAATCTACTTTCATCCAAAACAATGACAAGAAGAAATACAGACCGAATAATTTTAAATAATAAAAATAATCCGCTCTCTTTCACTCAGGCTTGCACCACTAACGATTACCCCCTCCAGCTCCGCCATGCAAATTAGCTCATCAGCATACTTGTTGAATAAATTCACTTATCACCACATATTTGTCAGGCACGCCACTTTTTGCCGACGAAAACAAATTCTTTCTTGTCGTTCGTATTTTGAATTTGTCAAAGGGTTTTAATTCGCGCAGGGCTGGAATCTCTCGGTTGTAAATCAGTAGGGAAATATTGCTTTAGGTAAATGAAAAAGATAAACCCGATGCAGGGCAAATGTTTCGTGAGCGAACGTGTAAAAAGGGAGGCATAAAATGTAGGTTGGACGTTTTGAAATCGCTTCAAATGGGAAACGAAGTATGTTATGTGACTGAATTTAGATGGGGATATTTATATACGGTTTTTGGGGAGGAAAATCTGCAAGTGAACGCTTGGTTGATCTAGGATTTGAATGACACTGATGTATTTAAAGTATAAAAAGCTTTAATTTATTCATCACCTTTGGACAGGTAAAAAAATAAGATACTTACAACTTTTTTTTAGTTCAAAATTGTGTTAACAGTGCAGTATTGTATTTGTAAGACGAAATAATCCCTCAAGCCTCGGAAAATGAGAAAGAAAAGGTTTTCTATTGTTGTACGGCCCAATTGGGCGTTAAAAATTAACTTTAAAAAGTTTTTCAGAAAAACAGATAAATAATAAAAAAATTGACTGTAAATTTCAATTAATATCATTGGTAAATTTTCTTTTCATTATTTGGCCAACTAAATTATCCCTTAGAGATATAGTTAGTATCATTTGTTTCTACAAATAGCTCCATTATTTGGGTCGTCGAAGCATAATCGTTAACGGTGAAATGTTGTATTTAATGGTCTCCTATAATAATTAACCTTTACCCAAATGTGTGGGCCCACTTAAAGCATATTTGTACGCGCCCACTTACAATTTATTTTGTACAAAAAGTTTATACAAATAGATGGTTTTCTATTTATAAACTAGATCATGATTGGGTAATATACCATCAAAATAGCTGAAAAATTAAAATGAAAAAATAATTTTATTAACATAAATCAATGTTTTTTAAAGTGAGAAAGAAATGAGGCTGTGGAAAAGTGCGGAGTCGGATAGTTTAGTGTAGTTTTATCCTAATGATACCTACTATTAAGAAATTTTAACGATTCTGACCGCATATAATATCTCAAAACCACATCTCAAAACAACGGTGTTTGATGCCAATATTTATTTTTTAAAAGCCGCAAACTCTAAATACTATGAACCTGTAAAATCGAGAAGAGTGATTTAAAACTATTTATTTCTGGGTATAAAGCGATGGTTTTTATTTCGGGTATAATTTTCGATATCGTCAAATAAATGCACGTTTAATGACCTAATTAACTAATTCCGACTAGTGACCTAATTAACTACTGTCACCAAAATACTAGATCTGTCGCCAAAATCAAATCAACAAAAAAATAAAAAGTTGGTAGAGGAATTATATCGATGGCGCTGTAATCAATACCGCCTTAGGCTCCATACGAATTCATTCTTTATCGTACTGACGATGAAGTGATCGGAGCGCAGACTGACATCGCGCGTGTAGAGTTGTAGACCCACTACAGCCTACAGTTTTTCTCCGTTTTTCTTCCGAAAAAAAATTGTTGGGAAATTCTCGATCCAAGTCGGCGAAATTTTTTTTAACAAATTTTGGAAAATCTCAAAAAGTTACCGACCGTTAATTTAATAGAAAAATACTAGAAAAAATCGACTGGCCCGTAGCTGCCCAGGCGGGATTCGAACCCGCACCCTTGAGATTCCGGCCTAATGCACTGACCAATTATTATGCTACCGAGTCGCTAGTGGGAGTGGCGAAATTTTCTAGTACTTACTTTTTACGTTTTTCGCTGTAAGCCAGCGTTATCTCATTAGTAAAGAATTACACTTTACACCTTACAGATGCCAGACAATCGATTAAGATGAAATAGCTATAATATTATCATAACTTTATTTATACTGTGGAATATTAAGTTTATGAATATTATTGAATTTTTAGATTTTAGACATTCACAATGCTATTTTTATATTAAGATAATTAGCTTAATAGAAACAAATCTCTATTCCCACTAGCGACTCTGTAGCATTATTGGTCAGTGCATTGGGCCGGAACTTGGGATTCCGGCCCAAGCCCCGGTGCGGGTTCGAAGCCCGTCTGAGCAGCTACGGGTGACTCAATTTTCTATTAATATAAAAATAGCATTGTGGATGCCTCTCTCTCTCTTAATCGTTCCCTCATAGGTAACTGAGGATCGTTATCACCGGCTGCTTTTACGATTTGCCTAAATTTTGTTCAATTCAATTCAATTCATTTATTTGTCAAATCACAGGTAATTTATGGTGGTACAAAATAATATGTGCAACTGTAATTGGCCTCTAGGGCATACAAATTTTAGATAGCATGCATTTAAATAAAAACAAATTACAAATTTTATGGATAACGGATGTCGTCATTATGTATCGATTCATTATCAACAATTTAAATATTCATCCAATTCAATTAATATGTCGTAATTATTCTTTAATGTCAAGTCAATACAATTACAAATTTAATGATTCTCAATAATTCAATTATTATTCATGTCATTGGTACTTAATCCTTATTATACTAAATTATATACTAGAAAAAATACGACTCGCACCAGATCAATACTCAGACGGGAATCGAACCCGCGACCTTTGGATATCCGGTCCAATGCTCTGACCGCTGAGCTACCGAGTCACTAGTGACATCGCCGAATTTCTTCTAGTATATCCTACTCTTACGCTGCAAGCCAGCGTTATTTCACCAATGTGAGGAATTACCTCGACATTCAATTGAAATATCTTTCCAGATATTTGGCAATCGATTAAGATGAAATAGCTATATAATTTTTAAATTTGAGATTTTTGCATATTAAAAAAAAAATTGTATTGTATAAAAATAGCATTGTGAATGCAAAAATCTCAAATTTAAAAATTAATCCTTATTGTCAAAAAACTCTTTAAGTGTGTAAAAAGTCTTGTCTATTAGGTAGTCAAATAATTTATTTTTTAAAGTTATAAAGTCATTACATATTCTAATATTTGAGGGTAACTTATTGAATATTTTTGAGGACATCATTAAAATACTATTACCAAGAAGGGTCGTCCTACAGTCGGATCTAACACGCAAATAGTTACAGCGTCTCGCACTTGTAACACTGGGGAAAAGATCAGGGTTCTGTTTTATGTATAGGGTAATTTGATATATATATATATTGAAACAAAAGTCATAATCTTCAGTTTTTTAAAAAAAGGCCTACAACTGTCAGTTTTTTTTTAAGTTACATATTGCTCTTATACATCTCTTTTGTGCTATAAATATTCTTCCTACCTTTACAGCATTCCCCCAAAATATAATACCATAACGTAATTTTGGCACTACATATCCATGATAGGCGGCAATTACTGCTTTCTGATTTACCACTCTTTTTAACATTCGTAATGCATAATTTTGTGAATTGCTAAAATCTAAAAATTCAATAAGTTACCGACCGATTTTGGGAATTCATATTGCACTTTAAAGCCCTCCGGTAGACGCACATTTTGACATAATAAAAAAAAAATGCTTTATTGACCAATTTGTGACAGATGTTGAAATAATACCAACTTAGGACTAGGTAACAGACTATCTTAATATTATAAGCATCTGCTGCCAAACTAGGCAAAAACCTGTATTTCAGCATTCAGCGCCATAACCCTCCACAGACATAGCAATTTAAACTAGTCAAAAGCAAGTCTTAAAAAATGAGCACAATATACTTTGATCAAAGACAATATAAAATAAAATAAAACAATCAAAAAAGTGAAAGCATCTACAAACTATGCATGTGTGTGTGACCATATAGACCATCCATGTACAGTTTCATATATCTGCGAAACTACAGGCAAATGTCATAATTTCATAAATCTAGTCACTATACTAGATTACGAAAACAAAAACATTTTCAATGTTAAAATCTTAAACGCACAGAATACCACCATCTAGAGTAGGGAGGAACAGTAGTCACACCAATCAATAGTTTAATAAACCTTGAAATTATCAAAATTAAACCGCAACTCGAAGATATCCGGGTCCACTAGGTACCTATTGTGGTCCGGGTATTTGCATAATCTCTGCGTGGTATATCAAAGATGGGACAAGAAGGTCGGGCTGTTACAGCCGATTTACCAGAAGCACAGATTATGTATGTCTTCTAGTCAGAAGTGCCGCCCTGTGTCGTGGCACAAATTATTTACTGAAAATGTTTTGATTAAAGTTTTTTTTATATTTGCTGAGTTAGTAGATATGTCACCGTTAAAGTGCGGAAATCAGTGAATCTGCAGATTAACTAGTTAATCTTTATGTTAGGTTAAGTTAGTATTGCGACTATTTGTGACCAAAACGCGCGAGCCGAGCGAGCGGGGCGAGCGTGCCGCGGAAGCGGTCGGCGAAGCGCCAGAAACAAAGTTTTTGTAAAATAAACTTTCAATATAGGTCTTTTACTTAAATTTCCTGAAGCCTTGGCTATTTCACTCACTGTATTCCACACTTTAACGGTGTCGCATCCGTTCGCGAATGCGAAAAAATTCGCACTTTAACTGGTTAATCTACAGATTAACGGATTCCGTACTTTAATAGTAACAGATAATATCGATTTGTAAACTATTTTCATAAAGTTTGAAAAAACATGTTCTTAATCTTTTTAAACTTGAAAATTTTTAAAAGTCAATAATCTCTAGCGACGCAACTAATGTCGATTCTGTAAAATTCGATCAACAACTCGCATCGCACTTTGCAGTGCATTCTCACTCGCATTGACCAACTTTTTATTTGACACTTTGATTCCAGTTGTAATTTTGAATTAACAATCGAGATAGAATATCAATCAAAAAACTAACAGCGGATTCATATTTAAAGTCGCGTATTTATTTTGTTGCGCTAGGAAATCCTTCAGGTACTCCCACACAGCAGTTATATAACGTAATATAACATTGTGTAACACGATAACATTCTATAACAGTGTTTAACATTTTGCTACAACATGTGAGAAGAAAGTTAGAGAATGTTGCATAAGATTTGTTATACTCGTATAACATTGTATAACTGCTGTGTGCACCTTAAAAGTGCTCCCAGCTGCCTGCCTATTGAATTTATCCTGACATGGCCCGAGATTTTCTGTACGAAATGTCTATTTGTGCGTGCACAAAAAGTCGTGATCTGTCCTGAGCGGCTTTTCGCCTATTTTATATTTTCTGCCCGAAGGCTCTATCGTATTACCCAAGAAGATTGTGACTGTATGTCTTTTAGTTTCTCTGGTCCGTTTTACGGCGTATTGTCCTCGTAAACCGGGCAAATATCCGCTTTATGTTGACGAGTTGAGCATAAAATATTTAAATATTACCTGCTCATATGGGATTTATGCCTACCATTATTATAGAATGCAATTACTTTTATTATAATAATGATTTTTATTCATCAAACTTTGACCATTTACTTTGGTTAAAATGAACCTAGATAGGATATGAGTTTTGAATATCCTATTTCCTATTACATTTACGTACATAATTAATTCGGCTAAGAATCAATAATTATGCATCTTTTCAAGTCATATTTATTTATATAAAATATATTTTTTTTTATTTGTTTTTCAGCCGGATAAATCTTTATTTTTACCACGTTTTTTTACACTTTTCCTTACTTCCCTAAAAATTTTGACCCATATCTTTTTATTCGTAGAGGCACCAGCGGCATCGACATTGACCTGAGGCGGGTAGACATCGACCAGTGTCCGCTGACCCCAGGCTCAACTCAGCTCAACATATTCGCTGCCACCGACAAGTGTAAGAAGAAGACCACTCAAGTAAGTCTATATTCAGGCTTAGAGAAAGGAAGTACCTAAGTCAGCATTGTAAAAAAAGCAACCGCAATCAGTCGCAGTTGACAAAAATCGTATGCAAAGTCAAAACAATCATAATAATATAATTTCAATAATAAGTCTATGCCTAAGCACTATTATTTGGACGAACTGAGTGGTGCAGTGATCAACATGCCACGCAAGAGGTCCCATGTTCGAATTCCATCCGGGTAGAAATTGAAATGATAAATTTTAATTTCTGTGACGGGTCTGGGTGTGTTACTATGTAAAATAAGTATACTTACCTGTATAAAAACTATATACTTAACTAGTATAATTATCAGTTATCTAGCACCCATATTACAAGCTTTGCTTAATTTTAGGCTACGTGGCGCTGTGTGAAATTGTTCAAGCATTTAGTCCAAGCATTTAGCATTTATATTACTTTTTTATTCAGTAAAGATATCTACTCTATAGATCAATAATGCGTTCCAACTTTCAAAATAATAAGATGACTTCGCGAACCTCTCAAAAAGCGCCGAGCCACTCCAATTAATTGAGTAACACCAATATCCATAAAAACAATATGCCAAAAGCAAATGATTTGTTGGCCGACTAGCTAGAGACAAGAGACAATTTATTCCCTCTGTCGGCCGTGCCATGGCATCAAAATGTTTCCCTTAGAAATCTTTCAATGCTTCTACACTAAATACTGGAGGCCTACTGTTGACAGGCAATCGTTCGTAGTTTCGGGTTTCGAACGAAATATTCTTTAAACTTCGATCTAAAGCTTTGTCCACACTTGTATCATTTTGGCGTATCAGATCACCGTATCTTTGTCACACATCGTCTCTTTGATACAGTATTACTCCAACGTACCACCAACCAAACTAGCGATGTATGCTAAAGATACGGTGATCTGATACGCCAAAATGATACAAGTGTGGACAAAGCTTAAGACGGTTCTCACACTGGTATTTTA
Organism: Agriphila straminella; assembly: GCA_950108535.1. NCBI lineage: Eukaryota > Metazoa > Arthropoda > Insecta > Lepidoptera > Crambidae > Agriphila > Agriphila straminella. The sequence goes on along the minus strand of OX467306.1, from coordinate 2,082,124 downwards.
CGTTGTATGCAAGTAAGTACATCAATTAGTATAGAAAACCGCCTCGTCCAACACACTGAGGCGGCGCCGCGGCACGGGTGCGCGCACCGCCAAGCACCGCCGGGGTGCATCGAGTGGTTTGCGCCAGCAGACGCGGAAACCGCGTGGTACAACACACTGAGCTCCATAGTACCGTGACGGTTTTTGTACGTAAGTGCGGGGCCGTCGGTCGTACAACGCTGACCGGCGCAGAGGCGCTGACAAAACCGCCAGAATAGGCGGATACGCTGCGCCGTCGCCGCGCGAGAAAACCGCCGAACCGCGCCTCGCGACGGCGCGCGGAGGCAGTGTGAGAATCGTCTAAAGCCTTTTACCATCGATAGCTTTCGGATGGATGGGCTCAGTTAGTTAACCTAAAACAATTTACGTAGGATATGTAATGTTGCTAATAGAAACCACTATTTTTAAATCTCCGTCCATATTGGACGTCGAGAGTAGTAAACGCCCGAAACTAAAGAAAAGTGCAGTTGGGAGTAGCCCCCTGGTACGGTACTCCATTTTGTCATAGTTCTGACGTAATAGATTACTTATATTGTTCAGTTTGATAGTCTCTATCTACCATTTTCTGGTTCAGCTATTAATTCTGTTTTGTGTAACTAGGAAAAATTGTGACTATGCCCTAAGAACTTTAAACATCTGCAACTAAATCCTAATCAAACAGCAATTTAAGCCCAACAAAATATTTATTCCGAAGATTAATTTACAGGTAACTAAATGTTTTTGGTTAACACAATGGAGGCGGTAAATAACAAATCCTTTTGATGGATAAAGATAAATTTAATTTCCCTTTTTGGAGGGAATACAGCGATGAACAAAAAAGGTTATACATTAAAAAGTGACAGATTGGCAGATCAGGTTGAAAGGACGAAAATAGAGGAATTGGTGTTGCCAGGTAGAGCGCGGCACAGATTAGTATCGCGCCCGAACATCTTCCGGCCTCGTTGAAAGGTACTTTCAACCCTTTAGCAGTTCCGCAGCAGGGAGTGGACAAAGTCGAACCAGGGATCTTCGTTCGCAGCCTCTTATGGTGTCGACGTCTGCAACTCGTGACACGCCATCCGGTCCCGGGAACAATCGTGCAACTCGCCCGAGCCGCCAACATAGAGGACGAACATTATCCTCCTGTAGTAGGACTAAATCGCCGACGTTTAATTTATCCAGGTTAGCCTTCCACTTCGTTCTCTGCTGCAACTCGCAGATGTATTCTCTCTGCCATCTTTGCCAGAAATGTTGTCTTATTTTCTCAAGACGAGCGTATCGATTCAGCCGGCTCTCGTTGCATTCTTCTAGTGCCGGTGATGGTAGTGAAGTTAATGGTCTTCCGATCAAAAAATGTCCAGGAGATAGGGTTTGGAAATCATTAGGACTACAGGATAAAGGGCACAGTGGCCGACTATTCAAAATAGATTCTACTTGTGCAAATAATGTGGATAGCTCTTCAAATGTGACATGACTATTTCCTATAACGCGCCTGACATGGTGTTTGGCTGACTTTACGCCTGCCTCCCATATGCCCCCAAAGTGAGGAGAGTACGCGGGAATGAATTTGAACTGTATGCCCTGCTGACTTGCAAAATCAGTCAAGGGATCAATGTTAGTTTTCAAAAATGAGCCTACGTCTTTAGCTGCAGCGACAAAATTGCGGCCATTGTCGCACAATATCTCCACCGGCTTTCCTCTCCGTGACACAAATCTCTTTAGAGTCATGACAAACGCATCCTTTGACAGATCGCTAACCGCTTCCAAATGTACGCACTTATAGCGTAAACAAACAAATAAACATAAATAGGATTTGACTAAGCGACTACCCCGTCCCTTCTTATTTACCGTGTAAAATGGTCCAGCGAAATCCAACCCAACGGACAGGAACGGGAAGTCTGGACTTGTTCTATTAGCTGGCAAATCGCCCATTTTTGGCGCTAAGGTTTTGCCACTAACACGCCTACAGCGCACACAACGATTGACAGTGGTCCTAGCTAAATGCCTGCCATTAATCGGCCAAATCTTTTCTCTTACTGTTGCTAATAGTAACTGTGGGCCAGCATGCATGCTTCTCAAATGTACCCACTGAAAGTAAAGTTTAGTGAGATGATGAGCAGAGTGCATCAGGATAGGGTGCTTCTTTTCGTAAGAGTAATTTGATGCCTCAAGCCTTCCCCCCACTCTGATGACACCTTGCTCATCCACAAACGGTGACAAAGACAAAATTCTACACTTATTTGATAGTGGTTTACGTTTAGCAAGTAATTCGTGCTCAACGGGAAATGAATGAGCCTGTGCAATAGAAAAAAGTTTATTAAATGACTCATTAAGTTCATCCACCGTTAAGATACCTACACGCTTTTGTTTTGGGTTCTTTAAATTGTATATAAATCTTTTGCAATAGACAAATGCTCTTTGAAGTCTATTAAATTGAGAGAATCTTTCAAATTCAATTATTGAGTCTGCTGCGCACGTGACGGCAACGTTTGATTTAATTTCTGGTAAGCTTTCACACTCACCGGGTACTAATACTGGCCATTCGTATTCATCTTTCTTTAAAAATTGAGGCCCTAACCACCACAAATCCATGGAAATTAGATCATTAGCCTGTACGCCCCTTGATATTAAATCAGCAGGGTTTTCTGCCGTTGGAACATACCGCCAAGAGAGTGCGTCAGTCATATCAACGATTTCACTTACGCGATTAGCTACAAAGGTTTTGAGCTTGGTTAAATCGCCCTTTATCCAGCCCAATACTATACTCGAGTCGCACCAATGCGTGATTTGATCTGGTTTGTACCTAACCGCTTGTAGTACTGATTTAGACAGCTCTGCGGCCAACAAAGCAGCGCACAATTCCAGACGCGGCATCGTAGTAGGCTTCAAAGGTGCGACTTTGGATTTAGCACACAATAATTTAATTGTCACACCATTATTTTCATCGACAGATCTCATATAAATGCATGCGCCGTATGCACACTGTGACGCATCACTAAATGAATGTAATTCTATACGCTTTGCTGAACTACACAAAACTAATCTAGGCACTTGTAACGTTTTTAGACTATCTAACTTACTAGAAAATTGGTACCAGTCATCCCTAATATTTTGAGGTACAGGTTCATCCCAATCTACTTTTTGTTGCCACAATTTTTGAAGTATTATTTTAGGAATAATAACTAGTGGACTTAATAGTCCTAAAGGATCAAAAATACGGAACGAATTTGACAGAATATTGCGCTTAGTCACAACAACATTATCATTTTTTGTGAAAATTTTGAATGGAAAATGTAGTGTATCACTTGACGGAGTCCAGCCTAAACCAAGAGTACTGGATGACTCGCTTATCATTAAATCGCCATGAGTATTCAAATTTGGGTCTTCAAAGACCTCAGGTAAGTTACTTTTAAGTTTTCGCAAGTTAAAACAACCGCTAGTTAAAGCCTTTTTCACTGAATTTAGTATAAAACGTAACTGTTGCTCGTCGTCAGCCCCAGTTAATAAATCATCAACATAGAAGTCCATTTGTATTATGTTTCGGACTTGTTCGTCATCGATGTCCTCCCCCAATTGATAGAGACAACGGGTACTTAAGTAACTTGCACTCGCTGTGCCATATGTAAGAGTATTTAATTTTAATGTACGAATGGGCTGGGATTCATCTTCTCGCCATAGAATTAGTTGCAAGTTACGATCTTCTTCGTAAACATTAACTTGTCGATACATTTTTTCAATGTCTCCGGTTAACAAAAAAATATATTGCCTTGCACGTACCAAAATGCTGAAAAGAGAATCCTGAACGTTGGGCCCTACCATTAGGATGTCATTTAGTGAGAAGCCCGAAGTGGAGGGAGCTGAACCATCAAACACCACTCTTAATTTAGTGGATTCGCTGTCTTCCTTGAGCACAGCATGGTGACATAGAAAGTAAGAGGCGTTCGGTGGTATATCGACGGGACATTGAGAGAGATGGCTTAAGTCAGCATATTCTTGGATAAATTTTGTATATTCTAATTTTAATTTGGGGTCCCTTTTGAATCTTTTTTCTAAATTTAAGAACCGTTTTTTTGCTATCTTATAGGTATCGCCTAAACAATCAGCAGTATCTACTAAGGGCAATTTCACAGAAAATCTACCCGACTCATCCCTTGTTGTATGAGTTAAAAAATGTTTTTCACAATATTTATCATTAGTACTCAAAATTTTTTTGCTAGGTACCTTTTCTAAATCCCAAAATTTTGTTAGTAAATTATTTATTTTTTCAGGCTCAGCTTCAAAAACAAAAACATGATTACAATGAGTCACCTTGTTTACTTTAGAGTCATTAAATACCATGGGACCAGAGATTAACCAACCTAACTTGGAGTTCCTTAACTTTGGACGGTTGCTACCCAGAGACCGTTGCTCATTGCCCAAAATGTCCCAAAATACATCTGCACCTATTAAAATGTCAACCATTGCAGGCTGATAAAATGTGGGATCTGCTAGTTTTATATCTTTAGGCAGACGCAATGTTTCAATATTAATTGGAGTTTTTGGTAAGTAACCCGTTAAATCCTGTAAAACTAAACATGGCAACACTACATTAAAACTGGTGTTTAGTGAAGATATTTGAAGATTACAGCTTTCTTTAATTGTATTTGTTTCATTGTTACCTATGCCGATGATCTTTAGGGTATCAACTGGATTGGAGGTAAGTGACAATTTGTTAGTTAGTGATTTGCTAACAAAAGAAGATTGGCTGCCACAATCTAAGAGTGCACGAACCAATTCAAATTGTTTAGTTTTAGGATTAGAAACCTTTATTATGGCAGTGGATAAAATAACTTGTGATGAAATTTCTTTAGAAAAATTTACAGTTACACCACTTTGCTCTTCATTGACATTTGTTTCAATAGGATAATGCAGTAAGCTATTATGTCTTTTGTTACACTCACGGCAGGGACCCATACGACACTGACCTACAGGATGACCTTGCCTTAAGCAGTTGCTACATAGTTTATATTTTTCCACTTCTTTTAACCTATCCTCAATAGGCATTGCCTTAAATGTAGTGCAATCATAGATCCTATGATTGCCATTGCAGATAATACACGAGAAAGATGTACGAGACCTTTGAGTACCACTTTTGCTATGAGTACTTGCAAAAGACTTAATGACATCGTCTTGTTTCTGATTTTGTTTTGTATAAAAATTACGTGAAAATGATGGTTGAATCTTTGATGTATTAGCATCTTGTTTGTTTCGATTTATAGAACCCAGAACATCAGCACGATCGCTCAAAAATTTGCAAAATTGTGTCAAAGTTGGAACTTCAACATCAAGATTATTACGGTATTCTTCCCACTTGGTTAAAGTAAGACTGTCCAACTTAGAGGATAGCATATGGATAATAAGCACGTCCCACTTGTCCGTGGGTTGGTCCAAACTGGACAACGCCCGTAAATTCATTGTTACATGGTCAACTAAGAAACGCAAAGATTTTTCAGATTGGTGAGGAAGCGGCTTAATGTTAAATAGCGAATTCAAATGATGGTTTATTAACACTCTTTTGTTGTTATATCTGTTGCAGAGAAGACTCCATGCTTCATTGTAGTTTACCGAAGAAACTTCTAAATTGGAAATAATTCTTGCAGCTTCACCCGTTAAATAAGAAATCAGATAGTGAAATTTTTGAATTTCCGTTAAACGATTATTTGTATGAATTAAGTTTTCAAAAGTGTCACGGAATTCCAGCCACCGGAAATACGCACCATCAAATTTTGCAATCTGTATTTGCGGCAGCTTCAGCCCTACATCTTGATGGTCGTGATGACATTGTGAGACTTCATGGCAAGAATTGTTTTTGGAATGCGAGTCTGCTAAATTTTTAGCCGCAACAATCAAAGAAATAAAATCTTGTTCAATTCCCTCACGCTCATCAAGTTCACTCGAAATATTTGCAGCATTGATGACCTCGATCTGATCTTGCAAATCATCAAACCTGCTAGACAACGACTCAAGCCGAGACAACCTCATAGACAATTCAGCTAATTGTACATTAGATAATTCAGGCTCATTGTTTAAATTTATCAAATAATTCTTGAACTTTGTAAGCTGTCCTTTAATGGAGCTACGTTTAGTAGTTAGTTCCTTTAGAGCCTTTATAGGAGGGTTGGCTTTGCTTGGCGTTGGGGCTGGTTCGTCCGGCATTGCAAATAAATTTAAATCAAATAATAAACTCAACTTATTACACGAAAGAAATAATCAAAATGTTTAGCTCACGTTCCTTTTCCTCACTTCGGTGACCTCAGTTTGGCAGTGACCCACAATAATTTGTACAACTCCACTCTCCACTTCACTTACTACAGCACAATAACCGCAGCAGAACTGATTTTGTGGTTTTATTTGAGTTGGGTCGAAGTCGTAGAGTCAGGTTTGTACAACTAATCTGAAATTGTCAGCAAAAATGTAGGTAAGCTTGCTTTGCAATGACCAAGTTTTTTTTTGTTTCGTGAAAACCACTTTAAATGCACTTTAGAAAGTAAGTAGGTTTTGGAAAAAGGAATTAGGTAGTTGGATTAGACTAAAGGTAGGAATTTTGGACTTCGATTTACGTATCTTTGTCTTGATTTCCGATTTGGCGTGGTTGGCGATGGCGTGGTTCGATAGTGGCCGGTGCCCGGCCGGCGTCGTCTTGCTTATTTCGTGGTCGCGATTGAATCTTCTTGTATTTTGGTTCTTCTTAATTCCCCTCATAGGCCACCAATTATGTTTTTGGTTAACACAATGGAGGCGGTAAATAACAAATCCTTTTGATGGATAAAGATAAATTTAATTTCCCTTTTTGGAGGGAATACAGCGATGAACAAAAAAGGTTATACATTAAAAAGTGACAGATTGGCAGATCAGGTTGAAAGGACGAAAATAGAGGAATTGGTGTTGCCAGGTAGAGCGCGGCACAGATTAGTATCGCGCCCGAACACTAAAGCTTGTAATGGATTTCAGCCGGGTTGTATCGACATTCCAAGAAGAAACGCCAATTACCGACTTGTGAAGCCTCTGTAAACAGCTATATCAAATCAAAAACGTCTACAGTTTCAATAGTACTCGACAGTTTTGATTATTATATTCGGAATCACGTCAGCGATTCAATATCTCGAACGAGGCTGGAAAATAATTGAATTTGTAATCATAATTTAAACTTTTCGCGTTTCTGCTACGCTGTGCTGTATTAAATTGTGAAATGAAAACTTTAATTCGAGGGAGGAAAGTTCATTTAATAACAAAAAATTTGTAGTAGTAGTAAAATAAACAGTAAAGTATTCATTAGTACTTAGTTGAATTAAAAAAAAACGGATAAACAAAAAAGATAACTATGACAGACAAAATACAACTTCCCTCGTCATTGAAAGCAAATAGCATTTGAATCCAAATTTTACAGTTCTATTAACATCCATGTCAATAACTATAATATAATTCGTAGAAAACAAATAGGCTGGACCCTTTTTCACACTTGACGCTCGCCTTAGCCAGAAATCCTCGAATAAGCGAGATCAGAAGCTGGCAAAAGGCCGAAGGCAAACAGACGTATTACTGAGCCATCGCGCACACGCGGCAAAACAACTGAATGGCACAGAACATAAAGACATCGGGCTATAAAGTCAGCGATTTGTGTAAAAAAACAACTCCTATATTTCTCAAATGGCGCCCGCCCTCATTTTAATTAAAATTATTACTCGCTAAGTATATAATGTATCTAAAATTCACATGTACAGATTGAAGCTAAGGTTCTATTGTTTTTTACAAACAATAACCTCAGTAAAATATAGTTTTTTTCACTCTTTTGCCTACTACACTACAACGAACTATAGGTACTATTAGTATAGATAGAGGCTCAGTGCACATTTAAGAGTTAGTGCCACCAAAGAAGTCGGCTCCTATACAGGGTGTTAGTGGAAATTTTGAATTTTCCGTCGCAAAATTCATGAAAATTTTTGTGTTTTAATTTTATTTTTCTATCACACAGAGTCTGTCTTAGTTGCATCGATCCTAAATTTACAGAAAAAACATTAAAATATAAAAAAATTATAAACCCGCAATAAACAACTGTTTACCTGCGATATTATCAAGTTGTTACGCGTACATTGCATCTCAACGAAAAATCAAAATCTCAACAACTATGAATTTGCGACAAGTGGTTCCATAGAGAAAGTTGCTTATTTCTAAGGGTAGACTCATCCCTTAAAATTTTCGTTAGGGTGCTACTAACAACCTGTATATATCTACACAATATAGACATTTAATTTTGTCAATGATAATGTCCTTTTGGTCATTTGGTGAAATAGGGCCGTCCCTGTAGACGCGGCGCTGATATTACAATAGCGATTTCCAAGGGACAATTGGCGCGGACTCTATTGTTATTTGCGATATTTGTATTTCAGCTGCTGTCATGTTCTATCAGTCTCGTAATTAGCAAAAAAAAATATTGTCATTGAAAAACAAATACCTATCTATCACCAATTCACTGTAACCGGTAACTCAAAACAAACACAAATAAATTGCAATGACGGACAAGCGGGGGTTTGTTTATCGTTCGATAGAGCGAGTTTGAATCACGGCGTAAAATAAACGGACTATGTAAACAGCTTGTAACAATCAACGAGCGATATTATTATTCGCCAGGTTGGCCGTAAGTTTCAATATTTTAATGGGTTGTGGCCACTCTTATGATTTCACCAATCAATGAAAACACGACTTTAAATAGTTATTAAAATATCAATATATTAAGGATTGCGATCCCAGCGATTGCGGAAGTTAAGCAACGTTCGCAAGGGTCGCTCATGGGATGGGTGGCCAAAAAATTATTATCTCGAGCTCCTCCGTGCTTCGGAAGGCACGTTAAGCCGTTGGTCCCGGCTGCATTTGCAGTCGTTAACACCCACCAATCCGCATTGGGCCCGCGTGGTGGGTTATGGCCCATCCTCCTTACCACCCATAAGGAAGGCCTGTGCCCCAGCAGTGGGGACATCAAAAATGGCTGATGGACATGGACATTATTAAATCTATACTAAATCCCTTTCTAAGCATATTTTTTTTGTCAAAGAAACAAAATTCAAGTCATCCAAAACACACTCGGGCCTTATCGGACCTAACATAACAAAAGAAATATTTGATTTATCCATAGAAATAGAATGTCAAAGAGCAACAATGTCAATGAACAGGTGATCCGAAAAACGATGTATACATTCCCCTTGTTTGTCAAGCGGACTCTAAAGTCCGCACATTTACATACCCTTGTCTGTCAGCGACCTTATGCAGGTCATGTCCATGGATTTATCATAATGCGTATTTTGCTTATTTAACAAATGAAACAATATCAACATACACAAACTATGTGGGAGGATATAAACGCCAGATTTTTCCCTAGTCGTTGTCCCTAGTCGTTTTCCCGGCCCAACGGCAAAGGTCGACTGATCGGCTTGTACAAATCCCCAAAGATATTCGGGACGTCTTCATAATGCCTAAATTTGCTGTTTGTTCCACAAAGTTCCAGTGTAATATTAACGAATGGGGGATAAGACTGAATTTCATATTCCGTTCCCGTTTAGACTGGATGGCCAGGATTTAGTTTAATACTTTCATTAACGTTGGAGGATTTGTGCAAGAATTTTCATATGTAAGGAAATACAGACAACGCTCTTAAGATGTAAGTACCTTGTATGCTTAACTGGAATAAAGAATGTTTTTTTATATTAAAAATAAAACCCGAAAACTATATAGGTATCAACTAGCGACCGCCTGCGACTTTTTCTGCGTGGAAAGTTTTTGCTATCCTCGGGAACAGTACTTTTTTTGGATGTACCCTTTAACCTTTTCTTGATTTAAACAATGATTGTGCACCTATTTAAAGTGAAATGCTTATAATCTATAGTGTGATGGAAGATTCAGGCAGCTGTGACACAGTTAATACTAATACAGCTGCCAACGTTAACCTAAGTTTTAAAATATTTTTGAGCCTGTTTATAAGCTAATGTTTAAATTTGTAAATTGAGTGAACAATGAACTTGTTTTTTTTCTGTACCCCTGAGAATGTGTATGCAAAATTTCATGATGATCGGTTCAGTAGTTCAGACTTGAAAGCATAACAAACAGACAAATGGGCTTTCGCATTTGTAATATCAGTAAGGATTTACTCTTTTTATCTTCTAGTTTCAATTCACTTCTGGCTTCGTCTCCTACTCTTTCACCCTTTCTGCTATACGACTCTGGAACGCTTTACCTCTAAATATTCGAAATGCACCTAGCAAGTACGAATTTAAAAAATTGCTCCGTGAGCACTACTTGAGTTCTTTACGCTAGTCTCGTCGTATCTGACATTGCTACTCCTTCTTATATGTATGTATGATTTATGTAGGTATATATATGTATTTAATTATGTTTTTATTAGGATTTAGTATATACTTTATGTATATTTTTGTATTTTTTTATATAAGTACTGTATTATTATTATTTTTTGGTTACCTACCTATAATTTTTTGATTCAGTTTTTTTTTAATAAGTTTTGTTTATTACCGCCACGATTTTTCTCCTTAACAACTTACCGGTTGAATGGTAGAGAATGCCCTTGGGTATTAAGTCCGCCATTTGCTGTTTTTATTTTAAGCAATAAAGATTAAATAAAAATAAAATAAAATTCAAATCAGAATAAAAGCGTTTAATGTCCAGGATACCAAAGGATATAGAGCAGATTAAGATCTGGATAATAGGCATTGAAATTACCATCTTCTAAATTATACGATGGGCTATAAAAAGATTCAGAACCGTAACAACCTTTTAGGATTTTTTCAAACAGTGTTTTATTTCATTCCACCCAAGTTCATTAATATCTGTCATCAGTATTTTTTTATAATAAAAAGAAACTCTAAATTTATTCATAGCCATTATTGCCGTCTTTGTTTTTCCTGCCGATTTATTTTATACGTTTACCAATCAAATGTAAAATATTTATTTCATTTTGGTGCAATATAATTTAACTATCTGTGGAATAAACCTTGCGCAGTCACATCAAAATGTCGTAAATTTTAACAGCCTTTAAACTGTTAACGGTTGAAACATTATACGGAAGCGACGAAGTTGTCACATTCGGTGCTATAAAAAAAACTGTTTTATAATCTAATAAGAATTTCAGACTGAAAACATCAATCTGAAAATTTAAAAAAATATTAAAAACATGACTGTTTTAAACGACTTTTGACTTAAAAGTTGAACAACAAGACGTCATTACAATTTTTAATCAGAGGTGTGACACTTTTTATTAACTTTTTACTTAGTGTTTCTAATCTTTTTATATGTTTTGTTATTCATATTTTATACATTTAAGTAATAAATTATACAGTTTTGAAATTGTAATAATTGAAGAAAACTTTTTTTCACATTAAAAAATGACGTCATTTATAGCCGACATTATTGACTTTCTTCAAAAAATCTACAGCCAGTGTCACTCCGTGGTGGTATAAGGATTCTGACTAAATCTCATACATCTAAATCTGTTCAGGCATTTTGAAGTTATGGTGAAATAAATAAACTCACATACATACATACATACCTATACAAACATACCTGAACACGATAAACTTTCCTTTTTTTGAGCTCGTGTAAAAAGAACACCATTTTGTAAACATCAGGTTTAAATCAGCCCCAATGACTGTCAAAAGTAATATCGAAGCAATGTTGTTAATGAGATGGCGCTATACGCGATGTATTGCTCTGTCCCTATAACAACATTACTTTGAGGTTGCTATAAGAGCTCATTGTAAGGCCCGGCCTAATGTTAGTCTGTCCTAATCATAACATCTAAATCCCCATCATGAACGGAACGGAGCATAACGGAAGATGAAAAGATAACTATAGTAGATTGTTTGGTTGGCAAATGTCAAAAAGAAAAAAGCCCGCGCGAGTCAAGGTAAAACTTCAGATAGGTATCACACTGAGCAAAGGCGTTTTCCTGAAAAGTAAGCTACAAAAAGTGAGTAAAAACAATAATGATGTTACAAAACACCCGAAATTGCGTGGCAGGATACAAGTTGCAATACAATAAAAGATAGCAATAACAACTATTTTGCGGAATCACAAATACCCCTAGTAATTTTACGAGCATGGTAAGGAGAAGCAATCTCTATGTCCTTTATTTGTCTACGCATAAAGTTCGCACAAGGACGCGCGGCGAAAAAACAATGCCACGGGCGTGTTGAAAATCAATTTATTTGATAGTTTTCTGACTTTATTGTAATAGACACCCGTTTTAAAACCAATCTTCACAACAGCTCAACAGCTCAAGTATAGGTAACTTTACTATATAATATACTAGAAAAAATACGACTCGCACCAGATCAATACTCTGACGGGAATCGAACTGGAAATATCTGGAAAGGTATTTCAATTGAATGACGAGGTAATTCCTCACATTGGTGAAATAACGCTGGCTTGCAGCGTAAGAGTAGGATTATATACTAGAAGAAATTAGACGATGTCACTAGTGACTCGGTAGCTCAGCGATCAGAGCATTGGATCGGATATCCTAAGGTCGCGAGTTCGATTCCCGTCTGAGTATTGATCTGGTGCGAGTCGTATTTTTCTAGTATATTATTTAGTATTGTATAAAAATAGCATTGTGAATGCAAAAATCTCTAATATAAAAAATTATAGGTAAAATTTTTTATCCTTCATTTTATTTTTACTTTACGTACCTACATCTGAAAAATTACAAAATATCTATGGAATGTAAGTTCTTACTATGCGATCAATCGCTTAAATGTTTCTCTTTTCTTTCATAAAATTATGAATAATTAATATTTACCAAAATATTTACTGACTACATTTGAAGTTAAATAAAATCTATAATTTTTTTGACCAAGCGAACGCTAAGCGCAACCGTAGCGTCTCCGTTGCAGCTTGGACAAAATTGCTTTCGTATATCCGGCTGTTGGTTTATTATGGTGACAGACAGTCCCGCTCCATCGTAACACATACATACTATGTATGAACAAACGAATTTATTAATGTAAATTATATAATTATTATATTTTTTATTATGTGTGTGTGTGTGTGAATGAGTGTGTGTGTGTAAGAATAAGTGTGTGCGTGTGTAAGGTTGTAATCATATTATTTCAGCTATTTCGAAAAATTATTAAAAAAACTTACATAATAATATGCGAGGTTCTACAGAGCCACTAGTATTATATGGCTGTGATTTGCCAAGGCAAGTTGTGTTTCACGCGTGTGACACGGCATCACACGTATTCATAATGTAATTATTATTGTGCGTGACGTCAATGCGTTATGGAGGACATTAATGTTGGCAGAAATAAACCAACATTAGAAGTAACGGATTGAAAATTTGAAGAGATTTTGTGGGTAGATATGTATGGAAAATCAAAAAATTACATCATTGAGATATTGGAAAACCAAACAAAGTTTGACGAGTTTATTAACAGCTTAAAAAATTACTTAAGCTGTTATATAAGCTCTTTCAAAAATATATAAATATTTAATAGTAAAAAATTTTACCTACTTAAGTAAGAGTATTCATGAGGCATTTAAGTATATGCCTCATGAATTTTATTAGCTTGTTTTGAAACATTGCATCAAACAGTATTAACTAGATAGACATATACCTAATATTGTTTGTATTAAAAAAAACTAGGTACTTACTTCCGTTAAAAATTAGAATATTTACCTCACGTCTGAATTTACACGCGCAACGCAACGTACGCGTAGCTTTTATTCTTATTGGTTATATCCTGTGAATGGGTATTCGGCCATTTTTTCTGTATCGAAAACTTTGCCACTAAGCCATCAATTCAATGGAAACACTGTAGGATGTAGATAAAGTTGATTTATAATAAATCTAGTCGGAAAATAACTGTGCAGAATATTATGTGTGGCTGTAAAGAATGGGGTAAAATTTTTGCTAAGGGTTTAAGTATCTATTGAAAAAAAAACACAGATTTTGCAGTCCCGCAAGAATCGGAGTATTGAAAATGAAAACAAAAATTTACAAACAACAAAATCAAATCAAATGCAAAATCCTATTATTTTTCTCAGGTATCTATGTAGGTACTTATACAGGTCACAATTAACCGAGTTTCAAAAAAGGTTTGCTATTTTGTAGCAAAATTAATACCCTAGGACCCTTTTTTAATTTTTTCTTAAGTCGGTTTTTTTTCGAAATATTTATAATTTAGTAAACAAACACCCCCCATAAACCGAATTTTTAGAAACTTTTCGAAATTCCAAAAAAAGTTACCAGCCGATTTTCAAAATTTAAACGTTTTTAGTACATTCCCATCTCGACCCTTCCAAAATCCTCGGAGCTATGGCCAAAAATACGTCTCAGGCGATTTGCATCTGATAACCATTTTCAATGGTAAAAATTTTGCTGTTGTACAAATAAACGAAGAATAAGTTTATACTTAGAATAACCAAATACTTTATTTAGGAATACCTATGACGCTATCAGCACTGCAATTAGTTAGAGCGACGTCTGAACTACTGCCAAAAAGTTAAATACCTCTACAACTAAAGTAACCATAGTTACGATTTTGAGCGGGACAGTCTGTTTTTAAGCGCAGTATATTCTAAATTATCGGAATGGCTAATTTTTGATTCAACGATAAAGAATCAAATATTCTTTATTTTGAGCAGACAAAGATATTATGTTGAAGTTTCATTAGAATTATTAATAATTATTTTACGGTTAAAAATACGATATTCGTGTCTTTACTCGACTATAAAAATATGCAAAGACAAAGAAAATTTTAATTAATTTTATATTTTTTGGATAATACTTAAAGTTTATTAATCCCTTATTCACGAATAATATAAAGAAAAATACGTAATGACATACAGAAGAATATTCAACGGTTACTATTTCAAAAAGTAACTTTATACTCAAAATAACAACAAAAACATTGAAAAAATGAAAAAGTGAGGTTATTTTCATAACTCTTCACACGTAAAGAAAAAGACAAAGACAAAGTTTTTGGAATATACTGGCCTTAACATGTTTTAACCGACTTCAAAAAGGAGGAGGTTCTAGTTTGGGCTCGTTTAAATCGTCTTGACAATTACTCCGATAGGAGATGGTGTATTTTTAGTTTGAGCTCGTTGACTAAAAAGCAGAAAATAATTACTAAATTTATTGACTGAAAATCATTTTTTTTGTTTTTTTTTCAGTAAGTATTTATTGTTGTTGTGGAGTTATTAGAAATCAAAATATTGCTATTATGTTTATTGGCAGAACTATAATCATTAATTGATTATAGTGGTCATGTCTAATTTATTTTTCTTCACGCCCCCTTCACTTGTGTGGAAGACCGCACTAAAATATTATAAGTCATCATCATCATCATATCAGCCGCACGACACCCACTGCTGGGTATAGGCCTCCCCTAAGGATCTCCACGACGATCGGTCCTGCGCTGCCCGCATCCAGCGGCTTCCCGCGACCTATACCAGATCGTCGGTCCACCTTGTTGGGGGCCTACCCACGGAGCGCCGTCCGGTGCGCGGTCGCCATTCCAGAACCTTTCCGCCCCAACGGCCATCGGTTCTTCTCGCTATGTGTCCCGCCCATTGCCACTTCAGCTGAGCAATCCTTCGAGCGATGTCGGTTACTTTAGTTCTCTTGCGGATCTCTTCGTTTCTGATTCGATCACGCAGGGAAACGCCGAGCATGGCTCTCTCCATTGCACGCTGGGTGACCTTGAGCCTCCTTATGAGACCCATAGTTAGCGACCACGTTTCACTGCCGTAAGTCATTACTGGCAACACACACTGTTCATAGACTTTCGTCTTGAGACACTGAGGTAGGTCGGACGCGAAGATTTTTCGAAGCTTCCCGAATGCTGCCCACCCGAGTTGGATTCGACGAGAGAAAATAGAAAATATTATAAGTATAACTTTACAAATAAGAAAACTATATATAGCTTAGTTGCTAGAGCTTTGTGACAGACGAAAGATGGAAGGACGGACAGACGGACATGACGCAATAGGAGAGAGTTTGGCCCCTTCAGGTACAGATGTCTAAAAAAGGGCTACGCGCTACGGTGGTCAAATTTCGAGGTCCCATAAATTCAACTAGTTAAGAAGCTACAAAAGATAATGGAAAGTATACTCATCAACTTTGTCTAGGGATACAGGTGTTATTTTCATACAAACGAGGTAACTTTGAAGCCTTGGTTTTCTGCCAGGGATGTACCGTGCTGTGATCTGATGATGGCCATCTAGAGAGTGAATGGAGGAGATTCAGATCGCTATACACACCCAACTGATCTGATCAGCATTATAAAAGATTGATGGGTCAGAGTTCTCAGTTTCAGGATTTCCATACATTTTCATGCTATTTTCGCGGTTTTTTTAAACATGTCCATTAATCTTTTAGAATGCTGGTCAGATCAGTTAGGTGTGTATAGCGATCTAAATCTCCTCCATTCACTCTCTGGATAGCCATCATGGGCTGATCACAGCACAGTACGTCCCTGGCAGAAAACCAAGGCTTCAAAGTTACCTCGTTTGTATGAAAATAACACCTGTATCCCTAGACAAAGTTGATGTGTGTACATTATTGTTTTTAGTTATGTTAAATGTAGTTTCTTGAGTTCATTCTTACTTTTAGATAAACGTTCTGAATGGATAGTAAGAAAAATCATATACCCTCCGTTTTGGCTTCGCCGTAGTCGGGTAATTAATAAGAAAAGATGATTATGACGATTTGAAAGTTAACTTAAGTTTTGACTAAATAATTGTAAACCCATAAAATAACATGATATTTTAATACGTTGTCCCATGAGTGACTGATTGACTGTCACTTTAGTTACTGCCAAACTGAGTGGTAAACTCATAATGAAGCACTTTATAAACCTGTCCTTGGTGGCATAAACTTACGAACAACTGGCGGAAGTTCCTGAGGCGACGGGATGATAGTTTTGATTGTCTTAAGAACATTAATTAAAAGTTAAATTAATTTCATGGCAATGCAAATCGTACAACATTTTGATAAATGTATATACATTTTAAGTATAATTTAGCATGATTAATCTGTAAATGTACTGGTTTAAACTTGTGTATGTATAATCGTTTTAAATTGAGTTATTTTACACATCTAGAACTACGAACAACGGAAAAATACTAAGTTATATATTGCCTCATCTCATGTCCAATCAAAATATTGTCAGCAGTTACAAGAAATAAAGGGGTTTTGGATCATCACATACGTAATGATTTTAATAATCAACATAAAAATAATTATACAGTGCCTTTGGTCACTAGCGATAATTTAAAGGCGTGAAATACACCTAATTTTATCGACAAAAACACCCACATGTTGGGGCCTATCCCCACTCCTGTTGGAATGGCCGCCATTTTAAATTTGACTTTATTTTAGACTAGCTTCCGCCCGCGACTTCGTCCGCGTGGACATTCGATAAAATCCTCATGTTATAATTTCATTAAATTCTGATCAGTCGTTTTTACGTGATTAGGCGGGTTCCCACCAAGCGCGAGGCCCGTGCAGCAAACGTCCTGCCTCGCGCGCTTGGTGGGAACCCGCCTAATCACGTAAAAACGGCTGATCAGAATTTAATGAAATTATAACATGAGGATTTTATCGAATGTCCACGCGGACGAAGTCGCGGGCGGAAGCTAGTTTATAATATTCAGAATTGTATCCAGATATATTAGTATCCCGTTCCCGTTTCCGTTCTCGTTTCCGTTCCCGGATGTCCAGTTCATGGATGTGCATGTCCAGGTCCAATCATGTCCACCGTGTTGGACTTCAAAATAAATGTCATTTTCGCAATCACCATGCCATGAAACCTCAAGAACGACATCCACATCGATTTTCATGTTTACTTACCCCATTTACACCTTAAGGGATGATTTTCAAAATTACAAATTATGTGTTTGCCTATTTATTTTTAAACATGCTCCTACGAATTTTAAAGTTGTAATGTCTATTTAATATTATTTTTCCATACAAAATTTGAACCTCATTTTCACCCCTTTAGGGGTCAAATCATGTCCACCGTGTTGGACTTCAAAATAAATGTAATTTTTGCAATCGTCATCCCAGAAAACCCCAATAACGACATCCATATCTATTTTTGGTTTTTTTTTTACCCTTTTTCACCCCCATTTCATCCCCATAGGGGTTTAAATACTAACAATAACAATATACGTTGCGTTAGATTTCCATCCATAAGCTTTAATTATAAATTTAGCGATTTTTACTTCGAAAATAAAGGATTTTCTTCAATACACAACTTCATCCCCCTTTTGACCCCTTCGGGTGTAGAATTTTGAAAAACGCTGAGACCCGTATTTATTAATTTTCAATGGTCAGCCTAATCACAAAATTTGAAGATCCTAGCTTCAAAACTAAGGGACTTTCATACAAACTTTGGACGCCCGTTTCACCCTCTTGGGGGGTGAGTTTTGAAAAATCCTTTCTTAGTGCACCCCTAGACCTTATAAGGAACCCATGTGCAAAATTTCAAGTCTCTAGGTTCAGCGGTTTGGGCTGTGCGTTAATATCTCACTCAGTCAGTCAGTCAGTCAGTCAGGACTTTGAATTTTATATATATAGATGACCCTGAGGAAAAATATTAATTTATCCGGATTTACAAGTCCTACAGTTACAACAAAAAAACTGTTTGAAAGCTAATAATACCACCTATCAATTTATAAAAAAAAAATGTGTTAAAGTTTTATACAAAATTTGTGTGGTCATACTCAAACAACAATAGCTCTCGAAATATGGAACATAGAGCAAAAAATCTGAAAGTCGTTTTGAAGATAGTATTCCTGTGTATTCGAGTAATGCAAAAAAGTTGACATTAATGTCCTAGTTTTTGAAATGTAATAAAAACTCAAAAAAGCACACAAATTTCGTATAAAATTTTAGTTTATTAATTTTTTATGTCGTATTTAAGTTGATAGTTTACACATTTTATAAATTGATAGGTGGTATTATTAACTTTCGAACAGTATATTTGTATAACTGTAGGGCTTCTAAATCCGGAGAAATTAATATTTTTCCGCAGGGTCATCTAAAATAAAAAGTCAAATTTAAAATGGCGGCCATTCCAACAGGAGTGGGGATAGACCCCAACATGTGGGTGTTTTTGTCGATAAAATTAGGTGTATTTCACGCCTTTGAATTATCGCTAGTTTAAGACCAAAGGCATTGTATAATATGAAGCAACTGATCCACAAACTGTGGTAGAAAAAGGCGATCACAAATGTGATCGCCTTTTGTGAAAATTTTTCTAACGAGTAAGTAACCTCTTAATTTAAAACAATATTCTAAATCTGAACGAGCTAACAAATAATAAACACAGTTAGATGGAAAATTCCCCAACCCATCCAAACAAACAATACACAAACCGTACACTATTTATTGAGCCCTAAACTGTTCAGACGATAAAACTGAACATTCACCCTTAACGGCACTCTCAACTGTGGATGAATAATTTCTGTAGGTACTAGTCCGAAGGTTTGAGCAATAATTGATGATGGAGCAACTATTTAGTGGAAATGTTTCCTGAAAGCCATAAATTGTGAAATAACTTTGGAAGAAATTAACTACTCTTAATAAACAATCTTGAGCTAGAACTAAGAAATAATATAACGCATAAAAACATAAAACTAAAGTTAAAACAATACTTTCTACAAAAATTGTAACAGCCTGTATGTGTAGCTGCATAATCTTCAGCGTTTGCGCCACCATCGCATGGCGGCGCTCATGTCATTCTTTGTTATTCTATTGTTTGCAGCCTTGCACGTCGAATTGTTTTCAACTAAAAACAAGCAGTGAACTTGGTATTGCTAGAAAACCCTATATTTGTACTCAAGTAGTATAAAGCCTAGCTTAGTTGTAATTTAAGCGAATGACTGCTGAACAGCACATTCCTAATGTAAACCTGCGTGGTACTTTTTATTTTTATGTTTATTACTTGGTAATAAAATAAAAAAAATAAAAAAATAATCGGTTTTAGTGAAATGATTGCTGGTTCAAAATGTACCAATATGGGTCATGCAACCCTGGCCATAACTTATGGCCAAAGGGTGGTATTTCTATTGAATGTCGTCTCAATGAGAATAAAAATCGGACGAGTGGATTAGACGCTACGGTGGAACATACGAAAATACTGCTTTAATCATTACCCTTCCTTTGGATTTCCCCTAGGTAAAAAGTTTTAGATATAGCTAGTTTGCTACCAAATTATGTCTTTAGTAACTCACCACACCAAACCAAAGCAAATACTGTTTACTTTATTTTATACAATGACATAACAGCAAGCTCGGGAGTCCGAAGCGTCGGTATTTCTTATTAAGTTGTCCAAATCTGCAAAGTCACCGCTAAGTTGAGCCATAAATGCCAACCGCGTCGATCAGTCACTCGATGCTCGTGAATGTAGCAAATACATAGTTTTCCCCCCAAGTCTTCCGTCTTGGAGACAGGTGACGGCGGAAGACAAACTTAATTGACAGCCAGTTACCGCTTGATTCGTGACTTCCATTCCGTATTGAATCTGTGGAGTGGAAATGCTATATTTACACTCAGTCACCGAGTTTAAGTACATGGTGGAGACCGGCGGAGTTAGGATGAAAGAAAAATTTACTTATTTTTCGTGTACGATTTTTAAAATTATGACAATATTAGCTAAGTCACTGCTAAGAGATGGCAAGTTGTGTTTTAAAATTATATACCTACTTATAAATGGAATCAAGAACTTTGAAATCAAATTAATGACACAATGGAATCCACTAGTGTATGGCAGTTCACCAGTTATTAATTTTTTGTTATTGTAGCAAAATTATAAAAAAATGTTATCAAACTTCCGCCCTATTGATATTCATAGAAAATTGTACCTTCTTCGTCATTAATACAACGTCCTCTTTTCAGTGTGTTCCTGTACCTGGATTGGGGTTCCGTAGAGGGTCTTACCGGTGCTTATGTAAGAGAGGGTTCTACTTTCCGAACACAACTGCGGAGAACCGGTACTATAACGGCAGTGATATCGAGGAGGAGTATGAAAAGCATTTATCTGTGAGTAAGATCTGTAGATTTGTTTGTGGAGCTCGGTGGCGCAGTGGTTTAGTGCCTGGCCCAGCGATTGAGGAAGTTAAGCAACGTTCGCAAGGGTCGGTCATGGGGTGGGTGACCAAAAATGTATTATCTCGAGCTCCTCCGTGCTTCGGGAGGCACGTTAAGCTGTTGGTCCCGGCTGCATTTGGTGTCGTTAACACCCACCAATCCGCATTGGGCCCGCGTGGTGGGTTATGGCCCATCCTCCTTACCACCCATAAGGAAGGCCTGTGCCCCAGCAGTGGGGACATCAAAAATGGCTGATGGACAAGAGATTTGTATAAAAAGTTGACACTTGAGAATTACCAAAGAAATGGCCCTGTTTCGTGTGCCAATTAGGAAGAAGAAATATCACGTTCGAAGTAAATTGTGAACGCACTGTAGTGCTAGGGTTGCCAGCCTGCCTAGCATGACCGATTTATATCGCGTGATATAGCGTTTTATCACGTTAAATTGTCAAAAAGACAAAGGAGTTTGACAGTTGAGTGTCGATAAAATGCTATATCACGCGATATAAATCGGTCATGCTAGGCAGGCTGGATTGGTAGAAGACACCAAGTTTAAATTTATCTTATACCTGAGTTTTTATCTGTACTTAGTCTTGTGAGATCATAAAAGTTTTATTAATACTTATCTTAATTTCTTGCAGCTCCATCGCAGTTTATACTCCTTTCCTGATGCCTTCGAGTGCCTCCCCTGTGCGGAGGGTTGTGAGGCCTGCCTTGATGGATCTCCTTGCGTGGCCGCTCTCAACTGGGTCGTGAGGTCTACCATCTTCGCGCTCGCCTGCCTCGTCATCTCCTGCTTGCCTTTCATCGTGTACTTTACTATCAAATATGGACATGTACGGGTAAGTTATTTTCAACTAATATCATAGAAATCATAATAACAAAAACATACTTAATGTATTTAACAAAAACAAAATCATAATTAGATTTCATAGAGACACAGATAATATAATACTATAGATAGAAATATAATGTTCTACTAATGTGATAGTTTAATGTTAGATTTATATTTTTGTTTAGCAACACTTTTGGCCAGCCCAGAAAAATCTCGACCCCAAAATCCTTAGCGTAGGTACAGTCAACGGCACGACGATACATTGAGATTGAGATCGTCTTTATGCCTTACGTAATTAGAGTTGTTTTCGTAGTTCATCTGTTTAACTAAAGCTAGGGTTTCCTAGGATAGCGGTGCCGTCATATTACGGCCGTAATATAGCGGCGTTGAATGTTGTCTATGTAAACAATGCGGAGACACCGTAACGTCAGAAACCGCGCTGTATTATTTACATAGACAACGTTCTACGCCGCTAAATTACGGCCGTAATATGACGGCACCGTCATCCTAGGAAACTCTTGCTCTCTTACCGTGCTGCCGTGTGTACATAAAATTCAGCAGATATTTATTTGATGGTTATCAACAGGTGGTCCGAGCCGCAAGCCCTGCGCTCCTCAGGGTGATAGTCTTAGGAGCCCTGCTCATCTACTGCACGACCCTTGTCATGTACGGACGGCCCACTGTGCTGACCTGCACGGCCAGGGTCTGGCTGCGGGAAGTCGGCTTCTGCCTCACGTACGGCGCTCTCATGTTAAAGACTTGGAGGTGAGTTTGTAGATCGTAGAACAGTTGAATTTGACATAACACTGTGCATACTTTTCTACGTGCATAATGACTCATCATAATACAGATCATCGTAGTCCTAAACGGTGCGTGATATCATAGTCCCGTAGAAAACAGTTGGGGGCTTAGTGGGTGGGGCCTAGATGAGTCCCACATACCTTCGGGATGCATAAGGGCATTACTCCTACACAACCGCCTCTGTGGTCTATTGGTTCGCCCACCCGTGTAAGGCGCAGGGGTCCCGGGTTCGATTCCCAAAGGGGGTACAATTTGTATTTGGTTTGGTTGGTGGCAGGGATTATTTCAAGTCCGCCTGGCTACGAGTAGCTACCACCATTGTATGGCGCCATTACAACAATTAAAAAATTGTTGTGTTCTGGCAGTTAGAGGTAAGTTAGCCAGTTCCTGTGATGAGGATTCCGGGAGTAGTGCGCTTCCACCTTCGGCCTTATCGTCACTTAATATCAGGTGAGCTGAAACCAAGCACTATCCCGTTATGCATAAAAAGACCAATAATAGTCTACTGCAAGATGTCGGCACTTCCAGTTCAATGGAAGTTTGAAAGGTGTAGTGATCTCTACGCTTGGCAGGTTGGTTGGAGATTACAATTCGGGACAGGTTTCAGCGCATAGCACCTCGTTTAAAGGCTTATATTCTACCCTGTTGGACACCACTAGCCTAACAAATTATCACTAGAAGGTATTATGTTATCAAAATATAATACATGTAAATGTACAAAAACAAAAACTTTATTCATAAAACATGCCCTGAAAAAATAATGCTCCACAAAGTTAGTTCTTGTTAGCGTTATGATTTATGATAAGAGCCACTTATCATAACATTAACGTAAGGATTTTGTGTAGTCAAAAATATTTGAAATAAAATACACTCAAAGGAAAACTCGTCTTTAAATGACTTTATGTCACAAACGTAACTTTTATTAAACACCAATATGAATCATGGCGGTACGGTTAGCAAATAACGAGAACAGTATTTTATGCTGTCTGAATTATAAGACGCGTTCAGTCAGTGCCAAAACAATCTCGGAAACAATCTATCAAAACAGGTGTAATGCGATCGTGGTAAAGGTTTTGTAGCAAAACCTAAATTATAACAAATGGATGCCTTACCTATTTATAGTATTTATAATAACTTTTATTCGTCTTTAATTGAACTGTTTTGATTGCTAGGAAAACGGTCAAGAGCGAGTCGGACTCGCGCACCGAGGGTTTCCGTACCATCATACATAACAGACTATACAACAAGTAACTTTGCATCATAATAAATACACTGCAGAGCTGTAGAATAATAAAATTATTATTGCAGTATGAGGTCAGCACCATCTCTTGGCCGATAGCGGAACTATTTTTTTTTCTTAGGCCAGCGCCATCTCTTGACCGATAGTAGAACTAAATAAATGTTTCTTAGGTCAGGGCCATCTGTTGACTGGTAGAGGAACTAATAATTTTTTTGTTTGTTTTTTGAATTTCTAAAAAAGTGTGTTATATTGAGACATCGTTTTATTTTTCCTGTTATCTTTACATAAACTACTATCACATAGTCAGTCTTTTTCTTTACAACAATACACTTGGTACATACAAATCAGACAATCACAGCAGCAGCAGGTGACAGCATAAGTTCTAACTTAAACTTACAATAAACAGATGTTTAAGGTTGGAGAGCATTCAGGATTCACCGGGTTATGCATTGCATAAATGCTTTAGTGTACTTTTGTTGATTCACAATAATATTTCTGCCAATTAATGTATTTTTTGTCAAACACCTGGCCTTAGTATGAAGGTAGAAAAATGTGATCAACCAAAGCAGGTTTTATTCAATTTATTTTTATTTACGGATCCCTGTCGACCTTTGATGTTGGCGAGTGGTATCGCTTCCCAAGATTGATGATACAGTAAATATTTGAAATTTACTTGCAAGCATAATTTCACTGTTATTCTGTACTAAATTTTATGGAATAGCTAAAGTTAATGAAAATATTTAGTTTAGAATATTAAAGACTAATTAAGATTCATCTGACTAATATTTGCAACAACCATACCAAAAAAATAAGTCGTTAATTCTTGGCTATTCATATAAAAAAGGGTTTATGAAGTTGTGAAGTCCCGAAAATCCAACGATAATTTAAATTATTGTTTGCGTAAAATAAAATAAAAAAACAGCCAAGTGCGAGTCGGACTCACGCACGAAGGTTTCCGTACCATAATATTTATTTTATTCTGTTTTTCAAAATTTCAACTGTCTAGCTGTCACGGTTCATGAGATACAGCCATGAGAGACAGACAGACGGACAGTGCTAGTAGGGTCCCGTTTTTACCCTTTGGGTACGGAACCCTAAAAAAGAGAAAATAAACAAACAGTTAAACCGGGTATTTACATAAATAAATACCGCGTGTGTTAAATAAGCAACTCGGGTCCAATTTTTTTTTACTCTAGAGAGAAATGCAACGCGTTTTAGCGATGAGTAAAACAGGAAAATTAAATAAAGGGTAGGTGAAAATTTACACAAATGCTTTTTAATTCCACCTGTAGAAAGGCCGCGGTACTTCATGATTTTATAAAACTTTGCAGTATTAATAAAGAGTTTGTTAGCATAAAGCTTATAAATATAAGCTTTTAAAAACTTCAATCCATGAGTGTTTCAACGAGTGTTCCATGAGTATTTCAACGAGTTCTTACTTAAAAAAAATAACAACTTCGTGACAATTTCGCTTTGGCGTAATAGCAAAAAAAAACACCATTGAACTGCACGTACAAATTTTAAATTATAATGTGGCATTTATTACTCGTTTACACTTGCTAGCTAAAACAATAAAAAATTAATAAAAGCATCAGCGCTACAATTTTCCAATTTCCATTAGCGAAATTGGAGTCCTCTACATTAGTGCTTGCAACGCAACAATATATTGATTAGATTTTGCTGTTATGTCCAATAAAGATTGGTCAGGCGAGCTTATCGACAAATTACCGTTGGATTACACAACACAGCCACATGCCATTTTATTATTTTTTGTTGTTTTCCTTTATTCTGTGCCTTTGTTGTTTTTTGTGTTTATTTATTTTCTGTAAATGTGAGTGTCAATAAATGTATATTCTATTCTATACTTTTCTATTTTTTTACTAATTTTAGTAGCACCGATTATTAAAAACATACATATAATGTTTTCAATCGAGACAAACATGAAGCTCATTTTGGTCCCAAGGACTACTAACCTAACCTAACTAACCTATATTCGGGACCTACAGGAGTAAAGCAGATCGGTTACACCTAGATTTAACCAACAGCTATCGGCTACACCTAGTTTTAGCCGGCTAAATTTAGGTTTAGCCGCACTTCGGTTAGCCGTAAAATATACACACAGAACATAGACATAGAAGTAGTCCTATGAGCTCACTTTAGTATGAATACCCACAGAACATATAAAAAAACTTTGTTCTTGTGTCTATACAGCTGTATACAGCCGTGTATCAGACAATGTGTAAAAAATTTAAGAAGCAAGTGATTCTGAGCGAAAAATTAATAAATAATAATGGATTTTTTTCTCCAAATTTTCTTGCATCATAAATACTATAAACGCGTAGCACAGTGTAGCACGCAAAGTTTGTGCAGCATCGCCCACCAGCCTTCTTATTGTCTAATTTTCAAAATCTATCGAAATCGCTTTCATTTGACAAAATGGATGTGACACATTGCTGCATTTCTTTGGTAAGTTTTTATTCGTGCCAAAAAGAAGCATCAATGTATCACATTCTGAAAGCGATTGCGATAGATTTTGAAATTAGACATAGCCCCCCGGTTGGAGCGCGCTACTTGTCTTTCGTAGTGCGTGCTGTGCGTGCAGTGTGCTACGACCACGCGATGGCCATGGATGTCCAATTGTCCAATTTGTCCATGGATGTCAACCAGTCCACTTATGGAGCTTCTTTTTGTGATAATCTGTACACACAACTTTTATTCAGTGAATTCATTTTTGAGGTGTGTTGACCCGTTATTTTTATTTTTTTAACTCAATTTTTACACGTCGCTCGATACACGCTGTATTTGATTCTTTGGTGTAGCAAAGCTAATTTAACTAAACTTAGATTTTTTATTTCCTTATTTGGTGATCAGCTTTTGTTTTTTTAGATCTAAAAGATTATAATGTAGTTTAGATTCTTTTAAGCGAAAACTTATTGAACATCTATTTACTGAATAAGTTCTGGTATGGTGAGCATTACACACACATAATAGTATTAAGTACTTTTATTTTGTTTAGATGGGTACATAAAGTTATTGTTTTGTAAAATTCTATATTGTTACTATAAGCGAAAACCTATAATTAGCTTATTGTTTCTTATGCTTTTTCTACACCTATTTGTACAGCTGCTGGTTTTCCATGAAATAAATAAAAAATGAACATTAAAAACTAAATTTACTAACTACTTAATATTCACTTCAGTAATTGACACCTTTGTTTGGAGACTTGGTGGCGATATAAATCAAAAGCAATTAATTGTAACACTTGATACTTTCTTGCCTGTCTTTTGATTAATGGAAAACAAGAATCGGTAGGTTTTTGGCTACGGGTGCAAAATGATTTCCTAAGCAATTTAATATTTAGAGAGGCTGATGTCTATGCAACACAACTAATATCAACTCAGTATTATTGTACCCTATAGATAGCTTCGTTACCCCATAGATTTGGCTAAGGCCATTTCGCTCTTTCTCAGCAGTCGATTGGCATTTGTTTGTATCGTTTAATGTTGTCCTCAGA
Source organism: Agriphila straminella (assembly GCA_950108535.1). Classification (NCBI taxonomy): domain Eukaryota; kingdom Metazoa; phylum Arthropoda; class Insecta; order Lepidoptera; family Crambidae; genus Agriphila; species Agriphila straminella. Next base: position 2,054,575 of record OX467306.1, on the reverse strand, counting down.
ATATCCGTGATATTCCAAGTACGGTCAGCAAAAGCAGTGAAGATATCGGACATGTACCTGCTCCGGCGCATCGGCGTTATAGTGGGGGTGGCGTGCGTGCTATTGGCCATCAGGACGTTGGTGGCGCCCCCTGCTGTCATAGTGGGGCGGACGAAGGATGACTTGAAGGCGTATCTGTGCAACACAGATTGGTGGGACCATTCGTTTACCACACGTAAGTATGTTATTGACTAATTCTTTACGTTTTTTTAATTTATGGTATATTTTTAGTAGTATTTATAAAGGTTGAGCAGAGTTTGGAGTAACACAAACTACTTTAAATGAATCAGATTCTTAAATTGGGATTTTTGCATCACAATGCTATTTTTCTTAATAATATACTTGAAAAAATTCGACTCGAAATGTCGTGGTAATTCCTCACATTGGTGAAATAACGCTGGCTTACAGCGTAAAAGCAGGATATATTAAAGGGAATTCGACGATGCCACTAGTGACTCGGTAGCTCAGCGGTCAGAGCTTTGGACCGGATATCCAAAGATCGCGGGTTTGATTCCCGTCCGAGAATTAATCTAGTGCGAGTCGATTTTTTTCTAGTTTATTATTTAGTATTATATTATGAATCAGATATGTACCTACTAAATATAACTACACATAGGAATATAGTCTACGAGAAAATAATCGGCTTGTCACCAGGACGATTCTAAGCGGCAATAACTATAGGACTAAACCCTATTTGTGGCGTGACTGCAGATACATAAATGAACCTTAGTCACACGTGGGGCAAGTTGGTGTGATCACGGATCGGGGTGAGTTGGCCTACAATAAAATACAATTTCTTAATTCAACTTATTGTACTTGGTGAGCATCAATGGGACACAGCATTATTGTTTTTTATGAATTATTAAAAGGATTTTGTAAATATTTTTTGTTAAACTAAAAACGTGGTCGCTAAGTGTCATGAGATAATTGAATTGGCTCAAGGTCACCCAGCGAGCAATGGAAAGTATCATGTTCGGCGCTTCCCTACGTGATTGATTCATGAAATGAGGATATCCGTAGGACTAAAAAGTAAAGTAACCAAATCGCTCGGGGGATTGTGTAGCGTTGTTTTTTTGGTGTATTAAACTAAATGAATGATAGTTTAGTTGATTTCCCTTGAAAGATTAGTTTTTCGAAATATAAAGGTACTTTTTCCTATTAATGATAAAATTTTATTGTTTTCATGTCCTTTTCCTTATTTCCGTAAAAAGTTCATTTTAAATTTTCGCGAGAATTAGAATCGTATTTCCTATATAATCGACTCCCCCAGGCCGCCCACTAATCGGGGTGCGTGCAGTTAGGACTTCCGATGTCCAAGTCTTGACTTTGAGATCCTTTTCTGTAGTCCTCAAAAGTTGGTTAGTTCCGCGAAGTTGTTTAACCGTAGTTCCGTTGTGTTCGCTGGCGTCCGTCGCTTCCTTGCGGGCTGCGCAGCGGGTTTGAGTGGCGGCGGTCAAGTCGGAGTGACAGGCATACCCATCGCTGAGCTCTCGTTGGACCCGCCGGAGAGACTTGGAATGCGTCCGAAACCTTGGAATGCATCAGAAGAAAAGTCGGTTCGTTGAACTTTCAAATATCAGCTGTGATTCATAGATTACCTATTTAATTCTTCCTTCGAAAATAACTTCATTTTAATATATTTTATTCAGACCAGTGTCTGATTTCGCTAAAAGCATTCGGCCTTTTGTAGCCTATTTATTCAGATCATCGAATTTGACCAGGGATTTCTTGGCTTATTTCGCTGCTAAGAGAAGCTGCTGAGTGGTTTCGGGTCTGAGACCGAAAAGAAATTAGGATTTAAAATCATATTATTGACCACAAGGAGCCGCAGGTGAAGAAACTTATACGGGGCCACGTTCCCATAACAAACAAACTTGAATTCAAATTTTTCAAATTTCAAAAATTTCAAAAATTCAATTCAAATGTTTTTGTCATTTGAATTGCTCACTGAAGTGGCAGTGGGGAGACACATAGCGAGGAGAACCGATTGCCGTTGGGGCGGGGTGGTTCTGGAATAGCGACTGCTCACCGGACGACGCTCCGTGGATAGGCTCCCGATATGGACCAACGATCTAGTGAAGGTCGCGGGAAGCCCCTGGATGCAGTGCAAGACCGATTGTTGTGGAGATTCATGGGGAGAACAGTGGGTATCGTGTGGCTGCGCTGATAATGATGATAATGAAAATAAAAATAATCCATCAGCCTTGTTTATGGGGACTATTGCCATACAATTGTTTCATGTGTAAAATCACAACCGAAAGGCTTTGAAATGTTAAAAGTTTCATTAATATTTAAAAGTTGAATTTATTCGTCTGTGGATTCGTAAGTTGAGTCTGTATTCAGAAGAAAGCACAAGTAAAATGTTTTACGTAATAAATTGCTCGTCGGTACAAAGCTGTGTCAAAAATGTGTGGAAAAGGGGAAAGCGACCGAAATAGCTTCTCAAAGTGTGGCAAATTTGCTCTTTCACGAGAACGTCTTAGCTTTCTGCAGAATGTTAAATCTTTAAAATGCTTTGTAGTCAAAAGTGGCGTATTTAGTTACACGTGTCGTGTCCCTGAGCTGTGTGCACTTGCTGTTTACTTGACTAGCTTCAAAGGTTTGTTTGTTGCACAATTATATTAAATTTATCTGCAACGACAAATAGCAAATTTTGTGTTTAAAAAACAGAATGCTGTTTAAATTCTTTAGATAAAATGCGACTTTTGTAGTGAGTACACAACTGTCCGTGAATAAGAATTTTAACATTAAAAAACCTTTTTAATGACAATTTAATGGGTGGTGAGCTTAAAATTTTGACGATTAAAGACGTAGGTTTGTTATCAACCTATGAGTATCAAAATGTCATTACTTTTACATATTAAGTTACTTAATATAATTGAAAAATACTAAAAAAAACCGACTCACCAGTAGCAGCTCAGGCGGGACTCGAACCCGCACCCTTAGGATTCCGGCCCAATGCACTAACTAATTATGCTACCGAGTCCCTAGTGGGAGTGGCGAAATTTTCTAGTACTTTTTACGTTTTCGCTATATTAAGCCAGCGTTATATTAAGTAACTTGTTTAAAATTTAGTTTAATGTCATGTCACTATTTTACGCACCTGTCCTTTCTGGGCTACGATTACCGACTTTACGATCAATTTCCTTTGAATTCTACATGTGGTAGCTTGTCAATAGCTTTTAGTTATATATATTTGTTGTTATTTGTATGTTTATAAGCTGTTAGCTATCCATAAACGATAAATAAATAAACTCAATATATAAAAAAAGCATTGTGAATGCTAAAATCTAAAAATTCAATATTATATAGCTGTTTCATCTTAATCGATTGTCTGGTACTTATCTGTAAAGATGTTGCATTCGAATGTTGACGGTAATTTTTTACATTGATTAAATAACGCTAGCTTAATATAGCGAAAACGTAAAAAGTACTATAAAATTTTGCCACTCCCACTAGCGACTCGGTAGCATAATTGTTTAGTGCATTGGGCCGGAATCCCAAGGGTGCGGGTTCGAGTCCCGTCTGAGCTGCTACGGGTGAGTCGGTTTTTTCCAGTATTTTTCAATTATATTAAGTAACTTAATATATAAAAATAGCATTGAGAATGCTAAGATCTAAAAATTCAATATTACTTTTACAAACTAATATTTTCTTTTATAAACTTAAATGTTGAATGTTGGCGCTTCCAGTCAAGTAAATTAATTTTGCAATATGAAACTGCCAATGCAACTTAAACTTACTCAACTTAAAACTATTTTCACTTTCGTCGCATTCTGTAGATGAGAGCTAACTGCGGAAACTTTGTCAACACAGTTAGCTGGTACATTAACTATTGCATATCTTACGAAGATCACGAAACGTCACGAAATTGTAGTAACTTACGTATCCGTTCTGAGCAAACACAAGTTGGGATGCTTAATGAAGCTTCGTCGTACTTACCTAATGATGACAATGTTGACGTGTTTGAAGATTGTTCACAGTTTACGGCTATGAAAGTTGTTGTTCTGACGATAATGAGATAAGCATGTTTGCTGCAAATGCGAAATTAAAAACAAGGTAGTTACTACCTACTACTAAACCTAAAACTTTAATAATAAAAAAAGAAACCTGTGCGGATACCTTAAGATTGTGTTTATTAAATGAATTTTCAAAATACTAAGCTACATATTATAAGGTCCTTCTTAAATAGTGCACAAATTTTAAAGGGGTCAATACTCAATGTACTCATGCATACAAACAACTTTTACTATGGGACCAACATTGAAATCGTGAAAAAAAAATCAGCTGTTCCATAGAAAATTTAAAATCGCATAGATCAAAATGTATGGAACAGCTGTTTTTTTTTCTCGATTTCAATGTTGGTCCCATAGTAAAAGTAGTTTGTACGCATGAGTACATTGACCCCTTAAAATTTTGTGCACTATTTAAGAAGGACCCTATATAATAATTCACTTCTGAGGTTTACGCGACTCAAAATCTATTATATCGGGTCATTCTGATCTTACCATCCAAATTTCAAGGATGTGTCCAGTCCATGAAACTAAACAACTTTCTCTAAGAAACATAATGAGTCGAATTTCGCCACAAAATTTTGATCATCCCATACTAAATTGATCAGTGATCTCTTTGATTTGTATGGATAGTGTTTTTTTACATATTAGGCCATGTGTTTCTTAGAGAAAGTTGTTCAGACGACGGTGACGTTACCAAAAGTGGGAACTTTTTGATCTTTCTCTAACTACTACTACAATGAACTAGATTTTACCGAGGTTACAGTTTGTAAATACACCTTAGCTTCAATCTGTACATGTGAATTTTTGATACAGTATGTACTTTGCGAGAAATTAATTTTATTATGATAAGGGCGCCACTTACATTGTCCCTAGATTAATAAATGAACTACCTCCCGGTTTGATTAAAAGCATTACACCCGACAATATAAAGAATAAATAAAAACAATACTTTTTGGAAAGTGGATTGTAATGACTTTTTATTTTTCATGTTTTATGTTAAAAGATGAAACTATAATAATATTGAATCATTGTTTACACAAGTGCTAAAATTGTAAGAAATAACAATAATTTTGATAATCTCGTTGTAGAATCCTAACACATTATACAAACCTTAGTGGTTTCCTTTGTGTTAGCTAATAGTGAATAAGTCTAATGTAAAAACATTTATGTGATAAATAAAAAAAAAACTGAGGTATATAGGGGACTCAAATCAAAAACGGGGCGAGAACGGGTACAAACAGGAACGGAATATAGATATCCCACTAATATTATAAATAGTGAAAGTTTCAATATTTGGATGTTTGTTTTACTCAATCACGCCAAAACGACGGATTTAGAATGGCACCCAGATAGTTTAAGCCTGGATTAAAATATAGGATACTTTTATATCCCCTAGGGATTTTCCGAATGGCCGTCCACGCGTACGAAGTCGTGGGCGAAAACTAGTTACCTCTATATTCATATAATATCTTCATACTACATAAGAATGTAAACAAAAACACAAAAAAACCTTTTCATTTTTGTTGCTTAACTACTTTTTTTTTCAATTTATTTGGGTCAAATAACAGTGTACACATAAAGTATTCTTACAGTGATATTATGATAAATAGCCTTAGTCATTGTGACACCAACATCATTAACCTGACTTACTTTCATCGATATCCATATTTTGTGACAAAATGATAATTCCCGTTTCTTACCTTTTTTCACGTAATCATTCCTAAAAATGGATGTTCTTTGTGAGCCACCCTCGAAATCAGGCGGACAGATCAAGCGAAGATAATTAAAAGATAAGTCAGAACTCCAGTGGATTTTGATTTATTAACATTAATTTTCGTTTATCAGAAATTCTGGAGCCGTTCTCATTTGGCGAATTCTCCTTGGAGTTGTCAAAAATGTTTATCTAAAAGATTGAAGACCTCCAAACCGAAGAATTAGTGTCTTACAGTTAATTAAGAAAGATATATTTTGCAATTAGAAACTAATTTAGTTTCAAACTCAACTTCGGTTTCCAGATGAAAGATTTGAATCGTAACAACGGCACTTAAAACTTAATTGCAAATAAACAGCCAGTAAACAAAATTTAAATTGATGACAGTAGAGTAGACAAACACTTTGTTATTATTAATTTCCAAAAATTTTACTCAATACTAAATAATATACTAGAAAAAATACGACTCGCACCAGATCAATACTCAGACGGGAATCGAACCCGCGACCTTTGGATATCCGGTCCAATGCTCTGACCGCTGAGCTACCGAGTCACTAGTGACATCGCCGAATTTCTTCTAGTATATCCAACTCTTACGCTGCAAGCCAGCGTTATTCCATCAATGTGAGGAATTCCTCGACATTCAATTGAAATATCTTTCCAGATATTTTGACAACTGATAAAGATGAAATATTAGCTATATAATTTTTAATTTTGAGATTTTTGCATTCACAATGCTATTTTTATACAATACTAAATAATATACTAGAAAAAATACGACTCGCACCAGATCAATACTCAGACGGGAATCGAACCCGCGACCTTTGGATATCCGGTCGTCGTATTTTTTCTAGTATATTATTTAGTATTGTATAAAAATAGCATTGTGAATGCAAAAATCTCAAAATTAAAAATTTTACTGTTAATTATTTTAAAAAATCATAGTGTAAATTATGTTAACAGAAACATAGCCGTAGAACGATACGACTAACATATAGGAATATATAAATATAACCCTGCGTTTCCACAGCATTGACTTGTCAAGCCAACACTTGTCAGCTATAAACATATTTGGCACAGTTGTATTCTAGTATCTGTCAGAATCCGTTTTGAAACGATGCACGTTAGTCTTTTAGTACTTAATATTCTGTGACGATGTTAAACATTGTTATTGACTAGTGGAAATAAAGGAACGTCATGTTATACAAGTGGTTTGACAAAGTCATAATAAAATTTTAGATAAGTAATAATACATTTTCTATGTCATTAAATTGAGGTATAAGATGGTGGCAGCTAGCCAGGAGTACTCTAAATAAAATCTATAACCAATCAAACCAGCTCACATTTCGTCGTATACCTGGGACCTCAAGTCCATTTCATTCCATTAAGAGTCACTTCAGATACGGATATTAAAAAAGATATACGGTCCCTCAGTGGTTTATATTGTACGCGAAATCAAAAAGTGCTAACACATTAAGGTTCTCAAGTGTTAATATGTACGCACGAACGAACACGAACATGATAAACATGACCACCACTAACGAACCATTAACCAACATCAAACACTGTGTTTGTGGCGATCCAATTACGTTTTTCTGCGAGGACGGTGATCGGAGTCTGATGCAACATTGAGCTGCGGTCCAATTAGTAATTCTGCTTGGACGGTGGTCGGAGTCTGGTGCAACATTGAGCTACGGCTACTGAGAGAGTGCGGCGGATGTGAAGAACTTGATTTCGACTGTGTTTGAATACTGTTCTAGTCTTATGTCCATACGCATGAATTAAATGTATGCATTCACCATGTTCTTGTTGTTGAAGCGCTCATGGCGGAGCTTGACAGACTGACCGTATACGCGATCACGTTTGTTAAGCAACGCTCGGTCCGGTCAGGTGTCGGTTTCACATGAGGGCTTCCGTGCTTCGGAGGACACGTTAAACCGTCGGTCCCGGCTGTTGTTATCTGATAACAGTCGTTAAGCCAAGTTAGAGGTCTGGCGGCTCGATAAACTCTAACACCAGAGGTGACCACTAATCCTTATACGATAAGAATGAAAGATGTTCTTGTTCGTTTGTGTGTAAAATGTGCCTTTAAAGATTATTTTTGTTGTCAACAGTGGAGGTGATATTCCTGATGTGGGGCATCAGGCTATGCATCATGGTGCGGAAGGCGCCGTCCGAATTCAACGAGAGCCGGTTCATCTCCATGGCCATCTACAACGAGTTTCTTCTGTCCGTCTTTCTCAACATATCCATGTGAGTTACTGATTATTTACCTAATTTGTTTTTATTTATATTAACGACGCCGACGTTATAAGTTTGTGTGAAATATCGTGCAATGCGACATGAATAATACCAGCTTCTCCAGATAATGCTATTAGACAAAATTAAAGGCGAACGACGGCCTGATATTTCTCTTGCGGTCATTGTGTATCGCCGTCAAATGAATAGTGATTCAGCGAAAACCCATCAATAGAGCACGCTTAGTTTCCAGTAGTTTTTTTTTTCAGTTTTTTTTCAATCGCTATTAGTTGTTCTATCTCACGAAATTCTAATTATTTAAAAAAAAAATTTTTTTTTCCTTATTAATCAATTTAAGAAATAATTAACCACAATCAGATTAAGAATCTGATAAATTTATAATAATAAATACTGATATTTTAAAAATAATTATTGGCGCGATTATCACATAGGTAAATATTTCTGATTAGCACAAAATGGCAGATTTAAAGAACTTTAGACAATATTATGGACTCATGACTAAAATAACTTTTAATTATAATGACTCGTTTGGTAAATTAAATAATAATTTCGTTATGGAAAATAATTAAAGTGATTTATACAGTAACCTATAATTTGTTTTGTTATATCTCAAAGGGACAGCGTTTTCAATGAAAGCTACCAGGCAAGGCGGCTTGAATTTTTCCGACCCTTCCAACAAATATCCTTATATTTCAACCAATTTACACAAAACCTTGACAAAATATTTAAGAACAACCCTCATGAATCACTCTATCTATTGGAGAACCGCATGAAAATCCGTGCAGTAGTTTTTAAGTTGATCGCGAACAGACAGACAGACAGACGCGGCGGAGGACTTTGTTTTATAATATGTAGTGATATTATTCATCTAATTAAAAGGTTTTCAAGTCCGTTCGGCTATGAATGTTGTTAAGCGTGCACGTGCACACTCTCGTGCACGACATTCATAGCCGAACGGACTTCGTGAGATATACAAGAAACGGAATTGAAAACCTTTTAATTACAATGTGAATTAAATCCGCTTCAAACGAACTATTCATTACAACTCTAGTTTAATCAAGCCGAATGAAAAAGGCAGTTAATTTTCTCAACTCTGCAAAGCCAACTTTGGAACAGGCACGGGACCAATTTCAATTTACTTAGGGTGGATTCGTCCAAACTTCAATATAAACGGGAATAACTATACCAAGAATACATCTATTCCACGATTTTTTTCTCGAGTAAAGAAATGGTCATTTTTCCATGCAATCCAAAGATTAGTTACTCTTGGGATTCTTATTCCTTCATTAGTGAGTGAATATGTGAATGAACGTATTATCCGGCCAATTGTCATTGTTCTTTAAACGAACTATTTAAAAGTAAAGTCTTGTCAACTTTATTTTGTCGCCTTGTACGTATCTGTAGCGGTCAAAGTCAAATGCCAAACTAATGTCACTGACATACAGGCACGCGGGTGCCATTAAAATACTCGCGGATTAACTCTGTTATTCCCCGCGAAATGGTGGCATAGTGACTATTCCGGAATAGGCAAAATACTCGAGAATAGTATGTGGTAAAACGTAATTTCGGTTTACTCTCGAATAACTGGTCATTTTATCTAAGAATAACAGTTATTCTCACTTGGTCGAACCCGCCCTTAATAGGATAACCCAGGATTACGGATTGTCGAGAAATTGATATAATTATACTGGGACTTTGTTTTGACGTCACAAACAAAATAGAATTATGCCGAGACCAAACACTGTGGAGATAAAGTGTCTTTTCAATTTAGAATCAAAACTTAAATGGGGTAAGAGATGCCAGGTTTCATGGAAGGGTCGTGAAATGTCACGACGAATATATTCTCATACATAATCCCTATCTCATGATGGTTGCCAAACAAATAAATAGCTATCGGGCAACTTAACATACAATTGTATTAATAATAAGAAGAATTTTATTAATCTGCATTATTATGAAAAAATAATGAATCTCATGCTCTTTTTGATGAATTTTCCTTCCCATACTTCTACTTCTACTATTCTCTTTCTCTTTCTATTTGTATTTAACAGCCTAGCTGTACCATGCTGTACTTACGAATTACTAATGGTTTAATAGTTTTATGAGCAAGAAAACGCATTCACTAAATGCAGAATACATAAGCTATATATACATTCTAAGTAAGTTTTATTAATGGAAACAATACATATTATGGTCTACCGCTAGGTACTGTGCTATTATCCGCTTACTTTTTCGGCACCAGCCATTTTTAATCGACTTTCAAAAAAGGAGGAGATGATCGTCTGTATATTTGTTTTTTTTTATTGTGTATGTCTACCGATTACTCAAAGACGGCTGGACCGATTGAAATGATTCAAACGTTATTACATTAGGTTAACTCCCAAGTTGGTCACACTTTTTTAAATTTGGAAATCGGTTCAGTTCACTTTTCAAGTAATCTTGAAAAAGGCACGAAAATAGTATGATTTTGTGTGAATTACCTCGATGATAATGGTCGTATTACTTCTTTGTTTATGACCTGAATAAGATATTTTTTTTTGTAGGAAGAGGGATATCTTAAGTGTAGGTTCTTTAACCGACTTAAAAAAGGAGGTTCTCAGTTTGACCCGTATGTTTCTCCGCGATTATCTTACGTTTGGCTGAGCCGATATTTCTACATATTATAATATACCTTACCTACAAGGTACCTACACTAAAAATAAAAAATAGTTTAAAAAAACAAAAAACCGACTTCAAAAAACCTAACTCTAAAAAGCAAGAAATAATATTCGTTATAATAAAAATTCGTCTATTGAAGTCGGGTGGGGCTTTTAGAATAAAAAAAAGGAATCTGTACTCCAGCCCCACCCGACTTCAATAGACGAATTTTTATTATTACGAATATTATTTCTTGCTTTTTAGAGGAAGGTTTTTTGAAGTCGGTTTTTTGTTTTTTTTTAATGTCCCTACTGCTGGGACATAAGCCTTTCTTATGGGTGGATAAGGAAGATGGGCGGTTGACCACGCGGGCTCAATGCTGATTGGTGAGCTTAACGACTGCAAACGCAGCCGGGACCAACAGCTTAACGTGCCTCTCGAATCACGGAGGAACTCAAGATAATATATTTATGGTCACCTATCCCATGAGCGACCCTTGCGAAAGTTGCTGAACTCCGCAACCGCAGAGCCAGGCGCTAAACCAATTAAAAGGAAAAAAAGTTAAATTTAGTAATTTCAATTTAGTTAATTGCGAGATTAGAATAAAAATATTTACCATCCCAACCCATTAATAGGTATTATTGTAGTAGTGGCATCTTTCATTTTAGGCAATCTGCTTCTTAGTCAATTTACTTGTTAGGTATTATTGCAGCGGTGGCATGTTGCATTTTAGACGGCGCGCTCATAAAAGTAATGATTTCCCTTAGAAGTGTTGCCAGATCTTGTCGTAATATATTTTAAATAGAGACAACATGGGTATTTCGAAACGCAAAATCTCGAACAAAATGAAACATTACATTGATTGAATTTTAGATGTAGAAATCTGAAACGAGACAAATTTTCAGACAGCGACACTGTGAAAGATATAGCGATGCGAAGCGATAATAAAAAAATACTAACTTAGCTTTAATAGCTTCAAAAATAATAAATGATAAAAATACTTATCATTATGATTATTTTCAGCGTTTGATATACATAATATTACTAAATTCGTCACAATGCATTTGTTTTATTAACTTACTTTACGTTATGTATAGCAGCATTGGTCCAATAACTAAGTATATAGTTTACTAGCGGCCGCCTGCGGTTTCACCCGCGTGGTTCCCGTTCCCGTGGGAATATCGGGATAAAAAGTGTTCTATGTTTTAATCTAGGCTATCTGTGTGCCAAATTTCAACCAAATCCTTACAGTAGTTTTTGCGTGATTGAGGAACAAACATCTAAAAATCTAGACATCCAAACATCCAAACCCACAAACTTTCACATTTATAATATTAGTAGGATAGTAGGATACTATTAGATTCTATAGTATAGAATAACCATAAGCAATCATTTCCATCAAATCGATTCTATGATGATATTATTTTTTTCAATACCCACTAACTATAAATCTATTGTGTCTAATTTTTCCGGGCGTTGAATTGTTAATCAATTCTAATTTTGACAATATCATCGCTTAGCAGTATAGCAAATCCTGAGGCAAGCATAGTATTTCACCCAAATGAATCTTGTATCACCCACTTACACAAATTAATTTAGCATGAATGATTAATTCTGAAAATTGTCTACCTTCAGCAAGATTTCAAAAATCTATTTGAGCTGAAATATTACACTCGTGCCCTATTTTATCAGATTAGAATATTATAGATAGAAGGTAGGTAGTTAATTAAAGGATTGTGTTATCAATATGGATGTGATAATAATCAGTTTCAAAGTATTTTATTTATTTATTTTATTTTTATTTATTATCCCAAAATCCACAGCACTTAAAAATTAAACATAGTGATTATCTTACAAATTTTGCTTAATGCCAATAACGGATTTACATTTTATATATATTTTAAAACATGAGAAATAGGCAGAACACCCGTGCAAAAAGAGCAAAGTTATAAATCTAAGAGAAAATTAAAATTAAAAGTACGTAATTATGGTCATGAAAAGTGAAAATCTAATTATATTATATATATATATGTGTGTGAGTGTGTGTGATGTGTGTGTATGTGTTTGTGTGTATGTGGGTGTGTGTGGAGGGGGGGGGGGAGCTACTTTTGGTTTTTGCTATTATTCTCCATCTCTTTAATTATACCAGAGCAGAAAGTTTGCTTACTACCATTGAAAACATCCACAGAATCACTGTGTTTATTGTAAGTTTGAAGAGTCCTATTGACAATAGAATTATGTGCATAGATCGTTTAATAAAAACTAATACTATACCTACAATGTATTACAAGCCAAATTACTTCACTTTCTAGAGTAGGTCGCACAGTCCTCTGTGTACTTACACATTTTAGTACTTTGCCATTTCAGGGTTACAATCTTTAAATTGACGTAAAATTATGAGTGATATTTTTAAGGCAAGCCGTATTCAGACATTCAAATCAAATCAAATCATATTCAACCTTACTAGGCGTGCAAAATTCGTTAATAATCTAATAAATTTAATTACATTTCAATTAGTAAATTTCAACATTATTAATCATTCATTATTAAATATCATCCATTTAAAACATTGACATTGCACTGCCAAACTTGCTAGTTCTGAATGATAAAAATAATGTCATTAGATTATATTCACTTAAAAACCTTTGGTTTAGCTTTAGGATTTTCATTTATTGTCCAAGAGGCTTTCTAGGCATAGCTTTTAACAATTCAACAAATATAAAGCTAGTATTTTTCTGTAAATAAAACTGAAACGGCAACGATTTCGTTTTGGTTTTATTGTCGAAAATGAGCGCGATTGGGCCCCCGGCAATTTTGCACACATTGGTGCTAATTACTAAACCGAATAGAAGCGTTAGTAAAAGTCGCCTACATTTCAAAAGCAACTGAACAACTTGTCGCTAAGTCACCCAGCACTTCAGAAACTTTCTTTTAAAGACTGCTCAAACTAGGTTACTTCGTGAAAAACAATTTCTGAAACAATAGCATCTCGAAACAGTGTTTGTTTTCACGGGAAACTTTCAAAATTATAGATTTATTGCTGCTGTCAGCGGCTCGTCTTTGCACTTTTACTAACTTAGAGCACAGGAGTAAATGTGAGAACAGAGTCAAAGGTGAAATGTGTTTTATCACGTTTTCAGAAGTGCGAAGTGGGTGACACGCCACTCCAGCCCCCCTAGCATGACCGATTTATATCGCGTGATATAGCGTTTTATCACGTTTAACTGTCAAAAAGACAAAGGAGTTTGACAGTTGAGTGTCGATAAAATGCTATATCACACGATATAAATCGGTCATGCTAGGCAGGCATGATGATTTAAATCTGTAGCACCCTGAAGTTTTGTACGCTGAGAAACTTTTTTAATTTGTATTCCCGTTTGTCACATTGCCCCCCACCGAAACTTAAAAGTGAACCTCTAATACCTACTTTAATTTTCTTATCATCTCATTACCATTACCATTTTGCACACTACCTATTCTTAAAACGCGAAGTGCTTATTAAAAATTATATCATTCTAATCCGATGATGCAGTTTATCAATCTGACTTAATGGATTTAAGTTTAAAATGTTTTCGTTAGGAGTTTCCCTCTAATATTAATGCAAAACTTTTTATCATTGGATGCATGGTTAAAAACCTATAATATGACTTATCATCGAAATGAGACAACAATTCTAGGAACTTTGCCTCTGTTCGGTTTCTTTCCTATTCCGGCGCCTCAAAGTACTATTATATATTCTGTGCCTCAACTTCATGTTTCAATAATTGCGCCGTATCTCATCGCAAGCGCACCATAAATCGAATAAGCCACTAACTTCCGAGCTAGTGATTAATTGAATACTAAGCTTGAATTCTGCCGTCTCTTATTTATTTTTATTTTGTGGTAAGTACTTAAGTAGAATTCTTCTTTGAAATTTAAACTTGAGTATCATAATTTTACTGATGAAATACCTAAAACTTATTCCATAGCTTTTGTTTTCTGTATTGTTTTTAGTTTACCTGCTCGCATAGTTCGTGGCAAGAATTTTGCAAACTTTGAGGCGAGTTTTCTGGCTTTTGTACTACCTAACTATTCAATTGAAGTTCTTAGTTATAACAATTTGCATACCCGACGTGCTACAAACAGCATAAATTGGACACAAAATTATTATATCATTATAATGTAGATATGAAAATGTCGTCTCCTAATCATAACAAATTTTCCGACTTCAAAAAGGTAGTTAACGCACGGTATAATATAACATCGCGAGACGTTCCAAGATGACAACGGTCAACATGAAATGTTGTTAAACTTGCTCAAAATAATGTTACGCATCGTCGCGCAACGTGTTGAGCGATACGTTGCACGTCAATGTATCATTGTCAATTTTTATGTTCCTAATGCTTGAGTACAGGGCTTCCTTAAGATGCATGAGGAGAATAGGCCATGGCCTACCACGCAGGCCCAACGCGGATTATTTGGATTATATGACTTAATTATATCTTTTTCCCAGGCTGTTCCTGCAGTCACCAGCCAACCCTGATCTCCTGTACATCATATTCTTCTGCCATACCCAGCTCACTGTTACTCTGCTGCTCTGCTTCATCTTCGGGAGCAAGGTAGGCACGGTAAGGGAACGAAGGAAGTAGGCTCCTGAGGTTTTGATTAACATATCAGTTATTTTTAAAGTCCTCACTGCTGGGGCTCAGACCTTCCTTATGGGTGGATAAAGAGAATGGGCCATAACCCACGCGTGCCCAATGCAGATTGGTGGGTGCTAACGACTGCAGATGCAGCTGGGACCAACGGCTAAACGTGCCTTCGGAAGCACGGAGGAGCTCGACATGATAAATTTTTGATCACTCATCCCATGACTAGTCCTTGCGAAAGTTGCCTAACCTCAGGCGCTCAACCACTGCACCAGCTTTTCAACCAATAGATGTACTCGTATATAACCAGATAAAAAAACCATAGAGTAATTATGACTATTTTATTTAGTGAGGTAACTCGCCCGTGTTGACAGGGCATTTATGGGTGGGTGGCGTCCCCCACCACTTTACCTCGCAGACAATCCGTTCCTAACTTTTCACTACTGAAAGTGCGGAACTGCAGTCATCATCATATAAGCTGCACGACATCAATTGCTGGGTGTAGGTCTCCCTAAGGATCTCCACAACGATCGGTCCTGCGCTGCCCGCATCCAGCGGTTTCCCGCGACCTTCACCAGATCGTCGATCCACCTTGTTGGGGGTCTACCCACGGAGCGTCGTCCGGTACGCGGTTGCCATTCCAGAACCATTCCGCCCCAACGGTCATCGGTTCTTCTCGCTATGTGTCCCGCCCATTCAGCTGTACTGATAGTAATTTGCCTGCATTTATGGCTGAGATAAAGAAGTTACCTCATTATAAGAAAATATATAATTACATTACTATGAAATAAGAATGTAACGTCGTCGTGTCGCGCTTATTTGTTTATAAATAAAAGCTCTCGATCTGGCATTCTGTTGAACTGGCCCATTAGGTCCGGTTTCCATTGGGCGGGCGGCCAAGTGGAAGGCGACATCGTAAACTGTGGCAAAGGACAGTATTATGGTTTTATATGTATATAATAGTTTAAGAAATACAAAGAATCTCACTTTTATTTTACCCACTTGCTCAAAAACTAGATAACAATTAAAATTGTTACCTACTAAGATTATAAAAATAAAAACGAAAAAGTTTTATTTGAGCTGCTACCTATCTTCTACTGAAACTGACGTAAATTAGACTTATTGACTGATTTATGAACAACAAAAAATGAAATTTGGTTCCCCAGACTTTTATTACTTTGGTCAAACTTATTTTATTACGAAGGTTTTACATCATGAAACATAACTTTGAAAACTCCATAAAGCTAGTTTTTACAAAAATATAAAATTCTAAATCTTTTGTTAGACAAACAGAAATGGTTGTAATGTCATCCAGGTAAGTTGCGAGCTAACTAGCGAGACGAGTGATCGCTCTACAGCCTTCAGAGAGGAAAAGAAAAAACTCAGCCTCAGAAACTTGAGTGGCTTTGCAACTAAGAATTAGTCTTATGTCGTTAAATATGCAAAGAAGAATTTTAGCTTTTTTAACAAAATATTTTTTTTAACCAAACCCGTGACGTTGTCATTTTGAAATAAAACACTTTTAACGGATACTAGCGCGGTTTTATTGAAAGTACTTTGGTAATTAGTTGGTATTTGGTTTGATTTTTGATTTTCCCGACGTTTCGGCACCTTTGCAGCTGCCGTGGTCACGGGGGACTGACCTTTGCTCAGCGATTGGGACCCTGGTGTCCGCTTGTTGCGCAACCAGTTTGAGGGCGGCAGGCAAATCACCAGCTGGTGGCGTAACTAAGGTGTCCTGGTGATAGTGAGACAGGGCCCTAACTTTCCTAATTTCTCCCAGGCATACATGGTGTACAAGGGGCACGGCAAAGAAGAACGAGAGAAGACCGGCAAGTTCAGATCCCGCCCAGCTGAGTCTACCTACACTATGACGACCAATAGGAGCACTAAATTCTGCGATAACATGACAGAAAGAGAGTTAGAGGTACGAACTTCTAATTTTTTGTTAAAAAAAATCTTTTTAGCGCATTATTTATGTAGGTTTACTGACTTGTATGGTTTGTATGGTTTTTTTTGTTGCTTGTTAAAAGTACCCGCTACGGATTCCATCAGCCAAATATTTCTTCATTTTTTGTGAATGGTGTGAAGATAAATTCATAATACTTGTACTGATAAATGGTGAAAAAATTTACAAATACTAACGAAGTCGTTATTTTCTCTTTTTTAATATTTGTGGTATTCAAACATAATACAAGAAAAAAAAATAACCAAACAATAGAGCGATCGCGAGAGACTGCTTAGTTACGTAAGAACATAAAAAGTTTTCAAAGAGATTCTTCTTAGATGCTGCAGGCTCGCAATCAAGTAAACGTCTCGGTTCACCAGCTGCAGAAAATGCAGTATTTCTATAAAGCCCGTGCATCCACTTTGGTTTCAAGAAGTATGATGGTTGCATGAATAACATTTCAAACCTGCGATTTTAATACCAATCTTTTTGATTTGCTGCGTTGTTATTGTAAATATCGCGCAGTTTTGTAGCTCTCAGAAATAACGACAAGTTGTCAAGCATAAAAATAAAATATCGTTACTTTCTCAACACTTTAATCAAACTGTCGGTAGGTACTTGTATAACTGACTGATTTGATGTTATTGTTCTTATGTTTGGTCGTTATTCCGTATCAGATCTATGCAAACAATATTATGAGAAAACACAATAAATTCCTTATTTTTTCCAAAAGGAGGAGTTCAGAAAAATATGCAACCAGTTAGAAAAGCTTAAGGAACGTTGCGGGTCAGGAGCAGTTGTGTCCAAACGAATCTCGGCCATGCAGGAAGCAGCTACTTTACACGAAAGAAAGCCTGCCGCCTCAGATTCCGCACCACTTAAACTCAACACAGTGTTCAGTGCAGTCGCCGACCGGCTCATGTGCACAGTCACACCAGCAGAAGAGTCCAGCAGCAGCGGTCGAGATCTGCCCTTTGAAGCGCCTCCCGCTTACAGGCACAAAACATTCAGTCCGAGCAAAAGCGCCGAAGTCAGCAACGCCGAACAGAGCCAAACTGACGTCACTACGGACTCCCCTAAAACCAAACCCCTAGAAGAAACAAAAGACGATAAACAGAACGGCGTTTTCAAGATATCGGGTGAAGCCAATTGTAGTGATATTCGACCTCCAGATGTGGCCAATCGGAACACATTAAATGATAAAAGTGAAAAGCCCAGTGAAAACCCGAGTGAATTAAAATCGAGCCCCGGTAGCTCTGAGACAGTGCGTGGAGTGAGATCCGGCCATGCGAGGACTCATGCTATAGTTATTAACTTAGACGATAAAAGTCGCTTCACCGAAGAGGTTACCGTTTAAAATTGTATATATTTGAAGACTGTACTTACATTTCCTTAGATTATGTCCCTTCTTTCACCGGTGATGTATTTTGTATTATATTATACTAAAACTCTTTGAATTTTCAAAAGGCTTAAGGTACAAAATCTGAAACCTTTGAGCGGTCTTCAGCTTAAAGGTAAGTGGAAGAATATTTTACCATTTTAAGATGAAAAATTATATAAAATTATTTTCCTCTGATTCTGTCAAAGGCGATACGGTAAATTGATTTTAAGTAACTTATAAAATTGGAAACAATTAATTAATTCTAAATGAAATAAGGTTGAAAGAAAAATGGTTTTACTGTGTTTTCTGCTTATTTAAATAATGCGAAATATGTCACTGGTGGAAATTTTCCATATTAAATTAGCGTATTGTATATTATTGTTATGATAATGCTAGTCTTTACTGTGATTCATAGAAGTTAAATGTAAGTTAATGTTTCGAATAAACATTACACAGTTATGTAAATGCATATCATTCTGATTTTCTTTAAAGAATGTTAAAGTGGCAGTTTTCTGTAGAACGGATGAAGTTTTCCTTGTATTAAAATTTCTGACAGTATAATAATAAGAAAATATAAGAGTACATGGGATATGTTGATAATGAATGTGATGAAAATGTGTGGTTTGTGATTTATCAACTGTCACTTTTTTCTCGTACTTTTACGTGATTAAATATTGATTTAACGTTTTTTTACAAGTAAATAAAAATGGATTTCACATGCATTACGTAATAGCAACATTCTATTTGACTTCATAAGAAAATGAATTTGCTGTTTTAATCAGAGCTTGAACTACTTCGATCATCTAATGACGAAGTTGTACCACGTTGATTTTGTTTTACTTTATAAATTTATATTTAATGTAAAATTATAATTTTCAACTTTAATCCCAAAAGTTTAAAAGCACTTAACCGCCGCAAATGATTTTGAAAGGCAACGACTTTTTCATGTTAATGTTTCAATCAAACGTCAAACACAACCTAGCTCGATCGACATGTGATGTAAGTATTCTCGTACAAAACACTTTGCAGACTGTTGCCTCTTAAGCGACATCTAAATCTAAGTAACAAGTTGAAAACACGTCAATCTATTCGAACACCTTTTGTTATGAACCCCTTTTACAAATCAGCATCCATACTACTGTATTCATACGAATGTTAATATTAAAAGACATAATGATAGCCTAACCATTTGCCGTGAAAATGAATATGAAAGGGACTTAAATATGGGACGAAATTTTAGTAAAGCTATGAAAAAATACTGTGTTCCAATCATAAGCATGTTGAACTCGAAGTCATTATTGTTACTTATTTAAATTTTATTTTATCTTAAAAGATCAGCAATAGAAACTCTTTAGTTTATGACTAAATAATTAGTTGAGCTGTCTTCAAAACCTTTTGAAAACTAATCGTTTTAAGTTAAAGTAGATTTTATTTTTGAAATATTCTTAATAGAATTTCGTAAAAGTTGCTCAATATTTGATACCAGTATTAAAAAACTATTTAGTGGACGACCAACGACCACGAGATGATCTCTTTTAAGGGTTCAAGGAGAATTGGTAAATATTGAATATTTGCAGGGTTAAAGTAACTAGTCAGATTTTACCGTTTTGGATCTGAAACACTTGAAGTGTCATGAAAATATGAAACATCATCAAATAAAACACTTTTAGCGGATACTAGCGCGGTTTTTATTGAAAGTACTTTGGTAATTAGTTGGTATTTGGTTTGATTTTTGATTTTCCCGACGTTTCGGCAACCTTTGCAGCTGCCGTGGTCACGGGGGACTGACAGTCCGAAACGTCGCGAAAATAAAAAAATCAAACCAAATACCAACTAATTACCAAAGTACTTTCAATAAAAACCGCGCTAGTATCCGCTAAAAGTGTTTTATTTCATGTCTAGTGAGCGCGTAAGCTTGAGAAGTGAAAACATCATCAATATCATCATTAATTTATTAGAAAGACAGATAATGTAGAAGTCTCCCAACAAAGAAAGTTCTTTTCATAAATGTTAGTAAATTGAATAAAAAAAGTATCACTAAAGAGGCGGCTGCTGACAATACGGTCTGAAAACGTCTAAAACAACCCTAAAACCACTATTACATAAAATCTGTTCTCCAAATCTGTAAGTTTCACGCAATTCCGGCCCTTAAAGATCTTTAAGAACACCATAAAGTTTAATAGCAACGAGTTATATTCACTAAGGTCGAGTCTTAGTTATTACATCGTGACCCATAAATCCGACTTTTCGAGCTGGGACTCGTTAAAACGACCGTTGAGTGTTCTAGCTCTGTTCATTCCTATTAGTCGAGATAAAAACGAGATTACATCATTATTGCGCACATTAAACGGATTCACAGCATGCTTAAACACTATGGCCGAGAGTTATTGTATGTGTAGCACAATAAAATGTTTTATTTTTAGTATAAAAGCTTAGGGAGGGCACCAATTTTTAGTACACTTTTTAGAAAAACTTACCTAGTATTTACTAAATTAAAAATTCTATTTTAATATTTAATCAGTGATTACACAGTATAACACTTACAAGGTCAATCTTTTCGAAATATTAGAGAAGGTATTTAATTATTATGATTTTCGAAATTATCCTAACAACAGATAAAATAGAACCTACTTTTTTAATTTTTAAACTTTTAAATTTTATGCATTCACAATGCTATTTTTATATTAAGATTATTAATATAATCGAAAAATATTAGAAAAAATCGACTCACCCGTAGCAGCTCAGACGGGACTCGAACCCGCACCCTTAGGATTCCGGCCCAATGCACTAACCATTTATGGTACCGAGTCGCTAGCGAGCTTGGCGAAATTTTCTAATACTTTTCACGTTTTTACGCTGTAGGCCAGCGCCATCTCATCAATGTGAAGAGAATTACTTCGACATTCGAAAGCAACACCTTTACAGGTGCTAGACAAATCGATTAAGATGAAATAGCCATATAATTTTTAAACTTTTAAATTTTATGCATTCACAATGCTATTTTTATATTAAGATTATTAATATAATCGAAAAATATTAGAAAAAATCGACTCACCCGTAGCAGCTTGATGAGATGGCGCTGGCCTACAGCGTAAAAACGTGAAAAGTATTAGAAAATTTCGCCAAGCTCGCTAGCGACTCGGTAGCATAAATGGTTAGTGCATTGGGCCGGAATCCTAAGGGTGCGGGTTCGAGTCCCGTCTGAGCTGCTACGGGTGAGTCGATTTTTTCTAATATTTTTCGATTCTATTAATAATCTTAATAGAACCTACTACTACGTTACAAACAAAACGAACGTCACTACGAGGCCATCATCTCAAATTATCAAAGGCACTATCAGGAAACAATCCACATAAACATTTCTTTAATAATATAGTAGTTGAAGCTTGGAACAAGTTGCCAGAAGAAGTGATATCTGCACAGAATACTAATCAGTTTAAGAATAGATTGGACAAATATTTAAAAACCAATGATAGATAAACTCGACTCATGATATAACTGGATACAGGCTCTTATCAGTTGTCTCAACTGCTTGCCTGTCAATTAATAATAATGATAATAATAATAAAATGTTATGTTTGCTCCTAAAAGTGATTAGTCTAAAAAGTTCAAACGCGCCCATCAAAAACGGAAGCTAAAAGGATTTTTTCTCGAAAACGATTTCGAAAAAACATTGCTTTGCAATCCAAGATGTTCGTTTCAATTAAATGGGAAGGGCGGAGTATTTTAACGTTGTTATCCGTAAGACTCTGCGTTATCTCTCCTTTCAATTAAACTTGAGTACTCCCATCGATCGCGCGGAAAATAAGAAAATGACAGAGCGTTTCATACCCGTTTATTGAAATAAAGGAAGGCCTTCTTTTTCTTTAAATTGGCGGGAAATTGTGTACTCTATTCATTGAATGGCGAACGAAAACGATTTATAGGGGGATCTTTTAATAAAATGAAATGTTTTACAGAATTTTGCTTATTTAGCGAACGGTCAACATCGTGGAGAACGCGATTGTTGATATTTATATAAACTCTTTAGACACTTATTACGTTTTTTTTATCAATTTCTAAATTGAAAATTATAACTGCATCAAACAAGAAAAAGTCAATACAAAAAAGTTTTTAGCTGCTCAATTATCTACTCTTTGGTACCCACATAATACGTATAATATATAATTCTATTTCCAACATGTGTAGGCTTAATCGAAACTGACGTGTTAACTTAATACAGTCTGAAACTTAAATAAGATTTAACTTGTAAAGTCACGTTTGTCCAAAGTTAGGGGTAACTTATCCCTTCGTGTTTTGATGTAATAAAATACGACTGCAATTTTAAAGTCTTGCATGCGCCGCTCTAGACAAAATCTTCATATTATTATCTACTTTGCAACGATGTTGGTTGTTTCTCCAAATACAAATAAACATGAAGGTCGACCTTGTTTGTGGAATTCAAATTAAAATTCGTAGAAAAGTTTTATTTTCACTACAGTCATGGAAAAGAAAAGCAAAATCTCTTTACTTCTTATCCCAACTTTTGATTTGTATTAAAGTACACTTTTACAATGAAAACAATTAATAATATTTACACTATGCTATTACTGAGATTTTCAATGACAAAACAAACAAATAGAGATTTTTTAAACTGACGTCGTAGGTACTATTTGTTTACTGTTTCTGTAAAGGCCACCGTTTACAAAAATTTGGTCTGATATTGATCTTTTTTCCAAAAATATAGGATAACTTGCGGCCGGCCGCGGTTTCACCCGCGTGGTTCCCGTTCCCGTGGAAATATCGGGATAAAAAATATTCCATGTATTAATCTAGGCTATCTACTATTTAGTGCGCCAAATTTCAACCAAATCAGTTAAGTAGTTTTTGCGTGATTGAGGAACAAACATCCAAACATCAACAAAACTTCCACATTTATAATAAACTAGCTTCCGCCCGCGATTTCGTCCGCGTGGACATTCGATAAAATCCTCTTGTTTTAATTTCATAAAATTCTGATCAGCCGTTTTTACGTGATTAGGCGGGTTCCACCAAGCGCGCTGCCTCGCGAGGCAGGATGTTTGCCGTACGGGCCTCGCACGAGGCGGCTCGCTTGGTGGGGATCCGCCTAATCACGTAAAAACGGCTGATCAGAATTTTATGAAATTAAAACATGAGGATTATATCGAATGTCCACGCGGACGAAGTCGCGGGCGAAAGCTAGTTTATAATATTCAGAATTGTATCCAGAGATATTAGTATCCCGTTCCCGTTCCCGTTCCCGTCCCCTGGATGTGCATTGAAACCTCAAGAACGACATCCACATCGATTTTCATGTTTACTTACCCCATTTACACCTTAAGTGATGATTTTCAAAATAACAAAATATTTGTCTGCCTATTTATTTTTAGATGTGCTCCTACGAAGTTTAAAGTTATGTCTATTTTATATTATTTTTCCAGACAAATTTTGAACCCCATTTTTACCCCTTTAGGGGTCAAATCATGTCCACCGTGTTGGACTTCAAAATAAATGTCATTTTTGCAATCGTCATCCCAGAAAACCCCAATAACGACATCCATATCTATTTTTGGGTTTTTTACCCCTTTTCACTCCCATTTCAGCCCCATAGGGGTTGAAATAATTACAATAACAATATATGTTGCGTTAGATTTCCATCCATAAGCCTAAATTATAAATTTTGCGATTTTTACTTCGAAAATAAAGGATTTTCTTCAATACCCAACTTTATCCCCCTTTTGACCCCTTCAGGGGTAGAATTTTATTTATTAATTTTCAATGGTCAGCCTAATCACAAAATTTGAAGATCCTAGCTTCAAAAATGAAGGACTTTCATACAAACTTTGGACCCTCGTTGCACCCCCTTGGGGGGTGAGTTTTGAAAAATCCTTTCTTAGTGCACCCCTGGACCTCATAAGGAACCTATGTGCAAAATTTCAAGTCTCTAGGTTCAGCGATTTGGGCTGTGCGTTGATATCTCACTCAGTCAGTCAGTCAGTCAGTCAAGACTTTGAATTTTATATATATAGATTAGTAGGATTCCCAACGTAAAGTCAGTTAACTAATTATGGAAAACCTACACTTTTTGCGGATTGCGCAAAATTCACTTACTGGACAGATAGGTACTTTCATAGAAATTCTAATTAATTTTAAATTAAACTATAGTTAGTTTAGTACCAAGATAATGTTGTTACACTAAAGGAGCTGAATTTAATAAAGAATAAGAAAAGTAAGTATTAACATGATGCATGTGTAATCCATACTGAAAATATTACTTACCAATAACTTAAAATTATAAAGGTAAAACATTCCTCTTGATATTCAATTTTATCCCACAGATTAAGTTTGTTTCATATCAGCTAAACCATATTTTAATGAATGCTTAGGATTACCAGTGCCCTAGTATTTACCTACGAGTTTAAGCAAACTGTATTCGTCATCAAAAAACTATCACTTTTTCTCTTTTACTCGCATCGAGTATTTTACTGCCATGAGCAGTGTAAACGATAGTTTTCGATATCGTTAATAGCTTAGGCTAAAGTCACACTAGGAAGAGCCTCGCTTAACACTAACTGTATTATTCAGAGTGCATTCGTTAAACGATTCGATCGTTATTCGAGAACGATGTTGCACAAACTAGAAAAACATGTAACACTATAAATTTAGACCAATTTAGTCAACTACTGGATACTAAGCTTGAAAAAATTTTAGACTCAAAACTGGAATCAATAAAAACGATACTTCTCAATGACTTTAAAAGCACCATTCAAAAGGAAATAAGCACTGTAATATCCAATCTACAGCAGGAGTTCAACCCCGTAACACTTTCTTCAGAACAGATATTCATAAAAAAGCAAATTGAATCACTTGATAATAAGATTCAAAATATAGAAAGCCAATTAAACAAATTGGAGAGTTCAAAGAAAATTGTGCTCTATGGTCTAACAGAAAACCAAAACGAAGACGAAAACGACTTATTTGAACGTGTTGCTTATGTTTTTCAAGATATAATGAATATAAATATAAATCCTTTCGTTGAGACTGTAAAACGTATAGGCAAAAGTGGATATCGCAGAGCCTTGATGATTGAACTAGTAAGCAAACGCATGACAAACTATATCATTCAAAATAAAAGAAGTTTCAAGAACACCGGTTTATCTGTAGATATTTTCATGGAAGGGTCCGAATTAAAACAAAGAAACTTACTCAGAAAACACCTTCTGGAATCTCGCAAACATGGCCACCACGCAATCATAAGAAATAACCAACTTTTTATCGACGGGAAGGAAGCTGACATTACTTACTCAGAAACCGCCCTACTTTCAGATAAAACCAGCGTATATAAAAACGGAACAATAAATGAGCAACAGCAAAAACTGACGGAACAGGAAGAAAAATCTAACCTTCAACAAGAAAAGACATTTCGATAATAAGTATTTAAAAGTAATTTCCCAAAACTTTCAAAGTCTTGGAAATAAACTGCATTTATTAGAGCAACTTTTAGAAGATACAGAATTAGACATATTATGTATATCTGAGTTATGGATAAATAAATATCACTGTAGTTCCTTAAGACTTCCAGGGTATAAAATTGCATCCACTTTTTGTAGAGAACAACACGATGGTGGAGGTGTATGTCTTATAACTAAAGAAGAAATAGAATTTATTGAAAGAAATGATATTGTAGCCTTGTCAAAAGAATTTATTATAGAATTTTGTGCAATAGAAATTCCAAAAGAAAATTGTATCGTAATAGGAGTATACAGACCAGATCGCAATATAAATGTGTTTTATGACCAAATGACAAGGGTTCTAAACAGATTAAATGCAAAAGACAAAACAAAATATCTCTATATTGTCGGTGATTTCAATATTAACATGTTAGACAAACGTAATTCTGCAACTATTGAGTTTCTAAACTTTATGCGGTCCTATAATATGAAACAATTAATAAAAGATCCCACTAGGGTAACTGAAAAAACATCAACTTGTGTAGACTTAGCGCTAACAAACTACACACCTATAATTATAAAAAGCTATGTAAAAGAGTACGGATTATCTGATCATAGAGCAGTCATTTTGCTTATCAGAAAAAACTTTGAATATGATATGAATAAGACATGGTATGTAAATAAAAGAACATTAACAAATTATAACATAAACTGCTTTAAAGAAGCTCTTAAAGCAATAAACTGGGATGATATTATTGACAAACAAAAAGATATAGACACTAACTATAACGTATTTCTTAGTAAAGTAACAGATATCCTAAATAAACACATACCAATAACAAAAATTAAAATTAAAAACATCAAAAGAAAAGGCTGGCTTACAAAGGGACTTAAAAGATCATGCACCCATAAAAGAATGTTAAGGATCATACTAAATCAAACAAAAAGTGACGTGATCAAAAAATACTATAATGCATATAGCAATATATTAAAGCGTAGTGTAAAATCTTCAAAGAAAAATGAATACATACGGCAAATGAAAAAATCGGACAACAAAACTAAAACTATGTGGAAAATAATTAACGCAAAAACAAAAAAACCCAAAAGAAAAATGTATAAAAATCTGGAACTAAAAGTAAATGATAAAGTAATTAAATGTCCTAAAGAAATATCAAATATATTTAATGAATTCTTTGCCTCGATAGGAGAAAATAAAAATAGTACAATAGATGAAAAACCTGGACGTCCCGTTATAAACCCTCCTACACAATCAATGTTCTTACGACCAGTAGAGAGAGAAGAAATAACAAAAATTATTAATCTACTCAAAAATAAACACAGTTTCGGAACTGACGGTATACCGCCAATCTTGTTAAAAAAGTGTGCTGACGAACTCTCAATACCTTTAACTTCCCTTATTAATCAGAGCTTCAATGAAGGAGCTTTCCCTGATAAGCTCAAAATATCCCTGGTCATACCTGTCCATAAGAAAGATGAAAAAACATCTCCGGACAATTTTAGACCCATTGCACTCCTTTCAACATTCGCTAAAGTATTCGAAAAGGCGATGAGCCTTCAGTTATATAATTTTTTAGAAAAGTATAACATACTAAACGATGACCAAAACGGATTTCGCAAAAATAGATCAACCACATTAGCTGTATTTAAATATATCCAAACTGCGCTTCAACAATTAAATGATAGAAATCATGCAGTAGGCCTTCTGTTAGACATGACAAAAGCATATGATAAAGTTTCGTATAATATCCTTCTGCAAAAACTCTATGGCTGTGGCATTAGAGGTCCTGCTTACTCCTGGTTCAAGTCATATTTAAGTAACAGGAAACAAATAGTACAAATTGAACATTTTAATAGTCAAAATAATAAAATTGAAAAAATTCAATCTAAAGTAAGAAATCTAACCTGTTCCATTCCGCAGGGGAGCGTATTAGGGTGTATCTTATTCATAATATATATAAATGACCTGCCAAAAACTTTAGACCATGATCAGACAGTTCCCGTGCTATTTGCAGATGACGTTTCTATATTAATCAAATGTAAAAAAAACTCAGACCCAAATATTAATGTATTACATACTCTCGAAAATGTATCGAATTGGCTAACAGACCATAATTTAGAAATAAACTTAAAAAAAACCAAACTCATTGAATTTAGGGCGTACCAAACAAGTCCTTTAAATATTGACGTTAATTTTAGAAATTCTCGAATCGATTTGGTAGATACATTTACTCTCCTCGGACTTACAATAGATTCTAATATTAATTGGAAAAGTCATATAGAAAATATAAAATCTAAATTGTCAAAATTCACTTACGCACTTTTTGAAATTAAATGTAGTACAAATATAGAAACGGCACTAGTAGCCTATTACGCGTATGCTCACTCTTGGCTCAAATACGGGGTTATGCTTTGGGGCAATAGCGTAAACGTCCGTGAATTGTTTGTGCTCCAAAAGAAATGCGTTCGGATTATAGCTCAAATAGACAATATGCAGAGTTGTAAACCTTACTTTATAAAATACCAACTACTAACATTACCCTCGCTTTACATACAGGATATTTGCTTGTTCGTCTTTAAGTATCGTAGTAAATTCCTTCAAGTGCAGGACACACACAATATCAACACCCGACACAAGGCAAGATTATATCTGCCTCCTTCGCGCATTAAAATGTTCAATTGCAGCCCACATCACATGGCGATAAAAATTTTCAACAAGTTACCACCGACACTACAGAACGATCAAAAAATTACTTCTTTTAACAAAAAATTGAAAACGTTTCTCATACAAAATAGCTTTTATTCTGTGAAAGAATACCTTGAAACGAAACATATATAATATTATATAAATATAATTACAATTTTATTATAATTTGAAATGTTTATGTTAATTTAAAATATAATTTAAATTTTATTTTAATTGAATTAAGTACCTATTGTTTAATTAAATTTAATGTTATTTTGCCATACCTGTACAAGGTGTCTAAGTTGAAAGTACTATTTTATAATTTAAGAACTATGTAACACTTAGTCTGCAAATAAAAGTTTGAAGTTTGAAGTTTGAAGTTTAAACTAGGGCCAAAGTTAACATGGCGTTAGACTGCGGACTAACGCCATTTTAGAGCAAATCGTATTCAGAGTGACAGTTTAACGTTTAGTCCCACCGTTTAAGGATTAAAAGGTGCATTGTGATTGGTTTTCAAGCATTAAACCAGGTTTTGTTAGAACAGTCTTGCACCCCAGTTTTGTGAAACATCTCTGAATAAGACAGTAGGAGCCAAGTTTACTCTCTAGCCTCAGAGTTTGTCCAAAGGACGCAATTTCACCAGCTAGTTGATACGCATTTCGTTATACATTTTACGCTTAGAATCAGTTCTGTCAGTAAAATGTGCAATATTGACAGTATTGTAACCAAAATCACGAACAAACTGTAACTGTGTAAACTGTGTAACAAACTGACAAGTTTGCGCGTAATATCGCGTCATCTGGACCAGCTAATCCTAATGAACAGACATAATTGTATACTATCGCAATTATAACAACACTGCAAGCGACGCGTCAGGGTAAAGGTAGGTCTTTGGAGGTCACCAAGCAAGCCGCGTAGCGAATCTCTAAGCTTGGCACCTATTAGTGTGGCCTTAGCCTTACATAAACTCATACTAGTGGTACAGATATAGGTATACGTTTTCCCAGCAGGTCCCAAGTGACTTGTCTTTGTAAATATTTTACTAGAGTAACTATCCAGCCATAATGAAAGACAAACTAGTGATTATATTTTTGTAAATAACTGAATGTCGTAACTATAATACTATGTAGCTAATAATTTAACTGTGAACATTGCTAAGCATAATAAATATTGTGTTGAGTGTTAATCATTAAAAACGTGTTAATATGAAAGTAGTTAGTGATTTAATATTTGTTTTTTTTGCACTTTTGTCGCTAGAAGTGACAAGATGTTATTTGAAATAAAACACTTTTAATGGATACTAGCGCAGTTTTATTGAAAGTGCTTTGGTAATTAGTTAGATTTTTGATTTTTTAAATCATCAATAAAACCACTATAGCATACGTTAAAAGTGTTAATGTGCTCGTAAACCTGAGAGGTGAAGATGTTATTTATTAAAGTGGTGCTTTTTAGCTGCAAAATTATTATGTTTTAACATTATGAATGTGAAATGTACATTTATTTATTTATTAAAACATAAATGACATGACGGTTGTGTTGTTACCATTTAACTTAGAGCAATGCGGGCTTCCGTAGACAGAACGGATGTCGTGTTGCTCTAAGCCATTGAAAGATGTTATTTAAATGTACTTTGTAAAATATTATACTTTTTGGGGATTATTTTATTCGGGAGTAGTGAAATACTTGTATAAAGATATATAGGCAATTTTTTTTTTATTTATTTATCACATAAATGTTTTTACATTAGACTTATCACTATAGCTAACACAAATGAAACCACTAAGGTTTTTATAATGTGTTAGGATTCTACAACGAGATTATCAAAATTATTGTTATTTCTTACAATTTTAGCACTTGTGTAAACAATAATTCTATATTATTATAGTTTCATCAAAAAGCTCGATAAACTAAAATGCTTCTTTATCTGTCTGATTATATTGTTTCAAAGTACCAAACGATATCTAAAGTTCATAGATATAAGAAATTCAGAAGAAACTAACCGGAGCGACTTAGAATGAACTACCAGGCAAGTTTAGAAAGTTTTTAAATTAAGTATTATTTATCCATTTGTAACCCTATACAAGTGATTGTGTTCAGTTAGCCTTTAAAAATGCTTACCTTGTCCATGTTTAATGTCTAAATTGACTTTAAGAACTTTCACTAAAACTATATAAGTCTAAGGCATTAACTAGAACATAAAATAAAATGATGACAACATATTTTGGCCTCGAAAATTTTGTAACTTGGAAACTTGGTCTTGCTGGCATAAGTGATATTTATTTACGTCGAATTGCAAACTTTCAAGTTTTTACAGGAATGTTGACACAGCAATTTCAAAACTGTACGAAGAAATTGATACATACCATACACCCTTTAAATATAATATAATCATATACCATTAAACGGGGTTTAGTTAAGTAGATAGATACCTATAAGCTCATTCTGCTTTTATGTCGTCCGGCTGAGTTTACTCTCTGCTGACTGGGTACTGCTTTTATGTCATGTAGCTGAGTTGGCTTTCAGCAATCTTTGTATCTTGTTTTCATGTCATCCAACGTAAATGGTATTTTAGCGAAAAGGTCATTCTGATAGAGAGCGATTTTTATTGCTTCTAAATACTTTTGAAAATTGTTTGTCCGTAAAACGTAGATTAGAACATTATTCCAAAAGCGCTAACAAATTACAAATACCGGTAAACTGGGGTGATTAGCAACTTGCGTGGTAAATAACTAGAGCGACATTTTCGATAAAAAAAACACAAAATTTTAAAATGGCCTTATTAGTTTTATAGAAAAACTAGCTGCCGCCCCCTACTTCATCTGCATGGAATGTTTTTTTGCTATCCCTCGGAAACAGTACTTTTTCTGGATGAATTATGTTCTTCTCTGTACCTCTGACAACGTGTTTGCAAAATTTCATGACGATCGGTTGAGTAGTTAAGTCGTGAAAGCGTAACAAACAAACAAACTGACTTTTGCACTGATGAGTATATACCTATTAGTAAGGATAAACAGGCCCAAGCAGTTAATTTTGAATTTTTGTTATGTTTTCTATTTAAAAATATGTTGTCATTTACTAGTTTCTCCAGTTTACGGTACCTATTTTTATTCTTTATTTTATTTTATTATATTTTACTTAATATAGGTAGTTCTTAAATGGTACGAATGAAAACAAGTGGAGTAGGGCTAGTACCACAAATAACGATTTTTTTATAATTTCAATATTGTTACCAAAACTATGTTTGTGTGATATATTTTAATATTTATTATTTTAAATTAAATAAATCTCTTTTAAACCTATTTTCATCCATAATATTATAAAAGCTTTACCAAATATGTAAATAAAATTTGTTGACTCTAGAAATAAGATATAACTGTAATATATGAATTTGTATGTAAATATGAGTAACGTTGCTTCAAGTTATAACATAAGTTGCAATAATAATGTTATGTATATAAGTAAGTGATTTGATCGAGTTATGCGCAGTGAAAATGTAATGCCAACTATTTGGTGGAATGTTTATTGTTTATTACCTCAATAAACAATTTAAATGAACATAACTGTTATTTTATTTCTAATTCTGAATTGTTTTAGTTTTGTCATTTCCATTTTGTAAATATTATTTAATTTGACAGTATAGCATTTCACTAAAGGCACCGTAGTACCTACTACTAGCGCCGCCAATGCATTTATTTTAATTAATTACTCGTAAACCAGGTAATTATTTAAAAAATGGTAAAATCATGCCCTCCTAAACTGTCTTTAATATTTTTTGAATAACTCTTCAACAGTTTAAATTATTTCTGTAAGTTTTAAAATCCATTTTAGCTCAAAGTGGCCACTTTTGGCTAGAATGGATTACCTTACAGATATTTACTGTGTTTATATTTTACTGTGTTCAATAATCAAATATTAAAATAATACGAATTGCACTGTATTATTTAACCCATTTCTTCAGTCTTAATTCTTTAAAAAAAGTAATGCTTTCGATGCACAAATCTGGTGTTCCACTAAAGATAAAATCCAAAGTTCAATTTCACTCGCTACACTCAGTAGTTGAAAGCTCAGTAGTTGTTAGTAAAAGTGTGGTGAAGCTAAGCTCTCTAATCGAACGATAGTTGTATAAGAGTTGGAGTTCTTTTATTAGTGTGTTCCGAACGATAAAAGCGTTAGCGGTTCTGTTGAAAATGGGACAACGCTTATTTATACGGAAACTGGCTGTTTTGAATGGGAAACATGGCAACAGTTGAACAAGAAATATATCAGGAACTTGAGATAACACAGCATCAACTATGTAGATATTAGCATAAAAATATTCATGTTATATAATTTAGAAAACTTTTTTTTTTAGATATACAATATGAGTGCAAATGAGTGAGAAGGAGAGCGTGTTCTTAAAGCGAGAGGCAAACAGGAATGCCACCATCTTCAATCACTTGTTAAATTTCACCGAGTTATAAAAGACATTACTCAGCTACCTCGACTTTTCTTTGCCTTGAATATCCGAACTATTTCATTCTACAAGTCGTTGCGATTCTTTGTGATTTGTTAAGAAAGCTATCTCACAGTTCAAACACATCCACCGATCTCTTCTAGTAAAATACCACGTGGAAAAACTGCACATTTCAATTATAATCTCTCGATTTTGAAAATATAGGTTACACTCGACGCGGCGCGAAGTGAGGCTTTTTTCACACAAGCTTTTTTTTACCAGGCAGGCGTGGTAGCCAATCAGCGGTCAGTGTGACGTATATATATGACGGGAGTTCCGAATCTTGCTATTGAGCCATGAATTACATCACTAACAATATACAATGCTAATAATTTGTCTTTGTCCAACACAACAGATGTGGCCATTACTTCAGTTCAGAGTGCTTATGGTACAATACGATGTAATTTTTATTCTGTTCTAGTGCGTGCACCATACATTCTCGAGATAAGTTGCCGCGAATTACTATCCATTGACAATTAAATTGCATTTTCAATAATTTGATCTCAATGTCAACCGCCTCAGTATCAGAAAAAAAAATACTATATGAACAGCTTGTATGTAAGTGTAAAATAATGAAACTTTCGAATAACTTAAAACAAATTGGCAGTATGATAAAAATCTCGTAGGTATTTTACCGATACCTTTATGTCCACATGAATGTTGACGATGTGGGCAATTTTACACGAGTCACATGAATCTGTTGGCTATTTTGCAGTCATCAAAGGGCGGCGTGACAGTATTTTACGATTTTTTTAAATGTACGAGGTAAAAACTGTTGCAAAATTCTTAAACATGAACAATGCAGTTTCAACGAATTATGTATTTAGATATTTGACAATTTTTAAACTAGCTTCTAAAATTTAAAAAGAGAAGGTTATGCAATATAATAATTTAAAATTTGGGGTTTTAAAGGTGCCCTACCAATAATGTATGTATTAGTACAATGAGATTGACAATAGGCAACTAAAGTCAATCTCATTGTTGTTGTGTAAAGTTGGCATTGTTTACATGTGGTAAGGTAAGCCTGTCTCGGTTAACTTCTTAAGTAATAAAAAGACAAAAGCATATTTACTTGCACCTTAGTAAATATACAAGTAAATATACAGCTATTTTTGCTGTTAAAATACTCGTAGCAGTAACCTAATTAAAAATTGACTTATTAAGTTAATGTGTTTTTTCAGAATTACATTTCCATTGAAATTGTGAAATTTTTTATGTTTTCTACTTAAAAAAAAAAGCACTTTAGTGATTAAAATCAAAGACGCGAAAGTGGACTTGAGAGTGCTTTGATGCGAAATATTTCTTTAATTTATCTAAGTGGATGATATTAGCTTATTCAGGAGAAGATCTAAGTGCATTCAGTTGTTTGTATTTCTTTATGTATTTTATATTCATCCAGTTGACTAGGTAGCATTTTTTTTATTGGTGAGACAAAGAAAATAGTACGGAATTATAAATAGTACTGTTTCTCGATGTAGTAAGTGCTGCGGCCGGGCGTAATTCGCAGTCGTAGTTCGTAGGGCAATATTTCGTAAACGATACACTTGAATCCACACAAATATAGGGTAGCCTAGAAAAGTTTTTTATTTGCATTAAAAGTGTTATGCAATAGGTACCCGAAGTGAGTCTTGGCCTCCGACACAAAACTGAAGTACTTTTTATACCAGGGCCCTATGTAATAACGTGACAATTTGTAAATAGGGATGATGACTTATGAATAAAATAACGAAATACTAACAAAAATCGTAAACATATTAAACTTTTAGAGTAGCTTGTATACCTCTTGGTTTTATATATTGCATATTATTTATTTTATGACCCTTCAAAGTTGGGTGGACAAGTCTATTTAAAAAGTATAAAATTTATTAAAATAAATGATACCTTTAATTAGTCCGTAAAATATATAGCAAATTTGTCTAAGAAACTATTTTGATAAACACAATATTTAATATAGCTGCCGAACAAATTTCGTACGCGTTGCATACAAACTTCTCAGGCGTGACGTCATAACTAGGAAGCCATTAGTATAGAGCGTTTTTGGGCGAGTCCATTTGTGTGCATTTCACACTGTGATATCTCGGGCAGTTTTCATGCTAGCGAATTAATTCTTTTACCAATGTTTCTTTTTTTGAGAGGTAATTTATGTAACATAAAATAAAAAAAAGTTGTCATCATCCCTATTGTCATGACAATTTGGTTTGCTTTGCGGTGTAGTTATAAGTAGTTTGTTCTATTTTCAAATTGATTGACGCAGTGGATATAAAATTGTCATGACAGGTGACAAGTTTTCAAGTTTATTAAATAGGGCCCATGTAATATTATTAAGTTAACGGGAATTAATACTTTAGCATACCAAAAAAACATTTTTTTCTGCAAAATTAGTATGGTAAATTGTTCACCAAATCCTTAACCGCCCAAGAGGATTTGGTGAGCATTTACTAACGGGGATGCATACTGAGGAACTAATGGCGCCACAAGCGTTTGTCCTAAAATCGTTTGATTGGTTGTTTCAAATATCAAGTGTCATTTCTGACGTATTTTAACCAATCAAATCCATTGATAGCGGTCGCTTCGCCGCTAGCACCATCTAGCTTAAGCTTTGCGTGGAGATCCCCATTGGGTTAGGTTAGGTTAGTATGGTGATCATTTACACATAAACCATTATTAACCAAAATAATATAATTTTTCACAACAAATAAATCTAAAAACACGAAAGTACAAACCAATACGATCTTATTACATACTCGTATTTGAGTCGACCCATATTTGATTTTCATTTGCGGCGGAATTGAATGAAAAATGTCACGTTTATGTAGATTTCTTGTATTTCCAGTGTTTATGAAAGTAATTGCTTTTGAACTTTGTTCTGGCAATTAATATTTTGTTTTGCAAATTACTGACCGGTCTGTGTTAAAAGCGGAAGGAGTGAGAGCTTTTTGATCAATCAGGGTATCTTGCTTACAAACTTTTGCATGTATGCGCTTACCTAGATTTTAATAATATAACGCTTTATTTATACGTAACTAGGTATAGATAAATTTTTAGATGATGGTCCAGCGTTGCTTTTCTCAGATCCTCTCTTTTTGATATACAAGACAAGGTGTAAGGGACAGTAGCCCTCCGCAAACTGACAGCTGAAAAAAGGTGCATTTAGCTCCTTATTCCGAACCACATTTTATTGTTTCTCAGTTAATATTACTGCATTCCTTATTCCAATAATGTAAAATAACATTCTCTAGACGCAACTTTTCATTATTTTTAATAAAACAGTTAAAATAAAAAGCAGTAATGATATTTTAAAATGCTCTTACAAGCGACGACGCGAGAAATCAAAGGGCCTAGCCAAAGTAACATTTGCAAATCTTCGTTATCGCTTCGCTTTCGAAACATGTATGGGATTGACATACGTGGCGCGAGCGCATTGACCTCGTAGCGGTGGCAGCCCCAACGCTCGCTGTGCGACGAGCCCGCAATGTTAGCGATACATTGCGTGCGAGGTAATCAAACAAATCAGGATACTTTAATTTCCATAATGTTTCTAAAATAATTGGTCACCTTAGTATAATAATTATACAGATTGCACTCCATCAGTCTGCAGAGGGCTGTCCCTTACATTGCACCCTGTATGTCCCATAATGTTCGACAGTCACGTCACCTGAGCATTACTTATTGAAGTACCTATACTAAATACTTATTACTTGATTAGATCAAGTAAAAGTAAGGTAATATCGCTTATGACTTAACTCCTAACCTCGACCGGTGGGCTCGAGATAGCGACTGACCCAGTGTTGCCATGCTTCACAAGTTTTATAATTAAAAATACGCCCTCGCCCTGTGTCGTAATTGTATTATGCATTATATTTTTTTTCTTATCTGTAAGACAAATTTCAGCTTAATATAAAACGACGCAGACTTAGTAAAGTTGGTAGGTATAGTAATTTTAAGAAAGATGAATGTTCTTGGCTGTGTTAAAGGTAATGAAAGGTTATAATCCCTTTTTAAAGCTATATTTTAACTGAATGTAAAACTTTGGTATTATACTATGAATTGATTCATTTCGTTTTTCGTATCCTTTGTAAGCCTTTGATTCATAGTATTTTCAACACACTTACTCGTAAAGTGAGCCCTATGCCCTAATACATCGCTTTTAGGGCCATAAACCGAGCTATAATAAACGCGTGCAATAATATTTATATAAAACACTAGTATCTTATAGAACCCTACAAAGTTAAATTAGTACCTTACTGCAAGTTTTATGCGAGTAAACAGAGCATTCCCAATTTAGCCGGGTAATACATTTTTTTTTAGTAACAACAAAGAGGTTTTATCCTGCTGAAAATTCATATACATTTTTATTCATAATTCACAATATTTTGTTTTAAAATATTAAAATATTTGCAATTTATCACTTAAAATTATAATTTTGAAGTAGGCTATATGCTCACAAAATACTCTTGCTTTGTTCGCAAAATACTCTTGCGTTTGGGCGTGTGAAAAAAACAAAAAATAACCTATACGCGCCTTTTCCCATAATTATCATAATTATCGATCTTTTAAATCTTCTTTGTATTTGAGGTTTTTTATTTCAACATCAGTGTATTAGTGTATTTCAAATTAATATCAACGATAATATAAAAGGACACTGGGACGTTGTGGGAAAATTCTCGTAATTCATAATTAATTTTCCTTTTGTTCATTAATTTTGACTTCGTTGGAATGAGCCGCTTGCAAAATAAACAAATTCCGGACAAGTCACACTGATTTACTTAAGTTCATCCTGTATTAAGAAGATATTGTGAAACAGAAGCTTTATCAAAGAATATAATAATATTAGTAAAATTATTTAGATTAACTTTAATAACAGGGTGCGACTATTCTCCTATTTAATAAACATATTTTTTTCTGTTTATTAAATATTTAATATCCCGTAGCACCAGCAACAGTAGATGAATATGGACTTTTTAGGAACGATCGTTGTACCATTTTCGGAATGACACTTGAATAAGTTCACAAAGTTTATTTTTATTCAATTTTAAAAACATACTAGAAACTGCAAAAATACAATCATTCTATTTGTATGTTTTTTCACGCAGTCTCCAAATATAAAGACTGCTTGTTCAGCAGGACAGAAGCAGTTGCTCTGACTGTGATGATGTTGATAAGGCACGAGAAATTAAACGAACATGTCTTTCTAATGATGATTATATATTGTCGCTTTGCTTTAAAAAAATGACAGGTACATAGACCAAGAAGGTCATAGCTTTGTTGGGTCATTTGTTATGTTGCACAGGAAACTATAGCTACACTACTGATTATAGCCCGGTTTGGCCCGATATTGCATTTACTTAATAGTGTCTATACTTTGCACCACGGAGATGAAAGTACTTTAAATATTGAAGATAGGATTTACTGAAAGGAAACTTAGGTATGTTTAAAAAAAAATGGGAACTACATTCAAAGTTTTTTTTAAATCGCATTCGATACTATACAATTAGATACAATACGTAGGTATTAACAAAATTCTAATGGTCTTAACAGAAAAATAATCATTATGAGTAACTCCTTCGATCGGTATCGTAAGTTGTTTTTTTTTTTTTCACATTTGGTGGGTTCGATTCCTGGTTAATTAGTGATGGTGAGGTGATTTTCCAATTATACTTAACATCAAAATGAAGTTTTCTTCCATTAAAATTTCCTAACTTCAATATTTATGGTACTTTCCCTTCATGTGGCAAAGTTTTGGGATAGGTACTGTATATTATGTTAGTGCGCAGAAAACCGCTATTGGTTTCGTGCGGATCTTCTGTCCACTTAACCCGGCGAGCTTGTGGTGGGGGTGTGACATGCCCATGCTTTGCGCGAAGTCGTGTATTTTTCAAATTTGCCCCTCAATTGGTTTGTTGCTTCGAGTAGCTGGAGCCAATGTACTCCGCGGGGGGAGAGTGGCGTGACCGCAGTGTCGCGTCAACCGGCGCAGGAGCTACACGCGTGTAAACGTTCGTGGGGTGCGTCATACCCCGCCACATGCTCCGTGTTAGTTTTAACATATATCTACCTATAAATGCCAATTTATTAAACCAATACTTAAGAATTTATTTGTATTTTGTAATATGGTTTATATTTAGTGTATAAAATAAAAAACAGTGTATATTTATTTACTTTTATTGTATTATTTATCAAAAATACTAAAACTAAAATCAACTAATTCTTTAAAAAAAATATGTTATTGAGAATCTTATATTCTTTAAGTTTTTAAAGTTGATTTTATATTTTTATTAAAGAATTAGTTGATTTTAGTTCCTTTTTCAGAAGTTCCTTTTTTGTTTTTTTGTAAATGTTATATTTTAGTATTTCTGATAAATAATACAATAAAAGTATATAAATATACACTGTTTTTTATTTTATACACTAAATATAAACCATATTTCAAAATACGAATAAATTCTTAAGTCTTGGTTT
Organism: Agriphila straminella; assembly: GCA_950108535.1. Taxonomy (NCBI): domain Eukaryota; kingdom Metazoa; phylum Arthropoda; class Insecta; order Lepidoptera; family Crambidae; genus Agriphila; species Agriphila straminella. Next base: position 2,014,850 of record OX467306.1, on the reverse strand, counting down.
AATAAATTGGCATTTATAGGTAATTATATGTTGGGGTTTGGCAAACCCCACCACATGCTAGGTGTAACTTTTTTCACCACATGCTCGCCGGGTTAATATTTTGTGACGGAATTCAAAAAGCAAAACAGTGTCAAACGTCCGTGGCTTTTAATTGTTCTTAATTTTAGAGATATTGCCGTATTGCCAGTGTCATCAATCAAGCCTTCATACAAATTAATTGCAGCCATTATTGGGCTACGGAATTTCCAGGCGTTGTTCATTTGCTAATTTTCCAAGATGATTGAGGTTAGCAAAACAATGAGACGTTATTGTTCAAACTAGGGATTGTTCTGACGGGCCCTGTGTATCGAAAAGGCAAGAGTAATGGTTTCCAATCTGTATTTGTTGGTATAGAGCAGGGATGCACAGACTTATTGAGACCATGTGCCACTTGGGCAAATGATGAACTAATGACGGGCCACCAGCACAAATTAAAAACATAAAACAAGCCAAAAAAAATTTTGTTTTTCAAATGTATGAGGGAATAATTATTTCTGGCGGGCCACTGGCATATTGCCGACGGGCCACATGTGGCCCGCGGGCCGCAGTCTGTGCATCCCTGGTATAGAGTTTTGGAAATCTTTACGCACCAGTCTTGAAGGCTTTAACTTTGTAGGTGTTAGTAGGTTTTCGTAGACTGTGTCTACCTGTCCTTTTGTGTATAATTTGTTAAAATGCCTTAACTTTCCACGACCTAAATAGTTATTGTCTGATGGTCCCACCTATTAAAGTATCCCAATCAAAATGATAAAACAAATACCTAATTATCTAAATCAAGTCAAGTTGAAATTGAATAGGTAAGTAATTAAATTAATAATTATAATGTACTTACGTTCGGCAACTCATGTGCTTTACCACTCGTGTGTGCTTATCACCCCTGCACGAGCTAAATTTTAAAGTGATGGCAGCGAGACGTGTTAATGATTTTTAACCTTATCGGAAGTGTTATCAATAGCAGGGATTAATAACGTTATTTTAAATGTAACGTTATTTCTTACTTTTTTTACCGTTATTTTTAACATTAACGTTATGTCAATAAACAACGTTACTTTAGATAACGTTACATTGAAATTAACGTTATTTCAGTAAATAACGTTAATTTTAACGTGTTTTTCTTGCTTTTTGTTACCGTTACTTTAAAATAAACGTTATTCCAATTAATAACGTTACTTTTTTACCGATAATTTTACCGGTACTATTGTACCGGTAAAGTTTTACGCTATATTAAACGGTAGTTTTACCGGTACAATAATATTAACGTTATTTTAACCGGTAAATTTACCGATAAAATGTTTTAACGGTATTTTTAACGTTATTTTTTTTGTATCGTTATTTTTTAACGGTATTTCAATCCCTGTCGGTAGAACATGCGTTGCATGATTGTAGTAATAGATATATCTATGTAATGTGATGATTTATAGACGTTTAGGCATGTAAATGACAACTGATCTGCCACATGATTACATCAATGTTTGCAATCAAAACATACCGCTTGACACTTAGAGCATTCAACCAAGTTGACATGTCGGTGTGTTATTACTGCGCTGTCTGCCAGATGACATGCAGATTGGATGTTTATTGTGTTAGTAGATTGTTGGGTTAATTAGCCGTAATATAACATTATGCAGACATTTCATGTAATGACTGACTATAGTTTGATCACCAATTAATTATATTTGTGTTCTGTTTTTACAAAATGAACCTTAGTAGGTAGGAAAAACAGTTTGGTTCCAGAAAGCACCCATTTTTGGTTTAACTTAAAAATGTAACAGAAATTGTATGAAATATCTAATAACTTTATCAGAAATTATCCGAAACCTGTAAAACTGGTGATAAAGTCAGAATTTAGGTCTGAAACAATTTAAATTCAGTGAAACGTGCTAGGTGCACGTTTCACTGAATTTTTAATAAATTTAATTTTGGAAAGGGTCCTTTTTAAAATATTCTAAATGATAAAATAATCTTGGCGTTTTAAAAATTACAATGCGATTAATTCAACAATGTACTGCTGAAGTGGCTAACTTCAGCAGTACATTGTTGAAAAAGATTTTATAATATTTTATTCAATTATCCATTGTTATTTAAAATGTAATTTCAAATATTCTTATAATTTCCACATAGTTACTAGTTTAAGTGTTGTGATCATTAAATATTTAAAACAACTGTATTTTACCATGTTTCAAGGTGGAATAAATAATTTGATTTGATTTGTGGATTGTTGCCTATTGTCAATCTCATTGTACTAATACATACATCATTGGTAGGGCACCTTTAAAACCCCAAATTTTAAATTATTATATTGCATAACCTTCTCTTTTTAAATTTTAGAAGCTAGTTTAAAAATTGACAAATATCTAAATACATAATTCGTTGAAACTGCATTGTTCATGTTTAAGAATTTTGCAACAATTTTTACCTCGTACATTTAAAAAAATCGTAAAATACTGTCACGCCGTCCTTTGATGACGGCGAAATAGCCAACAGATTCATGTGACTCGTGTAAAATTGCCCACATCGTCAACATTCATCTATATATATAAAATTCAAAGTCCCGACTGACTGACTGACTGATTGACTGACTGACTGACTGACTGACTGAGTGAGATATCAACGCACAGCCCAAACCACTGCACCTAGAAACTTGAAGTTTTGCACATAGGTTCCTTATGAGGTCCAGGGGTGCACTAAGAAAGGATTTTTCAAAACTCACCCCCCAAGGGGGTGAAACGGGGGTCCAAAGTTTGTATGAAAGTCCCTCAGTTTTGAAGCTAGGATCTTCAAATTTTGTGATTAGGCTAACCATTGAAAATTAATAAATACGGGTCTCAGTGTTTTTCAAAATTCTACCTCCAAAGGGGTCAAAAGGGGGATGAAGTTGTGTATTGAAGAAAATCCTTTATTTTCAAAGTAAAAATCACTAAATTTATAATTTAGGCTTATGGATGGAAATCTAATGCAACGTATATCGTTATTGTTAGTATTTCAACCTCTATGGGGATGAAATGGGGTTGAAAAGGGGTAAAAAAACCAAAAATAGATATGATTATTGGGGTTTTGTGGGATGGTGATTGCGAAAATGACATTTATTTTGAAGTCCAACACGGTGGACATGATTGGACCTGAACATGCACATCCAGGGGACGGGGACGGGAACGGGAACGGGAACGGGAACGGGAACGGGAACGGGAACGGGAACGGGAACGGGAACGGGGACGGGGACGGGGACGGGGACGGGGACGGGGACGGGGACGGGGACGGGGACGGGGACGGGGACGGGGACGGGGACGGGGACGGGGACGGGGACGGGGACGGGGACGGGGACGGGGACGGGGACGGGGACGGGGACGGGGACGGGGACGGGGACGGGGACGGGGACGGGGACGGGGACGGGGACGGGGACGGGGACGGGGACGGGGACGGGGACGGGGACGGGGACGGGGACGGGGACGGGGACGGGGACGGGGACGGGGACGGGGACGGGGACGGGGACGGGGACGGGGACGGGGACGGGGACGGGGACGGGGACGGGGACGGGGACGGGGACGGGGACGGGGACGGGGACGGGGACGGGGACGGGGACGGGGACGGGGACGGGGACGGGGACGGGGACGGGGACGGGGACGGGGACGGGGACGGGGACGGGGACGGGGACGGGGACGGGGACGGGGACGGGGACGGGGACGGGGACGGGGACGGGGACGGGGACGGGGACGGGGACGGGGACGGGGACGGGGACGGGGACGGGGACGGGGACGGGGACGGGGACGGGGACGGGGACGGGGACGGGGACGGGGACGGGGACGGGGACGGGGACGGGGACGGGGACGGGGACGGGGACGGGGACGGGGACGGGGACGGGGACGGGGACGGGGACGGGGACGGGGACGGGGACGGGGACGGGGACGGGGACGGGGACGGGGACGGGGACGGGGACGGGGACGGGGACGGGGACGGGGACGGGGACGGGGACGGGGACGGGGACGGGGACGGGGACGGGGACGGGGACGGGGACGGGGACGGGGACGGGGACGGGGACGGGGACGGGGACGGGGACGGGGACGGGGACGGGGACGGGGACGGGGACGGGGACGGGGACGGGGACGGGGACGGGGACGGGGACGGGGACGGGGACGGGGACGGGGACGGGGACGGGGACGGGGACGGGGACGGGGACGGGGACGGGGACGGGGACGGGGACGGGGACGGGGACGGGGACGGGGACGGGGACGGGGACGGGGACGGGGACGGGGACGGGGACGGGGACGGGGACGGGGACGGGGACGGGGACGGGGACGGGGACGGGGACGGGGACGGGGACGGGGACGGGGACGGGGACGGGGACGGGGACGGGGACGGGGACGGGGACGGGGACGGGGACGGGGACGGGGACGGGGACGGGGACGGGGACGGGGACGGGGACGGGGACGGGGACGGGGACGGGGACGGGGACGGGGACGGGGACGGGGACGGGGACGGGGACGGGGACGGGGACGGGGACGGGGACGGGGACGGGGACGGGGACGGGGACGGGGACGGGGACGGGGACGGGGACGGGGACGGGGACGGGGACGGGGACGGGGACGGGGACGGGGACGGGGACGGGGACGGGGACGGGGACGGGGACGGGGACGGGGACGGGGACGGGGACGGGGACGGGGACGGGGACGGGGACGGGGACGGGGACGGGGACGGGGACGGGGACGGGGACGGGGACGGGGACGGGGACGGGGACGGGGACGGGGACGGGGACGGGGACGGGGACGGGGACGGGGACGGGGACGGGGACGGGGACGGGGACGGGGACGGGGACGGGGACGGGGACGGGGACGGGGACGGGGACGGGGACGGGGACGGGGACGGGGACGGGGACGGGGACGGGGACGGGGACGGGGACGGGGACGGGGACGGGGACGGGGACGGGGACGGGGACGGGGACGGGGACGGGGACGGGGACGGGGACGGGGACGGGGACGGGGACGGGGACGGGGACGGGGACGGGGACGGGGACGGGGACGGGGACGGGGACGGGGACGGGGACGGGGACGGGGACGGGGACGGGGACGGGGACGGGGACGGGGACGGGGACGGGGACGGGGACGGGGACGGGGACGGGGACGGGGACGGGGACGGGGACGGGGACGGGGACGGGGACGGGGACGGGGACGGGGACGGGGACGGGGACGGGGACGGGGACGGGGACGGGGACGGGGACGGGGACGGGGACGGGGACGGGGACGGGGACGGGGACGGGGACGGGGACGGGGACGGGGACGGGGACGGGGACGGGGACGGGGACGGGGACGGGGACGGGGACGGGGACGGGGACGGGAACGGGAACGGGAACGGGAACGGGAACGGGAACGGGAACGGGAACGGGAACGGGAACGGGAACGGGAACGGGAACGGGAACGGGAACGGGAACGGGAACGGGAACGGGAACGGGAACGGGAACGGGATACTAATATCTCTGGATATCATCATCAGCCTATCATCGTCCACTGCTGAACATAGGAATATCTCTGGATATAATTATAAATATATTAAACTAGCTTCCGCCCGTGACTTCGTCCGCGTCGACATTCGATAAAATCCTCATGTTTTAATTTCATTAAATTCTGATCAGCCGTTTTTACGTGATTAGGCGGGTCCCCACCAAGCGAGCAGCCTCGTGCGAGGCCCGTGCGGCAAACGTCCTGCCTCGCGAGGCAGCGCGCTTGGTGGGAATCCGCCTAATCACGTAAAAACAGCTGATCAGAATTTAATGAAATTAAAACTTGAGGATTTTATCGAATGTCCACGCGGACGAAGTCGCGGGCGGAAGCTAGTGTGGACATAAAGGTATCGGTACAATACGTACGAGATTTTTATCATACTGCCAATTTGTTTTAAGTTATTCGAAAGTTTTATTATTTCACACTTACATACAAGCTGTTCATCTAGTAATAAAACATGTTCAAATTTTTTTCTGATACGGAGGCAGTTGACATTAAATCAAGATCAAATTATTGAAAATGCAATTAAATTGTCAATGGAAAGTAATTCGCGGCAACTTCTCTCGAGAAACCTTGCACACACTACAACTAAATAAAATAAAAATAATAATATAGTTAATAATAAAAATGATTATTTTTCTCTTTACAAATAATTCTTGTGCTAAAAATCAACACCAACAGTAAAAAAAGCACTTATTTGTTGACAAATTGTCACGTTATTAAATAGGGCCCTGGTATAAAAAGTACTTCAGTTTTGTGTCGGAGGCCAAGACTCACTTCGGGTACCTATTGCATAACACTTTTAATGCAAATAAAAAACTTTTCTAGGCTACCCTTTATTTGTGTGGATTCAAGTGTATCGTCTACGAAATATTGCCCTACGAACTACGACTGCGAATTACGCCCGGCCGTAGCACTTACTACATCGAGAAATAGTACTATTTATAATTCCGTACTATTTTCTTTGTCTCACCTATAAAAAAAATGCTACCTAGTCAACTGGATGAATATAAAATACAAAATACATAAAGAAATACAAACAACTGAATGCACTTAGATCTTCTCCTGAATAAGCTAATATCATCCACTTAGATAAATTAAAGAAATATTTCGCATCAAAGCACTCTCAAGTCCACTTTCGCGTCTTTGATTTTAATCACTAAAGTGCTTTTTTTTTTAAAGTAGAAAACATTAAAAATTTCACAATTTCAATGGAAATGTAATTCTGAAAAAACACATTAACTTAATAAGTCAATTTTTAATTAGTTTACTGCTACGAGTATTTTAACAGCAAAAATAGCTGCATATTTACTTGCACCTTAGCTAAGGTGCAAGTAAATATGCTTTTGTCTTTTTATTACTTAAGAAGTTAACCGAGACAGGCTTACCTTACCACATGTAAACAATACCAACTTTGCGATGACAATCGATAACTTATAAACTTTCGTTTATTCGACAACACTATCAAAACACAAAAGGACAAAGTTGTCGTGACGTGCTTTTAACTTTACAACGTAAATTTGAAACCAAACGCTTTCAGAATAATAATAGTTTAATAGCTTCACATAACATACCTACTTCTTGTTATGAACCTGAAATCAGTGGAAGTTTTTACTTGTTGTTTATTATGGAAGCACTACAAAATTATAAGTCGATTTCTTTCTAAAACCATATCTCTCATTTTTTGTGTTTTCCAGCAAGGACCGTACCTAGTTATTATTTGGATTGCAAATCGCACTGCTTTGGCGTTACTCAAGTAGGTACATTTTATGATTATTGCTTTAACTCTTACTTTTCATTTATTAAAAAAAATGGAACGTATTTAATTTAACTAACATCGAGAATAGGAGACGTAGATATAATTAGAAATTGTATGAGTGAAATACCACCGTCCTGCCCTCTTCACAATCACTTGTGTCAGATTTAAAAAGCGTCCTTTGAGAAAAATAAAATGATTATTGGAAAATGTTAGAGACGATTCGATTGACTACTTGCTTTGTCTTCATTCCAAACTGTTTAATTTAATTTATACGCCCTCTTACTTCGCCGATAGCTTCTGAAGCGTCATCGAATTCGATATGACACCTAACAATATTTCATTTAATTTCGTTTGTCGCAGTTAACAAGAAAAATGTTTTTCGTGAAACTAGGCACTTCAATGAATTCATTTTCACCTCACATTACATCAATTCCAACTTTTGAACACGAGATATTTTACTTAATGAGGAAAAAAACATTGTGATGTTGTTATTTTCTTTTTAATAAGTAAACGTTTTAACAATCAGACACAAAAAGCCTCTAGGGTGCAACTGTTTACTAAACATTGTAACAAAGTATTAGCTTATAAAAATAAAATAAAATAAAAATTATGTTTCTCAAAAGAAGAAAATCTTTCTAGCAGAAACATAATTAAAATAAGGAGTTCCTCATTACGCGACACTGTTGGAAAGGCTAACAGTCATACGAAACTATATCATGTTCATGTGACTCAAGTTTGATTTATGATGACATAATGTTGACTATCTAAAGGTCCTTAACCGAGAGCCCTTAAAGACAGGATACTTGAAAAACCGTTGACGTCAACAGCTTAAGGGATAAATTATGTGTTCTTAGAACCTTCAACCTTTGTCAGCCCTATAAATTTTATCCAGAAGGTCATATTTTGTGGCTGATACCCGTCAAGGGTTTTGATCATTAAAAAACCAGGGCAGTTTGATTTGCTTTAATCCGACATATTATTAAGGGAATGAATTAATTTGGTGACTGGAAATAATTTAAGGCGACTATTAATGGGATACTCAAATACTAAACCTGGCAGCGGTTTATTTTTTGGGCGACGAAATAACTAATATGGAGACAAACTGTGGATTACAAAAAATACGTAAAACGGGCAACTACATGTGGGAGATAAATAATTTAAGTTAATCTAAATGAGTGACAAAAATACTGAGGGGGCAACTATTATACCGAGTAGGTACCTATATAACTGATTTAAGCTGCCCAACATGGTATTTTTGTCATCCCGATTTGGATAATAGTCGCCTTTTTTAAATAAAATATATGCCAAATAATAATAATAATAAGTAATTTAGTCGCACGTTCTAAATAACCAGTCACTCAATTTCTATTTTAAAGTCACCTATTTTCGACATTTGTAGTCGTCCTCAGTCCGATACGCAATACGCTATATTCAGTATTTTTGATACCCAAAATGGGAATTTATTGTTACCCGATTAAATACTAGAACACTACCCTATTATAAACAGACGTTTATCAAAATATTTTTTCCACAAGTCAAATGACACAGGACCTTCGATCATGATCGAAAATTCTAACCGCCTGTTTTGTGGTGTTTAGGTAGACCAGCCCATTATCACAGAAAATGACCAACTTTCCATTTGCTTTAGCACCAACGTTCAAAATAGGCCATAAAAAATCAAAATAACATGTTGTAAGTATGAACCCTTACCTAAATAATGACGAGTTACGATGTGGAATTTATAAAATTAAGCATATTTAAAAGTTTCATTTTTAAGTTAGCGTAAAAAGGTTGTAGTCATGCGAATTAATTGAATCTTCCTTTTTCTTGTAATAAAAAAAGTAAGTAAAGTAAGTGAATCCTTACGAAAAATCCTGTCGTATTTAATATTGTCACACGAACCTCCATACATTTAGCGGCACTATATTCGATGCGGGTCTAATTGAATCAGTAACAGGATTGTTTATAAATACACAGAACAGTATGTCGGTCGTAGATTTATGTCGCTTGTGCGGAGACGTTTACAAGACCACGATAAGGGTCTCCGTTCCCGAGGGATTATCGATCGCGAGCGATACTTGAGGAAAGACGGGTGGGACAAGACAGGAATTGGGGGAGGATGTTCTAAATAAAAAAAAAACAGATTTTTACAGTCCCCGCAAGAAAATGAACCCAAAAATTTACGAAAAACCAAAATCAAAACTAATGCAAAATCCTATTATGTTTATAAAGTCACCTAGGTAGTACCTATTTATTTTTACGATTGTGAAAAGCGCCTGCTGACTGCCTCGACGCGGTCTAAATATTATTAACCGATTTTCAAAATACCAATGAATGCACTTCTCGTCTGCTTCTGCATCTTTTAACACTATTACCATGACGATCGGTCAATAATCATAGAAGCTACATCACTTTTTATGTACGGAAACACCCATTTTTCTACAATTCCAAATCTAAAGGGACCACCTACAGGTCACAATTATTAACCGATTTTCAAAAGTTTTTAGCCATTTTATAGCCAAACTAATAGGACCTAGGACCCATTTTTTCATTTTTTCTTAAGTCGGTTTTTTCCGAAATATTTACAATTTAGTACACAAACACTCCCCGAATTTACCCGAATTTTGCATAATTCCAAAAAAAAGTTACGAGTAGATTTTCAAAATTCAAACGTTCACACGTGTCTCGATAAATTCCTCAACTTTTGGTACTATTGCCATCTTGATTCTCCCAAAATCCTCGGAGATATGGCCAAAACTACGTTTTAGCCGATTTGCATCTGATAACCATTTTCAATGGTAAAATATTTAATAGAATCAGGCGTTATCTGGCGTAAGTCCAGGCATGCAAAAATAATATATTTAGCAATAACTTCCACATAATAGATGGAAAAACATACAAGAAATCTGCCCCCCCATAATGACTATCAAAAGTAAATTTAGGATTTTAAACTTTTGGATTTTTATGCATTCACAATTATATTTTTATATTAAGGTTATTAATAGCATTGTGAATGCATAAAAATCCAAAAGTTTAAAATTATACAGCTATTTTATCTTAATCGGTTGTCTGGCATCTGTAAAGGTGTTGCATTCGAATGTCAAAGTTAATTCTTCACATTGATGAGATAACGCTGGCTTACAGCGGAAACGTAAAAAGTATTAGAAAATTTCGTCACTCCCATTAGCGACTCGGTAGCATAATTGGTTAGTGCATTGGGCCGGAATCCTAAGGGTGCGGGTTCGAGTCCCGCCTGAGCTGCTACGGGTGAGTCGATTTTTTCTAATATTTTTCAATTATATTAATAACCGTAAATTTAGAATTTTCCAACCTCCACGCTTGGCAGGCTGGATAAAGAACTCAGTTATGGAACGTTTTTAAATGAGGAGGTGGTTACCAGTTCGTCGAGATTTTTTTTAGGTATTTTACTCGATTACTCGAAGAGGGCTTGGCCGATTTGGAAAATCCTTTTTATATTATTTTTAAAGCCGTTTATTTTTGAAGCTTTTTTTAATTGAAAATTAAAAAAAAAAAAATTTTATTTAAGTACACACAATATGTCTAAGAATGATAATACAAAAGACAGAGTACCAAGTTTCTGTTTAAAAATAATGTCTCAAGGGCATTGTTACTGTAATCCTATACTGTAGTTCTCTATCAACTCTCTCATGACAAACTTATTTTAAAGTTCAACTTTTCCCTACCCTACCCTAGTTCAAAGATTTTGTAAAATTTCCAAGAAATCATGAATGAGGATCAAAAGTCACGTAAAACAACGATAAAATTTACATTATCTTATTATTATTAAAAACACATTTTATCATCATTTCTTTATTTCTATTTTTGTTGCATAAGTACTTTCTGCTCGCAGAAAAACCTTGGAAGCAGCTAGAATCTGCGGCAAGAACTCTTATAGGAATTTCTCAGCCTCTGGCTCTTTTCACTTGAGTCTTCGCTATGAGACCAATAAGCCCTTTATAATGAGCCACAAGGGAACCACAGCGGGAGTCATGTTGAAAATAACGCTTATTGCTCTGAGAAAATAATACACTTGTTTTTGGAGACGCTACCAAGATTCCAGCTTTCCCAGCGTATTTGTTTCACTGGTCTTTTAATACTCGTTGGGATAAAAAACCTGGTTTTGTCTCCTGTCATATTGAATTACTTTAAATATTTCAGATTAGCAGTTCCAACAGCTGTGACATTAATGATTTATACTTTTCTTCTTTGGAAGTTGACAAGTTTGGAACTTTATCCGCCTCTGTGGTCTAGTGGTTCGCCCACCCGTGTAAGACGCAGGGGTCCGGGTTCAATTCCGGGGGAGTACAATTTGTACTCGGTTTGGTTGGTGGTAGGGCTTATTTCAAGTCCGCCTGGCTAGCTATCACTTTCTTACCTTGATCTGACGCCATAACAACAATTAAAAAAAAAGTTGTGTTCCGGCAGTTAAAGGTAAGATAGCCAGTTCCTCAGTGATGAGATTCCGGGAGTAGTGCGCGTCCACCTTCAGCCTTATCGTCACTTAACATCAGGTGAGGTGAGGCCAAGCACTATCCCGCATAAAAAGTAAAAAAGTGCATAAAAAGTGTATAAAAAGTAACAGGCACGACGCGATATGGTTTTTTTTTCTTTTTTTTTCGTTTTAAGGAGGGGATGAGGAAAAAGCACGGCTGGGATTACCCCTTGAACGATGATGATTGATCGAACTGGGTAGATTTCAGTATTATTGAATATAATAGAGGGGATTGGAAAATATAGACAAATTATTTATTAGATATGACAGAGCGTTTAGGTTTAGTTTAGTTCGTGTAAGGCAAAGGTACACACAGACTGACCGGCCTCTCAAAATACTAGTGATTTGCCATATTAAGATTAGCGTAATGATGCCAAAATACTGTGAGAATACAGACAGGGTTTTGGCATTGTGCCATCCAGGGAATATCCACTTTTTTTTTTATTTGTCTAGATAACAATTTTACTCCCACAAATTTCCCAACAAACATATGGATGATGTCGTTAACCAAAATAAAACTATGTAGTGTGAATGCATTTAAATACAATAAAAAGAGATTACCATACCTTACTCCTTACTCCTTACAAAAGGTTGCAAATACATATAATATTTAGGTATAGTTACAGATCAACTTTACATGTACATCCGATATAACTCAGACTAATGATTAAACGAAAGTAGGTTACCAGACTAGTGCTGTTGCCTATCGATAACAAACATCGATCCATGACTTTTTAGATGTAAATTCTAATTAAGATAATTAAAAAATAGTTTTTATTTCTTTGGTATGTGTGCTGAAAAATAATATTGCAGGCGATCAATGATTTATTGCCAATTTTCACGATAATGAGTTCGGCATATTTTACGCTTACTACACTTGATAGCGAATGTTGACATTTGTATGACAACTTTTAGTTTGGTATAGTTACCGCCAGAGGCGCTGTGCCAAATTTTTATACAGTCGTTATAGAGTAACCCCCTTACTAATAAAGATTGTATAGCTACACATTGGTTACTATCTGTCAAACTATTTGAGTTTGACATTGAAAAGAAAGTGACAAAATACTGTGTCATCTGCTATACAATCTTTATTAGTAAGGGGGTAATACTCGTAGTAACCGTAACTGTGCAAACTCATAATAAAGGCACTGAGTAGTTTTACTATACTTATAGAACTTCAAACTCCAAATAATGGCGCTAAGGATAGCTCAGTTTTTTAAGATTATAATGATTTTGGGAAAAGGTGATTTGATATTTGTTAATTATGAGATCAGTAAAATAGGAATCGGTCCTAACAGACCGGAGGGCTTATTTGAATAAAGAGTACTTAATATTTTAATATCCATTTTATCATTTTATTCGGTCAACACTACTCCGCACACTCGATCCGAAGACGTGGGTTCGCATCCTGCATCTATTTTCATTAATGTTAAAGCACGTTTTCCTTTCACAATCACCGTATCTGGAATCAGAATAATCTGCACCAAAATATATTCGTATAGGTGGTCGATTTAGAAATCTCATTTTTTGAATATCACTATGATTGCATTTTATTATATCCTGTGATACCTACAATAGACATAATTTAATTTTATGTGTACCTAAGTAAAGTATGGCTACTTTTGATAATATAACATAATATATACGATTGTGAGGATAAATTAAACAGTGGATATAATTTGAAATTCAGAGGACATGAAACAGAAGAAAACTTTCAAAATATGGTATGATTAAATGTAACTATGAAAATATTGACTTGCTTTATGAATTAGAGTGGTCAAGTTAGACAATTAATTGAGCACATAGTAAAATCAGGGACATAGTATCAGTTTGTCCATCTTGGGACAACTATATTAGGCACGACCGGGTGACCACGGCTTACAGCATTATCGGATAATCTGCTCTAAGCCCAGCTTTATAACACTCCGCTACAGTCGAGAATACTTGAGCAGACCCGAGCTTGGAAGTATCAGATGACAAGGTCACTTGGCATAAACCGGCAGATCTGGCGTTTCTTAATTTTTCAATATCTGTGAAAACGGTTTATATCGCTTACAGCGAAACAATGATAAATGCAGTATTTTTCCAAATAGACACATGTCATGTTTTATTTAAAAAAAATGGTTGGTTATCGATTCAGTTTAATTTTTATGACGAAGTTTTAAAGAAAGGAAATACAGTTCACGATAAAAACAGACTACGATTACTTGATTACTCGATTCAGCTACTGCAACTTTGGTAAACAGATTATACAGTGATAAACTTATCGTAAAAGGGACATAGTTCTATAAAAAAACATGATTACTGGGTTACAGCGTCTAGAGCTATCGTCTAGAATAATTCATCTAGATAATATTTCATCTCTGCTCTCTCCTGAGATTGAGGAAGTATCCACATTATATTTTGGGTACAACCTGATCTTTATTTATATGTTTTTTATTTCCATCGCTCCCTGATCATGCAAACATTTCCATCAAAGAAAAAGGTCGCCGAAAAGTTTCAAAATACATGATATTGTGTAAAAAAGGTTGGTTTACGATGCCAGCCTTCTGATAGAAGCTTCCTCGGCGTGTAAGTAGGGTTAACCGCCCGGAAAAAAACAGAATATGTCTGGGCTATAACGCCCGCATCGCTGCTCTAGCTAGCAACATTGTACATCTAGAGTTGTGGAATATAACACTTTTTAACAGATACTAGCGCGGTTTTATTGAAAGTACTTTGGTAATTAGTTGGTATTTGGTTTGATTTTTTATTTTCCCGACGTTTCGGCACCTTTGTAGCTGCCGTGATCACGAGGGACTGAAGCTGCTCGTGAGTCTACCCGCAAGCGATGATTTTTTTTATAATGGCGTTCAGAAATTAATACCTATTTAAATAAATAATAATAAATAAATGCTTGGACAATTTCACACAGCGGCATCTAGCCCCAAACTTGCAATGCTTGTAATATGGGTGCTAGACAACTGATATAATTTTTAAATTTATGTTTTGAACCACTGTATTCTGGTCTAACTTTAGATGATACTGATTGACCGAGCGAGAAGCGCGAAGCGTTCAGCTTGGGCAAAAATTATTTCGTATTTTCGTAGCGTTTCGCGTCAGCCTCCACTACAGTTTGCATTTTTATACCGATTTTTGTGAAATTTTGTGAGCAGGTTCAATAATTAGATTAATTTACTTTTGTCAAGCCAGATTTCAAATTTGTTCCAAAAATGTCGTAAAGTCGGCAAGTTGACTATTAGCTTTCGAACAATATCAAATTCAAATCAAATCATATTGAATTTATAAGAAAAATACCGTTCAGAGCTTAGCTCTTTTGTATGGTGGCCTTTATGAAGGCTAAAATAGCTTTTATTTTCATTAAAATAAATAATAGTCAACAGGCAACGATGCAAATTTTTTTTTGTTCATTACGTTACTTGAACGTTATTTAATTGCGCAACTGTCAGCCTCCTAGAAGTTTCAACAATTGAAAGGAAAAGCTCTTTGTAGTTAATTTTTGTTTCATGGATTATTATTGTAATTTCTTGGTACAACTGACGCTTCACTATTATCATACAAAAGAAAATTGATAATTCAGTATATTCAAACTGTCTATTTTACTGTATCGTTTACTAGAACAATGTAACGTATTTTATACCCGTAGCTAAAAGACTTCCTTTGTCTACATAGACAATCACTGCTATTATAATGAAATATTGAACATATCAGAAACTTTGAAGCAACACGTATATTACTGTACTTGGTAGGTAATTTATGACAGAGCAAGGAAAACTGCGATAAATCATTATCAGAACTTTGAGGTATTGCCTTGAAAATATTTCATTTAAGTTGGAGCATGCGTGAGAAAGGTTGCCGGCGCGCGGCGTCTTAGCTTAGCTGTTTATAGTTTAAGGTCAGGTTTAAGGTCAAGGTGACTTGTAAAAGTTCTTCTACTTTTTATTTGCACGCGAAAACTTGAGCAGATAGGTATCTCCCTCTATACAGGGGGCAATTCTAGCAATGCGTGGCAGTGGCCGGGCAGTAATTACAAACAAAGTTTACAGTTTAAACAAACTTTTTTTTGCGTTTTTGATTATTTAAATTACCAAACGGATTTCGTAAGATAGAAGAACTATATGCGCGTTAATCTCAGAAGTAAATAATCATAATCTTTTCTAACATTTATGATAAAGATGAAAATCTTAGTGTAATACACAAACACCGTAGGAAAAGTTAACTACTTTGCCGAATGTACCGTCGTCGGCAGCACCTTGGTTTAATTAACACAACATGTGAAATTTCCTCAATTAGGGTAGGTACCTACACTAGACCAGTGAATGAACAAAAGTGATATTTTTTCAATAAAATAAGAAATCTTTTATTTTCTACTCGTGACAATATTGTATTAATGAAAATTCAGGTACCATTTCTTTAATATTAGCTGTCCTAAGTTAAATAAACCTTGACACTTGAACTCTTGGAACAGAGACGTGAAGTGAGGATACAGGTCATACAGGGCCCCAGGAGGATCCGGAGGATTCTGGAAGAATGATAGTAGACAAGCCTAGAGGCCTAATACCTACCCGTCTGAATGCCATCTACCCATCATGAATTTAGATTATTTTTTAATTTATGATTGTTACTATAGTTTAAAATTACTATAAAATATCGTGTACCTACTTACAGCCAAAAAAAAATTATTTATATGTACATCCACCATTTGAAATTTATTCCATTTATTGGATTTAAAACGATCATTCACTGCTGGATTTTGCCGTTTATTCACTGGTGATTTGGGGTATTTTTATATTAGTGTGCCAACTCGCGTCTTACGCATGTTTCACTTCCACCCTGCGAGTGTGTATAGCTCGCGTATACGCGACCCTACCCTGATCATCTGGTGAAGGCCAGCTAGGGGCGACAGTCCGCCCCCCCCCTTCGGATCCACTCTGGTGCGCTAGAGACGAGGGCTCGTCCCACTCTCTGGAGCGTATTATCCATAATAATATTATAAATGCAAAATTAAGTTTCTTTGTTTGTTACGCTTTCATGTCTTAAGGTGGCAGCCTGAGCGAAAGAGGCGTCGCGCCGCGGTGAATTTTGTTTAATATTGTAATTCTAATAAGTACACAAAATTAATAATGTTTTAAGTGGAATAGGGATGTTGACTATTTTTTTTATTTTATGTGACATAAATTACCTCTCAAAAAAAGAAACATAGGTAAAAGAATTAATTCGCTAGCATGAAAACTGCCCGAGATATCACAGTGTGAAATGCACACAAATGGACTCGATCAAAAACGCTCCATACTAATGGCTTGCACGTTATGACGTCACGCCGTGCTAGTTTGTATGCAACGCGTAGGAAATTTGTTCGGCAGCTATATTATATATTGTGTTTATCAAAATAGTTTCTTAGACAAATTTGCTATACATTTTACGGACTAATTAAAGGTATTATTTATTTTAATAAATTTTATACTTTTTAAATGGACTTGTCCACCCAACTTTGAAGGGTCATAAAACAAATAATATGCAATATATAAAACCAAGAGGTATAGAAGCTACTCTAAAAGTTTAATATGTTTACGATTTTTATTAGTATTTCGTTATTTTATTCATTAGTCAACATCCCTATTTTTAGGGCCCCCATCAGTCTAGTATTTTTAAACGGTATCGTTACATTCCCTCGTAGTCACTGCTAGAAGTAGATAGCA
Organism: Agriphila straminella; assembly: GCA_950108535.1. Taxonomy (NCBI): domain Eukaryota; kingdom Metazoa; phylum Arthropoda; class Insecta; order Lepidoptera; family Crambidae; genus Agriphila; species Agriphila straminella. The sequence continues at coordinate 1,997,348 of OX467306.1, read as the reverse complement.
AAACTGCTAAAAGTGGCCGTTTTTGACACATTTGCTATCTACTTCTACGAATGACTACGAGAGCATGTAGTGATACCTTCTAAAAATACTAGGCCCTAAAAACTCTACGTAAAACATTATTAAAATCTTTTTTTTTAATAACTTATTAAAAAAAAACCTCCGAGGGCGCCACTTCCGCCGGTCATACAACCGCCTTAACTACTAAACTGATCATCATACACATTGTCAGGGGTACAGAAAAGGACATAGGGTAACTTTCATCCAAGAAAAAAGTACTGTTCCCAAGGGATAGAAAATAATTGTCCACGCGTACGAAGTCGCGGACGGAAACGGGAGGATTTTTACGGTTTTGTATAACCTGACGTGCTGCTGACTGTACACAAACTTTGGTTTCCGTATCCCGGCCGCCCCCGGGGCATTACCACCTGCTTCCCTAATCCCTACCTATTTTTAGGTATTTTTACCCCGAGATATTTATTTCATAAATTACTTTTTATTGATTCTGGACTTGCGAAACCTCTGTGTATTTAATTAATAATTACATGAAAAGTGGTTTTTGAAGGTCTTAATATGGTCTATTATACAGCTGATTTGTTTGTCCATTAGCAATTATTTTTTGTGTTTTCATAACGATCGTTTAGGAAACAAAGCTCACAAGAACTGTGAAATGTACTTAGATTGAAAATATGCGATAGCTTGAAAATGAGCCTCTTGGCCGGCGCGGCGGTCCATTGCCGAACAGCAAAGCAAAGAAAAGAAACCGGTAGGTCTGTGATCAGCCTTTATGTCCGGTGTCTGGTTTCGTTTAAGTATTAGAGGAACGAGGGGCTTTCTGTGACATTGGAAAAAATAAAAATGGGTACCAACTTGGGAACAAATCTGATGTAGGTAAACGTTTGAATCATTTCAATCGGTCTAGCCTTCTTCAAGTGATCAGTGTACATGGAAAATAGATAACCTCCTACTTTTTGAAGTCGGTTAAAAAGTATAGCGTTTGGCCGGCTGTCACGTAAAGACAAAATGGAAGAATAGGAGAGCTACAAGTATGATTAATATTATTTCCCTTTTTGATAAATGATAAACTTATAAATGATTAAGCTCATCACTTACTTAATTTTGATTTCTTCTACCTTGCCAGATTTAAAATCTAATAGCGGTTTAAATCTTCTACGACAAAGCCCGTAGTAAGCTCTGCCGGTTAAGCTTACGGCAAAAGAGCTTATAAATATTCTGCTCACGTCATTTACACGGGACCCATACAAATGTATGTCGCGGTTGGTTTAAGAGAATATTTCAAGTTTTTCTATTTCCCATATTTGCGATGGCATTCCTCTTGGGGAACATAATATTGAAAGAAATTCTTGAGATAAAAATGGAAATCTTTATACACTCCCCACTCTTTGTTTTTAGTGATTTTTTAACTACTTATTATTTCATACTATTATTAGAGCTTAGGCCAATTTTTCATAATTTTTTAAACTTCTAACGTGTTATTACAAAAGATTTTTAAACACTATTTAACTAAACACATGTTTAAATGTGATGCTGTCTCTGTTAAACAATATTGTCAAAAAAGTGACAGCATCACATTTAAACAGGTGCTTTGTTAAACAGTGTTTAAAAATCTTTTGTCTAAAGTTTCAGTGAAAGCGCAATATATGCCGGACAGAAATAAAAAGATGAAACATTTTGGAATCAACAAGTATATTTTTTTTATTTAGATTTGGTAGCCTGCTTTTACGGGACGTTAGTACTATTATTGTATATTCTGTAGGTACTATGCGTGTGCCGAGTGTTGTGATTTTGAGTAGAGATACCTACTAAGATACTGAGATACTATTCGGGATTTTTTATGTTCTAAATATTATTTGACTCCACAATTTTCAACTCTTTTATCTTACTCTCTGTGGTTTATCAGTTTTAAAAACCTTTAAAATGAAAAGCACAGACAAAACTCAAATGTGAGAATTAAATAATTAATTTAAGGAATACAGATGAAATAAAACACTTTCACGGCTTTTAGCGCGGTTTTATTAAATGTTTCTTAGTGATTAGTTTGGTCTTGATTACATTTATTTTCTTTTGCCTGACGTTTGCAGCTGTCTTGGGCACCAGGGACTAGAGTTGCCAACCGTCCCGCGTCAGGCGGGACGTCCCGTTTCCAGGGCTCAAAAAATGCGTCCCGCGCCACATGTGTGCGGGACGTCAATTGTCCCGCTTTAGGCAAAGTTAGCCCGGTTAGAAAAAAACTCATTCAAATCAAATTACGAGTACCGCGCGGAGCGAAAGGGGTTACCATCTATGTCATATGACAGGCATTTGCCGCATACAAGCATTTTACGGTTTAGACAGGCGAGCTGGCCGGCTCTAAGCAGAGGCAGGCATTTTTTGTCTCGCTGTGAAAATCCTATACATGCTCCAATCACGCAAGCCCGCAAGCTACACGCTCGAATGAAACCACAGATTACAAAATTAGTGGATAAAACTGACTAAAAATCGCGCTGCGTGGCCACTTTTTATGATATAGACAGGCAAGAGATCTAGATTAGTAGATGAACTGATTAAAAATCGCGCTGCGCGGCCGTTTTATTATAATTTAGACAGTCTTGGCTGTCTAAATTATAATAAAACGTCTAGATTAGTGGATGAAACTGACTAAAAATCGTGCTGCGGGTCCATTTTTTTAATATAGGCAGGTAAATTTTTCAAAATTCAAAATTCAAAAATAATTTATTCAGTCTAGGCTGTTACAAGCACTTGTGAATGTCAAAGAAGCTACGCCATCGGTTCGCAAACCCTGAGCGGGAGACCTTGCTCAGTGGTTCATCCCTGAAAATGTTATAAGACACACAGGACACAGAGTTGCTTTTACATTCATTAGTAGGTACGTATTATAGGCTATTTAGTAATCTGTGATATACATTGTGACTCTTTTTGCTAAAATTAATCTCAGAAAAGCTCACATAAAACAAAATAAAAGTGAAAAAAGTTTTATCATTAATAGATTTTCACAATTTCACTGCTTTTAATATTATAAAACCACTTCATAGACATACTCCGTATATCTTGCATGCCTTGAAAGCGTACGCTCCGCTAATAACTTCACAACACATTGTTCACAGCGATTAAACATATCTCTTGTAGCTATAAATAAACATTATGAGCAGAGCAATTATTTACATGCTGAAATGAAACTGTAAGCCTGAAAATCCGGAGAATACACGCGTGATGTATGCACCTACCTGAACAGAACACCCCAGCTTTGCAATGAATTTTTCAGTGAACAATTTTATTTTCAGATTGCTAACCACAATGTGGCTGACAAGAAAGGTATTAAATTCCATTCCATTGGGGCGCTAACATTTTTTAATATAGGTATTAGCATGGACGAAAAATATAATTTCGTCAATGGTATTAAGAATACTGTTTCAAATGCAAGTTAGCTTTAAACTTGTGTTAAAAAAAACTGTGTTTTATGGTTTTCGCCAAAGTTTTTCATTTTCATTTGGATTGTTTTAGATGGATGTATAATATAATTAATGTGCCGTCGATTTAAAGTTTGCAAACCACTTTTTTACCAAAACTCTCATAGAGTAAGATAAAAAAAATCGGCCTCATTTTACTACCTTATGGTTTTTTACGTTTAATTTTTGAATTCTGATATTTTTATTTTTGTTTTTGTACTCTGTATCTCTTAAATTGTCTTGCGAATTAAACATTTTAACTAAATAAACCCTAGTTTCCACTTATGACTACGTTCACTACCAGTAGATCTAAGTGGATATTTATTCCACTTATACCTACCAGTAGGGATACCTTGGTAGGGATAGGTGTACTAGGGGGTCTTTATCGTGCATTGCTAGTTTGGTTGGGCGTGCGCTGTGGTAATACTGTATCAAAGAGACGATGTATGATTAAAACACGGTGATATGACACTCCATACTGTATCAAATAGACGATGTATGATAAAAACACGGTGATCTGACACTCGAATCCAAAACGTTACAAGTACCTACGTCCTCCATAGCACACCGGATTATCAAATCTATAATGACCACACAAGTGATATACCTAATCAGTTAGCATTAATCAATGTAACTAACTGAATAAACAACTCGAGTGTTACACACAACATTTCCTTTTAACCCCTAATGCTACTTCAAACCTTCCAACTCAGGTAAATATCGCAGAACAGAATCTAATGGTTCAGAATTAGCTACAAAGAGGCACTCCTGAGAGGTAAACATGTCTCTGGTAAATATTGACGAATGCTTATTGGCTCGAACTGAACCTCAGTACCACAAATTATATAGTACAATATCGGAGACATTTATTTACTACATGGTATGGAAAATTTTACTTACAAAGGGAAAATTGGCAATTATAACAAGAACTAAGTGATAGTTAATAACTATGGCTACGCAATTAGCTCTACTACGAGGTTATTAAAATCAGACTAAATTTAAATATCGTTCTGAATAATATCTTCGTATTGCATTCTCAGAGCAATAGGGATGTTGACTATTTTTTTTATTTTATGTTACATAAATTACCTCTCAAAAAAAGAAACATTGGTAAAAGAATTAATTCGCTAGCATGAAAACTGCCCGAGATATCACAGTGTGAAATGCACACAAATGGACTCGATCAAAAACGCTCCATACTAATGGCTTGCACGTTATGACGTCACGCCTTGCAAGTTTGTATGCAACGCATAGGAAATTTGTTCAGCAGCTATATTAAATATTGTGTTTATCAAAATGGTTTCTTCGACAAATTTGCTTTACATTTTACGGACTAATTAAAGGTATCATTTATTTTAATAAATTTTATACTTTTTAAATGGACTTGTCCACCCAACTTTGAAGGGTCATAAAACAAATAATATGCAATATATAAAACCAAGAGGTATACAAGCTACTCTAAAAGTTTAATATGTTTACGATTTTTATTAGTATTTCGTTATTTTATTCATTAGTCAACATCCCTATTAGTTATAACAAGAGGTTTATTGGCCATAAATATCTTATTACATTTCCAAAATTTACTTGGTTATTTGTAAAATACCAACAACCTTGCAGGAGTATTTTTAATTTTGAGATTTTTGCATTCACAATGCTATTTTTATACAATACTAAATAATATACTAGAAAAAATACGACTCACACCAGATCAATACTCAGACGGGAATCGAACCCGCGACCTTTGGATATCCGGTCCAATGCTCTGACCGCTGAGCTACCGAGTCACTAGTGACATCGTCGAATTTCTTCTAGTATATCCTACTCTTACGCTGCAAGCCAGCGTTATTTCACCAATGTGAGGAATTACCTCGACATGCAATTGAAATATCTTTCCAGATATTTGGCAATCGATTAAGATGAAATAGCTATATAATTTTTAATTTTGAGATTTTTGCATTCACAATGCTATTTTATACAATACTAAATAATATCCTACTAGAAAAAATACGACTCACACCAGATCAATACTCAGACGGGAATCGAACCCGCGACCTTTGGATATCCGGCCCAATGCTCTGACCGCTGAGCTACCGAGTCACTAGTGACATGTCACTTGCAGGAGTAGCTTACTAACATTATAAATTCATAAACAACAACATTTTGTTCTTTTTTGAAAAAGACAATAAAACCGACTTTCCATACAAAACTCGATCAGCTGTTCGAAGATTTGTATGGATAGTCGAAAAGTTGTAGAACAAACGTTGTTATTACATTAAAACACAGGTATTAAATGCGTGTAAACTAAAACACAGATGTTTAGACACCTTCCTTTTCCGACGTCTCGACCGAGTTGCATCGGCCATGGTCACGGGCTGACGTCATGTTTTCACGGGTTGTTGTTTATGATGTTAGCAATACAATCCTGAACTGAAAAATATGTGGGATAATTGAAATAGGCGCGATCTTGGTTGTGTGAAGCTGAGACTTTTATTGTAGTGGTGAGCTAACACCGCAGGACTAACCGAGTAAACTGTCTTGATATTCTTCGTGCCAAATGCTCCAAGCAGCATTGGAATGCGATGCACCCGCATTCTAATGAAAATTGAAACAATATCACTGAATTATTATTTTTGAAATATTCAAGTTTGTAAATATTGTTACTTATGGCTGTTACAGCTGATAAGTTTCTTGCGCCCGTTCTTCTTGTCAGCTAAAAAGTCTGGAACGGGTGGTAGGAAAATATAGACGATTCAAAAGTACTTAATAATTAAGTTTATTTGAATAAAGCTTATTTCACTTTCACTTTCAAACACTTGACACTGGCAAAAATTACTCCCTGAAGAGGAGTAGATTGCTATAACAAAAATAAGAAGAAGAATACAATCCTGCGAGGTTGTTGGTGTTTACAAACAAGCCGCTGTATAGATATAAGTCGCAAAGGGCAAAGTGGCATACAAGTCGATTCTCATCGGCTTACCGTTTAGAAATCCCATGCTCCACCGATTCACTTAGATCTTAACATTTATTTAGGACGGTTTACCTTCGCCATGATTTCATCCTTCACATTTTTCATTAATAAAAACATGCCATACATAAATAAATAAGCACTATTTATAGAGGGGGGCTTTTAGTTAAGAAATAACCTAAAGTACCTAATTCAAAGTCTAAATTGATGTTTATTTGCGTTCAAAGCGGAAATCAATTGGAAAAAAGACGGTATTAGTTGAAGGGAAAGGGAAAGTACACATTGATGGTGGGAAATGCTAAAAGGAAAAATTAAAAACTGCATTCAAAGGTTTTTTTGATAAATTTTAATCACTTGTCTCAGCTGGGAATTGAACGGGTTAAATTACAATTTTTTATCTTATTGGGTCTGCCTTTAATTTAATATACTATATTATTTATTAGAAATTTACCTTATCGATTGGTATCATAAAAGTACAAAATGTTAATTTTCGGATTTTGGATTCCCGGCTAAGATGAGCGATTTAAAAAATCTTCTATGAAGTTATACTTATTTTTTTAAGTAAAGGGATGTTTCCTTTCAGTTAAATTTGCCATCATCAATAATAACGCTAGTTTCACTCCATCTAGCGCCTTTTTTATTCCACCCTGTATAATGGTAAAGTAGAAAATGCATTTTACATTTACAAACAAAGTAATATCATAAATATTTACTTTGGTACATTTTACTAACTTCAGATAAATACTAGCCGTGTTATGACAAAAGAGTTTTAAACACTGTTTAACTAAACACATGTTTAAATGTACCAGTACCAATACATGTTTAAATGTGATTCTGTCTCTGTCAAACAATATTGTCTAAAAAGTGACAGCATTATTACAAATCTTTTGTAAAAACACGGTAAATCTTTAAAAAACTGCTATAGGTACCTATGTATACGTGTACATATAATATTTACTTAGTTAGGTAAATTTTATTAAATTCGGTTACATATCTTGAAGAAACTGCTAAATATTGAACTTAACAACTGTACATTTATATCAAATGCTTATTAGATAAAAATTAACAAAAATAAATTTTATATCAACTTCTATGTCAATCAAGATAGATTAACACAACCAACCGCCATTTTGTCTGTTCATGAGATCTCCAAAATGACGGACTTTTAAATACAAAGGACTTCAACCATCATAATGGAGACAAAAAATTGCCCAAAAAAGCCTCAGAGACCCGTCTTTGACAAAATGATCATTCATTTTAAGATTAACAGTCGTTTGACAAAGAAAAAAATGAACTGAATTTTGCGTGTCACAATTTTCATAGGGCTATTTTGAACTTCTGTTTAATTAAATCTCTCTTAATAATATTAATCCTGCAGCGTGGCTGTTTGTTTAGGTTGACGTCAAAATGAAATTAACGAATTGAATGGGCTCCCGTAAAGAACTCGTTAATGTTTTTATGAATTTTATTATACCCATGAAGTGGGGAACCTTTTTATGATAAAAGATGCCAGTTAAATAAAGTTTACAAGTTCATACTGAAGTGTGTACTTTGCCATAAGTTTCTACTAAATACTTTTTAGAACTGTGTCGCGTTCATTATGATGGTTTCATACTTACTGAAGAAAGGTTTAAAGAAAAAAGTCTGTTCTTTCTAGTTCAACAGCTCAATATGACCAACGAGCGATTTAAAAATACGGATTTTGCTATGTCGAATGAAAATGAGTACTAAAGAGCGCTTGACGCCATCTGAAGGATTCAAGAATATAATAGGGCCTCTCTAATAAACGTAGCACGCTAGCATAGACATTAGACAGGCTGAAATGAAGGTTCAACATGAGACATTTTGCAAATTTTGAATTGTGTAATTATTACAATTTAATGAAAAAGAGTATCATAAATGAAAGGTAGATGTATTAAGCTTGTTTCTTATCATCAAGAGGATATTAACAAGTTATTAATGCGTTTACACTTGATTTTAGTTAATGTTTGCGTTTTCAATATCTCCAGAACTTGTTATTCAATAGTAAACTCACGAACCGCCCACGGAAATTTGTAGGCGCAATAAAAAGTTTTATAAATTAACGGTCACGAGACGGCAGAGGGACGATGGGGTGCGTCTGCGGTAACAGAGAGGAGCGACAAGCAATAGCGGAATAATAAATTAACCTTACCACTCGCATAATGATTTACCGAAAGAACAAACAAATATACCTACAAAATGTAAACAACATGGCTATAACTCTGTTTATATTCGGCCCAGCATGTTTCAAATGCTCAATACTAGGCTATCATGTCCCGGAGACTTGCCTCTTTTCATACTGTTAATGGCAAACCTCAATCCAAAAAAGTTTACTTCGTTTAGTACTACTTAAGAACAAACAAATATACAAAATGTAAGTATATTTTTCCGTATTTACAAGTGGTCATTTGGATTTTTTTTTTCAAAGAGATTCACCGTTGCGACGGTTAAGCAGTTTTTCGGATCGAATGTACCTATTTCAGTATTTCATTAATAATGATTCTAGGCATAAATTCTCGACAATTTAATAGCCAATCAGTGATGGCCAATTTGGATCCCATGGGAGCAAAGTCATGGGAGCCTAGTGTCCGGAGGGCAGTCATGAGTCGTTGGCTGGTCGTTTTATTATTGAATATGGGTGTTATTTTGTTTTTTTTTTAATTTAAATTTATTCTGATTTCTATAAAAAAATAAGGATAAGTTTTTTTATGATAGTTGAATATCATATTTCAGTAATACAAACACCACAAACAAGACGCACGGCATTGGCGGACTAGATTAGGAGGCCATAACAAATTTGGTAACGACCGCGTAAGTGGCTGACTCTGGGTTCATAGGATGGAGAGGCACTGTCTGATGCTAAAAATGTCGGTCTGTTTGCGTGAAGTGATTGCGATCGTTATCAAACTTGTTGCGACCCCTTGGTATAGACGGTGTCGCTCGCCGCTGTTCTCGCGACAACGCCTTAGGTTGTTAAGGAAGGAAATACTTTAGATCAACTGCCGTTCACTGGCGCTCGTTAATTGGGAAATGTTTTAGGCTACTCTTGCGAATACTTACATTTTTTTACGGTGTTCAAACCCGAAAGGACACTTACAACTTCGATTATAGGTAAGTAGTTTTGATATACAGGTTGTAGCAAAAAAAGGTCTAACCAAAAGAGGCAAAAAGTCCCCATGAAACTTTTCCTATGGGTGACTCCGACGTCAGAAAAATCGCACCTCTTCGAAAATATGTTTAGACTTGGCCACCTGCTATTGCTAGCTTAAGTTTTATGGTGTATTTTGATATCTATTGAAAGTACATTTAATGACCTTTCAATTAATAATTGTTTGATTTAATTATCACAACAGTTACCATAATTAAACGCTTTAAGCGTTATTGCTTGTGCCGCCATAAACGGGGAAATAAAAGGGGTCAATTCAGGAAATGTAGGTAAATTCGCTATCGAGATGATGGAGAAAACACACTTCAACAGTTCAATTAAAAAAAGGAATACCCAAGATGGATACAATTGCCCATGAAGTTGCTCAAATACTGCAAAAAATGAGGCAATGTAATGTTGCTCGGAAACTGAATCTCAGTAATTGATTCTGTTCAACGAGTATTCCAACGGTTTCTAGAGACTGTTGGCTATGTCCGAAGGGGAAGAAGTATATGACAACACTTACCATTAAATTAGATAGAAATAAATTAACTTTGAAGAAATTTTTGAAAGAGTGCAATTTTTCTGACGGCGAGTGTAGAAGAAAAAAAACTTGAAAACTACCTAAACGATCTTGTATGGAATGCTAATTTTCCAGATTAATAGTCTTTCTCATAGGAAAAGTTTATCTTTTATAATTTTAACTCCTCTTTTGGCTTGAAACTTATATGTACTGTTTCCGTTACACTCTGTACGTACAGCAATGCGTTTAAATCAACATAAAAGAAATAGGTACTACACATTCCCGTAGGACAGTCGTTCCCAAACTGTGCGTCAACTGGTGACCCCCAGCCAGTCTGCTAATGTTAACGTCAAAATCGTGGTTCAATGGTGTTTGAATGGTAATGCTTTTTGACACAGCTCTTGTTTCTTAAACCGAAAATCGACACACAACGTGTTTCCGTTTTGGGTAAGAAACACAATATGTTTCGGTTTTGGGTTTAAGAACAAGAACTGTGCCAAAAAGCATTACCATTCGAACACCATTAAACTACGATTTTGACGTTTACATTTGCAGACTTGACCCCCTGTTCTAGGGGCATCACGAATCGGTATGCATTATAATTGTATGTATTTCAAAAGTTACACGTGGGTATCTTCTTTTACAAGAGAGACACAAAAACATTACAACCTGTAAAGAAAGTCGAAATGTAAAAAAATTGGGAACACCTGCTAGTTATAGTGTAGTTCTTTCCTTGAAGTTTTTCGTGCGTCTCATTGTTTTACCATTGAAAATGGTTATCAGATACAAATCGCCTAAAACGTATTTTTGGCCATATCTCCGAGGATTTTGGAAGAATCGAAATGGGAATAGTACAAAAAGTTGAGGAATTTATCGAGACACGTGTGAACATCTGAATTTTGAAAATCTACTGGTAACTTTTTTGGAATTTTGCAAAATATTGCAAATTTTTTGGGGGTGTTTGTTTACTAAATTGTAGATATTTTGGAAAAACTGACTTAGGTAAAAATGAAAAAAAGAGTCCTAGGGTATATTAGTTTAGATATAAAATGGCGGAAATTTTTTGAATTGTAACCTTTTTTCAAAGGTGGTCCCTTTAGATTTGTAAATTAATTAATTTTTCGTAAATTTTTGTATAAATTTTCAATGCTCCGATTCTTGAGGGGACTGCAAAATCTTTGTGTAAGTTGTGGTTTGATAGCGCACTGGTTTAGCTCTTGGCCCGGCGATTGCGGAGGTTAAGCAACTTCCGCAAGGGTCGGTCATGGGATGGGTGACCAAAATTTATAATCTCGAGCTCCTTCGTGCTTCGGAAGGCACGTTAACCCGTTGGTCCCGACTGCATTTGCAGTCGTTGATACCCACCAATCAGTATTGGGCCCGCGTGCTCATGCCTTCCTTATGGGTAAAAAGTAATAACCCACGTATTAACCCATAAGGAAGGCCTGAGCTTCAGCGGTGGGGGCATTAAAAATGGCTGATGGTCAAGATGTGGTTATAACTTGAAAATACGTATACAGGATAGAGCTAGCTAGCAATTTCTTCTGGTTTAGTGGTTTAATATAAAAATGGGATAGAACTTTCATTCGATTTAAGTCGATTGGGACTTATCTGGAACTGACCTTAAAAGTCACTATTTCTATCTCAAAATAAGGTCACAAAACTCGAATCTCCAATCCAATCTTGTCAGTAAAAGCAATAATGCCGACCGAAATAAATGAAGTAAGTATTTATAAAGAATTTGGGGACAGATTTTATGAATTAATAACTGAACTGTTGGCTCAAGTCCCAAATAAGTGTAATTACCCGACTGAGTTGAAACTTTATGAATTTAGGCTACGAACACAAGACTCTCAAAGTTAATTATAATCATTATTTCAGTAATTTGGTAATTAACATAAAATTTACAGATAAAAACTCGTATGATTAGTAGTAAGGTAAGAAGTAAGTACTTTATTTAGTTCAAATTATGTAAATATTAAAATTTACCTTTAAGTGCTTATTTTATTTTATTTTATTTATTTATTGACCATTTTATAACATAGAACGTAAAATTTGGCATTTCATAGCGTTACGTTAATTAAATTTCTAAATATTAAATAGTAAGTTGAAGTCATACATTTAATAAGTCATTCTAGATTACTATTCTTATTTTCTCTGTTTAGCTGTCGAATTGTCTTGATATTCTTAGCTGAAGTATAGATAGTGTGTAGGACCTTTATAGCTCCGACACACTATGCCGACTTTTTCTACCGAGTATGCACACAGATAAAAATCATCGTAAATAAGAACCCACGGGCCAATGCCGCCGGCATTGGCCCGTATAAAAGATAATAATTATAATTATTATTATCTTTTTTACTTAAAAAATAACATATATCTTCTAATTGACCTAAAAAATATCATGGAGATATTATCTCCTAATTGATTGATTCATCTTCGCACAGCGCAAACCAGTGAGGTTTGTCAGATAATTCCTCCACGGAGAATTTCGTTTGGACATAATTATACGTAACCATAAAAAATCCCTTCTGAAGTAGGTAGATTTTTCACGCGGGCTAAGTCAGAGCTGAAGCTCATAAATTATATTTTTGCTTAATTTCAATAATTTTTATAAATCAAATTCAATTATTTTATCAGGTCATGTGAGACTGTACGTTGGAGTTACGGATAAAGGAAATACTATTATTGACTTAATTTCGTCACAGCACCATTGTAATCACTGCTTTACGATGAAATCATCTAACAGTTAATTTGTTTAAGGCTAATAAGTTTTCTTCATTCATGTTTAAAATTAATACCTATTTAATGCAAAATGGATTTGCCAAATTATTAAAGTTTGTGCGTTAAGCACTTTTGTAATTACCAGTACTTGTGAGCTTTTGTACTTTATGGATGTTAGTGAAGGCTAATTGACGATGTTTTGATATTTGAAATAAAACTACCTACCCACTTAACAATCGCTAACTATGGGTCTCATAAGGAGGCTCAAGGTCACCCAGCGTGCAATGGAAGGAGCCATGCTCGGCGTTTCCCTGCGTGATCGAATCAGAAATGAGAAAATCCGCAGGAGAACAGTGTTTTCTTCACTATCGTAACATGTATTTATGTTGTGCATTTATCTGTTTTCTTAAAACGCGGTTAAAACCCAATTTTATTTAACCGAAAAATAAGAACAAGTAGGACCTATCTTTAAATGCCAGTTTAATGCTCTAAGGCCACCTACATAAACAATATAAATATCTCATTACTAAAGTAACCGTTATCGCTCGAAGGATTGCTCAGCTGAAGTGGCAATGGGCGGGACACATAGCGAGAAGAACCGATGGTCGTTGGGGCGGAAAGGTTCTGGAATGGCGACCGCGCACCGGACGACGCTCCGTAGGTAGGCCCTCGACAAGGTGGACCTACGACGATCTGGTGAATGTCGTGGGAAGCCGCTGGATGCAAGCAGCGCAGGACCAATCGTCGTGGAGATCCTTGGGTAAGGGTGAAATGAAATGTTAAAAACAACTAGATATTTATGAAAATATCAATATCATCTATATTTATAAAATCGTAAACTGAATGACTGACTGACTGACTGACTGACTGACTGACTGATCTATCAACGCACAGCCCAAACCGCTGGGTCTAGAGACTCCAAATTTGGCACGCAGGTTCCTTATGAGGTCTAGGGGTGCAATAAGAAAGGATTTTTTAAAATTCACCCCCTAAGGGGTTAAAAAAGGGGATCAAAGTTTGTATGAAAGTCCCTCAGTTTTGAAGCTAGGATCTTCAAATTTTGTGATTAGACTGACCATTGAAAATAAATAAATACGGGTCTCAGCGTTTTTCAAAATTCTACCCCCGAAGGGGTCAAAAGGGGGATGAAGTTGTGTATTGAAGAAAATCCTTTATTTTCGAAGTAAAAATCGCTAAATTTATAATTTAGGCTTATGGATAGAAATCTAACGCAACGTATATTGTTATTGTTAGTATTTAAACCCCTATTGGGATGAAATGGGGGTGAAAAGGGGTAAAAAACCCCAAAAATAGATATGGATGTCGTTATTAGGGTTTTCTGGGATGACGATTGCAAAAATGACATTTATTTTGAAGTCCAACACGGTGGACATGATTTGACCCCTAAAGGGGTGAAAATGGGGTTCAAATTTTGTATGGAAAAATTATATAAAATAGACATTACAACTTTAAACTTCGTTGGAGCACATCTAAAAATAAATAGGCAAACATATATTTTGTAATTTTGAAAATCAACCACTTAGGGGTAAATGGGGTGAGTAAACATAAAAATCAATATGGATGTCGTTCTTGAGGTTTTATGGGATGGTGATTGCGAAAATAAGGTTTATTTTGAAGTCCAACACGGTGGACATGATTTAGCCCCTAAAGGGGTGAAAATGGGGTTCAATTTTTGTATGGAAAAATAATATAAAATAGACATTACAACTTTAAAATTTGTAGGAGCATGTCGGAACGGGTACGGGAACGGAAACGGGAACGGGAACGGGAACGGGAACGGGAACGGGAACGGGAACGGGAACGGGAACGGGAACGGGAACGGGAACGGGAACGGGAACGGGAACGGGAACGGGAACGGGAACGGGAACGGGAACGGGAACGGGAACGGGAACGGGAACGGGAACGGGAACGGGAACGGGAACGGGAACGGGAACGGGAACGGGAACGGGAACGGGAACGGGAACGGGAACGGGAACGGGAACGGGAACGGGAACGGGAACGGGAACGGGAACGGGAACGGGAAGGGGAACGGGAACGGGACCGGGACCGGAAACGGGGAGCCTTGACATAAAAATAGTAGATATGGATGTCGTTCTTGAGGTTTTACGGGATGGTGATTGCGAAAATGAAATTTATTTTGAAGTCCAACACGGTGGACATGATTGGACCTGGACATGCACATCCAGGGGACGGGGACAGGGACGGGAACGGGAACGGGAACGGGGACGGGGACGGGAACGGGAACGGGAACGGGGACGGGAACGGGAACGGGACCGGGACCGGGAACGGGAACGGGAACGGGAACGGGAACGGGAACGGGAACGGGAACGGGAACGGGAACGGGAACGGGAACGGGAACGGGAACGGGAACGGGAACGGGAACGGGAACGGGAACGGGAACGGGAACGGGAACGGGAACGGGAACGGGAACGGGAACGGGAACGGGAACGGGAACGGGAACGGGAACGGGAACGGGAACGGGAACGGGAACGGGAACGGGAACGGGAACGGGAACGGGAACGGGAACGGGAACGGGAACGGGAACGGGAACGGGAACGGGAACGGGAACGGGAACGGGAACGGGAACGGGAACGGGAACGGGAACGGGAACGGGAACGGGAACGGGAACGGGAACGGGAACGGGAACGGGAACGGGAACGGGAACGGGAACGGGAACGGGAACGGGAACGGGAACGGGAACGGGAACGGAAACGGGGAGCCTTGTGCGAGGTCCGCCACACGCGGCAGATGTCTCAAGCAGCGCGCCTAATTGCGTAAAAACGGCTGGTCTGATCCTGGTTGAAGGTTCCCTAAGGATTTTCTCTAATATCCACGCGGACGAAGTCGCGGGCAGAAGCTAGTAAGATATATGATATTATGGTATATATATACAGGATATCCCAAAGCTGCGACACCCACTGCTGGGTCTATACAGCCTTCCTCAAGGATCTCCACGACGATTGGTCCTGTGCTGCTTGCATCCAGCGTCTTCCCGCGACCTTCACCAGACGGTTCCGGTGGTGGTGGTCTTCAGAACTATGAAGTTTAACCTTTCTCTTATAATAACAAAAATAACCGAATATCCAAAGGTCGCGGGTTCGATTCCCGTCTGAGTATTGATCTGGTGCGAGTCGTATTTTTACTAGTATATATTATTATTTAGTATTATTGTATAAAAATAGCATTGTGAATGCAAAAATCTCAAATTTAAAAATTATATAGCTATTTCATCTTAATCGATTGCCAAATATCTGGAAAGATATTTTAATTGAATGTCGAGGTAATTCCTCACATTGGTGAAATGTCGCTGGCTTGCAGCGTAAGAGTAGGATATACTTGAAGAAATTCGACGATGTCACTAGTGACTCGGTAGCTCAGCGGTCAGAGCATTGGACCGGATATCCAAAGGTCGCGGGTTCGATTCCCGTCTGAGTATTGATCTGGTGCGTGTCGTATTTTTTAACCGAATTCAACAAAAGGAGGAGGTTCTCAATTCGATTGTATGTTTTCTTTTTTTTACGTTGTTCGCGCGTAACTTCGACATTTATGGACCGATTTTTCTAGTATATTATTTAGTATTGAACAAAAATAATACAAAAAATCTCAATTTTGTAAAACTCTTTTTAATCCAACACACGGGATACACGGCACAAAATTTATTCCACTTTGAGTCTTGTAAAACTATAATTTATGTATGATTTAAACCTAGTTCAGGCACTCTTCACTTTAATCTTCGTTGTATTGTTACTATTTGTGTGGACTTTGGTTAAATAAACAATTTCTCTTTCTCTCTCTTTCTCTCTGTATTTTAGCTTTATACCTATATTTAGACTCTTAGATCGATCTCGATTAGAAGATTATTTAAATAACGATTATTATTCTCAAAACAAGATAAGATATAATAAGATAAGATATATTAGGAATAACAGGAAAAATGTTTTGAATAAAACAATCCAAGCGAACCAATCCAATCAGTTTGATAATTCATTAACTTTTTAGACCATAAAAAGAATAGCCGATTAACTCCGTCTTCTTGATTTATCTTTTAAATAATATTAAATCATAATATTTCAAATTCCCAAATTCTGGCTAATTAATCTGTCGCCGGCGCTATTATGTAAATGTATGATAATCCGGTGGTTACCGACGACTTCGCGGCTGCCGAGCGAGCGTTCTGAGCGAGCGTTGCGAGCGATGAATATTGCCTACAAATGAGCATTTTCATACCAAATTAGAATTTAGTTTATGGTCAAAAAGTATATTTATGTACCTAACGGTTGACGCTTCTAAGCTCCTGCCATTGCTGGCTTTACACAAAAACTCATTAAAAGTATACACTTTAAAAAGTTTACTAATCTGACAATTTGTGTATTAAGAAATCGCTAAAGTAAGAAATACCATACCTAGCAGAATGTTTAGTGTTAGAAAAACTCTAATCACTTTGTGATTTTATTATTTATTTATACACTAATCTCGGTGATAACCGCAATCCACTTCATTAAATATTCATTGATCGGCGGTGCCATTACGTTAATATATGGTAATGTGATAGTATAACGACCGTGTGGTCGCGAGCGAGCAAGCGAGCGATGCGAGCTTTTAGATGAAAACTTATTGTTAGACGGGACTTAGGGTATACTTAATCTTAACTTAACATTATACAAGCACTAGGCAATTTGTCATGTTACGTGCTTTTGTGAACGTGCTGCGTCATAGTATTTTATTAACAATGTTGTTATTATATTTTTTTTTACTCATGCTCTAAAATAAATGATCATTAGAATGCCGAAGGATCCACATTTGCATAGCAGTCTGGTGAAGCACTTCTAAATTTGAAATTCAGCCCAGGAATTAATTTCATTACTTACATTCCTCACAAGTGCGAGTTGGCGCAAGCGTACGCGCGTAAAAATACCGATCGAGTAATTTTGTATAGGAAATTTGTACAACGCCATCTAGCGCCGAAAAGCATCCTCGATAATGTAATTGCGAACTTCCGATCCTGGCTGTAATGTACTACTCGTATTAACATTTATTTGTAAACATGCGTAATTATTTCAACAAAAAGTAACAACCCACACTTCATTTTGTCAGTTACAGTAACTTTAACAGATACTATGATATAATTAAATCAGCACATTATTAATTTTGTCAACACTCACGAGTGTAACTTTCACGCTTAACGAATGAAAGATGCATGGATAATCACTCACCAAGGCTCGGTTTATGCAAATATATGTTAATCTAATGGCACTAGCGATTCCAGGGCCCCAAATGCGCTAATTTTCAACGATAGAACCAAAAATCTGTGTGTTGTGTGTCAATCGTTACCGTTTCACTTTCGTTTACAAAAACTATTGGCTCTGGTCTTGTTAAAAAAAAAACAAAAAACCAACTTCAAAAAACCTACCTCTAAAAAGCAAGAAATAATATTCGTAATAATAAAAATACGTCTATTGAAGTCGGGTGGGGCTGGAGTACAAATTCCTTTTTTTTTTATTCTAAAAGCTCCCACCCGACTTCAATAGACGTATTTTTATTATAACGAATATTATTTCTTGCTTTTTAGAGGTAGGTTTTTTGAAGTCGGTTTTTTGTTTATTTTTAAACAATTTTTTATTTTTTTATTTTTAGTGTAGGTACCTTGTAGGTAAGGTATATTATATATGTAGAAAAATCGACTCAGCCAAACGTAAGATAATCGCGGAGAAACATACTTAAATACGGGTCAAACTGAGAACCTCCTTTTTTAAATCGGTTAAAAAACTACACTTAAGATATCCCTCTTCCAACAAAAAAAATATTATCTTATTCAGTTCATAAACAAAGAAGTAATACGACCAATCATCGAGGTAATTCACACAAAATCATACTATTTTCGTGCTTTTTTCAAAATTACTTGAAAAGTACTGAACCGATTTCCAAATTTAACCTAAACAACGTAACGAAGCGCTCGTAATGAAGCGCTCATGGCGGAACTTGATAGACTGATCGTACCCGATCACGTTTGTTAAGCAACGCTCGGTCCGGTCAGGTGTCGGATGGGTGACCGTTAAAGTGGCATTACAACTGAGCGCTGCCGTGCTTCGGAGGGCACGTTAAACCGTCGGTTCCGGCTGTTGTCGTCTGATAACAGTCGTTAAGCCAAGTTAGAGGCCTTACAGGCGGCTTGATAAACTCTAACACCAGAGGTGGCCACTAATCCTCATTCGATAAGATAAGAAGAATAACGTAACGGTGTTGGTTTTATCGTTAAGAATTAGCACGATTGGGCCCCAGCTCGAAATATAATTTAAAATGCATGAAATATTGTATTTTTACCCTTTTGATTGTCTGACAGTCTTCCTTGGACAATAATAAAAATGCCAGAATATGCTTAAACAATTATCATCATAATTTAAAAAACTTCGTAGGAAGTTCTAAAACTTTTTTCTGTAGATAGTCAAATCTTTAGATAAATTTCATCATTTGTTAATAATAATAAATCTCTCATTCATCCTTAATTCAATATTAACACGCTTTTTTTGACAATTTTAATAATTAATATAAACAAATAAAAACAAGAAAAACAAATATGCTATATATTTGTTTTTTCTGCAATTCAATAAATTATAGGATTAAAAACTTTACCTGTTTTTTTTATTTAGTTAAAGGTAGTATGTAAGCCTCAACAATATTATCTATCCTTATCTTATATAAAAATTATACAAGGTTATTTTTAATATATACAAAACCTGAAAACTGTTTGTTCAGAATCAGTACTAATAGAATCCATTACAATATTTTTTATCATGTTATATTTTGACTAAATAATATTTACAAAACCATAATTAACTCACACCCTACTAACGGGACAACACAAAAGCTTGTAACTTCGTGAGTTTTTAAGGTATTTGTAAGGTAAGGTCATTGTCATTTTTTTATACTGATTCTGAAAATATGTATAGAAAAAAAAAAGTATTGTGACCCGTGTTTCGGCTTTCGTATAAACAAACAAAAAATGTTATACAATACTAAATAATATACTAGAAAAAGTACGACTCGCACCAGATCAATACTCAGACGGGAATCTGGTGCGAGTCGTATTTTTTCTAGTATATTATTTAGTATTTTATAAAAATAGCATTGTGAATGCAAAAATCTTAAAATTAAAAAAATAATGTTGCCTTTATAGCTAGCAGTATATTGAATTTTTTCAATGACCTAACAAATGATCTTCGTTGAAACACAACCTTTCAAGAAGAGATAATAAAAATATAAAAATGTTACGAATTGTCTAGCATTTTTTTTAATTAGCACACGAGATAGATGTGGTTAATTAGGCTTTGATACGTAGTACCTATATAGTGATGTAAATGTACGCTAAGCCCTCATTAACGAAATGAAGTTTACAAACTCTTGTAAGCTTCATGATATCTGAATAACAAAGTTGGCATTTCAATTAAAAGAGTAGGTATGTAAAATTAAATTTATATGTATGAATTATAAGGAGCTTTAATTTGAAAATCAAACTCATAAAATAGAATTAAAAAGCTAACTTTAAAAAAAACCACGACACAGAAAATGTAACTAAGAGTTCACCAGCTTTGGTGTATTCTCGTTGTCCCCATTGACCATGTCCCCATTAATGGGGACAACGGGAATTCAATAAAATAATTAAAATTACTTCCCGTTGTCCCCATTCGCTGTCCTATAATAATAATAATAATAACATTTATTTCAGATCTCACAAATCCATATTACAATTATAAAGTTACAAAAGAAAACAATTAAATTAAATATTAAAAATTAAAAATCATCATCATTAACAATTTACTTTTCCTCATTTGCATGTTAGTCAGTACATGAACCATAGAACAATGGTTCAAGTACTGACAGTCAAACCGACACGACAATGCCCTCAGTATGCTGTTGGGGCTGGCCCGGACCCTGCGCACCAATGATGTACATCGTTTGCGTAAGGTCGAGTAGAAACAGTCGACATGCGACTATAACCTATAATCAATGGGTACAACGGCACGGAGTTTTTTTGACGTGCCGTTGTCCCCATTATAGGGACAAAATCATGGGGACAACGGGAATACACCTTAGCTTTTTGTGTCGGGGGTTTAATTAAGAATTTCCTTTTTTTGTGTCAGAGGCTTATTAAATTTTTAATTTAAGTTTTATTTGAAGCTTTTTAAACTTAATTTTTGGCGGCCATATTTTTGCCGCCATTTTGTTTTTTATTGCACCAAAATTTGCCCAGCGTGTACATTATTTTAGTCAAAGCACCACCTCTGTATCTTTTACTGTTTCGGTAGGCAGTTGACCATCTCCATAAAAGGCTGGATGGATTTCCATCAAACGTGGTTAAGAACCATCTCGATTAATTAAGCTTTAAATTAAAAAAAACCGCATTGTATAATCGCTTGATCCGTTAAGGCTATATGATATACATACAGACAGACAGCCAGACAGAGAGACAGACAGACAGACATAGGCTTCAAACTTATAACAACCCACCCCTTTTTGCGCTGCGTCAGTGGTTGAAAATAGTCATTATTATACTAGCCAGATTCTGTAAATGGCAGAAGTACAGTCCCAAACAACATTCTAATTGGCCCTCCTATTAGGTATGATGCCACGCATTTTTATGGATGGCCAACAATGAGTCTCTTTTATTTGCTATACAGCGGGAAAGCGATAATTATAGCAATTCGCATAAATCTGGCAAATTTTAAGGGCTTGGAATACGGTTTCTGATAATATAACGAATATCAAAATAATCTGTTAGTGGTAATTTCGCTACTATTAACTAAAAAACCGACTTCAAAAAACCTGCCTCTAAAAAAAGCAAGAAATAATATACAAATCATTAGAGACGTATTATCATTGTTATAATAAAACACGTCTATTAAAGTCGGGTGGGGCTGTAGTACATCTTCCTCTTTTTTATTCTAAAAGCCCCACCCGACTTCAATTGACGTGTTTTATTATAACAATGATAATGCGTATCTAATGATTTGTATATTATTTCTTGCTTTTTTTATTAGAGGCAGGTTTTTTGAAGTCGGTTTTTTTGTTTTTTAAACAATTTTTTATTTTTTTATTTTTAGTGTAAGTACCTTCTGTATTAGGTAGTGTAGATATATTATTTAGGTAGAAAAATCGGCTCAGCCAAACGTGAGATAATCGCGGAGAAACATACATACAAACTGAATACCTCCTTTTTTTGAAGTCGGTTAAAAAGACTACACAAAGGTATCCCTTCCCCAACAAAAAAATCATCTAATTCGGTTCAAAAATAACAAAATTGTCAAGTTAGTTGATTTAATATCATAGTATTTTCAGGATTACTTGTAAACTACTGAACCGATTTGAAAAAAAATTAAATGGGACCATCTCGCAAGAAAACTCAATCGAACAAAAAAAGAATTATCTAAATCGGTCCATAAATGTCGAAGATACGCGCGAACAACGATAAAAAAAAAAAAAAAAAAACATACAATCGAATTGAGAACCTCCTCCTTTTGATGAAGTCGGTTAAAAAATACAAGTCTATCAGCCATTTTTGATGTCCCCACTGCTGGGCACAGGCCTTCCTTATGGGTGGTAAGGAGGATGGGCCATAACCCACCACGCGGGCCCAATGCGGATTGGTGGGTGTTAACGACTGCAAATGCAGCCGGGACCAACGGCTTAACGTGCCTTCCAAAGCACGGAGGAGCTCGAGATAATAAATTTTTGGTCACCCATCCCATGACCGACCTTTGCGAACGTTGCTTAACTTCCGCAATCGCTGTGCCAGGCGCTAAACCACTGCGCCATCGAGCTCCCGAGAAAAAAAATACCCCTAATACCGAATATGGTAGATAGGGGCCATCAAACTAAAAACTTTTATTGTCGAACAAACTCCGAAATCATGAAAAAAATCATCTGTTTCATATACATTTTGATATTTTCGTTATTAATTTTGTATTGCTGGTTTTTTTTTGGATTTCAGAGTTGGTCCCATAGTAAAAGTTGTTCAGTTTGATGGTCCCTATCTACCATATTCGGCATTAGGCGTGTTTTTGTAACACGTTGTATGTTAACATAAAATTGTCGACACACTCTCTACATGAATACTTAACATCTTTGTAAGCGGGAACAAAACTCTCTGAAATAATGCTCCTAAATAAATTGTCGCATTGAAAGTTAAAAGCTTAATATTCCTTTACGAGTAATTAAGTCCGGATTTGAGACGTTATTCCCATTATTACTTTGCATATTCCAGATTGTTTCTTAATGGACCATATTTTAGATATTATTAAATTACGATATTGTTTCCTACGCACAAATATTTTATTACTATTAAGCATTTAAAAAAAATTAAGATTACGTAAAGGATTTCTTTTAGATCGATTATGTTTTCTCAAAACTGAGTTTTATGACGTAATTCGGTGGGTACGAATGCGATTAGGTATTTTTAATGTAGGTATTTAAATTAGTGTTTAGACTTTGTCCACGCTCACACGTTTAAAGTATGTGTGTAGACTTTGTCCACGCACACAACTTGAGACTCCGTTTAAACAGAAAATTTCATTAAATCTACACTAAATTGCAATTATTTCTTATGTGTCTTTCTTCCCATAAAACAGCTGTTTACAGTAAGAATAAATTCTGTCTACTAAAATGTTAATTCTTCTTATGGATGTGTTCCTGATGACTGTGCTCTTTTATTTTTTTATTTAGAGATCAGGAGAAGTTCAATTTTTTTTTAATTTATAATCAGGCAACAATGGCCCATAGATATACAAGGTCATTTTGTATTCACCATCCAAATTTTGAGGATGTGTTCAGTCTATGAAACTGAACAACTTTCTCTAAGGAACACATGGTTACATATGTAAAATAAAAATCGACTTTCCTTACAAATCAAAGAATGATCAATTTAGTATGGGATGACCAAAATTTTGTGGCGAAATTTGACACATGTTTCTTAGAGAAAGTTGTTTAGTTTCATGGACTGGACACATCCTTGAAATTTGGATGGTAAGTTCAAAATGACCCGATATACCTTAAAAACCATTAAAAACTAAACATAATATTATGTATATAAAAATATAAAACAATGGTGTTAGTTAATAACTTATTGTAATGTTAGTAAATAATTAATTTGACACTATTTTCTGTGTCGAATCAGGGGCATAGGGCAATGTCCCTCGGAAGGGCCTGTACCAGGGCTCCGTCACTCCGCGCGCGATTATGAAGCGCTCGGCGTAAATTTCATACGTCAGAAAAGATAAGACCTACGCGATAGAAAGAGAAGCAACTACTAAGTAAATGTTTTGGAGCGAAGGGAGGAATTGCACTTAATTGTGTCTGAGCTAGAGTAGCTATTTCTTTAAACGATTCTGCGGAGTGCAACTTCTGTACACTAGTAGTATTATCTATTCTATGACTGTACACCACGCCCTACGGCTGCGGCCAGAAGTCCTCCTTCATGAAAAGGTCCAGCCTTGCTGTCGGGATGCGCACCACAAACGCCTTGAAATTGGTATTATGGCGCAACTCCAGAGGCTGAACTCTCAAACAAAAGTTGCTTTTCTTCTTGATGTACTCTATCACGTCCTGCGCGGTGGTGGTGTGGTGTAGGCAGTAATGCTTACGTGACGTTTAAAACTAGGTTTCATGAAGGTCTGCCGGATTCTTCTACCAACAGTTAGTTAAAGTTTCATTGATTTCGAACTGCAAATTGAAACTTCATTAATACAAACATAAGTTTGATAGACAAAACAAAACAATTGTGAACTGTGCCTGAACTTAGTTTAACTTCGATTTATGTTGGCAAACATAAACAATGTTTCGGATTCCTAGCTTTTAAGCGTTTTGTTTATGTAGCACGCTATATGGATTTCATGTTGAATATTTACTTCAAAACATAAAATGATATGAAGTACTCACTAGCGAGCTGTAAATGTATTCTGGCGTAAGTATTACCTACTTACATAAGTATTGCCATCGATGCCTGACTATAAATAAAAAAAAAAAAAAAAAAAAAAAAAAAAAAAAAAAAAAAACGTAGCATACATACATTTATTATGCCTTTTAAGTCGCTTTAAAATACGTATCAAGTTTACTTTCTTTATTATTCCCTTATATCTTAAAAATTTAAGACACTCCGAACATTATATTATAATGTAAGTAGTCGTTTTATCATAAAAAAAGTCACGTCCATTTCTGACGTTGAGTGGGAAAATTACCGGGCCAAATGGGACACGTGTTTATTTTACTGTACCCGGGTAAGCTGGACAAAAAGCGAAAATTTTTATGATGCAACTAAATCATTTTGAATGTTCCAGGACTTTAAAAATTTGAGTGATGGCGGAAGTTTAGGTTTTCGGATCAAATTTTAATCAGTGGTTTAGTTTTTTTATGTCAAATCAAAATTCAAATCAAATGTAATTTGCAATGTAATTAAGTGTAACTATAACTATACAGAAATGTTACAATAAAGAAGTATAACCATCCACAGGTATGAATACTGCTCAAAAGAAAATAGAGGCTACTCTATAATATTACAAGACCTTATGTTAAATTTTTATGTTATTATTTTATTTTTATGTTTTTTGAAAGGTATTTTTATGTTAAATTCATCTGATTTAATTAAATTTGATATTGTTGAAAGCTGTAATAATCAACTTGCGGACTTTACTGGTGAATTTTCTGTATGATTTCTCCTATTTGCCGTGTTTAAGATAGATTTAAAGTTTTTAAATTTTTGCGTATTCTTGTATGAAATTCTATTTTTTTCTATTCTATCCGACGCAATACGAATAATCTAGTATTGTACCGTTTTCACATCAGGATCGCATAAACGTCAAAAATCTCCCTTCTTCTTCTTTTTCTTATTTTTAATTTGGTAATTTACTCTCCTCTTTTAGGGAGTAATTTTTGCCAGTGTCAAGTGTTGAATAGTTCAGTGGTAGATATTGTTTCAATTTCAATTTTCATTAGAATGCGGGTGCATCGCATTCCAATGCTGCTTGGAGCATTTGGCACCAAGTATATCAAGACAGTTTACTCGGTAATTTCTGCCGTGGTAGCCACCACTACAATAAAAGTCTCAGCTTCACACAACCAAGATCGCACCTATTTCAATTATCCCCACATATTGTTCAGTTGCGTAGACACTTGTACCACAAAACTACTTCAATTTTAAGACACAATATCTACTATAAATCAATTTGCAAATAATTAAAGTAGTTACCGAACCGAACTCGACAAAATGGCGCCAAAAACTAAAAAAACAGTTATTTTGGTGCATTGTAAACCGTTTCCATGGTATCCATTGTACCGTTTTGACGTTTACTGACTCTCAATCGCGTTCGGGAGTAACTCACTGGGGCCTAATTGCGCTAATAGGGATGTTGACTATTTTTTTTATTTTATGTTACATAAATTACCTCTCAAAAAAAGAAACATTGGTAAAAGAATTAATTCGCTAGCATGAAAACTGCCCGAGATATCACAGTGTGAAATGCGCACAAATGGACTCGATCAAAAACGCTCCATACTAATGGCTTGCACGTTATGACGTCACGCCGTGCTAGTTTGTATGCAACGCATAGGAAATTTGTTCAGCAGCTATATTAAATATTGTGTTTATCAAAATGGTTTCTTCGACAAATTTGCTATACATTTTACGGACTAATTAAAGGTATCATTTATTTTAATAAATTTTATACTTTTTAAATGGACTTGTCCACCCAACTTTGAAGAGTCATAAAACAAATAATATGCAATATATAAAACCAAGAGGTATACAAGCTACTCTAGAAGTTTAATATGTTTACGATTTTTATTAGTATTTCGTTATTTTATTCATTAGTCAACATCCCTATTTTCAAAGATAAAACACGTAGTGATTATTTCCTCTGTGGATAAAACTAAAGCTAAATCGTTACCGTTTCAGTTTTGTTTACAGAAAAATACACACTTTAGTTTTGTTAAATTTGTTGAATACTCTGCCTACGGATAGGATTACAATCTGGGACAATTTAAGTGAAAGTTATGAAGCTAAACCAAAGATTTTTAGGTAAATATAACCTAAATGACAACGAAACGTTTTTTGTTTTATCGTTCAGAATTACCGCGGTTGGGGCTCCTGGATTAAAACATAAGATACTTTTTACCCCTTTATAGGGATTTGAATGTCGAAGCGAATGAAGTCGCGGGTGGAAGTTAGTTCTAAATAAATTTTCCATTGTCATACAAAATTATTTTATCAATTTCTCAAAATTGCAATCCGGCTCCAAATTGATAAGAAAGGGGTTTATTTCTAAGTTGGTAACTCTATTAATATTCTTGGGGCTTTGTATTAACTTTTTGGAAATTGATAATTTATGACAGACCTTGCTTCGAGTATTTAAACTTATTGAAAAGTTATTAAAACAGACCGAAGCTATTGAATATAAATCGGCCGAGTTAAGTTCGACTTATTCGAATTTATTATGGTCTTTGTGTTAATTTGGGCGGGTCTTAATTGATTATATTATGCAAGGAAGTAACCTTCAGAATTAATAACCTTATAGAAAGGGTTACATTTTCCATTATTTAAGCTGTTCAGTTTTCACTATTAATATCTATTTTGTACCAGCAATAGAATTGTTTTGTCTATTTATATTAAGTTTACTTTGAAAGTTGCATTTATTATTTGTTTATTGTATTCAACATTATATTACACATGGCGTTAATAAAAGGCGAAATACTCGTAAAAAAAGTTTCAGATCTTTCATACGAAACTCAAAGATTTAGTAAAGAGAGAAAGAACATCGTACAATTTTTTTTTTTTTTTTTTTTTTTTTTTTTTTTTTTTTTTTTTTTTCAGATCTCTAACATTTCCAGCACAAAATTATTAACAACACAACCAAACAATAAGATACCTTTTCCGCTACAAACAACCGACGGACCTCGTTTCCGATGTTTTCCTCAATTTGCCAATTTTTACAATGTGTTCTATCGCCCGATATTGTTTGTACGGTCAGCAACGAAAGTTACTTGACATTTTACTACTTTGTCATGCCAACTTATTGAAAGATTTCCCACAGTTGGAAACAATTTTATCAAAAAAGATGCTATGACAAGGTACTAAGGTGTCAAGGCACTTTTGTTGCTGACTGTACCAAGAAAAAGTCTATTTTTGTACAGGCCACGACTGGCTCTGTCGTAATAATGTGCTATACGTGATCTCAATGTGAATTTTCAGTTAAGACCCCAGCTTTGGGAAATAGGCGTTGTACCTGAGGCTACTTTAAAGCATGTTGGGGATACAAAATGCTTTAGACCGATATCTCGTTACGATGTGAAATGGACTGAATCTCCATATTCTTGTATGGCAAATGACTTTTCTTTTGAACGAGCTTTCAATACTATCAATATCATGTTATTTATATCTTTCAAAAATTATTAAAATAAGATTGGTAAGTATTTTTTTATCATGATAATATAATATATCGGTTGATAAACCATAGGTCAATTAACCTGGGTTAAAACTTAACAGAATCACACGCTTTTTTTAACCGACTTCAAAAAAGGAGGAGGTTCTCAATTCGATTGTATGTTTTTTTTATCGCTGTTCGCGCGTATCTTCGACATTAATTTATGGACCGATTTTGATGATTCTTTTTTTTGTTTGATTGAGTTTTCTTGCGAGATGGTCCCATTTAATTTTTATTCAAATCGGATCAGTAGTTTCGAAGTAATCCTGAAAATACTATGATTTTGCTTAAACTACCTTGACGACTTTGTTATTTGAACCAAATTAAATGTTTTTTTTTTGGAAAAGGGAATCCTTTTAATGTCATTGACATCGGACCTTAGACTTCGAAGATATCCAAGGGAACTTCTCAAACTCAAATAGAATATGTATAATAGTGATTGAGATATTGGTAGGTTTATGACTTGGACTACGAAGGCACAACAACTCC
This sequence comes from Agriphila straminella, assembly GCA_950108535.1. NCBI lineage: Eukaryota > Metazoa > Arthropoda > Insecta > Lepidoptera > Crambidae > Agriphila > Agriphila straminella. The sequence goes on along the minus strand of OX467306.1, from coordinate 1,968,532 downwards.
TATTATTAACGGATATTGAGTTATGGGCATATTGAAAATAAAAAGCTTTTAAAAAAAGAGAAACCGCCTTCAACGACCAAAAAATAAAAACAAAACAGCTTAAAAAACAAATGACTCTAAAAAGCAAGAAATAATATAAAAATCATCAATACGCATAATTTTAATCATTTTAATATTATTTCTTGCTTTTTAGAGTCATTTGTTTTTTAAACTGTTTTTGTTTTTATTTTTTGGTTTTTGAAGGCGGTGTCTCTTTTTTTTGTATTCATGAATGTTTTTTAACTACTTAAACCCTAAATAGGTAATAAATAAAGGATTGAACCAACTAAAATCACGCCAAAATTATGATATCGATCATTGATCATTATTATAGATCGGTTTCTGTGTTAAATTAAAATGTTTTCACAGAAAGGAAAAAAATATCTTTACCTATTAGTTAATACACCACAAAAGAGCTTACAGTCACTTTGCAAGTCAAATTATTATAAAACTGTACCCATAGTACGAACATCTATAGAGAAAGAACGAATAAAAAATAAGTCGATAGAGTAATTTTGTATGGGTAATATTAACAGTGTATGAAATTTCTTATAGACAATGAGGGGTTTTCAAATTGACATTTAAAAAAAAGAAAAGTAACTATTTGCCTCACTAGATGGCGTTGATGGTAAGAGGTAAGTACAAATTGGCTTTTAAAAATAGATCGAAGCGTAGTAAAAAATACTTTGAATCCATTATTTTTTCAACGCCATCTATCGAGCCTACAGCTTTTTGTCATTTTGAAAAGCCCAAAATATTTTTCACACGAGTTTTTTTTCGTTACATGATCGTGCTAGTATAGTGTTATATTATCTGTGGTTTGTGCTAGAGATACTGGTCATCCTTTGTTGACTTCGTTGTATTTTGATCTCCAGTATAAGATAAGGCTATTTAGGGTCTTAAGGCTAAGGCTATTAAAGGTCAAAGTTATGGTTATCATCAAATGATATGCTACCTATTTGTCATGTCAAACTTGTCAAAGGACATCATGCTGGCTGGCAACCTCTTTTTTGGCTAACTTGTGCTTAACCGGTACTTTAACAAGCTTGTTATCTTTAAAGTTAGATGGTGCAACTAAGCCTAAGTTAACTATCAAGTAATTTAATGAGAAGATATCCGAACCGAAACCAGTGAGACTGACCCCAAGTGTCCCTGAACAGTCGAACTTTATGATTTTATTCTCGAAACGTACGGTTTACTTCAGTTATTTAATTTAAAACTTGTGTAGTGAGTCAAGCAGCAGTTTTTGACAGACCGACATGGTGTGGCCAACTCAATTTAACTTATATACAGGGTCAGAATAATAAGCAGAATCCAAATAGGTACTAAGAAGGTTCGCTTTGAACTTAACTCAATTTCGTATAAGGAAAATGGCTGCATAATTTTCAGTGTGGTGTCAGCTTTATGATGAAGCACGTTTCTTCAGAGAGATAAGAATATAAATCCACTCCATAGTTTTCCTCAAGTACATTCAAAACACTTATAGTAAAAAGACCTTCAACGAAGCCGAGGCCTACGTATTCTGCCCATTATCAGGGTCATCGTTTAATAATTATTACTGGGAAACGATATTCATTTTTTGTGTTAAAAACATTGCATACAGTTAACACCTTAGACGCCGCGTAGGTCACCGGTGACCTAAATTTTAAAATTAACTTTTAATTTTCTTTTTTCCCCAAAGGAAATTTTCGTTTATTTTTGATATTGTGTATGAAATCTGAAATGTTCTACAAACGTTTTTATTTTTGTTAATTTATTTTAAGTGTTTCATTCATGAATTGTAAAAAATATGTTTGTATGGTGGCGTTTAAGGTGTTAATATAAAGCGCGCAACAGACCGCGCCTGCGAGTGCGTGCTACACAGCCGCATGCGTTCACACCCTTTATGGAGCAAATGCGTTTGTCTATTGCTCAAATTAAATGTTGTATTCAAAGATTTTTATGTTCTTCAGTAACATAAGCACCTAACGATTTTTATTCATCAGTCAGTGGGCCTTCGGAGACACCTTGAATTCAGAAACCCACTCTAGTCTCAAATACCCACTTGTGTGACCCCTAATTGATGGGTTTCTGAAGCCAAGGGAATCCAGTGACCAAGACAGCTAAAAAGTCCTTCGTATTTTGGGAAAAGCAAAAAATCAAAATAAAGCAAAAAAAACGAAAAAAAATCGAACTCATAAACTTTGAACCAAGGACCGGAACCGCTTCCCGTTAAAGGGGCTTTTGATTGGGTATCGGTAACCCTATCAAAAGGGTTGCCCAAGTAAGCACTTACCGAATACGAAAACCCTATCGAAGAAACCTTATGAAGGCTTTATGAAGGGGTTTTAAAACGTGTTCAAGCAATTTATACCTAGTTATAACCTAATTTATACCTTGGCCGACGGACCAGAACCGCTTACCGTTAATGGGGTTTTGATTGGGTATTTCATGAACCGCTTACCGTTAGAAGGGTTTTTGATTGGGTATTTCATTGACTTGTTTTTAAAAACCCTATCAATACGGTAAGCATAAAGTCGACTAACCCTATCATTTGGTAAGTTTTTTAATAGGGTTTCTCTATCAATTGGGTTAACCAAAAAAGGGGTTTTCCGGTCCCTGCTTTGAACACACTCACGCATTTGTTTCGGGGTAAATCCGAATTCGGGTCTTTATTCTTGGTTTCGCTCATTTATGTTAGTCGCCAGCTCACCCCGGACACTCCATACAACTGCGCCATTATAAACAGATGACGTCAGATGACGTTTTTGTACACGCTCAACTGTGTGTGTAAGTCTAGGGCTACCGTGCAGTTTGTTCTGCATGAGTAGCGTTCAATTCATAATTCGCACTTTTTGGTAAATAAAGTTACAACGCATTGCTTTGAATATCAGAATACCAAGGAAATTATAAGTACTTTCGAAGTACTTATAATTGCCTTGCAGAATACCTAGACAGTTGACAAACACGACTAAAAAGTTACGACGCATTGCTTTGAAAAATCAAAATAAGTTGACGTTGACAAACACGACTAAACGAGCACACGATTCGGCACACGGACTCGCGGGGCGGGGTGAGGTAATTGATTCTGGGGCGGGGCGGGGAGTGTCCTTTGTACGGTAGTACTTATATCTATTCTGTTTCGCCAGGCCACATCTCATCTGAATCTGTATTCGAGTAAAACTTAATGATATCGCGTCATAAGGTCACACCATAAAGTCAAGTGGATATTATAATAAATGTCACCCAATCATCAATCTCCTATGCAAATTAATTGCAACAGGCAATTTTTCCCGCCCAAACTCCAAAATGTCTGACACATCATCAATACCGCACATTCAGGGGTATTGAGTGAAATTTCCAATGTATTTGCTTAAAGCCATGGACCAGTATAGATTGACCTACAGACTCATAAGAAGTATTGGAGGTATGACCAGCTGGGAAGTGTCAAATCAAGTTGGTCCAACTTGTTGAGTGCCTGACTGCGGGCGGCCTATTTTGTTGCAAGCTTTCGTTTATTTCAAGAGAGTACATTTTTCTTCCAACGGTTTGCTTTATAAAGTAACTGCTACCTATTGGTTCATTCGTTTTCTAGAAATGGAATAGGTATTGCATACTGATTTATGTTGATACTTTTGATACTTGTTTATTTTCAACTACTAAATTGGTTTAATATTGATTAAGAGTGAAAGAGGAAAATGAATAATCTTGGAATTACAGTACTAAATAATATACTAGAAAAAAAACTACTTGTCAACAGGATTGACTCAGGCGGGAACCTGCGACCTTTGGAATTCCGGTCCAATGCTCTTATCAACTGAGCTACCGAGTCACTAATAGCATCGTCGAAATCTTTCTAGTTTATTCCACTCTTACGCAGTAAGGTTAAATCATCAATGTGAGGAATGAATTACCTCGAAAATCAATTGAAATATCTTTCCAGATATTTTGACAATTAATTAAGATGAAACGGCTAGGTATATAATGTTTATAATCAGCATGATTTGTGACAATCTTGGTGACGAGTCGAATTTTTTCTATATTAGTCTTGTACAAAAATAGCATAATCTTGAAATTGTTGTCCAGAGTTGTTGTTTACTTATATTATTGTAAAAACGTTTGGGATTCAATACCTACGCTTGCAATGCAAAGTCACATTAGGTCTTTACCATAAAGTTAATATACTAACTTTATGATCTTTACATAAGAAATTCACTTTTGTTTTTAAAAGAGATTTTATTCTAATCAAATGATACTAAAAGCAACGCGGCTTCCGTCCAAGCCGCGTTGTTCTAAGTACGAAAGTATTAACTCAACATAGACAATGAAACTTGTAATGCGTAATATAGCCGCAGCTATAAACGATAACCGTTTTTGAAAATAAACACCTAATATTAAACCAACTGTAAGACAGGGAGCATAAAAATATTTTAAGCGTTGGAAATTTTCATAATGACCTAATAAGCATTTTAATTTTTCTCTTGAAAAGTACTCCCTTCACGAACCGTTGCCGAATTTTAGACGCTTGCTGCTTGCACGACAGGCGCCACAGAGATTCCATCTAAACTTCATAAGGGGCTTATATAGGTCAACTAGCGCCACCAATACATTTATTTTTATTAGTCGTTAACCAAGTAAATATTTTAAAAAAAGAAACAAAAATGCCCTCTTAAATTGTCTCTAATATTTTTTTTAATAACTACTAATTGTGTTAGTTTTGTACTAGTTTTAAAGTGCATTTGAAAAATATGGCCACTTTTGGTTCAAATGGATTTTAAAACTTACAGAAAGAATGAAAGTTGTTGAAGAGTTATTTAAAAAATATTAGAGTCAATTTAAGAGGGAATTATTGTTTCCTTTTTTTAAATATTGACCTGGTTTACGTATAATAAAAATAAATGAATTGGCAGTGCTCGTTGACGGCTATATGGGCCCTAAGACGGTAACAAGACCGAAAGTAGCGCCACGGTGAATTTTATTTAATATTTAATACTGTAATTTTAATACATATTTTTTAATAAACTTTACGTGTAATTTTTAAGACTCATAGTCTTGTATTTTTATTTAGAAAGTAACTATCATTAAATTTTTACTCGTCTAGTCATTTCTATAAGTAGATAGCAAAACTGCTAAAAGTGGCCGTTTTTGACACATTTGTTACATATGTAATTATCTTCTAAAAATAGATTATGTGTGCTAAAAATTCCTTGTAAAGATTTATTAAAATCATCAATCAATTTTATTACTCATATTCACTTCTCAAAGTTTTATTGTTCGTTGTAAAAAAATCTTCTGACATAATAATATTTTGTTCACTGATTTAAAAAAATCTTTGTCTTAACTTTGTGGTGGCTATCTCGTGGAGCCGCTCTAAACTGGATTTTACTCCGAAGAACTTTTTGAAGTGGGAAATTATTTTACATTTTCACTCTCACACTTTGAGGGACAAAAAAACTGTTTTGAATTCAAGTGAGAGAGGAGGACGCTTCGCCTGGCAATCCCCCTTTATTAAACTCGTAATTCAAAACTTTTGGACTTCATTATCCTCGCGTAAGTGTTTTGGTAGTGACCTCAATAGCCACAGAACACTTAGGTAGTTTTAAACTCGTTTTCAACTCGTCAACTTTGATGAATACATATTTTTAACACAAAAGCAAAAAGTATTTTTTTCACTTATGCTCTGAAATGATAACATTCCATTTTAAAAGGAATGTGGGGCGTTCAACATATCCGTGGGGGTCTGGTTCAACACATTCTAAATTTGAAATTTAGTGCGAAAATGAACTTCAATACTTACTTCCCGCACTTGTGCGGGAAGTAAGTATTCCAAATTCAAAAACGTAGAAGTCATAAGCTAGCATTTTTTTAAATGTATGGTTGCATGACTGGTCATTTGACATGGCTACACGAACCAATTTAAAATCACATTTTTACTAAGAAAATTTTATTTCCTCGTATTTCGTGTTGTTTTTTTTTCGAGAGATTAAAATGTCAGCTTTATCTGTCAACTTACTACTGTGAGGGCTTTTCAAAAGTGACATTTAAAAAAACTATTGTTCGTTAGTTGCTGTTTAATTGTTTATCAACGCCATCTATCGAGCCTACAGTTTTTTGTCATTTTGAAAAGCCCTCTAATAAATTGCACAGAGAAAGCAATAACTAGGTACGTATAACTGCCAGGGTAACCAGGGTAAAAAGTTTGAAAATGAACTTAAAAATTCTTATCTGATAAACCTTTTTATAATTTAAATGAATATTTTAATGAAAATTTTTAATTTCATGTAATTTTATTGTAATCCTTATCTAATTCTATAATGCCATATTAAATATTCTTGATTTTATTTTATTAAAAATTCACGAGTGCCTCGGAAGAGGTCATATGTTATGTTATTTCAAATTTTAACTGTTGTAAAATTGTAACACTATGAATGCGAATAAATGATTTATGATTTAACTAAGTCTCTTTAAAATAGTTTTGATCATTTTAATAGGATTAATTTTTATAATTCAGGTTTAGATTAAATACGTTTAAAATACCTAAAGAATAACGTGATTAGAATTATGAAAACGAACAAAATGTGCAATTACGAGTGAGTACGAGTAAATTATTTAGCAGATAAATCATAAATCACATAAATACCTACATGTGGTGTGGTACAACATGTGGAACCCTTTATAATTTCGTTAGTTTGTAAAAAAAAGTTTTACTTAGGTTTTAGACACTTAAGTAATTACTTGTAACAGAACGATATTTTTGATTGGTGGTTCGTTGAACCTTCTTTTGCAAACCTAAGTAAAGGTTAACTCTTACCAAACAAAGCTTACCTGAGCCACTATTTACTTGAATACGTCTTATTGTACAAAAACTAATTTTCTCATTCATTTTACAGCTTGAAAACGGGCTGCTTTTTCTTTGCTTATTTTGCAGCTTTTGTCTTAACATAAAACAAAGGTTTTCATAGAATTCATTCCAAAAGTTCTCTTCCAGTGTTATGATGAGGTAGTTTTTAAAACAGATTCCTCGAGGACATTAGGTAGGTATACGAAGCTGATTTTCTTTCAAATATAAATTATCTTTGTTAGCCTAACTTTGCGGTGTGGAAGTTATTGACTTTGTGATAGCATAGTTTGCTTTAAGTTTGAAGAGCTGCATACAATTTTACTCAAAAAATAGGTTGGTCAACCTTTTCTCTCGTAAGTCTCGTAACGCGTATGCGGTTTGCCTGTAAGCTGTAAAAGCTCAATGTTGAGGCTTTAGTTTCCCAAACTTAATGAACTCAATGGATTTTAGTGCACAGACGGGATTTCCACGAGCTATGTTTCTAATGCTTGTACTTGTTTCTTTTCACTAGTACCTTGCGTGTAAACACACTGAACAAGTGCTTAATCAGTATGTTTAAATGGAAAGTATTAGTGCTAGTAACAAGTACTAAGCATTAGTAGCTAAGCTCGTGTAAATATGGCATTAAGCAGCCAGAAGACATCTAGAATATCTATTAATGTTTATAAGACTTCTAATAAAGACAGCACAGTGAACAAAACTACGTTAATTCATATTTTGCAATAATACGTAAAAATAAATGGACGACGTAAAGGACAAAAAACATGTTTTATTTATATTATGTTGTTTTGAGCCAAGATCCTTCGCGGGCCTACTCAGAACAACTCGCCAAATCATCACAATTGCATGAATGGTTTATGGTAAATAGAGAACAATCATAGGTACTATAATAAACTACCTATATTATGAATTGCCTGTATTTCTAGAATACCCATTGTTAGAAAAATCCAGTCAGATTTTGAATTGCTGTTATTTTTAAGTATCTAGTAAAGTTGTAATGTTATTCTGTTGTACAAAAAAAGGACTAAAGAGGACCCTGGGTAAAGTAGGTTAAGTGATTATTTACCTGCCTATACGGCAACAAGGGAAATAAAATTTACAATCAGGGTTGTCATTTGTTCATTGTTGGTTGGGTTGTTATTTATAATATCTTCTGTTACTTTGATCATCACTTGAGAATATTGTTGGATCCAGCTTCGTGTAATGGAAATGAACATGAACATTATGGTTCCGGGTCATGTTTTTTTTATTACTTATTTATGTAATGTATGCTATGCTTGGATAGAAGGTAATTAATTGTTAAACATTAATAATAGAAGCTAAACTAGTGAATAAATAAATATTTAAAAATTAACGTAGTAATTTAACTGACACTGGAGATTTCATTACACTTCGCGTGGTGATAATCTTGTGTAAGTTTATATAAGTTTTGACAATTATTTTTATATGCTAGCTTCGAACCGCGACTTCATCCACGTAGAATTTTACTTTCTATATAGGGTGGATTCTTCAAATCCCTTTCAATAATCTTCTCAGGGGTTGTCAAGAAACAATGAATTTAAGTCAGTTTTTCTCTTAGTATTTTTTTCGAATCAAAACCACGACACAGTTAGAGCATTTGTCGGGTAGTGGCTTAGAGCATTAAACCAATGGTCGTGGGTTTGATTCTTGTTTATGTAGTTTCAAGACGACTCGTTTTTTTCAGGTACCTATAGTCCAATTCACAAAACGAGCGCCCAAATAAAATCGGTTCGTGTGCGCCACAGACCATGTGTTGTGTGCGCCCATTGGTTAATACGCGTGACTTTCAATAGCCTAGCCAATAGCTTAGCTCAAGCCACGCGCATTAACCAATAAGCTACGAGTATTTTGTTCCCTAGGAGTCCGATTCGTGGAACGTAGTATACAAAATTTAATCTATAAAAATGTTAGCAGCCCTTAGTTTTAACTAGCCCACTGTTTCGGGCAGGGCACCCTCGATAATGGCGTAGATAGGCGAATACAGCGCTTTTCTTTAGATTAGTTTTCAAAGGGATTCTGTATACAGAACTCATATTCAAGTTGAAAGCAATAAAAGTAAAGAAGCATTAAAGTGGCTTTTATGGAAAAGGAAAATGTTGGAAATAATAATAAGCCCGTCTTTAGACTCTGTGTATCATGAAATGGTAATGTATGTACTGAAGTTTTGCAGTAATTGCTTCCAAACATAAGGGTAATAATATGATTATATTGCTATTTGTTTAAAAAATATTTGGCTTTGAACATCACAAGATTTTTGTTTAGGGTAACTTTTATTAACGCATACATTATGTAACTTAGTTGAATCTAAAACACAAGACTCCCACAAGTCCCCAAATAAAACCTTATTGTGTTGTAAAAGCCTTGTAGCAAAACTCATGCTCACAAGACAACGGTCAAAGTATCAGTAACAGAGAACAAATTAAATTTTGCCGCCTTATATTATAAGTGGTTGTGAAATTGTAATTACGAAGAAGCTAAAAATAAACCCATCTTTTTATTTCGGCACGCTCCAGATAGTAAATTGAGTGTGATTTAATTAAGGTTTTCTTTTAGAAGTTCGTAGACGTCTGTGCCTTTGAAAATTATTTCCGTTAAGAAAATAAAAATTGTGGTTTTATGTTATCGCAGCGTGTGACGATTTGGATGTGTGTCAATTATCTAATCTTACGCAATGAGGATCAACGAGGTTTTAGTTAAATATGTAGAGTTACAGTCACATCAAAATCAATTAATTCAGTGAAAGAATTATTGAAATTGGACCAAAAATGACGAAGATAGAGCGATTTTCGTGTCGCATTCTCAAAAACGCTTCCTCGCTGTCTGTTGACGACATCAGCCACGTTCGCCACTCAGCGGCGCTGCGGGTGTTTGTTCGGGCAATCGTGGCACGTGACGTCATCGCATGCCGGCCGCGTTTTTTAAACTCGCTTTTTAAAACTTCAATAATTTTGTCATTACTTAATGGATTTGAGAAATTTAAACAGAGATTTACTCAGTTGTTGATATTGTATTTGATGTGATATACAAAATTGATATATTCAATTGTCGTGTTGATCCTCATTGCTTTATTTCAATCACAAAGAAAGAATTTCTTAAAACATCAGTGTTTGCGATACCTAAAAATGAACTATGCAGTAGGACTATGGGCAACAAAGGGTAAACTCGACTCTTTGCCAAACATTCTCGACTGAAGTTGCAGAGTATCACTGTCTATTGTCAATTTAATCGCATTGTATTGTATCTAAGAGGAAAATGTACCTCAGAGGAAAATTTACCTCAGAGGAAAATGTACCTCAGAAGAAAATGTACCTCAGAGGAAAATGCACCTCAGAGGAAAATGTATTTCAGAAGAAAATGTACCTCAGAGGAAAATGTACCTCAGAGGCATAATTCTTTCTGCAACTTATAGGTATAATTAATAAACTTTTAAAATCGTGCATATTATCTAATAAGCAAAAACTGTAAAAAAGCTTATCCTATGAATTTACCATAAAAGTAAAAAATAGGTTAAATTTTTATAGCTCAATTTCCCTATTTTCCTTTGGGAGAAGTGGGTTTTATGGCAAGATGCCAAGATTTTTACTGCACTTTTAAGGTGGAAATGCAAATTTTAAAATTACCTCTTTTGCTTGCCAATATAAATACGGTTAACTCCTTACTTATTTTAAAGCAAAACACATGTCTAAAATTTACTTATTTATGTGATTTTTTACTGTTGTCTCAGATTACTTTTGGTCCTATAAAGAAGAAAAATCCGTAGTTCGTGCAGCGAAATTCCATTGATGATTGATCTACTTAATAAGTTTGAGAAAAGTAAGAAACTATTCATCTGGCTAAACTAACCTTAGATTATTTTAATAAATACTGACGGACTTTTAAATAAACGAAATAATACTGACTTATCATCATCATCATCATAATATCATATCAGCTGCACGACACCCAATGCTGGGTATAGTCCTTCCCCCAATTTTGTGAGCAGGTTCAAAAATTACATAGAAGTTTTATCGACCCAGTTTTTCGATTTTTTTTAAAATGGTGGAGATGGAGATATGTAAAAAAAAACATTTTTAGTCCAGGTTTCTGGCGCTGGCTGTTCTCCTCTACAGGTCGCATTTCTCAACCGATTCTCGTGAAATTTTGTGAGCAGGTTTGAAAAATAGTTTTTTTTTTTTTCAGTTTATTATTTTTTCAACCACTTACATTTTGAGTTACTTTTTAATGCGAGGTCTACAGCTCACGAAGCCACTAGTCTACTTTTCTGGACACCTCACGACTGTAAGCTTACTTTAGAAACGCAGTACATATTTGTTGCGAATAAGTACTATTAGCCCCTCAGGAGTAGTTTAACAGATTCTCAACTCAGCAGATTCTCAACTGAGCAGGTTTTGTACTATCAAACAGGAAATGCATAAAGTCAAAGTCAAAATGGCTTTATTCAAATAAAATTAATAATAAAGCACTTCTGAATCGTCTATATTTTCCAACCAACCTAGAACTAGGTATATACTTATCGAAAGAGGTTTATTAACTTAAAACAAGAACAAGTACACACACAGAGATAGGGTAAGAATACTTGAATTTTATACTCTCTCACAATGTTCGGTGTAAAAGTACTGCGATCCTCGAATCCTGTAATTAACTTCGACTTTCTGACGGACGTTAATTCTCGCCATTTATTTTTGGGCCCCTCTATCAAAGCTTAGGGCAAATCATCATGCCCAAGATATTAATGGAGGGTGAAACCTAAAAAAACTAATAGCTTTCACTTTATCTTTTCAAAAGAAGGTTGAAATATTATTTTAGAAAGCCCACGTAACCGTTCGTTCACACAGCGGATCCGTATTTACAGGACCGCTTATTACGGATCCGTCGTTTCTGGATGATCCATAAATGATCCATAGTAGACATGATCCATAGTAGACTTATGAAGACAGGATAGTCTTCGGCCGTAAGTGGATAAAACAATATTTTCATGTCTCTCGTAGATCGCTACGGCGTAGTAATCGACTACGATCGTCGTATTCGTAGCACACCCATTGAGCGTATGCACATCAGCCATGTCTAATATCCCCACTGCTGGGGCACAGGCCATCCTTATAGGTGGATAAGGAGGATGATGGATGGGCTTCAAGGAGCTCGAGATTGGTAATACGTTTTTGTTTACCCATCCAAACCCACCCAACCCTTGCGAAAGTTGCTTCTGCAATCTCAGGGCATAGCATAATGTACAATCGTTTTTCATTAAGGAGGCTTATGCTCCGCCCTCAAAGTGTAAAAACCGGGAGTACACTTGATGATTGACTCGAAATACGAACGCGAAATTCCCTAATCCCCAGCACCGCTCCACGATGAAGTTTAATGAAATTGGACCGGATGATATTACATTCCGAAGATTTTACGACACAATCGCCGCAGACGCTTTCATTACGCCACGCCATTACAAACGGAATAAAATGTACGTTTCTGGCGTTTTATTGAAATTTTCTTTATACCTCCACATCATAAACAATCCTGAGGTGAGAGAGTGAAAATATTCAACACAGAAAGGCGGATATTTGAGCGGATTTTTTATAAAAAGGTTACTTATTGTGTACATTTGTTTTAGTTAAATCTGACACGAGAAAAGCCTAGCCTAGAATAGGGATGTTGACTAATGAATAAAATAACGAAATACTAATAAAAATCGTAAACATATTAAACTTTTAGAGTAGCTTGTATACCTCTTGGTTTTATATATTGCATATTATTTGTTTTATGACCCTTCAAAGTTGGGTGGACAAGTCCATTTAAAAAGTACACAATTTATTAAAATAAATGATACCTTTAATTAGTCCGTAAAATGTATAGCAAATTTGTCGAAGAAACCATTTTGATAAACACAATATTTAATATAGCTGCTGAACAAATTTCCTATGCGTTGCATACAAACTAGCACGGCGCGACGTCATAACGTGCAAGCCATTAGTATGGAGCGTTTTTGATCGAGTCCATTTGTGTGCATTTCACACTGTGATATTGTGTTTTCATGCTAGCAAATTAATTCTTTTACCAATGTTTCTTTTTTTGAGAGGTAATTTATGTAACATAAAATAAAAAAAATAGTCAACATCCCTATTAGATGGAGAATTAATTATCATTCTTTATTTTCACTAAATACCTATTACTTATATTACCTATCTTATATAATGAAACTAGAAGCACTTAACAAAAATTTATTTATTGACTTTCCCACAGAACATTTTTCACCACTTTTGTCAACCACAAAATTTTTCAATATCTTATCTTCGTTTTAATCGGTAACCTGGAAAAATATTTTCAGTAAAGCAAATTTAAAATATGCCAGTTTTAGTATAATATAATAGAACTAGCGGCAACCCGCGACTTGGCCTGCATGAACAGTTATTTTTCTATCTTTCGGGAACAATACATTTCTTCTGGATAAAAGGTACCCTATGTATTGTCCTTTTTTGTACCCAAGAAAACGTGTATTCAAAATTTCATGATAATTGGTTGAGTAGCTACGTGAAGACGTAACAAACAAACAAACTGATTTTCGCATTTATAATATTAGAAAGGATTGTTAGGATAGTAAGAATGCAACAGTTTTTTTTCACGCCAATTTTTCATATAAAAAGGTACTGCATATTTTGTGTTACTAGCCTAAAACGTACTATTCAAACCAACCGGTGCGAGTCGGGCTGCGTCGCAGCAAATGGGTACGTATGCGTCGGCAGCCGACAGTGTCCGCACGCAGCCGTAAGCACGCGTGCGGGTATATCCGCATCCATTGGCACGCAGCTTCTTACGTGAATACGCACGAAGTATAGATAAGTACAAGCCGATTGGCAGCCGTTGCGTGCGTGCGGAGCCGATCGGCTGGCGACACATGCGGACGGATGCGGACGGATGCGGACGCATGTGGACGGAGCCAACCGGCTGCCGACGCGTGCGGACAAATGCGGACGCATGCCGACGCATGCGGGCGGAGCCGGTTGGGTTCCAGGCTGCGTAAATTCCAACCAAATATAGAACTTAACTACCTGTATAGAAGCTAAAATTTCCTTTAGCAGATTGCAAAATGTACTCCGGCGCAGCCCGACTCGCGCTGGTTGGTTTGAATCATACATAAGCCGATACATGTCAGAAATATTCTGGACATACCTGTTATTTCAAGTAGTTTTGATATTTTCCGCCATTTTCAACAGAATGTTTCTGATTAGATTCGCAAGCGCTGGGTAGTTTTGTCCTAGCAGTGGCTCTCTTAGCTGCGGCACACAAACCTAGGAATCATACCAATAACTTGAAGTCTTTATCTATTTAAACTAAAATATTAGATCCACCATCAACACACTCACTACCATCATAAATTTATTCACCCTTGATATCACAGTGTCACACATACACGAGGTAATACACACGAGGTTGATGACCAAGCGCGAGCACGACGTGCACCAGCCACAACCCGACCACCACCAATACTCGCTACCATCATGGTATAAAGTGTAATCACCCTTAATATCAAAGTCTCAAGGTACCCTTCGGAGCAATGCGACTTGCGGCTTGCGTCATGCGTCTGGCGGCCCACGCGGCCATGCGGCTGTACTTTTCATTGGAAGCAGGACCGATCGTTGTGGAGATCCTTGGGGGAGGCCTATACCCAACAGTGGGTGTCATGTGGCTGATATGATGATGATAATATCAAAGTCTCACTCACCACAGCCAGCAACACGACGAGCAACGGGCACACGAGGTTGATGACCAGCGTGAGCACGGCACGCACCAGCCACCATAACCCGACCACCACCAATACACTTGCTAACATCACCTTAAAAGATCGAATGAAAATAATGAGGGCTTTTCAAAGTGACATTTAAAAAATAAATATAGTATACATTAGTTTTTATTTTTATTTTAGCATTCACAATGCTATTTTAACACGTTTTTTTATATATTAAGTTACTTAATATAATTGAAAAAGTATTTGCCTCACTAGATGGCGTTGATGGAAAGAGATGAGTCAAAATTGGCTTTTAAAGATAAAGGGCCTGTACCAAAGATGCAAGTAAGCGCTCGCTTTCTGACATCTGCCCAAAGAGAAACATTTAAGGGTTACATCTGCCTGTCTACCTGAGTACTCTTCGAAGATTAGTAAAAAAAAATAGATTGAGACATACATTTTTATCAATGTCGTCTATCGATCCTACAGCTATTTGTCATTTTGAAAAGCCCTCATTCTGAATAACTCTGTGATCCTTTTACATCCTTACTTCCTTACTAATAATAAATATTATAAATGCGAAAGTTCGTATGTTTGTTTGTTACGCCTTCACGTCTTACGTACTGAACCGGTCGTCATGAAATTTTACATACACATTGTCAGGGCTAGAGAGAAGGATATAGGGTACCTTTCACTCAGAAAAAAAGTATTGTTCAATCTTTCCACGTACTATTTTTATTTTTTAAATGTCACATTGAAAAGCCCTCATTGTATTTTCTTATTTAAAATACTTGTCATATTGACTTTTATTGAAAAAAAGACTATTAGCCAATTCATTACAGTACATGTCCATATTATGTCAGCGACAAACTAAACGATTTTAGCATCGAACAGAGTAACCTGCGCATGGTTATCATGAGACCACGAGAAACAGGGACTGCAACTAGCACAATATGCAAGCCTTATAACATTAACACCAACAATGTGTCGCTTGATGTGCCAGTTATTATCTGTTACAGTATAGTTATAATAGCTAATAACCTGAGCATCTTCATGGGTGCTAAGCCAGGCACGCATTCCAGTCACGACGCTACAGTTGTCATCTCTGACCTGACATTGGGCCCGGGTCAAACTGAACTGTTGGAGAGAATCAAAGCGACTTAAATAGCAACCCTTCTGATTTACAAAATGGCTTATAAGCAGAATGGCATCTTAGCAATATTCCCGCATTTCTAAAAAGAAATTCGACGCCATCTTCTTCTTATCGAATGAGGATTAGTGGCCACCTCGTGTTAGAGTTTATCAAGCCGCCTGTAAGGCCTCTAACTTGGCTTAACGACTGTTATCAGATGACAACAGCCGAAACCGACAGTTTAACGTGCCCTCCGAAGCACGGAAGCGCTAAATTGTAATGCCACTTAACGGTCACCCATCCGAAACCTGGCCGGACCGAGCGTTGCTTAACAAACGTGATCGAGTACGATCAGTCTGTCAAGTCGTTGATTCCGCCATGAGCTCTTCCTATTTCGACGCCATCACACATATTGCTCCGATTCCCAAGTAATTAAAAGTGGACCGGTTAAATGAGTCCTCGCCCGCGGAGCACAAGGGCGCGGGGGGAGAACGAAACGGGGACGATGCGGGTGGCGGCCGCAACAGCTGCCCGCTGCCCGAACCTCTCATGGCCCCGGTCCCGTCTCCTCCCACACCCCTGTGCTCCGCGGGCGAGGACTCATTTAACCGGGCTACCTATAGCTTAGAGTATATATTCTGTGCTATAGCTGAAGTTACAACGGTGGTAACACACACACCCAAACATGAGACAATATACCGGGTGTAACAAGACCTTCAACGAAGCCGAGGTCTACGTATCCTGCTCATCATCAGGACCATTTCTTGCTTGCTGGGAAACGATTTTAATTTTTGGTGTTAAAAAAGCATTGCATACATTACCAGGCAATGTGACGCGTACAAAAGACCGCGCCTGCGAGTGAATGCTACACAGCTGCGTGCGGCCGAATTGAAAGGCAATGTTTATGTGCGTGCTCATGAAATACATTGAGTGATAACGTTTTGAAGCCATTGTTTGTTACGAAATACATAGAATTTTGATAATGTTTCTGTAGACAAAAAATAGGAAATAACGAATAAAATAAGATTTCATAAATTAAAAAAAAAATACTGACTTTCAATAACTTCGTAGCTGACGATGCATGCATGATGACGTAGCAAAATGATCCTGACGATGGGCGGAATGCGTGGACTTCGGCTTCGTGGAATGTCTTGTTACACCCGTTAGAAAATTTAGCTATCGAAATTAACCCGGCCGGGCTTGAACCCAAGACCTTAGATAACAAGACCTTAGAGAAATGAAAACCGTAAACCACTCGACCTCGGAGTTTGTCGAAAACTCCTCGTGCTTTAGAGGGTTGAAATGTGATGTTTGAAAAAATATTGAAGTTCATACGTTATGTCCAAGGATAGCCCTCTGCCACTGATACTGGTCGCTGGGCATACTGACTGAGAAGTCGTCCACTATGTGACTGGCTAGATACAGCAGCGTGAACAAACCCCTGCGCTTCGCTCGGTGATCTGAAAACCATGCTCTGTATAAAAAGGCCTACTAAAATATGAGCGGTACCCGCTACCGATGCCAGTGACGGTATCCCAGTGTGTATGCGGATAACGCGCTGTTCAAACTAAAGCGGAATTTTACCGCTACCGGAGTCGGTAGCGGAAAAATCAATACCTTACAGTCATCACCTCCATTCGCTCCAAAAGTCTGTTTCCGTCCCGGCCAGTCATCGGTGTAAGGATCAGCCTTTTTTTTGCCGACATCTTCAACAATTATTGTCATATTTCGACCAATTTACATAAAACCTGAACTTATTATACACTTTAACCTTTCTCAAGAATCACTCTATCAATTGGTGAAAACCGCATGAAAATCCGTCCAGCAGTTTTTAAATTTATCGCGAACAGACAGACAAACGCGGCGAAGGACTTTGTTTATAATGTAGTGATATTTATTCTTATCATGATCGATCATCTTTCACAATTTAAAAAAAAACTTAGTTATGATGTATTTATAAAGGAATTATTAAAGTTTGAAATCTCAGTTGGCATATTTTTTGAGTAAGAATCATGCAAAATTACAATGGTCTATATTTTGCCGCTTAAAAAACAGTAGGTACCTAGGCAAAGACTCTTTGTAGGTATTTTTTTAAGTCAAATTTAAGTAGGTACATAAGTTTACAGCTAATTTCTAAAGCGTTTCATTATGTTTTTTAGCGAAAATGCTTTGTTTATTTAATAATAAGAATGAGAAAACGTAAATGAGAAAATGTTTTTCTTACAAGCGGAGTACAATTTAAGAGTGTAATTTTACCAGTCCTTGACACACGAGACATCTGTATGTAAGTTAATACGATCCATTTTAATTTAAAATAACACACAAAACAATAAATTTACACTACGACACATTCAAATTATTTTGATCAATTTTCTAAAATTTTTTGACGTTACCATTTGACATGTATTTGACTTAAAATTTTGAAGCAAAGAGAATGCTTCACTTGGCTTCACTGACGTTGAAATAAATGACCAAAGAGTTGGTTTTGCGTTGCAAACTTTTTTGGAATGCAGCCTTTTTAAATTTTCTGTTGACTTTATACTGGCATTTTTAGGCTATGAACACAAATAACGATATCCTACAGGCCTACATAATACACTGCGATTATTTGAATCAATATAATTATCTTCTTGATTACTAGAGTTAAAACTAGAAAGCAATTCACATAAAACTTGACTGATTGCAATTTCAGTTCCCACCAAAAATTCAGTTAGATAAACAACGCCAAAACAGACGTACAAACAGACTGCACCGCCTAATGTCCTCGTTTTGAAAAAGTTAATTTTCTAGAAACGCTCTTTGCGCAATCATGCTTAAATATGAAAGACAAGCCTGGTAATTTCGAATGTTGAATGCACATAGGGTTCCGTAGAATAAAAAGCTCTTTATACTTTTTGATCCAGTTTATGTTTTTATAAAACTAGGTAATAGCTAAAAAGTTGCAGTTAGAAGGAAACAGGACAGAAACAAGTATGATTGTAGAACAATAGCCCATCCTCTTATCCGCACATGTGGGCCTGTGCTCTACTAGTGGACATTCAAACCCTAACAGAATGGCCTGTTAAAAAAAAGTCAAGCTTCATGAACTAAAAATGGCACATCAAATAGCGTACCACTTACAAACTTGGCACTTATTTTGTACATAATCACCTCTTATTTTGTACAAACTTACCTTTTATATCACTTATTTTGTACAAAATAAGCTAATTTTGTTTTTGTAGCGCCAAGTTTGTAAATGGGACGCTATTTGAGATGCAATTTTTGAGACTCTTGATCGAAGGACGTAAACTTAAGATGTGGTAGAACGCTAAATATGTATCGTAGCAAACGTTAGCATTTTAAAATGTTTTGATTCAGGTGACATAAACAAATTACTGATGACCCTACATCTGACGGTACCCCAAAATGTTCACTGAGAGCGTCGCATTGCTTTTGCTTATCTGCTGTCCTCCACCAAATTTGTTTTGCCTCCACTGCGTTCCGGGTTGTAATATACTTCAGAGCCTTCATAATTCGCAAACTCCCCACCAGATTAGAGCAGCTATCAAAAGTTTTATGTATAATTTCAATTCTTGCCCATATTGAAATTAAATTAAATTATTATTTATTTCCTAAAGTATGGTATACATTAGGATGTTACATAGTATAATGTTCGGCATACTCTGCCCTCGTCGGCGTGGAAAATATTATACCTAAGTCGTATCATGTTTTTAAATACCTAACCAAATATTCATTATTAGGTTAGGTTAGGTTAAGGAGATTTAAGGTTTTGTTAAACCTTGAATCTCCTTCAATGTCGTTTAAACGTAAGCTCAAATGGTTATTAGATTTACATGTAAGTATTTAGTAGTTAGTACGAAAAATAATTTTCAATTTTATACAACGAATATTTTGACGACTAATAATATTCACTTCTCAAGCTTACGCGCTCAATAGACATGAAATAAAACACTTTTTAACGGATACTAGCGTGGTTTTATTGAAAGTACTTTGGTAATTAGTTGGTATTTGGTTTGATTTTTTATTTTCCCGGCGTTTAGGCACAATATTTAAGGTAGTTACTTCCCTACGTGTGGCAAAGATTTGGGACACCCTGTATATCGCGTGATATAGCATTTTATCGACACTCAACTGTCAAATTCCATTGTCTTTTGACTTAAACGTGATAAATCGCTAGGTATAATTATATTTTCAATGAATTTCAAAATATAATTATAGTTTCAATGAGTTGTGCAAATGTGCAGCAAACTTGATATTGATATGTTTAACACTAGTTGTAAAGCTGTAAGGCGTAATCTTGCATTTTTACTCTCTGAATAATGAAGTTGGCGATATATAATTATTTATAAGATAAAATCAATAATATTCTCATATATTATTCTCTCATTTAAGTTTTCTGAATTTGATTCATAATATTAATGTGTTATTGGTCTTACTGGTCTCACTCATTGGATAGGTATATTTTTTGTATAGCTTTCTTGGCGATCGATTGTGGCTTAATTGTGCATTTTTATTACCTTACTTTTATTTGTGTGGATCTGTAAATGGTTTTCTGTTGTATACTTTATAGACTTTATAGATGGTGTATTGATAACAATATGTCCTTGAATATTAAAAAGTGTCAGTATATCTCTTTCAGCAAAAAGACTAAACTGGTTCATTTTCCGTATAAATTAAATAATGTAGAATTAGATCAAGTGACAACCGTAAGGGACTTAGGAGTGATTCTCGATACCAAACTTTCATTCAGGTCACACTATGATTCAATAGTCTTAAAGGCTAAGAAAGCATTAGGATTTATATTTAGAATCACGCGGCCATTTAAAAAACCATCCAGCTTACTAACTCTCTATACTTCTCTGGTAAGAAGTATAGTTGAGTACTGTAGCATAATATGGTGCCCCCATTATGCTATACATATTAAAAGACTAGAATCTATTCAGAAGAGATTTATTAGCAGATTATGTGGTAAATTTGGATTGAAGCATACACTGGTGACATACGAAAATAGAATAAATAAATTTAAATTGGACACATTAGAAAAAAGACGTAAAAAAGCAGACTTACTCACATTATATAAAATTGTACATTCTCAATTAGATAAAACAATCCTGGGCCAGCTTTCACTTAGGACACCTAAAAAATCTATCCGAAGACAGCATTTGTTCTCGACAAATTTCTCCTCAAATCATGTTACACGGTTCAGTCCGATACCCCGAATGTGCACCCTGTACAATGATCTTCATAAGGATCTGGATATTTTTCATTACAGTTTGTTTAAATTTAAGAAGGAAATAATGTCATTGCTAACTAACTCTTAAATGTATTGTAATAATATTGCAATGTAACCACGTGTGTAGTCAAATGTTGTGCATAGATGTAATAGATATACAAATTTAACATGGTTATAAGCTCATTTCTTTTTTGTTAAAATTATAATTTGTATATTGTTTCTGTGCCAAATAAATAAAAATAAAAAATAAAATAAAATAATACCTGTGAATATAAAATAAATAAATAAAATATCGCGATTCGGTGGTTATGCTACGGGCTGGAATAACATTCTTTTACCTATCTTTTGTCTAAGTACAATTTTAAGCGAAAGTGCAAACTATGGTTCCTTGAAGAACAATACAAAGCGGCTAGTTTGGAGTTCAATTTGTAGTGGACTTATGTACTAATAACGTTTCAAATCATTACTTAATACTTATCTAACTTGCTAAATTGTCATATTTTAGAAATGTCTTAGATTGGGGTGTGGCAGAATAACAGCGACAGCTGATGACTCAGCTGTCAGATGCTGAGCTGCATGCCTTTTTGTTCCAATCGAATTTGTTTCATAATTTGCTATAATACTTAAAGTTAATTCATTCATAATTCAATGTAATACTTATTTTTATTTTTAATTATGGTTTCAATGTATTTATTTTCTGGAACAAATAAATAAATTTTATTATTATTATTATTATTTTGCAGCCATCGTAGTGTAGAGTCCATCATCACTCACGATATGGTCTGTGATCAGAAAAATAAACTTCGTGTCATTATGTAAAATGTTCACAAGTGGTTTATTCATAGTCTCCTTGAATTTACATGTAAATATCTCCATCTAAATAATCAGCGGAAGACGCAAAAATTACCGTATAAATAGGAAATCAAAGTGGAAATTTATTTATAAACAGATTTTACTTACAAACGAGAAACAGTGCCGGTGAAAATATTTACGTTACGTTTTCAATTTGACAAATTTTGTGGCCACATCTTTTAAGGGGCCGTAAAACCATAAATGCAATTTAATGCGTATAATTATGTATAAATAAATAAATACATCATTCACACAGTATTTCTTGATTTATCGATCTCAAAAAATAATATAGATAGTAGACTAATAGTACCTACTTACTTAGTTGTGAGATTTACAGAAACATGAGTTTGACAGAATCATGATGGCTAAAACTTTTCTCGTTGAAAAAAATAGTAAAATGACCTCCGATTTTGAAGTTTGTCAAAGCTGAAAATCTTGAAAATACTTACGTGGAATTTTTAGAGCCCACAGTCTAGTATTTTTAGCCGGTATCGTTAAATTCCCTCGTAGTCACTGGTATAAATAGATAGCAAAACTGCTAAAAGTGGCCGTTTTTGACACATTTTCTATCTAATTCCACGAATGGGCATGTAATAATACCTTCTGAAAATACTAGACCATGGGCCCTAAAAACCCCACGTTAAACATTATCAAATATTATTCTATTAATAACTTTTTAAATAAAAACCTCTGAGAACGCCACTTTCGGTGGGGTAGCCAACTTAACAGCGTTGATACATTTCAGGATTTCTTACAATCTTTCAATCCCTTATTTTTTTAAATGAATGAATCGATTTTAATGAAACTTCATATACATAAGCAGAATATATTGGTCTAAAAATTTAATTCAACACATTTCGATTTATGGCTTCGAGTTACGGCTAAATTAGACCGATTTTAAGCCGTAGAAACAGAAAATTCCAATTATCTTCAAAAATGTACTTAACAAAATTTTTAGATTTATGTATCTTGCTTATTGCGTGTAAAGAGGTGTGAAGATTCATGATATCGGGTTAGTCATTTTCAAAAATAAATAATTAAAAGTTTGTATGAAATGCCGAAATGTATCTACGCTCTTAAGAATGAACCAAACCCGACAAATCAGTTTGAAATGCAATGTACAAGTTTAAGTTGATACCTTTATAAGATAGATAGATAATTTATCTCTGATGTAGGTATTTAGATAATTTTTTCAAACTACTTTTGATTATTAATAAATACTAGGTACTAATAGAAATAATAATGCATTACTGACTTTTTTGCTTCGCCAAGTACCAATTCCCATCGTAGCATCTTAAATGAAGTTCATACCAAAGCGAATTACAGTCAAGTGGTCGTTAAGCCCTTCCAATTTCCTTAACTTACGAACGCACTTAACTAAAGAGGGCCAATAATCGCGCTATAATAAAAGTCACTAAGCTAAGCCGCCACAAGCTCAAATCTACAGTATTGCCGGAGCAATAACGTAATCATAGCAAACTTTCAATGTGACACACTGTATCAGTGAACAATCAACTTTATACGAGATTCAAATTAAGCGCAGTACACATTAAAGCCGCTGAGCCGGCTGCCAAGGCGACATAGCCCGCCGACACAGCTCGGTGACCTATATGAAAATAATCATGTCGGCAACTTACGTAAGTTACGCAAGGCAACTGAGCGCGTTCGCACTCGCTCAACTATATACCTATAATATTCTCTAAAATTTGCAGCCTCCAGTTCGTCGCTGCAGCTGCGATGTCTGGCAGGTGTCATATTTCAATTACCTACTGGTTAAGCTCTTTGGAATCTATGATATTTTTCCTAGTGACTCAGTAATGGTATATGACATCTGTCAGAATCTCGACGAAACGATCACTGAGAGTGAAGTTGCATAGCACCCCTTGCCTGGCGACACAAACCGTTCTTCTGCACGCGGCAATCGCCAACTGCCTTAATAAAGTTTCTCGTCTCGTACTGTCGATAAAAAATAGTTTTGGCTTGGACTAAGTTAAAGCCTAGCACGGCATACAAAAAGGGTCGACAGCTTTAGGATATATTGCGCTATGAGTTCTATGATCGCAAAATTGAATCCAAAAAAACCCGCTCAACAGCGCACCGACAATTAAAAAAATTGCGATAACTCCTTCTTGAAATCAAGTAGAACTTACGTTAGACCTATCAAAATCATAAAAATTGTAGATCAAATAACTAGAGGTCTACAAAATTCATTCGTCATCCTCCAAAACAGTAGTAACAAACACACAAAACCCGAACTGTGATCGTTAAATTTTATTCAAGTTTGAAACTTGTTAAGAAGACGTGTTAAACCGGCAGGAGCTGGCAATACTGTTATATTTTATTCTGCAAGATAATTTTCTATTTCTCCTCCTATTGTTCCAGAAGGCATACAGATTAATTTGGTTTTGAGTTGGGATAATCGTGTCGTTATTGTTTTAAAGATACATGCATACCATTTTGAGCTTTAAACAAAATAAATTAAAGGGAACTTTGCGTGATGATATAAAATAATTACCTCAGCTTATATCTGACTCAGAAGATACAGTCAAATGGAGTCAGCAGAAGACAAAAGTCAACAACATAATTTGACATAAACTTTCATATATTTCACAATATTCATTATTTCTAATAGATAAAACTTTTTAGATTATTTTTGTAAAATGGTTAGGTACGTAAGTGTGACAACGCACGGTGCGGTGCCGTGCAAGGCATTTCTTTGTTTTATTTTTATAGAATGTGCATAGAATGCATTCAAGCTGACTTATAATTTATTAACTGTACATCCAGTAAGTTTTCTATAAAATTGGTAGTCATATCAAACTCAAAGCAACAGAATAATAAGATATTTCTTGTTCCGCAATCCACAAAAACTTACGTGTCAAATCTAATCTTCGGCATCTGCCCATTAAGCAAAACTCATAGATAAAAGCAACGATTGGGATTCAATTTGGCTACACATAATAGCCTGAAATAGGGATGTTGACTAATGTATAAAATAACGAAATACTAATAAAAATCGTAAACATATTAAACTTTTAGAGTAGCTTGTATACCTCTTGGTTTTATATATTGCATATTATTTGTTTTATGACCCTTCAAAGTTGGGTGGACAGGTCCATTTAAAAAGTATAAAATTTATTAAAATAAATGATACCTTTAATTAGTCCGTAAAATGTATAGTAAATTTGTCGAAGAAACCATTTTGATAAACACAATATTTAATATAGCTGCTGAACAAATTTCCTATGCGTTGCATACAAACTTGCAAGGCGTGACGTCATAACGTGCAAGCCATTAGTATGGAGCGTTTTTGATCGAGTCCATTTGTGTGCATTTCACACTGTGATATCTCGGGCAGTTTTCATGCTAGCGAATTAATTCTTTTACCAATGTTTCTTTTTTTGAGAGGTAATTTATGTAACATAAAATAAAAAAAATAGTCAACATCCCTATTATTACACCAATGCCTATAAGGAAAATGGAACGCAAATGATAATTGCTACGGAATTGACCATGCAATTTCATTCATCGTTTTATTTGAAAAAATATTTCTGTAATAGCTGTCGTTTCGATAAATGTTGTAAATTAGGTGAATAAGATGTGAAAAGAAATGACGGTGGTTTCTGGTTATAATTGATATCTCTTTTCTTAATTAAGTACTTAATTAAATAAACTTAATAATAATAAGTTACTGTTTTTTTTCTATCAACATATTTTGTTATTCTGTAGAATAGTCATAAACATACCTAGTTTTATTTACTTATTTGAGTCTCGCATTTCATTATTAAATTTTATATTTAAGATGTAACCAGCACCGTTGAGTTTACAATAAGTACTGTTTATAAATTATATATCATCACTGTTACATTAAGCTGCATTGTAAACTTGTTTGTGGTTCATAAATAAATTAAAAAAAAAAAAAAAAAAAACTTTGTGTTAATTAAGTAAATAAAAAAACAGTGTGTTTATGACAATCGGTTGGTAGTGTTGTTATGACACATTTTGATAACGTGTAATGAACACTATTACCATGACGATCGGCCAATAATCATAGAAGCTACATCACTTTTATGTTCGGAAACAACCGTTTTTCTACAATTCCAAATCTAAAGGGACCACCTACAGGTCACAATTATTAACTGATCCTCAAAATTGGTTCGCCATTTTGTAGCTAAACTAATACCATAAGTCCCCCGTGACCACGGCAGCTGCAAATGTGCCGAAACGTCGGGAAAATCAAAAATCAAACCAAATACCAAATAATTACCAAAGTACTTTCAATAAAACCGCGCTAGTATCCGTTAAAAGTGTTTTATTTCATGTCTAGTGAGCGCGTAAGCTTGAGAAGTGAATAATACCATAAGACCCATTTTTAAATTTTTTCTTAAGTCGGTTTTTTTCCCAAATATTTACAATTTAGTAAACAAACACCCCCCAAAAAAACCCGAATTTGCCTGAATTTTGCAAAATTCCAAAAAATGTTACCATTAGATTTTCAACATTTAAACGTTACTACGTCTTAAGCGATTTGAATCTGATAACCATGGTAAAAAAACACGCGTAAGAAAATTAGCGAGTGTAATTTTTGTTTTAAGAAAATTGCATAAAACATTTGTAAAACGCCATATATCGCCGAAAGTCGAAATGAGATTTCCCATAGACAATATTAATTACTCTATCGAGTTTTTTCTCGATAGAGTGTTCGTGCTAAACAATAAAATATGACCGAAAATCTACTGGACCGGTAAAAGTGTTCCTGGGCCTTTAAATTTTCATAATACAACGTGTTACAAAAAAACCCATAAAACGAATATGGAAGATAGAGACTATTAAACTGAACAACTTTTACTATGGGAAAGGGACCAACACTGAAACCGCGCAAAGAATCAGCTGTTTCGTGTATTTTGGTTATTAATTTTTGTTTGTAAGTCACATAATTATTTTGTAACTATCAGTAAGTTAAGTTCTTTGTGTAACCAACCATTGTGTGATGGAAAATAAATACATTTTTTTTTTTTTTTTAATTATATTATTTTCGCAATTTCAGATAGTTAAAGTTGTTCCGTTTGATGGTCCCTATTTACGATATTCGGCTTTAGAGTTTTTTTTTTGGTTGATCCGTGATGTGTAGGTAAGGTAAGCAATGATACTGTCATAAGTTTGAGTAGATTTTTTTTTGAAAAAATAAATATATGTACTTGCAACAAAATATATGCAAGATGCACCACCCACCCGCCCGCAAAAATATGCACATGCACACCACAAAATATAAGTGCACAATACCTGCATTTAGCAAGACAGCAACACACCTTGCATCTTCACCAATTAGGCTACTCTACATGTGTTTCGCCCCAACCCGGAGCATCCGAATGGTGTTCGGTGTTGGTTTACGCACGATCTAACTCCTGAGGATGCTCCGGGTTGGGGAGTTGGAAGTAAGCTACATAATTATATTTCCTTTTTCAAAATGGTTTGGGACTTCCGCCAAGTGACGCCTGATTGAAATGAGTAGAATTTAATTTATATTTTTTATGGCGGCCTAAAACAGGTGCCAGTCCGTTCATTAAATGTAGTTAGATGCATTCTATAAGTTGTATCATTTAGGCCGCTCGTATAATGTAACGGCTGAATAGTTGGCTGCTACACATGTAAAACAGGCTTATTCCGCTTATCCACCCTAAAACAGCCACCCTATAAGATGGATACTCGGAAAACGAGTGTTCATCTATCCACCCCATCATACTTGATAGTAAAACATGGTGGCTTTGCTGCAAAAACTATGAAATAGTTTTATACTGCCTATATATAATTAATTAATCTATTATAGTTTTAATCTCGGAAATCATTTGGTGATTTACGTCTTTAATTAGACAGAGTTGTAATTACAGCCATTCATCGTAGGTATAGAACGTTGTGGGATTAAGCCCCCAATAACGGATGGAGATTCAAAGTCTTTGATAATTCTTCACATAGTGGTAATTGGATTTCTGATGAGCAGCTAGTCCTATCGTAAATTAACCATAGTACTTAAATTGTTTGCCAAAGGTATAAAATAGCATTATACTTACATACTTATGCATAGTTTGGGTTTTTAGAAAGAGTAAAAAATTGGTAGTTGAGACCACAGAACAAAGAAAAAATACTACTTCTATGTTCTGTGGTTGAGACACTGTCCATCCGCGGGCACTGTGAAACCCCATTGTAATGTTTTTAATACAGGTATCATTTCTCCTTTTTACCCGACTGCGGGTTATGTGTTTCGCGCGTATCTTGTAAGTATGTTTGTATGTTTGTATGTATGTATGTATGTATGTTTGTATGTAATATTCTTTATTACCTCATATCTCTCAAACGGCTGAACGGATTTCTATGATTAAGATATCGTTAGATTGGTCTTTTCAGCCCTAGTGTTCTTAAGAATGTGGCGTTATAAAAAAACCAACATGGCGGCTGTACGGTGCTATTATACGTAGTAAAAAAAATTTTTTTTTTTAGAATACTGCAATATGGGTGTCAAATTAAAGGGCTTATTATAAGGATTTCAAAAAGCTATATCATGACCGTAAAATATAATAACTAAAAAGAGATAAATAAAAAAATAAATTAAAAAAATTAAAAAACCCGCCTGCATAAAAAGACAAGTCGACTGAAAAGATGGAAACAAGATTAAATAAATATTAAAGGCAACATGACTCATGATTCAGTCGACTTGTCTTTTATGCAGGCGGGTTTTTAATTTTTTACTTATAATCATAATTATTAATTAATGCATCACTAATAAGATAGCTTTGTTAGCATAATATAGGGAGTCACTGGCCTTATCCTTGGAAGGATCCTATAAGACCCTTGTCTCAGGCATCCTGTTACATCCACTTTGTCAGAGCGAAAAGGATTATTGCCCTAAAGCTGAGACAAATAGTTCGTGTAGTGGAATTAAATTGATAATTTATTAAGGTTAGTCAATCACAGCACAGTAGGAGATCATAGGCAGCCATTACACGTTCAATCCAGCCCCTCAATTCTCCAAAAACATCCGCAGCGTCGAGCACATCTCGTCATTTTTGTATAGTTCCGACAATCGGCGAGCTCGTCGTCCGAGCGCTAGCGTCTATGTGACGGCCTTGCCGCATCGTAGAGCTATTTTTATAGAATTGACACACAGATCACGAGATCACGATCCTTTGGTCGTGATGATTTTGCATGATTGATTGATATCGCGAACGTCAATCTCACTGATCACTATCAAAGGGACCATGATCGTGATCGGCCCTATTTCACCAAGTCGACATTTGTCAGTGACATAATATGTCGGTTAATTTTATAATTGTCGTTACTGTAATTAGGGACAAGTATGTTGTGAAACAGGGATATTTTTTACAAGTCGACATATTTGTAGATTTGTCAGTGATTCTTGACATGAGATTGAAGCTGAGTCTAGATTCCGTGACAATAATTGTCGACTTGTAAAAATTATCCACAGTTTCACAACATAACTGTCCCTTATTAAAGTAAAAAACACTGTAAAAATTGCTGACAAATGTCGATTTAGTGAAATAGGGGCGATTGAACGTGTAATTACTGCCATACATACGAGCCACCAACTCGTCCCACTGTGCACGATTATGGACCCATTATGGACGGACAGACGGAGATAGTTCCATGGACTTTGAAGCTTTTAATTAGCATTTGTTATTTTTGATAGCTAACTATAGTCCTATTTTTTTATGGAATTATTTATGTTTTATTAACGATAAGCACAAATTAAAACAGGTTTTATATAAGACTGATGATAATCACTTTTCGTTTAGGCATGGTGAATTTAAATATATTTTGAAAAGTAGGTAGGTATATTTCATATATTATTTCTCTATCTAATCAAATCATCATCATCGTACATACCAGCCGCACGACACCTACCTGCTGGGTATAGGCCTCCCCCAAGGATTTCCATATCTCTAATAGCTAAATTATTTTTGAAAAAGGTGCCTTACGTGCCTGACTTTAAATAAAATTAAGTACCAAGTAATTTAGTGTCCAAATAAAAGTTTATCATCATTATAATAAAAACATTTATTTCATTGCTTTAACATTTTGACATTTTAGAAATATTTATAATATTACCTACTTATGTCTTTTCTGTGATCAGAATAGTGCTCGCTTCTTCCAGACGAGGTGTTAATCTCGCGTTTCTGAAACGGTACGGTTACGTACGTAACCGACGTGAAAGCTCATTTGTCTCAACCGTTTTTCGCTTAAAATTTATAAGTGACTCATTTCCGGGACTTTGCCCGGGAATATTAGAGGAAATTGATTTCTTCCAGTGGAACGGGCGATGTTTTCATTTCGAATTGATATTGTGCCATTTCCATAAAGTTCCGCTAGGTACATTTACCGATTTTTTAATTTATAGAATTGAAATACCTAGGTAGATACCTAAAAACTTGTACTATTAGAAAATAAATATCATCTGCACGAATTAGAGCCAAAACGCACTGTCAACCGGTCGCCGAGCGACTGACGACAGCGACTAATTTCTACTAGTTTATATGGACGCGTACGCACTTGGTTGCCCGGTCGCTGGGCGATTCGGAGTCGCCGGCAACTAGCCACGCAGCGGCGACTTACAGACGGTTCTTAGAGCCAAAACGCACTGTCGACTAGTCGACGAGCGACTCAGTCTCCCGACGACCAAAAAATTGAAATTTTATGTAATGTATGAAAATGATACTCATGTAACGTAATACTAAATAATATACTAGAAAAAACACGCTCAGCGCAGAGCTCAGCGGTCAGAGCATTGGACCGGATATCCAAAGGTCGCGGGTTCGATTCCCGTCTAAGTATTGATCTGGTGCGAGTCGTGTTTTTTCTAGTATATTATTTAGTATTGTGTAAAAATAGCATTGTGAATGCAAAAATCTCAAATTTAAAAATTATATAGCTATTTCATCTTAATCGATTGCCAAATATCTGGAAAGATATTTCAATTGAATGTCGAGGTAATTCCTCACATTGGTGAAATAACGCTAGCTTGCAGCGAAGGAGTAGGATATACTAGAAGAAATTCGGCGATGTCACTAGTGACTCGGTAGTTCAGCGGTCAGAGCATTGTACCGGATATCCAATGGTCGCGGGTTCGATTCCCGTCTGAGTATTGATCAGTGGGCCTACCATGAGTTGATGCAAACTGTTAACGTTACCGTAAACTATCGGACATACTGCTCACAGTCAATGCGAGTAAAAGAGAGAAAACGATAGTTTACGGTAACGTAAACAGTTTGCATCAACTCATGGTAGGGCCACTGGTGCGAGTCGTGGTTTTTCTAGTATATTATTTAGTATTGTGTAAAAATAGCATTGTGAATGCAAAAATCTCAAATTTAAAAATCATGTAACGTAATTAAATGAAATGTAATGTAATGTTTATTTTCAATATCTGTATGTCTGCAAAGACTAATTGTGAGATACCTATATAATATATTTTAACCTTTGTACCTTTTAAAGCAAATAAATGAATCTGAATCTGAAAAACATAGCCGACTAGGCTGGGCGGCGATCAAGCGACCGACTTGAATATGGGTAGTGTTTCTTGTACATTCGTGCATGGGAGTTGCAATATTATCGTAACTAATTATAGAGAAACAAACGAGGAAAAATGAAGTCACATCCTTTGTTGCAAAAACTGATGATTGAAAACCGTCTCTGTTAGTCGCTGCTGCGTGGCTAGTCGCCCGGCGGCGAGACCCAGTCGCCCAGCGACCGAGCGACCAAGTGCGTACGCGTCCATATAAACTAATAGAAATTACAGTCGCTCGTCAATCATAATCATAATCTTTATTTGCAAATTTTGACTCTTATTCATTTATCTGTTTTTTGCAACAAAGGACGTGCCTTTATTTTAGACGCCTTCTTAGCCCTAACGCGCTTCCAAAACGCTTTTCTTAAAAACTAGATTTGTGAAGCAAAGGATTCCTTTCTTTGTGCCTCGTCCATCGACTGACGTTCGCGGTCGATCACCCCACCACCCAGACGCGTCCAATTAGCCTGACCACGGCCCGGAAACAATTTGGACCTGAAAATCCTAAGGTTCTCCGGGATATTGGCCTGTTGTTCTTTATAAATGGATAATGTTTTGATCCATAAAATCATAGGTTAGGATATTAACATATAGAACTCGACAGTCGTGACTTTGAAACCAAAACTTTGGTTTTCACGTAAGGGATTTTGATTCCAACCGAAAATATCAAATCCACAACTTGCTTAATCATCAAACAGTTTCCACTAAACTTCTTCAAAGGAATTGATTACTTAAAGATTTTTTTCATCAATATAATATGGCGAAATCTGTTGTAATTTAAAATAAATTATTTCGATTTATAAGTTTTATTATAATATATCTGAGTCGATGATTCCATTAACCGGGGTCAAAGCTAGAGTCAATACATTGGAATAAAAAATAACAACCAGTACCACAGAATCCAGTACACCAAACGGATTATACCAACGGCAGTAGTTATTGTTCCCGATAATTCCTGTAACAACTTCGTCGCCCACTCGGCCCTAGTAACTAGTTGCAAACTAACAGCCAACTGGTAATTCCCAACGCTCGCTGTAACGAACGGTGTGGCTTTTTGGCAACAACTTTTGAATTTTGAAAACTGACAGTTTACGTTGATGACTTTTTTTGTGTTCTCGATCTTTTGAACTTGTACCTACTTCATTGTTAGCGTTAGATTAGAATGTAGTATGTATGTGTACCTACTTAGGTACCTATTTAATATTAATTTTATAAAAAGATATGAAATTTTAATTCAACTCTTGTTGGTGATGAAGACTTAATTATGGGCAGATTGCTTTTAGTTTAAGTTTCTCTAACATCCGTGATAATGGCAGCTAGTGTTATCGAACCAAAAACAAGTACACCGTTGGAAAAATCAAGACTTCTTCGATTTTTTAATTAATATGTACATTTTTGAAACCAACCCTACGGAGTGGGGGTAAAAAAGAACATCAAAAACAGCGGACTATTTCGGCGGCACGAGAGCGCTAAAAGTGGTAAAGAAAGAAGCAATATTGGCTTAATCTCTAGTATCCATGGCCCTTAAGGATCCATGATAGGAAAACATGGTTTGCGCGGGCCATATATTTATATGTATAGAAAACATAAAGTTGTAGACACAAAAGAAAGATACGACAAGCTAAAGAGATTATCTAGTAGCTACAAGTATTAAATTGCATGTTAACCTTACAGTCACATATGATTGTAAAAAAACAGAATATTGTCAAAAGCGCTTGTCACGGTTCATATTTTTGGCATAAATAATAGCAGAAACGTATTGAGTTCTACATCAAAATACACTTTAACGTACTGTGAATTTGCTCCAATAACTTTTTTTAAAGATAATTGTGCTAAAGATAATGATAAAAATTATCGAAAAAGTGCAATTTTCCATACTCTTTACACGTAAAGAAAAAGACGGAGACAAAATGTTTCCGCATAATCGAGCCTTAAAAGTCAAGAGGAATAAGACTAAACTATCACGGACAAGAAAATCTACTTACGCGAGATTGGTGACAGTTACGCTTAGTTAATTCGAGTTTTTGTGTTTTGAGAGATCGTTACGATTTAGTTTAGTTGTAAGTAAGTTATGAAGTTTCAAGGTAATTCATAATTTGGAAATAAGCTCTATATACCTAAAGCTAATAGTAATAGCTGATTGCAAAGTATTTAATTAATTTGTATGACTGTTCATCTCAGGCCAAGTACTCGTTTTATCTTTCATAGTTTTTTTCCTCTTCTAATAACAATATTATAGCAATAAAGCTGATCGTTCTAAAATAATTACTTTAAAGACTTTTCAACACACTTGCTCGTAAAGTGAGCCCTAATACATCGCTTTTAGGGCCATAAACCGAGCTATAACAGAGCATTCCCAATTTAGCCGGGTAATACAGTTATTTTTTTTTTTGACAACAAAGAGGTTTTATGCTGCTGAAAATTCATATATACACTTTTGGAATAAATAAATGTGTAAGTCCTTAATTAAGTCGAATAAATATATAATTATTATCAAATTATTCATAATTCACAATATTTTATTATAAAATATTAAAATATTTGCATTTTGTCACTTAAAATTATAATTTTGAAGTATTAGTAGTAGGCTGTATGCTCCTCACCCCTTTGTTCGCAAAATATTCTTGCGTTGGGCGTGTGAAAAAAAAAACAAAAAAAAACATGCGCGCCTTTTCCCATAATTATCATATTTTGTTTTTGTCGTATTTGTTGCTGTGTGATAAATTACTTTGTTTTTTCCTCGCAAATGTGTTGAAAAACGTCGTATGAAACTCGTGAGCTCTTGCTTATTGCACACTCGGCTGAGTTACGCCCTCGCCTGCGGCTCGGGCTGCAACCCACAGCCTTGTGTGCAATGAGCAACCTAAGCTAACTTGTCTCATAATGTACTATTATTAAAACTGAACGTTTACTTCAATGAAATTGTTGTGTAAAGTTTTCAGCTTACAAAACTAAATGTAAACTGTATCATCAAAGCTGGCTATTTACCATTACGTCCCAAACTTCGTGAAATCTATAATTGACTGAGCAATCGCTTTAACCACAGTTTGCAATTCAAATGGACAATCAGCATTCCTTTGTGAAACCCCGGCTCACCTGTATTATTGAATTAGTATCAATAATTGCTGTACATGTCATCTGCATGCTTACTTGTATTGGACATGATTGGAAGCGATCTATCAAGATAGATTGGTACAGATTATAAGATACGGGATTTTATTTTATTTACAAAATCTGTATCATTTTATGTAGTACATTTCATGTAAGTATTTTTTTCATATTTATGGATTCAATAACAATGTTTTAAAACAACGTTCCAGGGGAATAACGTACGCAATTGCATAACGACGATAATCGTGCGCAGTTCGTCGGTTATAGATAATTATAACAAACATTTTGAATTTGGCTACCGTTGCCCATAGACTACTGAACGAATGATGTCGGATACTCTAGAGAGGAACTGCCAAACTTACGCAATTACTTCGCGATATCGCATACGCAAGTGCTTTGCAATAGGAAACAATCAAAACCAAGCACGGACGCAGCTGCGTGTATCGCATTAAAGTTTTCGTAATAGACCCCCCAGTTTTGGTTTTATCGTTAGTAAAAGTGCTCCAGCTATGCTGTTCTCAAACAGCCTTAGGACTCAGAAGTAGGTGCCAGTCAGTATCTGCCAGAAACTCAATGCTGTCAAAGGTTTAAATCGGATGTTCATCATTGCTGTTTCACTTCCAAAACATACTTCCAAAAATGTTCTGGGCTTGTGGCTTGGGCCAAAAACCTGCGTGGGGCAAACGCAATAAAACCGAATACAATCAAGCGTGGTAAAGCGGCAAGATTCAGGGAGTTACTTAGTTGCAATATCCGATACTTTAACTTAACTGCATCTAGAAAAAGATTTGTTTGTCTAGAAAGTTTTGTTTATTGCCGCCACGATTTTTCTCCTAAACAACTTACCGCCATTTGCTGTTTTTAACCAACTTCCAAAAAAGGAGGAGGTTCTATGTTCGTCTGTATATTTGTTTTTTTTGTGTATGTCCACCGATTACTCGAAGACGGCTATACCGATTGAAATGATTCAAACGTTGTTACATTAGGTAAACTCCCAAGTTGGTCCCATTTTTTAAAATTTGAAAATCGCTTCAGTACTTTTCAAGTACTTAATCTTGAAAAAAGCACGAAAATAGTATGATTTTGTGTGAATTACCACGATGCTGGTCGTATTACTTCTTTGTTTATGAACTGAATAAGATAATTATTTTTTTGTAGGAAGAGGGATATCTTAAGTGTAGGTTCTTTAACCGACTTAAAAAAAGGAGGTTCTCAGTTTGACCCGTATGTATGTTTCTCCGCGATACCTTACCTACACTAAAATTAAAAAAATAAAAAATTGTTTAAAAAAAAAACGACTTCAAAAAACCTACCTCTAAAAAGCAAGAAATAATATTCGTTATAATAAAAATACGTCTATTGAAGTCGGGTGGGGCCTTTTGAATAAAAAAAAGGAATCTGTACTCCAGCCCTTACGTACGTCATTGAATCTCGATGATCTTAATTTAGTGTGTCACAATTACGAGTGCCTGCATGGTGGCGCGAGCGCCTGCCGTTGCGCCCGCCTGGGGTTTGTTGACTCGTTTAAATATCTAGGCTTACACGTTGACCGTAAGTTTAACTGGAAGGTACACGTCGGTGAGGTATGTACGAAGCTAAGGAAAGTGTTGGGAAAATTTTACCATCTGAAGTCAGTGTTAAATAGACGTAGTCTACGAATGATTTATCACGCATTAGTTGATTCGTTGCTAAGCTATGGATTGAGCTGTTATGGACGAACCTTTGATACATACCTCAAAGATGTTAAAAACTTACAAATAAGATTTCTTAAATATTTAGTGTGTAATAATACAAAATTGAAATGTAATGGAGACTATGAAAAATTGTTTACCTGCTGTAAAATTCTACCTGTCAAAGCCAAATTTGAATATTTAGTTGTAATGGAAAATTATTACAATAATACAGATATGAACCGAGTAATGAATAAATATAATACAAGAAGGGTAAGGGAAAATAAATATGTGTGTTCTAAGGTCAAAAATTATTACGGTAAAAGAACTAATAAATATGTACTGCCAAGTATTTATAATAGGATAGACTTTTTAAGAATAAATAAAAATATCTGTAAATTTACTTTAAAAAAGAAACTTAAATCAATTTTGCTTAAAAATCTTGAAAAGCATTAACGTGAATGCATGCATTGTGTTTTGTATAGACTTAAAGTTTTTGATTTATGTAAGTAACTATACATTATGTAAAAAATGGGTGTGAACTTGCCAACAAACTGCACTGCAGTTTGGCGAGATATAAAAATGTGAAAACATGTAATGTATAATTATAAATAAATAAAATAAAAAAATAAAAAATGTCGTGGAGATCCTTAGGGGAGGCCTATACCCAGCAGTGGGTGTCGTGCGGCTGATATGATGATGATGATAATGATGAATATTATAAATGCGAAAGTCCGTTTGTTTGTTCGTTTGTTACGCCTTCACGTCTTAACTACTGAACTGATCGTCATGAAATTTTACATACACATTGTCAGAGGTACAGAAAACCTTTCATCCCGAAAAAAGTATTGATCCCGAGTGATAGCAAAAAAACTTTCTACGCAGACGAAGTCGCGGGCGGACGGTAGTTAACTATAATTATTCAAATCTTTCAAATATTCAAATCAAATTCAAATCAAATTTTAAATTCAAATATTCAACTTCCTATTTTTGCTTTTGCCTTTCATTCGAATGAAATGACACTAAAATTATTACAAGAAATTATAGGTTTTTTCTTTATGTCTGTGTTACTTCTTAATGCCCTGTCTTCAGCACAGATAATAATACTCAATACTATACTAGTAGTACCTCAGGAAGCGACCAGGTTTGAGTATATTAATAATATTCTTTATAGCCAGTAAATATCTACAAAAACTTGGTTAAAATGAGGTGTTAATACAAAAACCAGGTACTTAAGCATGTTAATGTTGTGAATGTAAACGACGACGCTGTGTAAAACAGGACATTTAGTTTTTGTCCCGTTCTGCAATCTAATGAGATGTAAAGGTATTCTGTGCATTTGTGGAGACGTTAATAAAGTGAAATATATGGTTGAAATCGACACTGCGCTATTTTCACTCTGACACTAACTAGCTCTCAGTGTCATATAATAGATGTATACTTATTATTTCCTTTGTTCGCTTTAGGACAGATTTGCTTTAAGACAGATTCGCTTAGATTCGCTTTACGGCAGATTCGCTAAACGACAAGAGTACAGTCAAGCGAAAAGCCCAACCGACCCGTGGTCACACCAGCTTACCGCACCTGAGTGCATGATACAGAAAATATATAGAAATACCAAATTTTTTCTTTGTTCTGTGGATGAAAACGTAACAAGGAGATAGAGTCACTTTCGCGTTCTCTATTAGAAATGGAGAGCATATTTTTATTTCACCTGGGAAATAATGAATGCCAATTTCCCATTTAAAGTAGGTATTTATTCTAGGACATGCTCTGACGAAAAAAACAGGTATACCTGTAAAAGTATCGTGATGTAAAGTGGGGCCGTTTGGATGCAAATTGCGGCCGATATTGCGGTTTGTATTGGCCGTGTGTTGTGATGGCCGCTACGCCATTAATCGGCCGATGCCACAAATCACTGGGTTTATGTTAAACAAAGTGGTGCAGTAGAATTCGTGCTATTTTTACCGACTTCCAAAAAAGGAGGAGGTTCTCTGTTCGTCTGTATATTTGTTTTTTTTTTGTGTATGTCCACCGATTACTCAAAGATAGACCGATTGAAATGATTCAAACGATATAACATTAGGTAAACTCCCAAGTTGGTCCCATTTTTTAAAATTTGGAAATCGGTTCAGTACTTTTCAAGTAATCTTGAAAAAAGCACGAAAGTAGTATGATTTTGTGTGAAACTACCTCGATGATCAGTCGTATAACTTCTTTGTTTATGAACTGAATAAGGTAATTATTTTTTTGTTGGAAAAGGGATATCTTAAATGTAGTTCCTTAACCAACTTAAAAAAGGAGATTCTCAGTTTGACCCGTATGTTTGATGTTTCTCCGCGATTAACTCACGTTTGGCTGAGCCGATTTTTCTACCTAAATAATATACCTACACTACCTAATACAGAAGGTACCTACACTAAAAAATAAAAATAAAAAATTGATTAAAAAAACAAAAAACCGATTTCAAAAAACCGACTTTTAAAAAAACCGACTTCAAAAAACCTACCTCTAAAAAGCAAGAAACAATATTTGTAATAATTCGTCGGGTGGGGCTTTCAGAATAAAAAAAAAAAGGAATTTGTACTCCAGCTCTAGCCCCACCCGACTTCAATAGACGTGTTT
The DNA here is from genome assembly GCA_950108535.1 of Agriphila straminella. Lineage (NCBI taxonomy): Eukaryota > Metazoa > Arthropoda > Insecta > Lepidoptera > Crambidae > Agriphila > Agriphila straminella. The sequence goes on along the minus strand of OX467306.1, from coordinate 1,929,732 downwards.
TTATTATTACGAATATTATTTCTTGCTTTTTAAAGGTAGGTTTTTTGAAGTCGGTTTTTTGTTTTTTTAAGCAATTTTTCATTTGATAATGTATACTAAGTTATCACTCTTTTCACTACATAGTAAGTATAAAACAAAGTCGCTTCCCGCTGTCTGTCCCTATGTATGCTTATATCTTTAAAACTACTACGTTTATAATATTAACCTTCCTCTTGAATCACTCTATCTATTTAAAAAACCGCATCAAAATCCGTATGTAGGTATATAAATGGTGTCAAATTCCACACTACACCGTAGCGAAGCGAGGGCGGGTCGCTAGTTTAAGATATAAAAATATTGATTCGATTCAATTTGTATTTTGTTGGTAAATAAGTAATTGTGCAAAATTTGTGTTATGGATTTCCATATTTTATTTATTTTTTTAGGAAATCTAACTATCGTATGGAAGACTATAACCAATAACATTCCTATAAAACTTCTTACAACTATCTAATTTTGAATATCAGGGCGTAGCGAGCTAAGAGTGTTACAATCACATTCGATCTTGCAAGTAGTTAAATCTACACTCTCTTGACTCTCTCTCTTGACTCTCTCAACTCTCAACTCTTATGAACTGCAAAGCCCAAACATAATAAAACTAGTAGGTTGTGGCGCAGTAAATTGGTACCTAATAGTACTTTTGAAACATGAATACTGTTCTACGTATAACTATTGAAAGCACCCCAATGTATCGTAACGTTCATTGAAAGAGCAATTACGCAAATAGTCATCGGTGCACACCAAGAAACCGACGGGCTTCAACACTCAATTGCCAGTCTTAATGAAAGCCAGTCAACTTTTATAACCGTTCCCAGTGCCTCTTATAGAGTAATTAGTGAACTCGGCAAATCGCTCGGCAATTGTTAATATGCAAATGTTGCCTTTGGGTTCGATTCTCCTTTTCAGGGTCTTTTGATAGTTTAGTTTAGATGCTCATGCTCAGACTGTAAAAGCTAGCTTCCTGTGTCTACTTGCTTCCGCCCGCGACTTTTTCCGCGTGTACTTTCGGAAAATCCCTAGGGAACCTTTAACCGGGATAAAGAATATTCTACGTTTTAACTATCTGTGTGCCAAACATCCAAATCCGTTTAGCCGTACTTATTGATTTCTAAACTTACAAACTTTCATAAATATTATAAAATACGTAATGGATTAGAATTGTTTATGCACCATTTATTAGCGTAGACCATTTTTGAGAGTTCCTTTCACTATATGAATATTTGGCCGAAACCCATAATTATATTATTAGGAATTATGTGTATACCTATGCCGGCCGGGCTGAGATCATTTTAAGATGATTACGTAGCCGTTAGTTACTTACTGTTAAACACCCAATAACAGAGATGTAAGTAATATAACGATATATTTTTCCGAAACAATAATATAATAAGTACACCGACATATTAAAACTGTATGTTGATCTACTGTAAGATACAGGAGGATACCTTACCTATGCCAGCCGCCGATTTCATTCCACGAATCCGAAATTCCAATTATGTTAAAATCCAAAAATAACCTTTATAAGATAGGTCATGTATTCTACAGCTATACAATAATATTGAAATGTGACTTCACAAATACTCATAACATTTTAATATTAAGCGAACCCTACAAAATGGGCACGATAAGGTTTCTGTTCATGACACTTAGTAAAATAATATCTTTTGTATACCGAATAATAATATCGTTTACAGGCTCCATCGCAGTCTTTTGAATTGTATACGTACGTACCTTAGGAACATATTTACGTAAGATAAGTATCTTTATTTCTTATAAGTATATAACTAATATTATCTTAGTTATTAGACTCTAAACGATAAAATATAATATACTTTTTCAAGTTGATAGAAGTGCATAATCATTGCATAATTATTATTATGCAATGAAGTTAATTGATCTCCGGTTTATAGGAATTTTGTCGGAGATTTAACTTAATTGGAGGGGTCAATATTATCTAGTTTAAAGTCATAAAATTAACTTCAAACCATAAAGATCCTTCCTATAAAGTTAAATTTCCAATTACCTCCGATTAAGTTAGAAACCGGTGGTCAATCGCAAAACATCAAAGTTGCTTTTACGCAAATTAAAACTTTGCCAAAAAAATCCACCAGGCGCTATTTACAAATCATTAAATTTATCATCGATAAAACGAATGAAGCATCAAAACAACCTGAGGAACTAGTTATATATTATTTAATCAATGTTCCCGGTAACTGTTTGTTTAATCAGGGTTCATTTAAGCAGAAAGTGATTCAATTATTTACTTTTGTTTTCGCCAGTTTGGCAAAAGTTAGTCGAGCTAACTATAGACTCATTTCATTGTTTTGTGGACTTCCCATATCAAAATAACAGAATGAAGGCTCTATTATCGTTTTGTTTTGTCCAAATAATTTTAACCCCTTGATGTTGTAAGTTGTAACAAAGTTAAAATGTACGTAATTTGAATAATGGTACCGGTATTTGGTTGTTTTAATATTGTTTCAACAGAATTATTTGAAAACGAAATTCTTAAAAATCAAATATGACTACAGACACCACTTAAAACTTTAGACTTGTGGGCGTTAGGTATTACTAAAATATCCAATTAATAACTCCCATTAATGATTTACACATTCATAAAAATATTAGGATTTCGAGCAAAAGTTGACAACGCTAGCTTTTTTAAAATTAATACGCTCAGTGTTGACAAATGTTAATAATAATAACATGACTACGGGTATTTTTTGATTTATCCAAAGCATTCGATTTTGTCTTACACAAAACACTATTGCTTAAACTAGAATCGATGGGGATCTGAGGTATACCACTTCCATGGTTTAAGTCCTACTTAACGAACCGACGACAAACAGTTATAATAAAAAAGTCATAAATAAGGAGTTAGTCTCGCATTCATATATATTCTTTATTGCACTAATAATTATTGTTACATAATTTATAAAAATAATTGTGAGCAAAGGTGGACTTATCTCTAAAGAGATCTCTTCCAGCCAACCTAAGAAGTGTCAGAGATTTACAGTAAGCGGGCACTTAAAGTGCATGACATATAAAAAATAATAATTAAATAATAAGATAATAATACTTATTCATATTTATAATATATAAAATACACATACATATATAAATAAAATAAAATATACCTACATTAAATACATACTCAATACATACATATAAATAAACATGTAAGTGATTATGAGAAAATATATTATTTATGACTCGATGTTCGATAGTTGTGCTAGAAAGTGCGACTTAACTTTGGATTTAAAGGTCTTGACGTTAAGACAATCCTGAATGTTCAACGGGAGTTTATTCCAAAGCTAGATTCATATTAATATTATATTCATATTAAATTCATCTAGATATCAAGAAAATAAATACGGAGTCCCTTAGGGAAGTATATTAGGACCTATTCTATTTCTATTATATTCTTATTATTCTATTATTATTATTTATATTATTATTATTCTGAATGACATAACTCATATAACAAATCATAAATTAATATTATTTGCTGATGACATTTCGATAATTGTGACTTCTGATAAAAAATACAATTCAAAACATGACCATGATATTGACCAAAAAATAAAATGTCTGGAATCACACAATTTATAAATTAATCTTGACAAATGTAATTTTATTCAATTCAATAAAACAAATTAAAACAATCTTAATATAGTATTAACCTTAACGTAGACAAAATAAAGGAAGCGACACAAACTTAGTTTATTGGTTTAACTATAGACCCGGATTAAAATTGGAAATAATATGTGGACAATAAATTTGTATTCACTATAAGGAAAGTCAGAAACGTCACAAATTTAAAAACAGCCATCATGACCTATCGTGCTTATATAGAGTCGATCATTCTACGGTATAGTATTATGGGGCAATAGTACGGAAAAAATAGGATATTTGTTGCACAGAAAAAGTGTATTAGGGCAATAAAAATCTGGTATTGCACCTGGCGTATCTTGTCAACCATATTTTAAAAGTCTTGATTTGCTACCGTTACCATCTTCATATATTCAAAATTTAAAATTTTGTGAGAAAATACAGTAATCATTTTAAAATAGCATTTGACGTAAATACTAGACATAAAAGAGACCCCAACAGACTTGTGTATGTGTATAATACCGGTATTTCCAGATCGGCTAAATATAGAAATAGCTGTTTGGCAACTTTTTCAACACACTTGCTCGTAAAGTGAGCCCTAGTACATCACTTTTAGGGCCTTAAACCGAGCTATAACAAACGCGTGCAATAATATACAAAACACTAGTACGTAATAGAATTAACCCTACAAAGTTAAATTAGTACCTTACTGCAAGTTCTATGCGAGTAAACAGAGCATTCCCAATTTGGCCGGGTAACAAAGTTATTTTTTTTAGTAACAACAAAGAGGTTGTATGCTGCTGAAAATTCATATACATTTTGGAATTAATAAATGTGTTAGTCCTTAATTAAGTCAAAAAAATATTTAAATTTATCAAATTATTCATATTTCACGATATTTTGTTATAAAATATTTGCATTTTATCACTTAAAATTATAATTTTGAAGTAGGCACCCCTTTGTTCGCGAAATATTCTTGCGTTGGGCGTGTGAAAAAAATAAAAAAAAACCTGCGCGCCATTTTCCATAATTATTTTGTTTTTGTCGTATTTGTTGCTGTGTGGTAAATAACTTTGTTTTTTCCTCGCAAATGTGTTGAAAAACGTCGTATGAAACTCGTGAGCTCTTGCTTATTGCACACTCGGCTGAGTTACGCCCTCGCCTGCGGCTCGGGCTGCAACCCACAGCCTTGTGTGCAATGAGCAACCTAGGCTAACTTGTCTCATAATGTACTATTATGATGTGCGAGAATGGGGTTGGTAAACTTTTTCGAAGAGAATTGTTTTATATTTTTTTTTGATAGCACAAGTTTGAAGAATTAAGAAAATAATATTATGGTTTTTTTATTTTACGTTGTTAACTAAATATATTTTTTTATATTATTATCGCGATAAAATATCAAACATACGGCTGAACACGAAGTTCCTTTGCATTTACTGATTTAAAAATCTGATTGACAGATTTGACAGACAGTGACAAAGAGTAATCATACTTTTGTTTTTTTTTGTTTTGAGCAACAACATAGAAAGTCTTTGGAGCAAAGGCATAACCTACGCATACAGCCGTAATAGTGATTTATTGTACTATGCTGTAAATTAAAAATTTAAATTTTTATTTAAATTAAAATGAAGCATTATATAATTCCGCAATTTGTTATTCCTGACTCCAAAGCCAAAAGCTACCAGAAAATATATAATTCACAACAGTTTTGGAAAAGTTTACCAACCCCATTGTTTGACCTAAAGACGTATTATTATAAGACAAAACGGCTTGTCACTTATTGGGTGGAAGATTACGAAATGAATGTTAATAAGTAAATACTAAAAAGACATTTGCCTTTTTTAGTATATATATTTTTTCCAAAAAAATTAAGTCTTTAATTAATACACCATCATTTTGCAGTCGTTTTAATCCTCTTATGGGAGTGTTCTACCATTAAAACTTAACACTTTTGCCGAAGAAAAACGAAAAAAATTTGGTCTTCCCATACTTACAAGAAAAAAAAACCTTGTATTTTTATTGGTCGACTGAAAAATCCGTAGCTGTAGGTATGTAATTATTTGAAAGTGAAAGTAAAAGTGAAATAAGCTTTATTAAAATAAACTTAATTGTTAAGTACTTTTGAATCGTCTATATTTTCCTACCACCCGTTCCAGACTTTTTTAGCCGACAAGAAGAACGGGCGCAAGAAACTTATCAGCTGTAACAGCCATAAGTAACGATATTTACAAACTTGAATATATCGTTACCAGAAAACTTTATCAATTATTAAAAATATCAGTTATAAAAAAAATAGTAAAAATATTGCCTAAAATAATTAACATAAAAGCAGAATGAGATAAAAACCTCGTTTAGAATCAAAATATATTTCAGTTTCAGTTTAGAGATAAAATTATAAGTAATTTGGGAAGTCATTAAGAAATCTAATCTAAATTGTCTTAGATTTATGGTGTTCTGGCAGATATATTGGTAGGATAAATTTTGGAAGGTAGAAGTTCCACAAGATAGCTTATTGGAAATTTTATTAAAAAGTTACTGGTTGGAAGTTTGGAAGTTACTGCTGCCTAGCTTGGCTTACCACGTTAATTAAAAAAAATGTAAATAATACTTTATCATTATGATTGACGTATTATTATAATTTAAAAGTACATACCTATATGGAAACTTTAACTACTTACATTGTATTTTGTTACTAAGTATTTTCTGCTACTTAAACTTAGATTACCTACTTACGTGGTACTTACTAAAACTCCTAGGAATAAGAATTTGTTTTATTTCTTAGAATAATGAATTATTTTATTATCATGAGAATGAAGTCTGTACCCTTAACACGAACAGCTATCGAGAAAAAAAACGTGCGTAAAATTACTCGATAGACAATTCTCTATGGAAAATTTCATTTCGCTTATCGGCGATAGATGGCGCTGTACAAATTTCCAATACAAAATTTATCTATCGAATGATTTTAGCGCGTTATTTTTTATCTGAAATCATTGTAATTCGTCGTTGATCGGCATTAAATAGCTTGAGAATTGTTAGTACGGCCACAGAATAGATAATAGTACTAACGTACAGAAGTTACACTCCGCAAAATCGTTTAAATAAATTGCGACTCTTGCTCCGACACAATAAAGTGCAATTCTCCCTTCGCTCCAAAACATGCACTTTGTAGTTGCCTCTCTTTCTATCGCGTAGCTCTTATCTTTTCTGATGTATGAAATCTGTCCTCTCAGAGGACGCCGAGCGCTTCAGACTCGCGCGCGGAGTGACAGAGCCCTGGTACGGCTTTTAGTACGAAAGTCCGACGGTCCCTACGTAAAGTCCCATAATATATGTGACACTTCGGTGATTTTCACTTTTTCATTTAATTTACTTCCCCTGACCTAGCCGTATCGGCTAATAAAACAAAAAAGTGAAAAGTGCAATAATTACCTAGATAATCGATGTATGACAAATCCCATAACTGCATTTCTGCGCCGTAAAACTTCTGTACTGTATGATACGTCGGACAGTTACTGCGCGTGCCGCCTCTCATACCCCCCATGTTAATTCCTAATTTAAATTACTAGCTATTTGCCAAATTTGAACACAATAGCATGTATATTTTCAAAGTTATAGAACAATAAACATTCAAACCGGCTCTCCTGTAAAATATGCGATTTTCACTTATGGGATTATACGTAGGGACTTAGTGTCAGCTACACCCGCCGGGCGACAAAGTGGTAATTAGTTACTGAGCTACAGCTCAATCATGTAACCGTCGCACCTTTGTTATAATATTAGTTTAGTATTTTGTACTGGAGTTCCGTTCTTAAGGGTGCGTTTAACCGGTCCAGCCCGTAATATAAAATGTCAGTAAAATCATCGTGATGTCCAGTGTGACGTTAGATGAAGTTGGTATGATTTAATTTTATAGTCAGTAGTTAAGTCAGGCACTTCATTACTTTCTTCTATAGATACCTTTACTTTTGAAATATAATTAAAATAATTAATCATTGATGATCATCATCATCTTCATACCCTAATCCCAATTTCTTTGGAGTTGGCTCAGTGCGTCCCTCTTTTGCATTCTTTCCTGTCACTCGTCTTTTTTTACTCCCTTCATAATCATATTATTCCGCACACAATCCAAATACAGTTCCTGCGGTATTTCCACCAGAACCAGTTTTGATTAATATTGATATAGAGATATAGATTGGACTTTGGAGAAGTGCATTTAGTACCGATTAGGCTTCTACTTTAATGAAATTCCCGAAGAAAACGACACTTAAATGAAGCCTCCACGGACTGGTGAAAAAGTAGGAAATTGATAAATATCGGGAACAGCTCATGTATTACTCTTAAAATTTAAACTCATTCTCCTTTTTACTCGTAATTTAACCTTAAACTATTTTAGTACATTTTACCTCAGTGCCTTATAAACTTAGAGCAAAAGCTTGAGAAACAGAAGTTTTGACAAATAAGTTATAGTTTTATCAGATTTCAGTTTCAATTTAAGAGAAAATGTCCGCTGGCTTCTATTTAAGAATTCCATTCATAGCGACCTTATCATAAACTTAAACAAAGCCCCGATACCTTTAAGAAAGTGCGGCAGCGCTTTTCATGGCAGCTGTAAGTTTTATGCAACTTGCATATGCATAAAATCTTTATTTCTAGCACGAACGTCTATCAGGGAAAAAAACGCGCGTAAAAGTACTCGTTAGAAGGATTATCTATGTGAAATTTAATTCGCTTTTCGACGGTGGATGGTACTGTACAAATTTCCTATACAAAATTAAACTATCGATTTTTTTACCCGCGTTTTTTTAATAGCTTTTAGTGCTACGGGCACCTCAAAGAAAAATGAAAAAAGTGTAAATGACAAATCTTCAAAAAAAAACTCTGAATTTCTGGAACACAAACATATTCCCAATATTAGAACATTTATGAGACTAGCTTTTGAATTAAATCAATAATTACCGTGCGATTTTTTAGTAAAAACTATTAACATTTTCATGGAGCGATTGTAGCAATTTTGACACAGTACTTATATAAAGTATCTATATTGATTAATAATGAAACTCCTGAGTTTCTTCTAGATTAATATTTAGCGCAAGTTTCAGTAGTTTGGCATTTAGCATTAAACATTCTTCCTATAAATTTTCTGTTTGGTCAATTTTAATAAACCCTTTCTACAAAGTCGAACGGTTTTCCTATACTAATGCTGAATGCTATGTTTTATAAGTGCTACTTTGTGGAACACTGAGCATAAAAATATCTGTAGTCTGATAGTCATGTACATATTATGATAATGCAATAAAAGATAGATTTTATTATTTTCCGAATTTGGAATAACATTTAAGTAATCTACTCAAAACGAATTGGCACTCCAGAAAAAACTAAACAAACCTTTGAATAGTGCGAAGAAAATACGCAAAGAAATATGAATGTAAATTCAATTTCCCAAATGGAGCCTTTGTATTGAAAAAAAAACCAAACAACTCCATATCGACGCACGGACAAATTGAGCTTACATATTGAATAGGGATAATGAGGAAACCGGGACAGTTTCCGAAAACTTCGTATTCTATAACGCAGTTTCGAAAGTTAAGTGAAAAATTTCCCAAGTAGTTGCTCCGAACTCTTCAAGTTACTTAACTGTCTGGGAAATCAGTTTTGCCACTTTTACTACCGCTGATTAGCTGAACATTTTCGCAATCCACAAATTTTACACCACCAAGCAAAATTCTCATTCTCGCGTCTCGTACATTTTGTTTCATATTATATAATCCAGTATATTAGATTCTTGCTTCATTCCAGATCCCGTGAAGTTGCTATAAAATGTAGTGACAATGAAATTGTGCAGTAGCTTGCAGGTGTTACACCGTACCGCTCCAGATATCTCCCAACGTTCAAATTGAATTCTTTTGCTCGTTACTATAACTTCTGTTGCACTAAGAACTTATAAAGATGAACCAAACTTCTCAATGAGTCTGTGAACTTCAAGATTGACTTAAGTTGTCTGTGGGTCGAGATTAGTTTTGGTCATCTTCGCCTTTTCCTGATTGGGTCCGCTGTTGTGATCTTGTTTATCTGAAAGCATATTCCCAGTGAAATTGTGAATGAGACAGTATTCAGTTTCTCAGAGGAAATGAGTTTGATTCGCCTCGAGATTTAATAAGTTTGCTGCCATAGTTGGGTGTATTTGCTACAATATATTAAATTCACTAGATTTTTCTAGAGAAAATTTCTGCTCCGTTAGTAATAGGGGTAAGTTTGTAACTTAGAGCATTAAATATTTGTAAGTTTAACTTGCTTATTTCGAAAACTTAAAAGCTACTTTTGATTTTAGGTCTTATACCTATCTAAATATATAAAACTCAAAGGTGACTGACTGACATAGTGATCTATCAACGCACAACCCAAACCACTGGACGGATCGGGCTGAAATTTGGCATGCAGGTAGATGTTATGACGTAGGCATAGGTAGGTAAGAAAGGATTTTGATCAATTTTACCCCCAAGGGGATAAAATAAGGGATGAAACTTTGTATAAAACTTTGTCAATTTTAAACCGATCGATAAATGTGAAATTTTAGATGTTTGGATGTATAGATATTTGGATGTTTGTTGCTCAATCACGCCTAAACGGCTGAACGGATTTGGCTGAAATTTGGGACACAGATACTTTGAAGCAACATACTTTTTATCCCGGAAAAGTATCAGTTTCCCGCGGAATAACGTCGTGTAGTCCACGCGGGCGATGCCGCGGGCGGAAAGCTAGTTGCTACAATATTATAAATGTGAAAGTCTGTAGGTTTGGATGTTTGGTCCTCAATCACGCAAAAACTACTAAACGGATTTGGTTAAAAATTGGCACACAGATAGCAGATAGCCTAGATTAAAACATAGGTTACTTTTTATCCCGATATTCCCACGGGAACGGGAACTACGCGGGTGAAACCGCCAGCGACCGCTAGTAAACACGGATTGAACTTTTTTAACATCATGAGATTTTGGCACGTTTTTCATTTCTAATTTCTAAGATTAACAATCAGGTGTTCCTTTTTACTGCAATAATAATTTATTTAAGAGGATTGTCAACCACGTGGTCTCCATACAAACGGCGATAACGTTTCCCACCCTCTAAACCTTAACCTACAGCAATGAATTTTTGGTATGTTTTTGAAATGCCTAAAAACTAGGGCTGTACGTTTTGATTTTTAAAATATTCATTGTAGATTTGAAAATATTGGCACTTCTGTGTTTTGTATGAAATCACTAAAATGCAAATATTTCGAAATCTATTATATATATTTATAAAATCAAAACGTACAGCCCTAGTATTTAGGCATTTCAAAAAAATACCAAAAATTACTGTAGGTTAAGGTTTAGAGGGTGGGAAACGTTATCGCCGTTTGTATGGAGACCACGTGGTTGACAATCCTCGTAATAATATTTCTCCTACATTAAAGGCACTATACTAAATTAAACCTTTTCCAAGACATAAATTCGGTAATATTCATTCGTTTCGATTGAGAAAACAAAACGGCAGGCCTTGGCGTCCCGGCTGACATTTCGTCCACCATTCTCCATCATCGCCTAATTTACTGGCGGGTCATGCTACATTTTATTGTAACCATAATTTTTTATTCGAGCACAAACCAGTTAGCCGATTTTCCTGTTTTTGAACACTGCATATTCGTGAGGTGAATCCGCAAGTTACTCATCGTATGTTTTATAAATAAGTGTAATTTTTTTAAACAGCTGTGTAGAAAGCAATATAAATTGAAAGCTAATTTAATGCCATGTAAATATTAGTGCACTCCAAAGAAACTTTGTGGTGCTTTCTATCACTGAAACGATATTTTCCTGTCTGTCGTTTATTTTAATGACGTTTTATTGCTAAAGGTGCTGTATAAAAAATCTTAATTCAATTTTTTTTCCACTCTGACGTCCACATCCAAATTCTCAAAATATGATTCTTAGCTTTGAATACTATTTTAGCCGGGGACATCTTGCTGATGTTGCGGAACATGATTTTTTCAATTTCGGTATGCATAAAATATTAATAGTGAAAGTGAAAGTGAAATAAGCTTTATTCAAATAAACTTAATTATTAAGTACTTTTGAATCGTCTATATTTTTCTACCACCCGTTCCAGACTTTTTTAGCTGACAAGAAGAACGGGCGCAAGAAACTTATCAGCTGTAACAGCCATAAGTAACGATATTTACAAACTTGAATATATCGTTACCAGATAATTACAACAGGGTGACAGGATTATTGGCAACAACATAGACTTATTATATTACTTCAACAAAGTCCTTATATTAGCAAGTTATGTGTTACATCATTTCCACGCATTTTGATCTTTAAGATATTCGTCAACTTTATAATATCCTTTACCCATGAGCGTTTTTTTAACATGGTTTTTAAATTCATGTAAAGGAAGATCAATCACTTGTTGTGGAACTTTATTAATAAAGGCTATGCCTTTCCCCATAAATGAACCTCTCGTTTTTGCAAGCCTAAATCTTGGAACGGCAAGTTTATCTTTATTTCTTGTATTAAACTGGTGAATGTTGCTGTTCTTATCAAATGAATCATAGTGTTTCCTTACATAAACTAAATTTTCATAAATATATTGGCCTGCCAAAGTTAAAATATTGAATACTAAGAATACTAAGTAACTCCATAAAATTTATGGCATAAAGTATTTATATGATACTGCGTAAAAGTCTCGATTTGAATCCGGTGCAGTTAACAACCTCGGCAAAAGTTTAAATTGTTTTTTTTAGAATGTTGATGCATTCGGCAAAAACCTGTTGTTTGCAGTTTGTTGCGCTCAAACTTTTACGGGGGCATAAAAATGCGCCGGTGCGCAGTCGAATGCACCTTTTGTGTATGATGCATTAGAAAAAATCCCTTGTATCCCTTTTGCCTGCGACTATACGACTTAGCCATAAGACGGCGTTTAAATGATCTTCAAATCAAATCAAATCAAATCAAATCATTTATTTGCGTGATTATGGGTGGATTACAATAAATCTCCTTTAGTGTATGAAAGCTATTAACCACTACGGAGAGTTCAAGCTGTTTTTGTGGTTCTACCCATCCGAATTATATGAAACATAACTTATCCTAAAACAACCGAAGTGTGAAAATAATTATGAAAATCCGTTCAGCTGTTTTTGAGTGTTGCGCGTACAAAAAGACAAAAATGAAAACAAAATTGGGCGTTACTTACGTCCCAGTATAGACTTTAGATATTTCAGAAAAAAAAACAGTTGGATTAGGGAATCCAACTGTTTTTTTTTTCTGAAATATCTTCAATATTAATGGCATTTAATGCCATAAGAATCTTTTTTGGGTACGTTCAAGTTTCTTGACATAGGCATCATAGTGTCGACTCCAAACTACACTACAATATTCTAGACTGCTACGTACAAGTGCATTAAATAAGAGAATTTTAACATTGAAGATATTTCAGAAAAAAAAACAGTTGGATTAGGGTACTGGGACGTAAGTAACGCCCAATTTTGTTTTTATTTATTTGTCATACCGCTTCTTTCTAGCAAAAAAACTACCTCACTACGAGGACAGATTTGAAACACTTTAAGTTAAAATCCCTCAAACACCGTAGTGCTATGTTAGACCTTGTTTTCTTGTACAAGCGTGCTGATGGTATACTGGACTGTCCTGACTTACTTTCAAAGACTAATTTGAATGACCCTATCAAGTTAGGTACCTAGAATATCCAGATAGGTATAACTTATTCATAAGGCAGCCATTACACTGTAGGTTTTGCTGTCAGTTTAACCACAGGCACAGCCGTGACTGACGATTAACCATGGTTTTATGACGTTGATTTCTTCTTTCCATCAGTCAGTCAGTCAAACGTAATTCATGACTGATGGAATTTGACTGACGCTTGCATGAGCATGTAATGGCCGCCTAAGTAAGCACTCCAGAAATAGGCCATCTCTCCTTTAAACAGAATGTTTTCCCAATATAATTCATTGTCAAATTTCACTAATGTTAATATTTATCACATGACATGTCTGAGTTTCAATAAGTATTAATTATTTTTTCTATAAATTCTTTATCGCATAAGTTTTAATTTATCATTAATTTTATTTTAATTGTTGTCGTTGTTTCCTGAGCATGCAGTTGTCTTATAATTAAGTTTCCACTAAGTTTTGTACAACTAATTATGTTAAATTTATATCATAATTTAGTGTAAACTTGTAGGTGATCTAATAAATATAAATTTGTTGTAAACTATAGGGATAGCTTACAACAAACTCCCTAGGGAGGGAGCCTCGGATGCATTTCTTTGACTATTTAACACCTTAAACGCCACCATACAAACATATTTTTTACAATTCATGAATGAAACACTAAAAATAAATTAACAAAAATATAAACGTTTGTAGAACATTTCAGATTTCATACACAATATCAAAAATAAACGAAAATTTCCTTTGGGGAAAAAAGAAAATTAAAAGTTAATATTTGATTGAATCAGGCGTCACTTGGCGGAAGTCCCAAACCATTTTGAAAAAAGAAATATATGTAGCTTACTTCCGCAAACAAAATATGCAAGATGCACCGCCCGCCCGCCCGCAAAAATATGCAGCACACCACAAAATATAAGTGCACAATACCTGCATTTAGCAAGACAGCAACACACCTTGCACCTTCACCAATTAGGCTACTCTACACGTGTTTCGCCCCAACCCGGAGCATCCTCAATTAATTATCTCTTTTTAATTCGAGAAATATTTATCCTTAATAAATTATTTAATAAACTCTGATTCGGTGTTGGTTTACGCACGATCTAACTCCTGAGGATGCTCCGGGTTGGGGCGAAACACGTGTAGAGTAGCCTAATTGGTGAAGGTGCAAGGTGTGTTGCTGTCTTGCTAAATGCAGGTATTGTGCACTTATATTTTGTGGTGTGCTGCATATTTTTGCGGGCGGGCGGGCGGTGCATCTTGCATATTTTGTTTGCGGAAGTAAGCTACATATATTTCTTTTTTCAAAAAAATTAAAAGTTAATTTTAAAATTGAGGTCACCGGTGACCTACGCGGCGTCTAAGGTGTTAAATAAGAATTCTAAAGCTAAACCAAAGACTTTTTGGTGAAATAACCTAAATAACAACGTAACGATTTTGGCTTTATCGTTCAGAATTACCGTGATTGGGCCCCTGATAATGGTAAGTCTATAAAATCTTTGAAGTAATCAGTTCCTAGGAAAAATACAATTTTATAGGTAATGCCAATATGAACATGATAGAATAAACAAATTAAAGTTTGTTCTGCCCCTTATTTTTTCTATTTGGTTAGGCATAATATGTACAATTCATTCAGTTTTTGTTTGACTTCAACTTGTTAAGGGAGCAGTCTATTTTAGATTCTACGTAATTGTGATTTTAGGATTATTTCGAAGAAATTTCTCTGTAATTTAGTAAGAAAATACGCACGAGGAAACAGGGGCTCTACCGGCTAACTTTTCGAACTTCGGTGGGTCTACCGGGCTTCAACTTAAAACAGATATATATCGATGAGGAATTTCGTATTGTACTACTTATTTGCCAAAGTTATTTGGATGGAAGACATCGATGTTCGTGTGACATCATGATTTTGGTCTGATTGGGGCTCGATTTATCTGTTTTAATTTGAAGCTGGGTAGACTTGCCGAAGTTCGATATAACTATCATATTAGCCCCGCTATCATAACCACCAATACGCGAAAAGATAATTAAAGCGATTTATCGCTTTACAGTCAGTTGCAAGAACGATCTTTAAAGTTAATGCGTCATTAAAGGTATCACCGTCCTTTACTTCTTTTGAAAGAAGAAAAAGATGGCGATACATTTAATGAAGCATTAACTTTAAAGATCGTTCTTGCAACTGACTGTTAGACTGTCAAAAAAAGACTATGAGGGGTTTTCAAAGTGACATTTAAAAAATTAAAATAGTAACTATTTGATTCACTAGATGGTGTTGATACTCTTCGAAGCTTAGTAAAAAATCACATTGTCACCTATTTTTATCAACGCCATCTATCGAGCCTACAGTTTTTGTCATTGTGAAAAGCCCTCATTGATTTTTACCGACTTCAAAAGGAGGGAGGTACTCAATTCGACCCGTTTTTTTTATATTTTTTTTTGTTTTTTGTATGTACACCGATTACTCGAATACGGCTGAACCGATTGAAATGATTCAAACTTTATAACATCAGGTATGTTTTCAAGCTGGTCCCATTTTAAAGTTGAGAGTCGATATATTGATATTTTATATCATGCGATATAATCCGTGTTTCGGTGGTCACGCCCACGCTACCGTGCCTAAAGAAGTAAGTAATAAAATTATCTGCAAATTCTAACTATATGTATACTAACATAGTCTATAAGTTATATTGTTACTAACAAACTATGGATCTTTGGTCTGTTTTTTTTTTTTTTTAGTTTTTAAATTCTTGGGAGCACTGTGTTTGTGGATAGGTATTGTGTACTAATTTCTTTCTTTTACACCCTTTCCGGTCGACTGTTAGAGAATGCCTTAAGGTCTCGTTAGCATAATTGGTTAGTGCATTGGGCCGGAATCCTAAGGGTGCGAGTTCGAGTCCCGTCTGAACTGCTACGGGTGAGTCGATTTTTTCTAATATTTTTTCAGTTATATTAAGTAACTTATTTTCTTATGCAATAAAGTTTAAATAAATAAATAATATAATTAAAGACGACTTATGTTTTTTAATTCTGTTACTTGTAAAGTAAGTTTGTCATCATCATCATATCAGCCGCACGACACCCACTGCTGGGTTTAGGCCTCAACCAAGGATCTCCACGACGATCGGTCCTGCGCTGCCCGCATCCAGCGGCGCACCGCGACCTTCACCAGATCGTCGGTCCACCTTGTCGGGGGTACCTATGCATGCCTGCCCACGGATCGTCGTCCGGTGCGCATAAGTGCGTAAAAGTATATACCCAGATATTAATAAACAACCTTTCATTGGTTTCAATTTACCGAATGTTGCATGTAAATACTATGTTAGTTACCGTAGTCAAGACAAGAGATATATTTAGTTTTAAGGCGAGGCCAGTTCACGAAATTTACTCTTTCACTATGTCTTTAGAATAAGGTTGAATATTGCATAGCTTTAATTGACGCTTCGCCAGAAAATTGACGAATTTTAGTACATTTTTATTGATTTCTGAAATACTGGATCATTTATTAAAAATGTACTCGGTTATTGTGTTATATCGATATAAAAGCTATCCTTTTTGCATAAAAAATCATATCACTGTCGTTGAAAATTACGAAATCTGACGATTTGAATTTTATTTTTAAAAGTTTTTATGGTGTTATTCAGGATTTTTTTACAGAGTTACCATGCCATTTTTCATTATTCTGTTCGGTTACTTTGCTTCTTTGTTTCTTTTTCATTCTACAGTAATTTTTGTGAAGTAAAATTTTACATCAGTTCTTCACATTGGGAGTTCAAAAATCAGACTTTTCATCAGATCGTGAACTGGCCTCGCCTAAGATAAACATTATACCAGTTGTATTTTACAATATTCATCCTAAAAATCACCAGTAAAAGAAGACTGATATCAATTTTGTTTCTCAGCAACATTTTTATGTTTATTCCGTGTGATTTTCCCACTTGCGTGAATAGCATACAACCAGCCATTATGATAAATCATAAGCTGTCAGCCGACGCCACCATGTGACAATATATCAAGACAGTCTTTTTTATTTCAGGAAACAGTCGGGATCTATTTGAGAAACGCCCAGCAAATAAGTGAGTACTTTTGAGAAACACCGAGGTTACTACGAAAGAAGAATCACTATAATCGAGGGATTTTCGTAGTTCGGTTTATTTATTATTCGAACGAACGTCGTCCGATTACAGTCTGGTTTTTATAGTAGGGTCTTTAATTTTTTTTTGTTTTGAGTCAGAAGGAAAAAATAACTCATTGATATATTTTTTCTCGACTGTAATTTAAAGTATAGATTGAGATCAGTGTAGATATTTCCAGCAGGTAAACACTCATTGGGAATTTTTTATCGTGCTTTTGAGCACGAATGTGATTTTTTAATAAGCGGTTTTCAAAAGGCAGTTTAAAAAAAAGTAGTGCCTAAAAGACGGCTAGATGTGGTTGTTCAATTAAGTACGTAACTTTTTAAGAAAAAAGCAAAGGATGAAAGGAGTATATGCCAATTTTTGACGTTGTTATGGCAATCTACTCCTCTTCAGGGAGTAATTTTTGCCAGTGTCAAGTGTTGAATAATTAAGTGGTATACTTAGCTGCTAGGAAAAATAAAAAAAATACCTAGTTGAATAGCGCCATCTATCAACATAAAAATAAACTAAAATTCTCAGCTGTCAGAAAACCGCTCATTGTACAATTTTCTTTTCAGGAGGTGGAATTACACCTATTACTGCTGTACTGAACATTGTTGTAAGAAGAAATAAAGAAAAAAATAACATGAACATGGAATAAGTTACTAGGTAAAAGTTTAAGCCTTTTTGAGGCAAACATAAGCATAGTCGCCTCACAAAGTATATACCGTATAATATAAATTCGTGTAAGTTCCGAGACGATGATGTATCGCCTGTTTAAGGAGTTTCGCAACCTTTGAGGAGTATCTTGGGAGCTATAAATCAAGTATATAACAATAACAGTACGAAAATATGTGCCCCTCGTATACAAGTAGACTCGGAGTGAAACAGCCTTATTTTGTGTTGAATTCTGTATTTATGGAGTCGTTATTCATTTGGATTTTATTAAATTCACGCTGCTACGCTAAAATTGTTCGGAATAGCTGCTGTAATGGCAGATGTGACATACATTTTTATAAAGATTATTTCTCCTCGTAAGACGGTAGCGTTTAAAAAACCGTAAAATAATTATCTTAAAAGAAATATCCTTCCTTAAAGTAATATCCAATTAGTTATTCACGATATCAGCAAATGATTCGTTACTTGGAATGAGGATTTTAAGATAATCTGTTCTTTGAAAAACATTATTAATGAAATTCAAGAGATTCTACTTCCCGAGGTAATTTTAATTTGATTAGCCTCGAATTATGAACTTCCTACCAAGACGCTTCTTTATCGAATTTATAGAACGACCTGTCATTTTTATTCAAGTAATGATTATACCTTTTCATTAGATTTATAAAATGTGTACCTGTATATTCATAAAATATTTTTGGTCACCCATCCAATGACCGACCCTAGCTGAAGTTGCTTAACCAACACAATCGCAGGTCGACTACGCTATGCCACTACGCCATCAAGCGCCTTTACAAGAACTGGCATTCATCATCATCATCATATCAGCCGCACGACACCCACTGCTGGGTATAGGCCTCCCCTAAGGATCTCCACGACGATCGGTCCTGCGCTGCCCGCATCCAGCTGGCATTGTTTCTCGTTAATTACTAGAACATACACGCGTAATCACAATATTATGCAGATTCAGTACAGTTCTTACTTTTGTGGGAAACCAGTGCCTGTATTATGATGAGTTTGTACAGTTTTGCACGTTTACCATACTCGATAGAGATTGCAGTAAGCAATATTGTATGCAATTTTATTGTAGTTACCACCAGAGGTGCTCCTCTGGCGGTAACTAAGTACAATAAAGTAAAAGTTGTCATACAAAATGTCGGTATAGTCGCTATCGAGTAAATAGTATACTCATATGTTATACGCCTACTGCCCCTCAATTCTCTAAAAACATCAAACGTCATTTTTGTATAGAATAAAAAAAATGTTTAAAAACAAAAATACCGACTTCAAAAAACCTGCCTCGAAAAAGCAAGAAATAATATACAAATCATTAGATACGCACTATCATTGTTATAATAAAACACGTCTATTGAAGTCGGGTGGGGCTTTTAGAATAAAAAAAAAGGAAGATGTACTCCAGCCCCACCCGACTTTAATAGACGTGTTATATTATAACAATGATAGTGCGTATCTAATGATTTGTATATTATTTCTTGCTTTTTAGAGGCAGGTTTTTTGAAGTCAGTTTTTTTGTTTTTTTAAACTATTTTTTTATTTTTTTTATTTTTAGTGTAAGTACCTTCTGTATTAGGTAGTGTAGGTATATTATTTAGGTAGAAAAATCGGCTCAGCCAAACGTGAGATAATCGCGGAGAAACATACATACATACAAACTGAATACCTCCTTTTTTTGAAGTCGGTTAAAAGACTACACAAAGGTTGGGAAAGCCCAACAAAAAGAATCATCTAATTCGGTTAATAAATAACAAAATCGTCAAGGTAGTTGATTTAATATCATAGTATTTTCAGGATTACTTGTAAACTACTGAATCGATTTGAAAAAAAATGGGACCATCTCGCAAGAAAACTCAATCGAACAAAAAAAGAATCATTAAAATCGGTCCATAAATGTCGAAGATACGCGCGAACAACGATATAAAAAAACATACAATCGAATTGAGAACCTCCTCCTTTTGGTGAAGTCGGTTAAAAATAGTTCCGACCATGCATCGGCGAGCTCGTCACACAGCAACAAATATGACAAAAACAAAATATGATAATTATGGGAAAAGGCGCGCATGTTTTTTTTTGTTTTTTTTTCACACGCCCAACGCAAGAATATTTTGCGAACAAAGGGGTGAGGAGCATACAGCCTACTTACTAATACTTCAAAATTATAATTTTAAGTGAGAAAATGCAAATATTTTAATATTTTTTAACAAAATATTGTGAATTATGAATAATTTGATAATAATATTATATTTATTTGACTTAATTAAGGACTTACACATTTATTTATTCCAAAAATGTATATGAATTTTCAGCAGCATAAAACCTTTTGTTGTAAAAAAAAATATAACTGTATTACCCGGCTAAATTGGGAATGCTCTGTTTACTCGCATAGAACTTGCAGTAAAGTACTAATTTAACTTTGTAGGGTTATTTCTATTACGAACTAGTGTTTTATATATTATATTATACAGAACAATTCCTTCTTCTACTAAATTATAACACTAAATCAGTTTATGAAAGTAAATTGCTCTGAAGAGCTTTCTTTTTGTTTATTCATCTCAAAACAGTGTGTTACGGTAACGACGGCCATAATTTATAGATTCATCCAGTTTAACTCGGTGGAAAATGACAGATGGCAGTAACTTCGCAACTTGAAAGCAAAAAAAATGGGAAATGTTTTTTTCATTTGCAATAATACTTCAACTTCTTTGGAATGTAAATAATAGCTGAGGAAGTCTATGTCTCGCTGAAAGATAATAACAATAGATCTTGTAGCTTAGTATTTAGTTGGATTATTTTTTTCAGGTTTAGCTTTAGAAAAAATGTTTTGTTCTGCTATGTTCTAACAGGTGACATCATGTCCTGTTTGTTCACTTTGTACCTACAAAATAATATTTTGGTAGGAAACTTTTTGATTGAGAACTATATTTTTTTTTATTTATTTATTTTATTTTAAGATTTTTAAAGTATTCCTAACCCTAATCTTTATTTGAATTTCTAATATTTGTTACTTTTTGTTATTACTAAAAACAAGGTTGGTTTAGTTAATCTAATAATAAAATAACTGTGAACGCGAAAACAAATCGTATATTAGTGTTTAATTTTATCATAACAATTAACACAAAAATCATAATCATTTACAAATTAGGTCAAAGGCTTTTAATAAATGAAGGCAATCAAATGGGAGTTATGAAATAAATTGCAGTAATTACCACGTGTTATATAACGAGTTGTTTGTTTCCAATTGACCCATAATTAGGGCCAGTCTGGTGTACACAATTATGACACTTTGATTATAGGGTTAGGTTTCGGTCATTCCTTTTATCTTTAGTAAGAAATTGGGCGTTAGTTTATTTAGTAGGCATCTGTTATTAATTCCAAAGGGGAGTACCGACATCGAGAACATATTTGCCTGTTATATTGAAAAGTTTAGTTCCGAGCGTTACATTTTGTTACGGAGTAATAGGGATGTTGACTAATGAATAAAATAACGAAATACTAATAAAAATCGTAATCATATTAAACTTTTAGAGTAGCTTGTATACCTCTTGGTTTTATATATTGCATATTATTTGTTTTATGACCCTTCAAAGTTGGGTGGACAAGTCCATTTAAAAAGTATAAAATTTATTAAAATAAATAATACCTTTAATTATTCCGTAAAATGTATAGCAAATTTGTCTAACGTCATAACGTGCAAGCCATTAGTATGGAGCGTTTTTGATCGAGTCCATTTGTGTGCATTTCACACTGTGATATCTCGGGCAGTTTTCATGCTAGCGAATTAATTCTTTTACCAATGTTTCTTTTTTTGAGAGGTAATTTATGTAACATAAAATAAAAAAAATAGTCAACATCCCTATTGTGTGATGAAATGGACATGGAGAGGGAGCGGAGAGCTATAGCGACCAGGAGTAATATGCTGGCTAGGTTTGCACGATGTAGTATTAGTAACGTAGATAACTCTTTTCAAATATGTCTTCTGTCAATCCTTCTACTCGTTCTCCCTCTGGGTCAGCTATACTCAAAGAACGCTAAAAGCATTAAAAGTGCAATACAATAATGCATTTAGGATACTGTTGGGGCTGTCCCATTCTGTGAGGCGCGCACGGGACGGATTTGACGCGAAAAAGACTGTTTCACTTCTAGCAAGAACGAGGAGCAGTACCAACAGTATCCTTGGATTAATAGCCCTAAAATGACTGCCCTATAATCAGGCAGCTCGTGAAGAACCTGTGGCTAGATTTCTAAGAAAATTTTGTCATTTTTTTTATTTTCTTTATAATATGGACCAATAGCTTAGATAAAGCATTCATTGGTTGAATGCTCTAAGACCAATAGTGTTGTCCGAAATAAAGTTTTGTTATTATTACTATTATAATTATATCGGTGAGTTAGTAGAACCGAGCATTTTGTGGGATTCACACGAGTCGATTTTCCAGGCAACCAGGAGCCTGTTTCTCGAAAGCTACAAGCCTTGTAATACAAGTGTGTAACCATAGAAACGCTTGTAGAACAATAAAATTACAAGCGTAGCGTTTCACGAAACTGTAGTTTACACATATGTAGAATAAAATCTTACACAAGTGATCAACCTTACAAGTAAATATTTACACGTGTAACGGTAATTACGTTTCTCAAAAAATTATGTTTACACTTGTAACTTGTGACTTTCAGAAATTTAGCTAGCAGTGTCGGGGGACTCTTAATTTTTACGTACCGCTAATTATATGTATATACTGGTACTGAAATGAAACTAGAGGGTCAAAATCTTATACCTTCATTGTTCAAACATTGTACATGTTGAAACTATAAATTATTGTCCATTACATATAATAAAAAGGGAAATAATTAAATGGTGCCTGTATCACACTCGTGATGTTTTATGTTAAATTAAATTTGAAACAAAATATAATACGTCTATGGTTTGAAATCGTATTCAACGATTTCAATCATGTGAAAAGTGTCTCTGAAAAGTTCTCATATTGGTCATGTTTTCAGAGAGATCATCCAATCGAACTTGTAAAATGGCATTTTATTATAGTAAATTTTACAAGGCTTGTAATGTTTTTGTGAAACACATTTTCCATGCACTTGTATTTTTACTCTTGTGAATTACCAGAATCACAAGTTGGCGGCCATTTTAGTGCTTTGATAGTTGTCAATTTGCTGTCTTTTAGAGACTGTCAGCGACATTGACAGACATTTATAAAATATTTATCTTATCAGCCAGTACATTTATGTCATTATTACAATCTTAAATCAACTATTTTGTTAAATTTTGTTCTGTGCTTGTTATTTTCAATATTTTCCTTCGTGAAACAGAATTTACAAGTCCTTGTGACATATTGAGGCTTGTAAACTTGTGAACTTGTAACTTTCGAGAAACAGGCCCATCGACCATCGCTTGTAAAATCTAATCGCTTACTTACTTGAATAAAGTCGCGATTCCAATTTACAAGCGATCAAAAAAAAGTTGTCTAAAGTCGACAGCAAGTCGCCTGGAAAATCAACCCGTGTAAATGCCACATTTTGTAAGTGACACTGAGAGAAAGCACCTGAGAAGGCCATTCTAGATGGTCTAATGACCATCTTGGATTGTTACAGTACCTACAGGCGAATGCTCATCAATCAATGAGGCAGTATTGCAACATAATGCTCATCATCGAAACTTAAATTATAGGCCAGTCATTAAGTATTGACACAAAAACAAAAAACCGACTTCAAAAAACCTACCTCTAAAAAGCAAGAAATAATATTCGTAATAATAAAAATACGTCTATTGAAGTCGGGTGGGGCTGGAGTACAAATTCCTTTTTTTTATTCTAAAAGCCCCACCCGACTTCAATAGACGTATTTTTATTATTACGAATATTATTTCTTGCTTTTTAGAGGTAGGTTTTTTGAAGTCGGTTTTTTGTTTTTTTTTTAAACAATTTTTTATTTTTTTATTTTTAGTGTAGGTACCTTGTAGGTAAGGTATATTATATATGTAGAAAAATCGGCTCAGCCAAACGTAAGATAATCGCGGAGAAACATACTTAAATACGGGTCAAACTGAGAACCTCCTTTTTTAAGTCGGTTAAAAAACTACACTTAAGATATCCCTCTTCCAAACAAAAAAAATATTATCTTATTCAGTTCATAAACAAAAAAGTAATACGACCAATCATCGAGGTAATTCACACAAAATCATACTATTTTCGTGCTTTTTTCAAAATTACTTGAAAAGTAATAAACCCATTTCGAAATTTTAAAAAATGGGACCAACTTGGGAGTGTACCTAATGTAATAACGTTTGAATCATTTCAATCGGTCCAGCCGTCTTTGAGTAATCGGTGGACATACACAAAAAAAAAAAAAACAAATATACAGACGAACATAGAACCTCCTCCTTTTTTGGAAGTCGGTTAAAAAAGGCAAACATCGCAAACGCGCGTTTTACGTCTTTTTAGGGTTCCGTACCCAAAGGGTAAAAACGGGACCCTATTACTAAGACTCCGCTATCCGTCTGTCCATTTGTCTGTCTGTCTGTCTGTCACCAGGCTGTATCTCATGAACCGTGATAGCTAGACAGTTGAAATTTTCACAGATGATGTATTTCTGTTGCCGCTATAACATGCAAATAGCAAATACTAAAAACAGAATAAAATAAATATTAAAGGATGGATCCCATACAACAATCGTTATATTTTTGCCGTTTTATGCTCAATTTTAATAACGACAACAGGTAGACAGTTGAAATTTTCATAGATGTTGTATTTCTGTAGCCGCTATAACAACAAATACTAAAAACAGAAAAAAATAATTATTTAAGGGGGCTCCCACACAAAAAACGTGATTTTTTTGGTACGGAACCCTTCCTGCGAGAGTCCGACTCGCACTTGGCCGGTTTTTTATATATTGTTAGGTCCCCTCAGAGTAGTTTATAGCAAAAATTGCCACCCTGAAAACCTTGTACTGCTACCAAGGTGCTCGGAAAACTGACCCTTGTTTCAGTTTTTTTTTAAAGTAGGTACCTACCTTAAGGAAGCATTTTTCATGTATATTTGTGCGACAAACTAAATTTACCAAAATTTAAGCCCAACGTGCATTAGTTGCGGAGATAGAGCTAGTCAAAGATGGGTTTTTTTCCAAAAAGTTAAAAATTATACGTAGGCTTTTATCATGGCTTTTCTCTAGGACCATTATAGTTTCTTGACAAACAACCATACCGACAATTTTACATTTGGTATAGACTACTCTCAGAGGACCTAACAACATATAAAAAATCGTAGATACATGCGCGATTGCAATGTTTGATATTGATTGATAATGACTGCCTATTATAACATTACAGATGAATGCTCCCGTCACGAGCGGGGGAGTAATAAATATTTATTTTAAATTATAAATACACAGGCAAAAGCGATAGCTCTGAATAAGTACCTACAGCACATAACAAGCTGTTTCCTTTTGAGCTATACATTTAATATTTTCATTAATTTAGTTTTAAAGATCTATATAGTCTTATAATTTTGTGTGTAACCTATGATATACACAAAATTATAAGTCGTTTGCCATACGGTAGAGTAGAAAAGCACAAAATAAAAATGTCATGAAATTAGCTCACTAATTGGAATGATAAATATTATATGGAATGATTATATTCTGTATTTAGTAGTAGTAAATATAAATATATTTTATATTATGTTAATAGATGATATTATTAAGATAGACTTATGTTCAAAAGAAAGCAATCACAGCGAGGAGATTTCTCGCTTTGATATAAAAGAACCTACTAATAATATATTTGTATGATAATCTTATTAGATTCTTTGTGAGAATAAATTATTACATATTCATCAGCTAATTAGTTGATGGAATATTTGAGCTTTGAGCTTATCCTTATTGGCGCATTAATGAACCTAGTTATGAACAGGTGGCCTATTACGAAAATAACGTACGCAATTACGTAACGCAGTCACTTGGTCACGATAATCGTCCGCAGTTCGTCGGTTGTGGCTATTAAACACAATTTCAACGAATGATGTCGGATACGCTAGAGAAAAATCACTTTGCAATATCACATACGCAAGTGCTTTGTAATAGGAAACAGGACGCAGCTGCGTGTATCGCATTAAACTTTTCGTAATAGACCCCCAGTACCTATGTGTATTATTTTATTTGGTACTAGCGACCGCCCGCGAAAAGTCTGCGTGGAAAGTTATTTTTCTTTCCCTCGGGAACAATACTTTTTCGTATTCTAGGTACCCTATGTCCTTCTCTGTGCCCCTGACAACTTGTATGCAAAATTTCATAATGATCGGTCTAGTAGTTAAGACGTGAAGGAGTAACAAACAAACAAACAAACGGACTTTCATATTTATAATATTAGTAAGGATTAGTAATGATGCGTCATGATTGGCGCAGCTGCTTAGTGTGATTGCGTCGATTACGGTTTAGCAACTTTCAGTGGGGTCAGTCATTGGATGGGTGACCAAAAAGTCATTATATCCAGCTCTCCCATGGTGCGGAAGGCACGCTAAGGGCTCAATATACATATAATATAGCCCTAAAATTGGCGCCTTCGTCTTAATTAAATTTATTGCTCGCTAGTAACTATAATGTACCTAATAATCGAAAATTCACATAAACAGATTAAATCTTTAGTTTATTTACAAACAGGTAAGGTAAGGTGGGTAGGCCCCCGACAAGGTGGACCGACGATCTGGTGAATGTCGCGGGAAGCCGCTGGATGCGGGCAGCGCAGGACCGATCGTCGTGGAGATCCTTAGGGTAGGCCTATACCCAGCAGTGGGTGTCGTGCGGCTGATATGATGATGATGATGATGATGAAGGTTCTTTAGTTTATTAATAAATTAATTTGGTTATTTTTCAGCTATAAAACGATTTTTAAAGTAAAAACCCTTTGTTTTGACGGTTTTTGTGGAACAAGCGTAATTGGATTAAGTTTACCGGCTAGTGTTGCTTGCGCAACAATAATGGTTGTTAGCAAAGGGACGTGTCAACGTGACATAGAAGTACAATAATGTCAACACAAATATAAAGTGTCAACGTTGAGCAAATACACTTAGAATGTACTGTTATTTTTATATTCACATTACAGCGAGGGTCAGATGGAATTATTAGACAGATATAAATAAATTAAAACTTACGCCTAGTGTTATCACTACTTGTGACAATGTACCACAGTAAAACTACGATTTTTCTCACTACATAATAATATTACAAAATAGAAAATAGTACTAGCGTACAAAAGTTGCACTCCGCAAAATCGTTTAAATAAATTGCGACTCTTGCTCCGCCACAATAAGGTGCAATTCAGGTCGCACAGCGCTCCCTTCGCTCTAAAACATTCACTTAGTAGTTGCCTCTCTTTCTATCGCGTAGGTCTTATCTTTTCTGATGTATGAAATTTGTCCTCTCAGAGGACGCCGAGCGCTTCAGACTCCCAGGCCCTGATAATATGCAGTAAAATATATCTTCGATAAATGCTTCGTCCTAAGTCCTTAAACAGGCTGATTTTGTATTCACCATCTAAATTGTAAGGATGTGTTCAGTCTGAAGTCTGAGTCTATGAAACTGAAAAACTTCTTTAAGGCAACCATTACGCTCATGAAAGCGTCATGCAATTCCATCAGTCATTATTTACGTTTACTGTGACTGACAAATAACCTACCGTGTAATGTAGTTACTGATGGTTGCATGAAGTTGATTTGTTCTTTCCATCAGTCACCAACAGTCAAACGTAATTCATGTTTGATGGAATTGCATGACGCTTGCATGAGCGTGTAATGGGTGCATAGACCATACAACAAGTACTTAATGGATGCATAAGGAACATACGGCTAAATATGAAAAAAAATCGACTCTAAAGATATTACTTTTTGAACAGAAATCAATGAAAAATTACAACTACAACAAAGTGCTAGTCTGTATAAATATTTTTAGACGTGACTGTACATAAAAATATAATTCAATACCTATTGACGTTATTTCCAAAAGTTAACTATACCATCATCTATTCCGACCTTTCACAAAAATGTATTGTGAAAATAAAATATTCTAACGAAATTAGTTTTTCCGAACGGGCTCGGCTTATACTAACATAGAAGCACGCGCTATAGACCGAGCTCCCACTGCATGAAACCTTACCTCACAAGGTGGAACAGCAGACATGTGTTACAGCAATCTTCCACCTCATGATGTAATTTTCGGTCAAAATATCGATACGAAAACGAAAAAATATATATGTTCTTCCAGGATATGCGATGGCAACCCACTAAAATCCAGTGTTCCTAAGTAATATCTATTGCTGTAACACATGTCTGCTGTTCCACCTTGTGAGGTAAGGTTTCATGCAGTGGGAGCTCGGTCTACTAGGCTAAACTGTATTTTCGCAGTGGTGCACACGGCCAGTCTGAGGCAAAACATACGGGCTGTCACATCAATTACTTACACCTTCAACAGCCTTTGGTGTTTAACCGAACTAAATTTAATATGCGAAATGCCGAGGAAATTAAACACCTATTTATCACGTGCTAGCGAGATAATTTGGACAATAAGACGTGGTTTGGCTGTAAGAAAGCTTTATAAATGTACTACACTATTTTATTGTAAATTACTCTTTGCCTAAAATGGGTTATGCACATTTTTCCTTCTTCGAAATCGGTAATTTAATTGGGATTTAGTGCACTGAAAGATAGTGGTATTGTTTGTAGTTGCTAATTAATACTCATCTCGAGTATCAAACAAGTTCGATAACTTTGAACGACAAAATCTGAAAACAAAAACCACATGACCACTAGGTACGAGGTAAGGTACATAACCAAAACAAAATCGTTACCATTTCTATATTTATTTCCGTGGTATATTTTTAAAATAAACTAAACTCGCAGGCGTTTCCTCCAATCCTATTTTATTACAATTTCACAATTAAAGTTGACTGTTAACTACAGCACGGTCAGGATGAAGACTGATTAGAGAAACGCATTGAGTTCTGAGGCCTTTCACGATTCTGCATGAATGAATAACAACACAACTCGCAATATGCAATAATCTCCATTTTCCAATATTATAACCTCCATCTTTCTACCCTGCGCTCACAGAAAAGCTGTACGAGGGAGACGACCCAACCACAGACCACCACAGACCACACTCCAACGTTATGTCAAAACTGACGTAACGCTTGCTTGACATTTCTCCAAACAGCCAGCCAACCATTACCATAAACAAAGGAGTTTTAAAACATAAGGTTTAGTCGTATTCAGCTGCATCGATTCTGTTCCGATTAATCAGCAGCAATACGCTCTCGCTCCGACATAATATTATATAACCAAAATCACGTTTTAAGAGTGTGTTTTTTAGTTCAAAGTTAGCGTAATTGTACCACTGTTTTGCTATTAACAGAAATATACTTTTAGTGCTGTGACTATATAAAATTCTATAATTTTTCGGTTTGGTAAAGTAAACCTAACCTAACTATACACGAAAAGAAATTATTAAATGAACACCTTCACATCCTCGCCGGGTTAAATTAGTTCCCTGTAATTTGACCATTTGCCATGACGCTCCGTGGGTAGGCCCCGCCAGCGTGGACCGATGATCTGGTGAAGATCGCGGGAAGCTGCTGGATGCGGGCAGCGCAGGACCGATCGTCGTGCAGATCCTTGGGGGAGGCCTATGCACAGCAGTGGGTGTCGTGCGGCTGATATGATGAACATAACTAAAAACGAAAAGAAAAGTTTGAATTAACACCTTCACATCCTCGCCTGGCTAAATTGTTCTTGCCTGTAATTTGAGCATTTGCCATGACATATGTATGACATCAGCAAAATACGTAAAACTTGATAGCATCCGAA
The DNA here is from genome assembly GCA_950108535.1 of Agriphila straminella. Classification (NCBI taxonomy): domain Eukaryota; kingdom Metazoa; phylum Arthropoda; class Insecta; order Lepidoptera; family Crambidae; genus Agriphila; species Agriphila straminella. The sequence continues at coordinate 1,899,697 of OX467306.1, read as the reverse complement.
CAGATTCAATATCTAAAGTATTTTTACCACCTAAAGTCGTACGTTGCTCGTCAGGAAATCATATTCTGATGTATTACCGAATTGACGCCTCAAAGAAATCGCGTGATATATTACGAAGGAATCGTACTCGTATATTTCTCCTTTTTATTTTTTCATTTTTATGACACTGAGCTTTCTGCTGACTCTATTTTTAGAATACAACCTGATCATACAACTTGAGATTCGTGGGCTGAGATTATTTTTATTTAACGTAGGATTATTTCCCGTAGATGCCTGAGACTAGGCGTTGTAAAACAGAAAATATAAGTATATCATAACATTACACTAATTCCAAAATTTCGGTTTCAAATTTTTGGTATCCATCGTTCGAAACTTGATTGTACCTATATAGTAGTAGGTATATGCGTATATTCGTTATAGAAAAATATGTCACTGTCTTTTGTTTTCACTATTGTAGTGTTTGCTATTGAATATAATTTTCGTAAAACCGTACATATACATACAAAAATCAACTTGTCTTACTTTAAAAGCGATCTTCTTTTGAAATGACGACAAAATTATATCTTCATTTTGCATTATTATTTAAGAAATAAATCTCTCATCTGCATTTCTTATTTATGTTAAACAAAGACTTTAGCACTATTTTAAGTTTCCACAAAGTCGTTAAGCCCATGAATATTGAAAATATTTAACCAAGTTTCTTCAATTTATTTCCATAAAGCAGTGATTTATTAAACCCTCTTTTCAAAGGGTGATTTAATAAATTTTCGTGTATAGAGAACTAATGTAGTTCATAAAATTGCATTTTAATTGTTATATAAATTGCTAACTATAATAAAAAAAACATACTAATAGTGCTTTACGGTGATATCAACTAGGTATTTGAATATATTAACATTATACATCAACTTGTTTAACATAAATAAGACCTGGACGAGCTCGGTAGCGCAGTGGTTAAGCGCCTGGCCCAGCGATTGCGGAAGTTAAGCAACGTTCGCAAGGGTCGGTCATGGGATGGGTGACCAAAAATGTATTATCTCGAGTTCCTCCGTGCTACGGAAGGCACGGTAAGCCATTAGTCCCGGCTGCATTTGCAGTCGTTAACATCCACCAATCCGCATTGGGCCTGCGTGGTGGGTTATGGCCCATCCTCCTTACCACCCATAAGGAAGGCCTGTGCCCCAGGAGTGGGGACATCAAAAATGGCTGATGGACAAAGCAGCAATGTAACTGCGATTTCTGTCAGAGTTGATTGCAACAAAGTTACATAATCAGGGGGGTAATTATGTAACTTTGTTGGAATCAACTCTGACAGAAATCGCAGTTACATTGCTGCTTTAGTAAGGACCAATATGAGAACTATCTTACTTAAAGCAGCAATGCAACTGCACTTTCAATCGATTTCAATCGAGAATTGTTAGCAACAGACTTACGTAAACCACAGGCACATTCATACTTTAAATACATAATATTTTATATAAATATAATACACATAAATATGTTATATATTATTGTAGAAGTATTTATATATTATATGTATAATTGTTTGTATTTATTATACTGAATGTATATTATTATATCTACACTATTAAATATACCGCATTCGTGGCTATCCGTTCCCTAAGGGTTGACTGGGAGATAATGCTTTTAGCATTAAGTCCGCCTCTTGTACATCATTTTATTGTAGTACAATAAAGAGTTTAAAGTAAAATAAATAAATAAAATAAATACCTAATACTTGAATCGAGATCAATGTCTGGAATGTTTTAATTCAGATAATTTAATAGACCATCATTTGTGTTTTATTGAAAGCAAAGGTAAGAAACAGCACTTTATGTAAAAAGATAGCTACCTACCACGTTTCAATGTTTCCAAAAAGGTTTCTGAATAAATAACATAAAGTATAAAACCTCTTTTATAAATAAGTAAATCAAAGTCTTGAATAACAACAAGCCACGGGTCTTATATTTTACAAGAGCGGCGGATACATCATAAACGTCGTTAGACCTTCGCTAAAAGAGTTGGGCATAGCTCCCACGGGAGAGGTTTCCATTAAATAAGTGACTATTGTATGGAAACATTATGCTGGGGCAGCCTGCTGATTTAGGAGATCGGATGGGGAAGTGGAAAAATGCTTGATTTTTTTTGGAAAACTAACTTGTTATTTATAGTTCAATAATGTTTTCTGATTGTTGTAAACAGAACTACACAACATTTTTGTAGGCCTCCAATTAAAAAAGAAGCGGTTAATTCGTCCAATTGTGATTAAAAGTCGGAATCATTTCCTTTCGTACCATTGTCCTTTTTTTCTATCAGGTTTTAATGCTATTAGGAAATTGTGCCGGATTCAAATGCGGATGTCAGTTAAGACTTTTGCAAGAATCATTCATTATTATTTGCAAAAAAAGATTATATTGTATAATTATAATATCGGGACATGTTATTCATGCATTTAATGTCTAACCACTTAGGGGGCGTCCATAAATTACGTGAGGTGTTTTTTTAAATTTCCCTCCCCTCTGGTGAGATGTCGTGAGGTTTTATTCAACCCTCTCCCCCATCCCCCAATCTCACGTGAGATTTTTCAAAATGTGGGTTTCTTACGTAAACGCGTTGGATTGTTATTGTAAAAACAAAAAAAACTGCTTGCTTCGTGCTTTTATTTACGACTAGTTAAAACTAGTAATCAATATTGCTGAGAGTATAAAATTTTAGCTTAAGATTACAATCTGGATTAAATGGACCAAAATAGTATTTTTTTTGTTTCAATCAGAAAAAAAATTGCGTGATGTTTGCCGAGACCCCCCCTCTCTCCAGCGTAAGATTAGATGAGATTTGACTCGACCCCCTCTCCCCTTAAACATCTCACGTAATTTATGGACGCCCCCTTACCTATTTAAAATAATAAAACTGCATAATGTATCGGCAACGGCAACTTACGTGCTTTATCACTTTGCAGCTGAAGTGTGCGCGCGTATGCCAGCCTTCCAGTGACCGTCAGAATTTCTCTGACAGAAATTTTCTTACATCAAGCGGCCGCCCTAACGTATGTTAGTGACGGCACCACAAAATAATAAAAAAGATGACACGGCATGCAAGCAATTTTAATCGTTGTTAAGAGTGGTAAAGCTAAAGTATTGTCGATAGTATGAACAGTTAACAGAACGTCAAGCAGGGTACTGCGACTTTATTTTATAACAGAAAAAGTGTATTTAGTGAAATTATGTATGATTATGATTTTGCAAATTAATGTAATAGTATCGGTATAGCTCAACGGCATCAGAAGCTATTTCGAAACGCCATAAATTTCCAAATCAAACTAAACCACCTAAGAAAATTTTTCGCTTCACCATTTATAAATACATGATTCCCTAAGTAAAATGTATAGGGTTAATGCACAGAACTCATTTCGATACCTACTCATACGGGAATGAACACAAATTCAACGTTATTTAAAAACGTACCTGCGTCCATTCATAAGATGCAGCGATTAAATTAGGTAATATCATTATCACCATATATCTGACGACCTCTGTGGTCGAGTAGGTTCTACACCGGTTTTCCAGGTGTTGCCATCTCTGTGGTCCCGGGTTCGAATCCCGGCTGGGGGTCACTTTAGAAAATGAACTTTCAAGTCTGGATGTTTGTAGTCTTTGATTTCCATAACACAGGTGATTTAGTCTAAGTTCCTCTTGGGGTACCCGAGCAACTATTTATGCCCTCGGAACCCCCTGAACAACAATCTCCTTATTAAATATATTTTTATTGTCCGTGGTACCCCATCTCAAATATTTAAATCTGACATAAAAAAGTAACCTTTTGACAACGGGCCCTTTAATTTCCCCAAGGTACTCGCTTTGTCCCCCTTGGATGTTCCACAGGTTAAAATATTTGCTTGTGGTACCCCAAGGGGAACTTACACTGGAGGACCACGGGCAAGTAACGGATTTAGCTACTTACACACTATACACACGTACCACAAAGAACAAACATTTTTTTTAGAAACCATACCGGTCATAACATAACTATGTGTATGACCGGACGAATAGTTAAGGCATGCATAGGGTGAGCCCTATTATTACTATTATAGCGCCTTAACTATTCATCCGATTAGGGTAATCGGGACAAACACATACTTACATAATTTTTATTTAAATAGAAGATAGTAGTGTCTGTCGTTGACTGCTAAAGTTATATGTATGTACCGCTACCGCCTGTACTCAGTCAAGTCCAATCTTCTGGGACACACTGTCGCCTAAACCCCATCGCCCCACTTCTTCCACCATAAAACAAATACACAATCTATGGAAATCCCGGGCGAGGCGTAAACACTTGTAATTTATGTGCACTCCACTTTTACTACCTATGAAAGTAATAAACTTGGCAAAATTACGTATGAGCAATTTGGCGAACAATTTTGTATGAATAGTGTTCAGACGTAAATAAGTTTTATAATGGCGTTAAAAGGCTTTTAAGCTTAACGCTGGAAGGCTTCGTTTTCTGTATAATTCCATTGTTAAATATATTTTAATATACAGAGTGTTTGGTAATAACATTTTAAAGAGGATTATTAATATGGTAGATTGAGAGGATAACTCCAGAAAATGAAAATTATAAGAAAATAATGCAACTCAAATTATCCGTTTATTATATGAAAATTTAAATAAAATTTACATTGAACGGCACGTGTTGTGAAGCCTTGTAGCGTATTTTATAATGGTAAGAAAATTGAAATAAATTCACGTTGTGCAGTGAATAAATCCTTTGAATTGTTTTTATCCGGTTGGTACAATTACAATTATCAATTATATTTTCTCCTGACAGATCGAAAACCAGTAATTATCCAAATATGGCGACATAGGCAGAAGAAGACAGTTCATATTTGGTAATGTTCTAAGTAGTCTCTTCCAACAAGAATAGGCACGTACGGATATCGCAGGCTGAATTTTAATTAGCAGTATTGTACAATTGTACATCAAACAATGCGATACAATAACTCTTTTAAACATTCAACGTGATTCATTGCCATTATTTTAAGTTTAGTCACAGAATACAGTACGAGGCAACCATCTTGATACTTTTTCGACGGACGGAAAATTGGACCTCTTGAACGTAGTAAAGTACAAAGAGAGAAACTCTGAAGTATCCACATTGTTCAGTGTTTATTTACCACTCAAGTCGTACAAAAATATATAAGGAAGTACCTAACCATTTAAAATGTAAATATTTATTTATTTTGTAAATATGAATCAGTTTAGTACCCTCGTTTATTCGTAACGTAAGTATGTTAGTTAAACAGTCATTTTCTAGAACTCGGTCACAGTAGTTATAAAGCGCAGGTGCGCAGTATTTACTTTACTATGACATAATATAGAATAGAATTATAGAGATGTTAATAATAACCATGCAGTTTGTTTTGTCTGTTTCTGTGTTGTTATCCCACATGCTAAATTCGGCTATTTGTACAACTGGGAAGCTGCTACAATACAGTACTATTATATTCTGTGACAATACTAACCCTCGTATCCACAGAGGAAATAATCACTACTCGTATCTATAGACGAGTTCGGCTCAGAGGGCCTAGCCAAAGTAACATTGGCAAATCTTCGTTATCGCTTCGCTTTCGAAACATGTATGGGATTGACATAAGGTTTCGTTAACAATCGAATTTCAAAACGTCAAATCCATACACGTTTCGAAGCGAAGTGATAACGAAAATTTGCAAATGTTACTTTGGCTAGGGGGGCTGATTAGACGGTGAAACGCTAAAATGACGAAACCTCAACTCTAAGTTACTTTTGAGTTTTATTTGAGTTTATGTCATAATTATAGTCTTATTGGAAACCACACACGATGCAACTTCTTGAGTATGGTTTCCTACAGGACTAGGTCAGTACTCAAATAAAACTTAAAAGTAACTTAGATTTGCAGTTTCGTCATTTTTGCGTCTGTTCTGGGCCTAAGTTAAATATAATGTCAACAATTTAAGAAGCATTTGAAAATTTCAAGTTTGACTCAAGTCATTACTTAGGTAGGTACATACTCGTCTTTTACGAGGGTAAAGTAATTGAATTGATCGAGAAATTTTCAACCCCTTCAATCTTCATGCTCATTATTTTCTTAAATAATACATCGGTAGTACCTATTTAAAGCTACACTAACAGGTATCACAGAATACATAACAGGTATGTTCACTTTATTATTTTTTTCTTGGTGGAATTTTTGAAGACAAAATTTCTACTGATATATTATCCCAAATGTCTACGATTCAAATGGAAAAATAACTGAATGCATAACCGCTTTATGAAATATGACAATATTGATCTAAAGTTTAATGAAAATGCTATTATTATAGTATACATGGTTAATCTATAGTCATTTTATCAGCTTGATCATGATTTATCTCAAGGCTTAACACAACTTAGCGTAATATGCATGCACGGCAAATTTTATTATTTGCATGATGCGCTTGACATGGGTAAACTCATAGTAGGTATTGTTAATTTTAATTTTTTTAATTTATTTTATATAAAATGGTACATCAACAGCAAGACATATTGGTCATTTCTAATATAAATGCAAAAGTAACACTGTTAACATGTTTGCCAATTACAGATTGTTGTATGGTCTGTGTGATACGGCGATTACTGGCTTCCAAATTGTTGATGTTATTACTCATTCACCTTTAGATTATTACAGATAGCAAATACAGCGTGAAATTTTAATCATTTGATTCCCGCAGTAGGGTAGTTGGTTATCACTCATGATTACAAGCATCTTTTACTGCGGGGCCAACTGTGATATCGCGAAAAAAAAATCAGCTGTTCCATACATTTAGGTTGAGTAGGTATTGTGCTTTTGTATGGAACAGCTGGTTTTTTTTCGCGATTTCAGAGTTGGCCCCATAGTTATAACATTGTCATTTTTTCTTTTGTAAAAGGAAAGTATAAAATGTTATATTTGAAATACATACGAGTAAGTATCAAGTACTTTGACAGTCATGGTAGGGGGGCTGGTCGTCTCAAAAAAGTTCATAATGATAAAACGTACTTGTACGATAGTTGTACCCCATGTAATGTTGTGTTGTGTAACAAAAAAGTAAATATTGATATTCTATAAAGTAATTATTTGCTTTAATGTATGTAAGCATACTCCACTAACTTGATTTTATATTTGTTGAGGTGTGCCAGTTTTTATTAAGTATGACTCAACACTTACAAGTATTTGAAAACAACGATACGGTCGTTCTGAGTTTACTTAGCACTAAAAGTAGATGACTCAAGTAAACTGTTGTCACTAAGTGACAATTTACACGAATTAGGCTTAGTTGCACCAGCTTACTTTAACAATAACAAGCTTGTTAAAGTACCGGTTAAGCACAAGTTAGCCAAAAATAGAGGTTGCCAGCCAGCTTGATGACCTTTGACAAGTTTGATGTGACAAATAGGTCACGTCAAACTTGTCAAAAGACATCAACAAGCTTGTTATTGTTAAAGTTAGATGGTGCAACTCAGCCTAAGTGTTACTTTGTAGGTTACCTTTTATCAAATAATTATTCATTTCTAACATTTCTTTCTAAAAATATTTTATTAAGTTTTTATTTTGAAAACCAAATAAGTTTCCGTTAATTAGTTTAGATATGAATGATGTTCAGTTAATATTTACATACATCTTAGAAAAATAACATAAAAAGCCGAGGCCTAGAATTTAGGTTGTTTGTTATTATTCTAAGTACTTACTTACATAATTAACATCGTATGATGAAAGCGCTTTCTCATTGTGTTAATTAAAAAAAAGTATAAATTGAGCCGTAGGTAAAGCTGAAGTATTAGACGTAATCCTGATTTTTCCCTTTAGACCGAAGCCGGTGGTTCCTTCCCATAACAAACAATTTTAAACGTCCTTATGTACAAACGTTAAAAAAGGTTAAATTCGCTTTTGGGTATGGGTGTATCATAAAAGTCAATTTCTGCGCGAAGTTCTTTTTTTTCAAACATGATCGAAAATTCTTGAAAATGAATACGCAATACCCCTGATAACATTATGGTTGAATGCTAATCAAAACGAATGCGTGATTAATCGTTCGACTTTTATTGTTTTCGCAATACGTTGTAATGAATAAATCAAGGACGATATTACATAATGTTATCAGGACAAGTACTTAAGCTAATCATTTTAAGTGGTTTATTTAATTAAATGATTGGTTTTTAAATTTGATTTAATTTAAATAGATGATAGGTTTTTAAAATGATTGTCCATCAGCCATTTTTGATGTCCCCACTGCTGGGGCACAGGCCTTCCTTATGGGTGGTGAGGAGGATGGGCCACAACCCACCACGCGGGCCCAATGCGGATAGGTGGAAGTTAACGACTGCAAATGCAGCCGGGACCAACGGCTTAACGTGCCTTCCGAAGCACGGAGGAGCTCGAGATAATATATTTTTGGTCACCCATCCCATGACCGACCCTTGCGAACGTTGCTTAACTTCAGCAATCGCTGGGTCAAGCGCTAAACCACTGCGCCACCGAGCTCCTTATTAAATGATTGGTTGACAACCATGTTCATAAACATAACACAATTGTACTTATTACAAAAACTACCTAAAAAGTACAAACTTACTCATTTCTAGAAATCGCATCAAGTAGAAAAAGATGATTTTGGAAAAAAATATAAGTTGCTTAATACAGCAAACAACCAATAATTTTATGATTGCAACTATGCAGAACGTCTTAAATTCCTATCCAAAATCTCACGGTTCTCATCTCATTCTTCTATAGAACCGACCAATAGCATCGACAAATCTAAAGATCTAAATCTTACATCAGTAGTTACTTTAAGCACATACCTATTTCACTATTACTCACTAGAATATTAAATAATCAATTTGTATTTATATCGCATCTATGGTGATTCCACTAACGGATTCATTAGCTATTGTTATGCTAAACGCTTAAAAGTAAATCACTTGAATACCTACATGCTGCTGTCTCGTTTGAAGAATTTCAAGGTGAACATAAGATGATTAGACTACCTATTATCTATATAATCTACCTGTAAAAATGTTTGTATCCTTTGTAGAATATGTCTTTGGCCAGCGTCGAGCACTCTTTACTACTCATTTTCATTCGACATAGCAAAATCCGTATTTTTAAATCGCCCGCATGTTTGGTCAGCGGTTTGGAGTGACAAGTTGTCAATAGTGACATTACACCGCATGCGACTTATCACAGTCATGAACGATTTCAAACGAATGATTCAAAAATAGGGCTTCAGTAGGTATTTATTTTCGTCGTGTGTCAACATTTTATATTTTTGCATTCACAGTGCTATTTTTATACAATACTAAATAATTTATTAGAAAAAATAATACTCGCACCAGATCAATTCTCGGACGGGAATTGATTTGGTGCGAGTCTTTTTTTCTAGTATGTTATTTAGTATTTTATTTTTCTAGTGACGATCTTCAGTGTTGATAATATAATAAAAGAATGCAAATTCACATAGGTAATGTTTTACTCTACTATAAGTATATTTTAAAAGAACGATATCCTGTAGCCTGTAGGTAGAGAATTTTATAATATTTCGACACTATACTTGCAAAAATTAAAAATAATTATACACAATTCAAAATTTGCTAGTTGATTTTTCATTTACCTAATTGTTTTCCAATTCGCTTGTGACGTTCAGCTAACTTAATTTGAATCTTGATCATTTCAATTGTGAACTTATTAAAAAGTGCTTTTTCGGATTAGGTATTTGAATAGCTTAACCGTCTTACATAACAATTTTTCTCAGATCCGTCTATTAAGCATATTATTACCTACCTACGTGAGATTAATCTTAAAATAGTCTTCCAAACAATGGTGGATTTAATCGCATCCAATTATTAGTTCGATCGTGATACGATTCTGTAGTAACTGCTGTTTAGTTGTTTATTTATTCTCGAGTCATCAAATCCACATCAAATCAATTTTCACACGTTTAAATATTTTACAGTCGAGTAATTCTTCCAACGAAATAATTCAGTTTTTACAGTTTTTTTGTTTAAACTCCGTGAGTAAAACGATTTATTTTATTCGTATTGAACCAATAGCTTTAATGGATTGTGAAAGTAGGTACCTCTGTACACGTACACAAAACTGATATTTACATGGGTCGATTTTAGTCGCCTGTGACGGTCGACTTTAGTCACCTAGTAAGTCGCTTCCAAAATTGAATCGCAGGTGATGGCATCGCTGTCATCTATGTAGTTGTTGGCGTAACCTAGGTAACAATATGTAATAACGTAGTTCCAGTTTTGGCCACCGGATCAGATAATTTTGTTCAGTCACCAATTTTCGTCGCATGTAAATACCCCATAACTAAATTACACCAATACGTTTATCCATAGTGAACTACTCGTAACTAACTGTAAAGGACATCACATGGCTAAGATACTAGGATTAAACTATAGGCTTATAAAAAGTTTACAGTCTATGGAAGCATATACAAATACTCGATAATTCTTCGGAAGTAACTAACTATTAGTTGTCAAATGACTAAACCAAAAGATAACCTCGGTAGGTGAACGACCGTGTACCTTGACAATAGCCGTGTTTTGCCGCTTCACTAAGTACGTACTCGTTAATTGATGTTAAACAGTTTAAAGAATTCTGTCCTAAGAATTTCTGCTCGAAGAGAATATTATAAAGGCTCTAAGTATCGCTACGATACAGCCGTGATGTGACGATACAACATTAAAAATATATAAAAATGTTTTGATTTAGCTATCCAATTCTCATACAATACTAAATAATATACTAGAAAAAATAAGGCTCGCACCATCGCAAAACGGAGTCATTTTATTTAAATTAGCAGACTTGGCCCCTAGATCAATTCTCTTACGATAGAATTATCATTTAAATTGTTCAAGATTGACACCCTAAGCTCCCATAGACTTAGCTTTCAACAATTTTAACAAAACTTAAGCGAGTATTTTTTTTTTGTAACTTAGTATACTAAGCTAAAAAGGTAACGATTTTAGATTTGGATGTATCGTAGAACAAAAGCGCGATTATAGGCCCGTCCGGTCCTGTATTCTGTGAGGTCTTACCCCCGTATTGAAGAACAATACTCAAATGACCCTTGCCTATGAGAGCGCACTGCGTTGAAATAGAGCTCTGTGATCGGTTCGTTTGGGATTGATAGTCGGGTGCGTCTACGGGCACTGTGGGATTTTGTAGCTTTGATTAAAACATTTGTTTTAAGGTGGCACCCTGAGCGAAAGTGGCGCCGCGGTGAATTTTATTTAATATTATAATTTTTATACACAATTTTCATAATGTTTTACGTGGAATTTTTAGGGCTCACAGTCTAGTATTTTTAGACGGTATCGTTACATTCCCTCGTAGTCACTGCTAGAAGTAGATAGCAAAACTGCTAAAAGTGGCCGTATTTGACGCTATCTCCTACGAATTACTACGAGGGCATGTAGCTACCTTGATAGCTTGATACCGTGATACCTTCTTAAAATACTAGACCATGGGCCCTAAAAACTCCACGTTAAACATTATAAAAATCTTTCCCCGGAGTAAAAACTTATCCTTTCTTGGAAATTATATCTGGTGTCTGTGAGCCTGGTGTTTTATTCACTCCAACGTGACAAACTTATTAAATAAAAACCTCTGAGGGCGCTACTTTCGGTCATACAACCGCCTTAATCAAAGTCTTATAGTCAAATTTGTGAATACGGGTAAGTTTCTAGATATTGATTTTAATTCCAAAGATTTTTTTATTTATAAAGTAAACCGTTTTCAATTACATTTTGCGTTGTACGGCGTCAAAGGAAACATAACAAATTAATTTCATGCCATTCGTGACGGGCAATTTTTAATCATTGTGCTAAGAAAAGAGGAGGCCAAGTGCATTACTATGCTTCTAACTTATAATAAAAATCATTGAAAATCTTATCTTACAAAAATAGACTTGAGAAACAAAAGTATTTAAAACTTTTGTTTCTGAAGTCTATTTTTGTTTTTCTTATTCATTACCAGTGCTTATTTTTAATGAAACTTTTCTCTGTCTTTTTGTTTTAATATTCAAAGAAGTCATTCTGTGACAAATTGTTCTTTTATGGGTATTTGATGTAAAAACTGGCCTGAAACCTACCACATGACTGAGAAATTTTGTTTTTTTATTTGTATGGAAAATTGCAAAGTGGCAACTCTAAACGCAGATAGACTATTGTTTTCGATAACCAAGTAAGTAAGTAAGTGGTTGTTTTCAGGGGTTTTCAATAATTTTCCGTTATTGTATACCTACATGGTATCAACATTCATATTTAAAAAGTGATTTAATTACTAAACAGCCATGGAATGCGCTATAATATAAATAAAATTGTAGGAATAATTTACAGTTATTAACTTTAATCATTGCATTTATATTCTTTTAGGCACAACAACGAACATCACTGTAATTTTACATGTGTAACAAACGGATACTGCGCTTGGCTGCCGATTAGACTATTTATGTGTAATTTATAGGATAAATCACAACAAAGGAATCATCATTATGTATTTTAATGTCTTTCAGCATAATAACAATGGTAATGTATTATGTGAGGTAGCCAATTCTTTAGTGGATGAGAATTGCGCGAAATGCGCATTCCTTTACTACTAAATTAGGAATCGACAACAAATAATAAACACTAACAAACATCATTAAATTTTCTTCTGGCCTCAGCCCCCCTACAATGACTTTTTGACATTGAAAATATCTTTTTCACTCCTCTTGCTCAAAAAGTCCGTCATTGTAACGTACAAGAGCCGAGATAAAATAGCATAATAACCCCTAGGGGATAAAGTTTTTTCTTTTTTAATGTTTGTCTATTACCAATGAGCCTACTAAAACGAAAAAGTCTTTATTCATAATCACGAATAAAAACTTGCTCGACTTAATACTGTTTCTCATTCTTATTTTTGAAAATGGAACTAAAAGCATCTCGACTTATTTATCCTCTGTGCACAGAGTGAATCGTAAAATGCGTGTTTGTGTTGCTTAGTTAGCTGCTACATATACAGCAGAAATTAAAAAGGTACCATGGCGCGAAATCTTTAGAATTTTTCTATAATTACAAACTGATTGAATTGTGTCACTGTAATAGGAAAGAAATAATTTTAATCTTTTGCCGTCAAGCACAAATCATTTATTTAAATATTGTACAAAAAAGTTTATGAAGTGGTGGATAGAAAAACGAGTGGATTCGTTTACGGAAGTAGGTATAAACTATTTAATATTGTATTTTATTTTCTCGCAATCGTAGTGAAAAGTATAGTAGTAACACACGACGCTAAACCCATTGTAACTCGGTTTCTATTTATTCCCTCGCTAAAGCTCGGGAATAAAACTACCTCGTATGCAATGGGTCATTTTAGCGTCTTGTATAACAATCTACTATTCTTTCGCTCCAGTATAGTCTCCGATTTTACGAAAAAGTGCGATCCCCTTCACAATCCTCTGAGATATAATCTCAGAGGATTGAGATATAATCTCAGAGGATTGTGAAGATACGATATTCAAAAAAGACTCAAAAGACGCGTATTCACGAGAGCTGCAAGCTGCAAAAATAATTATTCGAGAAAATAAAAAACGAAAAAAATTATGGCCGAAATAGTGTTTTTTTTTTCGATTTTTTTATTTTGACGCTCTATATTTTGGAAACGAAGAATAATATCAAAATTTTGAGAAGAACTCCTCTGAACAATTTAGTCAGCTACAATTTGAGCCTAAAATAAAGACGATCGTGTTAAACAGTCTAAAATCAAATCAAACAGGGTTTGCCCTGTAGCTTAACCTTTAACATTGAAAATGTTTTTTGATCGCTTCAGTATAGCCCCCATTTTCGCTCAAAGTGCGACATCGCCATGGTTTCGTAAGTTTTAAGGCTACATGAATGGTTGAAGCCACAAAAGACGCGTATTAACGATGGCTACAAAATGTAGCGTGTTGGCGTAAGTTTAGGAAGCGCGCTCCTTAGATGCGCGTCGCGTATCTGAGTTGCTATGGAGGTTTGACGTAGTTGAACTTCAAATAAATCTTAGATATTTTTTTTATATTTTAGGTTATAGTAGTACTTTTAATTTACCTTTCAATAAAATAGTAATGTTTATAATGAAATATTTTTATATGAATTTCATACCAATACAGATCCAAAATTGTTCATGGCTTTGCTGTGATTTCAAAGTATTGTAAGTACTAATTCAAACAAAATAATATATTTTTTATAAAAATCGATAAATTCATTTTCAATGTACCGAAGGTCGTGAAAGGCACGAGATCTGTGATTTGTTTTATCATGATCATTATTCACGGTCACACGATGCCCACTGCTGGGCATAGGCCTCCCCCAAGGATCCCACGACTATCAGTCCAGCCCCTCTAACATGACAACCGAAACACGATACCTACATAACGCGTGATATACGAGTAGCGCTTTATCGACACTCAACTGTCAAAATCCAAGTGATAAATCACTACATCATTATCGCGTTTCGGTGGCCATACTAGCTTTTTTACCACTGGAGTAATCTGACGTTTATGTTTGTTTGTAACCATGAACGTTTGAGGCTTGTTTAAAAAATGTCCCAGTTGTAACCATGTACGTTTGAGGCTTGCTTAAAAAATTACCCAGTTGTAACCATGAACGTTTGAGGCTTGCTTAAAAAATGACCCAGTTGTAACCATGAACGTTTGAGGCTTGCTTAAAAAATGTTCCAGTTGTAACCATGTACGTTTGAGGCTTGCTTAAAAAATGTCCCAGTTGTAACCATGTACGTTTGAGGCTTGCTTAAAAAATGTCCCTGTTGTAACCATGAACGTTTGAGGCTTGCTTAAAAAATGACCCAGTTGTAACCATGAACGTTTGAGGCTTGCTTAAAAAATGTCCCAGTTGTAACCATGAACGTTTGAGGCTTGTTTAAAAAATGTCCCAGTTGTAACCATGAACGCTACTGACTTTGTGTGAGTGAACTCAATCACAATTAACGAAACGCAGCACTAGTACAATGAATAAGGCAACAATATTTTTACAAAGTGACATTAGAATCTGTCAGTTTACTCCAGTGTATTAATCATTAGATTTTAGCCACTTTCTCAGGCGAGGATCGACGACGATTCGATTCCCGCCTGAGACTACCCTTAGCACGAACATCAATCAAGAAAAATACGCGCGTAACAGTACACGATAGAGTAAATATTTATTAAAAATATTTCTCATACAAAATAACTCTATCAAATGTTTTGACGCACGCAATTTTTTCGATAGCTGTTCGTGCTGGTGACATGTCATTTTTTCTAATAAGTATATTATTTAGTATTAAGTATTTAAAAATAGCATGGTGAATTCAAATATAAAAAAAAATTGAATTGTTTTTATTTATACTCCCTATATTTTTCCATTAAA
Organism: Agriphila straminella; assembly: GCA_950108535.1. NCBI lineage: Eukaryota > Metazoa > Arthropoda > Insecta > Lepidoptera > Crambidae > Agriphila > Agriphila straminella. The sequence goes on along the minus strand of OX467306.1, from coordinate 1,884,257 downwards.
CTCAACAATGGTACAACAAGGATTAGTTCCACGGTTCGTCCTCGGCAGCGCTGCTATTAAACCTCAAAAGTTGGACTGAACGCTCAATTTGATACAATTTCCGGTCGGCCGTGGTGTTTTGCTCGCAACGTGGTCACGGCATTGTATCGATTTAAAAACTATTGGAATCCGACTGTCTTACCAGCCCCCCTGGCCAAAGTAACATTTGCAAATTTTCGTTATCGCTTCGCTTCGAAACTTGTATGGATTTGACGTTTTAAAATTCGATTGCTAACGAAACCTTATGTCAATCCCATACATGTTTCGAAAGCGAAGCGATAACGAAGATTTGCCAATGTTACTTTGGCTAGGCCCTCTGGAAGCTGAGCGATAAAGAAGCGAAAATATCTCAATTATATATTATATCGAACTGTAACAAGTCTTATTAACAACTGGCGCTGTGAGCTGTAGACCTCGCATTGTGACATTTTTAAAAAAAAATTGTAATGATTTTGCCCATATACCGCCATTTTGAAAATATTTTAAAAAGATTCCATATAAATATCGAACCTGTTCACAAAGTTTCACGAGAATCGGTTGAGAAATGCGACCTGTAGAGGAGAACAAACGGACACCCGGACAGCCGAACGGACATACGAAGGCATTTTTGTGCTCGCAATATTGCAGGAGATAATTATGAGCGAAATTCAATAAGTTCAATTTACGATCAATTTCGATCACTTGTATCCGGAGATAAAAATTTAAATTATTTAACTTATTCAAATTGTTTAATTAATTTGTCCATCAGCCATTTTTGGTGACCCCACTGCTGGGGCACAGGCCTTCCTTATGGGTGGTACGGAGGATGAGCCATAACCCACCACGCGGGCCCAATGCGGTTTGGTGGGTATTAACGACTGCATATGCAGCCGGGACCAACGGCTTAACGTGACTTCCGAAGCACGGAGGAGCTCGAGATAATACATCGCCACCGAGCTCCACAATTAAAAATAATGTATGGGTTGAGGATACACCAAAGAAAGATAGTTTTGGAATTAACAACGATATACTTTTATTGGCACAAAATTACTTATTTATTATTTGATGATATGTGAATCGCGGTTTAATGTACGAATGCGACTGACGCGCCGTGCCCCAGATTCGGCGCGCACTGGCGTAAAATGCTGACATGAACAATTGCAATAAATTAGAAATAATTCTGTGCGGTTATCTGTACCGTACAAATAATATTCCAACAATTTAAACCTTGATATTTAGGATTACATGCCAGTTGTTGCTTTGATCATCAGGTATAGTTATACCTGATGATCAAAGCAGTTATATTATTACTATCTCTTTCCACGTAGAACAGTAGGTTATAGCGCAAAAGCCATTTGATCCGGAGATTTTAATCGAAACAATCGTACGGTTATCAAACGAATCGTTTTACCAAAACACTCACATGCTAGAATCGCAGTGATTACATACACAAAATTTACTATTTTATACGTTGTATAGGTATTTTCAATTCTATGTCATCAAACAAATGATAATTTTCTAGAATATTCTCAATAAATCACAGTAAAATAATTAATTTTCCTACTTTATTTCTTAGTTTAGAGTCTAAACTTTGTATCACAATTTCTCGGCTATCACAGCAAATGATAAATTAACAAGTGAATCCAGTGAAATTTAATAGAATAAATATTGTTTGATAATTAATTTCAATAAATAAAAGGTACTGCACTGCGGTTGTATCGTGTTGAAATATTTAACGACAACGTTATAAAAACTTCAATAATTAATATACGAACTTATCGCCGTGTTGTATTTTTTTCCAAATTAGCTTTGGGAAGCCCCAAATGTTTGCATTCTCTATTGAAACATATGAAACAAACGAAATGTCGTTATTCTTTTAAGATCATTTTTAATAATGTTTATCTACACTCACAACTTAAAGTTCCAAATATTAATTTAAAAAAAAATTGTATAAACCTACACATAAAATGTCTTTTTAATTTATTCATCCCATATCTATTAGAAAAACGCTGATCGAGTTTCCTATAAGTGCGAGCAAAGTAAGTCTTTTCTCCACGAGACTTTTACACGGGGCAGTAATGAGATTTGAATTTGGAACATCAAGTGGGGACATTAAAAATGGCTGATGGTCGTAGTTTTTAATATTTGCTTTTACCGCGCATTTACGCGTCTATAAAGGCTTACTAAGCATTGTATAACCAGGTAATTGTATAAAGTCATCGCCGGTACTACAGCAAAAAATAAAATTATTAAAGCCATGCAAGCTGCATTAAGCCTGGCCTTGCAAAGGTCGCCAGTCGTGACTCAGAGTTACATCATAATCAGTACCGTGGATTCATAAATATTATTGTACTAGATGAGCTTCAGTTTTAATTGAACGTAAAACTCTGATTCTAACTCTGATCTAAATTGTGAATGCAAAAATCTCAAATTTAAAAATTATATAGCTATTTCATCTTAATCGATTGCCAAATATCTGGAAAGATATTTCAATTGAATGTCGAGGTAATTCCTCACATTGGTGAAATAACGCTGGCTTGCAGCGTAAGAGTAGGATATACTAGAAGAAATTCGGCGATGTCACTAGTGACTCGGTAGCTCAGCGGTCAGAGCATTGGACCGGATATCCAAAGGTCGCGAGGCGAGTCGTATTTTTTCTAGTATATTATTTAGTATTGCGTAAAACTCTATCAAGACGCATTAAAAATATATATATTAAAACGCTTTTTTGGTAATGTATTTTACATTCCTTCGTATTGTATCAGATTTTAAAAAGACGCCTCTTAAAATTATTATTTCTTTATCAATATTTTTCACAAAATGCTATAAGTTTTAATCCTGAACTCAAGGTTTGAAATGAGTCGTTAAAAAAACAAATAAACCTATTCTATAAGCCCAAAGATATTGGATAAAACTTAGTTTCATGGCAATCTTTATCAAGGGTATGCTATACGGTCGAGGAAAAATATTCTTCGTATTTTATAAACAAACAACAGTACAACCAAAGAATGAACTTCATAGAAACAAAATACGAAGAGCCTTCTTTTTTCAGCATTTGTCAATGTCAATTCACCTACATACATCGATCTTCATTCTTCATTTATGATATCTAAGTATTCGTAATATGATCTTCGATCATAATAATATAACAATCGAATCTAACTTGGAATTCTGGAAGCTGGAAATAATCATAATTGTGAAATCATGTTTTTTTTCAAAACTTTCTTTCTTCTTTCTTACATTAACCGCAACTTGGTTAAATGCTCTAGAAGTTAACCGCCTTCTGTGGTCTATCTAGTGGTTTGCCTACACGTGAAAAACGCAGGAGTCCCGGGTTTGATTAAAAAAAATGAATTCTGGCAGTTAGAGATAAGATAGCCAGTTCCTCAGTGGTGAGGATTCCGGGTGTAGTGCGCTTTCACTTTCGGCCTTATCGTTACTTAACATTAGGTGAGGTGAAGGCCGTTGTGGATTGAAAAAAGTCATGAATCCTCATTTGATTGGTGCCTGACTATCCACCATCTATATGACGCCTTATCGAAAAAGTTACAATGTCGTTTTCCGGTAGTTAGAGGTAAGGTAACCGTTCCTCAGAACGTGGTTTAGTATTCCGGGTGTACTGCGATTCCATCTTCAGCAAGCATAACCCGTTGCGTTGTGGATTTAAAAAAAAACATTTTTTTTAATAATAGATGATCCTGCATTTCTTTGCTTTAAGGTCTCTGCCCACTACACCGTACCATACAATTACCGTGATAGAAACGTATCAGGCAAAAAATATATATTTGTATTGAAAAATGAGACACTATTCCCACTAGACCGTTCCGTCACCTGTCAGGTTGTCATACACTTGTCATACTTTTCAATACAAAGAATATATTTTTTGCCTGATACGTTCCTATCCCAGCTCGGTCATGGTATGGTACGGGTGTAGTGGGCAGAGACCTTTAATGTAATTCTTGCTCAGTAACTAACTACTTATAAATCAGTTTGAAGAATACACAATACGCTCGTTGTTTTCATACACAATTTGTTTGTTTTATACCCTATTTATAAAAACGTTTACAAATTTGACGTTTACGTTAATGTGCTTTAAACACCATCGGGCAAAAATATTAAATGCTAATGGGATTCAAGCTATGAATTTCTTAGTAAAGAGACTGGCAACTTTAGAATTAATCACTCCATGAAATGGTTACCTAGTAAGCTCATGTAAACACTTAGAGAAAACCACTGTTAGCTTACTTTCAACCTATGTTTTATTAAAGAGCATTAAAGTTTAAAATAGCGTGATATATTTACCATTTTGAGTTGGTATTTTATATCAGATGTTGTAAAATACGACCTAGGTTATGCTTATAAGAAGAGACTCATGTTAGTTAGCGATCTATGTTCTTAGAATCGTGTATAATTTATTTACATTATTATTATTACATTTGCGAAAATATTTCTCAAAGCTAGTGTATAAAACCTAGCGGCTGCCTACGACTTCGTCCGCGAAGACTTCGTTCTAGTTGAGGTATCAAGGTGAATGTTAAACTCTCAGAAACACAACTGTGAAAATCGAATCCAATTTGTTGAAGTAGTTTTGAAACCTAAACTTCCAAAAATTCTTAAAAATATTTTTTTAGCTTAAACCCATTTTTTTTTTAATATCTCCTGAGTCTCCTGTTGTTACAGACATCGATCGGCCCGTTACAATTTTGTTATAGGTATAGATTTATAACATTTTATCAACATAGATTGATAAAAAAACGCAAGAATAGTTCAACAAAGCAATTGAAAGTGTATTCGTGTTTCCCATCTGCCTAATGGCCGGAAATTTTCAATTTTATTTCGAATGTACAATTGAAAAACTGGCAAAATTACCCTTTATGTTTCGCACCGCTATCGTTGCATCGGTGCATCGTGAATGTGGGTCATGCATGTTTGTTTTGACGCCAGTGGATGGAACGAATCAATTGGACAGTGAGCGTACAGTTAGCAGCACATCAGCTTAACAAAACTGACGAATTTCTTCAATTTATTTCAAACCTTAACGTATTGGACGTTAGGTTCAATAGATATTGTGGAATTTTACATGTTGTGGCTGCTAACTGTACAACAACGATGCAATGTTTTCAATGTTGGGACGACTGGACAATAGTTTGATGATATTGTATTCTGAATTGGTGATGTAGTAAGTTACTACCTACATCAACAATGCTTTTCATGGTAAAATTTTCAAGATACAGTTACTATTACTAGTATGAAAAGCATCCAAAAGAAACTGGAATTAATAAAGGCCCCCGGTAACGGTCATTTGCGATTGACAATTTTTTCGCAAATGATGGTTTCAAATGATGAGCAATTGATGCTCCAATTGACGGCGTATCATTCGCCGTCATTCGCGCAGCGTTCAGTTCATTCATGATCTGTGTTGCGGAAAGACGTGTCGGTTATTACAATGATTTCAAACGCAGACAAGGCATTTCTTGCAATAACTCTTGCTGTGGCTTTAAAAAAAAAGAAAAAATCCAGACGATGCGATGGTCTAAAGAATGGTTTAAATACGTTTGATGGTCTCTATCTTCATACCTATTTGGCATTAGGGTTTTTTGTAACACGTTGTATAAAATGTCGGCTTTCTTCACTTCTGTACGCTAGCACAGAATAAATAATAGTAGGTACTGGCATAACGCTAGTTAGCTAGCTAACGTTTTCGCAGTTTTACTGTATAACCTGACGTGCTATCGTGTGTACATTGCAACGCGAATGTTCAAAAGTGTATGTATCTTTATTATACAGTAAGTAGGTAATATTAAGTAAGTACAATATTACCTACTTACTGTATAAATAAATAAATAAAAATAAAAATTGTTTATTTCCATTAACAATGTTGATCATTAGATACAATGGGTTGGAGCTTCCTTTTAAGCTTTTTTGGCCTGTGTTAAGAAGCCCCGCTCCTCCTTAATGATTATATACTTAAATTACAAAAAGATACAACAACAAACTAAAATCTTATTACAATAAATATTAAAAAGAAGTTTAAAAGCAAAGAAAACAATTTCAAATACCTACCCAACAATCACAATATAAAAGCCAAGAGTCTTATGTAAAAAGTAAATTTGCATGCAGTTGTATGTGTGTGTGTGTGTGTGTGTGTGTGTATGAGTGTATGTGTGTGCGTGTATGTCATATATAGATTTTTTATTTCGATTTAGTATTAAGTACATATATTACGTTATAAATAAGAGAAGTGATTCTGTCTCTTCCCAAGTTTTAGTTTTTAGCCATTTAGTTATAAGCTTTTTAGATTCATTGTGTGTTTTGTCATATATATATAGCTGTCGGTTTATAATATTGTAGAGGTGAGCAGATTGAACAAGATATTGTGTTTGTGCAAATTTGGTTCTAACTCTTGGAGCATAAGCAACTATATCTTTTCTTCGTTTGTTCATTATACTCGGGTCATATGTCAGGGTTTTGTGAAGTTTGAGGGTGCTGTGATGGCATTCGTATTATTAGCAGATGTGAGAGCCGGGCTCGTAAAACAAAACTAGGAATAAAAAATTTGTTTCGAATATTTCTTCTAATAGATTAAGAGCGACAAGTTTTATTAGCGCACAGCGGGGACTAAGACAAATGGAGTCTTGGGTAGGCCGTAAATTACGCTCAACTGTCATACAAACTATTCAAACTGGTGAATGATGGACAATTTTAGTTGGAATGCACAGATTTCTAAGAGTTTGGTAGATTTAAATGTGTTACAGATGGGTGAAGTAGTCGAAGGAAGGAAAAAAACTTGAGTTCTCAGAATTGGTAGGGCGGATCGTGAGAAATGGTGCGTAGGCGTCGCCGTGAAGATTGCAAGCATCAAGCTGACCAATGAGGGGTCTAAATGGGCGTAGAGCGGGCGGAGAAAAACTTCAGTAGGAATGGAAGAGATAAAACGACGATGCAACTGGGATTGGGGGGACAGACGCTAAGACAGACAGTAGGGCGCAGACGCTTTTAATATTTTAGGAGTGGTAGATTGGGAGTTTCGTGACTCCATTGTAACTAACTGTGTGAGAAATAAAGACTAAAGAGTTAACTATTAAATAAATACTAACTTTGTTAAGTAAAATTGTAGATTTGAATATTAAAACAAGTGTAATTATTTTACAAAGTGAATCCAAACAACGTCGAGTGGGGTATGTAATTGTGTACATTGTGATTTATTTCGTGTGTCAATAAAGGTACAATCTCTAGATTAACGAGCAGAATATCGTATACAACGTAGAAATGTATCAATACGAAGAACAACTCCATTCTAGGGGTTTCGCTTTAATAACCGAATGGAACTCGGTAGAACACCTCATTTTTGTGCTGACTTTAATATGCGCAATAGTTGTATTAGGGTGTTGTGGATATAAGATATTCAGTTATTGCAATCGTCGAATATTAAATAGACGGAGGTATTTGCAAGATGGTCTACCAAATGAGATAGAAATGCAAAGAGCCGGGTTAGATTGAATTGGATTGCGTTTTCTTAATGCATAGTTAATCTCGGAGATAAGGATGGTTAACGTGAAAGTATTAATTAAAGCTCTAGAGACTGTAACTTTATGTAGCCTGGTGGAATACGAAACACTAATATCTATTATGAATGTTAATAATCAAGTCTAGATTAGACTAATATGTGAAATAGTTTTTTCTTTCCATTTTTCAATCAATGTATCAGGTTAGTTCTATAAATGTGTTCGTATCTCACTTTAGACTTAATTTGTAAAATAACTATTGAAACTTTAGTGTGTGTTTAATTAAAATTAAGTGTGAATCTAGATGACCTTAGAGAGTTTTTTCTTTGGATTTTCGCTTTCTCTCTATTTAGTGTGGTCTTAAGATAGGAGCTGAAAATCTAGCTGTCATTATATAGCAACCTATAGGTGACAGCTTAAATAATCAAACCAGTTTCTTTTGCTATTTCGAAGTTAAACTAAACACATTTAATTTAAATAAATAATATTTTTTTTCCATAATTATATGTTTTACTGCTTAGAGATAAGATTCCTAAGAGGAGGCACAGTGTGAGGCATAGTCAAACTCGTGTTAAATACTAAGAAATACTTAGAAGAACCTTTGAGCTAGTTTGTTTGGCTTCGTTTAACACTTTGCGTTCTCACACATATACCTTTCAGTTGAATCACGATTTCTATGAGCTAAATTCGTTAGATTTCAGTCTAGGTCTAGGTAGATTTCTATACATATACCTAATTAAATAAACATGGGATAGTAGGGAGTGATTAAAGACTAAGGAAGAGACTACATTCAAACCGTTGAGGTTACTTGTGTATAGGTAGTTTATTTAAACGTGTTAGTAAAGGAGTCTAGCTGCTGAATTTGGACGAGAGACACAACAGGAGCTGAGCAGAAGGAAGTATAATGTATTAGTGTTGAATAGGTATAATGTGTAAGTACATTTTGCCTCTACACAGGACATAGACATTGTTAGGTGCACTTATAGACTTGTATTTAGGATAGGAAATAGGGATAGGTATACTAGGTGATCTGTGATGAAATTGAACTTGTACAGGATGTTTAGATCCTGGGGTGTTTGACCGCTTGAGGCTGCGAGCTAGGCATTCCACCCACTGACTTTAATCGAATGAGGGCTCTTGACTATAAGAGATTATTCTCTTAGACTTGACTGAACGGGATGCTATGGCCGGTACTCGCGAGCTCAGCCTTATTGAGCCTAAAGGCTATCTGCGTGTGGATTCAGCGAACGGGTAGAAGCATTTCTGGGTCGTCGTCACATTTGCACTTTCATAGCGTTCAGCCATCGCCCGATTTGGCCAAATCGAACTTTCTCAATTAATACAAATATGAATAAATAAAGGTTACCATGGTTTTATGGGGAAAGGTGTCTAGCGAACACCTTATAAAGTAAAGTAAATAAATGTCCACATCCTGGAGATGTCTGACAAACGCTTCGCAGCGTAACAAAGATGGCTGACGCTCCCCAAATAATAAACCCCAGAAGGGTTTTTCCTAGAAGGTTTTGTAGGCGCTATTAAACGACCAGAGTGTAATCCACATCATGAGCAGACATCTTTTGGTTATAGCTTAGGTAATTAGAGTAGAGGAGAGGCGAAAGTCGCGATCAGATTAAAACAATTTGCATTTTAATATTAACAAGCTTCGCAATGTTATTTAAAACCATAGGCCTGCGGAATGATGGATTTATCTCGATGAGCCTCCGTTCCATTCACACGCAGCTACTAAATAGTACAAACATAAACACGATTCGCAGATCACTTAGATGCCAGTAACATCGACTTTCACCAAGACCACCAAATACATAGAAAAACATTATAACTAGACGATCACATATACAAATTAGGATTTGAGCCACTACAGAAAATGATGCCGTGTCGACCAGGATTCCAAATACGTATTCGAAATAACGATACGATTGGATCAAAAGGACCAAATAATTATAATAAATAAATAAAACAAAAATAAATAAAATAAACACAACGTAGAAATCGTGGTCAGTTGAAAGGAATACTTTTACAGGGATGTTACGAGACATCGTGATGCGAAACAAGGAGGCGAGATAAATTGTGCATGGAATAATTATTTTAATTATGTGCATGGTGTGATTATTTTATTGTGTTAAACTGTTTACATGTCTTTTGAATGTAGGGGAAAGACACAGTTACAGTCAGAATTCGTCATAATGTTATCAACGAGATCGAAAGAAAAAAATATATACATACCTATTTCGTAAATTATAAAATTAAAAGAATTTATTTTTAGACAACTGTATAGCCAAGTTATTTGTTCACGGAAGACAAAAGCCTGTCTGACAAGCTTGTGAATGGGAAGCGAGACAAAGGAAACCTTAGGGTAATGTTTTATTGGTTTGCAACTTAACTGCTGTTGTCCATTGAAGTAAAATTTGACGGTTGTACATTAAAGACAAAAGGGAAGGACGTGGAGAAATCTTACCCAACAAAATAAACAATAAAAGAGTAAAATAAAAATACTTTCCAATATTATTCAAAGCATAGCAGCGCGTTTGACGATTTTGACTGTACGTAAAAAGGTTAGCATAATAAAGATGTGTGATTTAGGTGGAGACAAAGGCGGGAGCAGATTCTCAAGATATTGTTACATTTCAATGTAAGTCTGTTATCATGAGTATTTTAATCACATGTGGAACTATCTACCTTTCTCATAAAGAACGATCTGTGCATTTAGGAGTAGGGGAAAGTTTAAATCGAAACTAGTTTGTCGGCAGTTGAGTTAAGTGACGTTATAATGCCTAGGCGCAGTAAGAGACGGGTTAGAGGTCAAGATAGGACAGGGGAAAGTCGCGAGAGTAACGGAAGCATAGGGGAACAAACGGGAAATATAGATAACATAACTTTACAACAGATGTCACAAAGAATGGATGAATTTCAAAATACATTACGGCAGTTGAGCGCGGAGCGATTAAACGAGAGGATAGAGTCGAGCGGGAATGTGCAAAATAGTCATCAGACGATTAGACAAGAGTCGATTAGCACAATAGCTAGTGGTAGTGTCGCGAATTCGGAAACTAGAAACTTATAAGTCATACAGCCTTCAGTTGCGAAGCCGAGTTTTGACGGAAAACCATTCACGAACCCTATTGCGTTTTTGAAACGATTAAAAAAATATATTAGAGAAGTGAACGGACAGGACCGCGAAATTGATATAGCGCTAGGTTGCATCACGGGACATGCGCGAAAATTGATGGAGATGTACTCAAGGAGATGGAATACTTTTAGTGATTTTGAGGACGACTTTAGACGGACTTATTGGACTGAACAAATACAAGAATCCGTTAGGTATAGGTTGATTAACACGGTGTACACAAGTGAATCAGCAATTTCGATGTCCGAACATTTTGCTGAATATGTTGAGTCGATGCAGTCCTTGACCATATCTTTTAGTGAAAGGGATTTAGTAAATTCGATAATGCGTCATTATCCTTTGGATGTTCAACGGTTGTGGTTTACGAGAGCAGAGGAACCCACTATTATGAAAGGCGCGAACTTTCTTAGGAGTATCGAACAAAATGTAGTTGTGGGACAGAGAGAGATAGGTAGATATGCTAGAGAGAGAGGAAATAATCAGAGAGGTCGTTACAGTAGGACACAGACAGATTATCCAGTTGCGGCAACGATTTTAGCGGAAAGATGGCGAGGCAGAGGCGGTTCGACTCGGGGAAGGGCTCACCGACGAGGCAGGATAGGTTACGGATCATATTCTAATAGGAATACATCACGGTCGAACGTGTTGGGTGAAATAAATACTAGGCCAGCTATAACATTCACGAAGGAAGGTGAGGGGTCAACATTATCAACGTCTGTGAGGGAGGATAAAACAAAAAACTAATACCCCCTACACAAGCGGAGTCCGATCGGTTATCAAAGTGTAGGAAGGGGAATGAATGGACTTCAGAAAATAGGAAAGACGATATAGCGTATAAGATTTTAGTTAAAAATGGATGGGAGCCAGGTCAGGGTTTAGGAGCAGACGGAAAGGGATTGAAGAGGCCATTGACCGGGGGAGTGTCAGTGAGTAGCAACAGTTTGCGAGCAATAGCGTGTAGCATAGGTGTCTTATTGGAAAATCAATTCAATCATGTGATAGAATGTGACGAAGAAGGGCTTGCGTGTGATCTTTGTACAAGCAGGGGTAGAGAGGTTTTGTCGATATCACATGAGCTAGACGAGTCAGATTACTTAGGTGTTGATTATTCGTTGCCTAGATTACCCGAGATAGGAGTGGATGTGTACGGGATGCGTATAAGTGCATTGATAGACACAGGGAGCCAAATAAGCGCTATAACTAGGGAACTACACGATTCTATTCGGAAAGAGAGAGGTGATTTGCCCGAGATCGCTATCCCGGCTATACAGGTGCAGGGAGCATTTGGATCACGGAGTGAAAGTGCGAATCGTATGGTACTAATAGAGCTAGGTTTGGGTGGCACAATCATTGAAGCGTCAATGTTAATTCTGCATAGGCTTCCTAGGTCAATGATATTAGGATACGACTGGTTGGAACGTGTCAAGGGGATAGTGGAGTGTGGCAGAGAAAGGACGTTATCAATTGAGCACTTAGGAGTCAGGACTAGTGTCAAAATAAATTCGAGTTGCGAATTAAAACGGTTAGGCGGGAGAGACAATGCAAACATGATAAATACGATGTTAGAGACGGACGCCCAACCGGCGGTGTATAGTGAGGCGAGCGAGAAAATAAACAATAGCGGAAAGGTGGTTACCTACTTGGACGAGATGGGTTTAAATGACGAACAAAAGAAACTATTGTTACCCGTTTTAAACAGATATAGTAGAGTGTTTACCGACGAATTAGGATTGACGGACAGATACGAGCATGTTATTGAATTAATCGACGACACGCCTTTTATAAAGCGAAGTTATCCAATACCTTTAGCATATAGGGAGGAGATAAAAAGAGAACTAGATGGGTTAGAGAGTTTAGGAGTTATCCGTCAGGAGGCGACACCGTGTTGTAGTCCGCTTACCTTTACAAAAAAGCGAGACGGAACAATTAGACTCTTATTAGACGCGCGCGAACTCAATAAGAAGATGGTGGGGGACGCGGGAGCGCCACCACTTACATCAGAAATCATACAATCCTTTTATGGGGTTAATTACATCAGCCTTATTGACCTCAATAATGCATATTTTCAGATACCATTACATCCCGATTCTAGAAAGTATACAGGGTTCACTTTTATGGGGAAAACCTATACGTATTGTGTTTTACCTCAAGGACTTAAGACATCGGTGGCAGGTTTCTCGAGGGCTATGGATTCGATACTAGAAGGGGTGCGCGAGTTTTGTATAAATTATATAGATGACATAGTAGTGTTCACTAAGGGGGACCTAAAGTTACACCTAGAACACCTAGATCAAGTACTGAGCAGGTTAGAGGCGGCTAGACTAACGAGTAGGAAGGAAAAGTGTAAATTCTTATGTGTGGAGGTAAAGTTATTAGGACACATTGTAAATACCAAAGGGGTACAAATGGATCCGGATAGGGTAAGGGCGATATTGGATTTCCCCGCACCTCGAACCATAAAACAATTAAGAGGATTTCTGGGATTAATAAACTATTTTCGTAGATTTATATCAAAGTATAGTGAGGAGGTTAGGCCTCTGTGTGACCTATTGAAACAAAACAAAAGATGGTCATGGACACAGGAAGTAGACGATTGTTTTAAAAGGGTGAAAACTTTATTTGTAGATACCGTGCTTCTTGCACATCCAAACCCGAAGGATATATATTATTTACAAACGGACAGCTCGAATATAGGTGTCGCAGGATACATCTACCAACTAACGAGTGAGGGGGAAGAGAGAGTTATAGGGTTTTGTAGTAAATCATTATCAGAAACGGAACGCAGATGGACAGTCACTGAACAAGAGCTGTGGGCCATAATTTATAGTCTATCAAAGTTTGAAACGTATTTAAGGGGTGCTCAGTTAGTAATTAGGACCGATCATAAGAGTTTGACGTTTCTACGATCGTGTAAATTACTAAGCGCTCGCATGATACGGTGGGTAAGTTATATAGGACAGTTCAATTATACGATTGAACATGTCAAGGGTAGTCTGAACACTGTAGCGGACGTGTTGTCACGACATATAAGTGGAGCCACCGATATCTTGACTAATAAAACTGTGGGACCGGAAATGAATTTGTTTGAAATACCAACTGGACGACTCATAAAGAATAAGTGGGAAGAGATAAGAGAACATCAGGGGCGCGATCGTGTTGTTAGCGAAATAACTAAGCGTATAAAAGCTGAGAGCGAGTCTGAGGCTAGACATTACAGACTAATAGACGGGATTCTCTATAGGATAGAGATAGGTTCGGGTAGGTCGCGATTATATGTTCCCGAGAACTTACAAACGGAATTGATTACTAGTATACACGAGGAAGTAGGACATTTTGGGCGATACAAGGTGCTTGCGTTAATGAAGCGACGTTACTACTTCACTGATATGGCACGCAAAATAGGACAGGTAGTTAGGGCTTGCGACGTGTGTCAAAAATCGAAACATGCGTTGGAGGCACACTCAGGACCAATTAAGACGGTGATAGCTAGGGAGATAGGGGAACGAGTATTTTGTGACATTTATGGACCAATACCGGCAGGACGCTTTGGTCATAAGTACGTGTTTGTTATGCAGGACGCCTTCAGCAAATTAATTAGATTATACTCATTACGACAGGCGAGTGGCAGGGCCTCGTTAACTTGTGTTAGAAAATTTCACGAACAGGTCAAAATAAAGGTTTTATGTTCGGATAGAGGTGCAAATTTCACATCAAGGATTTTGAGTCAGGTGTTAGACAGTTAGGTATCGTGCTAACGCACACCTCAATCAGAAACCCGCGACCTAATTCTACGGAGAGGGTCAATAGAGAGCTAGGAAGAATGTTTAGGACGTATTGTGAAAAATCACATTGTTCTTGGGTTGACGTATTGCCGAAAATAGAGGATTGTTACAATCAAGTTATACACACCACGACGGGTTACACACCTAACGAGATAGTATGGGGTACAAGAACTCGCTTATCTACGGATAACGACAAAATTATTGGAGTAGGGTTAGGCCTACAACAAGAGCCATTAGAATTAGTTCGGGAACGAGCGAGACAGAACATATTGAAGTCAGCCGAGAGTAGAGAATTTCATTATAACAAAAATCATAAACTAGTGTGTTTTGACATAGGTGATCTAGTGAAGTTGAAAAAGTTTGCGAAATCGGATGCATCTAAAAAAGTGACTAAGAAGTTTGCACGTTTGTTTGAAGGACCATACGTCATTGGTGCTATTCCCAGTAGCAACGTGTACACTCTAATAGATAAACAAACAAACAAGATAAAAGGGAATTACAATGCGATACACCTGTTTCGCTATTATGTGAATAGGTAAAAATAATAAAAAAATAAAATAAAAGAAAAAAAAGTAGGGACAATGGTTTGTGAGGCGCCATACTTATGTAACAAAGGAGGCGGAGTATCGGGGTTTATTGCCTACTTGGGTATACAATGGACAGATAAGAGCTATAGAAAGGGAACGTGAGAACTGAACGAATACCGTGGGAAAGTTTGGAAATGTGGACAGATAGGAAATATAATTTAAAACGACCGTACATTCGGATGTAGGTGTTTAAGATTCTATTTAGGGGAATGTGTGATGGCATTCGTATTATTAGCAGATGTGAGAGCCGGGCTCGTAAAACAAAACTAGGAATAAAAAATTTGTTTCGAATATTTCTTCTAATAGATTAAGAGCGACAAGTTTTATTAGCGCACAGCGGGGACTAAGACAAATGGAGTCTTGGGTAGGCCGTAAATTACGCTCAACTGTCATACAAACTATTCAAACTGGTGAATGATGGACAATTTTAGTTGGAATGCACAGATTTCTAAGAGTTTGGTAGATTTAAATGTGTTACAGATGGGTGAAGTAGTCGAAGGAAGGAAAAAAACTTGAGTTCTCAGAATTGGTAGGGCGGATCGTGAGAAATGGTGCGTAGGCGTCGCCGTGAAGATTGCAAGCATCAAGCTGACCAATGAGGGGTCTAAATGGGCGTAGAGCGGGCGGAGAAAAACTTCAGTAGGAATGGAAGAGATAAAACGACGATGCAACTGGGATTGGGGGGACAGACGCTAAGACAGACAGTAGGGCGCAGACGCTTTTAATATTTTAGGAGTGGTAGATTGGGAGTTTCGTGACTCCATTGTAACTAACTGTGTGAGAAATAAAGACTAAAGAGTTAACTATTAAATAAATACTAACTTTGTTAAGTAAAATTGTAGATTTGAATATTAAAACAAGTGTAATTATTTTACAAAGTGAATCCAAACAACGTCGAGTGGGGTATGTAATTGTGTACATTGTGATTTATTTCGTGTGTCAATAAAGGTACAATCTCTAGATTAACGAGCAGAATATCGTATACAACGTAGAAATGTATCAATACGAAGAACAACTCCATTCTAGGGGTTTCGCTTTAATAACCGAATGGAACTCGGTAGAACACCTCATTTTTGTGCTGACTTTAATATGCGCAATAGTTGTATTAGGGTGTTGTGGATATAAGATATTCAGTTATTGCAATCGTCGAATATTAAATAGACGGAGGTATTTGCAAGATGGTCTACCAAATGAGATAGAAATGCAAAGAGCCGGGTTAGATTGAATTGGATTGCGTTTTCTTAATGCATAGTTAATCTCGGAGATAAGGATGGTTAACGTGAAAGTATTAATTAAAGCTCTAGAGACTGTAACTTTATGTAGCCTGGTGGAATACGAAACACTAATATCTATTATGAATGTTAATAATCAAGTCTAGATTAGACTAATATGTGAAATAGTTTTTTCTTTCCATTTTTCAATCAATGTATCAGGTTAGTTCTATAAATGTGTTCGTATCTCACTTTAGACTTAATTTGTAAAATAACTATTGAAACTTTAGTGTGTGTTTAATTAAAATTAAGTGTGAATCTAGATGACCTTAGAGAGTTTTTTCTTTGGATTTTCGCTTTCTCTCTATTTAGTGTGGTCTTAAGATAGGAGCTGAAAATCTAGCTGTCATTATATAGCAACCTATAGGTGACAGCTTAAATAATCAAACCAGTTTCTTTTGCTATTTCGAAGTTAAACTAAACACATTTAATTTAAATAAATAATATTTTTTTTCCATAATTATATGTTTTACTGCTTAGAGATAAGATTCCTAAGAGGAGGCACAGTGTGAGGCATAGTCAAACTCGTGTTAAATACTAAGAAATACTTAGAAGAACCTTTGAGCTAGTTTGTTTGGCTTCGTTTAACACTTTGCGTTCTCACACATATACCTTTCAGTTGAATCACGATTTCTATGAGCTAAATTCGTTAGATTTCAGTCTAGGTCTAGGTAGATTTCTATACATATACCTAATTAAATAAACATGGGATAGTAGGGAGTGATTAAAGACTAAGGAAGAGACTACATTCAAACCGTTGAGGTTACTTGTGTATAGGTAGTTTATTTAAACGTGTTAGTAAAGGAGTCTAGCTGCTGAATTTGGACGAGAGACACAACAGGAGCTGAGCAGAAGGAAGTATAATGTATTAGTGTTGAATAGGTATAATGTGTAAGTACATTTTGCCTCTACACAGGACATAGACATTGTTAGGTGCACTTATAGACTTGTATTTAGGATAGGAAATAGGGATAGGTATACTAGGTGATCTGTGATGAAATTGAACTTGTACAGGATGTTTAGATCCTGGGGTGTTTGACCGCTTGAGGCTGCGAGCTAGGCATTCCACCCACTGACTTTAATCGAATGAGGGCTCTTGACTATAAGAGATTATTCTCTTAGACTTGACTGAACGGGATGCTATGGCCGGTACTCGCGAGCTCAGCCTTATTGAGCCTAAAGGCTATCTGCGTGTGGATTCAGCGAACGGGTAGAAGCATTTCTGGGTCGTCGTCACATTTGCACTTTCATAGCGTTCAGCCATCGCCCGATTTGGCCAAATCGAACTTTCTCAATTAATACAAATATGAATAAATAAAGGTTACCATGGTTTTATGGGGAAAGGTGTCTAGCGAACACCTTATAAAGTAAAGTAAATAAATGTCCACATCCTGGAGATGTCTGACAAACGCTTCGCAGCGTAACAAAGATGGCTGACGCTCCCCAAATAATAAACCCCAGAAGGGTTTTTCCTAGAAGGTTTTGTAGGCGCTATTAAACGACCAGAGTGTAATCCACATCATGAGCAGACATCTTTTGGTTATAGCTTAGGTAATTAGAGTAGAGGAGAGGCGAAAGTCGCGATCAGATTAAAACAATTTGCATTTTAATATTAACAAGCTTCGCAATGTTATTTAAAACCATAGGCCTGCGGAATGATGGATTTATCTCGATGAGCCTCCGTTCCATTCACACGCAGCTACTAAATAGTACAAACATAAACACGATTCGCAGATCACTTAGATGCCAGTAACATCGACTTTCACCAAGACCACCAAATACATAGAAAAACATTATAACTAGACGATCACATATACAAATTAGGATTTGAGCCACTACAGTGCTCCGCACTATATATAGCTTTCTTACAGAAAGGATGTCACTTAGTTGATAAAGACTTTCAGTTGGAAAACGCCATTTTTTGAAATACATCACTTTTATGAGACACCTTTGAGCCCGCTCCAATTCTAGAAATTTTGTTTTTCCCGCACTTCCCCATATCGTGATGCAATATGTTAAGACTGACTGTACTATAGATATATATATAGTATTCATCAGACTATTTGGTGAGGCGCGATCAACTCCTATATCTCTTGGTATCACATGTCGCAATGTCTTAAAAATCCAGACTAATTTCCTAATTCTACTACTTATATAATCAAGATGTGGGTACCAAGATAGTCGATTATCCACCATAACTCCTAAATATTTTAACTGGGTGACTTTCTCGATGATTCTGCAGTCGCAGTTACTATTATTATTACCACAATCATGTATTTTGATATCAAAATTGTCATTTGGTTGAGTACTATTATTTATACTAAAGCAAATAAACTTTGTTTTTTGAATGTTAAGTGCCAGGAGGTTGGATCCAAGCCACTTAGCAACTTGACTCAGTCCTTGTTCGGTGTGCAATTTGACGCTATCCCATGAATCAGATGTAAAAATTATTGCAGTGTCATCTGCGTATGAAAAGATTTGCGCGTGAGGTATTTGAACATTGCACAAATCATTTATGTAGATGAGAAATAGGGTAGGTCCTAAGACACTACCCTGAGGTACTCCGTATGAAATATCAGCTTCCTCGCTAACAAATTCCCCTATCTTGACTCTTTGTTTCCTATCAGTCAGGTAGCTTTGAAATAAAGCAAGACAGGTTCCTCTGATGCCAATCCTTTCTAATTTTCGCACAAGGATAGGGAGAGAGACTGTGTCAAATGCTTTCTTTAAATCAAGAAAAACACCCAGACACTTTTTACCCTTATCCAATGTTTCTACGACCAGCGAGCTAAGGGCATTCACTGCATCCTCCGTCGACTTTCCTTGCTGGAAGCCAAATTGCGATGTAGAAATAATGTTAAATTTATTTAAATAGTTGAGGAGTCTTGAGTTGATCAGTTTTTCTAGCACCTTGGAGATCGCTGGTAGTACAGAGATAGGTCTATAATTGCTGACATCTTCTCTCTCCCCACCCTTGAACACTGGCGTTATAATGGATTGTTTCAATGCATTAGGGAATAAACCTTTATCGAAACATAGGTTGACGAGGTGTGTAATGACTGGAACAATCAGATTCTTAGCGAATTTAAGGAAACTCGTGTGGATATTATCCCAGCCCGGAGCACTATCAGTTTTTAAGCCAATCAAGACACTATTTACCTCCTCGCAGTCAGTAGGAAGTAATACAAATGAGTTCGCATGTTGAGAGTTATTGTCACAGATTGAGTCTAGTGCCATCATGGTTCCAGAAGGGCGCACCAAGGCAGATGCAAGGTCTTTACCAATATGTGCAAAGTAGCTATTCACTAAATTAGCTGATTCAATGGGGTCAGATTTTAAATTTAGAAGTTCCGTATTTAAGTTATTAGTTTGGTTTTTATAAGTAATTTGTTTTATATTTTTCCATAGTGTTTTATTATTTGTCATTGATTTAGAAAGCAATTCTCTGTCATATTTTCTTTTTAGTTTTTTAATTAAATTATTGCAGAAATTCCTATACCGTCTATATGTTAGATTATTTATTTCATTATGTGGTTCTTTTTGCCATTGTTTTTGTAATTTATTCCTGTTTTTAATACAGCGTAAAATGCCAGCAGTAATCCAGGGTTTTATAATGGTTTTTCTATTTGTTATTAAAGTAACCTTGGAATTTTCCTTAATACTATCGCTAATTCTTTTAATTAACTTACAGATCACTACATTGGGGTCATCACAATAAAGTAACTCGGAGATATTTTTTTCTTGAAGCTGTTTTAGAGCGGTTTCAAAATCTATTATGGTTTTAGTCTTATTTATGTTTGGGCGGTTTTTAACTTTCGATATAGCAAGGAATGTAGAATAATGGTCAGTAGTAGACGTAGCAAGAACAGCAATAGAGGCCTTGAACTTTTTTGTGTTCATTTTTATCATAAAGTGGTCTAAGCAACTGTTTTCTCTTGTTGGTAAAGTGTGTCCTGCTAATATTCCCAATGATGATAGCTTATTTAAGTACTGTATACGGTTTTGATACTCTTGAGACCGCTCATCCGGTTTAGAAGCAATGTTAATATTTATATCACCTGCGACTACAATACTGTTAGTAGCATTTAAAGTTTCTATATGTGTACATAAAGAGTCTATGAAAACAGATGCGTTTGTATTTGAAGGAGATCTGTAAATACCGAATATGATACTATCTAGAGTTTCCAGTTGAAGGCAAGATGCCTGAGCTAATTTAACTTCCTTGATAGTATGTTTCAAAGTATTTTTAATATATATTACTACCCCATCATTTTGATTTAAGTAGCTAGTAGTGAAATAGGAGCAGTAATTATTCAAGTGTGGTATAGGTTTGTTAGGATCAAGTCTACATTCCGTAAGTATTATAATATCTATATTAATTGTCAGGCTATTCAGAGTTAGTAAAAAATCGTCAAAATTAGAGTAAATGCTTCTTATGTTCTGGCAAATGACAGTAAGATCATTTTTTTCAATTTTTATATGTTTAGCAACCTCAGCGCTGTCACAAAGAACGGAGCTTGCAATTTCAATGCTGTCTATCTCTTTCAGTGTATGTAACGTAAGGTTATCCATTAACATATAAAATTGGTAAACACATGGTAATTAGGTCGGACATTATTTGTAAAAATATTAATGTTTGATGTAATATTAAAGAAGAGTTGGATATTTTTGATAAAAGCTTGTGAGTGTATTTGTGTGTGTATGTGTATGTAAGGGGCGAAGGATGTGTCATGTGTGAGCAGTGTGAGTGTGTGTTAGAAAGTATGATGCACGATAGAGTCTTGATCAAGTCTATGTTAATTAAGTTAACTATGTTTACTTGCAAATAGAAGCTTAACAGACTAACTAGAAAATTAAAGATAAATAGGCTTACTAGCAAAACATAGCAACAAATCAGTTTGGTCATAAAATTAAGGCAACATGAGCAATAAGCGATTTTTCCATTTACTTGCAAATAAAGGCTGAGTAGATTTACTAGAGAATCAAAGCCAAAGAGACTTACTAGCAAAACATAGGAAAGAATGTATGATATGTATGATAAGGATATTATACCTACCTAGTGTAGGTACCTCCCTAGATGAAATAAATATTTTGGAAAATAAAGGACACATTTTACTAACAATTCCCGACTCTTGCCTCACTGTTTTCAGTGACATTAATTATGGACATTTGGTCCGAAAAACAAACGTTCATCATAATAAATAATAATAACACCAAAGCGTTGGCTTAGGTACCTATATCGTCAGTAGAGGCGCCAGATCTACTTGCTCTTTCTATTTTATTTCGCTCTTTGATGTGTTCTCAGAGTATTAATATTTTTTTTAATTGCACTTCTGTATAGTTCGGCTTATAAATTCGTAGAGCTTTTGCAATATTTTGTAATGCCATGGAACGTTTATTTTTGTCCATGTTATCTTTATTTTTTATTTTCCACAATACTGGATTATGAATAGAATAGAATAGAAAGAGTTTATTGCCCCAAAAACTACAAATTACTTACAATATTAGTATACAGATAGCCACAGAGGCAAAAGGTAGTTATTATCGCTGTATAAGGATATCAATAGGAAGGATATTAAAGGGTAGTATTATCTCTGTATAAGGATATTAATAGTAAAACAAAATCCCGCTCTGTTACTATACTACGTCGGCTGCGGCACAGAATACATGCTGCGGCGCGGCGGCGGCAGCATCGCGTTCGGGAACGTCCGACATACTCGGTGACACAGTCGAAACTAAAAACTATTGTCATTTGCCGTCAATGTGCGTCATTTGCCATCAATTAAAAGTTTCGATCATTTGCGGTCAATGTTGCGGAAAAATTGACGATCGCTTCATTTGCTCGCGTAAACGATCAATTTTTCCGGAAAAATTGTCATTCGCAATTAATCGTTACCGGCGGGCTTAAGACGTTGATTAGGATAATAAAAAATTGTTTAAAAAACAAAAAACCGACTTCAAAAAACCTGCCTCTAAAAAAAGGAAGAAATAATATACAAATCATTAGATACGCATTATCATTGTTATAATAAAACACGTCTATTAAAGTCGGGTGGGGCTGGAGTACATCTTCCTTTTTTTATTCTAAAAGCCCCACCCGACTTCAATTGACGTGTTTTATTATAACAATGATAATGCGTATCTAATGATTTGTATATTATTTCTTCCTTTTTTTAGAGGCAGGTTTTTTGAAGTCGGTTTTTTGTTTTTTAAACAATTTTTTTATTTTTTTATTTTTAGTGTAAGTACCTTCTGCATTAGGTAGTGTAGGTATATTGTTTAGGTAGAAAAATCGGCTCAGCCAAACGTGAGATAATCGCGGAGAAACATACATACATACAAACTGAAAACTTACCTCCTTTTTTTGAAGTCGGTTAAAAAGACTACACAACGGTATCCCTTCCCCAACAAAAAAAATCATCTAATTCGGTTCATAAATAACAAAGTTGTCAAGTTAGTTGATTTAATATCATAGTATTTTCAGGACTACTTGTAAACTACTGAACCGATTTGAAAAAAAATTAAATGGGACCATCTCGCAAGAAAAATCCATTGGAAAAAAAATAAATTATCGAAATCGGTCCATAAATGTCGAAGATACGCGCGAACAACGATAAAAAAAAAAAAAAAAAAAAAAAAAACATACAATCGAATTGATAATTCCTTTTGATGAAGTCGGTTAAAAATAACAAAAAATATCAAAACACTTTTTGTAATTTTCAAAATACACAAGATTATTATCCCGTGAAAACAAACTTTTCTTGATAACATCTATAAGCCATTGTGGAAACAACCTGAAATTGATGGTGAAAACGTGACTAATTTTAGGGTGAAAAAGATAGCTTGACTGAAAGACGGATGTGTAAGAGCGAGAGAGATAGTTCGTAAGTCAAACCTCATATTTTCTACGTGAAACGGGGAGATAATACTTACATTTATTTGCACGCAAAGGGTAGAAAATTGGCCTAAGGGTACCTGCACACTGCACATATTACTGGACTAAAATAGTTTTGCCTTTTATAGAGGTGCCATGATGCAAGATAGGCATAATCATTTATATACATTTTTTTCTTGCTTATTAAATTTACCAAGCTTAAAGTGGTCCCGCCCCGGAGCATCACACTCTTTTAGAGAGTTGCATTGCATAACTGTATCATCACGAAAGCTTTAGATGGTTTATCTGTTTTGAAAAAAAATGTCCGCCGAATTGGTACAGTAAATGAGTGAAATCAGTTTGGTTTCTGAAACTTTACCTTAACTCTTTCTGGTCACAAATTCAAGTTAGCGATCTAATGAAATTGCATCTTTTTTGAACTTTATTACAATCATAATGTATGTACCTACTATTGTTTTTTTTCGAAAAAGGTATTCAAAGACTGCGTCTGGCTTTGTTGTTTAATTTGATACATATTTTCATAATGCTTTAGGAAAAATCGGTGCAATGGCAGTATGAGCGGTGTGATAAAAAATTTAAGAAAGCAGATATCTAGACACTTTCATAAAGAAAATACTGCATCTTCGGGAGACGGCTTTAAGCGACATCGATTTGACTTAAGACGGCTTATGCAAATAGTTTAAATAACAATATCGGGATTTTATTATAGAATCTCTAATGTGATAAGAATAAAGTTATAGCAGAAAATCGGCTAAGTACGTGTCGGGCCACGCGCCGTAGGGTTCCGTAGTTACCTTACACCATACCATATTTAATACAACTATCATTTTTCGTCTGTAAAATAACTTTGTTAAATTTTTCAGTGTTGGTATGAATGACAAAATTTTTATTTGCGGTTTTGGACAATATGATATATCTCGAAAACTAATTGCTCTATATCGTTCAAACTAATTTTCGTTGAATTTCTAAAGGGTTTGGTCCACCTTAATTCTGTGCTCCAACTTGCAATCGGCCAAAATCAGAGGATTTGTAAGACGGGGTTGTACTGATTATTTCATGTGACGTACTAGTGTGTACCACTATGTAAACATATCAAAGTGAACAAGTGTGTAACGTCTTTACGTCTATGCTGTTTGCGATGAACCTATTCGTACAACTTACCGGCACATAATAAACAAACCTTATTACTTTCCTGCGCGTACGTCGGGGGTTGCTTACAACATTATTACCGTGACCGCGGTTAGTATTAAATTGAAAACGAAACATTCGCTTATCGGTCAAATCATGCTACATGAACTATGCAACGATGTGAACTAAAATCTAGAAAGTCTTACGGCCAATAATGGCTAAAGTGTTTTGAAATTTTATAATGTAGTTTTCAGAAATCCTCTTATTTTAAATAAAATTCTGCCTTGAATAATAATCGACTGCCCAATACTTTTTGCAATATAAGCAATAATTGTTTGTTAGGCGCTATTACTACCTAGGTAGAGCACTTGTGTTAGTATAACTAAAATGCATGGCCGTGGAGCTAAATACATGGCCCCGTGGCATGAGACCAACATACTTCTAAAGACGATAATAATTAAATCGAATTGCCACTCCTTTGTGACCTTTTGATGTCACAGATCAGCTTTTTTTTTCAAATGTGCGATAACTTTGTTTGAGAGTATAATGCGGGCGTTATCATATTATTTCATACGGGCAACTTATGTTAGTTTATCGCAAAATTGACAATATTTATTGCACTTCCTAAAAAATTCACGAGTTTTTGCGAAACCTATCGTTACGTTATACAATTAAATAAATTTATTTAAAACTACGCACTGATATTTAGCAGTCAGTGTATATGACATTGAATTTAAATAGAAAAAAAGTTTTTTATGATTTAATTACGTGCCACTATTGTGCTTTTACACAAAGTGTGTTATGCGCCATTATAATTATAATAGGGGTATGTTAGTAGTAAAGTGAGTAACGACAGATATAACACACATTTCCATTTAATTAGAGAAAAACAAAACAGAGACAAGAAGTAACAACTAAGAGCTCAATTAGGAGCCACATAGCAACAAACAACAAAAGCAATGGAGAGAGACCCAACACATAATTCTATAATTTAGTTATGTCTTTTGTAGGGGTGTTATGGATATGTAATTTCGGATACGGTTACGGATATGAAATTATTTAGGATGATACGATAATTTAGGATAGTTTCGGTTACGGATACCTATAGGATTTTTAAGAAATTTTAAAAGTATTAAACTAGTGTGTCTGCTCAGCTGGGCAGAGAAATTTGTCATAACGCATCTCTAGACTCCGCCACACTCCGCCCCTAGGTATCCGAAATTATCCGAAACTTTAATATCGGATTCGCATACGGTTACGGATAGATTTTTGATTCGGTTATCTGATAGTTTCGGTTACGGTTACGAAGCCCCTTAACATCCCTAGTTAGTCGTACTGCGTCGCGTAATGGCAGGATAATGGAGAGTCACAGTCGCATGTGGCAGTAACTGGTTTTATTGTTTGCGTGGGAGACACTAATTGTTCTATAAATAGGATGGTGACAAAAAACGCTCGAAAAATTTTCCATCACTTTTTCCGTGTTTGTTATAAAATGTGCATATTTTGATGTGTATATTTTGCCCAGCGATTGCGGAAGTTAAGCAACGTTCGCATGGGTCGGTCATGGGATGGGTGACCAAAAATGTATTATCTCTAGCTCCTCCGTGCTTCGGAAGGCACGTTAAGCCGTTGGTCCCGGCTGCATTTGCATTCGTTAACACCCACCAATCCGCATTGGGCCCGCGTGGTGGGTTATGGCCCATCCTCCTTACCACCCATAAGGAAGGTCTGTGCCCCAGCAGTGGGGACATCAAAATGGCTGATGGACATGGATGGATAGTGCATATTTTTATCTTGGCCTTTAGCCGGGTAAATAATATTCTCGATAAATAATTTTACAGTCAAGTCACTGCAAGCTCTTCATTAATTTCATTTGCCTACTCTCCGAGAAAGGGACAATAGTTGGCCTATAGGAAACCGTTATTGTTTCCGCTCCCATGGGACAGCCACGGAAACTGATTGGTAGCTGCCCCACGTTCATCATCGGAAGCAATTCCACTCTGTTAATAATTTAATTAAAGTTATCAGCTTATAGTTTGTGCATTCGTTTAAGAATCTTTATTTTTACAACGTTTTCTTATACAACCATTTAAAAAAAAACTTATTGACATTTATTCACTTGTAATTTATTTTAAAAAATAAACACGGACTTTCGCGGAGCGTTCTTATTTACGGTTTTTCATATGCGGGCCGTTTGCTCTTCATATTATGAGGTAGACCGCATGTTTATACAAAGCACAATATTGCGCTAACATTGTGTACAGTTACCTGGTTTTTTACAAAAGGTAGAGTAGGTAAGTGAACCTGATTAATATCGTGTTTATGCGTGTATTTTCGAGTAGCTCGATGGAGTAGTGGTTTAGCGCCTGGCCCAGAAATTGCGGAGGTTAAGCAACTTTTGAAATGGTCGGTCATGAAATGGGTGACCAAAGATTTATTAGAAAAGCACGTTAAGTCGTTAGTCCGGGGTACATTTGCAGTAACCCCCACCAATCCGAATTGGGCCCGCGTGGTGGGTTATGGCCCGTCCTCTTTATGCACCCTTAAGAAACCCAAGCGGTGGCGACATCAAAAATGGCTGATGGTCATGCGTGTATGTATGTAAAAGTGTGATAGAAAAGCGTGCACGTCAAAACCCATTAAGAGCCCGTAGCGATTTTGCCGCTGACTGCAGCTCTTTCGCTCGCACATTTCATATTTTCTCAAGAATTCTTAAATCTGCGTGCTCATTTGGAAAATATGTCCCGGCCACTTTTCGCAATATAAGATTACAGACAGTTTAAAATATATTTCAGTTTTTTGTTGCTAAAGTACAAAAAGTTATCGTGTCTAACAGTGGGAAATAACTGGGAAATAAATAACTTTTTGTACTTCAGCAACTCGAAACTGAAATATGTTGAAATGTCCGTAATCTTATATTGCGAAAAGTGGCCGAGACACATTTTTCATTTACGCACTCAGTTTTAAGAAATCTTGAGAAAAAATGAAATGTGCAAGCGAGAGAGCGGCATTCAGCGGCAAAATCGCTACGGAATATTAAATGCCGCTGTGCTTAGAGTGGCATACGGAACATCAAAAAAACATGGCAACTGACACGTCTAAAACAACCTCCACCAAGTCATCGCGCGTCATGTTTTGAATACCAACAAACGTAAACATTATCCAGGTCACAGCGGCTAGAATACAATGGATAATGGCTGAATCACAGCTAGAATAGGAATACTACGAGTCTACGACATTACGTCATACGTGGTTAGTTGAACTTTAAGACTATTTATATTAACTAGAATTACTAACATAATCTAGTGTATCATCATATTACCGTCTTTGGTGCATCGTGTTCGGATCAGATGTGCCACTTTTGAATTCAAAATTTAGAGTTTGTGTGATCTATCTAGACCATAAAGTTAATATTCTTATGAGCTAGACACAAGCGCCGCTACTGTCATTTGTTTTATTGCTCTAGAAACTAAAAGAAGACCTGGAGCCCTATTTTGCCCAAGAGCGCCCGACGCCAGCCGAGGGATTTCAAAAATAGGGCTTTTGGTCGCAGAATAAAGTCTTGGTTGCGAATCATTCGGGAGTGGACGGAAATAAAGAGTGCCGCCGAACTCTTTCGCCAACGTTGGGAGCAATCTTGAGATCACACCTGAGATGTTGTTCTTATAAGAAGAGCATCTCAAGTATGATCTCAAGATAGCTCTTAACGTCAACAGCGGTTTTTAGATACGGGCCTAAATTTGCCGCTGACGCGTATGAACGCGCATGCTACAGACCGGAAAAGACACGGGCCTAAATTTGCCGCTGACGCGTATAAACGCGCATGCTACAGAGCACGGGTAGAAATGCTGAATTATCAAGGTTTGTTTTTAAACGACAATAATGGTCGGTATACATTTTGATTAGTGTTTAGTGCGAGTGGCTCGTTTAGTGTTTAGTGCGAGTGGCTCGTTTAGTGTTTAGTGTTTAACAAAAAAACACGTTCGGACAGTCTCTGATTAGTGTTAAGTGTTTAGTGCTTAGCGAAGTACAGTGTTTAGAGCGCGTTCTATTTTTTCTGCGAGTAACTCCTCCCGCGCGTCCCGCCTTCACCCCTCACGTGCAGCTAAACATGCACTATCGCACTAAACACGTCTGGACAGGACTGTTATATGTTTAGTTTATACTTCTTATTTTTTTTTACAATTAACTAAACAGTGTATGCTAAACAGTATGGGACATCACCTACTAACCACTACACACTAAACAGTGCACTAATTACTAAGCACTTAACTAAACAAAGTGTATACCAGTCTTAAGAACTGGTTTTTTATCTAGTCAATAATAAGTATTTATATTTTGACCTTTAATTAATACAATAATAATTACAATGCTTATGCATAACAAATTTTAGTAAGTTATCGATAGATTCCTATACATGTCTGATCCATCAATTAATTCTCTACATAATTATGGAGCTGCAAATAACCCAATTTAGACGTCAACTGACACGAATATAATTAAGGCCGAATACGCTGTAAATTCTGATTCTTTATCCATAATAATATGTCTTATATCATTACGAAATATATTTTATATTATTCTAAAGAGCAATCAAGTTGATAACCGGTTTCTCTCGATAAAAACAACATTCTAAGGCGATCGTCACATTATCCTCTCAAAAGAACTGTTTGCATAGTTGATCTGGGTTTTGAAATTGGAGCATTTACCTACACAAGTCGACTACCCGAATATGGCTTCTGAATCAGGCACCCAACAGTTTATTCATAGAAACGAATCGTAATTTGGATCCTAATAACCGAGGAGTATAATCTGCCACTTCGCTTGGCGTTCGTGGACTATGAGAAAGCCTTTGATTCGATCGAAACCTGGGCGGTGCTGCAGTCTCTCCAAAGGTGCCAAGTGGACTATAGGTATAAAGAGGTGTTGAGGTACTTATACAAAAATGCCACCATGTCGATCCGAGTACAGAACCAGAGCACAAATCCTATCCAACTGCAGCGTGGTGTGAGACAGGGAGACGTTATTTCTCCGAAACTGTTCACAGCTGCGTTGGAGGACATCTTTAAGCTCTTGGAGTGGAAAGGACTCGGCATCAACAAAAGATTAAATTAATAGACATGATGAATTGAAATACTCATTTGTTTTTAAAGTCGGTTATAAAAGTTTCCCTCCGTTCCGACTGGAACGTGATTCACCAAGATTGCGATGTAGTTATTGTATTACAAGTCATTAGTGACTAACTAAATTAACTAACTTCCTCAACTTTGATATGATTCGATTCAGTCGCCTTATCTTACTTGTCAACGTCTTGTAAGTTGCACAATGAACCAAGATGTATGGTTTGGTCCTCGTAGCTTCCGACAGATAATGTCCATCTGGTCAAGCTGACGGTACCTATTGTTATTCAAAGTTTAACACTGTCTTCCATACTTACACAGAATATATAATAGTACTCTTATACCTTAGGGCCTTATCACACTCACGGCTTGCGAGCGTTTTCAAAAAGTTGCTCGTTTCGCTGCGAGTCCACGACAGCCGACGTCTTCGCTGCGCACTCCGCTTTGAAAACACTGACAAACCGTCATTAAAAATACAACTTTTACCAGAAAGAGTGAAAAGGAGGGGAGGGGTATAGAGTTATAATTTACAGCTTATTACTTATTTGCAAACAAAAAAAAATCTACCTATAATAGTAGAGAACATTTTCATCGTAACTATCAACTTCCCCTTTGCAACACGAGCAACAGGTTTTTAAAATATTGGACAAGTGTTGAAAAACATTGAATACATTGCTCCAATTCCAAACTTAGCAGCTGTTATTGGAAACTATAGACAACGGTGGTTACACAGACACCCGGAGCTGAAACAATATAGAAAAGATCGTTTTATCAATTGACCCAGTCAGGAACTGAACCTCAGAGACTTTGAAAACCAGCGTTAAATAGGTTTTAGTGATATTGAGAAGCTGAGCAGAGGGCCTAGCCAAAGTAACATTGTCAAATCTTCGTTATCGCTTCGCTTTCGAAACATGTATGGGATTGACATAAGGTTTCGTTAACTATCGAAATTTAAAACGTCAAATCCATACATGTTTCGAAGCGAAGCGATAACGAAAATTTGCAAATGTTACTTTGGCTAGGGGGGCAGAACACGATTTCGATGCAGTTGTGTGGCACGGCTACGCGCATTGTAGCTTGCTTCACATATGAAACGCTTTTGTACGTAAGCTAATCCTCACTCAAGGTCGTCGAATAGGACATGCTTATTTTTTTAATCTGGTCTACTATAATATACCTACTTACCACATTAGAATTATTTCACTAAGTGGAATTACTTACCTAGTTCAGGCGGCTTCAAATCCCAAAGAAAACTCTACTTTAAGAGACTACTCTTGAATTCGTAGCTAAGCTCAAAGCTCTAGTAAAAAAGAGTTCAACGAATGAAAATGTTAGTTTCTGAAGAAAAATAATGATGCAAGGACATCTATCAAATCAAATATCTATATCGCTTATTCCTTGTTTAATTTTAATGCTAGGGCTAAATTAAGGCATTAATTATTGCATTATTACTACAGTCAACTTATCTAAGTCTAATGTGAATTACTGAGAAAATTATTGGCATTAAGCCGTTATTGTGGCATTAGCTATAACCAAGTTGATCACTTTGCCACTTCATAAATCATTTCACATCGCACATCTTTACTGGAGTGGAGAGTCACCCTAAACAGTATCTTCTAACTAAGCTGGAATCCAGCACATTTGTGCCGTCGTCACACGTCAACACCAAGTTTACATAAATTTCAGTCTTATCTGATACTGTGGACAGTTTAATTAGTGGTGATTTTAGGAAACCTTCCTTATTTATGGTTTAGGCATTTAATCATTTAGGCATAGCCACAGAATATTGGCATAGCTCAAACAAAGCAGGATGTTTGTTTACATAATTACTGGCTGTAATTATGTAAACAAACATACGTTTAATAGTTTCGGTTAAATCAATAAATCCATACTGTTATAAATTATTATAATTGCGAAAGTAACTCTGTCTGTCTGTCTGACATTTCTACGCTTAGACCGCTGGACCGATTTTGAAGAAATTTGGTTTTGTTTGGTTTTGCATAAATTAAATAACTGCATTTTTAACTCCACCCACTTAGTTGTAATTTTCGTGTGGTGCAATTTTTGAGCGGAATGTTTGGTATGGTTTAGGCCGGCCACACACAGACGGAATCCCGTTACGGAATTCCGAACGGAATTTCGATAATGTATGAAGATTCCGTACGGAAAAATCCCGTATGTGTGTGGTAGTCCATAGATTTGTACGGATTAGCTGCGTTCGGAATCACGTATGTACGGAATTCCGTAACGGGATTCCGTCTGTTTGTGGCCGGCCTTACTTAGCAAGCTCACATACGCGGCTCCAATTTCCGCGCGCCTCCGCGCCATGCACCGCTTGCAAAAAATCACATGCAGAATGCATCTAGATATGATTGTGCCATCGGCGATGTGGGCCAGCTGGCCGCATGGTGTGCAGTTGACAGTCTGTCAGTATGAAACTTGGAATAAGATGCCAATTTCTTATTGACCGAGCGAAGCGTCTCTGCTTCAGCTTAGGCAAAAATTATTTCGTATTTCAGGCTGTCTGTTCTCCTCTACAGGTTGCATTTCTCGTGAAATTTCTCGTGAAATTTTGTGTGCAGGTTCGATAATTATATTAGTTTTTTTTGTCGAGACAGTTTTTTGATTTTTTTCAAAATGATGGAGATATTATGTAAAAAGACATAATATTTAAGTCCGGCTTTCCGACTGTCTGTTCTCTACAGTACAGGTCGCATTTCTTAACCGATTCTAATAATATATTTTTTTTCTAAGCCTATACTTAGGAAACAAACATGTTCAATTACGAAACAGACATCTCTTTTGCTCCATTTAACTCCTAAATAAACATGTGCTTTGTATAAGTTTTAGTCTAGGGTTCTATAACCGATTGGATATAATTAGGACTCTACACGTGACCCTACCTATATCTTTGCGTATAGCTAAAAGTTATTATGTAACAGCTTGTGTGTATAGACACAGAATAACTAATTGTACAAATGTATAGATACGATTGCGCTTAAAATAGTGTAATGTTTTCATACTATGTTACTTTGACTATCGAACCCCGCCCGTGCCGAGCGTCACGCCTCCCCGCACACTCGTTGCTAAGCCACATTCACTGCATGCTTAATTAAATAAAAACCCCTACAGATTGTTTACCT
The DNA here is from genome assembly GCA_950108535.1 of Agriphila straminella. NCBI lineage: Eukaryota > Metazoa > Arthropoda > Insecta > Lepidoptera > Crambidae > Agriphila > Agriphila straminella. The sequence continues at coordinate 1,851,663 of OX467306.1, read as the reverse complement.
CGTTATCTGGAACAAATTAAACTACATTTTATTATAGTAACAATTAAATGGACTTTATAGATTTAAACTTTATTTCGAACGCACCGTTTTACTTAACGAATATTTCAATGGTTTCTTTACATAACAGAATTTTATCAGCATATCTCAGTAACTTATTAATTCAATGGTTTCTTTACATAACAGAATTTTATCAGCATATCTCAGTAACTTATTAAGCATTTTACATTAACTAGGTATATAAAGAGCACCTAAAACAATAATACTATTGGGTTTTAGGGAGATTGTCAAAATGACTGAAGTATTAAGATAAAACATGTCAATACTTCAGCCCTCACTTTTTCACTCCATCAGAGATCCGTTGCATGTAAGTAATGTGGTGTAATGCAGCACATTGCATATTTCTGCGCCAAGAAACACAGAGAATGCGATAAGTAGAAAGACGCCCGTCAACCGTCAACTCGATTGTTTGGTCATCACGCCACAGTCGTGTGACCACATGTTGCCAAGCTATTGAGACACAGCTAAATGTCAATATTATACCAATAATACTGCCGTTCAATGTGGCAATAATATGCACAATCGCCCACTTGCACTTGAACTCGCATCACGGTAAACTATTACCGTCATCATTCTCGTGCATTTACGTTGGTGACTAAAGGATCATTCACACAGCTGCGGCGCGTCAGCGGCGCGTCAACGGCAAAAATATAGTTACATACAAGTTGTACTACACTGTTCACACACATCAGTCACGTCAACGTCCAGTCACCGGCAAGTCAAACGCATATTGCTACGGCATGCCGGCGCCGCGCCGCTGCCGCGCCGCTGACGCGCCGTGCGGCACGTCACCGGTGCGGCGCGTCGCCGGCGAGTCACCGGCAAGGAGAACAGGGTTGCTACTTTTTTGTTTAACTAAATTATTGGTTGCTTTAATCTTTATAGAAAAGTACACTGTGGTATGGAAATAAAGTATTATTTATTTATTTCAACTTTGAAAAACATTTATTTTTACAACTTTTGGTAATATCTTGGTAAATTTATTGGACTTAATTTACACCACCAGTCTAGGATGAGTATTTTTCGAGATATTCCTGTTTTAAGATTAACAGATGACAGCTGTCAAACTTAAAACAGCAATATCTCAAAAAGAAATTGTTGAGGTTTGCGTACGTTGCGGATGATGTCATAATTTAATTACAGATCACTAGACTATGTTTTCCTACCATCACTTGTTTTTACGACATTCATTTGTTTACTCTAAATCCACTCACATTGTTGTATTTTTATTAAAATTTGAAAAAAATTACCTTTACTAGAACTTAGTGGAATAGGTGAATTAAGTCTCATAAAGTTACCAAAATATTAACAAAATTAAAAAATAAAACTGTTTTTAAAATTGAAATAAATAAATAATACTTTATTTCCATACCACAATGTACTTTTTTTCTACCTATTATAATACAACCAATAGTTTATTAAAACAAATAAGTGGCAACCCTGTTTGCCTTGCCGGGGAAGTGGGCGGCGGCGCGGCACCGGCGGCGGCGCGGCTGCGGCGGCGGCGCGGCACCGGCACGGCGCGTCACCGGCAAAACAAACAGGGTTGCTATTTTTTTGTTTTAATAAATTATTAGTTGCTATAATCGGTAGAAAAAAAGTACATTGTGGTATGGAAATAAAGTATTATTTATTTATTTCAACTTTGAAAAACATTTATTTTTATTTTGGTAATACTCTTAATTTACACCACCAGTTTAAGAGGAGTATTTTTCGAGATAAATTGCTGATTTAAGATTGACAGATGATAGCTGTCAAAGTTAAAACAGCAATATCTCAAAAAGAAATTGTTGAGGTTTGCGTACGTTGCGGATGACGTCATAATTTAATTATAGATCACTAGACTATGTTTTCCTACCATCACTTGTTTTTACGACATTCATTTGTTTACTCTAAATCCACTCACATTGTTGTATTTTTATTAAAATTTGAAAAAAATTACCTTTACTAGAACTTAGTGGAACAGGTGAATTAAGTCTCATAAAGTTACCAAAATATTAACAAAATTAAAAAATAAAACTGTATTTAAAATTGAAATAAATAAATAATACTTTATTTCCATACCACAATGTACTTTTTTTCTACCTATTATAATACAACCAATAGTTTATTAAAACAAATAAGTGGCAACCCTGTTTGCCTTGCCGGGGAAGTGGGCGGCGGCGCGGCAGCGGCGGCGGCGCGGCACCGGCACGGCGCGTCACCGGCAAAACAAACAGGGTTGCTATTTTTTTGTTTTAATAAATTATTAGTTGCTATAATCGGTAGAAAAAAAGTACATTGTGGTATGGAAATAAAGTATTATTTATTTATTTCAACTTTGAAAAACATTTATTTTTATTTTGGAAATACTCTTAATTTACACCACCAGTTTAAGAGGAGTATTTTTCGAGATAAATTGCTGATTTAAGATTGACAGATGATAGCTGTCAAAGTTAAAACAGCAATATCTCAAAAAGAAATTGTTGAGGTTTGCGTACGTTGCGGATGACGTCATAATTTAATTACAGATCACTAGACTATGTTTTCCTACCATCACTTGTTTTTACGACATTCATTTGTTTACTCTAAATCCACTCACATTGTTGTATTTTTATTAAAATTTGAAAAAAATTACCTTTACTAGAACTTAGTGGAACAGGTGAATTAAGTCTCATAAAGTTACCAAAATATTAACAAAATTAAAAAATAAAACTGTATTTAAAATTGAAATAAATAAATAATACTTTATTTCCATACCACAATGTACTTTTTTTCTACCTATTATAATACAACCAATAGTTTATTAAAACAAATAAGTGGCAACCCTGTTTGCCTTGCCGGGGAAGTGGGCGGCGGCGCGGCAGCGGCGGCGGCGCGGCACCGGCGGCGGCGCGGCAGCGGCGGCGGCGCGGCACCGGCACGGCGCGTCACCGGCAAAACAAACAGGGTTGCTATTTTTTTGTTTTAATAAATTATTAGTTGCTATAATCGGTAGAAAAAAAGTACATTGTGGTATGGAAATAAAGTATTATTTATTTACTTCAACTTTGAAAAACATTTATTTTTATTTTGGTAATACTCTTAATTTTCACCACCAGTTTAAGATGAGTATTTTTCGAGATATATTGCTGATTTAAGATTGACAGATGACAGCTGACAAAGTTAAAACAGCAATATCTCAAAAAGAAATTGTTGACCTTCACATTGTTTTTCCGACATTCATTGTTTACCCGAAATCCACACACATTATTGTATTTTTATTAAAATTCGAAAAATTGTTCCCTTGCTAGAACTTAGTGGAACAGGTGAAATTAAGTCTCAAAAAATTACCAAAATATTAACAAAATTAAAAAATAAAACTGTTTTTAAAATTGAAATAAATAAATAATACTTTATTTCCATACCACAATGTACTTTTTTTCTACCGATTATAGCAACTAATAATTTATTAAAACAAAAAAATAGCAACCCTGTTTGTTTTGCCGGTGCCGGGCCGCCGCCGCTGCCGCGCCGCCGCCGGTGCCGCGCCGCCGCCGGTGCCGCGCCGCCGCCGCTGCCGTGGACTGCTTGTTCACACACATTTTTGACGTTGCCGGACGGGCCGGTGACGCGCCGTTGACGCGCCGCAGCTGTGTGAATGATCCTTAAAGCCGCACAACTTTCGCCGCACGGTGAAAATCGGCCGTGTAAATGGCAATTTGGCCTAGGCCGCAGGTGACTGAACAAAATTATCCGAACCGGTGGCCAAAACTGGAACTACGTTATTACATATTGTTACCTAAGTTACACCATCAACAACATAGACGACAGCGACGCCATCACCTGCAATTCAATTTTGGAAGCGACTTGCTAGTCACTAAAGTCCACCGTCACAGGTGACTAAAATCGACCCATGTAAATAGCCCATTACCACCTTGCAGAAATTTTCGTGTGCGTGCGCGCGGTGTGTACGCAAACTAAATCTACCTATAGTGACGTCGCGGAGAGCAAGCGATTTTAACCATCGGGATGGTAAAGTGGCAGTGCGGTCGATTGTACATGTCCAACAGCCATTTTTTGATGGGGCACAGGCCTTCCTTATGGGTGGTAAGGAGGATGGGCCAAAACCCACCACGCGGGCCCAATGCGGATTGGTGGGTGTTAACGGCTGCAAATGCAGCCGGGACCAACGGCTTAACGTGCCTTCCGAAGCACGGAGGAGCTCGAAATAATTCGTAGTTGTTTAACTTCCGCAATCGCTGGGCCAGGCGCTAAACCACTGCGCCACCGAGCTCGATTGTACATAATAAAACTTAATTGTGTGATTTAGTATTTTCAATAAAATATGATAAATAGATAGACGCACTTCAAAATTGATCATCACGCTACAGTCGTGTGACTAAATGTTGCTAAGTTATTGAGACATGGCTAAATGTCAACATGCACTAATTTATACTGATTTTAAATGTTGTAAAGGTTTAATTTATCATGTGCGATTGGTTTCAAATATTTTTCCGTACCTACTGACAAAACTACAGCCGCAAATACAAATAATATTACTTTTTTCAATTTTCTTTTCCATTTGATTAATGTAAATTAAAATACTATTTTAAGGGGCCATAATAGGAAAACATGGTTTGCGCGGGCCATATTTTTATATGGAAAACGTAAAGTTGTAGCTACCAAAAAAACCATACGACAAGCTAAGGACATTATCTAGTAGCTACAAGTATTAAATTGCGTATAAACCTCACAGATGGTTGTAAAAAAATCAGAATATCATCAAAAGCGCTTGTCGCGGGTCATATTTTTGGCATAAATAATAGCGTAAACGTTTTGAATTCTACATTGAAATGCAACGTATTGAATTCTACATAACGTACTGTGCAGTTGCTCCAATAACTTTTTTTCAAGAAAGATAATTTGTGCTAAAAATTATGATGAAAAAATAACGAAAAACATCGAAAAAGTGCAGAAGTGAGGTTATTTCCATACTCTTTACACGTAAAGAAAAAGACAGAGACAAATGATTTCGCGTAACGGAGCCTTAAATGCGACTGTTTATTTGCGACAGTGATCGCTATGTATCGCTTCCCGACCACGACTAAGTACTATGGTTACCTACTTCGCTCAAGAATGAATACGCTTCACGAACTAAAATAGCACGCAAAAACGGCACCTCGAAATAGCGTCCCACTTACAAACTGGGTTCTTATTTTGTACATAATCACATCTTTTATTACTTACTTTGTACAAAATAAGCGCCCAGTTTGTAAGTGGGACGCAATTTTGAGGTGCCATTTTTGAGTCTCTGACCGGACATCTAGCATATTCTTGATCGAAGTTTGGTTAGCTGAAATGCTTACTACTCTATAGTTACTAAGAAGCGTAAGTAACGCAATATACGACCCCGACATTTCTTTAATTTTACTGTTTTAGTACAGTACTAGCGGCCACTCGCGGTTTCACCCGCGTGGTTCCCGTTCCCGTGGGAATATCGGGATAAAAAGTATTCTATGTTTTAATCTAGGCTATCTACTATATGTGTGCCAAATTTCAACCAAATCCGTTCAATATTTTTTGCGTGAGTGAGGAACAAACATCCAAACATCCAAACCCACAATAATATTAGTAGGATGGGTATGCATATGGGTACAGTTTGGGTGAATGAGCACGATTAGTTTGCGTGAAACAACGCTCAAAATCAGCCACTATAATTAGTCTGACATAATCGTTCTCTTCAACCACGAAAGCGACGATTCCAATTTCACTACGCGTCCAACCTTGATTTGGCAAAGCTCTAAAACGATGATTCCCAAAGTGGTTTATAACGACCCCGTGATCTATATCGACCCCAGGTGGTATTTATCGATCCCAGGTGGTCTAATATTTTCTAAGCTGGTCTAAGAGTTTTTGACAAGATTTGTCGAGAAAATTGGGTAGTTTTCTGTCTCAAGTGTCTACGCAACTGGAAAATATGTGAATTTCATTGTATTGTGAGTTGTAGTTATATTGTTGACAAATGGCAGCTTCCCCATTTCCACATTTCAGTCAAATGAGCTGTTTTAAAAAATATAGACAAGGTATATGAAGTGAAGCTACTTAACCTCCGATCTCAAATGGAACATAATATTTCTTTGCATTTGACATAAGTTTACGACATGTTTATTGTTTTTTTTACTTTTGAGTCAAACGGTTTGTTGCCACTTGAATAAGGGGCTGAGCAGAAATACCGGGTTTACGTAAAAATATCTTTGGGAACCACTGTCCTAACCCTTAAGTTCGTTATCTGGCACAACGCCGCACTAAAATTCTCCCACCGTTCGATCTAACGTAGTTAACCGAATTAGATTCCTCGTAATTTGACGCGACTATAATCACAACAGTCTCTTGTTTGGAATATCAATTTGACGAGGCACACTTTGAGAATCGCTTGCCTTTCCCGGAATTGTTTTGTTCTCGATATTATTGTCCTTTTGATTTTGGGAAATGCTTATGTTGCTCAATTTCTGGTAATTTGTATGATTTCTAATTTCTGTTTGTATAAAAATTCCTTTCAATAAAAGTAGATTCGTTTAATATGACGTAGTAATATAATCCAGCAATGCGTTCCGACAGGATTCTTTCTTAGATATTAGTTTTGGTGTAGGTTTGTTATTTGAAAAAATATCTAAATAAATAAAATAAGCCTATTATTAACTCTACATCTGCATGCTTAAAAATGACGCGTAACCTGTAGAAAAATCCTTTAATAATATTATATTTTTCTCACTTGAGTGAGGAATTTCAATGTTTGCATATGCAATATATATTTGTTTTGGGTTTCCCTTTTATTTAAATCGGTGGTTGTTTACAACATGTTATGACAACTTTTCATTCGCAAGCAAAATATTTTCTTCTGAATTTTCATGTCACTTTAGATATTCTAAAAAGACAAACATTAATTCCTACAAAATTAATAAAGATGTTATTAATTTCATTTACACAAAAAAATATAATGTAAAATAAAAAAACAACGAATTAACAAATCTAATTAGAAATTATAATTGGTAATTTCCAACCTATGTAAGGTTGCGTTTCCCCGCGATTTCGAAACTCCAAGAGATGTAATGCAATTACATACGTATGCAACATTCCAACGGACACTACCTGTTTCCTTTTTAATTTTTACGAAGCATAAACTCCTAACGTTCTAACAAAGACCGACCTGCATTGTTCCTCCATCCACGTCTGGAGCACATTTGCATTCATACGCACGTCAAGCGAAAGCAAAACGAAACACTGGCTTTAAATAGAAAAATATTTATTACAATACTGATTTATAATTAAATACTTAAAACTAGAATATCACTTTACAGGGGGACGTCGTTTCCGTGTGGTATGACGTTGTCTTTTTCAGTCACATCTTCTCGTTCGGATGGCGTCGTCTGTTCTTTCCTGTCGTCTTCCGATTCGAGGGGAAGCACGGTCGTGGTGGGTTCCTCCTTCTGGTAAGGGGTTCCAGTTTCTTTAATCGGGACTTCTCTATCAGGCTCGTTGTTATTTTCAGCTGGACCATCGATTGGTGCACTTACGATGAGGAAGCCATCACTAGAAAGCTCAGCTGTCACCGCAGACGCGCTCGAGTTGACCGGCAACGTGTAAGTATGGAAGAACTGACTCGCGAAAATGTCACGGTCATCCTGTTTCGCCTCGTGCGATCCCTGCACGAAAATAAAGTCTCCCTTCACCTTAACCTTCAAGTCGTCTTTCTTGTAGTCCTTCACGTTAACGATAACTTGGAATTTATTGTCGTCAGCGATTATCCTCGGACCTATGTCTGCGAAGCTCGGGAACAATCTCCATAGGGGTGCAAACAGGTTTCCAAAGAGTGGAAAGCTGAACCATGGTGCATCATCGACGTCGGCATCTGTGATTATTGTGACTGGAAGGGGCACTGTCGGCTTGTCTGTCGCCGGTAGCGCCGCTACCGCTGTCAAAACAACGGCAATGAAAACAACTCGCGGTGAAAACATTTTGTTTAGACGGACGTGTGCACTGTACGGTGCGGATATATGAACTGAGGCCGGCGCGGTCGCCGGAGGCTATATACAGGAGGAGGGGCGGCGTGATGCGTGTGCGCATCGTTCATCGCATTCGCGCTCTAGATTAACTGCCGCAGATGCGCAAGACGTGGGTTGCAATCGTTTCGCCCTCACAGAGGAAACTATTTTCATTAAACGGGGATATAAACGGATGTTAACAGGTATTGTTTTGATAGTGAATTTCCCTTAGGTTTTCTCACTTTGTATTGTTGTCTACGGTCCAAGCATAACTAATATAATTCGTCGTTCAATTTACTTGATATTGAGCCTTATTCGTGAGTTAATAGTGTCACGGAGTAGGACGAATATAGACCGCTTATCAAGATTCTTTTTATGTAAATATTAGACCTGCGGATTCACTCACAACCTAACCGGCTACAAATTCGTGTAACCAGCATTGCACTCCCGAATTTCAAATTCAAATTAAAGACCTAGGTAATTAATAGTGTTTTAAAGTTCTGCCAGTAATTTTGTATTTTGGTGCAGACCCTTTTATTTTTAAAGAAAGCAGAACAGAAACGTTTATCCTTACTTGCTTACTAATATTATAAATGCGAAAGTCCGTTTGTTTGTTTGTTACGCCTTCACGTCTTAACTACTGAACCGATCATCATAAAGTTTTACATACACGTTGTCAGGGGTACAGAGAAGGACATGGGGTGCATTTCATCCCGAAAAAGGTATTGTTTCCGAGGGATTGTAAAAAACTTTCCACGCAGACGAAGTCGCGGGCGGCCGCTAGTCAATTATAAATTGGTATTGTTTAATCCAGAATTCAATGTTATTATTTAACTTATTTTTAATACTGTGTATTTGTTTACGGATATTTATGACTATTGTTGGAATTAATACTGCACTTTTACTTGTATCTTTGATTATGGATCGGCCCCTCTGCAATTGGAATCAAAACATGATTACTCTATACGGCAACGTCACGCGACCTTCGGAGGCAGGCTTCTAGACTTCTCTCCAATCATCAAATTAGCTTATTTTTCTTCTAATGCAGATTATTGTGGTGATGTGAATCAGCCCCAACATTCGTGACAGTACAATAGCATGACACATTAATTTATACCTTTATGATATGAATGTTAATGGGTATCTTTCTGGTGCATTTAAAAGCAGTTTCCTTCCCTTGCAGCTTTTTGTGACTTAAAAAGCCTTTTTCAGATTCCTTATAATAAACGCATTAAATTCAGAGCGCTTAAATATTTAATCTGCGCTTTAAGACGCTTAGCGATACCGGAAGTATGCACTTCTCTGAAGCGAAAACTTTTATTTTTCTCATTTTTGGTTTCTATTTTTTTAACTGCAAATTAATGTGAAAGGTGGCGTTAGTTAGCTTCAGTCAGTCCCATCCCATAAACATAATAAAACTACTTTCGCATGCAACTAGGAAATTGTGAAAAAACAAAAAAAAAACAATTTTTTACAGCTAATCTATTGAAAATGAAAAGTATTGTATTCAAATTCTTCATTTCAAATGGACACGACGCTTATGACTTTGTGCTGGTAATGTAAGTATCACAATGCCTTCAGTCTTTTGTTGACGCTGTCTGGCCTATACCGAGGTAAACGATCTGTTTCCTACCTCGTTGCATAAACAGTCATGATAGGTTCAGATTTCCAGGTTACACCTGATACCTGGTTCTGGTTTTTGTGTTATGTATCCACAAAGGTTTTTTCAAGAAAAAATAATCCTAATGAATAACCCTATTTGAGTAACGGTACCTATCGTAAAAACAAAAGATAGATTTTTATTTCATATTTGGTAGGTTCGATTCCTGGTTAAGGCAGGCGTTTTTTTCAAAAATCTTCGAATGTAGTTCTTATTATTTTTTTAATCAAAATGAAGTCTTCTTTCAGTAAAACTTCATACCATCAATAATTAAGGTACTTTCCCTCCGTGCGGCAAACTTTTGGGACATCCGGTATACGGAACTTGAGCTATTGGCGAGACTCAAAAACTGCGGGTTATATAAACCTAAGATGCTACATAGAACCTCTTAACTATTTCAATTAAATAAGCTTATATACCTCGGAGTAGTAGAAGAAATGTTCAAAAACAAGGATTGGAGTTTACAAACGTATAAAAAAGTCTTATTTTGGCCCTCCTATAAAATACCCGTAACCATAAATAAAGTAAACACCCAAATTTATGAAATTCGTTATCCTGTGACCACAGACCCTGAAAAAGGTCCAACATGTCCATTAAATAAGCAACAAAAATCAAATAAACATGAGATCGTTTGATTCTGGTATGGGCACTAAAGGAGAAGTTAAAAACACGTTATTATGACTTCTTATTATGCTGGTGCTTTGAAATGTTATCTTAATACGAAATGTTAATATTTAGTGTGAGGAAGTCATGTTTTTTTTTACTAGAGTAGCTCTATACGAAATCGACAGTCTATCCGGACAATATTTTCAGTACATTCATTAACAATTTCATCGCTCCTTATCAACTCGAATTTGCGCGCGTATTATTTTTATAATTAAAACTGTTCTCGATTTATTATTGTGCTTTTTTATATTGAAGATATTTTGATTTTGTATTTTAAGTCTAGTATTTTTAGACGGTATCGTTACATTCCCTCGTAGTCACTGCTAAAAGTGGCCGTTTTTGACACATTTGCTATCTACTTCCACGAATGACTACGAGGGCATGTAGGGATATATATATATAGGATACCTTCTGAAAATACTAGACCATGGGCCCTAAAATCTCCACGATAAACATTTTTAAAATTGTGCATTAGAATTATAATATTAAATATAATTCACCGCGGCGCCACTTTCGCTCAGGGTACCACCTTAATAGTTTGATTTGATATTTCTAATTTCTACGCCTGGTTTTTAAAGGCGATTGAAAATCAATTTGTATGCAAATAAAACGCATCTCTGCTCGTAGAAGTGTTTTATTTCAATAACATCCTATCTACTGTCGATGTCTGTTCCTAGAGTTTTATCACGTTCAATACGATAACACTATATTTTGAACTATGCACGTAAAACAAGTACGTGACAGATACATCGACGTTCAGGCGTTCCTGGACATATGAAAACATTTATTAAAACCACGTAAAGTTAACAGTCAGCAATATAATACGTGGACTTATAAAATAGCGCCAAGACTATTTCTACCAATATTGAAAATAGTTTTTCCAAAATTATCATTTCGTTCCATTCGAAAATAGTTCCAATAGAAAGTTAAGAGGTTTATAAAGCAACAAGGTATCTAGCTTATTGATTTTTTCGGGATTAGATTGTAGTGGATTTTAAATTCCATTCCAATATTACGAACAGAAAGTCAAAAGATTAATTGTTGCAAAGAAGCAATTAATTGTTTTTTTTATTACCTATTTAAAATCTTTTAACTGTTAAAAAGGTCTTAACTCTTAACGGTTTTTCTTAAAATACCGATTTTTTAAACGTTTTTCTTTACAATAAATGAGTACCGTATAAAACGGGGTGAATAGAACTGACGGGGGAAATAGAGAAAAATCTTCGGATAATTTTAAAGGTAATATCACACTTTTTTGCTGACGAGCCCTAAAATGGCATGATAATTATTGTACTCACCTATATTTGGCATTTTGCAAATAACTACTTAGGTACTTAGCAAGATTATTACTTGTATGTAAAAACTGGCGCGCTTTAAATGCTTATGATGCTATATGGCATGTAATGTTTGTCTTTGCAATATGACCTTGAAATTATCGTACAGAAAAACATATTATTAACATTGAGAGGAAAAACACAGAAGTGATTTTTTCCCTCAAGTTATTATACAACAAGTGAAAAAAAAGAGAATTTAGTTCGAGGGACTAAGTAGAATCCTGAGCGAAACGAGGGATACAAAGGACCGAGATGAATTTTTTTTCACGAGTTGTGTACTCTACTTTTTACCATCGACTGCGAGAAAACAAATAGCAGTTACTTATACCTATAGTAGGTATTTATAGGTTATCCGATTTTGATATTTACGTAGGAAATCGATAATATTTAAAACCTAAAAAATTAAATAGTGAAATTAGAAATTTTGAAATTTTCTAACGAACTGTACGCGCGCAAGCTTTAGAAGTGTATATGAAATTAGAAGCTTTCCATTACATATAACAACCACGATAAGAGGGAGATTACATGATCAGTCAGTCTAGCATCAGTCCATGCCATCAATCTCTAAACTTTGAATTTTTTTATGATCGTACCCTGAAAAAAAGGACTGATGCCACAGACTGAACATCTAATCTCCCTATAATAGATAGAAAAGAACTAAAATAGGCGGGATATTTTTTAATTATTTAATTGTTTATCTATGGAATAGCTCCATACTTTCAGGACGTTTTTTTTTTTTTTGTACATAAATATTATGATGCGAGCTTGTTCCAAATTCAAAATACTTTTATTCACTCGGTGAATAAAAACGCGTTTTATTCACTGTTATCAATGAATTAGACGCACTTTTTTGAGTGGCGATGGTAAAAAGTAAATTATTTCATATCAAGGGAGTAGTGTATGTTGCACGCATCCTATTTTTCATTCTCCACACCGAAAATAATATTACGCAGAACTCAGTAAATATGTTTATTAAATAGGTATTATAGAACTGACAATAACTCCCAGGCCCGCGTCACGCGCCTAACTACAATCATGCATATTTGCTTGTCAAACTTGGAAATTGCCCGACAAGTTTCAGATTAACATTTCAGTATTACAATTATGAAGTTTGACCCCTCGAGTCGGGAGTCAAACACAATGCTTAAATTAACTGCAGGCATACTTGGCACATCCCTACAATAAGGGCTTGATTGCATTAAGCGGTTCACGCGCTAGGAACATCCAGAGGTGACTTAGTATGCAGAAAGTTTAGAGCTACTCACTTTGAAAGTCAAATGTTATGGTGGCAGTTATTACGAGTATGTACATAATTCCAATACAAAGTTTAGTAAGCAATAGAAACAACATTTATACTTTTCCTTCCATTATTTGATTTATGTTTTCCTATATACATTTATTTTTTGTGCCACAATTATTTATTTAAATACCTATAATCATCGCATTGCCTTAAGGATCAATCCTATAGCGGAACCTTCAATCGCGTGATTTATTCTAAATGATGTCTTAAAGAAGGAACCCTCCAACTAAGATGACATAAGAGGCGTTTTCGTACTAAAACAGAAGCGATCGAATTGTCTGATGTGTTCCAACCCTTATTATACTCAATCTTCTATAATTTAACAACGGGAATAGGTACGTTTATTTAGCTCCATAATGACGGATGTTGTTACAGTTCAGACAAAATTGTTTGACTTGTTACTATCAACTAGAGACTATTATGGCTGTTAAAAAGTTGCTGAGGATTTTCTTTTTAATAAAGTTTCTAGATTAGTTACGTCGTTACATTACTGGTAGACCATTTTGAGGAGTTCGTAGCAATTAAAAAAAAAAAATTATTGATGATTACACTATTGTTATTTGCTGTTGTTAATAATCATTTTTTTTATTAACAGCGTTTTCTGTTTGAATCTAGGGTTTGTTTACATGACACGTTAAAAAAAATTCAACTAATTTATGTGTTAAGTACTCAGGGGGTCTATTACGAAAAGTTTCACGCGATACACGCAGCGGCGTCCGTGCTTCGTTATGATTGTTTCTTATTACAAAGCACTTGCGCATGCGATATGGCAAAGTGATTGCGTTAGTTTGACAGTTTTTCTCTAGCGTATTCGACATCATTCGTTCAATAGTCTTTAGGTTACGATAGTCAAATTGGAAATGTGTTTAATAGCCACAACCGACGAACTGCGGACGACTATCGTGACCAAGTGACTGCGTTACACAATTGCGTATGTTATTTTCGTAATAGGCCCCCAGAACTTGACAAATTTTATAAATATAGTATCAATAAAAGATATATTTGCTCGGGAACGCTGTATTTCTTGTAATATAATTAAATAAGAAATCCTAATAGACCAAGCTCCCACTGCATGAAACCTTACCTCATAAGGTGGAACAGCAGACATGTGTTACAGCAATAGATATTACTTAGGAACACTGGATTTTAGTGGGTTGCCATCGCATATCCTGGAAGAACATATATTTTTTTTCGTTTTCGTATCGCTATTTTGACCGAAAATTACATCATGAAGATCAAAATGTTTACCCATCGAAAGAGAAACATGTGGAGGTCAAAACCCGCATGGGTTGCCAGCCCCTACCCTGGCAGGTTTCAAGATCAGACAAGTTTTATGAGGCCCAAAAATGGGGTCACTTACCTCATCAGGTGGAGAGATAAAATTGATGCAGATCGATAGCCCTAGATGTAATGTATATATAATGTACCGTCTTGCGTCTTTACGTCTTTCATCTGACAGTCTAATCCTCCTTCCCTCTCGCACACACACCTCTCCCTGTTACTCTTCCTTCCGTTCCATTTCACACATCCTACATATATATATTCTTTATTGCACTAATAATTATTGTTACATAATTTATAATAATAATTGTGAGCAAAGGTGGACTTATCACTAAAGAGATCTCTTCCAGCCAACCTAAGAGGTGTCAGAGATTTACAGTAAGTATTTTAATAATTTTTAAAACTTTAATTCAAACATGTTTTCAAAATAGATAGAAAAAAATATTAAGTATATGCATTTTTAACATTAAACCATTTATCATAATTTTATATCTTTACATTCTTTCTTTCTTCGACGCTTGAAATAAATATTACAGTGCACGTCTTTTTCAGCTATTTGAAATAATTGACATTGCAATGATAACTACAAAACAAACGTGTCGTAATGGAAGTAGGTAGGTACAGTCAACATCAAGTTATTATAACATCTATAACTCTAGAAATATATACCTACTGCTCAAAAGAAAATAGGGGCCACTATAACATTATGGTTTTCCATACAAACAAGCTAATTTCTAAAAGGTTTTTTTGTATAAATTCAATTTAATATTATTTGAATTTGATATGTTCGACTTGCGGACTTTACTGTCCAATTTACTGTAGGTAAGTACCTATAATTACTCCTGTTCGCCGTGTGTTAAATTTCACGTATTTTTGTATGAAACTCCAATTTCTTTCTATTCTAACTGACAAATAAGATATAAGACAAATATACAAGGTGTTTGCTAATAGCCTTATAAAGCCGAATATGGTAGATAGGGACCATCAAACTGAAAAACGTTTACTATGGGACCAACTCTGAAATCGCGAAAAGAAAAATAAGCTGTTTCATACAAAAATTAATAACGAAAATATCAAAATGTATGAAACAGCTGTTTTTTTTCGCGATTTCAGAGTTGGTCCCATAGTAATAGTTGTTCAGTTTGATGGTTCCTATCTACCATATTCGGCTTTATAAGGCTTTTACCAAACACCTTGTCTAAAGATATACTCATAACAAATAGATATAAGAAAAATAAGAGGCAAATAAGATAGAACTTGAAAGAAAGAGAAGAGTAGAAATTAGAAAAAAAAAGACCTGGACCCTATGTTCGGGGAGCAGAATAGGAGAAATTATGACCCCTATTTTCTTTCTCCTTTTTGAGTAGTTTATTACTTATGACACTATTGACACCACTATT
This sequence comes from Agriphila straminella, assembly GCA_950108535.1. NCBI lineage: Eukaryota > Metazoa > Arthropoda > Insecta > Lepidoptera > Crambidae > Agriphila > Agriphila straminella. The sequence continues at coordinate 1,835,962 of OX467306.1, read as the reverse complement.
AGCGGTGCATACAGTGTATTATTATTATGTTTGTAGGTACAGGTAAAGATAAAAAAAAACATCGGGTATTCCCAATAGCTATCTTTATAATATTATCATAGCGAATTTGAGTTGTATTTCTACAGACATAAAGTCTTACTTGGCTTTTAAGTTTAAAGTACCTAGTCATGTAAAAATAAAGGAAGGTACAAGTAAGTAAATATCTATTCCATCAAACATTATTACGTGTTCGTACAGAAAAAATATTAGCGATGGAATTACCCATCAATCAATGGGGTTGGTAAACTTTTTTGATAATAATTGTTTTATATTTTTTTTTGATAGCACAAGTTTGAAGAATAAAGAAAATAATATTATGATTTTTTTATTTTACCTTGTTAACTAAATATATTTTTTTATATTATTATCGCGATAAAATATCAAACATACGGCTGAACACGAAGTTCCTTTGCATTTACTGATTTAAAAATCTGATTGACAGATTTGACAGACAGTGACAAAGAGTAATCATACCTTTGCTTTTTTTGTTTTGAGCAACAACATAGAAAGCCTTTGGAGCAAAGGCATAACCTACGCATACAGCCGTAATAGTGATTTATTGTACTATGCTGTAAATGAAAAATTTAAATTTTCATTTAAATTAAAATTAAGCATTATATCATTCCGCAATTTGTTATTCCTGACTCCAAAGCCAAAAGCTACCAGAAAATATATAATTCACAACAGTTTTGGAAAAGTTTACCAACCCCATTATGATTGATAAATTGATGCATCATAAAGTTATTACGTTTTAATGAGGATCAACACGACAATTGAATATATCAATTTTGTATATCACATCAAATACAATATCAATATATGAGTAAATATCTCTGTTTCAATTTCTCAAATCCATCAAGAAGTTACAAAATTATTAAAGATTTAAAAAGTGCGGATCATGCAATGACGTCACGTGCCACGACCGCCCGAACAAACACCTGCCGCGCCGTCAGGTGTTTGTTCGGGCGCCGACGTCATCAGCCAATCGTGAATTGGGGAGCGTTTTTGAGAATGCAACACGAAAACCGCTCTATCTTCGTCATTTTTGGTCCAATATCAATAATTCGTGAAAGAATAATTTATTTAGATGTGACTGAAACTCTACATATTTAACTAAAAACCTCGTTGATCTTCATTGCCGAACACTTGGAAATCAAGTCGGTATTTTCTTTTATTTTAATTATTCGGAAGACTAACAGCTAAATTTAATACACAGTATAGTTAAAGCATACACATTGTAGAATTTTAAACAATCGTTTTAATCTTGTTTTAAGTCACACGTGGTTAAACTAATGTAGCTTTTCGAAATATTCAATCGAGGCTTTGCGCAGCATTTTACTACAAGAAAGGAGATGAATCAAAAAACGTTTACATAGTTACCACATGAGAAATTTTCAAGACACATATAGGATAGTAAATGTTAGTGGGTTTTCAGGTACAATTTTCAGTTTTTTATATTATTTATTCAGTCTAGGCTGTTACGAGTACTTCAAAATTCAGATACGTGCTGGAAGAAGATTTGTAAGTACATAAAATCTATTTAACTATTATTTATTACTGTATGTTGTTGATTTATTTTTATTGAAGTAAATATTCCTACTATTTTTGCAGCGTTTTTTGCAGCAGAATTGTTACAGAAATATAAATTTCTATTTTTGCAGCGTTTTTTTGCAGCAGAATTGTTTCAGAAATATAATTTTCTATTTTTGCAGCGTTTTTTTGCAGCATAATTGTTTCAGAAATATAAATTTCTATTTTTGCAGCGTTTTTTTGCAGCAGAATTGTTTCAGCCATATAATTATAACGTTTTGAAACATTTTAATGAGAAAAAGAGGATTGTCGAGACTTCTAGTTTATAAAGAGCAGGAAGTTAATCATTATTCCACGGTACCATAATGTCCTCAATTAAGATTCGACATCCTCATTGCCACAGATTAGATGAGGTTTCCGGTGGTTAGATGTTATTGTGACCATCAGCCATTTTTATTGTCCCCCACTTCCCAGCAGTGGCCTTCCATAAAACCAACTACGCGGGCCCTATGCGGATTGGTAGGTGTTAACGACTGCAAATGCAGCCGAGCAGGCATGCTTAACGTGCCCTCCCAAGCACTTAGGAGCTCGAAATAATACATTTTTGGTCACCCATCCCATGACCGACACTTGCTATAGTTGCTTAAACCACTGAGCCATAGAGCTCATCCAATAAATTATGACTAACGATAGTATTAGCTTCTTGTAAAAAACGAGGAAGGGAACACGAAAAATAAATAAGGTAAGTACTTTTTTTATTTAAGTAATTTTCAGCTAAGTTCTAGAACAGATCTTCGATCATCTATATATATGTGATCGAAGTTACAGATATAAAAATCTGTATTTAAATTAAAAACGAAGATATTTGCTTTCCTGTATCAATAAAATAAACAGTTAGGTAAAGAGTTTTTCTTGCAGAAATAAACATTTTTGAATTTTCAAAAAAAAACAATGAGTGTAATTAAATAAAGTCAAATCTTTCATCAAACTGAGTTAATCAGGTCCAATTACAGTAATCTTAAAAACTTACACGAATTTCAATTCGAATACAAAAATAGTACATTACTGTCGAGGTTGGAAATAGAGCAATTGTCGGCCGAAGGACGAGGCGAAGCCGAGGACGTCCCAAGTATTTTAAAGGAACATAGCGCAGCCGAGTTCTTTTTAACAAAACGAGCCCGATAATTGCTATTTCGGTCGAGACTTGTATAGTACCTTAATCTAATTTGCGAGGAAACAAACATTAATTGAAGAAACAAACGTTAAAAGTTACATCAACATAATTATTGAACACAAAATAGTTATTAGTCAGTGGAAACTACAACACCTGTCCGTCGCGTTATGGATGCACTAACTAATACTCAGAAAGCCTCATTGGCTTTTCTTCATTTGCACAACGAATTGTGGTCGTTTGGTATGATGACTACAACGCGATTTTTTTATATATTTTTTTATTTCATTTTATTTTATTTTATTTTATTTTATTTTTACAATCTTCGTTAAGCTTACAGCTAGGTTAAAAAAAGTTAACATTGTGTACAACAATAAGACAATTATCTCTACGCGTCATGGCATGGGCGACCAATTCTCCAATTTCTCGTTGTGGCATTTTGACAGTGAGCGATTTTTTTGCTGAATTAGCGATATCGGTCTTTGATAAATATACAAAAGGTATATATCTGCAGCAGCGCCACCAAGCGGGATAATTTTAAATCAATTAAAATAACCGGGAAAACATCTCATACCTAATAACACATAGCATACAACAAATTTGTGAACAACTAAATTATCCTTCCATTAGTTTATTTTCGAAGAGTTCTTAATAAGGAGACATACTAATTACAGCTAAGTACTTATCTTAAAGATAATGAGTTTCCTGAAGACCATACACGTCACCTTAACTATGTTCTTTAAATAAACTACACATTAGTTTAATGGTATCATTAAATGAAACTGCTTAAACTTTGTCAGCAACATCACAACATATTTTTTTTGACATTCTGTAGATGTATATGCTCAAAAGTTTCCGAATTACATGAAAAGAATTATGATTACGTATATGTCTCTGCGCTTTAATTCGCTATCTATAAAATTCATGCTAATCAAGAACATCTATCGCTCAATAGCCAAATACCATTACAGTACATCTTTCGCACATTGTGCTTCAAAATTACTCATAACCTCTGAAAAGGAATGAAAACTCCAGAAAACTATTCTAGTTAATAAAATCATGAAATAAAATCTAAGCTCAGGGCATGAAAATCATACGCTTCAAATAAAGACAAATGTTTTATAAGTCTTATATCAATGTCTAGTTCCTAATAATTGAGTCATATAGAAGCAAAGGCAGCAGCATCCACTTTTTTCACTATATCAACTCTGAATGCAGTCTGCTAATGTGAAATCGGCTTCATTGACAATTTTCCAGCAAAAACAGCAACAACCCATATGAAATCTTTCACCGTTAAAATCATAGATTTGCAGCAACAACGGCAACGTCCAATAGTAAATGCACTCCTTCGTAACCAAAAACATTGTTTTCTAAATTAGGTTTTCCGCTATTTTGCAATAACTGGATGTGAAGGTTGCTGCCTTTGCTTCTATCAATTATCTCAATTATTAGACACTAGTGTCTACTGCAACATAATCCTTCCAGCTGTAACTCGATTAAAGCCACGACTGCAAGTGTCGATTTTCAGCTATGTGTTTCACGAACAAAGAGTTCATTCATTTTCCCCGGTTTCTTTTTACAGCAGACAGGGAACACACAGTGAACGAATGGTCTTCAATGGCCGATGTTATTCAAAACATGATGCCAGCAAATAAGAACCTATAACAGGATGCTTTCCGTTCAAACAACGCTCGTAGCCATGATAATTTAATATGATTCTCGGGAAATTTCAATATCGATGTGTTTTGTTGTTTAATTTTGGATTCCACTATTACTGATGAAATATTGAATATGGTAATCTTGTGTAGATTTGTGGGTGATAACTACATTGTAAAAAAAATGCTAAAGCTTTCAAAACCATGATAACATGAGCAACGCCCTGTTGCTGTTCATCAGCTGTTCGAATTGGTATGCTGAAGTAGATTTGAGCAATGATTTAACCAATAACAAGGAGAGGTTCTCGAGTGGCGACCACAAGGCAAGACTCTATTACTCGACCATATTAATATGAACCGATGAGTGAATGAAGTGAGATGAATATATTTCGTCCATGGCACTGGCTAGCCTGCGCAATACAACAAAATTTTGTCGTCGCTTTTCCCATGTTAACATAATGGACGTGACGGAAGTGAGGAGATGAAATTGAGTCAATAAAATTATTTCGTTAATAAATAAACAGAATAAGCTAGGTGATGGAAATGACGAAAAACCAGTGCCTACAATCCCTTCTATTCTATTCTATGCTATCTTAAGTGGCAGCTGCTGCCACTGTCTGTACCCGTACCCAGTAGTGGTCTCATACGGGCATAATAGGGATGTTGACTAAGGAATAAAATAACGAAATACTAATAAAAATCGTAAACATATTAAACTTTTAGAGTAGCTTGTATACCTCTTGGTTTTATATATTGCATATTATTTGTTTTATGACCCTTCAAAGTTGGGTGGACAAGTCCATTTAAAAAGTATAAAATTTATTAAAATAAATGATACCTTTAATTAGTCCGTAAAATGTATAGCAAAATTGTCGCAAAAAACCAATTTGATAAACACAATATTTAATATAGCTGCTGAACAAATTTCCTATGCGTTGCATACAAACTAGCACGGCGTGACGTCATAACGTGCAAGCCATTAGTATGGAGCGTTTTTGATCGAGTCCATTTGTGTGCATTTCACACTGTGATATCTCGGGCAGTTTTCATGCTAGCGAATTAATTCTTTTACCAATGTTTCTTTTTTTGAGAGGTAACTTATGTAACATAAAATAAAAAAAATAGTCAACATCCCTATACTGTGTAGTTTTCTCTGTCTTGTAATGAATTATCTACTCTTTTACACTAGGGATAGAGTTCGTAAATAAAACTGCCATATAACTATCGTAAAACATAAAGAAAACGAGCTAAAATAAGGTGACACAGACCAAAGTTAATTAACATTACTACCTAGCTTCAGTCATAAATGCCTAATTGAAACAAGTACTCTGCTCACTCATATTCATGAGTCAAACCTGCCTTTGTTTGGTTCTATAGAAACTGCTCGTCAGGTGTTGACTCATGCAGGTAAACATCAATGTTTTTGAGAATATTCCTCGTTTTGTTTTGAAACAAATTGAACAATTTCAAGGTGAAGAACAATACTCGTAGGATCAAAGGTGAAAATTTATGAGGATCGCTTCAAAACGTAATTATAAGACGAAATAAGTATTTGTTATGAATTGTTGGATTCACAATATTTGAGGGATATTAATTGTATCAGTGTATGTTTCTCTAGATACGTTTGGACTTCCAACTAATGGTTAGTTTAGGTAGGTACTATTCTTTTGAAAATTCCCGTACAATTTTTTGAAAATTATCTTTTATACAACCTTGTCTTGAAACAAACAAACACAACTAAAATTAATTATCTAATTTGATGCAGTCATTCTGATGTTATGAACTTACTAAATTTCGGCGATTCATTTTTATGACCGAAAAGAGAAAAATATTTTTACGTCTTTCAGTACAATTTTTTTAAAGTTATCCTTTAAAACTTGTCCTGATACCTACTAACAAACACTACAAAAAAAGAATTAATTAATTTGGTGCTGCCAGTCTAAACTTATGCGCTTACATAGGTACATTTCAGCAATTCATTTTTATTTAAGTATTTAGATCATATAAAGTAGCACTGTGAATGATAAAATCTCAAATTTGAAAATATTCTAAGCCTAAAACCATTATTTTGTTACTTTTTGGTAAAATATCTTCTAGTCAAAACTGTTGGGGCAAAGACTCATACTGTTGGGGCAAAGACCCATACTGTTGGGGCAAAGACCCATACTGTTGGGGCAAAGACCCATACTGTTGGGGCAAAGACCCATACTGTTGGGGCAAAGACCCATACGGATGAATTAAGAGGTATAAACCTGTGTAATACATGATTATGCTAAAATATGTAATGATAATACGTTTGTATTATTATTATATCCTATGATAATACTTTAACCTCCAGGATTAGAGGTGGTAAATAAAGTAATAGCAAAATGTCCTCTGATGTAATAAATGTAGCGATCTTTTGTATGGAGACCCCAAACATTAAATCCTCAGTCGATGAAACTTTGCAGGGATGTAATATTATAAGCAGTATGAACAATAGTACATTACAGCCGTGAACGGGAAGCTAGCGATTGCATTGTCGAGGATGGTTTGAAGCCCGAGCCGCAGGCGAGGGCTTTAATCATTCGAGGCAATGCAAGTAGCTTCCAGAACAAGGCTTGTATAGTGCTTTTCTCAAGAAATGCGAGGAAATAAAGAACTTTTCAATTGAAACTTAATTCAATTTAATTAATATTAAAAATGAGATTTATCATAGACAAATCCTCTGAGTAATCTTGAATTACGTGCAGCGCCATCTACCGCCGAGAAGCAAAAACCCATCTCATTTCGCCTCTTGGCGGTAGATGGTGCTGTACATAATTCAAGATTACTCTCTGATAAATGTCTCTGATAAATCTGGTACAATACAATGTAATATTTATTTATTCTTATAGTAATATACTCTGTGCGCACCATTTTTTTTATTGTATCGTTATTTTAGTACCTATTAAATAATTTTACCTTTATAATATTAACTGTCTTGTCGTTGGCTTGCGTGCCAGAAAAAAGGAACTAAAGTTATGGCTGTATGGTGCAAATGTGCCTTTGCTTTTTTTGTTTTTGTGAACAGCTAAAACAAAAAAAAGAAATGTTGCCGCAGACCACCCAGATCATCTTCGCACTGTACCTACTTCCCGCACTGGTGCTGGTGCGGGAAGTAAGTATTGAAATTCATTCCTGGCCTGAATTTTAAATTTAGAATGTGATGAACCAGACCCCCTCGGAAATGTGGAACGCCCCGCATTCCTTTTTCAAATGGAATGATAAGATTTCAGAGCATAAGTGAGAAAAAACCTATGTATAGTCAATTTATATATAGGTAACCATTTCTTTTGCATTTATTTTATTTTATTTTTATTTTGCTTATCAAAGAAACATACAGCTCTTATAATACAGGTAGGTATAATAACTATGACTAGATCATTAGCCAAAACAGTTTCCAACGATGAGAATTACATAGGTAGCGAAGACTATAATGAATTTAACATAAGAGAAAAAAAAACTAAAATGAGAGAAAATTTGGCAACTTCCTAACCAAAATTTAAAGATTTCAGTAATAACAATAATAGAAACTCTTAATAGAATTTAGTAAAAGAAATGAGGATAATCTCAGAAATCATTGTTAATTTAATTTTTATGTTTAAGTAATCTAGTTTCTATTCTTGTTAAATTTTAACTATAGGTAAATAATATGTAAAACTCTGAATTCTAAGGTACTAATTTTTATTTGTCAAAGGTATGAAGAGCGGAGCGGTCTAACACAAGTATTTCTTTACTTAAATGGTTGCTCCAATAACTGATATTGTTTATGTACCCACCAGTTATCACAATAAATTTATTTTATTTTTTATTTTATTTTTTTATTTATATAGGTACAAATATCCAAAAACAAAAAAAAACGATATGGTTAACTTAAAAAATATGTTTCATTATTGATACTTTATCATACTGTAAAGTATCATCTACTGAGGATTTATTGTGGGAGTCCACTACCTTCCTTTCCTACACTACTCTACTTATCCTTCCTTACACTACAAAATATAAACCATTTACATAACCAACCGCAAAGACCGCCATTTCAATTAATTTTAATTAGAAAATTAACTGTAAAGAAACACAACATTCATCGTTTCCCTCAGATAATTATTTAAAACAAGAGGCCATTAGAACAACGATAATTTCCGCTATTCCTGTTATCAACTGACTTTGCCTTAGTTTAATTAAATTAACATAAAATACGACATTATAAATCGCTTGGACAAGAAGATTATCTCGTTATTTTAATGTTGTTTGTTTGTTACAGTTTGCTTCATGAACAAGCTGCTCTCATTAACAAAAGTCAGGACCATAATACAATTTTGAGCACAGTGTCTAAATAATCTTAGCGTTGAATTCGTCGCTGCAGTCTGGCAGGTGTCTACTGTTTAACAAAACACCTGTTTAAATGTGATGCTGTCTCTGTCAAACAATATTGTCAAAAAAGTGACAGCATCACATTTAAACAGGTGTTTAGTTAAACAGTTTGAATAACACGGTTTGAATCTATGATATTTAGTGACCTAGTAGTCATCATATTGACCGTTTTCAGATTTATATCCTTCCTACATTACCTATCGTAACTAAAATCCAATTAAATAGTATTTGACTAATCCCCTAATACGTACTTATAGGTACGATTAAGTAACTTAATCTAAAAATGAGCCATTATGGCTTTTAATTTCCTCACTTTTTCCTAGGTGTTATTATTATTCTAAGGCTTCCCCCAAAGATCGCCACGACGTCTGCCCGCATCCAACTATTGCCAGTGTATCACACCTATTTTTCGATGTATAATAACCTGCGATGTATAATAACCTAAGAATGCTATGTACGCCGTTATTTTGATACATATCAGAAATGTTATTGTTATAATAAGTATATTAATGTGATTATTTAATATGTATCATGTGGCTGTACTTTATAAATAAATAAATAAATAACCCGATCACAATACTGTGGACCTCGCTGTCCTCGCTGGAATGCGATTTCCTTCCGCAACCCTCTAAGCCGAAAAATTAAATAAAAAAACCATACTTAATTTGGAAAAGTGAGCTTTTGTTCTTTACTAGTGATTCTTTTACATCACACCATAACAGAGCATTGATCATCAACGCCAGGTCCACAAATATTGTGACCGTGTTATAATGAAACCAGTTAAGTAGATATTCCTTAATAAGTTAAAAACTTGCTTAAATGTATACAAAGTCCATATAGAACTTTAAATTTCCCAAAAGTCATCATTAATTTTCATATCGAAATTGTTCTCAATCAATAAAGTTGTTTCGCGAAAGTTATTAACTTAACAATTAACCCTTCATCCTGTTATTTGATGAACAGAATAATTACTTAAGAATTAATTAAATATCTTTTGTTTGAACAAAACACAAGTGTCCCGAATGAAATTATTAAACGCTGTTTGTAAAACTGATACGCGTTTTCGGTTTCGCTTTGTTTTGTAAATCCATTCTTGAAGTTGCTATTGAAACTAACATAGAAGAAGAATTAGGTAGGTAACTTAATATTAAATAAATGATCAAGTTAAAGATGAACTTAAGTGAAGGCATACAACATTAGAAAGCTGAATTATTGGACTTATTGTGTTGCTTTTCGTTTTTCTTGGGAATTTTAGAAATAATAAAACAAGTACTTAGCCTCTGTTCTTCTATTAGGTCCAATATCTTTCATAGTAAATTAAAATTGGTGTAGTAGTTTAAGATGACGACGCCGACGTGACGTGAGGACTAAACAAGCTTCCGGTTTTTGATGTGTGATTCATAAAGACATGTCTGAATCTTATAATAAAGTAATGAGATGGCGCAAATTATTAATTTATATTGTAAAACATTATTTCCATCGTGTTCCAAAAGGTTCCGACAGGTGGCGTTTTCAAATTGAAGTTCGCGGGCCGCGGCGGGGCGGTGGGCGGATGTACTTCCGGTTGTTTAATATTAGCTCTGCCTAACGAACCTCATAGTTGATGGATTAGTTAATATAAACTTCATATTAATCCAAACCACTGTTGTTAGAATAACAAAATGATAAATTACAATTGCGCCTACAGAATTCAATTAGCAACAACACAAGAACTACATTTAGTTTGTTGAAAAATGAAAAAGAATCCTAAATTCTTTTTCACACTGAATCAATAAAGCACAAAATAGCTAGCCTGAGCTGTCTGGCACAGGGGCTGTTAATTGAGATAATTTTCAAATTTTCAATATTATGCAGGTATTTCTTTATAGCTTCCCCCATAATAAAGTAAGTATTTTGTTGTAATTGGATACCTGTTTGTTAAGCGCTTACTGAAATCAAATAGCAACAACGCAATAACTATTGATTGTCACGAATGTATAGGGTTTCTTTCCTTTTTTGGTTACCTACATCCATTTTATAAAAATCCAATAAGATATAGTATTTTTTTTAAATAAGTGGGTACAAAATGCTTACAAACCTTAATTGGCTTTGAAACCGGTCGAGCTATAAATCTTTCTCCCTTACTTAATACTTTCGAAACAGTACGAAATAAATACAACGGCTTTTACAATCCAAAGTACCTAAGTAGCTTGAAGACAAAGGTACCTAAATAAATTCGAATTAGATTAATAAACGCCTACTTTCAAGGCCTTTTATTACATAAATAAATAAACAAGAGTTACTGAAACATACGAGTATTCCTACTTACCTACCTAAAACTTTAATATAAGTTTCGCAATGTAATACCTACAGCCCTTATTGAGATCTAGACTTATTTGTAGTTTGAGCTAATTTCAAGAGCGCTCCTTTTCTCAAAGGAATAACTTAAACACTTTAAATCCTAATGAGGTCTTTGAAACAAAAATAAACTTATGAACTCGAAAAATCTTTTGAATCATCTTAATCGTTTAATGTTTGTTCTTACAAGTATTAGTAAAAAAAATTAAGCATGCAATCTAATTGTTTAGATAAACTTTATATCGTGATTGAGATTAAAATTTGATATAGTCCGTATCTAAGTACAATTTGATGGTAATCGAAGTTGTGCACTTTCAGAAAAAATATGTTATCGTTGTTTTTTTTTGAGTAAACGACTTACATAAAATAAAAATATTAAAATTGAGAATACAATCATTATGTATTTTATTTCATAATAAGCAATAAAAAAGATTTGCATCATTTTTACAAAACATTAAATGTCTTTGAAAGTAAAATCCTTGGGTAGTCATTCTCGTGGAACGTCACATTTTATTGCACTTTAGAAATACACATACAAAAACGTATTATAAATCAATTATGTTGTATGTAATCATACGATAAACATTTAACATTTCAGTAAATTAGTTTGAAAATTTGCAATTTTCGTTATGGAAAATTATTGTTTAGAACAAGTGGCCACTTTCGTTAAAGCCTCATACTAAATACATACCTATTCATCTATTCTTATTCATACTGTCTCACAGCTTCACTTAAAAAATGCAGCTACAATAATATACGAAACAGCAGGCTTACGCAACAGCCTCCTTTTATCTTTGTGCTATTCTAAACCAAAGCAAAGTTGGGATTCAAAACGTTTTTTTCATTTAAAAACTGACGTTTTTTTACAAGGAACTGTATACTTTATTCAACTTTTACCCGCTTCAATCCTTTCGTAGCATAATGTACAATACGCAAAATGTATTACAAACTTTGTAAAAGATAAAAAAAACTGTCATTAAACCTTAGAACATAAATAAAAATGTTTTCCCAAGTTTTTCGCGCAACCCAACCGCCCGCCCTCAACATTATGTATGGGTTTGAGATCGTGGATGCTGATTTGACGCGCACTATAAAACGAGACCTGTGGCTTGATCTAGAATGTTTTTATTTCTATCCTACAAAGAAAATTAATGGTTTACAAAGTGTCCCAATTGGTCCCATTGGAATACCTGAGAAAGTCTATCAGATATTATCATTAGGTACAAACATTTTGGTTGTTTTGTAAACACGCCTCCAAATGTTATAATTTACAGCCAAAATAATTCTTACTTTTTATTTCAGTTTCAAAAGACTGCATTCTATTTCAGCAATATGAGCAGTGCCTAACAAACTGAAAGTGCTCCAAGACATAATATAAGCAACAGTTTTTGAAGAATTTACATTTAATCCATATTGTATATACAAGATGTTTGGTAAAAGCCTTATAAATAAAGCCGAATATGGTAGATAGGGACCATCAAACTGAACAACTATTACAATGTGACCAACTCTGAAATCGCAAAAATTATTTTTTTTCATACAAAAATTAATAACGAAAATATCAAAATGTATGAAACAGCTGATTTCTTTTTCGCGATTTCAGAGTTGGTCCCATAGTAAAAGTTGTTCAGTATGATGGTCCCTATCGACCATATTCGGCTTTATAAGGCTTTTACCAAACACCTTGTATAATATATCACAAGATAGATGCTAAACCCATCAGAAATAGCCCTAAGCTGCTAATGGCGTCCGTCCCAGTATTCTTGATCGAAGGTCCCAGTGTCTAAACGGCTTCATACGTCATCAAGCTAATGCATGTTAATTTTATAATAACATAAAATTTCAAAAATAAAACGCAGCACACGTACTTTTAGCAAGTTTTTAGCCTTTCATTTCTGCTAAATGGGCAAAACCTGGTAACTAAAAGTGCTACATCCATTTCAGCAAAACAGATGGTCATAGCCTAGATCTTAAAGTGCTACAAGAACGATAAGATAATTTCAGGAGCAGGCAGGTTCAATCTATCAAGCCAAAGATGCTAACCGATCCGAAAGAGCCCCAAGCTGCTAAAGGCGTCCGTCTCAGGGACTAAACGGCTTCATACGTCATCCGGCTAATGTACCGTGGAGAGCGACTTCTGACGTCCGTCACGTGAAGCTCTTTACCGGCGGATACTACCCGCCATTAGAATAAAGAAAGACCAAGGGGCCTTAAAAGGCGATATTGTATAAGAAATATTTTTACTAATTTTTTTGCAGGAATCCTTCGAATACCATAAATGGATACTTTTATAAATCATCTGCAGTTCATTTTGTTTTTTGATTAATCCTCGGGAAATTTAATAATGAACAATTTAAGTAGTAACATAATAATAAAGCCCTTTGAAACTCCTGCCCTGACAAGTAAACATGCCCTTTTTAGGGTTCCGTACCCAAAGGGTAAAAAAACGGGACCCTATTACTAAGACTCCGCTGTCCGTCTGTCTGTCTCTCTGTCACCAGGCTGTATCTCATGAACCGTGATAGATAAACAGTTTAAATTTTCACAGATGATGTATTTCTGTTGCCGCTATACTTCAACAAATACTAACTAAAAACAGAATAAAATAAATATTTGAGTGGGGCTCCCATATTACAAACGTGTGTTGTTTTTTTGCCGTTTTTGGTACGGAACCCTTTGTGCGCAAGTCGGACTCGCACTTGGCCAGTTTTTTCTTCTCTCTTTTAACAACAATTTTAAACAATATTTTTACAACGAGCTGTTTTTATACGAGTTGACACTTTATTGAATTTTACACTCTAAAAACGATTAGACAAAATATTGTAAGTTGTGTTGTGACAGCTAAATAAAAATGCAGTTATTGGAATTTGAAAGCTGAAAACTCTGAAATCGAATGAAACCCTCGCAAATGGAGCAGTTACTATCTTTCGTTTTTATTCGAAATTCTATTCACTACCAAACTGAATATTATGGGTGACTTTTTCTATTTGCATTTCAAACTTTTGGCGCGGGGATTCCAACTCTTATTTATCTTACTGAACTATAGAAATGCTAGGGGAATATGAATTATGTGCTCATTGTAATAAGGCTCTAGATAGAGCCGAATATCTGGTGGATGGAACAATAACTCTTGGATATTCATACTGTATACCTAGTCACCAGCTATTTTCATTACAATTCGCCATTATTTTGGGCTCTATCTTTTTAAATTTAGTTTTATATGAAATTGAAGCCATTAAAATGTGAGTAAGATTGACACCAAAGTTGTTGCGAATTTTTTTTCGTGAGCAATTTTATTCTTTTCAACCGACTTCATTTGTGTACAGACTATGGCTCTTTAGAATATTTTTATCCTTTTTATAAACAGAAACAAACCTCTTTGAGTCCAGCCTGCCTAAGCGTGACCGATTTATATCGCGCGATACCTATAGCATTTTATCGACACTCAACTGTCAAACTTCTTTGTCTTTTTGACAGGGGTGATAAAACGCTATATCACGCGATATAAATCGTGTTATGCTGGTCATGCTGGGAGGGTTGGAAGAGTATTGGACCGGGGACTTCCTAAGGTAGCGGGTTCGATTCCCGCCTGAGAATATGATGTGGTGACGAGTCGATTTTTTGTTGTTGTACTAGTTGGTGATTTTTATTGCCAAAACAACCAACTAAGTTTCCTCAGGACATTTCTATGCTACAAAATACTAAATATTCATGAAGAAATTTTGAAATTAGATGAGTAGTTTCGGAGGTACCTAGGTATAAAGTCTATAAAAAAAATACTAGTAAGGCCCATTTCTTTCCCCGTGATTGAACGATAGGTACTGAAAATAATGGGCACTCTAAAATACCTGGTTATGTTAAATGTCTTAAGTAAAAAATATTTCTTATATTCAAAACAAATCTATAATTATTAACAAGTATTAACAAGAAAAGATAACTTTGTGCAACATAATATATAACTTAGTTAAATAACAGTTGCCTTGTTTCTGTTCACTACACTGAAATAACATTTTGACAACAAAATATACACTCTAACTCTTTAGATATAAGGTAACAAATCACACAAAAAGGTTTTACTCTAAAAACCAGCGAGACATCGGACAATGGACATTGTCAACCCAGCGAATTAGTTTAAAATGCAGCTCAGCGTCACTGAATGTGAAATACCCCACTTAGTTCCATGTTGGTTCACAAATGACAGCTAACAATGAAATAACCATAGACTTAGAAAAAAAATTTCGCTGCGCTCAAGAAGACCAACAAAGCGTGATAAAGAGAAGTTAACATTATACGGACACTGTCTATGAAAAAAGAGACAAAGGATCAAGTGACAATGTGCCAACATTCTTTACAGTAAGAGCCCCTAGCGTTCCGCCTAGCAAAAGAGCAATCATAATTTCTTTAAAATATTTGGTAATCTTGATTAGAATTTTAAATAAGGGTATCGTGGAGCCATGGTGTCTTGTCCTGTTAGTGATTGTGATGTGACAAAAAGAAACAATCCAAGTAATCACACTTTTCACAAGTAAATAAGATATGCCACACATTTCTCTAAAACCAAATTTCGCTACATTTATTCGTTTATCGACGAAGAAAACATAAAACATACGAGAATATGGAACATAGTTTATTAATTTCCTTTGCCATAATATAGTCACATTTTATGTATGTAAGTCATATTTTACGTATCTCATATAAAATGTATACATTCGTTATTCGGATCACCTGTTTATTGACATTGTTGTTCTTTGACATTCTATTTCTATGGAAATAACCATTTTTTTAACTATATCTATGCTATAGACAATCTGGCTATGAGTGTTATACAAAACAAATCAAAGAGATCACGTCGTGATCAGTTAAGTAGGTAAGGGATGACCAAAATTTCTTGGCGTTGGAATCTGTCGAAAAACGCCAAAAAATTTTGGTCACCCTTACTAAACTGATCACGTGATCTCTTTCATTTGTTTTGTATGAAAAGTTAATATTTTTTTTACATATTTGACCCTATTTATCTCAGAAAGCTGTTCAGTTTCGTGGACTGAACGAACACATCCTTAAAATTTTGGGAGTGGTTAAAAAACACGTTGTGTATGGGATAGTAATGATTGTAGGTAGATAATTGTATAATTACTAGGATCACAATGTAAGTGGGTCTCCTACTAGTCTATCAAGATTATTTAAATAATCCTTCTTTTTTTTTTCACACATACCATATATACTCCCTCCTTTGACGTTGATGAAAATCTGCTACTTTGTATTTAAAACATTATCCAAATAAATATAATAAAATAATTTTACTACCACGAAACGTTCTAACTTAGAACCATTTCAAAGCAGACCCGTGATGCATCTGTTTATCCTTACAGTAATAATAACAGCAATGTAGATTTAAACCATTCCCTCAAATTCAAGAGTATTTGCACCTAATGCGGTTGAGTTAAAGTGTGTTTTCCAACTGTAACGTAAAGCCATAGAGATAGGACCAATCTTACATTTACGAGAATGGGTAGAATGAAATTTTATCTTTATGTTTGAGTTGACGATCTAGTTAAAGCTTTGAGCTTAGTGCCTCAATGCAACTCCTAAGTTAACATGAAATCGAGATAACTTTCTTTAGTTGACATAAAAAAATATAAATGTAACAAACGAATCAAATAAATCAATAAAGAATAAATCATGGTAGGTGTAAATAAACTTTATTTTTAACTACTCTATGCTTATTCATTGTGTATTAAAAACTCTGCAATTCATCTTTCTTTTACATATAATATTTCATCTTGGCATCGAACACAATTTTACTCCTGGCGGAGAAGAATAGCAACTCCCTATTTACAAAAAAGGCAACATTATTCATGCTGCGGCCTCTCTGTAGAAACAATGCGAGCGCAAGCGGGAAAATCCCGTTCGAACTTTCTAAAAAATATATTGAAATGATCCTTGTTGCCAACATAAATAATTAAGATTAAATATTTAAGTGTAGCAACACTAGGAAGATTAACAGTTATCTGTGTACGTTCTAGTATGTATCGTAGTCATGGCGTAGTAGTGCTCTCAAAAAAAAAAAAGATACCTAGGTAAACACGGAAGATCAGCGTCGGAGGAATGTCTGCGACACCCGACACATGCTGAGGAGGTTGCCTTTTTAGTGTCACATTCTGTATTTTAATTTAAGCATGTAATTTATTTTGTGCCGCTAAATAAATCAGTTTTCTATTCTATTCTATTCTATTCTATTCTGTTTGCCCCATAGGTTTGCCCGCTCTCTCTGTAACTACAACGTGTGTGTACGTAATTAAATTAATTTCAGTCAAATAAAATCGGTGTTCCTATTTGCTGCTTCTGTCCCATCAGTAGAAGATCGATCATAATAACACTGCTACACTGCTCCCAACGCTGGCTGTCGCACTCCAGCGGGGTTATTCACGATTGTCGGAAAGCAACTTTCCGTATCGAATCGGAAAGTCTCCCGAAACACGCGATTCACGATTATCGGATCGAATATTTTTGACATTACTTTGTCGATTGAATTCGATTTAGTATCCGAGAGCATATTTCTATCGGAAAGAGATCCGAACAATATAAGAAGGTAAGAATGAATGTAAAAAAACATAACAGGTGATAAATAAAGGTAAAAAAACTTGAAATTTAACAACATTCGAGACCCTAAACATCGTAAGTAAATAATATTTTAGTTTTTGTGCTGTACCTATAGTTTCTAGGTTATATTCTATGAAAATTAAATGTATGAAAGTGAGACTAATTAGACGCTGGTCGTAGGAGCCTAATATTTTTTAGGGTTCTAAAAAATATTAGGTATTATTTTTGAGTCCACTGTGGTCAAATATAAAAACTAAGCATTTTTCATCACTCACTGATTTTTCCATTACGCTTTTTTTCCAAAACAAACAAAACACTTTGAAATTTCAACTAAGTAAACACAAGTATTGCTTTCTTTCTCTGTGAGTGAGTAAACAAACACAAAAAGTCAAAAACATAACCTCTACGTTTGTTTACGTTACGTTTACAAAGAATGTTACCATGTAAAATGAAATATATTATAATATATTAAATATCGCAGATTAATGATGACTGTTAGTTTTTTTTAGATAAATAGGATAAATCTTGTGAAATTTCAATGTTAATTTTAGTAATTTATTACGTAAAACTTTAAAAATATCAATGTTATGTTATCGAACTTATTTTTTATCATTTCTACCAAAAGCTACAAACTTTGTAAATGCATTTCACAATGACTAAAAAGTCAACGTCGGAAAGCGAGTCGAATGCTAGTCGAATGTATTTGTGAATAGCAGTTTTCGAATCTATCGGCACGGAGACTGATTCGAATCGAATGCTTTCGGGTAGATTTCCGACAATCGTGAATAGCCCCGCAGGTATTTTATGGTGTTCGCATCAATCCTCACAAAACTATTAAATGCACAGTAAAAATAATATAATATGTATACCTACATCCTACATACATGTGTGCGTGCAAGAGCGTTTATCTTACTCTATGGGTAAGCTCTTGTAGGAAGATAGATAATAGACCTTGGATCTTGGCTTGACTTGATTCTGACCATAGATAATTCACTATATTTTGACATGTTGACTTTATTCTTGTCATATTCAGTCATATTTGGCATTTTGGAAACGATAAATACTTGATTTTTTTCTTCCAAATTTATTTATTATTTCTCGGCTTAACAATGGATGAAAATGAAAGTGCAAACCTTGATAACGAATTCAAACAATACTTACAAATTATGCGTCCGTACTTAGCACAACTTTTAGATCAAGATGTGATTGAGATATGCAAAGCCTGGATCCAGAAGTTATCTAGTTGCAAAGACAGTGAAAAAACCCTTCGTAATAAGTACGTTTTTACTTTATGCTATCAACTAGCCAAAGGGATTTTACAAGAACCTTTTGCAAACTATCCTGATGAAAAAGAATTGCCTCCAATAGCCGATGAACTCGATAGCGATATTTCAACGAATGATGTGTATGTATTAATGAAATCTGATGAAGATAGTACTCGAATCATATTTGACAACGCAAAAATACCAATGTCTGATACTGATTACATTTCTCAAGAAACTGAATTATACTGCGAAAGTAAAAGTAACAAAGACAGTGAAACTATACAAAACCAAAATCAACAAGGACAGTCAGGTAAGCGGTCAGTATTTTGTCGAAATTTTCATGATACAATGGAAGAATATGACAATTTTAAAGATCGAAGCGATGAATACAAATATAGAGCAACTAACCTCGTAATGAAGTTAAGAGAAATTAAAACACAAAATATTATCTTGCATAAGGAGTTGGAAGCTTTAAGACAAGAATGTCAGAGGACAAGTGAACATAATGAAAGTAATATTTTAAAAGTCGACTGCTGTACTAGTGCTTGTTGTCATTCTAGAGATAGCACATCAACGTTAAATTCTTTGAAAAATAAACTCCAAGAGGTGCAAGAATCGAAAAATACTATGTATAAAACCATTGATAGCTTAAAAGAAAAATTAAATCGATTTGAGGATATGAAAAGATTTGAAATGGATGAAATTGAAATGAATCATAGAATGGAAATCATAAAAACCAAAACAAATACTCGCGAAGAAACTAAAGAAATGTTTGAGAAAAAAATAGATGAAATGAAAGCACATTATGAAAAAATTATAACAAATATTCAAAATAAAATAACTGAAGATAAACAAGGCATCATTGTCTCAATAGATGAATTGATTGCTGAAAAAGAAAAAGTGATCATTGCCAAAGATATTGAAATAGCGAGATTGAAAACTCTAATTGAAGATCAAAAAAACCATCTACATGACGTAATTAATAAATTCATGGAAAAACCAAGCGACGATTTAAATATAGACAGTATGCGAACTAAAGCTGAACAACTTGAAAAGCGGTTAAATAAAGTAGAAAAGTCTAAAACTAAATGTGCGAAAGTTTACGAAGCGAAATTAGCCAATTTACAGAGAGAGAAACATTTGGCTGAATGTTCATTACAGCTTCAGCTCGTTAGACAAAGAGCTCAAGTGGTTAATGAAGTGGCCGACGAGAGCCAGACGGAATTAAATACGGCTTTGAATAAGCTAGAGAGTAAATATAAAGACATTGTAGCTAATATGCAAGCGACGGCTATTCAACGGAGAATGCAGGATCAGACGGCACTTGAATCCATTTTGCAGGCGGCTTGCGGTATACGAAACGAGGGCATTACAAATAGTTCGCAAGGCACAAACCACAGTCAACTCTCTAACAAAACTATGCAAAATCAAAACAGGAATGGAAATACAATGAATCAGAGTTTCGACAGCGAGATATCGGCTTTGTTGCTCGGCAATAAAGTAGATAATTTGATTGGTGGTCATAATAAATCGTTGACCGAGGGTAGTGTGATGGCCGGATACTATCTCGACGGAGAAAGGATGGGAGAATTATTGGAGAGGGTGTATATTCCACAAAGGGACATTGGAGACGGGCCCTTGAAGAAGAAGTGAAACGGCCTGCAACTATGCGGGCCCCTTTGTTTGAAAAGCCCTCGTTAAATGTAACGTTCAAGTTTGCTCTTTAATGTGAAGAGATTTCGGTGAGTTTGTCATTTCTTATGATTAGTGACTCAATTAATATTATGTTCAGGCCCAAACAAACTTGTAATTTATCACCACCACAACGAAATACAGTTGGACTTTTACGTGAAAACACATTTCTTATTTCTTATTATAGTGATGCAAGAAAGCAATTATTAAAAGTATTTGTCTAAAAGTATGTTGGTTTAATAATTTTTTTAATACTTAAATAAGTTAAATCAGTTTCAAATCTACATAAATTAAAACCAGTTTGTTACCAGGACAAGGTTTGTATAAAAGAAAATTATAAAAAAAAAATTACGGAAAAAATCTTTTTTTTTTCTTTTTCCTTCATAGAAAACGAATCGCCGAAATGAATGTAAGCGCATAACTTTAGAAATTCTAATTAGAAAACTCTTTTTTTGTGTTTATTAATATCAGGACAAGGTTTGTATGAAAGATAGATAGAAAGAAAGATATAAGAAATTTGTACGGAAAGACTTAAAAATATTTTTTTCTCATTTCCGACATTTTAAATCGCAACGTAACTAATAGATGGCGCCCAGCCGTGCGAAGCCGGGGCGGGGCAGCTAGTTTCGTATAAATAAATAAAATAAATAAATACTATAGAACATCACAAACATTGCTCTGATTCCACTGTAAGTGTGTGTTATGGAAATCTGACATAATAGTGGAACTACATACTCCCAGCCCTGAGCCAATATACAACGTGTAACAGAAAGGGGGTATCAATGCGAAAGGAGGTCAATGTATGTACTCGTGAAACTGAACACCTTCCAACAGAAAAAAAATAGAAAAAAAAATTACTCTCCATACAAAATTTTGACGGCAAATTCAAATTTTCTATGGAGATACTAAAACCGCAGGGCATGTATAAAAAGATTGATGGATGTTAATGAAGCGAAAGAAGTGTGCAAGGATCGTAGCAGGTGGCGATCCATAGTCTCTGCCTACCCCCACGGGAAACAGGCGTGAGTATATGTATGTATGTATGTGATACTAAATGATATACTAGAAAAAATACGACTCGCACCAGATCAATTCTCGGACGGGCATCGACCACTGAGCTACCGAGTCACTTAGTATATCATTTAGTATTGTATAAAAATAGCATTGTGAATGCAAAAATCTCAAATATAAAAATTTCTTTGGAGAGTCCAATTTTTTTTTCGATCAGATTTTTTTTTCTGTTGGAAGGTGTTCAGATTCACGAGTACATTGACCTCCCTTCGGGTTGATACCCCCTTTTTGTTCACGTTGTATACATGTCCTTGATCAGATATAAAAGTTCGTTTTCTAAATTGACCCAGTCGGGAATCAAGCCCGTGACCTCAGAGATGGACACTTCGAAACCGGTGTACAAACCACTCGATCACGCAGCTCGTCAAATAGAAAAGGCAAATTCATATTTTGTTTGAAGTAAATCCTTATAAGGATATTTTTTGAACTTAAATGCACGCATTTACCTGGCATGGCAATAAATGCAAGCTGCATCACTTACCACAGAATACTACCTATCTATAACGCGTTCACTTCGTCATTGCCGTCGACGACCGTTATGACGTCACAGCTAACGGTACTGTAAACAAAAAAGTAATCATGTTTTTCAACTGTTTTTCATTTTTTTCTTGTTCAAAGAGTATCATTAATTTATATAACAAGTTAGGTTCGCCATTATGTAGAAACTTTACTCTTTTAATCATTATAACAACACAAATAACGGACGTAATGATTAAATCAACAGAAACAAAAAATTAAGCTTTGCATTGCTAGCTGTACTAGAAAGGCGACGCAGGGGGTGCGGTATGACGAAGCGGGCCGGGAGGTAGCGGCAATGATGAAGTGAACGCGTAGTAGGTACCTACCGCTCAAAATCCAGGTAACAAGTTGGTTTCTGACTAACGTCGAAATGTCTGACCGCACACCTAGGGAAGCGTAGCATTCCAATAACTGAATTTCGATAGCACACTTTAGATAGATCTTCCCAAATAAAAATTTGCTTGCATAATAATAAAATTGTGGAACGAAATAAAGTAACTGTAATGCAAACATTTTTGAAAATTTTTTCGTGAAAGAAAATTATATTTTATATTGCTAGACCAATCTGCGATATTTGATGTAGGTACCTACATTTAGCAATTTAGTTATTTTGCAGTTGAGTTATAGTTAATAACCTATCCTCTTTATCCATCCATCCATCCACAAGGAAGGCCTGTGTGTGTCCCAGTCCCAGCAGTGGGTGAAATTAAAAAGCTGAATAAATGGTGGTGAAATATTTATTTCAATAAAAAATTTAGACTTAGTACCTAATAAAGTCAAAGAAACAAAAATAGTTATTCCTAACATCCTTAGAGCAACGCGGAAACGGAAGCCGCGTTGCTCTAAGCTTATATCTATGTAAAAATATTTGAAAAAGATGCCGTTAGCAGAAATATTTTCATCGTAAATCAATTAATGTCAGAATTATCGACTCCGGATATTCTATCAGGCGAAGTAGTAAGTGGATTAACACTAAAGCAAACTGATGAAAAGGGCTCCGCATTTAAATCAAGTTGAAGTCTTCGTGGACAGAGGGCCTATTACGTAAAATAATAGCGATAGTCGAACGATGTCGTTGATCGTTTTACTTGATTTTGAACCATAAACATTAGTGTCACGGAGTGGGACGAACATCGTCCGCATATCGCGATATTTGTTATGTAATAGGCCTGCAGTAGGTAAATTGCTACCATCGATTTCCATTTTATAGAGTGCAGCGGCTCTATCACTCTTATTTTGAATGATAAAACAAGATTTTTCATGAACGTTCACAGAAAAATAAGTTAGGTAGGTAAGTACTTAGTTTGGAAATACATGATAATTTTAAAAGTAATGGGCATATCTCTCTCTTTTTTAGGGTTCCGTACCAAAATGGTAAAAAGGAACCCTTATAGTGTGACTTAGTCTGTCTGTCTGTCTGTCTGTCACAGCTGGATATCTCGAGAACTATTAATGTTATCAACTTGAAATTTGTAATAGTTTAAGATGGCGTTTGTCTAACTATTTTGCAAATAAGAAAGAAATAAAAAACTAAGATTTTTTTTACAACAGGGATTGAAAAAAGCGTCTTAAATATTTTAAGTGAGGCGACTAGGGCATGTGGGGTATCATATTATTATGATTACAGGAAAAATAAAACGATGTCTCAATATAACACACTTTTTTAGGAATACAAAAACAAACAAAAAATTATTTAGTTCCTCTACCAGTCAACAGATGGCCATGACGCCATGACGCCTGACGCCATAAAATAAAATCAGTTCCACTATCGGTCAAGAGATGGCGCTGGCCTAAGAAAAAATAGTTCCACTATCGGCCAAGAGATGGTGATGGTGCTGACTTAATACTGCAAAAATAATTTTATTATTCTACAGCCTCAGCAGTGTATTTATTATGATGGTACGGAAACCCTCGGTGCGCGAGTCCGACTCGCTCTTGACCGGTTTTTTTAATCAAGTATGTGCAACAATATTTTAATTTTGTCATGATATTGAAGTTTGTTAGTGTCTCCGAATTT
Source organism: Agriphila straminella (assembly GCA_950108535.1). NCBI lineage: Eukaryota > Metazoa > Arthropoda > Insecta > Lepidoptera > Crambidae > Agriphila > Agriphila straminella. Next base: position 1,811,671 of record OX467306.1, on the reverse strand, counting down.
TTCAGGATTTAGAGCTCATTCATAGACTTACACGCTCTTAATCAAAAGATGCTGTATATTGTTTACGTAAATCCTGAAAAGAATGAATGCATCTGTCTACGTACGGCATCAAGGGCTGATCCAGGGGGGGGGGGGGGCGTGGCCCCCCAGAAGGTTTATGTAGGTAGTGTCAGTGTCATAATATTTTTTTTAATCTTAAAACGTGGCCCGTGTAACATTTAAATCCTAGATCTTTGTAAGTTTGCCGAAACTGAATAACTCAGAAATTAAGGGTTCAGTACCCTTAGCACGAACAGCTATCGAGAAAAAAACGCACGTAAAATTACTCGATAGACAATTCTCTATGGAAAATTTCATTTCGCTTATCGGCGATAGATGGCGCTGTCCACATTTCCAATACAAAATTTATCTATCGAATGATTTTACGCGCGTTATTTTTTTTCACTCCTCTTGCTCAAAAAGTGCGTCATTGTAACGTACAAGAGTCGAGATAAAATAGCATAATAAGCCCTAGGGGATAAAGTTTTTTCTTTTTTAATGTTTGTCTATTACCAATGAGCCTACTAAAACGAAAAAGTCTTTATTCATAATCACGAATAAAAACTCGCTCGACTTAATACTGGGGGTCTATTACGAAAAGTTTAATACGATACACGCAGCTGCGGCCGTGCTTCGTTCTGATTGATTCCTATTACAAAGCACTTGCGTATGCGATATTGCAAAATGATTGCGTAAATATGACAGTTTCTCTCTAGTGGATCCGTCATTATTCGTTCAATAGATTATGGACTACGATAGCTACATTGAAAATATTTGTAATAACTACAACCGACGAACTGCGGACGACTATCGTTACCAAGTTTTGTAATAGGCCCCCAGTGTCTCATTCTTATTTTTGAAAATGGAACTAAAAGCATCTCTTCGGTGAAATCATAGACTTATTTATACTCTGTGTACAGAGTGAATCGTAGAATGCGTGTTTGTGTTGCTTAGCTGCTACAGCAGAAATTAAAAAAGGTACCATGGCGCGAAATCTTTAGAATTTTTCTATAATTACAAACTGATTGAATTGTGTGACTGTAATGGGAAAAAAATAATTTTAATCTTTTGCCGTCAAGCACAAATCATTTATTTAAATATTGTACAAAAAGTTTATGAAGTGGAGGATAGAGAAACGAGTGGATTCGTTTACGGAAGTAGGTGTAATATTGTATTTTATTTTCTCGCAATCGTAGTGAAAAGTATAGTGTAACACACGACGCTAAAACCCATTGTAACTCGGTTTCTATTTATTCCCTCGCTAAAGCTCGGGAATAAAACTACCTCGTATGCAATGGGTAATTTTAGCGTCTTGTATAACAATCTACTATTCGATAGCTGTACGTGCTACGGGTACAGAATGCTTGAGCGATGCAGCGATGGAACTTATGTTCTGCGTTACGTATATTAAAATAACATTTACTGCTTGAAACGACCAAAAAAATTGGCATGTTAAAAAACTATCTTACCATAGAATATAATTAATACTGGCACTAAAATCACTGACCTCAGCATATTTCTGAAGGCTATGTTTCCACAGGCTCTTAGCTAAGTAATTGAGCGGGGACGTCCTGAAGTTGCTTGTGCCTATGATTGGTTACGTCATCTTTTCTGAGGGATTTTTATCATTACGAAGCTTATATCATGTATTACTTGCTAGTATAACTACTAGCAGGTATACGTTTGATCTACCTACTACTAGGCTTTGGAAGTAGTTAAACATGTAGGTACGGTCAGCAACGGAAGTTGTTTAACACTTTAGTACTTTGTCATAGTAACTTTTTTGACTAAAGTTTCAAACCGTGAGACACCTGTCAAAAAAGTTGGTATGACAAAGAACCAAAGCGTTAAGCAATGAAAATTGCTGACCGTAGATACTATGTACGCGCTGGTTCAATAAGTTGCAACCAACCCTTTACCACAAAATTTAAAGTTAATTGTCTATAAATTGTTTACGATAAGTTTGATAACCGAAATCTGACCTTTAGTTTTTCAATTCGTTTATTAGATTTCAATTAGCAATCATTTGTTTATTAGCTTTCAAGCTGGTATTAGTTAAAAGTATTTAACTACTAAGTAACTTACATTAATTAAAACGTTTGAACTAAACAATATTGTTTCCAATAATTCCGATGGATATTGCCTTTCAATTATTAGCTTTCCTTTTACCAAGAAAATACACTTCAAATTGAGCTTTGTAATTCGATTAAATTTTAATTTGACTTTCAATTCTGAAAGGTAAATGAAAAAAGGATAATACTTTTATATCAAAAACCTGTTACTGAAAAACATTAGAAAATAAATTTTCAAAATTACTTACATCGGATTGATGAGCAAATTATTTTATCTGTAACTGAGTAGCGGAATAAAAAATTATAAGTAATTTGAGCGAAATGTTCAACGGGACCCAAAATGAATTTCTTGTAATACCCCTCTTACTACCAGTGATCCTCTAGATTTAGGGCCATTAATAACTGCCTTTTGAATTTTCAAACCAATGCACGAATGTATAAATCACGTAAATGTGTCTGCTCACTCTCTGAGAGGTATTCGCTTCTTTTATCATTGAAACTTAATTCAATTTTGCCTTCTTAATGAAATCGAGGCACTGAGTAGTCACGTCTGCAAGTAATGCGTTGTGAGCTCGATGTGATTGGGTCATAACAGCAAATGACACGGAGGCAGATCGAAAAACTAAATAGCTGTAAGCAAACATACGCTCAATTTACAACACTTTTCCATTCGTGTTTACATTTTCGATATCGACACAGTGTATTTTTCAACAGATGAATTATTTCTAACTTGAATGATGTCCAAGATGCCGACATCCATACTGACCCAATAAGATATATTTATTGTAAATTATTTTTTTACCTAAGTAAATTGCCCAATGTGAATGTTTTGGTTTAGCTGTAAGTGCGCATTGTAATAAATGAATAATAAATAAATAAATAAATAATAACTCAACTGCTTCACTTTATTTCAAAAAAGATCTAGCAATTACCTAGATTTGAAAAAAAAATTGTATTACAAAAGTCTTGTATTACAAAGCGACAAATCCAGGCAAACCGTTTGCGATGAAGCCATTTAATTCCATAAGCACTCTTTTTTATTCTTTTAACATATTTTTAATAATTATATTTAAAAGCAAATGCGAGAGAATAATAAATGTCGCTTTTCATTACAGAAATATTTTAATTTTAAAACCGCGATGCGATTGAAAAAACCCTTGGGCGCGATAATTGGAATGATTTTGCGATTTGGCGCATTTCATTGAAGGATTGTTGGGACCTACCTATGTCATAGAAGATAGCGGAAAATATATATGAATGGCTATGGAGTGCTGGTGCCGACACTGATGTATGGAAGTGAATCTTGGGTATGGCAGAAGAAGAATGAAAGCAGAATAAATGCAGTAGAGATGCATTCGGTGAGGAAAACATGTGGAGTCAAATTGAGTGATAGAGTGAGCAATGATGTTATTCGTGAAAGGTGTGGTCTGAAAGATGATATAGTGACAAGAATTGAGAAAGGAATGCTCCGGTGGTTTGGTCACTTAGAGAGGGTGAATGAAAGGCGAATCACGAAAGAGATATATTGTGCGAATGTGGAAGGAACGATTGCGCAAGAGCGTCCCAGAAAAACCTACGCGGACCAAATAGAGGTTTTAATAAAAAAAGGCTGGTGTACGTAGTGACAAAAACCGTAGGGCATGTATGAAAGTGAAAGTGAAATAAGCTTTATTCAAATAAACTTAATTATTAAGTGTTTGAGCTGTGTTTGAGCACTCCACGTGCTAGTTCGTGCAATTGAAAGTACGACTTCTTCAGTAGAAATTATATATTACAAAACTTAGTACATTGGGTTTGATTCTGTCGTTATTTTATAGTATTTCGAACGGTATGGTAGACGAGAGGGGAAGAGACTTATCTTAGGATTGACATAAGTTCGGGGTTTTACAGTAACAAAATATATAAGCACTAGCAAGTTTGAGCTTGGTACGTAAGTACTTGTGGCTGTATAGCCGTCGTTTCAGGACGTATAGCCACATCAAAGGACGCCGCCGCTATTTGCGTGTGCATGTTTTCGCTAACCACTCGACCGACGTAGTAAAACAATGTGACTGAATTTTTTTTGTTCACAACTAGGCACAACTTGTTTCGTTTTTCAAAGTCACATCAAGAATTCATAAGACTTATTGTACTTTAATTTTGTACGTTTTTCGGAATGATATTCATCAAAGTTCTGACCAAACCAATTACGTTATGAAATTTAAAATACGCATTATGTTTTTTTTTCTTTTAAAAATCATGCACTATACAGTCGTTGTCGTGTTCTACGTATACAGACCATATAACAAATACTCTACGTCGTCGGTACTATAAAATAAATTAGTAACTTTGGATTGAATCTGTGGCTAGTAAAAAAAAGTTACAACTCATAAAAGTCTTGAATCGAAATTATAATTATTTAGACTATAGTATCAAGTGGTTTTTGTACACATAAAGTTGTCTAGTGTTGCCCATACAAAAACTCTATTGACGGAAAAAGTGTCTCCCCATACTTTTCTACTATTTTTTGCCAGACTGTAAACAAATAAGTGTGATGTACACACTAAAGTTGTATTCGGAAAATATTACAAACATATTGCATTTAATGAGATAATTTTGCTTTGATAACATAGGTAGTTCATAGTGAACAATTACTGTCGTTAGTTTTCGGAACACACTAAAACTTATTTTGTTAAAGCTAAAATCCTGGGAAACCACGTTATGTGCCTACAATAATGTGCTAATGTCCTCACTCCTAATGTTCACTAAAGGTTGCACCGAGTGCCATCCGGCGACCGTCAGAATTTTTCTGACAGAAATTTCTTACAATATGAGGCCGCCCTTAAAAAGAAAAAAATCCCACAATCGCTTGTGCCTTGGAGCCACGAATCCGGCACAGATTGATATTTGCGGGCGGCGCCCGAGTTGATAACATTTATTCGGGGTATCAAAGGGCGGGCGTACACGTCGTCAATCCTCTTTGTGTTGACCAGTAATACGTGTCAGTGGGCACCGATCACAGATTTGAGCGCTTTTTAATTAATTTTGATCGGCCAAAGGCGTCGGTATTGGAAAATTAATTTATGCTCTACTTCGATCTGTGCCTGTGTTATGATATGAGTTTGCACAATTTCTTTTACTATATTCGATAGCGACTGCAATAAGCAATTTTGAATGCAATTACACACAGTGCCTCTAGCGGTTATTACACTAAACTAAAATTGTTTCTACAAAATATGTTAAGGCGCTGTAGGTAGTGAAACTAGCGCCGCCACTACATTTATTTTTATTGATCGTAATCGTAAACCAAGTCGATATTTAAAAAAGCTCATGTAATAATTTCTTAAATTTAATATTTTTTGAATAACTCTTCAACAGTTATCATTCATTTAGTAAGTTTTAAAATCCATAATTGCCAAAGTGGCCACTTTGAGCTAAAATGGATTTTAAAACTTACAGAAAGAATGGAAACTGTTGAAGAGTTATCCATAAAATATTAGAGACAATTTAAGGGATTATTACATGAGCTTTTTTTAAATATTGACTTGGTTTACAAGTAATAAAAATAAATGTAGTGGCGGCGCTAGTTTCACTACCACCGCGCCTGAACTACATTTGCTTTGCTTGCTTGCAATATGCCGACAGCTGTTTTTATTTATTTAGGAACTTTTGTTTTTTTAAATATGATAGGTCCAGTATTATTTACTTACTACTTTGAAAACTTAAATCAGTCATAATATCTAATTTGTAGGGGTAAATTTGTAGAGTAGAGCATCATAGCCAATCTTAAATAGATAGTTCCGCTGAAATGCTCTGTAATATGCCGACATCGGAAAAATTCCGATGCCGAGCATCAAGGGCTCTTCTTTCAGACTGGATTTTCTTTTTAAAGTCAAAGTCAAATTATATATTTATTCAATTAAACTCAAAAATGAAGCACTTTTGGATCATCTATATTTTCCTTTACTACCTTAAAAGTACCACACACATAATAAATTATTATTCTTGTTTTTCGTTAAGTACAGTTAAGTATATTTTTAAAGAGAAGTAGCCTGTACGCAGTCCAGTTATCGTCTCAAACAGTTGTTGGTCCTTTATACCAAATACCATTTTTTTCTTTTAATTTAACATCTCTTTGTGTTGACCAGTTGTCATGGATCACAAAACGGGCGCTTTTTAATTAATTCTGATCGCCAAAGGCGTCGGTCGGTGGTGGAAAATCGAATTATGTTCTAGTGCGATTGGTTCTGAATTCGATTAGATTATGTTATTATCTATTTATGTGGGAGTTGGTCGGTAATTAATTAAATATTTATGAGGGAGTTAAATGGGGTATTTAAATGGAGCGACTTCGCTTTTTATCGACAAACGCTTGTAAAATCTATTTGCAAACCTAATTTCAGTTAGGTGGCGATTCGATTTTACATGCGGTTGTCAATAAAAATGCTTGGGATCAGTGGATTTATAATGTTATGAAAAGGTACCTCTATATTTTTAATACATCAATGTCAATGACACTAATAAAATAATCAAAGGATTGTGTGACAATCTTCATAGTTTGTATTATAATTTTCATTGACCAAAGCATAGCATTTCAAAACTTTATAACAGCAGATACTAATTAGTTGTGGAAAATGAAAATGAACATTTTCATGGAATCTGTTCTTCGCCAGACGAAAGCTTTCAAAGCTTCCAAGTCCCAGCTCCATGGTTTGTACGTTAGAGCATTCAACCAAGTTTGTACATCCAAACGCTTGGGTGAATGCTCTAAGGTTTGTACATCCAAACGCTGATCATTGCCAGACGTAATATACGCGGCTTTCCCAGTCTAAAAACTAATCAACCGAAATATCGCGTTCGAATTCCAAAATGTTTTATACGGAACATAGAATGAAACGACTTAACATAAGTTTGCATTTTAAATAAATGACTCGACACCTTATTTTGGATAGCGTAAGGCATAAAATTGAATGTGCTTCGGTGATTGGATCGCAGAGAAGTGTGGTGGCATTTTGTATTACGTATGCTGGAAGCCTAAAGCTCGCGAGGGTACTCATCGGGGCTGTACGCTAATTTGGAGACATGCCAGTTTAAGGGGAGGCTTAACGCGTTTTATTTTTATTATACTTTTTAATAGACTGAAAAAAAAAACTAATACTTCTTACGCTTAGTGGCTTAGTCTTTACCGCTTAATAATACACGCTGAAATATTAATCATTGGTCCCGTTGTGGGGTGGTTCCACTCATGATTACAGGCAACTTTTACTATGGGGCCAACTAAAGCGCGAAAAAAACAGCTGTTCCATATGGACCCCTAAACGATCAAAATTGCTTGTCAATCATTTACATTGTAACACCGTTTTTCTTAGCCCAGCTATACAATAGCAAACACTGCATTTCAAGGTACTTTTTATGGTGAAATTCTCACTGTAGTCTTGCGGTTGGACAAGGACTTTAGGTATTAAGCTTATATTAGTTTGTTAGATGAGTATTATGGAACACACTCAGTGTTTTGGTGGAGTTTTAGTATTGGTTTGTGATAAATTAATGCATGGATTTTTCTACCTGGTTTGAGTCAATTTCCAGTAGTTTAGCGGGTGTCGGCGATAGTACCGCCCACTTTAGCAACAAAGCATTCACTTGAATTCATTTTAACACTCCATTCACTAAGAATTTCCGTACTTTTCAATGTTTAAAGTAAATTAATTTTCTTGTTTACAATCATCATAGCTCACGCACACATCAATAAGTGACAACTGTCAGATGTGACGTTCGGCGTTGCGTTCCGTGTTACCTAAGCGTTTCGGAACAATAAATTCATACTTTGACATTGAAATCAAATAACAGTACAATTTTCACGTATTTGTTATTTTAAATAATTGAGATATATGCTAGGTTTTGGCATGCTTTTAAGATTTTAATAATTGTTTTCATTTGGAAGGTAATGTATGTTCGATAAGTGCAGTTTGTCTTTGGTGTGGTCTTTTGTCTATGGCATTCGAGAGAATTCCAGAAGGACGGAAGTTCCCTGCCGGCCATTCTTTTCATTTGCACTGTGTCGTTCAGATGCAGGTATCTAATTAAATGTGAAACCAAAAGATTTTTGATTCTTTGGTAGTTTCATCATTAATGTTGTGATGCATTGAGCATCCAATTAAGTGGTAAGTGTTTTAACAAAATAAATGTAACGATGTCCCACTTTGGCAAGTGGTGTTCGCAATTGTAATTAAACGTGATTATTTTGGTTGCAGGGCACGAGGCTCATTAATTTGTTTCTCATCATGTTTCCTTCGGGATAAAACCTGTAATAAGCCCAAACTTGGTAAGTTCCAACTTCCTTATAAAGTGAGTTGTAGTTATATGCGACATGGCGACCGGTTTGTGACTTTAATTTTTCTGATTACAGGGCTTCCAGGTTCAGCTTTCAAGATCCGATTTCAGGATCAGTTTCAGGATTTAATTTCAAGATGTACTTACCTGTTTTAAAACCGAGGATGTAATATCGGCGTGACATAGCACGTGTTGGATGTTGCTAATAATATCATGAGTACTTAGACCTTCATAACCATATAACCAAGGTATTCCTCAGCTTTCTTTTATTCCCATCGTAACGGCCGTGTTTCTGGTCATGTACCCGCCGAAGTAATCAACGGTTACATCAAACATATAATGTTGATTTGACGACATGTTCAATATCAGCCCGGAGCAAACCTATGGTCAACAAGTGTATTAATGTCTCTCTTAAATCAATTTTAGCTTCAGTGTAGACTGTGATGTGTACCTTAGCATGAGTTTTACGAGTAGGTACGTGCAGGTTTGTTTCTAGACAGCCGGCGTTTTAATCCGTCCGTCTGACTGGAAGCGAGCGAGTACGTCCTCACTTTAATTTTTAAGGGTTTCTAGTTTAGATCCCTCTTTTTAATGTGTTTTAATTTCATAGTGATCTTAAGGGTAGTGCTATTGCAATAATTGTATGGTCTTACCATAACATGTTAAGGGGCCCTGTTAGCCATTTAGCCTCTGTGCGGTTTTAACATTATAATGGGTTCTCTAGGTAATATGTATTAAAATAAAAGGTGTGACCTCACTTTAACCCTTCGGACTCCATGTTAAACCATTTTATCTCTATGTGGTTTTAAATCTTTATGACGGTTTTCCGTAAGAATTGTTGTTAACTTCATGCCCTAAGTTAAATAAAGGTTTGTTTTAACGTTGATTTTGGTTTGATTTATTAACCTCACTTTGTTTCGATCTATGGACGCTTTATCTTTTAATTTTTAACTTTAATGGTTATAAACGGCGCCCAATAGCATAGTTAGTCCATGGATGACTGAGCCACGCGAATCCACCTAACCCCTCTGCTCTACCGACTAAAATTCACCGTGGGGTAAATACCATCAACCCCGGGGTAAGAAAATTTTCCATTACAGTGGCGCCCAACGTGGGGCCCAGAAAAGTGAGATTAATGATTCAATATGTAGTGCATTATTTAACTTGTGTTAAAATGTTTTTTAGTATAATATGGCTGAATTTAATTGTAACGTTAACTTCTTGCTCAGGGAAGAACTTGAACATGAGTTATCAATTTTTAAAGTCTCTTTTAATGAGCATAGCAGCGTTGACCAATTACGAAAACTTTTAAGGTGTACCTTGAAACTAGCTCGTAGGGGTAACTTAAAAATTCCTTCTACGGCTGTTTCTACTAGTAATGTGGAAACGGAAGTCTCGGTTCTTCAATCTAAGGCTGGTCTGCTTGTTAATTCTTTTGGTGAGGGAAGCATTCCGGAATCTACACGTTCACGTCTTGTTGGTCGTGCTAATTATATTCTTTCTAGAATTTCTAGAATTACTAACCCTCCGGAAGAACTTTTAGTGTTACAGGGGAAGCTTATTAATTGTATCTTAGAAAATGATGTTTTTTCGGAATCTGAAACAGAAGATAGTTCTCCCCGGTTCAATAGGCAGACCGTTATTTATAAACCAGAGAAATCATACAATCTGTGTTCTCTCAATTTAAAATTCAATGGTGTCACTTGTGTCCGTGCTTTCTTATCTAGGTTGGAGGAGCTTTGCGCTGCTAGGAAGATACCCAAGGAGTATGTTTTTACCGGATTTCCTGACTTGTTCGAGGGTCCTGCTCTTTATTGGTATCGAGCGAGTAAATCTAGGTTCCACAGCTATGATGAGTTAGTTTCAGCTTTAAAATCTGATTTTGATCTTCCTGATTTCGACGATCGGCTTATGCAGGAAATACAATCGCGGACACAGGCTAAGCACGAGTCCTTAGTTGTGTTTCTATCTGTTATTTTAGGAATGATGTCTCGTTTGAGTACGAAGTTGTCCGACGCAGAGAAACTGAAGATCGTGATGCGTAACATGCGGCCTGAGTACAATCGTGAATTGATGCTGGTTGACGTCCGGTCGATTGAACATCTTAAAGAACTAGGGAAGCGAATCGAATCATGTAAGCTTCGGATGGAAGGGTTTACTGAACCTTCTTTTTCTAAACCAAGTGTTGCACCAGATTTTCACTACAAACCGAAGACCGAGCCTAATAGTTCCGAATTTAAGAATGCTGCAAATCCTAATAAAAAGCTTTCGGTCGCGTCTGTTCAGAACTCCAATTCTAAGAAGGGTTCTGTTTATTGTTTTGTATGTCAGAATAACGAGCATCATACGTCTCGTTGTAATGCATCTCGCCCAACTTTATGTTTTAAATGTGGCAAACCTAATGTTAAGTCTACTGAGTGTCCAGATTGTAATCGGCCCAATAATCTAGGTAACCTAGCCTCTTTGAGTATTGTTAGTACTTGCAAAGAATCGTCTTGCAGTACTCAACCCAATTTGGGGGACATTAGGTCATATTTGTCCGTTTCGGCATATGGCGTCCCTGTCAGTGGTTTACTTGATTGTAGTGCTAGTTGTTTCCGACCCAATTTGGGGGACATTAGGCCATATTTGTCCGTTTCGGCATATGGCGTCCCTGTCAGTGGTTTACTTGATTCTGGTGCTAGTTGTTCGGTACTCGGTAACAATGCTCACAAACTTTTCATTAAACTTGGTATTCCGTTGAGAGCTCTTAATAAACCTTGTGATATTAGAGTTGCTAATGGTTCCGAGTATTATTGTCAATATTATATGGACGTTCCTATTGAATATAAAAATGTAATTAAAATAATAAAGTTTTATGTACAACCGAAGATTACACTTCCAGTCCATTTTGGAATTGATTTCTGGAAATCTTTTAATCTTGCTCCTGATGTTTTGGCTTGTATTCCCTCTGTTAATTCTGAAAGTGGTAATCGGGATATTGTTCGTGCCAGTGTTTCTTATGTGCGTTTTGATCACCGCAAATGGGATCAAAACATTCAGGAAATCCAATGTGCCTTCAATACCTCCGTTCATGCAGGAACTGCTCATTACCTTGATCATGGTAGGGAAATGGTACTTGATGGAGCAACTTGTAAATCGGATCAACCTTGTGATGGCCAGGCTGTTACTGTCCATTCAGATAAATACTCTTCTGTTTTGCCCAATCCCAAGTTTGAACGTGTAATAGATAAAAAACTAGGTAATGGGGTTTGTACTTTGAGGGGTAGAGACGGGAAGCCGCTTGGTGCATTTCGCATTGGTGGCACTGTCGTGCGGGGTCACGGTGAAGGCGCTTGAAACCCCTTTATATGGTTTTTGGTTTCAAGTCTGCCAGTGTGTTACCTTGTGCACAATGCTATTTCGTCATCGTTAGTTAAGTAGGTTATAATTTTGTTTTTAATGTTTATTTTATCCGTGTTACATCCGCAGGTCTTGTCGCATTTGTGTGATCCACAAATGATACCAAGGATGGTAACATTTCTGTTTTCTTTGTTGTGATGGCGTGTCGTCCTGTGTGATGATTTGCTTTAGCAGTTATTTTGTGTATAGGGATGTTGGATGTTCCACTCCTCCCACCTTGCCGTTAGAAGTCACTGTTTGCATACTACGGTTTTTCATGTAATTTATGTTATGTTAAACCAACCTGTGTTTAGCACTGGTTATGGCTAGAACTTGGATTAGCTCCCTTTTGTGTGTTGGAGTCTATGAAACAGTTCTTCCCTTTTTCATATTTACTTTTGTGAGTTATTGGTAAGTTTCCCTGGAATGACTCAAGCTTCTCTTATCTAAGAAAGGTCTTTTGAGTCTGAAGGTGGTCTATCTTTAAGTGTGATAGGATTAAGATCTGTTTTGTTCAGTTTAGATTGTAGTTTTGGATTTCGTCGTTCCTCCTGACGAAAAATTTTATTCATAACTTTCGTTTTGAATAAAATTTTTCTTTCCCAACTAAGACGGTACTGTAACACCGTTTTTCTTAGCCCAGCTATACAATAGCAAACACTGCATTTCAAGGTACTTTTTATGGTGAAATTCTCACTGTAGTCTTGCGGTTGGACAAGGACTTTAGGTATTAAGCTTATATTAGTTTGTTAGATGAGTATTATGGAACACACTCAGTGTTTTGGTGGAGTTTTAGTATTGGTTTGTGATAAATTAATGCATGGATTTTTCTACCTGGTTTGAGTCAATTTCCAGTAGTTTAGCGGGTGTCGGCGATAGTACCGCCCACTTTAGCAACAAAGCATTCACTTGAATTCATTTTAACACTCCATTCACTAAGAATTTCCGTACTTTTCAATGTTTAAAGTAAATTAATTTTCTTGTTTACAATCATCATAGCTCACGCACACATCAATAAGTGACAACTGTCAGATGTGACGTTCGGCGTTGCGTTCCGTGTTACCTAAGCGTTTCGGAACAATAAATTCATACTTTGACATTGAAATCAAATAACAGTACAATTTTCACGTATTTGTTATTTTAAATAATTGAGATAAATGCTAGGTTTTGGCATGCTTTTAAGATTTTAATAATTGTTTTCATTTGTAAGGTAATGTATGTTCGATAAGTGCAGTTTGTCTTTGGTGTGGTCTTTTGTCTATGGCATTCGAGAGAATTCCAGAAGGACGGAAGTTCCCTGCCGGCCATTCTTTTCATTTGCACTGTGTCGTTCAGATGCAGGTATCTAATTAAATGTGAAACCAAAAGATTTTTGATTCTTTGGTAGTTTCATCATTAATGTTGTGATGCATTGAGCATCCAATTAAGTGGTAAGTGTTTTAACAAAATAAATGTAACGATGTCCCACTTTGGCAAGTGGTGTTCGCAATTGTAATTAAACGTGATTATTTTGGTTGCAGGGCACGAGGCTCATTAATTTGTTTCTCATCATGTTTCCTTCGGGATAAAACCTGTAATAAGCCCAAACTTGGTAAGTTCCAACTTCCTTATAAAGTGAGTTGTAGTTATATGCGACATGGCGACCGGTTTGTGACTTTAATTTTTCTGATTACAGGGCTTCCAGGTTCAGCTTTCAAGATCCGATTTCAGGATCAGTTTCAGGATTTAATTTCAAGATGTACTTACCTGTTTTAAAACCGAGGATGTAATATCGGCGTGACATAGCACGTGTTGGATGTTGCTAATAATATCATGAGTACTTAGACCTTCATAACCATATAACCAAGGTATTCCTCAGCTTTCTTTTATTCCCATCGTAACGGCCGTGTTTCTGGTCATGTACCCGCCGAAGTAATCAACGGTTACATCAAACATATAATGTTGATTTGACGACATGTTCAATATCAGCCCGGAGCAAACCTATGGTCAACAAGTGTATTAATGTCTCTCTTAAATCAATTTTAGCTTCAGTGTAGACTGTGATGTGTACCTTAGCATGAGTTTTACGAGTAGGTACGTGCAGGTTTGTTTCTAGACAGCCGGCGTTTTAATCCGTCCGTCTGACTGGAAGCGAGCGAGTACGTCCTCACTTTAATTTTTAAGGGTTTCTAGTTTAGATCCCTCTTTTTAATGTGTTTTAATTTCATAGTGATCTTAAGGGTAGTGCTATTGCAATAATTGTATGGTCTTACCATAACCTGTTAAGGGGCCCTGTTAGCCATTTAGCCTCTGTGCGGTTTTAACATTATAATGGGTTCTCTAGGTAATATGTATTAAAATAAAAGGTGTGACCTCACTTTAACCCTTCGGACTCCATGTTAAACCATTTTTACAAACCATAAGTGAAAATGATTTTAAAAAAAGAACGGTCTACAACAACCTAACACTTTCATTTAATTCTTACTAACTTTAATCATCAACTAATTTTAATCAGACACTAACTTTAATCAATACGACAATATTTAACACTGAATTAAATATGAGAGAGCTGTTGGATATAAGGATCCTAACAAGGCGGACCACGCGAGTGGGAGTAAAAGACGATATTTAAATTAAACTTTTATAATATTGAGAGGCGCGTTTACAAGTTGGGTGCGCGGTGACGACTGCACGGCACCCTGTTACACAATACAAAATTGGTTCGGTAATATGAACCTTAAGGAACATACTGTGTCCCTACACCATTCCCCTCCTAAGAGGAAAAAAATATATATATTAATTATAAAAATAAAGGTAAAACACAAAAAATATTAAAATATCTATCCTTAAAATAACTTTTAAAAAGACACGAAAAAATTCACAATAAAACAAAAGTCGCGTCATAGCGAAAAAAATAAAATAAAAAATAACACAAGTCTTAAAGAAATACATTAAAATTTAGGGTAAAGAAATACAATAACATTATCGATTGTAATAGTGTAGCACGTCAGTCATCATTAGAAATGTTGGTTAAGTAGGTAAAATGCATTTGAACTTAAGTGAAAGAACAGAGGCTCCTTGTTAAAATGTTATGGGAACGGAAGCCTAAAGTATAATAAATTTTGTACCAGACCCAACTTGAACTTACTGTAAACATCCTGAGTGGATTCAGTCACAAAAAACAATAGTTCACTTTGGACACAATAAAAATGTTGTTTTGTTAGAGTTATGACACACTTGAAAGGGTCTAGACGAGATTTGAAGTTCACTTATGTTCAAAGTTGTAAAACTTACAATATTATACTGAGTGCTTTTGTTGAATCTGAATTGGGGAAGTGACCAATTAGAAAAAAAAAGGTACAACAGATTATTATTTTAAGAATGCACAATGTGCTGGCAAACAAAGAAAAGAAGTAAGTAGTGTATACTTTCGTTAATAAAAATAACAGCAAAGCAAACATCTACGATTACTTTTGTAAAAATAAATTGATAACATTCTAAATAAGTAATTATAATCAAAGTATATCAATCAAATATAATAAAAACTACAAAGAAAAATAACAAGTTCTCTAATATCTAGATATAAAGTATAAAATGAAAAAGTTATAAAAAGTATAACTATAAGTTTAGATGACTGCAATATTTTACTTATCGCAATTATATTGGTCGATTTCTACCAGTCAACATATGACGTATGTTTAATGTTATATTTTTATAAAATTAATTGTTTTTCCGACATTACATCAGAACAAAAACAAAATTATTTTAGTTGTAACGCAATTACACACAAATGTTAAATTCAAATGATATAAATATGTACAATATGTAATGATATGTAAACTAAATGAAATTACAATGTAAAGTTAACTTACTTACTAATTACATAGTTTCTATAGCGCAAAAATTTCAAAAGCAAAACAAAATCTTCTTACATATAAAAAATGACCTAATTAGGTAATAATTAACTATAATAAAGATTTAACTAAAACGTACTGGCGGTCGGGTTATACGACCGTAGCGTGTGATATGGTTCTCACATGAGTTATTGTTCATGGGCATGATTCGTTTGTCCTGTACCTCATTACTATTTGAAATGTCATTTTTCTTAAAAACATCGTTATCTTGCTCTATTAGCATGTAGGCTGGCTTCAATCTGTCTATTGAAATGCGAGCCTCGCGGTTAGGTAATTGAATTAAAAATACTTTTGAATTTCGCTCTAATACTTTATATGGACCATCGTATGGCGGTTTCAACGATTTGTGAACCGCATCGTCTCTAACAAAAACATATTGACATGATTTTAAATCTTTATTTACGAAGAATTTCTTCGAATTTCGTAATGACTCATTAGATGGTGTAAAGTTTCGTAAATTTTCTTGAATTTTGTAAATTAAACTAGATGGGTCACTGGAGTCATTTTCCTTAGATCTTTCATAGAACTCTCCGGGTAAACGAAGTGTTCGTCCAAAGGTTAATTCTGCGGCGCTTATTCCGTTATCACTGCGGCATGCGGCGCGCAATCCTAGCAATGCTGTAGGTAATTCATCAACCCATGAATTATTATTTAGGCGAGTCATTAACGCTGCTTTAAGAGATCGGTGCCAGCGTTCGATTGCACCGTTACTTTGGGGATGATATGGTGTTGTGCGTATTTTATTTATCCCTAATAATTTCATGAGATTCAAAAATAGATTGCTCTCAAATTGTCGACCTTGATCGGTAGTGAGCTTTACAGGACAACCGTATCGTGCGATCCATTCGTTAAAAATTGTTTTTGCGACAACTTCAGCTGTAATTTCTTTTAAGGGGAAAGCTTCAGGCCAACGTGTACACCTATCAATGATAGTTAAACAAAATCTATATCCTTGTGATGACGTTTTTAAAGGTCCCACGATATCAACGTGGATTTGATCAAAACGATTGACGGTTGGGAAGCTACCTAATTGCGAAATTGTATGACGGTTTATCTTCGACTTTTGACACTTTATACATGTCTTAGCCCATACGCTTAAGTCTTTATTCATCCCAGGCCAGAAAAATTTTTGGGATATTAATTTACGCGAAGTTCGTATGCCTGGATGACTTAAATTGTGAATTGTATCAAAAGCTATTTTTCTAAATTCTTCTGTTAGATAAGGTCTAATAATATTTTCTGTAACATGACAATATATTGATTTATCACAAGTAGGCAAAGAAATTTGTTTGAAACATGTTTGGTTGCTATTGCTAATCTGTTGTAATAGATATTCATCTTTAGCTTGCGCGTCTGCAAGTTGACTGTAGTCAAGTACGGTTGGACAAAAAATAGTCTCGACGCGTGATAACGCATCGGCTACTATATTAGCGGGACCGTTAATATATCGTATGTCGGTCGTAAACTCACTGATAAAAAGAAGTTGTCTCGCTCGTCTCGGAGTTTCTTTATTATCTTTACTGGACTTAGTGAATGCATGGCATAAGGGCTTATGGTCTGTATAAATTATCAAATGGCGACCTTCAAATAATTTTCGGAAATGAATTATCGCTGAATGTATAGCGAGTAATTCACGATCATAAGTACTATATTTTTGTTGACTCAAAGACAATTTTTTTGAATAATAACCCAGTGGTTGCCATTGTTCGTTACATTTTTGTTGCAAAACAGCTCCAATACAATTATCAGATGCATCTGTCATCAATGCTAGCGTGGAATCGGTGTAAGGATGAGACAGAGTGGCGGCGTTTTGTAATGCCGTTTTACACTGCTCAAATGCATTTTCAGCTTTTTCCGACCACGTAATAACTGTTTTATCGTTTCTTTTAGTATTTGTTAGATATTTATTGAGCTCTGATTGATATGACATTGTATTCGGTAAGTGAGAACGATAAAAGTTGACCATGCCTAAAAATCGGCGTTACTCTTGAATGGTTTTAGGTTTTGGGAAATTGACAATAGCATTAACCTTATCTTGTAAAGGTTTAATACCGTCTGCGCTTACATCGTGACCTAAAAATTGAACTTTACTTTGACCAAAAGAACATTTAGATAGGTTAATCGTAATACCGAATTTTTTGAAACGCTGAAATATAATCTCTAAATGATTTTTATGTTGTTCTTCGTTATCGCTTGCAATGATGACATCATCCAAATAATTGTAATGAAAATCTAATCCTTGTAATACATGGTTCATAAAGCGTTGAAAAGTTTGCGCTGCATTACGTAAACCGAAGGTCATTCTAGGGAATTCAAATAAACCGAATGGAGTAATAATAGCTGTTTTTTCAATATCATCAGGATTTACTTTTATGCAATGATAAGCTCTGTTCACATCTAATTTAGAAAATATTTTCTTTCCTGCCAATATATAAGTGAAATCACGTAAATGGGGAATAGGATATCGATCGGGTTTTGTAATAGAATTTAATTGGCGATAATCTCCACAAGGTCTAATATCTCCGTTTTTCTTCGGGACTATGTGTAGTGGACTTGCCCACGGACTTTTAGAAGGTCTACATATTCCGGCTTCTTGCATGATACGAAATTCTTCTTTGGCTTTTTTATATCTGTCCGGTGGTAGCGGACGTACACGAGCGTGAACAGGAGGACCAGAAGTTTCAATATAATGAAAAATATCGTGCGATTGAGTTTCCTGGAATGACATAGGTTTCGTAATCTCTTTATACTTACTTAGTAAATTGCTATATGGATGTCCATGACTAATCGTATTTATGGAAGGTTCAGCAACACTTACCACAGAAGCGATTACATTTAGGTCGGTCACTTGGTCTCTTAACCTACGTGCACTAAGGTCCACTAATAGTTTATGAGAAGTGAGAAAGTCAGCACCTAATATTGGTTGTTTTACGTCAGCAACAATGAAGTCCCACCTATACGGTCTGCGAAGTTTAAAGTTTAGCACCATAGATTTCACACCGTAGGTTTTAATTTCAGTTCCGTTTGCTGCGTATAGTTTATAATCCGAACACTGTGATTGTGAACGACACTTATTACGATCAACGGGCAAAACTGAAACGTTTGCTCCCGTATCTACTAAAAATTTAAGTCCACTATTAATGTCTAAAATACGTAAGCGGGCGCAAGGTGATACGGCACAGATTTCCGCTGACAACTGTGCCTCGCTTCCTAGTTTTCCGGCTGCGCTGGAGTTGTGGCTTTATTGTTCCATGCGCAGGGTTGCACGCATTTATGAGCCTTCTCTTTGTACTTCTCATGGTAAAAACAAAGGTTTCCAGGACTTGAACGTTGTGGCCGCTGCGATGAGTTATTTCTGTGCCGGCTAGATGATCTGGAGGAGTACCGGCGATATTGATGGAAATTTCTATATCTAGGACGAGAGCGTTCCGCGTTCAACACGCGAATATTTAGTTTCGCTATTTCTGCTCGCAACAGCGCAATTTCGTTTGTTGTATTAGAGGTGGTCGTTATCGCAGCCACTTGACTTGAGCGAGTCGCCTCAGCTACGTTGTCTGCGACCGAGGCTAGGTTTTCTAAGTCCTTCGTGTCTGTCACGGCTAATACTGCCTTGACTGTGCTTGGCAAATGTCCTTGCCAAAGCACGCGAAGTGTATCATCCGGAATTTTGTCACGGGCCAGATCTCGCATCCTTCGCAGAAGTTGAGAGGGTTTTTGATCCCCAAGCTCCATTTCACTTATTAGTTTTTCTATTTGTCTAGCCTTCGAATCTTCCAGGAGTGAAAGTAATTTTATTTTAATTGCGTTGAATTTACCAGACGCAGGTGGATTTGACAAAAAATCACTAATTTGAGTAATAATGTCCTTTGGTAACTTTGATACTACCATGTCGAAGCGCGAGTCGTCACTTAATTTTTGAGGCGCTAATATTGCTTCGGTTCTGATAAACCATACGCGTGGTTGATCCGCCCAAAACTCGGGAATTCGCGACGCTAATTGTATTGCCATGATGTCAGTTGTCGGCGTAAACAATGGTGTCGGCGTCGGAGGCTGATACGTTTCCGGTTTCTCAGTGTCCGTCATAATGCACTATTTTAAAATTTTAGTGTCCGAAATTTTATTAAAAACTCAATTAATTATACACTATTTATTTTATAGTCCAAATTATTTACGCGTATTACAAATTAAACTTCGTTCGGGGTCACCAATGTTGGATATAAGGATCCTAACAAGGCGGACCACGCGAGTGGGAGTAAAAGACGATATTTAAATTAAACTTTTATAATATTGAGAGGCGCGTTTACAAGTTGGGTGCGCGGTGACGACTGCACGGCACCCTGTTACACAATACAAAATTGGTTCGGTAATATGAACCTTAAGGAACATACTGTGTCCCTACAGAGCACTATAACGCCACAAAGAAACATCCGTCGCATCCAAACGCCGCGCGCAAAGTGAGGCCGTGCCGCAGGTGACGCCGTCTTTTATACAGCGCCGCTCGGCCCGGGCTCGTGAGTGGGGGAATTGCTAAGACGGCCGTTCCTGGCAGCTGAACGTCCTCGTCAGCTTGACTCTCGTCTGTCCTTGGCGTTTGGTTGGGGACCAGCACCACAGTCTCATCAGTCATTCGCGATGAAAGAGTGAAAGAACTCAATCATCGACAACGACGAATTCATTCCAGCACCACATTAAGTAGGTAGGTAGGTAAGGTTCATGTTACCATCCGGATCCGGCAACCCATACTAAAGCTCCAGATGATAACACAAACAAAATTAAATACCACAATGTCGGGGCCAATTAACTGCCACAATGTCGGGGCATAGGGGATTGCCATAATGTCGAGGCATTAGGGGATTGCCATAATGTCGAGGCATAAAGAATTTGCCATAATGTCGAGGCATTAGGGAATTTCCATAATGTCGATGCATAAAGAATTTGCCATAATGTCGAGGCATTAGGGAATTGCCATAATGTCGAGGCATAAAGAATTTGCCATAATGTCGAGGCATTAGGGAATTGCCATAATGTCGAGGCATAAAGAATTTGCCATAATGTCGAGGCATTAGGGAATTTCCATAATGTCGATGCATAAAGAAATAATGTCGAGGCATTAGGGAATTGCCATAATGTCGAGGCATAAAGAATTTGCCATAATGTCGAGGCATTAGGGAATTGCCATAATGTCGAGGCATAAAGAATTTGCCATAATGTCGAGGCATTAGGGAATTGCCATAATGTCGAGGCATAAAGAATTTGCCATAATGTCGAGGCATTAGGGAATTGCCATAATGTCGAGGCATAAAGAATTTGCCATAATGTCGAGGCATTAGGGAATTGCCATAATGTCGAGGCATAAAGAATTTGCCATAATGTCGAGGCACTACAGACTTGCCATAATGTCGAGGCAATCACTCTCACTTCCGAAGAACGCTTCGCACGCATCCGGCGTCCACTCGCCGCGCCACAGAACCATGTGTTCAGCAGCAGCTTGAGTTTTCTTGCCATACGAGCCGGCCAGCAGCTCGAGCTCGTAGCGCTGATGGGGCAGCGCACGCAGAACCTTGTAAGGCCCGCGCATACCGGAGTCCATCTTGCCGGTACTTTGTGTGGCCTTGCTCACGAACACTTGATCACCCACGACGAAACTGCGTGGCTGTCGGTGATCTTCGTTGACGTAGGCGTCCTGACGCTGTTGATTGGCAGTCAAGAGTTCAGTCGCCCGCTGTCTTCTGAGGGTCATAAGAGCTTCCCGTTTAGGTTGGCAATCACTTAGCGCTACATCTCGCACCAGTGTCCTGATGGCAGGCGTCGCAGCATCAATGCCCACTAACAACTGCAGGGGTGAAGCTTGTGTTGTAGCTTGCCTCGTGATACCCTTTTATAAGATAAACATAATAAGGCAGTGATTAACATATTTCGTAACAAAAGATCTTAAATTTGGAAACCAAAAATGTCGTAAAATAAGATCGGTGGTTTTATCGACGCCAATATGGTCGTGGTCATCATGAAAAACCCGAAGCAAGCTCAACCTGTGACCCTTAGGGATGAAGCATAAGAGACGCGGCTCTTCACCTGTAGGTTATGTTTATAAAAATAATAAAAGTTCATTTTTAATAAAATACCTGTTTTGATCTAATTGCCCTTCCCTTAGTTTAGTCATCAACTCCTGCGTCTCCACATCAGTAGTTTGAGCAATCTTTGCCCAATTGACCGGACTGCGTATGTG
Organism: Agriphila straminella; assembly: GCA_950108535.1. Classification (NCBI taxonomy): domain Eukaryota; kingdom Metazoa; phylum Arthropoda; class Insecta; order Lepidoptera; family Crambidae; genus Agriphila; species Agriphila straminella. The sequence continues at coordinate 1,789,751 of OX467306.1, read as the reverse complement.
GGAGACTTGTGCTGGAGGATTCCTACTTAAATAATCAGCATGTTGCATCATACAACCTTTCCTATACTCGAGGGTGAATGTAAAACTTTGAAGGTAAACCGACCAGCGTGCGAAATTGGCGGACCTCTAACGTTAGTAAGTCGATTTTACTAGGGCTTCTATTTTCACAGGGCTCGGCCGTACCTGACCCTTACCTATGAATAATAATAAATGAACTTGAAAAAGTTTTAATTATTTCTAAAAGGCGGTCTTTACCATGCCCAGTTAAAGGCGTCTTGATAGATTCAACTTCCACGGTGTTCACGTGCTGCACCGTTGTTCATTATTAGTCCGTATGTAAGTCAGTCCCTTTCGGTTTAAAACATCAGTGCCAATTAAAGTTGGCGCACTAATATATTCATAAGGGGGCTTACCATCAGCAAATAAGAAACCGTTCAGTTCAAAAGCAGGCCTTAAACAGGACTGCTTATGGCCTGCTTTCATACTAACCGTTGAAGTCATAGTACGAAAAAGTAAGGCAGTTCAATATAAGCCCTGCTATAAGAGCTCGTAGTAAGGCCACAGGTACAACATATAAATCAACTTCTAACTAGCAGTGACATAAGAGGCTGCCTTAATCTCCTGGCTTCTTATGCTACGCATTTAACGATAGGTTGGAATTTTATTAAAATTAAAATGCTTCAAAACTGATTGTTTTACAAAAAGTACAAAATTTGGTTGACCTGTTATTGTCATTGGGTGGTAAAGGAACTGAGTTGTATCAGTTTTAGACTTTTTAGGGCAATGCCATTCTTGTGACCAAACTTGTCACAAATGAGACACTTGGAGTTGTCTCTAAACCTAGGTGCATCTCGCTTACACGATTGCATCGGCCCTATGTGGCTTGACGGACGGACAACATTGTTGGAGGCTCGAAAATCATGTTTCGGTTTAACATATACCGATAGGAACTCTACTAAGTCCTTTGACAGTAGCTTAGCATTGGTATCACCACATATAAAATCATGTACACTCGGGTTAAATGAGGAAATATAATACTTATGAGACCTTACTTGTACCAAGGATGAAAGAGCTCAGACAATCCTGTCCGCCACGCCTTTGTCTGCGCTGGTACTAGCGTCAGCATCACGCACTGTACCCAAAGTAGCCCCATGCGGTAACGCCGGAACCCTGCTCGCTGGCGAGGGTTGGTGTCACGATAAGCGATGGCGTCGGCGTATGATCACCAAGAAGATGCGACGGACTATCAACCGTTGGCGTTGTTTATTTATTTATTTAGTACACACACAATTTTTACATGAAAAAAATGTAGGTTGTTGTAGGCTATTTTCGATAGCATCTAATTTAGTGAGAATTCGATCAAACACCACATCCTGTAAGCTCTCGCGGCGGTCACTTGAGCTATAACGGCGATCGCGAGTTTTACTTTGCGAGCTATGCGAAGCATTATGACGTCTATTCGACCTGCTCCTATAGTCTGCAGAACGATCATCACGCCTAGACAACTTCGGTCGGTCTTTATTACGATGATCGCGCTCTACAGGCCAAAAGGAACGACCCGAAATGTTTAACGAGAACAATTCACAAGACACGTGTCAATTTTACGAACAATTACGACAAATACTTTTAAAGACACGTGGCACACCTTTTTTCTTACAAATGTTCACGAAAACTTATACAAAACACGTGGCACTTTAATCAAATACTCACGAAAACAACTTTTACAAAACACGTGGCACTTTTATCGAATACTCACGAAAACAACTTTTACAAAACACGTGGCACTTTTATCGAATACTCACGAAAACAACTTTTACAAAACACGTGGCACTTTTAAAACACACAGAACACTACTTTTAACACGAAAATTAACCTTTGGATGGCAAAACAAGCTGGTTGAACGCGTAGTGAATCCCACTTCTGATTTTACAAACCATAAGTGAAAATGATTTTAAAAAAAGAACGGTCTACAACAACCTAACACTTTCATTTAATTCTTACTAACTTTAATCATCAACTAATTTTAATCAGACACTAACTTTAATCAATACGACAATATTTAACACTGAATTAAATATGAGAGAGCACTATAACGCCACAAAGAAACATCCGTCGCATCCAAACGCCGCGCGCAAAGTGAGGCTGTGCCGCAGGTGACGCCGTCTTTTATACAGCGCCGCTCGGCCCGGGCTCGTGAGTGGGGGAATTGCTAAGACCATTTTATCTCTATGTGGTTTTAAATCTTTATGACGGTTTTCCGTAAGAATTGTTGTTAACTTCATGCCCTAAGTTAAATAAAGGTTTGTTTTAACGTTGATTTTGGTTTGATTTATTAACCTCACTTTGTTTCGATCTATGGACGCTTTATCTTTTAATTTTTAACTTTAATGGTTATAAACGGCGCCCAATAGCATAGTTAGTCCATGGATGACTGAGCCACGCGAATCCACCTAACCCCTCTGCTCTACCGACTAAAATTCACCGTGGGGTAAATACCATCAACCCCGGGGTAAGAAAATTTTCCATTACAACATTGCATTGCTTGTCAATCACATTTTGATCGTCTAGGAGCGATGCTTGACAAACACCACAGAATAGATAGATTACCGTGGCCAATCAAAAGTAGGCCACGCCCCCAAATGGTAAATGCAATGTAAATGATTGACAAGAAATGCTTGATCGTCTAGGGGCTCCAATACAAAAGCGTAATTAGTACCTACAGCAGATTTTTTTTGCGATTTCAGAGTTGGTCCCATAGTAAAAGTTGCTTGTAATCATGAGTGGAACCCCCCCACAGCGGGAACCAAAATATGTGCTTGCGAGGAGATGCGTCCTATATTTAGCTGTTCTCTTGCATGAATCACTGTTTAATTGCAGTCGAAAATACATTATACTGACTGAGACAGACATTCTTTAAAATATTTTAAAAATATTGTAATGGTCACACGTAAAATTAAATTATAATTATGATATACTCGTTGTTTTAGTTTGTAAGTTTAAATAATGTTTGTTATTTACGCCTTCTTTGAAAACCTTTGTTAAATATCTTACCACTATTTTACCCTACAAGTCTACATCTTTTGGTTATCTGACAAGAAGAATAGGCGCTTCTTCTTCTTATCGAATGAGGAATAGTGGCCCTCTGGTGTTAGAGTTTATCAAGCCGCCTGTAAGGCCTCTAACTTGGCTTAACGACTGTTATCAGATGACAACAGCCGGGACCGACGTTTTAACGTGCCCTCCGAAGCACGGAAGCGCTCAGTTGTAATGCCACTTAACGGTCACCCATCCGACACCTGGCCGGACCGAGTGTTGCTCGAGTACGATCAGTCTGTCAAGTTCCGCTATGAGCGAAAATAGGCGCTAGAAACTTTAAGACAACTTTTTTCCAGGAATTTATCAAGATACAAAAAAAAACTGAAAAAAACTAACCAGCCCCTCTATTGTCTAATTTCAAAATCTATCGCAATCGCTTTCAAGATGTAACACATTGAAGCTTCTTTATGGCACAAATAAAAACTTACCAAAGAAATGCAGCAATGTATCACATCCATCTGTCAAACGAAAGCGATTGCGATCGATTTTTAAATTAGACAATTAACCCCCTGGATTTGTCCCATTTCTTAGCTACCCCTTAACAAGGTATTTCAAGCCGATACGCCTCTAATTAGTCCCGGGAGACACAAAGGCTGACAAACGGCTGCCACTTGGGGGCCGAGTCGGTTCGACGCCCAGCTGTGGTATCAATCTCAGCTATATCGCTCCGCCGGGAGAATTGCAACCACAGTTCGTTCGTTGCTTAATTGCAACTTCGGTTTAATTTGAGTTAACTTAAGATAAATAATATATTAGAAGTAGAAAAATCGCCTCACCCGTAGCACCTCAGACGGGACTCGAACCCCTGGGATTCCGGCCCAATACACTGACCAATTAAGCAAAGCAACCGGAAACTACTGGGATCAGAGAAATTTTCTAGTAGATAGATAGATAGATAGATAAATCGTTTATTTCCATCACATACGAACACAGATGATAATTGACTACATAACTTATAAAGAAGAAAAAAAAACTAGACTGTGTGCCGCATCGACAGAAAAAGGCAAAAACTCAGTGATATCTTTGCTTTAATTGAAGCAAAGCACTGATTTTCAGTTTTGCCCAGACGTAAGCGCGTGGTCGCCGCCTAGTACTTTTTACGTTTTCGCTTGAGTTAACTTGTAGTAAGGAAATGAAAGTAAAATACCACCAACGGCACCAACCCTCCACCCTTACCATGCCGTATCTTCAAAAAGGCTACTAATTAAGTAAGTACCTACTTAGAGCTAATAGTCTCACCCCGTGGACTAGAAAAGAGAAAATGGGAGGCAGCGTTTTCTCATCAAAGCTCATTGGTGAGGATTCCGGGTGCAGTGCACTTTCACCTTTGGCTTTATCGTCACTTAACATCAGGTGAGGTTAAAGCCAAGCACTATCCCGTTTTGCATAAAAAACCGATCCAACACTGTTATCTGAAACCGACCTAGAGATTATGATAATATCCACGGGATATTGCCTAGGATGTAACCGGAACTGCTTTTTTCTAGTGTTTGGATAGAAAGCCTTAATTTTCCCTCTTCGTTTATAAAGTGGGATGAGTTTTAATGTTATTGTGGCGTCGATACAGCTGGAATAGCAGTATACAGCATCGTTTTCGAACGCGGGGACCTTCGGAGCACCGTAAAACGTCCCGCGTTAAAACGATTAGGCGGGTTACCACAATCATTGGGGCTACGAAACCAGCAGGTATTTAATTGCTTTGTTGTAACATCAAGTTGTTGATTGGTTTTAGCTTCGATCATCTATACCTGTGGATGTAGCACGTCATAAAATAACCAAGCTGAATTGTGGCACATGCCGTTTGACAAATCACGCGACACTAAATAGGTATCAAGTTGTATGACAAGTCGTGGGGGACTTTCATAGTGGGCTGCGTTTTGGGGGAGTTTGAGGAAATGCCATTGCCGTGCAATATCCACAGGTATAGATGATCGAATCGAAGGGTTTTAGTGATGCAACTGTAGAGCCATAATCTCGAATTCACGAAGCGCAGTCGGAAGACAACTAAGGTGTTATCAGTTCGTAAGCTTTTCATCCTCAATACCATTTTAAAAAAACACTCAGAAATTAAATATGAACCTTCACTACTCATAAATAACCATGCTGTCAGTACCGTTCCTTTTTGTAATACAAAATTTGCACATAGACATTATTATTTTCTCGGTGGCTACCTGTACAACTGCGCAAACAAACTTTTAACACACATACCCATACACACACACACACACATCTTCATACAGCATTTTATAATTTCATAATGAATCAAAAATTATATACTTCTATTATAATAATATAATAACTGTACCTACATGGGTATGAATGCTTAAAATTTTTGTCTCTTTAAAATGGGGTGGGAGCCTGGAGATCTGTAATACAGGCCCCTTGGGGATCCTAGTATGGACTCCAGTCTCTCACAAAGGTTTTATCTGTAAGCTTTAGCTCTTAGTATAGTTACGTATTATAATAACCTTTGTGAAGAGTAAATAAACAATATTTTTTTATTTTTAATGTTTTATCGCTGGCTTAAGCCTTTGCGCTACGCCTGAAGGCTTGAAGGCAGGATGCCTGCCAGACACTGGATCAAATCATGAAGAGGTGCTCTAATGAAACCCCCAAGGATCCACGTGGACAAAATATCCACATGAATCCCCCAGGGGAGTTTAGCAGGGGATCCTAGTGGACGGAGGGACCATTTCTACTCATGCTGATAATAACATAAATGGCTGTCGGTGTTATTAGGGCTTGATCCTGTCTTTTTAATTAATGTAGAGTAAAATTTATATCATTAACCAACCCAGACTTTGCTCAGAAAAGTCAGATTTCTTTCTTATTTACAGTAACAACAATAGTAATAAAAATGTTAATAAATTTAATTATACATACTGACTGTCAGCCGCTACTTGCCTACTTAGCAAGAGTTCTGCTCAATGCGCAAAAAATAAAGCAAAGAACCCGAATCGCCCTTTTTATGGCGGTTAATAATCCAAAGTCGCGATGCTATTTACTGTAACTATAGTAGCGGAGCTAGGGCTCCATTTATGTTCACACAAATAGGAAACCCCTCCATATTAAAGGTAATTCATTCCACCACGTTCTGGATACCAATTTCTAGTTCAATTTTATCAGGACCGGCGTGAAGAGTTTTAGGGCTGCCACTTGCTAGCTATTTGTACAATTGATACTTGTGCTTTATCTTTCTATCTATGATACGTTACAATGCTAATCATCACCAGAAATTTTTGACTGACTTCAAAAAAGAAGGAGGTTCACAGTTCGTCGCAATCTTTTTTATGTATGTTACTCGATTACTCGAAGACAGCTGGAGCGATTTGTTTTTTTTGTTTGAAAGTATATACCTATATACTTCCAATGTGGTCCCATTGTCATTAGGTCAGGATCTGATAATGGGATCTTGGAGAAATCAAGGGAACTCTTCAAATATTAGAAGCACGCCTACAGCGATTTAGGTATTTTCTTTGCTTACTCGTGTATTATTATATCCTCACTGGCAGCTGGTGAATAGGTAGGCCTTCCTTTTGGATGAATAAGGGGGAAAAGAACATGTTATTTGTCGTGATACGTAATACGTGATAATAGCGCTTAGGCATTTTCGCCCTCAAGCACGTTTAGTTGACATAGGTATTTCACCCGAAGCTACAGCCTTCAATAGGATGTTTAAATAGCGGAAAATGCATAATAAAAAAAATCGTAAAGGCGCTTAGGTAACGATAATTTGCGATTGTAATTTTTTACGTAACTGACGATCATTGACGCGAAAATTGATTTAATATAGGTCCTAATCTGTCTACCAACCAAATTTCATCCGAATCCGTCAAGCCGTTAAGGAGCTGCAAAACGTAGCGTCAATGAAAACATATAAAGTTTTGTCGCATAGCTAGAAAAATCCACTTATTTTGAAAGGTAGAAAAAAATATAATTGTATTTGACATATCCTGAATTAGAGACTTAGCTATAAAAAATTTCAAGTAAAAGCTTAGTTAGTGAAAAAAAATGATTTTTCTAAAAAGATTTTTCGTCGCGTAGTACTCGATATTTTCAGCGGCAACTAGCATATTTTTCTCAAATTATAAATCGAACATAAGACGAATTAAAGAGTTATATAAAAAAAAGAATGTTAATGTTATGGATCACTATTAAAATCAAAATAAACAGGTTTTTTAGCGCCTGAAAAATGTAAAGAGCAATGCACTTAGAAAAATATTTGCTAGTTTTTGGCAAACACAGAGATCTGGCGCGGGCGGGCGGGGTGAACGCCCGGGGGCCGGGGGCATGCATCGGGTGGTACTGTACTTTTCATTTCATATGGTAGCGTGGTCGGTCTCGTCTTTCCAAACTTTGTTTGTTTTAAGTAAATAAATAATTTTATTTAGTGCCAAGTAATAGTTTTAGGTGTTTGTTTTGTAGTTTTAGGTTTTAGTAATAAATAAAATAGATTTAGTGTAGTTTTACGTCTTGTGACTGTGACTTGTTTTTATAGGTACCTAGTTTTGTACGAACTTGACTGTATTATTATTATTATTTATTATTATTTATTCATGTATTGTGTGTGTGTGTAAAATGGGAAACAAAAGGAACAAAGAATTGCGACGGATGTGTCGTAGAATTAGAAAACAAAAAAAAAATTACAAATCCAAGTAGGGTGAATATGCCTATTACCAGCCCCCCCTAAGATTTTTCAACTTTGAATCTCTGTTGCTGCCACAATTACAGTCTTAAAATTATTGTTGATACAGTTTTAGGTAGCTTGATTGATCTTTATTACGAAAATAGTACTTAGTTTTACGTAGTTTTGTGGGAAAAAAAGAGAATTGTTTAAATGCACGACGGGCGAAAAACCCTAATTCCAGCCGTCTTTGCCCTAATATCAGCCGCTTTGTTCCCTAATTCCAGCCGGGTACAGGCTGTTCCAAAATAAAACAACCATGTTTGTATGAGATTAAAGAATATTCGTTTGGTAACTCTAATAATGATAATAAAATACTAGAGGCTTTAAAATTATGGTTCCCATAACAAGTCATTGAAACTTATACCTCTCCTGTAGATATTAATCAACTTAGAATATATAAATATATTAAATATTGCGTAATAAAAAATAACTTATACAATAATCAACGAGTACGAGATCGTTTTAATTATTTGAAACCTATAAAAGCGATTTCCAAGAAGTGAATATCGATATACAATTTTTGAATTGAATTTCTTTTCTGTTTCTATGATTGATTATTATGATGATAATAAGTATGATTTTGATTATTTTGTTTTTTTTTACATCTATGTATATAAAATTCAGAGTCCTGACTGACTGACTGACTGAGTGAGATATCAACGCACAGCCCAAACCGCTGAACCTAGAGACTTGAAATTTTGCACATAGGTTTCTTTTGCGGTCTAGGGGTGCACTAAGAAAGGATTTTTCAAAACTCACCCCCCAAGGGGGTGAAACGGGGGTCAAAAGTTTGTATGAAAGTCCCTCAGTTTTGAAGCTAGGATCTTGAAATTTTGTGTTTAGGCTGAACATTGAAAATTAATAAACACGGGTCTCAGCGTTTTTCAAAATTCTACCCCCGAAGGGGTCAAAGGGGGATAAAGTTGTGTATTGAAGAAAATCCTTTATATTCGAAGTAAAAATAACTAAATTTATAATTTAGGCTTATGGCTTTAAATCTAACGTAACGTATATTGTTATTGGTAGTATTTCAACCCCTATGGGGATGAAATGGGGGTAAAAAACCCAAAAATAGATATGGATGTCGTTATTGGGGTTTTCTGGGATGACGATTGCAAAAGTGACATTTATTTTGAAGTCCAACACGGTGGACATGATTTGACCCCAAAAGGGGTGAAAATAGGGTTCAAATTTTGTATGGAAAAATAATATAAAATAGACATTACAACTTTAAACTTCGTAGGAGCACATCTTCAAATAAAAAGGCAAACATAATATTTTGTAATTTTGAAAATTAACCACTTAGGGGTAAATGAGGTGAGTAAACATAAAAATCGATATGGATGTCGTTCTTGAGGTTTTATGGGATAGTGATTGCGAAAATGAGATTTATTTTGAAGTCCAACACGGTGGACATGATTTAACCCCTAAAGGGGTGTAAATGAGGTTCAAAATTTGTATGGTAAAATAATATAAAATAGACATTACAACTTTAAAATTCGTAGGAGCATGTCTAAAAAAAAAATAGGCAAACACATATTTTGTTATTTTGAAAATCATCCCTTAAGGTGTAAATGGGGTAAGTAAATGGATGTCGTTCTTGAGGTTTCATGGGATGGTGATTGCGAAAATAACATTTATTTTGTAGTCGCACGGTGGACATGATTGGACCTGGACATGCACATCCAGGGGACGGGGACAGGGACAGGGAGGGATTGGGAACGGGATACTAATATCTCTGGATACAATTCTGAATATTATAAACTAGCTTCCGCCCGCGACTTCGTCAGCCTCGTGCGAGGCCCGTGCGGCAAACGTCCTGCCTCGCGAGGCAGCGCGCTTGGTGGGAACCCGCCTAATCACGTAAAAACGGCTGATCAGAATTTAATGAAATTAAAACATGAGGATTTTATCGAATGTCCACGCGGACGAAGTCGCGGGCGGAAGCTAGTCTAATATAAAAAAAAAACAAAAAAAAAATCATTTGAAAACACCCTGTATATTGCCGTAAAGTTTTGATGACCGGCTGATGTTAGGTTCTTATGTATTTCTTAATATCAGCCCCTAATTTGAAGAACAAATAACTTAGGAATTAAACATTATTCACCCGGCTGTATTTAGGCCATTGGGTGCAGGGTTAGTAATTCTAGTGAATAGCACTACAAATTCCAACCTAAAGACGAGCAAATTAAGATGAGATTGATTTCTTAAACGAAAGTTAAATACCCAACATTAGCCCCCGGCTGATAATAGAAAGTTTTGGAAAATCACATAGTCAAACTCCAGCCCCCCAAATTTTTCGAAATTAGTAAATTTAACTGCAAATTTGTAATCTTAAAACGTTATCTAACTAATCTATTACTAGTATCAAAGTTTAAAACTATAATAAATTGCATCTTGCCTTCATAAACACACTTCCCAAAGTTCGCATCGATCGATGTTTTATGCTGTTTTTCAAACATAGTCACCTCTATTCGGTCTCGGTGAACATTTTTGGTCGTTGTGTGAATTGTAGGTGTCGTGACGGGGTAATACTGATTTCCAACGTCGAGGATTAACTAGGGATGTGGCTCCATTAAACAGTTTCCGATTTTTATTGTTTTTTAATTAAAGCAAAGCAAAAACGTATTGGGGGCTGGAATTAGGGGGGGGGGGGGACTGGAGTTAGGCATATCCACCCTATTCCAAATTCATACAAATAGTCGAAAAGCGAGCCATACTTCGATCAAATACCTACGCGCCTCGAGTTCGGTCTGCAGTCTGCACTCGGTACCTACACAAACAGTAATGATCCCAACTATTTTATCATTAGTCGGTTTTGTCATTAGAAATTATTTTCTAAAAAAGTACGATTTGCCCAGTGCCCGGCCCCCCTGTTTCTATTTCCGGCCCTCCTATTTCTATTGCCCAGTATACCGGCCGCCTTTCAAAGAACATGACGAGAAGAAAAAACCACATCGTTCAATGCAGTAGCGACTAGCGATCGTTTGAGTAATTCGCTAAAATACACATCGGAAATAACAAGAGACAAACAATTAATATTATTAGTAGATAAATTTCAAAGCTGGCAGGTGTACTAGTAGTATTTTGCAGGATAGCCAGTATACCGGCCTCCTAGTGTATACTAGGAGGCCGGTACACTGGGCAAGCACCCAGTAGATCCGGCTACCCGTTTCCATACAAAAAAAATCAACTTCATATACAAGCACATTTAGACGGCCGAGTACTAGACACAAAGTACTTTAAATTTAATAAAAAGGGATAGCATTATACATTCTTCTATAGAATCACTCTTTTAACAAAAAGAGACAAAACATCGAGCTCAGTCCCAGTTAACCGGCCCCCGGCCGATATACTGGAAACATGTGGTTTCGTTGTCTAGTAAGGCGGCCCCTTGATATTACTAAATATCTGCTTATTATGCCATATTTAACATTAAAACAGTAATAAATAACAACATTACCTTGAGAACAAACTAAATATTTACCTTTTATCGATGCCCTGAAGGACAATATTGACTATTTTTTATTTTATTTTTATTTTTTATTTGGCAAGAGCTCTCCACTATTTTTTTTTTATCTTTACTTGCGAAATCGACCCGGATGCGGGCTTCAACGTAAACACAAATTATAAAATATTACGTAACGTTTCGCTAGTGGCGTCCATACCATTCGATAGATCGATAACAGTGTTGCCAGGAAAATATCCAAATTGTTAAGAAATTGCCACGAATTTCTTATTTTATTCGAAAAACTGTTGGGGGGCCGGATAACTGGAGGCGGCCGGCTAACTAGGCATATTACCCTGTGTACATACTGACAAAATGCAAGTCAGCGTTTTGGAATTGGAATTTTTAGATTTTAGGCATTCCGAAGCTATTTTTATATTAAGATAAATATTTTAATAGAAAAGTTCAGACGGGTCGATTTTTTCTAGTATTTTCTATTAAAATATTTATCTTAATATATAATTTGTCACTAAAATCTGTAAAATAAAAATAAATAAATTAAAAAATATTAAAAACACAACTGCCTGACAAAAACGAACTAAAAAGTTAAAAAACAAGAGTGTCATTGCAGTCGGGGGACCTCTATGATCAAAAATTGTTCCATGAAACGGTCCCCCGACTGTAATGACACTCTTGTTATTTAACTTTTTAGTTCGTTTTTGTCATACAGTCGTGTTTTTAATATTTTTTTATTTATTTTTTTCCCATAAAATTTCGTAATACTAACTACTACTTTCGTAATAAAGACTAATCAACCTACCTAAAACTGTGTCAACAATATTTTTAAGATCGCAATTGTGGCAACAACAGAGATTCAAATTTGAAAAATCCTTGGGGGGCTGGTATTAGGCATATTCACCCTACTATCTTATCTTCTTAATATATAAAATCGTAAACTGAATGACTGACTGACTGATCTATCAACGCACAGCCCAAACCGCTTGACCTAGAGACTTTAAATTTTGCACACAGATACCTTATACAGTGTAGGCATCCACTAAGGAAGGATTTTTGAAACTTCCATCCCTAAGGAGATGAAAGAAGGGATGAAAGTTTGTATGAAAGTCCCTCAGCTTTTAAGCTAGGATCTTCAAATTTTCTGTTGAGGCTGACGATTGAAAATTAATAAATACGGGTCTCAGCGTTTTTTAAAATTCTACCCCCAAAGTGGTCAAAAGGCGGATGAAGTTATGTATTGTAGAAAATCCTTCATTTTCGAAGTAAATATCGCTAAATTTATAATTTAGGCTTATGGATGGAAATCTAACGCATGAAATGAATGAAAAGGGGTAAAAAAACCTTTAAATAGATATGGATGTCGTTATTGGTTTTTTTCTGGGATGACGATTGCAAAAATAACATTTATTTTGAAGTCCAACACGGTGGACATGATTGGTGATTGATAAGGGGTGAAAATGGTGTTCAAATTTTGTATAGAAAAATATTATAACTAATTTTTATAACTCTCAAAGCTCGTTTACGTGATAAAAAGTATAGGTTCTTATTATATAATATCTCAAAATATAATTCAAAGTTTTGTTCACCCTGGACTGATCAGAGAACATGACATTTATTCATAACAGCAAATAATTTAAAATCAAACAAAAAATTTTCTAAATGCGGCCCAGTCTACACCGCTGCACTCGCAGGTGAGGTGCGGCGCGGGAGGGGCGCCGCTGCACTCGCACACCGCTTCGTCTGCCGCACCCCCTCAAAAACCAGAAAATTCGATTAAGCAGCGCCTTAAGGCGTGAAGAGGTAACACACAGACTCACTCTTTCGCATTTATGACACACAGACACAGAGTGTGTAAAGAAACACTTGGCACGACGATAACATCGTCGGCGATTCTCTCGCGCGTGGAGACAGCCCCTAAAGCTATCTGCTCTTTATTGCTAACTTTCCGCCTGCGACTTCGTCCGGTGGACCCTATAATGGACAAAAACCACATTTAAATTATTTTACACCCTAAAATAATATCTTCAGATCGTTAACCTTACGAAAAAAAGAAAGTAGCTCAGTGCTAAAATAAACTCGACCGTAATATTTTAAGAAATAAGAATTCGTTTGAACAGTAGAGAGAAATTGTACAAGGATAATAAACTGGTGGCTATTGCATTAAGAAACCCCTTTTATGTTTCTGTTGAGTTTTGATTGTAAACTGGTTGACGTCATTTGTGAGTAAAAAGGAAAGTTTCATTTTAATTTTAAAATTGCTCCCTTATTCTAAAATATTCAGTGAAAAATTATTGTGTGCTCATCAAAATCTATTTACATTTCGCTAATGCACTTTGCAGAACGTGCACTTAGCAAAATGTGTACATTTTTGAGATAATACCCAGAATATGTCCTATTTTAATGCACAATCTATGAAATTGGCAACCTATCCTGTAACTGTAGAGATAATGTAGTTACCCCGCCACGAAGCGGTACAAAGGGAAATAATGTAGTTACGCCATTGGCCAAACTCATTGTTTTGGTTCAATCTGCGGTAACTACTGATAACGTAGGATTTAGCGCGTCGGTAAACTTCGCAGAACATTCAACACTGGCTGATAATACCATTGTGCTTTTCTGGGGACTTAAATCATGTAACTTTGGCTATTTCGAGGATATTTAGTGCTCGCTCACACTAAACATCCCCGCAAAGTCAAAGTTACATGAAGCTACAGAAAAAAGGACGCCCATGTATGACTTGTCAAAATGTAGACTTTATTTTTCGTAGATAATATAGAAAAGTGATATACCTAGCTCACAAAATTGCATTATTAATGCTAGTTCTCTCTCTATAGCACTATATCTGGTTGAATGGTATAAACGCTTAGAATAATTTCTATTAACCAATTCGTACATATTGTCCATATTTACCTACCACCCTTTCGAGACTTTTTTTAGTTGACAAGAAAATAAATCATCAATCAAGTTATACAAACTGTCAACATCAACTTTTAATGGTAATCATGGCGTAGTAGTGCTCTCAAAAAAAAGATACCTAGGCAAACACGGAAGATCAGCGTCGGAATGTCTGCGACACCCGACACATGCTGTCACCTTTTTAGTGTCACATTCTGTAATTTAATTTAAGCATGTAATTTATTTTGTGCCGCTAAATAAATCAGTTTTCTATTCTATTCTATTCTATTCTATTCTATTCTATTCTATTCTATTCTATTCTATTCTATTCTATTCTATTCTATTCTATTCTATTCTATTCTATTCTATTCTATTCTATTCTATTCTATTCTATTCTATTCTATTCTATTCTATTCTATTCTATTCTATTCTATTCTATTCTATTCTATTCTATTCTATTCTATTCTATTCTATTCTATTCTATTCTATTCTATTCTATTCTATTCTATTCTATTCTATTCTATTCTATTCTATTCTATTCTATTCTATTCTATTCTATTCTATTCTATTCTATTCTATTCTATTCTATTCTATTCTATTCTATTCTATTCTATTCTATTCTATTCTATTCTATTCTATTCTATTCTATTCTATTCTATTCTACACAAAATTAAACCATAGAGGTTTCCATTACTGCCACATAAAACTATCAGCCTTACTTATAAAAATCCACTAATTAACGTCTAAGCATCATCTTAACTAATTACTACTTAAGTTCTTAATCAGTGATTAAACTTTTTTTACTTAAAAACGTTGCTTAAGCGTGTCTTAACTAATGAACGTTTAACGAACTGAAAAATATTTTACTGTATCAACACCGCTCACAGTGTTGGTAGAACAAAATATTTTTTAGTGTAAAAGCGTTGTGAAATGACAACACTGCTAGCAAATTAAAAAAAAAGCTGAACTCTCAGTCATTCATTGTTTGTTTACAGCTGTTGTGTTTCGTTTCTCTTGCTCGCCTCCCGATTATTGTAATTGTATTAATATTGATGATTGATTTTTGTATGTTTAAAGAGATATAGAAAATCTATTAGGTAATAATACAGTTAAACAAAAGTCCGTTTCGCAAATTTATTGGGATGAAGTAAAAAGGTTTCTGCATATTTTTTTGCTAAATCTGTATCTTTTTAAAATCACTCTCGCCGTATTTTTGCATTTTGTTTATTCTTGTGTTGTATAATTTTGGTCGCCGCACCATCCTTGTCGTCCCTTCTCTAAAGCTCTTTAAATCCTCGATATCATTATGTCACGTAATTAAATACGTAGGTATGTAAATATAATGGAGTCTTCAAAAACATCCATTTTACAAAAGATAAACACCATGCGATTTGCCCAATCCACAATAAAAAACTTGTACTGTTATGATTCTATACAAACAAACACACCCCAGTCCCTAGCTCTCACTACCTGCTCCAACCAAAATCCCAAAATCAGCTGGTGGACAACCGCCATCTTGTTATTTAGCGACTTAAACAAGGGTCCACCGGTACTTAAATTTGACAGGACTTAACAAGCATCTTAGCAATTGATTAACGTTAAACAACGTTTTTAAGTAAGAAATATTTTAAAATGGCTCTTAATTGCTACTTAAAATTTAAGTAACGTTTATAAGTAAGGCTGATACAGCCTTACTTAAAATATTTCTTACTTATAAACGTTGTTTAACGTTAATCAATTGCTAAGATGCTTATTAAGTCCTGTCAAATTTAAGTACCGGTGGACCCTTGTTTAAGTCGCTAAATAACAAGATGGCGGTTGTCCACCAGCTGATTTTGGGATTTTGGTTGGAGCAGGTAGTGAGAGCTAGGGACTGGGGTGTGTTTGTTTGTATAGAATCATAACAGTACAAGTTTTTTATTGTGGATTGGGCAAATCGCGTGGTGTTTATCTTTTGTAAAATGGATGTTTTTGAAGACTCCATTATATTTACATACCTACGTATTTAATTACGTAACATAATGATATCGAGGATTTAAAGAGCTTTAGAAAAGGTACGACAGCTGGGATGGTGCGGCGACCAAAATTATAATACAATACAACACAAGAATAAACAAAATGCAAAAATACGGCGAGAGTGATTTTAAAAAGATACAGATTTAGCAAAAAAATGTGCAGAAACCTTTTTACTTCATCGCAATAAATTTGCGAAACGGACTTTTGTTTAACTGTATTATTAATAGATTTTCCATATCTCTTTAAATATACAAAAATCAATCATCAATATTAATACAATTAAGTACAATAATCGGGAGGCGAGCAAGAGAAACGAAACAAAACAAAAACACAACAGCTGTAGCCTGTAAACAAACAATGAATGACTGAGAGTTCAGCTTTTTTTTTAATTTGCTAGCAGTGTTGTCATTTCACAACGCTTTTACAGTAAAAAATATTTTGTTCTACCAACACTGCGAGCGGTGTTGATACAGTAAAATATTTTTCAGTTCGTTAAACGTTCAATAATTAAGACACGCTTAAGCAACGTTTTTAAGTAAAAAAAGTTTAATCACTGATTAAGAACTTAAGTAGTAATTAGTTAAGATGATGCTTAGACGTTAATTAGTGGATTTTTATAAGTAAGACTGTATATTTATAAATATGCCAAAATGTGCAGGCACGTGTAACATTTACAAATAAAAGAACCAACTTTTTTCCCCGAAATCTCGCAAATCTCATAGGACCCGTAATCCTAATTCCGAGGAACTGATGGGATAAAGTAGTAATACTGTATTGTTATTTATATTGCACTGTTTGTATGCCTGAGTGGAGGGACAAGCTACGTCATAAGTCGCTATACGCTTGGGGATTGTCTGTTTCTGTCCTTTCCTTCAGTTTTTATGCGGATTGTCCAATTTCGTTCAGATTTTCCTCTTTTATTTACGTGTTATTGTTTGTGACCAAAGGCGGAACCTTGGGATATTCTGTAGGTACTTGAGCGATTCTTAACAATCATAAGAAAAAATATATAGGTAGGTAGGTAGTCTAAATTGACTGTGATGCGAACAATATTATATGATTGGAACACAGCGTTTTCCGCTCATTTGGAACCAGGTAGGTATAAGTGAATTATGAAAAAATCTAAATGACGTAAGTTTTAAGTATAAGTTTATACGTCGTTTAAAAAAAATAACAATTTTTTTTTATGTCAAAGCGTCATATTCCTAAACTTATTGAATATTCTAGGTATAAACTTATTCTTCATTTAGTGGTAAGGCACCTAGGTACCTAGGTCAGGGAATCCGATCCAAATATCAGAAGTCCTATATTGCGACCCGTTGTTCCACCGAACGTGAGGGCCCTTGTAAGCCGAACCGTCCCGCGCGAATAGGGTTACCAGATGACATCTAAAATCCTGACATTTTGCTAAAGAGCCTACACGGTACTTGTTAAATCACGTGTAAAATTAATATTTCAACTAGGTATTAGACAAAAAGTTATAAGTATTTTATTGTTTTTTAAGTTTTAGTTGTTGATTATTTTATTTTTATTTTATTTACACACACACACAATTACAATGGCACAATTACAGACAACAGATAGAGAAACACACAAAATATAAGTTAAAATTATCAAGGTTATATCTGTGCCCAATTACAAAAGTGCCCAGCATTTGCAATAATTTTTCCAAATAATAATTAAAACACAATTAGAATAAAAAATAGAAATTGACATGTCAATTGACATGACATGACAATTGACATGTCAGGACAAATCCTGACGTCTGGTAACCCTACGTGTAGGGTTTACGCGAAGACACAACCGCGATTTCTCGTTTCCCTCTTCGCAGAGAATCGAACGAGGGACGATTGCTTTTACAATATTTACTTTCACCGACCAACGAGTCACGAGGACAGACGCTCACAGAAATGCTTTGTCCTAAGATATTATTGGGGAAAAGACTTTGTCGTAATAGACGAAAGTTAATGAGTTAGCCCAAGATAAACCAGACTTACACTTCTTTCTTCTTTGTCCGTCCCTGTTTCCTTTATTTGGGGTCGGGTCTCCTCACACTTCTTCGCCAGGATAATCTATCCTGGGTTGTCGTCTCTGACAATTGGGCTTCCTTGAGGTCTCTCTCTATCTTGG
Source organism: Agriphila straminella (assembly GCA_950108535.1). Lineage (NCBI taxonomy): Eukaryota > Metazoa > Arthropoda > Insecta > Lepidoptera > Crambidae > Agriphila > Agriphila straminella. The sequence continues at coordinate 1,771,461 of OX467306.1, read as the reverse complement.
ACCACCAGGTCAGTGGCGGGCGTCCTCTGCCTCTCTTATGTTCTGGCAATTTAAGTGCGATTCGAACTACATGGTCTTTACTCCTTCTTTTGACATGTCCGTACCATCGGAGACGATTTTCGGTCAGTTTTTCGGCGATTGGTGCGACTTTAAAGCTGCCCCTTATATATTCATTGCGCACTTTATCTAGTCGAGTCACACCTCCTGCCCACCTTAACATTTTCATCTCGTTGACGTGTATTTTTTGCTCATGGGTCTTCTTCACTGTCCAGCATTCGGAACCGTATAATAATGTCGGACGGACTGCGGTTTTGTAGACTTTACCCTTGGTTTTTATGGGCATTACGAGGACCACAGAGCACTCCTGAGAGTGACCTCCACTTTAACCATGCAGCATTTACTCTGTGGGTAACGTCATTTTCGATGTTAGCATCAGGACTGAGTGTGGAGCCCAGATATTTGAATTTCTTGGCTGTGGGGATCGGTGTTGTTCCAATACAGATGGTCTCATTTTGTCCGCTGAAGGGGCATTTCAGATTACAAATTAACGAACAATGTTTTACTAGAATTTATAGCTAATTTTATAACCGTTTAAAAAAAACATTAAGCTATGCGATAAGTACCTAATAAATTGTTTATTTTCTGGTACTTTTTCAACTATATTATCAAACAAAAAAATGTGTATTTATTAAACTTAGCGCCATTTGCAGTCTGCCAGTAGAGTAACAAAGGTGACACTTTTGTAGACGACAGTACGCAGTAAGTATTTCTTTATTTCCTTTTTCTCGAAAACTATTTAAGAAGGTATACTCGAAAGTGTTTGGGGACAAAGTTGTGAATTTATAGCTTACGACTTATAGTGTACGTACCCATGCAGAAAGTGGCGCCCTCAGTGGCAATGTCGAGCTGGTAGACCTCGCTTTTGTAACATTTTTCGAAACGGCTGAAATATGAACGCATGCAATGTCTACAGAGCCACTATTTTAGAAGCTGCTCACAAAATTTCACGAAAATCGGTTGAGAAATGGACCTGTAAAGGAGAACAAATGGACAGCCGGACATCTTCCGGACATACGAAAGCATTTTTGCCCAGACTGAAACGGAAACGTTTCGCGCTCACTCGCAATTTTTAACTTGACATTTGTTGCAAAAAAAGGAACAAAGATCAAGATTGCCGTTTCACAGTACCTACTATTGTTATCTGGCTCGCATAGTAGGTAGGTACTTATAATAATTCGTCTTACTTATAAAAAGTCGATTGACATGAGCTGTCAAGAAGACAGCTTGTCATTGAAATTTTCTGGGTGCTGCAGGAGAAAGTTTGTTTTTTTCGAGCGGGCGAAGCCCTACTATTTCATCAGGATTCATCCTGAAGAACATTAAAAATAATTTTAAAAAAGTCAAATTAATGTTTTTGTAAGTAGTCCATTTCTTATATAGTTTATTTCCACATTTTTACTTTATTTGTCTTCATTCAGGCGCAGTCGCAGCCATTCTATCGCAACTCGTGAAGTAAAAAAAAATCTATGAAACGGGGTAGAACTTTTCTGGCTGCTATATTTATCTCACTCTTTCGACGCTCTTTCGGCATAAGCTTGACTGTGTTGGCACGATCGAAGAATCCTGTTTTGACATTTGGCGTGTCAAAAATCTTGTATGAAGTCCCGTCTCTTTAAAAGTAGTGATTTTACATTCTCTTTGGTCGCAGCCTGAGAGTTTTGAGGGGGTCACTAATAATAATACAATGGGATTGGTAAACTTTTCCAAAACTGTTGTGAATTATATATTTTCTGGTAGCTTTTGACTTTGGAGTCAGGAATAACAAATTGCGGAATTTTTATAATGCTTCATTTTAATTTAAATAAAAAATGAAATTTTTAATTTACAGCATAGTACAATAAATCACTTTTACGGCTGTATGCGTAGGTTATGCCTTTGCTGAGACTTTCTATGTTGTTGCTCAAATAAAAAAAAAACAAAGGTATGATTATTCTTTGTCACTGTCTGTCAGTCAAATCTGTCAATCAGTTTTTTAAATCAGTAAATGCAAAGGAACTTCGTGTTCAGCCGTATGTTTGATATTTTGTCGCGATAATAATATAAAAAAAAAATATTTAGTTAACAAGGTAAAATAAAAAAACATAATATTATTTTCTTTATTCTTCAAACATGTGCTATCAAAAAAAATATAAAACAATTCTCTTCGAAAAAGTTTACCAACCCCATTGTTCTTTTAATACTTTTTAAGAATATTTTTCAATTTGACGTGTACGATTGTGGGCGGGAGGTCATGTACCCTTTCGTACGGTCGACGCTCAGACCACGTGTTCACAACAGTGCCGCTAGAAAAAAATTGTTTTTACTCGGTCAAATAGAAAAGAGATAATAATAATAATAAATCTTTGTAGTATGAAAATAAATGTAAAAAAATCAGTAACATCAAGAACATCTGAATAGTCTTGCTCTAATTTAAAAACGTGTTAAAGAAGAGTTAATTAAAAATCTACAGACTTGTCTGTGTCTGAAGTGTTTTGAGATCAAAAAGACACTCGGGAGTCTTAAATTGAAAATTAAGACGCTATAGTTAATGAAAGAAAAATAAAGTGCCTACCTATTCAATTATGACCTATCGATTAACTACGGTGTAAGTGAAAAGCTAGATGCCATAGTAGTTACGTTAAATAAGTAAGTTTCCGAATGCCTAGACGTTGGGTGAATGACAAAAAAATATCAGTGCCAAAGTGGCATAGAGCATTCCATGGGTCTAAAGTTCAGCTAGGTTCCCAAAGGACAGACGTTGGATAGGTGACAAAAATATCTCGAGATCTCTCTCACAGAAACCATGAGCTAATGATAAAACAGTAGTTTGTATAAATGATCTATAAACAAACAATAATTAAAAAAAATATCGTTTTTATTTCCCAAATACAAACATTTGTTTGTGGTGAAACTGCCCCAGAAAGTAGCGGAATACTTGTGTTGGGGTAAAAATCTATAAACCTATAATAGGGATGTTGACTATTTTTTTTATTTTATGTTACATAAATTACCTCTCAAAAAAAGAAACATTGGTAAAAGAATTAATTCGCTAGCATGAAAACTGCCCGAGATATCACAGTGTGAAATGCACACAAATGGACTCGATCAAAAACGATCTTAATTTCAGAGATCTAGGATCTTTTCGCGACCTATTAAATTACATCAAAAAGTGTCAATTTTTACAGCCGTCTGAGAGAGTAAAAAGTTTTACATTGACTTGTAATGCATTTTCTCAAGTGTTCCTGTTGTTGTTGTTGTTGTTGTGTGTTGTAGTGGTTTATGAATAAATTTTTTATCTATCTATCTATCTTCAATACTAAAGTAGTAGCAATTCAAGTAACCGAAACATTCAACTGAAGAATTTACCATTGTCGAGTCTCCTACAAAATAGTAGCAATAAATGTGCTATAATGTTCTAGAAAATAAAACAGCTGTATGTGACTCAATGTTAGCAATCATTCAATTCCGACACCATGTAAGTCCGACGCTATGAGGAAGCTGGGAATAATTTGTCTACTAAACTACTATAAACAATATAGTGAAATAATGGATTATTAGTTGAATGGATAAAACGTAAAAAACTTAACTAGACGTCACTGAGGATGAGAACTATATGAGAAACATATTACTTAAGTTACTACTTTATTACTTTGTTTGTTTGTATGATACCTCATGATCAATAATTTTATCAAAATTAGAATACTTAGAGGCAAAGAAAATTAACTAGGTACCTTTACCTATAACGTTTTATTTAGAAGTTCACTTTGGCCTACAAAAATATTCATAGGCTATAAAGTACGTTTTACAATGGGGTTGGTAAACTTTTCCAAAACTGTTGTGAATTATATATTTTCTGGTAGCTTTTGGCTTTGGAGTCAGGAATAACCAATTGCGGAATTTTTATAATGCTTCATTTTAATTTAAATAAAAAATTTAATTTTTAATTTACAGCATAGTTCAATAAATCACTATTACGGCTGTATGCGTAGGTTATGCCTTTGCTCCAAAGACTTTCTATGTTGTTGCTCAAAACAAAAAAAAAGGTATGATTACTCTTTGTCACTGTCTGTCAAATCTGTCAATCAGTTTTTTAAATCAGTAAATGCAAAGGAACTTCGTGTTCAGCCGTATGTTTAATATTTTATCACGATAATAATATAAAAAAAAAAATTTAGTTAACAAGGTAAAATAAAAAAATCATAATATTATTTTCTTTATTCTTCAAACTTGTGCTATGTAAAAAATATATAAAACAATTCTCTTCGAAAAAGTTTACCAACCCCATTTTTTTTTTAAATATTTGTCTAAATATTTATGAAGTATTTAATCATTGAATTATAATATTTATCTCACAATCCCCAAATTTCTGAAAGTCAACAAATTTTCTCTGAAATAACATTGTATTTTTAAGATTTATCAGATCTTTTCTCTGGAATTTGGTAGAAATATTTTCGTGTCTTCCCGCTGTTTTACAAAGCAAGCTAGTAAATAAATCTACGTCACTATATTATGTGCTAGCTTGCCCTGTCTCCTCTACAAATTAATGTCCTCCGAGCAACCTGTTGCGTATGTTTATTTGAATTACTTCGAAACATGTGGAACATTCCAGATAATGTATCGTAACATACATTAAAAGCAACACACGAAAATAAACTCTATCATTACAACTTAGATATCAATTTAGCACAGTTTCATCAGCCGGATAAGCCATAGCATAATATTAGATTATTAACTGTTATGAACTTACACATAAATGCAAACCTTAACACGTCGCAGTTAAGTTAAAAATTGTTTGTTTTACTAACTTAACGTAGAACTTTATGGAAACTGTGGTCGGGAATCGCAATAAACGTAAATGTAGAGACAGCAGGTTCATTATGATTTTTCCAGATGTAATGGGTAAATGATAAAACAAAGTCTTAAACTTACTTTTAACTATATAAATCTTCTTTCTTATCGAATGAGGATTAGTGGCCACCTCTGGTGTTAGAGTTTATCAAGCCGCCTGTAAGGCCTCTAACTTGGCTTAACGACTGTGATCAGATGACAACAGCCGGGATCGATCGACTGCGAAGCACGGAAGCGCTCAGTTGTATTGCCACTTTAACGGTCACCCATCCGACACCTGACCGGACCAAGCGTTGCTTAGCAAACGTGATTGAGTACGATCAGTCTGTCAAGTTCCGCCGCCATGAGCGCTTCTGTATAAAGAAAACTAACAGACCTACGTTTAAATATGGCACTTATTAAATCATGGTGGATTACCACTTTTAAAAACTGATTTCTTTGGTCTATAAATCTAGCTAGATTAAAAAAAATTGTGCAAACATCAGGTAGATACACCTACTAAGCCATTAGTTTACAAACCAGCAGCCACTGTAGAACATTCATAGTTGTAACATCAATTTGAAAGTGATTTGAGCTGAATAAACGAAATACAACCCGACAGCAAAAAAAATACTTACACTCTTAATGACATCGAAAGTAGTGCCCGTTGGAAAGAAAGCTGCATAGTCGAAATAAAAATAGTATATTATTCAAAAAGTTGAATGCAAGCGACCTAGAACAACGTCTGTGCTAACGGTACACGCACACAGGCGCGGTCGTTGCCCTCGGAGGTGTGAGCCGCGCAGGAGTTGTCAACACGTGGTTCGTGTTACATCAGAATGTAAACCTTATGATGAAGTTGAAATATACACGGTTTTTTTTTATTTATTTATTTTATTTATTTAAACTCTTTATTGTACTACAATAAAATGATGTACAAAAGGCGGACTTAATGCTAAAAGCATTCTCTCCCAGTCAACCATTAGGGAACAGATAGCCACGAATGCGGTACATTTAATAGTGTAGGTATAATAATATACATTTATTTTTATTTGCTAATAAAGTATTTTTTTTACTTTTCTTCTGTTATTCCACAAATTACTAATTAGTTATTCTTAATATTTGTAATCAAATACATATACTTACTTACTGAAACACACTTGTCCATCAGCCATTTTTGATGTCCCCACTGCTGGGGCACAGGCCTTCCTTATGGGTGGTAAGGAGGATGGGCCATAACCCACCACGCGGGCCCAATGCGGATTGGTGGGTGTTAACGACTGCAAATGCAGCCGGGACCAACGGCTTAACGTGCCTTCCGAAGCACGGAGGAGCTCGAGATAATAAATTTTTAGTCACCCATCCCAAACACACTTAACAAAATTTAATTTTAACGGATGGACAATAAGATGATGGTTGTTTTCAGTTTTGTTCATTGATTATTTCGGAACCTACAGTTCGCTTCCACAATTTAATTTTTATTCATTATTATTTTTAATTGTTTGTTGTATTGTAGGCACACTTGCAATGAACACCAGAAAAACGGGCGGGAAAGATGATTCTCTAACTATTGGTTTTTTGACATTATCCTCTCGTGACTTTTAATAAAATGGTTCAAGCATTTGTTAGAGTAAACTTATCCCGATCCCGATCATATTTATATTAGCTGCAATTATGAAATATAATGAACACGATTGTACTTCATTTCTCCACTTACGTTCGTCGTGTAAACAGTGTTTTTGGACTTTTTATTGCATCAAAAATATTTATTAAGCAAGGGGTCAATTGACCCCTTCGCCGTCTTTCTTGGAAGTTGTTTTCTCCGTCTTTCTAGTGTTCAAATGAACAAAGGTAGGCAATTAAGACATAACAAAGAAAACTTTTACTCGGAACTTAAGTTTCCATTTCTCCGAACATGCATCACAATATTACGCAAACAAACATCCAAGCAAAACAGAAAATCTATCCGGCGACCCAACAAAATGACTCATGTTTACCAACCGGCATACTTTCTCGGTGTAAACAGTTACGCGCCCCTGCCGCTGCCGCTGCCGCTGCAACTATCATCAATGAAACAAACCGGAGCGGAGTACATTCTCGAACGCTCGCCCCACGTCGACCGACGCTATATAAGACCAGGGGGTCGCCAGCGCACGCCAGACGTATTACGACAGCGCACACAAACGAAGCATACAATACTCAAATCGCAATGTACACGTATTTCATCTTTGTGGGACTCCTCTGCTCCGTCTCCTGTGACGAAGCGAGGAGACGCAGAGGCGAAGACCCCTTCACCTCACTCGATCACCACATCACGCACACGCTCGCATACCACTACCTTTGGCCCTGGAGTCAACTCATAAGGGCAGCGGCGGCTATCGAGGCTGAAGATAGTTTGGAAGAACCTCAGATTCTATCAGACGCCAAAAAGTTTGAGATCAACTTAAACGTGAAGAGGTTCAAGCCGGATGAATTGAGAATCAAAGTTAAGAACAGGCACATCATAGTCGAAGGGAAACACAAAGAGACAAACGAAGACATAAAGTTTTTGGCCAACCACTTCGTTCAGCGATTCGTTCTGCCTCCGGGAAGCAAGCAGGAAGAAGTGAAAGCCGTTTTGAAGGAGAATGGTGTGTTAAGCATTTCGGCTCCAAAACACGAATTGCCGCCTCCACCTCCAGAACGTGAAGTACCAATAGAAGTGCTAGTACCAGAAAAGACTACAGAGAAGATTGAAGCGCCGGAGAACACTGAGCAAACAACGGAGAAGAAAGAAGTTCCGTCGATTACGACTTCAACAGACACACCCCTGGAGCAATTGGAACTAACTGAAGCGACTACACACATTGGCAAGATTAGAAAGAAGGAGTTGAAAACGACACCGAAAACGACGAAAGATAACGAAGTTACGAAAGGGGGAGAAGGAAACGGTCTGGACTACGCTTTGATAGAAACTGATGAGTGAGTGAAGTGCCAATAAGTGTTTTAAAAGACTGGACGAAGCTTTAACTGGCCGGCTGTGAGACAGTTTTGTCAAGCGTGAGTCGCCTAAGACACCGGTCGCTCTGTGTTGTTGCCGAGATTTATGAGGTTGTTTGTTTTATGAATATTAAATGTTATTTATTGTACGTAATCTCTCTGGTTTCATTTGCCCTGAGTAATGCCTGTAATATTACCGTTTTATGACACCGTAATGTTTATGATGATGGTTAACTCGTACATGCTTTATACGGCTGAGATGATGTGCGATGTTTATTAATATGATTATGTTCGTTTGTTTAATGGTTCGCGTTAGCTAGAAATAATTTTATTTTCACTCGTAAACATGTCGACGAACAACTTTCTTTAGAAATTGTTTTTCTTAGAAGTAATCTGCATTATATTTAATTAATGAGCTTGAAATATTGCGCAAAGTGTTTTTAGCATGGATATTTCTATCCCTTGAAAGAAAATAGTACGAATTTACTTTTAAATACGAGTAGCTAAAGAATTCAGTAATGTATTCTCATAGGCATGACAAGCCAACATGTTGTTAACATCATATTATGGATTGGTGCACTTCCGTATTAATTAGTTATAGTTACCTACCTATTATTCCATCAGCAAGCTCTTGGAGCACAAAGCCACTCAAATTACGGGGCGCGTTAATTAATACAAACTAATAGGTACAAAGTGCAGCCAATTTCACAGACTCGGGTTGGTATGCAGTTTGAATTGGATTGTTTATTTATTAAATTTAGGAAGACTATTGACTAATACATTTTAAATACATAAAAAAAAATAGCAACAAAGAGTCATAAGGAGGGAGGTACTCAATTCGACCCGTTTTTTTTGTTTTTTGTATGTACACCGATTACTCGAAGATTTTGTTTAATAATAGGTTTTTGTGTACTACAATAATGTTTTCATCAAAATTAAACATGTAAATGTCACGCTTAAGAAATTGAAAATTTAATTGAAAATACGCGCAAGCAAGTAGTAAGTCTCCACTGATATAGCTAATGATACAGCGTTGAGGTAAAATTAAACTAAGTTACAATTTATAGGCACAACACAGAAATGATTTAACTATTACCGATACGTGCAGATTTTAGTCAAGAACAGTTAACAATTTTTAAATTTGAGATTTTTGCATTCACAATGCTATTTTTACACAATACTAAATAATATACTAGAAAAAAACATTGGTACATTGGTGAAATAACGCTGGCTTGCAGCGTAAGAGTAGGATATACTAGAAGAAATTCGGCGATGTCACTAGTGACTCGGTAGATCAGCGGTCAGAGCATTGGACCGGATATCCAAAGGTCGCGGGTTCGATTCCCGTCTGAGTATTGATCTGGTGCGAGTCGTATTTTTTTCTAGTATATTATTTAGTATTGTGTAAAAATAACAGTTAACAACTTAAATGCACCAAATAGAAATGGAATGAGATCCGCCCAACATCTGCCGCAAGGTCAAAATCCAGTCTATACAATTTGTATTAAAATAATTATTATACTAAGTTTTTATAATTATTTAAAAAAGGCACAAAAGACAACATTACAAAGGACAGACATACCTCTCAAAGAAATTATTACTAAGGCGCTTCTTAAGCAAAGGTAAACTAGTGAAGAAGAGATCAATATCAAGGTCACGATTTTTACACAAGTTATTAAAAAACTGACAGGAGCGGTGGATAAAACTATTTCGACGGTAATTAGCGCTAACAGCAGGAAGGTATAGTAATGGACTACACCTGTAGCCCTACCATGAGTTGATGCAAACTGTTTACGTTACCGTAAACTATCGGATATACAGTGGCCCTACCATGAGTTGATGCAAACTGTTTACGTTACCGTAAATTATCGCTTTGTCCCTTTCACTCGCACTGACTGTGAGCAGTATATCCGATAGTTTACGGTAACGTAAACAGTTTACATCAACTCATGGTAGGGCCACTGCTCACAGCCAGTGCGAGTGAAAGAGACAAAACGATAGTTTACGGTAACGTAAACAGTTTGCATCAACTCATGGTAGGGCCACTGTACGTTCTCGAAGGTGTGTTACAGCAAGATTACAGCTATTGAATGAAAATCGTTCAGGTGGTTCAGAAACACGTTACTGAATGTTTGAACGCCGTACCCAGTTAATAGTATTGTTAAATACAGTATACATACATACATACTGTGAAATCGAAGTCATTGGCAATCTTTGAATATTACCGCGACATTGATAACTTTATGACAACATTTTTTTAAATCAAAGTGACCAAAATTGAAGGTGAAATAAACATAAACAACAACAAAATACAACATTAGTAAAATATTAATGATGCTAAAAATATGACAATAAGGATTTTTTAAGTTTTCTAAGTTACTTACTGTCATGCTGTTTTACACTTTTTACCCGACTGCGGGTTATGTTTTTCGCGCGTATCTTGTTTATACCTTACTTATGACTTGTAATTTTTTAGTTTATTTCACCTTGAATTTCGATCACTTTAATTTATGAAATTGTTGTCCTAAAGTTATATATGTCGCGGTAAGATTTTTAGTTTAAAAAAATCGATTGCCAATGAATTTTACCCTGTAAATGTTGCAGACAAAAGTTCAATATTAAATAATCCATGGCAAATTAGTTTAAACAAAGTGATCATTAATGTTTCAACGTAAAATACAATGTTGTCGCCTTGCTCCCGCTGTGAACTATCGCGCACATCTCTCCAAATTGGTAATTAGTTTTTATGGCCACTATTCAGAAATGGCTTTTAAATGCTTTGCTTGACTAGTGCTTGTTAGTATGTAACACATTGTTAGTCGGTTACGGTATAACTTGACGACGATTACGTGGTCATGTGGGTAACTGAGTCAGATATCGCCACTTTGTACCCGTAGAACGAACGATTACGTGGTCAAGTGGGTAACTGAGTCAGATGTCGCCGCTTTGTACCCGTAGAACGAACATCTATCGAGAAAAAATCGCGCGTACAGAAATTCGATACAATAATTTTATGTGCGGAATTTGTACAGCGCAATCTACCGCCGAAAAACGAAACGAGATTATTCTATTATCATTCGACTTATTTCATTCGACATTCGAATTATCATTCGACTTCTATCGACATGTACTTGTTATATTATTATGGTTTGTGTCTATCAATTTTAACGCGCATTTTTTTCTCGAAAGATGTTAGGTGCAGTATACTGAACCTGATACCTGATGCCTCCGGCCAGTTCGATTCCTATCCTATTCTACTATAATCATTACAGATGTGAATGAATTAATGTTTGTTAGGGTGGGTACGGAGCTCGGTAGCAGCGATTGCGGATGTTAAGCAACGTTCGCAAGGGACGCTCATGGGATGGGTGACCAAAAATTTATCATCTCGAGCTCCTCCGTGCTTCGGAAGGCACGTTAAGCCGTTGGTCCCGGCTGCATCTGCAGTCGTTAACACCCACCAATCCGCATTGGGCCCGCGTGGTGGATTATGGCCCGTCCTCCTTATCTTTAAGGAAGGCCTGTGTCCCAGCAGAAAGTGGCTGATGGACAAGGGTGGGTGGGTACCAACTTTACATTCGCGAACCTGGAACAGTGCGCCACTTAACATCAGTACCCTTAGCACGAACAGCTATCGAGAAAAAAAACGCACGTAAAATTACTCGATAGACAATTCTCTATGGAAAATTTCATTTCGCTTGTCGGCGATAGATGGCGTTGTACAAATTTCCAATACAAAATTTATCTATCGAATGATTTTACGCGAGTTATTTTTTTTCGATAGCTGTTCGTGCTAAGGGTACAGGTTAAGTGAAGGCCAAGCACTATCCCGTTAAGCAAAAAACAAAAATGAAAGTTAATATAAATGTGATTCCCTCAGAATCATTAATGCCTACTTAACGAAAAGATAAGTTGTACGAAAGAAGCTTAGTTAAGGACTTGAGTGTTGTGGGATTATTTCTCGAATGATAGATACACATCATCGGGGCTATCCTTGAAGACAGATTAGACACCCCTGGGACGACGAGGTAGTTAGGTAAACCGTCTATTGGTTACGAAAAGTAAAGCGATTATTTTACAATAAATTGTCAGTGATAATTTAAGTGAAAAAAATAATACAAATACATTTAATTGAGAACCTCCTTTTAACGTCGGTATAAATATGGTAAGGCAATTTGTTTGATTTAAAAATAAAATGCAAAGTTCCATGACATTTTGTAGGACTGAATACAATAATAAAACTATTTTCTCATTCAATAACACCTGATAAAATTACTTGAGATAACTCGCAATCCTACATATTTGCCCAGCAAATCGATTCATTTCAACATGAATTTTCCTAATATTTTAAACAATTTGAATAAATAACAACTGAATTATTAACAATCAAAGGTTCTACATAAGAATTGACAACGATATAATCACTTAATAGTTAACACTTATTTATTGTTCTAAAAGCAATTCAAAGCAAAGCAAAGCTAATTTAAAAATTATATAGCTATTTCATCTTAATCGATTGCCAAATATCTGGAAAGATATTTCAATTGAATGTCGAGGTAATTCCTCACATTGGTGAAATAACGCTGGCTTGCAGCGTAAGAGTAGGATATACTAGAAGAAATTCGGCGATGTCACTAGTGACTCGGTAGCTCAGCGGTCAGAGCATTGGACCGGATATCCAAAGGTCGCGGGTTCGATTCCCGTCTGAGTATTGATCTGGTGCGAGTCGTATTTTTTCTAGTATATTATTTAGTATTGTTCTAAAAGCAGTTAAGTATAGAGATTCTCTGTGGCTGATAATATCAGGTGAAGTATACGCGTCTTCAAGTTCAGGCTTTATCTTCTCCAATCATGTGCGATGAAAGTTACCAACGGAAATAAAAAAAATAGTTTAATTCATCAACGCTCGAGCTGTCGCCGGCGGCGTCCGGACAACAGATAGAAAATCTACTGTGTCTCGTTTTCCGGGCGTTGACGAGTTAAATAAGCATATAGCTGTGATACTAAATAATATACTAGAAAAATACGACTCGCACCAGATCAATACTCAGACGGGAATCGAACCCGCGTGTGCGAGTCGTATTTTTTTCTAGTATATTATTTAGTATTGTATAAAAATAGCATTGTAAATGCAAAAATCTCAAAATTAAAAATCATATAGCTGTGTTTAGTAGACAGTGCCCTTGCCTCGTATTCCCCTCTGTTTCCCGCCGCGATCACGCCTAATAGATTGATTACATACAGAACTGGATAATGGTCCCCTTTCTGACGGTCACCTTAAAACCAATGTCATAGGTTGACCTTGACCATAAAGGATATGTTGAGGCTTATTACAACAGATGTAGAAAAATAAAAACGTGTTAAAATTACAAATATGATAGTAATACATAAGTCATTAAGGCGGTTGTATGACCGAGAGTGGCGCCCTCAAAGGTTTTTATTTAATAAGTTATTAATAGAAAAAGTTTTTAATTTTGTTTAACGTGGAGTTTTTAGGGCTCTACATGCCCTCGTAGTCATTCGTAGAAGAAGATAGCAAATGTGTCAAAAACAGCCACTTTTAGCAGTTTTGCTATTTACTTCTAGCAGTGACTACGAGGGAATGTCTACCGTCTAAAAATACTACACTGCGAGGGCCCTAAACATTCCACGTAAAACATTATTAAAATTGTGTATAAGAATTATAATATTAAATGAGCAATACCAAAAATTACTAAATATGTCAATTTAAATGAGATTCTATTAATTAAATGCCATTATGGTCTCTATAAGAATAATTAGCCATCGTTGTTTGTTTTATTATTTAGGTGAACCAACAATAATTACTGGGTTTTAAAAACACTTTTTTTTCTTGGGCAGGCTTGTAATAAATTAACTAATAAATAATTAATAAATATTTGACAACATCACATACATTGCTCCGATCCCAAAGTAAGTAGCTAAAGCACTTGTGTTATGGAAATCAGAGGCAACGGTGGTATCACAAACACCCAGACCTGAGACAATAAAGAAAAGTTCATTTCCTACATTGACCCAGCCGGGGATCGAACCCGGGACCTCAAGAGATGGTGACGCCTTGAAAACCGGCGTACAAACCACTCGACCACGGAGGTCGTCATATATTATAATTATAATAATTTACAATAACAATATTAACAGAATGAGATAAAAATATAAGTATGTGACACAAATTATAATAATAATTATTAATACAAGGTTATTTGTAAAACATTGTATTACTTACATCATAAACAATTCGAACTTATGTATGAAAAGCCAATTTATTTTTCGAAAAAATTGGTGTTGTGTTGTTTATGATGTTACTATTCTACTACTGCGAGGTTTTTGGTGTTTTATAGATAACCTTTAGTATTATGAAAACTGAATGCTCAAAGAAAGACTAGACATTCTTCCACTCGTTTGTTCTGTTCATCTCATTACATAATAATTATTTACAATATTGGACTGAAAAGTATTTAAAAAATTGCTGCCATTACTGAAATACAAATTTAGACCACTCATGTTTAATGGTCAAATTATAAAACTTTTAAATTCCTTAAGGCGGTTGTATGACCGAAAGTGGCGCCCTCAGAGGTTTTTATTTAATAAGTTATTAATATAAAAAGATTTTAATCATGTTTATCGTGGAGATTTTAGGGCCCATGGTCTAGTATTTTTAGAAGGTATCACTACATGCCCTCGTAGAAGTAGATAGCAAATGTGTCAAAAACGGCCACTTTTAGCAGTTTTGCTATCTACTTCTAGCAGTGACTACGAGGGAATGTAACGATACCGTCTAAAAATACTAGACTGTGGGCCCTAAAATCTCCACGATAAACATTTTTAAAATTGTGTATTAGAATTATATTATTAAATATAATTCACCGCGGCGCCACTTTCGCTCAGGGTACCACCTTAAGCATTATTCTTGAATTTTCCCCATTCAGCTGCAGCTAAGAATATAAAGGATGCCATTATAATACTAACGTAAAATGTAAGGCGTAAAAAAATTGCTACTTCGTTTAACATTTGAGTTGTATAAACAAAAACTAATATATTGGGCTTCTGTGAGTGTCATTATATAGAGTATTATTTTGAATTAAACAGCTTCTTTTCAAAGTTATTTCCTATACTTGTCCATCAGCCATTTTTGATATCCCCACTGCTGGGGCACAGGCCTTCCTTATGGGTGGTAAGGAGGATGGGCCATAACCCACGCCGCGGGCCCAATGCGGATTGGTGGGTGTTAACGACTACAAATGCAGCCGAGACCAACGGCTTAACGTGCCTTCCGAAGCACGGGGGAGCACGAGATAATAAATTTTTGGTCACCCATCCCATGACCGACCCTTGCGAACGTTGCTTAACTTCCGCAATCGCTGGGCCAGGCGCTAAACCAGTGCGCCACCGAGCTCCTCATTCCTATATACTTATTCTATCTTATTACCATACTGATAATATTACGTTGATAATGGTGGCAACAATTTAAATAATTATATTGTTTACAAAGTTTTTGTCTTACATACAACTAGAGCAATTTACAAAAAAAACACAATACATTTTTATCTGCAAAACTTTGATCTTTATAATAACAGCCTGCGTTTTTCAAACTTTTTGCCCCACTTTCACCGAAAAAGATCCGTCCGAGTCATAAATCCTTTTCTTTTCACTCAACTCATATTCTCCAAATGATGGCTGATCATATCCTTGGTAGGGATGGCCGTATCCGTGATACGGCTCTTCGTATCCAGGATGCTCGTATCCATGATGCTCGTATCCGTGATGCTTAAACTCGTGATGGATCGGTTCAGGCTCTATGTATTCCACGTGCTCTTTCTTGTGTTTTATGTAATGTATAAACCATAAAACGAAGTGCCATCCTTTTGTTATTAGCACAAAGAAAATTATGCCATAAACTATTTTCAGGATGAAAAGCTTCGTGGCAGCGACGTAGAAGAAGTGAACTGTGAACAAAAAAAGTTTGTTTATTCTATTTTATCTTTACATTTTACTTTTATTTTATTTGAATATTAAATGGTTTGAAGGCCGAGTCTGAACTATCCTTTATTCCAGTGGTTCCCAATTAATTAAGAGATTGATCCGACCCCCTGACGCAACATCTCAAGGGGTGCCCCTTGGGGTACGCGTACCACTAATTGGGAAACACTGCTTCTATTCAATTCCGAAACAAATTGTTAATAATATTTATAAATTTTTGCTGACAAATATAATTGGCATTACCCATAGCATCAATGTAATTGGCATTACCCATAGCATCAATGTAATACTGGATTTACATTGACACCTAAGTACTTATTAAAATGAGTAACTTAATTAAAATAACTTTTAACTTATGTTCCGCGCTTTTCTCTTCTTTAAAAATTTTTTGGTAAATATACTAATCTACACACCTATTTCCCCTGCCGTTTGGAAAACCCCGTAACCCAATCCATCATATAGTTTTTATATGGAAAATCGTGTTTCTGTGAGAATTTTCCTCCAAAGTCACCGTAGTAGTGGGGATACTTGAAATCAGTATTTTTGTAATGTGGCCAGACGTCCGGGGCATATTTGGAAATGGCTAGGGCCCAGGCCATCACGACGAGGGCCTTCATACTGGCGATGATCAAACCGATGCCAAGGAATATTTTATAAAGGCCCACTTTCACCGCCAATAGTATCGCCAAATTGGCTGGAACAGACAAACAAGTTTATTTTAAAACCTAGACACTTTTCAGAAATACGAAACGTCTGGCCACATTTTTTAACCGACTTCCAAAAAAGGAGGAGGTTCTATGTTCGTCTGTATATATATATATATATATATTTTGTGTATGTCCACCGATTACTCGAAGACGGCTGGACCGATTGAAATGATTCAAACGTACATTAGGTACACTCCCAAGTTGGTCCCATTTTTTTAAATTTGGAAATCGGTTCAGTACTTTTCAAGTGAAGTGAAGTGAAATAAGCTTTATTCAAATAACCGACTTAAAAAAGGAGGTTCTCAGTTTGACCCGTATTTAAGTATGTTTCTCCGCGATTATCTTACGTTTGGCTGAGCCGATTTTTTTTCTTTTAAGGTAAGTACTAATCATTTGGCAATAGCCCGTAAATATATGAAAAATATTACCCGTATGTACCTACTTACTACCCGCGTGAGGGAAGCAACGGATGACGTCATCAAAAAAAAAACTCCAACATTCCACGCAATATTATTTCATCAACCGACCACTTAAACTCTACTTCAATTTCTCTCCGGGTAAGTGATTTTGTTAAGCCGGAGTAGTTCCTGGCAACCATTTTTCTTTTTATTTGGGTTTTAAAAAAGTATTTTTATTTAAAACATACAGATATAAAAAAGATAAAGCTGCAGCTAGGTTTAATATATCTAGTCATACTGACATATTGGCTCATCTAGCTAGAGTAATAGGTGATAAAAGTTTAAACGCGCCGTAAAGTTCCGAAGCAGGTAGTTGCTAGTTTTAAACTCCAAGTTGTAACTGCTATCACATTCTACCCGGTCGCAAATATGAATTAAATACTTGTATAATGTGACATAGTTCTTGGATGTAACTTAAACGAAATGTAGCTCGTCAAAGTTTAGCAGAACCAAGAACTTTAATATTGAGCAGAACGCTTGAAATGATTTGCATTCAAAAAAAGTAACCTCATGTCATAAGATGGTTTTTAAATCCTTATACCACAGACCAAAACAGACAAAAATTTAACAGAGTGACAAGAACCTACTTTGCTCTTGTATGTGGCCTTTGCACACGATACCTACGTTAAAGTGGCCACACATATACGGAATGCCGTACGTAATACCGTACATACGTAATTCCGTACATACGTACTTCCGAACGCAGCTAATCCGTACAAATCTTTGAACCTACCACACACATGCGGGATTTTTCCGTACGGAATTTCGCCACATTCCAACACCAACAGCTGCAGCTGCTGTAATCATCTAACTATCAATGTTAAAAGTTACGAAAACAACCAAAATTTACTTTATAAAAAGTGAACTATGTATTTAGGTACAAGGGTGGTTTGATAAGTCCATGACTTTGTAAAAAGAAACACTTTTTTCGGCATATTTTGTTTTATTTCTCTACATAATCTATACAAATAGATAATACTCTGCGTATTTAGGCTAACGATGTTCCTACCTTTTTAACCCATTATTATTATCTCTCTTATCGCCTAAAAACTGTGGTATGAAATGAAAAATTAAAAAATGAGGGCACATTTCTGACACTACCTTTTGGCTTGATGAAAATCTTTGCCCGCCAAGACATTTATTCATGTTTGGTAGGAGAAAAAATCTCAGTGGGCTAAATATAGAGAATAGGAAGGATTCCCATCTTCATTCGATGAATTTTGATGTCATGAGTGCCGCCGAGAGGGTCGACAATGTCATTAAGAAAAGTTAGAAGTCGCTTGAGCTTTTTGTTTCCAAAAGTAATAATCTTTTGCCGAATACGAAAATAATGTAGTGTAATACTTTTATGGAGTTTCTTTTTAAGATACTAAAATAAATTATGTTTTTTTTTTCTTTTCAAAGTCATGGACTTATCAAACCGCCCTCGTACGTATGAACGCCTTCGTGTGTTTAAACTCTATCTAACGAGTGTTAGGAACTGTTCAGTGCGATCATGACGACTCTTCGGAGCGTGTGATGGTTCCTTAAAGAAGCCTCACTTCCGAGTTCTAATTTAATTCCGTATTCCGAGACTTGGTTATCTCCAGTAGAATTAAGAAAAAATGTCTGTGATTGGACAGACCAGAATCTTAGTAGGGTTGAATCAGGAAATTCCATTTCAGTGGTATTTTCAATAGCGGATTTAGTAAGATGGAATTGTAGAGGCTTCTACGGAAAGATTTTACAGTGAATAAGATTGGGTTTTAGAGACTATAAAGCCTTAAAATACAAATACCATTCCCCCTCTAAAAATCTTATTTTATTCACTGACAACAGTGAATAAAACAGTGAATAAAAAGGTCTTTTCACCATAATTTTGGTGTATGAATTTAGAACACAACTTCCTTTAGAACTTGCGCAAAAATACTCGATACAAACTCCTTGTGCAAAGAATACTCGACGTACAAACTCGCCTTGTCTTTCTTTTTCTCGTATTCATGGTATAAAGTATAGTATGTAACTCTAACATAACACTTCATCATATCAGCCGCACAACACCCACTGCTGGGTATAGGCCTCCCCTAAGGATCTCCACGACGATCGGTCCTGCGCTGCCCGCATCCAGCGGCTTCCCGCATAACATAACACTTATTGCATTATAAATATTTAACGTAATTACTACTTATTTTTGCAGTCTTAAACTACATCGGTATAATGTATAGGAAAATAATACGAACATAGTAAAAAGTTCTTATAATATGTATATTCTGCTTTTGTGTGATGATTACACATTTTTTTAATTTATTGATCCTGTTTTGTCAACTTTAACCGATGCTTGGTCGTTAATCTGCAGATTACCTACTTATTGTAAGAACTGAATCAATTTTTTCCACTTTAACGGACTCGACCAGCTAATCTGCACTTTGACTGATTTAAGAACATTAAGGCCCTAAGGTGGGTCAATCCGATCGGGTCGATCCGTGATGCCATATGCACCGCTTACAAAAACGGTGCTGGGTATAGGCCTCCCCCAAGGATCTCCACGACGAGCGGTCCTGCGCTGCCCGCATCCAGTGGCGCACCGCGACCTTCGCACCGACACACACACACACACCACCACTTATTATAAAGGGGTATAGGGGGGCACAAATGTATGGACTCTGGCCCTGGACCCAATAGATATAAATAGTATATCGTTAGAAAGGTATATTCTTATAGAGCACGAATAGGTATGCCGCTTGTCCTGAAATGTTGTCCTGATATTCTATGGACCCGCCGCCATTAAGCGACTTTCATTGCTGACAGTTCTATCCGAGATACTGAAAACACATACTTTATAAGCCGATATCTCGAATCGAACAACAAATTCAAATGTAACCCCATAGTATTTTTTTTTCTCATGAAAAGATCTATCCATCGATGTACGATTCAAGTCTATTGGTCATAAGGACCAAAGTGCCCGAACCCCTTTATATGCAACCGTGCATAATGTATGGAATTTTATCACACAACATAAAAATGAGACACTTTAATTCATAAATATGATGGCGAACTACAAACACAAAAGAAATTGCAGAAAGAATTAATTCGTAACACATAAAAATATGTTCACAATATTCATACACATTGCCACTTAAAACACAAAGCCTAAAAGCACTCAACACAACTCAAACATGACTTCAATACGAAAAGATGAAAGGAAACCAAGCAGATTACGAATGAGATATAACTACTTACTCAGTAGCGCGTATTTCGCTTTGCCTCTTGCCTCAATAATTTCTCTTTCTTCTTCCGAGCCATCAACCAAGTACAAAAAGGACGCAACAATAAGGATGAAAGCGTTCATAATTCCTATAATCAAACCTCCTTGCCACGAAAATGTAATCTTTTTTTTTCAGCAAATGTTGTATTCTGAAAATAAGTTTCTATTCGATTTTAAAAAAGATTTTCTTTTTTCTTCCCAAAATTTTGTATTCAAAATTCAAATTAATTATTTGTTCGATTTTTAAAAGATTCCACAGATGAACACTTCATAACTGACTGCCAGTAATAAAATGGCGCGGGTCTTGCAAGTTTTAGTCAGGTAGCCCTAAGGTGTGAATTAAGGTGATAATAGTGTGTGAAAATGGCGTGAAAGTGTTAGTGACACTGAACAGTCAAGTCAAACAAATTTTCACGTAAAGCAAACTGAAGAAAGTTATTTTAAAAGTGTTATGAAATTTTATAGATAAGACTTAGATCACAATATTTTTTCCTGTTACTACCCGATTCATTTCTGTTTATAATGCACGAATAGTAGATAGATTGTTTTAGCCTTATCTAAGAAGTGAAAAAGACATAAGTAAATTGCAGTATAATTTAATTGCCGCCATATTGTTTTACAAGTCGACCCGATTCGGTTCGCTCACTAATATCGAGAATCTTACACGAACCGTGTACGGCAATCATCATTAAATTTGGAAATAATGAGCAGTTCACTTTACGAGTTAGACGATATCAAATGAGCGGGGAAAAGTTATCGATAAGTAATCGATATTCGAACGACTCATTAGCTTCGAAAGTAATAACATTTATTAAACTTGATTTGCGTTTCCCGCCCTTGGGCGTTTCCGTCGTTCTATTAATTTCTTTCGAATAAAAATGTCTAACATTTTTATTCGAAAGAAATCGCCTCAACCTCACTTGCAGTGAGGTTGCTGCCAGCTAGCGGTATATATATATATTATAGTTCCCTTGCACTTAGCCCAGTTTTTAACCGACATCAAAAAAGGAGGAGGTTCTCAATTCGATTGTATTATATTTTTTTAGTATCTCGAGTTCCTCCGTGCTTCGGAAGACACGTTAAGCCGTTGGTCCCATTTGCAGCCGTTAACACCTACCAACCCGCATTAGCCCTGCGTGGAGGGTTATGGCCCATCCTCCTTTCTTGCGCCCATTCTTCTTGTCAGTTAAAAAGTCTCGAATGGGTGGAAGGAAAATATAGACAATTCTTAAGCACTTAAGTTTTAACTTCAAACTTTTGTTTGAATAAAAAAATATCATATCTTTTATTATTTCAGGTATTATTATTTCTGTTATTGTCAGGGATTTTTGAAATCCCAAAAAATGTAATACTTAATGAAAACACATAATTTGTTAATCATTTTATTGAAAAAAAAATACCAAACGTCAACTAAATGAAGAATGTTGATTGTAGATGTAGGTCTACTCAATGTCAGGACATTTACTAAAAAGTCAGGGAAAAAGTCAGGCAATCTCATTATTAGATGGTAACCCTACTGTTAATTATGTCCATACCAACAAAGCCAACTTTTTTATCACACTTTCAAACTTCCTTCTTCCTCCCACATACTCATTCCTATTTTGTCCATTCGCATCTGCAACATGTAAGTAGTATTTTTTGCTGCACTAGTCTACTTCATTACTCATTAAAGCTTTTTTATCTACACAGGTATCAGTTTATCACAAAAGGTTTGCTTTTCATTGAATAAACGGACCAAGTCAGCAAAGTTGGCAAGTCAAAAAGTTGTGTTTCTCTATACAAGCAACGCATTAAAGTAATTAATTTCACGAGACGTTGAAGTCATAGCAAGAATTTTTCCTTCATTTGAATAATAATTTATTTTAATGAAAATTTGTGTAATCTGCGCATAACGTTTCTAATTCTCTTTATTCTCCATAATTAAGGTGAGGGAACTGTGTTTACAATTTGATTTAATTTTAATGATGACGTCGGTACAAAAAATACATCAAAAATCACTAATTAGAGATGGGCATGGGCAATGAACACAGTTCATAATTTTTCGCCCAACTATCGTTACCAATAACTGTCAAAAATTATAATCAGCTAACCCTTAGCACAGAATAAATAATAGCGCTTAGCGTGAACGGCTATAGAAAAAAAACGCTTGTAAAAACATTCGATAGTGAAATTTTGTATGGGAAATTTGTACAGCGCCATCTACTGCCAAAAAGCGGTAAGAGATTTTCCATAGAGAATTGCTCTATCGAATACTTGTAAACGCGTTTTTTTCTCGTCAGTTTGTCGTGCTAAGGGTACAGTACCTACCCCAAACGCGCGTATAACAACTCGATAGAGTAATCATCCATGGAAAATTTCATTTTGTCGGCGATAGATGGCATTGTACAAAATTCTCATCAAAATTAATCTATAACATTTTTCTCGCGCGTTTTATTTTAATAGACTGATGTTCGTGCTACGGGTACAGATGAGATAAAATTCAGTACCCGCTTTACCAGAAAGCCAAGACATCTTAATTAAATGACACAAAAATCGAGTTTGTTCCCAAAGCCCCAGAAATCTGCCCCAGCAGTTAAACCTACCGAGAACAAAAACGCGCAATAAAGTATTTGAGAGTGTTATTTTCTATCTATTGTATATTTCATTTCACTTTTAGGCGGTATAGACGGCGATGTACAAATAGGAATTGGAAACCAGGAACCACATCTTCAACTTTTAAAATACTGAACATTCTCTATTCGGACTCTATGAGATTATTTTAAAGGTCATTAATTTATGTTACTTTTAAATTTTAAATGTTGAGAAGGTAATAACTATCAAAACATTATTTTCATTCTCCTTTTCGATACAAAATTACTCGATCGATTTTTTTACGCGCGTTTTTTTCGATAGATGTTCGTTTTACGGGTATCGTCGATTTCAAAATCGAGTGTGTTCCATCCCTAGACACGTGACGTTCCGAGATCTATAACGTCTCAGTTCGGTCTTGAAGACTGATGAACGTGTCTGGAGTTCCTGACCGAGCGATTAAGGAAATTAAGCCAAAGTCGATGGTAATATATATAGCCAATCAATCCCTAAACTCGGGTGGAAAACATAAGAACTTTCTTACTTTTTGTATTAATGAAAGAAAGTCAGTTAATATTTTACTCAAATATGCTTGTAATGTGGTCATTACAATCTTCTTTGATCAAAGTCATCCTTCCGCGCTTTTCGGATGGTGACGGTTGTATGGAATTTCATTAGTGTCGAGTTAGCAATTTCCTTTGAAAATCCATTATTGTTCGAAAATTAACTTTTTCAGATTTTGTGTATTGCTGGCTGCGATGATGATAGACGGCTTAGACCTGCGCCAAACTCCGCTTTCGGCCATCATCATCGCTGCCAGCAAAACACAAAATCTGATCTCATTTTCGAACAATAATGGATTTTCCAGGAAATTGCTGGTGGCTTTAACTCGACAATAATTGAATTCCATATAACTTTGCTGCGTCACCATTCGAGTTAGCGCGGAAGGTTGGCTTTGCTCAAAGAAGTTTGTCAAAATAATGACCACATTAGCATTTTCGAGTAAAATATTAACTGACTTTCTATAATGACTGTATAGACCGCGGCAGTTTGTACTATTTCGAAGTGAATTTCTAACTAATATTGATAAGTAAGTAGTTGATAGAAAATTGAACAATAAATTGTATAATAATAAAAATATAACGGTTTTTACAGGATCACGACGCGGCGCCTGAACATTAGCCGAAACGTAATTAAATAAATACCTAACTAGTGGGTACCTATTACAAAAAATCTGAAAAAGTTAATTTTCGTAGGTAATAATTTATGTGTGAGGTTGTAAAAACGTCACAAATTAAATAAACATGCCTTAAACCTTTGCTAACGCCTAAAGGGTCAGATTAATTACGAAAATTTAATAACGTCACACGCACTACGTTCGTTCTTTGGACATCATACAATGCGAAATTTGCTTAGTCAGCCTAAAAAAAGGGTCTGTCCAAAATTTGCTGACTCAAAAATGGTTATGAAATTCTTTTTTTAATAGCTAATGATTTAGCTTTACCTGAAATAAGTGTTAGACAGACCTAATAGAACAAGGTGTTACCTACTTATGTTAAGTAACATGGTCAAGCTTAGTTTAAAGCAAAATAAAGAACAGACAGGGTCGGATAGTATATTTTTTAACGTATCATTATAATATTTAGGAACGATCACTTTTGCAGAAAGCGAAGCGATAACAAAGATATGCCAATGTTACTTTGGCTAGGCCCTCTGATCAGCATTCTAAGAGAAGGATTAGAGTTTTCAGTTTCAGGATTTCCATACATTTTTATGCTAATTTTGCGGTTTTTTTAAACATATCGTTCGATCTCTTAGAATGCTGATCAGATCAGTTGGGTGTGTACAGCGATCTGAATCTCCTCCACTCCCTAGATGGCCATCATCAGATCACAGCTAGGTCAATCCTTGGCGGAGAACCAAGGCTTCAAAGTTACCTCGTTTGTATGAATATCGACTGGTGTCTTAAATTATGTGACCGCCACTGTACTCGTATGTGTGAAAAACTATTTGTTGTATAATATTATAATTGTTTTTTTTTTTCAATAAAAGTTGGCTTAATATTGTTTACTAAATAAGACAGACAACTAAGGATAAACAGACTTGTAAGTAATACATTCGTTAAGTTACGCAACGCTACTCTAAAAATAAGCTTTTAAAATTAATCGTTTTTTTTTATTTCAAAGACGTGTTATGAAAACGTAATAATATAAATGTATCGTCGAAGTGAAATTGTAAGTAGAATTGTAACCAACTACAATTTGACACCACTTTTATATTTTTTACTTTATCGCTATTACGAACTTGTAAGTAAGTAAGCTAGATAATCTTTTAAGTCACCTTAGTATCTTTTAAGCCACCCTTGTCTTTATAATTTTCATAAAAGAGCAGCCCTTCAAGCAACGACGGCTTCGTCCCGAACTACTGAACGGATTTTCATGTGGTTTTCACTAAATGATAGAGTGATTCCTGAGGAAGGTTATAGGTGTATAATAAGTTGAGGTTTTATGTAAATTGGTAGAAATATAACGATATTTGGGCTATTATTTTATTTAGGGTACAAAAATCGGTCCACTTCGAACAAAAGCGACTTTGTCTAAAAAAATAGGTTAATACAAAAATAAAACAGCTATTGGTAGCTACTGATTGAAATACCTGTACCAGAAAAGCATATGAATTAATGTAAAATATTATATTTCTATGCAAATTACGGTAACTCAGTTGTCTTTTTAAGCAACGCAGTTGTTTTTCCTATTAAAATTGGCTGTCCTTCTGTGCGAGTCACTTGACATAAACTTAAATTGCTTTAAAAATGTTCACGACGTCAATATTTTTGAAAGTTTTTAGTAATACGTAATTGTATGAACTTTACTAGAACGCCAATAGGTATGATTTTACCACAACAGTTTAATAATAATAAAATATTTCTCGCCGTGTCTCCGTTGCAAAGCAAAATGTCGCGTACTCAGTGTTACCATAGGAAAGTGAGCCTTAAATAAAGTTTTTTAGACATCTTTTCTCCTAATATCCTTTGATCGGTCATGAATTGATATTGGCGCTCGGGAGGGTGGCGAGGCGGTGCAACTGACCAAGCCAGTCGCTCGAAAGAATCACCGTTCGGGTGCGTGTGTTTATTGTGAGACCACTGAGTTACCGGCGACGGACGGTGAGTTTTCTAGATATGATTAATGTTATTTAATGCAAAATATGTAATAATTAGTCAATATTGTGGTTGCATCATAATTTATTTAGAATATGTATCCATTTAAGTACCAAGTTTGAATACGTTTAAGTTTTACAACTGCGTTACGACTACACTGCGTTACTACCAGTAGTAACGCAGTTGAAATTTTAGTAACACAGTGGTATTCCGTACACATTTCACACATTAATCACACATTTTATGGCAGAAATATTACTTTTAACTATTGTTTTGTTATAGAATAACAACTTCGAGCGAAATGGCTTTAACATCGGCTGAAAAAATGTACATCCATCAAAAATTTCCTTTGGCGTTTACGTCATAGTGAAAGTTAGCTCTGAAAAAGATAAATCTTACACTTACATTGGCGTCGCTCAAAGTGATGTCGATGAGGAAGGAAAGATTAAAATTATGTTTTTTAAATCAGCCGATGATTCTGGGAAAGGGTTCAAAGTTAGAGAAAGATGTTTCTTACGAACCGTATGAAAGTATTTTTGGAGATAGTTCCGAAGCCCAAAATAATTAAGAAAAAAATTAAGAAAGAAAACGAGTGTACTACGAATTTAATGCGCCATCAAACATTTTTGAAAAATGATACTAAACATTTTTGATATATATGTCTATTAAAAAGTTGCTGTTTCAAAGATTTTTTTACGTGTTTAAGAAGAGTTTTGTTAATTTTTGATTGATTTTGAATACTACGATTGTTTCTTATGTTTTTATTAGTTTAAACTTGAAGAAAGTACAAAATGCTGTGATTTAGATACTACGGTGTTACTTGTTTTACCACTGTGTTACTTTTTGTCCCTCTTTTTCTGAAAGCATTTAGTGACATAAAGCTAATTAATATTGAATAAGAACTTTAAATTTAAAGATAACTTCATTATTTAACTTGTTTGTAGCTATTCCTTATGACATCAGCATAAAATTATTAATATTTATTCCTATATTCGAAATGTCTTTCATTTTAGTTTAATGTTTGGTAACACAGTGGCAAACTTAATTACAAAAGACATCATTAGACTGAGACTATTTGTGATTTAACTTTATAAGATTATCCTATACTGTCGTTAGTATATATGTGATATGTTTCCGAACTGAAATAAAGGTTCCAAACAATAAAACTTAATTTTGTAAGAAAGTAACGCAGTTGCTATTTCGCCTCATCATTTCTTGAACAAACGTCAATAAATATAAGACTTGGCAAGAAAACATCGCTGCAAATGTCTTTAATGTTTACTATAGATAATAGTGAACATGAATAGACATTAAACGGTACAAAATGCTTACATATTTTTTCCAAAAAAAATGCTGCGAACGTAGTCCAAATTGGTCCCTTAATAAAATAATGGCCCATTTGTTGGAAGTGTCGCAGAAGCCCGTCTTACTCTAAGGAGCAGCCTATCAAAAAATATTCAATCAAAAAAGTTACTTTCTGAAATATCATTTGTCGCATTCAGTCTTCACCCTCATCGCTCAAGCGTTGGTTCTCGGTCTCGAAGACAGATGGCGTGGTTCTGAATAATAGCCACCCGGACAAGTTCGGACACCTGAAGCGGACCTATCCTGTTTTGATAAATGACATGTCCGCTGCGTTTTGTGATCATCGATCTTATGACTCCAATTAATAATGAGTCATAAAGTAGCGATAAGCGAAAAAACCGGACAAGTGCGAATCGGACTCGCCCACCGAGAGTTCCGTACAAATTTGTAGGTACTTTAATAAAGACTTTAGTTTTCGTGATTTAATTTTACAAATGAATAATTTTCAGATTTTTCCCTGTACTTGTAGTATAAGACGATATTACTTACCAAATTTCATAGTTCTAGGTCAACGGGAAGTAGGTACCCTATGAATTTTGATTCCCTTGAGAGTGTCGAAATATGTTTGAGGTATAAAAAGCCGTATCTATTTTTACGTTAACTTAAAAGTTCGATTTTACAAAGCTTCAAGGAACTGTAAACCTGAGTAAATGATTTTAATTTCAATTCGATACCTCCACGCGTTCCCGAAAGGGTCTTGACAGACAGACAGACAGACAGACGGACAACAAAGTGATCCTATAATAAGTGTTCCGTTTTTCCTTTTAAGGTACGGAACCCTAAAAAGAAAAAGCTTCTCATTAAATAACTTCCCTTTATGTAAGCCACTACATAACGTAGATGTAAGTAGGTACTACTAAGTATTTTCTAAGTATTTTGTGATAGAGGCCTTGAATACCACTATTAGGTATTTTTTTATACTATAGTAAATAGACACTAGGGTGAAAGATTGTAGAAGGATAATTAGGTACTTTTATGTAAGATTTCGTTCTGTTATTCTGAAGTCAAGTCCTAACCTAACCTACAAATATTGTGTAATATTTTACTTTAATATATTCTAGGATGTCGATAAAACTAGCACTTTGTTGTAAGTCACATCTGGTGTTTCTCGAGCCTATAATAAATTCACATTTCTATCCCAACACTCATGTTTGGTACCGAGAAATAAAAGAAGTGACATTCAAATAATAAATATTTAATATTAACTAGGAAGGGATTCCTTTCATAAAGTAAAAAACCTTCAATGTTGGTAAACTTACTTTTTAATACCTCCTATCCCATATTCGAAAATAATTTATATACCAGTCTTATTATATCCTTATTCAAAACTAGCCTCCGCCCGCGACTTTGTTCGCGTGGACAATAAAAAAGGGGAATATATAAATGCACTTTAAAAATAATGTAACACACTTTAAAATGTTTAGCTTCAAAATTTATTGAATGAACTATAAAAATAATGGTTGCCACTATAAATATGCTAAGCTTTAAAATTAATACATTGCACTATACAATTTAATTGCGTAGCTTTAAAATTATTACTTTGCACCAAATTAATTTTATAACTTTAGTGCTGGTAAACAGACGACTAGGTGCGACGACGAGCAGGCGCAGCGAGAGAAGAGCCGAGGAGGAGGTTAGGTTCCATTGTGACCAACAACGCCAGAACCGACCTGCTGGCGTGTAGGTATGCATAATGCCACAAGTTGTCATCATCTTGCCTTCTCATTTTAACAGTAGCGGTCAGTCTGACATGGTTGGACGGAAACTAAATGGTTTCGGAGTTGGTTTGGGACACAGTTATAGTGCAAACCATTATTTTTGTAGTGATAATATAAAATTATAGCTATCTATTATTATTTTAAAGTGCTGATAAAATTGTTAAAGTGCAAACCATTATTTTTGTAGTGATAGTATTAAATTATAGATCTATCATTATTTTTTTTATGTTGGACCCCAAGCTACCAAACCGTGAAAATTCCATCAAAATCCGTTCAGCGGTTTTTGAGTGATTCCCGCACAAACATTTAGAATTTACTGTTTAATTATACTTATGTAAGTATTAGAATAAGATTATAAATGCCGTTATAAAAATGGACTAAAGTAACAAAATAAATACACAACGCTAACTATTTATATTTTATGTTCATGAAAAACTAAGCTCTAGTTTTTCATAAACATAAAACACAACTTATTAAAATAAATGGGATAAGTTTTCTTTCGTTCCTTGAGCCAGATAAATGTTCAGTCTAAGTAATATTTTGCTTATAGCTTAGTTTGATGTAGGTTGCTTGTTTCTTTAATAAAAAAATGGTCAGTTCTTGACTAAAATCTTAGGAATTTTATTTACTTTCGACTATTCAACGTAACTCTCGTAGTTTAGCTATAATGCTTTTTAACTAGGACTCTAGTCTAGAGTAGGTATTTTCACTGGATTTAAGTATTTTTCAATAATTAAAAGCTTGTTTCACAATCAAAGTTCTGGGGCCCTATTTTTTAAACATTTCATTTGAAATCGTTCGTTTTACTTGTCACTAACTATCTGATATATATGTATATTTGATCTATTGATCACACTAACTATTGTGATCAATAACGTTTTTTTTAGTGGCTTATCAGAAAGCTTATGCCACCACATGATTAACTGTGAAGAAATTTTTACGATATCTCTTAAACCTGAGATGCTATACGAGCTAAAACACTGTTATTTAGATGGGTCATCATGACGTCATCGAGACGTACGGCAACCAGCCTGCCTACTGCATACTGTCAAACTCCTTTGTCTTTTTGACAGTTAAACGTGATAAAACGCTATATCGCGCGATATGAATCGGTCATGCTAGGCAGGCTTATGTCGTACGTGATACCTAAAGCAAATTTCCTTCAAAACCCTTATAACTCAACCATTTCTAAACAGATTTCAAAGAATGTCAAAAAATGAGAACAGACGGACAGCATTTTTGCCCAAGCTAAAAAGGAGACGCTTCGCTCGCGTTTCGTGCTCGCTCGGTCAATAAAATTCGTCAACCCTATCTTAGACCGAAAATGTTTCAACAAAACATTCCAAGAAAAAGAAAAATCTTTTCCTTTTCCAAAATAATAAAATATAATTTCTCTGAGCGTTAAATTATAAAAATAAGTGCGTTGCTCGATAACGACCGAAATAATTTGTACCTGCTACATGGATACCGAGATCTGAGGAGCATCGCGAAAATCTAATACGCTCTTGTTTAGGGTTAAATGCTGGTATTATTTTTTTACTTCACTTGTCATAAGTGCATACTAAAATAGATGGAATGGATACATGTTGTTATACATATACATATATTTTACGTAGTTTGTGGCAGACAAGCGAGCGCTTAAAAAGGTGGGAAAAAATTTGATAAGTATTGATCTGGTGCGAGTCGTATTTTTTTCTAGTATATTATTTAGTATTGTGTAAAAATAGCATTGTGAATGCAAAAATCTCAAATTTAAAAATTTGATAAGTGCTTAAATACACCACAACAATATACTTAACTCGTCAACGCCCGGAAAATGAGACACAATAGATTTTCTATTGTGTCTCGGTCGCCAGCGACCGCTCGGGCGTTAATGAATTAAGCGATTTTTTTTTCTCTCAATAAAAGATCCAACTTTGTCTTAATAACAATATTTTTGAAGCGGGTTGGAATTCGTCGAACCTGCGAGCGAGACGATTCGTGGGGACTTCCGAAAACAACTTATAGACATGACTCAGATGTGAGATGGGTATGTAGTTCTTTATGAGGGAATTGTCGCCCTTTTTAAAGAAAAAAATTGCGGAACACGTTGCGGAACACGACACGAAGTGCATCTGCGGCCATCCTATGCAGACTATTGCGCACATGACTGGGTGCCCTGCGTGCCCGACAACTTGCACGAACGAGGAGCTGCACGAGGCTACCGAGCGAGCTGTTGCGGTTGCGGCTTTTTGGGCTGCCCGTATTTGACCTGAATGTGACCGTCGACTCGAGAAGAAGAAGAAGAAAAAAATAACCTCACTTATGTTCCATGCCTTTGGCGTTCTGCCCTCGACGATGACGGAATTGAGAAGCTTCTGGAGGACTTAAAGGTACGGCTTACCGCCCGCTCTCAGAAGTTCTGTAGTGATTCCATCGTCACCCATCGCCTTATTGTTTTTCAGCTGTTTGAGTGCCATACCTATCTCGTACTTACTGCCCCCCTAGCATGAACGTTTTCAGCTTCGTCATCTGGCTTTACCCAATAGACAGATCTCTCGCGAACACTTTGAAAAGTTTATTCCGCTCGATGGCCTCTTTAATAAGATCCGTATTAAATTGGCGAAGGTCGCTCGTCAAAGACTTAGATAGCTGTCTATTTAGCTGCCGATAACGATGAGCATCCGCTGAACTCTGGAGCCTCATTTCACGTCCCTGATCCATCAGTAGGAGTGTGTGGTCGGAGTTTCTGTAGCTGACGACCGGTCTTAAAGAACTTGGACCCTACCATACGGACAGTATCCACCACCATGATCGTCCACATCTATGCTGGTGTCAAGGGCTTTGAAGCGGTTTTGGATTGGAATGGGCCGGTAATGCCGGTAATGGTTGGAGCGTGGATTTTATCAGTCGAGATCTTTCCAGCTTTAGGTTGATATTCAATGTGCCACGTACCAATCGGTAATCGTTCGTCGTCTTGACGGCGTTGATCGCAGTGACATCATTGAATATTTATTTTTTCGTCGACATGATAAAATCTATCTCATTTTGTTTGTACCGTCCGGACTGATCCAGGTCCACTTCCGGCTTTCCGGCTTCCTGAAGAAGGAGTTCATCATAAAGAGGTTCTCCTTATCCATAAATATTAAATAAATTATTTAGTACTTAGCAGAAATTTTATGCTGTATTATAAATTTATGCTGTACGGAACTCTTACTATAACGGAGTCTCTTACACTCTTTCTTTATTAGCGCTTGCGAGGCGTATAAGGGCTGAACAGAAAATTACGAATATTTAAATAATTGGATTCGTTTCATAAAAACGCAGCCTCGGTCGTACAGACTTGTGGAAAACCTGACTACACTTGTACACCTATGATGTGTGTATGTATGTATGTACTGTAGGTAAGATTGTCTTCTTTTGTTACAAATGAATGTGTGATACCTAACCAGTACCTATCTATAATATTGCGTAGGTATTTGAAATTATTGGAATTTCCTTTAAAGGCTTATTTATATATTTTTGTGTAGAAAACACTTTTTCCCTTTAAATCTTTACGGCCCGGCCACAGCCAGCGCGGCAAGCGGCGAGGCAGGCGGCGCGGCAAGCGAATTCGGTAATCACTGCGCGGTCGTGACGACGAGCTGTGGCCGCCATCGAGATAGCGCGCAGTGATTATTGAACGCCGCCTGCCGCGCCGCTTGCCGCGCTGGCTGTGGCCGGGCCGTAAAGATTTAAAGGGAAAAAGTGTTTTCTACACAAAAATATATAAATAAGCCTTTAAAGGAAATTCCAATAATTTCAAGGTAGGCGGCTTGATAAACTCGTTAGAGTTTAGCACTAATCCTCATACGATACGAAGATTAAATCTTTATACATTGAATTCGAAAAGCTTAGCTAAGTCATGGACCATCTTCTTGGTCCATGGTTAAGTAAACCTGACTAAAAATACATATTTGCTCTCTTCTTTTTCATCTTCATATTTTTTTACTTTTCAAAATAAACTAACAAAGCCTTACTTTGATTTATAAATCGCCATTTCTCCCTGCCCAGAGCACATTAAGACGTAGCACGTAATAGCGGCCATTTTTATTTCATGACGAATGATAAGTGGTCCGAAGCATAAAACCAAATATATTTTATGCGCGAATGCTTAATTGCCTTAAGCAATTTGCTCCGCGTTAAGTCCAGAAAATTAGGAACGCAAAAGCTTGGACGATTTAATGGTGATTGAATAGGAATCGTAAAGCTGAGCGACGTTTAAAAAGGACGGGTTTGGGATGGGTGGTGAAACTATCAAACTCTATCATGGAAATTCACATAAACTGCCAATGAATGAATTTTAGCATAAAAGGTAACTCTAGGTCCAGCGATATATTTTAACTAGACTATTTTTTGCATTTTCTAAATTTTAATTTACTTACAACCCAACCTTTTTAATCTCGATAGAAAAGATAAGTAAGGGTTATTAGACATAATACATTACTTTTGAAATTGTGAAGTAACTTTAAATTCCAAGATAAAATTGTTCTCCTCTTTTCTTTTCAAATTGCGTTCCCGAGAGAGAGTGTCCATTGTACTAGTTGCTATAAATGTATATTCAGTACCATATCTACAGGGTGTTTGGTAATAGCCTTATAAAGCCGAATATGGTGGATAGGGACCATCAAACTCAACAACTTTTACTATGGGACCAACTCTGAAATCGAGAAAAAAAAAATCAGCTGTTTCATACAAAAATTAATAACGAAAATATCAAAATGTATGAAAAATCAGATTTTTTTTCGCGATTTCAGAGTTGGTCCCATAGTAAAAGTTGTTCAGTTCGATAGTCCCTATCAGCCATAATCGGCTTTATAAGGCTATTACCAAACACTCTGTATAAGCGGAAATCCTATTATTATTATTGTCAGTAATGTAATGTCATTAATTTATTAAATCCAAATCCTCCTCTTAAGGATCAGTAATCTGAGTTCTGTAGACATTTGGCGTGGAAGATTAAATTCGGTTTATCTCTTAAGGTGGTACCCTAAGCGAAAGTGGCGCCGCGGTGAATTATATTTAATATTATAATTCTAATACACAATTTTAAAAATGTTTATCGTGGAGGTTTTAGGGCCCACAGTCTAGTATTTTTAGACGGTATCGTTACATTCCCTCGTAGTCACTGCTAGAAGTAGATAGCAAAACTGCTAAAAGTGGCAGTTTTTGACACATTTGCTATCTATTTCTACGAATGACTACGAGGGCATGTAGTGATACCTTCTAAAAATACTAGACCATGGGCCCTTAAATCTCCACGATAAACATTATTAAAATCATTTTCTATTAATAACTTATTAAATAAAAACCTCTGAGGGCGCCACTTTCGGTCATACAACCGCCTTAACGACTTTCTCTGTTCGAATTCATTAGATACTGCAAACGACAGCACGTTCGAACTAAGAAGTTCGCTATAATCGGTCATTTATAACGTCGGTCATGTGATGGGTGACCAAAAATGTATCTCGAGCTCTTCCGTCCTTCGGAAGGCACGTTGAGCCGTTGGTCCCGGCTGCATTTGCAGTCGTTAACACCCACCAATCCGCATTGGGCCCGCGTGGTGGGTTATGGCCCATCCTCCTTACCACCCATAAGGAAGGCCTGTGCCCCAGCAGTGGGGACATCAAAAAAATGGCTGATGGACAATGCCACCATTACAGTATCCGAGCGAGAATTGGTCCTGCTGCGCCACGCGCCCACGCACGAAGAAATGACGAGGAGGAGGAGGAAAGTCAAATTCAAAGATAAAGTCAAAGTCAAAACCCTCATATCATGGTGTAGATAAAATATATCATAGGTGTTTTTAATCCATTGTACTTATTAAAATATTGTTTGTTTCCCAAATAAAAAAAAAGGGTGTAGATAAAGTCTTGTAACTTTTATCTTTAAAATTATCTTGTTTTAATACCCCTCATTATAGTACAGTTGCATAATTATTTATGTATATTTATATATTGTTCAATTTTGAAAATTCAGTATTGTAGCAAAGCTTTCCTCATATTTTAAAGAAAAGGTAAAAAAACTTTTTACTTATGCTTGATATTGAAAGAAAGAAAATTACAATACAAAACTAATAAAAGTTAATAGAATTTAGTACACCGAGCACGAAGATCGATCGAAAAAACACCGCGCGTTACAGTACTTAATAGTATGTACAGTTAAGTTATTCTTATGATAGTACCTACCTAATTATCTATGGGAAATGGCATTTCGCTTTTCGGCGTTAGATGGCGCTGTACAAATTTCCCACAAAAAATCACTTGATCGGACTTTTTTTTTTTTTTTTCTCGATAGATGTTCTTGCTAAAAAAAGGTAGTACCTAAGTATGAAATGACCGTTTTGTATGGAGAATTTTAAAGAATTCTCATTTTCCATACTAACATTTTCTTGATTTATTTAACAACCATGAAAGATCATGGTTATAAAACTTTTATGCCAAACGTTTGAACACTCGGCTTACTAATGCTACGTTATAACGAATTAAGTGGTCATTCATTTCTGCTAACGAAAAAAGAAGTCACTTTTAAGATACGTTTTTTAACGTTCAGGAAAAAAATCTGAAATATTTTTATTGCTAATAGTGGGCCTTTATGATCATAATTCGTTATTATAATAATTAAGTAACCGAAGCATCTTTAACATCATAGAAGGGGTACGTATCAGAATGTCTAAAGTTAGAATGTCTAAACTTAAAATGGCAAAATTCAAAAAGTCAAAATAATTTAACGTCTAACGATTAAAATGTCGAAAGTTCAAAATGTCAAAAACAAAAATGTCAAACGGTCAGATAGTGCGAAATAAAAATCGCCGCTGTCGCGGCACGCTCGCTTCGCTCGCTCGGCTCGCGCGCTGGGTTCATGTCAACCTAACATGCTCGTCGCTACGCTCCCCGCACCTATCTCGTGACCTACGGTCCACGGTTTCTAAGTCCCAGTAGACTAGTTTAGGCTCATTTCTGGCAGCTAAATTTGCTATAAAGCATTTCAGGCGAAGCCCAAAGACCTCCACAGACTCAATTAACCTCAAAGAAGGAGAAGAAGAAATCCAATTCAAATAAATCATTGTGAACTTAGACTTTTTTTATTTTTGTAATGAAACTACAATAATAACGGTGAACCACTTTTACTTTCTCCACAGGAATACATCATGACTATTATTAACTAGGTTATAGCAACAGTACGTTAGCAGTTTTCCCTAACTACTTCTTTTCTCGACGGTTGAACAGTGACTGAGCCTACAACTGACTTTCGTTGACCGTCTCGCCGATTATCCCCACCACTTTACCAACCCATTCCACTACAAAATGGCGGGAAAATGTGGCGGGTAACGGTGGAGCCAAGCTGCGGTGTTGCCAGGCTATTAAACGAAGATACTATTATCCTTTCAATTTCATTTGAAATCATAACAATAAAATGAATTTATTACTACCCAACGACAAAACGTCACATTCGTCCATCCTGACGTCGTGCGTGTCCTCATGCACGGTCAAAATATCGTCACATTCGGCAGGTTGTGTGTTTTATTTTATTTATTTGGGATAACAAACAGTTAGTTAAATTATATTGTATTAATTTGATATTTATAAAACGTTCAGAAGTCTTATGTTATAAAAAGAATTTAATGGTTTAATTTATTGTTTTATTTCAATTTTGTGAATTGATAAATGCTAAAAAGTGAATCTACTGAATCTACCACCATTTCACAAAATTGGGAGGCCCCTTCAAGAAAGAAATGGCGAAAGAAAACTTGAGAGGGTTGTTGACCTCTGTCTTATATATATATTATTTATTTATTTACAAAAGAAACTAGTTGAATCATTAGATCCTGCAGTGTGTTTGGGGCTATAAGTGGTGACTTATGAGGTCCCAAGCTGGGATTCTTCATATGGCATACACAACAGATGACAGTCAACAATAGCACACAATAACCGCTAGACATATTGTTTTGAACCAAACAGAAATACATGCGATGCGAAAATATTTAAATTATTACAATTATTATAAATTGGTACTAAAAAGTTGCGTGATTAGTTTACTTAATTAATATGGGAAAATATTGAATTTATTACCTATTGAAATTATTACAGTGATCAGAGTTAATTAATTTGACATAAATTATTGGATTATTATTGAATTATAAATATCAAAAATATAATAGTAAGAAATACATGCGATGCGAAAATATTTAAATTATTACAATTATTATAAATTGGTTACAAAAAAAGTTGCGTGATTAGTTTACATAATTAATATGGGAAAATATTGAATAAATTACCTATTGAAATTATTACAGTGATCAGAGTTAATTAATTTGACATAAATTATTGAATTATTATTGAATTATAAATATCAAAAATATAATAGTAAATGAAATCAACATAAAACTTTTTTGCCGTGGGACTTAAAAACAGTGTGCTTTGTAGTGTAGATATAGAGTTTCATCACCTCAATTGAAATTAGGATATTGATTGATTTCAATTCAATAGCCTCGCGGAGTATTCTAGAAATGAATCTATGTTCCATGATCATTTATAAAAGCCTGTAGGTAATATTGTATCACAAATATTAACTCTTAAACATCTTCAATTCTTAGAAACTTACAATAAAGCAAATAAATTATTTTTATGTAAGTAGATACAAAGTTAACACTTCCTATTAGTTCCTTCTACTAAATTATAAATTGAATTATAATGTTAAATGAATACAAAAATAAAAAGAATATAGCAGCCAACAGCACGCTGGGTAACAACGACAGGGTAAACAAACTCAATCACAAATTGCAGATTTTTGACAGACAACCCCTGATACCCAACTGAATTTATCAATGATTTTAATACAAAGTTAAATTTTATTCAATTTGCAATAATTCTTATTAATGGGGAATATAAATGTAACCTCCTCTCTTTGCTTTGTTACTACACAGTAAGTGCACTTCATAAACAACGTTCAACGGCTATACAATCTTGAGTCTTATTAAAAAGGAGAAAATAAATATTACCACTTACAGTAAGTAACTACACACGTAAATCATATTGATTAAATTTGTGTTGCAACAATAATTATGATGCATTTATTATTTACTTGCTTCATAATCCGCAGAATGACTTAGGTTAGGTACCTACCTAATATTTTTATAGTATCTGTGTTACTTATAATGTTTAATTTAGTTAAAACTTTCTACTTTAACAGGTTCTAAATAAGATTTAAATATAAGTATTTGATAAATCAATTCGTAGAAATTCTGTTATATTTCTCAGTTCAACCAGAAGATAATTGCAGCTGAAACCCATCGTCTGTCGCAGCCCGTTGCCGTCGTGCCACCAATACTACTGTCCGCCCATAACGCAATATTCGTTTCTACCATTCAGTCACCCAAAAATCTTCCGTAGCACATCCTTCAGCCTGCTGCCGCTCTACCGCCACCTAGCGTCCTCTATAGCGCATCGGCATCTTGTTAGATGCCACATGTTTCTGAAATAAATAGAACATAATCGACAGTAACCGTTCATATATCATCGTACAAATGACAACCAAATAAAACATCAGAGTCAAAAGGAAAATATTCGAATCTATACATGGGAATTGTTTGAGATAAGAACAGGGATTGAATAATTTACCAATATTTTTACCGTTACATATAATAGGTAACGTCAAAATGTATCGGTAAATTTACCGGCAAAAATAACCCAACAAACAGTGTACCGGTAAATTAACCGTTACCTCGATATAAATTATTATCATTGGAGTTTGCGACTTTATTATGAAAAAAAATTATCGGTATTAAAAAGGTTAAATTACGAGATACCTAGACAAGAAAATCAATCGCATAGAACTCTGTGCAAGTGAACATTTCCTCAGGCTGAATACTTTCTGTATACTACATAGTCTACTACGCGTTCACTTCACGTTGAGTTGGCAACGTCGCATTCGCGGGCTGGTATCGGAATGAAAATAACGTTTTTTTTTTACCTAAAAAGTAACGTTATTTATTGAATTTTAAAGTAACGATACAAAATCAACGTTATTTATTAAAATACCGTTAATGTTAAAAGTAACGGTAAAACAGTAAGAAACATCGTTACATTTTAAAATAACGTTATCAATCCCTGGATAAGAACGATTTCGTAAACTAATTTTGTGACAAATTCACACATACAAAACGATAGATATCTATTTTATTGCATTGTTCTGAAATTATAATAATATCAAAGTAATAATTAAAAACTTTGCTTTCTTTATTTGACCATAATAAAAAAAATAGTTATTGCTATAGACAAAGTTTCTGCAACAATTGAAGCGTTTTAATTTAATAATGACAATAAATTTATTAACTCATCATGGTCTGAAGTTATTAAATTTTCCTGATACTTAATTCATTCGTTTTATTTCACATTTTGTGGTTCTCAGACACTTTATATATAATGTGTTCAATTTTAGTAATTGCTAATGTTGATACTCGGGGCTACCGTTTGCCACTATGTGGACACGACCTGCCAAAGCGTTGATATTCCAGCCAGGGCTACCATTAGTCATCATGCGGACAGGGCCTGCCAAGACACTGATACTCAGGGCTACCGTTTGCCACTTGTAGGTAGACACGGCCTGCCAAAAGGCTGACATTCAGGTCAGGGCTACCCTTTGCCGCCATGTGTTCACGGCCTACCAAGACTTAGATATATTCAGGCCAGAGCTATCAACTGAGGACACACATGGCCCATAGATGCGACACACTTGGCCGCTTAACCATTTAAATTTAGGACACACTTGGCCCATAGACGCGACACACTTGGCCGCTTACAGAGCTATCAACTGAGGACACACATGGCCCATAGATGCGACACACTTGGCCGCTTAACCATTACACTTTAGGACACACATGGCCCATAGATACGACACACTTGGCCGCTTAACCATTAAACTTTAGGACACACTTGGCCCCTAGACGCGACACACTTGGCCGCTTACAGAGCTATCAACTAAGGACACACATGGCCCATAGACGCAACATACCTAGTCGCCTAAAAACTACAAATAGTTCATATAATAGTAGCTTACACACTGCTATGTACTTAACATTGTAAGACTTATTTTCTCAAGCATAAATATAATGTATTCAAATTATCCATAATTATATTAGCATCGAATTGCAATATTATTAACCAATAGATAACCAAGTAAAATGAAGTTGTGTCTTAAAGAAGAACGCAGACTTCATAAAGTCTACTTATTTCTTTTTACAGATCTTCGTTCGTACATGTGTAATTGAAAAGTATCCCAATATATTTGCACTAAGCTAAGCAACAACAACTTAAATAATCGTTTGCAGATGACGATTCGAATATGAAATTAATAAAATTGCATAATGTAGTCACATAAACGTGTAACATAATTAAATGACAACCTAGCCTTGTAAACCGCTGGCGCTTCTAGCCAAACCGCAGGCACATTTAGCCAAATCATAGGCGCATCTAACCAAATCGTAGGCGAATCTAGCCCTCTAAACTGATGGCACATCTAGCCCTCTAAACTGATGGCTCATCTAGGCAAACTGGATTTGCATCTAAATAATAAACCAATCATTTATTTCCCAGAATATTGTAGTATACATTGATGACATTATAATATAACAAAATCTGCATATCCTGCCTTAGTTAGGCGTGGAAATCTGCCAGTAGCTAGGTGATTATAAAATTTAAATTTGAGAATCTGTACTTAACATTAAATCATTAATAAAATTATTACAACTAGGTACTTTTATTTACCCATCTTTCCATTAAATAATTTAAAATCCCAATAAAATAAATGTCAAACTTTAATGCCAAATATGATAAAATGACATATTAATAATGATAGTTGCCTGCCAGTACAATGTTATTTTAATTGAAAGTAATAAGATATTTATTACAACTAGTCAAACCACAGGTGAATCTAGGCCTGTAAACTGATGGCGCATCTAGCCTTTTAATATAAAGGCGCATCTAACCTTCTAAAGTAAAGGCGCAACAAACCTTGTAAAATAAAGGCGCATCTAACCTTGTAAAATAAAGGCGCATCTAACCTTGTAAAATAAAGGCGCATCTAACCTTGTAAAATAAAGGCGCATCTAACATTGTAAAATAAAGGCGCATCTAACCTGGTAAAATAAAGGCGCATCTAACATTGTAAAATAAAGGCGCATCTAACCTTGTAAAATAAAGGCGCATCTAACCTTGTAAAATAAAGGCGCATCTAACATTGTAAAATAAAGGCGCATCTAACCTTGTAAAATAAAGGCGCATCTAACCTTGTAAAATAAAGGCGCATCTAACCTTGTAAAATAAAGGCGCATCTAACCTTGTAAAATAAAGGCGCATCTAACCTTGTAAAATAAACGCGCATCTAACCTTGTAAAATAAACGCGCATCTAACCTTGTAAAATAAACGCGCATCTAACCTTGTAAAATAAACGCGCATCTAACCTTGTAAAATAAACGCGCATCTAACCTTGTAAAATAAACGCGCATCTAACCTTGTAAAATAAACGCGCATCTAACCTTGTAAAATAAACGCACAATTAACCTTGTAAAATTTAAACATTAATTGTTAAAGACTGTTTTTTTACCTAAATAAATAAATAAATCAAATGAAGGCACATCTAACGTTTAAAAAGCTTCACCCTTATAAATTCTCAAACCGCTTCATCATTCTAGTATGAAAACAAACAATGTCGATAT
Source organism: Agriphila straminella (assembly GCA_950108535.1). Classification (NCBI taxonomy): domain Eukaryota; kingdom Metazoa; phylum Arthropoda; class Insecta; order Lepidoptera; family Crambidae; genus Agriphila; species Agriphila straminella. The sequence continues at coordinate 1,729,664 of OX467306.1, read as the reverse complement.
TTTTTTCATAAGTTTACCAAATTATAAAAGACTAGTTCACGATGCATAATTGTTGTTGTTACATAAGGCTGAAACTGTAATTTAAATTTAATTTATAATCAAACATCAAGTTGTTATGTCCAAATTAATTTCCTTTTTGTAAGTCATTGTAAGTTACTAAACATTTCTTTGTTTCTTGAGTACGTACCCATTTATATAAAATCTTGTTTATAACATAATGGTACTGTAGGTCTATTTGTGTTTAATATTTGTTAATTTAATTGTTAAAGACTGTTTGTTACCTAAATAAATAAACAAAAGTTATAGGTAAGTACCTTGCTTTAAGTCGAAGGCGCGTTTAGGCTTGTCCTAGCCTTACAAACTGAATGTGCATCAAGCCTCGGAAGTCAAAATAAATTTTTGTTCATATAAATATCTAGTATAAATTGCTTAGGGTTGGGTGAAATATTTAGAATAAGGTTCATTTTAGTTTGAAATATTTCATAAATTCCATATACTTAAATAAATTTAATTTTAATTTCATTGAAGTTTTCACTGGACCCATCCTTATGTATTATAGAAAACCAAAAGTTAAACCTTGTTAATCAAAGACGCGTTTAGCCTTTTAAACCGTAGGCGCGTCTAGTCTTTTAAACTGTAGGCGCGTCTAGCCTTTTCATTTCAACCGAAGTATATTTCTTCAAACTAAGAAATTAGGAAAATTTCAAAGTAAACTTGCATCATTCATTTAGGAACAAATAAAAACGAAACCAAAATTATAATCTTTTACTAGTAAACATACCGCGCATCGAAACCATGTAAAAAAAAATTAAAAACGTAGCTCGTACACCAGATAATGAAATTATCTTTCGTATTACTTTATTCATGAAAGATGACCTACTTGTAGGTAGGTACAGTTTTTTTTTGTTAACTGAGATCACTTCGTTAAAATCACGTTAATTAGTGAAATCGGCAATTTTAAGTCATCGAAAAAGTACAAAAGTGAGGTTATTTTCAATACTCTTTACAAGTTAAGTAAAAGACAAATGTTTATGCGTAACGGAGCCTTAAGCTACGACAATAGCGTCATGGTACCACTAAAACCCTTTTGAAGGTCAAAATAACTTGGTGCCAATTCTACAATAAGTATCACATCCGTTTTATTCCCCGTATCCGTACATCCCCAGGGTACAGTGTTAAGGTAGACTACTAACGACAATTACCTACAATGGTACGAAATTTAAAAAAAAATAAACTTGATAACCTCTGCGGAACACATTGTCCTAGATAAAAATACTCAGTAACATAGATACTGAAAATATACAGTTCCTATTTCCATAATTCATTATTAATGCATTTCCAGAGTTTAAATCACGAAAGTTACAGTTGGGCAGTAAAGATAACAAAACTTTAATTTCATGACCTCGCTTTATACATGCACTATTTCATCATGGTGACTGACGACTGAGTGTAGTTTTGTGTGCAGTGTATTGCACGACCGAAGTGTAGCCTCGATCACGTGCAATGTTTATGAATAATGGTGTGTATGCACAGCATGGCAATGGTGTATATGCAGTTTATTAAAACTTGAAACTACCCAACTTAATTTCGTAATTTTAGCTCGGTTTAAAACGTTAGATAAGTAAGAAGTTCGTGAGCGTACATACCTTGGTTCTTCCACTGCTGATTTGTAATGAAACTACAATAATAACGGTGAACCACTTTTACTTTCTCCACAGGAATACATCATGACTATTATTAACTAGGTTATAGCAACAGTACGTTAGCAGTTTTCCCTAACTACTTCTTTTCTCGACGGTTGAACAGTGACTGAGCCTACAACTGACTTTCGTTGACCGTCTCGCCGATTATCCCCACCACTTTACCAACCCATTCCACTACAAAATGGCGGGAAAATGTGGCGGGTAACGGTGGAGCCAAGCTGCGGTGTTGCCAGGCTATTAAACGAAGATACTATTATCCTTTCAATTTCATTTGAAATCATAACAATAAAATGAATTTATTACTACCCAACGACAAAACGTCACATTTTTAATCTTAAATTTTTACGAGGGTTGAACTTAGAGTTAATGACCATTGATATTTCAACTCGTCAAGTATTTGATACGTTTGATACTTTGAATTTGCTATTTTGATTTATACATAATGATTTTAGACATTTTAAACCATTTTAATTTTAGACATTTTGAACTTTGCCATTTTAAGTTTAGACATTCTAACTCTAGACATTCTAATACGTACCCCATAGAAGATATAAGAGCCTCTGTGTGTGAGAATTTCTTACTTTAACCCCTATTGTTTTGTTTGTCGACTTACAAAATCAGCAGGATGCTATCGTTTAGTAAGTCTAAAAACACTAGTTAAAAAATTAACATGACGTCACATATTGTGTTAAAACTTCTGTTAAAAATGTACTTACCTGAATAAAACTTAAATAACTTTGGACCTAAGTAATTTCTTTAACGAGCAAAATGCATCATCCATTCTTTAGTTAGAACATTAATTTTGTTCAAACAGCTTTGTTTTGACTTATTTTGTAAAACTTTATTATCCAGCCTTAATATTTTTCACAGGTTTTAGAAAACTATAATTTTAAATACATTTAAAGATATTTAAGAAAATTTCTCAGCACCTTATGTGAGTGGCGTATATGTATAGCGACTTCGAATTTCAGTCGGCACTTGCAAATTCAATTACTAAGTTAATCTCAAGTTAAGAACAAAACAAATGGGAACTTAAAGTCTAAGGTCGTGAGCAAAGCAATAGGTATTATTGTGAAAACATACAACCGTTCATTTTGACAACCCTGACAGTCTTGTCTTGTCAGGGTTGCCAATTTGCAGTTTTCCATACAAATAAAAACAAAATGGACATTATCGAAATGCATTAGTAGTTCTTGCGATATACAGCTGTGACAGACGAACAGACAGACTACTGACTCACTCACCATAAAGGCATAGTTATTCTGTGATAAAGGTTCCTTTCTACCATTTTAATACGGAACCCAAAACAAACGGCAAAACGATGAAATAGAAATGACCCATTGTCTCATTTTTTCAAATATTAAATAAAGATGTCTTTAACGGTTGAATATTTATTTATTTAACTATATTTTTCAACACACTTGCTCGTAAAGTGAGCCCTAATACATCGATTTTAGGGCCATAAACCGAGCTATAACAAACGCGTTCAATAATATATAAAACACTAGTACGTAATAGAATTAACCCTACAAAGTTAAATTAGTACCTTACTGCAAGTTCTAGGCGAGTAAACAGAGCATTCCCAATTTAGCCGGGTAATACAGTTATTTTTTTAGTAACAGCAAAGAGGTTTTATGCTGTTCAAAATGCATATAGATTTTTGGAATAAATAAATGTGTAAGTCCTTAATTAAGTCAAACAAATGTTTATTATTATTAAATTATTCATAATTCACAGTATTTTGTTATAAAATATTAAAATATTTGCATTTTATCACTTAAAATAATAATTTTGAAGTAGGCTGTATGCTCCTCACCCCTTTGTTCGAAAAATATTCTTGCGTTGGGCGTGTGAAAAAAACAAAAAAAAACCTGCGCGCCTTTTCCCATAATTGTCATAATTATTTTGTTTTTGTCGTATTTGTTGCTGTGTGGTAACTGGTAAATTACTTTGTTTTTTCCTCGCAAATGTGTTGAAAAACGTCGTATGAAACTCGTGAGCTTTTGCTTATTGCACACTCGGCTGAGTTACGCCCTCGCCTACGGCTCGGGCTGCAACCCACAGCCTTGAGCAACCTAAGCTAACTTGTCTCATAATGTACTATTAATCAATAAAATATACTTCAACTTTCCTTTTTTTATTTATATATAATAATTAGATACCTACCGGAAAACAATTTATTATCAAAAGTTGTATCATTTTTCATAAAATGTGAGAACTTGGATTGGTAAAAAAAAACAAGGAGTTTTATTTTATTTTTTTATTTATTTATTAATTTAATTCAGGCGACTAGGCCCATACAATATATACCTTACAGACTAACATACATATTATTACATAATATATTTATACTATTTTCCACGTATTGATGGCGGCGACGTGTTGCGCAACGCAGTGTCCGGTATCCGACCGCGAAACCGCCGGAACAAAACACCCTTCGGCCAAAAATCTTCTTTCATGAAGGTCGACAGATGTTCAGACGGTGCCCTCACCACAAATGAATTGAAGTTCACATTGTGGCGAGGCTCCAACCGCTCGACCCTCAGACAGAATTTGGTCTTCACTCTGATGAACTCTACAATATCATCAGGTTTCGTACTGTAGTGCAGGCGGGACACGTACAGCAGCGTTGTCGGGATGGCCGGACGAAGCAGGTGGTTGTGTCCGGTCGGGGCGGTGCCACATAGGTTACGGCGAGTGGGCTTCCTCTTCCTTTCCACCTTCTTGAAGCCGTCCTTGTCGCACTCATCATCCAGCCTCCGCGGAACTGACTGCACAGGCTTAGAGACCGGCTGGCGTTGTTTTTCTCCCTCATTTGTATCCCGCTGGAGTTGTTGGATAGCGGGTCGGTTTGCAGCGGTGACTGCAGCGTACGCACGTTGAGGGGTCGACGTACACACGCGTGACGTCTCCGCCGGGGCGGAGGAGCGAGCTGCGGGGCGCGGTGGATCGCGCGCGGCGGGGCGCGGTGGATCGCGCGCGGCGGGGCGCGGTGGATCGCGCGCGGCGGGGCGCGGTGGATCGCGCGCGGCGGGGCGCAGTGCATCGCACTCGGCGGCGCCGGCGACCGGTGACGAATCCATGTGCGCCGACTCAAAACTGCCGATTGATGCATTTTGCGCCCCACGACGAGTGTTCACGTTGGAAGCCTCGGGTGACCTACTTACCGAAGCGGTGTTGCTTAACAACACAACTTGGGCTCGCAACTCACTTATTGTGTTATCCGAGGCTTCTAGTTTACTTAGCACTTCGGCCAAGCTCGCTTTTAGGCAGATGATGTCCTTGAGCAGCCTGGTGACGTCGACGTGGTCGAATGTGACGGGGGGCAGCTTGTGCAGCTCCTTCGCCACGAACGTTGGCACGTCGTCTGGGTCGTTCTCCTTCAGACAGGTGATAATGTCTTGGAGACTCTTCTCACCTCCATCCCTCCGGCGAGATGGCATCTCAATGGCCTTCCCGATGCTCTGGAGCAGCAGCGCCTTGCTTCTGCAAACCTCAGCTTCGTTGAAGTTTTTTTGCAACAGGGGCTGAAACATAGCCTTCTTTATTTTACAAGCCATGATCATAAGTTTTACAACGTCTGTTAGTGTCAGTTCGTGGCCATGGCGTCGGTTAGTCTCCATACTAAATGTATGAGAATATTTCAATTTTAAAAAGTCGATATTTTATTTTGTAGTGATCGTGCGAAGTTTAAAATATAAAAATAATTTAGTTCTTTTATTGCAATGCTTTATGTAGAAAACAATAAGAAAAATATCAATGTTAACCAGGAAAAAATGTCTGTCAAAGACATTATCTTTTTTTTGTTGATTTTTTCAGAGGGAGTTGATTAACACGCCCTCTAGCAATAAATGATATATCATTAGAAAGATCTTTTAGAGACAAATATTTTCTGTTAATATACTTTATATCAGTTGTTAATACTTTTGGAGTCACATATTATTAAAGTATAAAACTTGTTAATTGCCTATGGGTGTTAATCTACCCCACCTATAGCAATGAATGATTTATCATTAGAAAGGTTTACATATGACAAATATTTGCTGCAAACATTATTTCTATCAATTGTTAGTATTTTCGGAGTTTTAAGTCATTAATGTTATAAAATTTGGTTGAGTTCAGAGTTTTATAACTCTTAAAGTATTCATAGTTGACATATGCTGTCATACAATAGAGTGTTTCAAATTTAAAGACCTTTCCAATTATGTAAAATTCATTGCTAGAGGAGGCCTAGATCAAAATGCTCATCGTACTAAAGGACCCCCGAGAAGGTCAAACAATTCGACTTAAACCGCATGTCCTAATAAATAAATAATAATAATAAATATAAAATCTTGATTGAAATAATATTACATCACAATTTACAACTAGTTTAAACGCAGATAATATAGGAAAAATAAATAATCAATAATAAAAAGAATATTATTAAACTATGTGCTTGACCACATGCGATGTTGCCGTTCTGCGCACTTCATGGCTTGGAATTATAGTAGGCTATGGCTGAACCCGTCTTAAAAATTCGAAGTGGCGTTCTTTTTTTAGGCCGCATAGTTTTCGACTTTTTTTTCTAAAACAATTTCAAATGTTAAATCTTTTATTCTGTCTTTTGTATGGAAACTTATTATGAAAATAATGAAGTAATTATGTAAAAGACGTTTCCTTAGAAATTGCATGGTAAATAAATAATGAACTGTACGTACAGTTACTATGTAAATGAGCCTAAAACCTGACACCTTTACGCGGCTTAACTGATTTATGAGCATCTTGACAAAACTGAGTTTTTGACCGACTTAAAAAGGAGGAAGTTTCTCTGTTTGTCTGTATACCTAATTGTTTTTTGAACATTGAAAACGATTGAACGAACTGTCGATCAAAACTCCTAAACAAATAAAGAAAAAAAAAGAAAATGATTATGTTTTCGTGATCGAGTAAAGTGCCCCGATTTATGAAATTGTGACATCTGCCTGTAGTTTCGCAGATTTGAGAGGTACTTGAATTTCCAAAATCAGTTGGAAACTTTTTGAGATTTAACAAAATTTAAAAAAAAAATCGCCGGCTTGGATCGAGAATTTCCCAATAACTTTTGTTCAAGAAACTATAAAAATTGGATCTACGGATTGAATAAGCTACAGTTTCAGCCATCATAGGCATTAGGCAGCCATTACACGCTCATGCAAGCGTCAGTCAAATTCCATCAGTCATGAATTACACGGTAGGTTAACCGTCAGTCACGGGTCGTGACTGACGGTGAGTGACAGCAAACCCTATCGTGTAATGGCTGCCTTAGGAGGCGGGCGAACAAAAATGTAGTAGACTGTAGCGGGTAGGGTTGCCAACATGTCTTTGGCGAAATATAGTATTTTTCAAATTCAGCTATAAAAAATATAGTACAATTAAAAAATATATAGTATTTAATAGGCAAATATATATATTTTTATTTATTTATTTTTATAAAAACTTTATTATTTCACTTTTTGCATTTTTCAACAACTTTTGGATATTTTTGGACTCTTTTTTGTATCTTTAGCTTTTTAATCGGCGTTAGCGGCGCACTTGAATTGAACTTGACGCACTTTCGTTATCGCTACCACTTTCCATAAATAATTTTCAATTTCTCAAAGAAAGACAATTTTATATTTTGCAGATGATTACTCAATAAAATTTAAAAAAAAATAGAGCATCAGCAGACCAACCAATGACCAAACTATCGTTTGAAGCTTTTGAATTTGATATTATGGAATAAGACAGATACGTTCAGAATTCAGATACGATATACCTACACTACACTACACGCTATCGAATCAGTCAAGCAATGCACGATCACAAATCTAAAAAAAAATAAGATTTGTTTTTTAGCGTTCGATATTGAAAATATATAGTATTTTTGCGTACTATATATTTCTTCAACAGTATATAGTACGCAGACCCGAAATATAGTACAATACTATATATTATAGTACGGTTGGCAACCCTAGTAGCGGGTCCCTTTCGCGCGACGTCAGTCTGCGCTCCGTTCACTTTATCTTCAGTACCTACTATAAAAATGAATTCCTTAATTAACTATGTGTGTAGCCTATTTTACCGTGTGCTTTATTTCAAAATTACATTTTCAATGCCTTTGATGGTTGCGCATAGTGTGAGATCTGTAGATTTTTTTATAAGTCCGCCGATTAATTAAAGACGACTGGACCGATTGAAATGATTCAAACGTTATTACATCTATAATATGCGAGTTTTTCTTAGATTGCTTTTGTCACTGTCAAATTAGTAGAGAAGTGTCTTGGCAGTGCCAATGTCATAAGACGATTACTTTTGTACGTTTGGGTAGCATGGAAGTTAGGTAATTACATGGACCAAGAATGTCAATGAGGGCTTTTCAAAGTGTCATTAAAAAAATATAGTAACTATTTGCCTCACTAGATGGCGTTGATGGAAAGAAAAGTGTCAAAATTGACTTTTAAAAATAAACGGCCTCTATCAAAGAGGAAAGTAGCTCTCGCTGGCTGACATCTGCCCAAAGAGAAACATTTTAGAGTTACATCTGCCTGCCTACCTGAGTACTCTTCGAAGCTTAGTAAAAAAAATACATTGACACATACATTTTTATCAACGCCATCTATCGAGCCTACAGTTTTTCGTTATTTTGAAAATCTCTCATTTAATCGCATTGTAAATACGGAGGTAGTGTATTTATCAAAATGTAATAATACAAAACAACAGTTCAATAAATAAATAATTTAATTTCTTACTACTAAGGTACTAAGTCAGTTTTTATTTTTATTTAACAACCAGTTAAGAGATCCCCCTAACTCCGTAATGCCAGGAAGGTGTTCATGTTCGGGGTACCCTTCTTGCTCAGGGGGTCCATAGCTGTACCCCACAGTGTTATACTCCTGGGGGGCCCCGTAGACTGGTTGGGGGGTCTTGGGGGTCTTTAGGTAGTATTTGAGGAACATGCCGAGGAAATAGAAGACCTTTTGGAAAAACGCAGCGAAGATGAAGAAGGAAGCCACTTTGACGACTGCCACTTTAGCTACCGCAAGCAGTAGGAGTAAACCTGTAAATAAAATATTGCGAGTTAGATTCGGCAGTCATAATATAAAAAAAACACAGATTTTACAATCCCCGAAGGAATCGGAGCATTAAAAATAAACCCAAAAATTTACGAAAAACCAAAATCAAATCAAATGCAAAATTCTATTATATTTTTAAAGTTACCTATAGGTAGTACCTATTTATTTTTACGATTGTGACACTCGGCTTCGCCTCGTGTCACAAAAGCGCCCGCTGACTGCCTCGACACGGCCGAAATATTATTAACCGATTTTCAAAATTCCATTGAATGCACTTCTCATCTGCTTCTGCATCTTTTAACACTATTACCATGACGATCGGTCAATAATCATAGAAGCTACATCACTTTTATGTACGGAAACACCCATTTTTCCACAATTCCAAATCTAAAGGGACCACCTTCAGGTCACAACTATTAACCGATTTTTAAAATTGGTTCGCCATTTCGTAGCTAAACTAATACCCTAGGACCCATTTTTTCATTTTTTCTTAAGTCGGTTTTTTCCGAAATATTTACAATTTAGTAATCAAATAAATGATTATTATTATTATGTTAATTTTGTAGCAAAAAGACTTTGCTTTCAACTTAGCGTCCCACATGTATGATAGGAGACATTTTAAGAAATAGTATATTGTTATACAAGGATCGAAAGCAATGCCCAGGATATATTTAAGCGCCCGAGCTCAGAGAACCTACTTTTCATTTCAAATATAGAAAAGTTAAAAAAAATACAAAATGAACGGTTTGAAATTTTGAATTTCGGCACAACTCACAGAAATTAGTATCGTGTCCAATCCTGCCAAATATATATTTTGTTTTTTATTTTAATGAGGGCTTTTCACAATGACAAAAAATTGCAGGCTCGATAAATGGCGTTGATAAAAATTTATGAGTCAATGAGTTTTTTTTTACTAAGCTTCAAAGAGTACTTAGGTAGGCAAGCAGATCTGGCAGATGTAAACCTAGAATATTTATCTTTACAATTTTTTTATTATGTTAACTTTTTCGTTGCCGATTATACCAACTTCAGTGTTGCCAATGAGGTAACTCGATGGCCACCAAATTCAGTTCTATTTTTATTTTCCTTTCCGCCCTAAGATGAAAAGCAGTATTTTCCACCCGCTGCTCGGTTTAAATATACATCACTTTCTGAGAATGAGAAATGAAAATATTTAAAAAGAGACTATAATTTAAATTATTAACACCTGTTGATAATGACGTTGTTCATCTGGCTTTTAAGATAGGTATTTATTTTTTATAAAATATAAAAATTAAATTTAAAAATAAAGCACTTAGGTAGGTATCTACCTACTTTACATGATAAAATCAAATGCAATTAGAATGATACGAACGAAAAAATTAAATCCCGACTTAAAGCTCAAGGACCACTTAGATTATTAAAATCTCTTATCAAAAGAAAAATCTCTGGAGCATTCTCCTACGGTCCAGCCTGGTCCAGCCTTTGTTGGCGCTATTCAAATTTATCTCCATTGTAAAAACGTTTATTTTCTATTTGCATATTAGTCATGAAACGTTCAAGAGTCTAAATTAATCTTTTCAAATGCGTGCTTGTATTGAAATATTAAAGATTGCAAATCATTTTCTTTTTTTTATTTTCTTCAACTTTAATATTTGTTTCAAGGTCTTTGATTGTTCTAATTAATTATTTTTAAATTTGTTATAGGTAATATTTAAAATTGACCACAGAATTTCTCTACCATAAATCATTGCTTACGAAATAAACATCTATATACCTACGGACCGTGATGGTTGATTAATGAAATCCTTCTAATTTTCACACAGCACAAATCGAGTAACACCCATTAAAATACAATTAACGGAATTAGCCAACTCACCCCACAATCTGGCGGGACTTTTTTTCTTTTTAGCGCGGCCATCTTCCAACAGCTCGTTACCGTTATTATCCAGGCAATAACAACACGATAATAACATAAAAATAACTGCTAACGCTCTCAGCATTTTATCCTCTTCCTTTTTTACGCTTTTAGATAGGTATATTAAAACTTTTCCCAGCAATTTTTGACGACGCGTTTTTCCCGCCTCGTTTGACAGCTGCCAAAGTGGAATATTTATTTTTTTATTTTTATTAAACGGTGGGCGGTCCGTGCAGCCAGCACTCTTGTTAATAAATAAGAATTTGTAACCTCGTACCACGTGTAAATTTGTTTTTAAAAAGAAAGTGCTTCTTTGTTTTCAGCTCCTAAGTAAATTGGTGCCGCTTTTCCGTTTCCATGACTAATGTACGTGTTAGGAAACGATTATTGTGTCCTTTGTTACCTTCGCGTTCCGTTCCACACCTTTCTGTTTAAAATTTTACGACCCAAAATTTCACTTCGCTGAAAAGAAATATAATTTACATAAAAAAGGTTAAGTACTCGTGTGTGTACAGAGAGTTAATTATAAAAACGAGCTGATACGCAGAAAAACGCTTGCAAATATCCATCTGTAGTATAATTCCAATCAGATCTTTGTAAACATAAAATACCTAAGTCTAATTCTGTATTTCCTTTGAGATTTCAATCGTTGAAACATTTCAATGAATCCCATCAAAAGGATCCCATCTTAATGGATTACGAAAAAGTGAAAATGCAAAGAAGGTTTTTTATTTTAATGAATCTTTTTAAAAGATAAGTAAACCTTATTTTCCGCATTGCTTATAAAAGCATCACGGTGCTTCGAGTACTTTGAGTAACTAATTTTGTTAACGAAGTTTTGATAAAAAGAGCCCAGTATTTTTTATAATAGGGATGTACAATTTAACAGAAAGTATGAATAACATCGTACATAAGTTGCTAATTACAACTTAGGGATTACCTATACATCATACTTAGCTAACATTTAATTCTCAAGGTCACCATTATAGAGTCTAATTTGCCATCATCTATAGAAACATGCAATACATTTGTGAGGAACGAAATTTAATCTGCCTAGATCGCCTAGACTCTTTAATTATACAATGTTATTTTTAGTTAATTGAAACCTCTCGTGGGGTTGATCAGATCATCAAATTGAACAACTTTCATGGGACTAACCTCGAAATCGCGAAAAAAAATCAGTACCTAACTATAAGGTCTGGTTTAGGTTACAATAATAAAATTAAGTATATACCAATTTTATACCGAAATCTAGTGCTAAATATTTTGTTGGTTTAAGTTGGTCAGTGGTTGGTCGTGTGGTAAGGTAGGGGACTAATTTGATTAAAATTTCAAAACGGTGAATGAAATTATTTGACAAATAAGCTAATTGTAACTTATCCGTAACTTGTGAAACTCTTACGGCCAAATACTCAAACGAATCTTAAAGTTAAGGCCACCTTAAGTTCAAAAAAGTTGTCAGATTTGACAGAAACTCTATGAAACTGACAGCTTCCTTAAAGTTAAGGAGACCTTAGCTTAAGATTTTAGCTAAGAAGCCTTTGAGTATTCGGCCGTTAGAATTTTAATGTATCTTACTGTTTTGTAAATTCAATTTAAACTGAATGTGAACCTGAAAATTGTTTCAAGTTGGCTTTGGGCGTAGTTGGAAAAGAAATTGTTAGTGTTAACTTCTACTCATTGATTTATAAAAGTTTTCATTTTTATTCGCAATAGTTTTTGTTTCTTTCAAAAAAATATTGTTCGTAAGTTACATAGAAGTTTCAAATGTTTAAAAAGTTTTGTAGAAACGAAATATATCTATGCTTACTGTAATACACAGAATACACTGAACTCTGTAGGTACCTAATAAAACCACTCAACTCCTATCGAGTTTAGGCTCGTTTGATTCGTTTTGATAAATACTCTGTTGGGAGAAAGTGTCCAGGATCTGATGATGGACCAGAAAAAGGCCTCAGGAACTCATCTGTAATAAAACCATACAATTCCACCGAGATTGGACTCGTTTTATGCATCTTGACGAGTAGGTACTCTGTTAGAAGATAGTGTCTAGCTAGGGTCTGATGATGGAGCCGGAAGAAGGCTACAGGAACTCTGTAATAAAACCATGCAACCCCATCGAGTTTGGGCTCGTTTGATTCATCTTGACAAGTACTCTGATAGGAGATGAGGATCTGGGTCTCTACTACTGTACTGTACTCTACTGACTCAGAAAAACGATAAAAAATTAAGCAAAAAAGCAAATGAAATGAATACAAAGTCTCGCTGCCCGATCTACTATAGGACTTACTAGGTAAAGTGCATCAAATGTCACAAAGTTCCTAATTCTTTACTTATGCTATTGCTGCCTGCTGCTCCTACTAAGGTTTCCATGTACCTAACGTTCACCTATTGTCACTTGATAGTTTTTCATGGTTCTTCTTCTTATTATTGAATGAGGATTAGTGGGCACCTCTGGTGTATGAGTTTATCAAGCCGCCTGTAAGGCCTGTAACTTGGCTTAACGAGTGTTATCATTTGACAATAGCCGGGACCGACGGTTTAACGTGCTCTCCGAAGCACGGAGGCGCTCAGATGTAATGCCACTTTACGGTCACCCATCCGACACCTGACCGGACCAAGCGTGGCTTAACAAACGTAATCGAGTATGATCAGTCTGTCAAGTTCCGCCACGAGCGCTTCATACTACTAATAAGTTTTATGACTAATGAACATAAAGTGATGACAAACAAATTATTTTTAGTTCTCAATTCACATTAAATTGTATTAATATATAAGTGTTAAAACGTTTTAGCGAAATAAAACTGAACAAGCCCATGTAAATGTTTTTTCATCCATAGAGACAATTTTATTATATGAAAAACATAGATTTAAACAATGTTTACACTTTTACGATAGGTATAGGTATGAGAAATTTTGTTATTTGACACAGATACCGTTAAAGTAGGTACGTTTAATCAAATACTTCAATTTGAGAATGGAAAATTAATTAAAATTGGCTGACGTAACGCATTAATACTCCATTCAATTCGTGTAACATAATAGTTATACTAACCTGCCCCCCTAGCCAAAGTAACATTTGCAAATTTTCGTTATCGCTTCGCTTTCGAAACATGTATGGATTTGACGTTTTGAAATTCGATTGTTAACGAAACCTTATGTCAATCCCATACATGTTTCGAAAGCGAAAGGATAAAGAAGATTTGCCAATGTTACTTTGGTTAGGCCCTCTGGATTTGAACAATGACTAAAAACTGAAATAAATAGTAAGTATTTCTTTTCAGATTTTATAGTAGGGGAGGTACTAGACAAAATTGTAGCGAGTAAAGTTAGAACTGCAAACTTAATAAGTACTAACTATGTGTAAAATGCTGAATACAGTTAAACAGTTTTGTAAGAGTCGCTCGTTTACTCATTGTTGAGTTCTGCGCTGGAAACTTTTAAAATGTACTTAGTGCTTTATTGTTAAGTACCTACATTAGGTTCATTAGTCTTTCAGTTTTACAACCTTAAGGTCTTGTGTTTGTTTCGTTCTTCGATAAAGAATAAAAACATTATCCCATAGCCTTTCTACAATTTACTTTCATAATTTCATAATTGTACCGACCGGACACAACCACCTGCTTCGTCCGGCCATCCCGACAACGCTGCTGTACGTGTCCCGCCTGCACTACAGTACGAAACCTGATGATATTGTAGAGTTCATCAGAGTGAAGACCAAATTCTGTCTGAGGGTCGAGCGGTTGGAGTCTCGCCACATTGTGAACTTCAATTCATTTGTGGTGAGGGCACCGACCGAACATCTGTCGACCTTCATGAAAGAAGATTTTTGGCCGAAGGGTGTTTTGTTCCGACGGTTTCGCGGTCGGATACCGGACACTGCGTTGCGCAACACGTCGCCGCCATCAATACGTGGAAAATAGTATAAATATATTATGTAATAATATGTATGTTAGTCTGTAAGGTATATATTGTATGGGCCTAGTCGCCTGAATTAAATTAATAAATAAAAATAAAAATAAAAAAAAATAAAATAATAATTAATTAATCGGAAAGACTTTCTTATACACAAGTTTGCTTTATCATACCTGCCCCCCAAGCATCACAAATTAAGTAAGTAGTGGCGGCGCTTTTGTGCTAGCATGACCGACGAAACACGATATACACACATCAACTTTGTCTAGGGATAGGTACATGTGTTATTTTCATACAAGCGAGGTAACTTTGAAGCCTTGGTTTTCTGCCAGGGATGTACTGTGCTGTGATCTGATGATGGCCATCCAGGGAGTGAATGGAGGAGATTTAGATCGCTATACACACCTAACTGATCTGACCAGCATTCTAAAGGATTAATGGACATGTTTAAAAAAACCGCGAAAATAGCATGAAAATGTATGAAAATAGCTCAGCGGTCAGAGCATTGGACCGGATATCCAAAGGTCGCGGGTTCGATTCCCGTCTGAGTATTGATCTGGTGCGAGTCGTATTTTTTCTAGTATATTATTTAGTATTGTATAAAAATAGCATTGTGAATGCAAAAATCTCAAATTTAAAAATTCAAAATACAAAAGCATTTTTGCCCAAGCTGAAACAGAGACGCTTCGCTCGCTCAGTCAAGTAACTTCTAGTAAACAGCCAGTCCTAAATATTTAGTGCGCATTAGATAAGCTAACGTGTGAATTTAATATAACGATACTGGCAACACACGATTTCTCCTTAATGGGCCTACTAGGGCGAGATGCGAAATGGCATGCCCAACGGTGCCAATTCGGCCCACTTGCGTAGCGCTTAATTATTGTAGTCTGTGCGCCAAATTAGCTCCTTATGGAGGGTAAAAGAT
The DNA here is from genome assembly GCA_950108535.1 of Agriphila straminella. Lineage (NCBI taxonomy): Eukaryota > Metazoa > Arthropoda > Insecta > Lepidoptera > Crambidae > Agriphila > Agriphila straminella. The sequence goes on along the minus strand of OX467306.1, from coordinate 1,714,151 downwards.
ACTTTGATAGTTAAAACTTTTTAAGAACTAATTTACGACGCTGTGATGTAGGTAGTCGTTTATTCCTGAGTTTGACATCTGATAGACGATAGATACTATAAGTTTGGCTTTTTTAAGTAAAACGGGGAGAAATAACTAGTCCTGACAGTCGTTTCTTACTTCCTAAAGAAATAATTTACTTTACTTTCAAAAAGTTCAAATCGATACTCAAGTTACTTATAGAAACACACCCGTTTGAAATTAATCAATTACGCAATCTAATCAGTGCGTAATCCTCAGCGTACCTATTTAGGAGGGGTTTCTACTGGTGTTCACTGATCTAATCCCTGTTAATACGCTCTAATCGACGTTTCAAGGCCGACACCACTCAGGGACGTATTAGGGGTATTGTTATAATCGCATGGCCCTAGGGGCCACGGAGAACGATTTCGGTGGGGGGTGGGTCGGGAGGTGATAACACCGCGTTTCCTCTTATCAAAAAAGGCCCCAAGGGGCCACGCGGGCGTGGGCTTTGTTCGGCTTTATTGTCATTTTAAAAGTCGGTCGTTGGCAACTTTAAAAAGAATAACAATGTGTTTAGCCTAAATATTGTAAGCATGAAAGAATGTAAGTAATTGAAAATTATGTGTTCATTCGCACAAGATGGTTTTAATTGATTTTTGTCTTCTTACTCTCGAAAGTATAATTTATTCAGTTAGTAATGTGAAAATTTAATCCAAAAAGTAATTTTACATAAAGGAAGACTTCGTAACTATACGATAAATTTTTCAAAGAAAATATTAATGAATATTAAAGCTGAAGTAGCAATTGAAAAATAAAATAGCTTTGTAATTTTTATAATTTGTATTAGCAGTGTTTTGGTGAGCAATAACATTCCTTAGACTAGGCGCGGTCGCAGCCTGAAATTTTGGAGGGGGTCACTAATAAAAATTCAATTGCTTTTTTATTTTGTTAATTTTTAGAAGATTTTTCTATTTGACGTGTACGATTTTAGGGGGGGGGGGGGGGCAAGTACACTGTGATGTGACCCCCCTTCGGACCGCGCCTGCCTAAGTGCCGATTTCACCGTTCACAATAGGAACCGAGTTCAACTTGATCGACGTTCAGTTTATGCCAAATTTATGGCGGAACTCAGTTTAAGTGCGTGATCTGAGGTTAACTCGATTTGAACGCGTTCAATTTATGTGACTTTAGTCCCTTACATTTATCGTGCCGCTGTAGTAAACAAACCTTTCTATGCTATGACCCCAAAATGACTGTCCTTAGTACGTCACTGAGTCGTCGCTCGAATAATCGACAGAATGTCTTCAATTAACCTGACTCCATCCCGAAAGCGAGTCGAGATAGAATGCGTAATCTAAAATTTATAACCGACTTTGCGATCTTAACGCTGTTTGTGTGACGGACATAATTTGTGAATCTCATCAATATTAATTAAGTAGTTAACAGCTTTTTGTATGGGTAATTTTATTTAAGGCGCGATGGTAGTGAAACTAGCGCCGCCAATACATTTATTTTCATTACTCGTAAACCAAGTCAATATTTAAAAAAAGCTCATGTAATAATCTCTTAAATTGTCTTTAATATTTTTTTAATAACTCTTCAACAGTTAGATATCAATCATTCTGTAAGTTTTAATCCATAATTGCCAAAAGTGGCCACTTTGAGCTAAAATGGATTTTAAAACTTACAGAAAGAATGAAAACTTTTGAAGAGTTATTCAAAAATATTAGAGACAATTTAAGAAATTATTACATGGGCTTCTTTTAAATATTGACTTGGTTTACGAGTAATAAAAATTAATGTAGTGGCGGCGCTAGTTTCGCTACCTACAGCGCCTTAAGAAATTGTATAAAAGGAATAGATTCTAAAAGAGTAAGAACGTCGGCCTCATCTTTTTACCATTTTGCAGCAATAAATGCGTTTCAGTACCGTAAAAGTTATGTTGGAGTGACAACGTACTAAATTATTCGGCTGCTTCTTGGCGGGTGCGTGGCCTGAAATTGAGAAATGTTGAAAAAAGATATTTAACTACACCTACAAATTGTACAAAATATTTGAGATATTTCAGGCGAATGCGTTTAGTTTCATGATTAAAATAAACTTCTGATTATTAAAGATTCATAGGATAATTAACACAATAGAGACTTCAAAATCAAAATCAAAAAATAATTTATTCAGTCTAGGCTGTTACAAGCACTTGTGAATGTCAAAGAAGCTACGCCATCGGTTCGCAAACCCTGAGCGGGAGACCTTGTAACGAGAAGAACCGGCAAGAAACTCGTCAAGGGCTGCTTTTTTCTCCCTGTATATTTCATACAGAGTCGTCAACATTGAAAAATGAGCTCCACATTTAAAGTGAGGTCATTTTCCATCACAATAATTAACAAAAGTTTGTACACAATGGGTAGGTAAGTAGGTTGAAATTAAATACCTACTACATATCGGATAGGTAATTGTGAGAGTAAATAACTTTCAACTAGTTGAGAAATCAGTAATCACTATGTCTGCTACTCGAAAGTGCACCTAAGTAGGCAAAATTTACCAAAAAACACTTGATACAAGACATAAAAAATAATAATAAAAAAACGCAATTCTTACAATTCAATATGCGTTAAGATAGGTACTCAGAAGCAGATCCATTCCCACTGGCAGCACCCGTTCACGAGCATGACGCATGGACCAGCCATCGCTTCGCTCAACCATATTTAAGGGAACGTAACGACCCGCCCCACACGACACCACCGCAGAAATGATTAAAGAGAGCATGACATACCAAAGCTTAAACCTAGTACCTACATTTTTCTTCTTTATTTACAATTTGACCGTTGTTAATGCAAGAGGATTACATTAAAAAGTTATATTTACACAAGTTAGCAAAAAATATTGTGCCAATCAATTTGCTCAATTACTGGGTTTTTATTGAAGTGTAAGTATTATTTCAACCAAGCCATAGTTGCATAGGTACGCAAAATACGGATGCAAACAGCTGATAACGCAATAACCTACGGCTGCACCCATAAATAAGTTACGCCGTCAACATAATACGCGTGTTTATATCGTTTCAGATAATGATAATTTATATGAGATTCGATTTTAGTGAATTAAGCTGTTATTTTATTATATTTGTGATAAAAAGGTTTTTCGTTCGCAATCATATTCATGCCGTTGCTAATTTAGTACCTATGTAACAAATTACGCAAGCTTACAGGAAAATTTTAACTAAGTAGGTACCTACTCATAGAAAACAATTTCTTTTCTGATAACTTTTTGTCTAGTTTAAAGATTTTTATTTGGAACATAGGTACACTATCGTGCATATGAGGATAAAATATCACAATATTTTCCAAAGGCAAAAGTTATCCAAGCTACGAAATTTCATGCTCGGTCTCTTGACTTCAGCTCTGCTGTCCTCTATCATTTTGTGCTAGAAAATAAAGAGAAACTTACTTTTATGCAAAACAATGTTTTTGTGTGACTTTTGAACTACTGTATCACTTTATTTTCGTATCAAAAGAGAGGTAAATTGCATTTCAGTGATTTTTACCACAATTGGAAAAACGAAATCCTGGTAATCCATCTGCTGTAACTTTTTTTGGTACCTATGCATGAAAGGTATATACATTCGTGTTCTTAGAGCTGTAAAGTCAAACTTCTTCGTCGCAAAGTCTTAATTTCTAATGTACCTATTTAAAAAAATACAGTCATCTATTTCGCATCTTTTGACACCTACAAACAAACCAAAAATTAAAAGGCAAAAGAAATATTTGGGAAGAAGCAAGGTTTTTCTTGACACAAGTGATTAAATAAAATATTCACGGAGTTGGAGTCGACAAAGTCGCGTTTAAAACCGAAGTAAAAATCCATCAGATATTTCATTTGGCACCCCCAATTGTGTTAATGGCGATCGTCGTCCCCTCCACTCCGACAGGCCGTGACGCACCGGAATGTCGGAACTGTTAACATCCAGTGTCCGGATTACCAATCGAGATCAATTAAACGTATCCGATTTTAAAATCGAGCTTTAAATTGTGAACGTTTATTGGACGCCGTTTTCAGTGCGAAGTACGAACAGTTACTGTGAAAGATTTTTGTTACCGTACTTCATAAAACTTCTGCGGGTATATTGATTAAATTTGTTGATTGTAGTATGAAATTAAACAGTATCTTCAGAAATGTTTGCTGAAAAATCTTACCATGTAAGTAGTCGAAACTTACAACGATTGAATTATTTATTGATGAATCTTTCTTTTTAGGGTTCCGTATTCAAGTCAACAAGGAATTCTTATAGTTTCGCCATGTCTGTATGTCGGTCTGTGCGTCTGCGACACAGCTCGGAGGCCCTTAGTACTAGAAAGCTGTAATTTGGCATGAATGTGTCACGCCGAAATGGTGGTAGAATAAAATAAAAAAAAAACCTACTTACACGTAAATTGGGGGTGAAAAATTTTTTTCTCGTCAGTCTCATATGTGTGAGGTGTCGTTTAGGTCTTTTGAAAATATTGTAGGTTTGTGAAGACGACTTTTCGATTTCGGGATTGGTTTGCGACACAGTATCAAGCGCTAAAAGTGATACTCAGTATACTTAGTCGTTACGTTAGTTTATATTGTGTAAAATAGGAAGTAAATTTTAAGTTTATAGCCATATGGTAATTGATCCTATACTGCGCGTGGCTCGGGCGGCTCGGCTCGACCCGCACTTGGCCGGTTTTTTACTTTTATCAAAAAAAAAAAATTTACGGATTCACACGCGATTTCTATAATACGTGATGTTTGCCTTTGGATGGTGTGTGAATCCGTAAATTATTTAATTTTGATAAAAGTGACGTTTCGACTTTTTTTTTCTCGTGTGCTTGTTTTTGCTTCTTTATGTATGGTGGGTAGGAAATATGCACCAAAAGTGTACACATAAATTCTTATGTGCACACTTTTGGTTTTCAGGCATTTGCCTGAAGATGATGAGATTAGCAGAAAATAAGATTAGCAGAAAATAAGCATCGATTTTTTTATCCACCACGGTATAGAATAGAATAGTATAATGCTTGGCCAACTGATGTTAAGTGACGATAAGGCCAAAAGTGCAAGCGCACTATACCCGGAATCCTCATCACTAAAGACAAAACTGGCTATCCTACCTCTAACTGCCGGAACACAACAATTTTTAAATCGTTGTTATGGCGTCAGACTTAGATAAGATGGTGGTAGTGACGCGGCGGACGAGAAATAAGCCCTATCACCAATTAAATCGAGAAAAAAATATACCCCACTTCTTGGGAATCGAACCAAAGACGCGTCTTGACGTGTGGACTGTGAATGAACCACTAGACCACAGGCGATTAACGAAATTAAACAAAGGATAAACGATTGTCATCTCTCTTTCTAATCTAACCCAGTTTTAATACAGAGGCTTTGATGAAGTACTTACTACGAGTACAATACCTACCCGGTTCAAAAGCGGGTTAACGAATCAGACATAAACCCGCGATACCCGATTATAAACCATTTACGCGATTCATAAAACGGTCCGGGTTGACATAGAAGTTTGATGGGTTTATACAGAAAGGTCCGAGGCACTACTCTGCAGAGGTAAATACCTATTTAACTTTACTACGGGTTGTATTTAACTGTACATTACCTCTAGAATACCTCACCGAAATACAGTTTTCTTGGTGTACAATAATAATAAATGTTTATCGAAATAAGCCAATACAGAGTTTTAAATAAAGTAAGTAGATTTCATTTCTTCGTTTTTCCTTTTGAAAAGAAGAAAATACAGTTATCATGAAATATATTAAGTGCATTTATTTGATGTTTTTTGTTTACAAAAACACATGTTAGTTATGGTATAAGATTCTAATTAAAATCATGGCTGGTTATTCCTCTTCGCTTGTAGAAGTAGGCAGGTAAGGTACCTACCTAGTTAACCTAGTACCTACCGTTCGTATATAGCTACAAATCCACTATATACGGCTACGAAAGTAATTAAACTAGTCACATAAGTAATTAAAGATGTTTCAATAGAAATCTATAGATATAATAAAACTGTAAATTCTGAAAGTGTGTGCGCGAATTACTTACGCAAAAACCACTGAACGGAGTTTAAACTAAGTTTAAATGCGGTAATACCTGAGTTCAATATAATAAAATGCAACGCGACAATTTAACTCTTCAACGCCCGGAAAATGAGACACAATAGATTTTCTATTGTGTCTCGGTCGCCAGCGACCGCTCCGGCGTTAATGAATTAAAAATGTGTTGCATGCATGTTGAAAACTACCCAAAAAAATTTCTATCTTACATGATAACTATTTCCTCGAGTTTAATACACAGTTATTGAAACAACCGACTTTTCCTTTAGGGAAAGACCTTTATGGATTCGATTTTGGTGCTTGGATAATGGTGGAAATAAACACATTTTGCTGTAAAATTGCATCACTTTCGGGGTATTACTGTTTTGTTACCTTCCAGTGCGCGATTTTGTGGATTTGAAAATAATAGTCTCTAAGAATTATACTTATTTATTTATAGGCTGTTTACGAAATTTGGCGTGATGTTGACTATTTTCCATTTATAGGATTCCAATCTCAGGTATGATCTCAAGACAGATCTTAACTATGAGAGCGGTTTCTAAATACGGGCCCTAGTTCCTGGCCTAAACTTAACACATGTCCTATAAGCTTCTGTCGATCATAAAACCCAATTTTCTCTCTTCTGTCGCCTCTGCGGCGAATCTGTGTCTAAAATCTGTATTGATACAGCGCGACTTAATTTAACGATGATGACTCCGCCCTTTGCGGCGCTGTAACGACATGTTATCCCCGAGGGTATCAGTGATCGCCATGAGGAAATGAAACTGTGGTGCCAACGTTTTTTTCTCCCTACACACGTAGAGATTTGGCCGGAATGCCGCAGGAGGCCGCGCCTCTCCGTACGATCCTGCAGGCCGTGCCTGTGCATGTGAAGGGAAGTACTACACAATGTTAATTTATTTATTGATTGATTTATTGCTTTCTTGTGTTGTTGTATGCCTTCATTCATTCATATCACCAATATTAGGTATATGGTACATACATACCTAAAAAGATATATAAAATATAAAAGCTTCTTACAAGAACCCCATAAGGGCACAGCAATTCCTTATTTCCTTACCTTATTCCTTACCTATTAAGTATTAGTTATTTTATTCTATGGTTACACCTACACGTCGTAACTACTGAACCGATCATCATGAAATTTTGCATACACGTTCTCAGGAGCACAAAGAAGGACATAGGGTACCTTTCATCTAGAAAAAAAGTAATGTTCCCCAGGGATATAAAAAAACTTTCCACGCAGACGAGGTCGGGGGCGGTCGATAGTTACTTATAAACTAGATATTATTTTACATTCTTTTTTTATTCTACTAGGTATTAATAATGTTACTGTTTTTTAATGTAATAGGTCTTTGTTACTTGAAATAAATGCATATATTATTATATTTATATACTTACCTTTTATATTATATTATAATATATTTTTATATTAATGTAAATTTTATTATATTAATATATATAATTATATATTATATTAAGTGTATATATAATATATTAACATCAATATTAAACGCTGTAAATAAATTTGTAAAAAATTTGTAAAAGTAAATAAATTTGATTTGATTTGATTTGCTGTGATGGATGGCAGACAGACGAGACACGTTATTAGTATCACAAGTTTCACAACACAACATAATAAGATAAGATATCATACCTAATCTATACCTTACGGAAAGCTACCGTTCTGAATTTTGATAACTATCAAAACAATATTACAGAGGGATTAAAGTTTTTCCTTTTTAATTAAAGTTTAGTTTCCAAATAGCCCATGAGATGGATGGGATGCAGTCACCGCCATCTACATTTCCGTAAGAAAATGAGAATGAACTACTGGTCGCTATTTAGCGCCATCTAGTGGATGGTAGACGAACTTTTTACTATTAAAAACCTGCTTCATGCTGTTCGATCACTAATCAAATGGTCAACATTTCTAAAAAAATAGCTAAATACTGTTTTTTTTTATTGTTGTTATTTAATATCAAGTTATTACGGTCACACCGGCGTACACAATTATCGATGATAATAATAGCCGTTTCACAGACATGGACAGGACAAAGCCCCCCTATAGCCAAATTATGCACTTGTTCGTCTCGCCCTCTATGATGAAAAGTTTACTACTTGTTAGTACCGTTTCGAGTACTGACTGACGCCACATAGTTAAAAGAATAATAAATTAACGCGTTTGGAAAGGAATAAAATGATGTTTTCAAACGCATCGAAAATCTTGAACGCACCCTGTGCTGTCGCTGTTAGACGTGCCGCGCTTTTGGCTGTCATTCGTTTCTTATGTGACTTGAAGGACGCCACAAAATTTTTCGTGTGTCCTTCCATTTCATAAAAAAGCTGATTTTTCATTCATATTCCACTTTCATAATGAATAGAAAACGAAAGTCTGATGAAAAAAGGGCAAAGATCGAAAGAAAATTACAAAAGTTAAATAAAAAACTACGAAGACTGGATTCCGATTCCGACGACGATTGTCAAGGTATGTTTTTACATGTTTTTCTTATTATTTTTAGTGCATCTACTGAAACACAATATGAGTTTATTTTGCTACGGGTACTCAGGCCCATTTGTGGAATGTTGGCGGTACCGTAACGTTGCAAAAAGTACAGGTACATCGGAATCATGTTCAATATCATGAACAAAACGGATACTCGGGCACATCTTTGGGATGCGACGGTATCGTAACGTTTTTTTTAACCGCCGAGGTACCTAGTATGCTCAACAACATGAACAATAATATAACGTTCTTATTACACTGGATGTTTGAAAAAGTCTATCAAGGCTTATAAAGCTTCTATAAGAGAACTACCTATATTCAAACTTATTTTTTCTGTTATACAGAATCTACAACCAGTATTCATTCGCCTCCTGATCCTCAAGAGACAGTATTAGTAGAAACTCTCGAAGAGAATATTGATAACACAGAATGTGATATAGAAAATACACAGCCCACCCTCGAACCTGGTTTAGTTCAAGAAGACAATATAATTAATGAAGAGATTTTATCGGTCCTCGGAGAACTAGAAAAAATTGAAAAAGGACCTACAGCACATGAAGAGATCATGAACAGGTGGAATCCAATAATCAGTAAGGGGCTAAATAAAGACACCAGGACTGAATTATTGAAAAAACACATACCATTTGAAAATATCAATATGACACCACCCAAACTTAATCCAGAGCTCGCAGCAGCTGTTTCAGAGTCTGCTCGGAAAAGAGATCTGATTATCTCTGCACGTCAAAAGCAGGTGGGCGCTGCTTTAGCAGCACTTGGTACATCATTAGAATTCTGCCTAAAAGACGGAAATAAAATAGATATTGCTCGAAATGTCAATGACGCTGCAAAGATACTGTGTGATACCATACATATGGACACTAAAAGTAGAAGATCATTAATATCTTCAGCCATAAATAAAGACATGAAAGACTGCCTAACTGAAGAAGCAGATAGCTTACTCTTCGGCCAGAATCTGACAGAAAAGATAAAAACAACTAAGGCAGTACAAAGATCTGTCAAAGACCTCAAAAATACTGTGACTTACCCAACAAGTGTCGCACCCAGCAAGACTCAAAAGAATTCCAAGACTTTAAACTGGAAGGGTCCTCGTCCAAATGCCCGGTATACGACGGGAAGAAGACCAAACCAACCGGTAGTCAGGCCAAAAGTCAAAGAAGACAAGAAGAAACAACCTTTCCGGAACAATGTAAACAACTACCATCGTCGCTAGAAACTCAGGTAGGCAGACTTCCATTATTTGTTGATAATTGGAAGAAAATTACTGATGACAGTACAGTATTGAACTGGGTATCTGGATATCAAATTCCATTTAACGAGATACCTTATCAGAATTCTCAACCAATGAATGATTCATTCTCCTCAGATGAATTTAACCAAATTAAAATAGAAATAAATAATCTTTTACAGTTACATGTCATAGAAAAATGTAATAAAACAGAAGACAATTTTTGCTCTTCTATTTTTCTTGTACAAAAACCAAATGGGGACTTCAGATTCATTCTAAACTTGAAAAAATTAAATAACTTTATTAAAGCAGACCATTTTAAACTAGAAGATCATCGCACAGTTTGCAAATTAATTAATAAAGGACATTACTTGGCAACCATAGACTTAAAAGATGCATACTATATGTGTAGCATTGACCTGAACTACAGAAAGTTTCTTTCTTTCATATTTAATGGACAGATGTACAAATTTAATGTTCTCCCCTTTGGTCTTTGTACTGCTCCATATGTCTTCACCAAGATATTAAAACCAGTGGTAGCAAAACTAAGAAGTGATGGCTTACAATCTGTACAATACCTCGATGACTGGCTCTGTTTTGGAAGGACATATGAAGAATGTCTCAATAATGTAAATCAAACCAGATTACTTCTTACACAATTAGGTTTTATAATTAATGATAAGAAATGTCAATTAATCCCTTCAAAAGAGTGCAAATTTCTGGGTCTAATTTTCAACACAAATAAAATGATAATCCAAATAGATCATGAAAAGAGAACAAAATGTTTAAAACTTGTTAAAAAACTGCTAACAAAATTTAAATTCTCTATTAGATTCCTAGCTAAAGTCATTGGATCCTTAGTATCAGTATGCCCAGCTATTCAATATGGTCTCCTTTATACAAAGCAATTAGAAAGGCATAAATATTTATCCCTTCTCAAATATAACGATGACTATGAGGCTCTGATAACCTTACCTAATAGTTGCATTCCAGACTTACAATGGTGGTTAAAAAACTTACCAAAGTCTATTGCTCCCATAAGAAAAAATAATTTCAAGCTAGAAATTAGCACAGATGCTTCTCTTTCAGGCTGGGGAGCTGCCTGTGGCACACAAACCGCCAATGGTCCTTGGACAGTAGAGGAATCACAACTACACATTAATGTTCTTGAGCTTAAAGCCGCATTATTTGGACTTAAAAGTTTTGCCAATTGCTTTTCATATTGTGAAATCGTTATGAGAATTGACAATACCACGGCTATTGCCTACATTAACAGATATGGTGGAGTTCAGTACCCTCATTTACATGAAATAGCAAAAACAATTTGGCAGTGGTGTGAAGAACGGCACATATTTATTTATGCATCTTACATTAATACAAAAGATAACATAATCGCTGACTCAGAATCAAGAAAAACATTAAGTCATACAGAATGGGAATTAAATGACATTTATTATACAGAAATACTTAGAACATTCGGTAACCCAGATATTGATTTGTTTGCCACAAGAACCAACTCTAAATGCTCAAAATATGTTTCATGGCACCCAGATCCTTCAGCCTATAAAATTGATGCTTTCACTATATCTTGGCAGAATTCATTTTTTTATGCTTTTCCCCCATTCTCAATGATATTAAAATGTGTAGAAAAAATAATAACAGATAAAGCTACTGGAATACTTGTGGTACCCTACTGGGAAACACAACCTTGGTTCCCTACATACAAGAAACTATTAGTATCAGACCCAATAATCTTTAAACCAAATTTTAATCTTCTTATATTATGTAATTCCAGCTCACCGCACCCTCTTCATCAAAACCTCTCATTGATGGCAGGGAAATTATCCGGCAGGCGTTCTTAGACTCTGGTATCGAGGAACGTGCTGCAGAAATCATGCTCTCATCTGTATCAAGTAACACTTTAAAACAGTATTTACCTATTATAACCGCTTGGTTTTCATACTGCAATATCAAACATTTAAATGGTACCAAAGCATCTATTAACGAAATAATTACTTATCTCACTATTAAATTTGATGAAGGTGCATCTTACGGTACTCTCAATTGCATTAGATCCTCCCTGTCTTTAGTAATAGGACCACAAGTAGGAACAAATGAAAAAATTAAAAGATTATTCAAAGGTTTTTTTCGTCTACGTCCAAGTAAGCCAAAATATAGTTTTACATGGGACGTCTCTATTGTTCTCAACTTCCTAGAATTAAATTATTTAGACCTAAATAACCTGGAGGAATGTTCCTTAAAGACAGCGACATTACTAGCTTTAGCTACAGGCCAAAGGATACAAACCTTGGCATCTATTGTTATTGACCAAATAAAAACGATAGACAACAAAATTATGATTAAAATAGATAAATTGATTAAAACATCAGCACATAATAAGAACCAACCTGTGTTAGTCTTACCTTTTTTTACTGATAAACCAAACATTTGCCCAGCAAAGAATTTGACTAATTATCTTAGAATAACATTGAATGTTAGAAATAGTTCCAATTTATTTATCTCTTTTAAGAAACCACATCATGCTGTGGGAATCAGCACAATCAGCCGGTGGATCAAATCAACTTTGGCTGGTAGTGGCATAGACATGTCAGTCTTCTCCACACACAGCACTAGACATGCTACTACATCTGCTGCCTTTTTTAAAGGTGTCAATATTGATGAAATACGCAGAACGGCTGGTTGGTCTGAATCCTCCACAACATTTGCAAAATTCTATAACCGTCCAGTTATTAGCAATGATAGTTCATTTGCTAAGTCGATTATATCTCAAGCTCAAAAATAATTAAACTTAATTGTAAAACCTTGTTGATTATTAATAAGTGCCTATATTGATAAGCATTGTATGTACAAGTAGTACAAGATAAAAAATATTTTTTGTTTTGATTAAAGAATTTAACATTAGTAATTAATTAAGCTCTTTTTTCACAAGACAAATTTATGTGATACCTATAACATAATTAGTGTACAATATAAAAGTGATTTGTGAAGAGAATTATAAACCATATTATTGAGATTTTGAGATTGATATAATTATAAGTGTTAGTACGAGTCGTACACATACCTACAGGGTAAACAATTTTTATCTTCCTTTTTTGTTTAAATTAAAATAGTTTAATATTTAGAAGGTATTAAGGTTTTTTGTACTAGACATAGTAATTTGTGTGATTGAGCATAACGCATCTATCTCCATTACATTACAACTTTATATAAGTGATTGGGTAAAGGAAAGATAATAATATTGACCTGTATTTTTAATCTAAGGAAAGTTAAATTAAACTAACCACCTATTGAGGTTTTGAGACTGATTACTAATTATAAGTAAAATTATTTAAACAATCTTGTTACATTTATAACTTACTGCAAGTGATTTCATATTTAAATGATTATTAAACATACTGATTCTACAACTGGACTTTAAACATCTAACAAGTAGTAAACTTTTCATCATAGAGGGCGAGACGAACAAGTGCATAATTGTACAATCAAACAAACTTACCAAGTGATGTTCGATTGAAATTATGCACTTGTTCGTCTCGCCCGAAGATGATGAATCCCTCCCACCCTTACCTACAGGTACATGTACCTATACCCTACAGTTGCAGAATCAGCATAATATACAGAGCGTGTGTGACCTAAACTTTAAACTTAATGACAGCCAAAAGCGCGGCACGTCTAACAGCGACAGCACAGGGTGCGTTCAAGATTTTCGATGCGTTTGAAAACATCATTTTATTCCTTTCCAAACGCGTTAATTTATTATTCTTTTAACTATGTGGCGTCAGTCAGTACTCGAAACGGTACTAACAAGTAGTAAACTTTTCATCATCTTCGGGCGAGACGAACAAGTGCATAATTTCAATCGAACATCACTTGGTAAGTTTGTTTGATTGTACAAGTAACATTTGCACATTTTCGTTATCGCTTCGCTTCGAAACATGTATGGATAAACCTTATGTCAATCCCATACATGTTTCGAAAGCGAAGCGATAACGACGATTTGCAAATGTTACTTTGGCTAGACCCTCAGTGGCCCTACCACGAGTTGATGCAAACTGTTTACGTTACCGTAAACTATCGTTTTGACTCTTTCACTCGCACTGACTGTGAGCAGTATATCCGATAGTTTACGGTAACGTAAACAGTTTGCATGAACTCATGGTAGGGCCACTGGTCTTTCGTAACAAAAAGTGGAATAAATGAATATGAATATGAACATGGTTAAGAACAAGTTGAGCAAAGGCTGTAAAAAAAACATGCAAAGATTATGACTAAAACGTCATTTATTGTTAAAAAAAAACTAAAAACACATAAATGCGAACTAGATCGATATAACCTAGTGACTTCTGGAATGTTTGACATAGAAATAGAATAGAATAGAATTCATTGGTCCTAGCTTATTCCCCTTTACTTTCCTCAGCCTGTTTTTTCACTGGTCCAGTTTGTATAATAGGGACAACCTTTTCATTGGCAATCTTAGGGGGAGTCTTCAATGGTGCTGTGATTGATAGTACTCCATCTGATGACAGTTTTGAGATCACATTGTCAGCTTCTACTCCTTCAGGGAGGGCGTACCTCCTTGTGAAACTCCTTGAAATATACCCATGCTCGTCTGGCCTCTCTTCATGTTTAGCTTCAATAACTAAATATCCATCTACAGTCTTGACGGAAATCTCTTCCGGGGCGAAATGTTGCACGTCCAAATTCACCTGGAATTTGTCCTTATCTTCTTTAATTGTTGATCCACAATCCCTAGACGCTGCCTGTAGATTTCTCCAGTCTCTATAATAATCCCGGTTTGGTTGAGGAACAGCGATGACAGTTAAGTAGGTAGTCTTGCGGTGATAATCCAAGGCCGAAATGTTGGTCTAGGAGGCTTCGAGATCTAGGGCGCTCGGATTCAAAGAAAAACGGGTACAATGACATTTTACTGGTTTAACTTTACTTTTGTGTAAAAACTAAAGACAATCGACACGTACTTTCACTGGTAAATCGCTTGGGAATTAAGCCGGTATCACTCAATTTCTCACAACTTCGCTTTGTTTACGAATAACGCTACGAGTAATGGCACCGGCCTTATATCGAGGTAAGCGCCATCTGCCTCGAATTCTCTGGAACTTTTACCTAGAACGGTCGCGGCGGGGCTCGGCGCATGCTCCTGTGTGCAACAAAGTGAATCGATTATTCTCGACGAGGCAGATGTTCTAAACTTTTGTAACATGTTTAAACGAAAAAAATATTGAGTGGAGAATTTGGTTCAAATATTTTTTTAAATGTAACACATCTAGCTTTTGACTCTTATTAGTATGGCCCTAGTGACTGTAATTAAATTTAGTAGCTGGAAAGGCTTATGCTATAAACAATAATATTTTTTATTTTATTTTCCTGGTATTTTATACAGTGTTTGGTAATAGGCGAATACGGTAGATAGGGTACCATGCATACGACTTCGAAAAATTGTTATAAATCCTCAAAATCACCACTTTTTGAAAAAAAAAAAATTATAATGCATGATTTGAGACAAATAAATGATTTTATTATTTTTATTTTTATTATTGTATATAGTGGCAACCCTAGGGCGAAATTGTGCTTTGCTTTTGAGTATTAAGATCTATTATCGAATACAGTAGTCTATTTGCCTCTAGTGTTGTCATTTTATATTTTTAATTTTTTTAAACAAATAAAACTCAAAATTTCTGTCATGTGGTAGTTGTATGTATGCATGTACCCTATCTACCATAAATTCAGCTTTAGGGCTATTACCAAACAGCCTGTATATCACATTTTCTGTAGTGTTTTGAGATTAGATATTATTATAGATACTAGACAGTAGTACGTTAGTACTATTATATATTCTGTGACAGTAGTCAGTATGAAGGACGTTGACTGAGATAAATCAAATCAAGAAGGGTTATTTTGTAAAACACCAACAACCTCGCAGGAATAGCATCATAAACAACAATATTTTATTCTACGACTTTTCCAAAAACTGACAAAAAATATTCGACTTGCCATACAAATGTCCGAACAGCTGATCGAGTTTTGAATGAAAAGTAATTGTTTTTTCAAAATGTTGATGTTTATGATGAGTAATCTACTCCTGTGAGGTTGTTGGTGTTTTACAAATAACCCTGTATACTCGATAAAACTGTCTTCAATCTCAGGAAACGAAAGACAGTTTCAAATTATTCTTATCGTTAGGAATGAAAAAAATTAACCAAATGACTGAATTTTATTTTATTGTGCATTATTGGCATTGAGCCGTTAGTAGGTATATTGTGGTCCCACATTAGCGAACTTCTTTTTTTCGCTTTGCACCGAATGTACGTTTCTGCACCTAAATAAAGAACGTAATTTTTTGTTTTAATTCTAGTAAAAAGGTTTTGAACATCTGCAATAAAACAAGTTCGCTACTCGCCACTAGATGTCGCGGGGATACTCTTGAAATTTCTTCGGAAGGGCCAAGAAGGATGTATGAAGGTCAAGGTTACCCTGGCTAAAATTATTGTTTGAACTTCGTTCTAGGTAGAGTACCTAGGTACCTGCTTAGCTGGTAATAAAATTATTCGTCTGCCTAATAAATAGTAGGTAGGTACTAACTACCTACTAAGTTAGTACCTACCTAAGTATAATATTTAAGAATGAACCGTACCTACCTACTAAAGTAATTGATTATTTTGTCAATTTACCATACCTATAGGTACTTAGTGCAAAAGCAAAACACATTGCTTATTGTACAAATAGCAACGCGACTGCGACTACGTTGCTTTTTTGGTGGTATTGGTTGTAAGTTGTTATGTAGGTAGGTACTTAGGTAGGTACCTAATCTTTTTAACTTTTCAACACACTTTGCTCGTAAAGTGAGCCCTATTACATCGCTTTTAGGGCCATAAACCGAGCTATGACAAACTCGTGCAATAATATATAAAACACTAGTACGTTATAGAATTATCCCTACTAAGTTAAATTAGTAGGTAGGTAGGTAGGTACCTACTACCTTACTGCAAGTTCTATGCGAGTGAACAAAGCATTCCCAATTTAACCGGATACAGTTATATTTTTTAGTACCTACTTTACAACAAAGAGGTTTTATGTCGCTGAAAATTCATATATAGTTTTGGAATAAATAAACGTGTAGGTATGTCCTTAATTAAGTCAAACAAATATTGGTTTATTATTATCAAATTATTCATAATTCATAATATTTTGTTATAAAATATTAAAATATTTGCTTTTTTTCACTTAAAATTATAATTTTGAAGTAGGCTGTAGGTAATGGCTGTATACTCACTCACCCCTTTGAACGCAAAATATTCTTGCGTTGGGCGTGTGAAAAAAAACAAAAAAAAACCTGCGCGCCTTTTCCCATAATAATTATCATATTTTGTTTTTGTCATATTTGTTGCTGTTTGGTAAATTACTTTGTTTTTTCCTCGCAAATGTGTTGAAAAACGTCGTATGAAACTCGTGAACTCTTGCTTATTGCACACTCGGCTGAGTTACGCCCTCGCCTGCGGCTCGGGCTGCAACCCACAGCCTTGTGCGCAATGAGCAACCTAAGCTAACTTGTCTCATAATGTACTATTATAACACCCCTCTTTTTGCGTCGGGGTTTGTACTTGGATATTCTAGTCTAGATGTGGCCTATTTTATATGAATGAGCGATTCTCCGAAATAAAAAAATGATTAAAATTATTTAACAAAATCTCGATAGATGGCGTTTTATGAAAGCCGAATTTACTAGGTACATAATATTATGTACGTTACTACGTTAAACGTTAAGTAGGTATACTAAAACCAATGATACCTACCTACCTAAAATATAATGTCATTTACTTAATTTAATATCAAATTGCAACCTGCCATCTCACTCACAATCCAGTTTCTGACCTACACCAACACAAACCAACATAGGTAGGTACTTAGATTAGTAAACCAGCTTACATTCAAAGGCATGAACAAAATAATAAGCTTTTTAAGTGTACATTACAGGTTAGGCAAATACTCTTCAAAGATAAAATTCTATCAACTCGGCAATGTACGACCGCCATGATATTGATTACGTTTCTAATATTATTATAGTACGAAAATCCTCGACCGCGACCGAACACCGACGAAGCAAGTCAGCTGTTGTTGTCTACCTACCTACCTACCTGGTTACAGTGTTAGACATAATACTGCTTTAACACCATGCTAATAAAGTCGCTATTTTCATGGGAGAGGTCCTTGTCTTGGGGTTTACTCTTTAGGTACTACAATACAGCAGGGGAAGCAAACATTTCCCGATGGATATATAAAAAAAAAGTATTTTGCTCCTTTAAACTTTACATCTAATATTTTCAAGAAAAAGAAAATAGGTAGGTAATCGACGAAATGGGGGTTGTCTTTACCGTTCATCATTATTAATTACTTACTTATATTTTTTAGATCATCAGGCTATAATTCTAATAATAATATATAACTGTACTTAATTCTAATATTTCTTATTATATAATTTTAAATACTTAATGTTAAGATTATTAATATAATTGAAAAATATTAGAAAAAATCGACTCACCCGTAGCAGCTCAGACGAGACTCGAACCCGCACCCTTAGGATTTCGGCCCAATGCACTAACCAATCGATGAGTCAATGAGTCGATTTTTTCTAATATTTTTCAATTATATTAATAATCTTAATATAAAAATAGCATTGTGAATGCATAAAATTTAAAAGTTTAAAAATACTTAATGTTAATTTTAATTTATAATTTATATTGATTTTAATTTCTAATAATATAATGTTCTTAGGTATTTAAGCTGTTTACATGTTTGCAATATGGACCTTGTCCGAAATAAACATTTTTTTTATTTTTTTATTACTTAATTACTAAAAAGCTAATTATAGTAACATAACATGTCTATTTATACAAATTTTCGCTGAAGTAGCCTACTACCTACTTAAGAGGGGCTTAAAAACAGTAAATACAAAATGCTTCAGCAGTAATATAAATTTAATAAAAAAATACATTTAACTATGGTCTAGACTAGAATCCATAATTAATTATTAAGTACTTACTTAATATTTTTTTATTAACAAGTCCTGAAGTAGCGTCTAATTTTAGGCTAAAATCGCTTTTTATTTCCTATAGATTGCATAGGTACCTACCAGAGTTGAATTTTCAACACATTCTAGTTTACATTACAAAGTAACTGTTTTAACGATTTTTTTTATAAATATTATGAATTTTCCCATTTTATTGGAGCCCCTAGACGATCAAGCATTTCATGTCAATCATTTACATTGCATTTACCATTTTTTTGATTGGCCACGGTAATCTATCTATTCTGTGGTGCTTGTCAAGCATCGCTCCTAGATGATCCAAAAAGTGATTGACAAGCAATGCAATGTAAATGATTGACAAGCAATTTTGATCGTTTAGGGGGTCCATTTTATGTTGTGCGTTTTTGTATCATCACGCGAGCTTTTATGCATATTTTTAAGGATCATTCACACAGCTGCGGCGCGTCAGCGGCGCGTCACCGGCCCGTCCGGCAACGTCAAAAATGTGTGTGAAGCAGTCCACGGCAGCGGCGGCGGCGCGGCACCGGCGGCGGCGCGGCAGCGGCGGCGGCGCGGCACCGGCAAAACAAACAGGGTTGCTATTTTTTTGTTTTAATAAATTATTAGTTGCTATAATCGGTAGAAAAAAAGTACATTGTGGTATGGAAATAAAGTATTATTTATTTATTTCAATTTTAAAAACAGTTTTATTTTTTGATTTTGTTAATATTTTGGTAATTTTTTGAGACTTAATTTCACCTGTTCCACTAAGTTCTAGCAAGGGAACAATTTTTCGAATTTTAATAAAAATACAATAATGTGTGTGGATTTCGGGTAAACAATGAATGTCGGAAAAACAATGTGAAGGTCAACAATTTCTTTTTGAGATATTGCTGTTTTAACTTTGTCAGCTGTCATCTGTCAATCTTAAATCAGCAATGTATCTCGAAAAATACTCATCTTAAACTGGTGGTGAAAATTAAGAGTATTACCAAAATAAAAATAAATGTTTTTCAAAGTTGAAGTAAATAAGTAATACTTTATTTCCATACCACAATGTACTTTTTTTCTACCGATTATAGCAACTAATAATTTATTAAAACAAAAAAATAGCAACCCTGTTTGTTTTGCCGGTGACGCGCCGTGCCGGTGCCGCGCCGCCGCCGCAGCCGCGCCGCCGCCGCTGCCGCGCCGCTGCCGCACCGCCGCCCACTTCCCCGGCAAGGCAAACAGGGTTGCCACTTATTTGTTTTAATAAACTATTGGTTGTATTATAATAGGTAGAAAAAAAGTACATTGTGGTATGGAAATAAAGTATTATTTATTTATTTTAATTTTAAAAACAGTTTTATTTTTTAATTTTGTTAATATTTTGGTAACTTTATGAGACTTAATTCACCTGTTCCACTAAGTTCTAGTAAAGGTAATTTTTTTCAAATTTTAATAAAAATACAACAATGTGAGTGGATTTAGAGTAAACAAATGAATGTCGTAAAAACAAGTGATGGTAGGAAAACATAGTCTAGTGATCTGTAATTAAATTATGACGTCATCCGCAACGTACGCAAACCTCAACAATTTCTTTTTGAGATATTGCTGTTTTAACTTTGACAGCTATCATCTGTCAATCTTAAATCAGCAATTTATCTCGAAAAATACTCCTCTTAAACTGGTGGTGTAAATTAAGAGTATTACCAAAATAAAAATAAATGTTTTTCAAAGTTGAAATAAATAAATAATACTTTATTTCCATACCACAATGTACTTTTTTTCTACCGATTATAGCAACTAATAATTTATTAAAACAAAAAAATAGCAACCCTGTTTGTTTTGCCGTTGCCGCGCCGCCGCCGCAGCCGCGCCGCCGCCGGTGCCGCGCCGCCGCCGCTGCCGCGCCGCTGCCGCGCCGCCGCCCACTTCCCCGGCAAGGCAAACAGGGTTGCCACTTATTTGTTTTAATAAACTATTGGTTGTATTATAATAGGTAGAAAAAAAGTACATTGTGGTATGGAAATAAAGTATTATTTATTTATTTCAATTTTAAAAACAGTTTTATTTTTTTATTTTGTTAATATTTTGGTAACTTTATGAGACTTAATTCACCTGTTCCACTAAGTTCTAGTAAAAGTATTTTTTTTCAAATTTTAATAAAAATACAACAATGTGAGTGGATTTAGAGTAAACAAATGAATGTCGTAAAAACAAGTGATGGTAGGAAAACATAGTCTAGTGATCTGTAATTAAATTATGACGTCATCCGCAACGTACGCAAACCTCAACAATTTCTTTTTGAGATATTGCTGTTTTAACTTTGACAGCTATCATCTGTCAATCTTAAATCAGCAATTTATCTCGAAAAATACTCCTCTTAAACTGGTGGTGTAAATTAAGAGTATTACCAAAATAAAAATAAATGTTTTTCAAAGTTGAAATAAATAAATAATACTTTATTTCCATACCACAATGTACTTTTTTTCTACCGATTATAGCAACTAATAATTTATTAAAACAAAAAAATAGCAACCCTGTTTGTTTTGCCGGTGACGCGCCGTGCCGGTGCCGCGCCGCCGCCGCAGCCGCGCCGCCGCCGCTGCCGCGCCGCTGCCGCACCGCCGCCCACTTCCCCGGCAAGGCAAACAGGGTTGCCACTTATTTGTTTTAATAAACTATTGGTTGTATTATAATAGGTAGAAAAAAAGTACATTGTGGTATGGAAATAAAGTATTATTTATTTATTTTAATTTTAAAAACAGTTTTATTTTTTAATTTTGTTAATATTTTGGTAACTTTATGAGACTTAATTCACCTGTTCCACTAAGTTCTAGTAAAGGTAATTTTTTTCAAATTTTAATAAAAATACAACAATGTGAGTGGATTTAGAGTAAACAAATGAATGTCGTAAAAACAAGTGATGGTAGGAAAACATAGTCTAGTGATCTGTAATTAAATTATGACGTCATCCGCAACGTACGCAAACCTCAACAATTTCTTTTTGAGATATTGCTGTTTTAACTTTGACAGCTATCATCTGTCAATCTTAAATCAGCAATTTATCTCGAAAAATACTCCTCTTAAACTGGTGGTGTAAATTAAGAGTATTACCAAAATAAAAATAAATGTTTTTCAAAGTTGAAATAAATAAATAATACTTTATTTCCATACCACAATGTACTTTTTTTCTACCGATTATAGCAACTAATAATTTATTAAAACAAAAAAATAGCAACCCTGTTTGTTTTGCCGTTGCCGCGCCGCCGCCGCAGCCGCGCCGCCGCCGGTGCCGCGCCGCCGCCGCTGCCGCGCCGCTGCCGCGCCGCCGCCCACTTCCCCGGCAAGGCAAACAGGGTTGCCACTTATTTGTTTTAATAAACTATTGGTTGTATTATAATAGGTAGAAAAAAAGTACATTGTGGTATGGAAATAAAGTATTATTTATTTATTTCAATTTTAAAAACAGTTTTATTTTTTTATTTTGTTAATATTTTGGTAACTTTATGAGACTTAATTCACCTGTTCCACTAAGTTCTAGTAAAAGTATTTTTTTTCAAATTTTAATAAAAATACAACAATGTGAGTGGATTTAGAGTAAACAAATGAATGTCGTAAAAACAAGTGATGGTAGGAAAACATAGTCTAGTGATCTGTAATTAAATTATGACGTCATCCGCAACGTACGCAAACCTCAACAATTTCTTTTTGAGATATTGCTGTTTTAACTTTGACAGCTATCATCTGTCAATCTTAAATCAGCAATTTATCTCGAAAAATACTCCTCTTAAACTGGTGGTGTAAATTAAGAGTATTACCAAAATAAAAATAAATGTTTTTCAAAGTTGAAATAAATAAATAATACTTTATTTCCATACCACAATGTACTTTTTTTCTACCGATTATAGCAACTAATAATTTATTAAAACAAAAAAATAGCAACCCTGTTTGTTTTGCCGGTGACGCGCCGTGCCGGTGCCGCGCCGCCGTCGCAGCCGCGCCGCCGCCGCTGCCGCGCCGCTGCCGCACCGCCGCCCACTTCCCCGGCAAGGCAAACAGGGTTGCCACTTATTTGTTTTAAATAACTATTGGTTGTATTATAATAGGTAGAAAAAAAGTACATTGTGGTATGGAAATAAAGTATTATTTATTTATTTTAATTTTAAAAACAGTTTTATTTTTTAATTTTGTTAATATTTTGGTAACTTTATGAGACTTAATTCACCTGTTCCACTAAGTTCTAGTAAAGGTAATTTTTTTCAAATTTTAATAAAAATACAACAATGTGAGTGGATTTAGAGTAAACAAATGAATGTCGTAAAAACAAGTGATGGTAGGAAAACATAGTCTAGTGATCTGTAATTAAATTATGACGTCATCCGCAACGTACGCAAACCTCAACAATTTCTTTTTTGAGATATTGCTGTTTTAAGTTTGACAGCTGTCATCTGTTAATCTTAAAACAGGAATATCTCGAAAAATACTCATCCTAGACTGGTGGTGTAAATTAAGTCCAATAAATTTACCAAGATATTACCAAAAGTTGTAAAAATAAATGTTTTTCAAAGTTGAAATAAATAAATAATACTTTATTTCCATACCACAGTGTACTTTTCTATAACGATTAAAGCAACCAATAATTTAGTTAAACAAAAAAGTAGCAACCCTGTTCTCCTTGCCGGTGACTCGCCGGCGACGCGCCGCACCGGTGACGTGCCGCACGGCGCGTCAGCGGCGCGGCAGCGGTGCGGCGCCGGCATGCCGTAGCAATATGCGTTTGACTTGCCGGTGACTGGACGTTGACGTGACTGATGTGTGTGAACAGTGTAGTACAACTTGTATGTAACTATATTTTTGCCGTTGACGCGCCGCTGACGCGCCGCTGACGCGCCGCAGCTGTGTGAATGATCCTTTATACTTGTTGTTTCGCCAGCTGGATGCTAGGTATAGCCATTTCTCATAGACTTAGAAAAATTTTCGCTACGTGGAATATTAAGTTTATGCCAGTATTTTTAAACTAATGTTTAAATAATTTTTGAAAATGAGGTTCAATCAACCTATTATAGAGGTATCAAATCAAATTACTAATGTTAAAACTTCAAGCAAGTTTGCGAGTGCTGGCCAGACAGGCCACCATTAAACCGTACGCGGTGTCATGCGCACGCAATGCATTCAAACATTGACGTGCATTGACTGACTTCGGAAACAAAACGAGCTTGCGATAATTTTATCTTAGAAAAAGATGTCTCTGCTACCATTGCTGATGGAGCTGGAGCGGCCACGTCGCCTCCAAGATCAGCACTTCGCATTAGCGTTGACACCTGAAGATGTCCTGACGATTGTAGCACCGCAATACTCGAGGGACTACTACCGGCCATGGAAGCATATGTCGTCGTCAATGCGCGACACCGGCTCCACGATCAAAGCGGACAAGGAGAAGTTCCAAGTGAACTTGGACGTCCAGCACTTCGCGCCGGAAGATATTTCTGTGAAGACCGCTGACGGGTATTTGGTTGTTGAAGGACATCATGAGGAGAAGCAGGACGAACATGGCTACGTGTCGCGTCAGTTCAAGAGGCGCTATCAGCTGCCGGAGGGTTGTAACCTTGATGCTGTGGAATCTCGGCTGTCGTCGGACGGAGTGTTGACGGTGTCAGCGCCGCTGTTACGGCCTGCTGGCAACGAGAGGGTCGTGCCGATCATCCAAACGGGACCGGTGAGGACTCAACCGGAAGGGGCGAAGGAATCCGGCGCTGGTGAGAGTGGCGAGTCAGCCATCGAAAACGGCCAATAGATGCATTACCTATGCAGCTGGTGGCTTGCCAAAGCTATTTTTATCAATGCATTCTTTCTACTTTTAGTTGTATTGAAGCACAAGTTGCGTGATTGAAACGATTGTTTTGCGTCTCTTATTGTGTTTTCTATTTTAATGTCACTGCATTTAAGCTATAAATTGTTTATGTTTAAAATTAAATAATGATTTACTTTCATTTATAAGTAAATAGTTTCATTTAGCGAAGAAGTGTGATTCGATTCAGACATTTATGAAACATGGATAGTTATTTATAAAAACAAGGTTATTTGTAAGACACCAACAACTACGCAGGAGAAGTTTACTAACATAATAAACAACAACATAATAATATAATGTTCAACGAATTTTCCGAAAACAGACAAAAAAAAGACTTAATAAAACTCGATCAGCTGTTTGGGCGTTTTGAAATCGACATTCCATACAAAACTTTTTGTATGGAATGTTGATTTGTCTGTTTCTGGAAAAGTCGTAGAACAGATGTTGTTGTTTATGATGTTACTAATCTACTCTTGCAAGGTGTTTTACAAATATTACTTTACTTATCATTTTACCTACCTACTTATTCAAGATAAACAAATATCTAGTCAATATTATCTTCATCAGCAGTACTTTGTATATTTCTTTATTTAGATTTTATGCAGTACCTACCTAAGTAGAACAATAAAACACAGTTTAAGAGCTCTTAAAAATTAATTTATTTAGGCGGTAACAAAAATAATAATAGCACAGTTAAATCAGTCTTAAAGGAAATTTACATAGGTAGGTAATGTATTTATAATTTAATTTACTTAGATTCCTCCTCTTTGGTTTCAAGGGTTGGTGATCCTAGCTGCTTCTGGACCGGTCCTGTGTGGGTGATGGGCACGATCCTTTCACCAGTGGAGGGCATCGCGAGGACCTTCGGCGCGGTAATAGTGAGGACACCATCAGACGACAGCTTGGACTCAACAGTGTCTGGTAAACATCCCTGTGGCAACGCGTATCTCCTTACAAATTGGCGGGAAATGTAGCCGTGTTCATCTTGCTTCTCCTCGTGTTTTCCTTTAATCATCACATGCCCATTCACCACCTTCACGTCGATTTCCTCAGGAGCAAAATGCTGGACGTCCACGTTCACTTGGAATTTCTCGTCATCCGACGTGATCTTAGTGCCCACATCCTTTAAAGCCAGTTGGTTCATTGCAGCAGACAGCTGTTCCATCGGCTTCATCATCTGCTCCCACTGCCGCATCATGTTATTCCAAGGTCTGTAGAACTGTGGTGCGTTGAAAAAGTCATGGGTAGCAAGTTGGTGCGGAGAAAACCTGAAGAAGTCATCTGGTTTGATGAACTCGCGCTCCATCAGACGGAATGGCAATGTCCTTTCGAGATCCCAAAAATACGGCACCATCGACATCTTTACAAGTTTTGTATCACTTCCTTCGCTAAGAGTTTGATAATTTTTATTTATCAAATGTACTGCACTTCACTGATAATACTGGTGCGCAACAGCTGTTCGAACCGTTTATATAGCCGGCGACGAACTGCGCCACCTATGAAGTGCTTCGAGAACGACGTGCTTTCTAGAATTCGCTAGTACCAACTAGAAGCTTCTAAAATGTGTTACAGCGCCACCTGGTGAGGAGAGGAGGCACACTCGGCACTGTCTTTACATCAGCGCTATCTAGTGAGGAATAGCTATAGTTAGTTACTATTAATAACTACGATACGTTTGTTTACAGTTTGTTAATAAGGTGAATACCCCATCGGCCCTCAGAGGTTTTTATATAATAAGTTGTTATTACAAAAAGATTTTAATAAAACTTTTCGTGGTATTTTTAGGGCTCATTGTCTAGTTAAGCTATCTACTCCTAGCAGTGACTACAAGGGAATTGAATACTGCCTAAAAATACTAGACTATGGGCCCTAAACATTTCATTAGAAGTTGTATTAAAGTTGTGTATTAGAGTCACAATATTTAATAAAATATTTGCGTCAAATTAGATAGATAGATAGATAAAACTCTTTATTGCTCACAAATAGCTTGCTTATTTACGTAAACAATAAACAAGTCCAGATTTTTATCTGCTATAAGTAGGTAATATCTGTAAAGGGGAAATTTGGGGAACTAACTTCTATCTCGGTCGGCAAGAAACCTTAGTATTTGAGCTTTTTCCATATCCGCTGGATGTGGGTCCTAGAACCGAAGATCAATTGCAATTTGCAACAAATGATAATGATAATATTTTTAGAAATTATATCATCGATCATGAAATACCTTACTATACTTATGACATCACATCACATCACAACAATATTTAGATACCACACTCCTCTATGTAAAAAAGTAAGATTATCTTCAAAACTACAGAAAAATATAACAATATCAATAACAAATTAATCAGAATTGTAGTCATTGACATAATTATTGATTCCTTTCCAATTAAACTGTTCTTGTGAGTATAAAATAAATAAATAGTTGGTATACAGTATGTTTATAGTTTACTTATAATAATAATTTACCTATGAAATTGCAGATTATTTTTCAAAGACAGAAAACCTCGTAACTTCTATGATGTACCCACCTAGGTATCTACCTAAGTATAAAATTCAAGATTGTACCTATGTAGTTAAGTGGTATTTCAGTTTTTTTACATTAAACAAAATAGCTTCTTTTAAGAGTTCGCAAAAAACGGAACCCTTATAGATTCGTCATGTCTGTCTGTCTGTCTGTCCGTCCGTATGTCACAGCCATTTTATTCCGAAAGTATTAGGATTACACAGTTGAAACTTAGTAGGTAGATGTATTCTGTTAACCGCTTAACGATTTTAATAAAAAAATAAAGATTAACGGGGGGCTCCCCATACATGGAACTGAAACTGAAAAAAAAAGGTCTTCATACCAATTAAATACGTGCGGGGTGTGTCTGGTCTTCAAAAATGACATTGAGGTTCCTAAGACAATTTTTTCTCAAAGTCAACCGTTTGAAAGATAAACACTGCCAAAGTGGTAAAAAACTTTCACTGAAAATTGGTTTGAACGAGATTAATTAGTTTTCGAGATATATCATATTTTCCAAAACCGCAAATATAACTTTGTCATTCATACCAATACTGTGATAAACAAAGTTATTTTTACAGACGAAAAATGATAGTGGTATTAAATATGGTATGGTATATAAGGTAACTACGGAACCCTACGGCGCGTGGCCCGACACGCACTTGGCCGGTTTTTTGTTAGAAAAAAGTCTAAAAAAAAGTCGCTTCATTGGTTGTAACTTTGCCAAAGCTTTTCTTTCGCTTATTTAAATGAAATAAGTTAGCTTAGTGTTCAAACATTTTCGAATTAAAAACCATTTTACTTAAGATCGTTTTTCTTTTCAAGTTCTGTGATTTTCCGGCTGTATTATTATGGTATTAAAGTTGACAAAAATAGTAAATCTGGTAAGGTTCCTAAGAATATTATTAAATTGTCAGCCTGTATATAAGTAATTATAATTATTAATGTTTACTTAGAGGGTCGTCAGTGGCTATCGACAGTGCAGTGAGTGACGGACGGACGGACAGACTGATAGCGATGGCCGGCCAGGGAGCTACTGTGCTGATATTTACATTGATATGGATGAGGTCAGTTAAATAATTTTAGACATTATCAAACATATTCACTTCTCAAGCTTACGCGCTCACTAGACATGAAATAAAACACTTTTAACGGATACTAGCGCGGTTTTATTGAAAGTACTTTGGTAATTAGTTGGTATTTGGTTTGATTTTTGATTTTCCCGACGTTTCGGCACCTTTGCAGCTGCCGTGGTCCGACGTTTCGGCACCTTTGCAGAAAATCAAAAATCAAACCAAATACCAACTAATTACCAAAGTACTTTCAATAAAACCGCGCTAGTATCCGTTAAAAGTGTTTTATTTCATTATCAAACATTTCAATGGAAGAAAAACAATTAGAAAAATAATAAAAGGTATTATAGTTATTCAACTTATAGCTGCAGAAATTCAACCGAAATATAAAAATATAATATCTAAATTCTTGCTATATGGGTAATTATATATTTTTTGAGTAATCTTTAGAATCAGGGCGCCTGAAATATTTTTCTTTATGTGCCCTGTGCTCAAGTTGATATTAAATTATGGCTGACTTCACATGGTTTAAAACGAAAACTAGGTTTTTTTACAAAGTTCTTAGCGTTATCATTATCACCATCCGGATTACAAAGGGCAGTCTATTTAAATGACTTCTTCCAAACCAATAACATTAGTTTAACTTATATAACATTGATATAACATAGATAAGCTAACCTTGTCAAGGCGTGATGATTACTCAATCGTTTAGTTGCCCTTGAACTAGGTAGGTACCTACCTACCAAAAGATTTGCTATTTATTTGCAAGTGGTTTAATAACTTTGTGTACCTACGTCGTGTTGGGGTTTAAAATAAAATTAACACTTTTGCTTATCATTTTTAGTATGTCATCAATTTATGAAATAAATACCCGCTATTCTTTCGGAAGATTTTTTGTACTTACTTAGCTTTTAGAGTTGACCACTAAGAAATTCACCTATTTTAACGTGTATTTTCTAAACTTGTATAACTAACTTGTTCGATTTTCAATCTTATAATATTGTCTAAGTAAGTAGGTAGGTACTATCGACGTCCCCGTCAACGAACTAAGTTGCCCGCGGTCATCCCGCCCGCGGTAGGTAGATTTGTTTGCTCACCGGTTTTTATTGTGTCACCATCTCTGTGGTTCTCAATTCTCGGCGTACATTGTTGTTGTTATTGTTGGCTCTTCATTGAGTAGAAAACGAATACTGTCTCATGTGTTATTATTTCTTGTTTTTAGCGCCAGTGGCACTCCAGGGACAACATCAGGATTATGTTTTCCTGATGGCTTCATGTTCGGCGTCGCCACCGCATCATATCAAATCGAAGGGGCGTGGAATGTATCAGGTGACTATCTAAATGACTTTGCTTAAGGCGAGGCCAGTTCACGATTTGATGAAAAGATTGATTTTTGAACTTCCAATGTGAAGAACTGATGTAGAATTCTACTTCACAAAAATTACTGTAGACTGAAAAGAAACAAAGAAACACAATAACCGAACAGAATTTTGAAAAATGGCATGGTTACTCTGTAAATAAATCCTGAATAACACCATAAAAATAAACTTCAAATCGTCAGATTTCGTTATTTTCAACGACAGTGATATGATTTTTTATGCAAAAATGATAGCTTTTTTATTGATCGAACACAATAACCGAGTACATTTTTAATAAATGATCCAGTATTTCAGAAAGCAATATAAATGTACTAAATTTCGCCAAATTTCTGGCGAAGCGTCAATTAAAGCAATGCAATATTGAACTTTATTCTAAAGACATAGTGAAAGAGTAAATTTCGGGAACTGCCTCGCCTTAAGTACTTAGATAGGTAGGTACTAGACTATTTAACTATTTTTCTTGAGCTGCTGAAAAGTAAGGGGAAACCTGCATAAGACCTCGTCACAATGTAGATACCTACTGCGATATAAATTAATATTGTGCAAGCTACATAGCAGATCCTTACCCGATGTCAATAATTCACAATAAATAATAAGAAAACATAAAAGACGAACCGAAAATAAATAAGTTAATAAATTCATTAAAACAATTACTTATTAAGTAAGTTAAGTAATAAATAAACTATAGTGACTCTCAGTGAGCCTCGTAGACATCGTGTTTGTGATATTTTTGAAAAAAAAAATGTCTGAAACATGATATTTTATGGAAATTTTTAAAAAAAATTGAATCGATAAAACATCTTTACAATTATCTAACCGTGCCCTGATTATCAAAACTTACAAGCTACAAGTAAAATTTACATGAAACAAATTACAAGTTAATGTAAATTATGTCTTTTTCCAAGTAATTTATGCTCAGGATTTTCCATGGAGATTTTTTACAAGTTGTAAGTTTTTTTACAAGCTTTGATTTTTTTAATTAACAAAATGACTAATATAAAGGTGAAAACATATTAGTTAAATAAACAAAAACATTTGTAGCGTTTAATTTAACGTGTTTTGATAAACGGATTTGTAGAATAATTATTTTTATAAGGAAAATGCTTATTTTAAAAAACGTTTTTGACTTAGATGTTTTTCCTTTTCCAGGTAAAGGCGAGAACATCTGGGACCGGTACACGCACACCCGTCCTGGCCGCATCTTCGACCGGTCGACGGGCGACGTGGCCGCCGACTCCTACCACCGCTACAAGGACGATGTGGCGCTCATGAAGGAGCTCGGCATCGGCTTCTATCGGTTCTCCATCTCCTGGGCCAGGATACTGCCTACTGGACTCACCAAGTAAGCTTTTAGGAGACTAACGCTAGTTTCACAATTTCCTGGTTCGTTCCACTGCTCAACTGTTGACGTGGCGCTCAGGAAGGAGCTGGGCATCGGGTTCCATCGGTTCTCCATCTTCTGGGCCAGGATACTGCCTACTTGACTCACCAAGTAAGCTTTAAGGAGACTTACGCTAGTTTCACAATTTCCTGATCGTTCGTTCCACCGCTCAACCGTTGACGTGGCGCTCAGGAAGGAGCTGGGCGTCGGCTTCCATCGGTTCTCCATCTTCTGGGCCAGGATACTGCCTACTAGAATCACCAAGTAAGCTTTTAGGAGACTTACGCTAGTTTCACAATTTCCTGGTCGTTCGTTCGACCGCTCAAACGTTGACGTGGCGCTCAGGAAGGAGCTGGGCGTTGGCTTCTATCCGTTCTCCATCTCCTGGGCGAGGATACTGCCTACTGGACTTACCAAGTAAGCTTTTACGAGACTTAGGCCAGTTTCACAGTTTCCTGGTCGTTCGTTCGACCGCTCAGCTCAGACGCTGATGCGGCGCTTATGAAGGAGCTGGGCGACGGCTTCTATCGGTTCTCCATCTCTTGGGCCAGAATACTACCTACTGGACTTACCAAGTAAGCTTTTACGAGACTTAGGCCAGTTTCACAGTTTCCAGGTCGTTCGTTCGACCGCTCAGCTCAGACGCTGATGTGGCGCTCATGAAGGAGCTGGGCGACGGCTTCTACCGGTTCTCCATCTCTTGGGCCAGAATACTACCTACTGGACTTACCAAGTATGCTTTTAGGAGACTTAAGCCAGTTTCTTTCACAGTTTCTTGGTCGTTGGTTTTACCGCTCAACCGCTGACGTGGCGCTCATAAGGAGCTGGGCGTCGGCTTCTAACGGTTTTCCATCTCCAGGGCCAGGATACAGCCTACTGGACTCACCAAGTAAGCTTTTAGGAGACTTACTTAGCTCAGTTTCACAGTTTCTTGGTCGTTGGTTTGACCGCTCAACCGCTGACGTCGGCTTCAAATATCTTGAAATCGGGTGGGGATTGCGTGGAACGCATATTTTGGGCATGCGTAGCGGTGAGGTACGCAGGCGGCGGGAGACGGGCGCGTGCTGTTGGTCGCTCACAAAAGCACATGCGCGAACTTATCCCCACTCCATCGAAAAAAATTCAAGATTATGCCTCGTACCTACTGTATTATCTTACAATAATCCAATATAAATATTCCAGTGAAATAAACGAAGACGGCATAAGATACTACAATGATCTGATCGAGGAGTTGCACAAGAACGGCATCGAGCCGCTCGTGACGATGTACCATTGGGACCTGCCGCAGCCGCTGCAGGAGCTGGGCGGCTGGACCAACCCCGTCGTGGCGGAATACTTCGTGGACTATGCCAAGGTACAGACACTTAAGGACATTTACACTTAGTTGCACAAGAATGGCATCGAGCCTCTGGTGACGATGTAGCACTGGGATCTGGGACCTGCCGCAACCGCTGCAGGAACTGGGGAGCTGGACCAAACCCGTTGTGGCGGAGTACTTCGTGGACTATGCCAAGATATGGACATTTTAGGACACTTTCATTGGATTGGATTGGATTTTATTGGAAACTGGGCAGGCATTTGAACACCATCTTGCTTGGTAAACAGGATGTGGTCTAAGGTGTAGCACGCTTGCTCAGGAAGGAAATGCCTATTCACTCTTGCCTTGAAGAGACCAAGGTTGTAACTATCGGGGAACACGTGAGCAGGCAGCGCATTCCATTCTTTACCAGTTCGCATGAAATGTATTGGCAAAGCGCTTGGTGCGGACCCTTGGAATATCTACTATATAGGGGTGATACCTATGCTAACCTGTGTCTGGTGTCCCGATGGTGGAAAGGGGCTGGAGGAAAAAGGTCGTGCAGTTCCCTCGCACATTCTCCAAAGTTTAGTTAGGTAAGTAATTTACATTTAGTTAATATTGATTGAAAAGTTACACAACGGCATCAAGTTTATAGCGACTGGGACTTTTTTTTGAGTATGAAGAATGACTTTACGCATACCCCGTGCCTGGCAAGTAACGGGGCTATGTGGGGCTTGCCACGATTGAAGCCATACCTACTAAACTCCCTAGAATGCCCTCGGAGGCTACCCTGGACGAGCGGGATCCTGATCAGACGCTCACGCTGATAGTGACTGGGACAGTCTGGGACTGGAACTTTCAAATTAATGTTTCCGAAAATAATATCAGACATTCAGGCGCTGATTCAGCACAATGATCAAACCTTACAACACTTACAACCAAACCAGAAACAACATTGAGCACACAAAACATATCAAATAAGTTAGTCTGTGAAAGGTAGCTTGGCGATTTTGACAGATGCCTTTTCTTTGTAAATATATATTTATTATAACCTACCTAATACATGAAATAAAACAGTAAATAAAGCTTGAGAAGTGAATACTTAATACATATTTATTTGCAAAAAAAGTACCCATCATAGCAGGCTTCCTCATCTTCTGCTATTTTATAACGATTTGGTGGCTATGCTATGAGTCTACTTAGATGGAATTTACAAAGAAAAAGTATTAATCACCAAGCTATCTTTGACCGTAGGAGATTAGGATGGTTTTTGCATATCACCTACTATGCGAGCCGAATAAAAATATAGTACTGTCAATCGGCAATCTTGATATTTGTTCCTTTTCTTGCACATCCTCCACCCTGAAGTGGAAGCGAAACGTAAACAACTATGGCCGTTTTGACAGTACTATCCTTATTTAGCTCGCACAGTACACATTATTGTGCCACTTTTCTCAACATGTGTTATTAATTTTCCTTAGGTTCTCCTGGACAAGTTTGGCGACCGCGTCCGGTTCTGGCTGACGTTCAACGAGCCCTACAGCTTCTGCCACGACGGGTACGGCGGCGTCGACGCGCCCGGCGACAGGGCCAGCGGGATGGAAGACTATCTGTGTGCACACACTGTGCTGAGGGCTCACGGGGCGGTCTACAGAATGTTCGAGAAGCTGTATAAACCAAGACACAAAAGCGAGTAATTTTTGACATAGGACACTTGCCAAAACATCCACTTCCCAAAGCATCCGTTTCCTAATAAGGCCTAAACAGTGGAATATTATCAGCTTCTGCCACAATCATGCTAGCAGGATCACCAATAGAGGACCTCTGTTGTTTCACTTGCTATAAGAGCCATGTACCTATAGAATGTTCCAGAAGCTGTAGTCTGTATAAACTGCGACATAAAAGTAGTGTATTGTTATCAAGCACAGCTAATACCTAGTTTAATCATGTTTAGTTTATGTTATGAATCATTTTACAGGTTTTATGGGCATTACGTTGGACCTGGCTTGGATCGAACCTGCTACCACATCGCAGGAGGATCAACAAGCCGCTGAAGTCGCCAGGCAATTTATTGTGAGTTCCATCAATTGCTGAAAATAATAAACAAACTCCTATTACAATTAAAAAGGCCTAACTTCTTGTCAATTAAAACTTTTTCGACTTTTTCTTAGACCATAACTTTGATCCTATTTTATTCTAAGACACCCTAAAACTTAATACCTGACTCTCTAGCTAACCACCGAAACATGATAATATACTTTAGCGTTTTATCGACACTAGACTGTCAAAATCCATTGTGACAGCTATCGCGTTTCGCTTTTTTCTTCGGAGAAGAAGTATTTCTTAGCTTAAATCTTGGTTTAAGATCTCCTTAACTTTAAGGAAGCTGTCAGTTTCATAGAGTTTCTGTCAAATCTGACAACTTTTTTAAATTTAAGATGACCTTAACTTTACGATTGTTTGAGAATTTGGCCGTGAGTCGTTGCATAGATTTCATGGGCGTAGCCACGGTGGGGCAGAGTGGGGCGCTTGCCCCACCCTGGCT
Organism: Agriphila straminella; assembly: GCA_950108535.1. NCBI lineage: Eukaryota > Metazoa > Arthropoda > Insecta > Lepidoptera > Crambidae > Agriphila > Agriphila straminella. The sequence continues at coordinate 1,679,229 of OX467306.1, read as the reverse complement.
CTGACCTGTGAGGTACGTACCTAATCTTACCTAAGTAAGAAAATATAAAAATGACGCGGAATTAATGAGATAGGCCCGTAGCAATACAAAATATGCACCGAAAATGCACAGAAAAAAAATTACTAGGGTAAGACCGCGGGTATAGTTTGCTAGTTACATATTATTTTAGACTGCTGCCCCACCCTGAGCCCATGGCTGGCTACGCTCATGGATTTTTCTTTAACTCATTTTAAAATACCAACTTCTGATTTCAGTTCGGTTGGTTCGCGCACTCAATCTTCACCAAAGAGGGCAACTACCCCCCTATAATGCGCGCGCTCATCGACAACATGTCCAAAAAGCAGAATTTCTCCCGATCCCGCCTCCCACACTTCACACCGAAAGAAGTGGAAATGATAAAAGGGTCGTATGACTTCCTTGGCTTAAATCATTACACTACCTACTTGGCTAAGAGGAAGACTGGGCCGATTAATCCGTTCCCGAACTATGACGATGATATGGGGGTGGTTTTGTCGCAGAAGGCGGAGTGGCCAAAGTCTAACTCTACGTGGTTGAAGGTATGGTAATATTAGAAACAACAGAGGATTGTCAACCACGTGGTCTCCATACAAACGGCGATAACGTTTCCCACCCTCTAAACCTTAACCAACAGTAATTAATTTTAGGTTTTTTTTTTAAAATGCCTAAATACTAGGGCTGTACGTTTTGATTTTTTAAATATCTGTAATAGATTTCGAAATATTTGCATTTTAGTGATTTCATACAAAACACAGAAGTGCCAATATTTTCAAATCTACAATGAATATTTTAAAAATCAAAACGTACAGCCTTAGTTTTTAGGCATTTCAAAAACATACCAAAAATTCATTGCTGTAGGTTAAGGTTTAGAGCAGTGGTTCCCAAACTTATTTTGTCTACTGCCCACTTTGAGAATAAATATTTTTTAGCGCCCCTATTTTTTCACCTATTTAAAAACCACTATAACTTCAAATTAAATTCATTAATTATTGTGACCTATATATGTATATTAACTCATTCGACGCTCAATCGTACTCAACAAGTCCGAACAAGTATTCAATGAACCAGCCGACTGATACAGGAATGCACAATTCGGGTTATTTAACAAAAGCTTGTTAAAACATGATAGATATCTACGAGTACTAATAACTATTAAAATGCGAAAGTGTGTCTGTTGCCTTTTTATTTGTTTGTTTGTGTCTACTTTCATTACGAAACGGAGCGACCGATTGACATGATTTTCTATATTCAATAAAATAGGACAGATATATGAACTACGCGGAGAGAAATATAGAACCGAGTTTGAGCAATCTTTTAATTCATATTAGTTGATGTTCACAAGTTGTTGTTGAGAGTCGAGAGCTCTTGCAGTCGTTGTTTAAGAGGCCTCCTAGCTAAATAAAATTACAAATCACCCCTCCCCCCCCGCCTCTACACAACGCCCCCATTTTCTTTCTGGGTCTCTTACCGCCCCCCTTGAGACCTGCAGCGCCCACAAGGGGGCGTTATCGCCCACTTTGGGAAAGACTGGTTTAGAGGGTGGGAAACGTTATCGCCGTTTGTATGGAGACCACGTGGTTGACAATCCTCTTAATCTATCGTTTAGTGGAAACTGGGACGACGAGACGAGGTGATATTACGATTAATTTTATTTTTGAGCTTCGCTACAGTAAGTACCTACTCAAAAAATTAGTAGAAAAAAATCGACTCGTCACCAGAACACTTATTAAGTGGGAATCTAACCCGCGAACATTGTGAATGCTAACATCTCAAAAAAAAGATAAAAAAATATGAGAAAGTTGTCTATGTTCTAAGTTCTTTTACTCCTGTGAAATCCACAAATTACTAACAAGAAATAAAAAATAAGGTGGGTGTACCATGGAAGGCCATGCATTCAATAATGTAATTTTAGGTCAAAATGTTATCAAAGGTGTTTGTTGATTTATGTAACAGAAGAGTTAATGGTATAGTTTATATAAAACCACATTATCTAATTGTTACAATATTAATTATAAGCAGAATGACTGATTTAGGAAATTTGCCTTATTTGGAGCACCTGTTTCTTGCAAGGCCATTTGTAAGCACTGTGGTAAACTCAAATTTAAATAATGATTATTACTCATATCAGTCATTCTCCAGATGTTTATATTAAACAATGAAACAAAGCTTTATCCTACACTTAGTATGTTTTGTTTGTCCAGGAAATAAACCAATGAAACCAGTTTGAACGTTAAGGTGGCCTTCCATGGTACACCCACCTTACTTGTCCATTACTGCCTTATTTACACACCACACACACGTTGCAGGTAGTTCCGTGGGGTCTCCGGAAGACCCTGAACTGGATCAGGACCACGTACGACAACCCGCCCGTGCTCATCACCGAGAACGGGATATCTTTAGAACCCGGTCTGCACGACCCGCGCCGGATCAACTATATTGACGGGTACGAAACATATTATTTATTTATGTGTATAAGTAGTAGTAGCACAGAATATATAATAGTACTAAGTAGTAGTACTTATATTTATTCTGTAGTAGTGGCTTTAAAGGACACCAGTCGATTTTCATACAATGATGTTACTTTGAAGCATTAGTTCTCCGCCAGGGGTTGATCGTTCTGTGAACTGCAAATAGAATCGCTATGACACATCCAACAGCATTCTGAGATGTCAGGATATGTTTAAAAAAAAACCGTAAAAAAGGTCATAATAGATAAAATGTTCGTGATGAACGATGATCACAAATCAGGGGGCTAAGTAATGGGGTTGGTAAACTATTCCAAAACTGTTGTGAAATATATATTTTCTGGTAGCTTTTGGCTTTGGAGTCAGGAATAACAAATTGCGGAATTATATAATGCTTCATTTTAATTTAAATAAAAATTTAAATTTTTCATTTACAGCATAGTACAATAAATCACTATATACGGCTGTATGCGTAGGTTATGCCTTTGTTCCTAAGACTTTCTATGTTGTTGCTCAAAACAAAAAAAACAAAGGTATGATTACTCTTTGTCACTGTCTGTCAAATCTGTCAATCAGATTTTTAAATCAGTAAATGCAAAGGAACTTCGTGTTCAGCCGTATGTTTGATATTTTATCGCGATAATAATATAAAAAAATATATTTAGTTAACAAGGTAAAATAAAAAAAACATAATTTTATTTTCTTTATTCTTCAAACTTGTGCTATCAAAAAAAAATATAAAACAATTCTTTTCGAAAAAGTTTACCAACCCCATTGTCTAATTTCAAAATCTATCGCAATTGCTTTCAGGATGTGATACATTGATGCTTCTTTAATAAAAACTTACCAAAGAAATACAGCAATGTGTTACATCCATTTGTCAACAATTGCGATAGATTTTGTAAATTAGACAGTAGGCAGTTCGGACTTTTACCATTGAGTTGGTAAATCTTAAGTTTTCCTGGAAAATCTTAGGATTTACCTAACTTTGGTATTTTACAGGAACTTATAGACTTAGAACGGGCCGTATGCAAACCCTACCTCATACTACCCGACAGTAGCAAGATTTCACCTAGGTATGGCATAAAATACAGGGTTGCTTGGGTGTAAGGAGCATTTTATACAGTGTTAAAAAATGGTACTTAATCGTTTTGGGTGTTGTAAGGTAGGGTTGCGTACGGCCCGCTCTTAGACCCGTATTAATAAACCGCTCTCAACGTTGAGAGCTATCTTGAGATCATACCGGCGGGCTGATTATCTAATTAGAAACCACCTAGCGACCGGTCTCATTTGACAGATGAATGTGATACATTGCTTCTTCTTTTTGGGGTAAAAAAAACCTACCAAAGAAAAGTAGCAATGTATGTCAAATATATAGTATAATATTATCTGTGGTCAAATGAAACCGGTCGCTAAATAGTTTCTATTTAGATAATCAGCCTGCAGAGATGCTGTTCCTATAAGAGCATCTCAAGTATGATCTCATGATAGCTTTCAATGTTAAAAGCTGTTTACAAAATACAGGCCTTGGGCCTGTTCCTTTAAGAGCATCTCAAGTATGATCTCAAGATAGTTCTCAAGGTTGAGAGCTGTTTATAAATACGGGCCTGAACTGTCAGGTACCTGCGAGCGCTCCACGGCGCCGTGGTGAAGGACGGCTGCCGCGTGTACGGCTACACGTACTGGAGCCTCATCGACAACTTCGAGTGGACCAGGGGGTATTCGTGAGTATACCATTATATCTAATCTACTCTAAAATGCAAAGATAGATATTTTGATAATGGGGTTAATTTAACCGCCTCTGTGGTCTAGCTAGTGGTTCGCATACCCGTGTAAGATGTAGGGGGCCCAGCTCAGGTTCGATTCCCAGGAGTAAGTACATTAAATGGTTTGGTTGGTTGGTGGTAGGGCTTATTTCAAGTCCGCCTGGCTAGCTATCACCATCTACTAAGTCTGACGCCATATCGACAATTTAAAAATTGCTGTGTTCCGGCAGTTAGAGGTAAGATAGCCAGTTCGTGAACGGGTGCTGCCAGTGGGAATGGGTCTGCTTCTGAGTACCTATCTTAACGCATATTGAATTGTAAGAATTGCGTTTTTTTATTATTATTGTCAAGTGTTTTTTGGTAAATTTTGCCTACTTAGGCGCACTTTCGAGTAGCAGACAGAGTGATTACTGATTTCTCGACTAGTTGAAAGTTATTTACTCTCACAATTACCTATCCGATATGTAGTAGGTATTTAATTTCAACCTACCTACCCATTGTGTGCAAACTTTTGTTAATTATTGTGATGGAAAATGACCTCACTTTAAATGTGGAGCTCATTTTTCAATGTTGACGACTCTGTATAAAATATACAGGGAGAAAAAAGCAGCCCTTGACGAGTTTCTTCTCGTTACAAGGTCTCCCGCTCAGGGTTTGCGAACCGATGGCGTAGCTTCTTTGACATTCACAAGTGCTTGTAACAGCCTAGACTGAATAAATTATTTTTGAATTTTGAATTTTGAAAGTTCCTCAGTGGCGAGGATTCCGAGTGTAGTGCGCTTACACTTTCAGCCTTATCGTCACATATCTCCATATCTAACATGGAGAGGTGAAGGCTAACCACTCATGGATAAAAAAATGTACCTAGTTTATTTAAGTTAAAATTTATTTAATTTTTGTCATCTCTCACAGTGAACGATTCGGTTTATTCGAAGTGGATTACTCATCGGCGCAGCGCACGCGCACGCCGCGCGCCTCCGCAGAGTACTACGCGCACATCGCCACTACAAGGTGCCTGCCCGATCTACTCTTTGGATATAAGCTTTAAGTACACCGTAAATTAGCATTCTACTGATATTAAACTATTACAAATCAATTAAGTTTTTTTTTATTTTGTTCCGATAATAATAATGACTAGAAGAGGAACAAAACACTGTAATGCCGTCATGAGCGTGTATTGTGTCGTTGACGTTTTTTTTGTAACCACACCACTGACGACTAGAGATACGTATGTCATGTTGTGTCACGGGATAATTTTATTACGAGATCCAGATGAGTTTTTGGCGCCATTTTGTCGAGTTCGGTTCGGTGACTATTTAGTCCGGTCGTGGGACATTAAATTTCATAAAAAAGTTTTGATAATACTAAAAGTTTTAATTTTTGGGGAGTGTATAGATTATGTGCATTGTGAGCTATTTTTGAAAAGTTAGAAGTTTTATGCCGGTGCTTTAGGTATAGTTTAGGTATTTCGTAATATTTCGTAATATTTCGTTTAACTTCATATATATAGAATTAAAGTTTGAAATGTTGATTGTTTCATAATAAGAAGTATGTTATCATCATGTTGTAAAAAAATTAGAAAGTTAATATATATGTAACTGCGTAAATCACAAAATCACTCTTTTGTGTTCGAATAAAATTTTAAAATTTCTGAAATCTTATTTTAAGACTTTCAGTGGTTAGATATAGCTGTTGAACAAAGTTTAGAAAGTTAAGTGGTGTGCTTCTTTGATAAATTCATTTTTCTTTCGTAATATACGCAATAATGAATTAAAAATCGATCAGATCGCTCTTACATGACCTCTTCAATGCGCTTATATGCCACACAAAAAATTAGAAAAATACATACAGTGGATTTTGTTTAATTACAGATACATTGTTGTCGCTACAGGCCGCCCGCGCCGCGCCGTTACGCCGGCGCGGCGGCCAGCTACTATGCCCGCTCGCGCCATATGAATAAATTAATTAGGTGGCGATACTGGCGATTGATCTGTAACATTTCGGCGTAACGTAACATTACGGCTACTTAAGACGTGTCGACTCCTATCTGACCTATCTCTTATCCCGAAATGATATATTTTTATAATTCCACTAGCGGCCACCCGCGACTTCGTCTGCGTGGACAGTTTTTGCTATCCCTCGCGAACAATACTTTTTTTGGGATAAAACCCTATGTCCTTTTCTATACCCCTGGCAACGTGTATGTAAAATTTCATTGTAATCGATTCAGTAGTCATGACGTGAAGGCGTAAAAATTGTTTACAAAAAAAACAAAAAACCGACTTCAAAAAACCTACCTCTAAAAAGCAAGAAATAATATTCGTAATAATAAAAATACGTCTATTGAAGTCGGGTGGGGCTGGAATACAAATTCCTTTTTTTTTATTCTAAAAGCCCCACCCGACTTCAATAGACGTTTTTTTTATTATTACGAATATTATTTCTTGCTTTTTAGAGGTAGGTTTTTTGAAGTCGGTTTTTTGTTAAACAAAGAAGTAATACGACCAATCATCGAGGTAATAATTCACACAAAATCATACTATTTTCGTGCTTGTTTTCAAAATTACTTGAAAAGTACTGAACCGATTTCATAATTTAAAAAAATGGGACCAACTTGGGAGTGTACCTAATGTAATAACGTTTGAATCATTTCAATCGGTCCAGCCGTCTTCGAGTAATCGGTGGACATACACAAAAAAAAAAAACAAATATACAGACGAACATAGAACCTCCTCCTTTTTTGGAAGTCGGTTAAAAAAACAAACAAACGGACTTTGGCATTTATAATATTAGTAAGGATAGTGCAACTCTAACCTACCTAGCTCTAACTAACGTACCTACCTAATTTATACAACTGCCACATATATTATGTAGATAGGCCCTAAAAGACGACAGTAATTTTATGAAATGAGCACAGTAGGTACATAGATAAATAAAACAAATTAGTAGGTTTAAACAATTTGATTAATACTTTTTCAAGTATATTTTTATTTTTATCAAGTACCTAGTTTTTACTAGGCAAGTTATGTTTGCTTTAGTCAGAGTCAGAGATTGGCCAATCAACTTTTAAGGCACTCCTTTCTTGTCCCCGCTCTATAACAAATCATATTATTACATACAACTCGGTTTAAACCTTACATTTTTCTACATTCATCTAAAATTAGATGCATTTAGCAATGCGAGAACAACAGATTACAATATTTTTTCTTTGAACATTTTATAGCTAGTATCTCAGGAGAACAAAATCGCTCCCCATACAAAGAATCTGTGTTACCTGGCATAGCCGGTCAAAGCAAATCATGTCAAATCTTCAAAATATTGTATCAGAATACCCAATATTTTATACATATTTAAGTTCTATATTGAATAATCCTTAATTTACAATACATAGTTTTAGTAATTTTGCTTAAACAATATTTAATTAATATTTGCGAAGGTTTGTCCCCAACAATGTCTAAAAAATCAGGGCTCCTGCGTGACCATTAATAATTGGTGATGGTATTAGCATGAAGGTCCTATCTAGCGTCGTTAGTATTGCCCCTTGTCTAACTTTAATTCTTGTTTTGTCATTCAATGTCTTTCTAGCGATAGCTCTCGAGGAGTGTGTGTGGGTCTAATTGTTGTTCTGCTGTGTTACGTCGGAAATCACGATAAGTTCATGGATTATTTTATTATTATTACGTTAAGATATTAACTTTAATATCGGAATTTAAGATCAAGTTGAAATAGTTGTTCGATATGCAATGATTACTTACTTATTTGTACTTTTATCAATGTTTTCCATCGCGTTACCGGTAACACTAGAGAAATATCTGGTAACACCAGAGAATTTATGTACTGTACGTATATATATATAATATAATCAACCGATTACTTCACTGTAGTGAAGTAAATTAATGGTTGGTTTTACATTTACAATTTACATTTACACTCATTATCATCATATTATCTTCTGTGTAAAAAACCTCCTCCAAGAATCTCCACAACAATCGGTCCTGCGTTGCCCGTGTAGCAGCACCTACCTATACGCCGCTCATTACCATACCAACACACGATTGCAACAAGATTCATCACCGTGTGACTAGATGGCGCTAATGTCGAATAAACACAAAGATTAGTAAGGAATAGCGTCTCGTAGTATGGAGAATAATTATGGAGAAACCTAAATCTCGCTAACGACGTTTAGTCAGCGACGCAGCATAATATACAACTGCCAACCATCATCGGTTGGACTAATACCACCAAGCCCGGAGGAAGATCTTCCATTTGGCGTTCCTCCTAGTGGTCACCTCTCTCCATACCTACCATACCTACTTCATTCACTACACTGGTGACCCCAACAGAGCACATCAAGCACCTTCAGCAAGCAACGCAGCGCAGCCATCACTCCCCATACCTTATCCCAGCATCCGCAGCAGTCACACTGCAAGCAGAAGCACAGCAAGCCAGGCCTTCAAGGTTCCATCGCAGCATCATTGACGACGCTTTCTTGGACCTTCGGCAACTCTCGACGGCATTATCCCGACCTGGTCTTCGCAGCCCACTACTGGAGCATCACTGGGCCCTCACTCCGGCGTGGCAGCTCTGCGCACCACACCAGCAGCTCGGACCCACCGTCACTCAACGGAAGTGTCCGATCTACCCAGTTTTGTATTCTTATCCTCATAGTTCATGAACACCAACTCGGGAACCGGCTTGTTTGGAAGGTGAAGTCATCGAATCTGCGAGGGAATAGAAATTCCCGATCTCCTTCAGACTTATTATTTAACTCTATCATGTTCATCTCATTCCCACACTTTGGGGAGCACTACTGAGATATTAAAACATTATTTCCCAGTATTTTAAGGTCTTGACTATAAGAATTACATCATTAGCAAAATGAAGGCCTCCAAGGTGCTCGCCATTGATGCTGATGCCGAATTAATTCCAGTCCAGAAACCTAAAAAGATACATTACGGCTCCTTGTCTTGTTGTTATCTCGCTGCAGTTTGATGAGGTTTGAGCTCTGATTTTAAAATAGAATCAAATATCAATATAGTCGAGTTTTCAGCAATTTTAAAAATATACCATGTGCCCAGTCATTAAGTGCACAAATGAAAAGACGTGAAATTAAGCTCAAACTTATCGTTAAAAAAATAATACGATGTTTTTTATAAAGGTTACAGGTAGGTTTTGCCGAAAAAATCACTTAAATTGTTAAAAATAAAAAAAATTCATACATGGGACATAGCGACAATATGTTATGTTAAATTGTGTTTTCGCTATGTTCCTGTTATGATTTGTGATCTGGTTAAGTTAATATAATATAGCTTAGATTAATTGATGAATCACTACATATTATAAAACAAAGTCCCTCGCCGCGTCTGTCTGTCTGTTCGCGATAAACTCAAAAACTATAAAAACGGATTTTCATGCGGCGTTTTCACTAAATGATGGAATGATTCCTGAGGAAGGTTTGAGTGTATTATAAGTTGAGGTTTTATAGAAATTGGTAGAAATATCACGATGATTGTTGAAGAGGTCGGCAAAAATTAAACCGACTGGGAGCTTGCATTGAAAACGCTGCTCTAACCTTTAGAGCTATAACAAAATAATTTATGATGAAATTATTCCTATTTTATAGATCTACAAAAAAGTCCGTGATGGTATATATCTATCTTTTAAAAATAAGTAACTATACCAATTATATCTTCCTAAAAAAATTATCAAGTTCAACGCGGTAATTTGGAAAGCTATTTAGAAGGATAAAGTACTAATCCTTATCAAATTAAATACGTTAGTTACCTTAAGCATTTTATGCACATTATTTTAGCCTTTAACACCATACCATTTAAATGAATATCGTAGGAGTCGTCGCAAAAAATTAACACGCGCAAATATAAATCAAACGCGTCTCTTATACCGACAACGGGACGGGACGAACGGGAGAGAAAAAGACTTTAGAGCAAATGGAGGTGAGGACTGTTAGGTATTATTTTTTTATCTTTTTGGGTGTTGTTGGAAGGTTGCATTTAGCAAAAAAAGAAGGAACCGAAGCGAAGCAAGGACAGGTCGCTAGTTACAATATAATATTCTTAAATTCTTTCTTTTTCTCCGGAGTTACTAGTTACTATATATTATTCTCTAGTGTTACCCTGGTGTTCCCCTTGTAAACAATACAGTGAACGTAATTATAAAGAAAAGAAAAGTACTGCCTGACATAGAAGTAAGTTTCAAGTGGCTGTTTAATATCAAATTATTTTAAAGTTTAAGAAAGAAGAAGAAAAATCATTTATTGACCGCAAAACAAAAGAAAACAATGTACCTACACAAACTTAGGACTAATTACAGTGCGGCCAACTAGGCCCCAACCTCAGCAATGCTACAGAGGCAAACTTGACACAGCTAAGAAACTGCATAAATTGTTTGTATTTACCAGTACTAACATCAAGCAGATTTATGTTGAAATCACCCAGCAGGATCAACACATCGTAGTTTCTGAAAGAGGCAATGGAATCCGCAATATCGTCCAAAAATACACCCGGGTCCTGCCATTGTGGCCTATAGGCGGTACCGATTATTACCCGCTGATTGTTAGTGCGAAAACTAACAATCAGTTACTAATCAACTCCACTGCGTTACTTTATGTCAAAGTAACGCAGTGGAGTTAAAATAATGTCAATCTTAAGAAACTATTACTTACTACATAGATACATTATTTGAATAGGATACTTTCTTGTTGTATTACTTAAATACTTAATGTACAGATTTTCTTTGAAGTATCATTTTAATTCACAAAAAAAAACTTAACAGTAACAGAGGGGAATTTTTACGACGATCCTTTGTTATTCTTAAAAATCTCAAAAACTAAACGTTAAACATCGTGGCCACCTTTAAAACCTAAATTTTAGATAAATGATACAAACTATAATCGAATCTATACCTTCGCTGAATGCCGTCGTACTGGGCCAAGATGAAGACGGTTTCCTCGAGGTTCGGAACAAAAAGTGACGTCGTCAGCGAGAGAGCAAGAACCACCATGGCACCGCACCGACAGGGCCCAACTTCCTGCTGCGAGCTGCCATACCGACCACGGCCGTGTACCTCTCCCGCCTGCACCATACCACCACAGTGCAGGACGTGATCGAGTACATAAAGAAGAAATCCAACTTTTGTTTGAGAGTTCAGCCACTGGAGTCGCGCCATAATACCAATTTTAAGGCGTTTGTGGTGCGCATCCCGACAGCAAGGCTGGACCTCTTCATGAAGGAGGACTTCTGGCCGCAGGGCGTGGTGTACAGGCGCTTCAGAGGGACGCTGCCTTGTGCCATCGATTCGACACACAAAGTGTCTAGGTACTTGATTTTTTTACTAACATATGTTTTAAGTTATTTACTAACAACATTGTTTTATAAATTATATATGTTTCGTTTTTAAGGTATATATCTATGGGCCATCGATGCCTGAATATAAATAAATAAATTAAATTAAAAAAATAAAATATAAATTCTTGTAAATTCGATTAAATTTAATTTTGTTTTTCTGTTTCAAAATGCTCTGAAAGGAGTGCCTCAAAAGTTGATTCGCCCAACTAACTTAGAAATACAATTATGCTCAGCTCATTTAGTAGGTAGGTAGATTTATTTTATTTTATAAGTATTCTGTGTTATTTCATTGTATATTCATCGACATACATAACGGATGTTTTCTGTGATATCGGCATCGGTAAGAACGACTAGCGAGCTACGCGACAGAAAGAGAGGCGCTTCGTAGGTATAATATAATAATATCAGGCACGCAGCGCTGTGCAATTTGAAATTGTACTTTATTGCCGTGCGGCGAGAGTAGCTTATAGTTTGTGGCCCCTCGCCTGCCCGCGCGGTGCGTAGCAGTCGGCGGGCCCTGCATGGACCCGCTCGCGCGTCCCGCATAATTCGTATTTAAGCGCAATAATTTATCCGTAATTAAACAAAATCCACATTATGTATGTTTCTAATTTTTTGTGTAGTATATAAGTGCATTGAAAAGGTCATGTTAGAGCGATCTTATCAATTTTTATTCATTATTCCGTATGTTATAAAGGAAAAATGAAAATATCAAAGAAGCACACCACTTAACTTTCTAAACTTTGTTCAACAGCTATATCTAACCACTGAAAGTCTTAAAATAAGATTTCAGAAACTTTAAAATTTTATTCGGACACAAAAGAGTAATTTTGTGATTTACGCAGTTACACATATATTAACTTTCTAATTTTTTTACAACATGATGATAACATAGTTCTTATTATGAAACAATCAACATTTCAAACTTTAATTCTATATATATGAAGTTAAACGAAATATTACGAAATACCTAAACTATACCTAAAGCACCGGCATAAAACTTCTAACTTTTTAAAAATAGCTCACAATGCACATAATCTATACACTCAGCAAAAACGAAAACTTTTAGTATTATCGAAGGTAATTTTTCTTTAGCTACGCGACTAATTTTAATTATTTGCAAATTGATTTATAGTGGATATTGTGTCCTTAAATTGGTGCAGTTTTGTGGTACAAGTGTCTACGCAACTGAACAATATGTGGGATAATTGAAATAGGCGCGATCTTGTTTGTGTGAAGCTGAGACTTTTATTGTAGTGGTGGCTACCTCGGCAGAACTTACCGAGTAAACTGTCCTGATATGCTTGGTGCCAAATGCGTCAAGCAGCATTGGAATGCGATGCACCCGCACACTTAACTATTCAACTCTTGACACTGGCAAAAATTACTCCCTAAAAGAGGAGAGTAGATGGCCAAACTAAAAATAAGAAGAAGAAGAGATCCAGATGACATGACGGATTTTCAGTGGACACACAGTCATTGTATCCGCTACTTCGGCGCCTGTCTCGTTTTCGTGACGGCTCGATATCGTGGACGTGGACAAACGACGTTAGGGTAGTTTCACAGGTTTCCGTTAACTTGACTGTATATTTTTTTTATTACATCCGGATTCTGTGAATCGGACCCAGGTCGCATTTCTCAACCGATGCTCGTGTTTTGTGAGCAGGTTCTATAATTATTTAGTTTTTTTTTATCGATTCAGTTTTTAGAAATATTTTTACCTTTGAATTGTTATACCGCAGCCGGTTGCTGATTTAAGGCTTCAACCACTTTAAAGTAAACGTTACAATTTTGTCAGTAAATAACTTAACTAAGTTATTTTAACTAGAAATACACAAAAAAAAAAATATACAGACGAACATAGAACCTCCTCCTTTTTTGGAAGTCGGCTAAAAAGGTTAACGGACTTACTAGAAGCAACGTCATGAAATGAAGTTACGTACACTTATTAACTTTTCACACGGAGACGCAAGCGCAGTTTTTCGCAAGTAGTAAATATGATTACACTGACAGTGACAGTTTGAGTGAGTTGTAGAGGGAAGCATACGTAAGGATGGGTTAAAAAAGGAGAATTTAAATAATCTTAGTTTAAGGACTTACTCTAAAGTAGTTAGTTGTAGTAAGGTACACCATGTGAATGTACCACAAGACACTCAAAGTAATACAAGACAAGACACTCAATTCAAAGCTGGTGGCACTTAAACAATTTTCATTAAAAATTGGTATAAAATAAAAACTTTTCCAATTTCATTTGAACTTTGAAACAATATTATGAATCGTCAGACTTCGTCCTCACATTCCGCAGTGCCTTTGTGTCGGACGGGCCGGTAGTTGGAAATTTTTTAAACAGTAATTATTTCTGCATGTCGTGTCGCATCGCGCAATGAGAGTGTGTTGTGTTGTGCATTAGGTAGATACCTAAATTGTAAATGATTAGGTTTCACTTGGGTTTTTGCTTGTGTTTTTTGTTAAAGTTAAGATGCATTTGCGCTGCGCCAAATTATAACTGTAAGTATTCAATGTAATCTCATTTTAAGTGAACATTGTAAGTTCTTATGAGAATAAATATCTTAAACCTAAGACTTCCTTTCAGCTTTACGCCAATCAAAATTAGGGATTTAATAAAAGAGACATATTTAAATTGCTTCAAAATATATTTCATATTCATAATACACTCAACTCATGCGATCTCCACTTATCTATTAGCATAATTGGAAGACTAATAACATAAGGACACTTATTTTTAACTATATCATACACTTGTAACTAAAAAGAGCAAACAACTATTTTGATCCCTTGATTTGTCAAGATTTTTTTTTCACGTTACAAAATGGCGTCATGCAACCGCCATATTTATTTTTTTCAAAAAATCTACAGCCAGTGTCACTCGGGATGATGTAAGGATTCTAACGATACCTCACACATACAAATCTGTTCGGGCATTTAGAAGTTTTGGTGGAATAAAGAAACACACATACATACATGAACCCTGAAAACAATACACTCCTGATCAATGATATTAAATTATCATTGCTCCTGATTTGGACAGTCGTGTACAAATATGAAACAACAATATTATCATTGCTTCCTAATTTGGACAGTCGTGTACAAATATGAAACAAAAATATTATCATTGCTCCTGATTTGGACAGTCGTGTACAAATATGAAACAAAAATATTATCACTGCTCCTGATTTGGACAGTCGTGTACAAATATGAAACAAAAATATTATCATCGCTCCTGATTTGGACAGTCGTGTACAAATATGAAACAAAAATATTGTATTTTATTAATTAGATTAGAAGTACTTATTATTATTGCTCAGTTACGAAATTATTTACTTAATTGATAATTATTTAACCAATCGATACTGAAATAGAATACTAAATTGAAAATTAATTAAATATGTATAAATTATTTAGAATATAGGTCGGTTTTATTAACTATAAATTCGTAGTTTTCGTTAAACTTACAATAACAATATTTGATTGACATTAATAAGGCACTTAGGAAATACGTGATGTTTTACATTATAATTATAAAGGGTATGTTTTGAGCCTACGAAATTTGTCATAGCAAAATATCAAAAGACAAGAATTGGAAGGAATATTGGCTTTTTACGTCACAAACATGTAAAACATCGAGAATGGTAATATTTTGTGTATACGCGATTATAAAAATGTATTATCCTTACTTACTACAGTAGTGTTGCTGTTCAGATATGCGTTTCTGACAGATTTTATCAAATTTCTTAAGTCAATGGAATACAATTTATTTTCCATTAACTACTTTTCCTGGTAATAGAAAATATGCTTTATTCTGTTGACACAAGTAACTTTATAAATCCGTCAAAAATGCTTTCTTTCGACAACTATTCTATTACAAATTCTTGCAATATCTGTGGCAACCTAAAGAGACGGAATGATCGAAAATAGGTAACATAGTAATATCAACTGTACATACAAGTAAAGGAATAGTAACAATTTACTAAAGTAAATCGAAATTTAACAACTAAAATAAACAAATTATTAATTTTTAATAAATATACAATACTTATTACTTAATAATAAACTATAGTAAATTAGTAACTATAGAGACAACGTATGGAACTCAATATGACTATTTCATTTAGACACGCTGATAATAGAGACATGGACTGTTTACTAAACTGCTACGGGAATATGAACTTTAATTAGATACGATACAAGGTTGAAATAATCTCAAAGATTGAGATAATTATACTAACTACTAATGCAAATTATTTATCAAATTATTAAAGTAATGAAGACCTATACAACACAAGTATAGTTACAATAAATACGTTTTTAGAACTAGCAATTTCATACGGCTCGGACCAAGATTATTAATATGTGACTTAATTGTCCAATGCTCATTTTTAAGCTTTAAGTTGGCAAACGAAAACAAAATTGGCCATTTTAATAGCGGGGCTGGCTTTCAATTGACTTTCTTGGCAGTTTAAATTCATCGAACTTCGATATCAGCTATTTTTAAGTCGAGGCTCAGGTCTTCCTTATGGGTGGATAACCCACCATGCAGGCCCGATGCGGTGCAAATGCAGCCGGAACCAACGGCTTAATGTACCTTCCGAAGCACGGAGGAGCTCAAGATAATAAAATTTTGATCACCCATCTCATGATCATGACCGACCCTTGCGAAAGTTGCTTTCTGCAATCGATGGACCAGGCGCTAAACCACTTAACTTATAAATTAATAATTTTAATTTTTAAATTAATCTAGATATAATGCAAGAAATAGCTCTAAAGCAGGGATGCACAGACTTATTGAGACCATGGGCCACTTGGGCAAATGATAAACTAATGGCGGGCCACCAGCACAACATAAAAACATAAAAAAGCCAAAAAAAAGTTTTTTTTCATATGAACGAGGGAATATTTTTGCTGGCGGGCCACTAGCATATTGCCGACGGGCCACGTGTGGCCCGCGGGCCGCAGTCTGTGCATCCCTGCTCTAAAGGTTATAAATAAATTGGTACTAGTAAACGAAACGCAATATAGTAAAACAGTTCCATATACCTCTATCAGCGGCCTCATTATCAGGTCGATCAGGCCAGTACACCTCCCCCAGCGGCCACATCGGGTCGATCAGGCCTGCGGCATCTTGCACTGGCTGCAGGCCTCCATGCCGTCGCTGAACTCCTCGATCTGGAGCGTCATCTCGAAGAAGTCGTACTTCTCGTGCACTAAACGGGTGGCTTCTTCTAGAACCTTCTGCGGGCTTACGCCGGTCCCTGGAATATAACGACGTGGATTTTATACACCGTTGATTTTTTAATATATCTAAAAATAAAATGATAATTAAAAGAAATAGACGCCTATTATTTTGAAGATGTACGTATTTAAAAAAATATCATCTTATTCATAATAACAAGCAAAGTTTTATATGAAATCAAAAGAGGAAAGGAAATAAAACATTTTATATGTGGAACACCCAAGGGGACAAAGGGGTACCATGGGAAAATTATATGGGTCATGGTACTCCTAATCTTTTATATGTCAGATTGATATGTATGAGATGGGGTACCACAGACAATATATTCAATAAGGAGATTGTAGAATAATATAATCCCTCAAGAATTCCGAGATACCCCTGTTGTAGGCTATTTAAAAATAAATTCTGTAGAACAAGAATGGGTCGCAGCTCGCCAGTTGTTCGCTTGGTTTGTCTTTACAATGAAATGTCCAAGAAGTTACCTGATCTGGACATCCATTTATTTCAATTCAATTCAATTCATTTATTTTTGCATAAATATGAGTAAGTACATAAAAGGTGAAAAGAGATACATTATTAAGTTCGTCATATTTTACCCATAATGGGTGTGCAAAACAATAACATAATGATTTAAATATTCTCAAATAGAATGACAGCAAATTAACTAATATTAAGTATAATAATTACAATGTCAGCGAAGTATTTTTTTAATATTATTTAATGTCAGAAATTAAAATTAAAATTATATAATGTCACAATTATAATTGTTATATTATGTAGGTACTGTATGTCAAAAAAAAATTAATTAATATAGTACATTACAAATCAAATTTAAATATAAAAACTGTGCTTATATGAGTAAATTGTCACAAAGAAAATCCTGTATAGAATAATAACATTTCTCAATAAGTATTTGTTTATTTTTTTTTCTGAAAATTGGCACTGGTTCCATTTTTTCCATTTACAAAGTCTTCCTAAATTTATGACCATGATAAAGAAGGACGTGCCTTAGGTCTTTTAAATAGGTGTAATATTATATATATTTTTTCTTTGAATTCATCTTTTATTAATTTTGTATTTTTCTATTTTAATTTAGATGTCATTTTTTTAGTTTTTCTAACTACAATAACGCATGTTGTGGTTACCTATAATTGTAAGTGCAGTTAGCTTTAAGCAATTTGTTGTTCTGTTTTTTTAAATTATTTTATTACTGTTACTTATGTTGGTGACCCTTTAAATAAAAAAAAAATAAAAAACATTGTAGGGAAGGGTGCGCTGTGCGACCTGAATTGCACTTTATTGTGTCAGAGCAAGAGTCGGTATTTATTTAAATGATTTTGCGGAGTGCATTTTCTGTCCTTGTACTATTATGTATTGCGTCTGTAGGCAAACGTATTTGGAATGGTGATGATGCGGTCGATGATAAGATGTGATGATGATGAGCACTCACGTATGGCGAGGTGCGCGGAGAGCGCGGTCTTGTCGAGCGACAGCGCCCACATGCGCAGGTTGTGGATGCGCACTACGCCCGGCAGCGACAAAAATGTGTTGGCTACGTCCTGGGGAACATCATATTTTATTAATTAATACACATAAACGTACAATCAGCAGAACATCGGACAAAATCAATGAGGATCAACACGACAATGGGGTTGGTAAACTTTTTCGAAGAGAATTGTTTTATATTTTTTTTTTGATAGCACAAGTTTGAAGAATAAAGAAAATAATATTATGATTTTTTTATTTTACCTTGTTAACTAAATATATTTTTTTATATTATTATCGCGATAAAATATCGAACATACGGCTGAACACGAAGTTCCTTTGAATTTACTGATTTAAAGAACTGATTGACAGATTTGACAGACAGTGACAAAGAGTAATCATACCTTTGTTTTTTTTTGTTTTGAGCAACAACATAGAAAGTCTTTGGAGTAAAGGCATAACCTACGCATTCAGCCGTTATAGTGATTTATTGTACTATGTTGTAAATTAAAAATTTAAATTTTTATTTAAATTAAAATGAAGCATTATAAAAATTCCGCAATTTGTTATTCCTAACTCCAAAGCCAAAAGCTACCAGAAAATATTTGACAATTTGACATGTATCATAGACAATTTTATTTGTAAACCGGCGATGGCGAAGGATATTAAATCATAAAGCCTATTGTATTATTGTGATTGCCTTATTGTTTTTATTCTGTTCTTTTTTTGTTTTTTTTTATATGACATAGTGTAATTTGAAATAATTTGTTGCAAATGTAATAGAATCATTTTAATAATTATAATAAAATTTGCATGCTACCATTGTTGGCTGAATGGGAGGAGATAATAACTAAGAGACCTATAAATGTACCCCAATCAAAAGCAAATAAATTTATTACTATTTCTATTTCATCAAATACAATATCAATACAATATCTGAGTAATTCTCTATTTAAATTTCTCAAATCCATCAAGAAATGACAAAATTATTAAAGTTTTAAAAAGTGAGTTTATAAAACACGGCCGGCCCTTGCGGAACATGCGATGACGTCACGTGCCACCGTGCATCAGCGAATCGTGTAATTGGAGAGCGTTTTTGAGAATGCGGCGCGAAAATCGCTCTATCTTCGTCATTTTTGGTCCAATTTCAATAATTTGTGTGACTGTGACTCTGCATATTTAACTAAAAACCTCGTTGATCCTCATTAGACAAATATAACAGTTAATGCAATATTTGTCCAATTGATTACCTTGGAACGTTGGACCTTATGCTCAATAGTATATTTTCTGATCTTTTTTAGGGTTCCGTACCCAAAGGATAAAAACGGGACCCTATTACTAAGACTCCACTGTGCGTCTGTCTGTCTGTCACCAGGCTGTGTCTCATGAACCGTGATAGCTAGACAGTTGAAATTTTCACAGATGATGTACTTCTGTTGCCGCTATAACAACAAATACTAAAAACAGAATAAATACCTGAAAGTCTAGCCCCCTGGGCGAGCCCTCCATGAGCACGAGCAGCGTGTCCTTGATGATGTTGAAGGTGGTGATGAGCACCAGCACCGAGAACAGGAACGTGCAGATCGGATCCACCAGGTTCCACTCCGGCTGTACACGACCACAAATCAATATTAATTTAACTGATAGCACACCCTATACAAGCGCGCCATTATAAACAGGGGTGGAATTGCGTAAGGTAATCGTATTCATTTGACAGTTCATATCGTATTCCATCGGCTGCAATTTGTATGGGATGACATATATTATGATACTATATGAACTGTCAAATGAATACGATTGACTTTACGCAATCACCTAACAGATGACGTTGTTGTACACACGCAACTGTGTGTGTAAGTCTAGGGCTACCGTGCAGTTTGTACTGTATGAGCGGCGTTCAATTCATAATTGGAACTTTTTGGTAAATAAAGTTAGCTACGACGCATTGCTTAGGATATCAAAATAAGTTAACAGTTGACAAACACGACTAAAAAGTTACGACGCATTGCTTTGGATATCAAAATAAGTTGACATTTGACAAACACGACTAAACGAGCACAGCGGCACACGAACTTGCGGGGTGGGATGAGGTAATTGATTGTGGGGCAGGGCGGAGAGTGTCCTTTCTGTACGGTAGTACTTATATAGCTATTCTGTGCTGATAGGCAACAGCGTCGCTTAACCAGTACCGCTACCGGCTAACTTTTCGAACTTCAGCGGGTCTGCCGAGTTTCAATTTAAAACAGAAAAATCAAAGTAAAGGAATTTCGTATTGTACTATTTGTTGAAGTTATTTGGAAGATATCGATGTTCGTGTGACATCATGAATTGGGGTTCACCATTTTAGCCCGATTGGGGCTCGATTTATATGTTTTAATTTGAAACCCGGCACACTTTTCGAAGTTCGATGCGTTAGCCGGTACGGCCCCAGTTAGCAACAAAATTCGTGTGCGCCTGCACGAACTAAACGCATGTTGTGACAGCGCGGCGACAGATTTTTTTACATGCATGTTCGACAATGGTTTGCCAAAAGGAATGAAATGAAAAGTTAAAATATGGTCGCATAGAATAGTAGTTTATGATACAAGGTTGGTAAGGAGGTTTTTAAAACGAGTTGACGTTTTATAAGCCCGAGCCGTAGGCGAGGGTTTATAATCGTCACGAGTTTTAAAAAACCTTAACAACCGTGTGCCATACTACGTTTTTCAATACATTTGCGAGAAAACATTATAGGTACTACTGAAATTGTAATCTATACATATATTAAAACTGTAAATTCTAAATATTTGTGCGTGAATTACGCAAAAACCGCTAAACGAATTTTGATGGATTTTTCACAATTTAGTAGATTGAGGTCCAACTTAAAATCTAAGCTATGTTTCATCAAATTCAGGTGGGTGGAACCAGGGAAACAGCTTGAACTCTCCGTAGTACTAGCTTTCATACACTAAAGGGGTCATTTTAAACTGGTTCCAATATTTTTCTACTGTCCACGCGGATGAAGTCGCGGGCGGAAGCTAGTAGAAATAAAAATAACGTTCGTAAACAAAAACGCACGGCGCCGGCGTGCGGTAAATTCAACTTTCCGCACGCTGTACTACTCCGTAAACAAAAACGCACGGCGTGCGGTAAAATCAACTTTCCGCACGCTCGACTGTCATCGTAAACTTACATTTTCGAGCAACTGTATTGAAAATGTCTTTTGAAAGTGTCACAGATTAGGTCAACGAAGTAATCTGTGACCGGCGCCGACTGTTGTGTTTTATTTTGAGGGCGCTAAATAGAAAACCGCCCCGGGTGTTAATCCATGCTACGCTGCCTCTGTGTGTTATCGGCGCCGACGACGGCGTGAGTACTTTACAAGAGTACTATGATTATAAATAAACAATGCAGATATTTCAAACCGTCCAATATATTATCCTTATTTTGAGTACATACTTATTTATTTATTTTATTTTTATATGTAAGTAAGTAGAGAATAGTTAGTTTTAAGTTAAAATTTCATGAAAATTTGTTGAAAACTTAAATTAATTTATTTTTCGTTTTTTAATGTGTACTTACCTGTAGGTTTGTTTTTGTTTTTTATTTTTATTTTAATTTTCCAAAATAATGTAAATGCTCGTTATTTCTTTTCTAAACCTAATTTTATTTAGATCTATTTTATGTTGCGATACCCTAGACAGGGTTCATGTTCTGGTACTGTTTTCTATTGTGTACACCTATGTTAACCACATGATTGCAATAAAAATATTTGATTTGATTTGATTTGAGTAAATGTGTTCTGTGGGCAGGAGCCATCGTTATTGGCGTAGACAGTTTCGTTTAAGACGCAAGATGCAAGTCATCAGGAAATAACTAAAGCGTGATGTGAGAAAGTACTCCTCTACATTCGAAACGAAAGATAACTTGTTTTAACAATAAAATGACTAACAACAATTTGAAAAACCTCTCACAAGAGATGCCTACGTCCGGCATTAAACGAATGGTCGGTTTGTGATGATGAAGTGGTATACCTTGTAGTATATGACGATGGCAGCTATGAACACCCCGAAGCTCTGCAGGAAGTCGCCCAGCACGTGTATGAAGGCCGCGCGCACGTTGATATTCTGTTGGTGCGAGTGCTTGTGAGCCTGAGAGCCGGAGCTTTCCGCGTCCGAGTCTCCACGCTCCTTCTGTGTTACAAGTAAAGGATAGTATAAAAAAAATGTTTTATCTCACAAAAAAAACTGTTAAAAATTACTAGTGGCAGAACAATAGTAACCTTGTTGTTGAGCACAGGATTGCTGGCGCCGTGCGAGTGGCCGTGGCCGCCGCCGCCGCCGCCGTGGCTGTGCCCGTGCTGGTGCAGCGTCAAACCCATGCTGAGGACAAACATTATTAACGAGTTAAGTCACAGATTATTATAATAGTGCTGAACGTACAGAAGCTCTTTCTGTCGCGTTACTGATGTGATGTATGGAAGTGAATCTTGGGTAGAAGAAGAATGAAAGCAGAATAAATGCAGTAGAGATGCGTTCGGTGAGGAAAACATGTGGAGTCAAATTGAGTGATAGAGTGAGCAATGATGTGATTCGTGAAAGGTGAGGTCTGAAAGATGATATAGTGACAAGAATTGAGAAAGGAATGCTCCGGTGGTTTGGTCACTTAGAGAGGGTGAATGAAAGGCGAATCACGAAAGAGATATATTGTGCGAATGTGGAAGGAACGATTGCGCAAGGGCGTCCCAGAAAAACCTACGCGGACCAAATAGAGGTTTTAATAAAAAAGGCTGGTGTACGTAGTGACAAAAACCGCAAGGCATGTATGAAAAGATTGATGGATCGATATGTATATATGTATGTATGTAGTCGCGTCTGTCTCAACCGCGGCGTGCGAGGCGTGCACCGCACGCGGGCGGCACGTCTAGGGGGACGGCAAATCGGCCGATCCAAGCGTCAAAGCTAGGGTCATTAGCGCTCCTGGCAAGATTTAGAGATCCCAGCGCTTAGTTTTTTAGACGTGATGAGCATGACGGTGGCGTCGCTCTCGAACTGCTTGTAGATGACGCGCTGTGGGCCATGTATACTCACACCAGGTTGACGGCGACTCCGACAGCGGACGTGATGAGCATGACGGTGGCGTCGATCTCGAACTGCTTGTAGATGACGCGCTGTGGGCCATGTATACTCACACCAGGTTGACGGCGACTCCGACAGCGGACGTGATGAGCATGACGGTGGCGTCGATCTCGAACTGCTTGTAGATGACGCGCTGTGGGCCATGTATACTCACACCAGGTTGACGGCGACTCCGACAGCGGACGTGATGAGCATGACGGTGGCGTCGATCTCGAACTGCTTGTAGATGACGCGCTGTGGGCCATGTATACTCACACCAGGTTGACGGCGACTCCGACAGCAGACGTGATGAGCATGACGGTGGCGTCGATCTCGAACTGCTTGTAGATGACGCGCTGTGGGCCATGTATACTCACACGAGGTTGACGGCGACTCCGACAGCGGACGTGATGAGCATGACGGTGGCGTCGATCTCGAACTGCTTGTAGATGACGCGCTGCACGGCCATGTACACGAGCACGCCGGTCACCACCCAGATCAGCAGCACCGACGTCAGTGCACCGATCACCTCCGCGCGGTACCACCCGAACGACATCCTATAAATTAAACAACACTTACATTCCTATTTATTCTACGTATTTTACGTATTCCTATTTTACTTTCTCAATATTAACATTATAGTCGTTTGTAACAACCTTCACAAATAATTATTTTTAAATTGACAATGTAAGATTGAAGATTGAGGACGACGGACCCTATGCGAGCAAACTGTGCACTATCCTTAGAATTTTAAATCATAGCAAACACTTTACAGAAGACCATCACGGATCTGCATCCGTAATGGTCTTCTGTAAAGTGTTTCTGTTACTACTGCTAGTACAGACAGACCGTAGTAAAATTTAAGGCAATGTTTTTGTTCTGATGGTGCTTGGAGAGACACATTTCTAAGGGTAGGAAAATTAGTAAGAAGTTGACGGCGAGATTTATACGCAGTTAACCACTACTTGTCCCATCTCTCGTTACGAGATCTTCCGCATAAGATTTGCGAACCAATGACATGGATTCCAACCTGACAAGCCATTATATGCTCGTTACTACAATAAAACCTGCATTAACTATGTTCCTTACCGTCTCGTCGCAGGCCTGCTGGCTACCCATAAGGAGAACAGCGATATCATGAAACTGGCGAAGTCTGTGAGTAAATGTGCCGCGTCTGTCGCTATTGCCAGACTGTTCGATATGTATCCACCTGCGGGCAAAGTTTACGAATCTAAAAATTAATAGTAGATAAACTACCTATAACAGGGTTATTCATAAAACACCAACAACCTCGCAGGAGTAGATTACCAACATCATAAACAACAACATTTGTTCTACGATTTTTATCATAACTCATTTTCTTAATAAGATTTGCTTGACTGTGCTATTTCCGCCCAAACACGATTCTGCCTAAACTAGCTTCTGCCGTATCGATCTACTGCGAGGTTGTTGATGTTTTACAAATAATCATCATCATTATCATGGTCATTTTGTATTTGTATGTCCAAATTTTGAGGATGTGTTCAGTCCATGAAACTGAACAACTTTCTCTAAGGAACACAATGACATGGCCAAATATGTGGATAAAAAATCGACTACATATCCATACAAACCAAAGAGATTTATATTAGTAATTTAGTATGGGTGTCCAAAATTTTGTGGTGAAATTCGACAATGTTTCTTAGGCAGCCATTACACGGTAGGTTTTGCTGTCAGTTTAACCACA
The DNA here is from genome assembly GCA_950108535.1 of Agriphila straminella. NCBI lineage: Eukaryota > Metazoa > Arthropoda > Insecta > Lepidoptera > Crambidae > Agriphila > Agriphila straminella. The sequence goes on along the minus strand of OX467306.1, from coordinate 1,654,058 downwards.
GCACCGCCGTGACTGACGATTAACCTACCGTGTAATGTAGTGAGTGACTGATGGTTGCATGAAGTTGATTTCTTCTTTCCATCAGTCAATCAGTCAAACGTAATTCATGACTGATGGAATTTTACTGACGCTTGCATGAGCGTGTAATGGCTGCGAAGTTGTTTAGTTTCATGGACTGGACACATCCTTAAAATTTGGATGGTGAGTTTAGAATGACTCAATATACGTTAAAGTGACTTCACTTTATAGGTGAGGTAATATTCGACTATTTTGTAAACAAACAGCTCAACTCCTTCGTTATATTATGAAGTAGGTATTCATTTGTCTGAATATCACTTTTTCAATTTACATAACAATATTATTCCGTCTATGATTCTCATGACGCCGTATAAAGTTTTCTGAATAAGATGATCTAGCTCTAAATGTATTCGAAGTAACTAATAATAATTAATAACACATGATTGAAATAAAGAGTAGTGCACTGAATTCGCACTGAAGTGTTATTTTATTTTGTAACGACATGATGTCATTTTTACCTATTAATTTTAAACATGACAATTGTTATTATATTTTTTTTTTATACAGGTTGTTTCATAATAACCCGTAAAAAGTTCTTTATTTGTATGGAAAATTGCAAAGTGACAACCCTAGGCGCAATGACTATTGTTTTGAAAACTGCCCTGCCACTGTGCAGTTTATTATAAAAATAAAAATATTTTTTTTTAAGGCGGCGGTTTTCAGGACTTATAAATAAGTACCTAATTAGTTTTCCGGGGTTGCCCACCACGGCCGATGCAACTCGGTCGAAACGTCGAGAAAATAGGTAGGTGTGAAAATACTGATATTTTAACTAAGAACAGAATTTGTTTCAAATAGAAATTGATAATTATTATTTTAATTTACACATCTGTAATAATAAAGTTTAATGATTTTTTACCACTAATTTCTAGAATGAAATATTTCCTATTACAATTGACTTTTAATAATTTTAGCTATAAATGATAAGTCAAAAGAGTTTTAATAATTTTAACTATAAATGATAAGACAAAACAAGCAGCCAATTAATTAATCTGGTCTTTATTTTTCTATCATTTGAATGTCTTTAGTTACTATCCGATAGTGGTGCTAATTGGTTTTATCATAAATAATATCTGTTTTATTTTCTTAGAAAAATTACCAAACAACGAATGAGAGGACAAAGTACCTATTTACACAAGTGATCGCATACACTGCTGTTACATTTTCATTATTACTAATATCAATTGTATACTTAGGTACATTAATAATAATTCATATATTATAAAAAAGCGAGAAACTCTGAAACGAGTCTCGGTACAGTCAAGGGAATATTGTAGTGTGTTAGCCCTCTATCTCTTATCCATGAAGAAGGTTTCTGTTTTTAACTGAAGGGCGTGCTTTTGAAGATATTAGTGCTGGAAATTTCACCCTCTAGAAATTTCTAGAATAGTCCAGAACATTCGACAGCATTCTACTAGAACCTTCCTGAATGTTGTGGAATGTACGAGAACATCCCAAATAATTAGGTAAATTTTAAAATTTATCCTTTTATTCCAACTTACCAACCACACAATCTCACATCAACTCCCTGAGCGAAGCTGGTACCACCAAAGATTTAAGTCAGCTAGTATTCTTATAAAAGTGACGACGCGTTGTCTCTTTCTTTTTATTATCAAACTTCAGTATGCCTAATACTAGTTTAGACAACTATATACTTAAGCATCAAAAACTATCGCTCTGTCTCTGAATGTGTTTCCGTGAAGGAATATGCTTTATTTTAGAAAACTTTAAAAAGTAAGCAAGTACACTTACCGACTATTTCTCCAATCATGAATATGACACAGAGTATACTTGCTATGATGAGTTTTCTCCTGGCACGTTTGTCTATTTCTTCATTCCGCGATCTGTGACAATGCCCTGAAAAAATTATATCAATTATTAATAAATTCTTAAACTATCAGTATAGATAGATAGATCAGTGGTTCCCAATATTAGTTATTTGTGTATTTATACTCTAAGAAAAACCTCAAAGGGGTATTGCAGGAATGATAAATAAATAATGAAACCAGATGTATAATATCTTGAGAGATTGCTGCGCGTAGGTACCCCTTGATGCAACCTCCCCGCGCGTGTGGTATACGCGTACCCTCGGGGAGGTTGCATCAATTTGGGAAACACTGGTATAAATTGTAAGGAACAGTCAAAATGTCTATTCGGAAACATCCAATATACAATCAAAGTGTTTCGGTTTTTGCCGTCTTAGAACATGGGTCGCCAAACAGGAACGACTGTTCTGATATGATCACTTAAGATGTTTTAGGATCGTTTTGGAGATCCTTGGAGAGACCAATCTCCTGCAGTGGGTGTCGTGCTTCTGATATGATGATGCAGATGTTACTTTTGCGGTCGAAAAGGTTGTCTTGAAACATTTGTCACTGGACTATATCACAAATTGAATACATCTTTCTTAACATGTTTGATAAAAAAAATAAGATCAGCTATTCAATAGATCAATTATTCTTCCGGCTTACAGAGCGGAACTAAACAGGCAGTGTGTAGCGTGGACAATGCGAGCTCGGCGACACAACATCATTATCAAACAGACCTTGGAAACTACCATCAGGACAAGTAGATACTACGGTAGCCATACATGGTCTTTATGAATGAAGAGTAATTAATTAGCTCCTATTCAGACGGTTTTGAGATAACTATTAATCATACTAATCCTATTTATAAGTATTCCTTGAATGTTTAGACTCTAAAGTCTAAACATCTAAATGTTTGGATGTTTGTTACTCAATCACGCGAAAACGGCTGAACAGATTTGGATGATTGGCACTCATATAGTTTAAAATATAGCCTGGATTAAAATATATATTATGCTCCAGATCGTACAAGACCCAGATTGTACCAGATCTGGATCTTACTCTTGTTCTCTGGATTATTCTACTGTGAAGCTGCCGGCTGGTCTCGTCTCGAAGGCGGCGCAGGACATCGTGGCCAGATTACAGAAGACCACACGCCCCTTCTTCTTTCTCTAGCTCAGACTGCCCGAGATCCAAGTTCTAGACTTACTTTCCATTTCTGTGATGCTGCCATTCTGGTGGTCACCATCGTCGTCGCCCGCGGTCGTCTCGATCACGGCGCAGCACCCCGTCGAAGGATTGCCGTGTACGCAGAATATAACACGCCGCCCCTTCGCCGGGCTCTCTGTGCCGTATGTCGCCTTGCCATCCTTGAAACTGAAACAAAAGACGAAAGAAGTGTTAACCCTAGCTGGGTTATTTTCGTTCGTTGTCGCGGGACTCGCAGCTCACGGGCAGGCAAATATAGTAGATTAGGCTACTATATATTAAAAATATTATAGTAGCCTAATCTACTATATTTTAGCAATATCTACAGCGGAAACTTTTTGGACAAGTTATTATTTCTATGATATCCATTCCATTTCGGCTTATACACGGTTAATTTTTAAGTAAGTATATCTAAAAATGAAAAGGGGATTTCAGACCACGTAAATGAACTACTTTTACTATGGGCACAGAATACATAATCTATGGGCACAGAAAAAAAAACTGTTCCATACATTAAAGTCGAGTCGATGTTGTACTTTTCTATTTACGTGGTCTGAAATCCCCTTTTCATTTTTAGATATACTTAAAAATTAACGGTGTAAGTATACCGCGTTCAGAAGCCTCAAAATAAAAAACCCTTCGACTTAAGGTGTCGTAAGTCAATTGTAAAAAAATGATTCTAATTAATAAATATAGGATATTATATTTTTATATAGATACTGTTTATGTGACACCCTAATAGAAATCTACTTTATTTTTCTTGAAAATTTTCGGCAACCCTAGCTAGTGGACTACATTCTTCAACGAATTCTCACGGGAAGCTGAATTCGATACGAATAGTGTATATTTTCTTTGATACGGAGACGAAGTCGCGACTACCTACACCGTTTATAAATATTGTGCATGTCATTGATAGTTTACTTATGTTCTCCAAGTTGAACATGACGTTTATTTTATTTTATTTTATTTATTTATTTCTTAACACCAACAAGATTGAAACCAACACAAAATGATAAAAAGATCTTACATGGAATACCTATAGATATTAAGCTAAGTACAATCTTAATTAAACGTTAACATGAAATTGAACGTATTTGTGGAATAATTATGAAAATGCACAGGCTGAAGTATTAAAGACCCATTATCTAGAGTCTAGTCCTGCTGACACTCAATCTAGACCGTGCGAAACTGACAAAAATTTACTGTGTAACGTGTTCACGATCTGTGTCAATCTATGTCAATCTGGTGTGATCAGATCGTGCTGGGTTGACAGTTTATGGCAGTCGACTTTTTTTAGAGGTAGGTATGTAATATAGTATTTTTTCAAAACATTGAAAAAAATATTACGTATGTAGGTACTCGTCTTTCGGAAATTTATGAAAAAATATATTTATTATATCTGCCCGGCCGGGATCGAACCCGGGACGGACCTCTTGCGTGGTAGACCGGCATGTTAACCAAGTGGTGCAGTGCTGCACCACTCAGGTCGTCGTCGGTCGATATCATGCGACATTTGATGGAAAAAAAGTTGGCAAGATCCATCAATCTACCAGGATCTACAGTGATAGATCTACTGCGATCAGATTTTCATCAAATCACAATGGATTGACCGTCTAACGTCGCAACCAACCTCATCAAATTCCATCAATCTGCTGCGATCAGAATCAGATCAGCCGGTCTTGATCTGATTGACAGTCTGGATTGACTGTGTAATGGCTACCTTACATTCCAACAATAGGTAGCTGTAGCTCTCATACAACAACCAAGCAATTTGCGAATGATTTCATTAAGGTTTTATAGCAAAATACATAATGCACTTGTCGCATGTCGGTTGATTACAATGGTTTAAGCATGTGCCAGACGGATTTAATCACGCCCCCCAACCAAGGTCACCTTGGTGGAAGCTTGATTGGGGCGTGGTTTCATCCACGGATTGTGTTGCGGCTACACGAGTTTACATCCAAGCACCAACACGCTCCCATTCCACAGTAATGATTTTCATCAGTATTGTAACTCGGCCCTGACCTTAAAATAATTACCTTAAAAAAAGCTAAATACATATTAATGGAAGAAACAGATTAGTTAAAATCCTTAGTAGGTAGTATTAGTCAAAGAGCACTATCTTGCTTTTTAAGTTATTATTTTCCTGGTCTTACAACTGGATTTAACTTTAATAATTTTCTCTTCGCATTGTAGGTATTATTTAGTTTATGTAGGATTATTATATGTTGGTATGTATATAGTATATTAGTTACATTTTATCATATATTTATGAAGGTATTCGAGTTTAGTAGGATTATTATTATTACTTTAATGAATTTGCACACGTCCAACTACCGCATCATATTTATCTGAATTCCTGTCCATCCCAAGGTTGCCTGGAAAAAATCGCTTCTTAGTGATAAGGCCGCCATTTGTATGTCTCCTTTATGTTTGTATTGTTACTTGTTTGTTCTGTGTGTATACAATAAAGAGTATATAAATAAATATAAATAAATAAATATCTTTCGTTCGTCGTTTCGTTTGTGTACCGAGTGCAGACTGCAGACCGAACTCGAGGCGCTTAGGTAGGTATTTGATCGAAGTATGGCCACAGAATACATAATAGGTAGCACAAGTATAGCTCGCTTTTCAACTATTTGTATGAAGTTGGAATACTGATAGATATCATTACTGTGATTCGGATGTAACTTGCGCCCTTCCTCCAAGGACGTTGAAGGTCATTTGGATTGGATGGAGAAATTTGGATTACATCTACCGTCTAGATGGATCAATCAAGCAAGGTCACCTCTGTTGGGAGGCGTGATTAAATCCGTCTGGCACATGCTTTATCGATGTCTGGAACTTAAAACTTATTTAGGAATCAGAAAACATAAACGGAGATCACCATCGCATCGGTCGAAGATTGTAAAAGTAAAGCGATTTTTTTTTACAAATGTAAGTGAAAGTGAAAGTGAAATAAGCTTGAAAGTGAAATAAGGTTTATTCAAATAAACTTAATTATTAAGTACTTTTGAATCGTCTATATTTTCCTACCACCCGTTCCAGACTTTTTAAGCTGACAAGAACAAGCGCAAAAAATTTATCAGCTATAATAAGCAGGCAATAAATAGGTAGGTAGGTAGTTGTTCAAGGCACTGTGTTTTGAACTTGGAGATTGAAGGGAAAATTGCCTGTGCGGCCAAACAAAGAATCCTTAAATTGAAAAAAGTTGTCAGATTTGACAGAAACTCTATGAAACTGACAGCTTCCTTAAAGTTAAGGAGACCTTAAGTTTCAATTTTAGATAAGAAGCCTTTGAGTTCGGTCGGTGACGTTCAGCCGGCAAAGGTACCGTATTGATACTTACGCGTATTTCTGTAATCTGCAACTGATAAAGCTACCTATTCAAATAAAAAAAAAATCCTGTACGATGTGTGTGAACTAGTAGTTACGGAGATAAGTGAGTATTATTTTTTGGAAATTTTAATCGAATGTGCACTTTCAAGGAAAGGCAATTTTAGCAACACGAATAACTTACATAAAATAAAAATAGAAAAATCGTAGTTTTGCCTAAATACCTATCTACTTTCATAACGTAGGTACCTAGGTACCTACCTACTTTTCTCGAGGAACGTCACATAATGATTAGCTAACTCGTCACATAAAATTAATAAGCATAAGTAATTCGATATCGATTTACCGGTATTATTCCAGTACCTACCTAGTTTTATCCGTTTTAACCGCCTCTGTGGTCTAGTGGGGGGGTAAATAAAACGCGGGGTTCCCGGGTTCGATTCACAGAATGCACAAAATTAAATAATAGTAATTAATAGTACAATACTAGCAGCATGCCTTGGCAACAAAAGACGACATGTATTTCTATGTTTCCATGACACAAAAACAACTTTGAACTAATTAGTTATTTACTTACCAGAAACAATTGAAGGTAACGTTTATGAACAAATTAAGCCCACTTATCTTGTCAATGTTATCGTTATCAGCAACGTAACACTCTATTGAAATACAGAATTATTTTATAATTTTCCTCCAATAAATAAAAATCAAATCAAATCAATTCAAGAGCTCGATGGCGCAGTGGTTTAGCGCCTGCCTGGCCGCCTGGTCCAGCGATTGCGAAGGTTAAGCAACTTTCGCACGGGTCAGTCATGGGATGAGTGACCAAAATTTATTATGTCGAGCTTCTCCGTTCTACGGAAGGCACGTTAAGCCGTTGGTCCCGGGTGCATTTGCAGTCGTTAACACCCACCAATCTGCATTGGGCCCGCGTGGTGGGTTATGTATGTCCCATCCACCTTATCGCCACCCATAAGGAAGGCCTGTGCCCCACTAGTGGGGACATTATAATTGCTGATGGTCAAATAAAAATCAAAATAGTAGTGTATCACTTCACTACGAGTAACTCTTGTACATGTACAAAGTGGGTTAGGTACTTTGACCAGGGACTTTTGCGCGCGGTTATCTATCGTCAATTATTGATTTCTTTAGACCGGCCACACACAGACGGAATCACGTTACGGAATTCCGTTCATACGTGATTCCGAACGCAGCTTATCCATACAAATCTATGGACTACCACACACTAACGGGATTTTTCCGTACGGAATCTTCATACATTATCGAAATTCCGTTCGGAATTCCGTTACGTGATTCCGTCTGTGTGTGGCCGGCCTTAGGAAACATAAGGTCAAATATGTAAAAAAAACTTTTCTTTTCATACAAATCAAAGCGATCACGTGATCAGTTTAGTAAGGGATGACCCTAATTTTTTGGCGTATGTCGACACATGTTTCATGGAGAGAGTTGTTCAGTTTCATGGACTGAACACATCCATAAAATTGGGAAAAGGTTTAAACTTCCCGCCATATCTATACTACTTCCGCGTTGCATTTTATTAGATAACTACTACAATTATAATAGACTAATATCCAAACTACTTGAATTTATTATCTTGCATTTTGAATTTAAGGGTGCTGTTGACCGCTGTAATGTCAATTATTAAATTTTAAATTGTTTTCCAGTTTGGATCAAAGTTATCTTCTAGGGTCAAAGTAACCCGACTTTACCCGACTATAAAGTTATATTTACACTGTCGAATTCGAACATAAGTAAGTAAATAGTTATCTAATAGAAATATTATTTTGTTCTGTCATATAGCGCAATATATTGCATAGACTTAAATATTAGTATAAAATGTTTACTTATATCTAGCTTAGTTACCGCAGTGGATTTTTATGATAGCTTTTATGATAGCAAGAACAATTCGTTTGACAAAAACAACATTTGGCCACTTGTGTTAATAATAAAATAATATAATAAACTTACTTCATTGTAAATTTAATTTATGAGCAATGAATGTTCAAAACAATTATTTCTCAAAAATCTCAATTCGAACTGTTGATTACTAAATGATTGTCATGCAACTTACTTTAGGTTACGTTATATTTACTATAATATTAAAAATTATTTTTGATGTTATATAATAAAAGGTGATTTGCTAAATTAAATGCTTATTACAGCAAATTATGACTGGTTTTGATAACATTATTAGGCAGCTACCTACCTACTTTAAAACTGATTTATTTTTAATTCAAATTGAATTGCATCTTTAGTTATAGGTTTTTCGACCTATGTTCCTTGGAGAATGTTGTTTAGTTTTAGCAACACTATCACCTGTTTCAGTATCATCACATCATTTGGGACCACCTTATACTTATAGGAAGGTTAGGTTTCGTAATAAAGACGAGGAAAGTCTCTTAAATTATTATTTAAAGCCGTGAGTGTCAAGAATTGTTATCATAAATGTTCTGAGGCGAGTGAAGTTTGAGTGAATGAAAACAAAATTTGTAACGATGAAACTACTGAATTAAACCGTAAAAAATAAAAAAAAACAAATATACAGACGAACATAGAACCTCCTCCTTTTTTGGAAGTCGGTTAAAAAATCAAAATCATTATCTGTGATACTAAGTGACCGACCACCGACCGGCGCGGCACCGGGTGTTCCGGTCCCACCTTGCTGCTTGCTTATCGGTGACTTGTCGTTATCGCTACCGATAGTGGACACGGACGATTGTTAAAACTTGATGTACGGATATTGCACTACACCTACAAAGTTTATTGACCCAACTTTTGACCTTGTCGAAGGCTTTGATAATCATATATCACGTACCTATCAATAGTATGAACTTCTTCGCATACTCGTTCATCAAACAACGCCAGCACCAGGGATTGAAATATCGTTAAAAAAAATAACGATACAAAAAAAATAACGTTAAAAATACCGTTAAAACATTTTATCGGTAAATTTACCGGTAAAAATAACGTTAAAATTATTGTACTGATAAAATTACGGTACAATAGTACCGATAAATTATCGGTAAAAAAGTAACGTTATTAATTGGAATAACGTTAATTTTAAAGTAACGCTAACAAAAAGTAAGAAATAACGTTATTTTCAATATAACGTTACATTCTAAAGTAACGTTATTTGTTAAAAGTAACGGTAAAAAAGGTACGAAATAACGTTACATATTCACTTCTCAAGCTTACGCGCTCACTAGACATGAAATAAAACACTTTTAAAGGATACTAGCGCGGTTTTATTGAAAGTAATTTGGTATAATTACCAACTAATACAAAAATAAAAAATCAAACCAAATACCTGTAGTATTAATAATAAAAGATTTAAATGGGAGATCACTTGTTTATTTTACGATGCAAACATTACACTTTAATAGTCGTAGCCGCCACCATACAAAGACCAGCTAGAGCGGTAGGGTTGCCAGATGTCAGAGCATAGACTAACTATATTACATCTATCCCTTTTACATTTTTTTTTTTTTTTTTTTTTTTTTAATTTAACATAAATACTATTTTAAACTAACAAAATTTTTGCTTTTGCAACTGCACATCCTTAAGTTCCAGACGGACAGAGAGAAACTAACAAGGTCGAACATGATAAGAGGTTCTTGTGTATCTAACACCATTACTGGCAATAATGTCATATGACCTTAAACCATTCTTATTAGCTATAGTACCAGATAACCACTTATTGATACTAGGATCTTTAAGAAACAATATATTTTGCCCAACAAAAAAGCCATCCTTAACTCTTTTATTTAAATTATAATGCTTTAAATTTCTATTTTGCCCCTTTTCAAATTCTAAATTAACATTTTCATTTAGCTTTGGCTTTAAATAATTATAACAAACAGGTAATTTAGTTCTTAAATTTCTGTTCATTGCTAATTGTGCTGGTGAAAATTTTGTACCACACACTGGTGCAGTTCTATAATGTAACAGAGCTATCCTGAAATCAGTCTTATCTTCATAACATTTTTTTAACATTTTCTTAGCTATCTGGACTGCCCTCTCAGCCATTCCATTTGATTGGGGATATCTAGGACTGGAAAATGTAAACTTAAATGCCCATTCTGAAGCAAAGTCCTTACATTCCTTAGAATCAAATGGAATGTGATCAGACACAATTTCATTTGGAGTACCAAAATAACAAAAAATACCAATTAATACATTATTAATACTTTTTGCACTCTTACTAGTAAGCAACTGTACATCAAGCCATTTTGAGAAATAATCATATATTACTAAATAACTTTTGCTTTTAAAATCCATGATATCAATTCCTAGTTTTGAAAATGGCAATTCTGGAATGTCATGGGACAATAGTGGTTCTTTAACATTTTTATTTTGATACATTTGACAAACAAAGCATTTTCTTACAAACTGTTCAATGTGTACATCAATTTTAGGCCAGTAATACATGCCTCGTGCAAAACTTTTCATTTTGCTTATGCCGAGATGTCCCTCATGTAACATTTTCAAAATTTCCATCCTCATACTTTTAGGTATTATTAGTTTATCACGAAAGAATAACAAATTTTCATCAATTGAAATATCAGATCTTAATTTATCATAATAACGTACCTCTACATGAATATGTTTTACATTATTAGGCCAACCATTTTTGGTATAATCCATTAATTCTTTAAGTTCTGAATCATTGTTAGTTTCCAATATTAATTTTTGTTTGGTTGCCTCTGTACACTGAAGGTATTTTGCCAGACCAACACAGTGGATTACTTCATACATGTAAGATTCATCAACATCATCACATTTTAGAAAGGATCGAGACAACAAGTCTGCTATGAACATCAATTTTCCTTTTAGATATTTAAAGGTCAAGTCATACTTTAACAATTTTAATTTTAATCTTTGTAATCGTGGAGACGGAACATCATGAATAGATTTTTTCAACAGAGATTCTAAAGGTTTATGATCATTTAATATTGTACATTTTTGTCCATAAATGTAATAATGAAATTTTCTAGTTGACCAAACAACACTCAAAAGTTCTTTTTCTATTTGTGAAAAATTTTGTTCACTACTAGTGAGACTTCTAGATGCAAAACAAACTGGCTTATCATTCTGTAACAAACAGCAACCTAAACCATCTTTGGAGGCATCACATTGAATTACAATAGGTAAATTAGGGTTAAAATTCTGTAAAACAGGTGCTTCACTTATTTTATTTTTTATGTTTTTAAAAGCTGTGTCATGCACATTAGTCCATAACCAGTCAACATTCTTTTTCAATAAGATTTGAAGAGGTGATGCAATATTAGCAAGATTAGGCACAAATTGTCTTAGGTAATTCACCATTCCAAGAAATATTTGAAGTTCTTTTTTATCTTTCGGGCAATTAATATTTAATATAGCTTCTACTCTGTTAGGATCAATTTTCATACCTGCTTCGGAAAAAATGTGTCCAAAATATTTTACTTCTCTTAACTTATATTGAAACTTATTTTTATTAAAGCGAACATTGCATAATTTTGCTCTTTCAAAAACTTTATTTAATATTGCATCATGCTCAGATTCTGTTTCAGCACATATAAGCAAATCATCACAATAGATTATTACTCCAGGTATATCACCAAAAGCATTTTCATTATATTTCTGGAAAATTTCTGGGGCCACAGATAAACCAAAGGGAAGTCTATTAAATTTGTAGCAACCAAATGGACTATTAAATGTACACAGTTCACTAGAATTACTATCCAGTTTAATATTATAGAATCCTTCAGATAAGTCTAGTACGGAGAAAAATTTCTTATTTGATATTTTAGGTAAAATTTCCTCCAACGTAGGGATCAGATGGTATTCTCTAAGCAAGACATTATTAAGATCTTTTGGATCGAGACAGATTCTTAATGATCCATCTTTTTTTTCAATAACTACTAGATTACTTACAAAGCTCTTAGGATGTTCGACCTTGGAGATAATTTGTCTGTCCTCCAGTGTTTTTAATTTTTCTTGCAACCGAGTCAAAAGTGCATTAGGGACTCGCCTCGGTGGTCTCACAACTGGCTCTACTCCTGTCTGGATGTGCAGTTCCAACGGCTTCTTAAATTGACCGACACCCTGAAATAGTTCACAATACTTTTCTATTAAGCTGTTTTTACTAGCATTTACATTACATTTTATTACATTAACGTTATTATTATTATTAATATTCAAAAGTTTAAGTTCTATCAAAGTGGGTAAACCCAATATTGGTCGAACATTTTTATCAACAATTATAAATTCAGTCTTAATGGCCTCATTATTTTTCAAAATAGTTAAAATTCTTTTGCCGACAGGCTTAATGTGTGATCCCCCAAAAACTTCTAATATTATTTTTGTCTCAGACCACTCAGGATTTTCATCATCGACAATATTTTTAAGATCTTTTAAAGACAAAACATTAATCTGTGCCCCCGAGTCACACTTAAAAGTTACATATTTTGACTGAATATTTATTACTTCAGTCCATTCTCTATTATTATTTTCAATGGAGTTACAAACCCGTACGAGTCATAAGTCCTCTGGATTATCTATTTCATCTTTAGATTCGATGTAATGTACAGAATTCTTAGATTTACAACCTACAGCAAAATGATTCATTTTATTACACAAAGAACATGTTTTGCCAAAGGCAGGGCAATTTCTAGGTCCATGACGTTTGTTACATTTTTTACACAGGTATGTACTATTACTTGATGTTTTGTACTTAGCTTTTGACTGTTGTTGGTCAGCGTTGTAGGGAAATGATTTCCTATGCTGGATGCCGATACCATCTACTTCTGCAACTGGTAGACCTTGACCTGTGATGACTTTCACTTGTTTCTTAGCCAGTTCCGAGATTCTGCACGTTTCCACAGCTTCTTGTAATGTCAGGTTTTTCTTCATCAAGAGTTTCTGTTGAATTTGGACGTCTCTTATGCCATATGTTATTTTGTCTCTTAGCATTCTGTCTTCAAACGCACCAAAGTTACAATTTAGTGCAATTTTTCTTAAGTCTGTGTAAAATGCATCAAAATTTTCTCCCTCTTCTTGAATTCTCTTGTTAAAGTGAAACGTATTTATGATCTCATTAGTTTTAGGTTTAAAATGCTCTTCAAAAATCTTTATTACATCATCAAGTTTTTCAGTATCAACCGTGCCTTTCAAGGTGTTTTCGTAAAGTTCTTGAGCAGATTGTCCAATACAGTTCAGAAAAATGGCAGCTTTTCTAGACTCTGTTACCTTATTAAGCCCAGCAGCAGACAGGAAAATTTTAAAGCTGTTGAGGAATCGCTTCCATTGTGGATATAAATCATCCAAATTGTCGAGGTTCAGCGGTGCCGGCATGCGGTATTCCACGCCAGACATTGTTTCTTCTTCGCAACTTTCGTGATCGTGAGATTCGTGAGTTTCTTCGGTGAGAACCATTAAATTTTATTATCTGCAGGTTCTTCAGTTCGGCTGCGCCATGTAGTATTAATAATAAAAGATTTAAATGGGAGATCACTTGTTTATTTTACGATGCAAACATTACACTTTAATAGTCGTAGCCGCCACCATACAAAGACCAGCTAGAGCGGTAGGGTTGCCAGATGTCAGAGCATAGACTAACTATATTACAATACCAACTAATGTTGGTATTTGGTTTGATTTTTGATTTTCCCGACGTTTCGGCACCTTTGCAGCTGCCGTGGTCACGGGGGACTGAAGCTACTTGTGAGCCTACCCTCAGCGAGGAATTTTTTAAGACGTCCTCCGTTTTTTTGTTGAGGGTAGGCTCACAAGTAGCTTCAGTCCCCGTGGTCACGGGGGACTGAAGCGTACAGCGAGGAAAAAAACGGAGCACGTCTTAAAAAATTCCTCGCTGAGGGTAGGCTCACAAGTAGCTTCAGTCCCCCGTGACCACGGCAGCTGCAAAGGTGCCTAAACGTCGGCAAAATAAAAAATCAAACCACATACCAACTAATTACCAAAGTACTTTCAATAAAACCGCGCTAGTATCCGTTAAAAGTGTGTTATTTCAATAACGTTACATTTAAAAATAACGTTATCAATCCCCAGCGCAGAACAGGGTGTCTGGTGTGGTGTTTGGTTTTATAGGAAGAAGTGAACATTCCCTGTCAAGTAAAAGATAATGTAGTTATGTATATTTTTTTTGTATATATGTCACTTTTATTATTAATTACTTACTTCCGTTTTCTACCTAATATCTACTCTTGTTTACCAGGGTCTAGTCTAATGTTGATAATAACGTCAATGTCACATTCAAGTATATAAACAATACAGCTACCAACGAAAATTAGTAACGGCTAGGTACCAGCACCAGTCACAAAACACATATTGTAGGATTTTAAGTTAGGGTTGTCACTGGTTACACAAGAAAAGTGATTTGTGATAGGCATATCAAATAGGACAAAAACAAATCATATGAAAAATTTACTTCTAGTAGGTACCTACCTACCTACCTATTTTTACAAATTGGAATGAGATGCATGTTATGAGATCTTAAATGTCGAGTGTTATGGTGTAAAATATAAGACAATGCTGATTTGCATAATATGTTATGGTCGTCCGTCACGTTAACATGTTTTTTGTAAAATAATAATATAAGACTTTCAGTTGGAAATCGGCTGAGGAATTCACATTTATAAATAGGTTTCTAGTTGACCATAATGATAACATTTCTTAAACTTTTTTTTTCTAAAATTATTATTAAAATCTAAACTTGTGGAGGACACTTTGAGTCAAAGCATCGCACCTTTAACCAACAAAGTTAACCCTATAGTATAGGGGACAACTTTGGCCTATACTGAGAACAAGTTTAAAGCGATGATATGAACTAGTATTACATAAATATTAATGTTATTAGAATCATACTTTAAACTTTTTCAGGCAGTTTATCCATTAGGGGAAGTTTAAACTTTTTTAGTTTGGTCCAAA
Source organism: Agriphila straminella (assembly GCA_950108535.1). Taxonomy (NCBI): domain Eukaryota; kingdom Metazoa; phylum Arthropoda; class Insecta; order Lepidoptera; family Crambidae; genus Agriphila; species Agriphila straminella. The sequence continues at coordinate 1,638,681 of OX467306.1, read as the reverse complement.
GTTGTCCCCTAGGGTAAATTTTGTAGTGTAGGTAGTATACGGTATAGTTGCATGTATCTTTCTAATTCTAATGGGTAAGTCTAAACTTGTGGAGGACACTTTGAGTCAAAGCATCGCACCTTTACCCAACAAAGTTAACCCTATAGTATAGGGGACAACTTTGGCCTATACTGAGAACAAGTTTAAAGCGATGATATGAATTAGTATTACATAAATATTAATGTTATTAGAATCATACTTTAAACTTTTTCAGGCAGTTTATCCATTAGGGGAAGTTTAAACTTTTTTAGTTTGGTCCAAAGTTGTCCCCTAGGGTAAATTTTGTAGTGTAGGTAGTATACGGTATAGTTGCATGTATCTTTCTAATTCTAATGGGTAAGTATGTCAATGACTAAATAAAATAAAATAATCAAATGATTAAAAAGAACATCCACAAATCAATGACGTTTTAGGAATTAGGTAAACGCTATTTTTAGGCGACTAGCGTTAGATTTGCTTACCAAATATAAGGGAAATGGATGTATAACATAGAGTCATAGACTATCGAAGGTTTGTCTAGGTTGGTTATTATAAATAGATACATCAACGAATTATCACCTTCACCATATAATGTATTTTGTGCCTTCACCAAAACAAATGCGATAGGTTGGCTTATTGCAAACCACGAGTAACATAGGCACTTAGGCACCTTGACTCGATAGTGAAAAGAATCAAAATTACTTTTACTTATAAAAGCCAGAAGGCACTTTAGCAGATGACAACCAGCTATACAAACAATCCGACCCGAGACAACAAGAAGAAAGATCATTTTCCTTCATAACCCGTACTGGAACTTCCAGCATGGAAACAGACATGGATCATGTAGAAAGAAAACGATCTTTGGAACCGAAACCGGGACATCAGTCACAGTGATGACGTCGCAAGACTGGATGATAGACATCATGGATCATGTAGAAAGAAAACGATCTTTGGAACCGAAACCGGGACATCAGTCACAGTGATGACGTCGCAAGACTGGATGATAGACATATAAACATACCTAGAGGTTATCAATATAGACTTTCATTTTCGCATCTTATCAATTAAATTAACTGCTGAGAAGGTGAAACAGATCTAGGTTTGATACTACTACAAAAACGTATGCGAATCCTTTTCTTCTGTAGCAATACATAGAATCGATATTCCGACGTAAGTAAAAGATTTTTTGAATGTCATTTATTATTCTGAAACCTTCTGCGCGATAGGTACTCGTGTTGATAATTATTGATAAATATAACAGAACTACTGCACATATATTTAGTAATCATTTACCTACTTATCACTAGGTAATTAAAGTACGTACTTGAAAAACTCTTTCACATTCACATGATGTAAAAAGGTTTTTCAAGAAATGTGCACACACTTCTCGTAATAAGCAATTACCTAGTAGGTATAAGATGAAAAACATTGATGATTTCGGGATACAAAACTGAAAAAGGATTATTATTTCTTTTCCAGAATACATTGTACAACATTTTGAACATTTTCAAACATTATTTAGTTAGCCCTTTTTTGTCCACAATCAATTGCAGTACCTAGACCTACTATATAGGTAGTATTGCTATATATTAGTGGTATTGCACACATACTAAAAATACGCAATACGCAAACACGAGAATGAAATCGTAGGTACCTACGTTGCAGTGGCGTATTGGGTTGGGGCTGCCATGAATGGAATGCTAATAGTACGATAAAGAGGTAACTGATAAGCAAAATGGTGGGAAAGATTAAGTAAGCTACATACACATACACCACAGTTTGACATCACCCTACTTGATATACCTACCTACATAGCTAAACGTTGACAGAGAAGTTAGCGTAAAGTTTACAAAGAGAAGCCTTATACAGTTAATTTAGAAGCCTTATCTCTCTTAACAACATGAGAACCATAATCACCAATCCTGTAATTATTACACATTTCTTCAAGAACATTAATTACAATTTGAAACTGCGAACTTGTATTAGTTAGATGCCTCAAAGTAATTCTCGAATGATCGCGATCGCGATCCTTAACCCTGAAAATAATCTGCTCCAAAATTTTCCAGAGCATGAAAAAATACACAAAAACTTACAGCAGCAGCGGTTTCTTGTCTTCACTCATTTTCGTCTCGTCCAACTAAATTTTTTGCAGCACTTAAACAGTCTACCTACAAACGTCACAGATCACAGCCCATGCACAAACCAAAAAATCCCTTGAGTGAGGTGAATTCTTATAACCTCTACAATACTTTGAGGGGTCTCCTTTTGACTTCACAACAAGTGCTGAGAACGTCGGTAACACAATATGTCAACGTAGATACTAATTCGAAACGTGTATCGAAATGTTATCAGTTATCACGCTTCCAATACCCTGCCGCTCCTTAGACATAATATAAATTAGATAGCGCGTACAAATACTACCGGGCGATAAGTCACCGATCGCCGCATAATCGCCACTCACTCACAATTCACAATATGCACTGACCCCGCAATCATTGTCCCGCATCATGTTACTTCGACAATTTGCTTACTAATTACTAGCATCATAATAAAATTGTATTAAAAACAAGACTATCAAATTGCGCGCTCATTATGTGATTACCTACTTAGGTTAATTTAAAACTCAAATATGTCATAATAACTTTTGCCGGTAAATGCAGACTGTACCGTGCACAAATATTTTGTGAAGATATGTTTTGAGCTAGTTATTGCCTCAAAGTTTCCTGAAGACGTTCAGGAGCCCAATCGCGGTAATTCTGAACGATAAAACTAAAAACGTTGTCATTTAGGTTATATGTATTATTTAAAGCTGTATGTTTCCCAAAGTAATAAAATAAAATAAAATATTTACCCAAAAATCTTTGGTTTAGTTTCATAATTTTGTCCCAGATTGTAATCCTAGACTCCTTAAGCAGAGTATTCAACAATTTTAACAAAACTAAAGCGAGTATTTTTCTGTAAACGAAACTGAAACGGTAACGATTTAGCTTTGGTTTTATCGTTGAAAATTAGCGCGTTTAGGCCCCAGGTTACTTAGATATCGTTTACATTACAAACAGTGTTAATATTTAAAACTCTTTACAACGCACTGTGAAAAACCTCAAGATTTTACACGTGCGCTATCATGAATATTAATCCTATATTATTATATTAAGGGCCCTATGACATTTTTTTGTCGAAACTTCAATTTTGACGGATTTTAGCGATACAACCCAGAGAAACCTTTGGGTCTACTAAATACATTTGTATGTGTCCGCGACAAAAAGTAATATGATGATTCACTGGAAAGTTATAAGCTTAGATATGAAAATGCATGTTGGTGAACGATTTCTCAAAGTCAACTTTGAACATACACAGAAAGACAAACAAGTAAAAACAACAAATAAAAGTATGAAATTGGATTTTCTTATGAAGTAAAGATTATTCTGGTATAAAATTTACGTAATAATATTAATGTATCTAGGAGAAATTCACAGTTAATTCTGAGCGTTTTTTGTAGTTTTAGCGCCACCGCTCACGGGCGCTTAATCGCCGAGCGATTTTTTGTAGCCCAGAATAGAACATATGGAGTTCAATACGTAAACGCCCACGAGCTACAAAAAGTAGTTCACACATAGCTCGGCGACTAATCGCCCACGAAATGACACTGACAAGAGTGACAAGCGGCTTTAACCCTAAAAGACACCACAATTTTTTTCGCTGGCTGACATAATTATTTTTGTAATGGTAGAGTTTGCAATAAAAAGTAAGAGAATTATTATTACATGATATGCTTACCAATTTATATAGTTTTTAATCCTGTTCCAAAAAAGGTAGGAACACACTACGAACCTAAGGTCGGTTATAGGCAATTATTGTTCTGGGATTATCATAAGTTTATAATTTACCTATATTATTATGGAAAACTTAACGTAAACGTAACAAAAGAAACATCAAGTTAGCTAAAGAATTTGACTAGTCGCTAATAAAATCGTATTGAAAGCACTGTCGGATTGTCTAAGAACAAACATCTAGTAAATTTTATTTATTTATAAATAATGAAAATCAAAGAAGTCGCCGTTTAAATATGTTTTCCATAACAATGCCTACCTACCTACTTCTGTTTTGCGTAAAAGAATCGCAAGATTCAGTTTTTTAAGTAAGATGATTTTGGGCATGGAATAGGGGATAATACTGAGGAAGTAATGGCGCCACATGCGACTGTCCTAAATTCGTTAAATTTGATGTTTCAGATGTAAAATGTAATTTCTGACGTATTTTAGCCAATCAAAACCATTTTTGTTTACCACAGAGTACAATGGCGCCATCTGCGAAAAGTTTTACGTATTATTTCCTATTGCGAGTTTTTACACAAAAAAAGAAAAACCATAAGCATTCTATGGGTTCTTTATAAGGGTTCCGTAGCAAAATGGTAAAAAGGAACCCTTATGGTGTGACTCAGTCTGTCTGTCTGTCTGTCACAGTTGGATATCTCGATAACTATCTATTAATGGTATCAACTTGAAATTTGGAATAGTTTAAGATGACGTTTGCCCAAATATTTTGCAAATAAGGATGTTTTTTTTACAGCAGGAATTGAAAAGGGCTCTTAAAAATTTGAAGTGAGGCTACTAGTAGGGCATGTGGGTATCATAACATAATGAAAGAGTGTTGTTAGCACATTTTCAAACATTTCTCTTTTTTTAGGCCGCATAGTGTTCGACTTATAATGAAAAATGTAAAAACATACCGTTCCTTCCTTATTGTATAGAACTTATAGTAAAAAAGATAAATCTAAAATAATTATATGTGATAGTAGTTTATGTAAAGATTACAGGAAAAATAAAACGTAATCTCAATATAGCACACTTTTTTACACGACGTCATCGTACGCGAATACAAACATGGCAATTTACAATGTTGGTAATGAAGAATGATGATGAAAGGATGAAGAAGAATTTGGGAGTAGCCCCGCTACTCTTCACGTAGCGGGGGCCCACATCGCGGTGCTCGCGGCGGTCATCACTTCAGGCGCAATGGCGGGATGTATGTACGATGGTCGATAATGGATGGTAAAGTCGCTCATCTTATTAAAATCACTGCCTCCCGGGCGACGACGACGCGATTGGCGCTGTCAAATAAAACATAGATAAATTTTGTATTGGAAATTTGTACAACGCCATCTATCGCCGATAAGCGAAATGAAATTTTCCATAGAGAATTGTCTATCGAGTAATTTTACGTGCGTTTTTTTTCTCGATAGCTGTTCGTGCTAAGGGTACTGAAGACATTTGAATCGTATACATTGTTTGCTTCATTTGTGAAAAGTATATAATTACTGACATAAATAAATCATAAACTTTATTTTATAGAGCTTAGCAATAATAAAAGTGATTGTTCTATAATATTATTACCGGGTGCCTTTTAGGGTTAACCTACGTCAGCGACTAAAAAGCGCCGTGATTGTCGCCGCGATTATCGCCGCGTTTATCGCAGCGATATCGCCGCGATTAACGCCGCGCTTATCGCAGCTACAAAATAGCGCCCGTCAGCGGTAAGCCTTATGGTTTTTGATTGGGATTTTTTTTCACATATTCCATACATAATTTCAAAATTCCGAGGCCGCTATGAACTATTCGACTATATAAGAGATAACATTCATTTTTTTCTATTTCATTTGTTTAGAACAGTAGTTCAATCTAGGAGCTCAAAAAAGTGCCTTTGCGGATTTTATGAAAATCTTTCTCTGCAATTTTGGGTTTAATTAAAAAGTTAAGCAAAATTTACAAAAAGCGAGGCCACTACGAACTATGCCAGTAGCTATTCTACACTACTCAATAACTCAAAATTGTTAATCTATTTTTGTTTCTGAGATCAAGAACGCCAAAATTGCCCATTTTACGCTAAAATCACAGTCGAGATGTAATATGGCTCTTAACTTGACGTTGAAGTTGCTATAATAGGTACCTAGTGAAATGCGCTTAATTCCAAATCTTCACTTCTCGTTAAACGGGATTTATTAGAGCCATTAGTAGATATCTTTATGGACTTTCTCATGATGCTAGTAGATCCTGTATATTACCCAAATTTCCAAATATTTGTTTATCGTCTTTTAAATCATTTCTAAATAAATGATCAATTAATCAGATGGCCAGTTTTATAAATTGTTTACAACATTTAAACTAAATTACAACTCTGATAACCTTTTTAATCACGGATTCAATTTGTTACGCTGTTTTTTACAGTTAGTAGGCGTCAAGCGAACATAATGCTAGTTAAAGATCTAGTAACAACGAGATTCGAGAACAATGAAGGTGAAGCATTTCCCAGAAAAAAAATTGTCATAACAAAAAAAGATCTTGATTAAACAATAAACAACATCGCGGGACCAACGAATGTAGTTTAATACTATCAAACTAAAGTAATTTCTAAGTATGATGAGAAATAGGTATGTAGTGAAGTCACAGAATACGTGAAGTGTACAAAAGCAAAGCATGACGGGGAATTGGGGAAATTAGAATAAATAAGATCGAGACCGGAACTCATATCTAGTGTAAATATCAACACACGACTATGTGGAGACAATGATAATGCTGAATGATAACCAATTTTAAAGGGCATATTCTAATGAAAATTAAAATTGCTGAGGATTAGGTTTTGGATTTGATCTGTCCGTATGATAATATCAACAAATTGATCCTGTTTTATGAAGTAACATTTCCAAAAGAGGTATAATGTATACTCTACTCTACCGTACATAGAACTACGCCAGGTTCCAATTCCTCGGAATTGTTGAAAGTGCACAATTGTTGAAACACGGTGCATGTAGCTTGCGCAAGTTGAGGCGCGGGTTACTTGCGCAGGAGTAGGTACAATGCTATGGAGCAGGACCCACTTTACGTGTTTCCACGGAGCATGTAACCTGTGCAAGTGCTCAACTTGCGCGGGCTACTTGCACCGTGTAGAAGCACCCTGAATTACAACGCAACAGTGGATACCCAACCCATACTGCTCTAGGGTGATGCGACGTGAACGTGATACTGCGATATTATAAATTGTTACTGTACTCTTTGCTATTGCTAGTTTTATCTATTCTAAAAATTAAACCCGGCCTTTCCGGCCTTTTCTTTTTCTTAAAGAGGGATTAACTTCACAAGATTCTTTTTCTTTCTCGAATTGGTCGACTAATACTATAGATTATGTAAATGCTAGATGAGTTTAAAACGCCAGATTCTATAATTGCCAGATTTTACAAATTCTACAGTTTACAAATACTATATTCTATAAATGCCAGATTCTACAATTGCCAGATTTTAGTAGATAAGGAGAAATAATATTTTCATCACTTCGAATAAAGACAGGCTCAACGTAAACAGAACATAAATCATAATGGGTGCACCATAATTTGCTTCCCACAAATAACTTAGCGTACGAAGTTCACGTGCCCGCAGATTGTAAAGTAACATAACAATAGCTTGATTTTCACATCACGTGACAAATGCATGACCTTAGGAAATTTGTTAGGCTACTCTACTGCCAGCTGAATAAATAAAGCCGTCTTAAGTGGCTCCTCAACAAACCTTTTAACGAGAAATAATGCGAGGTTGAGGTATACCTAATTATTTATTTGGTATCTTGAAATGTTCACGAATAAGTTAGGGAGAATTGTATGGTTTTTCTTTGAACTCGTATGTTGTTTAAAAATTGTGTCTGCATAAAAATAAAAGGTTTCTTTAAAAACACTGGGTTTTAAACTATCATATCGTTTTGTAAGGGAAAAATAACAAAGGTAAAAATTTACCGTACAGTAAATATACGACGCTCCGTGGCACTCACATGAAGTGTGGCTATGGCCACGTCTTCTACAAGGTGGACTGAAAATCTCCCTAGGTTCACTTGGGATTGGGATCCACAGCCAGGATCCACTTGTAAATCGATGGATACATTTTTTCCTCTTCAATTCACAGGTGGATCCATTGATAATTTCAATTTCTCTTCATTCCTCTAAATGGTATAAACGACTCTGAAGGCCGCTAAAAGGAGATCTTTGGCGGAGGTCTGACCCCCAGTGGGCGTCATAGGCTCATATCGACTTTCTTTTTTTTATTTCCTTGTCAGTATTTTGTAATGTATTTAAAGCCAAGTTGCATATAAGAGAAATGGATAATAAAACCCTGTTCGTCACTGAGATCTGAAGGTATATCACAGACAGCCACTTTACATCTGTTTCGAACTGATTGAGGATTAGCAATCTTATCTAATCATAATCGCATTTGCGAGATTATGTTGCTCGAGAGCCATTACAACTTGTTTGAAAATAATTGCGAGATAAGGGCAATTCAATGTTAATATCCATTAAGAAAACAGTAAATGTTAACTTCTGTATATTGTTAAACCTATCCTTTTAAAAATTCAAGGAAAGGTCTGCTTGTCCATCGGCTTTTCTTCTTTAGAGAATCTGCAATCCAATCCAAGACAGTGATGGACACGACATAGTTAATTATTGCAATTTTATGGACAGGCAAGGCCAACAATTATCACTCTTGTCACAAAGCACTTGATAGTGTATTGACTAAAGTGCACTTTCTTATCACTTCTATCTATGTTAGCCATTCATGTCATAAACCCTTCAACAATAAACAATAATGCTATCTATGTTATTCCTATAAATACTATACATATAGCGATATAATATTATATTATATTAAGTACTTAATAATTAAGTTTATTTGAATAAAGCTTATTTGACTTTGACTTTATTGAAAATAGCGTAGTGGGTAAAGGGGGTTACTTTGACCCTAGTGGGCAACTTTGACCCAAATTGGGAAAAACTTTCTGATTATACTGCACTAATATTAGGTAGTAGGTACAGTCAATTAGTTCAAAAAGATGATGAGCGTTATGGTATGGCCTAGGCCTCCTCTAGAAATGAGTCTTACATCATTGGAAATGTTTGGAACATTTTATGACTAAGTATGAATAAATAAAATGCCTAGTTTACTTTTTTTAAAGTAGGTATAAAGTTAATGACATGAAATAAAATAAGATAATAATAGAATATGAAATAAACCCTGTTAAAATTTACATATTTTTATTTGTACATTTTTCACTGGCGTGTCAGACACCCTCTCTGGTTAACTGGGAGTAAATGCCTTTTAGCATTAAGTCCGCCATTTGCTGTATGTTTTCACAAATAAGCAATAAAGATTAAATAAAATAAATAAAAACTTAAGCCTAATAAATGTTATCATATCACTTTTTTCTTTTTTAGGTAAGGATGATTAAATATTGTTAATTAAAAGTTGATGTTAAAAAGTGCATATTGAATAAAAGTTTAAAGCAAACATTACTTACAGACAAGCTGGACAATAGCCAATTTTTTTTAGATATGAGATTTGAGAGGTAGGCACAGCAGGGAATGATACTTTAATAATGTAGACAAATAATTATATTCTAGTAAACATAATCAATCATAGTCCAATTTTTTTTATGACTATTCTGTTTTCAGTAACCATGAAATAATACCTATTGCGCTTAATGTACAGTCAATAACATGCTTGGCTTCCACGACATGGTCATATTCAATCAACTTTATACTGAAATACGGAGATCGACGGGTCCCAAGAACAACAAGTGGTAGTAACTCGAGAATGTATGGTACGGACAGATTTAAACAGATTCAAATACTTCAATTAAATCTGTACCGCAAAAACTCTGAAGTTGCCACGGCTCACTGTCTATTATTAATTTAATTGCATTGTGGGTAGGTATATTGGACACACAAAAATATTAAGTAAGTAAGTATGAAAAAGATAAGGGTAGGAAACAATAGCGTTTTAAACATGTTTTTATTAATTATTTAAGTTTGAAACTATGTGATAGTACCTACTATTTAAAATGATTTTTTTGTAGGTACCGAAGTAAGTATAAAGTAGGTACTAACTTAATTATATGAAAGATTTATTTCAGTGTACGGCTTAAGTAAATTCATCATAATATTTCTTACTTACTTACAACATATTTCATTGTCACATTATTGTATTATTTTCATGTTGGAACGTTTTAAATTGTTATTTAAAAAAAAATACACCGACAGGGCAATGAATATTATTTTTTTTGTTTTATGGTTTTTATTATACAATTTAACACAGTGAATCTGGACAGAATATTTGAAACTGGCAATAAATAAATAAGTCCATCATAAATAGAAAGAAAGTAGGAAAAAAAGGTTGCACCAATACTTAGGTATCTATTTGATATTTTGTAAAGTAAAATTTAATTATCAACCTACCTTCTAGTCGAAATTGTTAATTAAAGTTATGTTTTGAAAATTTGAATTCAGAATCGTCATCGTAAATTAGCAAAAATAGGGCCCATGACGACAAGCAACTTGACAAAGGTCAAAAAGGTGAAAATCTTAACTATTGACGAATCAAAACAAATTGAAGAACTTACCCATTGAGTTTAGGTTGTGCTCCTGAATCCATGTTCTTGTTTTGTACCAAACAGCCGGGGGTTTCTAACTTGTCTGTAATGTAGTGCGCCTCCACATCCTCTAAAATAGCCGCACGGTCTGCGTTCGTCTGATTCAACTTATCACTCGACAAACTTTTCGATCTATATCTAGCGTTCAAGGGAACTAAACTTTTATCAGTAAATGCACTCAAACCGTTCAATTTTGTATCATTTTGGCATTTTTCGCTAATTATATTAGTTGACATTTCGCACCTAAACAAATATCGCGCGCACGTCAGTGGAAGCTGTCAATCTCAGCTGTGCGATGCGGTCCGAACCGAACTGACGTTCAAAAACAGAGGCATAGCGTTTTGCTCGCTGCGGACAAAACAATGTAACTCGACCGCGTTTGTGTATCAGCGTCTACTATTGTAATTGGGATTGTTACGGTAAAATTTAATGTGGTCGATTAATACTTAGAAACTGCGTAACAAAAGACCGTCTGAAAAACTTTGCCACTTTTTTCGTTATCGGAAGGAACTTGAAAGTATGTTTAGAAGATTCTAAAGTAAAATCTATTGTAAAGCAGAACTATATAAAACAATTGATTCTTGTAAGTAAAACTTTAAATAGAGTGTGCTAAAAACAGGCTAAAAACAACGGAAGAAAAATATCGCCACATAAAAAATAGGAAGTGTACAGAAATAAGTAGGTACCTACCTACCTAGTTCATTCACGTGAACTGACAGTCAAGTTGAAAGAACAAACAAAAAAACTTTTGTTAGGTAGGTACCTACCTTGTTTTAGGCTCGGGTTCTCCAAGTCAGTCCAAACCAAGTCCAAGATAAGTTACAGAATAATTAAATGGCCTGAATATTTCACAACACTCATACGATAATAGTGACAAGCTCGTATTTGCCGCAAGAATTTTAAATGCGACAGTCGGCAACAGTTTCCGAGGTTGGACACTTGACCTCAAAAAATGTCGTGCCCAGACTCTGGGAGTTACAATACAATACAAACACCTATAAAATTAAAACATTGATATAAAAATAATCTGCATAATCTATGAATCCACTAAGAATTCATAATAAGTTTAAACAGACGAACGAGTAACGGGGCACATAAGTAAATAAAACGTGGTGCCGCCGGATGGTCGCACTTAGAAGAAATACACTCCACTGAGGTTTTTTTTGTTACTTATAAGAGATACATGTCCCGTTAAATCTAATGAGTATATTTTAGCAGCAACTGTACAATACTTATATATATGTGAACTAATTGCACTTTAATTATTGACCATAACGATATTAGTACTTACCTACTCGTATTATCAGTTGACCGAAAACCACAAACACATTCTGTTTATTTCGATAACAAAACTGTGTGAGAAGGGAAAATATCAATGGCATGCATGGTCAATAAGGAGTTTTGGAAGTGCATAACATAATGGTATTCATGAAGCAGCCCCTACCAGTCAACTTGAAAAAAAAAACAAGCAATGGGGACTAGAATGTCCGAAAAAAATCAAATTGACTGAATATTTTTTATATGTAGGATAGGAATAATAAGCTCCCTTAATTAGTAATAAAAAAGTTTCTGAATTTTCGGTTACTTACGTGAAAAAAATTCAAAACAGTAAAGTCTCTTCGACTTCACAAATGTACAAAAGTAACAGCAGCATGGAGATTACCTTTGCCACCACCACCAGCCACAACCACAACATGTTAAAAAAAAGTTTCGATACAAAATGACAAAACTTTTTTTTAATAGTGTTGTGGTTGTGGCAGGTGGTGGGTGGCAAAGGTATCATCTCCATTATGCTGTTACTTTTGTACATTTTGTGAAGTCGAAGAGACTTTAATTTTTTAATTTTTTGTCACGCAACCGAATAATTATTATAAACTTTATATTCCTAACTATATTTTTTTTTACCCAATTTGATTTTTTCGGATATTCCCCATTGTTTATCCGTGGATCTGTCGTTGAACAAATAAATTAAATACCTATAGGTAGTAGGTATCTAATACAAAACAGACTGTTGAAAATGCCAATAAAATATTTTAGGTACTTACAGAAATATTATTTAAAAGTCCCATTAATTTTCCATAAGTAAGTAGGTATAATATAAACATTTGGCCTACCCCAACTAACGACCTGAAATAATAAAAACAATATGAAGCCTCATTGACAAAAACAAAACTCTACCACGGGCTGATAACTCTTGGCCCATTTACCATAAAAACCACGGCCGTGGGTGCACAATTTTTTTCCAAGCTTTTTGTCTTTGATTGTTGATTGAAGTTGATAATAATTAGGAGATAATATAAGTACAGTGGATCGTGTCAATCACGTGCTACTTGCCGAGTAAAGGGCATCAAAATGATAAGTCCAAACAAACAGTGGCTTATCATAAGAGGACTGTGTTGGTCTTTTCTTTCATACTTTTTATGTTCATCCAAGTAGGTAGTGCTTGTCCATCACATGAAGATTAGGCCGAAGGTGGAAGCGTACTACACCGACCCGCAGGCTGACTATCTAAAAAGAAACTATTTAGCGACCGGTTTCATTTGACATACATTGCTACTTTTCTTTGGTATGTTTTTTTTACCCCCAAAAGAAGTAGCAATCTATCACATTCATCTGTCAAATGAGACCGGTCGCCAGGTGGTTTCTAATTAGACAATCAGCCCGCCGGTACCTAACCTATCCTCATCACTGAGGACTGGCTATTTTACCTCAACTGCCGATGACGGAACACAATTTTTTTTAAATTGTTGTAATGGCGACAGACTCAGACTTAATATAGTGGTAGTTAGCTAGCCAGGCGGATTTGAAATAAAGGTTTACATTATCTTAGTCTTTAGTAGAGTGCTTTAGTTGAAACATGTAAACGGTCGTCTTATGACTAAAGAGAGTAACGTTCTAGTAGCCTTTCAACTGGAATCATCGCTTTCCAGTAGAACCCCCTGCGCGCCCGCGCCGCCCGCTCACCCCCCGCGCGACACTTTCTTCGCACTGGAAGCATGTAAATCGACATTTTAGTAGCGTATTTAGTAGAGTGCTTTAGTCAAATGACACTGTAGTGGAAGCATGTAAACGCTCACTGGAAAGGCACCAAAACTACTAAAGCACTCGCATTCGAATCTACTCGCACGCTACTAAAGCACTCTACTAAAAATAATCTAATGTAAACCAGCCATATGCCCTACCACCAACCAAACCGAGTACCTACTTACCTAGGTCTATCAAATGATTTTACAGATATGATACATTGCTTCTTCGTTTTGACACAAATAAAAACTTACCTACCTACTAAAGAAAAAAAGCAATGTATTATTGCAATTGCAATCAGAGCGATTACGATAGCAATGTATGTTAGCCGATAGAGATATAGGTATATGTCGTAGGATAATTGTACAAACAGGGTTTTTTACAAAAAACCTAGTATGATTGTAAAATACCAGATAATTAGAATCTAAGACAGATTTTTGCAATCGTCCGAGTAATGTTCAGGATATTTACAAAAATCCAGCGTATCTTAGGTAAATCGCGAATTACCATCTTTTTGCGCGCGCTGATTGGCTGACGTCAACGTTATGAACTGACGGATGTTCTGATTGGCTAACGGTAACATATCTGCGTCCATTTTTATTGTAGTTATTATTGTCAAATATTTCTGTAGTGTTTTGTTTTTTATTTAAAAAAAATTGAGTGCTAACATCAAATCAGTGACATTAATGTACGATGACACGATGAGTGAAGTGAAATTGGACGATTTACAAGTGCCGGGCTGGATCAGTTATAGGTTATATCCGAAATATAATTTTTCTTTACAGAGAAGAAAGTTCTACAGAGCGCTTGTCAATATGGTTGTGCAAAACCCGAATGGACTTTCGAATGAATTAATGTTGTTAAAACTTCAATTGAAGAATTTAATTCAACAAAATTACGAAATAACCCCAAAACCCATCCGCAATATAAAAAAAAATATAAAAAAAATTGTTTATTTCGGACAAGGTCCATATTGCAAACATGTAAACAGCTTAAATACCTAAGAACATTATATTATTAAAATTTAAAATCAATATAATTTATAAATTAAAAAACAAATGTATACAGACGAATATAGAACCTCCTCCTTTTTTGGAAGTCGGTTAAAAATTAACATTATTTAAAATTATATAATAAGAAATATTAGAATTACAGATCACAAAAATATTAGATTTGATTTGATTAAAACATTAATAATTAATAGTAATTTGAATAAAAATAAAATAACAATCAAGGACAAACAATACATTAATTTAATTTAAATACCTGTGCCCCACCGGAACACATGGCACATGCGTGCGTATACGCATCCAGTGCAATATGTTCTGACCAATCAGACTGAAGATGTTATAAATCGTCTCTCAGATTATCCAATCAGCATTCAAGTTTACGATTGTCCGAAACATATTTTTTACAAAGATCCTAAAAATTGCTCGGACGATTGCGAAAATTTATCTTAGATTTCAATTATCCGGTTTTTTACAATCGACCTAGGATTTTTGTAAAGATCCGGTTTAATACGATTATCCTACGACATATAATAGCCCCAGACATCTCCATCTCACTGAAGCCATAGTAGAATGAAGCCGACATTGCAACTATATGGGGTTTACTTAAACACCGCGACACATGCGCGGTGGGGCTCCTGTTTTGCTTTATCCATGCTCGGGGTTAACCGTGAGTTAACACATGTAGCAAATTTTGCCTGGTTAAGTAGCTGCGGGCTAACACAATGGCTTAAATACCGCCTAGGGGTTGACTGCGGGTCAACACAACACATCATCGGCATCATTGGTAACGGCTCCTGTCCTGCGCCACAGTAACTAATAGTACAAGTCCTGCGCGTAAACATGGAGTGGATGCAATCATTGGTAGGTAGGTACCAACCTATTTCTGTGAAGCACGTGTTGACAACTATTGTCTGCTTTTGTTGAAATTTAACGCGCTGACAATGGCGACATTGGCGACGCGTGCGCGTGCGCGTCATAATCACTGCCACTGCCATTGACACACGGAATTACAACATAGTTTACAAAGAAGGGATTAGGGTCAGGCCAGGAATTTTGCCATTCGGTGTTGGTTTACGCACGATCTAACTCCTGAGGATGCTCCGGGTTGGGGCGAAACACGTGTAGAGTAGCCTAATTGGTGAAGGTGCAAGGTGTGTTGCTGTCTTGCTAAATGCAGGTATTGTGCACTTATATTTTGTGGTGTGCATGTGCAATTTTTTTTCGGGCGGTGCATCTTGCATATTATTTTGTTTGCGGAAGTAAGCTACATATATTTCTTTTTTCAAAATACTATATTTAAAATTAAAGGAGGCGGAGACTTTTGTCACCTGGAATGTGGCAAAATCCCTGGCCTGACCCATTAATGATTAATGTAAGTAAAAACATAATGGTCCTCTTTATCGAAATTTTAAAAATAAGTTACCCTATAAATCTATTATAGGTACTTACTTGGGTATCAGCCTATCAGCAAGCCTATTACCACAGAATAACTGATAGTCAAGTCTATTACATAAAACAATCGCGTTTTTGTCTCACACGTGGGGCACTTCGAAAGTTTTGCGCAACTCATAAAATATGTTATTTTAATTTTATTTCAATTATTCGGAGGACAACAGCTAAATTTAATACAGTAGGAAGCTAATATAACACTTGAAAGCCAAAGGTCCTCACCGATGCATGGATAAAACAGTTAAAACCTGGAGGCGACAATAAATTGAATATTTATTGCGTGCATAGACTTTTTTATATTACTATTGTGTGTCACAGTATTCACCATTACATTTTAAAAAGTTTTTAATTTGTTCTACTAATATAACTACAAATCTTTATACCTACTACCTACTTACCATTATTTTTAATATATTCCTAATCATACGCATCATTTATACGCTATCACGGCTTCCTCTGGCCCCATAAATGTGAAATTTCTATTCGTATTTCTAAGGTCTAAACTTAATGCGGAATGGATGATCATGAACTCCAACTTTTCAGAGACGAAAATGACTTTATACTACACCTGCTCGGAAAGTACCTTGATACTTTATCAAATTTACGATAGAAAGTAAGTAATAGCGGGGAGAAAACGCATCTGAGCGGGAGAGAAAAGTGTATGAAAATCCATTTCTTACGTGGTTTTCCTTTTTTAATTTTGGTTAAGACTACCTATGCGCCGGTAATCTAAATATCAAAAGCCAAAAAGTTTTTACAGTGAGTTTTTATCCCCAAGTTCGCAAAATGACACTGGCCACTAGCTGTGTGTCGGATGGTGTCGGGCTGGCAGTGCGACCCTGCGGCGGCCATAGATATACGGCGGCAGGATAAACAATTTGAAAAAAGAACATGTGAAAATTGCAGACGCCATTGGCGCCATTTTCAATTTGTGTGTTGTTTGAGGATTCAGTTTTCGTAGAAAGAAAAATAAAACTATCAAAATGATAAGTAGCGATAGTGATGATTAACTCCGCCGCAGTTGAAGGAAACAACAAAAATACTAATTGATAACCTTTTACCACAGAAATCAATTAAAAAATATAATAAAACTTACGACGATTTTTTGCAATGGAAAAGTAATAATAAAGAATTAGTAGTAGTAAAGATTTAGTTTTTTATTTTCCTCGTAGGAAAGTGCGATTCCCGATCTCGGGTGTTTACGGTAATCGGTCTCTTTCTCCTCTCGGTGAACAATGTACTATTATCCTCATCGCGCTATGCACTAAAAAATTAACATCGTGCAATAGGATGTCACCTTCTTGGTCGTTTTTCCATACCTTTTTTAACGACAGTTGGGAATGTTGGGATAAACCAAATGGTAGTGATCTACTCAGCACTACCTACCTGTGTTTTGTTCCTTAAGTAGGTTATTTTAGACAGAACTGGTCTGGGAGAAAAGTTTAAGAAATCGGTTTTTGTCAGCAATATGAAATTGAAAATTAGTTAGGTAGGTAGGTACGTACATTATATACCTATGGTAAATGTTATTTATTACATTCACTTCTAGAGTAAGACCGCAGAGAGAGATTCACTTCGACAGCATTACCTAGGTCCTAGCCTACCTACTCAATAAAAATAAATATAAAGTTGTTCTTTTTCATAGGAACTGTGTGACGATCCTTGACATACTTTTAACATAGTATTTCCGAAGGTCACCAGACTATTAGACTTATTGGAACTATTACACTATTGTTTGCAAAATAGATTTTGCATAAGAACACCATAAAAGTGACCGCGTAAGATTAACCTGAATTGCCATAAAAATAAAGTGGTCACCTTAGTCAGAAAACTAGGTACTTAAGTAGGTACTTAATTCACAAATACCTACTTAGCTAAGTATAATAAAAAAATACTGATGTTTTCCCGTATAGGTATTAGGGAATTTATGAAAAATAATTAGTAAGTACCTACTTACCTACTTATTATATCAGCTTATATTTAAAACAACCTAAGACGTATTTTGAGTTCTTTACATACACTTATATCTACCTAGGTAAGTAAAATTTTTTTTTCTAGCATTAGCTAGGGTTATTAAACCCCTAATATTTGTTCTTTACAATCCTTACATTTTACAAAACAACCTTCAATTGTAGCAATGAACCTTCTACAATGATACCGTTCGGTATCTTTGGAATTAAAATAAAAACTTATTTACTTACAAAAATAAACTGTTATTTTGAATGATACTCGAATTTGAGTACAATTGTCTTAAGATTAACTGCAGTTTACATCATTAGGTAATTACTTTTGATAAAGCTTATAATGAGTATGATTAAGCCACTAGGTATAATGAAACTGGGTAATAAATAAAATATGTCTAATATCTAGTTTCTATGTCCTTCTAAAAGAACGATAAGCTACAAAGGCACTCGTTATTAGATAAAGCACAACACATACAATACACATAATACCTACCTACATAGGTACCTATTACCCACACCCTTAATTTTTAAGTATATTTTAAAATAAAATGGGGATATCGATTACTTTACTGCATAATTATGTACTTAAATATCTGCAGTTAAGGGGATAGGTAGGTACCTAGTGTACCTACGTCTTAAAATTGTCGTTTTTTGATGTATTGGTAAAGCCATTATGTCGCGGAAAGATCCTAGAGATATATTTATTTATATCTTTCTCCAGACATGTATTGAACCAGAAACTCGATTTTATTACTTACTTACTTACATTTTAATTTCCAAAATACCGTAAAATTCTTAAAATCGAAATTATTTAGAAACAAGCATTAGTTATACAAGTCGAAATTGTTTTAAAGAATTCGTATCATCAATATTCAGAATTGATTTTGTGATTTTTGCGCCAAATCTGCTAAATCGGTCTCGCTCCCACGCGCAGGCGAGGCCAGTTCACGATCTGATGAAAAGTCTGATTTTTGAACTTCCAATGTAAAGAACTGATGTAAAATTCTACTTCACAAAAATTACTGTAGACTGAAAAAGAAACAAAGAAGCAAATTAACCGAACAGAATATTGAAAAATGGTATGGTAACTCTGTAAAAAAATCCTGAATAACGCCATAAAAACTTATAAAACTAAATTTCAAATCGTCAGATTTCGTAATTTTCAACGACAGTGATATGATTTTTTATGCAAAAAGGATAGCTTTTTTATCTATCTAACACAATAACCGAGTACATTTTTAATAAATGATCCAGTATTTCAGAATCAATAAAAATGTACTAAAATTCGGTCAAATTTCTGACGAAGCGTCAATTAAAGTTATGCAATATTCAACCTTATTCTAAAGACATAGTGAAAGAGTAAATTTCGTGAACTGGCCTCGCCTTTAAAAGTTAAAAATCTAGTCTGAACATATCGAAGAAAAATATTATTCGACAAACTCACAAAAATAGCAAAACGCGTGCGCTGCGTAGGCGCACTAGGCGCATTCATTCTTTCCATGATTTTAAACAAAACAGTATAATCATTCGTCCGTTTAAGTCTATGAATGTACTCTCAATCCACAATGCTCTAAGCACAAATCAGTAAAATTTTGGGACATAAGCAAACCTCAATATCTTAACTAAACACGAAATGGTAATGCGACAGTGAAGTCCGCGAGTTGATTGTTTCAACTTCCGAACAATATCTAATTCAAATAAAATCAAAATATGGTTAAAAAACTTAAAAAACCTTTTTAGCTCGTTTGTATGGAAAACCAAATAGTGGCCCCTATTTTTTTTCCGTGTGGGTGGCGCCAAAAAAAGTAAAATAGCACCAACCAAGAACCCATCACAGTTTGGGCTGTCGTCATACCAACAATAAAGGTGAATGACTTGAGTCGATACATGCAATGGAATAAAATTATCGTAAAAAAGTCGTCGTTTTTTCCTGAATAACGATGAAAGATTAGTTTGTTATTTTTTATTTGACTTGAACAAAAGTGAGTCATCTCCGATAGGAAATGATTTTTCAGGCTGCGCCGGCGCCGAGCGCTCGGCAGACCGCAACGGAGGCACTTTTCCGCTTCCTACTTGTGGTTGACAGATTTTTTTACGAATCTAAATTGTTTCCGTTATTCATATTATTCTGCCAAAAAATAGGTAAGAAAGCTTGTAGGAACAGCGATGCGTCTATCGTCACAGGATGATATTCTGAGGCGCTGGGCGAAGCATTTTGAGGATCTGCTAAATGTTGACCGGTCAGCAAACATGAGGAACTCGGTGGCGCAGTGGTTTAGCGCCTGGCCCAGCGATTGCGGAAGTTAAGCAATGTTCGCAAGGGTCGGTCATGGGATGGGTGACCAAAAATGTATTATCTCGAGCTCCTCCGTGCTTCGGAAGGCACGTTAAACCGTTGGTCCCGGCTGTATTTGCAGTCGTTAACACCCACCAATCCGCATTGGGCCCGCGTGGTGGGTTATGGCCCGTCCTCCTTACCACCCATAAGGAAGGCCTGTGCCCCAGCAGTGGGGACATAAAAAATGGCTGATGGACAGCAAACATGACCCATATTGACTCCATCACACCTCTACCCAAGTGCCTAGTCTTCATGAACCTCCCACTCTGCAGGAAGTGATCCAGGCGATAAAAGGTCAGCAAAATAACAAAGCTGTGGGTGCAGATGGTATACCTACCTGGTGAACTACTTAAGTACGGCGGGGAAGCGCTTCATACTGCGTTTTACAAATTGTTTGAGCGGATGTGGTGCGAAGAGCAAGTTCCATCCGTTTTTAAGACCTCAAGGATCTGCCCCCTGTATAAAAGCAAAGGTGACAGAACTGATTGCAACTCATATCGTGGCATATCTCTGCTTTCTTCCCCCGGAAACTATTATATATTTTAAATCGGTTAAAAATAACTTACCTAGGTAGGTACTTGAAAACGTTCAGTTCAGTATAAAGAGAAAATTTTACAAATTAAAATACCCAGGTACTTCGTTTTGTACCGCAAGCACTCTGAAGTTAGTCACTTCAGTTGTAAATTGTTAAATGAATCGCATTGTAGGTAGGTATGTTCTTTTTTATTTTGAATTTAAGTTTAAACTTAAAACTCCTACATGAATACACGTAGCAATTATTATTCCGTTATCATTTATATTTCAAAAGGCGTTATTGCGATTCCTACATTAATTCTGTTATATAAAAGCCTAAATGTTGACATTATCTATGATGAACAAGCTTCAATTCGTGTAAATAACTACTCTTTCCAAGACTGGTTTACAAAAAAAAAATAACCACGTAAAACTGAAATTAAACTTTGCTATGCTCGTTTTAAAAGTATTTCATTCTCAAGTTTTACTTAACACTAATTTTGACATTGTCTGCCTCACAGAAACCTGGCTGTTACTGGGTATTTTTGATGAGGAATTATTCAATTCACATTATGTAGTTTACCGAACAGACAGTAACTACGGTACCTAGTCATGGGACGAACAAATAATTTGTCTCTCCAAAATTTCACAAAGTAAATTCTGTTTTTATTTTATCCTTCTCAGTTTGTCACATCAAACCAATAACAACCAACACTATTTACGATAAGAGCGTACTATTATCTACAAGTACCTAGACAATTCATATTTGACGAACTTGAAATGCATAATTGATGCACCTGACCTCGTCGCACGGTCCACTGAAGGCCAGCCTACACCATGCATACAATGCCCCAGATTAGGACAACTTCAGCTACCTACGGGCGTGACAGGAATACCTAGTTTGTCCTCATGCTACGACTTACGAGAAGACATCCAAGAAAAACACAATAAACACAACTCTAATTTATTAATAACAATAAACAATATCAAAAAACGTTAAACGAATATCAGATTCAGAAATAAAAAATAAAAACAATCAAAGTATTAGTTTTTCATTGTCCTATTATTTACATTTTTATATAATATCATCATTTTTGCATATAGCCACGTAATAGGCGTACTCCGATATAAAGCACGGCGGTGTAGATTACGAATTTTATACTCCGTTTATAGTTCATGTAAGAAAATAAGTCTTCCACAGCATCCGAATTCAATACCGTCGGCCAACTGCCTGTGCTGAGGTCGTCGTAAGTATGGGCTTGAGGTCGTAAACAGGTGAGCAAATGGATATATGCGGCGTGACCAGCTTGCAGGGATGAGGCCACGTCTCCATCAGCGAATATATCCATCGCTGCCCACTCCAAATTCTTGTGCCCGACTTGCCCGGTCAGTTTGCGGAGGCCCACGTAGTCCCCGCACCGTGGAACGAACACGTCAGCGATCTCCGTCTCTTTGTAACTAATAGTACTCGCAGCTTCGGGGCCAAACAGTTTCACCAATTGCTCTATTACAGCCGTCTTGTTTGATATATCCTCAACCTCATTCTGCTCGTTCACTTTCATATAGCCGATTAAAGTAGCAAATCGACTCGAACTTCCAGTGACCGATAAATTTGGTTTCTCCATCGCCCAAATGATAGGTCCTTTAATACTGAAAATATCACCGCTGTAGCCTTGCGCTGCCCAAAAGTTACTTTCATATTCTATTACAAATTTCCTCGCTTTTCCAGGTTTCATGGCGTCTGATATAACGAAATCAGTTGTAGGTAAAAGCTCATCTTCCACACGAATATCATAAAGTTCGTCAGGGCGCAGTGCCATGGCCAGTAAATTGCAAACATAGTTAGTTTCGCCCATCATGGTCAATAATATCACTTGCTCATCCGAATACGTACGAATTTCTTTAATAGGTTTAGTAGATAGTGTTATTTCTGCGACACTTTGCTGAAGTTGATTAAACAAACGCTTTCTACAGTAGCCTAGAAGTTTTTCCCGTAATCTAGTATTGTCTCCGTCTAAATGATTTCTTGAACTGTTTGTTCTGTAACATTGATGGAGGTAGAACAGGACTGAAACGCTTTCGGCCGGCGCTCCACACACTAATCGCACTGTAGTTCTCATGATTTCTCGAGAGGTGGTAAAGAAAAGGGAATCACAAATATAATTTTCCATGGTAGTCTGATCATAATAAAGCAACTGCATACGCTCGCTCTCGCTGTTTCCATTAAACTGATGGAACATATTCTTTACACTATGATCTAGACGCACCTGAAATTGATTCAATTCAAATTGTTCAATGGAACTCAAGTAATCGAAATCATGGAAACCGGTAGAACATTCAACTGTATTACCGTTTGTGTGTTGAAAGAGTTTGTTAAGATTGGACTTACGACGTGGATCCAAGATGCAGTTTGGTAGTGGAATGCGGAGTTCTTTGGTGAACTTGGTAATGAAATGCCGTGCCATGTTGTCGGTGGTGTGTATGTCTGCACTCTCTTCTTCTTCGTCTTCGACAGATACATGTTTATCCTCCTCTGTCAGGAAGGATACGTTACACTTGGAAATCATCCGGGGGCCACCAGCCATGTCCAGGACTACAATGTCCATGGAGTTCCCAAACTTCTTCTTTAGTTTGTGGGCCGTGAGGATACCTGGGAGGCTACATCCCAATATAATGACATCTGCTTCGATATGTTTTTTGCCACTCCCTACTTTGAAAGATTCCCTGAATTTTTTAACCATATGGATTTTTTTATTTGTTATTGAGCAAAATATTGTGAAAATGAAGTTTAATCAAAGAGAATGATGAAATACCTATACTTATACTCTCTTTTAGTGAAGCATTTTTTGACACTAGTGTCGCGCGCTGAAAAGTTCTTATTGCAAATCTATATCTATGGCAAATAATGGAGACATGATGGAGACTTTATTATTATTTGTGGTCGCTTAAAATTGTAGATATTATTATTTCTTATTTCTTTCAGTCCGCCAGTCGAAGCAAAATTTTTCTATCTAATAGGTTTAAAATCTTTGTATCTATAATATCATAATTATCACAGTATGGTTAACATGCTGATTTTCTTACTTTTTCCTTTATTTAAGCTGTGGCGTGACGTGAAACCTTACTTCTTGTAATAGGTAAGACGTAAGTACCTAACTACGGCCGAATACTCAAAGGCATCTTAGCTAAAATCTTAAGTTAAGGTCTCCTTAACTTTAAGGAAGCTGTCAGTTTCATAGAGTTTCTGTCAAATCTGACAACTTTTATGTATTTAAGGTGGCCTTAACTTTAAGATTCGTTTGAGTATTTGGCCGTACGTTAAAATATTATGATAATATATGATAAATAGTTATAAAATTATTTATTATGAATCATTCCTGAGATACGTGGTCTTGAGAAACAAACGGACAACTAAACTAAATAAGTCTCCATAATATTCCGTATCTCCTTTTGAGTTGCGTTGCGAAACCATAAAAAAAATTAAACCCCTAACATCGCTCATATAAATATTATCGAGTGTCCACGTTGTGAACCTAGCTAACCTTCTGAGTGAATCAGTATTATTTGCGTCACAGCTTTATGGATTGTTGAACTGTGTTTGCGTGATAGCCAAGAGCTGACCTTCTGCGCAGGGGCACGGTCAATGACGCGCTACCGATTGGTCAGCTGACGAAGGTATCCAAGGTCGCCATACCCAAGCAAGGTATTTGAATTTGCCCGCTAACGGTAAAAGCGCATTTGCCCACCAGGAAAATCTGAGTCACCCTTGGAATATACAAATAGAAAGAAAAGATTTGCCTTTAGCCCGCAAATTCATCCAATGACACAATTTGGATAATATAATTATTTTGCTTATTTTTCGGGAGAACAGCAAAATTAATTTGAATAAGTTTGCCATAATGTAATGTTACTATAAAGATAGGTACCGAAAAAATATTTTTTTTTACAGAAGAATAGAAATGGTGACAAAACTTATCTCCAAATTCAGTTTAAACCAGAGTAAGTATTGTTACGGTATACAAAACTTAACATAAAAGTATTTTTTCTTAGAATTTAAAAAGTCGAAGTTGAGAAAGTAAGCAAATATATCTTTAGTCAAAATACCTATTGGCTTGGCCATTTCGCTACTTGGAACAAAATATTCACTGTTCATTAGTTTTCTAAATAAATAAAATAAAATAAAAATCATTTTATTTGCGTTTTCCACAAGTAGGACTTAAGATAGGTACTTATGATTAGTAGGTACATTTGTATGTAGCATAGTACTTGTGGAGTCTGATGCCTAGGATAAGCAAAAGCCTGTGTTCCAGGATCACCAGAGCCCCAGATGTAAAGCCCGGATGTACTACTTTAAATAAATTATAGCAGTCCTATATCCGAATTTAGTACGAAATCTAAATTACAAAATTTCTAACTAGTTAACATTAATATTGTTATTTCTGATAAACAATAACTGTTCTTGTAGTAACGAAACGGCCAAGCCACATATTGTGACAAGTTGAAGAGTTTTTGAAGTTAAGGCGTGTAGAGTTAGGGCGCGTAGAGTTAGAAGCTTATGGCTCTATATGAGGTCTGATAACTTTTTGACAATGCAAGCCATATAGTAGTCTTGGAAACATTTACATGAAAATCTTTTTGGTGGGATCCTATTCATCAAAACTGTTTTCTCCTATTTAGACATTTTTCCTGAAAGCTATTCTGTAGTACACAAACTATTGTATGATTCTTAGATTTTAGTAGCTCTTCTATAGACGACTAATGACTTGAGTAAAACTTAGTTTTTATTACAAGACACGAGGGAAATCCCGTTAACAGAGTTATTCTTAATTTTTAGTATATACAAAACATACAAAATTGCATTTAAATAGGTTAGTGTAGCATAATCAAACGTCCTAGATATATTATGTTACAGATAATAAAAGTATTTGTGCCACATGTGACGTAAACTTTATTAAATTGTTGTGCAGATAAATCAGACACATTAGGTACTGACATTACACAGTAAACATTCCACATTTACATTAATTTGATGATTGTTTTATCTGTTTGTCTGTCAAACTGCACCCAGAAAGAGAATAAACACTGACAATTGTTGATCAATTTTTAATTAACAAATAGATAATCATAACAAAACAATTTTTTTATTTAAAAAAAATATATTGACGAAAGTTATACGTTACTGTAGGACTCCTAAATATAAAGTATGTTTAAGACGAATCAAGATCTCTTCTAAGGATCGGTTGGGAATAATCTATTTTAGTAATTTTAAGCAAATACGAGAATAACCTTTCTCATAAAATAATATTTAGTAGGTACTTACATGATGAGCCATGATACCTATTTATTAAGTGTTTAGTATTGTAAATTGTTTTCATCGGTGAGGACCTGTAATTGGCTTTCAAGTGTTATATTAGCTACCTACTGTATTAAGTTTAGCTGTTGGTCTTCTGAATAATTAAAATAAAATAAAATTAGTAATATGTCATTTTAATATATATACCTAATTAATGATCTATATTGAATACCTGAAAATCAATCATTGATCTCATTGGCAAGCTGACAAATACTTGAAATAAAAATATCAGACTGTCAAATAAATAAAAACCATCTTATCTTGCTACCTACCTACCTAGCGTTATGTCTCAAGCACAGAACAAAATTTACTCCGAAATCATAGACACAGAGCATATTGATTAAAAAAAATTGAAAGTTTGTCATTTGAATCATGGCTCAGAGCCAGAATTTAACCAATTAATGCTCTAAGCTCAGAGCCATGTAACTGTAACTTAAGGTGCTAAATCCTGCCAGACAATCAGAAATATATCTCCGCTCACTACTGCAAATGAATCAATTCAGTAACCTGCAATTAAATTACAGTGCTTAATGAATTCCCAGGCCGGCTGCAGGTCTGAGACGTGCGCCTAGGCACGTACGCCAGTCGCCTGCGCGCGTCTCCATTCACGGACGGCACGACACGACATTGACGAGATAATTAGGAGGGTAATTAACTGTCCAGTAGTTCTTAATTTATTGTCAACTAGCTTCCACCCACGACTATGGGATAAAAATCTTCCCGGTCGTAGGTTCTCTAGGGATATCCTTTGTTTTTGTATCGTATGTTATGTATCCTATATTTTAATATAGGCTATAAACTAGCTGTGTGTCAAATTTTATCCAAATCTGTTTAGCCGTTTTTGCGTGATTGAGGAACAAACATCCAAACTCACAAACTTTTACATATAAAATATTAGTAGGATATTTAGATATTGGCACGGTGATAACACCATCACTGCTCTTATACGTCACATAATGACATCTTTCAAAGCCACATCTAATTTCTAAATAATAATAAAATAAAAGTAAGACATTGACATTACCAACAAAAAAATAAGTGAAAAATTGAAATGCAAATGAAGTTTCACGAACTTGAGCAATGCACGAATACTTAACTATGTATTTATTTCTGCAAATATTGAAATATATTATATTGTTAATTCTATTTACAATAAGTATTGCTGAAAAAACTAAGCACATTGACTATGAGTAATTTTACTCCATCATTCATTTAGTCTCTTAGGTGTTTTTCACATTTTCCTTTCAAATACTGAGCTCATTTTTACTTTTGTTGCTGCGGGGAATGGACACACACACTCCATCTAGTTTTGCATCGCGAAACGAACCTGTTCCATTTAAGAACATTCCTTCTTGAATGACTCCGCGGTGCAATCTGCGGGCATCTTACGACTGCGAATGTCAGGGCAGATACAAAATATACACATTGGATTACTACTTATTTTATTGTTTTTCTCTTCTTTACACAAAGTTGAGATTGCTCATTTTAATATCCCTTTTGCATGAGTCGAAAAATAGCGTGGCCTGAAGAAAATCTGCTGCAAAACTTTTTATCTTAAATTGGTAGTTAAGCAACGATCAACAATAAAAATAGATCGTTTGATTAATACGCAACTGGCCTTAATATTTCACACCGAGAACATGACATGTGATGCTACGATAGTTGCGGATAAGTCCCAATTAAGTAAGTATTTAACACATACTTTCATCGAATTTCTGTTCTATTTTAAAATTAAGCCAAAAGATAGTGCCAACTTAAACCTTGACTTACATGATTGAAAAATGCTCGACTTTTAAATGCTTAAGCGTTTTGGAAAAAGCACAGGTTTCAGCTAAAGCTAACTATAGCTACGGCAATAATAATAGTCAGAAAACACATAGAGTTATACACTAAACGAAAAGATGTCCAGTCTACTTATTCATTACGGCATAAAAATAAGCTAAAAGTTCCAACCGCTCGCCTACATTTGTGCTCATCCAGTGCATATAATATGTCTATCAGAATCTACAACAAATTGCCTGAAAAATTAATAAATGAAGAAAATAACAAATTGTTTAACAGAAGTCTAAAAGATATGTTATTAAATGAATGCTACTATAGTGTAAAAGAGTATTTGAATGATAAAATAAATGCCTAATAAGATATAGGTACTTACATACTTAATATAAACGTAAAATAATAGAAAAAATATTATACTAATACACTTAAACAATATCTACTTATATTATATTGTGACTTATATGTGATACACAGTTCAAAACTATGTATTTTTTGATATAGTAATAATTGTAATTTGTTTTTAATAAGGCGTCCTCTCCTACTTCAATTGCTATACCCTACCAGGGTCTATAATGTTCTATTTCTATAAACTACCACCTATGTATTCACTTTATGGTATGCAATAAAATATTGAATTGAATTGAATAGTATGCAAATAGCCGTGATACAATGGAGCCGCGCTTGTATCTCCGGTCGTCGCGCCCGTTCCCATTGACGAAGTTGCCTTCTCGATTGCGCGATCCGCAATCCATCGCCACTTGAGCCGATGCCATTAGTTGCGAATTGTGATGCACCGATGCGACGCGCCATTGAGAGGTACCGGGAGCCCAATCGCAGTAATTCTGAACGATAAAACCAAAAACGTTACGTTGTCATTTAGGTTATATTTACCTAAAAATCTTTGGGTTAGCTTCATAATTTTCACTTAAATTGTCCTAGATTGTAATCCTAGACTCCTTAGGCAGAGATTCAACAATTTTAACAAAACTAAAGCGAATATTTTTATGTAAACGAAACTGAAACGGTAAAGATTTAGCTTTGGTTTTATCGTTGAAAATTAGCGCGATTAGGCCCCAGGTAAAACGAATACGTAATCGCCTTGAAAAAGACTTCAACGCGCCACTACCGGGGTATTTCTAACCTATTGGGCGGATTCGACCAAGAGAGAATATCTGTTATTCTTAGATAAAATGACCAGTTATTCAAGAGTAAATCGAAATTACGTTTTACCACACACTATTCTCAGGGGATTTTGCCCGCTTGCAAGAGTCGCTATACCACCATTTCGCGGGGAATAACAGAGTTAATCCGCGAGTATTTATTTTTTTATTTTTTATTTTAATGGCGTCCGCGTGCCATATGTCAGTGACATTTGTTTGACATTTGACTTTGACCGCTACAGATACGTACAAGGCGACAAAATAGAGTTGACAAGACTTTGCCTTTTAAATAGTTTGTTTATAGAACAATGACAATTGGCAGGATAATACGTTCATTCACATATTCACTCACTAATGAAGGAATAAATAGTAACTTATCTTTGGATTGCATGGAAAAATGACCATTTCTTTACTCGAGAAAAAAATCGTGGGATAGATGTATTCTTGGTATAGTTATTCCCGTTTATATTGAAGTTTGGACGAATCCACCCTTAAAGGTACAACGGAAGTTGAAAGTTTTTAAGAAATCGTGGGTACTAAAGCTACCGTACATTATATTATAGTTGAGTCACTATAACGGGTGTAACAAGACACTCAACGATGCCGAAGACCACGCATTCCGCCTATCATCAGAATCATTTTTGTCTTTTAGACCATACCTGGGAAACCAATAGCTACGAAGTTATTGAAGGTCAAAGTCAATTTTTTTTTTTCAATATTTTTATGAAATCTTAGTCTATTCGTTATTTCCTAATTTTTGTCTTCTGAAACATTATCAAAATTTTATGTATTTCGTAACAAACAATGGCTTCAAAACGTTATCACTCAATGTATTTCATGAGCACGCACATAAACGTTGCCTTTCAACTCGGCCGCACGCATCTGTGTAGCATTCATTCGCAGGCGCGGTCTTTTGTACGTGTTACATTGCGTGGAAATGTATGCAATGCTTTTTTAACACCAAAAATTAAAATCGTTTCCCAGCAATAATTTTGAACAGAAATGGTCCTGATGATGGGCAGAATACGTAGACCTCGGCTTCGTTGAGGGTCTTGTTACACCCGGTAGTATCTTGCAACAAATAGATAATTTTTTTCTTTGTTCTGTGGTAGAAAGCAACTTTGCCAAACGTAACGTCAGTCATAATTAAAAATCCTCCTTCAATTATCACGAGCTCCACCGAGCTATGTCGGTTAGGGCCATCATCCTTATCCAACCATAACACTGATAACATTTCAACTTTAGTGCTAGCGTACACAGTTGCCGTCACTTATTAGCCAATATCAAATTACTCTTACAATATAATAGAGTTTTGGAGTTATCATAATCACACTCTTGGCACGTGAGCACAATTAACTCGACTCATATCTACAGATTGAAGACGTTCTAAATAAAACTCTTTATCACTTTATTATTTATATTGAAAGAAAGAAAGAAAAAATGTTTATTCGGAGCATATACATACACATTTATAAAAATACATTTTAAATCTTATTGCTACGCAACCGAAAAGGCCTCCACTCAGCAAAATGCCACATCATGCTGGTGTTATGTGGAACCAGATTGAGAGGGGCGTATAATAAACAATATGCCGGCTGTTAAATTATTGCTGAATTAAAGCAGCGAGAAGTTCTAAGTATTACATTATGTGGGTATAAACCAGATATACAAAATTAAAGTAATCTTTAAGGTAAAATAAAAGCTAATCTCATCAAAACATTTACCTTATATTACTTATGTTACTTACTTACGTAATGTTTGGTAATTTTCAATAAAATTTCTATACAGAAATTTTCAATAGAGAAATTTTCAAGACAGAGGCTAGTTGACAAAATTTCAATAACTGCTTAATATTTTAGCTTATTAGGCATTTTATCGAAAAAAAAGGTTTATTTATTTTTAACCGACTTCATCAAAAGGAGGAGGTTCTCAATTCGATTGTATGTTTTTTTTTTTTTTTTTTTTTTTATCGTTGTTCGCGCGTATCTTCGACATTTATGGACCGATTTCGATAATTTTTTTTTTGTTCGATTGAGTTTTCTTGCGAGATGGTCCCATTTTTTTTTTTTTCAAATCGGTTCAGTAGTTTACAAGTAATCCTGAAAATACTATGATATTAAATCAACTAACTTGACAACTTTGTTATTTATGAACCGAATTAGATGATTTTTTTTGTTGGGGAAGG
Source organism: Agriphila straminella (assembly GCA_950108535.1). Taxonomy (NCBI): domain Eukaryota; kingdom Metazoa; phylum Arthropoda; class Insecta; order Lepidoptera; family Crambidae; genus Agriphila; species Agriphila straminella. The sequence continues at coordinate 1,607,424 of OX467306.1, read as the reverse complement.
GATACCGTTGTGTAGTCTTTTTAACCGACTTCAAAAAAAGCAGGTAAGTTTTCAGTTTGTATGTATGTATGTTTCTCCGCGATTATCTCACGTTTGGCTGAAACGATTTTTCTACCTAAATAATATACCTACACTACCTAATGCAGAAGGTACTTACACTAAAAATTAAAAAATAAAAAAATTGTTTAAAAAACAAAAAACCGACTTCAAAAAACCTGCCTCTAAAAAAAGGAAGAAATAATATACAAATCATTAGATACGCATTATCATTGTTATAATAAAACACGTCAATTGAAGTCGGGTGGGGCTTCTAGAATAAAAAAAGGAAGATGTTCTCCAGCCCCACCCGACTTTAATAGACGTGTTTTATTATAACAATGATAATGCGTATCTAATGATTTGTATATTATTTCTTCCTTTTTTTAGAGGCAGGTTTTTTGAAGTCGGTTTTTTGATTTTTAAACAATTTTTTTAATCGAGCGTTTACATTATAAATTTCGCGTTTTAAAAAACCAATTTTAATTTGGTTCCAAAACGCACAAGACTGTCATGGCGTCTTGAATGACGTCACGCCGTGCGAAACAAACCAAAGAGCGATCGTGTCTTCGTACGTTATAGCTAGTTTTTATCGTTTAAAAATGAATTTCTCATATTATAAGTACTGTATAGTGCCCCAGTGTGATAGCACGACTATAAAAACGCCAAACCAGTTATTTATATATGTTCCAAACAATGGAGAAATACGGAAAAAGTGGCTAAAACTTGCGTTCGGTTGTGGTTGCACTCGGAGTGTAGGTTTGGAACGCGCCTCCGGTAGTGATACTCGAAACGTCAAAGACAAGATTGGAGTTTCGCACGGCGTGACGTAACGCTTTCTGATTGGTGTTCACTGTCACGTGACTAAAGGTTTCATTTTACGAAATTTATTTTTTAAAAATATTATTAATCTTTAACGCTTTTAATAATTAAAATTGTTTGTTATTTTCTCCATAATATAATTAATCATTATAAACCCCTATCCATTATATTTATTCTTAATGGAAACAAGCCTATTGCCTAGGTGTTGGATATTATCTGCTGTTTAAAAAGATGTCTTTTGATAACAGATATATTTACAGTTTCTAATAGGTGGAGGCAGGTTATTCCAGCACTTTGTGGCAGCGTAGCGAAAGCTACCACGAAAGGCAGCCGTTCTGTGAGCTGGGAATAGTAAATGTGGTACAATCCTAACTGCACGTTGTGAAAACTTAAGTTTATCAAACAAATATTTGGGCCGCCTGCTAAAGACTGTACCAAACAATAAACAAGCAAAATGTAAAGTTCGTCGAGCTGAATTGTTGCGGTTCAAAAAAGGAGTAATATGATGTCGCCGCGGAACTGGAAAACAAAAACGTGCACAAGCGTTCTGGATTAGCTGTATTGCTTTTTTTAGTCCGGCCCAGCAGGCACCCTTCTATTACAGTGTCAGCGTAGTTAAGTTTAGATAAAATGAGTGATTCACACAACCTTACTTTACTCGCATGTCTACTCTTAAATTATATTGAGCTTTCATTGTGACACTTCCAGTTAAATATTTTGGTGTCTTCTTTCGCCACTAATCGATTTAAAGTCTTTTTAGGGTTCCGTAGCCAAAATGGCAAAAAATAACCCTTAAAGATTCGTCATGTCTGTCTGTCCGTCCGTATGTCACAGCCATTTTATTCCGAAAATATTAGGATTACACAGTTGAAACTTAGTAGGTAGATGTATTCTGTTAACCGCTCAACGATTTTGATACAAAAATAAAAATAAATAAAGATTAAGGGGGCTCCCCGTGTGGTCCAAGTTAGTATGGGAAAAAAATTTTTTTTTCGTAGAATCCACGCCACCCCCTCATTTTGTGATACTCAATGATAGCAATATATTTGCATAGTTTCAACTTTCTAACTACAGGGGAAGGCAGTGCTCAGCAAGAATGAAATATTGTAATTTTTGGCAAAAAGCTGATATCTGTTTTGGTATAAAACAAAGGAAATAAAACGGTATTCTTAATGTTTTTTTATTTATTTTAATAAGAAAAGCAGCTAAGTTTCAATATACATAAATTGAACACAGTAGGAACTCTTATTTTATTTTTATTAATCTTCATCTAACACTACTTTGACTAATCCGTGTGTTGTAGTCTTAAGTACCCACGACTTTTCTGCTCCTTTCGACCAGCTGAAGAATAAATTGCTTTTCCTCCTCATTCTTAGTAAGAGCTTTATTATAGTATACCTTGAATATTTCACTCCTCTTTCTGCAGTATCATTTACTACTCATAAGCTTTAACTCTGTCTCAGCACTGTAATATAATACTAGATACCCTAATAAATTAGTTCTTCCTGTAAAAACAACAGCTCCTTACAGCCAAAAAGGTCTAATAAGCATATACAATAGGTTGCTTGATGATCTCAAGTATTACCTTAAAATAAAATAATTTCAAAAACAACTGAAGAGTTGGTTGCTTGAGGACAGGTTTTTATTTAATCAAGTAATTCAATGAATTTATTTATTTACTTTTTTAACAGACTACGATAATGTAATGACACACACTGATTTGTTATGATTTTAATATAATGTTAAAGTAATTATACGATGTATTTAATGTGTAATTAATTATATTTGCATGCCAGTATCTGGAGAAGAGTGTGCGGCTTCATATACATTGTAACATCTTCTATACTTACCACTTTTTAAACAAATAAAGAAATATTCTATTCTATTCAGTCACAAATTTTAATATTTCTCCCTTTTCTTTTGAACCTCAGAAGTCCGATGTTTGTTTTCATTTAAAAGTACCAACCAATACTTATGAATCTTTTCTAATTTTTCAATGCAAGCAATGCTTTGGTTGATGAGTTGCTATGCCAGTTTTATTCCAAATTTCTATTACTGCTTCTATAAATAAATGTGATGCATCTCTTACACTATTTTTATCGCTTGAAAACACATAGAAACATAGAAGAACTTGCCTCATTCTATGAATCTGATTAAGTCAAGATATTGGCTCCAAGTTCTGTATATGCAGATAAGAAAAATATAATCTTATGACATGTGGAAGATGACATTTTAATCACTTGTGCACTCACTTACAAATTGTTTTAGCTTTCTCCAACGTTTTAAATTCTCCAAAGTATTTGAAAATTGAATATTTAACTTCTATTTACGAATTTTATACTTGTAACAAGCTTGAAAATGAAAATGAAAATGAAAATGTGTTTATTGACAGAAATGTTGTACAAATTTAACTATATCTAATGGCCCCACAATAGGCTAAGCCTGTCCTGTGGGTACCGGTTACGTTTAACAATTGCATTTTGACCAAAATTCAATTTGTTCGGTTCGGTTATCTAAAACACAAGAAAAAAGGACTTATGAGTTTAAGTAAATTAAGATGCTAATTTATAATAACATATTTTTCTTAAATCAAATCATCACATTTGGCAATAAAATAAAAATCAAAAGGGTCGTTGAGCACTGCCTTCTGCTAATGCTATAAACATGAAAATTTGCAGTTATGATACTGCGGGTATGTGTCACAAAAATACGGGGTGGCGCGAACGAAAACGAAAAAAAAATTTTTTTGGACCACCCCATACATGGAACTGAAACTGGAAAAATAAATTTTCATCATACCAATACGTGTGTCTATAGGGTCTTAAAAATTACATTGAGGTTCCAAAGACAACTTTTTCTCAAAGTCAACCGTTTGGAAGATAAACACTGCCAAAGTGGTAAAATGTGTGTCCCCCCCCCCCCTCTACCTTTTGATATAAGAAAGTGAAAAATCTAAAAAAAATATATGCTATAGATCTTAAAAAAAACTTTCAACGAAAATTGGTTTGAACTAGACATAGTAATTAGTTTTTGAGATATATCATATTTTCCAAAACCGCAAATAAAACTTTGTCATTCATACCAACACTGTGAAAAACAAAGTTATTTTACAAACGAAAAATTATAGTGGTATTAAATATGGTATGGTATAAGGTAACTACGGAACCCTACGGCGCGTGGCCCGACACGCACTTGGCCGGTTTTTTTTTTTTCTTTTAGGGGCCATCCATAAATTACGTCACACGTTAAGGGGGAGGGAGGGGGTCGACGAAGTGTGACATTGTGTGACAAGGGGGTGGGAAGGGACCTCAATTTCGTGACGTCACATCTCAAAATCATTTAAATTGAAATTTCAGAACTGTTTTTTTAATTCTAGACGTAATAATGTAAAATATGTGACGTCACACTAGGGAGAGGGGATCTCACAAATGTGACCAGCTGTGACAAGGAGGGGGAAGGGGGTCAAAAGTCATGAAATTTGTGTGACGTAATTTATGGATGGCCCCTATTACCTACTTAATACCTACTTATTTTGTTTTATGATTGTATCTTATTTCTCATTTAAGTTAAACGTAAAACTTTAACTTTTGTTATTTTGTTCAAATATTATATTTCGATCGCCTCCATTATCTTATCATGCCTACAATAGCGAGTCACGTACCGTGCTAATGTTTAACCTAAATAATGATTTATTAATGGATAACATTTTAAGGAAGCTTTCTGTTACTGGGTATTAGCACGTATTAGTTAGTAGAAAAGGTAACAAATAGACTGACACTTTGGTTAGCACCTTATAATAGGGATGTTGACTAATGAATAAAATAACGAAATACCAATAAAAATCGTAAACATATGAAACTTTTAGAGTAGCTTGTATACCTCTTGGTTTTATATATTGCATATTATTTGTTTTATGACCCTTCAAAGTTGGGTGGACAAGTCCATTTAAAAAGTATAAAATTTATTAAAATAAATGATACCTTTATTTAGTCCGTAAAATGTATAGCAAATTTGTCGAAGAAACCATTTTGATAAACACATTATTTAATATAGCTGCTGAACAAATTTCCTATGCGTTGCATACAAACTAGCACGGCGTGACGTCATAGCGTGCAAGCCATTAGTATGGAGCGTTTTTGATCGAGTCCATTTGTGCGCATTTCACACTGTGATATCTCGGGCAGTTTTCATGCTAGCGAATTAATTCTTTTACCAATGTTTCTTTTTTTGAGAGGTAATTTATGTAACATAAAATAAAAAAAATAGTCAACATCCCTATTATCTATGACGACCTCGGTGATTGAGTGGTTAAATACTGATACTTGTTATACCGTTGCAAAAGCCGCGATTACATACGCCGATTTAGCATACCAATTTCGGGTTGCCACTCGTACTTGACAATAAAATATTGTATAATAAGTTCGATTTTAAAAGTGAATTTACCCTATTACAGAAAGATAAACATTGTATAAGATTGGAGATGAGAATTGAAAATAAAAAAAACATAAACAATGTTGACCTTTGCGTTATTTGTTTAAATTAATTGTTAAAATTTAACTTATTATACGGGTGGCAACTCTAAATTGGTATGCTAGATTGGAATATGTAATCGCGACTTAACCAATTAGGTGATATAAACAAAGACATGACAGGTAATATAAAAAAAAACAAAAAAACCGACTTCAAAAAACCTACCTCTAAAAAGCAAGAAATAATATTCGTCGTAAACATACGTCTATTGAAATCGGGTGGGGCTGGAGTACCTATCTACAAATTCCTTTTTTTTTATTCTAAAAGCCCCACCCGACTTCAATAGACGTGTTTTTATTATTACGAATATTATTTCTTGCTTTTTAGAGGTAGGTTTTTTTAAGGTTTTTTTGTTTTTTTAAACAATTTTTTATTTTTTTTATTTTTAGTGTAGGTTCCTTCTGTATTAGGTAGTGTAGGTATATTATTTAGGTAGAAAAATCGGCTCAGCCAAACGTGAGTTAAAAATCGGTTAAAGAACTACACTTAAGATACCCCTTTTCCAACAAAAAAAATAATTATCTTATTCAGTTCACAAACAAAGAAGTTATACGACTGATCATCGAAGTAGTTCACACAAAATCATACTATTTTAGTGCTTTTTTCAAGATTACTTGAAAAGTACTGAACCAATTTCCAAATTTTAAAAAATGGGACCAACTTGGGAGTTTACCTAATGTGTAAATAACGTTTGAATCATTTTAATCGGTCTAGCCGTCTTTGAGTAATCGGTAATACACAAATAAAAAATATACAGATGAACAGAGAACCTCCTCCTTTTTTGGAAGTCGGTAAAAAGAACTAAGTATTCTTTCATAACTCAAATATCAAATTATTTCTTAGTGACAGTAATGACAAGAAATTAATGTAAGTGGTTTATATTGGAAAAAAATCAATAGCAGTAAAATCTAGTAAAATACTATACTAATTAACTTCTGGAGTTAAAACAGCAGTTCCAATTAACCAAGTAAGTAATAAAGATACAAACAGATTGTCCAGCTTAAGTAAGTTCACTGAATTAACCAGTAATAGTTTAATATCGATGCAAATTGAACGTTCGAAATAATCTTAGTTTATTGGATTGAGGGAACATAATGTAGAGAGCTTTATTCGCAAAAGCCAGCGTGGTAAGGGCGGAGAGACTGCGAACAGGGGCCAATCACGTTTTAAGGCGAGGCAGTTCCCGAAATTTACTCTTTCACTAGGTCTTTAGAATAAGGTTGAATATTGCGTAGCTTTAATTGACGCTTCGCCAGAAATTTGAAGTACATTTTTATTGATTTCTGAAATACTTGATCATTTATTTAAAATGTACTCGGTTATTGTGTTAGATCGATAAAAAAGCTATCCTTTTTGCATAAAAGATCATATCACTGTCGTTGAAAATAACGAAATCTGACGATTTGAAGTTTAATTTTATGGTGTTATTCAGGATTTTTTTACAGAGTAACCATGCCATTTTTCAATATTCTGTTCGGTTATTGTGTTTCATGACATAATGTTCAGTCTACAGTATTTTTTGTGAAGTAGAATTCTACATCCGTTCTTCACATTGGAAGTTCAAAAATCGATCTTTTCATCAAATCGTGAACTGGCCTCGCCATTACGAAAAGGCATGTAACGTTTTAGTATAGAGCCGAAGTATACCTATTCGAAAAAAATCGGAAATTCATCGCAACTGATAAAACTAATTTATCAGTTTTAATCGATAGAAAACGTCAAAATAAACATGAATACTTTCGGAGATAATGGGGACTTCAAAAAAATCATCGTGATAGAAAGAAACACATCAATTTGCAACTCCAGACTATTTTGCGATTAATCTTCATATTATGTATATCTCCTAAAGTATACATTTTACCACAATAATAAGACCATCAATAATTTGTGTTTATTTTGACGTTTCCTGTCAATTGACACTAGTTTTATCGGTTGCGAACAATTTCCGATTTTTCAAAAATGTATAGTATAGTGTACAGTACACCTAACTAAGATATGCTTTTTAAAAAGTTATAGTTATTATGAATTTCTATGAATTTAAAGTATCGCCTGAATACCTGCATAATTTATTTTTGATCCATGTGATATCTCAGATGCTCAAAGAATTCAAACCGTTTTTTATTTGTGATTTCATGTGTATTTCATAATACAGCTTTTATTAACTGAAATGAAATTAATTCAGATAAACATGATTGTATTTTGATAAAAACTGCAAAACATATTTGCTATCGGTATTGAAATACGTTTCTCGTTTATAAAACGTATTTCTGATAAGCAATCTTTTTATGAATTGAATCAATTTAAATTGTTGAAACAATAACAAAAGTTACTTTCTATGGTCTTTTTCTATATTTAGTTTGATGGACGTTGTAATCACGGACGTGTATTAGGGGGGGGGTTTAGGGGTCCGGACCCATAGGATAGATAGATATAGGACCCGGACGGATACACAGTATATTTGTATGTAAACATTATCACGATTAAGTTAACGCTTTTTACGTTATTAGCGCACAAATATACAGACAAACAGACAAAAATGTTAGAAATGGGTTTGATTTGATTTGATTTGATTTATTTAAGGTACACCAACAGCACTACATGTACATACTTTCTTGTATTAGATTAAGTATTAGCTAGGGGTATAGTTCTTACATGCATGCCAATAATAGGTATACACAACATTTACTGAACAGGTATAGGTTTTTTTTTTAAACTAAGCTAACTGAATAAACTAAGTATATAAAGCAAATCTTAATATATACATATATTATAATGAAGTTAAAATAAATATTCAAATTTTTAACAGCTTAGGCCTCCGGTTCCTCACAAAAAATTATGTAGCCTTACATCCAATGTTCTACTGGGTATTATTAAACACCCCAACCACTCTTTTCTACAGCTTTATTATATGTCGGTACCTATATATAGATTACCCGCGACTATACTTGCGTGTTATAGTCGCAGGCAATGATTAATTTGTAAATGATAGATTTAATTGGCGTTAGAGCTCTGTTTTTTTACTTTGGGGATCCCCCCCCCCCCCTTGTCTAAAGCTACAGCTACGCCCGTAATAAAGCTTATAGAAAATACCGTACCGAACCGTATTTATGAATGCAAGTAAAGTAAGAGAGTTCTAAAATTTTCCGACCGAATACGTCATCTTCGTAGTTTGGATAGAAAGAGATAAAACTCCGATTGCACAACATGAAAGGAAATTACAAAATATAAACGTAAAAAAAAAACTGTACAATACAAAAATACGGAATTTTCACATACAAAAAGTTTTTTTTAGTTATTAGAGCAGAGTGTGCCGGCCAGACCAGCGAAGAAATAACAATTATATTCTCAATTATAGTTTTCTCTAGCCGTTTTAGTGGCGTATTGAAAAAAACCCAGCAAAATGATTTTAATCAAAAATCAAGACATCTCATAGGAAAATGTTGTGGAAGAAAAATGATATTCATTTTCTTGTTGTTGCTGCATAGTTACTAAAGACAAAGATAGTGCATCGTAAAATACAATAATCTATAGCTAGATCTTTCTTTATGGTTTTGCGAAACTGGAGAAACGTTATCGTTCTTAGTTCCGCTTATCGACTGCACAATCATTGCCGCCTTGCTCCTAATAATTTTCGGATCAGCACATTGCCTCATCATGCAGCATCGGAATCTTTTCGGTGACGAAGTGCTTTTAAGAATAACAAAGACAACGGTTTAAACATGTGTGTCATTGGTACACAAACACACGTAGAGATTAGTAGGTACTCGGGTTCAACAATCAAATTATGAATTACTAGTGACCCGCCCTAGCTTCGCTTCGGTTCCTTCTTTTTTTGCCAAATGAGATCTTCCAACAACACCCAGAAAAAAAACGAATACCTTACATTGCATTCATTGTTCCAAAAGACTTTTTCCCTCCCGTTCGTCCCGTCCCGTTTATTTTCGCTCGCGTTAATTTTTTTGCGAAAACTCCTAAGATGTTCATTTAAATGGTATGTAAAATAATGTGCATAAAATGCTTAAGATAACTAACATTTATTTACAAGTTGGCAAGTAGCACTCTCTCGCAATAATTTCCAATAGGTACACTTGAAATAAAACACTTTTGCTACTCGATACATTCTCCTAAAATAGAACTATTCAAATTGTTTTCTCGAAACTAAATAAAATAAAAACCTCTAAGAATTTCAATCAATACGTATTTCAATAAGATTTCAGTACCTATAACGTTAAAATAATAGGCACCTAGTCGGAAAAGGTCCCGGCCTTTTTGATGCATAATTTTTTGGTTTTAATAATTAGCTGCCTTTCTATTGTCTGATTTCAAAATCTATCGCAATCACTTTCGGGATGTAACACATTGACGCTTCTTTTTGGTACAAATAAAAACCTACCAAAGAAATGCAGCAATGTCTCACATCCATTTGTCAAATGAAAGTGATTGCGATAGATTATAAAATTACACAATTAGCCCCCAGGTTGTTTGACAGCTGACTTTCTGGTAATAGCTGTAAAATTGTCTCTCTTTTTAATAATATTTTTTATAAAACACTCAGCAAATAAACTATAATTAGGCGGGTTCATTGCTTGCCACCCTAGTAGTTAAAACCATATTTGCTAATGTTTCATACAATTGCATAATAAGCAAAGACACATTTTCGGACACAGAAGATCGCACAGTCTTGTAAAGTTAGCTTAGTTTCCATTGTACGTGACTACTTGGTCACGGACGATGTACTAACTGCCTTTTATTAGGTAAATTTCAATACTCAAAGACTAACTTCCAGCTGTCGATCACAGGCTATTTTCAACTAAAGCTCATTTGCCCAACAAACTGCCATTTAAATATCTTATGAGTTATGACAAAAGATTAAATACATTAACGATAAACAGTGGCTACCTCAGTTGGGAAAACATTTTCTTAAACTTAAAGTATTCAAAACATGAGTTAAATAACATTGCTTATGTCAAAAAGGTTTAATGTTAGTGTGGTACTGAGGTGTGGTACATACTAATCGTTGTTTAAATTAATTTCACAGGTAAGTAAATAAGTACCACAGATTACCTATGCCCAAGAGCGTCGCCAGCCCATGGCCCAAGGGGGGGCAAGTTAATATTACCCTTTCTTTGCAGTCGGGTAATTAAAGAGGATGAGAAAAATATGAACTGTAGGTACAGTCAAGAGCACTTAGTAAATTTATTCAAGTTTTGAGATGGAGCGGGATTTATCGGAAAAGCAAGTCGATTCCACGGCCGACTTTGGTTATTTTGCAGTTGGGTAATTTTTTTGGGTTTGGGTACACGCCCTTGCCTATGTCGTCGCATATTCCTTTATTTAATCAAGTTTTGACCTCTGATAAAGCTCGACGTTAAACATATATTCGAATAACTTTGAAAAGGTTAAATTCAAAGGTTGGAGTCTAAAGAGTAGGTATTCCACACTGTCTTTTCCTGAATTTATGAAATTTGAATCGTAAAGATGCGTCATAGATAAGATTTTATTTAAAAGATATTCATTTCCATTTCATAAGTGATTCTCTTTTCTTTATATCTTGACAACTCATTGATAAATCTCAACAATAGTAAAGTTACCAATACTGATATTTCAATATAGATCTACGGGTCATATACCCGCAGGCTGATTACCTAAATAGAAACTATTTAGCGACCGGTTTCATTTGACATACATTGCTACTTATCTTTGGTTTGTTTTTTTTACCCCAAAAAGAAAAAGCAATGTATCACATCCATCTGTCAAGAGACCGGTCGCTAGGTAGTTTCTAATTAGATAATCAGCCCGACGATTATAATTTAAGTAACTAAACACGTATAAGTAACTAAACTTGCAAAGTGCAAAACGCACTTCGAGGTCTACAAATCATATTTGACCTCAACGCAGACGTACTTAATCTCACTTAACTTAACCCTTCCCAAGTGCCAACTTAATGAAAGCTGTTCCTGACCTATCCATAAATCCATTAACATGGATAAATCCAACACTCATTGCCTCGTAAAACAAGCAATAAACATTCAGTTACACAATAACAGTCAGTTGTTGTACAAATACATGTATCAAATGCGCACGAGGGCCGGCGGGAAGGCACCAATTACAGGAATGCGAAACATGACTTGTCCATTTGGAAACAACCTAACTCTTTGAAAACCTTCTTCAAAATTGAACCTTCTTATAAGATCGAAAGGGTGGGTTTTAAAATGCAGATAAGCTGGCGTGTGAGGTACTAAAAGTGCATCGCAGTTTTGATATTTGCAGTAGGTGACCTGCGTGGCTAAATCACGTAGGCACTTCTTCAGATTATGCGATTCTATTGATTTTGTTCAAAGATAAAAAGAAGCAGGAAAAAGTTTTTAAAGTCTAAGGGCGCTTGTACACTGTACACGCTAAGAAAATTCACCGTGTCTCCATACCGCAATAAGACCGTAATACAGTTCTTGTGTACAAACGACACACACTCTTGTGTAGGCCCAGCTACTTTTTTAACCTCGTAATAGGCGAGTAAGTAATGAATTGAGTAAAACTTGCAATTTCCAAATGTTTCTAATATTATTTCCACATGCAATATAAAGTTTAAACTAATCTTAAAAGCACTAAAACAGCACTAAAACTATTAGAAGCATTTGAAAATTGCAAGTTTTACTCAATTCATTACCTACTCGTCTATATTTTCGTTCATGTCTATATTAGTGTGTGCGGCTTAAAGTCCCTTAAAACAAAAAACGATTCAAATATTTTTGGGTCCACCTAAAAAAAGTTAATAGATAATATTAAATAAAAATTTGCAACGTTATCATGCCGCTATTATAATTAAACCCAGCAATCAAAACAATTAAGAAAGCCACTTAACTAGGACTTTTATTAGAAAAAAAGCAATTTTGGTTAAACATTTTGAAGTTGGCTTAATATAAAATCCTATTTATTGTTTTCAAAATTAAAACAATTAGCAATTATAGGAACTCATTTGATATTGTTATTACTAAATTCACTAAGCAACAAAATGTTTTTAGTTTGGGTTGTGGGTTTTAAACTCGCACCACTAATAACAAACCCCACTAATAGCACCCTTTGACGCCAGAGTCGCTGTTTTACTTAATTAAAAGCAAACTAATGACTTGAATATTTTTTTTACATTTTTGACGCTTGAATTTTGAAAATTGGTTGGGTGGTTTTTGAGAAATTTTGGAAAAAAATCGTTCGCGTTCAGGCAGTCTAGATATCGCATAATTACGCTGTCGTGAGGTCTCAGTATTATAGAGTAGGTAAAGTGTATATGGATAGTAAATGTAATAACTTCGATCATCTATATGTAATAAATATTATACCTCTTAAGGTGCTCCCACACAGCTGCTTAGATTTTTTTTAATAAGTAGTTAATAAATCTAAAAAATTTAAATCCCTCGAAATATCAAGAGCAGATGGCTGAACTGGGGCCCTATTTTTGAATCCTTCGACTGGCGTCAAGCGCTTGGTTTCTACTGATTTTCGTTCAAAATTTGACTTTCCATATTTTTTAATCACTCGATCGCAACGAGTGCCCTCACCCACTCGTTTGCAGTCGAGCGATACGGTACGGCGAGCGATATTCTTTTCTACTAAAAAGCAAAGATTTTTTTAAACAGCCATAGAAACATGGATATTACGTTCCGTTTTGGTTGCGGTAGTTATCGGTTTTCTCTAAATTCTGCGTGGAACGGATAAAATCCAACATTTCGTATTCCGAAAACGAACGATTCAAAAATACGGAAAATCGGCGTCATGCGACTTGGAAGACAGCGACAACAACAATGTCATACGAGCGATTCAAAAATAGAGCCCCTGGGTATGTACTTTTTATTTTTGATGTTCATTTTCAATGTAGTTGCGTGGAGCGTGAAATCTGTATTTTTTTTCAATGTTTAGCTTTCTGACGCGTGGACGTTTTACGCAAAAGCCATTTCCCACAGCAAAAGACTATTTGCGTTATCCAATAAACAGCTGTTAATGTGACTTTAATATTGAAACGCGTACATTACCAAACAGAAATCATGCAAAATTCCGTACCTGCAAAAAATGGGATGATGCTGTGTAAAAGGGCTATAATATTGTATTGGAATTTATGGCAACATATTTATAGCACACCCAACTTTAGATAAAGAGTGACTAACTTTGTTTGCATTACAGTAGGTACTCAAATCATCAAATTCTAGTTCTTAGTATTACATAGCTTAAGTATGAGTCAAATTCTTACCGATTTGCATTTGCACTCAAATGTATTACGAATGTTTTATAAATATTGCATTCAAAACAGGCAAATGTTTGTTTGGGCTTTTAATGAAAAGCTTTTCACGGCTTATTTGACATTACAAACTTCAGAAATTAAAGTCAAATGCCTATTTTCAAAATATATTTAGAATCAAGCTCTATTTTACTTCATTTTCTTGTCAATAAATCAATGACTTTTGCAATAAATACCTAAATGGAAAGATTAATCTATAAAGCTAACTTGTATCTCCAATTCTACATATTATACTTACATAATAGGCTTGTTTCCATTAAGAATAAATATAATGGATAGGGGTTTATAATGATTAATTATATTATGGAGAAAATAACAAACAAATTTAATTATTAAAAGCGTTAAAGATTAATAATATTTTTAAAAAATAAATTTCGTAAAATGCAACCTTTAGTCACGTCCCATACAACCATTTTCGGTCGCAAAAATGTCAATAATTTTATATGCCGTAACAGTGTTGTAACTATTACGGAACGTAAAAACTGTGTGGATTTTGGTTGCTCTGTGTAGGAACAGCGGCGACATTTTGTGCCAATTAATGTTACAGTAACTATGTTTTGTCGCAGTGTCTACAAATTACGTCATTAATGTTACACAATTCATTCTTTACACATTGTGTCGACTTTAAATTTAAGTGTGGAATTTACAATAACTTTGTCGTAACATTGTTGAAACTAAAGTTACTACTTATTTCTTGTGTGCACAAATTACGATGATGTTACGAAACTAAAAAAATATTAAAAAAAAAAGAAAACCTACAACGAAAACATCCTGATTCTCAAACATTTTGACGCCCTTTGTGAATAATTGTTACTTGGTACAATGAGCGAAAGGAAACCGAAGCGTTATCGTCAGTATCGTCACTCGTCGACGTTTTACAGAAAACTGACCAATAGAAAATTAATTCCAGAAAAAGCACGAGCCGGTTTAAAATTCAAAACAAGCTTCAAAGTTCAACCTTCAAACCAAAATCGGTTGGCAGTAACGTGCATAACCTGTGTCACATAGTTAATGATGTCTCCAGATTTGGATCTTTACCCTCCCTGAGTGCATATCCTTTTGAAAGCATGCTGTTCAGAATAAAAAATCTCTTACGGAAAGGTGACCAACCATTGTCACAAGTAGCAAACAGTACCCTTAGCACGAACAGCTATCGAAAAAAATAACTCGCGTAAAATCATTCGATAGTAAAATTTTGTATTGGAAATTTGTACGACGCCATCTATCGCCGATAAGCGAAATGAAATTTTCCATAGAGAATTGTCTATCGAGTAATTTTACCTTAAATTTTACGTGCGTTTTTTTTCTCGATAGCTGTTCGTGCTAAGGGTACAGATTACAAGAATTATCAAAGTTAAATTCAAGCATTTGCCCAAATTCTCAGATGTACCCTATCGTCAAATACGAAAAAGAATTGGCAACGTGTGAAAAAGTGTTTTTACTGTTGTAAAACTAAATAAAAATTGTTCAGCAAAGACCACAAAGATAAATGGTTTTTAACTACAGACAAGACAACAACATAATTGAAATGGAATATGCAATTTTGATTCAGGGGGAAATAAATAAAAATCAAAGGCAAAAGTATCAGAAATAAGTTTAATTTTTTCGAAAAACCTTTTAAATCTTCAAATATAAATGTCTACGCAACCGCACTTAATTACGAAATAGAAGAAGAAGGACCATCAAACTGAACAATCAATTCTGAAATCGGAAACTGAACCTTAAAATAAGGCGCAAAATTAGTTCCGTTTCCAACCTAATCTCATCTTTCGTTGACCAAACTCTAACAACCTTAGAATTTAATTAAGTCTTCAAACACATTGCTAACATCAGTAGAACTTATGTTTTTTTTTTCGTCATTAAAGTCCGTCACTTTATTGTTTATTTTCACTTCAGAAATAGTAACGACATTACAATAGGAAGATTCTACTGGACTCAGTGACTCTGTGGAATCATCTGTAAATAATAATAAAAAAATCCATGCTTCTTGTCAGTATTGTTTTTTTTATCAATAATTTCATGATATCCTAAATTTAATATTATATTCTGCATATTATTCTCTTTAAAATCTCTCTTATCCTCCTTATCTGTTTTTTCCATGTCTTCCGTGACTTCTTCGGCTGGCCCTTTTTTTGTTATTACCAATTTATATGGCATGTTTGGGAACCGCTGCAATCATAAAAAATAGAAGTAATCCATTTTGTAAAATCAGTAACGTTGTGATGATTTCGACAAATGTCGACACTTGTAGGCACAGTTCCGTAACTTTGTGTCAAGAATTTTCGCAAATAGATAAACATTTTTTCCATTACAAAAAGCATTAATTAGATGCATTACTAACTTTAGTTGGCTGTTCAGAGCATGTTTTGATCATACATACATACATACCGTTTTGTATAACTTTACTGATGTTTCAAAATACAAATAAATTGCTTATTTCCCTATACAAAAGTACATCAATAATAAAAACATCACACTCATTTTATAAAACCATTAGAGCGCATTAGTGTATTCATTTATTAGACATCAAATCACACGATGAACTTAATTTCGCAAAAGAATTGAATGTTGATATGACCCTAAATTGGATAATATGAAATTAATACTCACATTTTTATTTTTTAATGGCGGCAGCGGCGCTAAGAAACAAAACAATCTCAAATTTCCGACACTGGCCGTCACATTGCTACAGGAATAAAATATTATTTAGCGATCGAAGAGCGAATGAACTGAATGAACGATTGAGGTAAAAGTGCACAAAAGCGCATACATCCCGTCGCGAAGATCCAACGCGGCGACGGCGCAATGCGACTTAAAGTTACTGTTACCATATGTTACAAATCGTCCCCACTTTTCGAAACGGCGACGGAACAACGGTCGACACGGCTACTAATTATGACGGAACAAGGTTACTGAAAAAATATGTTTCGACACAAATGTGTGCACTCAAAGTCGTAACCGCTACCAGAATGGCTGTATGGGGTGACAGTGAACACCAATCAGAAAGCGTTACGTCACGCCGTGCGAAACTCCAATCTTGTCTTTGACGTTTCGAGTATCACTACCGGAGGCGCGTTCCAAACCTACACTCCGAGTGCAACCTAACCACAACCGAACGCAAGTTTTAGCCACTTTTTCCGTATTTCTCCATTGTTTGGAACATATATAAATAACTGGTTTGGCGTTTTTATAGTCGTGCTATCACACTGGGGCACTATACAGTACTTATAATATGAGAAATTCATTTTTAAACGATAAAAACTAGCTATAACGTACGAAGACACGATCGCTCTTTTGTTTGTTTTGCACGGCGTGACGTCATTCAAGACGCCATGACAGTCTTGTGCGTTTTGGAACCAAATTAAAATTGGTTTTTTAAAACGCGAAATTTATAATGTAAACGCTCGATTAAAAATAAATAAACCTTTTTTTTCGATAAAATGCCTAATAAGCTAAAATATTAAGCAGTTATTGAAATTTTGTCAACTAGCCTATTACTTGCAATGTTACCCAATTGATAATGTTATTTTACAGTTATACAACGTACAGTACAATATTTTGTAATAAAAATGCCAAGCAGGATTTTGTTATTTGATTTTCTCTTACCTTTTATCGGAAACATAAATACAGTTTTAATCAAGTTGAAAGAAAAACATAATTCAAAACTAATTCCCATTCATAGAGGCGTGTTTAGAGCGAGTGATTTGTATGTATGACTATAAATATTAATGTATGTAAAATGAAATTACCTACTACCAGTTCAGGTTCGCGCTTAGCTTAGGTCCATTATTAATTATAATTGGTTTCTATCTGGTGTGAAATATTAACCTTTTAACAGATTTCTACTAAGTATAAGTAAATCTTTTGTATTAACTGTCATTCTTAATTGCTGTTAAATAGCATCAATAATACACTCTGAAATTTTGTTTTAAATTATCGCAAAAAAAAACAGATGTTCCATACAAAAGTGCAGTACCTACTCGACTCGACCTTAATGTATGGAACAGCTGATTTTTTTTTACTAGGAGGAGAGTTGGCCCTATAGTAAAAGTTGCTTGTAATCATGAGTGGACCACCCCACGGCGGGAACCAAATGATTAAAATTTCACGCTGTATTTTAGAAGCTTTTCGTCTTCCTCGATCTAAGACATATTAAGACAAGTTAAGAAAAAATACCCGAATTAGAGTGCAGCATGACACTACGACTGAAACTCAACGGTCAACTCAACTCGAACTAACGTCTAGTTTAAATGATCGATGACAAAAAGTCCGCTTTTGTACAAATTCAAACGGGTTCGTGTATATCTTCCGGATATCGGAATTCGAGGAAAGGGCCCTAATATAGTTATATATAAGTACGATAGATTTACAAAGAGAAAAGTTGGAAAAATGCGCTAGCGGAGTTTCTGGGGCGATTCGTGTATAAGTTTGTCAATCGCTGAAATAAAATATAATCTGCACTAAAAATATACCTATAGGTAGTCTTAGAGCAACACGGCTTCCTATGGAAGGGAGGAGCCATACGAAGCGTTCCTATCGCTAAGGCTGCTCCCTTCGGGACGACGCCGGTGTTGCTCTATGGGTAGAATGATAGCTTAATTATTGAGTGTTTTTAAATGCACTGACTAATAAAAATATTTCATTTATTTTACGGATGGCGCCATCTATTAGCATTGCTATTAAATATGACGTCTCTTCTTACGTCTTTGATAAAAACGTTGTCCTACTAATAACAAACACAACAAAAAAAGAATTATCTGGTGCAGTCTTTCTAAAGTTAGGTATGCGCTTACATACATTTCGGCGATTCATTTCTTTTTTTATATAGATTGTAAGTAGGTACCAATCTTGTGTCAAACGATTTCCAATCTAATTTGTTAATAGATGTGTGCTTATTCAATCACCATAAGGCGCCAATAATTACATGCTATTATAAGCTATTCACATGTTAATTATCACCGTAAATACAGGCTGCTACGAAAATAAAATAATATTTGCGAGCTCGATCAGATTTAACCTGTCATTTTCAAGTTTGAAATCGATTAAGTATGTAATTTGACACTTCCGCGCCCCGGCGCCAAAGGTAGGGTTGTCTATACTTTGGCTCTCAACCTTAGGGGTTCGGAGCTACCCTTCCCCAGCGGGGGGAGAGGAGGCGGAAAATCCTCATTGGATACCCCCTAGCCGGTTGCTACCGAGCTAATCTGGTTATGTCAGACTCGTACTGACTAAAAACCGCCTTAACATCTGGTTACGTGCCCGGGGAGGCAACTGAAGATGCATCAAGTTAAGTGATTGGATCTATTCCCTTCTAGTATTTACCAAAAAGTAATACCAAATAGTATTTGTTTATTGCCGTAAAATTTCTATTCCCAACGAATACCTTCATAAACGAATCTGAGAACAAGTTAAATGCTTATTAGGTACAGTCGCCTAGTCGGTAATAAAAACGCTTTTAAATGTGATGTTAAGTAGTGTGTTTTGGCAATAATTTCTTATAGTACCTACTGCAATAATAGCAATTGCTTGATATGATATATGATATGCGTAAAACCATGCGGATCGTAGGAGCGATAATTCCAAAGACAACTTTTTGACCAGTAAGTTAGTAACTTGATATTGTTTGATTTCTAAAGTTGTGTAACTTGGAACGATTATATTTCAGTGTTTTTCGATTAATAAGTTTTTTTTTAATTTACTGCTGTTTTTGGATAAAAATATAAAACCAATGTTAATTAAAATCAATTATTAAATGTTAACGTTAATCATAAAAATAAAATGGTTGTCATTGAATACACATTTTTCACTATTTTAAAGTAGAATGTTGTGAACCCGAGATTTGCCCGAGAGAGGACTAGCCTATGATTGGATTAAGAGTTACCTTTGTGATAGGATGCAGTATGTGGAAATCTCGAATCTTAATGACGAACATCTCACTGAAAAGTTTAAATCAGAAACAAAGATAAATACACTAGGAGTTCCTCAAGGAAGTATATTAGGCCCAATACTTTTTATTTTGTATATAAATGACCTACCGAAATGTATTAATTACCCAGTCACTCTCTTTGCTGATGATATATCGGTGGCTATACATAAAAGTAACAATATTGACTACGAAAATGAGATTAATAATCAGCTAGAGAAAATGGCAAGTTGGTTAGAAAATAATAATTTAAATGTTAATGTTACGAAAACAAAATATGTACAATTTAGTAATAAAAATTGTGTTCCCTTACCAATGTCCATCCACCATCGTGGTGAACCCATTATAGAAGCTACATCTGCTACATTTCTTGGCATTGTGATAGCCGCAAAACTAACCTGGCAACTTCATGTTGATATGGTATGTCAGAAGATAAATAGATTTATTTACGCACTATATCGTCTTACTCAATTAGCTAATCGAAAGACAGCTTTGATGGCATATCACGCATATGTAGGTTCTATACTGAGGTATGGGCTGGTCTTGTGGGGAAATGCAACGAACACCAATCGTGCTTTCATATTACAAAAGAAATGTATTAGAAGTATTTGCGGAGTGGGACAGCTAGAATCATGTAGACCTCTTTTTAAAAAGCTAAATATACTTGCATTGCCTTCGCTATACATATTTGAGGTTTTGATATTTGTCAAAAAAAATCTGCATCTTATTACTAAGAAGCACGAAACGTGCAACTTTCGAACAAGATATCCCAACAGATTATGTATACCACCATCAGCGACAAACTGCTATAGTAGAAATAGTCACAGCATGTGTGTTAAATTATATAATTTACTACCAGATCATATTTAAAGTCTTCCGATCGTACGTTTCAAGAGAGCAATGTTCAGAGTTTTGGTTGATCATTGCTTTTATGACTTGAATGAATTCACAATTTTTTGCCGTAATGGGAACTTAAATAAAATTAAGTTTTAGCAAATTGGATATTGACATTGTTTTTTTTTTGTATGATTTATGTGTATAGAATTGATTGACATTTTGAGCTGTTTATTAGATTATTGACTTACTCTGACATCTATATTGTTGACATTTTGATTTTGACATTATCGTGCAAGATTGGACATTTTGAATTGTAAACTTAATTTTATTGTTTTTTTTTTTTTAATTACCTAATTTAATTTGTATTTTTTTTTTTATAATTATTTAATTTGATTATTTTTGATTTATTTGATTTTTTTTATTTATTTGATTTTATTTTATTTCCTTTATTTGATTTTATTTTATTTTAATTTTTTGATTTGATTTTATTTAAACAGATGCATGACGATAAATTATTTGCATATCGCCAGAGAGCGGTAAAACATGTATGAACTTTATATATTATAAGATCTGAATTGTACCATGTTTTCTGTGAATAAACAAATTCTAATTCTAATTCTAAAATTCATATTAATCTTAAGTTCTCTGTAAACATGATCAAAAAAGTTTTTGACAGCCCTACTCCGAAAAGAGAGAAGAGCAGTTTCCACGTTAAAATAACTGGTCAGACCACTTCATCAGATGTTACACAATAACTTGACGGGAATAAGCCAGTAAAAAGGTAAGTCCCTAATGTACTTTTTATACTCAAGATGATGGAAAAGTGCAAGTGTCTGATTTCCTCGTTTTTATTGGTTTTTCCACCTTACTCAATGATTTTTAAAGTACCTAACGAAAAGGTTTATTTTAAATTATCTATTTAAGTTTGAGTATTCTTAAAACTATTTAGTTAGTCCAACCCAAGCAGAGCCTGCGTCATAGTTATTACTCTAGAATTAAACTTCATAATAATAAGCTGTTTGTATGTTCCACCCCAGAGTCATTGCAACAATATTTTTATGTTCCACCCCAGAGTCATTGCAACAATATTTTTATGTTCCACCCCAGAGTCATTGCAACAATATTTTTATGTTCCACCCCAGAGTCATTGCAACAATATTTTTATGTTCCACCCCAGAGTCATTGCAACAATATTTTTATGTTCCACCCCAGAGTCATTGCACCAATATTTTTATGTTCCACCCCAGAGTCATTGCAACAATATTTTTATGTTCCACCCCAGAGTCATTGCAACAATATTTTTATGTTCCACCCCAGAGTCATTGCAACAATATTTTTATGTTCCACCCCAGAGTCATTGCACCAATATTTTTATGTTCCACCCCAGAGTCATTGCAACAATATTTTTATGTTCCACCCCAGAGTCATTGCACCAATATTTTTATGTTCCACCCCAGAGTCATTGCAACAATATTTTTATGTTCCACCCCAGAGTCATTGCAACAATATTTTTATGTTCCACCCCAGAGTCATTGCACCAATATTTTTATGTTCCACCCCAGAGTCATTGCAACAATATTTTTATGTTCCACCCCAGAGTCATTGCAACAATATTTTTATGTTCCACCCCAGAGTCATTGCAACAATATTTTTATGTTCCACCCCAGAGTCATTGCAACAATATTTTTATGTTCCACCCCAGAGTCATTGCAACAATATTTTTATGTTCCACCCCAGAGTCATTGCAACAATATTTGTATGTTCCACCCCAGAGTCATTGCAACAATATTTTTATGTTCCACCCCAGAGTCATTGCAACAATATTTGTATGTTCCACCCCAGAGTCATTGCAACAATATTTTTATGTTCCACCCCAGAGTCATTGCAAAAATATTTGTATGTTCCACCCCAGAGTCATTGCAACAATATTTTTATGTTCCACCCCAGAGTCATTGCAACAATATTTTTATGTTCGACCCCAGAGTCATTGCAACAATATTTTTATGTTCCACCCCAGAGTCATTGCAACAATATTTGTATGTTCCACCCCAGAGTCATTGCAACAATATTTTTATGTTCCACCCCAGAGTCATTGCAACAATATTTTTATGTTCCACCCCAGAGTCTGCAATATTTTTGCAACAATATTTGTATGTTCCACCCCAGAGTCTGCAACAATATTTTCATGTTCCACCCCAGAGTTTTTGCAACTATATTTTTATGTTCCACCCTAGAGTCTTTATAACAATATTTTTGTTTTTTTTAATTTATTTAGGTCTACTTACAGTTTATGCACTAATTACATCATTTCACACTAAAATATCTTATTTTAGTTAAGAACATAAACTACTTACTAGTAGACACCTCCTGCTTCTAATATGCTAGAGTAGGTACAGACTTAACTTAATTACTACTTAAAAACTAAAGGTTTTTTTATATATTTTATGTAGATAGGTATAGTATAAATTTAGGTTAAAAATGAATTACAAAAGTGACTGTTTAACCTGCATCAATAATATTGTGATACATAATTTTGCGTTTTTTACGTCTAACTACTCAACCAATCATCATGAAATTTTACATATACGTTGTCAGGAGTACTGAAAAGGACATAGGGTACCTTTCATCCCCAAAAAGAACTGTGCCCGAGGGATAGAGAAAAAACTGTCCACGCAGACGAAGTCGCCGGCGGTAGCTAGTAAAATTATAATCGTCTGTTATGATGGTGATGATAATTATGTAAATGAGGTTATTATTAGAATGAGGTAAGGTAAGTATATTATTAGAACCTGTGTTTGAGTTACGTAGCACTGACGTTGGACTTCTTCGCAAGTGCCGCAAATATTTTAAGCCATAAATAAGCAAGCGCACAAACTGCGGCAGAGGAAATGCAATTTCTTATCTTTTACTGTTTGCGTCAATTAGATATTTGTAGTCCTGTACACACTATGGTATTTTATTTATTTTTCACTCCTCTTGCTCAAAAAGTGCGTCATTGTAACGTACAAGAGTCGAGATAAAATAGCATAAAAAGCCCTAGGGGATAAAGTTTTTTCTTTTTTAATGTTTGTCTATTACCAATGAGCGTACTAAAACGAAAAAGTCTTTATTCATAATCACGAATAAAAACTCGCTCGACTTAATACTGGGGGTCTATTACGAAAAGTTTAATGCGATACACGCAGCTGCGTCCGTGCTTCGTTCTGATTGATTCCTATTACAAAGCACTTGCGTATGCGATATTGCAAAGTGATTGCGTAAATTTGACAGATTCTCTCTAGTGGATCCGTCATTATTCGTTCAATAGACTATGGACTACGATAGCTACATTGAAAATATTTGTAATAACTATAACCGACGAACTGCGGACGACTATCGTGACCAAGTTTCGTAATATGCCCCCAGTTTCTCATTCTTATTTTTGAAAATGGAACTAAAAGCATCTCTTCGGTGAAATCATAGACTTATTTATACTCTGTGTACAGAGTGAATCGTAGAATGCGTATTTGTGCTGCTTAGCTGCTACAGCAGAAATTAAAAAAGGTACCATGGCGCGAAATCTTTAGAATTTTTTTATAATTACAAACAGATTGAATTGTGTGACTGTAATAGGAAAGAAATAATTTTAATCTTCTGCCGTCAAGCACAAATCAATTATTTAAATATTGTACAATAAGTTTATGAAGTGGAGGATAGAAAACGAGTGGATTCGTTTACGGAAGTAAGTAGGTATAAACTATTTAATATTGTATTTTATATTCTCGCAATCGTAGTGAAAAGTATAGTGTATACACGACGCTAAAACCCATTGTAACTCGGTTTCCATTTATTCCGTCGCTAAAGCTCGGGAATAAAAATACCTCGTATGCAATGGGTAATTTTAGCGTCTTGTACAACAATCTACTATTTTGCAGTAACTTTTTATCTGACTAATACAATCGTCTTTTGAAGAATCGTAAGTTTTTCCGATGTCAAGACTCAAAAAATATTATTGTACTTATAAAATAATTCTGATAAGTTCTTATCTAATTTTTATTTGTCTGCGCATTTCCGGTGGTCTGTATTATCGCTCAACCAAGGTAATCTATTCAAACCAACTCTTTCGCTGTTCCGAAATCCGATTCATTTTTATTTTATATATTTTTTTATTTTGGTGGAAAACTTACAGCTACTACAGATTTTAGTATATCATTATAATTAGAGTAAAGCCAATTACAAGTTTTTACATATACCTATTAGGAAAAACAATAACTATATTTAAACGCAAGTCGATATAGTGTAATGTAAGTGTTACAAAAAACTATCAGCTACGAAAGATTATTAAAATCCATTGTTATACAACTTTTTGAATTCGGGTATGCTTGTATTAAATTTGTCAAAGTCTATGTTATCATAGGCGCCCTGTTTAGTTAACAAATGTGTTCTTTAAGGCCAGTATATTCCAAAAACTCTGTCTCTGACTTTTTCTTTACGTGCGAGGAGTAATGAAAATAACCTCACTTTTTCATTTTATCAATGTTTTTGCTGTTATTTTGAGCATAAAGTCACTTTTTGAAAAAGTAACCGTTGAATATTCTTCTGTATGTCATTTACCTATTTTTCTATTATATTATTTGTTAATAAGGGATTAATAAACTTAAGGTATTATCCAAAAAATATAAAATTAATGAAAATTTTCTTTGTCTTTGCATATTTTTATAATCTAGTAAAGATACGAATATTGTATTTTTAACCGTAAAATAATCAAGATCGCTTATGAAACTTCAACATAATATTTTTATCTGCTCAAAATAAAGAATATTTGATTGTTTTCGCCAAATATGCCAATTTCGATCATTTCGAATATACTGGCCTTAAATAGTTAGTTTTTAATCATTGATGTTTCTTAATTTAATTATGGCTGTCACCCACCAAGTAGTTGATGGTGACTGTACCAATAACCTTGATCAACTAAAACTATTGCATGCACCTTTTTGTTTAAGCACGTGCAAAGATAAAAATTGACTTTATTTGTACGAAAACAACACCTGACCCATATCAATTGAGCAATAATGGTAGTTGACTGGTAATATTTTAATATCAATAGCTATAATATTCAAAAACCTAACGTAAAGTAATTTAGTCTAAATGTAATATGGCATACTTTGTTTAGTGTTTCACAATGTGAATTGTGAATGTTTTGGTTTAGCTGTGAGTGAGTAAACATCGTTTGCTGAAGATGTTAAATAAATAAATATAATAAACATAGCTAGACTTTAAATAAATAAATTGACTGATATTTTTATGTCATTAGTATAACGGAGATTGTTCGAAGTTTATAATTAGCGGCGGGGCGGTGAGTGTTGGTCATGTGAGAGAGCACGTGGTGGCACGTCACAAGTCACAACCGACAATCGAAACAAACGCCTGGGAACATAACACCAACATGCGCGTGCGACACTGTGTCACGTAGCCACCTGTACGAGCCAGACGTTCTGAGTATTGGATCAGCTGTACCGAGGATCTTATTTCTTTTTTGCACTAACATTTAAGGCGAGTGGCGCTAATTACTCACCATCACGAGTGCATAATTTATTTTGTCGTAAACTTTTACAATGCTCTTTAGAAATTTATGGCATCGCGACAGCACAGCGCCAAAGCTCCTCAACATTGTCGTCAACTCGCAATAAATTTTCGGACATCACTTCACAGGGTCATCATCATGACCCATGTAAACAAAACGATCAAGATGTGTGAGTTTGTGACGCGATGCGACAACGTCATCATGGCGATCAGTTCGCAGGTCGAGGTCACCAGCCTCCAGAATATTGGTGATGCGGATGTTTGTCTGATTGATATGTTATAGTCAAACCCCGAAGTCCCGGCACTCCTAGGTTTGCCTAGTCAAACCTCATGTTTGACAAGAAGGCTTAGTTAAAGTCCAAAACTAATAGCGTGTTTCGGCCTTTGACTAATGCATTTAGGGTCAAACCTAGGAGAGACTAACTTGGACAGTCAAACGCCGAAACGCAATTCGATCAAATCGGGGTTTGACTATTCAGACATAAATTAGGTACAGACGTTGTTGTTTTGTATTTAAATGTATGAAAAACACATTATTTAGAGTAAAAATTCAATTAATTAAATTAACAATCTTCCTGTGAAAGAAAGATTTCTGTTGTCTGTTAAAAAAAATAACCACGAAATTTAAGACGATCGCTCCGCTGCGGAAAGTAAAGCTAACATCGGAAATGAATGATGTTTTTCATACATATTTAGGTTAATTTTAGTCAAAGCTGCCTTACTCCTGTAGGTCACGTGATAGGTTAAAAATTTAAGACTATCGCGAAGCGCGATCGTCTTACATTTCGTGGTTATTTTTTTAACAGACAACAGAAATCTTTGTTTTAAAGGAAGATTGTTGATTTAGTTAAATTTTCACTCTAAAGAAGATATTTTTTATACATTTACATACAAAATAACACATTCTGTCCCTAATTTAAGACTGATTGGTCAACTCAAACTCCTATTTGATCGTATTTAGTTTCGGCATTTGACTATCCAAGTTGGTCACTCCTAGGTTTGGCCATAAATTCGTTAGTCAAAGCCCGAAACTCGCTTTAGTTTTGGACTTTGAATAAGGCTTCTTGTCAAACCTGAGGTTTGACTAGGCAAACCTAGGAGCGCCGGAACTTCGGGGTTTGATAATAACAGATACACTAACGTCTAGAAGTCCATAATGTTTCTGGAACATGGAATCATCTTAACTAGACTGGAACTATTTTCGTTTTTTTAATAAATCATCGATGAACGTCCCTAATGTATACATATTTTGACCTTACCTATCCTGACTGACTGACATATCTAATTGTGCGTTAAAGATAGTAACTATTATCTGTGGTTAAAGTTAAATGAAGGTTTTTGATACCATCGAAATGGAGGAATTGTCTCAGTCGCTACAACATCCCTTTTTCTCTGCCACACTGAAAATATGACACTACTGAATAAACAAATGTAAGTACTTTATTTATTAAAATGACAACTTTTCCTGTTATAAGAGATAGTACTTTTGTGAATATAGTACTGTAGCCCGCGGACATCTAAATTACCAAAAAGGTTACCGCTTGCCTTTGTGTTACTGTTATAGAGTTTGCAATATTGTATACTAAAACCGAAGTCTTAAAGATCGTAACCCGCCGTAACCATAGACAGTGATAAATCTAAAATCTTCATTTATGTTAGTTATTTACTTTCGATGTTACCGCATTGTTTCACTATTGTCATGGTTAACAGATTTATTCAATTACTACACATATCAGTAAGACTATGGAAAGTCGTCATACACAAATTTAAGATCAGATGTAGTCGGGTCATTTTGATAATAAATAGTAAATAACTAACATAAATGGAGATTTTAGATTTATCACTGTCTATGGTTACGGCGGGTTACGATCTTTAAGACTTCGGTTTTAGTATACAATATTGCAAACTCTATAACAATAACACAAAGGCAAGCGGTAACCTTTTTGGTGATTTAGATATCCGCGGGCTACAGTACTATTAGAGATGTGTCGGAAACCTGCTCGTCTCCTTATCAGGTTTCCTGTGGATATTATTGTGCGTTAAAAAACTTGATTATCCTGATTAGATTACCCCTTAGAGACCGTATCATCAGTATTGGATGGATCAGTGAAACAGTAGAAACAAAAAAAATAGAGTCACCATACATTTATTTATTTTTAAGAAAGCTTGCACATGGCTTTATTAGTGCAATACTGATATTCATATAAAATAAGTAATTCAAATTGAACTATACCTAAGTACCAAGTTAGTTAAAGAAATCAGTATATTGATTCGGTATACGTCGATTAACCAATCAATTTCAAACGTTTTTCGCTGAAACTGCTCTTAAATAAATTGATACTTGCTCGACCATTTATTTGCTCGTAAGTATAGTTTATTTACTCATTGATTAAAGATAAGTATTTCAGTTTTTTGTCAGAATTATTTATTTATTGTCTATTTTATTTGCCAAAACGCTTATCAAATGTTGATTGTATATCTTTACATAATCCTATTTTTATGTTAGAGCAATATATCTAACATCTAATTGGAGATAAGGCCTTGTCAATACGAATTAGTGCGTAGTTTTCCTTAACGGGCGCTAAGTGAGTTAAGAGGCCGCAAGTGGCGCTAGCGTAGGGCTGTCAAACGTCCCGGTTTGAAGCGTTTGTGTCCCAGACCCCGGTGTCCCAGTCAGCAAGTAGCACTGTGTCCCGGTGTCCCGGTCAGCAAGTAGCACTTAAATAGTAGATACTTACCCGAGTTTTTGAAAAATCCATGCATTACCCTATTTTTGTTCTAAATGTCCCGGTCGGCATCTCAGCATTAATGGCAACCCTTCTAGTGGTACTTATCTGTTCTACAAAATAAAGTCTGCTGTGCTAGTGCTGAGAAGTAGTTCATCGTAAATATTTAGTAATCGGTGGTCCAGATAAAAGTGGCACTAGGTCAGAGCTGAGGCGTACGTGCTTAGGGGAGGGTGCGACAGACCACAGACAGCACACACGGGAAAGTTTAATGTGTACAAGCGCACTGTAAGGCTGCGCCCAAGAAAATCGAGCTAATGTTTATTAAAAACCTTGATTTGCCGCATGATGGTGTACTGTACGTCTTCTGATTTTATTTTTAATCGCTTTTCCATTTTAGCATAGCTGCTAACTTCTTATGAAGAGTTTTAAGATTTATAGCCAACATATTGACAAAGCTTATACTGAAGACATGATACAATAATTAAGTGAACCTCAGAAATTTGTGGCACAACTAGGTACATACAAAAATAATTAGTCTCTGTTTTTGGCAACCCTACTATCGTTTGTTTTGTTGAGACACGATCAGGATCGAGGCCCTAGGATCCTTCCTTCCTTCAGGCAGGCAGGCATCACGGCAGACTTGATACTGCGAAAGTTATTAACGCCAACACGAGCTTAAGATAGCAAAGCGACTTTATAGGAAGATCTCGAAGGATGTGCCTAAGTGCTTTTACCAATATACCCTAGGATTAAATATTCATTTAAGACGCTTATTGATAGTCCAATAACGGTATTAAACGAACTAGAGCAGGACTTTGACATATTAAAATACTAACTTCCACCCGTACTTTGTCTACGTGGACATTCCAAAAATCCCTAGGGAGCCGTTGACCAGGAAGAAAAATCATATGTTTTAATCTAGGTTATAAACAATTTGTGTGCCTTTCATTTAACCGTTTTTGCGTAATTGAGTGAAAAACATCCAAACAATAATAGTACCTAACCTAGTAGAATAAAGGAGAGACATAAAGTAAGAAACATTAGGATATAGTACAATTGATAAAATTTTATGTTTAAAATATCAATGTGCCCCTAATGGTGGTTGAACTAGGAATGTTTTTTACTGACCGGTAGAACGTTAAAAAAAACACCTAGAGACAGCTTAAAACCTAGATCATTCGACTTTTACAACTAACAAGGGATGATAAGCAGTTTATGCAAAGCAACTTTTCTTTTACTTCTTGATCTGCATGAACTGTAAAGTTTTAAAATATTACTTCAGTTAATCTTAAGGCTTACCTGACAGAAAGTGACGCCTCGGTGAATTAAATTTAATTTTGTACTAAAATTCTAATACACAATTTTAATAAAACTTCTCACGGTGTTTTTAGGGCTCATAATATTTTTAGACGGTATCATTACATTCCCTTATAGTCACTGCTAGAAGTAGATAGCAAAACTGCTAAAGCTGGCCATTTTTGACACATTTTCTATATCTACGTCTACGAATGACTACGGGGGAATGTAGTGATACCTTCTCAAAATACTAGACTACGGGGAAAAGTTTTATTAAAATCGTATTCTATTAACAACTTATAAATAAAAACCTCTGAGGGTGCCACTTTCGGTCAGAGAATCACCTTAAGCCAATACAAACATAGAAGTTTTTGCCTTAAGCATAAATTCTTAACGCAATCTCAAGCTAAGGACCTGCTGTGTGCGATAGTAATCTAAGTGGGTAAGTATTTGCTAAGACAATAAAATAAAACAAATAAAATCTAGTAGTTAACACGTGGCATTAACTGTAATAAAATAATGTTAATTAAACTAGTAACATAAAAAAACGCAATTTTCAATACGATGGAATGTATTTTTAGAAACTGGATTTTCTACAAATACAAACATTTAATTATAAGGAAACTAGCAATCTGCCCGGGCTTTACCTGAGAAAAGTGGAGCATATACGCCAAAATTATTATAATGGAAATCAATTAATCTCTATTGGTTTACGGCGTAAACTTTACGCGGTGCACGCTAGTGAAGCTCTCGGCTAGCATTATTTTTTTTCGATATCTTCTTATTGTCATATTTTAGCCAATTCACACAAGACCTTCATGAGTTCACTTTAACCACAGTACTATCCCCGTCAATTGGTAATGCGCCTGGCGGCCATGTTTTTCACCTCAAAAACGAAAAACAATTGTAAAATTTTTATATAGGTAGGTACCGAGACTCTATCTTATTGAAAATAATAATTCAATAATTAATATATTTCATCGCCTATTAGAATTTTCTTGTTTCATGACATTTTTAGTTGCGGATCACGTTAACGTGGATGTTATTGTGACAAGGTTCCAGCGCATTACCAATTGACGGGGATAACACCTTAACCTTCCTCATGAATCACTCCGTCCATTATTTAACTGAAACCGTATGAAAGTTTCACAATGTTTTTTATAATATATACTGATTACGTACCAAGGATCTATCAGCATATACCTAGGCTCAGACCAAATATTTTTTTTTTATTTGATCTGAGCATATAGGTAGGTAGTTGTCAATATCAAATCAAAACTAAGCATACTAATTTGCTGAAAATAAGACTACTTTTCAATCATCATTCCTTTTGAAGTCAGCCAAACAGAAACAAATAACCACCCAATATAGGACAGCTTCCATTTATCCCACAACCAACAAATTGAAGGCCCAGGTTGGCATAAACAAACAAGTTATTTGCGAATGTTGGCCAAGGCGACGAGTGAGGAACTGAGGTTGTTTTATCTTATTAATAGGATTGGAATAATAAACACGTGCCGGTATCATCTAGGATACCTCGTGGATTTTCATGGTTTTCAATTTAGATTTAGTCCTATTGATCCTATTACTATTGTTCTAATTTTGGAATATGTTAAAAAAGACTAATAAATAGATGTTTTGATCAAGCTCAAAACATGAATGGAACCAATTTTCTCGATAGAATAAAATCCAAAGTTGATTTCTCTCATTTCATTTTTGCAGTACTGTAAGCAAACGGACTCGTATTTTGAACTGAAATTAGGTTTATATGATAAGTAATAAACAGCTTCTGATGGTTTAGTTTTTTAATAAATCAACTTTTTTCAGATTGTCGCTTACGTTATTTTATTACCGAGCGCGTGCGCTATTGTTGTCCCTTTCTTTGCGCTGGGAAGCTATATTACTTTACCTCTTTTTCACAATGTATTGATTCTAAATCTCATAATGGATTGTTTTGAGTGACAATCGAAACTTTTTATAATTACTTAAGTAGTAACAAAAAAGAATACTACTAAATTTCTAAATGGTTAAAGTGGTTAAATATAGCGCTAACCGTTACACGTTAGCACTATTATACAAAGTTTTACAAAAAAACATCAGAAAAACTTTTACTATGGGACCAACTCTGAAATCGCAAAAAAAATCAGCTGTTTCATACATTTTAATATTTTCGTTATCCATTTTTGTATGAATCAGCTGATTTTTTTAGAGATTTCAGAGTTGGTACCATAGAAGTTGTTCAATTTGATGATCCCTGAAACTTTGTATAATAGTGCTAACGTGTAACGGTTAGCGCTATATTTAACCACTTTAACCATTTAGAAATTTAGTAGTATTCTTTTTTGTTACTACTTAAGTAATTATAAAAAGTTTGGTTTTTTATAACACGTATATTCATGAAACAGCCTCTTAGTTTTTGGCATATTCTGAAATATAGCAAGAAAATATTTCTAAGCAAATTGATATCTGAGAAATGTTTCATATTAAATGTTCAATAACACCCAACGTTGTCATAAAGCTCGCCAAAGGCTCATTACCTTCGCTACCTGTGAGGCGTCCTGAATAACTTGTTTGTATGTAGGTACATCATCATAAGGATAAACAATAAAATATAAAAACGATCATCCTCGTGTTGAATGTCGTCGCTCCCGCTTCCTTTACGACTTTGTGGATTGTGGTGTAGGTATACTAAAATAAGAACTCATAAAAATTTGCATAAAATGTCAGTAACACGAAACCACCCGAAGGGTTTAATTTTATCTTTTCCTTGACTGTTTTTACACTACATTAGCATCGCCAGCTAGTGATGGTATCAGTTGGGAAACTCCAAAACACACTTTCTAAGGTATATAGTGTAGGAAATGAAGCGATCTTTCGTATGAAGACCCCAACATTAAATCCTCAGTCGATGAAACTTTGATGTATTGTACAGAATAGGGATGTTGACTAATTAATAAAATAACAAAATACTAATAAAAATCGTAAACATATTAAACTTTTAGAGTAGCTTGTATACCTCTTGGGTTTATATATTGCATATTATTTGTTTTATGACCCTTCAAAGTTGGGTGGACAAGTCCATTTAAAAAGTATAAAATTTATTAAAATAAATGATACCTTTAATTAGTCCGTAAAATGTATAGCAAATTTGTCGAAGAAACCATTTTGATAAACACAATATTTAATATAGCTGCTGAACAAATTTCCTATGCGTTGCATACAAACTTGCAAGGCGTGACGTCATAACGTGGAAGCCATTAGTATGGAGCGTTTTTGATCGAGTCCATTTGTGTGTATTTCACACTGTGATATCTCGGGCAGTTTTCATGCTAGCGAATTAATTCTTTTACCAATGTTTCAGTCAACATCCCTATTGACAAGCTTACGGTACGTAATTTTATAGTTTACTGCTTATTTTAAAGCTTAAATAGTAAGTCTTTAGAGTGATGAGAAAAGCGTCGTTTGCATAATTATTTTCTGTTTGTTGAAAACTGTTATACTTATTAATACTGAAATGCTCAACTATAGTGTAAATACATAAATTATATTGTACTTTTTGTACAATTTGACGAGCTATCCCCTTTTCTACATAGATAACTGCTAGCTAAGGCACGAACTTGTCAATTGTATGACTATAACTAAATCCAAACAAATACCTTTTAAAAACACGTGTTTTTGTGTGTTCTTATGTAAGTTCGAGCGAGGTTTTTGTACATACAAAACAAGCGATGGATGTGTGCGAGGGATGTGTGCAAGAAATGTGGGCGAGGGATGTGTGCTATGGAAGGAGGCGAGCGACACCTCACTCCACTCGCTCGCATCTGAAAAGAGCCCGCTACACATCCTCGCACCGCTCATCTTCCTAGGGGTCACATCTCTGGTGGAAACACCCACACCGTTTCACAGCTTCGCTAGACACCCTCACTCCGCTCATCTTCCTAGGACCTAGCACATGTCTGGTGAAAATGCAGCTTATCTACCGCTTACTATATACATCTGCACTAACACGCAGGACGTAGTACGTCCGACGTACGGAACCCGTGGTCCTGCGGGTCTACTGTGTAAGAATATATTGATATAAAGTTCATGTAAATGTTGGCATTTAAAATCCTCATTTTTATGGTTTTTTGTTCTTTTTAACGTCGCCTGTAATAACGAGCCTGGTGCCCACCCCAGAAAACCCCAAAAAACCTGATATGATTTTCGCGGCTCGAGCCGCCTTTTAAGAGGCGGTTTGAAGGCCTAGTGGTCTATTACCACTAGAACTAGAGCTAAAGCCCCCCCTCCCGCCTTTGCCCTAGAACTGGAGGTCAGGCCCTCCGTGGAGAATATCTCTAAATACGCCTACGGGTGGTGGCAGGCAGGCCGTATGCACTACCTCTGCGCCACTGAGCTCCTAAAATAATTGCACTCTAAAACAAAGTGTGCAGATTGTAGAAAGTAGTGTAAAATCCCCAATCCAATTGACGTCAGACGTAAGTTCCATGAAGCGATGTCTTGCAATTTATTCACCTGATTTCAACCTCTTAGCTTTGTGAATTTAAAGTCATGGACCGCAAAGTTTACCTATGTAATCTAATCGGGGGACGTTTACGCACTTTGCGTGTGTGGTAATCCCAATTATTTATTTTGTGGTTGCAGATACTTGACGCAATAGTAGGAGAAAGTTTCTAATCTCTCTATGGCAAAAAAATGCGCCGTCTTTTGAATAACCAAAAACCCGAAAATATGAACCATTTTCTATACTTGACCTTGTTATTTTAACTTCATAAAATACCAGCGCAATCAAAAACAATATTAGGTATTTGTAGCAAATCGGTGCAATCCTTTGTTCCTTTAAATATTTATGTAACACTTCTTCCTGTATTTTTCAAGCCTTCATGCAGGCTTAACAAAATACAGCTTTCAAGCTTTAAGCTCAACAAGCTTTCAAGCTTACCGGCGTTAATGCTCCAAAACTTTTCTCTTTTTCTGGTAAGTATACAAAACACATAATACATTAGACAAATTATATACATACATTGAACAAATTAAAAATGACTTTAGAATCTTTAAATACCAGTAAAAAACATGTCAAAGGATACCGATTGGAGCATTTTTTAATATTTTATTTTCTCTGTTATTAAAAAAAAATAGTTTTCTCTCGATAGTGTCTCTCCTTGACAATACAAACAAAAAGTAAAAAAAATAATGAGTCGTATTCTTATTAATTGTTACAGCTGAAACTTTTGTGAAAAATACCTCTGACAAGCAAATTTGGAATTCCACTTCTTTTTAAAATACCTGATAATTTATTATGTTTTTCTCTCTATACGGCACTAATTTAAGAATTTTATTCCTAAAACTAAAGTTTACATCAATAGTAATGCTTTCATTCTTTAGATAACTTCTTTGGAAAAACGCAAATTTCTTTGAAATGCGGATATACAGTACTATGTACGAATATTGTATATCTAATATTGTCATTAATACATAGGGTCATAAATAATACAGGGTCATTTTGTATTCACCATCCTTTAAGAATGTGTTCAGTCCATGAAACTGAACAACTTTCTCTAAGGAACACATGGCAAAATATGTAAAAAAAAAAATACTATCCATACAAATCAAAGAGATCACGTGATCAATTTAGTATGGGATGACCAAATTTTGTGGCGAAATTCAGAGAAAAATTAGAGAATTTAGAGAATGTTCTTTAGTTTCATGGACTGGACACATCCTTGAAATTTGGATGGTAAGTTCAAAATGACCCGATATACTGTATGTGTAGGTAATCATTATGCCTAAAAAAGTATGTTCTCCATTTAAATCCATTAAAGCGTGGTATATAAAATCATACGTAATAATACTAGTTTTAAATGGAATGCAATTATGTTAATAATTATACAATAATAATACTTCATTTCTTGGTACTACAATTAAAGCTATCAAAAATTTCAAAAAAATATTTAATCACATAAAATAGGATTTTTGACCATTACTCTAACGATTGAATTATCCATGGAAGATAATAGGTGCTTAAAGACTTTGTTTTTAAACTTATTGGGGTAAAAAAGGTTTTCCTTATTTGACCGCTCGGCTGTATACAAGCTTTACCGCCTTTCCTCTTTGTAAAAGCTTAGCATATCGTAAAACAGAATATATATTGGCTTAAGTGCGTACCATACAGGATTAAATAGGTACTTACTAAATTTAAATAACAAGATAATCCTACTTATCTGATAGCTTTAATCAAATCGTAGCGGAAATGTTTAAGAAACAGATAAAGTTTTAAAAACTTTTAAATAGATAAAGTTACAATTTTTGAATGAATTTTCCTCCTCAAGATTGTAAAGAAATCAGCCATTTCTTTTAAAGCATCTAGATGGACCAACTATCAACATTTAAAGTTTATTATGTAGGTATTATGTTCTTATATAAGTACATTATGAGACAAGTTAGCTTAGTTTGCTCATTGCACACCAGCCGAGGCGAGGCGTAGGCGAGGACGTAACTCAGCCGAGTTTGTAACAAACACCGTGCAATCTATCTATATATATAAAATTCAAAGTCCTGAGTGACTGACTGATTGACTGACTGACTGACTGACTGAGATATCAACGCACAGCCCAAACCGCTGAACCTCGAGACTTGAAATTTTGCACATAGGTTCCTTATGAGGTCTAGGGGTGCACTAAGAAAGGATTTTTCAAAAGTCACCCCCCAAAGGGGTGAAACGGGGGTCCAAAGTTTGTATGAAAGCCCCTCAGTTTTGAAGCTAGGATATTCAAATTTTGTGTTTAGGCTGAACATTGAAAATTAATAAATACGGGTCTCAGCGTTTTTCAAAATTCTACCCCCGAAGGGGTCAAAAAAGGGGGATAAAGTTGTGTATTGAAGAAAATCCTTTATTTTCGAAGTAAAAATCGCTAAATTTATAATTTAGGCTTATGGATGGAAATCTAACGCAACGTATATTGTCATTGTTAGTATTTCAACCCCTATGGGGATGAAATGGGGGTGAAAAGGGGTAAAAAAAACCCAAATATAGATATGGATGTCGTTATTGGGGTTTCCTGGGATGACGATTGCAAAAATGACATTTATTTTGAAGTCCAACACGGTGGTCATGATATGAACCCTAAAGGGGTGAAAAAACGTGCGAGGCCCGTGCGGCAAACGTCCTGCCTCGCGAGGCAGCGCGCTTGGTGGGGACCCGCCTAATCACGTAAAAACGGCTGATCAGAATTTAATGAAATTAAAACATGAGGATATATATCGAATGTCCACGCGGACGAAGTCGCGGGCGGAAGCTAGTAATATATAAAACACTACTACGTTATAAAATTAACCCTACAAAGTTAAATTAGTACCTTACTGCAAGTTCTATGCGAGTAAACAGAGCATTCCCAATTTAACTGGGTAATGCATTTTTTTTAGTAACAACAAAGAGGTTTTATGCTGCTGAAAATTCATATTTAAGTACATTTTTGGAATAAATAAAAGTGTAAGTAAATATTTATTATTATCAAATTATTCATAATTCCCAAAATTTTATTATAAAATATTAAAATATTTACATTTTATCACTTAAAATTATAATTTTGAAGTAGGCTGCATGCTCACACCCCTTTGTTCGCAAAATATTCTTGCATTGGGCGTGTGAAAAAAAAACCTGCGCGCCTTTTCCCATCATTTTTAACCGGCTTCCAAAAAAGGAGGTTCTATGTTCGTCTGTATATTTGGTTTTTTTTTTTGTGTATGTCCACCGATTACTCGAAGACATCCTGGACCGATTGAAATGATTCAAACGTTAAACATTAGGTATACTCCCAAGTTGGTCCCATTTTTTTAAAATTTGGAAATTGTACGGTGCAGTGCAACCGTGCATTTCGCAGAATCATCATTTTATTAATTGTACTAAATAATTATAATTTTGCTTGCAACAGTTCACGTCACCACACACATCGCAGCGGACGCGCGCTCATATATCAATCACTTAGCATAGTAGCATCAACTTAAATATATCAGTTTGTGTAATAATAAATAGTTTAAATCAATATCATCTTTTAGTTACTTATCACAGCATCTTTAGGTGTCTCGTACAGAAATCGGTTCAGTACTTTTCAAGTAATTTTGAAAAAAGCACGAAAATAGTATGATTTTGTGTGAATTACCTCGATGATTGGTCGTATTACTTCTTTGTTTATGAACTGAATAAGATAATTATTTTTTTGTTGGAAGAGGGATCTTAAGTGTAGTTTTTTAACCGACTTAAAAAAGGAGGTTCTCAGTTTGAGCCGTATTTATGTATGTTTCTCCGCGATTATCTTACGTTTGGCTGAGCCGATTTTTCTACATATATAATATACGTTACCTACAAGGTACCTACACTAAAAATAAAGAAATGATTTTAAAAAAAAAAAAAACAAAAAACCGACTTCAAAAACCTACCTCTAAAAACCAAGAAATAATATTCGGAATAATAAAAATACGTCTATTGAAGTCGGGTGGGGCTTTTAGAATAAAAAAAAGGAATTTGTACTCCAGCCCAAATTTATTTTATTTCTTGCTTTTTAGAGGTAAATTTTTTGAAGTCAGTTTTTTTCATATTTTGTTTTTGTCGTAAGTATTTGTTGCTGTGTGATAAATTACTTTGTTTTTTCCTCGCAAATGTTTTGAAAAACGTCGTATGAAACTCGTGAGCTCTGCAATGAGCAACCTAGCTAACTTGTCTCATAATGTACTATTACAAGTTAGTACTAATATGCATAATTAATATCGATTGCTGGTTTTGGTTTTGTTTTATCAGTTCAATAATAATAATGTGTAATACGCTACGATAAGAAATCGCACAAGCATGCTTAATAGCAATCAAATTGATCCATCACAACAAAGGTTATTAATCATAATTTATTGGTTAATGCATTATTACGTTGTTCATTTTCGCAGTTTTCATAATTTGTAATACCTTACTATGTGTACTTAATTACTGCTGATGTTGGTAGGATTTCGTTAATACCTAAAAGCATAACTCACCATGCTGAATAAAATCATCCTGTAAGTGAAACGCACAAATAAATATGTAGGTAGGTATCTACCTACTTATTGGGAAAAGAACTAAGGTCAAGGTGTGGAAGTCCGGCTACTTACTTTTCTAATATTCAAGTTTAACTGAACTTATTGAACCAGATACGCTTTCTAAAGTGACTTGTGTCATCGGAAATTATAAGTAATGTATTAATTTACTTATATTGGTCTAAAAATAATATTAATTGCAATAATCTTTAGATTTATATGATATTTTTTTAAACTCGGCGTGTAGACGGACTTCCCATACAGTTTGAAGTAAGTCCGTCTAGTATCAATATAACCATAACTAGTGAGGCTATATGAATGAAAGCAGTTTCTAGCAGTGATGCAAAACAGGCGTTGAAATATGTGTTTTATATCATTGTGCTTACGGTTTAGATTTCAATGATAATTCATTTTATTTTATTTTAAGGCAAGTCCGGCATAACTTTGGTGACTGGTTGCAAACATTTTCATAACTATTGTTTCTTCTGTAAAATTAAATACTAAGTAAAAACATAAATCTTTATTTCAAATTGAACATTATAGGTAGTGACTGCAAAATAAACAATTACCTTCCCTCATTATCATTTAAGAGGTCAGAATTTTTTCAACCATATTTTTTGCATAACTGTCAAATTTATTTAGTATTTTAATATGTCAACCTAGTTGTATTTTTTGTATAAGTATTTATCCCATGTGTACCGCCGTTTTGAGCTATAAAACAAAAAATTGACAAAAATGACATAATATACGTGCAGCTGAAAAGGTTGACAATATCTGCAATCGAGGCAAGATATTACATGCATAAGGAAAGTCCGTCATATGCCGATATGACGGACTTTCCTTATGCATGTAAGACGGACTTCCCAACTATTTACATTTTAAGGTTGGTATTTTGTGCATGTAATAATTATGAAATTCAAGCAATATTAATGAATTCATCACCAGATGTATATGTATCACTAAATGACTATGTATCAATAGGTATATGGATCAGTAAATGACTTTCGTAATCACAGAAACTCCAAAAACTCCATTGATTTTCTATTTTTTTTATATTTTTTTCGAAGAGACGTTACACTCCAACTTCAAGTACTTAACGCGAAAAAAAACTGATGACCGATTTCATTCAACCTAATGATGTTAGCGACATCTATGTTTCTCAGTTCAAACTAGCTCCGTAATACTTTCTTAACAAACCGAGGCATAAGAACCTAGTCCTTCAAAAATGGAAGTTATGGCCTCTAGATGGACTTGCCTCCCAGACGGACTTCCACACATTGACCTTAACAATTTTTTTTTTTTTTTAAATTAAAAAGAACTTGTATTTTTACTGCGTTTAGGTTGTGAGGTTGTTTGTTAATTTGTTTGTGCGCAAACGCAAATGCTGCCATTTTTCCAGAACGGTTTGACCGATTTAGATGCGGTTTTTATGGGTCTGTACTGTAGGTTATTTATCGGCGATAGAAGAAGAAGAAGAAAATATTTATTAGACATACAGACGTGAGATGAGATTTACATTTTAAGATTCCGATCTGATTTTATTAACGCGAACATAATTCTTATGTTATTTTCTGCCAAGTATTTTTTTCAGATCCTAACTTAGGTATGCGAAGTATCTATGAAACAGGCCGAAAATAATTTTTAAAATAAGTAAGTATACTTACTTTAAAATTTAGTGCGATATACTTAAATGGAATGAATCTCTAAATTATGGTGAAGTGAAGTGAAATGATGTGCATTTCAGAACAAGTATTGTTTTTAACCGACTGAAAGAGGGTTATGTTTTTCGCGCGTATCTTGTAAGCAAGTAAGTTTGTTTGTTTATATGTTTGTTTGTATGTAATATTTTTTATTACTTACCTCATATCTTTCAAACGGCTGAACGGATTTCTATGATTACGATATCGTTAGATTTGTCTTGTCAGCCCAAGTGTTCTTAAGAAGGTGGCGTTATAAAAAAACCAACATGGCGGCTGTACGGTGCTATTATACGTTGTGAAAAAAAAAATAGAATTTTGTAATATGGGTGTCAAATTAAAGGGCTTATTATAAGGATTTCAAAAAGGTACCTATTGCATGACCGTAATATATAATAACTAAAAAGAGATACTTAAATAAAAAAGATAAAAAAACTCGCCTGTATAAAAAGACATGTCAACTGAAAAGATGGAATGTCATAATAACATGCAGTCGGAGGCATATAATTCATAATGTCACTTTCTTTATGCATGCCTCCGACTGCATGTTAATGACATGTTGCCTTTAATATTTAATCTTGTTTCCATCTTTCAGTTGACTTGTCTTTTTATTCAGACGGGTTTTTTTTTTGAAAAACGACAAAACATAATTATCATTTATCATGACAAATGAGATGATTGTTTCATCATTTTGTACTTAAATCCAGCGTAAGCTTGATTGAGCTGTTACAAAAAAACCATTTTTAATATCCATTTTAAAAATAGATAATGATCAGTGAAAGTATTTATTTATACGTTTTGTGGGGTGTTCCAAAATTATATTCACTACATGATTAGATAAAGCATTAAAAATATAATACATGTTTGAATTAAAAACTTTAATCCTGATTTTATTTAATTAGGTATCTCCCTAATAAAGTGTAAATTGAAATGTAGCCTTGTATTGTAGATACATTTATCTTTTTGGCGTCATCTTGATATCCAAATGGGTGTCTTTACTCTTTATAATCTATTGATTGTATTTATGGCTGAAAGTGACTTAAGGTTGTAAGTACTATAGATAGGTAGGTATAATTTTTATCCGACTATTCATAAATTACTAACGCAAAAATCTGTTGGGGTTGCCATTGCCATCTCTCTGTTCTATTTCATTAAGAAAGGCAACTATTTACATAATCAGCTTTGACTCCAAAAGTACATTCTAATACAAAGGGCTTTGGGCCATACTAAAACTTGTTTCTATTGAACTTTTCTTTAAAAAAAATGATGTTTTTATTAGCAAAAATGATGACGCCACATGTCCATAGTTAGTTACCCAAAGCCCTTTTAATTAGTTACAACTGCAATGGTGGCAGGTAATGGCAGCCCCGACGGATTTTCTTGCGTTTGTAATTTATGAATAGGTGGATAACTTGGTGGATAAATATGTATAGGTAATAGTACCTACCTACATCACTTTTAGTCGGGGGATTTTCGTAATAAAAAATATTTAAGTCACTTTCAACGAAGTATATAGTACATTACTGCAGCGGCAGGCAACACAGGCATTGAAGGACGAACGTGAAAATGTGGGCCGAGGCACACATACATGAGTCCATCAATGCCTAGTTGAGGCCAGGGCTTGTATAGTACTTTTCTCAAATAAAATTGAAACCAAGTAGTAACTTTTCTAACATTTTATTTTTATTTAAAATTAAAGTACTTAATTGAAAGTAACAAATCGCACCGTCTTGAGTTTCTACGTCTTTTACATAAATACTGTATGTATAGTGTCGTTGCATCTTCATAGTCAAAGTCAAATAAACTTTATTCAAATGAATCGTCTATATTTTCCTACGTTCCAGACTTTTTTAACTAACAAGAAGAACGGGCGCAAGAAGCTTATCAGCTGTCCGGCACCGAAATGCCAAAAATCAAACCTGCAACAAAAATAAAGACGAAGATGTAAAGTTGTGATGTTAGCTGTTTAACTAAAACAAAGTGGTAAATTAGTACCTAGGTAGGTACTTATCAATAAGTAAGAAAACTTACTCTAGGATCCAAATACACACTGTCTGATGCTTCTGACAAGAAAATTTGCACGTTTGATGCAGACTTCCTACATTTATACCCTTGTGAATATCTTTTGAGCATTGCAATTAGGTTTACATCTGGTTTACTTAATGTTTTTTGATGTTGGAGACAACATGTATTCTATTACAGTTCTTGTCGCTTCTTGAATTTCAGGTGGCGTCAAAACATCACTTTCGTCGCTTGAACTCGTTTTTATACAACTAAAATGATTCAAACGTTATTACATTAAGTAAACTTCCAAGTTGGTCCCTTTTTTAAAATTTGGAAATCGGTTTACTACTTTTCAAGTAATCTTGAAAAAAGCACGAAAATAGTATGATTTTGTGTGAACTACCTCGATGATCAGTCGTAAAACTTCTTTGTTTATGAACTGAATAAGATAATATTTGTTTTGTTGGAAAAGGGATATCTTAAGTGTAGTTCTTTAACCGACTTAAAAAAGGAGGTTCTCAGTTTGACCCGTATGTATGTATGTTTCTCCGCGATTTTTTAAATGTTG
Organism: Agriphila straminella; assembly: GCA_950108535.1. NCBI lineage: Eukaryota > Metazoa > Arthropoda > Insecta > Lepidoptera > Crambidae > Agriphila > Agriphila straminella. The sequence goes on along the minus strand of OX467306.1, from coordinate 1,564,073 downwards.
ATGATGATCACAGGCTGAGGTGTTTCGTTGAAAATTTCCTTCCATTTCTGAATTACACGTGTATAATGAGTTTCAATACTAACATTAACGGTTAGACGCCGGCAATGTTTCTATGAAAATCCATTATTACACGTTAGTAATGGATTCTCATACAAAAATTGCCGGCGCGGTTTAGGTCTGTCCGGAAACTCCGATTTAGCACGAAGAAGGTTGTCAAAATAATGTTCTAATTTCTAAGCATGTTTAAAGAAAACTATTTTTCATCTCTGCAGCACGAAAAGGGCGCTTTTGGCGCGTAAAAACTCGCAGCAAAATCTATTTTTGCTTGAGGCAAAGTGCCTTTTTCAATTTCCAACTTTTACAATAATAAAAAAAGTGACAAGGATCAGACTTGTAAAATTGATATGACAGAAAAGGATAGATAGAGTGCTTTATGGTGTCATACATGAATTAAAAACTAAAAAAATAAAATGCACGGATATACCACGGAGTTTTAAGTAAGGATTGTTAAAAACATAACCCGCAGTCGGGTAAAAATGAAGGTTGATAATTTGAAATAAAGAGCATGGACGAAATGAGGTATATAAATGAAATAAATATAAAATAAGAACAATTAATGATTTATTAACAAATTAGTGTTTTATGATTATAAATAAGATAGGATATTAATGAATAAGAGAAAAACACAAAGTAATTTAATTCATTAACGCCGGAGCGGTCGCTGGCGACCGAGACACAATAGATTTTCTATTGTGTCTCATTTTCCGGGCGTTGAAGAGTTAAAACAAAACGACGGCAATCTAGGTACTTTATAATTAAAAAATTTCAGCATATGTTTGATCGAACTATGTTTGTGATAAATTACAAAAAAAATTGTGCGTCCAACAATGAAGAGAGTTGTCAACTCCAAAATAGTTGAGTGAACATGTTTCTAATGCCAAATTTAGCTTTTTACTAAGAAAGTCACGTGAAAATTTTCTCGCTGGTAGAGGTGAAAAGCTGTATGTTTTGTTCTGCCTCGTATGCCTTTAAATCTCTCACTGTGCTCAGACTACTTTGCTTGTTCGTGATTTAAAGTCGGAACTCGCAGCACAAATTGATTTTGGTCACTTGTATAACAAATAACTATTTTTAACCGACTTCCAAAAAAGGAGGAGGTTCTATGTTCATCTGTATATTTTTTCTTTTTTTGTGTATGTCCGATTACTCAAAGACGGCTGAACCGATTGAAATGATTCAAACGTTATTACATTAGGTATACTCCCAAGTTGGTCCCATTTTTTAAAATTTTGAAATCGGTTCAGTACTTTTCAAGTTATCTTGAAAAAGCACGAAAATAGTATGATTTTGTGTGAATTACCTCGATGATAATGGTCGTATTACTTCTTTGTTTATGAACTGAATAAGATAATTATTTTTTTGTAGGAAGAGGGATATCTTAAGTGTAGGTTCTTTAACCAACTTAAAAAAGGAGGTTCTCAGTTTGACCCGTATGTATGTTTTTACGCGATTATCTTACGTTTGGCTGAGCCGATTTTTCTACATAATATTAATATACCTTACCTACAAGGTACCTACACTAAAAATAAAAATAGTTTAAAAAAACAAAAAACCGACTTCAAAAAACCTACCTCTAAAAAGCAAGAAATAATACTCGTAATAATAAAAATAAGTCTATTGAAGTCGGGTGGCTTTTAGAATAAAAAAAAAGGAATCTGTACTCCAACCCCACCCGACTTCAATAGACGTATTTTTATTATTACAAGTATTATTTCTTGCTTTTTAGAGGTAGGTTTTTTGAAGTCGGTTTTTTGTTTTTTTAAACTATTTTTTCTTTAACGATTCTAAAGGCCTCTTTCTAAGATTCCGATCTGATTTTATTAACTTCAACTTAATTCTTATGTTATTTTCTGTCAAGTATTTTTTTATGTCCTAACTAGGTATGCAAAGAACCTATGAAACAGGCCGAAAATAAATTAACTAATGTTTGATGATGAATTGATGTAAGTAATTTGACTCTATTTAATAATAGATATGTTTTGAACCAATTTGTTTAACAAAGTACACATCAGCTTCTAGTAAAGCAACTAGACAGACACACGTTCATCCCTAATGATATGGCTATCAATAAATACTGAATACATATAATTTTCTTTTCGCCAGGCGTTATCAGAAGGCGCCGGCGCAGTTTTGTGGTGGGGATATGATTTGCTATACTTATATACGCGAAGCGGCGCGCCTCATTCAATCCGACGCGAACACGGTACGTGTAAGAACGTTAGTATAAATCTCTGCGATGTGTAAAGTGTGTAACGCCCAAAGTCCCGTGGTGGCCGCGCCTCCGCCGCCGGCGCCCGCGCAGACTTCCGCCAAAAACCTGGAGAGACTGAAGCGAAAACACAATATTGTGACGGACCCTAACAACGAAGAAAAGCAAAGAGAGGTTGCGTACCAACCCGACCTGCTCGCAGTCTCTACCCAATACACAAAAGTTGGATATGATCTCTTCAAATCGACGCTGGTCCGTCTCCAAGAAACCAAGGCCTATGTGTAAGTGAACTTTCTTTTTTTGACAAAAGGCACGAACGAATCAGCCTTACGGCCGTTGATGCGTTTATGTCATCACCATTGTATTATTACGTATGCTTTAATTTTATTGTTAATAAACTAAGCCTTTGTCGATTAATTTCTTTCTAGAACGTTGCAGTAGTAAAGTCAAAATTTAATGTTAATATTTTCCGAGATTTTGTACTATTTATTGGATCCTAAGCGTGTAAATTGTGGGCACGTGAATGCTGATTTCAAACTGTTTGCGATTTCGTCACGTGTGTGTGAACTTATACGATAGGAAATTAGAGATGGGAAAAGAAAACCCTTTTCATATTTTCTTAAAAAATGCTCTTGTTTATTTTTCTTTACTTTTGCTATTTAGGTAATGCAAATTTCATGAGTTGAGTGAAAATGTTGGCAAGTTTCAGTTGTATGCAGACAGTTTTGTCAGTAGTCAGTCTTAATGTATGAAATAAAACACTTTTAACGGATACTAGCGCGGTTTTATTGAAAGTACTTTGGTAATTAGTTGGTATTTAGTTTGATTTTTGATTTTCCCGACGTTTCGGCACCTTTGCAGCTGCCGTGGTCACGGGGGACTGAAGCTACTTGTGAGCCTACCCTCAAGCGATGAATTTTTTAGAACGTTCAGAAATTAAAATTTATCAAATTTAATTAGTTTAATTTTGGTTTGGTTTTAATTTAATTTTATATGTTAAAAAGAGAGAATCTACTGAAACTACTACCATTTCAAAAAATTGGGAGGCCCCTCCAAGAAAGAAATGGCGAAAGAAAACTTGGAGAGGAAGGCCGACCTCCGTCTTTTATATTAATTAATTTATTTGCAAAAGGAACTAACTGTATCATTAGATCTTACAGTGTGTGTTTGGGGCTTTAGCTTGTGAATGATGGGGTCCCAAGCTGGTGGAATTTTCCAACCATCATCTCTATTGAAATTAGGATATTTATTTATTTCGATAGCCTCGCGGAGCATTCTAGGAATGAATCTACGTTCCCTAGCAAGGATTTGGGGTTTGTCAAATCTAATATAATGGTTGGGCCCCTCAAAGGCGTGTTCACTCACTGCAGACTTGTTATCGCGCCTATGTTTCATGTCAGCTACATGTTCTTTAACCCGGGTCCCTATGCTTCTCTTTGTTTGCCCGATGTAGGAGAGCCCACAGTCACAATCTAGTTTGTAGACGCCTGCGGCTTGAAGGGGGATAGTACACTTGACAGGTCGTAAGAATTGGTTGATCTTCTTCGGCGGCTTGAAGTAAGTTTTGATTGACGCTCGCTTCAGAATGTTTCCAATCTTGTCAGTGACACCCTTCAAGTATGGTAGGATGGCAGGTTGACGCTCTACTGTGGCTGTTTTGGTGCGTTTTCTGTGACGAAGGCGTGGTACTTGCAACTTGTTGTTACGTAGTACTTGCTTGATCAAAATCTTGATTGAAATCAAAAATCAAACTAAATACCAACTAATTACCAAAGTACTTTCAATAAAACCGCGCTAGTATCCGTTAAAAGTGTTTTATTTCATGTCTAGTGAGCGCGTAAGCTTGAGAAGTGAATACAGTCTTAATGTATTTTTATTTGTTTCTAAGTCAACAGCCCTGACTCATTAGATCCAGATATAGATCTAGATCTCTACCAACGGGCCGGTGCGGAGGTCGGTCTGTCTGTCACGAATTAATTTCACGCACAAATCGATTGGAAATAAACTTTTTAGTTTAAGACCTTGATCATATCAGTGGTTATTTAGTTAATCTTTAAAATTTTTGTTAGTCTGTTACATTTTTTTTAAAAATCCCTTGAAACTACTTACATTGATGTGGAATTAGTATAGACAACATAAAATAGACTTTATTGGCATATTGTTGAATGAACCTTAAACAAATAAATTATTTCTTAACCTCATGAACACTTCTGAATTTGCCTACTTACAAACGTAAATAAGTAAAAAAAATATGAATTAGTTATATTCAACAAAAAAAATAGTGTGAAACATTTCAAAAATGTGTTCATAAAGCAATCATGTAATTTTATCCAAACTATTATTTATTTAATTTTTTTACATGAAAAATCAAGCAAATATTCATGTGCAATCCACTACCTATCAAAAACTTCAATTGTCACTTATTATGATTAAAATAAAAATAAAAATCTCTTATCAATGCAACGACCGTAGGAAAATTTCCTATCATCCCAAAACCCTTGTGACTTCTCGTCGACTTGATACGCAATATAATCTTTTATCTTTAACAAAGAGGAAACCTCACGATATACATTATCAAGAAGTTTACGTAACGATATTTACGCCGTTACCAGCTGAAACCTGAAAAATGCACCTATTTAGTTTTCACTTAAATCAATAATAGAAAAACGGTATTTAAACATCCAATACACGATAAGAACATATTGAAAACAACATACATCGTATTAAATCTTTTGATAACAATACAGACTGAAATAGAGTAGACCATAATTTATTATGAAAATAGTTCTCATTTAATTGAAGAAGCTTTTTCATATTTTTGCGAATCATTTTTCCATTTCCTGCGTTCTTTGCTTATCAAACGTATTGCTCTACAAACACTTTATTTGTTCACCACAATCTTATAGTTGACAATAAAATTGTAACCTAATATCAATACCATATTAAATTATGAGAAACAGTTCCTGGACAAGCGATGAGACTATGGTCACCCTAGATGTAAGAAAAATTGGGATAATTATTTAAGTCACCTACCATCAATAGGAAATGAACGCTATAGCAGTTCAGCAAACAAATAATAATTTATGTACAAATAACAGATGCGATTACTTGATATTTGGGACTTCTTTTCCTTGAAAAGTTATTTCAATTTTGGCATACACTCAATCAAAACAGGGGACCTCTAACGATAACGGCAGGATATCTATTTTTGATATTTGCGGAAGTGTTCAAAAAGACATCCGGGAAAGGTTTGGACTCCGCCCAAAGGATACATCTTTTTCATAGGTACAGAGTACCTACAGTAAGTAGGATCATAGCGTTAATTATTGTGGTTGAGTTACGCAATTACGCATGCCTCGTGCCAGGCAGGCAACATAAGGTTAAATGGGATGGGACGCGCCCAGATGATCCAGTACCCAGCCTCTGTAGGCTCGTCGAAGGGTTGAGGGGGAATTCATACCCACTAAACTCCCCACTCTACGCCCTCAAAGACTACTGGGCCCTCAAAGACTACTCTGCCCTAGCCAAAGACGGGATGTCCAAAGGAAAAGATTTATGGATTGGCCTATGTTCGTCAGTGTCTTTACAAATGGCTAGGGGAGCTGGTTTTGCTGGATCCTGGTCAGTATCGCTCGCTTTAACCAGAAGCCATCCCGGTTTATCCGGGCCAACCTGGCGAGAACATGGAGACCCCTGCGTTACGTGACTTGCACCAGAAAACCTGCGCCCGAGCACGTTTACTCCTACTTCATCGAACGTTACGTTTATAGTTTGTAAAACCAATGATCTTGTTATCATAACAGAGTTTTGCAATCATTGAAAAATGGACTTAAGATTAAGGTGTAAAAAGTTTGAACGGATAAGGCGCGTGCCCTCGTGAGAATGTGAATTGATTCAGGAAACGAAATTAAAAAGGCTTACGGATTAGTATTGTCGATTGTACGTGATTGTGCTGATTGTACGAACTGCAGTGTTTGTTCTTTTAAGAAGATAAAAAGAGTTTAAATGCTCATTATCATTATAAATATAACGTTTTCAAAACAACAAAAAAATTCTTGATTTTTGCTTCTTTAGAAACATTTTGTTTACACACATTTTTTAATATTGTAACATGGAATGTTATCATCGCACTTCCTAATGTGAGTAGCTATTACAAGTTTTAAACGTTTCAGTCGTAAAAATCTGTCGTTTTAAGGAATTTCTAATTATCTGGTAAGTTACACGTTAAACGTGACTTAAACCATAAAGTGAGCTATGCCAACATAGTTGCCATTCAGATCATTAATGACTTCTGTAAATGAGTCAGTTGAAGACTTCTTTGAAAGCATTTGATGGCATTCCATGTATTCTAGGTAAAAACAACAATAGCGATGCATTGCTCACATCTGGATCAATATCCGTATTCGCCCATTCAGAAATTCATCTCATCTTAAATCTATGAATTAAATAAATACAAAAATGGTCATCGAAAACCTTTAATTAAAGTAGTTATTCAAATTTTGCTGACCTGCACATATGATCATTAGAAACATATTGTTGTATGTGATAGAATTGACCGCAGAACTTACTAGAAATATAAACATTCTCTTTCTGTTATCGGACATCGACTCTTCGCGTTTCATTATGGTCCTCAATCATTTATATTATAACAACGCCTGCAAGATTTATGTAAGGTCGATCATATTATGAAGACGTCCCTAGATCGTTATAAGATCAGTCTTTTGTAAAAATATATGAACAATTGTGTAAAGAAAGGAACTTTATTCGACTATTGTAATAAGTGTTCATATTTGTCAAAAAAATTGCATTTCCTTTTCGCTTCGCGTGCGGTAGTTATTGTTGTTGTATGTTGTTATATGTACTCGTATGTATACCTAAACCGTAACCGTAACCTACCTTTGAATAGGAGACTTATAGAAAAAAATTATATCGATAATAAATAACTAAATAAACGAGACGCAATTAATATCTAAATAAACGACCGCGTTATTTACAAAACGTTGGCCGTTAAGTCATCGTTAACATCACCTATAAAGTTACATCTAATCAAATAATATTTACTTCAATTCAAATATCTACCTACGAGTAAATTCGGAATGATTTTTAAAATAAGTAGGTACCTACTTACTTTTAAAATTAGTGCAATATAAATACTTAAGTGGAATAAATCTCTAAATTATGGTGAAGTGATATGCATTTCACAACAAGTATTGTTTACAAGTGAAAAACGACAAAACATAATTATCATTTATCATGACAAATGAGATGATTGTTCCATCATCCAGCATACTTGATTTCTGGCTGTAACCAAAAAAACATTTTAATGTCCATCTTAAAAATAGATAATGATCAGTGAAAGTATTTAATACTTATACGTTTTGTGTTCCAAAATATATTCACAACATGATTAGATAAAGCAATAAAAATATAATACATGATTGAATTAAAAACTTTAATCTTGATTTTATTTTATTACTTCCCTAATAAAGTGTAAATTGAAATGTAGCCTTGTATTGTAGATACATTTATCTTTTTGGCGTCATCTTGATATCCAAGTCTTTACTCTTTATAATCTATTGATTGCATGTATGGCTTTTAAAACAAACGATGTGTTCTAATTGAGAAGTAACAAAAAGTTTGGTTATCTTAATCCCTGGATTAAAGAAGATTATTGTTTACCTGTGGCGATTAAAACTGTTTTTTTAGTGCATGCCGGCAGCACTGGCGCCAGCATACCATAACGCAAGATCATGTTTATCTTAATCTCTCTAATACAGCAAAAAGTACGACAAAACTATTAGCAGAAGACTCGAATATAAGCTCTAATTTCGTTACTTCCCGTGTCAATGCAAAACTGCTGTTACATAAACGTGTACCGAAAAAGACTGAATATTTGTGCGTCGTCACGACTCTGCCAGCAGTTGGCAAGCGTCGCCAAATCCAAGACCACTGACATTCTTGTTGCTTCTTTTCACGTGCCATTGTGTGCAGCAGGGCTGCCAGCCTCCTGCCACAAAATTAAAAGACCCGGGGTCAAGTCTGCTAATGTTAACGTCGAAATTGTGGTTCAATGGTGTTTGAATGGTACCTAATGCTTTTTGACACAGTTTCTTAAACCCAAAACGGAAACACATTGTGTCTCGAAGAAATGTGTCAAAAAGTATTACCATTCAAACACCATTGAACAACGATTTTTTGATGTCCCCACTGCTGGGGCACAGGCCTTCCTTATGGGTGGTAAGGAGGAAGTTAAGTAACTACTGTACTCTCTCTATATTATTATGTTCCTACCCTGACCACCGAAACGCCAAAAGATATAGAGATTTTGACAGTTGAGTGTCAAAAAAACGCTTTATTAAGCGATATAATTATTTTTACCATATAGTGGTCATGCTAGGGGGGCTTGAATAGTTAGATGGTGAGGTTACTATTTTTTGTTGGGTTACATACAGTGGTGGCCATATAATTAAGGACACAAACGAGGTGACTTTGAAGCCATAGTTCTCCGCCAAGGATTGACCTAGCTGTGACCTGCTGATGGCCATCCAGGGAGTGAATGGAGGAGATTCAGATCGCTATACACACCCATCTGATCTGATCAGCATTTTAAGATTATAAGAATCTGAGTTTTCAGTTTCAGGATTTCCATACATTTTTATTCGTATTTCGCGGTATTTTAAAACACATCCTTATATCTCTTAGAATGCTGATCAGATCAGTTAGGTGTGTAGAGCGATCTGAATCTCCTCCATTCGCTCCCTGGATAGCCATCATCAGATCACAGCTAGGTCAATCTCTGGCGGAGAACGAAGGCTACAAAGTAGTACAAAGTTACCTCGTTTGAATGAAAATCGCCTGGCGTCCTTAATTATCTGGCCACCACTATATATTCCGTCCGCGACTGCGCTCGCATAAAATTAAATTTCCCGTGGGTACTCCGGAATATAATATATACCTATAGCCTATGTTACTCAGGGATAATGTAGCTTTGTATGTTGAAAGTTTGAATTTGGAGATAAGTCTATGATTTGGAGATATCTTCTTAGTCACCAAACTTACAATACTTTGGTGAGACAACCCTAGCTGAAGTGTGTACTGGAGAATCTGAATAATTTTAGCTATTTTTAGGTTTACTACTTGCTAAATGACACGAGACAATGTTGCTTACTAAATGGACACTGAATTTCTAACTGTAACAAGTGTCTAATGGTAGAGTGGTAGAGTTCTTACAATATAACGTACGAGTATTGTTTATGGATCATTAAAACATTAGTTACTTTAAAAGATTTCCTACCAGAAATCGTACTTTTAACTTAGCTTCTAATTGTTTTCATAATTTTAATTTTACAAATTAATGGATAAAAAGAGAACCGTATAATTTTCTCTTTTTACATATAACTCTAGCGTGTAGAATCTTCAAGTAGCATTTTTTAGAAAGTAAACCGACATAACCAACCATATATGCGTAAAGTCTGTCCTTTGCTACGCTGGCGCGGCCGCAGTCGTCATAAATAATCTACAGTTTTACATGAATCATTTACATTGACATTTAACGGCCTACATGATAAAAATCTCTGTAATAACTTCCATTTTTAAAACGGAATTAAACGTAATACGAAAAGATATCAGAAATATCTGATATTGGACTCTACGTATCTGAATTGAATTAAGTTACTTTGAAAATTTTATAGAAGTATAAATGCTAAAGATAAAAGAACAAACGTTTCTCGTAAACAAGTTATTTAACCGTGACAATGGCGAAAACTTGATTTTACTTAAGTAATAGTTAAACTATTGTTTATTTGTTAATTCTCAGTCATTGGTTGCATCTCCATGAAATTTATATTCTTCATTTTGATCGCTTTATTACATTCATTGAGATATAATCACTCATAAGTTTCATGGTTATTTACGTTTTTCGATGTTAAAAAGTGCCTCGTGAATCGTTCCATGACACAAATAATCGACAAAATTCCCACTGGTTCAACACATAAAAACACAATAAAATAAGTTAACTTTTTCTTTAACTGTAAGTCCAATCAAGCCTTATATAGGCCACAAACCGAGTGCACATTGCATCAATATGTCTTATAATTTAAACTCAACGTCACTTCAGAGCAATTTACTGTATGTACTAAATATAGGCATGCTGTAAATTAATACCTTTCAGTGAACACTCGTTCTTGATTTACATCTTGAGTTTTATTTATATTCGATTAGTAGATATAACGAGTGTGCAAATACTTTTTGTCTTTCTAGATTTGTGATGGGAAAAACGTTTTCTTTTTTTTAATTTTGTAGCACAATATTTAAAAGACACATTAATTTGCTATTTCAAATTCTTTGTTGGCCCCATAGTTAAATTTGTTCATTCGCCTGGTCTGAAATCCCCATTTCATTTTTAGATAATATACTTAAAAACTAACGGTGTATACTTGCTAAATGTCACGACAAGAGATAATAAGTAGGTACTGCTTACTAAATAGTCTATAGACTAATGTATATTGGCAATAATAGTGGAGTGGATAGAGTTCTTACAATAAAACGTACATGTACCTAAGTATAATATAAAAAAGCAAAAGAGCAGGATACAAAACAAAACACATTATTGATATGGAGACTAAAGTCCCTGTCTCGCCGTGTATGAAATGCTAAAATTGAAATGCAAGGCATGTTTGTCTTCGAAGTCTTTTACTCACCGACATCGCATCACATTTGCGTCAATCGCAAATAATCAGTAATGGAAATATTTCCATCTCATATAATGCGTCCAGATAAGAAAACACGGCGAATGTTACACGCGCCTATTGATCCTTAGTTACGTGATCATTGTTACTACTCTTTATAGAAGCAATTATTAGGATATTATTGTCATTTTATTCATATTTCATTTATTGCATCTATAAGTACATTTTGGTGGAAATCATACATTTTGGATTCACTATAGACCCTGTTGGGCACAGCAATTTAAAAAAGAGAGGAGGAGAGGAGGAGGAGAGTCTTATTATTTTTCATCTAACGTCTATTTGATAATAATATGTAACTATATTTATTCATATTCTTTATTTACGTTCTTGTTGTTTCGTTTTAAGAATAATCCTTTTGATTGGTATTCCTCCTTTCAACTAATTAGTTGAGGTTCAATTGAACCTTTTCTTTATTTTGCTACGTCTAGACTAGAGCGTTATCACTAATGCAAAATGTATTATCAAATCAAATATATACTATAATAGTTTATGAGCGATCCCTGAATCCGAGATCTGTGAATTGCAAAAAGATTTAAATATATTCTTAACTCATTGCAAACAGCCCTTGGAATATTTATAATGGAAATCAGTTTGACGTGTTCTCGACACACTTTCAGGGCGTTAATACTAGTATGCTAAGTATACTAATTATTATCTCAGTCAGATGTCTATTTGTGTTGCACATGTTTGGATAACAACATTATTTAAATAGCAATACAGTTAATTTACAATGTATTATATTAATTGATCAAGATGAAGTCAACAAGAGCCTGTAATATTATGTAACATCAAAAAAGTAACACGCTCTGCCAAGTTTATCACGACTTGCTATATTACATTTTTCAAGGGGTTCCATTGTCTAAGTTAAAGCTTTTTCTAATTTCAATAGATTATAGAATCAACCAACTCTCATTTTATCCCAAATCTCGTATTTCGATGAATAATTAATCAGTGCCGTGGTCATATTTTTTGCAACTTAAAAAAAAAGTTAACTACTTTTTCAATTATTTGGCACATAACTTGTAAACGGTAAGCGTCGGTGACGTCAATTGCTATTGTATTTAGCTGTTCAAATGGATGTATTTTTAAATGTTTTCTTTGTTACATTGTCATTTTGGTTGCATTTAAATAATCTGTAACATCCAGTGTCACAACTGCTTATCACGACTATCATCTCCTAAATCAATACTTCGAGAGATTTTTTATTTACCAATAGGTACGTGGTATTTACTAACCAGATGGCTAGACGATGTGACGTAAAACTTCGCGTTATCTGTACAAAACGGCGTGCAAACAAGACGAGCGTAGGTAGTCATCATCAGGTCAGAGTTTTGACCTTGTAACGACAAGACGAGCGTAGTAATCATCAGGTCATCAGCTGACTACGAGTTTTGTTTGACCTAGTAACGACGTCACATCACTACCTTTTAACTGTTACATTGGTGATAGTCCGTCCAGTGCCGGGTTTAGCACTACCAGCGCCCTTGGGCACAGAATACATAATAGTGCCCTAGGCGACATTTCTACGAGGCGCCCCCTATCTGCGATTCGAAGATTTTAAATTTTGTCCGTTAGTTAAAAAACGACCGCGCAGCCCGATTTTTAGTCAGTTTCATCTACTAATCTTGTAATATCGCTTGTTTATAGAAAAGTAGCGAGTGATGAAATTTTGGCGAGATATTGCCAAGTGGTTCTGATTATGTGTTGCCAACTTGCCACCATAACGATTATGTCGCTAAAAGGGAATTTACGATAGTAGGTAACTCGTTTATTCGTCAATAAAGGAGTTGTAGAGTACATACGCGAGCGGGTAAATAAGCTATTTCTTCAGAAATATGGTTCTTCAGAAACATACCAATCCTCTCGTCTAGGAGGTGAGCGGAAGAATAAAAGTTGTAGAGAATTATACGTATATATAATATATTTATTTTATTCGGTAGAAGAACACTTTTCTCTAGGACGCACTGTTCTGCCTGTCGATTCTGTAACCAAACTTGCATCTCACTTCGAACCTCACTTCACTTCGCGTGAATTTGTTATTAGAAATTAACGGAATATAAGCTATTTTACCGATTGCAAAAGGTTTTAGGTAGCTACTATAGCTATCTAAAATCTTTTGTGATTAGAAAAACAGCCTATCATTATCTCATTTAAGGTTTAAAATTCCTGTGAAGTGAAGTGAGGTTCGAAGTGAGATGCGAGTTTCTTACAGAATCGACAGGCTGGAGATATAGCGAAAAATCCAAAAGTGAGAAACTTTAAACCCACATTACAATCATGTGTGTCTATATAATGCAATATTGTCATAGGCAATTTCCCATCCCATGTGTATGTAAGATTCATTCAACAACTCGTCATATAACCTTGCTCGTGGAGATGTCAAACAATACAGCTGTTGTGTTGTTGTCGCTATGTGATTACAACGCTATCTACATCACGACAGTTATAGTGATTTGCCGACAGATAAAGGAAGATTTACTTACAAAAAAATTGCCAATAGGTACCCTTTTTTTTCCAAAACACATCTATCGACGACATACGACCAGAACTACGTAGAGCAGTGATTCTTGAATTATTCAGCATTAAAGTTCGACTATAGTAGTAGTACTTACTATTACTACACTATGACTGTAAATATACCGTTCCCATAATGATTTATGTCTCTTCGTCAGCTGTTAACAGGTTACTAATAATTGTTGGCACTTGCCGAGTTACCTGTGTGTAAATGAAACAGAGCTACTGGACAGTTCTTCAAGGAACTGTTTACTTATTTGCTGAACTATTATTATAGCATTAGACGTGTTGATAGTAAATATTTATAAACAATGTAGACAAAAGAAGAGCTAATAATCGAGGTTGCTAATTATTATAGCTGTTTGGAAATCTTTTGGCAATAAAATAAGTAGTTGCATTAATTAAATATCATTAATTTTAAATGATTAATATACTTAAATGTTTTACCTTAAAACAAACATAGTTATTTTCTTTATGATACAATCACATGTGGCCACAGCCTAACATCTTTGTGCTGTGTCAACTTGCTTCTTGACGTCAAGACCAAGAAAATATTATTTTTTGTATTATGTATGGCATGACTTAATTACTTGTTAGGAATACCTTTTAATTTTTTTTTTCCAAAAACAGTACCCAAAAATTGTAATGCAAAAATGTAAAATGTCAAAAACAAATACCCAAATACGAGGAAAGGCAACTCATTTTTTAATGCTCCAAATAAAATTCAAACGCAACCTCATTTTATTGAACCTCCGAGAACATCTTCAAATACAAGTATTTCAAAAATCGCAACAGTTTGTGGAGTCTCAGCCGGCAGACTTGCCCCGCTTTATGCTGAGTCAGACCCACTGGCTTCTATCAAAGAGAATGTAATCACTACATTTTAGATCCCATCATCTTCGTGCTGACTATCAGCATTGATCCTGCCGCTGCATATAAAGAAGGACCAAGAACGAAATTCGGCAATCAAATAAATTAATATTTCAAATTTAAACACGATGTGGAAACAGTATCCGCAGAAATGTGGTTTCGTTAATGGGTACGTGGAACTGATGATTACTTTACAATAATTTTATTAGCTTCTTGCAAAGACCTCTATTGAAGTCTTTGGCTTCTTGCGACATCTTCATGGAAAAAGTAATTTGTTGCTTGTATTATTTTGAACCCCAAAAATCATTTAGGTAAGTAGTAGAAACTTGTCAATGATGTAATATTAATAAAAAGTTATCTTCAACTAAGTATAACAACTAAGTATAACACGTTACCTATTAGACAGCGGTCTTGGGAATTGGGAGAAACATCAATTAAAATGAATATTGAAAAGAAAACCTTATTATACCAAATTATTGCATGATTTCTTTTTTGCAACAATTTGAAAATATCTCAAATTATAACTTAAGTAGTAGGAAATAGACGATGCATAGGCGCTTAATTTTTAAGTTTATTTGAATTATTTTGACTTGGACTGAACTTTGACATTGTGGCACAGCCACAATAAGATTATAACCTTGCATCTCGTCCCTGTATCTAAATATACAATCGGTAATAAATCATTATAATCTTGCGCAGAACGCGATCCATCGATCGATTTATCGATAGTCCTACCTACTGTCTACCTGTCTACAAACGGCCGTATCATCGTGACAGGCCCAATGATATTATATATTACTTTTTAAAATATCATTGGACAGGCCCGATTACGAAATACTTACCATAGGATTTTGTTAATAAATTGTTAATGTATTCGTAGGTAAGTATATATATATATATACTAGGTATAGAAAATAAATAATTTAAGATATCGATACATAGGCTGTTTTTGACAAAAAATACGTTTTTAAGATTTAAATCAATTTTATAATTATCTTATTTAATATTTAACACTATATCATTCCTTTGGTATTACAATTGTGGGTAAGATTATTAATTCGATGTACGAAAAATTAGAAAGTAAGATATTAAAGTGCCTTGAACATATTATAATAATGTAATATTATAACATATACACGTACATACAATAATGCTTCTCTTGTATATTTACCTCGATGGTGCCTTGAATATAATATAAATAACATATAAACCTTTCTTTATGTCACAATCACATGAACGTACAGTCGTACATGTATACATTAAAGTAAAAGTCGTTGATTTCGTATGTATGTGTAAATTACCACGAATCACCTTCATCATGTATGTATGTGACATCGATCGAATCGCTTGATATTATTGCTTAAATACTGAGAAATAAAACGTTCTCGGTAATTATTTTGGATACATTATTCATTCCACAGTGTTGCTACCTGACGCGATGCATTTCGTAAGATGGCCACCGGAAATGCTACATTTTGATGCGTTTGGCCTGATATGAAAGACGAAAGGTTTTGATTAAGTTTTGCACGGACAGGACTGAAGAGAATAAAAAGTTATTTGTACAGCTACCAATTAAAACATTCGTGAGAACAAAAATTACATTGTGATTGTTAATATTGGAGCTCGGTGGCGCAGTGGTTTAGCGCCTGGCCCAGCGATTGCAGAGGTTAAGCAACTTTCGCAAGGGTCGGTCATGGGATGGGTGACCAAAAATGTATTATCTCGAGTTCCTCCGTGCTTCGGAAGGCACGTTAAGCCGTTGGTCCCGGCTGCATTTGCAGTCGTTAACACCCACCAATCCGCATTGGGCCGGCGTGGTGGGTTATGGCCCGTCCTCCTTATCCACCCATAAGGAAGGCCTGTGCCCAGCAGTGGGGACATTAAAAATGGCTGATAGACAATAGTATTGGTATGTAATGTACCTATTTGTAAATAAAGCAGTATGGATAGATTGGTTGTGTTCATACTTTCATATAGAATGTAATCATTATGACAATTGAAAACAATGTTCAGCATTCCGAAACTAATAGTAGATTGTTATACAAGACGCTAAAATTACCCATTGCATACGAGGTAGTTTTATTCCCGAGCTTTAGCGAGGGAATAAATAGAAACCGAGTTACAATGGGTTTTAGCGTCGTGTGTTACACTATACTTTTCACTACGATTGCGAGAAAATAAAATACAATATTAAATAGTTTATACACCTACTTCCGTAAACGAATCCACTCGTTTCTCTATCCTCCACTTCATAAACTTTTTGTACAATATTTAAATAAATGATTTGTGCTTGACGGCAAAAGATTAAAATTATTTCTTTCCCATTACAGTCACACAATTCAATCAGTTTGTAATTATAGAAAAATTCTAAAGATTTCGCGCCATGGTACCTTTTTTAATTTCTGCTGTAGCAGCTAAGCAACACAAACACGCATTCTACGATTCACTCTGTACACAGAGTATAAATAAGTCTATGATTTCACCGAAGAGATGCTTTTAGTTCCATTTTCAAAAATAAGAATGAGACACTGGGGGCCTATTACAAAACTTGGTAACGATAGTCGTCCGCAGTTCGTCGGTTGTAGTTATTACAAATATTTTCAATGTAGTTATCGTAGTCCATAATCTATTGAACGAATAATGACGGATCCACTAGAGAGAAACTGTCAAATTTACGCAATCATTTTGCAATATCGCATACGCAAGTGCTTTGTAATAGGAATCAATCAGAACGAAGCACGGCCGCAGCTGCGTGTATCGTATTAAACTTTTCGTAATAGACCCCCAGTATTAAGTCGAGCGAGTTTTTATTCGTGATTATGAATAAAGACTTTTTCGTTTTAGTAGGCTCATTGGTAATAGACAAACATTAAAAAAGAAAAAACTTTATCCCCTAGGGCTTATTATGCTATTTTATCTCGACTCTTGTACGTTACAATGACGCACTTTTTGAGCAAGAGGAGTGAAAAAACATTTTCTATGAAAGTATTATTTACATTTAACATTGCCACATCACATAAGATGAAAGTGTGGCATACGGTTTTATTATTTTTTAAACGAATTCTCCGGTACGAGTAGTTACTAGGAGTAAGATACAAACATTTAAATAGCTGATTCGTGTTGGTTAAAACTCTTATTGCAAACGAAAAAAAAATACTTAAATAGGTATGACGGTAGTATTTTTAAAATGGAACTAATATACCTACGTAAGATCCAGCGGCGAAGGTTGTCAAACAAAATGTTCGTCTACGAGTGCAATGTTTAATCTTAGTTTCGACCTTATCGGAGAAATATTCCAAAGTCCAAAGGCATCAAAGTGTCGCCGATCACCGATCAGTAAGCAAGTAGTAGTTCAACACTTTAATAACATAATGACATATGACTGTACAAAGGTTTTTGTTTTCTACGACTATTCGCAAATAGTTTATCAGATACCTAAGTACGGATAATTTGTATGTAATTGCTAAACAAACGCAAAAGTCTATCGGCCTTACCACAAAACACTGTTTAAGCACGTGTTTAACTAAAACACTGTTTAAATATGCTGTCACTTTTTTGACAATATTGTTTGAAAGAGACGGCATGACATTTAAACAGTGTTTTTACTAAACAGTGTTTTAAAATCTTTTGGGGTAAGGCCGTTAAACTCTAAACAAAGACAGTAGGTCTAACCAAAGAATAAATCATAATTTTACCATAATAGGTAGTGAACAAACTCGCTACGAATCTCCATTGGGCCTGCGTGGTAGTTATGACCCATCCTCCTTCTACCTACTCATAAGCATGGACCACATAAAGAAGGTTTGTGCCCATTCAAAATGGCAATTAAAAATGACTGATGTCATATAGTAAACAAGTCTACCCAGTTACCCACATTAAAAAAGTTTAATTAGACAACTTTGCTATTAAGTACTTAAATATTTTCACACGCGATCAATGTATGATGTATGACTTACAGACGTTATCTCACATCAATGTCTGCTATCTCTTGCCCCCTTATCGATTAGTATAGTATTGATCTCTTCGGTGCATCACTCTGACGGTCTGACTGACCCGATCAGGCAATCTTGGACTGTACACGTCACTAATTACCTTTCTCTAATCAGTGCCCGCGTGCGCGCAGGCACGTCGACCGCAACGTAGCTGATAAAAAATCGCAAGTCCGAATCGACGTGTTTATGGCAGGCCTTATCGCCGGCCCATATTCTGTTGGCAAATCATGTTCCGTTTTATAAAGTCTGTACACAGTACGAGATATATTTAATAATAATCAAAATAAGAATAGATTTATTGCACACGGCAAAAACAAAACAGAAAGAGTCAAAAATGACAAAAAAAACATATGAGATAAAATAAATAGATAAGTAAAATTGTAGGGAAATGAGTGCAACTTAAATGACAGGTTTACGAGCTATATATAATGTTCTCTATTTGTTCGTTTTACCATCGACTTGTGATTAGCAAAGAATATATAATAGTATTATGTCATTAGGTGAAATTCAATATAATATTGTCACTATTTTCCTTTACGTTCAACTTTCTTAAGTTCAATATTTGCGACACGCTCCTCAAACACTCTTGAATCGCAAACGTTGCATTGTGCATTGGTTTACTAATTATATTTAAACAAGAGATTTAGTTTCTTACTAAGAAAACAATCGGACGTGATGTTTTGAGTTGTTTGAAATTAGCATTGATTTGATGGCAACATAATAATAATGTTCGAGCCATAATTCAGCCATTAAACACAAACATCTTCGCCTCAAATTTCGATGATCTTTTTGCACTACCTATTTAGAACTTCTTCGAAATTCAGAGATTTAAAAACACAAACCTATTACCGTGATATTTTTTATGGCTTCTTTTATCGTTCTCAAGCCGCCTGTAAGGCTTTTTAAGGCTGTATGAAATGAAGTCGCTTACCGTTTTTTTATGCACAACGGGATAGTGCTTGGCCTTCACCTCACCTGATGTTAAGTGACGATAAGGCCGAAGGTGGAAACGCACTACTCCCGGAATTCTCATCACTGAGGGCAAAGATATTAGAATTATAATTCTAATATCATTGACTGAGGGGCTATTATCTTACCTCTAACTGCCGGAACACAACGATTTTAAATTATTGTTATATCGTCAGACTTAAGCAAGATGGTGGTAGCTAGCTAGGCGGACTTGAAATAAGCCCTACCACCAACCAAACCGAGTACAAATTGTACCCCCCCTGGGAATCGAATCCAGGACCCCTGCGTCTTACACGGGTGGGCAACCCACTAGACCACACAGGCGGTTAAATCCTCTGTGGTCTAGTGGTTACCATGCATCGCCTTAAAAAAAAATACCAATGCTTATTTGTTTTTGTTTGTTACAGTATCGCAACGAGGACTACTCAGCCCTTCCACGTGGCGCTAGGTGTGCTGGTGCTGGTGGTGTGGCTGAGCCGAGCTGGCTCCGACGCCAGCCTGAGGGGGTGGCGAGCGCTGTACGTCGGCGCTGTCGCCACACATCTTGGCGCTCAAATATGGATGACACTTATATCTGGTGGGTTTGCTGTATGGTTCTCAACTGCTCATATTCCCTACTGGATTTAAGGGTCATGGAATGAAACGAAACCTGCTTAGTAGGTACCCGGGGCGGGAGGCCCTACGCCTGTCGAAAATCGAAGGGCCAATTAACTCTTCTATCTATCTTCTCTTCTCAGACCTATATTCGACTATGGTTATTTTAAAGAAATAATATAATACCTATATCTGCTGTATTTCCTATACACACAAATGACAAAACTGTAATTGTTTCAAAAAAACAACAATAATTATGGACTTACTGTATTTAGTGAATTATTGTTGACTTTGAAAACCCCTTCAAAACGTCCTTTAATTCACATTGAACCTGGATTTAAATACCTAATTAGAGTCCAATTTAGCCATAAGTAGGTTGTTACACTTATTTTGTGAATATAATATTATTGCGTGTTTTGGCATTGCACAAATCTTCCGAAACATAAAATGTTTTGTCCAATCATTTGTTGAATGACGTATTGATTCAAATAAGTTATCACTTAGTACTCTAAATAAACATAAGTAAGGTAACAAAATTCATGAAATCAGTACTAGTAAATTTTAATGTAATACTTTGTTAGGGCCGGCCACCTATGAAGTGGCAGGCATCCTATTCGCAAATTGGCAATAATGGTTTCGCCGCTCGTCGTAACGGTCCCTCGTATTAATATGACCTTCGCCCAGGTCGCAACGGTTGCCTACTTATCTTCACCGAATGACGTCCCAGCAATCGTAGTATGATTGTTGGGACGTCATTTACGTCTTATGACGTAAACTGATATAATGATATTCAGCAAGTTCAGCCTGTTGAATTAACAACACAATATTTATAAATAAATCAATAGTATCTAAAAGCATTGCCAAAATATTGCAGTATTCTAAAAAAAAAAATTTTTTTCACTACGTATAATAGCACCGTACAGCCGCCATGTTGGTTTTTTTTATAACGCCACCTTCTTAGGAACACTTGGGCTGAAAAGACAAATCTTACGATATCTTAATCATGGAAATCCGTTCAGCCGTTTGAAAGATACGAGGTAATAAAGAAAATTACATACAAACATACAAACATACTTACAAGATACGCGCGAAAAACATAACCCGCAGTCGGGTAAAAAATAGTCACTTCGCAGATTCTTAGGTTCAGTTTTTTTATCTAGAAGGCTAGGTTCTTCTATTTTGTTTTCGTTTATACTTCCCTCCTTTTAATTTAACCCCTCAACGCCCGGCGAGATTATCTATTGTTGTCCGGACGTAGCGTGAATAAACTCAATAAATCAAAAGTTGTAGTTAACATTTTTCCGTTTTTCTTTAAATCTCTGGTTTCTTCAAAGAGTTTTGTTTTAATAACTTGTTCTTCGTTTCCCTGCAGGCATAGTGCTGTACTTCTCGCTGCCGCGGCATGAGTTCGGGCGCGTGCAGACGGTGCTGTTCCCGGTGTACTACGCGTTCAACGCCAGCATGAGCCTGCTGGCCATACTCGCCTACTTCAAGACGCAGTGCATCACCAACTTCACCAGCACATCGTGGCCACAGGTTGGTATCCTTCTGACCATTTTTAAGACTCTGAACAACAGTTTTAAACTAGTTCATCAAACTCATCACCTCTCTGCCCTTACTCCAGTTTATTTAAGGTCGACGCATACATCCTTCTCTTTCTTTCTTTCATAAAACGCGTCATCTCCTTTTCCCCCCCTTCACTTTGATATCGTTGCGCACACAATCCATTCACATATTCAGCAGTCGTTTTCTTCTTTTTCACTCTTCTAGCAGCAAACCTTATCTTAAATCCTTTCTCATCTCATAAATTGTTACGACTCATAAATTGTTACTACTCATGGTTACTTTTGTTAAGTGAGAAGTAAGTATACTATTGTGTTGTTAACTTATACTTATATTAATCTTAACTTTGGCCAAGAGTTAAAAAGGTCAATATCATAATCATGGTTAATATTTCTAGGACAAGTTTCCAACATTGGTTTGAAGAAGACATAACAAGTCATGATTAGATTAACTTGTTGAATTTTTCAATGTCAATTGGTATTATCTACCGAGGCACTACCGTACTAATATAAATATTAAAATATTAGCTACACTATCACTATTACAATGATCAATACTTTTTATTTTTATCTGTTAAAACTGTATTTTTAGAAGCCTTGCAATCATACGTGTTATTACAGATTGGCTAATGCCACTTTTAGAGTTAACTTTTAACTATAAGTAGATATAAGTAATGACTTTATCATTAATGTTATTAACGGAACGTCGTAGTGTGATGATAAATGAAAGCTGAAGAGCAGTATTCTTTAAAAGATCAGGGTCAAAGGCAATTAAAACGAAGTGCATATAAAATATAATAATACAGTTGCGGATGTAAGTCGAAGTGGATCTGCGCTGGTAAAAAGTCAAAGTCAAAATATTATTTAGTAAAATAAACTTATAATTTACTTAAACGCTTTTGAAATGGTCCAATGAAAAGTTCTCCTAAATGCTCATACGTAACCATAAATTAACTCACTCTATCAAATTTTAATCAGTAAAATGGGGTATTATCAATGATAATCATTGTTTAACACGCACTTCCTTTTTCATTTATCGCGTTTAATACACTGATAATAATGTTTGATGATCTTTGGTTCGTCAATACAAAAAACACAAACGTTTTTCATAATTAATGTTGAAAGAGGGGTATAAAAATGTCTGCTGTTTTTCCCACCACGGTTTGTAGTGAGCATAGACAAAAGAAACAAGGTCGTACAACCCTTCTAATGACACGATGAAAAAGCGCTGCCTGTCGGCAAATGAATGATTAATGTTCTATAGAGATTTGCTAATCAGCTAATAATTGCCAATGAGCTTGTTTTAAATACAATAGTTTTAATCAAGTGCATTCAAAAGTTAGCCACATTGCATATTATGTAGGAAATTATAAGCAAGGTTTTACAAAGGTCACCGGTTTAATCCGTTAAACGGCTTGCAATACAAGATTAAAACTATTCATGTACCTACTTACTTAAACAGGTAAACTAACGAAATTGGTTGTAAATTATCGGCAAATAAGTTATAACTTTTTCTGAAATTTTATGAGATTTTTACTTTAGTTACATTACATTACGCTCTACCATGTACCCTACCTAGCCCTACTTTCATACCAATGAGCATTTAGTCAGCAAATAATAAATATAAGTAAAGTACTTAAATACCTACCTTTATTTTCTGTGACCACTTTCTTAACCAATCAATCGATCTCTCGACCACAAAAACTGAAACAAAAAGGCAACAATACTGCATTTAAATAAACTATTTGAATGCAATTTGATCCAATCAGTTTTTTCTTGCTATTTTACAGGTTTCAATTCGTTCAGTAGTTTTTAATAAAGCCTGCAATAAATAAGTACCTACTTGTAAATTATTTGTCTTTATTCGGAATAAAAAACAACAAAGAACTACTTACCTACGTTAAAAATAATTTTCAGGAGCCTTCATAATTTTCCAGTTAACAGAGCTTTTGATTTCAGTAGGTAACTTAAGAGGTTTTCTAAAATATGAAAAAAAATGTTGAACATAGGTTAGAACTGGAAGGATCATATTATGGTGACACGTTTTTAAAACGGACTCAAAGGTTACTAAACAATATAATTCTTTCTCTGTTTTTTATAAAAAAAAATGTACTTAAGTACAATAAGTGCATGTTCTGTTCGATAGAGCTTTTGAACTAATTTAAAGTGCGTTTGTTTCAGTTCGCTCTGCTGAGTGCTGTGTTCAGCATCGAGGCGTACGTGCGGCTGTGGCTGGTGCGGCCCATGCTGCGCGCCAAGCACGTCAAGACGCAGATGGAGGAGGTCGCTGGTGGTGGACAAGAGGTTAGTCAGTACACTCGATCAATATTATGTGTACAATTCAATCACACACACTCATCTCTACCCAATATACAACGTGTTACTTAAATTAATAAGTAAAATATGAAAATGTATGAAACAGCTGATTTTTTTTTCGCGATTTCAGAGTAGGTCCCATAGTAAAGTTGATCAGTTTGATTGTTGATCTACCATTTCAAACGTAATAAATCGCTATTATCATATCGGTGGACATGCTAGATAAGTTAGACTTCGATACTTTTAGCTTTTAGGAATAGTTTAGCATTTTTTTATAATGATTATTTATATATCTATAGTGAGTGAGTATATAAAAATTATATAGTGAGTGAGTATATACATCCATTAGATTAGTTATTATATAATCCACACAGTTTAAAATTAGCACATTGTCTTGCCAGAAATATGTCGCAAAAAGTTACATTAGAACAAAGTTCTTAATCCTTAGTGATAAATTGCGCAAAGGTCCTTCAACATTCATTGCGGGACAACCCACGCTATCTGTTTACATTTATTTTAAAATGAGAATAAATAGCGAGAGTATTCACATAGGTACGATTAGCGCGAGCGACATGACGTCATGGATGGGTGCCATTTTGGCATCGCTGCGTGTCGCAAGCACTGAATTTACCAATTTATTGTACCTATCATCCTCATCTGTGGGATCCCAAACGTTATTGGTAATCAGGGTAATGGCTATGACGTCCGAGTGTAACCTACAACTGTCTGGAAATTATTAAATAATGTAGAGAATTGCGGCCGGATAAAAAATATGCAATGATACTTAATCGCTTAATTTTCACGAAGCACCTGATTGATTAACTTTCATTTACAAATTACGATACGTACAACTGATGCATTTTGCGATTAACCGTTCATTGACAATTACGTTACGACACAATTGATAATCTTGCACAAATTGCATTCCATCCAACAATGAAGCGACCTCGAACGATTGGTTGGGCGCCAAAGTTTTTGCTGGTTGTATATTTATGTTTAAAAAGATTTTATAATATACTATTTCAATACAGTTTCTCGAAAATGTGTGCTTTCGATGGCAGTACTTACAGCGTGCGGAAAGTTGATTTTACCGTTTTTACCGCACGCCCGCCGTGCGTTTTTGTTTACTTACTTATTGTTTTTTTTTATTTCTATCACAATTTTAGTAGGTAGGTAGGTACCTACCTATAATGTTTTCTCGCAAATGTATTGAATTGATTCTAAAACCCTCCTTATTACCAACCATGTATACCTTCTACATTACCTTACCTATGTCTTGCCAGTACCTATATTAAATTGAAAATCTTCTTTGTTACAGGTCGGTCGCCTAGTTCTAGGCGAGCTCGCACACTGTCCCCGCTACATTCGTACCCTGAAGACATTCAGGATGTACCACTCTACCATAGCTATGGGCACCATGATCTCGCTGGGCTGTTCGCTCTACTCAACAATGATCCTTGTCGACTCAATGTGCCAATAAATAGCTAATAAAGGGTCAGAGACATCAGTCATCCTAATTAAGGACCTGAAAAGATAGAGGCCATCAAATGCCAGCATTTTTTTATTAAATTAAAATCATGGATTTAGAGCTCCAAATTAAATGTCAGTTGAAAATGTTACAACATCTCGAAATACTTATAAAATTTAATAGCTGCATTTAGGTAAAAATGTGTACAAATTTACACGCCACGGGAGCATTTGAATTAACACAGCGAGTGACAGATTAAATTTTACTGTTATTAAATTTACAGTATTTTATTTTTCTTTAGTTATAAGTAGGTGTTATGTAGTCAAATATTCCGATGAAACAATTCAGGCTGTGAAGTCTGTTCTTAAAATGTTAATTTTACTGTCTATTTACGGGAAAAATAATTTACTTACATTGAACTTTAAAAAATGGTAACATATCTATAGGATATAATATTGAAACAAGTAATAGTATTTGAATAAAATTGGTAATAAATTGGAATACAATGTCAGCGCTGGTCGCTGTAATTTCACATGAAATTTTACTTAAACATTGTATTAAATAAGTTAGTATCTACTTTAAAATGTAACATTCAGTTTTAGTTGTAAGAGTAGTTAGGAGGTTTAAAAATAGACGCAAAAAGTATTTTCAAATTTTATGTTGGCACAGTATTGTGACTTTGTCTTGCCAAAGTAACATTAGCTATCGAGGTAAATTGCTATGTTTAATGTAAAGCATGCTTTGTAGCGTTACGTTTATAAGTTTACGGCGCTATAATAATGGATTTAATAACATTTAATCTTATAATTGGTTAGTAATTGGTATTTTATAGCATTGTAAGACTTAGATAATAATAGGCAATTACGGACCTTGCCAGTCCAGTTAGCGATATTTTGGATCGCAATTTTTTATGTTTAAATATCCAATGCGACCGCAGCCAGCCCATCTAAGCTGCTTGATATTAAGAAACTCATGTTACTGCTCTCTGATTTCCTGCAATACTGCCATAAAATAGATATAGTGTAGTGTTATGTTTAGAGATGGAATCTTAAGCGCTATCCGGGCAATAATAGTGAAAACCTTCGCAGGAAGTTACGAGGTAAACAACGTATAATTTTGCAGTTAACAACATAAATCACTGAAAGCTTTTGAGTAGAGTATCACAAGTTATTGTGATGTTTTTGCAATGTTAATTCGATTTGCATTGTTTATTTGATTGTGATGTTTTTGCAATGTTTATTATAATCTAGATATTCTTGCGAGCAATGAAAACGAAATAACAAGGTGTTAGTGATTTTCGTATTTGATTGAATCAGGCGTCACTTGGCGGAAGTCCCAAACCATTTTGAAAAATGATATATATGTAGCTTACTTTCGCAAACAATATATTATGCAAGATTCACCGCCCGCCCGCCCGCAAAAATATGCACATGCACACCACAAAATATCAGTGCACAATACCTGGGGGTCAAGTCTGCTAATGTTTTCGTTAAAATTGTAGTTCAATGGTGTTTGAATGGTAATGCTTTTTGACACAGTTCTTGTTTCTTAAACCCAAAACGGAAACATTGTGTCTTGATTTTTGGTTTAAGAAACAAGAATTGTGTCAAAAAGCATTACCATCAGAACACCATTGAACTACGATTTTGAGGAAAACAT
This sequence comes from Agriphila straminella, assembly GCA_950108535.1. NCBI lineage: Eukaryota > Metazoa > Arthropoda > Insecta > Lepidoptera > Crambidae > Agriphila > Agriphila straminella. The sequence goes on along the minus strand of OX467306.1, from coordinate 1,537,113 downwards.
TAGCAGACCTTGACCCCCTGCATTTAGCAAGACAGCAACACACCTTGCATAATTATATTGTTTGCGGAAGTAAGCTACATATATTTCATTTTTCAAAGTGATTTTCGTTCCAACTGGCATCTCAACTTGCTACGTCAGCTAAATGGCTTCTTTCTTTGATACTCACCGTTGATGTAGCTAGATATTATGAAACTGTTGTGACTTGTGAGCGACCACGAGCTTACTCGCGCGTGAGGCTTAAATTTTTAACCGTGTAAGTAAGTATTTTTATTCATAAGATTAAAAAGTTAAGCCTAGTCAAGCAGCTTACTCTAACCCTCGTATCTATAGACGAGTAGAGTACCTAAGTAATGACTTGAGTAAAACTTGCAAATTTCAAATAGGTACTTCTAATATTATGTCCTCATGCAATTTATAGAATAAATTACTCTTAAAAGCACCTAAACTGCACTAAAATTGCATTTAACAAAGTCAAAGTCAAAATTGCTTTATTCAAATAAACATTTGAATCGTCTACTTTTAATACTACCTTCCAGACTTTTTAACTGACAAGAAGAACGATAATTATACACTATAAATTGCATGTCAATATAATATTAAAAGCATTTGAAAATTGCAAGTTTTACTCAAATCATTATATTACTCGTCTATAGATTTGAAATCGGGCCATACCGGCTAAGCTACAGTCTATGTAAGTAAGTATAACTAGTTAAGTTAATACCTTTTTAAATAAGTAGAGCTATTTATGTGAATATTAAACTTAGTTAATAGAAAATTGATAGTTTTTGTATACTTATCATCTTTAAATGATCTGAATGTTATAATGTGGAAGAAATTATAATTTATTCGTGAATGCGTTGTGAATTACACTAAAAATATAATATTTAAACATTTCTGATGTGTTATTAATTTAACAAGCCATAAAAATATCATATTTTATGAGGACGAACGGCGTAAAAAGATAAGGAGAGCTTAGCCTGAATGTATCCTACTAAATCTATACCTACATATAAAATTCTAAATTGATTGACTGATTCACTGATTCATTGTTGGGATAGGCGTGGAGCCCTAACGGCTGAAGGTAGAGACACCTTCGTGATGTAGATGAGCACTAAGAAAGGATTTTGGAATATTCCTGTTATACAGGGTGCTACAGGTTGTTCAAGTTTGTATGAGAATTTGTATAGAGTTGAAGTAGAGACACCATTTTTGGAGGGTAGATACCTTTCATGATGTAGATGAGCACTAAGAAAGGATTTTGGAATATTCCTGTTATATACACACTATTTTGGTGAAAGCATTTTGTAAAATTCTCTTTGTACAGGGTGCTACAGGATGTTCCAGTTTGTATGGGGATTTGTATAGGGCTGAACCATTTCATGGTGTACGTGAGCACTGAGAAAGGATTTTGGAAAACTCCCGTTGTACAGGGTGCTACAGTGTTCCAGTTTGTACATTTTTTTTATGGGAAAATTTAAATGTGTGAAATGAGGTCTATACTGATAAATACCTAGGTATATTGGTAATCCGTGACTTTCAAAATAAATGCACAACTATCTTAATCACGCGAACGAAGTCGCGGGCAAAAGCTAGTGCATAATATAATTATCTTCAGGGCGATAAAAATACGAAAAGTAGTTAGTGGGAAAATAAAGAAGGTAGGTCTGGTACCCTAAATAAATAGTGATGGTTAAAAGAAAACATTCCTTTATTACAAAAAGATTTTTGATAAATCGGTTCAGCCGGGAATCGAATGATCACAAACCGAAAAAATAAGATCCTGCATTTTAATAATATCAATCCATAGGATTAAGGCTATGGGTCGATTTCTTCTATCGATTGGTAATATAAAAGTACCTATAGGTACCTATTGGATGTTACTTTTTCGGATTTTGGAATTTTTGGCCCATTCAATTCCCAGGCAAGATTAGCTATAATAATAAGTAATATTCATTTATGGGTCAGGCCAGGAATTTTGCCACAAATAGCGCAAGTGTGGTGTCGCAAAATAGTAGCGCAAAATTATTAAGGAGCACATACATTGATGTGATTTTATATAACAAACTGTATCTAGGTACTAGCAAGAGGATTTGCATCACACCTACGCGTTCTCGAGAAAAAGTCTTATCAAACAGAAGGGCAAGGAAATTATCTTTTGTCTTTTTTTCCTTTAGAGGTACAAACTTTTAAATAGGTAGTAGGTACCTACATTTGAAGTAAGTAGGTAGGTACCTGAAAAGCAGAATTATAAATAGCACACCTGAGTAAATTGATAAACATTTTGTATTCTATAGACTTTACCAAACATAATAAATGCCTTGTATAAATTATGTTATGTATTATTATTAACAACAAATCAACTAATAATGCTAGTCATGTTTCTTTAGCGGAATTACAGCTAAAAGTAGGAAATTTCAAAAACACTTGCTAACCTAGTGTGCATGCACCATTATTCAATAGCGTAAAATAAGTGGCGCAATTTGGTATCGCATGGTATCGCAAAGTGGCATAAAGTCAGTTTTGCGGTACCGAGGCACAAATGAAATCGATTATAACAATTAAAATATACTATTTTACAAGGCTAATTTAACTTAAACAGATCATACACATCTAATTAAAGCATGCACAACAACAATTTTATTATAAGTTTTAATCAAAAACTTAGCTTGAAATCTCAAAAAATGCACTCCGCAAAGAAGGTGACACTTTTCACTTTGATCGCCTGTGGCCGTCAACGCTGTATTGACCTTATGGACTCCCTAAACGATCAAAACTGCTAGGTGATTGCGTAAAGTCAATCGTATTCATTTGACAGTTCATATTCATCATCATCATCATCATCAGCCTATCATCGTCCACTGCTGAACATAGGCCTCTCCGAGAGCACGCCACTGAGCACGATCCGCGGCTATACTCATCCAGTTTCTGCCAGCCACCTTGCGAAGATCATCGCTCCACCTTGTCTGAGGGCGTCCCACACTACGTTTGCCGATACGCGGTCTCCACTCAAGAACTCGTCTGCCCCAGCGGCCATCGGTTCTACGGCTAATATGGCCGGCCCACTGCCACTTCAGCTTGCTAATCCGGTGGGCTATGTCGATGACTTTAGTTCTCTGTCGGATCACCTCGTTCCGGACCCGATCTCTCAGAGAAACTCCGAGCATAGCCCTTTCCATAGCTCGCTGTGCGACTTTAAATTTGTGAGCCAGCCCTACAGTGAGTGTCCACGTTTCGGCTCCGTATGTCATGACAGGCAGGACGCACTGGTTGAAGACTTTCGCCTTTAGACTCTGTGGAATAGGCGACTCAAAGACTCGACGAAGTTTCCCATATGCTGCCCAGCCCAGCTGTATTCTTCTGTTGGCCTCTCTCTCGAAGTTGTTTCTACCCAATTGCAATGTTTGCCCGAGGTAGACATATTTCGTAACAACTTCGAGAGGACTACCTTGTACTGCCATCGGTCCTGGAATTACATGTTCATTGAACATAACCTTGGTTTTGTCCAAGTTCATCCGAAGACCGATGCGTAGAGAGGTTCATATTGTTCATACAGTTCATATTGTATCATAATATATGTCATCCCATACAAAATGCAGCCGATGGAATACGATATGAACTGTCAAATGAATACGATTACCTTACGCAATTCCACCCCTGCTTGTCAATCATTTACATTGCATTTGGGCGTATTTTTATTTTCTTGTACCATAGTTCATAAATATAAAACTGCAATAAAATACTATATGATATTTTTTTTCTAATCATAAATATATAAATTAACTGAATATTCATATGTTTTTAAAGTTAGTACCATATCTTTTAAAATAAAAAATAATTTAATGTGCTAGACCTGATAAAAGGCTCCATTGAGTTACGAAAAATTAATAGAATTTTTACAAATTAAATAGGCCAGTAATTATAAAATAATATTTATTTGGAACATAATCAGTCAATACTACAATTATCTATTAGATATTAAACATTTAAACACAACTTGAGCAATAAAAATCTCTAAATGCTCTCCTTTGAGTTACAGATTGGTCATAAACCTATACTTTTTTTTGCTTATAACGTATTTTAAGATAAATTAGACGATAAAATCTAACACAAATGTAAAATAAAGGAATTATAAAATATTTATTTGGTAACAAAATGGCACGTTAATTAAGGAACTTAATAAAATATCTTTAATTTCTTAACACTAGATTTGGTAGACATCACTCAATGGAATCACGAAATAACTAAATGGAAAAAGTAAAGCTTTGCTCACAAGAAACACTCACATATTCCGTGTTATTACAAAATATTTTAAAACACTGTTTAACTAAACACATGTTTTAATGTGATGCTGTCTCTGTCAAGAAATATTGTCCAAAAAGTGACAGCATCACATTTAAACATGTGTTTAGTTAAACAGTGTTTAAAAATCTTTTGTAATAACACGGATGATGTTTAACAGGAAGGTACTCTAACTACGAACCTATAAAATATTTATAGGTGATTGAAATGAAAATGACATATTAATTTATCGTTTCACGATAAAATTACAACTCTTAGTTGCTCCCGTGCGAAGCCTGGGTGGGTCACTAGTCAATTAACAATTTGCACACGCCCTTACCTTCCACTGAGTTACAAATTCATTCCAATGAGTAAAATGTTTCTCAGCCGACGTAACGCTTTCATGTCAGTGAAATTACAAAAAATATTTCACAGGTTATTGTTTTTGCCTTTGCATTAAACTTTATTTTAAATTTAGAGTGTATACCTTGACCTTTCTAAAAAATAACACATAAACACTTAAGTAATGATTCTTACCTTGGATTTGCCTTAAATATTTCCGTTTATCAATGGAAAATTTCAACTGCTCCAAACTAACATCCACACGTATGAGCTTCTCGTTACGGTATACAAAATGGCTGACAGTTATGACGCTTTGAGTTGGTGTTGCCAAATTGAAAAATATATTTACATCCGGTAGAAAAGATAAAATATGGTTAGAAATTACCGTCACTCAGTAGGAAATTTCCACTAAGATCAATTTGAGTTACGAGAAATAAACTCTTATTTTTCAATATTTACCGTTGATATTTCCGTGAAAGGCATTTTGAACGTTCAGAAATATACAACTGTCTTTGGAGTCAGTAAAAATTCAAAGTTTTGGCGGCAACAGTGATGATAAACGTAAGATTAAACCACTACATTTAGTGAGTTACATAACATTTTAGTACTAACGAAAAGCTTACGAGTACTTTCAAAAAATCATAAAAAATACAATTTAAGGAAAACCTTAAAATAAACATCATAATTCAAAACAAAAATAAACACTTAATCTTAATTTTGTTATTCACATAGTGAATATTGCTAATGATCACAAAAAAAAAATTGCACAATTGAGGTGACACGTGAAAAAATGCAAGGTACAAAAAAATAAAAATACGCCCATTTACGTGCTTGACAGCAATGCTTGATCGTTTAGAAAGCGGCCCGAAACAGCTTGTCAATCATTAACATTGCATGAATGCTTGACTTGAGTGATTGATCGTTTAGGGAGCTGTTTGTCAAGCATTTGTAGATAAAAGTACTTTTTTTGAGGGCAAAGCAAAATCATTCTTAAAGTAAGAAGAAGAGTCCAATATTGATGAATAACAATTTTGTATTGCAATCGTTCTTGAACTTTATTCCTATTACATTAAACAATATTTTGTTTTGGTGAAGTGTGGTCAAAACATTTCTTCTTCTTATTTTTGTTATGGCAATCTACTCCTCTTCAGGGAGTAATTTTTGCCAGTGTCAAGTGTGAAATAATTCAGTGGTATTGTTTCGGTACAGTTTCGGTCGAGAATATTTGAGACGCACAGTGTTGCCATTTGAAAGGCTTCCTATTTTCCAGAATATTTATTTTATTTTATTTAATCTTTATTGCTTAAAATAAAAACAGCAAATGGCGGACTTAATGCTCAAGTTCATTCTCTACCAGTCAACCGATAAGTGCGTTAATGAGAAAAATCGTCGCGGCAATAAACAAAACTTATTAAAAAAATGTGTCCTGATTTAGTGATTTAAAAAAATGAGTTGGTTTAATTACGTATAAATTGTCCAAGATGAGCATCGCATAACTTTATTTATATCTAAAAATAATTGAAAATCGTGTTGTAGTTTGTAGTAAAATCCCCGCAAATTGCTGATGCACAGGAACCTTGTCCCATTAAAATTCACGTGAATGTCATCCGCAAGTTCCGCAACATGTAACAAAAAAATCGAATAAAATATTTTGGAAGGTATATTAATTATTGAATTATTATTTTCAATAAGACAGGGTTTAAGACTATAAAAAATTACAATTGTTTTTCCCATAAACTTATTTATACTTGGAATATTAAGTTTATGGTTTTTCCTTTCTAAAGTTAAAAAATGGCCTCCAGGCGCATTAGCAATTTCCGGGGAAAAGAATTAAATACTGACAACGAACGTGACGTATTATAGGACTACTTACATCAAAATGCCCCAAGTCTAGCGACGTGACGAATACCCACCAAAAAAATCCGATTCTACGACATCGATATTGGTTTTGTGGAATCGATAACCATTTTTCCGTCGACCAATTTACAGGTTGTACAGTACTGTGGTGTCTATGCCCGCGTACTGGCCGTTGCCGCGGTGGCGCGTTGACATGGTTTTGAATTTACATTTAAAAAAATAAGTTTAGATTTTCTAGAGGACTCGGTGCGCGGCTATGGAGGCGCGTCCTAGATATTTATCTGTGGTCCTAGCATATGAAATTAGTTAAATGATTTAAATAGCCTAGTCCTAGCCATAGATATAGTATATTAGGGTCCTAGCATATGAAATCTGTCAAATGAAACCAATATTGAAGTTAGGCGTTAGAGCCGAGATAAGTGGCAACATGCGTTTGCGCACAAACAAACAACGTTTGTTTTTGTTTGTTTGTGCGCAACCTCGCACCCTAAAGCTCTTCGCTGCGTTTAAGCGGGACACGCGCGCGGGGCGACATAGATTAGAGCTTACTCATACACTGCAAGCATCAGTCCGTCAAAAAATCAGGCATCTATATTCCCGCGCCCGCGCCGTTTACCCGCGCGGCGGGATCCCGCTTAACGCAGCGGAGTGCCTAAACCGCCGGTCTATCCACAGAGAGTGCCATCTTCTGTCTCAAGCAAACTGTGCAGTACTACACAGCTAGAAAAACCCCGATCTATGCTTGTTTTCTGGACTTGTCGAAGGCATTCGACCTAGTATCGTACAACTTATTGTGGAAAAAGCTGCATTGTGAAACTAGTCTGCCGTCTGAAATAATATCCATATTTAAATATTGGTACGATAATCAAAAGAACTATGTAAAGTGGGCTGGCTCACAGTCGGATGTGTACGGGTTGCAATGTGGGGTGAGACAGGGGGGATTAAGCTCACCCAAGCTTTTCAACCTGTACATTAACAGACTGATCGAGAAGCTCAGCAGCACCTATATAGGTTGCCATGTTGGTGGTGTATGTATTAATAATATTAGTTACGCCGACGATATGGTGCTGCTGAGCCCATCGATAGGAGCCCTGAGAAGACTAGTTCATATGTGTGAAGAATATGCGGTGGCTCATGGGCTCAAATACAACTCTCTTAAAAGTGAATTCATGGTGTTTCAGGCGGGGGCTTCCGCGAATCAACGGAGTATACCTCCTGTCACTCTCGGAGGCATAAAATTGAAAAGAGTTGACCAGTTTAAGTATTTGGGCCACTGGGTCACTGACAACTTGTCAGATTCTGTGGATGTGGAGAGGGAGCGTAGGGCGCTGTGTGTTCGCTGTAATATGTTGGCTCGCAGATTTGCACGGTGTAGTAAACAAGTTAAGATAACGCTTTTTAAAGCTTACTGTCAATCTTTCTACACGTGCGGTCTGTGGGTGAACTTTACGCAGCGGACATATAGCGCTCTACGCGTCCAGTATAATAACGCGTTCAGGAAGTTGTTTGGCCTGCCGCGCCACTGTAGCGCGTCATTGATGTTCGCCGAGGCGCGTACTGATTGTTTTTATACAATCATCAGAAAGCGCTGCGCCTCGCTGTGGGCACGCGTGCGCGGCAGCTCAAACAGCATCCTGAGCACGTTGGCTAACCGGTGGGACTCCCCACTGTTGCGCCGCTGGCTGGAGCTTCATGCCCCTGTCACTAGCTATGACATTCTATAGCGCAGGAGCCGCATCGGTGGCCAAATTATAATTTGTTTTGTTTTGTGTCCTTAAAATTACTAACACTAGAATAAGTTTCGCTGTAACTAACACCTTGTATGGATTTTATGTCCGAAATAAAATAAAATTATTATTATTATTATAAACGCATATAAGTACCTTCTCCGTTCCGCCGAGTAAAAATAATCAACATTAAAAAAAAACAGAGGGCCTAGTATGCAGGGACCGGATACCGATATATTCTGAATATCGATATTTTAACGAAATTATCGATAACGGTATCGATAACTGAGATAAATACCGATATTTGTATCGGTAATATAAAGTACCGGTATTTTGTATCGATAATTTTATCGATTCCCAGTACTGATATGCTAGGCTGCGAAGCGAAGTTGCATGTTTGCGCGCTGCGGGGCGGGCGGGTTGCGGAGAGGTACGGTACGGCAACAGCGCTCAAGCAGCTAGCATGCAACTAATTAATTCATTCAATTTCGTCGAACCGGTTCAAAAAATTATTACCGGTTTCCAAGCCCTGATCCGAAGTGCGAAAACTAAAAAAAACTAAAGGAAATAAAAAAAATTTAAAGCGCAAAAGGCATTTTATCGGTATTATATCGGTATTTTAGTATCGGTATCAATACTGATAATTTTCTAAAAAGTATCGATATTCGTGTACTGAAATAAAATACTGATATCAGTATCGATAAATCGATACCAAAATATCAGTTCGATATCGATATGTCGATATCGATACTAAAAAAATATCGGTATTCCGGTCCCTGCTAGTATGAGTTGGTTTTTTGTACTCACTTCACTTTGCGAATAGTTAACTATCGTCTTCTCTCTATCACTCTTTCACTCACTCGTATAATTGACTCGTATGTCTCTTTCACCCGATACTATTCGCAAAGTGAGGTGAGAAACACAACTCCTACTAGGCCCTCTGACCTATTTTGCTTTTTTTGCTCTCTTTTTATCCTGAATGGTAGTTTTGTTCTGGTAACACCATCAAACATGTAGCTAAACGATCAAGCAGTGCTTGACAATCATTGCAATTGCTTTCCTTTTATCCTGAATGGAAGTTTTGTACTGGTCACACCTTCAAGCATGTAGCTAAACGATCAAGCAGTGCTTGACAATCATTGCAAATTTTCATCAAGCACGTATCCAGCACGTAGTTGTTTACGTGCTTGATGTCAAACAGCTCCTAGACGATCAAAATGTGATTGACAAGCAGAAAAATTTACGTGCTTGACGGGAATTGCTTGATCGTTTAGGGAGTCCATTAGAGTACGTTACTATAGTGTTGCCAGCACTTAAAAATCATTTTAATAAATGTTTTAAAACTACAAAATGGATGATAATGGTTGCGCAACATAAGTAGTGCAAAGAAATCGTTTTTTGTTATTTTTTTTTGTTATTGCCGAAAATTTATCTTTTTTCTTAGGAAACACGCAAAGATATTAAAGGCATAGCTAACTGATTATTGTTTTATAACGTCAAATCAAACAGCTTATTAATATGTTAAGAAATGATCATTTTATCGATGTTTAAACTGTACACCTACCCATGCGGATTCGCAGTTTTTATGAAAAAATCGTCGCTTTTGGGGGGAAAATGTCAAATAGTTTTCCAAATTTATAAACTTATCCAATTATCTTTAGCTGCCGTGGTTCGTTATTTCTTAGGAAACAAGATAATAACATTGAGAAGTTTCTAAGAGTACTATATTTAAAATTAAAGGAGGCGGAGACTTTTGGAATGTGGCAAAATCCCTGGCCTGACCCTTATAGGCAACCAAGGGCTCACATTGTGTTAGTAGTTATACTTAGGTATCCTATGTTAAATTAAAATTAAAATTAAAATTGTCTTTGAAAATGTACTAAGTATAATCTATCTAGCTACCTATCTATAAGTATAAATAACAAAAAAATAAAATTTAAAAAAACCCCCGACAAACGGCTGATCAGTTCATGGTTACCTTACCATATACTTCCAATCTCATTGAAGTAACACGGTACCAAATTTCGAATCGATTGGGCATAAGGAAGTTAGTCAGATCCCCTCATCAACTAGAAAAGAGCTGATGATCTTCAAACGGATTGGACGGACGGAACCAGATTTTCATGAAACATGCTGGCTAAGAACACTCGGGATAAAATTAGCTATGACACAAAGAAAACTAAAAAATTGGTTTATCCGTTTAGGAGCTACGATGGCACGTTAAACTTATAACACCCCTCTCTTTTGTTAGAAATATATGCTTTATATTGGCAACACTGAACTACTTCGACTTCCTTTTGTCAAATCGCTCTCATGTCTTTTTGTTCCGTGCTCGCTTTACCTGTATTAAATAGAAACCATTTAAATCCTGTGTAATCTTAAGATATTCATTGACAGATATCTGATATTTGTATTATGGAAAATACAAGATGTGCAGATAGATTACGTGACCTTCTTATTTTCGCCACCTCGTTGCCCTCGCCTCGTCGATAAGTCAAAACGTTACCTACTGCGCACGAGTCTCTCGGGCTACATCTGCTACATCTTTTTGCGTCGGGGGTTAAAAAATAGCATTTAATAAAACTACGTGCTATTTGCAAAATATCATTGTCTATTTAGTATAATGTAATCAAGTAGGTAGGTAGGTCATTTAAAATTTAATTGATTGTTTTACCTACCTATGTTATTGCATAACTAATGGCACCTAAGTATTAGTTTTATATTTTGATCAAGCATAAAAAAATAAAAAAATTGTTTAAAAAACAAAAAAAACCGACTTCAAAAAACCTGCCTCTAAAAAAAGTAAGAAATAATATACAAATCATTAGATACGCATTATCATTGTTATAATAAAACACGTCTATTAAAGTCGGGTGGGGCTGGAGTACATCTTCCTTTTTTTATTCCAAAAGCCCCACCCGACTTCAATTGACGTGTTTTATTATAACAATGATAATGCGTATCTAATGATTTGAATATTATTTCTTACTTTTTTTAGAGGCAGGTTTTTTGAAGTCGGTTTTTTTGTTTTTTAAACAATTTTTTTATTTTTAGTGTAAGTACCTTCTGTATTAGGTAGTGTAGGTTTTTAGAGGTATTAAATTTTAAAGCTTTTTTGTTTTCATTTTCAGCTTTTTTGAAGTCGGTTTTTTGTTTTTAAAACATTTTTATTTTTTTATTTTTAGTGTTAGTAAGTACCTTCTGTATTTGGTAGACTTTAGTTTATTTATATTATCTTATCCAGTAAGTATATTATCTAGGTAGATAAAACATGGGTAGACCCAAAGTTATTATTTTATTAATTTAACTTTTTTGTGTAAGTATGGTATATTTAGCGACGATATTATCTAAGTTACAATAGTCTTATGTCAATAGCTCATCACCTTTTACAAAATACTGGTTTTCAAGACGCAGGGGCGTTAGTTCTTGAGGAGTTCTCCTGGTACTTCACTATCAGCTCCACTTCACCATATGCATTATGACGAACAACATAAATAGCCTAGCAACCGTATTAAAGTAATCGTATCGCACCAGTGAGTACCTATTGAATAGTTCCGGTGATCATCTATGGTCTTCATCATCAGTTCCACTTCACCAAAATGGTACTTTTCGAAAGCAAATGCACGAGTTACTTAAGAAAATACCAAAATCGCTATAGGTGTGCCTATAATATTTGAAGAGTTCCCTTGATTTCTCCAGGATCCCATCATCAGATCGTGATCTTATGACAATGGGACCAATCTATAACTATATGCTTTCAAACAAAAAAATATTTTTTAAAATCGGTTTGAGATTGACAAAGTTATGTTAAAACATACATAAAAAAAAATACCGTCGACTTGAGAACCTCCTCCTTTTTTTGAAGTCGGTTAAAATAGAACCCGATCCTATCCAGCGGCAAGTCGCTACTTTCTTACTTACTTGTCGGAGACGGTGTCCATACGTGGTTTCTACTTACTTATGGATGTGTAAACCGGGCTTTAAGTATACCAAATATGTAAAAAATACTTTTGGTAAAATTCATAACTATCGATAGTAAACTTAGCACGGTGTAATAATATCGATACTAATGATACTATTGCAAGTCATGAATACTATTTATTACAACATAATATTGAATTTTTAGATTTTAGCATTCACAATGCTATTTTTATATATTATGTTACTTAATATATTATTATAATTGAAAAATACTAAAAAAAAACGTCTCGTAGCAGCTCAGACGGGACTCCAACCCGCACTCTTAGGATTCCGGCCCAATGCACTTTCAATTATATTAAGGGCTGATTTTTCAATCCTCAGATAACAGATATCAGTCAGTTTAAATATTAACCAAATCTAATAAAAGTCATTCAAAAATGTGACAGACAAACGAATGACAAGCATTTTCCATTTGGCAGTATATGCGAGAACTTGTAATGGTGCATAGACTCCTACACGGATTACTTAAAAAGCTATTAAGTCACTGTATGTTCTCCTATGAAATAAAATAAAATAATTAATACGCTATCAAACGGATAAAGCTCTATCTAGGCATTGAAAAATCAGCCCTAAGTAACTTAACAGAATATTTGATTGAATCAGGCGTCACTTGGCGGAAGTCCCAAACCATATATTTTATTGAATAAAAATACGGTGTCGGAGGGCGTAGTTGCTCATTCGGTGTTGGTTTACGCACGATCTAACTCCTGAGGATGCTCCGGGTTGGGGCGAAACACGTGTAGAGTAGCCTATTGGTGAAGGTGCAAGGTGTGTTGCTGTCTTGCTAAATGCAGGTATTGTGCACTTATATTTTGTGGTGTGCATGTGCATATTTTTGCGGGGGGCGGGCGGTGCACCTTGCATATTTTGTTTGCGGAAGTAAGCTACATACCTATTATTATTTTTTCAAATTAACATAATATTGTACTTTCGATACTATATCCTATCGATATTTCCACAATTGCTGCCCCATCGATAGGCTGTCGATAGTCTATCGATAGTGAGTGACCTATCGATCAGCATCACTATCTGTCAGTGTCATGTGTCAAGTCTCCTAGCACCCTCCTCACCTCACACCTCAGTCACATTACGTGGTTTTCTGAGATTTGCGAATTCTGTGATTAGAAATTAGAATAGAAATTATTCTTGCAATATGCAATCTAAATTAGACACAGTGCTTACCACACAGATTTTATCGTTTGGCAGACTTTCAGCAAAACAAAATAGTCATGATATTCATAGGTAGAAGCAGTGAATTGAAAAAGATGAAAAGTGATGAAAGAACGAATTTACTTTCCAAAATGATCGTGGACAGGTGTAAAACGGTTTTCTTACTATCCAGTGTAGTGTGTACGTTAGCTGTAGTTATATCTTTGCAGAAATTACTTAGTTATGATGTTAAAACCACGAAACCCTTCTCACCTATACCAGCTGGTCTGTATGGCAACTATTTGGAGACTGTAGATCAATATCCTATCCCTTCCACCCCCAAGAAGCCAGATAAAGTTCGTGATGCTGAAGCTGTCGTATCCCTTAACGCAGCTCTGGAAATGAAGAAGCATGGTAAAGCTGATAAAGCTTTAAAACTATTCCAGCATGCATTTGCTCTATCCCCAAAACATGCCGACATTCTCAACCACTATGGAGAATTTTTAGAAGACACTAAAAAGGATGTGGTAAAAGCTGATCAATTATACACTTTAGCTTTAACAAACTACCCTGATCACACTGGTGCTTTGATGAATAGACAACGGACTGCAAATATAGTAGAGAACTTAGATAGAGAAATGTTGAGAAAGATTGATGAGAAGAGAGATGCCCTTCTCTCTATACCTGAAAACAACTCTGCATTACGGAGAGCAAAGAAGGAGGCATATATCCAACACATTTACCACACTGTGGGTATAGAAGGCAATACAATGACTCTTCAGCAGACAAGAAGTATACTGGAGACGAGGATAGCAGTGGCTGGTAAGAGCATCGATGAGCATAATGAGATTTTAGGCTTAGATGCGGCTATGAAGTATATAAATGCAACATTATTATACCGTCTAAGAGACATCACAATGGCTGATATCTTGGAGATTCACAAAAGGGTGCTGGGTCATGTAGACCCTGTGGAAGGAGGTCAGTTCAGGAGAACTCAAGTTTATGTAGGAGGCCACATACCTCCAGGACCTTCAGATATTCAGAAACTTATGATACAGTTTCTGGAGTGGCTGAACTCTGAAGATGCATTAGACTTACATCCAGTAAGGTAAGTTTTTGTTTATTCTGAACTCGTTTCGTTGATTAACAATCTGTGTTAACTGCTTACCAACAGGAGAGACCATTTCACATAATAAAATCATACTTGATTACAATCTAGGTGGTTTAAAAAAAATATTAGGGCTTTTAAGCTTTTATTCATTATCAACATTACATTTGTGTCAAACGAAAATGGCTTCCTCATTAAAAGATTAATGATAGAAGCAAATATTTAGAAAGAGAATCAGCTGCCTATTATCCTTGGCTTCTGGGGCTGGGCATATGGAAAAAAGATTTTTTTTCATACTTTTCTCACCGACATCTCCCAGTGGTGGACAATGGGAATAAGAATATTTTATTTTGCTCGAAACACGGTGGGTGCACACTATTCATCATGAATGCGACAGACAGTCCCCTATGTAGAGGATGCCTGGACGCAGAGGAAACAGCCGCCCACGTGATCCTGGAGTGCGTGGGTTTGGCCGCACACCGGGCAGAAATCCTCAAAGACGTGAGGTCGCTCCTAGAGGCCTGTGAACGCCCCAGGAGGCTTCTGCGCTTCTGGAAGGAGCTGGGATGACTTGACTAGCCATACCAATGCTATGTTCACGCATAACGGACCAAATGGGAGTCTAAATGCGGAGAAAGAGCCCATCACCAATACCAATACCAAAAATACCAATACGGTGGGTGCACATGTCAGTTGGAAAAAGAATCAACGTTCTACATGTTTTGTTGATTGTTCATTCTGCATGCAAAAAAGTACAAAAAATAGGCTGAATCAGCTTATCTATCATTTATGAGCTCACAAACAATAATATTTCCAGATACGCAGCGCTAGCGCACTACAAGTTGGTGCACATTCACCCGTTCATCGATGGCAACGGTCGCACGTCTCGTCTACTCATGAACCTGGTGCTGATGCAGGCCGGCTACCCGCCCGTCATCATCACCAAGCAGCACCGCCATCTCTACTACCAGCACCTCCAGACTGCCAATGAAGGAGACGTTAGACCATTCGTCAGGTACCTATCGCAGCTTTAAATGGGAAATGTCAAAAAAATAAATTATAGGTAGGAATAAGATCCCTTAGTACTATTATATACTTATTCTGTGCCTTAGTAATAGAAAAATGTTTCAGAATTTTTGGTTGTCAATTTTTTTTTTAAATTTGTCTGAAAGTAACAGCAGAATGGAGATTATACCTTTGCTACCACCACAACCACAACATGGTGTAAAAAAAGTTTCAATACAAAATGGCAAAACTTTTTTTTAATATGTGTTGTGGTTGTCGTAGTTATCGGCAAAGGATAATCTCCATTCTGCTGTTACTTTCGTACATTTGTGAAGTCGAAGAGAATTTAACTTTTAATTTTTTTTCACGCAACCGAAAATTCTGAAACTTTTCTATTACTAACGAAGCTTATTCCTACCTATATTTTTTTTATACTCTGAAGACTACGCACGAGAGCGACGTCAGGCAGGCCAATCGTCAGTATTTATAATGCAGGTTGTTCTGACAGTCTACATGGCCAACCACCACCGCCATCTCTGGTGCCATGCTCAGACAGCCAATGAGGGCGACGACGTTAGGCCGTTCGTCACGTATCTTATCTCGGTACTCGGTCATCGTTTTTACATTATTCAGCACAGCCATTTTTAACAGCAACACTTTGTTAGGAATCTGGTATGCTGCTCATCTGGTATTTTGGGAATCTGGTATAGTGGCAACAAAGGTCTAAAACTGCCAGCGAAAGGTTGTTTCAAACATATAGTACAACTTCATTAAAAGCTGACTTCAGTTACAGAATACATAATAGCATCAGTTCAAGTCACGCGCGCATATTTTGTTAATCACTGATAATCAAAAACATTGATAATTGTACTCATATCCATGTTATTGAATTTTTTAATGCTTTTTACTTTTTTTTCAATTATTGTAGAGATTTGCGTGATAAAGTGGTTAGCCATTTGTCGCCATCTTGGGTTCCCGGTTTTGTTCCCAATAATGTAGAAAACTAACCATTTTATATTGAGTCTGGATGATTGAAGTTCCGCCGTTGTTTGTCTCCAAAAACAATAGGGAACATGCATCAATTTTTTTTGTATCAAAATCAAACGTATAATACGTGAGAAAATCAACTGTAATATTAAAACTTTTCTCTTGCGTTTTTTTCTCGTGATATATTCACTTGAAGTTAGCGCGCAGCAGCACCTGCCTAAAACGCTCTATACAAAACGGTCAACATTTGTGAGGTCACTTATGCCACGTTTGTATGGAGTTAGCCAGGTTTTTTCGAATACTTATCTCCCTTAATATTGCGTTTAAGTACATATGTGTCATACAAAATATTATTTCTTATTTGATATTCTATCCTACTGTTAAGTGCATTATATCCGAAAATAAAAAAAAATATCGCTATTCCCCTGTGGGATAAAACTAAAATAATACATTTTTTTTTCTGTTCCATCATGTTTTTATAAGTGTCCGCAGCGATCAAGCTAAAATTTAACAAAATCGGTGACATTTTACTTAACCATATTTTTTTTTTATTTCAGATTCATAGGTCAATGCACTGAACGCACACTGAACCTGTACCTGTGGGCCACCAGTGAGTTCTCGCACATGGTGCCGGCCATCGGCGAGCCCCACATCCTGACGGGCGAGGACTTCGGCGAAGACCTCCTATGACCCCCACCCACGACCCCCTACAGGTCACAAGCACAACACAATAGTTCCTAACGATGCCGTCGGC
The DNA here is from genome assembly GCA_950108535.1 of Agriphila straminella. NCBI lineage: Eukaryota > Metazoa > Arthropoda > Insecta > Lepidoptera > Crambidae > Agriphila > Agriphila straminella. The sequence continues at coordinate 1,519,925 of OX467306.1, read as the reverse complement.
CCGACAAGTTAACACCTTTCATACAATAAAATGTTATAATAAAAGTTACGGTTTTACGACTATTTTGAGATTATAAAAAAAACTGACTAACGAATCTAATAAGCGCTCATGGCAGACGGCATCTTATTGTAAAAATCAAGTTTAAGGTAATACCCTGAGCGAAAGTGGCGCCGCGGTGAATTACATTTAATATTATAATTCTAATACACAGTTTTAAAAATATTTATCGTGGAGATTTTAGAGCCCACAGTATAGTATTTTAAGACTGTATCGTTACATTCCCTCGTAGTCACTGCTAGAAGTAGATAGCAAAACTGCTAAAAGTGGCCGTTTTTGACACATTTGCTATCTACTTCTACGAATGACTACGAGGGCATGTAGTGATACCTTCTAAAAATACTAGACCATGGGCCCTAAAATCTCCACGATGAACATTATTAAAATCTTTTTCTAATAATAACTTATTAAATAAAAACCTCTGAGGGCGCCACTTTCGGTCATACAACCGCCTTAAACAAGACATACAGATTTCACACATAAGTTACGAACAGAATGCGACAGTGTTTGTGACAAGCCGTGTGCTATGCTTGTTTTGCGAAAAATCACTTTTTACCATTAACTCATATTTAACTTTTAACAAGGGGTCTAAAATATACCCTGCACAAAATACTGTTATTTTATTACACATTATTAATTGTGCAAGTTCATTATTAACAATGCAGATTCTAATTTCTTACCCATCGAAAGTCGAATTCAAGTACCTAAATGAATACATGTTTACAAACTTTGCTGAGGCAGACTATCGCGAAGCTTTTCTTTGCTGTACATACAATTAGAATCTATGAGTCAAGGGATTAAAAGTATATTTTCATGAAACTTTAATTCCTTGATTCAAAGTTTTTAATTGTACAACACGACAACGAATAGCTTCGTGATAGTAGCAAGGCAATATAGCAAGGTGATAGATTCTCGTGAATTGTTAGGTAAATTTTATATAAATACACCGAAAAAATTAACGCGGCACACTAAGTTACTTTATGTACCCCCCTTAAAACTAACTATTTAAAGAACACATTTGTTAACAGGGCGCCTAGGTCTTTCAATTCTGCTAATGATAACATAGACTGACATATTGAATACAAGCATACCCGGATTCAAAAAGTTTTTTAATAATCTTTCGTAGCTGATAGTTTTTTGTAACACTTACATTACACTATATCGACTTGCGTTTAAATATAGTTATTGTTTTTCCTTTAAGTGAAAACCTGTAATTGGCTTTACTCTAATTACAATGATATACTAAAATCTGTAGTAGCTGTAAGTTTTCCTCGAAAATAAAAATAAAATAAAATAAAAATAGCGCGATAGTCTGGCCCAGGGGTGAAACGCACAATTATGTTAAGTGTGTGGTATTTAGTAGATTACATTATGAATCGCCCAGTTTATTGTTGTGAAACATCAATCCCATCAAATGGAAGTAATTATTAAGTTGTACTTACACTTGGCTCTCTTCGTTGGTGTTATGCTTGTAGATAGTGATTTAGATAAATAACAGCTTGCTGGCAAGCTTTATTATGTACCTATACTAATCATAATCATAACTATATCGTTATTATATGGAAAAATAAATCTAACTATCCCTACCATACCAGGGGTTCAAGTCTGCTATTGTGAACATCATCATCGAGGTTGAATTGTAATGCTTTTTGACTCACCTCTTGTTTCTTAAACCCAAAATCGAAATACAATTATGACGTTAACAATAGCAGACTTGGGCCCCAGTGCGGATCAGTAGGGACCTTCAGATTCAAAATGTACACTTCCCATAATGTACACCTGTCTCAAAAGATACATTTCCCGAAATGTCCACTTCCCAAAATGTACAGTTCCCGAAATGTCCATGTACATTTCCCAAAATGTACACTCTTAGAACAGAACACACACACAACAGAAGACACTCTCAGGGATAACTGAGCCTTGGAGAGGCAGATGCTTTAGCCATCAAGAGGACTATGAGGTCGACATCTTCACCCACAATACCGACAGCGGTTGTTTCCGACATTTCCACAGCCGCATCCACAATCAGAATGTCGTCAGCATCACTTTCTGGGTCCTGATTCCATTGTCCTTGCTTCACCTTTTCACCAAGTTCACCTTAAGCATTTTGACAGGCATTCAGGAGCGGATATCACGAAAACTATACAAGATATCGAAAAATTTTACTGAATTAAACATGTAGAAAATTTAACCAGCTTTCATTTTGTAAAAAAATCATGTCGCTGGAATGTATAGTTTTCGAGATATATTTAAAAACCGAAAAATGGGTTCGTTACAGTTGGGCCGACGTCACACAAAATAACCTTCGGTCTACCACTGCCCTGGTTATCCTTCGGGGTCTTGAATTGGGATTTCACTTCGGTTACGCCTGGTAGTAGGAGTGGCAATATTTTTCAGAGTAGTTTTAGGCAGATCCTAGCCGCCTTCAAACTCCCCCGGCATAGGGGCTACGGGCGGGGACTTTTGATATGTTTACCTCCTAACGGGTCCAAACAAAGTTACGAAGTCAAAAATTGTGTTCCACGCCTTTCCCTCTATACGTTTTTTTGAGCGTTCTTTGCCTGAACTATGTAGACAATCCTGTAAATAAATATTAACCAAAGACATTTATCTATGGTAAATTAAACTATCTATTGTAAGTATTTATCTAATTTATTTTGTGGCGGTAGGCATGTTCTGTGATATTTGATGTGTTTGTTCTTTCTTTAATTGTTTTTACTGTGATTTGACATTAGCATGAGTTTCATTCGAATCTCATTGGTCCATGGTATTACCTATTTATTATGCAGCAAAATACTTATAATAAATAAACAACAGACAGTGATCCGTTGCAACTTTATTCGAGAATGAAAGACAAAGAGAAAATTTTACAGATTTAAATACGTCGTTTTGTACCGCAAGCTGTCTGAAGTTACCCACTTTAGTAGGCTAGGTACATTGTTAAATAAATCGAATTGCAAGTATTTACTAATTTATTTATAGGTAAGTATAACTCGGTTGGATAAATAAACAATTCGTAAATGGCGGCAATACATTAAGTGTGAGCGCAATAGCATGACCCACCGACGCGTTATAGCATACAGCATGATGGTATGTGTGAGCGAGATAGCATGAGGCCGGCCGCCATTACAGATACTTTCTTTATTCGCACGAGTTATACCGTTCGATGCAAACTTTATCGACTTGGAACATAGCCCGAGATGATGCGCAGAACACAATTTAGATGTTAGCAGGTGGGAGAGGCGAGTGGTGGGGCACGCGCACGCGCATAGCGGCTAACACAACCGCCATCAAGTTTGCATCGAGTTCGATGTTCGAGTTAACTGAAAAACTTTGTTGGTAGCTTATCCGTTTTCCGTAACGCTCTTCAGTCATAATGTCTCTTCATTAAATGAAGGTACGTAACAAAAGGTGTCATGGCCATTCGTTTTCTTTATTTTTTCCGTAGTTTTTCCACGAACCTTCCCTTTGGTTTCTTAACTATTTTTCTTAACCTGCTATGAAAGAAGAAACTTCCAGGTTATGTCAAATATTAATGAGAAAATGCCTTTTCTATAACATACATTTCATTTTAATTCATCAATGCCCGCGCGGACGCCGGCCGCCGGCGTCCGGACAACAACAGAAAATCTATTGTGTCTCATATTCCGAGCGTTGATGGGTTAAAAAAAAGCTAGGAAGACAGCAAATTGTTGAGTGACTAGTTGAGTTACTACTTATTTTACAGTCAGTTTCTGTAAAATAAGTAGCGCCGGACATGTCACCTTTTCATTTTGACATCCTCATTTTTTCTATTAAACAATGTGATCTTTGAGAAAACAAATAAATTTTGTCTATTTTTTCATTCTAATTGTGATAATATAACACTCTGATGATTATCAGTATTATTTTGTAATTGTCTTCCACGTGCGTCTTACTATGACATGTCATTGTTTAACATATTATGTGTCCTATACTGCTACATTTCCACGATTCCAGTATAAAATGTTGTTTATAATAAACATTTAATTGTTCTTAAACTGTTGTTTTTTTATAATTTATTTTCCCATATTACACAATACTACTTATATAGGTAGTCACTATGAACTATTTTATCAAAGCAAAATTATCTTATTAAATGGAATATGTTTATAGTATTTGCCGAATACAACTGACAATGTCTATAGCACCATTTATGCTGTCAGCTGTCTGTCGCCAATTCATTAACTTTAACTAACAAAAAAGGAGAGCTGAAAAATAAAACAAAATATATCAAATTTCGATTAATTTATTATAATGTGCGATGTTAAAATATGTTTATTATAATAAAGCATTTCAACTAGACAACTAGGGCTGGCGCGACCCGCCTCGCCTCCGACACAGTCAGTCATTCGACGACGCGACGCCTCTGTACAAAACGAATTAATTTCAAGGCAAATTAAGAGTACAATCTCGACAACAATACAACTATTTAAAAAAAATATAGTAAGAGAGATTTCGTTCAGTACAATCAAACTTGGGCGAAGCAGTGACTCTGATACAGAGTACCGATTTGACGTATATTATAATCATTTAATATTAAGCACTATCTAATAACCTCGTTTGTAAGCTACAGTAGACAAGACAGGTCGGGAAATAGCAGTGACTCGGTATCGGACAGCGATTTACAATATTGAAATGTTTAAGACAAAATATGATATTTGTAATTAAGTCAAAAAAAAGTTCATTTAATAATACATAGTAGGCATGAGTAGGTACAGTTAAAGCGCGATATCATAATCTGCCTAGCACCAGACGAGCACTTGTTCGCTCAAGCCAAGCCAGTACTCGCACTCGCGCCCCGCGCACGCGCCGGGAAGGCCGGGAGATTCCACGACCTAGTCTTACGTATTCGAACCACGCACCTTGGCTCCAAACGAACTGTCTAATATATCTAATTTTGATGTATTCCAAATGATAACATAGCACGAAGCCATGTCAATGAACACTCGAATACATTTAATGATTTATCACAAATAAATAAGTCGTATTACAAAAACAGAAAAAATATATAATTAAATGTACTGACTTGACAAAACTTACAGTTAAGAGTCTTTTATATAAGTAGTTTTACTTTTTTTATTAATAACACAATCACGTTGCACGTTTTACGTTTTTTATGAGATGAATGTTTTTATTATTAATAGATGATAACAGTAAAATAAATTATAATTACAGTACAAATGGTAAGAGAAAAATCTGTGTATAGAAATTTATCTCACCGGCTCATGTCAGTCGTGTTTAATTATTCTAAGTAATAAATTGGAACTCGAACACTGTCGGCCGTCCCGCTGCGCCACTCGTAGTCGGCCCGACACCACTACGACACAGCGTTTTCGAACGTAAGTCTTAATTCTAAAGAGACCACATTATACATTGTCCATAGGCTGATCTCAGCGGGCAGGGAATAATCAAAACACAAAGAGGCAGAATTCCCTTTCAAGCCTAAGCGTTATTTATTATTTGTTACATGTTAACGAGGATGTTAGACTAAACGTAAAGTTATATAATACAACCATGTCGTCATTATCGAGACGCGCTCGAGTGCTTTCAGCTACCGACCCTGCGTATACGCACGCCACTAAAAAGCAAACCGATACTTAAAGAATATGGCCATAGCACTCTAACCGAACACAACATAAAATCGAGCCGAAATGACGTTTCGAGAAACTTGCGACGATGTGAAACTGTTTTAATAGAAGACAAACTCTCAATTTAATCGCAATCTAGTTTTACATAATCTCGATTTTTATCTCAAGTAATTAAAGTCTATTTTCACGTGGCAGCAAGATTCTCCCCTTTTCCAAACAATCAACAACAACATTGAATAATAATCACATTCAAAATACATTCGGAAGTCGTATGCGTACATTCCTTTTCTATTTATATACTAAAAATTGTAAACCATGCTTCACACAAATAAGTACCCAATGTTGTCGTTGTAGAGACACGCCAAACAGGAATAAGACGCGTTTACATCACAGCATTACGTAACGAGATATAACAAGCGCTTGTAAGGCAAAAGATATGTTACTGAATAACAACAAACACTTATGAATATACACTCCACATTCATGCCACTTTGATATTAGCGAGTACGGAACTATGCAGTGACATTGTCTTATTTACATTAACTGAAGTTGTAGCATATATTATTTCTCTACCTTCCTCCTATCGCCTGCTAATAGTTGTCAGCTAGTATTTTGTTATAAAAATATTCTGAACGGCCAGTATATTCTAACCATATCTACAAGTATTTACATCATAACTATGGCAGTCACTCGCTAATACCAAAATGGCAAGAACGCCGCCGGAGCGAGTTAATTGCAAAATTTAACTGACAAACAATTTCGTTCACAACGTTATGATAACTCGCCGACGGACGCGACGCCACAGTCCCGAGTCCCAACAGACGCTTCAAACGAACTGTCATCATAATAACGTCACTGGGATCGAGATCACCCGACTACTTACTTTGTACTTCCGATCTCCCGCACCATACAAACATCTACCATTTTAGAAATAGGCCTATTACGGAGTTAAATGCAATTACAAAATAAAGTAGGTCACGGGGCCAAAGAAAGGGAAGTAATAATACCATCTAAAGGTGAGTCCACACTTGTAACATTTTAGCGTGTCAGAACACCATGTCTTTATCATACATCGCTAGTTTGATTGGGCGTGCGCTATGGAAATACTGTAACAAAGAGACGATGTATGATAAAGACACGGTGTTCTGACACACCAAAATGTTACTAGTGTGGACCCACCTTTATACCGCAGTAGCGTTGTCGTACAATGACAGGATGACGGAAAATTTACCCCGCTTGGTGGCGCTGCTGTAGATGGAGACCTAATGTACGTGTGCATATGGGTTATTTTCTTGGTTATTTTTGAATTAAAATAAAAAATATGATGGAAGTTGGACAGCGAACGAATTAAAGATCGAATTGAAAAAAAGAAAAACAAAATGTTGGGGGGAAAATTTATATTTACCAAAATTCGCTTCCAACATCCAAAAATGGATACCAAACACAACAAAGAACAGATTGACAGGTCTACATCTACAACGAAAGCGTGGACGATTTGTGAATCAGCCACATTATCCTGCCATTGAGGCGAGCGCGCCACCGGCCGGTGTGCGCGCTCCTTTGTGCTTTAACACTCCCTACATTAAACAGTCTATCTATTCCACAGCACGCGATCCATCTTTGTAGGTGCCTAAACTTCAAGGTGAGGGGTATTTATAAATTGTCACAAATTGCGCTCTGAAATTAAAGTTAACAGTTAAGGTAGACCAGCTACAGCACTGAACCGAGATCAGTCATTTTATTACCGACGAAAAGCATAACGTATTTGATGATTTTCACGCACTTGGGTCGTGACTTTCCACCATTTTGTCGCTCGCGATCGCGGAGACGAGCGTTTTCGCAGCGGAGCATCGACGGAGCGGAGCCGTTTCATCGAAATCAAAGGTTCCAAGGAGATTCCACACTGAGGCAAAACTACTAAAAACAACATTTTTTCGTTAAAAATCCTAAGGAATAAAGTAAACAACAATTAAAACGATATATTTCTACAAAGCTTCAAATATATCAATCAATCTTAACCGACTACTAAAACTCGCTCCGCGGACGCTTTTCGACCTGTCGTACAAAACAAACGAAACGTGTGTGAGGGCGTAACTCTTGGAGTCGACCGGGTCACCTTGTAACATGCGAGGTGTCCTGTATTGCGGGCTAGTGGTGGCGCGGCGCGGGGATCATGCGGCGCGAGATGTGTTCTTCCTGCTGCATCTTGGTGCGGAACTCGGCCACCAAGTCGCGCGACTGCGCCAGCACCGCTAGTTGCTCGTTTAGCAACTCCTCCCATTGCGTCGCGTACGCTGTCGAATTTTATGAGGTTATTTATTGGTACGTGGGGTTGGTTGTCGGGTTATTGGTTAACCGTTAGTGTTTGAGCGGTGAATTTTCGTTATCGTTATGGGTTTAATGAGAAGTGTCTTTAAAATTATAGAATTAAACTATTAAATGTCATAGACATGGGTTTAATGAGAAGTGTCTTTAAAATTATAGAATTAAACTATTAAATGTCATAGACATCATGCCACTCCACATAAAAATTCATACTTATACAAAAGTACAACCCACGCAGATAAAGAATGGAATTAGAGATGGCATCGTTCATATTAACTTCTCGCTCGCACACTAAACGCCACGTCTATCGCTCTCTCAGTCACACTCTCAGGAAAATATAGACGATTCAAAAGTACTTAATAATTAAGTTTATTTAAATAAAGCTTATTTTACTTCCACTCGTTGTGGTAAGCACTGTGAGCCGCTATTTTCAACCCCATTCTTTATTGCGCGGGTCGCAACAATTTTGTTGAATAACACATTAGAAGTTACAGTTATGTCGAAGTTATTAAAAAATCTAGAATGCAAAGCACGAAATGATTTATGGTCGATTATTGTGGAAATTATGTTATGATGACTATCAAACTGCTTGCGGGCGACGGTATATGTAACTCGTACCGCTTATGCTGAGAAACTATTAATTTAGTGTTATTATACAGTATAATTATTTTATTAAATATAAAAAATAGAAGGACACTCTGCAATGCCGCCGCCGCCGCCCCGACATAATGTTAAGACCGTCGAGGAAGCCAATCGAACGAGATAGTGAATTTTGATGGTGATATTACCATTGCATCGCTCACTAAATGTCGCTATACTGATCCTACTTAATGAGGCTGAACAGATTTGGATGAAATTTGACAAACAGATAGTTTAAAGCCTGGATTAAAGCATAGGATACTTTTTATCCCGGTCAAAGGTTCCCTAGGGATTTTCCGAATGTCCACGCGGACGAAGTCACGGGCGGAAGCTAGTTAATCAATAAGAATGATCTTTTATTTAAATACATAATTTAGGTTAGCCTAACTACATCGCGCGACAACTTTAACACTTTAAAAATGTTAATAGCATCTCAAATCAGATAGTTCTAACAAAAATTTTCGGAATTAAATTGACAAGTGCTTTAACATCAACGAATCCTTTCTGTTTTTTGTCATTTCTAAACTAAACCCTAGTTTGAACAGAAATTGGCAAGTGTAAGTACAGCGACATCTAGCGGCGAGAATGGTAGTGTGTAATGAGCCAATCACAAGCTAGAGCAGTGCGTGCGAACCAATCAGCAGGCGGCGCGGGCGGCGGCACGCGACCGCGACCGAGCGCGCCCTCTTGCGGCGCCCTGCGGTAATATTCTTTTATATCAATAAATATATTTTTTCATTACAAGTTTCTTTCTTCCTTTTATTTTTTTCGTCTATAATTTTGTATATATTTCTTAAATTGGGAACTTTAAATCAAAAGAAATAGAAGAAAGAAAAAAAAGTATCGCTTCCAACGCTCATTGTTGTTCATTTTCTTTGAATAAAATTTAAAAGGTTGGTATATCTGGAATACAATTTGCAAAGCACACAACATAAGCAGTACAGTACACGAAAGCAAGCAGTTGTATCAAAACTACATGAGACGTACACAATACACATGCAGTATAGGCAATCAAATTAATATTCCTAAATAACCCTGCAAAAATACCGTTGATGAAAAGTCGAAAGTCGTCGTCCTACGGCCCGGCCACAGCCAGCGCGACAGGCGGCGTTCAATAATCACTGCGCGCTATCTCGATGGCGGCCTCTCAGCTCGTCGTCACGACCGCGCAGTGGTTACCGAATGCGCCTGCCTCGCCGCCTGCCGGGCTGGCTGTGGCCGGGCCGTGACCTTCAATGTCACCCACAGCGCATTAGATTTCCGAAGCGATAACAGTTTCTTGATGCGCTGCTTCGCGTGCTGCAGGTAGTCGGAGATGGCCCGTGCTCGTGCCGCACTAGTACATACCGTCCTGGTCGTAGTCCACGTCCCTGGTGAGCTGCAGCAGCTGCGTGCAGCGCTGCAGCGCGTGCTGCAGGTAGTCGGAGATGGCCCGTGCTCGTGCCGCACTAGTACATACCGTCCTGGTCGTAGTCCACGTCCCTGGTGAGCTGCAGCAGCTGCGTGCAGCGCTGCAGCGCGTGCTGCAGGTAGTCGGAGATGGCCCGTGCTCGTGCCGCACTAGTACATACCGTCCTGGTCGTAGTCCACGTCCCTGGTGAGCTGCAGCAGCTGCGTGCAGCGCTGCAGCGCGTGCTGCAGGTAGTCGGAGATGGCCCGTGCTCGTGCCGCACTAGTACATACCGTCCTGGTCGTAGTCCACGTCCCTGGTGAGCTGCAGCAGTTGCGTGCAGCGCTGCAGCGCGTGCTGCAGGTAGTCGGAGATGGCCCGTGCTCGTGCCGCACTAGTACATACCATCCTGGTCGTAGTCCACGTCCCTGGTGAGCTGCAGCAGCTGCGTGCAGCGCTGCAGCGCGTGCTGCAGGTAGTCGGAGATGGCCTTGTGGTTGTCGAGCACTTCCTCCTCGGCGCGTTGCAGCTCGTCGATGGCCTCGTGGAACGTGTACATCTCCGCTGACATATCGCCCTCCTGAATATTACGACTTTGTTCAGTCTGCGCCACAATCATCTTAGCATTCAAACCTACTACAATAAATTTTGACAAAAATCAACCTTATCTCGACTCGAGACATTAAGGTTCATTTTCGTTTGTTCTCAGAAAACAAATAAAAGTTCACCTTAATGTCTTTAGATAAGGATGATTTTAGTCAAATGTTTAGCTATTTTGTTAAGTTTGTTACAGTATGCGCAAAATAAATTTGCGACTCGGAGGTTAACTGCAATTGACATTTCGCGCAGGGCATGTCGAGTTCCATAGTTCCGAGTGCTTCCGCCCGCGCCCCGTCCCCGCGCACGCCTGTATTCGTCTACTGCGCAGCGTTCCGCGCGAAGTTCAGAACTGCCAAGTTATTTTGCGCATACTGCATGCTCACAATCATTTTGGCGCTGACTATTCCGACAGTCATTGATGAAAGTGAACTTGATCGAAATTATATAAATGTAACGCAGGAAAATATTCCACGCAATTTTGTGGATGTACCTAAAAGACATATTGTGCGATCCACATTATATTTGCCATACAAGGGCTGCGATATTTTTTTTGCACTTTTAAGTAGATACATTAATAATAAATTCCTTTTAATAATGACAAAAAAACCGGCCAAGTGCGAGTCATCGAACTCGCGCACGAAGGATTCCGTACCGTACCGTTTCAAAAACAGCAAAAAAAAAAACACGTTGTTGTACGCGTTATTGTATTCTGTTTTTAGTGTTTGTTGTTATAGCGGCAACAGAAATACATCATCGGGTCTCGTTTTTACCCTTTGGGTACGGAACCCTAAAAACAATAGTAGACTAATACAAAATAACTTTGGAAAGTACTAAGCTAATTATCAGAAAACACAAAAACCACATTATCATAAAAACTACAAGTTTGCAATAATTTTTACTTGTAACAAAAGTTACAATTCGATATAAACAGATAAATACATATAATACTAATCTTCAGATAACAGATACCTATCAGTCAGTTTAAATACGTCTCGACTGAGATGTTTACGTAAAATGGCCAATTTTGCTGGTACCCGCGTTTCATCTGGGTGATGGCTGAAAATCGGTGTTTTGCCGAAAGGCTTAATTCACACACCGAGACTGGACCCTTCTTGCTGCTGCACACACATGCATGCCTTCTTCTGATTATCTCTTTTATATGTCCATTTTGTTTGTCCTTTTTTCTTTTTATGAGTTATTTACTTAATGTACCTACCTATGTATTGTTATTTGTATGAATGTGTGTGTTTTTAGCAAATAAACTTTTTATCTATCTATCTATCTATCTTTTGGCGTTCTCGATCTCAGAAACAAAAACACATTCACAATTTTGCAGGATAGCTATTAGAACAGTTCGTAGCGGCCTCGCTTTTTGGAAATTTTGCTTAAGGCGGTTGTATGACCGAAAGTGGCGCCCTCAGAGGTTTTTATTTAATAAGTTGTTAATAGAAAAAGATTTTAATAATGTTTATCGTGGAGATTTTAGGGCCCAAGGTCTTATATTTTTAGAAGGTATCACTACATGCCCTCGTAGTCATTCGTAGAAGTAGATAGCAAATGTGTCGAAAACGGCCACTTTTAGCAGTTTTGCTATCTACTTCTAGCAGTAACTACGAGGGAATGTAACGATACCGTCTAAAAATACTAGACTGTGGGTCCTAAATCTCCACGATAAACATTTTTAAAATTGTGTATTAGAATTATAATATTAAATACAATTCACCGCGGCGCTACTTTCGCTCAGGGTACCACCTTAACTTTTTGATTAAACCCAAAATTGCAGAGAAAGATCTCATAAAATGCGCGAAGGCACTTTTTTGAGCTCCTGGATTGAACTACTGTGCTAAACAAATGAAATAAAAAAATGAATGTAATCTCTTTTTAAAGTCGAATAGTTCGTAGCGGCCTCGGAATTTTGAAATTATGTATGGATTTTTTAAAAAAATCCATCAAAAACCATAAAACGGCTTATTCCGCTTATCCCTGAAACAGCCACCCTAAGGTAATACTCGGAAAACGCGTGTTCATCTATCCACCCCACCCTCTAAAACTATCCACACTAACAAACTATCAATTTTATTATGATTTTCCGAGTATCCACCTTAGGGTGGCTGTTTTTGGGTGGATAAACGGAATAAAATTACCATCCCATAAGACTACTAAAAACGCACAAAATTAACTATAAATTTCTCCTAGATACATTAGTATTATTACGTAAAATTTATATCAGAATTATATCTGAGTGTATGTTCAAAGTTGACTCTGAGAAATCGTTCACTTACTTTCATTCTCATTTCTAACCCCATAGCTTTCCAGTGAATCATCATAATTACTTTTTTTCGCGGACACATATAAATGTATTTATATTTAGTAGACCCAAAGTTTCTCTAGGTTGTATCGCTAAAATCAATCGAAATTTCAACAAAAAATGTCATAGGACCCTAAACCAAATATAATAAGTCATTCTAAAAATGTGTTAGACATGAATGACAAACGCTTTTAATTTGGTACGCTATCAAACGGTTAAAGTTTTATTTAGGCATTAAGAAATCAGCCTTTAATGTACAAAATAAAAAAAAACGCATCAATATCGGTCCACTAGTTTGGGAGCTACGTTGCTTCAAACAGACAGACACGCGTCAAACTTACAACACCCTTATATTTAGGTCGGAGATTAAAAACGACTTTGAGCTCTATCAAGGTAACAATTAAATGACTTACATTGAGTGACCGCAGGTGCGCTAGATCGTCGTGCGCGGGCTGCATGTCCACGTCGGCGAGCGGAGACTCCGCTCTCCGCGTGTCTGACGTTCCCAACTCTTTCACTCTGCGACACAACACATACGTTCACGAAGTGGACGAAATAGCCAAAAGGATTTCAGAAATTCAAAGTTTTTTGTCTTGTCGATCTTATCGCCATGTCAATCAAAATGACAAAAAATTACATCCCAACGGCAACGTAGGCAAACTTTTGTTTTGTGTTCTGTCATCATAAATAACATTTCGATGTAAGAAAAATATAAAATCTTGGTAGAGTTCGTTACGCTAAACTAGGGATTGATAACGTTATTTTTAATTTTGAGATTTTTGCATTCACAATGCTATTTTTATACAATACTAAATAATATTCTAGAAAAAATACGACTCGCACCAGATCCCGTCTGAGTATTGATCTGGTGCGAGTCGTATTTTTTCTAGTATATTATTTAGTATTGATAACGTTATTTTTAAATGTAACGTTATTTCTTACTTTTTATTACTTTTAACATTAACGTTATGTCCCGTCTGAGCTGCTACGGATGAGTCGATTTTTTCTAATATTTTTTCAGTTATATTAAGTAACTTAATATATAAAAATAGCATTGTGAATGCTAAAATCTAAAAATTAGTTATGTCAATAAATAACGTTACTTTAGAGTCGTATTTTTTCTAGTATATTATTTAGTATTTATAACGTTATTTTTAAATGTAACGTTATTTCTTACTTTTTGTTACCGTTACTTTAAAATTAACGTTATTCCAATTAAGAACGTTACCTTTTTACCGATAATTTTACCGGTACTATCGTACCGGTAAAGTTTAACGCTATGTTTAACGGTAATTTTACCGGTACAATAATTTTAACGCTATTTTTACCGGTGAATTTACCAAATAATGTTTTAACGGTATTTTTAACGTTATTTTTTTGTACTTATCGTTATTTTTTTACGGTATTTCAATCCCTGCGCTAAACCACAGAATATAATGTATAATAGTACTAAACGTACACAAGCCCATCAGTGCAAGGACAATCAAATAATAAGCTACTCTCGCTGCACGGCAATAAAGTACAATTTCAAAGTGCACAGCGCTGCGCGTCTATTATTATAAGCACCTTCGAAGCGCTTCTCTTTCTGTCGCGTAGCTAAGTCTCAACTGACACACGACACACCTCGTGCGCTAGCTCGACTGAGTGAGCCGCGAGCATTAGGATAATTTATAAAAGTCTAAGCGCGGAGTGAGACCCCCCTGTCTAAGCTATATTTTGAGACCTTGAAAACAAGCTAATCCTATGGATTTTTTAAGGCTAACTTTTAACTACTTAACAATAAAATTTATTCGTGGACAAAATAGATATAGGTGAGGCAGGTGTAGGTTAAAGTTTAAACAACTAATAAACCAGCACGTAACAACTTATTAATGTAAGTGCCTATTCGTGTTTCTAGGTGAGTTGGTATACAGTGACAAAGTTTTTACCGGTCGGCGTATCGCAGTGTGTTGAGCGAGTGCTCGCAGGAGGACATGGCGGGGGAGATCATGGCGATCATGCAGGTGCGCGACTTGTCGCCGATGAAGGAGTCGCGCAGCACCTGCGTCAGCTTGGACACGCGGAACGGCAGGTGGTTGTTGCCCTTCATGCCCAGCGCGCGGATGCACTCCTTCAGCGCGAGGAGGGACTTGTTGATTTCCGCGCTTTCCATCCCTGCAGAAAAACGAGCCTAGGTTAATCTGCCTTATAAAATAAAAATGTTTCTATTTCGTTACCAGATCTTTTAAAAGATTCCGATCATTACGATTATCAAATCATAATTTTATTTGCCAGAACTTCTTCTTTATCTTCAAATAAAAACAGGGTTGTGAAGAGATTAATTGAAATGGCAAAGATTAGGAGTGACTTATTCGAAAGCAGTGTTGATATAGGGAGATTGCCTTAACTGCAAAAAAGAGGTCCTTTATTTCAAAATTTGTATCAGACTTACATATTTTCATTACAACAAATAGACGGCACTACTATAACTATGTAGTGTATGTATGTAATATGTAGTGTAGTATATACTCACGCGTCTGCCTGTTGGCCGAGGAGGTGTCGGCGCCTCGCTCGTTGCCGGCGAGGTCGATGAGCGAGAACTTGCCGTGCACGCGGTGCATGCCGGGCGACCGCACTATTATTTGGAATACTGCGTGCGACCGCGACGAATTCGAATTCGCTGACGTCTGCGGGATAAAACAACAAAAATAAAGAACGATTCATAAATTTTCGCCACATGTTTTAAATAGAAGTAGGCCAGTAAATGAAACTATAAGCAGGGCTCTGTCACTCCGCGCGCGAGTATGAAGCGCTCGGCGTCGTCTGAGAGGAGTAATTTCATACGACAGAAAAGATAAGACCTACGCAATAGAAAGAGAGGCAACTACTAAGTTAATGTTTTGGAGCGAAGGGAGCGCTGTGCGACCTGAATTGCACTTTGTTGTGTCGGAGCAAGAGTCGAAATTTATTTAAACGATTTTGCGGAGTGCAACATCTGTACGCTAGTAATATTATCTATTCTGTGCTATAAGCACGCGGCGGGCTCGAAGGCCGGTCCAGGTCCGGGCTATCAGCCTAGACAAGTTGGCCACCCCTGGCGTATAGCACACGTCGTCGTACGTTTGCCGCTTAAGATATTCAACAAAAATATTCCAATGGTTTTGTACGCTTTTCTTTTACGATATTAAGTACAATTGCTTTTCTTTAATATGATATGCTACGCAGTTTAATTAAAGCGAGACAACCCTAACGCCGTTAGAAGAGATGAGAGTACGCAATGCAAAGAGAAGCAACTTCTAGCTAGGTGAATATAACTTTGGGGAAAGGAGCTCTGTACGAACTGAATTGCGCTTTATAGTACTGTATCGAGCAAGAGTCGCTATTTATTTAAATGATCTGGCGGAGTGTACTTGTACTATTATGTCTTCTGTAGTACATTATTGTACCGTTTAATTCAAATCATGCGGCGAAAGTTAGAATTATATCGGCGAGTGACAGCCTCGAATTCTCGCTGCTCAATAGGTCACTAATCAGCGATGCCCAATGGAATATGACCCTTTGTCCCAAACGATAAGTTTCAATTTCACGTGCAAGTTAAACGGAACACAATTATTCATTTGGAAACATCGTTTTTCTTCAGGATTAAGTAAACCCTCTGTACTAAACGACCAAGAACTGTAGTGAGAATGTTAGCATGCCCGAAAGCGGGTGAATGTGTTTTGTGCAATACTTTTTAAAATTAGGAACTCCATCTGTATCTACCACATTACTGGATCCGATATACTGTGTCGTGTGTGAACACGTTCGTACGTATTACGCCATGTTGTGTGTGAACAAACACGCTAATAATAAAAATAAAAAATAAAAAATTGTTTATTCATGGAACAAGTCAAAATTACAGAAATCGTGTGAGTCTCATACCTTTTAAGTTTAATAAACCTGTATTAGGATGAAACTGCTCTTGTAAGGTATCGGTATAATGGACTTGCTATGTCACATTTTTATTACAGATAATTATATCTAGATAAACAAAGAAAAATATTTGTTACATTAAGAGCCTTTTAGGAAAGTTTACAATTGGACAGTAAATAATGATTCAGTAGCGTCATAATCAAAGCTAATACAACTACATTATTATAATATGTACATACGCAATCACCGAATAAAAACATAACCGATAAAACGACCTGTAAAAGGGGATCGGGATCGGGAACGGATCGGGCACTAACTTGTTCTGTGACATTATGCATTATGCACTAACCAATGGCACGCGTACCATTATAATGACACGCGCGCGATACATTATTTTGGGCCCGTCACCGATCACAAAATTCATTATGCACTACGAAAAAAATACGAATTTATTAATTTTAATTCTGCGTATAATTGAAACATTGCAAAATGTGCCTATTTTTGTAATATTTAAATTAATATTTAAATAAAGAGTTTTGAGATTTTAATTTTAAATTAATTTATTTAATTTCGGACGAACAACAGCTACTATAACATAATACATAACTTAAATAGTAACAGAAAGCCAATTATAGGTCATCACAAATATAAGTCAAAATACACTTAACGAGCACAACTTATTAATTAATTATCTTACAATATACAATTAGGTCGCATTAAAGAAACTGAGACTCATAAACGCGTGATCGAAGCTTCATAGTATTTACCACCTATTATTATTTTTCCAATAATAACAAAGTCAACATTATTTGATGGCACGTCTAAGAAAAATGGCACGTTGATACAAAAAGGTTGGCCATCCCTGCACTAACCTGCCCGGATGTCCTGGCGGAGTTGCCGTGCTGTATGAGCTTGAGCACCTCGTCTACGTTGTCCACCACCTTCTCCGTGAGCCCCACGATCTGCACCTGCTGTTTGCCGTCTTCTAACACGCGTAATTTCGCCTTGTCTGCTAGTAGGTCGAACACCTGCCAGAACAAACCGAAACATTATCAATCAACAAAAAAGCCTCGACAAAAAACTTTTTGTAAAAATTTAACGTAACAACTGTTTTACGTTAAATTTTTGTATGTGGTGTTACAAAAAACGCCAAATGCCGAATACGGTAGATAGAGAAAGCAGCAACTCTGAAATCGCGAGAAAAAAACAGCTTCTCAGCTTCAAAAAAATAGTTTCATACATTTTGATATTTTCCTTATTAATTTTTGTGTGAAACAGCTGTTTTTTTCGTGGTTTCAGATTCAGTAAAGTTGTTCAGTTTGATGGTCCCTATCTACCATATTCCGCATAAGGGATTGTTGTATATTTTAACCTCTTGAGTGTCGACGGAAACCCTAGTCTCCCCACGATAAAGTGTCGAAGTGTCTTTGGGAACACGCGTTGTCCTACCAGACTACAGCCATTTATATGTTATTTTTGCTGCGTCTTCAATTAAGTTTATTTCGACTTTTTTAACTCACTCTGTCTTATCCACCATCTTCTTTGTTGGTGGGACTCCTTTGTATGCTTCTATTCAAATGTAATGAGGTTTGAGACAAGAATTTTCATTCACTTACTAGAGAAATACATTATAATCTTAAAAAACAAAACTTCGAAACCAGTAGGTGCATGCAGCAGACAAGATCGTAGTTAATGCATGAGATTTTTTTTAGATACCCACATTGCATTTGCGAAACAATTTCTTGCAATAACAAATTGGTCTCAATTACGTATTGCTCGGTTGTTGCCATGTAAGTTACCTACCTAATGTATCATCTACATAAACTTGGTAGAAGTCATGTGTTCGAATGGACATAAACGAAGAGGAAAACCAAAGAATAATAATAATTAATTCTACAATGTGTAGGTACAATATTTTATATTATATCACCATATGAGTGTGAGCTATTTCGTTTAAGACTTTCAGCTGTCAAAAAACAAAAAGGTGCCAATTGAAAATCAGCGTCGGGTCTTACAAACACGACACATGCTGAATTGGCTTCCTACCTTGACGCAGCCGTGATATACATTTTTTTTTCTATTTTTCTTTTGTTTTTGTTTTATATAAGAAAAAACTGTTTTTCTTTCATTAATGTACAAACGCAGCATGTAAATATCATCTCACGTCTGTATGTCTAATAAATATTTTCTTTTCTTTTTTTTTTCCAAAGAAAGGATAATGGATTGGACGGAACCATAACAATAGGAATGTTGACTAATGAATAAAATAACGAAATACTAATAAAAATCGTAAACATATTAAACATTTAGAGTAGCTTGTATACCTCTTGGTTTTATATATTGCATATTATTTGTTTTATGACCCTTCAAAGTTGGGTGGACAAGTCCATTTAAAAAGTATAAAATTTATTAAAATAAATGATACTTTTAATAAGTCCGTAAAATGTATAGCAAATTTGTCGAAGAAACCATTTTGATAAACACAATATTTAATATAGCTGCTGAACAAATTTCCTATGCGTTGCATACAAACTAGCACGGCGTGACGTCATAACGTGCAAGCCATTAGTATGGAGCGTTTTTGATCGAGTCCATTTCACACTGTGATATCTCGGGCAGTTTTCATGCTAGCAAATTAATTCTTTTACCAATGTTTCTTTTTTTGAGAGGTAATTTATGTAACATAAAATAAAAAAAAATAGTCAACATCCCTATTTGATGGGAGTATAGGGTGACAGGAAAGAATGAAAGGACGCAGTGCGTCGTCCCCAACTGAATTAGGATAAGGGTTTGAATGCGGCAGGTACCTTCCCCGAGTAGATCTCGAAGAAGGAGGCGGACACGATGAGGTTGAGCGGCTTGTACTTGGCGGAGCGCAGGTACGTGAACACGTCGCGCGCCGCCATCGCGTAGATGCCCTTCTTGCAGTCCTGCGTCTTGCCCTGCTGATCACAACATTTATTAAATCGTGGATTATTCGTCCAAGATTTAATCAGATTGATATTTTGGCACTCTTAACAAAAAGAAAAATGAGTCAAGAAGCAAAGGCATAGCAACATCCAGTTTTTTGCAAAATAGAATAGAATAGAAAAACGTTTATTAACAACACACAATAGGATTAAGAAGAGAAAACAAATTATAGGTATTTGATTGAATCAGGCGTCACTTGGCGGAAGTCCCAAACCATTTTGAAAAAAGAAATATATGTAGCTTACTTCCGCAAACAAAATATGCAAGATGCACCGCCCGCCCGCTTATATTTTGTGGTGTGTATGTGCATATTTTTGCGGGCGGGCGGGCGGTGCATCTTGCATATTTTGTTTGCGGAAGTAAGCTACATATATTTCTTTTTTCAAAATAATTTATAGGTATACACCAGTGTTGGGCAAAATGTAATTAACTACTAATTAACAATTACAATTACAAATTGTAATTGGCGACTTCAGTTACAAATTACTTGAAATTATTAAAAAGTAATTCAGTTAACAATTACAATTAGTAATTGTAATTGTTAATTGTAATTACCTAACTACTTATATAATTTCTTTTAAAGTTAAGGTAGTATTTTAAATAATACGATGTAATTTCTGTGGTAGGTAGCGAAACCACTGCTAACGACGCACTGATGCGACGGGTGCGACGAAGAGAGGAGTGGGGATGCGCCGATCCGCAGGCTGATTATCTAAATAGAAACTATTTAGCGACCGGTTTCATTTGACAAACATTGCTAATTTCTTTGGTATGTTTTTTAGGCCAAAAAGAAGCAATGTATCACATTCATCTGTCAAATGAGACATCTTTTGAAAGATCGGATTGGCAGGCATACGATCCGGCGATTTTCGGATCGGATCGAGACCATACGATTTTTTGCCGGATCGATACAAAACTTGAAAGATAGGATCGCTTGGATCGTATGAATTAAAACGTGGTTTGTTTACGAAAAATAGGTACTTACTTAGGTTTATTTGTAACGAATCTTATCTTTGTTTACATTTTAAATATGGCGGCATCAATCATCATCATTCAAGGTACTTGTTTACAAGTTTTACATGGGTTTTTTCTATTTATTGGGGTCGACAAGCAGTTTCACAATAAGTAATGTTAAGCTAATCTTAAATAGTAGATTTAGTAAATTGTCAAAAAGACCAACACCGTCGACCACAGATTAAAAACTTTATTTTTAATGGTTTTCTTTATAAAAATCAAAAAATAATTGCGTCCTTACTTATTTGCATCCGATCCGGATCGATTCCCTAAGGATCGGATCGACGGCATGCGATCCGATACAATCCATTACGATCCGAAAAATCGGATCGACGACCCCGGATCGAAAATACCTAGAGAGGAGAGGTGCACGCGAGGAGGCGCGAGAAGGGTTACCTGTGTTCAGTAACAAGCCACACACACACACACATGCACATGCACTAAAAACATCGGTTGTGATATGCTGCGTGAGGACAGCAAGCGATCAACATCTCAATTTTATTTATCTTTTATGTTACCCATAAAAAGTAATTGAGTAATTTTAATTACAAACTAATGTAATTAGAATTACTAGTGATTTATGTAGTTGCATTAAATTAATTCCAATTACATGTAATTTCAATTAAAGTAATTCAATTACTTTTCATCTAATTAGTAATTTAATTACAAAAGTAATTAATTACGCCCAACACTGGTATACACATTTACACAGAACAGAAGAGGGATAGAAAGGATAACAAAGTGTGCTGCTAAAAGGCCCTGTCTCAGTAAAAAAAACTTTGAGTCATTCGTAGATGGTCAGAATGACCCAGAAGCAACTGCAATGGCGGAAAACAATGTTTTTGATTTCGAAGCAGTGCAGTTTACTGCGGGATATTGCTGTTTTTGTTGCAAACCTAGGACTTTAATTGTGATTTTATATGAATTCTTGCTGTTTTTGCCGCAAAATTGTTAAATCAAACGATGAAGCTGATTTCACATTAGTAGACTGCATTCAAAGTTGCTATAGTGAAAAAAGTTAATGTTGCTGCCTTTGCTTCTATACACGGTGTTTGGTAATAGCTTTATAAAGCCGAATATGGTAGATAGGGACCATCAAACTGAACAACTATTACTATGGGACCAACTCAAAAATCGCGAAAAAAAAAAACAACTGATTCATACATTTTCATATTTTTGTTATTAATTTTTGTATGAAACTGCGGACTTTTTTTTTGCAATTTTAGAGTTGATCCCATAGTAAAGGTTGTTCAGTTTGATGGTCCCTATCTAACTGCTTATAGAATGCGCAAGTAAGTGAACAGTTAATCTTTGATTATTTTTATATGTCTAGATAGACAGTCGAAGCTACGAATGCGTCGAAAAAAATTATAAGTCGTGTAACGCGGCCATAGTTTTTATTACAATACTCTTTCAAAATTCAAAATAATTTATTCAGTCTAGGCTGTTACAAGCACTTGTGAATGTCAAAGAAGCTACGCCATCGGTTCGCAAACCCTGAGCGGGAGACCTTGTAACGAGAAGAACCGGCAAGAAACTCGTCAAGGGCTGCTTTTTTCTCCCTGTATATTTCATACAGAGTCGTCAATTTTCCATCACAATAATTAACAAAAGTTTGCACACAATGGGTAGGTAGGTTGAAATTAAATACCTACTACATATCGGATAGGTAATTGTGAGAGAAAATAACTTTCAACTAGTCGAGAAATCAGTAATCACTATGTCTGCTACTCGAAAGTGCACCTAAGTAGGCAAAATTTACCAAAAAACACTTGATACAAGACATAAAAAATAATAATAAAAAAAACGCAATGCTTACAACTCAAGATGCGTTAAGATAGGTACTCAGAAGCAGACCCATTCCCACTGGCAGCGCCCGTTCACGAGCATGACGCGTGGACCAGCCATCGCTTCGCTCAACCATATTTGAGGGAACGTAACGACCCGCCCCACACGACACCACCGCAGAAATGTTTAAAGTGAGCATGACATACTAAAGCTCGCACTTTGGACGCGATAATGCTAAAAATGCACACCAACCTAAAAAAAGTTGACCTGTTTGGTTTAGTAAGTCAAAAGCGCAACCCACTATCTAGACATACAATTAATCCAAGTAGTTAATGTACGTGTAATATAGTCGAGTACCTGGAAGTCCCCGCCCATGGTGTGCGTCTTGCCGGAGCCGGTCTGCCCGTACGCGAAGCACGTCGCCATGCCGCCCTCGAATATCGTCTGCACCAACGGTTTCGCCGTATATCTGACGACGAAATGTGTCTATGTAAAGATAATCCGTACTCATATTATAAATGCGAAAGTAACAGTAACCTGTTCACGCCTTGACAATTAGTTTTGGCATACAGATATAGACTGAATCTTGAAGAAAGACTAATGCCTGATCCGAAATACAACTCGACCAAGATAATTATCTTTGTTTGTTAATCGCGCAAAAACGGATAGATTTGGATGAAATTTGTCAAATAGATACTAACCTGGATTAAAACATAAGATACTTTTATGATACTATTTTCCGATTGTCCACGCGGACGAAGTCGCGGGCACAAACTAGCAATCAAATAAAAAAATGTAAAGTGGTAAGTGGTTACTTGTAGACGACTTCGTTGGTGCAGGAGTCGTCGAAGGCGTAGTCGAAGCGGAACTTCTGGTTCTCTAGGTACTTGGTGAGGTCCACCTTGTTCTTGGGCTCGTGCACGATCATCTGGTCCTTCGTGGGCACGCTGATCACGTCCACCTGTACGATACATTGGTGTCAATGAAACACAATGCAACTTATTGACACAATTTTTTTTAAAGTATGGTGCGGCTAACTTTCCGAGCTTCGGCAAATGTGAGGCTTCGACTTAAAACAGGTAAATCGACAGGTAATCGACAAGGAATTTCGTATTGTACTATTTGCCGAAGTTATTTGGAAGATATCGAAGTTGGTGTGACATCAGGAATCGGGGTTCGCCATTTTAATTTGAAACCCGGCAGACTTTCCGAAGTTTGATGCGTTAGCCGGTACGGCCCCAGGTCAGAATGGCGAACCCCAATGAGGATCAGTAACGATTTTTGTTTAGTGACTTATCAGAAAGCTTATGCCACCACATGATTAACTGTGAAGAAATTTTTACGTTGTCTCTTAAACCTGAGAAGCTATACGAGCTAAAACGAGCTAAAACACTGTTATTTTGGGGGGTCATTATAACGTTATCGAGACGTACGAGAACATTATGTCGTACCTGATAAAGCACATATTGCATTGAGCTTGGCATTTCCTTCAAAACCCTTATAACTCGACCATTTCTAAACTGATTTCAAAAAATCATTTACTAAGTTTTATAGTTTTGAACTTTTGAATATGTTTTTATATTATACCAATAAAACTATAAGATCGATCGATCGATCTGGTGCGAGTCGTATTTTTTCTAGTATATTATTTAGTATTGTATAAAACTATAAGATTCAAACCTGTTACTGATCCTCATTCTTGATCTTACACGAACATCAATATCTTTCAAATAACTCCGACAAAATAATAGTACAATATGAAATTCCTTACTTCGATTTATCATTTTAATTTGACGCCCGGCAGACTTGCCGAAGTTGGATGCGTTAGCCGGTTCGGCCCCTGACCAGAGCTCGCTATGTTGGATGAGGTGTACCTCTTTCTTGTTGAGCTCCTTCTTGTTGAGCGGGCGCTTGCGCACGCAGACGGTGATCTGGTGGTCCTCGACGGGCTCGTGGCCGCTGAGCGGCCGGAACTCGATGCTGCTCGTGTACTCGCGGATCATGGCCAGGAACTCCCAGTTCGGGTTGCCCGGGTCCATGTTCATTAGCGCCTCCTGCGAGATCAACGAAACATACATTAGTAACGCACTTTATCAAGATCATTTGATGATAATGATTCTCTAAAAGTTGAATTAGATAGTGATGAATTGAAAAAATGGAAATCAATTTTGTTGTAAATAATATTAATGCGTGCTTCACAATTGAACAATGTTAGGAATGTACCATTCTGGACGATGAGTTAGTACTTGTTAGAAAATTCATACTTATTGCCACAGCTAGTGAAGAAATATTGATTTAAAATTTTATGCAAGTGAAATATTTATTTTGTTTTTTCTTAATTATTAAGAAGGAAGATGTTGCATTATGTACTATGGTTAAAAAGGAAAATAAATAAATTACGAAATAAAATTTAATTAAATTAATGAATTCCTCAAATTCTGATATCATATGCGATTGACAAATACCATATCAATAAACGAATGTGAAGTGATTTTTACTCTGATAATGTTGATTCTCTAGCTAGATAGTGCATGATATTTCTGCTTGCGGGTATGGAAAAAAGGTGACGACAGCACGAGTAAGGCGCCCTGGCAATTCTCACATGTCATAAGAACCCTTCGCAGTTCTGCAGACTATATTACAATAATACTAAGCATGCGGTTAGCTGATTTTTACCACTACCATTTCCCGCCCTCATCTCCATCCACATTGACCATCCCCTACTTGATGTTCTGCCTACCGTTTCTCGCGGCTCTCTATAAGATTAACCACTTCCTTGATGGCGTTGGAGCGTAACTGACCTTCTCTTCTTTGAGCTCCGCCTGTCGCTGGCGCCGCTTCTCTCTGTTCTCCTTGAGCCGCTCCACTTCTTTGACGACGTTGGAGCGTCGCACGGCGCCGGACGCGACCGCATGCGGCACGGACACGGTGCTCGACACGCCGGCCGCCCGCCCGCTCACGTTGCCCGTCGTCGTCGCCGTGAACTACACATATACCAAAGTTGAGTTAGAATATTTTTTTTTGTAGAGAGTATAATAAGTAGACTTGTTGACATCTCAATTGAAAAGAAGCGCCAATGTCTTGAAAACACAAGTTGAATAAGTCACTACAATAACAGAATAAATTAATTAATAATTGAGAGGTATAGTATCAGAATCCGCTATAATGCTCAGTGACCAAATTCGAGTTAGTAGCATTGTTCTAAAATGCATCCATAACAAATATATTCTGCACGACCTGAGGCTCAACACTGTAAAACAAGAAATCGCTGCGCGTAGTCTAAACTACCAACAAAAATTAGCAAATCATGTTAATGCTCTGGCTGCAGGACTAACTGGTACTGGAAGTATCATTTACTCAAGACTGAGAAGGAATAGTGTTTCAAATCTTATAAATTGATTCCCCAATTAAGTGAGAGTGGTCAATGGACAACTCCCCCTGCTCAACGAAACAAATACCCAGACATGGTTCAGTCAACAAAATAGCTAAATGTCCATGACAGATTGCTGTGCTAAGCAGGATACAAAAGAGAAAAAAAAGTTGCATTGTTAGAAAACTCTTAAAAATAGCTTTAAATTGGTCGGCTAGTTTTGAGCAAAATCAAAACTAAAACATAGATGAATCCGCCAACAAAAAAACAGATTCAGGATCAAAAGCCACTATAACCAAATATCTGTTGGTCCAGCTAAAATTATAAGTGTTCCTATAACATAAACTAATTGGTAAGACTAAAAAACTCCTTGTAAGTTATATTGATCAAGTTTAAACAGTTTTTTATGGTCTTCGAAATTTTTGTAGCGGA
Source organism: Agriphila straminella (assembly GCA_950108535.1). Classification (NCBI taxonomy): domain Eukaryota; kingdom Metazoa; phylum Arthropoda; class Insecta; order Lepidoptera; family Crambidae; genus Agriphila; species Agriphila straminella. The sequence goes on along the minus strand of OX467306.1, from coordinate 1,493,532 downwards.
TTTTGATACGATACCCCTCAATTATAGCTTGTTTTGATACTTATTATGCTACTATTGGGGGAATAACACAAACTACACGAGGATGAGATGAAAGTGAGGCGAAGAAGGGAAATACTCTTTTTTTGGGTTTTTTGCTGATTACATGATGATGAGGGAAAGCTAAGCGGGAGAGCGAGAGGGCCACCTCCTTAGGGTTGTGTTTTCTCTGCAGATGCGGCATGTACGGCGACTGCTGCATGTGCTGCACCACGGACGCGGCGCTGGGCGTGCTGCCCGAGCGCGAGCGCCCGCCCGACGCGGGCTGCCGGGGAGTTGGAAAGGATAAGGGAGATTAGGGTAAGAGAACAAAGGGAGAGTTTGGCAGAAAGCTAATTTATGAAATTAATGTCTGCGAAATTATTAGACGTTAATTTAAAAGTTTGAGAACTCTTTTTCGCTTTTTACTAGATAAAGAAACATAAAAAGAAGATCTTATTATTACGGATTGGAAAAGACCATGACCAAATTGTTACCCGCCAGGGGCCGTACCGGCTAACTTACATGGCTATCGTAATCGCTTTTATTCATTTGACAGATGAATGTATGATGATGAATTGCTACTTCTATTTGGCATAAATAAAAACTCACCATAGAAAAGTAGCAATGTATCACATCCATCTGTCAAATGAAAGCGATTACGATAGCCATGTAAGTCAGCCGGTTGGGCCCCAGCAGCTGGATCTTGCTTTATCTATGTATCCCTGGGATTAAGACTGCGTTCGACTCTGAACCATGTGAGTATCGGATCCTAACCTGTTGTGTGACCCTGGGGTTAGGCGGGGGCTGCGGTTGCGGCTGCGGCTGCGGCGGCGGCACGTTCTCCGCGCCGCGCCGCCCCGTCGTGTCGCCGCCGTGCCCGTTCGTGTACCCGCCCGCGTTCGACAGCCGCATTTGATTGTTGCGGGTGACCCGGGAGGGCGCTGGAACGTTACAATCTCATTAAAACATACAAAAAAAACATTACAAAAACGATTATGATCTAAACGCTAATATTGTTCGTGAATCATACGCAAGTGACGCAGTACATAAAGGCAAACGAGACCTTTCGAAAAGCTGTAGCACAAACATTTATATGCGAACCGAACAGTGCACAAAGCGGACGGAAACTCTACCATATCCCAAATTCCAATGGTGCGTGAGCTGTTCGTTCTTACTTGACGTCTGCTCATCCTGTTCGTCTTCTTTCGTCTCTTCGATGTGGAGCTCCGTTTTCTCAAACGCCTCCGTAGGAGAGCCGCTCGAGCTAGAGTCGGCCACTTTTCTTCGACATCTTAACCACGAACAACACATATTTGGCAATCACTTCAGACTTATTATTTCAGTTTCGTATACCGATCAGTTTGTTGCCTAAACAAAGTTTTGTTATCGGTCATCCTTTTCGTATCAGTTTTAAATCCAATCGTTTCGCATAATCATTGCTCTAGAATGTGTGTGAAATGATATGTACTATCCAGACTGATGGATTGTTTGTAATGGCTGCGATCTGCGTCGGCGCAAGGCAATCTTGCGCCTGCGCCACCCACCATATTAGGATCTCTTTCCGTAGTCAAGGCAATGAACCGTGACACATGCGTGCCGACTACGACCGTGCGCGAAGGTGAAATTGCATTAAAACAAACTTATTACCGAATAACTTGTTTAAACTCAATTTTTACATCGACCTTGCGATTTTATTGGGTCGCATCTTTTCACCAACTTTTGCAAGCTACTGAAAGGGTATTTAATAAAGTTCATAACAAATAGATAAGAGAAAAACAACCACACAAGTGACCGTTGCTCAAGCTACAGTGAGACTGAACTCATTGATCAATTGATAGAAATCGTCCGATCGGAATTAGAAATAATGCCAGCCATTTAGAGACATTAAACCTCTTTGTCTGTCACAGCACTGAAAGTTTTATCGTGTGACGTGGACGGCATGGGTGGGCAGCGAACCGGCGATCGATGGCAGGGTCAAAGCTTGAACTTGTCAATTGAGGAACTATAAAAAACTATACACATAACATGTATGTCTAACGGAAATCATTACCGCTTTTATTAATATTTAATTATACACGAATTTGTTGACAACTAAACTTAAATGTAAACCTATTATGGACATTTTAGGGCTATTAACAGCACGCAACATGTACAAATTAGAAACTAAGAAAGAGGTACACAACCCTCAAAACCCAAATGTATGTTCTAAACGTAAAGCGACATTAATATCAGCGAATGACACGAGGTAGCTGCATGGATCGGTGGATGAAACAGTTTTTTTTTCAGTTTTGGCGCATGGCACTTCATAGGCAGAATTGTCAAGGCAACCGTTGTCATGCAGATAACTAACCCAAAGGGCGTGTCAAGGAAAATCTTAAATTACGATAAATAACACGTTGACTGCAGCAAAGTCATCATCATACCCATTTATTTAAGAATCACTTCAACGAATAACAAAGGGTAAAAAGCCATTTAAATAATACTCACAAAAACAGAACGAGCTAAACGGTTTCAAAGAAGTTAAAAAAAGATGTGCTTTCAAAGCTTTCGAAGGACCAAAAATATTTTTGACCTTATCATCTGGTGACCGGCGCTCGCCGCCCGGCCAGCGTGACTTCAAAATTAACAGCAAAAATAGCGTGACGAGAGAACAAAAGATTATGGTGAACAATATACCTAACACTCAATAAGTCGATATTAGTAAATCCGAAGATACTAGTATAGTACCCAATAAATATACGTATATTTCCAAAAGACTCTGACCGCCCAAAGACCCGCAATAGACCTATTTCTGGTCGAAGAAGTTTTCATTATCAAGAATAATAAAAACAAATACAGATACATTATCGAATATACTGCAGTGTGCAATGTGTTACAAGCTAGCTCTCTGTCATACCATCGATTGATGACACAAAGCACCGATTTATTCATTAGGTACGTTTAACCCGGGATAACGACTTAAAAAAAAACAAAGTATAGGCAATGAAACGGCGACGAAATGAAAATGATAAAACATTGTCAGCGTATATCTAGGGCCTTTCGCTGTCTCTCTCGAGTAAATCTGTAAATCTCGAGTCTGCAGCACAGCTATTCTATTTATTCTCTAAAATTAGCAGCGTCAACTCATCACTGCGGCAGCGCTAGGTGGAGCTGACCTGGCTGGTATCTTAGGTGGCTGGTATATCTTTGTATTGTATTTTGTTCAGGCAGTGCAGGCTTTTTTATGCGGCAAGGTGTTGGCGCTAGCTTTTGTATGTCCCAAATAAAGCGTAAAGCGAGATAGCAATGAGAAAACGCCGCGCGCCAGAGCGAGACCAATTTGGCAGATTAGGCGAAAAAATCACGAAATCAATTCGTAGTAAATAACGATAGCGATTAAAGAGAAATGCTTCTACACGATTGTGTATATCGATGATATACATTATTTAAAGCAATTTCGACTTGAATACCTAACGTTGTTTCTAAGTAGTTTCAAACTTAAAAAAAAATAACAGGTATTTTCGAAATTAAAATGTATCGAGCCAAAATCGTTGAATCGTGTTTCTGGTTCAATACGTGTCTAGAGAAATATATATCTTTATTTCCGATCTGTAGGATATTTCAGTGACATGTCATTACGTCAAAAAGTGTATTTTTTTTACGTAATAATCCTCTTAACTATTATAATCAGGGGCCCTGCCGCGCAAGTGTCGCCGGTCGGCATCGCTATTAGCTTCATTGACAGATGGCTGGGACACATTACTACTTCTTATTGGCACAAATAAATGCTTATCAAAGAAAAGTAGCAATGTGTCACATCCCTCTGTCAACCATCTGTCAAATGAAGCCGATAGCGATGCCGACGACACTTGCGCGGTAGACCAACAGATATATTCCTTTCATGCAGGGAAGACATTCTGCGGTAACAGATCACCACTGCTGACTGTCGATGTCGTTGCGGTCTCACAAATTGTTGATAAATCATCTTTCACCGTGACGATAATGCAGCACTTTCCAACTTTCGGTTATGACAATAAAACTGATAAAAACTACATCGACTCGGTTTTATTTGAAAGCAGAAATATCGATTATTTAAGGCCTTCCGAACTTCGCTCTAATTTTGCTTCTATCTATAAAAATATCTGCGGTTTCGTGAAAATTACGTAATTGAGTAAAAAAAATATTTTTAAATACCTAGGTAAGTATATTAAAAATAAAATATTGACGACAAAGTTTTCGGAAACTTCTACAACAATAGAGTACCTACAGTCGAAATTTTTAAATAATATTTTCAATCACTTTTGGGTATTTTTACGAGTATCTTTTTCATAAATTATTATTAATTTATTTAGTATATATACCTGGTGTAACACTATCAAGACACTCAACGAAGCCGCGAGGTCTACGTATTCTGCCCATCATCAATTTTGATAATGTTTCTGTTGACAAAAATTAGGAAATAACGAATAAAATAAGATTTTATAAAAAAATTGAATAAAAGTTTTTGACTTTGACCTTCAATAACTTCGTATTGGTTTCCCAGGTATAGTCTGAAAGACAAAAATGATCCTTATGATGGGCGGAATGCGTGGACTTCGGCTTCGTTAGTGTCTTGTTACACCCGTTAGGTATCATAAAATATATCCAAAACTGATTGAAAATATAAAAAAAAACAAAAAATATAATTTTAAATTAAACGAGGTAATTAACCTTCTCGATTTTTTATATACCCAGCAGTGAGTGTCGTGCGGCTGATATGATGAGATGATGATGATGATTATAATTTCAAAAAAATTGGTCACATACAATGCGGTAATTTGGAAAGCTATTTAGAAGGATACAGTATTAATCCTTATCAACTTAAATACGTTAGTTACCTTAAGCACTTAATGCACAATATTTTACCCATTTACACCATACCATTTAAATTAATATCTTAGGATTTTTTGGATTTTAGGAGGAGGCAAAAAATAACGCGTGCGAAAATAAATTCCGGGTCGGGACTCGAACGGAACGGAAACATGCTTTTGGACTGAATAGGTGACGACTGTAAGGTATTTGTTTTCTTTTTGGGTGTTGTTTGCATTTGGCAAAAAAGAAGAAACCGAAACGAAGCGAGGGCGGGACGCTAGTCAGAGATAAGTTAGACTGACTGTTCCTAAATTCCAGCCATTCTAATAATTAGTTATTAAGAGTTCATTAAAAGTATCTATCAAAGGCAATACTGCAAATTCTAATTCAGTCCAGAGGACTTAAGTTGTCTGTACTTGCAGAATCGCAGTGCATCCACGGCCCAGGTGTTCTGCATGCAAAATGCTATAAGTTGACCTGGAACGGTGTATTGCACTCCGCACGAACCTGCGATTCTGTATCACTATGCATAAACTATCTTACAATGGCTTCCTTCCTAGTCGCTTGTATCGGAACTTTGAACCATAAAGAGAAATAAGGTAGAGCTAGCTCCTTTATGTTTATTTATTGCATCAAAAATATATTAACCCATCAACGCCCGGAAAATGAGACACAATAGATCCTCTGTTGTTGTCCGGACGCCGGCGTCCGCGCGCATTGATGAATTGCACTAGCTAGACGGATTCAATTTTCGCTAAGAAATCCATTTTGAATGGAAACGATTCGATTCCCAGCCGAAACATGATGTTACTAAAACGTTTGCACTTGGCTAATCACAACTGCAAGAACAATGGAAACACAAAAAATAAGATTTTCAATAATTAGTCAAACTACAGCCCAGATCAAACTTAATGTGGACATCATTCTTCTGTAGAAATTGTAATTTACTATCTGCCTTTTGATAATCTTAACAGTGGTGACACCACAAACTCTTTTTGGGACCGTATTAAATTTAGTTGCTAAAATGTTTGACGAATGTTTATGTGTTAAAATTTCAAATTACATTAAGTTGCATTTACATCAGAACAAACGAAAAGAATACCTTCATGTGGATGAGAACAATAGCAACGTCTGTATTCCATAACTAAGCGATGAGAACACCTTATAATACCCATGTCGAGATGACATTAGCATTGCAACATAACCTAGGTATGACATCAACCAAATTATAATAGAAACTGTGTCAAATCGACAAAATTGGCCGTGCCACATCTCATTGATCCGCCGACCTTTAGTAAGTGAAGGCATCTTTAATGAGTCTTACTGATTAGTAGATAACTAAAGCTGTAACAACAATAGTTTTCCAGTCTGACACGCTTTTCTTGTTCGGAAAATTGTTAAAATACATTATTACGAAATATAATCTGACCAGCATAGGAACAACTTTTAATGTTATCCTTTTTTTCAATTATGATGATAATGTATGCTGCCCAAATCCCACGGTATCACAAAGTAAGTTGTGGCGGCGACGGTATGGTGACTGGTAAGGTTTGCGGTAGCCAAAAATTCCAATATTGAGAATCCAATGACAATGTATAAGCATCTGAAAGTCGTGAGAACGGTAAAAAATCTCATAAAACAGCACGGTTTTTTGGCACGGTAATGGTGGCACTTTTCGGGTCGTTACCCAGCGCCCACGATGACCACTGATTCACTTCAGCATCATAAACAACTGCTATTTTGTCAAAACTTGCTTGTGGGACGAGTACTTTATGATCCAGTATTTACACAATAAACAGACAATAAATAACTAAATGATTTCCATACAGACAAGATTCCGCATATCAATTTGTAAGGGATAAGTTGTCTTCCACTTATGGATGTTCCCTCGGAGGTCAGTCGGTAGCGAACTTGGTAAGAGCGACATGTCTTCCGCAATCCGGAATCGATCTTTGAGCGCATTTATGAGATGAAACTTTTTTATTTGAGTAGAAAGAAATTTCTTTGTGAAAATCAAAAGCTCCATACGCTCAAGTGATTTATGACTCAATTGATTAAGGTTTAAGTTAGTTCGAACCGATATGCACATACAATGGGGTTGCACTTACGGCCTACTGTTTTCGTAGCGCGCCGCGGCGGCTGCGTTTGTGTCTGAACGCATCTCTCGTACGCACGCACTGGCATTGTGGGTATCCTGAATAAGACTGAAACTGGTTCGAATAGACGGAGACTATAGGGCGCAATCGAAGGTCAGGTTCACCAAACTAATGTATGTAATCCATTTGTGTCAAAGGTTAATTTGAATTAGGAACTCCGAAGCGGTGCCAGGCGGTGTTGTGGTACACGCTACGCGGCCGGCCGCACACTGTCCGCGCGCCACGTCCAACCCACACTTATAGCGGCGATGGAACTAACGGACTCCGGCCAGCCCCATGTAATATTTAAGCAACCCCAAAATATAACACGCCATCGCGATGGTTTAATGATAATGCCTATAGAAAAAACAAGCTTGTTTATGCAACACAAACAGAAAGGAAGGCTCGAATGTTTGGCTTCCTGTCCACGGAGCGATGGAAATAGACCCTGCGATAACAAAGGTCAACTCCTGCTCAAAACCGCTCGAGTATGTGGAACCGTTTCGACCTCTGCTCTGAGGGCCTAGTACGAGTTGTGTTTCTCACCTCACTTTGCGAATAGTATCGGGTGAAAGAGAGATAATCATACGAGTGAGTGAAAGAGTGATAGAGAGAAGACGATAGTTAACTATTCGCAAAGTGAAGTGAGTACAAAAAACCAACTCATACTAGGCCCTCTGACTCGAAAGACCTTTTAAAACCGCTACCTAGCCGTTATCTAGATCCATTTCTATTCTTCGCTAATTCCTTAGTTAAGAGCTTTTTAAGGAACAGTTTAGAACATGGTATTCGTGGAGTTTTGAATGGACAAGAATACCATGAATGGCCCACTTCTTTTAATATAAAGCCTGTAATTTACATTGTGAGTGAAGTTGCTATACTTTACTCATGAACGAAAAAAAACGGTAACTGTATTTAGAAACTATTAATTTGTTCATTTAGCTATTCAAGAGGTTAATAAACTTACTATGAATAATAGTTTAAAAAATGTAACCGAATCTCGGCATCATTATTGTATGACTGAAATAGATTGGTTTCATTTATTTCAGCGAAGTGCATTGTACGCACGGGACAATTTGTTTCACCGCCTCGACGGGCGAGTTTAATGAATTTTTTATGAGTCACTTATAGTTAGGCGGGCAAAAACATGATGGCTTTCGAATATTATAACTTAAATTGCTTCTGATAGTTTTAGGTCATCCATTTTGATAACTGAGAAATAGAATCTTCGTTGATCGAAAGGTCCACCAGAATCCAGTGTTTCTTACATCTGTTACGCTTCTGTTCATCATCATCATTTTTAGTAGTGGGAACTACTAAAAATTGTGAATGCCTTTCAACACTTATCTAATAATCTATTGCATAACACTTTTTGAGACCTTTTGTTTGAAACGTACATTAGCCCACCGTCAAAATTTTATGAAACACTGGGCAGTTTGGTTATTTCTTCGTCATTATGAAGTAGCATCTCATAATGGACTAAAATAACCCTCCACCGCCACTATGAAACTTTAATTACAGCGACTAAACCCCGTCCATCATACAGTCAAAGGTATTGTCACAGCGGCGGCGGCGGCTTTGTCCGCGGCTATTATTTGACGACCTTCGGCCGGGCACAATGTCAAGATTACATTAGCATAGGGCGCGACCCCGCCTGAAAGGTTAACGTTTCAATCGGACGCGGACGCGGAGTGCCATAATTAAGGAAATGCATTAACAGTAAATGTACAATATTTTCAGGAAAGTTTTTGATATAAGTACATATTGGGTTTAGGAGGATTGGTTGGTGCATTTTTTCTTCGATCTCGATGCAGATTACGACTTTGTAATAGGGATGTTGACTAATGAATAAAATAACGAAATACTAATAAAAATCGTAAACATATTAAACTTTTAGAGTAGCTTGTATACCTCTTGGTTTTATATATTGCATATTATTTGTTTTATGACCATTCAAAGTTGTGTGGACAAGTCCATTTAAAAAGTATAAAATTTATTAAAATAAATGATACCTTTAATTAGTCCGTAAAATGTATAGCAAATTTGTCGAAGAAACCATTTTGATAAACACAATATTTAATATAGCTGCTGAACAAATTTCCTATGCGTTTCATACAAACTTGCAAGGCGTGACGTCATAACGTGGAAGCCATTAGTATGGAGCGTTTTTGATCGAGTCCATTTGTGTGCATTTCACACTGTGATATCTCGGGCAGTTTTCATGCTAGCGAATTAATTATTTTACCAATGTTTCTTTTTTTGAGAGGTAATTTATGTAACATAAAATAAAAAAAATAGTCAACATCCCTATTGTAAGTAACAATATAATAACCCCGGTATTGTACGAAACGTAAAGGCAAGGAGGATATGCATACTGATTGATAAGAAAGTTGCCAAAAGTTGTGAAAATATATTAAAGCAAACGAAAACGACAGTAACTAAACTACCATCAAAGATATTTTTTTTGCCAAAAAGTGAGGTTGACATATTTTGAACCAAGGATAGTATTTAAGTAGGTGAATTCCGAAGAGTTGGCGTGAATCGTGACGTGAATTTAAATTGAGCTTTATTTACGTTTTTGTTTCAAAAGCTAGCAGTAGCTATTCAAAGACAAGCGAGCGATTTAATTCAAAGCTCACGTCGCAAATCGCAATTAAGTGAACAAACAACACACTAGAGCTCATTTCAACAAAGGATTTTGAGTAGTATAATAGTTCAAAATATGATAGATGATTAATAATAAATCAACAGCCACTCAGACCCTAGGGGCCATCTATAAATTACGTCACACGTTAAGGGGGAGGGAGGGGGTCGTCGTAGTGTGACATTGTGTGACACGGGGGTGGGAGGGGTCCTAATTTTGTGATGTCACATTTCGAAATCTATAAAATTGAAATTAAACAAATTTCGGAACTGCTCTTTTAATTTAATAATTATTTCTAGATGTAAAATTGTAAAATATGTGACGTCACACTATTCTCAGAAATGTGACCAGCTGTGATAAGGGCGGGAGAGGGGGTCCCCTAGAGTCTGGAACTCTAGACATAACTCAAGGAACCAAAGTCATGCAAAAGCACTAGTTAGACAACCTGACCAGCAACTAAGGCCACCGCTAAAGATGTAGGTCACAATCCGTCCGGATTCGCGCGGTGGTCACGCGATCGCTGCCAAATCTCGGTTGCGCAACATCGGCCGATTGACGCAACACGCACCCCGCCGGCCGGCGTCCAATGCGTGCCGATCGACTATTTGCGTTTCTAGACCGCAACTTAGCGCCGGTCGACGGAGATGAACTTGTAATTAATTTCATTGACATAAGCTTTTACAAAAAGGAAAGAGACATTGGAAAGAACTAGAAAATATAAAAAACGACGATATTAACATTGACATTTAATTTCCTAGTGTAAAATAACAAACAGGATAATAACAAACGAGAACCATCGCATCAAAGATCACTATGTTTATCAGATAATTGATAATATCATTGCCTCGATACTCATTCTCATAAAACAACAAATCCAAATTCCAAAATCTCGTTTCCGACATCTTCTGTAAACACTTCAGCGAAGGTAAGGGATTTGCCACACTGGAAGCGTTCTGCGTTCTGCGGTCCGGTCAACACATAAATAGGGTGAACGCAATGTATGGGTTGACCGGACCGCAGAACCCAGAATGCATCCAGTGTGGTAAATCCTTAAGGCTAGATATTATCGTCAGGGCGTGTTCGCTTCCAATTTACAAAATTAACTGAAACGCTGGTAAATATTGATGTAGTTTCAGTGTAGCGCCTACTTTGCGCGTCAGTCAGTCCACCTGTTTACCCAACAACTGACCCGAGACCGTTGACCTCCAACCGTCAATGAAGCTACCACGTTAGTGCAAAACAAACCGGCGAGATTGAATCCGCTTACGGTGACAGATGTTCCTTTCTAACACTACGATGTTGATAGAGATGAAGCATCACCTCTCACTGCTAGCATTCGGGTTAATAAAGTACGGGTGCAGAACGGTGATTCATCGCGTGATCGGAATGGAGCTGGTGTTGATTGCCCTCCTTTTTTAGCAATTGTCAATATTTTGTGGGAGCGCGGACTTTTGTGCGCACTCCAAAGAGTAAAACATTATTATCTCCAGACATAGCAGAAGCATCAAACTAATTAAATAACGAAGTGATCATTGCACAAAATAAGATTTATAATCAGATAGTGAACACAAAGACAGAACAAAGACGAGATTCGTATGAGCTCAAGTTGGTAATTCACACAGCTCGGCGTTGCTTGGAACCGTTAGGGTTTGAATGTGAGATCATTACGCCAAAGAGACTCGTGTCTTTGTGCACAATTCTATATTTACACGTGATGATACTTAGACTAAATCACTGTTCAGGATGATTCACGAACATAAACATATGTTAGAACTAATATGATTTGAGTAAATAGACAAAAGATTATATATTTTCAAGACAACAGAGTAAATAAAAGTCACTTACCTTTCGTAGCCACAGGGATAGATTGTCGCGTCATGTCCTAAAACGGAAAAATCTAATTAGTGACAGAAATTAAGTATAACTCAGAATTCCGCCAAATAAATGAGCAACACAATTACAGATAAAAAGCAGAGGATGAAACCAAAACTGCTCAGGGAAAAAATACTGTATTTACAAAAGATAGAGATTCAATTTCGCCAAATGTGCTTATTGTTAGGAGTCAGAGTGGCTGTATAGAAGACTAACTTTTCTAATAGATTTCAGTAGAATGAAGGGTATCATTGAGTGTCTCTGGTGTTATTCGGAAATGCCAGTACGATCGTACCAAATATAGCCCGCATCCAAAGAGAGTGATTCCGCAATAAAGTTGTAACTTTCAGAATGTCGACCAACTTAAATGCGGGCAAGTTACCCATTGTTTCATCATTTAATTTTGTTAGTTAGTACGTTTACAAGTGAACTACATTAGTGTTATGTTTGTTTTGAAGGTCGTGAGTTCTGCACTACGAATTAAAAATTACTCATTAAAATACATCGCCCGTGAAGAATGTGGTGTTGCTTATTAATAAATATTTATCCTTAATTCCATTTAATATACGAATGTTCACATAAAGGATTTTTTCTGGTTGATGTTATCTATGTTATTATGTACTATAAGCTAACGTGAATTTTCAATTATTATTTAATCTAAATTATTATTATTTCATTCGAGGCCTACATCTCTTATTATGTTTAGCCTAAAACTTGCACTCCAGGCGAGCTATTTGGCGATCCATTTATAAAGTTGAGATGTGTGAGTAAACTGTTTAGAGGCTATTAATATTAATTACTTCACAGCGGGGCGTTAATTACCCATTTCTGGCTTAGTTTGATTGGTGCCCAGCCCAGCAAGATCGCATCGGCGTAGCAACCCCTTGGAAGTTATGCAACTAGGGCAATGGCGATGCGGCTTGCAATTTCCTCATTTACAACTGTTTCTGTTTATTTCCTTCTAAGAATTGCTTTGGCTTAGATTAGGTACGGGATTAGTTGTATGTAAGCAAATTACTTGAAAATACTATTTATTTCTTTGAAAATGAATTCTTTATAGGTACCCAATTCTTATAGTATTTTCATTGTTACCGTCATAACCATACAGAAAATTCATTTAAGTCCCAAGTAAGTTTAAAAAAAACTTGTTAGTTGTGACAACTCTACATTCATTTTAGTTTCAAGTTAGCGATACCTACTTAACAATAGAAATTCAAAAACTATTACAGGCAAGAGCCGCCATTGGCGATTGAAGAGGGTAGTTATTTGAAAGCACAATTTAATTAAAAGGAAATCATTGATTGCCATGACGATGATAACATTTCTATAATCAATATCATACTCATGGAAAATAGTTACAAAAGCATATAAAATGAACACCTAAACAAACTACTTACATCTTTGGATATGAATATAATTTTGGAACACGTCCAAAAACCCACAATCAAAACAACATTTCACAAATGTTTATTTAGTTCAACATTTGGATATTTTACTTTCAGATCTAATAACATCCGTTTAAGTCTTACCCGCCCGCCAAAGAATCTTCCCAATTGCAAATTGCAATGTGCAAAATATTCCAGACTTTTCCAGGTCTTAGTACCGGTCGTAAATGTAATAACTGCGATTATGGCTGCCGGGTACGTTTAGTAAACTGCAGTCTCCTGGAAGGAGACGAGCGGTCCCATTCCAAGCAATTTGCTATTTGAACCAACTGTTCATAATGATCGTGGAAAAAGGATCATTCTCAGTAATGATGACAGCTGTGTAATTATTTATCTCTTGTTTATCTATTTGACTAGCGTTACCCATCAAATGCAACGGAAAAGTGACTAAACATAGTTTTATAGAGGTATATCTTATTAAGCAAATAATTATTATTATTTGATTATATTGTTTGCACATTTGGCGTTGACGAACGTACCTTTGCGTAATACTATTCTTTAAAGACGACTTCTTACTCCAAAGCATCTTCGGGCCTTAACTACACCTTCCTTTGGGTCATGCCATGCAACTATCACCCAGTTTCCCAATTACAATTGAGTGGGGTTATAAAATTTATTAATTACTGAAGATGGTTACTAATATTCCTAGTTTTTAATATTTGGGAAGTCGAGTTTGCCATACTTTGTGTACGAGAGTACATAATGCAGGCTCAAACGAAATAATATCGCTTGTCGTAGACTTTTCTCACGGCATCGGCGGGTGCAACATGAGACGTGTGCACTACGCCACTTTCTTGTTTTTTGTTTGCCTTGGAAAGATTACTTCCATTTTCCACGACATCGCACTATCAATACGTTTATATTGTATTCTTTAATGTTCTAGTCAAACCTGGGGCCGTACCGGCTAAGTTACATGGCTATCGTAATCGTTTTCATTTGATAGATGCATGTGATACATTGCTACTTCAATTTGGCATTAATAAAGACTTACCAAAGTAAAGTAGTCATGTTTTACTTCCATCTGTCAAATGAAAGCGATTACGATAGCCATGTAAGTATGGCCCCTGGTTTAATTAAATTAACTTTTTATATTTTGGGCAAACAATAAAAAATATTTTTCAATAAACGACATGAATGGCCAATTTATATGAGCGCGACAAAAAGAAATTTGGTACCTATCAAAACTACAATGGATCATTAATATACCTAAAGGTGTAAAGCTGAAAGGGCTGAATTTATGCACATACTTACATTGTGTGTTATAAATTATCTACATAAAAGAGTAAAAGACATACGCCACATTGTAGAAACCGGACTAAGTTTGACATCAGAAATGTCCTTGTTGTACCTAATATCATTTCATATTCTAGTATCTAGTCTAGTGTGATTATGAGCCTATTATCAAGGTGGACTTTCTTTTCTTTGGATCTATCATGAATTTAAATACAGCAAACTTTTACTACAGAATAAAATAATAGTATTAGCGTCTTTTACTAGACACCGTCTACACACAGCACACCGATTTGAAAGAACAAAGAAAACATGCTGCTATACTTATAGATAAATTAGCTAGACAGTTTATCGGAATCTATAGCAATAGGGATGTTGACTATTTTTTTTATTTTATGTTACATAAATTACCTCTCAAAAAAAGAAACATTGGTAAAAGAATTAATTCGCTAGCATGAAAACTGCCCGAGATATCACAGTGTGAAATGCACACAAATGGACTCGATCAAAAACGCTCCATACTAATGGCTTGCACGTTATGACGTCACGCCTTGCATGTTTGTATGCAACGCATAGGAAATTTGTTCAGCAGCTATATTAAATATTGTGTTTATCAAAATGGTTTCTTCGACAAATTTGCTATACATTTTACGGACTAATTAAAGGTATCATTTATTTTAATAAATTGTATACTTTTTAAATGGACTTGTCCACCCAACTTTGAAGGGTCATAAAACAAATAATATGCAATATATAAAACCAAGAGGTATACAAGCTACTCTAAAAGTTTAATATGTTTACGATTTTTATTAGTATTTCGTTATTTTATTCATTAGTCAACATCCCTATTATCCATAGAATTTGGTTTTTGATATAAGTAGGTAGATGGCAAATTGTTATAACTTAAAACAGTTTTGTGACCTGTTATATTACTATGTTATGATGCCAGTGTTACGAGTTATTGAAACATGTGGCCCTTTGTACAGTAACAAAGAGTGGCATGGCGGCCAACAAAAAGATTCACATTATTTACGCCCATTGTGCTTCCTACTAAAATACAGTACACAACATCAACTGATTGGATTGAATTTTTGTTACTCCTGCGCAATCAGGTAAATCGAATCTCTTTATCACAAAGGTGACAAAAGAACAATCCATCAACATAACATAACAAGCTGTTCGTGTGCAAATCATAGACCGTGGAGCAACTGAAAAAAAGTGTAGGAAACCAAATAAAGAGTGGTGTATAAACGGCAAGTGAGTGCGAGTGGCGCAGTCAGGTGCTATGCGAAGCGGGACTGTACCGATGATCGGGAGTTGCGCACGGGCAGCGTGTGGCCGGAGTCGCCGGCCGCCTCGCCCTCCGCGCCCTCTCGCAGGAACCCTCCGTCGTCCGACGACGAGCCCGACGGGTCCTTGCAGCGCCATGACAAACAATCACGTGCCAATCATACGGTACACAGAGCCGACACTTACTGAACACTCCGCCGTCTCAACGTCACAAGTCATCTCACAAGAATATTCGTAGCGGGAGCTCCCTATGTCTACTACGAGTAGAAAGTGAAACTGGAATGGTAACTCGAGACTGTGTGGAAAATCGATGCGACCCGGTGTCCGGCGTGCGTCAGACGTACCCATACAAGTTGTAAGGTCATTCAGACACCAATCATATGCTGATCGGCGGCCCGGCGCGCCACCGCCCCGCGCACCACCGACCGGCCGGCACGTGCTCAATGCTCATTATACCTATCTATCTGTAATCGACACCAATTAATTTCTACGGCTCTTCGATTCATGTGCGACTAATTGTGTAATTAATTAACCTAGACATCGTGTTATCTGAGGTGGCGTGTGCGAACATACAGCGTTGCCTCGGTAACGGGTGCAATTTCGAACAAAATATTTCCACAAGCTATGATCGCTACGTGCTAGTTGCAAATGATCACCTGCCAGCTGATGATGTATGGGAACATTTCTACATTTTCCCTCGTGATTGTGCGACCGCCGTGACACCGGTTCAATGAGGAGCTTCGTTCATTCATCGACAGATCAGTTTTCACTTTAGATTTCACAGACGCTCTTCATGCCTCCCGGTAGTTTGCTAGGTAACTAATACTGATATGGACATGTTTATGATTGATATTTTATAATTAATAATGTACCAGAGCTTCATGGATGGGGAGCACATTCGCGTATCGCGGATATGTGTGTTCGACTGTGGGCTGGAGTCGATTAGCAACGTGCTTCACAACCCAAACAATGAGGGTGATCGCGGCTTGGTACGCGGTTCAAAAGCCTCTGATAATCGATAAGCTAACTGAAGCTTCCGCTCGATGGTGTCGCGAAACTGAAGTACAATCGATTATGAATATTGAGTATAGAAATAATATGTTCGAAGGCAAAAGCGAGTGAAACGCCCGTGTAGGCTTTTAGGGAAATGGGGTCAATTAGATTGAGTATTTATTTGAGAAAAGATATACCCCGTAGCGGCAATCATGTTGCGTATTAGCAGGCGCCTCGCATAAATTTGTGTCCAAAGCAAGGCTGCATACACTGTTGCTACCAGTAATTGTTGTTATTGCAACAACATATTGGCAACGCTCTATAGTTAATTAATAATAATATTAAACACGTATGAAGTCACTACTATTGCAAAGTCAGATGTAAGTGCGTATTCACGTAGGAAGCTGGTAGCCGGCGCCGATCTACCAGCACTTATCGGCGCCGATAAACGAAGTTAACCGCTATATAAAGCAAGAAGCGGGGATTAGCTGTCGGAGGAGTGTCACGCAAAATTCCATGTTCATCGGACGAAGATTATTTGTTAGAAAATGTAGCGAAAATCTGGTGTTCATCCCAAAAACAGGAAAAGAAAAAAACTATAAATATACAAGAATGACTTCGAAAAACTTTTACTATTTTTAGACAAAGAGCAAGTAAATGAAACAACTTTGCTCGCTTGTTGAACAAAACTTTTAAATACGTTAATTTTAATACATTAGTCCCTTAAATAAAAATTCCGCGACAATTACTTATAAAAAAAATATGTACGCGACGAATTGATAATTCCCTCTTTTTTGAAGTCGGTTAAAAAGTGGCGGCCCAGCGCTGATCGGAGAAGGTTGTAATTCGTCGGCCACGTTCGGCGCTGGTTTGGCACTTGTATGTATGCTCGGTACAGACTGCCTGCGCCGACTACCAGCGCGGACCGGCTATCTGCTTCCTACGTGATTACGCGTCTGGTAACATTTTGCGATTTCAATTAGTAAAGTTACTTTGGTTACTTCAAGCGAACAAACACTGTAATAGCTGAATGGTTGTTGACCTTACTATTACGCACACGCACGAATATTGTCTTTTATTACGTTGAAAAAGTTTGCGGTACTCTTTGCTGTAGAATCAGTTGAAAGTACTATTGTTACTAAAAAGGTATTATTTTATTTGGAAAAAGAAAGTATAAAAAAGGTTTTGTATTTTCAATTTTGTTTGTGAATCGAAAAGTTAGCTTCCACTTTTCTTAAAGATTATGTCATAGGTGAGATACGAAGTATATAAAAAAAAAAAAAATAAAAAAAAAAGGTGAGATACGAAGTACTTTAATCAAAGAGTCGGAGAGTACAGCAAAATTTTCCTATAAGGAACCCCGTTTAAAAAAAAACCAAATCTCGCGAGCCCGGAGATGGAAGGAAAGGGGCAGATAATTAATTGGCTATTTATAAATTAGTCACCACATCACAATGATTGGTTTTAAATACCCCATGAAAAAAACGATATTTCGTTGTGTTGTTGGTGAAAAAATTTAGCATTATGACCATTAAACAGTAATTATTAAAATCCGATCGCATTTTACTGAACGTGTTCGGAAGATTTAGGTTATATTATAAATTGTGAAAGGGAGAAATAATTTGTGGACATAATAGGGTACAGTCGCACAGATTCTAAGAACGTGGTTGTTCCACATGGGTTGTTGTGCGTGAGATGAACTGCATACTTACTAGTAAACATTACACTTCTCCTCACACAACCCGATATCGTGACTTACATCTCTACGACTGAACCCCACGTTCCCAAACAACATTATTATTAATCTCTTTCGTAGTTGTAAACCTCTATATAGCTTTGATTATTTATATGTCTAGATGTCTATCTTCGTCGACTGTCTAGTCGAAGCTACGAATGCGTCGAAAAAAATATCACCCAATGACCCAACTCTTGGCTGACCAAAACACGCACACATTCAGTCGTCTTTGGACGCGATAATGCTAAAAACGCACACCAACCTATAAAAGTTGGCCTGTTTGGTTTGTACGTCAAAAGCGCAACAATCTATCTAGACATATAAATAATCTAAGCCTTCTAGCAAGGGCCTTAATGGCTAACTTTTCTAACTTCGGCGGGTCTGCCGACCTTCAACTTAAACAGATAAATCGAAGTAAGGAATTACGTATTGTACTATTTAGTAGATTTCAATGATTGTGTGACATCATGAATTGGGGTTCTTCATTTTCGCTTGATTGGGACTCGATTTATCTGTTTAAATTTGAAGCCCGGCAGAATTGTTAAAGTTCGAAAAGTTAGCCGGTAGGGCCCCTGGTGACCAAGATGCCCTAAAGGTATGGACTCACCCTAGCAAGTTTGTTGGGCATAGGCTGAAGGTGCGGCGTGTGGTGCCGGGGCACGACCTGCAGCTCCGGGTTGAGCGCGAGGATGGCGTCGATCTCCACCTCCTTGCCCTTGGTCTCGCCGCGCTCGTACCACTCCACCGTCACGGAGCGCGTCTCCAGGTTCACGCCGGACACGATGGCCGAGTGGATCCGCCCTGGAAATTATCAACAGTTAAGTTAATTTGAGTGTTAAAATAAAATTCTAATTAGGAGGAATCGAAATGACTTTTTTCAAGCCCTAACAAAAACAACGTCGACGTATTTTTATTCCGGGAAAGTGTGTCAACAATGCGAGCGAACTCTATTTTGGACTCAATACGTTAAGATACAATTTTGTATAACTGAGATCATTGTTTACACTAATTAATTCTAATCTTATTACTGAATTTGGAAAATTCAAAATAGCAGTTCAAGACAACCTCGAGGTCAGATTGATAAGTTTCCGAAATGACCAACTTAAAAAAGATGCGCGGAAAAAAGAATCACATTATATTCAGACATCTTATCGAACTGAGAACGCCTTTGAATTTAATCAAAGTATCGAACTAATGGAATTTCCACGAGGACTTGGAACTTTCTCTGTCGTGGAATAATTGTGTACCACACTGAGAAAAATGTCATTTTGGGGTAATCTTAAAATATCGTGGCGTACGTTTAAATTAAGTGCGTTGTCCTAAAATAAGGAAATAATAGGTTTATATAACGCTATCTTGAAACATGTTATGATGTAGTCAAATTATATGGTTAAATAAGGCAATATTATGACACTTATCATCGTAAAAATTGGTCATCAAAAATAATATTATCTTCTTAATATTATAACACTATGTAATAGAAAATAGCCCACTGTCCTATAAATATGTATGATAATCTATAAATAAGATTATAATTCTAAATCACAATGAAAGTGCCACCTTCCATAAAAAGATGTCATAGTATTTGAGAAGAAGCATCTCTAGAATACGATGACGTCCCCTTATAGTAGTATGATAAAATTATGTGCTAGTTCCTTTTATTTTGAGATTACCTTCACTTAAAATATAAGGAATTGGCATCAAAATTTAAAATGAATCCTACAAAAATACGATTACAGAAACTTATATAAGAGTTTTGGTCAAAATATTATATCGTAAAAATTGGTCATCAAAAATAATATTATCTTCTTAATATTATAACATTATGTAATAGAAAATAGCCCACTGTCCTATAAATATGTATGATAATCTATAAATAAGATTATAATTCTAAATCACAATGAAAGTGCCACCTTCCATAAAAAGTTGTCATAGTTTTTGAGAAGAAGCATCTAGAATACGATGACGTCCCCTTATAGTATCAAAATTAAAATGAATCCTACAAAAATACGATTACAGAAACTTATTTAAGAGTTTGCATCAATTTTTGTATGATTCCTAAAAAATACGATGACAGCACGTAAATTCGCCGTTCATTACTCATCGACTTGTCGTTCGTTTTGTATATTCTCTCCATTCAGTCAGTCGAAGTCGCAGAGTCGCAAGGACAGTTTTTAGCGTGTACAGAATTAATTTATATTTGACTATTTTTTTAAATGTGAGTGAGTGCAAAGTGCAATACTTATGGATAAAGCAACTCATGACTTCCTAAAATAATGGAATCTAGCTCAATACTTATATACAACGTTTTGAAGGTAAGTTGCCAATCCTATGTTGTGCGCGTGCGCGTGCACACTTTATTGGGGGGGAAGAAAATTAACTTTTTATATAAAACGTATCATTTTGGAGGACAAAAAAACGTACCTATTTGGGGTAAATTTTAAGTTTCTCTTCATATAAAGTGTACTTATCATTTGAAGGAAAAAATCAAATGATCATATTATTGCCATTGAAATGGACCTAAAACATTGAATTCTTATCACAAATTACATGTTTGATTTTAGCTTAAAATCCGGCGGTCTCGACAGCTTCGAAGCTTCATCTGACACCATTTAAAAGCTGCCCGGCAGAAGCTGAACACCACAAAGCACAAGTTTCTTCGTAAAAAAATAACAGACACACTAGCAGTTTGTGACGGTAAGGATTTATGTAATTATTCTGGTCTGTCCTCGTTTGACAAAAAAATAAATTAATAATAATGTGTAGTATTATATACAATAAGCATTTTTTTTTCAGATACAAAACCAGAGACTAAATTTCATTGCTGTCATATTACTCCTCGGTTGCTTATTTAACATACCTCCTGCGGCTCCTGCCCGTCGCTCCAGGAAAGATTGGCAAACATCACGAGCAGAAATATTGGAAGGATTTGACGGAGACGGTGGGTGTAACCCACAGTATCTTGCAGAATGCTGGGTGGTTCTTATCTTAAGTCATTGAAAGCGAATCATGATTTTACTTATTAAATTATTTTGCATATTTTATGGATTTTCCTAAAGATTGTTCTTAGTGTCATGAGTATAATTAGGTACGTAAGTAAGTTGTGACATGCTAAATAGGTATTTATTTTTAACTATGTAAATTATTTTTGACAAATACTGTGATTGTTATAAGCATAAAGGTACGGGATTATAAGCATAGTGTATTAAGCCGAAAGGGGGGCATTGTACTCATCCATTAAATAACTTTTACTATCGGGTAAACTCTGAAATCGAAAAAAACTGCTGCTACTTAAGGCGGTTGTATGACCGAAAGTGGCGCCCTCAGAGGTTTTTATTTAATAAGTTATTAATAGAAAATTATTTTAATAATGTTTATCGTGGAGATTTTAGGGCCCTTGGTCTAGTATTTTTAGAAGGTATCACTACATGCCCTCGTAGTCATTCGTAGAAGTAGATAGCAAATGTGTCAAAAACGGCCACTTTTAGCAGTTTTACTATCTACTTCTAGCAGTGACTACGAGGGAATGTAACGATACCGTCTAAAAATACTAGACTGTGGGCCCTAAAATCTCCACGATAAATATTTTTAAAATTGTGTATTAGAATTATAATATTAAATATAATTCACCGCTGCACCACTTTCGCTCAGGGTACCACCTTAAGTAAATTTCGTCGAATTATGTTGTGCCCAAAGTAAAAGTTGTTCACCATAATGATAAGCCTGTGTTATTATAATTAAGTACTATTATGTGCTCAATTTGCGAATAGGTAGGTACATTAATTTTGGTGTCTTTTTTTCTGTTGTACATTACATTTATTAATAAATAATTACTTATATAAAAGTAAAAAAATAATATTGTAAAAATTAACGTTACTTACTTTCAAAAATAAATAAAATTACTCTTGATTACTATTTCTGTTTTTTTATACACGTGTCTTCCTGTTCTCTTTAAGTTTTTAATGCAATTGCATATTGCCAAGTTATGAAGGTACCTATTACTTTTTCTATATTTCACATGCTTTAAATTGTAATTTTTTACTTATGCGCGATCCTCTTTTTTATATTTTAGGAATGTGAATTAGGTAAGAAAGAAGTAGTAGGTACAGTCGTCTTTAGATATATTGTAGCAAATAAGGTGACTCATATCCTTAGTTAAGTCCAACCAATTAAAATAGACTTTTCTTGTGTTTTGGGTAAGATCCTACAATTTAGCAACGATTTCCTCATATCTCCGGTTATATCCTATTACTTTACGTACCTACTATTTATTATTAGGTACATCCTCTTACCTTGGGTTATCCTAGTACAGGCGCCATCAGATATACTGTAGCAGAAAAGGTGATCAAATACTTCTGAACAGTTTAAATATCAATAAATTCCATACAAAGTGTAAACGAAGTGTATGGAATTTATTGATATTTTAAACTGTTCAGAAGTATTTGATCACCTTTTCTGCTACAGTATATCTGATGGCGACTGTACTAGGATAACCCAAGGTAAGAGGATGTAATAATAAATAGCACGTAAAGTAATAGGATATAACCGGAGATATGAGGAAATCGTTGCTAAATAGTAGGATTTAACCCGAAATGCGAGAAAAGTATATTTTAATTAGTAGGACTTCACTAAGGATATTAGGAAGTCACCGATAAATAGTAGGAAACAACCGAATATATGAGGAAATAATTTCTAAATAGTAGGAAAAATATTAGGACCTAACTGGAGATATGAGGAAGTCATCAATAAATAGTACGAAAAATAATAGGACATAACTTGAGATATAATGAAAGAATATTATATTTTTTGACATAAGAGGATGTCATCGAGAAATAGTAGGAAAAATAATAGGATATAACTCGATGTACAATGACAGTAACCATAAGTAGTAGGAACGAGCATACAATATTTTATATTGTAGGACGAGCATACAATATAAAAAATATTGTATGCTCGTCCTACCAAAGGTATGGTGACATGTCATCTTAAATACCGTTATCATCAGCAACAGTAGTATCATCGTACTTTTTGATGATATCAGTATACTCCGTGCTTTAAGTGAATCCATCTTATTTTAATCTGAACTCACGTCATTTATGATGGGCATTTTTCTCAGTGCACCATGACAAGGCGCCTGGGGCCCAAGGTTGCTATTGTTAACGTCATAATCGTGTTTGAATTGTTATGCTTTTTGACACAGTTCTTGTTTTAACCGACTTCCAAAAAGGAGGAGGTTCTATGTTCGTTTGTATAATTGTTTTTTTTTTGTGTATTTTAAACCCAAAACGGAAACACGATTATGACGTTAACAATAGCAGACTTGGGTCCCTGTTCAGTTCACACGTCATGATTATTAATTTTTTTTCTTAGTCGTTTCGGAAACTTATCAATCTGCCTTCGTAGGTACCTACCTAGCATAGTCAAAAAGAGATAGCCAGGTGCAGACAGACGCTGCACACAATGCTATGTATAAGTACCCAAGTACCTATTATGGTTATGGGAAAATATGCCGTCTTTGCGTCTGGGGCGTAAAGGAGTTGGCTAGACAGTAGACACATTAAGGCCAGTATATTCCAAATTATCGAATTTGGCCTATGTTTGATTCAACGATAAACAATCAAATATTATTTATTTTGAGCAGATAAAAATATATGTTTAAGTTTCATTAACGATCTTTATTATTTTACGGTTAAAAATACGATATGCGTATCTTCACCCGACTAAAAAAATATGCAAAGACAAACAAAACTTTCATTAATTTTATATTTTTTGGATAATACTTAAAGTTTATCAATCCCTTATTCACAAAAAACACATAGAAAAATAGGTAATGACATATAGAAGAATATTCAACGGTTACTTTTTCAAAAAGTGTCTTTATGCTCAAAATAACAACAAAAACATTGAAAAAATTAAAAAGTGAGGTTATTTTCATTACTCTTCACACGTAAAGAAAAAGACAGAGACAGAGTTTTTGGAATAAAATACCGGCCTTAAGACGTTCATTCATTGTTACTCTAACTTAGCAAAAATATTATATTAATAAAATACTAATTAAATGATAGAACGTCTTCATTCCATACATGTAGGTTTAAACCAGGTAACTAAACATTTCTCAATCTTTAATAGCACGAAAGAAAGTTATGATAAAGAAATAAGCTGATAGGATCTGACACGAATCAGTAGTTAAATAAAGCAGAGATCCATCCGTAAAGCACATTAATACTAATAATAACTGCTAAGGACAAGGGCGCCGACCTTCCTCAGTTCCGCACTACCTGTCTAGTCGAAACAACGTCTACGTAACGTAAAAAAACGGTCAAGAGCGAGTCGGACTCGTGCACCGAGGGTTCCGTACCATCACATAAATACATTGCGGTGTAGAATATTGCAGTTTTAGTCAGCGCCGTCTATTGGTTTTTATAAATATTAAAGTAATAAAATAGTCAAAATATCTGGAAAGATATTGAATTGAATGTCGAGGTAATTCCTCACTTGGTGAAATAACACTGGCTTGCAGTTAAGAGTGGGATATACTAGAAGAAATTCGATGATGCCACTAGTGACTCGGTAGCTCAGCAGTCAGAGCATTGGACCGAACATCCGAAGGTCGCGGGTTTGGTCGAGAATTGATCTGGTGAATAATTTCAGATTCTATAAATATAAATATCAATTTTCTATATGCAAACTTCGGAGATAATAAAACTATTCCAAAGGAAAATTACCACTAATTATAGGTACCACCTTTTTAAGGGTATTCTTTCGTTTATCATAATTTTATTTGTAATAATTTCATTTGCCATAATGATCCTCGGTCATAATATTCATTTGTAATAATGGCTTTTATACTAACAACGTATGACATAACAATCCATTAGCCATACTTTTCATTTGCCATAAAATTAGGTGCCATAATAACAAGTGTCATAATGATTAGTTCCTATAAATATTATTTGACATAATCAATAATTGACATAATATACATAACTTATAACGTAGGTATCTCTTCACCTAAACGTACCTAGGGGTTATAAATAAAAACTATTAATGCGACCACCACTACTGGTAGGTTAGGTTAGGTTAGTGTTTTGACCACTCGCAGCGGAGCTCCCTAATGCTTGCGTGCATGTTGCATGCTGCATGCCTGATTGCTTGCTGCTTGCCTGCTGCATGCCTGCTTGCATGCTGCATGCCTGCTTGCATGCTGCATGCCTGCTTGCATGCTGCATGCCTGCTTGCATGCTGCATGCCTGCTTGCATGCTGCACGCTTGCTTCCATGCTGAATGCCTGCTTGCATTGCATGCAATTGCAATTGCATGCTTACCTGCTCATTATATTTAAAAATTAATAATAAAAATTAAAATTAATAGTAAACAATTTTATTTTAGTTCCACAATTTTGTCGTTTTAAATTGAGATTCAATGCCAAAGCTCTCAAAAATTCTCTATAAGTATAATAAATTATCTTGATTGGTCAAAATCTTATTAATTCTTTGATAAATATGAATTATGCTAGCTTCTTTCATTATTTCTTTGCTGAAATAATAGAAAACAAGGTTTGTTTTGCCAAATATTGTAATAAGTAAGTATTATGGAAAATCATTGTTATGGATAATAACATTATTTTAAATGAAGAGTATGGCAAATAAAATTATGTAATAAGAACAATATGTCATTTGATTGTTTATGACCAATGAAATTAGTGAAAATAAATTTATGTCATTTGTTAGTTATGGCAAATAAATCATTATGTTTAATGAATTTATGGCATATGCAATTATGGCAAATGAAATTATTGCATTTAAAATTAGGGAAAACATTAGTAAACCCTTTTTAAGCCCTGTGCCTCATCAAAATAAAATCAAATAATGTTATTATATATTCTTTTTTCAGCTCTAACGATATATTTGAAACTATCTTTCGCTTTCTGTTTAAATGCGTTTTACGGCACTGTTTTTTTAAGCCTTATAATCCAATAATATTGTATTCTTTTTTAATTTCTTATGGCTAGGCTATGATATATTAGAAAGTATCTGTCGTTCCCTGAGTTTGAAGACATAGCAAACTGATTTGACTTTCATAATCAAATACCGCCATATTGCAAAAATAAAATACTTAGCACAAAATGCTACACAAAATGTAATATATAAACAATACCAGGAAAAAAAAGAATAACTAATTACTGATTATAGCTAAAGGCCTTTCCAGCTACTAAATTTCAATTACAACCACAAGGGCACAAAAACATTTATAACGATATATCTTTTGGCTTTAGGAAGTGGTCATTCTCTTGTCAAGTTGATAGCATTAGTTGTTCTTGAGATATCCAGTTGGGACAGACGGACAGACAGACAGACAGAAACCAAATACTTAGAAACTCTACCTGTTCTACAATAGTATTTGCTGAAACGCACCATAAGGGTTCCTTTTTACCATTTTGGTAGGGAACCCTAAAAAGTCACTGTTTACAAACTGACACCCACTAGATGAATCGAGAGTAAAAGGAACGATCAAGTGAAGCGATAGAGAAAAAAGTTTTTTTTTAAATTCGGTCGACATGTTAGTTACAATTCAATTATTTACAAATTACAAATTAAATTTATTGTCATTACTCAAGTCATGTTAAATTGCAGTTTCATATTGAAGTTCAGTCATCGTTGAAGTCGCGTGAATCATCATACTCGACGCTATAATAACAAGCACTATTTGATTAACGATATTGCCTTATAAATATCTGTCTACTGTGCGAATGTTACTGTCTATGCCAGATAAACGGTGCGTTTAAATTAATCGCGTGTTAAAGAATGGACCTTTGTCTAAATTATGCCCATTTAGAAGATAAATTAAATGAAAATGCCACCTCCAGTTTAAACAAACTTGTCATAATCATAACCGAGGACTATAATTTGTAAGATATTAAATATCGTGCTAGCAAACTATAAGTATTGTCTC
This sequence comes from Agriphila straminella, assembly GCA_950108535.1. Classification (NCBI taxonomy): domain Eukaryota; kingdom Metazoa; phylum Arthropoda; class Insecta; order Lepidoptera; family Crambidae; genus Agriphila; species Agriphila straminella. Next base: position 1,466,388 of record OX467306.1, on the reverse strand, counting down.
ATACCCCCAAGAGTTCGCTGAATATTTTTCCAAATAAACATACTCGGGAACATAATTAACAGCTAAGAAGAATCCATATTGATCTGCGATAACGGGAACCTCAATATCCTATACTCCTCAATCTATAGCCATTCGCTGACCACAAGTAAGACGAGCAGCGCATTACCGTATATATTATACAATAGCACATAATTCTAGTCCAAAAGAATTTACTCCTTTGGGGTTGTAATGTAAGGCCTGTAAATAATAAGGCCCGGAAAGAGCCTATCGAACTTTATGGCGATGTCGATGTGTGAGAATATACGTAAGGGCAAGTTCAGAGCAGGGGTGGAATTGCGTAAGGTAATCGTATTCATTTGACAGTTCATATCGTATTCCATCGGCTGCAATTTGTATGGGATGACATACATTATGATACAATATGAACTGTCAAATGAATACGATTGACTTTACGCAATCGCCTAGCAGATACCATATTCTGTGACGAAGAGCTAATACTAAGTTAGTATTAGCTTTTCGTTAATCCCGATGATCATTATCAAGTTCTGTACAAGTGACCTTCACAAATCGAACAAAATAAATCACCACGCAAGTACCTGTAAAGGCTACATTGTGATAAGTTCGAACAGTGATAGATTACAGCCGAAAATGAGCGTTTCAAAGAAAGCACAGTCATCTAAATAATTTACTTTGGCATGGAGATTACAATGTCGCACACTGTAGGTACATACATACGAAGATACTGAAAGCATTAGTGGCATTAACCTCGAGTTCAAAGAAAGATAAGTAACTAATAGTATAGACATTATATACAAAACAGATGTTTTGTATTAAAAGCATTTAAAGAAGACCCTATTCACTCAGCAAAAGTTGAATACGAATATTTCAAAATATAATTTTAACTAGTGCTTCATTAGTCACTTTTTAAACTTTCTATTAACAGGACAACCAAATCAATATAATCCAATAAGACAATGTATCGTTTCGAAAGGTTAATATTGAAAATCGTGAACAAAACATACAAGTTACTATAACAACCAACCAAACAATGAACGACCAAGCCAGCGAAAGTGGAACGATACGACTAAGTGAAATTAAAACTCTACCGTAGACTCTACTTAATAACAACTCTATTAAAACTTGCACTGCAAGCACAAAAAAGAGTCAGATATACAATGTAATGTAACCAACTACGTTTATAGATAGTAGTTAATAAATGTTGTCTACTCTATCGCATTGGGAGTACCTGTAATTAATTTGACTAATGTTTCTCCATTCGCGTTTTATTGATTAAAGACACGTTTCCGGATACAGGTACTCTTAAAATTAATTTAAAATAATAACCACACTTTGTCTAGTTCAAAAATGCTTTATGTATAATATCCGTAAAGCAATTTCATGTATTAAACATAATTGTTTTATGTCTAACGAAATAGGCGTGTGTAAGGTGAGAATGGGAACCTTCAAAAGAATAAACAATCTTGAAAATTGCATTGCATTGCCTTGAACGCCGACAAAATTAGGTTTACAACAACGGTTTATACCAGAACCGTAAGACCGTAACGTAACTCAATTAAGCTTATGTCTATAAGTATAATCAAGAACCGCACAAACTCATAAGCACAATTCTCTTCAGCAAACAAACATAATCAGAAGTAAAACAAACCCTACATCATAATGTTATCGCTCAGAGGCAGAAGGACTAATAAAGAATACCCTCCCACATACCACATTAAAGAGAACGGTAGAACAAAATTTTAATTACCTAATTGAAAATGTTTTTCATATTACAATTAAATCCATAAATCGTCGTTCCGCATCGTAGTCAATCCTCAATAAAAACCCGCGTGAGCATCAAAAGGAACGCATGGCGAAGAGCCAAGTAGCCGGCGTGTCACCAACATGCTCGGACCTTTCTCCTACAAAACTCCATCACGCAGATAGTCCTCGCTACAGTGGCAGCTCATGCTCACGTCAGATCCGACTCGGTTGTGTCATTGACCCGTTAACGCATTGCTTTGTGCTAATTATAATACTGTTGCGTTTCCTTATTCGTAACACAAAGCTATGAACTCATAGCGACGAATGCATTTCCTAAAATGCAAAAAGGGAACCTTTCACCGCACTCATATTAATGATATTAATGAATGTTTATCATAGATTAAGACCCATTACTTGGAGAATTGATAAATCGTTACAAAAACAGCTCTATTTAGAAAAAAATAACAAGTAACAATTTTTTTCAGACTTTCTTACGCTAACACCGTTGATCCGAACACATGTTATCGAGGTAATTATCCAGTTAATAATGACTAGGCATAGGCAGGTAAAAGCTGAATGGAACCAGCTCACGCCATTGACGATTCCCACGGTCAAGTCTGCCGGAGAAGATAGAACTCTATTATTAGCGGCTAGCTGTAATCCCATAGGAATAACGAGGGGAGGGATTATGGGTTGGCATTGGCAATCAACGATATATTCAAGTTTGTAAATATCGTTACTTATGGCTGTTACAGCTGATAAGTTTCTTGCGCCCGTTCTTCTTGTCAGCTAAAAAAGTCTGGAACGGGTGGTAGGAAAATATAGATTCAAAAGTACTTAATAATTAAGTTTATTTGAATAAAGCTTATTTCACTTCCACTTTCACTTTCAATCAATTGAATCATTGGTTCGTTCGTACCTATTATGGGAAATGAGGGAATAACAAGACACTGAAATCTATCTACGAGTTACAGGATAGCTACTTCGACATGAAAATATCATAACGGACCACGACAAGTTCTCTGTAGACTGGGTAGGCTGTAGGCGTCTCCCGTAGAAGGATGCCGCGTGATCCCCACTATAATCCGGGTTGGATGGAGATCGCAATTGCGATGTTGGACTGTTTACGTCAGAAAACGCTTTTGTCCATATTCTGGTTCAGGATCAGGATACACTAACTATGAAGAAGCATTGAAGAAGTTGGCGCTAAGACGTTTCAATGCGACACGGTAACTCTAAATGGAAAATTATAACCTTCATTTCCGTGAGTTAACTGCGAAGTGCCATGCATCATAGTAATAATTATCATGATTTGTTGCGATTCCGTAACTGAGGTCAAAGATCTCTCTACTCGGAGCTATGTGAGTTCAAACTCGTGATACGTTGGCTTAGGTCAATAGCAGCTTTCCCCGTTCCTTGACAACCATTATGGGGTGAACGAGAAAATTTTAAACAATGGAGAGAAGTTAGACCATTCCTGGAGGATAGCAAATTGTAGACCACTGCCAACTTAGACGTAATTTGAATAACCAGAACTAAATTTGCTGCATTACCATTTTTGATCTTTTCGTTTCCTTGTTATTCAACATTTAAAACGTTTCTTATACAGGGTTATTTGTAAAACACCAACAACCTCGCAGGAGTAGATTACTAACATCATAAACAAAAATTTGTTCTACAACTTTTCCAAAAACAGACAAAAAAAGTGTTTGGGCTTTATTACTTTCTACAGTAAATAAATTTCTTTCATATTATTGTCCAGGCTTATCTGGACGGGGGCTTATCAGCTCTCGAGTATCTGCTGCAAAATCGGATAATTCAAAGTAAAAGTAGGTTTGAGTGCACGGAGCAGTAATGAGCTACTTACTCGCATAGTAATTTCGCAAAGCCGTGGCCGTGGCCCACATAAAAACAACAATTGCTGTATGTTTAATAAATCATTATTTACGGTCTAGCCGTCTGATCCGCTCAACGGTTTTTGTATAGATAGCACTTTCCCTTCAATATACAAAACATCGATGAGACAGCATGGACGAGAGATCGATATTTGTTACTATGAGACACTTTCATGAAAAATATTTATTAAGAAAATTCAATGTACAGTGGATAAAATAATAACGTTATGAAACTTGCGATTAAATAAAGCAAGTGGCAACCTTCAAGGCAAACCAGCAGATTTTAAATATCAATCGATATACTCGAGTCTTCATGAAATACCTGGCATTATGTAACTGAGAAACAACGCCAATGTCGTTAACCTTTTACGGTCAAAACCATTTTATGATATTTGCTGCTGAAAACATTCTATTACTCATGAATAAAATCTTTAGTGTAAGTAAGTAAAGTTATCACTTCCGTTAAATCAAAGGAACAAAGTATGTTTGTAAAACAGAACAGCCCAGCCCATATGGGACTTGTTACATTTCACGTACCTAGTTACCCAAAATGAGGTTATTTATAAGTGTTAGTTATTCATAAATAGTGTCTGTCGGTGGCCGAGGCCCGTGCGTGAGTCAGCGATCCGGTGCGAACCGGCTAGTCGAGCGGCGCCCGCGCACCGAGCACCCCACCAACATTGCCCATCGGCAACAGTTGTGAACTTAAATCTGTACGCGCCTGGTCCTTGATGTTGCTTGGCTGGATCTAGTGGCGTGGCACCTATCCACAGACTAATGATAAAAGAAGTGCTCGATCAGGTTCCTGATCATTGAGCTCTCTATGGACTTTATAGTCTTATGGCTGTAAGTGGCGACAATAGTGTAAAAGGAAGACCAGCTGATGAACACAAACATACATACATACATACATATACTCACGCCTGTTTCCCATGGGGGTAGGCAGAGACTATGGATCGCCACCTGCTACGATCCTTGCACACTTCTTTCGCTTCATTAACATCCATCAATCTTTTCATATATGCCCTACGGTTTTTGTCACTACGTACACCAGCCTTTTTTATTAAAACCTCTATTTGGTCCGCGTAGGTTTTTCTGGGACGCCCTTGCGCAATCGTTCCTTCCACATTCGCACAATATATCTCTTTCGTGATTCGCCTTTCATTCATCCTCTCTAAGTGACCAAACCACCGGAGCATTCCTTTCTCAATTCTTGTCACTATATCATTTTTCAGACCACACCTTTCACGAATCACATCAGTGCTCACTCTATCACTCAATTTGACTCCACATGTTTTCCTCACCGAACGCATCTCTACTGCATTTATTCTGCTTTCATTCTTCTTCTGCCATACCCAAGATTCACTTCCATACATCAGTGTCGGCACCAGCACTCCGTTATGAATAGCCATTCGCGCCTTTGCAGATACGATTTGGCTACTCATAACCGAGTGTATGGCACCATTCACTGCATTTCCTTTCTTTACTCGTCTTTCTATGTCTTCCTCACTCTTTCCATCCCTTGTGAACAAACTCCCCAAGTATACAAACTCCCGGACTTGTTCCACTTTTTCGCCGCCTATCATTACCGTACAGTCAGTCAATTCTTCCTCTCTCTCAAACACCATCACTTTTGTCTTAGATACATTCACTTTCATCCCTTATCTCATAAAATCATCATTCATAACAGACATCATTTCCTGCAACTCTTGCGCAGAAGACGCAAGTATAGCTTGGTCGTCAGCGTAGAGGAGGCACTTGATTTGAGTCCCATTCATCATCACTCCACAGTCCTTTCATACCTTTCTTCAGACAGCTGTCCAAAAACAGATTAAAGAGCCATGGTGACGCAACACATCCCTGTCTGACACCCCTAGATATGCCAAACCAATCAGTGTATGCGCCGTCTATCCTGACGCATGCACGGGAACCCTCATAGAGAGATTTCAGTGCATGAATCAGTCTGCTCTCCAATCCGTATTCGGATAACACCTTCCATAACTCATTCCTGTCGACTCGATCGTAGGCCTTCTCCAGGTCCACAAAGGCACAGTAAACCTTTTTGTGCTTAGCCAGGTGTTTTTCGGTTAAGCACCTCAAGGAGAAGACCTGATCCGTGCATCCCATTCCCTTCCTGAATCCCGCTTGCACATCCCAAATACTCTGATCAGTTTTTTGCATCACTCTTTCAATCAGTACCTTTGCATACAATTTGCTGACAATGCTGAGAAGACTGATCCCGCGGTAGTTTTTAGCATCCTGTCGTGACCCTTTCCCTTTGTACAGCGGCACGACCACGGCTTTACGCCAGTCTTCCGGTACTTTGCCACTGTTCCAACATTTATTAAAGATCAGGCACAGCCAGGACGCAACCAGCTCTTTCCCACCTCTCAACATTTCAACAGTAATTCTGTCATATCCTGCTGCTTTCCCTTTTTTCATACTTTTCATTGCACTCATTATCTCATCCATATATATCTCACTTTCATCCTCTTCTGTCTCTTGGATATCTTCCACGCTTTTATCCGAGGCTTTTAGCATAGAGCCATCCGCCAAATATTTCATCCATTCCTGTAGTACATCTTTCTCATTTGTCACTAGATCACCTTTTGTATCTCTTATCACATTCATTTTGGACTTATGTGATCCACTTCGAGACGTCTTTACTTGTTTCCAAAACAATTTTATATTGTCTCGGAAGTTGTCACAGAGTTTGAAGTCACACTTTTCTTTCAGATTTCTCTTTTTTTCGTCCACTTTTTCTTTCACTACTTTCTTAATCCTCTTATACTCCCTTGCAACTGCATTTACATCATCTTCTGTAACACTCGCATTTACCCTTTTACTGGCTTTAATAGCCAGCAGACCCTGTCATCCTTTTTTTATTTTCATTCACTATCTGTCTTACCTCACTATCCCACCAGTTTATTGGGGGAGCATTCTTCCTTTTACTAACTCCACATATTTCCTCCGCTGTTTCAGTCACACCACTTTTAAACTTTTCCCAAACTTCCTCAAGCTTGTCATCTTTCACTTCAGCCACATTTCCCAATCGTTCTTTCAATTTGCACAAATACATCTTTTGCACTTCCATTTCATCCAGGTTCTCAACTTTTACTCTAGTCAGCTCCGTTGTTGACACTGTGGGACGATGTCGCCAACTTTTGAACAGACCACTAACCCGAGATACTACAAGAAAGTGGTCCGTTCCAATGTTATTACCCCTAAAGACCCTGGTGTCTGCAACTCTGCCCTTCAATCTTTCATCCACTATCACAAAATCGATCATACTCCTCTCACTCCCTCTCTGCCAAGTGTACATAATTATGAATTTCCTTATGGTCGAACATGGTGTTCGTTACTACAAGGTTCTTCTCTAAACATACCTCAATCAAACTCCTGCCATTATCATTCACTTTTTTGTCTCCATATATTCCTAAAACATTCTCACATCCCTCTTTTCTCACACCCACCCATCCATTAAAATCTCCAAGCATAACTATCCGTTCATTATCTTTGCATTCATTCAAGATATCTTGCACACTTTTCCAAAACTCCTCCTTTGAAAACTTTGAAAACAAACACCTTAATCATAATTTACCGAGTCTAATTACTTCAGAAGGCTTTACAAGCACCGACAGCCATTTAAGACATCTAGAGGCAATTCTTAGTAATTAAATTAGAACATTAGACATGACCAAGCCGCCGCAATTTTAATAGATATATGATCTAGGACCATTTATCATTCTAGTTAAAATTGTTATCCATATCCACTGTATCAAGATCACCCTTGACACCCTCCATAACTTATACACTATCCCCCTTACTAATAATGATTGTATAGCAGATTTACACAGTGTTTTGTCGCTTTCTTTTCAATGTCAAACTCAAATAGTTTGACAGAGATGACAGTAACCATTGTGTAACTATACATCTGCTATACAACCTTTATTAGTAAGGGGTATAAGTATACAAACAATTTATACGAGTTAGCTGTAAACTTTGAAAATATTATAGAAGTTTCTTAATTTGCTGACATAAACAAAATAAAATTGACTAATAATGGCCCTAAACCATTTGGGTTCAGGTCTATTATTCATACCTATTTAGGTACTTGAAGAATAGATCTGAAAGCAGAGGCGCTTGATATTTTTTCATTGCATTATCATATTATATAACACCTTACGGCGGCGAGCGTGGATTCTCTACATAGTATTGTGGAATTATATAAATAAATAAGGTTGCATGTCACACTCGCTATATCATGCAGCAGCTTACGTCAACCGTGGATAATAAATTCAGAACGCCATAACAAAAGCATAAGACATAAGACACACAACACATTCATTTGGTAGCAAGTCAATAAACATTAATTAATGCATCGTCTAAACAGAACATGACGATTAATCCCTTTCGGCGCCAGGCGTCTACTTATCAAATAGCCAATTTCTCTGACTACTTCTCAATGAAACCTCTTCGCAGATAGCCAACCTAGCAATTATCCTTCTTCGCATACAGTCTAATGTCTATTACTTAGGGCGAAAAGGAAGTTCGAATCCCGAAGTTATGTACTTTTTACAGGGAACTTTAAACGTTGAAGAAATATCTAACTTTATAGAAATCAAATTCCTGTTTGTCAGTAATGCCAGTGTCACATATGTGGTCAAAAAATCATTATCACCATGGCCATTCCATTGATTGATTGACCCTGATCCTGAATAAAAATAGATGGATACAGTTTTTTGTCTTTAACTGCAAGAAGGTCTTATATGCGTGCCATGGAATGGAGATATTAATTTCTTCTCGTTTAATAAAGTTATCTGTATAATCTTAAATTTCAAGTTTTCAATGGCATTATGAACGCTTTCCTGGCATTCTTCTGTAATCAGATATCGATCTGACACAGTTGACGTAAAGGAATGCATTCCACAATCATTACTTATAATATTTTATGAAGAAATGCCTTATTTACAGTATCTGGCTCGTGATCAATAGGTTATTTTTAAGTTTTACGGGAATATCGTCCATATCCTTCTGTTTTTGGTCAAAGTGTCATACACAGTCAATGATGATGGATGAGTCTCCAATTTTGGACAAAATTATGACTTTTTGAACGTTGACAATAACCATCAAAGCGCAGGCTGGTACGAGTTGGGCAGGGCAGGGTTACCAGCCTTTTTAATACAAGCCAATACAAGGTCGCCTTCGCCTTTGATACTATAACTTTTTTTAATAAATTTGATAAGAATGGACGCAAATTATTTAGATTCCATCACATTGGTTCAATGAGGATTTGCGGGTGTTAACGACTGTAAATGCACGAGATCAACGGCTCAACGAGCCTTCCATTCCAATCCAAAGCACAGAGAAGCTTATAATTTTAGTCATGGGATGGGTTCCCATGAATTATAATGTCGTATCGTACCTACATAAAATATTTAACATAAAGCAAAAAGAAAACCTACTTAAATTGAGTATAGTTTATATAAAATATTCCGAACACACGCGCTACAAAAGACTAAAGACACACAATTTATACTTAAAAGTTTTACACAAAATAAAACCAGCTAGCAACCCTAAGGCTCGAGGATCGATGACATCACTAGACGGAACCACTCGGCAGCCCACACACCCGCCCACCGGCAGAGCCTTGCAATACCCTCGGATGCTGCCGCGAACTGTACGACTAGCGAGAGCGAAAGTCAACCACACTGCAATAGCTGGTGGTGAGGTGAGGAATTATGCAACAGTGCGGCTAAAAAGGCACCCCAAATCGCAATCGCTTGCCCAAAAGACTATTCTCGATAGCGAATCGTGAGATGTAGTTGGCGACTTATGCAACAGTGAAGATATAAACTAAGGTCCAATATATGATGCTAAAATAGTAAGAAATTATTCTTATGAACTTTATATAAACGGTGTTCTAGAAGAACTGCCATTTAGTATTTTCGTATCAAATCAAGGAGTGGCAATCATTCACAAATAGCGTAGGTTTGCGAATTACAAGGCAAATCATAATAGAGAACTTTAATTTGATAAATTCATAAATGTTTATAAGCTTTTATGAATTCGCGAGTACTAGAATTATTAGAATAAATCTAAACAGTTTTGTTCAAATAAGTGCGTTAACAAGACGAGACGCGGTGAATCAACGGCACTAAAGAGGCGACAGAGCCGAACAATGCGATAATTGATCCAGCAAACGACTTGTGCCAATTGGATATAACGATTTGTGCCGATGAACCCGAGTGAGGAATCGACGTCCGCGTGTCGCTAAGAATAGCGATTGGTGACAGTTCCCGCAGGGTTGGTCACACTATTGTGTCCGACGGCAAAAACTTTGCTCTTTTTCATCTATTTTACTAATTTTAATCACTGTATTAGCACAGAATATATAATAGTACTAACGTACAGAAGTCCGACCCCGCGAGGACCATCAAATAATAAGCTACTCTCGCTGCACGGCAATAAAGTACAATTTCAAACTGCACAACGCTGCGTGGATAAAATTATATGCACCTACGAAGAAGAAAGAGAGGCGTCTCCTTCTGTCGCATAGCTCTGTCTCAACCGACACATTTCGGGGTTGCTACTCGCTAGTTACTGATATCATAGAAAACATTCGTTATGCCCATGAATAAACAATGAAATTACTATAATAGGTACCTACTTATAAAATAAAATAAATCTACTCAATAGGTGAGCTGAGCATATTTAAAGAGCATAAATAATAAGTATTTCTAAATAGTTAGAGAAGCTCGATGGCGCAGTGGTATAGCGCCTGGCCCAACGATTGCGGAGGTTAAGCAACTTTTGCAAGGGTCAGTTATGGGATGGGTGAAAAAAAATAGTATTTTTTAGCTTTTTTCTTTACTGGTGCCATATTTCGAACTTCGATACAACTAAGTATGTAAATATGTATACAAAAAATACAATAAACTTTGGTAGGTAGGTAGGTACGTTAGTAATTAAGTATCAAAAACGAAGTGCATGCAGTTTCGCATTCGGCGCTTGACTGACTCGTTTCGTTCGTGACGTTCACGCGCTGCGCTCTCGTCGCTTGCACACGCCGCGCGTTTCGGTCGGCGCGGTGATATCCCTCGACAATGGCCCTCTTGGAGTGGGCCGCGAGCAGTAGGCTAATATAAAAGTTTAAGCGCGGAGTTATACCCCCCTGGTATTAGTTATTAGTGTTACGAGTATTACTGTAAAATGCATTATCGAATTCCCCTTCATTAATCATATTTTGTATCATGAAAGTTAATTTCTATTTCATAATGCTCTGCTCCTGTATTATTAGAAGACAAATAATTATGCCTGCCTTGTTAATTAATGAAGTTGGAACTACTCTCGTTGGAATTTTTACAGTCGCCGAAACTAAAAGAACGTACAGAAAATTTGCAATCTTTGGTCGATATAAATACTAGCGAGTATAAGCCCTGTAATATCTCATCGTTACAGAATAGTAGATAGGGGTGACAAAAATACTTATTCTGACAAAGTAAGCAAAACACGCTAAGTTACGCAACAGAAAAAATATTTAATTCGAAGTAAAAGTATTCATTTGTGAAGAACGCCCGCCGCTGTGTATTCAATGCTTTAATTAAGATGCACGAAGGGTTAAAATCGAATACGAAGTTCAATAACAACATAAAAAAATAAAGCTAGAAAAAGTAAACAAAAGTGACCTCACCGAGAAGTCGCGGCCACATCACGACCACATATTGGATTATTCTAAGAAATATTTAGTACCATGTTTCTTGACCGGTAATGTGCCACTGTCCAACTTGAGAACCTGACGCAAGGTTAATTGCTCGTCTTTGCGAGTGTGGGCGGAGAGGTCTTGCTATCAATCTGCTTCGCGGAACTAAAGATGTAGGTAATAACAATCATGGTAACAGACTTGACACCAACCATTACTTACTACAATATCCAGCTCTGTTTATGGTGTATTTTCTTACAGTACATGTTTCGTATGTAATGAAGTGAATGGAAAAACAGCTAGAAGTGAGATAATGACTTACGTTACGACTGATCATGGAAACACTGACTAAGATAGTTCATAGTATAGTAATTCACTGTATAGTTACAGTGAGCATGAACATCTCTAATGCGCTATGAGCCTTTGGATTAGAACATTATTGAATGTAACACCTTCAAATATTCATATTATATTAGAAGCAGACTATGCTAAAGCTATATAACTTACTATAAGTCCGATATTTAGGTTACTTACATTACACTAAAAGTAATATGTCAACTTTTTACCAGTTACATAGCTCCATTAACCTAATCATTTATAAAAATACTACCTTTCATTACAAAGAAATATCTATGCCGCGACGAAGTTTTCTATAAATCCAATAATTATAATAAACATTAATAAAATCTGAAAAGAGAACGGAATTGACATGACCACGATGCTCCAGTTTATTTACCTTTCAATACAGATACCAACGCGATAATACCTGAAGTAGATTGCTCGACCTGATTTTTCGTTATCGATTACCAATTTGGTAAAAGCGTGAGGTAACTTTCATATTTTGAACCTTTTTTCTACGGGTACGAATGTTGTACCTATTAGATACTCCTACGACGCAAAGTTCTAACAGACAATTTTCCGGACAGAAACATAATGTTTCTTCCTCCAAATGGTTCCAATTCCTTGCGAGCACATGATTTCGACAATACAATACCATTGGGTTATTAAGATCTTGGCCTGGTATTACATAAACTATTGCTGCTCAATACGGCATCTTTAATCATTCATAACATCAATAGTAGTCGACTCCTACAACAATAACCGACAACCGATGACATCAGAGACGAGAAATCGAAAGTAGCTTTTTGTCCGTTTTGGTCTTAATTGCTGCCCCGACCATTCTTCACTTCAAAGAGATTATTTCAGAGGCATTAGCCGCCGTCGTTGCGTTATACACATTGGTTGGTTTGGTTCACCCGTCCTTGCGGAATATTTTTCCAATACGTTGAGAGTCGTTTTTGATGTGTCTAAAATTGTTTGGGCACAGCGTTTTTTACTTATAGCAAATAGAATATTAAACATGCATTATGTTTTGGATCTAAACAATATCAAGCCTATATAAACTGTCGAATAGCTGACGTGAAACGTGAAAGGATCTATCGCGCCATGAATGTTGCAGAGATACTTGTACAATTCTGCTACGCTTGATTCTTCTTCAACTTTCGTAGCGTCACTTCAAATCCTCTAATGAGCGTATGCTAGCGATTTAATATTCGGCTCGGCTGCCGACTGGCCTCAGGACATTCGCCCACGTGGCGTGACGCAACCACGTAAGGTTAGTTCGTTCTAAACTAGTTTGCGCATTGCTATTTGTTGTTGAATCAACTGCACGCCGAGAGCGATCATTCTTTATTACAGTCGGGTCAATGTAATACTTTGAGTGTATAGCCAGCAACACGTCAAATTGAACACTTTGTTGATGTAGCATTCGCCATTCACGTTACACTTTCAGCGTCGTTCACTATACAGTTAATGTTAGACGCAGTGAAAGTAGCTGTCGAAAACAATACGTTTGATATAAAACATCAAGATATAAATATTTGTTATCTTGCGGTCTTCATGCTGTCATTATTTGAATATTATTTAGGATGGCATTGTTTGTCTGTAATAAAAAAAAATCGTAAACGCGAAAAGAACCAAATCGAACGAGGGCAAACTCCGACCTTGGGACTTGGGTGGTTTATATTCAGCTGCGAAGTCGTTTAGTTTCCCAACTCATGCCTGCAATATAGTTCCAACTTTAAAGTGGTTCCACGATGTTTCCAAGCGGTTTGAACTACACACAAGTTGTGACTTTTGTTAGTTTCCTTTTTCTCACAATTGAAACACAAATCACAATACTGTGGAAACTAATTTCCTAATATTGTGTTGTTGATTGTAAGGAAAGGGGCTCCTAAATACTCAGAATGACTTCAAAAAGGATTGGTGTAGCCTAGTAGACACATTTATTTCAACGAAATCCCCTCGTAACCTAGTTCCATAAACTTATGAACGTATCCAGTGTGGAAGTTAAGTGATGGATAGGCTCGGATTTGCTCGCGTATACAGTTACCGGCGCGGCCGGCGTGGCGACTCGGCCGGTGATGTCGGTCGAGTCGAGTCGGCGAGGCGAGGGAACCCGCGATGACTCACGCCTGCCGCTGCCACGTTCATGCCATGCGCCAGCGTCATCGTCGTCGACCCCTCTCTGTTTGCGAACACTTATTAGCTTTATGACTTTTATGCACCATATTTTGATGCAATGCAATATGCTGAATTATCAAACCAAATGTCATATTTTTGAATGGGTAATATTCATTTTTTGGATATAATCACGACGTTCACTACTATTATTTATTCTGTGCTATTGCTTCGAGTTGAATCAAACCTTATCGATCGAAGGCAATGACACCAAATTAGATTCATATTTGGATACTTTCAGGTAGGCCGTGTAAATAAAAAACGAAAGTGTCAAAGGTCAACAGGTCAGCGGAAAATAAATTCTGCTAGTTTATTTTTAGCTTTATCTTGATATTTATTTTGGTCCTTTTATAGGCAAGCAGGGTCAGCTTGTGCGAAGCAGCGATGGTGCGGCCAGTCCGAGGGCCCCTCCAGTAGATCGAGCGGTGATCGATGACGCAACCTTGGCTGTTGGTCCGTGCCGTGGGCGACAACCGCCGACTGCGGCCGGCACCCGGAAGCGGCTCGCACGAACGCACAGCTACACTGGCCCATTTATGAATATTGTTGTTTATAGACCCAATACAACTGACAAAATAGGATTTAATTTACTTGTTGGCCAGTTAACAGATCTGTTTTTACTTTCTGTGATGGGGTTAAGATGTTATGTTTTACACAAACGGCATCGAGGGTTCTTTTGGGCTTATTTATACCTTTGAAGCGGGCTTATACCTTTGAAGCTTTTCTGATCCCATTCTCCTTTTTCTTTTGCCAAATAACTTTCACACTTCAAAACGTTAAAACTTTTGTCCAAAAAAGTTGTCTATTGATCTTCGAATTTTCGCAAAGTTTATTTCCATTTGGTATATCTCAAAGATACGCAGCCCTTCACGTCTCCTCGAACTAGAGCAGCGAGCCCAATAACCTTGCGTTTTTATTGGCGACCGTTTCTGATACAGCTCTATTGACAGCTTCCGTTGTGAAGAGCATAAATCAACCCGTCATTTGAACATTCACCATACACTACGGTGTTCATGTCATGCTATGGTGTTCAATACAAACAAAAACATCTGCGAGTGTTGAAAGCACGTTACATTATACAGCAATGAAAATACTAATTAAATCATTTTTATAATATCAAGGTCCCAGGTGATAAGAGGGCTTTTGGTCACTTCAACCATCTCAAGAAACAAGAATATATCTCCGTTTTAGACCCGAACGTAGAAATCCATCAGTTCCTTCCGATCCATGATGGCTCCGACGTCCGTCGATCTATATTTTCATCCATTAAAATTAGAATTTGACATTCAAACCTGTTTCAGAGTCAATAAAAATGTCAAATCTGCTATGGTTAAGTGTCCCTGTATTGTATCTTGTATGGCAGCGTTTGCAGGTGACGTAGTAAAAATTAATGAAGTATTTTATAATTTGAGTGCGCGGTCCGACCATCGCGTGCGCCGTCTTAAGCCGCGCCGTATATGGGCTGGCTGTTCTGTATACGCAGCGCAAGGCCGGGCGCCTTCCTCTTATTCCAGCAAACCCATACTACTTCATCAGATTCAGATTGCTTCTCTGAAGGTATCTATCCAATGTGTAACTAGATCAAAACAAAAAGTTCAGCCTTTGTCTAAACACTAGTTTTCATTTTATTCATAACAATTTTACCTACCCAGTCACAGACAATGTTATTTGCAAATCTTTCTAATAATCATATAGGTACATGGTTTATTTAAAAATAGTAAGAGAAAGGGATAGTTCGCATCGCACACAGCACAAGTCATCTCGGAAGTAGGAAAATGTGGTATCAATGCATTCAGTACGGTGGTGTCCTGTGGCCCTACCATGAGTTGATGCAAACTGTTTACGTTACCGTAAACTATCGGATATACTGCTCACAGTCAGTGTGAGTTAAAGAGACAAAACGATAGTTTACGGTAACGTAAACAGTTTGTATCAACTTATGGTAGGGTCACAGGACAGAAATATATAAGATGACATGCATGCAAATGGTGGGGGTAAAAACTGTGAAGTCATAAAA
Organism: Agriphila straminella; assembly: GCA_950108535.1. Classification (NCBI taxonomy): domain Eukaryota; kingdom Metazoa; phylum Arthropoda; class Insecta; order Lepidoptera; family Crambidae; genus Agriphila; species Agriphila straminella. The sequence continues at coordinate 1,450,493 of OX467306.1, read as the reverse complement.
AAGCGGTACAAAGACTTTTTTTTTCATTTAAATATGCCATGTGGTATATCAATTATCAAATGAACTAGCTTTATTGGACTCGATTACAAATTTACGATTATATTTACGCTTACAAATAATAACAATTATAAATTTATAAGATGCTATAACATTTTCACTGCATATATTTGTGTTCAGGACACCATACTGAATACATTGATACCAACTTTGCCTATTTCTGAGATGACTTGTACGGAAATAAATTTCTATGCTTCTTTTGGTAATTTAGTCGACCTACAAAATACATATTTTTTAGTTCATAGAATTCAGTCATGTCATTTTGCTAGATAACTACTTTCAGAGTAGAGTCAGACATGATAGGAAATCTATTATTAAATAGTAACTCTGCATTTTATGGGTTAATATAATAACAATACAGTTAAATTATATATAATTTATTTGCGGCGGTTTTGTAGTGAAAAATAGAGTCGATCTCAATTAGCCAGGAAATTTTAAGTAGATTGCAGACCTAGACAAGCTGGCCACCCCTGCTATAGGGCAATCATCCTACTGAGAATTCTTCACGGAGCACTAGTATGGTGACATAAGGCACAACTAGAATACAACAGAAAAGAACTCACAAAGACTAGCTAGCATCATGGTATCAGGAGCCATGAGAACAACTCCCACAGCCGCCTTAGAAACCATGGTTCAAGCTGAAAAGCACTAGCCTTCGGATAGGAAGGCACAATGATAAAGGTCACGCAGAAATAGGGCAGAAAGAAGTATGAAGAAAACCTTTCTATGATACTGGTTAATAATGACCTAATAAAAAAGGAAAGGATATTCAACAAAAAGTACAGAATAAGCATCAGATCCAGAGATGACTGGATTATCTAGTCACTAGATTATATCAAAAGTGAAAGTGAAATAAGCTTTTTCAAATAAACTTAATTATTAAGTACTTTTGAATAGTCTATATTTTCCTACTACCCGTTCCAGACTTTTATAGCCGACAAAAAGAATGGGCGCAAGACACTTATCAGCTGTAACAGCCATGTAACTATATTTACAAACTTAAATATATCGTTACCAGATAATTACAACAGGGTGACAGGATTATTGGCAACAACATAGACTTATTATATTACTTCAACAAAGTTCTTATATTAGCAAGTAATGTGTTACATCATTTCCATGCATTTTGATCTTTAAGATAATCGTCAACTTTATAATAACCTTTACCCATGAGCACCAAATGCCATAAATCCAACTAAACTAACCTAGTCCTTTCAATATATTAGCAATAATGAGCACTTTGTGGTCAATTTAGGTTTGCCTCTTGGAAAAATACAAAAAAAAATACAATCCATAACTTCAACAAAGCATAAACCATAATAATAAAATATCTTGACAATCAATCTAGATAAGTCTACTAACGGCCGCCCGCGACTTCGTCTGTATGGACAGTTATTTCGTGCTACAAGGTGTATGCAAATTTTCTTTGGTTGAGTAGTCAAAATGTGAAGGCGTAACAAACAAACAAACAAACTGACTTTTACACTTATAATATTATGGTAGGGATAGGTACATAGAGAAAGAAATGTCAATAAATGAAAACATGGCAGATTTTAAGAGCTTGGAACACAACTTCAGCATGACCACTGAAACACAATATATTTATAAATTGCATGATATTATAAAGCATATTCACTTCTCAAGTTTACGCGCTCACTAGACATTAATTTAAATAAAAACCAAACCAAAAAACATAAACCAATAAAAAAAATGTTAAAATTTTAATTTCTGAATGTCGGGAAAATAAAAAATCAAACCAAATACCAACTAATAACCAAAGTACTTTCAAAAAAACTGCGCTAGTATCCATTAAGTGTTTTATTTCATATTATATAGCATTTTATCGACACATAATTGTCAAAGTTCATTGTCTTTGGCAGTTCATAGTAATAAATTGCTGTATACATCATGTGTTTCGGTGGTCGTGCTAAGGGGGCAGGATCTAAACAGATAATGACACTATGAAAATGTGGTGTGCAAGCCCAAGCCTATGGAGGTAGCTAGGTGGTGGAACAGAAATTCCTTAAAAATTCTAGCACTCCCAAAATCAAATATGAGGTGAAAAAACTCAGCACATACCTTCATTATTCTTTTCTTTACACAAATTAAAAGTTTTACCAAAAAACATAAGAAATGTCACAAATGAAAAACTTAAGCAATCAAAGTGAGGTTACGTTATTATTGATATAAATGATAATAATAATCATAACTTTCTGATGTTCTAACTTAATTACACCGTTTACACTTGATAGTGTTCTAAAGTGTGATGATGTTCAATTCCCACAAATTAGATTAAAGTCGATAATGGCAATGAAGTTCTTGTTGGACAACATTGCACCAGTAACGTTTCCCAGTGATGAGTACAAAATCAATCTTACCTACTTCTTACCCTATAGGGGGCAATGTTTCTCAGGCTTGTAGTCTCATGAATAGTGGTAATAAATAGAAGAAATACGAGATTTAACTTTTTTGAGGTTGTATGGCTTAACTCTTTCGTTCTAACGTTTCTTTCGTGCTAGAACATTTGTTATTGGTAATTATGAACAGGTAAAAAGCAGTTTTCAAACATACTCAATTTCAACTAAAAAGTCAGGTTGATTCATGCCATCACATCAACGTGAATCATTTTACAAGAACCAAAATAGGTGTCAATGTGTGACTAAATTTACCCCGCACAATATACTTTGTTTCCTCTATAATATGAAGCGGAATCAAAAGCTAGATTGTGGAAGAATTCCAGCTCGAACGTACTCACCATCTGTTCTTTTTATGTTGATGTTGATTCCGGACTGGATCTTGACGCTACCGTCATCCATTTTCGCACAAATTTATGCACCACATACACTAATGAACATTATTTCGCGGACAACGCTTGTTCAATAAAAGTCTAACACATAAGGAAATTACACATGAAAACCGGTGAAAATTACAAAATAAATTTCTACACCCAGATTGACAGTTACTCCGAGCTAGCTACACACTTCAGACTGGAACGTTTGAAATTTGTTTCACTACAACAGTCAAATCAATCACTATTTCAGTTTAACTTTCATACGTAATTGATTTGATCACAGTAATAATTTCCAAAACTAAAATCTTAATATTTATCGTATGTTTCAAATTGGTTCGGTTACAAATCTGGAATTACAAAACTATCAGGAACACTGCGTCTCCAAAAAAAATATGTTTAGAGTTGCCTTGCTGAAATTATGAACGAACATAAAAAGCGTTTAGTTGCCACAATTAAAAACTTAATTCGTTCAAAATGGGACAGAATATATATACTAAGCAATGGTATGCATATACGTCATACATTTACCAACTAGTACTAGGTACATACCGTAATTAATTTTGTTATTGTTTTCTTGTAAAAAACAAAAGATCCGTTTCAGCTTAGTGTGAAGTACCCTACCCCACAAATATCACAAAAGATTTACATAGATTGAACTCGACTTATATTAAATCACAACACTAGTGCACCATAGAGTGACTGATGTATAGAATTTAAAAAAGAAGAGTGACAAGTGACAGCTAGTAATTGGGTGTATTCCAGCAAGCTAACCGCTGTGTCATCGATCGCCATTGAGTGGATTTTTAACCATTGAAAGCACTGGGGCCTTACTATGCTCGTAAAGCAGGGGGCTTACCATCAGCAAATAAGAAACCGTTCAGTTCAATAGCAGGCCTTAAACAGGACTGCTTATGGCCTGCTTTCATACTAACCGTTGAGGTCATGAAAAAGTAAAGCAGTTCAATATAAGCCCTGCTATAAGAGCTCATAGTAAGGCCCCAGGACTTATATTGCACTGCAATACTTTTTCATACAATGACCTCGATTTTAGCTCGAGTTTAGTTTAGTGTTTAAGGCCTGGGGCCTTAATATTCATGAGCTCTTATAGCAGAGCTTATATTGAACTGCCTTACTTTTTCATAATATGACCTCAACCGTTATTATGAAAGCAGGCCTTAAGCAGTCTGTTTAAGGCCCGCTTTTAAACTGAACGGTTTCTTATTTGCTGTTGATAAGCCCCTGCTTTTGAACTGGGGCCTTTTTATGATCTCTTATAGCAGGGCTTATATTGAACTGCCTTACTTTTTCGTACTATGACCTCAACGGTTAGTATGAGAGCAGGCCATAAAAATGGTTTCTTAATTTCTGATGGTAAGCCCCCTGAGCAAGTAAGTTTTTTGCTAGAGAAGAAAAAATGCCAAAAAATATGCTAATTTTTAAAAAAGTGCTACCTAACATAAAATGCTAAGTTGGCAACACTGAAGTATTGTCTTGTCTACACAAGCCACGCAATCGCTGTGGATGGCGTGCGTAGGGATGTTGCAGGAACAAAGTTTTGTGTATGTGTTTTTGTTGAATGTTTTTGAAAAAAATTGCTGTCGACCCGGCTTTAGCATAAAAGGTCGGGGGGCTTACCATCAACAAATAAGAAACCATTCAGTTCAAAAGCAGGCCGTAAAAAAGACTGCTTAAGGCCTGCTTTCATACTTACCGTTGAGATCATGGTACGAAAAAGTAAGGCCGTTCAATATAAGTCCTGCTATAAGAGCTCATAGTAAGGCCCCTGGGGGCTTACTATCAGCAAATAAGAAACCGTTCAGGTCAAAAGCAGGCCTTAAACAGGACTGTTTAAGGCCTGCTTTCATACTAACTGTTGAGGTCATAGTACGAAAAAGTAATGCCGTTCAATATAAGTCCTGCTATAAGAGCTCATAGTAAGGCCCCTGGTCTCCTTTACTCTGTGGTGATCGATGACTTTGCGTTTGATCTGCTGGAATGCACCGTCAATTCAGTTGACAGTGACAGAATGTCATGTCAGTCAGTCAGTATAGTATCTGTGATGTCAGTCAGACAGAAAGGTTAATTTTAAGTTTCGGCACGGCAATCGACGGCATAGAATTTTACATTAACTTGCCAAGCATTTGTAGTAAATATTTTGTATATTTCATAATTATATTCTATACATTTGTGTATAGAAATGATAAGCGAATATAAAATATCACACAAAGCCAAGAAACGTATCAAGGACGTCAAGAGAAAAGCTCGTCCAGGTAAGCGTGATAATAAGGCCACTCACTGAGTCCGAATATTGACTTATTTCTCTATTTCTAATTTATATAAAATATACAGTCCTAAAGTGATATTGTTATCAAATATCTAAATTCAAGGGTTACGACCTCGCCAAAACACTTCACTTGAGGATGTTCTAGATTCTAGAACAAAATCACCGATAGGAACGTGGTTTGCATTTTTTTGCGAAATTATTTCACACTAAATATACCTTTGTATTGGAATAGATAAAAGTAATCCATGAAATTATAAAATGTGTATAATACTGTAGGTAGAGTAACACCTTTTTGCTTCTATCAAACAATTTTACTGGTACCTACAATGATATATTGGGTACCTACATTCTCAATCACAGCTAATCAGTATCAAGACTTATTTTGTATAAAACCTTAAAGCTACATCATGCTAGTAGGTTGCCAACGCCCGGAAAACGAGACAATAGATAACTATTGTTGTCCGGACGCCGGCGACCGCTCGGGCGATGATGAATTCAATTATCCTGATTCTTATACAAAATATATATTTGTAACTGTGGTAAAGTGTTTCATAACATAACCATCCCCAAAGTCCTATGCAAACTTAACTGAGTTAGGTACAGTGAGGCAGTAATTGCATCTATTATTTAATAATAATTTAAATCACAATATTCTAATCAAGAATAAAAAATATATTAGCTTTTTTATTATTACAGAATTAGCCAATAAGATACAGTGGACAATACTAAAGTACGCTGAAAACTTTGAAGACTTTTTGAAATGTAATGATAATGTGGAAAGAGTGGATAGTAGCAAAGTGTCCCCGGAGGAGTTTATAGAAAAATATGAAAGCAAATTTAGACCAGTGGTCATCACTAATGTACAGACTCATTGGAAAGCTAACCACAAATGGAGCTTAGATAGATTAGCCAAAAAATTTCGAAACCAAAAATTTAAATGTGGTGAAGACAATGAGGGTTATAGTGTAAAGATGAAAATGAAGTATTATGTGACTTATATGAGGACAACGACTGATGACAGTCCACTTTATATTTTTGATAGCAGTTTTGGCGAGCATCCTAGAAGAAAGAAACTTCTGGAAGATTACGAAGTTCCTAAGTATTTTAGGGATGATTTGTTTAAGTACTGTGGTAATGAAAGAAGGCCTCCATATCGTTGGTTTGTAATGGGGCCGCAACGTTCGGGGACTGGAATCCACATAGACCCTTTGGGCACTGGTGCCTGGAACGCCTTAGTGTTTGGTCACAAAAGATGGTGCTTATTCCCAACTCAAACTCCTAAGGAATTGATCAAAGTCACTGGGTTGATAGGGGGGAAACAGAGAGATGAAGCCATTACTTGGTTCAAGCTTATTTATCCTAAAACGCAACTAGAAACATGGCCAGAGGAATACAAACCGGTAAATAATTTGATGTTTTAATTTACATTTTGTACTTCTGATAATAGGTTCTACTATAATAAGCCTTTTTTTATTTTTTTAATGAAATTGTATAGTCTTATTTACTAAAACAACCTTTTTGTACTGAATGAAAAGTTGTTATCCATGATTTAATTACAAAATCAGACAAGATAGTACCTAGTATTAATTGGTGAGCAATCTTTAGCGCGCTCCACATTCGCGCCGTGAACACCCGTGAAAGCCGTGAACCGCGAGTGTGGATGGTTTTCGCGCCCGTTCACGCCTCGTTCCCCGTTCCGTGTCGGGCATCCACACTCGCGCGCGAAAACAGTGCCGTGCCGTGAGGTTTTTATTTATTTATTTGCGGAGTATGGTGCGTCAACATGAGTCACTTGGACGAATGAACAGAAACTTGTGTTGATTGAGTGTTATCATGCTGATTCCATTTTATGGGAGGCTAAACACAAAGATAGCAGTGCATAATTCGGCGTCCATTCTCGACGAGCGCGCGAACTAAACTAAGAACGATAGCGAGTGTGGTGGGTGATGCTTTTCACGCCGACTTCACGGCAAAATTACGGCGTGAATTCACGCCGTGAATCACGCTGGAGTCTGGAGCTCGCATTTCATGTTGAGCTGACAACCCGAAGCTATGAAAAGCAGAAAGATATTCTGTCTCTGTAATGCAGAGACTGACAAAGCGTGAACGGGCGCGAACCCCGCGAACGGGTGCGCAAAACACTCGCGGTTCACGGCTTTCACGGGTGTTCACGTCACGAATGTGGAGCGCGCTAATATATTTCCAGAGTGACGAATGAGTAGGTGCCTCACTGGAGGACATACTCTACACGAGAAATCGCCATAGCTAACACATTTGCTTATAGCATTAGAAAGCTGATTAACATATGCAAATAAACTTTTAGGTATCACAAAAAAATCCTTGAGGAACTGCCTTGTTATTAATTTTTTTTTTCTGTTCAGGTGGAAATACTCCAAAAGCCCGGTGAGACTGTTTTCGTTCCGGGAGGCTGGTGGCATGTGGTACTCAACCTTGACGAAACTGTGGCGGTAACTCAGAACTTTTGCAGCCGCACTAACTTCCCTATAGTTTGGCACAAAACAGTCCGCGGCCGACCCAAACTCTCCAAAAAGTGGATTAAGGTTTTAGAAGCCAAAGAACCGGATCTATATAAAATTGCTAGCAGTACGGATATAAACCAAAGCACGGGCGTAGCCTCTGACAGCTCATCAAACAGCAGCTCGTCCAGCAGTGACAGTGAGAGCAGTTCTTCTGACAGCGCTACTGAAGAAGACAGTGGCCAAGAAAGCATCTCGGCTCATAAGAAAAAGAAACGAAGAAAAATAAATACAGAATAAAAGGTTTAATTTATCATATTACTAGGCAACGTGACTCCAAAACTTGGAATAATAAGTAAGAATATATCCTAATAGTGTCTTAGTGAATGCAGTTGTTGTATGTAAGCCTGCCCATTTTGTATTATTATTATTAGACATAAATAATAGATCATATAATTTTTATTCATTATCCTTACAATAGCATAACGTGAATAAAAATCTTTCTTTTGTTACAGAAAATAATTCTTTATGAATAAAGTATTACTATTTTCTAATAACTTTTTTTCAACCTGCGCAGTACCATACCCCGGACACTCCATACAACCCCGAACCCGATGTGTTATAAACAGATGACGTCATACATTATGTACGTCGACTTTTTGTACAATGTAGCAGGCGCGCGCAACTGTGTCTGTAATGGGCTGTTTACATGGGTCAAGCGATTAAGTAGTAACTAAATGGGCAACTTAATTTTAAGATAAAATTTAGTGAATAGTCGTTCATACGGCTTAAGGCGGCGAGACGACGTCTGCACGCATGGTAAATACTGTGATCCATCGCCATAGAGTAAATTTTAACTATGGAAAATAATTTGTATGGAAATGGAATGTTCAATATTTTACTTTCCATGGTTAAAATGTACTCTATGGCGCTGGATCACAGTATTTTTACCATGCGTGTTGTAGCCGTCTCGTCGCCTATGTAGTAAGTAGCCAGTGTGTGTGCCCAGTTTTGCCTTTTATGAAAGGGCTCCTCGACAACAGTAGATAGTTAATTGGAGGTAAAAAAAAAATCCAAGGGGGCAGCTGCCCCTCCCTGCCACCAGGGGCCCTACCGCCTAACTCAAAGCTGCAAAGGCGAATGCGAAAATAAAACGTAAGTAAAATAAAGTTTTAGTTAAAATGTTATTTTGCATCTTTTATGATTATTTTATTATTATGATATTTTTCATTTCTATTTTATTTTCAGGGTAACCAGCAGTACCTTCGAAACTCAAGAATAGCGATCACTCGTCGAATTATACATATAATTTATTGAAATTAATTTATTTTAGATTTTTTATTTTATTTTTCTGTATTCATTCATAGAGATCATAAATAAAGCATATTTGAGTCTATTAATTTCAAAAACAGCAATGTCCATGAAAAAGTAAAAATGAGTTTGCCATGCTAAAAAAATCTCCAGAATAAATAAATCATTTTTATTTTAGTCGTATGAAGCTAATTCCGCTTTGTCCAATAGAAATCAGCTGTGAAACTTTTTAGTTTGCTACAGAAACAGCATTGTCCGTTTCTGTTTGTATCAAAAAAGCAAAGTCCATCGCGACCAATCACGTCGCGTATGGCGGAATGTTGTGTACTGGCGTGAGTTTGCTCTCGGTTTATTTAAGTTTTCTAATACATAAAATTGTTATTTCGTCTTAATATTAATAAAATATATAATATGGAGTGTTACCCTGAAGTAGTAGACAATAAACATGCACGGAAACGACGAGTGAATGCTGCAAATTGGAAAAAAATACGTGCTCAAGAACAACGGTGAGTATACTGCGATGATTATGTCTTGATACTGTTTGTTTACCTATTCACTTTTTAGGAGAAATTTACTTACGCGAATTACTGTAGCCTTTTCGATCTACTCAAATTGTTATATTTTCGGATCATTGGAACATGTAATGAAACTATATATTTTCATTTAAACTAATAAAGTTCCCATACTTATAACGAGGTTAGTTTTATTTGACTCTAGATTTTGTTTATACCCCTTCAGCTGATTTGTCGTGTTTGAGTAACAAACATACAAACTTTTGCAATAACATTAGTAGGATAACATTATTTCAAGATGAAAGTATCAATATCGTTCAATCATACTAGGCTAGTATAGGTATGTTTCAAAGCCAACGAAGTCCTAGTTGTTTTTGCATCAAAAAGCGCAAAGTCCTGTCGATTGTTACAAAGTCAGCAATGTCCATAGTGTTTTTATGATTATTGTTCTAGTTTGTAAACATTTATCATGATTATGTTTAATAATTGATTAACTATATTAGTTTAAATCACGGTGCTATTAGTTCCAACATTACTACACGCGCCCATAATGCGTTCTACGAAAAATTATAATTACACGTCATTTCTTATAACGGACATAGCGGATTTTGAAACTAATAGACTCATTTATGTAAAGAAAAAAATATCAATTTTGAGATTTTTTTGCTCTGCGAATTCATGGATATACCGGCACCATGTAGTGTATTTTCAATAACATTGAAACTATACAAGATATTGATATGCAGTTTTTTTATTAAACTTGCAACTAAATGGATAATAATATAAATAAATAAAAGAGTACCATATTCATACATTTTTTTTATAAAATTGAATAAACACTGAAAATTTTTTTTTTTTTCAATAATGAAGGTTTTTTTGGTATTTATAATTATTTTCTTCTATTTTTATTTTTTTAGTAGTAAAGCAACTAATTGTCTGTCGATAGACACCTTAATTATCAAAATCGGATCATCCGTTCAGGTTTTAGAATTTTTTTTAAACAAGTGGCGCCATCTCTGTTCCTAAGGGGTGAATCTCGTTTATCCTCGGATGAAATCGCTTAGTTTGGCCCTCACTATCACTGTGCAAAGCGGCTGGCTTCCATCACAAAATGCAGCTTTAGGCCAAAAAGTGACCATAATACCTATGACAATACCACGGGTCGCCAATTAGTTTCGTTCGGGGTCCGTTTTTTAAGAAAATTAAATGACCATGGCGGTCCGCACAACATTTTATAGAAAAAATATTACAGAAATGTAATTATTAGGTAGGTGTAGGTACAGTCAGCAGCACATTGCCTGCCTAGCATGACCGATTTATGTCGCGTGATATCAGGGACAGGGACCGGATACCGACATATTCTGAATATCGATATTTTAACGAAAATATCGATAACTGAGATAAATACCGATATTTGTATCGGTAATATAAAGTACCGGTATTTTGTATCGATAATTTTATCGATACCCAGTACTGATATGCTAGGCTGCGAAGCGACGTTGCATGTTTGCGCGCTGCGGGGCGGGCGGGTACGATACGGCAACAGCGCTCAAGCAGCTAGCATGCAACTAATTAATTCATTTGTTGTTTGATTATTCACGCGACTACTTTCGTTCGTTATTTTTCAACATTTTTATAATTATGGGACGGCAAAAACATAACAATGTTTACAGACATTTTGACATAAAGAAAAGATCTTTAAAATCAAAGTGCCTTTTGTGCAAAAAAGATTTAAATAACCTATAACCTACCTATACCTACTAACCTTAGTAGTATTTAAATAACCTATACCTACTAACCTATTCAAATACGCAGCAGCCAAGATATGGAATGACCTTCCTCCACCACTTCGTAAGTTGAGTAGTGTGGTAGTGTTTCGTAAACGACTTAAAGAACTAATTCTTTCACAACAAAAAGACGGCTGCAGTACATTTCTATGATTTTAATAAAAAGTATATCTATGTATTTTTTAATTCAAAATATCTTAAATCCATCATTATTATTCTCTAGGTAGGTACCTATCTATCTACATTACACATCTTTTATCTATCAACACTCGCACAATCACCGTTGCAAGTTTTTTATGCACGCAAAAGTATCTATGTATAAAACCACCGTTCTTGTTATCCCTTCTCGTGTACTTCTCTTTTTCAGGACCAGCTGAAAATCAGCGTCGTGACCCTGAGTGGTCATGATATTGTTAGCTGAGCTGGTTGCCTTTTTGGTTACTATTACATAATTATTTATACCTAATTAATTTAGAATGCGTTTAAATATTCCATAGTGAATGTTTTTGTAAACCATTTTGTAAACCATTTTGCTTGTTATTTGTAAGTAACCAAATAAAGTTTTTTATTCTTATTCTTATTCTTATTCTATAATTTCGTCGAACCGGTTCAAAAAATTATTACCGGTTTCCAAGCCCTGATCCGAAGTGCGAAAACTAAAAAAACTAAAGGAAATAAAAAAAAATTAAAGCGCAAAAGGCATTTTATCGGTATTTCAGTATCGGTATCAATACTGATAATTTTCTAAAAAGTATCGATATTCGTGTACTGAAATAAAATAGTGATATCAGTATCGATAAATCGATATCAAAATATCAGCTCCGATATCGATATTTGGATATCGATACTAAAAAAATATCGGTATTCCGGTCCCTGCGTGATATAGCATTTTATCGACACTGAACTGTCAAATTCCTTTGTCTTTTTGATAGTTAAACGTGATAAAACGCTATATCACGCGATATAAATCGGTCATGCTAGGCAGGCAGACCTTGATCTCATGTTGACCTTGAGACCGCCTTTATGCCGTACGTAATAAGAGCTATTTTCGTAGTTAAACTGTTTAGTCCTAGCGTGCTGATGTGCGTACTTAAAGTAGGTATTTTTATAAGTTCCTGTGTTCTCGCGTTCTGCACAAAATGGGATGGCAGCCTGGATGCGGATCGCGGTCCGCCATTTGGCTACCCCGTCTAGACTAAGACCGTAGGCCACGGGTTACCCAAATGGGCCCAGCCTCCATACAAAAAAATGGAACAACTCCTTCTTTAAGCGCTTATTACACCATCCTGAATATCGGATCCGGAATTTAGTGTCCGATTTAGGACGAGAAATTCAGTCGCCAATTAGAATGTCGGATCCGATATCACAGCTTTACGATCATACAGTTGTTAAACGAATGTTCTTGTAGCCGTAAAAATACATAAGTAGGTAAATAGGAGGTATATGTAGGTAGCTAGGTAGGTAGTAGGTACGTGTCATTTTCAACGCTAATCTGAACTAGTTTTTAACCGACTTCATCAAAAGGAGGAGGTTCTCAATTCGATTGTATACTTTTTTTTATCGTTATTCGCGCGTATCTTCGACATTTATGGACCGATTTTGATGATTATTTTTTTGTTCGATTGAGGTTTCTTGCGAGATGGTTCCATTTAATTTTTTTCAAATCGGTTTAGTAGTTTTCAAGTAATCCCGAAAATACTATGACTTTACATCAACTACCTTGACGACTTTGTTATTTATGAACCGAATTAGATGATTGTTTTTGTTGGGAGAGGGATACCTTTGTGTAGTCTTTTTAACAGACTTCAAAAAGACTTCAGTTTGTATATGTATGTATGTTTCTCCGCGATCCGATTTTACTACCTAAATAATATACCTACCACTACCTAATACAGAAGGTTACTAATACACCAAAAATTAAAAAAAATTGTTTAAAAAACAAAAAACCGACTTCAATTTTTTTGAAGTCGGTTTTTTGTTTTTGTTGCCTCTGCCTGCCTCTAAAAAGCAAGAAATAATATATAAATCATTAGATACGCATTATCATATCATTGTTATAATAAAACACGTCTATTGAAGTCGGGTGGGGTTTTTAGAATAAAAAAAGAAAGTTTTAGGTACTCCAGCCCCACCCGACTTTAATAGACGTGTTTTATTATAACAATGATAATGCGCAGCTAATGATTTATATATTATTTCTTGCTTTTCAGAGGCAGGTTTTTTGAAGTCGGTTTTTTTGTTTTTTATATGGATGTAGGTAAAAAAAAAGCAAATCACAGAGTGACAACTCTTATATACTTTTAGTCGTTGCGCCAACTGTCTATCTAGACGAACGGCGCGGCGGATTTTTTTTCGCCAACATAAAAGGCGTTGACTGACTGTACTCTTTATGCTGTGGTACTACTGTGTCGGAGCCGAGCGTCCTGGGGGCTTACCATCAGCAAATAAGAAACCATTCAGTTCAAAAGCAGGCCGTAAAAAAGACTGCTTAAGGCCTGCTTTCATACTAACCGTTGAGATCATGGTACGAAAAAGTAAGGCCGTTCAATATAAGTCTTGCTATAAGAGCTCATAGTAAGGCCCCTGAATGCGATTACACTGTCCTAAGTGCTTCCGATTTAGCATCCGTTATGTCGGAGACAATTTCTATCCTAATTAGGATCCTAAATCGGATCCTAGCTTCCTGAATGCAATTACACTGCTCTGAATTTAGGAGCGACTTCATATCGGGTCCGATATTTAGGATGATCTAATTAGCTCTTTACCTACTCAAAATAGAACAGTACGGTGGTGTGGGTGTGAAGAGCTCATAGAATCGAGCTTTTTTTATAATCGAGATTATTTTAGTCGATTGAACTTCACTAGCTTTGCAAAGAAATTATAAAACCACAGAGCCCACAGAGGAAATAATTATAAAACTGGCAGATTTTAGTTTATGGTATCCTGCAGCCATTTGTTACCCTGCCAAAGTTCCCGTGAAAACGTCTTTTCAAATCAAAATGCTGAAATCGGCTTCAGGTACACTAGCCAATGTCCTGAAAAGGTCTTTGGTGCCGGCTGTGAGGGTCAGTGCAGTGGTTCCTGCTAGAAGAGCACATGGTGCTCCAGTGGAATCTGATGAAGAATTCGATTGCAGGTTAGGCTTATTGCTTTTGACGTTATGTAACTGGAATTGATAATAATCCTGTCGGAAATTAAATTTAAAATTCGATTCGATATTGTATGTTGTATATAAATAAATACTTAGCACAGTTTCCTGCACTGTACTGTAAAACATAAATCTGTGTAGGTACTTCATTTCCTCAATTACATAAACTTGCTGTAATTCGTTTATTTACGATTACAAGAAGATGTCTCGGTCTCAGTCCCATAGTATTGAAGTCTCGATTATTTCGATAGCAGCAATTTGGTACTGCAGTTGACTGGATGATCATGATCAATACCTATATATCTCTTCTCAAACAGCATTTGTAGATATCTCTAACCTTATCAATATTGAATAATTTTTATAAAGAAACATAAATGTGTAGTGTAAATTATGCATTTTGCTTATACACTAATGCATAAATTGGTATCGGTTTCAGATATGAAGCTTTCTTCAACAGAAAAGACATTGACGGTTGGGAAATCCGTAAAGGAATGAATGACCTCTGTGGTATGGACCTGGTGCCGGACCCAAGGATCATTAAAGCAGCTCTTCACGCATGCAGGAGAGTCAACGACTATGCCCTTGCAGTCAGGTTCATCGAAGCTTGTAAAGACAAGTGTGGTTATCAAGTAAACGAAATTTACCCATACATTATCCAGGAGATTAAGCCTACTCTAACCGAACTTGGAATTGACACACCAGAGGAACTTGGCTATGACAAACCAGAATTAGCTTTAGAGAATGTTTATGAAATGTAAGGTTGTCGATGATATCAAAATAAGGTGTAGAAAATTTGTATAATAGTTTTGTTGTCGACTTTTATTTTACTTTTAATTGTGAGAAGATACATCTTCAACTCAAGTATTCTTGGTCTACCATGCAAGATCACACGATTTTGTCTAAAGTATGAAACCTTAGAGAAATACTTACTGTTTTATTTCACTATTTCCTCTTGGACAATACATTCTTCTAGGTCATGACTGACCTGTGGTCACACCAACTTACCACACCAGTTTGACAACTGGGGATTTTTTTACCAGGTATTATGAGTGTTTCGCAGGTTGTCTGGTTCGCAATTCGTTGGCAGACAAACTGCTAATTTTTCTTCTCAATTCGTCTGGCTTTATGATCTTTGTTTTTTTCTAGCTAGAAGACCAAGTAGATCGTATAGGTACACTGGCAGGCTTGAATAATTATTTTCATAAGGAAAATGCTTTTTTTAATAAAAGACATGACTTGTAAGTTTTGATAAACGGCACAGGTCTGCCGACGTACCTGATACCAAAATTTGTCTACTGGAGGAAATGAAAAATTAGCAGTTTGTCTGGTGGACAAACTGTTTTAAAAAGAAACCAGACGAATTGCGAACCAGACACACTCGGTATTGTACAGTGCTTGTCACAAATGATGGGGTTATTCCCGGAGTACCCCAATCCTCAAGGCCCCGTTCTGGAGACGAAGTGTCTTTGCTTCAGCTTGGGCAAAATGCTTTCGTATGTTCTAAACTCGGGAAAACTACCGGCTACACATACGAGTAGGTAATCAGATTTTCGCTACGAACTTTCGTTCTCGAGATCCTACCTCTATTTACAGCATACCCTCACATAATTATCTTCTAAACGCAAGATAGACAAACTCTGATTCTTGGTGACAAACTAACGGCTACACTCGAGTTATCAGATTTTCGCTACGACCTTCCTTTCTCAAGATCCAGGTAGAAAAGTCTCCACAGCGTATCTACAATTCCTCACATATCTCCTAAACGCAAGACCGACAAAATCTGGTTCTTGGTGACTAACTACCGGCTACAACCCACGAGTAATTAGATTTTCGCTACGACCTTCCGTTTTCGAGATCTGTGTGGCGCAGCTGTAGAGACGTCTCTACAGCTGCGCCACAGGTATCACCTAAACCATGGACCAATTGACAGCGCCATCTAGTAAATTTTTAAGGAACGTTGCCTGGAAAGTCTCTGAAATGACAGCTGGCGTGAAGTGAAGTTATTGGTCATAGGAAAAGAATCAAATTTACGTAAATACTTTAATGATTGCAATATTCACACAGTCATACTCATATTATTTACAATCACAAATTATCTTAACAACATACTTAATTGTGCTTTCCATTCATTATCCTATTAGGGACGAAACACAATTTTACACGACAAAGAGTAAACAAATAAAATTCAATAATAAACTGAAAACAACAAAAATGAAATAAATGTCTTTAAAAAAACAAAAATATTATCTACAATCATGAATAAATATATTTAATCGCTTTTGTACTCTTCTATAGTTCTAACTTATTGACTAGACCCGACTATAATTTAGTTACATTATCTTAAAGTTTTAACACAATTTGTCAATTAAAAAATGTCGATGACTATAAACTGGAGGATAATCTGAACCTACATAAGTTTCAGATCTTAATATCGTACAGTACAGCTAAGATTGAAATCAAATCTATACACATTTATTTCCAACATTCAGACACCAACATTATTAGGTGTCAACCCTGCGCAATAATTATATTCATCTGTTACAGAATATACAATATGAAGACTATAAATTACATTTTTAAAATGTATCTAGATAAGTATATTACAGTTATTAAATGTTCCATCCACAATTTATAAATTTCACAAATTCCATCAAAGACTAGAAATCACTCATGACTCGAAAGACTAGAATAAATAAGTAGATGTGTAACAAACATAATTTATAAATTAAATAAAACACAACAACATAAAGACATAACAAATTCGTGTATAATAAAAAATTAAATTAAGGAATGTATATTCTTAATAAATTAGTTAAGATCACTCGCACTCTATAGCAACTTGTAAGCGCAATACGAGTCGGGAAGTAAATATGTAAATAAATACTGTGGTCGTAAAAACATATTGCACAAATCTCTCCTCTAATAAACAGCGATTTGTTATACATGGGCTCAATAAATTAATCTCCTCATATACTATTAAAGTCATAAGTTAGGTATATCTTCAAGGCGGCGAAAACAAAATGGAAGCCGCACCGTCCATGGCATTGGCATATCTATAATACATTATAGAACCAAACTCAAACCTCTGCTTGAGTAGTTAGAAAGGGACGGTGCTATTCATCGCATATAGCGCCATCCCTTTCTACTAACTGTACTCAAGCAGAGGTTTGAGTTTGATTCTATACTACGAGCTATAGATGCTCATAGGAATATGTACGCCGCCACTTGACAAAAAGTCACAATACAAAGGATAGTTACAGTAAGCGTTTATTTTTGGTTAGCAACGTTTATTGTCGAATATAGCAGGTCGTTTGCCTACGGATTTGAATCTTGCGAACACAAACGATAAAACTCGGAACTAGTAATGGGTGTGTTTACGTTCAAACGTATGATTATAAACTCTTTAATTTACTGGCTGGCCTAACACAGATCAACCAGCACTGTCTCGGCTAATACTCGGCAGCATCTTCAGTAAAGATACTAGTAACTCGTCGAGACTGTTGTATGTATTTACAAATCAGGGGTTTTGCATTAGCTGCTAACCTCGTTTATAGTAAACTCTGGGACTAATGTTAGATTCTATGAAGACGTTTGTATCGACAAGCCATTAAATGGTAGGATACTAACGTTCACTGCAGAATTTGATAAAAAAATACGACACGAATTAAATAAAATTGACTAGTAACTTTACGCAAAATATAAAAGCAGTGATTTCTTTTCTCTCGTTTCATTGTAGGTAACACGCAGTAGAGTAGTATTTAACTGATCCGATTTCTTTGTACAAGTTAGATTCGATTAAAGATATTGAAAAAGGTCTTTCATCCAATATACAAGAAAAAAATACTCATCAAAACAACTTGATGTGATTTAAGAGTCCGTGCACATTTTGCCGCTGACTGCCGCTCTCTCGCTCGCACACTTCATGTTTTCTCAAGATTTCTTAAATCTGAGTGCGTAATTGAAAAATGTCTCTCGCTCGGCCACTTTTCGCAATATAAGATTACGGACATTTCAACATATATTTCAGTTTCGAGTTGCTGAAGTACAAAAAGTTATCGTTTTTGCCAGTTCAAGTAACTGTTGGAAACGACAACTTTTTGTACTTTAGCAACAAAAAACTGAGATATATTTTAAAATGTCCGTAATCTTATATTGCGAAATGTGGCCGAGTCACATTTTTCAGTAACGCACTCAGATTTAAGAAATCTTGAGAAAACATGAAATGTGCGAGCGAGGGAGCGGCAGTCAGCGGCAAACTGTGTACGGGCTCTTAAGACGAGTTAAATACGACTGTTTAGCGACGTTAGCGGGTAACGTTAGCGGGAGCGCCCCCACGGTGCGGAGCGCTAGTTGGTGTCGGCGTCGGGCTCGCCGGACACCAGGGTCAGCAGCTAGGAGTCCGCCACCACCGCGTCGCGCTCTGCCTTCACCTGTTGCTGGAAACCACACAATGTTTCAATTAATCTATATAGTTACTAGCTTGTTTTTTATACAAGTTGAATAGAGTACAGTCTATCGAGTTCCTTACAAACAATTTTTAAAATACAACTAATGGTTTTCCACACACAGATTACTATATAAGTTGATAATTATTAGTGACAATTTAATTAATATAGCCAATAATATTTGTTACATGAATCAGATTTTGTCTTATTTTTAGCGCATGGAGGAAAAATACTTGTTCAATTATAAATATTTTTTTATATGGAAACACTACGGAAACAACGACTCGTCTAAAACTTTCCGTTATATGAAATGTGAAAACATGACTGGGTTTATGCAGTCAATTCCTTTGTTTTTTTTTCGAAATTAAGGCGGTTAGTACACCGCATTAACCACCAAAGAAAACAAAATGTCAACTTTATTATGATTTGGCATCGATAAGATAGCTGTCATTCGGTTGACAGATAAACACCGTTATTTTTTACGTATATCTAAAAATGAAAAGGGGATTTCAGACCACGTAAATAAACAACTTTTACTATGGGGCCAACCACGAAATCTCGAACATAAAATCAGCTGTTCCATAGAAAAGTACAACATCGACTAGACTATTAATGTATGGAACAGCTGATATTTATTTTCGCGAGGTCGTGGTTGGCTTCATAGTTAAAGTCGTTCATTTACGTGGTCTGAAAATTGAAATCCCCTTTTCATTTTAGATATACTTAAAAAAACGGTGTATAGAATTACAGATAAAAAAATAAAAAGGTATCTATAGAAATTGAGCAAAAAATGATGATTGGTCTCCTTTTGATGAATTTGATATTTGGTGGGGGTATAACAGATACGAGCTAGTACCATGGCCTTGGTGAGCGCGGTGGCGTCCTTGAGGCTGAGCACCTGCAGCACCTGCCCGTCGGCGCCGCCCTGCAGCATCACCTGCGCCACGCCGCCGCCCATCGTCAGCGCCTCCAGCGTCTCGCCGCCCTGCTCCACCTGTAGCCGCCACACATGCATCATACACACGCCGTTACGTCGACGGTATCATACGTTAAAACTAGCACGTCAAAACTCTTTCTTTTGTTGAATTAAATATGTGTATTTAAGAAGATGTGTGCATCTTCTTTGTCTAGGGATCAATTGTGAAGCCAAGGATGTACCGTGATGTGATCTGATGATGGCTTTTCCACGGAATGAATGGAGGAGATTCAGATCGTATCCACAACGAACTGATCTGATCAGCATTCTAAATGATAAAAGGACATGTATAAAAAACCGCGATAATAGCATTAAAGTGTAGAGAACTCGACTCTTAAATCTTAGAAAGCTGATCAGATAAGTTGGGTGTGTATAGCGATCTTATCCCCCTCCATTCACGCCCTGGATAGCCATCATCAGATGACAGCACGGTACATCCCTGGCAAGGAACCAATGCTACAAAGTTACGTTGTTTGTATAAAAAAAATCCTTGACCCTACGAATATACATAAACAGAACACTTGCTTGCTTTTCGAGATTAGTTCGAAAACAGACAATCGTTTCCCTATAATACAAACGAATGAAATGCGACAAAACGTGTACGATATTATATTATAGGTACTAGTAGGTTCCTATACTGTAAATCTTGACTTGTAATTTTTTTGGGAGTTAACCAACCGCTGTCATGAAATAAATTTAAAATAATTTAATTTATAGCTAATCAGCTTTGACTATATAAAACTGTGAAAGCTACACGATACCGCGATTCAGCACGGGATAGCGACATCTATCGACTGTTTGACAAACGAAAAATGCATCTTCAAGAAATACTAAGGCGGTGAACCAAGAACAATTTCGTACGTCATTCGAATAATATCGCAGCGTTCCGCACGTTTTCGTGACGTTTAACTATCGGCCAACTTAGCGTCTAATTTAAAGCTGAGTCATTATGGTTTATAATCATCTAAGCTTCAAATTGTGAGCTTGACTTTTTTTAATGAATAAATTAGTATCAAACTGAAATTGCTAGCTGTAAGTTCTTAGTTTATAAAAAAAGAAAATGATACACACCTGAGCATGCGGCAAACAAAGACGACACAAGCTGTGCAACGCTACAATGAAACAAAGGACATCGACTCGCACGTTTATTGACGAGCCGGCGACTCACACTAACGAAACAATCAAATCACAAACAAACATTAGTGGCAACACCACATGCAAAATTCAAAATATAATACACAAAAACTTAACACAGTCACGAAATCAAAAGAATTGCTCCACTCAACACAATTTAATTGGTTCCAACTGAAACTTATCGTTAAATTGCACA
Organism: Agriphila straminella; assembly: GCA_950108535.1. Classification (NCBI taxonomy): domain Eukaryota; kingdom Metazoa; phylum Arthropoda; class Insecta; order Lepidoptera; family Crambidae; genus Agriphila; species Agriphila straminella. Next base: position 1,429,375 of record OX467306.1, on the reverse strand, counting down.
TTAATATTTCATCAAGTTAGTTAATATTTTGTTGAACGGAACAAGTCAAGCAAACAAAACAAAATATAATCTATTTAAAAGGCATCTTTGGCTAAATTACATCTTAAGTCAGCTTTATAACTGAGATAAATATTTGTCGTATTCTTTATTGGCATTGGCACATCAACTTTGAAATCTTTAACAGTAGAATATATTAAACTGTAATATATATAATTTTGGCATAATTTGGAAAAATATATTCAATCGTAACTGAAATTAGTTTTGCAACTACAACATAATAAAATTAAAAGTATCAACAAACAAAAAAGGAAATAAAATCTATTATGCAAATGGAACATTGTAAAAGTTGTACTCCGCATCACTCTTTGGCTAAACCTATACTCAATTCTTATGTCCGTTTTAGAAACAGAATGACAAGACCTTGTTTGAGCCTACATAATTAATTAAAATAATTGTTGTTATTTAAAAATAAACCTAATTTAGAATGTCTGGGCCTCAAAGGCACAGACAGTGTAGTAGTTTTCCAAGCATGGACAGTAACGAACATAAATAGTAAAGTTTGTGTTATAATAAGCATTAACAAAGTTTAAGAAATAATAAACTTAGCACTACGTGCATTTTAAAATAGAAATTCAAATATTAACAACTAAATCAGTGCAATCGCTTGGCACAATTATCACCCTTGGGTACTAAAGGAATAAATCAATTTTATATTCTAACTAGAAATTTGAAAAACTCATAAAACTCCGTAATAAAAAAATAGTATCAACAAAAGTGGTAATCTAACTACAATAAAATTTAAAGCAAGCAAAGTAAGCACAGTCTTGGAGATCAATGTTGACTTATCTTACAAAAATATCACAATCTCACTGGCGTAACACAAAATATTAATAAAATATACTTTACTCCAACCATCTTACTGAAAGTGTGTTTGTAAACAAAACTTGCGCATTTTTCGTAATTATTCTATCCATATCCTATCCGTTACGGGTCAGTAAATTAACACCATAAATACAACTTGTACATTGTACAACATAGGTAAGCTGTCAATGATATTCATATATTTATAAAACATGCAAAAAGTACTTTTGAGATTCAGAATGGACGATTTGTTTGTAAACATTCTTTCCTTAGGTTGGCTGGAGTATATCTATTCTTTGGGGTAAAATGAAAAGGCGTTGTTGTAGCTTTTATGTATAAAATCAGTCATGCAGTAACAAAGGAGTCGCATCAACAACATATATCTTTATTACCTAATATAAAATAGAAACCTTGCAAAGAAAAAATAATATCTATACTCTTGAACATTAAGTTATAAAATTTTATTCATTGCAAGTTTTCAATCATTTAGTTCAAGGCAATTGAACACAAAAATATCTATATTGAAAACTTAACCTAATTTATAAGAATTTTATATGCACATTGCAATACTACAAATGGACTAGATCGGGCTAACATAAAAAACAATAACTTGAATAGCGTCATTACTATGGCAAACACGTGGATTTATGTTAAGATTAAAATTAAATTCGAGGTGAAGTAAACATAAATAAATATAGAAAGAAATAGAAATTTTAAAATAATAAAAAGAAATCGTTACTTTCATATTTTTGAGCATCAGTCATCTTTTACTTTTACGACTTCTTGTATGTTTTATGTTTATTTCACCTTCAATTTTGATCACTTCTATTTTAGTAAATTCCGTCTCAATGTTATTCATAAAAGATTGCCAATTACTTCGATTTCACTCTTTATACTGTTAGGCGAGTCCAACACGCATAGTAAATTCTGTGATCCATCGGTATTTAATCAGTGGCGTATTTCATAAAATATAATATATTGAGGTAGAATTGTTTCATCCTTACATATTATAAAAAACAAAGTCTCTCGCTGCGTCTGTCTGTCTGTTCGCGGTAAACTCGGAAACTACTGAACGGATTTTCATGCGGTTTTTACCAATTGATAGAGTAATTTTTGAGGATGGATATAGTGTATAATAAATTGAGGTTTTATGTAAATTGATAGAAATATGATGATAATTGTTGAAGGAGTCAGCAAAAATTAAGCCGTCTGGGAGCTTGCATCGAAAACGCTGCCTAAACCTTTCGAGCTATAACAAAATAATGTATGAAAGAATCGTTTCCTTGTTATAGGTCTACAAAAAAGTCCGCGACGGCATATGTCTATCTTTTAAGGATAATACAAATAATGTGGTAATTGGAAAGGTATTTAGTCGGAAACAGTATTAATCCTTATCAAATAAAATGCGTTCGTTACCATAAGCGTTTTATGCACATAATTTTAGCCCTTTACACTATATAGTTTAAGTAAATATCTTAGAAGTTATCGCAAAAAGTTTACGCGCGCGAAAATAAACGACGACGACGGGACTCGAACGGGACGGGAACAGACTTTCGGAGCGAAAAGAAAGGAACCGAAGCGAAGCGGAGGGGTCGCTAGTAATAAATAAAAAATATAATTCTACCCCAATAACAACTATGGTAAATTATTATAGTGAATAGCAAATTCATAATTCTTTTATGAAATAGGCCCCTGATTGAATACTGATGGATCACAGTATTCACCATGCGTTCGGCTATTAATAGTAGGAATATTGGGATCAACCCTATTGAAGCGTATAGTTGGGTCCCTATCTGTAGGTGGGGCGGCGCAGGCGCCAGGCGCGTACCTGCACGAGCGGCGCCACGCAGACGCCGTCCTGGTGCTGCATGGACGCCACCATGGACTGGTACACGGACGCCGACACCGGCACCGTGATCACGCCCGACACCGACACCGGGTACCCTGATCGAACGTCCACCTCAACTATTGCTTTATTCAAATAAACTTAACAATGAGGATCAGTGACAGGTTTGAATCCTATATGATAGTTTTATTGATATGATAATTTAATAGCTATGAAATTTAGTGAAAGATTTTTTGAAATCCGTTTAGAAACACGGTCGAGTTATTAAGGGTTTGAAGGAAATGCCAAATTCGATGCGATATGTGCTTTCACGTACGACATAAGGTTCGCGTACGTCGCGATGACGTCATAAGAACCCCCCCCCCAAAATAACAGTGTTTTAGCATGTTTTAGCTCGTTTAACTTCTCAGGTTTAAGAGATATCGCAAAAATTTCTTCACAGTTAATCAAGCTTTCTGATAAGCCACTAAACGAAAATAGTTACTGATCCTCATTAAGAAGATTGTCAAGCAAACGATCTCCTTACAAACGGCGATAACGTTTTCCACCCTCTAAACCTTCTATAATAGATTTTGAAATATTTGCATTTTAGTGATTTCATACAAAACAAAAAAGTGCCAATATTTTCAAATCTACAATGAATATTGATTATTTTTTCAAATTTTTCAAACGAACAGCCCTAGTTTTTAGGCATTTCAAAAACATACCAAAAACTCATTACTGTAGGTTAAGGTTTAGTTAGAGGGTGGGAAACGTTATCGCCGTTTGTATGGAGACCGCTTGCTTAACAATCCTCTTGAGCACTTTTGAATCGTCTATACACGCTGAAATTTTACTCATTTGGTTCCCGCCGTGGGGTGGTTCCAATCATGATTACAAGCAACTTTTACTATGGGGCCAACTCTCTTCCTCGCAAAAAAATCGGCTGTTCCATACATTAAGGTCGAGTAGGTACTGCACTTTTGTATGGAACAGCTGATCGTCCTCGCCGGTGAGTATGAGCTGTCCGTCGTGGTTGAGCGTGGCCTCGGCAACAGCGTTGAGATCCCTGTGTTAGTTTGTGTGTACCGTGTCCGTCCTCGCCGGTGAGTATGAGCTGTCCGTCGTGGTTGAGCGTGGCCTCGGCCACAGCGTTGTGGTCCCTGTGTTAGTGTGTGTGTACCGTGTCCGTCCTCGCCGGTGAGTATGAGCTGTCCGTCGTGGTTGAGCGTGGCCTCGGCAACAGCGTGGAGGTTCCTGTGTAAGTGTGTGTGTACCGTGTCCGTCCTCGCCGGTGAGTATGAGCTGTCCGTCGTGGTTGAGCGTGGCCTCGGCCACAGCGTTGTGGTCCCTGTGTTAGTGTGTGTGTACCGTGTCCGTCCTCGCCGGTGAGTATGAGCTGTCCGTCGTGGTTGAGCGTGGCCTCGGCCACAGCGTTGTGGTCCCTGTGTTAGTGTGTGTGTACCGTGTCCGTCCTCGCCGGTGAGTATGAGCTGTCCGTCGTGGTTGAGCGTGGCCTCGGCCACAGCGTTGTGGTCCCTGTGTTAGTGTGTGTGTACCGTGTCCGTCCTCGCCGGTGAGTATGAGCTGTCCGTCGTGGTTGAGCGTGGCCTCGGCAACAGCGTGGAGGTTCCTGTGTAAGTGTGTGTGTACCGTGTCCGTCCTCGCCGGTGAGTATGAGCTGTCCGTCGTGGTTGAGCGTGGCCTCGGCCACAGCGTTGAGGTCCACGGTGACGGAGCCGCCCTCGCCGTCCAGCGCCTGCACCACGCTGCCGCCGCCCTCGCTGGTGTGAATCTGCACAAACAAACACACACCGTTATAATGCGTTAATCCTTATTGGCGGCCGTAAAGTTAGCCACACACTATGCGCGTAGCCGTTCCCCAGTTGCCCCACCTCTCGCCTCTTACATCGAAATTGTGTTCAGTACCCTTAGCACGAACAGCTATCGAAAAAAGTAACGCGCGTAAAATCTTTCGATAGATAAATTTGGTATTGGAAATTTGTACAGCGCCATCTATCGCCGATAAGAGAAATAAAATTTTCCATAGAGAATTGTCTATCGAGTAATTTTACGAGCGTTTTTCTTCTCGACAGCTGTTCGTGCTAAGGGTACTGAGCATCGTTTCGCGTGATGTTCCGAGCCGCCAATAAGATTGAAACGCATTACTAACATTAATACAACTTAATGTAAAAAAAAAAATATTCGACCTCGTCAGTTAATAATAAATAATAATAATAATAATCAACTTTATTTCCAAAAGTGTTACATTGCAAACTTATTTCTAGCGGCCTCCACACTAAGCAAAGCTTGTATCGCAGTGACCAGTAACATTCTTACCAGGTGTAAATCTACTGTCGCGTTTGACACTTACCGGGTGTAACGAGACCCTCAACGAAGCCGAGGTCCACGCATTCCTCGAAATAATCTCGAAGACCTTCGTGGCTCTCAAGTTTTGTGGCGTGGTTTTCAAGTTACTTCTCCGAGGTCTCGATTTCGATCCCGGCTGGGTCAATTTAGCAAACGAACTTTTCTATATTGTCTCAAATTTTGAGTGTTTATGTTACCACCGTGGTCTCCGGTCACATAACACAAGTGCGTTAGCTACTTCCAGAGCTTTTCCGTGCTTCGAAGAGCCGTCAAACCGTTGACCTTGAGCCTGCACCTTAAGTAAATTCTATACACGCTAGCTAGCAATGATTTTTAATGAAACTGACCACTTGCGCGGTGGTCCCGTCGGGCAGAGTGATGATGGGGTTGTTGGGGTCCACCTGGATGAGGGACACCGTGCCGTCCGGGTTGGTGATCGTCTGCAGCACCGCTGGAGCGTACTGCGACATCTACCGTCAGATATCACTAATTAATAATCTTTACAAAACTAAAAACAAATTTTGGAAGAATTCTTGATCTAATCATACTGCAGGCAGCCCCTCTAGCATGACCACCGAAACGCGATATAATATAGCGATTTATCACGAGTGTCGATAAAACGCTATATTACGCGATATTATATCGTGACGATACACGAGATCATGCTAGTTGACGGCGAATTAAAACATTTGTCGTTATCTAGCTGTGATTTTCGATCCTGTATAAAGCTAATATCTAATAAAATCAAGAAACTCAAATTAACATCATTTATTAAGTCTAGGTTGATAATCACTAAACTTGTTAATGTCAAAAAGCTACGCCATCGGTCCGCAAACTCTAAAGCCGGCGACTGACCTGTTACATTTCATCGTAACGTAACGTTACGTTACGACGAAACGTTATAGGTCAGCACAGGGAGCCGAGCCGCTCGCTGCGTGCGGTATTTTGGCGAATCCCTTTTGAGTGTTACGTTACTCCTTAATTTTAGGTCATGATGAGAGCGTGGAAATCGGGCATCGGAGTGTCTTTTAGTTTTGAATTTTGTCATTGACTGTAGTTATATTTTAGTAATAATGAAATAATTAAGTAAAATCATAGAATCCAGAAACACGACTTCTTTATCCGACATTTCGATCCTGACTATGTTCCGTTGCGGAGCACAGTCGAGCGCAGTGCTCGCCACGAGCAAGGGTACAGGTCAGTCAAGCAATGCCGTAACGTAACGTAACACGCTCCCCTCGAATGTTACGTTACGGCAAAATGCTCAGGTCAGTCGCCGGCTTAAGCGGGACCTTGTAACGAGAATACAATGACGCTAACGCATGACGAGAAACTCTTCAAAGGCTGGAATATATTAAAGTGTTGCGAGATGTCGCAGAGATAATGTACAATTACATCGACGTCGGCGAGCGTCATCTGGTCGATGCAGACTTGCTGCGAGGTGAGCACGGGCGCGGGCGTGCGGCTCGAACTACTGCCGCTGGAGCTCGCCGCCGGCATGCACGCAGATATCTGCCCGCGCCGACCGAGTATATGCAATACCACGTGAACATCGAAACGAGCATCGTAGATACAATTACCACGATTGGCGTTAGTGATTAAGTTGGCGAACACAGTATAAAGTTAAAGCGTAAGTTTATAGGACGCGACGTAAATACCGAACCGAGCATCGTAGATACAATTACCACGATTGGCGTTAGTGATTAAGTTGGCGAACACAGTATAAAGTTAAAGCGTAAGTTTATAGGACGCGACGTAAATACCGAACCGAGCATCGTAGATACAATTACCACGATTGGCGTTAGTGATTAAGTTGGCGAACACAGTTTTAAGTTAAAGCGTAAGTTTATAGGACGCGACGTAAATACCGAACCGAGCATCGTAGATACAATTACCACGATTGGCGTTAGTGATTAAGTTGGCGAACACAGTTTTAAGTTAAAGCGTAAGTTTATAGGACGCGACGTAAATACCGAACCGAGCATCGTAGATACAATTGCCACGATTGGCGTTAGTGATTAGGTTGGCGAACACAGTATAAAGTTAAAGCGTAAGTTTATAGGACGCGACGTAAATACCGAACCGAGCATCGTAGATACAATTACCACGATTGGCGTTAGTGATTAAGTTGGCGAACACAGTTTTAAGTTAAAGCGTAAGTTTATAGGACGCGACGTAAATACCGAACCGAGCATCGAAATTACAATTGCCACGATTGGCGTTAGTGATAAGGTTGGCGAACACAGTTTTAAGTTAAAGCGTAAGTTTATAGGACGCGACGTAAATACCGAACCGAGCATCGTAGATACAATTGCCACGATTGGCGTTAGTGATAAGGTTGGCGAACACAGTTTTAAGTTAAAGCGTAAGTTTATAGGACGCGACGTAAATACCGAACCGAGCATCGTAGATACAATTACCACGATTGGCGTTAGTGATTAAGTTGGCGAACACAGTTTTAAGTTAAAGCGTAAGTTTATAGGACGCGACGTAAATACCGAACCGAGCATCGTAGATACAATTACCACGATTGGCGTTAGTGATTAAGTTGACAAACATAGTTTAAAGTTACAAAATAAGTAAAATATAATAAATGGAGTAAGAGATACACAGTTTGTTACCATATCCAAAGCAGCATTCCAAATGATGGCAGGAGAGGATGACATATAATTTAGTCATGTTAAATGATTAAATACTAACATAGTACCTAGTTGGAAACAGTATGTAGAATTGTTAGTATTTTGAGTAAAATAAATGTAGACCAATAACAATATAATTTTTCGTTTGTCACATAGAGATTTGTTGTATTACAACAAAGATTAACGGCGAGAATTAATAATCAATTCACAGATAGAGATAGGCCCCATCTAGATGCAACACCTAGACAACTGTCATCTATCTTAATGTGTGGTTTGATTATTAATTCTGACCGTAAGACCCTACGGGTTGTGTAAACAATTTGACAGTGATTTTAATCTCTCTCTGAAATCTGATTTTAATATTATTTTTTGAATATTTACACTTCTGAAAATTAAGAGTCATAGATTTATTTAGATGAGTGTATAGTAGAGTAGCAAAATATAATGTATACCTATAACTCACGGGCTGCGTGGGCGGCTTGTCGTCCTCCTCGGTGAAGGCGGGCAGTAGGTCCTCGCGCCCGTGGTACTTGTAGCAGTGGATCACGAGCTAATGTACAGGCAGTACGACTCACGGGCTGCGTGGGCGGCTTGTCGTCCTCCTCGGTGAAGGCGGGCAGTAGGTCCTCGCGCCCGTGGTACTTGTAGCAGTGGATCACGAGCTAATGTACAGGCAGTACGACTCACGGGCTGCGTGGGCGGCTTGTCGTCCTCCTCGGTGAAGGCGGGCAGTAGGTCCTCGCGCCCGTGGTACTTGTAGCAGTGGATCTCGAGCTAATGTACAGGCAGTACGACTCACGGGCTGCGTGGGCGGCTTGTCGTCCTCCTCGGTGAAGGCGGGCAGTAGGTCCTCGCGCCCGTGGTACTTGTAGCAGTGGATCACGAGCTAATGTACAGGCAGTACGACTCACGGGCTGCGTGGGCGGCTTGTCGTCCTCCTCGGTGAAGGCGGGCAGTAGGTCCTCGCGCCCGTGGTACTTGTAGCAGTGGATCACGAGCTAATGTACAGGCAGTACGACTCACGGGCTGCGTGGGCGGCTTGTCGTCCTCCTCGGTGAAGGCGGGCAGTAGGTCCTCGCGCCCGTGGTACTTGTAGCAGTGGATCTCGAGCTAATGTACAGGCAGTACGACTCACGGGCTGCGTGGGCGGCTTGTCGTCCTCCTCGGTGAAGGCGGGCAGTAGGTCCTCGCGCCCGTGGTACTTGTAGCAGTGGATCACGAGCTAATGTACAGGCAGTACGACTCACGGGCTGCGTGGGCGGCTTGTCGTCCTCCTCGGTGAAGGCGGGCAGTAGGTCCTCGCGCCCGTGGTACTTGTAGCAGTGGATCACGATCTAATGTACAGGCAGTACGACTCACGGGCTGCGTGGGCGGCTTGTCGTCCTCCTCGGTGAAGGCGGGCAGTAGGTCCTCGCGCCCGTGGTACTTGTAGCAGTGGATCACGAGCTAATGTACAGGCAGTACGACTCACGGGCTGCGTGGGCGGCTTGTCGTCCTCCTCGGTGAAGGCGGGCAGTAGGTCCTCGCGCCCGTGGTACTTGTAGCAGTGGATCACGAGCTAATGTACAGGCAGTACGACTCACGGGCTGCGTGGGCGGCTTGTCGTCCTCCTCGGTGAAGGCGGGCAGTAGGTCCTCGCGCCCGTGGTACTTGTAGCAGTGGATCACGAGCTAATGTACAGGCAGTACGACTCACGGGCTGCGTGGGCGGCTTGTCGTCCTCCTCGGTGAAGGCGGGCAGTAGGTCCTCGCGCCCGTGGTACTTGTAGCAGTGGATCACGAGCTAATGTACAGGCAGTACGACTCACGGGCTGCGTGGGCGGCTTGTCGTCCTCCTCGGTGAAGGCGGGCAGTAGGTCCTCGCGCCCGTGGTACTTGTAGCAGTGGATCACGAGCTAATGTACAGGCAGTACGACTCACGGGCTGCGTGGGCGGCTTGTCGTCCTCCTCGGTGAAGGCGGGCAGTAGGTCCTCGCGCCCGTGGTACTTGTAGCAGTGGATCTCGAGCTAATGTACAGGCAGTACGACTCACGGGCTGCGTGGGCGGCTTGTCGTCCTCCTCGGTGAAGGCGGGCAGTAGGTCCTCGCGCCCGTGGTACTTGTAGCAGTGGATCACGAGCTAATGTACAGGCAGTACGACTCACGGGCTGCGTGGGCGGCTTGTCGTCCTCCTCGGTGAAGGCGGGCAGTAGGTCCTCGCGCCCGTGGTACTTGTAGCAGTGGATCTCGAGCTAATGTACAGGCAGTACGACTCACGGGCTGCGTGGGCGGCTTGTCGTCCTCCTCGGTGAAGGCGGGCAGTAGGTCCTCGCGCCCGTGGTACTTGTAGCAGTGGATCACGAGCTAATGTACAGGCAGTACGACTCACGGGCTGCGTGGGCGGCTTGTCGTCCTCCTCGGTGAAGGCGGGCAGTAGGTCCTCGCGCCCGTGGTACTTGTAGCAGTGGATCTCGAGCTAATGTACAGGCAGTACGACTCACGGGCTGCGTGGGCGGCTTGTCGTCCTCCTCGGTGAAGGCGGGCAGTAGGTCCTCGCGCCCGTGGTACTTGTAGCAGTGGATCTCGAGCTAATGTACAGGCAGTACGACTCACGGGCTGCGTGGGCGGCTTGTCGTCCTCCTCGGTGAAGGCGGGCAGTAGGTCCTCGCGCCCGTGGTACTTGTAGCAGTGGATCTCGAGCTAATGTACAGGCAGTACGACTCACGGGCTGCGTGGGCGGCTTGTCGTCCTCCTCGGTGAAGGCGGGCAGTAGGTCCTCGCGCCCGTGGTACTTGTAGCAGTGGATCACGAGCTAATGTACAGGCAGTACGACTCACGGGCTGCGTGGGCGGCTTGTCGTCCTCCTCGGTGAAGGCGGGCAGTAGGTCCTCGCGCCCGTGGTACTTGTAGCAGTGGATCACGATCTAATGTACAGGCAGTACGACTCACGGGCTGCGTGGGCGGCTTGTCGTCCTCCTCGGTGAAGGCGGGCAGTAGGTCCTCGCGCCCGTGGTACTTGTAGCAGTGGATCACGATCTAATGTACAGGCAGTACGACTCACGGGCTGCGTGGGCGGCTTGTCGTCCTCCTCGGTGAAGGCGGGCAGTAGGTCCTCGCGCCCGTGGTACTTGTAGCAGTGGATCACGATCTAATGTACAGGCAGTACGACTCACGGGCTGCGTGGGCGGCTTGTCGTCCTCCTCGGTGAAGGCGGGCAGTAGGTCCTCGCGCCCGTGGTACTTGTAGCAGTGGATCACGAGCTAATGTACAGGCAGTACGACTCACGGGCTGCGTGGGCGGCTTGTCGTCCTCCTCGGTGAAGGCGGGCAGTAGGTCCTCGCGCCCGTGGTACTTGTAGCAGTGGATCTCGAGCTAATGTACAGGCAGTACGACTCACGGGCTGCGTGGGCGGCTTGTCGTCCTCCTCGGTGAAGGCGGGCAGTAGGTCCTCGCGCCCGTGGTACTTGTAGCAGTGGATCACGATCTAATGTACAGGCAGTACGACTCACGGGCTGCGTGGGCGGCTTGTCGTCCTCCTCGGTGAAGGCGGGCAGTAGGTCCTCGCGCCCGTGGTACTTGTAGCAGTGGATCACGAGCTAATGTACAGGCAGTACGACTCACGGGCTGCGTGGGCGGCTTGTCGTCCTCCTCGGTGAAGGCGGGCAGTAGGTCCTCGCGCCCGTGGTACTTGTAGCAGTTGATCACGAGCTAATGTACAGGCAGTACGACTCACGGGCTGCGTGGGCGGCTTGTCGTCCTCCTCGGTGAAGGCGGGCAGTAGGTCCTCGCGCCCGTGGTACTTGTAGCAGTTGATCACGATCTAATGTACAGGCAGTACGACTCACGGGCTGCGTGGGCGGCTTGTCGTCCTCCTCGGTGAAGGCGGGCAGTAGGTCCTCGCGCCCGTGGTACTTGTAGCAGTGGATCACGAGCTAATGTACAGGCAGTACGACTCACGGGCTGCGTGGGCGGCTTGTCGTCCTCCTCGGTGAAGGCGGGCAGTAGGTCCTCGCGCCCGTGGTACTTGTAGCAGTGGATCACGAGCTAATGTACAGGCAGTACGACTCACGGGCTGCGTGGGCGGCTTGTCGTCCTCCTCGGTGAAGGCGGGCAGTAGGTCCTCGCGCCCGTGGTACTTGTAGCAGTGGATCACGAGCTAATGTACAGGCAGTACGACTCACGGGCTGCGTGGGCGGCTTGTCGTCCTCCTCGGTGAAGGCGGGCAGTAGGTCCTCGCGCCCGTGGTACTTGTAGCAGTTGATCACGATCTAATGTACAGGCAGTACGACTCACGGGCTGCGTGGGCGGCTTGTCGTCCTCCTCGGTGAAGGCGGGCAGTAGGTCCTCGCGCCCGTGGTACTTGTAGCAGTGGATCACGAGCTAATGTACAGGCAGTACGACTCACGGGCTGCGTGGGCGGCTTGTCGTCCTCCTCGGTGAAGGCGGGCAGTAGGTCCTCGCGCCCGTGGTACTTGTAGCAGTGGATCACGATCTAATGTACAGGCAGTACGACTCACGGGCTGCGTGGGCGGCTTGTCGTCCTCCTCGGTGAAGGCGGGCAGTAGGTCCTCGCGCCCGTGGTACTTGTAGCAGTGGATCACGATCTAATGTACAGGCAGTACGACTCACGGGCTGCGTGGGCGGCTTGTCGTCCTCCTCGGTGAAGGCGGGCAGTAGGTCCTCGCGCCCGTGGTACTTGTAGCAGTGGATCACGAGCTAATGTACAGGCAGTACGACTCACGGGCTGCGTGGGCGGCTTGTCGTCCTCCTCGGTGAAGGCGGGCAGTAGGTCCTCGCGCCCGTGGTACTTGTAGCAGTGGATCACGAGCTAATGTACAGGCAGTACGACTCACGGGCTGCGTGGGCGGCTTGTCGTCCTCCTCGGTGAAGGCGGGCAGTAGGTCCTCGCGCCCGTGGTACTTGTAGCAGTGGATCACGAGCTAATGTACAGGCAGTACGACTCACGGGCTGCGTGGGCGGCTTGTCGTCCTCCTCGGTGAAGGCGGGCAGTAGGTCCTCGCGCCCGTGGTACTTGTAGCAGTGGATCACGAGCTAATGTACAGGCAGTACGACTCACGGGCTGCGTGGGCGGCTTGTCGTCCTCCTCGGTGAAGGCGGGCAGTAGGTCCTCGCGCCCGTGGTACTTGTAGCAGTGGATCACGAGCTAATGTACAGGCAGTACGACTCACGGGCTGCGTGGGCGGCTTGTCGTCCTCCTCGGTGAAGGCGGGCAGTAGGTCCTCGCGCCCGTGGTACTTGTAGCAGTGGATCTCGAGCTAATGTACAGGCAGTACGACTCACGGGCTGCGTGGGCGGCTTGTCGTCCTCCTCGGTGAAGGCGGGCAGTAGGTCCTCGCGCCCGTGGTACTTGTAGCAGTGGATCACGAGCTAATGTACAGGCAGTACGACTCACGGGCTGCGTGGGCGGCTTGTCGTCCTCCTCGGTGAAGGCGGGCAGTAGGTCCTCGCGCCCGTGGTACTTGTAGCAGTGGATCTCGAGCTAATGTACAGGCAGTACGACTCACGGGCTGCGTGGGCGGCTTGTCGTCCTCCTCGGTGAAGGCGGGCAGTAGGTCCTCGCGCCCGTGGTACTTGTAGCAGTGGATCACGAGCTAATGTACAGGCAGTACGACTCACGGGCTGCGTGGGCGGCTTGTCGTCCTCCTCGGTGAAGGCGGGCAGTAGGTCCTCGCGCCCGTGGTACTTGTAGCAGTGGATCACGAGCTAATGTACAGGCAGTACGACTCACGGGCTGCGTGGGCGGCTTGTCGTCCTCCTCGGTGAAGGCGGGCAGTAGGTCCTCGCGCCCGTGGTACTTGTAGCAGTGGATCACGAGCTAATGTACAGGCAGTACGACTCACGGGCTGCGTGGGCGGCTTGTCGTCCTCCTCGGTGAAGGCGGGCAGTAGGTCCTCGCGCCCGTGGTACTTGTAGCAGTGGATCTCGAGCTAATGTACAGGCAGTACGACTCACGGGCTGCGTGGGCGGCTTGTCGTCCTCCTCGGTGAAGGCGGGCAGTAGGTCCTCGCGCCCGTGGTACTTGTAGCAGTGGATCACGAGCTAATGTACAGGCAGTACGACTCACGGGCTGCGTGGGCGGCTTGTCGTCCTCCTCGGTGAAGGCGGGCAGTAGGTCCTCGCGCCCGTGGTACTTGTAGCAGTGGATCACGAGCTAATGTACAGGCAGTACGACTCACGGGCTGCGTGGGCGGCTTGTCGTCCTCCTCGGTGAAGGCGGGCAGTAGGTCCTCGCGCCCGTGGTACTTGTAGCAGTGGATCTCGAGCTAATGTACAGGCAGTACGACTCACGGGCTGCGTGGGCGGCTTGTCGTCCTCCTCGGTGAAGGCGGGCAGTAGGTCCTCGCGCCCGTGGTACTTGTAGCAGTGGATCTCGAGCTAATGTACAGGCAGTACGACTCACGGGCTGCGTGGGCGGCTTGTCGTCCTCCTCGGTGAAGGCGGGCAGTAGGTCCTCGCGCCCGTGGTACTTGTAGCAGTGGATCTCGAGCTAATGTACAGGCAGTACGACTCACGGGCTGCGTGGGCGGCTTGTCGTCCTCCTCGGTGAAGGCGGGCAGTAGGTCCTCGCGCCCGTGGTACTTGTAGCAGTGGATCACGAGCTAATGTACAGGCAGTACGACTCACGGGCTGCGTGGGCGGCTTGTCGTCCTCCTCGGTGAAGGCGGGCAGTAGGTCCTCGCGCCCGTGGTACTTGTAGCAGTGGATCACGAGCTAATGTACAGGCAGTACGACTCACGGGCTGCGTGGGCGGCTTGTCGTCCTCCTCGGTGAAGGCGGGCAGTAGGTCCTCGCGCCCGTGGTACTTGTAGCAGTGGATCACGAGCTAATGTACAGGCAGTACGACTCACGGGCTGCGTGGGCGGCTTGTCGTCCTCCTCGGTGAAGGCGGGCAGTAGGTCCTCGCGCCCGTGGTACTTGTAGCAGTGGATCACGAGCTAATGTACAGGCAGTACGACTCACGGGCTGCGTGGGCGGCTTGTCGTCCTCCTCGGTGAAGGCGGGCAGTAGGTCCTCGCGCCCGTGGTACTTGTAGCAGTGGATCACGAGCTAATGTACAGGCAGTACGACTCACGGGCTGCGTGGGCGGCTTGTCGTCCTCCTCGGTGAAGGCGGGCAGTAGGTCCTCGCGCCCGTGGTACTTGTAGCAGTTGATCACGATCTAATGTACAGGCAGTACGACTCACGGGCTGCGTGGGCGGCTTGTCGTCCTCCTCGGTGAAGGCGGGCAGTAGGTCCTCGCGCCCGTGGTACTTGTAGCAGTGGATCACGAGCTAATGTACAGGCAGTACGACTCACGGGCTGCGTGGGCGGCTTGTCGTCCTCCTCGGTGAAGGCGGGCAGTAGGTCCTCGCGCCCGTGGTACTTGTAGCAGTGGATCACGATCTAATGTACAGGCAGTACGACTCACGGGCTGCGTGGGCGGCTTGTCGTCCTCCTCGGTGAAGGCGGGCAGTAGGTCCTCGCGCCCGTGGTACTTGTAGCAGTGGATCACGATCTAATGTACAGGCAGTACGACTCACGGGCTGCGTGGGCGGCTTGTCGTCCTCCTCGGTGAAGGCGGGCAGTAGGTCCTCGCGCCCGTGGTACTTGTAGCAGTGGATCACGAGCTAATGTACAGGCAGTACGACTCACGGGCTGCGTGGGCGGCTTGTCGTCCTCCTCGGTGAAGGCGGGCAGTAGGTCCTCGCGCCCGTGGTACTTGTAGCAGTGGATCACGAGCTAATGTACAGGCAGTACGACTCACGGGCTGCGTGGGCGGCTTGTCGTCCTCCTCGGTGAAGGCGGGCAGTAGGTCCTCGCGCCCGTGGTACTTGTAGCAGTGGATCACGAGCTAATGTACAGGCAGTACGACTCACGGGCTGCGTGGGCGGCTTGTCGTCCTCCTCGGTGAAGGCGGGCAGTAGGTCCTCGCGCCCGTGGTACTTGTAGCAGTGGATCACGAGCTAATGTACAGGCAGTACGACTCACGGGCTGCGTGGGCGGCTTGTCGTCCTCCTCGGTGAAGGCGGGCAGTAGGTCCTCGCGCCCGTGGTACTTGTAGCAGTGGATCACGAGCTAATGTACAGGCAGTACGACTCACGGGCTGCGTGGGCGGCTTGTCGTCCTCCTCGGTGAAGGCGGGCAGTAGGTCCTCGCGCCCGTGGTACTTGTAGCAGTGGATCTCGAGCTAATGTACAGGCAGTACGACTCACGGGCTGCGTGGGCGGCTTGTCGTCCTCCTCGGTGAAGGCGGGCAGTAGGTCCTCGCGCCCGTGGTACTTGTAGCAGTGGATCACGAGCTAATGTACAGGCAGTACGACTCACGGGCTGCGTGGGCGGCTTGTCGTCCTCCTCGGTGAAGGCGGGCAGTAGGTCCTCGCGCCCGTGGTACTTGTAGCAGTGGATCTCGAGCTAATGTACAGGCAGTACGACTCACGGGCTGCGTGGGCGGCTTGTCGTCCTCCTCGGTGAAGGCGGGCAGTAGGTCCTCGCGCCCGTGGTACTTGTAGCAGTGGATCACGAGCTAATGTACAGGCAGTACGACTCACGGGCTGCGTGGGCGGCTTGTCGTCCTCCTCGGTGAAGGCGGGCAGTAGGTCCTCGCGCCCGTGGTACTTGTAGCAGTGGATCACGAGCTAATGTACAGGCAGTACGACTCACGGGCTGCGTGGGCGGCTTGTCGTCCTCCTCGGTGAAGGCGGGCAGTAGGTCCTCGCGCCCGTGGTACTTGTAGCAGTGGATCACGAGCTAATGTACAGGCAGTACGACTCACGGGCTGCGTGGGCGGCTTGTCGTCCTCCTCGGTGAAGGCGGGCAGTAGGTCCTCGCGCCCGTGGTACTTGTAGCAGTGGATCTCGAGCTAATGTACAGGCAGTACGACTCACGGGCTGCGTGGGCGGCTTGTCGTCCTCCTCGGTGAAGGCGGGCAGTAGGTCCTCGCGCCCGTGGTACTTGTAGCAGTGGATCACGAGCTAATGTACAGGCAGTACGACTCACGGGCTGCGTGGGCGGCTTGTCGTCCTCCTCGGTGAAGGCGGGCAGTAGGTCCTCGCGCCCGTGGTACTTGTAGCAGTGGATCACGAGCTAATGTACAGGCAGTACGACTCACGGGCTGCGTGGGCGGCTTGTCGTCCTCCTCGGTGAAGGCGGGCAGTAGGTCCTCGCGCCCGTGGTACTTGTAGCAGTGGATCTCGAGCTAATGTACAGGCAGTACGACTCACGGGCTGCGTGGGCGGCTTGTCGTCCTCCTCGGTGAAGGCGGGCAGTAGGTCCTCGCGCCCGTGGTACTTGTAGCAGTGGATCTCGAGCTAATGTACAGGCAGTACGACTCACGGGCTGCGTGGGCGGCTTGTCGTCCTCCTCGGTGAAGGCGGGCAGTAGGTCCTCGCGCCCGTGGTACTTGTAGCAGTGGATCTCGAGCTAATGTACAGGCAGTACGACTCACGGGCTGCGTGGGCGGCTTGTCGTCCTCCTCGGTGAAGGCGGGCAGTAGGTCCTCGCGCCCGTGGTACTTGTAGCAGTGGATCACGAGCTAATGTACAGGCAGTACGACTCACGGGCTGCGTGGGCGGCTTGTCGTCCTCCTCGGTGAAGGCGGGCAGTAGGTCCTCGCGCCCGTGGTACTTGTAGCAGTTGATCACGATCTGCCGCAGCGCGTGCGTCCACGACATCTATCACAAGGTTACAAGTTAGTATGACTACAATAATCTTGTCACAGGTTGCAATCGCACACTTTATCAACTGTCAACTTATTTTGATATTCAACGCAATGCGTCGTAACTTTTTAGTCGTCTTTATCAACTGTCAACTTAATTTGATATTCAACGCAATGCGTCGTAACTTTTTAGTCGTTTTATCAACAGTGTCAAGTTAATTTGATATTCAACGCAATGCGTCGTAACTTTTTAGTCGTCTTTATCAACTGTCAACTTAATTTGATATTCAACGCAATGCGTCGTAACTTTTTAGTCGTTTTATCAACAGTGTCAAGTTAATTTGATATTCAACGCAATGCGTCGTAACTTTTTAGTCGTCTTTATCAACTGTCAACTTAATTTGATATTCAACGCAATGCGTCGTAACTTTTTAGTCGTTTTATCAACAGTGTCAAGTTAATTTGATATTCAACGCAATGCGTCGTAACTTTTTAGTCGTCTTTATCAACTGTCAACTTAATTTGATATTCAACGCAATGCGTCGTAACTTTTTAGTCGTTTTATCAACAGTGTCAAGTTAATTTGATATTCAACGCAATGCGTCGTAACTTTTTAGTCGTTTTATCAACAGTGTCAACTTAATTTGATATTCAACGCAATGCGTCGTAACTTTTTAGTCGTCTTTATCAACTGTCAACTTATTTTGATATTCAAAGCAAATAGTTTATTTGCGTGAATATGGTACATTGTGTTCTTAAATTACTAATTACCAACATATTCTATCGTTGTGGATACGATGTGCAAAAATTTAATAATAAATAGGTAAGTAGATGTGTGAAACTGTTTTTTTTTTCTTTTGCTTTATTTTAATAGGAAAATTACAAAATTCCAGATTTGTGACTAAATGGATTCTATTTCAGTCATATTACAATATTGTAAGTGGGAGTTAGGTGTTTAGTAATGAGTGATTACCTTCTGTTTCTCGTCCTCGGAGCGCGCGTCCATGCGCACGTTGGCCCAGGGCAGGTCCTTGGGCCACCACGGCGGCCGCGTGGACTCGCGGCCCCACCCCGGCTTGCCGCGGACTGCACAATACACAAGTACGCATTCATATAAACATTACAACTTGATTAATAAATAATAAAATATACTGTCTCCATGAACGTCGTAACCACAATTCGCCCCTACCTTGCGCAAACTATATGGCCGCTCGCTCACCTTTAACCGACAAAACAATATTTAATTGCAAACAACATTGCCGTGCAAGGAAAGTGGTGTTTTTTCTGTAATAATTTACGGAGAATCTTGTGTGATATTATAAACGACTTAAACCCGTATTTAACATTTGTGTGGTGCCGGTGAGAACCGTGGTTTTAGCATGTAATGTTAAATCGTCCAAAGCATCATCGTCTAACAATATTAACCCTTCTTTTGGTAAAAAACTACAGCCTATTTGTTATGACTATAATATTTTTCGGCGTACACGTAGTATGCCATAGTAAGCCATTTCATTGTGTGTAACAAATGTCTGTTTGTTTTTATTCGACAAAAAATAATTTATTGCATTATGTTTTTTTTAATTAATTCATCGTTATCATCATATCAGCCGCACGACACCCACTGCTAGGTATAGGCCTCCCCCAAGGATCCCCACGACGATCGGTACTGCGCTGCCCGCATACAACGGCTTCCTGCGGGCTTCACCCTCACGTCGGTCCTTAGTTATTTATTTGTGTTGAATTAGTGTGCGTTGCACCAAAACGCAGTCAAAGTTAAAGTTATCGTCAAATGATAATGCTACTTATTTGTCACGTCAAACTTGTCAAAAGACATCATGCTGACTGGCAACCTCTTTTTTTCGCTAACTTGTGCTTAACCGGTACTTTAACAAGCTTGTTATCGTTAAAGTTAGATGGTGCAACTCAGCCTTAGTATTCTGAAGTTATTTAGAGAGAAAGAGATAGCTCCACTCACCCATGGAGTACTTGAGCATGAGTGGTATGAAGGCCCTCAGCTGCGCCTGCGTCATCTTCTCGACGGGCGTGGGGATGCCGTCGATGATGAGCGGCGGCAGCTCGAACAGCGAGGGGTCGTCGGCGGGCGGCGGCGGCGCCTGCTCGCACCCGCCCAGCCCGAACTGACCCACGTTACTAAGCCGCGCCGCCCACGAGCGCGCACCAACCGAGCCATACTACCCGACCGTACCACCCACGAATACGCCCACTACCCCACGCGTACGAACTCCTTTTGATATTTTGTCTTCCATCAAGAACACTCTAGATCAGGGACGGCGAACCTTTATGTCATCATTTATTATCATTTAATGTTGTGATAGAGGTGCCATAAAATCGTCGCGTAATGAATTTTGTGATCGGTGATGTGCCCAAAATATTGTAATATTGTACCATTAATGGCAAACAGCACGCAAATGTGGCACCGACTGACAAAACAAAAAGCGAACCGTTGAAATTCGAACCCCATTGAGTTTCTAAATTCAACTTTAAATAGTACGAAACAAAGTTGAGTTTGAAAGTGAGGCGATATTTCGAGGTGCCGTTTTTGAGACTGACCGGACGTCTAGCTAGGGTATTCTTGATCGAAGTATTTTGTTTATTTTATTATTTTCTTTTAAATATAATATTTTTGCAGTCGAGTTTTTTTCTCATTAAATATTTTTAAATGAATTACCTACTGATTTGTTTAAAAAGAAAAACATAAATGTGAAGAAATGTGTACATATTCTTGCAAATTACGTTTTGCGTATTGCTCTACTGTTTATGAATACTTTGAGCGCAAACACGGTAAATATTAGGCACTGTAATGCACGTGATTACCTCACGAGTGGACAGCTACCTTTAGGTTTATCTCCCACTGTAGATTACGCACGCGACCGGGTAGTGTGCGCGTGATAAGCCTTATTGACTTTGAATTTCTTAAATCCTATTGTTCATCAATAATGTATACTATTAAATTGTTAAAAAAAAGTATGGTCAGGTAGTATGCTGAACGGGGTATTAGTACATAGCCACACTGTCTTTAAATTGACGTTTTCTTATGTATAATGTATCTGTATTGTCGAATTTCAGATCAAATTATTAATAAATGCATGCAAATTCTTAATGATTTTAGTTATTATTTTAAAAACAGTGCAACTAGTTTAATATTTGTTTTTAATTTGTTAAGATTAGACATACAAGTAGTTAGGATAATTATCAAAATAAGAAAGTATATCAGACAATCAGAAGAAAAGTGTAAACATCATCTTACTGACATGCAGATCGATAAAATGCATTGTTATATTATGAACTAATCAAAAAAATTTTTTTCAAACAATTATTTGGTAAATGTTTACATAGTATTATAAAAAAATATCGATTCTGGTTTGCCTGTGACTTTCAACGTATGTGCGTACATTCTTCTTCATTACTGCTGGGCATAGACCTCCCACAAGCATACAACTATTTTTACAACTTAATTACATTAAATCATCGATGTTTTAAAAGGTATAAGAAATTTATCGATCGCACACACAGTGCTACAGTGACTTATGTTGGACTAGGGTTTTAATTTCTAGGGTGTTTCATGCTAAGTAAAAGGTCTTTCTTAAAATCAAATGAAACAACGGTCAAATGATACTCACAGTTTATTTTCACACCAATACGTACGTAACACTTTTCACCACACAGTTATAACGTCGAACGTAACTTATACAGCAACTTAACGTATACTGATAATCGACTATTCACTTCGATGGCTCCAAAGCAACTGACGCACCTGTCCAGGCCGGAGCGACGCTCAACCGACCGCCGCCCCTCCATTTTACCCCTACTTACAAACAAGCAAACTGGTCGGTTGAGCGTGCGTCGGAAATAGTCATATTCAGAACTTTTAACGACTAGAATAATCAATAAAATGTTTATAAATTATATTCTTTGCAACAATTAATCAATAAAAATTATAACATTGTAACCAATTACAATTAATTAACTTATTGATAATCGAGAATGATAACAGTCGGCCATCCAAAATTTACAAAACGACCTCGTTGTATATTTCATGCATAACTAAACTAATAATTTTATGTATGTATGTAACTATTATTATTAATTATCATAATTACCTAAAACCAAATAATTAGCAAACAAGACAACATTTTTTTTTTTAACAGCTGTAATCTTATTCTTAATAATATATAAAAATAAGCTTATAGGTTTACACAAAAAAATCAAATTGGAAAATCCAAAACAACAGGCATTATTTCATGGCCTTGATATCAAACCAATAGGCGTTATTTCATGGCCCATACAAACAAATAAATAGGCGTTATTTCATGGCCCATACAAACAAATAAATAGGCGTTATTTCATGGCCCATACAAACAAATAAATAGGCGTTATTTCATGGCCCATACAAACAAATAAATAGGCGTTATTTCATGGCCCATACAAACAAATAAATAGGCGTTATTTCATGGCCCATACAAACAAATAAATAGGCGTTATTTCATGGCCCTTACAATTAATAGTCAGGCATTATTTCATGGCCTCTTAAGAATAGCCAGGCATTATTTCATGGCCTGTCTATGTGCTGAAATGAAATGCAAAAATTATATAAGAAGTACAAGGCTTTGTTTCATGGCCTGTAGACTATAGTGTTTTGCACATTTGTTACTAGGAGGAAAATTTAAATAGGTATAGTATAGCAAAATAGAACTATGTTATGCACGTAGCACAATTTAGTGACATAGTTTGAAAATTACGAAGGCATGCTACTTTTCCTCTGAATCAGTTTTCGTCATCTTCACTAGATGACAAACTCTGCGGCCTCTTATAATTAAGCCAGGGACGAATTTTGTCGACAGATACAACTGTAGTATAAGATCGGTTGCCCTTTTTTGTTATAGGAGTATTTTCTACAAGATACCTATCACAGTCGTATACTTTCGATATCCTATAAGGTCCCTGAAACTTTGGAATTAATTTCTTACTAGACCCTGTTGCCGGGATTTGTCTCTCTATCCGAACAAGATCCCCAATTTTGTATTTTATAGGAGAACACCTCTTTTTATCGTAGGCTCGTTTTTGGGCCTCTTGGTAAACAGTTATATGTGACTGAATGTCTTTTCTGATTTCACCTAAACCTTGGCTATCGGGAGTGGAAGTGACCTCATCAGCAAGTTCGGACCTTACAGTACTTTCACTGATACCTATAGGTCTAATCCCAAAAAGAGCTTCAGCCGGGGTTCTGTTTATACCTTTATTGAGCGTGTTGTTCATTCCCCATTGCACATCGGGCAAGTGGTCGTCCCATTTATTTTCTGGTGTATTGACTGTTTTAGCAGTAAGCGCATCAATTAGCGTCCTATTATATCTTTCCACTTGTCCGTTGGCTCGGGGAGTGGACACAGCGTTCAACACATGCTTAATATTTCGTTCTGCAAGGAATTTTTTGAATAAATCACTGGTGAACGATGTACCTCTATCACTGATGACTCTCCTTGGTGCTCCAAACAGGCCAAAATATTCCTGAAATACTTTAATAGTGGTTTGAGATTTTGTATTTCTTACTGGTTTCAGAAAAACATATCGCGTGAAAGCATCTACCAATACCAGAATGTACATGTTACCCTTACTGCTACGAACAAATGGGCCAACATGATCCACATGTATTGTGTCAAAGGGGACGTCAACTTTTGGAATGGGATGAAGAAAACCTGGCTTTTTGCCACCGGAAGACTTCGAGTAGGCACACTCTAAGCACGAATTAACATATTTAGTTATAAAAGTACGCATATTTGGGAACCAGTACGACGCTCCTATTTTATCTAGTGTTTTGTCGAGTGCAAAGTGGCCAATATCGTCGTGATTCTGTTTGACAATTTGCCACCGTACACCTTTAGGGACCACCCACCTATCGCCATCTTTAGTTATTCTGAAAAGCCTGCCGTTTTTTACTTTGTAATTAGATTTTATTTCAACAACATTGTCGAGTTCTGGATCTTTGAGAATACCAATAATTTTTTGTATGTCATCGTCAGCACCCTGCACTGTAACAAGCCAGTCCGTTTCGACAGAGAGCACATCCAAAACCACGCCTTGTTTACCGGATATTGGGTTACGGCTAAGCGCATCGACATGCGCCATCGACTTACCAGCCCTATATTCGATATTGAAGTCGTAGTCTTGCATCTGCTCCCACCACCTAGCAACACGAGGCACCATGTCCCTCTTCGAAAAGGTAGCGCGCAACGAATTGCAGTCTGTTACAATTTTGAAGTGAATGCCAACTAAGTAAACACGAAACTTTTGAAGAGAAGAGACGACCGCCAATGTTTCCAAATCATAAGACGAGTAATTCATTTCCTCAGGGGTGGTCTGCTTACTGAAATAAGCAACTGGTTTCAATAAATTATCACCGCCTCTCTGGAGCAAAATTCCTGCAAGACCAATTTTACACGCATCCGTGTGGACTTCCGTCTCCGCTAGGGGGTTATACAAAGCCAATAAGGGTTTTTGCGATAAACACTGTTGCAGTTCTCTGAATGCGGCTTCTTGTTTAGTTCCCCACTCCCATGCAGTGTCTTTTTTGAGAAGTTGCGTCAGTGGTCTAGCTTTAATAGAGAACCCGGGAACAAATCTGCGAAAGAAACCTGCGAGCCCTAAGAACTGTCGTACGTTATGCTGGTTCTCAGGCACGGGAAAGTCTGCGACTGCGTCAACCTTCCTCGTTCCTGGACGGATCCCTTCAGTACCAACCTCAAAGCCAAGATACTCTACCTGACGACTAAAAAAACAACATTTTGAAAGTTTGAGCGTAAGCCCAGCGTTTGAAAACAGACACAAAATAGATTCCAACCTCTTCATACCCTCTGGAATATCCTTGGACGGAATAATTACATCGTCAAGGTATGCTAGGGCTTCCTTATGCCGAGACGACCCAAGGACCTGGTTCATGATTCGCTGGAAGGTGGCGGGTGCATTTGCAAGGCCGAACGGCATACGATTAAATTCGTAGTGGCCGTCCGGCGTCACAAATGCAGTCTTAAACCTATCCTCTTCTCTTATGGGTATCTGGTAGTACCCCGAGGCCAAATCCAAGGTTGTATAAAATGCATTGCCGGCTAATACGTCGAGTTGATCATCGATCAAAGGCATCGGATAATGATCTCTTACAGTTTTCTTATTTAGAGCTCGATAGTCTATACATAATCTTAGTTCCCCCGTTTTCTTCCTCACCAGAACAATGGGACTTGCGTACGGTGATGTTGATGGTCGTACTATCCCATTATCTAGTAATTCAGAAACCATGCCCCTTACTTTCTCCTTTTCTGCAATGGCCAGCCGGTATGGTCGGTAGACCACGGGTTCATTGTCATTCAACCGGATAGTCATCTCACCCACATTAGTATTTCCTAATTCGTTTAAGTTAAAAGCAAAACAGTGCCTATATTTATTTAAAAGTAATAAGAGATCGCCCTTTTCTTTATCACTGAGGTCCCTACCACAGACAAGAGCATCCAAGGGAACTTCACTAGTTTTCTTATCTACGGCGCATGACAAGACGGTTTCTATTCGTTTATCAGAGTCTGGATGAGCTATGTAACCTCGAGCAATAAGAATTTTTTTAGGAAATTGCAACCTAGCTGCGACAGACAAATTGACCACAACAGCTTTTCCAACACCCTTTTCGTCAAAACAAAACAACCCCCCAAGAACCGAGAAACGAACTTCCTTATATAACCCTAGTACATTCTCAACATACAATTCACCTTGATAACAGGGTTCAGTATAAACATCAATGACAGTCAAACCATTAATATCAGCTTCATGCTGACAAAGCAATTTCA
The DNA here is from genome assembly GCA_950108535.1 of Agriphila straminella. Lineage (NCBI taxonomy): Eukaryota > Metazoa > Arthropoda > Insecta > Lepidoptera > Crambidae > Agriphila > Agriphila straminella. Next base: position 1,404,200 of record OX467306.1, on the reverse strand, counting down.
CTTTGTTGGAAGTGATTACAATGTCGTTTTGATCACAAACAGTTAATTCAAGGCGACTACTAGTTTTTGTAATGGCTATATGAGGTTGCTCTGTATATGTTTGGCCTATAATCAACGGAACATGCATGACACTATCTGGGACGATTAACAAGTCTACGTCCGCCGCCACACTGTCAATTACGACACGGACCGTTTGTCTACCAATGGCATTAACAATTGAATTTCCGAATCCACGGAGAGTAGGTAAATCGGTTGAGATATAATGTGTTGAGATAACACGAAATTCTGAGAATTTTATCATTGAGCATTCGCTACCAAAGTCGATAAATGCTTTGATGGGGTGGCCATTAACAAGAGCAGTTTTAAAATATTTTTCGTTAGGCGTTATGGGCTTCGCTGCTAGAACGGGGTCTGTACTATTGTCAGAAATCTGCATGACCGTTTTATCGGTATTTGGCAACTTGGCATAGCACTGCTCAGTTTCGTGACCTATTCTACTACACCTACCACACTTCTTAACAGGGAGAGTACATTGTGAAGTTACATCTTTTTTACAATTAGTACAACGAAGAGGTCTCGATGGTCTTGTCTGTTCTGTCTGCTTTCCCTGCTGTGTCCTAACAGTTCTACGGTCAACAACTGGCCTACTCCTAGCATTACGTAAGTATGAAAGCAACTTGTCAGGATCGTCGTACTGCGCTGCTTCAGCGCCTAACCTAACCGACCTGTCGTCAATGCCGTGCAATAAACACTCTACCGCACGCTTGCCTGCTATACCACACCTATTAATCAACGCTATCTTATCATAGTAGTACTCTTCTAAAGAGTCGGAGAAGCGAGCGCGTTTAGCCAACATGTCACTGAGCATCTGCCCATAATTTTCCTCCGAAGGAAATGCAGATAACAATTTCTGTTGCCATTCGGTCCAAGTAAACAAGACAGAGGGGAGTCCCTCGTACCACCGCTGCGCAACACCCTTCAATTTTGGCAAAGCGAAATGAATTGTTTGTTTCTCAGACCAGCTATATATTGTAGCGCACTCATTAACTTTATGCAGCCACATCGTCATGGTTTGTTCTCGTTTACTTGGATCGAATTCTGGAACAGTGTTGTTCATAGAACCTAGCCTGTCCAAGCTGTTACTGCCTCCTATAGACCTCAAAGCAGACAGAAGCTCAGCCAACGTTGAGTTAGGTGGAAGTGGTCGCTCGCCAGTGTGCTCTAAGCTCTGTTGAACGGAGTGACCGCCGACGGTCTGACCGCCCTGATGTTCGGAGACCTTTGAGCTAAGAGGTCCATGGCGATCATAGGTGTCGCTAATTTCGCGTTTTAGAGTTGGCGAGCAATCTCTAAACTCATGCTTAGAGTGACTCTGCCGTGAACGACGATCCACAGTCGTAGAATCGAAGCGGCGAGAGGCACGGCTGCCACTCCGGGAGTCGTTCTGAATAGGGGACCGATTTATGGATGTTGCGCCTCGCTGTCTAGGACTATTCTCTACAGCAAACTTTATGTGATTTTGAGAACGGTACCTGGATCTCTCACGTGAACGGCGATGAACGGAGTCAGGCGACCGTAGAAACGTGCGGCTCCTCCCGTAGTGACTGGACCTGCTGCGTGAGCGGTTGACCCTGTTGTCTGCTCGTTGTCGGCTCCGCGACGGACGCAGAGGCGTGCGACTCCTCCCGCGGTGACTCGACCTGCTGCGGGAACGGTAGTCTCTGCTGCCTGCACGATGTCGGCTCCGCGACGGACGAGTAATGGGAAGCGTTGGGCTTGTCGGAGTATGCACTTCCCGACTTCGTCCGTTCGCGTCCATTCCTTGTCCTGATCCTGAAACGTATATATACATAATATGAGAAGTATATCCATTCTCCAACTAAAATAATTTTTACGAATGTAAATGCCATAAAACTTTCGCATAAAACAAACGTTAAAAGGATACTCAGTTTACTTAGGCTTCTAGAAACTGAGGAGTTAGTATTTTTTTGACAAGGGAGAAAAAATGTGCAAGTGCATTAACAGTAAGTATAGAATTAACAATAACAGAAAATTTAGTGAGATTCTGATGGACTAGACTAGAGATACTTCAATACCACTTTCCTTTAAATACACGTTATATATATATTATTTTATATTATATATTATATTTATATTTTATATTATATATATAATTTATATATTATATATTATATTTTATTTATTTGTGGCAACAAACAGTCATACATGAGATAGAGCAGTACATCAAATGAAATTATGTTATTCTAAGTGATAGACATATAGTGCCAGGAAGTAATAGGCCTATAGTATTATATAAAATACATACAATGTGTGTGTGTAATGTATGACTCTCTGACGGTTTATTTATTATTTATTATTATTTACTTCAATATACGAGTATTGCTCACTTATAAAACTCGATGTAAAAAAAAAAATATCAAAGATGTTTGGTTTTAAACAAGAAAGAGAGAAAAATAGGAAACAAAACCCAAGTCCAAAAATGCAAACGTTTCAGAGTAGTTGACTGATGTAAATAAAAAAAAATGACGCGAAATAACTAAGTATAGCTATTTCTCTCCTTTTTTTTCTTTCTTTTAAACAATACTATGAAGCTTGTAACGCTGCGCTCTGCCGAATTGTTATAGGCTAGTAGTGTGACTAAGTAGTGGCGTCAATCTCATCCAACTCAAAACTTAAAAGTATTTTTGGATAGAAGAGATACCAAAGTGATTTTAATGCTTAGGAAGTTATTTTAATAAAAAAAAAAACAAAATAAAACAGTCAATTACCCCTTGGTTGCAGTTTTCATCATTTTTTTCCTCACATAAGTTAAAAGTTGTTATATCAGTTATTGAGGTAAGTAAAAAGAAGGAAAAGAAAAGAAAAAAACAAGAAAAAAAAAATGTTGGGCCTCAATCTCACTTCTGAGATTTGTTGGACTAGGGTTTTAATTTCTAGGGTGTTTCATGCTAAGTAAAAGGTCTTTCTTAAAATCAAATGAAACAACGGTCAAATGATACTCACAGTTTATTTTCACACCAATACGTACGTAACACTTTTCACCACACAGTTATAACGTCGAACGTAACTTATACAGCAACTTAACGTATACTGATAATCGACTATTCACTTCGATGGCTCCAAAGCAACTGACGCACCTGTCCAGGCCGGAGCGACGCTCAACCGACCGCCGCCCCTCCATTTTACCCCTACTTACAAACAAGCAAACTGGTCGGTTGAGCGTGCGTCGGAAATAGTCATATTCAGAACTTTTAACGACTAGAATAATCAATAAAATGTTTATAAATTATATTCTTTGCAACAATTAATCAATAAAAATTATAACATTGTAACCAATTACAATTAATTAACTTATTGATAATCGAGAATGATAACACTTACATTTTGTTAATTTGCATAAAATGCAATTTAAGGTTTTTTTTGCTACTTTGGAGCCATTGGTTGGAAACGACAAGGGCTGGAACGTTCCGATATATTGGTAAACAGAGAAAAACTCAGTTGCGTCACTGTTTCTCTAAATATAAGTAACATACTTGACTCAACATGTTCGGTGCATACGCACCAAACACAGTGACGTGCAATTGACGTCACACGCGGTCGTCGATGCACTTGCATCGACTGACATAGTTTTAACTTTAGTATGTATATTTCCGCGGACTTTACGGGTCGCGTGTACTTACTCTTAACATTATTATTCTAACATTTGTTACGTTGTGACAGAACATTATAGTACTTTAGCATAAACATTTCTCTTCTCATTTAACATTTTACCACCGCCAACCCTCGCTCCTCAAACACAACATAACAAACAGTTGCGACGAACTATGTCCCAGCGACGTCCACACTCATCGGGGGCCCCGCGCAACTAACTAAGCTGTTGCACCAATAACAGTGCAATTTCACAGTAAATCTACAAAGACTACTGGTGCAATCTACCGCAAAACAAAGGAATCGATATGCGTCATTGTTTTCTTGTACAATCTCACACTTTTTAAATATAATGTCGTTCTTAAGCCATTTTCGTGATTTTTGCAGTTAAGTCTCTGTAGCACCGGATGTGCGTTGTAACTTGATTCAGATTCAAAATCATTTATTAAGTCTAGGCTGTTTGTAACAAGTACTCGTAATTGTCAAAAGAGCTAAGGCATCGGTTCGCAAGCCCCAAGAGACCTTATTACGAGAAGAACCGGTAAAAAACTCATTAACTTTCGTTCAGTAAGACTATAAACTAATTAGTCCGGGAGGTAGTGTTATGCGTATGTGTTCTCACCTGCTGCGCGAGCGCATTCTCGAGCTCCTCCATGATCATGCAGCGCAGATTGCGCACGACGTCCTCCAGCGGCTTGGCGCCGAACACGCGGTACGAGGTGTTGGGCTTGCCCGGCGTCGCCACCAGCACCACCGCCTGCTGGCCCACGCGCGTCGCGAACTCCTCGATCGTTTGCTGCATCGACATGGACACTATGTAGCGTCTGATATACTAATGGCTCGGCGCCGACCACGCGGTACGAGGTGTTGGGCTAGCCATCGAAAATCAACACGTTCCAGCCAAGGAAATTATAAGTACTTCGTACAACAGGAAGGTGCTCTGCGGCTTAAAAAACAGTCCACTTCAGATAGCAAGTACGAGCTCAGTTTGTCATACAATTTGTTATTAGAGTTTGGTCAACGAAAGATGAGGTTCGGTTGGAAATGTAACTAATTTTGCGGCTTATTTTCCAATAACTTAACCTCTAAACGTTGATTTAACAGGGAAAGTGGCGCCGCCATTTCAATCTCATCTTTTGTTGACCAGACTATTGGATAAACTAAAGGTTGCTGTATACGTAACGGGAAAAATACCGGACGGGACGGGGACGGGGCGGGGACGGAACGTGATCCTGACGGGGAGTTTAAAGGTGCGGGCACATTTGTCTGACGCCACGCCACAGAATACATAATAGTACAAGTTAACACGCCGTCAGATGACATCGGTTTTCATAGTAAATGTATGCACTAGGATCACACTTATCTGATTCTGACGTCCATACAAATACGGAGTGTTAAGACGTGGTGTCAGACAAATGTGCCCGCACCTTAATGCATACGTAACGTAACGTGATAGTCGCGACAGCTGACGTGGTGGTAACGTGCTAGTGTTGTGAAAACAATTTTATTAAAACACTATATTTATGTGACTAATTTTATATTTTCAATCTCAATTGATACAATTCCACGTTTTTCTAAATGCAATGCAATTTATGCAATTTTCCTCGTTCGTAAGGAAGCTAAAAAAATAGTTTACTTTGAGGTTTAACTAACGTTTTAAAGAATCCAATGAAACGGAAAATTGGTGTCACCCCAATTGTTTCTTATTAAGAAATAGTGTGCTGGCAATGTGCTGGAAAGAGACACCCTCACCTCGTACTTGCCATTTCAACTGGACCGCAATTTTTTTCTATTGAAATATAAACCTTATGTTTTAAGGACAAAGTGTATTTTCGTATACACAGAAATACGGCGTGCACCTTCCGTTGTTATTATAATTTCCTTGATTCCAACCGTCACCAGCTTGCCGATAAAGAAACAGCCGAGTCTACACTAATCCCGGTGGGTGCCAGCCGGCTGGCGAGCCTAGTCCATACGGAGCGAGCAGACTCGAGAGGCCGTCAGGCTGTTAGGGCAGAATGATCTCGACGAACCAAGCGTTTGTCTCGGACTGATCGAGGAGGCTACTGGTCTGTGTCTAGCTGAAGTTAAGTGGCGTGTAACATTAGATCGCCGATCGGTAAGTTAAGTGGCGTGTAACATTAGAAGCGTATATTAGATCGGTAGTCAAAAGCGTTGATCGCGAATGCTTTCGGAATAAGTGAGTTCGCTAACTGCTAATAAATATTCATAAGTAAATAATATGTTTGCTTAACTTGATACACACACTATATACAATACATTACGACATTTACGACTGTCATTCAACATGAGTATGTCAATCGACCAGTAAAGTTTTTATTTTTTAAAAGATCACTTACTCTTAGTTTCCTGAGCAGTCTATTCTGGTGTCTCTTTCTGACTGAGGGGTTGGTTTCGAAGGAATGTGGCCTCTTGCGTTTCTTCGAGGAGGCGATGGCGGCGGCGGCAGCCATGCCAACGGGACCTATGAACACAAATACAATCTTATCTTACTATGTAAATATTAAGGAATTTCATTGATAAAGAGTCAGCCAGGGTCTGTTATAATTATTGATATCTATCTATATTTTATTTATTCTGTCTAGGGCCTAGGCTGTTACAAGCACTTGTGAATGTTAAAAAAGCTACGCCATCGGTTCGCAAACCATAAACAGGGAGACCTTGTAAGTAACGAGAAGAGCAAGAGAGACAGACTAATGAAATAAAATAACAATAGTGAGAGGTGAAGGCGCCTGCATGACGATATCTGGAAAGGGGTGCGACGCCGACGGCGCGTTGTCTGTATACCTTTGTTGAAATGACATCTAATATCTTAAATCCCGACGCGAAGCCGATGTAAACAAATCTTTTGATCTATAAATAATAAAATTGACATTTCAGTGTAGACGAAAATTTTGCCGTGTTCGTTATGCTACACCTGTTGTACTGGTCTAATGTGGCAGGAGACGCACGACTTACGCCAGCTAGATAGCAGCTACATAAGTAATGATGGCTGTAAGGAACAATGTAATGTTGAAGGTCGTACCTGCAGCAGCCAGCTGCTTGGTGACCTCGTCGCTCAGGGCGTTCTTGATCATGTCCTGTTGGTCGTCGTAGGCGGAGCCGGCGGGCGACGACGCGCACTCGTCGTCGTCCTCCGACCCGCTCAGCCCGCAACCCTCAACCTGTGACATGTCCTGGAAATCGCGCTATTGCTTCATTCATACTATAAAGATCATCATCATCATATCAGCCGCACAAAACCCACTGCTGGGTATAGGCCTCGAGCCGTAGACTATAAAGATATGATACGGTAAAGTAACCACTGTTATACAGTTAGATATAGGCATTGATAGATGACAGAACCTACAGATTATATCAGTCTATCTATGGTATCTAACCCCCTTAAAGACAACCCAGCCTAGTACCAGTATCTAATGTATTTTGACAGTTATGTATCAACAAATTGCCATCTCCTATTCTCATTGAAGCTAGGGGGTTGAAGAGTTTATAGACTATCTAGCTAGAAGCTACCACAGCTAAAAGGTATCTTAAAGATTTAATGTTTCCTCTAACTATTTAATTAGTATGGGACTGAAAAAATACTGTTTTATATAGATCTCAAACTAAAATTGAGATAAAATAATTGACTGGCACTGGCCTGGCAACCACTGCTCAGACTCAAGAGCTGGCTTCAGTGCCATCTATGTGTATGGAGATTGATTCTACTCTAGTTATTTATATATGCAAAATTGCTCTAAGTCCATACCTCCTCCGCCATGTCAATAGACTCTGTGCTGACTGCCGAATTCATGATGTCGAAGTCGGGATCGCTGTCTTCCTCGTGAGTCCGCTTCACCTCTAGGACCATTGGATTGCCCTACTTTTGACCCACGGCGTAAAAACCGTGCTGCTTTCAGATTACCACCCAAGTAGATTTAGTTCCTGATGGAGGAAAAATATATAAACTTATGAAACAAATAAACTTTAAAGTGGCCATAACAATTTGATTAAAAGTTCACAGACAAATTATTGAGAGTAATAAATGGAAAGGGTTTTTTTACTGTAACTCTGGAATGAGTTTTAATTACTAATAAAACTAAATTGTTATTGAACTGATGTTACTTTATTCACTTCTCAAGCTTACGCGCTCACTAGACATGAAATAAAACACTTTAAACGGATACTAGCGCGGTTTTATTGAAAGTACTTTGGTAATTAGTTGGTATTTGGTCCCCCGTGACCACGGCAGCTGCAAAGGTGCCGAAACGTCGGGAAAATCAAAAATCAAACCAAATACCAACTAATTACCAAAGTACTTTCAATAAAACCGCGCTAGTATCCGTTAAAAGTGTTTTATTTCATGATGTTACTTTCACAAAATGGTGTAAATGCATCCTAATGTTTATGAAATGCATCATTCATTTAAATGTCCAAAAAAGCTAACATTTTACAACAGCATGGTTAGTAAAACAGTTGAACTACAAAGTTAGTCCATCAGCCATTTTTGATGTCCCCACTGCTGGGGCACAGGCCTTCCTTATGGGTGGTAAGGAGGATTGGCCATAACCCACTACGCGGGCCCAATGCGGATTGGTGGGTGTTAACGACTGCAAGTGCAGTCGGGATTAACGGCTTAACGTGCCTTCCGAAGCACGGAGGAGCTCGAGATAATAAATTTTTGGTCACCCATCCCATGACCAACCCTTGCGAACGTTGCTTAACTTCCGCAATCGCTGGGCCAGGCGCTAAACCACTGCGCCACCGAGCTCCACGAAGTTAGTAAAACAGTTGAACTACGACAACAGCTATTATTGTGTATGGCATAAAGACGGTCTCAAGGTCAACATGTGACAGGCTCTACATGTCATCCTATGTTTGACCACTGTTGAACAAGGAGCCTCACTCCCAATACACATGGTACCCTTGTGAGGTGGTAGACTAACTTACCTTTCATATCAGTTCGAATCACTACATAGTATAAAACAAAGTCGCTTCCCGCTGTCTGTCCCGCTTAGATCTTTAATGCTACACAATGGATTATGATGCAGTTTTTTTTAAAAAGATAGAGTGATTCAAGTCAAGAGAAAGGTTTATATGAATATATGGTGTCAAATTCCACACTACAACGAAGTGAAGCGAGGGCGGGTCGCTAACTAGTAATAATTAAATAGACTATGATCATTCATGGTTCATTTACGACTATTATTGTTAAAATACCAATAAAGAGCTTAATTTCATTGGTTTTGTGACTTGGGTGAATGGTTGAATGTGAATTGGGTGTTTTAGGGAGGGGGAAATAAAGGAATGGGCAAGGGAAGGGGTAAAATCAGAGCAGATGAATTAGAAAAATGTTAAACTGGTACAATATTAATATTTGCAAGATAGATAAGTAGGTTCCTAATTTGACAGCCAAGAAGGTTGATGAGAAAACATTTCTTAAGTCTTGTACAAAGAGAATGATTAAATATTATTACAATATCAAAGTGAATTATTTGCATTAGTTTTTCTAATATGATCATAATATTACGAAAATTAATCAAACAGATAATAAGCAAAACAAGTAGAATCGGTTTATAATTATTTACACCAAAATAATGTACCGCATTCGTGGGTATCTGTTCCCTAAGGGTTGAGAATGCTTTTAGCATAAAGTCCGCCTCTTGTACATCATTTTATTGTTGTACTACAATAAAGAGTTTCAAATAAAAAAAAATAAAAAACATATAATATACCTACTGATTCTACTTGTTTTGCTTATTTTCTGTGTGATATTGTGTAAATTAACAATGAAGAATGAATGCCTGGAAGAAATTGCTATTTAGCAATAAGGCCGCCTTTTGTGTGCTTTCTCTGTTTATTGTATTTCTATGTAATATGTCCTGTCTTAGTGTGCAATAAAGTGTTTTTATTATTATTATTATTAATGAAATAAAAACAATCAAAATCAAAGATTGTTATGAGAAAGTATAATTGAGCTCAGTCAGGTTTTTGTAATAGGTTTATTGATTTTTGCTCTTTCATCTAGCATACCTATTATAAGTAAGTTGAAGTAATAGTACCTACTAGCTATAAACTTTTGGTCAGAGTTATTTAGGTAGGTACTAGCATATGTTTAAGTTTCATAATCAATATCAATTGTAGAATGCTGAATCACTTAGCTTTCTCATACTAGCTACATCTACATAGTACAACCAACTTGACTATTGTGTAGGCAGCTAGCCCAGGAAAATCAATACTGGAGCTTCTCACACTAATGTCATTCTACACAGACAATTTCAATACATTCTATAGGCCTGATGACCAGATCATGAATGAGCTTAGAACATCTAATAGCTTATATGAGAAGTCTATAGCTTGGAAATGCTGTAATAGAAAGAAAATTGACCATGATCTATGTTGCATTAGGTCGCATTCGATCAGGATATGGCTTGCATCTAATGTAATGCATGGTATGATATTCCACTGCGACGGTACAAATTGGAAGACGAACTACGCAAACTCTTTGCGGCGGCGTAAAGGATAAGCCCAAATGAATGGCCATCATGAAGGGGAATCGCGCGTTCGAGCAGGCCCAGACAGAATAGAAAGACTACGGCTGCGTACGCACCTGCGTGATTTGAAACACATTGCAATCATTTTCTGAAGTCTCCAAAACTTGCTGTGATGTAACCGATCTAAAATAACACTTTTGAAGACTTTCTCACTGAAACAGACACTGTTTTCACTCAATTTACGAAGTGCACTAGAGGCCCCGAAAAACCCGAATCCTCCATTATTATCGATCGGTAAACGCGGAACATGGCTAGCAAAAACTTCACATCTTCGGAGCGCCATTTTGTACGAGTCTGCGCGTTGCGATTTTTCGCAATGGAAAGGGAAATCGCGCCCCTCAGTCCGAGGGGGGACCGGAATAAAATCGCTGTAAGTTTTTTAACAATAATTAGGTTTATTTTGTTGAATACTCACCGATTTCAGTGCTAAATTATATTATTCATTTTATGCCCTAGAAGGCGGGCCTTCAGGAAAAATTCCAAAGTTTATTTTCGAAAACATTGATCGATTGTCATAGTGCTAGCGCCATCTATCGAAATTCACAGTACTAATTTTGACACTTGAAGTCTTAAATGTCAATTTGACATTTTCTATTGCAAAAAAATGTAAACATTTCATTTCATGTGTTATTTCTCTGGGTTTTGCTGAAGTATTTGTGTCGTTGGATGGACTTATAACTAAATAAAACTCTGACCAAAATTACTGAAAATCTACACAAAGTAAGGTAGGTAAAACTTTTTTATCTCTTTACTGTAGTACTGCTTTCTTTTTTACTTTTTGTGCTATCCAAACATTAATTTGTTTATTGGATTATTTAGATTTTACAATCTGATTTGGTACTTAGCGAGTGTAGGTACTTACTTTTAACGGCGTTCGGTCTTCCTTCTCACATTACTTAAGTAATTTATCTAAATTAAAAACCTAACCTTGTATTATTACTTAAAGCCAATAGGCACTGTCGCCTGGTCCAGGGCCAACACATGGGCGACCAACGGAGTGACTTGAATACTATATACATTCGTACAGAGAAGTTGCAATAGCAGCGTTACTAATTATAGAGAAAAAAAAACAAGGAAAAATAAAGGCACATCCTTTGTTGCAAAAACATAATAACAATTTTCTGCAATTCGGCGCTTTGCCGCAAAGCAACCAAGTGCATCAACATAATATTTAAACTATAGACCTTTACAGTTGGTGACAATGCGTATTGACTCTTATTATTACCTAAAGGTAATTATATACTTTGTCCTAATAAAATAAAACTGCTTATATTTGTAATTAATATATTGCATAATTATTTGTTATGTTTAGACATACTTAATTCTTATAACTAGATGACTAATTTATCAACTAATGCTACATTTACATTATGTGTAAGAACTTATTACTTATTAAACTTTATATAAATCACATAATTATTTATATTGTTTTTCAATTGAATAAAGTATCTAAATATCTTCTCTTTCACCGCGGTCTTCTGTGTTCACCAGATTCTTCAGAAGACCCTGAAAAAGAGCACAAATTCTTAAATAAATAAAAAGGCATGATTTTGTATTCCAAAAATACTTAATAAATGGTACTGAGAACACTTCTCCTTCTCCATTGCAAATTAAAACTACTTAATTGCAGTTCCCTAATGGAGCCCCTAGACGATCAAGCATTTCTTGTCAATCATTTACATTGCATGTACCATTTGGGGACGTGGCCTACTTTTGATTGGCCACGGTAATCTATCTATTCTGTGGTGCTTGTCAAGCATCGCTCCTAGACGATCAAAAAGTGATTGACAAGCAATGCAATGTAAATGATTGACAAGCAATTTTGATCGTTTAGGGGGTTCATAAGGTAAAAAGAAGTGTTAGTTATTAAATTGGTTAATTAGTGGTCTACAAAATTAATAACTAGAAATTATACTCATTTAATGCATAAAACAGTATCAAATCAATGCAAACAATTTAGAGGTATGGGGCTTGTTGTGGCCCTAGTTAAAAGTACAGGCAACGGCAAACTGGGCTATCACAACATTATACATTTTCTCAATCAATTTTGAACTGTAATGCGAACACTTTAAGGTTGAAAATTAATTGGAGATTTGAGCCTGTGGCGAATAAGTAACTATTGCTAGAGTTGGTTGACCAGAAATGTATTATCTTGAGCTCATTCCTGCTTCGAAAGCCACGTTAAGCTGTTTGTCCCGACTGCATTTGTAGTCATTAATACCCACCAATGAGCATGCGGGGACCGCGTGATGGTTTATGCCCTTAATCTCATCGTTAAGGCGCCCCAGCAGTGGTGGATGACATTAGAGCTGCCGCACATTGAGCCACTAGTCGCGGCCACTTAACGCGACCACAAGCTGTGGACTCAGTTTTTTCATACATTTTGTACAGTATCAGTGCAAACCGAGCGTTCAAGCCACAAGCTGCGGGAGTCGCCCGCGTTCGCTACTTGTGGCCGCGTTTTGTCGCTCGCATCGCGCGCACACTCGGCCACAATACCCGGCTTCTTCCCGGCGGCGATTGGAGGTTGCGTCCAGTGGCTTGACTGAGCCATTAGTGGTGGTTTCGTGGGTAGGCCCCCGACAAGATGGAACGACGATCTGGTGAAGGTCGCGGTGCGCCGCTGGATGCAGGCAGCGCAGGACCGATCGTCGTGAAGATCCTTGGGGGAGGCCTATACCCAGCAGTGGGTGTCGTGCGGCTGATATGATGATGATGATTGGTATACCTATAGAGCCGGCACTGGTGGGTCGGTGGCAGTAGCGGCCGCGCCAGCCGGGCTCGCAGCGGCAGGCGCCCAGGCCGCAGACGCCGTGCTTGCACGCGCGCGCGCACTCGCCCTGCCGCCGCCCCACCTCGCAGTGGTCGCCGCCCAGCCCCAGCGGGCAGCGGCACTTGTTCACGCCCTTGCAACGGCCCCCGTTCAAGCACGGAATCACGCATTTTGCTGTTGAAATTATTATTATGTTAGCTTCGGTGGCCGCAATGGTGTAACGCCTGGCCCGGCGATTGCGGAGGTTAAGCCACTTTCGCAAGGGTGGGTCATGGGATGGGTGACAAAAAATGCATTATCTCGAGCTCCTCCGTGCTTCGGAAAGCACGTTAAGCAGCTGGTCCCAGCATGGGCGTAGCCAGCCATGGGCTCAGGGTGGGGCAGCAGTCTAAAAATTATTTTGGCTACGGAACCCATTTTGGTTGACCGTTCTTGGATGGAACCCTAGCTCAAAATAAGAAATAAATTAAACAGGGATTGCCACCTTTAGGAACTGAAAAGTTGGGAGAAGTGTGCGAAAATTTTTGGGTCTATTTTCTAAATGTAAGTTGAAATCATTAAAACTGACAGTAAAACTACTGTAGACTCTGGTAACATGTTTAATGTATGTAGTTAAAAATACTCAAAATCAATGGATTAACAAACGGGCGGGTCAGCAAAGAGTCAAATAAAAAAAGGAGAACTACTTACCTACCTTGCTAAAGGGAAAAAAAGAGACTTGATTTAATGTTTTAGGTAAGTAAGTTTTAATTTAATTTTAATTTTGACTATTTTTCCATGTATATTTTGTATTGCTACCTCCGACCTACCTACGATCTCTCTCATTAATTAAGCGTAATTTTTATATTTACTTACTTAGGTAAGACACCTACCTACTCACAGGTCAGAGCCAAGGTAGGGCAAGCGCCCCACCCTGCCCCACCGTGGCTACGCCCATGGGTCCCAGCTGCATTTGCAGTCGTTAACACCCACCAATCCGCGTTGGTGGGTTATGGCCCATCCTCCTCATCCACCCATAAGGAAGGCCTGTGCCCCAGCAGTGGGGACAACAAAAAAGGCTGATGGATAGCTTCGGGCTTACTTTTTGTACGAGGCAGTCAGACAGCATAGTGACCTTGATTGCTGGAGAATGAGGTTCAACATTTTCTTTGTGATTTTTATATAAAAAAACTATACGTTCTTAATTACAAAATTACCAAGTTTAATTTTAGTACATGTTTTAGAGTTTAAATACAAATTGAGAATCAAAATAAGAAGCTCCATACTCACAGAATTCGCACCGTAATCCATAATACCCTTTAGGACATTCACAAGTATCTTTCTGTATGCACTTTCCTCCGTTCAAGCACTTCTGCGAGCAAATGCCTGTAACAATACAAGGTTTTATTGTCTTTCCAGACTTAGCGCCACGATGTTACGACCAAGAATCCCGATCCGCCACGTCAGGCTGGCACACATACCCACATGGTCCAAAAATCCACACGTGAGTATTTAATATTTTAGGACCAAAATTCTCACCGATGAAGTAAACTATTCTGAAGATGCTGTGATATTAGGTTATTAAATGAAGGACGTCTAACAATCAAGTGTTTTGTTGATGGAGGTACAGTTCGTTGTGTATCACAATTATAACATATCAAAAGTACTAGCCTCGGTACGGTTTTTGAGCGGTGACATTCAATGTGCATAAGTAATGTTTAGGTCTACTAAAGACTGGTTTACATTATCTTAGTCTTTAGTAGAGTGCTTTAGTAGCGTGCGAGTAGATTCGAATGCGAGTGCTTTAGTAGTTTTGGTGCCTTTCCAGTGAGCGTTTACATGCTTCCAGTACAGTGTCATTTGACTAAAGCACTCTACTAAAATGTCGATTAACATGCTTCTTGTGCGTGAAAGTGTCGCGCGGGGAGGTGAGCAGGCGGCGCGGACGCGCAGGGGATTCTACTGGAAAGCGATGCTTCCAGTTGAAAGGCTACTAGAACGTTACTCTCTTTAGTCATAAGACGACCGTTTACA
This sequence comes from Agriphila straminella, assembly GCA_950108535.1. Lineage (NCBI taxonomy): Eukaryota > Metazoa > Arthropoda > Insecta > Lepidoptera > Crambidae > Agriphila > Agriphila straminella. The sequence continues at coordinate 1,389,191 of OX467306.1, read as the reverse complement.
TGTTTCAACTAAAGCACTCTCCTAGAGCACTCTAATAAAGACTAAGATAATGTAAACCAGTCTTAATATCTAGGGGCAACTGCAAGCATGTGCAGTAATCCCCTCCAATTTCTCTCACCGCTCACGATTCGTGCCGGCACCTATATACCATGCCATAAAATATGACAACAATTTTCAATGTCTATCCGTCTATATGCCTGAAAGAAAAGTGTAACTATATCTGGGAGGTGATTCTCGATCGCGTGACATAGTATCAATTCGAAATGTCTCGAAAAAGTCAAGAAATCATTGCAAGGACTTTATACTTGTAATGTAGAAAATCGCTAAGAATTAGTTTTTTGGTTGCAATAGAAATCTTAGTGACATTTTTAATAGAGATTTGTGATAAGAGATAATGGCGCATTTGAGATTTGTCGCAGTGCGTGAGAATCGGCCCCCTGTATGAAACTCCATATTCTTGTTTTGTCTTCTCAGCTAGACAAAATGATCCGCGTCGATCACGCGGGCGAGCTGGGCGCGGACCGCATATACGCGGGGCAAATGGCGGTGCTGGGGCGCACGGCCGAGGGCCCCACCATCCAGCACATGTGGGACCAGGAGAAGAAGCATCGAGAAGCGTTCGAGAAGCTCATCAACGTGTACCGCGTGCGGCCTACTGTGCTGACGCCGATCTGGAATGTAGCCGGCTTCGCGCTTGGAGCTGGTGAGGGTATTTTTTTATGCACACCTTTTTCTCCTTTACCTCACCTCTTCCTGATGTTAAGTGACGATAAGGCCGAAGGTGGAAACGCACAACATCCGGAATCCTCATCACTGAGGAACTGGCTATCTTACCTCTAACTGGCGGAACACAACAATTTAAATTGTTGTTATGGAGTCAGACTTAGGTAAGATGGTGGTAGCTAGCCAGGCGGACTTGAAATAAGCCCTACATATACTCACGCCTGTTTCCCATGGGGGTAGGCAGAGACTATGGATCGCCACCTGCTACGATCCTTGCACACTTCTTTCGCTTCATTAACATCCATCAATCTTTTCATACATGCCCTACGGTTTTTGTCACTACGTACACCAGCCTTTTTTATAAAGACCTCTATAAAATAAGCCAACCAAACCGAGTACAAATTGTATCCCCTGGGAATCGAACCCGGGATCCCTGCATTTTACACGGGTGGGCGAACCACTAGACCACAGAGGCGGATAAAGCCGATATTTACTAGCCGAAGTCCCGCTCATACAGCATGTGTTGGAGCAGAACAAGAAGTTTGATCCCATTATTGTTGGAACATTTGTCTTATTTGCGAATCGTGTGATTTCATAGGATTAAAAAAGAACCAGGAAAATCTTGTCATCTACCAAATCATGAACAACTACGAATGTGATTCCATTTTATGAATGAATTATCAGAGATCTTTGACAAAACTTCTTTCACAAAACGAGCCATATTACATCAACCGCATAATTATAAACGAAGAGTAAAATCTCCAGGTACAGCGCTGCTCGGCAAAGAGGCCGCCATGGCGTGCACAGTGGCCGTGGAGACCGTGATAGTGGACCACTACAACGACCAACTGCGGACCCTGATGGAGGACCCTAATGTGGACAAGGAGATCCTGGAAACAATCACCAGGTATATTTCATCCAATTTAGTTCAGTCGTTTTTGCGTCATTGAGTACGAACATCCAAATACAAAACAAAAACAAAACTTAAGCATACAGATTTCACATTTACAATATTAGTAGCACACTTTAGTCAGGGACTTGTTTCGCGTGGCAACAGGAACCTTTGAACAGGTTAGAAAGTATCTTATATTTTAAACTAGGCCGAAATCAATCTGTGTGCCAAATTTTATACAAATCCGTTCAGCCGTTTTGCGACAAACATTCAAACTTTTACATTATTTTATAATATTAGCTTCCAAGGAACCTTTGAACAGGATAGAAAGTATCTTATATTTTAATCTAGACCATAAACTATCTGTGTGCCAAAATTTATCTAAATTAGTACAGCCGTTTTTGCGTGATTGAGACAAACATTCAATCTTTTACATAATTTTATAATACTAGCTTCCACCCGGGACTTCGTCCGCGTGAACATTCGGAAAATCTCATCTCATAGGATACTTTTTTCCAGTTTACGTTACGTTTACGTTTTAATCCTGGCTAAAAACTATTTGTGTGTCAAATTTCATCCAAATCTGTTCAGCCGTTTTTGCGTGATATCAACAAATATCCAAACCCACAAACTTTCACATTTATAATATTAGTAGGATTATAGTAGTCCCGTGGGTGTCGTAAGAAGTGACAAAGACTCTCTGGGACCCTGTGCAGAGCATCGCAAAATCTTAACCATAGAAATCCGTTCAGCCGTTTGAAACATTTGAGGTAATAAAGAATATTACATACAAACATACTTACAAGATACGCGCGAAAAACATAACCCTTTCTTTGCAGTCGGGTAATTAGGGTCACCCGTGAGGTGGCGGGAAAACAGTACCACCAACAACAGTATTAAGAGCCCGTAGAGCGTCGCAATATAAGATTACAGACATTTTAAAATATATTTCAGTTTTATGTTGCTAAAGTACAAAAAGTTGTCGTTTTTAACAGTTATTTGAACTGGCAAATACGATAACTTTTTGTAGTTCAGCAACTCGAAACTGAAATATATGTTGAAATGACTGCAATCTTATATTGCGAAAAGTTGCCGAGACACATTTTTCAATTACGCACTCAGATTTAAGAAATCTTGAGAAAACATGAAAGATAGATAGATAAATCGTTTATTTCCATCACATACGTACACAGATGATAATTGACTACATAACTTATAAAGAAGAAAAAAAAATGAAATGTGCGAGCGAGAGAGCTTCAGTCAGCGGCAAAATCGTTACGGGCTCTTAACAAAGAAGGTTGGTGTCAGACAGGCGGCCGACTATAAAATTTTAAGCCAAAACCTTTTGGCAGTATGTCGAATGTGAAATATGATGAGTAGGATAATAATATTTCATTTTATTCCAGGTTCCGTGATGAGGAGCAAGAGCACCACGACACCGGCATCCACCACGGCGCGGAGCAGGCGCCGTTCTACCAGGCCCTCACGCAAGTCATTAAGGCTGGATGCAAAGTCGCCATCGAATTATCCAAGAGGATTTAGTTAGGGAATTAATTTCGTTAGGCTAATGGAGTATTATATTTTTTTAGAATAAATAATGTTAATGGTTATTTTGTTTTGGTTATTTTTACTCTGTAAAGAGGCGATAAAGAAACACGGAATATCCACTATTGTAGAACCACGAAACGCGATTGTTTTAAAAGAGATAACATAAAGTACTGTACTAGCGGCAGTGACGTTGTATACTGACCGCCCTCGCAGTTGCTGCCGTGGTAGCCGGGCGGGCAGGAGCAGACGCCGGGCGCGGTGCAGTACTGTACTAGCGGCAGTGACGTTGTATACTGACCGCCCTCGCAGTTGCTGCCGTGGTAGCCGGGCGGGCAGGAGCAGACGCCGGGCGCGGTGCAGTACTGTACTAGCGGCAGTGACGTTGTATACTGACCGCCCTCGCAGTTGCTGCCGTGGTAGCCGGGCGGGCAGGAGCAGACGCCGGGCGCGGTGCAGTTGCCGCCGTTCATGCACTGCGGGTAGCACAGCGCCGTGCGGCAGTGCTGCCCCATGTACCCCTCGGGGCACTGGCAGATCTTCTCGTGGTTGCACCACCCCTGGTTCGCACACTTTTTATCGCACTCTGGATCTGGCCCTGTTGCGTTAAAAAACTTTTTAGCATATTTTCGTGACTGGTAACATTTCTTCATCATTATGAAAAAAAAACGTAACTACGGTTAGGAAAAGTCAGAAACTAGCCTTTTATGTTTTTTAAAGAAATAAAAATGTAAAATAAATTAAATGCTCCAAACTAAAGACTGTTTAATATTGACTCGATTAGTAATTTACTTAAGTATATAGTGGTGGGGTGGCCAGATAATTAAGGACGCCAGGCGTATTTCATACAAACGAGGTAACTTTGTAGCCTTGGTTCTCCGCCAGGGATTGACCTAGCTGTGATCTGATGATGGCTATCCAGGGAGTGAATGAAGGAGATTCAGATCGCTCTACACACCTAACTGATCTGATCAGCATTCTAAGAGATACAAGGATGTGTTTAAAAATACCGCGAAATACGAATAAAAATGTATGGAAATCCTGAAACTTAAAACTCAGATCATTATATATCTTAAAATGCTGATCAGATCAGTTGGGTGTGTATAGGGATCTGAATGTCCTCCATTCACTCCCTGGATGGTCATCATCAGGTCACAGCTAAGTCAATCCTTGGCGGCGGCTTCAAAGTTACCTCGTTTGTATGAAAATCAGCTGGTGTCCTTAATTATATGGCCACCACCGTATGTGGTTAGAATAATTAGAATATTTTTAGATCTAAAAATGTAGGTGTAAGATTAAGTTCGTATTACTAAACTAAATTGAAAATAAATGTTTGTTTATACCAGTTATGTAATTCTTTTTTTAAGGGGATACATCCACAGATAAATATACATCTCAAAATCGACACTTTTTGATGTAATGTCCACAGGAAAGCAATACTATATGGTAATGTCATAAGTCGCGGAAAGATCCTAGAGATCTGAAATTAAGATATACATATATTTCTTTATATCTTTCTCCGGACATGTAAAGAACCAGAAACACGATTTAGTGGTTTTGACTCGGTGCATTTTGATTTCGAAAATATCTTAAAAATTCTTAAAATCGAAATTATTAAGAAACAACATTAGTTAAAGTCGAAACTGCTTTAAATAATTTGCATCATCAATATTCAGAATCGTATAGAAGCATTTCTCTTTAATTGCTATAGTTATTTAATACAGTGATTTTTGCGCCAAATCTGCCGAATCGGTCTCGCTCCCGCGCGCGGCGTTTTCTCATTGCTATCTCGCTTTACGCTTTATTTAAGATGTATCCCCTTAAACTATGCGCAGAAATAAAAGCAAGCAAATGTACCAACCTAAAAACGGAAATGTTGTGAGCAGAGGCACCGTGAGTTCAGCCAATCAGCGGAGGACTCGGCGATAGGCACCCGGAAAATAATGCATGTGTTAATATGAACGCCTGACGCCTCAGGTCAGGCTAGCGCGGTGGTGAAACAGCACAGAAGGATTATTAGTAGGCTAACTGCCAAAAGATTTTATCGCAGACCAGTATTAAATATTAATATTTTTTCCGACATGTTTAGTCTACTAAATAAAAAATGGGTTTACTTGTTTCAGCACATAATGCACAGTAAATCTCAGAACAATGCTTTAATAAAAAGTAAATCACTGTATTGTTCTGCCTCTGTTCCTACAATGGGCACAAACATAATTGTGACGTATAAGGTCATAAATGGTGACGAGTACCGGCAAACAGTTCGCTTGTAATGAACCCAGTAAATGTATTATTAGTAGCATAAGCAAAACATTGAGCTCGGAATAGATGAAATGCAAGTAATAGTGGTTTGGTAACGACCTGCTGTGTCCGGCCTCGTTTTAAATTTGTTTATTTGTCCAAAGAAAAGCGTAATGATGGAATTAATAAGCGGGCAATAATCTCTCAATAGAGCAATTATTTAAAATCGATTTCTAAAAACTTTACTTCTATGAGATATATTAAATTCGTTAAAAAGTTACTAAAGCATTTATCCGTGTTGTTGCATGTTTTCATGATAATTATAAATAGATTTGTTAAGGCAACTGTTTATTTTATTGCCTAGACAGTTTAGTGAAGTTTTGTAACCATGAAAACAAACAAAAACACAGATGGAAAAGTGTTAAAAATGCGTTGGCGATACAATACCTGTCCTTTCAAAATACACACCTCTATGTGCGCATTCCTTCTTTAGGTTAAACCTTAAGGGCGTGCCCTTGAGTGGCACCCCTCGGCCACTTTTCAGTACTAGACCTATTTCTAAGGTGGCAACACCGCTGCTGTTACCAACGCACGGTAAAATCACACTGAATTCTGCGGACAATTACAATTTTTGAGATAACCTTTAAGATAACTTCAGTCGTAATTACTCGTAGACTGGACTAGATAATTTCTAAGTTATGTACAGTCATCGGCAATTTTGTCCAATTTTTTTTTTTTGCTTGGACAATTTCACACAGCGCCATCTAGCCCCAAACTAAGCAAAGCTTGTAATATGGGTGCTAGACATACTTATATACTTTTTAAATATATACTTATTATACATAGTAACACCCAGACCCGTCACAGAAATTAAAATTCATCATTTCAATTTCTACCCGGCCGGGAATCGAACCCGGGACCCCTTGCGTGGTAGGCGGCATGTTGACCACTGCACCACATAGGTCGTCAAATTGATTTTGATTGAACCTTAAAATAAAGTATTAAATCGATTGCGTAAGACAGGTTGTGTGTGGATAGCCCAGCGTGCTGCAGACTGTACATACTTTACATAACTTTAGGTGAATCTGACATCTCTTACAATAGGTAACACTATCGAAAAAGCCACTTTAGTGTACGGGATAGTGCACAGATCGGTGACAGTAGCTTTGCGATTAGCCGCGGTTGGCTATGTCAGACCTTTACACGATAGTACTTAAGGTGGTACCACCTTAGCTCAGTAGCGCCACCAATGGATTATTATTATAAATCATTTACGTTGTATCAAGGGCTTAGAATAAAAGTTTTGGATATTTTGCGCAAATAAAGAGTAAAGTGCAATTTTTAAATATTTTTTCATGGCATTTTTACATGGATTAACCTGTCAAATTTCATTAATTTCCAATGATTTCAAAATATAATAATAATAGAGTTACGTAATCAGGTGGCTGGAATACAAGATATTATCCTACAATATTAAAAATTGCATGATCAAAGATGTGTAAGGTAGCCACACTAAAGGCTCATAGTAAATCCATTAATCATAGACTAGAAGTTGCCATAAATTTACCGCGCTAATTTTCCTTATGGCTAATTAGTCCTACAACTATTGGCTTAGCATTAAATTAACCGTTAGCGCGGCCCTCGCATTATCCAGGAATCGAAACTTGGTTCCGAGTGAATGATCTTACTGTTTCGAATTTTTCCGTTTTTGCTAAGATATACAGTTTTCCATACCTTTGTCAGTTTTAGGCACTCTTCCTTGTGTTTTTATAGAAAGTACCGGAGGACTCAGTATTTTAAGGTCAGAAGACGTCAACGTATCAAAATTATAGAAGTACTTTTTCCTCGACCTCCAAGTGAAATTGACGAACCCAACCTCAGATGGTATTATAGGTAGCTTGTGAGAAAAATTCGGATCCAATATGTAAGGCGATATACGACCATTCTGTATTGCAAACACTCTCATTGACATTCCTGTAACCAAAGAAAATCATGGATTAATAAACAATTTAACAACTTGTACAGTCGTGTTCAATAATATGTTTGTTAAAAATGGTTACATATTTTGAACTCGACTGTACGTATACTAGTCTACATCCAGCATCCTTGTAGCTTATCATAATGACTTTAATTGAGGTGGATATCTCGTAAGTGAACAGAAATAAACTGGACCTGTCCTGAACTGAACTGAACTGACCTGGACTGGACTTTTGGGTTAAATTAAGTAATTGTTTTAAATTAAGTGTACCCTAATCAAATGCAAATAAATGATATTCTATTCTATTCTATAGATAGTCTCTGCCAGGCTCGTAAGCACCCAATGCACTTGAATAGGCTAGTTGACAACATTTCAATAACTGCTTAATATTTTAGGTTATTCGGCATTTTATCGAAAAAAAAGGTTTATTTATTTTTAATCGAGCGTTTACATTATAAATTTCGCGTTTTAAAAAACCAATTTTAATTTGGTTCCAAAACGCACAAGACTGTCATGGCGTCTTGAATGACGTCACGCCGTGCGAAACAAACCAAAGAGCGATCGTGTCTTCGTACGTTATAGCTAGTTTTTATCGTTTAAAAATGAATTTCTCATATTATAAGTATTGTATATAGTGCCCCAGTGTGATAGCACGACTATAAAAACGCCAAACCAGTTATTTATATATGTTCCAAACAATGGAGAAATACGGAAAAAGTGGCTAAAACTTGCGTTCGGTTGTGGTTAGGTTGCACTCGGAGTGTAGGTTTGGAACGCGCCTCCGGTAGTGATACTCGATACGTCAAAGACAAGATTGGAGTTTCGCACGGCGTGACGTAACGCTTTCTGATTGGTGTTCACTGTCACGTGACTAAAGGTTTCATTTTACGAAATTTATTTTTTAAAAATATTAGGTATTAATCTTTAACGCTTTTAATAATTAAAATTGTTTATTATTTTCTCCATAATATAATTAATCATTATAAACCCCTATCCATTATATTTATTCCTAATGGAAACAAGCCTATTGTTGAACGGTTCAGTTGTATCTACCTAATACATTGCACTGCAAGTAGTGGTTATTAACCATCTCTAAGGTATCACACTTAGTAGTTTGGGTTCGATTCCCATACTTTTAAGTTAAAAGAAGCCATTTATTAAGGGTGCATCGCGCGTCCACTAGCGCCGCCAATCAAGAAAAAATCATTACAACGAAATAACTATGTAAAATAAAATTCTGAAAAATATAAAAACTAGTAATAGCTATCAACTATTTTTGTATGCGTTAAATTCTTAGTTTAAATGTGTTCGCGTAGTTAAAATCTGGACTAACGCCCAAAGTGGCCACTTTAGGCGTTAATCCAGGTTTCAACTACACAAACACATTTAAACCAGGAAAAAAAACGCATACAAAAATAGTTTATATTATAACTAATACTTACTAGTTATTATATTTTTCAGAATATCATTAAACATAGTTATTTCGTTGTAATGATTTTTTCTTGATTAGCGGCGATAGTGGAGGCCCTTAAGGATAGCTGTACACGCTAAGTAGATTAAAAATAAATGTCATATAATTACCGCTGAATATGCGGACTTGTCTCTCGTCGATCCAGAGCGAGATGTCTGTCTGGCGCGACTCCGCGTCCTTGCCGTAGTCGCGGTCGCGGCGGCCGGCGCTCAGCGACAGCGACATCGCCAGCGCCACGCCGGCGCACAGCCGCGCGCCCAGCGACGCCGAGCGCCACATCCTAAACATCAACACCAACATTAATAACCGTATAAAGCTAATATAAAACCATACCGTCCTTATTAATATTCATAATAGTGCCCGTTTCACAGTCTACGGTTAGGCACTAAAGGCCAGATTATCAATAAATCAATCCAAAGCGATAGGCCTGATCCAGATTAATTGCTAGGCAACTGTCGTAGTTTATTATTTATCAATCAAACGTGGCTTAGCAACTAATCTGGTTCAGGCCTATCTGTGGCCTCTGTGGATTGATTATTAATTCTGTAGGGATAGGCCTGCCTGAACCAGATTAATTTGCTAGACTGTTGCCTAGGAAACTGTTATCGTTTATATTGAATTTTTATATTTTAGCATTCACAATGCTATTTTTATATATTAAGTTACTTAATATAATTGAAAAATACTAGAAAAATCGACTCACCCGTAGCAGCTCAGACGGGACTCTAACCCGCACCCTTAGGATTCAGGCCCAATGCACTAATCCTAAGGGTGCGGGTTCGAGTCCCGTCTGAGCTGCTACGGGTGAGTCGATTTTTAGATTTCGATTTCTAGTATTTTCAATTATATTAAGTAACTTAATGTTATTGTTTATTCTTGCCGGAACCTGTAAATGACTATCCCTTTGGTGGTTAATAATCAAAAAGTACAAAAAATGGAAAACAACAGGAGCAATCCTTTTATCGTTTCGTCAAAATGTTATAACAACAATGCCTATCAGTCAATAGATACAGCATTGCCAGAATATTTTACGGCTACAATTTATGAATAATCAATCCACATAATTATGGGGATAGGCCTGGTCCAGATTAATTACCATGCAACGTTTTATATTAATAAAGAATGTTCGACAGTTGCCTAGGTGTTGCCCAGCAAATTAATCTGGAGGCCTAGCCTTATAATAATAATAAAAACGCTTTATTGCACACTAGACAAAGCCATTACATAGGAGCAAACAATAAACATGGACAAGTACACAAAAAGCGACCTTACTGCTACGTAGCAGTCTCTTCCAGGCAACCTTGAGTAGAAAAATATTAAGGGGAAGAGGAAAGAGGGGAGTGGGTGCAAAAATACTAGAAGGACAATAGATATAGATATACATAAATAAAGAGAAGAGAAAGTGTATGTATATAAAATGAAAGTTAAAAGGGAGATATCAGAAAAAAAAAGTAGTATTAGGTGGGAGAAAGGAAATGCGTTCTAACTTGATCTTTGAAAGCTCTGGGTACGAGCTTTACGGATGCCCTCTGGAAGTGCGTTCCACAAACGGACAGCATGCACAGAGAATGAATAGGAAAATGCCGCCGGCGGATGCCGGCGCCTGCCGTCGTTGGGTATCGGCGCAGCCGGCGCCCATTGGCGGCGGTGTCGTCGGCGGGTGTCGGCGTGCCGCCCATGTGTAGGAACCGTTGCATCTCACATTTAATAGTAGTACATTTAACCTATAAAAATGGCGTCCCTTAACTTATACTATCAAAACGTACGGTTTACGCTCTAAAACAGATACTCTGTATAGAATGGTCAGCTTAAATGATTATGACGTAATAGCATTGACTGAAACATGGCTTGTTGATGGCATTGCTGATGCTGAACTATTTGATGACCGATATTTAGTCTGGAGGAGGGATAGGGACTATGCTCGAACGGGTCAGACTTTGGGAGGGGGTGTTTTGATTGCGGTTAAACGTAATTTCACAGTAATGAATAGGCATGATTGGGTAAGCTCGGCAGAGGATATCTGGATAACAATTGCGGTGCGTGATAAACGGCTTCCAGTATCTTACAGCATCCATATCTGTAATGTTTATCTAGTAAAGGAGGATGGTGGAAACAGTCACAAGGTGCAGTTAGGTAATTTTATGGAAAAGTTAACACAGTTAGTATTGTCACACCCCCTAGATAGATTCATTGTTTTGGGCGATTTCAACCTGGCGGACACGATCGACTGGACTATAGACACTGAGGACAATGAATTTAAACCTGTATTGGCTTCCAGCTCAGAACATTTAGTTGATTTTATTGATGGACTTCACACTTGTAATCTCAGTCAATATAACAACGCCCTGAACTGCAACAACCGTGTACTCGACTTAGTATTGTCCAACGATGCAGTTGCAGTTCAGGCAACCTCTTATTAAAGAAGACTCACATCATAAATCGCTGTGTATACGGGCTAACTTTGTACAACTTCACATGCTCGAACAAGATAAAATCGCTAAACATAATTATAATAAAGCCAATTACGCAGCCATTACCTCTGATCTTATTGATACAAACTGGAAGAGCCTCCTCAATAATATACCGCTCCAGCAATCCGTTGATCGTTTTTATTCACGCCTGCTTGAACTCCGCGATAAATATGTGCCCATTAAAACTTACACATCTAAATCTTATCCACCCTGGTATAATGCAGCTCTCATAAAAATCTTAAAAGAAAAATACAAGCACCATAGAAAATACCACATTTACGGAAATATCTCTGACTACAACTCCTTCTCCATCCTCCGTCGTCGCGCCGACGAATTGGAACACGATTGTTTTATTAACTATATGAAAATTATTGAAGATGACATAACTAAAGATCCAAAAAAATTTTGGTCATACTTAAAAAGCAAAAACAAGTCAGGGCCCTGTCCGAACAAGATGACATACAACAATGATACAGCTGACAATGGGCAAGCCATCAGTGACTTATTTGCTAACTATTTTTTATCGACCTTTAATCATCCTAGTAGTTCCAATCCATCGTTGATCTCTGACAACACTATCTCAAGCACAACTATTAGTTCAGTCACTATAGACCCTGAAAATGTGTTGACATTATTAAAGAATCTTGATCCACATAAGTCGGGTGGTCCTGATCAAATACCTCCATATTTGATAATTAACTGTGCCGACGGTCTTGTAGTGCCGTTATGTATATTATATGAACGTTCTCTTACTGAGGGTGTCATGCCACACGTATGGAAGTCAGCGTTCATAACTCCTGTTTTCAAAAAAGGGGACAGAAGTCAGGTCCAGAATTATAGACCTATATCGAAGCTGAATCTATTTGCCAAAATACTTGAAAAAATCGTACACCACCAGGTTTACGCCGCATTGAAAAATACATTTGGCGATGAACAGCATGGCTTTCTAAGAAATCGATCCACAGTGTCTAACCTTTCCATAGCTAATGACTTTATTACGGCCGGTATGGAGCAAAGGGCCCAGGTCGATGTAATCTACACTGATTATAGTAAATGCTTTGATCGTATTGACCACACCATACTCCTCAGTAAGTTGGCGTCAGCCGGTATCCATGGTAGCTTGTTTAGGTGGTTTGTATCCTACATTGAAAACCGCAGCCAGGCGGTTGCACTTTGTGGCTATACATCGACTTGGGGTCTTATTCCGTCTGGTGTCCCTCAGGGTTCCATCCTGGGACCGCTTTTGTTTAACATTTTTATTTCAGACGTAAAAAGTTGCTTTATTTATTCTAAAATATTATTGTTTGCTGACGACATGAAAATTCTTAAGACTGTTCGTAATGCCGAAGATGTTAATGAGCTGAAAACCGATCTCCTTCGATTTGAAACATATTGCATCCGCAATAAATTAGATCTCAACGTCACTAAATGCTTTTATATGTCTTACACACGCTGTCACCAATTTATAGCTTCAAAGTATACATTAATGAACCAAGAATTATCAAAATTACACGAGATCAGAGACCTCGGTGTTATTCACGATGAAAAACTCTTGTTTGACCAACATATAGACAGTGTCGTAAAAAAGGCGTCCAAGGCAATGGGTTTCATCATACGTAGATCACATAACTTCTAAAACATTAAAACACTAAAAATACTGTATTGTGCATACGTACGGAGCAATTTAGAATACGCCTCCCAAATTTGGAACCCTCAATATGAAACGTATAAGTTAAAAATAGAGCGTATACAAAACCGATTTTTGAGATACCTCGACTTTAGGACTAATCAACGCTCGAGCGATTACCTCCAAAGATGCAGAAAGTACCACTTTCTCCCTCTTGGAATAAGACGTAACATTAGTGACATATGCTACCTTATGAACATTGCTAATGGATCTGTTGACTGCCCTGAATTACTTTCTAAAATAAACCTAAAAACTAACTTACTGAGGTTTAGACAGCGACCCATTCTAAATGTACCTCTAGCTAAGACCCGGTACAGAGCCAACACATTTGTTTTACGCTCATGCAAATCATTTAATAAACTGACCCATGATATTGACCTGTTTTGTTCCAGCATATCTTCAGTAAAAAAACTAATTTCTAACGATTTTTTCTTAGGTGAAAGTAACTAAAGCCAAATTACGAGGGTGGGTCAAAAAGTTCGCGGAATGGGGAGTATGGAGGGGGAAAAGGTCACTTTTTTTTACCTGCACTAGTTGTGCCACTCATTAAGGGTATAAATATAATTTTTTATTAAAAACAGGTCATTATTCACTGAGATACACGTCAATCAACAAGTCAATCCGGAAGAAAATTTAAAACATGGAAAAAATTGAATTTCGTGCAGTCATAAAGTTCCTTACCAAGCAAGGAAAACCTCCTCAAACCATTTGGAATGAGATGTTTTCTGTTTATGGGGATGCTTGTCCTGGTAAAACCATGATTTACAAGTGGCACAACCTCTTCAAGCAAGGCAGGGATTCGATTGAAGACGATCCCAGGCCTGGACGCCCTGTCGAGGCGACCACGGTGGAAAACGTCGAAAAACTTGAAAAAATTATATTGGAAGATGCCCGTTTGAAGAAGAAGCAGCTTGCAAAAATGATCGGAGTATCAGCTACAACCATTTTGAACATCCTTCACGATCATCTTGGCATGTCAAAGGTGTGCGCAAGATGGGTGCCGAGAATGCTCACGCCACACCAAAAGCAGCGGCGAGTTGAGTGTTGTCGCGAGTTTTTGGCTCTCTGTGGTGAAAACAAGGACGAAGTTTTAGACCGGATTGTGACTGGAGATGAAACTTGGGTTCATCATTATGAGCCTGAGTCCAAACACGACTCGATGCAGTGGCACAAAAAGGGCACACCACCCCCGAAGAAATTCAAAGTGTCTTCGTCGGCCGGAAAACTCATGGCCACTGTTTTCTGGGATACAGAGGGAATCCTTCTTATTGACTATAAGGAAAAGGGTGTCAACATAACTGGAACTTACTACGCTACACTGCTGGAACGACTGCGAGATGCTGTGAGGGAGAAAAGGCGGGGAAAATTGTCCAAAGGGGTGCTCCTTTTGCACGACAATGCACCCGTACACAAGGCACAAGTTGCGGTGGCTGCTGTACAAAGAGTGGGCTTTGAAATCTTGCAACATCCTCCCTATAGCCCAGATTTAGCCCCGTGCGATTATTATCTGTTTCCAAAATTGAAAAAAGAGCTTCGAGGGAAGAAATTTTCCAGCGATGAAGAGGTGAAAAGCGCAATTTCGGCCTATTTTGACGACAAAGATAAAACATTTTTTTTCGAGGGTATTAATAAATTAATTCACCGATCTGATAAATGTATTAAGGATCATTCACACAGCTGCGGCGCGTCAGCGGCGCGTCAGCGGCGCGTCCGGCAACGTCAAAAATGTGTGTGAACAAGCAGTCCACGGCAGCGGCGGCGGCGCGGCACCGGCGGCGGCGCGGCAGCGGCGGCGGCGCGGCACCGGCAAAACAAACAGGGTTGCTATTTTTTTGTTTTAATAAATTATTAGTTGCTATAATCGGTAGAAAAAAAGTACATTGTGGTATGGAAATAAAGTATTATTTATTTATTTCAATTTTAAAAACAGTTTTATTTTTTAATTTTGTTAATATTTTGGTAATTTTTTGAGACTTAATTTCACCTGTTCCACTAAGTTCTAGCAAGGGAACAATTTTTCGAATTTTAATAAAAATACAATAATGTGTGTGGATTTCGGGTAAACAATGAATGTCGGAAAAACAATGTGAAGGTCAACAATTTATTTTTGAGATATTGCTGTTTTAACTTTGTCAGCTGTCATCTGTCAATCTTAAATCAGCAATATATCTCGAAAAATACTCATCTTAAACTGGTGGTGAAAATTAAGAGTATTACCAAAATAAAAATAAATGTTTTTCAAAGTTGAAGTAAATAAATAATACTTTATTTCCATACCACAATGTACTTTTTTTCTACCGATTATAGCAACTAATAATTTATTAAAACAAAAAAATAGCAACCCTGTTCGTTTTGCCGGTGACGCGCCGTGCCGGTGCCGCGCCGCAGCCGCGCCGCCGCCGGTGCCGCGCCGCAGCCGCGCCGCCGCCGGTGCCGCGCCGCCGCCGCTGCCGCGCCGCCGCCCACTTCCCCGGCAAGGCAAACAGGGTTGCCACTTATTTGTTTTAATAAACTATTGGTTGTATTATAATAGGTAGAAAAAAAGTACATTGTGGTATGGAAATAAAGTATTATTTATTTATTTCAATTTTAAAAACAGTTTTGTTTTTTAATTTTGTTAATATTTTGGTAATTTTTTGAGACTTAATTTCACCTGTTCCACTAAGTTCTAGCAAGGGAACAATTTTTCGAATTTTAATAAAAATACAATAATGTGTGTGGATTTCGGGTAAACAATGAATGTCGGAAAAACAATATGAAGGTCAACAATTTATTTTTGAGATATTGCTGTTTTAACTTTGTCAGCTGTCATCTGTCAATCTTAAATCAGCAATATATCTCGAAAAATACTCATCTTAAACTGGTGGTGAAAATTAAGAGTATTACCAAAATAAAAATAAATGTTTTTCAAAGTTGAAGTAAATAAATAATACTTTATTTCCATACCACAATGTACTTTTTTTCTACCGATTATAGCAACTAATAATTTATTAAAACAAAAAAATAGCAACCCTGTTCGTTTTGCCGGTGACGCGCCGTGCCGGTGCCGCGCCGCAGCCGCGCCGCCGCCGGCGCCGCGCCGCCGCCCACTTCCCCGGCAAGGCAAACAGGGTTGCCACTTATTTGTTTTAATAAACTATTGGTTGTATTATAATAGGTAGAAAAAAAGTACATTGTGGTATGGAAATAAAGTATTATTTATTTATTTCAATTTTAAAAACAGTTTTATATTTTATTACGGCGCGTCACCGGCGAGTCACCGGCAAAACAAACAGGGTTGCTGTTTTTTTGTTTTAATAAATTATTGGTTGCTATAATCGGTAGAGAAAAAGTATATTGTGATTTGTGGTATGGAAATAAAGTATTATTTATTTATTTTAACTTTGAACATCATTTTTTTATTACTTTTATTAATATTTCGGTAACTTTATGAGACTTAATTCACCTGTGCCACTAAGTTCTAGTAAGGGTACAATTTTTCGAGTTTTAATAAAAATACAATAATGTGTGTGGATTTCGGGTAAACAAATGAATGTCGGAAAAACAATGTGAAGGTCAACAATTTCTTTTTGAGATATTGCTGTTTTAACTTTGACAGCTATCATCTGTCAATCTTAAATCAGCAATTTATCTCGAAAAATACTCCTCTTAAACTGGTGGTGTAAATTAAGAGTATTACCAAAATAAAAATAAATGTTTTTCAAAGTTGAAATAAATAAATAATACTTTATTTCCATACCACAATATACTTTTTTTCTACCGATTATAGCAACTAATAATTTATTAAAACAAAAAAATAGCAACCCTGTTTGTTTTGCCGGTGACGCGCCGCCGCCGCAGCCGCGCCGCCGCCGGTGCCGCGCCGCCGCCGCTGCCGCGCCGCTGCCGCGCCGCCGCCCACTTCCCCGGCAAGGCAAACAGGGTTGCCACTTATTTGTTTTAATAAACTATTGGTTGTATTATAATAGGTAGAAAAAAAGTACATTGTGGTATGGAAATAAAGTATTATTTATTTATTTCAATTTTAAAAACAGTTTTATTTTTTAATTTTGTTAATATTTTGGTAACTTTATGAGACTTAATTCACCTGTTCCACTAAGTTCTAGTAAAGGTAATTTTTTTCAAATTTTAATAAAAATACAACAATGTGAGTGGATTTAGAGTAAACAAATGAATGTCGTAAAAACAAGTGATGGTAGGAAAACATAGTCTAGTGATCTGTAATTAAATTATGACGTCATCCGCAACGTACGCAAACCTCAACAATTTCTTTTTGAGATATTGCTGTTTTAACTTTGACAGCTATCATCTGTCAATCTTAAATCAGCAATTTATCTCGAAAAATACTCCTCTTAAACTGGTGGTGTAAATTAAGAGTATTACCAAAATAAAAATAAATGTTTTTCAAAGTTGAAATAAATAAATAATACTTTATTTCCATACCACAGTGTACTTTTCTATAACGATTAAAGCAACCAATAATTTAGTTAAACAAAAAAGTAGCAACCCTGTTCTCCTTGCCGGTGACTCGCCGGCGACGCGCCGCACCGGTGACGTGCCGCACGGCGCGTCAGCGGCGCGGCAGCGGCGCGGCGCCGGCATGCCGTAGCAATATGCGTTTGACTTGCCGGTGACTGGACGTTGACGTGACTGATGTGTGTGAACAGTGTAGTACAACTTGTATGTAACTATATTTTTGCCGCTGACGCGCCGCAGCTGTGTGAATGATCCTTTAGAGTTAAGGGAGAATATATTGAAAAGGAAAAATAATTTTGTGTTTAATTTCTTAATTTTTCCCCTCCATTCCGCGAACTTTTTGACCCACCCTCGTAAGTCTAACATCTTTATTCACATAACTTAAATTTAGCATTCTTGAACTATTGTCTCAACTCTTTAAATAGCTCATTATTGTAATCCTTTGTTTTTGTTGGAAAGAAAAAGTGTATAGGTACCTACTTGCTAAAATCTTATAGCTAATGCAACTTACCTATAAACCTATATGTGGGGATTTGTAATTGGCATTGAAAAATCTATATGTTATTCTATTGTTTACCCACTGACCCATGTTATTGACCTGTTTTGTGCCAGCATATCTTTTCTAACGATTTTTTCTTAGGAGAAAGTAACTAAAGTCTAATTAAGTCTAACATCTTTATTCACATAAACTTAAATTAAGCATTCTTGAACTATTGTCTCAACTCTTAAATAGCTCTTCATTGTTATCTTTTTTTATTGTAAAGAAGAAGTGTATACCCACTTGCCAAAATCTTATAGATAGTTAATACAACCTACTTAGAAACCTATATGTGGGGATTTGTAAATGGCATTGGAAAATCTATTTGTTATTCTATTGTTTATATTTGACTGTAAATCCTCCTACAAGCAAATAAATAAATAAAGGAAATTAGTGAAATGACGGGGAATATCGAGGGTGAGATTAGAAGGAGAACGCAGAGTACGCAGTGAAGAAGAGGATCGAAAGTCGAAAGATTCTTTAAGATAAAGTGGTGAAGTTGAAAGGAAAAGGATCTAATCCTATCTGTGGATTGATTATTAATTCTGGCCGTTATTAGTAGGTATTAGAAATTAACGTGTGGGCACAATATATAATAGTTGGTGTAGGTCTATGGTCTTGTACTATTAGTTATTCTGTACTATGGTTGCAATTCAAGATGAAAGATAGTTAAAAAGTTTCTGGTCCTTCGAGCCGATCATAAACAAAAGTGATAATAAGCATTACAAAAGTGATATTTGACTGAAGTACGTATGTACGTTGCAGGAGCTTATTTTTATTGCCACGATTACAAATGGATTTAGAGTACCAGCTCATCCAATGCAACTGAGCATGATTTAAGTGGCACCGACCCAAAATAAGATAATAGGCGTAAAACCAGCGTATAATCTGTTTGGTTGACCGTTCAAATCGCTCTCAAAGAAACGTGACAAAAAATAAAGAAAACAAAATTATCACAGTTAACGTAATTGATTGAGCCCGAGAGGACGTGCTCCCACAAAGGGGCCCGTGAGAATGGGCCGCGCCGTAAAAAACGGACATCTTCATTAAATATCCCCTGTCAAAAATAATGTCTACTAGTTTATTTTTTTTCTCGCTCCCGATGTCAAATTATACTTACAAAAGGTGTTAACAAAAAGTAGACAAGCGTATGTATGCTCAGTCAGGGGTAACCAACCATTTTATCTAAGTATTCTTGTTTGTTTATTTTAACATAACGATCCAATTTCGAGTTGCATTACACCTCTCAATGACTTTTGCATTTTCCTTATTACATTTTTTAAATTAATTATTCAGAAACTTCCGATTTTAATTTGTTGTTGTTTATGCAATGGAGCATCAGACAAGATAAAACATTCACGTTTCTTGAAATTAGGTGCTAATAATATCTTATCGCTTCAATAATGATTGTAAGGTTAATAACTATCTACTCGTAATTAAAACATCAACGTAACACAAAAAGGCCATTTAAACAGTTGGCGCCGCGCAGTTTATCACAAGTGATTATTTGTAAACAAAAAATAAAATTTTATTTATCAAGTAAGTAGGTACCTATTAAAATCAAAACAAATTGACGAAAATAATGAATTGGCAATTAAATGTCGTAGGCTTAGAGCAAGACGGGCTTCAGCCGTGTTGCTCTAAGGTCGTAGGTGATTGTTGTATGCATGTTGTATGTATGTACAGTTATCTAAAAATTACTGAATTCTGTAAGGATATAAAAGAAGATTTTTTATGAATATAATATAATTTAAGGAAACATCCTATTACCAACAGGTAATGCTGGTAGGTTGGTATACAATACAATACATTTTTATTATTTTTAAGGACAATTATACTACTTGACCATTCAGTTTCCGGTGTAAGATCATCTTTAGTAGGTATTATAAATAATGGAATATTTTTATAACATTGTGATTGTTCACAAATGATCGCCTGCTGTGAACATCCTGTGACTGTGATAGATAACACTGCTGCGAATGCCCCGCTGATTTTTGCAAATCAAAAAGGATGCCTAATATAAATACTGCTACTTTCAATGACTAAATAAATATTAATAATTCAGTTGATTAAATGAGTCGGTAGGTACTATGGCTTTAACATTAACGTCCCAGTTACTGAATCACATAGGGAAAATAAAAACCTAATAATAAAAAGCATTTTTCAGAAATATACTTAATGTAAATGTAACATAGGGAAAATAGTAATGTATGTATAGATAGCGGATTCATTTAGAATTAGTATAAGTATCTACCTACCAATTATTGAGACCTGTGAAGAATATTAGGATTGAAACTGTTTTACGGAGCACTAGTTTGATTGAATTGAGAGGTAGTGGGTTCAAAAGTCAAGACAAGGCCACTTGCTTCAGCCCATTTTTTTATAGCAATAAAATTTTGCGAAAAATGCGATAAGAATTTTAACTTTTATAACGATTATACCTAAATGGCCAAAAGGTGTAGCACACCTGGCGTGCACTTGTCGAGCTAACCAGCCGTGGTTCGATACGATACCCGTTCGGAACAGGTAACCGAAGGAAAAAGAAAAAATCCACCGAGCGGGGGCCGCGGCCGGCGCGCGACCGCTCCCGTCCGACCTAAGGGTCGCTATTCACGGACATGTATAGTTCTTTTGCCTAGCCGCAACGCAACACAATAGGCGATAAATCCGCTTGTCACCACCGAATAGAAGGGAACTAATCCATAATTACATCATGACTTAATAATCGATGTGTTAACAGAATTTTAGTAGGAACATAATAAAATATGTTTTCATTGAAGGTGAAAGTATGTAGGTAGGTAATTAAAAAAACAACTAAATTTCCGTATGTTTTGATGGAGGAGCCTGCACGGAATAAATAATAGTACTAGTAGGTACCTACTATTTAAGTGACTTAAATGTATCCGTCTACTATGGAGGAGTACAGCACATCACTTGCACATGTGCTGTGCTCCTCTTGTGTGTGTGTGATGATCACAATGATATTTTTTTTATGATTTTGTATTCAATACCATTAACTCCAAATGTATGAACTGTAAAACTATAGGGGGCGCACTATCCGCTAAAGCAGTTGTTTATACCAATATTACAAGAGAGTTCAGTACTGGCTAACAAATACAAATTTTACTATAACTACAAGCATGCTACAAGGCTGCAACTATAAGTAAACTTAGATTCAGTTTAAACATTTTTCCGTCTGCCTTGCACAAAAATGGAGGGCGGCTAAATAAAAATCGTCTACCATAATTAAAATGCAGTAGGTAGAAGCATTAATGTATCATAATATTCCCGCTCCCAGACACGAGATCCGGTTTTATAATTGAGCTCGTCCTCGGCCGTGTCGAGTGCAAATAAATCGCCAATATTTTATGAAGTGCGGTCAACAGCCGCGCCCGCGCACTCAGTGTGAGCGCCACTTAACGTTATTATCCCGTACATCTAATAATAACGCGCTCCTGTTTGTTTACTTTTACTAGATAGCAATGTTTACATTTGTAACGCTTTTAATCTTTAGGCGTTTTCAAGCATCTGAGATCTACTCGGATAACAGGCGTTTTTTAACTTGATTAAACTCACAGCCGTCGGGCGTTTCATTCAACTGGGTTTTATGAATTGAATCACAAATACAGGATAATACATAATATGTAACTGATACTAGTTGTTATTATTAGAGTTCAATTAACATAAAACAATAATTAATACCTATGTAAGTTTCAAGAGAGATCGATGATCTCTAATTTATCAGTCGCAATTTATCCTGCAAATATCAAGACGATAGCCGAGGGTATACTGAACCCTCAGAAATATTGATATATTTAGACAGTGAACCTTACCTTTTATTTGAAGGTCTTCGTATCAGGGTAATGTCGTGTTCACATGAAGCACTGTCATTATTTGTAGTGTCACTACACTCGCGACGTGTTGTATGGGCGGGGAGCTGTGGCAGCGCGCGTGCTCGTGGGACAGGCCGGGTGCAGACTGAGCGTAGTGGTCACAAACTTCGGCGCACGCGCAGACTGCCAGACGACCCAACTTCGCGACTTACTTCCTTTTCAACCAACCAAGCTTTTATGAAGTATGTATGTATTTTCCAAACATTAACATAACCACAGTGGTGACGAGCTTCCATTTAGATTTTCTGCAACCGTTTCGCCCCATAGAATGGAAGTTGTATCCCTGTTGAGTTATCGTATATATTAAATACCAAAACGCGTCATGACTCTGGGTCATCAGTACTACATACTAACACAATAAATAACACAAAAGAAAAAATGTAAATAAGTAATTTAAATAAAGTAGCTCATTTAAAATCTTTATTAAGCCGTTTTTACTTACCACCTGCCTCAGTTCATTATTATTTCACCATCTTTAATATTGGCAAAAATAATTCTCATTGGTATCATTGATCAAGAAATAAATAAACTATGAAAATACTTATAAGTGCGCGATCCGTTGATGAGGAAGTGTAATTTAAATTAATTGTAAGATACACATCGGCCGGGGTCGGCTCGGTTAACCCAACAATGAGCAACCAATTACTCTGTTTGTAACAATCTTATTGCCATACTCGATCAACTTGCAAGATATAAGTAACTAGTCAATTTGAACCCAAAAAATGCATGTAAGTTACTTATCCCACTATATAGAAGTATTATAAAAAAAGTTATTTTGCTTATCATTGATTACCTACGCGAAAATGGGAATGTAATCTTATGTCAACCGGAAACGCAATTTCCCGTTCGACCCACCACCAGTGGGTAATGCCAGCCATGTCCACGGGTCATTAGGGTAGATTATAAAGCAGTCCTGTACTTTTATAATACTATCACCATTAGATTAAAATCTCTTTAACAAACACAGTATCTTCAATTAAAGAAAGGAAGACCATGGGAATATTAAAAGCCCTTAAAACTTGCCAGGTTTTTGAATAGTTACATCTCTTTCTAGCTGTATAGCAAATAAGAGACGCATTGATAGCCATTCAGAGAGGAGCTTGTAATACCTACGGGGGCATGAAATCATTTCGAGCAACAACACACGAAAATGACAATGACTTTTTGACTTTAGGTATAAACATTATTTAGATTTGACTGGACATTAATGTTAACCTCATAAACTTGCAAAATACATCCGTATTTTGCAAAGGGCAAGCTTATGTTAGGATTGTTTTTCTTTATAATTTATTTATATTGTCATATTATAACAATATAATTAATTATGATTTATTACCTAAATTATCTTTCTTCTATTCTATTCTCTTCTAAACTTTTAAATTTTTTATGCATTCACAATGCTATTTTTATATAAAGATTATTAATATAATTGAAAAATATTAGAAAAAATCGACTCACCCGTAGCAGCTCTACTTACTTCGACATTCTCTTCACATTGATGAGATGGCGCTGGCCTACAGCGTAAAAACGTGAAAAGTATTAGAAAATTTCGCCAAGCTCGCTAGCGACTCGGTAGCATAACTGGTTAGTGCATTGGGCCGGAATCCTAAGGGTGCGGGTTCGAGTCCCGTCTGAGCTGCTACGGGTGAGTCGATTTTCTAATATTTTTCAATTATATTAATAATCTATTCTCTTCTATTCTGTCTTTATGTTAGCAGACATGTAAAAATAATAAAACGATTTACATAATTTCTTAAAATTTATTTTCTATGCAACATAAAAAAATATCCATCATAGTTACACAATAAATTACAGTTACTTAATGCGAACTAAAATGTAAATTATTATAATTCGTGATCAGAATTTTATGTCGCAAAAGGTCAAATATCAATTTAATACAGAAAATACCATGTTGTAATTTGTCATGATTCAACTTTGTATATTAGTAATAAATGCAACCTACCATCTAATCAATTCAACAAAACACCTCCAATGTGGGTTAAAAAGCTTGCTTAGCATTTGCCATTCTGGCTACAGATGCCAAAATTTTGTACGAACTACGAACCTTTTGAAAAAGCTCTAGGAAAGGAATACTTTTGTATTAAATTGGGAACGAAAATCAAGAAAAGGGTTACATTACGAAGACGTGTGTACGCACAGGCGGTTTGTTCACTAGGTGGTACAGACAAGCTAACACTAATCTCTGTGATGTATAAGTCAGATAATCAGTTTAACTTAAGCGATTCTAATAACTTCAAATAAAAAACATATACCCAAGTTGAAAGTATGTACATAGTTAAATATTGTAGATACGTAAACTGCCGCGACAAAAATTAAGCATCTGTATTTTAATAAATCTAAATAACACTGATTGTACCTCACAACAAATTATTACCTACCGGCTTTATCGTAACAATAGTTCAGCTTCGGGCCGATCAACATTGAACCGCTTCACCCGAGCGGCGATACCGAGCGAATGGGGATGAATGAATACTGAGGAAATAATGGCGCCACAAGCGTTTGTCCTAAAATCGTTTGATTGGCTGTTTCAAATTTCAAGTGTCATTTCTGACGTATTTTAACCAATCAAATCCATTGATAGCGGTCGCTTCGCCGCTAGCGCCATCTAGCTTAAGCTTTGCGTGGAGATCCCCATTATCGAACGTGTGCTTCAATAATTCACACAACACAATACCCGAGCTTGTCTTTCGGTGATGAGCGACTTATTTATGTTTAAAAACGATTATCATATTTTATAAATATTGAGATAAGTGACACTACGTAAATGCTTATGTTGTGCTTGTGAGAACATTTCCTCCGACCATGAGTCACAATTCATAAAATATAATGAAACAGTTCGATTATACAATTATATAAGGCAAGTTACATTTGTAATATAAAAAAGTAAATTGAACACGTTGAGATTCTAAGAATTTCGAGGGGAAGGCAGTGATATAAATCACCGTAAATCTGGTGAGATACATTTAACAATTTAACTGTCACTTGAATATCAACAAATGTCCGAGACGTAGTGAGGGGCCACGGCGCGGCGCGGCGCGGCGTAGTAAGCGACAATAAACAGGCGCGACTCGAACAAGGCTCTCCTACCATTAATTAATATTAATATATATTAAATTCTTACTAGACAATAGACATGATAAAGATTCCTTAACAAGTAACTTAAAGGGGTTACGATAACAGTGCCTTCAAATATAAATATAATGCAATGTATAAGGTACCAATGGTTACAGAGTAAGCTCAAATTAGAACTATCAAAATCTTGCCGTAAACACGTTGCGGTCGATTCGATTACTATACATAGTACAAATACTTTCCGTGTGGAATAAATAAATAGGAGAACTACGTACATAATTTACTATATCGTTACGGTTTTCTTCGTAAGCGCCAGTCTTTTGTTTTAAAAACATTGTTCAGATTACATCTGACCGGCGCGTGCGGCGGGAAACCCGATAAATAAAATAGATATATGAAACAAAGCAACATGGTTAGACCGCGTGGAATGTATTACTTAGGACCTGACACCTTTCAGGCGAAGAAACAATACGCATAAATAAAATTTGAAGGTGCGCGGCGCTTCTTCGCGACCTGGCCCTCCTCGGTTCGGTCGCAGATATTCTAAAGTGCGCACCGGCGCGTACCAAATGAAACAGAACAGTAATGAATAAAATAAATACAATTACAATATAGATGCGACAAGCGAACGCGATAGTTGACTATCATTAGTTAACACGAGACCCTAGCCTTAAATCTAACACGAGATACGAGAGATAATCTATTCTCGTACGGAGTGGAGGCAGCCGTACAACCTGTCATTCGAAACGGTCAAACACGACTCTTGATACAATTTGGCTTATGGCAACTATCGGTCGCTTCCACTCCGTACTTGTCCAAAATTAGAAACATCAACTTGGGATAACTTCTCATTGTGAGTGGTGCGAACAAACTTCATTAATTAATGTCAATTATGTTAAATACAAAAAGCTTTAGAGATTTCTTAACATACTATACGAGAGAGGCGACCACTGGCGCGTGCGCGTTCGTTTGACTGGCAACATTCACATGCCAATGGTCGTTTAACAGAACTAAGCATCAATAGTGTCAAATTAACGTACCATCCGAAATCGGCACTATATTTTAAACTTGAGATTCATAGTAATATCATTATCCTAAAACATTTAGCAGCCAGAGAGATTTCTAGTCAACCGTCCGCACAGCGTAGTTACAATTACTGACTCATTACGATTTACATCTGAGGTTTGTTTTAAGCGCACCGCTAACAGGTAAAGCGAATTAAACGTCATTTATTTAATACAATGCGTTGTATTTTGTTAAGAACTTCTAAACTTGAAACACAGTGGATAGTCCAGAAAATACGCGAGTGCGGACGGTGGTGGGGGTGCGAGATTCACGTCACGGGCGACCAAACATCGATTACTTATCAAACCTCCTCGAAGCACCAACATCGGCCGGTGGTCAAACCGCGCAGCGTACAAAAATATCGTCATATATAGGAAAATACACGCCTCTTCGCACATTTTATTATCATACAATAAATACTTTATTTGATGTAAAATATGTTTTGGAATTGAGTAATTTCGTAACGTGAATACGCTATGCAAGGAGTAAGTATGTGTCAAAAAATTTATACTCAATTTATGACGCTCCGAACTGTCATATTTTTATTTTTACAAAATAAATTTCATCGTGGTCCACGGCGAATTTGTATCAGATTAAAAATAGTCTGTAAATGGACGTTAGAAGAATAACATCAACAGTTTTTTTTAATTACGTAAACAAACGTAGCCTAAGGGATCCCTAATACGACTAGGTTTGCGCGAATTTGCGATGGTCGCGTAGTCACGTTCTATTAGCTAGGATGATCCCTTATGATTTAAGGTTCTAAGCTGCTTCTACAATCGCACTATATTCAAAGGGTCTTTGTGTACCTGTAAACTACTGGCAAAAGCAACACTGCCGGCTTATCACTGATACAGTACTGCCATTCGTTATAGATTGCTTCTGCATCGTATGCCAGATACTAGAATACCCCCGATCATCACTACAGGGCCCCGCCTTAAGTCCTACAAATCAGTTTGACCACCGGCATCCAGAGCTATAAATCTTATCCTTTACCTATTTCCTGTGACAAAAATAGCTTCTCTTAATTTCAAATCTTCACCAACTAACGTATCCTTAATTACAAGTAATTGATATCGAGCCGAAACATCGCCTACGCACGTCTATGAAAGCCAGAGATGAACACCTCGTTGCTAGAAAGCCGACTCGACCGAAGCTTCGGTCTTAGGCCCGTATTTATAAACCGCTCTCAACGTTGAGAACTATCTTGAGATGCTCTTCTTATAGGAACAGCATTTCAGGTATGATCTCTTTACTCTCTCCACGTTGAAAGCGGTTTATAAATACGGGCCTTAGTCGCCTGCCCAGTACCGAGGCTCGAGTGTCAGGTTATGATGACTATTTTATTCCATTACTTAAAATCAGTCTCATAAAGAAAAGAAACTATTTTCTTTTTCAGGTATTTCTGATGATAGTTATGCGATAATGTTCTACATTTTACAATAGTAAATGACGATTTTTCGTGAATCACAATCAAGTTATCTCGAAAGAACATAATTTAACTAAAGTGACTCTTATTGCGTTGACATAAAGTGCATGCCACAGTCTACTGATTGCACAGGTACGAGTCTTAAACCTCGTAATAAGAATATAATATAAAAGTATATAAATTATGAATAGCCTTCACTACCGACACTATTTTCAAGGGCCACACTAGCAGAACAGTAGGCTCCGATTTCAGCTTATCCTAACTTGGCCCTAAGCTAATAAATTTCAACTAAATAGTGTGTAAAACATTTGGGCCAATATTTATGTTACACAAAGTCAGTGCTACATACATTTTAGAGATTATTACGTAAGTGGCAGTAGCTCGAGAGGAATATATTTGACATTTGTGATATTTGACTTTTCATTCGATGGGAAAACAAGTTTGTTCTCTATTGATATGAGTTAAGGTTTACATTTCAACCCCCAATTTGCGATAAAATAAGTATTTGTCACACATTTTTACCTTTGGTTTACAACGCGTTACATATCGAATGAATTAGGTAACATTTGATCAAAAGCAACAGAGATAAAACGTTCGAATAGTCCTTTGAGTAAAGAGAGCGTATGCGTGCCTCTGTCACACTTTGTTAAATGTTACCTTTACAAATTTAGCTGACAAACTTTGTCAGCATATTTCGTGACGATGTAGTTCCGAACACATCGAGCCACCGCATACTGGTGGTGGCGCCGCACAGCAGAGCGGAGCTTTATACTAGCTACAGGCTGTTCCTTTTATAGTCCTCATGACAAAGTTATTATATTGTTATGAACAAATACTAAGTCAATAATACTTATTCTTCTTCCAAAACAAAACGACCTCAATTTCTAATTATAATTTGTATAGCTGCCGTGAATTTTAGATCCCTCTACACAGGAGAGCAAGTAAGTGTAGCCCCCACACCTGGTAAAATTACTGTCGAAGCTTCGGCTAAATTAGCATCGAACCGACAGGATGACATATCAGCCGAAAGTGGCTGAACTATCGGCGTCGTACTTTCGGCAGATGTGGCGCTTACACAAAAGGGTGAAAACTCGGCAAAAATGCTCACAATTTTCAGTCCAAATACTTCGTGGTAAAGAATAAACTTAATTAAAATAACAGATAGGTTGTAGTCGTGTAGATCGTGTTCGAGTATGTATCGTAGAACAGCCGCTAGTAGTGTTGTTAGACGCGCGTGTGTTTACACGTATGTGGGGGGCTGGGGGCCGGGCGCGGGCGGGGGCGCGGGCACGGGCGGCGCGGGGGGCGGCGGCAGCACGCGCGCGCCCGGCACGTACTGCCCGATGAACGAGCCGTCCTCCGTGAACCGCCCTGTCAATACCACGCCACGGTCAGCCTCATGTTGGGCACACGAGGTACAGATACCGCCACAGAACTTGGCAAGACAAAGATGAGATAAAAGATTCATAGACAAAAGCCTTCATCTCACCTGATGTTAAGTGTCGATAAGGCCGAAGATGGAAGCGCACTACAACCGGAATCCTCATCACTGAGGAACTGGCTATCTTACCTCTAACTGTTTTAAATTGTTGTTATGGAGTCAGACTTAGGTAAGATGGTGGTAGCTAGCCAGGCGGACTTGAAATAAGCCCTACCACCAACCAAACCGAGTAGGAATTGTAAATCTAACACATTACACAGGGTGGGCGAATCACTAGACCACAGAGGCGGTTAGTTTAGTGTTTGTAGCGGCTGTGCATCTTTTGTCTCATCCTTCTCTTGCCAAGTTATATGCAGGTATCAGTAACTACTACGTTTGCGAATCACTTCAGCGGTGAACCTCCAAGCTCCATACAGGAGCCCTATTTTTGAAACATTCGTTTGAAATCGTTGTGACTTAAGTCGCAATAATATAACAATTGACTACTAAATCTCACTGCCCCCCCAATCATGACCAACGAAACGCGATACGATATAGCGATTTATCACGTTTAACTGTCAAAAGACAATGGATATTGACAGTTGAATATCGATAAAATGCTATATCACGCGATCCATATCGTGTTTCGGTGATCATGCTACCCCGGGGGCTGGAGTGCGATTTAGTAGTCTCTTTGGTAGTGATTTAGGAAAATCACTGACCACAGTGACTACACTGACAAAGTTTGGTAAGTACAAAAAATTACGGATTTTCCTATGTCGAAAATAAGCAGAAAACGTGCGTTCGACGCCAGCCGAAGGATTAAAAAATAGGGCCCCAGGTTCACACTGGTATGTACACACCAAAACTAGGGTGAACGTCTGCAAAAGGTTCGCGAACGTAGTATGTACCCACTGTAAGGTAAGTCCTACATTTTATGAGATCTTAATACTAAACACAGTGGGAAATTCACTCAAACACAGAATACATTACATATGTATAATGTAATAGTAGCATTCGCAAATAACCCTCTGAAGCCTGCATATAATTCACCTTGTACATTGGAATTTGTTCATTAAATTTGTTCATGACTTTCTAATTTCTACTTTATCCATAAAAAGTTATTTTTAATATTTATTTTATTTTTAAAACGTTTATAAAGACACAACATGAGATGATCTTAATGTATTGTAGTGAAATTATTAATAAAAAGATTGAATGAAATGTGTCAGAAAATATCTAAGAAATACTCTTCACATAAGCAAAAATCAAAAAAAAAATACATGCTCTAAGAAAAAAACAGACGTACATACCTCTTCAGCTTAAAATGTAAGGCGTTGCTCGTGCATAGGCAAACGAAAGGAAGGAGCTTGGACGAAAATAAGGAAAAACTATCTATTCTACATAAATTAAATGCATAACAAACACAAATCTATAAAAAAACAAGCACGTGAAAAAAAAACTAAATAGAAATTCACTCATAAGGATCACTCTCTGTTAGAAACATTTTTACAACCTAAATCTAACTATAATTATATTTCTCGTGTACTTAGCTGCTAACCTAGTGTAAATACGCGGAAGAGATTGTGGGACGAGTGAAAGTCGGCTTTATCTATAACTATTTTCGAAATAGTAGGAAAAAGACCCTGAGCGCCCGGAGCGTCGAAACATTGGCAGTGCGATAACTTACTCTTACACTAAACGAGATCAGGGTTGCCAGACAATACTTAAAAAAATATATTATTAAAAGACATTATCATGACATTTGTGACTAATGTAGCTGCCACGCAGTTTACACGATCCTTCTAGTCTTTAACGAAACGTCGGTATTTGCATTGAGGCTAACGAAATGCTCTCTGGCAACCCTGCAATCTTAAATACAAGATCGGAACAATTTGAGCGGGCTAGTTCACCGTCGCGAGCGGACCGATCCGGACGAAGAATAATGTAGTCTACGGCGATCGGCTCACTGTTGCATTTTATTCATATTTTTTTAACTTAAATTAAAGTATATAAGAGCTGCTTTCTTATTCAGTACCAGACTGGTTTGTGATGCGATGGCACTATGCGAACTTCAACGAAAAATTGCAACGATAAAAATATCATTAGGACGGCAGTAAACATTTTACAACCTAACAAACGAAATTTTATTAACTACAAAATATTTCTGGGGTATAAGCTCAACTTATGAGCTCTATTTGTCGCGATAGTTTCGAGTGTAGTAAGTAGTATAAGGGAGGGAGTTGGTGGGCGGTGGGAGGGATAAAGGGGGGCGTTAGACGAGCGTGGCGAAGGCCTGCGAGGCGGAGTCGGGGTGCGCGGAGGGCGGCGGGCGGCGCTTGCGGCCGTACTGCCCGATGAACGAGCCGTCCTCGTTCATGCCCGCTGCGGACGTATGCCACCAGCTCAGACATTGGGTGCATTCCAACACACTAAATGTTGAGTCATCGATCACCATAGAGTACATTTTAACCATGGAAAGTAAAAAAATTGAACATTAAAACAAATTATTTCCATGGTTAAAATGTATACTATGGCGTTCGGCGGCTCGGCGATTTATCTGTAGGAATGCACCCATTGCAATCCCGCAACGTTTCCAATGACTTACTTAATTTTGGGATTTTACTATTATTGTATGAAATACTATCAACATTAAATTATGAAATGCAATGCTATCAAAACGAATATTTTTCTTTTATAAACAATTAAAAACCCCGGCCAAGTACGAGTCGGACTCGCGCACGAAAGGTTCCGTCAAAAAATCACGTTAGTTGTATGGGAGACCGCCTAAATATTTATTTTATTCTGTTTTTAGTATTTGTTGTTATAGCAGCAACAGAAAAACATCATCTGTGAAAATTTCAACTGTCTAGCTCTCACGGTTTATGAGATACAGCCTGGTGACAGACAGACGAGTGGAGTCTTAGTAATAGGGTCCCGTATTTACCCTTTGGGTACGGAACCCTAAAAAAGAATATTGATTGAATTAATAATACGTATTGTGTCCTATTCGCCGTTATTCGAAGCCTTGGTAAACAGATTGAGAATAGCGAAGCCTTTCCGTTACCGTTCAGCATCATTATTATAGGTCTATCTTACTAAATTACGTCACATCCGCATCCGTGTAACGTCATATCCCCACCATGTTCACCAGGCCGCCGCCATTGCGAGTTTCCGCGCTCATTGGCGTCCTTTTTTCGCAACCGTTCACATCTAGTCAAACGCTGTTAGCGTTCGAAATTTAAAAATTTTCCTAAGTAGGTCAAATGCTGTTAGCATTCGAATTTTAAAGTTTTCTAAAGTAGGTCAAACGCTGTTAGCGTTCGTGAAATTCTTATTCGTAATTTAGATTTTATATTGCATATTTTTGTTGGAAAGTAACATCTTACGATTTATTTTCGTTTATTGAAAATACGTGTGCGTAGAAATTTTAAAATCATACGTAAAATCAGTGTTAGTTGGGTCCGACTCTGTGTCGCCTCCGTTTTCGTCGTCATATTCGATCGCGGAGTAGCAGAGAACGAAGGCGAGGGCATGGATTTACAGTAAATACGATGCAGGATTTGAATTGAATTGAGGTAATCTAACGCCTCGCCATAAGGTCAGTGAAATTTTTCCATATTTTATAATGGTATGATTCTACCCACGATATGTTGAAAAAATATTTTCTGTTAATTCTAACATTCGTTAAATTGCCGTTCATGAGTTTTATTCGCTTTTGGCCTATGCGATCTGCTAAAAGGTTATAATTTTGACAAATTTAATGCTTATGAAAATTTTTACGTTACGGAAAACATGTTTCGTAAGATTCCTATTCATTGTTGGTAAAGCTATATTGTGTTGAATGTGAGCTGAGCACACAAATCCTCAATTGTGAGAAAGTGTATGCAGCTTGAATCCTGGCGCCATCCTGGCGCTATCCGGCATTTCGTTCGACTCATAGTTTTACTTGACCAGTGATGAGATTAACCATTGCGCCCTATTTTATTTCGAGATGTTGTTTAGCCGTAGTCGTTTGAACGAGTATTAATTTTTTTTTTTTTTTTTTGAGAAAAGCTACTGATTTGTGAATCTGAATAGTGATAATACGTAACGAGGCGCTTTGAACAAAAATAAGTATTCAGGGTTTTGCAAAAGAATGTTGCCTTTATATTGGTTTTTAGTAAAAACATTTATACGTTACTATTTATACGTATATATTTATATTACATTTAAACGATATCAATGAGCAAAATTACTCGGGTTCAATTCCCAGTAAAATGAGCGTAGGTACTAAATCTTGTCTGGTGTTGTGTATAAATAAAAATGAATGCTTTATATTTGCTTTCTATGCTTTCCAAAACCATTTATTTGATTGTGATGAAACTTGAAGGACCGATTGTCCTGGCCCAAAAAAAAAAAAAAAAAAAAAAAAATATTCGTGTTTTAACCTTTGATTGAATAAATGTGTGGTATATTAAGCTTGTCGGGTACAGCTAGTTATTAATAAAATAAATTGTAATAATAATTTAAAATAAAAATCTATTTTAAATTGCAATTAGATACTTTCTATTATCATTATACCCCTCGGTTCCAGCTTGTTCCGCAACTGGACTGGGGAAGGTCTATCGGCTGCTCCTGGCACCGTTGACACAAGTTTATGAAAAGTTGTATGTACATAATTATCTATAATTAAAACATGCTGTCTACTTCCTCTATGTTAGTAATCCCCACATGTTGAGAGCTGTGTGAGTTGTAACACTATTTTTAATATTGATTCATCCGGTCGCTTCTGAGCACCGTTGATTGAGACTTTGATATGAACTCTGGCGGTCACTCCTGATGGATACCGTTGATTAAGTATCTTACTATTTAACATAAATTCGGTCGCCCTCTGATGGACACCGTCATTATACATATAGTTATGTAATGTCAATAAATATATTTACATTCGTTAAACATTTATTATGGTTTTAACATAAATTCGGCCGGTCGCTCCGGAGAACCGTCGGTTGATGTTTTGACATAAATTATTTCGGTTGCTTTTGATGAGCACCGTCCAGGCACCGTCGATATGTACATAGTTTAACTCATTTTATCTTATTATTTTATTTAATTATTCTGTATAAACACTGTCCTTAATCCCTGAGGGAGAGGAACTTAAAAAGGGGATCATCCAAGATATTCCCGTACTTCTAGTGGGCACCACCAATGAATGAATGATAGAAATAAATCTTTATTTACATAAGCTCCATGTTTTTAACAACCACTAGTTGCTGCTTACAGAACAACCAGAAGGATTTTGAATGTTTCTTTGGGGAGTTATTTATTAATATTAATTTTTATAACCGTGGGCCTGTGGCAACAAGTTATTTTGATTGAAATATTTCAATAAATATATTTTCCTGTTATTTAAAATGTGTCTTTATTAAAAATATCGAACCGGGTGCAAAGTCCGGGTGTCGCAAAGAAGGTTCACCAACAGTTGCGTTCTGGTGCTTCACTGGCCGCTGCCGTGGCACACTCGATGCGCTCGCTCAGCTCGCGCTTTATTTTGCCGTTTTGTGATCAAAAGGTCACAGTTTTAATCTAACCTATTTATTGTGTCCCTTTTGGCTACACTGTAACCAATATTATGTTTTGTTTAAACATTTATATTCATTTGTATTCTTTGAAGACTGATATTGTCTCATGAGACCGATGACAGATCAGATATCCTAGCTCGTTTTAGTTAAGTGGTTACTGCAAGGGTTGTGCCTGTTTTACATTTTAAATTTTATGAAAATTTAAGTCTGATGATGTTGGCTTTATTACACAGTGCATTGATAGCCGATTTGCCGGGGGCGTGTAATGTTTGTGTACATAGATACATAAAGTGCTAGTTTTTATTTTACTTCAACCACGTTGTTATTGATTATTTATTTAGATATGAATTTAAAAAATCACTTTCACATGTATATGTTTTGTGATGTAAACCCTATTAAATTCGTGGGGGAATCTCGATTTTACTCAGACCTCGATTGAATCATTCTATATTTTGATTATAATCATAGCACGGTGTAGGTTGACATTTTGTTATACACCTACTTAAGTACTTGTTGAATATTTCAGTAGAATATGAAAACACTTCTATTTAGCTACCATAACATGTACCATATTCTGGAAATAACTTTAAAATAATACACTTAAGCACTTTGACATTAGTCAGTTGTTGTAAACACTGTCGCTCTGATGTTATATTGGTTGGTGTCTGCGAAAAAGTTACTTAAATATACTTTCCTAATCAAAGCGTAACCAACCACCCCTTTACCATGATGGGGAAGCACTGGCACCCGGCTCTTGTTTGTCTTGTTTATTTATGCGGGTGATGATACATGATTTGTTAGATAACAGAGGTAATCATCTTGGTGGATGATTCCAAAGTATTTATGTGATTTTAATTGTATAATTAAATGCTATTATATTAATTCTAATTATTATTACTATTATTTTTGATATGCAACATTTTTGCTATATTGTTAGAAATTCAATTCAAGTTCAAAACAAATATAAAGTTGATGCAGCGTGCAGCTTTTCCGATGGCCATAGAAACCATGACATTTAGAAACTTAAATATTTATTTTATAGATTGATAAAAAGAAAATATTTCATTTACTTACCTTTACCTATAAAAACGAAACTTTGTTTACAGAAAGTAGACATGTTGGAATAATTTAAGTCGTATTTCTTTACTAAATAATTATTTCTTTCTTTGATATACAGTACTGTCATATTTGTTCTTTTAATACATTTTTTAATTTCATCTATTATATCTATTCTAGTCTTTACCTAGTATTTTGATTCCCAATGTTAATTTTGCGATGATAATTAAAAATGTTACAGTTAAGTGTAGTGGGTACTTACCTAAGTAAGTATCCTTACTTACCTATTATTATAATGTTTTGTTTTTGTTTTGGCCTAACACAGCTGCTGGGTGTTGACCAATCGAATAGGTACTAAATGTTTTATTAAGTGTGTTGAGGACGGCGAGCTATGTAAATAAATACCACGTGCGTTTGTCATATTAGTTTAGCGTATGAACTTAGATCGTAAGA
Organism: Agriphila straminella; assembly: GCA_950108535.1. NCBI lineage: Eukaryota > Metazoa > Arthropoda > Insecta > Lepidoptera > Crambidae > Agriphila > Agriphila straminella. The sequence goes on along the minus strand of OX467306.1, from coordinate 1,353,196 downwards.
GTTCATAATAAAGCATATGGGATTTGTCGTTTACATTTATTTAGTTTATAAGTAAGAATAAGTAGGAAAAGTAGGTAATCAGTAGGAAATAAGAGTACACAAAGTAGGAATGTGATAAGTAAGAAATAAGTATGTAAATAAACATGATATTTAGTAAGTAAGACATGTAAATACGTAAAATAAGATATTATTGTTTTAAGTTAAAATTGTAAGCTCAGCACACTATCCGAGGTAGGACAAAATAAAAGGAAAGGAATGGACATATAGATTAGACAAGGATAACTCTGCGAGACAGAGAGGCACCGGTAGGAACGGGATAGCGCTAAACTTAAAGTAGGGCCTGCGATTGGTCGGGCAATAAAAGTAGGACCTGTGATTGGCCGGAGCCGGCCGGGCGCTCGGTGCGCGCAGGTATAAAAATAGGGTCGGATAGTGTCTGAGCACAGTTCGAGATAAGCAGTTCAAGATCGCAGTTCAAGCACGAAATATTGTAATCAGGAAGACCCAATAAAGAAGAAAATATCGAAGAAGCCTTATTATTTTTAAATACAGTCCACTACATTGTGGTCCTTCGAGCCGGATCAACGGATCAAGACACCGCTACATCAAGCAACCTCGGTTCCTGCCTCCCGGAAGTGAAGCAAAGGAAGAACGCTACACACGCTACGGTACCAGCCATGATAACAAGGAGCCAAAGCGACGCCGGAGAGCAACGCCGCGCTCATGAAAGGGCACATGCCGCAGCACCCGGAGACCATGAAAGGCAGCGAATTGACGACGAACGAAGAAGGCGGCTATCACAAGATCCACCAGCCTCGCCGAGCTCAAGACAACTAAGTACAGAGCGAAACGAAGCAAACACAAACAAGAATACTGCAAAAACGTCGACGGTTCAAGAAATACCACGTGCAGGTGCCACTGAAGAAATACCACGTACCACCGAAGAAAGACCACGTGCACGGTCACCGGCGCACTCCGTGCGTTCTCAGCGGTCAACAGCCAGCGCAACAGCAAGAATTCGTCTGGCGGAACTAGAAGCGGCTGAGAAACTCGCTACATTAAGAAGAAAGGAACTTGAAATCGAAGCCGATCTAATCAAGAAGCGATTGGCTGCGGAGGTTTCAATCATTCAAGATGAAAACGACAGCCTGCACGAAGAACCGTTACCTCAAGAACAACGAGTTGATGAATGGCTACGAGCAACGAATCCACGGGAAGAAACAAGACAACTACGCTTCGAAGTACCAGTCAGCAAGGAGAGATCGCAATCGCAATCGCACACGCCGTCAAGAAATCGGAACGGAATTGAACAACTCGCCGAAACATTGGAGAAGATGGCGCGGCCAAGACTACGTCACACTGACTTGCCAATATTCAGTGGTGACATCAACGAGTGGCTACCGTTCAAGGCCGCAATGGATGACAGCACGAAGATGTATGAAATATCGGCGGCAGAAAACCTTCAGCGACTTCGAAGTTGCCTCAAGGGCGAAGCAAGAAGCGTCGTGTCTGCGTTACTACACACGGCCACCGACCCCGGGATTATCATGCGCACGCTCGAGCAATGCTACGGAAGACCAGAATTCATCATCGATCGGGCAATTGAAGATTTAAAGAAGATGCCAAAACCAAGCTCATCAGCGACGGACCTAAATAGCTTCGCTGTGCGCCTACAAAACACCGTCTGCGTCCTGAAGAGTATCGACCAGCGTGGTTACCTCTACAACCCAATGCTAGCAAGAGAAGTGCTAGACAAGCTGAGCCCGCACATCAGATCAAGATGGTGTGACTTCGCAAGCCAGTATGAAGGGACGGCGGAACCTGAAATTATCATGCTCTCGCGCTTCCTTATGCAAGAGGCGGACCGAGCGTTAAGATACACCTACGCTCCGACGCCGACTACAAGTACGAACACGAAGAAGGAACTCCGACCTGCTGTCCTGCAACCGAAAAGGAAGATCGGTACTGTCTACAACATGTCAGAGAAGACAGAAGATATTGAACCATGTCCGAACTGTGGACAAGCACATACACTTCCTCGATGCCCGAAGTATCAAGATATGACAACGGAGCAGCGATGGGACTTCTTGAAGGAGAGAAAAATATGCTTCAAGTGTGCCTGCTCCCGCCACCGAAGAGGGAACTGTCGCGCCAAGCCATGTGGCGTGAACCAATGCAAGCGTCCACATCACAAGTCTCTGCATGCTGAAAAACAAGAAGAGCGATTGAACACGCAAGCATCGTCGAATACGCAAGCGACATCGAACGTGCAAGCACCGTCGAACAATGAAGCTGTGTTGTCTGTGGCTGCCAACAAAGCCACGGGCCCACGCGCCGTGCTGCTGAAGATGTGTCCAGTAGTTATTGCCGGACCACGGGGGGAGGTGCACACCTACGCACTCTTGGATGAAGGAGCGACCATTACCCTCATCGACGAAGATATTGCCAATGAAGTTGGAGCTGAAGGACCGGCACACCCATTACGTCTAAACGGCGTGAACATGTCAAGAAACACCAATAGTAAGATGGTCACTGTAAGGATCCGGGGCAAGAATGAAAACAAGTCCTACAAGTTAAACGCCAGAACCATGAAGAATTTGAGGCTACATCAACAAACCATACCTGAAGAGCTATTGAAATACGAACATCTTCGAGACATGAGACATGAAGAAATATGTTATGAAAAGGCGAGGCCAGGCATCCTAGTGGGCACCGACCATTGGGAAAACATAGTCTCCAGGCAACTAAGGACCGGGGGACCAGACCAGCCAGCTGCTTCCAAAACACAACTTGGTTGGGTGGTACACGGAACGGTACCACGAAGCGTCATCATGAAGACAAGCGAAAGAGTGCTACACATCTATGAACCTGAGCGGCACTCAAACATCGAAGAGCGACGCGACAATCAACTCCACGACCTCGTCGACTACCACTTCAAGATTGAGGCACTGGGCGTTTCAAAGAAACCACGAATAAGTGAAGCGGACCAGCGAGCCATCGAAACAGTGGAGAAGACAATTAAGAAAATCGACGGGGGCTACGAAGTCGGTCTGCCATGGCGTCACGATCAAATCAAGATGCCACCAAGCTATGACACAGCATTCCGAAGGCTGAAAAGTATAGAAAAGAAAATGGACGCATCGCCGGAGTTCGCGGCCGAGTACACTGCGCAAGTGGAGAACCTACTGAAGAAGGGGTACGCGGAGCCATGCGACGGGTCAGAGATGAACAGTTCCCGCTGTTGGTTCCTCCCACACTTCGCCGTGCAGAACCCAAATAAGCCCGGCAAGCAGCGACTAGTTTTCGATGCGGCAGCGAAAAGCCGAGGAGTGAGCCTGAACGACCACCTGCTGGAGGGACCTGATCTGCTGCTCTCTCTTCCTGGAATCCTGTTCAGATTCCGAGAAAATGAAGTTGCCGTCACAGCAGACATCCAAGAGATGTTTCTCAGGATCAAGATACTGCAGCAGGATCAGCCCGCGCAACAATTCTTATGGCGTGGTGAAGATAGAACGAGCCCACCACGGCACTTCAAGATGACGAGCATGATATTCGGCGCAGCAAGCTCACCATTCATGGCACACTTCGTGAGGAATTTCAACGCCGAGCAACATAAAGAGGAATGCCCATTGGCGCTGGAAGCCATCACAACATCACATTACATGGATGATTATGTAGCGAGCTATGAAAACATGGAAGAAGCACGGACCGCCATAGCCCAAACAAGGAAGGTGCACGCAGCAGCAGGATTCACGCTGCGGCAATGGAGTACCAACAGACAAGAAGTACTACACGACGTGCCGACGGAGCTGCATGCCACCACCCCTACTCCACTGGGGGGAGAACAAGAAAACAAGATCCTCGGGCTGATGTGGAGCTCGGAAAATGACGAGCTGGGCTTCAACACTTCAATGAACAAGGTCCCGGAGGAAGTAAGAAAACAAGTGCGCGCGCCGACCAAGAGGGAAGCACTCAGTGCGGTCATGTCCATTTACGACCCGCTGGGCCTGCTGAGCCATTTCACCGTAAGAGCGAAGATAATACTACAGAGCCTGTGGCGCCTCAAGATCTCTTGGGACGAACCGATCCCGAAGGATGAACAGGAACAATTTTCAAGATGGCTGGCGCGCCTGGAAGAAATAGCAAGACTACGGCTTCAAAGGTGCTACTCGACGCAGAAGTACGAACGCATCGAGTTACACGTGTTGTGCGATGCCAGTGAACAAGCATACGCAACTGCGGCCTACTGGAGAATGATCAGCAGCGACGGGCAGATCAAAGTGGTTCTCGTGGCCGCCAAAGCTAAAGTGGCACCACGACGAACGCAAACAATCCCAAGGCTAGAACTTCAAGCCGCGGTCATCGGAGCGAGACTCGCTGAGCAGATCAAGAACGAACATAGGCTGGAGATAGCAAGCACAACTTATTGGACCGATTCGACGACGGTGATCCATTGGTTACGTCACGAAGAAAAGAGATATACCCCATTCGTGGCTCATCGACTCGGGGAGATATCGGAGCTCACACATAACGAAGAATGGCGATGGCTCCCGACCGCAGAGAACGTCGCGGACGACGCTACCAGGCTGTCGGACGAACCAATAAGTGCCAACAGCAGATGGTTTGAGGGACCTCGATTTTTATATGAACCAGAGGAGCTATGGCCTACGACAAAAGCCCTAGAAGAGCAAGAGGAATCCGAAGTCCTTCACGTGACCGAAGAAGACCACGAACAAGAATGGACACCAGACCCCGCACGCTTCTCGAAGTATGAAACGTTGGTGCGTGCGACTGCAAGGGTACTGGCCTTCATCGACATATGTAATAGAAAAGCCAAGCGGATGGAACATCAGCATATAGAACGAGCAGAACAAGAACTCATCAAGCGAGCACAGCGTGAAAGCTTCAAAGAAGATATTAAGAAAATGAAGATGGGACGCCCGATAACCAGGGGTAGTCGCCTGTTCCAGCTAGATCCAGTGCTGGAAGACGACATCATAAGGGTGCGCGGTCGAATCCAAGCCGCCACCGCTCCCGATCACGTGAAGAAACCAATAATCATGGACGGACGTCATCGAATAACGAAGCTGATCGTGCTACGGGAACACTGTGCTGCCGGCCACGCCAACAGAGAACGCGTGACCAATGACCTGCGACAAAGGTACTGGGTCATCCACCTACGACCCACAGTACGAGCCATTGAGAGAGACTGCGCGAAGTGCAAGATCGAAAAGGCAAGACCAAGACCACCGACGACGGGGGACCTCCCACGCGCCCGCCTGGACCCTTTCCACCGCCCATTTACTAACTGTGGCGTGGATTATTTTGGGCCGATGATGGTCAAAATAGGGCGACGCCGAGAGAAGAGATGGGGAGCGATCTTCACCTGCCTCACCACGCGCGCCGTCCACATAGAGCTCGTCTCGTCGCTCTCAATGGACTCCGCAATAATGGCGTTACGACGTATGGCGGCCAGAAGAGGATGGCCAAAGTTGATGTACTCGGACAATGGTACGAACTTCCGAGGGGCCGACCTAGAGCTACGAGCGGCCTACACCGAATGGGCACCGGCTCTGCGTGAAGAAGGGCTGCTACACCGGATGGAGTGGAGATTCATACCGCCGGGGGCTCCAAACCAAGGAGGAGCGTGGGAAAGGTTGGTACGCTCGGTGAAGGCTGCACTCGGCGCCACCATGCGCGAAAAGGCGCCCGCAGAAGAGGTTCTGAGGACTCTGCTGACCGAAGCAGAGTTCTCAATCAACGCCAGACCGCTGACGCATGTCAGCGTAAGTAAAGACGACCCGGAAGCGCTTACGCCCAACCACTTCCTGCTGGGCTCGTCGATTGGACTGCCTTCCACGGGACCCTGCGACGAAGCCGACAGAAGGACGTGGCGAGCCAGCCAAGCTTTAGCGGATCACTTCTGGAGACGTTGGGTTCACGAATACCTCCCAACCCTGATCCCGCGAGGCGAAGCAGCAAACATGAGACGACGCCTGCAACCTGGTGATGTCGTCGTGGTGGTAGACAACACGCTGCCCCGCAACGTGTGGCCGATGGGGATCGTCGAGCGGGTGTACGAGGGACCAGACGGCGGTGTACGAGTGGCCGAAGTCAGGACTAGGACTGGGGTCTTCAAGCGTCCCGCCAGCAAACTCGCCGTGCTCCCAGTGGAAGAGGCTACGCAAGCTACGCCGGGGGGAGGATGTTGAGGACGGCGAGCTATGTAAATAAATACCACGTGCGTTTGTCATATTAGTTTAGCGTATGAACTTAGATCGTAAGAGTTCATAATAAAGCATATGGGATTTGTCGTTTACATTTATTTAGTTTATAAGTAAGAATAAGTAGGAAAAGTAGGTAATCAGTAGGAAATTAGGAATAGGAGTACACAAAGTAGGAATGTGATAAGTAAGAAATAAGTATGTAAATAAACATGATATTTAGTAAGTAAGACATGTAAATACGTAAAATAAGATATTATTGTTTTAAGTTAAAATTGTAAGCTCAGCACACTATCCGAGGTAGGACAAAATAAAAGGAAAGGAATGGACATATAGATTAGACAAGGATAACTCTGCGAGACAGAGAGGCACCGGTAGGAACGGGATAGCGCTAAACTTAAAGTAGGGCCTGCGATTGGTCGGGCAATAAAAGTAGGACCTGTGATTGGCCGGAGCCGGCCGGGCGCTCGGTGCGCGCAGGTATAAAAATAGGGTCGGATAGTGTCTGAGCACAGTTCGAGATAAGCAGTTCAAGATCGCAGTTCAAGCACGAAATATTGTAATCAGGAAGACCCAATAAAGAAGAAAATATCGAAGAAGCCTTATTATTTTTAAATACAGTCCACTACAAAGTGTAAAAATTCAAATGACCTTGTAAATGTTAATTAACATTCGATAGCAATTTATATAACACTAACGTCTGACATTAGTGCTTGTTCTGCCCACACATAAAGTTTATGTTAGACGCGACACAACAAGATGTCGCAGACAGACACAGACACTCTAGCTAGCTAGTCGGCCTAAGTGTGTAACACCAAAGGTAGTTCGCCTACCTTTGGCTTAAATCAGTCGTATAACGTTTATTTTTGGGTAGGTATTTATTGAGTTTCAGTTCGCAGTTTACGATTAAATTAATTTAATCAAGTATTTAATATAAAACTAATAACTTTGTGACCGCGTTCACAAAGATTTATTTTATTATGATATCCAAATCCAGTTAGGGCTTTTATAAAGATTTTTTTTGCAGAGCAAAAGCTCAAAGATTTGGTAAGGTTTGTATCTTGAAGTGAATTAATTGGCAAGCAACTGACATCACATTTGTAATAAAAGAATCTGCGAAGAAAACGTTGTTTTGTCCCAGATTATTTTGAAGTAGGCGATCGACGCGATTTAATCAGAGATGCACTGTCAACCAGCAGTCATATCAAACGATAACACGACTAAAATATTATGAGTTAGATAATTTATGGTAAATAATTACTTAAGTAAAAAATTTATGTGAATTTATTTAAAGCTGATCTGATTTGTCAATGGACTTTATTTCAGTTTTAATTATTGTTTTTTTTTTGTATTATTATTTATTTTTTCTTCCCATTACTATTTAAAGAAAGCTTTCTTTTGATCTAAATTAAAATCAATCTAAAGAGAAATAAACTATTTATGATAATTAAGAGTGTCACATTGGCGTCCTGTCCCTGTTCACCAGGCGATAACAAACAATGTCTCAATCTGTTTACCAAGGCTTCGAATAACGGCGAATAGGTGTGTCCTATTGTGTAGGAGCGTTTTACCTACCATTAAAACGCATATTGTGTCTGAAGCCTTATTCGAAGCCTACCTTCAAGGGCTGCCTGGTATGCATTTAATGCGCAATAGTTGTAAAGGTATTTTTCAGATTTTGAGACTGCAATGAGCGCGGAAACTCGCAATGGCGGCGGCCTGGTGAACATGGTGGGGATATGACGTTACACGGATGCGGATGTGACGTAATTTAGTAAGATAGACCTATAATAATGATGCTGAACGGTAACGGAAAGGCTTCGCTATTCTCAATCTGTTTACCAAGGCTTCGAATAAGGCTTCAGACACAATATGCGTTTTAATGGTAGGTAAAACGCTCCTATTTTTGTAACTCATTCAAAGGATTATTAATTGTTCAATGTATAATAATCTGCCTTTGTGATAAGTACTGCACAAATTGCATAACCTTGATTTCATAATCTAACTAAACTATTTCCACAAGCTTAGAATAAAACGTAAATGGAATTATGTGGCCAGTCAAACGTTAACTAAACTGCTTTGCAGGATTGCAATCTCTTAGACTCGACATGCATTGCATATGGCGATTAAACTTAGCCAGTATAGATATTCTATTTCACGAAGTCTGCTAAGATCTATTAAAAGTAATGTACAAATAATAAGGAAAACAACAGAGACAGAGGCACATTGCACATTGGCTTGGTCAAATAGAATCTCCATGACAGTATGGCAGCGAAACATAAATGAATTAAAAACAATAACAAAACTAGTAGTAAGAAAAATTAAAAAACTATTAAACATAAAGTGAAAACATTAAGAAAAGGTGAAGTTTAAAATGACGGTTTCAAAATATTAAAATGTAGAAAGCAAAATAGATAAAACCGTTCTCAAAATGATGTTACCCTTCTATAAAATTTTCACTTACATAACAAAAATATAAATTGCGACTATGCGACACATAAATAAGAAATGAAAATTTTCGCAAAGTGTTACAAATCAAAACAAATCACAGAACGCAACGAATAAATAGTACTTAGTAGCATTCCAAAAAAGTAGCATCGGTAAATTTTGTAGTATTTGTGTGTATGTGTTTACGTTCGTGTGACCAGTCGGCAAGTTAATATAAATTTGCTCAAATATTTAAAAAAGTCTTAAAGCCGCACTCGCTCTGTATCTGATCCTAGTGAACAGACGTACTGCATGCTATAGTTGGCCACACTACAAGCGACGCGTTCCAATAGTTAGTGATGACAATTTCAAACAATGCTTTCCTGACCATTCTTGGATGTTACTAAACACATTGTAATTTTGAATAACTCTTTAAACGCTGACTGTATGTGTGTCTGTTTTGGTTAATGTGTGTGTGTGTGTGTGAGTGTTATGATATTATGGCATACCGGTGTCGCCCTCGCCGTACTCGGCCATGGAATCGGTGTCGCTCTCGGGGCCGGGCTTGGTGCCGCTGCTCATCGAGTGCCGCGACTTGTTGTCCAGCCTGACACACACACAATCACATTTTGTTACTTTAATGTTGCCACGGTTTTCTTCATCACTCTCAGAGTTAAGAAATTTTTTAAAGGATGGATACGTAGGATTATGCCATAAACTTAACCATGGACTTAATGCAGATTGATGCATGTCTGCTATTAGAAATTGCAGCCGGGACCAATCATTGGTGAAACAGCCTGAGATGAAAAATGCAAGAACACTCTTAACCAACCACATCGTACTTGCCGCTGTTGCACTAGGGCACTAGTAAAAGGTGCTAGTATAGTATGCGCAAGATAACTTGGCAGTTCCGAACTTCGCGCGGAACGCTGCGCAGTAGACGAATACAGGCGTGCGCGGGGACGGGGACATGTACCCTGCGCGTATTATCACTTGCAGTTAACTTCCGAGCTGCTATTTTGCGCATACTGTAGCATAGAATAGATATAAGTATAGTACCAAAAGCCCCAGAATCAATTACCTAACCCCACCCCGCGAGTTCGTGTGCCGAATCGTGTGCTCGTTTAGTCGTGTTTGTCAACGTCAACTAATTTTGATATTCAAAGTAATGTCTCGTAACTTTTTAGTAGTGTTTGTCAACTGTTTAAGTATTTTGATATTCAAAGCGATGCGTCGTAACTTTATTTAACAAAAAGTTCGAATTATGAGTTGAACGTCATTCAAACAGTACAAACTGCACGGTAGCCCTAGACTTACACACACACAGTTGCGCGTGTACAAAAACGTCATGTGACGTCATCTATTTATAATGGTGCGGTTGTATGGAGTGTCCGGGGTGTGTCAGTCACTTCGCGCGCGAGTATCAAGCGCTCGGCGTCCTCTGAGCGAGCGATCTTAACGAAGCTTTATGCGATAGAAAGAGAGGCAACTACTAAGTGGCTGTTTTGGAGCTAAGGAACCTGAATTGCACTTTAACGTGTCGTAGCAAGTCGTAATTTATTTAAACAATTTTGCGGAGTGCAACTTCTGTACGCTAGTACTATTATCTATTCTGTGGTAGTACTCACGGGTGCGTGTACTCGTGGAAGCCCGCGTCGGCGTAGTCGCGGCGGCCGTGCGCCAGCTCGCGGTCGTGCACGTCGTATTTCCCGCCCCTATTCCGTCGCACGACACAAACTAGCACCAGCACCAGCAGCAGGAACGCTAGCGCCAGCATCACGCCGATGAACCACCCGGCCGTCGCCATCTTGTCGTCGCGCAGGATCACTGGCCCGTCTGAAATTACGGTTTTCGGCATTTACGAGGGTGGATTGATAAGTCCAGATAAGTAAGAAAAGAAGAAATACATTTGTTTCATAATTTATTTTTGTATTTTAAAAAGAAACTCCTTAAGGAATCTTTACCCTACATTTTTTTCAAATTAGGCAAATTCGACAAAGGAAACAAAAAGCTCGAGCGACTTCTAACTTTTCTTAATGACCCTGCCGACCCTCTCGGCGGCACTCATGACATCAAAATTCATCGAATGAAGATGCGAATCCTTCCTATTCTCTAGATTCAACGCACTGAGCAAAGATTTTCATCAAGCCAAAAAGTGGTGTCTAAAAAAGGGCCCTCATTTCAGTTACCAGTTTTCAGGCGATGAAAGAAAAAAAAAGTTGTCGGGCACGCAGGGCACCCAGTCATGTGCGCAATGGTCTGCTTAGGATGACCGCAGATAAATTTCGTATCATGTTCCGAAACAAATCCCCCCTTCGCAAGGTTTGCCCTAGACTGCCCCACCCTATCTCTGAGACGGTTGAGCAATCTCCAGATGGACCAGTCAAGATGGTAACCATTAGCAATCCCTTTTTCACGCCGGTGCCATCAGAATCCGAGTTGCTTAAGGATGTATCGTGCGTATAAGTTGTAGTATAAGTTATAGTAAAAGTGAAAGGCTCATAAAGTTTTATAGTTAAAAACAATGAATCGTATACACTAAGAAAAGTACATAATTATTATTAACAAATAATAGTACGCTTGTTTACTCACCGATAGTAGTGTCAACGTCCTTAACTTCGCTAGTACTAAAGTACTCTCCATCATGAGCGGTCAGTTTGATCTCGTACTGTCGCGACGGCTGCAGGCCCGTGATGATGACGTAATCGTCGTCCGTGACGTCACTAGTACGCAGCCAATGGGGCTCGCCCTGCAGCCTGTACCAAGCCACGAAGTGCGTGCCCGCGTGGCCGTCGATGCTGGGCAGCCACTGCACCTTGATGTGGGCCGTGCCCTCTTTGCCGGGCATCGTCCTGGTCTCGAACATCGGTACGTCTGGTATGGCGTTCACTACCCCTTTGGTGGTTTGCTCTACGTAGTATTCGTCGCCCTCGCCCGCCTTCGTCTTTGCGCGGATGATGATTCTGTTTATTTTGGACATTAATAGTACCTAGATGAGTCATTACAAGAATCATATTCTAGAACAGTGTTTTTCAACCATTTCGAATAAGAGTCAGTTCAGACAGAACGGAAAAATGCCCGAGAATTTTTCTGGCTTTAATGAAAATAGGACCGTATTATAATAATCTTAAAGCAGAACATTTAATGAATATCGACGAATTTACTGTCGTTCACTGTTACGGGTATTGTAATACGGTCCAATTTTCAATGAAGCCAGAAAATTGCTAAAAAAAAAATCAAATCAAAAATCAAAAAATCATTTATTCAGTCTTGGCTGTTACAAGCACTTGTGAATGTCAAAGAAGCTACGCCATTTGTCCACTCCGTCTGAATTGACCCTAAGCGACCCCTTTACAAGGTCAAAAATTCTAGCGATCCCCTAGGCCCAAGGGCCATAAAACAAACAAAATTTTAGTGATTGTACAGTCAACGGCACGCTGAGCTACTACAAGAGTATAATCAGTTTTAATCAATTTTAAATTTAAATGCGAAGAGGTTCAAATTAAATTGGACTGGATTAAGTTTTTGGCAGTTTTGTATAACGTGACGTGCTGCTGACTGTATCACGACAACGATCTGTCTAAACGTGACAATGCGGTTGTAAATTGTTAACAAATAAAGGTCCAATCTTCTTACTAAAATATATTTTGTATTCTTATGTAGGACCTGCAACTCGCGACCCACAGGTTGAAATACACTGTTATAGATGATAAAATTTGGTTTCAACATAAAATAAACTTATTTTAAATAAGTAAAATTACTAATAAATACATTAAATATTTTTTTCAGCTGAAACAAACTTTTTTTGTATAACTCTAATCGATTCTTTTGGATTTGTTATAAATTCGACAGAATTCTTACGATAGGGTTAAAACAATCTCACATTTTTTTACATAATCATAAAAGTTGCAAAGTAAATATACTTGGTAGTATTATAAAGCGAATATACCTGTATTTAGTGTTCGGTTCGAGCCCTGCAAGCTTCGCGCGGTCAAACTTCGGGTCGATTTCCTTCTTCCTGTCCTGTAGAGGGCCGAGGGTAGTCCCCGTCACCTTTTGGTACGATATTTTATAGCCAATTAGAACGCCGTTTTCATCGATAGGCTTATCCCATTTGAGCAACATCGCCGACGACCCGATCGGGTGAGCTTCGAATGTTTTGACCGACCCCGGCTTGCCTTCAGGGGTGACGAAGCTTAAAACATCGCTTATAGGTCCGTTAAATCGGCCGTTGTAAGCCAAAATTCGGGCGTTGTTTTTCTTAAACGGTTTAAATTTGGTGACGAGGGTTTGGGTAGCGTCTGCTTTGACCAACAGCTCCTTGAGTCTGTCTTCCTCGCCGTCTGTCCAGGTCTGTATCTTGTATCCTTTGAAGTGTCCTCGCACGGATTCCGCGGGGACCGGGTTCCAGCTGAGTAACGCCGAAGTTCCGGACAGGACTTGTACTAGAGTGAAGTTAGCCGGCGCTTGCAGGGGCACGTCTTCACCTGACCACCCGATAACTTCCACCGGGGTCACGTTTGAAGTACCCTTGGAGTTTACGGCGATCACCTGTTACCGACAATATAATACGCTTTTAAACTTTCTCGCAGCATCTTTTAGATGAAAATCACAGGTATCCGATGCAACTCGGTCGAAACGTCGGGAAGAGGTAGGTGTTTAAACACCTATGTTTTAGTTTGAACGCGTTATATACCTGTGATTTTAATCTAATATTATCAATGCCATCCATCAACTATGTGATATATCATATACCTATACACTTTTAAATTTTCGCATTGCATTATAAAAAAAAAGAGATTAAACGCGTACGTAACTAATTAATAATAATTATAACAATCTGTTTATCCTTCCCCGTCTAATTAAACAGTTACAATCCCCCAATACGTTTTTTCTGCTAGAAATTAACTTATCCTAAAGTACCTTGATGCGGTAGGCCTGAAAGGTGGGCGTGTGGGGCACGGAGTAGCTCGGTCTGCGTCCAGTCGCACACTATCTGCTCGTCCCAGGCTTGCCCCGCGATGTCACCTTGTCCATATAGTTACCTTGATGCGGTAGGGCTGGAAGGTGGGCGTGTGGGGCACGAGTAGCTCGGTCTGCGTCCAGTCGCACACTATCTGCTCGTCCCAGGCTTGCCCCGCGATGTCACCTTGTCCATATAGTTACCTTGATGCGGTAGGGCTGGAAGGTGGGCGTGTGGGGCACGAGTAGCTCGGTCTGCGTCCAGTCGCACACTATCTGCTCGTCCCAGGCTTGCCCCGCGATGTCACCTTGTCCATATAGTTACCTTGATGCGGTAGGGCTGGAAGGTGGGCGTGTGGGGCACGAGTAGCTCGGTCTGCGTCCAGTCGCACACTATCTGCTCGTCCCAGGCTTGCCCCGCGATGTCACCTTGTCCATATAGTTACCTTGATGCGGTAGGGCTGGAAGGTGGGCGTGTGGGGCACGAGTAGCTCGGTCTGCGTCCAGTCGCACACTATCTGCTCGTCCCAGGCTTGCCCCGCGATGTCACCTTGTCCATATAGTTACCTTGATGCGGTAGGGCTGGAAGGTGGGCGTGTGGGGCACGAGTAGCTCGGTCTGCGTCCAGTCGCACACTATCTGCTCGTCCCAGGCTTGCCCCGCGATGTCACCTTGTCCATATAGTTACCTTGATGCGGTAGGGCTGGAAGGTGGGCGTGTGGGGCACGAGTAGCTCGGTCTGCGTCCAGTCGCACACTATCTGCTCGTCCCAGGCTTGCCCCGCGATGTCACCTTGTCCATATAGTTACCTTGATGCGGTAGGGCTGGAAGGTGGGCGTGTGGGGCACGAGTAGCTCGGTCTGCGTCCAGTCGCACACTATCTGCTCGTCCCAGGCTTGCCCCGCGATGTCACCTTGTCCATATAGTTACCTTGATGCGGTAGGGCTGGAAGGTGGGCGTGTGGGGCACGAGTAGCTCGGTCTGCGTCCAGTCGCACACTATCTGCTCGTCCCAGGCTTGCCCCGCGATGTCACCTTGTCCATATAGTTACCTTGATGCGGTAGGGCTGGAAGGTGGGCGTGTGGGGCACGAGTAGCTCGGTCTGCGTCCAGTCGCACACTATCTGCTCGTCCCAGGCTTGCCCCGCGATGTCACCTTGTCCATATAGTTACCTTGATGCGGTAGGGCTGGAAGGTGGGCGTGTGGGGCACGAGTAGCTCGGTCTGCGTCCAGTCGCACACTATCTGCTCGTCCCAGGCTTGCCCCGCGATGTCACCTTGTCCATATAGTTACCTTGATGCGGTAGGGCTGGAAGGTGGGCGTGTGGGGCACGAGTAGCTCGGTCTGCGTCCAGTCGCACACTATCTGCTCGTCCCAGGCTTGCCCCGCGATGTCACCTTGTCCATATAGTTACCTTGATGCGGTAGGGCTGGAAGGTGGGCGTGTGGGGCACGAGTAGCTCGGTCTGCGTCCAGTCGCACACTATCTGCTCGTCCCAGGCTTGCCCCGCGATGTCACCTTGTCCATATAGTTACCTTGATGCGGTAGGGCTGGAAGGTGGGCGTGTGGGGCACGAGTAGCTCGGTCTGCGTCCAGTCGCACACTATCTGCTCGTCCCAGGCTTGCCCCGCGATGTCACCTTGTCCATATAGTTACCTTGATGCGGTAGGGCTGGAAGGTGGGCGTGTGGGGCACGAGTAGCTCGGTCTGCGTCCAGTCGCACACTATCTGCTCGTCCCAGGCTTGCCCCGCGATGTCACCTTGTCCATATAGTTACCTTGATGCGGTAGGGCTGGAAGGTGGGCGTGTGGGGCACGAGTAGCTCGGTCTGCGTCCAGTCGCACACTATCTGCTCGTCCCAGGCTTGCCCCGCGATGTCACCTTGTCCATATAGTTACCTTGATGCGGTAGGGCTGGAAGGTGGGCGTGTGGGGCACGAGTAGCTCGGTCTGCGTCCAGTCGCACACTATCTGCTCGTCCCAGGCTTGCCCCGCGATGTCACCTTGTCCATATAGTTACCTTGATGCGGTAGGGCTGGAAGGTGGGCGTGTGGGGCACGAGTAGCTCGGTCTGCGTCCAGTCGCACACTATCTGCTCGTCCCAGGCTTGCCCCGCGATGTCACCTTGTCCATATAGTTACCTTGATGCGGTAGGGCTGGAAGGTGGGCGTGTGGGGCACGAGTAGCTCGGTCTGCGTCCAGTCGCACACTATCTGCTCGTCCCAGGCTTGCCCCGCGATGTCACCTTGTCCATATAGTTACCTTGATGCGGTAGGGCTGGAAGGTGGGCGTGTGGGGCACGAGTAGCTCGGTCTGCGTCCAGTCGCACACTATCTGCTCGTCCCAGGCTTGCCCCGCGATGTCACCTTGTCCATATAGTTACCTTGATGCGGTAGGGCTGGAAGGTGGGCGTGTGGGGCACGAGTAGCTCGGTCTGCGTCCAGTCGCACACTATCTGCTCGTCCCAGGCTTGCCCCGCGATGTCACCTTGTCCATATAGTTACCTTGATGCGGTAGGGCTGGAAGGTGGGCGTGTGGGGCACGAGTAGCTCGGTCTGCGTCCAGTCGCACACTATCTGCTCGTCCCAGGCTTGCCCCGCGATGTCACCTTGTCCATATAGTTACCTTGATGCGGTAGGGCTGGAAGGTGGGCGTGTGGGGCACGAGTAGCTCGGTCTGCGTCCAGTCGCACACTATCTGCTCGTCCCAGGCTTGCCCCGCGATGTCACCTTGTCCATATAGTTACCTTGATGCGGTAGGGCTGGAAGGTGGGCGTGTGGGGCACGAGTAGCTCGGTCTGCGTCCAGTCGCACACTATCTGCTCGTCCCAGGCTTGCCCCGCGATGTCACCTTGTCCATATAGTTACCTTGATGCGGTAGGGCTGGAAGGTGGGCGTGTGGGGCACGAGTAGCTCGGTCTGCGTCCAGTCGCACACTATCTGCTCGTCCCAGGCTTGCCCCGCGATGTCACCTTGTCCATATAGTTACCTTGATGCGGTAGGGCTGGAAGGTGGGCGTGTGGGGCACGAGTAGCTCGGTCTGCGTCCAGTCGCACACTATCTGCTCGTCCCAGGCTTGCCCCGCGATGTCACCTTGTCCATATAGTTACCTTGATGCGGTAGGGCTGGAAGGTGGGCGTGTGGGGCACGAGTAGCTCGGTCTGCGTCCAGTCGCACACTATCTGCTCGTCCCAGGCTTGCCCCGCGATGTCACCTTGTCCATATAGTTACCTTGATGCGGTAGGGCTGGAAGGTGGGCGTGTGGGGCACGAGTAGCTCGGTCTGCGTCCAGTCGCACACTATCTGCTCGTCCCAGGCTTGCCCCGCGATGTCACCTTGTCCATATAGTTACCTTGATGCGGTAGGGCTGGAAGGTGGGCGTGTGGGGCACGAGTAGCTCGGTCTGCGTCCAGTCGCACACTATCTGCTCGTCCCAGGCTTGCCCCGCGATGTCACCTTGTCCATATAGTTACCTTGATGCGGTAGGGCTGGAAGGTGGGCGTGTGGGGCACGAGTAGCTCGGTCTGCGTCCAGTCGCACACTATCTGCTCGTCCCAGGCTTGCCCCGCGATGTCACCTTGTCCATATAGTTACCTTGATGCGGTAGGGCTGGAAGGTGGGCGTGTGGGGCACGAGTAGCTCGGTCTGCGTCCAGTCGCACACTATCTGCTCGTCCCAGGCTTGCCCCGCGATGTCACCTTGTCCATATAGTTACCTTGATGCGGTAGGGCTGGAAGGTGGGCGTGTGGGGCACGGAGTAGCTCGGTCTGCGTCCAGTCGCACACTATCTGCTCGTCCCAGGCTTGCCCCGCGATGTCACCTTGTCCATATAGTTACCTTGATGCGGTAGGGCTGGAAGGTGGGCGTGTGGGGCACGAGTAGCTCGGTCTGCGTCCAGTCGCACACTATCTGCTCGTCCCAGGCTTGCCCCGCGATGTCACCTTGTCCATATAGTTACCTTGATGCGGTAGGGCTGGAAGGTGGGCGTGTGGGGCACGAGTAGCTCGGTCTGCGTCCAGTCGCACACTATCTGCTCGTCCCAGGCTTGCCCCGCGATGTCACCTTGTCCATATAGTTACCTTGATGCGGTAGGGCTGGAAGGTGGGCGTGTGGGGCACGAGTAGCTCGGTCTGCGTCCAGTCGCACACTATCTGCTCGTCCCAGGCTTGCCCCGCGATGTCACCTTGTCCATATAGTTACCTTGATGCGGTAGGGCTGGAAGGTGGGCGTGTGGGGCACGAGTAGCTCGGTCTGCGTCCAGTCGCACACTATCTGCTCGTCCCAGGCTTGCCCCGCGATGTCACCTTGTCCATATAGTTACCTTGATGCGGTAGGGCTGGAAGGTGGGCGTGTGGGGCACGAGTAGCTCGGTCTGCGTCCAGTCGCACACTATCTGCTCGTCCCAGGCTTGCCCCGCGATGTCACCTTGTCCATATAGTTACCTTGATGCGGTAGGGCTGGAAGGTGGGCGTGTGGGGCACGAGTAGCTCGGTCTGCGTCCAGTCGCACACTATCTGCTCGTCCCAGGCTTGCCCCGCGATGTCACCTTGTCCATATAGTTACCTTGATGCGGTAGGGCTGGAAGGTGGGCGTGTGGGGCACGGAGTAGCTCGGTCTGCGTCCAGTCGCACACTATCTGCTCGTCCCAGGCTTGCCCCGCGATGTCACCTTGTCCATATAGTTACCTTGATGCGGTAGGGCTGGAAGGTGGGCGTGTGGGGCACGAGTAGCTCGGTCTGCGTCCAGTCGCACACTATCTGCTCGTCCCAGGCTTGCCCCGCGATGTCACCTTGTCCATATAGTTACCTTGATGCGGTAGGGCTGGAAGGTGGGCGTGTGGGGCACGAGTAGCTCGGTCTGCGTCCAGTCGCACACTATCTGCTCGTCCCAGGCTTGCCCCGCGATGTCACCTTGTCCATATAGTTACCTTGATGCGGTAGGGCTGGAAGGTGGGCGTGTGGGGCACGGAGTAGCTCGGTCTGCGTCCAGTCGCACACTATCTGCTCGTCCCAGGCTTGCCCCGCGATGTCACCTTGTCCATATAGTTACCTTGATGCGGTAGGGCTGGAAGGTGGGCGTGTGGGGCACGAGTAGCTCGGTCTGCGTCCAGTCGCACACTATCTGCTCGTCCCAGGCTTGCCCCGCGATGTCACCTTGTCCATATAGTTACCTTGATGCGGTAGGGCTGGAAGGTGGGCGTGTGGGGCACGAGTAGCTCGGTCTGCGTCCAGTCGCACACTATCTGCTCGTCCCAGGCTTGCCCCGCGATGTCACCTTGTCCATATAGTTACCTTGATGCGGTAGGGCTGGAAGGTGGGCGTGTGGGGCACGAGTAGCTCGGTCTGCGTCCAGTCGCACACTATCTGCTCGTCCCAGGCTTGCCCCGCGATGTCACCTTGTCCATATAGTTACCTTGATGCGGTAGGGCTGGAAGGTGGGCGTGTGGGGCACGAGTAGCTCGGTCTGCGTCCAGTCGCACACTATCTGCTCGTCCCAGGCTTGCCCCGCGATGTCACCTTGTCCATATAGTTACCTTGATGCGGTAGGGCTGGAAGGTGGGCGTGTGGGGCACGAGTAGCTCGGTCTGCGTCCAGTCGCACACTATCTGCTCGTCCCAGGCTTGCCCCGCGATGTCACCTTGTCCATATAGTTACCTTGATGCGGTAGGGCTGGAAGGTGGGCGTGTGGGGCACGAGTAGCTCGGTCTGCGTCCAGTCGCACACTATCTGCTCGTCCCAGGCTTGCCCCGCGATGTCACCTTGTCCATATAGTTACCTTGATGCGGTAGGGCTGGAAGGTGGGCGTGTGGGGCACGAGTAGCTCGGTCTGCGTCCAGTCGCACACTATCTGCTCGTCCCAGGCTTGCCCCGCGATGTCACCTTGTCCATATAGTTACCTTGATGCGGTAGGGCTGGAAGGTGGGCGTGTGGGGCACGAGTAGCTCGGTCTGCGTCCAGTCGCACACTATCTGCTCGTCCCAGGCTTGCCCCGCGATGTCACCTTGTCCATATAGTTACCTTGATGCGGTAGGGCTGGAAGGTGGGCGTGTGGGGCACGAGTAGCTCGGTCTGCGTCCAGTCGCACACTATCTGCTCGTCCCAGGCTTGCCCCGCGATGTCACCTTGTCCATATAGTTACCTTGATGCGGTAGGGCTGGAAGGTGGGCGTGTGGGGCACGAGTAGCTCGGTCTGCGTCCAGTCGCACACTATCTGCTCGTCCCAGGCTTGCCCCGCGATGTCACCTTGTCCATATAGTTACCTTGATGCGGTAGGGCTGGAAGGTGGGCGTGTGGGGCACGAGTAGCTCGGTCTGCGTCCAGTCGCACACTATCTGCTCGTCCCAGGCTTGCCCCGCGATGTCACCTTGTCCATATAGTTACCTTGATGCGGTAGGGCTGGAAGGTGGGCGTGTGGGGCACGAGTAGCTCGGTCTGCGTCCAGTCGCACACTATCTGCTCGTCCCAGGCTTGCCCCGCGATGTCACCTTGTCCATATAGTTACCTTGATGCGGTAGGGCTGGAAGGTGGGCGTGTGGGGCACGAGTAGCTCGGTCTGCGTCCAGTCGCACACTATCTGCTCGTCCCAGGCTTGCCCCGCGATGTCACCTTGTCCATATAGTTACCTTGATGCGGTAGGGCTGGAAGGTGGGCGTGTGGGGCACGAGTAGCTCGGTCTGCGTCCAGTCGCACACTATCTGCTCGTCCCAGGCTTGCCCCGCGATGTCACCTTGTCCATATAGTTACCTTGATGCGGTAGGGCTGGAAGGTGGGCGTGTGGGGCACGAGTAGCTCGGTCTGCGTCCAGTCGCACACTATCTGCTCGTCCCAGGCTTGCCCCGCGATGTCACCTTGTCCATATAGTTACCTTGATGCGGTAGGGCTGGAAGGTGGGCGTGTGGGGCACGAGTAGCTCGGTCTGCGTCCAGTCGCACACTATCTGCTCGTCCCAGGCTTGCCCCGCGATGTCACCTTGTCCATATAGTTACCTTGATGCGGTAGGGCTGGAAGGTGGGCGTGTGGGGCACGAGTAGCTCGGTCTGCGTCCAGTCGCACACTATCTGCTCGTCCCAGGCTTGCCCCGCGATGTCACCTTGTCCATATAGTTACCTTGATGCGGTAGGGCTGGAAGGTGGGCGTGTGGGGCACGAGTAGCTCGGTCTGCGTCCAGTCGCACACTATCTGCTCGTCCCAGGCTTGCCCCGCGATGTCACCTTGTCCATATAGTTACCTTGATGCGGTAGGGCTGGAAGGTGGGCGTGTGGGGCACGAGTAGCTCGGTCTGCGTCCAGTCGCACACTATCTGCTCGTCCCAGGCTTGCCCCGCGATGTCACCTTGTCCATATAGTTACCTTGATGCGGTAGGGCTGGAAGGTGGGCGTGTGGGGCACGAGTAGCTCGGTCTGCGTCCAGTCGCACACTATCTGCTCGTCCCAGGCTTGCCCCGCGATGTCACCTTGTCCATATAGTTACCTTGATGCGGTAGGGCTGGAAGGTGGGCGTGTGGGGCACGAGTAGCTCGGTCTGCGTCCAGTCGCACACTATCTGCTCGTCCCAGGCTTGCCCCGCGATGTCACCTTGTCCATATAGTTACCTTGATGCGGTAGGGCTGGAAGGTGGGCGTGTGGGGCACGAGTAGCTCGGTCTGCGTCCAGTCGCACACTATCTGCTCGTCCCAGGCTTGCCCCGCGATGTCACCTTGTCCATATAGTTACCTTGATGCGGTAGGGCTGGAAGGTGGGCGTGTGGGGCACGAGTAGCTCGGTCTGCGTCCAGTCGCACACTATCTGCTCGTCCCAGGCTTGCCCCGCGATGTCACCTTGTCCATATAGTTACCTTGATGCGGTAGGGCTGGAAGGTGGGCGTGTGGGGCACGAGTAGCTCGGTCTGCGTCCAGTCGCACACTATCTGCTCGTCCCAGGCTTGCCCCGCGATGTCACCTTGTCCATATAGTTACCTTGATGCGGTAGGGCTGGAAGGTGGGCGTGTGGGGCACGGAGTAGCTCGGTCTGCGTCCAGTCGCACACTATCTGCTCGTCCCAGGCTTGCCCCGCGATGTCACCTTGTCCATATAGTTACCTTGATGCGGTAGGGCTGGAAGGTGGGCGTGTGGGGCACGAGTAGCTCGGTCTGCGTCCAGTCGCACACTATCTGCTCGTCCCAGGCTTGCCCCGCGATGTCACCTTGTCCATATAGTTACCTTGATGCGGTAGGGCTGGAAGGTGGGCGTGTGGGGCACGAGTAGCTCGGTCTGCGTCCAGTCGCACACTATCTGCTCGTCCCAGGCTTGCCCCGCGATGTCACCTTGTCCATATAGTTACCTTGATGCGGTAGGGCTGGAAGGTGGGCGTGTGGGGCACGAGTAGCTCGGTCTGCGTCCAGTCGCACACTATCTGCTCGTCCCAGGCTTGCCCCGCGATGTCACCTTGTCCATATAGTTACCTTGATGCGGTAGGGCTGGAAGGTGGGCGTGTGGGGCACGAGTAGCTCGGTCTGCGTCCAGTCGCACACTATCTGCTCGTCCCAGGCTTGCCCCGCGATGTCACCTTGTCCATATAGTTACCTTGATGCGGTAGGGCTGGAAGGTGGGCGTGTGGGGCACGAGTAGCTCGGTCTGCGTCCAGTCGCACACTATCTGCTCGTCCCAGGCTTGCCCCGCGATGTCACCTTGTCCATATAGTTACCTTGATGCGGTAGGGCTGGAAGGTGGGCGTGTGGGGCACGAGTAGCTCGGTCTGCGTCCAGTCGCACACTATCTGCTCGTCCCAGGCTTGCCCCGCGATGTCACCTTGTCCATATAGTTACCTTGATGCGGTAGGGCTGGAAGGTGGGCGTGTGGGGCACGGAGTAGCTCGGTCTGCGTCCAGTCGCACACTATCTGCTCGTCCCAGGCTTGCCCCGCGATGTCACCTTGTCCATATAGTTACCTTGATGCGGTAGGGCTGGAAGGTGGGCGTGTGGGGCACGAGTAGCTCGGTCTGCGTCCAGTCGCACACTATCTGCTCGTCCCAGGCTTGCCCCGCGATGTCACCTTGTCCATATAGTTACCTTGATGCGGTAGGGCTGGAAGGTGGGCGTGTGGGGCACGAGTAGCTCGGTCTGCGTCCAGTCGCACACTATCTGCTCGTCCCAGGCTTGCCCCGCGATGTCACCTTGTCCATATAGTTACCTTGATGCGGTAGGGCTGGAAGGTGGGCGTGTGGGGCACGGAGTAGCTCGGTCTGCGTCCAGTCGCACACTATCTGCTCGTCCCAGGCTTGCCCCGCGATGTCACCTTGTCCATATAGTTACCTTGATGCGGTAGGGCTGGAAGGTGGGCGTGTGGGGCACGAGTAGCTCGGTCTGCGTCCAGTCGCACACTATCTGCTCGTCCCAGGCTTGCCCCGCGATGTCACCTTGTCCATATAGTTACCTTGATGCGGTAGGGCTGGAAGGTGGGCGTGTGGGGCACGAGTAGCTCGGTCTGCGTCCAGTCGCACACTATCTGCTCGTCCCAGGCTTGCCCCGCGATGTCACCTTGTCCATATAGTTACCTTGATGCGGTAGGGCTGGAAGGTGGGCGTGTGGGGCACGAGTAGCTCGGTCTGCGTCCAGTCGCACACTATCTGCTCGTCCCAGGCTTGCCCCGCGATGTCACCTTGTCCATATAGTTACCTTGATGCGGTAGGGCTGGAAGGTGGGCGTGTGGGGCACGAGTAGCTCGGTCTGCGTCCAGTCGCACACTATCTGCTCGTCCCAGGCTTGCCCCGCGATGTCACCTTGTCCATATAGTTACCTTGATGCGGTAGGGCTGGAAGGTGGGCGTGTGGGGCACGAGTAGCTCGGTCTGCGTCCAGTCGCACACTATCTGCTCGTCCCAGGCTTGCCCCGCGATGTCACCTTGTCCATATAGTTACCTTGATGCGGTAGGGCTGGAAGGTGGGCGTGTGGGGCACGAGTAGCTCGGTCTGCGTCCAGTCGCACACTATCTGCTCGTCCCAGGCTTGCCCCGCGATGTCACCTTGTCCATATAGTTACCTTGATGCGGTAGGGCTGGAAGGTGGGCGTGTGGGGCACGAGTAGCTCGGTCTGCGTCCAGTCGCACACTATCTGCTCGTCCCAGGCTTGCCCCGCGATGTCACCTTGTCCATATAGTTACCTTGATGCGGTAGGGCTGGAAGGTGGGCGTGTGGGGCACGAGTAGCTCGGTCTGCGTCCAGTCGCACACTATCTGCTCGTCCCAGGCTTGCCCCGCGATGTCACCTTGTCCATATAGTTACCTTGATGCGGTAGGGCTGGAAGGTGGGCGTGTGGGGCACGAGTAGCTCGGTCTGCGTCCAGTCGCGCACTATCTGCTCGTCCCGGGCTTGCCCCGCGATGTCACCTTGTCCATATAGTTACCTTGATGCGGTAGGGCTGGAAGGTGGGCGTGTGGGGCACGAGTAGCTCGGTCTGCGTCCAGTCGCACACTATCTGCTCGTCCCAGGCTTGCCCCGCGATGTCACCTTGTCCATATAGTTACCTTGATGCGGTAGGGCTGGAAGGTGGGCGTGTGGGGCACGAGTAGCTCGGTCTGCGTCCAGTCGCGCACTATCTGCTCGTCCCGGGCTTGCCCCGCGATGTCACCTTGTCCATATAGTTACCTTGATGCGGTAGGGCTGGAAGGTGGGCGTGTGGGGCACGAGTAGCTCGGTCTGCGTCCAGTCGCACACTATCTGCTCGTCCCAGGCTTGCCCCGCGATGTCACCTTGTCCATATAGTTACCTTGATGCGGTAGGGCTGGAAGGTGGGCGTGTGGGGCACGAGTAGCTCGGTCTGCGTCCAGTCGCGCACTATCTGCTCGTCCCAGGCTTGCCCCGCGATGTCACCTTGTCCATATAGTTACCTTGATGCGGTAGGGCTGGAAGGTGGGCGTGTGGGGCACGAGTAGCTCGGTCTGCGTCCAGTCGCGCACTATCTGCTCGTCCCAGGCTTGCCCCGCGATGTCACCTTGTCCATATAGTTACCTTGATGCGGTAGGGCTGGAAGGTGGGCGTGTGGGGCACGAGTAGCTCGGTCTGCGTCCAGTCGCGCACTATCTGCTCGTCCCAGGCTTGCCCCGCGATGTCACCTTGTCCATATAGTTACCTTGATGCGGTAGGGCTGGAAGGTGGGCGTGTGGG
Source organism: Agriphila straminella (assembly GCA_950108535.1). NCBI lineage: Eukaryota > Metazoa > Arthropoda > Insecta > Lepidoptera > Crambidae > Agriphila > Agriphila straminella. The sequence goes on along the minus strand of OX467306.1, from coordinate 1,328,448 downwards.
GCACGAGTAGCTCGGTCTGCGTCCAGTCGCGCACTATCTGCTCGTCCCAGGCTTGCCCCGCGATGTCACCTTGTCCATATAGTTACCTTGATGCGGTAGGGCTGGAAGGTGGGCGTGTGGGGCACGAGTAGCTCGGTCTGCGTCCAGTCGCGCACTATCTGCTCGTCCCAGGCTTGCCCCGCGATGTCACCTTGTCCATATAGTTACCTTGATGCGGTAGGGCTGGAAGGTGGGCGTGTGGGGCACGAGTAGCTCGGTCTGCGTCCAGTCGCGCACTATCTGCTCGTCCCAGGCTTGCCCCGCGATGTCACCTTGTCCATATAGTTACCTTGATGCGGTAGGGCTGGAAGGTGGGCGTGTGGGGCACGAGTAGCTCGGTCTGCGTCCAGTCGCGCACTATCTGCTCGTCCCAGGCTTGCCCCGCGATGTCACCTTGTCCATATAGTTACCTTGATGCGGTAGGGCTGGAAGGTGGGCGTGTGGGGCACGAGTAGCTCGGTCTGCGTCCAGTCGCGCACTATCTGCTCGTCCCAGGCTTGCCCCGCGATGTCACCTTGTCCATATAGTTACCTTGATGCGGTAGGGCTGGAAGGTGGGCGTGTGGGGCACGAGTAGCTCGGTTTGCGTCCAGTCGCGCACTATCTGCTCGTCCCAGGCTTGCCCCGCGATGTCCCGTCGCCACGACACGAGGTAGTAGAACCCGGGGCCGTTATGCTCGATTTGGGGCATTTTCTAAAACATAATTAAATTTTTTTTTTTTATTTTGTACACAATGTTGAAAAGTAAAGTAGTAAACAGAACAAAAGTACAATATCACAGCTTATTTCATATTGAAATCTCTTCCAGCAGACCCGGAACAGAAAAGGTATCTTTTATTTTGCCAGAGAACCACACAGTTTGTAAAACAGACCGATCTTGCTTCTTTATTCTATACAAGTATACAGTATACTGACCGACCAGGAGATGAGCATGTTGTCCGGTTGCGTGCCGCGGCCCTCCACGTTGTCGGGGTTCTTGTACGGCACGTCCGGCTGCGTGCTGCACGGCTCCGAGTGCGCCGACGGCAGCGACGGACCGATCTTGTTCCACGCTATCACTCTGTTAGGCACAACAAGTATTTAATTATTAATTATTTATTTTATTATTTAATTTCGGACGACCAACAGCTACTATAACATAAAACAAAACTTAATTAGTAACAGAAAGCCAATTATAGGTCATCACATATATAAAGCAAAATACAAAGTATTCAATAAAGAGATGATCTAAAAGGAAGTGTTCTACAAATGAATCTAAAAAGTTTTCCCAATAGAAAAACAAACAATTTCCTAAAAATTTAGCCGTATTAAGGTGCGTCCAGATATGTTCTTTTGCCCGTAAAGGTACGTTCGGAGGTTGGATCGGAACGCTGATACGGAACGGAGGTACGGTACGGGCAAAAGAACATATCTGGACGCAGCTACGTACCTCCGTTCCGTATCAGCGTCGCGATCCAAAAACGCTAGTCTGCACGCCTGTTCGGAACGGAACGGAGGTACGGCGTCTCGATACGCATACAGGTACGCCCCGATCCATTGAGAGTCGGTTTTTTCGCCCCGTTCAAAGGCGATACGGTATGGAAGTACGGTACGGCTGCCACCAACGTCGCCTTTTTTGTTTGTTTTCGTTAAAATATTATGAATAACAATGAAGCACCAAAGAAATCGCCAAATTCTCATCACATTTGCGCAGTCGACTACATGGTAGCACGAAATGAACACGCGATGATCGCCGCGACGTTCGGAGGTACGGGTTAACTTTGCGTCCAGAGTTTTTGGATCGGAACGCTGATACGGAACGAAGGTACGGGCAAAATAACATATCTGGACACAGCTTTACGGGCTGAGAGGCCCATTTATTCATAGTGCGTATAATAGCAAACGTATTGCCATCCAAGGTAGTAGTGCGGGATGCCGCATAGTGTGCGTGCGTTAAAAGTGAAAAAATGGTTCGAACGCATATTCTTAAAAATATTAGAGCTGTACAGGTACATACATACGTTGTCATTGGCCAAATGTGTCAGATATGTGGCAGTGTGTAGTGTGGGAGGTGGTGCACTCACCGGAAGGTGTAGTTGGCCCAGGGGCTGAAGGGCGCGGCCCAGGCGACCTCGCCGGCGGGCACGTTGTGTGGCAGGCAGTGTATAGTGTGGGAGGTGGTGCACTCACCGGAAGGTGTAGTTGGCCCAGGGGCTGAGGGGCGCGGCCCAGGCGACCTCGCCGGCGGGCACGTTGTGTGGCAGGCAGTGTATAGTGTGGGAGGTGGTGCACTCACCGGAAGGTGTAGTTGGCCCAGGGGCTGAGGGGCGCGGCCCAGGCGACCTCGCCGGCGGGCACGTTGTGTGGCAGGCAGTGTATAGTGTGGGAGGTGGTGCACTCACCGGAAGGTGTAGTTGGCCCAGGGGCTGAGGGGCGCGGCCCAGGCGACCTCGCCGGCGGGCACGTTGTGTGGCAGGCAGTGTATAGTGTGGGAGGTGGTGCACTCACCGGAAGGTGTAGTTGGCCCAGGGGCTGAGGGGCGCGGCCCAGGCGACCTCGCCGGCGGGCACGTTGTGTGGTAGTGTGTAGTGTGGGAGGTGGTGCACTCACCGGAAGGTGTAGTTGGCCCAGGGGCTAAGGGGCGCGGCCCAGGCGACCTCGCCGGCGGGCACGTTGTGTGGCGGTGTGTAGTGTGGGAGGCGGTGCACTCACCGGAAGGTGTAGTTGGCCCAGGGGCTGAGGGGCGCGGCCCAGGCGACCTCGCCGGCGGGCACGTTGTGTGGCAGTGTGTAGTGTGGGAGGTGGTGCACTCACCGGAAGGTAAAGTTGGCCCAGGGGCTGAGGGGCGCGGCCCAGGCGACCTCGCCGGCGGGCACGTTGTGTGGCGGTGTGTAGTGTGGGAGGTGGTGCACTCACCGGAAGGTAAAGTTGGCCCAGGGGCTGAGGGGTGCGGTCCAGGCGACCTCGCCGGCGGGCACGTTGTGTGGCGGTGTGTAGTGTGGGAGGCGGTGCACTCACCGGAAGGTGTAGTTGGCCCAGGGGCTGAGGGGCGCGGCCCAGGCGACCTCGCCGGCGGGCACGTTGTGTGGCGGTGTGTAGTGTGGGAGGCGGTGCACTCACCGGAAGGTGTAGTTGGCCCAGGGGCTGAGGGGCGCGGCCCAGGCGACCTCGCCGGCGGGCACGTTGTCGTTGGCGGAGTCCCAGGTGTCGGGCGTGAAGCTCGTGTTGTACTGGATCGAGAACCGCAGGATGGCCGCGCGGTTGTCGCCGTTGGGAGTCCATTCAATCTTGGCTAAAGTGCCGTGGCACTCGATGCTCTTCAGTTTTGGGGGGTTCGGTTTATCTGTAGAGAAAGCAATTTATTCGTTTTATATACAGACTAAAGAAACACAGACTTTGTATGAGAGAGAGAGAGAGAGAGAGAAGAGAGACACATTAGACATCATTAATAAGATAAAGAACAGAAAAGATTAGTCAAGTCACTGCACGGGCGTTTTACATACTCTAAAACATGCAAAAAGTTTGTGGTAGAACCATGGGAACCAATCAATAGTATACCTTGCACGGTGAGCGTGGCCTGCGCGCGCGCCTCGTCGATGGGCGTGCGCGCTATGCACGTGTACTCGGTGGAGTCGAGCTCGCTGGTGTCGGATATGAGCAGCGAGTAGTCGTTGGTGACGCGGTAGCGCGGCTGGCTGTCGAAGTCGATGGGCCGGCCGCCGATCAGCCAGATGATCTCCAGCGGGAGGGACTCGTCCGCGTGCGCGTTGCAGCGGAACGTCGCGGGGGAGCCCGCCGCCACTTCGTACTGTTCCGGCTTGTCAGTTATCACCGTGCGTTCTGGAAACATGTGCATTATTACCCACTTTATACAAGGTCATTTTGTATTTACGATCCAAATTTTAAGGATGTGTTCAGTTTCTCTAAGGAACATAGGGTCAAATTATGTAAAAAATCAAATCGACTATTCATACAAATCAAAGAGATCACTTGATCAATTTTATTTATTTAGTATGGGACGACCAAAATTTTATGGCACATGTTTCTCAGAGAAAGTTGTTTAGTTTCATGGACTGGATAGTAAGTTTAGAATGATCCGATATAGAGGCATGGAAAGATAGTACGACATTTTTTTATTAAATCTATTTAAAAAGACACTTTACACGACACGCCTACCATAACACAAACTGAGGATTGCGCGTGTATTTCGCAAGCAGCCAGCGTATACACATCACGACAGAATTAGTCTACAGACACTTCTAAAAGAGTAATTTCGGTTAGTAATTTTTCTGATTTTTTAGAACTGGTGTTGGGGAACTCAGCAAAAAAAAAACCAGTGCTGCAGGCCTGGCTTACTGCTTATACTGAGCTGAGCACAGTTTTGGCATCACAACATTGCACAATGTGTTAATTATACTGACTTTGTGATTTGTTTGTTTATTTCTTGTACTGTCATGTTGTATATTATTGTGTGTCCAAAATAAATGTACATTCTCTCTTTCTAAAATAATATAATTTATTTCTGAATAGTAAAAAAAATACAAAATAGTTGTTGTAAAGTTATCTCAGGATTCGATTCATAAGTCGATACGAAGTCATTACATTTCCTTCCGAGGCTTTCGGTCATACTGCGACTTACTTTTGACGGTGAGCGATCCCAAGGCGGACTTCTCCCCGAACTTGTTCTTGGCGTAGCACTGGTACGTGCCCACGTCGTTGAACGACACGTCGCGGATCACCAGGTCGCCCTCCGGAGTGATGTTGTATCTGGACACGGGAGACAATCAATGAGCTTCGATCAAGAATATCCTAGATAACGCTTCACGAACTAAAGCAGTACGCAAAAATGGCACCTTAAATAGCGTCCCACTTACAAAATTGGCGCTTATTTTGTACATAATCACCTCTTATTTTAAACAAACTCACATTTTATATCACTTATTTTATACAAAACTGTAAGCATCTTTATTATTGTATTATACTATATAATATAACTAGTTAATTAGTGTCTTTGGATATTTTAATTAGTTAGTAATTAATTAGTAATTAGTTAGTTTTGCTTACTAATAGCATAATTTTTAGTGCATGCCGTAGCAACCTGTAAGTACGATAGCGCTTTATTATGTATACTCTAGCATACTTTTTGTTGTATTGAATGTAAATAGCGTTTATTGTGTTGGTTGTCCTAAATAAATAAAAAAAAGCTTATTAGTACAAAAATACATCTTTTATTACTTTGTGCAAAATAAGCGCCCAGTTTATAAGTGGGACGCTATTTGAGGTTCCATTTTTGGCCTCTGACCGGACATCCTAGGGTATTCTTGATCGAAGGTACTAATGCATACTACCGTCTTATCATTAATTCACTGGAGTAATCTGACGTTTACGGCTGTAACCATGCGAACGTTTGAGGTTTGTTTAAAAAATTACCCAGTTGTAACCATGAACGCTACTGACTTTGTATGAGTGAACAGAATCACAATGAACAAAATGCAGCACCTAGTACAATAATTAAGGCAACATTATTTTACAATGTGACATTAGAATCTGTCAGTTTACTCCAGTGAATTAATAATTAGACTTTACAGTGTAGAACCTTTTTGAACAAATCGCGAGTTTCCCGCTGTATGTGTGTATATCTATCCCAGAAAAATATACAGGTAATCTCGGGGCAAACCAGACCATCTTCAGTACTGTAACAGCTTCCTAGCACAACAAAACAAATGACGGAAGCATTTTTGAATACCGCCAGAGCAGGTATCTTTGGACTCACTTGCCGCCGGTGAGGTCCACGTCGTCGCGCATCCACCGCACGATGGGCTTGGGCGCGCCGAACACGCGGCACTTCATCACCGCCTCCGACCCGTCCACCTTTGTGAGGTTCTCAGGACCCTCCTTGATTTCTGGCGGGATCGCTGGTGGAAAGTGAAAGTGAAATAAGCTTTATTCAAATAAACTTAATTATTAAGTACTTTTGAATCGTCTATATTTTCCTACCACCCGTTCCAGACTTTTTTAGCTGACAAGAAGAACGGGCGCAAGAAACTTATCAGCAAAGAAAACCAAAGATAAAATGTTGTTGCTTCTTATTAGGCAATAGGGATGATGACTAATGAATAAAATAACGAAATACTAATAAAAATCGTAAACATATTAAACTTTTAGAGTAGCTTGTATACCTCTTGGTTTTATATATTGCATATTATTTATTTTATGACCCTTCAAAGTTGGGTAGACAAGTCAAGACAAGTCCATTTAAAAAGTATAAAATTTATTAAAATAAATGATACCTTTAATTAGTCCGTAAAATGTATAGCAAATTTGTCTAAGAAACTATTTTGATAAACACAATATTTAATATAGCTGCCGAACAAATTTCCTACGCGTTGCATACAAACTTCTCAGGCGTGACGTCATAACTAGGAAGCCATTAGTATGGAGCGTTTTTGGGCGAGTCCATTTGTGCGCATTTCATACTGTGATATCTCGGGCAGTTTTCATGCTAGCGAATTAATTCATTTACCAATGTTTCTTTTTTTGAGAGGTTATTTATGTAACATAAAATAAAAAAAGTTGTCTTCATTCCTATTATTTAAATTACGGAAGCATAGTGAAATATATTCAGCATTTTATTTTTCGAGTTCAAATATAAATTAATCTACACTTGATGGAGTGGTTGAATAAGGAGCACAAATTGCAAAAGATTTGTTCTTCGTACAGATTTTATGATACATCTAGCTTGCTTTTATTGGCGAATTGATTCATTCTTACACACACTACCGACAAAATGTCGAGGCTACTAATTGATCTAGATTTAGTGACTGTAGGGCGACTGGCTTAATTGAAGATCTAGAAAACTAGAGCCCATGGCAATGCCTTAATGAGGCGTTGATTTATCGTACGTAACTAGTAGCTCTGTGAACTGTAGACGTCACAAAACAAAGAAAAGTAGACGTTCGCTTATCTCCGCTATTTTGAAAATTTTCGTAAATCTGAATCGTCAGCAAAATCTACATAATTATCGAACCCGCTCATAAAATTTCAGAAAAATCGGTTGAGAAATGCGGTCTGTAGAGGAGAACAGACTAAAGCATATTTGCCCAAGCTGAAACAGAGATGCTTCACGCTCACTCGGTCAATAATTCTCAATTTTTGAAGATGCAAGCTCATCTTCTACCTCTATAGCTATGAAATATGAATGAAGTAATTAAATTCAAAAAGACAAAAAATCGAAGCTATATTTAGAACAATATTTCATCACAACTTACTTTTTAAAGTGCCAATACAAATAAAAACTTTTATTACAAGAAGTATCATAAATGCTCTACAATGAATGACAGTTCTGACATTACAGGATGTGCCCGCGTTTTATAACCGAAATAAACGGAACTGCCGTCAGCAGTTCGGCATTCAACGTATAGTATTGAATACAAAGCTGTATTAATTATTTATTACACCATTTTTATCGACGAGTTAGATGCTATCGACACCACCTAATCTGCCTCCTTATTGTCTAATTTTCAAAATCTATCGCAATCGCTTTCATTTGACAGATGGATGTGACACATTGCCGCATTTCTTTGGTAAGTTTTAATTTGAGCCAAAAAGAAGCATCGATGTATCACATCCTGAAAGCGATTGTGATAGATTTTGAAATTAGACAATTAGCCCCCAGTTCAGTGGTTGGCCAATGCAATACTGTTCACTGCCTTTTGACGATTTTATTACCCTATAAAGTCGGACGAAAACTAACAAAGTCATTAGACAGAATGTCGAAATATCTACGCAGCCCGTGTGCGTTCAAAATCGTACAAAATTAATGTGGAAAAAGTTTAGGCAAACATCTCTACATCAGAATTTTACTTTAGACAAACTCTTTACGAAAGGGCTAGACTTTTTAGGTTTTAATTATTCGAAAAGTCACAAGTAAAAGTTAGTGGGACATAAAACAATAGCACGTAAGCAAGTAGTATATCCGGACACTTAAGTGTGGACTGCAGTGTGGGCGTGCGAAGACTTACCACAAACCACTGGGTCATGAGGATGTGCCCAATAGATCTCGTACGCGAACACTCAACTATAACACTAACCAACTGATTTAGGGACCGAGTAAAATTTAATCTTATTATAACTGCATAAAAAGCAATTTGGCGCGGACGCAAAAGTTTACTGCTCCACCAATTGACATAAATAGCATGGTTGGGCCTAAATAAAGACTTATGCAAAAGTTGTTTGGTTCCATCTAATGGAATTGAATAAGACAAGAAATAGAGTATTATTTTAAATTATTGCCTATCGCTTAGGTTGTCTTTGCTGTTTGAAACAACGATACACGATCGAAATAAAAGTATTGATCGAAGGAAAAAATGGAACAATATTATAAACGTGCTCTCAATAAAACTGGGTTATTTAATCATTATGAAGCTTATATTTTGTCACGTAAACTAACAATTCAAATTATTGCCATAAGTTTTGTTATGGTTTTTTTTATTCATGTTGGTTTCAAAGTTTTAAATTAATTGAACTACTTATATCATTGCATTATTATAATTTCACGTAAAGCATCAGTGAAAGGTATACTCTGACATGATTAAAAAATCTGTCATTTACATATCAATATTGAGTACTTGCAGATCACAGCATAAATCTGCCATATATATGCAATGGGTGGCGATGTCGGCGCGCGCGCAGATCGCGTCACCACGTGGTCCGGCCGGTAATCGTCAAGGGCGGCCAGCCGGCCATAAGTGGCCGTCCACTACTCCTGTTGCATAACATCCATTTTACTGGAATGACAATCATTGATGAGACCAATTTCATTTGTTTGGTTTTTCTTTATGGACACATGACAAGTACGGAACTTCTCTTGGAAATTGTTTTTGCGGTGAAATTACTAGTTTTTTACAGCTGATCTGGGGACACCAGGCGGTGCCCGGCGAGACAACATTTGATACATAAAGTTATGATTTACACAAGTGTGTGATGATAAGCAGCAGATGCATAGGACACAAATAAGTTGATTAAGTATTCGAAGTCTTACTATTGAATATAAGAGAAGACTACTAAACTGCCTAGACTTTTCACGTTTTAAAAATAGAAAATATGAAAAAACTAACAGTGTGTTGACAAAAAGCCGACTGTGCACGTCCTGGAGAAGAATGATTACCGGCCGGCGGCGGCAGTACACGGGCAGAATGCTAAACGGGCGGCAATGCGCCGTGCACTCAAGGGCAATTATAAGTGGGTGCATTTGGTCCTCTTGCATAACTGCATGACAATGACAAGTAATACATAATATAATAAGATTATAGTAGCCAAAACGCTTGTCATGGTTTTCGGAAACAACGACGTTACCACTTTCCTACTTAGTTCGGTTCAGTTCGGCAATCGAAATCTGTATATTAAGTAATCTGACTGTGACTAACTACATTGATCTAATCCATAATACTATACAACCAATGAAAAAACACACCACATTACAGAGGCATACGAAGAGAATGCTTCTCAATCTGTTCTAACAAATATTTTCAAGTCTGAGTATCTCCTTTTGACCTTCACTTGACATTTTAAGGACAAAAAGGTATGGAAAATATACCTTATTGGTGTTTGGTAGGTAATTTTAGCCTTAGGCACTTGAAGGAGTTTGCTGGTGGAAATAGCATTTCAAACAAGATTATTCCGGGCGAGTGAGACAATTGTAGTCGAGCCGTGATTTGGTGGGGCGAGGGAAAGTGGGTATTTTCGGGATCGGCCTAATCAGCCGTCGCTCCCGTAAGGGAACACCGCCGTGGGATAATCCAGGTGACTCACGGGGGTTATCGAACTGGGAAAAAATTCGGGGTTAGGTGTCATTAGGGTTGACAAAAAAAAGTTTTATGACGAAATAGATACCTAAAATCACGAATAATTATTTATTTTCCATTGGTGCAGATACAATGTTTAAAGGTTATGTTACATAATTTAGGTATACTGTAATAAAGTTCCGATCAAAATTAAAATCATTACAGGTATTTACGTAATTTTTGTATATTGGCGTTTTATGTAGTTTTATTGAAAACGTAAGGTACGTAATTGAACATCGTTCTTCTCTTCGGCTCTTAACAATAATTATCAATTATTCAACTACTTCAAGCCGATATTATGTCAGACGAGAATCGCCAACGATCAATAAATAGAATTGCATTAACTCAGCACGTAGCACAGCAGGCGTGTCAGGAATAAAATATTAAATAATCAATTCATGTAAACAACGAATGGGGCAACCCTAGAGGCATGCGGCCGCACCCGCCCGCTCCGCGACGAAGGGTAGCGGATCTGCGAGGCTACCCCGGAAATAATCAGGAAACGAAGGCTCCTTTATACATTGCTTCATTGCTATAAAGCTCAAAATGCCATCGGCTACAGAAACAGCAATGTGACAGGAGACAGCGATAGTCCTTTTTCGTTTGTGTGTTCGCATTTGCAGGTAATGCGGTTTGGGCAAACACGCAACACAAAGCAATAACATCATGGGGTGCAGCTGGACGTATGATGCCGTGTTGACAATAGTAATACCAGACCGCTATAAACCCCGCGGGGTCAATCGCACAGTGGGCGTGTTTTGAAAACTGTTGATTTTAAGCCGGATTAGAATTATATTAAATCTTTTTTGAGATTAGGTATTATTGCACAGAATAAACTGCGTAGAATGGGATTAAAAATATTACTACTCAGTTAGTTAGATAACAATAACAAAGATTTATTTAACTTTTTTCAATAATATATAGCAATATATTTAATCAATATCAATATATTAACTAATATCACAGACAATATAATACTATAATCATAACTCTGCTACTTCTTAACGAGGCAATCTATTTTTCGGCAGTTCAAGTATCGGATCTCGGTCAGTGCTCTGTGTATGCTTCTCCGACCCACATTTAAAACTTGAGTACTATTTTTAGTAAATATCGTAAAGAAAATTTAAATCGTTTAAAGTTAAACAGTCTATTTGATTTTCGTCTAAAGAGAACAATTGTATTCCAGTGATATTAAGAACAATAATTGGCTCAAGGCCAAAATAGCTCTACTTAGAACTGTAAGCCAAGACCGGCCATCAGCAGGATAGACCATAATATCCGCCCCAATGCAGCCATCAATTACACTGACCGACGGACGCTTATATGGCGGGGCGAATAATCGGTTTACAGAATAAACACGGTGTATTAAAAGTGACAACTTGAATGGGATTTGACGGCTGACTTCATAAGTTTTTGATGCTTTCGATATTGGGACAAAAGATCTTTTAATAAGGACATTGAGCCCAGTTGTGGATATTGTTTTGTTACCGATATAAATGTAATTTTACGTATAATACATAGGACAAGAGTGATTTCCAAATGTCTCAATGGAAATAACATGGGCTACGTTACTAAAGAAGACTTAGAAAAGGGTTGATATTTTTTTTTATGCACAACGGGGTAGTGCTTGGCCTTTACCTCACCTGATGTTAAGTGACGATAAGGCCGAAAGTGGAAGCGCCCGGAATCGTCATCACAGAGGAACTGGCTATCTTACCTCTAACTGCCGGAACATAACAATAAAGTTGTTAATACGTAGGTAAGTTAGTGTTAGCTAGCCAGTTTAACTTGAAATAAGCCCTACCACCAACCAAACCGAGTATAAATTGTGCCCCCTCCCTGGGAATCGAACCCGGGACCCCTGCGTCTTACACGGTTGGACGAGCCACTAGACCACAGAGGCGAATAAGACAAATACAATAACAAAACTATTTCTATAAGTTATTCAGGCTTAAAATCACTAACACTACACCTTCGGGAGAACAAAATACCATTGCCATTAAATCAGGGCTCTGTCCTCTGAGAGGACAAATTTCATACATCAGAAAAGATAAGACCTACGCGTCTACAACTACTAAGTGCATGTTTTGGAGCGAAGGGAGCGCTGTGAGACCTGATTTGCACCTTATTGTGTCGGAGCAAGAGTCGCAATTTATTTAAACTATTTAGCGGAGTGCAACTTCTGTACGCTAGTACTATTATCTATTCTGTGATTAAATACAAAACGAGTGCATCTCGCAACGGGACGAAGTTCAACATCGGACATAAAAATGCGTGCCAATTGGGTCGACGCTTTAGCGCCGCGCGTGTCCACATACTGTTGATCGTTTAATCCTACCAATATGCGTTCACTACAAAACCAGTCTTTTCCTATTAATAAAAGGTCTATTTTCCAATGGGGGTATAAAACCGTTTCCCCCGGTGGACGTTTTTGTAACATGCATGTTGCATTGTCAATGAACGCCGGAGCATCACGTAATCCCGGGAATGTAAATCGCCGCGGGGGAACCTCCTAAACGCTTCACGGAACACATAGATTGAGTCTGACGTGAGACAAGATTGATCTAACGGTGCTCGGACAATCGATACTGGCTCTCTCTAATACTACGTTCCTAAAGTAAAGAAATACAATGAAAAGTATTTCCATGTGAAACAGCTCCTTTACTGGTCGAAATATCTATAATTTTATGTTATAATTTTTCAGATAAGTATAAAATTGTTGAAAAAAAAAACAAAAAACCGACTTCAAAAAACCTACTTCTAAAAAGCAAGAAATAATATTCGTAATAATAAAAATACGTCTATTGAAGTCGGGTGGGGCTGGAGTACAAATTCCTTTTTTTATTCTAAAAGCCCGACTTCAATAGACGTATTTTTATTATTACGAATATTATTTCTTGCTTTTTAGAAGTAGGTTTTTTGAAGTCGGTTTTTTGTTTTTATTTAAACAATTTTTTATTTTTTTATTTTTAGTGTAGGTACCTTGTAGGTAAGGTATATTATATATGTAGAAAAATCGGCTCAGCCAAACGTAAGATAATCGCGGAGAAACATACTTAAATACGGGTCAAACTGAGAACCTCCTTTTTTAAGTCAGTTAAAAAACTACACTTAAGATATCCCTCTTCCAACAAAAAAATAATTATCCTATTCAGTTCATAAACAAAGAAGTAATACGACCAATCATCGAGGTAATTCACACAAAATCATACTATTTTCGTGCTTTTTTCAAAATTACTTGAAAAGTACTGAACCGATTTCCAAATTTCAAAAAATGGGACCAACTTGGGAGTGTACCTAATATAATAACGTTTGAATCATTTCAATCGGTCTAGCCGTCTTCGAGTAATCGGTGGACATACACAAAAAAAAAAAAAAAACAAATGTACAGACGAACATAGAACCTCCTCCTTTTTTGGAAGTCGGTTAAAAAATTAGATAACAACATATTCAACTGCAATCCTAAAACTTTTTTATGAACGTAATTTATCAGCAAAACATTACGAGACGAGCAGAGTTCTACACACGAACCGTAGCGTAGACGTAGATATTGTTCCAGAATATAAACTAGAGCTTCACATCACCAAACGTATGGAAAGGATTTTCTATGCTGCTTTTTTCCGCCAGTACGCTACGACTATCGTAATGACAATGAAAAACTCACACGATACGCTGCAACACCGCATCGTATGCGGTCTTATTTAAACATGTACGTGCTCGTATTGCTCTCGTTCGACGCGCGTATACGCTTACGCTACGAGTACGACGCCGTGTGCGGAGGGACTAAATGCTAGCGCCTACACAGACATAGTAAAACAATAAAAACTGACTCACATTGCACATTAATGTAGACATCCTTGTAGACGTATCCAATGGAGTTGGTAGCGTTACAGCCATAGTTCCCAGTGTCCTTCTTCACCAAGTTAGGTATGGTGATGCTGTTGGCGGTGACCTGCCTGCGCGGGTTGTACTCCGCCTGCTCGATGGGCTTGCCGTTGTACACCCACGAGATCTGCGGGTTGGGCGTGCCGCCGGCCACGCACCGGATCGTCGCTGTCTCGCCTTCCGCCAGGTTCTGGAACTCTGGCTCTTCGATGAAGAATGGAGAGGCTGCAGACAAAAAAGGTCAGTTAAAATCGGGAATATTATCAAGTAACTAAGAACAAAGGAGTCATTAATTATCCGCTACAAACACCATCCGTTTAAGGATGTCCGATTTACTGAATTTAGTACAATATTGAAATATGACGGATCGGGTCGAAAGGTGTGGAGCCGGTCTAACAGTAAAATGATAATAAACTTTCTCTACCAAAATGTCAAGGAAATAAACTAGAGCAATTTTTTAAATCTAGTTAAAAAAATTGTTAAGTAAAAAGATCATAAACATTATCTAACATACAGGATGTAAATGAAATAATCTTGAGCATTCTTAACCAGTTTAAATGATTACGAGTAAGGTTAACATTTTGTGTAGAGGGCACCGGAGTTCGACCGGAGACAGATCAGAGTCCAACCGGAGCTCGTCAACTGTTTGATGAAGATGAAATGTCTAAACGTTCATAACGGCACCAAAGCTTGAGGAAATCCGAATAAATCCCTACTAAAAATAGCCAGCCCATATTACGGATTCCGATCATTGAGTTTTGCCCTTGGCTCGGTTTAACACCGGGCAGTCCAACCAGTGACGTCACTGGATAACATGGTCATCATACGATAATCTAGATGAGGCAGGTCAGCGACCCGCGCTTGATTTCCCTCGCGCAAGTGAGAGCACTCCTGCTTAAACGTATCGTCTGTCCGCGGAAACCCGACAACGCAGTCTAGCCTCCAATTAGGTAGGATTAGACGCCGCCACTCCACTCACTTTACATTCGTAAAGTAAACGCTCGTTAAGAACACTGCGTGCGTGCGTCGGAACTAGGTGTTGACTGCTTGAAATATAACTATTTCCTTACACAGATAGGCATGTACTTAGAGAGCCCTTACGCCTGTACGCTTTCAATATCCAGTTTTGATTGCGTAAATAAACGATAAACGATGGCGTTTGGTTTGAAGTAGCAAAACTTATAATACAATCATGATAGCTAGTCAGACATACTATATTGAAAGGGTCTACTATTATTGATTCCTTCCCAAAATTGAAAATGGTTATCTCTGGCCGAATGCAAGGTACTATTCTGTCGCCATACAAACCAGACGGCTATAAGTTTCCCCGTTCAAATGCGCACAAAGAAAGTTCCTAGCCATACCATCACCTAGCACGAGATCAAGTTATTTCAATTCTTAATAACAAAGTTGTAATACAAATGAGTTTGTGTATTTCTCCCACAATTATCACAAAACAAACCATATAATCTGCTTCTGCGGAATTAAATAAAATCGTCGGTCGATAGATTGAGAAAAGTAGGCAAATGGCATTTGAATAGTAGAAACCCTTCGAATTGAAAGCAAGGGCGAAGAATTACGCCCGCTTTTCACATTTGCGTTTCCACTTGAAGATATTAGCGAAGTTCGCACGAGGCACGTTGGTTGGAGCACGTCTTTACTATGATGTTACGAATGTTAGTTCTTTTGCTGCCTCAGACTTTGACAAATAAAGCTACCTCCGTTTTTATTTTTATCAGCGATAGTATCAAAAAAATTCATCACAGTCCCTGTCCCTTTAGCATGAAGGGCTCAGGAGAGAGAACAGAAATCTTGTGTTTAACACAGTCAACAATGTTTTACATGCAAACTATGAATAAATTCTATAAGTACAACATTTTGCATTAGTACTACATAAAAAAAATATATCTTTAAAATAATCTTATTCTTTTCAATCAGAAGCAAGACAGGTGTTATACTGACGAATTAACAATATATAATATATTTTTCTAGGATACGGATAAGGATATTTCATTAAACATTTCAGCGAGTCCGAGTGACCGATAGGAATGTCTCAATTAATGTGGGAATTAGGTTAGTGAGTTGGTGCGTGCGTGACAAGTGCAGAGTTACGTCACCACCTGCCGCCCATCAGGCGTGACCGCTATGTCTAATGACTTCCCTATGTCGCCCGACTGTCGGTCAAAAACAATCGCAAACATGTAGAGCTTACAGCATTTTTGAAGCACCATGTTCTCCCAAATATCAGAATTACTCGAATATACATAGCACAGTATTATAGTGACTTTCCTGTCGCCAGTTTTTTTTAACACGACGATAAGGCCGGCCTTAACAACTATACTGGGTACAAAATGTACCCTCCAGCTAGGAATCGATCGGTGGAACGATGAAACTGGGTGACGATGAAAAACAATAAAATTGCTATCATATAGAGTTTTCAGCATGATATTCAAAGCATTATGCACTTACAAAATATCCGAGTTACTTGGATATACATAATGCATGATCGCTCGCAAACAAGATAATAAAAACTTGTTGCCGCCCGCCGCGTTCGAAATATTCGAATGTGAGGGGGAGAGCAGGGGGTCAAGTCTGCTAATGTTTTCGTCAAAATCGTAGCTCAATGGTGTTTGAATGGTAATGCTTTTTGACACAGTTCTTGTTTCTTAAACCCAAAACCGAAACACATTGTGTTTCTTAAACCCGAAACGGAAACATATTGTGTCTCGATTTTGGGTTTAAGAAACGAGAACAGTGTCAAAAAGCATAACCATTCTAACACCATTAAACCACAATTTTGACGAAAACATTAGCAGACTTGACCCCCAGGTGTAGCGACGCAATTTGAAGTTAGTACTAAAATGATAATATTATCTAAGGCTATGTAAACACTTTTTTGCGTATCATTCACAAGCAAAAACATTGTACCTATATCAAAGTAAAAACTTTTTTATATAATTGAAACAAGATCGAAGGTCCTTTAGCACTTTGCAACGAGGACAAAAAAAAATCCGGCAGGATCGGCATTTTAAGCCGGGGTACATTAATAATAGCACCATTGTGAAACACAATAGTGAAGCTGGTACACAGCGAGCGGCAGCATAAAAATTCGCAATTGCAAAAGTTTGAATTTTTTAATGCTGAATTTTTTTATAGACCGGAATTTTCATTCCAGGTTTTCTTTATCCTTGCATTTACCGTTTCAACTGTACCGTAATCCGTTGTAATACCGCAATCTCATTTGTATTGTGGGTGGAATTTGTATATTTAGATGCAGTTAACTTTAGTTGTGGAAAACCAACACTTTTACTGAAAAATAATCTGATTATTTCACCTTACAGAATGGAAATGTAGTTTTTATAATATAAAAACTGCATTTCCTTATATTAAGTATATGACCATCAGCCATTTTATTATATCCTTGGGTGGATAAAGAAGATGGGACATAACGCGTGGGCCCAATGCGTGGCGGATTGGTAGGTGTTGACGACTGCAAATGCAGTAGAGACCAACGGTTTAACGTCAATAAGTACCTAAAATTTAAAAATTAATATTAGGGTGAACCTACCAATTTATTTAATTAGCACACTAACATAGACAAGATTTTATTCTATTATTAGTTTAACATGTAAATAAGTAAATGTTTACTTCTGTCGGTAATTGAATTCGAAGGAAGTTGCACAATCATCATAAAACAACGAATTTCAATTATTTCGTAGAAATCGGGAAATGACGTTCTCGTCTAAGTGTCTCAACCTTTATTCTCCGTGGAAGACAATGAAGCTCACTTTCGTGGGCGCTTTCATTCGACGGTTTGCATTAGCACGGAGGAAGTGACACAAAGGTCCAATTTCACCCCCTAAATGTGGGGCAGCGGAAGTTCGATGGTGTTTCGGCTGTGGCCGGGCGTGACTGACATTTCTAATAAACAAATCGAAACAGGGCTGCCACTTAACACTCACACTTAAGGGGAGGCCAGTTCACGATCTGATGAAAAGATTGATTTTTAACTTCCAATGTGAAGAACTAATGTAGAATAATACTTCACAAAAATTACTGTAAAACTGAAAGACTGAAAAAGAAACAAAGAAACACAATAACCGAACAGAATATTGAAAAATGACATGGTAACTCTGTAAAAAAAAATTCTATAACACCACAAAAACTTATAAAAATAAATTTCCAATCGTCAGATTTCGTAATTTTCAACGACAGTGATATGATTTTTATGCAAAAATGATAGCTTTTTTTAATCGATCTAACTAACACAATAACCGAGTACATTTTTAATAAATGATCCAGTTTTTCAGAAATCAATAAAAATATACTAAATTACGTCAAATTTCTGGCGAAGCTTCAATTAAAGCTATGCAATATTTATTCTAAAGACATAGTGAAAGAGTAAATTTCGTGAACTGCCTCACCTTAATGATAAACGTGTGTCAGATAACAATATCAATTATATACCTAAACAAAACAAGGACGAAAACTTTAAAGTTAGTAATGACATCTTCTACGGGTACAGTACAGATTTCAAGGTTGAATTGAGTAATATCATGAATAGAAACTAGAGGTCTAGCTAGACTAGAGCATATTAACAAACATGAATGTCGCATCTGAAATTGATAAAATTACCATCCAGACAATTCATATCATGTAGACATTTTCAGTATCTTATAATAAGATATGGAAAAATATCATTTGACTAAGCTTTTAGCTAAGCTTAGTAATTGACAGCCCCAGTTGGTATACCTCGCCGATTTGTGTGCACACCTACTCTGACATCCGACGATCGATTCTCGCATTCCTGGAGGCCTAGTGAGGAAATTGCGGAAACGCGCTAAGTAATGAATGTGACGGTGTAGTGTATACAGACAGACCATTCCATTCGATTCTAAAGAAGTTTTAAGAGCGTTTATGCGCTATACTAGTATAGCGCATAAACGCTCTTAAAACTTCTTTTTTTTTTCGATTGGCGGCGCCAATCGAAAAAAAATCATAGTCCTTAAATAAAAAAATGAAATTGTTGAAGCGTATTGATTAAGCGATAAAAAGTACCACAAAGCTTCTTCGGAGTACACAAGAAGAACACAATTCACAATTTTTCCTTTATTTGAGCACTATGTTTTTTTTCGATTGGCGACGCTAGTATAGCGCATAGACGCTCTTAAGGGGCCATAATAGGAAAACATGGTTTGCGCGGGCCATATTTTTATATAGTAAACGTAAAGTTGTAGCCACAAAAAAAAACATACGACAAGCTAAAGAGATTATCTAGTACCTACAAGTATTAAATTGCGTATAAACCTCACAGATGATTGTAAAAAAAAATCAGAATATCACCAAAAGCGCTTGTCGCGGGCCATATTTTTGGCGTAAATAATAGCGGAAACGTATTGAATTCTACATCAAAATACACTTTAACGTACTGTGCAGTTGCTCCAATAACTTTTTTCAAGAAAGATGATTGTGCTAAAGATTATGATGAAAAAACATCGAAAAAGTGCAGAAGTGAGGTTATTTTCCATACTCTTTACACGTAAAGAAAAAGACAAGTGATTTCGCGTAACGGAGCCTTAAGTTTATTTCACTTGACTTTGTCTTGACTTTGACCACTCGATAAATAGTAAGTAAGTATTTACTTTTTTATTCACTTCGAATAAAATTGAGTTGAGATAAGCACTAAGTAGCTGAGTATAAACAAACTTGTAATAAAACTGTTACTATTTGATGCAATCTGAAAATGTGTATTCTTTAACAACGCGGCCGCTGTTCATTATTCAGCGACTTTTTATCAAACGCATTTCATGATAGCAGTGTCAGATTTTTGCGTGTGTCTGAGTAATCGAGGGGTTTTTGCGTTATGAATAATTATCTATTTTAATGCCCCTATTCAAGTGGCGCCCTCATCTTAATTAAATTAATTGCTCGCTATACATAGAAGAGCAAAAAGTGGCCACTTCAGGCACTTTTGCTAACTACTACTATAACGAACTACAAGTTGAGATTATTGTTTGTAAATAAGCTATAGAACATTGGCTTCAATCTGTTCATGTGGAATTTTTGATTCATTATTTACTTAGCGAGCAATATGAGGGCGCCACTTGAGGGTGATAGTCGCCTTAAAAAAATTCGACTATCAAATAAAGGGCTATTCTTTGAAACTTAAGCCTAGATGAGGGATGAGGGAGTTTATTTTTAAACTTTTTAGATTTTATGCATTCACAATGCTATTTTTATATTAAGATTATTAATATAATTGAAAAATATTAGAAAAAATCGACTCACCCGTAGCTTTATTGCCGTATAAGGGAGTATATTTTCGATTAATTCTGATTATTTGCCGACATTTATATTGTCATCAGAGTTTTTAGATTGAATTGGAATAACGAACGATATTCTGACACCTTTTAACACGGAATATGTTAGCACCTCTAAAGTAATATTTATAGGACAAGTTGTGTATTATCTTAGTAGAGATTTGTGCTTCGCCAGTGGCACGGACGCGGCCAATAATTTAATATTCTACCAATTAGTACCGTCGCGTCGCCGTCGTACCGTGGCAAGGAAGCAGGCGCCTAAATCGGCCCACGGCGGCCCCATACGCTCCCTTTAAACGGCACAATGTATTGTATTGTGCCTGACCTAACTATTAAAATATTATGTGGGCGGCTGACAGATTCTCTTTTATATTCATGTTTAGTTCTGTCAGTTAGTACAGATATTGATGGCCTCCCCAATTCAAATAGAATTAAATATCAACTACCGTTATAAGTTGGTTTCTCATTGTTTCCTCATATACAATAATAAAAGGATACTTTCTCTGACTCTTAGTTAATTTCGAGCAACATAAAGTTACAAATTAGAATATTACCCGTAGTTGCAAAAGTTTGAAGGAAAACAACTATTTGTTTTTCTTATCTTTTTTATGGTAAGGTAAAAGATAGCTTCAGATATAAAAGTGGTACTAAATGATGTGATGATACTTCAACAGTGGCCCTACCATGAGTTGATGTAAACTGTTTACGTTACCGTAAACTATCGTTTTCTCTCTTTCACTCGCATTGAATGTGAGCAGTATCCAATATATCCGATAGTTTACTGTAACGTAAACAGTTTGCATCATCTCATGGTAGTGCCACAGGTGATAGTGTTGCTTAAACTAATCAACTTACTCCTAGGAACATAGGTCGAAAAATGTTTTTTTTTTGCCTTTCCGTTGTAAGTCGGTCAGCTGACCAATACATTTTGTATGAGAGTATGTTTTTTTTTTCTTTCTTCGACCTAGTTCCTTGGAGAAAGTTGTTCAGTTTAAGCAACACTATCACCTGTTTAAGTATGATCACATCATTTGTTACCACCTTATATAAAGCAGAATACATCAGTATGTACACTAATGGAAAGTTTTCACCACACAAACATTCATTCACATTCAACTATTATAATTAGTTTCGGAAGCTATATATATACATACCACGCACAATGCATGTTTGCCAAAACAGCAATCAAAACAAAACAAACGCAGTATCGAAGCAATGGATGTTACAGATCCTTTACTTATTCCTTTTATCGTAGAAAACATATATTTTTAACCTGTTTGTAAATGGACATTGTAAAATGTAGCGCAGTATATCTCAATAAATGGGAGCTGATATTAATGATAGGGTTTGATGGGAAGGCGAGGGAATTTCTCATGCTACCTAACCCTCAATTCTCATTATGAAGAGATCCACAATTCGTCATTATGTCATGTCATAGGGAAGCTTAAGGGTGGTACATACTACGACTGCACTTCTATACTTTGCTAATTAGAATTAATTTGCATGATAAGTCGTGTGATTCACAAATATACTATGTCACGAATGATAAATTTATAGGGTTTGACTTCAGCACTGACCACATCTGATGAATGCCTTTGACAACCTCCGTGGTCGAGTGGTTTGTACACCGGTTTTCAAGGTGTCACCTCTGAGGTCGTGGAGGTCGGTGGCGCAGTGGTTTAGCGCCTGGCCCAGCGATTGCGGAAGTTAAGCAACGTTCGCAAGGGTCGGTCATGGGATAGGTGACCAGTGCCCAAGCAGTGGGGACATCAAAAATGGCTGATGGACACCTCTGAGGTCCCGGGTTCGATCCCCGGTTAGATCAATTTAGAAAACAATATTTTATATAAGATTGCCTCAGGTGTCGGTGTTTGTAGTTCCACCGTTGACTCTGATTTCTATAACACAGTGCTTTAGCTACTTACTTTGGAATAAGAGCAATGTTTGTGAGGTTGTTTAATATTTATTTATGCAGAGTAAATTTATTATATTGACCAAAATATTGTCTTGTTTCAAATAAATATTTTAATAGTACAGAATTTGAATGAGCTTGTAGAGAATGCAATCTTAATTTAAAAAAAAGACAATACTGAATTGAAATCGCAAAACAATATTTTACTAAGAAAATATTTTTGTTTTCATTTGTCATACCGTAAGAAAACATTCATTATTAAATTAAACAATAGATAATTCTGCCTTTGCTGTAATAATTGTTGACTGGATTTGTATTGTAATGGTATGGTATGACCGAATGTCACGTTCCGAGTGTAAACAGAGGCGCCGTCCGGCGGATAAGCATGCACGGTTATGTAGGTTTCCCTGCGACCCTGAATTCTGCAATAACGAGACAATTCACGAATACATAGTCCAACCAGTGATACACGATGAGATTCTAACTACCTATGTAAAAACTGCTAGGACATTTTTTTTATTAGCACTGTGATATCTGAATGAATAGTCCGAGGGAGAGAAAAAGGGGCAGGGTGCATGGTGTGGACCCGCCTAACCACGTAAAAACGGCTGATCTGATTTTGATTAAATTAAAATATAGAATACTTTTTATCCTGGTCAAAAGTTTCCTAAGGATTTCCTCGAAAATCCACGCGGACAAAGTCGCGGGCAGAAGCTAGTATTAAATAATATACTACAAATAATCGACTCGTCACCAGGATTGTCTCAGGCGGGAATCGACCCCACGACCTTTGGAAGACCGGTCTAATGCTCTTACCAACTGAGCTACCGAGTCACTACAGACATATTATTATCGACTATCGTCGAAATCTTTCTATTATAGTATAACCCAACTCTTTCGCTGCAAGCCAGCGTATTTTATAATGATTAATAATTTTTCCATGATTTTTACTCCTTGGCTAATAAAATATTTAGATATTTTTTCACAATTAAACTCAATATCTCCGGAGTTAGCCGATTGACGCGCAAGAATTCAAGAAAAGTTTCGGTTGGGCCGAAAGTTTCGGCCAATATTTGCCCGAAACCGAAAATGTGGCCGAAACTGACCGATACCGAAACCACAACGAAACTTCAGTCGGTCACTATCACTACTTATAAGCTATGTATGAGTGTAGACAAGTATCAGGTATAGCTGTAGACTGACCTTCAATGTAGAGCTTGATGGAGTATGTCTGTCCGGTGCCGACGCCGTTGGTGGCCTCGCAGGTGTAGGTGCCCTCGTCCTCGTAGCCCGGGTACTTGATCACCAGCGTCTTGCCGTAGTTGTCCATGGTGATGCCCTGCGACGACAGGATCGCCTTGCCGTTCTTCTTCCACGCTATGTGGGGCAGCGGCCTATAAACAATACGATATTTAGGTGTTTCACACGTTACTGCTATCCGAAAGCATTTACTAATTGCATTTAAAATTGATTATAGTTTATGATACTATCTACCAAGTAAGGTAATTGGAAGTCTCGAACTTAACCAGGGGGGCTATTGTCTAATTCCAAAATCTATCGCAATCGCTTTCATTTGACAGATGGATGTGGCACATTGCTGCATTTTCTTGGTAAGTTTTTATTTGTACCAAAAAGATGCATCAATGTGTTTCATCATGAAAGCGATTGCGATAGATTTTTTAAATTAGACAATAGGTTGGCAGGACCTATAAAACATAATGATACTAATAATACTAATAATGATTAAATTCTTTGTTTATAAGATTTTTGGTATAGAATTGTAAAATCTAATCTTAGTAAACATTGATTAGAAGTCATGAAACTTGTTTCATTTCCATCAAATTGGTTTTCTATACCACAAGCAACAACGATAATTTCTAAGATGAAATAGCAATAATATAAGACATACAATCTAATTTAAATCATATACAAGGTTATTTTTAGTTCATTGAAAACCTAAACAACTTTCATTATGAGACCAATTTTCGCGAAAAAAAAATCCGCTGTTTCATACATTTCGATGGAGTAGGCATTGTGTTATTTGTATGGAACAGCTGATTTTTTTTCGTGATTTCGAGGTTAGTCTCATAATGAAAGTTGTTCAGCTTGATGGTCTGATCAACCCCACGAGAGGTTTTCAATGAACTAAAAATAACCTTGTATACTTTATGAGAACTAATTTAAAATGATGACACAGAAAATCTACAATAATATAATTTACTCAATCGTTCACGACTCACGACATTTGGAAAAACGTGACATAGTCGGAATTGCTCTTATAAATCGCGAGCGCTATCGATTTGGTAAACCTGATTGTCGGTAAATACTCACGTTCCTCCGTAAATACAGTAGAGCTCGACTCGCTTCCCCTTGAGGCCCTTCTCGACCCTCCTGGTGGTGTACTGGCGCACCGGCTCGTGTTTGTTCAGCGCCGGCGACATGCCCGTCTGCTTCACTTGCAGGAACACTTTGTTCCCCAACTTGTATTCGTTCCTGAATATAGATTTGGCCGCGCACGTGTACGCGTAGTCTTCGCTTGCATCGTACCGCGTCACGTTCGAGAACCAAAGGTTGCCTTCCGGGTCGAGGGTCATGCGGGAGTTGTTGATGGTTTTGAGCTGGCCCTGCTCGCCCTGCAGCATCCAGTATACTTTAGGGCTGGGGTGGCCATCGGGGGGCTCGCAAGTGAGCTTGAACGGCTTTCCCTCGTCCGCGGTGACGATTTGCTGCGGGCCGTCAGTCTCCTTGAAGGAGTTGAGCTCCGCCTTCCGGACGAAGACCGAGTTGGAGGTGGCGGTGCCCCACTCGTTCTCTGCGAAGCACTGGTACTGGCCGAGGTCCTCCTCGCGCGGCTGGCTCACCACCAGCGTGCCCCGCCCGGGCTGCTGCGATATGCGGTTGTCGTAACTCGTATACTCGAATGGCTTTCCGTTTTTAATCCATCGATACCTGTTTTGGGAAAACACAATGAAATCGTTCTATCGTTCAACACATGCATACAATGCATGCAACACATGCATACAAGTTTTGGAATCGACACTTTCTTGCCAGGTTTCAGAAGAGTGGAATTATGTATAAAATAAAATACATGAACAACAATGAATAAACTATTACAAATAACAAGCCGTTGGGCGTTGTGTAGATGTGCGATTTTTTTCTAAACTTTACTAAATATTCTGGAATAACAAAAAATATAGCGTAACTAGAGAAAAGACTTTTCAATGAGAGGTCAATGAGTTAAGTTCATATAATTAGAATTAAATATGTTCTCGAGTAAAGGCCAAGGTAATAATAAATTCTGTCGCTAGACAAAGCTACTTGATGATGTCACTTGCGTTCTATTAACGGGTAAGGACCATTTGGCATCTTGTTTTACAGTATTAGTATTCAATTTAATAATTTTACAGGAAAATTATGCATTATGTCTCATAAATTCTTTAAACTATGTGATTAATTTATTATTAGGCTGTTAATTTAATAACACTGTCTCATTATAGTGTGATTATTTTAAACCACAGTTGGTTTGTCATCACATCACACTCATCACATGATCCATACTAGTATTATAAATGCGAAAGTAACTTTGATTGTGTGCTCTGCATCTGCTGACTGTGTGTTTCTGTAGGTCTATTTTGTTTGTTACGTTTCCAAGCTTTAATAACTTAACCTATTTTGTCGTATTTTGGGATAGAAATAGTTTGGACTTTGAAGAAGAACATAGGCTACTATTATTCCTAAAATTTTCATGGGAACCGAATTCCACACAGACATACAATTCATATTGTTATTTTCTTAATACATTTATACCAACAGAGCGAAAACATTCTACACAATAGGTAACCTTGCATAAATGAATAACGGCATCACTGATATGTGTCAATAAGTTGTGTGTAACAGTATAAAAATATGCATTTGTGTAGATGACGGACGCCTTGCTCGAGGAGATGAGTTCATCAATTCATGGTCCTGAGCTTGACTCATTTAACATTAATAACTGACGTAATTATACAGATTTTACGATTTCAAGTCTTGCGTTAGTGACAGAAGTCGCTTTGTACAGTTATCGTAATGAATTTTATTACAACATAGTATTAAAATGGCAACAAGAGTTTATTATTATGTTGATATTGCAGTTTATAATTTTGGTGCTTTAAAACTTTTTGATACCCAACTACACAGCTGTATTTTTGCTGTTGCATCGTATTTTTATGGTATGTTATCAGATAAAAAAGAGTACAATAAGATAAATATTTAACCGACTATGAGGTTTTTCATTTTCAAATCCCAAGGTCATTTGGCAAACGATTCACTGCTGCGTCTACGTCAAATAAAGAGGCACCACACTGAGGCACAGCACTATCACTGCAATGGTTTTTCGGGGAAACGGACGCTCAATCATTCATTAGCTTATCCTAATTGTACGAATACGAATTATGATGATGGAATAACTGCAATAGGTACGGACGTTTGGTTCGGGCTAATGGCTGGCAGTTCAATGCAAATTGGTAACATAGATTACTAAATAGACACTATGTCGGTCCCTGTAACTATTGCCGATTTGACTCAAAAAGTATCCTGTTTTGTTAACTACATTGAAGTGGTAATATTTCGGATACTAGCGCAGTTTTATTGAAAGTACTTTGGTAATTAGTTGGTATTTTTAACTTTTTGTAACATAGATCTGCAATAATCATTTTCAGATTACGCGACATTGGCGTCATGCGGCCACTATAAATAGACGGTGCAATCACCGTACATTTCGATTTCATTTCAATAGCCGATGAAAAGTCGACGGCCTTTACTACGTTATATGGCGAGTCGGCAATCAATCGCAGAGTTCAAAGCGAGCAACACAAACATACACATAATTGAAGGATATTATGAAGATTAGACAGAACACAGCTCATTATTTAGCGAGGTATTTGGCAATTAAATGCGTTAATTAGCTTGTTAATGGCATGAGACATATATTGCTCGCTAAGTACATACTTAATGTATCGAAAACCCACATTTACAGATTGAAGCTAAGGTTCTATAGTTTATTTACAAACAATAACTTCAGTAAAATACAGTTTGTTGTAGTAGTAGTAGATAAAAGAGCAAAAAGTGGCCACTTTGTGCTGTTCTGTTTTTTCATATTATTCAAGTTTGTAAATATCGTTACTTATGGCTGTTACAGCTGATAAGTTTCTTGCGCCCGTTCTTCTTGTCAGCTAAAAAAGTCTGGAACGGGTGGTAGGAAAATACAGACGATTCAAAAGTACTTAATAATTAAGTTTATTTGAATAAAGCTTATTTCACATTTCACTTTCACTTTCACAGCTTCACCCTGTACATGTGAATTTTCAATCCATTATGTATTCGGCGAGTTAAGATGAGGGCGCCACTTGATGGCTATAGGATCCTTAAAACATTATGTTTCTCGAAATGAAAAATAGCATTCAGCATATTACTGAATAAAAATACTCCATAACATGTTAGTTAATTTATGGTACACCACACATACAAAATCTGTAGTGTTATATTTTTATCAATCCATGTAAAGAGGTCTAAATTGCTTTGACATGGTCATGCGGCGTGGGCGCGAAAGGTGATCACGATGTCGCCTCTGATAATATATGAGATGAGAACTGGTCATCTAGTCATTTGATTAAAATATCTGTCTATTTGAGGGTTTTACTGTCTGCACCCAAAACTCGATAAAAGCCAGTGCCTTATGATATGATGTCTGTGTCTGTCTGAGGCTACATAGCTCCCAACCAAACGAATAGACCGATTTTGATGCGGTTTTCCATTTAAAAAGCTTCTATAACATCCAACATTTTTTCTGTACTATTTATTATGTGTGTCACTTGAGATATAATAAGTGTGAGGTGAGAGACACATCGATATTATGGACTTGAACATAATCCTACTATATAATATTATAAATGTGAAAGTTTGTGGGTTTGGATGTTTGTTCCTCAATCACGCAAAAACTACTGATCGGATTTGGTTGAAATTTGGCACACAGATAGTAAAAAGCCTAGATTAAAACATAGAATACTTTTTATCCCGATATTCCCACGGGAACGGGAACCACTCGGGTGAAACCGCGGGCGGCCGCTAGTATTCAATACTGATTGTCATATTCTACCATGTACAGTCAAGTTCATTATTATTGTATTCATACAGTTTTGAAGTGCTTATATTTGAACTTGAGTGTATCCTAAAATACAAGGTATTGCCCACAGGGATTTCATTTATTCTATGGCTTTTTAGTCATTGATAAAGCATTATTAATGTTTTTATTATAAGATTAAAGAAAACTATTAATTGACAAAGCCAGCGTGAAACATCTTCGTTTCAGCTTGGGCAAAAATGCTTTTGCATGTCCTGCTGTTCTCCTTAACAGGTCGCATTGCTCAACAGATTCTCGTAAAATGTACTTATATTTTTTTGTCGATTTAGATTTTTGAATTTTTTTGGAAAAAAAACCATAATATTTCAGCCGCACAAACACGACCACGAGGTCTACAGCTCATAAAGCCACTGGTTAAGTTCTATTCAATTTTTTTTTTAAATGAGGACCAATCTAAATTCAATAAAGAAGAATCATTGTTTTTTTGTAAAACTGGTTTTTCTTAGGACAACATAATATACTAACATTAACACATTACTTAAAGGGGATGCATAAAAAAATTCTAGATTTTATCAGATAATTAGGAACAACTGAAATTATGCCAGATCAATATTCTGTTTATTGGAAGTTAGTTATTACATTACATTTAATAAAATTATAACAATTCTTAAAGCAGATAGCTGCCAACAGTTACAAGTTAGGTAACTCTTCAAATTGATATAGGTACCTAATCACAAAAAAAAATTACTGTCAAATAAAAACTACCCCCCGTGTTATTACAAAAGTAAAAGATTTTAAAACACTGTTTAACTAAACACATGTTTAAATGTGATGCTGTTTCTATCAAACAATATTGTCAAAAAAGTGACAGCATCACATTTGTTTACATGTGTTTAGTTAAACAGTGTTTAAAAATCTTTTGTAATAACATGGTATATTTTTTTAATAACATGTATATTTTTTTAGGTTATATCAGTAGGTTAGGTACCTAAACAAGATTTGTTACAATTACAAAGCAAATATTTTTTAGAAGATTACCTACCTCCTTAATGCTTTTGCCAATGATTTCATATTATTTCTAAAAATATAATTATGGCTTTTGTTATGTTAAACAACGACGGTCGTCCGGCAACTTCGTCTGCGTAGAAAGTTTTTTGCTATTCCTAGGGAACAAATCTTTTTATGTCCTTCTCTGTACCCCTGGCAACGTGTATGTAAAATTTCATGATGATTGGTTCAGTAGTTAAGACATAAAGGCGTAACAAACAAATAAATAAACAAATAAACAGACTTTCGCATTTATAATATAAGTAAGGATATATCTACTTAAAGATACTGAATAAATAATTTTTCATTTTTTTTTCATCTGAATTGAAATTGAAACCAATACACAATTATTAGTAAGTACATACTTGGGTGCTGGTTCCCCCTCAGCCTCACACTCGATGATGAACGGCTTGTCCACCTCGCCGGGCTGTGCTACTTGGAACAGTAGTTCATCTTGTGTTGGTTGCTTCACTATCTTCGGTGGGGATGTCACTGGCAACCATAATTCTCATTAGTATTTGTAGGTTTAATTCAGTGTTAACTAATCAAATCACTATTATCTGGCTGCCAGTAAATTTTAACAATAATAAATTTACCTATGTAATTGGCGTTTTGTTTGAAGAATTTTAAAGAAGTTGTATTTTCCATACTAACCTTTTCTTTATTTATTAAAGCTAATGTTTTGAAACTTTTATGCACTAATGTTTAAGCACTAAGATAACGTATGCCACTTAGGTTATGTGTAAAAAATAAGTTATGGCTAAGTTAAAACAAATAAACTGGTCATTTCTGCTAACAAAAAGAATAATGTGACTGAGGGACTGTAAACTGGTTAATTAAAATGATTACGTAAGTAAAAGATAGCTACGTAATGGAAGGGAATTTATTGTAAATATAAAGGCAAACAGAGGCAAACTTTCAGATAATTTTCACATTTGGAAATCAAAGTAAAGAGACCCAATATTATTGTTTTAGTCGCAATTATTGCCTTGTAGTATCAATTTCTCAATGGCCTGAGTATGGGCTATTAATAATAACACTATTACCTACAACATCATGGCATGCAGGGGGCTAATTCTGCCGTCCGTTAACTAAAAGGGCGCAAAGCCACAAAATCAAATTTTAACAAATTGTATTTAAACATGATTATGATCATAAGTTTGTAAATTTAACAAGCTTTAATTGAACGTTTAATTTTATTTTGTAAAAGACCTACGGTTTTCAAGTGGCATATTTTTCAAATATTTCCCGCGTTTTTCGCTTACATTTCAAAATTTGATTTTGTGGCTTTGCGCCGTTTTAGTTAACGGACGGCAGAATTGTCTAATTTCAAAATCTATCGCAATCACTTACATTTGACAGATGTATAATATAATATAACTTTTGTATGTGACACATTGCTGCATTTCTTTGGTAAGTTTTTAAGTATGTTAAAAGAAGCATCAATGTATTACATCTTGAAAGCGATTGCGATAGATTTTGAAATTAGACAATAGAGAGGCTGGTTTCAGTTTCGAGTCAAGAATAAAATGTTTTAATAGGTGGTATTACAGTATTAGCTAATAACAATAAATTAGAAACTTAAAACCAGACCTGTCCTGTATATTGGATTGACCATCTGACCAATTAATTTTTGATGCTGTTTTTGATTTGATTTGTAATTACTGTCCTTTTAATATTTTAATTGATCATTTGAATATTAGCGTACAGTAGTGATCTGTATGTAAATAATAGGTACTCACATAAGGCCGCTGCTTGCGAAACTAGCGCGACGAATAACAAAATATCAGCTGTACCCATGGCTCCAACAGCTTACAGCTTCATGAATCTAGCAAGAAACCAAACAAGACCGTTTAGATACAGCAAAACACATTTCTCCGGCACACATGTCCAGCCACTCGATGACCTAATCCGAATAAAGCTTGGCCACAATGACAACACCCACTAAAAATAGTAACAACGAAAACACTCAATTAAATCCTTCCCGTAGCTTAAATCACAATAGGACAACTCACAAAGCTAGCACAGGGGCCTTTAACTTTAATAATTTTTAATTTATCTAAAACATAACACTTCCAAACCGCACTTTTTCCACACTTTTTCATTACCCAGTTAGACGGTAAATCAATAAATTTAAACGATTTCCTAATGGAATTCAAATCGTTATAACATAGCACTTTATAAAAGCTTGCATTAGAGATTTATAAAATTACCTAAATTCCTTTTTTATAACAATGTCATCGCGAAAATCAACTAAAATAATAAATTACACGAGCTTAGGCGGGGCCTCGAAAAAAAATCGCTGTCTTTCGTTCGTTCAGCGTTGACGGTTCAATGACTGGCATAGACAAGCAAGAAAACCACAAGAGGGCCGGCCGGCCATGACTTTAGGGATCGACCGAACCCACTTTTCCGCCGAGAACCGAGACCGAGAATCAAGATTTTTGGATTTTTTAATGTTATTATAAAGAGGCGAATATTGATGAAAAACACATTTAATTTTATAAAAAATCTTTAAGATGTATAAGACAAAGTCCCTCGCCGCGTCACGCGTTTGTCTGTTCGCTCAAAAATTAGTGAACGGATTTTAAATTTTTCATGCGGTTTTCACCAATAGATTGAGTAATTCCTGTTCCTGAGGAAGGTTTAAGTGTAATAAGTTGAGGTGTTATAATAATAATCATTTATTTCAGAATTAATATACATCCATAATTTGATAGTAACAATGCACTTATATTATGTAAACAACAATTAAAAATAATACAAATTACAATTATTATTTTTCGGCACGTCCCAACGCCATAACATGAGCCGAAACCCATGTTTCAGTATTAGCCCGTCCACCCTCTGTGTTATACTTTGCAGAATGCTGTTGGCGCTGCCTCGCACGCGGCACATCAGGGAGGCTACTCGCTTACGAGATAATAGCCGCAAAATCGTCTATTCGCGCTTCCGCAAACATCCCTGACGCGCTACATTAGGGTACTAAAGCATTTTTTGGTGATCATTATATTTATCCTCAATCAAAAATAAATTATTTATTATAGTTTCTTTGATCTTGTGCTAGCGATAATTTAAAGGCGTGAAATACACCTAATTTTATTGACAAAAATCCGGAAAAATTAATATTTTTTGGGACGGTCATCTAAAATTAAAGTAAAATTTAAAATTTCGGCCAGCTTCAACAGGACAAGATAGACCTCAACATGTGGGTGTTTTTTTCCCGATAAAATTAGGTGTATTTTACGCTTTTCTTTCGTATGTCCGGCTGTCTGTTCCAGGTCGCATTTCTCAACCGATTCTCGTGAAATTTTGTGAGCAGGTTTAAAAATAATATAGAATTTTTTAATCACGCCAGTTTTTTGATTTTTTTCAAAATGACGGAGAAATGTAAAAAAACCATATTTCAGTCCGGCTTTCTAGTGTTGTCTGTTTTCCTCTACACTACAGGTCGCATTTCTCAACCGATTCTCGTGAAATTTTGTAAGCAGATTTGAAAATTGTATAGTTTTTTTTGTCAAGTTAGTTTTTAATATATTTTTTAAATTTAGTTTCACAAATTAATGAATGTGAATATTAGTTTAATTTTCTTAGTTTAATTAAGACTGCGTTTTATTCTCGGTCTCGGTTCTCGGCAGAAAAGTGGATTCGGTCGGTTCCTAATTCACAGACGGGGGCTTACCATCAGCAAATAAGAAACCATACAGTTCAAAAGCAGGCCGTAAAAAAGACTGCTTAAGGCCTGCTTTCATACTAACCGTTGAGATCATGGTACGAAAAAGTAATGCCGTTCAATATAAGTCCTGCTATAAGAGCTCATAGTAAGGCCCCTGGGGGCTTACCATTAGCAAATAAGAAACCATTCAGTTCAAAAGCAGGCCGTAAAAAAGACTGCTTAAGGCCTGCTTTCATACTAACCGTTGAGATCATGGTACGAAAAAGTAAGGCCGTTCAATATAAGTCCTGCTATAAGAGCTCATAGTAAGGCCCCTTAAGCCGCGATTACATACGCCGATTTAGCATACCAATTTCGGGTTGCCACTCGTACTTGACAATAAAATATTGTATATTATAATAAGTTCGATTTTGACCTTTGCGTTATTTGTTTAAATTAATTGTTAAAATTTAACTTATTATACGGGTGGCAACTCTAAATTGGTATGCTAGATTGGAATATGTAATCGCGGCTTAAAAAAAGTTGCATTGACACATACATTTTTATCAACGCCATCTATCGAGCCTACAGTTTTAATCATTTTGAAAAGCCCTCGTTCAAACAAAATATATTTTGGTGGCTGTTGCCACCAAAATATATTATGTTGTTGTTGTCAGTGTTCTGACTGATTTGTTGTGACGTAAAGGTGCGGGCACATTTTTACTCAAACGTCAAAATCGTACAAACGTCAAAAAACATAGTATAGACACAGAATACATTATAGTACATGTGTATAGAGGGGTACCATAACCATACATACAGCTTGGCCATAAAAAGATGAAATTAAATAAAATGGAACTAAAATTTTTCAGTACAAAATATAGTCAGTGTTGCCAAATTATTCGTGATTTTGACGTGTTTACATAGAAAGTGGCGCCCTCAATTTTTGTCAACTCTTTATGGTCAAGCTGTACCTTTAAATTAAACGTCAAATCAAATCTAAATTCGATTCGAAAATTCGAAAAGGGAATTGTGCAATGAAGCCAATATATTATTTTACAAAAATTCAAAACTGAAGAATTCTACTGAAACTTAGTGAGATATTGGCTGCGGATCGGATTATATACTTACATATTTTAATTAGAATAATGGACACTTGTTTTGTAGACATTACCATTGAATTTCTTGCAGTTGCCTTTCATACAATACTGTATTATTCTTCTGTTTATCCAAGCAGTGTTTTTGAAACAAGACAGAAATATAATGTTGTGGTACACAGTTGTATTCACCCTGAAGTTAATCAGTATATAAAACTATGTCTAAAGAGTGCTAAAGAATGTCTGAGGAGTGAACAACTAAGTCGTGTTGTATTTGCTGTTACAAATAATGTATATCAACCTGTTATCAAGTTTGTGTTTGATATTTACAAAAGAGATTGTTTTGATGAAACTAATGATGCATACTTAGTTCAAACAGAACAAAACTTACGGGCATTGTGCTTACTTTTGTCTTCAAATAGTGATAAATTTAAAATACCATCGGAGGACTGTAGTTTTAGTATTTTTATTCACACAAATGAGTCTACGGCCGTCTCTTTAGCACTTGCCCCTGATTTAGAAGACTTTCCATTAGTTGAAATCAATGAAAATAGCAAAGAAAGTGAGAGTATAATTCCCTTGAGAAGTTTTCCTATCAGAAATCACCTAATAGAATGTTATATAGAATTATAATAAAACTAACTTTTTTAAATAAATTGTTAATATAATTTAATATTTGTTTATTTTCTCATACTATAAATATAAATTATTATTATTATTATTAAACAGGCGAGCAGTTGTTGCAACTGATAGTGCCTGTATCCTGCAATCTTTGCTCTATTCTACTTTATTTGTCCAATCTATTCTTAAATTGGTTCAAGCTGTTGGCTGAGACTAAATTGTTCTGGCAAATTGTTCCACGCTTGGACCACTCTGTTGCTCAAAAAGTGCCTGTGAGGGTTGTTGGATATTGTTTTTACAAGTTTGAAGCTGGGTCCTCTTAAGTAGGCGTTACTTTTCTGTGTCAGCATCTTGTCAAAGTTTGGAATATCATAATGGCCATTTAGTATCTTAAAAGTGTCAATCAGGTCTCCTCTCTCTCTACGATCTTTCAAGCTGGTAAGATTTAGATATTTCAACCTCGTCTCATAGTCTAGGTTCTTTTGTTGTCTCGGTATTTTTGTAACCTTTCTTTGAACACGTTCAAGTAAGTCTATGTCTTTAATAAAGTAGGGATTCCAAACTTGAAAGGCATATTCTAAAATGGGTCTAATGAATGACTTGTATATCCGGGTAACCATATCAGGTGTAAGTATTCCAAAGGCCTTTCTGACAAGATAGACCAGACTATTGGCTTTCTTCGTGATAGTTTGTATGTGGTTGGCCCACTTGAGATCTTCTGAGATAATAACACCCAAGTCTGTTTGTGTCTTAACATCTTGTAGAACACGGTTGCCAAGCTTATAGGTTTTGCGTGGGTTTTTTTTTCCAACATGTAGAACGGTGCATTTGGAGTTGTTCAGAGTGAGTAACCACGTCTTAGACCACTTATCGTCCGCAAAGATACTGGATTCACATTCAAGGCAGTGTGGCAGGTCAAAAGTGTAAATGATGTATAGAAGTGGACCGAGAACTGAGCCTTGCGGAACACCACTATAGATATCACGTTCTTAGGATAATGTGTTACCAATTCTAACACGTAGTTTACGATGCTGAAGAAAATCACCAATCCATGCAAGGAGTTTCCCCCGTATTCCAACAAATTCCAACTTCTGCAACAATCTGTTCACCGGAACTTTATCAAATGCTTTTTCATAGTCTAGATAAATTACATCGATTGGTTCATTATTGTTAAATTTTTGTGTCCATGAAGACAGACATGCCAGTAGATTTGAGACTGTGGACCGACGTGGGCAGAAACCATGTTGTTGGTGTCCAATCACTTGATGTTGTGAAAGAAAATCTCTAATATGTTTAACTATAAGCTTGCATATTACACTGGTTAAACTTATTATAGTATACAAATATATATAAATATAAAATATATATATTGTTTATAGTAAACAAACGTTATATATAGATAACGTTAGTGGTAATGTCCAACTACGCTTTAGCTAAGGCGTTAAGTAAATTTAGTACTGTGGTTTGTAAATTAACATAACACCATTAAGTCTTGGCCACATCTGCGTAACGCCTAGATTAACGCTTTAAGATATGCGTTAGGACGCAGGTGGAGCCGTAGCATTACGATGACGATTGAAAGAGTTACTCATTAGGGAATATTTTTTAGTGAATAACACAGCATCACAAAAGGAAGACCATGAACTTTTAAATTTTGATTATTGCGTATTGTATGTGATTTTAAAAAAAACTTTGAATGCAAAAACAAAATGAAGTCTTCTTTCAGTAAAATTTCCTATCTTCAATATTTAAGGTAGGTACCTACTTTCTCTCCATGTGGCAAAGTTTTGGGACTCCTTGTATATTGTTGTTGTATGTATAGGTACATTATCAACTAGACCCCATCCACATTTTTCAGTTTAACTGTGAGACATCGTAGGCGTGAATAGATTTCGTCCCAATCTATGTAGGCACCAATGAGTTTCCTAACGTTGTCGCCGCTGTCCTGGTAGGCGCTGCGACCATGCAGCATCCTGGTATTGTTGAACACAAGAATGTCGCCAACTTTTGTTTTAAAACTGGCTGAAAATTGGTTACTAAGTTTTAGAAATAATCCATGAGCTTCATACCAAGGGACCACCTTTTCTATCGGTTCTGGGAAATAGCTGCCTCTTTGAGGTATAGAGAAGTTAACTCGGAACAATTCCCCATGCTTGTCCAGACAGAACACTGGTGCTCTATACAGTTTGAAGAATTCGTTGCCATGCTCGACGCCGACGTCGCTCCATTCGACTTCTACTTCAGACAAGATTTTGAACTGGTCAGGATGGTGTTTCTTAATGTACTCAGCTGCGTAGTAGCTGTCTGACAGCAAGTTCTCGCCGCCGTAGCTTTCCGTCTGAACTAGGCAGTGCAGCAGAGTGGTCCCAGGGCAATACTCGTAGTAGGGCAGGTCCAGGTGCAGGGGCAGGTGGCCGGACAGGTACGCCACGTTGCTCGTGTTTGGAACGCTCTGCACTATGAATTTAACTCCGTAATGTGTTGTTTTAGGAAACGCCACTTTCGCAATGACATTATCGATGGCGTTCTCTTCATGCGGCGTATTCTGAATCAAAGTAACACCATACACTGAAAGGTTGTGAAGCCAATCATGCAAAACTTTATCAGAGTTCAATATTTCATTGTATTCGAATTTGGCAAACATTTCGTTGAACGTTTCTTTATTCCAAGTTTTCTGCGCAGGTCTGTAGATGGCCTCGTCGTACTTACGTTTGTTTTCTCGAGTAAAACTCCTGAACTTCAGCCAGTTGAGTTTAAAAGTTGATTTATGGCCGTCTGACCACGTTATTTCTACTGAGTTATCTTTATGTAACACTTCACTTGGTTCGACGTCGAGGTCGAATTTGGTCCAGTCGAAGATTCTGCTCTTAGCCGAAGAGTGGAAGCACTGTTCGCACTGACAGTTGTCCCTCAGCCACACGTGAGGGAACTTTAAACTTTCACCGGCTATTTCAACATTCAAATAGTTGTGGAGGAACCTGAGCGGTGACACATGTTGGACTTTAATACATTTATTTTTCAGCAATTGTTTTATAACGAACATGATATCGTTGCAACTGAGAATACCGTTACGTAATGATCCTAATAAGTACTGAGTAAATCAATGAAAGTCCGGGACTACACGACTCACTGATAACTAGTGATAAAGTTGATTGACATTTTAATTAAACAATGAGATGCTACAGACTGACGACTGGAATGCAAGGTCGTTATAATAATATGGTAGTATTTGAACTAATATAGGTAGAGCGATAAGTTCTCGGCATATTTTTATGTAAATAAAATGGCACTTAAATTATTAATAATATAATTTTTAATAATAACGGATATAAAAAAATATAATGATTAACATACAACAGTAACAACTTTGATTTGAGTATAATCAATATTTTTGTTCTCAAACTAAAATTTGAATATTTGATGTGAAAACAAATAGAATGTACTTAGGTAAGTGTACTCAAATAAATAATTATGAACCTATTCCTAACTTATTTTGGAATCGAAGCAATAATATATAATATCTTTTTATAGGAGAATATTAAATACATGAGCGCCGCCAGGATTTTTTCCGTGGGAATATCGGGATAAAAAGTATCCTATGTTTTAATCTAGGCTACCTACTATCTGTGTGCCAAATTTCAACCAAATCAGTTCAGTAGTTTTTGAGTGATTGAGAAACAAACATCCAAACCCACAAACTTTCACATTTGTAATATAAAAAAATAGGATGCTACGCAGTTAATTTGAAAGAAGACAACCCTAACGTTGCGTTGTCAGAAAAGGTAAGAGCACGCGATAGAAAGAGAGGCAACTACTAGGTGAACTGCGCGACCTGAATTGCACTTTATTGTGTCGGAGCAAAAGTAGCTATTTATTTAAATGACTTTGCTGAGTGCTGCTTCTGTACATGTTATAGTACACCTACCATTAGTTATTCCGTACCAGAACCGTACGCCCAAGGCACCATGCCTTACCTTACATCTAATCTTAAGGCGCTGTAGGTAGTGAAACTAGCGCCGCCACTACATTTATTTTTATTACTCGTAAACCAAGTCAATATTTAAAAAAGCTCATGTAATAATCTCTAATATAATTTTTTTTGAATAACTCTTAACAGTTATCATTCATTCTGTAAGTTTTAAAGTCCATAATTGCCAAAAGTGGCCACTTTGAGCTAAAAAATATTAGAGACATTTTAAGAAATTATTACATGAGCTATATTTAAATATTGACTTGGTTTACGAGTAATAAAAATAAATGTAGTGGCGGCGCTAGTTTCACTACCTACAGCGCCTTAATGTAGTGATTGACAAAACAAAAACTCGCAATTCCTTATAAAAGAAATAAATACACTTCTATGAGTACCTAATCATTATGTTCAATGGTTTCCAGTCTAGAGATCAAAATTATGTAAAAAATATTTTCACTGTGTCATAAAATATATACCTGTGTTAGGCGTTTTGATTGACAGTTTAAATATCTTATTTGATAGAAACAACAGTGTCATTGGGTGCATTCCAGCAGACTAATTGCCAAGTCATCGATTGCGAATTATCTGCTGAACGCACCCTAAATTACATGAATTTCAGACGCGCTGCAGCGACTTGCTAGCAATCGGACGTCATTTTTCCATCTCATTTGATTCTCGATTGACCGATGACTTAGCGATTAGTCAGCTGGAATGCAGTCATTATGTATGGTGCCACCTATGACGACCGGCTTCAGCGTTGAAGCTTGAGGCCGATCTTGTGGTAGGCGTTGCTGAGCAGGCCGCGGATGTTCCAGATGTGCTCGAACCGCTCCGGCTGCGTGTTGAAGTTGCTGTCCGTCGCCTTCACCCAGATCTCCATCTGCAAGAAATAGCTTATAAGCAAGAGCGTCGCCAGCCCACGGCCCGGGGGGGAGCAAATTAATATTAAGGAGGATGAGGAACCAAAAATATGAATTGTCGGTACAGTCAAAATCACCTACTGAATGAATTTATTCAAGTTTTAAGATGGGGGATTTATCGCACATTGGGCTACCTAG
Source organism: Agriphila straminella (assembly GCA_950108535.1). Taxonomy (NCBI): domain Eukaryota; kingdom Metazoa; phylum Arthropoda; class Insecta; order Lepidoptera; family Crambidae; genus Agriphila; species Agriphila straminella. Next base: position 1,288,903 of record OX467306.1, on the reverse strand, counting down.
TCGCGACCACTAAGCGCGACCACAAGTTGCGGACGGGTTTTTTCATACATTTTGTATGGCATCTTCCCGGCGGTTACTAAGCCACTAGCGGCTGCGATCGGTGGTTGCGTCTAGTGATTTGACTGAGCCACTCACTAGTGGTCGCATTTAGTCGCCGTGACTGGTTCTCTTTAATGCTATTGCTCCACCGGCGTCTTAACGCTTAGCCTAACAGGTTAATCTAGGCGTTACGCTGATGTGGCCCACGCGTAGTGCCGCGGCGCGGCGATCCTTCAACTCCGCTTTGCCCCAAGTTCGGCCACACCCCGGACACTCCATACAACCGCGCCGTTACAAACAGATGACGTTTTTGTACACGCGCAACTGTGTGTGTAAGTCTAGGGCTACCGTGCAGTTTGTACTGTATGAGCGTCGTTGAATTCATAATTCGTTACAACGCATTGCTTTGAATATCAAAATACTAAACAGTTGACAAACACGACTAAAAAGTTACGACACATTGCTTTGAATATCAAAATACTTAAACAGTTGACAAACACGACTAAAAAGTTACGACGCATTGCTTTGAATATCAAAAAACTTAAACAGTTGACAAACACGGCTAAAAAGTTACGACGCATTGCTTTGAATATCAAAAAACTTAAACAGTTGACAAACACGGCTAAAAAGTTACGACGCATTGCTTTGAATATAAAAAAACTTAAACAGTTGACAAACACGGCTAAAAAGTTACGACGCATTGCTTTGAATATCAAAAAACTTAAACAGTTGACAAACACGGCTAAAAAGTTACGACGCATTGCTTTGAATATAAAAAAACTTAAACAGTTGAAAAACACGGCTAAAAAGTTACGACGCATTGCTTTAAATATCAAAAAACTTAAACAGTTGACAAACACGGCTAAAAAGTTACGACGCATTGCTTTGAATATCAAAAAACTTAAACGGTTGACAAACACGGCTAAAAAGTTACGACGCATTGCTTTGAATATCAAAAACTTAAACGGTTGACAAACACGGCTAAAAAGTTACGACGCATTGCTTTGAATATCAAAAAACTTAAACGGTTGACAAACACGGCTAAAAAGTTACGACGCATTGCTTTGAATATCAAAAAACTTAAACAGTTGACAAACACGGCTAAAAAGTTACGACGCATTGCTTTGAATATAAAAAAACTTAAACAGTTGACAAACACGGCTAAAAAGTTACGACGCATTGCTTTAAATATCAAAAAACTTAAACAGTTGACAAACACGGCTAAAAAGTTACGACGCATTGCTTTGAATATCAAAAAACTTAAACGGTTGACAAACACGGCTAAAAAGTTACGACGCATTGCTTTGAATATCAAAAAACTTAAACGGTTGACAAACACGGCTAAAAAGTTACGATACATTGCTTTGAATATCAAAAAACTTAAACGGTTGACAAACACGGCTAAAAAGTTACGACGCATTGCTTTGAATATCAAAAAACTTAAACGGTTGACAAACACGGCTAAAAAGTTACGACGCATTGCTTTGAATATCAAAAAACTTAAACAGTTGACAAACACGGCTAAAAAGTTACGACGTATTGCTTTGAATATCAAAATAAGTTGACGTTGACAGCACAACTTAATGAGTACACGATTCGGCACGAACGAATGGGGTGGGGTGAGGTAATTGAATCTGGGGCGGGGCGGATTGTCCTTTCTGTACGGTAGTACTTATATATATTCTGTCGTTTGACCCCCGTCTGTATGTACTGACCTCTTTGCCCTTGGGCGCGGGTAGCGTAGCTCTCCAGAGGGCCCACGCGTAGTGCCGCGGCGGAGGAGTGGGATCCTTGTGTAGCTCCGCTTCCACCCAAGTTAGTCCGCGATCTCCGCTCACGTCCACGCGCACGATGGCCGCGCCGCCGCCCGAGTACGCGTACCCTGTGTATAAACACACGTTTTCAGTTTTTGAACACGAAAACATTTACACATTATTTTAGAGTTCTGTTTTCTTATTAATAAAAAGTAACTAGTAAATTAGTCACTCAAAAATACTGTTGATCGGTCTCAGGCACGTATCCAGAGGGGGAAATAGTTTGGATTTATCCCCCCCGAAATCCAGAGCACACCGAACAGGACTAATTCAAAAGTCACTCTCCGATTTGCGGGATGCAGTTGTCGTCCCCCCCTGTTGATTAAAAATCTGGATACGTGCCTGATCGGTCTGTAATTAAGGTTCAACATTAGCAGGCGACTCGCTATTGTAGGCACATGACGTGGTTTCCTAAGATTATAATTTATGTACACGATAAAGTTGTATTCGCCAAATACTACAAATGCATTTAATGAGATAATTTTGCTTTGATATCATAGTTCATAGTGAAAAATTGCCGTTGGTTGTCGAAACACGCTAAAATATATTGTGTTAAAGCTATAATCTTGGGAAACCACTTTAAGTGCTACAATACAAGTCACATGCTAAAGTTTACCCTTAAATAATGATTACGTAACATTTAATATTGAACCTTGTGCAGCCGTCTAGAGAACGGTACGTTAGTGACGTCAACATGCATGACGTCATCGTGTACATACCTCGTGCGTGCACTTGGCCATTGACAACCTGCACAGTGGCGCCATCCAGCGGGTCGCAGACAGCGGAGGTGACTGGTAGAGAATACAGCGGCGGCGCGCGCGCGAAGTCCGCCGTCTGCCACGTGGCGCTCGCGTTGAACGACCGGTAGTCCTTCCGGTGCCAGTGAGATGGGCTCTCGTCTTCAGATATCGTTATTGACTCTACAGAAGAAACAATCATAAAAAATACATCATTTGTAAAAATTTCAACTGTCTAGCTATCACGGTTCAGGAGATACAGCCTGGTGACAGACACAGAGGGATAGTAAAGTCTTAGTTTGATGTTATCAATATGTATGGCACTTCTTACTCAAAACATAAATAGGCAAGTAAACCTTGTTTTGATTTCTCTTTTTTTTATTGCAATCATTTTTCTTTCTATAGTCAGTAGTTTTTGTAAGTAAAGGCCTATGAAAAGCTTTTGGATATTAGTTTTCAATTCAGTGCCTTAGGATGGGTAGCCTAAGTATGTCATGCTCTCTTTAATCATTTCTGCGGTGGTGTCGTGTGGGGCGGGTCGTTACGTTCCCTCAAATATGGTTGAGCGAAGCGATGGCTGGTCCACGCGTCATGCTCGTGAACGGGTGCTGCCAGTGGGAATGGGTCTGCTTCTGAGTACCTATCTTAACGCATATTGAATTGTAAGAATTGCGTTTTTTTTATTGTTAATTTTTATGTCTTGTATCAAGTATTTTTTGGTAAATTTTGCCTACTTAGGTGCACTTTCGAGTAGCAGACATAGTGATTACTGATTTCTCAACTAGTTGAAAGTTATTTACTCTCACATTTACCTATCCGATATGTAGTAGGTATTTAATTTCAACCTACCTACCCATTGTGTACAAACTTTTGTTAATTATTGTGATGGAAAATGACCTCACTTTAAATGTGGAGCTCATTTTTCAATGTTGACGACTCTGTATGAAATATACAGGGAGAAAAAAGCAGCCCTTGACGAGTTTCTTGCCGGTTCTTCTCGTTACAAGGTCTCCCGCTCAGGGTTTGCGAACCGATGGCGTAGCTTCTTTGACATTCACAAGTGCTTGTAACAGCCTAGACTGAATAAATGATTTTTTTGATTTTGATTTAGTAAAATGGTCCCGTTTTTAACCATTGAGTACGGAACCCTAAAAATATGTGAAGAGAAACAATCTATAACCTTCTGCTCTAATTTGTCTATCTGTGCAATACGGTGGTGTCGTGTGAGGCGAGGCTATACGTTTTCTCAAATATGGTCGAGCGAAGCGATGGCTGGCTCATGCGTCATGCTCGTGAACGGGTGCTGCCATTATTACAAGGTCTCCCACTTAGGATTTGCGAACCGATGGCGTAGCTTCTTTAACATTCACAAGTGCTTGTTACAGCCGTGACTGAATAAATGATATTGAATTTTATCAATAAAAGCCTAACCAATATCTACACCAATTTGCAGAAGTAAGTAGTTTCTTGTACATAAGTACTAGAACGGATGTAAACCTGACAAAAACAATGAAAAAGCGAGCGTGTTGACAATCGACAAGTTGATCGGTGAATCTGAGTGAACTTAAGCCCCCCGCTCATATGCAAACGCGATACGTATTGGTCGTCAAGAGTCACGTGATAATACTGCCATCCCCACAAGGCTTATGACGACTACAAATATTTATTATTATCAAATTAATCATAATTCACAATATTTTGTTATAAAATGATAAAATATTTGCATTTTATCACTTTGCGTGTGGTAGTCATGACTACGACAAGTACAATGCTACTAAATTGACAAATGATGATGATACGCGGCAACTTCACTCGAGAATGCATGGTGCGCACAGATTAAATTACATCATATTGTACCTCAAGCGTTCCGAAGTTGGACACATCTGTTGGACAACGTCGAACTAATCGCATAGTATAGATGAAAAAAAATTACATGTAGCAGAGATAAAAACGCTGAAGTGGATAATAATATGTAGTGTGACGCGAATGGATAAAATTAGGAATGATTATGTGAGAGGAGGTTTGAAAGTAGCACCAGTTATAGAAAAGTTGAAAGGGAATCGTCTGGCTCGGTATAGGCATGTTAGAAGCGATGAAAGTCATGTTACCAGAAAAGTAACGGATATGGATGCCGATGGCTGGAAAGCAAGAGGAAGACCGCAGAAAAGTGTAATATATGTGTTATTGAGGGTATATGTTAATCTTTTGTATGGCTAGTTTAATGTGTGTGTGCTTATTGATCCCGAGTCCCATTATCACTCAAAAAGATGGATGCATTGTGTGCGGAATGATATGAATGTGAACTGAAGGGAGTGGATGAGATGACGACAGGAAGAAATGGAAGAGACGGATGCAAATAAATTGGGATAAAGATAAAGGGATGACAATGATGTATATAACATAAATAGTGATATAGACAATGTGTTTTTCCGTCATTGGTCGAAATTACACACTGTGGGAAACGGCTGCTTGAGGTAGGGCATTTATTTTAATAACGAATAGCGATAGAATGATAGGTAATTTTAATTTTATATGTATTTTTGCTTTTACTTTGTATTTGTATTATGTTATATGGGTATATTGCCTGAAATAAAGCTATTATTATTATAAAGGTACCGACTACCGAGCCACTAGTATACGTACCGAGCCACTTGACGCTGCGCACGGCGGGTGCGCCGGGCACCACGGCCCGCAGCGGGCGCCCGTGGTCGGGGGGCAGCGGCGCGCCGTTCATGCGCCAAGCGAGCAGTATACAGCTGCCGGGCTCCGCCGCCATGCTCAGCGGGATAGACGTGCTGAACTTCTCGCCGGTCGCGTCTATGTCCGCACCCGTTAGCTGAGGGGAGAGGACGCGTGAGAATGTTGGAATTAAAAATGAATGAATGAAAGAATGCCTTTTGCATGCTGGAATATTCAGCGATACATGTTGAACTTTTTATTTTATAACATCGACGTTGTATTGTATGTACCTACAGTTAGCGCCCAAATGATCTGAGCGTTCAAACCTACCAAAATAGCTAATCATTTGTCAGAAATCAATCTTATCTCATGACATTAAGATACACTTCCATTTGTTGTGTAAACAAACAAAAGTGCACAGTATTAACAAATAAAGTTATTTTATTTCGTGGAAAACATACAGCTACTATGTTTATATAACAAATAGTACTATGGTTAGTCATTAGTCAACAATCAAGTTTTCACATGTAGGATAACAGATGAATAAACAATTATTACGAGTAAGAACATGCGTTATTTGCACTAATACGATCATGCTATGGCGCCGCAGTGTACGAGCACGTCGCGCAAGTAGACTATAGACACACCCCAGACACTCCATACAACCGCGCCATTATAAACAGATGACGTCAGATAACGTTTTTGTACACGCGCAACTGTGTGTGTAAGTCTAGGGTTACCGTGCAGTTTGTACTGTATGAGCGGGCGTTCAATTCATAATTCGATCTTTTAGGTAAATAAGTTACGACACATTGCTTTGAATATCAAAATAAGTTGACAGTTGACAAACACGACTAAAAAGTTACGACGCATTCCTCTCAATATCAAAATAAGTTGACAAACACGACAAAAAGTTACGACGCATTGCTCTGAATATCAAAATAAGTTGACAGTTGACAAACACGACTAAAAAGTTACGACGCATTATTTTGAATATCAAAATATACACTTTACGCTAATAAGTTGACGATGACAAATATGACTAAACGAGCACACGGTTCGGGACACGAACTCACGCGGTGGGGTGAGGTAATTGATTCCGGGTGGAGCGGAGAGTGTCTTTTCTGTACGGTAATACTTATATCTATTCTGTGCTACAGACTCTACAAGCGCGATGTTTATGACTCACAATGACGTGCTTCCCGTCCGTGTGCTCCAAGTCGACGCCGCAGTGTAGGAGCACGTCGCGCAAGTAGACGCCCTCCCACACGGCGTTGCTGATCGCGCCGCCCGCCCAGCTGATGCCTTTCACTTCCTTCACCTGCTAAACAACATATTATACCAATAGGAATTACACAACTTGTTACAAAATAAATTAACTTTAACCCTTAATGTCGAATATGGTAGAAAGGGACCATAAAACTGAAAAAAAAACAGCTGTTTCATACAAAAATTAATAACGAAAATATCAAAATGTGTGAAACAGCAGATTTTTTTCGCGATTCAAGAGTTGGTCCCATAGTAGTAGTCCCGTAGTAAATAACGATAGATAGCGATTAAAGAGAAATGCTTCTACACGATTGTGAATATTGATGATACAAACAAGTGCGTGTCGGGCCACGCGCCGCCGGGTTCCGTAGTTACCTTATACCATACCATATTTAATACCACTATAATTTTTCGTCTGTAAGTATAACTTTGTTTTTCACAGTGTTGGTATGAATGACAAAGTTATATTTGCGGTTTTGGACAATGTGATATATCTCGAAAACAAATTACTATATCTCGTTAAAAGTTTTTATTAAGATCTATAGCATATATTTTTTTTAGATTTTTCAATTTCTTATTTCAAAAGTTAGAGGGGGGACACACAACACACATTTTACCACTTTGGCAGTGTTTATCTTTTAAACGGTTGACTTTGAGAAAAAAATGTCTTAGGAACCTCAACGTCATTTTTAAAGACCTATCTATAGCCACCGCACGTATTGGTATGAAGATTTTTTTTTCAGTTTCAGTTCCATGTATAGGGTGTCACGTTTTATTTACTGATAGGTATAAATAATAACGACAAATAAGAATTTACCAGATTTAATTAAATTAAGACACTAAGCGGTATGAGTGAGACTAATAAAAAAATGGGGGTGGGTAGGTATGAGGCCGGCGCATTAGCGAGTGCAATATAACCGCACTTCCCTGGCTTCCACAACCCGGGCTGCAACCCGTAGATTTTCGTCCGGTCTTCCGGAAGTGTAGGTAGGTGCCGGCAGCAGCGGATGGGTTAAATAACCCTGACGTAGTTCCCAGTACGTTCCCAAAACGTACGACTTATGAACAACGTCGCGTTTCAAAAATCAAAATATAATTAAAAATAGAATCGTCAACAGGAGCGACTAATGATTTCGCTAAGATGATATGGCAGATTTTTTTCGTGACCGGCACTCGTGTGCTCGATACGAAGGTTGGATCGTGCCTCTGCCTGCCTAGCATGACCGATTTATATCGCGTGATATAGCGTTTTATCACGTTTAACTGTCAAATTGGCAAAGATTTTAGGCACTGTTCTACTTTGGTACTTCTGTTTAATTTCTTCGTCCGTTCTATCTTGGAGTATGCATCCACAGTATGGAGCCCGCAATTTAATGTACACAAAAATTCAATTGAAAGAATTAATAGTAAATTTTATAAACATCTAAACTACAGAGCACGCTGCTCTAACGTACCTGTTCCTAATATCCCTTCATTGGTAGATCGCCGTACAGAGAGAGATCAAGTGTTTCTTTACAAAATTTTAAGAAATATTCTCCCTATCTTCTGGAAAATATAGGTCTGAGATGTCCTCGGTCAAGCTCGCGTCTTAAAAGTGTGTTTTGTTTGCCCACTACTAGAACTAAGTATGCTGGAAATACTTTTTTACACAGGTCATGTAATGTCCATACCAAAAATTTTACGTCAGTGGACATATTTAATTGTACTCCTCCTCAGTGGAAAAAAAACCATCCATGAGCTGATTAGCAGCGATAATAATAATAGTGGTGGGTAGGTAGTTTATAAATATTGATATCATTTTAAATAATTTAACATTAACTTTTTTTTTTATATTAACTCAGTTTTTTGTTTTATCAATTTTTAGCTCAATTGTTTTAATTTTCTCCTTTTGCGCCCGTTATTGGATAAATTTAGGTACTTTGTGTGTGTTATGTAACAGTGGAAACTTTGCTGATATATGCGTTAAAATGTAAGTTAAGTTTATATAAGTCTTTTAAAACATTGTATGTTTCCCTAATAATAATAAAATAAAATAAAATAAAAAAAAACAAAGGAGTTTGACAGTTGAGTGTCGATAAAATGCTATATCACGCGATATAAATCGGTCATGCTAGGCAGGCTGGAGCGCAGCCGCTCGGCTCGCGTCCCCGCGCGCGGTCGGTGGCACCCTCCCTGCGCGCGCGCCGCCCGCTGGCGTCTTCAGCGCATGAACCGGTTCGATACATGATTTATTAGTAGTCTAGATTAGAGATTAAAGAGAGAGAAGATTAGTGTAAAGAAAATAACGAACGTTACAAGGGGGGGGCTCCCCTTAATCTTTATTTTTGTGCTAAAATCGTTAAGCGATAAACAGAATACATCTTCCTACTAAGTTTCAAAGTTTCAACTATGTAGTCCTAAAGGATCATTCACACAGCTGCGGCGCGTCAGCGGCGCGTCCGGCAACGTCAAAAATGTGTGTGAACAAGCAGTCCACGGCAGCGGCGGCGGCGCGGCACCGGCAAAACAAACAGGGTTGCTATTTTTTTGTTTTAATAAATTATTAGTTGCTATAATCGGTAGAAAAAAAGTACATTGTGGTATGGAAATAAAGTATTATTTATTTATTTCAATTTTAAAAACAGTTTTATTTTTTAATTTTGTTAATATTTTGGTAATTTTTTGAGACTTAATTTCACCTGTTCCACTAAGTTCTAGCAAGGGAACAATTTTTCGAATTTTAATAAAAATACAATAATGTGTGTGGATTTCGGGTAAACAATGAATGTCGGAAAAACAATGTGAAGGTCAACAATTTATTTTTGAGATATTGCTGTTTTAACTTTGTCAGCTGTCATCTGTCAATCTTAAATCAGCAATATATCTCGAAAAATACTCATCTTAAACTGGTGGTGAAAATTAAGAGTATTACCAAAATAAAAATAAATGTTTTTCAAAGTTGAAGTAAATAAATAATACTTTATTTCCATACCACAATGTACTTTTTTTCTACCGATTATAGCAACTAATAATTTATTAAAACAAAAAAATAGCAACCCTGTTTGTTTTGCCGGTGACGCGCCGTGCCGGTGCCGCGCCGCAGCCGCGCCGCCGCCGGTGCCGCGCCGCAGCCGCGCCGCCGCCGGTGCCGCGCCGCCGCCGCTGCCGCGCCGCCGCCCACTTCCCCGGCAAGGCAAACAGGGTTGCCACTTATTTGTTTTAATAAACTATTGGTTGTATTATAATAGGTAGAAAAAAAGTACATTGTGGTATGGAAATAAAGTATTATTTATTTATTTCAATTTTAAAAACAGTTTTATTTTTTATTACGGCGCGTCACCGGCGAGTCACCGGCAAAACAAACAGGGTTGCTGTTTTTTTGTTTTAATAAATTATTGGTTGCTATAATCGGTAGAGAAAAAGTATATTGTGATTTGTGGTATGGAAATAAAGTATTATTTATTTATTTTAACTTTGAAAATCATTTTTTTATTACTTTTATTAATATTTCGGTAACTTTATGAGACTTAATTCACCTGTGCCACTAAGTTCTAGTAAGGGTACAATTTTTCGAGTTTTAATAAAAATACAATAATGTGTGTGGATTTCGGGTAAACAAATGAATGTCGGAAAAACAATGTGAAGGTCAACAATTTCTTTTTGAGATATTGCTGTTTTAACTTTGACAGCTATCATCTGTCAATCTTAAATCAGCAATATATCTCGAAAAATACTCCTCTTAAACTGGTGGTGTAAATTAAGAGTATTACCAAAATAAAAATAAATGTTTTTCAAAGTTGAAATAAATAAATAATACTTTATTTCCATACCACAATGTACTTTTTTTCTACCGATTATAGCAACTAATAATTTATTAAAACCAAAAAATAGCAACCCTGTTTGTTTTGCCGGTGACGCGCCGTGCCGGTGCCGCGCCGCAGCCGCGCCGCCGCCGGTGCCGCGCCGCCGCCGCTGCCGCGCCGCCGCCCACTTCCCCGGCAAGGCAAACAGGGTTGCCACTTATTTGTTTTAATAAACTATTGGTTGTATTATAATAGGTAGAAAAAAAGTACATTGTGGTATGGAAATAAAGTATTATTTATTTATTTCAATTTTAAAAACAGTTTTATTTTTTAATTTTGTTAATATTTTGGTAATTTTTTGAGACTTAATTTCACCTGTTCCACTAAGTTCTAGCAAGGGAACAATTTTTCGAATTTTAATAAAAATACAATAATGTGTGTGGATTTCGGGTAAACAATGAATGTCGGAAAAACAATGTGAAGGTCAACAATTTATTTTTGAGATATTGCTGTTTTAACTTTGTCAGCTGTCATCTGTCAATCTTAAATCAGCAATATATCTCGAAAAATACTCATCTTAAACTGGTGGTGAAAATTAAGAGTTACCAAAATAAAAATAAATGTTTTTCAAAGTTGAAGTAAATAAATAATACTTTATTTCCATACCACAATGTACTTTTTTTCTACCGATTATAGCAACTAATAATTTATTAAAACAAAAAAATAGCAACCCTGTTTGTTTTGCCGGTGACGCGCCGTGCCGGTGCCGCGCCGCAGCCGCGCCGCCGCCGGTGCCGCGCCGCCGCCGCTGCCGCGCCGTCGCCGCTGCCGCGCCGCCGCCCACTTCCCCGGCAAGGCAAACAGGGTTGCCACTTATTTGTTTTAATAAACTATTGGTTGTATTATAATAGGTAGAAAAAAAGTACATTGTGGTATGGAAATAAAGTATTATTTATTTATTTCAATTTTAAAAACAGTTTTATTTTTTAATTTTGTTAATATTTTGGTAACTTTATGAGACTTAATTCACCTGTTCCACTAAGTTCTAGTAAAGGTAATTTTTTTCAAATTTTAATAAAAATACAACAATGTGAGTGGATTTAGAGTAAACAAATGAATGTCGTAAAAACAAGTGATGGTAGGAAAACATAGTCTAGTGATCTGTAATTAAATTATGACGTCATCCGCAACGTACGCAAACCTCAACAATTTCTTTTTGAGATATTGCTGTTTTAACTTTGACAGCTATCATCTGTCAATCTTAAATCAGCAATTTATCTCGAAAAATACTCCTCTTAAACTGGTGGTGTAAATTAAGAGTATTACCAAAATAAAAATAAATGTTTTTCAAAGTTGAAATAAATAAATAATACTTTATTTCCGTACCACAATGTACTTTTTTTCTACCGATTATAGCAACTAATAATTTATTAAAACAAAAAAATAGCAACCCTGTTTGTTTTGCCGGTGACGCGCCGTGCCGGTGCCGCGCCGCCGCCGCAGCCGCGCCGCCGCCGGTGCCGCGCCGCCGCCGCTGCCGCGCCGCTGCCGCGCCGCTGCCGCGCCGCCGCCCACTTCCCCGGCAAGGCAAACAGGGTTGCCACTTATTTGTTTTAATAAACTATTGGTTGTATTATAATAGGTAGAAAAAAAGTACATTGTGGTATGGAAATAAAGTATTATTTATTTATTTCAATTTTAAAAACAGTTTTATTTTTTAATTTTGTTAATATTTTGGTAACTTTATGAGACTTAATTCACCTGTTCCACTAAGTTCTAGTAAAGGTAATTTTTTTCAAATTTTAAAAAAAATACAACAATGTGAGTGGATTTAGAGTAAACAAATGAATGTCGTAAAAACAAGTGATGGTAGGAAAACATAGTCTAGTGATCTGTAATTAAATTATGACGTCATCCGCAACGTACGCAAACCTCAACAGTTTCTTTTTGAGATATTGCTGTTTTAAGTTTGACAGCTGTCATCTGTTAATCTTAAAACAGGAATATCTCGAAAAATACTCATCCTAGACTGGTGGTGTAAATTAAGTCCAATAAATTTACCAAGATATTACCAAAAGTTGTAAAAATAAATGTTTTTCAAAGTTGAAATAAATAAATAATACTTTATTTCCATACCACAGTGTACTTTTCTATAACGATTAAAGCAACCAATAATTTAGTTAAACAAAAAAGTAGCAACCCTGTTCTCCTTGCCGGTGACTCGCCGGCGACGCGCCGCACCGGTGACGTGCCGAACGGCGCGTCAGCGGCGCGGCAGCGGCGCGGCGCCGGCATGCCGTAGCAATATGCGTTTGACTTGCCGGTGACTGGACGTTGACGTGACTGATGTGTGTGAACAGTGTAGTACAACTTGTATGTAACTATATTTTTGCCGTTGACGCGCCGCTGACGCGCCGCAGCTGTGTGAATGATCCTTAATACTTTCTGAATAAAGCGGCTGTGATGTGACATACGGACGGACAGACAGACAGACATGACGAATCTATACGGGTTCCGTTTTGCCATTTTGGCTACGGAACCCTAAAATATGTAGTAGCAAATATGAACATAACCAAACCTTGTCCATCTCGCTGCGCCTGTTGCCGGCGCACATGAGCGCGGCGCGCACGCTGCGGCGCGGCAACTTGTCCAGCTCGGCGAGCGAGAACGAGCGCGAACGCTCGCGAGCGCCCGCGCGAACAACCACGCGGACCTGGTGCGTCTTAGCGTCCAACTCTGGAACAGGCATGTGTTGTCGCACGTAAAATAATTCGCTGAAAATAAAAACATTGTTACATGATTACTTACAGCATTCTTGTATTCGTAATCATACATTATTTTTAGCCATTGTATGTAAATTATGGCTAACTACTTATGTATTTGTGTATTCTGTACTTAGTTCAATTGTTTTTTTTTCTGTACTAGCACATAATGTTGAAAAAAAAAAGAAATTCAACTCATATTAAGGAGAAATTACGTTACATTTACATTATCAGCATTTACTTTTGCAAGGGTCGGTCGTGGGATGAGTGACTGAAATTTATCACCTATCACGAGTTCCTGCGTGCTTCGGAAGGCACGTTAAGCCTTCGGTACCGACTGCGTCTGCAGTCGTTAACATCCACGGATCCGCATTGGGCCTGCGTGGTGTGTTATGGCGAATCCTCCTTATCCACCCATAAGGAAGGTCTGTGCCCCAGCAGCGAGGACATCAAAAATGGCTGATGTCGATACTGACTAGGGCGTGTCGGGGACATATCGAGCGCCCGCACATCGAGCCACTGGTTGCGGCCACTAAACGCGTCCACAAGCTGCGGGCGAGTATTAGTGGATGTATAGTATCGGCGCAGTGTGATAGTGTTGGAGCCACAAGTTGCAGGAGTCGCCCGCGACTTGTGGCCGCGTTTTGTCGCGCACTTTCGGCCACAGTAGCCGGCTCAACTGTCAACTTATTTTTATATTCAAAGCAATACCTAACGTCGTAACTTTTTAGTCGTGTTTGTCAACTTATTTTGATATTCAAAGCAATGCGTCGTAACTTTATTTACCAAAAAGTTGGAAGTATGAATTGAACAGTTGCGCGTGTACAAAAACGTCATCTGGGCCCTATTTAATAAACCTGACAATTTGTAACCTGTCATGACAATTTTATATTCAATGCCCAATGCGTCAACCAATTTGAAAATAGCACAAACTACTCAAAGCAACAGCGCAATGTAAACCAAATTTTAGAATACATTGCTGCGTTATTCATTTTAGCTGTTTTAATTAAATTAATGGAGTGTTGAGTCTTGATAATGTTATTTTACATTGAAATAAAGTAATATTAACTAAAAAAACGATAAAAAAATCGAAAATTTTCCTGAGGAAATTTCCGGTGAAATATGGTTCAGAATAAGGAGTTGAATGTACCCTGTCAGTCTGCGGAGGGCTGTCCCTTACACCCTGTATAGACGATCCAAAAGTACTTAATAATTAAGTTTATTTGAATAAAGCTTATTTCACTTTCACTTTCTAGTGGCTTGCCTGAGCCACTAGTGGTCGCGACTAGTGGCTCAATGTGCGGAGGGTCTTGTCTGATTGTGATACTGACTTGGGCGTGTCGAAGTGTGCGACCTGCAGGTCGGGCGGGATCTCCGCGTTGAAGGGGCGAGCGGTGCGCACGAGCAGGCGCGCGTGCCGCCGCGGCTCGCGCGCCCACATCTCCTCGTCAGAGTGCTCTACTATGTCCTCCTCGTGCAGGTTGCCTGCGCACACGTAAAGTCAAATTAATCTGCTAGGTGATTGCGTAAAGTCAATCGTATTCATTTGACAGTTCATATTGTATCATAATATATGTCATCCCATACAAATTGCAGCCGATGGAATACGATATGAACTGTCAAATGAATACGATTTCCTTACGCGGCAGCGCGGCGGCGGTGAGAGGCGCGGCAAGAGAACGAAACAATAATGTACAGCCCGGTTTACACATCCATAAGTACGTAAGAAAGTACCTAAGTAAAAACCACGTGTGGACACCGTCCGGCAAGTAAGTAGCGACTTGCCACTGACTGACTTGACTGGCCACAGCTCCGAACCGCGGTGAGCGGCGCGCGCGGCGGCAGAGATGGACGCGTATTGCACCAAGCGACCGAAACAGTTGTTTATACCGCGCGTGAATATGGAAACGGAGCAGTTTATTTATCGTTGAAATTTTGAGTTGTTGAGTATTATAATCGAATGTTTCTGTACTTGCACGTGTACCTTCCTACTCATTATAAAGGGAAATTTGCCAAATTCTCTTATTGACTGCATGTACTCCTAATCTTAATTCCATGAAGGCACAGGCAAGTCAGTAGGTACTGCCACTTTCGATAGTGCTATATTTAAACCAGCCAGCCAGGTTGGATTGGACCGTTAACTTCCGAAAACGCTGCTGCCAGTTCAAGGTTTGACCCAACACTTGGGGGTATGACCTACCTTTCGTCCAAGAACCTACCTAAAGCTCTTAATATGACCTCTCTATTATGGTCTTTGTAATACCTACTACTTAAGACGGCACTGTGCTTGTGAATCGCGGTTTCGTCTTACACAGTTCTTTAGGAAGGCTGCCAATATCTTATTTAGGTTTGCACAGACAATTTCTTTTTTAGGTTTGCACGGACGGCTTTATGCTTTACGGAACTAAATGTGTGATGTCCGACACATACTGGCCGGTATACATGAGTAACATTTGAGTAGAGCTCAACCACAGAATAACTAATATTACCTAAAAGTACAGAAGCAGCACTCGGCAAAGTCATTCAAATAAATAGCGGCTTTTGCTCCGACACAATAAAGTGCAATTCAGGTCGCGCAGTTCACCTAGTAGTTGCCTCTCTTTCTATCGCGTGCTCTTACCTTTTCTGACGACGCAACGTTAGGGTTGTCTTCCTTTAAATGAACTGCGTAGCATATATCGTAATGTGAAAAACGACAATTGTTTATTGGTTTTTTGATTTTGACATTCGTACACGGCACAGTAGGTAATGTCGATTCGACATTGTTACTATTATAAAGAGGCAATATCTACTTGTGCAGTAAGATGCCGCGCTCGTACGGCGGCGGGCGTGTGGCGGCCCTCTGCTCACTTGTCCCGGCGGAACGGCTAGCGGTAGGTGCTTATCGCGCGACCTTGAGCGAGTGAAGGAGGCCTGGCTCAACATGCAACTTCTTAATTCAGAAACCAATTAATAAAGTATTAACATACCTATCCTGTATGACTCCAGTAGCTTATAGATCTCATCGGTCTTGTGCATACCATAGACATTCCAAAAGGGTTCAATACTAAGTCCAGCCGCGTTCAGGATTTGTTCGCCTCCAGGGTGCGAAGATAAGAACTTAGTGATGTCATAAACGCCATGTTTGTATGTTACCCAGAAACTTGACCTATTGACAAATTGTTTTTGAGTCAGTAAAAGAACATGTCAACAGCTGACTTACTACTAATTTTAAACTTAATTTAAACTAAATGATGTTGATGTAACATTGGTTGGGCATAGTTTGATTAGGTATGTGAATAATATCCATACACTTTTCGATGAATCAATTTAGCACTGAATTTCAAATTAAAATGTAGAAAGATTTTTTCCCGTGGCAAATGAGGAAGACCACACAAAAAATGGGTTGAATGGGGAAGATGAGTGTAATTTTTTTATAATATAGAAAAATCAAACGTAAAATCTAAAAAATATTGGTGAAAGAATTTTTTAGATATCTCAAAAACTGAATTTTTTATTAATTTTCAAAGTTGAATGTTTTTAAAATCAGCGCGGTCTTGACCGTTTAAGGCGTGACGTCACATCGCCGGTTACGTCCGCCGAGATGTTATAAAACAAAGTCTTTCCGCCGCATCTGTCTATCTGTTCGCGATAAACTCAAAAACTACTAAACGGATTTTCATGCGGTTTTTACCAAATGATAGAATGATCCTTGAGGAAGGTTTAAGTGTATAATAAGTTAAGGTTTTATCTAAATTGGTAGAAATATGACGATAATAGTTAAAGATTTTGCCAAAAATTAAGCCGACTGGGAGCTTGCTGAAAAATTTTGAGCTATAACAAAATAATGTATGATGGAATTGTTTCTCTTTTATAGATCTACAAAAAAGTCCGCGATGGCATATATCTATCTTTTAAGAATAGCTCACTATACCCATTATAATCTTCTAAAAAATCGGTCACATACAATGCGGTAATTTGGAAAGCTATTTAGAAGGATACAGTATTAATCTTTATCAACTTAAATACGTCTGTTACCTGAAGCATTTCATGCACATTATTTTACACCATACTATTTAAATGAATATCTTAGGAGTTGTCGCAAAAAATAACGCGAGCGAAAATAAATTCATGCGCGTCTTCTGGAGCAAAGGTAACGACTGTACGATATTTGTTTTATTTTAGGGTGTGCAAAAAAAGAAAGAAGCGAAGCGAGGGCGGGTCGCTAGTACACTTAAAATACTTGTTTAAAACAGTGTATTTTTTTAAGACAATATGAGACTATGATGGAGCCAGAAGGTGGCCATGGGAACTCTGTAATAAAATGAAGAAACCCTATCGAGTTTATGCTCGTTTGATTCGTCTTGACATGGACTCTGGTACTAGATGATATCCAAGTTCTGATGATGGAGCCAGAAGGTGGCTATGGCAAATCTGTAATAAAATGACGAAACACCGTCGAATTTAGGCTCGTTTGGTTTGGCTTGACAAGAACTCTGGTCCTAAAAGATATCTAGGGTGATGATGGAGCCAGAAACTAGCCATAGTATCTCTATTATAAAACGACCCAAACCAGTGAGTTTGGGCTCGTATAATTTGTCTTGACAAGGACTCTGGTTCTAGATGATATCCAAGGTTTATGATGGAGCCAGAAGGTGGCCGTGGGAACTTTGTAATAAAACCCTGACAAAACGACGAAACACCATTGAGTTTGGATTCGTATGATTGGTCTTGACAAAAACTTTAGACAAAATCCAAGGATGATGGAGCCAGAAAGAGCCCATGGGAACTCTGTTATAAAATGACGCAATACCCTAGAATTTAGGCTGGTTTGTTTGAAACGATCCCAAATTCAATGGTGTTGTGTCGTTTTATTACAGATCTCTCATTACCACTTTCTAGCTCCATCATGAGACCCTGGGAACCATCTAGAAATAGGGTCTAAGGTCTTAGTCAAGACAAATCAAACAAAACCAAACTCGATGAAGTTGTATGGTTTTATTGCTGTGAACTTCTTCTGGCTCAATTTTAAGACCCTGGAGACCATCTCCCATCATACATAGTACTTGTCAAGGCAAATCAAACCATTCTAAACTAGATCATGGTGTTGCATGATTTTATTACAGAGTTCCAGTGACCTTCTTCCGGCTCCATCATCAGAACCTGGAAACCATCTCCCACCATAGTACTTGTCAAGGCGAATCAAACGATTTCAAACTAGAATATGGGGTTGCATGGTTTTATTTCAGAATTCTTGTGGCCTTCTTCTGGCTCCATCATCAGACCCTGAACACTTTTTCCCAACAGTGCACTCGTCAAGACGAATCAAACGAGCTCAAACTTGACGGGGTTGCATGGATTTATTACAGAGTTCCTGTAGTCTTTTGCAGGTCCATCGTCAGACCCTGGACACTGTTTCCCAACAGATTACTCGTCAAAATGAATCAAACGAGCCCAAAGTCGATAGGGTTTCATGGTTTTGATACAAAGTTCCTGTGGCTTTCTTCCGGCTTCATTATCAGACCCTAGAAACTATTTCTCAATAGAGTACTCGTAAAGACGAATCAAACGAGCCCAAACTGGATGGAGTTGCTTTTTTATTACAGAGTTCCTGTGACCTTATTTCAGCTCCATCATCAGACCCTGGATTCTATTTTCCAACAGAGTACTCGTCAAGCTCAAGACGAATCAAATGAGCTCAAACTCGATGGGGTTGCATGGTTTGAATACAGAGTTTCTGTGGCCTCATTCTGATTCCATCATCATACTCTGGAAATCATCTCCCATCATAGTACTTGTCAAGGCAAATCAAACGATTCCAAATTATATCAGACCCTAGAAACTAATTCTCAGCAGAGAACTTGTCAAGATAAATCAAATGAGCTAAAACTCGATGGGATTGCATGGTTTTATTACAGAGTTCCTGTAGCCTTTTTCAGGTCCATCATCAGACCCTGGACACTGTTTCCCAACATAATGCTCGTCAAAATGAATCAAACGAGCCCAAACTGGATGGAGTTGCTGTTTTATTACAGAGTTCCTGTGACCTTCTCTCAGCTCCATCATCAGACCCCGGATTCTATTTCCCAACAGAGTACTCGTCAAGACGAATCAAATGAGCCCAAACTCGATGGGGTTGCATGGTTTGAATACAGAGTTCCTGTGGCCTTCTTCCGACTCTATCATCAGACCTTGGACCTCATCTCCCATTCCTATCAGAGTACTTGTCAAGACGAATTAAACGAGCACAAAAGTTGATGTGATTGTATGGTTTTATTATAGAGTTCCTGTGGCCTTCTTCCAGCTCCGTCATCAGATCAGCTGAATGATGATCAGCGTTGTCTTACAGTTCTGACCTATATTCAAAGTTTCAAGTCTAGCTCATTATAAAATCATTCCCAGTAATTAAACAAAGAAACAAATAAACGAGATAACGACCTAAGAAAATAAAAAATACCTCAAAAAATACCTGTTAAAACGTCAACTTGCGAAAGATACGTATGCGAGGAACTCTATGAAACTTTCTGTACCTACCTAATTTTATTGAAAAATACAGTGGTTGTATGAAAAATGTAAAATAACAAAACAAAAGTATCGAAATGAACAAAAGTAAGTTTACAGAGCCTGTCAATCACATAGTGTCGCTAAGGTCCCATACGCCCGCCGCCGCTGTCCATCGTACAACCGGCGATGTGACGTCATAGCCATTACTCGAACGACGCAATCCGATTCCGCGCGTCCCCAAATTGATTTGCTTATAAAAAATTCAATTTTCGTGATATCAACATATTTTTTTCACAGTTAGTCTTATAATTGCTTATACTTTTAATTAGGGCTAAAAAAATTGAATATTTTTTTATTTACATCTTCCCCATTGTACCATGGTGGGTGAGGCCGTAGATAGAAAATCGTGGCGCCAAAAGGAGGAAGCCTTTGCCAATGGGCAAAGAGACTAATATAATATATAACTATAGAAACAAATAATATTGATAAAAAAATAGGTACCTACAATAACTTTTAATTTGACGAAAAAAAATCTGAAGAAATGTTATTACTAGCTGCCCGCCCCGGCTTCGCACGGGTGGCCCCATCTTTTAGTTAGTTTCGTATAGTTTTTTAAAAATTATATTTATTTATTATTCGGTGAATCATCAGCTTACACAACAATATCTTTAAATTACAAAGTATAAACTTAAAAAGCTAATAATAGATTCACACGGTTAGCGTAAGTATAGCTAAATCTAATGTAAGCTTAAATCTAAATTAGCATATAAATGAATCAAAAACAATAGTTTAAGACATGACAATATTTTATACACACAAAGCAAAAAATGCATTATCTAATTTGATGCAGTTGTTCTGAAGTTAAGCGAATACATACATTTATCTACACTCACATCGTAATGTTCCAAATATGAATTCAAAAATAGTAGTTTATGATACAAGGTTGGTAAGGAGGTTTTTAAAACGAGTTGACGTTTTATAAGCCCGAGCCGCAGGCGAGGGTTTATAATCGTCACGAGTTTTAAAAAACCTTAACAACCGTGTGCCATACTACGTTTTTCAATACATTTGCGAGAAAACATTATAGGTACTGCTGAAATTGTAATTTATTCATATAATAAAACTGTAAATTCTAAATATTTGTGCGCGAATTACGCAAAAACCGCTAAACGAATTTTGATGGATTTTTCACAATTTAGTAGATTGAGGTCCAACTTAAAATCTAAGCTATGTTTCATCAAATTCAGGTCGGTGGAACCAGGGAAACAGCTTGAACTCTCAGTAGTACTAGCTTTCATACACTAAAGGGGTCATTTTAAACTGGTTGCAATATTTTTCTACTGTCCACGCGGATGAAGTCGCGGGCGGAAGCTAGTAGAAATTTAAAAAAACGTTCGTAAACAAAAACGCACGGCGCCGGCGTGCGGTAAAATCAACTTTCCGCACGCTGTACTACTCCGTAAACAAAAACGCACGGCGTGCGGTAAAATCAACTTTCCGCACGCTCGACTGTCATCGTAAACTTACATTTTCGAGCAACTGTATTGAAAAGGTAATATAACTACGTACTTTATTTTCGTGGACACGAAAAATTAAAAAAAAAACTCATTACGATGCAGTCAACTGAATCATAAAATAACTTTTTTTCTCATTACGATACAGGGCAAATCCAAGAAGTAGGCAGTGCCGTGATATTAAAAAAAACAACGATATTTTCCCACACATTTTCCATGATTAAAATGCACTCTATGGTGATCGATGACATTAGTGCAATTAGTTTGCAGGGTTGCGTTTAGAGGCTTAGAGTGCGGTTGTTTGGTTTTTGGCCTTAAGGTTCGGAACGACCAAGAACTTTAAATGACATTAATAGTACAAATTCATCGTTTTCCATTTGGAATGCGAATAATTTAAACTATCCTTTATTCTAAATGAAATAAAATCTGTTTCTGAGGAGCTACCATGAATATTTTAAAAAAATTAGACACAAAAACATCAAAATACAAAATAATTTCAAATGGCATTGACATTTTTTATTATGTATTCTGTGCTATAGACAAACGTCAGCGTTTTTCAACCACCGATTTTGATGGTTAAAAAGTTGCAACGCTCTGACGTTTGAAATGGGAAAGCTGTTACAACCGGAAGTCACGCTCTAATGTTTGGAACGCCGTTAAAGCGTTCGGTTGCACTCGGAGCGTAGGTTCTGAACGCAACCCAGTGCACTCATCTCATTATTTTTTTCTAATGGAATGCGCGCCATTTTTAGAGCTTTACAAAAATGTTTTGATTTCAATTTTAACATTTTGTTGTAATGAATTTCGTAGGTTTTTTTAATTCTTGATTTAAAATGTGAAGAAAATTTGACTCTGCTCGATATTTTAGATGCAGCTAAGGAAATGACTTATTACAAGGTAATACCTAGCTAATACAAACAATGTCTCACTCTCTTTTCTAACGTTGATCTTTTATTTAGTAGGTTTAATCCTAAATGTATGAGTGTAGATAAAGTAGTGTATGAAACTGCACATAACTAGGTATTAAAACACTCGTGTGATACTATTAAAAACCTCGCCTACGGCTCGGTTTTTAAACACACACTCATGTTTTAATACCCCTCATTATGTGGCAGTATCATAAACTACTATTCTTAAAGATATGTGGTTATTTACCATTTATTTCAGTTCATTACCTGTGAGATAGCTTTCTGCTAATAGGATTCTAATAAAAATTCTGTAACTTCTTGTAAGAATTAACTACAGAAGTTTTGGATACTTACAAGCTGTCATGTTTGCTGACGTCCTCGGCCCTGTACGTGGGCAAGTCTGGTCTCTTCCCACCAGCCTCGATACACAAACTTTCATTATTTTTGGGTACATTTACCTTCTGTTTGTTGTCTAGTTTTTCTGAAATTAAAACATAATAATTTATCATAGCAACCATCTAATGATACAGATTAAGGTGATATGTTATGTTCTTCTATAATTTAAAAAATCTATAAGTACCTAACCTAGGTAAAATAACAGTAAATACATAGATACCAAATTGGTTATTTAAATAATAAAAGAGTTTAAAATTATGGCATATTAGAGATATATATGATTACTTTTTGTAGTGCCAATGAAGACAATAAATGTTGTCCATGACATCTTTATCTTTATAAAACAGCTTTACAAGAGAACACTAAAGAGTTGTCAATTATAATTGCGATAGTAAGTTTGTTTGTTTGTTATGCTTTCAAGTCTAAACGATTCAACCAATCAACATGATGTTTTGCATACACATTGTCAGGAAAAACACATAGCCTACCGTGTACTATTATGTATTCTGTGCTACCGTGTTATTACAAAAGATTTATAAACACTGTTTAACTAAACACCTGTTTAAATGTGATGCTCTCTCTGTCAAACAATATTGTCAAAAAAGTGACAGCATCACATTTAAACAGGTGTTTAGTTAAACAGTGTTTAAAAATCTTTTGTAATAACATGGAATGTGTACCTTTCATCGAGGAAAAAAGTACCTACTGTTCCCAAGGGATAGTAAATAACTGTCCACGCAGACAGAGTGGTAGGTAGTAATAGGGTAGTTCTAGTACCTGATAAAGCAGATCCAACAACCACTGAACCAAATAGGGCTACTGCTGAAGCGGGCGCTTTCCATCCCCAAGTCTTTTGATCTTCTGATCTATCACTGAAACTCCTTATTCCAATAGCTGTGTAGTTTATTATTTTGTGCCTTGCTACATTTCTGAATTTAGAAATAACATTTACATAACTAAATAAAAGCTCATAGATTGATTGAGAACGAAGTTGGGTAGGTAGGTACTTAGTGTTTTATAAATTCTTTATTTTGAGATTAGTAAATATCAAAAGAGTAACAGAATGGTTTTAGGTGAAAATAGAAACTGGCATCATATTTTACATTTAATTACTTAGGTATGGATGTTTAATTTTTAACTTTTGCATCCTTGGGTATTTGAGTACTGAGACTAGTATTCCAATAATCAATTTGACTCAAATACTGTTTTGATACTAGTGAAACGAGAATTTGCATTGTTCCACACAATAGTTCACTTCACACACTTCGATCAAGAATACCTACTTTAGATGTCCATTCAGAGTCTCAAAAATGGAACCACAAATAGTGTCCCACTTACAAACTGGGCGCTTATTTTGCACAAAGTAAGTGATAAAAGATGTGTTTTTGGACAAAATAAGCTTATTTTGTACAAAATAAGTGATTATGTGAGTTTGTACAAAATAAGAGGTGAATATGTACAAAATAAGAGCCAATTTTGTAATTGGGACGCTATTTGAGGTGCCATTTTTGCGTACTGTTGTAGTTCCGTAGTTCGTGAAGCGTTATCTAGGATATTCTTGATCGAAGTTCACATATAATAATGAGTAAGTTTTACTACACAAAGGCAATGGTTTTATGTACCTAGGTACCCTACTAAAATTCCCACAATATGTAAACAATTAAATTTAGCATTACCGCTTTGGTACTCAATGATAGGTAATTAGAGAGACAATAAAATGCAGAAAGAGTTTATGTTTTATGTTAATATACCTACAGATATAATAAAGAAAAAAGAAAGAAAAATATAAAATAGGTACTTACCTACAATTTATTTCAACATAAAACTAGAGTCTGAAAAGATTCTAGATTAAAACGTTATTATTATTAAAATGTAGGTACTTACCGTAGCAACAAGAAACTTTTAATAGACATTGTTTTGAGCACGGACCTAGGTTTTGAGTCTTGATTATTTAGGTTTTGAGTAGGTAGGTACTCAAAACCGTGCTCAAAAGTACTTTTGAGCTCGGATAGGTACTCAGACTCAGATATACCAAGTAGCGGAGTAAACAATACTTATAATTATTACGTTATCGCTGTTGTTGTAATCATTTAACCTTGTACACTGTATGTATCTTAAATTTATCACCCTTCTTTCAATCAATGATATCCAACGGTCCAAAGAGAATGTAAGTAAAATCACTATAACTCCGACTTTTAATTCGGTGCAGTGTTTTGACAGCTCGAACTGTCAGTTAGTAAAATTATGTTGCCACCCATGTCTACTAGTGATGTGAACAAAAACCGATTGAATCGTGTTCAATTGGTTTGTTGTGGTATTTTTTTTGGCCGTTAGTTTAATTAATTTGTAGTAGTAGTTTAGTTAGTTTAATTATTAGAGTAAAACGCAATGCAACATTTATTAGCTTTATTTAAATAATTGTCAAATATTATGAATATAATGATACATAGGCTGTTTTTTAATGCCTAATTAATAATAATATTGAAAATATATCATTCCGTAATAAGTATTGGAGATAGAACTACTTGGAAATAATATAAATAAAATAATCAATAAATATTTTTTTGGAATTGACTGAAAAATTATTTGCATCATGCGTGGTGAATGACAACGGCGACATTTATGATAGAAAAAATAGGTAAATAAAATAAAAATGACCTAGTTTTATAGAAAAGTGTTCTAAGAACAGGCTCAATAAGTTCATTTTCATTTTATATTTTTTCTATCGAAAAGGAGAAGGTCCAATCAGGGCCAGGTATATGTACGGCACACTAAAAACAGGAAAAAATATAAGGATTCTCAGAAAAATAGAAATATTTAAAATTTGCTAGTAATTTTTTGGCTCATCGATGATTTATGTTGAGATTTTCCACGCACTACTTATAGGTACTTATAGATTAGGTATGTCGCGTTTGGGTAGATTCCACTAGTTTTATCACTGTAAAACTATTTCGTCAGTCCAACCAGATAAAATAAATAGTTTCAAATCCATTTCAAAAAATATTGCAAATCATGAGATATATATAGATTGAGTTGTCAAAATGACATTGACATGCCGCCATCTCGGTATAAATGTCACAAAGTATTTTAAAATGCTTTGAGCCAGAAAATAAAGCTAAATCATGAAAATTGAATAGTCTGAATCGACATAAAATTTCATTTCCTTCATTTTTCTATGCCGTACATAGACCTGGCCTAGGCTCCATACAT
Organism: Agriphila straminella; assembly: GCA_950108535.1. NCBI lineage: Eukaryota > Metazoa > Arthropoda > Insecta > Lepidoptera > Crambidae > Agriphila > Agriphila straminella. Next base: position 1,263,310 of record OX467306.1, on the reverse strand, counting down.
TTTTGGACCATCTCTTTTAGCAGTTGTTATTCACCACGCAAGTTGCTAATCACCCCAGTTTTCGGTACCTACTTGTGTATGTTAATTTTGAGTATGAAGATATGCTCAAGTCAAAAACAGACCAAGTACAAATTCATAAACACTTTTACGTTATCAAAATAAATAAAGATAACCTATTTATATCTCTTTCTCTTTTAAAAAAAATTAAGACAAAATTATTTTCATAGTCTGTTTATGACATGAGGTCTAGTTTGGCTTGGTAAAATGATATAAATATCGCACGTTGATAACCACACCGTCACCATACAAAATCGGGTGAAATTGAGATGGCTTTAGTGTCGTTATGGAGTTTAGAGGGGGGAGCGGCAGATGTTGGCAGCAACAATGACATGTAAAACATGTTTTTAATAGTATTAGTGACGCGGACGCCGTGATAGTTATGTGAGCACTGTGCTCAACAAAGTCGTTTTTAGCGTAGGTATATTTATAAGTTACCGTGGTACCAACGGTGGTACCAACTACTACCACTTAAGCCAAATTGTTACATTTATAAATGTAATAAAAAAAAAGACAGATTTTTCTACGATAGTTTTTTTCAATAATTCTCATTTTAAAATCTATTACCCTTAAATGTGTATATAGAGACATTTATACCTAAATTAATATTAAACACGGGCATTATTTTAACTCAAAACTGACACTAAATTTTTGTGGAAAAGTGACACTATTAGAAAATATGAAAAAAAACAAAATATTATGATAATTTGATAATTAATTGTATTCCCGTGAAAAACAAGCCAATCACTACAATAATTTAATAAAAAACAAATAAATTATTTTTATCCACTTCATTACACGCACTAGTTCTCTTAATTCTAAAATAGCTCACTTTAAAAAAAAATTGCTATTTAAATTTTGTTATGTTCCATTATTATTTTAAAAAAGCATGTGCACGTAGGCATTATCACAGTATTCATAATATTTGGCGGTTTTATAAACCTGAACAGAACACTTTTCATTTTCATTACAATATTTATATTCTAAAATCTAATATTTACCGATTTTTAACTGAATGTTAATTGAATGAACGATTATTTTGTCACGTCACTACTTTTATTTTGTCCTAAAGTGGGCACACTGGAGCTGTCAAATTACCGAGGCGCGTTCCAAACCTACACTCCGAGTGCAAACCAAACCACAACCGAACGCTCTAACGTCGTTCCAAACATTTGAGCGTGACGTTCGGTTGACACAACCGTGTCGTTCCAAACGTCAGAGCGTTACAACCAAACATAGATATAGTATATTAAAAGGGGTAGATGCGCTACCGAGCGACCGGGTGTAAGGGATAGATATATTATGACGTCAAAATATGGGGTTGCCATGATCAGAAAAAGTACCCTTAACGGGGTAGCATCCGTTAATGTGCAGATTACTAGTTAAAGCACGGAAATCGTCTACTTTAAGAAAAATTTCGGTACTATTATGTATTCTGTGCTTTAAGAGGATTGTCAACTACGTGGTCTCCATACAAACGGCGAAAACGTTTCCCACCCTCTAAACCTTAACCTACAGCAATGAATTTTTAGTATGTTTTTGAAATGCCTAAAAACTAGGGCTGTACGTTTTGATTTTTAAAATATTCATTGTAGATTTGAAAATATTGGCACTTTTGTATGAAATCACTTAAATGCAAATATTTCGAAATCTATTATAAATATTTAAAAAATCAAAACGTACAGCCCTAGTATTTAGGCATTTCAAAAAAATACCAAAAATTTATTACTGTAGGTTAAGGTTTAGAGGGTGGGAAACGTTATCGCCGTTTGTATGGAGACCACGTGGTTGACAATCCTCTTAACTGACTCGACCAGATAATCTGCAGATTAACGGATTTCGTCCTTTAACGGTAACATACGTATACATAGAATAGTACATATAATTATAAATGGTATTAAGAAAATAAAAACACGTCTTCCCTGCTAAAATCGAACTAAAGTTAAATAACAATCGTCATTGCAGTCGGGACGGGAGTACACACAACTGCCCTGCTAAAAAAAGAGAGATATAGTAAACTAGCTGGGGTTCGCTCAGGTAGTTGATATTGAGATTGTGTGGTTAATGGAATAAAAAGATAAACTTTAAATTAAAACAGGTAAAGTCTTTATTAAACGTTGGAATACAGAACTTTTTTTATTAACGTTAGTTTTTCTGTTTTTCGGAAACAATTTTTTTCAAAATGTTTTGAACAAATTCGTGTGTGGCACCCAATTCTTTTTTCCATTTGCTTCTATCCATTTTTCACGAGTTTTATCTTCCGTCGGAAATCTGGAAAAATGAAATCGCTAGAAATTCCCTGAAATATGGGGTAATTTTTGGGGAAAATTTTCTATATAGTAGGCATCCGGAAATCGAATTATAAACCTACTGATTTTAGTGGACGTCAAAACTAAGCTGACTTCTACTATTACGTAGATGTACGCAATTTTACCGGTTTGCATGTCAAATGTTTACGAGGTTATTTTTAGAAATAATTTTTAGATTTTTCCTATTTATCAGGTATTTCATGATATAACTAATGATTTAGCTCAGAAACTTGGTTCCTGTGAGATTTGAGAAAGAAATACGTGATCAAAATATTGAAAACAGTGTACTTACGCATAAAATGTAACACCCGCTTATTTTCTTTGATTGTTGCTTTTGCAGCCAAATATCGAACACCCCACCATTTTGTATTCTAGACACAAACACAACACATACGATTTATAATAAATCTTGGGTATCAATTAGGTAGTAATCCACAAAACCTTTAATTTCTTTGGCACTCTTGATAATAACCCCACTTGTTTGTTTTGCTTAGTTGATCTCTGCCTATAACCCAACCATGAAAAAAAGTCCGGTCGGTGATAGAGAGAAAACATGACACTCTTCTCTATTTCCTCCTATAGGAATCTCAATAAGACGATCTCGCTCTATCAAAGCTTGTCAGACCCTTGCAACCAAACAACCATCAAAAATGATGGTTGTAAAACGCTCTGACGTTTGTCTATAGAAAAAATGTCAACATTATTTTGTATTTTTGATGTTTTTATGTCTAATTTTTAAAATAATCATGGTAGATCCTCAAAAAACGGATTTTATTTGATTTAGTATAAAGAAAAGTTTAAATTATTCGTATTCCAAATGGAAAATGAAGAATTTGTATTGACATTGACATTTAAAGTTCTTGGTCGTTCCAAACCTTAGAGCGAGTTAAAAAACAACCAAACAACCGGCGCTCAAACGTTCTGAACGCAACCCTGCACCGATAAGTCGGAGATAGGTATTTAGCAGTAGACCTCATTTCACAAATTTAAATTTTCCAATAAAAAAAATCATGTACAAACTGGAACACTGTGTAGCACCCTATCATAGCCTTCTATATTTTCCAAGCCATGAAGTGAGCAGAACGGCAACATCTCATGTGGTCAAGCACTGGTAAAATAATATAATAATAATAATTTATTATTATTATTATTATTATTATTTATTTATAAGAATATAGGGTATGAGTCAAATTCTTTGACCTTTTCAGGGGGCTTACCATCAGCAAATAAGAAACCGTTCAGTTGAAAAGCAGGCCTTAAACAGGATAGCTTAAGGCCTGCTTTCATACTAACCGTAGAGGTCATAGTACGAAAAAGAAAGGCAGTTCAATATAAGCCCTGCTATAAGAGCTCATAGTAAGGCCCCAGGGGTCCTTTAGTACGATGAGCATTTTGATCTAGGCCTTCTCTAGCAATGAATCTTACATCATTGGAAAGGTATTTAAATTTGAAACATTTTATTGTATGACGGCAAACGTCAACAATTAGTACTTTGAGAGTTAAATCGCTCTGAAATCAACCAAATTTTATAACATGAATGACCTAAAGCTCCGAAAATACTAACTATTGATAAAAAGTATGTTTAAAGCAAATATTTTTCATATAAAAACCTTTCTAATGATATATCATTCAATGCTAGAAGTGAAGTAGATCAACTCCCATAGACAATAAACCAGTTTTATACTTTAATAACCTTTAACTCCAAAAGTATTAACAATTAATATAAAATATATTAACAGCAATTATTTTGTCTTTAAAAGACCTTTCTAATGATATATCATTTATAGCTAGAGGGCGTGTTATTCAACGCCCTGCTGAAAAAAAAACAACAAAAAAGATGACATCTTTGACAGCCATTTTATCCTGGTTAAAATTGTTATTTTTCTTATTGTTTAATTTATAAAGAACTTCAATAAAAGAACTACTTACATTATTTTTATATTATATATACACCACACAATCACTACGACAGAAAATATCGACCTTTTAAAATTGAAAATATTCCCATACATTTAGTATGGAGACTGACCGACGACATGACCACGAACTGACAGTAATACACGTTGCCAAACTTAGGTTCATGGCTTGTAAATGAAGAAGGCTATGACCCTATACAACGGGAATATTCCAAAACCCTTTCTTAGTGCTCACCTACACCATGAAAGGTATCTCTCTACCTTCCAAGAATAGTGTCTCTACTTCAATCCTATACAAATTCTCATACAAATTAAACAACCTGTAGCACCCTGTATAACGGAAATTTACTAAAATCCTTTCTTAGTGCTCATCTACATCATGAAAGGAAAGGAATCTACCCTCCAAAAATGACGTATCTATCTTCAGCCCTATACAAATTCCCATACAAACTGGAACACCCTGTTGCACCTTGTATAACGGGAATTTTCCAAAACCCTTTCTCAGTGCTCACCTACACCATGGAAGGTATCTACCCTCCAAAAATGGTGTCTCTACATCAACTCTATACAAATTCTCATACAAACTTGAACAACAGCACCCTGTATAACAGGAATATTCCAAAATCCTTTCTTAGTGCTCATCTACATCATGAAAGGTATCTCTACCTTCCAAAAATAGTGTCTCTACTTCAATACTATACAAATTCTCATACAAAAAGGGCTCTACGCCTATCCCAACAATGAATCAATCAATTTAGAGTTTTAATAGATAGTAGGGTTGGCAACCCTAATAACAATAAGAATAAGCAATTTAATTCACTCAAACTAGGTACTGCGATACTTATAGCAATTTTAGATTTTCAAGTAAGTATATAGGGTGACGGACTTAATTATCAGCACTCTAAGATGTCATTAAATTTCAACTCTAAATATTACATAATATGTTATAATATTCAATAACTTTTGTGTTGCGTTATTAATGTTGAGAATATAATCACCTGTTGTGTAAAGTAAGATTTTTTCAATATTTGTAGTCATTATTGAGTCAAAATTACAATTTATTAAAAAACAAGCATATCACCATTTATCAGCATAGTCATCACCAATTATCATCACCTACTTACCCAATTATAAGCACTGTGAATTGTAATACGTTTTATGGGCTGAAAAATAAAATCCTTTAGAAATTAGTACTCTTTTTATTGATGATCAGACTTTTAACATTTTTATTAATTATGGCACGTCAAAATGTACCTTTACATCTAATTTGTTCAACTTTCAGTCGATTAAAAAAAACAGATTTTTGGAATTAGGAACTTTACGCTTAAAATAGTAAGATACATTTTAAAGTAATTAATATTAAAATAAAACATAAATTTCTTTACTTAAAACTAAGTAATAAATCAATAATTTGCTTAAAACTAGACACCAGTAAAGGCAGAGCAATACAAAGGTTACTTAAAAATTGTTCTACATAAAAACAGTTTTTCTCAATCATTAGTTTAGTCTTCAGTCAGTATCTTTTCTAATAAATATCAACACGATGATTATTATTATTTGAGTGTTAGGGGCTATGGCAGCTCAAGATGAGGCTGTAGTCACTGCGACCTACTTGCACGATGATGGTAAATGGTAAATGGATTTTCAGCACGGGGCTGAAATTTGGAAAACAAGGGTAAAATCACTTTTTACACAACACTCAACCATACTTTTAGTTACACACACAGTTAGTTTTAAAAGAAAAGCATTACTTATGATTATGTCTATTTTATTAAATTATCAGCATGTGTGCTGATAATTGGAAAACATAAAATTTCTGTATCCAGATGTTGGCACCGTGATATATCTATTGTAATTAAAAAATAAACTTAAAATTATTTCAATTTATGATGCGAAAAACGTTAACAATGTGTTTAATTACCAGTATTTACAAATAGTGCTTTAATCGTATTACTAAATGACTAATAAACGTAAGCAAAATTTTACCATTGATGTGTCAGAATGGTCGAAAATCACTTTTTATCACACAACGTTCACTTCTCCTCAAGAGTACGGTGCCATAATAAATGTTAAACTATACACAGTGTTGCTAGTACAATAGTTTAAAACTATCAGAACACGTTTGTTACCCTTGCAACTTTGAAATCATAGCCATTTATCTTATATTTCAAGTTTTTTTCGAAGTGCTGATAAACTGGTGCAGTGCTAGTATTTGGGTCATTTCCCCTATATAATATTGTTTTAGCTTGGACTCTTGTCAAGGGTATATACCTACATAAGATAAAATTAATATTTCGTAGTATTTTGAATAATGGTGAATAAAGTTTTGATTTTTTTTGCCGCGCGTGTTATGAGATAACCCGACTCGTTGGCCAGACTCTAGAGTCTAGTATTTAGAGCAGTGATCGTCACATTTATCGTCAAGAGCCACATAGGACAATGTAAAGTATCATTGCGGGCCGCACATTCTTGGATTATTTAGTTGACATCACCATTCATTTTTTTTAATTGTTAACACGTTTTTCTAAGAGCAAAATGGAGGAGGCAGGAGAGGCAGGAGGCAAGCGGGTTTTGAGAAACCCGCTTGCCTCCTGGATTTTCTATGGCAATTGTTACCTGTGATGTGGGTGACTAATGTTGACTTTATTTGCCAACTCAATTAAGAATAATATCATCTCCTAAAATTGTTTGCTTTGTCGCGGGCCGCAGTATGACGACTATTGACGACCACTGATTTGGAGGGAATAAGAAAATGCAATTTAGTTTAATCAAGATTGCAATCCTCATCATAATGAAAACCAAGTTTTAAGTTAATTTACCAAAGAAAGTATGTATAGAATATTTAATATACCTACCTCCCGATGCCTACCTCATTGAAATTAATACTTAAAATCAAATTGCAAACTGAGTTGGTCCTTGGAATGTAACGATTGGGCAGCTCGCGTCGCGCGCGACGGGCCTCACCCGAGGCGGGCCAACTTTACCAATATGAAAGTTGAAAGAAACTTCGCTTGTCGATTATTAGATTTGTGTACTGTATGAATTTTAAAACATTTTGTTTGCACCGTTCTGTAGGTAAGTACGAAGTAAATCTGTTGTCTAAGAAATTGTAAATATGGTAGGCCTACTTACAATAAACTAGCTTCCGCCCGCGACTTCGTCCGCGTGGACATTCGATAAAATACTCATGTTTGATTTCATTAAATTCTGATCAGCCGTTTTTACGTGATTAGGCGGGTTCCCACCAAGCGCGCTGCCTCGCGAGGCAGGACGTTTGCCGCACGGGCCTCGCACGAGGCTGCTCGCTTGGTGGAGACCTGCCTAATCACGTAAAAACGGCTGATCAGAATTTATTGAAATTAAACATGAGGATTTTATCGAATGTCCACGCGGACGAAGTCACGGGCGGAAGCTAGTTTACCTATAATATTCAGAATTGTATCCAGATATATTAGTATCCCGTTCCCGTTCCCGTTCCCGTTCCCGTTCCCGTTCCCGTTCCCGTTCCCGTTCCCGTTCCCGTCCCTGTCCCCGTCCCCTGGATGTGCATGTCCAGGTCCAATCATGTCCATCCGTAGTACGTTAGTAGGTACTCTGTACTATTATATATTCTGTGGTAGGTGGTAGTCTCTCTATTTTGTGTTATAGGTCTGTACGGCATTAGCAAAACCCCAATAATGAAAAAGTTATGTTAAAGGATGGATACCCGGGGAAATAAACCCGGGTTTGCCAGCTGGCCCGCCCATCAGGCACAGACCGCGCTATGCTGATTGTTTTCATTTTTTGTTTCTCAGGATTAGTGACGGGCAGTTACGAGATAATGCTTTTTTATTATCTTATTTTAATACACACATAAAACAGGCTTACAATCTGGTTCACTTGCGCGAATGGACACTTGCGCGAATGGACACTGACATCATCTTCCCCGTATCTCATTACCGGTTTTTAAGATCGACGAGATGGCTCTCCGGATTTTATTTTTTTGTGCATGAAATGAAAAATGTAAGATTCGAGTTTCAGGGCAACACTCATTTTTGATGTTTCAAAAATACGGAAAATTGGGAGCAATCGAAATCCTGCTAAATTAAAATTAGTGTCTCTGGTTTTTGATTCCGTTGTTATCTCAGGCACAGAATACATAATAGTACAAGTCTCAGGTCAGGATTGAGGAGCGATATTAATGCTATCGTTTACCAAATCCACTGTATCTTATCATTTTATTTCTATAAGTACTGCAAAATCAAACATTACAACGTGCTAAATGATCATTATGTTATGTCGAATATATTAATTGACCTATCTCATTCATGGAAATTTAGCATCTTATCTTATTATTATGGATATCAGGATTGAAAAACTATTAAGTATGTAATACCTACTTATGTGCGTTTAAGTAATAAATGTTTTTGCAGAAAAATATAGTAGTTTTGCTTAGGTAGGTACCTACTAGGTATATATTTTTTCAAAAAATATAGTAGGCGAGCCCGCAACATCGACTCGAATCGTTTTTTTTTGCGATTTCGTGGTTGGCCCCATAGTAAAAGTTGTTCATTTACGTGGTATGAAATCCCCTTTTCATTTTTTGATAATTACTTAAAAAATAACGGTGTATAGTAGGGTTGGCAATCCTAACGTGTACCCCAGATCGGAAACGGGCACGCGGCGAGACAGCCAGACAAGGACATTTCCTGGTTTTCTATATATTTTTATTTTTACTTATCTGACTTTTCATTTCCTGTTATGGACGGTTTAGTGAGTGGTCACAAAGCAACTTGAATTAAACTGATAATGCTTTTCAGAAAGTGTTTAGGTCTACCTTAATCGTTTTAAGTTGAAATACCCTTTGATTTCATTGTAGAGCAGGGGTTCCCAACCTATTACCCTGTGCGCCCCACCTAACTATGTATGCTAAATTAAAATATTATTTTTAGTATGTTTATAGGTAGGTACTAACTATCTGGAGCCCAAGCGCCCCCACTGGTAAGGAACCCCTGTTGTAGAGAGATAGCGCGACGAATAAGATCGACTTCAAGACAAAGACAAAAATTGTCGTAATGTTCGCAGAGAGGATCGATCGACGGAACAATCACAGCCTGATCCATCACGAACCAACAGCAAACAACTGTCGCTCCTCCTCTTCGATCGAGAATTTCCTAGATAACGCTTCACGAACTAAGACAGTACGCAAAAATGGCACCTCAAATAGCGTCCCATTTACAAACTTAGCGCTTATTTTGTACATTATCACCTCTTATTTTGTAAAACTCACATTTTAAATCAGTTATTTTGTACAAAATAAGCTTATTTTGTACAAAAACACTGCAGGTTACCACCCGTTCTTAGTTGATATACTTTTTCTGCGTACCAAACGCTACTCATCATCGTTCATAATGCGCACAGCTATGGAATGGAATTCCCTGCCGGCGTCTGTTTCCGAGCGCATACAACCTGACTCTATTCAAGGCCAGAGTGAATAAGCACCTTCTGGGCAAGCTCGCTCCATCGTAGTCTTTGCTTTTGGGCAAGACTGGGGTCAAGAGCAAACCCATTAAATATAAAAAAAACACATCTTTTATCACATACTTTGAGCAAAATAAGCGCCCAGTTTGCAAGTGGGACGCTATTTGAGGTGCCATTTTTGAGACTCTGACTGACCGGACATCTAGGCTAATCTTGATCGAAGCTCCTCCTACAATTATCAGATGTGTGTGACCCTCGACAAATCTGTCTCTACTGAATAAGATGTAGCTAGTAGAATATTGAAATCAGATTTTTGTTGAGTCTCATTCAACTGGGTATCAATCATATTATGATTTATCAAATTATTATCAGCGTTGGTCTACCAAGAACAGCCAGCGGCATCCCGTGACCTCCTCCAGATCGTCGGTCCACCTTGTATAGAGGGCCTAATACTCGAAGCGTCTCGTTCAGTTTACAAACAATAGAAATAACATTGGGTGATAGGATGACTCGTGGACCCACGGCAAGGCAATACCAACTGGTGGGTCCACGGGTAAATTTCGATGCACTATAGAGTTTGAAATGGAATTTAAAATACAACATTTATAAATGTCGATTCTGACTTGCCGGAATCTATTGTCAGTAATCCGATCCTAAGATAAAATGCTGAAGCACAATTGTTTTGAAACTCGGGAATGCATGATAGAAACTGACATGGGCGTACCCATAGGTTCTGGGCCAGGAGGGGCAAATTTATTGTAAAAAAATAAATAAAATAAAATAAAAAAAACGACGTACAATCAATCTCACTTCGGCTTTACCACTCCTTAAACTAAAATCGGTCACTTACCTACATTATTATATACTTAGATCGATACATCGCGAAATATCGCGCCTAACCGACGGACTATACGACAATATCAAGCTGTTTTCTCAGTGAGTGGGTTCTTGTTTATTAAAAAAAGCAGACTTGAATCGATATCAAAATATTAGGTACAATCTTGCCTAAGTTTTATAATTAAAAAGTTGGGTCAGACAGCCTAAATAAACACCGGTATTCGTAAATAAATAAATATATTATATATATATATACTCAAAACATAATGGAATAAGAAAAGCGAAAGAGGGAAAATAATTCAGGAAATGAATCGAAAAGCACAAAAACGTCTTCGTCTTAATAAATCATTGCTCACACTGATGATGACGGATACTTTTCCTCAAAAAATAAAAAAAACTATTTATTTTTGTGATGTGGCAAAAGGCTGTACGTAATTTAATTACCTACCGCTAGCAATGAAGCAAACAAATAGAGTGTGCTACGTGCTACGTGATTCTACGACTACAGACTACGAATAACATATTGCTACGAAACATGCGACGCACGATACCGCGAAACTCTTCGCATTTAAATTGCAGTGGAGACAGAACCTGTCCCATGATGATCTCGAAAGCAATTTACGTTGAATTATGAAGTTGGTGCACATAGAGGTAGACAGTCGGGTCCGTTATAATACGCCTGCTGTTTGCTTCGTAGCCTTTGCTACTAATTAATAGTACATTATGAGACAAGTTAGCTTAGGTTGCAAGAGCTCACGAGTTTCATACGACGTTTTCAACACATTTGCGAGGAAACAACAAAGTAATTTACCACACAGCAACAAATACGACAAAAACAAAATAATATGGAAAAAGGCGCGCAGTTTTTTTTTGTTTTTTTCACACGCCCAACGCAAGAGTATTTTGCGAACAAAGAGGTGAGAGCATACAGCCTACTTCAAAGTTATATTTTTAAGTGATAAAATGCAAATATTTTAATATTTTATAACAAACTATTGTGAATTATGAATAATTTGATAATAATAAATCGATGGCTTAGAGCACACATGTGTTAATTACAAAAAGTTGATTTTTCAGGAGAGCATTTTAAAGTTGAAGCATCATAAAATACAAAAACTGTATATGATATGGAATTCAAATTACGTTTATTCATAAGACTTATTCTTTAGTTCCACAAATAAGTAAATTTCATAACGCAATTACGTCAAATTGATAACAAAATCAGCTGAAAACCTAGCTAACCCCCCTCACTTAGTACATTTGAACCCTCATATTTAGTAATTTGAATGCACGAATGTACTAAGTGGGGCTGGGTTAGTATTCTAATAGAGTAACAGGTACTTATTAATACAAAAATGTTAGATATATTTAAGTATTAAATTATTAATTTAAATTTAAAAAATATAGACAAATTTAATAATAAATTATTAAATTATTTATTAATTTTTATTATTGAATACCGACTCAAGACATTTTGTGCAGGTTAGAACATAAAATAATAATAATATTAAATAATAATAATAATATTAGAAATAAATAAAACATTCTACAACATTTTAATAATTATTTAAAATTATTTTGTGCACGGGGATTACCCATACTGCATTGGTTTATATTGTTTTTATTTTTTTTTAGTTTTCTTTAAATTGTAATGTTTAGTTTTATAGTATGTTTTGCCGGTCATTGTTCCGTGGCATCACCAAACCGGTTCCAACGGAAGATCAGCACTTGGTCAGGGGCCAAGTATTATGCTGAGTTGGGACCGATTTGGGACAAATCGTAACCATCAATGTATTTTAAAATAGTTGTTTTGTCTCAAATAAAGATTTTTCTATTCTATTCTTAAAAAAAAAATTTAATTTAATTTAATAATTATTAAAATAGTAGGTACTCATTAAATCAGTCTTTCTTAAACACTAACAGATTTTTATCATTTGGTTCCCGCAGTGGGGTGGTTCCACTTATGATTACAAGCAACTTTTACTATGGGGCCAACTCTGTGGGTGCGAGAAAAAAATCAGCTGTTCCATACAAAAGCGCAATACCTACTCGACCTAAATGTATGGAACAGCTGTTTTTTTTTCGTATTAACTGCACTTACAACATTTGGATTGTATAATTAATGTAAGATAACATGTCGTAAAAGAACTTAATATTTTTGTGCGTTAAGTAGTACCGCAGGAGGGAATCTTAAAATCACTTATGGAGTTTTCGTAGCAGATTAGTAAAAATAAAGGATTTTAATACTTTTGGACATAACCGAAGCTTACTTAATACAACAGTGACACTGGGTTTTTGATAGAAAGAGATGGAATATGGACACGTGGGTAAGTGCAAACGGTAGAGGACGTCAATTAATACAGTTGTCACTCAAAAAGTAAAAATCGCATTTTTTGTAATTAGTACATGTGTGCTCTAAGCCATCGAAATATTTGTTTGACTTAATTAAGGACTTACTTACACATTTATTTATTCCAAAAATGTATATAAATTTTCAGCAGCATAAAACCTCTTTGTTGTTACTAAAAAAAATAACTGTATTACCCGGCTAAATTGGGAATGCTCTGTTTACTCGCATAGAACTTGCAGTAAGGTACAAATTTAACTTGGTAGGGTTCATTCTATTACGTACTAGTGTTTTATATATTATTGCACGCGTTTGTTATAGCTCGGTTTATGGCCCTAAAAGCGATGTATTAGGGCTCACTTTACGAGCAAGTGTGTTGAAAATAGCTTTTTATTCGTAGTTTGTTGAGGCGACACATTACGGTCTGTAAAAAAATACTGAAGTAACATAAAAACCGATCTAACGATTGATCGCAGTCTCGTTCACGATCACGTTAGATAAACCAAGCAAATAAGTATTAGTTACCTACTGAATATTTTGTGGCTGTGTATCGCCCGGGCACAATAGATAAATAGCCCGGGTCGTCGCTCAATGTACACACAACATGGAATGAATGTGACCGACCTACAGATATTGTTGTCTGCCTTGTGAGTTACGAAATACTCGTATGATCTCAACTCAAGAAAGTAAAATATAACGATTATAACGAAAAAAAATATATTTTCATCAATTGAATAGAAAATAAAATCGGGTGGGGGCTTTAAAAAAAGAAGTTAAGCCCCACCCGAATTCAAAAGACCTTTTTCATTATAATTGATATGCGTAAGTACTTTGAATATTATTTCTTTCGTTTTAGAGCTATTTAATTTTGAAGCTGTTTTTGTGTTTATTTTCGGGTGTTTGAAGGAATTGTGTATTTTGAAATTGTACACTGAGTTGTACAATTATTATTGTTTGAAAAAATTTTATACTATTTTTAAAGAGCTTCATTGATTGATTGAAAACAAAAAGTTGAATAAAATTGCGACAGATAAAAACGTGGCATTCCGCCTGCGTTGCCTTCGCCTCTCCTCGAGAAGAAGTGTGTCTAAGCGCGCCAAAATTCTTGACAGTTAGTTAAGATGGACGCCCGATACGCGCCAGGCCGCGACGTTAAAAATCTATTATAATTTCGTTCCCGTAAAATTGCTGATGTTTTCTATGAGAAGATTGATAGTTAGACTGGTTAGACTTATTCTTGTTGAGAGCTGAGAGGTTTACAAAGTTTACAAACGTACCTAACTGCCTAATAACTAAGTATCACTTAAAATCGTTGAGTAAAGTGTATTAGATATTTTAAACTTTGCTTGGAATAGATTTTATTGATGCCATAATTTTTTTTAACAAAATAGTAAATCGAGCTTCGTCCATATATATACCTAGATATCTACCTAGTTACGTGTATTCTTCAATTTCGGCAACGAGATTCAATAGGCATTTTCCCTCTTTATTGAAAATAATTCTCTGAAGTTCTGCACTTTAATGAGCTTGTGTGGTGATAATATTAACTCTGTCTGTGGTACCAACTTACTGTCGAAGAAGTACTTACTGTTAGAGTGAAGTTGCCGAGGACCAACTACTTTGTCAGATTAATCGCATAGGTATACCTACCTAGGTCCCGTTCGTTATACGATTGATAAAATAATATTATGTTGCACGTAACGCCTCGTCATTCTAACGCAATTTCACAGCAAACAGCTTTTAGCTTTTTATTAGGGGTTTAAGCATGGTGTAAGTATAATATTGCCGATTTTTTCTCACACTCTTGAGACCCTCATATCTTCTATTATGTCAAGAACAATTTGAAAGTATAATAGGGTTGCCATTCCTCAAGGCCCCGTCGGGACATTTACATTTTTTTTGTATTTGCTGCGTTCGTTGGTGCGCGGGAGTTCTTTAAAACAAATCATTTGGAATTATTTATATTCATTTATTAATTATGGAGGATAACATAACAATTAATTTACATCATTCCTTTTGAAAAATAGCACTGTGAATGCTAAACAAAGTAAAAAATATATTTATAACCATCATTCTTTTTTATATTTATCAGATGATTTTACTTGCTTGATTTTACCTGTGCGGCGCACTCGATTATGTTTGTCGGGACATTTTATAGCTTTTCGGGACGTCGGGACACCACTGTTAATAACGGTGACATGTCCCGACGTATCGGGACGAATGGCAACCCTAAAGTATTAAGTATAGGTAATAGAGGTAGGGTATAGGTTTAAAGTTGTCTCTGTATTGTTATTTATATAAATAAATAATAATAAATATTAAATATAGGTATTAGGAAAAGCTTCAGTTATCCACTTTATTATTTCGAATTATGATCATGACGTCCGCCAACTTCAGCAATAAAAAAACCTGCCTCTAAAAAGCAAGAAATAATATACAAATCATTAGATACGCATTATCATTGTTATAATAAAACACGTCAATTGAAGTCGGGTGGGGCTGGAGTACCTACATCTTCCTTTTTTTTATTCTAAAAGCCCCACCCGACTTCAATTGACGTGTTTTATTATAACAATGATAATGCGTATCTAATGATTTGTATATTATTTCTTGCTTTTTAGAGGCAGGTTTTTTGAAGTCGGTTTTTTTTGTTTTTTAAACATTTTTTTTATTTTTTTATTTTTAGTGTAAGTACCTTCTGTATTAGGTAGTTATTTAGTAGTTTAAGCTCAGCCAAACGTGAGATAATCGCGAAGAAACATACATACATACAAACTGAATACCTCCTTTTTTTGAAGTCGGTTAAAAAGACTACACAAAGGTATCTCTTCCCCAACAAAAAAAATCATCTAATTCGGTTCATAAATAACAAAATTGTCAAGTTAGTTGATTTAATATCATAGTATTTTCATGCAGGATTACTTGTAAACTACCGAACCGATTTGAAAAAAAATTAAATCGGACCATCTCGCAAGAAAACTCAATCAAACAAAAAAGAATCATCTAAATCGGTCCATAAATGTCGAAGATACGCGCGAACAACGATAAAAAAAAACATACAATCGAATTGAGAACCTCCTCCTTTTGATGAAGTCGGTCGTAAAAATACATCTGAATTTTATTCCTTAGCGTTAAAAAAAGTACCTACCTTAGTTGCTCCTTTTTTATTAGCAAAAATAACCTCTTATTTCGTTGTAACCTTAGAATAATAACACCTAGAAGCCGTGTCTTCGTAAGCAAAGTGAGGCAACTATGTTATTATACGAATGGCTTAGTTTTAGATTTATATCCTACATACGTTATACCTAATCGTAACTAAAATCCAATAATATAGTAACTAATCTAATAAATGTATGAAACTTGAAACTGTTTTGTAACTACTTATTCGGTATGATTAGGTAATAATGGAGAATAAAAATCTGAAAATGGGGCCATTTTGGCTGTTATACAGGGTGTTTGGTAAAAGCCTTATAAAGCCGAATATGGGAGATAGGGGCCATCAAACTGAACAACTTTTACAATCGCGAAAAAAAAACAGCTGTTTCATACATAAATTAATAACGAAAATATCAAAATGTATGAAACAGCTGATTTTTTTTCGCGATTTCAGAGTTGGTCACATAGTAAAAGTTGTTCAGTTTGATGGTCCCTATCTACCATTTTCGGCTTTTTAAGGTTTTTACCAAACACCCTGTAGTTGCCTCACTTTTGACAGTGCGCTTTATAAAGAACTATCGTTCTAGCTAGGTGTTATTATTCTAAGGTTGTAACGTAGCTTACAGTAAGACGGGCTTCTGTACCAGAAGCCGTCGCTGCTCGAAGTAACGTAGTGTTGTTGCTTGGTCTGTGGTTGTAACTTAGCCGATATTTTTTTTTCAGGGTGTAGATACGCATCACGTTCCATTTTTAAAATTTCAAAACAAATGATCAAAACAACTCTGCGCGAGCCGTAATGAGAGCGAACTTTGAAAATTCCTATTAAATTATTAAATAGATAAAAGCGATAGAAATAAGTATATACAAAACACGCAATACATTAGACAAATATCTCATTATTCCAAAAAAAATAAAAAATGACTTTAGAATCTGTAAACACCAGTAAAAAAACATGTCAAAGTGTACCAATTTGAGCATTTTTTAATATCTTATTTCTCTGTAATTAAAAACACTTTTTTTAATTTTCTCTCTATAGTGCACTCCTTGACAATACAAACAATAAGTGAAGAAATAAATTTGAGTACGACTCTTCTTATTTGTTACAGCTGAAACGTTTGTGAAAAATACATCTGACAAGCAAATTTGTAATTCCACTTGAACAGATTGTCTTCGTTTTAAAATTGATAATTTATTGTTTTTCTCATTGTATTATACGGCACTAATTTAAGAATTTTGCTGCCTAAAACTAAGGTTTACATCAAAAGTAATGATTTCATTCTTTAGATAACTTCTTTGGAAAAACGGTAATTTCTTTGAATTGCGGATACACTTTAATACATGTGGCATTAGCTTACCGTTTAAAGTGTATACAAGTTTTATTAATTATTTAATTAGTTAGGTAAGTAGGTATAGAAAATGTAACTTCTTTAAAATTCTTCATATAAAACGGCAATTACCCTTAAGTTTGTATGAGAAAGGCGTGCTAAAATATATAGTAAAGCAAACTCGAAGTTTGCTAATTATACAAACAAAATTTTAAAACAAAAACTTGACATCTCCAATTAGTACATAATTTCTCATTTGGATTTTTATCGAAATTATTCCAAAACACGTTACTATATAAATTATATTATTTAATTCGACACAAATGATTTTTAATGTTTATTTATTTATCTATACTTAATGAAAGTCTACGATCACGATCCCTCAGTATAAAATTGCGATGTCTCATTAAAAACTGCTTTGAAAAAGGTATGAATGTTTTGCAAAACGACGAATAGATAGATTACCTACCTACATAATAGTGAAACTAATACTTTACACGAGGCACGAGGTTGCGTTTTATTGTGGCCCCGAGGAAAGCTTCTTGCTATTATGATCATTAGAGAGACGCGCGTCGTGTAGTGTAAGGGGCGCCCTTTATAAGCAATACTAACAACTGTTTATTGTTAAAAATATTTAATTCATACCTACATATTTTATACAAAAAACAGTACGACCTGTTTTATTTTTATTTTTAATTAATTAATAAAGACATAAAAAAAGTTTAAAACTCTATTTTAGAAAAGAATTTCACGTGCCAACTACAAACTGGATGTTTGGGAATATGGGAATAAACATATACAACGTGAATTACAAATTATTCCCTAATGCAGAATATAGTAGATACGGGCCATCAAACTGAACAACTTTTACTATGGGAACAACTCTGAAATCACGAAAAATATCAGCTTTTCATGAGCTCATTTTTTTCGGCATTGGGGGTTATTTTTATTATTTAAACACGTTGTAGTTATAATAATTATGGTAGATAGAGAAAGGCCCATCAAATTGAACAACTTTTACTATGGGACCAAGTCTGAAATCGCGAAAAAAATCAGCTGTTTCATACATTTTGATAGTTTCGTTCCTATATCAAAATGTATGAAACATCTGATTTTTTTTCGCGATTTCAGACTTGGTCTTTTAAAAGTTGTTCAGTTTGATGGTCCCTATCTACCATAATAATATATGGTACTAGGGGTTTTTTTTGTAATACATTACCGTAACGAACGTTGTATAGTATTCGGTGTGTGAGCTCCCTATGCTATGTTGGCTCGCGGCGCACATAGGGGTTTTTTGTGTTTCTAGCTGGTAAAAAGTCCAATTCCTCACAACTACTACAGAGAAAAAAAACATATACTTACCTGCTACGAGTCAGGAAGATAATGAGCAACAGGCAACTCTTTCCACTCCGCTGCGTCAGCCGCTCGTCTTGCAATACTCGTCGAAAGTTAACCATTATTTTGCGTGCACATATTTTGATTTATTGGCGAAAAATTTTACGCAGATACCTAAGTTAATATATATAATATAATATAATAATACGTTATTTAGTGAAGTCTAAGGAGAAAAAAAGCTGTGGATTGTTCTAGTTCAGGTATAAAGATCACGTATCTGTGTCATAATTTTAAATTGTTTTCTGTTTGATTATCACTATAAATTGCGCCTAGAATCATTAAGTATTTTTGAATATTTTTTTATTATATTTTTATGTTCATTAGTTTTACTTCCGGCTATTTCCGAGCATTTTTTTTTATTGTGTTTTATAGAATAGTCCATCATCATTATGCTGTTATAGAAATTAGGTACCACTTCTTGCCCCTTTTCAACCTACCTACACTTTAGTAGTGACAATAATAAATATTGTTTTTTTTTTACTTTTATCAAGTGGTTATTAACATGATTGTTATTTTGTTGTAGGGTTAATTAATATAATTATAATGCACGATATGATCTGTAGACCATATAGAAATAACATAATATTATCTTAAATTAATAATTTTTTGTACATATTATTTTACTAAAATAAAAAATATGTCACTGTATGTTGAAAATAACTTGTTTCACTTCAAATCAAAACATGCAAAAATATTTTTTACCGGCTAGAAACGCAAAACAACCCTATGTGCGGCGTGACTGTGTAAACTAATTTCACAGCGGTTGCTCCCGTTCAATGGATGATATTTTCGCTCAATTTTTTTATGCGACGTGGACGGCCACAGTGAAGCTGATGTTGCTGCGTAAAAACATAAAGGCTTTAACTTTAAAACGAACTTATGTACGACTCATAGAGCTATAGATGTAGAAAACGATGACTTGTTTGACATAAATAATAATAATAATAAATGCTTGGACAATTTCACACAGCGCCATTTAGCCCCAAACTAAGCAAAGCTTGTAATATGGGTGCTAGACAACTGATATATACTACTTATACTTTTTAAATATTTATTTATTATTTATTTATTTTATTTATTTTTTAAACTCTTTATTGTACTACAATAAAATGATGTACAAGAGGCGGACTTAATGCTGAAAGCATTCTCTTCCAGTCAACCCTTAGGGAACAGATAGCCACGAATGCGGAAGAAATATATACTTATTATACATAATTATTTTCATTTGAGATAGATTTTATTCAATTTCTTTCTCTTATTGTCTTTCGGCACAGAATACATGTATAATAGTACAAGTCTTTCGGTGGAGCTCGGTGGCGCAGTGGTTTAGATGGGATGGGTGACCAAAAATGTATTATCTCGAGCTCCTCCGTGCTTCGGAAGGCACCCGGCTGCATTTGCAGTCGTTAACACACACCAATCCGCATTGGGCCCGCGTGGTGGGTTATGGCCCGTCCTCCTTACCACCCATAAGGAAGGCCTGTGCCCCAGCAGTGGGGACATTAAAGAAAATGGCTGATGGACACATTGTCTTTAGGTCTTCGCTTTGGTCAAACTTTCTTGCGGTCTTCGTAGGTCTCGTGGCCCACTTACTACAAAGTGTTTTATTCGTGTCACGTTCTTCCAGTCATATTTATATTGACCGCTGGCTTTCCGAAAACAACCGCCTTTTAATGTGAGCCGGCGAGTCACGAAATAAATATACATTATGCTGAGTGATTTGTCCTGTTCGCCGCTACGGCAAAGAATGCTAACTATTTTACGATTTGGAGCAATCTGTGTTTTTAAAACATAAACTTCTTAAGAATAGATTAAGAATTTGTCTCAAGTAATAAGGATTTTACTCTAAATTTTTATTTTTATTTTATTTTAATTTGTATTGCGATTTTATTTTATTAATAGGTTTTTTTCTCTTTTATATTTTTATTGTGATGAATTGAATTGATATGATTTATTTTAACTTAATTTAATTTTAATTTGTATTACGATAGGTTCTCAGTTTGACCCGTATGTAGAATGTATGTTTCTCCGCGATTAACTCACGTTTGGCCGAGCCGATTTTTCTACCTTTAATAATATAAGTACCTACACTACCTAATACAGAAGGTATCTACAATAAAAATAAAAAATTGTTTAGAAAAAAACAAAAAACCGACTTCACAAAACCTACCTCCAAAAAGCAAGAAATAATATTCAAATTACTAGATACGCATTATCATTGTAATAATAAAAACACGTCTATTGAAGTCGGGTGAGGCTTTTTGAATAAAAAAAAAAAGAATTTGTACTACAGTACAGCCACAGAATAGATAGTAGTACTAGCGTCTACAGAGCAGTCTACTACAGTAGAGGTAGTTTTTTTTGAAGTCGGTTTTTTGTTTTTTTTTTTTTAAACAATTCACCTCAACGGTTAGTATGAAAGCAGGCCTTAAGCAGTCCTGTTTAAGGCCTGCTTGTGAACTGAACGGTTTCTTATTTGCTGATGGTAAGCCCCCATAACCGAGACCGAGTAATTAATGCAAAGCAGCAAAGTCAATTTTATGGCCTTGTTACTTGCTCAAACTTGTTGTCCCCTCCCACGCTAAAGTCCGCCGTCGCTCGCTGGTCGCCTCTGCTGGGCCTCCCTTCGGGGTCTCACCTGGTGGGGCGGACCGCGCGACGGTGCGTGAAGAAGTGTAGGAGGGGTGACACCAACGACCGGGCCGCTTGTTAACGGCCCGCGAACCCGCTACCATGGCCATAGGCTCAGGCCTGAAGCCATATTGGAAAAGTTTACCAACCCCATTTGAAAATGATTGTCAAGAATGGGGTTGGTAAACTTTTCCAAAACTGTTGTGAATTATATATTTTCTGGTAGCTTTTGGCTTTGGAGTCAGGAATAACAAATTGCGGAATTTTTATAATGCTTCATTTTAATTTAAATAAAAATTTAAATTTTTATTTTACAGCATAGTACAATAAATCACTATTACGGCTGTATGCGTAGGTTAAGCCTTTGCTCCAAAGACTTTCTATGTTGTTGCTCAAAACAAAAAAAACAAAGGTATGATTACTCTTTGTCACTGTCTGTCAAATCTGTCAATCGGTTTTTTAAATCAGTAAATGCAAAGGAACTTCGTGTTCAGCCGTATGGTTGATATTTTATCGCGATAATAATATAAAAAAATATATTTAGTTAACAAGGTAAAATAAAAAAATCATAATATTATTTTCTTTATTCTTCAAACTTGTGCTCTCAAAAAAAAATATAAAACAATTCTCTTCGAAAAAGTTTACCAACCCCATTTGTCTGTCACATTTTTATAATGACTTATAGGTAGTGTTAGGATACTGGCGAAATCCAAAAGGGAACCGCCAAAGCACAAAAAGAAGAAGAAGTATAGGTAGTGTTGGTTAATATTTAAACTGCCTGATATACCTTACATAATATGTCTGTTATTGAAGAATCAGCCCTTAGTTTAGTTTCACAATTATTTTGTTTACAGGTATTAGAAAAACCAAATATGAAGTACTTACTCACGTATATTTGAAGTTGGAAAAAATGGATTATAGGTACCTAGGTAGGTTAGGTATTACCTACTTTCCTAAATATTATTTTTTTGTAATGCTTCGCTTTCAGAATGCTCTGTGTTATTTATTAGGTAGGTAGTAGTTCCTCATTCTTTCTTGTAATTTTACAACAAATATTTATCCTGTTGTGTAAGAACAGCTTTTGAGTTTAATGATACAAAGGAATAAGGAAAACCACAAATTATTTTATGTAGGTAGGTAAGTTGTTTCGTTAATAACAACACAACAACACAAGTTAGTCGTTGAAGTGTGTCGTCGTCACCTGAAAATTTGTTTATTGTTCTTGGTTGTAAAAGTTTACATTTTGTTCTTCTTTGTTTTGTGAGCTACAATGGGGTTGGTAAACTTTTCCAAAACTGTTGTGAATTATATATTTTCTGGTAGCTTTTGGCTTTGGAGTCAGGAATAACAAATTGCGGAATTATATAATGCTTAATTTTAATTTAAATGAAAATTAAAATTTTTCATTTACAGCATAGTACAATAAATCACTATTACGGCTGTATGCGTAGGTTATGCCTTTGCTCCAAAGACTTTCTATGTTGTTGCTCAAAACAAAAAAAACAAAGGTATGATTACTCTTTGTCACTGTCTGTCAAATCTGTCAATCAGATTTTTAAATCAGTAAATGCAAAGGAACTTCGTGTTCAGCCGTATGTTTGATATTTTATCGCGATAATAATATAAAAAAAAATTTAGTTAACAAGGTAAAATAAAAAAATCATAATATTATTTTCTTTATTCTTCAAACTTGTGCTATCAAAAAAAATATAAAACAATTATTTTCGAAAAAGTTTACCAACCCCATTGAAGTTTGATGTACCTACCTATTATACCCACAGAGGAAATAATCACTACGTTTTACCTATACCTTACCTACCTACAGCAGATTTGGAGATCCGTATCTTAATTTTTTGCACTTATTGATTTTTCGAAGTCGATTGACGAGACAGTAGTGATAAATAACCGAGCGTGCTTGTGTAGGTATAGGTAGGTAGGTACTTATAGTAGGTACTTACTACAAATTGTTTTGGGTTAGGTATATTGATTTAATATAGTTAATAGTTAATATTAAAGTCAGTTGACTTGTGCCAATGAAAGTTGTGTTTTTGAGAAATAATAAATAGTAATTTATAATATAATAGTACTTCAAGGTGGTAATAAATGATGTGGCTATTACGCGTTGGTACATTTATCAATGACTTAATATATAGGACTGATGGTAAGTTAATTTATAATTATTTCTAATTATTTTCCTCCTTACTTTTTTTGTAGGTAGGAAATTATTTTCAAATCTTTTCCATTGATACCAAAAATTATTACACTCATGATAAGCTACACTTCATCATCATATCAGCCGCACGACACCCACTGCTGGGTATAGGCCTCCCCTAAGGATCTCCACGACGATCGGTCCTGCGCTGCCCGCATCCAGCGGCTTCCCGCGACCTTCACCAGATCGTCGGTCCACCTTGTCGGCGGCCTACCCACGGAGCGCCGTCCGGTGCGCGGTCGCCATTCCAGAACCTTTCCGCCCCAACGGCCATCGGTTCTTCTCGCTATGTGTCCCGCCCATTGCCACTTCAGCTGAGCAATCCTTCGAGCGATGTCGGTTACTTTAGTTCTCCTGCGGATCTCTTCGTTTCTGATTCTAGCTACACTAAGCTACACTACCCATACCATAAGTGATATAAGCTACGAACAAAGGTCAAAGATATAAGTATGTACCCATAGGCTACATTTCATTACTAAAACTGAATTCGATGCGAGCGAAGTCGCGGGCAGTCACAGACAGCTAGCATACTGAGATAAAGGCAAGAATATTAATACAAGATTCTTGGATAAAGGCCTCATAGAAGTCATAGATAGGACGTAGAAACCGAAGACACCTTTCTAAACCCTTCAACGCCCGGAAAATGAGACACAATAGAAAATCTATTGTGTCTCGGTCGCCAGCGACCGCTCCGGCGTTAATGAATTAAATTTAATTAAACGGTTCTTTGTTAGGGTTCCGTACCAAAATGGTAAAAAGGAACCCTTATGTGTGACTCAAGCTGTCCTGTCTGTCTGTCTGTCACAGCTGGATATCTCGAGAACTACTAATGGTATCAACTTGAAATTTGGAATAGTTAAAGATGACGTTTGTCCAACTATTTTGCAAATAAGAAAGAAATAAAAAAATAAATATTTTTTTTACAACAAGGACTGAAAAAGGGTCTTAAAAATTTTAAGCGGGGCGACTAGGGCATCTGGGGTATCATATGAAAGAGCGCTGTTTGCACATTTTAAATCATTTTTTCTTTTTTTTTAGGCCGCATAGTTTTTGACTTATGATGAAAAATGTAAAAAAAATACCGTTCCCCCCCCCTTATCTCCGAAGTTTGCAAAGAGAAAAATCTAAAATAATTCTATGTGATAGTAGTGTTTGTAAAGATTACAGGAAAAATAAAACGAAGTCTCAATATAACACACTTTTTTAGAAATTCAATAACCAACAAAAAATTAATAAGTACCTCTACCAATCAACAGGTGGCCCTGACCCAAGAAAAATTAATTTAGTTCCACTAACGGTCAAGAGATGGCGCTGGACTAAGAAAAAAAATAGTTCCACTATCGGCCAAGAGATGGTGCTGACCTAATACTGCAATAATAATTTTCTTATTCTACAGCAGGCTCTGCAGTGTATTTATTATGATGGTACGGAAACCCTCGGTGCGCGAGTCTGACTCGCTCTTGACCGGTTTTATTTTTGATTTGGTGCTATCGGCAGAGCACCCAAAGCTTAGAATAAAAACGCCAAAGATTTCAGGCAGATCTCGATCGCCAACAAGTATAATTGAAATGTAGGACTAGGACCCTTTTCCTGTCATGCGGATTTTGCATGCGCAACTCAACACTTTTTTACTTTTTGCGCTTTAAAGTTCCACATAACCATAGAAAAACGCAATAACTAAATTTTTGTGTTGTTTTCAGATAAAATAATAGTGCTTATAGTCATCATCTGCTTGCAAATCATAATCTTCGGTGCGTACCTGGTCCAGTGTTGGCTCCAAAAGCGGAAACGAAAGAAGAACAAGCCAGTAGTGATCAGCGTAAGGCCCGACCACCGGCGGGATCCGACCGCCGCACCCTTACCCACCAGCTCTACTGATTCTAAACACTTGTACTATACTCCCGATGGAGATTACTATTATTCGTATGTGGCCGTGGACGGCAGAAACCAACCAGTCGACCAATTGGTTTGAAGAAAACTGAAATTAAATGGAACTGAATTAAAATGAAACTTTTATTTTGCATCTAAATGAAATATGACATCATTCTGATCTGATTTTCCCAAATTATTCAGGTAACAATATATAGGAGCTTGCAATCGAAATTATAACTTTGCAAAAAAAAAGATTTCAAACCAATTTTTTGTAAGATTTCGTTTTTATAAAAACGTAACCATAGACTAAGATTGAACTGGGTAAGTACGGAACTTTTTTCATTTCCCGTGCTCCCGTCTGGGAATTGGCGCGCAAATGAAGACGTATGGCGTGCGCGGTGGGGCCAATTAACCGTGACGTATGTACCCCGGGGGCAGGCCGGGGTCAAGACGATCGGTAGCAAGGATTTTTTATTTTACTTATTTATTATGGTATACTTACCTACAGCTAAACATACACAACATTTAATTTATTATCACTTATTGCATAAGGGCATAGCCACTTACAAGTATAAGTACACAGCATTCTTAGAAATGTAAACAGAATTAAATTAGAAACTTTAGGTGAAACTACTGACCAAAAATTATAATTTATTTATTTTATTTGGCATCTACTTCAAAAGAGGACTGAAAAGCAAAACAAAAAGGAACGTTGTTTAATATTCGATGAGATTAAACAAAGATCACGATTCGTTAAAAATGCAAATAATCTTCGCGTTCGGATTGCGTCTACTTGAATCGAGTAACCAATCGATTTCAGTAATCGACGTTCACGAACCTCGCCATTAGGGCCCACATAGACAGATGGTGTTTTTCCCTGACGGTAATAAGGCCCGTTTACACGTGGTCAATGGACTGGCAAATTGATCTTGTGTAGCGACGCAGTTCTGTACCTACCGCAGTTTACAAGGAAAGGATAGTAGAGGAAACATACTGTACATAGTATTATTAATCAGTCTAGGTATACCTATTTGGTTTGTATGAATATCTCGTCAAGTAAGTATAAAAACCTTCGGGATTTCCAAAAGTCAGATTTTTTGCAGATATTTTCTGCCCAAATACGAATAGCTCTCTTCTTAATCTCATCTTGACGCTGCGTGCGGCCATTTCAGCCACTCACAATTTGTTAAAAAAACTGGCCAAGTGTGTGACGAACCATTCGCAGTATAGATAAGGTTCGTAGTAGTACCTATTGGGATAACCCCTCACACAACTAACCACTATAATCAAGTATAATGGATCATTCACACAGCTCAGTCACGTCACGTTGCAGTCACGTCAACGGTCAGTCAAATTTCAATACAAGTTTCGACAGTCAAGTGACGCATCAGTCAACAGCAAGTCAAAACTTGTATTGAAATTTGACTGGTCGTTGACGTGACTGAGACGAAACGTGACGAGATGTGTGAATGTTCCCTAAAATTTCTACCTACGAAAATTTATTTTTGGCTATAAAAATATATTTTTACCATCGCCACTCAAAAAAGTGCGTTTAATTCAACGATAAGAGTGAATAAAACGCTGTTTTATTCACCGAGTGAATAAAAATATTTTGAATTTGGAACAAGCGCGAATCGTATGAGTTATGTCGCGAATCGTATGAAAAGAAACAAAACGTGCTGAAAGTATGGAGCTATTCCATAGATAAAGCCATAGTCATACAAATAAATTTAAAAACAATATCCCGCCAAATTAATTAGGTCCTTTTTAGTGTCTCATCTTTGGATTCTTTTCTATATATTAGAGAGAGATTAGATGTTCAGTCTTGCATCAGTCCATTCCATCAGTCTGGTACGATCTTCAGTCTGTAAAAATTCAAAGTCTAACAAACTAATGAAATGGACTGATGCCAAACTGATCATGTAATTTCCCTCTTAGCGTGGTTGTTTTATGTCATTGGAAAACTTCTAGTTTCACTATTTTCTAATGTTTAAATATTACTGATTACCTACCTAAATAATCAAAATGTGATAACTATTATATAGGCATTAAGTACCTACTGCTATTTGTTTTCTCGCAGTCGATGGTAAAAAGTAGAGTACACAACTCGTGAAAAAAAAATTTCATCTCGGTCCTTTGTATCCCTCGCTTCGCTCAGGATTCTACTTTTGAATCCCTCGCTACGCTCGGGATTCAACTCTAGAATCCTTCGCTGCTCTCGGGATCCAAATAGTCCCTCGAACTAAATTCCCTCTTTTTTCACTTGTTGTATAATCTACTATTTCATGATTTATTCTACCACTTTTTACATAAGTACATAGAGGTACACATTCCAGTCCAGTACGTACGAAGGGCCATTGAGCAAACCGCGAAAGGACAGACAGACATGACAAAACTTATAACCTTGTTGACTTGACTACGAAAATTGAATAGTTACCTAATACTTCTCATTGTAATGAAAGTATTTATTTTGTGGTATATTACGGAGCATGAAATATCAATAAAGAAGCGTTTCACATTAAAAGATTCCACGTTGCATTATATTTTAACACAAGAAATAAACGAAGTTCAAATAAAATGGGGTTCTAAATACAGATGACGGCTTTCCCGACGAGACGTTTCGTTGTCGGTTGGCTGACACTGACAGCTCGCAATTTTTTCCGGTGAAACCCAGCCGAAACGGTCTTGAAAAGGGTGGGCATTACGTAACTTACAAAATCACGTTATTTCCAGTTATAGCACAGAATATAATATCGACGCTTAAGAACCAAGACCATTTATCTACAAAAAGTCGACTTCATAGGAGACGAAAAAAGTTTTTTCTTTCTTGAAACAATTAAGCTTATTTAGGTAGTTCTGAAATTACTGTACTTAGATAGCTGGTATTTAGTTGAAATTAGTTACTTAGGTGGTAATGGTATTTTCTCATAACTCCTTATTTAATGCGAATTTGAGGTAACTGATAAAAGGAAGCGATGAGTAAATCAACCATAAAAATAACTGCAAAGATACTTGTAACAAAGTTACATAATCAGCCCCCCGGTATCACCTACTACGATACTTTATAGACTAGATAATTGTAAAGGTAGTTATAGCATAACAATAAATTTATTTGTTATTCTTATAGTTTGATTAGACACTTTTAATAAGAATAATAATCATTTATTTCGACCAACTTTGGATCATAACACTTTTAACATAATACCTAATTAACTTTCTAATAAAAAACTTTTGACCATATGAATTAAAGTAGTTTGTTTACCGATATGGCGTTTAACCAGCTAGGTAATGATTTGTTTTTGGGGTATTTTAATAGTATTTTTGGTTATTTTATTTAGGTCAGATGTTGATTATTATTTATTATGTTAAAACAATGATAAAAAGTTGCTATTTAATTGATGTTTAAACATTTTTTTATTGTATCGAATATGATACTTTGGGCAATCAGCATACCTATCAAATTTGCCGTTTTTTAGGCTTGAAAGATCATCAAACATC
Organism: Agriphila straminella; assembly: GCA_950108535.1. Lineage (NCBI taxonomy): Eukaryota > Metazoa > Arthropoda > Insecta > Lepidoptera > Crambidae > Agriphila > Agriphila straminella. The sequence goes on along the minus strand of OX467306.1, from coordinate 1,234,295 downwards.
GGACTTTCTTGTGATCTTTAATGTCTCCGATGGTGAAGATTTTGACGAAGGTGAAGTGGGTGAAGATCTGCAGATACATACCTAGGTAGTAGGTTAAATGTGTCTGTGGTTAATAGTACATTATGAGACAAGTTAGCTTAGGTTGCTCATTGCACACAAGGCTGTGGGTTGCAGTAACTAACGTAACTCAGCCGAGTGTGCAATAAGCAAGAGCTCACGAGTTTCATACGACGTTTTTCAACACATTTGCGAGGAAAAAATAAAGTAATTTATCACACAGTGTAGGGACACAGTATGTTCCTTAAGGTTCATATTACCGAACCAATTTTGTATTGTGTAACAGGGTGCCGTGCAGTCGTCACCGCGCACCCAACTTGTAAACGCGCCTCTCAATATTATAAAAGTTAATTTAAATATCGTCTTTTACTCCCACTCGCGTGGTCCGCCTTGTTAGGATCCTTATATCCAACACACAGCAACAAATATGGCAAAAACAAAATATGATAATATGGGAAAAGGCGCGCATGTTTTTTTTGTTTTTTTTTTCACACGCCCAACGCAAGAATATTTTGCGAACAAAGGGGTGAGGAGCATACAGCCTACTACTAATACTTCTAAATTATAATTTTAAGTGACAAAATGCAAATATTTTAATATTTTATAACAAAATATTGTGAATTATGAATAATTTGATAATAATTATATATTTATTTGACTTAATTAAGGACTTACACATTAATTTATTCCAAAAATGTATATGAATTTTCAGCAGCATAAAACCTCTTTGTTGTCAAAAAAAAATAACTGTATTACCCGGCAAAATTAGGAATGCTCTGTTTACTCGCATAGAACTTGCAGTAAGGTACTAATTTAACTTTGTAGGGTTAATTCTATTGCGAACTAGTGTTTTATATATTATTGCACGCGTTTGTTATAGCTCGGTTTATGGCCCTAAAAGCGATGTAATAAGGCTCACTTTACGAGCAAGTGTGTTGAAATAGTACATTACGATATTAGTGCGTTAAGATGTTATAACCAATACGCACGTATATCGTACGACGTTTTTTAACACATTTGCGAGGAAACAGAAAAAAAATACGCCAAAAGTACATTTTCGGAAAATGACTTGGCATTTTTCATGTTTTTCCACTTCAAGAAATTTTCATACGTGGTTATGTATCTGTCCTTGGATATTGACGGCAGCAAGCTGTCGCATGCGGTTCGCGCTTCTGTTAGTATATCCGGTGGAGTTGAAGTAATATATTGCTCATCTTCATTATTGAAAGTTGTAATTTTTAGATATTCACAATACAAGTACAAAGAAAAGAAAATTTGAGAAAAATGGCGCGAGGATTATTTTTTGCCGTGGCTGCGTGAAAATGTTGGCAAAGACGCTAGAGCATGCAGCCAAGTTTTTAAATTACCGAATAAACTGTTTTTTTTATTTTAAATAAACTCAATCTGTGAATGCACACTGTTTACTGGCTGGCGCCGCGCGGCGATTAGTTCGAAATTTGAATAGCAACAGCGCGCTGCTGACTGGAGTCGTGCGGCGATCAGTTCCATATTTGAAATGGCAAATAATACTGTTATGGAATTTGTATGGACTATAACTTAACTATTTGCTTTGGTAACACACGCGTTTTTTATGACCCGCTTTACATATTTAAAACCGGTGGAATTACATCAGCTTTACGAGCAAGGGTGTTAAAAATGTTATTAAAATTTAGAAATAAAAATTGAAGTATAAAATTGTAAAAGAAAGATAGAGAGTAAGCTTTGAATTATACTCATCAACTTTGTCTAAGCATACAGTACCTACAGGTGTTATTTTCATACAAACAAGGTAACTTTGAAGCCTTGGTTTTCTACCATGCTGTGATTTGATGATGGCTATCTAGGGAGTGAATGGAGGATATTCAGATCGCTATACACACCCAACTGATCTGATCAGCATCAGCATTCTAAAAGATTAATGGGTCAGAGTTCTCAGTTTCAGGATTTCCAAACATTTTCATGCTATTTTCGCGGTTTTTTTAAACAAGTCCTTAATCTTTTACCAAGGCTCTGTCACTCCGCGCGCGAGTATGAATCGCTCGGCGTCCTCTGAGAGGACAAATTTCATACATCAAAAAAGATAAGACCTACCTACGCGATAGAAAGAGAGGCAACTATTAAGTGCATGTTTTGGAGCGAAGGGAGCGCTGTGCGACCTGAATTGCACTTTATTGTGTCGAAGCAAGAGTTGCAATTTATTTCTTCTATACGCTAGTACTATTATCTATTCTGTGCTTTTACTTAAAGATCCTCAGAAAGAAGTTTCGATAAGCGTCTATTTGGAAAGATCACGATAACTACGAAGGGCATAATTTTGACTTTTTATTTAACGTTCCGCCCTCCGCCGACCGACAGGCGGCTAACGAATCCATTGAAAAACATCATCCTTCGAGATTTAATATTCTTGTTGTATTATTGCCTATCGGGAAAATATCCAATGAAAAGAAAACGAAAGAATGACTTCGATCTTATTCAATGATTTGAAAAGAAACTGTACAAAACAACTTCGCTGCATTATACTTATTTCTCATTACTGTTTGAAATAGGTACTTACTCTTAAATGAAATACTTATTTGGAAATTATATAGGTAGTCATGGCAAAGAGAAATACATACTGCAAGCGACTAACTATTGGTTATTTGCAATGTGCGCATAGGTAGTCGCATACTCAAATACAATTTTTATTATTAAGACAACGTCGAAATCGTGAAAATAAAATCAGCTGCAAAACCTACACGACCAAGATAAATGTACAATAACAGTCGTTTTTTGCGACTTAGGGGCTGGCCCTTTAATATATTTTTTTTCAGTTTCATGACTAAGTATGTGGTGTGCGTGCAAGCGGACTGTCTCCGAAGTAGGTAACCCTGTACTGAATATTTTTTTTTAAAAACACGCTTATAAAACGGACTTAAAATTATTAAAAATCGGACTAAAAACATTAAAACGGACTAGTAAAAACAGACTAAAAGTATAAAGAAAATTCTTCTGTAAATATTTATAACTACAGAAGTTTTAAACCTAAAAACGTGGGGCGCATTTTTAAAACATTTTTTTTTAAAAACACGTTTTTAAAACGCACTAATAATATAAAAAGTAGACTAAAAGAAGACTAGTAAAAACGATCCTAAAAAGTATAATTCTTCTGTAAATATTTATATTATTACCCCCTTACTAATAAAGATTGTATACTTAGCAGATGTATCCGTCCGGGTTCTCCTCTAGGTAGGTACATCTGTCTCGACCGATTCTCTTGAAATGCTCACATTTTAGGTTTTAGTTTATAGAGAATATTTTTATCGATTAATTTTTACAAAATTTTTCATAATGACGGAGATATTGAGAAAAATCATATTATCAGTAATTTCGAAAAATGATCGAAAATGTTACAAACGCAAAGTGTACAACTCCACAGAGCCACTAGTTTTAGTAATAACAATGAATAAAATAATTTCGTTATGTAAGGTAGTTAAGGTACACTGCATGGCTTAACTTCGCAAGAGCTTCTTGATGATGGAAACTAGGTGAGCCGATATGAAGGGCATTCTACCGACTTGCATTATTACCCTTTAATAAGTAGGTGGCTCCTCCTCCTCGGCTAATTGGTGCCTTCAATCCTCGACTGGTGTTTATAATAATGGTACTTCAGACTAGTATTTATTCGCTACTGCGTTACAAAATACTTGGTTCAAAATACCTACCTACTTCTAGATACAAACACTTCGATCAATTAATAACCTGACATCTGTACAAAACAAAACAATTATTTGGATTGGACCAGCGAACTAAAATCTATGGAATAAGCATTCTGCTCAAAAAATGGCACCACACGAAAAGTACAACTAAGTGGATAGAGCTCAAAATGCTGGCATTTAATTATACAGTACAAAGCGTCTGAACACTAATTAGCGAATTAGCGAACATAATTTGTATACCTACTCGTAGATATTTTATAAGATACGTTTTTTCTGCATCTTTTTACTGCCTTCTTTGCATCTTTTACACCATTTGACTATAAAGGACGTCATTTCTAATAAACTCTCTCTTTCTATCTTTTCTCCACGATACAAACTGCAATTTATTAAAAAGAACACTAACGTCAGTCACCGCGGGTGCGTGGCTGGCCCGACTAAAGCTGAGCGGGTTGTACTTTTTCGGCCCCCTGGGTACCATTTTTTAAGCAATATTTGTTTGCAATTAAACTTCCATAGATTTTAGTTCCCTGGATTAGACGGAACTTTTAAAATGTTGATCAGCCTATCTACTTTAGTCTATTTATTTTACTTTCAGTTATTTTTTTTTTTTTTTTTTTTTTTATAAATTGTATCATGCAATCAGTCTCCTGGACTATGAGCAGATTTGTTGTTAAGAATGGCATGTAGAGCAAGGCGCTCCATCGAGAGCCCACTCATTCTTGAATTAGTCTTAGCCGAGTTTTACATATCTGGTAGTTTGCGCCTTTTCAGGCGTCTCATACAATCCGGCAATGTCAGCTGTTTCGCTAGTTCATTTGGGTGGTTGTCTAGCCTATTTTTGTATTTGTCAAATATCCTTGAGATTTCATCCCTGACAGTGTTGATATGGAGATGTTGGTGAACTTCTGAGTTGCGAATAAACCAAGGAGCATCCGAGATCTGTTTTAGGATATAATTCTGTGCTCTCTGAATTTTGTTGACATTGGAATCACTAGCCGAACCCCACAATTGAAGTCCATAGGTCCATATGGGTTTGAGGATGGCATTATACAGGAGTAACTTATTGTCCACAGACAACTTTGAGTTTCTTCCGAGCAACCAGTACATTCCTCGGTACTTGAGGTTTATTTCGTCTCTTTTTGTTTGAATATGCTTGGCCCAGGTAAGACGACGATCTAAATGAATACCCAGGTATTTGACTGATTCACTGGTTGGTAGAGGGTTGCAACCCAGTCTCACTTCAGGGCAGTTATCTTTTCGAAGTGTGAATGTTATGTGGATCGACTTTGATGGGCTTGCCTTGATTTTCCATTTTCTTAGCCATTGGTCGACATTGTTGAGACTTTTTTGTAGGAGCTTAGAGGCTTCCTCACTACTTGTGCTGGTTGCTAAAATGGCAGTATCATCTGCAAATGTAGCCACAGTTGTTCCCGGAGTTTCAGGTAGGTCTGATGTGAAGATAGTGTATAAAATTGGTCCAAGTACCGAACCTTGTGGCACTCCTGCAAGGATTTCATGAAAAGTGGAGGTGCAATCATTTTCCTTAACTTGGAAGAGTCTGTTTTTGAGATATGATGACAATATTGGATAGAAAGTGTGTGGAAGGAGCGTTTTGATTTTGTACAGGAGACCCTTGTGCCATACTTTGTCAAACGCTTGCTGCACGTCCAAGAAAACTGCAGAGCAATATTCTTTACGTTCAAAGGTGTCTCTAATGAATTTGCATACCCTGTGGACTTGTTCTATGGTTCCGTGTTCTTTTCTAAATCCAAACTGATGATTTGGAATTATAGCTTTTTCTGAGAGTATTTGAAGTATTCTTATCAGCAGCATTTTTGAAAGAAAGAAAGAAAGAAAAATAGTTTATTTGAGACACACAATAAAACAATACAGTAGTACAATAAAACTTAAACACTATTTGTCTCAAAACGGTCCCAACTCAGCATAATGCTGGTCTGCGACCAGCGCTGGTCTTCCGTGGGACCGGTTTGTTGACGCTGCGATTCGGTCACACATAACAAAAAATAAAAAAAAAAAAAAAACACACACAGCAATTTAAAAATAGTCTGTGACTCTGCTATCTAATCTGTCACTGTCACTGACGGACGTCACTGTGACAGAGGCAGAGGCTGTCGTCTGCTATCTGCTACATTATTTTTACAATTTACAACTTTACTTATTATTTTAGCATTAGCACTATTAAAAAGAAGAATAACATAGGTACCTTGTGTATAAAATTAATTAATTGGATATTTTAGTGCTCAGTGCGTGTGTACAAAAGGAAGACAAGACAACATATTTTTTATAAATCAATTAGCAGAACAAAAACACAGACGAGACGTCGACGTATCAACCGACGCTATTCTATGATAGCAAGAATACAAAAATAGAAGTCTTTGTATGAGAGAATAACAATACAATAGGTACGTAATATACATAAAACAAAGCACATAACAACATAACATTGTTTTGCTTTAGTGACCCAAAATGCCGCCTCTTAACAGCTGGACAGAGCAAAAACCATCTAGCAACATGGACATAATTATTATTCAGCAGGGAAAACAACACCTCACGAATGTTTGGGACGGAAAATAGAGGTAAGTAATGGTTAAATGACACTCACGTCTTGCATTTGAGTTTCCTGTGTTCGTTGATTAGCAACTAGGAACTAGGAATTTTTTCAAACAGTTTAGATATAAGCGGTAATAGGCTAATTGGACGGTACGACGTCACGTCATGTGGTGATTTGCCAGCTTTTGCTATAATTATGATTTGCGATATCTTCCATGCAGCTGGAAAATATCCTGTTCTCAAGACACCATTAAACAGTACAGTGAGAAATACTATTCCTTTTCGTGGCAGTTCATTTAGCACCTTTTTATCTATTAGGTCAAATCCTGGCGCTTTTTTTTCCTCCATGTTTTTTATCAGATGTTTAATTTCTCGGGGCGTTGTCGATCTTACTGGTAGGTCTAGTTGAAAATCTTGTTGGAGAACTTCATTCATGGATGGGTCGTCCGTTTCTTCATCACCATCATTGGGTTTGAATACTGAACAAGATGATTTGCGAATGCATCCGCTTTTTCTTGTTGAGTACGAGCCCATGTATTGTCTTGCAAGCGAATTGGAGGTTTAGGTGTGATCGGAGTTTTACATGCTCTCCACAATGAATAATTCGTTGATTTAGTGGCTGTTAAGTTTTCAATTTGGGATCGTGTGGTAGCATTCTCTGTCTCCTGGATGAGATCTCGCAATTCTCTTGCTGCCTTGTTAAATGCAGTTTTATCGGACGATTGTCTACTCGTATGCCATACTCGACGAAGTCTCCTCTTTTCCAAGATTTTGTGACGTATATCTATAGGAACGGTTTTATGCCTAGGGGTAGTCCGCCTTGATTCTGAAGGACTGGTCCATGATGCTTTTTGGATTGTTTGAGTAAATTTTATAGTAGCATTTTCAATATCGTCACTAGTTTTTAAAGAAATTTTCAGATCTAGTTCTTCTTGTATAATTTCACGGAATCGATTCCAGTCCGTACCTTTATTGTACAGTTTTGGAGGAGATGTTTTTTCCAAAACATGGACACTGATAGTTAAAATAACTGGAGTGTGATTCGACGATCCATCTAAGCATGATTCTATTTTGAAAAAAAGTCTGGATACTCCTTTTGTTATGAAAAAGTCTAAAAGGTCCGGGAGCTTATTAGGATCTGTAGGCCAGTGCGTTGGCTCAGATGTCGCAATAGGAGTCAGGTGGTTTGTATCAACACTTTTTTTAAGTTCTCTGCCTCTGGTCGAGATCAATCTCGATCCCCACATGGTGTGCTTACAATTCCAATCTCCACCGGCTATGAACCTATTTCCCAATGAATTCAGGTATGTTGTGAACTGAGCTTCAGATATTCTGTGCTTTGGTGGACAGTAAACGGAAGAGATGTTGATATCACAGTGTTTGTCATGAACTGTGACCGTTGTTGCCTGTATGGCTTCAGTTTTGAAGGGAAGCGATTCATGATGTTTTATAGAAGATTTAAGAATTACTGCAGTGCCACCATGCGCAGTGCCGTCAGGGTGATTGGTACTATAGATAGAGTAGTCTTTTATCCTGATAAGACTATTGCAAGTAAAATGTGTTTCAGATATAAGCAGAATGTCAAGGTCATGTAAATGTAGTAGGGCCTCGACTTCGCTTTTGTTGGGTGATAGTCCATTTATGTTCCATGTAGCTATCTTTAAGGACTTAAACTTAACTTCTGGACTATGGTTGTTATGAGGCCGAGTAGGGTACTCATTTGTTGTAGCATCAAGTCAATTTTTTCAGACTGTTTTATGAACATCTCTTCTAATGTTAGGTTTGTAGTTGACTCTTTATGATTTGACATATTTCGGCTTGGTTTAGGTATATCTCCGTTATTGTTCTTTACTATATCAGAGTAGCTCATATTCCTCGTTTCTTGATTTTGTGTATCTTTGTGTATTGGTAGTGTGGGGTTTTCACCTGTGTTTCTTTTTGATTGAGATAAGATTTGGATCAGTGAGGGCGTAGTTGTAGTTTGTTTGCGTTTTTTTCGATCTAGTATCTCCTTATAGACCTCACATCCCTTGTAATTTGCAGGATGGGGCCCTTGGCATAGGGCACACGTTGCTGGTGTAGATCGGTCAGTCTTTCGACAGTCACTTGTTTTATGTGATTGTCCACATTTGACGCAGCGGAATGGCCTCATGCAATAATTCTTTGAGTGACCATACTGCTGACAGCGCTGGCACTGAACTATTGTTTTGCTTTTTTTGGGATCTTCTATTGTAAACCTGTGGTGGTAGATGTATTTTATTTCTTTTGCAGCTTTGTTGTTCGGGCCCGCTACTAGGTTTATAAAGAATGTTGAGGTTGGTCTTTTCTCTGGGCCAGATCTTGCATTGATGATTTCTCCGACTATTTGGTTTCCTGTCTCTTCAAATGCTTCTTTGATTTCCAGGTGTGGAGTGGTGTGATGTAGATTTCTAATCACCAGCCTGTAATGTCTGTTGTTTTTCCTGTTGAACGTGTGACCTATTAGACCATTTTCTCTTACTATTGTAATAAGTTTTTTGTATATTTCTACATTTTCACAATTTATACGGAGTTGATTTTTATTAACAATTTTGTATGTGAACTGATTTCTATCAATTTCTTCTTCTAGGAGAGCGGTCAATTTATTTATGTCTTCGACACCATATAGTATAATTGGTGGAGGTTTACTGACTTTCCGCATCTTTGTTTGCTCATCTGCATTGATTTGATCAACTGGTAATCCAGCATATCTGTTCTCTGTTTGTACAGATTCGGGTGAATGAGTATTGGATAACTTTCTCTTCTTTTGTGGATTCCTTATAGTGGGTACTTTTTGCCAGTCGGGAGGTCCTGCTTTTTCTTGTATTTCCATACCATCTTCAGTTAGGACTGCTGGATCACTGTTAGTTTTAAGAACAGTAATGTTTCCGAGTGAAGCGCTTCTTGGTCGAGTTATAAATAAGCTTGGATGAAAAGCTTGCTGAACTAATTTCTTATTTCCAGTAGCATTAACAGCTACGGGGGCCTGGCGATCCACCCTCGCAGTGTCTTCGGTAACAGATTTCACACTCTCCGGCCCGGGTACCGGAGAGCGCCGGGCGTTAGCCGGATCGCATGACAGAACATTCTCACTATTATCAGACATTTCATAGAAAGGGTTTGGGAAGATAGTGCTGTACTTTCCCAAGGTACAACACGTCATAATTTCGGGTGACGCCCTAGCCTTTGATGAACCAACATCTCCCTGTAAGGCAGCAGGTGCCATTTAGTATCAGAGTTGACTTCTCCTAGATCAATTACTGTACCGCAGTTAACGAGGTTGATCTCCCCGGGTCCGAGCTTAGATTTAAGTGGCGGCCCATACTCGCCACTATCATCCGTTGTCATTGGGTTTAGTGCTATTTTATAGTGAATGTTCAGCCATGAGCATTCCCAGCACCCCTCCAACCGGATTGCCCTATTGTCCGCGACTACCGAAGTAGCTAGCTTCCATATCTGGAAGCCGTTTCGCTATCCGCAACCTGCGACGCGGTGGGTGGCACAGGGCCGTGCCCCTGGGAAGGATCGCCCAGAACCCACACTTTCAGTTATTAAAAATAATTTATTTTTTCGAGAATTCAGTGAAACAAAAGTACCTACAGTATAAATTTTGTAAGAGAAGTTAATCCATTATCATCACCAAATTCGGTTTCTAGGCGGTTTATACCTGCTTTGAAATGGAAGTTTTCCTGCAAAGCGTTTGTAAAGATTTAAGATGTTGTCATTTCAGCTTTTGAGAAGTTCGTAAATCCTCAGCCTGTAACTAAACAATTGGGCGAAACCTTACATGGTTGCTATGGCGGCGGTCGCTAGGAGCTGCAAAGAAAAATTTTGCGATACAAAGGGAGGAAATCAAAAACATCCTGGCAACTGACTCACAAAATTCAAGGAAACCATATTATAACGTGTTAGTTTTTCCGTTAAATTAGAAGATAGGAGGTAGGTATTATTATAGTACCTACTTACTTACAATTGACCGCACGAATACATCGACACGCTTGTTTATTAAAGCCATCGAAATACTATTACTAGATTAAACTTTTCTATATTACTTTAAAATGACATGTACATATTTACTGGATATACATAATGGAGACCTATGAATGCTCTAAGCCTACAGAATTCTACCTACACAGTGCAGACAGGCTCTACACTGTTTATTTCAGCAAGGCACTTGGCCGAAACGCTCTGGCTTTTGTAGTAAAAAAATTCACAGATTTTGCAGTCCCCGCAAGAATCGGAGCATTGAAATGAAAACAAAAATTTACAAACAACAAAATCAATCCTATTATTTTTCTGAGGCATCTAGGTACGTACCACCTACCTATTTATTTTAACGATTGTGACACTCGTCTTCGCCTCGTGCCACAAAAGCGCCCTCGAACTGCCTCGACTCGACGCGGCCGAAATATTATTAACCGATTTACAAAAATCCAACGAATTCACGTCCCGTCTGCTTCCGCATCTTTCAATACAATTACCATGACGATCGGTCAATCATCATAGAAGCTACATCTCTTTTATATACGGATATACCCGTTTTTCTACAATTCCAAATCTAAAGGAACCACCTACAGGTCACAATTATTAACTGATTTTTAAAAAAGTTCTCTATTTTGTAGCTACACTATGACCCATTATATACCCTAGGAAACATTTTTTTTTCTTAAAACGTTTTTTTTTTCAAAATATATACAGTATTCACTTCTCAAGCTTACGCGCTCACTAGACATGAAATAAAACACTTTTAACGGATACTAGCGCGGTTTTATTGAAAGTACTTTGGTAATTAGTTGGTATTTGGTTTGATTTTTGATTTTCCCGACGTTTCGGCACCTTTGCAGCTGCCGTGGTCACGGGGGACTGAAGCTACTTGTGAGCCTACCCTCAAGCGATGAATTTTTTTAGAACGTTCAGAAATTAAAATTTATCAAATTTAATTAGTTTAATTTTGGTTTGGTTTTAATTTAATTTTATATGTTAAAAAGAGAGAATCTACTGAAACTACTACCATTTCAAAAAATTGGGAGGCCCCTCCAAGAAAGAAATGGCGAAAGAAAACTTGGAGAGGAAGGCCGACCTCCGTCTTTTATATTAATTAATTTATTTGCAAAAGGAACTAACCGTATCATTAGATCTTACAGTGTGTGTTTGGGGCTTTAGCTTGTGAATGATGGGGTCCCAAGCTGGTGGAATTTTCCAACCATCATCTCTATTGAAATTAGGATATTTATTTATTTCGATAGCCTCGCGGAGCATTCTAGGAATGAATCTACGTTCCCTAGCAAGGATTTGGGGTTTGTCAAATCTAATATAATGGTTGGGCCCCTCAAAGGCGTGTTCACTCACTGCAGACTTGTTATCGCGCCTATGTTTCATGTCAGCTACATGTTCTTTAACGCGGGTCCCTATGCTTCTCTTTGTTTGCCCGATGTAGGAGAGCCCACAGTCACAATCTAGTTTGTAGACGCCTGCGGCTTGAAGGGGGATATTACACTTGACAGGTCGTAAGAATTGGTTGATCTTCTTCGGCGGCTTGAAGTAAGTTTTGATTGACGCTCGCTTCAGAATGTTTCCAATCTTGTCAGTGACACCCTTCAAGTATGGTAGGATGGCAGGTTGACGCTCTACTGTGGCTGTTTTGGTGCGTTTTCTGTGACGAAGGCGTGGTACTTGCAACTTGTTGTTACGTAGTACTTGCTTGACGTGCTGAAGCTCAGCAGTCAGGTGTTGTTTGTCACAGATGCCGCGGGCTCTCTGAAACAAAGATTTCCCTACGGTAGCTAACTGTATAGGATGATGGTGAGAGTCACCATTAAGGTATCTGTCTGTATGGGTTGCTTTACGATACACTGTATGGCTCAAGGTTTGGTTCGGATTCCTGATAATGAGAATGTCTAGGAAGGCTAGTTTATTATCTGCCTCTAACTCCATAGTAAATTGTATGTTGGGGTTTATGGAGTTAAGATGGTTAAGAAATGCAGGGACACTGTCTCTAGGTAGTATTGTGAAAGTGTCATCTACGTACCGTTTGTAGAACCGGGGAGTCACTGGTGCTGTGGCTAGTGCTTTCTCCTCAAAATCCTCCATGAAAATGTCAGCAACAATGGGGGATACAGGAGAGCCCATTGCTACGCCATCCACTTGCACGTAGAACTCCTCGTTCCATAACAGATAGCCAGATGTTAGGCATAATTCTAGTAGTTCTGCATATTCAATTGGCATGTTATTATCAACTAGCTTTTTCCTGATGATATTAATGCAGTCCTGTACTGGTAAGCATGTGAATAAGGACTGAACATCAAAACTAACCATAGTTTCATCATCAGCGAGATGTAGATGTTGTATCTCACTGACAAAATGGTAGGAATCTTTTACAAAGGCTGATGTGTTACCTCTCAGTGGTGTGAGTGTTTTCGCTACGTGTTTAGCCAATTTGTAGGTTGGTGAGTCAATTTGGCTTACTATGGGGCGTAGCGGAGCGTTGTCTTTGTGTATTTTCGGTAACCCATACAGTTTTGGCGGTGTAGGGCAGGATGGAATAAGATAATCGACGTCAAGATCTAACTGTTCTGAATGTTCTTTGATGAGTTCTTTCGTTTTATTAAGGATCTTGGTGGTTTGATCACATTTGACATGTTTGTATGTTTTCTCATCGCTTAAAAGTTCTTGTATTTTTGTGTTATAATCCGACGTATCCATAACTACCGTTGCGTTACCTTTATCCTTTACGTTACTATCCTCCGAGCTGATAAAGGTAACGCAACGGTAGTTATGGATACGTCGGATTATAACACAAAAATACAAGAACTTTTAAGCGATGAGAAAACATACAAACATGTCAAATGTGATCAAACCACCAAGATCCTTAATAAAACGAAAGAACTCATCAAAGAACATTCAGAACAGTTAGATCTTGACGTCGATTATCTTATTCCATCCTGCCCTACACCGCCAAAACTGTATGGGTTACCGAAAATACACAAAGACAACGCTCCGCTACGCCCCATAGTAAGCCAAATTGACTCACCAACCTACAAATTGGCTAAACACGTAGCGAAAACACTCACACCACTGAGAGGTAACACATCAGCCTTTGTAAAAGATTCCTACCATTTTGTCAGTGAGATACAACATCTACATCTCGCTGATGATGAAACTATGGTTAGTTTTGATGTTCAGTCCTTATTCACATGCTTACCAGTACAGGACTGCATTAATATCATCAGGAAAAAGCTAGTTGATAATAACATGCCAATTGAATATGCAGAACTACTAGAATTATGCCTAACATCTGGCTATCTGTTATGGAACGAGGAGTTCTACGTGCAAGTGGATGGCGTAGCAATGGGCTCTCCTGTATCCCCCATTGTTGCTGACATTTTCATGGAGGATTTTGAGGAGAAAGCACTAGCCACAGCACCAGTGACTCCCCGGTTCTACAAACGGTACGTAGATGACACTTTCACAATACTACCTAGAGACAGTGTCCCTGCATTTCTTAACCATCTTAACTCCATAAACCCCAACATACAATTTACTATGGAGTTAGAGGCAGATAATAAACTAGCCTTCCTAGACATTCTCATTATCAGGAATCCGAACCAAACCTTGAGCCATACAGTGTATCGTAAAGCAACCCATACAGACAGATACCTTAATGGTGACTCTCACCATCATCCTATACAGTTAGCTACCGTAGGGAAATCTTTGTTTCAGAGAGCCCGCGGCATCTGTGACAAACAACACCTGACTGCTGAGCTTCAGCACGTCAAGCAAGTACTACGTAACAACAAGTTGCAAGTACCACGCCTTCGTCACAGAAAACGCACCAAAACAGCCACAGTAGAGCGTCAACCTGCCATCCTACCATACTTGAAGGGTGTCACTGACAAGATTGGAAACATTCTGAAGCGAGCGTCAATCAAAACTTACTTCAAGCCGCCGAAGAAGATCAACCAATTCTTACGACCTGTCAAGTGTAATATCCCCCTTCAAGCCGCAGGCGTCTACAAACTAGATTGTGACTGTGGGCTCTCCTACATCGGGCAAACAAAGAGAAGCATAGGGACCCGCGTTAAAGAACATGTAGCTGACATGAAACATAGGCGCGATAACAAGTCTGCAGTGAGTGAACACGCCTTTGAGGGGCCCAACCATTATATTAGATTTGACAAACCCCAAATCCTTGCTAGGGAACGTAGATTCATTCCTAGAATGCTCCGCGAGGCTATCGAAATAAATAAATATCCTAATTTCAATAGAGATGATGGTTGGAAAATTCCACCAGCTTGGGACCCCATCATTCACAAGCTAAAGCCCCAAACACACACTGTAAGATCTAATGATACGGTTAGTTCCTTTTGCAAATAAATTAATTAATATAAAAGACGGAGGTCGGCCTTCCTCTCCAAGTTTTCTTTCGCCATTTCTTTCTTGGAGGGGCCTCCCAATTTTTTGAAATGGTAGTAGTTTCAGTAGATTCTCTCTTTTTAACATATAAAATTAAATTAAAACCAAACCAAAATTAAACTAATTAAATTTGATAAATTTTAATTTCTGAACGTTCTAAAAAAATTCATCGCTTGAGGGTAGGCTCACAAGTAGCTTCAGTCCCCCGTGACCACGGCAGCTGCAAAGGTGCCGAAACGTCGGGAAAATCAAAAATCAAACCAAATACCAACTAATTACCAAAGTACTTTCAATAAAACCGCGCTAGTATCCGTTAAAAGTGTTTTATTTCATATATACAGTAAACAAACACCCCCAAAAAACTCGAATTTTGCGAAATTTTTCGAAATTCCAAAAAAGTTACTTGTCGATTTTCAAAATTCAAACGTTCACACGTGTCTCGTTAAATTCCTCGACTTTTTGTACTATTCCCATCTCGATCCTTCCTAACTCCTCGGAGATATGGCCAAAACTACGTCTCAGGCGATTTGCATCTGATAACTATTTTCAATGGTAAAATTCACTGCCAAGGCCGAAATCAACAGATTTTTGGAGTAAAATTTATGAAAAAGTGAAACTACAAAAGCCTGTTGAACTCGGTCAGGTACTTGGATGAAATCAACAGGCTTTTGTAATCTCGCAGTAATACCGTTTTGACGTTAACTTGATACCAACTCGATCTCGATGTTCTCGATGGCGTCGGGAGTATTCCCAATTATCAAAACCTTTTCTACAATAATTATTGTAATAGAAGGAAGGAATAGAAATCACTTATCTCAATAAAATAAAATATTTGGTTCGTTTGAACTTCAGCAATAATCTGTTCATTAAGTCAATTGCCGTCATAAATTTGAGTACTTTGGAAGTCCAGTGGGAACTTTTTCAATATCAAGCGATTCCTTCAATTTGTGCGCGGACGTAACGGCCAGAGAGATTTTAGGGTTCCTCATCATCGATCATACAGTATGTCTGTCTGTATACATTTCAGAGATATTTAGCTAAGGTAAATAATAATATCTCTGAAATGTAAAGAATCACTTCTGCTGCCAAAACTACTGAACCAATTTTGGTGATTAAGGTGTCACCGGGAGAAAACACATTCAAACAAAAAGAAAAGCATGCCGGTGTGCCCCTATAGAGCATAGTATAGGGGCCCGGTGCATTTTATCGCCTTTACTGCATCGTATCTCGATTACCGAGCTCAGGGACTCGGGGCGCGCGGGCTCAGCGCTCGAGTGCCGTGCGCCGATTAAAACTTAATCCGCTGGCGTGCCTATACATCGTTCGGTGGAACAGGGGCATTTATACATCATGACAACGGATATCATCTTATTTCATTTAGTACTATGAAAAAATATGCCATAGACACATCATTAATTACTTACAGACTTACTAATTTTGAAAACCTGTCACTGCAAGCCAAATAGTGCTTGCGTTTGGAAGATACAGGCATGAGTTTACCACTGGAGGCCGAAATTGATCATACTACCACAACGCGTTGTGGCAATGAAGAAAAGACATGACGCGTTCAGTACCCTTAGCACGAACAGCTATCGAAAAAAATAACTCGCGTAAAATCATTCGATAGATAAATTTTGTATTGGAAATGTGGACAGCGCCATCTATCGCCGATAAGCGAAATTAAATTTTCCATAGAGAATTGTCTATCGAGTAATTTTACGTGTGTTTTTTTTCTCGATAGCTGTTCGTGCTAAGGGTACTGAGCACAGTTGGGGCAACTATGACACGACGGACAGTTAATTGTAGTTTCCAATTACTGATATTTTGTATTCAACAATTTGTAGCTTTATAATGTTGATTTGGAAAATAATCCGTTGTCATTAAATAAATTAAAGTCTACAATTAACTTAAGATAATTAAGAAAATGTTTTAAGACATTTTATAATAGGTAAGTACTATATTTAAAACTCAAGTTATTACGAGTAATTAACAAAATTTTAAACACTATTTATTCGTCTTTTTGTTTTAATAAAAGTTTTTAATAACATTTGTTTTTTAAATTAACACAATAAGGCTCTTAATCGTTGAACACAAAATATTAATCATTAGAAACTACAATTGCCTACAGTAAAACTGCTTTTTTCATTGCCACAACGCGTTTTGGTCGTTTGCTTTTTGGTATGATGACCACGAAGCGAATTTCGCTTTATGGTCTTTCTGTGATTACCACAACGCGTCATGGGCGTTTTAAGAAGAGCCATGCACAACACGAATTTCGCTTTGTGGATTTTGGCAGTGACGACAGCGAGTTGTGAGATGTTTTTTCGCTCATTGAGCCTAACATAATATACCTACATAAGATCAGTGCAAGTGCATAAACCTACGTTTTGATTGTGCATAATTAATTTATAGAAAGAGACATTATTATTAAATCGTAGATTCTAAAAGGCTTGCAGCATAACTGCATTAGAACCGGCCGGCGACGATTCAGAGGCAGAACTTCGCTAACTATTCAATAGATATTTTGTCAGCTAAATACAAAAAGGGAAACCTATTGAGTGCCGGCACAATGGGCAACTTTTACGTATTCCCCCAACTTTTAATTTCATGCGCCCTTTCGGCTGAACTTTCCGGTACTATTTATAAAAGAGGATTATAATTTTGTTTTATTTTTTCAACTTATATTTTTTACCACTTTACAAAAAGTTTAGTCATCATCATCATCTGGGGAAAAGAGATTCCTTTTGGATAAGAAGGGCCAATGACACACCATGCAGCTCCGTCCGGCCAGGTGTCGGATGGGTGACCGTTAAGTGGCATTATAACTGAGCGCTATTCCGTGCTTCGTCGGTCCCGACTGTTGTCATCTGATAACAGTCGTTATGCCATGTTAGAGGCCTTACAGGCGGCTTGATAAACTCAAGACCAGAGGTGGCTGGCTACTATTCCTCATTCGATAAGAAGAAGAAGAAGGCACAAAATCACAGAAACAATAATGTATTGTTGATTTATTTGCTTGGAAACACTAACTAACTCGTTTAGTCCCGTTAAGTGCGATTTATCTTTGATAGCAAATGATCTGCCCTAATTGGTTGGCAATTAATCGCCGTTGAGGATTAATTTCAGGGCATCGCACTTTCGACCTTACTTAATGAACATTTGAATCTATTATTCAGATGAATCGTGTATTTTAATTCAATGTGAACATCAATTATGAGGGCAAAGAGGTTAGGTATTAGCGCTTTTGAAATGAAAGGGAGGTTATAGTGAGAAAAGCAATACTTAGATAGGTAGCTAGTTTTTGTTGATAAATCTTTATTGGGTAGTTATTTAATCGGGTAACAAAATTCCCATTTTGGGTTTCAAATATACTGAATAGGCGACGGACTGAGGGCGACTACAAATAATGAAAATGGACTTTATAATACAAATTGAGTAGGTACCTAACTATTTATTCAGAACGGGCGACCACCTTATTGGTAACTCAAAGTGTTTTACTTTATAGGTACCTCAAAGTGGCGCCCTCATTTTTACTTTTGATACTCGCTACTTAGGCCGGCCACACACAGACGGAATCACGTAACGGAATTCCGAACGGAATGTCGATAATGTATGAAGATTCCGTACGGAAAAATCCCGTATGTGTGTGGTAGTCCATCGATTTGTATGGATTAGCTGCGTTCGGAATCACGTAGGTACGGAATTCCGTAACGTGATTCCGTCTGTGTGTGGCCGGCCTTAGAGATTAAATGAGTTAAGTATAAAATCTCTATGTACATACAGTGGTGGTCACATAATTAAAGACACCAGTCGATATTCATACAAACGAGGTATCTTCGAAGCCTTGGTTCTCCGCCAGGGATTGACCTAGCTGGGATCTGTTGATGGCCATCCAGGGAGTGAATGGAGGAGATTCAGATCGCTATACATACCCAACTGATCTGATAAGCATTCTAAGAGATACTTACTGACCGCCACGGTATATCAGTAAAATATAGTTCATTATGTATAGTATTTTTCGATTTGATATTTTTTTCCGTTAGAAGGTGTTTAGATTCACGAGTACATTGACCTCCTTTCGGGTTGATACCCCTATTTTCAATACATTATGTACTTATCGAGCAATACACCTATTTAATAAGACGAGAGCGCAACATGAGAGCTATTATATTCTTACATTTGTTAGACCCAGCCAACGGGACGATTGTCGAGGAGCCGGAAATGTCGCAGTGTGAAGTGAGGGTCGGTCGGTTGGTAGAAGATCGCTTTTCTTTGTCAAGTCGACCTTTCAACTTGTACGATCCATTAGTACGATTGTTTCAGGCTCTGAATAAATGTTGTTCAGTACCCTTAGCACGAACAGCTATTGAGAAAAAAAACGCGCGTAAAATTACTCGATAGACAATTATTCTCTATGGAAAATTTAATTTCGCTTATCGGCGATAGATGGCGCTGTATAAATTTCCAATACAAAATTTATCTATCGAATGATTTTACGCGCGTTATTTTTTTCGATAGCTGTTCGTGCTAAGGGTACCTACAGGTCTCAGGTTCTGCAAGTTTAAACTTGAGAACGGGATCACATTAAGGTGGTTCGATGAGCTCAATAGCGCCACCAATGGAAATAAATAATTTACGTTGTATCAAGGGCTTGGAATAAAATTTTTGGATATTTTGCGCAAATAGAAGAGTAAAGTGTAATTTTTTAATATTTTTTCATGTCCTCAAATATAAACAATAAGTGTAGGGGGGGGTTCTTCTGGAACGGCTTGAAGCGCAGGAAACGGGCTTTCGTGCAGGCGGGAGCAGGAGATAAAAGTCGTGCGTGATGTTTTGAGCTTATTTTATTTAGGGATAAGCAAGCAAATTACAATACACGTAGTAAGAACGTTCCGGCAGCCGTTTCCAAATAGGACGAAGGCGTCAGATGCGTACCGTATAATCTAGGCAACTGTTCCAGGTAGTACTCTTTCCCAGGGAGTACGAGAGCATATAGGAGGATGCAGTAGCTTCGATTTGGATCGAATGACAAACCAAAATTATTGAGGTGACTTATATAAATGTAAAAAAATCTTCTTATAAATGTCGATATTGCTAAATGTGGCCACTTTATGCACTAGTGACATGCACGACTTATTGCTTAAGTTTGAGTTCTTGAAACTATATTTAGAAAATGCATTTTAGTCTTTTATTTGCTCAAAATCATCAAAACTTTTAAGGTTAACCTGAGCGAAAGTGGCGCCGCGGTAAATTATATTTAATATCTATTATAATTTTAATACACAATTTCAAAAATGTCATTCGTGGAGATTTTAGGGCCCACAGTCTAGTATTTTTAGACGGTATCGTTACATTCTCTCGTAGTCACTGCTAGAAGTAGATAGCAAAACTGCTAAAAGTGGCCGTTTTTGACACATTTGCTATTTACTTCTACGAATGACTACAAGGGCATGTAGATACCTTCTAAAAATACTAGACCATGAGCCCTAAAATCTCCACGATAAACATTATTAAAATCTTTTTCCATTAATAAATTATTAAATAAAAACCTCTGAGGGCGCCACTTTCGGTCATACAACCGCCTTAATCTAAACCCTTGATAAAACATAATTGATTTATTTCCATTGGTGGCGCTACTGAGCTCATCGAACCACCTAATGTTTCCTATTTAGTTTTTTCTACGCACCCCTCCAAGAAAGACCGATTCGCGTACCCCTTATTGCAGGAATGATAAATAAAAAATAAAATCGGTAATCATGAAGATGTGATTGCTGTACTACCCCTTGATGATGAATAAAAAATCTATGCAGAACAGATTTTGTTAGTAAATATGTTTTTTTTCTAGCTTTGTGCCATTTATCTGGGTATCGTACTCATAACTCTACTCACTCTAACCAAAACGATGGTATAGTTATTTACACCAAAGATGATAATTGCTGACTAAAGTGGATGAGCAAATTGTGGCAGATGCAAACTGTTTGACTGTGAAACTTTCTAATGATGTTGTGATTATTGCCGTGTATCGGTCTCCATCATGCCGAGATACTGAAAATTTTTCAAATAGTTTGGAAGTCCTTCTGTCCTCCTTGCGCTCTTTTAAAACCGCAGTTTTAATTGGGGATCTCAATATTAATATAATTCAAGGTATCAATGATCAAAGTTCTAATTCGTATCTCAACTTGCTAGCATCCCACTCCATGCTGCCTACTCACTTCTTTCCAACTCGTGGCAACAGTTGTCTTGACCACGTGATTCTAAAAACTGACAAAAAATCCATTAAGTTGGTTTTGGATTCTTATATCACTGACCACTCTCCTATAGTATTATGTATTGACACAAATTGCAAGACCGGGAAATTTAATAAAAAATGTACTGTGAAGCGTCTCGACATCCCAGCGTGCGTACTTGAACTTGAAAAGATGGATTTTTCAGATGTTGTTAACAATAGTAACGCCGAAAATGCTGCTAATATTCTAGTTGAAAAACTATCCACTGTAATTAAAGCCAATACGCGTACCATCTCCATTCCTAACAGAAAGTGCATCTCCAAGCCATGGATCACCCCCGGATTGCTACGCTGCATCCGGCATAGAGACAAGCTTTACCGTCAAACTAAAAATAACGATATTATAAATACTTCATATAAACGATATAAAACCTTTTGCAATAACCTAATAAAAAAACTCAAGAAAGACTATGAGCGTTCACAATTTACAAAGCATAAGAAAGATCCGAAGAAAGTTTGGGACCTCATTAAAAATGTCACCAATATCAAGCACACCTCTACTACAAATAGATGTTAGATGAAAAATAATAAGGCATCCTCCTCTCTTTTTTAAATTGCTGTGCCCAACAGTGTCTATAATGAATCCAAAATGTATGATTTCCACCAAAATGTACTTATAGATGCAATAAATGAAATATGAATATGAATATGAATCATCTGACGATCTTTTATCGGCGTACAACGATCCACAGACTGCTGTATCATCGGTGAATAGGTTTTTTGCTAGTGTAGGGAAAGACTTGGCATCGAATGTGATTAACAACTCTTCTAAAGTACCTTCATCTGATCTAAATTTCTCTGTAATGCACTCGATGGCCTTGTTGGATACCGATGAAGCAGAAGTTGAAGATAAAATCATGGGGTTAAAGCTCGATTGTGCAGTTGGCTGGGACGGTATCTCAAATACATTAATAAAAGAAGCTAGACACGTTCGCTAGACAAGCTAGACAAGCTCATTCCGGTTTTGACACACTTGTATAACCTCTGTTTCTCGACTGGTACTTTCCCCGCGCTATTTAAGAAAGCAATAGTCCATCCTATCTTTAAGAGTGGAGACAGATGCAGTGTCACCAATTACAGACCCATTTCAGTTTTGTCAGTCCTTTCAAAAATTTTAGAAAAAATTATAAATAGTAAATTAATCAACTACTTGCAATCTAAAAACCTTTTAGCTTCAAATCAATTTGGATTTAGGCCGGGAAAGTCAACAGAAGATGCTGTTTTGGAACTCACTAGTACTGTAGTTGATAATCTGAACAATAAACTAAATTCCCAGTGTGTCCTTCTTGACCTTTCCAAGGCTTTTGACACTGTATCTGTCCCTATTCTTCTAGGTAAACTACAACAGATGGGTGTAAGGGGTATTGTACTCGATTTATTCAAGAGTTACTTGAATGAACGGACGCAGTGCGTTAGGGTCGCAAATTACACTAGTCATGAGGTACCCATTGAATATGGAGTGCCCCAAGGCAGTGTCCTTGGCCCGACCCTGTTTTTAATTTATATGAATGAATTGTGCCAATTGAATCTGTTAAACTGTAAAATCGTTATGTATGCTGATGATACAGCAATTGTGGCGCATGGGAGTAATTGGAAGGAGGCACAGTTATTTGCTGAGTCGGCTTTAAGAAAAGTCATGTTATGGCTGACGAAAAATGTACTGACTCTAAATCTAAATAAGACCAAATATATTACTTTTGCTCCCAAGCGCTCCTCTCAGCCAGATGTAATGTTTAGTTTAACTGCGCATAACTGCAACGATGTCTTTAACAATACATGTACCTGTGTTTCAATATCACGCACTCACAGTATTAGATACCTAGGTGTTATTGTTGATAGCCTAATGTCGTGGTCCGAGCATATTCATTCTGTTGCAGTTCGTATCAGAAAGCTTATCTTTGTTTTTAGCAAGTTAAGAGCTATTGTCGATCCTGCCACCCTCAGAACTGCATACTTTGCTCTCGCCCAGTCTATTATGTCGTACTGCGTAACGGTTTGGGGTGGTTCTGGAAAAACCATGATGTTAGAACTTGAAAGGGCGCAAAGGGCTATCTTGAAAGTTATGGCCTTCAAGCCAAGAAGGTTCCCCACTAACTTCGTTTATGGCTATTAGGAAGTTCTCTCTATCCGTAAACTATTCATACTACATGTAGTACTACGCAAACATGCGCTATTATCGTTTGACCCGTCAATTTTGGCCAATAAAAGAAGAAAAGACATAGTCTGTCAAATACTTGCATCTCGTTTGGTATTGGTGAAGCATCATTTTGACTTCATATCTCCCATTTTGTATAACAAAGTGAATAGAAAGCTTAATATCTTTCCTCTTTCGAAATACAAATGTAAAACCATGTTATACAAGTGGCTTCTTGGCCTGGACTATGATACAGCTGAGTCCTTGGTAAAATAAATATTTTGCAAACTCATGCACACTTATTCACACACACACATACACACACTCTCTCACACACACACACACACACACAAACACATATACACACGCATTTACATATTTTTTATTTTATTTTGTTTTTTTCTGTTTCATATTGTTATTTTAGCATTAAGTTCAAATCATGTCTGTAATGCCTGTCTAATTTGAGGTGGGCGCTAATAACTGTAACACAGTCTTATGACTAGCGTTTTTGTATTCATGTCATGATTTAAATAAACTTTTATTATTATTTTATAGCTTTGTAAATGTAATTATGCTTTGCTTTGAGATATTAATCTTGAAGGCATGCAGTTCTGGAGCATGAGAGCGATATTAAAAATAAGGAATTCAAATAAATTATCGAGAATTTATGCGTATTTTATTTACTCTTGGTTTGTAGGTAAGTAGGTAGGTTCTACATTTATTGCAAATAAGCGCCAATACCAGTGTCTGAAAACACTGAGACTGAGATCCAAATTATTCTAAATAAGCCTGTTTTTACTAAACATAACTGCAAAATGCAACTACCAAATGCAAAGATTTAAATCGTCCTAAATGCCACATTTTGCATTCTACAAATTCATTTGCGGTCCATTTCACGTGACAATGCCATAGTAGAATCAAATAAGTAGGCCAACTCGCGCCTCGAGCGAGCGATAATAGCCTAAACACGTAGCCCACGTAGGGCTGTCGCTAGTTTATTCAATCGTCAAAAATGCATAGTCAATGAATGAATGAATGAATGAATGAATGATATTTTTTAATTATTTTTTGTACATAGACCAGAAACTGTCTACAATGTTTTTATTACATACTTACGTCATGTTATGTGATTAGAAATTGATTTGAAAATCACGGTCGAAATAGGATTAATTAAAACGTAGCTTTACTGAATCATGTATTTATTCAAATAAAATAAAATGATGAAATGAAAATATGAAATTGTATTTTTTACACTATAAATTTATTACTTTTACTTTTTCATTTACCTACACTTATCAAAATAAAATTATAATCTTTAAATTCGGAAATTGAATATTTTACAATAACCTCAAATAATTGACATTAAAATACTTTTTCCTGTAGGAATTTGTGATTTTTTAAACAAAATTATACAATAGGGATGTTGACTATTTTTTTTATTTTATGTTACATAAATTACCTCTCAAAAAAAGAAACATTGGTAAAAGAATTAA
Source organism: Agriphila straminella (assembly GCA_950108535.1). Classification (NCBI taxonomy): domain Eukaryota; kingdom Metazoa; phylum Arthropoda; class Insecta; order Lepidoptera; family Crambidae; genus Agriphila; species Agriphila straminella. The sequence goes on along the minus strand of OX467306.1, from coordinate 1,209,629 downwards.
TTCGCTAGCATGAAAACTGCCCGAGATATCACAGTGTGAAATGCACACAAATAGAATCGATCAAAAACGCTCCATACTAATGGCTTGCACGTTATGACGTCACGCCTTGCAAGTTTGTATGCAACGCATAGGAAATTTGTTCAGCAGCTATATTAAATATTGTGTTTATCAAAATGGTTTCTTCGACAAATTTGCTATACATTTTACGGACTAATTAAAGGTATCATTTATTTTAATAAATTTTATACTTTTTAAATGGACTTGTCCACCCAACTTTGAAGGGTCATAAAACAAATAATATGCAATATATAAATCCAAGAGGTATACAAGCTACTCTAAAAGTTTAATATGTTTACGATTTTTATTAGTATTTCGTTATTTTATTCATTAGTCAACATCCCTATTGTTACTTACAGAAAAAACGGCTGTTTCGGCAAGTACAAAATGCCTTATTATTTAAAGTTTAATATTTAAAATAAATCCTCATTCTAACAAATCTTTTTTCCAAAAATATAAATTATATATACCTATACACGTACAAATTATCACGAGCGGCAGTGCAGCGGCGGCGCGGAGCGTGCGTGAGCGCGGGCGGAACGGCGCGGCGGGCGGCGCAGCCACGACTGGCGCATCTTTAGATATTGATGTGTTATGTGTTACTGAGCATTGGTTGAAAAAGCACGAATTAATTTTGAGTTTGGATAATTATAAAGTTGTTAGTTCATTTAATAGGAAATCTGCTATAAGAGGGGGTTCACTTATTATTCTACACAATAGTTTGCAATGTAAAGAGCGCAAAGATGTAGTATCCCTCTCAATTGAACGAACCATTGAGTTGTCTTGTGTGGAACTTAATCAAATAATTATAGTATGTGTATATAGACCCCCCAGCGCGAATTACTCTGAGTTTGAGTCCACTATGGAGGAAGTCTTAATTTTTAAGACTTCCTCCATAGTGGACTCAAACTCAACGTCTAAACGGAAAATAATGTGTAGGCCAATAAAAAAACACTGTATTGAAAAATTCAGAAACAGTGTCTCAAGTAAAATTGAAACTTTACCAGAACCAAACTTTGAAGCCAATAACTTATATAATCATTTATTTAGCATAGTTCAAACTGAATTTAGTGAAACTTTCAAACAAAAAGTCATCAAATGTAATGAAAGTACGAAATTTAGTGACTGGGCCACACCCGGCATATATAACAGCAGAAGGAAATTATACGAACTTTATGCAGAGAAAGCTACTTCTTGTGATCCTAACTTCATTGAATTTGTCAAGAAGTATTCACAAACATTCAGAGAAGTTTGTATCCTAGCAAAGTCCAAGTACTTTGCAAATAAAATAAAATTAGCTGATAATAAAATTAAGGCTACCTGGAATATTATTAACAAAGAAACGGGCAAATCAAAATCCAATATAAATTCCTTCTGTTTAAAAACTGGTGATCAAACTTTTGAATCTGACAATGAGGTCGCTAAAGTTTTTGAAGATTTCTTTGCTAGAATACCTGTAGAAACTACCAGTACTCTTAGTGCTAGTCCCAACATCGCTGTCTCCCTTCTGGAGTCTAGTGTTGATAAGTGCAATGAAAGTTTTTCCTTTAAATATATAAACAGTGCAGATATCATTAAAGCTTTTAAAACAATTAATGTTAAAAAAACAGAAGATCTTTGGGGCATGTCAACAAGCATTATTAAATCAATAATTGATATACTAGCCCCCTACTTAGCTTTTATTTTTAACAAATGTATTGACGAAGGGGTCTTTCCTGACTTAATGAAAAATAGTAAATTGATTCCTCTTTTTAAATCTGGGGATAAAAGTGACCCAGCTAACTTGAGGCCAATATCTATACTACCAGCACTTAGTAAAATATTTGAAAAAATAATATATTCCCAATTATTAGATTACTTCACATACAACAATATACTTCATAAAAATCAGTTTGGATTTTCCAAGGGTAAAAGTACTTCTGATGCTGGAATTGCACTTCTCAAACATATTCTTGACGCTTGGGAAGAAAAGCAGGATGTAATTGGCATCTTCTGTGACCTTTCTAAGGCATTCGATTGCGTTGATCAACAAACACTATTAAAGAAGCTAGAACATTATGGTGTCTCTGATAAGTCGGTTAGTCTTATGAAATCGTATTTGTACAATAGAACTCAGAAAGTTGTAATTAATAGAACTGAATCTACTGGAGCCCCCATCAATATGGGTGTGCCACAGGGATCAATATTGGGCCCATTGCTGTTTCTAATTTATATAAATGACCTTCCCAACTTCGCGAGTAATTTATGTGAGACAGTACTATTTGCGGATGATACTTCCTTAGTTTTCAAAGTAAACCGAGGTAATAACTGTTCGGACGAAGTAAATAGTGCCCTCTCTAAAGTTTCACACTGGTTTAATAGTAATAATTTAGCACTTAACCCCAAAAAAACTAAATGTGTAAAATTTTCATTACCTAATGTTGAGCAGACAAAATTAAATATTAATTTGAATGACGATGAAGTAGACTTTACTGAGAGTACAAAATTTTTAGGTATTACACTAGATTCTCGATTGCAATGGGATCCACATATTGAAGCCTTGTCAAGTAGACTTAGTTCAGCGGCATTCGCTGTTAAGAAAATAAGGCTTTTAACTGATATTGAAACGGCAAGGTTAGTATACTTTAGTTATTTTCATAGTGTAATGTCTTATGGACTGCTATTGTGGGGCTCAGCAGCCAGTATTGAAAATATTTTTGTACTCCAAAAAAGAGCTGTTCGCGCCATATACAATCTACGGCGGAGAGATACCTTGAGAGAATTGTTCAAAGAAATAAATATTTTAACTTTGGCAGGCCAATATATTTATGAAAATTTAGTTTATGTAAGGAAACACTATGATTCATTTGATAAGAACAGCAACATTCACCAGTTTAATACAAGAAATAAAGATAAACTTGCCGTTCCAAGATTTAGGCTTGCAAAAACGAGAGGTTCATTTATGGGGAAAGGCATAGCCTTTATTAATAAAGTTCCACAACAAGTGATTGATCTTCCTTTGCATGAATTTAAAAACCATGTTAAAAAAACGCTCATGGGTAAAGGTTATTATAAAGTTGACGATTATCTTAAAGATCAAAATGCGTGGAAATGATGTAGGTAACACATAACTTGCTAATATAAGTACTTTATTGAAGTAATATAATAAGTCTATGTTGTTGCCAATAATTCTGTCACCCTTTTTTAATTATGTTACCCTGGTAACGATATATTCAAGTTTGTAAATATCGTTACTTATGGCTGTTACAGCTGATAAGTTTCTTGCGCCCGTTCTTCTTGTCAGCTAAAAAAGTCTGGAACGGGTGGTAGGAAAATATAGACGATTCAAAAGTACTTAACAATTAAGTTTATTTGAATAAAGCTTATTTCACTTTCACTTTCACTCACTTTCTCTTTCACTTTCACTTTATCATCTATAAATGTGTGTGCGTGCGACGCTCATACGTACGGGCCGCGCTAACAACAAATCTTTTTTCCAAAAATATATTATATATACCTATACAAGTATAAATTATCACGAGCGGCAGTGCAGCGGCGGCGCGGAGCGTGCGTGAGCGCGGGCGGAACGGCGCGACGGGCGGCGCAGCCACGACTGGCGCATCTTTATCATCTATATTTTGCTGTATTTTGTATTACTTACTTATTAAATTAAATAATCAACAAACGACTTAGGGAAGGATCTGGCACCTGAAGCACAGGCCAGGCCTAGTTTTGGTGCCAGTGTATTGTATACAATACATTGGTATTATTTAAATTATGTCTGTAACAATCTATTACTACTCAAATTTCTAAGTACCAAAATTACACTACATTTTGTTAAATTTTAGGTTCGTAGTTTATGAAGTCTAACTTGTAATTTGTTAACCGGTTCGCGCGCCAGCAGCGCTGCATATCGATAATGTAAACAAAACATTGTCACTGAGCGCTCCGATTGCCGATACCCGCGCTGGAGTGCGAACTAGTGCAGTGCACCGTAGAATTAGTTATTAATGTACCCTCGCAACCTAAAATATTGTATACTGTAAATGTTTATTTTGTGTGAGAAAATAAATATTTTATTATTATTATTATTAATATCTATAAATGTGTGTGCGTGCGACGCTCATACGTACGGGCCGCGCTTACATACAAACCGCGTTCGGGCGTATAATGAGTAAGACGACTTACTTATTTGATTCTACTATGACAATGCACTTATGGAATCTTTACATTCCTAGAAACAATATGAGATTGAAGATGGAGATATTCGTCAAAAAAAACAGCCACTACTTCAAACAGGCAAAAGATGTGTATCCACGTAACACTAGAAATGGAAACAAATTGGTGTCAGACTTTTTTCCAAGAAGTAGTCGCTTGAAAAAGAATTGCTTCTGGATGTGCATAGTAATTTTCAATCATCTGCCTGAAAGAATTAAGGAACTTAACGTTAAACAGTTCTTAAGTAGTTTATTTAAATGGCTTATCGCACATGTTTTTTATTCGGTGAAGGATTATTTGAACCACAATCATTGCGAATCATGTTAAGTATATTTTATAATGTAAAATTTTCTTGTAGCAGGTTATTAGACAATTATGTACGTACTTACTGCGCTGCGCAAATTGCAAATAGCCTGGGTGTATATATCTCTTTTTGTTTCTTTTCAACACACTTGCTCGTAAAGTGAGCCCTAATACATCGCTTTTAGGGCCATAAACCGAGCTATAACACACGCGTGCAATAATATATAAAACACTAGTACGCAATAGAATTAACCCTACCAAGTTAAATTAGTACCTTACTGCAAGTTCTATGCGAGTAAACAGAGCATTCCCAATTTAGCCGGGTAATACAGTTTCTTTTTTAGTACAACAAAGAGGTTTTATGCTGCTGAAAATTCATATACATTTTTGGATTAAATAAATGTGTAAGTCCTTAATTAAGTCAAATATTTATTATTATCAAATTATTCATAATTCACAATTTTTGTTTATAAAATATTAAAATATTCGCATTTTATTACTTAAAAATATAATTTTGAAGTAGGCTGTATGCTCTCACCCCTTTGTTCGCAAAATATTCTTGCGTTGGGCGTGTGAAAAAACAAATAAAAACCCTTCGCGTTTTTTCCATAATTATCATATTATTTTGTTTTTGTCGTATTTGTTGCTGTGTGGTAAATTACTTTGTTTTTTCCTCGCAAATGTGTCGTATGAAACTCGTGAGCTCTTGCTCATTGAACACTCGGCTGAGTTACACCCTCGCCTGCGGCTCGGGTTGCAACACTTGCAACCCACAGCCTTGTGCGCAATGAGCAACCTAAGTTAACTTGTCTCATAATGTTACTATTATTTTATTGTATCTCACTTGACATAATGTATAAATTAATAATTCAGAATTGACATGTTAACAAACTTTTCGTTTTAAAACTTTTCGTTTTAAAACTTTTCGTTTTAAAACTTTTCATTAGTTTTCCAAAATGGACGCCACGCCACTTCAAAAATAACTATTGACATTGACATCTATCATTTGACATTTTTAAACCCTTTTTTATGGCGAAAGGAATAAAGTCATAAAGCCTTTGTATTTATGATTGCCATTATTGTTTTGTTTTTATTTGGTTACTTTTTTATGTCTTATTGTAATTTAAAATGGAATATTGCACCTAATAATATATAAAATCATTTTAATAATTATAACATATTAATTTGCATGCTAATTTTGTTGGCTGAATGGGAGGAAATGTAATTAATTAAGACCTAAAAATTGTGTACCCCAATCATATGCAAATAAAATTATTTCTATTTCTATTTCTACCCTATGCATATACCTATATGCTCGTAATTCGAATAAAACTGAGCAAATAAAGTAGCGACTCACGTATTCCCGGTCGGGCGGACATTCCGTGGCGGTCGAAGCGTCCGCGTCGCCGCGCGCCGTCGCTCTCGAAATTGCCATCCGAAAAATCAAAGGAGTATTTTTTTAAGCTTATTACAAAGTTATTCTGCCAAATAAATGGGACTTGCTGCGTAAGTCTCTGTTATTTTATGTCAATACTTATATCTGATTAGTTTTTCTCCGAAGCGTTTTGATGTTTATGTTTTGTGGTTTCTTGAATGTAAGTATACTATAAAAATAAATATGTTATTATGAAATAATTAGTACGTATGGCAAACACATAGGTAATTCTAACGTAGACCATAATATTAAAATTAACATAGAGATTATACTTTTACACATGTTTTCCGATTACAGGTTTTTTAATTTGCTATATTTAATAGTTGTTCTGTTTTGAGATTATGGCTAAATATATATAATATAATTATATAGATGTTTAATTTAAAAACACGTTTAATACTGTCTTGTGATTTTAATCTAATAAAATGCAACTCGAAAGTTTAAAGGTGTATAAGTATAAAAGCTTTCGATGTGCTTTTTTCACATTATTGGTATGCGATTATTAGAACACATTTTTCAAATTTTTTAAAGTTTCTATCGTACTTTCACCTTGTGAAATTATTTTCTCTTTAGATTTATACAATGTGACAATATTCTCTACTCTAATAACAAAAGGAGTCTTTCTCTACTTTCTTATGTACAGTCAGCAGCACGTCAGGTTATACAAAACTGTCAAAAATCTGTAATGTCTTCGATCTTTGAGCGACTTAAAAACAGATAAGTGGAAATTGAAAAAAAAACATTGGTCTCTCAAATAATAAATCAATTTAATATAAATCTGTAGAACAATGGCATAATGAGCTATGTAATGTTTTCGAGGCCACAGTGTCGGATATTGATCACAAGGCGCGAGGCAGCCTTGCGGCCGACAGCAAACAAACTAATAAATCAATGAGACCTAACAAAACATTACCGCTTAATTGTTGGATCGATCGGGGACTCTCTCAGTTGAGTAGCGTGGGGTTAAGTTAAGCGATTATAAACAAATGAAATATGCTTTTCACCTCTCCAGCACAAAAAAGGCGCTTTGTGGCTTAAGCGCTTTTGGAGCATGAAAACTCGCAGCAAAATAGATTTTTGAAAAGTTGTATGTTTATTCAATTTCTAAAAAACAACATTATAATGTATCCAAGTTATTTCCTTGATATATAATATAGATTCCATTTTAAAGTTATGTGAATTTACGTACTGTCCCAGAATACATAATAGTGGTACAGTCTTCGATCAAGAACTAAAACAGTACTCAAAAATGGCACCTCAAATAGCGTCCCACTTACAAACTTGGCGCTTATTTTGTACATAATCACCTCTTATTTTGTACAAACTCACATATCACTTATTTTGTACAAAATTAGCTTATTTTGTACAAAAACACATCTTTTATCACTTTGTGCTAAATAAGCGCCCAGTTTGTTAGTGTGACGCTATTTGAGGTGCCATTTTTGAGGTTCTGACCGGACATCTAGGGTATTCTTGATCGAAGGGTACAGTACACAAATAGAGAAAGATTTTCTATCATGTTTAGGTAGATGCCACCATAATTTTATTATTCTCTTATTTCTTCACAATGATAATAAAATGTACATAACAAACTCACATTTTAAAACTAGGTCATAAATGATCCATATTATTATGTACATACTTTATGTTCGTTTATACTGTACCATGTAGGTACTATTTGTAAAGGTTGTATCGGTTTCGTTGGTTGTTGCATGTTTTGTGTTGAGAGCCCGCGGGGCGGAATACCTACGCAAGAAGCCTGCGACCGCGTGTCCATGGGCCCTAAATTATAAACGTGACCATTTGTCACCTGTCTTGACAATTTCATATCCATTGCGTCAACCAATTAGAAAATAGAATATTACTTATAGCTACGCCGCAATGTAAACTAAATTGTCATGCTGTCAATTTACAAACTGTCACGTTGATGTTTCATAGAAATGTCTGGAGCATTCAGTTTTTATTTGTGTGTTACATCACATCAAAATCTGTTCAACCATTATTTTTTATTTAATTTATTAGGAAACTCAACAGCTTCTTTGCTACAATCATGCTTAAAATATAAACTTAAAAATTACACTTAGCCAATAACAGAGTTTCACCGCATGTTATAATACTACAGGCAAACTGTCTAAAAAATATATAAAAATTAAGTAGGTAGGTAAAAAAAAAGTAGACTAAAATACAAACTTAATTAGGCAAGAGGTATGGTTGGCAGAATTAATGCATTTTTTATTTAAGTTCGAGATATATATAATTATTATAAATATAAACAGAGACAAAACAAAGACAAAACAAAAACAAATAAACCATTGACTTATTATACTCTTTATTGCACTCATAAAAACAGTTACACAAAAATAAATTGAGATATGTACACAAAAGAGGACTTATCTCTAAAAGAGATCTCTTCCAGCCAACTTGAGAACGTGTTCGAGATTTCGATATTAAGCGGGTGACATAAAGCGCAAAAATTTAATAAAAAAAACTGTCAATTTAAAGTAAAAATATTACTAGCTTTTGCCCGCGACTTCGTTCGCGTGATTAAAATACCTAGTTGTGCATTTATTTTGAAAGTCACGGATTACCAATATACCTAGGTATTTTTATCAGTAGACCTCATTTCACACATTTAAATTTTCCCATAAAAAATCATGTACAAACTGGAACACTGTAGCACCCTGTACAACGGGAATATTCCAAATCCCTTTCTTAGTGCTCACCTACACCATGAAAGGTATCTACCCTCCAAAAATAGTATCTCTACCAGCAAAATGGTTCAGCCCTATACAAATCCCCATACAAACTGGAACACTCTGTAGCACCCTGTATAAAGGGAATTTTACAAAAGGCTTTCTTAGTGCTCATCTGCTCATCTACATCATGAAAGGTATCTACCCTCCAAAAATGGTGTCTCTACCTTCAGCCGTTAGGGCTCCACGCCTATCCCAACAATGAATCAGTGAATCAGTCAATCAATTTAGAGTTTTATATGTATAGATTATACATCCATAATTATTTTATTTATCCTTCCTCCTCATTATCCATCAACTTTCACATCTAAAACATGTCCATACTACGAAATTATGCATTTTTGGCACTGTTCCGTTGGGTCAGTGCTTTCAATGAAAAACTATGGCAACTAACCAATATACCCTTGTATATTGGTTAGTTGCCATACCCATACATAGGATAGCTAGATAGCTTATATCTGTGAAATAACAGGAAGCGATATGGGTCGGGACTATCCAGGACTTTATTATTTTAATTAAACACACTGGTACAGAAAATTACTTTCATTTTTATTTCCACCAAGGTACAAGAGGGGAGAGGAGGCACAGACTGGTAGCTGCACACAGATCATGTAATAGCAATATAATTATGTACCATAGATTACATTCAACAATATCCTTATAAGCTACCCTTCGAAAAGAGATACACTCAAGAAAATAACACTAAAAATATGTACGATATTAAATGTTGTAAAGTTCTTTGACAGTGGACATGCGCTCTAAGCGATTCAGATAGAGAAGATTGGTTCTTTTCTCATATTTGCTTTCTTAAGCGAAGCGGAGTGCCGCAGGGGGGCAAACTGAGCCCTCTTCTTGTACTGTGTTTTGGTAAGCGTCGCAGTTAAGTATTACCTATTCAGAGGATTTATGCTGTCTTCTCCTTTTGTTCATTTGAATATTTGACCTTTTGTCTTAAAATATTTGACATCATCTTTGTCCTTTAACCAATTAAAATTGGAAAAAAACCACTTGGCAATCGATTGAGCAATTCTTTTTGATAAAAGATCTTAATAAAAACTTTCAACGAAAATTAATTTTAACGAGATATAGTAATTAGTTTTCGAGATATATCATATTTTCCAAAACCGCAAATATAACTTTGTCATTCATACAAACACTGTGAAAAACAAAGTTATTTTTACAGACGAAAAATGATACTGGTTTTAAATATAGTATGGTATAAGGTCTACGGCACTCTACGGCGCGTGGCCCGACACGCACTTGGCCGGTATTTTTCTCTTTGATGATGAATAGGAAAAATGTATAAGGTTTCGTAAAGTTAATTAAATATTTCGTAATCAAAAGCACAAAATGGGTTCTCATTAGGTAAGTCCCTCACAGGAATTTTAAATCCCCTCACAAGTTTTGTGTTCAGCTCCAGGTAAAGCGTCGGCATGTTCGACCGTTTTCACAAAAGCAGAAATAATAAGTTAAAATGAGGTAATTTCGGTGCCATTATGCTGTCAAGCTGGAGGGGGCTTACTTCGTGTTTGATGGGTGCTCTCCATTAGCAGTGACGAGAGTTTAAGCGGTCGGCGAGCTGCGCTGCCTCTACAAGGGTGCTTGCGAAGAATAATAAGACCTATTTGTTTACTGGATTATAGAAGATAGATTCTGCGCAATTTTGAGCTGAATATGCCTTGCAAGAATTGTTGAAATATTTTTTACTGTCCTTAATGACGTAGCCAGTGTAGTCTAAGTTTAAGTGACAAACCGTTTAGTGCTTATTTTCATGCGTTAGTGACGACGGACGTACTATACCTAATATTATAAGTATTCTGTGGTTAGAGTCAAAATTAATTAGAAAGTGTGTCAATTCAATGTGAGGGCTATTCAGGAATTAGATTACAATCAAACGATGTTCATTTACTTCCGAAAATATTACTTCCGATAGAACAGATTCTGCGTATTGTGGTGTCTCATCCTTTAGCGCCCGCGCCCGCGGTCAAGGACACGGATTTTTTCCACGAGGCAGTTTCAAGTGGCCTGAGTCATAAGTTAAAGCGATTTTAACGTGAGAGCATCTCGCACTTGCGTCCGAATTTGATTGAAGGTGGGTGTTCATTTTTGCGTTGATTGACTTGAACATATATAGGTACTTAAAGAATTGTGTTATAAGTATAACAATGATATTATTTAATAACATGTTAATTGATACTATTGTGTAAAATATCTATAACAGCTTTTCTTTTTTAAAAGGAAAACTAGAGGCCATTTAAAAAAAGTAAGATCTTACACTGCATTCCAACCGGAAAACAAACGTCAATCACAATGAGGGATTTTCTAAGTGTCATTTCAAAACAAAAAATAATACCTACTTAACTATTTTCCTCACTAGATGGCGTTGATGGACAAGTGAACTGTCAAAATTGGCACAGGCAAGTTAATTTTTTGTCCTTTTGAAAATCCCTCATTGAAAAGGGAGGTCTTCAAATCAAAGTATAACATAATAAAAGATTATGAATAAAAGACTCGAAACTCTTACCTATTAGCATAGACTTATCATATTACTCCTATTTAGGCTATTTATGTGCGCTGCTGCTTGCAGAGCTTGCATGTCGTGTCGTGTCCCGTGGGCAAACCAGCCAATTTGTAAAGGTTTCCTGTTGCCGCCGCCCTTAGGCTGGCATTGAGAAGTGCGCACTGCTTCTTGAATTTTAATGGGCCATCCTTGTAACTGATACGCCGATATACTGCTAGTTTCGGTAACTGCGTTATGACTTTAAAAAAAATCTCTCCTGCAAAATCTTGTTCCATCGATGGCTCGGTATATCCTTCCGCATTCCGGCTGTCCCGCTGTCCGTTAGTTCCTTTATAAACCGATTCTCGTGCAGTTTCGAGAATTATATAGGTAGTTTTTTCGTCGAGACAGTTTTTCGGTCCAAAAAAAATATTACCCATTTCGAAAAATGATGAAAGTTAGAAACACCATCTAGCTTTGAATAGATAAATTGAAATAATACTTACCAAACAAACCAAAACTGCTTCGAAAACCTCGTGGCAACATCTATTAGATTAATATTAACAACAAACAATTTGAGCGAGGTCTACAGATCACTGAGCCACTCAATGATATAAATAAAAAAAGTTTAATATCATTGGAGCCACTAGTTTTAGTTTTAGAGCGCGAAGTGTGTCCATTTCAGCGGCCGTCCGTTTGTTTAGGTCACATTTCTCAACCGATTCTTGTGTTGTAATACATTTTCAACACAAGAATCGGTTGAGAAATGTTGAGAAACAAAACTATTTAATTATAAAACCTGCTTACAAGCAGGTTTTATAAATAATTAAATAGTTTTGTTTCTCGATTTTTTTAAAATGGCGGACAGAAAGTTATATTTCAGACATTTTGAAAAATGATCAAAAATGCCACATAATTGCGAGGTCTATCTACATATTACATGCTAAGTGCACCATTTAGGTAAGTACATGATATTTACAACTTTGAAAAAAAAATGCTTGAACTCGTGTGATTTCACTGAATAATGCCTCAGTGGGTAATTTATGAATGTATCAAAGAATTTTCTAAATTTCCGAATGTTTTTGTGATGACATCATCCTTATAAATTTGAAATGAAAAGTTAATGAAATCTTTTACTGACCCACACACAAAATCCTTATCGATGCAAATCTTACTCTATTATTTATACACATTTGACAGTTTATCAATCTGACTACATTATTGACTTAACAGTAAAAAAGTGTTAATAAGTGATGTTAATGGCGTACATACGTAATTCCGAACGCAGCTAATCCATACTAAGCTAATCTATGGACCTACCACACACACACATGCGGGATTTATCCGTACGGAATTTTCATACATAATCGATATTCCGTTTGGAATTCCGAATTTCCGAATCGGGATTCCGTCGTTTATGTGGCCGGGCTTACACGGAGGCAATGAGGACAGGAGGGGGGGTCGTACTAATAAAAAAACCCATTGTCAATCTAAACTACCTATTCCTGACTGACATTCACGCCGATATAGCTCCTCTTACGATATTATCCTCACCACACCGTGACAGCTGCTCGCTGGCCCCCGGACCCTCGGCTGACGAAGGCCGACAGCCTCCAGAATCCATCGGGGATTATGCGCCATTATCACCGATCATCTCTTAATCCGCATTATTAAGTCCCTCGGGAAGGATTCTGCCATAAACAAACCCAGAAACCTTCGTTAATTAGTTTTGCAATCAATTACCTATATAACATTGTTTTGAGCTTTTTATTATTTAGGTAATAGAAAAAAAATGATATATATAATATTATTCTATCAATTTAATAATCATTCCACGCTTAGACCACAAAATAACTAATAGTACCTACAAGTCTTAGACTACCTACTAAAATTTATTAAATAGATATAAATTCCCCTGTATAAAGTAATTCGCCTCGGGATTTCAGTTTCGCAAGCAGCATTTTAATTTAATAAGAGACACTTTTCCTCAATTTGCGGATACTAATTAAGAAGAATTTTGAGAACTTACTACAGTAGAGCGAACCCAGTGTAATAACTTGTATAATGTAGTTGGATTTTAATGATTGAAGGACATTTTGGTGAATAGATAGATGCTTGGATGGGATTGGTACTGCCTGCCTAGCATGACTGATTTATATCGCGTGATATAGCGTTTTATCACGTTTAACTGTCAAAAAGACAAAGGAATTTGACAGTTCAGTGTCGATAAAATGCTATATCACGCGATATAAATCGGTCATGCTAGGCAGGCTGGAGCAGTAAAGTGATAAATACAAATCACTAACAAGTTTTTTTTAATTTGAGATTTTAGATTTTAGGTTTTTTTTAAACAATACTAAATATTATACTAGAAAAAATCTGATGATCTGGTGCGAGTCATATTTTTTTTCTAGTATTTTATTTCGTAGGTATTGTATAAAAATAGCATTATGAATTCTAAAATCTCAATTTTTTTTTAAATATTAGCTTTTTATGAAAAGTACAACTAAGTGGATAGAGCTAAAAATGCTGGCATTTAACTGATTGCTTATTAGCGACCATAATTTGTATACTCATAGATATTTTATTATACTTACTTAAACGAAAAAATAAGATACGTTATTTCTGCATTTTTTACTGCCTTCTTTGTGTTTTTTACACCATTTGACTATAATAGAATAGAATATATTTTATTGCCGTATAGGACGTCATTTCTAATAAACTCTCTCTTTAAGAAGCGCTCATAGCGGAACTCGACAGACTGATCGTACTCAATCACGTTTGTTAAGCAACACTCAGTCCGGCCAGGTGTCGGATGGGTGACCGTTAAGTGGCATTACAACTGAGCGCTTGCGTGCTTCGGAGGGCACGTTAAACCGTCGGTCCCGGCTGTTGTCATCTGATAATAGTCGTTAAGCCAAGTTAGAGGCCTTACAGGCGGCTTGATAAACTCTATCACCAGAGGTGGCCACTATTCCTCATTCGATAAGAAGAAGAAGAAGAACTCTCTCTTACTATCTTTTCTCTACAATACAAACTGCATTTATTGAAAAGAACACTAACGTCAGTCACCCAGTGACTTTTTTGAATATTTGTTTGCAATAGGGATGATGACAACTTTTTTTATTTTATGTTACATAAATTACCTCTCAAAAAAAAGAAACATTGGTAAAAGAATTAATTCGCTAGCATGAAAACTGCCCGAGATATCACAGTGTGAAATGCACACAAATGGACTCGCCCAAAAACGCTCCATACTAATGGCTTCCTAGTTATGACGTCACGCCTGAGAAGTTTGTATGCAACGCGTAGGAAATTTGTTCGGCAGCTATATTAAATATTGTGTTTATCCAAATAGTTTCTTAGACAAATTTGCTATACATTTTACGGACTAATTAAAGGTATCATTTATTTTAATAAATTTTATACTTTTTAAATGGACTTGTCCACCCAACTTTGAAGGGTCATAAAATAAATAATATGCAATATATAAAACCAAGAGGTATACAAGCTACTCTAAAAGTTTTATTAGTATTTCGATATTTTATTCATTAGTCATCATCCCTATTACACTTCCATAGATTTTAGTTCGCTGATACCTACCCCCTTTCTAATATCTCTACTGTGGCGCGGAAGTCTTTCAAAAAGTATAACGTTAGTTTAATAAGATAACTCCGCTGCGCTCGAGTTATTTTCCAACTAGTTCAAAAGTTCGTTAAGTGCGGATCTGCGGCGTAAACTTAACTTAATTACACGAAAAAACCGAATGGATTGCATTATTCTTTCAAATGAACTTGGAAAAATTGTTTGTTCATGAAAATGTTAATTGCAACTTCTATTTAATTTGTTACGAATTGAGGATCACCGAATCTTTTATCGTGAGGCCATGACCACGAGTCCACGACATCACCGCGTCCGCGACCACGGGCTCTATTTTTGAAATCATTCGGCTGGCGTCGAGCGCTCTTTACTATAAATTTCTTTAATAATTCTATCTCTCTCTCTTTATATTTCTTTACATACTTTCTATTTCAATTAATTTTGGCATTACCTGCCCCGAAATTAATTGAAATAGAAAATTGGTAGCTCCACTCCAACGAAAGATCGTCGAATGATTTAAAAAATAGGGCCCCTGAACCCCCACTGGGCGGTCACGACGACGAGCTGAGATGCCGACATCCAGACAGCGCGCAGTTGTGTGGTCACGGCCTTAAGCCGACTAAATTCTGTCTTTATCATAGGTGTCACCGTCATTTTCATGAGCACCGAAACACGATAAATATCGCGTGATATAACGTTTTATCGACACTCAACTGTCAAAATCCATTGTCTCTTGACAGTTAAACGTGATAAATCGCTATATCATATCGCGTTTCGGTGGTTATGCTAGGGGGGCAGGTGAGACAAAGGGCAAGATCACCCCATTGTAAGGAATATAGATGGTGGTACCATTAAATAAATATAAGCAAACAAACAGAACTCTCATTTTTCAATACAAGTTATTTGTAAAACAACAACCTCGCAGGAGTAGATTACTATCATCACAACAACGACATTTTATTCTACTACTTTTCCGAAAACAGACAAAAAAATCGAATCCCCATACAAACGTCCTTACAGCTGATCGAGTTTTGTATGAAAAGTTGTTTTTTTTGTCTGTTTTTGTAAAAGTCTTAGAACAATGTTGTTGTATATGATGTTACTAATCTACTCCTGCGAGGTTGTTGGTGTTTTACAATAATAAATAACCCTGTATAAGTTTGTTTTTATTAATGGCGACGTGTTCATCGTCTAACAAAACCATTTTTTAATAATTGAAATGTTTTGTACCTCAATTGGATTAAAAGTACAAACTAATATAACGTCAGGAACATTAAACTTTGTCCACAAAGGCTGGCGGGGGTATTGAATCCGTTCAATCCATTAGGAGGCGCTCTATCCGCGTCCGATCGTAATGGCCGGCGGTGGACAAAGCGGATTGCTGCCCGTGTTACATTTAACGGTCGAGCTTACACTATTTATTATTTTTGGCCGGTCAGCTTTGGTATTGAAAAAGTTACTGATAGTTAGTTTCAATGTCACGTCACGTTAGCATTGTTTGATTAATTCTTCATATTAACTAATATATACTGAGTAATAAGGCCTACAGGCCTAAATAAGATTTGCTGCCTAGATATTTCTGTTAAATCGCGGAAAATATCTATTCTAAAGTCGCCAATGAGGATCAAAGAGGTTTTTAGTTAAATATGTAGAGTTACAGTACATCAAAATCAATTATTTCAGTGAAAGTATTATTGAAATTGGACTAATAATGACGAAGATAGAGCGATTTTCGTGTCGCATTCTCAAAAACGCTCCGCAATACAAGATGCTCAGCGGCGTGGCGGATAATTGTTCGGGCGATCGTGGCACGTGACGTCATCGCATGCTCCGCAAGGGCTGGCTGTGTTTTTAATAATAATAATAATAATAAAATTTATTTATTTGTTCCAAAAAATAAATACATTGAAACCAATAACACTTAAAAATAAAAATAAGTATTACAATGAATTATGAATGAATTAACTTTAAGTATTATAGCAAATTATGAAACAAATTCGATTGGAACAAAAAGGCATGCAGCTCAGCATCTGACAGCTGAGTCATCAGCTGTCGCTGTTATTCTGCCACACCCCAAACTAAGACATTTCTAAAATATGACAATTTAGCAAGTTAGATAAGTATTAATTAATGATTTGAAACGTTATTAAGTAGGTACATAAGTCCACTACAAATTGAACTCCAAACTAGCCGCTTTGTATTGTTCTTCAAGGAACCATAGTTTGCACTTTCGCTTAAAATTGTTCTTAGACATTAAAAGACCATCCCGCAAGGGAGGTGGTAAGTCGTTCCATATCTTTGAGGCGGCAAATGCAAAGCATCCCCTGGTAACAGTATTATTAAATATAGGCCGAGTCAGAAAAATACCATGATTTCTTAGATTTGAACCACGCATCCTAAACTTTAACTTTTCACGCAAGTATTGCGGTATATTCGACTTAAACAAGGAATGCAAAAAACAAGCATACTTTAGATCTCTGACCCTGCCCATACACAGTAATTTGTTATGCACTAAGTAAGGGGTAATATGATCCCTCTTATGTATTGGGTAACAGTATCGCATGCAAGCGTTTTGCACCCTCTGGACTTGTTGTTCAGTCTTTTTGAGTAAACAAGGACCGTACACCACATCACAATAATGTAGATGTGACAATACTAAAGAGTTACATAATTGTATTTTGACATTAGTACACAAGAATTGACGAAGCTTATACAAAGTTTGTAGTGAACCAAAACACAGACCGACCTTTCGCCTAACATGATTTTCAAACCTTAGATTTTCATCCATGAACAGACCAAGATTACGAACGCAATCTTCCTGAGGTATAGGCACATTGTTTACAGTTACGTTAGCACGGATATTTTTAATCGAAGCCACTTGGTTTCTAGTGCCCAATATTATATGCACACTTTTTGCCGGATTCAGCACTAATGCGTGTCTACTAGACCATTCGGAAACAGCCTCAAGGTCCCTATTAAGTTTAGACACAGCCGACAATACATCTATTTCAGTTGGTTTGGTGTGAACATAGAGCTGCGTGTCATCAGCGTATAGGTGGTAGTGACAGTGAGCAATTACCTTAGCGATATCAGACGTGTATAGCGCAAACAGTGTTGGACCCAGTATAGATCCCTGAATCACCCCTCTCGCGATAGATAAAGGATTTGAAACTTCCACAGAGCCGTCGTCTTTAACGCATCGTACTTTCTGCGAGCGGCCCGTGAAGTAAGAGTCAAACCAGCTACACGCAGTATCGCCAAATCCAAAGCACTTTAGTTTGGCTAGCAGTAGTTCCAAATTTACAGAATCGAATGCGCGACTGAAATCCAGCAATACTAAGATGGTGCCCAGCCCACAATCAGATGCAGAAAGTATGTCATCTGTTATATTAAGTAACGCAGTAGATGTACTATGTTTTGGACGAAACCCCGATTGAAAAGTTGGTAATATACTTTCACTCTCAATAAACTTGTTGATCTGAACGAGAGCACACTTTTCAACTATTTTTGATATGGCTGGAAGTATGCTAATAGGCCTTAAATCATCTGCGCTCTCGATTTTAGATTTTTTGGGAATAGGTGTAATCAGTGCGCATTTCCAATCATCAGCAAAAACACCGTCCTGCAAGGATTTATTTACTATGGACAACAACGCAGGCAAAGAGTAAGGTAGTGTTAACTGTATCATATACATAGATATTCCGTCAGATCCTCGAGAGTTAGATGACATTTTGGAAACGATGCGTTCTATCTCTGACCCTCCCACAGTACAAAACTCAAACACCCTATTTGCGCGCTGACTAGATTTTAACTCATCCAGCTTGGCTATGTGACTTTGTGACGCAGGTACACTTTCTAAGAAGTGTTTGTTAAGTGCGTTTGCATCGTTAAGATGAGCGGGGATTGAGTTTCCTAGTTGGGGTTTAACAATATTATTCAAATACCGCCACATAATGTGGGGTTTATTTTGATTATTATTCACAAATTGGTTAAAAAATGCTCCCTTCTCTTGTTTTAATGCAAAGTTATAACAATTACGCATACTACAGTAATACTGTTTAGCCGAATCGGATTTTAAAACTTTTGCCTTATTACACGCATCAACTCGTTCCACCTTCATCTCTCTAAGCGTTTCAGTCATCCAAGGACATGGGGGCCTGTTAACTTTACGTGTACGTTCCGGAGCAAATGTGTCAAAGAGATCCAAGATGAGGATATTAAACATCGATACCATATCGTTAATATCACTGTACATAGATACAAATTCCCAAGGTGTATACTGGGCGGCTTCATGTATCTCTTTTTTGTTATTGTTGATGGATCTGAAAGTTATGTATCTAGGCTTAAATTTCTCCATTTCAATAGGAAATTCCGCTATAACTAAGCCATGATCACTTAAATCATCGTTATGTATTACTGAAACACTTAGAGGTTTCATTGTGTCACGTGTCAATATTTTATCGATTAGCGATTCAGAATTATCGGTTATACGTGTTGGTTTATCAACTATCTGGGTGAGTTTATATGTGTCCGTAAGATCCACGAGACAAGTCGGTAGCAAAACACTTCGATTAGTATCAAAGCAGTTGATATTGAGGTCACCCACTAAGAATAAGAATTCACATTGAGGGGCAAACAAGGACAATGAATTAGCCAAACATTCAATGGCGTTTCCTCGAGTGATAGCTTCTGGACGATAAGCTATACCAATTATAATATTATGACTTCCCACTCTCACAGACAACCACTGTTGTTCCAATTCTCCCACCGGGTGTTGAAGTATCTTAACACGCAAATTACTTCTTATGTAGGCACCGACGCCACCACCCCTAGTACCACGAGGCGCATGCATGAATCTATACCCTGGAGTAGTGAAAGGTTTGGTATTGGAATCATGTTTAAGCCAAGTTTCGGTCAGACAGAGAATATCAAAGTCATTAGATATTATAGAATCGCGCAGTTCGTCCCAACCAGTATTGATAGATTGAACATTTAACAGACCCATCCTAAAATTATATGATTTTTGATTTTTAGTCTTAACAGTAGCCATTTTTATAAATGAGAAAAAAATAAATGAACTACACCAAAACAAAACAAAAAAAAATATCCTTAACACAACAAATGATTAATTAAGACAGATTTTTAAGCATGTCCATATTACGCACATATATATGGTTGGCCTCTTCTGACTTTCTGACAAATATCCTTCCGTTTCGGACCCATACAAATTTGAAGCCTAGTTCCTTTGCTCGAATACGTGTAGATGCAAGTAGTTGTTTATTTTCCAATGAGAGGTGCTCAGAGACAAAGATCGCTGTTCTTTCACCGGCCATCCCCAGATGTGAGATGTTCAATCGGTCTTCAGCCTTTTTCTTCTTATTGAAGTCGATTGCAGATTTTAGGAACTTATCTCTGCGTTGTTGGTTGATGAATTTCACTAGAATAGTTCTAGGGCGAGTATTCTTAGGGTCCATTTTGGCTGTTCGCGAGCAATGCTGGATATCGGACGTATCTGTGGGGCAGTTTATAATTTTACCCAGTTGATGTACAACGGATGTAACGTTTTCTTGCTTGCTCTCTGGGACGCAGTGGATCTCGAGGTTTGTTGCACGTAGTTGTTGATCCAACATCCTCATCTTTGCCTGTGTTTCTGAATTGGCCACCTTTAATTGTTCATTCTCCCTTCTAACACTTTCAATCAGATCTTTTTGTGCGATACATTCAGTCTTCAAATGTTCGAATTCCTTATTAAAAAATGACAGGGACTCTTGGAAATCATGAATAAGACCTTTCATTTCCTGTAGTTGTGACTTGCTGGCTTCATAGAGGCGATCCATCGAAATTTGTAACTCAGATCTCAGGACTTCTCTTATATCATCCATAGACACGCAAGAACACGCCTTCTTCGGCTTGATACGGCAGGTTACATTGCTCGCTTCCTCATCAGAACCGGTTAAACTTTTGGCCTGGTTTTCTCGTACTTTTCCCCTGATTGGCGTATTGGTATTAGCACCCTTTTGACAACGAGATCGGCACTGATCGCAGCTCCAAGTATTCTTGTTCTCACTAGTCATTAAATTAAATCTTTTTTCTGAGACATTGGCACATTCTAAATCGTATATTAGTTTACATAAATAACACTTGATGAATCGTCTATCAGTTATCAAGCTCGGACATGCGGAACATTTCAAACTATTCCTCTTGTAATCCATGATCATTTGCTTTTCCCGTGGAACGTCGTCGGCGGTAAAAAAAGTCGCGCGTTAAAAAAAACGCTCATGGGAACGATCGATGACTTAGCGATCGGTTTGCTGACACGCACCCAATGTCGTTTGCCGGAAGTGACTGGAGGTTGACTGGAGGTTAATGTTGTGTTTATAGTTATAACGATGTAGATATAATTTCCACACAGTTTTACACAAATTAATCGCGTAACCACTCGGAATCTTGCTGTTATTCACTCCACTCTAGATAGTTGGATTGTTTATCACTTGAATTCACCAGGACTTGCTATGTTTATAACGAGAAAATATTTGTTAACTGGGATCACCAAAGTAACGCACTTCACTTGCCAAACGCCGAACCGGAAGTTTTAATTAAACTCGCTTTTTAAAACTTTTATAATTTTGTTGGATTTGAGAAATTTAAACAGAGATTTACTCAGATATTGATTTTTTTTTTTTTTTTTTTTTTTTTTTTTTGTTTTCTTCTACTACCTCTAACATAGGGTTAGAGCCTGTTTTGACATTTTAATATTTATCTACCCTTTTTAATTGTTATTGGGTTCTTATGGAACGACACGGTTTTTTATACATATTCTCTCTTAATTCTAATTACATTTTTCTTATTTCAGTTACAAACAGTTCTTCTTATAATTCTAAGTACATTTTCTTATTTCTAGTTACATTGTCTTAAGCCTACTTACACTTATTTATTGTTCCGTTTAAATTCTTAGTTTTTGCATTTTCTTACATTTTACAATATACACCTAAATTTTCTTATGCTAATGAACAATATTCCATAATATTATTTGATGATTAAACGAACTTACCTGTAAGTGAAGTTCTATCATAATTATGCGAGGGTTTCGTCCGAAGAGATTAATATAAATACACATGTAGTTTCACTTATCATGTCGCCAGTATACACATTAGTTTAGATATTTAATTTAGATATAATTTCTTTTTTATTTTATTTTTAAAAAGTCGCTCAATCCGTCACACGCCTGTTCCCGCGTTCGCCGCTAGATGTCATTAAGTTTAGAGATAGATAGGTATTTCACATTAGGGTTAGGGTGGGAGGGTTGTTAATCTCTTCGGACGAAACCCTCGCATAATTATGATAGAACTTCACTTACAGGTAAGTTCGTTTAATCATCAATTATGCTCGGGTTTCGTCCTCAAGATTAATATAAATACACATGTAGACTTTGAGAGATTATGTGAAAGATGTGAAATATCATATTTTAATAAAATTAAATAAAACATGATTTTATTAATTGGTTTTTTATTACAATCACCTATTGTTATTATTGTGTATGTAAGTACTTATTATTAATATTTATAATCATTATGACTTCAATTTACAATTAACTCTTTAATCATTCATAAATAATTGAACCATGTAGTTCATCTAATCATCTATATCTTGTGCCGATACTAACGATCGGGCAAATAAAGTTTCATCGCTTACAGCACTAATTTCTTTATTATAAAAGCGTCCAAATGTATTAGAGGTGCCGCTCCAACCAGCGGTCTTTCTAATCAAGTCAAGGTTGACTCCTAACTTACAAGCTTTAGATGTAGATGCATGTCTAGTGCTGTGAGCCGTAAAAATAGTTACATCTATACCACATTCCTCAAGGGTGGTTTTTATCCAACGACTGAGTGTTTGGCTGGTTATTTTTGAGTGAGGTTTTCTCAAACTTATAAAAAGATTAGAGTTATTATCACTTCGCAAGGATCGGGTCATCTCTAAATAAGCATTCAAACACTCAGCTGGGCAAATTTGACGTTTGTCCCGAAAATATGGAATTATCAAAAGAGGTTGGTACGAGCCAACACGAGAAGTCTTAATAAGATCAGGAATTTTTATTTGTATCTTGTCTGAAAGCTGTTCAATATTATTAATGTCTATTTTGGATAGGGTTTGAACCCTATGGGCAGTAATAAGTGCCAATAAGGTAACAAGTTTCCTCGTAACTACTTCTAGACTTAAAGTAGTATATGGATACCACTGTGCTAACCGGTCTAATACGAGCGATGTGTCCCATGTACTATTGTATTTAGGTAAAAGTGGTCTTAATCTAAATATTCCCTTGAAAAAACGCTTAACTCTGTCATCATTTGCGATATTTGAACCAAGTATCAAAGAGAGAGCAGACTTGCAGCTGTTTAACGTACCATATTGGGCACCAGCTTCAAACTGTTCCGTTAAAAATAGCAGAACATTAGGGACTGATTCATTAAACATACTAAAATTATGTATAGAACAAAACTGAAACCACTTTTTTAAGTATGTGTCATACTGCTTCATTGAGTTTTCTGATAATGAAGCCAACATTATGTTGATAGATGGTAATGGGACACTTCTTCTTATCATCGATGTGGTGATAATATTCCGGCAACCAGGGTAAGATGTTGGTGAACGTTGCGGTTGCTGGAATGAGAAAAAATTAGACCTTTGGATGGTTTAAACACCAAGTAATTAGGACTAACAAGTTTCATGAAAACAGGAAACCAAGGTTGGGTAGGCCACCAAGGTACTACTAGAATGCCTCGGGCGTTGTCTTTAATGATTTTCCTTATTGTTTTAAGAATAATGCTAAAAGGTGGAAAGGCATAAAAGAAAAATTTAGACCATGTTAGTGTGAAAGCATTTGTGGTAAATGCGTCAGGATCTTTATGCCATGATATATATTTTGGACATTTTTTATTTGTTCTGCTAGCAAAAATGTCTATCTCAGGTTTACCGAAGGTCTGTACAATATTATGAAATGCAAAATCTGCTAGTTCCCATTCTACATCAGGGTGTGTTCGCCTAGATTCAGCATCAGCTACGAAGTTCTCTTTTGAGCTTATGTATGAAGCAAAAACTATGATATTTCTAGTTTCACACCATTGCCACAACTCACGTGTTACTTGAGTGAGGTGAGGAAACTGTATGCCACCCATACGGTTTATATATGAGATAGCCGTGGTATTGTCAATTCGTAAAAGAATTTGACAATTATTTAAAGTTCTTGCAAACGTTTTTAAACCTAAAAATGCTGCAAGGATTTCTAAGTAGTTAATATGACGAGATCGCTCATTTTTATCCCAAATACCACTTGCAGTTTCCTCACCACACGCAGCCCCCCACCCCGTAGTTGAAGCATCACTAAAAATTTCCAAGCAATATTCATCATATTTTATTCTATTCACTGGATTATTGATAGCCTTTTGCCACCAATCAAAATCAGGTTTTAAACTTTGCGGTAAACTCATATATGTGTCAAAATTTTCATTGTTTTTTAAAAGATTTAAAAATTTACATCTTTCAAAATTTTTGGTATACAGCCATCCATACTCAACAGCTTGGCATGCAGATGTAAGCAAACCTATAAAGCTCGCAAAGTCTCTAATTTTACATCTGTCTTTGTTTCTAAAATATTTTAATTTTTCTTTTATTTTATTTACTTTGTCAGGTGGCAAACTTACTTGGAAATTTTCAGTATCTATAATGTAACCTAAGAACTTACAGACAGTTTTTGGTTCTGTAAGACTTTTTTGGTGATTAATAATAAATCCGAGAGAAGTTAATAGACTCATGGTAGCTTGTAAATTCTCTAAGCACTGTTTATAGCTATCTGCAATTAGCAAGATATCATCTAAGTATATTGTAGATATAAAATTGCAGGATCTAAGTAGACTAACAACTGGTTTCATTAGTTTGGTAAAAACGAATGGTGCTGTGTTAAGACCAAAAGGTAAAACATTAAATTCATACAGCTTACCATCACCAAAGGTAAAACGCAGGTATTTTTTAAAATCCTTGTGAATAGCAATTAAAAAATATGCGTCTTTTAAATCTACCGTACACATAAAGCTATTTTCTGAAACTAGTTTTACTGCTGTACGCAAATCCTCCAATTTAAAATGTTCAGTGTCGATGAACTTATTCAATTGCTTAAGATTAAGAATGAGTCTGTTTTTACCATTAGGTTTCGGGACAAGAAAAATATTAGAGATAAACTGGCCCTCACAGGGTTCACAAGGTGAAATAGCTCCAATAGACAGTAACTCATTAATGCAATCAGTTATTTGCGCCCTTTCGCACTTAGAGTATGATTGGCTTTGAGGAGGACAGATTTGTGTCACAGGTCGCGCAAAAGGTATTTTGTACCCAGCGATCCATGATAACACAATAGTATCGTTTGTCAACAAACACCATTGATTATAAAATTGAGTTAGCCTACCGGCATGGCTCACCTCGTTCAGTGGCGATTGCGGTTTTTCCGCGGCGGCGGCGCACGATACGATGGTCTTGAGGAGCTCGTGGGCTGACTCCTTTGGGCAGGCTCCTTCGACTCCTGAGTCCCCCGTGGCCTGCGACTCGGAGGAGGAGCCTTCCAGTTTAAATTCCTTTGTGGCATTGTTGGTTGTGTTTGTTTCCTAAAGGTAGACGTAGACGGTTTCGGTGGTGGAGCTGACTTCAATTCGGCGCCGGATTTCGATATGAACTTTGCCGTTTTTAAAGTCTCAGCCAGGTCGGAGCCAAAGAGTGACTCATCAATCTTGCTTTTTTGAAGTTGATCCTTCATATCCTTTTTAAGGTTAAACAGGATAAAGTTTCTACGTGTAATGGAGTCATTATGCTGGCAATTGCATATGAGTCGAGTAGCATCCATCAATAGTCTGATTACGTCTGTATTTTTATCAGTGTCTTTTATTAAAACAGAAATCGCTTCACTCACGCAAGCGATAGCAGAGCCGAGCTGTTTTTGTTTTAGTTCTATGCCTTTGTCCCTCTTCAATACTGTTTCAGTAATTGCCGCCTTGATTTCCGGGTTCAGCGTGGGCGCCCCGATGAGTGTGCAATTACTTGGTGGTAAATATTTATTCTGTAGCTTCTTACAGGCATCCGCTGGCATCCCAGATGTCACAACATGCTGCAGTCGTACCGCGAGATCAGGATTAATTTCGTTGCTATATTTTTTGGTTATAGACGGGTCGGCCCCTAACAGCTCCAATAAAGTATTGTCAATCTGCGGCTGTACCTGCTCAGTGCCCGAGGTAGAAAGCTGTGGTTCGGTGGTTACCGATGTGCTAGCGGCAGCTGCGTCGCTCGTGGACGCGGCGGGTGTAGCCTCTTCAATGCAGTTTACAGGGTCGACAGTATGTTCGACATAATTTGTCATTTCTACCGGCACGCAGTCGTCATCGTAGTACATTGACTCGCTTACGCCGTCTAGGACAAGATTACTTACTATTTATTAACGTAGGCACGTTTTAAAATAGAAGCCATCCAATAATAAAACAAATAATTTATGTTATAAGTTAGGTACTCAAGTGACAACCCGAACGGAAGTCCGCAAGAGTGCCCTTTTTATTGTTCCAATAATATCAAAATCTCGAAAAACAAAAGTTAAAGTAACGGTGTAGTGACAACCCGAATGGCAGTCCGCAACACTCGTATATATATATATCATTATTGTTATCTAAGTGGCAGTCCCAAAAACTACCCGCAGAGTAACAATATTTTCGATAAATACAAAATTACGATTAAGTCAGTAAAGTGATAACCCGATTGGTTACCCGCAATTACGACTTCAACGTAACATTTAATAAGCCATGTTTTCAGAAACGACTCAATATTATAGCATGTAAGCGTTATTACACTAACCTTCGTTGTTTCTTGGCGAAGAATCCATTTCGCTAGAATCATTTGATGAAAAAGAATCACGTCTTTTTCTTTTCGACCGTTTTAACTTTTTCTCCAACTTTTTTATTTTCTTCTTAATATAATCGTAATCATCGTGATCAGAACTTTTTCTTTTACCCATTTTATTGTATTGCTGAAAAATAACGTATTTAACGGAAGGCGACGCGTGTGCACTGGCGGAGCACGAAAAAGTGAATGACATCTAGCGGCGAACGCGGGAACAGGCGTGTGACGGATTGAGCGACTTTTTAAAAATAAAATAAAAAAGAAATTATATCTAAATTAAATATCTAAACTAATGTGTATACTGGCGACATGATAAGTGAAACTACATGTGTATTTATATTAATCTTGAGGACGAAACCCGAGCATAATTTAGCATTATTTCTAATCTTTATTTCTTTTGTTGACTCTTATAGCTATTCTTTTACAAAAATCTAGGAAACTTCCCCTTTCTTTACCTAAAATTATGTTCTCCAAATTATTTGGACAAATTTTGCTTTCTAATTTTTGTTCAATATTGAACCTATCTACGTTATAAATTGGACATTCCATAATTATATGTGGAAGGGACTCAGGGGTATTTGGATCGCAGGCGCACGATGGGTTATCCTTGCACTTAAATCTGTGTAAGTATTCGGAGAACCCACCGTGCCCTGTCAATACCTGGGTTAGGATCGGGTCGATTTCAATTTGCCTAACAGTTCGGAAAGCCCTAGTCGCATCCGGTAGAAACATTTTTGTTACCGCGGCTACATTACCGGCTTTGTATCTCTGATTCCATTCGTCAAGCGTCTGCATCCGAATGCTTCGCTTGACGAATGAAACTGGGCAGAGGTCATATTTCGGCCGGACCTTCAAATTGAGCGCCGCGTCCTTCGCCAGCTCGTCCGCCCGCTCATTGCCTACTAACCCCACATGGGCCTTAATCCAAAATAAGGACAAACATTTATTTTGGTGGGCAATAGTTTTAAGGTTTGCCCTTGTTTGTACGGCCAATGGGTGCAGGCAGTCCAAGCTGGCGACGGATTGAAGGGCCGCGGTTGAGTCGGAGTAGATCGCGAAGGTGGTCTCTTTTCTACTACTTACCAGGCCTGTCGCCTCACATATAGCAAGGAGCTCCGCCTGATAGACCGTGCAATACGACGGCAACGCAAGCTTGACGGCCCTAATTTCGGTCCCCCTATTCCACAGGGATAGGGCGGACCCGACCCGGCCGTCAATCTTACTGCCGTCGGTAAAGATCTGAATTTCGAAATCGCTATTAGCGTCTACTTGTTCTTGGTCCATCAGGTGATGGAACTCTATGCTAATGTGCTCGGCTGGATGTGGGGCCTCGAGCGCCGGCGCCGGTCGCTCGACCTCCCTGTCACCCAGCACTGATTGGGACACTCCCTTCTTGGTCTCATATAGCGAGGCCGCCTCCCGAATCCGGAGGTCTAAGGGGAGTAATCCAGAAAGGATCAGTGCTGCGTGCAGGGACACCGTGCGATAAGCTTTGCATATCTTTTGTGCGATACCTCGCTGCACTGCGTTTAAGTGTTTTTGTACGCCCAGCTTAGATGCAGCGGGAGCCCAGACGCTAGCTGCGTACAGTATTATAGGTTCAACCACCGCGATATAAATGGTTCTTACGATTTCCGGGTGCAACCCCCAACTGACTTTTGCGGCTCTAGATAATTGCTTATTGATGTTGATTGCCTTTTTGCATATATTGGCGACGTGGGAGTTGAACGTCAGCTTGTCATCTAACGTCACGCCTAGCAATTTCATTTCATGGGACATCGCAATGTCAACCCCGCCCATGCTAAGATGTGGGGTGTCATATTTTAGCTTCTTCGTTATTGCCATTGCATTTGTCTTATGTGGTGCGAACTTAAGTTTGTTGGTGATACCCCACCTCTGAACATGTTCGAGGGTGGCATTTGCCTGCCTCTGTATGTCTTGGGCCGTATTTCCGTCAAACATCAGAACCACATCGTCCGCGAAAGCCTGACAGTACTCTCCTCTATCGTTTAGGCTTTTCAGGAGAGGGTCTAGCAGGAGGTTCCATAATATGGGGCCTGCTATTGAGCCCTGGACACATCCTTTGTTTGTTTCAGTGCTGTGCTCTTCTCCACCGTATCTTACCGAAACCGCCCGTTCCGAGAGATAGCTGTCCATAACTCTTCTAAGATTAGTCGGACACTTTTCTTCTGCCAGTCTTGTCTTGATTGCCGGCCACCATGCACTATCGAAGGCTCCCTCTATATCCAGTGAGACTAGTGTGACTATTTTCTTGTCCGCCAGCTTGGTTCGAATGCGCTGCACTAGGGTATAGAGGGAGTCCTCTGTACTTTTTTGGGGCATAAACCCATACTGGTTTGGGCTCATTTTTGGTAAGAGATGGAATTTGAGTCTCGCGACGAGCATTTTCTCATAGATCTTACCAAGTATGGGTAGGAGGCCGATTGGTCGATATGATTTGGGGATGTTGTAGTTATCCTTCCCCGGCTTCCTCAGCACAATGACAGTGGCTTTCTTCCATACGCGTGGAAAGTAACAACATTCTAGGCATTTGTTCACCAAAGCTAGGAACAATGATGGGTCCTCCTTAATCGCGTGCAGGCAGATGTCCGCCGTGAAGCCGTCCTCCCCTGGGGCCTTCTTGGGATTGAAGGACTCGGTGGCTCGTTTGAGTTCGAGCATGGTGAACGGAAGGTCGCAAGGTTCACCTTGGTCGCTTGCGTTCACCTCATCGGCTCTTTCCCTTATCACACGATGTTCATCATTGTCTGTCTCCACTGTGTCCCTGGGGTAAAAGGTGTGGGCTAATAGTTTGACCGAATTTTTCATGTCCAGTGATTTCCCATCCCTTTCCAGCGGAACGTCCTCCACCCGTTTCATCGTTCTTCCTATCACTCTATAAATTCCGTCCCAGAGTCCCTCCTTGTCCTGTTTACCACAGAACTTCCTCCAACTTTCTGTTTGTGCCTTTTTAGCTTCATTCTCATACTGGTTCTTCTTTTCTAAATATTCTTCAACGACCTTCTGCTTCCGTATGGGGGCAGCGTTTCTAATCCGGCGTTTCCTAGTTAAGACTTCCGCTTTCAACTTCTCAAGCTCTTCTGACCACCACGGGATAGATAGTTTGCCGACATTTTTCTTTAGAGGTATGCTTGCGTTACAAGCTCCAGTTATAACTTTATTGAATTTATCTGTCATGATTTCTATTTCTTCAGCTGTTTGTATGTTGTTAATTTCTACTAAGTTAAAGTTCTCTTCTTCTTTTAGTTGGGAGAGTTTCTCACGAAATTTTCCCCAGTCGGCTTTCTTGGTGTTAAATCTTCTCGTTGTTCTTTCAATCTTAATACCTTGCGACTTTTTCTGTAATAAGTTAAGTGTAATCCCATTATGGTCGGAGCTCGTCAGGTCGTCTACCACTCTCCAGTCTGCCACTTTGTCCAACATGTCGGTAGTGCAGAAGATATTGATATTGTATTTGATGTGATATACACAATTGATATATTCAATTGTCATGTTGATCCTCATTAACTGATCCATTTCGTCATTGTTGGGAACGCTTTAATCAAATTACTAAGTACTTTTTAAGTTTTGTCTTTAGGGTATACAGCATATACAGACTATCCAGCATATTTTGTAATTTAACATTAATTTCGTTTTTGGTCGTCGTTTGATTATTTTATTTATTAGCAAAACTAGAACTACTAGAACATCCCATATTCGAACTCCATTGATTTATTTCCCCAGATAGCGTATTGCTGATGACAGTTCATTTTAAAAACGATTGAAGTCGCGTTTCAGAAGTTAATCGAGTCGCTTGTGATCGCTCGATTCGTTAGTATTGATTGTCTTTATTGATGTTATTTGTATTATAGCGCGGGTATTTGTTATACATAATTCTTACTTTTTACCCGACTGCAAAGAAAGGGTTATGTGTTTCGCGCGTATCTTGTAAGTATGTTTGTATGTATGTATGTTTGTATGTTTGTATGTTTGTATGTTTGTATGTATGTATGTTTGTATGTAATATTCTTTATTACCTCATATCTTTCAAACGGCTGAACGGATTTCTATGATTAAGATATCGTTAGATTGGTCTTTTCAGCCCAAGTGTTCTTAAGAAGGTGGCGTTATAAAAAAACCAACATGGCGGCTGTGCGGTGCTATTATACGTAGTGAAAAAAAAATTTTTTTTTTAGAATACTGCAATATGGGTATCAAATTAAAGGGCTTATTATAAGGATTTCAAAAAGGTATATCATGACCATAATATAATTATAAAAAAACAATAAAATAAAAAAAGTAAATTATATTACGCAAATGCGAGCGGCCGCTATAAACATGTCAATGAGAAATTTATATTTTGTTTGTGTATGTTAGCCACATTCATGATGAAAAAATAGGCTATAATATCATCCCAAAATCCCTCGGGATCGAAGCCTCAGGCTATGCCGCAGGGCACGGCTAAGTTAATCAAAAGATGGCGCTGTAGCCGAGTACATCGCGGTATGGTTTTGTATTCATCATCAATAGATTTCTAGTTGCATAGACCATATCAATAGATGGCGTTGTAGCCAAATACATCTCGGTATGGTTTAGCTCTCTGTAGATTATATAAGGTCTTTTGTGTTTATACAGAAAATATAAAGATAACAATAATAGAATCGAAGAACCGATAACGAGAAATAAGAAGCAAAACTTTTTTAATTGATAATTATTTTAATACGATTCCATCTAGCTAGCTAGAGTACATTCATTATTTATTATACTAGATTCCATATATCTAATTTGCAAGTATACCTAGTTTAGTTAGGACTAAGGAATAGGGTGTTTAGGAATATCTTATTACTGAATTAGTGATTAATTACATTCTCTTTGATATCGATAATAGTACATTACAGCCGTGAACGGGAAGCTAGCGATTGCATTGTCGAGGATGGTTTGAAGCCCGAGCCGCAGGCGAGGGCTTTAATCATTCGAGGCAATGCAAGTAGCTTCCAAAACAAGGCTTGTATAGTGCTTTTCTCAAGAAATGCGAGGAAATAAAAAAACTTTTCAATTGAAACTTAATTAAATTTAATTAATATTAAAAATGAGTAATCAGACAAATCCTCTGAGTAATCTTGAATTACGTGCAGCGCCATCTACCGCCGAGAAGCAAAACCCATCTCATTTCGCTTCTCGGCGGTAGATGGCGCTGTACATAATTCAAGATTACTTAGAGGATTTGTCTCTGATAAATCTGGTACAATACAATGTAATATTTATTTATTCTTATAGTAATATACTCTGTGCGCACCATTTTTTTTATTGTATCGTTATTATAGTACCTATTAAATAATTTTACCTTTATAATATTAACTGTCTTGTCGTTGGCTTGCGTGCCAGAAAAAAGGAACTAAAGTTATGGCTGTATGGTGCAAATGTGCCTTTGCTTTTTTTGTTTTTGTGAACAGCTAAAACAAAAAAAAGAAGTTGCCGCAGACCACCCAGATCATC
This sequence comes from Agriphila straminella, assembly GCA_950108535.1. Lineage (NCBI taxonomy): Eukaryota > Metazoa > Arthropoda > Insecta > Lepidoptera > Crambidae > Agriphila > Agriphila straminella. The sequence continues at coordinate 1,177,360 of OX467306.1, read as the reverse complement.
TTCGCACTGTACCTACTTCCCGCACTGGTGCTGGTGCGGGAAGTAAGTATTGAAATTCATTCCTGGCCTGAATTTTAAATTTAGAATGTGATGAACCAGACCCCCTCGGAAATGTGAAACGCCCCGCATTCCTATTTCAAATGGAATGATAAGATTTCAGAGCATAAGTGAGAAAAATATTATTTAGAAAATTGGTAGCTTCTTGTATTGGTGTTCGGATTGAACCTTCTGCGTCTGAGTTTGATGGTTTACGCGGTAAAGGCAAGATCGAGCGACGTATGCTACCTCTAATTTTATGCTGGGCGGTGACTGTGCATAATTTGCAAGGTACAACTTTAGACCGGGCAGTTGTCGATTTGAGCAGTCACCTATTTGCTAAAGGTCAAGCTTACGTGGCTTTAAGCAGAGTCCGATCTCTCGCAGGGCTTGCTGTCAGTTGTCTTGACCCTAAAAAATTCTTATTTAAACCACACGATGAAAATTCTTTTAAAGAATTAGACCGTCTACGTAATTTGTAAGGAGAATATAACTAAAAAGACGTAAATAAAAAACAACTAAATTTAAAAAATTAAAAACCCGCCTGCCTAAAAAAAGACAAGTCAACAGAAAAATAAAATAGAAAAACTAAAAAACCCACATGCATCAAAAAACAAGTCAACTGAAAAGATGGAAACAAGATAATATATAAAGGCAAACTTAATAGTAGATTGTTATACAAGACGCTAAAAGGACCCATTGCATACGAGGTAGTTTTATTCCCGAGCTTTAGCGAGGGAATAAATAGAAACCGAGTTACAATGGGTTTTAGCGTCGTGTGTTACACTATACTTTTCACTACGATTGTGAGAAAATAAAATACAATATTAAATAGTTTATACCTACTTCCGTAAACGAATCCACTCGTTTTTCTATCCTCCACTTCATAAAAACTTTTTGTACAATATAAATAAATGATTTGTGCTTGACGGCAAAAGATTAAAATTATTTCTTTCCTATTACAGTCACACAATTCAATCAGTTTGTAATTATAGAAAAATTCTAAAGATTTCGCGCCATGGACCTTTTTTAATTTCTGCTGTAGCAGCTAAGCAACATAAACACGCATTCTACGATTCACTCTGTGCACAGAGTATAAATAAGTCTATGATTTCACCGAAGAGATGCTTTTAGTTCCATTTTCAAAAATAAAAATGAGAAACAGGGGGCCAATTACGAAAATAACGTACGCAATTGCGTAACGCAGTCACTTGGTCACGATAATTGTCTGCAGTTCGTCGGTTGTGGCTATTAAACACATTTTCAATTTGAATAAACTAGAGAAAAACTGTCAAACTAACGCAATCACTTTGCGATATCGCATACGCAAGTGCTTTGTAATAGGAAACAATCATAACGAAGCACGGACGCAGCTGCGTGTATCGCATGAAACTTTTCGTAATAGACCCCCAGTATTGAGTCGAGCGAGTTTTTATTCGTGATTATGGATAAATACTTTTTCGTTTTAGTAGGCTCATTGGTAATAGACAAACATTAAAAAAGAAAAAACTTTATCCCCTAGGGGTTATTGTGCTATTTTATCTCGGCTCTTGTACGTTACAATGACGGACTTTTTGAGCAAGAGGAGTGAAAAAAATATTGATGGTAGTGTTTAGATTAAAGGCAAACTTAAAACATATTGATGGTAGTGTTTAGAACTTTTGTTCAACATAATTATTACCCGACTTATGTGCGCACTGACTGACTGACTGTGCGCGGGTTATGTATTTCGCGCGTATCTTGTAAGTATGTTTGTTTGTATGTAATATTCTTTATTACCTCATATCTCTCAAACGGCTGAACGGATTTCTATGATTAAGATATCGTTAGATTGGTCTTTTCAGCCCAAGTGTTCTTAAGAAGGTGGCGTTATAAAAAAACCAACATGGCGGCTGTACGGTGCTATTATACGTAGTGAAAAAAAAAAATTTTTTTTAGAATACTGCAATATGGGTGTCAAATTCAAGGGCTTATTATAAGGATTTCAAAAAGGTATATCATGACCGTAAAATATAATTCGCCCAATTAGTTTACTTAATAATTGTATCTGATATAACGCAGTGGGGCATATTACCTCAAGTTTAGTACTGCGTTTCACGTCGGTGGAACGCAGAGCCAAGAGATTAATAGGCGATGGAAAACTGGTAAGCAGCTAGGTTTCACAGTTTGGCTCATCGCCGAAAAGTTGATTGCCTATCGGTCTTCTATATAGGTTGTACTTCGGCGAGTTTCTACCATCGGACATCCAGACGCACCGCAGGCTACTACCCGTATACTTGGTTGATATACATTTTCTGCATACCAAACGCTACTCAACATCGTTTATAATGCGCACAGCTAAGGAATGGAATAGTTAGGCTGCCGGCGTCTGTGTTTCCGAGCGCATTACAACCAGCCTCCCTATTGTCTAATTTCAAAATCTATCGCAATCGCTTTCAGGGTGTAACACATTGAAGCTTCTTTATGGCACAAATAAAAACTTACCACAGAAATGCAGCAATGTGTCACATCCATCTGTCAAACGAAAGCGATTGCGATAGATTTTTAAATTAGACAATTAGCCCCCAGACTCTATTCAAGGCCAGAGTGAATAGGCACCTCCTGGCCAAGCTCGCTCCATCGTAGACCCTGTCTTTGCTTTCAGGCTAGACTGGGGTCAAGAGCAGACCCACTAATTATAAAAAAAAGTACTCGTTTATGCATTCTGAATGCTTGTTATGAATAAAAAATATCTTATTTTCGAGTTCTTATGTCTTGAGTTGACTTACTTTCATAGTTCAAGTGCTGTTTTTGAAAACTAGTAAAAAAGAAGCCATAAAAATACATCAATAAAAAAAGAGGCATTTTAATGAAATTGCCCACCAACCGACTTGTATAGTAGGTACAATGGCGTAACTTTCCGAGATGTAAGGTGAGGTAAGCGATTATCGACCTTATTGTTTTGCATTACGGTTGTTATTGGGAGCCTTCTTGGAGTAGAATACTGAAGATCATGCTCGTCACGTCTACGCGAACAGTTCGCGCCTTCGAAAGCATCATAGTGTAATGCTAAACTAAACAATGTTAGTTCGTAAGTTAAAAGTGTAATCACAGAATTCATAAAAATGATTTTTATTTGTATTATATATACCCTATCTACCATATTCGGCTCTATGGTGTTTTTTGTAACAAATAATGTTGTTATGCCAGTTTTTGAATCTTTTATCGTAACCTGTACCCAGTCTATAAGCTTGTTTTTTCTATTAAAAATGATAAATTAGTAAAAAACATATCCTTAGTAAAAAAAACCGGATATGTGCGAGTCGGACTCGCCCACCGGGGTCCGTACAAGTTTAAAGCTTCATAATAATATTATAATTAGTTCAATCGAGTTCAAGATAATTAATTCAGGAATCGAGACTCACAGTTTTTTTCCGAGATTTTACTGTATTTTTTTTTAATTATTTAAGTACAAATGTATAGTTTCCAGATTTTCTCCTGTACTTGTAGCATACGACAATAATTATTACTTGCTAAATTTCAGTTCTAGGTCAACGGAAAGTACCCTATTAATGATTGCCCCGAGAGTGTCGAAATAGGCATTTTTTGCGACATAAACGGCCGTATGAAGTTTTTACGTAAAATTAGATGTTTGATTTTTTTACAGCTTCAAGGGACCGTAGATTTGAGTACGAGTATATGGTTTTGATTTCAACTCGAAACCTCCACGCGTTCCCAAGATAAAGGCTCTTGACAGACAGACGGACAACAAAGTGGTCCTAAAAAGGGTTCCGTTTTTTCCTTTTGAGGTACGAAACCCTAAAAATTAAAGATTTTGTAAAAAAGACTATGGAAAAATGCTTGTAAGAAGTAGCCGTACCGTAGCCATATATTTAGTTGTCCGTCGTAGACACCTATTCTGGTATTTTTTTCTTTAAGTCCTCATAATCTCTTTATATTCTAGTTTACTGGCTTCACCTCAACTGTGCGTCCATACAATGGTGGTGATGGCAGGGCTAGTTACAGGCTATTCGATGAGCCTCACCGATCATATAAGGTTATTCCAAGTTTGGCTGCTAAATATTCATCGCCAACGATGCCTTCTTTACATAACTTTGAAGGACCACCTAAAGTTTCTAATTTGTGTGTTGAGCAGTGGGGAAAAAGTGGGGAAAAGTCCAAAAGGTGATTTCAAATTAGGATCAGTCGTAAATTTCTCTTTTGACTTTATTGGGATTTCACAGTTCACCCTAAACTCAGTGCGTTGAATCATAAGATGGTTTTTTTTTCAGAGTTTTGTTACAAGTATTAATTTTCTTGTTATTTATTAAAATTTTATTTCTTATGATTTTTTTTTGATATCTTATTTTTCATCTTATTTTCCCTTCCAAGCTAAGAAAAGTATTTTTTCCTACAAAAACTCTTTTCATTTCAATAGGCAGCCTTCACAGTGTTTGTTAGCAGCTTCTATCTATTATATAGTATAGGGTGTCCACAATATAATTTTCAACTTTCCATTTGAAAAGAAAGTGTGTTCGTTATACGCAAGAATCGTCCGGATTTAAGGTCAACATTAGTACGTGACTTGCTAATGTGGGCACATAACGTGGTTTTCTAGGATTTTTGCTTTTACACAATATACACGACAATTTGTTCACTATGAACTATGTTATTAAAGCAAAATTATCCATTATGCAATATGTTTGTATGGTAGACATTATTCAACACCTAAAGGGGTCAAATGGGGTTCAAACTTTGTATGGAAAAAATATAAAATAGACATTACGACTTGAAACTTCGTAACTTGAGTACTTCTATTAACAAATGATCAAACATGTATTTCGTAAATTTCTGAAAATCAACCCCTTAAGGGTAAATGGGGTAAAAAGTCTAAACTCGATATGGATGCAGGTCGTTATTGAGGTTTCATGGGATGTTAATTACGAAAACGGTAATAACTTTAAAGTCCAACACGGTGGCCATGATTCAACCCCTAAAGGGGTGAAACGGGGCTTATTTTGTATGGATTTTTTTTATTAAAAGACATTTCGATTTACAACTTCGTAAGAGTACTTTTAAAAACTAAGCAAAAACACGTATATCGTGATTTTCCAAAAATGTTTAGGTTTATTTAACCACTAACCCCCAACCCGTTGGGGTTTAGTGGGTAAATAAACCTAAAAATCGATATGGATGTCGTTAAAAGGTTTTATGGGACGTTGATAGCGAAAATGGCATTTATTTTGAAGTCCAACACGATGCCATGATTAATTCATGATCATGAAAGGGGTGAAATGTGATTCGAAAAATAATATTCAATAGACATTTTCACTTGAAACTTCATATGAGTACCTACTTCTAAAAACAAATAAGCAAACAAATCGATATGGACGTCGATATTGAAGTTTTATGGGAAATTGACATTTATTTTAGGATCCAACACGACACGTTGGACATTATTCAACACCTAAAGGACTGAAACGTGGGGTTCAAATTTTTTATGGAAAAATAATACGGGAACGGGAACAGGAATCAGAACATGAACAGGAAATAATAATATTATAAATGTGAAAGATTAATGTTTGGAAGTTTTGTATCAAACACGTAAAAATGGCTGAACGGATTTGGAATAACACACAGCTGATAGTGTGATAGTTATACATGGATACTTTTTATCTCAGTCAAAAGTTCCATAGCGATTTTCCGTATGTCCACGCGGAGGAAGTCGCGGGCAAAAGCTAGTCTTAAATACTAATTGATATCTTAAGATACGTGCCAGAAGGAAGGATACTTGAAGATTATAGGGAAGCTGGTATTTTAGATTTTATTACATCTCTTAGGGACGTGCCGATAATATTATATTAAATTATATCACAAGTAGGTACATAAATTATTGGCAGTTGGGGGTTACAGAAGTTTTCGTAAACAATGATCTGGGCCAAGCAACGCAGTGAAACTGTTGAAGCGGTTCAGCGTGATGTGATTTCAAATCCTCAGATGGCGTTTTAGTGGAAAAGGAGCATTCGTCTCCGCGGAAAATATATAACATCCATTATTTTAAAAACATACATCTGCATGTCTAAATTTTATTATCCAATAAAAACAACTCCAACAAACATCTCAATTTCTTTTTATTTAATATTAAAGTTGAAAATTATTATGTGGACACCCTATGTTATTAGTAAACACGATGCTTCGATAATCCTCAAAACGAACGGTTTTCCTCGTAGATGTATTATCCCATTCCCCCCCCCGCCCGCCGTAGACGGGCCGTAGCAGCCACGCCGCGTGGGCGTGCTACGGCGCTACGGCGTAGTACTACTGGCGTGACGTCACCTCAGCTGATCTTGCCGATGCAACCGTCGATTAAGTTTTGTTTTGTCTAGTGTTTTCTTTATGAACACTTAATTTAACTTTTCCTGATAGGATAACGTTGGCTTTACAACAATATTAATTAAAAAAATTGCCAGACTTTTCAGGTGGACTGGATTCTTGATTATAATAACTACTTTATATAGGTCCGTTTTTGGTTTATGAGACGCAACACCGATAATGTTGAAATCGAAGATTTCTTCGTAATAATGTTGAATGATACAGTCGTTGATCAATTTAATCACATACTTCGCTTCAATTTTTATTTTTACTGTTATTGGAGCGTATTTATCCACAACACCACAAAGAATGTTGCCATTACATTAATGTTGCCAACAAATTAATTAAAGCGGCATCCTTTGATTGCCACAGAATGGCACGTGTATTGTGTGGGTGTGTGTGTGTGAATCGGAATGTGGGCATCAAAACGGATGTGTGCGTATAAACAGAATGCGGGGAACAAACAACGTGTGGTCAGCGATCAGCTGAGTTACGGGGAAGGGCGATGAACCGTGATTAAGGTGGGAATATTTATTTTTGTTACCACGATTTCATTTTAGCCATTTACCTGAAATGACCTTTCACGAATTCTTGAAAATATATTATCATAATCTAATCAAATGCAGAGGTATGAATGGTATTTTGACTGTACGCAACTGCAGACATAGGTGCATAATAGGAGCTGTAAAAGCTAGCAAAACGACACAGAACTTAGCTATATATCGTGGTACTTAGCGTATAAAAATTCGCATAATTATTATGTGTTACAGAAACGTTTCTATCAGTGGAAAAGGGCCACACTTTTATCACTACAAAGTGATACAGTGTACCTATTGTAGCTCTATTTAGGACTATCATATAATTAGTGCCCCCCCCCCCCCCCTCCTTCGATCAAGAATACCCTAGATGTCCGGTCAGAGTCTCAAAAATGGCACATCAAATAACGTCCCAATTACAAACTGGGCGCTTATATTGCACAAAGTAAATGATAAAAGATTTGTTTTTGTACGAAAGAAGCTTATTTTGTACAAAATAAGTGATATAAAATGTAAATTTGTACAGAATAAGAGGTGATTATGTACAAAATAAGTGCCAAGTTTGAAAGTGGGACGCTATTAATTGAGGTACCATTTTTTCGTACGGTTTTAGTTCGTGAAGCGTAATCTATTAGGATATTCTTGATCGAAGCCCCCCCCCCCCCCCCCCCCAAATTTCAGGCTGCGACCGCGCCTTTTTGATGATAATATTAGTGATTGTGATGTGATGCTGAGTAAACGTTTATGTGCTAGGTTAATATGTCAATTTAGCTGTATATCCTTATACAGTTAATAAGTGTTTCAAACACAGATTTACAACTAGCAGTGATAAGCGTTACTTATATACGACTTTAATATCACTATTTAGTGATAAAAGATGGCACGCTATTATCACATTTTTGCTAGCTGTGTGGGAAGGTACCTTCTGTTGCTGCTGTTGCGCCCTACCTAGTAGCTGCCGTGATTTACAAATTCAGCTTCAAATAGTATTTGTAACATCAAATTAAAGAGGTTTACGTGAGGAAGCATTTTCTGTTTTTTTTATCATTACATCACACACCGATAACTTCACACATAAAAAGTCTTGCGTTACAAACATCGGCCGTCCGTCAGCGGACATTGTAAGCGACATGGTGACGGAAATAAATGGAATTGAATACGCGTTATCTCTCCCGGTGATACCGCCTCTCGTCGATCTGCAGACGACATGCGACATCCAGCGACGAGTAGGTACAATGTACACGTAACGAGTATAATCAATGTACAGTCAGACAATAAATGGTCTACCTTAAGGTTGAAGTAATTTGCATGTCATAAAACAACAAGATTTATTTTCACTCGCAACATGTTCTTATGGTTATTTATGACCTTACCCCTATTTTGGTTACATGGGAAGTTTTCACTTCTCAAGCTTACATGCTCTCTAGACATGAAATAAAACACCTTTTCACTCCTCTTGCTCAAAAAGTCCGTCATTGTCACGTACAAGAGCCGAGATAAAATAGCATAATAACCCCTAGGGGTTAAAAGTTTTTTCTTTTTTAATGTTTGTCTATTACCAATGAGCCTACTAAAACGAAAAAGTCTTTATTCATAATCACGAATAAAGACTCGCTTGATTTAATACTGTTTCTCATTCTTATTTTTGAAAATGGAACTAAAAGCATCTCTTCGGTCAAATCATAGATTAATTTATACTCTGTGCACAGAGTGAATCGTAAAATGCGTGATTGTGTTGCTTAGCTGCTACAGCAGAAATTAAAAAAAGGTACCATGGCGCGAAATCTATAGAATTTTTCTATAATTACAAACTGATTGAATTGTGTGACTGTTATTACAGTCCTATTGGAAAGAAATAATTTTAATCTTTTGCCGTCAAGCACAAATCATTTATTTAAATACTGTACAAAAAGTTTATGAAGTGGAGGATAGAAAAACGAGTGGATTGAAGTACTTAGGTATAAACTATTTAATATTTTATTTTATTTTCTCGCAATCGTAGTGAAAAGTATAGTGTAACACACGACGCTAAAACCCATTGTAACTCTGTTTCTATTTATTCCCTCGCTAAAGCTCGGGAATAAAACTACCTCGTATGCAATGGGTCATTTTAGCGTCTTGTATAACAATCTACTATTAACGAATATTAGCGCGGTTTTATTGAAAGTACTTTGGTAATTAGTTGGTATTTGGTTTGTCGGGAAAATAAAAAATCAAACCAAATACCAACAAATTACCAAAGTACTTTCAATAAAATCGCGCTAGTATCCGTTAAAAGTGTTTTACTTATTTCATGGAAAGTTTTGTCAAAACTGCCCCCTGCTAGGTGATTGCGTAAAGTCAATCGTATTCATTTGACAGTTCATATTGTATCTTAATATATGTCATCCCATACAAATTGCAGTCGATGGAATACAATATGAACTGTCAAATGAATACGATTACCTTACGCAATTCCACCCCAGATTATATAACATTGTTGCTATCAGAAATTGACAGATATCGCAGTTACATGACTGTTTTAGTAAGAACCAATGTGACAAATCCCCGTCCTCGTCCCCAGTTATCTGCATATGGACGAGCAACTTTGCTCGTGGGTGCTCTCTCTAATAAAAATATCCTTGACAAAGCCGAAGCTTACGCATTCTAATCAAAACAAGAAACATAAAAAAAGTTGGAAAACATTTTTTTTTGGTGTTATTACAGAGCGTTTGTTTGGACATAAATTAAGAAATAACTTTTAAAAATTGTTTTCATAAAAATCTTAAAAGCCATATCTTTCACATTTATGTAGAAGAATGTCATGCGAAACAATGTCGAATGCTTTGCTTATTTTTTATTATAATGTTCTCAGTCGTTTTATTAAATTGAATAGATACTGCCAGTGAAGTGGACTTTCCTTTGCGAAAGCCATTTTGTCCATGCCTGAATGTTTTTCTAAAAAGTCATACATTCTTGCATGCATTACTTTTTCGCACACTTTAGCTAGCACAGATATTAATGCTATTGGTCTATAATTATTCAGTGCCTCTTTATCATCTCTTTTGTGAATAGGTCTTATAACGGATACCTTCAATATTTCTGGAAAATTTCCTTCAGCAAATGATAGATTAATTAGATAAGACATTACTTCAGACAGAATTAGTGCACAATATTTTAAGACTTTAGAAGGCAATTCATCAAACTACTATTATAATATAAATGCAAAAGTCCGTTTGTTTGTTTGTTTGGTTGTTTGTTACTCCTTCACGTCTTAACTACTGAAACGATCATCATGAAATTGCACACACGTTATCAGGGGGTAGAGAAAAGGACAAAGGTACAATTATTTATTCCGAAAAAAGTTATTTTTCCCAAGGGATCGACAATTAATTGAAATTGTAATTTTGTTTGCGTACCAGGCCAAACATGTCAAGACACTAATAGCCGCGTACTGACTGGGCGAGCAGCCTCGCGAAGCAGCCTCGGACGTTTGCCGCGCAACATTTGAAGCGCGAGGCAGCCTCGCTCTGTGCATGAGGGTGCCCCGCGCGGCAAGGCCGAGCCACGGTGAGGCTGAACCAGCATCGAGCGTGAAGTTCGTTTAACGTGACCGCGCGTGTCATAAGACCATACATTCGGAAAGCTATCGCCACCACTGCTTTTAAACTAATTCTTCGACATATTCAAAAAAAGAAACGAAAACCCAAATGTTTTTGGATGAAAAAGATACGATAACTGATCACTCTCAGTATAGTCTATAATCAGAATATTAGGCATCCTTAAGTAATCTATATTCACTGTAAATTGTATTAACTTAAGACACTGTTCTTTATACATGGCGCATGATCGATGAAGCTAGGCGAAGCAAAACAACCGTATTGAGTGCGCGAGGCAAACCTGCTGAGGCGTCTTTGAGCATCGTCAAAAACCGCCACTGTCCGGCTCGGGTTGAGCCACGCTCGGGCGAGGCACGTCCTGACTGACCGAGGATTTGCCTCGCGCGGCTGCATCGCGAGGCTGCTCGCCCAGTCAGTACGCGGCTATTGACAAAAACATTAAATGTAATACTGATGTTTGACAAAATAAATGATTATTGTATTGTATTCTATTATTTTAAACTAATATTACTAATAAGTATACTTAATTCCCCCAGGCGAATAAAGTCTACGACGGGGGTATTTTTTTCCAGTTGTCAATCTCGGGTTAACTGGGTGTAACGAAACGAGGGATTTAATTATTTCCGTTCTACTAATTGAAATATAAAAAAATAGAAAAAGAACGTCGTACGAAACCATTTATTAGTGTTTAGGCGCGCATTACGTTACGGAATCCTTTTTTCCCGGGCGGTGGGGGCGGGCGGGGCGGGGAAGGCGCGGCACCCGTCAGACGTACGCCTACGCGCGCCGCCGGGGCACGTGTCCGCTAGCGCCTTGCGCCTCACAGTCACGTCAGCGGCAGGGCCGCGCGCCCCACGCGCCCGGTCCACACCGGCCCAGCGCTCAGTCACACACGTACCTTTTTTGTTTTGCGTGTTTTTTGAAATTCGAACATAGTGAATCTGATGGGTAAGTTTTTGAATTTCGAATGTCTGTGATTTTTTTTTTCTTTGCTGGACTTTTTGGTGTACCAATGTTTTTATAACCACCAACGATTTTTATAAGATTTTTTTTATTGCGAGCTTTATTTTGCTCTTTGCTTCTTTTGTCGCTTCTTTCCTTCGATTATCAGGTATAGATGATTGAAGCTTCTTTTGTTAAATCTTTACTTATACATATTTGTCTAAAAGAAATAATGGTATTGATATGCTTTATTGGTTGTTGGCTTTTTATGTTTGGTGTACTTACTTACGTAAGCGTTGGTTTCCAAAAAAAAACTTAATTAATTTCAAAATATCAGATTATGAAAATATTTATACCTTTTTTATTTTTTATTATTTAACCCTAAAAAACAAAAAGTAGATTATGTAAATGAGATGCCGTAATTACAAGAAGAGACCCGCGCCACAGTCCCGTGTGAGAGAGAACCATCTGATTTATTATGTTATGCCTCGGTAAAAAAAATGTGTAACAAAAATTTTTTTTTTTATTTCTTTATTTCTTTATTTATACATTTTATTTTTTTAGGACAACCAACACAATAAACGCTATTTACATTCAATAACTAATTAATTACTAACGCTAATTAATTACTAACTAATTACTAATTAATTACTAACTTATTAAAATATCCAAAGATACAAATTAACCGGTTTTATACTATATGAATGACAAAAACAAATACTTACAGTTTTTGTTTGTTAAACAAAAAAGAAAAAGAAAGTTTATGATTTCGACACGAATGCTTTTGTAGTAACACAGCTTTTAAGAATGAAAATAATTTATGATGAAATGTAATATACAGACAGCAGATTATGACAGGATTATTTTGTAAGCCTTTAACGTGAAAGTTACGTAATTTAAAATCGCACGAGGAAAATTGTAATCTGCTGACTTCACTTGTCATAATGTAATTTCAAAAAAATTACAATACAATTATAACTAGGACGGTTGTGTTAGGAACAAAAACTAAAACAATGAAGGTACCTAACTTAACTACAACTTCTCGATATTTTATTGATCGTTTTTAACTTGTACGATACTTTTTCGGCCCAGAACATGGTCAATGTCTTTATGTAAAATAAAAATTGTACTTAAGTTATCTAAAAAAAATCTTTATGTAAGTTCCATCTCGATCAACCCTACGGTAGATCAGTTGAAAGAGCAGTTGCATGGATTACGGAGTTGCAAAAGGTCTTTGATTTTTAAACGCTAGGTGGTGTTCAATTTAGTGCAATCCATTTTCCCTACCCTTTACAGGAGAATTACGAATCGGCGAATTTTCAACTTAAATTGGAGCCTTAGGTTAAAATAATGTAATTACTAATTAAAACTATACAGCCTATTTATTTTTAACCGACTTCAAAACAAAGAGGAGATTCCTCGTAAACTTTTTTAGTTAAAACTATTACGAGTTTCGCAAAGAAGAAGAATCTTTGTATGAATTTGACATTTTCAAAAGATTTTATTATTTAGTAGATTATTTTTATAAATTCCATAAGTACATCATTATTTTGCGAATTTACTGAAAGCTCAGACCGTTGAGCTACATAAGAAATTAGAAGATTCGTTGGTTTGGATTTTCTAGAATGGAAGTTTCCTACTAGAAAATTATACTTACAAAAATTGCATTGTGAATGCAAAAATCTAAATGTAGCAAGCCACTTAACCAGGGAGCATAGCGTTTAATTAATGTAGTAGGTATCTAAGGTGGGATCCACATTTGGTCGGAGTAAAGGAATAAGGGTTTTTTGGTAACAATTAGGATTCACAAAGTAAATTGGAACCCTGGATGTAGGTAGCCACAATTATCATAAGCTAGGTATATATTGTTCGCGGAAATAAGCACCTTGCCTAGCCTACACGCTTATCGTGACTATCAGTTTTATTAAATAGCGTCCCAAATAAAGTATAAAATCGGCGATATTTTTAACTTACAGAAATAATTGCTAAAAACGTGACAATATGAATAATTGGTACAAAGTTTAACGTTCCACTAACTTCATTGATTCCGTGGCTCGATTGTGTTATCCGGAATCGTTGTATTGTGTTCATTATAATAGGATTAGTCCGTACATATACGGGTTTAGAGGCATACGCGGACGTTGGATTTGCGTATTGTGGTTGAGGCCATGAAAGCGTATTGTTATATTATCAAAGCCATATCGGTCCGCAGGCAGAACCCTGTGGGACAACCGGACTGACTTATGATATCATTTGGATTGTTATTTAAGTAGGATCTTAGTTATCTAACTAAATCAATATTTGCACACTCCTCTCCTACTACAAATCATTAAGCGTGGAGTATGTCTATCGAATTTCAAGAGTTGATTGATGTACTTCAAGTGGCGAAAGAAGCATTGTGTTTCTTAACTTTTGTTTGTTCTGTTGATTGATAGCTGAAAACGTTGTTATAAAATACTTCAGATGGAGCGCGCCTATTGTGTTTTGAAAGTAGATAAATATTATATTTCTTTGCGATTGAGTTACTTTATTTAAAAGGGTTCTTTAAGTATGTACATAGGTAAAAGATGTAATTACAACAGTTGAATGTTTAATTTAATAAACTTGACTTGGCCGTTATCGACTACCGATATTAACTATACCGTTATCGACTATAGTTTAAGTTCATATAAAATTAAGTACCGACTTATTGCTGCTTGGACACAAGATAAGTGTATGTACTTGAAAGTAAATTACGTGGATAATCCAAAAAGAAATGAAAATTATGTTTTTATAGCAAACTCATTATTGTCTTTCGTTTTGGGAAACCATCAATAATAACTTGATTCGTGTACTCCAATGGTCTGCCATTAATCCCATAATTCATCTCCAAAGTTCCACCTTAACATCTGAAAATGGTTGGAAGTTTCCAAAAATCGGAGCCATTTGTCATTCGCAGAGTTGCCTCTGACTCGCGCAAAGTTGGAAACTAAACTTTATAATTTTTTGAATGAATAGGTATAATATCATATAGTATAATATTTTTTGTATTTATTGCTAATTTATTACAAACCACCGATATCTTGTTGTATTAATAAAAGTTTAAAGTTCCAAAAATGTAGATGTTATCGCAAATACAATCACAAAATTCCTATTATTATAATTGCCAGTTAATCGGTTCGTTCAAGATTCTTAATAATCAAAATTTTGTTTAATGAAAATCGAAATAAGGTGTTTTGGATTTTTTTATCCTGGACAACATTTCAAAATTTTTGTCCAGTGTTTTTATTTGTTATTTAGAAATTACTGATAGTAAACAAGAGACACGTATTTTTTATTTTCCATATTTTTTATTTTAAGTCATCATAATATTAATTTGAAAACTTGTTCATTATAAAAGAGCGTAAGTGCCGTTTAAATGATTTCTAGCGGACAATCCTTTGCCAATATGAATAAAAAAATACACTTTGACGTCAACCTGTCTTAAAACCAGGGGGGTTACTTTTGAACACGAACGAGGTTCTGTACCCTTAGCACGAACAGCTATCGAGAAAAAAAACGTAAAATTACTCGATAGACAATTATCTGTGGAAAATTTCATTTCGCTTATCGGCGATAGATGGCGCTGTTCAAATTTCCAATACAAAATTTATCTATCGAATGATTTTACGCGCGTTATTTTTTTCGATAGCTGTTCGTGCTAAGGGTACTGAGATCGATTGGTATCGAGTAAACGACAAAACAGTACTGTAGGTACTAAATAAATAACAATTACATCAAGAATATCGCCAATGGGTAAAATATAAATAAATACCATTAATTCCACACAGTAAACTTCAAATTGCTACTTAAGTACACCTTCAAGTCATGTCGGCCTAGCTCCCCTAGACGTCTTGCGAAAATCGGCATCCCTCTCTTTGGGGGGCGTGGGAAAGGGACAAATGCTGGAGTACGAGCAACTCAGAACCTTGGCGATCTGGGTCAAGTTCAAATAGCATACTTACAGAATCAGTCCCAATCATAATCATAAAATTTAGAATAGTACCCAAAATTGTCTTAACAGCTTGCGCCTATAACGCGCTGTATCTATCCTTCACGTGTCATCTGTATATAATAAACTAAAAATATGTAAATAGTAAAAACTACAAAATAAATAAGAACATTAAAAACATTTATAAACCTAACAAAATAACCCAAAAAAAAAACACAAAAACACATTTAATTATGACTCGCTTATTCTTCTTTCCTTTCCTCGCTTTTCTATACCCTATCATTTCCTCCCCTATCTCTGTTCTGTCCTCTTATATTCTTCCCCCCCCCCCACACGACTTTCTATCTCCGTATGTATGGAATAGCATACGCAGATGGGGTCTGCGGATCATACAAAAACGTCTTATTATATACCATTAATTTATACTCAATTTTAACCAAATACACATCAAAACTGAAAACTTAGAAGGCAACAAAAAAAAAAAAGCATCTGGGATTGAATTTAATGTCTAGAGGTATACCTAGCTGATTTGGTCGGTTATAGTTACCACGTCAACTAAACATATTTTTTTTTATTTATTCCGAAAAAAAGAAGTTACTAGTCTAAGGTTTAAATAATATTTCATTAAATAAAAAAAACAGTAAGCGTTCCCGCCAACGAGCGCTTATTTGTAGCTATGCGATTATCGCGTTAATCGCGGCGATAGTCGCACGCAAAATGACACGGCAAAGACAAACAAGCGCCGCGATTATCGCCGCGATTAATGCCGCGTTTATCGCAGCTACAAAAAGAAACTCGTGGGCGTTTACGTATTAAACTCTGTATGTTCTATCCTCGGCGACAAAAAATCGCTCGGCGATTAATCGCTCGTGGGCGTTATCCCTTAGTCCTAATCATTACCCACAGAACAAAGAAAAAAACATTTACCTATCAAATATTCTGTGACAACCAGTAACATTTTGTTTAGTTGTGTGCTGGATATTTTTGTTCATTTCCCCCCCCTAATATGACACTTTGTGAGTATCAAGCAAACTATATATAACTTGCTAATATAAGTACTTTGTTGAAGTAATTTAATAAGTATATGTTGTTGCCAATAATCCTGTCACCCCTGTCGTAATTATCTGGTAACAATATAAGTATTCAAGTTTGTAAATATCGTTACTTATGGCTGTTACAGCTGATAAGTTTCTTGCGCCCGTTCTTCTTGTCAGCTAAAATGTCTGGAACGGGTGGTAGGAAAATAATATAGACGATTCAAAAGTACTTAATAATTAAGTTTATTTGAATAAAGCTTATTTTGACTTTGACTTTGACTATGTTCATACCATAAACTTAATATTCAGTATAAATAAGTTTATGGTTCATACATAGTTGAACCATTGAATCATTTCAATTTACTTAAATAACTTAAATAATTTATTAAAAATCAAAATCAAAAAATCATTTATTCAGTCTAGGCTGTTACAAGCACTTGTGAATGTCAAAGAAGCTACGCCATCGGTTCGCAAACCCTGAGCGGGAGACCTTGTAACGAGAAGAACCGGCAAGAAACTCGTCAAGGGTTGCTTTTTTCTCCCTGTATATTTCATACAGAGTCTCAGCGGCAAAAAGCGGCTCAGTCAAATGATACCATTTCGATTTTGTTATTTGATTGCTTTTAACAAGATTTTATGATTAATTGAAGTACTAAAAATCATCAGTTTGTTTGAATGCAATTTCATAATTTAAATTCACCAAAACCTTATTCAAATATTTTTGTGTCTTATCAAAAAGAAAGTTATTAAATCAAAATGCATCTCTTAAAATATTCATATTTCTTTTGATAGAAACGCTTTGCTTTGAAGTGAAATGGAGTTTATTGAATAAATGTAGGTACCTACTTAAACCTATTTCATTTAGCGTATTTTTTAATACTGTTATTTAATAGGCTTATTTAAGTTGTCGTTGTAGACTCAAAGCAAAGCAGAATGACTTAAGATATTATAATTTAATCATAAAAAGACAATAATTAAAAATGAGCAGTTAAACTTTTGATATTATTTTTGTTTGATGCGATTAGTGTCCTCACAGCAGTGCCCTCATCTTAATTAAATTTATTGCTTGCTACGAGTACGAGTGAATTTTCGATACATTAAGTAGGTACCTACTTAATGTATCGAAAATTCACTCGAACAGATTTTTTTTTTGCCTTTTTCAAAGCTTGTGATATGGGTGCTAGACAACTGATATACTACTTATATATACTTTTTAAATATAATTATACTTAATATAAATAATTATATACTTAATAATAATAAATAGTAACACCCAGACCCGTCACAGAAATTAAAATTAATCATTTCAATTTCTGCCCGGCCGGGAATCGAACCCCGGACCTCTTGCGTGGTGGGCGGCATGTTGACCACTGCACCACTCAGGTCGTCAATCTATTGAAGCTCAGGTTCTATAGTTTATTTACAAACAATAACCTCTGTAAAATATAGTTTATTGTAGTCCTGTAGTAGGCGAAAGAGCAAAAAGTGGCCACTTTTGGCACATTTCATTTCACTACTATGATCTATATTTTACAGGAGGTTATTATTTATAAATAAACTAAAGAACGTTAGCTTCCATTGGTACGTGTAAATTTTCGATACATTATGTACTTAGCGAACAATAAATTTAATATCTATAGTCTATGAACAGTGTGTGTTGCCAGTGATGACTTACGGCAGTGAAACGTGGTCGCTAACTATGGGTCTCATAAGGAGGCTCAAGGTCACCCAGCGTGCAATGGAGAGAGCCATGCTCGGCGTTTCCCTGCGTGATCGAATCAGAAACAAAGAGATCCGCAAGAGAACTAAAGTAACCGACATCGCTCGAAGGATTGCTCAGCTGAAGTGGCAATGGGCGGGACACATAGCGAGAAGAACCGATGGCCGTTGGGGCGGAAAGGTTCTGGAATGGCGACCACGCACCGGACGGCGCTCCGTGGGTAGGCCCCCGACAAGGTGGACCGACGATCTGGTGAAGGTCGCGGGAAGCCGCTGGATGCGGACAGCGCAGGACCGATCGTCGTGGAGATCCTTAGGGGAGGCCTATACCCAGCAGTGGGTGTCGTGCGGCTGATATGATGATGATGATGAAATTTAATATAATGAGGGCACTAATCACCTTAAAGCTTTACTTCCTTATTTAATATCACGATGAAACTGGTGAGAAAATTGAATATAATTGTGGGAGTTTGAATTTGAAGCAAATATTAGAAACACACAGCAATTCACGAATTTCACGATCCATAATTGGGAAGAGGAATTAGACGTCGATTTAATGGAACAGCCGTTAATACCAAAACACGACCTTTTATGACACTGAAAATCTATCGATTTCCTTTCCCTCCCAGAGAACTGTCAAGCGCGAGAGAAAATTTAAAGAGTTTTCAGTTCGTTCGATTTGACATAGGTACTATAGGTAGCTCGAACTGTCTGAAAATTTTGAAATTCTTTCTTCGAAATTCAGTCAGCTCCAGGGATGACACCCAAGGGTAGTCAACTCTGTAGATAAACTGTCAACTTTAAAAAAAAAATACTCGTTCAAAGAACCCTAAAAGGCAGCAGATATTTTGTTCATGGAATTGGTCGGGGAAAATAAATTTATCGGCGCCCCCCGCCGCCGCCGGCACAGTACAGGTGCGTGGCGCGATAAATGCCTGCGTGATTAATACCCAGCAGCGGACGATTGAATACCAAAAGGATTATTTTTTATTTTTATTTATTTATTTAGGTAACAAACAGTCATATACAATCATTCTTAAATTAACATTTGGAAACAAACTTGATACAAACAATATAATAATAGGGAAGTTTTCAATGTCTGAAAAAACAACAACTACATAATATATGAATGGAAAGATAAACAAAATACATTAATAATGGTGAAATTATTATTCCGATATTTTGAAAAATGACGAAACTGTAATTCAAGTCCTCACAGTCGCTTGGATTAAATTTTCTGTGACGTCACTCATGTACTGTCTGGTCACAGCATCAAATAGTCATTCTCTGGCCTAGGTTCATTTGTTTACTTATACGTAATTTTAATTTTTTTACGCTTATTATTACTTACTACTCATTACTTACTATAAAACAGTGAGTATAATCGCAAGAATTTTTATTTTTGGTTTGCTTGTGTTTGTTTTTAAAAGAAAACGGCAACGTTAGGCCAAAAATGTAAAAATCCAAGATTATGACGTACTTTTTCCAAGGTGGTGGTTGTAGAATATAAATCATTTATTGTATGATCAATGCAATGTCTCCAGAATGTGATTGTTTTTCCCCGTTTTGGAGAAAATTTACTATCGGGACAAAAGAAAAGAGACAAAAAAATATAAGAGACACTTAACATTTTTCTTTATTGTTTTGAGAACAAGCTCAACTCTAAATTATTCTCGCCACAGCCGAAACAAACTTCGTTAAGTTTTTCTCTAACAACTAAAACCTTCAAAGCTTTAGTACGAAATACAAAGGACCAATTTAGTTTCTTATACACTTAACATCAGGCAAAACTTTCCTTAAAGACTCCAAATAAAAACAAATACGCCTCACGTGAAGAACCCGCCCTCCTCCAAAGTTCAGGGAAACTTTCCCAAGAGAAAAAACGGAATTATTCACGCTGGGAAATTCAGAAATTATTCCACATATCCAACAAGGGTAGGCACTGCCTCGGCTTGTGATGTATTTCTTGATTCCCGAGGGATCTATGTCAGAACTTTTTTAAATACCTGGAAGTGCACAATGTGGTGAGGAATTTCATTAATTGCATCAGAATTAAGAATTCAAAATTTTGAATGTTACGTTTTGAAAATTTTTGAAAAACTGATTCGATAAAAAAAAAATATACTAATAATATAATAATTTTTTCAACACACTTGCTCGTATAGTGAGCTCTAATACATCGCTTTTAGGGCCATAAACCGAGCTATAACAAACGCGTGCAATAATATATAAAACACTAGTTCGTAATAGAATTAAACCTAAAGTTAAATTAGTACCTTACTGCAAGTTCTATGCGAGTAAACAGAGCATTCCCAATTTAGCCGGGTACTACAGTTATTTTTTTTACAACAAAGAGGTTTTATGCTGCTAAAAATTCATATACATTTTTTGAATAAATAAATGTTTAAGTCCTTAATTAAGTCAAATAAATATATAATTATTATCAAATTATTCATAATTCACAATATTTTGTTATAAAATATTAAAATATTTGCATTTTGTCACTTAAAATTATAATTTTGAAGTATTAGTAGTAGGCTGTATGCTCCTCACCCCTTTGTTCGCAAAATATTCTTGGGGCAAAACATGCGCGCCATTTCCCATAATTATCATATTATGTTTTTGCCATATTTGTTGCTGTGTGATAAATTACTTTGTTTTTTCCTCGCAAATGTGTTGAAAAACGTCGTATGAAACTCGTGAGCTCTTGCTTATTGCACACTCGGCTGAGTTACGCCCTCGCCTGCGGCTCGGGCTGCAACCCACAGCCTTGTGTGCAATGAGCAACCTAAGCTAACTTGTCTCATAATGTACTAATAAACGATCGTCCGCGACTCCGTTTTCGTGGAAATATTATTTGCTATCCCTTAGGAACAGTACTTTTTTCTGGATGAAAGGTCCTATGTCCTTCTATGTACCCCTAAGAACTCGTATGCAAAATTTCATGATAATCGGTTCAGTACTCAGTATTTAAGACGTGAAGGCGTCATAATAGATTTATAGACGGATATATAATAGAAAGAAAAGTAAGGATGCGAAAGACAGTTTGTTTGTTTGTTACGCCTTCACGTCTTAACAGCTGAACCGATCATCATGAAATGTAATTAGTAATTTGAGCGATGTAAAGAAAAAGGCAGAAAATATTTAATTATTCCCCATTGTTGCACATACTCGCACTATATTATTAAGAACTTTTTTTCTCTACTACCTACGTTTTGCTCTACATACAAAACAGAAATTGCTTTCAGACGCTGTCGTCTTCGTTTTAGAGAAAAAATTGTATCCGACTCAACTAGCATGAGCCACAGTTTCTCAAAAGCAATTAAAGAGAGTTGGAGCATAAATCGCAATTGCCGGCGGCCGTTCATTGCTCAAGCGCTTGCGGATTATCCGACTCGATTAAGCATCTCGAAAACTTTTTATCGAGATAACTAGTTGCGGCTGCGTTACTGTTTTGTTTTCGGAAGCTGTTGATCTTCATTTGTCACGCTTTGTTTGTGAACTATCAACGAGTCTGAAATAGAATAGAGACGATTTTCTAAAAGTGGCAAATAACTAAATATTTTCGCTATTTTCACTTGATTTCCAGGATGCACCCGATTTTACGTCAATATTAACTAATGGCTCTGCGAGCTGGTACCTACCTACCTAGACCTCACATTTGTGAGGTTGTATACCTCACATTTACGAAATGTCTGAAATTTTAATATTTATTTATTTTAATTTGTTTATTTCAACAGAATCGATAAAAAAATCAATAGTATAATTATCGAATCTGCCAGCTGGACAGCCATACGAAATTTCTGGCTCGGTCAATAATAATATTATGATCAAACGTAAGCGCAGTTTTCATAATCGATTTATTTTAACTGTTGGTGTAGAAGTGCAAACAGCGATGAAAGAAGGCAATGAGTACACGGCTACACGCCTACACGGGCGTGAATAAGACCCTTGAGCGCAGTCGAGCGTCGCGTCGCTGCGGCGCTTTGTGCCGTGGAAAGCGCTACAAGAATGCATTGCTACGATTTAAGTCTGTATTTGTCAAGCATAAGAAATAAGAATAGAATTAGAAAAGGCAAAAAATATATTTAATATCATTGCTCATTTTTCATTTTTGGTGGTAATTTTTGTTAAGGACAACTCAGAATGGCTGATGGACTTACTTTATATTTTTTCATATTATATGCGACCTCAATTCGTCCACACTCTTTATTTCGTATTATCGACCTTTTTTAAAACTCCTTGCTACATATAGTCTGTGTTTTTTATACTTTTTGATCCAGCCTGCCTAGCATGACCGATTTATATCGCGTGATATAGCATTTTATCGACACTCAACTGTCAAACTCCTTTGTCTTTTTGACAGTTAAACGTGATAAAACGCTATATCACGCGATATTAATCGGTCATGCTAGGCAGGCAGGTCCGATATCATATTTTAAAAATATTAAAGTATTCTATCTATCCTTTTCTCACATATCAATTTTACAAGTCTCATCCTTTTTATTCTATTTATTTTTATTTATTACCAACAAGGATGGTGTTAGACATTAAAAAATCACTTTTCCTCATGCTCACAGAGAAAGCAATAAATATACAGAGACTCATGCTCGCAGGAAAGATAAAAGTGCTGCGTTTTCACCACTACCTCATTTTATTGTGATAATAAAATAACTTGCGGGTCTTGTAGGTGAGTGTAGCTTTATGGAGTATTGGTAAGCCGCAGTCGGAGCTGCAAACAGCTGCGCCATCGAATGCCGGAGATATTCCAAAGTCGGCCACCGGCTTTACTTGCCACAAGTTTGCGACGGCGACGTAATGGGAAAAATGGTCTGCGCTTTGAAATAGCTTTAGACTTCTGTGTGAGATGGGATAGCTTTTAAAATATGTCCTGTTGAAAACATAATAAAAAGTGAAGTGCACTTAAGTGACCTTTTCATGATCTTGCTTAATGAGTT
This sequence comes from Agriphila straminella, assembly GCA_950108535.1. Classification (NCBI taxonomy): domain Eukaryota; kingdom Metazoa; phylum Arthropoda; class Insecta; order Lepidoptera; family Crambidae; genus Agriphila; species Agriphila straminella. Next base: position 1,154,212 of record OX467306.1, on the reverse strand, counting down.
TATTATTTAAAGAAGGCCAGATAAAAATCGTAGTTATTTTATTTTATTTCGATAGATGCTGTAGGTAATCGAATATCAAATTCTTCTTACCTCCATGGACCTAAACGAGAAGAAAGAACTGGTTTTTTTTCTATTTTGGCCATAGCTCCGAGGATTTTGGAAGGATCGAGATGGGAATAGTACCAAAAGTTGAGGAACTTATCGAGACACGTGTAAACGTTTGAATTTTAAAAAGCGGCTGGTAACTTTTTTTAAATTTCGAAAATTTTCTAAAAATTCGGGTTTTTTGGGTGGTAATCGAATATCAAATTCTTCCTACCTCCATGGACCTAAACGAGAAGAAGGAACTGATTTTTTTCTATTTTGTAATTTCATACGTATCACAAAAATATCCCACATTTACACTGTTAATTTTTAAGTATATCTAAAAACGAAAAGGGGATTTCAGACCACGTGAATGAACAACTTTTACAATGGGGCCAACCACGGAATCGCGAAAAAGAATCTGCTGTTCCATTTCATTGTTAGATATACTTACTTAAAAATTAACGGTTTATATATTATTATTCATTAGAGAGATATTTATCATATTCTTATGTAAACTAAAGTAGTTTGTTACTTCCAAATCGAGTATTCTTTACATTGCCTGATCTAGACAGACACCTCAAAGGTCATAAGGTCGACTGTTCATTATGGATCTGTCGTCTGTCGTTAAGTCGTTATTGACAGCGAATAACAAAAGTGCAAACAGTGGGAGCCAATCTCGAGATGTCACGTCGCTGGCCAGCGCAAACAAACTTTATCACCCCCATATTACAGCTACTTGCCAGTAACTAAGCAATTACTTCACGGGAATAATGTTGCTAGTTGTTTTCTTTCATCAGAGAAAATGAATTATTTCAAAAGGAAAACCTTTGAGGAAGGGAAAACTATTGATTGTCCGTCTACTTGTCTAACAGTCCCTCAAAACGCTCAAAACCCTTTTTCTAAATAAGGCCTCTTCTAAGTAGACGCAATAATCTTGTTTCCATCTTTTCAGTTGACTTGTATTTTTATGCAGGCGTTTTTTCCACTACGTAAAATAGCACCTCACAGCCGCTATGTTGGTTTTTTTATAATGCCACCTTCTTAAGAACACTTGGGCTGACAAGACAAATCTAACGATATGTTAATCATAGAAATCCGTTCAGCAGTTTAAAAGATATGAGGTAATAAAGAATATTACATACAAACACACATACAAACAAACAAACAAACATACTTAAAAGATACGCGCGAAAAACATAACCCTTTCTTTGCAGTCGGGTAAAAAACCCTGCAATTTAATGAAATCAGAACCACTGTTCTGGTACGTACGATTCTTACACATTGTTTATCTAGAAATAATAAAAAGAATTCTACGAACTCAAGTAAAAATATTAAACAGAACGCTTTGAAGCAGTAAAGTGGGCATATACTTTTTTCATTTCCATCCGCAACGGTGCTAAAATCCGTGTAGCAAATAAAAATGGCTGCGGCCGGCCGCCAGGAAATGAATCGGCAACTGCACAAACACCTCTCCACGCCCGACAGACAGTAACGAGGGGTTTAGGGATCTCTGCTAAGTTTTGAATCAGTTTTTGTGGTGATTGAACGATTGTGCTTGTAGGTTATATTATTTAATTTTGATATTTAAACACACTTGGTTCTAAAACAAAACAATGTCTGGAAAAGATTATAAATTGTCTTAACCTAAACAATGCTTAGGTTTGGGATGACATGGAGCATCTTGTGACTTCTGTTACAGCTGTATATATTCTGGATTATCTAAGCCATCTACCAAGTAGCCTCTGAACATCCCAATGAAACACCTGAGTTTTTAAGAAAATTAATAAATTAGGAAAAATACCTAAGTTTTTTCCTGTAATATATGTAAGTGTAAAGTTAAATTTAGTAAATAAAAAGTGTGCGAACTATAAATTGGCGATACAACATAGTTGTTTACAGGTAATTTGTCAACGTACCATGAGCATTCCTTCGTACCTACATGTTTTTACATTTATACGGAAAAGGGTTTTAGAAAAGGAAAAGGGCCCTAAAGGCACCCGTAATAAACGGACCCACAAGAAATCGATATGAACACACAAACACTACTTCAGCGGTTGTCCGGGCGCCTCGAGGGTTCCGCGAGTGCCTCAATTACGTCATCTGACATCTCGTGCGATCTTTAAACTTGACAAGCTTTTATTCACCACTTTGTTACTCAGCACATCATGGCACAAAATATAAAGTCGGCGTGTTTTAGATAAAAGCCCTTTGATTATCTATTAAAAGTCTTATTCTAAAACATTGGGAACTGCTACATTACTGAAAATAGCCACATTCAGTATAGATATTAGTAAAGCAACGTTCGCAAGGGTCGGTCATGGGATGGGTGACCAAAAATTTATTATCTCGAGCTCCTCCGTGCTTCGGAAGGCACGTTAAGCCGTTGGGCCCGGCTGCATTTGCAGTCGTTAACACCCACCAATCCGTATTGGGCCCGCGTGGTGGGTTATGGTCCATCCTCCTTACCACCCATAAGGAAGGCCTGTGCCCCTGCAGTGGGGACATCAAAAATGGCTGATGGACAGTATAGATATTAGTTTTTTGTTCTTCTTATTAGAAGCGCTCATGGCGCAACTTGACAGACTGATCGTACTCGATCACGTTTGTTAAGCAACGCTCGGTCCGGTTAGGTGTCGGATGGGTGACCGTTAAAGTGGCATTACAACTGAGCGCTTCCGTGCTTCGGAGGGCACGTTAAACTGTCGGTCCCGGCTGTTGTCATCTGATAACAGTCGTTAAGCCAAGTTAGAAGCCTTACAGGCGGCTTGATAAACTCTAACACCAGAGGTGGCCACTAATCCTCACTCGATAAGAATAAGAAGTTTTTTAATATAGCACAGTTTGTTCTGATATTGCCTGTAGATAGATATTATGTCTATGTGTACTGCTGCGTGCACGAAACCCGCTAGCTTATTCCGATTATCCACCCTGAAACAGCCACCCAAAGGTGGATACTCGGCAACTCGGCATCATACTATCAACTATGATGGGGTTAATAGATGGATACGCGTTTTCTGAGTTTCCACCTTAGGGTGGCCGTTTCTGACTGAGCCTAGCATGCCAGGTATGGTATACGTAAAGATTGTATTTGCCCTCACTATAATAAAAAACCGACTTCAAAAAAGCTGAAAATGAAAACAAAAAAGCTTTAAAATTAAATACCTCTAAAAAGCAAGAAATAATCTTCAAATCACTAAATACGAATATCATTGTAATAAAACACGTCTATTGAAGTCGGGTGGGGCTGAAGTTCATCATCTTTTTTTAACCGACTTCAAAAAAAGGAGGAGGTTCTCAAGTCGACGGTTTTTTTTTTATGTATGTTTTAACATAACTTTTTCAATCTCAAACCGATTTTTAAAATTATTTTTTTGTTTGAAAGCATATAGTTACAGATTGGTCCCATTGTCATAAGATCACGATCTGATGATGGGATCCTAGAGAAATCAAGGGAACTCTTCAAATATTATAGGCACACCTATAGCGATTTTGGTATTTTCTTAAGTAACTCGTGCATTTGCTTTCGAAAAGTACCATTTTGGTGAAGTGGAACTGATGATGAAGACCATAGATGATCACCGGAACTATTCAATAGGTACTAAACTAAGTATCTCACTGGTGCGATACGATTACTTTAATACGGTTGCTCGGCTATTTATGTTGTTCGTCATAATGCATATGGTGAAGTGGAGCTGATAGTGAAGTACCAGGAGAACTCCTTAAGAACTAACGCCCCTGCGTCAGGAAAACCAGTATTTTGTAAAAGGTGATGAGCTATTGACATAAGACTATTGTAACTTAGATAATATCGTCGCTAAATATACCATACTTACACAAAAAAGTTAAATTAAAAAAATAATAACTTTGGGTCAACCCATGTTTTATCTACCTTGATAATATACTTACTGGATAAGATAATATAAATAAACTAAAGTCTACCAAATACAGAAGGTACTTACTAACACTAAAAATAAAAAAATAAAATTGTTTTAAAAACAAAAAACCGACTTCAAAAAAGCTGAAAATGAAAACAAAAAAGCTTTAAAATTTAATACCTCTAAAAAACCTACACTACCTAATACAAAAGGTACTTACACTAAAAATAAAAAAAATAAAAAAATTGTTTAAAAAACAAAAAAAACCGACTTCAAAAAACCTGCCGATAAAAAAAGTAAGAAATAATATACAAATCATTAGATACGCATTATCATTATTATAATAAAACACGTCAATTGAAGTCGGGTGGGGCTTTTAGAATAAAAAAAGGAAGATGTACTCCAGCCCCACCCGACTTTAATAGACGTGTTTTATTATAACAATGATAATGCGTATCTAATGATTTGTATATTATTTCTTACTTTTTTTAGAGGCAGGTTTTTTGAAGTCGGTTTTTTTACAATGATATTCGTATTTAGTGATTTGAAGATTATTTCTTGCTTTTTAGAGGTATTTAATTTTAAAGCTTTTTTGTTTTCATTTTCAGCTTTTTTGAAGTCGGTTTTTGTTTTTTAAACATTTTTTATTTTTAGTGTTAGTAAATAGTAAGTACCTTCTGTATTTGGTAAATAATTACTTAAGTTTATTTATATTATCTTATTCAGTAAGTAAGTATATTATTATCTAGGTAGATAAAATATGGGTAGACCCAAAGTTATTTTTTTTATTTAACTTTTTTGTGTAAGTATGGTATATTTAGCGACGATATTATCTAAGTTACAATAGTCTTATGTCAATGGCTCATCACCTTTTACAAAATACTGGTTTTCCCGACGCAGGGGCGTTAATTCTTGAGGAGTTCTCCTGGTACTTCACTATCAGCTCCACTTCACCATTGCATTATGGCGAACAACATAAATAGCCTAGCAACCGTATTAAAGTAATCGTATCGCACCAGTGAGATACTTAGCTTAGTACCTATTGAATAGTTCCGGTGATCATCTATGGTCTTCATCATCAGTTCCACTTCACCAAAATGGTACTTTTCGAAAGCAAATGCACGAGTTACTTATGAAAATACCAAAATCGCTATAGGTGTGCCTATAATATTTGAAGAGTTCCCTTGATTTCTCCAGGATCCCATCATCAGATCGTGATCTTATGACAATGGGACCAATCTGTAACTATATGCTTTCAAACAAAAAAATAATTTTTAAAATCGGTTTGAGATTGACAAAGTTATGAGGTAACAAACATTAAAAAAAATTAAAAAAAAAAAAAAAATCAGACGAACTGATAATCTCCTCCTTTTTTTGAAGTCGGTTAAAAAGGGTGGCTGTTTCAGGGTGGTTAAACGTAATAAGCCAACCCGAGATTTGTTCTGAGCGGCTTTCATTTATTTATGTCATCATGGTGTACAAAGTGAAATGATAAATAGACGTCCTCGGCTTGCGTTTTTTTTTTTTTTTTTTTTTTTTTTATATCTACATTTTTATATCTCGCCAAACTACAGTGCAGTTTGTTGGCCGCAGTTTTGGTCGCAGTTCTAGCGTAATCTTACCTCATGGCGAGGGGCGAATGCGCCCTCCCTTCCTCCCACGTGTCTACCCCTTTTATTATGATAACACTATTTGGAACGAAAATATGTAAAAATATTTAATCTTATTGTTTTTTATCTTTTTAATAGAAAATATGCCTAATCAAATTATGCTAAAACAAATTAGCTCAAATGATAATTATGCCAATACCTATAAATAGCATGCCAAGAAACAATTCTTAGTAATTATTATGATAAAAAAAATCCCAATTCGTTATGCCAAAGCAAATTAGGAATAAAAACATTATGAAAAAAGGGATCTCTATTTTTTTTATTAGAAACTGGGCAGGTATTTGACCATCATCTTGTTTGGTAAACAGGATGTGGTCTAAGGTGCAGCACGCCCGCCCAGGAAATACCTATTCACTCTTGCATTGAAGAGACCAAGGTTGTAACTATCGGGGAACACATGAGCAGCATAAAAACTTACATTTGTTAGTAATGTTAGTTTTTATGCTTAAAATAACGTTAGTATTTTTTAGGTGTAATGGCCTCCTTTTGCGGTGAAAGTCTCCTCCAAACTACGAATGTCGGGGACCCGAGTATGACTTTAGTCTTCATAAAATATTAATGTTTATAGTAACCCTGAAATTTCGTCTACCTAGGAATTTATATGAAATTTTTCTGTGCAACAGAAAATACCTGTACTTTCTCTTTACAGAGCATTTTCAAATTACGGAATATTTACATTAGAAAAATCACAAATTCGCAAGACAACCCAATTTATTTTAAAGTGAAATTCATACAGTTTTTATAAGTAAGAGACTAGTCCTCACAAAGGAAATATTTAGGTATACATACAATTTTTGCATATCAGTCAAAGTCGAAAAACGAAAAAAAAATTGGGCTTCCCTCTCTCTAAAAACATTATTAGTAAGGGAAAGTATTTTTTGTATGGTTTTCGACCACTGACCTGAATTTTTTTTTCTATTTAAGGCGAGGCCAGTTCACGAAATTTACTCTTTCACTATGTCTTTAGAATAAGGTTGAATATTGCATAACTTTAATTGACGCTTCGCCACAAATTTGACGAATTTTAGTACATTTTTATTGATTTCTGAAATACTGGATCATTTATTAAAAATGTACTCGGTTATTGTGTTAGATCGAAAAAAAGCTATCCTTTTGCATAAAAAATCATATCACTGTCGTTGAAAATTACGAAATCTGACGATTTGAAATTTATTTTTATAAGTTTTTATGGTGTTATTCAGGATTTTTTTACAGAGTTACCATGCCATTTTTCAATATTCTGTTCGGTTACTTTGCTTCTTTGTTTCTTTTTCAGTCTACAGTAATTTTTGTGAAGTAGAATTTTACATCAGTTTTTCACATTGGAAGTTCAAAAATCAGACTTTTCATCAGATCGTGAACTGGCCTCGCCTTAACTGGACTGGCTGTCTGTATGATTTGACAGCAAAGTTTTTGTGCCTATTTGAAACGCCACTAGCGTGCGTATAAGGAACTAATATTGACATACAATGAAAATGGTTGCCGTGATACAAAAAATTGATGAAAAGAACTTATTTAGAATTTGACGCTAGTGATGGCATCTCGTCACTAGATTTAGTACGCTGTACGCACGCTACGTCCTACAGCGCCAAAATGGTGGAAATCAAATAGGCACAAGAACAGTTTGACAGCACTGCAGCTAGTCCAGTGTAAATATATGCAGGTCAATGTTTTCCACCCATTTTTCTTTGGCAAAAATGTTTAGTTGCATTGTAGATTACAACGACTACAAGAGGCGTATACTTAATCATTTTAAATATAGGCATTGCGAAAAATTTGGTCTAGGTCTAGGTCTGGCTGGTGCCATCTAAGTTTAACTTAGGTTATGTTAAAATAGTTGAAATCCTGAAATTATTTTGCAATCATATTAAGTAACCGTGCTTCACAGTTCACACGTTTCAAATAAACTCATAGAACCCCCACTTCAAATTTGTTCTCTCCATTACATCAGTTCGGAATGAGGGCTTTTCAAAGTGACATTTAAAAAATAAAAATAGTAACTATTTGCCTCACTAGATGGTGTTGATGGAAAAAGATGTGTCAAAATTGCCTTTAAAAAAATAAACGGCCTGAACCAAAGAAGTAAGCGCTCGCTGGCTGACATCTGCCCAAAGAGAAACATTTTTGGGTTGAACATCTGACTGCCTACCTGAGTACTCTTCGAAGATTAAAAACCAAATACATTGAAACACACATTTTTATCAACGCCATCTATCGAGCCTACAGCTTTTTGTCATTTTGAAAAGCCCTCATTGATACTCTGGCGTTTCATCAAGCCTAATTTGAATTATCACTCTTGTTGTAGTAATTAATCTGCTACAAACATTAAATACCTACTCCGCTAATACGCACGGAACGCGCTCTTTGAGTGACAGCTGTCAAATTTAACGCGCGCTTTCAACGCCGCCGTTCTGTGCGACATGCAGGAAAATTGCCAATCGACATATCGGAATGAATTTCAAATGGAATTGTCGATGAAATTGGAAGGTGTAAAATGGGACTGATGAAATAACCATTGTTCCCTTTCAAAATTGAATTATAAAGTGAAATTTTTTTTTTGAGTTGATTCATGAGTTTAGGATGATACTCTAACGCAGTTTAAATCGCATCACTTTATATTCAGACATTTTCAGTTAATAGGGTCAGGGTTTGGGGCGCTTGAGTTTTAGTGATCCATCTCGTTAAACGGCAGCCAGCTCTTATGAAGTTTTATTTACCTATCAAGCTTTAACTTTATTGTACGCATGAGACTTATTTTGTTACCTGAACATGAATAAAATAATGAGCAATTAATTTGTATGGCAGGTGAGCGCGGGTGAGCGGTGCCCGCGTGTAACAGCAGACGGGACTCGCAGCCAGCGATAAATGAGAACTGACGCGGCGACCGGGCAACACCAGCATGGCGTCCTTCAAAGGTAAGATAAAGTCACAATCACAAGGGGCCCCTCATAGACATCACGTATAGGCATTTTGAGGCCAAATCGAGCTATAGTCAGATTAGTCAGTGACGCTGAGCTAGCAGCAGAGCAAGCAAAAAACAACACGGTTACATAAGTAATTTCGAATGTGGCCAGAGAGGCTCTCTGTCTAAAACAGGGATTCCCAAAGTGGTCGATATTGACCCCTTGGGGTCGAAATCAGTTTCACAGGGACGACATTTCCTTAGTCTTTTGCCCCACCCCGATGCTGGGTACGCCCATGGTCGACGAGGCCTAAAAAAATAGACCCCTATTTATTAACACAAGATGTTATTTGAAACTTTTACGATAATGTATGTTGTGTTACGGGAATCAACTTGTTATAAGAAATAATAATGTTTAAAGTTTGGATATGGAGGTCCGAGGTGTCAGTTAATTTTGGAAAAGGGTCTCTTGCCCATGATAGTTTGGGAACCCCTGGTCTAAAACACACAGACAGTATGTATAGTACTGTGCTGTGTTGTGTTGTGATAGGTATGGATACTAGCAATAATTGAGGATACTAGTAGAATTTCTTCCTTCGCGGTTAAGAATTTTAGCTAAAGTTCTTACGTCGTAACAGTATCTTGACGACCTCGTCTGTGGTCGAGTAACTTGCACCAACGGGTATCACCATCATCATCATGAGTGCCACCATCTCCGAGGTCCTCGGTTTGATACTTGTATCTTAGGTCAATATAAAAAACAAGCGATCATGAATTATTAAATATTTGGCATAAAATAATATTTTTCATAAATATTTTAAATAGAAGCTTGTAACATAGAGGTAAATAAAAGGAGTTGATCCACAAGTTGATTAACAAGAAAACATTGAAGAAATAGCTATCTAAAATAAATTACGAAACAAAATTTTGAGGTTTCACTTTGTAAGTTGAAAAGCTCCGCGACCGTGTTGCCAACCGCAGGAGAGTATCTTGTTTTAATATTCTCGGGAGCCGGCTAAATTGGCCGAATAGATGTTTAGTTATTCTATTAAAATGTTATTTAAGACATCGATACAGATCTTTGGTCTTTGATGTTTGATGTGGGGTACCTACCTATTGTTCGACTTTACAAATATATTATTAAAAGCGCCAGAAACGGCGTTTTTGTAAAATTTACTTTAAATAGAGGTCTTTAACTAAAATTTCCTGAAGCCCTATATAATGTTGAGAACTTGAGATATATATCAGGGGGCTTATTGTCTAATTTAAAAATCTATCGCAATCGCTTTCGTTTGACAGATGGATGTGACACATTGCCGCATTTCTTTGGTAAGTTTTTATTTGTGCCATAAAGAAGCTTCAATGTTTTACATCCTGAAAGCGATTGCGATAGATTTTGAAATTAGACAATAGAAAGGCGGGTCCTCTAAAAATCACAATAGAATGATTTAACGTCGTTAGTCAGTTACACGGTCTCACCAATACCCTAGACTAGAGTTATGGGATGTCAAGAAAAACACGTTGTATATTAGTTTTTTCTAAAATATATAGTCTCCCGCCCCCTCCCGCAACCACGTCACCCCTCCCTCTATCTATTAATGAATGTACTACAAAGACAACGATCACAAATGTTCCACATAACGTTGTCGTCTTAACGACAGCCCACTCCACGGCGAGAAACAAACGAAGAGATATATTTCATAATGCGTTAACTCATTGTGACAAAAATTTTATTTGTCGCAAGAATTGATCGCAAGCGCTCACAAGGCGCGTCCCGCGTCTCAGGATTAAATGAATGTCACATTAGTCACAGTTAATGCGCAGACAGTACGGCAATTTGTTTAATGGCCGACTCCACTCGTGTGATTGGGGCGTGTCTATAGGAAAGAAAATAAGAATGCAAGTCCGATGCTCTCGTTGACTGACTAGGAGATTTCAAGATCTAGACTTTAGTGCGTATCAACGCACTTGTGTGGTCGTCCACTAAACCCTAGATTCGTGACTAAACTCATTTATGACAAATACCCCTTTCAAAACTGTACAGTACCTATGTTAAATTTTATTTCTAAAATGCCATTTTTTAATAAATCTTTACAAGCCGTTTTTTAAACTGACATAAAACGTTGAGTACTTTTCAAACTATACACAGCCTGGTTAAAAATATTCCTTTTAGTTAATTTACATACTGTTTAGCAAGTGGATTAACGTTACTTTAGTGTTGCTGATATAAATTGACTATGTCCAAAAATATTATTAGTTGACTACCGACTTATGTTAAAAAATAGTATTAGGCTGGCCACATACGGACGGAATTCCGTTTCGGATTTCCGTACATACGTAATTCCGAACGCAGCTAATCCATACAAATCTATGGACCTACCACACACACACATGCGGGATTTATCCGTACGGAATTTTCATACATTATCGATATTCCGTTTGGAATTTCTAATCGGAATGAGGGATTTTCAAAATGGCAAAAAACTGTAGGCTCGATAGACGGCGTTGATAAACAGGCAAGTGTCAACTGTAGAAAACGTAGGAAAAAGAAAACACAATTCACATGAAAACACCGAAAACACCGCTAACAAGCAACGAACGCTAAGAAATGAAAATTACACTCCGTTTATTTTTAAAAGCTAATTTTGACAGTTCACTTGTCCATCAACGCCATCTAGTGAGGCAAATAGTTTTTTAGTATTTTGTTTTTAATGTGGTCGGCTTAACCGGCAACAAACAGACGAAATCCCAATTCGGAATTCCAAACGGAAAAATTCCGTACAGAAAAATCTTGAATATGAGTGGTAGGTGCATAGATTTGTATGGATTAGCTGCTTTCAGAATTATGTATGTATGGAATTCCGATCTGTATGTGGCCAGCCTTAAGTTTTCATGCCGGCAGTACATTTTCGCCAAGAAATTCGCCAATTTATCGTACGTTGATGCTTTTGAATGAACCTCTTTGAAGCATTTGTTACAAAACCGGCAACGTACGACGAATTGTGTCACTGCTTGGCAAATATGTAGTCCGAATTTATCACGTTCGAGTTCTATAGCCGCCACGTCTTCCACACATTACCAGAGTAATTTAAAACGTTCTTTGCTAAAGAGAATTTTCACGCCGCTACGTGTACGTGAGCATATTAAACTTATTTGTACTCATTTAATTAAGACAAATCGCGAGGGTGGAGTTGCCGAGCACTTTACGGTGCTCATCGAGCTTAAGAATTAATTCGACAGATTGTAAAAACTTGATAACGACTTGGTACTTGATATGTAAATCCTTTGCATATTCTTCTCTCTCAAATCTGTAGGTATTCCAAGTTAGATTTTAATTGGGTTACTTTTGTGTTATCGTGTCTCGTTTGTTTATTTAATACTTACCTATAAGTAATATGTACGATCTTATTAAATAGGACTAGAGGCCGCCCGCGAGTCAGTTCACCTCTTAGTCCTAGTCAAAGGTTCACAGCCCTAGGGAACCTTTGACTCTAAGTATCCTATGTTTTAATCTGGGCTAAACACTATCTGTGTGCCAAATATCATCCAAAGTCGTCCAGCCGATTAGGCGTGAAGAGGAAACAAGCAAACACACACACACACGCCCAAACTTTCGCTTTTAAAATATTAGTAGGAACTAGAATTACTTATATAATTTTAAATAGCGATTTACGTTTTAAAAGACGTTCACTTATTAGAACAAGGATAAACAGACTTTATCTAGGAACTTTGTCTTGTTTTCATTTGCTAATTAACTACTTTTGTAATTTATATTCATATTTTATATATCTACACTATTTTTTGTTTTAAATAATATATTATTTTGCCTTGTCCATGTTAATGCCAAGTCTCCAAAATACTTATCAAATACTTAGGTACTTATACATTTAACTATTAACGTATAAACGTTGTTATTTGTTGTGGAGAAAATAAACAATATTTTTATTATTTATTATATTTAATTGATATTTAATGCTATGTTTATTATTTACTGTTATTATTATTATTTTCTAGCCAAATTACTTCTTTGGTGAAAGAAGACCAGACTGATGTAGGTACTTACGATCTTCTTAGATAGGTACATACTAATATTGTTATATCAACACTAAAACTACTTAACATAAGTTTATATACACATTTTCTGTTTTTTGTAACTCAAACGTCTAAAATTTATGAAATAATTAAAAAGAAAACAATTATACAAATGAAAAAGTTATCAAAACAACATAAAAAGCAACAATGAATCTGCCCAATTACCGACAGTATTATGTATGTGTATGGCTCTTCCGTTAAATGAGTCGCATCTTGTACAAACAACCAATTAATTACTTTGATCAATTTCAAATTGTTTAAGCATGAGTCGAACCGCCTACCGGTGGGGGAAAACTTCAAAGGCAATTGTTTCTTTTATAAAGAAAATTTCATTTCCCCCAAACGGCAAAATGTAGAGAGATCCCCCCCCCCAAGCACCCAAGTGAATGAGGCTCTGTGGCAATCATACTTGAAATATGCTAATAGGTAGCTCAGCGGTCAGAGCATTGGACCGGATATCCAAAGGTCGCGGGTTCGATTCCCGTCTGAGTATTGATCTGGTGCGAGTCGTATTTTTTCTAGTATATTATTTAGTATTGTATAAAAATAGCATTGTGAATGCAAAAATCTCAAATTCAAAAATGCTAATAGCTAATAGAGCAGTATCCTAGAGATTTATGCCGATGTCATCAACATCAACTACTGACTGTATACCTAAATGTTTTTTTTAAATAATGTCGGGCCATCAGCAATTTTTATTGACCCCATTGGGGCACAGGCCTTCCTTATGGGTAGATAAGGAGGATGGGCCTAACCCACCACGCGGACCTAATGCGGATTAACGACTGTTTAGCTATAACTAACGGCTTAACGTGCCTCCCGCAGTACAGAGGTGCTCGAGATAATAAATTGGTCACCCATCCTATGACCGACTCTAGAATAATGTTAAATTAGGTTAGGTTAGTTAGTAAGTTAGAGAATGTTTAATTTGTTTTTCTTAACGAAATATTGAAACAAAAATAGCTTGGCAAGCGTAACTGTTACTTACAATGAGAGGCTCATTAGGGGCGAATAAGTGAGTGCCGAGTACCAAGTGCTGTGGGCTGATAACAGGCTTAAGAGATATTTACTTATATTTCGTTGTGAGGGCACTTGCGTGACTCCGAGCACCTTGAGGTTACACGGTGGAAGAATATTTCATAAAAGAAAATTACATTTGCTTTGAAATTATTTGTATTATTTTATTATTCTTTATTATAGGCCTGTAAAATCTTACAAAAAAAATACCTAAAAAAATCACTTCTCAAGCTTACGCGCTCACTAGACATGAAATAAAACACTTTTAACGGATACTAGCGCGGTTTTATTGAAAGTACTTTGGTAATTAGTTGGTATTTGGTTTGATTTTTTATTTTCCCGACGTTTCGGCACCTTTGCAGCTGCCGTGGTCACGCGGGACTGAAGCTACTTGTGAGCCTACCCTCAGCGATGTTTTTTTTAAGACGTTCAGAAATTAAAATTTAACAAATTTTTAATTGGTTTAAGTTTTGCTTTGGTTTTAATTTAATTTTATATGCTTAAAAGAGAGAATCTACTGAAACTACTACCATTTCATAAAATTGGGAGGCCCATCCAAGAAAGAAATGGCGAAAGAAATGGCGAAATAAATAAATAAATAAAACACAAAATCATACTATTTTCATGCTTTTTTCAGGTTTACTAGAAAAGTACTGAACCGATTTTTAAAAAATTGGGACCAACTTGGGAGTTTACCTAATGTAAGAACGTTTGAATCATTTCAATCGGTCCAGCCATCTTTGAGTAATCGGTGGACATACACTTATGGTTATGCATTTTTTTCAGTTTTAGCAGTTCAATTCAAAAACTATGGGCTTTTAACATTGGTTGTTAGTATCTATTTGAAAGAACATAATAATATATTAAATTTGAAACAATTACCCACAGCTCTGTATGTCTAATAGTTTTTGAGATATAATGCTTGAAAAATTTACACTCATTGGCACACTTTACCCCATACCGTTATTTTTATACAAATATGCTCACTTCACAGTCTCATAACTAAAAATAGTTGTGCATATCTGCAATGATTTGTAAGTTGATAAATTAGTCAGGTGCTCATTTTTCGAATAAAAATGACAAATAAGTATAGACACCTCTCAATTCATCCAAAATGATACTAGCATCTAATGTCAAAAGTCCATAGTTTTTGAATTGACTGCAAAAACGGAAAATTTTGCAGTTTTTCACGTATTACGTGGCACAACTTTTTATGCTTGCAAAACGTAGTTTTACACTCCCTTATGGGGCTCCAAATAACCCTTTCGGGGCGTTAGGACCAAGGTGCTAAAATGACCAAGGTTCTGAAAATCTATATCACGTTTTGTGTTTTAAATGTAGAATTTGACTGGCCTACTATTTTACTGAATGTAATCAAGCAAACTTTAGGACAACAAAGTTTAATTGCTGGAGTTGTTAATGGATGCCTCCTGGCCACGTGTACAGGGCTGCCAATCTTCCGCTGCCCATGTTTATTGTTTTGTTGTTTGTCATGGCTAAATAGGGAGTTTATATAGAATTGTAAACAATTCTATAAACTCAATAATCAATAATCTAATAATATCAATAATCTAATAATGTCAATTAAAATAACCTTGTATTAGAATACAAGGTTATTTTATTTGATATTCCAACTTACTACGACTTGGTCGGAAAATTCTCATCAACTCGCTAGGACAAAAAATCAACGATAACCTTCTTTAGGAAAAATGTACATTACTTATCTACCAAAAGAGGATGTTAAAAGTGCGTACATTTGTTTTACGGGTGTTTATAGAATTGTGTGAATAGATCTTTTTTGTGTTAATAAGGTAAGAAACACAATGAAAAAAAATCTCATAAACTAAAGTTATATTTGACATGATTTCATAATTTTATTATTTAAAAATCAAAATTAACAAAAATCTATCCAATTCAAATGGTACAAGTTTTTAGAGATTTAATTTGATCTTTGTTATAAACGTGCTTAGTTAACAGTCCATTATTAAGTGTATCTCAGAAACCTTCATGTTAAAATAATTCTATAAGAGAGCGCACAGCTATTTTTCCGCTCTAATGGACGCCCGGCGCTCGCTAGGGGACTTCCCCCATTTTGCTTCATCGTATTATTTCCTCTAATGTTATATTCTTGTACTGAATAGAGCAACCAGCCTTTTAGCTATTCAGACGCTATTTAAATTCAAGTCTAGGACTGCCCACTAGCCCGTTCGCCCTTTCGTCACTTTCAATTGCATTGAATTCAATTTGGCTCATGGATGAAGTCATTATAATTATTGGTGAATTACAAAAAAAATACCGTCTATTCTAGCCACTGAAGATGACCTTTGTAGACGGATATAGGTATAATAGTCAAAACGTTTATAAAATAAAAATATTAAGCCCATTAGTTTAAAACACTTAGGCATATTGTTGAGAATTATACATGACAGAGAAATAGAAACAAAAGGCATTTAAATATTTCTTAAATAAAAAAAACCACAACGATATTATGCTTTAAATTGACCAAGTAACTTCCAAAACTCCGCCGGCTCACAAAATCCGTTACAAAAGGAATACTTAGTTCCTTTAGTAAAATCCCGGAATTTAGTACATTTTTGTTTAAAGCATTATCAGTTGGAGACAATAAGCGTCTCTACTATTTATGAGCTTTATTGTCTGAGCACGAGGGTCTAAGTTTAATTACAATGGAACTTAGCTGGTGACAATCAAGGCTCATTTAGATCGCCGATAGCGTTGTGGAGTTCGGCTCGGAATTCAATCCAAGGCATTCTCTGAAAAGCACTTTGTCCCACAAATTTATCTTTCCTATTACGTTTCACATCAATATTCAGATATTCCAGATACGATTTATCCAACTGTAAACATCTTTTTACACAGTTCATGGTAGCCAGTAAAGTTTTTTTCATAGACAAAACTGTTTGTTTACTGTACAAATTCCTTGTGAAAGGGCCCTTATAGGTACAGTCAGCAGTACATCAGACTATACATGTTGACCTTGAGACCGCCTTTATGCAGTACGTAATAAGAGCTGTTTTCGTAGTTCAACTGTTTAACCTAGCGTGCTGTCGTGCGTACATAGGTTGTAATAAAATAAATTTGACTGTGCATAGCTAAACTATCATAAAACTATTTCCACGCGAACGAAGTTGCGGCCAAAAGCTAGTTTAATAAATTCATTTAATTTTCGTTTTGTTCTTAGCTAAGTAAATTGCAACCGTAAGCCAAGTAACTTAGTTTAACTGCTAGTAATAGTTGACTGTACCGGCCGCCCGCCCACCGATTTTGGCAGTCAAATCATGAGACCCTTTTAGCTGACCGCCCATATTTCTTGTTAGTGGTCGGCCGCATATGTCATGTGAAGCTACTCCGAGATTCAAATGTACACTTAAGTTTATCGAAACTATTGATTCGGTTAAAATAGTATCTATTGTGTACCTTCTAGTTAGGTACATTCTTTTGACACCGCCTGTTCAAATGGGTACTCATTTAAGTGTTCCATCAACAATCTTGCATTTTTAGACGGGCGCGGGTAGGGCGCGGGTAGGGCGCGCATAAGGCCCAGACGTAGAGTCCCCTCTGTAGGACAGGCGGGAAGGCGCACGGCGTCCATGCTCGAGGACCGTGCCTCGTGTGATGAGAAGATGCGCCTGCTAGTTTTAACCGCTATATATTTAGACTTAATTATTTACGTTTACAGGTAGTAGAGATTTCGCGGGCGGTTTTGATATATTAGTGTCCAGGACACCAGGACAGTTCCGTGGAAAAACTGAATCCTCTGAACTGCAAATTCCGTTATTTATACCGTCTTAGAACTTTTTTACTCTACATTTGATTCTGGAAAGCACCAGTGGGCCTACCGCCCAAGTGCCGTCGATATCGCTGTCGACTTCATTTTGACAGTCGACGGCAATTTCGTACTGCCCAATTTCCCAAGTCGACGCGTCGGTTTGATAATCGATGCCGACGGCAAAAGAACGAATGAAACGCTGTTTTTGACAGTTAAATTGGTACCGCCCAAGAAAATCCAAATCGACGGCCAATTCGACGCGTTGGTTTGAAGTGTCATTTCAATTCGACACCTCCTGAGTTGTCGATTTGATTGTAAAAAAGTTTGTTTGTTCCAATTTTAGCTTGCTTTTTTAATTATTCTGCTTCCTAGCGACTAATTAAGGCACTCTTTATCTTTTTATTAAAAACACTTAATTGTTTTTATTCCTGTATTGTTGTTTTCTTGGTGTTTTAGAAGAAATGCGGCGATACCATGACTTGGATGACATACATGGTGACTGTGGAGGAACAGCGTCTGAAGAAGATGAATATCACACGCAGAAGGATGGACTGATGGAGAGCACTGGCCCGTTTTTATCCTGATGCTTCCCGACACCGATTTTATCGGACGGTTTCGCTTATCAAAATGCGAAGCTATGCGAAGATGTTATACCGCTCTTGTCCACAAATGAAAGGACGCGGGATCAAACCCGAAATTAAGGTACGTACGTATATGATACGTGGACAATTGGTCGCAAAATGTGGCATATTCAATGATTCTTCCGGGCATATGGGGCCAATGATTGACCTCAACGTATATGTTTACAGCTACTGGCTGCATTGAATTTCCATGTTACTGGTAGTCACCAAAGTAGTGTGGGGAGAATGACTTTCTTCACCTGAGCCAGCAAGCAACTTCCGATTGCTTGCGTGATGTAACAAACGCTCTCAACGCTCCTGCCATTTTGAGGAAATATATCCAATTTCCATGATCCCAGACAAGTCTCTGTAGCAACGAGGTACCTAATTTTGATTCTATTGCAGTAATGGGTAGGTTAGGTAGTCAAATAAATATTACCTAATAAGTAATATATAATAATAAATACCTAATACTACCTACAGATAACAAAATTAAGCTAGGTACTTTCAGATATAATGAGAAGGTTGGGTAATTTTTTTTCAGATTTGTGATACGGATCTCAAGATCTTGCATGCTGATGCCTCTTTTGTTTGGTGGTGCAAGCGTTCAGCTGTTGCCAAGATATTTTGCTTTTAACAGAGTTGGTAAAATACCTTGACTTGGCGATGACTTTTTTTTCAATTTGAAGAGTTTTTTTTTCAATTTATAGTTCTTTATTTGCATAAGACTTGTAATTTGCAACACTGAAATATGAAATAGATTTTTAGGAGCATTTCATAACTACTTGTATAGTAAAGAGAATAACAACAATTCAATTAAATTTCAGATGACTCGGGGTGTGCCCAGCGTCCCTGGATGATGACTCCTATTCTTCATACTGAGCTGAATTCACCAGAAGTACATTATACATCGACCCACGTGCGCACACGAAATGTCGTCGAACGCACTTTTTTCGTGAGATTCCATTATGATACTGCAATGCAAGCAAAGGGGGTTGATAAAGCAGCGCCACCAAGCGGTATAATGTTTTTGTCATCCCGCCATCGTTAATTACTTTGTATTTGAACTCTACTATGTGTTAAGAACAGCTAAATTAATAAAAAACAAATATAAATATTAAACTGTATTTTAATAAAAACCTATTTCAAAAGCAAGACGTTTTAGAAATTGTGTGGCTACTTATGCATATATATAAATATAAAACTCTTGGAGGCTCACAATAATAATTATGTAAACAAATCAAAAACTTGCCGTGCAAGGGTATTTTTTTAATAAAAAACATTTATACAACTACATCATATTTTTTATTATTTATAAATAATTTGAAAATAGTACTAATTATTGCATTAGTGAGACCGTCTCACTAATGCAATAATTAGTTACCATTTGGATAAGTGGAATTACTGATGATTAAGACAGATGTCATCAGAAGCATTGTGCGATACGATAATATGGTTGCTTTGCTATTTACTACTACACCCGTACCATGCCACAATGCCATGACCACATGACCGTGCTAAGAACTAGGCAAAAAAATATTCTTTGTATTGAAAAGTATGACACTATTTCCACTAGACCGTTCCGTGTTTTATAAACCCTTGAAGGCAGACATGTCTCAATCAATAAGGAATTTGTCAAAAATGATAACAGCAGCGGTCCCCCATGTCCGATAATTTTAGTTCATTTATAAAAAAATTACTAAGCTGAGCATTTTTTATTTTACAAAAACGAAAAATATTCTACTTTCCACCTAAAGGTACTGAAGACATTTTGTATGGCTAACTTGATTGTCCTATTGAAGGCGCATATTAAAGCTTTTACAGCGTTCCAATAGTTCAAGTAGTTATTGAAAAATTAAAAGTGTCGTTTTTCGTTTTTATTTTTTTCTGCCCAAAATTTACCGTAGTGGGAATATACAAGTTATCTTGCTACTGAATAAATATTAATTGCGGAACTCATCTTGTTGTTCGTCAGAAAAAAATAAAGTTTCACATCAACCCCTGCCAAAATTTTCTTAGCAAAGTCTTTTTTTATGATATGATACCTATGATTACGACGGCGACGACGATGAAACCAATGACAGCACTGATAATACCGATCATTGCACTGAGGATGAAGCCATTAACCATTATAACTGACTCAATATGCTTGGCACGAGTAAGCCACAGTGACTCTGAATAAGAGTAGTAATAAAATTTTCATAGCAAAGTCTTACGAGAAAACTTTGCTAAGAAAATTTTGGCAGGAGTTTTCTGTCGAACAAGATGAGTTCCGCCATCCGCCATCAATATTTTTTCAGAAGCGAGATAACTTGTTAAGGTATATTCTACCACTATAATCAATTGCGGAAACGGTAAACTTTGGGTAGAAAAAATTAAAACTAAAAACGAGACTTTATTTTTTCAATAACTACTTGCAACTATTGGGGCGCTGTAAAACCATTAATATGCGCCTTCAATAGGATAATCAAATTAGCCATACAAAACGTCTTCAGTACCTCTAGGTGGAAAGTAGTTTTTTTTTCGTTTTTGTAAAATAAAAAAGGCTCAACTTTGATACTTTAAAAAAAACTATAATTTTTGGACATGTGTGTCCCCGCTGTTGTTATCATTTTTGACATATTTTTAACACACTCATGTTTTAATACCCCATCATTATGCATCAGTTTCATAAACTAGGTACTATTATAGAGGATACATATCATGGGTGTTTCAATCCATGTATTAAATAAAATATTGCTTGTTTCTCAAATAAATAGTAAAGTCAAAAAACGTAGTCTTGTTTGCATCTGTACACAATTAGGTATTAAAACACTCATGTGATACCATTATCACACTCAGCCAATGTATTCTATGACTCAGCTTCGTTTCGTGTGATAAACTCACATTCGTGCTCATTATAGTATACTAGCGCCCGCGACTTCGTCTGCGTGGAAAGTTTTTTGCTATCCCTCGGGCACAATACTTTTTTCGGGATGAAAGGTACCCTATGTCCTTTTCTGTACCCCTGGCAACGTGTACGTAAAATTTCTGATCGGTTCAGTAGTTAAGACGTGAATGCGTAACAAACAAACAAACGGACTTTCGCATTTATAATATTAAGTACCTAAGGATAAATTATTAGCGTGTTCCGACAACTAACGGCAAATTGTTTACTAATGTTATCAAAGCAACATTATCTCAACAAATGCAATATTATTATTATTTATTAAATTCAAGTTACAAGGACTCATTTTTGTTAGTAACAAAGTTTTTACTTAACCTATGTTAGTAAAATCATATTTCATAATAATAATGGTGCCTCCGTCCGCACGCGAATCACCGACGCACCACCCCGGCAGATGTTACGCAGCAATGATTCACGTACGGGCAGTCCAGCCTGCTTGCGATCATGCTCAGGATGCTGTTGGCGCTGCCCCTCACCCTGCGCACCAGGGAGGCGCATCGCTTCCGCATAGTCGCGCAAAAGCAGTCTACCCGCGCTTCTGCAAACATCCCTGATGCACTACAGTGGCGGGGCAACCCCAACACCACCCTGAACGCATTGTTGAATTGAACTCTCAGGGCATTGTAAGACCGACGAGTACAATATGTTTTTAGTGTTTGCTGAATACAACTAGTTTGTACTCATTCATTTATTTGTACACACTAAAGTTGTATACGCTAAATACTACAAACATTCTTGCATTTGATAAGTTTGCTTTGATAACATAGGTCATAGTAAACAATTGCCGTTAGTTATTCGGAACACGCTAAAATATATTGTGTAACAGCTAGAATCTTGGGAAACCACGTTATGTGCCTACAATAGCGAGTCACGGGTTAATGTTTGATCTTAACTAATTGATTTTTCTTAAAATACCAATGTGTGTGCTTATTATGTAATAAGGAGTAAATTTATAATGGTTTTCCAAAATCAGTCAAATAGCCTATTGTCTTCGAGAATATTTGGCTGGTGTTGACACGCCCTGTGCATGACGCGACATCGCCGCGCCGGCGAGTACACGGGTTGTAACCGCGTATGATGACTGTTGTAAAAGCAAAACGAAACGGTTCTTATCGGTTTTGGATGTTGCATACGGGCATGTCTGGCATCATACTGATTACATACGGGCACATCCCGTATGATGCCCGTATGCAAGCCTTTATAACGGTCATAATACGCGGTTACAATACAACCCGTATACTCACCGGTTTCGCAACGTCGCGTGTCGTGCACGGAGCGTGTCAGCACCGGCTGAATATTCACGCCGACGATTTATCGACGCTCCGTGCACGGCCGAGGACGGAACGGTCTAGTGGGAATAGTGTCATACTTTTCAATACAAATAATATTTTTTTTGCCTGACACATTCCTAGCACGGTCACGACACGATACGGTAGGTAGTGTGTAGTGGTGGTAGTGTTCATCTCGCTCGCGTACTGGGCCGCCCCACTCCGCTCCGCTCCGCTGCACAGCCCTCCCCATGCTCTGCTCCGCCTCGCACGCCGCCGCCGCCGCCGGGCGCGCAAGTGGGATTGAAGAGGGATCTAGAAAAATAAAAACAGGGTAGTGTAAACGACCTTCCCAGGCAGACGAGACACGAAACATAGTGTTAATTCGCGACGAGCGGGACTCGAACCCGCTACCTCGACAACGAGCTAGTAGTATAAGTGATTAACACGATGTAGGTAGTGTCGGTCGCAGGGTGTGTGGTGCGATCTTATAAGAGGCCCTCCGTCCATCGGTGGGCGGATATGGGCCGCTATGATGCTACTAATTATGTAGTGATAAATTGTTACAATGTAGTGACTGTTTTTTCATAAATAATTTTTTAATTTATCACAAAAAAAATATACCTACCTACCTATGTATAATCAAAAGTGAATTAAAGTTATGTGACTTTTATGTTTGAAATATCAAACATAACATAAAGAATCTCTATTGCTATTGCGAACAAATAGCAGCTTCATAATTTTGTGTTTGACATTGACCTAACTAAGGGATTTTTTGTAAGTGGAATAATAGCTTTGCAAATGCCCTCATTCATATCAGTCGAACGAAAGCAATACTATTTTAAGAAGACGCAGGACTGCACACTAGCGCCGCCATTGGAAAAAAAGTACTTAAACAAAGACGGAATTGTGAATTATCTCTCTGTAATGCACTCCGAACAATCTTTGTGATACTTTTTATCACTTGAACAATATTTTCTAGCCTGTCGTTTAGCTTAATGGATTTTTGTTGCGAAAAATTGCCACATTTAACAATAAAAGCCTATTAAACTAAATAAGAGGCCTAAACATTGTTTAAATGATAAGAACTAGGTACCATAAAGCTTGTGGGAGTGCACTTTACAGAGATAATTCACAATTTCGTCTTTGTTTAAGCATTATGATTTTTTCCCGTGGCGGCGCTAGTGTACAGAATAAGCCCTCCTAAAGCCTTATTACAGCACATGAGTAATAAAGATATTAGTTTGATTTGAACTCACTGGCTGGCGCCGTGTAGTCCGTTCGCTTCTGCTTCGAAGCGGCCGGCGACCGTCCCGCAGATGGAGTATCTAAAACATAAATTTTACACAAACGTTTACTAGATTAAAACCGGTAGTGAGTGTCAAGCCACGCATTGTAGGGCTTCATAGTTTTGTTATTTTACATAACTATATAACAATTTTATGTAAGTAAGTTCTATGTACGTATTAACTTAAATTAAATATATATATATAAATAATATATATAATATATAACTCGCATTAGTCTGTATGTTACGCTGAAATTATACTATACACTAGTTATTAAGAGAAATCTGTCATTGGCCTTACTGTTATGTAACTATTCATGTTATTAGATATTATAAAAACGCTGTTGGTTTCTAAATAAATAAAAATAAAAATAAGTAAGTAATTTTCAATAAAATTTACTTTTATGAAACATTTCTTTTTATTTTACTTTTGTTGATCGACTATTACCTGTTAACTTGTGATCCTACTTAGCTGTGATAGTTTTCCTTTTAGCAATAAAGATATTAATTTGAACTCACTCGCTTCCACCGTGGCGTCAGCTCTATGCTACCGCTTCGAAGCAGCTGGTGAATTTGGAGCAGATGGAGGACCTAAAACACAAATTTTACACAAACATTTACTACCTAGTTAAAATCCGGCTAAGTGCGTGTTGGGCCACGCACAGTATAGGGCTCCGTAGTTTATTATGTTTTACACAACTACGTAAGTCATTTTCGATAGAATTTAAATGTCACATTCCTTTTTAACCGACTTTTATTTCAACAAGTATTTTTTTATAAGTAAGGAGCGGAGGTTAAGCAACTTTCGCAAGGGTCAGTCATGGGATGGGTGACCAAAAATGTATTATCTTGAGCTTTTCCATACTTCGGAAGGCACGTTAAAACGTTGGTCCCTGCTGCATTTGCAGTTGTTAACACCCACCAATCCGCATTGGGCCCGCGTTGTGAGTTGTGAGTTATGGCCCATTCTCCTTATCCACCCATAAGGAAGGCCTGTACTCCAGCAGTGGGGACATTAACATGGCTGATGATCATTATAGCCGAGATTTTTTTCACATATCCAAAAAAAACATTTAGCTGGCAGGGGCGGGAACACTTTGACTCTAACGAAAATTTGCGCTTTAAGCTGTTACTTGCCAGTGGTCCTTTAGTCTAATTCCCTTTGGGGTACCACGAGTAAATATTTTAGCCCATGGAACACCCAACCAAGGAACCAAAAGGGTGACATGGGAACACTAGTTATATAGCCCGTAACAGCAAGTTGGCATTAGACAACAAACTTTTAATATATAAAACAGTCCTTAAACCACAATGGACTTATAGTATCCAACTCTGGGGAAGTGCCAGCAATTCGAACATCGCATGCCTCCAACGAGCTCAAAATATGATACTCCGAACCATTAGTGAAGTGCCATGGTATATCACTAACTCTGAAATACATGAACACCTGGAAATGAGTACAGTTATGGAAGAGATTGCCAATGCAACCCAGAGATACCGGGGTAGACTGGATAGACACCCAAATGTTCTGGCATCACAGCTTTTAACTCGAAGCTATACCAAGCGCCTCAAAAGGAAAGATATCCTGTAAGGAGGAATGAAGGAGGAGATGTCTCTGCTGAGGGACACACTCTACACCGATCGAAGACTGGAACTCATTTGCTCATAGTGGAAAGCACTGATTGCAGATTTCAAATCAGAAAAAAAAAAAAAAAAAAAAAAAAATATAGCCCGTGGCACCCCTAGTCGCCAGATAAATAAAATGCAAATACAATCTCTTTGTTTATGTTTTTATTGAAAAATCCGATATGAAATGGGAAAACAATAAAAAATTTTTGGATTTCTTTATTTGTCAAGCAAAAGTTATTTTAATAAATGTTTTTTTATATCAAATTAAGATGGGGTACCACGGACAATAAAAATATATTGAATAAGGAGATTGTTATTCATGGAGTTCCACGAGCAAAAATATTTGCTTGTGGTACACCACGGGGAATTAGACTGGTGGACCGCTTTTAGCTTAATATTTCGATGACTATGAGAAAAAAACTTGCCTTCAATTAGAGGAGCACGGTCCGTGCTAGGCTGGGAGGCTGGCAGCCTAGGGAGTGGGGCTGGCGTCATCAGTGGCGCTGGCGATTCGAGGGCAGGGAAGTAAACTTCTACTTCTGCACCGAAGAGGGTGGGATTGGCAGTACTCGGACAGCAAATTCTTCCTGAAAATATATATTTTATTTTTATTTAACCATTTATTTCAGGCATCAATGGCCATAATGGTCATAATTATGGTGCCCCACCACACATCTCTCTCACACACTTACATCGAATTTGTGTTCTGCGCAGCATCTCGAGCGAAGTTCACACAAGTTATAAAGCGGCCTTGGCCTGAGGCGTGTACAAAGAATGGCCCCTAGCCAAGGCCCTGTGCTCCTCCATCTGCACCCTGATTCACTTTTCTCATCGCAGGCATCTACAAAATACAGAGGAATAAATTCACTAATAAGGGAAATGTAATAAATTTTGAGGTTTATTATGAGGTAAATTTTGTGGTTGTGGTGTTTTAAATGTTTAGTTACTTTCTCAAAGATCTTAATTCATCAATGCCCGCGTGGCCTCCGGTGTCCGGACAGCAATAGAAAATATATTGTCTCATTTTCCGGGCCTCGATGCGTTATACAAACAAAATATTTACACACAAAATTAAAACGTAATGATTCTATACTAAACACGCGGTAATAAATAATTAACCTCTACTTACTTCTTCTTTCTTAATTAATGCACAATTCGGTTGTTTTATAGATTACCTTGTTTACTTACACCAAAAGATCATAAATAGGTTTGTTGTTTTTCTTGATTTCTTCTTCTTATTATTTACGACTGGCTGTCACTGTCATGTCAATAAATTTGACGTTCCGTTACCGACACACGCGTTTATTGAAAATTAAATAAAACACTTTAATTACCACGAAATTAAGTGACTTCTTTATGAAATCAGATAAACTAAGGATAAATTGTCCTTTATGGACCTTATAACAAACAAAACCGTGAACAATAAATGTGATATTTAAACAAAGTTTTTTGTTATAACTTGAATGTTCTGAATGAAACGGACCGTGACGGGGTCTCGTGCGGACCTCAAGTCGACGGCACTTTTCCATTCACTCTCGTTCTCGACGCTCACCAAGTCGACGCAAAATTACTTGGGCGGTACGGTTTTTACGACAGCGTCGGCATCGTCATCGTAATCGAGCGTCGAAATCGAGTTCAAGTCGACGGCAGTTGGGCGGTAGGCCCACAGGTTAACCAATGGGGGGAGCAGTTTTTTTTATTTATTTTTAATTATGTCTCTTATCCTTTTACTTAACTTTATTTTTAGGAAACCTTAAAGATATTTTGAAAACCTAATTGGACTGAAGAAGTATCTGCACCCAGTCATATGAAAATATGGGAATGTCACATTTTTTCATTGTAAAATAAGAAACACTTTTTAAAGTGAGTACAAAAAATTGCAACTTCTCTTAAAACAAGCATATAACGGCAGTTTAATAGAACTTTATAATTTTGCGACTAAGCCAAGTACTAAGTACTCCAAAGGGCCACAAGTTATTCCAAGTTCAGCACAGGTTTGTTTAATAAATAGCCGAATTGATCTGCTCCAGTTATGCCTCGGACGTGACTGGCATGCGCCGGCTCATCTGGGTTCACGGAGAGCCTTCTGATAAATAGCGATCCTTCGTGGGATGAGAGCATATCTTGTGCGCCTGACCGGTCAATTACGGGATGTTTGATTAAAACAAGATTGCCATTTATGCTGTATTTCTTGCACAAAAGTTTGTAGCCTAACCCCCATTACATAATAATACATAAACAATAGTTTTTACAACAAATAATTATTTAGCTAGCTCCCGGTTCCTGCCTGCCTAGCATGACCGATTTATATCGCGTGATATAGCGTTTTATCACGTTTAGCTGTCAAAAAGACAAAGGAGTTTGACAGTTGAGTGTCGATAAAATGCTATATCACGCGATATAAATCGGTCATGCTAGGCAGGCAGAGGTACTTAATCGGAGTTTATCGGAGGTTAAACTTTATCAAAGGGGTCTACATTATCTGGTTTGTAGTTAATTTTATTACTATTATCCAGATGAAATTGACCCCTCCGATCAAGTTAAACCTCCGATAAAATACCTCAGAAACCGGGGGTAAGAGTGTGTTCTGTCACTTCTTTCGAATTACGAATTGAGTTTGAACGTTAAAGGCAAACACACACTTTTATTTTGATAATAAGGTTAGTTACAGGGTATTTGTAAAACGCCGACGACCTGGAGGAGCAAGAGCAGATTGCTAACATAATAAACAACAACTTTTGTTCTTAAACTTACCGAAAAAAAAAACTTTTCATACAAAGTCAATCAGCTGTCTCGTTTGTATGGAACGTCGATTTCTTTTTGTCTTATTTCCGAAAAAGTCGTAGTCGAAATACCCCATATTCATTAACATATTGAAAAAATATTTACTATCTAAATGTTATTATAGCATAAATGAATATTTGACTGATAACACCAGCAAATAATTAATAAATACATACAATAATAATTCAAAACGTCTTGTCTAACATTATAATCTACACAACTTTATTTTGTTAATTTGATTTAATTTTGTATAATTATGTAGCTTTCTTTTATATTAAGCGTTTCCTCTCTCTTATTACACTTTTGCGTGCCCGACAGGGTCCATAATGCTCTTAATTATAAAAATGTACCATCCTCTGTAACATTATGGTTGCAAATAAAGAATTAAGTATTGAGTATTGAATAAACGTTGTTGTTAATGATGTTAGTAATACTCGTTTGAAAATAAGTATATACATGTTTATAAACATTGAAAATACGGCAACCCCATTTGGGAAAGATTTATTGAAATTAACTTTTTAAATTACAGCCTTGATTAAGCAAAACAACAACTGCAAATAATTCCTAATAACGTACCTACACAATATATCTTACACTCAAGTCCGAGTGTTTGCCGAAAGAGTTGCGAAACTCATCGAATTATTTCGAAGATTCGAAACATCCGCGTCGGGATAAGTTCGGCGGCGACTCGAGTGTTGTCAACTGTTTGAGTTAGCGCGCAAACAAGAGTAATTAAGGGTTGACTAATGGCCCCCCTCGCCCCACCACACATCGTTAGGTGGCACATTAGTTGTGCAAGTTCACCGAAAGAGTTCCAAGCATCTGTTGCGCGGGTATCTTCGGCGAAGTTTTCTACTCATTTTAATAATGACCGTGGTGACATTGCTACTTTATTTTCTTATTCTAGATCTACTCAATTTATTAATGTTGCAGTTGTAGTAGAAATGGAAGCAACCTTGATAAATTTGTCGGTGTTTCTACTCCATCACTAATTGCATTTTTAACCTATAATGACATCTCTTGTATACGAGAACAATAATCTAAAACTCTTATTCAAAGTCAAAGTCAAAGTCAAATAAGCTTTATTCAGATAAACTTAATTATTAAGTACTTTTGAATCGTCTATATTTTCCTACCACCCGTTCCATACTTTTTTAGCTGACAAGAAGAACGGGCGCAAGAAACTTATCAGCTGTATCAGCAATAAGTAACGATATTTACAAACTTGAATATATCGTTACCAGATAATTACAACAGTGACAGGATTATTGGCAACAACATAGATATATATTTATCTAAATAGCATTGTGAATGCCTAAAATTATATAATGAAACTACTAAAATATTTAGTAGTTTCATTATATATCATTTGCAATAAATAAATAGAATGTCGCCATGAAGTTGTGTTACCGCCGGTCAATCGTTGGTCGTCAGTCGCGAAGTTGTCGTAAATCGACCAGTAAACTTGCGACAACGACGTCGTTAACTCCGCAGTTGACCACTTTCTCAACTTTAAATCGCTGGAGAGTTTTACTCTGGACTTAACATATTGTTATGACTATAATAAAGTAGTTATACGAGTATGTTGAACAATTGATATTCTCCAGTGTTTATAAATTAATATAAATAAACCGAGAGAATTCACAAATTCAGAATACCAATTAGGTCTCTTTAGAACTAATAAAAGTTTGATACAGAAATTTCTTTAACACTTGTTTGAGAAATTACATCCATATGCTAGTATGGATGTAAATAAAATAATCCTATAATAACGTTATAATGGATGCAACAGGATTCCTATACTTATGTGTTCAGTTATTTCTTTAACCGACCGCTCTCATAATTCTTACAGCCGACCAAAAAGTAGAACTAGGTACTAAATTCAAACTCACAATACCGATGTTCTGTATTTAGAAAGTATAGAAGTGCGATCTGCGTGACTTGAAAGTATGCTATACAAATTATTTAATCGCTAATGTTTACAATTACCACTGCAATCATATTTGATGATTATAGATTTCGCATCTTAATCCATTATTGGCTGCTTACATTCAGTTGCAAATGGACGTCAATACTTTTGTACTTACTTTTTAAGATTATAAAAAACAGGCTCATTACAAAATATTCATTTCAAAAATAGAATCCGCACCACTGTTCCTACTTATCAATAAAATCTAGATTATATATATTCATCTTTGCCTTTTTATAGACAAATACAAAACAATATAGGTAGTTCTTATTGTCAAACGTTTTTATTTTGTTTTGGTTAAAGCTATTGACGAGTTAGTGTTATTGCGTTGGAACATGCAAATTCATATCTTCTTCAATAACGATAAACAAATTTCCATTACCAACGAGCGAATACTAGTCAACATAACTAAATGTTTGGCAGTGAGTCGATGCTGAAATGACAGTAGCCGTCCTTATCGGGGCATAACAGCACTGTCGCCGCGTCGGTACTAATGAACCGCGGTAATTGTACAAAGTACTCTAAAGATACTTCAGTGACAACTACTTTTCGTAATATTCGCTGAATTGTAGTTATGTATTCTGTTTTCATTTCTTATGTACTCGCAACGGACGGAACGGAGAAGCTTTAGGTGTTTCGGGTGAGAGAGGTTGTTTGCCATTTTTATCCAGTACGTTTTTAGGGTTCCGTACCCAAAGGGTAAAAACGGGACCCTTTTACCAAAGGGTAAAAACGGGAACAAGGCTGTCCGTCTGTCTGTCACCAGGCTGTCTGTCATGAACCGTGATAGCTAGTCTAGTCAGTTGAAATTTTCACAGATGATGTATTTGCTGTTGCCGCTTTAACAACAAATACTAAAAACAGAATAAAATAAATATTTAAGTGTGGTTCCGTTACAACAAACGTGATTTTTTTCCGTTTTTTGTTACGGAAGCCTTCGTGCGCGAGTCCGACTCGCACTTGGCCGGTTTTTTAATTATAATAGTTATGATATTTGCAGCAAACATTACACCGTGTTCGCTATTGGCACCAATAATCATAGTGTTTATTCGGGTTCATAAAAGTGGGACTATTAATACTATTAGTATTCGTCTTATTAGCTTAGAGTAAGACGCGCTTCTGTACCAGACGAAGCCGCGATGCTCGAAGCTTATTAGCATTATGCTTGTAAGAGCTACTTATTAAAAAAAAGGTTTTTTTTCGTAGCACTAATGGTAGCGTCTACATGCTACGATCTCGATGGACGCTTATCAGTTTGATTGTTGTAGCTTGTTATGTCTATCAGGGCTTGTTTTAAAAGTGCCGAATATATTTAAGATAGCTGATTTTCCAGTTAATTTCATGCAAATTCTATCCCATTTTAAAGATAACCCAAGAGAAGGAAGTGCTATAAGGAAACTGTGAAACAAGGTAGCAATACGTTGGTACAGCTTTTAGTACACGCACGTTCACTACACGCACTTCGCGTAAAAAACTCATAATTGAACTATAATTGAACTCATAATTAAAAAAATCTCGTTCTTGGTGACGGCGGCGCTGAGATAGCGATATATACATACATTGACTATGTTCAAGATTACGTCATCTTGAACTCTTAATAAAATAATATTGATCTAGGTGACGTCGCGGCGCCAAGATATAGGTACCGCACTCGCAATGACCTATTCCAAAATCGCAAACTTTCGGGAATCAACGATAAACTATTCTTTTAACATAAATATAATGTACTTTTATAGTATTATGGGGAAAAATATTAATAATTTGATGTTTATATTAAAAAATTATAAAAATTATATGCTTTTGAGTTAAGTCGATATTTACAAAAAGGGTGCGTTGAGTTATTGGCCTAGGTATCTTAAAAAGCGTGTGTATACAACAAAGTGGTCACACAAGCTGGTGCAATATATATTTCAAAATATATCGACTCAATATATTTTTCTCAATATTTAGAATTTACTATAATAAGTCATCTATTTTTCTTTCAATTTTGATAAAACGGCGACCTAATTCAATGTTTAAAAAATTGGATAAAATATATATCCTAATTTTCAATAAAATATCGACGCATCTCA
Organism: Agriphila straminella; assembly: GCA_950108535.1. NCBI lineage: Eukaryota > Metazoa > Arthropoda > Insecta > Lepidoptera > Crambidae > Agriphila > Agriphila straminella. The sequence continues at coordinate 1,122,205 of OX467306.1, read as the reverse complement.
AAATCGGTCGTTGAAGCCTATAAACAATTTTTTCACTGCAGTCAGCGCAACCAAAGAGAAATATTGAATTGGTCGCTATTCGGCTGAGATTCTGAGATAGGTACAACGCGCGCGGAAGGGGAATGAATATAGACTCAATTTTTTAAAACCTTGTTCCTTATGGAACAAAGGTGTTTTTTCTTTACCAGATTGTAGAGCATGCTCTAAAAGCTAGGAAACTGATTTTGCCAAAATTTCGGATTCGGTCGTTGTTTTATTAAAGCCGCTTATCCACTGCACGACCGTCACGTCCTTTTAAACTCATCCAAAGTAATATTCGAATAATATCTAACATAGAACAAACCGATAGCTGTAAACCCCATTTCCGTAAATTTCAAATCCTGACCCTTCCATGTATCTACATTTTAGAAATATGCAAATTTGTTAAAAAACATCACAAATACTACACTGAGCGGAAGGATATAAAGACAGCTCATAATTTAAGACACAAAAATAAACTTTTATTGCCCGTTTCTCGATTGTCTCTTTATGGTAAAAGCCCTTTCGTGATGTCTATTAAAATATATAATAAACTCCCAGAATCATTAAAGCAAGAAAACATTGAAAAAAAGTTTACACAACAATTAAAGCATCTACTTATTGAAAAATGCTACTATACGGTAGAAGAATATTTAACTGATAAAATTTAGTAAGTAATTAAATAATAATAACCAGTTTAGTAATTTCATTAATAAGTAAAAATAAATAAAAATAATTAAGTAAGTATAAATATATATAACTATACATAAATAAAAATAAATTGTTTGTTAGGAAAGCATTTTAGAAAATATTGGGCATGCCATGTATTGTATGCTACCTAATACTGCAATAAATATAGTTACATATTATTATCAAATAGATGTTAGATGGAAAATAATAAGGCATCCTCCTCTCTTTTTTAAATTGCTGTGCCCAACAGGGTCTATAATGAATCCAAAATGTATGATTTCCACCAAAATGTACTTATAGATGCAATAAATGAAATATGAATATTCTTGCAGGTAACGGCTTAGTGACGGCGGCCTTAATTGACCCTTCATTAAACAACTATTTTATTGCCCAACAAAACGTTTTACGAATTCTCGTAGTTGCGTAGTTCAGAATTTTCAATATACAGTGAAAACCGCTAACATAACCCATAGAATTTTCCCCAAAGTTTTAATGAAAAGTTTCATAATAATATTATAATGATAGTTATATTTTGTCTAGACGTGTTAATGAGTAATAGTTGGGAATAGTTGCGAACTAGGTAAGCCGTAATGCGAGAATAATCGTGTGAAAATAAATTGTTGAAAACTTATATAGTTTTATTACCTTATTTTATTATAGATTAAATACCTTCGTAATAATTATTTTCACTTCACAAACTAAGTAATAAACTAAGTAGGTAACTGAAATGATTTTCCAGCATTTTTAAATAAACATATATTAATATACGTATTTTATAAAGTGTAAAATTACAAAGGTAATTGTAAATATTGTGTTTATTGGCAAAACATTTGCAACACACTGTTTTGCAGGTTTTACCAAAAGTGTAACAAAAGCCTGTTATCGTTTTTTTCTAGACGGATATTTTTAAGGAGAAATATAATGATCACCAAAAAAATGCTTTAGTACCCTAAGCTCTCTTACCAAAAAAAATAAACTGAAAACCAAAAAAAGAAAGTCTAAAATAATAATAGTTGTAGCTACTTTAAACACGACTGCACTTCAAATTGTATTCAAGGACCAAATATAGTAAATGATCACCAAATCATGCCGGATTTTGGCACTAAACAGCTAGCCCTTCTTTGACGTTAAATTTTACTTTATCTGGTGATCAGTTAAACATAAGCCTATTTTTAATGACCGAGCAAGCGCGAAGCGTCTCTGCTTCAGCTTGGGCAAAAAATCTTTCGTATGTCCTTCCGGATGTCCTTGTTCACCTCTACAGTTTCGAAAAATGATCAAAAATGTAAGTAACAAAACTTTTTTGATAGCAGCGGTGCAAAGTAAATTTTGTTTTTTTTTTTATTTTTAGAAGATTTTTTTTTTTTTTTTTTTTTTTTTTTGGCTCCACCCGGTTTGGGTATTAGCCACAACAAACTTCATCAGTCAATACCATATCAAAACATTTCTGAGCAATATTCGAAATTTGAAAATAAATAAGGTTGTGGCTTTGTGACAGAACCTAGGACTGCGTATATTATTTGCACAGTATAGATACTTATTAGTTGGAAAAACTAATATCTATTCTGTGTCTTTCGAGTAGCAAATATAGTGATTACTGATTTCTCAACTAGTTGAAAGTTATTTACTGTCACAATTACCTATCCGATATGTAGTAGGTATTTAATTTCAACCTACCTACCCATTGTGTACAAACTTTTGTTAATTATTGTGATGGAAAATGACCTCACTTTAAATGTGGAGCTCATTTTTCAATGTTGACGACTCTGAATGAAATATATAGGGAGAAAAAAGCAGCCCTTGACGAGTTTCTTGCCGGTTCTTCTCGTCTCCCGCTCAGGGTTTGCGAACCGATGGCGTAGCTTCTTTGACATTCACAAGTGCTTGTAACAGCCTAGACTGAATAAATGATTTTTTTGATTTTGATTTTGATTTGTGTTATTTGTTTTTAAAAAAACACACAATTTCAGCTACTTTTTAACGCGAGGTCTACAGCTCACGGAGTCACTAGTATTAAATGATCTGTTACATTAAAAAAGAATAAAAATATAAGTTACACCGAATACATTATGCTGTAATCCAAACAATTTTTCAAGCGAAGCCAAAGCGGTACTAATAAGCCCATTTGAAACTAAATTGCATTTCCCTTTGTTTAGCCAGGAATGTATAACGAACGATTTACAACGAAAACGCTCGCAATTTACGACCTTCTACTGGAACTGCTTCAATACTTACAAATAGGGCTACTTCTCAGGATAAACTGTAGGAAAGAGAAAGCTGCGGAAGCTAAGGTGAAGAGTGAGAAAAAATAACGACACGTCAAGTACGTGAAAGGAAACACAAGTTTTACTTTGAGTGCCGTAAGCGTTCTTGACTCAATATGTCTGACTGTGAAAATAGTAGAGGAAAATAGACCAATAGGGATGTTGACTAATGAATAAAATAACGAAATACTAATAAAAATCGTAAACATATTAAACTTTTAGAGTAGCTTGTATACCTCTTGGTTTTATATATTGCATATTATTTGTTTTATGACCCTTCAAAGTTGGGTGGACAAGTCCATTTAAAAAGTATAAAATTTATTAAAATAAATGATACCTTTAATTAGTCCGTAAAATGTATAGCAAATTTGTCGAAGAAACCATTTGGATAAACACAATATTTATTATAGCTGCTGAACAAATTTCCTATGCGTTGCATACAAACTAGCACGGCGTGACGTCATAACGTGCAAGCCATTAGTATGGAGCGTTTTTGATCGAGTCCATTTGTGCACATTTCACACTGTGATATCTCGGGCAGTTTTCATGCTAGCGAATTAATTCTTTTACCAATGTTTCTTTTTTTGAGAGGTAATTTATGTAACATAAAATAAAAAAAATAGTCAACATCCCTATTGTTTACACTTTTATAACTCCAGAGAGAAAGAGGGAAATGCCGCTATCATAACTCATTTCAATTATATATAGAAGAAGTGAAACTATCCATTAGTTGCTCAACCGCGTGTAGATTCCGGACGGCCCATTACACTGGCAATACCCCAGTTACATGGCAAACCCCCCTCGCCAAACTAGTCGCATTCCATAACTATTGTATTGCCGACGGCCGGAATATAAACCAACTTTCAGATTAAAGCCGAGTGCACACACAGTGCACAAGTTTAAAAAAAAAAATAATGGCATTCCTCATCTGAAAAAAAAACAAATTGGCTGAATATTTTATAGGTAGGTCTAATAGTAGTAGTATTTTTATAGGTAATAGGTATAAGCTCCCTTAGTAATAGAAAAAAGTTTCAGAATTTTAGGATGCGTGAAAAAAAATGTCACTTCGAAATTAGAAATGAACGAAAGTACCACCACCAGGACCTGCAACAACCACAACATGGCATTCGTGGTGGTAAAGCATGTAGCAACAGAGCTGTGCGAGAGGCGAGCGCGCGTTTGCAGGTGTTTGTCATTAATGAGGATCAGTAACAGGTTTGAATCCTACTGTTTTATTGATATAATATAAAATCATATTAACAGCTATCATAAATCATAAATCATTTATTCTCAAATTCATTTCGTTCACATCAACAATGGACAATATTTGCTTTAAAACTAGGTTAGTATGCATAAACAAATAAATAAGCAATTAGTTTCTAATAATAGGTACTAAATAATATGACATTATCCTCTAATGAAAGATTTTTTGAAATTCGTTTAGAAATGGTTGAGTTATTAAGGGATTAAAGGAAATGCCAAGCTCAATGCAATATATGCTTTATCACGTACGGCATAAGGTTCGCGTACGTCGCGATGACGTCATTATTGACCCCCCAAAATAACAGTGTTTTAGTATGTTTTAGCTCGTCTAACTTCTCAGGTTTAAGAGAAATCGCAAAAATTTCTTCACAGTTAATCATGCGATGGCATAAGCCACTAAACAAAAATCACCGATCCTCATTACAACGAAGTTTTCACACATTTTTAACCGACTTCTTGCATGTGCTGTCCGGCTAACATGCGTTGGCTGTTGGCAGTCCGGTTCAAGACGTAAAAAATAAAATGCTTTTAGTCGATCTCAAATAGGACAGGAAATTTTAAAGTAGATCGCAGCCATATACACGTTAGCAGCCCCTGACTTAGATGATCCATCGTTGCTTGGACGTCAATAAGAAATTGTTAGGAACTTGGTAATTTAATTACTTATCCGATTTTCATAATAAAATTATAATATCCCAGACGTACTGAAAACTATTTCAACTATCTTAAACTATTTGAAAACTCCTAGCACTTACTGCTGACATTCTTACCAAAATATTATGATTTAGTCGAATAAATATCTACGTTTTAAATACCTACGATCGGTTATTTCAACAATAAATATCTACATTCCGACAACTAATTTTAAAAATGCTTATGAATGGAATGGAAATATTACTGCACCTCACTATGTTTGCCTTTCTGAACCACTCCTTAGGTTAATTGCACGAGCAGTACCGACGATAGGGTCTCTCTTTCAGGATTTATTACCTCTTGAACCAGCAATATTGGAATGGAGTAGTTCCATCACCGCAAGCCTCGAGCTGCCCGCGGCTTTGTCTATTCAATATTCCATTCGATTGATCTCGAGTCTGGAGATATTGGAGAAGGGGTTCGTTTCGGGGCAACTGATTAATTAGGCAACTCTGTTTCGTATATGGCAGTGATTAACATGAATGGTTATTGTTTAGTAAGTGTATTAATATAACGTTGAATATGTTGCTTGATCCTCCGTAAAGTTAATTTAGATGCGCCCGGAAATTATTTATTTATTTATTCATGGAAAACAAACAGCATTTATATAATAAGTGAAGTTCAAGTGTGTAAAAACTATCTTAATTTGTAATATTTTAGTTCATTCCTACTCATATGATGTGAGCTCAAGATTATTTTAAATATTTTTTCTAAAACTATCTGTGGAATTTTTTTATTAGCATAGGATTATCCAAGTTATTTGTCTGTTAATTTCCCAAATACAATAAAATAAATAATAATTATAGATAAGATAAAACTAGATCAAACATGCCTTCATCAGTTTTCACAGATAGAAATTAAAACAATCTAGAAAAAAAAGAATAAAGAAGAAAAACATGCATTAAGACTAAGACTAGGAGCAAAATTGATTTTTAATAATACCTACATAAAATAAAAAATAAAGATAACACATAGGATAAAAAGAGAGTAATTTATGACTAATTATATAGATAGAGAGCCATACCAATACAATACCTATAATAATCTACAAAGAAAAACTACATTATTTAATTTTTAAATTTGAGATTTTTGCATTCACAATGCTATTTTTACACAATACTTAATTACATTACATTATTTAATTGTTGAAGAAATCTACATTAATTTTATTTTTGAAATAGTTCGGTCCCGCTGTAAATAAGTCAGTATTTCCTGAATGATTTTGATTGAAATCAGTTAATACCCTGTTGAAATAAGAATTTGATCTATAATTTGCAATACATGTATCTACTTGAAATTTAAGGTATTATACAAAATATGTACGGTACGAATTGCTTTGATAGTTTTTTAGTGTGCTGGGTTAATTTTATTCGTTTTACTCCAAAAAATCTGAGAACTTACATTTAAGTTAAGGCACTTCGAACCAATGACTGATATAGGTAAGTACTAGCGATATTTAATAATGTCTTTCAAAAGTCAGCGGCTCATCGTTATCGATAAAAATACATTGTTACTCGTAATACTGATACTCGTAAAGAGCTGGAGTTGGAGACTAGGTCTAGGTACAAGACAGCAAAGAGTGGTCTAACTCAGAACTACCACACGCCATTCAATTAAAGCGCAACGACGCGATATCGTTACCGAGCCACGTTAAATTGGAACAGAATCGATTATGCTATTCTATTAAGCTGATATCGAGATCCTGAGGAGCTAATAAAGGAAATAGGCTCGCACGCTGGGACCTGGGACCGCTGCGCCGTTTCTTGCTCCCATAAATCTGCACACTTGATTATAATCGACTTAAGTTGGAGAGGTAGGATATAAAGCGGTCAGGTGGGTGATTCTAATCTTTTGTTACTTTTCAGGCTGAGCTTTAGTGTAGAAGCGATAGCGACCATGCTCAAGAAGGTTTTCAATTAAACAAAATCGCTAATTGAGAGTAAGTTATAAGCAAACCATGTTACTACGACTAAACGAAATTCCACAGTTACCCAACTACCCATATGGGTAGTTGGGTAACTATTTCAACTATTGGTAAGTATTTCAACATACTTACTAAGACATTTATTGGTAAGTATTTCAACATACTTACTAACTTACTAGACTATATAGTCTTTTTCATAAATGTATATGCATGTGCTTGAAACTTCTAGTTATACTTTTCCTAATGTCTTAGTAAGTATGTTGAAATCATTTCGGTTAATAATGATTATTATTTTGTACTTGGGATACGGTTGTGTATAATAGGGAATTACACCATTTTTTTAAAACTGCTTTAAATTAATCCTGAGGTCGTAATAAACCAGTAGAATTTTTATTTTAATTTTATAAAACCATTAAATGCCCTAAAACACGATTTTAATTTTTGATTTTGAATTTTCGCGCAAAAACACTAGCCATCATTTTGTTTGGGCTTGTGACGTCACTCAGTAAATAATACGAATACGAAGAGACTTGAAGAGAGCTGTCATGTTTGTTTACTATCAGAGTGACGTCACATCGCAATCCAAAATGGCGAATGGCGTTTTGAACATTTGATGAATAGATTAAAAAAGTCGATTTTTAAAATTGAATTATAAAATTTATTTTCCATTTTTATGAATAAATATCGACGTTTCTCGTTTACTATTAATGAAATCTATCTTAAATATGCATTTTTATACTTTATCTTACATGGTGTATAATAGCCTATTATCTTTTTTATCACACAGGAAAATTCCAGGGCCGATTTCCGTCTCGATGCTAAATGGAATAAGAATAAAAAAATATATTTAACTCACCAGGGTAATTCGTAATCTTCTCACAAAACACTCCACTTTCACGGGGCACTTCGTGACAAGGCGATGGATGCCGACAAAATGACACGTCACTTATTCGAACGCATGTTATCTTGATACTTCCCTTCCTACTTTAATGGGCTTAGGACCGACAAAACAAAGTTTATGTATTATTTCACGATGAAAGAAAACTATTGTATAACCTTTAACAAGTTACTAAATATTTTAATAATGTAACCGTATATAAATACGAAGCCTATCCTACTTTAATTTAAAATTGAGCTAGAATGTGAAGTAAACAAACCTAAATTAGGTCTGTTTATTGATTTAGAAAACAATAAAATCCTTCTTTCAGAGAGTTCTTTATTCCGGTATTTTGTAACCACGTTCTGATAAAAAACACGAGATAAGTTCCTGCCAAATTAATATTGTTTCGAATTCCAGCTCATGCCACTTTGTGGGAGACGGGCCTAAGCAAATAAACGAAAACAATGCGGACACATTTTGTGCTTATTGAAACACCCTGTTTTTGTTTTGCGAAAGAATTGGTGAAATTGGGGAATTCGCAAAAAAAGCAGCCGCTTTGTTTCAAGTGTCGTTATTTTGTTATGATTGTCTTAAAACAAGCCAATTTCCCAGCTTTAAGCTGGAAAATTGTTTTCCTTGTTTCGCTGCGTATTGAAAACTTCGTTTGAACGTAACAATAGGGATGTTGACTAATGAATAAAATAACGAAATACTAATAAAAATCGTAAACATATGAAACTTTTAGAGTAGCTTGTATACCTCTTGGTTTTATATATTGCATATTATTTGTTTTATGACCCTTCAAAGTTGGGTGGACAAGTCCATTTAAAAAGTATACAATTTATTAAAATAAATGATACCTTTAATTAGTCCGTAAAATGTATAGCAAATTTGTCGAAGAAACCATTTTGATAAACACAATATTTAATATAGCTGCTGAACAAATTTCCTATGCGTTGCATACAAACTAGCACGGCGTGACGTCATAACGTGCAAGCCATTAGTATGGAGCGTTTTTGATCGAGTCCATTTGTGTGCATTTCACACTGTGATATCTCGGGCAGTTTTCATGCTAGCGAAATAATTCTTTTACCAATGTTTCTTTTTTTGAGAGGTAATTTATGTAACAAAAAATAAAAAAAATAGTCAACATCCCTATTGTTACCGTTGAGGCATAACTCGATGTTTTATAGTTGACTAGCGGCCGCCCACGACTTCTTCTGCGTGGAAAGTTTTTTGATATCCCTCGGGAACAGTTATTTTTTCAGGATGAAAATGTCCTTCTCTGTACCCCTGACAAAGTATATGCAAATTTTCATGATGATCGGTTCAATAGTTTAGATGTGAATGCGTAACAAACAAACGGACTTTCTCATTTATAATATGAAAAGGATAGTTTTTTTTTTTTAATCTTTATTTATTTTATAGAGGGTTTAGTCACACAGTGACTATGCCACCCTCGTGGAGACAAGGATAGTAAGGATCTAAGGGTTATAATGTAAAACACCAACAGCCTCGCAGGAGTAGAGTACTAACATCATTAACAATAACATATTTTGTTCTACGACTTTTCCGAAAACAGACAAAAAAAAAACGATTTTTCATAAAAAAAAAAACGATCAGCTGTTTTAATATTTCTATGGAAAGTAATTTTTTTTGTCTATTTTCGGAAAAGTCGTAGAACAAAATTGTCGTTGCTTATGATGTTAGTAATCTATTCAGTCCTGCAAAGGTTGTCCTTTTTTACAATTAACCCTATCTTTCGGCCTGTTCTGTGGCCCTACCATGAGTTGATGCAAACTGTTTACGTTACCGTAAACTATCGGATATACTGCTCACAGTCAGTGCGAGTGAAACAGGCAATACGATAGTTTACGGTAACGTAAACAGTTTGCAACAACTCATGGTAGGGCCACAGTTTTACAGTGACAAAATGACGTGTAGTAAAAGTTGCAAAAGGCAAGTATAAACTTGTTTCTAATAAAACAAGTACCTATTATACTATACAAGAAGTTCTTATTTGAAATTTGATTTTTCTTAAAATCTCATGTATGTTATGTACCTACAGACATCGACCAGTTACAATTTCTAATACTATTCGATAGATCATTAGAATTAAAACAAAAAACTTTTGTTACATTTACTAGACTCACTAGCTAGACTTTCAAAATATTCAACATTAAGATTTCTGAATAAGAACTTTCCAAGTTCTTAGAAATTCATGAAAGAATTTGAATGCAATTGAAACGTTGGAATTTAAAAAAATAGTTCATCGATAAAGCCACTCGGGGAAATAATAATCAATTATCGCTTTTTTTTTTTTTGCGGAACGGAACGCAACCGGTCTAGCTGTCAAATCTTAGCAGCTGATTTTAAAATTAATTTTAATTAACCAAATAGTGTTTTCCTTTAGTAATATTGTTTTTAAAGTGTTTATTAAAACTCAAATATTATAAGGAAGTGTTTTCAAACAATTCCATCGGGTAGTTTTCGAACTACCATAACGACCGAACTCACCTAGCCACCGCCAATGTTTTCGTGGTGAATATTTCGTAGAAAAGGACAAATCTGTGGAATACTACGCACTAAACCGGGGAAGTACTTTTGTTCCTTAATTGTATTTATATTATTACAACATAGACTACAACACTAAGCCAATCAGACTGATATCAAACATTTTATTTTGCAAAGCAACGGAGGTACCTTCATAAAGAAACCTACGGCTTGTGTAGCATTTTGGTTCTCAATTTATCCCAACTGTTCCTTACTACTTGTACAAAATTCACGTAAAGTGAGTAACATCAAAACTCAAAACGACTTGGCACAGTTAATTTTCTCTTTACTTGATGTGAAGTGGAAGTAAAGTTGAGATTGTGACTACTATTGTCACAGACATTCACTAAACTATTTACCCTTTACAAACATTACACTACTCATAAATACAATACAGCTTTAAACCTTACAATCAAAATATTGTGTAACCATTTTGCTACTTGAATACTATTGTATTAAGTACTTATTTATTGATTTATTGGGGTCAGTCTGTCTGTTTAGTTTTGTTGATATTTTATTTTGTTTTGACTTTAAACATCCATGTTTTATTGCTATAATTAATTAAATTAAGCATATAGTATCTGGATTAATTCTTTTTTTAAAAAACTATTATAACATTCTTGTGTACATTATTATTACGCTTCACTAAAAGTATAGGACTAAACTAATGTTATAATTTGAATAAGTACTAAAATAAATAAATATTATCTAAGTAAATTATTCCCAATTACTGTGGCCTACCTGTCTTAAGTATTTAATTTCTGTTTTCATCCAAGTATATTCTCTGATAATAAATAAATAATCAATATTTGTTTTAAATTGTTCCTGATACTGTTGATTGTAAACTTTCAGGACTTTCAAATTCACCATGCTGACCCGTAAGGCTGCAGCACAAAGCACCGAGATGAAGTTGAGGCAGGCACTGCAGGAACTGAAGGAGTCAAGGGATACTTGCAGCCAGCTACTACGTGAGCGAGACGACAGTGAAGAAGAAATCAGTAAAGTTATTGCTCGCAACTCTCAACTGAAGATTGAGATGGCTCAGATGCACTCCGAGCATATGGAAGTAATACACCAAAGGGACCAGCTCGAGAACACCGTTAGCAGCTTCGATGAACAGTGCAGCACCTACGAGAGGGCCCTAAACCGCATCACTGATTTGGAACGGGAGCTGAACGATGCTAACAGGCAAATATTATACTTCAAGGAGCAACAGCAACTGCAAGAAGTGGACCATACACAGAGTCTTTTTGAGGAGCTCATGATTTCTTCACCTGCTGTACAGTCGGCAGAACAGTCAAGAACCACATGCAGTGACTTTTCACCTCAACCTCAAATTTTAGGTGCTAATAAACTGAAGAAATATATTAAAATAAGTAAATTAATTAAAAAAACAGGAAAACTAATTAGGAAAAATAATTGTTTTTCTAAAAACATTGCTTTAAGAAAAGAACGAATTAGCCTCTTGGATTCATTGGAAATTTATAGTAGTAAATTAACTGAAAGCAGGCAAATGTATGACCGGGACACTAACAAATTGCAATTGAAAATCATTCAGTTGCATGAGTCACTTGAACTTGTGCAAAAGAAGTACTCTCTTGCGCAGAAACAAATTGATGAGCACATCAAATCTGCCACAGAGTTAGTGGAACTCTGCAATTACAATGCGGACCGGTATGATTCTTTAGTAAATAGTCAACCTATTGTTGAATCTTCAGTTCTTCACAATAACGATTCTAATATTAATAAAATTAGCCAATCTACACAGAGCCCCTGTCATTCATCATCCTGCATAGAAACATTACAAAGTAGCTACAGTAAATGCACTTTCAAACCAGCATTATCTTGTAACTCAAAGGAGGCTAAAACAATTATGTTTTCAGATAAATTAGGTCAGGGACTAGGTTTAGCTCTAAGAGATAAGCTCTCTAAAAAACTTATTAATATTTGTACTCCTGGTTTATCTTTTAACCAAATTGTACAAAATATTGATAAGTCACATATTGATGACGCTACAACAGTAGTAATATTATGTGGGGACAGTTCCCATATTACAAAAAGGGACATTCTTAAAAATATTAATATTCTATTAACATTACAGACTGAAACAAGATGTAAAATAATAATTAGCGCTTTCCCTTATGCAAGTAACTTAAACTGGGATCAAAATAAGCGCATTTTTGATTTAAATTTGTATATATATAATTTGATTTGTCGTCACAGTGACGTTATTTTATACTTTGACGTTAATAAATTTATTAACACTTTTACATTGACTCCAGATAGTATGTATCTGCCGAAAAAATGTAGGATGCAAATAGCTAATTTGTTAGCTTACAATTTACAGGTCTCTGTTACAGCTGTAACTAAGGCCATAAAACCGAGTATTAGTACTTCATCTACTACTCCGCATATTGTTTCAAATAAAACAGTGACAAACTCAGATTTAAACTGAGGCACAAGACAACAGCCAGGCCTAATAATTGTATTAATATAATTAGTCAAAATATTCAGGGCCTGTCTGGCAAAGATCTAGAATTAGAATTATTTGTTGAATGTAATAATATTCAAATCATTTGCATTACAGAACACTGGCTAAAGCATGGTGATATGTCATTTTATCTAAATAATTTTCAACTAGCAAGTGCGATGGTTAGGCAAACAACTATTCGTGGCGGTTCTGTAATTTTTGTGAATAATAATATAAAGTATAAAGAAAGAAAGGATATTGTGAAACTTACATCAGAGCGCCATGTGGAGTTGTCTTGTATAGAATTAGATAGCATGATAATTGTGTCTGTATACCGCCCCCCTAAAGGTACCTATGAAATCTTTGAATCTGTCATGGAAGATGTTCTAAAAAAATTAAAGTTAAAAAATAAACCAGTAGTAATTTGTGGCGATTTTAATATTGATATTCTTGAGAACAATTCTTCGACCACTCGTTTTCTGGCATTATTTAAAAGTTTTAATTTACTTAATAAATTTTTAGAACCCACACGGGTGACTGAACACTCCGCCACTTGCATAGATAATGTTTTTTCAGAATGTGATCCGGAAAACAAATTTGTTTTTAGTAATATTTCATCAGACCATTACGGTTTGAAAGTCTCATATGCTGTGAACGTCATAGATACGCCTAAGACTGTAGAATGCAGACCTATCACAAAAAAGGGATTGGACAATTTTAAAAACAACATTGATGAACAAATTTCTTTAATGCCATGGAATTCGGATAATCCTGATGTTTTGTACGGGAACCTCTTTCATTTAGTTACTTATGAGTTTGATAAAACATTTAAAACAAAGACAATTAAATGTACTCAGAAGTTACGGTTCTGCGATTGGGCTACGACAGGTATTTATAAAAGTAGAAACAGACTTTATGAACTATACAAACTTAGAGAAACGAACCAAAGCCCAGGTTTCTTAGAACATGTTAAAAAATACTCGAAGACTTTCAAAATACTATGTGCAGTTGCAAAGTCTAACTGCATTAAAAAGCAAATTAAAAACTCGAGTAACAAAACTAAAACAACCTGGGATGTCATTAATCGTGAAACTGGTAAAACTAAAGCACGGGAAAATAGCCTAACGCTTAAAATTAATAATGAATTAATAAACACAGATAAAGAAATTGCTAATATTTTCGATAAGTTCTTTGTAAACATACCAGTAGAAACTACATCAAATTTGGATTCCTCACCAGCGGCTGCTGTATCTGTGCTAAAGGGACATGTGGCTGAAAGTGATTCATTGTTTAATTTTAAATGTATTAATGCTTTAGATATTATTAAAGCTTTCAATTCTCTAAAAATGAAAAGCTCCACTGATTTATGGGGCATATCAGTTAAGGTTATTAAAAATATTGTGTATACTATTGCCCCTTATCTTGCTGACGTTTTTAATCAGTGTATTGATCAAGGAATATTTCCTGATCTTATGAAGTTTAGCAAGGTAGTACCATTGTTTAAATCAGGAGATAAAGAAGACCCTAGCAATTACAGACCAATATCGATATTACCTGCCCTAAGCAAGATTTTTGAAAAAATAATACTTGAGCAATTATTATGTCATTTTAATGTAAATAAACTTTTGCACAACAAACAATTTGGTTTTACGAAAGGTCGTTCCACAACTGATGCTGGGGTTGCGCTTTTGAAGCATGTCTTTGAGGCTTGGGAGGGGTCTCAGAATGCCCTTGGCATTTTCTGCGACCTGTCCAAGGCTTTTGATTGCGTGGACCATTGCACGCTGCTGTTGAAGCTGAATCATTACGGTGTAAAAAATAATGCTCAAAAATTAATACTGTCGTATCTCAGTTCCAGGACTCAAACAGTTAATATCAATGGAATAAGTTCGTCAGGTTCTCATGTAAAAATGGGCGTTCCGCAAGGCTCCATTTTGGGCCCTTTCTTATTTTTAATATATATAAATGATTTACCCTTTTTTGCAGAAAAATTCTGTGATATTGTTTTGTTCGCAGATGATACTTCTTTAATATTCAAAGTTGACAGGAATAAAACTGATTTTGACGATGTGAACAGGGCACTCTCGCAGGTTCTTGCTTGGTTTAATGTTAATAATCTCCAGCTTAATGCTAAGAAAACAAAATGTGTTAAATTCGCTTTACCTAATGTACAGGCGAATCCCACTGAAATTGTTATCAATAATGAGAAATTAGATTTGCTCGATTCAACAGTTTTCTTGGGTGTTACTCTTGACAGTAAACTTCAATGGAATATGCATATCGCAGCTCTGGCTGGCAAGCTTAGCTCTGCTGCCTATGCCATTAGAAAAGTTAGACAGTTAACAGATGAAGAAACTGCCAGATTAGTGTATTTCAGTTATTTTCATAGCATTATGTCATACTGTATTCTTTTATGGGGGATAGCAGCCGATATAAATACTATTTTTGTTTTACAAAAACGAGCAATAAGAGCTATTTATCAACTAAGTTCTAGAACATCTCTTAGGGATAGATTCAAAGAGATTGGTATATTGACAGCAGCATCCCAATTTATATTAAACTGCATACTTTTCGTGCGTCGCAATATTAACTTATATACAAAACATAGTGATTGGCACAATCGGAATACCAGAAATAAAGACAAACTTGTAATGCCTCAGTATAGATTAGAAAAAGTCCGTGGTTCTTTCATAGGTCTTGGTATAAAGTTTTATAATAAAATTCCAAGTAATATTTTGGATTTACCATTTGAAAACTTTAAGTCTCATGTAAAAAATTGTCTTCTCAAAAAAGGATACTATACCGTTAAAGATTATTTAATTGATAAAACAGCCTGGTCGTAGATTTTTCTATTCTATGTGAAAATTGAGGGAATTGTCCTACCTACTTAAAACTTATTGTAAGCTTTTTGACTCGACGACGCCTTAATGCGAGTAGCTTTAGTATGTCATGCTCACTTTAAACATTTCTGCGGTGGTGTCGTGTGGGGCGGGTCGTTACGTTCCCTCAAATATGGTTGAGCGAAGCGATGGCTGGTCCATGCGTCATGCTCGTGAACGGGTGCTGCCAGTGGGAATGGGTCTGCTTCTGTCTGCTTGTACTAAGGGCGTCGTATATTTATATTTTTTTTTTTTCTCTGTTTGATGTTATCAATATGTATGGCACTTCTTACTCAAAACATAAAACTAATAGGCAAGTAAACCTTGTTTTGATTTCTCTTTTTTTTTTTTTTTATTGCAATCATTTTGCTTTCTATAGTCAGTAGTTTTTGTAAGTAAAGGCCTATGAAAAGCTTTTGGATATTAGTTTTCAATTCAGTGCCTTAGGATGGGTAGCCTAAGTATGTCATGCTCTCTTTAATCATTTCTGCGGTGGTGTCGTGTGGGGCGGGTCGTTACGTTCCCTCAAATATGGTTGAGCGAAGCGATGGCTGGTCCACGCGTCATGCTCGTGAACGGGTGCTGCCAGTGGGAATGGGTCTGCTTCTGAGTACCTATCTTAACGCATATTGAATTGTAAGAATTGCGTTTTTTATTGTTATTTTTTATGTCTTGTCTCAAGTATTTTTTGGTAAATTTTGCCTACTTAGGTGCACTTTCGAGTAGCAGACATAGTGATTACTGATTTCTCAACTAGTTGAAAGTTATTTACTCTCACAATTACCTATCCGATATGTAGTAGGTATTTAATTTCAACCTACCTACCCATTGTGTACAAACTTTTGTTAATTATTGTGATGGAAAATGACCTCACTTTAAATGTGGAGCTCATTTTTCAATGTTGACGACTCTGTATGAAATATACAGGGAGAAAAAAGCAGCCCTTGACGAGTTTCTTGCCGGTTCTTCTCGTTACAAGGTCTCCCGCTCAGGGTTTGCGAACCGATGGCGTAGCTTCTTTGACATTCACAAGTGCTTGTAACAGCCTAGACTGAATAAATGATTTTTTGATTTTGATTTGATTTTGATTATTAATTCTGACCCTTCTTTATCCCTTCATTTATTATACTTACTTCATTTATCATTTATCCCGCTCGTAAAATTTTATTGTAACCTTTATCAATTTTAATAGGTAATATTTTTTGTATTTGAATTTCTTTATTTCATTTTCTTCTTTTGTAATTTTTAAGAAACTGAAATAAAATGTTGCAAAAAGCCATCAAGTCTTACCATACTTCAATGTTCATAGACGTCATACACCGAATACCTCCGTGAGACAACAGGTCATCATTAATCTCGTGGCACCGATAGTTCGCGGAGAGGAGGGACTAAATGAACGTCCCAAAACAAATAGCCCAACTCCTGATATTAAGCTGAAACCTGAAGGAAAGGTCGCCCGAGCATTTCACGATGAGCCAACTTAAAATGAAGCCCCTATTTCAGACAGGAGATTAATATGATTAATCAGATTTCCTGTGTATCTACTTGATGAAATAATATACCTACATTAAAGAAAAATCTTCATACGCCTGCCAGAGACTACAATGATCTACTACGAAGAAAAATTACGACTATCTTATGTTATTGGAGCTTTTAATTGTATAATTGTATATTTTTAGTTCTTTTTAGCCATTTGGAACATGGGGTATGAGAATAACAGCTTGTAGTTCAAAACATTGTTTTTGTAGTGGTTCAACGATAACTAAACAATGTAGGTATATTTATTTACGTTGGTAATTGCTTAAAATTGCTTTAAAAAAAAGTTTTCTTTTCAAAAATTACCATTCATTTATTTAACAAATGTATCTTTCTCATCTTAAACCCCTGTTGAAGTGTTTCCCGGGATATTTACCAAGGCTTCTATGAATATATATATATATCTATTGGATATAATGCCGAGCTGCGAGCTGAGCTCTCTTTGAAGAGGGTTCGACTGGGAGGTATCTTAGGCCCACCTGTTTATATTCCAATAATAATGTCGGATTAATTCACAATTTTTCAAACGAAGCGATACGATTCGTTGAAGTATTTGTGAGAGGATTGGATCTTTTGACTCTCGCTTTCTTCTTTTAAAATAAATTACTAAATTCTTTTAAAATAAAAAAAAACTGTTCCTTCTTTAAAAACCTTCATATAGCTTCAGAAATGTATCACTTATATTTATGAAGGTTGTTATTGCGGATTTTTACAACACAATCGCTTCAGCTACTAATCTTGAAACCACCCAATATTTTATTTCATTTTTTCGTTGTACCTAAGTAAAAAGTACAAATACAAAGTAAAACAGTATGTAAGCACAAAGGTACTTTAAGTACATTACGATATTTTCATTGTGTATTAATATGTTGTGCTTGCTTGTTTTGTGCCAAAATAATACGAAATATTTGTTACAAAAATATTGTAGAAATCAAATAAGCTCGTAAGAAAAAAACCCATTTTGCCTTTCATTCGAGGTTAATTTTCGCAGTTTCAATAGCCACTGTGGCTATTGAAGGAGGAGAGGAGCCAGATGAGGAGCTCGGTGGCGCAGTGGTTTAGCGCCTGGCCCAGCGATTGCGGAAGTTAATCAACGTTCGCAAGGGTTGGTCATGGGATGGGTGACCAAAAATTTTATTATCTCGAGCTCCTCCGTGCTTCGGAAGGCAAGTTAAGCCGTTGGTCCCGGCTGCATTTGCAGTCGTTAACACCCACCAATCCGCATTGGGCCCGCGTGGTGGGTTATGGCCCATCCTCCTTACCACCTATAAGGAAGGCCTGTGCCCCAGCAGTGGGGACATCAAAAATGGCTGATGGACAATGTAAGATGGAAAGGAGAGTTGCTGGAACATATGGTTTTACAAGTTGTAAGTTAAAAATATTTTTTTGATAAATAAAATCACCAACTAATACAAGTGTGAAACTTGTGAAATAAACAATCACACAATTTAAACGTGTAGTTTTGCTAAACGCATGTGTAAGAATGAACATTTTCACAAGGAAAATGCTTGTAATACAAAACTTGTAAGTGTTGTAAAAGATGGCACAAGGGTCACGAAAACTTATAAAAATTGTAAAACAATTTCGGCATACCGCGTAGCTTGAAAATCTATGCAAAACCTGCACGCGTAATTACAAAACATCGGCGAAAAAGGTCCAGAGGGCTTATAAAAAGCCGCCAATTTCGGGGCCACTTCAGACGCAGGTCTCGGTGACAGAAGGGTTGAATTTTAATTACGTCCCGAGCCCATCCGAGTTCAGGTCCGGATGACGTCACGTTTACGCAATGGATGTTTTTATGCTTGTTTCTTATCATAATAAGGTTGTCAACTTGTCACGCGAAAAAGTGCTAACAGGCGAACTAAAAAAAAAGAGATTCTGATTTAATACTACTTATACGTCATATTCCTAATTTTTTAAATAATTTTTCACTCTCATTATTATTTAAAGGCAGCGAAGATCGCAATAATAATTTAACTCAATGTAGATTATTAACACTCATATTCAACAAATCATATTGATCAATTAAACATCATGACTACACAATTTAATAGTTATACTTACTATAATTTGGGCAAAAAAAAATTTTTGTTCTGTGAATTTGTTTAATAATTACAATAATACAATTTAACGATTGGTGCATTATTTATTGTCTGCATCTTTTTAGGCACAAACATCATTATTATCTGTATAATGATAATAACAATGAATTACCCATAGACTTAGAAAATTTTTCGCTACGCTTAAAGAATATTAAGTTTATGGAATTACCCAGGCCATTACGAGTTTAATACCTTTGTAATCTTCTCAAAAGCAAGATTTATATAATTCAAAAATCTCTACAAAGACTCGGCGTAGCTTTTGTGATTCGGATAAAAATATTTTTCTCTATAACATACTTACTGAATGATACCCGTTAACATTGCGAATAATGTAATTCAGTGAGGGAACCTACTTAGTAAAAAAACCGGTCAAGCAAGAGCGAGTCGGACTCGCGTACCGAGGGTTTCCGTACCATCATAATAAATACACTGCAGAGCCTGCTGTAGAATAATAAAATTATTATTGCAGTATTAGGTCAGCACCATCTCTTGGCCGATAGTGGAACTATTTTTTTTTCTTATTCTAGCGCCATCTCTTGACCGTTAGTGGAACTAAATTAATTTTTCTTGGGTCAGGGCCATCTGTTGACTAGTAGAGGAACAAATACATTTTTTGTTTGTTTTTTGAATTTCTAAAAAAGTGTGTTATATTGAGACATCCTTTTATTTTTCCTGTAATCTTTACATTAACTACTATCACATAGAATTATTTCAGATTTTTCTCTTTGCAAACTTCGGAGATAAGGGGGGGATTTCGGAACGGTATTTTTTATATTTTTCATCATAAGTCGAAAACTATGCGGCCTAAAAAAAAAGAAAAAAATATTTCAAAAATGTGCAAACAGCACTCTTTCATATAATACCCCACATGTCCCTGTTGTAAACAAAATATTTATTTTTTTATTTTTTTCTTATTTGCAAAATAGTTGGACAAATGTCATTTTTAATTATTCCAAATTTCAAGTTGATACCATTAGTAATTCTCGAGATATCCAGCTGTGACAGACAGACAGACTGAGTCACACCATAAGGGTTCCTTTTTACCATTTTGGTACGGAACCCTAAAAATGAAAGTTTTATCTATAGAAAATAACTAGTGGCTCCGTTAGCTGTAGACGTCGCGTTAAAAAGTAACTCAAATTGTATGTTTTTTAAACAAATAACACAGAATAGATATTCGTTTTTTTTAACTAATAGGTATCTATACTGTGCAAATAATATTCGCAGTCCTAGGTTCTGTCACAAAGCCACAACCTTATTTATTTACAAATTTCGAATATTGGCCAGAAACTTCGAGCATCGCGGCTTCTGGAACAGAAACGCGTCTTACTCTAAGGCCAGAAATGTTTTGATTGATGAACTTTTGAATCTTCTAAAAATAAAAAACAAAATTTACTTTGCACCGCTAACAAAAAAGTTTTGTTACATTTTTGATCATTTTTCGAAACTGTTGAAATATGTCTTTTCTTACATAATATCTCCGCCATAACCTACGAAAAATTTCGATAAACTGAATTCGATATAATAATCAAACCTGCTCACAAAACTTCACGAAAATCGGTTGAGACATGCGACCTGTGGAGGAGAACAGGCAGCGCTGGAAAACCGAACTGAAATATGTTTTTTACATATCTCAACCATTTTGAAAAATTTCGAAACACTGGCTTGACAAAAAAATCAGTATAATTTTCGAACCAGCTTATAAAATTTCATGAGAATCGGTTGAGAAATGCGACCTGTAAAGGAAAACAAACAGCGCCGGAAAGCCGGACTGAAATATGTTTTTTTTACATTTCTCCGCCATTTTGAAAAATTCCAAAAAACTAGATCGTTAAAAAAAATCAATATATTTTTCGAACCTGCGCACAAAATTTCACGAGAATCGGTTGAGAAATGCGACCTGTAAAGGAGAACAAACGGATAGCCGCCGGAAGGACATACGAAAGAATTTTTGCCCAAGCTGAAGCAGAGACGCTTTACGCTCGCTTGGTCAATAAATGCGAAAATAACTCTGTTACGCTTTCAAGCCTAAACTAATGAACCGATTTTAATGAAATTTGGTACGGAGATAGATTGGACCCTGTGGAATGACATAGGCTACTTTTATCCCACTGGCTGGGCTCGGGTCTGCACCATTCTGCACCCGCGCGATATAACCTTTCCACGCGGGTGAAGCTGCGTGTAGTAAGCTAATACTATATAATGTTTCTAATTATCTTTCACACTCATTGTGAAAATTTAAAGGCAGCTAATTTCGCAATATTAATTAAAATCAATGTAGATTACTAACATTCATTATTATTGATATAATTTCTTAATAGTTACAAGAATACAATTTAACGGTTGCTGCATTATTTATTATCTACATATTTTAGGCACAAACATTTTTGATTCTGTATAATGATAATAACAATGAATTATACATTACGAGTTAATACCTACCTTATGTAATCTTCTCAAAAGCAAGAAGATTTATATAATTCAAAATTCCTTACAAAGACTCGGCGTAGCTTTTGTGATTCGGATAAAGATACCTATTCTTCGCTGTAACATATCGCGAACAATGTAGTTCAGTGAGGTACAGTGATGTCTGTCAGACGTACTTAGTAAAACTGAAAGTTTTATGTAAGGAAAATAATATAGGTACTAAACAAGCAAAGACGATAGTAAATATTTCTTTAGCTTAAAAAAAGATAGGAAATTGAAATTGAAATATTTTTTATTAAAATAAGCTCAAATAACTAACTACTACCCATTATGACGTCTTTCAACTGACAAGAAAAATGGGCGGAAAAAACTTGCCAGCTTAGATGGATTATCAGATGGAACGATATCGTTCCCAGACATTATGTTAACATAGATTAACAAAATAATTACGTTATTTAATTAGCACATTACATTATGAATCAATGTACTAGGTTCAAGCTAAGTTCAAAAAAAATTAAAGTAATTATCGTCGTCGGGCTGTGAAAACCTCGCATGTGCATTAAATTTTCGAATCCGAGTTTCTTCGACGTAGACATGTATTACGAGGTTTTCTCACGAAAAACAACCAAAAGAGATTTTCACTAAATTTTGCGACTTACGAGCTTTTCACAGCCCGCCGACGTTATACAGTCTAGGCTCTTACAAAAACATAATCTATTCATACAATTCAATATGCGTTAAGATAGGTAGTCAGAAGCAGACCCATTCCCTTTAACGGTGTTGTTTTGTGATTATTGTGTGTATTTTAAAAGCGTTTAATCTATAAATATAAAACTCTAAATTGATTGATTGATTGATTGTTGGGATACGCCTAGAGCCCTAACGGCTGAAAGTAGAGACACCATTTTTGGAGGGCAGATACCTTTCATGGTGTAGGTGAGCATTAAGAAAGGATTTTGGAAAATTCACCCCCTAAGGGTATGAAATAGGGGATGAAATTTTGTATGGAAGTCTCTTAGTTTCAAAGCTAGGATGTTCAAATTTTGTGTTTAGGCTGACGAATAATAAAATTAATCAACATGATAATGATACCTACGCCAGTGCTCTCGTTAAGTGACATATTTTGTACTGTTGTTTCACTCGCGAATGTAAAGGGTAATGGAAACGGAACCCTTACATGGTTCTGACACGTGTTTTTGATGACCATTCATAATAGTACATTATGAGACAAGTTAGCTTAGGTTGCTCATTGCACACGAGGGGTTTCGTAACTCAGCCAAGTGTGCAATAAGCAAGAGCTCACGAGTTTCATACGACCGTTTTCAACACATTTGCGAGGAAAAAACAAAGTTATTTACCACACCGCAACAAATACGATAAAAACAAAATTTATGGGAAAAGGCGCGCAAGTTTTTTTTTGTTTTTTTCACGCGCCCAACGCAAGAATATTTTGCGAACAAAAGGGTGAGTGAGCATACAGCCTACTTCAAAATTATAATTTTAAGTGATAAAATGCAAATATTTTAATATTTTATAACAAAATATTGAGAATTATGAATAATTTGATTTGATTTAAATATTTGTTTGACCTAATTAAGGACTTACACATTTATTTATTCTAAAAATGTATATGAATTTTCAGCGGCATAAAACCCCTTTGTTGTTACTAAAAAAATTACTGTATTACCCGGATAAATTGGGAATGCTCCGTTTACTTGCATAGAACTTGCAGTAAGGTACCAATTTAACTTTGTAGGGATAATTCTATAACGGACTAGTGTTTTATTATTGCACGGTGTTTGTTATAGCTCGGTTTATGGCCCTAAACGCGATGTATTAGGGCTCACTTTACGAGCAAGTGTGTTGAAAATTATATTGTTTTTGTTCTCATAGGTGTGGCAGACTGGCTGTCGGTGACGTGGGCGCAGGGCAGCATGTTACATCCGCCGGACGCCGGCGCACCAGGCGACCTCCAATCCGTCAAAGGACGGTGAGTTGTGACACAGTATACACATGTACACAATATAGTAGCATCCTACTATAACGGGTGTAACAAGACCCTCAACGAAGCCGAAGTCCACGCATTACGCCCATCATCAGGATCATTTTTGTCTTTTGGACTATACCTGGGAAACCAATAGCTACGAAGTTATTGACAGTCAAAGTCAAAAAAAATTTTTTCACAATTTTTATGAAATCTTATTTTATTCGTTATATCCTAACTTTTGGCTACAGAAACATTATCAAAATTTCATGTATTTCGTAACAAACAACATCTTCAAAATGTCATCACTCAATGTATTTCATGAGCACTCGCATAAACCTTGCCTTTCAACTCGGCCGCACGCAGCTGTGTAGCATTCACTCGCAGGCGCGGTCTTTTGTACGCGTTACATTGCGTGGTAACGTATGCAATGCTTTTTTAACACCAAAAATTAAAATCGTTTCCCAGCAATAATTTTTAACAGAAATGGTCCTGATGATGGGCAGAATACGTAGACTTCGGCTTCGTTGAGGGTCTTGTTACACCCGGTATTATAAATATGAAAGTTTGGATGTTAAGTTACTCAATTACGAATTTTTATTTATCCCGGTCAAAAGTTCCTTATAGATATCCCGACCGAACGTCCACGTGGACGGAGTTGTGGACGGAAGCTGGTATAAAAGATAGCCTGCACTGAGTTCCCCAAATTGTTGCTCTACGAAAGAGATATACTTTGTTGTCCTACTGCATGGACTGTAATACTGTGTAAGTACATAATTACTTATGTGCTAAAAAACTCATGCACAATGGTTAATAAAGCGAGTATTGAGCAATTGTTATAAAATACTGTAACACTACATGAACTTTATATTGGCTCCGTATTTTACTATTACAATGTTGGTCACAGTGCGAACACAAACAAAAAAATAGTGCCAACTATTTATCTGGAGTATTCCGCATAGTACAGACCGATATTGCCATCTTCAGTAGTTAGAGGGGACTTGACATTTAATAAGTTATCCCTTCAGTGGCAGGCTCGATGCTTGGCGTCCTGCCCGCGCTGACTTAATGAGACAACGCCACAGTATAGCAAAGGGTATTGCATTTTTACAATACATTTCGAAAGCAATGTTCCGGAGCTCATGCGAGCGAATTCGCGAATATTATTACGTAGCTTGATCGCGAACGATTAGATGGGATCTCACGATCACCATCAACTTTGCTTGACCTTATAAATAATGATAATAATAAATCTTTATTAAAATAATAATCTTACATCAAAAATATAACAATTAAAGTCTAGATATAGGTGCAAAGCTAAAATAAAGAGTGCCTGAACTAGGTTTAACCTGTATCTCAGGCAAACTTATAAAAGTTATCGACCCATTAAAGTTAGGGTTCCGTACCCATTTCTTTTATAATATTTTAACTAAGTGTAAACAGAATTTATGTCGAAATACCACTAAGGTCCTCCACACATGGTTCGTAAGCGTAGTCGTCTCATAAGCGTATCATCAAGAAGCAACGAGTATGAGACGAGCAGAGTTCTACACACGAATCGTCGCATAGACGTACATATTGTTCCAGAATATAAACTAGATCGAGCTTCACGTTGACGGAAATTCTACACCAAAGTATTTTTTACGCTTGCTTTTTTACGCCAGTATACTACGACTATCGTAATGACAATAAAAATCTCACACGATACGCTGCAACACCGCATCGTGTGCAGACTTCTTTGAACATGTACGTTGTGTTGTGCACGTATTGCTCTCGTTCGACGCGCGTATTACGATACGCTTACGCTACGACGCCGTGTGCGGAGGGGGAGTGTCATAATTGTGTCTCTGGTATTCTATTTAACTGCAACAATACTAATGAGACTTTCCACAAACAGAGAAAACACAAGTAGAGACTTGAATAAAAATGACGAACGTCAGTGTGTGATCCGTCATTATAACAATTATGCACAAAACAATCTTTCTTCCGCCCCTCAGTTTTCAATAAGACAGGTACATCGTAATAAGGCAAATACTGTAGAACTGCCAAAATAGTATTCTTTTGTACTTATAAGAACTTGTATACTCAGTATTCTCAAATAAATGATTCTATTCTATTCTATAGTTATCGTTAGTACCCGTTCAGTGGAGATGCGATTTCTGATCGATTAGTCAGTGTCGGAGCTGTCTTGCGACGTACGCTACACAACAAATACTACGCTACAATAGTGTTGTCTTACGCCGTTTACACCTCACGACAGGCAAATACGATTCTATTATTTTTCAACCGATTGAATGACAATAACAGGGAAATTGATGTGATTTTATTACGGTCTGATTTGATAGAAATACCTAACTGAAAACTTTATTAAGTACTTACATGTTACAGGTTTTATACAGTAAGTTGCAACGCTACTAAGTATATAAAAACGCAAAAAATTTAAAAATATTTCAGACAAGACACTAATAATTTAGTCCTAAGCCAAGTAAAGCTTAATAGAGAAATGTATGCTACTTCTAAGGGCGACTAAATGTGTCGCTTTTTGAAATGAAATAAAGATCAAACAGTTGAAATCGAAAC
This sequence comes from Agriphila straminella, assembly GCA_950108535.1. NCBI lineage: Eukaryota > Metazoa > Arthropoda > Insecta > Lepidoptera > Crambidae > Agriphila > Agriphila straminella. The sequence goes on along the minus strand of OX467306.1, from coordinate 1,095,942 downwards.
GGTTTCGCGTCTGCCCCTTAGACAAAGTTGTTATGTAACTTCGATCATCTATACATGCAAACCTTCGTAATAGAAATCGATGACTTTAGCGAATATTTATGTCAATTCCATCCCATAAACTCTCTACTTTATTTGTCTTGTCTCGCTCGGTGCGGACGGTGCGCCATCGCCCGCCTTCCCGCGCGGTATAAACGCACGCATTGATTGCGCGCTCGCGCGGAAGCAAACCACCACCGCCGTTGGCAGATACTCGCTGGCTTATTACCTTCTTTATTGTCGGGATCTTTTTCAGTGCCTCGGGGATCTTACGCCCTTTCAAAGGCCATGCGAATTAACTTCATCGATGTAAGCGTATTACGAATGTTTATTTTCCGTTAAATGACTGAAAGGTTCCTTAAAGTTTCCATATAGAGTTCATTATCAATGTTGAGTATACCTGTAATAGGAATCATATACATCAAAGCATGGAATAATGAACGAAATATGAATGTTACTTACGTTGGTGTAAATATAAATATAATTAAGGGAAAGTAAATAGGAACGAAATCACTTTGGATGTTTTGGATATGTCACCCCTAAAGTACGGAATAAGTACTTAAATGTACGAATTAACTAGGTAATTACCGGGTACTTACGAAACGTTAAAGTGAGATGACAGATTTCTGCACTTTACCTAGTAATTTGCATGCTACACCGTTAAAGTGCGGAAGACAGTGATTGAAATAGCCAAGACTTCAGTTTAAGTGAAAGACCTCTATTGAAATGAAATTTTACATAATGTCGTTTCTGGCGCTTCGCCGGAAAAAAATAAAGAATAAAAAAATATCTAAGACTTCACAAGTATTTTAACAAGACCTTTTTGATTGTTGGTACTTATACCATTTTATTCGTTCAGTGAGGTGATTAAAAAGAGATAGGTAAGTAATGATGCTATAGTCTGGTCTTATGAATTCTCTCCAATGAAATTTTCATATCATTGTCATCCCACAGTATTAGTCGAGTCCATTTGTGTAAGGCCGGTCAAACACGACGATGTCGATTAAACCGTGTCCAGCCGGCCGACAGCAAATATTGACCATTCATTTGCAAGGACGCCGACCTCTGCCGATCGACATGTTGTGATCTGCTCGTGAAGAGTGACTGAACTTTACTTTACTATAGTTTAAAGAGATTAAATGCCGCAGAAGACATTATTTGATAGCAAACTTAAATGCACTAAAGGTCATGCATGAGTACGAATACTGATAGTTTAGGATATTATGTATAAAGAGTATACTCTTTATACATAAAAAACAGCTCTATTCTAATGAATTAAGTATACTTAATTCATTAGAATAGAGCTGTTTTTTATGTTACTCTCCATAGCATGCGCTGACTAAATAGGTACCTAGTTGTTGTTAGTTTGCTTCGCTTCGAATGATGTTGACGTCTTAAAAAACGTACGTCGTCGTACGGGTACGGTACGGGTTTCGTACAACCTCAATGATTGATTACGTACTATAAATATATACAGACATCCTTACTAATAAAGATTGTATAGCAGATGTATAGTTACACAGTGTTTTGTCACTTTCTTTTCAATGTCAAACTCAAATAGTTTGACAGAGAGTAACCATTGTGTAACTATACATCTGCTATACAATCTTTATTAGTAAGGGGGTATATATAACATCATAGGTACTACTATTCAATGAATCGCACTATGTTCCTTGATTGTATTTTTCCGTAATATTAGGCCCTCCGCTGCGTCAAGCGGGATCCCGCCGCGGGTACACGGCGCGGGAATATAGAGTGTTGGTTTTTTACGGACAGATGCTTGCGCAGTGCATGAGTAAGCTCTAATCTATGTCGCCCCGCGCGCGTGTCCCGCTTAACACAGCGGAGAGCCTGAGTCAAATGAAACGTTAAACTATGATTTAATTTAAAATTTTAATAGTTTTTAGATTTTTCCATGTACTTGTTTGTAGTATTTAAGACGATATGACTTGCCTTTCATAGTTCTGGGTCAATGGCAAGTACCCTATAAATTTGGATGCTCTTGAGAGTGTCGAAATATACGTTTTTGCGGTATAGACTGCCGTATTTTTTTTACGTAAACTTAGAAGTTTGATAGTTTGATTTTTTCACAACTTCAAGGGACTTAGACCAGAGTAACTATACGGTTTAAAATCAAATCGTTCCCGAGATAAAGGGTCTTGACAGACAGACAGACGGATAACAAAGTGATCCTATAAGGGTTCCGTTTTTTTATTTGAAGTATGGAACCCTAAAAATCGATTGTTATCAAAAACTAATGTCCATCAGCCATTTTTGATGTCCCCACTGCTGGGGCACAGGCCTTCGTTATGGGTGGTAAGGAGGATGGGCCATAACCCACCACGCGGGCCCAATGCGGATTGGTGGGTGTTAACGACTGCAAATGCAGCCGGGACCAACGGCTTAACGTGCCTTCCGAAGCACGGAGGAGCTCGAGATAATAACAAACAAACAAAACAAACAAAAAAATCATTTATTCAGTCTAGGCTGTTACAAGCACTTGTGAATGTCAAAGAAGCTACGCCATCGGTTCGCAAACCCTGAGCGGGAGACCTTGTAACGAGAAGAACCGGCAAGAAACTCGTCAAGGGCTGCTTTTTTCTCCCTGTATATTTCATACAGAGTCGTCAACATTGAAAAATGAGCTCCACATTTAAAGTGAGGTCATTTTCCATCACAATAATTAACAAAAGTTTGTACACAATGGGTAGGTAGGTTGAAATTAAATACCTACTACATATCGGATAGGTAATTGTGAGAGTAAATAACTTTCAACTAGTTGAGAAATCAGTAATCACTATGTCTGCTACTCGAAAGTGCACCTAAGTAGGCAAAATTTACCAAAAAATACTTGAGACAAGACATAAAAAATAACAATAAAAAACGCAATTCTTACAATTCAATATGCGTTAAGATAGGTACTCAGAAGCAGACCCATTCCCACTGGCAGCACCCGTTCACGAGCATGACGCGTGGACCAGCCATCGCTTCGCTCAACCATATTTGAGGGAACGTAACGACCCGCCCCACACGACACCACCGCAGAAATGATTAAAGAGAGCATGACATACTTAGGCTACCCATCCTAAGGCACTGAATTGAAAACTAATATCCAAAAGCTTTTCATAGGCCTTTACTTACAAAAACTACTGACTATATAAAGCAAAATGATTGCAATAAAAAAAAGAGAAATCAAAACAAGGTTTACTTGCCTATTAGTTTTATGTTTTGAGTAAGAAGTGCCATACATATTGATAACATCAAACAGAGAAAAATATATATATATATATAAATATACGACGCCCTTAGTACAAGCAGACAGAAGCAGACCCATTCCCACTGGCAGCACCCGTTCACGAGCATGACGCATGGACCAGCCATCGCTTCGCTCAACCATATTTGAGGGAACGTAACGACCCGCCCCACACGACACCACCGCAGAAATGTTTAAAGTGAGCATGACATACTAAAGCTACTCGCATTAAGGCGTCGTCGAGTCAAAAAGCTTACAATAAGTTTTAAGTAGGTAGGACAATTCCCTCAATTTTCACATAGAATAGAAAAATCTACGACCAGGCTGTTTTATCAATTAAATAATCAATAAATAAATAATAAATAATACATTTTTGGTCACCCATCCCGTGACCGACCCATGCGAACGTTGCTATATTAGTTGTTTATCTATACGGTAGAGAATCAGCATCGCTGTTCCGACCGCCGCCGCCGGCTTCTAAATGAATGGATGAAATCGATATTGATAATCATTTACCAATTGATATCATTGAAATTTTGAAATGCAATATGTGCGGATTGGGTGGGATATAGTTTTCACAATATTTTTAATGATTGATACGGAGCAAGCTAATGGGCTGATGGAAATGAGTAAACGAAGCTTTGTTAACGTTTAAAATAATGTATTTATATTACAAACAGCACTGACACAATAGCCAAGACATGACACAGTGTAGCAAAAACAATGGTAATACGTCACAGTATAAAAAAGGAACAGAATTCAAAAATATAAAGAAATAAGTAAAAAACCATAAAGTTTATATCAAAAGGAGGCCGGCTCGGCAACAATGATATTGGATAATATATTTAAATCTTGTATTGTGTTATTTACAGTAGCAGTTATTTCAAATTGAATTTTGGTAAAAGGAAATAATTAGTGGTTTATGTAAAATTATAAAACTAAAAATTAAGCTATTTAGCAATCTTCCAATATACAGCTTTTTGGGGTTTACCCCAAAAATTTATTGCTTGTGGGGAGAATTATTGATAGATACTAACGTGAAGGGGCGAGAAAAACGTAACTTCAATTTGAAGCTTCGTTTTACTCCGCCCATTTGAAGTAAGAAGAAGAAATTTAAGTTTTTTTATTTTCATTGCTTTCTGAGTCGCTCGTAAATGTATTTTATTGCTACGACACTCGCCGTTCGGCCTCGTAGCACTCTACTCGTAGCGGCGACACGTTTCTGGCGGTCTCGACTACGGCGTAGCTCGTAGTTCGTGTAGTCACGAACTCTTTATTTGAAAGATCTTTCACTATTTGAACGCTTTTAAAGAATTTTAACATTGAAAATGTCTTTTCGTTCGCTCCAGTATAGGCTCCGATTTCACTCAAAAGTGCGATCCCCTTATATCTCAGAGGATTGTGAAGATAATTATGATATTCAATAAAAGACTCAAAAGATGAATTTCATACCAATATAGATCCAAAATTGTTCATGGCTTTGCTGTGATTTCAAAGTATTGTAAGTACTAATTCAAACAAAAGAATATATTTTTTATAAAATTCGATAAATTCATTTTCAATGTACCGAAGGACGTGAAAGGCACGAGATCTGTGAATTTTTCTCTAGATTATTAAAAAACTTGTATGGGTTGAGGATACACCAAAGAAAGATAGTTTTGGAATTAACAAGGATATACTTTTATTGGCACAAAATTACTTATTTATTATTTGATGAAGTGTGAATCGCGGTTTAATGTACGAATGCGACTGACGCGCCGTGCCCCAGATTCGGCGCACTGGCGTAAAATGCTGACATGAACAATTGCCATAAATTAGAAATAATTCTGTGCGGTTATCTGTACCGTACATGTTGCGGGGCGCAAGAAGATGAGTATGAGATGGTGGTTTTAGTAATGGTGTGAAAACAAGGTGATTGCATTTTTTCAAGTTAGTAATGATAATACATACTGAAACCGACAATCAATCTCGTATGAAACTTCTCGTATGGCTAATTGAATGCTTTCTATATGTGACCAAGTTGGTTTCAAAAATGACTTATTCGGCAAATTGTTTACTAACTTCTTTGTGACGAAAACATTGACGTCTAGAGTGTAATCATTGTGGAGTGACGACATCACAATAGAAATCATGCCATGACATTTGTTTTCCTTGGAACCAACCCCGCTTACGACTGCTTTGCATCCCTTACGTTTAATGCCTAAACGTTGCGCTGCTGACTCTGTAATCAAGGATACTTGCGACCCCTGATCCACTATATAGTGCTCGCATGGTTTGGACAGACCCGTCAGCCTTAGTTACCTTTACCAACGCCGTCGCCAGTAATATTTCGCAATCTTGCTCTTGCAGTACATTACTGTTTAATTGACCAGCTTGTTTGTATGCGTCATCCTGCTGTTCCGACGCGCGGGTTTTACTTACGACTTTGTTGGCGCAGCCGTGCAGTATTGTATTGTGGTCTCCGTCGCACTCGCGGCATTTTTTGCTGGTAAAGCATTTTCCATGTCGATGAAAGTGCAAGCAATTAGTGCATAGTGACAACTTAGTGACAATGCTTTGTCTCATTTGCGGAAGCATATTTAAAAACGCTTCACAATTGTAAATCGCGTGATCTCGATCTTTATTGCAAACGGCACATTTTGCTTTCTGGGGTAGTCTGTTGCTACTTTTCTGACTTACTTGATTTTGATGACTCATTAGCGACTTAAAATACTGAGGTTTCTTGAAATTATTTCCGAAATCTTGCTGATTTTGAGGTTTGGACGATTCTGGTTTACGTCTAGATGCCTCCAGGGAAGTAAATTTGTTTTCCAGAAACTGTAGTAAGTCAACTAATGAAGGTAAAATCCTTGGATTTTTTAAGGACTCTATATAATCAATATGTGTGTCGGCATCTAATTTGTTGGACAGGATATAAACGATTAATGGATCCCATGTACTGATGTCTACACCGAGCGATTTTATTGCATTAAGGCACTCATTAGTGGTGTCAAATAACTTTTTTATTGCCGTCGCCGATTGTTGCTGCGTAGACGGCAAGTTAAATAAAATATTCACGTGACTATTGAATATTAATTTCACATTATTGTACCTGTGATTAAGGATATTCCAGCTCACCTCATAGTTTTCGGATGTGATTGGTAAATGCTGAACCAATTTTTCTGCTTCACCTCGAAGTTTACTTTTCAGGAACTGGAGTTTTTGAGCGTTTTATAAGGAGCGGTTGTTATGTATTGCCTCTACAAATAAATCCTTAAAAGATACCCACTGATGGTAATTTCCGACGAAGGTAGGTATGTCCATCTGTGGAGTAGATTTTTCTCGATGACTTTGGCTCCACATTTTGCTGTTGATGTTCTTTTTTATATCATTGAATTGTTGCTCGTACTTACCAAAGGATTGCTCGTATTCAGTGTTTTCATATAGCTCGCTGTCTATTTCCCAGTGCAGGGAATCAATAGCGGACCATCTGGTTTGCACAGTCTTCAAGATATCCTCGAACTCCCACCTGTCAGAGATATTGTCTAGGTTTATGTTACTAACCGTCCTTGCGAATGCCTTGAAGTTGCTGTTCTGCTTGCGAAGCATTTCTTCAAGCTTGCTGCTCATCCCCTGGACTGCACTGCTGTGCGATGATTCTGAGTCCATTGGACACGGTTGCTGCGAAACGGCTGGTGACTCACTGCGAGATGTAGCAGGTCGCCCCCCATGTGCTAAGGGAGTAGCCGGACGCAGGAGCTGTTTTTCCTCCGACGATGTATCAGAGGGCAAGTAATTTTGTATGTGTGCACGTATATTAATGTAAAATTCTGATGTTCGCTTATAAGTATTGCTCGTAAAATAATCATGAGAGTGACCATCATACTCACAGAGTTTTATGTGATTGCTTTGAAATTCCTGCCAGTAACCTTCCAACGTGCTCAAACGCTTTTTTACGTAGCACGCAGTTTTGCGATCGGACCCGTCTTTTTTGAAATTAGTGAATAGCGTGTTCATCGCATCTATGATGAGGCTCTGGTTTTTCAGAAGATCTTCCATGTTGATTGATGTAAAAGGCAAAGGTAACTCACCGAAGACTGGAACTGGTTGACTTACTCAACTCCACGTAAGCAACGTGGCGCTCTAAATTGTAGGGCACGAGTATTCAATCACGCACGTATCACGCGTATTTGGTCCCGCCCAGGCTCGAAGGACCATTTGATGTATGGGTTGAGGATACACCAAAGAAAGATAGTTTTGGAATTAACAAGGATATACTTTTATTGGCACAAAATTACTTATTTATTATTTGATGAAGTGTGAATCGCGGTTTAATGTACGAATGCGACTGACGCGCCGTGCCCCAGATTCGGCGCACTGGCGTAAAATGCTGACATGAACAATTGCAATAAATTAGAAATAATTCTGTGCGGTTATCTGTACCGTACAAAACTAGTTATTTGGAATTTCATAACCTATTCTAAGTAAGCAACTTTGTATTCAATTATGATCTGCAATCAATATTGAATTGAAAAAATATAGGTAATTATTAGCCGACATCTCAATCTACATGTGTCGTGCGACATCTATGCCATAGTACGTTATACATACGTGGCCCTTTTCTCCGCATTTTACACATCTCTCTTTCTGCGGCTCAGAAACATCGTTCGCTAGATAGACCAAGAGATCGGCGACGACCGGCATACCGATGCTGAATAAATTCTGTGTATAAAAAGATAGAGCTATGCCAAATTGCAGTGTTGAGCGGTGCAATGTAGCTTGGCCCTTAGTCAACACTTGCACAGATGATGATATTATGACACACGTTTGTCGTTCAATGCGCGTGTGAGTGGAGTGCGACAGCGCCGGTGATTGCCTGTCACCGTAATGGATGGTCGCCCCCGGTGGATGGTACTGTGCGCTGCAATAGAATGTGTCTGTCCTGTAGCCCTGGAGATAACTGTGTAAATAAAACATATTCCATACTTTGTTCGTTTGAAAGCAATTACAAAAAGAAACTTATAAATAACACAACGAATTGAAAACAATAGTCTGATCAACCTTTAAATAAAGCTGGACAAGCACGCCTTTAAATCAACATTCACTATACGACATAAATAACCAATAATCTAATCAAACAAATAGCTAAACGAACAAATAATTGTTTGGTACGAACCAAGAACCCACAAATCAATTAGGGAGTTTCAAACAATACGCTATTCTAAATGAACAAAACAACCCCTCGTTTGCGGAAGTCTTGAACAAAAACTGTAATTATTAGAACAAGACGAGTTATATACAATGTGTTACAAAATACCTTGGAAATACGGTTGATAGGGTATCATGCATACAACCATGGAAAAATATGAACCCTGAAAATCGACACGTTTTTGAAAAAAAAAACAATAATTTCATGATTAACTGTGCGGCAACCTAGTAAGTGAGACCTAAATAAAATTGTTTTGATTTTGCCTATCAAAGGAATTTACTAATGGAAACATCATCAGTCTATTTGCGTCTAGGGTTGTCACTGCAGTTTTTTATACAAATAAAAAAATGGGTTATTATGAAACATCCTGTATTGTGTATTATACCCCACACCACGAAACGTGCCGCCTCCGCGTCAGACAGTATTGGCACGTACACGAGGCCGTTGTAAGATAGCCTGGGGGCTAATTGTCTAATTTCAAAATATATCGCAATCGCTTTCATTTGACAGATGGATGTGACACGTTGCTGCATTTCTTTGGTAACTTTTTATTTGTGTCTATATATCATTCATTCATTCATTCAAAAAGAAGCATCAATGTGTTACATCCTGAAAGCGATTGTGATAGATTTTGAAATTAGACAAAAGACAGGCAGTTCCTCAGTGGCTGAGGATTCTAGGCATTCTAGGTGTAGTGAGCTTACACTAACGGCCTTCAGAAGAGATAGAATAGAAACTGATTTATTTAGCGGCACAAAATAAATTACATGCTTAAATTAAAATACAGAATGTGACACTAAAAAGGCAACCTCCTCAGCATGTGTCGGGTGTCGCAGACATTCCGACGCTGATCTTCCGTTGTTTACCTAGGTATCTTTTTTTTTTTTTTTTTTTTTTGAGATGAACAAGCTCACGTCTATCTTACCATACTATTTTGCATTGATATCTCAAATTTAAAAGGTCACTTTATGCTTGTGAGCGGAAATAGGTAGGTTAGTTTTTCTCGAATTTGGGTGTTTGTATAATAAAACTTTCGTCCGATATTTTAATACCCGCAGAAAATTCTCAGAATTGTTTCCCAGTTTCCTTTGTGATGCTCAGTTGTCGGTTGTTTCTTGAAGCCTTTCCCTTTTAAACCATAACATACATAGAATACTCTATCGCGGTACAGTTACAGGATACCTCCGCTCCGTTTCGGATATTGGCAGGCAGACAATGCTATTGTAAGACATGACGAGGAGGTGATAGCTGATGAATTTATCGATCATGGTTTTATTGAAAATCTAGGTATTGCGGCTGTACGTGGCTAGACGAATGGAGGCTGCTCTGATATCGATATTTTTTTTTCTATTGCAATAGTGTAATAATAATAATAATTTTATTTATTTCCAGATAACAAAGATCCATTATTGTTAGTAACGACTCAAAAATATGTTAGTTTAGTTAACAATACTTTGTAATAATACAAAATTTGTTTTGTTAGTCTGTAGAAAAAAGTAGTACTTATCACACCGACGGAAGCTTGAGACATCAGCTTTCAAATCCCTTTAGAATAGCTTCCGCCTCAGACAGTAATCAATTCCACTGACCGTGTAAATACTTACTATAATCCAATACATGAGTCTAATATGGATTATTTTTTCAGGTGTGGGCGAGCGGGCAGCCTCGCGGCGACTCCTGGGGAGAAGTTGATGGAGCTGCTCCGACCAAGCACTGGCACTCCACGCCGCCATTCCACGGCTGCATGCGCGCCGCAGCCTCCACGGCCATCGGGCTTCGTCTATTGTCCCTCCGACGCGCTGCCGTACTGCCCACCCTCCAGAATAGTGCCTCCTAGGCCGGTGCTCAAGGTATGTTGATGTAACAATGTTCTATTGATGTACTGACGCTTGCACCTTACCTGCCTTCGTGTATTGCCCCTCCGACGCGCTGCCATACTGCACACCTTCCAGGATAGTGCCTCCCAGGCCGGTGCTCAAGGCATGTTGATGCAACAATGTTCTTTTGATGAAAGTTGGCGCTTGCACACTACACTGCCTTTGTGTATTGCCCCTCCGACGCGCTGCCGTACTGCCCACCTTTCAGGATAGTGCCTCCCAGGCCGGTGCTGAAGGTATGTTGATGCAACAATGTTCTTTTGATGAAAGTTGACGCTTGCACCCTACCTGCCTTCGTGTATTGCCCCTCCGACGCGCTGCCGTACTGCCCACCTTCCAGGATAGTGCCTCCCAGGCCGGTGCTCAAGGTATGTTGATGTAACAATGTTCTTTTGATGAAAGTTGGCGCTTGCACGCTACACTGCCTTTGTGTATTGCCCCTCCGACGCGCTGCGGCACTGCCTTCCCTCCAAGATAGCGTCACCTAGGCCAGTGCTCAAGGTATGTTGATGCAACAATGTTCTATTGATGAAAGTTGACGCTTGCACCCTAAGCTGCCTTCGTGTATTGCCCCTCCGACGCGCTGCCGTACTGCCCACCCTCCAGAATAGTGCCTCCTAGGCCGGTGCTCAAGGTATGTTGATGCAACAATGTTCTTTGATGAACTTCAGCGCCGGCACCCTATGCTGCCTTCGTGTACTGCCCTCCGACCCGCTGCCGTACTGCCCACCCTCCAGGATAGCGCCTCCTAGGCCAGTGCTCATGGTATTTGATACAAGCATGTTTATGTTGGTGAAAGTCAATCCATGGCAGGGTTACTCCGCATCGCAGTAGGTAATCGCAAAATTAAGAGATATCCCGTCAATGTTAACTATTAATTATTTTCTTCCGAGAATCCATAACATTATTTAGCACGAAAAATAAACTAATAATCCCAAATAAATGAAGAATAATTTTAATTGGAATAGCCATGATAGCTTGTATTGTAACTGTACGTAATCAAAAGTAGTTAATATATCAAGTGCAATTTTTCCAGCAAAGCTTGTTAGAAAATATGTAACTTTTTCATTTGTTGCAGCTACAACCACCACCACAGATCCAATTGCCGCCACCACAGCCGCAGCCACCACCAGTTCCACAGCGCACAGTCCCAATCGCTCCCATACCCCTCCCCGTGCCTCCGCCCGCCCCACCACGCCGCTCCTCCCCGCAGCCGCCCCACCGGGTACCCCCGCCGACGCCGCCGCGCCCTCCTGCAACCAGTCCCATCCCACCAACCGATCCCAACGGCAACCGTCGGCCCACCGTACCAACCCTACCCCAACCCAGGCTAGACTGTAACAAAAACCCTCAACCTCCAGTCCCGCGAAGACCTCCCCAAAAAATGCCAGACACGCCATACACGCCACCTCAAAACCAGATGAAACGATCTCCAAGCTCTGGATCGAACATCAGTGTGAGACAAGACTCAAATGTGTCGTCAGATTCGTTCAGCCAGACATCCTCGCCGTCCTACACGACGAAGACTATGGAGGCGCCGCTGCTGCCGCATCAGCACGTCAACAAGAGCTTGAACGCGAAGATCGCGAGAGGACTACTCCTGAAGGAACAGCAGGACAAAGAGTCGGGGAATTCCTCAATCACGAAGAGCATGTCGACGCCGGCCTCGCTGCAGACCATCGTAAGATTCCAGAATGGAAGTAACATGTCTTTGCATCATAGGGTAAGTAATTTGAATCTTATTTTTCGATTATAATCCCACGTTACAATACAGTTCAGTTGCAGCATTTCTAAATATTATATAGCGGATGAATGAGGAAAAGGTCTGGAACGGGTGGTAGGAAAATATAGACAGACGATTTAAAAGTACTTAATAATTAAGTTTATTTGAATAAAGCTTATTTTGACTTTTGACTTTTAATCCATACGCTTTACTTACTGGTTTAATCACAATCTTGCAAAAACAAAAGAACTCTCATAGGTAATTTTCCTTTAATTCTTTCACAAAAAACTAATTAAGGCTTTCTTTTGTTTACCAAATACCTAAGATACTTTAAATTAATAGAATAAACAAACAAAATCTTCAAAAATAAACATCTATAAAGTCGCTCAATATTAAAATGTTATGAGTAACGTTTTATTTTAAACAGTGGTTAATCTTATCTCCATTTTATCCTTCCCAATAGAAATATGGCATTAATGATAACACGTTTTCGATAACTACAGTAAGTAGCATATGGCAATGGCACGTGTCAGTCCTTTGATAAAACATGTCATCGCCATCGAAATCCCATTAACGTGGAAACCGATTAAGAGGAATCAATTTTCACCAAAGCGGCTTGTTTTGTGATAGGTTTATTTTATGGACGAAAAACAATTAAAAGCAATTTATGCTTGATCCAACAAAAACTGCGCCGCAATTCTAGGCGAATTGAATTACGTGGTGAACATTGGAAATAATTTTCTAAGCAATAAAACATTATTATATTGGTACAAGGAAATATAATAGAAATTAGTTTGGTATTACTGAATGTATTTTAGATAATCCCTTGAAACGAGGAGCACTCAATATGAATTGTTATGAGTAAACAAAACATCAACAGGTTTTATCGATATTATTTTGATCAAACAGAATTTTATTAAAACGCCTAGGCTCAAGGCCGCTTTCAGTAATTTTGAATAAATCAGTATTCCTTCCAATCAGTTACTTTGCCCTTCAGAAAATAAATAAAGAAATATAAAACTTGGTTTGTACTTGTAAAGTAATATAAAACACTTTTTACGGATCCTAAAGGGCTTTTGATGTTTTATTTGATATTTGGTGATCACTCAAAAATCAAAATAAACGTATATCCAGGATATCAAGGAACCGTTTCTAAAATGTTTTTATTTCTACAGTACTCGCGCAAATATCAGAAATAAAATATTTATCTAGTGTTATATCATACCTTAAACGCCTTCTGTTACGTTTTTGTTAAAAGCATTTCACGTGTTGGGAATGAAACATTTCATCCGAGAAAATTATTAATCCCTCTAGATTTTATCCTCCATTACACAAGTGCGCTACCGGCCGCACTTTTAATTTATTTAATCTCCAGTTTCTCTGCGGAACGCGTATTTAAGGCGAGGCAGTTCACGAAATTTACTCTTTTACTATGTCTTTAGAATAAGGTTGAATATTGCATAGCTTTAATTGACGCTTCGCCAAAAATTGACGAAATTTGGTACATTTTTATTGATATCTGAAATACTGGATCATTTATTAAAAATGTACTCGATTTGTGTTAAATCGATAAAAAAGCTATCCTTTTTGCATAAAAATCGTATCACTGTCGTTGAAAATTACGAAATCTGACGATTGGAAATTTATTTTTATTAAGCTTTTATGGTGTTATTCAGGATTTTTTTACAGAGTTACCATGCCATTTTTCAATGTTTTGTTCGGTTATTGTGTTTTCAACACACTTGCTCGTAAAGTGAGCCCTAATACATCGCTTTTAGGGCCATAAACCGAGCTATAACAAACGCGTGCAATAATATATAAAACACTAATTTTTAATATATTATTTTTAATATATTATAAAAATTCTTGCGTTGGGCGTGTGAAAAAAAAAACAAAAAAAAACATGCGCGCCCTTTCCCATAATTATCGTATTTTGTTTTTGCCATATTTGTTGCTGTGTGATAAATTACTTTGTTTTTTCCTCGCAAATGTGTTGAAAAACGTCGTATGAAACTCGTGAGCTCTTGCTTATTGCACACTCGGCTGAGTTACGCCCTCGCCTGCGGCTCGGGCTGCAACCCACAGCCTTGTGTGCAATGAGCAACCTAAGCTAACTTGTCTCATTCTTTGTTTCTTTTTTAGTCTACAGTAATTTTTGTGAAGTAGAATTCTACATCAGTTCTTCACATTGCAAGTTCAAAAATCAATCTCTTCATCAGATCGTGAACTGGCCTCGCCTTAAACAATTCCGTTGCATTGCGTTAATAAATTTCACCATATTATGCATGTTCACTTGGCGCAGGCAAACCTCCGGTCCGGGGAAAATTTTATAACTGCTTTGCAGAAACTAATGAAATAAATCTGACAAATAAAACCCACCCGCTATGGGAATCAACTTGCTTTCATGGAATGAGACTTTTTATTTCATCTGGAATCAGGGTTATTCAATTTAAATCGCGCGGCGTATTTTTATCTGGACGATTTTTTAACCATTTTAGATTACTACCTACCTAGTGGATTCGTTTTGTTCGGGTGAACAGGTCTTTTTCATTTCAGCCCTCTGAATACAACTAGCGGTTTTAATTGAATTAAAACGCTTTTGAAGTAATACAAGGTGCGTTTATTACATGATTTTCGAGACGGTTTTTAAAGATTTTGGAACTAAGGTCACAACAAGACAGAGAGGTTAGCCGTCTACAAAATAATGCCTTTTTGGACCCATGTAGACCTAATTATAGACACCGTAATTATAGGAACTCGAATTTTTGCTTTTAGATAATAATTTGAATACCTATTTATAGACACCGTAATTATAGGAACTCGAAATTTGCTTTTAGATAATTATTTGAATAGGTCAGTATTGTCAGTAGTTAATTCTGTAAAAGCTGATAATGCTTTGGGCATGACGCCAGTGTATTCAAATTGCGCTTCGAGAGCGGAGTCCGATATAACCGTCCCTTCGACATTCGGCCAAATGAGATTCGATAAATGATTGTGATTTCTCTAATGGAGATTTTTCCCCGAACAATGATTGTAGGATCTCTGAACCTGACTCAATAATTCAAGTTTCCATTGTACCTTATACACTCTCTGATACAAATTGTTAACGCTTTACCTGAGCTAATTTTAGCACAGGTAAAGGGTAAAGTCAAAGTCAAATCAAAGTCAAATAAGCTTTATTCAAATAAACTTAATTATTAAGTACGTTTATACAATACTAAATAATATACTAGAAAAAATACGACTCGCATCAGATCAATTCTCTGACGGGAATCGAACCCGCGACCTTTTGATATCCGGTCCAATGTTCTGATCACTGAGCTACCGAGTCCCTATCGTAGCTCAGTGAGAGTCTCGGTAGCTCAGTGGTTTGGACAGAGCATTGGACCGGATATCCAAAGGTCGCGGGTTCTATTCCCGTCCTAGAATTGATCTGGTGCGAGTCGTATTTTTTCTAGTATATTATTTAGTATTGTATAAAAATAGCATTGTGAATGCAAAAATCTCAAATACTTTTAAATCGTCTATATTTTCCTACCACCCGTTCCAGACTTTTTTAACTGACAAGAAGATCGGGCGCAAGAAACTTATTAGCTGTAACAGCCATAAGTAACGATATTTACAAACTTGAATACTTATATCGTTACCAGATAATTACATTTCAAGGTAAAAACATTACCCTCTTGCAGTAGGGTAAAAACAATACCTATCTTATTCTTTCGAATTCGTAGAATTCGATATTTTTCCAAATCGAAGCAGCGAAAAATTATGAAAATTGTATGTTATTAACAGATTTTATTAGCTTTTGTCATTTCTTCATAAGTAAGACACAGGATGGTAGTTATACTTTAGCTTCCGTTCCGTATCACAAATAGATAATGTAGGTACTATTAATAATACATGGCTGTATTGATAAATGTTATTGATTGTGTGATTTACTAAAAGTTTGATCGCAGTAACTGTCATAGGAGGTGTACATTCTCTTTTACATACATACATACATACATATACTCACGCCTGTTTCCCATGGGGGTAGGCAGAGACTATGGATCGCCACCTGCTACGATCCTTGCACTTTCGCTTCATTAACATCCATCAATCTTTTCATACATGCCCTGCGGTTTTGTCACTACGTACACCTTTTTTATTAAATTATTTTTACATAGGTAAAATAATAATATGCATAGTATAAATAGTAATAATATAGTAATTGTTATTTGTTGCAATCATTATTTATTTGGAATAAAATATACAATATTTTCAAAAGACCTATTCAACACCACCCTATAGGTACTATGATGAGATGGACGAGTATTATTTTTTTCATCTCCACATAAAAGATTTACACTAAACATTTTTTTAATGACATGGATTTATGTTACTTATATATATGTCTGTATGTATGATACACTTTAATATGTCTAATTTGTAGATATGATTCATTAAGCGGCTTAAAAACAGGTCAAATTGCCGTGATTACAGCGGAAAATCTTACATACGGACCAGATTCTCTTTTTTTACTAAAATAACTGCCCAAAAAAGCAGAGTGTATGTTTTCATGGCTCATGTTTGTTTGTGGGTGTTGTTTTTGGACGGATTGGATGTTTGGGCTATTGTTAAAATCCAGAATCCATACATCATCCCAAGTGACACCGGCATATATTCTTTGGAAAAAATCAATATGGCGACTGTACGACGCCACTTTCAAATGAGAAAAAAAAATCCTGAAAAAAAATCAAGTGAAATATTTTCAGAATTAGTATAAAAAGAATGATAATGATACTTTAAAAACTCACGAGGTTACAAGCTTTGTTACGGGGTACCAGTCCCGTTAGTAGGTGTGCGTTAATTATGGTTTTGTAAATAATTATTTAGTCAAAATATAACATGATATAAAAAATATTGCAATCGATTCTATTACTGATTCTGAACAAACAGTTTTCAGGTTTCGTATATATTACTAATAAAAACAAAAAACTTTTTAGAGGTAGGTTTTTTGAAGTCGGTTTTTTGTTTTTTTTTAAACAATTTTTTATTTTTTTATTTTTAGTGTAGGTACCTTGTAGGTAAGGTATATTATATAATTATGTAGAAAAATCGGCTCAGCCAAACGTAAGATAATCGCGGAGAAACATACTAAAAAACGGGTCAAACTGAGAACCTCCTTTTTAAGTCGGTTAAAAAACTACACTTAAGATATCCCTCTTCCAACAAAAAAATAATTATCTTATTCAGTTCATAAACAAAGAAGTAATACGACCAATCATCGAGGTAATTCACACAAAATCATACTATTTTCGTGCTTTTTTCAAAATTATTTGAAAAGTACTGAACCGATTTCCAAATTTTAAAAAATGGGACCAACTTGGGAGTGTACCTAATGTAATAACGTTTGAATCATTTCAATCGGTCCAGCCGTCTTCGAGTAATCGGTGGACATACACAAAAAAAAAAAAACAAATATACAGACGAACATAGAACCTCCTCCTTTTTTGGAAGTTGGTTAAAAAATAACCTTGTATGTTGTGATGTTGATGTTCAAATCTCATTTGTCGGCTTTTTGCCTAAACTGATTGCACTTTTTCTCTACAGCACATATTATTATAGCAAAACCATACAATTTGGCCTAATAAGGCCTAATCAGTACCTAAGTACTAAATAATAAACAAACAAAGGAAGTAGGCTAATGAGAGTAGATATATGTATCCAACTCCTACGGAAATAAATGTTAGCAGTTGTTACAGTGATATATATAAACAGTTGTTACAGTAGTTACAGTATAAACGGATGCGATGTGAAGATAACTGAAATAAAGCTTATTCCCGTGTGGCCTAACGGACATGTCATTCATCGACCATGTTATGGGTTAATCGTATTTAAGAATCAGCCCCTGATTTTGTAACTTTGTTGCAATCAAATCTGACAGAAATCGCAGTGGCATTGCTGCTTTAGTAAGAACCAATGTGAAAAATATCATACTTAAAGCAGCAATGTAACTGCGGTTTCAATCGAGAATTGTAAGCAATAGAGTTACGTATTCGGGGGGCAGGTCGACTTGAATACCTACCTATCACATTTAAATATGTATAATAACAGTTTAGTTTAGAACTTTGTCACTCTAAAAGCTGTTACTTTTTTGAACAGAAATAAATAACAAATGACAACTACAACAAAGTGACAAAGTTCTAATTTTTAGACGTGACTGTACAATTACTAAGCAGTTACCATTGAGTCCAAGTCCTACTCCGGATGCATTATATTGTAAAGAACCTCCTCCTCTCTTGAAAAGCCGCAAAGTGGGTTTAAAAAAAAAACACGCAAATCTGATTACGTTGGCAGGTTTCTGAATCATTGACTCAACTGTTTTTTTTTATTATAGGTAAAGTACAACAAGCAAGTTGTTCATACGTAGACAGATTTACCGAGTCTATAGTTGTGCTAAAACTTTTACTAATCGTATTATTTTAAACTACTTATTTTCCCATTTAAGGCGAAAGTGGCGCCCTCAGAGGTTTTTATTCAATAAGTTATTAATAGGAAAAGATTTTGATAATGTTTATCGTGGAGATTTTAGGGCCCATGGTCTAGTATTTTTAGAAGGTGTCACCTCGTAGTCATTCGTCGAAGTAGATAGCAAATGTGTCAAAAACGGCCACTTTTACCAGTTTTGCTATCTACTTCTAGCAGAGACTACGAGGGAATGTAACGATACCGTCCAAAAATACTAGACTATGGGCCCTAAAATCTCCACGATAAACATTTTTAAAATTGTGTATAGAATTATAATATTAAATATAATTTACCGCGGCGCCACTTTCGCTCAGGGTACCACCTTAACGGAAAAAAATGTTTTTTGTCATTCGTACTGAACTGAACACAGAATGTCCGAAAGTCCGAAATGCCGGAGCAGATGAGCAAGTTTTATTATCTTCTCGCAAACTGTAAAACGTTTACAACTCGCCAAAATGTTCTTTGTTTTCTTTAAGTTAGTCTTAATTGTGAAATAGTCTGCCAATAAACTGGATCGATGTTCTTGCTCCTTGTCATTGTAGTGTACTTGGCATTTAGTTCCAAAATGTTTTACGAGCTGAAGTAGCATTTATTCAGTCCTTAGTTTCGTAAGAGGTTTTTTAAAGGCTTTAATTAGCTGTAGAATTTACAATCGTTATTTACTTTAGATGACTGGTTTCTTCCAGTCTAGTCTTTCCCTCGTATAAACGAGTAAGTAATGACTTTGATGAAGCAATTTTCAAACCCTTCTACTTAATATTATATTCACATGCAATTTATAGCGAGTATACCCTAATTAATTTTAAATGAATTCTTATTGCAGTTTTGGTTCATACTATAAATTACGTGTGAATATAATATTAGAAGCATTTGAAAATTGCGTTTTCGTTCTCTGAAATTGAAGACAGATTTATTGAGTAGCTAACTTGATTTGACTAATCATAGCCAACTATAGAATAGAATAGAATAGAATATTTCTTTATTTGCTTAAAAAGTGGTAATTATAGAAGATGTTACAATGTATATGAAGCCGCACACTTTTCTCCAGATACTGGCATGCAAATATAATTAATCACATATTATTATTATTTACTTAAGAAGCAATATAAACATTACAAATCAGTGTGTGTCATTACCGTCGTCTGTTAAAAAAGTCATTAAATTCATCGATTGAATAAAAACAGTTCTCAACCAACCAACTCTTCAGTTTGTTTTTGAAAGCATTTAAAGGTAAAATCTTGAGATCATCAGGCAACCTATTGTATATGCTTATAGACATACAATACGCGTTTTTGCTGTAAAGAGCTGTTGTTTTTATAGGAAGAACTAATTTATTAGGGTATCTAGTATTGAAATTACAGTGTTCCTTTTTCCTTGTAAATAAGTGGGGATTAGTTTTAGCAAATACACTTAGTTCGTAAATGTACATGCATGGTACAGTTAATAACTTATGCTGTTGAAGAATGGCCTACAGGATGTCCGGGTATCAATGTTGCAAATAGCTCGAATGCATTGTTTTTGTGCAATGAATGCTTGGTTTGAGTGACATGAGTTGCCCCAAAGGAGAATATGATATCTTAACAAACTACCTACGTATCCGTGATATGCCTGAATGGCTATGAGTCTGCTGACTATAGCCATATTAGAGGAGCGGCCAAACAGGGTTCGAGGTTAGTTTTCGCATCTCGGAAATATGAAAATGTGGTAGTGATACATTGACTATTGAGTGACGTCATAACCAGCGATCTGCCGAAATCTTGAATTTAGCGTAGCGTCAGTTTTCACGCAATATCCCTTGCTATGTGTTCAACTCAGTTACATCGGTAGTTACAACTCTTTAGTATGTTGGCGCAGGTTGCTCGTTCGGTTAGATGAGTCGACAGTTTAAGCTGCGTATTTGATAGTAAAATCATCGTATAAGTATTGTAGTTATAGATAATAACAGCATCGAAAAGAATTGAAACTTTATCCTATTATACAGATAATTAATATATTTACTTTGAGAGTTTCTATTTGGATTAGCTGCTTTTTCATGTAATCCGGCAACAACTTGCGATTTAGCCCAAAAATAATATTATGTTTACAGATAAATAACATAGAACATCCGTATCGTATAAATATGGGTGTATATAACACCACAAACAAAATGCCAATAACATATTTTTTTTAAAGAAATATTTCAAGGACTTGCCAAGACTTTCAAGGTGATATAGATTCTCCCGAATTGTTAGGTAAATTTTATATAAATACACCGAAAAAATTAACGCGGCACACTAAGTTACTTTATGTACCCCCCTTAAAAACTAACTATTTAATGAACACATTTGTTAACAGGGCGCCTAGGTCTTTCAATTCCGCTAATGATAACATAGACTTTGACATATTTAACACAAGCATACCCGGAATCAAAAAGTTGTATAACAATGGATTTTTTAATAATCTTTTGTAGCTGATAGTTTTTTGTAACACTTACATTACACTATATCGACTTGCGTTTAAATTTAGTTATTGTTTTTCCTAATAGGTATATGTAAAAACTTGTAATTGGCTTTACTCTAATTACAATGATATACTAAAATCTGTAGTAGCTGTAAGTTTTCCTCGAAAATAAAAATAAAATAAAATAAACCATTCTATAAAGAACAAGAAAAGCTTTTAATAATTTTCGTTAGGTACTGTGGGCCCGTACGCGTCCCCGAGATATACAAACATACTCTGTACATGTGCTCAGTACTCAAACAAAGAGATAGTAATCAAGGCACACGACGTAGAGGCGGCGACAGCCTGTGCACACATTGCTTGCATCTTGCATAAGACTGAAATGACTAGTCTTGAGACTGTGGTCACGCTGAATAAACGCTTGAGGTTGAGGCTAAACACCGAACGACTTTTTGGGGTTAATTAAAGGTGCGGTCCTTACTTAAGTACAAGCAATTATCAGAGTATATTTCGTGTGTGCAAATTATATCACCTTTTTAATATGACTAGCTTTCGCCGGCGATTTCGTCCGCGTGGACATGAAATGGTCGGGACAAAGTTAGCATTAGCAGAGAACAATATTTCAAACGAAATTAATTTCGGTTTTATTCGTCAAATTATCATTTGGAAAAATTTGTGCACGCACACATAGACATTTTGTACAAGCAGTCTCAAAGCATCCTCAGTGGTGTTCCTGGCTCAACAAAACAAATGACGGTAGTGTTTTCGATTACAGTCTGAACAATGGCATACAATGGTTTGCCTTAGAACACACAATTATTTTGTGCCACAAGTTGCACAATTCGATTGGCACTAGTCTGCTCCACGAGGCGACAGCAGCTTACAGAGGTATCGCGAGCCCTCGGAAATGTCAACTTTTATCGTTTACATTGCCCGACTGAATAGTACCCGTCCACATGCAATCGAGTGCTACTTTAACTGAGTTGTTTATCTTAGTGTTTGTCTGAAAAAAAAAAATTGCTGAAACATTTTTATAAGCAGGCATAAGCTCCCATAACAATACTTAGAGACTAACTAACTTTAGAGATAAGTTTCAGAATTTTTGGTTGCGTAAAATACTAAAAAAATAAAATAACTTTGCAAAAGTATAGAAGTAAAAGCTGAATGGAGATGATTCCTTAGCTACTACCTGCCACAACTACAACAAGTATTTAAAAACGTTAACATTTTGTGTCAAAACTTTTTAAATAAGTACCTACATGTTTATGTTGTGGCCGGTAGGATCGTCTGCATTCTGCTGTTATAATTTCTTTTTAACATACGTTTGTTGAGTATGTGGTTTGTTGCGTTGTGCGTTCGTTGTCCGTTGGCGTATTCCGAAGAACTTTTCTCTGACCCTTAGAGGGAATATTTTTTAAAAATCTACATAGGTTGAAGTAGCGCCATCGGTCGACATAAAATTATAAAAATTATCAGCTGTCAGAAAATCGCTCATTGTTTTAGAAGCAAATTAAATCAGTTCACCTCCATTAGCTATTAGGTAAATCGCAAACTATGAGATTTAGCTATTGGGTGTTAACACGGTTAACTCTGAATGGAGTTCTGTTAAGCTTCGTTACCTGATCAGTCAGATAAACCAATCAGCGCTCACACCGATGACTGATTCAGTCAGCTCTCACGCCTTGCCCATGCAGATGCTATAACCCAAGTTACAGAAAATAGCGATATAGAAATTGAATTCTTAAACGAGAGTACTTTCTGCCCTTTTGAAAATCCAAGTCGCTATGTACTGTCATAAATTGTAAAAAAAGACAAGTCAACTGAAAAGATGAAAACAAGATCAATGAGTGATTAAAGGCAAACAAAACTTATCATTAAATTCTGTTTTCAGTATTTGTTGTTATTAGCTGGGTGCGAAGGTATAATAATCGATCTCAGCGCTCATGGTGGCAAAAAGTAGAAATAATGTAGGCTCTGTAATCGGTTTGAAAACGATATTTAATTTATTACTAGCGATACAAGAACAATTATATATGTTTATTATCACTTAATAAAATTATTAAAGTAGCTTTATCCTTTTGTTTTACAAAATCTACAACTAAAAAAGAAGTAAACAAACCCTGATTATAACCAAAATAAAACACTCTTTTTGAATAGATTTTACTTGCCATATTTTTTTTTTTATTATTTTTTTTTTATTTATTTAATTAACAAAATACAAATTAAATATTTGAAAAACACACCATAAACCACAGAGATTTGTCTGGCGTGCTACAAAGTTGAGTTCGCTACAGCTATTTCATATGATTAATACTCGTACTATATAGATTCGTAACGTAATACAATATTCTAAATTCTAAATGACCAAAAATGATTTCACAACACTTTGTCCACCGAAATCACAGTAATTTTGAAATTTACATTAATAACACAATATGTATAGTATTTTTTAACATTTTGTCACAATGCCGCCATTTCATATCAAAACGTCAAAACGGTCAGGTCAGAGCCAACAAAGTTGCGAACGCTAGGTGGCGCTAAAAGCGTGCACAGAGCCAATAGCGGCGACAGAAATACATCCATATTTTCTCTTTATAAATGTTAATTTTGTTTTGCAGATGTTAAGAGATATGCAGAGAGCAGGCGCGGACAACTCCCCACACAAGTTCCGCGTCCTACAACTAGCACTCAACGCGGTGGCGCTTCTAGCCGTCACGGGAGCACTGTTCGCGTACTTCCGAGCCAACCCTGCAGTACAGGTAAGCTATAATGTATAGGGTCCTTCTTAAATAGTGCACGAAATTTTAAGGGGTTAATGTACTCATGCATACAAACAACTTTTACTATGGGACCAACATTGAAATCGAGAAAAAAAATCAGCTGTTCCATACATTTTGATCTATTCAATTTTAAATATGGAACAGCAGATTTTTTTGATTTCAATGTTGGTCCTATAGTAAAAGTTGTTTGTATGCATGAGTACATTGACCCCTTAAAATTTTGTGCACTATTTGAGAAGGACCTTATTATATTAATAACATTAAAATACTTTCCATAGAGAATTGTCTATCGAGTAATTTTACGTGCGTTTTTTTTCTCGATAGCTGTTCGTGCTAAGGGTACAGCTGTCTGCTCGTCTATTGAAATCGGAGAGTTTAATTTTTAAGATTTGTTTTTGAAAAAAATCTAAGCTAAGGATCACCTTTAAATAATACATTTCTTGCATATAATAATATAACTATCCACATAGGTATACCCTCACGACAGAGCGCTATGTGCTATAAAGACTGCCTCAACGCGGCCGAACTAACCACTCTCACTTTTGGGAACCTCCACAGCTCACATGTCGTTCGATCATCTACCCAGTGGGCTTTTTTGTAGCCCAATTTAATCTCAAGATGCGTTTTGTCCGAATTTTGAATTAGCCCTTCGAAAAAAGTTATTCTAATTTTTGTCCGGCAAGTCGGAAACATTTTTTTTTTAATTTCTCAAAAACTGCCCGACCGATTTACAAAATTTAAGTCGGGTGGGGATGGAGGACCAAATTTTTTAATTATTAAAGCCCATCAATCCGCATTGGACCCGCGCAGTGGGTGAGGGCCTATCCTCTTCGTCAACCCATAAGTAAGGCTTGTATCCCAGCCCCAGCAGTGACAATAAAAATAGCTGATGCGAAAACTTTCAATATCGTAATGTATTTCATAAATGGCACACTATTCTATTTGATTTTAAAGAGTTCTCATGTGTATCTTCGAAGCCCGAGGTACAATGCCAATAAATTAAAATGAAACCACCTTTCTAACAAAATAAGAATAATCTAAATCGCTTCATAAACAAAAAGTTAGTCTGAAGATCCGTAAAAATCGTGCAATGGTTACCTGTGTGGTGTGGTTTTTTGAAGTCGGTAAAAAATTACAAAATTCAATCAACAAATGCGTCTCTGATCGGAGTCGTAATCCCATCTCTGCTCGGATCTGCTTACTTTCGAGTCTGTCAGAAACAATGAAAATTTAAGCCTGAATTATAATACGAGTCTCAGGTAGGTACTAAAACTCTCCAAAATTAACTTTTTCGTACAATGGCCGACATTCTTCGGACCCAGATTACTTTCCCGGGCGCATATATTTTGTCAGATATGCCAGTAATTAAAATAAGAATGCCCTTTTTTCTGAAATATTTGGGTAACATTTAAAATAAGCGTTTTTCTTTTTCTTTTGTTGCTAGGCGGGACGAGGAACTTAAATTTTATTTAATTTTTCAAGATAAAGGTTGTCGAATTTTTAGATTTAAGCATTCACAGTGCTATTTCTATATATTAAGTTACTTAATATAACTGAAAAAATATTAGAAAAAATCGAGTCACCCGTAGCAGCTAGACGGGAGCTGAGCTGAGCTCCGTCGGCTCCGTCTGAGCTGCTACGGGTGACTCGATTTTTTCTAATATTTCTTCAGTTATATTAAGTATCTTAATATATAAAGGTTGTCGTTGAATCTGCATGCATATTATAATCTATGGTAGGTAAACTAGTACTTACTTACTTATAATTGTGGCCACTACTGAATATTTATATATTACTCGTACTTCATGCTTTTTTACATAGGTAATTAAATGCCGTAACTTCATAACCGGATAATGTTGTAGGTAATTTCAGTCGAATCAAAACCTTAAGTTTCACTAGGCAAATTACCAACTAACAACACCATCGTTGTCAAAAATAGTCTCCCAAGTGGAGAACCTCACCACGGAAGTGGTGACATCATCATTAGCTTTGAAATAAAACACTTTTAACGGATACTAGCGCGGTTTTATTGAAAGTACTTTGGTAATTAGTTGGTATTTGGTTTGATTTTTGATTTTCCCGACGTTTCGGCACCTTTGCAGCTGCCGTGGTCACGGGGGACTGAAGCTACTTGTGACCACGGCAGCTGCAAAGGTGCCGAAACGTCGGGAAAATCAAAAATCAAACCAAATACCAACTAATTACCAAAGTACTTTCAATAAAACCGCGCTAGTATCCGTTAAAAGTGTTTTATTTCATGTCTAGTGAGCGCGTAAGCTTGAGAAGTGAATATCATTAGCTTTGCTCATTTTTAGAAAGATATATCTGAAAATGGTAAATTTATGCTCTATGCCATTGGGCATAATTTTATTTTCAAAATAAAGTGTGTATTTTGTACGTACAGTAGGTATAGTACGTCCCTTAACATACTTATGAGCGTGAAACCGTACCCCAGGTTGATGTCCTTTTTTGTGCTCTCAACCTTAGGGGTTCAGAGCAACCCTCCCCAGCGGGGGGAAGGAGATGGAAATCCTCATTGGTACCACATGGCTGGCTATGTGGTTATGTCAGACTCGTACTGACTAAAACCGCCTTGGAATCTGGTTACGTGCCCGGACAGGCAACGAACCTTCGACCGAAGCGACCCCCCCTATCCTCACCTTTATAACTCACAGCATTTGTTTGTCGTACAGTACGTCTCCCAATCCCAAGTGGTGAACCGCTCCACGGTGGTGACATGGCCAGCCCCCACGGAGCCTCGGGTGTCCGCAACCCCGCCCTGGGGGTATGCCTGCTTGTCACCCTCTATTATATTACTGACATAATTTATTTATTTATTTCATGGAAGATTAAGACAAATAACACCTTTAAATAGAGTTTATAACTAAATACTATGCTATTAACAAATCTTCACAATTAGGTGTACAATAGTGTTTTTATCATGAGGGCGTAGTGGTGTAATAAGCATTTGTTTGTCGTACAGTACGTCTCCCAAGTGGTGAACCGCACCACGGTGGTGACAGAGCCAGACCCCGCGGAGCCCCTGGGTGCCCGCAACCCCGCCCCGGGGGTGTGCCTGCCCGTCATAGTCAGCTTCTGCCATGAGCAGCACCGGATGTCCTACAATTTCACCGTCTTCCCAAACTATATCGGACACTTCGGACAGAGGGATGCGCAACAAGTAAGTTACCGACAAACATTTAAATCAGCTTTTTAGTTCTTTTTCTCTTTATGTCGAGTTTTACGGAATAAGTCTGCACAGCGAAAACGATGCAGTTTTCTCCTACACTCTTTTATAAAACCTACCACAGAATATATAATAGTATATGCTACTACGGTACTTTATTTTATAAAATTAGATTATTCGCATTTTCATTTTTAACCGATTTGAAAGAAGAATGAGCTTATCAATTCGATTGATTGCTTTTTATGTTTGTTACCTCAGTACTCCGTCATTTACGGACCGATTTAGAAAATTATTTTTTTATTCAAAGAATATACTTCCAGATTAATTGGTCCCATTTATTGAAATTTTGAAATTGATTAAGTAGTTTTCAAGATATCTTGAAAACACTGTCATTTTGGTAACCTTTACATGATTTCTATGGATGTTTGAGCATAACTTCTTAGCTATTATAAACCGATTTAGATTATTATTTTTTGTTTTAAATAGACTTCAAGGATGATATAGTTTTGATTTCATTAGATCTTGGACTTTTCACATCTAACGAGGGTTAAAGAAGTATCAGCAAGATATTTTAGCAAGGACTATTTTATTCTGACTTAAAAGTCGTTGGTTTATAAGGAAGCTGTCCGGCATAGGTATAATTAATATTGTTTTTTTTTTTCAATAATTGAATAATTTTCCTTTACTTTCATAGTCGTTGTACTACTTTTTTTTATTTATTTATACATTTAACATATTACAAAATATAGAACAGAATAAGGTACTTAAATAACACCAAAAAAACACACTGCTCGTATAATGGTTTGATTTAACGTCTAAAAATTAATAGTTCTAAAAACTACAGGGATGACGCAGACTGAAATATTGTAGAAAAAACGTTGAAACTTTTTTCATTTAAGCCTTCATACAGTAAAATAACGAAAAATGAAAAATCGCTCTTCTTAACATAAATATTCATTTTATTGAATAGGCCTTGTGTATCTTGAAGCAGGCTGTGCCGAAAGTCACGTAAAGCCATCAATCTCGGCGTCACGGCGGCAGATAGCGTTTATTAAAATTCATAAAGCCCCATTGTATGTAGGTACACCTGCCTCGCACAAATTATGTTACTGTACATTAAAAACTTAGCTGATACGTACATTAAACTAAGCAGTATAATATGGATACAACAAAAATATTATTGCTTTTTTTTATAAAAACAAGCAAAATATAGGTAATTTTTAAAACCCAGATTTGTGCTCATTACCCCAACTTATCTATTTATTTTGTGTACCGCTCCCCCCACACCACGGAGGAGGAAGCGATGCCCCACCAATAATCTATTAATATTTCATAGTTTATGAACCATTAGAACATTTATCGATACTGTTGATAGTAAAGAAAAATAATAAACTTAATCTTTAAGGCATAAAATTTACAATATCCTGTTCTTGGAGTACTATTCACTTCAAAGTACCTATTGGTCAAGAGTCCTCGTTAATTACCTACCTGAAGACGGTGATCGTTAAAATACCATTAAAGGCGGCGCTTACCACTTCAATGGGTTTCAGTTCTGAAAAATGTGTTCACATTAATTTGTTAATGGTTTTTAATTATTAGCTACAAATAAAAGTAGGTAGGTAAGTACCTAATAGCCTGGAAATTCATTTAGTTTTATGAGTACAGTACTTATTTAACTAGCTTAAGATTAATATAATTTTGGTCATTTAAAACACGGATCTTTTTAGTAATAAAGTGATTGTGATGTGACAAAAAGAAACAATCCAAGTAATCACACTTTTCACAGGTAAATTAGATATGCCACACATTTCTCTAAAACCAAATTTCGCTACATTTATTCGATTATCGACGAAGAAAACAGTATGGAACATAGTTTATTAATTTCCTTTGCCATAATATAGTCATATTTTATGTATTCGTTTTTCGGATCACCTGTTTATTGACATTGTTGTTCTGTGACATTCTATAGATAAAACAGTCCTGTAAATGCGGCTCTGCTGTGTACGGCAAAAGGCGAGTGTGTTTCACTCAAACAAAAGCCGGCTTCCAATTAGCTGAACCATGTTACACTATCTGCTGCGCTTGTTCATTATGTTGCAACCCTACTAAAGGAATACAATAATATTATTGTTGTGACATAGTTCTATAAAGTTCAACCTATTTCTGAGGCTAACCGTACGGGCTCCTTCCATAAATTAGGAAAATTACGCATTACTAAGTCTTCCCCTCGATGTTTCCGCGTAGTACGGCTTCCAATATTTCCGTCTATCGCAATAATAAGTAGGCACGTTTTTCCGTTTTTGTAATACGCGGATAAACTGAAAAAAAACACAGATCTCGTGCCTTTCACGACCTTCTGGTAGATTGAACATGAATTTATTGAATTTAAAAAAAAAAATATTCCTTTGTTCGAATTTGTAAGTACTTACAATACTTTGAAATCACAGCACAGCCATGAACAATTTTGGATCTACTTTTCTGTGATTCGTGAGTATGAAATTCATATAAAAATATTCAAAAAAAATTAAAAGGAGGAGGTTATCTATTCGTCGCGTTAATTTTTTTTATATGTATGTATGTACACCGATTACTCGAAGACGGCTGAACCGATTGAAATGATTCAAACGTTTATTCCCAAGTTGGTTCCATTTTTTGAAATTTTGAAATCGATTCTGTAGTTTTCAAGAAATCTTGAAAATACTGTCGTTTTCTTTACCAGTTTATATGAATTCAAACAGATGTTCAACCTTCACTTTTTTATTTATGAACCGATTTTCATGATTCTTTTTTGTTTGAAAGAAGACACCTTAAGAATGATACCGTATCAATTTCATTGGTATTGGACTTTGGATTTTGAAGATACACAAAGGAACTCCTCGAAATCAAATAGGAACTGTATAGTGATTGACCTTCCAATATTTAAATATTGGAAGGTTTATGACAATCAAAAACAAGTTAGTACCTATCTATTGTCATGGACGTTCTGGACTAGTGTTGAACTGCGAAGGCCCAATGGAACTCCTGTGGAAATTGAGTTACTAGGGGTCTGGGGTATACCATTGAAAAATGTGAAATATTAAAACGTTTTATTTTATAAAATCATCGAATAAAAAAGCTTTTTAGCAAGAAATAATGTTCAAATCGATTAATTAAAACACGTCTATTGCAACTACTTACTACTGAAACAAACTATATTTTACTGTGGTTATTGTTAGTAAATAACTACGGAATAGAACCCTAGCTTCAATCTGTACATGCGAATTTTCGATACATTATGTACATACCGACTTAGCGAGCAATACATTTAATTAAGATGAGGGCCACTCGTGGGCTATATAGGAGCTTTAAAAATAAAAAAAGGGTCGAATTGAGTACCTCCCTCCTTTTGAAGTCGGTAAAAAAGGAATAAATCCAAAAACAAGGCTATCGGGGAAACCACGGGGAAACCTTTTGAAAAAACTATTGCGTCGCGCAAGTTTCCGAAGCAGCGTATTATAATAATGACGTCATAATATGGCGGAACGTGACGCCTCGTGCGATAGGCAGATTAGCGGGGCGTCGCCTCAGGACGCGCTAATTGGATCCGAAGCTCCTGATCTTTGGGTCGCGGGCGATCATCGAGCAGTTGATAATACTGATGGGTTGATATTCAAATCTTTAAGTGGATCTGAAATGAAATAAGCTTAGTAAATAATAAGCCTTAGAATAGAATAGAAATCTCCATCTCTACTCATTTCGCAAAATATGTACCTATACCATATAATTAACAAAAACCCTGTCAGATACTGAAACAGGTGATAGTCTTGCTGAAACTGAACAATACTCTCCATGGAACATAGGTCGAAAAACGAAAAAAAATATTATACCTTAGAGCAAGGCGGGCTGGCTTCTGAAGGCGCGTTGCTCTAAGTCCCATACAAAATGTATTGGTCAGTTGACCGACTTACTATGGGAAGGCGAAAATATAGTAGATTGTTATACAAGACGCTAAAAGTACCCATTGCATACGAGGTATTTTTATTCCCGAGCTTTAGCGAGGGAATAAATAGAAACCGAGTTACAATGGGTTTTAGCGTCGTGTGTTACACTATACTTTTCACTACGATTGCGAGAAAATAAAATACAATATTAAATAGTTTATACCTACTTACTTACTTCCGTAAACGAATCCACTCGTTTTTTTTCCTCCACTTCATAAACTTTTTGTACAATATTTAAATAAATGATTTGTGCTTGACGGCAGAAGATTAAAATTATTTCTTTCCAATTACAGTCACACAATTCAATCAGTTTGTAATTATAAAAAAATTCTAAAGATTTCGCGCCATGGTACCTTTTTAATTTCTGCTGTAGCAGCTAAGCAACACAAACACGCATTCTACGATTCACTCTGTACACAGAGTATAAATAAGTCTATGATTTTACCGAAGAGATGCTATTAGTTCCATTTTCAAAAATAAGAATAAGAAACTGGGGGCCTATTACGAAACTTGGTCACGATAGTCGTCCGCAGTTCGTCGGTTATAGTTATTACAAATATTTTCAATGTAGCTATCGTAGTCCATAGTCTATTGAACGAATAATGACGGATCCACTAGAGAGAAACTGTCAAATTTACGCAATCACTTTGCAATATCGCATACGCAAGTGCTTTGTAATAGGAATCAATCAGAACGAAGCACGGACGCAGCCGCGTGTATCGCATTAAACTTTTCGTAATAGACCCCCAGTATTAAGTCGAGCGAGTTTTTATTCGTGATTATGAATAAAAACTTTTTCGTTTTAGTACGCTCATTGGTAATAGACAAACATTAAAAAAGAAAAAACTTTATCCCCTAGGGCTTATTATGCTATTTTATCTCGACTCTTGTACGTTACAATGACGCACTTTTTGAGCAAGAGGAGTGAAAAATAGTTTTTCATCCCATGTTCCTTGAAGTATGTTGTTCAGTTTTAGCAACACTAAGTGTTTCAGTATCTAACAGGGTTTTTGTTACATAATTATTGTATAAGGTGGAACCAAATTATGTAACAATATTGAAACTGGTGATACATTGCTTAAACTGAACAACATTCTCCAAGGAACATAGGTCGAAAAACGATAAAAACAGTTATCCTCCCATACAAAATAGTCAGCTGTAAGATTGAAAGGCGAAAAAAAAAAAAATTGTCGTTAACTGTTTTGCTTTGTAGAATGCAAACCGTAATTTGGTCAACCAATCTTTTTCTCTTTCAGTTGTCCAATAGGTATTCGCGCAATTAATTCACTGATAAACTTTAGTTGATGCGAAGCGTGTACAGTACAGAAATAATACTCTGAAACTAGAGATAAGTACGAGTATTATTACAAAACTGAAAATGAAATAGAAGCCTTTAATTTGCAAAGGAACGTGCAAGCCCTTTTAAGAGGATTAAGTACATTTTCCTCTTCAATTAGCTATCTATATCAGTAATTTTATAGGATGTTATTAAAATTCGGCATCGGAGCTAGGGTCTTGAGCGCACCTGGCAAGATTTAAATTTTGCGCCCCAAGACTTATTTCTAGGATCATGAGCACCGCTGGAAAGATTTAAATTTTGCGCCCCAAGACTTATTTCTAGGATCATGAGCGCCGCTGGAAAGATTTAAATTTTGCGCCCCAAGACTTATTTCTAGGATCATGAGCGCTGCTGGAAAGATTATAATTTTGCGCCCCAAGACATGTTTCTAGGATCATGAGCGCCCCTGGAAAGATTTGAATTTTGCGCCCCAAGACTTATTTCTAGGATCATGAGCGCCCCTGGAAAGATTTGAATTTTGCGCCCCAAGACTTATTTCTAGGATCATGAGCGCCCCTGGAAAGATTTGAATTTTGCGCCCCAAGACTTATTTCTAGGATCATGAGCGCCCCTGGCAAGATTTGAATTTTGCGCCCAAGACTTATAGACTTATTTTCTAGCTATGGGTCACCAAAGTGTGCCCCCTAGGGATTGCGCCCCTGGCAGCCGCCCCCCTGGCCAGCCACTAGCTACGACGGTAACTGCGGGGCGTGTCTCTTTTAACATTTTCGCGTTCGTTTTAGCGCGCCTATTCCTCGTCTTTTAAACGATATTTTATGAAGAAAATATAAGTCGATTGTTTTGATTCAATATTAATTCCCAAACAACGCTAAACCTAATTGGATAAAACAGGATAAAGGGGATTCAATAAGGAATATAATTAAGGCGCTATTTCCAAAAACAGCCTTTGTCCAAAACATTGACTTTTCAGGATACAGTAAAAACAGTTTTAAACTTTGGCTCTTTTTGTAAAATACGAGCAATCTATTTGTAAAAACCCAAATTTTTTACACCAAGATCATGTTGTGTTGTGGGCTGTGGGCTGTTTTTGTCAAAACCAATAATACAGCTTGAAAGACAGCAATCACAAGTGTTGCTAACAGTCAAAAAGTAAAATGTGCCAAAATGGACAAAGGCCATTCTTGTAAATAACGCCTCAATTACGCAGAATCGTGGGTTCCATGGTGGTCTCAGCTCTGTCCGCATAATTCGCCGTAGTTGAATTGAAGCCTCTTCTAAGCTGTCGAATAAGATGGAGGAAACTGATCTATAGACAAATTTCGCGATACTGACGAATGAGGTAAACTGACGAGAGATAACCCGACCCGGCCATTACCTACTGAGGATACTTAATTCAGAAAGATGCAAATACTAGGAGAGATTAATCCTGGAGCTAGATGTAGTGCGGTAAAAAAAATACAAGTCTGGATTTTTTTAACCAATTACCGTACCTATCTAATGTTATAAAGTTCGTTTCTGTTATTTTGTTCATCGAAGTACGAGTATGTTTGAGTTTCACTTTTAGTGCCTTTAATAGGGATGATGACTAATGAATAAAATAACGAAATACTAATAAAAATCGTAAACATATTAAACTTTTAGAGTAGCTTGTATACCTACCTCTTGGTTTTATATATTGCATATTATTTATTTTAAGACCCTTCAAAGTTGGGTGGATAAGTCCATTTAAAAAGTATAAAATTTATTAAAATAAATGATAGATACCTTTAATTAGTCCGTAAAATGTATAGCAAATTTTTCTAAGAAACTATTTTGATAAACACAATATTTAATATAGCTGCCGAACAAATTTCCTACGCGTTGCATACAAACTTCTCAGGCGTGACGTCATAACTAGGAAGCCATTAGTATGGAGCGTTTTTGGGCGAGTCCATTTGTGTGCATTTCACACTGTGATATCTCGGGCAGTTTTCATGCTAGCGAATTAATTCTTTTACCAATGTTTTTTTTTTTGAGAGGTAATTTATGTAACATAAAATAAAAAAAGTTTTCATCATCCCTATTGTACTTTAATTCCTTCCATTGAATGAATCTGTATTTTTTTAACTGCAATATTATTGAACTTTTCAGTATAGGTACCTACGTCATTAATCGAAATATCGACGAATGCCGTATCGGTTGATGTGAACATCAACCGATACGGCATTCGTCCTATAAATGATTTGCAAATGAAAATTCGCCTTTCAGAATTAATAACCCGTTTCGGAGGCAGTGTTTTAACCGGCACTATTGTGCGACGACAGTGATTGACGACACGGTCGTTACGACGCGACGCCGCACTCATTGTACGTACAGTATTACGGACTTGTGGACACAGATGCCTAATACTGGTGTTCGGGAAACGATTGCCTCAAAACCGACTGTTGCGCTATATAGAAATTTCAATTACACAGTCGAAATTGGTAATCAATGTTTGGAAGCCAGTATGGAATGTTGGTATTATTTAGTGTTACATTTACGCTACTTATGCAAACCAATGTTCGGATACTAAGCTTTTCTTTTAAAAATCAAAGACTATATTAAATATTCTATGTTTGTTTGTTAAAAATGCTACTAAATATAGATAAATATCAGCATTCATGTTTTCCCGCGCAACAGCCAGCACTTTCATAACAATATTTTTCACTCCTCTTGCTCAAAAAGTGCGTCATTGTAACGTACAAGAGTCGAGATAAAATAGCATAATAAGCCCTAGGGGATAAAGTTTTTTTTTTTTAATGTTTGTCTATTACCAATGAGCGTACTAAAACGAAAAAGTATTTATTCATAATCACGAACAAAAACTCGCTCGACTTAATACTGGGGGTCTATTACGAAAAGTTTAATGCGATACACGTGGCTGCGTCCGTGCTTCGTTCTGATTGATTCCTATTACAAAGCACTTGCGTATGCGATATTGCAAAGTAATTGCGTAAATTTGACAGTTTCTCTCTAGTGGATTTGTCATTATTCGTTCAATAGACTATGGACTACGATAGCTACATTGAAAATATTTGTAATAACTATAACCGACGAACTGCGGACGACTATCGTGACCAAGTTTCGTGAAATCATAGACTTATTTATACTCTGTGTACAGAGTGAATCGTAGAATGCGTGATTGTGTTGTTTAGCTGCTACAGCAGAAATTAAAAAAAGGTACCGTGGCGCGAAATCTTTAGATTTTTTTTATAATTACAAACTGATTAAATTGTGTGACTGTTATAGGAAAGAAATAATTTTAATCTTCTGCCGTCAAGCACAAATCATTTATTTAAATATTGTACAAACAGTTTATGAAGTGGAGGATAGAAAAACGAGTGGATTCGTTTACGTAAGTAAGTAGGTATAAACTATTTAATATTGTATTTTATTTTCTCGCAATCGTAGTGAAAAATATAGTGTAACACACGACGCTAAAACCCATTGTAACTCGGTTTCTATTTATTCCCTCGCTAAAGCTCGGGAATAAAAATACCTCGTATGCAATGGGTAATTTTAGCGTCTTGTATAACAATCTACTATTATTTTATTTTATTTATTTTAGGAAGCTTTATAGGCATATAAAAACATTATTAATTACTCGAAGCCAATTACAAACCTCCACATATACATATCATGTAAAATGCATTATGCACAAAAAAGTACAAATTTCCACTAAAAATAAAAATTTAACCAAAAAGACAACCAGTGACGATAACCAGTGATATATAATAAAACTGAGCAGTATGACAAAGGGTTAACAAGATGGCTATTGAACTAGCGCACATGCCATATTTGTTTGGTGAGAAAATAAATTGGCATCAGCGCACGGGATATTGGCGAGATGATACGAGGTTTTTTAGTTCGCAATTTCATACCATAAATCAAAATTGGATGCTCGACATAAATTGGGCGCATCGTTGTGTATTCTAGAATATTGTTTAAAATATTGAGTGTTTGCATTGCATGAATACAGAAATACATGTTTCTATTAAAATTTACATTGTTTCAGGATCTAGATATTTATGATGCGGTCGTGGACGTGCGCTGCTATGAGCTGACCGCGCTGTTTCTCTGTTCACTGTTCGTGCCCAAGTGCGGACCCCTGGGGCACATGGTGCGGCCCTGTAAGAGTCTCTGTCATGGTTAGTATCTTGTAAGCAACTGTAATGGCATCATCAATGGTTGGGTGGGTGCAACCAAGTCCAAAATGTATGTCAGCGGAAAATTTTAAGAACCGTTTGATTACGCAATATAGCTTTCGTAGAATTTGTCTCATTAAACTTCATGATTTGATGATATATTCATGTCTCTATCCAGAAACCATGCGTCGATGTGGATTCTTTCTGGAAGTGTTCGGCCTAACAATGCCTGAATACCTCCAATGTGACATGTTCCCGGAGTCCACGGACACAGACGTCTGCCTCGGCAATAGGGAGGTCAAGGAGGCGAGACTTCGAGCTGCCAAACCAGGTGAGGAGCAATACTTCTGTGCAATGTTCAAAAGTTACTTAGCTGTTAAATGGTCTTTAATTTTCTTTAATAATAGAAATAATTAGTACATGAGTTACGTTTTACTATGTTTTGAACTTCCAGTATTATATGGCTGCCTGGTGAAATTTATTTTTTCTGAACCAGCAGTTTTACAGTAATGCCCTAAACACTTTTTTCAAAATCAACATCTTCTATTCAAGCCATTTCATGAGGTAATTAAGAAGGTTAATCGTCACTTAATCAAGAACATTATTTCCCAGTATGTCCCACCGGGTTCCAATGCGACGTGAAGCGTTGCATCCCTCACGACTGGCGCTGTGATGGACACGTAGACTGCGCAGACCGCTCGGACGAGCTCAACTGCCGCGTGTGCAAGCGCAGCGGGGACGTGCACTGCGGAAACCAGCGGTGCATCTCTCAGGCGCACATGTGCGACGGCCGCGTCGACTGCCCCTGGGGCCAGGACGAAAGGAACTGCTGTGAGTTTGGTATACTCCTGTTCTTTTCTCAATTGTTAGGATATGGTGCCTCAGTGACGGGAACAGATTTGTTTAACTG
The DNA here is from genome assembly GCA_950108535.1 of Agriphila straminella. Taxonomy (NCBI): domain Eukaryota; kingdom Metazoa; phylum Arthropoda; class Insecta; order Lepidoptera; family Crambidae; genus Agriphila; species Agriphila straminella. The sequence goes on along the minus strand of OX467306.1, from coordinate 1,058,596 downwards.
CCGCGTGTGCAAACGCAGTGGTGACGTTTACTGCGGTGGGCGGTAGCTGCGCTGACTGCCGCCGATGCCAGAATGAGAGGAGAATGAGAGAAAAAAAATTGAAACTTAAAACTAACAGCAGCTAGTTTTTTCTAGTGTACTTAAAATTCGGAAATGTCTCAAATGATTTTGTTAAACAGTGAGGCTAAGCGAAGCGAACGGCGACGTGGGCGAAGGCGAGCTGCAGGTGTACCGCGCCGTCAACCAGTCCTGGTACCCCGCCTGCCTGTCCACCCTCGACGACAACACCGCGCTCAAGCTCTGCTCCATGCTCGGATACTCGTGAGTTGATACACATTACATGAACAATATAATAGGTATTTTTTTATTAACTTAATCTAACATTTAACTGTCTTATACTTACTAGGTACTTATTTACCTATATCAGTCACCCTGATACATTAGTTAGAATGTTATATTTATAACGTTTTCAGGACTGTAAGTAGTGTAATACCCATAGGACAGAGAATACCCACGTATTTTTATAGGATTACGGCGAAGCAAAACAGAGGGTATATAATTATGTAATGATTTTTAATGAATTTTGTTATGACATTTTTGACAGATTCAAACTTCTTGCTGAATCCAAAGTAATTTTATGAGATATTCTTGAAAATCCCGCCATCTGACCAATTGTGAAAATGACAGTTACCTTTGTTTAGTTATTTTGTAGGTATATTTCAATGATTGACTAAAATATAGGCACCAAACTAAATGACTGACGTCATTCAAATGTAAAAAAATAAACGTCGCGTTTTTCATAATAAAAGCGTTAGGTACCCTCGAATTTCAGTCGCGTAACTTCGGCATAGTGTGTATAGACACTTAGGAAAGTCATAAGTACATACCTACATTAAAGTGCATCGTCGTTGTAACAGGTGGGTAAACAGCAGCCAAGTCATTCTGGCAGGCGGCAAGGCGGGCGCGCGCGCGGGCCGTGCGCACGCGCAGGCGCAAGGCGCGGCGCAGTCCTACCGCGCGTTTCTGCGCAGCGAGGGCGGGCTGCTGCGCGAGCTCAAGGAGTGCCGCCACGACTCGGCCAGGGTGCATCTCATATGCAACAACTATGGTAAGTACCTACCAGATACATTCGCTTCAGATGATACTTAAACGTTTTTTTTATTTAAAGTTAATAGAAAATATTAATTTTGTGTTGAAATAAATTTATTTCTTTTCTTTTCTTTCTTTTCAATAAAATAAACTCAACATTATCTTAACACCCCTACATAGACACTTGTTTTTTTGTTTCGTTTCTTCGATCATGATTACATAGCAATACGTGTCATTTTTGAAACTGTCAGTGTTTATTAAAGTGACAGTGGATGCTCTAAAAGTCGTCTGCTAAAGCATGAGGGTCATATTGTAAACTTGTGACAGCAAATGCTGTTAGGAAAGGAATTCCATTGCATCTGCGTTAATACTACTACGGTAAAATTAAAAATAATATGCTACCTTACCTATAGCATCTCGGTTCGCGAAAGATTTGATTCATTATCCGCATACAACATCATAGAAGGCTTGTTTAGCTTTTGGTTTTGTTCGTTTGACAGTAACAATGAGGATCAACACGACAATTGAATATATCAATTTTGTATATATCACATCAAATACAATATCAATATCTGAGTAAATCTCTGTTTAAATTTCTCAAATCCATCAAGAAATGACAAAATTTAAAAAGTAAGTTTAAAAAAACAAGGCCGGCCCTTGCGGAGCATGCGATGACGTCACGTGCCACGCTTGCCAGAACAAACACCTGCCGCACCGCTGAGCGGCGCACGGGGCTGATGACGTCATCAGCCAATCGTGAATTGAGGCTCCTCATGGTTTTGAGAATGCCACACGAAAATCGCTCTATCTTCATAATTTTTGGTCCAATGTCAATAATTCTTTCACTGAAATAATTTATTATGATGTCACTATACCGGGTGTAACAAGACCCTCAACGAAGCCGACGTTTACGTATTCTGCCCATCGTCAGGACCATTTCTGTTCAAAATTATTGCTAGGAAACGATTTTCATTTTTGGTGTTAAAAAAGCATTGCATACATTACCACGCAATGTAACGCGTACAAAAGACCGCGCCTGCAAGTGAATGTTACACAGCTGCGTGCGGCCGAGTTGAAAGGCAACGTTTATGTGCGTGCTCATGAAATACATTGAGTGATGACGTTTTCAGACCATAGTTTGTAACGAAATACATAAAATTTTTATAATGTTTCTGTAGACCAAAAATAGGAAATAACAAATAAAATAAGATTTCATAAAAAATTTGAAAAAAAAAATTTGACTTTGACCTTCAATAACTTCGTAGCTATTGGTTTCCCAGGTATAGTCTAAAAGACAAAAATGATCCTGATGATGGTCGGAATGCGTGGACTTCGGCTTCGTTGAGTGTCTTGTTACACCCGTTATTTAACTAAAAACCTCGTTGATCCTCATTGTTTTTATGATCGAAGAATGTGCGGTACGCGATGAAATGCGTTTTCTCGACACTTTGACAGGGTTGACGACTAATTATATATACTATTATATTATTTACAAATGTCATAATTTCATTGTGATAACAACTAAGTATTATAACTTGCATTGATATAATGTGTAACCTACACATAACGACGGTCACCACGCGCGGCAAGTCCGCCCGGGGAGCTGAAATCCCGTCACATATGATCCGGGGATTTGCCGGATAGTCGCGCCGATCCGTATCCGCCCGCTCACGGCTCACTGTCATCAGTCATCTCCACAGCTCGCCGAAATTGAGATTTAGTTTTTGCATCCTTCGGGATTGCGAACCATTCCACATTATTATACTTAATATGAAATTAAAGAAAGAGATCGATTACCTACTCTGTGAGTTATTACAAATTAATAATGTTTGTAGCCAGATTGAAATATGAAATATCTACTGAAGATCTCTTACGCATTTTTTTCCAATAATGGAAAGAAATACGAATCTGAAACATCAAAGGAGACACAAATCTTTATAAAGCAATATAAACTAACAATAACCTTACAAAGTATGACAAAATGTTTTTTCTTATTAAAAAGAAAACTAGGTACTTCCCTAGAAATAACTACACGAAATAATAATAATAATAGAAAATTCATAATTAAGGACCCCACACTTATTAGTGATAAATGCCACAAATGCCACACTCAATCAGAAACCATTCAACACATAACAGGTGCATGCATAAATCTCACACAAACAGACTACACACACAGACACAATCAATTGGCGCACATAATACACCAAAAACTAGCTGTCAAACACAAACTCATACCACAGGAAACAAACACTCCATATTACAAATATACACCCGAAACAGTTCTAGAAAACACAACTCACAAACTATACCACGATCGCGCCATCCTCACGGATAGAACTATACACCACAATAGACCGGATATCACCCTACAAGACAAAAAAAATAAAACGACATATTTAATTGACATCGCAGTACCCAATACGCATAACCTACAGAAGAACCGAGAAAATTAGTAAATAATAGACCTAAAAGAAGAAATAATCCGACTGTGGAAACAACAAAAAGGTTTATGTTGTACCAATAGTTATCTCTACGACAGCTGGTGTAGTGCCAACTAATCTTCGTCAATGCTTTAACATCATTAACCTTAAACCCAGCCTCATAAATACTCTACAAAAAGCTGCCATATTAAATACATGCCGTATAGTGAGAAAGTTCATGCAGATTGACGAAAATAACATAACCCCACACTTTCCAGCAAACATAGTATCAAATCATCACACCCTGTAATATACTTGGCCTAGGCCCGTTATTGCAGGTAAACCCGGCTATAAGCTTTGAAATGTTTCAAAGATTTCAAAAATAATAATAAAGACTTTATTGCACATGATAGAAAAAACGATACAATCATAAAAAAACAAGAAAACATACAATAGGCGGCCTTATTGCTACATAGCAATTTCTTCCAGGCAACCTTGGGCGAAATAAAATAAGATAAATAATATTGTAAGTAATAAAATAAAATAGATTTCAGACACGAAATTATCCTTGTTCAAACAAAACGCAACGAAAACCCGAGAGAACACTTGGGAGGATGATTACGGACCAAATTATGGTAAACTTGAAGAATACTAATAGACAGACTAAAAGGCCCACCTACCTGCCACGAAGTATATCCAACACAAACATGGGCGCTCGACCCAAGCCGTGTGTGAAACAACTTTATAAGTGGCGGGAGGTTTTCACGAACGAAATTAGACAGTTTTTCTTACAATGTAGAGTCTAAAATGGCTTGTGATGTTGGCAAGACGCGCAGGTGGCAGCGCGGCCATTTTCCTAATGGGTTCCCGCCCCGGATCAAATCCGACTAGCGTTTGCGGACGGCTCTCAAGTCGTTTTACTTAATCACGATCAAGCCGAGTCAATGCACTTTAGAATAGAATAGAAAACTGATTTATTTAGCGGCACAAAATAAATTACATGCTTAAATTAAATTACAGAATGTGACACTAAAAAGGCAACCTCCTCAGCACGTGTCGGGTGTCGCAGACATTCCGTCGCTGATCTTCCATGTTTACCTAGGTATCTTTTTTGAGAGCACTACTACGCCATGGTATTCTTTAGGGTAAAAACTACGCATACATTTTTAAAGCTATTGTCATTTCCCTTTTTCTGAACCATAAATAAGATGAGTCGCAAGCTTGACTGGCAACACGGCGCGGGCGGCCGTCCAGCCCAAAGTTTTTAATTTGCAATGGCTGTTTATACCACAGAACAAAGAAAAAAAATTTATACATACACACACACAAGTAAGTATAACAAGTTTAGAGCAACGCGGCAAGGCTGCAACATTTTTTTCTCTGAACCATTATTTTCTAAATGTAGGTAATATTTTTCGTTGCCGATGAGGTACTCTATGGCCAAATACGAAACCAAAATCGGCTCTATTTTTTTAATTGTGTTTGTGTTTGCAGTGCTTTCCGCTCCTGGGTTTATATATACCTAACTAGTCTCTTTCCGAGTATGAGAAATTAAAAGGAATAATCTAAATAACTCAAAAAATAAACCTTTTGACATACCTACTATCTAATTTAATTAGGTAATGCTTTAATTGTGCTCAGTATCACGCGTAGTCAGATTGAGCGGCACTTAGCTACGATAGCTGGCTACGACCTACGACCGCTTGCTACGACCTACGAGGCTACGACCGACCGCGCGGTGGTCCAGCCGGCCCTATTTAAAGAGCTTTTCTTTTAGTACGAGAACTTATATCCAGTGAAATTGTTCTTTGAGGAGCGTTCACATCTATAATTTTTAGCACATTTCACTCGATTTACCTCTAGTTCTGTACAGTGTAAAATATTTGATTCGCCTTTTGTCGCATGTCGCATTTCTACTTTAGCGATTATTCCAGTAGTTCCTCTGTCTGTCCTAAGGCTGTAAAATAATGATTCGTCCCACGGTCCTACCTACTCATTCGTCTACGTCGTGGTCCTTTCTTAGCTATTTTTAGATATCGTCTCGAACAAGATCGATCTGATTGTTGCTCAGATAAAAGAGGTCATGATAAATGTCCCTATGATATTTGTGTCGTATAATATAGGCTTATAGAGTTTTTTCTTTGGGCAAAACGTCCCCCCAGTGAAGAACTTTCTGATATAAGTAATACCTAGGTACCAATCAAAATGTCTCGGTCTGTGACGCCTAGCAACATTCATAGCCGACCGGACTTCGTGAGATGAAACAATAACGAGTTTAGTTAAATTTGTAAATAAAGTCAACATTATCCTTATACATTTTTTAGATTTTTCGCATTCACAACGCTGTTTTTTATCCTTATACATTTTTTAGATTTTCCGCATTCACAACGCTGTTTTTTATACTTATAAATATGCTTGCTGGAATTACAAAATGTTTTCGTAAAAGTAAAGGCAGCTTATCAAATATATTTTATTGCTTAAAACTGTACCTAGTCAGTTTTTCGGAACAAGGAATGTAAAGATTTATTTTCTGCGCTTCGTTCAATCCAGAACAACCCGGCAATTTCGGATTCCTGGGACAGCCGCGCGGTGGCAGGCACAGATTAAAACGCTGTAGGATCACATTATTATTAAAATTTGTGTCTCTTGGTGAAATTAGTTAGAAAAGTGTTTTTTGGTAAATTTTGCCCACATAGGCGCACTTTCGAGTAGCAGACAGAGTGATTACTGATTTCTCGACTAGTTGAAAGTTATTTACTCTCACAATTACCTGTTCGTTATGTAGTAGGTATTTAATTTCAACCTACCTACCCATTGTGTGCAAACTTTTGTTAATTCTTGTGATGGAAAATGAACTCACTTTGAATGTGGAGCTCATTTTTCAATGTTGACGACTCTGTTTGAAATATACAGGGAGAAAAAAGCAGCCCTTGACGAGTTTCTTGCCGGTTCTTCTCGTTACAAGGTCTCCCGCTCAGGGTTTGCGAACCGATGGCATAGCTTCTTTGACATTCACAAGTGCTTGTAACAGCCTAGACTGAATAAATTATTTAGATTTTTTTTTATTGAAGTGTCTCTTGGTGGAAAGTCGTGCTTAGCATGTTATATTTTCTTAGATGTTTTCTTGACGCCCCACTTATGCTGTTCTTTAGCTTTTCTTCGAGTTACAATAATGAAAGTAATAACCAATAAATAATTATTAAACAAGGAACTGTAGGTCTTAAAGCTAAGTTAATCTGTTCATGTAGTGCAAATGATTAAACAAAAGTGTGTTTAACCTATAAGTGTAGTAGTTTTGTATTCAACTATTCTGTACAAATTGAAATCAGTGAAAGCATGAGTAAAATACCTAAATCAGAAGTCTGTCCAAATAATACATACCAAACTTGTTTTAGTTTTGGCCAAAACCGTGTAGTTTTGCCACAAAGCAAATTTTGCACAGTGAGGTTTTGGCTGAAAGGTACAAACCGCTTTTTACGAGGCCAGTCCTAAATAAAGCGACGGTCAGCCAGTTTTATATCGAAAGGGACATCTTTCAAAGCCAAACGAAACTTTGCTTTATGTCCTGTTCTTCTGTTATGCTTTTGTATAAGCACCCGTGACGGAACCTTTTTAATTTGCTGATTAAATGTTTTCAGTTTTTCAAATTCAGTTAGTTTCTAATGAAATTGGAAATTTAACACGGTTATTTTTTCTCATTTCCTACAAAACCGAAAACATCTTATTGTTTTCAATTATTTTTTGGTATAAGTACCTACTTTACTTATTTCAGTGTTTCTTGTAAATACTTATTCTAGAGATATCGTGTTCGATTAGTGCTTACGAGATTTTGGTGAATTTGATGTTTGACATATTGTGGAAATTAGAGAAAAGGTAAGACTACTGACAAAACTATAATTTTGTAAACTAAAAAAAATGTTAATGTGACCCCAGGATATAAAATAAAATAAATTATTAACTAATATTATTTTAAATGTTGATAAATATTTACCAAAATTATTTTAACTTCATTCCGTATGAGGGTGGATATGACTCATATTCCGTGTTGAATGAGAATTGCCTAGATTTGAGTGGATTCTATCGAGAATACTCGATAATCGAGGAAGCGGCAGAAGTAATTTATTTAACATAATGCGAATGAAACGTTTAATTAATTCACCAAACCTCCCCTTCGCTATTGCCTTAGGAATAGGACATGGCGAGAGGAAAAGCGTGTGGGCACAGTGTACGAGTATAACTTGCCTAACAGGGTTATTTGTAAATCACCAACAACCTGACAGGAGTGCATTACTACTATCATAAACAACAACGTTTGCTTCTTCGACTTTCGGAAAAAGCCAAATTTTCATACAAAACTCGATCAGCTGTTCGGACATTTTGCATATAAGTAAATTAGTTTTTTGTCCTTTTTTCGGAAAAGTCGTGGTACAAACGTTGTTGTATGATGTTAGTAATCTACTCCTGCGACCAAAAACCTTTGGTGTATTAAAAATAACCTTGTATTTTAGTGTTATGGAGGTCAGATTTTTCACTACATGAGCGGAAAACAAGCTTACGCCAAACTCCCTGCTATTGAGCCGCTGGTAAAGTAAGCGACCACTGAAATCTTCGACCTATTCCAAGTTACTAATGTCATTGGTCCAAAACTCGAAATCATCAAAATCTGTTGATCATACCATCATGTCACAAAATTGGAGATTTTTAATTTGGAATTGTTATTTACTACGCGTTCACTTCGTCATTGCCGTCGACGACCGTTATGACGTCACAGCTAACGGTACTGTAGACAAGTGTGTAACATGATTACTTTTTTAGTAATCATGTTTTTCAACTGTTTTTCATTTTTTTCTTGTTCAAAGAGTGTAATTTATTTATCCCACAAGTAAGGTTCGCTATTATGTTGGAATTTAACTCTTTTAATCATTATAACAACACAAATATCGAAAGAAATTATTAAATCAACAGAAACAAAAATTAAGCTTTGCATTGCTAGCCGTACTAGAGAGGCGACGCAGGGGGTGCGGTATGACGAAGCGGGCCGGGAGGTAGCGGCAATGATGAAGTGAACGCGTAGAAGGTACCTATTATTTTGTTCAGAGAAATAATATCAATAACAAAAACAAAATCAATACCTACAATATTGATAAAGATTATGTTGGTTATAAAGAAATTAGGTGTACACCTATTTTTCTTCTTTTTGATTAACGCCTCGCATAGCAACGTGTTAGCGGCCTTATATTCTCTTGCTCGGGACTCATTATTGTCGAGTTACACAACTCCCTAAGTGGCAATAACATAGTATGATGAAATCCCCATAAAGGCTTAATCAATAACACACTTTTCATCTGCTTTTCATCGTCAACAAGACTCACACATTCACAAACATTACTATGAGGTCTCACAGTGTAATCGGACGCTTAGCGTCCCACGAACCAATCACACGTACCTAATACGTAAAACAAACGAACCAATGACAGAACTCTATTTCAACGAAGTGTGTTAGCATAGACATGAGGGTCGTTTGAGTGTTGTTCTTGAATACGGGTTTAAAAGTTGTGTTCAAGTGGTTTATACCTACTGAGACAGACGACTGAGGTGTTTCTACCAACCAGCACAGTTATCATCATCATCATAGCATAGCGGTCCATTAAATTCCACTGCAAGACTTGCTTCTCCCGTGACGAGTGTTGCCATAACCTCTGCGCTTGGCAGGCGGGTTGGAAGATCACAATGTTGGACCGTTTTTAAGGTTCCGTACCTCGTAATGAAAAAACGGAACCCTTATTAGATCACTTTGTTGTCCATCTGTCTGTCTGTCAAAACCTTTTATCTCGGAGACGCGTGGAGGTATCGAATTGAAATTAAAACCATAATACTCAGGTCTATGGTCCCTGAAACTGTAAAAATCAAACTTCTAAGTTTACGTAAAAAAAAGATACGGCCGTTTATGCCGCAAAAAACGCATTATTTCGACACTCTGAAGGAAATCTAAATGCGTAGGGTATTTTGCGTTGACCGGGAATTGTTAATATCGCCTTATACTACAAGTACTTACAGGGAAAAATCTAAAAATTGTACATTTGTAATTAAGTAAAAAATATAGTTCTTATGCTCGGCTAGACAGCCCCCCTAGCCAAAGTAACATTTGCAAATTTTCGTTATCGCTTCGCTTTCGAAACATGTATGGATTTGACGTTTAACAATTCGATTGTTAACGAAACCTTATGTCAATCCCATACATGTTTCAAAATCGAAGCGATAACGAAGATTTGCCAATGTTACTTTGGCTAGGCCCTCTAGTCTGTGTCGTCAAACGTACGACTCTGTATGTCGTTCGAGGATGAGCCAATTAAAAACGTGAAAAGCGTCAATGCCGTCTCAGAGTCGGGGTCTACCGACACATGTGTCAGCGGCCTGGAGTTAACAATAGCTTCAGCCTCGGATAGTAAGGTCGCTAATACTTCCTCTCTAGGCGCTCTAAGTATTTACTAACAGTACGGAACCCTCGGTGCGCGAGTCCGACTCGCAGTTGTCCGGGTTTTTTTTATCAAATAACGCTGCCACCCATTCTTGATAGTGCAGGCTCCAATGGGATGTTATTTTGCATAAATGCGGACCGATTCTGACTTTTGAAATATCTTGTAGAGATCCCAGACATCACATAAACAGATGTTGCCAACCAGTATTGTGGTCTATAATAAGTCTATGATCGGAGGAAAAGCCTCCTCTAGCAATGAGTTTTACATAATTGGAAAGGTCTTTAAAGGAACATTTTATTGTAAGACAGGATGAATCTACGCTGTTTCTTACTTCCTGCGTCATTGTCCTCACTCGAATTTTTTTAAAAATCCAATGCATCACAAGGAATAAATCAAAAATATGCTAATTAATACAATTTATTATTGTATTCTAATGTAAATGATGGCATATTTTCAATTTATTCCTTGTGATGCATTGTATTTTTAATCACTTTCGAGTGATACGCAGGAAGTAAGAAACAGCGTAGATTCACCCGACAGCTAATGTCGCCTATTAGTATTTTAGGAGTTATATTGCTCTGTACCCTTAGCACGAACAGCTATCGAGAAAAAAAACGCGCGTAAAATTACTCGATAGAGAATTATCTATGGAAATTTTAATTTCTCTATTCGGCGGTAGATGGCGTTGTACAAATTTCCAATACAAAATTGCACTATCGAATGATTTTACGCGCGTTATTTTTTTCGATAGCTGTTCGTGCTAAGGGTACTGAACTCAACAATTTTATAATTTGGTTTCTAAAAACCTAAGTGTATAATAATTTGCCTTAAAAGCATTCACACGGGCACATAACCTGCGTCCCTTTCAGTCATCGAATTTCTTTATTTCGGACAAAGGAACATTTGAAAATCGTCTCTTTGAGTACGTACTTACGTGTGAATACGTGCACAAATCCTCTTAAGAGATTTCACCAAAAAGAGAGCTTTGTATAATTTGACAAACGTTTGGGCTTCATCATTTTATATCACGACTTTTCGTATTTATTTCAAAGCCAAAGAGAGAATACATTGTTCCAAGAAAAACAAATTAAAGTTTTATTTCAACATATTATTAGAGATTAATCTTTGATTTTGATAAATGAATTCGTTTATGTAAGTATCTCTAACGGAGTCGCTATCTAAGTAGTTTCATTTTTCAATATAATACTAAAAAGTGAATTTAGTACAATCTTTAGTAAACCTGCGCGCGATTTTCCATTATTTTCAGATTTTGATTTTGTCGTATTTGTTGCTGTGTGGTAATAGTACTTAGGGTGCAATAAGCAAGAGCTCACGAGTTTCATACGACGTTTTTCAACACATTTGCGAGGAAACACCACACACAGCAACAAATACGACAAAAACAAAATATGATTATTATGGGAAAAGGCGCGCAGGTTTTTATGGGAAAAGGCGCGCAGGTTTTTTAGGGTTCCGTAGCCAAAATGGCAAAAAACGGAACCCTTATAGATTCGTCATGTCTGTCTGTCTGCGTCTGTCCATCCGTCCGTATGTATAACCATTTTATTCCGAAAGTATTAGGATTATACAGTTGAAATTTAGTAGGTAGATGTATTCTGTTAACGGCTTAACGATTTTAACACAAAAAAAAAGATTAAGGGGGGCTCCTCATACATGGAACTGAAACTGAAAAAAATTTTCATTATACCAATACGTGCGGGGTGTCTATAGATAGGTCTTCAAAAATGATATTGAGGTTCCTAAGACATTTTTTTCTCAAAGTCAACCGTTTGAAAGATAAACACTGCCAAAGTGGTAAAATTGGTTGTGCACCCTTACCACATCACTATCTCCACATCACCCTAAGGTTGACTGGTAGAAAATGCCTAAGGCATTAAGTTCACCTATGTGCAATGTGCATGAAGAATTAAATAAATAAATAATAAAATGTGTGTCCCCCCTAAAAAAAAAATATGCTATAGATCTTAATAAAAACTTTCACTGAAAATTGGTTTGAACGAGATATAGTAATTAGTTTTCGAGATATATCATATTTTCCAAAACCGCAAATATAACTTTGTCATTCATACCAACACTGTGAAAAACAAAGTTATTTTTACAGACGAAAAATGATAGTGGTATTAAATATGGTATGGTATATAAGGTAACTACGGAACCCTACGGCGCGTGGCCCGACACGCACTTGGCCGGTTTTTTATTTTTTGTTTTTTTCACACGCCCAACGCAAGAATATTTTGCGAACAAAGGGGTATAATTTTAAGTGATAAAATGCTAATAACAAAATATTGTGAATTATGAATAATTTGATAATAATAAATTAAAAAGAAATCAATGTCATTTTCTTAGTACCTACCTAGGCATCTAAATTTAAGCATTTTGTCTAGATATTAAGCGGAAGGAAGACTCACATTTCGCAAGTTCGATAAAACAATTTTTTTCAGGACCAAGTTCAATTTCATAACCGTACTTCAGTTTATTTTTTCTTATTATTTTCAGCTCATATAATTCACGAGTTGGACTCAACTCTAACTTTTACAAAATCAACTTTGTACTTTAATTTACAAACTGTTACACAAACCGCGGAGTTAAGTTCCAAACAAAAATAAAGCGAAGTTTAGCAACGATGTGTTTAATGGGTGAGCAGCGGGATTTAATAACAGAAAACCAAGTTGTTGAGCTCCTGTACCCTTAGCACGAAAAGCTATCGAAAAAAATAACGCGCGTAAAATCATTCGATAGATACATTTTGTATTGGAAATTAGTACAGCGCCATCTATCGCCGATAAGCGAAATTAAATTTTCCATAGAGAATTTGTCTATCGAGTAATTTTACGACGATATTTTTTTTTTCTCGACAGCTGTTCGTGCTAAGGGTACTGATCCCGTGTTTGGTTGGGATTAGGAACATTGTCAGTTGCGAGTAGAGATAGGCAAAGGACCCGATTTTGACCCGACTGCTGGGTTTAAACCCAGTCAACGCCCTGACCTTTTTGTTGAACTAAATAAAATCTTTAGAAAAAAGAGACGTTTCGTCCTTTGAATATTTTTTTGTTTTGTTTTAATAAGAAATTGTTTCCATAGCAACATCACATTTGATTTATCAACAGAAATGGAAAAGATTTAACATATAATGTGGGTCTTTATTGGGTTTTGCCCATCTCTAGTTGCGAGCGAGTACACAGCACACGTGTCTCGATCTCAAGTTCGTAAGCTCGAGTCGAGACGAAGTTGTTTACTTACTTGTACTAATTTGATACAGTGCTTGGTCATAGCAAACATTCTATTGGATTTTGTTTGTTATTGTACTAGGTACTTAATCAAGTTATCATAAGAATGCCGCCTCTGTAATTTAGGGTAGTACCTACCTATGTAATTCGTTATGGTAGTGACTTTATGCTAGTGCAAGGGTAATACAATTTTTCATACCTACCTAGGTACTATTCATTGAAAATTTCTGTACTTTTTGAACATTTCATAAAAAATATGAATCTGGTACTATTACCTCTCCTTTGATTATTTATTTTATATCTCATGTGAAGAACCAACGACGCGACAACTGAAAATAACACTATAAGTAGTAGGTATACATTTATAAGTTTAAGTTATAAATTTGTTTTTTTTCTTAATATTTATAATAAGCTATCCATGACCTTGATTTGTACTATTGGCTTTAGATGAATTAGGTAGGTAGGTAAGTACCTAATATAGAAGGTACCTAATTATAAATTTTTAAAGACAAATAAGGTACGTTTACTTAATGAAATAAGGCCTACCTGATTTAAAACGCTTATAATTCAATAAATATTAATGGTTAAGTACTAATAAAAACGTAGTTTATTCGCTTTTTTTATTCTTTGATTGTAGGAAAGATTCTAGCTAAATCTAAGCAAAATAATGGAATAGGGATGTTGACTAACGAATAAAATAACGAAATACTAATAAAAATCGTAAACATATTAAACTTTTAGAGTAGCTTGTATACCTCTTGGTTTTTTATATTGCATATTATTTGTTTTATGACCCTTCAAAGTTGGGTAGACAAGTCCATTTAAAAAGTATAAAATTTATTAAAATAAATGATACCTTTAATTAATCCGTTAAATGTATAGCAAATTTGTCGAAGAAACCATTTTGATAAACACAATATTTAATATAGCTGCTAAACAAATTTCCTATGCGTTGCATACAAACTTGCAAGGCGTGACGTCATAACGTGCAAGCCATTAGTATGGAGCGTTTTTGATCGAGTCCATTTGTGTGCATTTCACACTGTGATATCTCGGGCAGTTTTCATGCTAGCGAATTAATTCTTTTACCAATGTTTCTTTTTTTGAGAGGTAATTTATGTAACATAAAATAAAAAAAATAGTCAACATCCCTATTCTGAGGACACGCATTTTTTTCATAGTTCTAAACAACACAACTAATTTATCTCTTTGTAAACATAAATTTAGTAGCTTTTAATTTTATGTTAGCGTTTTCTTTCGCGGATTTATAATATTAGTAAGTAATGATATAAAAATTAAAATAAACTGTAAGTACCTAAGTATTGCAAATTATACTTAGGTACCTACATTTAAATGAGCACATAAAGGAGCTTAATTAGAATGAGCACTAAATTAAATTATAAAATGTCTACGGCAGGTTTTCTTAAGCACTCATAAATACGATAACGAGCAATTTTAAAAATAAAACGGGCTTTATTTGGAGTGCATAAGGTTGTTATTCGGCCGGCAACTGCCGCACAAGTCTCTCATTAGCCGGAACGACCGCCCGTAAGTTTGGCCGATTTAATACTATCGCTTCATAGCTCATACAGACTCTTATTTTACGAGGACATAAAATTTTCCACAAAATGTCTTGGGGCTTAGAAGGTGCTGTATGAATTTTATAACTTGGTATCTTCGATCGAGAATAATCCTAGATAACGCTTCACGAACTAAAACAGTACGCAAAAATGGCACCTCAAATAGCGTCCCACTTACAAACTTGGCGCTTATTTTGTTCATAATCACCTCTTATTTGTACAAACTCACATTTTATGTCTCTTATTTTGTACAAAATAAGCTTATGTTGCAAAAAAACACATCTTTTATCACTTACTTCGTGCAAAATAAGCGCCCAGTTTTGTAGGTGGGTTGCTATTTGAGGTGCCATTTTTGAGTCTCTGACCGGACATCTAGGGTATTCTTGATCGAAGCTTGGTATCTACTATCTAGCAACCAAAGAAAAATACGAGTGACAGTGCGACAACTCTTTTGGGCAAGTCTTACAGATCCAGATAGCTGTGTCCTGTTGTTTTTTTATTCAAAATAAATCAGAATTTCATTTTTAATAGAACTAATCTATCTGTCAAGTAAGTTAACTGGAACTTTTCCAGTATCTGTAACGCCCTAAAGATTCGTACAACTTATCGAATGACAACCAACGGCCAGCGTATTTGTCTATCTTGCTTGTATAATTGACATTTTGTTTCCAACGTGTGATAGGTCGTGCCCGGCCACGGTGCCAAAAAAGACTGTGGTTTTGTCAGTATACTGTACGGGTACGTACAAAAAAAAACCTATTATTTCTTTTAAAAAAGTTAGTTTTTTTCTGATACCTACGTAACTCGTACAGTAACTCCCCATATAACCAATGTCATAAAATTGGCTATTATTGATGATAGAAGCGTGGCCGGGCCAGGATCCATGGGTTGTAGCCGGGCCACAAAAAATGTGCTGTAACTTGTGACATACAGTGTTACTGGTTTTTTCCTTTTGGGTACCATAAAGTATGTACCCGTATACTGACAAAACCACAGCCTTTTTTGGCACCGTGGGAAGTTTTTATCAAAAAAATCCCAACCATTCACAGTGTGTCAGTTGATGGTGTAACTCGTTGGGCACAAATGTAATTTTCTTCCTGAAAATATAATGTAAAGTATATTAAAGTAAAAAGTGACGGTCATTCCAACAGGAGAGGGGATAGATCCCAACATGTGGGGGGTTTTGTCGATAAAATTGATCATTTATCTGCCTTTAAAAGCTTGGACATCGCTAACCAAACATATTGTCAACGCTGTTTGATTAATTACGCAATAAGAAGAAATTTACAAAATATGTCCAGCTTTTGAATGCCCTAATTCAACTTATAGGTACTCAATCAATAGGAAAAAATAGCGTAAATATCTTTTCGTTCGAAGAATTTGGTACCTGAAAGCAATTTATAAAGATTTATGAATAGAATTTTCCTAATCCCAAAATTGTTGCCAGAAGAATTATTGATAAAGGGTTGTTGTAGGGTTATCTATTCGGCGGCTAGACTGGCGACATCTAGCGATTGTTGTGAGATTAATGCGAAGATTTTATTAAATTCCTCGGCAGAACGGTTTTGACAGGGCACAAATTACCGCCAGGCGAAACGCGCTCTGAAACCCCATTTGTAATTTTATTGTTATTGTAAGTTGCTCGTGAAAGACAATGTATTATTCGATAGAATGTTCTGAAGAGGGTAGTCTGAATATGCGGTGAAAAAGTTTGTATCATTACATGACTACCTACATAGTATAAAACAAAGTCGTTTCCCGCTGTCTGTCCCTATGTAGGTACTTACTTATATGCTTAGATCTTTAAAGCTACGCAATGGATTTTGATGCGGTTTTTTGATATATAGAGTGATTCGAGAGGAAGGCTTATGTATAATACTTACATGCACATTGCACCCGTGCGAAGCCGGGGCGGGACGCTATTATAGAATAGAACCGAATTTTCGGTGTTGGTTTACGCACGATCTAACTCCTGAGGATGCTCCGGGTTGGGGCGAAACACGTGTAGAGTAGCCTAATTGGTGAAGGTGCAAGTGTGTTGCTGTCTTGCTAAATGCAGGTATTGTGCACTTATATTTTGTGGTGTGCATGTGCATATTTTTGCGGGCGGGCGGTGCATCTTGCTTTTTGTTTGCGGAAGTAAGCTACATATATTTCTGTTTTCAAAATAGAATAGAATAGAACAAATAGCCAGTCCAGTCTCTTTAGACTACGGTTAGCAATGATGTAACCGGTAGTTAAATTAAAAAATTGTAACATTTTGTCCATTTTGTTAAGTTACCTATCTGTCAAAAGTTAGCTGTTGGATCTTAATAAGAGCTTGTGAAACAGCCACAGCCCTATCGTGTAAAAAATATACCTACTTATTAAGTACAATATCCTATGAAAAATCTGTTCTAAAACCTATATTTTACTAACAATTTTTACTAGGTACTCATAACTGAGAAATTTTCTACGCAGTACTAGGTATTACGTACCTACTTACACCAAAATACCATGAAAAGCAGAGCCTCTCCATGCCTTTATATTATTTTGCAATACAAGCACAATCTCGATTTTAATACGAAACCCCTTATAGCTGCTTGGAATATCTTAAGGCCTTTTAATAAAACCAGTAAAGTAGCGATCTGCTTACTTTGAAAAATATTTTATTGCTTCTTTACCTTTACAATAATATTTTCATATTTTTTAATACTTACTTATAGCAGAATATTGCTTCTCAGTATTATAAAGATAACGTATTGTAATAAAACAATATTTTTGTTGTATTTTCAATCATATTCACACGCAATCGCAAAAGACCGCAAAAGAAGTTCAATCAAATGTTTCTTTAAAATAATAATAAAACGTTGATTGATCAATGACTTGATGTTGTTTTAGTTAGAGCTCGTCATGACCAAAATTTTTATTTTACCACCTAAGTATTCAGTTTTAACTCTCCTTATAATTTTAAAGCGACTAGACACGCTGCAGAATACGTCCAAAATGAACCCTACTTAATATTATCTATATATACTTATACCCGGCCCATGAACTTCATACCTACTGCCCAGAGCAGTCGTTTAGTTCCTGGGAAAGTCGGCCATTTTGTTAATTAACTAATATCGACGTAACCAATTCCGGCGTCAACTAAAATTCATCAAAACTTCAGAGTTACCGTTTAATTATTTATTTACCGACTTGCCAGCCTCAAGCAAGGCAAAAGGTTTGTTTGGTTGGATCCAAGTAATTTATTCGGTTGATATTGTACGTTACTCCTTTGTTACTTACTTAAGAAGTTATAGGTAAGTAGGTAGGTAGGTACTTAACAATTTATAAACCTCTTATTTAGTGTTTAATTATTATGATCACGTCTTCTTGATAACACAACACACAACCACAACTTTTATAAACTGATCATGTCATCGCCTGACATGCCTGCCGGGCATTCAACAAGCTTTCATTACATAAGTTATCCGGCGCGGTCACCCGCCGGATTTATCCATTCTCTTAATGGCTGCGGCGCCGTAATTACAGAGAACTTAGTTTTTTTCTAGAACTTAAAAGCACCTGGCGGGTCCGCGCCCGCGGTTCAAAACATGGGAGCTAGGCGATAATCCTGTAGGACGTTCCTGTACGATTATTGTATTTTAATACTATTATTATTTATTTTCTGTCTCTGAAGGACCGATGAAAACTGACTACAGATTTGATGTGTCATGCATGTCATAATGATCACAGAACAAAATTTATAATGATACCGTCAACCGGGGCTACTACGACATGATTTTGGAAGTTTTACTAGATTTCAAGAAAAAATATGCTCGCAATTCAAGCTTTTTGTACCTCATCAGAACATTTGAAGTCTTGGCTTTGAGATGTGTGCTGTTCAGCAGCCTAAGACCCCCCATTAATTTTATATTTAAAAAAAAAAAGGTGTCAAAGTAACCTCTAGTGTGGGGTTACTTTTACACCATAATAGATTTGCCTTAAAGTCAATGATAATTGTAGTGCAGGTTTCTTTGACACCTTCAAAATAAAAAAAATATAAATTTTATATAGATTTCATATTATATTATAGGCATATTTATAGAATAAAACGAATATTGGGTTGAAAAAAATCAGTTATTTATTTAACATATTATTTTTACAATATTAATTGGAACTGTTGTACTTTGTACTTAAAATCAGTCAGGACATTAACAATTAAACATTCTTACAAAACAAAACAAAATGACTATGATTAAACATTCAAAAATTACGTGTGGAAGATCGCGACTAACGACCAAGATCGTGTCGTGTCAAAGTAACCCCAAAAACTGTCAAAGTAATACGCAAAGTCAAAGTAGCTCCAGTTTACGGTACCTCACGAATAGGATCGAAATCAACATATTTATTGTTTTTTTTTCATTCAGTACGATGAAAAAATCTCTGACATTTATCACCTGAATAAACAAGCCCTTCAAAGTGACAAAATCAAATCAAAATCAAAATCAAAAAATCATTTATTCAGTCTAGGCTGTTACAAGCACTTGTGAATGTCAAAGAAGCTACGCCATCGGTTCGCAAACCCTGAGCGGGAGACCTTGTAACGAGAAGAACCGGCAAGAAACTCGTCAAGGGCTGCTTTTTTCTCCCTGTATATTTCATACAGAGTCGTCAACATTGAAAAATGAGCTCCACATTTAAAGTGAGGTCATTTTCCATCACAATAATTAACAAAAGTTTGTACACAATGGGTAGGTAGGTTGAAATTAAATACCTACTACATATCGGATAGGTAATTGTGAGAGTAAATAACTTTCAACTAGTTGAGAAATCAGTAATCACTATGTCTGCTACTCGAAAGTGCACCTAAGTAGGCAAAATTTACCAAAAAATACTTGAGACAAGACATAAAAAATAACAATAAAAAACGCAATTCTTACAATTCAATATGCGTTAAGATAGGTACTCAGAAGCAGACCCATTCCCACTGGCAGCACCCGTTCACGAGCATGACGCGTGGACCAGCCATCGCTTCGCTCAACCATATTTGAGGGAACGTAACGACCCGCCCCACACGACACCACCGCAGAAATGATTAAAGAGAGCATGACATACTTAGGCTACCCATCCCAAGGCACTGAATTGAAAACTAATATCCAAAAGCTTTTCATAGGCCTTTACTTACAAAAACTACTGACTATAGAAAGCAAAATGATTGCAATAAAAAAAAAAAAAAAAAGAGAAATCAAAACAAGGTTTACTTGCCTATTAGTTTTATGTTTTGAGTAAGAAGTGCCATACATATTGATAACATCAAACAGAGAAAAAAAATATATATATATAAATATACGACGCCCTTAGTACAAGCAGACAAAAGCAGACCCATTCCCACTGGCAGCACCCGTTCACGAGCATGACGCATGGACCAGCCATCGCTTCGCTCAACCATATTTGAGGGAACGTAACGACCCGCCCCACACGACACCACCGCAGAAATGTTTAAAGTGAGCATGACATACTAAAGCTACTCGCATTAAGGCGTCGTCGAGTCAAAAAGCTTACAATAAGTTTTAAGTAGGTAGGACAATTCCCTCAATTTTCACATAGAATAGAAAAATCTACGACCAGGCTGTTTTATCAATTAAATAATCTTTAACGGTATAGTATCCTTTTTTGAGAAGACAATTTTTTACATGAGACTTAAAGTTTTCAAATGGTAAATCCAAAATATTACTTGGAATTTTATTATAAAACTTTATACCAAGACCTATGAAAGAACCACGGACTTTTTCTAATCTATACTGAGGCATTACAAGTTTGTCTTTATTTCTGGTATTCCGATTGTGCCAATCACTATGTTTTGTATATAAGTTAATATTGCGACGCACGAAAAGTATGCAGTTTAATATAAATTGAGATGCTGCTGTCAATATACCAATCTCTTTGAATCTATCCCTAAGAGATGTTCTAGAACTTAGTTGATAAATAGCTCTTATTGCTCGTTTTTGTAAAACAAAAATAGTATTTATATCGGCTGCTATCCCCCATAAAAGAATACAGTATGACATAATGCTATGAAAATAACTGAAATACACTAATCTGGCAGTTTCTTCATCTGTTAACTGTCTAACTTTTCTAATGGCATAGGCAGCAGAGCTAAGCTTGCCAGCCAGAGCTGCGATATGCATATTCCATTGAAGTTTACTGTCAAGAGTAACACCCAAGAAAACTGTTGAATCGAGCAAATCTAATTTCTCATTATTGATAACAATTTCAGTGGGATTCGCCTGTACATTAGGTAAAGCGAATTTAACACATTTTGTTTTCTTAGCATTAAGCTGGAGATTATTAACATTAAACCAAGCAAGAACCTGCGAGAGTGCCTTGTTCACATCGTCAAAATCAGTTTTATTCCTGTCAACTTTGAATATTAAAGAAGTATCATCTGCGAACAAAACAATATCACAGAATTTTTCTGCAAAAAAGGGTAAATCATTTATATATATTAAAAATAAGAAAGGGCCCAAAATGGAGCCTTGCGGAACGCCCATTTTTACATGAGAACCTGACGAACTTATTCCATTGATATTAACTGTTTGAGTCCTGGAACTGAGATACGACAGTATTAATTTTTGAGCATTATTTTTTACACCGTAATGATTCAGCTTCAACAGCAGCGTGCAATGGTCCACGCAATCAAAAGCCTTGGACAGGTCGCAGAAAATGCCAAGGGCATTCTGAGACCCCTCCCAAGCCTCAAAGACATGCTTCAAAAGCGCAACCCCAGCATCAGTTGTGGAACGACCTTTCGTAAAACCAAATTGTTTGTTGTGCAAAAGTTTATTTACATTAAAATGACATAATAATTGCTCAAGTATTATTTTTTCAAAAATCTTGCTTAGGGCAGGTAATATCGATATTGGTCTGTAATTGCTAGGGTCTTCTTTATCTCCTGATTTAAACAATGGTACTACCTTGCTAAACTTCATAAGATCAGGAAATATTCCTTGATCAATACACTGATTAAAAACGTCAGCAAGATAAGGGGCAATAGTATACACAATATTTTTAATAACCTTAACTGATATGCCCCATAAATCAGTGGAGTTTTTCATTTTTAGAGAATTGAAAGCTTTAATAATATCTAAAGCATTAATACATTTAAAATTAAACAATGAATCACTTTCAGCCACATGTCCCTTTAGCACAGATACAGCAGCCGCTGGTGAGGAATCCAAATTTGATGTAGTTTCTACTGGTATGTTTACAAAGAACTTATCGAAAATATTAGCAATTTCTTTATCTGTGTTTATTAATTCATTATTAATTTTAAGCGTTAGGCTATTTTCCCGTGCTTTAGTTTTACCAGTTTCACGATTTATGACATCCCAGGTTGTTTTAGTTTTGTTACTCGAGTTTTTAATTTGCTTTTTAATGCAGTTAGACTTTGCAACTGCACATAGTATTTTGAAAGTCTTCGAGTATTTTTTAACATGTTCTAAGAAACCTGGGCTTTGGTTCGTTTCTCTAAGTTTGTATAGTTCATAAAGTCTGTTTCTACTTTTATAAATACCTGTCGTAGCCCAATCGCAGAACCGTAACTTCTGAGTACATTTAATTATCTTTGTTTTAAATGTTTTATCAAACTCATAAGTAACTAAATGAAAGAGGTTCCCATACAAAACATCAGGATTATCCGAATTCCATGGCATTAAAGAAATTTGTTCATCAATGTTGTTTTTAAAATTGTCCAATCCCTTTTTTGTGATAGGTCTGCATTCTACAGTCTTAGGCGTATCTATGACGTTCACAGCATATGAGACTTTCAAACCGTAATGGTCTGATGAAATATTACTAAAAACAAATTTGTTTTCCGGATCACATTCTGAAAAAACATTATCTATGCAAGTGGCGGAGTGTTCAGTCACCCGTGTGGGTTCTAAAAATTTATTAAGTAAATTAAAACTTTTAAATAATGCCAGAAAACGAGTGGTCGAAGAATTGTTCTCAAGAATATCAATATTAAAATCGCCACAAAAAAGAATATCAATATTAAAACAGACCTACACAATCAGAGTAGGTAGGTGTACATCAAATGTAGGCTATTAAAAATGTCACAAATATAAAAAGGTTTACAATCCCTCTCACGCTTTTCATTCGAACACGTAAAAATGTTGTCCGGTCCTGGTAAAAGGGTCCCGCGTAGATTTCAATTTACATCCCGGACTGCAAGATGGGTTACTAACTCATTTTGACGGACGGCACTAATTGTTTTTCATTATTTCTTTGTTGTCTTTGTTCTTTGTTCTGCGGAAACTTGGAAACGAAATCTTCCCAACACAATATTCCCAACAGACACTAAAAAAAACGTTGTTTTTACAGACTTGAATTAATTGAACTGAGAGAGGTTTTAACTTTTAGTGCCAACAGTTGCTGTAAAAACTCTAGTTATGCTAGAAATAAGTACGAAACTTCACGGCGCTGTTGGAACTCACTATTCTAGTCTTTTCTTCTTTTTTATCAGAATGCGGCAGACGTCGAACTGCGGGTGGCGCGACGAAGAGGATAGTGGGCGGGGTGGAGGCGTCACCGGGCGACTGGCCGTTCCTGGCGGCCATCCTCGGCGGGCCCGAGGAGGTGTTCTACTGCGCGGGGGTGCTGGTGGCAGACCAGTGGGTGCTGACAGCCTCGCACTGCGTCGGCAAGTGAGTACTCGTTCGTTAGAATAATTCTTAGCTGAACTCAATAAAAGACACAAAGTTGTTTGGAGTATTTTTACGAAAAGACTTGAAAACCTCTGAACTCATGTTTTGAAAAACGCTTTAATTATAATAGAAACACACTTTCCATGAAAGAATTTCATTTAGCATTAATAGGTACTTTAATGTTCTTCTAGCAGCCAATGCCATCTCTGGTCCATCCGATCAAACCTTTTGACAGTCATGCAATTTCGTCAGCTTGGAAAGCCCGAGTCGACGCTAGGGGTCTAGCATAGTAAGTCGGGCTTGCCAAGCTGACGAAATTGCATGACTGTCAAAAGGTTTGAAGTAAACTGACCAGTTTGAGAAACTGGCGAATTAGGGAAACTGACGAGTGATAACCCGACCCCATGCGTCGCAGCGTATGCAGCTTGATTGATAGTAGCCTGGATTTTAATCATGACTTTTGACGCTGGGCTGGGCATCACACGCAGACGCTCGCACGCGTACTAAGGTCTAGTCCATCCATGATCTAATCCAACCTTTAGAAAGTCATGCAATAAGCTTTACCTCTACATAACTAGAAGACCCACCAACTCACCATGATCTAAATTCTAATCCAACCTTTAGAAAGTCATGCAAAAAGCTCTACATAACTAGAAGACCCACTAAACTGATGCTATTTGACGCAGCCATTCGGACGTGAACGGGTGGACGATCCAGCTGGGCATCACGCGCCGCCGCTCGCACGCGTACTACGGGCAGAAGGTGAAGGTGCGCCGCGTGGTGCCCCATCCGCAGTACAACATGGGCGTCGCGCATGACAACGATATTGCCTTGTTTCAGGTAATCAGAAGTCGTAAATCTTAGTAGGTACCAGTCACATAATATATTACCAGCAGTGGCGAAGGGTCCATACAAGCCGATTCTCATCGGCTTACCTTCTAGAAATCCCACCCCACCGATCCACTATGCAGATCATACACACATTTTTGACAAAGTGCGCGCGTAGCGTCCCTGCTTAAGCTTGGGTAAAAATGCTTTCGTATAACTTTCGTTTGTTCTCTTCTACAGGTCGTATTTCTCAACCAACAGACATTTTTTAAAAATTTTCGAAAAAAAAACACCTAACTATTTCGAAAAATGATCAAAAACGACGCGTGGTCTATTACAGCGGAAAGAGCCACTATTAGTTGAACGGCTTACCTTTCGCTATAATTTCACCCCTCACCCTGGTACAGTCAACAAACTTATGAGCTGAACACCTTAAGGTTCATTTTTAGATTCAGTCGTCCGTTTTGTATTTCTATTGTCTTGCATTTGTGTAAGATGGGCAGTTCCAATCCAACACAAATTATTTTTGTTTCAAAGTTTTTTCACCAAAAACTCATTGTGATTTTATCTACCTGCTTCCGAACACTTCTTTATGAAAAAAGGGTCTTGTTTTCGACACTTTGTAGTAAGTTTAACTCTTTCCTTAAAGTTAAAGATTTTAGCAAAGCCTTTGACCATTAGGCATTGTTATGTTATCGTCAATTCAATCTGCTTTACATTTGTTTACGTAATAAAATATATCACATTTGCCGAACAAACTTTTATTCAACAGATAAAGTTTCGTGTTTTATTTTGATATTTAATCAAAATCAAATATCATCAAAATAAAATCAATCAAATTGATATTTAAATAAACTGCCTGGTCAGGTCACATAAAAATGTATTATTTTCTACACCTTACTATTGAATAATTTTACATAATAAAATCTAATGCAAAATATTACACTCATGACATAAAACTACACACTTAATATCAAGTTAGAGCCTCGCCAGCATCTATTACTGCGTCACATCTACTTCGCATTGATTTTACATGTGTCTCGCAAAGATCTGACCCTCGGAATGATTCCCACACCTGGTCAACACGTGCCACCAACGCTTCTTTTGTTCACAATGCTTGAAAGTTACGCAATGCCGGGGTTGCAACTGAATTTATGAATGATTACAAAAACTACGGTTAGTTGAGTGGTGCCCAAAAGTCATAAAACAAAACATCCGTCTTTAGAAAAAAAATAACGCTGTTTGTCTTTGCACGGTCATTGGGCGAATAAAACAATGGCGACCCACCCCCAGCGAACTCCTAGTCTCAGCCTTGCAAACGAAAAATTTTAGAATTGTTCAGCTGATAACTTTGCTGACTGTACATTTACAGAATTTCAACACGAGCTGCTGTCAAATCAGCCTCGGCCGGCCTACCCTCAACTAATTTGAATGCTTACAACTCTTTCACTAAAGTCAACACTGAACCGACGAGCTTATCAACCAACGCAACGTATAAGGTGGTGGTTATACCATTTATATATTTTAAGCTAGATAATGTTGTTTTCAGCTGGCAGTACGCGTGCGCTACCACGAGCAGCTGTCGCCCGTGTGCCTGCCGCCCGCGCACCGCGCGCTGCCCCCCGGCACGCTGTGCACCGTCATCGGGTGGGGCAAGCGCGACGACAAGGACAGTCAGTATCGCACTAAATGCCCACCCATATTATCTGTAAACGTTGTGTGGAAGAGGACTGACGGGCTGGCAACGTGAAGGAGCGACCGAAATTCTAATTCATGGAGTGTGATGTCAATAAACATCGGTTTATTGACATCACACTCTATGAATTAGGATCCGCACATCGGTGCGGTGACTGTTCTTACTACGCAATTTTATTGAGTAGAATTCGCTCGCCGCTCCGGTCACTCCTTCCCGCGTGCAGGCCGTGATTCTCTTCAATAGTTGCATCTTGAAGATTCGCATCTTCTTTTTAATACGAGTCATTTTAATAGTGCATGCTTATGCGGTATGCCTACCAGTGGGTCCCCACTAGCTGTACAGAACATGACAGAACGTAGCGATACCTACTTAGTTGTTTAACCGCCGCAAACGCAGGCACAATGCGCTTAGCCACGTTACTTATAAAGCTCATCATCTCCAAGACCCTCCGCACATTGAGCCACTAGTCGAACTAGTGGCTCAGTCAAGCCACTAGACCGCAGCCGCTAGTGGCTTAGTGGCCACCGGGAAGAAGCCGGCTACTGTGCGCACGATAAGAGCGGCAAAACGCGGCCACAAGAAGCGAGCGCGGGCGCAGCTTGTGGCTCGAACGCGGCCACACGGACGCTCGGTTTGCGCTGATATTATATAAAATGTATGAAAAATCTCGTCCGCAGCTTGTGGTCACGTTTAGGGGCCGCGACTGTGGCTCAATGTGCGGGCGCTCATAGTAGCCTACTAGCTCAATATATGGTAATAGTATTACTTAGTCTACTCTTTTGATGACTAATGGGAATAGTTAGAAACTGCTAAAGGTTCTGAAGATATAAATAATAAAATAAGGTTCGACTCAAGATTAATGGCTTCTCCTCTGTAACACAGTGTCTGAGTACGAGCCAGCAGTGAACGAAGTAGAAGTGCCAGTTCTGAACCGAGACCTGTGCAACCAGTGGCTGGAGCACCGCGACCTCAACGTCACCGAGGGCATGATCTGCGCCGGCTACCCCGAGGGCGGCAAGGACGCTTGCCAGGTACTGTCATTCAGCGGATTATTTTTTATTATTTTTAATAGAAAGAAAAGGCCGCTAACTTTTGTGACTACCTATACTTTCTTCTTTATCAGCCGTCCACTGTTGATAAAGGATCCTTAGGAACGATGTTGTACGAACGTTTTTGTTATCGCAGGGGTACCTATTTATTGACTTCGGTCACAAAGCGGAGCGCCGCCATTACCTACTTACTTTGTGCTTCGGTCCTGCGCTATCTGCATCCCGCGGTTCTTGCGACCCATTATTTACAGTCTAATAGTATTAGTAGGAACTTACTATACATACAGTCTAGTTTTCAACACGTTTAGTTCAGTTTTACATTAGGTACCTACCTCTAGAAAAATATCGGACCATAATTGTGTTTAATTAATGAGATTGTCAAAGGGATATGAGAAATCTACTGACTGACAAATTTTCCACCGTCATCCATAAACATGAATTTGTCAATCAAGTAGGTGATCCCCTTCAGTTAAGAGTACTTAGGGGTTCCGTGCAAATATTTGCGATACGGATCCAACAATTTGAAGCCCGCACTATTAAATCGGCAAACTCGAAGTTAAGCCCGATTCATTAATCGTGTATTGATCCAATTAAATGCCGTTAGGGCCAGGCCACAATCAGTAATCGGGTAAACAAAATGCCTGCTCCTTGGATTTATTACTGAAGTTAATTAACGCCTAACTTGAACGCGTTATTAACAAACCATAAGGATCGTCCGAAGAAATGTCAGTCATAAGTATGTAGGTAAATAATCAAAAACATAAATTGAATCACGATAATTTGTTGGTATATAAGACCAAATCTTTGATATTATTTTTAGTTCAATCCAATTTCAGATTAGGTTTTTTTATAGGATGGTAAGAGTGAAGAGTTATTGATGATGACTAACAAAATGAATTATATGGTCGCAGGGTGATTCAGGCGGTCCGCTCCTATGCAAGGACCCCGAGGAGCCATCCCGGTGGTACGTGGGCGGGATCGTGTCGTGGGGCATCAAGTGCGCGCACCCGCGGCTGCCCGGCGTCTACGCGTACGTGCCCAAGTACATCCCCTGGATCCAGCGCCAGATCGAGCTCTACAACGACGACTCCGCCCGCTCCGACGACATCTGAGGAGGATTGCCCAGCGCCGCCAGGCGGCACTCCGGCAACGACTTCAGTGTTTCTTTCAGGTTCGGGGGGCTTTAGTCCCGGAGAAAAATGTGTTGGTAGGCGGGAAAACGGGAAGTCGCGTCAGGAGGGCTCACTCCGCTCCCGAAACTCTTAATTGGAGAATTTTGTCTGAAAGAAACACTGAACGACTTCTAGCCAGAACATACCCGCCAAATATTCGAGACGTCCCGAGCGTTTTTATTATAAATTCTAATAAAGGCAGTCTTCAGTCCGTCGACTGAGACTTCACCTACGAGGCTACGACAATAAATTCGACTAACGACAATAATGGCTAAATATTTTTACATTTCGCGCGTCTACCGCGCGTGTGAAGTAAAGAAGCTGTGATACTTTAAATTCTCATTATAAACGATTCAATTGGTATTGTAAGTATAACGTATTTCTCGACGACACGGCGACTCTGCCCCGCGTCACTCTCGGCTGTTTAACACGGGAGCTCTTTGATATTGTACATTTTGAATAGGTAGGTGACGTAGGGTTCTAAAAGCTTTAGCCTAAACTTTTAGGGATTTTTTATAACTGTCCTCGATTTTTCATTTCTATATTACGTGTTGTACGTTTAGTGTGACGTTTAGAAGATTCATGTACCCATATTTGTTTGATGTTTGGTGTTAGTAGATTTAGCGAGAAGTGCTTTTATAGATTAATAAAGTTTTCGTTTGGACGTAGAAGTCGTAGTGACGAATGAACTCGTCCAATAGAAAAACAATATTATGAAGTAGACGTAAGCGTAACTTCCTTGGAAAGACAAAACCTAGGTAATTAATGTTAATGGCTTCATAACTGACAATAAAGCTGATTGATTAGAAACTCAATGACAATACTATGTATTTATGAATAAATGTTAGTATCGTAATCGTATTATAAACAAGAAATGTAATGTATGACAATAAACATTTTGGACATAATTAAATCCATCGGCAACAGATGACAATAAGTATTTAATTTTTAGACAATATTTATACGGAATTTAAACATAGATTAAGCTTTGTTAAGTGTCTATACAATCGACGATGTGAACATGTTAGTTTCTATGTTTTTCTATGATAGCTATAGAAAAAAAACCTTGAAAATAATGAAGAGTCAAAGAAATTAGTCAAATAGCTTTAATAGTATGTAAGAAATATTATAAAGGTTAGAATACAACATTTAGATATTATTTGTGTTGATACTATTATATTTACCTATCTGTTGTGTTTATAGACATTATAAATCTAAATATCTGTATTGTATGCCGATTTAACAAAGACGCGAACCTAATTATTATGTGTATTGGTTTGCTATAAATTATAGCGAATGCTATGCTCAAACTTAAAAAAAAAACATTTTATTTATAAGTATGTAAATGTTTCCGGCAATGTGTGAAATTCAGGTAAGTACCTGAATAATAAGTAGGTAATTACAATGGTATTATATACCTGGACCGTCCCAAAAACGAAGATTTTGTAAAATTTACTTGTCTTCTGATGACATAAGTAATATCGCACAGATTAATTGAAAAAAAATCTATTCGTCTAGGCGCACCGATAAATAGTCACTTCCTTTCTTTAACTACAAAGATAAAGATAAAGATATTTTATTTGCTTGAAATGCGGTAAAAAAATACATCATCATCATATCAGCCGCACGACACCCACTGCTGGGTATAGGCCTCCCTTAAGGATCTCCACGACGATCGGTCCTGCGCTGCCCGCATCCAGCGGCTTCCCGCGACCTTCACCAGATCGTCGGTCCACCTTGTCGGACCACCCACGGAGCGCCGTCCGGTGCGTGGTCGCCATTCCAGAACCTTTCCGCCCCAACGGCCATCGGTTCTTCTCGCTATGTGTCCCGCCCATTGCCACTTCAGCTGAGCAATCCTTCGAGCGATGTCGGTTACTTTAGTTCTCTTGTGGATCTCTTCGTTTCTGATTCGATCACGCAGGGAAACGCCGAGCATGGCTCTCTCCATTGCACGCTGGGTGACATTGAGCCTCCTTATGAGACCCATAGTTAGCGACCACGTTTCACTGCCGTAAGTCATCACTGGCAATACACACTGTTCATAGACTTTCGTCTTGAGACACTGAGGTAAGTCGGACGCGAAGATTTTTCGAAGCTTCCCGAATGCTGCCCACCCGAGTTGGATACGACGAGAGATCTCTTTCTCGAAGTTGGACTTACCTAACTGGATTGCCTGTCCTAGGTATACGTAATGATCAACAACTTCAAGTGTAGTGTTCCCAACATGAACTGGAGAGGGTACAACATGGGCATTTGACATAATTTTCGTCTTATCCATGTTCATCCTGAGACCCAATCTTTGGGAAGCACTACGGAGATCTTCGAGCATTGTGTTCAGGTCTTCCATGGTCTCAGCCATAAGGACTATATCATCGGCAAAACGAAGGTGTGTTAGGTACTGGCCATTAATGTTAATGCCGAGTCCTTTCCAGTCCAAGAGCTTAAAGATGTCCACCAACGCAGCTGTGAACAGTTTCGGAGAAATAACGTCTCCCTGTCTCACACCACGCTGCAGCTGGATAGGAAAATACATGTGGTGTTATAATCAAAAGATCGTACACATTTCGCTACATCTAGCATGCAAATTTTTAAAGATGATTATAAATGAAGCTACGAGTTTATAACATTAGTGAAAAGTACTTAGTTTAGTTAAAATGAGTGTAGGTAATAAGTAAATTTGTACATAAAATTAACTGTCACTTCAAATCAATATCACAGTCATCAACTTTAAAACAAGGTGCACATTATTTTTGTTTTATCATTATTTGGCGCTTAAAATAAGAATTAATAAATGGAATTGAATTGAAAATAACATAGTTGCTTAAAATAATCATAATGTCAAAATGTTTACTACAATAAATTGAAAATGTCGAAAAAATACACCAAATTAATTAAAATGTCAGTAAATAAATCGAAAATGATGTCGCTTGTCTAAAAAAAAATATTACAATAATCACAAAATGTCAAAATGTTTATAATACATTAAAATGTCAAAAAAATAATTATAAAAAATCACAACAACATTAACCTTGCTCTCGTCTTTTACACACATTACCGGCTGCGCATTATGTATATAGAATACCTCGGTATAGTATTATGTGAATAATAAATATTTCATACATTACCTATTCTATAAGTTACCGAGGTATTGTATACAAGACCGGATTATACACATTGCCGGTAACATAAACAAGCCATCATTTAGATAAGTATATGAAAATATGGTTGTAGACTTCTTATGAGTCCTCTCCTTAACTCGAGCTTTCTGATAGTGTTATAAATATAGAAAAAAATATATGAGAGCAGTTATTTTAACTAAAATGAATATAAATATTGACTAAACTCATTCGTTTGGATATTTTAAAAAAAAAGTAGTTCAGCTGGTGTAAAACACTGACTGATTACCGAACAATTCAGTTTAAAAATTTAATTATCAATTTTATAAAAATAACACATTCCGAGCTATCACAAGCTCACGTTTAGTCAAACTAGTGACTGATTCTTTGTAATAAAATACTTAATTGACTGGAAATGAGAATACAGACGTGCAGTAAAAAAACACAACTACCTTCAATTTTAAAAGGTTCAGTGTTTTTATTTCTATTCGTGTTGAACGAACTTTGTGAAAAACTGAATTGTGTGTTATGAAAAGTGTACAACTGGGTGCTATTCTCATTTCCGTCGAACCTCTTTCAAGTAGATAGATAAGGTAAGATACGATTTTAGAATAATTTTACGTTAGTTCTTAACCATAAAGTTAATATACTTGAGGTATATTAACCTTATGTTCTAAACACGCTTTAGAGTTCTGTCACTTATTGAACTTCATCGACATTTCTTCTGACTACGTTTTTAGTCATTTCCCTGATTATAAAAGGCTTTAAATTTTGGGTTCTAATTGAAATTTTGAAATGGCTTAGAAAGATAATAAGATAACCACAATACGATGTGGTTGAGAGGGGAAAATATCACAATTAACAAAGCAAAGATGGATAAGAACTAAATTATGTTTGATAATTGTGTCAAAATATAATAATTATAATATTACAGCGACAATTTGTATAAAATTTATAATGCGACATTTTATGACAATAATACACTGAATTTAAGTATTGTTTTTACGAAGTTAAATATTGATAAAGATGAATTATATTTATCATTTTAAGAGTTTGAAAACCTTAGTTATCTCGAGTATTGTAGCTCGATGAATCTATAAATCTAATTATTTGAATAATATGGCATATACCAATATATCTATTTTAACTTAGGTAGGAAGTCCAAAGGCTGATATTAAATGAAAGGAAAAAGTTAGAAGCTTATAGATTCGACATGTGAAAACGGGACGGAGAGTAAGTACCTATGCTTTTGAAAGATTTTATGATTTGTTTGTTATGCGATCGATCGGTATACATGTGTTTATAACTAAAGCTCACTTCTCATTTCCACCACCTCTAAGTACTTATTCCTATAGTATTTAGTTGAGTAGATTCGCTTGCGAGACGTAGGCTCTGTAATATTCTTTACGACGATACCTAACGGTTTATAAATAACATAAAGAAATGCATTGGTATTTGGCTTTATATAGAACATGTGTAGTGGATCTATACATGTTCAATTCTTAATGTTTATACGTACATATTAGATGTACATGTTACGTGTATTACTCAGGATGTGTAACGGACATGTATCACATATTACTTATTATCGTATACTATATTTGTAGATGTACCTACATTAAATTGCTGTTTGGGAAACTCTTAATAAGTAGAGAATGTTTCGTGTTCAGAGCATATCTTCTGAGTCAGCGGGAATGACTCTAGCTCATATAGCATAGGTGAGATTATAGATTATGTATGTATTTGTAAAGATGAAAACATACGACTAACAGTGGCGTAGGGTCCATACAAGCTGATTCCTATCGGCTTACCTTTTAGAAAAACCACCTACCCAATATGCAGATCATATCATTTTTTGTAGATCGGCTTACATTCGCCATAATTTTATACCTCGCCACTGACGTCTAGTATTGTAACTATCAACAGTATTTTGATAAACACGGGATGAGATAATTCTAAACTTTATACAAAACATGATCTAAGTGAAGCTTGATGTTATAATTATAATGAATTATATTTTGCATAATTTTTCAATTAGTAAGTAACATTATTTTACACAAAAATCCGTTCTACATTAGAGGCAAAGGTTGTGTATTAAATAATAAACATGGTAGTATAACGTAGTGTGATCACTGCTTTAGTGCTCGCGTTGGTTACTGGCTTAAAAAGTTTACTCTCCCCAAATATGCAAAATGTCTTCGGATAGCATATTCGAATTAAAATATTAGATAATTATACAACCTTATCTGACAAAAAAAAACAAGATTTATTAATTAAAGATTTACATATAATTCCAAATTAAGACCTTCCATCAATTATAGCAAAAAAAAACTAATTAATTTTTATTTTTTTATTTAATAAAACGTTAAGGTAAATTTTCAGCCATTGAAAATGAGGAATATTCCTAGGAAATTATCTACTCTCATCAAATGTGAAAAATGTCTTCGGACAGTATTATCAGTGTTCGAATTAAAATATTACATACCTAATTATACAACCTTCTATAAGAAAAAAACAGGATATATTTAATTTTAATAGAATTCTATTCACTACCCACATCAATATCTACCTATAATAGGTAGCAAAAACTTATTCATTCATTTTCTTTTTTTAATTTGATAAGACGTTAAGGTCAATTTTCAGCCAACGAAAATCATGAAAAAATATCAATTACTTAAATACCTAATTCAATTATCACATATCTTATATCATATATATACACAACAGCTATCATTTGATACAATATAGGCTATTATATTAATATACCTACCTACAATAAGTAAATGTTAAAATTAACAACTCAATAAAAAATACAGTTTTTATCGTTATCTAATGCCAAAAACTTTAATTTATACATACTGTGTATTTATTTATCTAATGGTATATTTATAATTAGGTAATTGTATTGATTTATTCAAGTAATATTTCAATATAAACTCTTATAAAAATATAGGTAAGTAGGTACCTAAATAAACTTTACCTAATGGCAGGACTTTTCGAAAATGACAATAATAAATGAAAAATGTTCGACAATACAACACTTACTTACCTATAGGAATATAATACTATGTTGAATTATTGAAAAATTTGTATTTTTCCAACATATAGAGATTAATGATCTTTGTAGTTTAGCGAATTGTCATTAAGAGTTGTGGGTAGTTCGATAAACTATACACTAAGCAACTTTTACAAAGGTACGGTCAGCAACGATAGTCGCTTGTCACTTTTAGAACTTTATCACAGCGACAATTTTGACAGATGGCTTGAAATGTTTGAAACATTAGTCAAAAAAGTTACTATGACAAAGTACTAAAGTGTTAAGCAACTTTCGTAGCTGACCGTACCTAATGAAATATTATGATTTGAGTGAAGTTGTTGTTACATTGATTCTAAATAAGTACATCAATCTTTATTTAGTATTCACAATGCTATTTTTATACTTCTGTTAAGTAATTATACTGAAAAAATAAATGTAAATTTGTTTTCCTACTAAGTAGTCAACATTAATAAAATGTATTACAGTGCTAGTGAGCGTTTATTGAACTAACTCATTTAAGAGTATAATGTAGTAACATAATATATACGCACAAACTAATTTCTATACTAAAGCCAGTTTAACGTATTTCCGTACACGTTTAGTGTCCATTGGCAGGCGGTTGTCTATTAAATTCCACGGTATTCGAATAAATTGTAATATTTGATATTCATCTCCACTTACCACTTAAGGACTACTCAAACCTGAGCGGTACCGCTACCCACGGCAGTAGCGGTACCGCTAGTGGTATTCTATTATATAATACCAGAGTGATATTCCGTGGGGTATTTGGTATGGCATTTTCGCTGCTGTCGCGAAAGCGAAACCGCATACCAGATGGATACGTGATATATACCGCGTGTTCGGCGGAACTTTTAAGGCTACCGCTGCGTTAAGCGGGATCCCTGCGCGGATACACGGCGCGGGAATATAGATTGCTGGCTTTCTGACGGACAGAGATTCTTGCATTGCATGAGAAGTTCTAATCTATGTCGACCCGCACGCGTGTCCCTCTTAACGCAGCGGACGCCCTTACTCTACCCGCGGACGCGCCGCCCGCTGACAGCGCTCGCGTCTCGCGCCAGTAAAATTTCGCTATCGTTTGAACAGCGCGTTATCCGCATAACCATTTGGGATATCGTTACCGGCACCGGTAGCGGGTACCGCTCAGATTTGAGTAGGTAACTAGGCGTTTATTCAGATTTCAGGCAATTTTGTTTTTCCATAGTTATAAATATCTCTCTTGTGTCATATAAAGTCGTGTCTGGAGAATGACGCGTTAATATTCGATACTTGCGAAAGGCATTATTTACTGACAATCGCCTGTCACAAACTTAAGAATACTTACATTAATACCTAGATTATTTCAGTTGATTGCATGTCCAGTGGAAAAAAAGAATTACCTTTTTTTTTCATTTCGAATGGTATGCAGACTATGAGTTGATTGTAAATTGTAAAGTAATAACTTGACAATAGATTTTGTTTAAAGAAATTGCTATGTCTGCTTATTTCAAGGTGGAAGCACAGAATACATAATAGTACCTACACATTCTTTTCTATCTGATCGCAATCAATTTATCATAATTTCAATACATTCCCTCGTTAAAAGTACGAAATCATATTTTTCTAAAGAAATTTTCTATGTATAGATTAATCGCAGCGAACTATTGGATGCGCAAAAAATTGATAAGTCGAGAAAGCAATTAGGGAATTTAACAGCTACCTTATTTCCAATTATTACAATATTATACAAGGTGTTACAAAATAACCTCTAATGCCGAATATGGTAGAAAGGGACCATCAAACTGAACAACTTTTACTATGGGACCAACTCTGAAATCGCGAAAAAAACAGCTGTTTCATACATTTTGATATTTTCGATAATTTTTTTTATAAAACAGCAGATTTTTTTTCGCCATTTCAGAGTTGGAGTAAAAGTAGTTCAGTTTGATGATCCCTATCTACCATATTCAGCATCAGGGGTTTAGTAAAACGTTGTATATTATTATGAGATAAACCATTAATAGTCTAATCTCTTTTTAAAATAAGCCATATTAACTATTTTCAAAGTACGATTGTTGGCGCATATGCGTTAGGTACATTCCCTATAGAAAGAGGGTAGTTTGACTTTTTTGTGTTATTTGTAAATGTAAGTAGTGCATTCAATAGGTGGCGCGGCGTATTTTCTTTAGTGTCCATAAAATATGTGTTTGATGTTAGTTTCGTGTCGACCGAGAGCGGTGTGTGTCGCTTGTAACTTCTATTCTGCAGCTTTCTGTTCCTCAAGCTTGGAAATAAATAATTCAGAAATATGCTGGTTTCATTTTATCATTACCTATATAACGTGTTATAAAAAACCATACAACCGCGGAAAATTACCAACCCTGAAAACCGCCACTTTTTAAAAAAAATATAATAATTATTGTGATAAACTGCATAGTGGCAACCCTATAATAAAATCGTGTTTTGCTTTTGTCCATTAAGATTGATTATTTATCGAAAACAATACTTTATTTGCGTCTCGGGTTGTCACTGCAGTTTTTCATAAAAATCACATACAAAATTTTTAATTATGAAACACCCTGTATAATGGAGCTTAGAATAGTTTTTTTTTAAATTTCAGAAATCTGTCAGTAAATGTGAAATTAAGAATATACTATTCCTGGCCGTGGCGACATTTCTTTCTATATTTTTTTTAAGGTAAAAAAATTGGTTTGCAGAATTGAAAACACGTTTAAATGTTGTCTGAATATTTTACTAATGGATACAATTACATTATTCAACAATGGGTATAAATAACTAGGCGTTAACCACTAACTAGTACAGACGTGGTAACCGTATTGGATGGGGATTTACTCATTCGATGTAGACGGGCCAAAACGTGCTCAAACAACGTTAGAAATCAATATAATATTTACTATTTTAATTAAAACACTACAAGCAAACATAAAGAATAAAAATTTAAACTATTTTGTATTTTATAAAGTCTTAAGTTATATAAATCAAATACATTGCTACACCACGCCTTGGCCCATTATTTACAGTTGAGATTCTTAGCACTTCTAAACAGAGTCTATAATTATTAGTTTAAAATGTTAAAATTAGAGTTTAAAAACTTGACTTATTCGAGTGTTGGTCGTGATTGTCTTTAATTTAATGACAATCACCTTGTATACACTCGTGTTAGACCGATGCAAAATGTCTATCACAATCATTTACAGCTCTTACAGATTTTAGTACATAGTACCACGTGACTTGCGCAGTAGCAAAATGACGCTATCTAGCTTTTGTACTTACTTACATTTAAATACTTACCTCCGATTATTATTTATATTGTACTATAGTGAAGTTGGTTTAAAGAGATGACGTCACACATTTTGCACATCCTTATTTTTAACCGACTTCAAATAGGAGGAGGTTCTCAGTTCGTCGGAATCTTTTTTTTAATCGCATAGGTTATTTTGATGCATAATTCAAATACATCCAGTGCAGTACAGCTGCGTAAAATAACTTGACCCAAATTGAATCGCATATTGCAGAAAGGGCCTTAGTCCATTCAAGTTTACTTTAGGGAATTAACTTTTTTTATTTTATTTTATCATAAACAAACTTTGGTGGACTTGTATTAACACATAATATATTATTTACTTTTGTACTTAATGTTATTATGTACAAGTCCACCAAAGTTTGTTTATGATAAAATTAAAAAAAAATACTTAATTCCCTAAAGTAAACTTGAATGGACTAAGGCCCTTTCTGCAATATGCGATTCAATTTTAGTACCACGTGACGTGACCTGAGCAGTAGCAATTTTAGGTACAAAAAGTTTAGTGCGCAAGCCATTATTGTCTATGGTTTGGTTCAAGTTATATTGCGCGAGCTGTAATGCAGTTAAATGTCAACCACTAGCGGATCCAGGGGGGGGGGGGGTTAAGGGGCTCAAGCCCCCCCCCAAAATCGTTTGGGTCTACCCCAACAAATCTGTTGATTACCTTGGTAAAGCCTGCCCTCACCTACGTTAAGCCCCTTCCAAACCAAAATCCTGGATCCCCCACTGTTGTCAACTGTATGTCCAAGACATTTTGCATCGATCTCGTTTACTATCCGCGTTCCGAATCACGCTGACAGCGCTGTTAGCGCGAATCCGACCCGTCACAAATTATTACACAAAATTGGGTAACTCCATGAAAATGTGGACACGGTAAAGGTATAACGTCTCTTTTCGACTTTTTACCATGCCAAAAAATATTTAATATTGGCAACATTGACATCAAACATTTAAATATAGATTTGACATTAAGATTCGTTACTATGGCCGGTTCTAGTCG
This sequence comes from Agriphila straminella, assembly GCA_950108535.1. Taxonomy (NCBI): domain Eukaryota; kingdom Metazoa; phylum Arthropoda; class Insecta; order Lepidoptera; family Crambidae; genus Agriphila; species Agriphila straminella. The sequence goes on along the minus strand of OX467306.1, from coordinate 1,019,879 downwards.
CATAGTTCAAGTTCTTTTAAGCGAGTTACCATAGTTGATATTTTAAAAAGTATACTTTAATACTACTGTTTCTATTAAAGGAAGACTTATTTGTATGCTTTTATTTATACATAACGCCAAGTCAACCAACACAATTCGTAGAAATTTTTGAAACAAAATACTCTCTAAACTGGATTTCTAAAAATTAAATAAAAATAAATGGTAACGCGAGTTACTGATACTATTTATAATTTATTTCAATAATTATTACAATATTACTATTTTTATTAGAAAATTCAGAAACCAGGATAAAATGTTATCCTGGTTACATTCATGAACAAAAATTGTCATTACATTAACCAATTGAAACAACCTTAAAAAACCTCATTAAACAATAAAAATGTGATCTTTTTGTAACGCAACGAGTTGCCATGGAATTACCCAATATGGTATTTGTGTACCTGGATTTGATGGATTATGCGCTAACAGTGGTGTTGGCGTGATTTGGAACTAGGCCTAGAATGACCACAGTACATGCACGTTCAGTCTTCAAAATACCCACTAAATTGACTAACACCAATGATATTTTATATATAAACTCTTCGCTTCCCTGTTCAAGACAATTTGGGTATTGGGTACTTACGTGTTATTTTAGGACTTCATAGCTCAAATAATCATTTTAGTAATACTATTCTTCCATTCTATTCTAAACGTATGCGTGGTGCTGTTATGCTGATGTGATACTATAGTTGTGAAGCGCTCATGGCAGAACTTGACAGACTGATCGTACTCGATCATGTTTGTTAAGCAACGTCAGTCAGGCCAACGTCAGTCAGTTCAGTCCGGCCAGGTGTCGGATGGGTGACCGTTAAGTGGCATTATATCTGAGCCTTCCGTGCTTCGGAGGGCACGTTAAACCGTCGGTCCCGGCTGTTGTCATCTGATAATAGTCGTTAAGCCAAGTTAGAGGCCTTACAGGCGGCTTGATAAACTCTAACACCAGAGGTGGCCACTATTCCTCATTCGACAAGAAGAACTATAGTTTTTACCAGCCTACAGATTTTTACGTTAATCTGTTGCAAACAATTCTCGTTTGAAATCATTTGAAATTAATGGACAGTTTCATTTATTAGCAAAGTAGAACAGTGGTCAGGTAGGTATGTACCTCCATACAGTTTTCGAGGTCGAAATGTATGATTACCAGCCTCAGGGCAACCTGACGCACAAGAAATCAAATCTCCTTGAATTTTCAGGCAAAATTCAAGACTACTGTATTACAAGTGCTATTGTAGCACTCTAGTTTTTACCCGAAATGTCATCTGGCGTCACACTTCCACATAATTTTAATTCGCTCAAAACAGGGGCAAAACGTAAGTTTAAATAAAAAATATCATTAGTCATTACACTAATCAGAGCATGTTCGCTTCTCCTAAGGAATTTATTGAACAACGTTTCGCTGATCTAAAAAAAAAATACATCAGTTTTTGTGGTGATATAGGTACATTAACAACTTAAATATCAGTAAATTCAATTTAAAATTAATGAACACAATTAACTAAAAATAAGAAATTAATAGAGTATAATAAGAAAATAATCTATATTTAAGTAAATAGTTTGTAAATATTCATGTGCGAACTATGGTTTGCCTTCGATCGTCTATCTATAATACATGATCGAAGAGACTTGCTTATATTTATACGTAAAATGAAGATCATTTAAAGGTGTTACAGAAAGGATGTGCTAATATAAAATCGCTTCATAATGCTTAGCCAATGGAACCCGAGTCCCGAAGTGAAATATAAGGACACAATAGGTATGCGCAAGTAGATACCTACTTATTAGCTAAATCTGTTCATCCTTTCCGTTTCAACCGCTATAGATAAAATTACGAACTAACATTATAACCAAAATAAGAAATATTTTTATTCATTCAATGGAGTTTTTGCTATTAATCATATTTTTCGGCCGCGTTAAATAAAATTACTCTAACAAAATATGTAATTATGTGTTTTGAAATTGACAATATAAGGCAAATATTTATTTTCGTATAATTTGACTTTTGTGGCTGTACAGTATTGGATAAATAAATCGGTGGACTATTGATATGTGTACTATAAATACAAAAGTTGAAAGTTCAAAATATTTTCCTATAAAATCGTTTTTTGAGTTGAGTAGAGTTTTCACAAAATTTTGCTACATATCAACAATAACTTCATAAGTTTAATTATTCATATAAAACTAAGAACTAAACTCTACAAATATACACTTCCATATAATTGAGGAAATCATGTGTATAAAATGAGTTCCTTCTTATACAACGTGTTAATGAATAAACGCAAAACCTCTTAGGTGGTGATTGTGCTCATGAATAATGAACAACTTTTACTATGGGGCCAACTCTGCAACTAAACAAAAAAAAACAGCTGTTTCATACAAGTTGTCAATACCTACTCGACCAGAATGTATGAAACAGCAGATTTTTTTTGTTGAGTTGCAGAGTTGGCCCCATAGTAAAAGTTGTTCATTATTCATGAGCACAATCACCACCTAAGAGGTTTTGCGTTTATTCATTAACACGTTGTATATGTAACAACTAAAATTATTAATACATCTAAGTTATATATGATTTAGAATAATAATACTACATTATACTTATTAAGCCATTTTGTATCGGGCAGATTGGGTCGAGATAAAATATGAAAGGTATGTCAACAAACCGATATATAACACAATATTTAGCGTTTTCAACATATTATAATATATGATACATATATTTTTACTTAAAGTTAATGATATGACGCAAGCGCAAATAGTATGCATATAATTTTACGATAAAAAATACTTTTGAAATGTCAATATGCATACAGTGGTGAACGGATTATTAGAAACACCAGTCGATTTTCATACAAACGAGGCAACTTTGAAGCCTTGGTTCTCTGCCAAGGATTTATCTGATGGTTATCCAGGGGGTGAATGGGGGAGATTCAGATCGCTATACACATGGGGTGCGATTGCGTAAAGTCAATCGTATTCATATGACAGTTCATTATCATATCCGCTGGCTGATTATCTAAATAGAAACTATTTAGCGACCGGTTTCTTTTGACATACATTGCTACTTTTCTTTGGTATGTTTTTTTACCCCAAAAAGAAGAAGCAATGGATCACATTCATCTGTCAAATGAGACCGGTCGCTAGGTGGTTTCTAATTAGATAATCAGCCCGCCGATCGGCGACATTTTGTATGGAATTTGACACTAATGACATACAATATTATGGACCTTTAAATGAATACGATCACTTTACGCAATCGCCTATCTGATCAGCATTCTAAGAGCGGAAAGAATCATAGTTCTCAGTTTCAGGATTTTTTTAAGCTATTTCTGCAGGTTTTTTAACATACATTAAATAATGGTCTTTTGCGAAAAAAAAACTGGTCGTTTGCATATCTGGTAGTTTGCTGTTGAAAACATGGTCGTTAGCGTGTACGGCAATTTGCGTTTCTGGCACTATGCGTCCAAAGGACCTATCCAAATAGCTCCTAGAATGTTGATCAGATCAGTTGGGTGTGTATGGTGATCAGAGGGCCTAGCCAAAGTAACATTGGCAAATCTTCGTTATCGCTTCGCTTTCGAAACATGTATGGGATTGACATAAGGTTTCGTTAACAATCGAATTTTAAAACGTCAAATCCATACATGTTTCGAAGCGAAGCGATAACGAAAATTTGCAAATGTTACTTTGGCTAGGGGGGCTGGATCGTATCCATTCATTCCTTGGATAGCTATCATCAGATCACAGCTCGATCAATCCCTGGCGGAGAAACAAGGTTTCAAAGTTACCTCGTTTGTATTAAAATGACAGGTGTTTCTAATTATGCGTCCCACAACTGTATATAGTGTACACTAAAATAATCTTTGTTTAGCCTCTTCTCATAAATTTATCAGTCAGTGAGAGTTAATAGATGAGTATATTTCTTTGGTTTTGTTGTTCGAAGCATAAAAGTTTTGCTTTGAGTTTAAGGGTGACCTCATTATAATGACACTGGACTGGAACTAAAAAGTTTAAACAGTCCATACAACAAACTATAATAATAATGAGTTGTATGATCGATTTACGAATACAATTTCTCACACCCAACTAACACGCATTATAAAAGATCCATACATCTAAAATATACAAAACGTGAGCATCCACTTGTATTTAAATGTGATAATAATTGCACAAGTATTTATACTAGTCGAGTATCGGCACATCTCTCGAACTAAACGACTTCTAAGACAGATAATACTTTTATATTAAGATTAATATTAGTTATTTGTCAGTATTTTTGTAGTACCACACTTTGGTACTCACAGGCGCATGTATGAGTGATTAAGCACTGGCTATCTGGAAAATGATAAATCAGTACCCCTTGAGCGAGTTTAGCAAATTATACAGGGTTGTTTGTAAAACAACAACAACCTCGCAGGAGTAAATGACTAACATCATAAACAACATAATTTGTTATACGACTTTTCCGAAAACAAACAAAAAAATCGATTTCATACATAACTCGATCAGCTGTTCGGACTTTTGTATGGAAAGTAGTTTTTTCGTCTGTTTTCGGAAAAGTCGTAGAACAAAATGTTGTTGTTTATGATGTTAGTATACTCTATTTATAACTATTGCAAGGTTGTTGATGTTTTACAAACAACCCTGTATATTGTTATTGAAAACTATCGCCGTCTCTTTACCGACAGGAGCAGCATATCCGATAACTTTCGACATTCGTAAACTTGTTCAAAGAATACAGTTGAGAAAGTACAGCAATTTGAAGAAATGTGAATTGCTGTTGTTATACGGTGTTCTTGGCAGATCTGTATTATACATTTTTATTCGTACATAATTACTCGCGCATGTGCACTATGAGTACACGCTTCTAGTTAGACAGTCGAATCCATCCTTTACAAATATGAGATTAAAAGAGCATAGAAAAGAGATAAAACTTAAAATCCAAGCAAACTGTAAAGTACTAGAACCAAACCCTACAATATATATATAGAAACTGTTTCTTATAATATTAGGATTTAATAAAATCATTTTTATCATTCAGTGATTTTTCTTATAATAATGTTAAATTGCGGTGATGTAAGAAGACAATTAGAAGGATAAAGACTTAGTAGAGAAATGTAAGGGAAGACAAGAAGTAATTTCATTTCCGGTCGATAGAAAATGACGTTTATAATAATACAGTTAAGATTCAAAATAGATCTGTAGAAGGAACAACAGGGGAGAACGCTTAGTTAAAATCTTAAGTCTTTCAACATTCGCTGTTTTGTTTATCAAATAATAGGCCTTAGGGATGCAATTTCAAATGAGAATTTTCTTTATACATAAAATAACGTTACTTTATAAACAATTTTGAAACGTCGCAAAGTATATTAAAACTATAAACGTTTGCTAAAATTACCAATTGACATTCATTGAGGACTACCAGTCCATCAAATACTTTTTTGAGTCCGTTTCACTAAATATTTTATAGAATTATCAATTCATAAAGCTTAAAGATAAGCCAAAACCTAATTAATTTTAGGAACCGGACATTTATAATGTAAATTAACAGTTGCAATGAATCACACATTACACAAATTGACGTCTTTTGTCAACAAGTCGGCTGGCATCGCCTCGAATCCAGTTTTATAATCGACTTGTATACTATAACTATATACGACTTGTATAATACAAGTTGTTAATCATGTCAGCCCTTAAACCAAATAGTTTATCCCAAAAAAAAATTACAAACTATAATTTTATCAACATTCGTTTATAAATATTTTTACTGGTCAATTCTCGTTCAGCTAAGGTACTTGTACTATTAGTTATTCTGTAGCTAAGGTTTTTTGGATAGGCTGCATTAAGTTTGGCCTTCCATTAAAAAAACTATTGACCTGTCGACTTATAAAGCCATCTTCCTCCGTATGTTACTGAATTATCATTAGCAGGTAGAAAATAGAAAGAGCACACAACTGTCAAAAATCTAGAGACAACAAAAACAATATTTCGTGGCTGACTTCTCACAAACGTCTGCTTCACTTTCGGCATCCAGCAAACTTGAAGAAAAATTAGAGGTGATTACTGCGCATGTTTGCTACAGCCCCGCACCACGTCTCCCGCCAATGAGACCCCAAAAATTACTTCTGCGCACAAAATGGCAGCGCTTAAATTACATGCCGAGGCTTGTAAACAGAAGTATTAAGGCTACTTAACTTTAAGGAGGACGCATGAAGTCCTTCCGGATGTTCGGTAGCGTCGGTCCTTCGAGCCGGATGTGCGGTAGCGTCGGTCTTTCAAGCCCGATGTTCGGTAGCGTAGGTCCTTCGAGCCGGATGTGGCTAGTTGTGGTGGACGGAGGCGAGGAAGGCGGGGTCCACGGAGGCCACCTTGGCGGTGAGGAACGCGTGCATGCAGAACAGCAGCGACTGCAAGATCTGGCACTCCAGCTCCTGTCACCGACCAAATATATTTTTTAACAAAGAAAGTGACATTCGATAAAATCCTCATGGTTTAATTTCATTAAATTCTGATCAGACGTTTTTACGTGATTAGGCGGGTTCCCACCAAGCGCGCTGCCTCGCGAGGCAGGACGTTTGACGAACGGACCTCGTACGAGGCTGCCCGCTTGGTTGGGACCCGCCTAATCACGTAAAAACGGCTGATCAGAATTTAATGAAATTAAACCATGAGGATTTTATCGAATGTCCACGCGGACGAAGTCGCGGGCGGAAGCTAGTTTATAATATTCAGAATGGTATCGAGAGATATTAGTATCCCGTTCCCGTTCCCGTTCCCGTCCCTGTCCCCGTCCCCTTGGTTGTGCATGTCCAGGTCCAATCATGTCCACCGTGTTGGGCTTCAAAATAAATGTCATTTTCTCAATCACCATCCCATGAAACCTCAAGAACGACATCCACATCGATTTTCATGTTTACTTACCCCATTTACACCTTAATGGATGATTTTCAAAATAACAAAATATGTGTTTGCCTATTTATTTTAGACATGCTCCTACGAATTTTAAAGTTGTAATGTCTATTTTATATTGTTTTTCCATAAAAAAATTTGAACCCTATTTTCACCCCTTTAGGGGCTAAATTATGTCCACCGTGTTGGAATTCAAAATAAATGTCATTTTTGCAATCGTCATCCCAGAAAACCCCAATAACGACATCCATATATCTATTTTGGGCTTTTTTACCCCTTTTCACCCCCATATGGGTTGAAATACTAACAATAACAATATTCGTTACGTTAGATTTCCATCCATAAGCCTAAATTATAAATTAAGCGATTTTTTTTAAATTAAATAAAAATTATTTAATTTAATTTAATTTAGTACCACGCAATGTAACGCGTACAACAAACCGCGCCTGCGAGTGCGTGCTACACGGCCGCGTGCGGCCGTTGAAAGGCAGGTTTTGTGTGCGTGCGCATGAGATACATTGAGTGATGGCGTTTTGCGATTTGTATTTCTGTGACATGATAATCAGCCCGTTCTTAATACATTACGGACACAACATAACAACAAATTATTTTAGGCAAAAACGAATATAAGTCAAGTACCGATGTTCTTTGTGTCGTGTGTCAGCTGAAATTACTTTCTTTACCTTAGTTTCGATGACTTTAGTCTCCGCATCTTGGAAGTGGAGTTTTAGCTTGGACTTGCCGTCGTCGCTTGAGCCACGCAGCTGAGAAAATCTGTGATAAAAAACGGAATCATTTTCATCAACTTACAATAATTTATTTAATAATAATAATACTTATAATATATTGCCTTCATTGATATCTGTTTCCTAAATGTTGACTGGGAGAGAATACTTTTAGCATTAAGTTCGCCGTTTGTAACATTTTGTTTGAAATGTACAATAAAGTTTGTTAAATAAAATAAAATAAATAATATTACAAATATGAGTTTGTAGGTTTGGATGTTTGTTCCTCAATAGCCCAAAAAACTGCTGAACGGATTTGGTTGAAATTTGGCACACAGATAGAATATAGCCTAGATTAAAATATAGGATACTTTTTATGATAAAGCCTTCGATTCGATAGAGACCTGGGCGGTGCTGCAGTCTCTCCAGAGGTGCCAAATGGACTAAAGGTATATCGAGGTGCTAAAATACTTATACGAAAATGCCACCATGTCTGTCCGTGTCCAGAACCAGAGCACAAATCGCATCCAACTGCAGCGAGGTGCCTTAGCAGGGAGACGTTATTTCTCCGAGACTGTTCACAGCTGCGTTGGAGGACATCTTTAAACTCTTGGACTGGACAAGACTCGGCATCAACATTAATGGCCATTAACTTACACACCTTCGTTTTGCCGATGACATAGTTCTTATGGCTGAGACCTTGGAAGACCTGAACAGAATGCTCGAAGATCTCCGTAGTGTTTCCTAAAGAGTAGGCCTTAGGATGAACATGAATAAACAAAAATTATGTCGAATGACCATGTTGTACCCGCTCTAGTTCATGTTGAGAACATGACTACACTCCAAGTTGTTGACCATTACGTATACCTAGGACAAGCAGACCAGTTAGGTAAGTCCAACATCGAGAAAGAGATCTCTCGTCGAATCCAACTAGGATGGACAGCATTCGGGAAGCTTCTAAAAATCTTCGCGTCTGACTTACCTCAGTGTCTCAAGACGAAAGTCTATGACCAGTATGTGTTGCCAGTGATGACTTACGGCTGTGAAACGTGGTCGCTAACTATGGGTCTTATAAGGAGGCTCAAGGTCACCCAGCGTCCAATAGAGAGAGCCATGCTCGGCGTTTCCCTGCGTGATCGAATCAGAAATGAGGAGATCCGTAGGAGAACTAAAGTAAACGACATCGCTTGAAGGATCGCTCAGCTGAAATGGCAGTGGGCGGGACACATAGCAAGAAGAACCGATGGCCGTTAGGGCGGAAAATTTCTAGAATGGCGACCGCGCACCGCACGATGCGCCGTCAGCCGTGGGTAGGCCCTCGACAAGGTGGACCGATGATCTGGTAAAGGTCGCGGTGCGCCGCTGGATGCGGGCAGCGCGGGACCGATCGTCGTGAAGATCCTTGGGGGAGGCTTGACACTCAGCAGTGGGTGTCGTGTGGCTGATATGATGATGATGATAGTTAGTGGTACCTGTATGCCCAGACGGGCGGCGCGCCAGGCGTGCCCTCGCTGAGCGAGAACCCACCCGCCCAGTCCAGCGTGAGCCCCGCCGCGCGCCCGCCGTGCACCACCGTGAACGTCTTCTTCTGCAACAATACATAGCGCGTCTTAAATTGGTGTCATGTCTATCAGGCTTTACCTCTTTCGCCCGTTTTAGTCTATATTTCACGCCTGTAGTACATCTCCGCCACCAGCGAAAACACAGTATTTAGATTAGCGAATCAGATGCGAAACAGCCTGTTCTAACGCATTGCTGTCTCTTCCACGCGCGATTCAATAATTATTTAATATTCATATTTATTTCTGAACGTCTTCATAAATTCATCGTTTGAGACTAGGCTCGCGAGCAGCTTCAGTCCCCCGTGACCATGCAGCTACAAAGGTGCCGAAACGTAGGGAAAATAAAAAATCAAACCAAATAGGTGCCAACTAATTACCAAAGTACTTTCAATAAAACCGCGCTAGTATCCGTTAAAAAGTGTTTTATTTTATAAAAAATAGCAATTCTTACGTAATCTTTGTGTGGAAAACAATTTGTTGTATTTTATTATTGTTTTTTTGAATAAAGAGTTGGGTGAAGATTGTTTACCATCATAATAAGACAAGTAAATATTTATAAACAAAACACAAAGAAAAGTATTTATTAACAAAATACAAAGAAATGAAATCTGTCAATAATTCACGTCATATACGTCAGTACAGAAATATTAGCGGAAAAAAATACTAGTTAAAATAAATTCGTGTTACTACTTCAAATTCATTAATTGAAACGTTTTAAACATCAACTAGATATTAATTAAAGATGAACACAGACGAGAAACATGTGTGCATGCTGCCTAAGGAGCCCAAGTACATGGATATACCACCAACGGGAGGCTGGTTCTTACACCTGTTATGCAAGGTTCCAACACCGCAATAAAATGTTATTTTTAGTGTAGTTAATATTAATACAGAACGTGGCAAACATCTTGACATACTATATCTATGGATGTAGTGGGGATCAGTTCGCGCATGTGGACTTGCGTTGCGAGCGACCAATAGCGCGCGCCCCTCTCCCACCACCCGCGTACTGTTTTGGGTATACTGTGCTACACATACCCAAAACACGCGTTCCGCGTAATCCCCACCCGATTTTAAGATGTTTGCCTCGTACTGTACTTTATTAGTAGGTACCTAAAACTAGCGACCGCCTGCGATTTTGTCTGCTTGGACAGTTGTTACTCAATTCCTCGGAAACAGTACTTTTTTCCTGGATGAGAGGATACCCTATCCTTTCGTACCAAAGACAATTTAATAATAATCTTACAAAATGCGCCCCACGTTTCTAGATTTAAAACTTCTGTATAGGGTTATATAATAAATCTTAACGGGATAAATTATTTTATACTTTTTAGTCAGCATTTCTAGTTCGTTTTCTTCGAACTTCTCATACACGCGCTAAGTTGACTCGTATTGTTAATTCTCTACCCAGATACGCGAGTGGCGTCTGCCATGCGAGTGGCACCACGGCTCCGTGATGTTCCTGCGCAGCCACACGAGCGTGAAGCGCGAGCGCGAGCGGCTGCCGCTCGGCCACTGGCCCACCTGGCACCCCTACAGCCCCGCCAAGTACTACTGGGACTGCGCCTCTATGCTCGTGGGCGTCGCCGCGCTCTTGTACACACCCCTAATGGTGTTTACCCCCTGTGAGTCCCCCAAATATAACGCGAACCAGCTCGGTAACTGATTTAAGTGTAGGAGGAACCATAATGCTATCCATATGTAGCTTTATTACAATATTATGTGTAGTCGAGATTGTAATACCTATTGCAATGACCTTTTCGGAATAGAAAGTGTTCTTTACGTTGATCAAACCATACCTATCTGATTGGGAGCATTTAATAGAAGTTACTAGTTTGCATTAACGTTCATTAAACTACTTAACATGGACACTGTGAATCAATTTGACTTGTCGCATCCTCCCCAGGTCCGTCTCCGTACGACTACAAAATCCTGATCGCGGATGCGGTCGGCCTGATCGACATCTTCATCAAGTTCAACACGGGCAACGACCACGATGGCTACAAAGTCATCTTCGAAACGAAGGAGATCGCGCGCCGATATGTACGCGGCACGTTTATCTTCGACTTGATATCTGCTCTGCCCTTCCAATTAATCGGACCTTATACCGGCTGCCGCTATCCCTTGCACACCTCCTGGCACATCCTGAAGCTCTTCAAGCTGATCGCCGTCAACAAAGCCTGGATGAATGTCTCCAAGCAATACAGACTGTCGTTCGTCCTGACATCTGGACTCGCCGCAATCGCGAGACTAATCCTATTCTTCCACTGGATTACATACATCTACCGTCAGATACCGATTGTAGCCGTTCATTACCACCACTTCGAGGGCTTGGCTAATAACTGGAAAAAACGCTTTCAGTTGGAAGAGTTGCAGGAGGCGACGACGTTTACGAAATATTCGACGAGTCTCTACTACGCTTGCAGCCGGATAATAGGCGCGGGAAAAGTCAACGCTCCCCACTTGTACTTAGTTGGTGAAATGATAATCAACTCGTTTGTGGGAATAGTGGGACTTCTTTTTCTAGTGTACATTTGTTCGGCGTTCATTCGACTGGCGGCGTACAATCACTTCGAGATGTTTCTATACGACGGGCGGTTGAAGGAACTGCAAGAGTACATGGTGTTCAAACAGCTACCGAGCAGTTTGCAGCGCAAGATCTTGCTGTTCATCAACTACAAGTTTTACGAGCACTTCTATAACGAGCAAGCGATCAGGAACACCATTAACGAGCAAATCAAGCAAACGATAAATATGCACTGCTGCAAGCAGCTGGTGATGAACGTTCCGTTGTTCCAAGATATGCCCGCGGCGGTCATCAACGCCATCATATTTAAGTTGGAGCAAGTGATTTATATGCCCGGAGAGGTAGAACAAATGTCACAAATTGTTTTAATCTCAGAATTGCACATTACTATAACTTGTTTTGTTGTTTTAGACTGTTATGAAATTGGATCAACTTGGAAGTTCTATCTATTTGATTTACTCTGGCACTGTAGCTATGATTAACCAGGAGGGACGAGAGGTTCTATATTTTAATTTGTTAAAATCTATAGACGACCTGAGTGGTGCAGTGGTCAACATGCCGCCTACCACGCAAGAGGTCCGGTCCCGGGTTCGATTCCCGGCCGGACAGAAATTGAAATGATGAATTTTAATTTCTGTGACGGGTCTGGGTGTTACTATGTATAATAAGTATATATTAAAAAAAAGTATATAAGTAGTATATCAGTTGTCTAGCCATATTACAAGCTTTGCTTAATTTGGGGCTAGATGGCGCTGTGTGAAATTGTCCAAGCATAATAAATATAATGAAATAAACCGCCTGTTCAGATAAAGCGATGAACGGCGATGCAAAAAACGAATTATTTCTTCGTCGCACGCTATAAGTTCCTGGTTAGTTCACAATGCGTGTGGTTTAAATAGTTAGCAGAATATTCATATTTTGGTGATCAGAAAAATTCGGTCAGCCAAAATGTTGAGTTGAATAGCAACTTTTGGCTAGCAAATATTTCAAAACCAATCAGCAATTTAATGTCATACTGGATTGCTCTAAACTTTTTAATCATTAATGGTAGATCAATAAAATAATTCCCGTTCACAAGCCGCCTTGAATAGGAAATATGCATAAGTCACCGATTTTGATGAATTTGAGCTTGATCGCTGCGGACACTTACAAAAACATGATGGGACAGAAAAAAAAAAATATTTTAGTTTTATCACACCATGAAATCAGGGGAAAATATCGATTTTTTTTCATTTTCGGATATAATGCACTTTACAGTCAGATAGAATATCGCATAAGAAATAATATATTGTATGACACTTATGTACTTAAACGCAAAATTTAGGGAGATAATTGAAGATTATTGGCTAACTCCATATTAAACGCGCCTGAAACACACCTGAAACGTGACATGTGACGTCACCGTTTTGTATAGAGCGTTTTCGGCGCTATTTCACGAGAAAAAAACAATAGAAAAGTTTTAATAATACACTTGATTTTCTCACGCATTATACTTTTGATTTTGATTTAAAAAAAATGATGCATATTCCCTATTAGGAGTTCGTTCGTCGTATGTCGTTCGCCCACCTAAAGACGTTTATGACAGCGAAATATCACGTTTAACTGTCAAAAGACAATGGATTTTAACAGTTGGGTGTCGATAAAACGCTATATCACGCGATATAATATCCTGTTTCGTCGGTCATGCTAGGGGGTTAGATGTTTGCAGGGTTGGCATGATTAAATCACATTGATTTAAATCCTGATTTAAATCAGTGATTTTTGTTTTTTTGCAAAAAATCATGATTTTTTCCAACCCTGGATGTTTGATCATCGTACTGTATAGCACCACAATCGCTTTGGGGCCAAGTCTGCTATTGTTAACGTCATAATCGTGTTTTGGGTTTTAGCAACAAGAACTGTGTCAATAGTGGTATAACTCAAACGCGATTGAAACACTATTATGAGGTCAAAAATGTGCCAGACTTGGGCCCCTGAAGTCGGTCACATTTGTTGTATTATATTGTCAAATGAATATTAGCATCGTGTGTGGCAGGTGGCGCACCTTCGCGACGGCTCGTACTTCGGAGAGGACGCGCTACTCAACCCTGGCTCATTGCGTACTTCCACTACAATAGCTCTCGAAATAACGGAAATTTTTAAGTAAATTTTTAAAATATTCATAAAAGTTTACAATAACTAGTTTTTCTGATTTGAGGGAACCGTTTTCAAAATGGTACCTTTCTTTCCATCTCATGCTTTGTACACGGCGCGGAATAATCCTTCAAATCAAATCAAATTTCAAATATTCTGATAATTGACAATAATACTGAGCTTTCACTTTGTTGCAATAATATTGATGTAGTTGCAGAACCATACCGCTATCGCTATGCCTGTAGTAAGTAATAGATAGTACAAGACTAGCAAAATGTTGTCCCTCAACTAAAGGCAATTGAAAGATAATTTTGTGTGGCCCTTTCTCTGTCAACTAAAGACGTGCATTTTATGTATTGAAAATGAAATACGTTATTGTTGTCAGCAGACTGAGCAGCCGCGAGTTCCAGTCCTGCTTGCAGCCCTACCCGCACCTGAAGCGGCGCCTCGACGTCGCGCCGGGCCCACGACAAAGACGTCGCGCCGGGCCCAAGACATAGACGTCGCGCCGGGCCCGCGACAAAGACGTCGCGCCGGGCCCAAGACATAGACGTAGCGCCGGGCCCGCGACAAAGACGTCGCGCCGGGCCCAAGACATAGACGTCGCGCCGGGCCCGCGACAAAGACGTCGCGCCGGGCCCAAGACATAGACGTCGCGCCGGGCCCAAGACATAGACGTAGCGCCGGGCCCAAGACATAGACACAAGGTCGTGGAAAATACGCAATGCCTGTGCATTTTAATTAATAATCAACTTAAGATGCTGCTCACATCTCGAGAGCGTATCAACTGAGATCACTCTTGAAATCGGTATTGAGAGCGGTTTATAAATACGGGCCTTATGCCCATTTGCACTAAACTTGGGTTAGGCTTGTCCTAGTTAAGATACACCTAAGCTTAAGAGCAGCCTAACTAAAAAATCGGTTTGCACTAACAGTTCTGTCTCAGCTGTGACAAAACATGGGAATTGCCTAGTAAAGCGAATGATAAACGAATGACGAACGATTGAAATAATAGATTGCTTATCATTTATTATTTTAAAAAACAAAATCTGTTTGAATTTGTCAAACCACTGAACTATTCAACACTTGATACTGGCAAAAACTACTCCCTAAAGAGGAGAGTAGATTGACATACCAAAAATAAGAAGAAGAATGTCTTTGACAAATGACAGCAAATGACATAAAAATTCTTTTTTATTTTGCTGTTTGTCAAGTAAAGTTGGACAGGCTAAGGAAACCTCCATGCTGTGACACAAAAATACTACTTAGGTATCGCCTAACGCGTTGGGCGCGTCCTATTCGAGGTCATAAAGTTAGGAATGTCCTAAGTGGATTTAGGAATGGCTTAAGGTTAGTGCAAGCAAATTTTTTGCTAGGAGTAGCCTAAACAAGTTAGGCAAGAGCTTAGGCGATTCTTAAGTTTAGTGCAAATGGGCATTAGTCTTGTACTATTACTATTCTGTATTTTTAGGCCTTGTTTGGCGGGCAATTTCGAAACGGAATAATTCCCAAAGTAGCACCACGTAAACTTTTTTGCATGCCCGCCAATCGGAAATTCTTCGCAAATGATAAAACTAGTGTCAATCGATAGGAAACGTCAAAATAAACACAAAATTATTAATTTATTGTCGTAAAATGTATGCTTTTGGAGATGTATGAAGATTAATCGCAAAATAGTCCGGAGTTGCAAATTGAAGTGTTTCTTTCTATCACGATGATTTTTTTTAAGTCCCCTCCGAAAGTATTCATTTAAGGACAATTTGACAATCAATAATTCAAGTTTATTTTGACGTTTTCTATCGATTAAAGAATATTGGGACCTTTACTATGGACAACTTACCTACAGCAAGCATAGATGAATAATACCTTATTTAAAGGTAATGACGTCCAGGTGTACTGGCTGAAAGCGCATTATTGTGGGCTACTGGAATATTGAGATATCTTGGAAAATATTTTATATGAAAAAACTAGTATTTTTAAGTTAAAACTGATAGGTTTCATGATCTTCCTTAAATTTAAGATAGTAAGTATGTTTCTTAGAAGGATTTAATTGTTACGAGTGACCCTATTGATTGGTATCATAAGAGTACAGAGTGTAATTTTTTGAATCAGTGTCGGTTCGGTTTCCGGATTTTCAGAAAAGCTTTGAAAGCAGTTTTACTTCTTTTTCAAAATAAAGTAACGTCTCTCTTGAGCAAAACTCTTATCTCCTTTATAGAGTACTTTCCCTCTAGGTTCACATATAAAAATCCGTCCTGTATATGAATAAAAATTAAACATGTACTTAGTTACTTAATCTTAATACCTACTTGGCAAATTGTATTATTAATAATGATTATATCACTGCAAGAAAACAATTTTTCACAACCTAAGTATTGTCTAAACTTAAAACATTTTGATCATTTTCTCAACATTCCCATAAGTTAATGAAAAATAAGATACATATCTATAATCTACGTGAAATTGTCTAAAAATTACCATATGTTTCATTTGTGTCCGCGAAGCGGGTCATAAAGGTTCCAATCTCTTTAGTTTCATCAGCTGCAGTGAATTTCAATTTTTTTTCGAATAGGTATACCAGTCTCTATAAAATTTAAAGTCACGCCTCGCCTCGTCTAGTTTCAACTCGCCAGTGGAAAGGTGATTTTATTTAACCCTTGTTCATTATTCATTTTGATTTGTAATAGTAAGTAAAAGTATAATTTTAAGTTACGAAAAATAAAACATAAGTGTGCAAAACGTATTTTATTTCGCTTTAAAACTTGATGTAAACTAACTAAAGTCCGATTAAACAAAGGTGTTGCCAGAGCAAAACAACACAAAAGGAAATAGTATATTGCTTACTCAAAAATAAACACATTTACGTGTTTTTTTGTATTGACCTATAAGAGTTTCTATAAGTAGGTTAATTCCTTAAAAAAATAACCTTAAGATTCCTTACAGTAGGCCGACGCCGCTATTTAATTAAATGATGTTGCGGAGTGCGGCTTCTGTACTTGTACTATTATGTATTTGGTGGTGCGGGCCAAGCAGGACCGAGCCAAGTGGAGATCCTTGGGGGAGGCCTATACCCAGCAGTGGGTGTCGTGCGGCTCATATGATGATTGATTGATGAGGTTTCAATAAAAATAATCTAGTTTACTCCAAGTCTAACCACAGAGTTGACGACGTTATTAGTCCAGGCGGCCTCAACCCTTAACAGCTCCTGCCTAATCTCGGAGCTGAAGTAGCGCGGGCCGGGCGGCGCGGGCCCGCCTCTAGTCCACGTCTCGCTCACTCACCCCGAGTCTGACCACAGAGTTGACCACGTTGTTGGTCCAGGCGGCCTCAACCCTCAGCAGCTCCTGGCGCGTCTCGGCGCTGAAGTAGCGCGGGCCGGGCGGCGCGGGCCCGCCTCTAGTCCACGTCTCGCTCACTCACCCCGAGTCTGACCACAGAGTTGACCACGTTGTTGGTCCAGGCGGCCTCAACCCTCAGCAGCTCCTGGCGCGTCTCGGCGCTGCAGTAGCGCGGGCCGGGCGGCGCGGGCCCGCCTCTAGTCCACGTCTCGCTCACTCACCCCGAGTCTGACCACAGAGTTGACCACGTTGTTGGTCCAGGCGGCCTCAACCCTCAGCAGCTCCTGGCGCGTCTCGGCGCTGCAGTAGCGCGGGCCGGGCGGCGCGGGCCCGCCTCTAGTCCACGTCTCGCTCACTCACCCCGAGTCTGACCACAGAGTTGACCACGTTGTTGGTCCAGGCGGCCTCAACCCTCAGCAGCTCCTGGCGCGTCTCGGCGCTGAAGTAGCGCGGGCCGGGCGGCGCGGGCCCGCCTCTAGTCCACGTCTCGCTCACTCACCCCGAGTCTGACCACAGAGTTGACCACGTTGTTGGTCCAGGCGGCCTCAACCCTCAGCAGCTCCTGGCGCGTCTCGGCGCTGAAGTAGCGCGGGCCGGGCGGCGCGGGCCCGCCTCTAGTCCACGTCTCGCTCACTCACCCCGAGTCTGACCACAGAGTTGACCACGTTGTTGGTCCAGGCGGCCTCAACCCTCAGCAGCTCCTGGCGCGTCTCGGCGCTGAAGTAGCGCGGGCCGGGCGGCGCGGGCCCGCCGCCGCCGCCCGCCTGCACCAGGAAGCAGTGCTGCCGCCAGTCCACAGTCTCGCTCTCCTTCACCGTGCGGAACATCGTTTGGTACACTTTTAGCACTTCCGGGCATTTCGCGAGTTCGGTTAGGTTCATCTGGAACAATAAGGACGTAGTTATTTGTATTATTTTTATTGTAGCTGCAGCCACAAGCTGCGATACATGAAGATTTTCATATATTTAGCGCTTTGAGACGTCCGCTCACTCCGACGACCGCCGACCAAAGAGAATGTAAAATCACTACGTTTTAAGAGACGGCACTTCATACAAGATTTCTGACACGCCAAATGTCAAAACAGGGTTCTTCGATCGTGCCAACACAGTCAAGCGTATGCCGAAAGAGCGTCGAAAGAGTGAGATAAATATAGCGGTCATAAAAGTTCTACCCCGTTTCATAGATATTTTTTTACTTCACGAGTTGCGATAGACTGCCGCCGACGACAAGGTCATGGCACTCTCGGAGCGTAACCCACGCGGAAAACCGAGACTTCAAGATCACTTCGTTTGTATGAAAATCGACTATGTGTCTTTATGTGACCGCCACTGCAAGTACTCACCGGAGGCACATCGAACAGCATGACGTCAGTCCCCTTCAGGAGCAGGAACTTGGGTCTGTACGTCTGCCAGGGCGCAGCTGAAGTGACTACGCCCTCGTGCACCCACCCCATGTACTCGATGCGCTCGCCCGCCGGTAGGGCGCGGTTGAATAGCTTCATCTGGAAATGTTACTTATTTTAATACTGGGCAATTTTTTATTCACTCTACAGATTTTAAAGATGTGTCATTAACTCTATATGAAACATACGTCGAAATACACCACAAAAATTGGTCATATCTTAAGCGCATCACGTGAATCGTGATCTCATATCGATCTCTAATAGTACATATCTATAGATATTTTTTTTTTATTTGGCTCTATATTATTAAAAGATTTTTTTTCGGTTTCATAGATTGAACACATTCTTAGGAGTGTATAAAATACGGCCCGTGTTTGAAAACATTACATATACAATAATTCCACAGTAGGGATTGTAACACTGTGATTTTGATAGTTTTATAACAACAGTTACTCCACTCCACAAATCTTTCTATAAAACTACCACCTACCTATGTACTTTATGGTATGCAATAAAATGTTGAATTGAATGAGGATCAGTTAAAAACCGATTTGAATCCTATAGTTTTATTGGTATAATTTAAAAACATATTCATAGAGCTATGAAACTTAGTGAAAGATTTTTTGAAATCTGTTTAGAAATGGTTGAGGTTTGAAGGAAATGCCAAACTCAATGCAATATGTGCTTTAGCACGTACGACATAAGGTTCGCGTGCGTCTCGATGACGTCATAAGGACCCCCCAAAATAACAGTGTTTTAGCACGTTTTAGCTCGTATAGCTTCTCAGGTTTAAGGCGAGGCCAGTTCACAATCTGATGAAAAGATTGATTTTTGAACTTCGAATGTGAAGAACTGATGTAGAATTCTACTTCACAAAAATAACTGTAGACTGAAAAAGAAACAAAGAAACACAATAACCAAACAAAATTTTGAAAAATTGTTTAAAAAAAACAAAAAACCGACTTTAAAAAACCTACCTCTAAAAAGCAAGAAATAATATTCGTAATAATAAAAATACGTCTATTGAAGTCGGGTGGGGCTGGAGTACAAATTCCTTTTTTTATTCTAAAAGCCCCACCCGACTTCAATAGACGTATTTTTATTATTACGAATATTATTTCTTGCTTTTTAGAGGTGGGTTTTTTGAAGTTGGTTTTTTGTTTTTTTTAAAACAATTTTTTATTTTTTTATTTTTGTGTAGGTACCTTGTAGGTAAGGTATATTATATATGTACTGGCATTAAAAAATGGGTTAAAAATGGCATGGTAGCTCTGTTAAAAAGTCCTGAATAACACCATAAAAACTTATAAAAATAAACTTCAAATCGTCAGATTTCGTAATTTTCAACGACAGTGATATGATTTTTTATGCACAAAGCTTATAGCTTTTTTATCGATCTAACACAATAACCGAGTACATTTTTAATAAATGATCCAGTATTTCAGAAATCAATAAAAATGTACTAAATTTCGTAAAATTTCTGGCGAAGCGTCAATTAAAGCTATGCAATATTCAACCTTATTCTAAAGACAGTGAAAGAGTAAATTTCGTGAACTGCCTCGCCTTAAGAGATATTATCGTAAAATTTTCTTCACAGTTAACCATGTGGTGGCATAAGCTTTCTGATAAGCCACTAATCAAAAATTGTTACTGATCCTCATTGAATAAAGCATCTCACTACGATCGCAGTGACTCAGTGAAGAATATTGGAAAACAAAACAAACTTAGTGCACATCAACATATGGTTCACATTAGTGTACCTGCAAGTTAATAAAAACCCATTATATTGTGAAATATGCTCTTTATCCGCAGAGAAGAGACATTGGATCACTAGTATATTCAACCTTGGTAACATACACATAAGGGTCACATTACTGTACCTGCAGGTTAGTGAGCCCCACGATGTTGTCAGATATACTCTTGAGCCATAGAGACAATGCACACGGCTCATCCAAGTGGATGACGCCCGTTGTTTGTTGTGGACGAGCTCCTCGCACCTAAAAAATATCACGGAGAATGTCACTGGTCTGTTAAATTACCTGAAACTTTATAAAATGTCTAGCAAAACACCTGTTTTTATTTCATTTAAATCGAGCGAGAAATTTTAAAGTTATAAGGGTTTGAAGGAAATTTCAAGCGCACTGAAATTTGTGCTTTATTACGTACGACGTAAGGTTTACAACTAACAGGTTTATTTCTATCACAAGTATCACAACATAAAGCTTACCTCAAAAGAACCTGGTCTTAATTTATCCGTTCCGAATACGTATCTCGTCACGTAACCCATCATAAGTGGAACTGAAATCAGAAAAAATAAAACACCTATTCCACTGAGATGTTTATGAGTAAACAGATTAAGTGTTCTTTTAGTTTTTACATAAGTACCAAAAAAAATAAAAATACCAAATAACTTAGATTTACAATCAGTTTGAAGTAAAATAAAGGTGATCGCACATCTGTCACCACCGTACGTACGCGCCGCCGCATTTAGGATTCATTGTATGACATCATGATATGAAAGCTCGCACATGTGACCCGCACCGTACACGCCATATTTCATCAGGAAATTCTAAATGCAAATGTGCGTACCGGACACTACGTCGACCCAGGGCGAGTGCGCGCGCTCGGACGCCACGGAGGGCGGCCGCGAGCCCCGCGCCGACCCCGCCGCGCTGCCCGGACACTGCCACCTTACGTACCGGACACTACGTCGACCCAGGGCGAGTGCGCGCGCTCGGACGCCACGGAGGGCGGCCGCGAGCCCCGCGCCGACCCCGCCGCGCTGCCCGGACACTGCCACCTTACGTACCGGACACTACGTCGACCCAGGGCGAGTGCGCGCGCTCGGACGCCACGGAGGGCGGCCGCGAGCCCCGCGTCGACCCCGCCGCGCTGCCCGGACACTGCCACCTTACGTACCGGACACTACGTCGACCCAGGGCGAGTGCGCGCGCTCGGACGCCACGGAGGGCGGCCGCGAGCCCCGCGTCGACCCCGCCGCGCTGCCCGGACACTGCCACCTTACGTACCGGACACTACGTCGACCCAGGGCGAGTGCGCGCGCTCGGACGCCACGGAGGGCGGCCGCGAGCCCCGCGCCGACCCCGCCGCGCTGCCCGGACACTGCCACCTTACGTACCGGACACTACGTCGACCCAGGGCGAGTGCGCGCGCTCGGACGCCACGGAGGGCGGCCGCGAGCCCCGCGCCTACCCCGCCGCGCTGCCCGAACACTGCCACCTTACGTACCGGACACTACGTCGACCCAGGGCGAGTGCGCGCGCTCGGACGCCACGGAGGGCGGCCGCGAGCCCCGCGCCGACCCCGCCGCGCTGCCCGGACACTGCCACCTTACGTACCGGACACTACGTCGACCCAGGGCGAGTGCGCGCGCTCGGACGCCACGGAGGGCGGCCGCGAGCCCCGCGCCGACCCCGCCGCGCTGCCCGGACACTGCCACCTTACGTACCGGACACTACGTCGACCCAGGGCGAGTGCGCGCGCTCTGACGCCACGGAGGGCGGCCGCGAGCCCCGCGCCGACCCCGCCGCGCTGCCCGGACACTGCCACCTTACGTACCGGACACTACGTCGACCCAGGGCGAGTGCGCGCGCTCGGACGCCACGGAGGGCGGCCGCGAGCCCCGCGCCGACCCCGCCGCGCTGCCCGGACACTGCCACCTTACGTACCGGACACTACGTCGACCCAGGGCGAGTGCGCGCGCTCGGACGCCACGGAGGGCGGCCGCGAGCCCCGCGCCGACCCCGCCGCGCTGCCCGGACACTGCCACCTTACGTACCGGACACTACGTCGACCCAGGGCGAGTGCGCGCGCTCTGACGCCACGGAGGGCGGCCGCGAGCCCCGCGCCGACCCCGCCGCGCTGCCCGGACACTGCCACCTTACGTACCGGACACTACGTCGACCCAGGGCGAGTGCGCGCGCTCGGACGCCACGGAGGGCGGCCGCGAGCCCCGCGCCGACCCCGCCGCGCTGCCCGGACACTGCCACCTTACGTACCGGACACTACGTCGACCCAGGGCGAGTGCGCGCGCTCGGACGCCACGGAGGGCGGCCGCGAGCCCCGCGCCGACCCCGCCGCGCTGCCCGGACACTGCCACCTTACGTACCGGACACTACGTCGACCCAGGGCGAGTGCGCGCGCTCGGACGCCACGGAGGGCGGCCGCGAGCCCCGCGCCGACCCCGCCGCGCTGCCCGGACACTGCCACCTTACGTACCGGACACTACGTCGACCCAGGGCGAGTGCGCGCGCTCGGACGCCACGGAGGGCGGCCGCGAGCCCCGCGCCGACCCCGCCGCGCTGCCCGGACGACTGCCGTCTTCCTCCCACGTGCCCTGCTCGAATGCCGTACAAATTAGGATCAGTTCGCACCGAAACGCGAGACAACGCACACATCGGCTGCCGCACATTGAGTCACTAGACTCAATTCGTAGTAAGTAACTAAAGCGATTAAAGAGAAACGGTTCTGAATATTGATGAAACAAATTATTTAAAGCAATTGCGACTTCTTCGACAATACTAAATAATATACTAGAAAAAATACGACTCGCACCAGATCAATACTCAGACGGGAATCGAACCCGCGACCTTTGGATATCCGGTCCAATGCTCTGACCGCTGAGCTACCGAGTCACTGTGTAAAAATAGCATTGTGAATGCAAAAATCTCAAATTTTAAAATTGAATACCTTATGTTTTTTTTTCTAAATAATTTCGATTTTAAGAACTTTTAAGAGGTATTTTCGAAATTAAAATGTATCGAGCCAAAATCACTGGAGAAAGATAATATAATATCTTAATTTCAGATCTATAGGAACATTCCGCGGCCTATGGCATTACATCAAAAAGTGTCAATTTTTTGACGTATCCGCTTAAGGTGGTACCCTGAGCGAAAGTGGCGCCGCGGTGAATTATATTTAATATTATAATTCTAATACACAATTTTAAAAATGTTTATTGTGGAGATTTTAGGGCCCACAGTCTAGTATTTTTAGACGGTATCGTTACATTCCCTCCTAGTCACTGCTAGAAGTAGATAGCAAAACTGCTAAAAGTGGCCGTTTTTGACACATTTGCTCTCTACTTTTACGAATGACTACGAGGGCATGTAGTGATACCTTCTAAAAGTACCAGACAATGGGCCCTAAAATCTCCACGATAAACATTATTAAAATCTTTTTCTATTAATAACTTATTAAATGAAACCTCTGAGGGCGCCACTATCGGTCATACAACCGCCTTAAGACTGTGCCACTATTATATTTCTTTACTATATGATACTTGACTTAGTGTTACGTCCAATCTGTAATAAATAATAATACTATAGATTTTGATTTCTTTACCTGCCATCCACCGTTAGTCTGTTCAGCGCTCCTTTCAGAGTTGCAATTGGCGTCTACGGGCTTATTGTGAAGGGATGGGTGATCATCGCCAGTACTGCTGTCCGTGTCTGAAGCCCCGTCGGCTGCAAATTATAATTACGGTTCTTTATGTTTTACATTACCAGTAAAATTCACTAGTGCTTTTCTAACATCCGGATAAGAAAATCTTACTACCCTCCTATTACTGTCAAGTCAAGACTACAATTCTCTGGAATAGCATACCAAGTGAAGTCCGCCACTCGGAATCCCTTGCTGTTTAGGAAAAAATTGCACGCAAACCTTCTCACCAAATCCTAGTTTGCAACAACTATTATCTAAGTGTATGTTTATGTAGTGTATTAATATTGTATATTTTTATTTATGTAATTTATATATTGTTTCGTAAGTGTAAAATGTAATATTCTGTGTATTGTAAGTATGTTGCTGGCACACTGCCTCTTTTAATAAATAAGTTATCCTTTGTAACAAAGGTTTGCCTGGAAGAGATCGCTTCCAGCGATAAGGCCGCCTTTGCCCACTATAGTTTTAATGTTTTTTTGTAATTATTCCTGTAATTTGTGAGCAATAAAGAGTTTCATCTATATCTATCTACTGGAAATATTGTACATATCAAAAGGTATCTGGTGGAAATATTGTACATATCAAAAGGTTGACAACTTTGTAGTCCAATTTTTCTTTCAATAATTAAGTTTTAGTTTGGGTAACAAATGTCAGTAGGATTTCCGCCCAGATCTATTCCGAAACTAGTCGTCATGGTAATTCGTTTAAATGAAACAACTATTAGTGAAATACATAATTTTTGTTCAAATATTTTGCTTTCTGTAAATGAAACAGGTGGATAAATTCCCTATGAGAATATGGCTTTAATTCAAGGTGAACAACACGTGTTAGATCGTGAAACCAGTCCAGCAATCACGTTCAGTCACGCGAATGATACTTATCGAGCATTAGCACGATCCACATTGTTTAGCTTATAATGAATTAAAAGTTT
The DNA here is from genome assembly GCA_950108535.1 of Agriphila straminella. Classification (NCBI taxonomy): domain Eukaryota; kingdom Metazoa; phylum Arthropoda; class Insecta; order Lepidoptera; family Crambidae; genus Agriphila; species Agriphila straminella. The sequence goes on along the minus strand of OX467306.1, from coordinate 994,856 downwards.
TGACCAAGTTGATGCCTAAAGTTTGTGCCCTTGCAATGATTATAAACTTTGTTATTATCTGAAAACATTTGGAAGACCAAGTCTTTTTTAGGGTTCCGGAGCCAAAATGGCAAAAACGGAACCTTTATAGATTCGTCATGTCTGTCTGTCTGTCTGTCCGTCCGTCCGTATGTCACAGCCATTTTATTCCGAAAGTATTAGGATTACACAGTTGAAACTTGGTAGGTAGATGTATTCTGTTAACCGCTTAACGATTTTAACACAAACATAAAAAAAAATAAAGATTAAGGGGGGCATACATCATAGTAGAATCAAATAAGTAAGTCGTCTTACTCATTATACGCCCCGAACGCGGTTTGTATGTGAGCGCGGCCTGTACGTATGAGCGTCGCACGCACACACTGACAACATTTATAGATGATAAAGATGCGCCAGTCGTGGCTGCGCCGCGCCGTACGCGATCCCGCCCGCGCTCACGCACGCTCCGCGCCGCTGCGCTGCCGCTCGTCATAATTTGTACTACCTACAGTACATACCATGCTTTCCGATGATATTTTTGCAAAAAAGATTTGTTAGAATGAGGATTTATTTTACATATTATTATTAAACTTTAAATAACCTTATTATTTGTCATTTTGTACTTGTCGAAACAGCCGTTTTTTCTGTAAGTAACAAACAAATTCCTACAGGAAAAAGTATTTTAATGTCAATTATTTGAGGTTATTGTAAAATATTCAATTTCCGAATTTAAAGATTATAATTTTATTTTGATAAGTGTAGGTAAATGAAAAAGTAAAAGGAATTACAATTTCATAATCATTTTATTTTATTTGAATAAATACATGATTCAGTAAAGCTACGTTTTAATTAATCCTATTTCGACCGTGATTTTCAAATCAATTTCAATCACATAACATGACGTAAGTATGTAATAAAAACATTGTAGACAGTTTCTGGTCTATGTACAAAAAATAATTAAAAACTTTGTATTATAGATCCAAATATGATGCTTACCATACAAGGAAAAAATGTTTTGTATAGAGATTGACTATGCATTTTTGACGATTGAATAAACTAGCGACAGCCATACGTGGGCTACGTGTTTAGGCTATTATCGCTCGCTCGAGGCGCGAGTTGGCCTACTTATTTGATTCTACTATGCATACATGGAACTGAAACTGAAAAATTTTTTTTCTTCATACCAATACGTGCGGGGAGTCTATAGATAGGTCTCCAAAAATGACATTGAAGTTCCTAAGACAATTTTTTTCTCAAAGTCAACCGTTTGAAAGATAAACACTGCCAAAGTGGTAAAATGTGTGCCCCCCCCCCCTCTAACTTTTGAAATAGGTGAGAGAAAAATCAAAAAAAAATATATGCTACAGATCTTAATAAAAACTTTCACTCAAAATTGGTTTGAACGAGATATAGTAATTAGTTTTCGAGATATATCATATTTTCCAAAACCGCAAATATTACTTTGTCTTTCATACCAACACTGTGAAAAACAAAGTTACATTTACAGACGAAAAATATGGTATATGGTACAGACGAAAAATATATTATTAAATATGGTATGGTATATAAGGTAACTACGGAACCCTACGGCGCGTGGCTTGACACGCACTTGGCCGGTTTTTTTAATCCTTAACAAACAAGAACTCGTCGGAAGTAAATATAGTTACCTACTAAGATTTAAGAGACCAGTAATTCTGGCTATAGTAAGTAGTTCGTAATTCATTCTCCTTAGATTGATTACAATACAAAGTTTACAATTTTGATATTTTCTTTAATATGTAGATCGAATCACTATCGGTCTAAAAACTAAGCTTAAAATATGTGTGCGGTATGAAGCTACAGGATTTTTTTGTATATTTAGTAACCAATGTGGTTTATTTTTAGATCGTGCCTCTCTATCTTAGCGTTTAAAGTGTTTAACTAATGGCGCCACAAACGTCTGTGCCAAAAATCGTTTGATTGGTTCTTTCAAATATTAAATGTCATTTCTGACGTCATCAAAACCGTTGATAACGGTCGGTTCGCCGCTAGCGCCATCTAGGTCATCTAGCTTTGCGTGGAGATACTTACCCTGTTTCTGCAAGAACGGTGTGGCGGCTCTATAGTGTTTGACAGTGAGCACGACGATGTCGCCCGCGTTCCGCAGGATGTTGACGGCGTCGTCGTGCTTGCACGCGGTTATGTACTCGCCGTTCACTGAAGCGAAATGTTTATGTTAAGGCCTTAAGGTGCGTCAAATCCCAATATTCAATTCAAATTATTGAAAGATTACGCGCGTGAAGCTATCGTGGAAAAAATATATAATGTACTTGAAAAATCACACAACAGATTTAATTGAAAGCATTTATGAAAATGTTACTTTGATATTACCTTTAATGTAAAAAAATATTCCTTAGACCCTGTTTTTTGGTCTTATTTGCAAAATTTCTCGGAAACAGAACATTCGTTTATGTTAAAACCAACCATAAAAATCGGCGATGTTTATACCTTCAATCTTAATTGAACAGTTTTTTTTAACTAACTTGAAAGCGAAGAAAAGTAATAAAAACATGTAAAAATTGAGAATTCGGTGGCAAATTTTTACAAGTAGGTATGTAAATTTTTGAAATCTAATAATTGCTTTATGTCATAAAAATTATGTTGATTCAGCCACTGGTGTAATTTACATTTAAATACATTTAATGTCAATTTTTTAAAGTCATTTGGAATTTTATTATAAATACTTACACACATACTCAGACAATTTTTATTATACTTTGCTGATTTCGGTACTTCGTTTAATACTAGCCTATTTGGATTTCTGTGCAGTGCAGGAGCTTACATCAGATACTTTTTTAAACAGTCCTAAGTTTTTTATGTACAAACATACTAACTTCATAAATATACATTGATGGTAGTGGTAGTAAGCCTAAACTCTTGAACAATGGTTGACACGACTCGTCAGGTGGGATTCCACAGATGGCTCTAATACACTTTTTATGTGCAATAAATGCCCTCTTATTATCGATACCGTTGCCCCACAGTAATAATCCATATCGCAAAATTTACTCCACGTAAGCTCTATAAGTAGTAATGGCCGTCTCTCTATTAGTAACATTTCTCACTTTGTAGAGGGCTTAAACGAATTTGTTTATACGTTTATTCTTAATGTATGAATTCTTCTGGCTTGTATGCCATATGGTTATGAGAAGGCACGTAATAGATACAAGTTGGAGAAAGGATGACGGATGAAAAGCAAAGATCGCAGAAAGAGATTCTTGTGTACTCTTTGTCGAGTCAGTTTTTGGAAATTTTTCAAAATGGCGGAGATAATAATAATATGGGGAAAGAATCATATTTCCGCCATTTCGAAAAATGTTACAAAGCGAGGTCCACAGCTTCAAAGAGCCACTAGTTACTAGAAAACTGAGGGAACAGACCTTTAATGACAGCGTCACCAACGAACAGCTGCCCAGTCTGGTCTGCGGCTTGGTCCTTGTATATCTTGGAGATGAGGATGGGCAGCTTGTGCTCCGATCCCCCCTTAATGCTAAGTCCAAGGCCGCCCACTTTCTGGCGGGTAATTTGGACCATACGTTCCTAGAACACAAAGAGGAGATAAACTTGATCAGTAAATATTTAGTATTTGTGGTGTTTACAAATAAAGAGTATGCAGCCATGGATGCCTAGGATAGTCTGAGTCGACATGTCAAAAAGACGTCGGCTATGCCGCGCGAGTGGTGTTTTAGCTATCGTATGGAGCGGACGCGTCCAAGGAGGCAATCATGGCTCAACACATGCTGACCCCACAGGTAGTGTTCTCTGGTAAGTATTTTGGGAGTGAAAATGGCGAACACCACAGTATTTAATAGCAATTAAAAGGCAAACCACCTCACAGTAAAGATGACTTAATGATGTGTATGCGACACTGCCACCGCTGATTGTATAGGCTTGTTTCCATTAAGAATAAATATAATGGATAGGGGTTTATAATGATTAATTATATTATGGAGAAAATAACAAACAATTTTAATTATTAAAAGCGTTAAAGATTAATAATATTTTTAAAAAATAAATTTCGTAAAATGAAACCTTTAGTCACGTGACAGTGAACACCAATCAGAAAGCGTTACGTCACGCCGTGCGAAACTCCAATCTTGTCTTTGACGTTTCGAGTATCACTACCGGAGGCGCGTTCCAAACCTACACTCCGAGTGCAACCTAACCACAACCGAACGCAAGTTTTAGCCACTTTTTCCGTATTTCTCCATTGTTTGGAACATATATAAATAACTGGTTTGGCGTTTTTATAGTTGTGCTATCACACTGGGGCACTATACAGTACTTATAATATGAGAAATTCATTTTTAAACGATAAAAACTAGCTATAACGTACGAAGACACGATCGCTCTTTGGTTTGTTTTGCACGGCGTGACGTCATTCAAGACGCCATGACAGTCTTGTGCGTTTTGGAACCAAATTAAAATTGGTTTTTTAAAACGCGAAATTTATAATGTAAACGCTCGATTAAAAATAAATAAACCTTTTTTTTCGATAAAATGCCTAATAAGCTAAAATATTAAGCAGTTATTGAAATTTTGTAAACTAGCCTATTGTCTATGCAAGTCAGTAAAACCGAGTATCACCGTAGCTGGTTTTTTACTGACTTGCATAGACAATACAATCAGCGGTGGCAGTGTCGCATACAAGTACTACCGTACAGAAAGGAAACTCCGCCCCGCCCCAGAATCAATTACCTCACCCCACCCCGCGAGTTCGTGTGCCGAATCGTGTGCTCATTCAATAGCCCTAGACTTCACGCAAACAGTTGCACGTGTGCAAAAACGTCACTGTGTAGCGTCTGTGTAATAGGTAACTACCTAACTAGGTCAACTGAAACGCGGCGCTTGTATGGAGTGCCCGGGGTGTGCTTGTGGGCGGCAGCCAAGAGATGAAGATACGTATAGAGATAATATCATGCCTTCCCCCCATTAGGGTAGGGTAGGCAAAGGTCATTTATTTTTCGCTTTTTTATTAATGACCACTCCAAACTACTAATCGTCGATAATCGTAGCCGATGTTACCGATGTAATCGCCACGATCATCGTGCGTCATCGTGCGCGTTCATCATCAGCGGTGGCGTGGACGCGCTTTAAGAATAAGATAGAGCTAAGCTACGCATACCCTCGAACAGAAGACTGGCCGGCCGATGGATAATGATCCTTGGTCCTACGCATACCCTCGAACAGAAGACTGGCCGGCCGATGGATAATGATCCTTAGTCGTACGCATACCCTCGAACAGAAGACTGGCCGGCCGATGGATAATGATCCTTGGTCACCTTGGTGGGGAGGGTGGTACATGGCCACTCTTAACAGTTTAGGAGTGTGAGGAAACTATACCCGCTTGAGTGTTGTTAAACAACGGCCGCACTTAAGGTTTAATAAGTTTTCACCTAGGTATTTATCGGTTACTGATAATTGATTTTGTTTATTTTTGTCCCTCGGGAAGATGTTCGGGACTCTTTTCGGAGTGAAGTTGATTTATGGTGTAAGTTAAAGAAGAAAATATGTTTTCGTATTACTTTTGTCTTGTCAAATTGACTTTGGAAGAAAAATTACACATTATTTTTCCGTTTAACATTATCTTTCATTTCAAGGGTTTTTGGCATCGCTTAATTACGTTACGGTGCCTACAATTCGTCCCAGACAGCCTCCATCGTGAGCGCGAGCAGGACAGATAGAGTTACTCTAAGCTAGCTAACCCTCGCGTGAGGCACGTTCTTGTCGCGCGGTGGCTGCGGCGGCGGGGGCGCCTCGCGCTGCACGGTCACCGCCTCCATCGTGAGCGCGAGCAGGACAGCTAGAGTTACTCTAAGCTATGCCTCGCGCTGCACGGTCACCGCCTCCATCGTGAGCGCGAGCAGGACAGCTAGAGTTACTCTAAGCTATGCTAACCCTCGCGTGAGGCACGTTCTTGTCGCGTGGCGGCTGCAGCGGCGGGGGCGCCTCGCGCTGCACGGTCACCGCCTCCACCGTGAGCGCGAGCAGGACAGCTAGAGTTACTCTAAGCTATGCTAACCCTCGCGTGAGGCACGTTCTTGTCGCGCGGCAGCTGCGGCGGCGGGGGCGCCTCGCGCTGCACGGTCACCGCCTCCACCGTGACCGCGAGCAGTACAGCTAGAGTTACTCTAAGCTATGCTAACCCTCGCATGAGGCACGTTCTTGTCGCGCGGTGGCTGCGGCGGCGGGGGCGCCTCGCGCTGCACGGTCACCGCCTCCATCGTGAGCACGAGCCGCGCTGGCCGCGGCCTCGACTTGCCGTCCGACACCTGCACCATGCCTGTGCGGATCTACACGGAATATTATACTTTAATTTATCTTGCGAGAGGACTTTATACAGAGAATATAATAGATAGAGATAATAGAAAATTAAAAACCAAACTAAATCATTTGATGTGATTTAGTTTGGTTTTTAATTTTCTAACAATACCTTCTTTAAGACAGGCACTTTAAAGATGTATTCAATCCATGAAACTAAACAGTAACTTTGACACATGTATAAGCAAAAGAGTGAAAAAAAACTATAACTTGATTAAAAATTGTTCTAAATTTTTAAACACCATTTTCTTGAAATTGTATGTGTGTGGGTTGAAACACTTTTGCTTATTTGCTTCCGCTTGGAGTGGCCACACACAGATGGACTGAATGGACTCGGGAATTCGCTAACTTAACATTACTTTTGAATTAGTATTTGAGTATCGCTCAAAATCAATTATGTTTTTGGGTTTTGTAAACATAATTGATTTTGGGCGGAACCCTAACTTAAGTAAGAAGTAAACTAACAGTAACATTGTTTTTTTAACCCGGCGAGCATGAGGTGAAAAAAGTTACACCTAGCATATGGTGGGGTTTGCCATACCCCAACATATAATTACCTATAAATGCCAATTTATTAAACCAAGACTTAAGAATTTATTCGTATTTTGAAATATGGTTTATATTTAGTGTATAAAATAAAAAACAGTGTATATTTATATATTTTTATTGTATTATTTATCAGAAATACTAAAATATAACATTTACAAAAAAACAAAAAAAGGAACTTCTGAAAAAGGAACTAAAATCAACTAATTCTTTAATAAAAATATAAAATCAACTTTAAAAACTTAAAGAATATAAGATTCTCAATAACATATTTTTTTTAAAGAATTAGTTGATTTTAGTTTTAGTATTTTTGATAAATAATACAATAAAAGTATATAAATATACACTGTTTTTTATTTTATACACTAAATATAAACCATATTTCAAAATACAAATAAATTCTTAAGTATTGGTTTAATAAATTGGCATTTATAGGTAGATATATGTTAAAACTAACACGGAGCATGTGGCGGGGTATGACGCACCCCACGAACGTTTACACGCGTGTAGCTCCTGCGCCGGTTGACGCGACACTGCGGTCACGCCACTCTCCCCCCGCGGAATACATTGGCTCCAGCTACTCGAAGCAACAAACCAATTGAGGGGCAAATTTGAAAAATACACGACTTCGCGCAAAGCATGGGCATGTCACACCCTACCTCAAGCTCGCCGGGTTAATCACACCATACTTTACTTAGGCTTTTTGGCTTGGTGTTCGCATCTTGTAAGTAGGACTGTTTAAGGTAAAAATATTTATTTAGTTAGAACAAAAAGATATTTACTTAACTCTGGAATTTTCACACATTCCCTGAGAGCCTCTTACGGAACCCCAGGGTTACGGGTAATACTGTTTGTGTGAACCGCTGTTTTGATTGCTATTCGCCAGTAGTTGTCAGAGTAGTGATTGTGACATTACAATTTCCAAGGAATGATTTCAAAAATAGGGCCCCAACCCAATACATAAGACTTACGTATTGGGTATTGGGCACTACTAGACACAATTATTGGGCTGGGGTTCAAGGGGCCAAAACCTAATTGGGAATTACTGTTATAGAGATTGTTTTGGAACTATTCCTGATCTTAGACTAGACTTAGAGGCTTTACTTATTGAATTTTTAGATTTTAGGCATTCACAATGCTAATTCAGGTCGGAGAGTCGGGTACTTTACTATTTTTTGTCATTTCATTTTAGAATAACTTTTTTTGAGATTACTAGATGCCAAAACCGTTTTTTAAAAATGTAACTAGGTTTTAGTTAGCATGAAAACTAGCAAAATCTTGATACATACCTTTTCATCCTTTTTCTCCTCAACAGGCGTCATCATTTTGAAACTTAAACACCATAACGATTATAAGGTTTTTAACCAGTTTTGTAATATAGTACACAGATGTTCATCATGTTCATAATAATGTTCCTAATAACAAATCACTGCACAATCACAATCCCACCAGGAGGGCTACACTTCCAAAAACACTTTCAGTAACTTGTAAGGGACGCACTAATGAATTTATTACCTAATTATTTACGAGTTACACATAACAAATACGAAAAACAGGTCACTGGCATAAAATAAATCAATATAAGTGAATGGCACCAAAACAAAGCTTGTTTTCAATTGTTCCTGAAGGTAACGCACAATTTTACTGTCCTAGTTGTATTGTATACTTTTTTGATTTACAATTTGTTTTATTATCGTACATTATTTAGCTTAGAATCGTAAATATGAAGAAATTGAAGAAAATAAAAGATCAATGAACCTACAACACCGCCCCACCACGGGCAGACGGACACACAGATTAGATTTGAAACGAAACGAAATGTCACTTTAGTCTCATAGTGATGTCCATAAATCAATTCTTTTCTTCGAAACATCTTAGTTTGAATCGATTTAATTCAAATATCACACTATCACATATTAATAAAAACAAAATCCCTCGCCGCGTCTGTCTGTCTGTTTTCGATATAAACTCAAAAACTACAGCTCGGATTTTCATGCGGTTTTCACATAGACCGGCCCAATGCACTAACCAAGTAAGCTACCGAGTCGCTAGCATAATTGGTTAGTGCATTGGGCCGGAATGCCCGGCGGGCTGATTATCTAATTAGAAACCACCTAGCGATCGGTCTCATTTGACAGATGAATGTGGTACATTGCTCCTTCTTTTTGGGGTAAAAAGAACATACCAAAGAAAAGTAGCAATGTATGTCAAATGAAACCGGTCGCTAAATAATTTCTATTTAGATAATCAGCCTGCGGAATGCCAAGGGTGCGTGTTCGAACCCGTCTGAGCTGCTACGGGTGAGTCGATTTTTTCTAGTATTTTTCAATTATATTATTATTAATTACCTTAATTCAAAACAAGTTTGTTATGCGTCTGAAATATAAGTTTGAAAATTATTAAATACTGATAATACTTTTATTCCTTTAAGTTTAAGAAGAGAACACAGACATATAACCTTACTGTTTAAAACTTTAAATAATAATATTTAAAGACAGACGTAGACTCACGGCCTCCGGGAGTCACGGGTACGTATCAGAAAATATAAAGTTAGAATGTCTAAAGTTAAAATGTCGAAAGTTCAAAATGTCGAAAAGTAAACGAAAATGTAAAGCGGTCAGATAGTCATAAATTAAAAAGTCTAAGTTCAAATTAATTAAATTTAAAATGTCTAATGATTCAAAAACATGGCCTCTCGTGCCTCCGCCTCATCATGCATCACTCCCTGATTCGGTAGCCGGTGGCGGTGCCGGTCGCTGATTCGGTAGCCCGCGAACAAAATTCACCAATTGAGTTTAAAAAAGTTTTTTCTGGCGCTTCGCCGGCCGATGCCGTGGCACGCTCACTCCGCTCGCGCATTTTTGGTTACAGTTCTAACCTAACCTATTGAACTCTTTAAGACTTTTGGTGAGCCTATTTTTTGCTTTGACTCTGAGTCCAAGACTTTTTTTCAAGGCCTCTCCATAAAAATGAGGGGGTAGACACAAAAGCAAAGGGGCGCAGGGTTTGGGCTCTACATTTTAACATTGAAAATGTTTTTTCGATCGCTTCGGTAAGGGACTCAATTTCAGCCAGAGTGAGACATCGCCCTGGTCAGGCACGTATCCAGACTTTTAATTCGGGGTGGGGGGACGGGGGACAACCGCATCCCGCAAACCGGAGAGTGACTCGCCCGCTAAATTTGAATTAGTCCTGTTCTGTGTGTTCCGGATTTCGGGGGGGAGGGGGGGGATACATCCCAACTATCCCCCCCCTCTGGATACGTGCCTGGCCCTGGTCCCGTGAGTTTTGGGTCTACGTGAATGTGCTAAGTGTCTAAAGATGCGTCTCGGCAAGGATTAAATATAGTGTTTTTTTTTTTAAAAATCAAAACATTTTTCGAATATAGTATAAATTTATAAAAATGTCACACTTTTTCGGGGTCTTTTCTCACTAAATCGACCAATTTCTCAAAAACGAAAAGCGATATCAAAAAAAAAAAAAAAAAAACCCAAGATGATTTGTTTGTTATTCAATAGTCCAAAAAACATCCTAACTCTTTAGTAGGTACTTACTTAACGAATTCAATGTTGTTAACGCCTGGCAATACTGCCGTCGAAACGTCACCTGTCAACTTCATAAACGTCAACGTCATTGTCAAGAAACCAGAGAGGGCGCGCGCGGGCGTGCGCGTCTCTTCCCCTCTCGTCTACCATACCGTTCGAAATACTATAACGACAGAATCAAACCCAATGAACTAAGTTTTTGTAATATATAATTTCAACTGAAGAAATCGTACTTTGAATTGCACGAACCAGCACTCCACCCCAGCTCAAACAAATGTAAAATATTTTAAGCGGAAACTTTTTTGGAAAATGAATAAGCATAAATTAAGCTATTGCTAATCTATAAGGCTGTTTGCTTCCAAATAAACGATAAATAAATAATAGTAAGGATAGGATACTAGGTACGGTTGTATGTAACCCACGGGTAAGGTATCACTGATACTCTGTGCAAAGGTAATGACAAGACAAAATAAACTTTTGAATTTGTTTATTAAAGTAGGAATTTTGTATTTTGTTTAAATCTCATTTTTTTCTCTTTGATGACTTAAAAATTATAAATAAAATCCAACTGCATACCACAACACACATCTTTATTTTCCTCTTTCATCCTAATTAATAATTTCATTATTACACAACATGTATATAGAAAGACTTTTATACAATAGTGTATAATTATAATCTACTTAACTATATTAATCAACAATATAGTAAAAAGAATTACGAATCCCTTATTCATTAAATTGGCAGTCTATTTTAATGATATGTATCTTTTGCAGTTTGGAACAGCCGTTTACATTAAGTTTTTTCTATTAATAATAAATTAATTATAAATACATAATTATATCCATATATTATGCATACTAAATAAGGTAAACTTTGTGGATACATAAGTGTCACTGTGAGATTGATTATTGGACTCGATAACAGTTAATGAACATTATCAAAATGAAAGCCAATGGGGTTTAGTCAAAAAGCCCTTAATTTGTTATTATTTATACAAAAATCTTAAAACACTTTCTTGGTGGTCAGTGTTTCACAGACTCAATGATGTTAAATGAGTTTAATAATTAATCAAAGTAATAAAATATTTTTTACATAAGTAATATAATTTTATTAGTGCCATTTAATGACATTTTTATTATGTTCCTAATTCTTATTTCTCTATAATCTTAACAATCCCACAGCAATAATTCTTTATCTTAAAAATTGTTTCTATCGAATTTATTTACAATTGCATCATTAAAATCTAAACCGTCACAGTAGTCACAGACTAACAGTAAATTAATAAAAATAATTTTATATGAGTATACATTTATCAATAATTTCATAACAGAGTCACATACAATTTTATCGTAGCTGCTTATCTTGAAATTGTTTAAGCTTGTTTATAATCATCATTAATGCTAGGTTTTAACAAGTTGGTTTTAACTACACAGTCAAATTACTGAAATCATTAAATAAATTATAAACCAGTGTGTAGAGTTTAATTATCATAAAGTATGTTTTCTTATTCTTATTCTTATAATGGACCATGGAATGTTATACATGTATTGTACATTCCCGACGTTCTTGTTCCTTTCTTTGTTGGTATCTGCATAAAGAAAATACATTGTTATTAGTTGTATTGTATGACATAGTTTTAATAATAATAAAATAATAAGACACATTAGGGTGGGTAGGGTAACCACTTAGGTTCGCGAGCCTTCGCGCTCCGCGAACCTAGTACAGTGCCCCATAGCATTTTTTTTACGTTGGCCATAGTGTGTACGTTTGCAATACAGGTACGCAACGTGTTCACACACGTACATACTATGGCGCAGTCTTTATTTTTATTTTTTATTTTATTTAGGATACAAACAGTTTTATACATTGGTATTGCATACAAAAAATATGAGTTTCTTATAGACCTATAGATCCATAAAGAATATAAAATTACACAGAGTTTAGTGTTATGGAAGTAAGTAAGTACTAACATAAACATTACACAGTCTAGTGCTTTAGAAAATATACAATAAATCATCAAGTTACTATTAATAATCAAAGTGCTATTGACAACTTGTCTTGCAGCACAAGATAAAAAAAAATGTGCAGGAGTGCGGAGGATCAATAACCTAAGTGGGTACCCACATACACTTATATTTACATTGTACTTACTTGTCTATTAAAGAAGATATATCCGGGGTAACTGGAGCGAAGCTTCCAGAGAGCCCATCGCTCCCATTTGGGCCTCCGCTGTTAATTAACAATTTAATAAGTAAGTTATGAGCTTGATATAGTTTTCTAGATATTACTACACTATTGTGAAGCGAAGCTGAGCATGTGAGGTCATCAAAGTAAAGCTAATCAAGAGGGCATTTAAACGAACAATTTTGATACTCATTAAATACGACCACTTGCACATTACGCTACCATGTCCAATTTTCATATTTTAAATATTATCATAATGTAGGTAAAAAATAAACAGAGAGGATAATATTGAAAACATGTAGCATAACGTGTTTTAATTTACTAATATAATTCATTCTATTGTTAACTATTTTTTATATTTAATTTATTTACGTATTTAAACATCTTGAACTATACGAAATTATCATCGTCGTAATAGGGACGTGTTGGTTTCCAAAAACCTACAGCGGGTAGCGGAGCGGGCAAGTGCGGGTGCCGCGGAGGTGCATGGCGGAGTGGCGGGGGAGGTACCTGAGTTCTACCTGCTGGTGGTGCGCGCGCTGCGCCGCCCGCTGCCATACGTGCTGCCGCACGGGGACCCACCCGACCCTGACACAAATAATTAGAATTTTTATTATTCATCCGAATTACTCTATTTATTAAATTGACTAGGATTCAGGTTGTAAATATAAGAACCAGCTAAATTCTCAGGTTTAAATCAGAGTCATTAATTTTAATTTCTAATATGATCACAATCATTTTATTGTGAAACTAATGTTATTAGCCATATTTGAAACATTTGCTGCTTTATACCCAACTGTTGGGTGGTAGAATTCATTACAATCAATACAGATTCAATATTGTGTGAGTTTCGTAAACAAATATAATATCGATTAAACACCGATTAAATCGAATTTAAAATAGCGAATTCACATCACTATTTATTTTCTGTCAAAGTCTGTTCGTCCGGTTGTCATGTCAAGATTGTCAAGCAACTTTTGTGTTTTAATCCAATCTGTGACATACACAGTACAATTTATTATACTACGTAGAATTATAAGTACGTAGAATAAAAGAAAACTAAACAAAACAAAAATAACTGACTGGGCATAGTGCAGGTGCAGGCACGTTAGGTTATAATAATTATACCAGTAGTATGTTATTGGGCATTCTATATCACCTTTCGATCGCTCAAGCATCCGCTTGAGCTCTCTTCAGGCGATATAGACTGCCCAATAACATACTCAGAAGATCCGTACGTACTATTATGTATTCTGTGTCCGTACTCCCAATCTGGAATGAATTATGAACTGCACCTGAGCTACAATTTATGTAGCGAATTTACTCATGCATGATGTTATAAATAAAACGTAATTATTTAAGTAGTCAAAGTTTTGTAGAAATATCGAGGTCATCAAATCATTGTCGAAAAGATTGCTCAGCAAATGAACGCTCACCCCGCCCGCGCCCGCGCGCCCGTCGCTGCGGCATGCGGCGAGCGGAAGTCGGAACTGTCGGAACATGATACTTTACCGATATTCGTACCTATATGCGCCGATTCCTGATGGTTTATGTGACGTATGAAATTATGATTTAAAACTATTTAAGGAATGCATCGGAATTTATTGAAGAATTTATATAAGTTACAATGCTTTGACCGATTCTATTTGCTAGGTTTATTATATAATATTTTAGGGAAGCAACCTTTGTCTACTGATAAGGCAAATAATGATGTCACTTGCCAAATATAGGCCAAAATAATTATTGATATATTTTTTAAAAGATACTTATGGTTTTATCTAGCAGAATACTTGATACTTAAGATTATTATGAGCAAAAAAGTCAATTTAATTACTTTGTATGGTAAATTTTATCATCGAGATCATTGCAATTTTTAATATTTATACTGACACAATTGATTATTTAATATATAATATTTTTTTATAGAATACAGAATGAGTACGCACCAACGTGGTACCAACCTATTTATTTGTTTGCGAAAGATTTTTGTTATTAAAAACTTAAAATTATTTAACGGTGTTCTTCATTATAAGTACAAATAATAAAGCTAAAAAAGTAAGTGTAAAATAGTGCACCGTTTTATCAATAAAACCAACACAGATGGGGAGCGACTCGGTTTCTCCGTTATTTAACTACTGAGCTATCGTGCGCGAAATAGTTATTTCGAACGGTTTTGACAATAATAAACTATACTTGTTTGTTGGTTAGCTTTTTTTAAAAATGTATGAAAGATTTAAATATTATTAAGTAAGTCATTTTAAAAAGCTAATCTGGTTTACGTTCGTCTGATCCCTTTCCGTAACATTTTTCATTCAGAGGTACCTACCTAATTTATGGCACTAAAAGGTAAACATATTATCTACGATTTTGTCACTTTTATGAATTATTATGAATACTTAAGTGTATAGAAAATATTACAACTAAGTAAGTATGACTGTTTTACAAGCTATGATAAAATAATTTACTTAGGGAAAAAAATGGTAGAGATGGGAATCGAACCTTGTCTTTTCTATAGTTTTAACCGCGAAACTACCATGACATTACGTTACTCCGAATGAATAGCTATTTATTTAATCAAATTTGTATTAAATAACTAATTTCTGATTTTTCAACATTTGTTGTTATGCTTTAGATTTTGCATTCACATTGGTATTTTTATATGTATTAATTAAATATTTTGATATAAAAAGAAACTCTTTCTATATGAGTGGTGAGGACGAATTATTTTTACTTTACTAAATAATATACTAGACAAAATACGACTCGCACCAGAATATATTCTCGGACGGGAATCGAACCCGCGACCTTTGGAAGTTCGGCCCAATGCTATTACCGCTGACCTACCGAGTCACTTTTATTTAAAAAGAACAATGTTTTACTATTAATAAATAATAAAAGGTATATTAAATAAAAAATAACGATTTGGTGACAAATCCTGCTAGCTATATTCCGATAACTTAACAAAATTTTATTTAAATACTTATTTTGAGTATTTTAACAAAAAAATGTTTTTCAATAAATGGAAAATTACAAGAAAGTATTGAGGTCAAACCAACAGGCTAGTTGAAATTATTCCACGTGTAAATGTGACGTACATTAGTGCATCAGGGCTGGCACAAATCGTCTAAAATGTTGGGGAATCACTATTCGTGCTCGACCAAATAAAATGTATGATTAACTTTTTGATACAACTAAGCACGTTATGGTTGTTGCGTCAAATATAAATATTAGTACCTATTCTGATAATTTAGAATTGTTCATGTGAATTACAAGTATTCTACTCACGTCAATTATGTTATCAAACTATAGATTTCCTTTTAAATGATTGATTTAGTATTTTATAAGAAAATCCACTAATTATTAATACCTATGAATTTCACAAGTGAGTATAATAATAATAATAATAATAATCACATAGGTCCTCGTTAACAACTTGAGTTGAATGGTAAATAAAAAAAGTTTATATTATAAGTACTTAGTTGTAGCAATTTCTTAAGTATTCATTTATTTAATTATGTATCCATAAGTTGTATTTCGGTACGAACTAGGTAAGAAAATTTTAAAAATCAAAATACACAGAAAATAAGTGGTTAGTAGGTACAACAAATTAAAAAAATATGCTACTTATATTTCATAAGTTACAACGTACGTATATATTATTTATACTACGACAAATTTGCTTACTACTACCGAAAATCATTTGTTGACAACCCTGCGCATTTTAACAGACTCGGCAATATTCGGCTAATAAAAGCGGGTGTTTCGTGGATTATCGTCACATTATTCGCCACAAGTGCTCAATCAATTTCTGGTGCTGAAGTAAATTGCTGCTCAGAGTCTCAAGTCTGCCCTCCGCTACCATCAAGACCATCAATCATCCTCAAGGTAAAAATGTAAGTTATAAATTAATATCTTTTTCTTTCAGCAAATCTGCTAAAGACCTCCTGTAGACGAAGCTGTTCTGTCTGCTCTACCGCACCGCCATCGTTGCCACCGCGCTGCAAGTGATGTGCGGCCTGCCGCATGCCGCCGCGTGCCGCCGGCGCCGCCGCGCCGGCCCGGCACCAGCGCAGTGGCAACGGTGCATGGTGGTGCACAGACAGCATCGTATACAAGAATATTATATTTGACAACTGTTGATCGAACATCAAACGTAATATTTATTATGACTTCTTATTGTCTTTTATCGTTTCAGGTCTGACTCAGAGTTTGAGAGTGTATTTGGAAGCTCGTCCTCCGCCCCCATCGCTGCTCGTAAAAGTACTTCGAAGAGGAAGAAGACTGCACCGACTACATCAAGGTATTTAAGAATGTTGGTTTAACAATTTATTCATGTCATTGTTATTGTAGAACGATATTGTCTCTTTCTATGGCGTCGTAATATTTATCCCTAGGTACTAATATTATAGATGCGAAAATGTTTATGTTTGTTTGTCTGTCTGTATGAGTTTGAGACCCTACATAGGCTACTTTCTTAACGCGGGAATAAGGCTCATTTTCATGGGAAAGTAACTTCGCGCGTGATGATGTCGTGCGGTCCACGCGGGCGCAGCCGCGGGACCGCTCCTCGATTCCAATACCAATAATAATTGTATTTTTTGTTTAAACAGATCTGACTCCGAGCGCGAATCGACGCCGGCGCCGGCGCAACTACCGAGGAAGAAACCTGTCTCTAAACCAAAGTGAGTCTGAATTTTGTTCGTCTTGAAAATATTTGCGTTGGTGTGTGTAATGAATGAAACAGAGGTTTTCTATAAACACTATTGAAACAAAGACGAAATTCGTGCCCTGCGACGGTGATATTTGTATAATTACATATAAAAATTAAATTATTATTTTATTTTCAGAGCCTCATCAAAAAGTACCAAAGTGTCCAAAGACCTGTTCGGCTTGCTGAGCGAGGACGACGAGAGTTTTGCTGTTGAGAACTCTCAACTTCGAAGCGCAAGTGGTCAGAAGCTGGGCAGCAGCGTGACAACGAGAGTAGCCAACGGTGTGGTGCGGCGAGCTGCTGACCTCGAGGGGGCTTATTACGTAGAGGTGCGTGTCTACAGCACTTCTGACGCGCTCAAGACGCCGCCAGAGCAGCGGTACAAGAAGGCTTTGGTCACGGTGAAGGCCCAGCTGGACACCGACTCGAGCGAGTGGTCAGACCTTCAAAAATTTATGAAGCGCACAAAATTCTTATTTTGTGACAAAGAGCCAATGTTTTATTCTAATAAAATACATTTTAAATAAGGTCTGATTTGCGTCTTGAGCAGCAATTTATTTTAATAAAATACATTTTAAATAAGGTTTGATTTGTGTCTCTGAGCAGCAATTTTTTTTAAATATAAGATTAAATAGAATATCATTATAATTTTATTTTTATAGGTATAACCCTATTATTATCCTGTAAGATTTAGCTCAGGTAGGTATACTTACCACATATCAAATGTGGCTCTGATAAATTGGTTCTGGTTGGTTCTGATTCTGAGGTAACCGGTATAGTTTACAAGTGCTTTTTCATAACTCATGGTTGGTATTGGTAAACAAACCTACGTAATCCGCATAGCGATTTTCTAAGAAAAACAGCGCTGCGCTTGATCATTAGATATCATAAACTTACTAACGAATTAGATTCTATTGTACGCAAGTACGTATCTGCGCCGTGTTAACTTCTAGTGAATTAGGTCTGTTTGTTTACCCAGCCGTTGTTGTGAAGGCATAATTTTTACACTTGATGTGTGGTAACTATATTTTACAACAAGTTTAATTCCAATAAATCTCTATAATCTTTGTAATATACTATAAAGTGTTTATTTCAGCTTAAGGTAGCGTATTGAATAGGTAGGTATAATGCCTTTTTGTGTTCCTTGTTGCAAGCGCGTAGAAAATAAGCATTGGGTAGGACATTGTAGGAGTAATGCGCACAAAAATAAATGTGCGGCTCCAGAGGACGACGGAGTGGTGAAGATCTGTTCTGCATTTAAAGGTCGTATCGCTTCGTATAGAATTCAAGCGACCGAAGAACAAGAGCGATCTTTACCAGACATGTTTTTAAATAGTATACGCGTAAAATTTCTAAATGTTTTAGAAAAATCATTAATGAAGCACATAAGTTTAAAGGTTAATGTAGAGTATTTTGGTACTTTTATAATAACACCAAGTGAAATTCAACAAACAAAATCATTTGCGACTAAGAATATAGAAGTACATCGTAACTATGACTTGGACAATATATTTGACTATATTGTCAGCGTGATAAATAAAAAAATTGAAGAATATCAGGAAAATGGCAGTTGTTGGACTTTCTTAAACAACAATCACTTTGAAATAAATATCAATAAATACGATCCTTTGAGTGGTTCCGGGTCGTCTTATGTAGATTTGCCAATAAGTATAAAAAAGAAAAAAGCGTGTATTAATATTCAAAACAATGATGAATTTTGTTTTTTGTGGAGCATCGTCGCGGCGCTTTATCCAGTTAAACGCAACTGTGATCGCACAGCTTCCTATCCCTACTTTGGAGACGTATTAAATATTGATGATTTAAACTTTCCTGTTACTTTAATGGACATCAAAACATTTGAAAAAAATAATCAAAATATAAGCATAAATGTATATTCTTTAAAAAGCAATCGCGTTGTAGGACCAATCTATAGATCAGAGTATAAAAGAGAAATAAGAATAAATTTACTTTTACTTGAAAACGGTAATAAATCGCATTATGTTTTAATAAAGAATTTGTCACGTCTTGTTCGTACGCAGATAACGAAACATCATGGCATGATTTACTTTTGTGACGATTGCTTACTTTTCTTTTCATCTGAAGACAAACTTAATTGTCACATTTGTAGCGGGGTGAGCACTATGATACCAAAACAAGGCAGCTATCTTTCTTTTAAAAATTTTAATCGAAAACAAGATGTTCCTTTTGTGGTGTATGCGGATTTCGAAACCCTCATTAAGCCGATAGATACTTGCGAACCAGATCCCACTTGTAGTTATACATTAAACAGTAAACAACACATTCCTGCAGCTTTTGCTTACTACATAGTTTGCTCATTTGATAGCAGTCTCAATCGTTTTGTTAATTATCGCGGACTTGACTGTGTTCAAAAATTTCGTAATTGTCTTTATCAAGATATAAACAGAATTTATGAGATTTTAAACGATGAGATACCCATGGTTTTTAATGAAAGTGATGCAGAAATGCATGCCCGTGCCGAGATTTGTCATATCTGCAATAATCTTCTGTTTTTTGATAAAGTCAGAGACCACTGTCACCTGACTGGTCGGTATCGAGGCGCAGCTCATCAGCACTGCAACCTGCAGTACAATCTTCCAAAACTAGTTCCCGTTTTCTTTCATAATTTAGCAGGCTATGATTGCCATCTGTTCATTAAGGAATTGGCTGATAGATTAGGCCCCATTAAAGTAATACCTAAAAACAAAGAAAACTATATTTCCTTCACAAAATTTTTAAAGATTTCTAATAATAATTTTGCTCAAATAAGATTTGTAGACTCTTTTAAATTTTTAGGTACAAGTTTAGAAAAATTAGCAAATGGTTTAGATAAAACCGATTTTATACACTTACAGCAATGTTTTAATCAAGAGAACAAATTTCAACTAATGACTCGTAAAGGTGTTTATCCTTACGATCACATGAAATCTTGGAGATCATATTTTGAGACACAACTTCCTCCTAGGGAAAGTTTTTATAATTCTTTGACTGATGAAGGTATCAGTGATGAAGATTACGAGCACGCGATAACGGTTTGGAATACTTTTAACGTAGCTAATATGGGAGAATATACTGATCTTTATTTAAAAACCGACGTTTATTTACTAACAGACGTATTTGAAAATTTTAGAGCTGTTTGTAAAAAGAATTATCAGTTAGATCCTGCTTTTTACTTAACAGCGCCTAGCTTATCTTTTGACGCAATGTTGTTAAAAACAGGAATAGAGTTGGAGTTATTGTCCGACTTAGAAATTATACGTCTTATACAGAAGGGAATACGGGGCGGAATTTGTTTATGTCCCACCAGACATGCTAAGGCAAATAATGTTTACATGAATAATTATGATGAAACAAAATCGGATTCTTTTCTTATATATATCGACTGTAATAATCTATACGGTTTTAGCATGTGTCAATCTTTACCTGTATCCAACTTTAGATTTTTGACGCAACATGAAATTAATCTATTGCAAATTATGAACGTACCTGACAATGCAGAGTTTGGATTTATTCTTGAAGTAGATTTATTATACCCGGAAGAATTGCATTGTACTCATAATGATTATCCTTTTTGCGCAGAGAAATTTATACCACCGGGGGGCACCACTTCTAAATTAATACCAAATTTATATTCAAAATATCAATATGTCATTCATTATGTCCATTTAAAGACGTGTTTAAACCATGGTTTAATTTTGCGAAAAATACATCGGGTCGTTACATTTAGGCAAAGTAATTTTTTAGCCCAATATATAAATCTTAACACAGAATTGAGAAAAAAAGCCGTAACACCATTCCAACAAGATCTGTTTAAACTTTTGAATAACTCTGTTTTCGGTAAAACTTTGGAAGATACTGAGCGCCGAGTAAACGTTAAATTAGTGAATCAGTGGCAGGATGGCTGCAATAGGACGAACCGATCTCTCTCCGCTGCAAAATTAATTGCACGGCCGAATTTTCACAGTGCCACAATATTTTCAGAAAATTTTGTTGCTGTTCAAATGAAACCAGAACAAATCGTATTAGATAAACCAATTTACATAGGATTCACTGTTTTAGAACTTTCCAAAAGTCACATGTACCAATTCCATTATTCTGTAATAAAGCCTCACTATGGAGATAGAGTAAAACTATGTTACACAGACACGGACAGCTTCATTTATGAAATACAGACAAATGATTTTTATCTCGACTTAAAGCAACATTTCTTACGATATTTCGATACCAGCAATTACGTTTCAAATAATCAATATGATCTTCCGATAAGGAACAAAAAAATACCCGGTCTGTTTAAAGACGAACTCGGGGGTCGCATTATGACTGAATTTGTAGGATTGCGTTCAAAATTATACTGCATTAAAACAGATTCTGACGTCATTAAAAAGGCAAAAGGTATAAGGAAAAATGTTATAAAGAATATAGAGCTAACTGATTATAGTAATGCATTGCTTAAAGATAAAATAGTTCGTAGAAAAAATGTTATGTTCAAATGTATTAAACACGAAATTTATACTCAGACGGTCAATAAGATTGCTTTGTCTAACGCGGATGATAAACGTTTTATACTGCCTGATAAAATTTCCACAAAAGCCTGGGGGCATAATTCTTTATTATAAATTTAGTATCATTAGTTTTATATATTTAAGCTGAAATAAACATTTAAATTTAAATAAAAAAGGGTTTCAATAAGTGTAACCAATTATTTTTATATAAGTACCTGGCTTACGTCAAAAAATAATAGATAATTATTATTATTTTGAATGTATTTTGTAATCTATACTAATATTATAGAGGAAAGATTTGTATTTTTATATGTTTGTAACGAATAAACCTACAAAGTTTGTTTAATAATGTACCTATATTGTTAGGTAGGTAGTAATCATTATAATAAATAGTATGTTTGTAAGTTGTTGTTTTATTCTGAATCTAATTTCCTTTTAGCATCTTACTTGATAGCCACCGAGGATTTATAAAATATAAATGGCGAAAACAAGTTCAAACTTGACTAATTCTGAATGCATCGCGGCACGTGTTTGCCGCTTTGTCAGCAATACGTTTCCACTTACATAAAATTCACACAATAACATAATAAGGTATCGGCATCAGGAGCAAGTTCTAACTTGTCCAATTGTCACTTGCTGTGTCAGCTATAGGTATACATACAAACGCACACGATCACAAATCAAAGGTATAAATATTCGTGTTGATTGCAAATGTATATTTATTTCCTTTCATAAGAGCATCGAAGATGGTAAGTTGCTTTTAAATATAAGTTGAATGTATTTACACACTAAATATAGGAATCTGTTCGCTTTTAAATAAATAACTCCTATTATTTGTGGTGATTATTTTTTAATAAAATGTTTTAATGGACTGTAGGTTTGCGGTCGTGAAACTGAAGTACGTAGGTATTTTCTTTTGTACTTGCAAACACGTATGTAACATAGGGCGGAGAACACTGAGCTGCAATAAAGGAATGAGACAAAAGGACACAATCACAGCTCCTGTAGGAAGTAAGATGTGCACACTTACTTGTTTGCTGATGAGGATGATGTCTCCAGAGATCTTTGATCAGCTCAGCCCAACCAACGGTCTTTCGGCGGCCGGCGCGTCGGGGCGGTTAGCTTAATTGCTTGGGAAAGTTCACAGTTCACCTAGGATTTTGATTTGTCCATACACTGGTACCAATTTAACACACTGACACACAATTTTTAAAGTAATTAGCGTTATAAATACGTATATTTTAAAGTTTTATGATTAGCACATGTCAACCGTGCCGCGTTGATATTCGAAGAGAGAAATTAAAGATGTCTTCCATCAGAAGGTTCGCGACTCGCTAATGTCGTCTCACTCTCTCGCGTAGGTGCGAGCAGAACAGCAATATTGCGTGCACACATCGAGGAAAAGGAAATATTTAAAGGAAAGGATGACGTACATATTTGCAAGTACTGAAAAATAATTAAAAACCATTTTAAATCCACCATTCCCCCGGCCTTGAAGGAATCCATTCCTTCGAAATAAGAGAGAGAGAGAGTCGCGTTTTGAATACAAAATAATATTAATGCGGTGCGTGTTAATATTTGAATATATAAAAGAGTGGTGAGGTCTACACTTAAATAAACAAAATACTAAAAGCTAAGAGTGTGAGATAAAAAACTAATTATACATAGGCAATGGGCATAACCGCACAACAGGTCGGTCATAGAGTCCAGACTTGGTTTTTACTTGAGCGACTCGAATCACGCCATCTCTACCAGGATATAGACGCGTTATGATACCCATTGGCCATTGCAGTGGCGGAGTATTTTCAGTATTTATTAGAACAATAGTTCCTACTTTTACAGGATTAGAACTCGTATTCCATTTTTCTCTGCTTTGGAGATTATGCAGATATTCAGATCTAAAACGTTTCCAAAATGATTGTACTAGTGAGTCCATTAAAGAAAACCTAGAGAGTAGGTTAGGATTCTCTTTACTTAAATCTGTTGCGGGAAGAAAACCTAACGGAGCGGCTCTTATAAAATGTGCAGGAGTTAATGCGGTGGGTTCCGAAGGATCGGAACTTAAAACATACAAAGGGCGGCTATTTAAAACGGCTTCAACTTGAGTCAAAACAGTAAGCATTTCTTCGTATGTAAGTAGCTGTTTTCCTATCACACGAAACAACAGCGATTTCACGGACTTTATGTTTGATTCCCAAATACCACCGAAGTGACTTGCAGTGGGGGGATTAGTGCGCCATACTATGCGGTGTTTATTCAGTTCTTCATGAAAAAGTTTATAATATTCGTCGTCTAGTAAGAATTTATAAAGCTCATTTAAATATCCCTTGGATGAAACAAAATTAGTGCCATTGTCACTATATAAGTATTGACATGGACCACGTCTCGCAAAAAAACGTTTAAAAGCATCTAAAAATGAAGCGGAGCTTAGATCTGAAGCAAGTTCAATGTGAACAGCTTTTGTCACAAGACATATAAATAGACATATGTAAGCCTTTTGACTGCGTACACCGCGTTTTCTAGTTAAAGTGACATACAGAGGGCCTGCATAGTCTACGCCAGTGTGTGTATATGCGTTACACTGTTCTAAGCGACATTGCGGTAGATCAGACATTAATGGAAATGTTGCCTTTGGATTTAAGCGAAAGCAATTTAAACATTTATGAATGCGTTGTTTGATAACACGGCGAGCGGATAAAATCCAAAATTTATTTCTAAGAATTGAAATCAGGAGTTGCGGACCTGCGTGACAATGTTTGCGATGATAATAATCTATTAAAAGTTCTATAACTCTATCCTTTTTCGGTAACAATGCGGGGTGTTTTTGTTCATAATTGAGAGAAGAATTACCTAAACGACCACCGACTCTCAATATGTTATCACCATCTATAAATGGAGAGAGTTTTCGTAAAGGGGAAGAAAGCAATTTATTTTTCTTTATATTTGTAATGTCTGAATAAAAATATTTATTTTGAATAATATGAATGAGATATTTTTCAGCCTGTGCTAATTCTTCAGTGGTAATGTTACCGCGCGAGTTAAATTTTTTAGCAAATCTGAAAACATAAACAATGGAGCGGAGCAATACATTATAATTTGAAACTCTAGTAGCAAGTAACATTATAGGATGATCATTAAAATTGTCGTTATTATTAACTATGTGAGTGACAGTTTTTTCTTCAGGTAACGTAGTAGATTTACCAGGTTCAAATTTCTTAATAGGCCATTCACAATGCGGTAGCGAAAGCCAAGCGGGACCATGAAACCAAAGTTCATGAGTGATAAGTTGAGCGGGTGAGAGAGAACG
This sequence comes from Agriphila straminella, assembly GCA_950108535.1. NCBI lineage: Eukaryota > Metazoa > Arthropoda > Insecta > Lepidoptera > Crambidae > Agriphila > Agriphila straminella. Next base: position 969,662 of record OX467306.1, on the reverse strand, counting down.
AGATATACAATCAGCGGGGTTTTCTGAACCTGCAATATGATAAAAATCTTCAGCGGGAAGAAGCGATTGAATTTGTGATATCCTATTGGCTATATAAGTTTGAAATCTGTGCGGAGAAGCATGAACCCAACATAGAGCAACTTCTGAGTCGGAAAATGCGAATATTTTATCTATTGTGTGTCTTTCAGAGAGCTGGTCACGAACATTACTAACCATTTTTGATAGAAGGACTAAAGCGTTTAATTCCAATCTAGCGATAGTTGTAGTTGACTTTGGTGAAGCTACACGTGATTTTGAACATATTAATGAAACTTTAGGCAGTTCATTGTCGTTCTGAACGTATAAATATATGACACAACCAAATGCCTTTTCACTAGAATCTGCGAATGCGACCAAATAAACGCGAGGTGAATTTCTTTCTACATTAAGAAAACGAGGGAAACGTAGCTGTGAAAGCAGCGGTAACTCTGAAATATACTTTTTCCAAGCTTCTATTATGTTTGAGGGAGGAGTTTCATCCCAATCGATGTGGAGTAGCCAGAGCTCTTTGATGAGCAGTTTAGCGAACAAAATTACTGGACCTACTAATCCAAAAACGTCATAAAGACGAGCGGTTGCTGATAAAATAGCACGTTTAGTGCATGTTGCAGGCGGTTGAATAACAATAAAAATAAACTCATCTGAACTAGGAAGCCAGCGGAGCCCTAGTATTTTAAAGCCATTACCATCATCAAACGAAACTGACTCTGATTGGCGGTGCGTCACAGGTATATGATCAAGTAATTCGCGGGAGTTACTTGACCATTTCACAAGATCAAAACCTCCTGATTTAAATAATTCAATCAGTTGGTTAGCGGTTTCGGATGCTTCATCAACGGACGGTGCTGAACTGGCAAGGTCATCCATATAAATATCCCTTTCAACCACGGAGGCTGCGAGAGGATACTTTTCCCTCTCGTCAGACGCAAGCTGGCGAAGAGTGCGGAGCGCCAAAAAAGGAGACGAACGAAGTCCGAATGTGACTCGTGTAAATTCTAAGACAATAATTGGTTCATCAGTGGAAAAACGATATAAAATGCGTTGATATTTTCGGTGCGGTTCGTTGACATGTATACATAAATACATCTGTCTTACATCAGCGAAGAAAGCAATGCGGAACATGCGAACATTAAGTAAAATATTAAAAATTTCAGATTGCAAATTACAACCGGTATGTAAAATATCGTTGAGCGAAATACCTGTATCAGTGGCTGCGCTGCCATCTAATACGATGCGAATTTTGGTAGTTGTTTTATCATTACGAATTACTGGATGATGCGGTAGGAAAAAACCTGTAGAGTTGATATCTTGTTGCGGAACTTTATGGAGAATGCCCTTACTTAAATAGTCTAAAATTATTTCATTATATTTGCCGCGTAAATCAGGAACCCTTTTAAATTTATTTTCTAATGAGGAAAATCTCTTTTGCGCGGAAGTAAACGAATCACCGAGCTTAACAGGGTCGTCCTTGAACGGAAGATCTACAGAATAACTCCCATCTGGATTACGGACAGTTGTGGTAGCAAAAATATTTTCGCATTTGCTATCATCGGGACTTAAATATTTGTGCGTGGGCGGTTCCTCGACTAACCAAAATTTTTCTAAAAGTGAGTTTAAAGGATCTGACGAAATTGTTAAGAAAGAGTGCGAGTTTCTTTGCGGTTGCGATAAAATAGGTGCGTTGCCCAACAATAAGTAGCCTAACGTAGTCTCTAAAGCGACAGGAGACTCATTATTATCGCCTTTAATTTTATTAAAAAGTAAAATTTCGCAATAGAAATTGACGCCTAATAACATATCAATATGTCCGGGCTTAAAATAGTCGTCATCGGCTAAAGGCAAGTTTGCTATATGCTTAATCGCACTGGTATCTATAAAAGTGTCAGGTAATAATGACGTGATGCGTTCCACGACCATAGGTTTAATAGAATAACTATTAGAATTAAATCGCGAAGTAATATCAAAACACGTAATTCCGTTAATTTTTTGCGGAGTTCCACCAATACCTTGCACTTGGGTATATGGGGTTTTATTGCTAATTGAAAGCGATAGACGATTACAACATTCGACAGTAATATAATCACTTTGGGATCCCGGGTCAATAAGGCATCTCAATAAATGAGAGCGACCGTGCGAATCTATGTATTTTATTTTTGCGGTGCCTAATAATGCGGATGTCCCGGTGCGATTATTATATTCACAAGAATGATTACAAATCGTGTTGTTATTATAACTAGCGGGTAGTGGCTGCGACGGCGGGTCGCGGGCGCACGGAGGAGGCTCGATGACGTCACGAGGCGGTCGTGAGTCCCGAGCGACAGCGGATACGGTAGCGGGCGGCGCTTCACTACTATTATTCTGCATGCGGTTATAGTTATTGTTGTTAGATTTATTTTTATTGTTTTGCGTATCAAAATGTAATAAAGAGTGATGCTTGGCCGAACAATACGAACAAGTACCATGCGATGTGCAATTAAATAATTTATGTTTAGTACTTAAACAGTTGGTACATGACGCGGTTTGTTTAACAAAATTAAATCTTTCATGCGGGTTGAGTTTCATAAAAGCAGAACATTGGTATAAATGTAAGTGACAATAATTTTTACATAAAGTGCATTTCGTGTTAGAATTATTAGAACTTGTACCACCACCTAAATCAGTAATAAACGATTTGGTTGGAGCAAACTTTTTTGAATTAACATTAGTGTTGCGTTTATTAAAATTAGCGGTTGGAGTATGAGTTGACTGAATTAACGCCCTTGATTGGTCTCTTATAAACTCAATTAAGGTAGCATAAGACGGTATACCTAACTGTCTTTGCTGACTATACATTTCAAATAATTTGACGGTTTCGGAGTCTAGTTTTTGCAATGCGATATAGAGAAAAATAAAATCAGTCAAATCTTTTATATTCAACTGTTTTAGGGCTTCAACAGGTGAGTTAAAATTATACAAAAATGAGTCTAAAGCCGCGGTACTATTATTATTCAAGGGTTTAAATTCTAACAGCTGATTGAGGTACGAAGAAGCGAGCGAACGCGGGTTTTCATATTTATGCACAAGAGCTTCCCAAATAATATTATAGTTCTCAGCGGTAGGCGGCAGCCCTGCACACACAGAAGTAGCCTTATCGGTTAGTTTTCCGACTAAGTAAAACACCTTTTCACTATCACTTAAAAACTTATTGTCATGTACAACACTTTTAAACTGTTGATAAAAAAGGGGCCAGTTGCGAATATCACCATTAAACGACAACAATTCAATGGGCGGTAAGTGTGGTTTGATAGGTTTCAAAGAATGACATTGCGATTCTATCACAGAAGAGTCTGAGGGTTGTGAAGGTTGTTTAAATAATGCAATTATGCGTTTTACATAACAAAACATCTCTTCAAATGCGGTCCAAGGTTGGTAATTAACTTCAGCGGAAGGATTACTTTTAGCGAAAGCCATATTATAGGCATCTAAAGCCTTAACAAAATCATCGCGAAAATTATCTAAGTTAGTGACGTTGCATAATAATGCGCTAGGCTCAGTCCTTTTTGCCTCCACGTGCTTAGCGATATTATAAATACTTTGCATACGCTCAAAAAGTATATTACGTTTAGAGTTTAACACTGACAAGTTAGGATCTATGACAGTGTCTTCAGTTTCATTTTTCTTAGCTTTAGAAGTCATTTTTTATGTGAAATAATTTACGTACAAAAACAACTCTAATGTTTTATAAAATAGTTAAAGTATGCAATATGATGTCGCGCTAAAGCAGAACGTAAGTAAACAGACAGGAACAAATCAGCTGGTCTGTTTATGACCTTGATTCACTTATAATGCAAGCGGGCGGGTTCGTACGGCACGATGCACGAACGAACGAATGTGCGGAACAGCGAGTAAATACTAGATAAACTAACTGAATTATAGTTATAAACGTTAGCGGGTGAGACAGTGAGTGCGCGGGCACTTTGCTAAACACAGCGGAAAGAAAAATACAAATATGGCGGAAAGAAATGGAATGCGATGCGATCCAACAAAAATGGCGGGCGAAATAGTACAACAAATGCGTAGTTTATTGTAATAAATAGCGGAAATGGTATGATGCGTTGGTGTTATTTAAGAACAAAATCATTAAAATATTTAGTAGGTAGGTGTAAGTAAACTTCTTAGGTAATTACCTATTATGCGGTTAAGTATAAGATTAAAAGATAAAAATAGTTTGCCAATGCGTGATGCGGTAAAATAAAGAAATTTTGACAAATTATCAATCTCGTAATCGGTGCGGTGAGTAGGTATAGTACCTATAGAAACTATTAGCGATATGTAATGTAGGTAGGTATAGGTAAAAAAAATGCGTATAAATAGACAAATAGCGGTAATTGTGTACGTGTGTTAAATATTATAGCGAGCAATATTTATTATTATCAATAGAGATAAGAGTTTGCGGGTAGGTGTGTACCTAGGTGCAATATTGTTATAAGTTTTAAACTAGTTAATGCGGCTCGATAGTGACCAACAAATGTGGTGATTATTTTTTAATAAAATGTTTTAATGGACTGTAGGTTTGCGGTCGTGAAACTGAAGTACGTAGGTATTTTCTTTTGTACTTGCAAACACGTATGTAACATAGGGCGGAGAACACTGAGCTGCAATAAAGGAATGAGACAAAAGGACACAATCACAGCTCCTGTAGGAAGTAAGATGTGCACACTTACTTGTTTGCTGATGAGGATGATGTCTCCAGAGATCTTTGATCAGCTCAGCCCAACCAACGGTCTTTCGGCGGCCGGCGCGTCGGGGCGGTTAGCTTAATTGCTTGGGAAAGTTCACAGTTCACCTAGGATTTTGATTTGTCCATACACTGGTACCAATTTAACACACTGACACACAATTTTTAAAGTAATTAGCGTTATAAATACGTATATTTTAAAGTTTTATGATTAGCACATGTCAACCGTGCCGCGTTGATATTCGAAGAGAGAAATTAAAGATGTCTTCCATCAGAAGGTTCGCGACTCGCTAATGTCGTCTCACTCTCTCGCGTAGGTGCGAGCAGAACAGCAATATTGCGTGCACACATCGAGGAAAAGGAAATATTTAAAGGAAAGGATGACGTACATATTTGCAAGTACTGAAAAATAATTAAAAACCATTTTAAATCCACCAGTAATTTTTTAGCCCAATATATAAATCTTAACACAGAATTGAGAAAAAAAGCCGTAACACCATTCCAACAAGATCTGTTTAAACTTTTGAATAACTCTGTTTTCGGTAAAACTTTGGAAGATACTGAGCGCCGAGTAAACGTTAAATTAGTGAATCAGTGGCAGGATGGCTGCAATAGGACGAACCGATCTCTCTCCGCTGCAAAATTAATTGCACGGCCGAATTTTCACAGTGCCACAATATTTTCAGAAAATTTTGTTGCTGTTCAAATGAAACCAGAACAAATCGTATTAGATAAACCAATTTACATAGGATTCACTGTTTTAGAACTTTCCAAAAGTCACATGTACCAATTCCATTATTCTGTAATAAAGCCTCACTATGGAGATAGAGTAAAACTATGTTACACAGACACGGACAGCTTCATTTATGAAATACAGACAAATGATTTTTATCTCGACTTAAAGCAACATTTCTTACGATATTTCGATACCAGCAATTACGTTTCAAATAATCAATATGATCTTCCGATAAGGAACAAAAAAATACCCGGTCTGTTTAAAGACGAACTCGGGGGTCGCATTATGACTGAATTTGTAGGATTGCGTTCAAAATTATACTGCATTAAAACAGATTCTGACGTCATTAAAAAGGCAAAAGGTATAAGGAAAAATGTTATAAAGAATATAGAGCTAACTGATTATAGTAATGCATTGCTTAAAGATAAAATAGTTCGTAGAAAAAATGTTATGTTCAAATGTATTAAACACGAAATTTATACTCAGACGGTCAATAAGATTGCTTTGTCTAACGCGGATGATAAACGTTTTATACTGCCTGATAAAATTTCCACAAAAGCCTGGGGGCATAATTCTTTATTATAAATTTAGTATCATTAGTTTTATATATTTAAGCTGAAATAAACATTTAAATTTAAATAAAAAAGGGTTTCAATAAGTGTAACCAATTATTTTTATATAAGTACCTGGCTTACGTCAAAAAATAATAGATAATTATTATTATTTTGAATGTATTTTGTAATCTATACTAATATTATAGAGGAAAGATTTGTATTTTTATATGTTTGTAACGAATAAACCTACAAAGTTTGTTTAATAATGTACCTATATTGTTAGGTAGGTAGTAATCATTATAATAAATAGTATGTTTGTAAGTTGTTGTTTTATTCTGAATCTAATTTCCTTTTAGCATCTTACTTGATAGCCACCGAGGATTTATAAAATATAAATGGCGAAAACAAGTTCAAACTTGACTAATTCTGAATGCATCGCGGCACGTGTTTGCCGCTTTGTCAGCAATACGTTTCCACTTACATAAAATTCACACAATAACATAATAAGGTATCGGCATCAGGAGCAAGTTCTAACTTGTCCAATTGTCACTTGCTGTGTCAGCTATAGGTATACATACAAACGCACACGATCACAAATCAAAGGTATAAATATTCGTGTTGATTGCAAATGTATATTTATTTCCTTTCATAAGAGCATCGAAGATGGTAAGTTGCTTTTAAATATAAGTTGAATGTATTTACACACTAAATATAGGAATCTGTTCGCTTTTAAATAAATAACTCCTATTATTTGTTTCAGGCCATGTCAGTGAACACCGAGCATCTAGTTGAAGACCTACGCTCACCATCTCCGGTCTTACAAAACGCGCAGGACCCGCTAGAAGGATGGACGCAGATGATCCCGCCTTGGGTTGTAGAGCCACAACGCGAAGAAACGCCGTTGGAGCTCAAAATCCGCAAGGCGGCGTATGACACGCAGAAGAGGAAGCGCAAGAAGAGATCGTCCTTCCTCAAGCACTCACACAACACGCCGCAGTCGTTTGTGGTGAAGAGTCCGCCGAAGAAAGGACGACGTCTCATAAAAATTGAGATAGTAGACCTAGAGCAAGAAGCGCTGGGTGACTCGTCGGAGGATGCCCTACTGTCTGCGCAGTATGTGGTGTCAGAAGACATGGACCAGATTATGGACCAGGCGGAAGGTCTCATAAACAACATCTCAAAAAAAATATGTGGTTATAGCTATAGCTTTTAAAGCTATGAATCATATTTTTTTTGTAAATTAAAGTTCTCATGTAGGTTTTATGCGTAACATCTCTAGTTACTTATAAACCTATAGAGATACATTTATATAATACTTACATTTAAAATTTTTGAATGCTATATTTAGTTGTACAAATGTAAAAATATGTACTATGTAAAATAAGAATGTCATAAAATTACTTTTTAAAAATAAACTTTAAAGGAATTATGTCGTTTTATTTCTCTATTAAATGTAATCAGGTAGGTAAATGAAAACAGGTTTTAAATGTACACTTATTTTTTATTGAAAAAATCATACATTGATATTTTATTCTCTAATAACCATTTTCTTATACAAATTACATTTTTCAAAGCACAATATTTTATATGGTTAAAACAATTGTATGCAAACATATCTTTACAGTAAAGTTTACTTAGAGTTTCTAGATTAGGTATACCCTTAACACTAATATCTAAAACATTTTCATGACCACATAATTCACGCACCCATTTAACTTTCTCTTCTCCTTTCACTATGATTTTGCGTTCTCTGAGGTAAGGTTTAATGAGTCTTTTAAATTCTCTGTAGTCAATATATCCCTCACTCCATCGGTATCCTCGGTTTCTTTCTATCCACCAAACATGTTTCCTTTCTTCGAGAGTCAGTGTAGAAAATGGATATGGAGGTTTAATTAAAAAGATTTGAGTGTGTTCAGATGTGCCTATAACCAATTCTTTTAATATGAATTCATTTTTATCATTTTTAAAACCTTGCACATCCACTATTATAATATCTTTATTCATGATAGTTTTTTAACGATGTTACTCAGAGGCTTATATTCAAATATGCAGTCGTTCAGTATAAGGCAATATGCGGCGGTCTGATCAGGTATCTCTTGATCAGCTTCTATTTCAACACGAACGTCAATTGATCCTTTTAGCGTTTCGTGTTGGCGAGAACAGTCGAGAACAAATAAAGGAGCAATTTCTTTGAACTCTTTCAAACTCAACAACGGCTCTGGTCTACGACCATGATAAGACTGCTGAAATCTTGCATACTGTTCGTATAATAATGAAAATTTGTTGTCAGCAAAATTAATATTCAGTCCTTCATAAGGGTAATATGTTGAATTTAAAAATACTCTTACATCACGAATAAAGCAATGATCGAACTCTGCCATAGACTCTTTCGCATTATGTTTACGGTTAGTTTGTAAAGCAATAACTACAAATCGCGGTTTTTCAATTTGTGATGAGGTTTTAATAGACCAAGCGTGTTTACGTGTTTTGGGTAGTAATGGATACTCATACAAGTCCCAATTACGAAATGCTACTGTGATGGGACGATCTTTTTCTAAATGCTTTAATAAATTAATTCTTTCGCGGTCTGATACTTTAATGTGAGGAACTCGCCAGACAATTTTACTTATTATTATATCCTCCACAACTTCATCGGTATTTAGTTTTAAAGCATTGAGATTTGTGTTGCTTCTCAATAGTACTAACTCATGTTTACAGTTAATTATGATTTTTTCATAATCTTCTGCAAAGCCTAATATTTTGTTCAGAGGTATTGATGCAGAGAATACTCCATTGTTGACACTGGTCGTACCTGTAGGTGACCAGCCCCAAACTTTTGCACATTTCGATTCATTTTCATTCAAAGAAAGATAAGATTTTATAGTTGTAGAAATCCCTGCATTTTTTACCTTATCTATTTCTACACCATTTAATTCATATCGAATATCTTGAAAAAGAAACAATGCTGGGTTATTAACAAAATGCACATTTGTCACTCTTTCTTTTTGTTTAGTAGTACTGTTATACTTATACACATTGACTCCGCCCTCAATGTACAAACTGCTGAGTGCAGGCAACACATACAAATCTTGCTGATTAATAGGTATTCGTATTTCATCGTTCTTGTTAAAACTTGTTACATATGGTTTATACGAATGATATTCGTAACTTTCGATGCTGTTATCGTGCGATGCCGGTTGAGTAATATTTAAAATATTCATTTTAACAAGCCCAGTAGTTTTAAAAATTCCTTATTGCTTTTGGTCAGCTTCTTATTTAAACGAAGCGGTGTTCTTTTCTGAGAGGATCTTTTAGAACTGACTTGAACAGTAGATGCGGATGGGGTTTTATTGAAATTTATCATTTTTTTCTAAAGTGTAAATACAGCTGTATTTCTTCACCGCGTAAGTTGATCTGCTTATTTTCAGCGTCCAACAACCTTATGTTAATAGCGTTGATTGAACTTTGATTGACGGGAAAATAAATTAAGTTTTTAGGTATTTCGATGATTCTATAACCTGGTGGTACGTTAGGCACAAATTCGTAAATAATGTGACTTGCTTTCCCGTTCACAAATGACCCGCTGATGACATCACATTCGATGCGCACTACAGTTGTTGATAAAATGCTGACGGGATACCGAGACTCGGTGCTTATATTAGCTTTTATTGTATCCATACCAAAGCCCAAAATATTACCAAGAGAATCATTTTTATTGAAGTACACATTTTCAGAACAGTAAATACAAGTTTTTAATGTATTATTGTTGCAAGTTAATTTTAGCGCAGCATTCTTAATGTTACTTTTCAAATAATCACAAATATCTTGAAGTTCATAGGACCCTTCAGGTATTTCGATAACTCCATCACTACCATAATAAAATTTGTTATTTCTTCCATCTATGTTCGGGATAGAATTAAAAGTTGTAAAATATAGGAGTCCGCACTCATATTCTCCGCGTAATTGCAAGGTTGGGGAGTAATTTGTTATTAAAGATTCTCCTCTGCCAGTTATTGACACAGTGAAAGACATTTTTGTACTGATAAGTTTTTTTATTTAGTTATCAATTTAAATGATTTTTCCAATAGTCTCTTAAAAACTTTAAACAAAGATGACCACAGTTTATAGTTCCAAACTTTTGATACTGTACATAATTGTAGTTTATAGACATGAATCTTAAATAATTTATCAATTCTAACGGTGGCTTAAGATTGCCAAAACTATCAAAATATTCACAGTAGTCATTATGCTTAACATAGGCTACCCAATGGGTTCCGGGATTATCAGAACTATCTAAATTTATTATTGCACACTCGATCTTCCGTGGTTTTGAAGGTAGTGTATCTCTCATGAAAACTCCTCGAAAGTGTGGAATATCAGAAGCATGCTCTAATATATCGAAATTAGTGAGAGGACGTCTGGGTAGCCGTTTCATTAGTTTTTTGAAGGATTCAGATATAAACCAGCTCCTTTTTTATGAGGCTTGATATACAGTCCTTTTCCTAGAGCTACAGCTTCCATCATCTTGTTATGCCGTTCAGATTCTTGAAGATTTTTCTGAGCAGCCTTGTAATCATTGACAGCCTTTGCTATACCTGCTGCACCTCCAGCAAGTGAACCTAGAGCGGATAATCCAGCGAAGATTGGAATAAGAGGTAAGAAACCTCCACTTTTTGGAATGGGAATACAACGTGGCAACCGTATTCCTTTTTTATTTGTAAACAATTTTTTGGCGGCTGCTTGTGCGTATTTTATAGCTGTGCGATTGTCTTTAGATTTTAATTTTTTTATTTGTGATTGTATTTTTTTTACAACTGACATAAAAGACCGAACACCAGCACCAGCTTTAAGTTTGGCTTTCATTGCATTTTTTACAATCCATGAAGCTACTTTTTCTCGTTTCCCAGCATCCTTTGATTTCAATCTTTTCTTAGCCATATTCAAAAGTTGTAAATCAGCTTTATGTCGAACACTCAAATCACTGTTATTATAGGCGATATCGTGATACATACAAGCTTCATCTAATTTATTTATACCTCGGTCGCCTCTTAGTAACCGTTTTTGAAGTTTTGTTCCGGGGCCACAAAACTGATAACCAGGGATATGTAGCTCAAACGGTAAGTTATTTATTAAGTCGTTTATAATACCACTTCCTTCCTTCATCGATGCTTTTAAAGTGAGTTCAATCTAATTACATCGCTTCATTTATATTACAAAACTAGCGCATTTTTATCCACCCAACTATTCTCTTCATCGCTGAGACCTAACCATTTTACAAAAAGTTTTCTACCTTTTCTTTTTATAACTTTTTCAATGAGATAAAGATCAGGAAATTTAGTTCTTTGTAATTCATATTCGTAGAAAGATCCTAAAATCCTCTGTTTGTGTTTATCTTCTAAATGGTAAGTAGGTGGATTCGTATGATTTACCTTAATTATTACAAATAACTCGGTTGACCAGTTAGGGGTGTAACCCTTGTAAAAATCTCCTTTATACTTACTAATACGAACATGATCACCAAGTTGAAACTTAGGTTTGCGATTTATCTTAGGTCTTTGTGTTTTAATAATGTTAGACTTTATAACCATCTGGTTTTCTTTGTTGACTTCAATAGGTTTAAATTTAGTTATACGGTGAGTAGTATTATTATAGTTTTCTACAACTGAATTTAAATTTTGCCCCAACCATTGGTAATGACCGTGCAAACTGAAAAGTTTGTAAATTTTATTTTTATTTTTTTTTTTATTTTATTTAGACACAATAACAGTTCACAAACTTTGAATTCTACATAAAATCACACTAAAACTAAAAAAGATGCTAGCTTGGAACCAATAACAATTGTGCACAGCATTGAAATAATACAAGTTAATTAAACAAACAAATGAAACTTAAACCAATTAGGTAAAACATTTAGACAGAACAACAATTGAATGTGAGTTAATTTATGGTAGGTAAATAATAACAAAATAAAAAATAGGCTAAGATGGTTTTTTTTTTGCTAACACAGTTAAAACATAGAATGGGACCTAGTTGGAAGACTTCAAATATAATATGAATGATTTAAATGTTTGGTGGAATATATCAATTTCAGCTTCCAGCTCATTGTAATTTCTACACATACGATACAGCGGATCGTTGTGCGATACCTTATACGTCGTAAAAGGCACATGAAAAAGATTTTTGTTGCGGGTTCTGCCACTAATCCTAAGACTAACCTCATCTAATAGTTCACTGGTATCCCATACTGAGTTAACTACCTTAAATAATACTGCATAGCTCTGTAAAGAGCGTCTGCTATCTAGGGTTTGCATTCCAAAGTGCCTTAACCTATCATCATAGGATGGAAGCTTACGTCTTAAACCCATTTTGGAGCTTAAATGCCTCAAGAAACGTCTCTGCACAGCCTCAATCCTATCTTTATGACAGTCGTAGTACGGAGACCACACCACCGAGCAATACTCCAGTACACTGCGTATTAAGGCGTTAAATAATAAAATTATGCTGTTTGGGTCTTTGAATGGACGCACAGATCTAATAAGAAAACCCATTGTTTTGTTACATTTTGACACTATATAGTCATAATGCTGTCTAAATGAGAGATTGCTGTCAATCCATACACCCAAATCCTTCACCACAGTGTCTCGCCTTAACTCCACCATATCTATCTTGTAAGGATATTTGGCCGGATTTCTTTTCCTAGAAAATGTTAGCACATGACACTTAGCTATGTTAAGTGACATATTATTTTTCAAACACCAATCTGAAAGCAGATCAATATCCCGTTGCAGTGTCAAAGAATCCGTATCTCCGATAATTTTACTAAAAATCTTTATGTCGTCGGCGTATGCGAGACACTCACTACTGATCAATTCTAACAGATCATTAATGAACAGCACAAAAAGCAAAGGACCCAAATTTGAGCCCTGCGGTACGCCAGACGGTGGGTGAAACGGGATAGACACATACCCATATAGTGTCACCAACTGAGTTCGGTTCATTAAATAGGACTCAAACCATCGTAGTAAATTGCCATGTATTCCAAGGTGATTTAACTTTTGACACAGTATTCCATGATCCACTCTATCGAACGCTTTCGCGAAATCTGTATATAGCGCATCTACCTGATAACCTTTGTTAAGTGCCACACCAATATAATGTATAAACGTAAGCAAGTTAGATGAAGTCGAACGGTTCTTGACGAACCCGTGCTGTTTAGGACTGATAATTTGTTTCATGTGAAAGTAAATATGTGGATATAATAAGCTTTCAAATATTTTTGCAAAGCAACTTAGAATAGAAACTCCCCTGTAATTAGAGACGTCTGATTTAGCACCTGCTTTGTGAATAGGCACCATTTTAGCTACCTTCCAACGATCCGGGAAACAACCCTGTGAAAGGCTCATGTTAAAGATCATCGTGAGAGGCGTTGTTAAAGCCCGAGCACAAATTCGTATGAATGCCGGTGGAATACCATCAGGGCCCAAGCCTTTATTTACATTCACAGTTTTTAATGCGGTTTCTACTTCCTTTTCCGATATAACTACTTTTGAAAGACTATGACTCGATTCTGGAAATTCCGGGATGTATTTAGAAGAGCTAGGCACACTATACACTGAAGAAAAAAATTTAGCAAACAAGTTTGCTATATCTATACCATTATCAGCGGATTCGTGTTCAAGACACATCACTTTTGGGATATCATTTGTGGTTTTTTTCGATTTAGTGTATTTCCAAAATGCTTTTATGTCAGTTTTAAGATTTTTTTCAATGTTATTTATATAATTAATAAAACACTTTTCTACGGCTGCTCCAACTCTTTTTCTTAGTCTTGAAAAATCATCCTCGTCTCTTGGATTTCCGTACTTTTTAAACTTTCTATGTAGTTTGTCTTTTTCCTTGAAAATACCTTTCAGTTCTTTTGTAAACCAGCATGGATACCTTGACTTATTTACCTTAGATTTTGGAGTATTTTTTTCTATTATTGTCATAAGGTGCGCATAAAAAACTTCTATAAACTCGTTACAAGTATAGTCAGAGTACTGATCCCAGTTTATTTGGCAAAGCTCAGAAATACACGCCTCGAAGTTACTTTTACGGAAGTTTAGTCTACACACGGGTTTTTCTTTGAGCATTGATTCACTTGTCACTGCAACGGCTATATCCAATGGAGGATGGTGATTGTCGAGACGGCTCAGGGGCAGTGACTCAGTAACACTACAAGACAAACGGGAAGTACTCAGTACAAGATCCAGGATTTTATTATTATGATTCTTTATCTGATTGTTTTGCATAAGATTTGTTCCTGACAATAAGTCATGTAAATCGGTACTTTTTTGATTATTTGTTGCAATAAAATCTGTACCTGTCCAATCCATATCCGGCAAGTTAAAGTCACCCACTATTAAAGTATCGTTATTTCCAGAATTTAAAATATTATTCTCACACATCTCTAAAAAACTACAAAACTCAGGATTCGTCAAATACGATGGAAGGTACACCAAACAAACATCCAAATGAGAATTTTTTAAATATATTCGAACCCATATATCTTCAATTGAAGTCTCAACCTCGGGCAATTGGCGTGATTTTATTGAGTTCTTTATAGCTATAAGCACTCCTCCACCATGCGCCTTCTTATACCTATCTTTGAACTCCTTTGACCGATCCTTGCGATATACTATATATCTGTTGTCCAGTAACTCACCAGAAAATACGGTGTCATCCAACCAGGTCTCACACAAACAAATAACATCATAGTCGTTACAAAGAATACTATTATATACATCTAATACTTTTGATTTTACACCTCTAACATTCTGGTAAAACAATGATAAACCTAATTTATCCATAAAAATATAAGGTTGTAAGTACGTAAAATAGTGCAATTATTCCTAACTAGAGAAATTACCACTTAAATGAGTCCAAAGTGAACAAATTTTTAACGTGAATAAAACGCGAAGTTTCGTCCTTGCGCATGAAAATTCGGCCGTTACGCACCCAAACGAACTTGTAGTCGTGTTCCTTTGCTTTAATCCTCGTTGCCGCGTGAAGCGCCTTATTGACAGGTGACAAATGTTCAGAGACAAATATTGGTTTATTCTCACTTGTCATTCCAAGTGCAGATGAACACAGTTTATTTTTCGAATGAGACTTATTGTAGCGAACAACAGCTGATAAAAATTCATCCCGACAGCGTGTGCTATTAAATTTGGCGATGATTGCTCTAGGACGGTTGCTATCTTTATTAATGCTGGCAACTCGTGTGCTATTTAAAATACTGGAGTCAGGAAGTGCAAACGATGTTACTTCCGCAATCTTCTTCACAATTCCGACAACATTTTCAGATTTACTTTCTGGCACACCTTGTATTTCTACATTGCAATCCCGCGAGTACTGCTCCATTGTGTTTAATCTCTCGGTCAGACTAGCCATACTGCTATTCAAATTAATACATTCTTCCTTAACCGCCTTATGATCTTTTATTAATGCGTCATACGACTTGGTCAGGTCATCATATTGGTTGCTCATGAACTGTACTGAATCCTGTAGTTCTTTCAGTTGTTGCCTAATAGGTGCTAATTCTGTGGCGAGAAGAGTTGGCAGAATCAACATCAATTCTTCCCTCAACGCCAAACGCATTCCGGTATTTGTATCTGTAGCAGAGTCCGAATCGGTCTTCCGAGCAATGGGTTTGTTTCTGATCGTTACATTAACGTCTTCTGCTTCCATGTATTGAGCTTGGTCCTCCCGTGGCACTAAGCCCTGACGCACTGGGGTATCGTTTTTATTAGATTTAGGCATGTTATTACGACATCCATCACACAACCACAAACGCTTACGTTCTGACTTCATTTGCCTATATTCAGTTATATCTATGTTGGCACACAAGAGGTCGTAAGCATTGTGGCATTTTTTACAAGTTAAATGATCTTCCTTTGAAATTAAATTGAGACAGCCGCCACATTTCAATCCCTTATTATACGACATTTTTGTTAGAAAGTCGAGATTAGAAAATAATAATAATAATAATAGATACTGCTCACAGTCCTCCCAGATGCAAATCCAATAACAGAGCGCGCCAGTAACTCGTCTGCGCTGTCTTCTCAATGACGAAGCAGGTCGTTTACGTCACAGACGGGAGCGCACGCAAATTTCGCACTTCCGCGCTCTGCACAACCACGAAATCTGCGTATCCAGGCTCGCTTAATCGCTCCGTTTTAAATTGTTCACTGACCGCACATATTCCGAAAAAAATAATCTTGCAACTTATTATTGATATTCACGTGTACACTTCACTGTTAAATACCTGTTTTAAGTGATTAAACGATTGCTAATTGCGTCAAGCTTAGAAATTACTATAATTTTCGCTGTTTTGATAAGTGAATACTATTTAAATACAATAATTTATAGGGAGCACGTACAAAGAGTTGTTCAATTAACTGTTGTCAAAGAGTAGATTATGTTTTAAAGTACGTATTACTCGTTCTACAATAGAAGCTTTTTTTACAGAGTAGGTAGAATAATGATTTATATTATATTCTACTAATAATTTTTTGAAAGTATCATTATAAAACTCCTTGCCTAAGTCAGTTTGTAAATATTTAGGTTTACGTGATGAATTTGTTAGTATGTCTTGCAGCGCATGTGTCACACATTGTTTGTCTTTGGATTTTAAAGGATTTACCCACACATATTTTGATAAAGTATCTATTACTATCAAAATGTATTTGTATCCTCTATTGAAATGTGCATATTTCTGAAAATCCATAAGATCAGCTTGCCATAAATCATCTATTTCTTTTATAATGGTACATCGACGCGGAAAATTTCTTCTGGCTGCTTTGTGAATTTCATTGACGATGTCTTTTTTACTCATTTTAATTTTTTAGTTTAATCAAATTATCTATCTCTGTTTTAGTATAATATAAATTACCTAATCGATTTGAAGTCACCTTTTCCAAGTTATTTAGGTATTTTTTAACATCAAGAGATACTTTTTTTATTTCGTCTCTTAGTTCATGAACGGTTTTATCTAAATAAGCTTTATTTACTGCTTCGTCGTCTTCGTCTGGAGACATCAAACCTTTTAATTTTGATGATTTTAAATCGTAGTGTCCTGTATCTGACTTCACTAATGTATCGCTGAAGGTATCAATATATTCTGCTAATCGTAGACGCTTATGAACATGATGGCCAAACTTGTCAATGTTCATTGCTGCTCTGCTGATTTTTTCATACTGACCCATTTCCCTGTTAAACGTTCTTTATATTTTAAATTCTTGATTATTCCTGCTTCCCACAGTTCTTCAATAATTGCGACAATTTCATTATCTAAGCCAGTGTTACCCGCATCTCGTGAGGCGAGTAATATTTTTAATCGTTCTACTAACTCATTTGGATCATCCCAATAAACTAAATCAGTATCGTTTTTCACTTTTTTTAGTACATTAATACCTTGTCCATGCGAAAGACTCTCCACACTTGTAGTTGCATTTCTAGCAAACTTAAATAGAGGTTTTATGACATTCATGTACTTAAAACCTTTATTGCTGTTTATTGGTTTTGATGAATCATAATTGCGTCTGTGAGCATTAGTTTCTAATAAAAGTAGTTTATAGTTATGTAAATCTTCCTCTGTTGTTATATCTAAATTTGGTTTCTTTTTAAACAAGAGCTCTTTTAATCCATCGGTTTTATTCAATGTGTTCGTTCCTATTTTTAGGATGTTGCCATCATCATAGACGCGGGTTTTACCAAGCATCAATTTTCCGCGTTCATTTCTAATTCCAAATGGTATATTACCCATTACATCCGAAGATGTTGACCACGATAGTGTATGTTCTTTAACGTTTGGTGATGACTGCAAAGATTTGAATGACCCCTCGCTGATATTGTGATTTTCAGAAGGCGATACTGTAAGCGTTTTGTTTTCGTGTAAGTTGGTATCAGATTCTATTTCTTCTTCTTCTTCACTGTAATCTTCATGAAAATCTTCACTAGAAGAGGACGAAGTATCGATATGATCTTTCTTATTTTTTTTCACAGAATGCATAAACCGTTTTTCATTGCCTTGATGCTTCTCTTCATTTTTATTTGCTAACAAGTTAAGTGGTTCAACTATGGGCTTAAATATGGTTTCCAGGGCAATATTATTAGAATTTTTTGCTTCCTTTATCATTTCAACTTTTCTTTTTACAGCTGCAGCAGATTTCACAATTTTTTGCTTTAGATTTTTCTCCATTTTAGATAGGATACTGCTTGGTTCTGAATCACGAATTAGAGTGATTCAGTCATAGTGTAACAACCTGTTATGTACTTTAGTCCACTATTATAAATGTATCAAATGACAATCTGTAGCATCCGTTATTTCGTTCACAATCCTTATTTATCACAAGATAATTGTATGGCTTATTCCAAACAGCTGAGCACATTTCTCGAAATTGAGTCCAGGACATATCAGAACCAACATGTTCATCATAAACGTGTTTTAAATTAATATCATCTTGTTTAAATAATATAACCAGATTTGCATTGTCCCTTACAAGCTGTTTGGGTATTTTAGTATAAGTCTGGTTTATATAAAAACAATCAATGTTCCTATGTCGTCCCATTGCAAAATAATCTCTAATGTTACTTTGATTTTCACATGCAACATCATCAAAAATTATAATAGAATCTGGTAAAGCGTCATGCGGGCTCAAAATGTCAGTATTATGGCTATATTTGTTGAAGGATGTTCCAGGAACCATATTCAAAACTTTCTCTAGATATAAGTATTTAGGTTGGTATAGAGATTTTGAATACACATAAAGGTTACGAAAACGCGGTCCGTCTTTATGCAACAATAAACTTATTACCAAATTAGTTTTTCCACAATTTGAAGGACCACAAACAACACATCTTATAGAATTCGGTAATAAGTTGCCATGCCTTTTTGGTTGACTAGGTGACATAGGGCAGATGCATTCTAATTTAAGTGATTCTTTTTGTTTGATAAATTTCATTACACCGCTTAAACTTGTCTGCAATGGTTCGTGAATTTCATGTAAATGAGCATTAATTTTACCACTACCCATTTAAAAAGGCGCGGGGACACACTGACATGCAAAATGTCGAAGTGCCTGCGCGAGGCTGCTTGATTGGGAGTACGGGTCTTCTGAGTATGTTATTGGGCAGTCTATATCGCCTGAAGAGAGCTCAAGCGGATGCTTGAGCGACCGAAAGGTGATATAGAATGCCCAATAACATACTACTTATACCTACAATTATATTTTATAAGGTTTACGACCAAACTTCGTTTGACTTTCCAATGACCTTGGTTGGTTTCGAATACTTTCGAGAGCTGCCTTGCCTAGCGCAGCGAAGCGATATTTAGCGAGTCTAGCAACCGAGACGAGACCGACGCGCGCCGCGCCGCCGGCGGGCGAGGGCGAATAGAGGACGTTGGTCTGGTGGTCACGTTGGGTCGGGGGGCGGACGGAACGGGGCGCCCGACCCGACCGTGTAGTCGATAGTTGCCAACCGCGACGCGAATACTTCAGTCGTTCGCTGTTGCAAGTTTGCAACTACCTAGTCACAAACCAACCGCAAAAGTGTTGCGCGTGTAAAATGGCGGACGACCATAAAATTTGTACAGAATTGATACAGCTGTACAAGGAGTTTCCCTGTCTTTGGGACCTTAGCTCAAAGCAATATAAGGACAACAATCAAAAGCGGCAAGCGTGGGAAATTTTATTAAAGACATGGCAAAAAATAGAACCAACCGCTAACGATGCGTCGGTGAAAAAGAAGATAGACAATTTAAAAGCCTCGTTTAAACGTGAATTACAAAAAGTAAGTACCTACCTATATTATGATGATTTTTATTTATTTGTGTCATTAAATTAGGTACCTACTATAAATTGCTGTAGGTAAGTAAAGAAAAACGAAACAAAGAAAACGAAAACCGGCAAGTGCAAGTGCTAGTCGGACGGACTCGCCAACAAGAAAGAAAGGTTTCGCAATAGGTCGTGCGGTGCGTGCCGTGAGTGCGCATAGAGTACAATATTATGCGTGCGGCCGTGCTTACAGTAGGTACCTACCTATAGGTAGGTATTTATATTCTGTGGCCGTGCGGCAAGTAGAGCTATTAGGCCGGCACAGACGGAATCACGTTAGGTACCTATGGAATTCCGTAGGTACATACCTACGTGATTCCGAACGCAGCTCATCCATACAAATCTATGGACTACCACACACATACGTGATTTTTCCGTACGGAATCTTCATACATTATCGAAATTCCGTTCGGAATTCCGTAACGGGATTCCGTACATACGTGATTCCGAACGCAGCTAATCCGTACAAATCTATGGACTACCACACACATACGTGATTTTTCCGTACGGAATCTTCATACATTATCGAAATTCCGTTCGGAATTCCGTAACGGGATTCCGTCTGTGTGTGGCCGGCCTTAAACGCGGTGATTTGATTACTTGCTCAATGGTAGAGCTTGAATTGAATGCATGCGCATCATGGCGTTAGTAGGCATAGTGATTATTTCCTCTGTGTTAGTAGGTAGGTCGCATGAAAGTGAAAGTGAAAGTGAAAGCGAAATAAGCTTTATTCAAATAAACTTAATTGTTAAGTACTTTTGAATCGTCTATATTTTCCTACCACCCGTTCCAGACTTTTTTAGCTGACAAGAAGACTTTTTTAGCTGCATGGCGATAAATATCGATTTTAGCGCGAATCCGACCAAATTAAGTAATAGTTTTAATATAATACAATACCTATTAGGGTTTTTTTACCTACTACATTCATTTGGATTCGCGATAATATCGATATTATCGCTATGCGGACCGCGCCCGTAATCATATTCTGTGAATTTCTGTGTCATGCATGGCGCAGATTTCTACAGAGCTTTATAACGTTATAAAAAATAACAAAATATTATTTATGAGTTATAACTTGTTTGTTATAACTTTATCGCTTTATCAAAGTTATAGAAGCTTTATTGTCATAAAAAAAATTGCTTATAATTTTATTTTTTTTATATTTAATGGGTTTGCTCTTGACCCCAGTCTTGCCCAAAAGCAAAGACAGGGTCTACGATGGAGCGAGCTTGCCCAGAAGGTGCTTATTCACTCTGGCCTTGAATAGAGTCAGGTTGTATGCGCTCGGAAACACAGACGCCGGCAGGGAATTCCATTCCATAGCTGTGCGCATTATGTTATGAACGATGATGAGTAGCGTTTGGTACGCAGAAAAGGTATATCAACTAAGAACGGGTGGTAACCTGCAGTGCGTCTGGATGTCCGATGGTAGAAAGGAGAAGGTGGAATGAGTTCATGCAGTTCTTGAGCACACTCACCAAAGTACAATCTGTAAAAGACCGATAGGCAAGCAACTTTTCGGCGGTGAGCTAAACTGTTAAGCTTAGCTGCTACCAGTTCTCCATCGCCTATTAATCTCTTGGCTCTGCGTTCCACCGAGTCCAGTGCAGCAAGTTTTAATCTTTTCTTATCTTATTCTTTGTTCTTAAGATTTTAATCCCAAACGAGTGTGTTTTATTTAGTATTTATCACAGATCTAAAAAAATAGGACATTAATGTGCATTTTTTTGCCTTTTTATTGTACACAGGAATATTATCTACAAAACGACATCAAAATCTTTGCTCTGAGTTGTTTATTTCGAGAGTTATTGTTGTTTGAATGTGACCCTTACGCAACCAAAATTTGCACAAATGATCTAGTTTTTGAGATCTGTGAGAGAAACTAAAAAAAACACACTAATTTCAGATTAAGTACCTATTTACTTTAGTAATTTTTAATGACGTATTGAAGTTGAAAGTTTTTGTAGTCAAACTCTTCGGTCAACATTTTTACAAATTGCGCTAAAAATATGAGCCTTGCCAAAAACGTTTATTTTATTTAAGTAATAAAAAAAAAACTTTCATTTTTTACAGGTCAAAGATTCAAAAAAACGCACTGGTTCTGCTGCAGAAGTGCACACACCAAGACTGTGGTATTTTGGTTTGATGACATTTTTAGATAAAAAAGATGCGCAGCAAAGACGAACCGATTCACTGTCTAGTGACGACGACGGCGGCGTAAGTACCTTGTAGATAATTTGGACATAGTGTTATAAAATAAGTACAGTCAGCGCCAAAATTATCTGTACCCTTAGCTCGAACATCTATCGAGAATATTATAATATGTAGAAAAATCGGCTTAGCCAAACGTAAGATAATCGCGGAGAAACATACATACGGGTCAAACTGAGAACCTCCTTTTTTAAGTCGGTTAAAGAACCTACACTTAAGATATCCCTCTTCCTACAAAAAAATAATTATCTTACTCAGTTCATAAACAAAGAAGTAATACGACCATTATCATCGAGGTAATTCACACAAAATCATACTATTTTCGTGCTTATTTCAAGATAACTTGAAAAGTACTGAACCGATTTCCAAATATTAAAAAATGGCACAAACTTGGGAGTTTACCTAATGTAATAACGTTTGAATCATTTCAATCGGTCCAGCCGTCTTCGAGTAATCGGTGGACATACACAAAAAAAAACAAATATACAGACGAACATTAGAACCTCCTCCTTTTTTGGAAGTCGGTTAAAAATAAAATGCACGCAAATTATATGGAAATTGAATTTCGCTATTCGGTGATAGATGGCGATGTTCAAAAATTAACATACAAAATTGCTCTAGATACTTAATTAAGTTTGTTACGCATGCTTTTTCGGGAAAGATGTTCATTTATTTTATGATACCTCTTGTGATTAGTCTGTGTGTGTGATACCTTCATGGTCAACACTTTTTTTTTTTTTTTTTTTTTTTTATTTTATTTGGGACAAAAAACAGTTATAGGTACAATGTGTTTTAGTCATACAATTATGCGTTACAGGTGACATCTTATATTATTGTACAACCAACTTCATTATCCACTAGTTACTTAAAAGTCTATGTAAATATATGCTGTGCGCTTTAGCAGTGATTAAATCACATAAATTTTATCAATTTTGAATTTCAATTAATTATTTATAATACTGTAACAAACAAAACAGAATGGAATAAGATTTAGATGCTATTGCGTGAGGGACAAAGTGACATTTTTCTTATACAAAGAAGTAGACAACCAGAGTATGTCAACATTGCTTAGATTTTCATTGTAAAATTTTATTATTCTGTACAATGGAGCACGTTTTCCGGCGTTCGTCTTACAATGAGGGAGTGAAAATAAGCGATGCTGATACTTCTGCCGAATTCTTTTAGATTGACTAGGAACTTGATAGTTTAATCTGTTTACCAAATTAGTGCAGTCAAAATTGTTATGGCACAAATTATGCAGAAACATGGAGCTCAGGAGTGACCTTCTAACTTCTAATGTACTAAGTGAAAATTTATGTAATAGGTTCTCATATGAGGCTTTGGAACGACGACATTTAAAATTTACATATCTTAGAAATTTACGTTGAACGGATTCAAGTTGATTATGATATTTGTTATAAAATGGATTCCATATGACGATACCATATTCAAGCTGTGATCTGATTAAGGTCTTGAAAAGGTATATATAAGAACTGGGCCGTTTAAAGGCAGAACAGGACCGAGTGACAAAACCGTAAAGTTTGTAAGCTTTGTTGGTGATATAGTCTATATGAGCATCCAAATGCAACTTGGAGTCTAAAAGAATACCTAAGTCGCGAATCAATGAAACCTTCTCTAATGGAATGTTGTTTAAATTATATGTATTACAAATAATATTTCTGTTTTTAGTGAAAGTTATGGTTTTACATTTTGGTAGGCTGAGGTATAACTTATTAGCTACACAGTAAAGTGACAGGCGATCTAAGTCTTGTTGAAGCTTGATACAATCGTCAGGACTGTTGATCGTGCGATATATCTTCAAGTCGTCTGCATAAAGGAGGAAGTTACTATTAATGAAGCATTCAGAAATGTCGTTAATAAACAGGACGAAGAGTAATGGGCCCAAAATGGACCCTTGAGCTACGCCCGAAGTTACAAAAGTAGATGAGGAGGCATAGCCGTTCACTACAACCTTCTGGGTCCGGTTAGTAATGTAAGATTGGAACCACCGATAAAGATTGCCCCGTATACCATTAAACGCAATCTTGCGTTGCGCAAACTTTTGGGTGTCAAATAAGTTTTTCATATAGGATCAAATAGGATCCATGCACATGCAGTTCCAAAAATAACTCATGATTTACAAAATGTTTCATAATAGTACATTATGAGACAAGTTAGCTTAGGTTGCTCATTGCGCACAAGGCTGTGGGTTGCAGCCCGAGCCGCAGGCGAGGGCGTAACTCAGCCGAGTGTGCAATAAGCAAGAGCTCGCGAGTTTCATACGAAGTTTTTCAACACAATTGCGAGGAAAAAACAAAGTAATTTATCACACAGCAACAAATACGACAAAAACAAAATATGATAATTATGGGAAAAGGCGCGCATGTTTTTTTTTTTTTTCACACGCCCAATGCAAGAATATTTTGCGAACAAAGGGGTGTGGAGCATACAGCCTACTATACTAATACTTCAAAATTATAATTTTAAGTGACAAAATGCAAATATTTTAATATTTTATAACAAAATAATGTGTATTATGAATAATTTGATAATAATATATATATATTTGACCTAATTAAGGACTTACACATTTATTTATTTCAAAAATGTATATGAATTTTCAGCAGCATAAAACCTCTAAGCTGTAAAAAAAAAATAACTGTATTACCCGGCTAAATTGGGTTGGGAATGCTCTGTTTACTCGTATAGAACTTGTAGTAAGGTACTAATTTACCTTTGTAGGGTTAATTCTATTACGTACTAGTGTTTTATATATTATTGCACGCGTTTGTTATAGTTCGTTTTATGGCCCAACACACACGAGCAAGTGTGTTGAAAAATCTTGTACTTATTTATTCCACCATCCGACATTCCATTAGAGCCAGAATAATAGTAGATTATACAACAAGTGAAAAAAGAGGGAATTTAGTTCGAGGGACTAAGTTGGATCCCGAGAGCAGCGAAGGATTCTAGAGTTGAAGCTTCAGGCCAACGTGTACACCTATCAATGATAGTTAAACAAAATCTATATCCTTGTGATGACGTTTTTAAAGGTCCCACGATATCAACGTGGATTTGATCAAAACGATTGACGGTTGGGAAGCTACCTAATTGCGAAATTGTATGACGGCTTATCTTTGACTTTTGACACTTTATACATGTCTTAGCCCATACGCTTAAGTCTTTATTCATCCCAGGCCAGAAAAATTTTTGGGATATTAATTTACGCGAAGTTCGTATGCCTGGATGACTTAAATTGTGAATTGTATCAAAAGCAATTTTTCTAAATTCTTCTGTCAGATAAGGTCTAATAATATTTTCTGTAACATGACAATATATTGATTTATCACAAGTAGGCAAAGAAATTTGTTTGAAACATGTTTGGTTGCTATCGTTGATCTGCTGTAATAGATATTCATCTTTAGCTTGCGCGTCTGCAAGTTGACTGTAGTCAAGTACGGTTGGACAAAAAATAGTCTCGACGCGTGATAACGCATCGGCTACTATATTAGCGGGACCGTTAATATATCGTATGTCGGTCGTAAACTCACTGATAAAAAGAAGTTGTCTCGCTCGTCTCGGAGTTTCTTTGTTATCTTTACTGGACTTAGTGAATGCATGGCATAAGGGTTTATGGTCTGTATAAATTATCAAATGGCGACCTTCAAATAATTTTCGGAAATGAATTATCGCTGAATGTATAGCGAGTAATTCACGATCATAAGTACTATATTTTTGTTGACTCAAAGACAATTTTTTTGAATAATAACCCAGTGGTTGCCATTGTTCGTTACATTTTTGTTGCAAAACAGCTCCAATACAATTATCAGATGCATCTGTCATCAATGCTAGCGTGGAATCGGTGTAAGGATGAGACAGAGTGGCGGCGTTTTGTAATGCCGTTTTACACTGCTCAAATGCATTTTCAGCTTTTTCCGACCACGTAATAACTGTTTTATCGTTTCTTTTAGTATTTGTTAGATATTTATTGAGCTCTGATTGATATGACATTGTATTCGGTAAGTGAGAACGATAAAAGTTGACCATGCCTAAAAATCGGCGTAACTCTTGAATGGTTTTAGGTTTTGGGAAATTGACAATAGCATTAACCTTATCTTGTAAAGGTTTAATACCGTCTGCGCTTACATCGTGACCTAAAAATTGAACTTTACTTTGACCAAAAGAACATTTAGATAGGTTAATCGTAATACCGAATTTTTTGAAACGCTGAAATATAATCTCTAAATGATTTTTATGTTGTTCTTCGTTATCGCTTGCAATGATGACATCATCCAAATAATTGTAATGAAAATCTAATCCTTGTAATACATGGTTCATAAAGCGTTGAAAAGTTTGCGCTGCATTACGTAAACCGAAGGTCATTCTAGGGAATTCAAATAAACCGAATGGAGTAATAATAGCTGTTTTTTCAATATCATCAGGATTTACTTTTATGCAATGATAAGCTCTGTTCACATCTAATTTAGAAAATATTTTCTTTCCTGCCAATATATAAGTGAAATCACGTAAATGGGGAATAGGATATCGATCGGGTTTTGTAATAGAATTTAATTGGCGATAATCTCCACAAGGTCTAATATCTCCGTTTTTCTTCGGGACTATGTGTAGTGGACTTGCCCACGGACTTTTAGAAGGTCTACATATTCCGGCTTCTTGCATGATACGGAATTCCTCTTTGGCTTTTTTATATCTGTCCGGTGGTAACGGACGTACACGAGCGTGAACAGGAGGACCAGAAGTTTCAATATAATGAAAAATATCGTGCGATTGAGTTTCCTGGAATGACATAGGTTTCGTAATCTCTTTATACTTACTTAGTAAATTGCTATATGGATGTCCATGACTAATCGTATTTATGGAAGGTTCAGCAACACTTACCACAGAAGCGATTACATTTAGGTCGGTCACTTGGTCTCTTAACCTACGTGCACTAAGGTCCACTAATAGTTTATGATAAGTGAGAAAGTCAGCACCTAATATTGGTTGTTTTACGTCAGCAACGATGAAGTCCCACCTATACGGTCTGCGAAGTTTAAAGTTTAGCACCATGGATTTCACACCGTAGGTTTTAATTTCAGTTCCGTTTGCTGCGTATAGTTTATAATCCGAACACTGTGATTGTGAACGACACTTATTACGATTAACGGGCAAAACTGAAACGTTTGCTCCCGTATCTACTAAAAATTGAAGTCCACTATTAATGTCTAAAATACGTAAGCGGGCGCAAGGTGATACGGCACAGATTTCCGCTGACAACTGTGCCTCGCTTCCTAGTTTTCCGGCTGCGCTGGAGTTGTGGCTTTATTGTTCCATGCGCAGGGTTGCACGCATTTATGAGCCTTCTCTTTGTATTTCTCATGGTAAAAACAAAGGTTTCCAGGACTTGAACGTTGTGGCCGCTGCGATGAGTTATTTCTGTGCCGGCTAGATGATCTGGATGAGTACCGGCGATATTGATGGAAATTTCTATACCTAGGACGAGAGCGTTCCGCGTTCAACACGCGAATATTTAGTTTCGCTATTTCTGCTCGCAACAGCGCAATTTCGTTAGTTGTGTTAGAGGTGGTCGTTATCGCAGCCACTTGACTTGAGCGAGTCGCCTCAGCTACGTTGTCTGCGACCGAGGCTAGGTTTTCTAAGTCCTTCGTGTCTGTCACGGCTAATACTGCCTTGACTGTGCTTGGCAAATGTCCTTGCCAAAGCACGCGAAGTGTATCATCCGGAATTTTGTCACGGGCCAGATCTCGCATCCTTCGCAGAAGTTGAGAGGGTTTTTGATCCCCAAGCTCCATTTCACTTATTAGTTTTTCTATTTGTCTAGCCTTCGAATCTTCCAGGAGTGAAAGTAATTTTATTTTAATTGCGTTGAATTTACCAGACGCAGGTGGATTTGACAAAAAATCACTAATTTGAGTAATAATGTCCTTTGGTAACTTTGATACTACCATGTCGAAGCGCGAGTCGTCACTTAATTTTTGAGGCGCTAATATTGCTTCGGTTCTGATAAACCATACGCGTGGTTGATCCGCCCAAAACTCGGGAATTCGCGACGCTAATTGTATTGCCATGATGTCAGTAGTCGGCGTAAACAATGATGTCGGCGTCGGAGGCTGATACGTTTCCGGTTTCTCAGTGTCCGTCATAATGCACTATTTTAAAATTTTATTGTCCGAAATTTTATTAAAAACTTAATTAATTATACACTATTTATTTTATTGTCCAAATTATTTACGCGTATTACAAATTAAACTTCGTTCGGGGTCACCAATGTTGGATATAAGGATCCTAACAAGGCGGACCACGCGAGTGGGAGTAAAAGACGATATTTAAATTAAACTTTTATAATATTGAGAGGCGCGTTTACAAGTTGGGTGCGCGGTGACGACTGCACGGCACCCTGTTACACAATACAAAATTGGTTCGGTAATATGAACCTTAAGGAACATACTGTGTCCCTACACCGAGCGTAGCGAGGGATTCAAAAGTAGAATCCTGAGCGAAGCAAGGGATACAAAGGACCGAGATGAAATTTTTTTTTCACGAGTTGTGTACTCTACTTTTTACCATTGACTGCGAGAAAAAAAATAGCAGTAGGTACCTATAGTATTTATAGTTGTCCATCAGCCATTTTTGATGTCCCCACTGTGGGGCACAGGCCTTCCTTATGGGTGGTAAGGAGGACGGGCCATAACCCACCACGCGGGCCCAATGCGGATTGGTGGGTGTTAATGACTGCAAATGCAGCCGGGACCAACGGCTTAACGCGCCTTCTGAAGCACGGAGGAGCTCGAGATAATACATTTTTGGTCACCGATCCCATGACCGACCCTTGCGAATGTTGCTTAACTTCCGCAATCGCTGGGCCAGGCGCTAAACCACTGCGCCACCGAGCTAACTAAGAGAGAAACTACATGATCAGTCTGGCATCAGTCCACTTCATCAGTTTGTATAGACTTTGAATTTTTACAGACTGAAGATCGTACCAGACTGATGGAATGGACTGATGCAAGACTGAACAACTAATCTCCCTCAAATATATAAAAAAGAACCCAAATATAAGACACTAAAAAGGACCTAATTGATTTAGCGGGATATTTTTTAGAAAAGAACCCAAAGATAAGACACTAAAAAGAACCTAAATAAAATTGGCGGGATTATTTTTGTCATTTAATTGTAGAACTATATCTTTATCTATGGAATAGCTTCATACTTTCAGCACCTTTTATTTTTTTGTACCCAATTCATACGATGCGCGCTTGTTCCAAATTCAAAATATTTTTATTCACTCGGTGAATAAAAACGCGTTTTATTCACTGTTATCAATGAATAAGACGCACTTTTTTGAGTGGCGATGGTAAAAACATACATAAACTCATGCATAATGAAATAAGACGACACTTAATGTTACTTAGAACGTAATAATGCGGATGTAAGTGGATTAATGTGCTTCCCGTCCATGCACCCAACGCAATTGTTATAGTGCCATTGATTTTCAAATAACTTCGCTGTTATAGGCCCTTCACACTCACAGGCCCGGCCTGCAGGATCGTACGGAGAGGCACGGCCTCCCGCAGCCTTCCGGTCAAATCTCTACGTGTACAGAGAGAGGCCGGGCCTCCCCGCGCCTCTACGCTCGATCCTGCAGCCGGGCCTGTACATGTGGAGGGTCCACTATACTCCTTTCATCTTCGTTGAAGGCATCTGGAAATAATCGAATATTCTAATTGTTTCAGGAATCACATGTTGGGAAAAAGAGAAGGCATAGTTTGTTAAAAAGAAAAAAACGGAAGCTTATAGAAACAGCACCACAAGATTTACCTCAACATAATAAAACAAAAACTAATTCGTTTGGAGTGTATGTAGGAGAACAATTGGACAGTCTATCGACAAATCAACGCCAGATAGCTGAAAAAATAATTTCGGAAGTTCTTTTCTTGGGCAAAACGAATAATCTCAATATGGATTCAAAGATAGAAAGTCATAGTAATAGACATCGCTCGACCTTTCACAGTCACCATGACCATGATGACTCATCACGGTTTTCACCACCTCAATACATAACTATAACTGCCTCACCGGAATACACTTCTTCCTCTCCTCAGTACACCAAACCCTCTCCCCATTACAATATTTCTTCTCCTCAATACAATGCAGGGAGCATTGACCCACTGAATCACACTGAAGAAACTCAAAACCAAGATAGTATGTTGTTGAAAGAGCTGTTACTTAATAAAAGTTGTAAAAAAGAATAATGTCATAAGTTAAACAATATTACAATGAGGAATGTATAAAATCGTATCGGCTGAATATTTTGTTAGGCCGGCCACACACAGACGGAATCACGTTACGGAATTCCGTACATACGTGATTCCGAACGCAGCTAATCCATACAAAACTATGGACTACCACACACATACGTGATTTTTCCGTACGGAATCTTCATACATTATCGAATTTCCGTTCGGAATTCTTTAACGGGATTCCGTCTGTGTGTGGCCGGCCTTATATTGGAAAAGGAGAGGGGAGAGGGGGCTTCAGGAGCCGAGTATACTTAAACGGGTTGAAGGTAGGTAAGGTAATTCTATTTTTAGAAAATTTTCCACGCAACCAAAATTCTGAAACTTTTTTCTATTAATTACGTAATAAAATATTCAGCCAATTTGATTTTTTCAGAAGAGTTCCGTTTTTTATATCAGATTCACGGAACCCTAAACCGCGATACAAATGCAACGTTGCCAACTCGTATATTATTATGGTACTTACTGTATAATTAAATTTAGGTGACTTGTTTATTAGTAATAATTAAAACGGACAAGTGCGAGTCGGACTCGCCCACCGAGGGTTCCGTACTTTGTTACCTACTTAAATAAAAACTATATTTTATATGATTCACTTACAAATGTATAGTTTTCAGATATTTCCCTGTATTTGTAGTATAAGAAAATATTACTAGCCAAATTTCATAGTTCTACGTCAAAGGGAAGTAGGTACCCTATCAATTTGAATTCCTGTGAGAGTGTCAAAATATGCGTTTTTTGCAGCATAAACGGCCGTATCTTTTTTACGTAAACTTTGAAGTTTGATTTTTTCACAGCTTCAAAGAACCGTTTAAGCATTTCGTAATAAATAATGGCTTAAAAACGTCAACACTCAATGTATCTCATGCGCACATACTCAAACGCTGCCTTTTTCAGCTCGGCTGCATTGCATGCGGCTGTGCTGTGTAGCCCGTACTCGCGGGCGCGGTCTGTTGCGCGCGTTACATTGCGTGTTACTGTTTGCAGTGCTTTTAATGAAAATCGTTTCCCGGCAATAACTTTGAACAGAAATGGTCCTGATTATGGTGGGGAGAATACGTAGGCCTTGGCTTCGTTGAGGGTCTTTTTATACCCTGTAGATCAGAACTGGAAGGCTATGTAATATTATGGTGTCATTGAGCTGATCTGATAATGGAACCAGGAGGCCACAGGAACTCTATGATGAAACCATACAACCCCATAGTGTTTGAGCTCATTAGAATCGTCTTGACAAGTACTCTGACGGGTGTCGAGGTCCAGGGTCTGATGATGAAGCCGGAAGGCCATGCCATAGGAACTCAGTATTGAAAGAATCTCCCAGAAGTTTCCTACTTCGCAACCCAGACGACGATATTTGATAACACCAAAGTTCACCAAACTAATGGCTATCTTGCTAATGTGGTGTCGTCTCGCTCTTGAGATAGATGATTGAAAATGAGCCTCTGGGCCGGCCGGCCGGCGGTCTACTACATGTTACAAAATGACGCCTAATGCCGAATATGGTAAATAGGGACCATCAAACTGAATCACGAAAAAAATATCAGCTGTTTCATTAATTTTGATATTTTCATTATTAATTTTTGTATGAAACAGCTGATTTTTTTCGCGATTTCAGAGTTGGTTTCATATTAAAAGTTGTTCAGTTTGATGGTCCATATCCACCTTATTCGGCATTAGAAGTTTTTTGTAACACGTTGTATATAGTACAGTCCAGTACGAGGCATATATCTTGAAATTTTTTCGACGGAGTGGGGATAAGTTCGCGCATGTGCTCTTGTGAGCGACCAATAGCGCGCGCCCCTCCCGCCGGCGCCGCCCGCACCCCTCACCGCTACGCATGCAATCCCCATCCGCTTTCAAGATATTCAAGACGACCTGAGTGGTGCAGTGGTCAACATGCCGCCTACCACGCAAGAGGTCCCGGGTTCGATTCCCGGCCGGGCATAAATAGAAATGATGAATTTTAATTTCTGTGACGGGTCTGGCTTAATAAGTATAATATTTAAAAAGTATATCAATTGTTTAGCACCCACAATATTACAAGCTTTGCTTAGTTTGGGGCTAGATAATGGCGCTGTGTAAAATTGTCCAAGCATTTATTATCATTATTTGTTGTTTGATATTGTTGTGTAAGCTGATGATTCACCGAATAATAAATAAATAAATAAATTATTATTTGCCTCGTACTGTACGAGTAGGTGCATACCTTTGGTGGTGGTGTTGGCAGCGCTGTCGCTGTTGTCGTCGGAGTCGGTGTGCGCGGAGGCGGGCCAGGCGGGCGGGCCGGCGCCGGCGCACGCCGCCCGCAGCCGGTGCCGCGCCTCCACTGTCGAGCATTTAGACAAGCTCGACTCGTCTGTCGGACACACACACCGTACAACAAATACGTGGTTGGACACTACAACACCTTTTTTTAATTCAAATTGGGTACTTGATTTGAAAATGGATTCTAGTTAGGTATAATAGAGCAAACAGAAGGGGAAGCAAAATAAACCCAAAAGGGTAGGAAAATAAACTTAGAAAAGTTTATTTTTTTCCCTTTCAGCTCTATTAGGGCGGCCGGCCACATATTGTAAGAAAATTTCTGTCAGAAAAATTTTGACGGTCGCTGGCGGTGCATACATTTTGTGTTAGACCCCGCACAATGTTAGAAAAATCCGATGTTTATATTATGCGGCCGCCCTTATACCTTAAAAGTAGAGTCAAATACCCAATTAGGTATAGTCAAATACACAAATGATAAAGTTTTCGCCTGAGCTGAACCAACTTTCTTGACCTCATCGGGTTTTTCAAATTAAAGCACCCCTCCTGCCCTAGACAAAACTGTCTCGTGTTCGTCATGCTGTTCATGACGAACACGAGACAGTTTTGTCTACGTTAAAATGTCAAAAATGACATCCCGACGTAGACAAACCCTATGTTTAACTGTCAAAAATTACATTGGGGGTAGACAGAATATTTGTCAGGTTCGTCATGCCATGCTACGCCTGCTGGAGAATTGGAGAAGTACCTAGGTACCTTCCGATCAGAGCACTTTGAGCCCAGATATGGTAAGGTGGTAAAGTGGCCTACTTTCCGCCATTTTGAAACATTTTGTAGTAGGTACCTATACCCGCAAATTGTCAATAGCATCACCATTATCACAAAACGTACTTTTTTGCCATTATTGATTGGCCACCATTACACACATCAATCTGGTTTCACATCAATCTGGTTTTTGATGCGACGTTACACGGTCAATCCAGCAAGCAATCCACGGTGGTTTTTGGTAGGGTTGCCAACTTTTTTTGCATCAATTTTCGATGACCTGAGTGGTGCAGTATTCAACATGCCAGTCTACCACGCAAGAGATCCCGGGTTCGATTCCCGGAAGAAATTGAAATGATGAATTTTATTTTCTGTGACGGTCTGCGTATAATAAGTACCTACTTATCTATTTCGAAAAGTAAGTAGTAAGTAGGTACCTAGTAAAATCAGTTGTCTAGCACCCATCTTATGCCTTGATTAGTTTAGGGTTAGATGGCGCTGTGTGTGTGTAAAATCAAATATTGATAATCACATACTACATTACCAAGCTATGATCTATCTGAGTGCCAAATTTCATCCAAATCAGTTTTCCAAATCAGTAATCAGTGGAAGCTAGTTAAAAATAAATGTGTGGTTAAAAATAAATATAAGTTTTAATCCAGACTATAAACTGTTTAACAAATTTCATCTAAATCAGTTTAGCCTTAAAAACGAATATACAGACGAACAGAAAAACAGTCTTCTGCTTTTTGAAGTCGGTTAAAAATATTGGATCGCAGTTAATATCCAATATTTTTAACCGACTTCAAAAAAGCAGGAGATTGTCCATGTCCAAGTCCGTGGACATGGACATGGACATGGACTTAAACATGGACATGGACATGTCAATGGACAGGACATCGGGAATTTTATAAAAATATAGCCTATATTTATTTTTAACTACATAGCTTCCTAGCTAGTACGGGTGGACATTTGAAAAATACCCTAAAAAACATACAGTCGAACAGAAAACAATCTCCTACTTTTTTGAAGTAGGTTAAAAATATTGGATCGCAGTTACTTGTGGTAGATTGACAATCAACCACAAGTAACTGCGATCCGATACAAGTGGACTTGTGGTTGATTGTCAATCTACCACAAGTCCACTTGTGGTAGATTGATAATCAACCACAAGTAACTGCGATCCGATACAAGTGGACTTGTGGTTGATTGTCAATCTGCCACAAGTCCACAATATACTGCGATCCAATATTTTTAACCGACTTCAAAAAAGCAGGAGATTGTTTTTCTTTTCGTCTGTATGTTTTTTAGGGTATTTTTCAAATGTCCACCCGGATGTACTAGCTAGGAAGCTAGTTAAAAATAAATATGGGCTATATTTTTATAAAATACCCAAAAGTAATACAAATTAATTTCCATGTTTAAATAAATAAAAACCCCTAGGGTATCTTTGACCGAGATCAAAAGTATCCTATGTTTTAATCTAGACTAATAAACTGTGCGCTAAATTTCATCTAAATCAGTTCAGCCTTAAAAAAAACATGTATCGGATAGCAGTAGATTGCGATAAGCAGACTGCAAGTTCTCTGTTCGTTTGTATGTTTGTTTTTTAGCGATTTTTAGAATGTCCACCCACGCGGATGTAGTCGCGGGCGGAAGCTAGTTAAAAATAAATGTGGACTACATTTTTATAAATATCCTAAAAGTAAGTGCCTACTATAATGTTTAAATGTTTTGAAAATAATACTATTTCCTCGAAAAAAAGGTGCCAACCCTAAGCCAGATTGACAAAAAACCACGCCAGATTGAAACAAAACCACGCCAGATTGAAACGACGTTACACAATCAATCTCTGTCAATCTTTGTCAATCTGATTGAGTGTGTAATGCGTGCCATTGTAGATTGACTACCTACAGCTACAGCACAGAATATATAATAGTACTAACCTACAGTATGGTTTATATGGGTAGTATAGACGAACCGTATCGGTAGTGGTCGCAGGCGCGGCGGCGGCGGCGGTGCGGCGGCGCGGCGTCGAGGTCGCGGCGCGCGAGCGTGCGGAACTGCAGCGCGTGCGCCGCCGACGCGCCGAACGTCGCGTACGGACTGATCTCGTACAGCTCCGCTGGAACAACAGTTTTCTAATAGGCCCTCCACATGCACAGGCACGGCCTTCAGGATCGTACGGAAAGGCGCGGCCTCCTGCGGAGATTTGGTGGAGGGCCTATAAGGAAAAGCATCAGTACCTAACCCACCGGTGCGGGGCAGACGGAGTGTCAACCCTATCTTTTCAGTGCAGTATCCGTAGCACGAACATCTATCGAGAAAAAACGCGCGTAAAAGTAGGGGAAGGTGGGGCACAGTGTAACTAAAAAGATATAATCCCTCGTGGAAATCAAATGATTAATGAAATGGCACTTTTAAAGTCTCTCAATATAACTTCAGTCCTTAGTCTCTCATTTGGAATCTAAATATCACGCTAATTAACCTTACAAACTATCAGAATATTCATTTTTAAAAAAGCAGTCTTTTGTTACATTGAACCCCAGGGTAGGGGCTCATTGTAACATACCCTGGGGTACTATATAACACGTAGGAGTACTATGTAACAATACTGCAAAACTTGTGTAGTAAAACATTTAAAATCTCAAAATTAACATAGAAATTCTAAAAAATTAACAAAAAATGTCAAAATAAGGAATTATCAAAATAAACAATAATTATTTTAAAATTAACGTAGAAATTCTAATAAATCAACAAAGATGATTAAAATATGGAATAATCAAAATAAACAATAATTATTTCAAAATCTTCTAATAGAAATTCTAAAAATCAAGAAATAAAAAAGGAATAAAGAATTTTATTGTATTTCATACAAAATGCTATATTATTAAATTATATTTTCTTAAAGTTTTATGAGGAAATTTTGACTTTTTATTTTATTTGTCAAAGTAGGAGACGGCAAAATAATATATGACAAACGATAAAAAATATAAATAATTTATATATAACCTGTAAAACAAAAGGGGCACACTATAACTTGGTACACTGTACCCCGTTACACTGTACCCCATGGTATCGAAGTTTAAAAACAAACCTGCCCAAAATTTAAAGGTAATAATTTCAGCCAAAATATCTAGTATTTAAACGTGTCATAATATAGCGGTACAATACAAAATAAACTTACTCACTAAAGCTGCAATAATGTAGGTTAAAACACAAATATACTATTGCTATTTTAAAATTTCAAAATACATAAAATTTAACAGCCGTTTAAAATTTACGTAACCAGAGACAACTGTCAAAAATGACAACTGGCCTAAGATGGCGACAGATGTGTTTGACAATTCAGTTCAGAAACCCTAGTAAAATATTAGAAGGTCAAAGAGTTATAGCCACTGTTATACTGTGCCCCTTGTTACACTGAGCCCCACCTTCCCCTACTCTATAGAGGATTTGTCTACGTGCAAGATCTTGCAATCTTGCACCGCGCGGTGCATCATCTACAAACCCGCATCGATCCGTTCAGCTGACCCGCATCATGTGAATGCTCCTACCGCGCTACGACGCGTAGCACCGCGTAGGTATGAGAAATCATTTTTTTCGACATTTCGCTTTTTGGCGGTAGATGGTACTTACATTTTCCCCTAAGTACCTATACTTACAAACAAAATAACTGTACTTACATAATTTTTTACGAGTGTTTTTTTCCTGTCGATGTTCGTGCTACGATAGACGACATGGTTCTGGGCGTTACTGAATGTGTTTTTCAAGCGGGCTCACGAAAAAGAGTTACTTCAAATGAGTGAGTGGATATACACGAGTTTGTTCTAGTTGATTGTGTAAGGCATCCATTACAAGCGTCATGCAATTCCATCAGTCATGAATTACGTTTGACTGTTGGTGACTGATGGAAAGAAGAAATCAATTTCTTGCAAGCATCAGTCACTATTACATTACACGGTAGGTTATTTGTAAGTCACAGTAAACGTAATTCATGACTGATGGAATTAAATGACGCTGGCATGAGCGTGTAATGGCTGCCTAAGGATATCAATCCACACACTAAACTTGAACAAACTCCTGCTCATTACATCCCAATAGCAATCAGCAATGTGAGCTTCAAGAAACTTTCGCGTAAGGAGATGCTATAAGCTAAATGCTATCTAATCTTGGTCTTGCTTCTTACTGTACCTACTCTTTACTTACCTACATTTAAGGTAAACTTAAATATTTTACCTGAAGAGTCGTCATTCGACTTCTCATTCCCGTTAATTGATGAAGACGAGTAAAGCTTTTGTCCTTCTCTTAGCTTTTCTCTTTCTGCTTCGTTGCTCTCACTTAATTTTCTATCATCCCTCATGTAATGATCACTTGATAAACAGAAAAACCTGGAAAGAACAATGTTCATTAAAACGACCTCAACAGAGCACACTGCGCAGCACACAAGACGGATGTGACACATTTAGTTTAGTTGCTTACATAATTAGTTATGTAAGTTTAAAATTAATTCTGAAGACACTTTTAGACTTAATTTTGAACTTTATTTCATCGCGCGCGCTCATTGATTTTACTATTACCTATACCCGTTAGTTAGGTAAGAGAAGAGGCAGTTTTGGATGATTATTTATTTATTATTTATTACTATTATAAAATAATAGTGTCACTAATAGCACAAATACTGTGCTAATGGACTTGAGACGCGAAACTAGAGAATAAATTGAAATTATAATATTCTTCTTAACGAATGAGGAATAGTCGCCACCTCTGGTGAGAGTGAGAGGGTGAGAGTTTATCAAGCCGCCTGTAAGGCCGCTAACTTGGCTCAACGACTAATTATCAGATGACAATTACAGCTGGGACCGACGGTTTAACCTTCCCCTTCAAAGCTCGAAAGCGCTCAGTTGTAATGCCACTTAACGGTCACCCATCCGACACCTGGCCGGACTAAGCGTTGCTTAACAAACGTGATCGAGTACGATCAGTCAGGCAGATGCTGTGTCCATACCTCCCCTTTCCCCGCAGCAGACACAGCAAGCCCACGAGTGCAGCCAGCAGCGCCAACGCAGCGGCAGCGGCCATCAGCGCCGTGCGCACTCCGCCACGTGCACCGGTCGCCAGTGGTGCCGACGGCTTCAAAGGCGGGATACGCCCTAGAGAACAACCAAACCGTACTTTTTATCTCTCCATTGCCAAACGTGGACTTAAGAAACTGGTTTAAAATTGGCACTGTCCTTTCCTTTCAGCAAATAAAAGTGGCAGCATCAGTTTAAAACCAGGTCTAACTCTACAAAAACGGTGTTTAGGTCTGATCAAAACAGCGAACGGGGGTGTAGCTGCAACACGAAGCTGGCGCAATGTGAGCAGTTGTAATGTAGGTACTTACCAGTTAATAAAAAATGATGTCACGAAGTTTGCCTGATTCGGCGCAACTTTGCTATGTGATGTGATGTCTTCTATCTAACTAGTATAATTTAACTTTTCATATCGAATAGCCTTGGCCAATCTGGAAATCTAACCTCCTGCGTAGGTACTCAGGTTGGTTGGACGCTGCAGGCATAACCTGCATAATTGAGGTATGTGGAGATGGCACAATGCGAATGCGGAGAGCCGTCATAAACAATGAAGCATTTGCTGGAGTACCCCTTGTGTCCGGCCAATTAAAACATGGACGGACAACGCGATTTGGATTGTTACACGTTGGGCCAACCGAGTGTAACTGGAATCATCGACACAAAGAAGATGAATATCGAATAAGCGTCACGTCGTCGTCTTCATGTTTTTATTCCATAGACGCTTACCTCCCGCTATCGTGTAGGTGTCAGCGAGCAAAGTGACTCGCTCTGCACCCGCGTCGCTGTACGCCTCCACGGCCAGCTCGTACCAGGTGGCCGGCAGCAGGTCCCCGATCACGTGGCTGGCTGAGCTCAGCTCATCACCTACCTGTCACCCACCAGATCAACAACCAATATAACTGCTTAGTTTCAAGGTAATGGACATGAATCAAAGTGTCTTATAAATTCTTATTTCGTTCAGATAAATGAAGGACCTCTTTCAGTTTCTCTTCCGGTTTTGTTAAAAAAATGGAACTGAATTTCTATAAAATGGTCAGCAAAGTGGAGAATGCGAGACTGGCCCTTAATAAATACAAGGATATAGACTTATCTAGATTAAGCCAGCCATTCTCATTGGATCTGTATTGACAGCCATGTCTTCATCCTATATACTTACTTTGATCCAATGTTCGGTGCCAGCTCTCCGGTAGGATACTCTGAAACCGAGGATGGGACAGCCGCCATCGCGCCAAGCGTAGAAGTTGATCTTTATAG
This sequence comes from Agriphila straminella, assembly GCA_950108535.1. Classification (NCBI taxonomy): domain Eukaryota; kingdom Metazoa; phylum Arthropoda; class Insecta; order Lepidoptera; family Crambidae; genus Agriphila; species Agriphila straminella. The sequence continues at coordinate 929,854 of OX467306.1, read as the reverse complement.
CAGTAGTGTTCATGTGGACATGTTCCTCTGGCTTTGGAGGCTTCGGACCTGAAATGCATAAGGTATCATAAAGGTTGATCCATCAAAATATGAGAAGATTAACGGCTTAAGAGTAAAAAGCGCTTCTTGCTAAAATAGCAAAAAAAAAGAGATTCATGTCGACAGGGCTTAACATGGGATTTCTATTCATGGGAAAGTTCACGAGATTGTGGTTCCAGAATCTAGATGTCTTAAGTTGGTTAAATACAGCTCATCTTAGTTTCTAATAAACGCTAAATTATTTTCCAGGACTTAAACAATGTTGAGTAGGTACTTACGCCCTCCTCTGGTGGTAGCTGTCAATATGTCGCTGGGGGGTCCGATGGATATCTTGTTCTTTGCTTGTATCTTGGCATTGTAAGTGGATCCACATTTGAGCATATCCATAGTGTAAGAGGTCACCTCTGGCGACAGTTCAACTGTATGCCAATCTGTTTCTGAAGCTTGTTTGTAATGTAGGAGATATCCTGAAAGAAGCAAATAATTTATACACGTATTTAGCCATATCGTGGAATATTTAACTTTTTTACATGGAAAGAATGGAAGGGAAGGTGATCATATTTCAATCACCATCATCATATCAACTGCATGACACCCACTGCTGGGTAAAGGCTTCCCCCAAGGATCTGCAAAATAATTTATCTTACCTAAAATTGGATCAGCAGCATCCGCCACTCTCTGCCAGTGTAGTTTCACACTGGATGCAGTGGTATACTGTAGTGATAAGGCAGGGGGTGCTGGTGGTAGCACTGCCACCACTGTATACACGATGGAGTCTTCTCCTATCGAGTTGCTGGCCGTGCATGTGAAGTTACCGGACGACTGCTCGTTTACCTCTGAGAACAAAAGATGACGTAAGTATAATAACGTAAGGATAATTGGCCGAAATCCACCACAAGTTTATGTTAATTATTACAATTAAAGCCAGGACCACTTCTTAATGACCACTAAGGAGAAATTGATAATAATGTGTTACCTCTAATGTGCAGGTGTCCGGCGTGCGTGACTTGGTAATAGGCGTGGTGCGTGACTGGCGCGCGCGCGTGCGTCCAGCGCGAGCGTGGAGTCGGCGCGCCCACGCACGAGCACGTCAGCAGCGCCGCGCGCCCTGCGCCCACGCACAAGCGCCGACCGAATGACGCGATGCGCGCTGGTACTGGGATGCAATACGTGTATATTTAGAAACAAAACGGTGTTTTCATCATCATCATCATCAGCCAATCCCTACTGCTGGGGCACAGGCCTTCCTTATGGGTGGATAAGGAGGATGGACCATAACCCACCACGCGGGCCCAATTCGGATTGGTGGGTGTTAACTACTACAAATACAGCCGGGACCAACGGCTTAGCGTGCCTTCTGAACGGAGGAGCTTGAGATAATAAAATTTTGGTCACCTATCCCATGACCGACCCTTGCGAAAGTGGCTTAACCTCCGCATTCGCTGGGCCATGCGCTATACCACTGCGCCACCGAACTTCTCTACGTTGTTTTAACATTGGAGACTGGTAACTAACGGCACCGCACAAGACCGAGCAATCAGCAACACGTTTAGTGATTTTTTTTCTTTGTGCGCGAATTTCACCTATATACCTATGTTGGAACAGTTTGTTCATAATATCTATCTACCAACTTTCCGTTATCATGAAAACCGGGGCTTCAGGCAGGATCAGACCCTATCAAACTCTTGCTATGTTAACATGACAAGTGTGTTCAGAGATGCACAATTACTGACAATATCTTCATAAGCTTACTCACTCCTAGAACTGGGTCCCTGCCCGGCGACGAGGGTTAGCTCCCCCTCTCCTGAGCCGGTGGTCGCAGACACCCAGAACTCGTACAGCTGGTTCTCCATCAAGTTCCTCACTTGAAACATTAGCTCCATTTCTGGTTTCGAGTCTGCGGATACTGTGAAGCTCGAGTGCTTGCCTAGTCTAATTTAAAAAAAATTTAAGATGTAGGCAGTTGGCAGGCGGAACCACAAAATACATAATAGAGGAAACTTTTTTTTGTGATATCAAAAAGATATGGGTAGGGTACCTATGGTTTTTTTTCTAGTGCTAGAATTTTCAATTTAAAGCATTTAATGATATAGTTACAAGTATTTAAGGATGAATATGATGAGGGGTAAATATGGAATATTTCACTGAATAACTAAATTTCTGCCTTGGCATTCTTTGTAAAACTTACCGTCCCGCTTCTCTATAGTAGACGGTGTAGTGCGATATGATCCCATTGGGGTGGAGAGGTGGCAACCAGCTCACGAGCACCGAGTCGCTCGAGTACGCCAAGGCTTTTATCTTCTCTGGGGCTGATGGAACTGTTAAAATAGGATAGGTTATTTAGAACATATTTAAGCATTTATAATTAGTAACAGACAAATAAAATAAATCTTCATGAGTTCGTTTTCAATGGCGAAAACTGAATGGCCAAAAATAACTAGTTCTTGCATCCCACGAATGCCCGCGTCAACACTCTTCAGACAATGCTATAAGGTTGAAACTCGTTAAATTTACGCGCGTTCCTGAGTTGCAAGAACCATTATAGCAGGTATAGTCACCGTCCTCCTCAGTCATGCAGTAGACTGGGGGGCTCCTCTTGCCGTCGCCCGCGTTGGTGAACGCCAGCACTTGTATGGAGTAGTTGGTGTACTTCCTCAGCGTATGCAGGTACGTGTCCGTCGTTGTCACTCGCTTTATCTCCCCTACGTCTGCTGCAATTATAGCTGGAGTCAAAATCCTCAAAGAGTTTGCAATACTAACAAATTGTTTTGTTTTTTTTTCAGAATTAAAATATTGCCATGAAACAGAGGTAAAATTATTTTTACTAGCAACTCGTGGTTTTCACATTAAAGGTAAGTAGTAGTCCAGACGAAAAGCGGCTTGCTTGATGGCTTCCTTCTTCCTTCCAGATTATGATTTATGACCCGCCGCACATTCAGCCACTATAGTTGCGGCCACTAAACGCGATCACTAATGGCTCAGTAAAGCCCCTTTTGAGCGAAGTACCTACCTAAAAGGCACGATGCCTATGAAACAAAATACCTTAAGGCAACGTTATTGTTTCTTTTTTGGTAGAAGTCATTACCGTAGGAGAACTAAAGTAACCGACATCTCGAAGGATTGCTCAGCTGAACTGGCAGTGGGCGAGACACATAGCGAGAAGAACCGATGGCCATTGGGGCGGAAAGGTTCTTGAATGGCGACCGCACACCGGACTCTGCTCCGTGAGTATGGGTAGGCCCCCGACAAGGTGGACTGACGATCTGCTAGATGCGGGCAGCGCAGGACCGATCGTCGTGGAGATCCTAGAGGGAGGCCTAATACCCAGCAGTGGGTATCGTGCGGCTGATATAATGATGATGAGAAGTAGTGTACCATGGTCTGCAGTGAGCGGCGAGTAGATGAGCTTGTAGCCCTGTATGAGGCCACCGTGCTGGCCGGCGGGCGGCGCGCCCCACGAGACCTTCACGCTGGACGACGACAGCGCCGTGCACGACAGCCGCGTCGGGTGCGACTCTGGGACTACAACAATGGTGGGATGTCACAAAATTTATCACGCTTGGTGGCGCTACTGCTGCTGGCGGCCTTTGTACGGGCACTTACCCCCGATCTTCCCATTTGTTTTAAAGTATATAAAAAAATTGTTGATACTAATCACCTATTATGGAAGTCGGACATTAAACGAATTAATTATTACTTGAGATTTGAGGAAAACCAAAACGTGTTGGAAGAAAAATTTATATTTCGCTTCCAACATCCAAAACTTGATAGCAAACACTAGCAAACAACAAAATTACATGTCTATCTACAGCTACACTAGCGTCAAGATAGCGGTAGTGAGCCGACTGGTGGATGATTTGTGAATCAGCCGAATTATCCTGCCATTACGGTACGAGGCATATATCTTGAAATTTTTTCGACGGAGTGGGGATAAGCTCGCGCATGTGTTCGCGCGCCCCTCTCCCGCCGCTCGCGTACCTCACCGCTACACATGGCCAAAATACAAGCTTCGCTCAATTCCCACCCGATTTTAAGATATTTGCCTCGTACTGTACATTTAAAATTCAGTAACAAGTTCAGTAATAATTGACGACAATCAGAAAGAAAACTGTTCTCTTGCTCTTTACGCCCATAAATGTGTGCCTACCTCCTTCTAGCGTGGTGGCGGTGACGGGCGCGGAGGGCGGGCCGGCGGCGACGGCGTTGAAGGCGCGCACGCGCACCTCGTACCGCGTGAACTTGCGCAGCGCCGACAGGCTCAGCTCCGTCGCTGACCAACCGTTCACTGTCAGCGTTCTGTCACGAATAAAGGGTGTGAAAGGTACAAACATCAAAATCGGACGAGTGATAATTGTGACATGTTAAGTTTGCTAGAAGAGATGGTCAATAATTGAGAAAGCGATACTCGGATGGATAGTTTGGCCATGTAGAAAGGATAAGTAAGAAGAGATGGACGAAAGGAAATTTTAGTTTTCGTTCAAAATGAGATACTGGTCGGGGAAGACCTGGCGAACATCAATTTTGTCTTTCACATCGAAAGTATTAAAAACTAACTTTCGAAAAAGGCAATTAGCATCCGGAATCAACCATGTACCCTGGAATCCCTGTGGTCTCATTTATATAATCGCCTCTGTGGTCTAGTAGTTCGACCACCCGTGTAAGACGCAGGGGTCTCGGTTACGATTCCCAGGGGACGGGTGGTAGGGGAGTTGTACAATTATTGCTGCTCATTTCAAGTCCGCCTGGCTAGCCTAGCTACCACCATCTTACCTAAGTCTGACGCCATAACAACAATTTAAAATTGTTGTTCCGGCAGTTAGAGGTAAGATACCCAGTTCCTCAATAATGAGGATTCCGGACCTTCGGCCTTATGGTGACTTAACATCAGGTGAGGTGAAGGCCAAGCACTACCCCGTTGTGCATAAAAAATCTACCATGAGGTCTATCGCTGATAGTTTTCAGCTCTCAGACTCCCACCAGCATGTGGTACCTGGTAGTATTAGCCAGCGGCAGTCCCCCCGGGCCAATCTCGGTGTAGGCGACGCTGTAGCCGAGCAGCTCGCCGTGCCAGGCGTCGCGCGCCGGCGGCCGCCACGACACGTGCAGCTCGCCCGCGCCGCCCGCTACCACTTGCACTGACGTTGGCGCTTCTGACGGTGCTGCAAGTACACACACATCATGTAAGTATATTTTATTTTTATGCTGTGTTAGTGCCGTTCAAATATTAAGTGTGTATTTCGAGTTCTTACCTTGGACTGAAAAACTAACAAGGATCACGACTAGGTAGCATAAATTGGTTAGTGCATTGGGCAGGGTGCGGGTTCGAGTCCCGTCTGAGCTGCTAAACGGGTGAGTCGATTTTTCTAATATTTTTACAGTTATATTAAGTAACTTAATAACAAGGATCAATTTGTTTTAGGGACTTTTTTAAGAATATGTTTTTTCGCTCAAGAAATTGGATTACACCTACCTTCTTCTTGAGTTTTGACCACGACTGGTTCTGTGAAGGCGCTCCGGTCTATTTGGTTGACGGCTGCGACTCGGATCATGTAGGCCGTGTGAGGCCGCAGACCGCTCAAAAATGCTTCGTAGTGTATATCTCCCTTTTTTGTCAATCTGAAAAAGGAAACGATACCTATGAAGGCCTTATAAATCTTTAAGATCTCTCTAAAAGTTCTTCAACTAAAATTTTATCGAACCGATGACGTTTTGAATTTTGATGGATGAATATAATTACGTCCTGTTCAAGCTAAAGTCCTTGTGCCTTTGGAAATTAGTGGAGTATGGTAGATGTGGTAGTTTCAAATAGTACTTACGTGACATGAGACTGCGAGGCGCCGTGGACGGAGACGTTGACGATGACGGCAGAGTCCCACTGGTTGATGCGGATAGCGCCCTGCGCGGACAGCGGGCAGTACTGCAACGAGTAGCCCAGCAGCGGCGAGTTACCGTCGAACCCCTGGCTCCAGGACAGACGCACCGCGCGGCTCAGGATCTCCGTTACGGAGAGCGAGTGTGGCGTGTCGGGCTTTTCTGGATAAAATGGAAATATTTTTTAGGATTTGTGACAATCACATTTTTCAAGCGAATTACCTTTTCATGGAATCAGATTGAAAAACATTTATTTAATATTGACATTACCTTGGACGGAAAGATAAATGTAATGGTCGCTGTGACCGAAGGAGTTGACAGCTTGACACTTGTAGACGCCGGAGTCGGAGCGCTCGGCGCGGCTGATGTACAGCTGGGACCTTAAACCACTATCAGTCTTTGCTTCTGAGATGCTTAACCTGGAAGTAGACATTACATTGTTTCTATAAAACTATTTGACCTTTGTGTTTTTGTCGGTGAGTAGGATGCTACGCATTTCAGAGATGAAAATGAGGTAAGTAAGTTCACATTGTGCTATTGATTTCCCAAGTTTTCATAATTGACCATCGCTTCCTATCAAGCAAGCTGTTATTTTATTGCCACCTTTGGCGAAGCTGACTTTACAAACTCAATGCTAGAAAACATTTATATTACTAGTAGGCGCTAAAGGGTGCTTATTTTCACAAAATCATTAGCAAGAGTAGTGTCACACACAGTCACACGTTTAAACGTGTGACTGTCCTAGTCCTTAAACTTGGAAAGTAAATATTAAATGCCTGTGATAATCACACCTCTTGTGGCGGGACATAGTGAGCATGAGCAACTTACGGCCGATTTCAATAACCTATTCTCAGTAAAAGATAGGCCTACTAAAGATTTGTTACCTAGATATTTCTGTTAAATGACTGGAAATAACAACAGTTGCCTAGTAGCCGATCCATAGTAGGCCATCTCTTACTAAATCTAAATAATATCGGCCGTTAAAAGAAACTTCAGTTTACAAAGGATGGGTAAATAGGTACCTTGAACTCATCAAAACGTCATGTTTAATGACGTAATAAATACAAAATTCTCCAATTAATCATTTAGGGCAAAATTATGGTTAAACGCAGCGCAGGAAGAAGGATACATTGGTGCAGAAAAACACCAATTGTCCAACGATAGAAGTCCGATAGAAGTGGAATACGAAGAAGAAGATAATCTCACCTATAACTATTAAGATCTAGATGGTTCATGTTGTGCGCCCACGTGACGCGGATGGGGCTGTCCCCGCGCACGTCGCACACGAGCGTGGCGGCCGCGTCGCGCCGCGCCGTCATGTTGTGTGACGTCAGCTCGAACCGTGCTGGCTCTGTTGAAAATTCAGAGTTTCTGACGTTGGAAATGTTGGAATTCTATTATTTGTATTGTACAGAGAGAAAATGCTGAACAAAGAAATAAACAGTGCTATTTTAGATTTTTGAGACTTATTTATATCTTTTTATAATGAGTCTAGACTTTCGTATAGTTTAGACACTGTCTTAAGGCTTAAATGGTTTTTGGTTTAATTTCAATATCGTTCCTCAGCTTTAGCTGTTTGCATTAAAATATTGACATTACGCATTAAGCGCATAATTATAAAAATATACGTTATGATCATCATTTGCCAGATCATTACTTTTCCACCACAGTTGCCACATAACTCACCATTGACAGCGACGGTGATGGTCTTGGTGAGCGGCGACCCAACGCCGTTCTCTGACTTGCACATGTAGTTGCCCTCGTCATACGGTAGCGCCGACTCGATCCACAGCGTCCCATTGGACAGGAACTGGAACCTGCCGCCGAGGTTCACCAGTGGAATGAAGTCTGTCGTTGTTGGACCTGGTACGGTAAACAAGAAGTTAGTGAATTGGATTTATAGCAGTCTTAATGTGGTTATGCAACTAAGCTTTAGTTAGAGCTTAAAGTTTAAACAATAGGGAAGTTTCCAAAGTCTCAATCGCCATTACACACATCAATCTGGTTTCACATCAATCTGGTTTCTCATCAATCTGATTTTTGATGCGACGATACACGGTCAATCCAGCAAGCAATCCACGGTGGTTTTTGGTAGGGTTGCCAACTTTTTTGCATCAATTTTCGCGTGATATAGATCGTTGACCTGAGTGGTGCAGTATTCAACATGCCAGTCTACCACGCAAGAGATCCCGGGTTCGATTCCCGGATGACATTGAAATGATGAATTTTAATTTCTGTGACGGTCTGCGAATAATAAGTACCTATCTATTTCGAAAAGTAAGTAGTAAGTAGGTACCTAGTAAAATCAGTTGTCTAGCACCCATCTTATGCCTTGATTAGTTTAGGGTTAGATGGCGCTGTGTATGTGTAAAATCAAATATTGATAATTACAATACTACATTACCAAACTATGATCTATCTGAGTGCCAAATTTCATCCAAATCAGTTATCCAAATCAGTAATCAGTGGAAGCTAGTTAAAAATAAATGTGGGGTTAAAAATAAATACAAGTTTTAATCCAGACTATAAACTGTTAGCCAAATTTCATCTAAATCAGTTCAGCCTTAAAAACGAATATACAGACGAACAGAGAAACAATCTCCTGCTTTTTGAAGTCGGTTAAAAATATTGGATCGCAGTTAATATCCAATATTTTTAACCGACTTCAAAAAAGCAGGAGATTGTTTGTCCAAGTCCATGGACATGGACATGGACATGGACAGGACATCATGGACATGGACATGTCCATGGACAGGACATCGGGAATTTTATAAAAATATAGCCTATATTTATTTTTAACTAGCTTCGTAGCTAGTACATCCGGGTGGACATTTGAAAAATACCCTAAAAAAACATACAGACGATATGAAAAACAATCTCCTGCTTTTTTGAAGTCGGTTAAAAATATTGGATCGCAGTTACTTGTGGTAGATTGACAATCCGATACAAGTGGACTTGTGGTTGATTGTCAATCTGCCACAAGTCCACAATATACTTACTGCGATCCAATATTTTTAACCGACTTCAAAAAAGCAGGAGATTGTTTTTCATATCGTCTGTATGTTTTTTTAGGGTATTTTTCAAATGTCCACCCGGATGTACTAGCTAGGAAGCTAGTTAAAAATAAATATGGGCTATATTTTTATAAAATTCCCAAAAGTAATACAAATTAATTTCAATGTTTAAAAAAATAAAAACCCCTAGGGTATCTTTGACCGAGATCAAAAGTATCCTATGTTTTAATCTAGGCTAAACTTTGCGCTAAATTTCATCTAAATCAGTTCAGCCTTAAAAAAACATGTATCGGATAGCAGTAGATTGCAATAAGCAGACTGCAAGTTCTCTGTTCGTTTGTATGTTTGTTTTTTAGCGATTTTTCGAATGTCCACCCACGCGGATGTAGTCGCGGGCGGAAGCTAGTTAAAAATAAATGTGGACTACATTTTTATAAATATCCCAAAAGTAAGTACCTACTATAATGTTTAAATGTTTTGAAAATAATACTATTACCTCGAAAAAAAGGTGCCAACCCTAAGCCAGATTGACAAAAAACCTCGCCAGATTGAAACAAAACCACGCCAGATTGAAACGATGTTACACAATCAATCTCTGTCAATTTTTGTCAATCTTTGTCAATCTGATTGAGTGTGTAATGGGTGCCATATGAATGGAAAGATGAACAATATACAATGTTTGATCTTCGTAAAGGGCTTCATAATTAGATACAAATACAGTACAAACTTTGGGAGTCATTTCTATCCTGCAATTAAAAAAATAAAAGATTTACAGGTTCATTTAAAAAATCTGCATCCTCACCATTAGCAGACTCCCTATTATATTAAACCTGCCAATCAACAGAGCCTATTTGATCATCAATATAATTAGTTTGGGTCAGTTAACGACATACCTCTCTGTTTCATCCAGGTAACTTGTGGTGTCGGCGAGCCAGTAGTCTGACAGTGCAATGCTAAAGGCTCACCAGCGAGGACTGACTCATCCCTTGGTTCCATCACCCATTTAGGTGATACTGCAGCGTGAAATGAGAAAGTAGCATAAGCATTGTTTATGATGTTAATGTTACCTATAACGGATTAAAAAATAAAAGTGGCAAGGGACGAAATATTTTTTGAATAGAATAACCGAGTAAGTCTAAATATACATGATTTACCTGATCCAGCAGCAATAAAAGAATATAGTACCTATTATCTTTTATGTAATTTGTAATCTTGTGGACCCAGAATTAATTCACATAATTTACAAACTAAACTCTTACTTAAATTCATTAATTCTAATAAAGTTAGTAGGTTTGTAAAAAAATAAAGTCATTTTTATTATGTCTGATCTGCCAGCTCTTTCTTTTTTTGTTGACACAACATTAAAGATAAGTGCTTTCAAATAATTAGTTACCATTTTCTTTAGCCATCTGTAATCCAACGCTGTGCAAAACAAAAATCAAAGACATTTAGGTGACAGTAACAATAAGCAATCACGTGTTTTAGGTTTATTAAAAAATACATAATAAAAAGTACTAAAGTTATGATAACGAAAGAGCCCATAAGCATCATGAAATAAAACTTAATTATGGCATACCAAGTATGACAAAGAAGGGATAACATTATTTGCCCATTTAGAATGATTACAAGCCCTTAGCATTATGAAGAATAAAATCCAAATGAAGAAACCGCTCTAACATCCAACTAACTCGCAACCAATCTAGAGCTGGTTGCAAAAGAATTGGCTGGGGCCAATAAATACAAATTCTGTGCTTTAGTGCAAGCGTGAAGTGCTATGAGATCTGGTGCGTGGTGCTTAGTGGTCCGTGCCGTTACCTTTCACCACCAGCTCAGCGGTGTAGTTTACTTTGGCCGCCGAGTTGGAGGCCACGCAAGTGTAAAGTCCGCTGTGGCGAGCGAACACTTCTTTGAAAACGAGGTTGCTGAAAAAATCCGCGCCTCGTTCTTCCACCTACGCAATGGAGGGGTGTCAAACCTTCTTTTGGGGTGAAATATAGTCAAGATTTTTTTAGAAGACTTGCAAAGGGCACTTAAAATAGTTATAAAAAGATTATTATTAATTAGAAGAATAAGTTACTAAGAAAACAAAGAAGGGTCAAAAATCAAGGGTTATTTCATTCCGTAGTGTAAGTAACCCAAAAGAAGTCGGCATGGAATTAGATGAATTATATTTTGAAAAACCAACCTGCAAAGTAGAAGGAATGGGTGCATTATCCTTAAGCCACGTGAAGTGAACGGGCATGTCTCCTGATGTCACGCTGCAGCTGACTTGAGCACGTTTGCCTTCTTGTAGATTGGCAGAGAAGGAAAACGGTTCAATTTCAGGAGGATCTAAAAATAAAAAACAGATGAAATGTTTGAGGCTAGATTTTTAGGATAGATACTCTTATATTATTTGTTATGAGTATACAACAATACTTTTCATAATGCATGCTTGGTTAACTCACTGCTCACTACAAGCTGCAGGTCTCTTCTGGCTATTTCCCCATGGGATCCCATTACTGCACAACTATATGACCCTGCGTGAGATGGGTCCACCCTTGTTATCCTTAATGCACCATCAATACTATTATCCCAATCGATTGTATTACCATCTCGCTCCCATTTAACAGAACTGAAAGTTCCAGTAATTAGTATTTTAGAAAAGCTTGTTCATTATGCCTGTAGGTAGGTTAATGAGTGTCCAAATATTACCTTATTGGATAGCCAGAATAAGGACAATATAGAACCAACTCGCGTCCAGCAACAGCCCTGATGGGTCCAATAGACCGCACATAAGGAGGGCCTGGAATTACATAAAGCATTATAAAATATATATTCCAGAAAATATTAATTATATTGACGATATAAACCAAATTTTACCATAGATGTTGAGTCGGGAGGTGTGTGAAACTTCGCCAAGGGAATTTGCTGCTCTACATGTATAAAGGCCTCCATCTTCGGACCTTACAGCGGAAATGTTGAGGTAGCTGACCACATCGTTATTCTTTGTCGCGAATTGTTCTACGCTATACCTAAAAAAGAAATCCAACATTATTTATAAGCATACGCGATTGCTTTCAAACTTCTTTAACTTTAACCCCAACATGAATGAATACTTATTATGGAATTCTACCTGTGTCCCCTAGCGATAGTGTTTAGAGGCTGTCCATCCAACAGCCATGAGAAATGTGGAGGTGGTGACCCTGCCGCTGAGCATTTCAGTGTGACCACTTGTCCTGGCCTCAGAACTTGTTCTATGAACGTGTACTGTAGTTCAGGTGCAGTATCTAAAAACAAACAATCGAAGATAATTTATTCATTCTGTTTTTCATGGACAAATTACTAACGATATAGACTAATGTAGATTGTAGATCAAGAATCTGAAGATCTTACCTCCCAGTCTCAGTTCAGCGCTGGCTTGCGCAGAATCTCGTTCATTCCTCGCGATGCACTGGTAGACGCCGCGGTCTGCACGGTGCACCGCCGCGATGATCAGCTGTTCCCCGTTGTTTTGGACGCGTACCCTGCCCCCAGCTACGCCCGCTCCTAAAGGTACTCCGTTGTGGAGCCACTCCAGGCGCGGCGCTGGCCACCCGCCCCATGTGCAGTTGATGACGGCTGTGCCACCGCTGTTCACCACCTGATGGCAAAGGACAACATTTTAGAATGTATTACTGATAAAGTAAACTGTTATAACATTTTGCAGATATGGGCAAAAATTTAGGAAATCAATTTTTAACTCGCAAACATTACCTCGTCGATTCATTCATAGAATAAGGATGAAGGTAATTTTCACACAGCTCCCTTCTTCAGTGCTTGAAAAATAATATTTAATTCTTGCTCAAATACTAAAAAATAAAGTTCCAATAAATTTACGATTTATATTAATATAACAACGAATCTTATTCCACACCTCTGATAGCCATTCTACCTCCATCCTGCAAATTAGTTTTGCGTAGTTATCTATCTATATTTATAAAATCGTAAACTGAATGACTGAATGACTGACTGACTGACTGACTGACTGACTGACTGACTGACTGATCTATCAACGCACAGCCCAAACCGTTGGGTCTAGAGACTCCAAATTTGGCACGTAGGTTCCTTATAAGGTCTAGGAGTGCACTAAGAAAGGGTTTTTCAAAATTCACCCCCTAAGGGGGTAAAAAAGGCGATCAAAGTTTGTATGAAAGTCCCTCAGTTTTGAAGCTAGGATCTTCAAATTTTGTGTTTAGACTGACCATTAAAAATAAATAAATACGGGTCTCAGCGTTTTTTAAAATTTCACCCCCGAAGGGGTCAAAAGGGGGATGAAGTTGTGTATTGAAGAAAATCCTTTATTTTCGAAGTAAAAATTGCTAAATTTATAATTTAGGCTTATGGATAGACATCTAACGCAACGTATATTGTTATTGTTAGTATTTGAACCCCTATTGGGGTGAAATGGGGGTGAAAAGGGGTAAAAAACCCCAAAAATAGATATGGATGTCGTTATTGGGGTTTTCGGGGATGACGATTGCAAAAATGACATTTATTTTGAAGTCCAACACGGTGGACATGATTTGACCCCTAAAGGGGTGAAAATGGGGTTCAAATTTTGTATGAAAAAATAATATAAAATAGACATTACAACTTTAAAGTTCGTTGGAGCACATCTAAAAATAAATAGGCAAACATATATTTTGTAATTTTGAAAATCAACCACTTAGGGGTAAATGGGGTGAGTAAACATAAAAATCGATATGGATGTCGTTCTTGAGGTTTTATGGGATGGTGATTGCGAAAATGAGATTTATTTTGAAGTCCAACACGGTGGACATGATTTAACCCCTAAAGGGGTGAAAATGGGGTTTAAATTTTGTATGGAAAAATAATATAAAATAGACATTACAACTTTAAAATTCGTAGGAGCATGTCTAAAAATAAATAGGCAAACACATATTCTGTTATTTTGAAAATCCTGCCTTAAGGTGTAAATGGGGTAAGTAAACATGAAAATCGATGTGGATGTCGTGACGATCGTGACGTCGGACGGGGACGGGGACGGGGACGGGGACGGGGACGGGGACGGGGACGGGGACGGGGACGGGGACGGGGACGGGGACGGGGACGGGGACGGGGACGGGGACGGGGACGGGGACGGGGACGGGGACGGGGACGGGGACGGGGACGGGGACGGGGACGGGGACGGGGACGGGGACGGGGACGGGGACGGGGACGGGGACGGGGACGGGGACGGGGACGGGGACGGGGACGGGGACGGGGACGGGGACGGGGACGGGGACGGGGACGGGGACGGGGACGGGGACGGGGACGGGGACGGGGACGGGGACGGGGACGGGGACGGGGACGGGGACGGGGACGGGGACGGGAACTTGAACGGGAACGGGAAAGGGAAAGGGAACTGGGAGCCGTAATGCGTAAAAATGGCTGGTCAGATCCTGGTTGAAGGTTCCCTAAGGATTTTCTCTAATATCCACGCGGACGAAGTCGCGGGCAGAAGCTAGTGTGGGTATAAAATGTTAATTGTGCACTGCGCGCGAAGTCGAGGCTGCGTTGTTGTTGCGTTTATTTTACTTTATTTGTACCGCAAATTTAATGAAACTGCATCACTTGCGGCGGCTCCCATTGGAGTTTTGCAGGTAATTGTAAAGAATACAGTTTGCGAATTTGCTTATAGGATGGTAAAATGGTATAGGGAATAAAAATTAAATAATACAACGTCTTACAAAAACAACTAAAGCCGAAATATGGTAGAATACCATGCATCCAACCCCGGAAATTATTATTAACCTTGAAAACCGCCACATCTTGAAAAAAAAATTTTTTAAGTTTGAGACTAGCATTTACATCAAATTTACACTGCTATTTTATACTAAATATTATACAAGAAAAAGTGACTGAGTTTCTAAATAAACTTTCTGACAGAATTACGTGGAATTACCACAAAGAATTCAAGAGGCAAAGTAGCTATAGTACCTAAGTGACTAACCCATATAATTGTTGTTTTATACAGTGGCGCCTTAAATTTTTTTACTTATTTTTACCTACGTGCGAGAAAAATCAGCGTGAAATAATGTTAGTTACACTTTTTTCTTTAAATTCTTTTTTTTTTCAAAAACAATGTTTTTTTTTTTAATTGCTGTTTTATAATCTTGATTGCTTCTAATGTTCAATATCACCTACAACATCCAACAAATTATTAATAACTTAAAAATAACCTCCTACCTGATTCCACCCTGGTCCGGTTGAGGAGAGACTGGTTATCCGTCACACAGGTTCTCCTAGCACAGAGGCCAGTCTCTCACATAGACTACCATCATTATGGTTCATAGAATAAGCTTTATACTTAGTTGAATGTTTAAGTAATTATCATGTATATGTGAGAGAAGAAATAAAGATTTATTTATTTATTATTTATTTACATGCAACTTGTCGCAATGCTAGGTAGGTACCTACCAACCTACTGCATTTAATTTGAAAATCATAAAAAGCTTCAGAATTGCGAGAGTTTTATTTGAAAAACAAACAATGAAACAATTTGTTCGTGTTTTTAAATCTGACAATTTCTACATGGAACAAAATGTTTCACGTAAAATAGTTATTTTGGTAGAGCGTTGCTGTGTATTTTACCCAACATGCAACAATACAGTAGGTTTTCGGAATCATCGCATGATTTATTTGCTCGTTTTAATGAAATGTTCGACGGCGGAGATAAATAACGCTTATCGTAATTTTACGACTTGCTTCCAATGTTTTTTTTTACCGGATTTCAATTTATTGTGGTTTACATTTGGAGCAACCAAACAAAGGGACTAGTAGCACTATAGGGAAATATAAATTGTCAGTAAAATATAAAAGTAACTGATAGTAGAAAATAATGTTATCCATCTTCGTAGATTTTAGTTTAATTGCCAGAAATTATATTTTTTTCTAAGTATATTATCTATCTCAGCGGTTTCTGAATGGTGTTCCGCGGAACCCTGAGGTAATAAGCTCTCAGGGGTTCCGCGAAAATTCAAGTAAGTTAATGTCTTTTTGTTCTAACTAAATAAATATTTTTATCTTAAAAAGTCCTTCTTTTAAAGTCAAACTATACTTACAAGATGCGCACACCAAGCCAAAAAGCCTCAGTATGGTGTGATTTCACGTAAAAACCAACGATATATCAAAATATCGTTGGTAAAAACATGTTACTTGTTACTTAAGCTAGGGTTCCTCCCAAAAACGGTGAACCAAAAGGGTTCCGTAGCCAAAAGAATTCGGGAACCGCTGGTCAATCTATATAGGTCTCGTGAACTTCTAGATCTATCAAATCCCTCAAACTGTTCGTCATTGCATGGATGCTAATCATAAAATTTTTAGGATAATTCATCTTAGTACCTACCTATTATCCAAGCCGATGTACGTACCTAACTCTTGTTTAACAATTTAAAAGTTTTATTAAGTTAGCGAATTCCCGAGTCCAGGCGATTCGCCAGCTGCGGTAAGGAAAAGGGTCCTTCCTGATTGTTTCAGATTGGGAAGGATGAAGCAAACATTTGTCCCGTTCCTTGTTAGCGGCGACCCTAAGCCGGGTTGCAAATAAGATTGTTTCAAATGTCCCCAACCGTTTTGGAGCAGGACTTTCTTTATTCTGACAACTTTGACTTGTGTCTTTTATCCCGCTACCTGGATTTGGGTCAGAGTAATTTATGGAAATTGCGTAATCATTTTGTGGGGTAAGTCTTAATTTTTTGAGGCTAAACCTTTCGGTAAAGAGGAGAGTGTTTACGGCGTACTTTCCCCTCTTGCTTTGAAGGAAGCTTTTAAGAAAATTGGTAAATTCAGTCCAATTTTAGTATAATGCACTCCAATATCAACATAGTACCTACATTTCGTAAAAGTGACAGGAAAAAACATATTTCCTATACAGAAACAAAGTTTTGCCAATTTTAAATAAAAATAAGAGTATCGTTGACTTTTAACCAGCACTTTAGAAGACACTTCAGCGCTGTAACATAATTTTGTTTTGTTCCCTTGAGCTCATAATGCGGAACACGGCTTCACTTTCACTAAACGACACGACACGACCGACCAGCATGTGCCGTTGTGACGCAATGCGCGTAATATTGATAAATATATAGCCTCCACTCAGATCGCTTTATCAAAATGCGTCACAAAATTGAGATATACACGATACGTGTTCTATGTCATTGCTATCAGCACCGACATAAAACCTCTCTATAAGAACATAAATGTTATTTCGATACCAGAAGTGGCCGATAACAATATTTTGTCGCATTTTAATTAACGAATGGGACTTTCAACCCCACAATTTATTGGGTCAGTATTGATACTATCCGTAAAGCAAATACCGATAGCTTACATTGGCAACTAGCTTCAACAGCAAATATGCACCTCAACAACAAAATCAACAACAAACACAACAAGCTTCAGACACTATGACTACTACAACTTTAGACAGTCCCCACTCATTTTTATATGATTCACCTAAAGATTTATCTACAGAATTATCGAAAAGTGTAGACTATACAATTAATGATATTTTACTAGTGGAAGATCTTAAAAAGCATGTAAATGAAATTACTTCAAATTTACTCAGTACCCAAACAGAGCTAGAAAATACTATATTGGAAAACAATGACCTAAAGAGACAAGTCGAGAAACTCAACAAAGAAATACAATTACTAAAAAATCTGTGTCTTGCTTCACCATTTAAAAAGACGGCTAAGAAAACCAGCAGCAATAAAAAATCTGACTTTCTATGTTCTATTTTTACACCACCGAGGACCAAACCAGCTCAATGGGCAAACAGTGGTCTTGAAATCAACACAAATGAAACTGCAGAATTAATAAGCAAATTGCAGACCGAGGTATCTTACTTAATAATAATGAAATATTATCATTAAAAAAAAGCATTATGGACCTTGAAAATGTAACGCAAATAAACTATAGTGCTTCAATCATCTCTGAAAACAACAAACAGTTAGGAAATCGCTTAGAAATCGATGAACAAGAAAGAAAGCGTCTAGTGATTATAAGCAGCAACAACAGAAATAAAGTATTGCAAATTGCGAGGAACAACGAGTACTTTAAAGACTTTCAGACTTTTCATTATATAACACCAGGTTGTTGAGTACGGATGTTAGTGGACAATCTGAAAAAATCGGCTGAAAGTCTTACACATGATGATTTTTGTATTCTCATGATCGGAGAATACGATTTCCGAAGATCTGAAGATTATGTTGAAATTACTAAATATATTAGAGACTCTTTACTTGAAATAAACAACACGAACATTATACTTTGTGCTCCTACTTACATTTGTGGACTTGAATTATATAACTGTAGAGTGGAATTGTTCAATTCTCTATTGTTTCTTGATATACAAACGCATGGCTATGCTTTTCTTGTGGATAGCAATCAAACATTGTCATTAGATATGTTTTCTACTCGTACTGGTAGGCTCAATGACTCCGGTATGGAGGACATCTTTAAAAGTATAAAAAAATTGGCACTTTGGATAGAACAGAACTATAAACCCGAATATTATACAAAAAAGGAATTAAGTAATTCTGCCTTGACTTCTTCAAACACTGATAACGAAATGTTTTTTCGTACCTAACGACAGGTCAGATAATTTGGTATTGCTTCATCAGAATATAGCTGGTTTTCTGAGTAAGAAAGATAATATTGAGATAGTTTTGCATGAACTTTCAAACCAGGGAAAAGCCATTGATGTTTTGTGTCTTAGTGAAACTTTTTTAAAATCCGGCAATGAACAAAACATTCGACTAAAAAACTATATACTAGCAGATTGTTATTTAAGATCTAATCAGAGACGTGGTGGCGTCTGCATTTTATGTAAGGATAATTTAGATTTTAGGAAGTTACCTTTCTTAAAAGAGTACGCTGTTGAGCATTTGTTTGAAGTTTGTGGCATTGAGATTCAATCACTACAAAGCATTATTATTTGTATATATAGAATACCTAAGAGTGATCTAAATATATTTCTAAACAACCTTGAATTAATAATGACCAAGCTCCGAAATAAACACAAAAAAAAGATAATAATTACGGGCGACTTTAATATAGACTACCTTAAACCTTCAAATGAATTAATAGAATTGAAAAGAATAGCAGACAACTTTAATCTGGTAATACACATTCGTGAACCAACTCGTCTTAAAGCATGCCTAGATCAAGTGCTTAGCAACTGTCCAAATGCTACTAGTGAAGTTATTAACTTATGCTTATCCGATCATAATACAGGACAACTGCTTAGTGTACCTGTAATAAATAAAATACTTACACCAAAGTACTGGTATATAAAATGTAGAGATTTCAGTAACGAAAACATACAAAAATTCCTTAGTTATTTACAAAGTTTATCTTGGAAAGAAGTATATGACGAAAGTAACACAAATAAAGCATTTGATACATTTCATGATTTATTAAGGTTGTTCTTTGAGCAATGTTTTCCTTTGTTACGTAAAAAACGAAGTACTAAACAAAATCACCCTTCTTGGATCACTAAAGGTGTAAAAAAATCGTCGATCACTAAACGAAAACTAAGACTCCAGTATTACATTAAAAAAAACCAGGAAAGTAAAAACCGCTATAAACAATTTAACTTGATCTATAAGAAATGTACAATAGCATTGCAAAAACTTAATAATGACCGTTTTATAAATAATTCAAAAAATGTTTGTCAAGCAGCTTGGAAAATAATTAAAAAAGAGACTTCAAATAAGACTGATAGCAATAAAAAAAATGACATTAATGAAATAAATTACAATGGACATACTTTCACTACACCTTCAGAAATAGCAAAAGCATTCATTAATTTTTACACGGACATAACTGACGATAGTAACACAACTAAGTATAAGTATAAAATGAATAAAAATAACCATAACATGTATTTGACACCGACTGATAGTGAAGAAATACTTAAAATTATCCGAACACTAAATAATACGCGATCAGTTGGCCATGACAACATAACAACAAAGATCATAAAGATCAGTGCTGTGATATTAGCACCTGTACTTAGCCATATTATTAATTTATCATTTAGTGAAGGTGTTTTTCCAAATCGACTAAAGATAGCAGTTATAAGACCTGTGTACAAAAAGGGGGATAAAACAAGTATTGAAAATTTTAGACCTATAGCACTACTATCAGTTTTATCAAAAATAATAGAAAAATTAATGCATAAACGACTCTACAATTTCCTTTCAAAGCATAATGTGATTTGTCCACAACAAAATGGATTTCAAAAGGGAAAGTCGACGACCTTGGCTGCTTTTAACATTATTACCAAAGTAACAGAGGAAGTCAACCAAAAAAATCCCACAACAGCTGTATTTTTCGACATGTCTAAGGCATTCGATAGAGTTTCACATAAAATACTTTTGAACAAGTGTGAACAGTACGGAATTCGCGGTACACCACTTCAATGGTTGCGGTCATACTTAACGGAAAGATATCAATATGTTGAAATTAGTAAACTAAACGCCAAAAATGAAGAAGTAACTTATAAGTCGCAGCAAATTATGAACAAGGTCGGGGTTCCACAGGGTAGTATTCTTGGCCCGTTACTTTTCCTGCTTTACATAAATGACTTGCCTGAGGTTACAAAACATCAATGTTCACTATTTGCAGACGATATAGCTTTGGTAGTACCATGTAAGGACAAGCTAGCGTATAATGATGAATTAAATTCTACAATTGCTGACATAATAGAGTGGCTACATTACAACAATTTAAAAGCGAACTTATCAAAGACAAAATATTTGCAGTTTCATAATCAAGGCGGCAAAAAACAGCCACTTAAATTGGCATTTGATAATAACACTATTGACGAAACTAAGGATACTGTCTTTCTGGGCATAACTTTGGATAATTGTTGTACATGGAAGCCACACATTGAGAAGCTGTGTTCAAAATTAAACCGTTTTGTGTATGTTTTATGGCGCCTTAGTAAATTAAGTATTCTAGAAACTGCATTAAAGGCTTATCATGGTTACGTTGTATCAAATTTAAGGTATGGAATCTTGTTATGGGGAAATGCAGTAACAATTAATAAACTGTTTATAGTACAAAAACAATGCATTAGAGCAATTTGTAACGTTCCACCTCGAACTAGTTGTAGACCTATTTTTAAAGATTTCGGATTGTTAACTCTTCCTTGCCTATACATCTATGAAACGTCCATCTTTGTGAAAGCCAATATGCATCTATTTGTACAACGACAAGAGACATGCTCTTTTAATGCCAGGTACCCAAATAAGCTAGTGATTCTTAGCTGTAGAAATTACATTTACTCTAGAAATTCATATTGTATGTGTGTAAAAATTTACAATCATCTTCCTGATTCTATGAAAAAATTGACATTAAATTTATTTAAACGTGCTATATATAGTTGGCTTAAGGAAAAATGTTTCTACAGCATGAAAGATTTCTTTTTCCAAACACATAAGTAATAAAAACATATATTTGTATTCTTTAATAATGGACTGTAATGATTTATAATAATATGACATAATTGATTGACATGTAAAAAAAAAATCTTAGCGTAGGTATACAATTATTTAATTTATTGACTGTATTAATTATCGATTATTGACATTACAAATTATTTTAATTCTAATAGGTACTCCCGACTGCAATGACGATTGTTATTTAATTTTAACATTGGTTCGTTTTTTAGCAGGCCAGTGACTGCAATGACGATTGTTAGGTATTTAACTTTACTTCGATTTTAGCAGGGCAGTAGTTTTTTTTTATTTTATTTTTATTTTTAACCATTTTACCATTTATAATTATACTGAGTTTTTGCATGCTGGAAACGGCTAATTGTGAGGTCTAAACATTTTATTAATATCTCTCCTGTACCACAATTACTGCGAATAAAGTTTATTTCATTTCATTTCATTTCATTTCATTTCATTTATGATCAGTTTTTTCCCAGTAAATTAAGAGTTAAAAACTTGAAAGAATATTATCAGTACAGGTAGGTACTTTCACTAGGAAAATTATTTATTGGTCGCCAGGAAAGCGGGCACTGAGAAACGATTAGTCAATGAAACAATTTTGTACTTGCTACCTACTTATGGTGAACTTTGTATGTCGATTAAGACACCTACATTTCTTCTTGGGATTTTTTTGAAACAATTCATTTCTAAAATTCATAACCGTCAAATCCAAAGTATAAGCACTTTTGAATCGTCTATATTTTCCTTCTACCAGTTCCAGATCTATATCTGGAACACACACAAATAACACAAATATCACAAATAACTTGAAATTCTTGGAATCTATAATGTAGCCAGCAATAGTGCCTTATTAAGAAAAGCAATGCACCAATTTAGTTAAAGTAAATAGTGTAGCGGTAAAACAGATTGCTCCTAAATTAGCGGTTTAAGAAATACCAGCTGGTTCTGAGCGTTCTCAGAGTATTTATTGCAAGCTCATTGTTGTTATTTCTCTCGAAACTCTAAAAAGAAGGTGTTCCAAACTTCACCTCTGAGGATTACAACTTTTCAGAGCTGGCAATTATACGGAAAAAACTTATTTTTGTAAGGTTTTATTGAACTAAATTTCGGCACACTCGAACTCAGTGTTTACTCGTAAATCTACTGACTGAACTGAATCGCGGCTGCTTTATCAGGGGATTTCCCTATAGGTTTCACATAGAAAAACGCTTTGGAAGTATACAGGATGTCAGGATTTGGATAACTTACAGTCAGCGCTTTTGTATGGGCAACGACGTGAAAACTGTTAGGTATCCTAAAAAGATGAGGGTCTCCTTTATTCTAGATCCAAAGTAAACTGAAGTCAAATTCATACGAAACGAATCCAAAGTTTGCGCAGCTTTATGTTTGAAAAGAAAGTTTTTTTATGATGGCTATCAAGCCTGATGGTAAGGATGATGCGATCTTCGAACTCGCTTGGCTAGAAGATACCTATTCACTCGCGACTTGAAGGCCCTCAGATTGTACCTATCGGCAAACACAGACTCAGGGTAAGGAGTTCCACTCTCTAGCGGGGCGGATGATAAAAATTGAAGCAAAACGCTTAGTGCGAGTTTTTGGAATATCCACCAAAAAACTGTGGCGCAGATTGTAGGTCTTGTTGTCCGATGGAAGATAAGAAGGGAGATTGTGGAATTTTGTTTGCAATTCCGTTGTACACTTTCCGAAATCTATCCGACAAAAACCGATTGTAACCTTATTATAGAAAAGATTATTGTTGCCGATGAGCTTCCTGGCCCTCCCATAATTCAATTGACTCAAGCGTCATTGAATTATCGAATTAAATCAAAGTGTTTTTATAACTTAACCGTTACACACACATATAAGTAGGAATTCAAACAGATGCTGCTGAGATTTATTTAAATGTGTGGCAGTTCAAAGGCTTCATTTCATTCGCAGCTCCATTTCGACTAGCCAGACGGACCGGCGAAACCCATTGTATGATTCGACGAAGGAAATAATACAGCGAAACCTTGTACGTGCTTTTGATTCGGAAAAAAGACGGTAGGTACCTATGATGGAAACCCTGAAACTTGAGCAGCTTTAAAAAAACAGATATAGTGCTAAAAGCAAGAACTTACCTAGGTTGTATATTGTATGTTATGTACCTGTTTATTATTTTAAAGCAATCAATGTTTTGGATACTAATTTATTGCAGTTGTTTGGAAAAATAAACTTATTATATTTGACTCGGTTTTGATATCGTCATTTTCAAACCCTCGGAAATATTAAGTCTAAGAAGAGGATGTTTTTTTTCTATTATGATCTGATCAATCATATCACCCGCTATTGTTGCCACGATTACAAGGACTTTTCTGTATTTTCTCGGACCTGTGTGATTGTGTAACTTTACAACTTTCATTACATTATCCGTAGCTTGTTGTAATAATTTGTACTCGTATATTTCAATATGACATCGGCTGAGGATGAGGAGTGTTTTCCCGCGTGGCGTGGGATGCATTAGGGCCGTTCCCGCGACGTCATCGCGGGTGACAGGTCACCGCAACGCCATTAGGCGTGTGGGAGCCGTGCGGTATTTCAAACGCAGTCGACCCAATTTGTGCGAGCTAATTAAACCCGTCGCCTTGCATAACAAGCACGTGGTTATATTAGATTTTTAATTAATGCTTCGTTTCCGCTGAGATTTCATTTGTGGTATGAGGGTATTTTGCTTTTTTAGGTAACCGCTGGAAAATTAATTGCGTACCCTGTGTACTTGGGAATATCGTAGCCCGCACGTAACCTCAAGTTGACATTGATTTGCATTATTAATCAGATCGCCGGCGCCGTGCCCACCGGCCGCCTACCGACACCTTCTCGCGACGGATGGCGATGGCTTCATGCGAAAGGTTGTATTGGCTTGTACTATTATGTTTTCTGTGGTATTGTATAGGATGACCGCGTGTCTCAATGAGTGAGTCATATCATATTCATGTCATATGTGTGTGTTGCTGAGCGTGGGCAGTAAGATGGGCGCGTACAGAGGTGGAAGCTTAGAGCGAGATGGCCGTGCGCGTTGGCCGCTCGGCACGCCCACCGGCCACCGTCCGACACCTTCGCGCGACCGATGGCGATGGCATCTAGCGAACGTCTGTAGAGCGTGGCATCTGTCTCGATATTATGTGAGTCATACCTGAGTGTGTGGCTGGGCATGAGCAGTGAGATGGGCGCGGACAGAGAGGTGCAATCGCAGCGTGAGATGGCCGTGCGCGTTGGCCGCACGGCACGCCCACCGGCCACCGTCCGACACCTCCGCGCGGCGGATGGCGATGGCATCGTGCGTCCGGCTGTAGCGGCCACCGCCTTCTCCATCGCGAATCTCGCGCAGCACTCCCCCGGCCGTCTCTCTGTACCACCTGGAAACAAACGAAATGGTCACACTCGTTCATAGGGCAACAAGTGAATTTATAAAATTGATACTTTAGGCCTGGCCATAAATAAAGTTCGCTATCGGTGACCTCCTCCCTCACACCAATGCCTCACACAGCCTTTGTTGAATAATTATGAACATTTATAACAAGAGAAGATTTTAGACACCTACCTAGTGTCAGTCATCAAGACTGACCTACAATTTTTTACAGATCTGATGCTATTTATATCAACCTATCTTGGTAATAACTAAATGCTGTATGGTTTATCCCTCACTTATTAAAGAACTTGAATTCCAGAAATGGTTGTAGTAATTCTTTAGGTAAACAAAGTTTTTAAGCCATAGCAACACATACAAAGGACCTTTGCATGATGCAATCATCATATTATTAGATGAGACTACAACGAGGAGCTCGGTGGCGCAGTGGTTTAGCGCCTGGCCCTGCAATAGGCTTGTTTCCATTAAGAATAAATATAATGGATAGGGGTTTATAATGATTAATTATATTATGGAGAAAATAACAAACAATTTTAATTATTAAAAGCGTTAAAGATTAATAATATTTTTAAAAAATAAATTTCGTAAAATGAAACCTTTAGTCACGTGACAGTGAACACCAATCAGAAAGCGTTACGTCACGCCGTGCGAAACTTCAATCTTGTCTTTGAAGTTTCGAGTATCACTACCGGAGGCGCGTTCCAAACCTACACTCCGAGTGCAACCTAACCACAACCGAACGTAAGTTTTAGCCACTTTTTCCGTATTTCTCCATTGTTTGGAACATATATAAATAACTGGTTTGGCGTTTTTATAGTCGTGCTATCACACTGGGGCACTATACAGTACTTATAATATGAGAAATTCATTTTTAAACGATAAAAACTAGCTATAACGTACGAAGACACGATCACTCTTTTGTTTGTTTTGCACGGCGTGACGTCATTCAAGACGCCATGACAGTCTTGTGCGTTTTGGAACCAAATTAAAATTGGTTTTTTAAAACGCGAAATTTATAATGTAAACGCTCGATTAAAAATAAATAAACCTTTTTTTCGATAAAATGCCTAATAAGCTAAAATATTAAGCAGTTATTGAAATTTTGTCAACTAGCCTATTGCGGAGGTTAAACAACTTATGCATGGGTTGGTCATGCTTAGGAAGGCACGTTAAGTCATTGGGCCTGGCTCCATTTGCAGTCATTAACACCCACCAATCCGCATTTGGCCCGCGTGGTGAGTTATGGCCCATCCTCCTTATCCACCCATATGGAAGGCCTGTGCCCAAGCTGTGGGGAGGGGGACGTTAAACGGCTGATGTCGATAACGATATAACTTTACGTCATCCAACAAGAAACAAGATACAACTTGTCTGATCAATCGTGATTGATATGGGTTGACAATTGCGTTAGTCGTCAAGCTCACTAAAGTGATTATTGGACAAACTGTACGCTTGCTAAACTTAATATCACATATTATAGCTATACTATATAATTATTATAGCCTGATGAATTGAAATCAGTACCTACCTACCTAAAGAAATTTTTCAGTTTTCTAGCTAGCTAATTTATTTTAAACTCAATGGCAATCGGTTTTTCCATATCTACCTATCTCTGCAAAAGCTGTTCATAGTGAATTAATTATAATTAGTGACCCGTATTTTTCAGTAACTAATCTTACTTTTATGTGCTTATCTTGAGAGTTTATAACTAATTAAATATAGGGTAAGAACTAGTTTTTGTGCTTTAATTCAAAGCTTAGGTCAGAAACAATGCTCAATTATTTTTAAAACAAAGAACATAAGATTTTCTTTGGGAGCAGAAAAATGCACGCTAAGTTTCCATCGCGTCTACACGAGAAATAAATAGCATTTGCGACCGTTTCATTTTGTTTGGCTCCTGGGTAGGGTTACCAGATCTAAAAATGAGATTTCCTGACCTTTTCCCTAACTTTTCAGGAAAGTTCCTGACATTTTATATATGTTACGGCTAATACCCGAAGTGTGGCTAAACCTAGTTTTAGCCGGCTAAAACTAGGTGTAGCTAGGGTTGCCAACATGTCTGTGACAAAATATAGTATTTTGCAAATTAAGCTATAAAAAATATAGTACACTTAAAAAAAAATAGTACTTAATAGGAAAATATTATTTTTTACTTATTAATTTTTATAAAAACTATATTTTTTCAGTTTTTGCCTTTTTCAACAAGATTTGGATATTTTTGGAGTATTTTATGTATCTTTCGCTTTTTAATCGTACTTGAATTGAACTTGACGCACTTTCGTTATCGCTACCACTTTCCATAACTAAGAAAATGAACGAATGAGTTCCATAACTAAAGAATAATACCTATATTTTGCAGAGATGATTACCAACAAAATCAAAAAGAAACCAATGACCAAACTATCGTTTGAAGCTTTTGAATTTGACATTGATGCAATAAGACAGATAGGTACTTTCAGAATTCAGATACGATATACACTACACGCTATCAAATCAGTCAAAATGCACGATCACAAATTAAAAAAAAATAAGAATTGTTTGTTAGCGTTCGATGTTAAAAATATAGTATTTTTGCGTACTATATATTTCTTAAACAGTATATAGTACGCAGACCCAAAATATAGTACAATACTATATAATACAAGTACGGTTGGCAACCCTAGG
Organism: Agriphila straminella; assembly: GCA_950108535.1. NCBI lineage: Eukaryota > Metazoa > Arthropoda > Insecta > Lepidoptera > Crambidae > Agriphila > Agriphila straminella. The sequence continues at coordinate 902,375 of OX467306.1, read as the reverse complement.
TGTAGCCGATAGCTGTTGGCTAAAACTAGGTGAACCGATCTGCTTTACCTACTGTAGGTCCCGAATAATAGGTTAGAAATTTAAGGCGAGCGCGAAGAGCAGCGGAGCGTGAGCCTTAAATTTCGAGGTTATTTTTTTAACAGAGAACAGAAATAACTTTCTTAATACCATGCTACACCTAGTTTTAGCCGGCTACTCCTAGTATTAGCCGCGAGCAAATCGGCTACACTACTACTACTGCTAATACTTCGGGTATTAGCAGTAACATACATAATACATAGGTATAATATATTCTTTTATAGTTGACTTTTAATATTTATTTCTCACCAAAATGATTAACTAATTATATGTTTTCATTAAGTAGGTAAGTACTTACACTCTTTGGGATTTAAAAAATCCCAGACAACTACAGTTTTCCCATGTTTTCTGATTTCTGTCATCTGGTAACCCTACTCCTGGGGAAGTCTCATTAAAATTAAAAACTGTTTTTAGGCGTCTATTTGAGGCACTCGAGGACAAAAGGCTCCAATGAATGGTCTACATCCTTCTGCGCTTTTTATTATGTGTTGAGGGGAAATATCCGGTGGGGAGGTTTTTGCTATTTTCTTCGTGCATTAAGAGGTGTTCTTGGGAGTGCCTCTCAGTTAAATGCGGTTGAATTTACGAGTTCTTAAAAAGGGTTTGAACCAGTGAGCCGGTGAGTCGGCTAGATTTTGAACCTGACGAAAATATATACATATACAGGCAATGATAAATAAAAAAATATCAAAATACACTTTTAAAATTTTAAAGATGTGTTCAGTCCATGAAACTGAACAACCTTCTATAAGAAACATAGGGTTAAAAATAAAAATATATATTATCTTTCCATACAAAGCAAAGAGATCACGTGATCAGTCTGTTTAATAAGGGATGACCAAAATTTTGTGGCGTATTTCGACACCATGTTTCATGGAGAAAGTTGTTCAGTTTCATGGACTGAATACATTCCTAAAATTTGGAAATTGAATCAAAATACAGCCTGTATATAGCCGTTGTTGAACTCCCGGGGCAGTACAATATTTTGTTATAGGTAGGTAGATACCTACTTATAGCAAATTTTTTTAATACCTACCATTTCGGATTTTATATAGCTGTAGCTATGTACATATATAAGTAAAACGAGTCAGTAAGCCCATGGAGCTTAAAAATATCACAGTTACTAAGTGCCTTAAGTACATACCAGGTAGGTACATAATTATATTTTAGAAGAAAACAATAAATTTCACGAAGATTGGTTCCATTAGTAACCTTGGAACAATTACAAAGACATTGTACCTACGCATTAGCAGCAACGATTCTTATGAGCAAGGTGCTTTATAATGGCCGTGCCACACGTCCCGGTTGCTAGGATACCGCACGTTCCAGTCATTAGCGCTACAAAAGGACGCGTAACCATTATGTATTAGGTATTAATTATTATTCGTGCAAGTCTAGCATTAAACTAAGTAGGGACTTAGAAATTTGTTAAGAGGCTCTAATAAAATTGGAAATTAACGTTTTCTAGTTGAACAGAAAACTTTTTTTTTTTTTACATTTTTTTTTGCTTTCGAACTTTTCTATCTGACAAAATATGAATATGGGAAGAGGCGCCCACTAACGAGAAACGCATGTTTTTACGAATAAGTATTATAAGAATAAGGTCATAATCAAATTTTGCAAAACACGTTGTCAGGGGTACAGAGAAGGACATAACAGTACCTTTTTTTCCGAAAAAAAGTACTGTTCCCAAGAGATAGAGAAATAACTGAGCACGCAGACGAAGTCGCGGGCGTCGCTAGCGCTAGTACATAATTGACACTGATGACATTGATTACTTATAGTCTTATACTAACCGTGGAACTGGAGCTTATTTGGTTGTCACAACACAACTAATTTCATGGATATAATATTACCTATGTACCTATATACAGTTGAGAGTTGGTAAGCGTTACAACGTATCATCTAAGGTTTAAACTAATCTTGAGGCCTTTCATAGGAGATTATGTAGATTTAAACACTTTACAGTGTTTGTATTTGACAAAATTCTAGGATTTATTAATAGGTACAAAGATTATGTCCTAAGATTGATGAAAATAATAAAATTATATTTCTGACAGTATAAAAACGTCATAAAACAGTGTAATAATAGTTCAGGGAATGATTCAGTATAGGTACCTACAATGCGATTAAAAAATATCAAAAATCGATTAAACTATTTACTCCAGTCCAGTCACATAAGCATAACTTTTTAATCAAATCAAATCAAATCAAATCAAATGGTTTTATTTGCAAAATATGGGTAGATACATAAAGTTGGTCTTATAAATTATTTGAGCGCCATATCTAACCATTTCTGGTGTGCAAAATAATATAATGATAAGGTACAACATATTTATCATATTTCATTATTATCATATTTTAAATCAAAACAATCGTATTATAGCATAATACAATTAGAAATGATTGCGTTATATTTATTATTCGCCCTTGTTTTACCTGTATGTACCTACTCGTATATATTGCGGATTTTCCAAAGTACAAGGAAAATATTGTTAAGCAACATTTCGCTGTAACGGAATAAAAACATCATGTTATTCTTACCTCACAAACCGTGTTAAATTAAATATTGGGTTACAAATGAAATAAGGATTCTGATAATTTGAAACTAAAGTATGAATATTTTTATTAAAAAAGAAAACCGTTATTTGATTACCTTTGTATAGCATGGTAATAATTAAGTGGTAGACGTATAACACTGTATTTTGTATCCAACGTTTCATTATGTATACTTATCAAGCGAGTATTTTTACACAGCGTAGGTAACCTTTATTAAGTTAGGGCATATAGGTATTATTAATATTTAATTCATATTTTTTACAATTATATCTGGTTTTGTTTGAAAGTCAAGGTCATCATCACCAGCTTACTGAGTTTTTCGTAATGAGAAGAAATAGGTAGTAATTACTCAGATATTTCAAAGCGCGTTCGCTATCGAGGAAAAAATCAGTGTTCTGCGTAATGCCCGTGGTTCGATGAGCTCAGTAGCGCCACCAATGGAAATAAATCATTTACGTTGTAGGCTTAGACGACGACTCTGTATGAAATATACAGGGAGAAAAAACAGCCCTTGACGAGTTTCTTGCCGGTTCTTCTCGTTACAAAGTCTCCCGCTCAGGGTTTGCGAACCGATGGCGTAGCTTCTTTGACATTCACAAGTGCTTGTAACAGCCTAGACTGAATAAATTATTTTGAATTTTTTGAATAAAAGTTTTGGATATTTTGTGCAAATAGAAGAGTAAAGTGCAATTTTTAAATATTTTCATGGCCTCAAATATAAACAATAAGTTATGAATGTCGATATTGCAAAATGTGGCCACTTTTGGCACTAGTGACATGCACGACTTATTGCTTAAGTTTGAGTTCTTGAAACTATATTTAGAAAATGCATTTTAGTCTTTTATTTGCGCAAAATCATCGAAACTTTTAATCTAAACCCTTGACAAAACGTAATTGATTTATTTCCATTGGTGGCGCTACTGAGCTTATCGAACCACCTGAAACAGGGTGTTTGGTATTAGCCTATAAAGCCGAATACGGCGGATAGAGTACAATACATACAACCCTGAAATAGTACATTACAGCCGTGAACGGGAAGCTAGCGATTGCATTGTCGAGGATGGTTTGAAGCCCGAGCCGCAGGCGAGGCAATGCAAGTAGCTTCCAGAACAAGGCTTGTATAGTGCTTTTCTCAAGAAATGCGAGGAAATAAAAAACTTTTCAGTTGAAACTTAATTAAATTTAATTCCCGCGTTTTTTTTTTGGGTGCATTCCAGCAGTTTAATCGCTCGAAGCGCCGAAAAGCAAAATGAGATTTATCTTAGACAAATCCTCTGAGTAATCTTGAATTACGTGCAGCGCCATCTACCGCCGAGAAGCAAAAACCCATCTCATTTCGCTTCTCGGCGGTAGATGGCGCTGTACATAATTCAAGATGACTTAGAGGATTTGTCTCTGATAAATCTGGTACAATACAATGTAATATTTATTTATTCTTATAGTAATATACTCTGTGCGCACCATTTTTTTATTGTATCGTTATTATAGTACCTATTAAATAATTTTACCTTTATAATATTAACTGTCTTGTCGTTGGCTTGCGTGCCAGAAAAAAGGAACTAAAGTTATGGCTGTATGGTGCAAATGTGCCTTTGCTTTTTTTGTTTTTGTGAACAGCTAAAACAAAAAAAAGAAGTTGCCGCAGACCACCCAGATCATCTTTGCACTGTACCTACTTCCCGCACTGGTGCTGGTGCGGGAAGTAAGTATTGAAATTCATTCCTGGCCTGAATTTTAAATTTAGAATGTGATGAACCAGACCCCCTCGGAAATGTGGAACGCCCCGCATTCCTTTTTCAAATGGAATGATAAGATTTCAGAGCATAAGTGAGAAAAATTATTATAAACCTTAATTTTTTTGAAAAAAGTTCTTTTTCTTTTTATGATAAACTGCATAGTGACAAACCCTACGACGAAATTGTGTTTGGCTTTTGCCCTTATTGGGATTGATTAACGAATACAATACCTATTTACGTCTAGGTTTTATCCATTTATCCAATACAAATAAAAAAAAATCTCAGCCATGTGGCGGTTTTCAGTCTATACCATATTTGGCTTTGAAAGGCTATTATCAAACGCCAGTATAAAGGAAATGTGGTGTGTCGTGACTCAACATTGATTATTTTGATTTTACTTTATATTGAAAGAAAGATGAAGTGTTTCAAAGTACCTACCTACTTATTTCAAACACAAATTGTTACACTATTTCTATTTGTCATCGAGAAAACCATTTAACTCAGTGTTTGTCGCCTAGATGGTTTCAAAAGCCAGTCATTTGTACGTAAATTATTAAAATATTTTGATGTCTCTAGAAAATAGAGAGATTGAACCAAATTTGGGAAAATAATCTCCATTCTTATTTTACCTTATTCGTAGTAAGATTTGAACAAAAGTGTTGACGACGACATGCGAGCGTGCCGAGCGAACTAAGTATCGTTCGTTATTCTTTTGTTTATGAGTTCGCTCATACTTGTGCTCCTCTGTTATTTACCTGAGCGAGATTTTGCAAAATATTTTTGGAAAACACGAAAGAAGACTAGATGCCTTTTAGGAGGGGTATTTTTTTTATTATTTTATTATTTATTTAAATTAACGTTCAATATTGTTGAAAGATAACCTCCAAAAACCTCCATAATGTCATTATGGTTTATCATTATCGTTATAATAACATCGCATTATTACAAAGTAAAAAAAATTAACGACATCTTTGATGAAAGACATTGTCCACTGCATATTATGACGTAGTCGAGGAAGTTTCCATAATGTTATAGGGGTTTCGCATGGTCGCAACAAGAACTTCTTAAAACAATGTTACGATTCCAAACCATGTTTGCATTTAAACAGCACTCCACGGGATTAACTTAGAAAACCGCTAAAGTTCACGATCTTGTCGGTTCGGGCGCGTGCTGTGCGGCCCTTTGTGGGGCAAAGTGGGAACGAACATGGGCCGAATCCCAAGTCGCACTCGGGACTGTTCGGGTGGATGGAACACTTTATTTTGATGAGATGATGTAGCTGGCATTGAAAGTTTACAGGGTATTGTACACCCAACACTGCTGAGAGAAAAGGGGTAACACGACATGGGAATTGGTACCTACATAGAATGTTATTTTAATCCTACTTACTAGCTTCTGCCCGCGACTTCGTTCGCGTGGACATTCGGGAAAATCCCTAGGGAAGCTTTGATCGGGTTAAAAAGTATAATATGTTTTAATCCAGGTAATACAAACTATCTGTGTGTCAAATTTCATCCAAATCTGTTCAGCTGTTTTTGCGTGATTGAGGACAAACATCCAAACCCGCAAACTTTCAAATTTAATAAGTAGGATTAATGTGAAATTAAATATATTTGGATGATTGTCTGAATGCTGTCGGCTGAATGATTTAGAACACAGTTTTTTTTAATAATTTATAATAATGTAGGTTAAGCAGACGAAGTCGCGGGTACTACAATAAATGACAAAAACAAAAAACCGACTTCAAAAAACCTAACTCTAAAAAGCAAGAAATAATATTCGTAATAATAAAAATACGTCTATTGAAGTCGGGTGGAGCTGGAGTACAAATTCCTTTTTTTTATTCTAAAAGCCCCACCCGACTTCAATAGACGTATTTTTATTATTACGAATATTATTTCTTGCTTTTTAGAGTTCGGTTTTTTGAAGTCGGTTTTTTGTTTTTTTTTAAACAATTTTTTATTTTTTTATTTTTAGTGTAGGTACCTTGTAGGTAAGGTATATTATATGTAAAAAAATCGGCTCAGCCAAACGTAAGATAATCGCGGAGAAACATACTTAAATACGGGTCAAACTGAGAACCTCCTTTTTTAAGTCGGTTAAAAAACTACACTTGAGATATCCCTCTTCCAACAAAAAAATAATTATCTTATTCAGTTCATAAACAAAGAAGTAATACGACCATTATCATCGAGGTAATTCACACAAATCATACTATTTTCGTGCTTTTTTCAAAAGTACTGAACCGATTTCGAAATTTTAAAAAATTGGACCAACTTGGGAGTGTACCTAATGTAATAACGTTTGAATCATTTCAATCGGTCCAGCCGTCTTTAATCGGTGGACATACAAAAAAAAAAAAAACAAATATACAGACGAACATAGAACCTCCTCCTTTTTTGGAAGTCGGTTAAAAAGTACAGTACCTACTGGCATACGCAAAGTAAATATTTTCTAATTTAAAATATTGTAAGTATTCAAATAAAAGACTTGGAAAAAGGCATGTTGTGAAAAAAAAGATAAGTAAGTAAATAAACAAAGACGTGATTTTATTTATACAGGGCTATTTGTAAAACACCAAAAACCTCGCAGGAGTAGATTACTAACATCATAAACAACAACATTTGGGTTATAAATTTGTCTATTAAAAACCTTTCCTCATTTTGCAGTTTTTACTCTCGGTACATTCATTGAAAAAACATAATTACTCTAGTTCGACGGAGAAATATCCCTTAAAGCAAATCAAATTAAATGTTTTCTTTACACATTTAAAGCACAATTGTTTTTCGATTTTACTTTGTCTTCTTTTACATAATTTGAAGTTACAAAACACACGAACTCGAAATTCACTCGACGTAAAGCTTTACGTTAGGCATAAAGAAATAATAATACCAATAAAAAGCACTGAAGTAAGTATCCAACAAGAATTAACTTATCAGAACGAAAGCGAATAACACGAGGTGACGTGACCAAAAGTACTGTTTTAGGAAAAGTCGTAGAAAATATTTTGTTGTTACTGAAAGCTACTGAAAATTATAAAACATATTAATTATTATGTCAATTTAGATACGAACACTAAAAACTATTTTTCTTCTAATTTTCCCATCGCATGTTCGTTAATCTATTAGCCTGAATATTTATCGAATGCAGCCATAAATCTTCCAACAACCGCGATAAGCATTCCTTAAATTCAGTCCCGAAGACAAAAAAAAGAATCAAAAAAAGGAATGGGATCACTTTGCATATCTACTTGTACCTACCTGTATTATTGTTTCATTAAAAAAATGTACTATAGGAGTTATCATGTCAAGAATTAGTGAAATAAAATATGTAGGTAACATAGATAATTCCGAAGTAATTACTCCTTGCTACAAAAAAGTGTTAGGCGAAACAAAAGTAACAAAAAACCTTTTTAATTTCACCAAACCACAGAGCAAAAGTTCTAAAGCGTCAAGCATTTCAACAAATATGATTTATAAGAAAAAAGTCACCCAAAATTATATTCATGAGGTAGCCAGTGAGACCGCAAAAAGGTTCAACCGGGCCTCATAACCAACATAAGTTTATTTCTTCAGTAAACGGACCTACTTTGTAACCCAATTGTATTACGAGGGTATACCTTAACTGCCCTCATTTGTCCGAATGCCTAATTCTTTCAGTCTAACTCAGTTATTCATTTGTTTCTGATCTCTACGACAGGTGTAGTTGTTATGATTTGATTAGGTACTGTTATTTTCACTATACCTACAGTAACATAGTAAAAATAGCGTGCCAGTATCCGTTTAATGTTTTTTTCAATGTATAATACGCGCGTAAAACTTACCGTGCGTTACCACTGCATTAGGGATGTTGACTATTTTTTTATTTTATGTTACATAAATTACCTCTCAAAAAAAAGAAACATTGGTAAAAGAATGAATTCGCTAGCATGAAAACTGCCCGAGATATCACAGTGTGAAATGCACACAAATGGACTCGATCAAAAACGCTCCATACTAATGGCTTGCACGTTATGACGTCACGCCGTACAAGTTTGTATGCAACGCATAGGAAATTTGTTCAGCAGCTATATTAAATATTGTGTTTATCAAAATGGTTTCTTCGACAAATTTGCTATACATTTTACGGACTCATTAAAGGTATCATTTATTTTAATAAATTTTATACTTTTTAAATGGACTTGTCCACCCAACTTTGAAGGGTCATAAAACAAATAATATGCAATATATAAAACCAAGAGGTATACAAGCTACTCTAAAAGTTTAATATGTTTACGATTTTTATTAGTATTTCGTTATTTTATTCATTAGTCAACATCCCTTTTGTCAATAAAAATAAAAATTCAGAGTTTGTTTTGACTATCTGTCAGTATTGTTTCGAAACGATGTTTATTTAACATTGTTTATGTTAATTGACTTGTGGAAACGCGCGGTTAGGTGTGAGTATTATACCTATAAACATTACAAAATGTGTTAGAGAAGATTTCACTATGATGTTTACAAAAATCAGCCTGAAAAAGAAATTCGTTGATTAATAAATTGCAAACATTATTATTATATTAGAAACCATTCATAATGGTCATCTCCATCTATATTGCATAATTAATTCTTTTGAATTGTAAATTGTTTATATGAATTCAATGTGCTACGGTTCTGACATTTTGTGGAAAACTTAGTCTGTGGTTACCTTTAAAACTTTACTACAGTTTTAAAAGAAACTGTAAAATTTTCTTTCGGAAGTTTTAAAATTTTAAATCGACGCCATCACGATGAAGTTTTGCTGTAAACCAAAAGGCAAATTTTATTATTTAAAAAAGCTTTTTTGCCTGGGTTAAGTATAAAACAAATCTTTACGAGTGGTGAACTTTTTAAACTTTTAGGTATAACGAAAAAATAGGAAGTACAAATTCCTTTTTTTTATTCAAAAAGCCCCACCCGTCTTCAATAGACGTATTTTTATTATTACGAATATTATTTCTTGCTTTTTAGAGGTAGGTTTTTTGAAGTCGGTTTTTTGTTTTTTTTAAACAATTTTTTATTTTTTTATTTTTAGTGTAGGTACCTTGTAGGTAAGGTATATTATATATGTAGAAAAATCGGCTCAACCAAACGTAAGATAATCGCGGAGAAACATACTTAAATACGGGTCAAACTGAGAACCTCCTTTTTAAGTCGGTTAAAAAACTACACTTAAGATATCCCTCTTCCAACAAAAAAATAATTATCTTATTCAGTTCATAAACAAAGAAGTAATACGACCAATCATCGAGGTAATTCACACAAAATCATACTATTTTCGTGCTTTTTTTCAAAATTACTTGAAAAGTACTGAACCGATTTCCAAATTTTAAAAAATGGGACCAACTTGGGAGTGTACCTAATGTAATAACGTTTGAATCATTTCAATCGGTCCAGCCGTCTTTGAGTAATCGGTGGACATACACAAAAAAAAAAAACAAATATACAGACGAACATAGAACCTCCTCCTTTTTGGAAGTCAGTTAAAAAGGAGTTTCATTTGTAAATGAAATCAAATGAAATACGAAGACTGTAAAAAACGCACTTTTCTTTTAAAAACATGATAAACATCATTTTATGATTGAAACTCAATTAACACATAATTTCTGTAATAACATGAGGTAAAACAGAAAACACAAGCCGAGTAGGTACTACAGAAAAAAATAAGAAACAAGATTTGCCGAATAACGAAAGTTGTTACTGAAAACAATAACATTATTACATTCCCGGAAAACCTTTAACTAAATGTTCGGGGAAGAAAACTAGTTGGTAATGACTTTAGTTAATGCTCTATTGTTCCCCAGAAATGATCTGGAGCGAAAGGAACATCGAATACCAATCGACAAGTCCTGAGGGATGTGACATACCTAGGTAATGTTTTATGTATATTTGGCACGATTTGATGAAATTAGTGTATTTTTTTACTTTTATACTGATAAAGCAATCTTTGGTCAATACTAATGAATTAGAATAATGTTCGTCAACATTATATCTTCGAAGTAGAGTAGCTTGCATAATAGTTTGCATAGTGTTGCCATATCTGAGGTCCCGGTTTCAATTCCCAGCTGGATCAATGTAAGTAAAATAATAATTATGAAGTTGCCTGGTATTTATCATTTACTATCCAGCCTTAAGAAAACTATTCTAACACTGTGCTTCGAGCGCGAAGCATTAGCGAAGCGTCTCCGTTTCAGCTTGTCCAAAATATTTGCGTATTATACATACGCAATGTATACAACTATACAGGTCTGTCTGTCTTGGCTGTTCTCCTCTACAGGTCGCATTTCTCAACCAATTCTCGTGAAGTTTTGTGAGCAGGTTCTATAATTATATACCTACCTAGATTTTATTCTCGATTCAGTTTTTCGAAATATTCGAAAAAAAAACACATTTAAGCCATTTCAAATAACTATGTCACAAACGCGAGGCCTTTCACATAGCCAACTACATAGTTTTCATAATGAAAGCTTTAAAGCTATGTGAAAATTTATTCTTAACGTGCTCTGTGTTTTATATTTTTTCAAGTTTTTTAAAAAAAAACGCTTCGTCCACTCCCCCTGTCAGCGGCTTGACAAATTGAGAAAACTAAAGTTAGTACGGAAACATAAATTACTGGCGGCCGAAAAGTTACACAATAAAAAAATCCATTTCCTTATTTTCGGTAAACAGTTCGACGTCTCGATGACCGGACCCTAATTTTATTTTATGTCGGTGGCTCGCGAGGTTTTACTTCGTTTAAGGTTTATTTGGATCGTGGATACTTATGCTTTGTTTAACACGAAACCTTTTGCAACTATTGTTTCTATTGTCATAAAAAAATCCTTTCTATCTACTCGGTCAGAAGCCAGAAGTAAGTTTTTAATTTTCAGCGATATATTTGAAAATGAATGAATATGGATTCCGGTGGGAATTTAAGGAATGATTCTTGCCTTCCTTCATATCAAAGATCAGGGGGCTGATTATGTGACTTTGTTGCAATCAACTCCGACAGAAATAGCTGCTGCATTGCTGCATTGCTGCTTTAGCCAGAACCAATGTGACAACTATCTTATTTAAGCAGCAATGTAATTCTGCGGTTTCGATCGATATCAATCGAGAATTGTTCGCAACAGAGTTACGTAATATCGGAGTTACGGGGCCTATCTAAGTACTTATCTCTTTATCAAAAATCTTGATAACCTTAGACTAGATTTTTAAAGTAACACTTAAATAATGTAAGGTATCTTCTTTTTGACACTTCCAAGACAGCTAAAACCTACTCCATAGTTCCAGAAAGCAAACAAACCATTGAATCAATACAAAGCGATCCCCCCAGGAGCTCAATCGGCATAGCTTTATCTGTTTTTCCACTTTCGCTACCTCAAATCACTCCGACACACTTTGTTCGTCAAGAAACATGTCGCCGCTCGCCGTCGCTTGCCGCTCGACATTATTTATGTCGCCTCGCGACGTCTCTCGAGACATGACTTATAACGTGCGTCGCTGTTTGTTGGGAACATCTCTCGGTAGGAAGGAAACATATTTTTCACATTTTGGGAACGCTTGATGTGCTAATATATCATGATCTGGGGCCTCGCAATTCAGTGTGGTAAGATTAAGGATGCTTAGAAACACTATCGATAAATTCGACCGATATCAAAAGTTTTCTTAGGATACACTCTTTACCAAGATTCTCCACGATGATTGGTTCTGCGCTGCCCGGTTCCGCAACCTTATTGCGTTGTCCAGTGAGCAATTAGAATTAGAATAATTACCAAATTATACTAGTGGCTCCGTGGGCTATAGACCTCGCGATAAAATAAAATAAAATGTCGCCATGAAGTTTTCAAAGGACACAGAATGTACGTGAGTATTCGCAGCTAGATGGTGCTTCTAATTTTGATCATTTTTCAAAATGGGTGATTTTTTTTTATAAATTTGGAAAAATTGGCTTGACAAAAAAGTTATATATGATTATCGAACCTACTCACAAAATTTCACGAGAATCGGTTGAGAAATGCGGCCCTTAGAGGAGAACAGGCAGAGCTGGAATGTCGGACTGAACTATGTTTTTTTAACATATCTCCGTCATTTTAATAAATTTCAAAAAACTGTTTTGATAAAAAAAACTGTATAATATTTATCAAACCTGTTCATAAAATTTCACCGGGATCGGTTGAGAAATGCGACCTGTAAAGGAGAACAGACAGCGCCGGAAATCCGGACTGAAATATTTTTTTTACATTATCTCCGCCATTTTAAAAAAATATATAAAAACTGGCTTGAAAAAAAATCTATACAATTTTCAAATCTGGTTACAAAATTTCACAAGAATCGGCTGAGAAATGTGACCTGTAGAGGAGAACATACAGCGCTGAAAAACCGGACTAAAATAGGTTTTTTTAACATATCTTCGCTATTTTGAAAAATTTCAAAATACTAGTTTGACAAAAAAATTCTACATCATTTATAAACCTGCTTACAAAATTTTACGATAATCGGTTGAGAAATGCGGCCTGTAGAGGGGAACAGGCAGAGCTGGAATGTCGGACTGAAATATGATTTTTTAACATATCTCCGCCATTTTGAAAAAAATCAAAAAACTGGCTCGACAAAAAAAATCCATATAATTTTCGAACCTGCTCACAAAATTTTATGAGAATCGGTTGAGCAATGCGACCTGGAACAGACAGCCGGACAAACGAAAGAATTTTTGTTCAAGCTAAAGCAGAGACGCTTCGCTCGCACTTCGTGCTCGCTCGGTCAATTATATGCTACGCTACCGCTGATGTTTAAAAAGGAAAAGTCAGCTAACTGGGTTTATGCTGATGTATGTACGTCGTTGGTTGTGTTCTATTTTAAAGCATGATTAGGTACAGCAACTTTGCATTATATTGCGTCACTATAACTACTATTCATTATTCTTTCAACATTTTTAGGGTTCACAATCGACATTAAAAACTAGCGATAGTGTAACATCACTAGTCTACTACATTCACTGCCTTGTGTATTTCCCTGTTTCTTATGATAAATGGAAAATATTACCTCGCGTGATGAACATTGTCCTTTGCATTAGGCCTTTTGAGAGAATTATCATACATATACCATTTATTATGGTTGAAATGATAAAATAGAATATACTTACTTCTCTTTTATCCTATACGTTGGTAGATGCGTATTAAAAAGTGTTGTATATGCCTTCTATAGTAAAATGTTATAGGTATCTATTCTGTGGTAAAATGTAACCAAAATTATTACGTCCGTATAACAAAGCATAGATAAACAAACAGCTACCTACCAGTATATGGTACTTAGAAGGTTATTCCGAAGCAAGAAGCCCAAGTTTTCTCATCTTGACAATTTAAGTGTACTCAACGTGGAGTAAGTATATCGGAAAATTCGGAAGCGCTAGGTAATTTTGTGTTATTATTATTATTATATAAGTTTCTTATATCTCATATTAATAAAGTCTTACCATGTTTTTAGCAAATAAACTATTGACTATTACATTACCTTACTTATACACTTTTGGATAATGTGAACTACTATATTGACGATCCTTAATAAAATTCTCTAACTTAAATATTTTCTTATTTTTAACCGACTTCCAAAAAAGGAGGAGGTTCTATGTTCGTCTGTAAATTTGTTTTTTTTTTGTGTATGTCCACCGATTACTCGAAGACGGCTGGACCGATTGAAATGATTCAAACGTTATTACATTAGTTACACTCCCAAGTTGGTCCCATTTTTTAAAATTTGGAAATCGGTTCAGTACTTTTCAAGTAATTTTGAAAAAAGCACGAAAATAGTATGATTTTGTGTGAATTACCTCGATGATTGGTCGTCTTTGTTTATGAACTTAATAAGAAAATTATTTTTTTGTTGGAAGAGGGATATCTTAAGTGTAGTTTTTTAACCGACTTAAAAAAGGAGGTTCTCAGTTTGGGCCGTATTTTTAAAGTATAAGGGTTGCACTTAAGCAAGTTTTTCACTCAGACAGTTGGGGTTAAAAGCTTATTGATGTTTTTTTTCAATCGACTTCATAAGGAAGGTTTACGAGTACTTTGAAAATGATACTTAAATCCTCGTTTAACCGAAACTTTATTATTGTCAATAATAATATATACTTAAATAAAAATTAATAATAATCGCTCATGGCTGAACTTGACAGACTGATCGTACTCGATCACGTTTGTTAAGCAACGCTCGGTCTGGTCAGGTGTCGGATGGGCGACCGTTAAGTGGCATTACAACTGAGCGCTTCCGTGCTTCGTAGGGCACGTTAAACTGTCGGTCCCGGCTGTTGTCATCTGATAACAGTCGTTAAGCCAAGTTAGAGGCCTTACAGACGGCTCGATAAACTCTAACACCAGAGGTGGCCACTAATCCTCATTCGATAAGAAGAAGAATATTAATATAAATTCAGTTGATAACAAACTAATTCTGCGGTTGAAAGAAACGCTCTTTGCTGGAATAACAAAGGATTTGAAAAGGCGTTGTACGCATACATGGTAGATAATGGAAAACGGCTGTCAGGGTAGGGTTGGCAAAACCAGGGTAGGTTTATTATTCTTTTTAAATTTGAGATTTTTGCATTCACAATGCTATTTTTATACAATACTAAATAATATACTAGAAAAAATACAACTCGCACCAGATCAATACTTAGACGGGAATCGAACCCGCGACCTTTGGATATCCGGTCCAATGCTCTGACCGCTGAGCTACTGAGTCACTAGTGACATCGTCGAATTTCTTCTAGTATATCCTACTCTTACGCTGCAAGCCAGCGTTATTTCACCAATGTGAGGAATTACCTCGACATTCAATTGAAATATCTTTCCATATATTTGGCAATCGATTAAGATGAAATAGCTATATAATTTTTAATTTTGAGATTTTGCATTCACAATGCTATTTTTATACAATACTAAATAATATACTAGAAAAAATACGACTCGCACCAGATCAATACTCAGACGGGAATCAAACCCGCGACCTTTGGATATCCGGTCTGGTGCGCGTCGTATTTTTTCTAGTATATTATTAAGTATTTTATTATTCTTATAAAAAGAAATGGCGTACTTTCTGGTGTTGTAAGACGCCACACAATAACAACAATTGGAAAACAAAACATTTACAATACCGAGCCTTTTTATTAGGGCTCGAATTTAATACCCAGATCATAGTGTTTTTGTCTCAAATTTAGAAAATTGCTGGTTTTTTCAAACATTTCAATAAACAATTTCAATTCCTTATAGTCGGACACGTAAAAATCCTACAAGAGTCAGGCTGGAGTACAAATTCCTTTTTTTATTCTAAAAGCCCCACCCGACTTCAATAGACGTATTTTTATTATTACGAATATTATTTCTTGCTTTTTAGAGGTAGGTTTTTTGAAGTCAGTTTTTTGTTTTTTTTTAAACAATTTTTTATTTTTTTATTTTTAGTGTAGGTACCTTGTTATGTAGGTAAGGTATATTATATATGTAGAAAAATCGACTCAGCCAAACGCAAGATAATCGCGGAGAAACATACTTAAATACGGGTCAAACTGAGAACCTCCTTTTTTAAGTCGGTTAAAGAACTACACTTAAGATATCCCTCTTCCAACAAAACAATAATTTACATATTCAGTTCATAAACAAAGTAATACGACCATTATCATCGCGGTAATTCACACAAAATCGTACTATTTTCGTGATTTTTTCAAGATTACTTGAAAAGTACTGTACCGATTTCCAAATTTTAAAAAATGGGATCAACTGGGGAGTTTACCTAATGTAATACTGTTTGAATCATTTCAATCGGTCCAGCCGTCTTTGAGTAATCGGTGGACATATACAAAAAAAAATATACAGACGAACATTATGTTCTATGATAGAACCTCCTCCTTTTTGGAAGTCGGTTAAAAATACCGAAACATAGAACTGCATTTCTCCAGAATAGTTTCCTACTCATGGGACCTCAAATTTTCAATAAGATACCGAATAACATCAAGCTGTTAAATTATAAGGTTTTTAAAAGAAATTTACAGAATTTTTGATTGAAAAATCCTACTAAGGACTAAGATGATAAGACAATATTTTGATAATAGTATTGTATGAATTGAAATTTTAATTTTAATTTCATTGTTATTTTTATTTTTCTGCTTATATTAATGTTGCATGTCAGAAGACAGAATATGGCTGATCGAATTTACTATGTTATATCTCTTACTACCTGTATTCGCAATAAAATGATTTGATTTGATTTGATTCGATGATTTAAAAATCGTTTTGATAGTTGGCAGGCCAGTGGCAACCCTAGCAGTGCTTTGCTTGGGAAACTCGACGATACAGTCTGATGGCGTTAGCATCGATATTGATGGTTTATTGTCGTGTCTTTGATAAGCTTAGTCCAACGCAGTGACGGGGCTTTGTTTTGGTGGAAAATTTCATGTGTATCGGCGTTTATATTTTTGGGCTGTTTTATAGCTGAAAATGTAGTTATTTATTTGTTAAATCTTCAAATAAAAACATGGAGAAAATCGTAACTTACAAAATCAAAACAAAGAAAACTCATTGTTGAGAATATTACCTGAAAACGTGTTGAAAACACTCGGCTTGCTTCTCTTCCTTAATTAGTTTAGTTGTTTGTATCTGACTCCTATGTTAAAGTATGTTTCTCAATTTTGCAGAATAAAGGCACGCGTGCTAGTATGAGATATAAAACGCCATCTTGGTAATTGAAATTTTTGGTCGTGAGGGGCGCTCGTGCGCACCCCTCGCCCCTTGCCGCACAGCTTGCGTTCCGTTTGCTGCTGCGGGGATGCTATTTAAACGTTTAGTTAACACTCATCTATCTATTAAGTAATATCAATAAAATTATATAGAACGATAATTACGAAAAAAATCATGAAAATTCAATAGGTATTTCATTATCTGAAGTAATTTCAAGCACAGTTTTAATAAATTAAGTTATAATTGGGGAACAGCCTTCATGTAGGGGCCCTCCACAATTCCACATGCACATTGCACAGGCCCGGCCGAAAGGCCGCCGCGTATCGGTCAAACACAAAATAGAAAACAGAAGTTAAACTTAGTAGGTACAACGCTTGTTCGAGCAACGCGTCGTCCAAGGTACATAATGATGTACTTGAACTTTATAAGAGACTGAGAATTTAATAGACGTTAAAATCGTGCTTTTCTGAAATGTAGGATTTGTCGAAAGTATTTCTTTAATTTATAATAAAAAGTCTCTCTATTCTGTGGTACAATCCTCTCCTTGGCCTTCCGGTCGGGCCTGTGCATGTGGAGTGGAGGGCCTACTAGAGGGGAAATTCAGTAAACGGAGCAATCGATTTATGTACAAGATACCTGAGAGCGATTAATCGCAAAGCCACGATGCACATGTGCCTGGACACAGTACGCCCGCAAGCTAATAATGCAATTGCTTGCGCTTGAAGTTCATAGAAGCATACATCTTAGCGTTACCGATATTGACTTTATCTAAAAGCACCAACAGAATCGGTTTGCATAGTTATTATAATTAGCATCTGCTTTGAATCATGTTTTTGGGAGAATATCTGTCTGACTAACTAGTCTGTATAGTCTGACGCCATAACAACAATTTAAAAATTGTTGTGTTCCGGAAATTAGAGGTAAGATAGCCAGTTCCTCAGTGATGAGGATTCCGGGTGTAGTGCGCTTCTACCTTCGGCCTTATCGTCACTTGACATTAGGTGAGATGAAGACCAACCACTATCCTGTTGTAAATTAAAAAAAAATATTGAAAGCTGAGTTTAATAAAATCAATGCTATTAATATATTATACTTCTCTTGATTAATGTTTTATGCCCATACAATAACAATATAAGTTATAACTTCTTGTGATTTTAAAGATTGTAACAAAACATCTCAGAAATTAGTGTTGACGAAGACAGTTTAATAATATTAAAAACTTGCATAATTTTTAAACACAAACCGAAAATTTATATCTTACAAAAGATAGATAAATTGTGCCACTTTTTACCTTAAACGAAGAATTATTTAATGGACAATAAGAAACCGAGGCAACATCGCCTAATGGCGATGCGATGACATGGATAACAATAACAAATTGTCTCTGTGACGAGGCAGGGCCTCTCGGGCCATTTGATTTATGAAAGGGCCAACAATGGCGGTCGACCAAGATTTTTGTTCAGAAATAAACTATTGAAATGGAACACGGATTTTCGTCAAACAAGTTTCGGTTTTATGAAAAAATTCTGCCTTAGAGACGAGATGCCTTTTTGCTCGACTACAGTGAAGCAAAGGAACGGTAATGATTTTAGTACAAAGAAAACACTATTCAGACTAACCGACATTTTGTAATAATAGTTAACTTTTGGATTTCTGAGAGCTAAGTATGTCTAATCTAACACTCGTTTTTTTGTGAGACAAGTGGACTTTCAGGGAAGTTTGGGTAAGTTTTTATAGTTACTGTAGGTATTTTTGTATCAGAAATAGCACGTTTTTAACCGACTTCATCAAAAGGAGGAGGTTCTCAATATCGTTGTTCGCGCGTATCTTCGACATTTATGGACCGATTTAGATAATTCTTTTTTTGTTCGATTGAGTTTTCTTGCGAGATGGTCCCATTTAATTTTTTTTCAAATCGGTTCAGTAGTTTACAAGTAATCCTGAAAATACTATGAAATTAAATCAACTAACTTGACAATTTTGTTATTTATGAACCGAATTAGATGTTTTTTTTGTTGGGGAAGGGAAACCTTTGTGTAGTCTTTTTAACCGACTTAAAAAAAGGAGGTATTCAGTTTGTATGTATGTATGTTTCTCCGCGATTATCTCACGTTTGGCTGAGCCGATTTTTCTACCTAAATAATATACCTACACTACCTTATACAGAAGGTACTTACACTAAAAATAAAAAAATAAAAAAATTGTTTAAAAAACAAAAAAACCGACTTCAAAAAACGCATTATCATTGTTATAATAAAACACGACTATTAAAGTCGGGTGGGGCTGGAGTACATATTATTCCTTTTTTTATTCTAAAAGCCCCACCCGACTTCAATAGACGTGTTTTATTATAACAATGATAATGCGTATCTAATGATTTGAATATTATTTCTTGCTTTTTAGAGGCAGGTTTTTTGAAGTCGGTTTTTTTTGTTTTTTTAAAGTTTTTTAGCCTTTGGGCTACATAATTTTCCCAAAAGAAACTAAAAAAAATAAATATCCTTACAGAAAATAGCTGAAAACATACCTAGATCTCCAAGTTTTACTAAAGGAAAATTATGCGACATTCTAACTTTTTCTGGGTCTTGACGCTACAGGACGAGTAATGGATGATAGATGGTCATTCTTCCAGTAAGGATTTTGGGGATAAAAGTTGGCTGTGAATTGGTTGACTGTTATCAAAGAAGTAATAGTTGCATTAATTCTTATTGCAACCTTTATCTGATTTCGGGGCTTCCATGACATGACAGTGCATCAAAATTAGTACTTAAGTACATACATTTTTGAAGAGGGTCCAATTTGATGTTTTAATGTAAATGTATTGTATGACATGAACTAACTGTGATGGAAAAAAGAGTTTACCATTTCGTTAACCGTTTTCAATGCGATTAAAGCTCAGCGGGTAAAATGCTAAATCTCAACAAACGGAATCGGGCCGACAGCGGAAACGGGACGGGAGCGGAAGCGGTCCGGAATTTGTAGAGATTTATTAATTACGCCCGGTGTGCCACCGGCCGTGACGGGTAATCGCATTCTTTTGAGGGTTCCCCTGGAAAAGCAAAATGCCTAGTTAAGTATATTTTTTTAACATAAAGCCCACTACAGCAAGGGGCATAAAGAGTACTAATAATTTATTCTGTGATGCCCCCTGTGTGTGTATTGAGCTTTTACACACATTATCAACAATAGTGTATAAAAGCTCCACTAAATTGAGGAGGTTCTTGACTTCGAAATGGTATGAATCCTAATTTAGTTCTCGATTGATTTGAAGTTATGATTATGGTTTCTCCTTGGTAATTTTTCTTTTTTTGGAACAACTAAACCTGACGGCTGCGTTCAGACGATACACACGACCCGACCTCAACCCAAACTCAACTCAAACGCACCTCAACCGCGGCCCACCTTGAAATACATTGCTTACAATTTTGAATCTTATGACACATTAAAATATTGACGATTCAGAAGTGCTTAATTATTAAGTTTATTTGAGTAAAGACATTTTGACTTTGACTTTGACTTTGAACGGAGTCTATGAATCA
This sequence comes from Agriphila straminella, assembly GCA_950108535.1. Taxonomy (NCBI): domain Eukaryota; kingdom Metazoa; phylum Arthropoda; class Insecta; order Lepidoptera; family Crambidae; genus Agriphila; species Agriphila straminella. Next base: position 881,745 of record OX467306.1, on the reverse strand, counting down.
TTCGTCTCCCAAGGACACGTAGAGATAAACGTACTACTGTTGCTTGAATTTGAATAAAGCTTATTTTGACTTTGGCTACAATAAATAAAATCGCAATCGGTGCAACATGAGACGTGGCACATGCATTTGCCCACGTCGTTGGTTGCGGTCGTAACTATTTCGGTGCAACGACGCGATGCAATTTATCGGAAAAAGTTTCTAACTTGGTACTGTGGCGGGCTCATTCATTCTACTATTGGTTTAAGTTACAAGAGATAAGCGGTTTAAACGGTCATGATTTCCCCTTCAATGGAAACTTAATGATGATAATGAGGTAGTGTCAAGTTAGGTAAGTAATTTTGAGGTTTCCAATTATTATAAAGCTCGGTGGAGCTCGGTGGCGCAGTGGTTTAGCGCCTGGCCCAGCGATTGCGGAAGTTAAGCAACGTTCGCAAGGGTCGGTCATGGGATGGGTGACCAAAAATGTATTATCTCGAGCTCCTCCGTGCTTCGGAAGGCACGTTAAGCCGTTGGTCCTGGCTGAATTTGCATTCGGTAACACCCACCAATCCGCATTTAGCCCGCGTGGTATAGGTTTGGCCCATCCTCCTCACCACCCATAAGGAAGGCCTGTGCCCCAGCAGTGGGGACATCAAAAATGGCTGATGGACAATTATTATAAAGAAAAGTTTTCAATACTTACGCTAATTCCAAGTAAATAGGAACCCTAGATTACTTATAGGAACTTCGTTTAGTAAAAATGATAACATTCATAATGTCAACATTTGGTTCTAATGTTGTATCTTCATTATGGTCACGAACTGTACTTGTTGTATGGTCTTTGGTTATGGTTATAGCCATTGATAGATTATTTGACGGATACAGTCTAGTTTCGTTTTACTCATTGATATAATGAGTGTCTTCTAAAATTATATTTTCCGCTACTCCCATGCGCCACACGCTAACCGCTCGAATTCAAAAAGGCAATACAACACTTGGGAAGTCAGAAGTTTATAATAAAGTGTGCCACCAAGTGCTTGCTATACGGGTCAGGTACGCTCCGGCCGCTCGCATCGCTCGCACAGCCGGTTTAGCTTGACTTATTGGACTTGTTTATTGTTACCTTTCAGTTATGAAAAGCTTTTGCATTTATGTAAATGTTGTTTTTAGAACACTTCGTGCGAGGTATTTCCATTCCTTAGTTTTTGTTGTGTCATGATTCTTTAACTTCTTTTGCAATGATAGGTAAGTATAAAACACTTTATAAATATTGTTGTAATAAAACAATATTAGTAATTATGTAGATTATTTTTAGCATACGAATAGTTTTAATACGATATGTCAAGGTTTTATTAGTTAACAAAAGCATGAAATAATAGGGATGTTGACTATTTTTTTTATTTTATGTTACATAAATTACCTCTCAAAAAAAGAAACATTGGTAAAAGAATTAATTCGCTAGCATGAAAACTGCCCGAGATATCACAGTGTGAAATGCACACAAATGGACTCGATCAAAAACGCTCCATACTAATGGCTTGCACGTTATGACGTCACGCCTTGCAAGTTTGTATGCAACGCATAGGAAATTTGTTCAGCAGCTATATTAAATATTGTGTTTATCAAAATGGTTTCTTCGACAAATTTGCTATACATTTTACGGACTAATTAAAGGTATCATTTATTTTAATAAATTTTATACTTTTTAAATGGACTTGTCCACCCAACTTTGAAGGGTCATAAAACAAATAATATGCAATATTTAAAACCAAGAGGTATACGAGCTACTCTAAAAGTTTAATATGTTTACGATTTTTATTAGTATTTCGTTATTTTATTCATTAGTCAACATCCCTATTATTGGTCGTGTTTGCTCGTGTTTAAAACTATGCACAATCAAATTGGACATCACAAACAATATTTGTAACTTGCAGTAAAGCCTTGTACTATTACGTATTCTGTGGTAAAGCTACGGAGCTTTTGGAGAAAATCCATGAATGAAAATAAAGCTTCTGAGTAGGGCTTCCGCGCGTATATACAGTTCATGAGAAATAAATCATTTTTTACGAAATACAGCGCGTATATTGGTTAATTTAGAATTATTTAGTAATTTAGTATAGAGAATTGAATATAATAGAATTTTGAATAGTATTTTAGAATATACGCACAAGTGATTTATTTCTAATGAAAATAAAGCTGACAATATCAACTGGAGTATCATTTTAATGATAAAGGTTAGTTTCGTAATGGATTATGTATAAATAAATATAAACGAAGAACATCATACACAAAAAAAACAGCAGAAAGGGCGAAGTCAAGCAGAAAGAGACAGAAAAAATATAAAAATCTTTTAAAAATACACGCAGGTCTGATGGACAGTTTGTAACACTGATATTGTACACAACAACACAGCTATATTAAAAAAATAGTTTAAAAAAAACAAAAAACCGACTTCAAAAAACCTACCTCTAAAAAGCAAGAAATAATATTCGTAATAATAAAAATACGTCTATTGAAGTCGGGTGGGGCTGGAGTACAAATTCCTTTTTTTTTAGTCTAAAAGCCCCACCCGACTTCAATAGACGTATTTTTATTATTACGAATATTATTTCTTGCTTTTTAGAGGTAGGTATTTTGAAGTCGGTTTCTTGTTTTTTTTAAACTATTTTTTATTTTTTTTATTTTTAGTGTAGGTATCGTAGGTAAGGTATATTATAATATGTAGAAAAATCGGCTCAGCCAAACGTAAGATAATCAAAAAAAAAGCAAATATTATTATACAGACGAACATAGAACCTCCTCCTTATTTGGAAGTCGGTTAAAAAAAGACCCTCTTATACAAAAAAGTCCTTATTGTCAAGAAAAGAGTCCCAATTTCCCAAATTATTACTCGCTACTAAAATATGAATTAACGGCAATAATTAATTACACCGCTGTAATGTAACACGACCGGGCGGCGTTTCTATTATATCGGTCGGCAGTAATTCCGCTATCACTCCGTATGACAAATGACCCGGCTCGGTGTATCGAAAAAATAGAGACGGACAAAAGCCAAAATGTTTCCTCAAATATGGTAACTGTTTTGGAGTTATATTAATCAAAATATACGACGTCGCTATACTGCTTTTTTGAACAATACGTCTTTTGACTAATAAATAATGGAAAAGAGGTAATTGTATTTTTCTTTTTTAAAGGAAGGGCGGACTTTGCCTCACATGAGATTCGGTAGTAGGAGCATATAGAAAACAGAGTTTTAATACGTCAGATTAGCCTGCCATAATATAGCTGATCATCAATTGAGACTAGAAAAGTTTTAGCCATTTTATGGTAAATCACTTGAAGGAAGTTGGCCCCACCTACCCTGGATCAGTTGAGGGGTTATACTGGGACATGTCACGGCGGCACCCAAATCTATTGTAGGTAGGTACTTATATCAGGCACCCAAATCTATTGTACTTAGATCATACTGTGGAGTGATAAACAACAAGAGCTATACATAAACGTATCATGTAGACATGTTTCGACAATTGCATGCAACGTGTTCCGTTAAACTGTTGGTTGTATTAAAATAGTAAATTGTATTTTTAATTAAGTAAGTTTTAATCAAAGAATAATTTGTAATGTATGTGTACTTACTTTAATTTAAACTTTTATTGTGTAGAAAAAAAAATATTTGCTTAACTAATAGGTTAGTGATTAACTAATTTTTGTGAATATTATTAGCTCAAATCGCCTGTAACACAGGATATCCTAGTTCAGGCAAATGTTATAAATATTGTTCATTATGTAAACCTTGCACAAAAACATTGTATCTGCACCAATGGAAAATAAATAATTATTCTATTCTATTCTATACCCCTGTCGAAAAAGTTTCCAAAGCAATTCCAAAAACGTGACGTGGCGATATTTCTGTATTCCAAGATCGCTTCGACATCGGATGAGCCGTGTCGATCGGGCACAACTTGGGCCGAATTTACATTACACTTACGTCACCTGAAAGATCAGCAGTTTGGGTTCTGAGCCTGATTCTGCTTAGTAAAGGTAATGTTAGCTATTCTGCTTTGTTAGTAAATTGACTAAAATATCCAGTATCCAGTATTCAGTGATCCCGGAAGGTACGGTTAAAACTGCCAAATGTTTGTGTGTTAAACATTGATTTGAAGAGGTAATGTTGTACAATTTATCTTGTACCTATTGTTTTAGTTATTTACTAATTATTTGACTAGGAAATTGATTTAGATTTACAAATACGTATCAGTCATGATAAAGAATTTTATTACGAAATTCAAACCGAACACTAAACATGTCCATGCATAATTAATTTTTTTTCAAGCCCGAACACTAGTAACCCTAGAATTACTCAAGTCTACTTAAGTATTTACCACAGAGGAAATAATCACTACGTTGTACATATAACCTACCTAATAGTAGGTTTTTATAGGTACCTGTTTTTCGAGTTTAGTAAATAAATTCTAAAACAACTTCGATGTTCCTGTTCAAGTACAATTTTGGCTACACAAAATTATGTAAATTACTTGCCTATATTAAAAGCACATTACGCAAGGCAAATAATTCTCCAAGTGTTCAAATTACATGTAAACAGCGGCGAGTAATTCAGGCGGGCGTTAATACGGCGATAACTTTATTCTTACCGAATTAAAATGGAGGCGATTAACGCCATGTTTGTTTAGGGGCGCTATTCTATGAACAGAGAATTTACTTTGATGAACTTTGGGATGTAATGTAGGAGTAGGTGGATTAATATTGGACGTGACCCATAGTGTTTGTTTCTCATTCATGCGGAAACTCAGCCATAGTTTATTGATTAATAAGTTAGTTAGCTCAGTAAAAGTAAAGAAATTAATTATACCCTTTATAATATGTCAAATAGTTAGGCGTATGGCGACAAACAGAGTAGATAACACCAAACCTTGACACTAGCCGACTAATGACTTAGGGGGGGGGTATACATAGTCCAAATAATCGAAATTATTGAAAACCTCATTTCGGAAAATATCACTATCAGTCACAATGTAGTTTCAAGATTATAGGTTTATTAATGGTTGGCACACCATTGAATTTACGTTTTTTTTCTATCGAGTACTTTTTAAACTTACATCTTTTCGATATAAGTAATTAATAAATTTAGGATTATTACGATAGTTTGTATCCATCAATGGTATCAGTTTTGTGTTATCGACAGAACGGACATTATCAATATTGACTCAGTAATTTGTGGACATTATTCTCAGTTTTTTTTCACTCCCAGAAGAGCAGTACAAATAAATACATTGATTGATAAAATAATTAACAGAAAAACAAATCTCACAAAAATATTTTCATTTAAAACGTTGTTACTAAGACGAACTCTCGGCAATCGCAAAAAGTTATCAGACCTCATGTAGAGCCAAGCTTCTAACTCTACAAGTCCTAACTTCACAAAATCTACACCTTACAACCAACACCTTACTTCCCAACAGAGTACTCTTTAAGACGATTTAAACGAGCCCAAACTCGATGGGGTTGCATGGTTTCAATACTGAGTTCCTGTGGCCTTCTTTCGGCTTCATCGTCAGACCCTGGACTTCGTCTCCCGTCAGAGTACTTGTCAAGACAATTCTAACGAGTCCAAAGTGGGTAGGGTTGTATGGTTTCATTACAGAGTTTTTGTGGCTTTCTTCCAGCTCAATCATCAGATCAGCTCAATGATACCATATTATTGCATTGTTTTCCAGTTCTGACCTATGTTCAAAGTTTTCTTTCAAGTCTCTAGCTCATTGGGAAGCTAGTATAAAATAGCGTAGACAGACAACCAAGAAAGCAATCTAATAAAAACGTGTTCAAAATAGACCCTTAAGTTACAGAAAATCATCAGTCTCCGAGTGTGAGCGCTATACAGTAATAGGATATTAGCTTTGAGCGTAAGAGATAAAAGCGTTGATTTTTTTCCTTAGACAGAAATGGTGCCTAACAAGTAATGGATTGTAGAGCCATGAAAAAGAACTGCATGTAAATTAAATTACATTTAAAACCTGTACGTTTAACTTTCCATATATGAAAGTATAGTTAATTGGCACTTGGCTTTTCCCTTACACTTTTTTCCACCCTGATTTCCACCTTATTCTAACGACATAAGGTTCACTTTTAAAACAAGTTTGGACACGGTTAAGGGTTAAGCTTCATATTCCTGAAGGATGTCACCCCTACTCGTTAATACGTCCCGTGGCGCACCATAAAGCGCGGTAAAGCAGTAACTCATTACTGCCATCATGATTAAAATTTATGACGTCATCTGAAGAAGCGTACATTAACCTCTAAGGGAAATAGTTTATGAAAAGATGAGAAACATGCATTTATATTGAAGATCATTGTTTATATCTTTAGGTTTAAAAGGTCGGTTTGTAAGGATTTTACAACTGAAAAGTTTAAATTGTCCACATATTATATTCTGATATGTATGAAGTGTCAGATTTGATACATTATAAAATTGCAGGCATTGATACTTGAGTCAAATCCTTTCGACTTTAATTTATGGCAAAACATCGAAACATTCATTTATCACTGAATGCAAATATTACGGCCTTGTCGTTTGCCTAATTAAGAGATGCCATTGCGTTGTTATCATAGAAAACAAAGAAGTTCCTAGAACTCACAATTTTATTATACCTAGATGTTTTATTTGAAGTTCGAGGATCTTAAAAAACGCTGAAGTACAACTCCTGGCTGGGCCTAATATCATTGGAGAAACGAAAGCACATAGACTCCGATGGCTTGGTCACGTCGAAAGAATGGGATTGGAGAGGAGCGTCAAAAGAGCCTATCTCGGTCAAGCAACGTCCCGATGGAGAGAAGTGGTGGAGGCTGATCTACGTGAGCTCGATGCTGGAGACTGGCACGAAACAGCAAAAGATCGAGATAGATGGAGCTCTAGTATCGGAGGCCAAGACACTTTTTGGGTCGCTGAGCCACCGGAGTAAGTAAGTAAGATGTTTTATTTCAAATTCAGTAGACCAGAACCATTAACCAGCCCGGAAGAACTTCGAGCATAGCATTTCCAAAACAGTTTCCTATAAAAAATTGCACATAAAAATAATGTGTTGAAATATTACTGTATTTTTGTAGCCACTGTGCCGTTGATAAATTCACTAAGCTTTGTTAGCATCACAGAGCGAAGTGGAAGACATAACACTTTTATTTGTCATGGACCCCGACGCTGGGTTTACTCAGGCTTGTGTTGTTCATCGTCATTTTAATTATCACCTCTTGGAAATAAAGTAAATTAGAAAGCTTAGTTCTCTACAGATATTTCCCAATATTTTTTTGCTCATTAAAGAGACATGCCGCTCTTATAATACAGGTAGAAGTACAATAATATAATAAATAGATCATTAGCCAAAACTGTTTCCAATGATGTATACTTTTACGTAAGAGAAGTTTGACCAAAAGGCAAATTGGTTGATGTGGTAGGGTATTTAAATTGGACAAGTTAGGTCTACCTATGGGAAAGAATGAGAAGCATGTCATGTTGAATATTTCGAGTATGAATATGGATATATATGTCGCAGCCAACTGGTGTAATCAGCCGCTCAATTAACAGCCTAGCCATTTAATCAGAGCTATTTAATTAACGGCCTAAATGATATTTAGCCAACTAGCAGAATTTAGATGCTCAGTAACTTCACGAGTAACTCAAGCGGGAAAACATTAATTTCTCCCAAAACTTTACGATTTCAGTTTCAAGCATGCTCTGGTACTGATTGCAAGCATTAAGGGTTGTCACGCGTGTACATAATTGGCACCAGAGAGCACACGCGTGCTCGTCGCCGAGTCGCAAACACGCACGTTTCAGTTGTCACATCTCGTATACTTCACGTGTTACTATTCAAGAATCCTTACGAATTGCGTGTCACAACAATATTATTGTTTTCAACTGACGACAACGTAAGGGGGAAAGGTTTTAGATTTGTCATGTTTATTTTTCTGTACGGTTATTAACTGTATCTTTTCTCATGTAAAGCAAAATGCCTTTTTACAAAGTGGTCCATTAAAAAACGTAACATGGAGACCATCTGCCAAATTAGAACATCTATTCAAAATCTCTTAATCAATGCAATCTGAATTTGCAAAAATAATTCAGTTTAAGTATCAATACGAATATATTAAGTTTAAGTATAAACACACTCCCATCACATTTCCTCAAAAAAACGGATACGAGGTGACATCACAACCACCAGCACAAGCTTTTTTTTAAAAACCTACTTATACATACTTAATTCAAGTTTCCAATTGTGTAGTTCAGTTTATAACTGGTAGTTCTTTATGACTTCAGTATCAACAAAGCTGGAGGGAAGTTAATTAATTATTTTCTAATTAAAAATCCCTTCGCCCTTTTCTTTTTCGATACAAAGGTAACTTTTGTATTTAACCCTCAAGGCGTTTCGGGAGAGTTTTCTGATTGAATTTGTAATGTTTCAAAAAGAAGAGATGAATCGGAAATATTAGGTTACTAATGAAATCTTATCAGCACGCGTAAAATCGGTATTAAAAAAAATAGAATATTACGTTAAAATCAGCACAATAAGCTTATGACTCGGACAGCCATACTGTGTAAAATTATTTAATATTTAAACTTCTGAACTTTCATAACCTAATAAATGGCGCTTCAAAACTCATGGTCCATTTAACTTCTACGTCCATTAGACAGCAAATAGTTTTCATTATTGAATGATACTCAAAGCTTACAGGAGCTTAATTAGGAGCTCGGTGGCGCAGTGGTTTAGCGCCTGACCCAGCGATTGCGGAAAAAAAAAATATTATCTCGAGCTCCTCCGTGCTTCGGAAGGCACGTTCAGCCGTTGGTCCCGGCTGCATTTGTAGTCGTTAACACCCACCAATCCGCATTGGGCCCGCGTGGTGGGTTATGGCCCAACCTCCTTACCACCCATAAGGTAGGCCTGTGCACCAGCAGTGGGGACATCAAAAATGGCTGATGGACAAAGCCTATATTCAAGTCGCGTTGACCGCGTCGTTACGGGCGGGTTTCGAACAAGCCATTAACGTGCTAATACGCAGCGTACGTATGTACGTACGTTATATGACGTAATTACGCTGCGTTTTACTGCGGCCGCATTTACGAGCGACGTCGTTTCGCGGCAATGGCGTCGCTGGTGCCGGTGGTATTTGTGAAACTGACGCGTTTTCTTACATTTTCCAGTTATGAACTCGGATTTGTCTGTGGTTTGAGGTGAAAGTCAAAGTTTATTTGGAAACCAAGCCCAATGTTACGGTTATATGGGGATATACTTACTTATACCAAAATAATATTTGGAAATGAAGTGATCTAAATTTTAGCAAAGTGAGCACTGCAAATTACATTTACCTTATAACGCGCCAGAGGTAGATTTGTTATACTAGAAAAACTGCCATGATTTCCCAATAATTAGTCATCATACCTTCTGAATTTACTTTGCAGTAAATGCTTGGAATGGAACACCCAAAATATTAACACAATTTTGCCTCATTTAATCAACTCCGGCGCCAATTTTGTGCTACGCAAAAACTAAAGCTAAAAAGCCTTTTGCTTTCTCAGAAAAACGAATGTGTGACTCCTTTATCGGACCCTTCTCGTTAACCGTCTTCGCACGTTCTCTATTGCTGGTAAAATAGCTTGCAGAGTTTAAGGGTACGCGCTAAACCGGCGATGGATGGGCGTTAACGTCAACTGTCGTCTAGTGCGGGGTAATGAGCGCTCTGCAGGCGGACATATGTCACGTTTCCCACTGGTCGTTAAGTGGGCACTAAGTTTTTGTGATCATGACCGAGAGTGTGCTGGGCATACGCGAGTGACGAAGGGTTAAAAACCATTCAGGACATTTTGCACAATATAACAAGGATACTTTTTTGCAAGGGATGAACAATTTATCTAGCTGCAAAAGTTTGTTTTAAATATTATAATTATTTACTAGCGGCCGCCCGCGGTTTCAGCCGCGTGCTTCCCGTACCCGTGGGAATATCAGGATAAAAAGTACTCTATGTTTTAATTTATGGCTATCTACTTTCTGTGTGCCAAATTTCAACCAAATTCGTTCAGTGGTTTTTGCGTGATTGAGGAACAAACATCCAAACCCACAAACTTTGACATTTATAATATTAGTAGGAAGTAGGATGAAATAAGTACTAAAATCTGCTAAAATTTGGCGAGGATGATCGTTCGAACGGTCACGCGTATGCTGAAAGATTCAGACTTTTCAATATAAAATTGCATTTAAGTTAGAGTATGGTGGGCCAACAAAAAGGATTTTTGAAAAGGAAAAAAAATATTTTTGATATTTCCAAATATTTGACTACTTTCTGATTAATTTTCTGTGTCACATTATTACGAGCTTCAATTACACATGAGTAATGAAATAATAACTGGTTACGAGTCAGTGGAAACCGTAACGAGCTTTGTTTTTTAATGTAAATGGAAAATTGTATGTACTTTTTAATTATCCACCGAGTAATTACATTTACTTTTAAATTCCGTTATGAATTTAAAATACAAAGGTAGGTGTTTATTATCTTGTCGTTAAATTCATATTAATATTTTAATGTTTCATGTTTATGTGCTTTAATTTGACGCCTATAAACTTTGAACCAATTCCATTTATTCGATTGTAGCAGAATTCGTATTTCACCACAGGAAGTAAAAATTAACAAACTTTAAAAGTTGATCACGAATTCTTCAACACTTTAATAGGCTTTGTCCACTTATATGTCTTTTAATTTACATCGCAATGTATGTTGAAATTAACTATTTCCCTAATTTTTGATAAAACTGAACTGTTAAAAATTTTAACTGTTTATTTTGCAAAAGGCTGTGAAAATAATCACACTGTGAAATGCTGAATTCAGTAAAAGTAATTCAGACGGAAAAAGATGTACTAAAAAACCCGACAATTTCAATATTCCTAAAACATTATGAAACTAGAGTTCGTCAAAACTTTTGTATAAATTCAAAGCAATTAAAAACTTCAGCACGGTATATTACAAGCAAATTGTTCTAAATGAAATTTCACGTATCAATAATTCACCAAGTTTGGACTTGTTTATCAAACAAGAAGTTTCTAAAGTGAGGGCATGGAAATAAAATAAAAACATAAAATAATACACGGTCTTCCTATTTCTACTTTTTATTAAGTAGAACTGTAGCCCTTTACACCCGAGAGAGTTAATTCTTTAAAATTACTGTTAAAGTGTTTTTAAGCGGCTTCCTTAGTATGACATGAGAAAAATAATGAAAAAAATCCTGCTGGTGCTGGTTTCCGGCAATCAGACCCTCACGTTTGTGAGTTTCAAGAATTTATTTTACTAACTATTAACATAATTTACAAAAAACACACGTTAACTTCTTAAACAACTAATAAATATGCGATATAAAGCGAAAGTATTAAAAAGTCTCTTTAAATAATGAAAATATGAGGTATTTACGTGAGCGAGTTTTGCCATCAAAAAACACAGCCAAGAAAGTGACAGTGAAAGTGAAATAAGCTTTATTCAAATAAACTTAATTGTTAAGTACTTTTGAATCGTCTATATTTTCCTACCACCCGTTCCAGACTTTTTTAGCTGACAAGAAGAACGGGCGCAAGAAACTTATCAGCTGTAACAGCCATAAGTAACGATATTTACAAACTTGAATATATCGTTACCATGGTAACATAATTATATAAGAAACAAACATACCTGCCGCGGCCTTCCAATAACTGACGGGTTGTAACTTGAATCTATACCAATAAAGTGTTTTGGCGTGTTCTCAGATAGCCTCACTGTTAATCGACGTCGGTTGCGGTCCGAAAAATATATTTGGGTACGGTGTAGATTTTTTCAAAATTAAAACTCACGATCTTTTAATCTCGGGTGTAAAGGGGTAGGCAATAATTTTGTTTTTTAATTATTTTTTTTACTTATTTTCAGGCTTTAAAAATAATGTTTCGGACCTACCTATAAAATATCTAACATTATGGTTTTTTCTCCGAATATCCACCTTTTCCATGCATTTTGTGATGCATGGAAAATGACCACCATAATCGCACGCGCAGTCGTTATGGGGTCATTAATCATGGGGGAAGTGGATTCGGTAAAAATCACGAAATACTTCTTCATCTTCATACAAAAAGCTGTAATTGGGCATGAATGTGTGTATATTAGGGATTTAAGTATGAAATTTCCGTTTTGTATGGAGAATTTTAAAGAATTTGCATTTTCCATACAAACTAACATTCCATCTTAATTTATTTAACAACCATGAACGCCAATGTTTAAATTGTCTGAAATAAATGATATTATATTTTTTTTATGCACAAATGTTTAAACACACATGACGTGTTAAGTGAAAAAATAAGAATCAGCTATACAACGATATGAGTGTCCATTTCTGCTAACGAAAAAAAGAGTCACTTTTAAGATCCTTTTATTTACTTTCAAGAAAGAAAATCTGAAATATTTTTATTGCTGATAATGGGCCGTCATGATCATAAATTCGAAATAATGACAAGTAACTGTAGCATCTTTAACATCGCAGAAGATATGAGAGCCTCAGCAGCGTGTGAGAAAAAAAACAGCAATCACATAGTTTAACCCCTATTCAAATCACGCCAAAAAGTGGTAGAATAAAATCTTGAAAAATGTTTACTTCGTATTCCTTGTGATAAGGTCTGAACGACGACGTTGCATTTTGATCTTAAAGGCAGTAAGTACTTACGTGATGGCAGGTGGGGGGTCAGCGTGCACCAAGCACGGCAGTATCACGTCGCCTCCTCGGCGCACGCTCGCCTCCCACTGGCTATGGGAGATCGCTCGGGGTGCTGAAGCCACATTCATTGCTGGTAACAAAACATGTTATTCAATCTCTTTTGACACTTATCAATAAATAAGGTACTATGTATAAGTGCAATGGAGAGTCGATCACGCAGGGAAACGCCGAGCATGGCTCTAGAGCCCTAATCCCTGTGTGATGACGTGAAGGAAATTCAAAATTCTAACTCTATCTCGGAAGGAACTAAGAGTCTGAGCCTTGCTGATACCCTCTGGTAGAGAGTTCCATAAGCGGACAGCATGGACAGTAAAAGAATAAGTTAATAAATTGGTGAAGTGTTGTGGAAGTTCAAGGGTAAGATAAGAAGAAGATCGTAGTTTACACTGCGAAGAAGAAGAAAGAAAGGAGAAACATGCTTTAAGGTGGTGAGGTAGGAAGGAAAAGTACGGAGTAAAGGAAATGTAAAAAGGTAAAGTAAATTAGCCAGGTGGAAGAGGGATCTTGCTTCACTGCTAAGTACTGACCCGTGACGTCAATGGCGGTGGGGGTGCTCCTCCTCCGCTCGCCCGTGAGCGGATCCAGCACCGAGCACGAGTACTGCGCGCGTGAGTCCTCCGCCGTCACCGAGCGGACCATCAGCCGCCAGCCTTCGTCCACCAGGACGGTGTTGCCGGCTGGGAAACAAAACCTTATTAGAATCCTTTTTACAGAACTGATAAGAATCAAACCATCGGTATTTAAAAGTTACCATAACTATTACATAAAGGTGCGTGTTCACTGCATCGGAATCGGAGCGGACGGAGCGGACGAATTTGTTGTTTTGTATGGATTTCTAGGGCACTGCGTGCACTGCATCAGCATTTCCGCGCCATAGAAATCCTTACAAAGTGACAAATGCCGACGCTCGCTCCGTCCGCGCCGTAGCGCCGTACGCTCCGATTCCGATACAGTGGACGCGCAAAGTTATGCTTGTGCTTGATGCCAAAAATGAACAGCTGCAATTAAAATTGTTGATGAAATCACAATTTGAATTAGGGTCTTTAAACTTGCCAATCACAATATCTACCATAATTTCTCTGATCTATCTTTGTCTTACCCAGTCGGTCGGCGGCCGGAAGCACAGCATCATCCCTGTACCATGCGGCGACAGAGGCGTGCTCGCGCAGGCTGGCTGGCGCGACGCACGTCAGCAGCGCCGGCCCTCCCGCCTCGGCTGGCGTTGACGTCACACGCACTTGCCAGTCTTGCCATACAACTGAGGGCAAAAGAATTTGATAATAAGACCAAAGTAGGTAGTAGATAACTTTTATAATATCCTGACATTGAGATACTGTTATTTTTTACTAATGGGGCTCACTTTTAGCAGCATTCTGAAACTAGGGTTCAGGACGATATTCTGTGGTCGAGAAGGGAGTGAATAGTTGATTTATAATTTGACGATGTGACTCGTGCAAGTTGCCAACTGTAACTTGATTATTAAACAGGATGGATGGTGGCTCCAGTGAGCTGTAAAACAATATCATAATCAATTATTCCAAATACTTCAATAGTTGTAGTCTCCCACAATTCTCAAGTCCTTTACTAGTGCTAATATTTTATGTAAATGTGGCCAAATACTTCGAGTCTAGACATATCTAACTAGATAAATAGTATTCGAACATCGGTAACTTCCGGCGGCAACGGTCAGAGCAATTTATGCACTCGTCATTCCCAGGGGTCGGTTGCTTGGGCAATCGGAACTTTAGGTAGGTGCAGCGGAGCGCGAAGGGTTTTGATTTGATTGACGGTTTAGTTTGCTCTGCACCCAGCTACGAATAGACGGAGCGACGGAACTAGCACTGCCCATAATTCCTAAACATTTATGCGCTGACCAAGTTTCTTTCCTGGCAGATACTCGTAAAAAGGTGGATTGTTCAGCCTATGTGCTTTGATAAAATGTTTAAATGAGCTACTGCAGTGTAGAGAAGAGACCTAAAACCTCCTTAAGAGGAACACCTAACCTAATCTAACTTAATTTTCGTCACTTTTTATAAAGAAATTATAACAAGAAAAAAATTGGTTTGATATGCACCCGCTCGAAAACAAAGGCTCATTTCTCAAATTTATGTAGGAGTATTACATTGTATTGTGTAACAAGTAGCAAAAGCATGAGTATGGTTCTATCCTAGTTAATTTACAAGGTAAATTGATGTCTCTCTCCACTGTGGTCGAATTTGCATCCCAAAATGGAGATGGTAAGGGTAGGAAGCAAACCGTTTTGTTCTGTGTTCGTATATTTATTGTGTGCACCGGGCTTGGCAAATGTCGTTGTTGCACGTGATATATGGCGCTTCGGTTACATGTAAATATGAAACGATCTCCAGTACGAGGTCAAAAATGCTGTTCAACATTGTCAGTTAGTTTACGATAACTTATGAAGATATGGTAAGAATTTATAATAGGAGTTAAGTATACTCGACTTGATATTACATTTTGCGTTCGAAGAAAAAATTCTATAATTAGTTGAATTGTTCAAAGATCTTCTTCTCTCAAAAACTTGTTTTGATTATACTTTTGACTAATCAAACTTTATTAAAGTCGTAAATGTAGAAGCCCTCAGATATAAAGTTGAAGAATATCCATTCAACCGTGTGTTGCAATATTCTTGAAAATACTGAATCGCCTCAGGCAAAGCCACATCTGCCTTTAGCCTTTACGACATTGCCTCAAAATGGTACGAAACGATATCGGTGCCCGAGGCACCTCGTCTTGGGAAGAGCGCGATACGATCCAGAATGTCAACCAATTTGTGCTAACTTGACGATTTTTTAGCTTTAGACATTACATCCGAGTAAAGGCCTACTCAAACCCTAAATCAAGAATACTTCACTATAAGATGAACCATGTTCTTCATTGCCAACACTAAATAAAACATGAATATATATAATATATGCGTTTATTTTCCCATCACAAACTTACAAATACATGACTTAGGTACATGAAACTTATACAATTTAAGTTTGTGTGAGACTGATGCCTACGCTAGGTGTAATACCTGTGTTGCGGGTCATCAGGCTCCTACTTCCTCGAACCAATATATTACATACAAGATATGGTGATGAGTGAATGATATTTTAACGAAAAATAATACCAGATTACAAACATTAAGGAAAGAAAAGTTGAAAAATAAACGATGGTGTGTGTGAGTGTATGTGTATGTGTGTGTGTGTGTGTGTGTGTGTGAGTGTGTGTGTGTGTGTGTGCGTGCTGCAGTTATGCCATAGTTAATGCCATGAATGGGCATAATGTTAATGTAAACGCTGCTACCAACACTACAGAATATATATACTTTAACCCAATAAATACAGCAAAAGCAGAGCACAAATTAAACAACCTCCAGCAGTGATTCGAGCAGAAAACCAGCGTTTGCCTTTTGCACTGCAAATAGCATTCTATTGCATGACGCTTTGCAGAATACTCTCAATAAGGAAATTACTATTTATTTCTGGTTGGAAATTGGCGTTCAAATTCTGTCCCTGTAGTAACTATTCCAAGTTTGACTAACCATGCGTTCGAAATAGATTTGAAGCGGTTTCGTTTATATTACAATTATTGTTGTTACGGTCACGGACTACAGTCCGTGTTGTATTTGTATAATAAAAAACCCGAAAACAAAAACAGCTACAAAATTAAATACCTCTAAAAAGCAAGAAATAATATTCGAATCATTCGTTACACATATCAATATTAAAACACGCCTATTGAAGTCGGGTGGGGCTGGAGGACAACTTAATTTTTTTTCTAAAAGCACCACCCGACTTCATTAGATGTGTTTTATTAATATTGATATAATAATATGTGTAACGAATGATTCGAATATTATTTCTTGGTTTTTAAAGGTATTTAATTTTCTAGCTGTTTTTTTGAAGGTTTTCCTTTTTTTTTAAAAAAAGCTTTTTTATTTTTAACTTTTTAGTGGTAGGTATGTAAGCGCAGCGTGTAAATATTTTTTAACGTTAAGTATATAATATTTTCAATGGTAAAATGCCCAGAACTCAATTTCCAAATTTACGCTGTTTGGTTTTGAGGAGTTCCGTTGTGTCTTCGTAGTCCAAGTCTAGTCCAGAACGTTGCATCGCTGACCATGGTTTGGTTTGTTTTGGACTAACATAAACCTACCAAAATCTAAATCACTTTACATAATACTATTTGACTTTGAGGAGTTCCCTTGTGTATCTTCGAAATTCAAAGTCCAATACCGATGAAATTAAAATATGACCATTCTTGAAGTATACCCTTTCAAACAAAAAAAGAATCATCTAAATCGGTTCATAAACAAAGATGTTATGTCCGAAATTCCGTAAAAACTCGTGCGATGGCAAGCTAAATAATTTATATTTTTCAGGATTATGAAAAAACTACTAGCCAGATTTCTGTATTTTTTTATGAGACCACACACGAACTATGTTCTTTGAGATGAAAAAAGAATTGTATAAATCGGTTTACAACTGACGAAGTTATTTTAAAACATACTTACATAAAAAAATATGAAAAAAAATACCGTTGACTTGAGAACCTCCTCCTTTTTTTGAAGTCGGTTAAAAATAGGTAACATTAAGTACTACATGGATGTGAGCAAGAATATGATGTTTTTTAAAAGTAGGTGTCTTGAAAACAGGTAAATAAGTAAGTAGTTGTTTTGATTTCAGTGTAACTTGTCATGAATTCCATCCCTTATTGCAAAATACCAACAATAAGTACCAAAATGTCACCAGGGGCCAAATCGTCTCGTTATTGGCCCCAAGTAGCCCCTCTCCAACCCCCCAGGGCTATTCATAAACGTTCATTATCGAAGTTAAATTTAACGGTACTCAGCGGGATTCTACTCCATTTTGGAACGTGCGCCCTTAATTACACGGATCCTTTTGCTTTGCCAACAAGAATATTAAATGCCTTTTATTTGTGGACACAACTGTGTGATGATTAAATGATTATTTTGATAATGCAATTGCCTGTGACTTTGCGTGGAGTATTAACAACCAAGACTTTTCTTAGTAGGTAATTATAATAAATGATACTTAATATTTATATTATCTCTCCTAGGAATCGAACCCGGGAACCACTAGACTACAGAGGCGGTTAGAATATGACACAATGTGTATGTGTATATTAGGTTAGAATATTATTATGGCTCAAAATATCGGTAGGTACTAACAGTAGAAAGAAAGAAAGAAAGAAAGAAAGAAAGAAAGAAAGAAAGAAAGACAGAAATAAAGAAAGAAAGAAAGAAAGAAAAAAAATACATTTATATTGGACATACACAACATGACAGTACAAGAAGATAAAAAAATAATAATAACAAATTACAATTACAGTTTGACTAACATTTTGCAACGTTGTGATGCCAAAACTGTGCTCAGCTCAGTATAAGCAACAAGCTAGGCTTGCTGCATTGGTATTCTGCAAGTAGCCTTTGGTACCCAGAGGCTATACTGTAGTAACTGCATTTCGAGCAGAAGAAACGTCTGAAGGTAAGGACCTACAGGAAGTATCCTGAAATAAGAATGTCTCTCGTATGAAATTAATTTCCACTAAAGTTTTGAATAAATGAAGTACCTTAGCCCGCGTTGTCTTCAGAACCTCAAGCCGTGCCCTCTTCTTCATTAAATTCAATCAAAATTCCTACTCCACCTGAAAACGCTTTTGAATATTTGAGACGGTTGAAGGAGGCTTTTGATGGGATAAGTCCAGTATTGTGGCCTTAATGGGTTCTAATGGACAGAAATGTCGACAACTTGGTTTAGGATGGGGCATTAATAATTTACGTTAAGTAAATGTGGGCGAGTGTACACTTCGAGATGTATGCCAGAGAGTGAATTATTTAAGAGTATCTACGTAAAAATAGATTACCTACATAAAATACTGTTAGTTATGTAAGTATAATATATTTTCTGGGCTGATTTTTCAATGCCTAGCGCTAGATAGAGCTTTTGATAGTGTATTATATTGCCAAATTGAAAATGCTTGTCATTCATTTGTCTGTCACATTTTTGAATGACTTTTATTACACACATCAACTTTGTCTAGGAATACGTGTTATTTTCTTACAAACGAGGTAACTTTGAAGCCTTGGTTTTCTGCCAGGGATGTACTGTGCTGTGATCTGCTGTGATAATGGCTATCCAGGGAGTGAATGGAGGAGATTCAGATCGCTATACACACCTAATTGATCTGACTAGCATTCTAAAAGATTAATGGACATGTTTAAAAAAACCGCGAAAATAGCATGAAAATGTATAGAAATCCTGAAACTGAGAACTCTGACCCATCAATCTTTTAGAATGCTGATCAGATCAGTTGGGTGTGTACTGCGATCTGAATCTCCTCCATTCACTCCCTGGATGGCCATCATCAGATCACAGCACGGTACATCCCTGGCAGTAAACCAAGGCTTCAAAGTTACCTCGTTTGTATGAAAATAACACCTATATCCCTAGAAAAAGTTGATGAGTATATATTTGGTTAATATTTAAACTGACTGATATCTGTTATCTGAGGATTGAAAAATCAGCTCGTATAATTAACAACACATGGAGATAATATCACTGAGCATCTCTAAGGTGACCATCAAACGAGAATCGGATTAAGTCTAACAAACAATTTATTCAGCAAAAAGAATAACTTATAATGCGACCTGCATTTTATAAAGCGGATGTATTACTGACGTGTGCTATCCGAAACTGGTCCTTATTCGCTTAATTATAAGGGAGGTTTGTCCATTTAGAGATTACTTTGAGCTTAAAAGGAATATTAAAGCGTAGCTTTTAGGTGGTCAGGCCGTGATTACGCGGCGTTTTTGCGAAATCAGACCATATCACTTGCATTAATATTTTCATTTGCGTAAAAGCATTGGGGCGTGTATTTAAATGATGATGCAGGTTTTATGATGAACAAGTCATATTGCAGCACATTTGCGATGTATAAATACTTATTTAAAAATAAATTTTCGCTAGTTCAAACTGTATCAAATATACAGAAGCAAAGGTAGAAAACTTTTGCACATTTTTCGCGATTAAAGTTAAAGATTAGCAACCGCACAATATAGGTCGAGTCAATGATCGCAATTCTTTTGTACGACGATTGCAACCCTGAGTTCAATTTGTAACGGGAGAGGCGAGGTCAATAAGGTTTATTAAAAAGTGGGCTTTTAATTTTAAATAGCTTTCCAAACAGCAAAAACAAAATAAAAAAAAGCAGAGGGACCAGCAAGCTGGTTGGCCGTTGTTTTGGCGAATCTTACCATTGCTCTCGAATTGCACTCTCTGAATCCAAATAGAAGAACGAAGTTGTCACGGTGATAAACCGGCGGACAAATGGCGGCGTCCCGCGATACCGCCTGATTTATAAACACCCAGACTGGAATCTTGTGGACTCAGTTTATGGGGTTATTGCTTTGTCGTTGCGCCTTGTTCTAGTTTGTTCTTGATAATGTCATCTTTATGCAGTAAACAAAAGACTAGATCAAGTTTAATTTCCACTTAAATATTTTAAGTAGGTTGCCCTAATTATTGCCACTTTGTAGGCATTTATTTAATTCTCTTTCGATTTCTAATAAGAATATACAAACACTATTTTGTATTCTGTGATACAAGTAAGTATTTTTATTTGATGAATAAGAATTTATCTCAAGTCATTATTTAATTCTTGTATTATGTTTCAAGTATCCATTAGTTTATTTGTTTATATCATTAAAAAAATTGGTAATCATGCCTGATTCCTGGGACAAAAACTCGAGTCCTCCAAGCAGGTATACCATAGCAAAATGAATTGAGTCAAGCTCATTATAGTAAAGCCTGCAATTTCAAATTCAACGGACATTTACTTCCGTACAATAAGGGGAATGATAATGTCACTAGAGGGTAGTTGTAAATTGCATCTAATTTAAGTATTGGCTCGGCGGGGCGGCGAGCTTAATGCAGTCGTCCCCTAGAGTTATCGGCGGGACGGGACAGCCACGCCTCCTGGCCGCTCTACGGTTGATTTAATGCCGTCTCTGGTTGCCTAAAAGGTTGCAGAGTTAGGGAAACTTCGAAAGAAATGTTTTTGTTTAATCAAAGGTTGTTGGGCAAGTAAGCTGAAAAGAATTCGGGTGAAAATCGGTGAGTTTTCGTAAATAGTCCAAGTACAGGATCTACAATGAACAGAATTAATGTAGTAGATTGCTGTTTCATACAAAACTGCAATTGGTGGTACACGCGGATACACTATTTTATTATATTAAAAAGCGTCAAAACTTTAATAATAATATCTCTGACATAATGCTAGTAAAACTTCATAATTAGTCGCCATCCACGAATAGATAGCGAAATACCGACTGAATTAAAATAAATGGCCTCATTACTTGATTCCAGCGCTCCAATACACTATTGCCAACAAACTGCAGGTAATTGAGTGGTCTGACTTCATCGAGCAAACGGCCGCCCCTGCTGCGGTCACACCGATAGGTCCAATCGCGGCTGATAGGCCAATGTTGCATGCATCTATTATAGCATCTATTGCTCTCTAGTTGATGACTGATGTGTAGGTATTTAAAAGTTAGGTAATGCCTCAAACTCGATAAAGTTATCTCGTAAGTATCACTAGCTAACCGTTAACATT
Organism: Agriphila straminella; assembly: GCA_950108535.1. Classification (NCBI taxonomy): domain Eukaryota; kingdom Metazoa; phylum Arthropoda; class Insecta; order Lepidoptera; family Crambidae; genus Agriphila; species Agriphila straminella. The sequence goes on along the minus strand of OX467306.1, from coordinate 860,333 downwards.
GGTGCCTATAATTTACCATTTTCCAGGTTGTTATTGGAATTATTTTTTTTAATAATGTACCACTTTATTATTGTTTAGATGTTGTTTCGTTACAGAATATATAATAGTACTAATTTTGTTCAACAAAATTATCAATCAATTTTATGTATCACTCAGCATGGAATTCGTTTTTATAGTATAGCTGGCAACAACGTAAAAGTATTTTTGTTTTGTTTTTAAATAAACAATTAACAGAACATACTAGCATAATAAAAACATCTTTTCTGCCATGTTCTTAGTGTGTGTGCCGGTTATCCGATGCTTTAGAAATAGCCACATAAGAAATACTTATACTTAATGTTAAATCTGTTTCTCATTTTATGTAAACTTCATGTTTTTATGAGAAATAAATTCTTTGAACCTATCTATTGCGTGAGTTGATGTGTATTATTGCAGTCATTAACACCCACCAATCCGCATTGGGCCCGCGTGGTGGGTTATGGCCCATCCTCCTTACCACCCATAAGGAAGGCCTGTGCCCCAGCAGTGGGGACATCAAAAATGGCTGATGGACATTGAAATGTTTGGGTATTTGCCTCACGATATCAGCGAGATGGAAATGTTGCGGTATGTAACGATGTATGAATGCCTGTGTCGAATGATGAACCATATTCAAGATTGTAAGAAAATATTACCGAACAACCTGTAGAGCTAAGTAAATACACATAAGTACTCAAAATAGTTCAAAGTTTAACCCTGACCCAGATACACTATCTACTAGTTTATCTTTTTATTGACAACCGCTTGTAAAATCTAATAGCCACCTCATTGAAATTAGGTTTCCGATTAAATTTACAAGCGATTGCTGGTAAAAAGTCCTTTTTGACTAAAACCGCCTAGCAGGTCGCCCAGAAAATCTCCCCTGTAAATGCCCCCACGGCTTTTCGGGTCTCATTTATCAATATCGCGGTTAGATTTTGAGTTTTCACCCTGTATCTAGAATAAAAATAAACAAAACATTTTAATACACAGCCAGCATCAATTTATTCATTTCAGACTTTTTGTTGATGAAGTTTTTCGTAACTACACCATGGGCCTGCCTGCTACTTACGAAGTTATCGTAGCAGAAACAGCTGCTTACTATGCGATTCAAAATTTTAAAAAGTTAACAAATAAAAAGAAAAACGCGGCTGCATGCGCCAGTTATTCTTCTATAGAGTATGTTTTTATATGTGAAATGGGTCATTATTTTAAAGGTGGATATAAAATGTTGCGATTCTCAATGAAAATCATATTGTATTTAGGTTGAAACCAAGCTGCGCCGAACGAGAAAATAATATTTGATACAGTGGGTATTATTTAACCTTTAAATTTAAATTTTGACATTTTATTTTTGTAAAATTTGAGCCACTGTTTATCGCGAGGACAGCTCACGGAGCCACTAGTTTTATTAGCTTAAATCCGTTATAATATAACTATTATTATAGTAGGTACTTGGTATTTAGATACCTATTCGATTAACAGTCGCCACGTCATCGCCAGTCTAAAATCATAGTCGCCAGTACATTTTTCAGTCACCCGATTAATAATATCCCTCAAACATTAATTATAGCTGAGATGCAAGCTATAATATACCGCCTTGAGCGAATTCACCTGTAGCCCAAATGTTCAGCCTAAGACGAGAGCGGGTAAATCAATTTGTCTCCCGCCCTCGTCGCTACGTGCGCCACAACTGGCCGATCGCTAACCAATTTATGAGGCTTAACATAACTGATATGTTTATTTCGGTGGGTTTCTTCTTATGAGAGCGTTTGTTTTTCTATTAAGGCTTTCCGGGAATATTTTATATTGGTTCAGTTCATTTATTTTGATGATAATATATTTTTATTTGATGAATAACATAAAACATTTAGTAAAATGCCTTTTCTTTCTGCCTTTTGAAGTATGTACAGGAGAGTAAACGATTTCATAAAGACTCAAAATAAAGTTAGGTCTATTTATTAGGTAGATACAGCGAAATACCCATACTTATAACTGTCTTCAGCCATTGTGTCCATCAGCCATTTTTGATGTCCTCACTACCTGGGGCACAGGCCTTCCTTATGGGTGGTAAGGAGGATGGGCCATAACCCACCACGCGGGCCAAATGCGGATTGGTGGGTGTTAACGACTGCAAATGCAGCCGGGACCAACGGCTTAACGTGCCTTCCGAAGCACGGAGGAGCTCGAGATAATAATTTTTTTGGTCACCAATCCCATGACTGACCCTTGCGAACGTTGCTTAACTTCCGCAATCGCTGGGCCAGGCGCTAAACCACTGCGCCACCGAGCTCCTATATAACTGTCCAGCTAGACTGAAGTATAGGACTTTCGTACTTACATCTTTTCTAACTATTTGGATGTTTTGAGAATCAAGGGCGAGCCGTTTATGTCAATGATTAAGTCAACATTAAAACAGTTCAAAGTTAGCAAAGAGGCATACATTTACCACAAAGCAAAACAGTAGAAATTATAAATTACATAGACTGGCGAAAGGTTGTTGTTGATAAGCCATTTTACATACGTGACTTACTATTTAACTGAAACATAATAACAGAACAAACGATTTTCTATGTAGTTAACGAAAAAAGTAGAATAAAAGAACCGCAACTACTAATTTAGCTAATTAGAGGAAAGTCTACTGAATTACCAGCTTTTCACCGAGTTCGCTGAAAGAAACAATATTCCTGGGGGCGTTTGCGGCTATTTCAATTAATTTGTTACGAACTATAGATTGAAATTTCCGTGAAATACTGAGTAAAAAGGCTGCCCGTGAAACTGGAAGGAATTTTATACCCATTATGAAATTGGTTTCGTTCTTCGGAGTTATAAAAAATAATTATGAAAAATTAATTACGAATTTACTCTTTTTTAAATGAAATTGTTACACCCGCCTGATTTATAAATTTTCTATATTAAAACTTGACCCAACCTTTCCCTGAAGTCTTGGCACATATTTTGGCTCCACCACCCAGTTAATTTTAAGTAAAATATATCTATAAATCAAATTGGGATATCAGACCACGTTACTGAATGTGTATGTGCAGTTTTGAAATAAAAATAAAATCTTGATTAATCGGGAAACGCACAAACATAGCAAAACGCATGCGCAGACGCATTCATTCGTTCCATAAAACGTAATCGAAAACCCCCTTACAATATACATAATTATTCTGTGCCCTTACTAATGAAGATTGTATAGCACAGGGGTGGCCAACTTGTCTAGGGCTGCGATCTACTTAAAAATTTCCTGATCTAATTGAGATCGACTTAGAGAATTTTAATTTTTGGGGTATTTTTCACTACAAAATCGCCGCACCCGCCTCCCGCACCGTTCGCTGCTACTTGCTTTGCTACCATTAGCAAAGCACTTTTTGTTATGTCTCTCACGATAGTCGCGATCGACTGCACTGTCTCCAGAGATCGACTGGTCGGCCACCCCTGGTATAGCAGATGTATAGTTACACAGTGTTTATCACTGTCTTTTCAATGTCAAATTCAAATAGTTTGATAGACAGTAACCATTGTGTAACTATACATCTGCTATACAATCTTTATGAGGTATAGTATATTTTGATTACACGCGTGTCTATGAATGAGACACAGAACTCGGTAAAATTTTTGGACACAAACAAACCTCAATATCTTATTTATGACATATTGAAACTTTTGACTACACATAATTATACTTGATTAGTAAAGGGAAGATATATACGGCGCCGCTAGTAATACAGCAATTAACCCTCTGGACGCGCTCCCGCGAGCCGAAAAGGCGTCCTTAGGATTTGAAAATAGCGACACTAATTTTATCTAGGTAACAAAACAATCCAGTGAGGATATTCGAAAATAAGGTGTCAAGCCTACTCACCGGAATCTTCCCCTGCTGCATTGCCTGTCGGCGCCGACCTTTTGGCAATCCTTTGGTCTTTTCACTTAGAGCACAAAGCACAATACACAACAAAATGTTCAAAATGGTTTTGCATTAGGCAGCGATGCAATCGATATATAACATGTGTCGACAGCGCGGATCCGTCCAACCAAGTGAGTGGCATCAACCCAATCACTCACTCGTAAGGTACCCTCACTAGATTAATAATTTCAACAATATTTAGCGATCAACTACCCGCGGAAACTGTCACTATGAAGCGTTTCGTTTCATGCAAAGACGATCAAATATCAATAGAACAATACAAACCAAAATTATATAAAATAAATGCGCGGCTGCAACACCCTCTCATTTATGCATTATACCAGAGTAATGATATAAGGAATTGAGGAAATGGTCGACGTCAAAGAAATTTATTTTATTCCATTTCATTAAGTATTTTATAAATTAATGTAGTAAATATACCTAAGCGATGATTACACAATCATCGCTTAGGTTTACTACATTAATTTATATTATGAAGTCAGATAAAACTATTTAAGTATTTTATATGATAACCCATTAAATTTAAATTACAATAAAGCCCTTATTTATTGATGATGAATAAGTCAACCCATTATGTTGAATTTCGAGTACGTAATAATAACATATCCACTTCGAATTAATGAATATTGTGAACGAAATATTGCTAATTAAAATTCTGTTTGCTTAGCGGCATGGCATTTAATTATTCTGTCGAATAATTGGGACTGGGATCAAACGAACAAACATTTATGAAGCACGTAGGTACCTCAAATGAAAAATAACGCATTACTTTGAATAGCGAGTGATTAGTGCAGCTCGCGCAAAATAACTTGACCCATGGTACCATGTCACTATTATATATTCTGTGACCATGTGACTTGTGACTTGATGTGATTTTAGGTACAAGCCTCATTGTCTATGGTTTGGTTCAAATTATATTGTAAGAGCTCTACTCTAACTTTAATGTAATGAGATTCTCAATACAAACAACAGATATTGTGAGATGGACAAAAGTTTATAAAAGTTGTATGTGGAAATTGACTGCCACATTTTTTTTACTTTTTAACCGACTTCCAAAAAAGGAGGAGGTTCTATGTTCGTCTGTATATTTGTTTTTTTTTTTGTTTTGTGTATGTCCACCGATTACTCGAAGACGGCTGGACTGATTGAAATGATTCAAACGGTATTACATTAGGTAAACTCCCAAGTTGGTCCCAATTTTTAAAATTTGGAAATGGGTTCAGTACTTTTCAAGTAATCTTGAAAAAAGCATGAAAATAGTATGATTTTGTGTGAATTACCTCGATGATAATGTCGTATTACTTCTTTGTTTATGAACTGAATAAGATAATTCTTTTTTTGTTGGAAGAGGGATATCTTAAGGTGTAGTTTTTTAACCGACTTAAAAAAGGAGGTTCTAAGTTTGACCCGTATTTAAGTATGTTTCTCCGCGATTATCTTACGTTTGGCTGAGCCGATTTTTCTTCGTATATTATATACCTTACCTACAAGGTACTGACGTTATACACTGTTTCTTGCCAAGTAAAATTTTTATTCTTTTTTAGACAATTCGACATGTCGCAGCCGCTGCCCAACATTTATTTGTAAAACAACTACTTAAACTTAAAGGCACGTTCCTTCCGGTCCTATAAAGCAAGCAAAACATTCGGAACAAGTTCCGATAGAGATCAAATGGTTGAGGGTTAATCTCTCCAGGGAGACCATTCAGCCACTTCTGAGTAGCCATTAAGGCGTTGGGGCATCACGTTTGTGGATAACTTATTAAACTACTGTTTAATCGTATATGAAGGTTTTCAAAGGGAATCTTATCTTAGTGTCGGCATTCGGATATTGTTCACGTTTTTGAGTTTAATATGACTAAATGGTTAAAATGTTGTATTTTTAACCGACTTCAACAAAAGGAGGTGGTTCTCAATTCGATTGTAGGTATATATTTTTTTTTATCGTTGTTCGCGCGTATCTACGACATTTATGGACCGATTTGGATGATTCTTTTTTTGTTCGATTGAGTTTTCTTGCGAGATAGTCCCATTTATTTATTTTTCAAATCGGTTCAGTAGTTTTTAAGTACCTAATCCTGAAAATACTATGATTTTACATCAACTAGGTACCTTGACGACTTTGTTATTTATGAACCGAATTAGATGATTTTTTTTCTTGGGAAAGGGATACCTTTGTGTAGTCTTTTTAACCGACTTCAAAATAAGGAGGTATTCAGTTTGTATGTATGTCTTTTTTTCCGCGATTATCTCACGTTTGGCTGAGCCGATTTTTCTACCTAAATAATATACCTACACTACCTAATACAAAAGGTACTTACTTACACTAAAAATAAAAAAATAAAAAAATATGTAAAAATTTAAATTTTAGGCATTTACAATGCTATTTTTATATATTAAGATAATTAATATAATTGAAAAATACTAGAACAAAATCAACTCACCCGTAGCAGCTCAGACGGGATCCGAGCTGCTACGGGTATCCCATCTGAGCTGCTACGAGTGAGGACTTAAACGGCGACTCACCATGTCAAATTCTCATTAAAAGGTGAGTTTCCACGTATAAAAAAAATTGGTGGTTTTTCGTAAACCAAAATGATTGTAAAAAAACTTCAAAATCTTATTTGTTTATATCGTCATAATAGGTAAGAAAACATTTCCATATAAACTGGTTGAGCTAACCACCTCTATATTCTGGAGTAGTACCACATATGTACTGTGGTAGTACTCTCACCCAGGCTTTTCTAGCCAATGAATGGCTGAATTAACCACCAAATTTTTTTAAAGGTGGAAACTCACCTTTTGATGAGAATTTGACATGGTGAGTCGCCGCCTAAGTCGGGTGAGTCGATTTTTTCTAGTATTTTTTTAATTATATTAATTAAGCATTTGTTTGTTTAAATTCATTGTTATTTCATAATTAATATATATAATATTAATATATTTCATAATTCATATAATTTTGAAAAATTTCTGACATTTTGTGATTGTGTAGTATTATAACATTTAAGTATTTTGCTGTCTTTATTAATGATAATTTGTATTCAATTGAATATTTTCCACATATCGACATCTTTGTCTTTAATTTAATGATGCAACATCATTTTTATTTTAAACATTGTAAGTGAGTAGGTACATAAATAATAAATATACTTTTCTCTAAAAAAATTATGTATCTTGTCTAAAACAAAAACTATTAGTGATGAAGTTTTACTTTACTTTACTTTTGAAGCGCTCATGGCGGAACTTGACAGACTGATCGTACTCGATCACGTCTGTTATGTAACGCTTGGTCTGGTCAGCTGTCGGATGGGTGACCGTTAAAATGGCATTACAACTGAGCGCTTCCGTGCTTCGGAGGGCACGTTAAACCGTCGGTCCCGGCGGCTGTTGTCATCTGATAACAGTCGTTAAGCCAAGTTAGAGACCTTACAGGCGACTTGATAAACTCTAACACCAGAGGTGGCCACTAATCCTCACACGATAAGAAAGAAAGACTACTTTCAATAAAGAAGACAATTTTATTATCGTTCTAATGAAGAAGGTAATATCATAGTAATACTAGGTAGATTTAAGTGCAGTTTGCAGGTTAATGAGGCTTCGAGCGAGTCTTGAATATTATCTTACTTTGTTACTTAATTATTATTTTTTTCTATTTATATTCTATTTATTCCGTATAGAGTTATAATCTCACGAGAAGTGATAAAGTGCGTCGGCTTTGGCACCTTCCGATTTTACCTATTTTTCTACGACTTTGCCGAAAACAGACAAAAAATTCACAGATTTTGAAGTCCTCGCAAGAATCGGAGCATTGAACATGAAAACAGAAATTTACAAACAACAAAATCAAATCAAATGCAATATCCTATTATTTTTTTAAGGGTAGTAGGTACCCATTTATTACCGATTTACAAAAATCCAACAAATGCACTTCTCGTCTGTTTCCTCATCTTTCAATACCATTACTAATTGGTTTATTGAATCTGTACTCCGATGTATATCGAAACCCTACTTACTCGTTTAAATACTAGGTAACCTATTAGTCAGCTATTTTAACGTACCAGTTTAAAACTATAATGATACAAAAATATCGTTTTTATCAACCTCCCAAATAAAAATCTCAAGCCGTCTATCCCAATTTCACAACAAAGCCAATAGTTACATGTGAAATACACAAAGTAACACATCAACAATACCAAAACTGTATCACTCCAGTTGATATTAAACCTTAACAAGAAAGATGTAAAGTCCGAAATTGGATACGGAGAAATAAGTGTAATCTGATGCGCTGATTGTACACACGGGGCGTAACATAAACACCCAAGTCGTCTAACGAACACGTTTATATTCAACGAACTTTCTTTGCATTGTCAGGGCCAGGTGCCTCGGAGCTCTAAGGGCCTTGTGGCACCTTCATCTTATTTAAATTTATTGCTCGCTAAGTGTAGGTACATAATGTATTAAAAATTCACATATTGAAGCTAAGGTTCTATAGTTTATTTACAAACAATAACCTCAGTAAAATATAGTTCGTTGTAGTAGTAGAGGCAAAAGTACCTAAAGTGGCTTAAACTTTTTGCTTAGCTTCCATCTGTATGTACCTAATGTGAATTTTTGCTTCCGGAAAAAAAAATAAGAATAAGTAGGTAGCTATCTTCCATCTGTCATTTCTCGTAACGTCTCAAAAATAATAATAACATATTCACAATCCACTGGCTGCCGTACTGTACTGTACGCTACCAGGCGTCATATCTGCACCGCAATCGAACCGAAATTTCCGGTTTCCCTATTTAGTACTTAACAAATTTTTGGTCGTGAGACCAAAACCATACAGATATGATATAATATCATACATACCTAGACATCGTTTGTTCGTCTCTATAACAAACGTGACTTTGATGTCAGAATAGAATGTCAGCTGTTTTAGTTGTACCGAATAAACAACGTTTTGACAGTAATTGATAAGCTGCTTTAACCGCGAATTAGCTGCCATAGGCAGGAGGTAACATTCACTTGTGTAGGTTGTTTAGTGGTTCGTATGGTGTCGTATTCTACGTACGAGTCAAAGTTAATTTCAAAAACTCCATTTCAGTCAGGTCACCTTCTGTCAAAAACGAACTTTCTGTGTTCATGACGAAATAGGCTAGTTGACAAAATTTCAATAACTGCTTAATATTTTAGCTTATTAGGCATTTTATCGAAAAAAAAGGTTTATTTATTTTTAATCGAGCGTTTACATTATAAATTTCGCGTTTTAAAAAACCAATTTTAATTTGGTTCCAAAACGCACAAGACTGTCATGGCGTCTTGAATGACGTCACGCCGTGCAAAACAAACAAAAGAGCGATCGTGTCTTCGTACGTTATAGCTAGTTTTTATCGTTTAAAAATGAATTTCTCATATTATAAGTACTGTATAGTGCCCCAGTGTGATAGCACGACTATAAAAACGCCAAACCAGTTATTTATATATGTTCCAAACAATGGAGAAATACGGAAAAAGTGGCTAAAACTTGCGTTTGGTTGTGGTTAGGTTGCACTCGGAGTGTAGGTTTGGAACGCGCCTCCGGTAGTGATACTCGAAACGTCAAAGACAAGATTGGAGTTTCGCACGGCGTGACGTAACGCTTTCTGATTGGTGTTCACTGTCATGTGACTAAAGGTTGCATTTTACGAAATTTATTTTTTAAAAATATTATTAATCTTTAACGCTTTTAATAATTAAAATTGTTTGTTATTTTCTCCATAATATAATTAATCATTATAAACCCCTATCCATTATATTTATTCTTAATGGAAACAAGCCTATTATGAGCGTGTAGATCAAAGTTCGCCTGGCTAGCTACCACCATCTTACCTAAATCTGACGCCGCGCCGTAACAACTACCTACCTATTTAAAAAAAATGTGTTCCGGCAGTTAGAGGTAAGATAGCCAGAGTTCCCCAGTGTTGAGGATTCCGGGTGTGGTGCGCTTCCGTCTCCGGCCTTATCGTCACTTAACATCAGGTGAGGTGAAGGCCAAGCACTATCCCATTGTGCATAAAACAAGTTGTATTAGTGAAAGTGAAAGTGAAAGTGAAAAAATTTATTCAGCGTAAAGGCATTTGTTACAAAAAATCAACACAATATTCATGCTGTGGTGCGTACTGACCGGCCTGCGTACGCATGTCCCGGGAGACGATGGCGCCGTGTGCGTTAGTGGCGCGGCAGCGGTAAACCGCCGCATGCACATCCTGCCGGTACTGGACCGCTGAGAAAGGCAGGAAGACTAGTGTGCCGTTGTCCAGCACTTGTCTGCAACAAACAGGGAACTTGATTAGAGGTGGTGATAAACATCTTCTCACTCATACACTTGATGCATTTATGATTCTAATCATTAATGATTAGCCACGGTGTCGGAAAGATTTTGAAAAGGAGGGTGTAATTTGATTGAATGCAGGAAATTCCACTTTCCTATAAGAAACTTATCAGCTTTAACAGATATACGTAACGATATTTACAAATTAAATTATATCGTTCCTTTCATAGTCTAGATTTCAGATAGATAACCATTAATAAAAGTTCATTCGCTTCACCAATTTGTATCTTTAGCTCATCGCCTTACTATGGTAGGTACGACATACTTATTATTCCTGTATTTAAAAAAAAAATCGAAATTCAAAATAATTTATTCAGTCTAGGCTGTTACAAGCACTTGTGAATGTTAAAGAAGCTACGCCATCGGTTCGCAAACCCGGAGACCTTGTAACGAGAAGAACCAGTCAGTAACGGCAAGAAACTCGTCAAGGGCCAATGGTTATGCGCCAACATCATTGCTAAAAACAGCGTAAAGGTACTATAGATACACACATTGGCCGCTGCATGCGCATTGGCTGCCAATTGACAGCGCGTCAGCTGTCTCCTTCACTCCCACACGCAAAGCAGACAGCTCGCTCTTTGTAAAATATGGCCGAATAAAGTAATAGAAAATACATATTTTTATTAAATACAGTTAACCACCAGCTTGGGACCCCATCATTCACAAGCTAAAGCCCCAAACACACACTGTAAGATCTAATGATACGGTTAGTTCCTTTTGCAAATAAATAAATTAATATAAAAGACGGAGGTCGGCCTTCCTCTCCAAGTTTTCTTTTGCCATTTCTTTCTTGGAGGGGCCTCCCAATTTTTTGAAATGGTAGTAGTTTCAGTAGATTCTCTCTTTTTAACATATGAAATTAAATTAAAACCAAACCATAACTTAAACTAATTAAAAAATTTGATAAATTTTAATTTCTGAACGTTCTAAAAAATTCATCGCTTGAGGGTAGGCTCACAAGTAGCTTCAGTCCCCTGGACCACGGCAGCTGCAAAGGAGCCGAAACGTCGGGAAAATCAAAAATCAAACCAAATACCAACTAATTACCAAAGTACTTTCAATAAAACCGCGCTAGTATCCGTTAAAAGTGTTTTTCACTCCTCTTGCTCAAAAAGTGCGTCATTGTAACGTACAAGAGTCGAGATAAAATAGCATAATAAGCCCTAGGGGATAAAGTTTTTTCTTTTTTAATGTTTGTCTATTACCAATGAGCGTACTAAAACGAAAAAGTTTTTATTCATAATCACGAATAAAAACTCGCTCGACTTAATACTGGGGGTCTATTACGAAAAGTTTAATGCGATACACGCGGCTGCGTCCGTGCTTCGTTCTGATTGATTCCTATTACAAAGCACTTGCGTATGCGATATTGCAAAGTGATTGCGTAAATTTGACAGTTTCTCTCTAGTGGATCCGTCATTATTCGTTCAATAGACTATGGACTAAGATAGCTACATTGAAAATATTTGTAATAACTATAACCGACGAACTGCGGACGACTATCGTGACCAAGTTTCGTAATAGGCCCCCAGTTTCTCATTCTTATTTTTGAAAATGGAACTAAAAGCATCTCTTCGGTAAAATCATAGACTTATTTATACTCTGTGTACAGAGTGAATCGTAGAATGCGTGTTTGTGTTGCTTAGCTGCTATAGCAGAAATTAAAAAAGGTACCATGGCGCGAAATCTTTAGAATTTTTTTATAATTACAAACTGATTGAATTGTGTGACTGTAATTGGAAAGAAATAATTTTAATCTTCTGCCAAAAAGTTTATGAAGTGGAGGAAAAAAAAACGAGTGGATTCGTTTACGGAAGTAAGTAGGTATAAACTATTGTATTTTATTTTCTCGCAATCGTAGTGAAAAGTATAGTGTAACACACGACGCTAAAACCCATTGTAACTCGGTTTCTATTTATTCCCTCGCTAAAGCTCGGGAATAAAAATACCTCGTATGCAATGGGTACTTTTAGCGTCTTGTATAACAATCTACTATTATTTCAAATACAGTTAAACTTACTTACGTGTGAAATAAAGCATTTTTCCGATCTCTGACCGTTGCTGTATAATTTGTACATCGTCTAAAGACGCAAGTAGACATTTTTTTATGGTATTTCACAATTTTGTTGCGTCTGATTGACGAGAGCCGCGTGTGTTACCGGTGTCGCGAGACTGTGCCTGACTAATTGAAAGTCGGGCAATTACCTGACTTTCGTCTTGCCATTGTGAAGCGCGGGTAACAATCTTTACATTTAATATCATTGTCAAGGGCTGCTTATTTCTCCCTGTATATTTCATACAGAGTCTTCAACATTTGATAAAGAGCTCCACATTTAAAGTGAGGTCATTTTCCATCACAATAATTATTATTAACAAAAGTTTGTACACAATAGGTAGGTAGGTTGAAATTAAATACCTACTACATATCGAATTCGGAGCGGATTTGAATAACATTAATGAAATATAAAAAGAGACGTAAAATAATATTTTTCAATAAGGGTCTAACCTCACCCCAGCAGCATATCAATGGCTGATGTGATAAGTGAAATGAAAAAAAGAACCTCCTATTTTTGCCCTTTACCGTGAAACAGGAAATGTATGTTCCCCAGCTATTTAAATGGTGTAGCCCTTCAAAGGCAGCCTTTACGGTCGTGGTAGTTTTACGGTTTCTACTTGCACGTGCTAGTTGCTCACGGTTACGAGTTAACTATCACTTTATTATTAAGTACCTACTCCGTTTATGTACCGATCTATTAATACAGAAAAGAAACCTTATTACTACCCATGGTACTATAATATTCTGCCAGGTATAGCACTCTGAGACAGAGGAAGTGACGTGGTCTACACAGGCTTACGTCATCTCGCAATAACTTTCAATGAGGAGTTTTCAAAGTGACATTTAAAAAATAAAAATAGTAACTATTTGCTTCACTAGATGGTGTTGATACTCTTCGAAGCCTAAAAATAGTAAATATTTGCCTCACTAGATGGTGTTGATACTCTTCGAAGCTTAGTAAAAAAAACACATTGTCACCTATTTTCATCAACGCCATCTATCGAGCCTACAGTTTATTGTCATTGTGAAAAGCCCTCATTATCTATAAGATAGAAGTGTTTCAAATAATTTTGTAATGAGTGCTACACAAAAAATATCATTCATTCTTTGCTGATGGATAGTGACGTAAGCTAGTGTTGCTTTTGTCGCCCGATCTTGTTTTTAGACCATGTTAACTATGTTACTACCCATTTGAAGTTTCAAAACTGGATCATGATGGAACAAAGTAAATGTTTGGTTAATGTTAAAGAGTATAAAAATTAAAGCAGAATATAAACATTCTAAATATTCTGTTATTCCGTTTTTCATAACTAATAAGAGATTCCAATTAGAATAAAACATAAAATTACCTACTTAAAGTATTTTCTACTTAAAGTATTTTCTTATTTCCAACACTCGTACTGCCAGCTTCTAAAACTAAAACATTTTCGGGCCCCAAAGCTTTTAAAACGGGCAAATATTTCAACCATTTTCGTATTGCCAAGAATATCACAGAAAATAAAAATCCTTACTCTGGCGTTGGGAAGCCGGCGCGCTAAAATATTCTTTCAATTCACAGTGAGCTGTGACCAATTCTTAGAAGTGCATGATATAAACCAGCCCATCCCATTCCACTTTTATTTCACTTTAAATAAAAAACCGGACGAGTGCGAGTCGGACTCGCAAACCGAGGGTTCCGTACAAATTAGTTGGTACTTAAATTAATACATTTCTAATGATTGAATAACAAATGTATAGTTTTCAGATTTTTTCCTGTAAGTACTTGTAGTAAGACGATATAACTTGCCAAATTTCATAGTTCTAGGGCAACGGGAAGTACAGTATGAATTTTGATTCTCTTGAGAGTATAATATCCAAATATAATATTCGTTTTTGCGGCATAAATAAGCCGTATCTTTATATATATTCTTTATTGCACTTGTAACATAATTACACAAGTAAATATAAAAGTTGTTTACAAAGGTGGGCTTATCTCTAAAAGAGATCTCTTCCAGCCAACCCAGCATTGTTTGAGATTTTTAAGTAAGCAGGTAATAGAAAGTGCATAGTAAGATGGAGATAAGTGAAATCCTAAATAAAACTTAATCTAGATCATTTTATACACATACATATACTTATAAATAAACTTTATAGTAGGTATAAACTTAACATAATTAAATAAATATAAATATGAATAAATACATACATACATACATAACATAATACAAATACATAAAATAATATATACCTATGTAATATAAATATATAAAACTGGTTGTATTAACTATCTCGTGAATCATGAATGAGACAATTGTGATAGAAAGTGAGCTTTGACTTTTGATTTGAAAGTTATGATGTTCTGGCAATTCTGGATGTTTGACGGGAGTTTGTTCCAAAGCTGAGCGGCTTTAACGGAGAAGGAGTTACGCAGGAAGTTGGTGTTGCTTCTAGGCAGCTCAAGCATCTTAGTGATACAAGCCTGCCTAGGGCGGGTGGGAGGAGGAAGGATTTAGAAACGGGAAACAAGGTAGTTGGGTGAGTTAGGATCCTTGAGGATCTTTTTTTTACGTAAACTTAGAAGTTTGATTTTTTCACAGCTTCAAGGGACAGACTTGAGTTTATGGTTTTAATTTCAACTCCATACTTCTACGCGTTCTTGAGATAAAGGATCTTGACAGACAGACGGACATGATAGTGATCCTATAAGGGTTCCGTTTTTTCCTTTTGAGATACGGAACCCTAAAAGGTTATATTTGACCTCCCAAGCCCAACTTGCGTAGTCGCTAATGTAATTACAATCGGCCTGTCATTCCTCGTTCCAGAGTTGATTCGAGCATGGAAAATTGTGTTATTACGTCCCGAGAAATAACAAAAGGTATGAAAATTATGACATTTGATTTCTGGGTTTCTGTATAAGCATTATTTTTCAAATCAGGTCTGGTAAAATTATTTCTTTGTCACAATATTGCTGAGATTTCAAGCGTTTTAACTTAAGAGTAGACTCTTTTGTTACTTGTCTGATCTAATACTACACAATACACGTTATACAATGTAAAAAACACCTTATCGAAATCAATTTGCTGTTTTATGTTGTGTTGTTATTAACGACTTAGACCTAATTACTGTTAAAAGTTAAAACCAAACCATGTCAAAAGAAATCTAATTTTCCTTTTTCCAATTTCATGGTACCTACATAGCCCTGCCTGCCTAGCATGACCGATTTATATCGCGTGTTATAAGCATTTTATGGACACTCAACTATCAAACTCCTTTGTCTTTTTGACAGTTAAACGTGATAAAACGCTATATCACGCGATATAAATCGGTCATGCTAGGCAGGCAGAATATGAAATGTCATTGACTGCATTACAAATATCTAAGTTCAATTTAATTCGGCAGTATTATTTTTTTCGTAGAGACCACGAAGAAAAAACCTCCGTGGTCCCTTCCAGGGACTACGAGAAGGGACGGGCAACAAAGGAATACTTTTTTTACGGTAAATTGCGAGTAGATGTAATTGGCGCTGTGGGTGGCAGATCCTGGGGCAGCACGGGTGCGGTGAAAGGTGAGTCGGTGCATATTTTAGGGGCACCAATTAGCCCCGGTTTTTCCCAAAGTGCTGAAAATTCTCAAAGTTGGCCAGCACAGCTCAAAAACCGTAGCGACTTTGCCGCTGACTGCCGCTCTCTCGCTCGCACATTTCATGTTTTCTCAAGGTTTTTTAAATCTGAGTGCGTAATTGAAAATGTGTCTCGGCCACTTTACGCAATATAAGATTACGCACATTTCAACATATATTTCAGTTTCGAGTTGCTGAAATCGTTTTTTTCCAGTTCAAATAACTGTTAGAAACGACAACTTTTCGTACTTTAGCAAAAAAAAACTGAAATATACTTTAAAATTTCCGTAATCTTATATTGCGAAAAGTGACCGAGACATATTTTTCAATTACGCACTCATATTTAAGAAATATTAAGAAAACATGAAATGTGTGAGTGAGAGAGCTGCAGTCAGCGCGGCAAAATCGCTACAGGCGAGCTCTTAAGAGGATTGTCAACCACGTGGTCTCCATACAAACGGCGATAACGTTTTCCACCCTCTAAACCTTAACCTACAGCAATTAATTTTTGGTATGTTTTTGAAATGCCTAAAAACTAGGGCTGTACGTTTTGATTTTTAAAATATTCATTGTAGATTTGAAAATATTGGCACTTCTGTGTTTTGTATGAAATCACTAAAATGCAAATATTTCGAAATCTATTATAGATATTTAAAAAATCAAAACGTACAGCCCTAGTATTTAGGCATTTCAAAAAAGTACCAAAAATTAATTACTGTAGGTTAAGGTTTAGAGGGTGGTGAACGTTATCGCCGTTTGTATGGAGACCACGTGGTTGAAAATCCCCTTAAATTGCACACTGTTTTTAAATATCCAAAATTTGCCATGAGCTAACTTAATCAAGATTCCATCCATTTACTTACTCAAATGACTTAAAGATTCGAACCATTAGTGTTGTAGGTATTGATATTAAAGTATTGTAGATAAATTAATAGTTTTTTCAAATACACAATAGTAAATAAATGTTTGTAAAATGAAAATTATAAATCCTTGCATATATTATAGTAAACGAAATTGTCTAAAAGAAAATGGTTGTACAAAACCATCTGATTTATATTTTAAATCTCTCTGAAATACTAACATACTTAATTCTTAATCCACCTAAATGTTGTGTGTTAGTATGAATAAGTAAAATCCCCACGGTTTTATTCAACACACCGCAAATGCACAGACATGTTTTCTTATTTATTAAACCAATTTGGGCGGAGGTAACTGAATAATCTACGCGTCAGAGTTGAATTAAAACCTTGTCTGGGGTTAACAAAGGAAGGTGAAAATGTCGTTACATTGGGACGCCAAAATAATTCCACATGACAGAGTGCGAGATGTGGCCGCCGTGCTGCGAATACTAAACATATAAATTCGTCTGCTGTGGGTATTAACTTATACTGCTGAGCTCTCTAACAGATTTTCAAAATATAATCCAATTCGGGGTTGATGTCATACCTTCATAAAGCTAACAAGTTTCATCAGCCCATTGATAATTTGACATTACAAAATGAACTAAGCTAAGTGAGCTGTTAGGCCTCGTGTTTGTGCGTTAAAAAATTAGCTCAAATTGTATGCTGTTTAAATTTTACTAAAACTTCGTTTCTGGCGCTTCGCCGCCCGTCCCGTGTGTCTAACCCCTTTTATGAGATTACACAATTTTTTCAATTGAAAAAAAAACTATTTTCTTACTTTAACTGATCCCTGGTCGTTATTCTGTAGATAACCTAGTAAAATGATTTTTTTTGCACTTTAACGGAATCTGCACTCTGACTGGTTAACGCGCACTTCAAATCTTGACGTTATGCACAACAGGCAAAAAATTGTTGATTTTAATCAAGACTTTTACATAAACATTTATATCACAAAATCCCAATAGTCATAAATTGAAAAAGGTGAAATAAAGAAAACAAAAAATACAGAATTAGACCCTCGCACTAGTTTCCACAAACGACTTAGCAAAAGTCGAAACAATCAACAGTTACAACATCTAAAATCTGCTATTAAGTTAACAAACCGAGACAAAACAACGGATATCCGAATGGGATGAAAGTTTCCGAACACTCTCCTAGATTGCTTAGTTGGGGTCGGAATGTTTGCACCTTCGCAGACCTTTGAAATTAGCTCGCGACCCTGGCTCGGTTAACGATAATGCGAGCGGTGGGTATTGAAATATTCACTGAGATGTAGCCGGTAGTATATTGTTAGGCCAATGAACTTCTTACTGTCGGTGGTCTAGCCATCTTCGAGGGTTTGAGTTTTTCTACCATGGGCCCACTACCCACCAATCCGCATTGGGCCCGCGTGGTGGGTTATGGCCCATCCTCCTTACCACCCATAAGGAAGGCCTGTGCCCCAGCAGTGGGGACATCAAAAATGGCTGATGGACCATGGGCCTATTAAATCATAAACATTACAATTTGTAATTTACTTTGATAATAGGATACATTGCGGTATCTGTGAGTAGTATATTTTTTAGTTTCAAACTAGCGCCGCAATGATCATTGGAATAAAACTACCCAGAGATTCAGTAATGCCACACAATACATAATAGAGACTAGCCAGAGAGTTTGGATTATTATTATTATTATTTTATGGTTGCGTTGATAATAGCAATGTATGACAGATTTACACATGGTTATGATTCAGATTTTACAGTTTTAATTTTATAATATTTACTTAAGTGGTAAGTACTAAACTTAGTTCCGTTTAGCGTTTTACCATGTAGACTGGAAACATTAATCTTGGCTGCTTTTTACCATTTCCAAGTAAATGCCACCAAAAACTTGTTATCCTGATTACATCAATCACTCAACCCTCTTAATCTTCATTCCCGTCAAAATTAGGTCAACTTGTTTTTCAATTCATAAAGAGCTTCTCATTATAAAAGATGCTTTGAGTTCGTTATGTGGGGGAAATGGGAAAAAGTGATTTTCCGCGGAGGTAATGACGTAGGGCGGCTGCGAGGGCCGCCCAATCAGAGACAATTTCCTAACGACAGAATGTTAGTTTTATGTTATTGATAAACACTACAGTTATGGGGCATTTACACGTGTTGATATTCCTGACGATTGGCCCTACCATGAGTTAATGCAAAACTGTTTCTGCTACCGTAGACTATCGAATATTTAACTTTTATAATTGTAATATTATGAACAAATAAATAAAAAAAAAAAAATACTGCTCACAGTCAATGCGAGTGAAAGAGAGAAAACGATAGTTTACGGTAGCGTAAACGGTTTACATCAACTCACTGGTCGATTTTAGTCACTTTTATCGACAATAGCTTAACTTAGGTGTCACGGACAGTCCCCTATGCAGAGGATGCATGGAGGAAGAGGAAACAGCCGCCCACGTACTGCTGGAATGCAGAGGGGTGGCCCCTTACCGGGCGAGGTACCTCGGCTCGCCGGGCAGCGTCCAGGAAGCGATCACAAACGTGAAAGCCCTTGGAGCGTTCCTGGCTGAGCTGGGCTGGCTGGAGTGATCCGGCCGCACATCCTCCAACGCAAAATAGGCGCAATAGACGTCGAGTTGCGGAAACCGCCTGACAAGAAGAAGAAGAAGAATCGACAATAGCTTATATAATCGTATCACCTCCTCATTGAAATTAGGTTTGCGATTCGATTTGTGTAAATCTCACATTAGTTGTTACCACTCGGCCACGACCTTGCCACGCGCGCTTTCTGCGTCTTGCGGATTGGCAACCACTGCGTGCTGTCTCGATGTCAGCCTCTCTCGCTCGTCGTCGCATGATCGGCAAGACGCGTACGCGGGGAAGTCGTAGCTGAGCGGTTAAATGGTGTTAGGCACTGCTTGGTAACTGTAATATAGACCGATTTCATCTGAGATTACATGAGTACGAATGTCTATGTGTGCGTTCACGAAAAACCGCGGTTTAATAAACAACCAACGCATACAACCCCGTGCCCTCCACACAATAGACGAAATTATTACTACAAAATAATTATCAATAAATAGAAAACAATTTTTCTTTCAGCCAATTAATAGCCCATTCAACCTTACAGACGTATTGCGATTATACTATTTAATAAGTACTTAATGTATTTTAATAGTACGTAATAACGATGATGTTCAATATATTTAAAAATAGAGAAAAGTTACCCACAGACAGTATTTCTGGAACCCAAATTGATTAAAACGAAATCAACTTCAAAGAAATCTCATACATTTCGTTTGATCACAGAAATGAAATAACTGGGTATAAAATATTTGATCACTCAGGGCCAATTACGGAAAATATTTTATGCCAATAAAATTCAACCAATTACAGTTTAGGCCACAATAATGCTTTACTCGTTTGTAACCGTTTTATTCGACTGATTTTATCGTCCTTTTATAGTAGTACAAGTAACTTAAATAACGATTTAACAAAATAAAATCTAGGCAATACAATATTGTATAAAAATGAGTGCAATACTTTTAAATCGAGTAAAATACGGACCAATAAATAATTATTAAAAGATGACGTAGAGTTGAAGTTCTATGATTTATGGTCTCTTTTATGATCATTAATAGGAATAAACCAAAAACGTTAACTTAGACAAAGACGATATCTAGGCGACAGGCGTTTTGCTTAAAATTTTATCATCCGTACTTGCCTGAGTCTGTGTTCATATTAATCAATGTATCAATTCTTAAAAAAAACATAGTATCCCAGTTATTATTCAAAATTGTCACGCAGGAGTTTTTGTCCGCGTTTTGTAAAAGTTTATACTTACCATCCAATCAGGTCAAAAAGTATACTGTGCAAAGGGAGGGATAGTAAAATATGGTTAAAAGTGGTTAAACCACCACAATTGGTCCACATATAGAAGGTTATGCGGCCTTTACTCTTTATCCATCCATAAAGAAGACCCGTGCCCCAGCAGTAGAGACAAAATGGTGATGATGATGAAAATTTAGTTGTATAAAAGCAGAAACCATGAAAATGAGCGTTGGAAAATTTCTCGCCAAGAGGCGGCGGCGGCGGCGGCGGCGGCGGCTGGCTACCCCACTGGAATGTTTGTATATTAATTGAGGTAAAACTCGTTTCGTGTTTTAATTAACAAGTAATTTGTTTCAGCTAAGAGCCGAGAAAGGTCCACTACTTTGAACGGTTTGAAAGATTAAGCGAATGGACGTGAAGGAATTTATAATTATCTTTCATTTTTCTTGCTGGTTAAATAAATTTTTTGATGCCTGCCTTATCGCTAAGTGAGATAAATGAAGGTGCTTTTTAATAGAATGACATAACGTGTTATTAATAACCTCTTTAGGTTAAGGGTAAAAATTGTATTTAGTGTTACTGTCACATTTTGTATAGGTATTTTTTAAGAAGTGAGTAAGGATAATAAATAATTTTACTGCATGGTTATCTTAACTTACTCGTTTAGATTACCTACCGAGCTTACCAATGTCAGTACCAAAAACCGATATTATATCCCTGACCGAATAGGAACTCCGAATGTAATTATGGCTTGTGCAGTACTTACGTTTTCCCCCCTCTTACAATTAAGTGTAAGTTGCACCAAAACGCTGTCAAAGTTAAAGTTATCGTCAAATGATAATGCTACCTATTTGTCACGTCAAACTTGTCAAAGGACGTCATGCTGGCTGGCAACCCCTTTTTTGCTAACTTGTGCTTAACCGGTAACAAGCTTGTTCACATATCTCTCCAGCTATCCAAAGTATTAAAGGTTGTCTGGAAGAGATCGCTCTTAGCGATAAGGCCGCCTTTGCTCACCATAGTAATTAAGTTTTATGTTATTGTATTTCCTGTAATGTGTGTGTGCAATAAAGTGTTTATCTATCTATCTATCTATCTTGTTATGGTTAAAGTTAGATGGTGCAACTAAACCTAAGGGAGTGTGAAATGACAAGTAGCTCTACCTGCCCAATTAAAAGAAAAACATTCAAAATCCAAAATACCTTCAACCTTAGATTGTTTCCCAATCTTACAGCGATAGGCGTACATCGAAGCCGTATACACTGGTGGGCTAGCCGAATGTAATTCATCTCCACGGGGAAATCTCCCGACATACCTTTCCCTGATGTTATTAGCGGAACCTATTTCTAAAAGATATCGCATTCGCCTGGTTGCAAGGATATAAGAGATTTGTGGGTACATGATTACAATTTAATAAAAAGAAATCGAAGATGGATTTGTGGTAGCCGATGTTATTTCAAACAAATAAAGTGAGTCAGCATTTATTTACTTTCAATCTGATTAGGGTAAAGGAACAATAACTTAACTAAAGACACAGAATACATAATAGTACAAGTCTATAGATACGAAATTCATTAACCCTATCAATATTTCACTAGAGATTTTCCGACTGTCCTCGCGAACGAAGTCGCGGCAAAAGCTAGTTGTCAATAAGCTCTGAAAAAGGGAAGGCCAGACCACATATGAATCATATACGATGAAAGGCGGCAATATCCACTCAATGAAATTTTGAGTAAAACGATACAATATTTTGTATTGTGGCCAGACGCTCCGTAGAAATGACAAACGTCATGGAAGAAGAAATAATTTTAAAGTGGAGGATAGAATTTTATAATACATCTTTGATATAATGTAGCAAGTACGATGTAGAATATTCAATTTCTCTTAAAAGTGGGCAGTTTGTTATCTCCAATTAACTTGTAATGAGGATCAACGAGGTTTTTAGTTAAATATGTAGAGTTTCAGCCACATCAAAATAAATTATTTCAGTGAAAGAATTATTGAAATTGGACCAAAAATGACGAAGATAGAGCGATTTTCGTGTCGCATTCTCAAAAACGCTCCCCAATTCAAGATTGGCTGATGACGTCGGCGCCCGAACAAACACCTGACGGCGCGGCAGGTGTTTGTTCGGGCGATCGTGGCACGTGACGTCATCGCATGATCCGCTAGGGCCGGCCGTGTTTTTTAAACTCACTTTTTAAATCTTTAATAATTTTGTCATTGCTTGATCGATTTGAGAAATTTAAATAGAGATTTACTCAAATATTGATATTGTATTTGATGTGATATACAAAATTAATATATTCAATTGTCGTGTTGATCCTCATTAGATATACACTGCCCACTTTTCGCTAAAATAATAAAATAACAATGTCACTTAAAAATAGAAGTAAGTAAAATGTCGTCAATTCAAGATTATATTTAGCTTCATCAAACTTTGACCCAAACAAACTTCGGTTCTATATTTAAGTCATCCTTTTGCAAATTAACTCCCATTCAATAATTATAAAGTTCCAAATCTCTTTGGAGCAAACACTGTAAAGTTGAGTTACTGGAACCCCCTAAAATCTCAAGTTAACTGCACCCTTGTAAGCCTAGCGGCCTCCGCACAACTTTTGACATAAATTTTTGTCATTCACCTTCTCATTAAGGCAGTAATGTAATTTCGCGAGGATAAAAGGCTTTGTGGGATGCCTTGGCCCTCGAAATGGGCAGTCACCTGTTTTGGATAACACTGTATTCTGTTGCGAGATGAGTATTAATACCTCTCCTTTATTTTTGACCTCAAAAATATGTAGCTCGTCGGTAAATAGTATTAACTACTCATTTTCTGCGTACACACAGAAATTTTGTTAACTAAACTAGAAGGGACTGTATAAAGGTGCAGTCCAAATGCGAGGATAACTACATAGTACATAAGTGACTAACATTCGTATTGCTTAACCTTTACCTCTAAGACTATAAGTCCTAGAACGTTTTTTTAATAACTAAAATGAATAACCATGAACCACATCGATTTTTTTTAAATAAATCTTATTAAGTTTCTTGAAAGGAATCCATTAAAAGGGCATCGGCTAACCTGCTGTTCATTTATCAACCATCTAAGCTCAGCTCTGATGACGAGGGTCAAGATCGCTGTCTGCGCGTCAGGCTCACCTGTCACAGCCGACCTACTTCAGAACGATCTGCTCCTGAATTCAGACATTTCACACTTATGTCGTTAGTTCATTTTAGAAGCAAAGCAACAGATTACATAAATGACGTGTTCAAACGAATGGAACGGAAATTAGTCGGGGAAGCTTCCTTGACTTAAAATTAATTGACATAATATATTAATATCAGATATTTGAAACGCTAAATTACTTCCTCGACTGTGTATTATTCGACGTGTAGAAAATATATTGTAAATAAGTTTATTATAGCACTAATCACCAACATATTTACCGGTTCAACTTGAAGTTTTGTTTACTTACTTAAGTTACGCAAGAGTAATACACGTGTTCAGTTAACCCGTTAACTAAACGCTCGTTAGATCTGGCCATCCACATGGAAACCAGGATAGAAAAATAATAATAATTATTGTCTTTTAGGCAGCTAGGTACCTTACAGATTTCTCTTGGCAAATCGTGGCACAAGTTATGAAGACGGGCGTTTTCGTTATGACATAAAAAACTAGTGCTTTCTGTAACAAGTTAGTCTGCCAGAGCTCTAAGTGGTAGAAGATTTAATAATAATAATAATTTATTTCATAATCAGATATTACAATCCATTTTGTTAGTAACAATTAACTTAAATCCTATGTTAGTATATCAGGGCAAAGCAATTAGAATAAAATTTCAATATTTCAATAGTAGCTTTTAATTAAATAATTGTAAATTAAATTAAATTAAAATTAAATTAAATTGTAATTGTAAATTATTCAATTAAAAGCCACGTATGAGCTTCACCCGTGCCCCGACTGGACAGTGTCTTGCGACGCTATTCCATCAAGACACGAATAAAAGCCCTCATAACATTCGAGTTATACTTCTCGGCTATGCCATTTAGGATACTGTTGGTGCTGTTACGAATTCTATTGAGTAATGATGCCACCCGCTTCCGTATTATCGCATGAAAGCCATCAACCCTCGCCTCCATGAACATCGTCGAGGCACTACAGAAGCGGGGCAACCCCAACAGCATCCTAAACCCATTATTATACTGAACGCGCAACGCATTAAGCGATCTTTTTGTACAGGAAAACCACAGGCTGCTTGTATAAAACGATTGGCAGTAAGCTTTAAACAATTGACTTGATTACTACAACGAGCAAACCTGCGAGCAAGCATATTGGAGCGGACCGCCAGCGCCCTTTTTTTTTGCCTCCTCTCTGACGGGAGATGGCCGAGCAAGTTTGGCCATCTCCTCAACCTGTCAGGGCCGTGCAAGGCAGGCAGTGGTTCACTTCCCACTACCCGCTTGGCCCCAGACCGGGGGAACAAGATGGCATGTTCCCCCTTTCGCTACGCTTGACGCAGCTCCTGGCACGTTGTGCCGGGGGCAAATCCCCCTTCATGTGGTGCGCCGCATCCCAGACCTTTCTCTGCTGAGAGGGGTGGGGAGTAGCCATCCTCGGCTTTGTACTTTCGGGGATGCCTACTAATAATTAGTCTGACATGCCCTCCTCTGCATGCGTCTGACGCACGCATGGGACTTCAGCACCGACCCGCGGGTCCTCAAGGCGTTTGCCCCTTGTCAACGGCGGATCGCACTTACGACAGCCCATGATGTGGTCAGCCGGCCGCCCACTAGCAGCACAGACTGAGCATCGGGGTTCAGCTTTGCAGGCCGCAGCCATGTGGCCCGGCTCACCGCAACGGAAGCAGAGGCTGCTCCTGTCAACTTCAGACGGGCACTTGGGCTTCGTGTGCCCTACCCCCAGACATTTATAACACCGCAAGGTAAGAGGTGCGAGCGCCCTCACCCTTGCCGTGGACCAACCTATTTGCACTCTGCCTCCTTTGGCGATCGTCTTTGCTACTAGAACGGGGCATCTTACCCTGATGCAGCCCGTGCCATCCATGGAGAGCATCAATTCCGTCGTCTTAATGTGCTGCGACTCACAGCCCGCTATAGCCGCAAGCTCTCTTAGCACGTCTTCCTTGCGGATGGAATCATCAAGACCCGCAATGTGCAGATCCGCCGTCTTTTCTGGCCGTCGGACAGCCGCCACCTCTGATAGTACCCCGCGGAGCCTTTCAGCCAACAAGTCAGCCTTTGCCCCACTTGGATCTAGCACCTCTATAATCCTAGAGCCCGTTTGGCCCTCCCGCATTCTGCAGCCTTCTGAAATACCTATTTCAGGAAGAGAGATCGACTTTCTCGCCTTAGCGATAACATCTGAGTAAGAAAGCCCCTTTTCCTTCGCTTCTGGAAGGAGGTCTAGCACCACTGCCGCGGTGCGTGGGGGTTTCAGCTTCAGCTTTTTTTATAGGCTGTCTCCTTCTCCGCTGGAGTTGGAGTCGGCTTATTGGCAGGGGCTTCTTCAGAAACTTTTGCGTTCGTCTTCTTTTTCTTCTTCCTCCTTGTCACCGATTGCCAGGCATTATCCTGTACCCGGGCGGGAGCGGGTTCGGTTTGTTCTACGCTGGTGGAGGGGACCGCCAGCGCCCTGCTCTCCCTGTCAACGTCTAATTGGTCATCAAGGTCCTGGGTAACATAATGACCAAGATACTTGAACTGTTGAACCCGCTTTAGTTTAAGGGACGATTATAATGGGGTCAGGGGGTAGGGCTGGCAACAAGCTAATCAACCAATTAAATTAATATCAAAGAAATACTGAAATCAAAGTAAAATCTTTTGAATTGTTTGATTTGCCTTCCTTACAAATTTTTTACTTCCCTTGTGACTAAACTGTTCCAATTAGCTCCAAACGCGAGCTTGTTTCTTTGTGTTAAAATCATATTAGGTAGTTTAGGCACTACAAAATTTTATGATTGATTAATATTAAAATTATTTTCAAGGTCTCCCTAGTATAGTACTTCAAACATAAACATCGTTAAAACGTCAATCAAATACAGCCTTTACAGTAAATTAATAATCGTGTTTGGTAAACTGCTGTGTGGCGTTTTTGGATAAATTATTAATTCACTCGTAATATTTCAAATTGGTTTGGTTTGAACAACAATTATATTTAATTTATGAAATCCCACGCAGCCATACATATGGCCGGACTATCTATTGTGTCTCATTTTCCTAAAGAAATAACTATAATTATATAACATGAACATACTAAAACATTAAAATTAATCCTATCTAGGTAGTAACTTAAAAAATATTTTGTTGGTAGTTATCGTTCGTACTTCGTATTATCGTTATTTTTTTAATAATTATCATTTACTTAATTTTTCAAACTTCCTTAATTTTTGGTAACAGTAGTAAGACCACTAGTTGGCACTGTTTAAAAACAAGGCTAGAGTAGAGGTAGTTCATTAAAAAGCTGATTGAGAAATTAGATATTACATACATACCGAAAGGCAAGCCCATGTTATTTCGAGTTCATATTTTATTCTATTTACCAATCAGTGTAAAGTGAAAAATGTGTCAAGTCACATACAAAGTGTGATCGCTGTGATCTCACAAGACAGGCCGTTGGTAAATTTTTGCGGGCCACTGCTCAAAGGCGTCGTCGTTAGGAACCTCTCGGAAGATCCCGAAGGAGTTTGTACGGGATTACGGGTTGTAAGCTGTATATAGCGGTTTTGACTCACATGCTTTTAATGATGACACTCTTGTATTTTTTTTAAGATTTCCTTCCAAAAAGTGGATGGAAAGTGATGGCCCATTGAAGTTAGTTAATTCTTGTCCTGTTATTAAAAAAATAGTCAGCATATTTATGCATAGATACTAAACATAATTTTAACGATGATGGTTGTGGGAGAATTTGAACAAACAAACCAATGACAATAGTGGACTTATCTACCATAAAAGGAAAATGATAGAAACCCATGTTTTTTCAGAACCACGTAAAGGCTTAGTATGCCAGGAAGTGAATATTAGAAAATAAGTAACGGTAAGTTTACTATTAAGATAGGGATAAAGGGGGGCGGGGGGGGGGGGGAAA
Source organism: Agriphila straminella (assembly GCA_950108535.1). Taxonomy (NCBI): domain Eukaryota; kingdom Metazoa; phylum Arthropoda; class Insecta; order Lepidoptera; family Crambidae; genus Agriphila; species Agriphila straminella. The sequence continues at coordinate 832,551 of OX467306.1, read as the reverse complement.
TATTCGAAAAAAGCCGTTCGGTCAATTTGGCTGAAATTTTGGGTAAATCTACCCTAGGTAACAGGCTGTTCGAAACCGTAAAGTGCAAAGTGAAATAATGATTAGTTTCAAAATAGGTGGCCGCAAAAATATAACGAAGTAAATATTTAAAATATTATTCGGAAGTAAATAAAACATCATCGTGATTTAAAGGAACACTTTATGGACAAAGTAAAAAAATGCATTGTTATTTGTTAGTCTTCCTCAATGTGAAAGATTCGACAATTTTCATACGTACTAATTCTGAACGATAAACCAAAACCGTTACGTTGTTATAGGTTGTATTAATGTACCTAAAAATCTTTGGTTTAGCTTTAGAATTTTCGTCTGTATTGTCCAAGATTGGCATCATAGACTCCCTAGGCATAGCTTTCAAGAATTTTAACAAAACTAAAGCGAGTCTTTTTCTGTAAACGAAACTGAAACGGGAACGGTTTAGCTTTGGTTTTATCGTTGAAAATTATCGCGATTAGACCCATGCTGCGTGGCCATTTGAAAATCATCGTCTTTTATTAACGACACAGTTATTACACAAAACCTAGCTAACATTATTATTATTAAGTACAACATTTCTTATTAAAAAAAACCTAGGTGTAAGAGGGCAATCTTTTAGTCTTTGAATTTTTATTAATTTTATTATTAATGACGATCCTTTTCTACCAGAGTTTCTTAATTCACTAACATCAAAGAGTTTCGTAGAATTTAATAGTACTAAGTAAAAAACATACCACCAAGCAAACTGTCAAGCAGTGAGATAGTCGACAAAGATTTATGTTGAGAAAAAGGGGATTTCGGCGGCGCTGACGCGGCCAGCCGTCGGCCGCCTACCAAAGAGACGTCGGCCGACTACAAAGGGACGTCTAGTCGCGTCCGACGGCTCTTGTTTTTCATTAGGTAGTTTATTTATTTTGAAGTTTTGTTTTTGCGAGGTTAGTCTTTATTTTGGAGCGTGCTCGTCATACCCGTAAGTTCAAATATCTACTAATTAGGTACTTAGACGAATTAACCATGATATTTTATACAGTGAGTATCAAGCGGCAAGCGACCACTCACTGCATTTTGCTTTGTAGGAAATATTGCGAATAATATTTTAAATATTTACTTTGTTATATTTTTGTAACTAATCATTATTTCACCTTGCAACTTTACAGATTCGATCAGCCTGTTACCTAGGGTAGATTTACCCAAAATTTCAGCCAAATTGACCGAACGGCTTTTTCGAATATTCTGTCTATCTTCCCTATCCTTATCTAATCATAATCGAAAAATAGTTTCTCTGAATAAAGCTTATAGTGCAAGCTATTATCACATCAAATAAAGCTCCATAAATGGACCAGCTGACATGGACTAGACTAGACATTGCCGTCGTACCGTAGCACAGCGCGCACTACGAAAGCCACGTAGCGCACTACGAAAGACACGGAGCGCACTACGAAAGACACGGAGCGCACTACGAAAGCCACGTAGCGCACTACGAAAGCCACGTAACGTACTAGGAAAGCCACGTAGCGCACTACGCACTATCTACAAAAGTTACGTAGCCGCACGCTATAAGAAAACTCAACTCGCAGAAATTAAGTTTACGTCTTAGTATACTCTATTTCTATAGTCAAGGGTTAAAATAAGTTAATTAGGTATCTATATTAAAACATATTCAAACAGTAATGTATTAAGTTTTAATGAAAATAACAATTTCATAGACGTTGCCTTAATTATGAGACTTCCCTAATGAAGATAAAATGAATAGATTTTTAATAAATTAATTTCTAGGGATTATTTCCGTCTTTATAAAAGGAAAAGCTTTTTCTCTTCATTATGAGACGGCTTTGCGCTGCATTTTAAATTAAGTTTTAATCAACTTCTGCACTATTTCTTTATGAAGAATTTTATGAAGTTATTATATATTTTACGATATTTTATACGATATAAACAACGCGTAACACAAGACGAAAAAGAATGTTGTTTGGCTAAAACTGCATTTAGCACAATCCTGACGCATGAAGTGTTTGCTCACAATCATGTTCTTATTTCCATCCTTTGTATAAAATCTCTTATCTCACGTTGTACACGTTTTAATGTAATGCCAAAGGCCGCTAAAAGACCCTACGAATCTAAAATTAAGATATATATATATATAAAGAAAAAGTATTTCTTTAATCTCTTATTTTATTTCTTTTACTTGGCTGTTCAGAGTTGGATACCTTTGCTTTTGTAAACTAACAACGAAAACTGTCATAAGTGTCATGTCATGTTAAAAAAGTGAGGTTAGTTTTTATTGTGAAAATTGTATTGGAAACTTAAACGAATAAATTAACTTTTAAAGTCGTTTCTTCATTAAAAACAAGCAACACATTATAGTTTGACTTAACAATCTTATATATATATTTATTTATATCTTTATCCAGACACATACAGAATCAGAAACACGATTTAATGATTTTGGCTCGATACATTTTCATTTCGAAAATATTTCTTAATTTTTTTATTTAGAAACAAAATTAGGTTTTCAAGTAGAGATTGCTTTAAGTAATATTGTATCAATATAGGTATATAGGGTCCTTCTTAAATAGTGCACGAAATTTTAAGGGGTCAATGTATTCATGCATACAAACAACTTTTACTATGGGACCAACATTGAAATTGAGAAAAAAAATCAGCTGTTGCATACATTTTGATCTATTCGCTTTTAAATTTTCTATGCAACAGCTGATTTTTATTTCTTGATTTCAATGTTGGTCCCATAGTAAAAGTTGTTTGTAGGTATGCATGAATACATTGACCATTTAAAATTTTGTGCACTATTTAAGAAGGACCTTATATTTACAATAAAATTGTGTAGAAGCATTTCTCTTTAATCGCTTTAGTTATTTGCTACGATTTGTTATAGTGATTTTTGCGCCAGATCTGCCAAATCGGTCTCTCTTCCGCGCGCGTCGTTTTCTCACCGCTATCTCGGTTAAGGCGGTTGTATGACCGAAAGTGGCGCCCTCAGAGGTTTTTATTTAATAAGCTATGAATAGAAAATTATTTTAATAATGTTTATCGTGGAGATTTTAGGGCCCACAGTCTAGTATTTTTAGACGGTATCGTTACATTCCCTCGTAGTCACTGCTAGAAGTAATAGCAAAACTGCTAAAAGTGGCCGTTTTTGACACATTTGCTATCCACTTCTACGAATGACTACGAGGGCATGTAGTGATACCTTCTGAAAATACTAGACCATGGGCCCTAAAATCTCCAAGATAAACATTATTAAAATCTTTTTCTATTAATAACTTATTAAATAAAAACCTCTGAGGGCGCCACTTTCGGTCATACAACCGCCTTAAGTCGCATAGCGCATTAGCGCCGCGCAATCCGCGAAGTTGTTTAATTTACATAATTGTCCGGTTTTAAGCGTCGGTTTTAATGTATCGGGTCGGGTCAGCCGCGACACAGTTTCACCCCTATTTTCCGCTTCAAATCTTTCCCGTAACTAAATGGATTCCGCGCGATTTTTCCGAAACAAGATTAAGAAACGAGTTTTTCGTCATTCCGGCTCACTTCAAAGACCCGTTGAAGAATTAAGTTAAAAGATTAAAGTCGTCGGATCTTCCTTTGAAGAACGAATTTGAGTGCTCGCCTTTGAAATTACTCAAAATTGTTTTTAATTATTGGTTAGTTTTGAACAATTACTGTAAGTGAATTAATGAAAGTTTGAATTGACTGTCCGAGCGCGAAGCGTCTCCGTTTTAGCTTGGAAAAAATGCTTTCGTATGTCCGTCCGGCTGATCATGTTGTGAGCAAGTTCTTTAAACATAATTCCGTGTTTACATATAACACTGTTTAACTAAACACGTGTTTAAATGTGATGCTGTCACTTTTTTGACAACATTGTTTGACAGAGACAGCATCACAATTAAGCATGTGTTTTAGTTAAACAGTGTTTAAAAATCTTTTGTAATAACACGGATGGATTTTTTTGTTAATTCAGTTTTCGATTTTTTCCAAAAGGTGGAGATATTGAAAAACAACATATTTTAGCCATTTCGAAAAAAACAAGTTACGTGCGGAGATCTACCGCTCTACAGAGCTACACTGAGAAAAATGCCCATCATAAATGACGTGAATTCAGATTAAAATAAGATGGATTCACTTAAAGCACGGAGTATACTGATATCACCAAAAAGTACGATGATACTACTGTTGCTGATGATAACGGTATTTAAGATGACATGTCACCATACCTTTGGTAGGACGAGCATACAATATTTTTTATATTGTATGCTCGTCCTACAATATAAAATATTATATGCTCGTTCCTACTACTTATGGTTACTGTCATTGTACATCGAGTTATATCCTATTATTTTTCCTACTATTTCTCGATGACATCCTCTTATGTCAAAAAATATAATATTCTTTCATCATATCTCAAGTTATGTCCTATTATTTTTCGTACTATTTATTGATGACTTCCTCATATCTCCAGTTAGGTCCTAATATTTTTCCTACTATTTAGAAATTATTTCCTCATATATTCGGTTGTTTTCTACTATTTATCGGTGACTTCCTAATATCCTTAGTGAAGTCCTACTAATTAAAATATACTTTTCTCGTATTTCGGGTTAAATCCTACTATTTAGCAACGATTTCCTCATATCTCCGGTTATATCCTATTACTTTACGTGCTATTTATTATTACATCCTCTTACCTTGGGTTATCCTAGTACAGTCGCTATCAGATATACTGTAGCAGAAAAGGTGATCAAATACTTCTGAAAAGTTAAAATATCAATAAATTCCATACAAAGTGTAAACGAAGTGTATGGAATTTATTGATATTTTAAACTGTTCAGAAGTATTTGATCACCTTTTCTGCTACAGTATATCTGATGGCGCCTGTACTAGGATAACCCAAGGTAAGAGGATGTACCTAATAATAAATAGTAGGTACGTAAAGTAATAGGATATAACCGGAGATATGAGGGAATCGTTGCTAAATTGTAGGATCTTACCCAAAACACAAGAAAAGTCTATTTTAATTGGTTGGACTTATCTAAGGATATGAGTCACCTTATTTGCTACAATATATCTAAAGACGACTGTACCTACTACTTCTTTCTTACCTAATTCACATTCCTAAAATACTTAAAAAAAGAGGATCGCGCATAAGTAAAAAATAACAATTTAAAGCATGTGAAATATAGAAAAAGTAATAGGTACCTTCATAACTTGGCAATATGCAATTGCATTAAAAACTTAAAGAGAACAGGAAGACACGTGTATAAAAAAAAACAGAAATAGTAATCAAGAATAATTTTATTTATTTTTGAAAGTTTAATTATTGCAATATCAATATTTCTTTTTGAAAGTAAGTAACGTAAATTTTTACAATATTATTTTTTTACTTTTATATAAGTAATTATTTATTAATAAATGTATTGTACAACAGAAAAAAAGACACCAAAAATAATGTACCTACCTATTCGCAAATTGAGCACATAATAGTACTTAAATTATAATAACACAGGCTTATAAGCTTACGGTGTACTAATCCGAAAAGGACTCATTGTACTCATTATGGTGAACAACTCTTACTTTGGGCACAACATAATTCGACGAAATTTACTTAAGGTGGTACCCTGAGCGAAAGTGGTGCAGCGGTGAATTATATTTAATATTATAATTCTAATACACAATTTTAAAAATATTTATCGTGGAGATTTTAGGGCCCACAGTCTAGTATTTTTAGACGGTATCGTTACATTCCCTCGTAGTCACTGCTAAAAGTAGATTGCAAAACTGCTAAAAGTGGCCGTTTTTGACACATTTGCTATCTACTTCTACGAATGACTACGAGGGCATGTAGTGATACCTTCTAAAAAAACTAGACCAAGGGCCCTAAAATCTCCACGATAAACATTATTAAAATAATTTTCTATTAATAACTTATTAAATAAAAACCACTGAGGGCGCCACTTTCGGTCATACAACCGCCTTAAGTAGCAGCAGTTTTTTTCGATTTCAGAGTTTACCCGATAGTAAAAGTTATTTAATGGATGAGTACAATGCCCCCCTTTCGGCTTAATACCCATGCTTATAATCCCGTACCTTTATGCTTATAACAATCACAGTATTTGTCAGTCAAAAATAATTTACAAAGTTAAAAATAAATACCTATTTAGCATGTCACAACTTACTTACGTACCTAATTATACTCATGACACTAAGAACAATCTTTTGGAAAATCCATAAAATACGCAAAATAATTTAATAAGTAAAATCATGATTCGCTTTCAATGACTTAAGATAAGAACCACCCAGCATTCTGCAAGATACTGTGGGTTACACCCACCGTCTCCGTCAAATCCTTCCAATATTTCTGCTCGTGATGTTTGCCAATCTTTCCTGGAGCGACGGGCAGGAGCCGCAGGAGGTATGTTAAATAAGCAACCGAGGAGTAATATGACAGCAATGAAATTTAGTCTCTGGTTTTGTATCTGAAAAAAAATGCTTATTGTATATAACACTACACATTATTATTAATTTATTTTTTGTCAAACGAGGACAGACCAGAATAATTACATAAATCCTTACCTGCTAGTGTGTCTGTTATTTTTTTGCGAAGAAACTTGTGCTTTGTGATGTTCAGCTTCTGCCGGGCAGCTTTTAAATGGTGTCAGATGAAGCTTCGAAGCTGTCGAGACCGCCGGATTTTAAGCTAAAATCAAACATGTAATTTGTGATAAGAATTCAATGTTTTAGGTCCATTTCAATGGCAATAATATGATCATTTGATTTTTTCCTTCAAATGATAAGTACACTTTATATGAAGAGAAAATTAAAATTTACCCCAAATACGTTTTTTTGTCCTCCAAAATGATACGTTTTATATAAAAAGTTAATTTTCTTCCCCCCCAATAAAGTGTGCACGCGCACGCGCACTACATAGGCTTGGCAACTTACCTTCAAAACGTTGTATATAAGTATTGAGCTAGATTCCATTATTTTGGCAAGTCATGAGTTGCTTTATCCATAAGTATTGCACTTTGCACTCACTCACATTTAAAAAAATAGTCAAATATAAATAAATTCTGTACACGCTAAAAACTGTCCTTGCGACTCTGCGACTCCGACTGACTGAATGGAGAGAATATACAAAACGAACGACAAGTCGATGAGTAATGAACGGCGAATTTACGTGCTGTCATCGTATTTTTTAGGAATCATACAAAAATTGATGCAAACTCTTAAATAAGTTTCTGTAATCGTATTTTTGTAGGATTCATTTTAATTTTGATACTATAAGGGGACGTCATCGTATTTTAGATGCTTCTTCTCAAAAACTATGACAACTTTTTATGGAAGGTGGCACTTTCATTGTGATTTAGAATTATAATCTTATTTATAGATTATCATACATATTTATAGGACAGTGGGCTATTTTCTATTACATAATGTTATAATATTAAGAAGATAATATTATTTTTGATGACCAATTTTTACGATATAATATTTTGACCAAAACTCTTAAATAAGTTTCTGTAATCGTATTTTTGTAGGATTCATTTTAAATTTTGATGCCAATTCCTTATATTTTAAGTGAAGGTAATCTCAAAATAAAAGGAACTGGCACATAATTTTATCATACTACTATAAGGGGACGTCATCGTATTCTAGAGATGCTTCTTCTCAAATACTATGACATCTTTTTATGGAAGGTGGCACTTTCATTGTGATTTAGAATTATAATCTTATTTATAGATTATCATACATATTTATAGGATAGTGGGCTATTTTCTATTACATAGTGTTATAATATTAAGAAGATAATATTATTTTTGATGACCAATTTTTACGATGATAAGTGTCATAATATTGCCTTATTTAACCATATAATTCGACTACATCATAACACGTTTCAAGATAGCGTAATATAAACCTATTATTTCCTTATTTTAGGACAACGCACTTAATTTAAACGTACGCCACGATATTTTAAGATTACCCCAAAATGACATTTTTCTCAGTGTACTAGTATTATAATTGATTCATTTTCTTTTTAAAATACCATAAAAGATTATTATACTTACTAAACCCGGTTTTTATGCAACCACAGGAAAATCAAACAAATTGCACGATTTGGAAATAAAACACAAAATATAGGTTTCTTATTATTACACATGTTCTGACTTGAAAAGACAAACAAAGTAACTTCGACATAGTTTTGTGGCATCACCTAAGTTTTATGTTGACACGTTTCTGTTAAGAAATGTAACAGTTTACGACTGGTCATCCTTTCTCTCGACATGATCGTCAAAAGCAAACGTGTCTGGTTGTATAGTGAATACATGAATTCTAAATGAAAGTTATGTTGTGCACATAGAATAATAACACCTAGAAACCGTGTCCTCGTATGCAAAGTGAGGCAACTGATATTAAGCCAGAATGGCTCAGTTTTCAGATTTATATCCTTCATACGTTACCTAATCGTAACTAAAATCCAATAATATTTTAACTAATCTAATAAATGTAGAAACATTGAAAGTATTTTGTACTCATTCGGTATGATTAGGTAATAATGGAGAATAAAAAACTAAAAACGGGGCCTTTTTGGCTGTTAGTTGACTCACTTTTGACAGTGCACTTTGTAGAGAACTATCGTTCTAGGTATTATTATTCCAAGGTTGTGCATTTATTTTTCTATCCGAAAACAAAACTTAAAAAACACTTTTACTAGTGGCTCCGTGAGCTGCAGACCTCGCGATAAAAAGTGGATCAAATTGTTCAAAAATAAAATGTTGCCATGAGGTTTTCAAAGCATCGGATTAATATATCTAATATCTTCGGAGAAACCCGAGGTGAATACACAGTCATGTACTTTCTTGGTCTTAACAAAGAAAGTTTAACAACTGCTGCGAGCTACATAAAGACAACCGATTTCAATTATTTTAATCTGAAAATCTAATGTGAGATCGAATAGATAAAAACAAAAGTCGAAGATGAAGTTTTTTATAAGTAGTTGTGAAATAATAAACGACAAACTAATAGGTATATTAAATACAAAAGTAAGTAGATCTACTCATTGATTGATGGTCCAAAGTATGTATCCTCGTTTAACAAACCAAACTAACATGGTTTCCAGGGATAAAAAATACAAATCGAAACCAAACAAAGCAAAAGCTCTCGCTAGCGAGTCGCACAATGAGGGCGCTCCCGGGCTGCCCCGGCGCCGAGTTTCCGTTTTCCCGCTATAAATCTACGTCGGTCGTCGTCCTATTCATCTGACGTCTGTCATTAGATACTAGGATACGATGACGTCACATGGTTCGTGATATTCAAATTACATTAAGTAGGTAGGCAAACAAATTGTGCGGTACACTCTTCAAAAATTGCTATCAAAAGTTGTAATTTTTTAAAAGTAGATAAATGAAGATAGATGGCAGCCGGCGTAGTTGTTAACTAGAGTCTATTCGGAAAGAGAACTGTCGTGGGCATTTTATTTATTTTATTTTATTTATTAGGGATAATAAATATTGTGCTTGATCATCGTTTTTGTCATGTTTACGGCACTGTTTATACATAATTATGGTGCGACTATCTTGACCTGATAGATATCAAGATATTACAGTTGCACTAAAACGTTACAGTGCCGTCAACAAGTCAAAAATGGTAATCGAGTACGAAGCCCAAGACGGTTCTCTTTCCGAACAGACAGAAGTACTTACAATGTTTAGAGTGGCATTAACCAAAAACTATTTATTCTAATCGTTACCTTTGTCACTACCATCAAATACAATTTCACACCTCTAAACAGTTTTTAAGGTTTTTACAGTACTTACTTCAAGATAAATAATGGGCAGGGAATAACATCGTGTTTTAACTTTTCTTAAAATTAACGGTGACTTTTATAATCATTGCAATGCAGTTGAAATTGTTAATTATACTTTTTGTTAATTGTCTTTGTTATGATAATGTTAGACGATTGTTTCCGATGCCTATTCTTAATCATGAAGTACAAGTTGCCTTTTTAATGTTAATAGCGAATATACCTCCAGATATGAATAGCAGAAACGTCTGAATTTAAGCTCCAAAAACCCCTTGTTCTGTTGTAGCGGTGTGAACGAGGCTGCGCCGTGGGCCGTGCGTGGCTAAACCCGCCGCGCATATTCATGAGGGACAACAAGAGCTCAGCGCGCCACCTGCCAGGGACACTGGGCTGTTACGGACCACGTTTTTGGTGAAGAAATATTTATATTGAACTAGCTTTTGCCTGTGACTTTATTCTCGTGGAATTTTAGTGAGAATTTCGAGTATATTGTTAGCCTATGTCTAGTCCAGTTTCCAATTATGTTAACTAGGTATTGCCTATCAAAAGATTAGAAATGTAATGTCGCCAAACTAGTGATTGAATAAAGTATGACAAAGAGACGTGACACGAGTCTAGATAAATATTTTTGAAATGTGGCATGTAAAATGGATTGTGTAGCATATAATAACAATACACAGACCAAACATGGTCTTTATTGTAAAGAACGCTTGCATAATATTATATAAATGTAACATTACACACTGTATAGCATTATACTCAGAACCTTTTTATTAAATTTACTTTTTATTAACCATAAAATTTTAAACGTGTCTTTCTAACTAAATGAACAATAAAAAAATTTTTTTTAAAAAAATAAGTATTACTTCCACAAACAATATTATTATGCAAGATGCACCGCCCGCCCGCCCGCAAAAATATGCACATGCACACCACAAAATGTGTGTGCAAGGTGTGGTTGCTGTCTTGCTAAATGCAGGTATTGCTGCATTTAGCAAGACAGCAACACACCTTGCACCTTCACCAATTAGACTTATTAATTAGGAGTAGCCTAATTGGTGAAGGTGCAAGGTGTGTTGCATCAGGCGGGCGGTGCATCTTGCATATATTGTTTGCGGAAGTAAGCTACATATTATATTTCTTTTTTCAAAATGGTTTGGGACTTCCGCCAAGTGACGCCTGATTCAATTATATATGAACAAAAAAAAAACTAACATATTATTGGAAAGAAATAAAAGTCATATTATTCCTTTTTACATGGGTTTCGGTGATTTACGTCACAAGCTGGCTTCAAAGAATGGCACAATTGTGGCAATTTGCCGAGCGCAAACCTTTTTGGCAATCGCTCTACAAAATGATTGCAGAATCGTGTTTTTTGTAATTCATTTCAGTGTATCATGTTTTTTTTTCATATTGTTTGGATCCAGAACTTTTAAGTTAAACCTTCTTGAGAAATAACTGGATTTTATAATATGTCATCATAATAAAATATTATTATTATTAGACAAATAAAGTATTAAGTGTCCCCGCAAAAATCGGAGCATTGAAAATGAACCCAAATTACCATGACGATCGGTCAATAATCATAGAAACTAACATCACTTTTTATGTACGGAAACGTTTTCCTACAATTCCAAATCTAAAGAGACCACCTACATGTTACAATTATTAACCGAATTTCAAAAGTTTTAGCCATTTTGTAGCCAAACTAATACACTGTTGGACCCATTTTTAAATTTTTTCTTAAGTCGGTTTTTTTTAGAAATATTTACAATTTAGTAATCAAACACCCCCAAAAACCCGAATTTTGCATATTCCAAAAGAAGTTACTAGTAGATTTTCAAAATTCAAACGTTAACACGTGTCTCGATATTCCTTAACTTTTGTTACTATTCCCATCTCGATCCTCCCAAAATCTTTGGAGATATGGTCAAAAATACGTTTTAGGCGATTTCGGCATTTTCAATGGTAAAAATCTTGCAACCTATTTGAAAGTTTATTCAATATTTTCCAGACCCTAGTCTAGTCAAGATAAGAGACGTGAAGTGCCTATTTCCCGATTCTCCCCTAGCCCGGATACATGAGTATGATTCGGAACCGCCGCATAATAGGGAATTGTCATAATCCGTGTACTAATACATGCACACAATCACAGAATACATAATAGTACAAGTACAGAAGATCCACTCCGCAAAGTTATTTAAATAAATAGCGACTCTATCCCAAACGCAATAAAGTGCAATTCAGGTCGCACACCGCTCCCTTGCCTACAGTTATATTCACCTAGAAGTTGCCTCTCTTTCTATCGCGTAGCTCTTATTTCTTCTAACGACTTCAGGGTTGTCTTCTTTTAAATAATAATTAATCTGAATACATAATTTATTACAAGTTATTGTGTTAGCATTGTGAGGAGCTCGGTGGAGCAGTGGTTTAGCGCCTGGCCCAGCGATTGCGGAAGTTAAGCAACGTTCGCAAGGGTCGGTCATGGGATGGGTGACCAAAATTTATTATCTCGAGCTTCTCCGTGCTTCGGAAGGCACGTTAAGCCGTTGGTCCCGGCTGCATTTGCAGTCGTTAACACACACCAATCCGCATTGGGCCCGCGTGGTGGGTTATGTTATGGCCCATCCTCCTTACCTCCTTATTATTTCGTAAGTAGGTAAGTAAGTACCTACAAAATTATTATTTCAATAAATAGTTGGGTGAAGATTGTTTAGTAAATAAGACAAGTACCTAGGTATCTAAGAATAAACGGACTATACCTACTAAATACTGACTAGGTTTGTTTGTATCACAGATAATAATAATATTCTATTCTAGTGAATCTACCTATTACTAGACAAGCATTCTTTTTACCTTTCGATGACGATTGGAAGTGGGAAAAACGTAAGATTCGAATCTTTTTTATTATTGTTAAGGCAGCCCATTGCGATGCAATATGCCTCCATTTTGGTTAAACATGCAAACGAACGACGCGACAATACGCGAACGCGGCGCGTGAATGAGTATCGAAATCGAACTATAATGTTGCTAACGTGCGACCCGGCCGGCACGCGGCGGCCCTCTAAAATTAGTCCGACCGAACCTGACCCGCGGCTACTTGTAGCTTCGTACCTAAAGAGCGGAGTGCGCCTAGCCTGACACAATCTCGATATGTTTGCACCGGGGTTTCCGCTATGTGTGTGTAAACGGATGCTTGCAGCCATTGTATGGTAAGGACGGACATACTGTAATATAAGTTTATGGTATAATTACTTAAAACTTTCATTAAAACTGACGACCTGAGTGGTGCAGTGGTCAACATGCCGCCTATCACGCAAGAGGTCCCGGGTTCGATTCCCGGCCGGGCAGAAATTGAAATGATGAATTTTAATTTCTGTGACGAGTCTGAGTGTTACTTTTATATCTTGATTCAAACACGTAATTAATTAATAAGCATTTATTCAAGATGCAAACACAGTTGACGTTATTATAATCTTATAGAGAGAGAGGGAAACAAAAGTCAGTGCCTCTCAGTTAGGGATACCACACTCTCCCGCACTTAATAGAAGATACATGTTAACATTAATGTATGAGGCTTACAACAGACTTATCTAATGATTAATATAGGTACCACCACCACTAATAACTATAATCTTCTTTTACTAGGATAGTAGTTAACATTGACTGTGCCACTATAGCCAAAGGCATTCTCTACTTAATATAATACCAAATAACTATTTAATATTAAATTAAAACAACTTAAGATTTTAATTATTCATCTATTGTTTGAGAACAATCTATTATTTGATTGACATGACGTTTCCACTGGACTCCATCTACTTCTATGAAATAAGTGATGCCTGGTACCGATTGCCCCACTATTAAACCCTGAACCCAAGGCTTGTTGCCCTTTCGAAAATCTTTTACCATAACTTTTTGTCCTACCACAAATTGGACCTTTCTATTAGAGTGGTTTTTGTTTTCTAACTTGCTCTCCACTTCCTCGCGTAAAGGTGGCGGACGCAGTAAACTAAATCTATTCCTCAACTCCCGTCCTAACATTAATCTAGCCGGTGTGATGCCAGTGGTGCGTTGAGGAGTATTTCTATAATCCATTAAAAATAAGTTTATTGCATTTGACATGGAGTGGCCATTTTCTATAAATTTTTTTATGGTGGATTTAAAAGTTTGTACAAATCGTTCTGCCGCCCCATTGGTTGCAGGGTGGTATGGAGGTGTAAATGTATGTCTTATCTGACTTACCCTACAAAATTCCTTAAATTCGTCACTCGTAAATGAGCGCCCATTATCGGTTACTAAATGTACTGGGAACCCAAAAATAGAAAATATTTTTTTAAATATTTCAATTGTTCTCTTAGAGGTAATATTGGACATTTCAAATACCTCTGGCCATTTTGAATAACTGTCAACAATCACTAAATACATTTTATTATAAAATGGGCCTAAAAAATCTGCGTGTATTCTATACCAAGGGGTAGGTGCCACTGGCCACGGTTTATGTGTTTGAGATGGGTTTTTACTGTTTTGTAAACAAACTAAGCAATTTTTTACTACATTTTCAATATCTGTATCCATTTTGGGCCACCAAAAATAAGAACGAGCAATTTCCTTCATGCGGACCACTCCAAAATGGCTTTTGTGTAGTTCATTAAGCACTGCTTCTCGAACTGTTAGGGGTATTACAATACGATAACCCCAGAATATACACCCCCTATCCACATTCATCTCATTACGTCTTGTATAAAATGGAATTATATCCCGGGAAACATTTTTTTGTTCGGGCCACCCATCAGCCAGATAACGTATCAGATTTGTAAGAGTCAAGTCTTTCTTTGTCTCTTTTTGAATTAATTTCCAATTAAGACTTTCCAGTTGGGAGTCATTCACATGATAGATATTGCTCATATTACAATTTTCTAATAAAGGGTGTAAATTATTATCTTCACATTTATTTTCTATTACATTTCTAGAAATATAATCTGCCGGATTAACATTAGATTTGATATGTCTTACCTTATAATTAAATGCAGACAAAAATATTGCATAATGTTGTAATCTTTTAGCAGCCATTTTTGGAATGCTTTTTGATGGTCCAAATATTCTAACTAAAGCTGCATTGTCTGTTTCAAGTTCAAAAAATCTACCATATAAGTAGTTATAGAATTTAGATATTCCAAAGATGACTGCCATAGCTTCTTTATCTATTATTGCATATCTTTTTTCTACATCATTTAATTTTTTGCTTGCATAAGCAATTGGCTTAATTACACCATCTTTGCTTCTGTTTGACAATACTGCACCTAAACCTATATCTGATGCATCTGTGGTCAAAATTAGAGGTAAATCTGGGTCATAATGTCTTAAGTTATTGGCTGATGCCAGCTGTTTTTTTATTAATTGAAAAGCTTTGTCACATTGAGGTGTCCATTGAAATTTGTTTTTTTTTTGTACATTCATACAATGGAGTTATTACTGAAGCCATATTTTTTAGAAAACGGGAATAGTAGTTTATCTTTCCCAAAAATGATTTAAGTAAAGTTAAGTTTGTTGGTGTAGGTGCGTTTAATAATGGTTCAATATTAGATTTAATTATACTTATTCCATTTTTATCTACTTTATATCCAAATACCTCTAAACTTGTCACAAATAACTTGCATTTTTCAGGTTTCAACTTGAATTCACATAATTGTAGTTTTTTAAGAACTTTAGACAGTGTTTCTATTGTGTCTTGTAAGTTTTTTCCTTTAATGTAAATGTTGTCAATGAAAACAATTGTATCAGGTATGTCTTTTAACTTTTGTGACATTAAACGTTGAAAAGACCCAGGTCCCGAACTAACTCCGTAAGGGAGGTAGTTATATTTATAAGTTCCTACTTCTGTGACTATTGTAGTACAATCCTGGCTTTCTAAACTAATGGGTGCTTGTAAGTATGCTTCTTTTAAATCAAGTTCACAATAAAATTCTCCATTTTTTAAGGTATTTAATATATCATCAACATGAGGTAAGGGAAAATGATCAATTTCTAAAACAGGATTTACAGTTAGCTTGTAATCACCACATAGTCTCACAGAACCATCTGGTTTTAAAATAGGTACTACTGGAGTTCCCCAATTACTATGTTAATTTATGCTACTGGTGTAATTCTTTTATTGTATAACAATCTTTGAATTTCTAGGTTTACCTTATCTCGGAGTGCATACGGAACCCGTCTTACAGGAAGGTACTTTGGTTTTGCATCAGTCTTCAATTTTAGTGTTATAAACTCACCCTTAAAATTACCCCAGCCCGGGCTGAAAACTTCCGGATACTTTTTTTTTATGTATAGTTGTGCACCTGAAATGGTAGTTGGACAATCTGTAATAGTTTGCACTTTATGAGTTTCTACTAGTATGCTGTCATTCAACGTAGGCGGCCATAATTTTAACTCATTGAGCCAGTCTCTACCGATGATTTTGGGCGAGTCATTTCTTACCACAAATATGCTGAGATTTTTTTTAACATTTTTATATTTAACTGGGATGTCAGTTACAATACCTAATGGTTGGGTTAAGCTTTGATCAAAATTCCTAAAAACCACATTACAATTTTGTATTTTGAATAAATTTAAATAGTTTTCTTTATCTTTAATAGGAATTACAGTGACTTCAGAACCAGTATCTAGTTGGAAGGATAAGTTGTGATTATTGACATTTATTGTTATGTAATGCGGAGGGATCCTACTTACAGTTTGGGAATAAGTTTGATATTCAGTATAAGGATTTTCTTTTATTTTCTCCTTTTCATTTTCATCTCCTTCCTCAACATGGGCTTCTAGTATATTGGTTTCTCTTGTTCTCATCGACTTCCTTGAGCACATTTTAAAAATGTGTCCTCGTTGGCCACACTCGGAGCAGAACTTCATTTTTAAAGAGCATTCACTTTTAATATGATTATTCTTCCCACAACAATAGCACTTATTTTCCCTCGATTTCTCTTGAATTCTAGTTTTTCTCATTGGTTTGAATATCTTTTTGTTGATGAAGACTTCACTTACTTCTTGTGCATTGTCTGAGTGGAGTAATGCAGCTTCCACTGTTTGCGCCACTTCAATACACTTGTCCAAGTTCATTTCTATGGAGCTTTTCATTAATTCAAATTTTATGATTTTAGAGGTTACCCCATCTATCAGTTTTTCTTTGATCTGGTCATCAGAGTCCTTAAAACCACATTTAGCTGCGAGTTTTTTTAGCTCCAAAATATATTCTTCTATTTTTTCATTTGGCAATTGATTTCGTTGTCTGAATTTAGCTCTCTCCAATACAGTTGATAATGTTTTCACGTATTTATTTCTTAACTTGTTACATATTTCTTCAAACGTCAGTTTGTTCGGTTTAATCGGTGCGCTTAGGTGTGTAAGTGTTTCATAAACTCTCGAGGTTAATCTAGTTACCAAGAGTGGCACCTTTTTTTTCATCACTGATTTCATTGAGAATGATGTAACACTCCAGTTGTTGTTCGAAGGCTTCCCAGTTATCGCCGTCAAAGGGTTTAATTTCACCGAATGTGGACATTCTTTTTTTTGCAGTTTTGATTTTGTAGTATTCACTTAGGATTTTTCGTAATTCTCCAATGCCCGATTCAGGTTCAAACTGTAACTTTTCATCCACTAATACTTGAATTAATTCTTGTTTCGTACATTTATATATGTAAGTGAGTTTACCTAATTTTACTTGAGCTGGATTAGACATTTATTTTATTTGTAAAATTGTAAACGGCGTGAAACAGATATCATAATATATAAACAAAATGGCGGTACGGTGGAATGCATCCGCAATGACCGCCTTGCACGAAGTTCACTTCGAAGCCCGCCGGCACAGAAAATTATTTCTTCCTTCTGCACAATTTGTTGGTTGTTTATTGGAGGTTTTTTTTAGATTTTAATGCACTGTGGCGTTCACTTTCTCGTCGCCAAGTTTTATATCTTGATTCAAACACGTAATTAATTAATAAGCATTTATTCAAGATGCAAACACAGTTGACGTTATTATAATCTTATAGAGAGAGAGGGAAACAAAAGTCAGTGCCTCTCAGTTAGGGATACCACAGTTACTATGTATAATAAGTTTATATTTAAAAAGTATATAAGTAGTATATCAGTTGTCTAGCACCCATATTACAAGCTTTGCTCAGTTTGGGGCTAGATGACGCTGTGTGAAATTGTCCAAGCATAAAAAAAAAAGTTGTTGTTTTTTTGGGATCTTCGTTACTAATATGACGGACATGTCTAAAAAACTTTGCAAAGTTTCATAGTCCAACATCATTTTAAAGCGTGATTAATTATATTAATTATGCAGTGTTTTGACTTTCTCTACTTTCAAAACTGGCGCTTAATTTTCTGTGGAATATGTTGCAATATTACGACCTTTTAATCTCGTCAACTCACATGCGCTAAGCCAAGTAAATAACGTGAGGTCGGCCGTAGAGGGCGCTCAGAGCGCTAATTGGTCTACACCCTAATGAGCAGGTGGAAATATAATTGAGATGTTAATTACGTACTACCTGCCAACTAAAAGGCAGTCTGTGAGGGATTGATGTTGCAGCTCCAAATATTAACTAAGCTTTGGAGGATTAGGGATGATGTTAATATACTTATTGCAAACTTTTATTTTGTACTTGTCCATCAGCCATTTTTTATGTCCCCACTGCTGAGGCACAGGCCTTCCTTATGGGGGGTAAGGAGGATGGGCCATAACCCACAACGCTGGCCCAATGCGGATTGGTGGGTGTTAACGACTGCAAATGCAGCCGGGACCAATGGCCTAACGTGCCTTATCCGAAGCACGGAGGAGCTCGAGATAATTCATTTTTGGTCACCCATCCCATGACCGACCCATGCGAACGTTGCTTAACTTCCGCAATCGCTGGGCCAGGTGCTAAACTACTGCGCCAATGAGCTCCTGTACATGTGAATTTCATTTTGTACTTAATTATGTGTTAAATAACTTTTGTTTGTTTAAAAATATATCGACTTTTTATTTATTTTAATTTAATATTGTTATGGCATCATACCTGAAAGTTATATTTCTTATAAAACATAAATTAAAGCAACCATGACGCAAAAAGCTCCCTAAAGCCTGCCACGCATCATCACGTGTTACGAACATTCAAATGAAACTTTTTGCAATAGTAACGATTCTATAAAGAACACCAAAGAATTTTATTTTAATTACGTCGTATGTAAAATAATGCATATATTTCAGTGCGCTTGACATTTCCTTCAAACCTCTTTAACTTTAAAAAGTTCTCTAACATTAGTTAACAGACATTTAACTACAGGGTCATAACGTTTCAACTTATTTAACAGACCTATTTAATTGGCCTTCTCTATTAACTACCAGTGCCTGTATTATGAATTTGCACTGTTACGTTTACTCGACAGCGATTGTAGTAGTTAAGCAATTTTGTATGCAATTTGGCACAACATTTGTGGCGGTAACTACACTAAACTAAAAGTTGTCATACAAATATTAACTACAGTCGATAGCGTTTATTATACTAAAAATACATGACACACCACCAAGAACACCAGGAATTTGGATACAACAAAATGAAAATTGTGTAAAAATATTTTTTGAGGTACAAATAATCCTTTACTCCCTTGTCCCTGAATACGCCGCAGGGTGTATTTTTTATTATAATTAACCGTATAATCGCATTATTCGTAGCTCATCGATGGATCAAAATTTGATTACACTTCGAAAAGGACGGGCGTCAAAATGTTCCAAATCTTCGAGATTTTCAAGTCGTATATAGAAAATGATATGAAAACAATGTTTTCGCAATGCTTTTCAAGTCAAGTCAAGTCAAGTCAAAATAAGCTTTATTCAAATAAACCTAATTATTAAGTGCTTTTGAATCGTCTATATTTTCCTACCACCCGTTCCAGACTTTTTTAGCTGACAAGAAGAGCGGGCGCAAGAAACTTATCAGCTGTAACAGCTATAAGTAACGATATTTACAAACATGAATACTTATATCGTTACCAGATAATTACAACAGGGTGACAGGATTATTTGCAACAACATAGACTTATTAAATTACTTCAACAAATTACTTATATTAGCAAGTTATGTGTTACATCATTTCCACGCATTTTGATCTTTAAAATAATCATCTACTTTATAATAAGCTTTTGGGCTAGACTGGTTTTTTTGGGTTTTGTTTCCAGTTTCTTTTATAGTCACCGACTTATTAATTACTCTGTTCGAACAAAAAGTCTATTCAACATCCTTTATTAACTTTACTTTTATAGTTCCACTTGTTAATTCCAATTACAGAACTGCATATTTCATGATAATGTTAATTGGTTTATTTAAAATAATAACAGGGATAAACGAGTACGTTACTAGTGATAGGTATTTTCACAGCTAGGTACCTTTTTAACCGACTTCCATAAAAGAAGGAGGTTCTTGTTCAGGATGTTCGTCTGTATATATATATTTTTTTGTGTATGTCCACCGATTACTCGAAGACGGCTGGACCGATTGAAATGATTCAAACGGTATTACATTAGGTAGACTCCCAAATTGGTCTCATTTTTTAAAATTTGGAAATCGGTTCAGTACTTTTCAAGTAATCTTGAAAAAAAGAACGAAAATACTATGATTTTGTGTCAATAGGCTAGTTGACAAAATTTCAATAACTGCTTAA
Organism: Agriphila straminella; assembly: GCA_950108535.1. Lineage (NCBI taxonomy): Eukaryota > Metazoa > Arthropoda > Insecta > Lepidoptera > Crambidae > Agriphila > Agriphila straminella. Next base: position 812,007 of record OX467306.1, on the reverse strand, counting down.
TATTTTAGCTTATTAGGCATTTTATCGAAAAAAAAGGTTTATTTATTTTTAATCAAGCGTTTACATTATAAATTTCGCGTTTTAAAAAACAAATTTTAATTTGGTTCCAAAACGCACAAGACTGTCATGGCGTCTTGAATGACGTCACGCCGTGCGAAACAAACCAAAGAGCGATCGTGTCTTCGTACGTTATAGCTAGTTTTTATCGTTTAAAAATGAATTTCTCATATTATAAGTACTGTATAGTGCCCCAGTGTGATAGCACGACTATAAAAACGCCAAACCAGTTATTTGTATATGTTCCAAACAATGGAGAAATACGGAAAAAGTGGCTACAACTGGCGTTCGGTTGTGGTTAGGTTGCACTCGGAGTGTAGGTTTGGAACGCGCCTCCGGTAGTAATACTCGAAACGTCAAAGACAAGATTGGAGTTTCGCACGGCGCGACGTAACGCTTTCTGATTGGTGTTTACTGTCACGTGACTAAAGGTTTCATTTTACGAATTTTTTTTTTTTAAATATTATTAATCTTTAACGCTTTTAATAATTAAAATTGTTTCTTATTTTCTCCATAATATAATTAATCATTATAAACCCCTATCCATTATATTTATTCTTAATGGAAACAAGCCTATTACCTCGATGATAATGGTCGTATTACTTCTTTGTTTATGAACTGAATAAGATAATTCTTTTTTTGTAGGAAGAGGGATATCTTAAGTGTAGGTTCTTTAACCGACTTAAAAAGGAGGTTCTCAGTTTGACCAGTATGTGTATATGTTTCTCCGCGATTATCTTACGTTTGGCTGAGCCGATTTTTCTACATATTATAATATACCTTACCTACAAGGTACCTACACTAAAAATAAAAAAATAAAAAATTGTTTAAAAAAAACAAAAACCGACTTTTAAAAAGCAAGAAATAATATTCGTTATTATAAAAATACGTCTATTGAAGTCGGGTGGGGCTTTTAGAATAAAAAAAAAGGAATCTGTACTCCAGCCCCACTCGACTTCAATAGACGAATTTTTATAATAACGAATATTATTTCTTGCTTTTTAGAGGTAGGCTTTTTGAAGTCGGTTTTTTGTTTTTTCCCGACGTTTGACCGAGTTGCATCGGTTCTGAAAACGGTAAATATTAGTAATTTAATGAAACCTTATAGTATGTGAGTACGTATTAAGATTTTCGCAAAGAAGTGAATATTGTCGAAGATATTTTATTTTTCAAATGTTGCTAATGCTAATCACTAATTTCCGAATATCAATCAATCAAATTGTTTAATACGTAAATAATTAAATTAAATGTTGTATTCTCTCCGCGCGGTGTGAAGACCGATACCGTAATATGTAGATCGTACATTATTATGATGTGCAAATGTGGCTAAGGCCTAAATAAAGGAACCTCGCTTAAAGTTAAGGGTAGAACCACGTTATGGTCTGTCTTCACCGAGTCGCTTCCTTAATCAATAACTCAAATTTCAAGTCAACTTGCGTCCAACGCATGCAATACTGCCTTCATACCGTGCGTTTTCTCTTTCTGAGTCAACTTGCGTCAATCGAATACAATATTGACGACTTCACATTCAACTTTCTGCCATACATTTTTTTTTAAAAGATAAGGCATGCGCTATTGCATGCTTCTGTTCAATCAAAGCGCAAGAGGAAAGCTGAAGCGGACGGTCAGCGTGCGCTATTGGATGCCTTGAGGCATGCCTCAGATGAATCAAATAAAATCAAATAGTTTTATAATTGCAAAATGTGGTGGGTAGGTACAAAATGTTGGTCTTATAAATTATTAGAACGCCATATCTAAGTAACCATTTCTGGTGTGCAAATATATAATGATTAGGTGCAAAAATATCATCATATTTCGATGTTCAGAAAATTTTAAATCAGTATTTCATTACAAGAATAACATAATTTGTGTATAAAATAAGATTTGAATTGAACTTAAAATAAAAATTTAAATTAAGGCGAAAGGGAACGGTAAGCGACCGTATGAAGACACGACCTGTGATGGGGTTCAGCTTTTATATGGAATCAATGCAGAAATTAGCAGTTTTAAATAGTTTTTAGGTTGTATTGTGTAGTTATATTTTATTGCTCTTTGTGGAACATGTAGTAAATTAGGATTACCACATCCTTTCCTATGAGTTCTACAAAAAATAATCTCTTAAACAGATAGAAAACGATGCCCATTGCCCATATAGTTAACATATAGTAATCTTAATTTTATTATGAATCACTCTTTTATCATTTCTGGTACTTAATACACACACAAATTACAACAGTGAAAAAAAAACAAATAAAGGTAAGGTAGGTAACTTCTTTATTTTCAGAGTTTTTATGATACCCGACTCCATCTTTAGTTTCCATTTTCCGCCCAAGAGGCCAATCCGAGCTGAAAAACTTTATATCGAGCCTTTGAAGGATCTCATCGGAATATTAAATCCTAACTGGCAACAACTTCGGAATTTCAACACGATTTAAGGCTCTTGAGGGCTGTTGCAACTAAACTGGCAAACTTGATACGTCAAACGTTGACTTACAAAATGCTAGTCTTGTATAATTCTAAAGTACATTTATATAGGTATATCGTTGGGGAAGAGCGTGAAGTGCGAGCGAAGCGTCTATGCTTCAGCTTGGGCGAAAATTCTTTCGTATGTCTGTATACCGGATGTCCATAATAATGTACTCTATGGTCCATCCGTTTGTTCTCCATTCTCCGTAAAAAAACACGTTTGTTGTATTTAAGGCGAGCCAACCTTAAATATTTGATTTTTTATTTAAATTGAATGTACCACTAAATATTATGTAAATATTTCAAGCGTCTACCTGTTGTCGTTATTAATATCGAGCAAAAAACGGCAAAATAATCACGTTTGTTGTATGGGAACAACAAATACTAAAAACAGAATAAAATAAATATTTAAGGGGGGCTTAAATATTTGTTTTATTCTGTTTTTAGTATCTGTTATTACAGGAGCAACAGAAATACATATTTCTGTGTAAATTTTAACTGTCTAGCTATCACGGTTCATGAGGTACAGCCTGGTGACAGAGCGACAGACAGACAGCGGAGTCTTAGTAATAAGGTCTTGTTTTTACCCATTAAGTACGGAACCCTAAAATATAAAGAATGTGTAGAGTACTCCAACCTCCTGCATGTCGATTGCCTACATTGAGTTGATCGAGTTGAATTAGTTCAGTTAATTTTTTTAACTCGATACTTAATTTTATAACAAGGTTACGGGAACATAAGCTTCATAAATTCATATTTCAAAGGTTGAGTTCATCACAACTTTTAGCGTAACACTTTTCGCTAGCTAGATTGATGATACAGCTGCCTGATGCAATAAGGGGAATTAACGAAGTTAGTATTAATATACTCCTGAACAGATTTTTGTTTCTAATATAAGCTTCTAAAAGTTTATGAAACTCAAAGTTTACAACTCCACAATTTATAATACATAAAACAACAATGAGCGTGGTCCGTTTACTAAGAACTCAAGAAAAACAATTTTTCCGTTGTTATTTGTTTTGGCAAAAAAGTGAGTGTACTTATTCATAACTGTGTAATGAAACTTAATCGTAAATTGATACAAAAATGGATAAAAATGAATTAATGTTCATACATAAGTCAAAATTAGGATTAAATCGGTGCACTGACATAAAATTGTTTTAAACAATTTTAAAGTTCAATTGAGAAGTTTTTTTGAGATAATTTAAAAAAATCAATAAAACGTAGTTGCATCTATCTACCCAGAGTCAGTCATTGACCCAATAAAGCATAAAGTGTTGAGTGTTTGTTGTTACTGTGTGTTACTTTAATATAATAGGACAATAGGTTAATATCTCTGTATAGTTCTAAGTACAAATATGCTGCTTCCTCGCTCTCCACTCTCAGGCGACCACTGAAAATCAGCGTCGTGGTGCAATCACTGTTCCGCGACACAATGTTTAGGAAGCTTTTTTGGCACATCCTTGTCTTAAGAATAGTTTTAAGTTGATATCGTATTTCTTATGTGCTAAATAAATATATTCTATTCTTTTCTATAAATTTAAGTATGTCATACTTAAAGTTGAAAGGCACTCATCGAGAACGGGTGCCAGTGCCCGTTTCAAAATAAACTTGATATCCAAATTCGCATGTGCATTAGCCCAAGAGCACACTCTCAGAATCAGAATGATCGATAAAATGCTATATTCGGAACTGCGACGAAACTATTCGCTTTCGGATTAAAACGAGATGTTGATTTGAGATACGTCGCCGGATGAACGATCGTCTCGATTTTCTAAGAGCAAGATCGGAGAAATAAAATCAAGTGATTTGTTACAAGGATTATTATTTATTTATTTATTATTCGGTGAATCATCAGCTTACACAAAAATATCTTTAAATTACAAAGTATAAACTTAAAAAGCTAAAAATAGATTTACACGGTTAGCGTAAGTATAGCTAAATCGTATGTGAGCTTAAATCTAAATGAGCATAAATGAATCAAAAACAATAGTTTAAGAATTGACAAAACAATAAAAATACAAAAAAATTGACAAAAAAATTTAAAAAAAACAAGGAGAACCTCATGTATTTTTTTTTTTCAATTATTATGTATAACTAACTTTTTATATTGTATACTATGTCTGAGGCTCTAAATAAACAAACTTATATGTTACAGATATCGTTGGTGAAATATTTATTTGCTAAATGCGTGGTAGTACCTTAAATAGTTATGTGATCCAAAATTATATCATACATGAAGAGATATGTTATTGATTAAGGAGTAAATTAGGATAGACGGGTGACAGGCAATAATTAAAAAAACAGGGCAAATATTGATGATGATTTCTCACGTTTATTCAAAGTGCATGAATAATGGAAATTCTGTTTTTTTTATTCAACCCGAATTGATATAGCGCTTCCTGCAACTACATATTAACACCTAATATTGAGTACTGCCAACATCGCATAATATCTTATGCCAAACGGCATCTATCGGCCGATAGAGCCACGGTCTTTATAACGGAGGCTTTACCGGCTTACCGCGAGCGGAAAGACCGGTTGAGTTACCGCCCTTATTGTTCCCGTAATACGGGTTATTTATGGTGGCAACATTTTGCTGCTTCCTGGATTTCATAAAAAATGCTTTTTTACCATCGCCACTCAAAAAAGTGCGTCTTATTCATTGATAACAGTGAATAATAAGCGTTTTTATTCACCGAGTGAATAAAAATATTTTGAATTTGGAACAAGCGCGCATCGTATGAATTAGGTACAAAAAAAATAAAAGGTGCTGAAAGTATGGAGCTATTCCATAGATACAGATATAGTTCTACAATTAAATGACAAAAATAATCCCGCCAATTTTATTTAGGTTCTTTTTAGTGTCTTATCTTTGGGTTCTTTTCTAAAAAATATCCCGCTAAATCAATTAGGTCCTTTTTAGTGTCTTATATTTGGGTTCTTTTTTATATATTTGAGGGAGATTAGTTGTTCAGTCTTGCATCAGTCCATTATATCAGTCTGGTACGATCTTCAGTCTGTAAAAATTCAAAGTCTATATATATATATACAAACTGATGAAGTGGACTGATGAAAGACTGATCATGTAGTTTCCCTCTTAGTTAGCTCGGTGGCATAGGGGTTTAGCGCCTGGCCCAGCGATTGCGGAAGTTAAGCAACGTTCGCAAGGGTCGGTCATGGGATGGGTGACCAAAAATGTATTATCTCGAGCTCCTCCGTGCTTCAGAAGGCACGTTAAGCCGTTGGTCCCGGCTGCATTTGCAGTCGTTAACACCCACCAATCCGCATTGGGCCCGCGTGGTGGGTTATGGCCCGTCCTCCTTACCACCCATAAGGAAGGCCTGTGCCCCACAGTGGGGACATCGAAAATGGCTAATGGACAACTATAAATACTATAGGTACTGCTATTTTTTTTCTCGCAGTCAATGGTAAAAAGTAGAGTACACAACTCGTGAAAAAAAAATTTCATCTCGGTCCTTTGTATCCCTCGAACTAAATTCCCTCTTTTTTCACTTGTTGTATAATCTACTATTAAGAACAATTCGATAATCTCTTATGAATTATTTGAGCATTAATGAAGTTGAGAAATGCTGCGAAAGTAATACCTACCCAAATATTTTGTATTCCCTTATTGTATTGGTTCTCTTCCGATTTATTAAAAACATAATTACTAAAAAAATAGAAGCTAAGATTGACACACAGGCATCACCACAACTCATGTGTTTTTTGTGCTGCTACGAAATCATAGTTAGGTAAATTCTACAATATTATGAAGACTCTAACTAAACTATAGCATCCTTCTATTGTTTTTTTATTGGAAAACATTATATTTACTAAGGGTATGTATGTACATATTTCAGATTCAGCATCGAAGCCGCAGCGAGACTACGATGGAATCTTTTATCAGTTCGCAGCAAGAATCAGACTTTAAAATAACAAAATCGAATAATAATGTCGGCGAGTTGAGTTTGGGATACAGTGGTTACAATGATGCTTTTATTTTATAATTTAAATCTTTTCTGAGGCAAAGTGTGTTTTAAAGAAGTTATGCAAATACTTATTAGATTTTTGTTAATGTGTGTTGCTGCCCGGGTTGTGTACTACGCATTGCAGGAGGGCCACATCAGACCTTGATGTTATGTATTTTTTTGTAACTTTATGGTAATTAATTACATCGTCTGCCATATAATTCCAAATGTTGTATCAAAATAAATAGTTACCAATGTCCATAAATTATGACGAAATTAACAGATAATAATGTTAATCTTACAACCATCCCCCCACTCCAAGTTTAGTCTAATCCTAAATCTTCCAGTTATCCTGTCGTTTAACCAACGCGCCCAGTGCGCCCCGATCGCCCCTATTCAACACCTGATACATATTTCATGCGCCCCGCGAATCCGCCGCCAAACACCGTATAATTTTAAAGATAAAGGTTACTCTGTCTATGAAGTTCTAGGAAGACGATACTATAACAATACTGAAAGTTCTATGCAAAATAATATTTCTTTAAAAGACAATGCTACGATCTCAAAGAAAAAAACCCAGAGTCGATTAAAATAATTTATGAATAGCGAGGTAGACCAGACCTAGTATGTCCCAAATATGCAATTTGATTTTGCTTAAACAATCCCCAACATAAAAAAACGTGTGAGAACGCGGGGTATTACATAGTCAATATGTACGTACTATGTCATAGTGCGTTTGTGTATAAGATGTAAGTAGTTTTGTTACAGTGCCGCTCAGACTCAGAAGCGCTCACGGCTTGACAGCTGATCGTACTCGATCACGTTTGTTAAGCAACGCTTGGTCCGGCCAGGTGTAGGATGGGTGACCGTTAAGTGGCACTACAACTACGATCGAGTACGATCAGCTGTCAAGCTCCGCCGTGAGCGCTTCTGAGTCTGAGCGGCACTGTAACAAAACTACTTACATCTTATACACAAACGCACTATGACATAGTACGTACATATTGACTATGTAATACCCCGCGTTCTCACACGTTTTTTTTAATGTTGGGGATTGTTTAAGCAAAATCGAATTGCATATTTGGGACATACTAGGTCTGGTCTACCTCGCTATACATAAATTATTTTAATCGACTCTGGGTTTTTTTGTGGCATTCTCATATAATCCTTTTAATAAAATCTTTAGGAGGCACTTCTACTACTACTATTTTTGAGACTTTTTTGTGTTTTATCAGCAGCTATGATATGGCGTTATGGCTCAGGCTCTAGAGTTTTTGAGTTTACGTTACATTGTTTGATATCATTGTAGTTATGAGCTTTTGAAGAAATTAACAATCCTCTTATAGAACAAGCTGTAATCTAATGTCATCAGTCAAGAGTTAGTATCTCCAATACGATAAGCGGAACGTCTCTTATCGAATATGCGAGCGACGAAACCACTCGATGCGACTCGAAAACCTCGTTAAATCCCGCCAAAGACATCCCGATAGCAACTCGTAATCTAAAGTTAGCGACCGTTTCTACTTCGCTTGAAGGAAATCAGTTGAAGTCCATCAATATTTGAACGAGTCTGGTAATATGCTTCAAACTGACAATTTTATAAAACAACCTCAAGACACCTGGGCCCCATATTCAGTAGATTTGGTAAAGTTTGCATACGACGCTTCATAAAGTTCATGTAGATTTTGATAATGTCGTTTGAGTTTATTGGTTCGGTGGAAGTTTTGAGAGGTTCAACACACAAGTTGGCTGTCAATATTGACAGGATTGTTGACGATGTTATTTTGGAAAACAGAAGTTGCAGATGTATTTTACTAAATTACCCTGTTTTGTATTTTGTACTTTATCAAAGGGCGGGTTAGCTTTGGTATGTTTTAGATTAAGTTTTGAGCGGTGTTTTTTATGTTTTTAAACAATGCTACTATAATAATTATAAATAGTGAAAGCTTGAATGTTTAGATGTTTGGATGTTTGTTACTCAATCATGCAAAACTGACTAAGCATAAATGAGAAAAATATTTTATCTACACTCACAACGTAATGTTCCAAATATGAATTCAAAAGAGGTAATATAAATACGTACTTAATTTTCGTGAATAGTTAAAATTAAAAAAAAAACTCATTACGATGCAGTCAGCTGCATCATAAAATAACTTTTTTGCTCATTACGATACAGGGCAAATCCAAGAAGAAGGTAGTGCCGTGATATTAAAAAAAAAACAACGATATTTTCCCACATACTTTCCATGATTAAAATGCACTCTATGGTGATCGACGACTTATTGCGCGCCATTTTTAGAGCATTACGAAAAAGTTTTGAATTTTGATTTCAATTTTTACATTTTGTTATAGGTACTGAATTTCGTAGGTGTTTTTTATTCTTGCTTAAAAATGTAAAAAAATGGACTCTGCAAAATTATTTTAGATGCAGCTAAGGAAATGACTTATTACAAGGTAGGTACATAGCTAATACAACCAAAGTCTCTCTCTCTTTTCTAACGTTGATCTTTTATTTAGTAGGTTCAATCCCAAATGTATGAGTGTAGATAAAGTAGTGTATGAAACTGCACATAACTAGGTATTAAAACACTCGTGTGATACTATTAAAAACCTCGCCTACGGCTCGGTTTTTAAACACACACTAAAGTTTTGCATCAGTGTCATAAACTACTATTACGCTTGATTCAGTTTTCCCTTAAAGTAAATGTTCAAAATAAAACAAATTCTTTATAGGTACGAGTACATATTAATATCATATCGAACCTTAACAGGCAAGTAAATTTATTTAACTCAAACCTTTACATTTAATAAATAATATGTGCAACAGAGACTGTAACAAGTACCACACTATTCTCAGCTCCCCAGTGGCACAAGATCTTTATGCACCAGCAAAGTGGAAGGTTCCTGAGGGAATGTTATCTTTCAAACGATTTCTATGCTAAAGACTCTATCACCGAAAGCTACACTTTTTCTTATATATTTAGGTGACAATTAATAATAATATAAAATCAATTTTATTTTACAAAGTTGACATTTTTAGGGTTCCGTACCTCAAAGGAAAAAAACAGAACCCATATAGGATCACTTAGTTGTCCGTCTGCTTGTCTGACAAGACCCTTTATCTCGGCCATACGTAACATTATGGCAAAGAGTAAATTTTACAGATAAATAATAATAATAAATAAAAGCAATTTATTTGCAAAAACAGTTTTAAATTAAGTTTTTATCAGTGATTACTACACAAGGCTCATAGGCCTGAGTCGCAGAAACCAAAAGTGAATTTCCATTATCTTTATTTTATGCTAAACCTTATTAGGCTCCGGTTCTAGTACAAATATGTTCTAAAAGAGATTTTGAGAGATAAAAAAATATCATTTGTACCGCTAGCGCACTGAAGTTAGTCACTTCAGTTTACATTGTTAAATTGATCGCATTGTATAACCTATAAAACTGTGTCTGAGGTGTTGAGAATTTCTATAAATTGTAAAGGTGTGTCTCAATTTCGCAACTGCGTTGAAAAGTTTAAATAAGTTTGTGGCACATGAGACCTGCGCTTGTTGGGAACTTCTTACCAACTTGAAAGGCCGGTGGGGGGTTAAAGGGGAAGAGGGGGTCGGAACACGATCTTCGTGTTTTGTTGGCACTACAAGCCGCGTTGGAATTTTGCCTGTAGTCACAAATAGCTTTTCTTTTATTTACAAAAAATATACTCTTGTACCTTTTATCTTTTTTACACGTCTTTTAAACAAATGTTCCTGTTTCAGTTGTTTTAAATGTAAGCAGCATTGTAGTGGTGATTATAAAAACGTATACACTTATTATTCAAAACCCATAGACCTGGGGGTCTACTAAGAAAAGTTTTATGCGATACACAGCTGCGTCCGTGCTTCGTTCTTATTGTTTCCTATTACGAAAGTGATTGCATAAATTTGTCAGTTCCTCTCTAGTGGATCCGTCATTATTCGTTCAATAGTCTTTGGACTACGATAGCTACATTGAAAATGTTTGTAATAACTACAACCGACGAAACTGCTGACGACTATCGTGACCAAGTGACTGCGTTACGCAGTTGCGTACCTTATTTTCGTAATAGGCCCCCTGTTACGTTGCCATTTACATTATATTTACCTAAATATCTTTGGTAGCTTTAGAATTCTCATTTAAATTGTCCCTCCTAGGCATAACTTTCAATATTTTTAATAAAATTAAAGCGAGTACGTAGAAACGGTAGCGATTTAGTTTTAGTATTGGACAATTAATGTTTTGGTTTAATCGTTGGAAAAACAATCGGAAATATTTTTATTGCCGATAGTGGGCCGTTATGATCATATTTCGAAATAATAACAAGTAACCGTATCATCTTTAACATCAAAGAAGATATGAGAGCCTCTGCTTGTGAGAAAAAAATCGGCAATTAACCCCTATTAACTATTTTCATATAGGTAGTGAGGAAATTTCTTTGTGTCGGCGAAAATTTAGACAAATGACAATCGATTAAAATACCGATTAAAATACCCCAAGGTTGTACCAAACCACAGTCAGTTATTTTGCCTTGGTTGCCGTCACGTCAATTTCATGTTTTTATTCGATAGATATAGTACTTTGCAAACCTCAGTACCAAACCCAATATCGGTCTTCTAGAAGACAAGCTCACTTACCTGAGTGATGGCACGTCATCGAGTTGTGCTCCATCCAGGGTCTGCCAGGCGAGCTGCGGCGCGGGGAAGCCATGGGCTGCGCAGGATGCGCTCGCGCCGGTGTTGTTGGAGAACACCAGCTGCGGCGGCGGCTCCATCAGGAACACGGGCCCGTGCTCCTGGCCCTCACCACCTGTGCATCACAATGGGACGTTAGTGACAATTTTTTGTTTAATTTATCTCGGCTCTTGGACTTGGTTGTTTTGTTAGCCAGACTCTTACATAAGAGTCAGACTCACATTAGTTGTTAAGGGTTAACAACAAAGCCATGACCATCAGCTATTTTAATGTCCCCACTGCTAGGGCACAGGCCTTCCTATGGGTGGATAATGAGGAAAGGCCATAACCCACCACGCGGGCTTAATGGGGATTGGTGGGTGTTAACGACTGCAAATGCAGCCGGGACCAACGGCTTAACGTGCCTGCGAAGCACGGAGGATCTCGTGATAATAAGTTTTTGGTCACCCATCCCAAGACCGACCCTTAACTTCCGCAGTCGCCGGGCCAGATGCAGATATCACTGCACCACCAAACTCCTCAACGAAGCCATACTACATTAAATTTAAAAAGTTAACACTAGTCTATCGTGTAAGTTGGATATTGAACTTTCTTGCTTTTTTAAGTAGGTCTGTGATTGTAAATAGATAGATCTTTTTAGATTAAGTTCTTCATTCGTTTTTCAAATCGTTTTTTTTAAGTTTTTGTATTTAAATACTATTTTGAGAGTTATGTTGTTTAATACCAATGATATTTGATGACATTCTCAAATTACCGTAATTACAATTCACCACAATGCACGCCATCTATTCCACGAAACATTAAACCGAGTTTGTCAAATTAGACGCGAGTTAACCGGTTAACGCGGTTAGCGGGTATGACAGACCGGCTCGAATATAATACGCCATTTGAATTTCAAACGTGAGCTAGCGGATCCGCTAACTAGGGCAATACTGTAGTTAAACTGACACGTTATGTCGCTGATTAGCGAGGACGTGCAAAACTGCCAAAAGTCACAATAAAAACCTTCAGCTTAATGTAAAATTTTGATTACAAAAAATGGTTGGCAAAACCTTACTCAAGGTGATCGATACTGACATTTTAAAATAATTTCGATATTTAAGAGAGCAAAGGGACTAGCAAAAACACAAATCTGTCTATCAATTAACGCAGTTAAACTGTTAAAATTAATTATTCTGTTACAGCTCAGAATAGATACACAATTATGGATCCAAGAAAAGTAGGTTTTTAAAATTTAAACACTCGCGAACATTTGGCTGTATTCCAATCTCCAGAATTAGATTAAAATAAATAAAATAAAAATAAAAATAAAAAAGCCTTTTATTTCTTGCCAATTTCCAACTTAAATAAGAGTTCATAAAAAAATAATTACTTAACTAAATTGAATAAAATAACATAATATTTGATTACAACGTAGAACATGGAATAGAATTAAATTGAATTATATAGGCAATTATTATGTCATTATAAAATGAATTTGATTAATTAAAATGAATATTTAAAAAAAATGATTATTATTTTTGCCATTTCTATGATTTGGCAAGGCGTGACGGCGGCCTCTCAGGTGAAGGCCTCCTCCAGAGATTGCCATAGAATTAGATTATGCTATTCAATGTATATGACAATTCGTAATAGGTATACACAGTAATTACAATAGGGATGTTGACTATTTTTTTATTTTATGTTACATAAATTACCTCTCAAAAAAAGAAACATTGGTAAATGAATTAATTCGCTAGCATGAAAACTGCCCGAGATATCACAGTGTGAAATGCACACAAATGGACTCGATCAAAAACGCTCCATACTAATGGCTTCCACGTTATGACGTCACGCCTGGCAAGTTTGTATGCAACGCATAGGAAATTTGTTCAGCAGCTATATTAAATATTGTGTTTATCAAAATGGTTTCTTCGACAAATTTGCTATACATTTTACGGACTAATTAAAGGTATCATTTATTTTAATAAATTTTATACTTTTTAAATGGACTTGTCCACCCAACTTTGAAGGGTCATAAAACAAATAATATGCAATATATAAAACCAAGAGGTATACAAGCTACTCTAAAAGTTTAATATGTTTACGATTTTTATTAGTATTTCGTTATTTTATTCATTAGTCAACATCCCTATTAAAAGTAACTTAGGTAACTTAGTACCTACCGAATAAGTATTCTTAGAAAATGTAGAGCCACTTAGTAAGTCACGTTGCTTGCTTCAGCTGAGTGGAGATGGGACCGGTGTCGCTTGCTAATTGATCTCGCGCTAATTGGAAACTTTAGATTGTCTATTTCTGTTATCATTAATTTTATAACTGATATTATCATGTTACATTTTAATTAATTGATTGGACAGGTTAATATTATTGGTATGACATGTGATCATTAATTACTCTGCTAATCCAAATAAGGCCAAACTAATTGATTCTAAAATAACACCTGAATTAATAATATTAATTATTTCATATCAAATGTGTTATTATACTTCGTTTTTTGTGATATTTTCACAAGCTATTCATTTCTTGATCCAGATACCTGGCTATGCGTACAAAGCTCCAATAAAGACAACACACATAACTCTTATTACAAAGAATTAAGTGTCATAATAGTGTCCAGTAAAAGTGAGAGAATCTGTGACTTAAGGATTAAGTTAATTTGACTTCCCGGTTACTGGAAGTGCATTTCCGTGCCTTTATCTCTAGCGAATGTTTGTTCTGAGCGAGGCGGCTAGAGATTAACTACGGAATTGCAAAGTTGAATTATAGTTTTTAAATCTCCTATTCCAAATAATTTTAAAATATGAGCACAGCGGGCACTCATATGCTAATATTGTTTTGTTATAGTAACTGACCAGTAAAACTCAAGTTCCGATTTCACCAGCGACTAACAACAGCGAAACACGATACGACAAACGCTTCCCGGCGCAGACGCTTCGACAATTTCAGACTGCGCTTGGGATGAGATGATCCAATTTGGAGCGTGAATTCAGTCCATGCCGAGTTGGCTTCCAGCAGGGTTAGCGCGTACTGGTTTGATATTGAGTGTAAAGTGTGGGTTTTCTTGCTTTATACAGCGTGGAATTTTAATCATTTGGCTCCCGCAGTAGGGTGGTTCCACTCATGATTACAAGCAACTTTTACTATGGGGACAACTTTGTCATCACGAAAAAAAATTTGCTGTTCCATACAAAAGCGCAATTCCTACTCGACCTTAATGTATGGAACAGCTGATATTTTTTTTCGTGATTACAGAGTTGACCCCATAGTAAAAAATGCTTGTAATCATGAGTGGAACCACCACACTGCGGGAACCAAACGATTGAAATTTCAGCGTGTATTGGTTGGTAAGAAGACATAGGGACAGTGACGCCAATATATTATTTTCTCAGTTTTGAAAATAAAATCAACGCAATATACCTAATCATTTCATTTAAATGATGATGGTACAGTGTATTGGAAAAACATATATGTATATTTCATGTATGGATCTAATATTTTCGTGGTCATGTTCCAACCCTAGTCCATTTAGTGCTTGATCGTGGCAGTGACGAGGTCATCTCCGCCCTCGCATCCGTTTTTTAGTCTACACTCTACGGCATAAAGCTCAAAATCGCTCAGCATAAACCAGAATAATTAAGTGCCAGCTTATCAAATTGTACCCGACTTGAAGAGGGAATGTTCCAAATGGAAATGAAACAAAAAAAATGCTGTATTATTGCTGCAATGTTTATGTGATCCTGGCTCTAGATGAATATCACTAGTGGCTCTATAGAGCTGTATGCCTCGCGTGGCAAATGGCTGAAATATGAATTTCCCCATATCTCCGCCATTTTGAAAAACTGAATCGACAAAAAATTATATATAATTATGAAACCTGCTCAAAAAAATTCACGGGAATTGGTTGGGAAATGCAACCTGTAGACGAGAACAAACAGCTAGCCGGACACCCGGATAGAGGGACAGCAAGACAGACGTACGAAAGCATTTTTGCCGAAGCTAAAGCAGAGACGCTTCTCTCGCGCTTCGCGGTCGCTCGGAACTACGAAAACATGTGGTTAAATATATGTGCAAATAGTAGCACTGAAAATTCAGTTTTTTTTGTACTTAAAGTTAAAGTAAACGGAAAATCAGCAAATTGAAATCTCAACCAAGCAATCTCGTAGGAAAAGAAGCTGAAAGAAAAAACAAGGCAACATAAAGGCAGAGAGAGTTCTCGGAGAACTGATATTAATACTTGATTACTGATTTTAAACTTTGTTTCTAGACTAAAGATCATTGTGAAACGGGCAACAGAAGTAAACATTCGTATTAAAACCCTTTATTAATTTGTGTATACTTTTTAATACTAGCAATAAAACTAAGTTCTTAGAAAGTTCTAGATTGGGAAAACGGTGACCAAATTGGCAAGAGACTTGATCTCGCTACTGCTAGTTCTAAATACGAAAAAAATAAGCTTATAGTTATCTATAATGTTCTAGTTTCAAATTCCGCTCCACTAACAATTTCACAGCGTGAGCTGTACAAAATGATAAAAAAATCTTTCTATTGTTTTCCCCCAAAAAGGCAACGTCCTGACCCGTTCGTGACAAGCGGATATGGAATAAAAGACACAAGTTTTACAAGCCTTTAATACTTTCTATCGCGCGTCTCCTTTGTTCAGTTTTCACAATTTCCTCTTAAAAAATGTCAAACGAAGGGTTGCTACCTTTGTGAGGAACACAAAGGACCTAGTCCTATGCCAAATCGATCTCTATTGAAAAACTCGTATGCTTATTGTTCACTGAGTTTACGCAATAACACAATATTGGAGCTCGCTTGTTTAGCAAGAATATTTGGACCGAGAATAATAATGTGTTCTCGTAGGTTCGGCGAAGGAAAATAGTGCCCACTTACTTACATATTGATTTATCAACTTAACTGCTAAATTAAAATAAAATAAAAACTGTCAAAACAATTTTATTTTTGTAATAAGATTAATGACGACTACTTGGTGCAGTGACAACGATCTTGCTTCTTGGCATAACATGTTTGTGTGTTAAGATAAATATTTTAATAGAAAAATACTAGAAAAAATCGACTCACCCGTAGCAGCTCAGACGGGACTGGAATCTTGGGATTCCGGCCCAATGCATTGACCAATTATGCTACCGAGTCGCCAGTGGGAGCAGCGAATTTTTTTTAGTACTTTTTACGTTTTCGCTGTAAGCCAGCGTTATTTCATCAATGTGAAGAATTACCTTCAACATTCGAATGCAACACCTTTAAAGATGCCAGACTATCGATTAAGATGAAATAGCTTTAAAATTTTGAATTGTTTGATCTAAAATAAAAAAAATAAAAATGTTTGTGTGTATTGAGATGAGAATAAGGGCCTGCCTGCGACATCGTCTGCGTGGACTTCTCCTTTTATGTCTTGGGAACAGTAGGTACTTTATTCCGGATGCAGGTACCCTATGTCCTTTTCTATAATCACTGACACCGTGTACGAAAAATTTCATAATGATCGGTTGAGTAGTTTGGGACTAAAATGGTTGTTGTGAGTCGTTCAGAATTTTAAGGCTATGTTTTAGTAGTCTTCTAAATACAAGTGATAACATTAATAAACGCACAAAGACCTATTATAGCCGAATTGTAACAAAGAAATTTAAGCGCAAAAAAGCTATATTCTGTGTCACCCTCGCCTCTTTGTACGGTGAGCTTGCTCAGAGGCTTTTGTGGCAAAATGTGCCAACTAAAAATAAGAATTTGATGATAATGAAAAATTACCGTCTATTATCTAGATATTTTTGTCCTGTTTGAATTCAACCCTTAGTCGCAATATATTATTGGGATATCAGATAGGTATACCATTCGATTCTTACGATGGTCCAAATGTTATTTTATTACGCTATCATTTTCAAAGCAATGTTTGTAAAACCATTAAATTAAAAATTGATAATAAAACATATTATCAATTTTTTTTATTTAAATTTTTATTTAAACCTTAATATAAAAATAGCATTGTGAATGCATAAAAATCAAAAAAGTTTAAAATTATATAGCTATTTCATCTTAATCGAATGTCTGGCATCTGTAAAGGTGTTGCATTCGAATGTCGAAGTTAATTCTTCACATTGATGAGATAAGCTGGCTTACAGCGGAAACGTAAAAAGTATTAGAAAATTTCGCCACTCCCACTAGCGACTCGGTAGCATAATTGGTAAGTGCATTGGGCCGGAATCCTAAGGGTGCGGGTTCGAGTCCCGTCTGAGCTGCTACGGGCGAGTCAGCATTTTAGTGTTTTAGAAATAGAACCCAGCATATTAAAGTTTCTAGAGATAATATTCTCCAACAAAAATAAATCCATTAGCACCACCACTGTATTGAACTTAATATGACGTATATTTTTACAATAACTTCGAGAGCACAAAAACGAAAATGTCTTTTTTTTTTACAAAATAAACAGACTCTCACAAATCCTATTACGATAAGTAGAACGCCTCGCGTGGGTTCGACTCAATTTACTTCCAAGGTAGAGATTATGTTTCTCTCTGTGGGTACCTAGTTCATCAAAATTCAATCATATTCGTCGCGGTTTCTTATGTTTTTATATTCCCAAAGAGATAATATCAAGCACTTGTCAAAGCGTCTTTTGAGTTCAAAAGAATTGATTTTTAATGAACGACAAACAATTGAATAATGAAACAAAAGCCAAACGCGCCTCATTTGAAAATAATTGAAAATATGGACGAGGAAATAACAATCACATAAGGCGAAAGCATAAAAAGACAATGTAAAGTGGCTTTGTAGCAAATATTGACGAATTATGCCTTAAATCTTTCCTATTGAATAAAAAAAAAAGTTTTAAATAAGTACTGTTCACTACAGCTGTTCAGTTCATGAGATAACTGTCTTCATAAAACAAAGTTAAGTTAAATTGCATAACCTTAAAACATGCGTTCTATTTATTTTGTGTATTTCTGCAAAATCTCTCGTTTGCGAACACTTGTCACATCTGCTCGTACATTATATTCAAACGAACGGAGGAAAACAAAAAGTAATAAAAGAAATCCTCTCAAATAATTCTACGAGTCTTTCTTTACACAATTCTTCATTTTCATTCAGTTTTACTCGAGCGACTTTTATCTCTTACTTTGGAGTTACACGGTTGGTTTTAGAATGGTAGCGTTACATTGACGTTTCGTTTAGCACACGCAAAACGCATTAGCATATAAACAGGCGGGAGACAACAACTCGAGTCTTTTGCCGCGTCCCGGCTAATGAAAGCTGTTTGGAAGCTCATTACGTTTTAATAAAGTGTTTGCAGACTCATAATGCTTGATACTTGAAGCTTAGATATTAATAACAAGGCTTTATTAATGTTGATGCTTTGAATGTTACGGATAAGATGGTAGAGGTCTGGTATAAGGTTTCTACCTTCTGGAGTTATATTCGCAGTGTTCTTTTTAATTATGATTGAGTCACTTTCTATAATAAATAATTGTGGCAAGAAAGAAGCTTTAAAAGAACCCATTATTATCTCTTGTTTCCAAACAAAAAAGTTTTTTCACTTCTCATGCTCGTAAAGTTCGTCCTTATGTTGGGTATAGGCTGCATAAAATCGCTTTTCATGCTCTAGAGCATAAAGTAAAATCTTCGTCTAAGTTCAGACTTTAAGACAAAGGTCGTCAGGTAAACAGCCACACGCTGTTATTTATTTCTTCATTTTTATACATAATCCATGTTTAATACTTTTTTTTTTTAATTTTTGAAACCATGATGAAAATTTTTTTTTTCTATTTTTGATTAAGGGTATCAAATGAAAGGCCTTGATGAGCACATTCCAAAATTATATAATTTATCACTTTTTTTTCAATATTGTTGAAAAAAAAAGTTTTATTTCCTATTTCCTCACAATCGAAGTGAAAAGCAGAGTTTATAACTCGTACATAAAACCCATTTTATGCACTTGTTGTACAATCTACAATTTTATACAGTATAAAATAATGATTATTTTTTATGTTTTTGCTGTCTAACGCAATAATTCGCTGACACTCTTTTAAAACTCTGCGAATATTGAACCTTTTTTGCACCTATTTCTGGCGCCTTAATAAGAACTGTGTCAGCATTAACGCCACCAAAGGACGGAGATTTTTCATCGGCAACCTGTCAATTAACATGTAAATTGGACCGCCCGGCCAGTTTGATGAGCTCCGACGACGCACAGACTGGCGGTTAACAGTACTCTAAGGCTGATCACAGACCTACCGGTTTCTTTACTTTGCTTTGCTGTTCGGCAATGGACCGCCGGCCAAGAGGCTCATTTTCAATCTATCGCATATTTTCAATCTAAGTACATTTCACATATTATATGTTCTTGTGAGCTTTGTTCCTTAAACGATCGTTATGAAAACACAAAACAAATAGTCCAGGTAGGTAATGATGCCACCCATGACCCTGTTCACAATTTATATAAATATGCGATAGTTTTTTTTAGCAATCGGAGACCATGTTCAGGGTGGCATATCTCCCAGAAGCTTCCTTCTACTTCGCAACCCAGACGATGATATTTGATAACACCAAGCTAATTGCTATCTTGCCAATTTGGTCTGGTCCAAATATGCGATAGATTGAAAATGACCCTGGTAGGCCGGCGGTCTAAACAGCAAAGTAGAAGAGCAAAGCAAAGAAAAGAAACCGGTAGGTCTGGGGTCACCCTTAACATGAACTATCGAGAAAAAAAACGTTTGTTAAAAAAGTACCCACTCAATAGATTATCTACGTAAAATTTCATTCGATATTCGGCAGTAGATGGCGCTGTACAAAATTTCCATACAAAATTACTCTATCAAATGTTTTTACGCGCGTTATTTTTTTCAATAGCTGTTCGTGCTAAGGCTACAGATCTTCTACTTGCAACAGTTGGATAGCCTGTAAATTTTTTTGGTGAATCATCAGCTTTGCAATATTCATAAGATTTCAACCTAGAAAAAATAAAAAGCAAATGACAGATTCAGTTAGAGTTGACATTTTAAGAGACACAGAGTTAATAACTAATAATGTTATAATCCGCTGAGGTAAAGCAATGATCGATTCGAAGAATCAGATTGGCCTAGAAATTAAAAAGTTTTTTGTAGGGAGTGAAATGTCTACATAAAAATTTCAAAGGATTCAACTGGTGATAGTTCTGAAGTTTAGTCTATTTTAAGGCTTTATAGAATTGTAAGAATTGCGTTTTTTTATTATTATTTTTTATGTCTTGTATCAAGTGTTTTTTGGTAAATTTTGCCTACTTAGGTGCACTTTCGAGTAGCAGACAGAGTGATTACTGATTTCTCAACTAGTTGAAAGTTATTTACTCTCATAATTACCTATCCGATATGTAGTAGGTATTTAATTTCAACCTACCTACCCATTTGTGTGCAAATTTTTGATAATAATAATTATTGTGATGGAAAATGACCTCACTTTAAATGTGGAGCTCTTTTTTCAAATGTTGACGACTCTGTATGAAATATACAGGGAGAAAAAAGCAGCCCTTGACGAGTTTCTTGCCGGTTCTTCTCGTTACAAGGTCTCCCGCTCAGGGTTTGCGAACCGATGGCGTAGCTTCTTTGACATTCACAAGTGCTTGTAACAGCCTAGACTGTATAAATTAATCTGAATTTTGATTTTTAAAAATATGTTGGCTGAATTAGTCGCGTTATAAATAATATTTTAATTTATTAAAAGAAAATACCCAGAAATTATAACAATTTCAAAATATTTTTAATAAATTGTTACAGTTCATAAGAAATTGAAGCCATTATCATCACTATTCAAGTTAAACTCCAAAATTAGTGTACAATTGACATACAATTTACTAACAGCGGAACCTTGACAAATGGTAGTACCGCGTTACCTACGCTGTGGGTACGTCAAGTTGTACACTACACGCCAACAAACGGATTTGTGTAATAAAACAGTGAGTGGCTTAATTCGGACTCGGACGGCGGGTCCGTAGATTTAATTTGGCGTCTGATTCGATTTATAGACGTTTGCGATGGTAATCTGCGACCGACGGGTACCGGCCTAATATGGATGGACGAGGGCTGTGGTTGAAATTAATGCTTTGTTGTTGGGAAATTTTGAATAAAATTGTTGTTACTGGTTGATACGACTTTACCGTTTTAGTTTGGGTAAAAATGCTTTCGTATGTCCGTCCGTCCGTTTGTCCGTCTCCGACGTCGTAACCAATCCTCGTGAATTTTTTTGAGCAGGTAATTGAATTGATTTGAATATTAATTACCGATTCAGTTTTAAATTTTTTTTCGAAAAAAGAAACTGATTTCATCATTTTATTTTTTTCTGATATTTATTTTGTGTTTTGACAAAACCAACTATGTAGCCGTCAAATATGTATTAATGTTTTGCACATTATGAGGAAAAGAGCTGCAATGTTCATAACAGTAAAAATACATCTTTAAATTTTTCAACACCATTTCGAACCTTAAAAAGCAAAACAACGCCATCTAGTGCGCTTTAGTTTAAAATTTAACACAAAAGCGTTGACATTTACCACCCGGCAATTGTGACGCTCAACCCCTCGTTTATAGAGTAGAAAATGCCCCAGCTCTATTATAGTCCGAGAGCTGGTAAAACAGACGCATCTTTTGTGCCGCGGGCCGACTACTCCCACCGGATTTTATGAAATAGACTATGTACAAAAGCGGACCTGTCCTTTACTGTATTGTGAGGGAAAAGACATATTTCTAGTTATTTCCGTATTAATAGAGCGGGTTTATATTTTTATGTAACTGGCATAGCTATAGAGTTCATTTCTGGTTTTTAACTGAGGAGGTAAAAGGCGTCTTTTGTGGGTTAAGGGTATAAGTTTGCATTTTGATATTGTTATATTGTACTTATTGGATAAATATGTTAGACTACTAGCGACCGCCCGCGACTTCGTCTGCGTAGTCAGTTATTTCTCTACTTACATACATCAGTACTATTTTTCGGGATAAAAGGTACCCTATATTGTTTTTGTACCCCTGGCAACGTGTATGCATTTCATGATGATTGGATGAAACAAACAAACTTACTTTCGGATTTATAATATTAATAAGGATAAATATTCTACTAACTATTATCACATCATCATAATTACCAAGACTTTCTTCAAAGATCTTCACTTTAGCCGATAGTTAACTGATAGTTAAAATCACTTGACATCCATTGTTCATCATTAATAACATACTTCATTAAGACTTTCATCTCACGACTCTGAAGATAGGATCATTTTCGAAGATCGTTCGGGAAACTTACGGAAAGCAGAGAGATATTAAAATTTTGATAATGAATTTTCATACTAGACTGTATGTCTAACGTATTGTTGTGATTAGAAACCTTGTGCTGAAAATATTTATTTATATTACTTACTTTTTACAAAAGAAGTCTTCACTAATTTGTTCTCACGAAGCATAACAAAACCCCAGTCTTCCAAAACCCTTTTGCCAGAGTAACTAGTTCCAATAATATACTTTACTTAGATAATAGTGTCCTGAAATAGCAGCATGAATGCTACAGTGGCGCCGCCATTGTGGTAACAAAGCCTTCGGGCGGGCGGAAAACAAAATGGGGACCGGAAGGATAAACAAACTGAACTAACGCACTGTTTGGAACTGAATTATTTTGTTATTCTTTCTAGTATTTTAAAAAGAGGTTTGTTCTTTTGTATTGAATTGAAGAATTTTGGTTTTTGAACTGATTCTAATAATACTACTCGTATTATGAAAATCTACAGTATTTCTGAACAACATTTTAGACATCATTAAAATTTATTAGTTGTTTTTATAGTTGATTTTTTTTTTGATGAAACATAAATTATATTATATGTAAGGAATTTTAATTATAATATTTAATTTTATTTTAATTTGAATTCAATTACCAATTTAATTTTATTTAATGAATTAATTTTTAATGCCTACTTAAACTTATTTTTATTTTGTCATTTAATTTATTATTGTTCTTAGTGTGTCAATTTTAAACTGACTTATGGGTGTGAAGCCTGAAATTAATGATTTTTATTTATTTATTTTTATTAAATAGGCAATACATATAGGCCTGGTGGTAAGCGACAATGCGATCTACGATGAAATGCTTTTGCCTAAAAGTAACCTATTCACTCGCGACTTGAAGGCCTCCAGTTTGTATCTATCGGGAAACACCTTCGATCAAGAATATCCTAGATAACGCTTCACGAACTAAAGCAGTACGCAAAAATGCCACCGCAAATAGCGTCTCACTTACAAACATGGCGCTTATTTTGTACATAATCACCTCTTATTTTGTACAAACTCACATTTCATATCACTTATTTTTATTTATACACTTACACTTATTATACAAAAACACATCTTTTATCACTTATTTTGTGCAAAATAAGCGCCCCGTTTGTAGGTGGGACGCTATTTGAGGTGACGGCCGAGAGGTCGAAGCCCAACTAGGTGGTCTGACCATATCCGCTCAACGCTGAACACCAGCTACACGATGCACTCCATGACGCTAAGGACAGACAGCAATGGAGAGGCATCGTCAAAGAAAACTTTTAAAAATTTACTTCCCATCAGGGAAATCACGACCCTCAGTAATGAGGAACACGACGCGAGGAGGAGGAGGAGGATTTGAGGTGACATTTTTGAGACTCTGACCGGACATCTAGGGTATACTTGATCGAAGGGAAACACAGACTCAGGCAAGGAGCTCCATTCTCATGGTAAAATTTGAAGCCCATGGAAAAAAAATTAAGTATTTTAGGTATTATGTTTCCGTAATGGAAACGTAAGAAATAAACAAATGATGAATAGTTTATTTCTAAGACGAGAAGGCTCCTATAGTCATATCTATGAATAACTTATGCTATCTTGTACAAATAAATACTGAAACTATAGATTCGATAAGAAGAGGCATTGTATAGAGAAATTCGCCGAATTACATTCAGTTTTGTTTTATAATTTTTCTTGACTTGTAGTGTATTAAGATTTATAAAAGTTTGATGCGGAGGAGCACATAATCGTGGCATAAGTATTTTTATACTTAAATTTGAACCCCATTTCACTTCTTTATGGGTAGAATTTGCATAAATCCTTTCTTAGAGGATGTTTACGCACCTATGTACAAAATTTCAAGTGTCTAGGTCTAGTGGTTTGGGCTGGGCGCTAATATGACAGTCACCCTTCAAATATTCAATATATATAATATTCAAATCAAAGCGCGAGTGGGATTCGCGCACAAAGGGTTCCGTACCAAAAAACGGCAAAAAAAAAAAAAAAAATTTTTTGTATGGGAGCCCCACTTAAATATTTATTTTAGTCTGTTTTTAGTATTTGTTGTTATCATGGCAACAGAAATACATCATCTGTAAAAATATCAACTGTCTAGCTACTACGGTTCATGAGATACAGCCTGGTGACAGACAGACAGACAAATAGATGGACAGTGAAGTCCCAGTAAAATTGGGTCCCGTTTTTACCCTTTGGGTACGGAACCCTAAAAAGAAGAAGATATCATAAATAGTAAAATATGTAAGTATTATTTTCGAATCTAGACCATTATAAATATTTTTATACATTATGGATGATTGATCTATTACCTACAGACATAATAATTTGTCATCAACACACAACACAAATTGCCGTGTTATATAAAATGGCGTCAGAAACGATGTTACGTTTGACCTATATACATTGCTATTGATTAAATTAATTCCGGATTGCAACTAACTCGATGCATGTGTTCAGAATACCGGGTAGTTTAGATAATAAGAGTCTTAGGGCTATGATACAGCTTTGAATAAGTACAGTATATTATCAAGTATTTCAGAGATATGATATGTATGACCCTAAGGAACCTTTGACCAGGACAAAAAGTAGCATATAATATATAATAATGTTCATCCAGTGGCCCTACCATGAGTTGATACAAACTGTTTACGTTACCGTAAACTATCGTTTTGTCTCTTTCACTCGCACTGACTGTGAGCAGTATATCCGATAGTTTACGGTAACGTAAACAGTTTGCATCAACTTATGGTGGGGCCACTGTTCTTTATTTGTCTACCAAATTTCATCCTTATCCGTCCAGCCGATTAGGTCTGAAAAGGTAACAAACAGACACACATATACACAAACATTCGTATCTTCGATCAAGAATATCCTAGATATCCGGTCAGAGTCTCAAAAAAGGCACCTCAAATAGCGTCCCACTTACAAACTGGGCGCTTATTTTGCACAAAGTAAGTGATAAAAAATGTGTTTTTAATAAGCTTATTTTGTACAAAATAAGTGATATAAAATGTGAGTTTGTACAAAATAAGAAGTGATTATGTACAAAATAAGCACCAAGTTTGTAAGTGGGACGCTATTTGAAGTGCCATTTTTGCTTACTGTATTAGTTCGTGACGCGGTATCTAGGATTTTCTTGATCGAAGATTCGTATATATAATATTAGGCTTATAAGGAGGAAAATGCACCTTTGCCAATTTAACAACATTAAGTTTTTAAAGCTCACAATAAATTAACTTAAGTACATTCGTAAACGGTGTCTCGGATAAAAGTGAAGCTTTTAAAATTACATTTGATCAGTCTTGATTCGATTCGTTCTAAACACACTGGAACCAATAATTTTACTTGTTCATGTTTATTTATTGTTGTGTACATACTAAAGCTAATAACATGAAACCTTTGACAGAAACTCACCCATGGCAAACAGGATGATGAGGGCCGATATTAGCCAGGAGCACATGCTGGCGGCGGGCTGTCACATCGCTTCACTTCACACACCACTCAACTACACTGGAACAAAATAATAGACTATTGTCACAGGAATAATAAACAAGAATTAAATCTTAGGTAAAACCACACCCCGGACACTCCATACAACCGCTCCTACCTATTACACAGACACTAACACAGATAACGGGCTCTATTTTTGAATCGCTCGTCTAGCGTCGAGCGCTCTATTCTACTGATTTTCGTTTGACATTCGACTCAAATTTTGAGTCAAATGTCGAACGAAAATCAGTAGAAAAGAGCGCTCGACGCCAGACGAGCGATTCAAAAATAGGGCCCAACGTTTTATACGCGCGCAACTGTATGTATGTGTCTATAGCTACTACGAGAATCGTGTCGCCTTTCGACGCATAGTGCCAGAAACGCAAATTACCGTACACGCTAACGACCGCGTCGAAAGGCCTCACACACACAAATAAATAAATAAAATAATAAATAAATAAATTTTTATTTATTCCTTCACAAATATTTGATTTTTCACCATTTTAACTATAAATTTGTATATTTATTGGTGATAAGAAATGTTTCCATATGCTTTGCTCACCGGCCATGCACGCAACGACTATTATAAATGAGCTCACGATTCGGCATATTATGAACTCTCGGGGAGGGGTGAGGTAATTGATTGCGGGGCGGGGATGAGTGTCCTTTCTGTAATCCTGTGCACTGGCGCCCGCTAGGGTGCAAGCTGACACGTATTTCGAACATGTTTGGACGCTCGAAGCTCTCTCTTTCTATGGTCTTCACAAGAACATAAGTCAGTAACGTGACGCATATTGTGAAGTACAATCACGTCTATAAATATTGTATACAGTTTAGAACTTTGTAAAAGCAATTACTTTTTTTTAAAGAAATCAATGACGAATGACAACTACAACAAAGTGACACAGTTTTACAACAAAGTGACATTCAATATTTTTAGACGTAACTGTATGTACATGAATATGAAATGAATTAATAATAATGTGTAGCACTTAGCCACAAAAGAACAGCTGTGGTATTGTTTCTTTGGTAACATGTCGCGTTTACAAATACCAACAATGATTTGAATGTTAAAACTAAAGTTAACATATGCTTACGTCATAGCAAAATCTATTTTTTAATACAATTTAATATTTTGTTGTGAACCATTTTTCAGGTTAATAATTATGTCAACTGAAAAACATCCAAGTTTGAAGGTAAATGCTTGTTCCAAATTTTAAATTAAGCCAAGTTTTCGAGAATATTATGCGAAAAATCTCTTGAAAAAAACACCTAAATCTAATTATTTCCCGGCTGTCTCTCGCGCTCACGGCGAAGTTTACGCATTCGTTTATTTGAAACGCAACAATATAGCGTTTCTTATTACTCTCTTCCAAGTTTGTATCACGCATTTTCCTGGCGACTTTATAAGGATGGTTTATGACATGAATTATGTATTTTCTTCCCTCCAAATGTTTTAAAACAACTTTAAGATTTTTTCAAAACAGTTAAGAAACTTTATCCACTCGTATATTTCAATAAAGTCAGCAGATTAGTATCAGTTGTCCCATGGGACTAGTGGGACATAATCATCACACCTGTCCCATTATGGGACTGGGTCAATGGGTCTAGCGGGACAGACAGGAATATTGTGTAGTGAAAATACTCAAACCGTTTTGAATTTGTCTAAAATTTATTTTGTAATAATTGAACATACAGTTTTTGAACAACGATGTGCAGCTGATAATTGTACACCTTTATATCCATTTGTATTTAATTAAAAAGAAAGAAAACCTGGACTGTTGAATTATACAAAAAGCTTCACCCAAACGTAAATAACTTTCAACGCTTGATCGTAATAAAAAAATAAAAAAGAGAAATGAAGTTCACAATTCAAAGTTTTCTTTTCTCATAACCATGAACGTTTTATAACTTTGCGAGATCACATCGAGCAATTACGATGTTGGCGGTGCCCCGGGATAATAAATCTGCGGCAAGTTTATGAAGTCGGTGCCGCCACTTGACGGATGGCGGACACTTGGAGCGGCCATCTTGTTTTACGATATCTGACATTTTATGCACCACAGCCACAATAAAGTCTGTTGGCCTTAAAAACACTGTTTAAATGTCATGCCGTCTCTTTCAAACAATATTGTCAAAAAGTGACAGCATCACATTTAAACAGTGTTTTAGTTAAACACGTGTTAAACAGTGTTTTGTGGTAAGGCCGTGTGTGTTTTAACCACTATTGCTACAAAATGTTAGACAGAAGAGTCACTTGGATTAAATTGTGGTTTTTCGTGCACGCACACATAATAAACATAAACATTGCGTATAGGCAATCTCAAGGCAACTCAGACTATTATTGAGTACTGTTGAATTTACCAATGAGTTCCACGCAACCAAACAAATTAATGACGGTAGGTACGTATTTGAACACGGCTAGAGCGATCCCTAAAAAAAAAGACAGACTTTTCATTTACAAAATTGGCCACTTTGAGATAAAATGGAATTTAAAACTTACAGAAAGAATGAAAACTGTTGAAGAGTTATTCGATAAATATTAAAGACAACTTAAGAGGATCTTAGCTTTTTTAATATTGACTTGGTTTTCGAGTTATATAAATATATGTGTTGGCGGCGTTAGTAGTGGGCAATGAACCTTTAAAAAATAGGGCTCCTTTGAAAATTCATCTGTCATTTGTTTTGTGGCGCTAGGAGCCGCTACAGGGGCCGTACTGGCTAACGCATTGAACTTCGAAAAGTCTGCCGGGTTTCAAATTAAAATTGATAAATCGAGCCCCGATTGGGCCAAATAACTTCATCAAATTGTACAATACGAAATTCCTTTACTTAGATTTCTTTGTTTTAAGTTGAAAGTTCGAAAAGTTATCCGGTACGGCCCCGGAACAGACTATTGATTCGGTTTGGCCTATGATTGCACAACGTAATGTTATGAGTTAATCTTTTTTGTGCATCTTTTGAGCAGCTTTGAGAGTCGTAAAATTATGAGATGGAATAACTAAGTTTACTCTTTGTTGAAAAAAAAAGCAAAATTTGAGCTCTAAAAAGCAAGAAATAATATCCAAATCAATTAAGTTACGAAAACGGCAGTATTAAACCGATTTCAACATTTCTAAATAAAAAAGGTGGACAAATAAAGAAACAAGAAAGCAACCTAATAAAAACGTGTTAAAATAGAGATTTTCTGATATAAATAAATATTCTACTTTGAAGCAATTGATTCAGACAGCAGTCTTTTCTTTTTGTTGTTTTTTGTATTCTATTTGATATTGGAGTGCCTTTTACTTGAATTGAACCGTGAGTTTATTAATTTGTAAAGCTAAAAGCTTTTCAAGGGATAACTGATGAAAATTTAATTTAATATTAAAAGACAAAAAAATCTCTCACGAGAAAGGTTCATTCATTATTTACAATACAATTTTACTGTGATTTCATCATTCAACATTGTTATTTTTTATATTTTTTACTTAGATAATGGTCGCAGAGCGATAAAGAATTTTTTATAAAATCACTTGGAAACCTTTAATTTTGCTCTGTATCAATCATTCATTTCAGCATGGCTCATATTATATAATTTCAAAATTATACATTTACTAAAACCACAGTATTATAATAATTAGTTCGAAAAACGCTCGGTAGCTTCTAAGGTATCTGGTTTCTTAACGATTGCTTTGTTAATAATAACATGAATTACAGACCTTTTCTATTAACTTCTAAAACAAATATATAAGTATTTTGCATAAATAAAATATCAAGTTTGGTGCTTATCTACCATTTCTATGGTTTTTTTTCACAATAATGATGATAGACGTCCCCATGGTGATATAACTTGCTAATTGATGAAGAATAATGGAGAAAAGATGAATATTAAACCGTCCATATTTCATGATTCAGTCGCAATAGGAAGTGATTAAAATGGCGCATCAGGTCGTACATTATCTTGTGATAGTCGTAAATCATGGTGACGACAACTTTTTGAAGTTAAAGCTAACGTTGAAAAATGGCTAACGTTTTGGACCGACCAAAACATTTCATAATCTACATTAGGTAGGTATATAGGTATTTTGCTTTTCTACATAATTAATTATATCAGAGCATTGTCATGAATATTTACATAGATAAGAATTATTACTATGAGCCATGAGGCACGTTTTTTTTATCGATTATTTGGTTAATTACAGCTTTCCTGACTATGAGATGGGCAAACGACCCGATTTTGACCATAGACCATTTTTATACAATACTAAAATAATATACTAGAAATAATATACATACCTAGACCATTTTGTTGAACTAAATAAAATCTTTTGAAATAAGAGATGTTTCATTCTTCAAATATTTTTCTGTATTGATTTATCAAGAAATTGTTTTCATAGCAACATCACATTTTTTATATATCCGTAAAAAATCAACATCAACACAAATCAAACAACCGGTTTATACCGGGTCATTTGCCCATCTTAATTCCTGACAATCAAATGGCCAAAACCTATTTTGGCTCTTATACATTTCCCAGAGTCGCAGGACGGTACCATTTTTATAATAAACGAATGAATAAGCTCAAAAGCCTTGAGCATAGATGCAAATTTGCAAGTTACCGGTAAAATCCAAGCTAAAGAAAAATAATGAAAGTACAAAATTTATATTTCGCAGTATTTTTTACCGCGGGTTTGAGATGACACGACTCGCTGGTCAGTCTCTATAGTGAGTTAATAAAACTCAAAATCTTGATCATTGGCGTCACCAAAATCTGTTTAAGTTTTAAAAAAGTACCAAAGAATAAGGTAATACTAATACAATTCTTTACTATCATGATGTCAGACATTTGTATCTATTATTGTTTTACCAGTAGTAACGATAATTAACAGTATTGAGTTTATCGCCAAGGATTATTTTTCCTCTTTGCCAAACGGCAAAGATCCACGAGGTAAGGGTCACCTTTTATTGCCACGAAACCGTGGCAATAAAAGGTGACCCTTACCTCGTGACCTCTGCCTATAATTAGGATGGATGGTCACTTGCGGGACGAGGGGGAGAAGTAAACTTACAGGCGATATATTTTTATTCGCGCTTTGTTTATTAGATACTTACTCAGCCTGTTCAGGAGTTAATTAATTTATAGAAAACTTTCCATAGAAGAAAAACAAACAAACAACAAACTAGAACCCGCACCCTTAGGAATCCAGGAAGGAAAGAGGATTATACAAGATTCCTATGGGTTTGAGTCCCATTTGAAAAGCTACAATTGAGACGATTTTTTTAATAGCTTTTACATGATTCTGTAACTTTATTTTCAACGAAGTTGATTTTACTTTTTAATTAAAATCAACTTCGTTTAAAGTTTAAAAGCTTTAAAATTTTATATTACCAATTGCTTTAAAAATCGAAAACTTATCAGAACAGTCAGATGATCGCTGGTGAGACAATCCTATACAGACAGACATATGCGCTGTTGACTTTGGACCAGGGGCCTGTTTCTCGAAAGTTACAAGTTCACAAGTTTACAAGCCTCAATATGTCACAAGGACTTGTAAATTCTGTTTCACGAAGGAAAATATTGAAAATAACAAGCACAGAACAAAATTTAACAAAATAGTTGATTTAAGATTGTAAAAATGACATAAATGTACTGGCTGATAAGATAAATATTTTATAAATGTCTGTCAATGTCGCTGACAGTCTCTAAAAGACAGCAAATTGACAACTATCAAAGCACTAAAATGGCCGCCAACTTGTGATTCTGGTATTTCACAAGAGTAAAAATACAAGTGCATGGAAAATGTGTTTCACAAAAACATTACAAGCCTTGTAAAATTTACTATAATAATATGCCATTTTACAAGTTCGATTGGATGATCTCTCTGAAAAATTTACGAGTATGACAACTTTTCACATCATGATTGAAATCGTTGAACAAGGTTTTAAACCATTGACTTATTATTTTTTGTTACAAACATAATTTAACTTATAACATCACGAGTGTGATAGTCACCACTTTATTATTTCCCTATTTATTTTATGTTAATGGACAATAATTTATAATTTCAGCATGTACAATGTTTAATCACCGATGGTATAAGATTTTAAACCCGCTTATTTCGTTTTAGTACTATTTATAATTAGCGGTAAATAAAAATTAAAGAGTCCCCCGACACTGCTAGCAAAATTTCTGAAAGTTACAAGCTACAAGTGTCAACGCATTTTTTTGAGAAACGTAATTACAGTTACAAGTGTAAATATTTACTTGTGAAGTTGATCATTTGTTTAAGATTTTATTCTACATACGTGAGAAGTACAGTTTCGTGAAACGCTACGCTTGTAATTTTATTGTTTTACAAGCGTTTCTATGGTTACACACTCGTATTACAAGGCTTGTAGATTTCGAGAAACAGGCCCCAGGACAAATTCGACATTTGGACGTTTCGGTGTGAATTTTTTTTTTAATGTTTTGTTTGTGTCATAGATTAGTTTAAGTTTGTGTGCGCTTGACCACAGACTATTGCAATGCACTGCACAGATTGAGAAGGAATGTGTTTATTTATATTTTTAAAAAACTTTTTATATAATTATTTGTTTAAATTCTGTGTTATTCGGTCCTGATGTCATTACGGTGCTCGGCAGAATATCAGTGCAGCTGGCCTTGCCTGCTGCTTATACTGAGCCGAGTACAGTTTTGACTTCATGCGACGATGCGCAATGTTGTTGTTAATTGGCCTTTGATTTGTTTTAGTTTTTGTATTGTCTTTGTAATGTTGGTTATCGTTGTGTGTTGTTCAAAATAAATGTATTTTCTTTCTTTTCTTTCTTAATCAAGTAATGCGACATAATGATACTTATTGTTATTAAATTCTTTAATTGTATATGTCTTTTTAAGAAAAGAGTAGGTAACGATAATTATAATTCTTTTAATTTCTCAATTCGGAAAATGATGTATATTTGAACCGAGCAGCGGGTCAAAACTCTTCGTTCCACCTTAGGGGCGAAAAGTAATTTAAAAATAGAACTGAATTTGGTTACATAGTCAACCATAGAGTTACCTCATTGGCAATGAAAAAGTTTACAATAATAAAAACCGCTGTTTGTTGCGGTTTAAATAAAAATTAAGCGGTTTAAAATAAAAATTAAAATAAAAATAAAATAGGTAATAATTATAAGGTCTACCAAAGTAGTTACTAAGTACATGTTTTTCATAATCAACATTTTGGAAAAAGTAAGACTTTTTTTACTTTCCTTATATTCGAAATGAAAAGTAGAGTGTTTAACACGGGTAAAAGTCATCACTTCCTTTTGACCCTTGTATAACAATCTACTATTGTTCTTCCGCTACCTACTAACACCATCCAATCTGTGTATCTTTTAAAGGTACAAGCGATATGAAAAGTAATATGAGAAAAGTTTTCTTGCTTCAATCTGAAACACCTACGCAGAGCGTTTTACGTCGGCGTGAAATCATTACAATTCTATTTTTACCTTATAAGTTAGTGCTTAGCAAACTACCTATTGACTGAGGTTTTTGTCTTTGTAAGATGTTTGTCAAGAAGGTCGAATGCTTAAGTAACAAGGCCTGTATAAATTTATTCAGTAAGGCTTACCTTACCTTTATTAATAAGGTGGGATACACAGGTCCTCCAGGTTTCTAATTAGGGGGGATATTAGCACACACACACACACAGACGCGAGAACTGAGCGCCTTGAGAGCAAGACAAAACAACTCCATCTGCTGATAGAATATTCTGACCTCTAATTAGGGAGCGTGAGCCTTAAGGATGAGGAGGTATAACTACTAATGGAATTATTGAAATGAAAATACCCTTTATTATATTATACGTACACTGTGGTTAATAATGTACATATATATAGAAGTTTGTTATTTATAGAGGATTGATCAGACTGAAACCAATCTTGAGTTTGCTAAACGTATTCAAATAAACATTATTCGCAGTTGATGAAATAAAATATTTTCAGTAGCTCAACGTGTCTACAATGTTTATCAAAACCAGAAAATGAGAAAAACCAAATCTTACGTCCATTAGGAAACAAGACCTATTGAAATTTTTGAGGGGAGAACGACTAATGCAATTTTAAGGATAGAAATGACGTCAATTATTGTTGATCTTGATATCGATTGTGGTGTTTGTAATAAAAAAAATATTTTTTATTTATTTATCTCAGAAATAATAGCATTTTTTATCTACAACTGGATAGTGCTTGCCTCTCACCTCACCTGATGCTAAGTGACGATATAGCCGAAAGTGTAAGCGCACTTCACCCGGAATTCTTACCTTACAAATTGGCTTACTTACCTCTAACTCTCGGAACTCAACAATTTTATATTGTTGTTATGGCATCAGAATTAGGTAGCCAGTCAGGCAGACTAAGCCCTACCACCAAACAAACATAATACAAACATGTGTGGGTGAACACTAGACGACAGAGGCAGTTAAATTTACGGCGGCGGCATTAGGTACCTACCTACCTACCACAATCTAGCACATTAGCCTAACATTCCAATATTTATGCTAAACACGCATTATACTATGCCATAGAACTATGCGGCAACAATAATTCCTTTTACTGGAAAATCAGACATTTCGAAATCACAAAAATTCAAGAAAGGATTATTTATTCAATTAATAATTCCGTTTTCATCTGATTTCAAATTCTGGTGAGAAATTTGCATCGCCCAATGTTAATGAGTTTAGTAATTAGTATAGTATTATTATCTGTGGTATAGATTAAATCAGTAATTCATTGAATAAAATATTCAGAAAGCATTCAATATTATTCCTATTAAATGCCTTAAGCACATAATACATGTGCCTTAGGTAAGATTTTTAGAATGTCGATACTGGAAGCTATAGCTACGATGCTATTTGGTTGAGGATTAAATGTTTATGTTTTTAATTACCGTAGTTAGTGCAACTTTGAACACTAGTCCTATATGAATAAGGTGTTGTCAGGCAGCTAAGTAGTTGTAAGGGAGAAGCGCTGTAAATTGAAGCAGTACCGCAATTGGTTGAGGAGCTGTGTCGACTGACAATTGGAGGGTTCGCTGGAGTGGACTTGCAGGGCTGCCAAGTGGACACAATGAAAAAAGCACTTGAATAATAAATTATCTTAATATAAATTTAATTAATATCAGTGTTTTCCAATTATATTATATGTATATAGGAACTTATTGTAGGTAGCAGTAATTTTTGATATATGGTAATTTTTTAAGTCTATTTTATTGGTCATTGTAGACTACTACATGCTACAACTACAACTGTCAAAATCCGACTAATATTATAAATGTGAAAGCTTGTATGTTCGGTTGTTTAATGTTTGGATGGGAATCACGTAAAAACGGTCGATACGCAGAAAGTGCAACGTTCAACCCTAGAGCTAGTATCCTAGGACTCGTTCTGCGTCGTCATTTGATTTTTTCTTTTTTCACGCCATCTCCGTCGTCTGACCTACGCAACCACCAGTCGCCCTTTTGGACTCTATACTTTTACATTAAAGCTTATTTTCCTACAGCTTTTGAGCTGATACATAATAGAAAAGTCTGGCGTTGCAGAGCCCTAGGTATCAATTATGCAGCCTTATGACGGAGATGCGGATTGCGGACTCCACAATAAAAGATCGATAAAATTATGAAGAACTGGAATTGCATTTCGCCTGTTTGAAACTGTTCCGTCTCAGAAGAATTATGTTGATACTTATTTATTGAGATGAAAATAGTATGTTAGTTTAGTCGTTTTAGTCTTAACTAATATTATAATATATATCAATCTTTAAATATTTATTACCAAATGAGCAATAATAGCAATAAATAATAATTAAACTTTAACCTAATTACAAACTGTATTTCTTTGTTTTAAACGCTTTACTTAATTTATCATGAAGACTAGAGAATCAATAGGAACTTTCAAGAAAAGCTGATAATACGTCTTAAATGTGTGATAGAGCGAAGTTTTTTTTAACGACATGTGTGGTGCAGTGGTGCCATGCCGCCTACCACGCAAGAGGTCCCGGGTTCGATTCCCGGCCGGGCAGAAATAGAAATGATGAGTTTTAATTTCTGTGACGGGTCTGCGTGTTAGGTACTATGTATAATAAGTATATATTTAAAAAGTATATAAGTAGTATATCAGTTGTCTAGCACCCATATTACTAGCTTTGCTTAGTTTGGGGCTAGATGGCGCTGTGTGAAATTGTCCAAGCACTTATTTATTTATTTTTTGTAGGCTTTTTGAATATAGTAATAAATATAAGCGACGGTAATCTGGTCAAATGGAGGCATATTTTGCGCCACAATTAGGTATGTTGAGCAATTTATTTCTAATAAGGTATCGTAATTGAGGAGCTCGGTGGCGCAGTGGTTTAGCGCCTGGCCCAGCGATTGCGGAAGTTAAGCAACGTTTGCATGGGATGGGTGACCAAAAATTTATTATCTCGAGCTCCTCCGTGCTTCGGAAGGCACGTTACGCCGTTGGTCCCGGCTGCATTTGTTAACACCCACCAATCCGCATAGGGCCTGCGTGGTGGGTTATGGCCCATCCTCCTTACCACCCATAAGGAAGGCCTGTGCCCCAGCAGTGGGGACATCAAAAATGGCTGAGGTACAAGGTATCGCACAATATGATCAAGTGTAAGTAAAATCCCACTTCACATACAAGAGACCCACAAAAAATGTTACAAATTTTTGAAATCACCTCCAAAATGATGCGGTATCTCAGGAATTGCTCATCATAAATATGTAAACATACTTAATATTTTGAAATCTAAGCTAAAATTTCCAATCAGCATACGCAAAAAAATATGACACACATCAGAATACACGTGTTAATTCAAGTGAATCGCAAAAAAGGCGACTCCTCATTCTTCGACAAGCTCGCCTCCTCCGCGCCGTTTATTCCGCGACCTCATTTGACTTTCAGAAGAGCCGGCAAAGCCTAAATTGAATAAAATGAATGTCGACTTTGACAGACGGTGGCTGATGAGGGTAGACCTGAGGTAGTACCTCCGCGAGTAGTGGCCTCAGATAAAGTAAAAATGTAAAACAAGTTTCGATGGCCTTGTTAAGAATATAGTAAGGTTTTAATTGTCATTATAGTAGTGGAAATTGGATTTATATGGTTTTCATTATTGTTAAACATTTTTTATAACGTGTTGTCTGTCATCAATACAAAATCGACTCGTAAAATTATCAAAAAAGATGTTTTATTAGCTGAGTTCTGAGCGTAATCCTCATTCTTCAAAAATAATTAATAGTGCTATTTTTATAATATATCGCCATCAGTTTCCATTATTATTTTTCTTAATTAATTGTATGTCATAAGATAAGTAAATACTAGGTATTCATTTTATAACGGATGATAGTTACAGCTTTCAAAACAAAACATTTTCACTATTGAATCCTAAATTTTGAAATAACTAATATATTTATTAGTTTGTTAATTGTTTACAAACTTAGCTATTAACATTAATATTTCAACAATCAACAATCTCTACCTCGAGTAATAAAAGCGGACGTTCAAAACTTCTTCATTATTTACGCTACGAAAGTTTTCACGGCTGGTTGGCTACGACGCTACGCCGCCGCTCGTAGCAGTCGCTACGCCGTAGTCTGCGAATATAGGTACCTCGGTTTCTTTGAACGATTTATTTATTTATCATTACATTACTAATATTTGCGAGTGCTTTATTTATTTCTCGGAAAACCAAGCTTATTTTGTGATTCTTTTCTTTAAAAATGTGGTCTTTATTTAGACAAAAACATAAAAAGCAAAACTTAATGCTATCGTAGAAATAATTGGCAGTAGAGATAAAGCATCTGAAATGATTGTATACCTACTTTAGTTATATTATACAACTCTCTTGAAAACTCTTTTGTCTTAGTATAAAGTGAAAGTCTAAATAATATTCAAATAAGCCTTTCGAATCGTTTATTTTCTCCTCATCCCCTTCTCTTTCAAAGAATCCTCTTTCAAAAGTGGACAATTGTGAGAAAAAGGACCTTCCTCGTTACGTCGTCGCTCATCTAGCAGGTTAGTGGTACATGTGGCGGGTTCGTGTCGCATCTAGATACGGCTGACAGCGACCGCGGACGAAGACACATTAGCGTGATACCATCTAATGCGCTCGCCTTTATGCTGAACTTTTTA
The DNA here is from genome assembly GCA_950108535.1 of Agriphila straminella. Lineage (NCBI taxonomy): Eukaryota > Metazoa > Arthropoda > Insecta > Lepidoptera > Crambidae > Agriphila > Agriphila straminella. The sequence continues at coordinate 773,857 of OX467306.1, read as the reverse complement.
TAATGACATTGTTTATTTTTAGTCGAACTTATCAGTGTGAGTTTATCGTAACGCATTGTGGCCGAGATTTTTTAATAGTTTTAAAGCTATTTTTACAGCAAAATCGAGATAGCTTCAGTAGCTGTGCTACAGGCGTAGATCGTAGATCATTCCTAATAAAATCTAATTTCACTAAATTTACTTGGTAAAGTAGTTTAAAATGTTGTCTCGATACCATGCCTAGTAGCTTTAGTTATGGGTTCAGTATTTTAACAATTAAAGTTTGCACGTTACGTTTCTTCATCAAACCACTAGCTACAGAGTTCCAAAGATGTCTTTATATTTCATAGACATTACTGAATGAAAGAGACCTCTTTAACAATATACTCTGTAAGCTAAAAATGATTTATTTAAGTTTTCACCGTACAAACACATATTCCACCTACACATTCCCACCCCGGCCAGTCTAACATGGGATTGTGGTATGAAATTTATGAATCGGTATGTTCCAACACGAGCCGGTGGTAAGCAGCTTACGTGTGACGTACGCAGCATAACAAATGTGAGCGCATGCAGAGCGTATGTGTGTATGTATGTGTGTGTGTGTGTAGTCCAACCTGGGGCCGTACCGGCTAACTTACATGGCTATCGTAATCGCTTTCATTTGACAGATGGATGTGACACATTGCTGCTTCTATTTGGCATAAATAAAAACTTACCATATAAAGTAGCGATGTGTCACATCCATCTGTCAAATGAAAACGATTACGATAGCCATGTAAGTTAGCCGGTACGGCCCCAGACTATGCATTTAACTGCAATCTCTTTCGGTTTATTGTTTTCGGTTACATAGGTACGTAACGTTCTACCTCCTTTCTTTTTTTTCTGTGCAGTTTGATGCGAAATCATTATAGTCCGTAAGCCCGCGACAATATTGCCTACGTCATATGACATCACGATGAAATGCATGGCACACGGTCGGACATGTTGTGCAGAGCGAGGATCAGAAGATTATCGCAAATAAAATTGGCCGGAAGCTTGAGAAAATCCTTCACTTATGGTCAAAATTTTAAGGTTATATTTACGTTATGTAACATCAGTACGAGACGCGTGGCATGGCATCATTTAGCCCTTCTATAGTTAAGTAGAGAGAGTTTACATAAGTCTGACAGACTTATGTTAACTCTCTTTACTATTGAAGGGCTAAATGATGCCAGGGCTCTCGTATTGATGTTACATGACCTAAATATAACCTTAAAATTTTGACCGGAAGTGAAGGATTTTCTCAAGCTTCCGGCCAATTTTATTTGCGATAACCTTCTGATCCTCGCTCTGCACAACATTTTCGACCGTGTGCCATGCATTTCATCGCGATGTCATATGACGTAGGCAATATTGTCTCGGGCTTACGGACTATTAGGTCCTTTTTCGTTAAAAAAGTGTCAAAAACCATATTAGTCTGCATTTCACACACTTCTTATATGCTGTCATTCATAGTGTTTGCAGCCAGGTGGAAAACATTATTGCACAATATCTTCGCATAAACATTAATGCTAACCTCAATACATGTTGCTATAATATTTTATTTTAATTTTACGAAAGGGTCAAAGTTTTGTACAAGGGCTAAATTGCTGCTTAGTATATAAAGTGCATGCAAAGCTATGGTCTATTCTGTGACAAAGCCGCCACAAACTGTCACTGTCACCATAGTGATTACCTATCTCTTCTGTGTCTGTAATCTGTGGTCTCTGTCCTGAGAAAAGTTATACACACACAACTGATCTGATCAAAATTCTTAGAGAAGACTCTGATCCTTAGAGTTCTCAGGTTAGAATTTCCATACATTTTAACGCGTTTTTCGCGTTTTTTAAACATATTCATTTAGACATATTACATCTCATAGAATTTTAATCAGATCAGTTGGGTGTCTAGCGATCTGGATCTCCTCCTCCACAGTTTGGGCATTCCCTGGCAGAGAACCAACGCTTCAAAGTTACCTCGTTTGTATGAAAATAACGTGGTGACCCGGTTTCTTTGCGGCCCAGTGTAGATACATCTTAATTATTTTGAATAAAGAAATATATAGCTTAGCGGAAGTAAGCTACATTTATTTCTTTTTTCAAAATGGTTTGGGACTTCCGCCAAGTGACGCCTGATTCAATCAAATACATCTTAATTATTGTAAGTTGAACGTAACATTTTTACAAAATTTTCTATTTCGCATTTTGATTCCTCAAAAATCCATAAATTCTAAATGAATAAGTAAAACACTAGTAGTTTCATCATTATTGGGCCGATATGTGTGACTCGCACACAACAGAAAATTTTGCAGCGGCATAGATCTGAGTAGTGAGAGTAGCAAATTAATTTTAGTGCTGGCTCAAAATCTGTACACACTAGATAGCAAAAGTCTGGCGACAGGTGCCTCTAGAGATGTGGTGCAACGTCACTTGACATCGCATAACCAGATAGTTTTCTTAGAATAAACTGGTAAGAATTTAAAAAGCACACTTGTTTTTTTAACCTACCTACACATTAAGAAGCTGTGTCAAGTGCTGGGGTATTAAACCAAGCTAATAAAGAATACTTATAATAAAATCGCAGGTAAAAAACTTTTTTTAATTAGACTTTAATTAAAGCCTTTTTATTTGCTATTTACTTTAATTAAACCGCATATACTTTGCTAAAGTATTTTTTATTCAAAAGTCTCGTCTTTTCAAGCTATTGAGTATGTATATCGAAAATTAGACATAAACTTCAAATGAGCAACGAAGCCACGTGGCGTGACGCGTGATACTAAAATGTTTATGGCGCGATCGACCACCCCTTGTTACCAGATTTATCATTAAATCAAATTTATGGCCATCGACTAATGCATCAGATAGATTACCAGATTGTTTTGTTTGCTACACTACAAAAAAATAAAGATAATTGTGTAGGTATCTATTGTTTTTTTTAATCTATTTACTGTTTGTGTATGTTCCTTTTATTTATTTGTTTAAGACATATGTACTTAAAGAGATATATGAAATACTGCATAATTAAGCGATTTGAAATCGTTACAGCGGAATCATTCAATATCACTAATAAAATAACATAAATAAAAAACATCTAGTTAATCTCTAACTTCTCCAGCTTCATAATTATTTACAAATTAAATAAATTGCTCACCTTTTGCGAATAAAAATTTCGTCGGTGAATCGTTTCCTTTTAACTGTCAAAGCGGATCGTTTAACATTAACCTAAGATGTCAAAGTAATTAGTATGGTCAGCTGAACCCAGGGTAAACACGGTCATCAGCTGACAGCTCCCAAGGGACCATTACCCCCACTTACAATTCCAACTAGGGGTTTCAACCCAGCAATAATTAACACAACACTTAAGAAGGCTTTAACCCCTCACGTACGTACCTATTTGGGTTTTTCGCGTTTCTTTCGCACGAGGGGTGAATTAGGTTTGAGGGAGAAGGACGGGTAGAGCGGGAGGAGCGCCGTACACCCGCCGGCGGTGGCGGCGCGAGGCTGACTAAATCTGTGCTGTTCTCATGGCAGGTCAGGTCAGACGTAGGGTGCGCTCAGATCAGAGGATGCTCCTGTCAATGTATAACATCGCTTTTTATGGAACAGCGACGTGTGTTCAATAATGCTTGGTAGTAGTGAACATATAAAACGGATTTGTTGCCGCTTGTTCGAGTGCTACTAGATGCTTCTGCTGCTTGCATAATTTTTGTGAATATATATAGAAGTAATTAATTATAAAAAAGTTTCAGTTCCTACTTCAAAATATCAATTAACAATTAACGTAGTGGACGCCCTATCAATTCTCTCTAAAGATTCATAAGTACAAAATACATTGATATTATAACTAATTTTTGTGAATATATATAGAAGTAATTAATTATTAAAAAGTTTCAGTTCCTACTTCAAAATATCAATTAACAATTAACGTAGTGGACGCCCTATCAATTCTCTCTAAAGATTCATAAGTTCAAAATACATTGACATTATAACGTAATTACCTATGTAATAACGTATGTAATTTTCACGGGTGATCCTTAACTTTTTAAATTACTTCAATATTTGCGATGGGTGTTAAAAAGTTTATCAACTTTTCTTGATTTCGACGGAAAATCTTACTTTTTTAATGAAGTGCTAGGTTTTTGTTTAATTTAACTCAATTATGCTTGTGAACGCGTCCTTACCCAGCATCCCACTCATACAGAGCCGCACGACCGCACGCAAGCGCACACTCCACATCCTTCCTACAAACGAAACGATACATGTTTGCGTCACTACCGCCTGTAGGTGTACGCCGGCTTGTTTGTGTTGGACACCCTGAAAATGGCTGCCGGCTCTCTACGCATGCGTGTTACTGCCAACTTGAGAAAACAACTGACAAACGCTTTTGTTAAGAATTTTGTACTTTATGTTTATGGTTATAAAGTGTTGTTAACTTTTTGGGGTGGTAAATGCAAATGTTCTTTTAAAGAACAAGCCGCGCTTTTGAAGTTTGGACTTGGGAAAGGTAAGGACACTTGGAGAAGGGAGCGCGTCATGAATTAGAATAAGCGCTCATATTCCTTTGATACAAAGCAACCTGCGATGCCACCAGAATATGTCCGACGATATATTTATACTCGTTAGTATTTTGACAAGCTTTGTTTTGAATCCTTTAGCATTAGCAGTAAAGGGTGCGTGGACTTTGAAATTAATAATAAATAATAATAATAATAAAAACGCTTTATTGCACACTAGACAAAGACATTACATAGGAGCAAACAATAAACATGGACAAGTACACAAAAGGCGGCCTTAGTGCTACGTAGCAGTCTCTTCCAGGCAACCTTGAGTAGAAAAAATATTAAGGGGAAGAGGAAAGAGGGGAGTGGGTGCAAAAATACTAGAAGGACATTAGATTAGGTTGAGGTAAGTAACTAAAAAGTATTTCATCTGTTTGAACTTATGAAATTTATTCTTTCTCATTGTGACTTATAGGTATCGAAAAGCAAAGGGCCTATTACAAAAAAGCACATCGATAAGCGTACGATATTCGTTCCACTCATTGGCCCTATTGACTCACTAATAAGGTTAACTCTTGAACGCCGGCCTAGCCGCATGCAGCCAGGCAATAAACGCTGAAGTTAAATATCAAGTAAATTTATTTATTTTATTTATTTGTCACACAAAACAGATTTACAGCAAATACATAAATATAGATCACAACATTATAAAAAGTAAGCAGGTAGGCTGCAACTCCAACAACATTGAACGACGAATTGTCCGACCACCGTGATTCTTTTTTGTATTAGGCCCTAAGTTTCTAGAAGCAGTAACATAAAATGTGTTGTACTATACAGACTACACAAGTTTTAGTTGAAAAAGGAAAAATAAAGAAAATATTATGTATAGTTTGTAAATAAATTCAGTCATAGCTTATCACTCAGCGTGTTCTGATAAAAACCTTATTTTAGTTCTTTATAAAGTAATGGCTAGGTTGAAAAAATTATCTTCACTAAATACGCAAAGCGCATATTGAAAATTTTACATCCTATTAATCATTACCTATTTAAAGTCTTTCTCCAAAAAGTGATACCAACACGAGTCAACAAAACAACACGATCATAAAGCGTTCGCCACTGGGAATGTAAAATTTTATCTGTGACCTCTCGCCGGCCGAGAGGCATTATCATTCGATAGCTTTACTACGAACAAACAAGGGACTAATTTAAAAAAAAAAGTGCTTGGAGAGGTCCATAGAATTATGGTTTTACGGCAGGTACATTTACCACCGAAAATATTAATTATACGAGAAAATAAATATTTTAAGTAATTCACAGTACTTGTGATAGCTTTTGAAATACTAAAAAGTTACTAATATTCTGTGCGACGTTTTCGTAACTCGACAGCTACAACTGCGGTTTAATTTCAATTTAGTATTCCAAAAGCCCAGTTGACCCATATAAAACATGTTTAGTTTAATTCTTACATAAATTACCTATACAGCTATAAACAGCTTTTTAATTCACTGAAAAAAAACACTTACTATCAATAATAATACTAACGAGTACATTTGATTTCCCGACGTAAAGGTAACTTTTCAGATGCTGCCGTGCTGTGTTTTATTGTGTTGTAAGCCAGCGTTTATTCATCACAGCGAAAACGTAAAAAGTGCTAGAAAATATCGCCACTCCCACTAGCGACTCGGTAGCATAATTTGGTTAGTGCATTGGGCCGGAATCCTAAGGATGCGGGTTCGAGTCCCGTCTGAGCTGCTACGGGTGAGTCGATTTTTTCTAGTATTTTTCAATTATATTAAGTAACTTAATATATAAAAAATAGCATTGTGAATGCTAAAATCTAAAAATTCAAGACTAATGATATTAGAATAGTTAGTTAACTATTCATGTTAAACTTACATCTTCACACTAGAATAGTTCATAATTTTTCCAAAAAACGGTTTCTGGCTCAGCAGTAAACTACTAACAGCCTGAAAGCACCTCACAGGCTATTATTACCCGGAGAACATAGTTACCTATAGCTCGTGTTTGTGCGTAATTGACGCTATACGAGTCGCACGGGAGTCGTCTGGCGCGCCGTGTGGACGGCCCTTTATGTTGCTCTGTTTTAATTTGAAAACATTGACCATGAGTGTTGTTGCTCAACACAGTATCATTAGTGATTAGTAATCGTTAGCTTTGTAACGTTTAATAATAAGTTTATGCATAAAGCTCATGGACCTAGTAAAATATTTTTCCTGAAGCAAAAAATATTGTTTAGTTCTATAAATTTAATAGTTTGTCTAACTCACTTCAATATCTGTAAGTACCTATTCTAGTAAGACAAACACTGAATATTCATATGCCATCGTATCATTTCTGTGGTTACAAAGAATAGTAATTGCAGTTGTAAAACTACTATTTAGATAGTGAAATATGTTCCCTGTGGTGACATAAATCAGGCGAGAGTTCAGCCTCTAGCCATATTTAGTTACAACAAAAACGTGTTTATTTTATTTTATTTTATATTAGTATTTACGTATTCCTTTCGAGATATTATGAAAATGACGCAAAATTTGCTATGCATGTCTTTGTTTGTTTTACTTGCTCGCACATTTTATGTTTTCTCAAGATTTCTTAAATCTGAGTGCGTAATTGAAAAATGAGTTTCGGCCACCTTTTGCAATATAAGATTACGGACATTTTAAAATATATTTCAGTTTTTATGTTGCTAAAGTACAAAAAGTTGTCGTTTCTATCAGTTATTTGAACTGGCAAAAACGATAACTTTTTGCAATTCAGCAACTCGAAACTGAAATATTTGTTGAAATGTCCGTAATCTTATAGACACATTTTTCAATTACGCACTCAGATTTAAGAAATCTTGAGAAAACATGAAATGTGCGAGCGAGAGAGCGGTAGTCAGTAGCAAAATGTGTACGGAGCTTTATTTTTTACAGTTTCTAATTATCTTCAAAAGACTAACGTAGTTTACCAAGTCATATTTCTTTCAGTGCAGAAAATAACTTCATTCTCCGAGTTATTTTAAAAGAAATCGAGTTCAAAATAGCTATAGCGGAGTCGGTCGGTATCTTATTTTTATCGCTAATGAAATCTCTGCGTTTTGGCGTCGCGTCGCGCGTCGCGTCTGGGCGTTGAGTGCTGACTTGTGAACCTCAATCCGTTTGCTGGACCGCCGCCAGATCGGCTGCTAATGCACGTTCGATGTTCCACAAATGTATTAGGAGATATATTTGTTGAAGTTGGAACAATAAAAATATCTTAGGTTTTAATTGGGGCCTTTAAGATAGCGTTATGGGTTGGTGAAATTGGTAATTACATTTTTTTTTTTTATTTTTTCATTAAGTTAATTATGTACATTAAACTTTTAAAAAGTAAAATTTGTACTTCAAACTTTAAAGATATTCAACAGTAAGTTATAATGTGAGAGACAACACATTATTTTTACACACACACAACTTCCTGCTGCGAGCTGCCCTACCGACCACGGCCGTGTACCTGTCCCGCCTGCACCATACCACCACAGTGCAGGACGTGATCGAGTACATAGAGAAGAAATCCAACTTTTGTTTGAGAGTTCAGCCACTGGAGTCGCGCCATAATACCAATTTTAAGGCGTTTGTGGTGCGCATCCCGACAGCAAGGCTGGACCTCTTCATGAAGGAGGACTTCTGGCCGCAGGGCGTGGTGTACAGGCGCTTCAGAGGGACGCTGCCTTGTGCCACCGATTCGAAGAACAAAGTGTCTACTTGATTTTTTTACTAACATATGTTTTTTAAGTTATTTACTAACAACATTGAAATTATTATTATTATTATTATTTGAACAATATTAAATTATATAATATATACCTTAAAAACTAAACATATTATGTTTAGTTTTTAAGGTATATATCTATGGGCCATCAATGCCTGAATTTAAATAAATAAATTAAATTATATTGTTTAAAATTTCCATGGTTATTGACGTTATTAGAACAAACTATGTCGGGATTTACACCATGTATCTGTTTATTTTTGAGACTCCGATATGTCGTCGATCGACAGTTTTTCCGTGGTCATGGCGCATGCAACTGCGCCTAAATACGAGTATCGGAATCTCAAAAACAGGTACATGATGTCAATCCCGATATAGTTTGTTCTAATAAGACAACACATTGATTTCAACAGCTAAATACACAATGACCAAACCACGGAACAGTGAATCTTTATTCATCGTTCTTTAACGATACTAATAAAAACTAACGATCTAAAAAAGACTGCAATCAGAAAATAAATTAAGTAAAAATTATAATAGGGAATGAAATAATTACATTAAACTCATCGGTAATTTGTTTTTAATTTTCATAATATTTACAAATTTCAAACACTGATGCAGTGATAGCTGTAGGTTTACTTATTTTAAAAATTACTTAAACACAGACTTACAAAAAGCATAACACAAGTTTTCAACATAAGTTGATGTATAAAAAATCCAAAAAATGTAAAAAATCAATATTGAACCTTAATTGAGCTTTAATAGCCATAAAAAGGCTGTTTCTAGTTTCTACAGATTTTTCATTATATTTGTGGGTCTAGTGGAAATCTTAGATAAATATTTATTTCTTGTCAGACGGATTCAATTTAGTGACATGATTATTTTGACAAACTGGTATAAATTTATATAACTGAATATTTAATGTCCATCAGCCATTTTTGATGTCCCCACTGCTGGGGCTCAGGCCTTCCTTATGGGTGGTAAGGAGAATGGAACATAACCCACCACGCGGGCCCAATGCGGATTGGTGGGTGTTAACGACTGCAAATGCAGCCGGGACCAACGGCTTAACGTGCCTTCCGAAGCACGGAGGAGCTCGAGATAATAAATTTTTGGTCACCCATCCCATGATCGACCCTTGTGAACGTTGCTTAACTTCCGCAATCGCTGGGCCAGGTGCTAAACCACTGCGCTACCGAGCTCCGAATATTTAATATTTAGTAATAATGATTCTGGAATGGGTCAAAAACACCAAGGCAGCAAAAATATACATTTTCATGTCACTTTCACATCAACCAAATCTTTTAAAAAAAAATATTGCAGACATAATTCCAGTGAATTGAACCCGTGTGACGAAAAAAGTTTCTAAACACTATTTTATAAAGTGGGATATGGTTTGTTCAATTTAGAGTGAAACAGAATAAATGTACTTTATTTATTTTACCTAAATTAGTATGACCTAATGTAGTTCAAATTTGATTTGACTTTTAACAAAATTTCGCGAACAATAAAAAGATATTTAGAAATCGAAAATCACATATTACCATTAATTGTGCCTTGTTAATAAAATAGTCAATGCGAGTTTTTTGAAGTTTATAATTTTTGGCACTTTTGAGTGAAATCATAGGTTGATCAGAGAGTCATATATTCAAGTTATTATGACTTTTGACCACATCAATACAATCGCAATGAATTAGACTAGTTTATCTAGATAACGTTACGCGTTTTGTTTAAAATTTTGTCACTTTATACAAATAGGCCGAAACAACATTCCAAATGTACAAAACACATAAAAATATTTACAATTATTTTGTTAAACAATAAATTATCTAGTTAACATTTTGTTATAGTTTACTTTGCATATCGCAGTCTTTATTGTCATTATATTATATTAAACGTGTATCGTGAAGTCCCTCCTTTCTTGCTCCTGTCGCTGTTGATACCTGAAACACAACATTTAGTTGAATAGCGCCATCTATGTAAGATCAGAGGCACTGCGCAAGCTCTTACTCAAAGTGAAAGTTTCGCTTGCTGTTTTTAGCTGCCCTGTGGAAGGAAATAAGTATTTTCTTTTGCAGATAGATGTTGCAAGTAGTCTTTAATTAGAAATGAAGTTGAAAGCAAGCAATCCATAGGTCGCTGGTTCAAATCCGGCTCGAAGGACCACGAAGAGATGTATGGGTCTTGAAGAGTGTAGAGTAGAAAATAGAAAGTAGATAGTTCAGTTGGAAGTTAAAACACTGAGTTCAAAGTTATTTTAGTTTACGGCAATCGGGCGGCCGGCGGCGCGCCAAAGTAGGTCGCGTAGTCAGCAAATCAGACATACAGGTGTACGTAATCGTATACGTATATTGCTTGTAAATAATCTAAAATAAGTGCTTGGATTGAAACTAGATAGACAATTTTCAGGTATGTTGATTTTTGCGGGTGAATTTCATTATGTAAACGTAAGATGACGGTGCTGTCATATAGCGAATGTAATCGGTTCTAGTGACCTCCCGTCATCACCGCTATACCTACACGCTGAAATTTTAATAATTTGGTTCCCGCAGTGGTGAAAAAAAAAACAGTTGTTCCATACAAAAGCGCAATACCTACTCGACTTTAATGTATGGAACAGCTGATTTTTTTTCGCGATTTCAGAGTTGGCCCCATAGTAAAAGTTGCTTGTAATCATGAATGGAACCACCCCACTGCGGAAACCAAATGATTAAAAATTCACGCTGTATAACGGCCGCTATATGATGGCACCGTCATCTTAGGAAACCCAAGCTTTAGGTAAGTCTGAAGTGTTTTTTTATGAACGACGGGATAGTACTTGGCCTTCACCTCACTTGATGTTAAGTGACGATAAGGCCCAAGATGGAAGCGCACTACAACCGGAATCCTCATCACTGAGGAACTGGCTATCTCTAACTGCCGGAACACAACAATTTTTTAAATTGTTGTTATGTCTTTAGACTTAGGTAAGATGGTGGTAGCTAGCCAGGCAGATTTGAAATAAGCCTTACCGCCAACCAAACCCTGGCAATCGAACCCGGGATCCCTGCGTCTCAAGGCTGGTTTACATTAGATTATTTTTAGTAGAGTGCTTTAGTAGCGTGCGAGTAGACTCGAATGCGAGTGCTTTAGTAGTTTTGGTGCATTTCCAGTGAGCGTTTACATGTTTCCAGTACAGTGTAATTTGACTAAAGCACTCTACTAAATATGTTACTAAACGATTTACATGAGAGCGGGCGGCGCGGGCACGCAGGGGGTTCTACTGGAAAGCGATGATTCCAGTTGAAAGGCTACTAGAACGTTACTCTGTTTAGTCATAAGACGACCGTTTATATGTTTCAACTAAAGCACTCTCCTAAAGCACTCTACTAAAGACTAAGATAATGTAAACCAGTCTTTAGGTATACGGGTGGGTGAACCACTAGCTGGACCACAGTGTATCGGTTGGAGTAGTGACCTGGAGGTGGGCGCGTGGTGGCGGCGCGGGCGGCGGCGCGCCTTGTCGTGGCGCGGCGCCGCGCAGCGCGCCTCCGCCGCCGACGCAGATTCCGCGCTCGAGTCCGTCACCGCTCGGAACACCTCTTCTGGACAACACACAATAGTGAAACCACAAAATAGAGAGCAGAGTTAAGCTTAGTACAGTCACGTCTATAAATATGTTTAGAACTTTGTCACTCTATTGTTATTACTTTTTTGAACAGAAATCAAAGGCAAATGACAACTACAACAAAGACAAAGCTGACTGTACTAGTACTACAGACGCTCGAGCATCGCACACACACAAAGAGAGCTCTCACCGCTGCGACACGTACTCGAACTGGTTTAGGATTGGTTTGAGATTTCGGTTATACAGTGTCATGTCGGTGAGAGGAGTCGTAATCTCAGCAGTTTCGAAATGACTCGTAACGACGTATAGACCTTTTCCTATTTTGATCAATTTTTCATTTTTCATTTTCATATCCCTATTATATGACAAGCTGATCTGATGGTATCATCAAGAAAATCTTACATCGTCGAAACGCGTCCGTATCTTATTCACATTCGTTACGAGAGCGCTACGACGTAGCATGTCGTAGTCTTCTATACTACGAGCATTATGCTACGGTTCAAGATCTACTTTCCCTGCGTAATCAGAAATGAGGAGAACTAAAGTTACTAACATCGCTCGAAGGATTGCTCAGCTGAAGTGGCAGTGGACTGAACCATGCTGGACACAGCGAGAAGAACCAATGGCCGTTGGGACGGAAAGGTTTTGGAATGGTGACCGCGCACCGGACGACGCTCCGTTGGTAGGCCCCCGACAAGGTAGACCGACGTGAGGGTGAAGGTCGCATGAAGCCGCTGGGTGCAGACAACGCAGGACCGATCGTCGTGGTGATCTTTGGGGGAGGCCTATACCCAGCAATTGGTGTCGTGCGGCTGATATGATGATGATGATTATAGTTTAGTGAAGTGTGTCGAGTTTACCTTTAGAGGGCGCTATCGGCATCCTATAGGAGGCACTGCTGGAGTTGCACTCGGCGCAGGGCGACCCGCTTGAGTCCGAGTCCGACTCGGAGCGGCGCACCATCAGCGTCATGGCGCGGGACAACGTGTATTCGTCTGTTGAAGTAATATTAGTTAAATCTCGGTAAATTGACTATGGTAAGATGAGATTTAGCCAATATTTTTGCTAGCGCTGTCTTGGTAGTGCATTATTGGAGTGCATTTTGGAAGCTTATGGCGGAGCTTGACAGACTGATAGTACTCGATCACGTTTGTTAAGCAACGCTCAGTCCGGTCAGGTATCGGATGGGTGACCGTTAAGGCACCGTTAAGTCAAGTTAGCGGCCTTACAGGAAGCTAACAGCTTGATAAACTCTATCACCAGAGGTGGCCACTAATCCTCACACGATAAGAATAAAGAAAGAACGAGGTCAGAAGTAGTTAATTACTACTCCTGACCTTGTCAATCAAACTGGCTAGCGAGGCGCCAAAACCAGTTAATTTTTCGCTCGCTACCCCCACCAGTGTTGTCCGGCTCACTTCTTGCGTAGGTCATGCCCCCATACAGCGAGGTGCCCACTAACTACCGAACTTCTTGGGTTCTACCCACTGACCGGTGTTGACGGGCGAGCGGTGCTTGTGCGGCGGCGCGGCGGCCAGCTCCGGCTCGGCCCGCGCGAAGGTCCGCAGCGTGCCGCCCGACAGGGACGCGCTCGTGCCCCCCGCGCGCCCCGCGCCCCCCGCGCGCCCCGCGCCCTCCGCGCCCGCGCCCGTCGCTCCGCCCGACATGCTGAACGTCGCGTACGGACTGATCTCGTACATTTCTGTGAATCGTGTTTGCTGCTAAAAGTATTTCCATGAACTCAGTACTATCTTAAGTCGAATATGAATAAATATAATAGGTATCCTACCTTCTTTCAAAAGTCTCTAAACTGAAGCTAAATCGATGTGTCCGATCGGTCTCGATGACTTAATTTATCGAGGCCAATCGCACATTTATCTTATATAATTTTCAAAGAATATTTTCATTTTATTCCCTTCTCAAGCTTAAACGCTCACTAGACATGAAATAAAACACTTTAACGGTTAATAGCGTGGTTTTATTGAAAGTACTTTGGTAATTAGTTGGTTTTTGTTTTGATTTTTGATTTGCCCGACGTTTTTGATTTGCACTTTTTGCCGTGGTCACGGGTGACTGTGAGGAAACGTCGGGAAAATAAAAAATCAAACCAAATACCAACTAATTACCAAAGTACTTTCAATTAAACGGCGCTAGTATCCGTTAAAAAGTATTTTATTTCCTCATTTTATTGTTTCACGTAATAACTTCATATAATATAAAATAAAAAAAAATAAAATAAACTGTTCCCATCTCACCTTGATGTTCCTTTTTGCTGATGGGATGCTTGATCGGCGAGGAGGTGTACACTTGCTGGCAGTTGCGCCGGTTGTCGCGCTTCTCCACGGACTTGTCCTCTTCCTCAGAGATGTCGCCTTGCTCGTAGCCTTTCCTTAAGCATGACCTCGACGAACTGGAAAATACAGGTATGTTATGGCCTAATTTAAATATTGCTCTAAAATATTGAAACAAGAAAATATTTAAAAGAAATTCTGTAAATTTACTTTATTTCAGAACATAAAAAAATTTAATTATTGTAAAATACGCAAACCAGAGTGTGTGCAGAAACATGTTGGTCATTTGGTCAATGGTCATTGAAGATAAACTAGAGAATAAATATATTATAATACTCGTATACCTGTTGTGTCCGCAATCCACGCCCTTGGCTCGGCCATACACCACCATACGTCCTAACTCCGCCGGCCGCCATGACAGGCTGTGTGTGTCTAGTCTATACTACAAACTAGCGACTACTGACTGTGATGTATGGACTCGAGACAAAGTCAGTACTAATACACTACAATACCTCCGCCTGTACGCCAGCACGGCGAGCAGTAACAACGCGGCTAGCAGAGCAGCGCCCGCGCCCGCCAGCAGCGCGCGGCCGCCGCCCGGCGCACCGCCCGCGCCGCCGCGCGGTGGAAACTGTGCTGGCGCAGGGATGCGCTCTGTGCACAACAACTGACATTATATCACAGAATAGATAAGTATAAGTAAGTACTACGCTAGTACTATTATCTGTAATGTTCTGTGGTACTACCGTACAGAAAGGACACTCCCCGCCCCGCCCTAGAATCAATTACTCACCCCACCCCGTGAGATCGTATGGAATCGTATGCTCGTTTAGTTGTGTTTGTCAAATGTCAACTTATTTTGATACTAGCGACCGCCCGCGACTTCGTCTGCTTGGTCAGTTATTTCTCTATCCCTCGGGATTTGTAATACGTTTTCTGTTTATTATAGCGCGGTTGTATGAAGTGTCCGGGGTGTGATTATACACATTTATTGTTTTATCAAATTCTATGGAGACTAGTTTTTTTTTCGACTGTTTCATAAAAGATTTGTCACTCTCTGTGTACCCTGTACTATAAAGTAGTGTAACGAATGCTTAAAGTGTCACACACGCAGACCATACAACAAGTACTTCACACGTTAAAATCTTAATTTTGAAAAAGTTGATGAATTTACAATCCAGGCATCATAATACAGTGATTCGGAAACACTTTACCGCCATCCTCAGTGAGCGTCGCAAAGTAGTAGTTCCCGAGCGTAGTGCCCGCGGCGCTGTTCGCGACCACCTTCAGATGGTACCAAGTCGCCGGCGCCAGCGCACACAGCGCGGCGGGCGCGGCCGGCGGCGCCGTCACCGACCGCCATACTGACTCCTCGAAGCCTCGCACTGATACCACGAACGAGGATAGCGGGCAGCCGTTGCTGTCCCAGGTGAGGAGGTTGAGGTGTACGCACGTGCTGTTTGATGATATTAGAGCTTTCTCTGATGATGCTCTGGACGCTGGAATAAGAGATATTGGATTTAAGGTATAGAGTTATGTAAGTATAGAATCTAATATGAGGCTCATTAACCTGCCTTAAAATCCATGCTGCTTAATACTAACTTTAAACCGCCTCTGTGGTCTAGTGGTTCGCCCACTCATGTTAGACACAGTCCCGGGTTCGATTCCCAGGGGGCTATAACTTGTACTCGGTTTGGTTGGTGGTAGGGCTTATTTCAAGTCCGCCTGGCTAGCTACCACCAACTTACCTAAGTCTGACGCCATAACAACAATTTAAAAATTGTTGTGTTCCGGCAGTTAGAGATAAGACAACCAGTTCCTCAATGATGAGGATTTCGGGTGTAGTGCGCTTCACCTTAGGCCTTATCGTCACTTGCCAAGCACTACCCCGTTGTGCATTAAAAAAAACTTAATGCATTATTGTTTTAATTTTTAATTTATTTTAATTTAGGTTTTTTTGGATATTTATTGTGATTATTTTTATTCTGATTTTGATTTTAATTTAAATATTGTTTCCAGTTTTATTTATTATTAATTTATTTTAATATTGGTTTTGACTTTTTTTATTCTGTTTTTTATATCTTGTTTTTAATTTAAATGTACCTACCTACCTATACTATGCTTATCATTCTGACTTGTTGTGAGTTAGGAGTTATTGTTGTATTATTGTATTGAATGCTGTGTACACTCCTAAGTGGCAAGCATATAATGTGTGATATTGATTAAAATAATGTGAATGCTTGATATGTATTGCTGTCAGTGTACCTAATTAAATAAATTAAATTAAATTATAGTAGTAGAGTAGTATAGAATCTTATCTTAGTATAGAATCTTATGTGGAGCACATTAACCTGTCCTAAAATCCACGCTGCTTATATCAAAATACTCACGTCCTCCCTTAGTGGAGACGAGTAGCTCGTCGCTGGGCGGCGAGGTGCCCACAGCGTTGTACGCGAGCAGCCTCACTTTGTACACGGTGCCGCACGCCAGCCGCTCCAGCGTGTGTCCTCTCGAGTCTGCTGGCAACCGGGTTGTCACCCACGTGCTGGAGTCAGCGCGGCTGTACTCGATTGTGTAGCCTGGAAGATTTATTTTTTAGCTCAATTTGTGACTTGTGACCGTGCGTGCTAACTTTACTTCAACAAAAAATCCGTTCAGCCGTTTGAAAGATATGAGGTAATAAAAAATATTACATACAAACATACATACATACAAACATACAAACTTACTTACAAAATACGCGCGAAACACATAACCCTTTCTTTGCAGTCGGGTAAAAAATGAGTTGGAGTACGGTACCTATCCGTAAGTTTGAAAGTCATAAAAAGTAGGCAAACTAATGACTACACCGAAGTCATTATTTGCTATGGCCCATCATATTCACTGCAATTAAAGCCTTGCCTCAGCAATGGGGACATCAAAATGGCTAATGTTAATAATGCAAGTGACGTGATGCCGTGACAACTTGGTATATTGAAATTGTGACAATCAAGCTTTAATAAGACTAGAACTTGACCATCAGCCATGTTTAATGTCCCCAC
Organism: Agriphila straminella; assembly: GCA_950108535.1. Classification (NCBI taxonomy): domain Eukaryota; kingdom Metazoa; phylum Arthropoda; class Insecta; order Lepidoptera; family Crambidae; genus Agriphila; species Agriphila straminella. Next base: position 756,667 of record OX467306.1, on the reverse strand, counting down.
TGTATCGGCACATCTTTATGGGTGGATAAGGAGGATGGGCCACCATAACCTACCCCGCGGGCCCAGTGCCGATTGGTGGGTGTTAACGACTGCAAATGCAGCCGGGACCAATGGCTTAACGTGCCTTCCAAAGCACTGAGGAGCTCGAGATAATAAATAATTGGTCACACATCCCATGACCGATCCTTGAGAATGTTACTTAACCTCCGCAATCGCAGGGCCAGGCTCTAAACCACTGCGCCACCGAGCTCCTCTGGAAACTATGTAGTCTCATTACCTTTTACGCTGTACCCTAGAGGCGCGTCCCAGGCGAGGTGCAGGCGCGCGGGCGCGGCGGCGGTGAGGCGCAGGTGCGGGCGCGGAGGGGGCAGCAGCGCCCACACCTCCCACGTGGCGCGCTCCGAGCCATACGGGTTGCGCACCGTGCACGTGTAGTTATCTGATACGCTGCGGTCTACATCTGAGGACATGGTATTGTTTTATTGAGAACTAGCGGCCACCCGTGACTTCGTCTGCGTGGAAAGGTTTTTTATTAGGAATACTCACCGCAGATAGAGGAAGGCTTGTAACCTTTTGCACATACTCGACGGACAGATTGAAGAAAGGAATTGTCGTGTCACAGCCATTCCGTGCAAAGCTAACTCATGCCACGCCGAATCACACGAAGTAGCGGCTACAACCGTCACATCAAGGATTCCAGAATTTTGGAAGGATGCGGGCAGCGCAGGACCGGCAGGACCGATTGTCATGGAGATCCTATAGACAGCAGTGGGTGTCGTGCGGCTGATTTTATTTATTTATTTATTTTATTTATTCAGGATTTGTATAGCGCTACTAATACCACGAGCAAGTGTGTATACTCACTGAGTATGACGAGGTATTCTCCGTCGATGAGGAAGCGCGGGTCGGCGGCGAGCGGCGGCGCGGGGCGGCGGCGCGCCCAGGCCCGCGCGGCGCCCGCGCCCGCCGCGCCGCACCGCAGCCGCACCGTGCGCCCCGCGCCCACGCGCACCACGCGCGCGAACGACCAGATCTGAGCCGGCGCTGATAATGCAATACCTTATTTTAAGTGGCTATGTCAAAAATAAAGCGTAAAGTCATAGCAATTTGAAAACGACACGATTCGATGCCGATTCGGCAGATTTGGCGCAAAAATCATTTCGACTTGAATACCTAATGTTGATTCCTAATAATTTTTAAGAGTATTGTCTATGAATTGTGTTTCTGGTTCTATACGTGCCTGGTGAAAGATAGTAAAGAAATACTTTCGCGAGGGTCAGTCATGAGATGGGTGACTAAAATAACGAAATAATACATTATTATTACGAGCTCCTCCGTGCTTCGAAAGGAACGTTTTTTTTTTTATTTGTTACAGTACAGTCATTACAAAAAAATAATTAAAATAAAAGAGTTAATGGTGCAGACAACGAGTGCCCAAAATTAAGCATAATGAAATGTTGGTTGCAGACTTACAGCTAGTTAAAATATTTGCTAACAGTAACATGCTAGGTATAAATTTACATATTTTGTGATAAGATATAATAAAAATAAAGTAACGTTAAACCTTTGGTCCCGGGTGCATTTGCAGTCGTTAAGACCCACCAATCCGTATTGGGCCCGCGTGGTGGGTTATGGGCCATCCTCCTTATCTGCCCATAAGTAAGGCTTGTGCCCCAGCAGTGGGGACATTAAAATTGGCTGATGGTCAGTCCGTACCTCTGGGGCTGGGCTTCCTGGCGACGACGGCGCTCATCTCGCCCTCGCCGGTGGCGGCGGCGGCGGTCACCCAGAACTCGTACAGCGTATGCTCGCGCAGCCCGCGCACCTCCGCGTGCAGCTCCGCCTGCCCACTCGCTGGCACTACCAGCTGCGACTGCTGCCCCGCCCTAAGAGACCAACATGCCTTGATAAGAACGGTGAACAAGCTCGACCGAATGATCGTTAATGAATTTTGTGATAGGAACATAAACGTGACGTGATCTCGTTTCGAAAAAAAAATACCAGATACTTAGGCCCGTATTTATTAACCGCTATCAATGTTGAGAGCTTTCCTAAGTTGCTGATCTTATAATAAGAAGAGCATCTAAAGTATGATCTCAGGATAGTTCTCAACGTTGAGAGCGGTTTATAAATACTGGCCTTAGGTCACTACCTTCTCTACCACTCAAAATGAACGTCATGATGTACGGTGTAGCGATTCATTTTGAAAAAAGGGTCTCTTGCCCATTATAGTTGGGAATCCCTGACGTATACGTTAATTTTGTATCGAGAAAATTTATTGGAAACACGATTCACGACCGTAAAATGTCTACGACTGCTGCTAATACAAGTTCCAACAATGTAGGTACAGGCACTGAGGTCTAGTTCGGTGGAAGTATTTATATTTTCCTTTTCGCTGAATATTTGATAGTTTTACCAGGAGTACACAGGGTCATACTCATACCTTTGTGGCCTGGTGTAGACTGTGTAATGCTTGATATTGCCGTTCCGCTGTTCAGGTGCAAGCCAGCTCACGATCACGGACTCCTCAGAGTTGGCCAGCGCCTTGATGTCTGCGGGCGGGCCTGGAACTAAACAATATAAGGTTACGATTCGGTAAAACTGAGGGTAACAACACTAACAACGTGCTGTTTTTAAGTTTTGAATTTGATCATCACAGCAAGATGGTCGCTCTATCCTTTGGCCAGGCCTTTAATGTATTATAATGTAGTGCTTGGGCTTCACCTCACCTGATGTAAAGTGACGATAAGGCCGAAGGTGGAATCGCAATACACCAGGAATCCTCATCACTGAGGAACTGGCTACATACCTCTAACTGCCGGAACACTACAATTTTAAAATTATTGTTATGGCGTCAAACTTAGGTTAGATGGAGGTATCTAGCCAGGCGGACTTGAAATAAGCCCTACCACCAACCAGAGTACAAATCGTATCCCTCTTGGGAATTGAACCCGGGACCCCTGCGTCTTACACGGGTGGGCGAACTACTAGACCACAGAGGCGGCTAATTGAGATTGAAAAATCCTTTATTCAAATAAACTTAGGATAGGAATTAAGTGATGTAAATGGATTTGTCTATATTTTCATAAAAGGTTAGTCTTAATTCAGTTCAGCAGTGGAGTGCTGATTGAAAACGTCGGTCGGTACGTACTGTCTTCGTGCGTGGTGCAGTAGACGGGGTCGGAGGGCGGGCCGGCGCCGGCGGCGGTGCGCGCGCGGACGGCGATCGAGTAGTTGGCGGCGCGTTGTAGCGACTGCAGAACCGCCTCCATGCCGCCCGCGCGCCGCGTCTCCAGGGGACCGTCCAGATCATCTACCACCTGTGAACCGGGCTTGATGTAGATCTGACCCCTCTGGATTATAAGATCTTAATACCAACACATATTACGGAATTATTATCAAACATAAGAGGGGGTACAAGTGGAACAATCGAGGAGTTGGAGTTTCAGTTCGTATCGAAAAAACGGCAAAACAGTACAATTGAAACGATATTTCCAATGGAAAGTGCCGAAATAACAGATTTTTTTGCATTAATTCAATCCTGATGTGAACTCCATCCCATCGCGATATTCAAAGTCCAATTGAAGACAAAAATCTCAAAACTCGATGCCTACTCAAAAGTTAGAAGATGAAAATGGAGAGACGAAAAACATTCAGCAATAATATGTCTCAAAAGTTTTAAAAGTCTATAGCTACATTTCTCAAGTTTCCAAAATTGTCAAGTTTTCTCTGGGGCTGTCTCAACGAAATTCTTTAACTGAATTATTGAATAAAATACACAATACAAAAACTATATATTTTTTTACTTTCAAGTCGCGTAATCTCAAAAGTCTGAGACGTTTTCATTTTGACCTTTTGCTGATCAAGCTAGCTAAGAAGCAAAAATACTATGAGGGCAAAATGACCAAAACTCAGAAAGACTAAAATGTAGAATGACTAAAACGCAAAATGACTAAAATGCAGAATGACTAGAATGCAAAATTACTAAAATCCAACCAAGTACCTCGTAAAGCAGCTCGTATCCGAGCAGCACTCCGCCGCGCATAGATGGCGGCGGCGGCTCCCACCACACGCGCGCCGACTGCGCCGACATCGGCTCGCAGCGCACGCGCTCCGGCGCCGCCTCCGGTACTGCACGCAATCAATCAAATGAATAGGTAGGTACCTTACTGGTAGGTAGATAGGTATCTTCTAGGCAAATGCGTTTCATCGTAGATCGCATCATCGCATACCATCAGGCGTGATATCGGGCATACGCTTGCCTATCCAAAAAAGCACTCCAAATAAAATATATGTTGTGCAAGAGGTATAAGTGGACAAGCCTTTTATTTGATTGTCATGTGAGTCCGTACGTAATGCACGAGTAAAATTCAACTTCTCTTGAATGGAATTTTATGTCTATTAGACAGTTAATTTAGTATGGAATCTTTCACTCGACTTCTGATAACAGTATTTGACACAATACCTTTGAATAAATAGAACACAATATCAACTTATTTGTCTCCAACGGGATCGATTCAATTGAAAAATATATTCTAGATTCACATAAGTGATCCTGTGATCAAGGATTAGCACAGATAATTAATACTATAGTGAGATTATGTATGTGGACTATTACGGTAGCATGACATGATACTGAAAGAAGAATTTGATTGAATCAGGCGTCACTTGGTGGAAGTCCCAAGAACAGTTAGATCGTGCGTAAACCAACACCGAATGAGGTGTCGGGAGGTGCTAGTTACTCATTCGAGGTTTACACACGATCTAACTCCTGAGGATGCTCCGGGTTGGGGCGAAACACGTGTAGAGTGCAAGGTGTGTTGCTGTTTTGCTAAATGCAAGTATTGTGCACTGATATTTTGTGGTGTGCATGTGCATTTTTTTTCGGGCGGGCGGGCGGTGTATATTTTTTGCAGAGGTAAGCTACATATTATATTTCTTTTTTTTTTTCAACCGAAAGAAGAAGCCTTCATAACCTTTATGCTGCCAAAGTGGTTCGTGCTACTCACAGCTTACCTCCTTCTAGCGTAGTGGCGGTGAGCGGCGTGGCGGGCGGGCCGGGGCCCACCGCGTTGAAGGCGCGCACCTTCACCTCATAGTGCGCGTGAGTGCGCAAAGCAGCCAGTTGCACCTGATTGGCTCCCCACCCCGCGGCTGTTATAGCCTGAGTGGCATTCTCTGAATCCGCAGAACCTGTCTCCCTCCAAGTTACTACGTAGCCGAGGAGTTCGCCGTTCCAAGACTCTTGGGGAGGCGCCTGCAAAAATTAGTTAAAGAGTTGTACCAAGTGTGATTTACATGTATTTCAATGTGAATTTCTTGATCGAAGATGTCAATCTATAAAAATAGCTAACCTGCCATTTGACAAGCAGTTCTCCTGGAGCGATCGCTTGTACTTGAACATTATGCGGTGATTCTGATGGCGCTGGAACAATGAGTATTATGATAATTTCAATATTTTCAGTGGATCTCATTAGGGCGTATTTTTATTTTCTTGTACCATAGTTCATAAATATAAAACTGCAATAAAATACTATATGATATTTTTTTTCTAATCATAAATATATAAATTAACTGAATATTCATATGTATTTAAAGTTAGTACCATATCTTTTAAAATAAAAAATAGTTTAATGTGCTAGACCTGATAAAAAGCTCCATTGAGTTACGAAAAATTAATAGAATTTTTACAAATTAAATAGGCCAGTAATTATAAAATAATATTTATTTGGAACATAATCAGTCAATACTACAATTATCTATTAGATATTAAACATTTAAACACAACTTGAGCAATAAAAATCTCTAAATGCTCTCCTTTGAGTTACAGATTGGTCATAAACCTATACTTTTTTTTGCTTATAACGTATTTTAAGATAAATTAGACGATAAAATCTAACACAAATGTGAAATAAAGGAATTATAAAATTTTTATTTGGTAACAAAATGGCACGTTAATTAAGGAACTTAATAAAATATCTTTAATTTCTTAACACTAGATTTGGTAGACATCACTCAATGGAATCACGAAATAACTAAATGGAAAAAGTAAAGCTTTGCTCACAAGAAACACTCACATATTCCGTGTTATTACAAAATATTTTAAAACACTGTTTAACTAAACACATGTTTTAATGTGATGCTGCCTCTGTCAAGAAATATTGTCCAAAAAGTGACAGCATCACATTTAAACATGTGTTTAGTTAAACAGTGTTTAAAAATCTTTTGTAATAACACGGATGATGTTTAACAGGAAGGTACTCTAACTACGAACCTATAAAAATATTTATAGGTGATTGAAATGAAAATGACATTAATTTATCGTTTCACGATAAAATTACAACTCTTAGTTGCTCCCGTGCGAAGCCTGGGTGGGTCACTAGTCAATTTACAATTTGCACACGCCTTTACCTTCCACTGAGTTACAAATTCATTCCAATGAGTGAAATGTTTCTCAGCCGACGTAACGCTTTCATGTCAGTGAAATTACAAAAAATATTTCACAGGTTATTGTTTTTGCCTTTGCATTAAACTTTATTTTAAATTTAGAGTGTATACCTTGACCTTTCTAAAAAATAACACATAAACACTTAAGTAATGATTCTTACCTTGGATTTGCCTTAAATATTTCCGTTTATCAATGGAAAATTTCAACTGCTCCAAACTAACATCCACACGTATGAGCTTCTCGTTACGGTATACAAAATGGCTGACAGTTATGACGCTTTGAGTTGGTGTTGCCAAATTGAAAAATATATTTACATCCGGTAGAAAAGATAAAATATGGTTAGAAATTACCGTCACTCAGTAGGAAATTTCCACTAAGATCAATTTGAGTTACGAGAAATAAACTCTTATTTTGCAATATTTACCGTTGATATTTCCGTAAAAGGCATTTTGAACGTTCAGAAATATACAACTGTCTTTGGAGTCAGTAAAAATTCAAAGTTTTGGCGGCAACAGTGATGATAAACGTAAGATTAAACCACTACATTTAGTGAGTTACATAACATTTTAGTACTAACGAAAAGCTTACGAGTACTTTCAAAAAATCATAAAAAATACAATTTAAGGAAAACCTTAAAATAAACATCATAATTCAAAACAAAAATAAACACTTAATCTTAATTTTGTTATTCACATAGTGAATATTGCTAATGATCACCAAAAAAAAAATTGCACAATTGAGGTGACACGTGAAAAAATGCAAGGTACAAAAAAATAAAAATACGCCCATTATACTTTTAGAAGGTAAGTACCAGTTGCGAGGGGTGAAATTATGGCGAAGGTAAGCCGTTCTCTACAAAAATGTTATTGCCGTTCGGTGGGGTGGGATTTAAAAGGTAAGCCGATGGGCTTGTATGGACCCTTCGCCACTGGTAAGTACTCTTACTTTTATGAGGCTCTTAACTTTTTGTAGTTGAATTAAATAAGTAAAATTATGAAGCTCTTATCTTTTTGTATTTGAATTAGATTTAAGTAAGTATTTATGAATTTATTTTGATTAGGCAAATTATGAATAATCCGTCAGTTACCTTCTTCGAGTGTCTGCAGTATGACGGCGTCGGAGTAGTCGCTGTCGCCTATGGCATTGGCGGCGGCAAGGCGCAGCGCATAGGCGGTGGCGGGGCGCAGGCCCTCCACGCGGTACTCCAGTGTCACCTCCGACTCGTCTGACGACTCCTGTCTGGAGTAAAACCATACAGTTGTGAGATAGAAATGAGTACTATGCGAATATCATGCAGTCATAATCACCATGAGCAATTTCAATGATCGAAAACGAGAATAGGTCGAATGCGGATTGGTGGATGCAATACATTAACAGCCGAACGCGCTATCAGAATCATGGAGATCACGATCATCGACCTGATTTCATAGTCGAATACGCTTCTTCTCTTACCTCTGTATGACCCTATCGGCAAGCACATCTCTAGTGGGTGCATCAGTCCAGTCGTCGTGCGGATGTGGCGCGGGCGCGGGCGCCCGGTGTCCGACCACGCGGTACTGCAGGCGGTAGGCGCGCACGCGTGCGTTGCCATCGTACCCGCGCCGCCACGATATTACAGCACCGCGTGCTTCACGCCGGACAATGTGTAGTCCGCGCGGCGCTTCTGGGAATTCTGGAAAGAGCGAATAACAAATCCTGGTGAAGACGAGACCGCTGCCGGCCACAGCACCGCAGTGACTGGGTTATTTATTTGCTAAAAAAGTCACTTGGGTACCTATTCCTTTAGTGCATAATCAAAGTGAAGATATTAAGTTAAACGTCATATAAATTCGATGAACTTAGAAATGTAATAAAGTAGACCGGACTTAATAAGACTTGAATGACAACCCATAGTAACAATATAAACGGAATATCGATAGATTAGCATCTGACCTAATGTCCTAAAGCAGTTTAAACAGTTTCGATGCCTACTATAGCTTCAGCAGAAATTAGGTCCAAAATTGTTTGTACGAGTAGTATAGGTATAGGTTTTATCATCCTTGAAGATAGTAATTTAAGTAGCAATTGTAAAAACTAATGTGTGTAGGAAGCGTCGAGGTAGCCGATGTAGGAAAATGTAGGTATGGTATGGAATGGAGGTAGGAGCCACTGATAGGAATGCCAAATGGAAGATCTTCCTCTGGGCTGTATGGTATTAGCCCGGGGACCGCGGTCCAAGTGATGATGGTTCGAAGTTGTATAATATAGTTTGGCGGCTGAGGAAACTCCGTAAGTGTGATGTAGGTTGTCCAATATTGTCCATACTGCGGGGTGCTATTCCATACTAATATTTATTTTCTCCGACACTAGCGCCATCCAGTAACACGGTGATGAAACTTGTTGTTGTACCGTCACAGAATACATAATAGTACAAGTGTACCGTGTGTTGTGGTATGCACGACGTAGGTAGATGCCGCCACAATGCGTTACCTTGGACGGCCAAGTAGATGAGCAGCTCGTCTCGGCCGTACGCGTTCTCGGCGCGGCAGCGGTACACGCCGGAGTCGTGCCGCACGGCGTGCGCGACGTTCAGCTGCGAGCTCACGCCGCTGTCTGAGCGCTTCTCTGATACTGATACCCTGAACACAAAGTTAATGGCATAACAGCATTAGAAGTTAAATTCTTTTCTGCGTATGCAAAAAAAAACAGTAGGCGAATTTTGTCACAGAAAAAAAAACCGACGTCAGTAAAGCAAGAATAGTAGTGTTAGTAGGTGGCAATATTGTCAAGTTGCATTTGTAGTTGAAAGTTCTTCTCTATGGATTTATAAAGTTACAATCTAAAAATCGGCCACCGATTAAATGTTGTGTACGATGTGATGGTTTTATGTAACATTTGCCGTCAATAAAAAATCGAATCGACCCTCCCAGCGAAAATATTGACATCCTATTCACAAACAACACTCAAACCACACACAAATTATGTGCTCAAACTACGCGAGCCACCGAGTTGAAATAGAGCTCTGTGATTTGTTCCTTTGTTTTACGTATTATGTGTGATTGGTTCGTTGGACGCCGTGCATCCACGAGCACTGTGAGACCTCATATTTTTTTTGTGAATACGGGTGTGTTAGTCGCTATTAATTTTCGCATCTCTTCATATATTTATCATACATTAAAAACATTCTTGCTATCTGTACTAATATTATAAACGCAAAAGTCCGTTTATTTGTTTATTTGCATGTTTAAATACTTAAATAAATAAATAAATAAAATTTTTATTAACACAATATTTTTTTTACGCCTCACGTCTTAACTACTGAACCGATCATCGCGTTCCCAAGGTTATTCACGTCTTAACTACTGAACCGATCATCGCGTTCCCAGGGGTACAGAGAAGGACATAGGGTACCTTTCATCCAGAAAAAGTACTGTTCCCGAGGGATAGCAAAAACAAAAACTTTCCATGCAGACGAAGTCGCAGGCGGTCGCTAGTAACGCATTAAACGCACCGGTAAGTGGTAAGTTCGACCCTCTTCATGTTGTGCGTCCACTGCAGCTGTAGGGGCGCGTCGCCGCGCGCGTCGCACTGCAGCGTCGCCTGCGCGGTCCTCTTCACCGTCATGTTGCGCGACGAGAACTCGAAGTGGGCCGGCTCTGCGGGCCACGAGTAAGTAGAGGTTTGAGACATTTATTTCTCTTAAAGAATCCACATTCACTTATAAGAGAAATACACTATAATCTTAAAAATAAATCTTAGAAACTAGTAAGTGCAGCAGACAAGTTCGTAAATATTAGGTATAATTTTGTTAGGTTTATCTACATTGCGTTCGTAAAACAATGTCTTGCAGTAACAAGTTGGTCTCTATTACGTATCGCTTAGTTGATGCCGTATGATTTAACTTCAATAGACATTGAATGGCAATGCATTAAAAAGAAAAAACAAACAGTAGTTAAGTAGGCAAATATTAACTCCCTTTTTTATGCACAACAGGATAGTGCTTGGCCTTCACCGCACCTGATGTTAAGTGACGATGAGGCCGAAGGTGGAAGCGCACTACACCCGGAATCCTCATCACTGAGGAACTGGCTATCTTACATCTAACTGCCGGAACATAGCAATTTTTTAATTGTTGTTATGGCGTCAGACTTAGGTACCTAAGATGGTGGTAGCTAGCCAGGCTGACTTGAAATGCTGTACTACTAACCAAACCTAGTACAAATTGTTCCCCCTGGGAATCGAACCCGAAAAAAAATGAAAATTTTGGGTCACCCTTTTCAATGCCCAGACACCTAAATTTTTTATTTAAAAAATAAACAAAATAAGTGGCACTAAGATGTTCTGTTTTCCTTTCTTACCATTGACGGATATCGTGATGACCTTGGACAGTCCACGGCCTATTCCATTTTCAGCTCGGCACATGTACTGACCCTCGTGGTGATGAGCCGCCGGGGCTATGCTCAGTGATCCGTTTGCCAGTACTGAGAACTGGAGATCCATATTGGAGACTGGTCGAAAATCCACACCTGACCCTGAAATATTTCAAAGTAGAATTTGGGTTTTATTAGGTTCGTGTAATCCCGACATTTTTTTACAATTATTAATGCTTACGGCAAACTATAAAGTTGTGCCATTGAACGTTAAAGCATGTTGAAAGAACCGAAAAATTAGGAAACTAAACATTTGTGGGTATTTACCATGTCCTTTCAGCCAGGCAATCCTGGGTTCGGGGTAGCCTTTAGTAGCGCAATGGGCCATAATCTGGGTTCCTAACAACGCTGAAACGTCTTGAGGTTCAAACAACCAGGACGGTGCCACTGAAAACAAAAAAAAATGTTGGGAAACATTAAGTAAATTTATGAAAAGCACCTTCTTAGTCTTTTCAATAGAAACAGTATTAGAGAAAACTGCCAATTTGAAATAAAAATACCTTTGACAGCTAGTCTTGCCGTGTGATTAACTTCTGCGGCGGAGTTACTGGCCACACAGGTATATTCTCCACTATGCTTAGAAGTCACGTGAGAGAAGATCAGAAAACTGAATTCATCCAGCGATTTCTCTTGCACCTTGAATGTATTATCATCTACATAATTAAGACGTTCATAATAGTCCAGAAAAGATATGAAATCAGGAAATATTTTGTAATGCACCTGTAAGTTGGAAGGAATATGCTGTCCATCCTTTAGCCAGGAGAAGTAAACGGGTTTGTCGCCTGAAGTTATCCCACAGAGGACTTGGACAGAACTGCCTTCTACCAAGTCAGTTGGGAATGAAAATCCAGCAATTTTTGGTGGATCTGCAAACATTCATAATTGAATCAAATTGATTGTTTTACGAAATTATGCAATATCTTTAAAACTTTAACAATTTAGTCAAATCTTTGATTTCCTTTTGGGGCATTGTCCGTTATTAATTTAAAGAGAGATTCAAATGTCTTTCGTAAATAAAGATGCAGAATTAAATATTAAAAAGCGATCATCATTGTCAGCCACACGATGCATACTACAAGACACCTCTTTCTCCCTTCAGTCACTGCTGCTAAGTATTAGGTTTGTGAACACAGTGTGCTAACTTCATAAGACGCTGGCTTCCATAGTACCTTAATACGACACCTACGGGACGAGAGGGGTAGTGTTAATTGAAGCCAGTCACTGCTGCGCTAAGTTTGGGTTGGTGAACACAGTCTTCTAACTTCATAAGACGCTGCTGCCGTTGTCATGGCTTCCATAGTACCATTAATGGACACCCACGGGACGAGAAGGGTCACTACGCCGGTAATGATATTGTGACGTGCTTACTTCTAACGAATATCTGTATGTCCTTCTGCGCGTAGTGTCCCGCGGGCGCGGAGACGCGGCAGGCGTAGAGGCCGGCGTCGGCGGGCTCGGCCGGCCACAGCAGCAGCTCGCCGCCGCCGCCCGCCAGCGCGCGCCCGCCGCCCGCCGCCGCCACGTCCGACCCACCGCGCTGCCACCGGATCTCACTGGAAACCCATCATTACTAACGTTGTCTTTTTATTCAATTGGGACACAAGGAAGGTGTCATCAACAGCAAATACTAATGGAACCAACGGCTTCTCATGCTTTCTTTTTTTCACAACGGGATAGTCCTTGGCCTTCATCTCACCTGATATTAGGTGATGATAAGGCCGAAGGTGGAAGCGCACTACATCCGGAACCCTCATCATTGCGGAACTGGCTATCTTACCTCTAACTGCCTGAACACAACATTTTTGAAATTGTTGTTATGTTGTCAGACTAAGGTAAGATGGTGGTAGCCAGCCAGGTAGACTTTAAATAAGCCCTAACACCAACCAAACCGAGTGCAAATTGTACTCCCCCTGGGAATCGAACCCGGGACCGCTGCGCCTTATACGGGTGGGCGAACCACTAGATCACAGAGGCGGTTAAAGTTTCTGAAGCACGGAGGATTTCCAGATTCAAAATTTTCGGTTACCCATCCGATGACCTACACTAGCGATACCCTAGTTGCTTAACCTCTGTAATCGCAAACAGAAGACGCAAAGTCACTGCATCATCCGATCTCATGTCAAGGACATTGATTATTATTTCCTTCACACAACACATTATTTTACTCTGCAAAGTATACACCGTGTCCATGCTGTTATTTTGCTTTGATTGATATTCATTCACATTTCTTGAAATTCAACACAAACATAATAAGGCATTTTGACACCAGCAGTTACGGTATTAAATTAATCTGGACAATAATTAAATTAGATGACTGCTGACATCCAGGAGTGTAAAAGTGAAAACAATAGGTACATTGAAGGTAATAAAAACGTAATAAAACGAAACTCATAATTTTACTAGGCAAATGCACCTCCATCAACCTGATTGGAAATCCGGCGTACGGGCAGTAGATGGTCGTGTTGACGCCGGCCACCACGCGGATCGGTCCCACGTTTCTGATGGACGGAGGGCCTGGAAAATGCAATACTTTCTATCAGGTTCTGGAATAGGGTAATGGAAACTTATCAATAAAGTAAAACATCTTTCTTCTTGCCAAATGCCCGTTGAACAAAAAAGTTTCAATCATATACATTTAAAGTTGATGTAATGCTGATCTACTTTTTCGGTCTTGGTCGCTTGTCCACCACTCACCGTATACGTTGAGCCTGGTGGAGTGTTCGACGGCTCCCCTGGCGTTGTGCGCGCGGCAGGTGTACCGCCCGCCGTCCTCCGGCCGAACCGACGTGATGTTCAGGTAGCTCACCACATCGCCGTTAGCGTTCATGAACTGTGTCACCGATCTGATGAAAACGGAATGTAAAAATTTTGGAGGGTATTTTTGGGCATGTTCTCAACTGTTTGTCACATAAAGAAATGAAAAATAATTCCCCATTTGGGTTATCTAATTAATTTTCTATGAGCACGATTAAAATACGTGTATTGATCGTGAAACCAAGAACTTGAAACATAACTGATCATCCATTTGGTAAGTAAGGGCTAGCAAGATTACCTCTGAGGCGTATTAAGTTCCTCCACGGCTTGCCCATCCAGGAGCCAAGTGAATCTTGGCGGAGGGGATCCTGAGGCGGCGCAGTGTAAGGCCAGAGCTGGCCCCGGGTGGAGCGCCTGCTCGATGAACGTGTAGTGCAGCTCGGGAGCCGTATCTAAAATTGAATGACGATAATGAGGATCAGTAACAGGTTTGAATCCTATAGTTTTATTGATATAATATAAAAACGTATTTATAGCTATGCAACTTAGTGAAAGATATTTTGAAATCCGTTTAGAAATGGTTGAGTTATTAAGGGTTTAAAGGAAATGCCAAGCTCAATGCAATATGTGCTTTATCACGTACGGCATAAGGTTCGCGTACGTCGCGATGACGTCATAAGGACCCCTCAAAATAACAGTGTTTTAGCATGTTTTAGCTCGTATAACTTCTCAGTTTTAAGAGATATCGCTAAAATTTCTTCACAGTTAATCATGTGGTGGCATAAGCTTTCTGATAAGCCACTTAACAAAAATCTTTACTGATCCTCATTGGAGCAATCGTTAGCTAGGAAGCAATATGCCATCACGGGCCTTGGACATAAAACGTTATTAACGATGACGTAACAAAAGATACTGTACTATGGGCGGGCGTCCTCTACCGAATTCCGATTTACGTAATTAGGGTGTTAATGAAGTCCAATGATATTTAGCTCCTATAATAAATAATATTGCATTGTAAAAAACAGCAAAGATTAGAAGAGTTCGTTCGCACCTTCGTAATTTAATTACGATTTGCATGAAGAAGTATTTACTAAGGGAATATTAAAACTGATCAGCGATAAAAAATTTGCATGGCAAACTTTCAGCGCTTCCGAGAGCACGTTTTACAGTATCAGGCGTGCCCGTCAAAATACTATCTGCATGATGGATGAATCCCTAATGGGAGTGTTTCGATAAATCAGAAGCGTCAAAACCAAATCCAATCAACGCTCTCGGTTTAAGCGTTGTCATAGGCGCTGTGGACAACACTAGAATGCCCATTTTCAATAATATTTCGGGATTAGGAAGTTAGAGTTCATCTTCGATATCTAGGACTTGTAAGGAATTATAAAATTACATACCACTGACAAATTTTCATAAGGTTATTTTTATACTAATACCAGCTCGTCTGAATTAAGTAATTGTAGAATAAATAAATTTGTCAATGTAGACTGTTAAAATTTTATTGCTTTTTCACTTTCATTGTGATTGGTTAAAATGAAATCATAATAATCTCAAGGACTGCTCGTCAAATATTCTCTCCGCATCTCATAACTACTGCGGATTCACTGTCCTCGCGCCATATTTCCCATGGTGGCCCTAAACAGCAAGCGGATGTATGAGCATCGTTTATCACGAGACGGACCGTCCGGCTATTAACGAGCGAATATATTGCCCTCCGACGACACATCATGTGCGGGAGTAGTCGCCGACTTTGGGACGACTCACTTTATGAGCTTGCTGATGTATGGCGTGTCGTTATGCAGTATGCTGTGTAATAATTACAAGTTATAAGTACTCGGTGAAATGTTGGTTAGTTATCACTGGAGACGGTCGGTTAGTTTTCGTACTTTATTTATTGAGGAGTCCCATAAATCAATGAGGTAAAATGCAATTAAATTGACAATATAGACAATTAGACAGTGATACGCTGCAAATTCACTCGAGAATTTATGGAAAAGAGACAATTTTACAGATTATACATCGTTTTGTACCGTTAGCTCTCTGAAGTTAGTCACTTCAATTGTACAATCTATTGTACAAGCAATGTGGTATAGCATGCCATGTTTGGTTAACTTACCTCTCGAGGTCTCTGGTTTGGTTCCAGTAGATATCTTACTCGTAAATTTTACGTTGTCTATTATGTTTTGTGTCCACAATACACGTGTACGTGACGTATGTAAAAATATGACGATGAAAATGTCGCATACAGATTGTCGGACGGAACATAAAGTAACATAAGTTTATTGTTGAAAATACCTCCTTCATTTTAATACGGGACGGGACGCTGTCTGTTCTGTATCCCACCTCTTTAATATTGTTAAAGTACCTATTTACTATACGGATAATCCGCTCTTCATGCTTTGTACCATTGGCTCCGTTTTTGGCTCGCTGCCCGTAACAGCGTTAACTCTTATGTAAACGATGCATCGTTTTGTCCGCAATAGTCCGAATCTACACGAGACCCAGCGCTGATATTCGGTCTAATTGGGGCATAATTGCCGCGTGTTAATGGTTCGCAATTTGGACTCGTCCCTTGTGAATTATTTAATTTAACACCTAAGGTTAAACGTTGTTTAAATATAGGACTAAAATTAGGAATTTTATTTTCATTCTGTTTGACTGAAAATTTAGACAAACTCTTACCATGTTAAAACGATTTAATGCGAACAATAACATCGGCCGTCATCAAGTCGTTATGGAAAATGATTTAGAAAACCTACGAATATGTGCTCATAATCTAAAAAAATATATATCTGATGTTTGAATCCAATTGGTCTTAGCCGGAGGGTCTGTGAAACAGATCAACCACCCATTTCCCCTTGCCAGAGCTTCTTAAGTACTGGTGCTTGAAAGATCCCTCCCGTGAAAGGCATCCCAAAGGCCCTGGTTATTCAATTAGGCTCTCTTTGATAGCCGAACTATACGCCCTAAAACCTATCAGGGGCATTATTACCAAAATTATTGCTGCATAACGCCGAATATCCATTCAGCTGGAGATTTAGTGTTCAACGGCTGGATTCCCGTTACCGGCAGAGATTACATTGGGTGCCCATTAATGTAATCCAGGTGACCGTTATGTGGGATGAACCATATAATAACTACGTCATGATAACATAAATACTCTTTGATGCATGGAAGTTATGTGAATCCTACATAAGTGATTAAAGTGCCGTCTGGATTTAATGAAGCACCAAGTGCTATGCAAACATTACAGTCTTCGAGATAAGTAAAGTTTACAAGTCCTTGTCTTGTATTACTTCAGTAAATTGTTGATTGTTACCTACATTGTT
Organism: Agriphila straminella; assembly: GCA_950108535.1. Classification (NCBI taxonomy): domain Eukaryota; kingdom Metazoa; phylum Arthropoda; class Insecta; order Lepidoptera; family Crambidae; genus Agriphila; species Agriphila straminella. Next base: position 739,724 of record OX467306.1, on the reverse strand, counting down.
TGCACAAAATATAAATACGAAAATCGGTCACCGAAAAAGTCGTACATGAGTTGAGTAGTTAGAAGAACGATTGTCAAAAGTTAATTTTCCTTTTTTTTACTTGATTTTTGTTGATAGACAACGTACCTACTTACTGCTCGGTATAGAGACGTCAGTTAAGTTCAATGCTTTTATTGCAAAATTAATTGACATCAATTGAGTTAACTCGTCGTGGAGATCCTTGGGGGAGGACTATACCCAGCAGTGGGTGTCGTGCGGCTGATATGATGATGATGATGAGTTGACTCATGAATGAACGTATTAATTAGCAAGATCTTTGTGAGAGTATTAGGTTCATTGTTAGGTCATTAAAATGGTATGTGTCAAATTAGTAAAGAGTAGGCTGCCGTTCGGCTTGTCCTGAATTGATTACAGAGGAGACGTGGTTCCGCATTTTGTTGAGTCTAAGGCATAAGAGAAAACATTTTTCATCGTTGATAAAAATCAGAATTTGTCATTATTACATTGCACTGTGTGTGTTGTACATTTATGTTTGCTTCGATTATTATTTTTTAGCTTGTTTATTGTGAAAATGTTTAACTACTGCATGCTGTTTTTAATCAGTTACCTATACAAAAACATAACCCTTTCTTTGCAGTCGGGTAAAAAAGATACAGACTGTTCCTTTGGATAATCTCAGACGAAGTACGCTTGCACCTTTGCCCTTATCCTTACCGTCACCTAATGTCAGTTGAGTGAGAGATTCTACGGGGTAGAGTAGTAGAATAATAACGCGTCAATATTAGAGGTTTGTAAAGATTACTCTATGCTCAAGATGCTCACGCAATACGATTGTATTTTATCAAACTTTCTGGGTACTTAGTTAAAATTACTACAATCGCTGCCGCCTATAACTTGGTGATGACGTATATCGTGTCATTGCGCTCAGGGGTATGTAAAGATTCCTCTGTCTTAAAGATCCTCACGCAACTTGATTGCCTTTTAACAAACTTTCTGGGTAAATAAAATTATATTGACTAAAATCGCTATCACCTATGACTTGGTGAGGTTGTGTCACAGTGGCGCGTGACGCATGGCCTGTCCGGTTATTGCAGCTGGCGTTAATCAATATCCGGGACGCACATCCGGGGCACTGTCCTCTGCATGCCTCTGCCACTGTTGTGCCAATCTATAGCTGCAGATCTTTATCAGTGGATCCGGCGGCTTTTCATTAGGTGTAGGACTGTAGGTAGGACTGATGCCTGAGATAGGTTTCCAAATAAAACTGTATTACAGATCTCCAGTGCCCCCAACATGGATATGTCAATTTTATTTATGAGAGTTTATGTGTGAAAAAACGGTCCAAAATTTTAACGTAAAATAAGATGAGACTTTTTGTTACATCAAAAGCATAGAGTAAACAAAAATATTTGTTGTTTAATTTATTTCTGTGTCAAGTGCCTTCTAATAGATAATCCTATTGTTTATTTTTTGAATTGTATGTAATATTGGAAAAATAATAATATACTTACTTATTATTTATAAACTATAATAGGCTTATATTAATGGAAACAAATAGACAATCGTATTGAATTACATACAAGTAATAAGCTCATTCTCAGTTAATTGTTGACGATATACAATATCTCTTGTTTGTTGTAGTGTATTTCTAATTTTGTCGCTTAGTTAGGTACTCACGCACGCATATAGTTATGCGTAGTATTAGGTCCTTTATCGCCATCATTAGTCTACCTATAGTTAGGCAGGCAGACTATTTAGCAGTCAGTTCCGCGGAGGCTGGATGATGAGTGCGACAAGGACGGCTTCAAGAAGGTGGAAAGGAAGAGGAAGCCCACTCGCCGTAACCTATGTGGCACCGCCCCGACCGGGCACAACCACCTGCTTCGTCCGGCCATCCCGACAACGCTGCTGTACGTGTCCCGCCTGCACTACAGTACGAAACCTGATGATATTGTAGAGTTCATCAGAGTGAAGACCAAATTCTGTCTGAGGGTCGAGCGGTTGGAGTCTCGCCACATTGTGAACTTCAATTCATTTGTGGTGAGGGCACCGACCGAACATCTGTCAACCTTCATGAAAGAAGATTTTTGGCCGAAGGGTGTTTTGTTCCGACGGTTTCGCGGTCGGATACCGGACACTGCGTTGCGCAACACGTCGCCGCCATCAATACGTGGAAAATAGTATAAATATATTATGTAATAATATGTATGTTAGTCTGTAAGGTATATATTGTATGGGCCTAGTCGCCTGAATTAAATTAATAAATAAATAAAAAATAAATAAATAATTTACCAATTGTTACGACAAAATTTCGACTGAGTTGTATTAGTGACAGTAAGTTACTTTTTAAAAGCAAAGAGTAAATTAAAAATGCACCACGAGCAACAGTAATACCGTTAATCCATTTGTCGGAAGCGGAGGCAATAACCTGAGGTGCTTGTGGAGTATTCAAATGGGCTGCTTTGCTTTCTACTGCTTTTATCTTTGTTCTTTTACTATTGCGATTATGCTGTCCTTTTCAATGTTGAGCATTGAGTTTTATTCAATCCCAATTATGATCTAGTACAGCTCGCGCATCATAACTTGACCCAATTTTTAGTACAGTGATCTGCGCACTGCAGCTTTTGTACTGAAAATTGCTACTGCGCAAGCTTCATTGTCTATGGTTTGGTTTAAGTTAAGTTGCGCGAGCTACCCTCAATTCAGATATAAGAAGTCGGTTAAAAAAGCAAATTCTATACATGAAACATATTTTGCAAAAAGTAACAGTTCTTTTACTCCAATGTGAATTTAATTCTAGGCATCAAGAAAAAAAAAATAAAAAAATAAAAAACCCGCCTGCATAAAAAGAAAAGTCAACTGAAAAGATGGAAACAAGATTAAATAAATGTTAAAGGCAACATGTCATAATAACATGCAGTCGGAGGCATATAATTTAAATCATTCATAATGTCACTTTCTTTATGCATGCCTCCGACTGCATGTTATTATGACATGTTGCTTTTAACATTTATTTAATCTTGTTTCCATCTTTTCAGTTGACTTGTCTTTTTATGCAGGCGGGTTTTTTTTATTTTTTATTTTTTTTTTTATTTATCTCTTTTTAGTTATTATATATTACGGTCATGATATACCTTTTTGAAATCCTTATATTATGCCCTTTAATATGACACCCATATTGCAGTACTTATTCTAAAAAACATTTTTTTTTCACTACGTATAATAGCACCGTACAGCCGCCATGTTGGTTTTTTTATAACGCCACCTTCTTAAGAACACTTGGGCTGATAAGACAAATCTAACGATATCTTAATCATAGAAATCCGTTCAGCCGTTTGAAAGATATGAGGTAATAAAGAATATTACATACAAACATACATACATACATACAAACATACTTACAAGATACGCGCGAAACACATAACCCTTTCTTTGCAGTCGGGTAATAAAAATAAGATAATTATAGGTACTCAAAAGGAGGTAACTATTAAAAATTATGATTATTTCGTTCTTGTTTAGTGTTTTGCGTTTTCAAGTTTGGCACCGCACTGGCATTTTTATAAGGAAAACTAGTATTTCGCCCTGGTGCGCGGGCTGCTGAAGCAGCCCGCGGGCATCGCCCTGTTGGGCTGTAAGTGGTGGACTTTGAAGAGTACTGCAAATAATGTCGAATAGACATATTGCCATCCGATCAAATCACATTGCCTTTTGTCTGCAAGTTGCTGGGCGGTGTGGCGATGCGAAGTAAAAATGAATGCTCTATTAATCTTTCTAAAAACTTTGCTGGCTGATATTAAAATCATAGAGAACGAATATAAAACTACTATGTGAAACATGAAATCAAATCAGGGAGTGCTAATAAGATTATTAGCAGTCCCTGATTCGAAGCGGTTTTGGAGTTTAAGTATTTAAATCATAAAGAAACTAATAAGGAGTTCTGTTTTCGTGGCTTTATATTAATCCATTTCCAAACTGTTTGTGAATTTGTCCAGAATAATCGTTTTGCGAGAATTTCGAGGTTCTGTTCTTGCTTGCACCATTCATGGTGTGACCTAATCGGACTCCCATTAAAGCAACCTGCAGCTCCAGCTTAGGAATCGTTACAGTTTTCAGGTGCAACTCTACATTTCCCAGCTACAAAGGCCACATCGTCATCTCTAGTCAGTAAGCGAAAGTGGCATAATGCTTGCTCAGAGGCATCAACGAAAATGTGTTATCTAAATCAAGTCATCTGTAAGAAACCATAGCTTCTGGGTACTGAAAATAATTTGCAAGTTTCAAGCTTCTGAACCCATCAATACCAATCTTTGTTCAACTTCTCAACGATTTGATCATCCCATTGGAACGTAGATCGCCAAACTTCCTGCAGCAATATCTTTTAATTAATCAGGAAGGTCTTGGTCAGAAAGGTTCTTGGACTGGAAAGGATTCGGCATTAACATTAATGGCCAGTACCTAACACACCTTCGTTTTACCGATGATATAGTCCTTATGGCTGAGACCATGGAAGACCTGAACACAATGCTCGAAGATCTCCGTAGTGCTTCCCAAAGAGTGGGTCTCAGGATGAACATGGATAAGACGAAAATTATGTCAAATGCCCATGTTGTACCCTCTCCAGTTCATATTGGGAACACTACACTTGAAGTTGTTGACCATTACGTATACCTAGGACAGGCAATCCAGTTAGGTAAGTCCAACTTTGAGAAAGAGATCTCTCGTCGAATCCAACTCGGGTGGGCAGCATTCGGGAAGCTTCGAAAAATCTTCGCGTCCGACTTACCTCAGTGTCTCAAGACGAAAGTCTATGAACAGTGTGTGTTGCCAGTGATGACTTACGGCAGTGAAACGTGGTCGCTAACTATGGGTCTCATAAGGAGGCTCAAGGTCACCCAGCGTGCAATGGAGAGAGCCATGCTCGGCGTTTCCCTGCGTGATCGAATCAGAAACGAAGAGATCCGCAAGAGAACTAAAGTAACCGACATCGCTCGAAGGATCGCTCAGCTGAAGTGGCAATGGGCGGGACACATAGCGAGAAGAACCGATGGCCGTTGGGGCGGAAAGGTTCTGGAATGGCGACCACGCACCGGACGGCGCTCCGTGGGTAGGCCCCCGACAAGGTGGACCGACGATCTGGTGAAGGTCGCGGGAAGCCGCTGAATGCGGGCAGCGCAGGACCGATCGTCGTGGAGCTCCTTAGGGGAGGCCTATACCCAGCAGTGGGTGTCGTGCGGCTGATATGATGATGATGAATCAGGAAGGTGGAGCTCGGTGGCGCAGTGGTTTAGCGCCTGGCCCAGCGATTGCGGAAGTTAAGCAACGTTTGCAAGGGTCGGTCATGGGATGGGTGACTAAAAATTAATTATCTCAACTCTTCCGTGCTTCGGAAGGCACGTTAAGCCGTTGGTCCCGGCTGCATTTGCAGTCGTTAACACCCACCAATCCGCATTGGGCCCGCGTGGTGGGTTATGGCTCATCCTCCTTACCACCAATAAGGAAGGCCTGTGCCCCAGCAGTGGGGACATCAAAAATGGCTGATGGACAATCAGGAAGGGACATAAACATACCCAGTGACATTAAAATTTTTAGCAACTCGCGATTCGTTGGCGGTCGCAAACCTTCGGTGATCTCTTTGCTGAGGTCGCATACCTTCGGCGACCGTGAACAAAAAGTGTCTGTGGCTGGTTTCCAATTGTTGGGTCTATTAGAGGCCCAACTTCAAGTCAAAACCTTCTGCCTTATGAATCACAATCACGCCTTTCACCAGTTGCTTCATCTCCTTCTCGTTATCCGTGGAGTCGAGATAGTCATCAACGTAGTGCCTTCTCTTAATGGCTTCGACTGCTTGTGGATGATGACATGAAACAAAATCATCAGTATTACGACGAATAATATAAGTAGCTATGCATGGAAATGATGTGGCACCGAGGTCATCGAGGTGATCTTATAAGTAACTGAGGGCTTCTTTCTTTCCATTACCCTCCAAAGGAAGTACTGGGCGTTTTGATCCTGATCATTTACTTAATCTGCAGGAACATTTCCTTGGTATCTATCTTTTCTTTTTCGGAACCTAACCAGGACATCAACTAATGAATTCAACAGATCTGGGCCAGTCAGTAATCGCTATTCAGAGACACTTCTTGAGTTTCGGCTTTCGCATCAAAAACAAGTCTTAAGTTTTCCAAGTTTGTTGATATTTCTAACGCCAAAATGTAGGAGATACCAGACTCGACCAACTGGTGCCTGAGCAGTTTTCTTGGCATAATCTTTTCAACATGTTATGCATCTGCTTCGTGTGTCTACTGCGAAGCTCGGATCAAAATCCATTATCTTCTTAAGCGTAATCTATTTTCGGCGTTTCTCTTGTTGTTGGGTTGGGAAGCTTGATGTCATCGTTCCTCCACAGCAAAGCAGACTCCCAGAGCCGTCGATTTTTTTCGACTTAGTATCGTGAATGCGAAGTGCTCGTCATTCTTCTGGAAAATATCTAGGTAGCTTAGAATTCCTAATGCCTATGCTATCAAGTCTAAAGTAATTCTCTAATAAAAGGTGAAGTTCATCCTCTTCTTCTGACTGTAGTGACAAGCAAACTCGGGAATAATCTTCCTCGAAATTGACGACAAAACTCAATGCACAATCCAACTAAGTTCAGTGAGAGAGGCAACAGGCTCATCCTTCCTGTCTTCTTTTTTTTTCTCGGCTTATATTCAAATGATAATAACCTTTTTTTTTGGCTCGTACGGACAATAACCTTGGCCTATGAGGAATTGAGGATTGTCTGTCGATCGAGGTGGTCGTACTAAGAAATCATGTTGCCATCAATAGGATGAGTAGCTTTCAAGCATCAAAAGCGTATTTTGCGCTTGCAGATCCACTCCCAGCGTTGGTTAACGTCTTCTCTTTTGAACTTGTCACAGGCAGTAAGTAAACTGATGGCCCGTGTTGTTGCTTGGGTTTTATCTTCGTGTTCGTCAAATCTACCTTATCGGGCGAGATCGGTCGTTTGTATGTAACTGATTTGAAGGACTCCGGTGGTTGTGGTTTTATGCCGCCTATCCGATTCTGCAAGCGCAGCGCATTGATTTGTCATTACAGGCGGGATGAAACGATTTGGGCGCCGTTTTATTTCTAGTGAGCGGTGTGTGGGGTGTAAGGGTGGGTACCACCCACTAAGGATCGGGAACCTCCACGTTTTTCATAGATCTTAACTTGGACTTCCATTCTTAATATTTTTTTCTAGAGCTTTTTAAATCCAAATACTTTTTTCATACATTATACCCTCTTTTTAGAAGGAGTTCTAGGAAAACAATTATGTCAATCAGTCAGTCAGTGAGTGAGTAACTGGTAGTATAAATGGTTTTCTGTAATTTTGTAAACTTGTCACAGGCAGTAATCATATAGTCACAGACAGTAAGTCATCATAAATGGCCCGTGTTATCACAGAAAACGCATTTAGCTTTATGCTTGGGTTCCTTCGTGCTGTTCGTCAAAACTACCTAATCGGGCATCTTCTCCTCCGAGTTAATCGTCACGATCGGTCGTTTGTATGTACTGATTTAGAGGACTTCGGTGGTGGTGGTTCTATGCCGCCCTTCCGAGTCCGCAAGCGGAGCTCATTGATTCGTTATTGCAGGCGGGATGAAACTATCTGTTTTATTTTAAGCAAGAGGGGTCTAACGATTTGTCGTTTATTTTCCTTCGTGGTTTTCAGTAATTTTGTTTTTCCGCTATTTTGAATATTTTAGAGTCCTCTACAGCTTTCGTTTGAGTAGTACCATTTTGGCGGACAGTTCCCGTCATGAGTATCTTAACCTGGACTTCCACTTTTAATATTTTTTCTGAGAGTTTTCTTAATCTTGAATACTTTTTTCCTACACAATAGATACAACCCCTTTCCCCTCTACAACTGTTTCTTTTATGATAATAAAAAAAATGTGACGGTACCTGGAATATAAACCTTACTTTCAATTCCAGTGTTGCCATCAGTTCGGTATAAAAAAGTCAAATGTCATTTGTATTGGCAAAATCTAATGGTTTTTAAGATAATTATTTTTTAATTGAAAATAATGGTTTTTGATAAAAAAAATCCACTATAAGGCCATTACAACAGGCGCCATCTTGAATTTAAAAAAATCCATTTGTCAAATAATTATGGTTATTGTGGTAAAACGGTAAAAATATTTTCCTCAAATCAAACAACGCTCCAGAGTTGTAGGCCCGCGGTTCAGGCAGGATCCAAAAACCGTTTTTTTTTTCAAAATGACATATTTTTTCCCCAGTTTGGCTTGGGTTTTGCATATTTTTTCCAAACATCGTCATACCCTTTTTGATCTCCTATTGGGAGAACAATTATTATGTCTATCAGTCAGTAAGTAAGTGGTATTTAAGTTTTCCCCAGTTCGATTGGAGTTTTGCACAGTTTCCCCAAATATCATTAAACCTTTTTTTCACCTCTTTCTATGAGATAAATTATTTTAATCAGTGAGTTAGTAAGTCGAGCTATTATATGCAGGCTTTTCTGTAATTCTGTATGGCGGCCATTTCGTTTTTCCGCCATTTTGAAGTCTTCTACAACTTTAGTTTGAGCACCATCTACCTATGTAGTATCGTTTTGGCGGGCAGTACTCCGTCATGAGGATCTTGACCTGGACTTCCATTTTTTTTTTCTAATAGTTTTCTAAATTCTAAATACTTTTTCACTACATTGTATTGTACCCATCTACCTATGTAGTACCATTTTGGCAAGTAATAAGTTAAAAAGCCATAAAGTTTATATCAAAAGGAGGCCGGGTCGGCAACAATTAGTATTGGCAAAATCTAATGGCTTTTAATAAAAAAGATTTAAAAATGCCGCTATTTCTATACTACAAATTTTTGGGGTAAATCTCGAAAAGTACCCTGAAAATGGGTAATTTTTTTTACAGGGCACTACTACTTGATATGTTGCATAATTCGTCAATACATGACAACAAGTGGTTTTTAAAATTTTGCATTTTGGGGTAAATCTCAAAAGTTACCCTGAAATGGGGAAAAATATTCTACCAATCAATACACTGTACCTATACCTACAGCCGTTCTATGAACCTCAAAACGCTCCAGTGTTTCCATCTGGAAGAAAATCGACTGTATGGTGGGTTTTCTGTAATTCTGTATGGCGGCCATTTTGTTTTTCCGCCATTTTGAATTTTTTTTTACGCTTCAGAATCTGCTTAGAGTCCTCTTCAACTTTAGTTTGAGCACCATCTACCTATGTAGTACCATTTTGGCGGGCAGTACTCCGTCATGAGGATCTTGACCTGGACCTCCACTTTTAATTTTTGTCTAATAGTTTTCTAAATTCTAAATACTTTTTCTCTACACTGTACCTATCTACAAATGCTCCTTTTTAGTATTAAAAATGTAAGGTACTTGAAAAAAAAACCTACTTTCAATTTCAGTGTTGCCATCTTTTCAATATAACATGGTCAAATGTCATTAGTATTAGCAAAATCTAATGGTTTTTAATGAAAAAGATTTAAAAATGCCGCTATTTCTATTTTTCACATTTTTGGGGTAAATCTCGAAAAATACCCTGAAAAAGGGTAATTTTTTTTACAGGGCACTACTACTTGATATGTTGCATAATTCGTCAATACATGCAGGCAACAAGTGGTTTTTTTTTTTTTGCATTTTGGGGTAAATCTCAAAAGTTACCCTGAAATGGGGTAAAAATATTTTTCTTATAGTTTTCTAAATTCTCAATACTTTTTCTTTACATTGTACCCATCTAAAATTACTCCTTTTTGGTAATAAAAATGATGCTTTACCTGGAAATTTACTTCACTTTAAATTCCAGTGTTGCCATCTTTTCGATGTAAAAATAGTCAAATGACGTTAGTATTGGCAAAATCTAATGGTTTTTGATAAAAAATATTTAAAAATTCCGCTATCTCTATTTTTCACATTTTTGGGATAAATCTCGAAAAATACCCTGAAAATGGGTAATTATTTTTTACAGGGCACTACTACTTGATATGTTGCATAATTCGTCAATACATGGCAACTTTCTCAAGTGTCGTAAACTGCCTCAAAATAGCCTTGACATATTTTAAAAATGTATAAAATTTTCAAAATGGCCGCCACCGCGTCCGCCATATTGATTTTTCGATTGTTCATATTTTTCCTATATTAAGCAGTTTATACTACGTGCAATCACGTTTAGATTTTTTATCTCACTTGCACCCAGCCGCCGCAATAGGACTTGAAAAAAGGGCATCTCGAAAATGACTTTTTCCTCTGCAGGTTTCGGGGTTGCCAGACGTTGTCAACCAAAGTACCAAAATGTCACTTGTATACAAACTATACACGAACCCTAATACTCGGAATTTCCAAAAAGTGGTTATTTCACTTTTTTGCATTTTGGGATAAATCTCAAAAGTTACCCCGAAATGGGGTAAAAATATTCAACCAATCAATACATTGTACCTATACCTGCAGCCGTTCTATAAACCTCAAATCGCTCCAGTGTTGCCATCTGGAAGAAAATTGACTTAAAAAATGGCATGTTTTCGTATCTCAAACAAAATGGCCTCTACAACAGGCGCCATCTTGAATTTTTTAAAAGTTTCCCCGATTGGTAAAAATTGAGGGTAATTGTGGTGAAACGGTAAAAATATTATTCTTAAACTAAATAACACTTTAGAGCTGTGGCCCCGCGGTTTGGGGTCCAAAAAAACGGTAAAAATATTATTCTTAAACTAAATAACACTTTAGAGCTGTGGCCCCGCGGTTTGGGGTCCAAAAATCGATTTTTTCAAAACTCTCCGGCGCGGCCGCCATTTTGTTTTTTAATTTTTTTAATACTTTTCTAAAGTTAAATTGTCAAGTTTTACCACTCTTGTAAGTTTGAGCAAAATCGGTTGGAAAACAAAAAAGTTACAAACTTTGTCATAGCCGCCATCTTGTTTTTCCCAAATGTCATAATTTTTCCCCAGTTCGATTGAGGTTTTGCACATTTTCCCCAAACATCACTATACCCTTTTCTACCTCCTTCTGGGAGAACAATCATGTCAATGAGTGAGTGAGTGGTAATCGAGCTATATATAGTATAAAAAATAATAATTAACGACAATATTCCCCATTATACGAATTCAAATTAGTATGTTATTCGCCGCAGTTTCGGTAAATACATTACCTTGTACCCTCGTCGCATTCAGTGACGACGGAAAGCAATAAACTGGAGGTGGGTACACCTTGAATATTCAAATGAGTCTCCCTTTCTATTACTTCACCAGTTTTTCTACAAACGATGTAGAACCAACTTAGGGGATTACTTTTGACGGCCCGCTGGCTACGAGATCGTTTGCAAGCAATGAGGGCACTTAATGGACGAAAAAATCTGGCCACGGTGAAAATATTCAGAACAATATACACCTTAAAGTTTAACGGCTACGACACAGATTCGTTTGAGAAAGTTTCAAAAGAAAAATGTTCGGCCATCTCTCCTTTTCAATTAGTTTAACAAAAGGTGTTTGTGTGTACTGCAAAATGGCTTTCTTTACTCTGCAAGCTTTACGTTCGAATTGCTGTGAAAATGGAATAATTGGGTACTTTGTGAAGAATGAAAATAGTCGGCGTGATGGATATCAAATTGTTAATATTAAACTGAACTGGACAAAACAGGAAACAAGAACTAGCGTAAAAAATAAACTTAAAAGCCTCTAAAAATAAGTTAGAATTCAATATTGAAAACACAAAACAGTTAGATTCATAAGTGGGATTAATTGGTGGTTAATTAACCGTGTGAGTTGGTCTTGCATTAGGGTCTATCTTAGGTACCTAATGTAGCAAAAGTTACGAAAATGCATCAGAGCCACAATACAATCCTTGGTCTAAAAGCACGAAGCTTGTGATCCTCATGCTTTAAACTTTTGAAGAACCTATCTTACAAAGACAAATCTAAAACGTACCTAATGATTAGCGTTCTCGCCCTCGAGCAATAATGTACTCGACTAGAATTGTTTAATGAAAGTATGTGATGTATCATGGTAACATCACGATAAATTCTTCCGTTATTTATATAAGCATGGTGTCATATCGTATACTTGGCTACAAGGTATCCGTGTTGCGGTATCATGCGCTCGTTAGAGTCGCTTAGGGCATCATTGAGCTTCTATCGGGCGCTGCCTTCTGCTCGGAAGAAGCACATTTCCTTAGAACTCTTCACGTTTATGAAGTACTTATATATGTGATATTATTAGTAAATAGTCTATTGTCGTGAAAATTGTGATAAGATGCTTGCAATAATTGTTAGTAAAACCATGCTATTGACCGAGTAAGCGCAAAGAGCGAGCGAAGCGTCTCAGTTTCAGCTTGGGCGAAAAATACTTTCGTATGTCTTTTTGGCTGTTCTCCTCTACGGGTCGCATTTCTCGTGAAATTTTGTGAGAATTTTGATAATTAAGTACTTATATGAAATATTTTTCAATTCAGTTTTTCTAAATTTCTCAAAAAGGTGGAGATATGAGGGGAGTATTTTCTAAAATCGTTAAAAAATTCCAAAAATTGTTTTTCATTCCTCATATTCGGAAAGTGATGTATATTTGAACTGAGCAGCGGGTCCGAAACTCTTCGTTCTACCCTAGGGTGGAAAAGTAATTTGAAAATAGAACTGAATTTGGCAATGAAAAAGTTTACAATAGTTAAAAACAAATGGTAACAAAACATGGTATAAACAGCCAGTGCAAAATTAAAAACATTGGGCGGAGCGGCCGGCGACGCGCCGTGTTCCAAATTTAAAATAAGAAAAACTATAAAATATTGGAGGGAGACTTCCCTAACTCTGTGACTTTGAGCTGTGTGTGCCGTATTAAAGTTTTGTGTTGATTTTGTATTTACTAAAAATGAGTTTATATTATTATATATATTATTATTATAGGTAGGTAAGTATACAATTTATTATTTTAATATTATTATTTTTATTTTTCTAGGTTTTTAAAGGTAAGTTGGTATTAGGTAATAATTATAAGGTCTACCAATGTAGTTACTAAGTAGGTACATGTTTTTATTAATAAACATTTTGGAATAACTAAGACTTTTTTTACTTTCCTGAAATTCGAAATGAAAAGTAGAGTGTTTAACACGGGTAAAAGTAATCAATTCCATTCTCGAACTATAGCCGCCCTCGCTATGCTCAGGCGTCTAAATATCTCGAATGGGAATTGCTTCCTTTTGACCCTCGTATAACAATCTACTATTTTGTTACCCATATTAAAATGCATAAACTTCAAAGGGTTGGGGGTGTAAGGGGATAGAAAATAATGACAAAACACGCAAATTTCCTGTGTCACATCAAATCAAAATTAAGGTACGCGGTGAACTTTTTTGCAAAGTGAAAAGCACCTAATACTCCTAAATATACTATTCGTGTTTTACAAGTACATGATAAATACCTACTTGATTTTCACGACCGTAAAACCTACAGTTCACTAAAATTCTCACTACATGCCCACTGATCTCTTACCTCCAAGCCGCAACTCGGCAGCTGCCTGCGCACTGTCCAGGTCCCTCTCCGCGAAGCACTGGTACATGCCGCGGTGCGCCCGCACCACCCCGTGCACGCGAAGGATCCTCTCCCCACCCCCCACCGGCACCCCGTCATGAAGCCATCTGACCCTCGCGTCACCACCTTCCACTGAGCAGTTGAAGGTCACTGAACTCCCAGAATTTGCAATCTGTGAAGAAAATACAAAACATTGAGATTATTGTCCGATCGTCGTGGAGGTCCATGGGGGAGGCCTATACTATACCCAGCAGTGTGTCATGATGATGATAATGATAATGAATTTTAGAAGATCCCCTAGAACTAATATCTTGCAAGCAAGACCTCATTTCTACGAATTTTAATCGGCGGTGAGTTGAGAGGTAAGTCTTGTTGAAACCTAGAACTTGATGTTGCTAGCTTTGTTCCCAAATAACTTACGAGAATAGATACTGAAGTCTACATTAGTATCGATTCTTGTAAGTTTAAGTACCTATTAAGAATTCTAATAATTACCTATATTTTATCTAATTTTCACCGAAAATATAACTATTAGCTTAATAAATTGCTATATTAGGTTCTATAACTTTTGACATAATACTTACGTCTTCAGTGAATTGCAGAGATTGTCTCAATTGCTTAAAAACGTGACTTCAATAATTATTTGCATTTAGAGCCAATCAGTCAAAATACTTGAATAATTGCAATTCGTAAATGTAATGCGCAATTTAAGGTTGGGCTTCTAAACCTGAAACCTTTAATCTAATAAACAGCTATTAAATTAATGATTTTATAAATAAGTTAGTTTTCTTCGTACTCTTGATTGTGTCTAAATGTAAACTTTTGTCTTTTTCAATAACCAATGTCCACAACTAACTGGGCACTAACTCTCAACAAATAAATTAACTCAATTACCCAACTGTCCGAAGTGGAAAAAGTCAAGTGTAAGTGACCATCTTCGCCGCCAAGACAATTCGCCGCTTCGATGCCATGAATAATTCAACGACGTCCCGTCACGACCTGTCCCCAAGTAAACTGGATTACGTCCCATTCCGCCCGATGCAAGTGTTCGGGCGGAACTTAGTTCATATCTCTTTTGTCACGAGTTGATACTAATCTCATTACAGAACGTTTGCCCGTTCCAAATATAAACGCTCGGTTTGTTTTGAGTTCGGAATTTAATCACGGGATAAAGGCCAATTTTCAAAATCAAAGTACTGTCTGCGAAGTTTGTTGTTCTCTCGTTGTTTGTTTCGAAGTTATAAAGTCACAGCCATACCTAATGATTGGTTTATTCTGTTATTATTATTACTTCAGACTCTAAATTGATGTGTATTTTTCTATAATAGGTATAGTTTAGGGTAATTTGGAAATCCTACTGATAAATAAAGTTCTTTTGAAATTTTCTTCAACTTCTGTAAAATAATGTTCTTTCATAAACCGTTCTGTTAATGAAGTTAATTACAGCTCTCAATTGGCAGACATGACTCAGCTTATTTCCCAAAGAATACTTTAGTATTCCGTCGAGAGACACCCGGAATCACGGTTCGCGCCGTGTCACTGCGTCGCTCTGTGGTGTGAATACGTATTTTTCAATTTTTCCGACGCCTCAGAGCTGCTGTGTGGGGAATTTAACGGAGTGCCAATAAGCGCCAATAAGTTTGTATGTATTGCGAACATGTTAGCCTACATCGTGAATTCTAATGCAAGCCGTCTCTTTGAGTATTCAGAAACTGTAACAGTTTTTATCTGTTACAGTTTCTTTTGGATAGCAAGGTCTTAGCACTGTCTCGTAGGGCTGAAAACCGATAATTACACATTTGCTGCTCTAAGCTTTTACTCATATTGTCATTCTACTGTCGTACTAAAAGTTGGTCTTTATTTTCTTTGTAGTACTAGTGTGCATATTTGCTTAATGAACTTGAAATATTTTTCCCCAGGGAAGTCATCTACATAATTATGGGCAGCTGTGGGGAACGACCAGTAGAACTCGGCGATCGGACCACGGGAAAAGGGGAAAATCATCTTTCCAGCCAGTCTACTTACTTGTAGTTGAGGCTGCACTGTAACCACCAGCCTCGATCGGACTCTGAGCCTCGCGTCCCTCCGCTGCTCCCCGTACTGGTTGTGAGCGCGGCACGTCCACACGCCGCCGTCGGACGCCTGCGCACGCCGGATGATCAGCACCTGCTCCGACACCGAGATCCTGATGCTGTTCGACACGGGGCTCAAACGGCCGTTACTGTGACGGAACCAGCTGTGGGAAAATCGCCAACATTAAATATCAACGTAAAATCAAAGGAAGCAGCTGGTCTATCAAGTCTGGAATATCAAATGCATCTTTTTCAAATGTAATTGAGAATTTTTTTTAACTTTCCTATGTTATTTCCCCTGAGTTTATTTGTTAACTAAGCAAACATACATATACACATATTTACTTAGTACTTTGTTGTCCTTCTCTGTACCACTGTTCTCGATTATCGCAGCTACAAAAAGTCACTCGTGGGCGTTCTATTCTCGTCGACATAAAATTGCTCAGCGATTAATCGCTTGTGGGCAGGAGCCATTAT
This sequence comes from Agriphila straminella, assembly GCA_950108535.1. Classification (NCBI taxonomy): domain Eukaryota; kingdom Metazoa; phylum Arthropoda; class Insecta; order Lepidoptera; family Crambidae; genus Agriphila; species Agriphila straminella. The sequence continues at coordinate 723,635 of OX467306.1, read as the reverse complement.
CAACACTGTTCTGGGGCCACATTCAAAACAAGGAGTTAGTAACCCACCTGTAAGTTGGTGACGGACTTCCAATAGCGCAGCAGACCAGCCTGACGTCACCCCCTTGGGGTACAACCTCGTCTTCTGATATAGCCAACATCCTGGGTGCCATACTACCAGCAGGATCTGTGAAAGTGTTATAGTGAATCGAGTGGAACTGATAAAGTCTAAAACTGAAGGTAAACTTTATAAAAAACGTTAGAGTTATAGTTAACCTTTTTTTATTTGAAATGCTCTTCTTATAGGAACAGCAACTCAGGACCTGGAAGTCCAGTACTTGATGGTTTGTTGTAGAGTTTCCCAGTGAAATCAGGGATTTCAAAAGCACATAATATGGATGTTTTAAGAATACAAGTCTTACGAAAAATCGTTTATAGGTATTTATACTAACGTGAGACACTAAGCATGGCAGCCTCACTCCTTCTCTTCTCCCCAGTCAGAGCATGCTGCGCCTCGCAAGAGTAGGAGCTGGAGTCCTCAGGCCTGGCGTCCCTGATCACCAGGATATCACCCCGGCTGCCTCCGATGATATATTGACCTCCTAGGGACAAGTCCAAGTTATATCAGTAACTTTTTGGTCCTTCATATTAGTATAAATATTTTATCGAAGAAAGGTTCGATAAAATATCCAGACCATTTCACTCTGTTAGCTAGCTCAGATCAAAATGCAAAGGTTACTAAAATGAGCACTTGTTTTATATAGGTATTAGGTATGAGAGACTGACAAAAAGACCTGTCGGTTTTGTGAAACTATGTTAAAAAAATGTAATATTTTAGTAATAATAATAATAAAGATGATGATAAATATAAATCAGATAAAATAATCGTTTGACTAACTATCTTTAATGCTATCAATTTGTCACTTAACAAAATGAAGATGGATTTTGCTGATTAAGAACACTCTAATAAGTTTAATTAAACTAGTGATAAGAATCCTCTTTGACTTAAAAGCTTAGAAAGAGATAGGAGATGAAGTCAAACAAATATCAGAGTGGGATGCCCCTCATGACTTTGAAATCAGGGGACGAATCCTCTCGAGCACTCTTCAAACTGCCAGAGGACTGAAGGCTGAATTAATTATATTTGCTGAAATTGACGTAGTATTTACACACTTGGATAGATAATACTAGACTGTGCATTGTCATAGAAACAGTTAAGATTAAGAAATATTATTATTATTTGTAAATAAAAACTCGTGCTAGAAGAAGGTTCAAGAGAAGTTACATCGACGTTATTTCCTCTAAATCGAAAGCAAAGGTTAACCGTCCTATAACATCTAAGAACATATTACACAAAGATATTCTAATAAATTAAAACGCATTTATGTGTGGGCTTGAATAATATTAAAAGACGGAGAAATAAAAGCTCCTTAGAATAAAGGAACTCGATGCCGTTACGGGGATGATAGCTATTTTAAAAACAAACATTGAAACAAACGAATGCTTTTTTTAATCACGTTTAGTTCTCTTTATAACAATGTATTAGGCGGAACGATGGCATAAAAAGTAACGGTGTCTATTAAGGAGGAGGCTTTTGAGGATCATTCTGCAGTAAAGCAAAGATACGTCCGGCAATATGCTGGCAGTTTAATCTTGTTAATTTAATCTTCATTACTTGCAAACGTCAAGTGTTAAGTTTGTCTTCATGTAAAACTTTAATTATGTCGACGAAAATGAAATTTTGAAGTAAGGTAGACATTATTTTAAACTGGTGACAACAGCTATATTTATGGAAACCAAGAAAAACGATAATACACCAAAATTTAAAAGAAAAAAATATCTAGAGCTGTACAAATGTAGCACCGGTAATTAGTCATGTTATAAATCTTTCCCTGAGCCAAGGCATTTTCCCAGAAAAACTTAAGTTTTCTATAGTAAAGCCAATATATAAAAAGGGTGATAAAACGGACCCAAACAATTATAGGCCAATAACATTAATTTCCATATTGGCAAAAATTGTAGAGAAGGCAGCTCTTATTCGTCTTAATAAATTTTGTGAGAAGTTTAAGTTAATTAAAGAGCAGCAATTCGGTTTTAGGAAAAAAAAGAACACCACTTTAGCTAACTTCGAATTAGTGAAATCGGTAATAGAATGCTTAGACCATGGAACTCCGATTGTTGCTCTCTACTTAGACATGTGCAAAGCCTTTGATTTCGTTGACCATAAAAGGCTATGTGAGAAACTCTACAGGTACGGAATAAGAGGAACAGCGCTAAGTTGGATTACTAGTTACTTACAGGACAGACAACAATGTGTATTAGTAACTAAAACCTGTAGAAATAACAGTAATCACTACAATAAAACGGCTTTTCAATCCCAATATAAGCTCAATAGATGTGGGATTCCCCAGGGAACACTTATCGGTCCATTGCTTTTCGTACTCTACATAAATGACTTGCCAACTGCGACAAAACATGAATCAATACTATTCGCAGACGACACTACAGTTCTTGTAAAAGGCCGTACAAAATACAAAGACCTTAATGTAATAGAGTATCAAGACGATATAAATTTGACATTATATAATATTATTCAATGGATGAAATATAATAATTTGACATTAAATATTGGAAAAACTAAATATATGCAATTTGGTACATACCAGACAAGGGATTTACTATTGAACATTAAATACGACGATAAAGTAATTGACAAGGTACAGTCGTTCAAGTTTCTAGGAATTAATATTGACGAAAACTGTAGTTGGAAGAATCATATTAGTGTACTTTGCGATAAACTGAGTAGGTTTTCATTTGCACTCAGGCGCCTAAGAGAAGTTTCTTCAGTGGAAACTGCGCTCTTAGCATATCATGCACATGTAGCGTCGGTACTACAGTATGGCATTATGATATGGGGAAATTGCTCAGAGATAGAAACTTTATTCAGAAGCCAAAAAAAGTGCATTAGGTCTCTATTTGGTGCGTATCGTCTAGATTCGTGCAGGCCTCTGTTTAAACAAAATAAACTTCTCACACTTACGGGTCTGTATCTTAAACAAATATGCACATTCGTCAAAGATAACCTGAATCAGTTTTCTCTAAAACAAGTTTCTAAGTATAAGGCCTTTCGCCAAAGACCTAGTCACAAACTTGAACGACCTAAATATAATCTTAGCTTGGCACATCGTAATGCTTATTCGATGGCTGTTGAACTATTTAATGCTCTTCCTGATCACTTAAGACAGCTAGATGGACCAATTTTCAAAAGAAAGCTGCATGAATATCTCATCGAAAACTGCTTTTACTCAGTTCAAGAATATTTAAATAAAAAATAGATGATATTATGGGTATAGTTTCTTTAGTTTTGACATGTAGGTAGATAATGAATTTATGTGTAGTGTAAATGTAATTTAAAATTTTTGCATGCTTAATTATAAGTAGATTTTGACGGACTCTATTACTTAAGAACACCAAATCTTGTACTCAAAATTAATGCAAATAAATATATCATTCATTAATTCATTCATTCATTCAAACGTAAGCAACTAGAAAACAATTAGGTACAATCATAAAAATTAAAAGTGCAATATTTGATACCGTACGTGGACAGTGGACAACCCTCCACAGTGCTTCATACAACAATGCCGACCATGCTATTATTGCCTACGCACGGCGAATAAACCGTAGATTTTTACGTTGAAATAAAACCGTGTATGAACAATCGCCCTTATTCACCAAAACAAAAAACGATCGGCCAACGTTCCAATCCTTTCCGTACAAAGACTTGCTTGTGTTGTTCCACAATTTGTTGACGTGTTTTGTTTGATACCCCTTTTCCTTCTGGGCCCTTATGCTTGGTTCGTGTGATTGCGGCCGTCCTGTCTGGGCGCTTCTGTGCGCGATCAGATAGCTTTCACTGCTGGCTTCCAATGAATTCTAAATGGCTGCGTGGACCATGTTGACTGATGGGCGATAACGTTGTTGTCGAAACCATGAGACCGATTGAAATAAAAGAGTTTGGTGATTAAAGCTCTCTGGGTATTATTTTTAAATTTGTTTTTTTATGATGTCTCTTGTTTTATTCCTATACTAGGTATAAACATGGCCATTGTTAATTTTGACATCACTATCAACTACGTAATATTATTACACAAGAAATATAGGTCTCTATCGAAATTGCCGATATTTTGTCACATACAGAGAAAATAATAACTTTTATGATTTAAAATATTTTACAATATCTTGTTAATATATCGAAGTATGACCATTATATAATAGTAAACTATCAGTAAAAATAAAGTCCTTCTATTTTTAACTTTAACATTAAAAAAATAACTTAAAAAGTGACTTTTTGTAAGCAAAAAACAGGGACCTGAGTGGCCAAAACTAATTTTTTTCGCTTATTGTAAATGGAATAAGTTAGCATAGTGTTCAAAGATTAGAACATACAAGTTTTGTTACATATGAGTGTTCACCACGGTTGTTAATGAGCGAAGAAAATGCTTGTATGAAAAATGCAACTTCTTGAAACAAATCGGCAATTTAATAAGTAAAGACCTACATAATATTACCGTGGTAATACGAAGAGGCGGTTAGAATTAAAGCTTATCAGAACGTAGTAGTGAAACAAAATATTATAACCTTTAAAACGAATCACTTAACCCATAATTAATATCACTAGGTACCAAAATATCGTGAAATAATATTTAATTATTACTTACATGCCTAGGAGACATTGCTAAGTCAGTGATTGTTGTATTAAAAACAAAAAATATGTTGTCATTTGATTATTCAAAACCATTTTTTTTTATTAAACGTATTGTACATTCTTAATGTTGAGCACAGAGAAAGCAATACTATAGTAAGAAGAGACGGGACTTCATAGACCAAAAAAATCTACGAAATGTCAAATTAAACATACCTCGACGTAGCCAACATAACGAATGTAAAACAATGTTTTGCCAACCTACAGGAAAGAAATAGAGATGGGCGACCTATTAGTATTAAATTTTTTATCGATATCGATGAATGCACTGAACTGCGCTTTACTCAAGGAATAATTTTTAAATTTCTACTAACATGACACAATACTCTGTTTTTTAACCAGTACTGAGTCAAACAAGTATGTTAGAATTAATTATCAAGCATTTAACCTATGGGCAGTACTTTTAATTAAAAAAACAGAGCATGAGTTCAGTTTAATATTAGAAATAATAACTAAAAAATTTAAAAAATATGTATTTCCCAAAAAAATCCTCACTGTCGCATTTTCACCGCACATTTCATTAATAATACATACATAATAAATAATAATACAACATTGCCATTATAATAAAAAAATCAAAATTAATCCTCATCGTCGCATTTTCGCCAATCAATTCATTTGCTCATAGACCATAATAGTGACCTGAAATAAGAGTTACATTAAAATGGATATAAAATTACAATTACCTATAGTAAAAAAATGAAATTAAAAGTATTAATTATTACCAAAAAAAATTCGATGTCGCATTTTTGCTGAACATTTTATTAGCTCTTAGTTGCGACCTGGAATAAGACAGATATAAAATTGCTAATATAATAAAAAAAAACATTAAAAAGATTTATTCCCAAAAAAATCGCATTTTCGCCAATTAATTCGTTAGCTCATAGTAGTGACCTGAAGTAAGAGTTAATTCAAAACAGATATAAAATTGCAATTATAATAAAATATTAAACTAGTTTTATTATAATATTCAGAATTGGGCCAAGCCCATTTCTTACGCCTAAAATTAAAAGCATCGATATCGATATTTATATATGATGTAGCACCACTCTATTTTCCTGCAGATTATTTTTCTGACTAAAATTTTATTATTTCATTCAAATACCTACCAAAAATTGTAAACGAATGTTATATTGGTTAACTCACCGAAGTTCATCCGAAGGAAATTTGGCCATAAAAAACCTATTTGTATCGTCTTTTCACGCCGATTTTAAACCACAATTTTCACATTTTACATGCTTCATTGTGATTTACATGTACTGCACCTTAACTTGACTATTTACAAATTAAAACATTAAAACAAACTTTTAAATATCACAAAACTATTATAAAACAAACTTTTAACTAGGTACGTCTACACAAATTAATTTTATTTGTTACAATACTTTAAATGTTGCCGCCATGTTTCTCTGACAGATGACCTATCATCAAAGAACGAGAAAGAATGAGGAAGAGTGAGACAAATATAGTCGCCATCAAAATTCGTGTCCGTTTCATAGAATCTTTTTTTGTATGGAAGTTGCGACAGACTGATGTTGAGAAAAAATGAAGTGCGTCTCTAAACAAAAGACTATCGAAAAGACAATTCTCTTTTTTAAAACTGTTTAAATGAAAGAGGTTGTACATCGCAAGTATGCAACCTACGATCTTATTTGAGATAAACCTTCTTGTTAAAGTTTTTAATAGCTACATAATAAAGCTTAGATGTAAAGAATCTTTGGGATTTATTTTTTCTAATAACATGAAATTTAGTACGGTACTTTATTATTTTCGTGTGAATATTGTGCCTGGAGGAGGAAAAGCAGATGTGCATACTTTATGAGGTTTTATAGAGGTTATTGGTTACATTTTTCAGTTTTATTGTTTTACAAATAATATTTGTAAATATACATGATATTTGTATGTATAAGAAAAAGTATATCCATTCTTCTAAAAACCCTGAAGCACTCGCATGTCATATTTGTTTAATCCCAATGTTTCAATTAACAGTCGATGTAACGAACCAGCCTGTTTATGATTGTTCCTCCTGACAGACGAACCACCAGGGTGGAACGATATAATGAAGTTCATCGCCCTGCATGAGTATAACAGGAAACGGAAAGGGAATGGAATATATATTTGGCGTAAAAAATAATACTCAAAGGTTCTATGAGAGATTCACCTACAGTGAATTTTATTTCTACATCGGGTTGGAATTATAAATACTATAACAATAGTTAACTTTAAATATAACACTTTTTAACAGATACTAGCGCGGTTTAATTGGAAGACTAACACCTAGAACGATACTTCTCTACGAAGCGCACTGTCAAAAGTGAGGCAACTAAAACAGCCAAAATGGCCCCGTTTTCAGATTTTTATTCTCCATTATTACCTTATCATACCGAATAAGTACAAAACAGTTTCAATTTTCCTACATTTATTAGATTAGTTACTATATTATTGGATTTTAGTTACGATTAGGTAACGCATGAAGGATTTATATCTTAAAACTAAGCCATGGCTTAGTATTAGTTGCCTCACTTTGCATACGAGGACACGGCTTCTAGGTGTTATTATTCTAAGTTGGAAGATATAATAATATTATATACGATTCAAAAATCGAACCAACGACTTGTGGTCAGGATGCCACCCCACGTGGCAGCTAGTTTGTTGGTATTGTGTTTTATCTATGTGTAGAGTGCATAAACTAACTAAAGGATAACAGACATAATTAGTTAGGGTTTCCATCATCACATCTCCTCCATAATCATGTAGCAAACGGAACAAGTCCTTTTCTAATAAATAATACAAGCAAAAATTTTGTAAAATGCGACAAGTAGAACTGTAAACATTGAACGCAGACTTTACAGCATGTGAGGTCGAGAAAGCTTAAACTTTATGGTCACAAACTTTCGATGACACACAACTTTATAGGATTTAAAGTTCGACTGCAGTTCAGACATATAGACGAAAACACTTCTTTGTAATATCTACGTCCAATTAATTTCAAAATACTTATACGTGGTATTTACACGAGTGACTCAAGCCGCACGACTTTTGCCGCACTGCGAAAATCGACTGTGTAAATGGCAACATGGGTAAGACGAAAATTATGTCAAATGCCTATGTTGTACCCTCTCCAGTTCATGTTGGGAACACTACACTTGAAGTTGTTGACCATTACGTATACCTAGAACAGGCAATCCAGTTAGGTAAGTCCAACTTCGAGAAAGAGATCTCTCGTCGAATCCAACTCGGGTGGGTAGCATTCGGGAAGCTTCGAAAAATCTTCGCGTCCGACTTACCTTAACAGAACAGTGAACAGTGTGTGTTGCCAGTGATGACTTACGGCAGTAAAACGTGGTCGCTAACTATGTGTCTCATAAGGAGGCTCAAGGTCACCCAGCGTGCAATGGAGAGAGCCATGCTTGGCGTTTCCCTGCGTGATCGAATCAGAAACGAAGAGATCCGCAAGAGAACTAAAGTAACCGACATCGCTCGAAGGATTGCTCATCTGAAGTGGCAATGGGCGGGACACATAACGAGAAGAACCGATGGCCGTTGGGGCGGAAAGGTTTTGGAATGGCGACCGCGCACAGGACGACTCTCCGTGGGTAGGCCCCCGGTGAAGGAAGGCTGGTGAAGCCACTGGATGCGGGCAGCGCAGGACCGATCGTCGTGGAGATCCTTAGGGGAGGCCTATACCCAGCAGTGGGTGTCGTGCGGCTGATATGATGATGAAAATGAAATGGCAATTCGGCCTAGGCCTCAGGTGACTGAACAAGCATATTATCTGATCCGGTGGTCAAAACTATGGAACTAAAATTACATATTGTTACCTATGTTGCGCCATCGGCATCGACTACTTAGATCACAGTGACGCCAACACCGGTGTGTCACCGACGATTCAATTTTACAAGCGACTTGATAGCCGACTAAAGTCGACCGTCACGGGTGACTACCCATGTAAATAGCCCATTACATTCCATAAGATGGACGTGATCTACCCATGTAAATAGCCCATTACATTCCATAAGATGGCTTACCAAAATTTATGGTAATTAGAGTTTCTCTTAATTACTGCCTGCATTCCATTAGAATCCCGCTTACCTCAGGAGGCGATTTAGGACAACCTTGTTCTTATCTCAGTCAGTCAGGAGCAGACGTCAGTGGCATTATCGACCGTGAACTTGAAGGCAGGGTTAGCACCGACTGATTTTCAGTGCAAGTATGACTTAAAACAACTATTGTCCAACATATAATTACATTTATGATAGGCTCAAAGACAGAAATCGCATACAGAGCGAAAAAACACTCACTGCGAAAAATCCACAACGCGAAATTTGTATTGTGGCTATTCTTAATTCGTTTAGGGGGTCTTTTTTTTGAAATATAGCGCAAAATTTTAACACAAAACAATATTTTTTGATGCATTTGTGTAACAAAAAACTGAAGTAAATACCTACCTATAAAATCTTCGTTTTAGTCTTGAGTTCAGTGGATCTTCAACTATTTTCAACGCAGAACAAAGTGCATGGTTTTTTAGATGTTGTTTTTAAATTCACAGCCCTGAACTAAACGAGCGACGATATACATTTACGAGTTCGACATTTCCTTTTATGGATATTTGATGACACGACGTTTATAAGCCACCATAAAACAACCAGCCGACCGACAAATAGATAAACTGTTTAGGGAACTCGCATCGCTTTTATAGCTTCTATATCATTAGTGGTCTGGCCATATTTCGTATGTGTCCACTTTGAGCGTTTTACTTCAACACTTTATAGACGAACTCATAAAAATGCAATTTACTTACATCATGTCAGAAGTATTGAACTTTTGAATAACACCACATACTTACTTACTCCGATGGCTCAGCGACCCGAAGTGAGTCTTGACCTCCGACAAAAGGTGACGCCACTGCTCCCTGTCTTGCGCGATCTGTTGCCAGTCGCTAGTTTCCAGGAGTTCACGCAGGTCCTTGGCGACTTGGTCCATCCAGCGGTACTTGGGTCGGCCAACTGGTCTTCTTCCTCTAGGCACGCCCAGGTAAGCACGCTTTGTCGCCCAATCCTCCCCCATTCGCTCAACGTGTCCGAGCCATCGCAACCTATGCGCTTTTGATTCTCCCAATATATTGGGTGTCGCCACTAGTTCCTCTATATCACTGTTTTTCCTCATTCTCCAGCTTCCATCGTCTGCTCTTACCGGTCCCAGAATCTTCCTCAGCACTTTCCTTTCTGTTGCTAGGAGTTTATTCTCTTCTTTCTGTGTAAATGTCGAAGTTTCACAGCCGTACATCAAGATTGGACGGATGACTGTCTTATATATACGGATCTTGGTCGCTCTGCTTAGAAGCTTGGACACCAATACCTTATGAATGAATAACACCACTACTATCTTTATTCATAAAGTAATCTTTTGATAAGAAGTTCTACAACACATACACAATGCATATATTTAGAAATGACCAATCCCATAAAATATAAACTCAGTATACATGGACTAGCTTTTTGTAGGGGGCAGGCAGCAGCGCCCTAGTGGAACAGAAAAATAGGCTTTACTTGGTCAACCGTTTATTACTTTAGCACAACATTCTTCAGGTATCACCAGGACAGGAGCCCCTTTGTGACAGACAAAGCAACGGTCACTTTAAATATTCTTGACATACAATTTTTTTGAAATCAATAGGCATTATTACATGCGACCTATTTCCACAATCTCCTGAGAATTACTCCCGAGACGTACAATCAATCAATAAATACATTTATTGAAACTTTCTCCGGCTCTAATTCTGTATAATTATAAGGTGGAATTGGCATTGTCTTCTTCTCCATCATACTTCAGCGGAACTTGGTGGAGTTGTGGAAGTATAAAGCTGCTCAAACTACCGACAACCGGTATTAAATCGGGCGTCTGCTAATCTGCATAAACGACGACAGACTCGAGGCATCAGGAGACGACGAATGAGAATCTAACTAGAAGGAAGGTTAGGATAATTCTTTTAGCCGATTCCAAGCACTTCTGAAAATCGAAAGCCGCACTTTCGCTTCGGGACTTGGAGGACCTAAAGATAGACTTTTGAAGGAAAGATACTTATAGACTCTCGGTATTTCTGATTACTCTAAGACTCTGGTGCCATATAATTATTCCGAAAACTCTGATTGAATAATGAATTTACTCCAGTCTTCCAAAATTGATGAAAAAAAGCTGCATTTGGGTGCTGAGCTTACTAAGCCTTGAAGTAAACTAAAAAAAGTTTCTTTAAACGAATTCCCAACTTAAAGTGACAACGTTTATCACTGTCTCCATCATCCCAGTTCCAAACTTTGAGCGTTAAAACAGTTTCCTTCGCAGAAGGAAGTTTTTGATTAATTAAATTTTTGTGTCGCATCCAGAACGTCCCGCGGTATCCGGTACAGCGGTAATTCCTTGCAACTGCATCAAAGGCGGACATTAAACTTGCATTAGCGGGGCTTAACTTTTATTGAAACTTTTAAATTTGAATCTTATCTTCGTCAGACGACAACTAGATGAAGTTCTGTCGCAACTTCATTGTGTTTACTTTTTTTGAACTTCCGTAAGTGTGAACTACGTTGAAGAAATATTGAAAAAAACAATGGCATCTTCAGGAGGAGTTCTCAATTTTTTATGACGTGATTGTTGTTTATTTACTTTGAATTATGTTTTAATTGATTTTGTGTCGCTATGTTTGAACTAAATTCATTGTAGTAAGTAGGTCTCAAACATGACGTAACGGATAATAAAAAGTATTTGATTGTTATTTTGTAATACACTCGTAAACATAATGTTAAACAAGAGAGTGGTAACTCAATTTTACCAAAAAAAACAAGTCATTTCTAGCCTAATCTTCATAATCACAAGGGATAAAAAGCTTTTGTGACAGAAAAATTAATTGCCTCGTACACCTTGGTATTTCTCTTTTTTTTCCTTTTCATAAAAGCATTAATTCCTTGCTAGGACTTTAATGCTTTTATATTCGGCTCCGTTTCCGCTCCGGTGACCATTATGCGGGGAGATGAGCTGGCTGGCTATCTCCAGGATTCCCGGAAGCAATTCTAGTGGAATTGCTTCCAAGAGACAGCCGTGGTACTTACGCTACCTAGAGCATGAAGTGGAGTTGTACAGTTCAATGTTTTCAAGCAGATTTAACTAAAAGTTTAAAGATATAAACATGCGAACTGATTGTCTGACAACTTAGACAAATTAAAAAGAAAAACAATACCTATGTGGGAACAACAATTTTCAGGTAGGGTTCCATTCAACTGACTAACACAGATGTTGACAAACTGGGAAATGGACAAATGGAGATTGACTAGACGAATAGGCTAGAAAGGATTCAGTCACCATTACTCTTCCTATGCTGACGAGACCATAAAACTTTTGTTTACATATTTATTATTTTAAAAAACAAATATACAGACGAACATAGAACCTCCTCCTTTTTTGGAAGTCGGTAAAAAAATGATATTAATATTGTCATTTGACTCAATTTAGCGTTTTTTCGTTTTGATCCTAGCGTAGGGACGACATTGTATACGAAGTTGTGTGTCAGCGATTTTAAATGCTTGAGTGATGTGTGACTGAGGAGTCGTGAGCAGTTTCTGCGTACTGCGTTTGCTGGTACTTATGGCACGGGTTTTCCCAGTATAACGTACCAGCTGTAATATTTAATGTAATTAGAATAAGTAGGATAAATAAAACTTTACTACAATTTTTGTAGAAAGGTGAAATAAAGATTATTATTATTATTATATATTACTGACCACAACTTTTTATCCTCAAAGGTTCCTTAAGGTCCACGCGGCAAAAGTCGCGAGCGGAAGCTTGTGTTAAATAAAAAAACAAAAATGCATTATTTAACTCGAATTCCAAAACATAAAAGGATTGAAATTTCAAAACGACATCGTTGCTGGTAGCGATATCTGTCGGTGACGGGTATTAATGATAACGGAAGCGTAGGATTGTTTGCAAATAATTTTAACTGGATTTATAATTTACACTGCACAGCTAATGTTTTGCTGATAATGCAGCAGTTAGAATTTAAGGCGAGGCCAGTTCACGATTTGATAAAATTATTGATGTTTGAACTTCCAATGTGAAGAACTGATGTAGAATTCTACTGCACAAAAATTACTGTAGACTGAAAAAGAAACAAAGAAACACAATAACCGAACAGAATATTGAAAAATGGCATGGTTACTCTGTAAATAAATCCTGAATAACACCATAAAAATAAACTTCAAATCGTCAGATTTCGTTATTTTCAACGACAGTGATATGATTTTTCATGCAAAAAGGATAGCTTTTTTATTGATCTAACACAATAAGCGAGTACATTTTTAATAAATAATCCAGTATTTCAGAAATCAATAAAAATGTACTAAATTTCGTCAAATTTCTGGCGAAGCGTCAATTAAAGCTATGCTATATTCAACCTTATTCTAAAGGCATAGTGAAAGAGTAAATTTCGGGAACTGCCTTAAGTAGTGATTTTCTTTGGTAAGCAAAAGAGAGATTTTTTTTTTTTTATATTAGCAAGCTATTCGCTAATAATATTTTGTTGTTAACATCTGGTAAACAGTTGTATTACCGCCGATATTAAGGAAGATATAAACTGATTCCACGTACGCAACGTGTGCGACGCAATAAAACGTGTACCGTGTTATTACAAAAGATTTTTAAACACTGTTTAATTGTGATTCTGTCACTTTTTTGACAATACTGTTTGAAAGAGACAGCATTACATTTAAACGGGTGTTTAGTTAAACAGTGTTTAAAAATCTTTTGTAATAACACGACTAGACTCTTGCTTGATAGAAACATCAATTTGTATGATAAGCATTTTTTAAGCCATGGATTTGCCTAAAAGTAATAAATTCACAATGTATTGTTGGGATCAGTGGCCCTACCATGTGTTTAGTGTCATCGTTTTCTCTCTTTCACTCGCATTGACTGGGAGCAGTATATCGTAGTTTACGGTAGCGTAAACAGTTTGCATGAAATCATGCTCTTCTTCTTCTTATCGAATGAGGAAATAGTGGCCACCTCTGGTGTTAGAGTTTATCAAGCCGCCTGTAAGGCCTCTAACTCGGCTTAACGACTATTATCAGATGACAACAGCCGGGACCGAGGGTTTAACGTGCTCTCCGAACCACGGAAGCGCTCAGTTGTAATGCCAATTAACGGTCACCCATCCGACACCTGGCCGGACTGAGCGTTGCTTAACAAAAGTGATCGAGTACGATCAGTCTGTTGAATTCCGCCATGAGCGCTTCATGAAATCATGGTAGGGCTACATTATGTCTCTACCTTGAGACAAGGTGTTAATGTTTTGTTGGAAATCAATAACATTTTCTGTGTTGCAAGTTTAAAAAACCGGTCAAGAGCTAGTCAGACTCGCGCACCGAGGGTTTCCGTACCATCATAATAAATACACTGCAGAGCCTTATAGAATAATAAAATTATTATTGCAGTATTAGGTCAGCACCATCTCTTGGCCGATAGTGGAACTATTTTTTTTTCTTAGTCCAGCGCCATCTCTTGACCGTTAGTGGAACTAAATTAATTTTTCTTGGGTCAGGGCCATCTATTGACTGGTAGAGGAACGAATTATTTTTTGTTTGTTTTTTGAATTTCTAAAAAAGTGTGTTATATTGAGACATCGTTTTATTTTTCCTTTAATCTTTACATAAACTACTATCACATATAATTATTTATATTTATATATTTTCACATTGCAAACTTCGAAAATAGGGGGGGGGGCGGTATTTTTTTTACTTTTTTCATCATAAGTCGAAAACTATGCGGCCTAAAAAAAACCAAAAATATTATTTCAAATGTGCAAACAGCGCTCTTTCATATGATACCCCACATGCCCTAGTCGCCCCACTTAAAATTTTTAAGACCCCTTTTTAGTCCCTGTTTTAAAAAAAAACTATTGATTTTTCATTTCTTTCTTATTTGCAAAATAGTTGGACAAAGGTCATCTTTAACTATTCCAAATTTCAAGTTGATACCATTAGTAGTTCTCGAGATATCCAGCTGTGACAGACCGACAGACAGACTGAGTCACACCATAAGGGTTCCATTTTACCATTTTGGTACGGAACCCTAGAAAGACTAAATTTCTATCTTAGGTATGCTAGACATAGGTAACATAGTTTCTGCATAACACTACAGCTCCAGTTTCTATTACGCGGTTGTTTGATTAACACTGCCCCGTAATCCTTAGCTTAAATTGAGCAAATATCGCCGACTGTTTGATCATCGTGAATATCGTAATAGTTAAAATTGATTAATTTAAACTTCTCATCATGAGGGGGTAACTTTGAATTTGTGGTTTACAGAATACTGATTGATTTATATATTATGTGCACAATGAAGGACACTATATGTACAGCTCGCGCAACATAACTTGAACCTGCGCGTCGGACGATTTTTAGGCGCAACTGGGTAGGGGGTATGAAGCGCGGGCGGCTGCTCCCCGCGTAACCATGGTAACGGATGTGCCGCGCGCTGCGCGCCCGCACACCACCCGCGAGTGTCTTTAAGGACAGTCGAGTGCTAAATTTAATGAGTGGTTTTTCAAACGTTAAAATGCCGCCGCAAAGTCGTTTAAGCAATACAGTTCTTAAGCGACAAACAAGACAAATGGTTTAATTCAAAGATTTAATAAATAAGTAAAACTAGGTATTTATTTATTTAATTTTACTAACTAAACTTAATTCGCTCTTAAACATTTTGTGAGCGTCTGTACCTGCGCAGATCGGCGCCATCTTGGGTCAAGTTATGTTGCGCGAGCTGTAACACGGAACGGTTTTTATTTGTACTAATTAACCTAAATTTGTCTTTGAACTTAGTTCTACTATTGTCTCAATCTAGTCTTGCTCAACATTTCCTAAAAGCGTTTTTCTAAATACCAAAAAAAACTACGTGTTTATAAAGATATGAAATAAAAATGTTCGTCACAATAAATACTTAAGGGAAAATAATAAAAGTTTGTTAGCACAAAACAAAACGTGGCAACTTACATTTTCGAGCGAACAAGCCTAATTACTTATTACACCAAAAGTTATCGGGAAATGAAAATTCGGAATTGAAAACCCATTTCGTCTAATCGTCGGAATTAGAGCTCGTAAAGAAAGCCCGTTGTTGCTGTCACCGACAGCCGCTTCGGAAAAATAATAATATGCTCTAGTATGATGCTGTGGTAAACGATTTAATTCATAAATAATAAAATTGTATTTCGGTTCCCTCTGGTTCGATTCGATCAAGAGCCAGTAAAAATGAAATTAAGGATAAAGTGGGACTTTCTTGCGCCAAAGAATTAATCACATACACCATACACCGTTCTTTCATTGGACACTAATATTTCTTTATTTTCTGGTTCCAAAGCTAATAATAGGTTGTCCAGTAATTCGAGCAAAATTAATATCGATATATGAGATTCTTTCCTAAGCTGGCGGCACTACTACAACAGCCCATAATGTTTGAATTTCCGTTTATTAATTTCCGTTTATTATGTGGTACTTAGCACTGGCAATATGTATTTTATTAACAGTTGCTTTTACTTTTCATACCTAGTACACGTCATGATAAATAACAAAGTGATAAAAAGTTCTAAACTGTATTACATATTTTAGACGTGACTGTGACTGTACATGAAATGACCGTTCAAAACAAATAAAAATGTCCTTGATGAGTATTAAATTCCACATGAAAGATATGCCTTTCCGAGTCAGTCACCATGTTCCTAGCCATCCATGACGTTTTAATTCGACAACTTGGTGACAGTGGAATGGTCCTTGGCGGCTGGACTATCATGCATTAACGTGTCTAGACTAGGACTTCAAATACTGGTATCCCGGTATTGGTAAACACCGGGATCCCGGTATTTTTAAACTTTTTCGATACCGGTATTGTATTATGTCTAGTCTGGATTGCACTGTCAATGACGGATGAGTGCCGTGCCTGTGCCTAGAAGCCAAAAGGCCAGCCAATGAAAAACTTTCTTCTAGGCAAGCGCGTTCCATCCTAGACTGCATTATCGCTTATCATTACGCGAGGCGTAGGCGGTCAAAATCTGAACTATCTATTTAAAAAAAAAGCTCGCCAACTCACCAGCCTCCACCGCGATGGGCGCTAAAACGATCCCATCCTTGAACCACTTGGTGACAGTCACGTGGTCCCTGACTGCTGGAGGCAGGCTGCAGGTCAGCAGCGCCGCACCGCCCGCCATGCCGTGGCTCGACTGCACCCGCACCTCCCAGGAGACGTCCATCACTGAAAATAAGGTAAGGTGTGGTAGGCCTTCACGTAAAGAACAATGGTACAGTTAGTTTACTTCTAATTACCCGACTGCAAAGAAAGGGTTATGTGTTTCGCGCGTATCTTGTAAGTATGTTTGTATGTTTGTATGTATGTATGTTTGTATGTATGTATGTTTGTATGTAATATTCTTTATTACCTCATATCTTTCAAACGGCTGAACGGATTTCTATGATTAAGATATCGTTAGATTGGTCTTTTCAGCCCAAGTGTTCTTAAGAAGGTGGCGTTATAAAAAAACCAACATGGCGGCTGTACGGTGCTATTATACGTAGTGAAAAAAAAATTTTTTTTTTAGAATACTGCAATATGGGTGTCAAATTAAAGGGCTTTTTATAAGGATTTCAAAAAGGTATATCATGACCATAATATAATTATAAAAAAACAATAAAATAAAAAAAGTAAATTATATTACGCAAATGCGAGCGGCCGCTATAAACATGTCAATGAGAAATTTATATTTAGTTTGTGTATGTTAGCCACATTCATGATGAAAAAATAGGCTATAATATCATCCCAAAATCCCTCGGGATCGAAGCCTCAGGCTATGCCGCAGGGCACGGCTAAGTTAATCAATAGATGGCGCTGTAGCCGAGTACATCGCGGTATGGTTTTGTATTCATCATCAATAGATTTCTAGTTGCATAGACCATATCAATAGATGGCGTTGTAGCCAAATACATCTCGGTATGGTTTAGCTCTCTGTAGATTATATAAGGTCTTTTGTGTTTATACTGAAAATATAACGATAATAATAAAAGAAACGATAACGAGAAATAAGAAGAAACGATTCTCGTTTATGGTCTTTATAACAATTATCAACTTTTTTAATTGATAATTATTTTCATACGATTCCATCTAGCTAGCTAGAGTACATTCATTATTTATTATACTAGATTCCATCTATCTAATTGCATTACTTTACTTGCATTAATATTGAAAAAAAATATATTAAAGAAGTAGATTTTGTTAGGTTTTGTAGCAAGTATACCTAGTTTAGTTAGGACTAAGGAATAGGGTGTTTAGGAATATCTTATTACTGAATTAGTGATTAATTACATTCTCTTTGATATCGATAAAATATTATTTAGAAAATTGGTAGCTTCTTGTATTGGTGTTCGGATTGAACCTTCTGCGTCTGAGTTTGATGGTTTACGCGGTAAAGGCAAGATCGAGCGACGTATGCTACCTCTAATTTTATGCTGGGCGGTGACTGTGCATAAATTGCAAGGTACAACTTTAGACCGGGCAGTTGTCGATTTGAGCAGTCACCTATTTGCTAAAGGTCAAGCTTACGTGGCTTTAAGCAGAGTCCGATCTCTCGCAGGGCTGGCTGTCAGTTGTCTTGACCCTAAAAAATTCTTATTTAAACCACACGATGAAAATTCTTTTAAAGAATTAGACCGTCTACGTAATTTGTAAGGAGAATATAACTAAAAAGACGTAAATAAAAAAACAACTAAATTTGAAAAATTAAAAACCCGCCTGCCTAAAAAAAGACAAGTCAACTGAAAAGATGGAAACAAGATAATATATAAAGGCAAACTTAAAAAATATTGATGGTAGTGTTTAGATTAAAGGCAAACTTAAAACATATTGATGGTAGTGTTTAGAACTTTTGTTCAACATAATAACATGCAGTCGGAGGCATAGAATTGAATGATAAGTAAAATCATTCATAATGTCACTTTCTTTATGCATGCCTCCGACTGCATGTTATTATGTTGAACAAAAGTTCTAAACACTACCATCAATATGTTGTATGTAGTTGTTTTTTTATTTACGTCTTTTTAGTTATTTAGGCTAGGGTTTCGTCCAAAAACGGTGAACCAAAAAGGGTTCCATAGCTGAAATAGTTCGGGAAGCGCTGGCATACACATCCCGCATCATCTCTGTTAAACAAATTATTTAACAGTAAAACACGCACTGATTACGTATTCTCGACAAATGAAACAAAGCACAGGCACGTACTCGTACGTGTCACGCTGCGTGACAGTGACGAGACAAATTGTGACGTCGTTTATTAACTGACACTTCGAACACGTCGGCGGTAGCACAGAATAATTTACTATGCCGGTAGTGACTTAGACAATTATTGATAATTCTAAAACATTACCTATATACCTGTTTATCCGCTTTACCCTAAGGAAGGCCTGAAGGTCGGTGGCGCAGTGGTTTAGCGCCTGGCCCTGCGATTGCGGAGCTTAAGCAACTTCCACAAGGGTCGGTCATGGGATAGGTGACCAAAAATTTATTATCTCGAGTTTCTCCGTGCTTCGAAAAGCACGACAAGCCGTTGGAACCGGCTGCATTTTTACTCGTTAACACTTACCAATCCACATTGGACCTGCGTGGTGGGTTATGCATGGCCCAACCTCCTTATCGACCTATGAAGGCCTGGCCCCAGCAGTTACAACATTAAAAATGGCTGACGATGGAACAATAGTTATCTGAAGATAATTATAAAAAACACAGAGTCAGTTGTTAATTTCTAAATGTTGAGGAACATTGATTTCAGAATCCAATGATCGGGAATATCAGGTACAGTCACGTCTTAAAATATGTATACGGCTTAGAACAACTTTGTCTTTGTTGGAGTTGTCATTGTCATTGATTTTTGTTCAAAAAAGTAATACCTATAGAGTGACAAAAATCTAAACTGTATACTAAATATTTTATAGACGAGACTGTGTACTATCAAATACACCCCCCAAATGAAGTACTCGTATAAAATTATGAATTACAATTAACTATTGATGGTCTTGAAGCTATTTTAAACTAGACTTCTATGGTTTCCAATGTTTTATGTATACTAATTACACCCAGTTATTACCTATCTGCTCTTCAAGATTGCTTTCGGAATTTTAGTTGCAGTGGCTTTATCTGGACAACACGTGCTTATAATGGCGTGTATCACCTCATTTAAGTAGGTACCTAATTAAAAAATTGCCAAAAGTTATAATTATTAGCATACGTTCTGTATTAGATTTCATAATATTTAAAAATATGTAAAGAGGGTGCAATAACCGACAGCCGGTGCGGTACACAGTTTCCGAGTAATTAACTTTTGCGCCCGAGTGTGGCAAAAAACCGACTTTATATTCTAATCCTGACCTATTTACTTAATGCTGGTAAATGTTAATTTGTTTTACTAAGGATAAGTAGATTTTAATACTTAGTACAAGATACTTATGTGATTTTGAAATGATTCAATAACATTGAATTTGGAAATAGGGACGATAATTTTGCAATACTAACGTGGTACCTAAGACTATTTTTTCAAATGCCATACTTTTAATAGATGTCGTGTACACGTAGATTCGTTGAACTATTTGACCATAAAAAAACAATTATCTGTACAAAAAAAAAAAAAAAGTAATATCGTATTATACAACTAGAAAATATTATAATGTTTTTTTTAGTTCAAAAAAGATTGATGGAGGTTGTTTTTTATTCTGTTATGATAACATCGTATCGGCGAAATATAAAGGTAAATGTTTTCAATACATTAATGAGTTCCCTTTTAGGCTGATGATCCGCGCGTTGGCAGTTCAGACACGTTTTTAATTTGTTACACGGCAAAGAAACTTGGGTCCCTTAGAAATGAATTATTCCATACTATACTGTCAGTTAGCTTTTTAGTGTTGAATGGTGTCAGCAAGCTAGAAAATATCGAGAGAAATAAAATTAAATATTAAAACTAAATTAATACCTACACAAAGATATTTACTGACTAAAATACTTAATGGTGCATTACAACTGAGCGCTTTCGTGCTTCGGAGGGCACGTTAAACCGTCGGTCCCGGCTGTTGTCATCTGATAACAGTCGTTAAGCCAAGTTAGAGGCCTTACAGGCGGCTTGATAAACTCTAACACCAGAGGTTGCCACTATTCCTCATTCGATAAGAAGATAAGAAAAAGGTGCATTAAGAAAATGAAAATGAAAAAATTAATATATTTATTACCTACCTATCTTTTAAGTACATCCTACAAAAACTTGTGTTAAGAGGCCCGCTCCTTCTAAGATTACAAAAGATACATTTGTTGAAAAAACACTTGACAACTAACAGTACTGAGTGCTTAGTGCGAGTTTTCTTACTTATTCGATCGCGTTAAAGTAAACGCGATTTAGTATGGAATCGAAACAACGCCATCTCGTGACGAAAGGCTGTACTAGAAATCCTGAGTGCCAGTTTTTTACGCGGTCGATACCGAGCAACGACAATCGAAAAGTGAGAACACCACGTGACCACGTGAGAACGTTCTTGCTTGTGATTGGTCGTTTGATATAACTTGCGAGTGCGAGTTGGATTTTTGACATTTCGAGTGGTTAACTTCAGTGAGAAATACGTGAAATCAAGTGAGAAGATACCGTAACGTTGTCACCTACTTTTATTCAGTGAAAAGCATTGTATTTTGTAGTGAGAACATGGAAGTGTACTTTATTTGATTGTTGGAAGACGCTGGTTGCCGCAGAGGCTCAGATAAATCGAAATTTCAATTATGCCAGTGAAGCAAGAGTTCAAGTTTCATCAAACAAACATTAAATACCGGATGACGAATTTGGAGGTTATAGCTTATCAAAAGGCAAAGGTGGTTTAAGTTGCAAAGAATTGGAAGACAAAAACCAATTCAAAGGCATCCTAGAGAGCATAAATGTTGAATTTAAGGTATGTATTAACTCTCCCTTCTCAACACTGAATAATATTTATAAAAATTTTATTGACAGAATTACAAAAACAAAACTTTTGACCCCGAACCTGACTCTCCGACTCAATTTAGATTAAACCTTAATAATATACAATTTAAATTTAAAAACATCTGCACCCAAACTATCTCAGGTGCAGTACTTAGTACACAGCTAATAACCTAACCTAACAACTATGAACTAGATACAAAGCTTGTTTGACTTAACTCTTTCTTTTTAATTTCAGGTGATGGACGGACCCTACCAAAGGCTTATTTGTGTTGAAAAGTGTTGCAAAAATGTGCAGTGTGTATCTACATAAATTAAGTTAATGAAGTACTATGTCTTACTAAGTACTAAGTCTTGACACCTAAAGATATTATACACACCTATAAACAACTTCCTCTCCTGCCAGCTTGGCTGTTAGTCAAGGTTAGTAATAGATATTCTAGTAAAGTAGCAAAAATAAAAGCCTATATTCTGGCTTGCTAATAACATCAAAACATTTAACTTGTAATTTAAATTGTCATTGTTTATTTGTTACAGAAAGTATGGGATACCGAGCAAGCTGGTCATTGTCAAAAGAGTTGTTCCATTATTTAAGAAGAACTTCTTTAAGTTTAAGCAAGAAACATTATTATTTGCTGAAGGTGCAAATGGTTAATATTAATAAATAAATCGCTTTAAATTGAATTGATGTCTTTTATTCAATAATTTCAAGTTTAATATAGGTATTAAATCGTTTTGATTTGAATTGTAGTCTTTTTATTTCAATAATAAACGATTTACTTACTTACCTACAATAATTTCAGGTTTAAAGTGCTTACTGCCTAAGTACTAAGTATGATGTGTCTATAACAATCGCTAATATACAAAGGCAATTGTTTTTGTTATGATATACCTAGAGATTTATTGTAATCTCTGTATTGAACATAATAAAAAGTTTATGGTTCTTAATAAAGTACCTAAATCGTAGTAAAATCATCTTTTTGAACTAACAATATTTAGATTTCATCATAAACTGATCATAAATGATCTATTATTATATGACAATTAAAAATAAGGAACAATTTAAGTACCTAAATTGAATTGTTAAAAACTACCTACCAATATCTCATTGCTAATATTACTTCTAGACACCTCTCCATAAAACAAAATGCAAACCTCACTAAATACTTAATTTTAATAGGTAAAAATATAAAAAACTAGGTACCTACTTAAGAAGTTACCTACTTTTAATCATAAAAAAATAATTATTAAGTAAGTACAACAAATGGCCAAAGCCCAATGATATTAAATGTAAAGATAGGTTATGCGCCAACATCATTGCTATTTAAAACGGCGTAAAGGTACTATAGACACAGAATATATAATAGTACTAACGTACTAACTGCTATAGATACACACATTGGCAGCTGCATGCGCATTGGCTGTTGACAGCGCGTCAGCTGTCTCCTTCACTCCCACACACAAAGCAGACAGCTCGCTCTTTGTACAATATGGCCGAATAAAGTAATAGAAAATACATATTATTATTAAAAACAGTACTTACGTGTGAAATAAAGCATTTTTCCGATCTCTGACCGTTGCTGTATGATTTGTACATCGTCTAAAGACGCAAGTAGACATTTTTTTATGGTATTTCACAATTTTATTGCGTCTGATTGACGAGAGCCGCGTGTGTTACCGTGTCGCGAGACTGTGCCTGACTAATTGAAAGTCGGGCAATTACCTGATTTTCGTCTTGCCATTGTGAAGCGCGGGTAACCTATCTTTACATTTAATATCATTGCCAAAGCCAACAAGTAAACAAGCATGTTCCCGCAATAAATTAACCACTTGAAATTTGGGACTCTTTAAAAACATCTTGAATTGAATTCTAGAAACAAAACATTGGTTGTTCTCTAAAATAAACAGACACATTCCTATCTTATAACCCTGCCAAATTAAAAAGCAGCTGATTTCCTTTGACCAATTAATAAAAAGACCATTCTTTAGTCGGTTGGATTATGTCACGACGTAAACTTACTACCAACATAAGAAGAGAACTAAACGCTATTCACGGTGAGTAAACATGGATCGAGCGGTAACATGTAACTTTATCTCGCACTCGCTCGTTTTCGATTTACGCCGCGTTTGGCGTTTACTCGATTAACGCGATAGTAAAGTAATTCGCATGATATTAAGAAACTCGCACTAAGCACTCTGAAAGTCGCGCATCGAGAGATTGGTAAAGTTTTTATGTGATACAACTTTAATTTAAGTCAATACTTGCTCTATCACAAAGTTACTTTCTGCCTTTTATAAGTTATAGGACAACGGAAAATACAGCCATACTAGATAATTGATTCATATGTGACATACTCGTAAATGGCCGTATTTTGATTGAGTTGGCAAAAGCTAGATTTTTACTAAATATTTATTCTAACTTGAAACGTCAAAGTCTATCTTGTATCGATAGTTGTTATGTGAATACATAAAACATCACTATTCCATTTTATTCCAGAAACGAGGTGCGCCTTTTTAATTGAAATCGCGTACGTTGATAAAATAATTAATTACAACGATTGGATATTGAATTCAAACAGTGACGCCGGATAAAGAAGTGATTGATTTACAATATTTTTCAGTAATGTTTCAGGTATTTTGAGGGCAAATTAATAATTTTATCATTAACTAAATGTATGTGGCGCGGTGCGATCAATCCTTGTGTTGAGTATCTAATTTGATGTTTTTGGTAATTCATTGTGAGGTAAATACCTACTGCTCAGAACACATCGAAAACAAGATGTGTGTTTGCGCCGTCCACCGAGGGATGGCGCTACCTGTACTGCAGTCGCAAGAAATCTCGTCAAATGCATGGCGGCCGCTGCTTGTCGGCTCCACTATTTTATTTTTATTTAAAAAATACTACTGTGTACGTCAGTGAAACTTGCTAATAATCTCCCCGGGGTGTCAAGTGAACTTTTTATAACGTGAGATCATAACTGTGCCTTCTGGAAGTGCTGTTGTGAAACGTCGCTGTCGCTGACCATCTTCAGAGGACAATCTTCGACCATTCCAAAGGGCAAAGGTAAGCCTCCTTTTCGTTGCCAAGTTCACAAATAGATACCGAAAACACCCTAATCAATCTATCCTCTTAATCTCTTTACGGAAATACAGTCCAAACTAAAATTTCATAATTTACCACAGTGGCTGGCACGTTGTCGCCACACCTTGTGTATCTTAATTGCTTTCATTCTTTAGCAAAGTTGTTTAAACATAATAATGTAAAAAAATAAGTAACGTTGTAGATATAGTTCACTAGGCGTTAACTTTTGTTATACTCAATAGAAAAACCGTATCAAAATCGGTCCATTCATTTGAGAGCTACACGTTGCCTCAGACAGATACTAATACTTACATAGAAACGTCAAAGTTATAACACCCCTCTCTTAGCGTCTAGGGTTAAAAGGGAAATGCAACATTATAGAACATTATAATAGCATCAAAGTTTGTCATTTCATTCTACACCTTGTAAACATTTTTAAAAAATTGAAAATCACAACTCATCATGTCACGAAGATTCCCAAACCTTGGCCATCGTTTCCCACACAGCTGTCGCGAATGATGGCGGTGGCCAGGGAAATCATAGTCCATCCGTTCATTATTCACGGCTGCGGCGGGGAGCCCCTGGAGTGCACTACCTACGCTTTATTAGGTGTTTCTGCTTTATTTGACAGACACCCCTTAGTATCTAGTTTTGATTGTGGGATGATTTTATGGGGTTTAGTAGGTATTCTAATAATGTTTATTAATAGTGTAAAATCTTATTACACTTTTACGGTTCGATGGTGTTGTATACCGAAAACAATTGAATCAATTGGTTATCTATCTCTCTGATGAAACTATTAATACATATAAAGCGTTACTTTTCATAGTTCACTTCGTATACATGTATAGTTTTATTAAATAAATATTCCATGATTTAATTTGAAAGCAATTAAGGTTTACTAACAAATTTTAATTTACACCAACCCATCCAAAACATTTACACATGCAAAACTTTTATCCAAACAAAACCCAGTACATTGTTTCCGCTGTCGCGTTTTGGCATCGTCCGCCAGGGAAATCATAGTCCGGCATGTTCATTATTCACAAGATTTGCGGCGCGCCCGCTAGGGGGCGCCACACCTCAGCTTATTATGAGCCAACTTGTCTGCTTCAGTGCCTATTTCATTTGTTTCGGCAAACGTTCATTTTTTATTTCCTTGTCGCTTATTAGGATAGTCTACTTATTTGTTTAAGATAGATAAATCGTTTTCTGCTTTAGTTAGACCCACAACACTAACATAAAGGCTTGAGGTGCCTTGGAGCAACACCAAATTCTTTCATAATTCCTTCTCTGCCAAAGCAGCACGGCTTTGGAATAAACTCCCGACTAATATTCAGGACTCCCCAAGCATCTACTCATTTAAATCCAAAGTTAAGTCGCACTTTTTATCACAGTTATCCCAATCAGAATCATGAGATACTTAGTTAACACCATCTCTTATTTAGGGCGGATTCGTCCAAACTTCAATATAAACGGGAATAACTATACCAAGAATACATCTATTCCACGATTTTTTTCTCGAGTAAAGAAATGGTCATTTTTCCATGCAATCCAAAGATAAGTTACTCTTGGGATTCTTATTCCTTCATTAGTGAGTGAATATGTGAATGAACGTATTATCCGGCCAATTGTCATTGTTCTTTAAACGAACTATTTAAAAGGAAAAGTCTTGTCAACTTTATTTTGTCGCCTTGTACGTATCTGTAGCGGTCAAAGTCAAATGTCAAACAAATGTCACTGACATACGGCACGCGGATGCCATTAAAATACTCGCGGATTAACTCTGTTATTCCCCGCGAAATGGTGGTATAGTGACTATTCCTGAATAGGCAAAATACTCTGAGAATAGTATGTGGTAAAACGTAATTTCGGTTTACTCTCGAATAACTGGTCATTTTATCTAAGAATAACAGTTATTCTCACTTGGTTGAATCCGCCCTTATTTATTTATATGTATGTATATTTATAATATAGGTTTAATATGTATGTATGTATTATAGGTAAAGTAGGTATATTTATTTATTTATAATATATTGTAGGTACTATATTTTAGACTTTAAATTGACAGTTTTTCTTATTTAATTTTTGCACTTTATGTCACCCGCTTAATAAGTATTGAAATCTCGAACACGTTCTCAGGTTGGCTGGAAGAGATCTCTTTTAGAGATAAGTCCTCCTTTGTGTACATATTATCTCAATTTATTTTTGTGTAACTGTTTTTATGAGTGCAAGAAAGAGTATTATAATAAAGTTGATATGGTGCAATATATAACAGGGCAAATGCCCGGTGTGAAAGGCGCAATTTTTGCCATAAGCAAAATCCTTGTGTACTTTGTAGTATACTACAACGCAAGTTTCAATAAAATTTTAGTTTTAAAATACACGCCGCCTATTCAAAATTGCACCTATTTTTTGATTTTTAAAAAATTGGAACAGAATATTTGAACGAAATAATCTAAACGTGTAACTGGCAGCGTTTGCATAGCAAACTTTAAACATCCACGTAAAACGCGGTTATTCCCCCTTTTTACCTTTCTTGACATTCCTGGACTTACATACAAGCTTAGCAATCTGCCTCGTTCGCAATTCACGGCTCTTTTTCCCCTCAAAACAATGGGCCCACGCTCCAGGACCATTAAGGCCCACTTTCGCGAAGGGCTCTCGAGGGCCTTTTCGCCACTTGGGGACAAAAGATAAACTTATTTGATGAATCTGTCGATAAAGCTTAACACGTTAGCTTTGTCGCGAGTGGTCAGGTTTCCATTATCAAAGGATCGCAGATTGACAAGGGAACGAGAGTTATGATGACATTATTTTTAAGGTTTTTGGATAGTAATAAGCGCCAGTAAAGGTTTATATTGAAATATAAATATTTGACGGTTTTCATGTTTCACAAGAAATGAGAATCAATTTTTATTCAAATACCTAACCTTAATCATCTTGGGACGGAACTTGAATTTTAGATTCATCTCTATATTATACTTACTATATTATACTTACTTTAAGTTGTAGAGTTATACATTGTTACTATCATAATATTAATTTAAATTATTAATTATAACTAAACTACTGTTTCAGAACTAGGCTGTTTGAATAATATATTAATTTTAACATGACGCAATCCAACATTAATTAAAAATGGAAAAACTATCTTTATGTTTTGAACGTTTATCTCTACACCAAAAGAACAACAAAGCATAGCACACTTTTACTTTAATAACAGCCAAGTAACTAAAAAAAGTAAGTGCATATTTATAGTCTGCTTAACCTACTTGTCTTATTTAGAAAAAAGTTTTTAACAATAACCATACGTCTTAGGCGGAGTTGAACCATCCTAACTTAACCATAACTTTAACAGATACAAACTTATCTGACCCAGTGGTCAAAAGTGGAACTAAGTGTTATTACATATTATTATTGTTACCTAGGTTACGCCATAGACGACAGCGACGCTGTCATCGAGTCAGATAAGTTTGTATGTTAGAGTTATGGTTAAGTCAAGATGGTGCAACTCAGCCTTAAACTTTAATCGTTATTTAAAGATATGTTTTCTATTAAATTAAATTTTCATTAATATTTTTCAACTGATTTTAGTAATATGTGTGTGGAAAACCAATTGTTGTATTTTAAAATGAATATTTCAATAAAGAGTTGGGTGAAGATTGTTTACCATTAATAGAAGGATGGATAAATATACTATAGGTACCTAGCTTAACTATGTATGTACAAGTTGGTCTTGTTTCATGGTACAGCTTTAGTATTCGTGTATACTCGCGAGGTCATGAACCGAAGTGTGCGGTTAAGGGCTGTTCACGGCTACTTGAGCGGCAAAACGTCTGATTCAGCGGCAAAAATCACGAGGCACTGCCTTACGCTTAGTGGTAGCTACTAAAAAGTAAAAGTTCAGTAGTGGATATTAAAGATTCAAGGGTAAAAGAGTAGAAAAGTGAATATTAGCATGGATGGTATTAGGCAATAATGATGAAGGCATCATTATGAGGCTTATATATTTTACTGCTAATGAAAGACGCTTCAAGTACAAATATGTATTTTTTTTACGTTTAGTGGTAGCTACTAAAAAGTAAAAGTTTAGTAGTGGATATTAAAGATTCAAGGGTAAAAGAGTAGAAAAGTGAATATTAGCATGGATGGTATTAGGCAATAATGATGAAGGCATCATTATGAGGCTTATATATTTTACTGCTAATGAAAGACGCTTCAAGTACAAATATGTATTTTTTTACGTTTAGTGGTAGCTACTAAAAAGTAAAAGTTCAGAAGTGGATATTAAAGATTCAAGGGTAAAAGAGTAGAAAAGTGAATATTAGCATGGATGGTATTTGGCAATAATGATGAAGGCATCATTATGAGGCTTATATATTTTACTGCTAATGAAAGACGCTTCAAGTACAAATATGTATTTTTTTTACGTTTAGTGGTAGCTACTAAAAAGTAAAAGTTTAGTAGTGGATATTAAAGATTCAAGGGTAAAAGAGTAGAAAAGTGAATATTAGCATGGATGGTATTAGGCAATAATGATGAAGGCATCATTATGAGGCTTGTATATTTTACTGCTAATGAAAGACGCTTCAAGTACAAATATGTATTTTTTTTCAGTTTTAGATCTTATTTGATTTTACTAACTAACTGTCTAATATTTGAAAAAAGAGAGTCACAATTCACGGTATATCAGCTAGGTGATTGCGTAAAGTCAATCGTATTCATTTGACAGTTCATATTGTATTATAATATATGTCATCCCATACAAATTGCAGCCGATGGAATACGATATGAACTGTCAAATGAATACGATTACCTTACGCAATTCCACCCAGTACCGTACCGTATCAAAAACGGTACACAGATAGTTTATAGCCTGGATTAAAACATAGAATACTCTTTATTCCAGTAAAAGGCTACATTGGGATTTATTCCGAATGCGGACGGAGTCGCTGGCGGAAGCTTATAATAAATATAATCGTGATAAATAATGTTTGATCTAGATTGCCGCCAAATTAGTAAGTTAGTGAGCCATCAATTCCAACGTTATTTGATAACACAAGTGCTGATATGGCTTCTTTGGAAATAATCGAGATCATAACTGAGCTAATTAACAAGGTCTGCTGAGCGAAGATGAGCCGGATTGGATCCACAAACAAAATGAGAACAGCCGATAACAAGAACGCGTCAGCTATCTCCGGGAAGCGGGAATGGCCTACTTTAAAATATGCCATAACGATGTTTCAATACAGCGAAGCATTATACTATTATCTTTAAAAGCCTTGGCATAAACACTTTTCGGAACGTTGTTGTGTCTGATTTTTTTGCGGTTAAGCTATTAAGAAAATTGGAACAATTTTTTTGTTCCTGTTCAAACATCTGACTTTGTCCGTAATATTTTTTGTAAAATAATAAGAAAGGAAAAAAAAATATTGGCGACTATTAAAAAATACAGGCAAATAATCGTCATAAGAGTAATTAACTGCCTGCTGGTAGTACTAAATTATCAACAATAAATTTATTTTATATTGCGGAAAATACAAACATTGTTTTTTACGTCTTTTCATACAATTTTTTTGAGAATTTTAATTTATACAAACCTTGTCCTGATAGTTAGTAACAAACAACAAAAAATAATTACTTATCTAAGTTGGTGCAGTCGCTAGTCGTTCTATAGTTATGTGTTTCGGCGATTAATTTTCTTAGAATTTCTATGACGGAAAAGAGAAAAATTGTTTCTTTACATCTTTCCGTTTATTTAAAAAAATCTTACAAACAAAACATTTCTTGATATCCAATTTGGTTATGTTGTTCTAAAGTTATGAGATTACATACATTTTGGCGATTTATTTTTATTAGATGTTGTCATCCATCTAGCGACCGTTTCATAATTATACCTATAATTAAATAACATTTATTCAATTAATTAGAAATAGTCTCGTGAATACCAATACATTATTGGAAATTCTGTTTCGGCAAATAAACAGTAAACGTCATCTATACGCCAATTGTGTAATAAACGAATTGTCCCAGCGTCGTCGGCCTCACGGAACCGTTCGACTCCGGCGCTTGGGCACTCCCTGATTCCATTAACGAACCTTTTTCGCGCCTCACAAAGAGGGATATTGCCGGCGGTCCAATCTCGGAGGTTTACTGCGGCCCTCCAACTCCTCCATAAAGAATCGTATTTGCATTCCACCGTTGAGGAGATTGATCCCGACTTACGCCTTTGAAAATGTCAATACGCCAGGTCAAGAGCTATGCGACAAGCCGATGTAAACTTTATTGCTCCTAGAGAAGGTAGTCTTTCACTCGGAGCGTGGCAAGTGATTTTCTGGCAATGTTGAGGAGGAACTGAATCATGTAATCGTGTTAGAAGTGGACCTCATTCGGTGGAGCAGTTGTCGGCGAATATAGGAGTGTTCTAAAGGGGAAAAATTCTATAAGGTGGACGCCGGACTGAAAACTACGTCAGCAATATAGTTTTTCCGGGCAAATTGTGGCCATTCAAATGGAAATAAAGAATTTCTGTATTCCAAGAATTAATTTTGGGCAAAATACTTATCTGAAGACGGTGGCTTCTTTACATTTCAAAGTACTTTTAAGACACTTCTGTAAGAACAAAATAAAACGTCACCAACACCCCACCAATTCTTGGCCACACAGCCAGCCAAAGCAAACAGCCTTTGCCAGGCGGCGCGCAATGATTACAAATGTCCTCGGAATGTTAACATTTCCAGTAAAAGAAGATACAAGCTGATTTCAATTTTTTCCCGAAGGGCGTCGATTTAAAATTCGCGTCACAGCCGCGTGTCCCTTTAGCCGGCGGATTGAATATAAACACCCAGGTCACGTTCTGTGTCCCGACAAAGCGGGAAGGTGCCGTTTATTCATTTCTTTACTGGACGTTATCAGATAAATAAATAATGTTTCACGGCTTTTTCGGTTATTGCAGTGCGCTTAGGAATGTTCGTCACCTCACGTAAAAATAGCTGATATGCATGGAATGTCAGTTTGAAGGTGTTGCTTTTGAATATTATTAAGCTACTTTATTGCCTATTTAAAAGGTATGAGAATTTTACCTAAATTAAATATTAAAAACAGAAATTAAAATTAATGTTCTTTAATGCAAATTGACCTTTTCAAACTTGAGACAAAGTGCTCAAAATATTCAGGATTTGAGACTTGACTACCCAAGTACTTAGTTAAGTGGTTAGTGTAACAAGGGTCGCTAATGGGCTTACAGGGGAAAAGTGCTTTGATGCTTTGTTAGCGTCCCTACCTGTCCTAATAATAGAAGAATTTTAAGATTATTAATATAATTTGAAAATATTAGAAAAAATTGACTCACCCGTAGCAGCTCAGACGGGACTCGAACCCGCATTCTTAGGATTCCGGCCATTCCAATGTACTAACCAATTATGCTACCGAGTCGCTAATAATTGGGCCGGAATCCTAAGGGTGCGGGTTCGAGTCCCGTCTGAGCTGCTACGGGTGAGTCGATTTTTTCTAATATTTTTCAATTATATTAATAATCTTAATATAAAAATAGCATTGTAAATGCATAAAATCTAAAAGTTTAGAAGAATTTTATTGGATATGTCTGCGTTTAGTATTCAAATGTTAGTTGTTATGAGAACTGTGGCCCTACCATGAGTTGATGCAAACTGTTTACGTTACCGTAAACTATCGGATATACTGCTCACAGTCAGTGCGAGTGAAAGAGACAAAACGATAGTTTACGGTAACGTAAACAGTTTGCAACTCATGGTAGGGCCACTGAAGCGTTTTTATACATTGAAAACGAGTTTTTGCAATGTATAAGACGCTGTGTAAAGTTTGTATAACTAATACTAAATGTCTCTGCTTTGAAAAACACGGTTATTTTATAGAACAATCAATTTCATTTTCCGAAATATGACAAGAGCTACTTCCTCTTGGTACTTACTCATTTAAATGGAATATTAAAATGGGTCGTTTAAAATAATAGTGTGATAAATGATCGGACGAACAAATCTACAAATACAGTTTATTTATGACGTGTATTAAATTCAGTCGGTGTGCAGCCTACCGCGGCCGCGCTATCCGCAGCGGCGATTTCGGTGATATATGAATAACACAAATAACGCATACATTTGAGCGCATTTTCTATGAAATATCGAGAGAATTCCAATTTACAGATGTTTGCATATTCACATTGCTATTTTATTGCATAGTTCTGAAAATGCAGGGATCCACAATTGTTACCTGTCAATAGAAATGTGCCTTTATATTTACTTAGGTACTTTTTTCATTATTATTACAAAATATGGTAAAAACAATAAAGTAAGAATATTTCCTAATGGCTCATTCGCTAATGGGCAACTTCACGAGACGGCAGATTCTAATAAGGGCAAATTCTTATAAAGGAAAATTCGCATATGGGAAATTTTAATACAGCCACCTAACACAAATCAATAAAAATATTGTTATGAAGGTAGGTGTGTACCTATATATTTTTTGCAACAGGGACTGACAAGTTTAGGGGTCTTAAATATTCAGAGTGGGCTACTAGGGCATGTAGGTTATCATTATGTGAAAGCAAAGACAGCTGTTTACACATGTTCAATAATTTTTTCGTTTTATAGGCCGCATATTTTTCGACGTTGTATGAAAAATGTGAATAATCCCATGTAAAAAATGCATGTAAGACAAAGTATGAAATTATTTTATGCGATATAAGTTTAAGCAAGATTATAGGAAAAATGAAACGATTACACACTTTTTCCGAAATCATCAACAAAAAATACATACTTCCACTATTCCACTGTCGGTTAAGAGATGGCGCTGATCTGAAACTCCAATTATTCTACACCGCACCGCAGTGTATGTCTATATGACTCGCTCTTGACCGGGTTTTTAAATCAACTTTTATGTTAACTGTACTCTTGCCCAAATTTGAATTCGCATTTGTTTGTGTGCATTTGTCCTTATGAGAATTTGCCGTTTTGAGAAGTTGCAATAGACAATTGCAATAAATCCTTAATAAGTACATAATTTTGCTAATGGTTATTGAATTTGATACCTGTTAAACTAACAAAAACAATTTGGTAACATCATTATCCGAGATATTTTACAACATTCGCCCGCATAAATACAGGGTGTAACAAGACCTTCAACGAAGCCGAGGTCTACGTATTCTGCCCATCATCAGGACCATTTCTGTTCAAAATTATTACTGGGAAACCATTTTGATTTTTGGTGTTAAAAAAGCATTGCATGCATTACCACGCAATGTGACGCGTACAACAGGCCGCGCCTGCGAGTGTATGCTACACAGCTGCGTGTGGCCGAGTTGAAAGGCAGTGTTTATGTGCGTGCTCATGAGATACATCGAGTGACGACGTTATGAAGCGATTGTTTGTTACGAAATACTTAAAATTTTGATAATGTTTCTTTAGTCAAAAAGTAGAAAATAACGAATAAAATAAAATTTCATAAAAAAATTAAAAAAAAAAATTCGACTTTGACCTTCAATAACTTCGTAGCTATTGGTTTCCCAGGTATAGTCTAAAAGACAAAAATGATCCTGATGATGGACGGAATACGTGGACTTCGGCTTCGTTGAAGGTCTTGTTACACCCGTTATTTGCCTCTTAAACAACAACATAACGCAGCCTGCGGGTTGCAATCGCAGGGCAATGTTTACCGCAATTTATGTGCAACGAACATGTTAAAACGTCCCCTTGATTTACGGTTCGCCAAATTGGAGAATATTCTAGGCTGCCTGACTCTTGGGCAGGTCTGGATGTGAAATGTGTCGTGTTTTGTTTAATTGGCATCTCGCAGAGTTAGCCAATTTTAGCTAAGTCACAGATTCCCATGCGTGTTGCTATAAAGCATCTCTATAGCCGGGTCCACACCAGACGATCCAAATTGGATCGATCCAATTGGATTGCACCATTTCAAAAGGCAGTGATTTTCAGCCACAGCGTGCCTGGTATTTACTGTGTACTTCAGAAATTGAAATGATGAATTTTAATTTCTGTGATGGGTCTGGGTGTTACTATGTATAATAAGTATATATTTAAAAAGTATATAAGTATTATATCAGTTGTCTAGCACCCATATTACAAGCTTTGCTTAGTTTGGGGCTAGATGGCGCTGTGTGAAATTGTCCAAGCATTTATTTATTTACTTACCCGCTTCAACCCGCATGTCCCGTGAAAGTATAGCCCCAACAGTGCTGGCAGCTCGGCATCGGTACACGGCAGCGTGGACGTCGCTCCGGTACTGCGCAGCAGAGAACGCGCCCAGCCACAGCGTGCCGTTGGGCAGAGCGCCTCTGTGAACAAAACTCCATGGTTAGGACAATAATCAAGTTCCCACTGAAGTTTGGAAAGGAAATCTCATCATCATCATCGGTCTATCATCCACTGCTGGACATAGGCCTCTCCAAGTGCACGCCATCGAGCACGATCTACGGCTACTGTCATCCAGCTTTTGCAAGACACTTTGCAAATATCGTCGCTCCACCTTGTCTGAGGGCGTCCCACACTACGTTTGCAGGTACGCGGTCACCACTCAAGAAATCGTCTGCCCCAGCAGCCATCGGTTCTACGGCTAATATGGCCGGCTAACTGCCACTTCAGTTTGCTAATCCGGTGGGCTATGTCGATCACCTTAAATTCTCTGTCGGTTTACCTCGTTCCGGACCCAATCTCTTAAAGAAACTCCGAGCATAGCCCTTTCCATAGCTCGCTGCGCGACTTTAAATTTGTGGCCCAGCCAACGAAGTAAAAAGTAACTAATCGTCTAAACAGATTTTTTTAGGTAATAATTGGAATAATAAAATATCACTAAATCTGTCTTTAAAGTTATAGAGAAGAACTATGTACCAGTTAATGAAAAGGTACTAATCACAAAACGCTTCATTTCATTGGGCCAGATTACTTTTCTCAAAGTAAATCATATTTTCAAAACGTTTCAGTTAGAGTAATCTTCGTTAATCCCTTCATCAATTAGAGCTTCATAAAGACTTTGAAGTAAGCAGATCTGGATTTCCAGTTAAACGTATTAAGGCTCGCGCACAAAGGGCTCACCAGAGCCAGCGAAGACATTACTCTAAATGATTTTTTGACTGAAGCAGTCACAAAAGATACTGCGCGATTAATCAAAGAAATACTTCGCTTTTATTTCTATTCAATGGCGTACCATTTTTGAATGCGAAATCGTTTTAATAGAATCCGGGATTGAATAAGATTAATGATGAACGATTTTTGGTTTGGAAACGAATAAAAATGGCTGTGAAAGAAAACATCGCAGTGAATGGAACTCGGACTGCGGGTCGGAATTCATATCATTAATATTGGTCGATTTCCGGAAGATAACCGCTATGCGCTACCGAGTAATGGATCTACGGTTTCCGATTATATTATTTGAAGCAAACAAGGGGAAATTTTTTCGTAAAGCAAAACCATAGTCAAGCTACCGGTTTCTATAAAGCGTAGATGTTCAACTTCAACCTTTCCACCCGTTGGATGCCAAGTGAGAAGTGAGAAGTTTTCTATGACTGTAATGTCTGTCACAAATGGCAGTGAATGTGCCAAAATTATTTTCAAACGATAGAGCAAGTAGACACGTAACGTGTTAATAATATGGATATGCGTAAACGTATACGAGAAAGTAGTGTGAACCAGCCTTACTGACCAACAGCCAAATGTTTGTGCCATTAATGAGAAGCATGTAGTTTGGAATATGCGGTCATTAAGCTCGCAATTTATCAGCGATCAGGCCAACTACGTGCGATGCCTGTTCCGGATGCCTGTCGGTGAAAACGGCTAGCTAAACCCATGTCACTAGATGAAGCGGTTAAGGCGAGGCCAGTTCACGAAATTTACTCTTTCACTATGTCTTTAGATAAGGTTGAATATTGCATAACTTTAATTGACGCTTCGCCAGAAATTTTACGAATTTTAGTACATTTTTATTGATTTCTGAAATAAAACATCTGGATCATTTATTAAAAATGTACTCGGTTATTGTGTTAGATCGATAAAAAAGCTATCCTTTTTGCATAAAAAATCATATCACTGTCGTTGAAAATTACGAAATCTGACGATTTAAAATTTATTTTTTATAAGTTTTTATGGTGTTATTCAGGATTTTTTTACAGAGTTACCATGCCATTTTCCAATATTCTGTTCGGTTAATTTGCTTCTTTGTTTCTTTTTCAGTCTACAGTAATTTTTGTGAAGTAGAATTTAACATCAGTTCTTCACATTGGATGTTCAAATATCAGACTTTTCATCAGATCGTGAACTGGCCTCGCCTTAAATGAAATTTACTTTGGCAAGCATTATTATAGTGGGCTGGTAGGATGTTGCTATAATCTCTAGGCTTGGCTAGGTGATTGGAGATCCCAGTGTTGTGCCATTTACATTAGAAAACCCATGCACGGATTATAGGTACTATCTTTGAGTCTTGGTTAACCGTCATTCACTAATAGACGTCCAGCTACTACTCAATTTATTTGATTCAATTATTGTCAGCGTTTGGAATTCATCTCTTACCAATCGTCAGTTTCGACAAATACATTCTACTTGTAACAATTGGGATATTTTGCCAAAAGCAGAACAGCTGCAGTATTTCAATTGCAGCCGCCCAAACGGTGTAGCAAAGCAATACTACCGCCCGCCTGTGATTTATATACAACATTGGACAATCCAACAATTATACATATTTTCTAGGATTGTTTATGTGAATAACATGAATTTATTTTCGTCCAGCGAGAGGAGCTTCTTCTTATCGAATGAGGAATAGTGGCCACCTCTAGTGTTAGAGTTTATCAAGCCGCCTGTAAGGCCTTTAACTTGGCTTAACGACTGTTATCAGATGACAACAGCCGGGACCGACGGTTTAACGTGCCCTCCGAAGCACGGAAGCGCTCAGTTGTAATGCCACTTAACGGTCACCCATCCGACACCTGGCCGGACCGAGCGTTGCTTAACAAACGTGATCGAGTACGATCAGTCTGTCAAGTACCGCCATGAGCGCTTCAGGAGAGGAGAGGAGCTTACCAAAGCATTTGAATTTGATTGCTAGATACACTTTTACGTTTAATATAAACAATTAGGATAACTACTAATTGCGAAGTTTAATAATTCAAGACATACTTTGTAACAACATTAGCAGCTGTGGCAGAGACTATCAACATCAACACCACTTCGCATAATGTCATAGATCTGACGCATACAGAAGTCATTACCCAGTAACTGGACTTTAATAAAAACCCATAAACAGCGCTCAGCTCTTCTTTCTTCCGTTTTATTGTAATCCGAAAATGTTGATACGTGTTCTGGATAGTAAAAAAATACTAGTATCCAGTGCGGGTCACGAGCCAACACATAAAAACTATTTTATGACACTGAAGCCATTTTTATTTATAACAATGAGGGCACGCAACTTTCCTATGAAGATATTGTTCAGTCAAAGGCTGCGTGAGAAATCAAAAATTTTCAGACAAAACTTCGTAAC
The DNA here is from genome assembly GCA_950108535.1 of Agriphila straminella. Lineage (NCBI taxonomy): Eukaryota > Metazoa > Arthropoda > Insecta > Lepidoptera > Crambidae > Agriphila > Agriphila straminella. Next base: position 685,260 of record OX467306.1, on the reverse strand, counting down.
GTTTGCTTAATTCTTCACTATTTTTGAAAACCAATTTAAACTCGAAAAACCAAATGCCAATCATGCCAAATGTAATGTAGTTTTTCTCTTGCCCTCTGTTCAAGAAAAAGTAAGTAAATACAAATCATGCGGTGCTTACCATAATGACATATTCAGGGAAAATAAAGAACACAACTACATGTAAAGTAAATACCAAAATACAGTTTTATTGAAACTTCCTTTTGATTCTATATAATAATAAATAATAGATATCTTTGCAATCACTGACTGTTAACCGCTGAATTTTCACTGAGGTACAAATGTAAATAAACAATAAAAATATCGCCTGCTTCCCCAGTGGTTATATAAGAAAAGTGGTTAACTCTTAAAACTAACTCAAAGTTAATGTGGGTAAGGAATGCCTGCCCGAAGGATATCAGGATGTATAGTTTCTTGTAAAAATCTAGCTCGAGAATTAACTAGAATGCCTAAATATTAGAGTCCGGAGACTATTTGTTGCCGAGGATTCTTGCCGCTTCGGTTAGTTTAAATGTTAGGTAGATTTTACAGTTAAATAGTACCTATTTGAACAGATTCGACGGCTGCTGATTATTGATTCCTAGGAGCCGTTAGCGAGTGACGAGTGTCAGTGTAACTCGACTTCTTTCTCTCGCCGTCTAGTCTTCCGACTACTGGGACGAACGGAGCAGTGGGCTGGGAACGTGGCCCCGTATACGTTTCTTCACCTGTATTCGGGGAACAGTACTGTGGTTAACAACGGCGACCTCTGTAGGTGGACAGATTATCAAAAAAGATTCATTCTTTATTAATTTATATTCTTTACGTTATTTATGTTCTTTACGTTAGTTTGCTGATTTGATTAAAGTAGAAGAAAATAAGCTTCAATTCTAATAGAATAGTAAGCTTTGATTCTATTCCACTTTCTGATTTGATTATAGTAGAAGAAAATAGCTTCGATTTTTTTATGGCTTAATTAGTAGTCAGTGATACGAGCGGCCATGATGCCTTCATTGCAGACGCCGCCGTTCCTGAAACGTGTCATGTCAATATCCAAGATTCGACACAGGATAGCGAGCTAACTTCTAATTAGATGCCGTGCACACGTTCATTACGTTAATTAAACGGCAAATATGAGGCGATTACGCCTCTAATTACTGGTGTCTTAATGATGCGCCACCGCTGCGACGTGACGTGACTAATTTGTTTAGCAGTTAGCAACAGACTGAAGATCTCACATAATTAACACAGGTAAATTATCTTCATACAAATGTAAGCAAATTGATAACTTTAAATTGGAATGCAACTTATGCCAATTGGAAATTTTAGCTGATTAAGGTGGTCATGGTCACGGCATGACCACGGCCCCTAAAATGGTGTCGAAACGTCGGGATATAAAAAAAAACAAAAATCGAAACTACATAATCCTAAAATAAGATCTGAATTAATATTCTACGCGCTGTAATCCGTAAAAAGTGTTTTATATCTAACTAATGGCCGCCCGCGACTTCGTCTGCATGGACAGTCAAGTCAAAAGTCAAAGTCAAATAAGCTTTATTCAAATAAACTTAATTATTAAGTACTTTTGAATCGTCTATACTTTCCTACCACCCGTTCCAGTCTTTTTACTATCCCTCGGGAACTGTTAGTTTTTTCTAGATAAAAGGTATCCTATGTCATTTCTTGTACCCCTGACAACGTGTAAGCAAAATTTCATGATGAACGGTTCAGTAGTTGAGACGTGAATGCGTAACAAACAAACGGACTTTCACATTTATAATATTAGTACTGATAAGGATGAACTGTACGCGCGGAAGTTTTCGAAGTGTATTTATAATAACTTTAGCTGATTTACTTTCGGTCATATCTTTGGTAACAATATTCGTAGATATTCATTTCTGATTCTAGATGCAGAATAGATCAATGATTCTATATCATTACTTATAACCTCGAACCCTTTCGTGTTTGTTTGTTTACAAACGATATCCTTCTATACCATGATAAATACGAGCGTCCTAGCATTCGTATATGCCAATAAAGTTCCCTATATTACGAGTATATCGTCAGTAAAAATGGAATGCATGGAAACCGAAACTGCTCAATAATCATCTATAATCTTATTCGTTTCCCCAACGTCTACAACAAGAATAAAATCTTGTCTTACATCGTAATCGTATGTCGCCAACATGAATTATTCAACGGAGGATATTGAATTATCTGGTCGCATCACTGTAGGCTGTATGGGGAATTTTCGGGTGCAGAAAGGAATATTTTTGTTTTTATTATCAAAAGGTTCCTGAGGATCTGACGAAGAATATTTGACGTAGGTATATTGGCAGTTATAAGTCATCTGAGGAGAGGTATTAAATTTTGTGTAAAGTTAAATTCGTAATAATATACCGGAACGCATATGTATGGGGTTCGTTACTTTATCTGGAATTGAGAATTTCTTCCAGTTGTTCGTAATAATATACCGGAACGCATATGTATGGGGTTCGTTACTCTATCTGGAATTGAGAATATCTTCCAGTTGTTAGAAACAAAATAGGTAGGAATCCTTTCTTCTCAGTTGATTTTTGGTCCTCTAAAGTTAATTTCTTCCAAGGTTATTAAGAGATAGCCGTCATATTAATTTAAAGGCTAAATGATAAGGCTTACCGCTGACGGGCGCTATTTTGTAGCTGCGATAAGCGCGGCGTTAATCGCGGCGATATCGCTGCGATAAACGCGGCGATAATCGCGGCGACAATCACGGCGCTTTTTAGTCGCTGACGTAGGTTAACCCTAAAAGGCACCCGGTAATAATATTATAGAACAATTACTTTTATTATTGCTAAGCTCTATAAAATAAAGTTTATGATTTATTTATGTCAGTAATTATATACTTTTCACAAATGAAGCAAACAATGTATACGATTCAAATGTCTTCAGTACCCTTAGCACGAACAGCTATCGAGAAAAAAAACGCACGTAAAATTACTCGATAGACAATTCTCTATGGAAAATTTCATTTCGCTTATCGGCGATAGATGGCGTTGTACAAATTTCCAATACAAAATTTATCTATCGAATGATTATTTTTTTGATAGCTGTTCGTGCTAAGGGTACAGATCCTTTTATCGTCAAAATAGTGTGAAGAACAAAAATTCTGCATTTACTTTATATGCGCAAATTCAAGAATTAATAAAAATTTGTTCGATACCTACTGGAAGGTTTTGACCCCGAAAAAATATTGCGAGTCGCTCGAAGTGTTTGTTTTGCAGACATAAGCTAGTTTTTGTATTACATCATTTTATGACATATTAAAAAATAATATTTTTATCCATGTTCCACAAACGGTATTTTTTATGTGTTTTAACTGTTACTTTGTATGTTACTATGATGAGATTTTGATGACATGTTATAGTGTGTTTTATATTCGCAATATACTCACAAAGCCAAAGGGCTTTGATATACCACATGGTATGAAAAAAATCTTTGTAAGTACTGAAAACTTTATGACATCACAGTTTCTACCCCCGCCATTTTCACGCTTTTCATCTTATATATTTGTGATCGGGGCATCGTATTGAATGCATCGATACCACATTTTCGTATTTTCGTGATGACTTGTGCGAAAAATAACCTCAAACCCTATAATTACCGATCGGCTAACAGTACAATAGAATATTTTATTCATGTTTTTCGAACGTTATAGTTATCTTTTTTACTATAAGTTCTATACTATAAGGAAGGAACGGTATGTTTTTACATTTTTCATTATAAGTCGAACACTATGCGGCCTAAAAAAAGAGAAATGTTTGAAAATGTGCTAACAACACTCTTTCATTATGTTATGATACCCACATGCCCTACTAGTAGCCTCACTTCAAATTTTTAAGACCCCTTTTCAATTCCTGCTGTAAAAAAAACATCCTTATTTGCAAAATATTTGGGCAAACGTCATCTTAAACTATTCCAAATTTCAAGTTGATACCATTAATAGATAGTTATCGAGATATCCAGCTGTGACAGACAGACAGACAGACTGAGTCACACCATAAGGGTTCCTTTTTACCATTTTGCTACGGAACCCTTATAAAGAACCCATAGAATGCTTATGGTTTTTCTTTTTTTGTGTAAAAACTCGCAATAGGAAATAATACGTAAAACTTTTCGCAGATGGCGCCATTGTACTCTGTGGTAAACAAAAATGGTTTTGATTGGCTAAAATACGTCAGAAATTACATTTTACATCTGAAACATCAAATTTAACGAATTTAGGACAGTCGCATGTGGCGCCATTTACTTCCTCAGTATTATCCCCTATTCCATGCCCAAAATCATCTTACTTAAAAAACTGAATCTTGCGATTCTTTTACGCAAAACAGAAGTAGGTAGGTAGGCATTGTTATGGAAAACATATTTAAACGGCGACTGCTTTGATTTTCATTATTTATAAATAAATAAAATTTACTAGATGTTTGTTCTTAGACAATCCGACAGTGCTTTCAATACGATTTTATTAGCGACTAGTCAAATTCTTTAGCTAACTTGATGTTTCTTTTGTTACGTTTACGTTAAGTTTTCCATAATAATATAGGTAAATTATAAACTTATGATAATCCCAGAACAATAATTGCCTATAACCGACCTTAGGTTCGTAGTGTGTTCCTACCTTTTTTGGAACAGGATTAAAAACTATATAAATTGGTAAGCATATCATGTAATAATAATTCTCTTACTTTTTATTGCAAACTCTACCATTACAAAAATAATTATGTCAGCCAGCGAAAAAAATTGTGGTGTCTTTTAGGGTTAAAGCCGCTTGTCACTCTTGTCAGTGTCATTTCGTGGGCGATTAGTCGCCGAGCTATGTGTGAGCTACTTTTTGTAGCTCGTGGGCGTTTACGTATTGAACTCCATATGTTCTATTCTGGGCTACAAAAAATCGCTCGGCGATTAAGCGCCCGTGAGCGTTGGCGCTAACACGTCACCAGCCTTTAAAGCAATAAATTAACGCCCGGGTTTTGTGGCAAGCGCAGAGTTTACATAAATTCATCAAGGGTCGGTTCCACTCGGTCGGCGGTCGACGAGGGTCAAAACTAGCCCGCTCTCCGCCCGAACAAATATTTGTACGGCCGAATCAAAAGTGGTGACGGTTAATGACTTTAACCGGCTGCCAGTTGATGGAATCGTTAATCACTAACCCTTTGGCGTTAATGAAAGAAGGACGCCCATTTCTGACCTCTCAAAATGATGATTTTATCAATTATCACACTATAATTATTAAAATCATCATTTTGACAGGTCAGAAATGGGCGTCCTTATTTCATTAACATAGACAAGTAATATAGCTCCGAAATTGCATTTTATTGTTATTTATAAAATGCTAACTACAATAAAAATCGGCAGTAGACATAAATAGAGAAAATTAATCATAAAGATTGCCAATATTCCGACTAGAACATATTGATTGTACATTGCATAATTATTCTGATTGCAAAACTAAAAATCAATACAGAGGTAGGACTTGTCATTCAAAAATTCAAATTTAATTTTGAAATATATAATTTTATTATCATTAAGTATACATGATTTTAATTTAAAAAGCTATTTGTGAGGTCAACGCTTCTATGGGAAGTGGTCATTGTTCTTTATGTGAAATATTTTATTTCGATTTCTTTTAGTCGTTGAATCTGAACTGTAGATTCTAAAGATTCAATATATTTTATTTAACTCTATTTATTTATTTTATTATAGCAACACCTTAGCGATTAATTAAGATGCCTCCAGAAAAGCATACCTACAATACAAAAATCAATAAGTAAGTAAATACACAAAAAAAAGTTCAGGCTTTTTTCCAGAAAATATTTTGTAAACAAACGCTATGACCAAGATAACGGCATAATTAAAGACCTTTGTTTTCTCAAGAATCCGAAAACAGGACCCCGTGGCAACATTACCACGATAGCACTTGAAACGGTCGCGTTAAGCGTTGACAAAATGCAGTGCACCTGTTACTGTCAGAAAAACAATCTCCGGGCGTCCGGCTCGAAGGACCATAAACCGTTAACAGACCCACCTTTGTCCAGATGGCGACCGCGCAATTCCTGGAGAGCCTTCGGGAATATCCGGCCATTATGAACCGGATAACTGTTGGGGATTTTTTTTAATGTAACTTGGGAACATAACGGAAGAAATATACTTTTTGCCGAAAATTTTGGGCAAAACGTTGCGTTTATTCAAGAATCGTTGATCTTGTTCTTACTGCATAAGAGTTACATTGTGATGACTGAGTTTTGCTCCTTGGCTGATTAATTTAAGTGGAAAGTCTTAGAAGCATATCTACCTTATTAAATAAGAAATCGTTAAAATTAAGAATCAACGAAAAAACTTTTAAAAACAAATGCCTTATATTGTGGAGGAAATAACTCTACTTATTTAGGGATTTTTCGCCAAGTCCAACACAAAACTTTTATTGCTTTAGCTTTAGCGTTGAAAACGATGCAAAGCAAAGCAATTAGGCGCTTTTAATTTGTTTTTATCGTTATTTTGGCATGGAGCTTTGTAGTAATTGACGTTGGTTTCGTAACTAGATTTGAATTTACCTAAGTTCATAATAATGTGAGTGAGATCCAAAAACTATTTTAAACAGAGCCTTTATCAATGCCTTGTCATCATTGAACAACTCGTCTGCAACCTTTTTGCAGTTAAACCACATTTTTTTTTAGCTTCACACTGCCCTGTTATCGTATAGACTTCAAATAAAAGCTGAATGTGTTAATGCCGAATGGTAGCGACAAGGTAATGTGGTATACCGACCCGCGTAGGTACTCATTGACGAAGGCCTTTAATTTAACTTTTATTCGGTGGCCCTCGGGCCTTAATTCCAGTTGTGAAATTTACTCTTGCATGAAATAGGTGCGGGCTCTGTGTTTACTTTGTCAGATAACTACAGGGAATATGGAAGCTTTTTTGTGGACAGCTCCGCGGTCGTGCAAAGGGAATAGGGTATGGAAATTATTGGGTTCTTCAAGCCACACCCACTGTCGTTAGAGGCCGTTCAAAGTTATTTCGTCTCATTTCACTAATGTGTTATGCCTAATAACCTCGTCATTTAACCGCTTATCTGCACTGGTGGTTTGGCAATGTCTAGAAGACTCGTGAGGACTTATAACTAGAAGCTCCGGAATAAAAAAATTAACAAGATAATTGACAGGATTAACAAGAAAAAGGTTGTGATAATATTCTGCTGATATGATGAATATTTGTATGCTTTTTGCATGCTATATAAAATATCATGAATAATGTATTGTTTTCATATTTCACTGAACTGAAAGTGCCAAATATTGCACACGTCATTTAAAAAAATAAAAAATATAGATAGAAGAAATATTTGGAAAACACATTTTTATTTTTTTTAAGTTCTTGTACCTATTTATTTATGTTCGGACAAAAGGCAACAGCTAAAGTTTCTAAACTTAACAGATGAGAGTTGACGACCAAAATTCTCCGGCGGCGGAGACGAAACAAACGCCTGACATACTTTTGCACAAACTCCGCCTCCGTTCCGCTCCACAAAGCGGAAGTTTAATCCCTTCACGGGTTATTTTTCAATTATATCATTGCAAGTTTCTTCATTACCTCCGCTTTAACTGAGAAGTTGATAATTGACTCCTTAAAATAATAAAGTTATTTTGCTATTTAATTTAGGGTTAACAGCTTTAAAACAAAGGGAGTGGTACGGTGTTGGACAGTTAGAGCTTTTGTTTTTGACTTCGTTTGTTTTAGGATGCCCTTTACCATTTTACCATTTAAGATTTAAAAAGGTTTTTTTAATCATAATTACCAGATATTTTCACTTTTATTTGAAGTTTTTCCTTATAACCTTATTGCTGTACAAAGTACTTATAATTTCCTTAGTTTAAATAAACGAATTATAAGTTTATACCTTCTTAGAATAACCAAAAAGTTTGTTTTTAATAATATGATGTGTTTAAGGTCTGAACTAATAAAAAAGCCAATGGACTGTAGAAAAACAATATATATTTTAGGTTTTACATAAATTAATCTTGTACAGAAAAAAGGCGCGAGCGAGGGTCGTGACAAGTGACAGCTAATGTCAAAAACTCTTTTTTTTTTTTTTTTTTATACATAAACTCGGACATTCCGCCCACCAAGAACAATCTCAAATTGTTCTTAACATAGTTTAACACACAAACATAATACACAACCGCCCACCGTAAGAATATAAGTTTTAAGATTATAAAAACTAAATTTAAAAAAAAATTACAACACAAAACATCACTCAGCTGCCGGCAATAAACATAACTTAGACACAGGTCTCTTAAACATACTGTTTTTTGCTTGTATCGTGACAACTCTCGTGATTCCATCGACCCCAGGGTGTGTCTCGATTACCTTGCCAATCAACCAACGAGCTGGAGGCAAATCCAACTCCTTTATTAGAACTACATCCCCCACTTTAGGTTCTGGTAATTGTTCGGTCCACTTATGACGTTGCAAGAATTGATGCAAATATTCTTGGGACCATCTTGACCAAAAACCCTGCAACATCCTTTGGGTAAGTTGCCAGCGTCTTAAACTACCGACTGTGTGATTTTCATAATTTTGATCGGGAACCGTTACTAATGGTTCTCCTATAATAAAATGACCAGGAGTCAAAATCGTGTAATTGCCTCCGTCACTGTCAATACGAGATAACGGCCGGGAATTCAGGCAAGCCTCTATTTGGATTAGAACTGTGGACAGTTCTTCATACGTCAGTGTGCTATCTCCTATGATCCTTTTCAGATGGTATTTTGTCGATTTTATGCCGGCTTCCCACAATCCTCCGAAATTTGGCGAGTATGGTGGTATAAAATGCCAAGTTGTTTGATTATTAGCCAAAGCCTCACGTATGTCCGGTATTATTCCTGATTTCTCATGAGCAAATAAGTGTCGCAACTCCTTAGATGCACCTATAAAGTTTTTTCCGTTGTCACTCCATAACTGTACACAATGTCCCCTACGAGCGACGAACCTACGAAAAGCCGCTAGAAAACCTTGAGCGGTCATATCACTCACCACCTCCAAATGTATGGCACGAGTCGCCATGCATACGAAAAGGCAAATGTAACCTTTGTATGAGTGATGACCGCGTCCCTTCGAAGTACGAACGTTAATAGGTCCGGCAAAATCTACCCCACTTTGTGAAAATACTCTAGAGGGTGATGCCCTCGCCTCTGGAAGTTGACCCATCAGCTGATTTCTTGTTCTATTTGCATACCTTAAGCATTTGTTACATTTATGTATTGTTGTCTTAATCAAATATTTAACCCCCAAAATCCAATATTTATTTCTTATGAAATTTAACATTAACTGTTGCCCCCCATGCAATAACCTATAATGAGCATCCAACACAATAAGTTGCGAAATTATTGAATTTTTTGGCAACACAATTGGATGTATAGCATCTTCCGATAAACAAGACTGAGTGAGACGCCCACCTACTCTTAATATGCCTTTTTTATCAATAAATGGATTTAGCGCCGAAATTCTGTTGTTTTTCTTAAGTATTCCTTTATCATGCAAATCTTTAATCTCTTCTTTAAAATTAATTTCTTGGCATCTTTTTATTATTATTCTTAGAGTTTCTTCTAATTCCTTACTTGTTAAAAATGACTCTACTTCTCGTTCTTCTCTCTTAGTTCTTACTAAATTTGCAAAGCGTCTGCAGTAAGCTAATACTCTTACCATTCTGCTCAACGATGAAAATCTTTTCCATAATCCTTCTTCACTATTGCTTTCTATCACTACATGTACTTTGATTTCTTCTTCCTTCGTGTTAAATTTCTTTTTTGTCCGTTCTATTTTCCTATCCATCAAAAAGTCAGGGCCTTGTGCCCATAATTTACAATCCAAAATTTCCTTTGGATACATTCCCCGCGATGCAACGTCCGCTGGGTTTTCTTTTGAGGCTACAAAGGCCCACTGTGTTGGTTCCAGTAAAGATAATATGTCAGATACCCTATTAGCCACAAAAGGTTTCCACCGCCGTGGGTAGCTGTTTATCCAAGCCAATACTACAGTAGAGTCGGTCCATGCGTATATGTTCTCTTTTAGAATCGATAATACTTCTGCAACTTCTATTAGGAGTTTTGCTAGTAGTGCTGCACCACACAGTTCTAATCTAGGTATCGCTACCATCTTAATAGGTGCTACTTTCGTTTTAGCCGATACTAGTTTCACTTCGATGTACCCATTTGTGTGCATAACTCGTGCATATACTACCGCAGCATACGCTATCTTCGATGCATCTGAAAATCCATGTAATTCTACACAACAGCCATCAGTCGTGCCCAGCCAACGAGAAACATGGAAGCCTTTTAACAAAGGTAAGTCCTGCCGGTATGTAACCCATTCTTTACATAATTCTTCAGTGACTGGCTCATCCCAGTCAGACCCCTTCAGCCATAATTTTTGTATAAGTACTTTTGCCACAATAATACAAGGCGACACCCACCCTAAGGGATCGTATAACCTTGATATTTCCGAAAGGATTTTTCTTTTTGTTACAGGTTCCTGCAACGGCGTGACTTCAACGGAGTATTGGAATTCGTCCGCCTGTCTATCCCAAGTAAGTCCCAATATTTTTAAAACTGTATCCGTTTTTATGTTAAATTTTTCAGGTTCCCCATTTCCCATTGCTTGACCAATCTTCTGAATTACCTCATTCCTATTGCTTGTCCATTTCCTTAGTTGAAACCCACCTTTAGACAACATTTCACTCATTTCTTTTTGAATTTTCAGAGCCTCAGCTACAGACCCGCAGCCTGTCATCAAGTCGTCCATGTAGAAATCAGTTAGTACTCTTTCCTTTGCCACAGGATACTTTTCACCCTCGTCATAAGCCACTTGTTGAAGGGTTCGTACAGCTAGGTACGGTGCCGAAGCTGTTCCGAAAGTAACCCTCAGCATACGGTAAACTTGTAACTCAGAACAGTCATCTGGTCTCCACCACAATCTTTGATAATCTGTGTCTGATTTGGTAACTTTAATTTGCAGGTACATCTTCGCTATATCAGCCACCAAACAAACCGGATAAGTTCTCCACCTCAATAAAATATGTCGCAATTCTTGCTGTAATATCGGCCCTTTCATCATTTTATCATTTATCGATATTCCATCTTTGCCCTTACAAGAGCTATCGCAAACTATCCTGACACTAGTAGTATCTTTGTCATTTCTAATTACAGCAAGAGTTGGTACATATACCGAATTTGGGTTGTTGATCTCTTCTAGGGGCACAATCTCCATATGTCCGTTAATTATATACTCTGTCATAACATTATTAAACTTTGACTTAAACTCTTTGTTTTTATTTAACCTTTTTTCCAATAAATCAAATCTTTTCTTTGCAATATCCCTAGAACCTTCTATTTTAGGCTTTTCAACTTTAAATGGAATTTTAACTATGTACCTGCCCTCTTCGTCTCTCGTTGTCGTTTCCCTATAAATTCTTTCGCATTCATTCTCTTCTTCCGTTAAATTTTTTTCTTTATTCACTAAAGGTTCCTCCTCCAACTCCCAAAACTTTTTTAGGAAACCTTCATCTACCATCAAATGCATGGCTACTAAATGAGTTGTTTTTGTACTAGCTTCCACCTTGCCGCTTATAATCCAACCAAATGTAGTGGCTTGGGCAAGTAACTTTCCATCTGTATCCTTTCTCAACCCTTCCTGAACCACTTGCCCATACACATCAGCTCCTAATAATACATCCACTTTACCCGGAGTGTGGTAGTCCGGATCCGCCAAAACCAATCCCGTTAAATTTAAAGTACTCAAACTGACCACTTTTCTAGCCGGTAAAAATGATGTAATCGCTTTTAACACGTATGCATTAACTTCAATAGTTTTGTTAGTATCCATTCTGGAACGCAACTTAATTTTTACTATTGAAGTGGATGTGACATTTTTATCACATCCCAACCCTGAGATCATGCTTTTGGTATATGTCTTTTTCAACCCTAATATTTGCACTGTTGATTCCGTAACAAAACATGCCTGAGACCCTTGGTCCAGCAAGGCGCGTATCATAATTTGATTTCCATTGTTAGCCTCCGCGTGTACCAACGCAGTGGCTAACAGCACCTGACCAGGTATCTTTCCCGTAGATAAACATGAAGTCACCGCCTCCCCAAACTCATCAGATTCATCTATTTCGTCAGGAGCATCACTGTTTGCTACATCTGATGTAGACGGCTGCTCCATGTTTTCCACAACCACGTTTGATGCCATAGTAGCTTCGTTCCCCGTGCTTGACCCATTTCCCTTAGGATGCAGCATAGTATGGTGCAAGCGTCTACAAATTTTACAATGAGTACTGACCAAACAATTCTTAGCTGAATGATTGATTCCCATGCAATTGAAACACAACCCTTTCGTCTGCACAAAATCACGACGTTCATCGACACTACTCTGAACAAATTTCTTACAATAACTTAATTTGTGCTCGTCTCCACAAAACAAGCAACACAATTTATTCACATGAAAAACCTTGTTACCAGGTTTATAATTACTTATAGCTTTATTTGATCTAATTGGTACCAGAAATTCCAAAGCTCTATATCTATTAATTATGAAAGTTTTAAATTGATCAAATGTTGGCAAACTATCAAATCCTATCTGGCTACTCACATGTAGTTCCCATTGTTTCTTAGTTTCTGCATCTAGCTTTGATGATAAAATATGTATTATTAATATATCCCAAGTAGACACATCTATCCCCAAATTCAACAAAGCATCCAGACAATCTGTACTTGTATTTACTAAATTTTTAAGCCCGTTAGCGCTATCAGAAGTCAAATCACGTTGCCCCAATAACCGATTTAAAATACTACTTGACAAATATTTTTTGTTATTATATCTATTTAATAAAATATTCCATGCTCTTTCATAATTATCCCCCGATACAGGTATTTGCCGAAGAAGCTGTTCAGTTTCTCCGGTCAAATATCCCTTCAAGTAGTGCAGCTTCTGAACTGTATCAATATTATTATTTGAATGAATCAACGATATAAACAAATCGCGGAAAGTAGGCCACTCGGCATACTTTCCCGAGAACACAGGAATATTAATTTTTGGCAACTTAAACATACTATTGACACCCTGACAATGTGTAGCCTTTCCCTCACTAGCGGATGCAGAAACCAATAATGGTGCAAATTTCATTAATACAGCTTTCAATTCTGACTTATATTCAATAAAAACATCTTCCGTGCAATCATAAGTTTCATTTTTTAAATAATCTCCAGCTGTTTTTTCATCATAACCCTTTAATATTTCATTGTGTGTACTAGTAAACAATTTCCACATATACTCTAAGTTTTCTAATCTACTTTGCACATATGTTTCAGTCAACCTTTCTTTAGGCGACTTTTTAAAATTTTTCAAACCTTTTTCTATTTTAGATTTAACATCCAATTGAATACGCAACAAACCTTCCATGTTTGATAATTAAATGTTAACAACAACAACACTTAGAGAAAAGGAAAGTTTAAATAAGTCCAAAAGGCACAATATTTTAAAGTGTTCAAACAAAGTAATTACCGAACCAGTTGAAGCACACAAATGAAGATTCTCATAAATGACGTAAATTGTACTCACGGTTACACCAACACTTTACCCTAACACTTTGACGTCACCATCCGTACTTTTCAGCCAGCACTTCCACTGCAGCGCGTCACCCGCGCGCTGCTGCAGCGCAGACTTTGCCGCACTCCACCCGTGCTGCCGCCGCTGCTGCTGTTGCCCGACGCTGTAGCCGTCGGTCACTAGTGCCTGCTGCCGCTTTTGATTCCGCCCACCTTTGAGCAATTCACTGCCCTGAGGCTGTGACCCGCCGTCCGCCTTTCTCTGCTGCTGTTCTAACCGAGCTCACAGCACGCTAACCACAGCACTCCTTGCTGCCTCAGCTTTACACCGCCCACCGTTTAGCCAGCCAACTCGTATCCCATGAGTTGTGCTGAGCTTCTACCACGTATAATTCGGTTTGTTAAAGCCACGTTAAACAATCCACTGCTAGACTGCGAGCACGGTTTCAGTGGTACTATACCACTGTGCACTTCACCAAAAAACTAGCCTTTATCCGGCTCGAAGGACCATGTTTAAGGTCTGAACTAATAAAAAAGCCAATGGACTGTAGAAAAACAATATATATTTTAGGTTTTACATAAATTAATCTTGTACAGAAAAAAGGCGCGAGCGAGGGTCGTGACAAGTGACAGCTAATGTCAAAAACTCTTTTTTTTTTTTTTTTTTTAAACATAAACTCGGACATGATGTTTTGGAGTAATATTGCGAAGCAATATTTTTGGTTAAACAAGGTATGAACTTATTCTTCGTTTATGTGTACGGCAGTTACTGTAAATACTAAAATTTTAAATACGTTTTCTTAATAATACCCTCGATTAAAAAACTAGCCATGTACCTAGATAAATATTAAGTGCAAGAGCACTAAAAAGAAATAAATTGTACGGCATCCTTAATTCTGGGGCGGAATAATTAATTCCTGCCTGCGTTAATTGCGCGCATTAAGCTAAGAAGTAGAAGAGTCTATTTGCTTCCCAGCAGTGATCCTAGCCCGTTGTGCTGGGCTACTTAAATATTAAGCTGGTCGAAGACAAAGGGCTCCAGATATTCACAGCAGGTAATTGTCGAAATGTTTTGCTAAAAGAACCTTTGTTACATCGTTGAGAATTCCTACGTTGTCTTATTAATATCCAAATACCCACTCGCTCAAATACTTAGGAAAATGCTTTTCTTATAGAGCAAAGTACGTATTTCCATGAGGACTTTCCATCGTGCAGGTTAGTTCTATAGTTAAAAAACAGGTACTTATTATTTATTTATTATTATTTATTTATTCGTATTAACCCTACCATATTTCAAAACAAACTTTAGTTTGTTGCTTTGTTATACGACAACTTAAATCCCGCCTCCACACATACTAAATTAACATAGTTTTCCTTTACTGCTCCCTCAGGACACATATAGTTACTCGGTACTGAAGACAGAAGTATCGGACAAAATCTCGTTTTGTCATTGAAGTTTTACGGACAATAAACAGAGGCTCAGGGGCGATCGACCGCCGGATCCCGCCGACCCCGCCGAATAGAGAAACTGAAAGTAATAAAAGTTCCGCCAACTGACTAACGGGATTCGACAAAGGTCCGAAGAATCTCTCAAACGTCAAATATTTGATGATCCCCAAAACACTCGGTACATTTGGACTTTTTGGACATAATTTAAAAGTTAAAACAGTTTGTCTTTACCCTCTTTGTGGCTATTTAATATTTGCTAAAAAGACATTACTTTTATTAGGGAATTAAGTGGTTTCAAGTCGTTTTGGCTACCTTTAACACTTAATAATTCTAGTAGCCTAATGTAAACTATTGGTAAATCGTTAGCACAATTATGCATGTTTTAAAGGTATAATTACAGAATTTGTTGAAGATACAGGGGTTAAGGCTTACATTATTAAAAACAGTAGGTAGATACATCATTGTTTAAACTTGGATATATTTGGATTACCAACACTAAGCATGAGTTAGAAGATGAAACAAGAAAACAACATCATTATTCTTCAACTTCAACTTCTTATTCTTTTTCTTCCAGTCATACAAATGGTTGCCTGGAAGAAATTGCTTTTTAGCGATAAGGCCGCCAAATTGTTCTTAATATGTATTTCTTTTCCTTGTTATGTTTTCTATTATGGTGAACAATAAAGAATATATCTATCTATCTATCTATCATTAACCCTGATAGTCACTATATTTTAACATAACTTTTGTAATAACTATCATATTAAATATCTATAATTTTCTATATAAAATCACACAATGTATTAAATTAAAAATAAGGTAACTGAAACATTTAAATATTTTGGTATACAGTTTTTCATTACGCGCATTCAACATGACTTTATAAAATTTCTTTACTTCTTCGTATACCTTCTTTTTTACTATCTCTTCTAAGTATTTTTGTCAAGGAGATAGGTATAAGAAAATAAGTCAAAGTAAGTCACAAATAGAGTAAAGGGTACAACTTTGACGCTATATAAACGCAAGCGAGAATCGCCAAGTTTTCCGATTAGGGCAGTGGACTGCAAACTATTGCACGTCGATTGATTCTTCATTGAGCTGCGAACAAATAAACTTGAGCTCGACTCCTTCGCACCAGCTAAACTTTTATCGCATAATACATTTTGCTCTATCAACATAAATAAAAACTTTTCATTTATGGTTTATATTATAGTTGTTTTCATTTCAAACTTATGAGTTGGTGAAATGTATGACACAATTATTCAGAATATTTAAAAATATATGTTAAGGTACAACTAGTTTAAGTAACTTCTTCATGTCACTCAAGTCATTTTATTAATGTTTCAACCATTAATAGTAAATCTTATTCGGTATTCATAGCAAGAAGGCAAGCAGCATCGTTTCAAAATTGAACGTAGTACCAAATAATTAATTTTAACAATTGGTGTCTGCTTTCAATTTATTTGATTACTAGTGGCCGCCCGCGACTTCGCCTGCGTGGAAAGTTTTCTAGCTATCCCTCGGGAACAGTACTTTTTTCTGTATGAAAGGTACCCTATGTTCTTCTCTGTTCTGTACCCCTGACAACTTGTATGCAAAATGATCTGTTGAGTAGTTTAGACTTGAAGGCGTAACAAACAAACAAACAAACGGACTTTCGCATTTATATTGCAATTTTCATTCACCCAAAGAACCAGTAACGATACCATCGTGTTTTTTTTATAAAGGTTGATTTCATAGAGTGTCACATCTACTACAATATTGGCAGAGCCGACGTTGGTGATTCACTTTATTTTGCCAGCAAACAGCCGCGCTCAATCAGACCCGCTGTTTGTTTGTCCGGTTTGCGATACAGACGCGCTTACACACTTATATCTTGTGTACTTTCCTGTTTCATCACCTTCGCTTTTTCTTATTTGGGTCGTTATCTTGTTTGCCAGTTCTTTTTTTTATATTGTTTTCTTCTTTAGTAGGTTTTTTCATCCCAATTCATCATCATCCATTAAGGCCTTGTCCCCCGCAGTTGAGAAATAAAGAAACGGTTCATTCTGTAGAAGTACCATAGACAACAGCGTCGCTTAACCACTCTCAAGGTTAAAATCGCTTGCACACCTCGCCGTCACACCATACGTTCAGTTTGTCCAGACTCCAGGGACGATACGCGCGCACACATATTTTGTTCCTAACTGGTTAAGCGACGCTGTTGCCTATAGTGTCCATAAACCATATTTGATGTCTCCACTGCTGGGGCACAGGCATTCCTTATGGGTGGTAAGGAGGACGAGCCATAACCCACCACACGGGCCCAATGCGGATTGGTGGGTGTTAACGACTGCAAATTCAGCCGGGACCAACGGCTTAACGTGCCTTCCGAAGCACGGAGGCCTTGCCTTGCGATCGTTGCTTAACTTCCGCAATCGCTGGGCCAGGCGCTAAACATCTGCGCCACCGAGCTCCACTTGCTCCCCTCTGGTTTCCCTTCAAAACGTATTAATCTTTCGCCTTTTGCCTTTAGTACCAATTTTAAAGTCATGATTTAATAACCGCGAAGCAGAAAATTCATTCCGTACCAACCAAAAACTATAAGCTAGTTCGGCTACAGTTATAGCTTCAGTCCTTAAAGTGTCACATTAAAACTACAAGTTTGAGAAGCGTTGGACGCCAGAAAACTTCCTCACCATAACTCCTTACAACAATTTCTTGATTAGAACACTCCGCTGTAAGTGAAATAGTTTAGCGGGCTTTCTACCTCTTTAGTTTAACTATTGATTAATATTCAACAAGTAATTAAAACAATCTATAAAGTTAAGCGATAAATTAGGTACTTGCAGAAAACAATAATTAGTTACAAAAAAAATTTCAATGCAATCATCCGTGTTTATGAAGAATAGTTGGTATTTTCAAATAATTAAAACATTTAATTTTATCGCGAAATTTTATGTCGTGCTCAGATGGCGCCGTCATCATTAAAAGTATCAGATTACTGACATTGTTTGATAAACTTTATATTTTTATATAAATAATAATATAGAGTTAGTATACAACAGTATAGTTAAATCATTACTTATGGGTATATTATATCAGGCAACTCACAAACAATTAAATTTCAATCTAAGCTCTAGAACATTGTATTCTAATAATGGATAGACAGTTACATTTTCAGATATTATCACACTATAAGTAGAATCCCCTATCACTATAGGTAGGTAGAAACTATGGGTAGGCCCCCGACAAGGTGGACCGACGATCTGGTGATGGTCGCGGTGCGCCGCTGGATGCGGGCAGCGCAGGACCGATCGTCGTGGAGATCCTTAGGGGAGCCTATACCCAGCAGTGGGTGTCGTGCGGCTGATATGATGATGATAGGTAGAATTAGCGCTATTGAAACGCCATCGATATTATTTGGAAAAGCTCTTATGGTAAGGACTATCCATCCATACCTTCCGATTTAAAACGTATAGTTATTAGTTATATTTTAAATTAGTTTGTTTTGTAAAGTAAAATAAAATTTAAGTTGTATGAATAGTCTGAAGCATGCAGAGTTACCTATGTATATTATGTTAGCTATTATTATTGTAAACAGATGTTGCTTGGTCTTATACTTACCTACATAAATATTGTCTTTGGCTCTACTTTTGACACTAATGATATACATTTTATCCAATAACTAGTATATCGGATTAGAAAGTGTAGACAGCTCGTTAGTGATATACTGTTATATTAGCAATAATGTAATCCGATTTTGTTTGAGTAAGTGCTATTAATACTCATATCTCGCAGTTTCTTGCAGAGATAATTCTTGGTGAAATCCGACCGACGCCATCGTAACTTTCTCACTTACTAGATGAAAATACCCGCCGTAGATCACATCATTTTGAGGGCTGAATATTATCATATTATTGATAGAAATAGTTTAGTAACTTGAATTTATGATAGACTAGCGGCCGCCCGCGGTTTCACCCGCGTGGTTCCCGTTCCCGTGGGAATATCGAGATAAAAGTATTCTATGTTTTAATTTAGGCTATCTACTATCTGTGTGCTAAATTTCAAGCAAATCCGTTCAGTAGTTTTTGTGTGATTGAGGAACAAACATCCAAATATCTAAACATCCAAACTCACACACTTTCACATTTATAATATTAGTAGGAAGTAGGATTTATAAGTTGACTCAAGCATCTGAAACCCACTTTTCTATAGTGATAGGTATAATTAATTAACAAAATCAAAGTAAGTAAACAACAAAGGTTCTGTAGGTAGATGGTGCTGGCTCTGCGATAAATAATATTTGACAACATCACATACATTGCTCCGATTCCAAAGTAAGTAGCTAAAGCACTTGTGTTATGGAAATCAGAGACAACGGTGGTATCACAAACACCCAGACCTGAGTCAATATAGAAAAGTTCATTTTCTACATTGACCCAGCCGGGGATCGAACCCGGGACCTCAGAGATGGCGACACCTTGAAAACCGGCGTGCAAACCACTCGACCACGGAGGTCGTCATAAAAAGATAATATTACAATTAAATAAATTTAATTGTAATATTATCTTTTTCGTTATTAGTCCTAGGTAGGTACCTACTTACTTTTATTTAGTTTGGATTAAATGCATGTAACATATTTGTTTTGTAATATCTTTTCACAAAATACCGGTCAAAATCATAATTATACCTACCCTGCGTTTTTTTCCTTCTCCGTAGTGGACTAACTAAATCATGGACTATACTATAAGGCCGCGTTTACACTTGCAAGAAGTGTCCCACAGCCTGTCAGACAGTAGTTTATAAACGCTTTACAAACTGTCGCGCGTTAACACTTGTAGTAAGTTACTATCTGTTACTGTTTGTGTAGACAAGCGGCCTTAGCCGGAGCTAATGAAATAGAGGCCTTTAGATGCTATGAATACCTATGTTTTATATTTCTTCCGAGCCAAAAATGTATATTAAAATCTATACTTTGTGAATACAAATAAGCTTCTTGGTGTTTATATGCGAAAACAAATTAAAGTATATTTGTACCATATAAATGCTATAAGTTATTTATTTATTTTATTTTGGACAACAGACGGTCATTTACAAAACATGTTGTATTGTACATTAATCTAAAGGGAGACCTTGAGTGCCAACAAATGAATATGTAATAATTACTTATTTAGTGTAACAGGTCCGAAATAGGTAAAGATTTAAACAGTTATATGATAATTGCTAACGTTAAAATTGAGTGATTAATCTACATTAATACGAGTATACCAATAGACTCTATGCGATACCTCCTACGTATACTATCTATCTATGCCATAGAGTTTACATGGAGGTACTATTGAATAGGGATGATGTCTAATGAATAAAATAACGAAATACTAATAAAAATCGTAAACATATTAAACTTTAAGAGTAGCTTGTATACCTCTTGGTTTTATTTATTGCGTATTATTTGTTTTATGACCCTTCAATGTTGGGTGGACAAGTCCATTTAAAAAGTGTAAAATTTATTAAAATAAATAATACCTTTAATTAGTCTGTAAAATGTACAGCAAATTTGTCTAAGAAACTATTTTGATAAACACAATATTTAATATAGCTGCCAAACAAATTTCCTACGCGTTGCATACTAACTACTTATTCGTGACGTCATAACTAGGAAGCCATTAGTATGGAGCGTTTTTGGGCGAGTCCATTTGTGTGCATTTCACACTGTGATATCTCGGGCAGTTTTCATGCTAGCGAATTAATTCTTTTACCAATGTTTCTTTTTTTGAGAGGTAATTTATGTAACATAAAATAAAAAAGTTGTCATCATCCCTATTGATAAAGTTATACCAATACTGTATGTTTTCCAATGAAAAAATAATAATATCATAATGAATTTATATGGCAATAGCTAAGGGCAATAGCCAATAATTGCACTAGTGATGGAATGTGAAAATTATCGAAAGCGTCGGTGTCCGGTCGGATCGGCATCGATCCGGCACCGTTCACGCGCCGGCGAGCACTCGTTAAAGCGACCGACGCGCTTTATTACATTTTGTCGAGCACCCTATATACTCTACACTTGACTTTGTATCTTATACACATGACAGTAAAGTTCAGAATTGAGATGGATTGAAAAGTTTATAAAGTTACACTGTTTGGGCTATCAGCTCAAACGCTGTGTCGATAGGGTAACAAACAATCAGTAGCTTGATTTTAAATTTAATAAGTTTGATTTCTCGTCTACATTGAGTTGTAGTAGGATTTGGTTCAAAGTAGGTACTTATCTTAGTATTTAGAAAAACATTGACTTGAACAAGTCGCGTCAGGATTTGTTTTTCTTTTACAAAAGTTTCAGTCATAACTTGTTAGTAAGTTAGTTAACGACTTCCTTTCGACGGCTGATAATAAATTTTTAGTGGCAATACTTATAGATCAACAATTTTAATACATGAATTTAAAAAGTACATAAGTACTATAGTAGTATTATCAAAATTAAAATGTAATGAATCAGACTCGATGCTTGCTTGCGTCTATGTATTTTGGTCAATAAATGTGTCCGCAGCACCATATCCTCACGCCATCCCCAATTTCGCCCGCAGCTCCCCAATATTAATATATTATTATCACAAAATAGAGAGAGGACAGAAGTCAAGCTTAGTACTACGTGCGCTCGAGTTACCCACACATAGAAATTAGACACCCTCTCACCGACACGGAATTACCGGTCTCAGATCAATTTCAAATCGAGTTCGAGCGCGTGACGCAGTTTTTTTTATTCACGACGGGATAGTGCTTGGCTTTCATCTCACCTGATGTTAAGTGACGATGTAGTACTATTACAAGGTTATTTTTTTTAGTTCATTGAAAACCCCTCGTGGGGTTGACGAGACCATCAAATTGAACAACTTTCATTTTGGGGCCACCCTTGAAATCGCGAGGTGTGCGTTGCGTGTGTTCTAAGCTTGACTTCTGTTCTCTCTCTATATTGTGATATTATTATCATAATACTATTCCCTCGAACCGTATTTCACCTCGGTAACAAGACCTTTCGCTCATTTCTCCTGTCATTTATATTGGCGGCGTCACATCTCCTTTATTTTATTTGCCTCCAGAGAAATTCTTTTTAAGCGATTTTCGAGTTGTACTAAGTGGCTCTCTTTGTGTTTTCTCTCTTTGCAAATAAGCAGAAGGTAGATCAGTATTTTTGTTGAGTGCTCGCAATATGTACTGTTGTCACCTAAAAGGGGAGTATTTTAATAAAGTGTAATTTGCTGTGAGCTTTCGTCAACAGCGAACGCTTTTGAAATTGGAAATGTGTAAAAATAAGTTTTTCCTCTGAGTTTGTTGCGCATTTGCGTATATATTTTTTGTAGGAAGTAGGTAGGTAGGATCTTTTTTGGAGTTACTTTTATGTTTATATCTGGTTTTTGTATTTGAAAATAATTTTTTTTTTCAACTTTTTTAAACGTAACTCAGTAGAGGCAGTTAATTTTTAGAAAACAAAAATATATCATTTCAAGGGCTTTGAAATGAAAGATCATGGAAATATTGAGTTTGCCTATATTTTCCTCTAGTCTTGACCCCCCAAAGCTTGACCAAAGCGACTATTCTCTAATAACACACATTTCCAGAGACTGTTGATCGATCATTGCCGTCCCGTCGCGACAACACACCATACGTCATCGTAACGGATCGGGCTGTTGCTTATTATGTCCGTTTTGTTACTTGTTACGTTATGAGGTGTCGTAACAAAACGGAATGTACGAGAAATAATGTCCTTTGTGAAACAGAGTAACAGAGGAAAAAAATAATACAAAAAAAACCGACTTCAAAAAACCTGCCTCTAAAAAAAGGAAGAAATAATATACAAATCATTAGATACGCATTATCATTGTTATTATAAAACACGTCTATTAAAGTCGGGTGGGGCTGGAGAACATCTTCCTTTTTTATTCTAAAAGCCCCACCGACTTCAATTGACGTGTTTTATTATAACAATGATAATGCGTATCTAATGATTTGTATATTATTTCTTCCTTTTTTTAGAGGCAGGTTTTTTGAAGTCGGTTTTTTGTTTTTTAAACAATTTTTTATTTTTTTATTTTTAGTGTAAGTACCTTCTGCATTAGGTAGTGTAGGTATATTATTTAGGTAGAAAAATCGGCTCAGCCAAACTTGAGATAATCGCGGAGAAACATACATACATACAAACTGAAACTTACCTCCTTTTTTTGAAGTCGGTTAAAAAGACTACACAACGGTATCCCTTCCCCAACAAAAAAATCATCTAAGTAATTCGGTTCATAAATAACAAAGTTGTCAAGTGAGTTGATTTAATATCATAGTATTTTCAGGATTACTTGTAAACTACTGAACCGATTTGAATTTTTGAATTAAATGGGACCATCTCGCAAGAAAACTCAATCGAACAAAAAAAAAATTATCGAAATCGGTCCATAAATGTCGAAGATACGCGCGAACAACGATAAAAAAAAATAAAAAAATAAATAAAAAAAAAAATAAAAAAAACATACAATCGAATTGAGAACCTCCTCCTTTTGATGAAGTCGGTTAAAAAAATGAGATTTAATAACGATTTATATAATTTATTTATTTATTTGGTTTAAATAGCAAAAGATAGACTACGATACGATTTCTGAACACTTACTTTTCTCTTTCGTTCCTTCCTACGTCAATCAAGACCAAAATAAACCAAAAGCAGAAAAAATAGCTAAAAATATAGGTACATACCTCATTTGAACACAATTCAGCAATAAGATAATTTGAATTTTGATTTCAAATCAATTACGTTTCACAATAATAATGTTACATAGGTAATTATTAAGTAACAATTTTAACATCAAAGGACGCAAATTAATTAAATTTTGTTATTGGTAATTATTAACGTAAAGAGAAATATTCTTTCTTCAATTTTACTTTTACCTTGATCAGTAGGGCCAGAAAGTTGTAATATTTGTATTTAGTCTAATGCACATGAGGCTACGAACGTTATTATAATAATTGTGTTCATTTTACAAAAATCGATGTATAAAAAAAATACACTATGCTCTATACATGGAACTGTGGTGCTCTCTAATGGTATGTTATAGTCGATCTTTAGAAATTAAGAATACCTATTTATTAGTATATTATAATTTTAACTCGGAGCTCGGTAGCGCAGTGGTTTAGCGCCTGGCCTAGCGATTGCGGAAGTTAAGTAACGTTCGCAAGGGTCGGTCATGGGATGGGTGACTAAAAATTTATTATCTCGAGCTCCTCCGTGCTTCGGAAGGCACGTTAAGCCGTTGGTCCCGGCTGCATTTGCAGTCGTTAAAACCCACCAATCCGCATTGGGCTCGCGTGGTGGCCATCCTCCTTACCACCCATAAGGAAGGCCTGTGCCCCAGCAGTGGGGACATAAAAAAATGGCTGATGGACATATTTTTAACTAACGATGCTCTCAACCAGTGTTGGGCGTAATTAATTACTTTTGTAATTAAATTACTAATTAGATGAAAAGTAATTGAATTACTTTAATTGAAATTACATGTAATTGGAATTAATTTAATGCAACTACATAAATCACTAGTAATTCTAATTACATTAGTTTGTAATTAATATTACTCGATTACTTTTTATGGGTAACATAAAAGATAAATAAAATTGAGATGTTGATCGCTTGCTGTCCTCACGCTGCATATCACAACCGATGCTTTTAGTGCATGTGTGTGTGTGTGTGGCTTGTTACTGCACACAGGTATCCCTTCTCGCGCCTCCTCGCGTGCACCTCTCCTCTCTAGGGATTTTCGATCCGGGGTCGTCGATCCGATTTTTCGGATCGTAATGGATTGTATCGGATCGCATGCCGTCGATCCGATTCTTAGGGAATCGATCCGGATCGGATGCAAATAAGTAAGGACGCAATTATTTTTTGATTTTTATAAAGTAAACCATTAAAAATTAAGTTTTAAATCTGTGGTTGACGGTGTTGGTCTTTTTGACAATTTACTAAATCTACTATTTAAGATTAGCTTAACATTACTTATTGTGAAACTGCTTGTCGACCCCAATAAATAGAAAAAACCCATGTAAAACTTGTAAACAAGTACCTTGAATGATGACGATTGATACCGCCATGTTTAAAATGTAAACAAAGATAAGATTCGTTACAAATAAACCTAAGTAAGTACCTATTTTTCGTAAACAAACCACATTTTAATTTATACGATCCAAGCGATCCTATCTTTCAAGTTTTGTATCGATCCGGCAAAAAATCGTATGGTCTCGATCCGATCCGAAAATCGCCGGATCGTATGCCTGCCAATCCGACCTTTCAAAAGATCGGCGGGTTGATTATCTAATTAGAAACCACCAAGCGACCAGTCTCATTTGACAGATGAATGTGATACATTGCTTCTTCTTTTTGGCCTAAAAAAACATACCAAAGAAAAGTAGCAATGTTTGTCAAATGAAACCGGTCGCTAAATAGTTTCTATTTAGATAACCAGCCTGCGGATCGGCGCATCCCTACTCCTCTCTTCGTCGCACCCGTCGCATCAGTGCGTCGTTAGCAGTGGTTTCGCTACCTACCACAGAAACTACATCGTATTATTTAAAATACTACCTCAACTTTAAAGGAAATTGTATAAGTAGTTAAGTAATTACAATTAACAATTACAATTACTAATTGTAATTGTTAACTGAATTACTTTTTAATAATTTCAAGTAATTTGTAACTGAAGTCGCCAATTACAATTTGTAATTGTAATTGTTAATTAGTAGTTAATTACATTTTGCCCAACACTGCTCTCAACAGAACACGGAGCTGTGATAGGTTTTAAGTCTGATGATTAAGTGGTTTGCACACTCGAATTCGCTAGTCAAAGTAAGATCATAATTTTAAAATTGAAACCAATTAGTTTAGGTAAGTAATTAAATATTATATTATTTTGATTAGTGTGGGAAACTTATTCGTTCTATCAATCTGAATTAGTAATACTTATACGCGCTGTAATCCGTAAAAAGTCTCTA
The DNA here is from genome assembly GCA_950108535.1 of Agriphila straminella. NCBI lineage: Eukaryota > Metazoa > Arthropoda > Insecta > Lepidoptera > Crambidae > Agriphila > Agriphila straminella. Next base: position 659,170 of record OX467306.1, on the reverse strand, counting down.
ATGAATAAACGCGCGGAAGTCTATAATAATTATTACTTATTTGTATTAACTATTCGTTCTATTTAGTTTTATTATGTAAGAAGATCGTAGTTTACACTGCGAAGAGGAGGAGAGATAAGAGAAACAGGCTTTGAGATAAGGTGGTGAGGTTGGAAGGAAAAGTATGGACTAGAGGAGCGTAAGAGTGTCGAAGTGTGTATTATTCAGTTGGCTTGCTTAATCCGTAATTTCCCACAGCTTTTTGCAGGTATTCATTTGAAGCGTAGTTTACCGACCGAGCTTCCAATAAAGGTTACACGAGAGGCAGTCACAAAGCGCCTGTCATCGAATCGATAGTTTCGTCCGTTCCCGATAATTGTGCACACGCACCGATGGTCAACAATTTTCGCGTAAATCGTAAAAATGCGAACACTCATGGCATAGTGCTATTGGGGACAGTTACAGAACTCAACTTTAAATTTTTTTTTTTTTTTTATTTATTAAGAAATTACAAAGGTCTTTAAATTAAGATATAAGCTAACAATGTGACAAAAAACAATATTGTTTTGTCCGCACACTGACACTCGCCTCTTTACGCTCACCTCACATAGGTATACAATCATTTTATAAGAAAGAAAAAATAATGTAGTCAAGCAATATAACCAAGTATTACAAAAACCCACAAAATTGTGATCCTACTGCAGGCACAGTGCTGCCGAGCCACACGCGTAATATTTAAGGTCACACGGGGTGATTGTGTATGGAATGGAATAATTGTTTGGAAAGCTCAGCCCCCCTACAATGACTGTCAAAAGTAATATCGAAGCAATGTTGTAAATGAGAAGGCGCTATACGCGATAGCTCTGTCCCTTTAACAACATTACTTTGAGGTTGCTATAAGTGCTCATTGTAAGGCCCCTAAAAGCTTTGATAGCGCAGTGACTTAGCGCATTCTACCTAGGCGGCATTAGGCATCAATCGCTAGGCCATCAGAGGTTTATGATCTCGAACCTATGTGCTTCGGAAGGTACTAAAACTGATGGACCTATTCGTATAGGTTACCAAATTACAGTTAAAGTTTCGATTAAGTTGTGTTGAGTTATATTTTGAACAACATTGCGTGAACTCTTGTAGTTATTCTGCATTTACCGGTTTACTATGTCGAAACGAAAGTTCTGGACACACGAACTTATATTGCAATGGAATTCATAAATGTCAAAGGACACAATTCGTGCTTCATTTCGTCAGAAGTTCACTGAACATTTCTGAACTATCTTCTTCTTCATCGTTTCGGATTGCGGATGCGGATTTCACTTGGTCAGTCCAGCGCATCGGTGACCTGCCACGCGATCTGGTTCCCCCTACTTTGCCCTGTTCGACCAGCCGCTCTATGGAGTCGCTACCCCGCCTAGAGACATGGCCAAAGTACTGCAGTATGCGCGACTGTACTACGGCCGATAAACGCTGCGTGATGCCGAGCTCCTGCCTGCCTAGCATGACCGATTTATATCGCGTGATATAGCATTTTATCGACACTCAACTGCCAAACTCCTTTGTCTTTTTGACAGTTAAACGTGATAAAACGCTATATCACGCGATATAAATCGGGCATTCTAGGCAGGCAGCCTGCCTAGCATGACCGATTCATATCGCGTGATATAGCATTTTATCGACACTCAACTGTCAAACTCCTTTGTCTTTTTGACAGTTAAACGTGATAAAACGCTATATCACGCGATATAAATCGGTCATGCTAGGCAGGCAGGAGTATGGACACGTTGGTGCGGAATTCTGAACTATAAGAATGTGCAATTCGAATTTGTTGCTTAAAAAGTACCTCCTTTTTGTTTTTTTACAAGAAATTAAAACTTTTTCTCTGCAACAGGAATCTCTGAAGACTGGTTTACATTATCTTAGTCTTTAGTAAAGTGCTTTAGTAGCGTGCGGGTAGATTCGAATGCGAGTGCTTTAGTAGTTTTGGTGACTTTCCAGTGAGCGTTTACATGCTTCCAGTACAGTGTCATTTGACTAAAGCACTCTACTAAATACGCTACTAAAATGTTGATTTCCATGCTTCCAGTGCGAGGAAAGTGTCGCGCGGGGGGTGAGCGGGAAGCGCGGGCGCGAAGTTCTACTGGAAAGCGATGATTCCAGTTGAAAGGCTACTAGAACGTTACTCTAGCTTTAGTCATAAGACAACCGTTTACATGTTTCTATTAATGCACTCTCCTAAAGCACTCTACTAAAGACTAAGATAATGTAAACCAGTCTTTAGAGTAACCTGAATTAAATAAATTGCTTTTAGTTGAAGCAAACGTAAAACGTGGGAGAATAAACTGCGAATAAATTGCCTTTGTTACGTTCTGAAGGCGAATTAATTCTATAAACTTAGTACCTACTTATTCTTTTTAATGGCTTATTTACTGCTGAGCATTGTAGTTCCTTTCACTAAGTAATTGAGTAGACAGACATACAAACGACTGATCGTTAGTAGTATTTTATCTATCGAACTTTGTTTTACAATCAGCTCAAGAACTCAGCTTTGAAATCCACAAAAAGTGCTTGCTTCTGGCTTCTGCTAGTTGCACATCAAATCTTGTTGAACAAGGAGCAAGATAATTTTTCTCATGTTCAAAAATTAGTTGATTTGTTGACAGTTCGATAAAAATTTAACATTTTTGTACTAAGCGAAATACATTCAAACATAATATCAATAGATTATTGATTGTGGTAGCAATCAGTAAATCGAATATCGAATGTCGTCTGTCCAGAAACTAACCAAACTGTATTGAGCGAAACACTGTATTCGATACGGACTGATACCAATTATTCGTGCCTGTATTGAGTTTACACAGTTACGTTTACTATATTCAATACAGACTGTAGTAAGCAAAAGTAAGTACCTACTATAATGTTTAAATGTTTTGAAAATAATACTATTACCTCGAAAAAAAGGGGCAAACCCTAAGCCAGATTGACGTAGATTGACAAAAAACCACGCCAGATTGAAACAAAACCACGCCAGATTGCATAGATATGCCAGATTGAAACAGATCGCGAACAACGTTACACAATCAATCTCTGTCAATCTTTGTCAATCTGATTGTGTGTGTAATGCAAGTAGGTATAAATTATAGTATAGTAATATAATAGTATGCCTACAGGAATACAACACTGGATAGTAATGTTGATATTGAGATAAAATTAAATAACGGCGATTGGTTAGAAATATCTGTTCACAGCATAGAACGGTCAGCAATGAAAGTCATTTAACATTTGAGTACTTTGTCATATTAAATTCTTTGACACTTTTGTCACCTTTGTCTCATAGTTTGAAGCATTAAGTCAAAAAAGTTGCTATGACAAAGTACTAACATGTTATGAAACTTTTGTTGCTGACTGTACCTACTAGGACAATTTATTTGTTATGTACATCGTATATTGATTCCTAGTACCTACACAACGTTAGATCACTAATTATAGAGCGACAAATCTCTACAGTGCAAAAAACTTTAACATTTTTGAAGCCACAAAAGAGCTTTAAACGATTATAAAAAGGCTTGAAGTGATATTGAGGTTGGCTGTTGGCTTTTTTCTTACCACAAAATAAAATAACTTGTGGTAAGAAATAACCCTATCCTCGTCCATAAGCTCGTCTTGTCAGCACTATTACGTGTCATAAGTGATTAGGGTAAGAAAGACAAACGGCTGTAGACGTTGACGCTCATGATGGAGCGTATCCAGGTGGCTGGTACACTAACCCTATAAATATCACTGTTGCTTAAATCATGAAAGATCATGATCACAACCACAACATTAAATCCTAAATTAGTTATTAGTAGTATGCTTCCATTACATTGTTTGATCAATCAATCAAATCAATCAAAAAATTATTTATTCAGTCTAGGCTGTTACAAGCACTTGTGGATGTCAATGAAGCTACGCCATCGGTTCGCAAACCCTGAGCGGAAGACCTTGTAACGATCTTGTTTGGGATCTTCTTATCTCTAACGAGAGATTTTTTTCTAGTTGATTGGAGTCGAGTGGATTGTAACACCGGTTTAGTGTCGTCCGGTTCGATCCCGACTGGTTCAATTTTAAAAACGAACTTCATACTGTCGGTTTTAAGCTAAGCACTTCCATTGTTGTTAAAGACGATCTAATTTACATTTATGGATATCAGTGACGAATGTGTAGTGTACGAATAAACCTTTCTGGTTTGTGTTGCACTATTTAGACTAAGATAAAAATGTAAATTTGTTTATTTAAATAAAAAAAATAAAAAAAAAAAATAAAAAAATTACGGCGAGGACGTAGCTTAACCGCGGTATTTAGATTTTTGTTAAAACTGTGACTTGCAAAATAAGTGTGAAGATAACGCAACTGTTACTTGATTGATTGACATTAGATTGAAGGTGGTAATGGTACACTTTATGGCAGTGGTGTTTTTTTATGCATCACGGGATAGTGCTTGGCCTTCACCTCACCTGATGTTAAGTGACGAAAGGCTGAAGGTAGAAGCGCACTACACCCGGAATCCTCATCACTGAGGAACTGGCTATATTATTTTACCTCTAACTGCTGGAACACAATAATTTTTAAATTGTTGTTATGGCGTCAGACTTAGGTAAGATGGTGGTAGCTAGCCAGGCGGACTTGAAATAAGCCCTATCAGGGATTTTTTTTTATGTCCCCACTGCTGGGGCACAGGCCTTCCTTATTGGGTGGATAAGGATGACGGGCCATAACCCACCACGCGGGCCCAATGCGGATTGGTGGGTGTTAACGACTGCAAATGCAGCCGGGACCAACGGCTTAACGTGCCTTCCGAAGCACAGAGGAGCTCGAGATAATAAATTTTTGGTCACCCATCCCATGACCGACCCTTGCGAACGTTGCTTAACTTCCGCAATCGCTAGGCCAGGCGCTAAACCACTGCGCCACCGAGCTCCCCACTGCGCCACCGAGCTCCCAACTGCGCCACCGAGCTCCCAAATAATAATAAGCCCTACTACCAACCAAACTAAGTACCAAATTTTACCCCCCTGGGAATCGAACCCTGCGTCTAACACGGGTGGGCGAACCACTAGACCACAGAGGCAGTTAGAATTTAGAGAATAGATTGTGCCTCGTACCTGGGCTGATGTCAGGCCGTCGCGGCTCGAGACAGCGCCGGGTTATTACGTTAACGAAGACAAACTGCGGCCGCCATCACGCGAATATGAGCACAGGTTGGTTGGCCCAAGTTAGGGGCGGAAACGACATCACTCTTGAGTATGCTGTTTATAAGCTAATATGAATTACTAAAACGTTTTGCACAGTTTACTCTCAGAAGATTTCGATATTGACACTTCCGGAGGTTCCTTTGTCTGGGTACGAAATAAGATAGTTACGTCAACAAGTATGTGTGAGGTTTTTGTAAAATATTTAGACTTTACTTTTCTTATGAGAACCTACCTACTTTGAAAGAAACACTAATTTATCCGCAATTAAGCTTGGTATAATATATTTTTTAATACTATACAATATCCTAGTTAATAATAATAAGCTAGCATGGTAGTTAAAATCGAGTAATAGTCGGTACTTATATACTAACACAACTGGATGACAAAGGCGTAAAACCCCAGTGAATATGGGAGAGGCCTATGACAGAAACAACCTCAGAGTGGCTTATAATGATGATGATGGTATACTTCAATGCTTACTTTATAATTTTGTACCACGCCTGTGGTCAATCATTGGCCAAGACGACTAGAAAACAAATGAGGCTCATACATCTTTCGAAATCACGCGGAGAATGAGGTGGTAAATAGTGATAAACGCGTTATTTATCGGCGTCGATGAGGGTCGCGATCGCGCGGCGTCTCGCTGGCTCCCTCGCTAACGAAGACGAACTGCGGTTGCCGCGAGAATATGAACTGCGTGGTGTTCCACAATTTATAGGAGGCAGCGGGTTAGGTACTCAATTGGCCATGCTAACTTTTTGAACAAGGACGGAAATCTGAAAACCATTTCGAGATTATGTTTTATTATCGAAAATAATGAAATTAGTTTCTTAAAATGGTTTATATTATTATTTTCAAAATAATTTGTAAAAAAATACATAAAAAATAAAAAGCATGGCCAATTGACTTAATTATTTTCCAGTATCTTTAAAAAGTACAGTATAACAAAAATTTAAGGTTTCTTCTTTCACAGTTCTATATATATTATTTTTTTGGTAAACTTGATAAAAATTTTGAGCCATTTATTAGATAATTAAGAGGGTATAATTTGATACAATTTACCACAGTAAAATATTTAAGAGATAGTCAAGATTGAGAAAGAATTAATATCAGCAGGTGAGTGCTAAAATATAAAACATCCATAGTTAGAAAAATGTGAACAATCTCATCAAGCCGGGCGAGCTTTCAACAAATTCACTGTATTAACAATATTAGGAAGCGGCAAGAGGTTGCAAAGTTATTAACATAACTAAGACAAACGCGTCACACGAGGTAAAGATAAAGACTGTGGTCTAATTCATGAGCGATGGCGTTCTATAACTGGTACATTTTGTTAAGCTCGTAATTGAACGTGATCTATTTGCAATTTGACAAAATATTATATTTCGTAGGAACGCAATTAAATAAACAAAACAGTTGACTTTAATCAAATCCACCTTAATAATTCTGGGGTCTTATTAAAACTGAAGACGATTATATTATATTTTTGGCAATGTTATTACAGAATAAAGAACAACAAGCAAAAAATATAATGTTTTTTATTATTTCAGGGTTATGTTACTACACAAACATTATATCGCTATTTGCTTGTCCCTTCGTCGGCTCTCCAGAATTCATATACATAATTTATCAATCATTTATTTTTATCGCCCAGAAACGCTGCGTGGCATCGTTAGTTGTGGCTCCTGATTCTTGCTAAATGATATATTCGTTCATAAAGAGCTTATTTGGCAACATTTCTATACGAGTAGTCGATATCACATAAAGACTTGATTATTACCAATCTTACTCGGTTTTTTTGTTAAGACAATTGTTTTGTAAATAATACTTTAGGTAGTTTGATTACTTTAGGTAATTTGGTTCGTGATTAAAAAAGACTAGATTGTGGATCTCTCTTTATTTAGCTCTTTATTTATTTATTTTATAAAATACAGACTAGGAAATCCTGTTGGGGTTTACATTCGATTCCTATAGTCCACGGATACATGGGTAGGAAAGTGAATTTACAAAACTCAATGAAACATTTACAAGAAAAAGTAAAGTATGTTCCCTTTGAGGGCATGCTCTCATCAATATTAAAGTGGCTTTACCTTCAGAGATCGCTTTGTCTCTCTCATGTATAAAAGTAATATAAAATGTATGTGCTACTCTAGATTATTAAAATGTCTCACAAGTTTCTCCACTTGACGTGACGTGATTCTCTTTTTAAGCAAGTTAATTTACATCACTAGTATAAATTATTATTTTGAATTCCTAATTACGTTTCCTACAATTCAAGCGGTCGCTTTGACTTCTAAAATGTACAAAGAAAACTCTGAGCAACTTCGGAAACTATTTGAATACAAACTTCTTGTTCCACACGTGAGCCGGCTACATATTCATACCCGGGCGAACTAACATAATACCCGGGTGGAATTTCAACCCGGATCTCACAGGTCGTTAATCCCGCTGACCCTTCCACATCATCGCTCTTGGTGAATTACCGCACGATTATTATTTAAAACGGCGACAATGGAAATGGGAATAAAATTGGAAGTACGTATGAAAGATGTCAATGAACTGAATAAAATAAGAATTACCCTAAAGAAAAATATATCAAAGCAATTGATCTTGCGGTAAGCGCCCCACAACCTCACAGTCAAAAATGTTTGTTACCCTTCTGCAACCAATATAGAGCAACCTCTTTACCACTAAACTCTGTTCAGTAAGACGTGTTTTACTTAGACACTGTTTAAATGTTATGCTGTCACTTTTTTAACAAAATTATTTGAAACAGACAGCATTACAATTTAAGCAGTGTCTAAATTAAACAGTGATTTAACATATATTGTGGTAACGTGGCTTTTATATATTTCTAATATACGTAGGTAGGTTCTTTTTTTGTAAAATAATTTCACCGCCAGCATCATTATTAATTTTTATGTTTGTCAGTTGTCACTTTTCTTCTTTTTTTTTCAGTCAATCATAGACTAGACTAAAATATATGTTTATTTTTAAGACAACCTTCCTTTACTATGGAAGCAAGGGAATTGAAGGCTGTACAGCCAACCCAATGTTTCGCTGTTATGTATGTGTAGATATTAATTTGTGTTTTTTGTAATTATTTAAATATTTTGTACGTCCAATGTCGCCACTGATTAGGCCCCACCAGGATACCAGCGCTGCGACGGCCTTGTGTCGTAGTAGCATTAGCTGAGGCTGGGGCCTAGTTGGCCGCACACTTTGTTTTCGTTCTTCTGTTTTGTTTCCTACTTTGTGGCCAATAAACGATTTACTTACTTACTTACTTACTAAAGGCCGTTAGAATTCAAATTATCAAATAAACACAAAAATGTGAATAATTTTTACCGTTTTTTGTTTTAGTTACAGTTTACAAGTGTAAATACTAGTAAAATTAAAACTTATGATGTTAAATTAACACAAAGTCTATTACGACCTTTACAAGCTACTTGCATATTCATGGCCGGTTGCACTGGCAGCACTCAGGTTTAGGCCGAGAGTTTACGGGGCGTTAATCTGGCTGACCCCGCGTCACCGCGGTGAGTAACGCCCGGCTCCCAACGACGGTAAGCTTTGCTGGATGCCTGATTGATGATTTTCCAACCAACTGCCAGTGAAAAAGATAAGTCACTGGCAAAAGGATTTTATTAATCGCTGCTGTTTGGAAAGAAAGGCAAGATTTTTTATTAAATTGTAACAACTACCATCTTGCATGCAGCAGTAATAGTAGAATTTGCTCAGAATACATTCTGTGTAATAGAAATCAGAAAAATGTTATGGTGATATTTTTGACAGTCCAGCGGTCATCCAGCTTGCAATGGAGAGAGCCATACTCGACGTTTCCCTACGTAATAGAATCAAAAATTAGGACATCCGTAGGAGAGTTTTCAGTTTCAGGATTTCCATACTTTTTAATGCTAATTTCGCGGTTTTTTTAAACATGTATCCTTACATCTCTTAAAATGCTGATCAGGTTAGTTGGGTGTGTATAGTGATCTGAATTTTCTCCATTCATTCCCTGGATGGCCATCATCAGATCACAGCTAGGATAATCCTTGTCAGAGAGCCAATCCTTCAAAGTTATCTCGTTTGTATGAAAATCTACCGGTGTCTTTAGTTATGTGACCGCCACTGTACAAATCATTGCAGAGATGCTCATATTTTTTATCAATAAGACTGTGAGTGAAGTGAGCAATGTTTCTTGATATTTTTATGAAAATAATGTGGTGACCGGGTTTTCTTTGTCCTCGAATTTACATTTAAATTTTCTAATTTCCAATATCTAAGGCGCCCATTACATGCTCATGCAAGCGTCAGTCAATTCCATCAGTCATGAATTACGTTTACTGTGACTGACAAATAACCTACCGTGTAATGTAGTGACGATGTTTGCATGAAGTTGATTTCTTCACCAACAGTCAAACGTAATTCATGACTGATGGAATTGCATGAGCGTGTAATGGATGCCTATGTAAGATTTTGAAGTAAATCAATCAATCAATGACCAACCCTTTCACTAGTTCTAATTAAACAAGTCCACCACCGCCCTTCACACATCCGATTCCAAAGTTTTCGGATAACATCGAAATGTAACTATACTCGTGAACTCGCCGGACACTCGCCGCAGCCTCGTCCGAGATTACCAGCCAACATTGTTTACTCGCAAATACCCCAAAGTTCGCGATCAGGATTGCGAACGATATTTGTTCAACAAAGCGAAGGATTTGATCCCTCGAGTGTTTGAGTTTTGATTTATTTAATGAGGTCCCATGTGAAGAGGCTAAGCATTAGTATGTTTACGTTTTTCGTAATGATGAGAAAACTGTATGTGGTTGTTGTTTGGTATGGGATAGGTTGAAAAAAACGCTCCTGCTAATAAAATAAACTTATATTTCTACAATGTTAATATTTTTTTCCAACCGGTAGATTAGCCAGTGATTATTTTAATCGTTTCCGTAAAATTACTTACAATGGGATTTTTTTAACCAACTTCCAAAAAAGGAGGAGGTTCTATGTTCGTCTGTATATTTGTTTTTTTTTGTGTATGTCCACCGATTACTCGAAGACGGCTAAACCGATTGAAATGATACATTAGGTAAACTCCCAAGTTGGTCCCATTTTTTAAAATTTGGAAATCGGTTCAGTACTTTTCAAGTAATCTTGAAAAAAGCACGAAAATAGTATGATTTGTGTGAATTACATCGATGATAATGGTCGTATTACTTCTTTGTTTATGAACTGAATAAGATAATTATTGTTTTGTTGGAAGAGGGATATCTTAAGTGTAGTTCTTTAACCGACTTAAAAAAGGAGGTTCTCAGTTTGACCCGTATTTAAGTATGTTTCTCCGCGATTATCTTACGTTTGGCTGAGCCGATTTTTCTACATATATAATATACCTTACCTACAAGGTAAGAATAAAAAAAAAGGAATTTGTACTCCAGCCCCACGACTTCAATAGACGTATTTTTATTATTACGAATATTATTTCTTGCTTTTAGAGGTAGGTTTTTTGAAGTCGGTTTTTTGTTTTTTTTTTAATAAATCACTACCATCCTTTGATTCACTTTACAATCCTATATCTTGTCCTGAACAAAGTACAGCATTATTTAAAAGCAGAACATCCAACAATACTTCAACGTTAGCACCTTTTTACAACAAAACGCGAGAGCAAAAACGGTGCGCTTTCTTCGCTCCTTTTATCAGGACAAAAAAGAAGAGACAAAAATTAATTGGCCTCCACGGCGATAAAGGATACCATTCATTCATTCAACGACCGAATGAAACAAAACTTGTTTAAGCGTGAGGGGAATTAATCTTGGAGGGGATTAGACGGATGGCGGTGAAAGAGAATGTGCCAGACCGGTACAGGGATGGGATTCAAAACTTAATTCTACAATGAATGAAACAGTGCCATTTTAGGACGCGATTATTTATGGGTTAAGTTTTAGCAGCTGAACTGATATTCGTAGTATTTTTGTTATTATTTTTTCAGTTAATAGCGGTGCTGTAATGGATTATTCAGAAATAATGAACATAAAGTAGTAATAGTAGATTGTACAACAAGTGCATAAAATGGGTTTTATGTACGAGTTATACACTCTGCTTTTCACTTCGATTGTGAGGAAATTAAACAAATAATGAAAAAAAAAAAAAACTTTTTTAAAATTTTTGTGACAAATTATATAATTTTGGAATGTGCTCACCAAAGCCTTTCATTTGATACCCATATTCAAAAATTTCAAAAAAAAAATGTTTTTCTTAAATTTTAGTGACAAATCATATAATTTTGGAATGTGCTCATCAAGGCCTTTCATTTGATACCCATATTCAAAAATTTCAAAAAAAAAAAAATTTTCTTAAATTTTAGTGACAAATTATATAATTTTGGAATGTGCTCACCAAGGCCTTTCATTTGATACCCATATTCAAAAATTTCAAAAAAAATTTTTTTTCTTAAATTTTAGTGACAAATTATATAATTTTGGAATGTGCTCATCAAGGCCTTTCATTTGATACCCATATTCAAAAATTGACAAAAAAAAAATGTTTTTTAAATTTTAGTGACAAATTATATAATTTTGGAATGTGCTCACCAAGTCCTTTCATTTGATACCCATATTCAAAAATGGATTTTTTTAATTAAGGCTTTTCAATTGATACCATTTTCAAAAAATTGAAAAAAAAATGTAGGTAGTTATTATAATATGGATTATGATTAAAAATGAGGAAAATAACAAGTTTATTTAACGAAGTTTAATTGCATGTGTGGCTGTTTACCTGACAACCTTTGTCTTAGAGCCGAACTTAGACGAAGATTTTACTTTATGCTCTAGAGCATGAAAAGCGATTTTATGCAGCCTATACCCAACATAACGACGAACTTTACGAGCATGAGAAGTGAAAAATATTATAAGTTAGTTGATGCAAATTTTCTGTGAAAATTTAGGACTCAAAAACTACACCTTTTTTAGGTTTATGTTGTATTATCATTTAACGATACCTTACAATGAACAAAAATAATAAATGCTAAGTAAGGAAGGTAGTTAATTTTTTATTTTTTTTTTCTCTATGGGACCCTTAAACAGATTTGACAAAGAGTTCCAAATTAAATCCAATGTTATTAGGCCCATGCTGGCGCGGCTTTCCTTCCAGGGGTTAATTTATGAGGATCATGTGCGCTCAACTAATTTACCAGCTGAAGGTTGGAAAAAAGGGCTCTAAAATTATGGACAAAGGAGTTAGAAAGGATATATTACAACAGAGTAAATGTATAACCTGACAATAGTAACTCACTAACACCGCAAACACCTCCGAAACCATTTACAAAAGATGTTGTTGTGGCAAATGGTTTGGGCTAACAGAGAAACACATTAATAGTATTAATCAGTCATGAATACCAAATTCAAAACATCCCTCATATGAAAATTGTACCAAAAATGTTTGCAGTTTTTTTTAAAATCAGCCTGTCGATTCTGTAACAAACTCGCATCTCACTTCGAACCTCACTTCACTTCACGGAAATTTTAAATCATAAACGAGATAATGATAGGCAATTTTTTAATCACAATAGATTTAAGATAGCTACGGTAGCTATAAAAATGCAATCGGTAAAATAGCTTATATTCAGCTAATATCTAATAACAAATTCACGCGAAGTGAAGTGAGGTTCGAAGTGAGATGCAAGTTTGGTTACAGAATCGACGGGCAGCGCTCACAAATTAAACAAATTGCATAACAATAACTGATTACATGGAAGAGAAAGTCCTTTTCTTGAAATTTCTGTTCATTTAATTTGCCAGTAGGTATCAACCTGGCAGCAAACGTGGCAGATCCCGCGCAGTAGCCTGGCTTACGTCCCCGACTACAGATAGAGCCCGCCCGAGCACTTTTATTTCGCCGATGCCGATAGTGTTAGTTCAAACACGAGTGTTACGAGAGATAATGCTTCTCTAACAATGTTTTACACAGTTCTCGGTAATAAAAGAAACACGAGTTGAATTTATTTAACGATTTAGTTAGATTTGTTCTAATGGATTTCGAAACCGTAATTGATTGGTAAACGAAAATTCATTGTATTTACGATACTTTCAGTGTGTATATTTCATTTTTTATATATCACTTATCCTTATCACTTATCCTGCTTAAAATTTTAAATCAATTAATGAGCACTGTTGTATGATAGGCTAGATTCTTCGCTCGTTTATCCCTACAATTTCGAATTGAAAACATTTTCAATAAAATAATTCAAAGATGACGTATCTTAAGCAGGGACCGGAACCCTTTCGATTTTAATCTACGATATCTCGTATTCTCATGATGCTATGATTATTATGTTTGCATATATCGAATAGGGTTTCCCTATCAAAGAATCTATTATTTTTATTTTTATTTTCGTTCTGTAAATACTCAAAACCCAGCACGAAGGGGTTTTTAAGCGCTTAATCCGGTCCCTGATCTTAAGATCAATATTTTTTCTTAATATCTGTGAGTAGGTATACAGATTATGGTCGCTATTATGCAACCGGTTCAGTCACTTATGCTGCATAACGCATAACTAAATGACAGCATTTTTTAGCCCCGCCAACTTGGTTGTCATTTTGCGAAATGCTATTTTTTGAGCAAAATATTTGTTCCATAGATAGATTTTAATTCCCTGACTGCAAAGTTTTCTCGACTAACCTTAGTCCCGGTACATCGGTGACCGGCGCGCCATCCTCCGTCATCCAGGATATGGTAGGAGACGGGGTCCCGTGCGCCGCGCACGACACCCTCGCGCCCGTGCTGTTGGAGAAGGCCAGCCGCGGGGGTGGCTCCATTAGGAACAGCAGCTGGGCCCAGGATCCGGACACTGGAAGAAAGAGAGAAGTGAGGAAACTTGGCTAAAGAACAACAAAAAGAAGAATAAGAAGTGGTTTTTTTTAATGAGATGTTAACCGTCTCTGTGGTCTACTGGTTCGCCTACCCATTTAAGACGCAGGGGTCCCGGGTTCGATTCCCAGGGGGGTTACGATTTGGATTCAGTTTGGTTGGAGGTAGGACTTATTTCAAGTCCACCTGGCTTGCTACCACCATCTTACCTAAGTCTGACGCCATAACAACAAATTTAAAAATTGTTGTGTTCCGGCAGTTAGACGTAAGGAAGCCAGTTCCTCAGTGATGAGGATTCCGGGTAAATTCGTCATCACCTTCGGCCTTATCGTCACTTAACATCAGGTGAGGTGAAGGCCAAGCACTATCCCGTTGTGCATAAAAAAGTAGAGAATACTAGGTAAGTAATAATTATAATGTTATCTAAGGATGGTAAAAACGTAAAAATCGTCTCTTATAAACCGACATATTGACTTATTGGACCTTGCGATGCTACCAGGGATATCGTATCACTCACGCGCTGCTAACTATTACTTTATTTATGGTAGATTTCTGAAGTTGCGATCGAAAACATTCTAATTTTGTTCCTTCGGAGCCCAAATACTAGCGACAGTAACAAATAACAGGTGAACATTCATTAGCGGATTTCCATAAGGCTGATGAAAATGAATATTCAAGTTGCCATTTTTGGGTGCGCTTAAACTGCTTAAGTAATAAGGATTTTCTCAACGCACATTTTTTTGTATACCTAACCGATAGGCTTGTTAGTACTGCCACGTAGGTACTGCTATGAAATTTTGTCTTTCAGACTTTATAGGTAACAAGATTACAGGACATATCTGATCTAATTTGACACTAACACACAGGAAAGTAATTGGGTGTCTTCTCAGAATTCTTTTGAAGTAGTAACAATGAAATATTCTATTTCTTTTTCTCGTTATTTATTGTTAAACTTGATAGCCTAATCTACCCAGAAAATACGCCGTAATTTGAAGAAATAAGAAAATTATTATAAGTCAAACCTACTGATCTACAAAGCTTGTTTGGATGACGCCGACGATCTACCTATCAAATAATGGATGTATCAATCAGTAGAGGGCATTTTTTTATAACTCACGCTAAATACACATGAACATTATTTTATTTTTATTTTTTTTTATTTTTCTTTGGCACAGTTACAAGATACAAACCAAGCAGTACAAATAAAAATAATTCAAAAACAAAACAAAAGTGTAAATTTTTACCTCAATTACAACCATGCACAACATGCAAATATAGTTTTCATAAAAAGTGCGGCTAACTAGGTAGTTCTAATTAATTATAATACAAAAACGAAATAAAATTTTCACAAAATTTTGTAACGTAATTTACTAAATCACACCTGTGCGTTTGACACAAAAGTAGGTACCGAACAATAGTATTCAAAATTTTCAAACACGAAACATGTACGGTACGTATCAAAAGGCGATGAAGCAAAACAGATAATGCTTCTTATCATCAGGTGGTTTGAACACGGTTTCCGTTGTATCGGTTCAGCAATGCTTGCTTTATTAAAATTCCAGGAGGTCGCCGCTTTGTCAACTCCCGCATTAATTGTCGGCAGCAGTTGCTCAACAGTTCTGGAATCCGCTCTGAAATTTCGCTTTGAAGACAGTGTCTGGGGTGACGTCTCGTCGAATATTGAATATCCTTTATTAGTACTAAATATCATACGGTAATGTCTCGTGAGAACTTGAGTCTGATATTTAAATGATTACCTACTTAATGCTTCTTGTCACTTCAGATTTGTACTTAAAAGATTATTTTACGTAATTTAGGACATTCTTTCAGGTTCCATATAACATAAAAATTCTGTGAATAAAATTTTCTGTAACTTTAATTTATCAGAATCTTATCTAGAACCTCGTCTGACTCTGCCAGCCTGTAGGCTGGAAAAAAACGGTAGTAGGAGGGAAAGTACCCTTAATATTGATGATAGCAAAAATTCAACATTCTTTTATTTTAAAAAATAAGAAAAACTGCAGTCAAATAGTTTTGATAAATTGCTGAGACAAGCGATTTAATAAAAATCTTTGAACGTAGTTTCACTTACTTTTTAAAATATAGAAATGTTTACTTTCAGTAAGATGTTACCGTCAATTACTCCAACTAGGTACTTACCGTCTTTTTTTCCACCTTGTATAACCTGAGTAGGTACTACTCAGGTATACTGAAAGATTTAACAGAGACAATACTATTTCTAACCATTGTATATTTCTTCTTGTTTCTCAGTCGTATAATTCTTATCTTATCTTACAGAATATAATTTCAATAGAGAACTGAAAATGTATTATGTGGAAAGTTGAAAGCAAACATAATCGAAAATGTGTAAACGAGTACAAATAAATACCACGTGTGTCATTCCCAGGGATTAGTAAATATTTGTGTCGAAATAGCCTGTGTGGAACCGAGCTGTAAGTATAAAAGATACAATAATTGAAAAGAAGATGTAAAACTCAGAAACGGTTGCTAGGATTTAGAGATTTGAGGCCGACCGACGGCGTTTATAGTCCTATAAAGACCTCATTTGGCAGAAGTCTCTAACCAAAACATATAAAATATTGCGGATTTTCGCACAGTCACACATAGTCATTCATTACGTACAAACACGTACAGACAATCTCTCAAATGGTTCTAGCGCATCAAAATAAGTGAAAACCGTTGATTTCAGTCTGTCTACGACAAATTGGCTTCATATTTTGTGGCGGTAATCACACTGCACCCGCGTTTCTAGTTGAAAACTTTCATATTATAGCATAATATGTCGTTATTGGCGCCAATGTGAACTCAGTGTAGAAAAGGTAACGTTTCACTATCCGAGCGGAAAAACCGTTGTACCGCTGTAAAATAAGGGTGCTGTGGTTTTCCGCTTGAAGTACGACCGCCCAACTATCACAAAACCAACACTTCCGCTGTGTTGGTCTAAAGGCACACGCTGGTATGACGTTTCGTTTTAAATATTTTTAAGGTTACTGTACCGTTCGAAATTCCAGAAACTAGATTAATTAAAACAACCTATGACGGACACTCAACATTTTAGTTCTACGTAAGTTAAACAGGATCACAAGAGAAGCTTAGCACAGCTCAGAGCAGCCTTTATGAGCCTGCGAGCGATAAAAAGAGCATTTCGTCGTATTAGAGGAGGGTAAAATATACGTTACGTCAGGTGCCTGCTTTATAGGTTATTCGGAGAAAATTACGCTGCCGATACACTACGGGGGCTTATACACGTTTATGCTGAGTTCGTGACTTTGCATGGAGATAATGTTCTGTTAAAACCATTAGCAAAGATTACTTTTTTATGTATGAAAATCATAAAAAGACAAAAAGAAAATTTCATTTCAAGACATTTTCAATAATACTTTTCTCATAATTACAAGATTGCAAGGCAAGTTTACTGATTGAAAGTTTCCAACTTAGTTTCTTGGCACCCCTGGATTATGAAACATTTCTACTTACGCTACATTTCTATGAACTGTTGAATAAAAAATGTTGAATAAAATGAGCCTAAACGTGGACAAGTGTTGTGTTGTGTCCTTCACCAGAAAAAAAAAGAACAAAATACTTCACACCTACTTTATACAGAACCATAGTTTGTGTTGGAAAACACTTGTGAAGGATTTAGGAGTGCTGTTCGATGAGGAATTAAATTTTCGTTCTCACTACGACCACATCGTTAAGAGGAGCAGCAAAATGGTAGGATTCATTATACGATCTACTAAAGATTTTAAAAAACCGCAAAGCATGCTATGTCTCTTCTTTAGTCTTGTAAGAAGTATCCTCGAGTATTGTTGTCCTATATGGTCGCCTTTTTATGCGGTGCACGTCGATAGAATCGAAAGCGTTCAAAAAAGATGTTTGAGATTTCTCTGTTATAAGTTTAAATATGGTCGCTCCCTCGACACTTATAGTAAGAAATTATCTGAATTTGGCGTTGTCTCCTTACAAGCCCGACGCAGAAGATATGATTTACTATGCCTTCACAAGATTTTGCACTCGTACATGGATGCACCGGCTTTGCTTTCACTGTTTTCCATCAACACATTGTATAGATCTCGTCGTCCGAATACATTCTCTATACAAGTTTATATAAATAATACCTCTTATTATAATCCAGTAGTCAGAATGTCTAGAACCTACAATGAGCTGGCAAAAAACAATACAAATGTTGATGTGTTCGACTCCAACTTTTCTTCGTTCAAAAAGAGCATTTCAGATCTGTTCGGGCCCGGTTCCCAAAATCCATGATTATGTATTTACTTTTTTGTGTGTAGATAAATACTTGTATTATTGTTTAATTCATTTTTTTAATTTTACATTTTTTAGAATAATTTATGTTTTTAAGGATTTTTTTATTTAATTTGTACATTTTTTTTTTACAATAATTTATGATTTTTAAGGATTTTTTATTATTTATTGTAATGAATTCGAAAATTAACTTTTACTCTTATCAATATATATTTTATAACTTTATAATTTAAATTCAATTGTTAACTTGTCAATATTAATTCATTCAATCTGTTTAATTTTTATTTTTAATTTTAATGAACTTTGCATGTTTGTTTGTTATTGTTAACTATTTTAAATTCTATTAATATCCATGCTGTGCATACTTTTTATTGGATAATAGTTTAGATCTTTTTATTTTAGCATGTACTCAATGATGTTATGACTGTTATCTGTCTGTGTGCCTAATTATAAAATAATAAAATAACTAAAATAAAGTAGGTACATATTCATATTTTATGGCTGTGTGTCTCGGCTAAGAATAAAATATACAGGGTTATTTGTAAATCACCAACAATCTCGCAGGAGTAGATAACTATCATCATAAACAACAATATTTTGTTCTAGAACTTTTCAATAAACAGACAAAAAAAATCAGACTTTTCGTACAAAACTCGATCAGCTGTTCGGACATTTGTATGGAAAGTCGTATTTTGTCTGTTTTCGGAAAAGTCGTAGAACAAACGTTGTTGTTTATGATGTTAGTAATCTACTCCTACGAGGTAGTCAGAGCGTGGGCGAGCCGGAGGATCTTTTAAAAAATACAATTTTTATATTTAGGACGTTTATTCGTCGCAAGAGACAGCTAAAGACTACTTCTTATTCTAATACAATTTCATTTCATGCACCCAACTACCTGGGCTTATCGGTTCCGGCCGCTGACTCAGCGTCTGGATTCTAGAAGATG
This sequence comes from Agriphila straminella, assembly GCA_950108535.1. Classification (NCBI taxonomy): domain Eukaryota; kingdom Metazoa; phylum Arthropoda; class Insecta; order Lepidoptera; family Crambidae; genus Agriphila; species Agriphila straminella. Next base: position 639,862 of record OX467306.1, on the reverse strand, counting down.
TTTTGCCGACTCGGGGCGATAGTAGAGTCAGCGGACGTAACTCTTCCCTCCTTAAGTTCGAAGTTATCTTCCTTAAGAGAACTTCGAAGACACGATTTAAACAATTTCAAACGATACTTATGAACTAGGAAACAGAGCAGTACAAAAATTAGAATATAAACTATCAGAGTCCAAACGCTCACAGACTTCACTTCAATGACCATCTTTTCACATTCACTTCTTTCACTGATCTTCTTCTTAATGGCAAATGATAGGAGCTTCAGGTCTTCCAGATCAACACCTTCCAGGTCCAGAGGCTGCGAAGATGCTGCTTCATCAGGTAAGTATACTGTAGGTAAGTTCATTATTGGCAGTTTTGTATATGTAATATTTTCTGTATTGATCTGATGCATTTTCAGGACTATGTCTGAGATCTTCACTTCACAGGCCGGGTCATCCAGGGTAAGTATAAAGGTTCCTTGAATCTTTTGACGAGATACTTCTTCGTTACAGTTGCTGATAAGTAATTCTTCATCTCTACTGTAGAGTATCCATCTGTTGGTTTGTAATGGCTGAACTTTGACTTTCTCTATAGCTACTGGAATCTGTGTGCATGACGTCACGTTTTCAACGTACGTAATCAGGTCGTTAATGCAGGGGTCCTGGACGAACTGGTGCGTTACATCGTTGGGGCAGAGGAAGTTGAGCTCGTCGATCTCCTGGCAGGGCTGATAGAGCAGTCTGATCTTCGACCCTTTCACTAATAGGTAAGGATTTTTAGGTATAATGACGACGGTGGATTTACGGGATAACACAGGTAAGGGGATCAGTTTATAATAGATATAAGTATCTTTCTCAATTAAAGGTATTTCCAACAGGTAGGTGATTTGACTTTCCATAAAATAAGCTTTTATCGTAATGCTCTGCTCTATCTTAACTAAATTTCCTAAACTAGGTGTATATACTAACTTTTCTATCTTACTAATATCTTTTAAAACACTTAAAAGCTTGTTTGACTCTATTATAGATTGATGTAAAATACCTAATCTACTTAACGCAAAACTAGTCTCAATTTCGTTCAATTTAGTATGAATTACTTGAAAATTGTGAAAAAGTAAATTATATGTATTTAAAATCTGAATTTCAAAATGTTCTCTTTTCAAACCTATACTTATATTCTTGACAACTTTAAAAATTTCCTTATTTAGTTTATTTAAGTTGTTATTTAATTTTATTGTAGAGTTAGTTAGAACTTGTACGGTTTCAGTGATCAACGTCAATTTTTCGTTACTTGAACTCTGTTTATCTTTTACTTCTTTTATTAATTTATTATATTTTATGGCATCATTATGGTCAAGATTTCCGGTAATGAATTTAATAAGTGATCCAAGTGGATCTACTAAACCACGTCTGACTCTAATAGATGGCGCAATCTGTTCTAACTTGTTGACTGTTGCTAATCTTATATAATCTACTTGTTTTCTTATATCTACAAAATTATACGTAAAATTTGTTTCAAACTTATCTCTAATTAACTTATCTAATTCGGAGAGCCGATTGATGTTGAATTTCAGGTCTTCTCTAATAGGCGTGAAGTCCAACACCTTTGCGATTATCCATTTGTCTTTACTAAGTACAGCAACGCCATTTCTTAGTAGCAGGATTCCAGGGTTTCTATTCAACTCCTGCAGTTGAAGTGCCTGGAGTTGGATCGTCATAGACGTCACCAGGAGGACGCGGACGTACCTGTGGAGGTCGTTTTACATTCTTTATTGGTACTTTTGTATCGCGATTTCTAATTTGTATGGGTACTATGTTTCTAGTTGTTTCATTTGTAACCTTAGCTTTATGATAGCGGGCTTTATCTTTACTGCTTCTTCTATTAGTGTCTTTAGCAAAAATAGTATCACCGGGGTTTATATCAAATTCTGTTTCGCCACCTCTTTTCTCTATTATATTCTGTTTTCTTTTAATTGTCTCATTTGTTATGTGTTTAATACAAAAATTTTGTTCTTTTCATATGTTCTCTAACCAATTGTTGCATGTATTCTTTTTCAAAGTCCATATCGAATGCATGTCTGGAGTCGGTATGTCCTAACAATACTTCGAATGGGGTTAAGTTAGTGGTAGAATGGATGGAATGGTTGTATGCCATAACGGCGTAAGTCATTATGGAAGCAGCGTCGGTGTATTTTTGTTCGTACTTCGCAAGCCGGTAAATTTCTATTATTGTAGAATGAAATCTTTCGATGAGTCCCATGGAATTGGGGTTATTGGGTGTGCCAATATGAAGGTCTACTTTATATAGGCTAAGAAGTTCTTTTAAGAGGGCATTGTTGAACTCTGAGCCTGGGTCTGAACTAATCTTGAGAGGAACACCATAGAAAGAGAAATACTTGATAAGGGCTCTAGCTACTTCCGGGGTTGATCGGTTAGGAAGTTCAAATGCTTGTCCTAACTTGCTAAATGCGTCAATTATTGTCAAATAATAGCGTCCCTCTATTGAGAATATGTCTATAAAGATTTCTTGTAGTGGTTTAGTCTGCGTTTGCGTCAGTTGAAGTTTGGGCTTTAGTGGTTTTCTGTCATACTTCATCCTTCTACAGGCTTCACAAGAATTTATGAAACTGGATATGGTTTGTTCCATATTATGCCAAAAGTAAGTACGTCTAATGTGAGTCAGGGTTTCTTTTATGCCACGGTGGCAGGTTTTGCCAAGGTGATATTTTTCTACTATATTTCTCTGGTCTGATTCGTCATCTACAAATACTACTCTTTTAGTGCATTCAAAAAATTTGACTTGTTCCTTTTTAAATAAGAATATTACCATTTCAGTAAATTGTCGTCTGTGTCTGTCATCCTCAAAGTAGATAAAATATTTAGTGTTATTTCGAATGTATTCTTTAAGAAACTGTTTTACAAGATCTGGTCTATTTACAGGCAAATGTACTTCTAACACCTTTTGTCTTTCTCTGGGTAAGTATTTTACTGCTAATTTATCAATAAGCCAAGTATATACTAAAATCTGGTTGGGCTTGGTGTCTATAGCCTCATTAAGAATAGGTATACCTTGAGACTCAGTATCCTTCCCTGAATGGACTGTATTACTATTTGATTTACTTGAAGCTGTCAAGGTTGAACTTGAAGGACACGGAATGGAGTAAGGAGATTTAACATTACCTGACAATGTTCTTTCTGAATCTGAATCTGAAATTACTACTGCTTTTTCCGAATCGGAATCCGAAATGGACATAGTTTCATTTTGTTGATTTTGTTCTTTACCTAAATTCATAATTTCTTTAGTAAGCTCTTTTATATATTTATTTCTGTCTTCATCTTTATCGACGTTAACTTTTGTAGATATATTATCTTCATTACCTAAAGCATTAGTTTTTATACGTGAAAGAGCATCGGCGTTACTATTTTGTTTACCACTTTTGTGAACAATGTCGAAATTATATTCAGATAGTCGTAAACGCCAACGGGTGAGTCTACTATTTGTTTCTTTCAGAGTATTCAGCCAAGCGAGGGGTTTGTGATCGGTAACTATTGTAAATTTGTTACCGTAGAGGTATGGGCGGAAGTGTTTTACCGCCCAAACTATGGCAAGTAATTCCTTCTCAGTGACACTGTAACGCGTTTCGGCATCGTTTAGCGTACGACTCGCATACGCAACTGGTTTGTCGCTACCAATCGTGCCTTGGGACAGGACTGCACCAAGAGCAAACTCGGAAGCATCTGTAGTCAGTATATACGGTCTGTTAGGGTCAGGGTATTGAAGTAAGGGTGAGTTCACAAGTAATTCCTTGCATTTCTGAAATGCAGCTATGTATTTTTCATCATTAATGGGTTTTACACCCTTTTTCTTTAGTCGTGCTGTCATTGGTTGGGTAATTTTTGCAAAATCTTTTATGAAACGGCGGTAATAGCCAATGAGTCCTAAGAAGCTTTTTATTTCTGTAGTTGTACGAGGCAAAGGGTAGTCTAAAACAGCTTTGATCTTATCGTTGTTGGGTTTCAAACCGTCATTAGTAATCGTATGTCCGAGGTATAAGACCTCTTTCCTAAGAAACTCTGACTTGTCTAGTTGGATTTTTAGATTGGTTTGTCTCAATCGGTCAAATACGGTTCTTAATTTTGTCACATGCTCTTGTAAACTAGAAGAATATACAATTATGTCGTCCAGATACACAAGACAATGGATTCCTTGTAAGCCACGTAAAACATTATCTATCGTTCTTTGAAATGTCGCCGGCGCTGTTTTCAGCCCAAACGGCATACGGGTGAATTCGTAATGTCCTGAGTTTGTGGTGAATGCTGTCTTTTGTCTGTCTTCTTCTGCTACCTCTATTTGGTGGTAACCGCTAGCCAAATCGAGAGTAGAGAAGTAGCAACTGCGTCCTAGTTTGTCAAATAAGTCTGTTATATTTGGGAGAGGGTATTTATCGTCTATAGTAATTTCGTTAAGACGTCTATAGTCAACTACTAAACGGTATTTCTTTTCATTACTAGCATCTGCTTTCTTCGGAACCAAATGTACAGGAGCACTCCAGGGTGAATGAGAATAGGGATGTTGACTAATGAATAAAATAACGAAATACTAATAAAAATCGTAAACATATTAAACTTTTAGAGTAGCTTGTATACCTCTTGGTTTTATATATTGCATATTATTTGTTTTATGACCCTTCAAAGTTGGGTGGACAAGTCCATTTAAAAAGTATAAAATTTATTAAAATAAATAATACCTTTAATTAGTCCGTAAAATGTATAGCAAATTTGTCTAAGAAACTATTTTGATAAACACAATATTTAATATAGCTGCCGAACAAATTTCCTACGCGTTGCATACAAACTAGCACGGCGTGACGTCATAACGTGCAAGCCATTAGTATGGAGCGTTTTTGATCGAGTCCATTTGTGTGCATTTCACACTGTGATATCTCGGGCAGTTTTCATGCTAGCGAATTAATTCTTTTACCAATGTTTCTTTTTTTGAGAGGTAATTTATGTAACATAAAATAAAAAAATAGTCAACATCCCTATTGATAACTATATTATTTTCTAGCATTTTATTTACTTGTTGGTTTATTTCATCGTTAATAGCCTGTGGCTGTCTATATGGACGTATGTAGATAGGGTCTTCGTTACGAGTTCGAATATGATGTTTAACTTCGTTGGTAAAAGTTAAAGGTAGTTTATCGGAATGAAAGATGTCTTTGTATTCTAGACAAAGTTTAGAAATAAGTTCTTTTTCTTCTAAATTCATGTGGTCTAAACGGAGCTTTTCAAGATTTTCAGTCAGTATTTTGTCAATTTCTAAGTCACTGTTATGGTCTAATTTATTTAGGTCACATTTTTCACCGTTGTATTTGGTTACAATAAAAGGACTGGTAACTGTTAGTGTCATTTCAGTTTCTAAAGTATTCTGGATAATGGTTGTAGCAAAACCATTTTTACAAGTTACTAAGGCGGCTGGCATTCGCACACCTTCACAAAATAATTTATAATCCATTATAGCTTCACCATTTTCTACATTTGTTGGCAATCTAACTCTCTGTTCGCAACGCGGAGCTAATTTAATTGAAGTAGGGTTATTGTATATAATAGGTATAGTCGATGAATTTGTAAAAAGTATTTGATTTTTCATATCTATTTTAGCATCTAATTGTTTTAGTAGGTCACTTCCTATAAGTCCATCATAACGACTGTCTACTTCATAAATGTAAAATTTGTGTGTTTCAGGACTATTAAACGTTGGGAATAATGGTATAACTATAACTTCATCGTGCTTGCTGGAAGCGTGTGTGCTGATGACTTCAAATGGTTCGTAATATCTATAGTTATTATAATATTCGTTCACTTTTCTGGGACTAATAAAAGATCTTGAACTACCTGTGTCTATCATTAATTTCGCATTTATCTCGGGAATTTTGATGTAAGGTAACTTTAATGTATTACAATTTAGATTTATTATCTCGGGTTTCGATCTGAGGCACCTATGTGAAAATTTTCAACACTTTGGACAGGAGCATCATGACTATTTGGTTCAACGACGCATTCATTCAATTCGGCGTTTTCCAAATACTCATCATACTCATTGTTACACATGTCATCATCGTATTCATCACTCATGCAATTAGGTTCTACATCTTGAGATTCGTTTAGGTTATAAAGTTCATTCATACGAAATCCTTGAGGTTTTGCAGGTGGAGCTGTACGCATGCTAACATCGGCGGATTGTTGAGGTGGTAATCTTTGTGGAGGCTGGTAACCGAATTGTTGACCTTGGTTGAAGTTTGGTCGGTACCCAAACTGTTGACCTTGGTTGAAGTTTGGTCGGTACCCAAACTGTTGACCTTGGTTAAAATTTGGTTTATAGCCAAATTGAGGCTGACTCTGATTTGGCTGGGGACGATACCCAAACTGATTGAATTGGGGTTTATAACCAAATGTCTGTTGTGGCAACTGTGATTTATAATTAAATTGTTGCGGTTGTGAAGCAGGTAATCTAAATTGTTTGCTTGGTGGAATACCAAATTTAAATTTTTGTTGATTTTGTTGCTGATTAAAATTATTATTAGGATTACTATTTGGTGTAATTCCAAACTTAAATTGCTGTTGTGGTTGAACGTGAGCTGGGGTAAAATATGGTTTCATTCCAAATTTATCTATAAATGGATTATGGTTCATAAGTTGTGGTTTTGACTGTAAAATATTTTGTGATTTCAGCATTTTATTTTTGGAATTATACTGGTATAAGAAATTCACTTCTTCAAGTACTATGCTTAGCGCGTTTTCAAGGGAGTCACATCCTTTTAGTCGCACAATGCGAAGGAGATCCTCAGGTAGATTAAATAAAAACACATTCATTGACATATTATCGTAAATAGTTGTCTTGCTTCGGCGTAAACCAGGATCATTTATTAAATTCACTTTGGCAATCAAAGTGCTTTTTACGTACTGAATTCTATTACAGAAATCGAGATATGATTCGCCACTATTAATTTTCATTGTTTCCAACTCTATAGCTATACACTCTTCCGATCGTGGATCACCGAAATGTTGCTCCAACGCTATTTTTAACGCGGTCCATGTATCTAAATCTTGTCGTTCACTAATAAGATTAGCCGCTTTACCTGTTAATCGAGATGTGATTACATGAAAAACGTACAAATCCTGAACTTCGTTATTTTCTATTCGGCAACACTGTATAACATATTCACACTTTCTAATAAATAAATTCAATAATTTTTCGTCTCCGTCAAATATTGGAATAATGTTTGACATTTCCCGGGGTATTTGCACTATTCCTTCCATTTTTCAATAAAATAGAGAAAACAAGTAATGTATTAAATATTTAAAATTATAGTTTAAAATTATTTTGATGTAATAAAAAAATTGTTTACGTAAAAATATGCACTTAATTTTCTTTATAAAAATCACGTTTCTTTTGTAAAATTCTTTTGTTAAACTTTACTTAAATCTACTCTAATAGAAGAAATTAAAAGTACTTCGATTGTCGGAAATAACTTTAAACACTTCCTAGACACTTATAACTATTTTAGGTGAAAATGATAGGGAATAGACTGGAAAAGCGATTTTAGGTCTACTCACAGACTGCCCATATCACTCGTTGAGTCTCAGCTGAAGATCCTTCGGAGGTCTCGTCGTGTAGAGCACCCACGTACAGTTCTCGACAAATTTATTTGGTTCGTTGGATTTCCGTGGAAAACGCGTGAAAACGTTCGGCGCGATACTAAAGTTGAGTATTTTCGCGACGCGGAAATCCTACCGGCTGCGCCAGTCAGAGCGTGGGCGAGCCGGAGGATCTTTTAAAAAATACAATTTTTATATTTAGGACGTTTATTCGTCGCAAGAGACAGCTAAAGACTACTTCTTATTCTAATACAATTTCATTTCATGCACCCAACTACCTGGGCTTATCGGTTCCGGCCGCTGACTCAGCGTCTGGATTCTAGAAGATGTTTTGCCGACTCGGGGCGATAGTAGAGTCAGCGGACGTAACTAGGTTGTTGGTGTTTACAAATAACCCTGTATAGGCTGTAAGTGTAAACATCTACGGCCTTACCACAAAAACATTTAAAACACTGTTCAACAAGGTTTTGACTTAAACACTGTTTTAATGTGATGCTGTCACTTTTTAACCGACTTCAAAAAAGGAGGAGGTTCTCAAGTCGACGGTATTTTTTTATGTATGTTTTAACATAACTTTGTCAATCTCAAACCGATTTTAAAAATTATTTTTTTGTTTTTGACATTATTGTTTGAAAGAGACGCATCACATTTAACTCTTCAACGTCCGGAAAATGAGACACAATATAAAATCTATTGTGTCTCGGTCGCGGTCTAAATTAAACAGTTTTTTTTTAAATCTTTTGTGGTAAGGCCGTATATGCCGATACAGAGCCATTTATTTACCCTATCTTGGCTTAAGCCTTTTCCTATCAAATACAAGATTAATATCATAATCGCATTTGTTTTTACCCGACTGCGGGTTATGTATTTCGCGCGTATCTTGTAAGTATGTTTGTTTGTATGTAATATTCTTTATTACCTCATATCTCTCAAACGGCTGAACGGATTTCTATGATTGAGATATCGTTAGATTGGTCTTTTCAGCGTTTTGGCGTTATATAAAAACCAACATGGCGGCTGTACGGTGCTATTATACGTAGTGAAAAAAATATTTTTTTTTTAGAATACTGCAATATGGGTGTCAAATTAAAGGGCTTATTATAAGGATTTCAAAAAGGTATATCATGACCGTAAAATATAATAACTAAAAAGAGATAAATAAAAAAATAAATTAAAAAAATTAAAAAACCCGCCCGCATAAAAAGACAAGTCGACTGAAAAGATGGAAACAAGATTAAATAAATATTAAAGGCAACATGTCATTATAACATGCAGTCGGAGGCATATAATTCAATTATTCATAATGTCACTTTCTTTATGCATGCCTCCGACTGCATGTTATTATGACATGTTGCCTTTAATATTTATTTAATCTTGTTTCCATCTTTTCAGTCGACTTGTCTTTTTATGCAGGCGGGTTTTTTCTCTCATATCACTCGGGAATCCACAAACATAATATATTATTCGCCCCAACTATAGGCGGTGTAACACATTCGGCGAGGCTGAAATTGTTCACTCAAATGTTTGCTCACTTGATACTTGTCCAAGTTCATTAATAACGGAATAATCCGAAGTTAACCCTTTTTGGCCCAAACAAGGCCCTTGGAATGTCGGGACGCAAACGATATAACGCAAGTAAACACATACGAAAGCTATGAAACTATGAGCATTAGGGCGCGGTTCCATTGACAGCTGTTCACGCGTAGTAACGGAACGCAACCCGCATGACGTCATTTCGGATAGCTGTCACTTTTTGACATCTGACAGCTGTATAGATATATTTGATGCCAAATGCTCCAAGCAGCATTGGAATGCGATGTACCCGCATTCTAATGTAAACTGAAACAATACCACTTAATTATTTAACACTTGACACTGGCAAAAATTACTCCCTAAAGAGTAGATTGCCATAACAAAAATAAGAAGAAGAAGAAGACATCTGACAGTTCATCTTTTTAGACTAAAATTCCCTCCGCTCGTGCGTGCATGAAAAATTCGGAATCGTTAACCTAAAAGCCGGCCGGTATAATTTCGTGTGCGAAAGTAGTGAAATTTGTTTCGAGTATTCATCTTTCATCAATTCGTTCATTTTCTTCTTTCCATACAAATAAAAAACAAAATTTTACGGGTTATTATGAAACTATTGCCATCTCTGTCTTTCTTCAAATTGCAGCTTAGCTCTTTTTGAACTTATAAAATTGCTCCTAACTACTAGTTACCAGCTCTCAATGGAACCGCACCCTTGATAGTATGTTACAGTTTATGCCCAGCTAACCCCTAAATGACTATGACCTCATATCTTGCCCCTACTTGTGAACGATGCTTTTACGTACACGCATATAAGTATGAATACTAATCGTGTAATTATAGTTTGCGACTAAAATTTTGTTTTATTTCTACTCATTCAGATTCAAACTGATGTGCACAAATGTCTCATCATTTTAATAAAAAATATAAAAATAGAAATAGAAAATGCATTTATTTCAGACATACACAGCGAATACACAACATGACAATACATAAAAGAGACAAATCATAAAAGAGACAGTAAAATAAAACATTGTGCAACGCTGCAAAACTGTGATTCCAAAACTGTGCTCAACTCAGTATAAGCAGCAAGCTAGGCCTGCTGCACTGGTATTCTGCTGAGCACAGCAATGACATCAGGATCGATGAACATGACACAAATACTACAAAACTAAGCAAAATAAATACAAGTAACACAAATTAAAAATATGATAACATTTCATTCAAAACAATCTACAGGTAGACGACTTTCGGTACAATTTTTCTAATAAGATGAAACTAAATCAAAAGCATGACTAATAGAAACCCAAAATATCCTCACATCTCAAGATAATAAGTTTCATGAAAGTGATATATAGTATGTGTCTAGCGATAAGGACGTGTATAAATTAACCGGCGAACGCTATCCGCCACTCATCAATAATTAATGAACCTGCTAATCTCATTGGTGCGTTCTGTTTGACCGCAAATTATACCAAAATTTATTTTATAAAAGATTTTCCTTTTTTAACCAAGTTTTAACCTCTTTATAAGTCGTTGTTTGTATCGAGTTTCTTGCATAAAATTAACAGTAATTTGATAGGACTAAAGTTGAAGTAGCTTAAAGAAATACCTTAGTTAGTTCTAGTTTTTGTATTTGATTCTAAACTTTTACTATTATTATCTTTTCTCGCAAAAGAACAAATACTTACATAATTATTGAGAATTTGGTTAATATAAGGTAGGTAGTTGGGACTTGAAATGAGCTCTAACATGTCTGACACTAACAACAACACTAGACATTATAGGATGAATACGATACTTTCAGTGATACAATATAGAGGATACGGTACGTGTAGTGATAATCCCCACTTAAACAACGCCAAGAATCCCTCTTAGTGTGTTTAGGTACCCACACGAGTGATTTGGCTTCAACAAACAAGACGCGAAACCTCGTCACTTGATCTACCAAGTCTTTGAAATGCCAATAAGCAAGCGAAACAAGTTTCTAAGAGGCAAATTGAAATTTATCAAGACGTCAACCTTCTATGGGTCCTGTATGCCCTCTACCATGAAACTCGTAAAGCAACAGACGTAAAATAAACGTTTCCCGTTACTGCTGAGAGGCCCCGGAGCTGGAATTACCACTTAGTTAAGCAGTAATGTAAGTCGAAGTAACTATCACATCGTGTGCCGAGTTACCAGAGAATTGCGAGGAGGTCTCTAATAGGGGCAGTATTTCATGCTGGCAGAAGGCGAAAATGTACAGTTTAATTCAATGGAGCCAGTTATATGGGGGCCGACAGTACCTAACCATGCGTAAATTTAATTTGATTAATGAAGACGAATATGTCCATTTATGTGTTTAGTTCGGAATGACAAATTAGCTGATACATTTTGGGGTCGTTTGTTTTATTCAGTACCTATGTTATTTCATATATATCTAATAGTCCAATATATTTTTTGGTCATCATCATCAAATCAACACTATCTCATATGTTATAAAAAATCATCATCATCGCCCCTAAACAAAAAATATAGTGTAAAGTAAAAAAATCACGGAGTCTTGATGAAAAATTCGTTGATGTAATATGTATGTAAAAGTCATTGTATTGTAATTTTACACAAAATACAAACAGAGACTGATGTGATATAAGGTTTCGACACTAAACTGTGAAAATCCAATGTGTTTTGACAGTTAAACGTGTTAAATCTTTATAATTATTATTGCTTTTTAGTGGTCATCCTATTTATATTAATCATTATTAAGAAGAAAAAAATCTCTATTTAAAAATAATAGAGGGAGAGAGATATTTATTTTTATTACGAGTAACTCAAAGGCCACACGTTACAATAATTACATAAAACAAAAAAAACACAAAAAAACAGGTCTTAGGGCTAACTAGGACCTACCTCAGCTTGTGTTGCCATGACATATTATTAGAGGTGTCACAGCAACGCTGGTATTCTAGCAGGACCTTTTATATGCGTGGCAAAGCGCGGTATGTGACAAACAAAGGATGCTAGAGACGATTTAGCTTATTATGAAGCATCCGAATGACTGTTGTAGAAAAATACTTGACAATTAACGTTTAACTCTGTTTAGTTAAAAATATGAAAGCTAAGTGAGGGAATGGTGATGACTCTGTACGTCCGAGCTTTTTTCCGCTTCGTTCTCGTTAAAGAATTCTTAAGTGCTTTAAGCTTCACAGCTTGTCACTACCCATGACTGAAGCTTTCAGTTACCACTTAAGCTTAACTTAAATATGTCAACTAACTTGTCAGCACAAGTTGGCGGTGTCCGTTTCAAATGGATTACTGAAATTGAATTTTAATGTACTCCTTTGTTTCGAGTTGGTAGGTACTTTAATTGAATGTGATTAAAAATTCATAGCGCTAACTTTAAAATTAATTAGCCTGTAATACTTCTAAATCGAGCTTTAGTTACGAACGAGTTAGAAAGTTCTGAAATGTTTTAAGCAAACGGGTGTCTTATTGTATAATTTAAAGTCACCTAGGTAGGTATGTAATTTTACTTTTAAGGCATTCCCAGCTAGCGAAAAAAAAATTAGAATAGTCATTCAATTTCTGTGTAACGACTCGTTTAAAGTCAACAGAGCAAAATCCTATTTCAATATTTCTACATTTTAGGTTGTTTTCATATGCAAATCTCTTTAAGTGGACGTCGCATTACCCTTGAATGTGTGTAATACACGCAATAAAAAAATATTTTCATGATTATTTTACATTCTCGCAAGATGCAATAATTTTATTCCAAAGCAAAGACGATAATTATGTTAATTTAGTACAGCAGATTAAAGGTAAAGAATGCATACATGCAAAACGAGATAATAATTCATTAGAAATAAAACACTTTTTACTAATTACAGCGCCTTAGAAGTGTATATTATGAGATAATAATTCGTCTGAAAAACTGGTAAAATAAATATTTCTAAAACAATTTAACCGAGTCTATTTTATTGTTGCCAGTAACAGAAGGTGGATTTTATGAGTGTTCAGTACTTCATAAGTCACTCAGTGATTAGGTAGTAAATTATGTTTTTATTGGAATTTTTAAATTGGTTAAACTGAAATGCTAGGAAAACTGTTACTGTAGCATTGCTTCAGATCTACTAAACTTCTTGCTATAAGTCATCTTTCATGTAGAGTTCAAGTTTCCTAATATTGGTTTGAGTGAAATTAAGTCATTCAGGATTTTCCAGTATTTAATTTTCTTTAAGACACAGTTACAAGAACTTTTTTGTCGTCAAACCGTATACCTCACGTTCCTCGTAAACTGGCGTAACTGCTGGAACCCCATAAACGTCCATGCAAGTGTTCGGCAGTAAAGTGTCGCGATACGACCATTAATCTAGTTACACCCTTCAACGTCAAAGTTATTGTACCGACTTAATTAATTTCCCTTCCAAACCTACAAATTTTTAAAGCAAAATACACTTTATTGCTTTGTAGTTAAAATACTTTTTGCCTTAAACGCAAGTTGGGGTACACTTACTTAATGCTTAAATACGGAATGCGATATCTAAACGCTATGTGTTATGAAACGGACATTGATTGATAGAAAAAAGAACGCTATATAATATAAATATCTTGGAATATTTTTACTCTTTGCTGGAATACAATTGAAAAAACGTTTTTGAAACCTTTTTCGGACATCAATCTAATTTCACACTGTTAGTTTTTGGGTCTGAAAGGCCCACCAACTAACTAGCATTAAAAACCTAACCTTTTTTATATGGAAATCTATTAGCAAAATCTAAACTGAGCCTAAGTCGAAAATACATGGTCCTTCGAGCCGTATAGCCGTACATAATAATAGTAAAGCAGATCATCGCAATTTGTGATAGAGCGTGTTTGTGACTCCTGAGTGTCGTTGGCAACCATGCAGGGGATTACATCGCTTTATGGCGAACGAGGGGATTATATGCCCCTAATACCTCTTTGCTGACAGTCAACGTGGAGATTATATCGCGTAGTGCGATTGGTGCTTAGTTTGATAGCCTGTTGAGTGTTCTCAATCTTTCTAAAATATATTTGAAACAATATCATAGGATTCACAACATAGTAGTTGTAAAGAAAACATAAACCTGAGTTTTAATAGAAATTACTTTTCTTTTACTCTATTGAAAATAAAAAGGATGAAAATCCAGATTATTATAAACATAAAAAACAAGACGATATTACAGGTAATTTGAAATAGGTATGAGTACAGAGTTTTATACTTATGGACTGATTCAAAGATAAATTAATAATTTGATATATTACATAATATAATAATAATGATTATGTATTTTTATCTCTAATAAACCTATTACAATGGTCTACCTACAGCCTTTGCTATTCTCTCCAGCGAACTAAAATCAATGGAACAAGCATTGCGCCCAAAAAATGGCACCACACGAAAATTACAACTAAGTGGATGGAGCTAAAAATGCTGGCATTTAATTATGCAGCAGAGCGTCTGAACACTGGTTGCTTATTAGCGACCATAATAGGCTAGTTGACAAAATTTCAATAACTGCTTAATATTTTAGCTTATTAGGCATTTTATCGAAAAAAAAGGTTTATTTATTTTTAATCGAGCGTTTACATTATAAATTTCGCGTTTTAAAAAACCAATTTTAATTTGGTTCCAAAACGCACAAGACTGTCATGGCGTCTTGAATGACGTCACGCCGTGCAAAACAAACAAAAGAGCGATCGTGTCTTCGTACGTTATAGCTAGTTTTTATAGTTTAAAAATGAATTTCTCATATTATAAGTACTGTATAGAGCCCCAGTGTGATAGCACGACTATAAAAACGCCAAACCAGTTATTTATATATGTTCCAAACAATGGAGAAATACGGAAAAAGTGGCTAAAACTTGCGTTCGGTTGTGGTTAGGTTGCACTCGGAGTGTAGGTTTGGAACGCGCCTCCGGTAGTGATACTCGAAACGTCAAAGACAAGATAGGAGTTTCGCACGGCGTGACGTAACGCTTTCTGATTGGTGTTCACTGTCACGTGACTAAAGGTTTCATTTTACGAAATTTATTATTTAAAAATATTATTAATCTTTAACGCTTTTAATAATTAAAATTGTTTGTTATTTTCTCCATAATATAATTAATCATTATAAACCCCTATCCATTATATTTATTCTTAATGGAAACAAGCCTATTATTTGTGAACTCATTGATATTTTCTATACTTAAACGAAAAAATAAGATGCGTTTTTCTGCATATTTTACTACCTTCTTTGCGTCTTTTACACCATTTAACTACACAGGACGTCATTTCTCTTTCTCTTATTGTAAATACCGCTAACATCAGTCACCAGCCATGTGATTGGCCTAACTAAAGCTGTGCAGGTTGTAATTTTTTTAAGCAATTAAATAGTTGTTTGCAATTACACTTCCATAGATTCTAGTTCCCTGATTCTCCGTCTTATATCCATCCCTCCGTCCATCGGGAAGGCACATTTATGTATATTTCGAGAGTAAAATATTTTATTATTATTATAGTTAATGGTCCTGTGAGCTGGATTTCCATATAAAATTAGTAATAAAAAGGGTACTAACACCACATCGTGGATTATGAGAATCTCTTTGTTTTACAAGCTCGTTGGTTTATATCATGTTTATATAAGGTTGGAATTTTAATATCTACTTTTTTGACGTTATTTTATCTTGGAAATTTTAATTAAACAGTGTGCCAAGCCAGCCACGTTTGTTTTTACTGAAAAGATTTATAATTAAACACATTTATAGTCACACAACAGAATACAGAACTATGAAGGTAGGTATGACTAGTTTCCACCTGCGACTTTGTGCATGTTTTTTGGCAGGGCAGTCGTGTTTTAATATTTGTTTAATTTTTTTTTTTTTATTTATTTTTCGGTGATGGTTTACGCACGATCTAACTCCTGAGGATGCTCCGGGTTGGGGCGAAACACGTGTAGAGTAGCCTAATTGGTGAAGGTGCAAGGTGTGTTGCTGTCTTGCTAAATGCAGGTATTGTGCACTTATATTTTGTGGTGTGCTGCATATTTTTGCGGGCGGGCGGGCGGTGCATCTTGCATATTTTGTTTGCGGAAGTAAGCTACATATTTTTTTTTTTTTTTTTCAAAATGGTTTGGGACTTCCGCCAAGTGACGCCTGATTCAATCAAATAGTTATTCTATACAAATTTTGAACAATAACTATTAGATATTGTGCAAAATTCACAAACGAATTAACAAAAAGTGGTTCACCAACAGAAACAGAAGGTTTGATTATAACCAATCTGCGTCCCCGGGCAGCGATCCCAACTATAGAACTACAGAACGTTACTCCATAAAACAACGCACAAGTAATTCCCTACTTGCTTGTAACACGATAATGGTTTCGTATGTAAAAAGGTTGGATGAAGTTGTCCAATTCTGCCCGAATACGCAATAAGGGCGACTATTGCGAATCAAAATGTAGCATTTGTTATTTTACTAAATTAAAAACGAAAACAAATAAGATTAAAGTCAGGTGGGGCTGGAGTACATCTTCCTTTTTTATTCTAAAAGCCCCACCCAACTTCAATTGACGTGTTTTATTATAACAATGATAATGCGTATCTAATGATTTGTATATTATTTCTTACTTTTTAGAAGCAGGTTTTTTGAAGTCGGTTTTTTGTTTTTTAAACATTTTTTTTATTTTTAGTGTAAGTACCTTCTGTATTAGGTAGTGTAGGTATATTTAGGTAGAAAAATCGGCTCAGCCAAACGTGAGATAATCGCGGAGAAACATACATACATACAAACTGAATACCTCCTTTTTTGAAGTCGGTTATCCCTTCCCCAACAAAAAAAATCATCTAATTCGGTTCATAAATAACAAAATTGTCAAGTTAGTTGATTTAATATCATTGTATTTTCAGGATTACTTGTAAACTACGGAACCGATTTGAAAAAAAATTTAAATCAATTTAAATGGGACCATCTAGCAAGAAAACTCAATCGAACAAAAAAAGAATCATCTAAATCGGTCCATAAATGTTGTTTAATTTGTTTACGCTTAATTATTATAGGTGTTCAATTTATTTTATCGGATGGAATACAGGTTGTTAGTCATTTATTGAATCATGTATTTTTCTATCATAATTATTAGGTATTTATGTTTTTTAATGAACGCACGTTGATTTGATCTAAAAAGTAGATTACTTAATTATTTTAAGTCCGCAATATATCTTTAAGTAAAATGTATTATTATACTTTATAAATGTTAAGACAGTTTCTGTTTAAGTACGCAATAAATGTAGTAAAGTTTCGCAGGAATTTAATTTCGTCACCGGCCGCCAGAGGGCAGCGGCGCATCACTTCCGGAGCCGGAAGTCCTCGCCGGAAGTCCTCGCCGGACTGTACGGATAATTTCTAAGGTTCTGTCAGTGAACTATTATAAAAGTTCGCTTGGTTCTGTACTGACAGGTTAAATAAAAAATAGGATTATTCATTACAGCAAAGGGGATGAAATAAGAAAATTGTAAACACATTTAAAACTTTTTCTGTTTAAAAAGATAAAAGGATTGGCATTATTTATTTACTAAAAAGCGTAATACCACTTATAAATAATAAATAAAAAACTATAGTTTATTAGAAATAGAACACTTTTTACGGATTACAGCGCGTATATTATTAATTCAGGTGTTATATTAGAATTATTTAGTTTGGGTTTATTGGTTTTTTGAATTCCCAAGCAACGTTTCGACACTTTACCAGGGGCCGTGGTCGCGGGAGGTCAGTCAATTTCACATTTTGGATTCATTCATTAACACATTGTTTAGCATTGCAAATATTAACGATACTATAAATAATAATAAAGTCATAACAATAAAATTGTTTCAAAAAATATTTATTTTTGTATCTGCGCTGCGCTTAGTAAACATAGATTTTTAGTTGTAAAAATTTGCTATAATCATTTTATGCTTTTTATGGTGTGTTTTCAGATCTCTTTGACTTCGCAATCAGCTACAGTAATAGTTCACAATGCAAGGAACAACACAACGACATGCACAGTGAGTTAGGTACCATCGAGAATGCTATTAGCATTGCAAACGGGTGGCTTGATGCAAGGGAAATGCACGCTGCATACTCTATCTAACTATACATACTACAATATCAAACATTATGTAGAGTGACTGTGACTAAGGTCCCACGCATTATCCGAAATAGCATAAAAAATCAAAATCAAAATCAAAAAATCATTTATTCAGTCTAGGCTGTTACAAGCACTTGTGAATGTCAAAGAAGCTACGCCATCGGTTCGCAAACCCTGAGCGGGAGACCTTGTAACGAGAAGAACCGGCAAGAAACTCGTCAAGGGCTGCTTTTTTCTCCCTGTATATTTCATACAGAGTCGTCAACATTGAAAAATGAGCTCCACATTTAAAGTGAGGTCATTTTCCATCACAATAATTAACAAAAGTTTGTACACAATGGGTAGGTAGGTTGAAATTAAATACCTACTACATATCGGATAGGTAATTGTGAGAGTAAATAACTTTCAACTAGTTGAGAAATCAGTAATCACTATGTCTGCTACTCGAAAGTGCACCTAAGTAGGCAAAATTTACCAAAAAATACTTGAGACAAGACATAAAAAATAACAATAAAAAACGCAATTCTTACAATTCAATATGCGTTAAGATAGGTACGACCCGCCCCACACGACACCACCGCAGAAATGATTAAAGAGAGCATGACATACTTAGGCTACCCATCCTAAGGCACTGAATTGAAAACTAATATCCAAAAGCTTTTCATAGGCCTTTACTTACAAAAACTACTGACTATAGAAAGCAAAATGATTGCAATAAAAA
Organism: Agriphila straminella; assembly: GCA_950108535.1. Taxonomy (NCBI): domain Eukaryota; kingdom Metazoa; phylum Arthropoda; class Insecta; order Lepidoptera; family Crambidae; genus Agriphila; species Agriphila straminella. The sequence continues at coordinate 620,868 of OX467306.1, read as the reverse complement.
AAAAAGAGAAATCAAAACAAGGTTTACTTGCCTATTAGTTTTATGTTTTGAGTAAGAAGTGCCATACATATTGATAACATCAAACAGAGAAAAAAAAATATATAAATATTCGACGCCCTTAGTACAAGCAGACAGAAGCAGACCCATTCCCACTGGCAGCACCCGTTCACTAGCATGACGCATGGACCAGCCATCGCCTCGCTCAACCATATTTGAGGGAACGTAACGACCCGCCCCACACGACACCACCGCAGAAATGTTTAAAGTGAGCATGACATACTAAAGCTACTCGCATTAAGGCGTCGTCGAGTCAAAAAGCTTACAATAAGTTTTAAGTAGGTAGGACAATTCCCTCAATTTTCACATAGAATAGAAAAATCTACGACCAGGCTGTTTTATCAGTTAAATAATCTTTAACGGTATAGTATCCTTTTTTGAGAAGACAATTTTATTACATGAGACTTAAAGTTTTCAAAATAATGGTAAATCCAAAATATTACTTGGAATTTTATTATAAAACTTTATACCAAGACCTATGAAAGAACCACGGACTTTTTCTAATCTATACTGAGGCATTACAAGTTTGTCTTTATTTCTGGTATTCCTATTGTGCCAATCACTATGTTTTGTATATAAGTTAATATTGCGACGCACGAAAAGTATGCAGTTTAATATAAATTGAGATGCTGCTGTCAATATACCAATCTCTTTGAATCTATCCCTAAGAGATGTTCTAGAACTTAGTTGATAAATAGCTCTTATTGCTCGTTTTTGTAAAACAAAAATAGTATTTATATCGGCTGCTATCCCCCATAAAAGAATACAGTATGACATAATGCTATGAAAATAACTGAAATACACTAATCTGGCAGTTTCTTCATCTGTTAACTGTCTAACTTTTCTAATGGCATAGGCAGCAGAGCTAAGCTTGCCAGCCAGAGCTGCGATATGCATATTCCATTGAAGTTTACTGTCAAGAGTAACACCCAAGAAAACTGTTGAATCGAGCAAATCTAATTTCTCATTATTGATAACAATTTCAGTGGGATTCGCCTGTACATTAGGTAAAGCGAATTTAACACATTTTGTTTTCTTAGCATTAAGCTGGAGATTATTAACATTAAACCAAGCAAGAACCTGCGAGAGTGCCTTGTTCACATCGTCAAAATCAGTTTTATTCCTGTCAACTTTGAATATTAAAGAAGTATCATCTGCGAACAAAACAATATCACAGAATTTTTCTGCAAAAAAGGGTAAATCATTTATATATATTAAAAATAAGAAAGGGCCCAAAATGGAGCCTTGCGGAACGCCCATTTTTACATGAGAACCTGACGAACTTATTCCATTGATATTAACTGTTTGAGCCCTGGAACTGAGATACGACAGTATTAATTTTTGAGCATTATTTTTTACACCGTAATGATTCAGCTTCAACAGCAGCGTGCAATGGTCCACGCAATCAAAAGCCTTGGACAGGTCGCAGAAAATGCCAAGGGCATTCTGAGACCCCTCCCAAGCCTCAAAGACATGCTTCAAAAGCGCAACCCCAGCATCAGTTGTGGAACGACCTTTCGTAAAACCAAATTGTTTGTTGTGCAAAAGTTTATTTACATTAAAATGACATAATAATTGCTCAAGTATTATTTTTTCAAAAATCTTGCTTAGGGCAGGTAAAATCGATATTGGTCTGTAATTGCTAGGGTCTTCTTTATCTCCTGATTTAAACAATGGTACTACTTTGCTAAACTTCATAAGATCAGGAAATATTCCTTGATCAATACACTGATTAAAAACGTCAGCAAGATAAGGGGCAATAGTATACACAATATTTTTAATAACCTTAACTGATATGCCCCATAAATCAGTGGAGCTTTTCATTTTTAGAGAATTGAAAGCTTTAATAATATCTAAAGCATTAATACATTTAAAATTAAACAATGAATCACTTTCAGCCACATGTCCCTTTAGCACAGATACAGCAGCCGCTGGTGAGGAATCCAAATTTGATGTAGTTTCTACTGGTATGTTTTCAAAGAACTTATCGAAAATATTAGCAATTTCTTTATCTGTGTTTATTAATTCATTATTAATTTTAAGCGTTAGGCTATTTTCCCGTGCTTTAGTTTTACCAGTTTCACGATTAATGACATCCCAGGTTGTTTTAGTTTTGTTACTCGAGTTTTTAATTTGCTTTTTAATGCAGTTAGACTTTGCAACTGCACATAGTATTTTGAAAGTCTTCGAGTATTTTTTAACATGTTCTAAGAAACCTGGGCTTTGGTTCGTTTCTCTAAGTTTGTATAGTTCATAAAGTCTGTTTCTACTTTTATAAATACCTGTCGTAGCCCAATCGCAGAACCGTAACTTCTGAGTACATTTAATTGTCTTTGTTTTAAATGTTTTATCAAACTCATAAGTAACTAAATGAAAGAGGTTCCCGTACAAAACATCAGGATTATCCGAATTCCATGGCATTAAAGAAATTTGTTCATCAATGTTGTTTTTAAAATTGTCCAATCCCTTTTTTGTGATAGGTCTGCATTCTACAGTCTTAGGCGTATCTATGACGTTCACAGCATATGAGACTTTCAAACCGTAATGGTCTGATGAAATATTACTAAAAACAAATTTGTTTTCCGGATCACATTCTGAAAAAACATTATCTATGCAAGTGGCGGAGTGTTCAGTCACCCGTGTGGGTTCTAAAAATTTATTAAGTAAATTAAAACTTTTAAATAATGCCAGAAAACGAGTGGTCGAAGAATTGTTCTCAAGAATATCAATATTAAAATCGCCACAAATTATTACTGGTTTATTTTTTAACTTTAATTTTTTTAGAACATCTTCCATGACAGATTCAAAGATTTCATAGGTACCTTTAGGGGGGCGGTATACAGACACAATTATCATGCTATCTAATTCTATACAAGACAACTCCACATGGCGCTCTGATGTAAGTTTCACAATATCCTTTCTTTCTTTATACTTTATATTATTATTCACAAAAATTACAGAACCGCCACGAATAGTTGTTTGCCTAACCATCGCACTTGCTAGTTGAAAATTATTTAGATAAAATAGTTTCAGATACTATACGCGTGAATGCAAGCCAGTAAGGTGATGATGGTAGCTAGCCAGGCAAGTTTATAATGAACCACCTCTTTGGTCTACCAACCTGTGAATGGTGCAGGCGTCCCGAGGTCTTTGTAAATCCCACCTTTGCCTTATCGTCACTTAACATCACATTATGATGAAAGCCAAGCACTGACCCGTTATGGGTAGAAAAAAACTGACTTGAACAATAAATTATCGTTTCTCATTCCTTTGTGGGTTCCTTCCTGCTGTAAGTTAAGTATACAACAAAATACGCTACATGTATTTACAGCCTTAAACACATGTAGTGTCAGTTCTTAGTCCCAGTGCTTCGTCGGATTACAGTAAGTTCTGCTTTGTGCGGTGTCCCACATCGAGGTATTTGCATCTCTTTCCCTCGCCGCATGTTAACTTAGCAGGATGTTAGTGTCTTTCTCACTCGCGACAGATAAACATAACACTTCGGGGAATTAACGCAACCCTATACGAGTTTGCCCTAAATTTTCTTACGTAAAAGTTTTCACGGGAATTTTTCACGTTAGTTTAGTTTCGTTCACGTTGACATCCTGGAAATCCTCGGCGCATTTTTTTATATTCGCAGCTTTTGAATTAAATAATTATTTTTATAAAATATTTTCAGCTACAGCTAGTTTTAATTTCAAACAATACTCAAGTAAAAAAAGTTCTTCAAAATAGTGCTTTAATGGTCAGTAACTTACAACTACCCATTATTATTTAATTTTCTATTATAATTTAATTTTTACCAACGCCACTCGAAAAAGTGCGTTTAATTCAACGATAAGAGTGAATAAAACGCTGTTTTATTCACCGAGTGAATAAAAATATTTTGAATTTGGAACAAGCGCGCATCGTATGAATTATGTAGAAAAAAAAAAAAAACGTGCTGAAAGTATGGAGCTATTCCATAGATAAAGCCACAGTTATACAAATAAATAAAAAAAAAACATCCCGCTAATTTTATTTAGGTTCTTTTTAGTGTCTTATCTTTGGGTTCTTTTCTAAAAAAAACCCGCCAAATTAATTAGGTCCTTTTTAGTGTCTCATCTTTTGATTCTTTTCTATATATTAGGGGGAGATTAGATGTTCAGTCTTGCATTAGTCTGGTACGATCTTCAGTCTGTAAAAATTCAAAGTCTATACAAACTGATGAAATGGACTGATGCCAAACTGATCATGTAATTTCCCTCTTAGCGTGGTTGTTGGAAAACTTCTAGTTTTACTATTTTCTAATGATTAAATACTTATAACTGATTACCTACCTAAATAATAAAATTGTGATAAATATTTAATTATATAGGTATAAGTACCTACTGCTATTTGTATTCTCGCAGTCAATGGTAAAAAGTAGAGTACACAACTCGTGAAAAAAAAATTTCGTCTCGGTCCTTTGTATCCTTCGCTGCTCTCGGGATCCAACTTAGTCCCTCGAACTAAATTCCCTCTTTTTTCACTTGTTGTATAATCTACTATTTCACACCCTCTGTATTTTTTCTAGTATTTTTGTATATTTTGCCAAGACCCCAAATATAGTTCCAGACTGGCTGGCATTAAAAGGCTTCGCGGCATTATTACGGCGCACGAGAACAATTGCACACGCACAATGCAGCTACACCTGGAATAAATGCAGATGAGAATGTCTGCAGGATTAGTCTGAAGAAGGCTTCAGAAAAAGTGGAATGAACTGTTTGTGGTGAGATTTTACTATAAAATAGTTTTATGAAATATTTCATATTTCCACTGGTTGTTGTGTTGCGATGATAAATTAAGTTAGGACTTATTCTTTATTAAGCTATAAGTTAAAGACATTAAATGTGTATTTAAAAATACTTGCAACCCATTAAAATTCTAATCTACTAATTTTCAAAATTGTTTGCAAAAAAGCATTGATCATAAAAAAAAAATACCAAAAATATTCATTTTAACTTTCAAAAAATTCTTTTAGTTCTTACACCCCATAAATAAATATCAGGAAGTCGGAAGTTGGGAAACTTTTAATTAGCGCGCGCACAATGAAACTAACGCTTTAGTTGAACCCGATGTGTCGTCACTTGGCGCAACTTTTCTTAGTTTGGATCGAATTTTAATCTTGAACCTAGTTCTATGTTTGGGTATTCAGATAGTAAATCATGTTAAGACAATTTTACAAACTTTGATACAAGAAAAATTTTAGAGAAAAGGTACCTACCTACATAGATACCAAAAAAGAGAGAGAGATACCAAAAAATGACAAATAAAATCAAAATTTTGACACATTATTCCCTTTTTTTATGATAGTGAACGGGAGAAAACCTAGAGTTGTGCAAAACAAAAATAGAAAGCAAAAATGTAGTAATAATAGTTAACAAACCCAAACTTGCTTTGGAGTTAAAAAAAACATGTTTTTTTTTAATTTACACTAATAATCAGTTGGTATTGTTTAAACGAGTGCGATTTTTTAAAAGTTTAAGCGCACTACACCCGGAATCCTCATCACTGAGGAACTGGCTATCTTACCTCTAACTGCCGGAACACAATATTTTTTTAATTGATGTTATGACGTCAGACTTAGGTAAGACGGTGGTAGCTAGCCATGTGGACTTGAAATAAGCCCTACTACCAACCAAACCGAGTACAAATTGTACCCCCCCTGGGAATCAAACTCGGGACCCCTGCGTCTTACACGGGTGGGCGAACCACTAGACCACAGAGGTGTTCAAAAGGCGCCACTGAGCAACTTGGGTCGTTTCCTCATCGGGCCGCGGGTTAATTAAAAGTTTCGGAATCCGCGGCTTCCTGTTTGCGAAGAAACTTATGAGATTCCATTTAAATGTACTTAATTTTTTGATAAGTTGCTTTTGTTTGCCAAAACACCTACGTATGATGGCACAGGAATTTTCATATTATAAAATGTCGGAGAATGAGGCGCCATCTATGATGATTTCTGGGAAACCTGTAAAAGTTGTGTGTCGCGCGATTATGCAACGGCAGCCAATCAGGAGCGTCCTCGATCGCGTCATATTTTAGGGCACCAATCGCGGGTGCGCATTTGTATATCATTTTTTAATTTTCAAAATCCAACAAACACTTCTATCACAACCTTTGTAACGAACACAATTTTTATTACATTTTTCGAAAACCATTCTTTTTCACGTTTAATTTCACGCCAAATCCTTCGACCAAGTCCAAACCTGGACATCTGGACCTTCGTCGCCGCATAAAAGGAATCAACGGCCTATAAATCAGCTGGACCTGCTCAACCATCCGACTCCAATTTCTCTGGACTACGCACGGGATATCTATCAATCCAGCCAGGGAAAGAGGACTGCCGCAATCGAGACTCGAAAGTCTATGTGTTGGACATCTCGACGACAGACAGGAGACGCTAAAAGTGGTACGGCCAGCCATCCGCAATATTCCTAAAACCTTGGTTTTCACTTGTGTTAATAGTTGTGCATTTCACCAATTCCAGTGTGCTCACGTGCATCTTGCTACCTGCTTGTGTGAGTGATCAGCTGGGTGCCGCTGCTAGTACCTACCTGCTGCATTCGCAAGATCACCATAAATCGTAAGTACTCCTTATTTTTCACTGACTACCGAGATGAGCACCGATAGTGAGGTTAGGGCTAGATCAAAATCCCCTTGCAAATTAACTATTGACAGTATCAATGTGCCGTCTGAGCTTCTAAGTAGTTTAATTAGAAAGCGAGGCACCGCAAAAGGCAGGCTAACTAGATTCTCTAATTACTTAGATAATGTTGAAGCGAATAAAGTGTTGTCCGAAAAATTACGTGTCGATTTGAAACTTCGTGTCCGTGGCGTTACAGATCTATACGCTGAATTTAATAGTCTTCAAACTCAAATCGAAGAAATAGTATCAGAAAGCGAATTAGAAAATCAATTATCACAGCGCGATTTGTTTGAGGACTGTTATTACAGCTTATAGACCAGAGCAGAGTGTATGTTGGGTACAGAGCCAGTTGCTGAAGGTTCTAGGTGTAGGGGCGCACAGCAGCAGGCGGTCAAACTGCCTACGGTTTCAATACCTGCTTTTGGGGGCGATTACGAGCACTGGTTAGAGTTTCGCGACACTTTCCTATCGCTTATTCATAATTCCACTGAAATAAGTGACATCCAAAAATTCCATTATCTGAAGTCAGCACTAAAAGGCAGCGCAAGCTTAGTGATCGACTCCTTAGAGTTTTCCGCCGCCAATTACGCCATTGCATGGGAGCTATTGTTAAACCGTTACAACAATACTAGTTTACTTATTCACAATCACGTAAAGTCTATTTTTTCCATCCAAAAGCTTACCAAAGAGTCACCTGCAGCATTAAGGCTTTTAATAGACACCATTTTAAAGAATTTGCGTGCTCTAAAATTGCTTGGTGAGCCCACGGACTACTGGGACACCTTAATTATTTATATTATTGTCACTAAATTAGATACCAGCACAGAGCGCGAATGGGAGCAATATAAGTGTACGCAATTAAATCTTAATCACGACGGTGACTCCAAGGTAACCTTGAAAATTGATGATTTGCTACAATTTCTAAAACGCAGGGCTAATATACTAGAAACATTGTTAGGTTCGCACAGTAAAAGCAATTGTCATAATCACAATGTTTACAATAAAAAACAATCCACACACGAATATGCCAAAGTGCACTGCAATGTTTCTAGCAATAAAGTACACAATAATCAGCAACGCGCAAATACTTTTTCTTGCGTAATGTGTAACGGTAAGCACCCACTTTATTCTTGTCAAAAGTTTTTAGATTTAACTGTCGATTTAAAACTTGATTTGATTGTAAAACACAAATTATGTAAAAACTGCTTGCGTTCGGGTCATGCCGTGAACGATTGTCAAGCGCGGTCTTACTATCTGCGAGTCCCGTTATCAATGAGCCGACGGACGGCGCAAGCGCATCGCGCGGCAGTCAGCTGCTCGTGACGTCGTCACCCCTCGTTCCTTGTTGTTCGGATACCGCCGCAATTTGTGAAAAAGTCAAATCTATACAGTTAACTCAAGCGCATACCGATACGCGTGATCTATGTGTGCAACCTGTTTTGTTGTCGACTGCTATAGTCGAAGTTGCCGATAAGCATCATAATTATCACGTAGCGCGCACATTACTGGATAACGGGAGTCAGCGATGTTTTATTACGAAATCATTTTGCGAATTATTAGATATCGAATTAATACAGTCCGCTCATGAAATACGAGGTGTAGGTAATTCTGTGTCACAGTCAACGCAGATTTGTAACATAGAAATAAAATCACGCATAAATACCTACTCCACTCGCATTACGTGTTTTGTTCTACCACAAATAACATCATCACTGCCAGCTGTTAACATACAAAGCGCACAGTTCAGTATTCCTGACAATGTTCAGCTAGCTAACCCGCATTTTTTGGAGTCTCAAAATATTGATTTATTAATAGGCGCGGATCGATTTTGGGACTTACTTAAAGAAGGTAAAATTCGTTTACCTAATGGCCCGGTCCTCCAAAACACACAATTAGGATGGATAGTGTCGGGCTCTTTAAACATAATTAATGCACGCAATAATAAAATTGTTCATTGTAATTTTACACAGTCGATAGACATGCAACTGCGTCGGTTCTGGGAGCTTGAAGAACTACCTAAGGTTCAGAATGCGCTTAGTGATGATGAGCTGGAATGTGAAAAATCTTTCGTAAACAATACGACACGCGATGCTAGCGGGAGGTTTTGTGTTCGAATTCCGCTCAAAGAAACAGCTGATTCCTTAGGTAAGACGTATTCTCAAGCTGAGCGGCAGTTTTTAGCATTGGAAAAAAGACTTGATCGCTCGCCCGAGTATAAAAAACTATATTCGGAATTTATTCGGGAATATATTAATTTAGGTCACATGACACCCGTAAATTCCTTTGGTGATCCGCATTATATCATGCCACATCATGGCGTATTTCGAGCTCATAGCACTACCACTAAGTTACGCGTCGTTTTTAATGCTAGTGCCCCGTCCAGCAGTGGGAAGTCGCTCAACGATATCCAATTAGTGGGACCCGCGATACAAGGCGATCTTTTTTCTATTTTATTACGCTTTCGCCAATATAAATACACAGCCTGTGCGGATATAGAAAAAATGTATAGGCAAGTGCTTGTATCACCTGACCAAAGGGACTTGCAGTTAATACTTTGGCGCGATGACTCATCACAGCCCATCGGTGTATACCGTTTAAATTCCGTTACATACGGAACCGCTTCTGCGGCATTTTTAAGTTGTCGTTGCTTAAAACAATTAGCGGCCGAATGCGATGACTGTGACGTCAAAGAGGTAATAAATGACAATTTTTATGTTGATGACATGGTTCTCAGTCATGATGACAAAGCTAAATTATTAGAAATTTGCGAAAAAACCGCGAAAACATTAGAATCGGGGTGCTTTCCGCTACGAAAGTGGATATTTAATTTTAACACTGGTGACCATGACCAATCATTGGTATCTTTACCCCATTATGCTAAGGAATTAAAGTTAGATGAAAACGTTCATAGTAAAACGCTTGGCATTGGGTGGTCTAACTGTTCTGATGAGTTTTATTTCACAACTGGGTTTGAAAGAAATTCTGCCCTTTTAACAAAAAGAATTATTTTATCGACTGTCTCGCAAATATTTGACCCATTGGGTATTCTTAGTCCTGTCGTAATTATCGCAAAGATTTTACTACAAAAGCTATGGTTGTTGAAGGTGGGATGGGACGACCCGGTCCCTAGTGACGTCACGCGAGCATGGGAACGGTTTGTTAGTGATCTATCAGTTTTAAATAATATTCGTGTACCGCGACACGTCGTAGGCGAAAATCCAATTAGCATTGAGTTGCATATTTTTACAGACGCGTCGCAAGCAGCGTACGGTACATGCATATATATTCGCACAATTAGCGCGAATCAGGTAACTGTTAGGTTATTATGTTCTAAGAGCAAGGTCGCACCCTTGCACCCTGTCAGTATCCCCCGATTAGAGCTCTTTATAACAAGGTTCGCGAGTCGTTGCAACTTCACTTTGACTTAGTTATGTTTTGGACGGACTCAACAATAGTGTTGGGATGGTTACGTATGGCCCCTAACCTACTAAAAACTTTCGTTCAAAATAGAACCACGGAAATTCACGAATTGACTAAGGAACTTCCGTGGCGGCATGTAAGTGGAAAGGACAACCCTGCTGATCTGGTATCACGTGGCGTCGGCTTGCCTGACCTTTCTAAAGCGTCATTGTGGTGGGAAGGTCCGTCATTCCTTCGCGATCCCGAATTTAGTCCTGGAGCGACCACGAACTCGCGTAATTTTGAGATCGACACGCAGGATCTACCAGAACTCAAACCTAGGAGTATACACACGTTGGTAGCAGATCAGCAGCCTAGCACGTCACTATTCCCTTTCCACAGGTTCTCTCAATTTAATCGCATGATGCGCGCAACGGCCTATATGTTGCGATTTATTTATAATGCGCGCAATAAAGTCAACAAAAAAACCGGCGCACTCGATGTTGATGAATTGAGAGATGCTGTGAATACTTTAGCTAGATTTTCGCAATTAGAGTCGTTTCCAGACGAATATGAGGCATTGTTAAAAACAGGAAGCTTAAAAACAAAACACAATTTAAGTAAATTAAATTTGTTTATTGGGGATGATAAATTGATACGAGTTGGTGGTCGCATCGATTACTCACCTCATTTCACATATGAGAAAAAACATCCCGCGCTCATATCTAGTAAACATCAATTTTCAGTGTTGCTCTTCCGCTACGAACACAAACAGCTACTGCACGCGGCGCAGCAGGCGCTGCTGTTCGCGCTGCGCGAGCGCTGGTGGCCGGTAAGGGGGCGGGATCTCGCAAAGAAGGTAATACATGAATGTATTATTTGTAAGCGCTTAAAAGGCAAAGTTGTCACTCCTCTTATGGGAAATTTACCTTCGGAGCGAATCACGCCAACTTATCCATTTGCACAATGTGGGGTTGATTTCGCGGGACCGGTGCTCGTATTGAATCGCAGCGGGAGAGGGGCTAAAACTGTAAAAGCCTATATATGTTTGTTTATTTGTTTCGTAACGCGCGCAGTGCACCTAGAACTTGTCAGTAATCTCTCATCAGACGCATATTTACTCGCTTTAAAGCGGTTTATTTCACGGCGTGGCAAACCGGAAGTAATTTTTTCGGACAACGGACGAAATTTCGTAGGATTGATGAACGAGTTTAGGAAATTTTTAAATAGTTGTTCGTCCGAAATATTTGAATACGCTAGTAGCCAACAAATTAAATTTAAATTTATACCTGCCTACTCTGCTCATCACGGTGGCCTCTGGGAAAGAGGAGTACAATCATGCAAGTACCACATCCATCGCGTGGTAGGCAATGCACATCTAACTTTTGAGGAGTTAACCACATTATTAGCACAAGTGGAAGCCGTCCTCAACTCTCGCCCACTGAGCCCCTTGTCCTCTGATCCTCATGACCTCGCTCCCCTCACGCCCGCTCACTTCCTTGTTGGTCGTTCACTCACAGCGCCTGTGACTGCTGCTGATCTGCAGTCTACGCCAGTTCACCGCCTCAATCGCTACCAGAGGGTGGAGCAGCTGCGACAGCACTTTTGGTCACGGTGGAGCAAGGAATACATTTCTGATATGCAGACAAGGACCAAGTGGAAGCAGACCATAGAAAACCTACAACCGAACACGCTTGTTGTTATCAAAGACGACAACCTGCCGCCGCTGAAATGGCAAATGGGTCGTGTGGAGCGCATCATACCGGGCAGAGACGGCATCGTGAGAGTGGCCGACATCCGCACAGCGTCTGGTGTTATCAGGCGCGCTGTCACCAGAATCTGTCCCCTCTTCCATGATGAGCAAGCAACTGATTCAGCAAGAGTTTCGTAAGCTGGTGCTTCCAAGGCCGGGGGCATGTCGGAGAATGAGGCGCCATCTATGATGATTTCTGGGAAACCTGTAAAAGTTGTGTGTCGCGCGATTATGCAACGGCAGCCAATCAGGAGCGTCCTCGATCGCGTCATATTTTAGGGCACCAATCGCGGGTGCGCATTTGTATATCCTTTTTTAATTTTCAAAATCCAACAAACACTTCTATCACAACCTTTGTAACGAACACAATTTTTATTACATTTTTCGAAAATCATTCTTTTTCACGTTTAATTTCACGCCAAATCCTTCGACCAAGTCCAAACCTGGACAAAAATTATCATTGAAACATAAAATCCATTTAATTGTCATTGCTACGAAGTGCTACGGTTTGCTACGGGGCGTAGCTCTCGTAGCTCTTGGATGTAAAAAATACTTGTTGTGACTTAAAAATAATATGAGTCCATTAAACGATATTAAAATTATTTAAAAAATGTAAATAATAAACTTCCACGAACGAAACATTTAAAGCACAAAACTAATTAGCGAGTTTTAATTAAAACAACACTGGCAACGTTCCGCTCGGTAAAGTTTCCATTGCATTGCCGCTCGGCGCCTGCGTTTAGTGCCGCACTGCGTTTACGAGCGCGCGTTATTACTGAAACAGTCCGTTTTACGGTGCAGGCACGTCATGCGTGGTACGGGGGCGTTAAACTAGTAGTGAGATAATTTACAGCTTGTTGTTTTAAGTTAATAAAGAAATAACATTGACTTCCTATTGAAAGCATTCCTTTGGAATCAAATTTAATAGATGTTATAATGTTAGGTACTGCCTACTTGTAACAGCGAATGCACGTGCATGCTATAGTGTTAAAAAAATATGTCTATAGAATTTTTTAAGAGTTTTATGACAAAAATAAATGTAGTTTTTGTTATGTTATTATTATAGCACTTATCAATTTTGGCGAATTAGCTGTAGAAATGTTACGTAATGATCATTAATGATTGACTTAAGGGTTTTTATTTTTCATTCACATTTCTATTTAAAAAAAAACAATTCTATATGTTCACAATAACTTGAACTGTAATAATTATAATTGTTGTAACCAAATATTTAGGTACACATACGCTACTTTAGACTATACAATTATTCACCGTGAGACCATCTTTATTCCCAACATGAATAAAGCTGTTTGCGAAGTTCAACTTGATGTACTGTCGTGTGTACATAAAGTAGCAAAAGCCACAAACAATGCTTGTCGGTACTTGGTGGGCAAGTCCCCAAATAAGCCAAAACAAACGAGCAAGTTAAACAATACATAATGACTGCACTGTGGTAACAAATAACTTGCACATTAACTTCATTAGTTGAAAGTCCTATTTGATTAGTATAAGCTATTATTATGCGAACAGTCGACAACTTGCAATTTAATTGCTAGGAAAATAAAAAAATACTGTTAAACAGTGACTCAAGTACTCTCTTATTTAACTTTTACTTTTGGTCTTTAATAGTACATGTCGCAATGTTTGCGATATTGCTTTTTTTAATGATCCTACAACCCTTCAAATTTGCGTAGCACAGTATTTTAATTAAAAAAAGAAGCAAAACCGTATGAAAATTGTTAAAATATAATTGAAATAGGTAGATTATTTATTTAATTTTTTTATTTGAACTAATGCTACTAGCAATTGCTGCACCAAACGTGAAGTGATTTCATACTTGTTTCTCCCACGTATATCACTCGATACATACATAACCCTTCGCTCTTCGCATAAGCTCATTGAGCATAGAGATGCACGGTGCATCATATGCACGCTCGAGCCGTCTCAGTTGGAGCACGCACTGCATTTCCTGCAGTTTAATTTGCATGTCCTCGCGACGACTCGAGGACCCTCCACGACAGTCTTTGACGCGGCCAATGTGCTGGGGTTAATGTTGCATTAAAAATAAGGTACAACATTGCAGCGTCATACATGGCCTGTGATGCTCGAGACTTTGCATTATAAGCTGCAATATTTTTATTTACAAGGTGGCTCAAAACTTTGCCGCACGGAGGGAAATTACCGTGATGGGCTACGGCGTCCTTTAACCACTCCTTCCTAAGGTTAAAATCGCTTACACGTCGCGCCCGTCACAACATACGTTTATTTAGTGCTGGGGCGATTCGTGCGCACACAATTTTGTTGCTAACTAGTTTGGTTCAGCGATGCTGTTGCCCATAGTACCGTAAGGCGACTTTATATACTACTACTAAAAATAATTACCATATAAAAACACAATTAATCAAAAATCCAAGCTAATGGTCCCTTCGCAAAATATCAATAACTGTCATTTGTAAAGACACACAGACTTATTGGCAAATTATAACCGTTAGTTATATACAGAAAAACCTTTAAAGGTTTATGAGACACCGTCATTGCATATAATTAAATTGAAAATGTGTTTTTCTAATAAATAAATAAATAAATAAATAGTACAGTTTTGGTGGTGGAAATAGGATGATGGCTGTACATGTAAATGTACATACAGCTATCAGGGATGATCATAAAATTACCTCAGTGAGTGGGTTCATGAGACGGGCTGCGTCACGTATCGGGCTACGCAGGCGGGTGTGGGCTTCCACTCCGTTGACTGTGGAGGACCCTAATGTTAGACAAACCACCCCAACCAGTGAGCCGATAGCGTCATTGCTTTATTGGACATGACATAGTTTAAAATTTGACAATGTTAAAGGTTACTGGTGCTGTAAAAGTCTATCGTAAGTTTTAGCTGTATAATGCACGTAGTGATTATTTCCTCTGTGGTATAATGTACATTTTAAACCAAGGAACAAATTATAAAGCTTAGTAGTTAGTATACCTACAACCTGGAGACGACAATACGACAATAAATTAAATGTCGTTTATCTCATAACGCTCCCAGTCTGCACAAAAAAGCAATTAAAAATATCCAATAGTTTAGTCATAGGAAATATTTTACAGTTACTGGAAATTATTAGATAGTTTCAAAATACTCCTATGAACTAGTGTCACCAATAATTTAATCGTTTCCAAGTTGTATAAGATACTCTTGTCAAAATATAATCTAACATCAGTTTAAGTATCCGTAATATCTATAGGAACATATCGCTTCATATTACCAGCGCGATTAGATTGGTACCACACACACACACATACGATAAGGAGCGCAAGCAAATGAAGCATATACATACCATAAGTACTCAATCTTATACAAACTAGGTACGACATAGTGAGAGTCAGAAGTAGGGCGCGACTAGCTTCAACAAGAACCTTCCATCTCTAATTAAATCCGCCAAGTCCGCGTGTTGCAGCGGAATTAAAAACTGCCGCCGTACAGCCGTGTCGTCCTAATGAGTCGCGGTCGAAGGCGCTATCCTTGAGTCGGTAGAGATATCATTTTTATTCCTCCAGCCCCCTAGCATGACCGACTAAACACGATATATACCATGATACAGCGTTTTATCGACACCCAACTGTCAAAATCCATTGTATTTTGACAGTTAAACGTGATAAATCCCTATATCATATCGCGTTTCAATGGTCATGCTAGGAAGGCTGAAGTCTATTTGTAATTATTATCACAGTACATTATATAAGTTCTTATATAATATGAACTGTGTTATTATGGTCGGCCAACAACAAAGTGATTCGATCATATTCAAATTTTCGCCATACCAGCATAAGAAATATTCAAATGGGGCAAACCTTGTTAACCAAATATTTTTTTTATATTATTATCGCGATAAAAATATCAAACGTACAGCTGAACACGAAGTTCCTTGGCATTTACTGATTAAAAAAACTGATTGCCAGATTTGACAGACAGTGACAAAGAGTATAATCATAATCACGACCTAATGTTGTTGTTTGTTTATCAGCTTATTACTGTGATTTTCTAGTGTTTTTCTTGTTCAGTTATTGGAAATGAATCAGCTTGAAGAAATCCATAATCCAGCTTTTTACGGCGATGAAGTACCTACACTGCTTTGTTCCGTTTTGTTTAAAAAATAGACTTTACCATCTGCAGAGTTTTTTTTTACAATTACCATGCCTTTGAAAGAGACGTGGTGCAGAGGATAAAACAGGAATTGTCCTCAAAGAGCTTTATACGTTTGTGATGATCACGTAAATGTATCTATATCTACAAACTTACTCACAAAAGAGTTATTTTATTTATTTTAGCTGACTGTGACTGACATGACAACTATAATAGTTGACATTGCTAATGCCAAACCTTTGCTTTTTTGTTTTAAACAATAACATAGAAGTCTTTGGAGCAAAGGCATTATCTACGCATACAACCGTAATAGTGATTTATTGTACTATGCTGTCAATTAAAAATTTAAATTTTTATTTCAATTAAAATAAAGTATTATAAAAATTTCGCAATTGATTATTCCTGACTCCAAAGACAAAAGCTACCAGAAAATTCACAATAGTTTTGGAAAAGTTGACCAACCCAATTATAAGCTGGCGTCTAGTTTCATATTCATTTTGCCATCCCTGGAATACTAAAGACTTAAGACTACACGTTTAAATTATGTCGTACCTACCTATGGGCTTGGTTATGAATTAGTTATTTTTTCATGCATTATTTGAAATCATTGATGACATAACCTAATTACAATGCATATTTAATATTCTCCACTATCATTATTAATCCACAATAATTAAAGGTTGAGTACTTGTATTTATTTTCACTAAGTATTACTTAAATATTAGAATGTATATTCACAAAGCGTTCGTAATTTGAGTAAGTATTGTTCTTTAATACGGTTGTTTCTATCTCTACTCTACCGTTTCGAGCATCAGCTCCTCAAAACGAGATGCTTCCGTAATGAACACCCGATGTGTGGCACTCCACAATCATTTTAATTATCTATTCAACACATATTTTTACCAGGAATTTCCCCCGACGCGTCATCTCATCTTTTTTTGAGATTTTTTTTTAAATGATATTAAATTATTGATATTTGGTTGTTATGTTAGTTATTGACATAATGGCCGAAACTGGAAATATGAAACACAAAGGCTATGATTTTGATCTCAATTTGTAGATAATATTTCTGTGTCGGTATTAGAATAATGCAAAAAAAATGCAGATGAATTTCCTAGTTTTTGAGATTATATTATGTAAGAAAAACTATAACACTCGCATTTTGGATTAAAATTTACTTTAGTAATTTTTATGACTAATTAAACTAGAATGTTTGCACAATTATTTTTTTTACCTGATAGATGGTAATTATTAGCTTTCGATTATAATTTTTTTATAACTGTAGAACTTCTACATCCATTGAAATTCATATTTAAAAAAAAAACGGCGGCCATTCTAACAGGAGAGGGGGGTGTTTTTTGTCGATAAAATTAGGTAGGTACATACCTTTAAATTATCGCTAGTACAAGACCAAAGACGCTGTATTTTGTGTAAGATTAATAAATAACAACAAAGTACTTTATAATTAAGTTTATTTGAATAAAGCTTATTTGACTTTGACTTTTTCATTTCGCAACCGAATCGGTGCCTACATTCAACTACTGTATATAAACTGTACTCGTAGCAATGTCAAAAGTCAAAGTCTAAGTTAAAATTCCATTATTCAAATAAACTTCACAATTAAACATTTTTGAATCACCTATATTTTCCTACCACTCAATAAATTACGAGTATAAATTAGACCACATTTTTATGATTTCATATCGTTACAGAAAAACAACATTGTAACAAATCCCTTGAATTTAAAGAATTTTGTTCCTACCCATTATTGTATTAATTTCATAAAATTAATAAAGTTGAATCGCATAAAAAAATATTGCTATAATTTTACGCTAGCTCTTCTAAGCTGCTTAAGCTTACAAATTGTGGTACAGATGCCAAGTTTTAATAAAGCGCGGTGGAAAATTTTCTAAGTCACCCGAGAACATTCTCAAGGTAAGAACTGTTCAGGATTAGGGTGTGAAAAAAATCATTCTCAGCTTCATTAAATTGTTAGCGCGTCAGGGATTTGGCTAAAACAGATTGTGTCTTCGCGAAAATGAGCTTTGTTATGCCAATATAAATCTTAAAGGTAAATTATAATTTGCCATTATTGTATCACAAATTGTTTCGCCATCTCATTGAGTAACGAAATATTAGTCAATGTAGAAAATGAACTTTTCTATATTGTCTCAGGTCTGGGTGTTTGTGATACCACCATTGTCTCTGATTTCCATAACACAAGTGCTTTAGCTACTTACTTTGGGATCGGAGCAATGTATGTGATGTTGTCAAATATTTATTTATTATTATTTATATACGTAACACAAAAACATTTATTAACTCAGCATGAATGAAATACTCTGATTCAATTTACGTGTAATTTGAAAGTTCATGAAAATAACATAAACAAAGCATCGAATAGAATAAATAATAGGTAATAAAATCGTGTTTAATCCCTTGATCAAAAAGTTATTTATGGAACGTTAAAATTTTCTTGTTTAATTTGAAAATGTTATGTTATTGTTACAACGATGTTACTTTTTAATTATAAAGCTGCAAGTATAGGTAGGTATCTAAAAATACTAATTGTTTTAAACAAAAAGGAAGTGGAAACTATATTTTTTTCATTGCCATTCTAATTTTACAGCGTCATCAAACAATAATAATTCATAAACAACAACTTTATTACACAACTGTTATTCCTACGAACATAAAAAGCAGTGGAGTAGCCGTAATTGCAAAAAGCACAATCGCAGAATGATATTTCACCTGTCAGCTGTCCGCGGCAGCTCTGTGCTGCGAATAATTTAAATTGTATTTTATTGTGCGAGTTAATAGCCTTACTGTAGCCGCTTTGTTTACATCATTGGCTTTTGTTTGTTGCTACTCTGCATTTCTAGAACTTTGAAGAGATTGCTTACAATTGGCAAAGAAACTCTCCTTAGGAAGCCACAGATCCTCAGGATAGTGTTTTGTTTCAATAGAGTTGCCAGAGTCTGAATGTGTCTGAGCCCATTGGTGACTCGTCACGTTAAGGCATTTTAAGGTATAATATGGAGTAAAAATACAACACGTGGTTAAAAAATTAGAAGCAAAAAACCGCATTAAAATCGGACAAGTGGTTTTGGAGATAAATGGTAACATTGGTTTGCACACACATTCTCTCACCCTAATCGCATACCGTCTCTGTTCCGGCGTAAGTAAAAAAGGATAACAACGAAATTGGTTAAGTACCTAGTACGCATAGCTGAAATTGTGATGCAGTGTTGGCGGTTCGGGTGTATGAATGATAGACTGACTGCGATCATAACTGATTTATTATAAAGGGTTTTAGCTTATATATGAGGAGAGATGCGTGTGTGTAATATGCATGTAAGCGCACACACTACACCTCCCCACTAAAAGAAAAAAAAAATTAATATAGGGTTACATTTTTTTTTAAATACTTGACTTACCTTCTTATTCAATCTAAACTTTTCATACTAAACAAAATAATAATTTCTTTTTAGAATAATGAATTTAATTAACATTATGAAAGAAAGAAAATAAACTTTTTCACAAACAATATACTTACTAAGCACTAATTTTTCAAAACATAAAAAAGTATAATCTAATCATAAAAATTTTAAAACCATTATTTTTTTGGAAATCAAACGATAAACAAAAATAAACCCAACACATAATAACGATAACGACTTGTTGACAACCTTATTTTTTTTTTTGTGAAAACCAAAACATTCTAACTACAATGTTATTTCAAACTTCACAAAAATTATGATTCTTTCATTTTTTTGAAAAAAAAAGTTACACACTTAAAACAGCTAATAATAATAGTCACATCCTTGAAATCATAATTATACAGTATTGGTAAATACCACGTAAATACCTAGTTTTGTGGAGGGCCAGTCCACATTTGTCACAAAATTATCGCCATGGTCATTACTTTAACATCATTCTCATATCATCATCACAATATTACATTTTTTTTTATTTATAGTCGACTCACATTTTTATTTCATACAATATTTTTTATAACTTCATTTCATTTATTTATTTCTCATGGTACATTTATTATTTTCATGTGCGCGCACTTTTAATATATTCATACATTATTTTTTATTTCTATTTATTTTATCTTTATTTTTAAGGTCGACTCTGACGCTGCGTATCTCGCGCTCCTTCGTCATGAGCTGCCTCCAACTATTCTCACGGAGAAATCTCGTTTACACCATGATCGAATGAAGGAACAGTACCCTTTAATAGTACCATATATTAACTCATTATAATCTCCTCCTTTTTTTTCTTCTTATCGATCCCAGACAAACTAAAACATTTCAACATTCCATAAAATTCATTAATTATACAGAACCTCAAATATTGGGTGATCAGTCCAAATTGTGTAAGAATCTGACTAATTAAATTTCCATCTAAAAATCTTTGATTATCAAACTATTTCCTAACTACAATATTTCCATAACCTATCTTATCTTATATCCAACACTTACAATAAATTTCCATTCCTTTAAAAATAATCCATCTAACCATGTTTGTTACACAATCCTAAGCCCTCTTTATTACATTATAATAGTCATATCCGTTTATAATTTGTCAAGTACTAGAATTATTTTCTCACTATACGTAAGTACTTCATGCAAAATAAGTTCATCATAAGTAGTTACCTATATCTAGTTCAAACATGATACCTATGTGGCAGGCAACGTGATTAAATTCCAATTCATTTAATTTGATTCTACTTTATACAATCTTGCCTCATGTCTGCCATACAAGTTTACGCTGACGCGCTGAAATACAAAACGAACTTACGGATTCTACTAATCGTACCTAACGTGACCTAATTTAAGAAGCAAGAAATAACATTTTATTTTAAAGAATACTAAATTAGAATTTCATTTTAACTTAACTACAAACTTCTTTATTTTGCATTTAACTGACTTTACATAATTGATTACAAAAACAAACTCTGTTAAGTTTTTTTTAATTAATTACGATTAACTGAAACACCAAAAAAATTAAAAACTTTGAAGAAAAGTTAAAATTAGTCATAATATGTAGGTACATACTTATTACCACAAATTCTAAACTTCTTTTTTCTAAACTTTTTACTAATATTTACTTTTACAAAAATCGTCAACAACCGTGTCCTTATAAAGTATATTTAAGTATAACTAATAACTATAAATAATTCAAAATATTTTTTCATATAAGTAGCTATTTGAATATACGTTTCAGAAAATTAAAAACTACACACAGGTATTAAAAAAATCTAAACAAACTCTTCAAAACAAATTTTCCTCTAGAACTTACTAAAGCACGTAAACCCCTTTTAAGACACTGATAAAAAAAAACACGCTCTTTGCGCGCGATGTAACCAAAACTTCCATCATCATGGACCGGAACAGCTCGCTGCCGCGTCCACATCGGACACCAACATCTCCCGGCACCCAGCTCATACCGTCTTTCGCCACACCAGTCGCAACGCAATTTTTTTTTTGCTTTTCAGCCAACTTTAACTTTTTTAATGGGTACATTTAATTATTAACGTTTTGAAGATTTAATTTTGATTTAGAATTCAGATTAATTTCTTATTAAATTCACCTTACAGTCATTTTGCTGTCTTTTATAAGTATGAAAAGTCACTTTTCCACTTTGTTCACATCACATCAAGTTCGTTCACTTGTAATAGTTTTTTTTTTTTTGCACAAATTATTTATTTACCGAATACCATCTGCGCAGCGCCGCCGACAGGCAGCACTGGCAGGGTCGCCATGCAGTGTTGGCGGTTCGGGTGTATGAATGATAGACTGACTGCGATCATAACTGATTTATTATAAAGGGTTTTAGCTTATATATGAGGAGAGATGCGTGTGTGTAATATGCATGTAAGCGCACACACTACAGTGACTCATAAAAAAAGAAACGATGAAGATGTTTGAGGAATATCACTTAGTGGTCAGGAGAACGTAGTTTTATAATTTGTACAGTTAAATTTTTTGCAAAGGCATTCGAAATGCCGTTGATTAAAGTAAAAGCGGCCAAATCTTTGATCCCAAACAAAATGCCTAGCAGGCTTAGAGCTCTCAGGTAAACCCTTCCTTTGAACAAAGTGTATTTAGCCAGCCCTGAACTGATTACTGAAGCTTTAATTATTTTCTTTGTATTTCGGACATATGTCCTTGAAGTTATACTCGCAGAGCATCACAGGGAGTATATAACAACATTTAAATAATATTCTTCAAGCAAGAACATTTTGTTTTACTTTTGATGCGATAAAGTTGGTGGTTATTGGACAATTTTACTTTAAATGTGGTTTGAATAAAAATTTATAATTTAATATTCATGTAAACGGGATCTGTCTGTAGTCGGTAGGTTTGCGGCGAGCCGCGGCCATTGTTCGGAATCAGCCGGCTCTGACAGCTCGTTTGAATTTAATCTGTGCCATCGGCTTGGTTGCGCGCCAACTACGCGCTATCGAACCTTCTCATTTCGCAAACTCTTTTTGTGGTGTCGAAAACGAATGGTATGTTATAGACGGAGTGCAATGGTGTAATATAGTGGGCAATAGTACATTACAGCCGTGAACGGGAAGCTAGCGATTGCATTGTCGAGGATGGTTTGAAATCATTTAATCATTCGAGACAATGCAAGTAGCTTCCAGAACAAAGCTTGTATAGTGCTTTTCTCAAGAAATGCGAGGAAATAAAAAACTTTTCAATTGAAACTTAATTAAATTTAATTCCCGCGTTTTTTTTTGGGTGCATTCCAGCAGTTTAAGCCGAAAAGCAAAATGAGATTTATCATAGACAAATCCTCTGAGTAATCTTGAATTACGTGCAGCGCCATCTACCGCCGAGAAGCAAAAACCCATCTCATTTCGCTTCTCGGCGGTAGATGGCGCTGTACATAATTCAAGATGACTTAGAGGATTTGTCTCTGATAAATCTGGTACAATACAATGTAATATTTATTTATTCTTATAGTAATATACTCTGTGCGCACCATTTTTTTTTGTTGTATCGTTATTATAGTACCTATTAAATAATTTTACCTTTATAATATTAACTGTCTTGTCGTTGGCTTGCGTGCCAGAAAAAAGGAACTAAAGTTATGGCTGTATGGTGCAAATGTGCCTTTGCTTTTTTTGTTTTTGTGAACAGCTAAAACAAAAAAAAAGAAGTTGCCGCAGACCACCCAGATCATCTTCGCACTGTACCTACTTCCCGCACTGGTGCTGGTGCGGGAAGTAAGTATTGAAATTCATTCCTGGCCTGAATTTTAAATTTAGAATGTGATGAACCAGACCCCCCTCGGAAATGTGGAACGCCCCGCATTCCTTTTTCAAATGGAATGATAAGATTTCAGAGCATAAGTGAGAAAAAATATTATCTCTCAGCTGTTAGCATAGGACAAACGCCGCAGAGGCGTGTCGCGACATCGACACGGGTATGTATTACAATACCGAAGTTGAAAAGACCGAATTTTACAAGACCTATGGACGAAAGACCGAAAATTAAAAGGTCGAGTGGTTGTTTTGTCGTACGTTAAGCACTAAAGGACATTTGACCTAAAAGACTAAATACTAAAGCTTAAAAAACCGAAGGTTAATTGTGGGTTACATGCCAGCATGCTCGCTTCGCTCGTTCGGCTCGTGCAGTGTTGGTCGCAATGGAACCTAACGTCCTCCTCGCTACGCTCGCTCGTCGTCACACCAAATATACGAGTACCTTAACAGACTTTTGGGATTTCGAATTATCGGCATTTTAACCTTCGGGATTCCGACCTATCGATCGTTTAATAATCGATCTTTCAAGTTTCGGTCTATAGGATATCGACAAATAAGATTTTCGGTATTTTGAAAATAGGTGTTTTAAATGTAGATAT
Organism: Agriphila straminella; assembly: GCA_950108535.1. Lineage (NCBI taxonomy): Eukaryota > Metazoa > Arthropoda > Insecta > Lepidoptera > Crambidae > Agriphila > Agriphila straminella. Next base: position 596,976 of record OX467306.1, on the reverse strand, counting down.
TTCGGTCGTATGTGTTATAAATTTTCGGCATTTTAATACATACCCATCGACACCAGTCCAGCTATAGCACCCGAGATGCTGACGAGAAATGGGTAGGTTTTAACAATGGCGAAACAACTTCAGAAATGAAACAGGGAAAGAAAAATTGAAACGAAAAATCCTGAAGTAGATTTATTGCATTCACATTACAAGAACTGCTACATTAAAGAATGCAAACTACTTAATACAAGTAAAAACAAAAAAAAGATATTGCAGGAGTATTTTGTGCCAATGAATGTGAAGACATTTTGATGCATCAACAGCATCAAAAGAGAAACTCGTATTAATGATCATTCTAATTTACACACTGCTTTCTAGGCAGGATATTATTTAATTAACAAATTCACTTGGAATTATTAGTTAAATCAAACTTTGAAATTGATTAATATTCAGAGCGGTGTCTGAACATTAATCCATTTCCAAAATGCACATAACTAGTTTAAACCAATATGACTTTTGTTGCAGACGTCATGCCCTAACTCCGTGTCGACTTAGAGAGTTCGACATCCGAATTGCTAATCGGTGTGCCACCTGAAGTTCGAGGCAATAAACTTGGAGCAGACAAGCTCACACAAAGGAATTGTTCCACAAATCATCGAGAACTTAAACGTACTTGGACATATTGGCAATTCAACTCAGAATATTGCGTTGATTTCAAAATCAGTATTCATGTAGGTACCTGGGTAATTCTCCAACTCTCTAGACCAGGGTTCTCCAAACTACGGCCCGCGGGCCAACTCCGCCGCGAGCACCAACAATCCGGCCCGCGATAGCAGGCCAGATCGTACCAACAATATACTGTAATTAGAGTATGTTGGTATGATGAGCTAGCTAGATCCTGGCCCTTGGGACTTCGTGGAGGAGTTAGTCTGGCCCTTATGCTAAAGAGTTTGGAGACCCATGTCCAGACCGAGCGGTATAGGGGTAACCGTACAATGTACTGACTCAGATTACTCGTGCAGGGCATCATCTTTTATGACATCATTTATGTGTATTAATGTCACCCGCAATGTGTGAAATGCAGGTATTGTAACGGCTAATACCCGAAGTGCGGCTAAACCTAGATTTAGATGGCTAAAACTAGTGTAGCCGTTAGTTGTTGGTTAAAACTAGGTGTAACCGTCTACTTTACTCCTGTAGGGCCCGAGTATAGGCTAAAAGGCGAGCGCAAAGCGCAGCTTTAAATTTTGACGTTTTTTTAACAGACAATAAAAAATGCTTTCATAACGCCTCATAAATTACTCCCCCTTACTAGTCGCGCAAAGAAATTTAAAAATAGACCTAGTTTTAACCGGTTACACCTCGGCAAATCGGCTACACCTAGGTTTAACCAACAGCCATCGGCTACACCTAGTTTTAGCCGGCTAAAACTAGGTATAGCCGCACTTCGGATATTAAAGCCGTAACATATACAATACCAAGGTATTGTCTGTACTACATCATCACCCAGGTGATGTACATAAATATATTTAATATTCATTCTATTTCATACATTGCCTGGAAGGCCCCGCATTGTCTACAATACCGGATTATACACATTGCCGGTAACATTAACACGAAATTATACCAAACTTGAAAAAGACTTCGACAGAACTTCAACTAGTCTTCAACTATATTTTAGTTGTTACCGAAAGTGCAATATATATGCGGCGAAACCACGGCCTGAATGTTTGATGGGGGCCGAATACGGCGAGCGTTTGTTTATGAATGGGCTGTGTTACGGTACGGTGTCGATACATGTTAGCCTTACCGACCTGAAAGTCTGTCAAATATTTATTGTTTTGCAAAGTGGTTAAAGCTTAATAGGTGGTTTTAGTTGATGGAAATTATGACGCTATTGTTAGAGAAATGTGGAGCATGTAGCGGGATCCTAAATCTCAAAACTACTTGGATAGCTAAGAAAGTCCAAAAAAAAATTCTTTGAGTGCAATCCAGAGCGAGAGTTAAGATGCTTGGCAATCAAATAAATTCTTCGTCTTTTTATGTGATACTTTTAATTGAGGCAAAGCTTCGCAAAAATACAAATTACTTAATATTGGTTTTCTTGCTTTCATCAAACAAATAATAGTATTATAGTATCTATAGTTTTGGATGATTCAGAAATAATTGACAATGATACGAATTTTCCGTTGCATATGGCGGCTTGTATGTGTCCCAATTTTGCGGTTGGGATTGCAAAATTAATGCGACCTGCATGTTCTATGTGAAAGCTGTCCGACGATTTCGTACAATAAACGTACTGGGCATATTTTTTTTCAATAAACCAAGTTAGGATAATTGCTATGAACAGAGCTTTTTGATAGGTAATGAAAGCATTTACAATAATCGAAGTTAGATTTTGAGAATTGAAACTTAGTAATCTAGAAATTCCAGATGATTTGAAAGCGTACTAAATCAATGAATTGATAGGTATAACCAGAATTTGGATAATATTTTTTCAGCCAAAAACTGGATAAGATTTAAGGGTCATTTGGGTAGCTTAGTTAAGCCTTCGACTTAAATCCGTATAAATGATTAACAATAGGCCCGTCGAGGCTAACAGTACTGTCCCAATCCCAATAATAGTTTTATCTTATTTTCAAATAATTCAAGGTGAAGGTTTATTCAATATTGTGTATTTACACCCTATGTTTGTCTGTAGGCATTCGGCATTACATCCTATTTTCCAGTTGGCATTGGCAAAGTATATTCAAATATTGCGGCAGCACCGGTTCCCGCTCCTGAATAGTGCAAGCGGCTGTTTGCACGTGCCTTGTTTTATTGTGACTTTGCCCCTCAATGTGGGTCAAACAGATACATTGTGTCATTTGGCCCACGAGCGACGTGTTCTCGCTTGCTTTAATAATTTGCTCCTTTGGAACCAAAACCGTTGTTCTATTAATCTCTATGGTCTAGTGACAAATGCATTGGACTAGGATATGAACTTCAGGATAAACAACTGGTTAATATTATATTTACAATTTCAAATCCAACTAAACAAAGTGATGGCATCACTACATTGGCTAAATTCAATAGTTTCCAATTTTGGACATTGCGTTTTCAGGATAGGTAGCATCACGCTCGAAAGGCCTACGCACACGCGAGAGTAAGTACAGACGAGCGGAAAGCAATTAGAGCAAGCGGAACGTGTAATGAGTGACGCCGACGGACGCTTCGGGCGAGAGAGGGGGAGGAACGTGGGAAGGGAGGTACACTCATCGTGAAATTACCGCGCTCGGCTGGCTGTGAGTACTGCACTATGCAGTTGTTTGTTCTGCTGCCACGAAAATTGTGCATCATAAATGTAGGTGGAAAAGTTTGAAAGGGCGTAGAGTAATGTGTTCTACGTGTTAATGTTGTATCGTAAAATTTGATTAACTTTTATGAACTTTTATTAAACCTACTATGAGATTTTGCATTTCAAACTAGTCTTTGAAATGCAATCTCAGTTTTATTATCTTTAATTATTCAAAAAAATATTTATGTCCATTTCTTATCCTGATAACAATCTAATGTGAATAAAAGGCGCAAACAATGGACATAATAAACACTTTGCTGGTTGCCTGAATATTGTTTAAATTCTTCGATCGTGTAGGTGATCGAAGCAATAATTCCATTAAATTACAACTTACTAGTTGAAGTTTATTCACCTTTCCAATACTCTTAATCCAAAACGTGAGTCCTCTCGTCACGTCAGCCAAAACTCCCGAAACAAAAGATTAGCGTCGCTTTCCACAGGCATTATTCGCCAAAGAGTTCACAGATAAGCCGATGTAATGAGGTCCCGGCGCTGGTAATCCTCCATTAATGGCTCCCGACCTGTTTGGTCAGTAACGAGGATTGAAGAATGGATCGGAATCGAAGCCTATAATATAGTGAGTGTGTTTAGTAGGCAGTATTTTTTATCCTGCCAGATTACAAAGGATAGTGCTTGACCTTCACCACACCTGATGTTAAGTGACGGTAAGGCTGAAAGTGTAAGGGCACTACACCCGGAATCCCCACCACTGAGGAACTGGCTGGCTGGCTGGATCTTATTACCTTTTTAACTGCATTAACAACAATGTTTAATCCACATCACTATCTCCACATCACCCTAAGGTTGACTGGTAGAAAATGCCTAAGGCATTAAGTCCGCCTATCTACACTGTGCATGAAGAACTAAATAAATAAATAAATTGTTGTAATGGCGTCAGACTCCCTTCGGCCGCATACGAAACCGTATGTTCGTAACCAGTTACGAATGAGGAAAAAAATATCCTTGTCCGAAACCGGTTTCGAAAGTTTTCGAGCAAGGAAGAAAAAGGAAAAAAGAAAATTCAACGACATCTGTATTTCTTCTTGCCACACCGGCTGGTTAGACCACGGGTCATTTCGTTCACCGTAAGTCACATTAGTGTGACTTACTTAGTGTTAGCTAGCCAGGTGGACTTGAAATAAGCCCTACCACCAACCAAACTGAGTACAAATGTGTGGTACATTTGTACTCGGTTTGGTTAGCGGTGATCCAACAGGATTTTATGAGGGGCCTATTTCATAAAAGGATGGTAAAATTACAGTAATTTATTTACCGTGGTAGTAGTTTATTGGGGTAGAATTATAGGAAACATAATAAAATTCTACCCCAGTAACAACTGTGGTAAATTATAGTAAATTTACCATTCTTTCATGAATAGGCACCTGATAAAATACTGTTGGATCAGAGTATTTACCATGCGTGTAGGGTTTGCCGTAGATTTATGTACAGAACAATATGTTGAGACAATTCTTGTAAATTTCCCCTTTGCAGTGTGCTACCCAACAGTATGACGATGGAGTAGGCACCAGCTCTTGGAAAGCAATTAGAGCCACTCAAACGACGTAATGGCTGCGCGAGGGCCACTGATAATGGCCGGGCAGCTTCTACCCGTTTGCGGAATCCCTCCTTTTTATGAGTTGCACGCACGAGTATTTACCATGTAGGACCCCCCCGTCCGGGAGTTAATGGATATAAAAATAATAATTTTAATAGTGGGTAAATAGTGTTGTTTTTTTGTTGTTTTGTCAACTCTATCTAATAACAGTATTCTAATACGATCAAAACTAAACTTTCAACTGTAATTGATTTTAGGGTAACTGTGCACGGCACCAGAGTTTGCATAGACGGACTGTTTTTGACAATAATAGTGTTGAAACGATCTGGTGACGTCACGGAATTCGTCGGTTATACAAATAATAATACAACACAACCACACAAAACGAGTAGGGTAAAACTAAACGTGTACACGTGGATTTTTATGAGCGACAAATATAAAAGCAGCTATTTATAAAGAACATTATCAAAGTTTGGAGTAGTTATTTTGAGAGAAATGATCTGTCGAGTGTTGTCACTTCCACGTCAGTTCGCAGCCTGCCATCTGTTCTCGGCTGGCACCACTCCAGCGCTCCGTTCCACTTTCTAAAGACATATTTTTTCTCCAAACAGCTGACCTGTCTATTGAAGTTTTTTTTGTGGAGAAATTAATAAGTAGGTGATTTCAACTTGTTACGTTGACTTATGTGGCTCCTCATTTAAAGACACCACGATTTTCATACAAATGAGGTAACTTTGAAACCTTGATTCTCCGTCAAAAATTGACCTAGTTGTGGTCTGATGATGGCCATCCAAGAAATGAATGGAGGAGATTCAGATTGCCATACACATCTAACTGATCTGGGCTACTATTGTCTAATTTTAAAAATCTATCGCAATCGCTTTCATTTGACAGATGGATGTGACACATTGCTGCATTTCTTTGATATGTGCCAAAAAGAAGCATCAATGTAGGTATCACATCCTGAAAGCGATTGCGTTAGATTTTGAAATTAGACAATTAGCCCCCTGATCAGCATTTTAGGAGATATAAGGATCAGCGTTTTCAGTTTTAGTATTTCCATACATTTCTCTGTTTTTTTAAACATATCCTTTATATCTTGTAGAAAGCTGATCATATCAGTTAGGTGTGTAAAGCGATCTGAATCTCCTTCATCCACTCCCTGGGTGGCTAGCATTAGATCACAGCAAGGTCAATCCTTGGCGGAGCACCAAGGCTTCAAAGTTACCTCGTTTGTATGAAAATCGACTGGTGTATTTTATTATGTGACCGCCACTGTATATCAATACAATATCCGTATGTCAGAATTAATTCAATTCAAAATAATTTATTCAGACTAGGCTGTTACAAACACTTGTGAATGTCAAAGAAGCTACGCCATCGGTTCGCAAACCCTGAGCGGGAGACTTTGTAACGAGAAGAACCGGCAAGAAACTCGTCAAGGCTGCTTTTTTCTCCCTGTATATTTCATACAGAGTCATAAAACACTGTACTAGGATCACAATTATCCAAACAGTGCCAAAAACCTACTATTAAAACAAGTTTCATACAAAATTAAATTGTATATTCGTATATTTTAATTTCCACGGCAGGCTTTATTTGGTTAAGCAAATAATTCACAAATAAAGTAATTCCAAAAGTTTACTTTGTAACACAATCAAATATGGTTTCCTCTTCATATGAATTTTGGAAATTAAAACAAACATATAGCTCCATTATGGTAAAGTTACTAAATCTCAGCTCCTTAAAACAAAACAGTTGAAAGAGTTTTGACAAAAGAACTTCCAAGCTCCGCAATAATATTAAAACTTAAAGCCTTGTTTAAACTTGAGTTAATTGTTTCACGTGGCGTTGATTTATCGTGACAGTCTCATTTGCGTAATAAAGTCATCAATAATGAACTATGAGTTCCGCAGACTAGATACCTTATTCATGAAGGTACAGATTACAGAAATTTAAATCAGGGTGTTAAAAAAGTTTTGCGCTCTGTCACTTGTTTATGGTCTCAGACAATGGAGGCTGGCATGATTAAAGAATAGGTTGCAATTTTTGAGAAAAGGATTACAATGAAAATAACTTTTAATAATCTTTTACTATCATAAAACAATCACTATCGCATTTCGACTAAAGGAAGATCATATTAGAGATTTTAAATATATAATTATGTAGTTTCCATTTTCGCACTTAAAATTACAATTTCTAAAGAGTTGAGGATATTAATTTAACTGTGTTTAGGTTGTGATTTTTTTGCATCAAATTATTTATTAGCATTCACTCTTACATGTTTTATTTTTATCTCTCAATACCGAAGGAACTGGGGCGTATCTATTTCATAAAGCTAACAATTTGTAATTTACTACGGTAAATAGCATAAATTGCGGTGTCTGTGAGTAGTTAATTTTCTAGTTTCGAATTGGCCAACCTCCTTGTAATTTACTAATTTGAAACAGGGCCCTGTGGGTTATCCAATCGTGGCGTATAAAGACGTAGATGTTATTTTTAAAGCTCCAGCGCTGACAAGCATAAACAATAATTGATTCTATTACAATTAATTTTACATGATTTTTTCTATAATTAATGAAAAAAACCTTAATAAAAAGTTATGAATTAAATTTTGTTGCATTTTTAACATTCTTATCCTATGCATTAAAACCTAACAAAAATATGGTTTTTAATCATCCTCTCAATTGAGGTCCAAAAAAGTGACATAGCGCTTCTAGACAGTTTTAAAGCTCGTCTTAACCAAGCGGCTTATTAAAAAGTTAGGGGCTCAATGGAAAAGTCGTCGCCGTCGTCGCGGCCCGCGCTGGACGAACACTTGATTTATATTGCGTTACCTTAGTATAAAGCTTTGTGCAGACAATGAGCTCATTCCGCCGTACCGTTTTACCATCGGTCGTCCGCACGCACGGCGGGGCCACGCACGGCGGGGCCCTATGTAGTTGACATTCCACCCATGCGACAGAAGCGCTTGTCATCTTCCACTGAGTGGAATTCCTTGCCTGCGACTGTATAGCCTGTATTTATTTTTATAAAATAAAAAATAACTACAACCCAGTGCTATTTAAAGCTCAAGTAAATAGCCTTCCTCTGGGTAAGGTCGCTCCATCTTCGACTAGTAGCCTTATGGTTCTTTAATGTGGCCAAGAGCAAGCCTATTTAATATAAATAGCTGTGAGAATGAAGTGCTTAGAATCGCAAAGAATAACACTGCCAAATAAAATATGAGTACTGACTGATAAATGAGATAATTCATTCCGTCTCCAAGTAAAATAGAATTTTGACAACAGTAAGTATATAGGTACGTAATGTTTCAACATTCACCAGATTTTATAAATGACCCTGTCTATTTGTTTTGATACAAAAATTAAAGACTTGACTTCAATCATTTCGTGCATCTTTCATTATAGTTAGGAACACGTCGAATACAGAACAAATCATTATTCATAGCGTGTGACGAGCCTGTATATTGAAATTGAGGCATTTATAGATGCAAATGAAGAGAAATACAGGAAAACTTATGTAACATTTAATGAAAAAACAGGAAAAGATAGTTTAGTGTTTTACAACCGTATTAAAATCGAAAAAAAAATGTTGTATCCTACCCTTAGAGCATCGCGGCTTAAGCCCGTTTTGCTCTAAGATCCTACCATTTGTATGGAGTCATAATCCAATGTAGGTCGGACGGAACAGATCCTCAGTGTGTACAAGGCCTGCTTCACGGAGCAGCCTTCTGCATAATGCCTTTTCGTTTCGGAACACTTGCTTACGATGCAAATGAGGCCAAATTTAGACGCCATTTTCTATTAGTCAATCTTCAATCTTCATGTAATTATTAATGTTTATGTATGAGAATAAAATGATGTTAGGGATTATACTTTTATACTTATGTTAATAAAATTGTAAGATTTTTTTTTGCCCTTTAATATTTATGTACCTATATAGTCGTACTCGTTAAAATAAATTAATTTTGGCTCTTAGTCTTACTTACCGTGATCACTGGTTATTTATATGATAATCTTTTGGTGTCACGCTTACCTGAAACAAAACCGATTTGCTTGTTAAAAATACTTTAGTGTAGCCATTTTACCTAATGGGGTATTTACATGGGTGATTAAAGCCGCACAACTTTCGCCGCACGGCGAAAATCGACTGTGTAAATGGAAATAGCCCTGCCGCAGGTGACTGTACAAAATTATCTGATCCGGTGGCCAAAACTGGAACTACGTTATTACATATTATATTGTTACCTAGGTTACGTCATCAACTACATACTCTACATAGACGACAGCGATGCCATCACCCGCGATTCTATTTTGGAAGCGACATGCTAGTTGACTAAAGTCGACCGTCACAACACAGGGTGACTAAAATCGACTCATGTAAATAGCCCATAAAGGCAGTATACAGTCTTGAGAGACATCGATAATATTACGGTCATGTCGGATGTAATGGTGCACTCTGGAGTCGTTATTAAACATACAAGCTTGTTCGCTTTTTTCGATACAGTAGCACAAGGTTTATGACATTGACGAAAGAGATATATTGTGCGAATGTGGAAGGAACGATTGCGCAAGGGCGTCCCAGAAAAACCTACGCGGACCAAATAGAGGTTTTAATTAAAAAAAGGCTGGTGTACGTAGTGACAAAAACCGTAGGGCATGTATGAAAAGATTGATGGATGTTAATGAAGCGAAAGAAGTGTGCAATAATCGTAGCAGGTGGCGATAGTCTCTGCCTACCACCATGGGAGACAGGCGTGAGTATATATATGTATGTATGTACGCTCGAGAAAACATATAATAGTACCTATATCATACTCAAGAATCGCATCTTGTTATTCGTACATTAATTTATTTATCTGATAGCAGATTGCGATTGTCAGCTCGTGCCCAACACTACTTCTTGTGAAGATTTGTTTAGTGTACTATATCATTAGCTTTTTAAGTGTTATACCTATATTGGTCGTATATTTTGCTACTGTCATACGACCGTTTGTTTTGTTGAATAACAAAACAATCTATATCTATACATTCAATATAACAATGACAAAGCATTAATTACTGTAATTAGTACCATGTTTAATTAATACATTGTCATTGATTCAATAATAATAATTATTGTTCGCCCCAAGCGAGACTTTGATATTAATGATATATTGTTTGTTGCCAACACGACACAGCCAGAAATACCCATGTAATTTGATAATTTTATGTGACAGTTTTGCTTATGACATTGTAGTAATATCGGGTCATTCTGAACTTACCATCCAAATTTCAAGGATGTGTACAGTCCATGAAACTAAACAACTTTTTTTAAGAAACATGGTGTCGAATTTAGACACAAAATTTTGGTCATCCCATACTAAATTGATCACGTGATCTCTTTGATTTGTAAGGATAGTCGATTTTATTTTGACATAATATTGGCCATTTGTGTTGTCTTGTCTTGCAATCAATGACAGAAGCAATTTAAAAATAAGAACAATTATTGAAACAATTACTAAATTTGGCTCAAAATAAATAAAAAAACAACCAATAAAACCATTTAAAAGTACTTACAGCGGTTGGCTGTAAAAAAAATCTTAGATAATTTAAAAAAGCGGTGATTGTATACGTGGCTATTGCAAGAGAATCAATAATGTAATCCTTACTTCTTTACTATCGAAAGTCCGTTTGTTTGTTTGTTACGCCTTTAACTACTCAACCGATTATCGTGAAAGTTAGCTTGCATATTGTCAGGGATGCAAAAAATGACATAGGGATTGACAAAATGCTATTCACGCAGACGAACTCGCGAGCGGTCGCTAGTTTATTATATTTAATTCTCAGTGAGCGAGCACCAATCAACAGAAATCGACCAGAAACAGGAAAACAACATCCAATATCAGACGCAAACAAAGAATGGAAGCGGCACGTTTCCTTTTATCGCAAACGTCAATTTGAAAGGAATTAAATTATTCCGCGAGATCTGCGCGAGATTTGAACATTCCTGAGTGCTTTATTATTTATGGAGGTTTGAGTGGGGCTGATAATTGTTGTCAAGTTGAGGCTCACGAGCTGGTGGGTCGGACGAAGACGATCGGAGCCGCTTTATAATGCATGATCACGATTCTTTTTTACCCGACTACGGCGAAGCTAAAACGGAGGGTAGGTATATGATTTTGACCTGTTGATCGTGTCGTGCGTGTCTAGGACAAAGTGGCATGCGACTACGGTTATCCTTTTTAGGGTTCCGTAGTCAAAATGGCAAAAAACAAAAAACGGAACCATTATAGATTCGTCATGTCTGTCTGTCCGTCCGTATGTCACAGCCATTTTATTCCGAAAGTATTAGGATTACACAGTTGAAACTTAGTAGGTAGATGTATTTTGTTAACCGCTTAACGATTTTAACTCAAAAATAAAAAAAAATATGCTATATAGATCGTAATAAAAACTTTCACTGAAAATTGGTTTGAACGAGATATAGTAATTAGTTTTCGAGATATATCATATTTTCCAAAACTGCAAATATAACTTTGTCATTCATACCAACACTGTGAAAAACAAAGTTATATTTACAGACGAAAAATGACGGTGGTATTAAATATGGTATGGTTTAAAAGATAACTACGGAACCCTACAGCTCGTGGCCCAACACGCACTTGGCCGGTTTTATTAGATTTTGGACTTGAATATTTTCTTGTTTCGTGCATTTTAGAGCACGATTTTTCCGTAATTGAGTTTTTTCAGAGATCAAAATGGGAAAAAATATAATTGTTCTGTCTTTAGCAAAGGTTCCATTCTAAAGCTCTTCAATGATTCGAATCATCGATTTTTATAATTCATTGAAAACAAAAGTAATTGCTTATTTATTATTTCATTTTGTTTCTAATAGGTACCTTATTGTTTATGAACAATATAACATGGTTATTTAATATTATGTATCGTGAAACCTATGATGGTCTTGCTGCAACACAACTTTAAATCGTGCGCAATAAAACACTTCGACGAGTATTTTTATTTCGCAAAGTCTGCGTTACTGAGAACAGACACGCTAGTAATTATTATAAAATTCATTTTACTTTTGAATTAAAGCCGTTGGATAAGATTTAATTAAGCTTATTAATAACTTTCGAAAAATATGTTAAGTTAAAAACGTGTTAACGATTTATTTACCGACTCTTTTTTAATGTAATACGTTTTATGCTGATTCGGTCCCTTTGAGACAAGAATAATATACATTTAAATTATTTTTTTACTCGAGTCTGGAATCAAATTGTATCAGATTTTTTAAATGCATTTACTTTTACTAATAACTTGGAATAAGAACAATGAATTTAAAAGCAAAAATTGAATTGAAAAGCGTAAAAATAAGTAAATAATTTTGTTCAATTTAAAAATAACCCCAATATTGAATTTCGTGCGTTGATTAATCGACTTTGAAACTGTCCCTTGAAGGTCAACTCAATCTGACGAGCCAACTCAAACACGAGGGGATGATTATTGCTAAGTGTACCTTATTTAAAACTTGTGCAGAGAACAATCAGATTTTACGGAAAATAATTAAAGCCAAGTTAAATTTAATTTTAAATGTTGACTTTATTTAATACTAAATAATATACCTACTAGAAAAAATACGACTCGCACCAGATCAATACTCAGACGGTAATCGAACCCGCGACCTTTGGATATTACTAATGACTCGGTAGCTCAGCGGTCAGAGCATTGGACCGGAATGAATGAATGAATGAATGAATGAATGAATGAATGAATTTATTTATTTGCTTTTGAATAGGGTAGAATAGGATTATAAATGGTTTACAAAACCTTATACTTAACAGTAGTTTCACCTACTCAGCTACAGACAATAGCATGCAAATAATAATTAATAGATATTGAAGCTTATTTAAAACATTGGCATAGCGATATCATTAAAATAAATTAAATGAAAATCAAATTAAAATATGGAAAGTTAAACTCATAAAATGTCAGAATAAATGTCAGAAATTGAAACAAAATAAATTACATGCTAGTCAGAAAAATGTCAAATAAAATGTCAACTAAGTATACATCTAGTTTTTATAATTCAAAAACTCCTGGACCGAGTAGAATAACTTATCCATAAGCCATCTATGCAGCGCCGTCTTAAATCTATTAAAAGGCAATTCTTTAATGGTATCAGGAATCTTATTATATATTAAAATACCCATGTAATGGCAGTTTTTCCTGAATCGTGCGCTTTTTGGTAAAATATCGATCACCAACCTATTGCAGTTCCTTGTATTTCTAGGAAACACGTCCTTGTCAGTCTTAAATTTGCTTTGGTTAGATTTCACAAACTTCGCGATTTCATAGATGTAAAGACAGGGTAGTGGCAGAATATTTAACAACTTATAAAATGGCTTACATGACACATCCGGTGCAAGACCACATATTGCTCTAATACTTTTTTTTTGTGCAACAAAAACCCTTTGTATGTCTGTACTATTGCCCCAAATGATAAGCCCGTAGCGTAACACAGATTCCACATATGCGAAGTATGCTGTTAGGGCAGTCTTTCTTGTGGCTACTTTAGTCAATTTAAAAAGAGCAAAAATAAATCTATTTACTTTTTTGCATACTTTATCTACATGTGATTTCCAATCAATTCTTTGATCAAGCTCAATGCCAAGAAATGTGGCAGTTGTTACATTCTTTAGAGTATTATGTTGATAATGTATATTTAAGGAATGATAGTTATTATAATTTATATAATTTGTTTTGTCAATGTTGATTTTTAAATTATTATTGTTTAGCCAAATTGTAATCGATTTAATTGTTTCATTAATGTCATTTTCATGGTCAATTATATTGTGATTTTTATTAGTAGTAACTACGACTGATATATCATCCGCAAATAGGATACATCTGTGTTTAGTCACTTTAGGTAATTCATTCACATAAATTAAAAACAGAAGAGGACCAAGTATACTACCCTGGGGCACTCCAAATTTATTAACTTTGAATTCTGAATGATATTTATGTACTACGTTACTATCACCGAGTTGGGTGATTTCGACCAATTGCATTCTATTTTGTAGGTACGATTTGATCCAATCTAATGCTTTGCCTCTTATTCCACTACGTTCTAGCTTTAATAACAATTGACTATGTGATACAAAATCAAACGCTTTAGACATATCAAATAGTAGAACTGTGGTTAAATTATTATCATTTATGCTTCTTAATATGTGATCAATCAGGTTAAAAGCAGCATGCGCAGTCGATTTGCTTTTCTGAAAGCCATATTGATTGTCATTCAAAATTTTATACTTTGTAAAGAATGATATAAGTTTGTCATGCATAACTTTTTCGTATATTTTTGCTAGGATCGATATCAATGTTATAGGTCGAAAGTTGACAATCAGTAACTTTGAGCCTTTTTTAAAAAGAGGCTTCACAATTGATAGTTTTAATTCCGCAGGGAAAGTCCCTGTTTCGAACGATAAATTTATTAAGTAAACTAATACTGAAGCTATCTGATCCTTACAAGCTTTAATCACTTTTGTATTAAGTTCATCATACCCTTCCGAATTTGTATTATTTAATGTCATGATAATTTTTTTAATGTCATATTCATCAATAGGAGAAAGATATATAGAATTATTCAAATTGTCAGTAATGATTTTATGTCCATTTACGTCTTTGTTATTGTTAATATTATTATGTGTGTTATCATAATTATTTAGATTATTAGTATTATTATTGTAGGGGGTGGCCCTACACACTTTAGATGATAGGAGTGATAGACTGATAACTGATTGATATATGATAAAGGGATGCTGTTCTGATATTTATATGATATAAGGGAGCTGATAGGAAATGATATAGAGGAGTTCAAAATGATACAACCGTGTCGAGTGCCAACCGTAATAGAACTGATTTATTTTACTTATAAATTAAGTGCAATAAACGCGTGTAAATAAAATGCAAGTACGCAAATTACAAATGTCGCAATTAGGTATTTCTAACATCAATGTGCGGTTCATTCACCGTACATATTGCCGCACCGAGAAGATGCAAGATGAGAAAAACTATGAAGATTATTTAAACAATGTTAATGAGATTAATATTAAATGATATAAAAGGTGATTATGATACAGATGATTTTTGCAACATTTAAATCTAATAATAAACAAAATGAAAGTTAAAAGTAAAACTGTCTGTTTGATCGCTAAACACGCGCAAAAAGTTAGTTGTTTCTTATTGACTGTCACTGTCTAGTCTGAATCTCGTAAGTTTGGGGAAGACTTTTGAGTTCGAATCACTCAGTTTGGGAATAACTTTCGAATCACTCGCGCTAGATACATTTCGTCGCGCACTCACTCGCGGTACATTCGACACTCTCACTTCACTAACACTGTCGCGGCGGCTGCTGTCGATCGCGCCCTCCAAGGGCGCCTCCGCCCCGGGCACGGTGCGAGGCTGCGGCTGGGGCTGCTGCTGCTGACTGCTGCTCGCTCTGCTCGCACTGAGCAGAGACCGGAGCCTGGTCTTGCGTACCAGTATGATACAACCAAGACCAAGAACTATGATGATGATTGCGCCGTAGCTGCCGTAGATTGCGTAATGGTGATTCTCGTGGATGGTTAACTTATTTTCAGCTTGTTCCTTTAACTCATTTATCTGCTTATGTAGTTGATGATAATATGCTTCGTGATCTTCAAATTTCGTAAAGTTCATGCTGGTATCCTTCATGATATTATTAAGCATAGACACTTCTGGTACGGAGACGGGTTGATTCACATTAATTTGATTGAAAAAGTGATTATGTGCGAATATAGTAAGTTCGTCGCTTTTAAGTGTGCAACCTTGACCTATCTTAATAATGCCTCGGTCAATCAACCTTTTCATGGTCACACCTGACGGACATAAAATGCGGACATTGCATTCTTCGCAGCAAGTGAATATCCATGTGTTATCGGCTTGCAATTTGACCCACATTTGTTTACATGTACTCACTTGCGACTTACATAATGAAGGACTTGTGTTTGCCGCAGAATTGATATATTTTATATTACATAATGATTGCTCCAGCTTCATGTCATAAAATGGTTGTGTTAAATGACATAAAAGTGATGTTGGTAGTTCAAAGCATGTATGAAGGTCGTTATCTGTTAAAAATAGTGCAGTGTCCTTTCTCAGGTTATATGCAATATACGGTACTGCTGGGATAATCTGATATATTTCGTGATTTCGTATCTGTGGAATGCTGATAAGTCTATTTAACTCGAAAACTTCATTGCTTACGATTGGTATTTTGATCTCTATTATCAGGTAGTTATTCGTAACCCTCGAATACACTCGTAGTAATTTGTAAATGTCCATGATGTTTTCTTTTATCGGTAAGGCGAGATCGCTGCTTAATTGTCCTGCTATGACATCGAGCTGATACTGTAACTGTCCCGGGGATAACAAATGTGTATCTAACCTGCCGTGGTAGATGTCAGTCACGGTGTTCAGTAGCGTGCTCTGGATGCGCTGGAGGTTTCCTAGGATGACGTTTGCTGCCAAGGACGATGACACTATATAAAGGTTGTTATTATTGCTTACTTGTACTTTGCCAACTTCTAGTGTAATGTTACCGATATGCTGTCTGATAATTTCAAATTGCTCTTTCATCGTGTGTTCGTTTCGCTGAATGATGTTGTACTCCGCTTCTATGATACTTGTCTGATTTTTTATTAAGGTTTGTAAATGATTTTCATTCTGAGTAATTTTTTCTATATCTCGTTCATATTGCTGCGCGAACCTGTCATCTAAAACACCGAATAGGTAATTTGATGCATAACCGATCCCGTTGATAAGCCCTCTTCGCTGTCTTCTGTTGTTATAATTTTTGAGTAGTATGCTATTATAATGATCTATGTCGTTTAGTTGTTGCCCCAATTGTAGTGATAACGTTCTGTATTGCGTATTCTGATACCTCGTGTCCTCGCAAACTTCTTTAATATGTGCAATATAACTTCGTACATCTGATACTCCCTTCCAGTAGGACGTCATGTTATAATAAATGATTAATTTCCAGTCGTCTCTTATGTACTTTAAATCTGATGTTTTATCGAAAAATAATGTTTGATTTTTTGGTAGCGATGTTATATTATACGAGCTCGATGTAAATGATTGATAACTTGGTACGATGCATGTAAATAACATTAATGTATAAAATATTTTTTGTAAAAAGTTTGTCTTAAAGTTTCTTGTGTTTTGATTGCGACGAGCTCGAGGGGATGGCTTTTCGTCCTTATTTTGTGATGTAGTATCATTTTGCACTGGTAACAGCACTAATTTGTTTATTGGTCTTTTTATGATATTATTTTTAGTTTTTAGGGACACTACTCTTACGTAGCCATCTTTACCGGGGTGCAGCTCGGACACCCTGGCCAGCGCCCATTTACCAGGTGGTAAGTTCTCATCCTTGATTAATACGATGTCATTTTCTTTCAGGTTTGGAGTCGGCGTCGTCCACTTTGATCGTGTTTGTAGCTGCTGGAGATACTCGCGAGACCATGCTTTCCAAAACTGCTTATTTATATTTTGAACAAGGCTCCAGCGCTGTGATATGCTTATATTTTCAGTTTCTGTTTGCGGGCGTGATAGTAAAGGTGCACCAATCAAGAAGTGACCTGGTGTCAGGATTTCATCTTCTACGTTTTCAGTGATGGCGCAGAGAGGTCTCGAGTTCAGACACGCCTCAACTTGGTGAAGAAGAGTGCTGAATTCCTCAAAGGTAAGTTTTTGGTGTCCAATTACGCGTACTATATGATATTTTGTGCTCTTTACTGCTGCTTCCCACAGTCCACCAGCGTTGGGCCATGCGGGAGCGTTGAAATGCCAATCTATGTCCATGTCCTGAATTTTATCAAAGAACTGTGTGTCGATGCTGTTGATGATTTGCTTGTATTCTGCTTTCAGGATCTTATTAGCTCCAACGAAATTAGTTCCGTTATCACTATAGACATGCCGCGGTGTTCCTCTTCGGCTGATAAATCTTCTAAACGCTGCAAGGAATCCCTGTGAGCTCAGATCGGATACAAGCTCTAGATGTATAGCTTTAGTCGTTAAGCAAATAAAAACTGCTATGTATCCTTTCAAGGTCTTAATACCTCGTCCTTTGTTCGCCTTTAGTTCGACAAATCCACTAAAATCCACCCCTGTGTGTGTATAGGGGCGGGACGGGATCACCCTTGCTTCCGGGAGGTCTGCCATAATTTGATGTTTGCTCTCTTTACTAAACCTTCGGCATGTAACGCAGTTCCGTAACTGATTCTTTACTGATCTCAATCCGCTGATAATCCAAAACTGTTCTCTGATTACTGATAACGTGAGTTTAGGACCTCCGTGTAAAGTTGCTAGATGTGCTTTATTGATGATTAATCGGGTCAGCTGATTTTTACATGATAAAATCGCAGGGTGTTTTGCACTGCTACTGATACTTGAATTACTTAGTCGGCCACCAACCCTCAATATTCCATTGGTGTCAATGTAAGGATTCAGATTTAAGATGCTACTATTTTTTCCAACATGACCTAATTTTCTGATATCGTTCAATTCTTTCTCGAAGTCTTGTTTTTGTATTGTTCTAATTATAAAATTAAATGCATTATTTATTTCTGAGACGGTCAGTGTTTTTGCAGGAGTCACGTTACTATCGTTCCGCACGCGACCAACGTAACGTAACACCCATGATAAGACTCTTGTAGCTTGAGTGAGAGAGCTGTATTTATTTAATAATGTATTGATAAGTAATTCTGAGCCATTTGATTGTAAGGCCACGTTTACATGTGCTGATTTCGTTTCTATTTTTGGGGTCTCATAATCAATTTTAGTTATGGTTTCAGGTTTAAAATGTGGTAACCATCTGGGTCCTGACCACCATAAATCGTGCTCCAGCAGCTGCGAGGCTGATATTCCACGCGACGCGCAGTCTGCTGCATTATCTTTTGATGGAACGTGATACCAATTTGATGCTGGGATGACGTCATTGATTACTTGAACTCGGTTAGCTACAAACTGCTTCCATTTTGATATGTCACCTTTCAGCCAACCGAGTACTACCATCGAATCGGTCCATGCATAAATAGTGACGTCATCTGTTATAAGGGTTTCCTTGATTTTCTTTATTAATTGGCTCAGAAGGACCGTTGCGCACAATTCCAGTCGAGGTAATGATATTTTCTTATTTAAGGGCGCTACCTTAGTCTTTGCTGTAAATAAACATGATGTGTGCTCGCCCTTATGTTTTGATACAACGTAAACAGTACAGGCGTATGCTTTTTCGGATGCGTCAGCGAAACCGTGAATAACAATTGAATTTTCTGTATTTCCGACTTGCCGGGGAATTTTAAATTGATCAATATTACATAAATCTCGTCTTATCTGATACCATTCCTTTTTGTATTTTTCTGGCAATTCATCATCCCATGATATTTCTTCCTTCCATAGATTTTGGAAAAACAGTTTTGCTCTGATAGTAATTGGCGATAACCAGCCTAAGGGGTCAAAAACTTGTGATATTTCGGCTAGGACGTGACGTTTAGTTTGCTTTGTTGTTATTTCCGTAGCTAGTTTATTATGATAAGAAAATACGTCATCCACGGGGTTCCATTGTAGGCCAAGAGTTTTTCTCGATTCCTTGCATTTAAACTCAAATGTAGAATTTAATTGATCTTCTGATAAGCCTGATAAAATTGATAATTGATTACTGGACCATTTTCTTAGATTCATCCCTGCTCCTTTAAGAATGTCAATAAGCTGTGTTATTAATAGCTTTGCTGATGTTTCACTATTATGTCCTGATAATAAGTCGTCCATATAAAATGATGATTGCAATTCGACAGCGGCTAACGGGTATTTTTCACCATCATCTATAGCCAACTGTTTTAGGGTTCTCATGGTTAGGTACGGGGCGGCCTTGGTCCCGTATGTAACGGTGGTGAGACAGTATTTTTGTATTTGTGAGTTGGGCGATTCTCGCCACAGAATCCGTTGTAAATTTTGATGTGATTCATTGATAAATAAATTACGAAATGCTTTTTCAATATCTGCTGTAAATACGAAATTATACTGTCGCCACTTCAGTATCAAATTCTGCAGGTCTTGTTGCAGATTGGGGCCGCAATGCATGAGATCATTAAGGCTTTTTCCAGAGCTTGTGTTAGACGATGCATTAAACACAACGCGAAGCTTCGTTGTGGTGGAGTCAGGTTTTTCAACGCCGTGATGTGGAAGATAATACGTTATCTCCTTTGTGATAGATGCTGGACGCATGTGACCTAATTCTTCGTATTCCTGCATGAATGCTTTGTAGCTCGCTGCAAAAGCTGGTTTGCTTGACATCTTACGTTCCAGTTGCTTAAATTGGGCAAACGCTTTCGGTTTCGAGCTCCCCAACTGATTTTCATAATCTTTTTTCATTGGCAAACTGACTTGGTATCTACCATTTTCTAAGCGAACCGTAGTCGATTTATAAAAATCTTCGCAATACTGATCATCATTTGATAACTCTGATACTCCGTTACTGATATCTTCGACTTCCCAATATCTTGATAAATCTGATAATTCGTTTATGACCACATTGCAGTGAAAAGTACGAATATTTCCTGATAGTATCCAGCCTAACCTGGTCTGCTGAGCAATGGGTGCATGGAAATGGGACTCGCCTTTGATGAGGCCGTTCATAATAATCTCAGAATACACACTTGCATCTAACAAAAGATCAATAGGTTTCGAAAGGTTGTATTCTGGGTCTGCCAAATTAATATTTTGAAGATGCTGCCATGATTGTTTATTAAATGATATATTAGGTAAGTTGTTGATAAGCGATGATATAACTAACGCCTGCGTAGAAAAGTCATAGTCATTATAAATGGATTTGCATTCTAATAAAACTACTCCTTTACTTTGCTTAGAATCGTGTCCGATCCCCGAAATCGATGCATGATATTTGTTTCTAGGTAATTGTAACATCTGTGCTGCTCTTTCTGTAATTAATGATATCTGTGACCCCTGATCTAGTAATGCACGCAGTGTAATATAACAACCATCGCTGGATTTTATCTGAACTAAGATCGTTGTTAATAAAACTTCTTCGTCATTTTGAGCTACGTGATTCGCATTAAATTGTTTCTGTGGCGTATTTGCTGATTTGACATTTACAGCTGTCGGTTTTGTAGCGGTCTTCGAACTCGATGCCGTTTCCGTCGGTGATTGCGAAAAGGCGTCATGAAGTTTCGTATTATGCTCACCGTTGCAATGTTTGCATCGTTTGAGTGACATGCACACATTGTTAAAATGATGATATAGACAGTTTTTGCATACTTTTAGTTTCGTAATTGTAGTTATTTTAGCGTCTGGGGTCATTGAATTGAAATTATCGCATTGAAATAAATCATGCCCCTGGTTACAATGTGGGCAACGGCGCGTGTATGCTGCATTGGACTGATAATTTTGAGCGCCAAATTTCTTATGATATGATGATAGTTGTGGTTTCTGATGATTAGGATAGAAAGGGCTTCTCTTGAATGTATTTTCTTGATTTTGATGAAACCTTCTGATAATATGCTGCTGTTGAACGGGTTTCGGTGTCTCTCTTTCCCTTCTAGTGACAGGTTCGAGAGCAATGAACTTTCCTTCAATAAAATTCATAAATTCTGTCAAAGTTGGAAGCTCCCTTGGTGACTCACGAGCTTCCTTATACTCGCTAAAGGTTTCAGGGTCTAGCTTTTTTGATACTAAATGTACGATAAGCGCATCCCACGAATTGGTGTCTACTCCCAGGTTGTGGATAGCGTGAATGCATTCTGCAGTGACGTCATGCAACCGCTTGATTTCTGATGCTGTCTGTCGTTGTAAATTTGGCTGATTTAGCAGGATCTCTATATGTTTAGTGAAAATAAGCTGAGGGTTATTGTAACGATGCACAAGTATTTCCCAAGCAGTATCATAATTTTCCTCTGAGATATGTAAATGCTGAATGAGTCTTTCCGCTTCTCCCTTTAGCTTTCCCTTTAAGTGTTGCATTTTCTGTGATTTTGTCAACATATTGTTATTGTGAATAGCAGCCGAATATAAATCAAAAAATGTGGGCCATTGCACGTAGCTTCCGGCGAAAATTGGAATTTCTAAGCGTGGAGTTGATTGCTGGAGGTGACTCGTAGATGATAATTTCTGATTTAGTTTTCGCTTGATGTCCTTGAAAAGTCTCTCATGTTCGTTCAACTCGATGTCATAATCACCGTTGCATCCTTGGGTGATGTTGTCAATATCTAGATGCAGGACGTCAATAGCATTCCATTTTGATTGAAGATTACGCAACTCATCCTCGATCTCCCATTTTTCTGTTAACAGGTCAAGGTTTATTCCGCTCAGTAGTCGCTTAAATGCTCTGAAGTTAGTGTTCTGCTTAGATAACAAATCTTGTAGCGGGTTGCTTCTTGGTGTTATTTTAGGCTCGGCGGGTGCTTGTTGTCTGTACAAAGATAGTGTATGATAGATATCCTGGTATATTTTCAATGTCTTCTCATAAACGTTTCCTGCGAAGTATTCCTCATCTTTCGAATAATCACTGTTCAAAAGTTGATTATGATTCTGATCAAACTCTCCCCAGAGGTTCTCTAGCGTGTCTATGCGTCTCTTGATGTAGTCAGGTGTCTTCCTGCTCTCGGAGTCCTTACTAAAGTTTGATTTAACTTGCTTGATGATATCCAAAATTTCCGCTTGGCGGTTGATTACGGCTTCCATCTTAATGAGTTAGTAATAAAAAAGGAACAAGCTTACTGATAACTGCTGATGGTAGCTGGATATCGTAATTCAGTTACGATTTATCTGCTCACGATGATAGCCGATACTGGTGCGTGGTACTATTGCCTCTGCCGTGCAGCCTTGGGGCGCACAGACAAAAGACAAATCCAGGAAAAAATCCAGTTTTCACTTAGTCACTGATTAAAACAATCACAGTTTAAACAGAATGATTATTTTTATATGAAAAAAACAATGATAATTTATAACTGATTTCACTGATATTAAACTTGTATTTTTCACTAATGAAAACTTTCACTGATACTGATAACTTTATAATTGCGAAATGCACTCGACAAACGCGATTCCCTATTCGACACGAATCCGCGCGCGTGCTCAAATGTTGAAAAGGATTGATGATAGGTAAAAATTAAATAATAGAATGATATTTAAAATGATGACAAAATATAACAATGCTTGAACAAAAATATATATTATAATCGGATATATATTTTTTATATCGGATAGTCAAGGATCAAAGGACTATAGATATGTTAGGATGCTGATAAAAGGATCGAAGGATCATAAATATCCTTTTATAATGGCTCGAAGGACCAAAAATATGTAGGGGGTGGCCCTACACACTTTAGATGATAGGAGTGATAGACTGATAACTGATTGATATATGATAAAGGGATGCTGTTCTGATATTTATATGATATAAGGGAGCTGATAGGAAATGATATAGAGGAGTTCAAAATGATACAACCGTGTCGAGTGCCAACCGTAATAGAACTGATTTATTTTACTTATAAATTAAGTGCAATAAACGCGTGTAAATAAAATGCAAGTACGCAAATTACAAATGTCGCAATTAGGTATTTCTAACATCAATGTGCGGTTCATTCACCGTACAATTATTTTCATTTGTCAGTGTAATAAAATAGTCATTAAAAATAGTAGCAATTTTCTTAGGATTATTAATAATTAAGTCATTGTGTTCTATTTTATCTATATGATTATTAAATTGTAATTCGGGGCCTGTTTCACTTTTGATTACATTCCAGCTTGCCTTACAGATGTTTTTACTTTTTATTATGTATTTATTATTTGTGTGTTTCTTAGCCATAAATATACATTTTTTCAACAATTTTGAGTACTTTTTATACTGTAATTTAGCTTTTTTATTTACTTTCGTATAATATTTGTACCTTAAATTTCTATTTGTAAGACAGCTCTTCCTGATACCCCTTGTTATCTAAGAAATGTTTGGTTTGGATCGAATATCCAAAGGTCGCGGGTTCGATTCCCGTCTGAGTATTGATCTGGTGCGAGTCGTATTTTTTTTAGTATATTATTTAGTATTGTATTAAAATAGCATTGTGAATGCAAAAATCTCAAAATTAAAAATTGACTTTATTTGTTTGTTATTAGTCTGTTTTCGATTATTAATTTCAATAAAAGAAAATGTGTTGTTTTACCCAGCATGACCACCGAAATACGATACATATCACGTTTATTGACACTCAACTGTCAAAATACAATGTCTTTTGACAGTTTAATGTGATAAATCGCTAAGTACCATTATCTATTATCGCGTTTCAGTTTCCGCCTAATCGCGTAAAAACGCGTAAATCATAAAAGCGTAAATATTTTAAAATATCAATGTGAAAGAAAAACCGTAACCAACATGTAAGAGTTTATAATTGTCCGCACTATTCATTCGTTCATTGTTCTCTCACGATGATTGTGATGATGATGATGATGATTGTCACTTGACTCCGATATAAACTCGCGAATGATTTCGGAGTAAGGTCACGGCATTAACTTCGGCCAGGAATCGGTCGGGCCCGAAGATTTGATTGTGCGGTTTCGGAGTAGACCTCCAGGTTCTAACATAACCTTATCATTAACAATTAACAATTTCCATTCCAACACATTTCCACGAAAGAGTTCATTTTAGAAAAATGCAACTTGAAAGTTAAATGCCTGAAAAAAATAATTAAAATAACTCGACTATTTTTTGGCCGGTTTTTTCATAAAATTTATTAAAAATAAACACCTTTAAAATGGATACTGAACAATGTTCAATGATTACGTGACGTGACAGAAGCGGCGTATGGCCGAACCGTTTTTGTGTTTGTTTTAAAATCGCTTCAGAGCGGAGCCTTTCATAACGATTCGTGCAGCTGGATTAATTCCTCATTCATTTGAACAGCTGGACACATTTTTAGCGAGCATTTCTCATTGTGAGATGTCCATTGTAATAAGTTTATGAATGGGTAGCTCTAATGGATATTGACAGTACTAAATAATATACTAGAAAAAATACGACTCGCACCAGATCAATACTCAGACGGGAATCGAACCCGCGACCTTTGGAAATCCGGTCCAATGCTCTGACCGCTGAGCTACCGAGTCACTAGTGACATCGCCGAATTTCTTCTAGTATATCCAACTCTTACGCTGCAAGCCAGCGTTATTTCACCAATGTGAGGAATTACCTCGACATTCAATTGAAATATCTTTCCAGATATTTGGCAATCGATTAAGATGAAATAGCTATATAATTTTTGAATTTGAGATTTTTGCATTCACAATGCTATTTTTACACAATACTAAATAATATACTAGAAAAAATACGACTCGCACCAGATCAATACTCAGACGGGAATCGAACCCGCGACCTTTGGAAATCCGGTCCAATGCTCTGACCGCTGAGCTACCGAGTCACTAGTGACATCGCCGAATTTCTTCTAGTATATCCAACTCTTACGCTGCAAGCCAGCGTTATTTCACCAATGTGAGGAATTACCTCGACATTCAATTGAAATATCTTTCCAGATATTTGGCAATCGATTAAGATTTCTAGTATATTATTTAGTATTGTGTAAAAATAGCATTGTGAATGCAAAAATCTCAAATTCAAAAAAAAAAGGATATTGACAGTTATAAGTTAATCTCCTGATATATTTATTTTACATAATTTTTTTATCCATGCTGAATAATATTTTTTACAAAATACGTGGTCTAGTGAGTGGTTCGCCCACACGTGTAAGACGGGGTAGGCTTGAATTCTCAGCAAGGGGGTACAATTTGTACTCGGTTTGTTTGGTGGTAGGGCTTATTTCAAGTCCGCCTGGCTGGCAACCACCATTTTACGTAAGTCTAAAGCCGTAACAACAATTTGAAAAAAAAAATGGTTGTGTTCCGGCAGTTAGAGGTAAGATAGCCAGTTTCTCAGTGGTGAGGATTCCGGGTGTAGTACGCTTACACTCTCGGCCTTATTGTCACTTTGAATTGTCACTGTGAGGTGAAGGCCAAGCACTCTCCTGTTGTTGATAAAAAGAGTTCTGATTACGACAATTGATTGATAGCACGAGTGACGGTGTCCGAAACAACTACAAAAAAAAGTGATATTTTTGATACCAGCAACTCCAGCGACCACAGGGGCCCTACTACGAAAAAAGAACTCCGAAATCGGACGATATTAATTTGTCGTTCTACTTACTTAATTTTGGAGCATTATTAATTGTAGCTGTAAAGCGCACTTCAAAACAGTGACTCACACAATAGCAATAAGCTTGTTTGCTAAAAATCTTTACGTCCACCCAAAAATATTTGTTATCATTAAAAGCTACATTCCCAATTCCCATAGTCACTACATAACCCAATGACTCACTCGTTGTCAACATATCTGGCTGCTAGCGTTACTCGAGATATGCCTTAAATGTAATTAATTACCCGCATCGCCCGGTCCGGTTACAACTCGGGTAGTGTGGGGTTCGTATATCGATAGAGTGCTCAGTACGAAATAATGGATCATAAAAGTAGCAAAGAAGGGCAAATCTGTGATGTTTAGTAAACTTTTATAATACTACTAATATTATAAATGTGAGAGAATGTGGGTTTGGATGTTTGTTTATCAGTCACGCAAAAAAGGATGAACTGATTTAGATGAAATTTGGCACACATAGAATAGAATAGAATATATTTATTTAGCACATAAGAAATACAATCAACTTAAAACTATTCATAAGACAAGGATGTGCCAAAAAGGCTTCCACTCAGCATTGTGTCGCGGAACATTGTGGTACCTTGTCCTATTATATTAAACTAACACACAGTAACAAATAACACACAATAACAAATAACACTCAATTGAAAATATAAAGCAACTTTGCGAGCAAATGTTCGAAACAGCCAGTACGCGCAATCACAAAAGGTCCAAAAAAAAAAACAAGTATATAGCCTGGATTAAAACAAAAGACACTTTTTATCCCGTTCAAAAGTTCAAAGTAAGAAGTAAGTCAAGATAAGAAAGTATGTAGATTAAGATTTCCGATTGTAATAAGAATGTAAATTAACGACATCTCTATCTGTTATTAACGACGACATACGATTTCACGTTTATGATCTCAATACTCTCCAGTATCAAACGCTAGCAATTAAATTTCACGAACATCAAAAAGCTGCGTTACAGGATCATTCGCTACCGTCAAAGCCCAAAGGCAATCCCTCCAAAAACCCAAACTATTAATTACATGTAACGCAATATCGCCCCTTTCCCGTAGGATCATCTCGTTATCACCCACATCATAAAATATAAAGTAAACAGAAGAGCAGTTCGGTACTAATCACGGTTTTCCGTATACCACCACATAGGTATTTCGTATAGGTAATCTCGGTCCATGACAGCCTATATTCAGCTGTTTCCTAGAAAAAAGACGGACAACTGCCAAAAGCTATTTAAGGATAAGTGAAGATAATGATTTGTTTGACAGTTAGACATGATTGTCTAACTGTCAAACGACAATGGATTTTGACTGTTGATTGTCGATAAAACGCTATATCAAGCGATATAATATCGTGTATCAGTGGTCTTGCTAGGGGGGCAGAGTGGGAATTTCTCACCAGTATTCAAGAACAATACTAAAAAGTCCCTTGCCTATGCTAACGCACTGCGTTGAATAGAGCTCTGTGATTGGTTCGTTTGTTTTACGTTTCATGTGTGATTAGTAGTTGCGAGTGTTGGGATGCTGTGTGACCGCGGGCACTGTGAGACCTCATAGTAATATTTGTGAATACGAATACACAGGCATTTTGTTCCCAAGTATCGGGTCACACGGAGGGAATGACGCGGTTATGATAATGATGGGACAATCGATCAAGAATACCCTAGATGACCGTACAGAGTCTCAAAAATGGCACCTCAAATAGCGTCCCACTTACAAACTGGGCGCTTATTTTGCAAAAAATTAAGTGATAAAAGATGTGTTTTTGTAGAAAAAGTGAGTTTGTACAAAAAAAGAGATGATTATGTACAAATTAAATGCCAAGTTTGTAAGTGGGACGCTATTTGAGGTGCCATTTTTGCGTACTTTTTTAGTTCGTGAAGCGTTATCTAGGATATTCTTGATCGAAGGATGGGACATTGAAAGTTATATCCTCACTCAGCGAGGAACAACTCACTCATCAACGAGGAATGACTTCCTCTATAAGGCAAAATTTTAATCTTGCTATTTTGATGTCTCCTTTGATTTGAGTAATGTCTAGTGATGACTACGTACAACAAACTAGGAAGTTCACAAGCAACCAAATAATTATATTATAATAGTAATAATATTATTATTACTTACATTATATTACTTAACGAATAACATGCAGATTGGATCCAAAAAGAATAATCTAAATCGGTTCATAAACAAAGAAGTTTATGCGGCCACATCATCAAAGTAGTTCATACCGAAATCATCGCATTTTCACGATTACTTGAAAACTACTTCACTGATATTCAAATTTTAAAAAAATGGGACCAACTTGAGAATAAACCTGATCTTAAAACGTTTAAATCATTTCTATCAGCCCAGCCGTTTTCGAGAAATCGGTAAACATACTTAAAAAAAAAATACAGTCGAACAGAGAACCTCCTCTTTTTTTGAAGTCGTTTAAAAACTCGTGAGATTAGTAAGCTAAATAATTTATATTTTTCAGGATTATGAAAAAATGACTAAACAGATATCTGTAATTTTTTTATGGGACCACACCTGCCCCCCTATCATGACTGTCAAAAGTAATGTCAAAGCAATGTTGTAAATGAGATGGCGCTATACGCGATGATAGCTCTGTCCCTATAACAACATTACTTTGAGGTTGCTGTAAGAGCTAAGAGTACGGCCTCTGAAGTAGGTTCTTTTAGATAAAAAAAATAATTATTTTAATCGGTTAACAACTGGTGAAGTTATGGTAAAATACATACAAAAAAAAAATTAAAAAATACAGTCGACTTGATAACCTCCTCCTTTTTTGGAAGTCGCTTAAATACATGAAAGTTTTAACTGTTTTTCAACTGACATCAGGATTAAAAATGGACAGCAACACCATTCAAAGCAGTTAAAAGGGTCCAATCTAATTACAACAGCAAACAGAAGTCCCATCAATTAAAACAAATTCATTGTTGACAAAGGGCCGTGACCGTGGGCCGAACTGAAAGCATTCCAACTACGCCAAAACATGATAGAGTTTTAATTGATTCCGTTTAGAAGTTTGACTTCGTGTTTTGGTGTAGGGAGATGAGATCAACCCGTGTGACGTCACAAGATATTTGTAATTAACTGACAATTAATTATTCTTATATTACAGTCATCAATGCCCGAGCGGACGCCGGCGTCCGGACAAAAATAGAAAATCTATTGTGTCTCATTTTGCGGGCCAGGCATTTTAAAAATACAGTACAAATGATGCCTAGAAATTAGCTCTATTTCCATTATCATTTGAACTAATATAGATAACATTGATTAATTCGATTAACGTAAGTAAAACATACATGTATAATGTACCTGTCAGATGTTACGTAATGCGTCTAAAGTTTGTTCTCACAAAGTTTATTAATTCAAGTTTCATTAAATAGAGAAGCATTACGTCACAGATATAAGCTGCGATCTGTGCTCGTGACACTGAACCGCGCGGGGCTGAGATGGATGACGTCATAGTTTCATTGCCTCCACTCTGAGCATCAATCATGGCCGCCGGCGTCAGACGCCCACCACCATTGTGATATTACACCTACTTTATTAAGTTTAGTTGGACAATGTGGAATTTAATTACTTTGAGTTTTTCGAGGAGCTCCTTATAAGTACAAAGTTTTTTTGGGCTTTTTGAGTATTGTTCTTCTCGTGCATTTTTTATCACTAGTGGCTCTGTGAGCTGAGACCTCGCGCGTCAATGTTCACCCCTTAAAGGGCCGTACAACGTCAAATACACATAATTACTTGATAAATTGTACCTAAAAAAAATAGTAGAAAGTAGATATCAGTTCTTTATGTGATTGACAGAAACATGATAGGATGCTGACCGAACTGATGGAACGGCATTCAAGGACTTTTTTTAAATCGCATACGATTCGATACAAATACGTAAAAAAAATAATTTTAATGTTAAATTTCAAGGTCTTCCTTCTGTTTAAGATGCTGCATTACTCAAGAAAAAATAATCCTTATAAGTAACCCTGCCGATTATTATAAAAATAAAAAGTTTTTTTTTCATATTTGGTGGGTTGATGGGTTCGATTCATGTTCGTTAAGGCAGGCGATTTTTCAAAAGTTTTTACATGTAGTTCCATTTATTTTTAAAATCAAAATGAAGTCTTCTTTCAGTAAAATTTCCTACATCCAATATTTAAGGTACCTACTTTATCTCCGTGTGGCAGTTTAGGGACACCCTGTAAATTAGTATTGAAGATTATTATGCGTCTTGATAAGGGTAACAAAACAATTTTAAAACTTTTTCAAAGCAGCTGAAATATTTTTTTATACTATAATATCTCCACCATTTTGAAAAATTTCGAAACACTAGCTCGACAAAAAAATTCTATATAATTATGAGATCACAAAAAATCACGGGAATCGGTTGAGAAATGCAACCCGAGAGGAGAACAAACAGCTGGAAAGCCGGATTAAAATACGTTCTTTTAAATATCTCCGCCATTTTGAAAAATATCGAAAAACTGTCTCGACAAAAAAATTCTACATAATTATCAAATCTATTCACAAAACTTCATAGAAATCGGTTGAGAAATGCGACCTGTAGAGGAGAACAGACAGCGCCGGAAAGCGGGACTGAAATATGGTTTTTTATACATATCTCCGAAATTAAAAAAAAAAAAACAAAAAACGGGCTAGACAAAAAAAATAATAAAATATTTGAACCTAGTCATAAAATTTTACGAGAATCGGCTGAGAAATGCTATCTGTAGAAGAGAAAAGACAGCGCTGGAAAGCTGGACTGGAATATGTTTTTTTACATATCTCCACCAATTAGAAAAAATTCAAAAAACTGGCGTGACAAAAAATTATATGTTATTTTCAAACCTGCTTACAAAATTTCACGTGGATCGGTTGAGAAATGCGACCTGTAGAGGAGAACAGACAGCGCTGGAAAACTGGACTGAAATCTGTTTTTTTAACATATCTCCGCCATTTTCTTTATATCAATTTTTTTATATCATTTTCAAACCTGCTCACAAAATTTCACGAGAATCGGTTGAGAAATGCGACCTATAGAGAAGAACAGGCAGAGCTGGAAAACGACCTGAACTCTGTTTTTTTTACATTTTTCCGCCGTTTTGAAAAAATTCAAAAAACTGGCTTGACAAAAAAAATCTATATAAATTTCGAACCTGCTCACAAAATTTCACGAGAATCGGTTGAGAAATGCGACCTGTAGGTTGGAACAGACAGCCGGACATACGAAAGAATTTTTGCCCAAGCTGAAGCAGATACGCGTTTTGCTCGCACTTCGTGCTCGCTCGGTCAATTAATAGTATGAGCATTGTCATGACCAGAGTACGCTGTGAGAAATGGAGAGTGCACTAAAACATCTCTAAGTTTTCATTTGGTCCAGATCGTTTATCATCAGAATCCGGCGACCGGACGGGTGACACACCGTCTGTCCGGTGGTAAATTCTTAGAAATTAATAAAATTGAAACATATAACTAGGAGTGTGATCTATATTGCTGTTGAAACTTCATATTTTGTCTTTTTTTGATTCTGCGTCTATTTCAACTTTGTTTTTTACTCTATAACTAAAAATACCCAGCAGGCAGCGTAAAGTTATCCAGCCATATTGTAACTTCTAAAATTATGTAGGTTTCACATGGTCTAGGCTCTCTGCCTACACTAGAATTACATAATATATGAAATATTATACTGTATAAAGATCTGCTTAAAGGTTTTCTTGGTCTCAGTACTTCTTAATTAAAACTTCAATAGATTCACAAAGTTTCATCGAACATCACAATATTAAAAATGATTAAAAACACAAAGATTTTGAACTCAAAATCTATTTTGGTATGGGTGAAACTAATTTTGTTTGCATCGTATTGTCACGTCTCATTCTTATTTCCCAGAGTCGGATATTGCCGTTCATGTAGACCCCCCGGCGAAATTTTGCGAACACTCTGAATGCCGGCCCTTGACCACACGAGTCACAACTTATGTACAGGCAGTAGGCTCGTGTGGATCAATACACAACTGAAATACGATTGGTACTATGACATAAGTTAAATCGTAGCTTCTGTTATTATTCACCAAATTCCTTTTGTCACCACCATTATTTTCAATGAATTATCTGAGAATGTGTTTGGTGTTCTAAGCAATTTCTAAGAGAACTCTTGAATATAATTATTATACACACTTCTTTTATAACAGTTAATATGAACAGGTTGTTATTTTCTGTAATAACGAAATGATCGTGATAGTATGTCTGTCAAACGAATGTCAAAAGTCAAAAAATTCTTATGAATTTATATTCCAAGAGAATGTTAAGAACTCCTTTTCAAAAATAGGTTTTTTAGACTATGTAAAAATATTCACTTCTCAAGCTTACGCGCTCACTAGACATGAAATAAAACACTTTTAACGGATACTAGCGCGGTTTTATTGAAAGTACTTTGGTAATTAGTTGGTATTTGGTTTGATTTTTGATTTTATGTAAAAATATTGACAACATGACATTAGAAAGAAATAAAAAGCTTTCGAAGGAATATTGATAGTTTTATTATTTAATGTAGATTAATTACATGTGTGACGTGCTTGGAGTAAGACGGGCTTCAGCCGGCGTTGCTCGAAGGTGAGAGTGCAACAAAATACAAATACCATTTTTTAATCAACATGAGCTACCGTTCATGTTGAGCTCTGTGGCAGGCAGGTACAACAGCTTGAAATTCCCGCCCGCCCGAATTCCGCAGGGATGCCACAAAAACAAATTTAAAGTTAAACAGCACCGCGACGTTATATCAGGGAGTGGCTGTACTACTCACGGAAAATACTAAAAATAAATACTGTAATCTGACGACCTCCGTAGTCGAGTGGCTCGTACACTGGGTTTCAAGGTGTCGAACGACCTATCTGAAGCTCCTGGTTTGACCCCGGCTAGGTCAATTTAGAATACAAACTTTTCTATATTGTTTCAAGTTGGTTATACATTACACATTGTTTGTCTCTGATTTTCATAACACGAGAGTTTTTTTTAGTTTCTACTTACCTTGGAATCGGAGCAATGTTTGTGATGTCATCAAATTTTTATTTTTATTTTCACAAGCGCGCTTATATATAGAGCGAGCAATAATTGCTGACAGTGGAGACCCAGGGCGCTAATACCGCGCAGCCGGAATGCGGTCTCGCATTTCAACGCGCCCTGTTCAGGCAATCTGCAAACTGCAGCCGGATCCAGGTTATAGGAGACAGCGATAATCCTTTAAGCCCGCCGGTAACGATCAATGAGGACTTTTCACAATGACAAAAAACTGTAGGCTCGATAGATGGCGTTGATAAAAATAGGTGACGATGTGATTTTTTTACTAAGCTTCGAAGAATATCAACACCATCTAGTGAGGCAAATAGTCACTATTTTTAGGCTTCGAAGAGTATCAACACCATCTAGTGAAGCAAATAGTTACTATTTTTATTTTTTAAATGTCACTTTGAAAACCCCTCATTGCGATTGTCAATTTTTTTCTCAATGCCATTGTTGGAGCATTTGGGCAGACTTTATAAATTGAAGCAGACGATCCACGGTGTATCGTAAATTCAGTGTTTTTAGGTTATGCAGATACAGAAGCAAGAACTTTATTGAAGAACTTATGATCATCGATTTTGATTATGCCATCTGAGGCCGTACTCTAAACTCTTACAGCAACCTCAAAGTAATGTTGTTATTGGGACAGAGTTATACATCGCGTATAGCGCCATCTCATTTACAACATCGCTTCGATATTACTTTTGACAGTCATTGTAGGGGGGCTGGACGTCCTTTATGGAGTTACTAGCGGCCGCCTGCGGTTCCACCCATATCGAGATATAAAGTATTTTATGTTTTAACATAGGCTATCTACTATCTGTGTGCCAAATTTCAACCAAATCCGTTTAGTAGTTTTTGCGTGATTAAGGAACAAACATCCAAACCCACAAACTTTCTCAATATTATGTAGGATTTGAGCTTTGCCTATGCTCAGGAAATGGGGACATCAACTAAGCGGCCGTTTGTGGAAAAGATCGCCACACTCCTATGACTTGCACCACTCCAGCGCAGTACAATGGCACTCATGACGCGGAGTGATGCGAGTACGTGTCACGTTCCAGTAAATGTTCCAGGAATGTTGCAGTCGCTTCTGACAAATTTAAAACACTCCGTTTGGTTTCAGGTTTCGGCATGTTACGAAAATTACATAAGAATTACGTGAGCCTACGGGACGGGCAGTTACAAATTGCGAAGGGACTTAACAAAACTTTTTTCACCGCTTGTAAGCTTAATTTTGGCCCTACAAAAAGAAATGAACGTTTATCTTTTACAAACGTGCTTATTAATAAGGTTGTAAAGCGGTGTTTTGATACACCTTTGCAATACAACCGATGCTATAGGTACCTAAGTATGTCAATAAACTTAAGGGCAGTATATTCCAAAAACTCTGTCTCTGTCTTTTTCTTTACGTGTGAAGAGTAATGAAAATAACCTCATCATTTTTTTAATGTTTTTGTTGTTATTTTGAGCAAAAAGACACTTTTTGAAAAAGTAACTGTTGAATATTCTTCTATTTATGTCATTACCTATTTTTCTATATATTTTTCGTGAATAAAGGATTGATAAACATTAAGTATTATCCAAAAAATATAAAATTAATTAAAATTTTCTTTGTCTTTGCATATTTTTTTAGTCGAGTGAAGATACGAATATCGTATTTTTAAAATAATCAAGATCGTTAATAAAACTTTAACATATATTTTTATCTGCTCAAAATAAAGAATTATCGTTGAATCAAACATAGGCCAAATTCGATAATTTGGAATATACTGGCCTAAATACAAAAAGTAAGCGGGGTGTAAATAGTTTTAAAAACAAAAAAAAACAATATTGTAACTAATCACTTTATAAACAAAAGAGGATAGAAAATAGGTGACAATGTATTTAATCAGTATTTTTTTCTTATTTGTTTCTATCATTACACCTTATAATTTAAAAGTATTGTTAAGTTGATACTATTGAAATTAGAACTCACCTCTCTTATTAACCCAGGGCCCTATTTAATAAAACTTACAATCCTACAAATTTGTCAATAAGTGACATATTTCTCAAGTTGATGACAAGTGCTGTTCAATAAACCTTACAATTACTTATGTAAGAATTTTGCAAGTAAAAATCTTGTAAATATTACAATTTTAAATGCTGTTCAATAAACGTTTACATTTATGAAGAAAACGCCTGTAGATTTCGATGACAATATTGTATCTACAAATTTGTAGTTGTAGTTTACAAATTACATAAATTTGTAAATTTTTGTTGAAGATTGTTGACGAGGATAGATTTCAAAAATCTTAGAATTTTAAAATAATTATATATATTATAAAATAAAACTTCTTATTAAATGTGAAATCAGTCACATCAAAAGAAGAAAATATTATGTTTTTAAATATTTTATTTGTCGTTCGATTAGCACGATTTCGTCATTATCACTACTTGATTTTGGTAAAAAAAGCAGCAAAAACAAAAACAATAATGCCGAGTTTTAAAATTTTACCGAGGGTGAGGTCACCTGTCAGAAATGTATTATAATTTTACAAATAAGGAAACTTGTAAATACAATTATGCGTTCAATAAAGCAGTTTTTCCTACAAATTGTCACCTGTATCAGGAAAATGTTTATTGAACAGAAATATATGTAAATTTTCCACCATTACAAAATTGTTACATGTATTCTTTATTGAACAAAAACTTGTAGAATTGTCACCTGTCACCTGTAATTGTAAATTGTAAGTTTTGTTGAATAGGGCCCAGATCTCAGTCATCCCATCTATGACATAATTTCAATCAATACTGCCAAATGGTACCGACTAAGTTACATAATTTGTATCTTAATTAAATCCAATATGTTACTAGATTATAATCTAAGATAATGTAGCTCGGCTATATTGACATTAAATTGCGGTCGTTGTCGAACCATGTAATTGAAATACACTATTAATTGTAATTTTAATAGGCAGCATACTGCTTATGGTCAATCATACAGTATTTTTGTTTCAATCAGATTTAATATTAAGTTCTGAGGGACAGAAAACTAATGGGCCGAATAAAGACCAAATGTAGGTATATAATAACATCCAATTTCGTCAATCACGTAACCATGAAATGGGTTTTTACCACAGACGTGGAAGACTCTGAATTTACTGACATTGATCGGTCAGGTTTCTACGGAAGAGGCCAGAATATATTTACTTAAAACTAGTGGCTTTGCGAGCTGAAAATCTCGCGTTTGTGTCATATTCGAACATTTTTCGAATGTCTGGTGTGCTCACAAAATTTCAAGAGAATCGGTTGAGAAATGCGACCTGTAGAGGAGAACAAACGGACAGACAATCATACGAAAACATTTTTGTCCAAGCTGAAACGGAGACGCTTCGCGCTCGCTCAGTCGATTAGGTTGTAAACGCTAAAAGCAGTAAACGTAAACCTCGCGATTGTTACATTTTTGATAATTTTTCGAAATGGCAGAATATGTCCATAACGAAGATTTTGCAAAAAGAGTAAAAAATAAAAAGTAAGGTTTAAGGGTAAGCAAGAAATGGGTGCCTCCATTAATCGTGTGGCTATTTGTAAAAGGCTACAGTTACGTAGAAATCTCGGTAAAAAATTACAATGAACTGTGAACCGTCGCCAGTACCTGCTCGTCCTCACACGAGCTTGCTGACTCCTGTGACAAACCGCCCTCTCCCGCGGAGACAATTATCGGGTACTCTGTGGTGCGGGGGCCAGGGGGAGGGTAATATTCTTCCGTTCGAGACCCATTCCGGCGGTGATACCTACATTATTCATTTCGAATCCTTTCTGAGGCGCGGTCGCCACGAATGCGGCTTTCGACCTTTTTGTAATTTTTTCTCTGCTCAGTCCATAAGTCACCGGTGACTTTGCGCTTGGCTCTGTAAAAAAACGATGGCGGTGCGAAATCGTTATCGGATATTGGAGTGTTCCTTGTTAATTTATCGCGGCTTTATGTTGAAATTGGATGTTGTAAATCGTAATAACGTGATTATCGGCCGTTCGCTGGTAGGTGCTGGTACTTGCTGACAAACATTTTCCTTTAGAATGGACTTTATTTTTCCCTACTATTTTTACTGGGTACATACTTGACTGAATTGCTGAAAAGTCTGGCTCAAATAGAAGATTGTTTTCTAGTCTTTGCAGGCTAATACCTACACAGAAGTGAATGGTTTTTAAATCCCTCATCTCAGGTTATTAATTTATCAATGCCCGCGCGGCCGCCAACAATTTGATAGCGGTGTGCTGTGCCTACTATCGCACTTAACCGATTTTTTCAATATTAATCTGTAGCACAAAAATAATATTTAAAATCTATTGTGTCTCATTTTCCGGGCCTTGTGTGTTAATATCTTTTGCACTTTACCAAAAACAGCCAAAATCATGTGTAAATAAATACAAATTAAAAACAAAGCTACCTGGATTGGAACACAAATCTTCAATTTCTTGACAAGTTTTTTTTATATCTGCTTAAGCATCTTTTTCTCAGCTTGAGAGAAATTGCTTATAAAATGGAAACCCTCGTGTGTGACTTAACAAACATTACTTATGAGGTGCACCTCCCTCGAGCGATATTAACGAAGCCTCCGCCATCTTTAAGCAATAAACCAAGATTAGAGTCATTATGGGCTGTTGGAGAACGATGTTAATAACGCTGTGGTATAGAGTCATGGGGTGGGATGGGAATGCTGTTAATGGAGGAGCTCGATGGCACAGTAGGTTAGCACATTAACTCTACAATCGCGAAGGTTCAGCGACTTTCGCAGGGGTCGGTCATGGGATGGGTGACCAAAAATGTATTATTTTGATCTCGAGCTCCTCCGTACTTCAATAAGCATGTCAAACAGTTGCCTCTGCATTCGCAGTCGTTAACCACTACCAATCCACTTTGGGCCCGCGTGTTGGTTATGGGCCAGACTTTAAGAAAAGCCTGTGCTTAGTAGTGGGAACTTTATAATTTTTGCTCATTGTAAAATGCAGCGAAGAACGGATGTTTCTTTAATAAAATGATTTAAAAACTAGTACACATTTTATGATTTGCATTACCTATATAGATTTTAAGTATTACTTTATGATTTTGCATTAGGTATTTAAAAAAAATAACTTTGTACATAAAAACCAGGCATGAACATAAAAGACTCAACCTAGCCGCAAGCATTTACCCTTTATGGTTTAGCGGGCCTCTGTAAGCCAGATCATACCTTTGTTAAATCTAGAAAATATCAATATATTTCTAATATACAATGCCAATCCTATCTTACTGCCAATATCTGACTTCAAACAAATATACAGAGAAGATCTAAGAAAATCAAATCTATTGTAAGTTTACATAATAATGTAAAAGATATAAAGTTTAAGTTTGCTTGTGGCCTTAGAGTAAGACGGGCTTCTAGGCGGCGTTGCTCGAAGCATGTGGCTATACTTTGACAGTTATGAGCACTGAATAGTGCAAGTCCCTGAGACCGTGTCAA
This sequence comes from Agriphila straminella, assembly GCA_950108535.1. Lineage (NCBI taxonomy): Eukaryota > Metazoa > Arthropoda > Insecta > Lepidoptera > Crambidae > Agriphila > Agriphila straminella. Next base: position 558,284 of record OX467306.1, on the reverse strand, counting down.
AATAATTGACTGTCAAAATTCAGAATGACACTCCACGGGAAACGGGAAATGATAAAATGAGTTTTAATGGACCTTCTAAAAACTGTAAATCATGGGATTGTTAAATAAGCAATAATTCAATTAAATCATAAATAGCCTCAACAAACAAATTACATACTACTAAATACAGACCATACAACAAGTACTAAATGTATGTGACCTATCTATATGATATAAACCATGACCTCGTGGCGATAACTATCACTCCATTAATGACAATGGGAGATATCGTCGATCAATCACCATGGTCTGTGACAGGTCAAACAAAAGCTAAGTTCGCTCTCTTGTACTTATATACTGGCTAATAAGAACGATAATGATGTAGCTGACCACTACAAGGTCGTACAGAAAAATCTATCGAACTATACAATTTGTGATCATCATCTTTTACTTGTTCTTATTTAAAGTATTTGGGATAGGTGTAATTCATCGTTCTAGCTGTCATTATTTCCTGTAGCTCGTCATATCGTCATTCATTCCCTTCACATTCTTTTTCTTCTTCGTCATGTCGATGAGTCCGGTAAATAAGATTACACTCTGTTGGTCTAGTATGCGGCAACCTTGCGTTGTCTGTTGGTTCAATCAGGTCATTCATGGTAGCGGGACATATGGGGCACTCCAGCAGATGCTTTATTGTTTGTGAGGGCTCTCCACATTCGCATTGTGAACTCTCCGCATACCTCTATTCTATTTATGCAGTTTATGCCTACAGCGGCCAATGTCATTCCGTTATGTCCTGTGGTCTACTTCTTCCTCTCTATTAGATAGATAGATAGATAGATCGTTTATTGCTGCTTTTTAACACACATATAACACAATTTACAGAAAATTTTAAAAATACAAATAAAAACAAAACATGATCTTATATAATATGTGTGCAGCAGCAACAGGGCCAAGGCTCAGCGTAATATTCGCTGAAAGCAAAAAACGCCGATTTTCAGCCATCACCCTATGGCGATACGCGGGTAGCAGAAAAAAAGATGTAATATAAACTAATTTAGGAAAAATAAATATTAATGCAAAAATATATATATATCATGTATTCACTATATTATCTATTTTATATATGTTGTATATAAAAGAGAATAAGTACATAAATAAAACACAATTATGAAAACAGAAACGAAAGAAACATTTTGCAAACAGCAGTAAGATACATAAAAACAAATACTAAGAAACCGTCCCGGGTCAACTCTTGGATCCGAAGCAGCTTGTATACCGTGTCTAGTTGCCTGGTGTACTTTGAAGTTCTAAAAGGTATGAGCGTAATTTTAATTTAAATGTGCACTTGGTTGGCTATTCGTCAACGTACAAGCTCATCTCTTTAATCATATTATTTTTATCTCTTTTCAAAACATGTCCAAAAGTTTGCGACTGAGATCTTTGCAAAGTAGCAAACACACTAAACATTGATGTAGTTTTATTTATTATTAAATTAGGCTATACAGCTTGATTGACCATTAAGAGTTGACAAAAATTGAGGGCACCACTTTGTATGTAAACACGTCAAAAACGATGACACGTTATAAAGATGTATAAATGTAGGACCTCTTAGATGTCGCGATTTCAAAAAGAAGGGAGGCGTATTTGCCAAAGGTATAGATATTTCGCATTAGATAATTTGTAATCCGCTTTGTAAAGTTTGTCCGTTCCACCTCGTAAAGTTCAATCAAAAAATTCTTGAAACTATGTTTTACATTGGGGACAAATGAAAAATTCCCGTCATTTTTCGCACTGACCCGCGTCCACCGATAAGGACGACGCTACAATGGAGCGCAGTTCATCTCTGTCGCACAATGCCGCCGTTGTAAATATAGGATTCAGTACCTTATTGATGAAAACTTGAAAATGCTTATTCTTCGTCGGTGTTTATTACTAGACGTCAGTGTTTGTTGTTGAGTGTATGAAGTGGAAACTCGGGGTTACTATATAAGTAATTTGCTTTAAAGTTACTGGTCTCAGTCGCACATTTTGCATTGGTAAATGGTAAAATAAAAATAAATGACCTTCCTGTGTAGCACATTGCGATAAAAGGTCTTTTAAAAGTGTACCTTTCACTTCGATCTGCACTGGAAATACATAATACGCTTCTCATTCACGTAAAGATAAACAATAATTGCAATGCACTAAATATTATGAAGCTAAGATACTATCTGTTGATTCTTTACGTCAGAATTTTGGAGTCCGGCCAAATCGCGCATTGGCCCATATAAGCCATTACCTACCATTGTTACTAATTGCTTTTATAGCTGGACGCGACACCCGCTGGGGTTACTGTCGCCGACACATCAACCAACACGACCCCACTGGCAATTGAACCTTATCCCAACACACTAAGATACATTTTACCTTCTTTGATGTTGAGGATTTTGTTGTTGGTACCTACAATTAAAATATTCCCTTCTGCTTAATTTGACTAGTTGCGAATACGTTATCTGAGATTCACTGGCTGGTTTACGGTATTTCGAATGGGAGGCGATAAATTAGGAAGTGTACGTTAAAGGTGTATTATTGTAGAGATAAAGATAAAAAATTGCTTAATTACGCTTCCTTCATGAAGATCTAAAAGCCTGAGAAAAGAACTCAGCATAACTTGCTTATCACTAAAGTGGGATGTAAAAACGTTAATGATGTGTCTCTCAAAAGAAGAAGTGTCGAACTTTCAGAATTCCACTGCACCACCGTATGCTACTAGATTTAGATCCCGAGTTACCTCTAACGGTCTGGAATTACCAGGGGGCCTATTCCAAAAATAACGCACGCAATTGCGTAACGCAGTCACTTGGCCACGATAATCGTGCGCAGTTCGTCAGTTGTAGATAAAACAAACATTTGAATTTGGCTATCGTTGCCCATTGGCACAATTTTATATATAGAGCACTAGCTAACCAAAGAATTAATAATAAATACATCGAAATAATCTACTCGATTTATAAAAACAGCACAGCGATAATCCAGCTGGAAAAAACTGGCGAGCCTTTTGAAGTGAAAAAAGGCGTAAGGCAGGGAGATCCTCTATCCCCTAAGCTTTTTACAGCAGTTCTAGAGGAAATCTTTAAGAACCTTGACTGGGAGACCGGAATAAACATCAACGGTACCATGTTAAGCCACCTAAGAATCGCTGATGACCTAGTGCTGTTTGCAGAAGACGCTAAAACCCTGGAAAACATGTTACAGTCTCTCTAACAATGAATGCCTCAAAAACTAAGGTTATGACCAACAGTTTAAAGTCCAAGATACAAGTAGATGACAAGGAGATTGAATATGTAGACGAATATATATACCTAGGCCAGTTAATAACTCCAAAAGGTCAAACTGCCAAAGAAATACAGAGAAGAGTAAATAATAGTTGGGCAAGGTACTGGTCGTTGAAGGAAATATTGAAAAATAAACATATCACAATATCAGAGAAGAAAAGGGTCTGGGATACATGTATTCTACCGGTACTGACATACGGCTGCCAAACTTGGGCCTTCACAGCCGCTTCAACCCAGAAATTAAAAGTATGTCAACAGAGTATGGAGCGCAGTATGTTGGGTATCCGTCTATCAGACAGACAAACACTCGGAAACATCAGAGCAAAAACGAAAGTTGTAGACGTGATCAAAAAGGCAAAAACTTTGAAATGGCGCTGGACGGGGCACATGTGGAGATCCAAAACAAGGAAGTGGACTAAAGACATCACTGAATGGTATCCAAGGGACGGGAAAAGGAGAAGAGGAAGGCAAATTAAGAGATGGGAGGACGATTTGCCGAAAGGCTGGAGGAGGACAGCAAGTAACAGAGAGGGGTGGAAGTGCCTGGAGGAGGCCTATGTCCGGGGACAGCCTGACCAAGTACAGGATGGTGATGCCACAACATGTTTTTTTTTAATTATTCATTTATTGTAGAAATTATGGTCAGAGAATAAAGGCTATTTTTATTTATTTTATTTTATTTATATCGTTGCCCATAGACTATTAAACGAATAATGTCGGATACTCTAGAGAAAAACTGCCAAACTTACGCAATCACTTCGCGATATCGCATACGCAAGTGCTTTGTAATAGGAAACAATCAAAACGAAGCACGGACGCAGCTGCGTGTATCGCATTAAACTTTTCGTAATAGACCCCCTGAAACAAGACAAATAGAATTGATACCGACTCTTAATTTCATTAAAAATCACAGTTCCATTACACCAAAAAGAGACAATTTATCGCCCAAATTAAGAACGTCGGACGTGCGTCGAATTTTTCACTAGTTTAATTAAAAAGGAATGAGATATTACTTGCGGATGCTTAATTCCAGGTGATTTGTAGGCAATTTACTGACTTTTATTTCGCAAGACATTCTATTGTAAATTTTGGTAGCGTAATTTTAGATCATGCTAATAATAATTGATTGGAGTCTGTCCCCAAGATCGACTTTTTTAAAAGCTTTTATTTAACTTGCAATATGTTTGTTCCGGTGGAATCTTGCAACTCAATTTTGACGCAAATATCTTCAATCGATTGAGCTGAAAATTAAACGTTTAGTTTGGGTGACAATGCATAGTGAGCTGTGTGACGTCATTCTAAATACAACATGGCGGAACACATAATATTATAATGGCGTAAGTACAAGTTATATTTAAATGCACTCCAACAATATGGGTATCAAATGAAAGGGCTTGCTGAGAATAACTTGAATAATAAAGTGACGTCACTTTAAATCTAATATTTCGGACAAAAGTGCAGTCGGTAATAAAAGTTGCATTACCAAAAATATTTTTTTTGACAGAAACTTATTGTTAGTCAATTTTGATGTTATTTCAAAATACAATTTAACAATATTATACAATTAAGTGGAGCTCGGTGGCGCAGTGGTTTAGCGCCTGGCCCAGCGATTGCGGAAGTTAAGCAACGTTCGCAAGGGTCGGTCATGGGATGGGTGACCAAAAATGTATTATCTCGAACTCCTCCGTGCTTCGGAAGGCACGTTAAGCCGTTGGTCCCGGCCGCATTTGCAGTCGTTAACACCCACCAATCCGCATTGGGCCCGCGTGGTGGGTTATGGCCCATCCTCCTTACCACCCATAAGGAAGGCCTGTGCCCCAGCAGTGGGGACATCAAAAATGGCTGATACTTATCTCAATAAACTTAGAATACAAGATTACGTTCCATTACAATTTCATCTAGAGTGTCCACGTTCACGATTCGCTTTTAATTTTCGATTCGTTCCTCAAGGAACGCAGTCGTACACGCGTTGTGTCTAATTGCAAATTTCCCATTTCGGACCACCGTTATTTATCGGCGCTGAATGAAATGAACACCCGCTGTAGGCCCATCGGATTCCTTATTGGTTTAATTAAGCCGGTCGGTATGCCGTTTGATTGCGTACACACTGGTTATGATTACGTGATTGGAGTTTTTCCAGCCAACAAAATTGTTATTAGTGTTGCCTTTGGTTTTGATTTTCGTATCGGACCTATTTATTAAATTAACTTTATGATTTCTCCTGATTGGCTTCAATATTAATATTGAGTTATTGCGTTTAAAAACTCTATAGGTATAATAAACATTGAATAATAAATTTTAGGTTCTCCAGAAATATATGGCTTATGATACAGGAAAAAGTAGAGCTGTAAAACATCTGATTTTGAGGATTACGTGCTAATTTTATAACTAGGTATGGTCATCATCAAAAGTCGTTTTACACTTTGATACTTTGTCATAGCAACTTTTTTGATTAATGTTTTAAACTGTGAAACGTCTGTCAAAAAATCTTATATGACAAAGTACTAAAGTGTTAAGCGACTTCCATTACTGACTGTACGAGAAATGAATTCGTTGGTAGTGTTTGTAATCCATGCAAAAGTAACTCTGTCTCTCTGTTATGTTTTAACGCCTAGACCGCTAGACCTATTTTGACGAAATTTGGTACGGATATAGATGGGACCTTGGGGAAAGATTTTTATCCCACTGCTAGGCAAGGGTTTCCGCCAGGGATTGAAATACCGTTAAAAAAATAACGTTACAAAAAAATAACGTTAAAAATACCGTTAAAACATTTTTTCGGTAAATTTACCGGTAAAAATATTGTACCGGTAAAATTACCGTTAAATATAGCGTTAAACTTTACCGGTACAACAGTACCTACCGGTAAAATTATCGGTAAAAAAGTAACGGTAACAAAAAGTATGAAATAACGTTAAAATTAACGTTATTTACTGAAATAACGTTAATTTCAATGTAACGTTATCTAAAGTTACGTTATTTATTGACATAACGTTAATGTTAACGGTAACAAAAGTAAGAAATAACGTTACATTTAAAAATAACGTTATCATTCCCTGGTTTCCGCCCAGACAATATAACCTGGAGCCCAATCGCGGTAATTCTGAACGGTAAAACCAAAAACGTTACGTTGTCATTTAGGTTATATTTACCTAAAAATCTTTGGTTTAGCTTCATAATTTTTACTTAAATTGTCCCAGATTGTAATCCTAGACTCCTTAGGCAGAGTATTCTACAATTTCAACAAAACTAAAGCGAGTATTTTTCTGTAAACGAAACTGAAACAGTAACGATTTAGCTTTGGTTTTATCGTTGAAAATTAGCGCGATTAGGCCCCTATAGCCCGCGCGGGCGAAGCTACGGGCGAAAAGCTAGTTTATTATATTTCGGACAATATATTATTATGTCTTCCAGTAAGTTTAGAACATCTGCATTCTGCCAGACTGTAGCTCTGGCAAGGATCGAGGCTGTGATCCCTTTGACGCCCGCATTGGCACTACCCTGCTGATTGGTTGATCCCTTTTGTGGCAACTCGTCGATATTGCACTATGACGTAATTCGATGTGCCAAATATCAACCTGCGAAGGAAATGAAACCTTCTGGATGCAGAAACAAGGACGAATATATCAAAATATTCAATTATAAATCGATCTAATGTTGGGCGTTTTGTCATATGGATAGACTATACCTAGCTCTGAGACCACATTTCTCTACCCTTTCAAACTCGGTGACACTACTTCTTGACGTAAAGAGACCACTAGACGTTAGTACTATTATATAATCTGTGCCACTAGCATAGAGGAATTAAGGTGGTTGTATGACCGAAAGTGCGGCGCCCTCAGAGGTTTTTATTTAATAAGTTATTAATAGAAGAAGATTTTAATCATGTTTATCGTGGAGATTTTAGGGCCCATGGTCTAGTTTTTTTAGAAGGTATCACTACACGCCCTCGTAGTCATTCGTAGAAGGAGATAGCAAATGTGTCAAATACGGTCACTTTTAGCAGTTTTGCTATCTACTTCTAGCAGTGACTACGAGGGAATGTAACGATACCATCTAAAAATACTAGACTGTGGGCCCTAAAATCTCCACGATAAACATTTTTAAAATTGTTTATTAGAATTATAATATTAAATATAATTCACCGCGGCGCCACTTTTGCTCAGGGTACCACCTTAATCGACGTTCTTGGTCTAGGCTAGAAGTTTTCACAAACTCAGATTACACCATTTCAGGATGAGAAATCCTTAGAGGTAGGTACCGTTGGACCTTAAAAATTTTGCCACACTTGAAGTGGTAATTTCGAAATTACTAAGTATCAAATTTTGATGCAGCGCATGTAAGCAAGTGCTATGCGCTAACGTATCATTGATTTATTTATTCTTCCTACCATCCTAGCAAAGTTATTGTGTTAATCACAGTCACTAAGGACACTAATGTTTATTTTATTTCATTAATTCAGAAAACCAACAGCTATGTCAGGTACAAAATGAGTTATTTCATATGGGTCTTAAATAACCCAACAATTATAGGTTTCCACAGCTATAACAAGATTTAATTACAAAACAGATGTTACAGGATATCTTACAAATACTAGAACATTTATATTTCTGTGAGAGAGTACTGTATGTCCATCAGCCATTTTTTAATGTCCCCGCTGCTGGGGCACAGGCCTTCCTTATGGGTGGTAAGGAGGATGGGCCATAACCCACCACGCGGGCCCAATGCGGATTGGTGGGTGTTAACGACTGCAAATGCAGCCGGGACCAACGGCTTAACGTGCCTTCCGAAGCACGGAGGAGCTTGAGATAATAAATTTTTGGTCACCCATCCCATGTCCGACCCTTGCGAACGTTGCTTAACTTCCGCAATCGCTGGGCCAGGCGCTAAACCACTGCGCCACCGAGCTCCTCGAGTACTGTATAGATACTTTAATTCCCTTTGGCAGAAGTAAAATCCTTTCCGACGCGCGCCGTTTGGTGAAAATCGTACATTAGTACTACGCCCATTATTGAATAGCTATCAGCTACCACAAAATAGTCATACCTATAACAACCTATTAACAAAGACAATTCATTTGTGAATTTACAATGCTGTAACAATGAGTGGACAAGCGTGGATCCCGCGGCCAATAAAGGCTGATCCTCACCGGCTCGCAGAGGCTGGGTAGGATTACCAGGGATCGATCCGCAGGCAAGGGATCCTATTGTCTGAAAACGTGTGCAAAAGTTAAGCCGGAGCTTTGCCCGTTATTTTTAGCTCCATTTTACTATGACGTTATCATAATTTTATCTCAAGCTTGTCTTAGAGTCAGAGTGCGCAAAATTATGGGTCTTTTATGGCCCAATCTGTTAGTAGTATAGTTTTAAAAGTACCTATCCCTTGGGAGTTGGGAGTTTTCTTTGCTATATTGTCTTGGTAGACTGTGCTGTATGTATTTTGCAAAAAATATATTATTCTCGCAATCTAATAATAATGGTAGTTAGCCGCCTTATTGTTTTTTATATTTAACTAGCTTCTGCCCGCGACTTCGTCCGCGTAGATATTGGAGAAATCCTTAGGGAACCTTCAAAATCCTTAGGGAACCTTCAACCAGGATCTGACCAGTCATTTTTACGCATTTAGGCGGGATCCTACCAAGTTCCCCGTTCCCGTTCCCGTTCCCGTTCCAATTTAGCGATTTTTACTTCGAAAATAAAGGATTTTCTTCAATACACAACTTCATCCCTTTTTTGAAAAACGCTGAGACCCGTATTTATTTATTTTCAATGGTCAGTCTAAACACAAAATTTGAAGATCCTAGCTTCAAAACTGAGGGACTTTCATACAAACTTTGATCCCCTTTTTTACCCCCTTAGGGGGTGAATTTTGAAAAACCCTTTCTTAGTGCACCCCTAGACCTCATAAGGAACCTACGTGCCAAATTTGGAGTCTTTAGACCCAGCGGTTTGGGCTGTGCGTTGATAGATCAGTCAGTCAGTCAGTCATTCAGTCATTCAGTTTACGATTTTATAAATATAGATTTTGTAAGTTTTATAATACTGAAAGACTTTAATATACTTGTTTTAGCATACTCACTCATTGTACCTAATCTAATACCTATCTATTTTCATTAATTTGAAGGCTGCCCACGATTCCAATATGACAATCGCTAATACGAATTTAATTAAACGATATTGAGATACAAAGCGATTCAATTACCCAATTCTAGAGATCGTATTGATTTTGTTACTATGGCAATCTGTTGTGACGAGATATTTATGATAGCCTCGAGAATTATATGCTTACTAAATTTTGAATAGGTACCTTGATAAAATTTAATGATAAAAATATCGATATCTATCTACTCAGTTTTGAACAAAAATTGACAAATAGATTATGATAGTTCCCAATGTATTATAGTATGAAGCAGTATGTAAAGTTTGAGCATGAGCAATCTTTATGAACAACATTACTTAGTGATAGGTAGTGTAAGCGATAGCTTCGATATGGTCAAAGAACGCGACCGCGACCCGCGACCAACAGTGGCTCGCGGTCGCTCGTTGCGGTCGCGGGTTGCGGTTACCAACATCGGAATGCAACCATTAGCTTTCTTACCAATATGTCATCTCTACACCGACTTTTAGAACACAAATCATAAGCTCATAATGTATTAATTTGTTACTTGCACAGCACCTTGAGGTCGCTCAGTATAATTAAAGAGAATACACAAAACCAAAATGAACCAAAAGCACTTTACCACTTAGCCATTTACACGCGCTCCAACGATTCTTAAAAAAAAGCTGAACATTCCAATCAGCATGACCTCTAATTACATTCCGGACGCGTCAAGCGCCGCGACCGCTGACAAAGCAGCTCTTTGTTGCCTCTTTGCATGCTGCAGCGCTGACATAGCTAGAAATTCTTTATTGGAAATGTGGGGCTGAATCGCCACTTCGGGCGTCTCGACTTCAAAGCTCACAATTCGGATTCGATTTGACTATCGATTCTAACGAGTTCTAACTTGATAAGGGTGAATATGATATTGAATGAAGATTCGGTGATTCAATTTATTTATTTTATGAAATGAAATTTTAAACAATAGGTCTAACAGATTTTAATATTTAGGTCATGGAAACCAATTTACTGGTATAGGTACATAACAATTTCCACATTTAAATTTTGATAAAATAAAAACATAGAATTTCAGAATCAATTATTATTGTACCTAGGTACACATTAAATTAAATCGGCTCAAATCAATAAAATTAAAATAAATCAAATCAAAATTAATATAAATCAAATCAAAATTAATATAAATCAAATAATTCAAAAACCACGAATTAAACTGACTATTAGGAACTGACATGTTTCAGCATTTTCTATCTTTGCAGGTATCATATTGAAGGTGGTAAGTAATTAAAATTTTTATATTTTGTTCTTCGTCTTGATAAAACCTATGCTCTTACGTATGAGATAGAAATTGTAAATAAACCATTACTCTTATTGTAAAATTGTTTAAAAAAACAAAAAAACCGACTTCATAAAACCTGCCTCTAAAAAGCAAGAAATAATATACAAATCATTAGATACGCATTATCATTGTTATAATAAAACACGTCTATTGAAGTCGGGTGGGGCTTTTAGAATAAAAAAAGGAAGATGTACTCCAGCCATTTTGTATAATATTTCTTGCTTTTTAGAGGCAGGTTTTTTGAAGTCGGTTTTTTTGTTTTTTAAACAATTTTTTTATTTTTAGTGTAAGTACCTTCTGTATTCGGTAGTGTAGGTATATTATTAAGGTAGAAAAATCGGCTCAGACAAACGTGAGATAATCGCGGAGAAACATACATACATACAAACTGAATACCTTCTTTTTTTGAAGTCGGTTAAAAAGACTACACAAAGGTATCCCTTTCCCAACAAAAAAAATCATCTAATTCGGTTCATAAGTAACAAAATCGTCAAGGTCAAGATTTAAAGTAGGAAGAATTTTCAGGATTACTTGTAAACTACTGAACCGATTTGAAAAAAAAATGGGACCATCTCGCAAGAAAACTCAATCGAACAAAAAAAGAATCATCAAAATCGGTCCATAAATGTCGAAGATACGCGCGAACAACGATAAAAAAAACATACAATCGAATTGAGAACCTCCCCTTTGAAGTCGGTTAAAAATGTAGACAAAGTTGGACCGGACCTGTCTTTTTCTTTCAGCTAATAAAAGTGACGTCAATGGATATCAGTGCAAGTATTAGAATTAAGAGTTTTAGTTAATTTTCACAAATATTCCACACGAAACACTGGCCACTGACTAAATAAATTTGCATCAGCATACAAGCATGAAACGTAATTACTCCGTTAAAATCAGAGATCTCATGAATAGTGAAATTGGATTAAAATACCTGCAATACGCAAATCCTAACCGCATTATACGCTTTTATTAAATAGTGCGCATTGGACCTGCACTAATATTACGTCCTCATCAAACTAGCACTTGTGTTGCATCGGCATCAGCCATAACAGTAGGCTCGATAGATGGCGTTGATAAAAATGTGTAACAATGTGATTTTTTTACTAAGCTTCGAAGAGTATCAACACCATCTTGTGAGGCAAAAAGTTCCTATTTTTAAGCTTCGAAGAGTATCAACACCATCTTGTGATGCAAATAGTTACTATTTTTATTTTTTAAATGTCACTTTGAAAAGCCCTCATGGGATTAAAGCTAAGGTTCTATATAATATATGTATAATAATTTATTTACAAACAATAACCTCTATAAAATATTAGTTCGTTGTAGTAAGTAGGCAAAAGAGCAAAAAGTGACCACTTTTGGCTTTAATATCTACTTTTGATTTTTTTACATTATGTACTTAGCGAGCAATAAGGCGCCACTTGAAAGTACTAATCACCTGAATACGGATCGGGCCTCAATTATTTCAGAATCAATATATCTCTGCTTGTTTGCCTAATTTCAAATTGTTCATAACACATGCAGTTCGAATGTCATTCTTATTCCAACGGAATAAGGTCGATATAAAGCGATATCTCATCTGCAATCAGCTAGTTTAATGTATTCGACTCACGCAAATGTGTGGATCTGAATTTCAGCGCATATTCGCATTTATTATTGTAAGCTTTATTGATATTTGCATTCCGCAAAATTATTCAAATTTAATTTCCTTGTCCTTATGGAATATTAAAATTGCGTAACTGATACAAATTGATAATATTATAACAATAACATTTTTATGAGTATTATTTAATTTTCTAAATTATTATTACTAGTAAACCCTTAGTAAACCCGTCGAGATCACGTTCACATTAAGATCGAATAAACGTAAAAAAATCTGTTTTAACTTTGAAAACGATTTCCATAGCTTATTCCATAGTATGGTTTTGACGTTTATTCGATTCGAACTCGATCTCGATCGTTTGTATTATTAAAATTCTCTTTTAAGTTTTTAGATGCTGTATGCATTATCAAGTTAAACTCGAGCAACAACTTAAGCTAACAGTTCAAGCCGCATAAATTACCTTTCCAACTAACCTCGCAGCCATTGTAATGGAAATTAATCGCAGTTGCAAAACTTGTATGTTAAGAATAGCACCAAAACACCGTGGAATGCAAATATTGGGGGTAATAGAATATTCAACTCATCCTGCGAACGCGTGCAGGCATTGTGTGGGCTCGGTGATCGCTCGCATGCAAAACAGACATGAGATGCCGCTCACAGATTTGCACTTAACATTTCATGGTTTTAAGTTGGGTGAGCGGCATCACATGCATAAGTTTTAATGTAATAATAACTGTCCATTTTGGATGCCCTTAAGCAACACTAAATAGATTGTTATAGTTAATGAAGGTGTATAGATTAATATTATGTCAGAACAAAATTTTATTAACTGTTCTCTTTGAAAACATGTGTTGTTTTTGAAAATACTGACGCAATAAGCATAATATTATGTGAATGGCATTAGACAGCGGAGGTATCAATTACTCGTCGCTGTTTTTTTATATTTTCACTTCAAGGTACCAAGTTATTCTACAGATCAAGCCTATAATTAATGGAAGACACTGAGATACTCATACAAAGATGTTAATATAACATACAGCTAATAACAGAAGACTTTATGTATTCTTTGACAGAAGTATGTTTCAAACCTTTATAAGAACAGAAAAGGAAGTGTCTGACACTAACATTGACGATTTCTATTAAGTAGAAATGACATAAGAAAAAACATCTGTAAATGCAAGCTATACAGCTAATATTGGTGCATAAAAACTCGGCCTCGAGCGATCTGGAAGAGATCATGATGAATAGGGGCCACTCGACCGACTCGCTCGCAATCAAACCCGGATTACTGCCTTTGTTCCAATCTGGCCACTACCCTTCACAAACAGGCATAGTTTAATATAGCGTTTAGTGATTTATGCAGTAATCAAAATTAATTTTAGATTCAATGAAGATTGTAACTATATAGAAGAATCTAAATTATAACTAGTAGAATCTACTCAAAACAGAATTAATACAGTTGTACACAAAATATGGGTTAATTTTTAATGGGGTTAATATTGCTTGGGCTTTAGTGCTGCAGGATAATTACAATAGCATGATTATTGTAATTGTAAATTATACATCTTCCAACAATAACATTTATAAACAGTCGGTGTAAGAAACCCACTTTTATCGAAACGTGCTAAGAAAATCGTATCAAAATGAACTGCAAATATTGAAATTTACAACCGAATATCGTTCACACCCAAACCTAGATAGTTCCGGAGTTACATCAGAGATGCTCGCTCGTTTGTGATAAAAAAAATGTCTGGAATATTAATGAGCAGATGCCAACGCGCTTCGGCAATCAAACCAGGATTTGATCCGTGCTGACTCTGCTCTGCTTTGTATAGAAATCGATATGAAATTCTTGGGGATTTGCGGAATTGACGATGATTTTAATTGTAAAGATGAAATTTAGGTTTGGAGTTTTTTTAAGGGGTTATATCCAAGGGTTAAAGTTTTAACTGTAAGTTACTTCACTTTTTATTAAAATAATTGTTGAGTTGTATTTTATTGACTTTTCATATTGGAATCAAAATGTTATGTTACCTATGTCGACATAACACTGGAATCGAAAAATAGCGCATAGTCAAGTTATTTAACCAAAATACAATTAACTAACTAAATAATAATTATATTTACTGCAAAAACATCACATAAAGAACATTTTGCATTTCTTTGCAACTTGCATTCCACAAGATACGGAAACATCATGCATGATGCTTGATTAGTAGTAGGTACTTTCCCATACATTCCGAAAAGCTTTGACAAAACAATGTTAGCTTATGGGTTGTATGTACACACGTACATGCCAGCAGAATGGTATGCTGCAACAATGCAGCTGCAGCCTGCATGCTCAAACACTATTGTGGTTACGACCTTTAGTAGGCAGAAACATGAATACATCTGCCAGCTTAGCAATTTTAAGGAAAATATTTTTTCAGGACTGGACAAAAGAGTTTTCTTATTGATTGATATTAACAGAATTTTATGACCAACTTGTTATTAGCTCAACGGTACTATAGAACTTTATTCAAGACCACTTGATTTCTTAAACACTATCTTTTTACATATTGTTACTTATATCTTTTTAAATAGTTTATAGCTTTTCTTTTCATTTTAATTTTACATTTTCTCTTAATTTCTACTTAATTAATTTTACCTATTTTTTTGTACATTTTTTTTTTTTTTGAAACATCTTATCTTATTTCTAGTTTTTCTTATCATGTTATACATTTAGCTTACTAACAATAACTATTACATTCCATATTATCTTACAGTAGTATTATATTATTTACGTACAATTTCGTATGCTAAAAGTCAATATTCCAAATATCGCTCTAGCATCCTTTCCTAATCCTTGTTTTTCTTATTAGTTTTTGTGACAATAGTTTTGCAAAATACAAGGAATGCATTTCTATTTTTGCTCAACATTATTTCTTCAATGTTACTTAAAGATATTTTTGCATCTAGTACATGTTCTGCCTCATATCTATCTTTGGCGTATATGGGACAATCTATTACAAGGTGGAGGAGGGACTCTGGAGTATTGGGATCGCAGGAGCACGATGGGTTATCCTTGCACTTGAAACGATGCAAGTACTTGGAGAACCCACCGTGCCCTGTCATGTATTATAAGGTTAAATGCATATCACTCTTGTCAGAATTGTACAAAACCCTCTTCTTACTAAAAGGATCATCATCATTACTCAATGCGATTGCTCTGTGTACGAGGAATTATATTACAATATTCAAAATACGCGTGTAATTTGTATGTTTTATTTAATTTTGAAATCTGCAAGTTTGTTTGGGTAATACCCAGTTGCGAAGGGTCCATATACAACTCAATTCCCATCGGCTTATCTTTTAGAAATACCACCCCGATACCACCGATCCACTATGCAGATAGTAACATTGTAGAACCTTATCCTTTTACTATAGGTATATCGAGGTGTTGAGGTACTTATACAAAAATGCCACCATGTCGATCCGAGTACAGAGCCAGAGCACAAATCCTATCCAACTGCAGCGTGGTGTGAGACAGGGAGACGTTATTTCTCCGAAACTGTTCACAGCTGCGTTGGAGGACATCTTTAAGCTCTTGGACTGGAAAGGACTCGGCATCAACATTAATGGCCAGTACCTAACACACCTTCGTTTTGCCGATGATATAGTCCTTATGGCTGAGACCATGGAAGACCTGAACACAATGCTCGAAGATCTCCGTAGTGCTTCCCAAAGAGTGGGTCTCAGGATGAACATGGAAAAGACGAAAATTATGTCAAATGCCCATGTTGTACCCTCTCCAGTTCATGTTGGGAACACTACACTTGAAGTTGTTGACCATTACGTATACTTAGGACAGGCAATCCAGTTAGGTAAGTCCAACTTTGAGAAAGAGATCTCTCGTCGAATCCAACTCGGGTGGGCAGCATTCGGGAAGCTTCGAAATATCTTCGCGTCCGACTTACCTCAGTGTCTCAAGACGAAAGTCTATGAACAGTGAGTGTTGCCAGTGATGACTTACGGCAGTGAAACGTGGTCGCTGACTATGGGTCTCATAAGGAGGCTCAAGGTCACCCAGCGTGCAATGGAGAGAGCTATGCTCGGCGTTTCCCTGCGTGATCGAATCAGAAACGAAGAGATCCGCAAGAGAACTAAAGTAACCGACATCGCTCGAAGGATTGCTCAGCTGACGTGGCAATGGGCGGGACACATAGCGAGAAGAACCGATGGCCATTGGGGCGGAAAGGTTCTGGAATGGCGACCGCGCACCGGACGGCGCTCCGTGGGTAGGCCCCCGACAAGGTGGACCGACGATCTGGTGAAGGTCGCGGAAAGCCGCTGGATGCGGGCAGCGCAGGACCGATCGTCGTGGAGATCCTTAGGGGAGGCCTATACCCTGCAGTGGGTGTCGTGCGGCTGATATGATGATGATGATGATGATGATCCTTTTACTCCTCGCTACTGATAATACCATAACCGATAATAAAATTTCCGTTTTCAAAGTCACTAATTCACAGTAACACGGACTATGTAAGTACCACCACAAAAATCCATGCATCCAAGACAGTCTGAATTGATGCTCAGATTATAGACAATAGAGATGTGTATGCATACGTGACAAACAAAGCAATATTGAATGACCACCAATACGCTACAGAACGCGTTAATTTCACCATTGCTGCTATATCGCGGCCCGCTTCTTCAAAGTCAAAGTCAAATAAGCTTTATTCAAATAAACTTAATTATTAAGTACTTTTGAATCGTCTATATTTTCCTACTACCCGTTCCAGACTTTTTTAGCTGACAAGAAGAACGGGCGCAAGAAACTTATCAGCTGTAACAGCCATAAGTAACGATATTTAAAAACTTGAATAAGTCGTTACCAGATAATTACAACAGGGTGGCAGGATTAAACCGCACCCAATGCGTAGCCCTCAAATACGTTATATCTTTAGCTTATTAACTTGTGTGATTCTGTTGTTACGCTAGCACAACGAGACAGGACCGCTCGGTTTACTTATTCATAACTTAATCACATTGCTCCGATAGACGTTATAACGAGATCTGCTAATTCGTCCCAAGAGCTAACTGAGAGCAGTCGTCTCGTTTGCTAGAATTGCGCATTGGCAAGTCAAATTTAATGGAGCTACCCGGCCAGCAGTTACCGTAACCACGCTAGTATGAAGCTGAATAAAAATGGAACTGCTCTTAAAAGTTTAATTTCTATCAGCTGGTTAAGTGATACTGACTTAAGAAGTTTATTCTAATGTGCAAATTACCAACTTCAATTTCAAGGAAACTTAATAAGGTTAATACAACTTGATGAACAAGTCGATGATACTTTTGCTTGCTGAATTTAATTGAAAATCTACTGCTATAAAATTAAACTTAATCTTGATAAGATGATAACTTTACGATTCCTATAAATCTGTGAGATCTTATAAATCTATTTTACAGGTTAAAAGATCCTATTACAAAATTTGACATGATGAAGCAAGATAACTTTACTGACCAAGTGATAGTTATAACGGTATTATGCAAAGCAAAAAGGGTAGGTTAACATTCGACAACGGACATTAAAAACATTCCAACGGCCGCCAAGCCTTAATCCGATAAAGTACAGAAAGTCCTACTGTTTCACTGCATCATAAAGCCGAAAAAAAAACCATGCAAATGTGTGAATCATCTCTCTTCCAAAATATCCTTACTTGTATATTAGATACACATATAACTGAAAAATATGCTACACCTTGTGCTATAAACGCCAAGCCAAATAAACGATTAAAACTCATCTCCAGAAAACGCAAGACAATGATGCATCTTTTGTGTCCCACCTTTAAAGACCTGATGGAGGCAACACACACTGCAACTCAACTTGCTTCATATTAGGACAAACGAGTGTGTATTATCGTCACAACTACAAAGCGTTGTCTATATAGTTTATTTGATCTTTATACAGGTACTAGAGGAGAGTGTTGGCTAAATAGAGCACACAGCAGCTTAGCACTACATTGTTCAGTCAATCTTATACTACGAATAAGTCACGATCTCGTGTGGGCGTCGTCGTTGCATCAGCCTTCGGTAACTTCATACTAAACTGATAGTCCGATATGGCGTCTATCAGGGGAATTATGAAGTTTGGGATTGTCGACAAATTCTATTGCTTGCTCGCTTTATTCACGACCTAGGAACTTAATTGTTGCAAACATAGCAATGAAGACAGAGTATAGTGTCACTGTCTAGGATTAAGTTGACAAACTTCGTCTGCTCCAGCACTTAACTGAACCACTAAGTTGGTAAAATAAATCAAACTTTCGATGATGGTAAATACTACGTCTATCAATACCATATAGACTGCTTTAGCTTTTGATTAAACAATGTTTTCAGTTTTGTAAAATATTAAACCCTCGCGTCATACTTACTTTACAAAGCTTCGATCAAGAATATCCTAGATGTCTGGTCAGAGTCTCAAGAATGGCACCTCAAATAGCGTCCCACTTACAAACTAAGCTTAATTTACAAAATAAGCTTATTTTGTACAAAATAAGTGATATAAAATGTGAATTTGTACAAAATAAGAGATATTTATGTACAAAATTAGCGCCAAGTTTGTAAGTGGGACGCTATTTGAGGTGCAATTTTTGCGTACTGTTTTAGTTCGTGAAGCGTTATCTAGGATATTCTTGATCGAAATTACAAAGGCATACTTTCATGTGTTATATAATATTCGTAAGGCTCTCATAGAATGTCCTAAAATATTTCAAAATAGATGCGAGCCTCTAAAGGCGGATATCACAAAGATTCAATTTTAAGTTGGGCTGGCTGTGCAAGTCGCTTAATCCGGCGACTTAGCGACAAAATCCGAAGAAGCCTTAAGCGTCGTTTGCCCCGGACAAGAGAGCAAAGCCCCTCGTTGGGAAGCGCGTCACGGGACCCGGAATTTATAATTAATCCTACAAATGAGAGAATCACGCCTCGGATAATTATTTTAAGATATTCAGATTGTTGTCGAGTCAAAAGTACCAAGCTACTGCATAGCAATGAAACTCTAAATCTTACAGCGCTTTTAATGGCGTTTTATTGTTCAATTCGTTTTGTCGCTAAAATAAATGTCCAAATATTTGAGCAATGCTTAGTGTTCGTGCGATAAAAGGCGAGAAAAGGCTTGTTAGTTGAATAGTAATGGAAAAGGAAAAACCGACGACTAATTTAAAATAAACACGTGACTCGTGAAAGCGTATTAAACACATAAAGTATTTCGTTATACGTACGTTGTAGAGGGTGAATACGTACGAGTACGTTGTACATGTCGAAATGAATTTGGACTTAGGACTGTGGAATAAATCATTATATTTTTTGTTTATAGATCTTTGATATAGAGCTATCAGGGATGACTTCAAGCCATTTTTGCATTTCAACTGCAATACCATCGACATCTTCGATGCAAAAGTGTAATACAAACAAATAAGATATGCATACTTATAAAGACTACTTTGAACCCATATTATGGTATCTTGAAAAAAAAAATGTTATTACTCTTTCAACTTATTTCCAACCATGAAGACTAAAATAAAAGCTATACCTATAATGAATAAAGTAAATCAAATAAATCCATTGAATGTTAGCTAAGTAGATATTCAGTTGAATATTATCTAAAAGGCTTTGTCTCGGACGTCAAAGGCATTGCTGATAACATTCAGAAGTCTGATATTTGACTGAAGTCGCTTCTTGAATTGGCTTTGAGGTAGGTAAGTAAAAAACGTGTTACAAATTGATGATTTAGTTTTATTGGCATATGGCATTAATCACAGTTTATTTTAATGTAATAATCAGCTGTTGCTAACCTTCTGTTTGGCGTTATTGTATAGAGAGAGAGCACTGCACCTGAGATACAGGAATTGTACATTGTAAGGTTTAATCTAAATTGTTTTCAAAAGTTTTGTTTTTGAAAAAATTTGTGTCAATAAAATTTTATTTATTTATTATTTGACTGCGCAAATATCACAAAGTTGTTCGCAGCAGGGAAATGTGAGCGACCACAACGCGACAGCCGACAGTTCACCAAACGGCTGCGAACGCGTTCTGCGCCGCCATTGTTACAGAATGTCAATTATTCGCTGGATTTACATAGGGTATTATAGATTTTGGACGAATGTGCTTGAACTTTGCAACACAATGTGCTGTATTGTTAGAGTTGAACTTCTTAGACAGAATACTTAAGAAGACGTAGTAGCTTAGCTTTTGCTTATTAACTTTTAGTTACTTTGTCATTATTTAAAATATTCATAATTTTGATAGCTATGCTATCGCCATTCATCTTAATTTCGAAGTATAACGACAGAATAGATAATAGTACTAGCGTACAGAAGTTGCACTCCGCAAAATCGTTTAAATAAATTGCGACTCTTGCTCCGACACAATAAAATACAATTCAGGTCGCACAGCGCTCCCTTCGCTCCCAAACATTCAATTAGTAGTTGCCTCTCTTTCTATCGCGTAGGTCTTATCTTTTCTGATGTATGAAATTTGTCCTCTCAGAGGACGCCGAGCGCTTCAGAAACGCGCGCTAAGTGACAGAGCCGGTATAACTTTTAGCTACTTTGTGCCTGTGGCTGTGCTACGTTATCTGGCTGGATCATTCGACATAATCTAAGGGTCTCATCCCCATTTCTGAAAAATACCCCACCCCTTTTACAAAAACTAACTTTAACAAAACCGCTTACGTACTTTGTGCTTGAAAGAACCACTCATTTTTTAAATACTCAATCTCAAAACTTGCAGCAGCTGCATTTATATTTTTTAACTGGCCATAGAAATTTTAGAATGTCGGTAAAAGTAAAAAATAGACTTAGTTTATGACACAGAGATCTAAGTCTGTCACGCTCTAAAACCGATTGAAAGGTACTGTCAAACAGGCTTGCCGTTTGTCCTGGCCAGCCGGTAGTGACATGATTTATCGAGTGGCTCTACGCACAAATATTGGCCCACCCTGATTGAATTTAACTTTCCACAGTTTCATTAGGGGATTGTTGACATTGACTTAACACGTCTACTATTTGTGGACGTCGTAATTATACAGTCACCTTATGACGTGTTAGACATATAATATGGTCCATATACCTACTCTTGAAAATAATCAAATCTGTTTAAATCTGGGTCAATGATCAACGAGGTTTTTAGTTAAATATGTAGGGTTTCAGTCACATCAAAATCAATTATTTCAGTGAAAGAATTATTGAAATTGGACCAAAAATTACGAAGATAGAGCGATTTTCGTGTCGCATTCTCAAAAACGCTCCCCAATTCACGATTGGCTGATGACGTCGGCGCCCGAACAAACACCTGACGGCGCGGCAGGTGTTTGTTCGGGCGATCGTGGCACGTGACGTCATCGCATGATCCGCAAGGGCCGGCCGTGTTTTTAAAACTCACTTTTTAAATCTTTAATAATTTTGTCATTTCTTGATGGATTTGAGAAATTTAAACAGAGATTTACTCAGATATTGATATTGTATTTGATGTGATATATAAAATTGATATATTTAATTGTCGTGTTGATCCTCATTGTAGCCGAGCTAAAGCAAGCACAATAATTAATGGTAGCACAAATATAGCCCAGTTTTTACTTTTTGTCATATTTACTAATCGTTGTATAACTCATCTGTGTACCTACCGGTGTTTTAGCAAAAAAAGGACACTTTTTATTAACAATTATTTATTACGGGTGTGAATTGCATCCATATAGTTAGCTAAAAATTTAAACAGCTCATGTTATGTCCCATGACTGTGTTAGTTTGTAAACATGTGGAATAATAGTACATTATGAGACAAGTTAGCTTAGGTTGCTCATTGCGCACAAGGCTGTGGGTTGCAGGCGAGGGCGTAACTCAGCCGAGTGTGCAATAAGCAAGAGCTCACGAGTTTCATACGACGTTTTTCAACACATTTGCGAGGAAAAACCAAGTAATATATCACAAAGCAACAAATATGGCAAAAACAAAATATGATAATTATGGGAATAGGCGCGCATGTTTTTTTTTGTTTTTTTTTCACAGACTAACGCCAGAATTTTTTGCGAACAAAGGGGTGAGGAGCATACAGCCTACTACTAATACTTCAAAATTATAATTTTAAGTGACAAAATGCAAATATTTTAATATTTTATAACAAAATGTTGTGAAATATGAATAATTTGATAATAATTATATATTTATTTGACTTAATTAAGGACTTACACATTTATTTATTCCAAAAATGTATATGAATTTTAGGCAGCATAAAACCTCTTTGTTGTCAAAAAAAATATAACTGTATTACCCGGCTACACTGGGAATGCTCTGTTTACTCGCATAGAACTTGCAGTAAGGTACTAATTTAACTTTGTAGGGTTAATTCTATTACGAACTAGTGTTTTATATATTATTGCACGCGTTTGTTATAGCTCGGTTTATGGCCCTAAAAGCGGTGTATTAGGGCTCACTTTACGAGCAAGTGTGTTGAAAAATCTTATTATATATTTCACCTCACCAATGAATGGAAACAGCACTGGCGTTGTTTGATCGTACAATACATACATACAAACATATACTTATACCTACAGAACATTTTTTTCCTTTTTCTGTGCTTACTCCTACTCTCTACTTCTATTCCCAGATATCGGTCGTTGAATTGACGAACTATCGATACTTTTATTTATATATATATATATATATTTGAGGACAACCAACAAAATATACACCAATACAATACTGTGATACATTCTCCGTTGATAGTTAAGTGCTATTTCAATTATAGGTCGCCACCGCATGCATTTTATAAAATAGGCAAACTAAATTATTAATAGGCAAATGAATTACATTAATGAATAATACAATAATAGAAACAATCAATTGAATTATATAAATTAGAGCGATTACATTTAAAATATAAAATTACTTAAAAGCAAAACTAAATAGAATGGTAGCAATTAAAATCTGATATTCAATACACAATTATTATAGAATTAATTTAACATTTAATTGAATTGAGAATTTTCTTTTTAAAAGTCAACGAACTACTGTCAACACTATTGTCTAACTTAACTAGATTATTATAAGATTTACATAATATACATACGGTTCAGTGGACTATTCGAACCCAAATGGCTGTTGTTACACTTGAGTGAAAATGGGGAATATACAGTGGAACGTCGAAGCCTAAAGGGTGTACTAAAACGAATCCTCGAAAGCAACAATGGACAATCAACTTTGCTGTTATCTTGAACATGAACAATGAACATATTGAACATCAGCCATACTATCGATAGTGCAATTGATAGTATCGATACGAGGATACCGATTGATAACTAAATTATTTTGGTATTACAAAATGTAGGATGAGTGTGACATCAATAGCATGAGAGCCAAAAGCTTAGTTTGATAGAGTTTTCTCTCATTGTTTGCAAATAAATTTCGAAACTTTATACTGAAGTAAAAAATATTAACTCTTACTTTTTTGCAATTGAAATGCTGTATAAAGTGATGCACATCACAGTTTTTAATTTGCATAATATATGAAACAAAAAGCCAGCGGCCATTCCAAGTCTGGACTTAAATTCCTTTTTTAATTTGTGGCCTGTCAGGGCTACCACTGTTGGGAAAATTATTATTTATTTTATTCATCGTTTATGGATAGCTTATAAACATACAGATAACAAAAAATATATATAACTAAAAGCTTTTGACAAGCTACCACATAAATTTAAAAAATAACCTATGTGAACCTAAAACTATTTGTAATGGCTCGAAAATAACGCTAATGAGATATAGTTTTAGATGGTATAGATTGTTCGACCACATGCAATGCTGAAAATCTAATTAGATTATTAGATAGATCTATAAAAAATAATCATCTAAATCGGTTCATAAACAAAGAAGTTATGGCCGAACATCCTTATAAGATCATATTAGTGATAACAAAAGCGACAGTTTTCAGGATTTCCTGAAAACTTTTAAAACGATTTCAAAATTCCAAAAAATGAGACCAACTTGGGAACAAACCTAATGTAATTACGTTAGAATCATTGAAATCGGTTCAGCCGTCTTCGAGTAATCGGTGGACATACATATAAAAAAACATACTTACAGACGAACAGAGAATCTCCTGCTTTTTTGAAGTCGGTTAAAAAGTATGCACGTTTGGTCCATTGACTGCTGTAGAAATTAAAATGACGAACCTCTAATAAAGTCAACATACTACCCTTATCCACTTTAAAGAGCTAGCAGCCCTACTCATGATGTAGTTATTAAAAAGTGGGGTAATGCAACGTGCATCAACCAACTTAGTTTAGCCTCTTACAGAAGGAAATGTCGCCGCTTTAACATAAGGTGGAGAGTTCCAGCTTTAATGGTTATATAAGGGGGGAAATCAGGAATACCGATGAAACCACAGCTTTATATGCTAACTGATGGACGTATGATTCGAACGGA
Source organism: Agriphila straminella (assembly GCA_950108535.1). Lineage (NCBI taxonomy): Eukaryota > Metazoa > Arthropoda > Insecta > Lepidoptera > Crambidae > Agriphila > Agriphila straminella. Next base: position 533,474 of record OX467306.1, on the reverse strand, counting down.
GTGCTCAGATTAAAATTTATAGATATTGAGTACCTATCTATTTGGTATTTGTATTTCTGAATTTTTACAATTTGATAACTCATAATGACACAATAAAATAATGGCACAAGTGTGGCATCTATAGGTATAAAAGATCACCGGTTGTTTTAATTAAGTAGGTAGTGATATTTCACGCATATTTCGTATATTTATCTTTTCGCATATTTCGTTATTGAAATTGTCTTGAATTTTAATATAAATTCCCTACGTTTATTGCGTATGTGTTTACTAAATATATGTTGGCATTCCATAGTTCGAGATTAGTAGCGGAGTTTGGTTACCACATACAAAAAGGTCAGCATTTTAACAATCTTTTTAACCGACTTAAAGGGAGGAGGTTCTATGTTCTTTTTGTTGAAGTGCTGATTACTCAAAGACGGCTAAACCGATTGACAGGATTCAAACTTTATTATAGGTATTAGGTTTGTTTCCAAGTTGGTCCCATTTCTTAAACAATGGAAATCAGTTCAGCAGTTTTCAAGTTATCATAAAAATTCTATCACTTCGGTTACCTATACATTGTAGGTGACACATTGATGTTTTTAATGGTTGTATGGACTGGACATAACTTCTTTGTTTATGAGCACTGCCATTTTGATTACGAATCCTACGTGCAGCCCTGCCATCTGGTGGGAAAAACCGGAAAAACCGCACAATACTGGGTTACGTAAATAAAAACGACCCAGCTCTTATATGTTTACCAATTCTAATTCTGTATTGTTTTTCAGAATCTATAATAAATTTCCAATACGAAGATATAATACCGATAATACGCAATAATACTAACAAACCTTATAATACGCAATAACATGTTGAACTGCACGATATTGGGTCACACAAAACTAAACCTTATCTTTATCACAATAAGAGTCATATAGTCAAGTGAAAAAGTCCGACTAGTTTCGGTTGGCAATTGGAACGCATCCATTTACTCAATCCGGTCTGTGTATACGTCATTGGAAAGGCAATGTCATAACGATATAAGTCACAGAACATTACAAACAAAACTAAACCATATCTTCTTCACAATAAAACATAATATCGCCTGCAAGCCGTTCGCCGCCGTCCGCCGTTTTGGTCCTATGTGAGCTGGCGGGGCTTGACGATATGAGATTAGTTCGAGGCCATTGTGAGCGAGCCGTGCCAGCCAGGTTAAAGTTTATAAACTCTAAAAATCTATTTAAATGATATTTTTTTGTTAAAAAAGGGGATATCGTAAGATAAGTTCTATTTTTTTTAATTTTCATTTACATAGATAACCTTGGACTTGAAAGATTCACAAGGGAACTCCTCAAAATCAAATAGGATATTATAGTGATTGAGATAATGGTAGGTTTATGAAAATCCAAAACATACTTCATAATATCCACTGGCGAGACGAAGCATTATAAATATTATCTTGTTAACGTAAGCCGTGTCCGTCACAAAATCGATTTTAATATTAAAAGCTTATTCGCCGCGACTCGCCTGGGGTGGTGTAAAACGACACATTCTCATTCGAAATACTGCGCTCAAAGTTGTAAGGAAAATTGCTTTAAACACTATCAAAAGTTGGCGTTTCTCTGTAGTAGTGTTATATTATAATATATCATTTTATATTATTGTTTTCAAAAAATATAAAACACGTAAAACGCCGTTTTAAGAACCTATAAAGCACAGACCATACTAACAACAATAATAATAGTAGTTTATGATACTGATGCATAATGAGGGGTATTAAAACATGAGTGTGTGTTTAAAAACCGAGCCGTAGGCGAGGTTTTTAATAGTATCACACGAGTGTTTTAATACCTAGTTATGTGCAGTTTCATACACTACTTTATCTACACTCATACATTTGGGATTGAACCTACTAAATAAAAGATCAACGTTAGAAAAGAGAGAGAGACTTTGGTTGTATTAGCTATGTACCTACCTTGTAATAAGTCATTTCCTTAGCTGCATCTAAAATAATTTTGCAGAGTCAATTTTTTTAACTCATTTTTGAGCAAGAATAAAAAACACCTACGAAATTCAGTATAACAAAATGTAAAAATTGAAATCAAAATTCAAAACTTTTTTCGTAATGCTCTAAAAATGGCGCGCAATAAGTCATCGATCACCATAGAGTGCATTTTAATCATGGAAAGTATGTAGGAAAATATCGTTGTTTTTTTTTAATATCACGGCACTACCTTCTTCTTGGATTTGCCCTGTATCGTAATGAGAAAAAAAGTTATTTTATGATGCAGCTGACTGCATCGTAATGAGTTTTTTTTTAATTTTACCTATTTACGAAAATAAAGTACGTATTTATATTACCTTTTTTGAATTCATATTTGGAACATTACGTTGTGAGTGTAGATAATAGTACATTACAGCCGTGAACGGGAAGCTAGCGATTGCATTGTCGAGGATGGTTTGAAGCCCGAGCCGCAGGCGAGGGCTTTAATCATTCGAGGCAATGCAAGTAGCTTCCAGAACAAGGCTTGTATAGTGCTTTTCTCAAGAAATGCGAGGAAATAAAAAACTTTTCAATTGAAACTTAATTAAATTTAATTCCCGCCAGTTTTTTTTTGGGTGCATTCCAGCAGTTTAATCGCTGAAGCACCGAAAAGCAAAATGAGATTTATCATAGACAAATCCTCTGAGTAATCTTGAATTACGTGCAGCGCCATCTACCGCCGAGAAGAAAAAACCCATCTCATTTCGCTTCTCGGCGGTAGATGGCGCTGTACATAATTCAAGATTACTTAGAGGATTTGTCTCTGATAAATCTGGTACAATACAATGTAATATTTATTTATTCTTATAGTAATATACTCTGTGCGCACCATTTTTTTTATTGTATCTTTATTATAGTACCTATTAAATAATTTTACCTTTATAATATTAACTGTCTTGTCGTTGGCTTGCGTGCCAGAAAAAAAGAACTAAAGTTATGGCTGTATGGTGCAAATGTGCCTTTGCTTTTTTTGTTTTTGTGAACAGCTAAAACAAAAAAAAGAAGTTGCCGCAGACCACCCAGATCATCTTCGCACTGTACCTACTTCCCGCACCCGGTGCTGGTGCGGGAAGTAAGTATTGAAATTCATTCCTGGCCTGAATTTTAAATTTAGAATGTGATGAACCAGACCCCCTCGGAAATGTGGAACGCCCCGCATTCCTTTTTCAAATGGAATGATAAGATTTCAGAGCATAAGTGAGAAAAGATAATTAAAGACACAACTGATGGCAAATGTATGGTTTGAAGAGTCGATAATGTTAATTGCAACTTTACACTAAGTGGTGACAGCTTGCCGTTCTGTAGTCGACGATATTGTGTGCGGAGTTAATTAAAATAAGTTAGTTTTTAACCGACTTCATCAAAAGGAGGAGGTTCTCAATTCGATTGTATGTTTTTTTTTTTTTTTTATCGTTGTTCGCGCGTATCTTCGACATTTATGGACCGATTTAGATAATTCTTTTTTTGTTCGATTGAGTTTTCTTGCGAGATGTTCCCATTTAATTTTTTTTCAAATCGGTTCAGTAGTTTACAAGTAATCCTGAAAATACTATGATATTAAATCAACTAACTTGACAATTTTGTTATTTATGAACCGAATTAGATGATTTTTTTTGTTGGGGAAGGGATACCTTTGTGTAGTCTTTTAACCGACTTCAAAAAAAGGGGGTATTCAGTTTGTATGTATGTATGTTTCTCCGCGATTATCTCACGTTTGGCTGAGCCGATTTTTCTACCTAAATAATATACCTACACTACCTAATACAGAAGGTACTTACACTAAAAATAAAAAAATTGTTTAAAAACAAAAAAAACCGACTTCAAAAAACCTGCCTCTAAAAAAGCAAGAAATAATATAGAAATCATTAGATACGCATTATCATTGTTATAATAAAACACGTCAATTGAAGTCGGGTGGGGCTTTTAGAATAAAAAAAAGGAAGATATAGGTACTCCAGCCCCACCCGACTTTAATAGACGTGTTTTATTATAACAATGATAATGCGTATCTAATCATTTCTATATTATTTCTTGCTTTTTTAGAGGCAGGTTTTTTGAAGTCGGTTTTTTTGTTTTTAAACAATTTTTTATTATTTTCAAATTATATTTTTTTATGCTTTTAGAACAGTTGGACTGCGTTGTTGTGTTATTATTTACCGTATTGTATTTGACTCCATTTGCCATTCTGGAATTCAAAAGTAGATAGGTACCTAACCTAGTAAATCTACTTTACTATGTGGAAGTTATTAACAATTTAATTCAACGTAATTTTTGTGGTAACAATGAACGAAAACATTACATTTTATTATTGTAAAGAAGTTATTTTACTGAATACAAAGTGTTCTAATAATTATCCTTGCAATGTGTTAAATAACCACGAGATAGTTACTGCACGTTTAGCGGTGAGCGCTGCTTAATCGAATTTTTTGGTTTTTGAGGGGGTGCGGCAGACGAAGCGGTGTGCGAGTGCAGCGGCGCCCCTCCCGCGCCGCACCTCACCTGCGAGTGCAGCGGGCCGCATTTAGAAAATTTTTGTTTGATTTTAAATTATTTGCTGTTATGAATAAATGTCATGTTCTCTGATCAGTCCAGGGTGAACAAAACTTTGAATTATATTTTGAGATATTACATAATAAGAACCTATACTTTTTATCAAGTAAACGAGCTTTGAGAGTTATAAAAATTAGTTATAATATTTTTCTATACAAAATTTGAACACCATTTTCACCCCATTTTCACCCCAAATGTGTGCTTTAAGTTGCCAGCTATCGTCCAATTGTCACCTCGTTTCTGATTTATAACTATTCGTAGGCAGTTCGCGCGCTTAATATTCTGATGGCGTACACCCATATAAGGATTGTGAAGATTAATGGCTTATAAGTTCAAGTTTGTAATACATGACTTTACTCCTTTCCACTTTGGCTTCCGTTAATAATGATCTTAGTTATGCTTAAAGTTGTTGATTTGAAATTTTAGAAGTTTCCAAAATAGCCTAGTCAGTTACCAACTTATACTTAATTAGTTTTTACTTTAAATTGCTTATTGCATTGCAAGATATACCTAACTCTTTTATGAGTAGTTCAAACTAGGTAGGTATAAGGTAGGTACCTATCTTTACTCATCGAGATAAATAAAGGTATATTTTTGCTTCGGATCTGTCCTACCATGTGTAATAAATATTAATAGAGTGTAACCAAAATCGAGTGTCAAAGCGAATTTCTCACTTTAGCACATAATATTTCTGAGCCGCGGAACAAGATAAAACTGCATGTCGAAAGAGTTGTTATTGCATGTGTGTTAATTTATTTATTGCAATTTATGCAACTGTACTATAATAAGGGGTATTTCGCCTCGTGTGACAATAGTATCTCATGATTATGTACAGTTACATGTACAAGACTTTATCTACACCCATTTTTTTATTTTTATTTGGGAAAAAAACAATATTTTAATACATATGGATTAAAAACACCCATGATATTTATCTACACCCATGATATGTATCCTCTATTAAGATTTTGACTTTGACTCTTCCGAAAGAGTGTTATAATGTTGTACTGAATTTCATTATGCAACGCATCGCGCGTGGGCGCACCTAGCAGCTTGGTGATTGTGTAATGTCAATCGTATTCATTTGACAGTTCATATTGTATCAAAATATATGTCATCCCATACAAATTGCAGCCGATGGAATACGATATGAACTGTCAAATGAATACGATTACCTTACGCAATCGCACCCCAGTACTCGTAATGATGGCAGTAAGCTAACTGTTTCAAAACCCTTTACAGAGGATTTAAAGCATTGGGTGTAGATAAAGTATATAACAAGATCCCCAATCAATTTTAACTTGGACCTGTAACTGTAATGACCAGAAAGCTACGTGAATGGCTAGTACAACAATGTTATTGTAGCTTGAAAGATTTTTTAAATTATTGTTGAATTTTGCATGTAATTGTTTTTAACTGAATAGCGGTTGAAATTATATTTAACATCTTGTGTAGTACCTATTCTTTGCAAATAACCACATTGACTTTGACTTTGATCGAATAAGGCGGTCTAATATAGTTCAACCGTTATTCGTCATCGTGTAGGTTTTTTTATGCGTTTCGCTTGTAATTTATCTTTTTTTGGAAACGTCCGTGTTGGGATTGTGAAAATGAATGCTTTGAAACTAAAATCAAACTGTCAAATAGGTTTGTTCCCGATAATTGGTAACGAATGCTTTTAGGACCCCTTATTAGCATAGAAATGGTTTTGCATACATTACACCTAAAATTTCCTTACATAGATAAGTACCAAATTACGTTTTCCTAACAAATATTTTTGGAAGTAGTAGGCTTTATTCGTAAAAGTAATATCCACAATTAAGGCGAGGCCAGTTCACGATCTGATGAAAAGTCTGATTTTGAACATCCAATGTGAAGAACTGATGTAAAATTCTACTTCACAAAAATTACTGTAGACTGAAAAAGAAACAAAGAAGCAAATTAACCGAACAGAATATTGAAAAATGGCATGGTAACTCTGTAAAAAAATCCTGAATAACACCATAAAAACTTATAAAAATAAATTTCAAATCGTCAGATTTCGTAATTTTTAACGACAGTGATATGATTTTTTATGCAAAAAGGATAGCTTTTTTATCGATCTAACACAACAACCGAGTTTTAATAAATGATCCAGTATTTCAGAAATCAATAATAATGTACTAAAATTCGTCAAATTTCTGGCGAAGCGTCAATTAAAGTTATGCAATATTCAACCTTATTCTAAAGACATAGTGAAAGAGTAAATTTCGTGAACTGGCCTCGCCTTAAGTAATATTTTTCTATACCGCGGAAGCAATACTTTTTTCTAGGAAAAATGTCCTTTTACCCTGACACAGTGTATGAAAAATTTTATGTTGATCTGTTGGGCAGTTAAGACGTATAAACGTAACATATAAACAAACAAACACTAATTTTTCAAAGAGTTAGGATTATTTATGTGACAACTACAGTTTAATAATTTAACATCACTTAGCGTACTTGCTAACGTAGTTAACGTCAAAATCAGAGTTGCAAATAATTAAGCGGCGCGCCCGCAAATTGTGGCTGATTACGGCGACATGCGGTTCATTCGTTTGCCAATTATTTATTATCATGCTTATAAGAATTTAAATAATATTTGTGTATAACTTTCATACCAAAAATATATTGATTATCTTTGGAATTCTTAAATCCTTTAACAGTACCACAACTAATATAATATACTGTGATAGTACCCAACCTACTAATTGAATCGATTTGAATTGGACGAATTTTCATTCTACCTTTCCAATTAGCGTTACGTCACTAACAAACAGTACCTCGTCAAGTCACAAAGTATTTTTTTAGGTGTTCAAAAATTATTTTAAAAGAGTAAAAAAGGCTACAAAGTATGTACAATGTATGAACTTGTAGCGTTACCTACATTCACCGGTACCTATAAAATCGGAAAAAATAAATATTGAATACAAATATGACTAGCTGCGTGCCGCGAAATCGTTCATCGATACTGATTTATAGCTCGGACGAGGCGCGACACACCTGAGCAAACCAGCCCAAACTTTTGCTTTACAATTATAAACTTTACTGCTACATTATTAAATGTGACTGTGTTCAGTAAAAGGTACAATTTTCGTAATTCTATAAAAAATACTTATAGTTTCCGAGATATTCGCAATTTTGTGAAGTTGTTGAAATATACTGTTTTTTTCTTCTTCTATAAATCAATTATTTATTAACACCCTAGAAAACATGTACATAATAGTACATTATGAGACAAGTTAGCTTTGGTTGCTCATTGCACAAAAGGCTGTGGGTTGCAGCCCGAGCCGTAGGCGAGGGCGTAACTCAGCTGAGTGTGCAATAAGCAAGAGCTCACGAGTTTCATACGACGTTTTTCAACAAATTTGCGAGGAAAAAACAAAGTAATTTATCACACAGCAACAAATATGGCAAAAACAAAATATGATAATTATGGGAAAAGGCGCGCATGTTTTTTTTGGTTTTTTTTCACACGCCCAACGCAAGAATATTTTGCGAACAAAGGGGTGAGGAGCATACAGCCTACTACTAATACTTCAAAATTATAATTTTAAGTGACAAAATGCAAATATTTTATAACAAAATATTGTGAATTATGAATAATTTGATAATAATTATATATTTATTTGACTTAATTAAGGACTTACACATTTATTTATTCCAAAAATGTATATGAATTTTCAGCAGCATAAAACCTCTTTGTTGTCAAAAAAAAATAACTGTATTACCCGGCTAAATTGGGAATGCATTGTTTACTCGCATTGAACTTGCAGTAAGGTACTAATTTAACTTTGTAGGGTTAATTCTATTACGAACTAGTGTTTTATATATTATTGCACGCGTTTGTTATAGCTCGGTTTATGGCCCTAAAAGCGATGTATTAGGGCTCACTTTACGAGCAAGTGTGTTGAAAAATAATTACCCGTCAAAAACGTTCATTAAGTACTTTAAGTTACTTTCATTAGTGACGGTAAAAATGAGTGTTTTCATCCTTTACACGCCAGATACACGGCTTATAACAGGTTTGAAGCTGTGTAGCCGGCCCATTAGAGGCTCAAGCCGCGCGGCGGGCTGATTATCTAATTCGAAACCACCTAGCGACCGGTCTCATTTGACAGATGAATGTGATACATTGCTTCTTCTTTTTGGGGTAAAAAAACATACCAAAGAAAAGTAGCAATGTATGTCAAATGAAACCGGTCGCTAAATAGTTTCTAGTTAGATAATCAGCCTGCGGGGTGACGACATCGTGCGCGCGGGGGAGATCGCAGTGCGCAAAGTATGGAAATGCGTACACATCGATGCGAACGGATTTCCATACTTGCGCGTGTTTTGTATAGGCAAACTGATGATCGCCGCAGATCAGTGTGGCCCAACCCTAACACTCCTATAGTAGTTAGATAAAAAAGCAAAATGTTGGTGGCATTTCAAGTGAGTTGTTAACCGCAGAAGTGGCGCCACCATTGTATTTTTTTTTACCTTTGACCTTCTACAGATAAATCGAAGGTATTCATTGTCAGTATTATATTTTTGGTTTTATCGATATAAACATCAATTTATATCGTCTACAAAAGTGTAAGTAAGTGTTCTATCTACTTTTAGATTATAAAGTTGTTTTAATATTTGTACCGATAAACATCGATAGTTTTTGATTTGTTAGTTGATTTGTAGTTGTATCGTTAAATATCGATACTATAAGTGTTTGTACTAGTTAGTTTCATTTAGGTAAATAAGGGTAAATTTCATTTGTTAGACTTTGAGTCCAATAAGCACTCTATTTTTAATACTTATTTGGCTTCATTTCATGATTTCGTCGCATTTTATTCAATCTGAAAGTTTAGTACCAAAGTTGTACCTGCCTTAGAATTTACAAGTGTGGTCGTACTAAAATAGGAAACAATTGCATTATATTCGCATATAAGAAGCCAATTAATAATAATATTATGATTGAGAGTAGAAAATATATTCATTTTTCTATAAATCCCATATTAAATAGCAATTTTATTACTTGTGACATTAAACTAGTAAACCCCGAATGTTGTACCCTTTTTGCCCATAGAAATATAATTATTAAAGTACTAAACTTATTTCCCTCAAAATCATTAAAACTATACATGCTACACATGAAGCACGTATTATGAATCTTGAATGTTATCAGATTAGCTTGATATCAATCACTCTGTAACTTCGCAGTAGAAGTATATTTTTCACGACCATATAACTAGAAAAATAAATAAGTAATTGCAGACTACCTACTGTTGTAGGAGTATGTAGGATAACTAGAAAAATAAAGCAGTAATCTTAGCTTTCTAATATTGTACGTAAGATAACTAGAAAAATAGGGCAGTAATTGCAGACTTACTAGTGTTGTCTGTAAAATTACTAGAAAAATAGAGCATTAATTTGCAAACATTCAAGCCATTTCTTTTTAGTTTTTTGCTGACTTGTACAGGGTGTTTTGTAAGTATCACTATCATACAGAACGATTATATTTTTATTCCTCCCTATTCCTAAAATGTGAGTGCTTAGTAATTTCGCAAGGAGTCCCGGGTTGCGGGCTAAGAGGCAGGTACTCAGCCCTTTGTCACTACGTGGGCACTACGCTTGGCCCATTTGGTAATTATCAAGCTCTCCGCATCGCCCGCACCATGCATGCTCTTTGTAACAAGGCTTTAGTAATTTTACCTTGATTTTAACTTAAGTACTTAAATTTTAAACCGAAAACTAGTGTAAAATTTATGAGGCCATGACTTTGTAAGAAAGAAACACTTTTTTCGGCATATTTTGTTTTATTTCTCTACATAACTTTTTGTAGCTCTGCGTATTTAGTCCAAAGTCTTTCATCGCCTGAAAACTATGATAACTGAAATGAGGGTCCATTTCAGATACCACCTTTTGGCGTGATAAAACTTTGCCCACCAAGACATGCTTGGTAGGAGAATAAATCTCAGTGGGCTAAATCCATAGATATAGTATGCTAAATCTATAGAATTGGAAGGATTCGAATCTTAATTCGATGACGTTTGATGTCATGAGTGCCGCCGAGAGAATCGACAGGTTCATTAAGAAAAGTTAGAAGTCGCTTGAGCTTTTTGTTTCCAAAAGTAATCATATTTTGCCGAAGTTAAAAAAAATGTAGTGTAAAGATTCTTAAGGAGTTTCTTTTTAAGGTGGTACCCTGAGCAAAAAAGGCACCGCGGTGAATTATATTTAATGTTATAATTCTAATACACAGTTTTCAAAATCTTTATCGTGGAGATTTTAGGGCCCACAGTCTAGTATTTTTAGACGGCATCGTTACATTCCCTCGTAGTCACTGCAAGAAGTAGATAGCAAAACTGCTAAAAGTGGCCGTTTTGACACATTTGCTATCTACTTCTTCGAATGACTACAAGGGCATGTATTGATACCTTTTAAAAATACTAGACCATTGGCCCTAAAATCTCCACAATAAACATTATTAAAATCTTTTTCTATTAATAACTTATTAAATAAAAACCTCTGAGGGCGCCACTTTTGGTCATACAACCACCTTAAGATTCAAAAATAAATTTTAAAAAGTATTTCTTCTTTTCTAAGTCATGGACTTATCAAACCGCCCTCTTAGACTTTGCCAGAAAGACACGCGATTTGGTTACATTGCTGTTAATATTTCACATGTTGCTGACGTCGCCGGTCCTAAGCGAACATTGTACAACAAATCGCGTCTCAGACACGCGTAGCTCTAGTATAGGGTCTTATTTTCATTTAAATTGATGATACACTTTTGTACACACGACGGCACCTCAGACTATACAATGTTGACCTTGAGACCACCTTTATGTCCTACATAATAAAACCCATTTCGCATTTTTACTGTATAACTTGACGAGCTGCCGTGTGTACATTAAAATAAAACAATCATACTTTTTTATACATAAAACTTACATAAAATAGCAATTCTTCAGATGTCCGCCTCAAATGGATCCCAATCAAGCGATGTCATTAACGTTTATAGAAAACGCCGGCGCCGCTCTGCGCTAATTTGTTTCCTTATTAAAAAATAACTTCCGAGCGATCGATTCTGATAAATTTCCTCGTCTTTAATGGAAAAGCCTTAAAAGCTTTGCGACGTTGGCGTAATTCAATTTAATCTGTTTTTTTTCAGTTCATATTAAAAATAATTAAATAATTATTTGCTGTTTGTGACAGAAACAAAATCTGCGATCCTTCGCAGTTTATTTTTTAACTCTGGCGTTAATGTGCTTATAGTTAGGCTTAGTTTTGTTATAATAGGTTTCAAGCGCCTTTATTACCAATACCGTACCTAAAGAGTCTATAAGTTTCAAAAATTTCTTGATGTGTGGTAATGTAATGTGATGGAGTTTATTGCAATTATAATTTGAAATTGGAATAACAAGAGGCGCCTTTAAAAGCAGTAAAACCTCCAGCAGAATTCCATATGACAAAAAAATCAAACACTAAAATGTTGTTTATTCATAGGAGTGTTATGCAAAACAAAGTGTAAATCGATAAGAAGGTGGCAATCGGCACGTTCGCCCGATTTGAAGCACATTATTACGGAACACGTACAAGCGAATTGCAATTATCGAAAACGATTTCTTTTTTAATACGACTGTTTACGTACTTTTAAAGAGAGCTCTTATTTATGTAATTTAAAGCGATATTGTAAAAATAAACAAGCTAATTTTTAGGTTAAGTTCCACACCCAACAGGTAATAAAAACGGGAATAAAATGGGACCCTGTTACTAAGACTCAGCTGTCTGTCTGTCGCTCTGTCACCAGGCTGTATCTCATGAACCGTGATAGCTAGACAGTTGAATTTTTTACAGATGATGTATTTCTGTTGCCGCTATAACAACAAATACTAAAAACAGAATAAATTAATATTTAGGGGAGCTCACATACAACAAACGTAATTTTTTTACGGAACCATTCGTGCGCGAGTCCCATTCGCACTTGGGCGGTTTTTTTTGTTTTATTTAATGTAAAAAAACTCACCGGAAGCGGCTAGCACGAGAAAGACTGCGACGGCCCGACGCGCCATTCCGCCTGCCAACAAGCATATAAATTGTAAAACATATACATAACTAACAAACGACCCGGTCAAGTTAACTCGGTACCTGAAGCGAAAGCGAAAGTTTTCCTTTTCTCCTTGCCTGACGCCACACTCCTAAACTTTTTGAAAATTTTCGATAGATTATCGATAAATTATCACTAACAAGGTACTAACGCTACTGGGATGACAACCGTAGCGTGACAACAAGGAGAAAAAGAAAGGGGTCGCTTTCCGCTGCCGGGTTGACTTGACTGGTTTTGGCGTCAAATTTAAAGATAAATAAATAACAGTACCTCACATACTGAAAGATTTTTTTTTATAAAACATTACCTATCTACGTGGAATTTTTAAGACCCAGAGTCTAGTATTTTTAGAAGGTCACTACATTCCCTTGTACTCATTCGTAGAAGTAGATAGCAAATGTGTCAAAAATGATTTAGTTCTAGTCGTCAGTTGAACACTTGTACTATTATGTATTCTGTGGTTGAACTTGCATTATGCTTCATGGTACGCACGCGTAGCTCTGTTACAATAAATTAAAATCTTAATTAAAATAAAATAAAAATAAAAAGGTTTTTTTATTATTATTGACAGAATTGTTGTACAAATTTAACTATATCTAATGGCCCTACAATAGGGATGTTGACTATTTTTTTTATTTTATGTTACATAAATTACCTCTCAAAAAAAGAAACATTGGTAAAAGAATTAATTCGCTAGCATGAAAACTGCCCGAGATATCACAGTGTGAAATGCACACAAATGGACTCGATCAAAAACGCTCCATACTAATGGCTTGCACGTTATGACGTCACGCCGTGCTAGTTTGTATGCAACGCATAGGAAATTTGTTCAGCAGCTATATTAAATATTGTGTTTATCAAAATGGTTTCTTCGACAAATTTGCTATACATTTTACGGACTAATTAAAGGTATCATTTATTTTAATAAATTGTATACTTTTTAAATGGACTTGTCCACCCAACTTTGAAGGGTCATAAAACAAATAATATGCAATATATAAAACCAAGAGGTATACAAGCTACTCTAAAAGTTTAATATGTTTACGATTTTTATTAGTATTTCGTTATTTTATTCATTAGTCAACATCCCTATAGGCTACCTGTGGGTACCGGTTGCGTTTAACAATTATATTTTAACCAAAATTCAATTTGTTCGGTTCGGTTATCTAAAACACAATTATTGTTATGTGTTCTGCTTATTATTTAAATGTGATTACTGTTGGTACCATATAAACAAATGTGTTTTGAAATCTTCAAGCTGTTTCCAGTAAATCTCTTATTTTTTTCTTAGACTTAAGCTGTTTGCGTTGGTTTGCGTTAAAATTGAAACATTTAGGATTATGTTAACACAAGGGTTGCTATGATGATACCAATCAAAGTAATTTGGAACATCCTATACCTACTTACTACCATAATGATATTTTAATTGAATTAATATATAGTGGCCCTGTGAGCTGTGGCCTCGCGTTTATGACTTTTTGAACATTTTTCAAAATAGCTGAAATATGTTTTAATTTTTCGAAAAATTTCGAACCCGCTCACAAAATACCTGTTTTAAGTGGTCGTTCTTACTTCGAAATCGGTATAGCTACTTAGCTTACTACTTAAATCAAAAAAACGTTTAAAAGATATTTCACTGCAAGAACTGCAAGAACGCAAAGCAGGTGGGCACCACATTTATCTTAACCTGATAGAAAATTCGTAAAAGTGTATTTTTACCACAACTTGTGTCTGTGATATTGAATAAACTCGCTCCTCAAACTAATATCGACCTAATGTATCCGTGATACGGTGTATAGTCGAACGTGGTCAATTCCCCGTGAGAATACTGCGGGATCTCTGGTGCGATTTGCGAAGACATTTGAACACTTTACAATTTTATAGGCGACTCCTTTTCGCTGTTATAGTCACTTTTACATTACCACTGCTGGTTTTGCTATTTTTTAGTTTATATTTTTATTTGACTACTTACATTTTATTACTGGTACCAAGTATGTCAGAAGTTAATAAAGAACTTTTTTTTATGCACAACGTGATAGCGCTTGATCTTCATCTCACCTGATGTTAAGTGCCCATAAGGCCGAAGATGGTAGAGCACTACTCCTCTTTTATGTAGGGGGAATGCGGTTATGCATCCCGAAGGTATGTGGGACTCGCCGCCAAGGCCCTATCCACTAAACCCCCTACTGCTTCCCGCACCACCTAACACGCAGGACCTACGGGACCGTAATATCACGTGGCAGAGCACTACTCCTGGAATCCTCATCCCTGAGGAACTGGCTATCTTACCTCTAACTGCCGGAACACAATAATTTTTTAAATTGTTGTTATGGCGTCAGGCTTAGGTTAAATGGTGGTAAAGCTTGCCAGGCGGACTTAAAATAAGCTCTACCATTAACCAAACCGAGTACAATTGTACCCCCCCTGATAATCGAACCCGGGACCCCTACCTCTTACACGGGTGGGCGAACCACTAGACCACAGAGGAGATTGAATATATTATTGTACAAATAATTATCGTTCTTGATGATTGCGGTACTGTTGTTATCTGTTTTTGTAATATTATCCAATATATTTTAGAACGTTAGAATTTGACCCCTAAAGAATCAAGTTTTCAAAACTTTGATTTTTTCTGATAGAATTCGTTGATTTCCATAAAACACCAATCTAGAAACAAAAATTTTCATGTTTTTTTGCTTTTTTTTAATATTTTTTTGCATTTCGCTCCGTCCGTAATAGGTATTTCTTCTTAGCTGGAGTGACTCAAGTCATTACGCGCAGACTGTATTTACATTTTGTTTCAATTTTTGTAGGCGTAATTATTTGTTTTGATAAATATTGACAGCTGAAGCATTTATATGCTAAATTCTGACTCTTGAAACTAGATTAATTTTTTAAACTATCAAACTCATAAACAGGTTAATTTAATAATCGCAGTGGAGTTTAAACAGAAACCATGTTTGCCGAAAGTTTTAATTGCGCGAATCTGATTAAACGAAATCATGTTCGGCCATTTTGATATCTGAATCATCTGAATGCAAACGAGGGAGATAGCCGCTTCAGTAATGAAGTTGTGGTGCGATCACATTAATTATAAACATTTCGCTTTTGTAGAAGGTAAAATCAACTTTAGTATAATCTACATATTCATATCAGAAACGGTTTTGAATTTCAAAACTGTACGGTTTTGTGATATTCTAACTAGCTTAATAGCAAAAGGACCTACTTCTAAATATTCGCTTTCAAAAATTTTTTTATTTGTGTCTAATATATAAAGTATAATAATGTATGTATTGTATAATATATCAAGACTGCTTTACATATTTCAATCACCTGTTTTGGAAATAACACGACGCGCGTATCAAGGAATTTAAAACTTTTACGTATCAAGGTGGATTTAAAGAAATAATTTTCATTGTAGTTTCATTAATTCATTGTGTAAGTACCTGTACTAGTATACAGGATGTCCCAAAACATTTGCCACACGAAAGGAAAGTACCTACCTTAAATTTGAAAGTAGGAAATTTTACTGAAACTAAATTTTAATTTAAATAACAATTGGAATTACATTCAAAGATTTTTGAAAAATCGCTTGCCTTAACTAGGAATCGACACCCACCGAATATGAAAAAAAACCTTTTATTTTTACGATAACGATCAAAAGGGTCACTCATTAGAATTATATTTTCATGGGTAACACAGCATCATTTAACAAAAGGAAGACCATAAAACATTAAAATTTTATTTATTACATACTCTATCGTTTTCTATAAGTAAATATTAGAATTCAGTTCTGTTTATTTTTTAAAACAAAATGAAATCTGCTTTAAAATATTCTATCTTCAATATTTAAGGTACTTTCCCTATCTATCTATAGTTAAACTTTTATTTTAAACATTGTTTAAAAATCTTTTGTAATAACACGCTAACATATTAAAACTTCCGAAACCAAGCTAAGCAAAACTTTTACAAAGTTTTAAAAACAAAGAAACTCAAAAACTAAGTAAAAGAATTCGAGATCACACTAAAGTAACTTACGTCTTTTATCTAAAACTGCAGCGACCGATCCCACTGCTGGGCAACATTCCTCAACATATTAAAAAAAAACAACAACACAAAAGTTCGCTCTCGTAATATTTTCCGCGACGACTACGGTACGCTACGGCGTAGACGCGACCGCGCGCGTAGCACCCACCCTTCCGAATGCCGTAGCAGGCTACGACGCGTCTCCTGCAGCCACAGAGTAGAGAATTGCAGAAAGCAACAGGCAGCTCAACCATTGACTAGCTGGATTTTCCCGAACTAATTTCGAGTAACTTTTTTAGCTACCTATCTCATATAACGCATAGGCTATGTTCCGCGGAGATCAGCGGACTATTGTTTTATTCCTATTGTGCGAGTTACGATTAATAATTAAATAAGCTCTGTAGGCTTGTCACTGTGGAATTGTCGAATTGTATAATTGGATATAACGGATTGTGATAGAAACGTTGCGTCAAAACTAATTAACATTTTCGTTATTGTAGTATCATTAGTTATCAAATTAATTAATCATGCGGTATTGTCGGGGTTTCATTATAAATATCAATTAACGATAAATAATTATTATATTACCTAATACCTTATTAATACAAACAAGGGATTCAATGTGAGATAATGAAGATAATTACATCGTAATAATGGTACCAAAATTACTTTAGTTGATGCTAATAATACGAATACATGCCACACATGGTGCAATTTAATGTTAGTTTTAATGTACCTAACTGATTAGCATGTGTAAATGAAGAAAGAAAATTAAGACGGTTATTTAATTTATTTTCAGAAACTATTTTAATATTTATTTCATTAAATATTACAAATAAATTAATATTTATATATTTAGAACGTGTTGTCTTAGTTGCAGTGTAGCTTTTGAAAGCATTAACAATAAAACTTTTTTCTTATATTCTCCCTCTTTAATAATATTTTTACACCAGTCTGCAGGTAGCCTAAGCCACAAGCACCATTAATGATGGAATACTTCAGTGGCATCTTCATAAGTTATTTCAGTCTGCAGAAGTGGCGAGCAGATAAGGCGGCGATCGGCGCTAATCCGGCGGCTGATAAACGCCGCCGACACAACTTACGCCGAACGGCAACACGTGCGTCCCAAAGATTATCACTTCTTTACGTAGAAGCGACATTCAGAGGCCCTACTCTGAGCTCTTACGGCAACCTTAAAGTAATGTTGTTATAAGGACAGAGCTATACATCGCGTATAGCGCCATCTCATTTACAACATTGCTTCGATATTACTTTTGACAGTCATGGTAGGGTCACAGGTTACTGCACGTTGCTTGACACCCCGGTCCCGAAAGCCTTGCGTGTTACAGCGGGGCATTAGGAGGTTTTTAACTGATATGCCATTGGGTGTCACTCCGACTCGAGCGATGCCCGTCGGAGTGACACGCAATGGAGAGCTCAGAACTCGCCGGCCCCCTCCTGTCAGATAGGAGAACGATCTTGATGGGGTGGGTCGGAAGGCGATAAAACCGCGGTTCCTCCTACAAAAAAAAAAAAAAAAAGGGTCACAGGTTACTAAGTTACGTCACCTTCGTCTTCAACCACTGTATTTTTTTATTTTTTTTTATTAAGTTTTTCCTCAAAGTAGAGAAGGTAGCTAGGAACATCTTTATCATCAAAATTACAATACCTGAATAAAATCTTTTTTTTTTCAATTAACTTTTTGTTTAAATTTTACCGCTATTACCCAGAAAGTCAGCTATCAAAGAATATATTACATTCCCGCCTAAGTTTAGTGTTGCCAGAAATATAACATGCAAAATTCACGCTTCAAAAAAGGCCGAGAGCTTTTCCGACTACAAAAGTCAAAAAAGTCAAAAGTTAAATAAGCTTTATTCAATAAACTTAAATTATAAAGTACTTTTGAATCGTCTATATTTTCTTACCCATTCCAGACTTTTTTAGCTGACAAGAAGAACGTGCGCAAGAAACTTATCAGCTGTATCAGCCATAGGTAACGATATTTGCAAACTTGAATATATCGTTACCAGATAATTACAACAGGGTGACAGGATTACATATTAGAATATTATTTACCCACCTTTGTTACGTCAGCGTCAGTTGATTTTTATTGAAATTCATTAAATACTTATATTTAGCTATAGCCTTATTCAGCTAGTCTAACCTAATGACCTCACTAAAGTCGCTGATCTATGACCTCTCCAGCGGTAAGTTTTATCAGACGCCGACAGCGGTGGCGCAGTCGACCGCCGCCAAGCGATCCAACTTCTGCACTTATTTTATGAACCGATGCCTTTGTCTTTCCGAAGCTTCGAGCATCGCGGCTTCGGAAGCGCGTCTTACTCTAAGATCCGAAGGAATGAGATGTTTCTTGATGTACAATACTTCGCATATAAATACAATTGGCCGTTGAGTACACGACTTAAGTTATACACGACTTAAGTTATTACCATTGTGCTCGGGAAGCAATTACAATAATGTTGTTACAATATGACCCATATCTCTTTCTCTATCTCAATAGACACAGCCCGTTTTTTAACCGACTTCCAAAAAAGGAGGAGGTTCTATGTTCGAGAACGACGACTAAGACGAACGTCTGTATATTTGTATTTTTTTTGTGTATGTCCACCGATTACTCGAAAACGGTAAACGGTAAACGAATATGTAGCTTGCAATATTAATTTGTTTTAGTTTCCCATATAGTTTCTAATTTAGTAATGTTTACTTTTCTAAGAATGCTGTGTATACTTGTAAGTGGCTTACATACATGCCCTTGTGTAATAAGCGATAAAAATTTAAATGTTGTGTATGTTTAGCTGTAAGTATACCATTATAAATAAAATAAAATAAAATAAAATAAAATAAAACGGCTGGACCGATTGAAATGATTCAAACATTATTACATTAGGTAAACTCCCAAGTTGGTCCCATTTTTTAAAATTTGGAAATCGGTTCAGTACTTTTAATGTAATCTTGAAAAAAGCACGAAAATGGTATGATTTTTAACCGACTTCCAAAAAAGGAGGAGGTTCTATGTTCGTCTGTATATTTTTATTTTTTTTTGTATATGTCCACCGATTACTCGAAGACGGCTGGACCGATTGAAACGATTCAAACGTTATTACATTAGGTACACTCCCAAGTTGGTCCCATTTTTTAAAATTTGGAAATCGGTTCAGTACTTTTCAAGTAATTTGGAAAAAAAGCACGAAAATAGTATGATTTTGTGTGAATTACCTCGATGATTGGTCGTATTACTTATTTGTTTATGAACTGAATAAGATAATTATTTTTTTGTTGGAAGAGGGATATCTTAAGTGTAGTTTTTTAACCGACTTACAAAAGGAGTTTCTCAGTTTGACCCGTATTTAAGTATGTTTCTCCGCGATTATCTTACGATTGGCTGAGCCGATTTTTCTACATATAATATACCTTACCTACAAGGTACCTACACTAAAAATAAAAAAATAAAAAATTGTTTAATAAAAACAAAAAACCGACTTCAAAAAACCTACCTCTAAAAAGCATGAAATAATATTCGTAATAATAAAAATACGTCTATTGAAGTCGGGTGGGGCTTTTAGAATAAAAAAAAGGAATTAGACGTATTTTTATTATTACGAATATTATTTCATGCTTTTTAGAGGTATGTTTTTTGAAGTCGGTGTTTTGTTTTTTTTAAACAATTTTTATGTGTATCACCTCGATGATAATGGTCGTATTACTTCTTTGTTTATGAACTGAATAAGATAATTATTTTTTTGTAGGAAGAGGGATATCTTAAGTGTAGGTTCTTTAACCGACTTAAAAAAGGAGTTTCTCAGTTTGACCCGTATGTAGGTTTCTCCGCGATTATCTTACGTTTGGTTGAGCCGATTTTTCTACATTTATAATATACCTTACCTACAAGGTACCTACACTAAAAATAAAAAATTGTTTAAAAAAAACAAAAAACCGACTTCAAAAAACCTACCTCTAAAAAGCAAGAAATAATATTCGTAATAATAAAAATACGTCTATTGAAGTCGGGTGGGGCTTTTAGAATAAAAAAAGAAATCTGTACTCCAGCTCCACCCGACTTCAATAGACGTATTTTTATTATTACGAATTTTATTTCTCTAAAAATAGAGATAGGTTTTTTGAAGTTGGTTTTTTGTTTTTTTTTAAACAATTTTTTCTCAAACCGATCATTCGAAAATTTGCATAAATAATAATAAAAGAGATCAGATGCATGCATTGCAAGTAACATAACTTTTACAAGTTTTTTTATTCACCATTAGTACTACCATACAAAGTCCAAAATATAATCTGCTTAGATAACGTTTTACTATAATTTGAACTCGTCTTAAACTCGTGCAGCCGAATAACCGCGCAAGTGCTGTCGGCTCATATCGAGTTACCTTCTATCGGAGCGTCGCCCAAATTGATAAGCGGTTCAACGAATTACCTATTCGCATCGTCACGTTTTTATCGAAGATGGTGTGTATTACTATTTTACGTTCTCGTTTTCGTGTCATCATCATCATCATATCAGCCGCACGACACCCACTGCTGGGTATAGGCCTCCCCTAAGGATCTCCACGACGATCGGTCCTGCGCTGCCCGCATCCAGCGGCTTCCCGCGACCTTCACCAGATCGTCGGTCCACCTTGTCGGGGGCCTACCCACGGAGCGCCGTCCGGTGCGCGGTCGCCATTCCAGAACCTTTCCGCCCTAACGGCCATCGGTTCTTCTCGCTAGGTATGTTTCCCGCCCATCGCCACTTCAGCTTAGCAATCCTTCGAGCGATGTCGGTTACTTTACGTTACGTTACGTGTAGTGTAAATAACTAGTAGCCATTTTTACTATTTCTGCTTTGAACATACACGTTTTTCTTTTCCATTTGAACGCTGGTGCTGGTTTCAAGGACACATTATTCTATACTTAGCTTGTAGAGCACACTCTCTTTAAATTAATTGATCAAATAAGAAAGATAAGTGTCTGTGTTGTTTACCAATTGGCATTTAAAAATGCATAATGATATTCAATTTATTTTTTGCATCAATTTTTTTATAAAATCATATAAAAAGGCGCTAACTGCAGCTCTATCCTGTTAAAAACAGAAGTTGTTATTTTAATCCTATTATGCGTTGTCAAAATCGATCTCATTATTATTATGAATGACGCTTCGTAAGTTCTCGTATAAAACAAGGAGTTTAAAACTGGAGTAAACCGTCTGTAATGTGTAATATCTGCGCGGCATTTAATGGCCTATTACAAAAACAGAATCACGAACGAACTAATTTCGTCGTTCTATAATTGTACTCGATTTTGAACTTTAAACATGAGAGAATAATGTTACGGAGTGGGACGAACACCGTCCGATTATCGTGATGATTTTTGGTAATAGAGGCCCTCGGGTGCTGTCGCATAATACCGCTACCGGTTGTTTACCGAGCCTCCTCGATGTTCGCACACACGGGAAACGCTGAATATTCATGGCATGTGAGTGCTGGAAAGCATGGTCATAGTGACAGCGGGCAGAGCGGTTGGTTAAAATAGCGGAAATTATAATGCTCCAATGGATGCCCCAAATAGAAAAATGTTTCAAAATTATTTCTCTATTTGAACCTTAACCAACCAACCTGAAGCACGAAGTTATTTCACGATCACAACTTCTTGGTTTGGCTCTAAATTGGCTTACTCTCGCTACAATGACCGAGCGAGCGCGAGCGAAGTGTCTCTGATTCAGCTTGGGCAAAAATTCCTTCCAGCTCTCCATAAATTTGTTGTCCTCTTCTCAACCGATTCTCGAAAAAAATTGTGACCAGGTTTGTAATAGATAATTATATAGATTTTTTTAGTCGAGCCAGTTTTTCGAAATTTATACAAAAAATAAACAATTCACACATTTTGAAAAACTTTCAAAATTAAAAACTCCATCTAGCTGCGAATACACCCAATACTTTATATAACAAACAGCATGTGCTTTGAAAACCTCGTAGTGAGGACCTCGACATCTATTATTTTTTAAACAACTTACAATTATTTGAGTTACTTCTTAAGCCTGGCCGCACACAGGCGTTTTCCGCGCGCGGATTCCGGATTTCTTTTTCCGTGTCGAGCCTAGCGCCATCTAACGCACGCATTTTATTTAGACCCAAATGCATCAAATCCAGTACAAAATACACTGACTGTTCACATACAAATTCAAAATAAAACGCGTGCGCTAGATGGCACTAGGCTCGACGCGGAAAACGAATGCGGGAACCGCCGGTGGAAAACGCCTGTATGCGGCCAGGCTAACGCGAGGTCTACAGCACTAGTTATTAGGTTTTTTATTAGCTGTAGATTTTATATGACACCAAACCTAGCAATCCAGCTCGCAATCGGCATCATTTTTATTTTTCACTGCGACCGCGATCTCTTTCGCCGCTACCCGCCACAAGTGACACCACACCTCGCGACCTGCGCGATCGGTGATTCTTGGGATCATCTCGTCAAGGCCCCCGCGTGATCGCGCCGTTATTGTTTCACCGCGACAACGATCTCGTTCAATAGCGCATACGCTTTTTCATCTCTCCAGCACGGAAGGGACGCTTTTGGTGCGTAAAAACTCGCAGCAAAATCGATTTTTGTTGGCCTCGTGCCTTTAAATCACTCACTGTGCTAAGTAGTCTATTAGAATCACTCGCCGAGTTCGTGTTTGAAAGTCGGCGCTCGAAGCACAAATTGACATTGGGCTCTTGTTTAGCATAAGCTAATTTTAAAACTTGCAAATGTACGAACATTTTATATAATATTTATGTTGTCCAAAGTCAAAAGCGCCTAATCAATCACATCTTCTTTTCATTTCATGTATGAAATAAAAATAGTTTTTTTTAAACTGCGCACTGTCAACGTATGTGATCGACAATAAAAAATACACCTATCGATTTTAATGATGAAATTTTCAAGGTTTTTTTGCAAATTGTTCATGGTTAGTTTTGTTCATGTTATTTGCCTAATTTTGTAAATAGAATTTTGATTAAATCAATTCTATCTTCTTCTTTTGTGTATACTTTATTAATCCCCTCAACAAGTACAAAGCGGTTTAAACTATAGTCCAGGCGGAATCTTATTAACAAACTTGCTAAATCCTGGCCCAACTGCGCGTCACTCGATGGGTAAACAATGCTCAGCCACAGCCTAAGCGAAAGCAGATGACTCATTTCATTCCAATTGATCTAATTTATTTTCTGTCACATTATCATTTTACTTGACTCACATTGTTGATAATTATTACGTACCTAATTATTACGTAATACGGTCCAAAAACTGAAAAGAGAATGGAATCAGCAGGCCTATTACATAAAAACAATCGCGATATGCGGACGATGTTCGTCCCACTCCGCGACACTATTAACTATCGAATAAGGTTCAATATCACGTAAATTGAACGATGAATTGCCTGGCCTGCAAAATCAGAAAAATAGTTTTAAAGCTCTATAAAAAATATACTAAAAGCACACCCCGTATACTCCATACATTGTAAATAGATGACGTTTTTGTACGCGCAACTGTGTGTGTAAGGTCTAGGGCTACCGTGCAGTTTGTACCGTATGAGCGGTATTCAATTCATAATTCGAACTTTATGATAAATAAAGTTACGACGTATGTTCTTTGAACATCAAAATAAGTTGACAGTGGACAAACACGACTAAAAAGTTATGACGCATCGCTTAGAATATCAAAATTAGTTGACATTTGACAAACACAAACGAGCACACGATTTGGCACACGAACTCGCGGGGTGGGGTGAGGTAATTGATTCTGGGGCGGGGCGGAGAGTGTCCTTTCTGTACGGTAGTACTTATCTACAAAGGCTAGGTACTGCTATTTATAAATTTTAACTTATTATCTGTACTAGCGTTAATAATTGTGATATAATTAATATTTCGCCACCAAAGATTCTACTACAGAATCGATTTTCCTTTACTATTCTCTTTCATATTTCTTCATAATTAGGTCAACTTTATAAACGTAAAATCTACCCATCAAGCTTGTCTTGATAAACAATGGTCAACTTTTAGTGTATGGCATTTATCCGTTAACTTAATCTTGATTGACTGCTATGCACCTTGTTAGTCTGTGCCGCATTCGTGGCATTTGTCCCTCCCTCTCGCTCTCATCCAAATTTAACCCAGTTCCCCTCCCCCACTCCCTTACCAGGGGCTGAATAGTTGGTGGAGGTGTTCCAGCATTAATTGATAACACCAAACAACCAGGCGGCTTGTAGACAACTAACTAAAATCGACGTATTAAATGTTCAAAAATAACACAGTTAATGCTTCGATCAAGAAAGTTAATGTCTTAAAAAATCTGTATCAAAACTTTAACTGTTGAGTCGGATCTGTTTTGAGAAATTAAATTACTTACCTCATACCTCAAATATTATTTTTTTCTGTTATGTTGAGTACTATTTAGTGGAACTGATTTTATAATCTAGAAATACTGTACTTATTTAATAACATTATGTGTGACAATTTGTTAGTGTGTTATTTGATCAGAAGGTTTTTGACTTTTGCAATGTTTGTTCGGGTTATGTTAGCTAATTCACTGTTTTATTTCAAAAAATTCGAACATTTACCAAACGCCATTTCTTAAACTTAGAATGTGCCAAACTGAAATAGTAAACCCCCGAAAATGGTTCTCTTTTTTATATAGTTACATTTACGAACACTAATTATGTTGGTAAATCATAAGATTTTTTAAGTTTACCAACATACGGGTTTTTACAGTAACATGGACACTATAATGACAAGCACAAGAGAATGCTCTCACGCAAGGAAATTATAAGTACTTCGTACAACTACTTATAATTTCCTTGCTCTCACGATGCTAACTGATATTAGCGAATTTTATTATTTATGAGAAAAACCCAGATCCTGTAGTTTTTCGCCGGATAAGTTCAGTTCGTCTGAAATCTGGAAACTGAGCAAAACTATCCACAAATGTGAGTTTGAGCGTCGGTTAGTGATGGTGATTAATGCACTGTCTGTTGGGCTGATATTGATGGCTTTGTAATCACCCACATGTTCGTCCTAACCTACCTGCTATCTTGGTGTAACATTAACGAGAGATTAAACAACACATTATACTCACTTCTCAAGCTTACGCGCTCACTAGACATGAAATAAAACACTTTTAATGGATACTAGCGCGGTTTTATTGAAAGTACTTTGGTAATTAGTTGGTATTTGGTTTGATTTTTGACCACGGCAGCTGCAAAGGTGCGGAAACGTCGGGAAAATCAAAAATCAATGAAAAATCAAATGAGTATCCGTTAAAAGTATTTTATTTCAACACATTATACATCAATGTACGAGTATCAAATGGTATTGTTTCAATCATATTCATAATTCTTTATTTGCTTAAAACACGTTAAAAAAAGGTTCTTACAATAATAATGTGCACATGTTTTGCCCAGAAGCGCGTCTTACTCTAAGGTTTTGCCTTAGTAGTTAAGTTTATTAAAGAAGCATGCAAATTTTTATAAGTAGGTATGTAAATTTTTGAAATCTAGTAATTTGCTTTATGTCATAAAAATTATGTTGATTCAGCCACTGGTATTTACATTGTTTGATTGTAATTTTCTTGTATTAATATAAAGTTGTTTTAAGATCGTCTCTGTATGTACTTTGTTGGTATACCTAATTAATAAAAAAAAAATAAAAAAAATAAAGTTAAACCAGAAATTGCAACTAATTTGAACTCTTCTCTGACATTTTGTTATCTATCAAGTCATTGTTCTGGAAGGGCTAAGCGGCGCAACGCTTTAACACCCGGCCTTGCGATTGCGGAAGTTAAGCAATTTTCTCAAAGGTCGGTCATGGTATGGGTGGCCAAACCATTTGAATATTATCTCAAGTTCCTCCATGCTTCGGAAGGCACGTTAAGCCATTGGTCCCGGCTGCATTTGCAATCATTAACACCGACTAATCCCCATTGGACCTGCGTAGTGCGTTATGGCTCATCCTCCTTGTTTACCCCTTAAGAAAGGCCTGTGCCCCAGCAGACATTAAAGATAGCTGATGTCGAAATCATTGTTGCAACTTTTAGGTAAATTCATTAAGTGAACACAGCACAATACTTACTATTGTAATTACGATATGTTATCAATCACAATACAATAATTGATGTAATATATCAATTATACTTCTGCATTTACGCGCAGTGGACCTAAAATATATAGGATGTTCTAAAGTTGATATTCTTCTAAACGCCTTCCGAAAAAACAAATTACAGTCAATAAGACTTTAATTTTTATAACATTTTGATACCGTTATAAACTAGAAATATTTTTGCACAAAAAATATAACAGAATGTTTTTCTAAAAAATGTACAAAAAAACAAAAGTATACCCTTAGGCAATATTAAATTACCACAAGGTGTAAATCTACAGAGAGGGACTGGCAATAAAGAAGGCATGACCGCACATGCACGGATCGAGGGCAATTTGTTTGTCCCCTTTGATCGGACCCTGGCGGCGGGAAACGGATCCTATCTCATTTACCGGGATAATTCAATTGAAATAAATTAATTTCTTTTGCTGGGTTGTAGGACAATATCAATTTAGTTTTATTTAGAAAATTCTTATATTTTGATTTGTTACGGTCTTATACTTTAGGCTTACCGCTGACGGGCGCTATTTTGTAGCTGCGATAAGCGCGGCGTTAATCGCGGCGATATCGCTGCGATAAACGCGGCGATAATCGCGGCGACAATCACGGCGCTTTTTAGTCGCTGACGTAGGTTAACCCTAAAAGGCACCCGGTAATAATATTATAGAACAATCACTTTTATTATTGCTAAGCTCTATAAAATAAAGTTTATGATTTATTTATGTCAGTAATTATATACTTTTCACAAATGAAGCAAACAATGTATACGATTCAAATGTCTTCAGTACCCTTAGCACGAACAGCTATCGAGAAAAAAAACGCACGTAAAATTACTCGATAGACAATTCTCTATGGAAAATTTCAATAATATTTTTATCCGTGTTCCACAAACGGTATTTTTTATGTGTTTTACTGTTACTGTGTGTGTATGTTACTATGATCAGATTTTGATGACATGTTATAGTGTGTTTTATATTCGCATATATTTATATAGGTAATTACTTTTTATTGCAAGCTCTACCATTACAAAAATAATTATGTCAGCCAGCGAAAAATATTGTGGTGTCTTTTAGGGTTAAAGCCGCTTGTCACTCTTGTCAGTGTCATTTCGTGGGCGATTAGTCGCCGAGCTATGTGTGAGCTACTTTTTGTAGCTCGTGGGCGTTTACGTATTGAACTCCATATGTTCTATTCTGGGCTACAAAAAATCGCTCGGCGATTAAGCGCCCGTGAGCGGTGGCGCTTACTGTTAGCCCTCGTACATACTAGCGGTCAACCGCGGGGGTGGCCAGACCAACCGTGCAGTTCCATTTTGATATGAAATTTCGTGGTGGTTACTTAAGGTGATTAGTACCCTCAAGTGGCGCCCTCATCTTAATTAAATTTATTACTCGCTAAGTACATAATGTATCAAAAGTTTAAACGTTGCGATTGAAGCTAGAGTTCTATAGTTTATTTACAAATAATAAACTTTCTAAAATATAGTTCGTTGTAGTAGTAGTAGACAAAAGTGCTAAAAGTGGCCACTTTTAGCACTTTTGCCTACTACTACTACAACAAACTATATTTTACTGAGGTTATTGTTTGTAAATAAACAATAGAACCTTAACTTAAATCTCAAAGTTTGAATTTTCGATACAGTATGTACTTAGCGAGCAATAAATTTAATTAAGGTGAGGGCGCACTGTGACGATACTAATCGTCTTAACCGCAACTGCGTACAATCAAGAGCGGTTGCATATTGAAATGGAAAAACGTCTTCTTCAAACCATGTCTGAAATGATACCTGTTGAATGCAAGAAGCCGCATGAGAACTCTTCAAGTGCCGATTTATCTGGTTGCTACAGCGCCCCTTGGTGGCCTACTACATGAAACATATCTAAGACCCTGCTCTGAAATGAAACTTTTTGAATGCATAAAACTGCATCGAAATCGGCCCAGTAGTTTTCGAGGATAATGGTAACAGACATACCTACATTCAAACAAACTCTAACCACAAACGCATTATACCACCTCAATTCCGTTCCGTCCGTCGTGGGTAAAAAACGGTTAGCCGCGCGGTCAGACACCACCGCGTTTAACCGCTAGTGCGTAAGAGGGCTTAACCGTCTTAATATGTTCAAACCTACTACAAAAACCCAAATAATAATTGGTCTTATCAAATTTTCTCAAACATTTACCTCCCTGTAAGCCACTCAGACACTCGTTAAGATAACTTTTTATCAACATCTCGTTAACGACGTAAACAGATCGGATCTTCTTTAGTGGTTGTTACTCAAAAAATTTAATTATCCCGTGGTAAGTGGCGACGTAATCTTTAGGCGAAGGATTTAATGAATCGGTGCGTATCTCGTTTGGAGCTATCCAAATATTTGTGGAGCGTCACGCCCGCCGCGCCGCGCCGACGAGCAAATCAGCAAAACGCTCGCTTGTTTTGAATGCGTCTAAGACATGACGGAAAGATAGAATCTTACTGAACAGTATTAGATTAGAGTTTTATGAAAAAAACAATAATGTTTTAAGTAAATTATTAAAGGACTTCGCACAAAATGTTCGAAAAAAGCCAATCGGTCAATTTGGCTGAAATTTTGTGAAAATTATACTCTGTGACAGGCTGATCAAAACTGTAAAGTTGCGAAGTGAAATAATGACTAGTTATAGAGATATGGCTTTTTAATGCTGTAAGCAGAAAGTAAAAAATATCGAAACACATCACA
Source organism: Agriphila straminella (assembly GCA_950108535.1). Classification (NCBI taxonomy): domain Eukaryota; kingdom Metazoa; phylum Arthropoda; class Insecta; order Lepidoptera; family Crambidae; genus Agriphila; species Agriphila straminella. Next base: position 503,912 of record OX467306.1, on the reverse strand, counting down.
TTTTCATGATTCTAATTTAATTCTTAGGTTTAACAGTACCATGTACCATGCTGTCGCTTTTTTGACAATATTGTTTGAAAGAGACGGAATCACATTTAAACAGTGTTTTAAAATCTTTTGTTGTAAGGCTGCTTTTGTTTTCTAATTATAACGTCTTCTCTTCATTCTTAATGCGGTAGCATAGAGTAAGGATTAATTAAACTATAGTTCGCTGTTCTCAGGTAGTTTCGCGTGACGTCACATTCCACACGCGCCCGCGCCGACGCCGACGCCGACGCTGCTCCGAGCCACCAGCCAACATAATTGCTGTTCGTTGTTTGCATACGCAATGCAGGTTTCATTTAAATTTAGATGCACTATGAATACAAAAGAACAAAAGCGTGCTCCCACATGCTTTAGACAGAAGCAATTTTCTTGGTATGTACTCTTGAAATGGAGGGAGAGAAGAAATTGCATGTTTTTCTTAGTTTTTTACTTATTTAGATTCTACATTTTTGAGAGTTTAATCTTTACTTTTGTTTTGTCAAACCAACAACAGAGAGTCGATAAAATACGTTTGAGAACGTGTTAATTAAAACAATGCAATGAAGACATTCTTATTATCCAGCAATGAGACATCTTTTAAAAAGCGCAGGATGATCTCAAAATAGATCTATACCACCTAGCAGCAATATTAATTCGTACAGAGTATTGACATAAGCATTGGTTCGACTCCTAGTAGTAGGTAGGTATTAATGAAACCTTGGGAGTTACAAGTAGTGATTAAGTTTGGCTGCATGAAAATTACTTTATTTATGAAAATTTGTTTGAACGAGATATAAATATAATTTTTCGAGATATATTACATTTTCCAAAACCGCAAATATAACTTTGTCATTCATACAAACACTGTGAAAAACAAAGTTAATTTTGCAGACAAAAAATGATAGTGGCATAACGTAACTACGTAACGCTACGGCGCGTGGCCCGACACGCACTTGGCCGGCTTTTTAAATAGGCTCAAAGTAGCTATGTACAACAATAATTACAATAAGAATTACTGACTAATTAACACTGTGTTTAATAACCGTGTCCTTCCCTCACTAACGTGTATACTCCGCGCATACGACAGATGCAATGCTATTTGGTGTTGTCGACGACGAAGACGATGTTTCAGCAATAAAATATTTTTGTAGTTTTTGTTTTAATCTGAGGATAAATAGGTTGACCTCGTGAAACACAGTCAAGCAAGATGGAATATACGGCTCATACATTAGGCAATAAAAAATAAAACTCACATACTTGCATATGGTCTATATAAAGGTGAATGCTAATGACATATGAAAACTTAAATACGTAGGAAAAGTACCTATGAAATATGTTTGCAAATCATATCTCCATGTAAATAACAATTTATGAAAGATAGCTTATCTTGTAACGAACATGAGTATTGCACTTTAGTTTAAGTTATTAATTTTAATTCATTAACGCCGGAGCGGTCGCTGGCGACCGAGACACAATAGATTTTCTATTGTCTCTCATTTTCCGGGCGTTGAAGAGTTAAGCTTTGTTTAAAACCTGAGCTGTTCATAAAAATATATTTATTTTCGCGAAGAAGAAAAATGAAATAAAAATTAATACTTGTATTATTTCAAGTAAAATAATTTGATTTAGCAAGTGACAGCATAAGAGGCTTTTACTGAGACTTCGCAACACGCCCGGGGGATATTTAGGAGAGCAATTTAATTGCTCCGACCACCGCTGACCACACGCCAGCCTCCGACGACAGTAATGGTGGTGCGAGTCATGAGAGGAAGCGGGTAGGTAGTTAATTAAGTAGGTAGAACTAACTACTTCAAACACATTATCATATAAATATGTTTTACCGCTAAAGTACGGAAAACGTTATTGCGCGAATTAACTAGGTAATCTACTACTAATAGTGCGATTTTTTTCTTAGCAGATTTCCGCACTTTACCTAGTTATATTCTGCATATTAACGCATGCTACACCGTTAAAGTTCGAAAGATATTAAGAAATGAAAAACGCTCGCTCCGGTCATTTAGTTAGCACGTTTTTGGTCTCATTTCTAACATAACCTTACAATTTTGCATACACGTTGTCAGTGGCACAGAAAAAGACATAGAGTACCTAGAAAAAAAGAACTGTTCCCGATGGATAGAAATAGGACAGCTGATAAGTTTCTTGCGCCCGTTTTTCTTGTCAGCTAAAATAGTCTGGAACGGGTGGTACGAAAAATATAGACGATTCAAATGACTTTGACTTTGGACAATGAGGATCAGTAACGATTTTTGTTTAGTGGCTTATCAGAAAGCTTAAGTTTTTTAAAAACCTGAGATATACGAGCTATACGAGCTAAAACGAGCTAAAACACTTATTTTTGGTAGTCACTAAGACGTCATCGAGACGTACGCGAACGTTATGTCGTACGTGATAATCAAATCAAATCAAATCAAATATGTTTATTGCATAAAGCACATATTGCAATAAGCACATATTGCATTGAACTTGGCATTTCCTTCAAAATCCTTATAACTCAACCATTTCTAAACGAATTTCAAAAAATCTTTCACTAAGTTTCATAGCTAAGTATGAATATGTTTTTATATTATACCAATAAAACTCTAGGATTCAAACCTGATACTGATCCTCATTATTGTCTACGAAGACGAAGTCGCGGACGGCCGCTAGTAATAAGCAATATTTAATACAATAACATTATGCACAGATCATTAGTTATTCAAGACAGTCTCTGCTGTTAATTACAATCTGATTATGCACTGATTATTTAGTTAGTGATATAATCAAGGTGGGTATACGCTATGGTACACAACCTACAAATGTTACAATTTAATTTTAATAAAAAATAGACTAACTTTATTTTTCTTTTAAAATGTTGAATTTGAACAATGTCATGAATATCTTGCATTCAAGCTCCGACATTGCAATTTGTGGTGCGTTCTCACGTCACTGCGACGCGCCTCGGGCATATAATTTAAAATACACACCGCATGAAATTACACAGTGTCTTACTTAAGTGATGAAAACGGCAAGCTGTGATTGTTGTATAACACTAAATTCTCAGTACACAACATTAAGGTCGTATACGTAGTTTTAGTAGTCGTAGTTTAAGCTAATATTAAGTGATAGTTATTTTTCTAACAAATAATTTGTAAAACTTTAGTGGGTAGCTACTTGTTTATGCTTAAACTACTGTACTGGATGTAATAACCTAAAATTCTTAACATAACGTAGGCTAACACTTTTGTAACTAATAATATTTGGCTATATGTGGAAGCTTGTAATTGGCCTTCGATATTTATTTAAGTTAACCACTTTCTTCTCAACCTAGCTGTTAGCTTCCCGAAGATTGTAAATATTAAATAAATAAAATAAAATATCTACCAGTATACCATACCAGATAGATACCAATGGATATTACGAAAAGCGGTAAATCTAAGTTAAGTAGTTCTTATGTTTATGGTCTATATTTAAATATTATTTAAAAAACGAGTCAACTTCTAGATTTAAGTTGTGTCTCGCTTACCTGTTAATAGCATTACCTCTAAACAGCCCTGTCAAACATGCCCACGGGCCCTTACGATTCACTGCGGCCCGATCCAATTTCAAAATGCGGCCTGATGCGGCCTGCAGCGTATCGCAATAATATTTCAATTCAGAAAGCAACACTTTACCTATGCAATGAGTTATACATATATTTTTCTTTCAAGTTAGTTTTTGCGGCCCACTGAGTCTACGCTAGGGTCAATATGCATTAGGCCCACCAATAATTTTGAGTTTTACATGCGCTGCTCTTAATGCTCTACTCATGTTAAAAATTAAAAAAGAAAAATAGACACATTTTTTAATAAATAACAAAAGATTGTGACCAAAAATTTATTATCTCGAGCTCCTCCGTGCTTCGGAAGGCACGTTAAGCCGTTGGTCCCGGCTGCATTTGCAGTCGTTAACACCCACCAATCCGCATTGGGCCCGCGTGGTGGGTTATGGCCCATCCTCCTTACCACCCATAAGGAAGGCCTGTGCCCCAGCAGTGGGGACATCAAAAATGGCTGATGGACAAAAGATTGGGCAAAGAATGGTGACATGACAAAATAATAAACGTGACAAAATAAAAACAAACTTGAAGATTTAAATCTTGATTGGAAATTTTCCTGCGAATGTTGTTGATTTATGTTCTTCGCAAATCAAAGGAGCTTAACTTGGAAACGACATAATAATTTTGCTTTATTCGTTTTTGATACATACAATATTGGATCTCTTGGTTGTCCGCATGTCATTACCATTTGTTACTAGTGAAGTAACATAAATGACATACGGATACAAGAGATCCGATATTATGACAGTATTCAGTATTTCCTCATGTGATATGAATTCTTATATATCACCTTCACCTGTGAGCATGTCAAACCTTATTATTCGTACATTTTAATACGCTACAGACTTATTTTATGTCAGTATTTTAATCCTACTAATATCCTAACTAATATTATAAATGTGAAAGTAAGTTTGTTTGTTTGTTCGTTACCTTACGCCTTCACGCATAAACTACTTAACCGATCATCACGAAATTTTGCATACACGTTTCTGTACCCAGAGATAATGTACCTTTAATCCAGAGAAAATGATCTGTTCCCGAGGAGAAGATAAAAACAACTGACCACGCAGACAAAGTCGCGGGCAGCCGCTAGTAAAAAAAATGTGCAAGTTTCGATGATTTAGATGTTTGGAGGTTTGTTACTCAATCACGCAAAAACGGCTGAACGGATTTCGATGAAACTTGGCACTCACATAGTTTAAAGCCTGGGTTGAAACATAAAATTACTTTTAACTTTTTAGCTTTTTTTTTTTAGCTTTTCTAGGGTCGAAGTCGCAGGTGGAAGCTAGTACACTATAAAGTTCAAAACACACAGCGAAATTATAAAGTGCCACTTCGGTCATTTTAACCTCCGGACCTTAATTACTTTATGTCGGTGCGTCGATCGATCTGCGCTCGTGTGTAGTTCGTGTATAAATTAGTTTTGGCCGATGACGACAATGTATTACTTAACTAGAAAACTACCAGTAAACGCAATACATTATTTATATAATAATATAGTTTTTCATAATGGCCTAAATAAATTGTTTCTGATAACTATTACATCCCAATTCATGATATTAAAAACTTGTCTAAACAATTTGCTTCAGCAAGCAGTGGGGGTATTACAACCTCTTAAAACTTGCCAGGTTTATGAATTGCTATAGTTACATCTCTTTCTCGCTGTATAGCAAATAAAAGAGATAGATTGATAGCCAGTCAGAAAACTGCCAGGAAATAAGAGGTCATAATACGGCCCCTGGTGTGCTTCACAGCACAGGTCATAATCTGATTGGGTGTCAAAGGACGAGGGCATAAGGGCTCAGAAGCCACAGCTTGGGACTTTGTTCCTAAATTATAACGTGGCTAGGGTTACGGTTGGAGCACACTACATTTATTAAATCATATCATATCATAAGGTATTTGGTGCGCCATTTTTAATGCAATAACTACAATAAAAGTTTTGATTTCCATTATGAAAGTGAAATAAGCTTTATTCAAATAAACTTAATTATTAAGTACTTTTGAATCGTCTATATTTTCCTACCACCCGTTCCAGACTTTTTTAGCTGACAAGAAGAACGGGCGCAAGAAACTTATCAGCTGTAACAGCCATATTGACTATTATGACTGTTACTTGAATATTATGACTGTACTATACTGAATTTGATAGGATTTTTTTACTAATGGCAGCTATAATGGGAAGAAAATCTGACTCCGCCCAATATTTTAGATGCAGCGACGGAAATGACTTACAATCAAGGCAATACTACCAAAGCATTTTTTTAATCCTCTTTTATTTAGTTTAGTAGGTTAATAATGAGAGCAGATAAAGTAGTGTATAAAACTGTACATAACTATGTATTATTATGCATCAGTTTCGTAAACTACTATAAATTGAGCTTAAGTTTCACGGAGCGTTAAAGGTTCAAAAAACATAGACAAATAATTTATAATTAAAATGGTTAAAATAGTAAATAAATATTATGTTGTTATTTTGTCACATAAATATATTTTTTTATCAAAAACTTAACCAGCAGATTAATCATAATCAGAATAGCTGAGAATCTAATAACTCATGTAATAAATACCATACTACAAAGCAAACTAACATAACTTTCCTCATAAAACAAAAAAAGAAAGCTTCTTCCACACAGCAGATCTATGGTAATATGCAAGAAATCTATTACTTCTGGTAACTTATGTATGACTCTATATTTATACACTTAACTTTTTACTACTCATTATTATGTATAATAACATAATAACACAATATGAGTGGTGTCAATCTCCACAACGACTATATTACACCAGCAAACAGAGGCCGTGTCATCATTAGCGCGCAAAAACAAACAAACAGACGAGGAAATAATTCCCCGCTGGCCCTAATTAAGCGCAGGACACACGGGCCGAGTCAACATTTGTTTAACCATCTCGTTTCAGCTTACGTGCGTAGAAAAACAACCTGTTTTTATTTGTGAATTACTCACTTGCTATCTTATAAGTACCTACGTGAACTAAAACGAATGAGAAAGTAACTCTAATTTTTTGTTTGTTACGTTTTCTCGCCTTTTTAAATTAGTTTTGGTTAGTATAGACACAGTTTAACAGGTCCTTAGAGATGGAAAATTCTCCAACGTAGCAAATGGGGTGGGCGAACGGTGGGCTCTCAGAATACTTGTTGATGTGTAAGGAGAGCCCATCGTACATCTGTGATCCAATGAAAACTGAAAATATTTTCCATGTCCTACAGAATACCCAGTTTCTGCCCAAAAACGATCTAATATAGAACAGCTTTTATGTACTAAAATAACCATCGAAAATATACACGAAATAAAAGCAAGTAAAACCAGAGATAGGTTCTTAAATTATTGTACAGAATTTATTAAAAAAGTAAATTATATGAATAAATAGGCTAGAAATAGTTTTTTGTCAATTCATTTTGAATTTAATTTTTTTAGTTATTTCGAAAGAAAAATCAAAAGTGTCACAAATGCTAGGTCTACAGCTTACAGACTAGATTGATAACGTTTTATGAGACTTAGATAATATTATAAAGACAATCTGGAATAGGTAAAATAAAGAATTCGTCGAGTATAAATTTGAGATAAGCCTTCATGGCCTTTATGCAGACTACAACGTCGTCGCAAACTTGTTGTATACCCCAAAAGTTAATTCAGTCTGTCACTTATCAAACTAAGATTAATTTAGTCGGTCCCAAACTAACTCAACTAATTACATTAATCATAATTCGGCCCGAGCTGAAGCGAAGTTCGTTTGCATGAAAACTTAGTGAAGTGGAAATCTCAACGTGTAAATAAATAAACTTTGGTAGTCCGTTGCGTAGAAATCGCCGACGCCCAAGTGTTAATTAGTTGTGCAAATGTCAAATCATTACGACCATTAACAGATTATCTTGTACAGGGTGTTACAAAACAACCCGTAGCCGGATAGATAGGGACCATCAAACTGAACAACTTTTACTACGGACACAATCGCGAAAACAAAAACAAAAAAATAAAATAAAAATAAAAACAAATGGATTTTTCTCCAACTCGATACAAGAGACCAAACGCACATGTGTGCATTTGATGAAACTCAAAATTAGTATTACTTACTAGTAATATAATAAGTCTATGATCACTTATTATTTCGTCATCTCATCTGGACACGCCAAGATTTTAACGCGTGTTTAACTAATGGCCAGTTATGGCAAATTAGTTAACAAAGTTTTCTGTTAGAAAAAGCTAACAACGAAAATTTATTTAATAACTAGAATAACGTCAAATTTACAAAAATGTTTTCATTTCTCATATTCGGAAAGTGATGTATATTTGAACTGAGCAGCGGGTCCAAAACTCTTCGTTCCACCCTAGGGTGGAAAAGTAATTTAAAAATAGAACTGAATTTGGCAATGAAAAAGTTTACAATAGTTAAAAACAAATGGTTTAAAAAAGTTGCAGCCTTGTAGGGCGCATTCACGAACAACAACAAAACACGGTATAAACAGCCAGTGCAAAATTAAAAACATTGGGCGGAGCGGCCGGCGACGCGACGTGTTCCAAATTTAAAATAAGAAAAACTATAAAATATTGGAGGGAGACTTACCTAACTCTGTGACTTTGAGCTGTGTGTGCCGTATTAAAGTTTTGTGTTGATTTTGTATTTACTAAAAATGAGTTTAAAACTAAAACAAAGTGTTCAAATAAAATAAAAGAAACAATAAAACTACGCTGTAATTCGCCTACAGGAAACAACTACTTCAGGAGAGTCTCTGCCATGGACTTACTGTCTTATCAAAGACCAAAGAATATCTCTAACTTTTACAGGTAGGTATCCAACAAAGCCAAATCTGTCATCATAATAATTTATATCAAACTCTAATTTTTCCAAGAATTTAACTTTAAATTTCACAAATTGTTCTAATTTTTCTAGGCTTAAAGGTAAGTTGGTATTAGGTAATCATTATAAGGTCTACCAATGTAGTTACTAAGTAGGTACATGTTTTTATTAATAAACATTTTGGAATAACTAAGACTTTTTTTACTTTCCTGAAATTCGAAATGAAAAGTAGAGTGTTTAACACGGGTAAAAGTCATCAATTCCATTCTCGAACTATAGCCGCCCTCGCTATGCTCAGGCGTCTAAATATCTCGAATGGGAATTGCTTCCTTTTGACCCTCGTATAACAATCTACTATTGTTATCATAAGTGTCTGGATTAGATCATGACAGAAATAATTCAAGATTTCAGAAGTATTTAAAACTAGTTATTTTTCTTTTAATCGTAAATTTTGAAGACAACAAAGATTTTGTACGTTTCGTTGTAATGAATTATATTATAATTATTGTACCTACTTACATTGCGTTGGCTTTGACCGGCGGTGCGTGAAATCACCCATAATGCATGAATGAATCGAGAATATACCTATATTATGTCACACATAATAATTTTATTATACAGTGTCTAAAAGTAAAGTAACATAATCTAAGTTTGTGATTAAATTCATTTGAAAGAGGGGATGTAAGTATAACATAATATATACGTTTTTAAATTATTTCCTTTTTCCGGCTTCCGACTATCTTGCATTATTCCTTGCATTGCATTGCGTTATTGCATTTTTCCTAAAGCAGCTTTAGGTTATAAGCATAAACGGAACCAGCTACTTCCGAGTGCTTTTGAGTTATAAGCTTTAGTAAAGTATAAGTATTAGTTTTCGAGATACCGATATCATATTTTTCAAAACCGCAAATACCAACCAACATCATTCAATCATTCATTCATACCAACACTGTGAATAACAAAGTTATTTTTACAGACAAAAAATGATAGTGGTATTAAATAATATGGTATGGCATAAGCTTGGAATTCGTTCAGGGGTATAAGGTAACTACGGAACCCTACGGCGCGTAGCCCGACACGCACTTGGCCGGGTTTTTTACATTCTCTTTGGTTTATATGGATAGTTCGTACCCTTTGTTTGTATCCCGATGAAACAGATCAAACTGAAATATACATTGTAACATCAGAGCGAGAGTGCATAGTCGATTACAGCCCGCAATTAATTTCATAACTGACCGGGTCAAAGGTCACTCGATCGATAACGCTAATTCACAATCTGTATGATGAGTAGTGTGTAATGGGGCATTTACATTGGTCGATTTTCCGGGTGACTTGCTTGGCGTGTGACGGTAGATCAGGCTTTGTAGAATGTGAACAGTCGTCCCGTGACCACGGCCCCTGGAAAGGGGTCAAAACGTCGGGAAATACTAAAAATTACATCTGTATTCAAAATTTACGCGCTGTAATCCTTAAAAAGTGTTTAATTTCTAATGAATAATTCGACTTTGTGGATAGATAACATTATTAATTAATAGAATCCACACATTTCTAGCCAAAGTCAAAGTCAAATAAGCTTTATTCAAATAAACTTAATAATTAAGTACTTTTGAATCGTCTAGAATTCCTACCACCAGTTCCAGACTTTTTTAGCTGACAAGAAGAACGGGTGCAAGAAACTTATCAGCTGTAACAGCCATAAGTAACGATATTTACAAACTTGAATATAATAATATCGTTACCAGATAATTACAACAGGGTGACAGGATTATTGGCAACAACATAGATATAAATAGTCTAGGAAATATGATCATGACAGACAGGTAGTAAGTCATGGATACTGTGTACAGGGTCATTATTTGAGTCAATGAAATAATAGAGAAAAAATATACATCATTTTCTTTACATCGTCGTTACGTTCGTTCGTTTAAGTCACTACAAAGTTAACAATTATTTCCTTGAAACTGGCAATACATGAGCTTTAGAGCACAAAACAAAACGCATCAGACTTTGATGCTCGTCCATTTTGTGGATTAAACCCAGGAGGTAGGTCCAGTGTATTAATATCCACGAATGATTGCAGTATTAATGCGTGTGGGTCCAGTGGAACGGGGCGGCCTATTATTGGAAAACGACCTACTGGATTACTAGTATAATTTGTTACTGCAATGAGACTTTATAGTTTTTACCACAGAGATTTGCGGGTTCGATTGCAATTGCAACAATGAGGATCAGTAACGATTTTTGTTTAGTGGCTTATCAGAAAGCTTGTGCCACCACATGATTAACTGTGAAGAAATTTTCACAATATATCTCTTAAACCTGAGAAGCTATACGAGCTAAAACACTGTTATTTTGGGGGCATTTTGACGTCATCGAGACGTACGCGAACCTTATGTCGTATGTACGATAAAGCACATATTGCATTGTGCTTGGCATTTCCTTCAAAACCCTTATCTCAAACATTTTTAAACGGATTTAAAAAAATCTTTCACTAAGTCTCATAGCTATGAATAATATGTTTTTATATTCGTACTAATAAAACTTTAGGATTCAAACCTGTAACTGATCCTCATTACGAATTTTTTTTTTTATTATAGGTAGGTATTTCAAACATCTTGTACTATGTTATCTGTCTAGACTTCTTGATATTCTAAGTAATCTTTGATATTTGATACCCTGATCTGAAGGTTTAAACGGTTGGCTAATTGGTTACCATAACCCTTGATTTCGTACTTTTAATAATACTGTCTTAAAAATTACATTAGAGAATTATAACAATGAAATCAAGTACCTACATATGACAACGACTGAATGCCAACAGCAATGACACGGAATTGCGATAATACGCAATTGCACCAATGTAAAAATAAAGTTCCAGAAGTAAAATAATTATTCAAAATAAAAGAGACAATTACTTATGTTAGAAAAACTACCTTAATTCATTAACTCCCGAGCGGTCGCTGGCGACCGAGACACAATAGAAATTCTATTGTGTCTAATTTTCCGGGCGTTGAATAAAATTCACTAAGATCGTTTAATGCTTGATCGATTTACTTGGAGTGTACCCTAAATTCAATATAGCTAAGTTCGTGCTAAGAGCAAACTTCGAGCAACTCGACAGAAAAAACGGTTTTCTCCGAATAAGTGAAATAATCTTGCATGAAAGCAAGTTGCATTAAACCAAGATTATGGTTGCCTCATATATATTGAAACTAATATTTTCTTACATAAAAATAATAATAATCTCAAACTGATATTTGAAATAATCTTAAATTAAAACAATTCTCGATTGATTTAAGAGAATACATCTTAAACCAAGAATTGTTAGTGTTGTTAATGTAAGTTGATAATTCTCTTGATGCAAGCTTAGGATGTATTTTTATTTCAAGAAAATATTGATTTCAATTCAGATAAGAAATCACTTCACTTGAAAAAATATATGCTTAATTTAAAAAAACAAACTTTTCTTTCAACAATAATAAATCTAGCTTTAACACTAGTTTTACTTGTTTCAAACGTGTTTATTTTAATATGAGAAAATGATATCCTCAGACCAATAACTACTATTTTAAATTTTAATTTAAGCTACCTTCAATAAAGAATAACCTTTCTTGTTCCTGGAAAAATATTTCTTGGTTCAATATTATTAGTTCCTTGTAATAATAGTCTAAATGTTTGTGTTAAGCGTTTTTAATGTCAGGTTTGGTTTTTATTTTACAAACATTTCTGCAGGAATGTTTGTAAAATAAAAACTAAAACTAATTAAATACGGCTCAGGAACTCCCAATTGTCCTAAAAGAAGTTCTGGAGTCGTTTTCTGAAAGGAAAGTCAAAGACAACATACAAGGAACCAACAGAAAATCATATCACATTGTGTTTTCTTTAACAAAATAAAAAGAGATGTTATTTTTATAAAAAATATTTATTTACACAAAAAACAACAATTGAGATCACAACTTTATAATATGGTACTGAGTGTACCTCATAGATTCAATAAATTTACTAAATAGCGTTAATCTAAATAATAAGGCGTGTACATAGAATTACAATTTTAACAACATTAAGAATTATAAAATTAACGATACATACTGATTTACTATGTAGGTGTAAATATGTTTTATAATGATGTCTGTTAATTGGTTTCTCTTAGTATTATTTAATATTTTGTTAGTTTCATAAAATTTCAAAATACTGTTTCCTCCAACTGTTGTTTGTAATAGAGTGTTTAAGTCAAAGTCTGGAAAACATCTTGTAATCACTATATTTGTTGTGGTTACTTCTTCAGAACAGTTAGTGGATGTAGGTTTTGTAGAGTCTGTTTCACTTAATGACTCAAAACACACATTAATTAATGACTCACATTGATTACTACATGACTCCGTAGGTGCCTGAAAACATAAAAGATATGGTTTATGCAATGAAGCTAAATTAAGTACATACTTAAGTTTACCTTGAATAATTAATTATTTTAAAGGAGCGCCACCGCAAACGCCAATGGATTGCACTTACATAAGCTGAGATAATTTCAGATAACTTTATCCGGGTCCCAAGATGAGGACAGAGTTCTTTGAGGTGTTCCGGAATGAGTTTGAAGAACAACTCTGTTGTTATGCCATTTGCTAAAATGTAAAACAGAAATAAAACATTTAAGTAATCGTGACATTTTATAAAAGAGCACAAAAAATGATTATAATTTTTGCATGAATGGGTGGCGCTTCAACAACACTCTAATCCAAGGCTGGCCAATAGCCAGGCCAGTAAAACCAATGGGTACTTACACACAAAAGCTCCTATTTCTTCTGGACGAACATCATTTGCCTCGAGAAGAGTAACTATGTTGTTAGTTTCGTTCATTTTATTTACAGTTTCACACGTCGCGATGTCGCACTTCGCAATACAAGTACCAGTGTACACCACAAGAGATATCTGATCTGATAATGCACTCCAACTCCACCACCACAGAAAACGAAAATCTCAATGCACAATCTAAACAAACAAGAACAAGTTTAAACCTGCTTTGCGGCTAGCGCGCATGCACACAAACAATAACGGTTGGCGTGGGTTGACATACCAAAAAAATTATAATTACGGTAGAGATTACTGGTTATTGAGTCAAAATATTTTTAACTTTTTTCAATATTATTTTTTATTGAAACAAGGTACTATAACATTTTGTAGCAAACCAAGCTGTTTACTTAAAATAAGATTAGATGTAATTAGTTCAAGAGATTTTTGTTTTAATTTGCTCAAGATATGATTCAAGATGATATTATCTTCATTGAATGAATTGTATCATTGTGATAAATAAAATTTCAGTTTGAATTAAGTAATTCTTTGTATTGAAGCAATAACATTTGAACTTTTTAGATTAATTTTACTTATTATTAATTAAAGATATTTTTTCTTGATTGTAAAAATTGCACCAAGAAAATATATTTTTTGTTTTAAGACTGCCATTATTTGAAAATGAATAAACATTATTTCTATTAAGACAATTTGCCTTGAAATAACATAATATGCCAAGAAAACTATTTTTCTTACTTAGAGAAATCCTTTTTTTCTGTTGCGGAGGAGCCAACTTAGGTGCTTGAACGAACAATTATTAAGTGAAAAATAATTAAGAGACATCTAAGTTTGCCGTTAACGGAAACTTGGTTTAGTGGTGAACAATGAAAAAATCCGTAATTTTTTTAAGAAATAAAAGTGTTGCGAACCTAATTTTATAATTCAGAATCCAAATTACTACCACTAGCCACAAAAATTCAAACAAAATTTTCAATTATTAAAGCATTATTAACTCCATATTTAAATATAACAAATACATCGTGATTACATAAGAATACAAAAAATATAAACTCGGAAAAAGACAACAGATTTTTTTGAATTTCTAAAAAAGTGTGTTATATTGAGACATCGTTTTATTTTTCCTGTAATCTTTACATAAACTACCATCACATAGAATTATTTCAGATTTTTCTCTTTGCAAACTTCGGAGATAAGTGGGGGAGACGGTATTTTTTTTTACATTTTTCATCATAAGTCAAAAACTATGCAGCCTAAAAAACAAGAAAAAAATGTTTCCAAATGTGCAAACTGCGTTCTTTCATACGATACCCTACATGCCCTAGTCGCCCCACTTAAAAATTTTAAGACCCCTTTTCAGTCCCTGTTGTAAAAAATTTTTTTTTTTTATTTCTTTCTTATTTGCAAAATAGTTGGGCAAACGTCATCTTAAACTATTCCAAATTTCAAGTTGATACCATTAGTAGTTCTCGAGATATCCAGCTGTGACAGACAGACAGAGTCACACCATAAGAGTTCCTTTTTACCATTTTAGTACGGAACCCTAAAATAAGCTAAATATATCCAGTTTTTATTTTACCCGTAGTTTTAGACGGACAAAACACTATCCAGAACAAGGCATCGTTCCATTTATAGCCGGCAGTTAGCACTCCGATGGCGGCCCTCCCTCGCCCCTCCTAATCGGTTTGTATTAACCTTTGAATTACTTTTAATGTTACATCCGAGGGTCGGTTTTATACAAGCGTATGTATGTAAAATGTACAAAGTAATACAACTACAAGTAATACAACTTGTTGAATACCAATTACAAGTAATACAACTTGTTGCATTTCAAGAGATGGTGTTGATTTACACTCACGTAGTAATAATGACATTTACGATGAGAGAATCTGAGACATGTTTCATGTTATAATAGAATTGGAGAAACTGGTATGTAATTTATTTTTCATTTCTCATATTCGCAAAGTGATGTATATTTGAACTGAGCAGCGGGTCCAAAACTCTTCGTTCCACCCTAGGGTGGAAAAGTAATTTAAAAATTGAACTGAATTTGGCAATGAAAAAGTTTACAATAGTTAAAAACAAATGGTTTAAAAAAAGTTGCAGCCTTGTAAGGCGCATTCACGAACAACAACAAAACATGGTATAACCAGCCAGTGCAAAATTAAAAACATTGGGCGGAGCGGCCGGCGACGCGACGTGTTCCAAATTTAAAATAAGAAAAACTATAAAATATTGGAGGGAGACTTACCTAACTCTGTGACTTTGAGCTGTGTGTGCCGTATTAAAGTTTTGTGTTGATTTTGTATTTACTAAAAATGAGTTTAAAACTAAAACAAAAAGTTCAAATATAATAAAAGAAACAATAAAACTACGCTGTAATTCGCCTACAGGACTACTTCAGGAGAGTCTCTGCCATGGACTTACCGTCTTATGAAAGACCAAAGAATATCTTCAACTTTTACAGGCATCCAACAAAGCCAAATCTGTCATCATAATCGTTTTTTTATGTGTTGCACGTTATAAAAATTGAATGCTGTGTGTACCTGTTATTAAGGTCATGCAAAGACCAAAGATTACAAATGTATGTTTTAAGATCGTTTCTGTATGTACTTTGTTGGTATACCTAATAAATAAAATAAAATAAAATAAATAATAATTTATATCAAACTGTAAATATTCCAGCAAGAATTTAACTTTAAATTTCACAAATTGTTATAATTTTTCTAGGTTTTTAAAGGTAAGTTGGTTTAAGTAATAATTATTATAAGGTCTACCAATGTAGTGACTAAGTAGGTACATGTTTTTATTAATAAACATTTTGGAATAACTAAGACTTTTTTTACTTTCCTGAAATTCGAAATGAAAAGTAGAGTGTTTAACACGGGTAAAAGTCATCAATTCCATTCTCGAACTATAGCCGCCCTCGCTATGCTCGGGCGTCTAAATATCTCGAATGGGAATTGCTTCCTTTTGACCCTCGTATAACAATCTACTATTTCACCTCTCCAGCAGCACGAAAAGGATGCTTTTGGCGCGTAAAAACTCGCAGCAAAATCGCGAGCGTAAGGCAAAGTGATTTTTAACCGACTTTCAAAAAAGGAGGAGGTTCTATGTTCGTCTGTATATTTGTTTCTTTTTTTTATGTCCACCGATTACTCGAAGACGGCTGGACCGATTGAAATGATTCAAACGATATTACATTAGGTAAACTCCCAAGTTGGTCCCATTTTTTGAAATTTGGAAATCGGTTCAGTACTATTTAAGTAATCTTGAAAAAAGCACGAAAATAGTATGATTTTGTGTTTACCTCGATGATAATGGTCGTATTACTTCTTTGTTTATGAACTGAATAAGATAATTATTTTTTGTAGGAAGAGGGATATCTTAAGTGTAGGTTCTTTAACCGACATTTAAAGGAGGTTCTCAGTTTGACCCGTATGTATGTTTCTCCGCGATTATCTTACGTTTGGCTGAGCCGATTTTTCTACATAATATTATAATATACCTTACCTACAAGGTACCTACACTAAAAATAAAAATAGTTTAAAAAAAACAAAAAACCGACTTCAAAAAACCTACCTCTAAAAAGCAAGAAATAATATTCGTAATAATAAAAATACGTCTATTGCAGTCGGGTGGGGCTTTTAGAATAAAAAAAGGAATTTGTACTCCAGCCCCACCCGACTTCAATAGACGTATTTTTATTATTACGAATATTATTTCTTGCTTTTTAGAGGTAGGTTTTTTAATTTCTACTAATCTTATCTCATTATTTCAAGATGTGATACATTTTGAAATAATATGAGACATGTAAAATTAAAGAAATTATAACTGTTTACATTTTTTGTTACGAATTTAAAAAAATAACGGAGTAGGTATATTAATTTTAATAAACGTTAAAAAATTCGTTTACGCGTGCACACTGTCGGTCGATCAATTTGGCGAATTAAATAATTTTATCTGAAATACTTTTAAAGACATTTGCGAACGAATATTAAAATATTTTATCATTGAAATGTTTTCCATAAGTGTTTTTATTAAATGTGCACTAATTGCTTTAATTCTGTAATCTCGTTTTTATTTTAATAAAAGTACTATTTGATCACAATATTAGAACGTTAGATATTTTGGCAAAACAATTAGTAAGTTAGAGTATAATTATATTCTGCCAAAATTAATCAGGTTGTGATATAGGAGATATTTCTTCGGTTCCTAGCTACGTCAATTTTGCGAATTTCAACTTAATTCATATACCAGTAGAGGCGCAATTTTATTATCTAAATTAGGAGTTGTTAGCACTTCCCCGTCGATATAATGCCGTCCACACACCGCTCTAGTTAGCTGCATATTCACATAGCCCCGATCGTTAGATCTATCTCAATTTGATTCATAAATGTAGTGAGATGATTTCACCCTCACTTTAGTTCCTTAACTAAAATGTTATTATTATCTACGGTCTTTTCCAGGTTTGCTCGGTTTACCCCATTGATTAAAATCCGTATTTCCTATGATGTTCATTTGCGGTTATTAATGTTAATAAGCTTAAGTTTGACAGTTTTCAAATATGATCTTTTCTTTCTTTACAATCTTTTTCATTTCAACTTGAATTCCATTTCAAAGTAAAGTTTTTGAATTAAACAACATTTCATAATGATTTTTATAATGATAATTTTAATAATGATATTGACATGATAATGAATAATTTCAATAATTAATTTTTGGACTTTAATTTATAAATAATCATTTACTTAGGTACTCAGTTGGTCCGGCTTTTTAATTTTTAATTTTTGATATTTAATTTGTATAATTTCTTAATAATAATAGAATTGTAATCTGTTTTATACTTCATATACCGAAAATGGTGAAACATAGATAGCACTATAAACATTGTTTAATGTATAAGTATTAACATCATTAATGTAGGTACCTATGTTTATGAATAAATGAATTCTATTCTATTCTATTCTATTCTATTTCAATTGCAGTTTTTACGAGCCTAATAATTATAATGTCTATACAAGGTAATTTTTGGTTAATTGAAAACCCTTGCGTTGATCAGACCATCAAACTGAACAACTTTCATTATGGGACCAACCTTGAAATCGCGAAAAAAAATCAGCTGTTTCATACATTTCGTTGGAGTAGTAGAGCACTGTACTTTTGTATGGAACAGCTGATTATTTTTTCGTGATTTCGAGGTTGGTCCCATAATGAAAGCTGTTAAATTTGATGGTCTGACCAACCCCACGAGAAGTTTTAAATTAACTAAAAATAACCTTGTATGTATACCTCTTAAACCGCATGGCATGTATGAAAAGATTGATGGATGTGAATGAAGCGAAATAAGTGTGCAAAGATCATAGCAGGTGGCGATCCATAGTCTCTGCCTACCCCTATGGGAAACAGGCGTGAGTGTATGTATGTATGTATACCTCTTATCCATTATTTGAGACGGCGGCAACAACTCTTTTGTAGTTGCCGGTGGGCTGTATGTATCCGAATGTCAATTTAAGCTTGTATCGTTTGCGATGCAGCTTACAGGCCCGCTGCAACCGGATCGCACTATCCATTATTGTGATGCTGTCCCGATTGTAATAGTCTTTATACAGGCACATAGAAATGTTAGCAGTCACTTTCATAATAAGTTTTGAATTCAAAAAGTCTCTTTTGATTTCGTTCAATTGTTAGTTTCATGGCTTTAGTTCCCATGGATCTAAATATACGCAATACAGTTTTTTTACTAACTTTATGATAACTTACTTATTCAGTTGCCTCCAAACATTATTAAAGTGCGCATGAATTCCTGAAACCAGTTTTTGCTGTTACTGCTAACAGTAAAATAGCTCACTCTAGACAAAGAGTGTCCAGCTTAATCGTTTTGTTCAGTACATGTTTGTTTTTGATATGACATATTAAAAAAAATGTGTTTCATACATATATTACGGAAACTACAAGAACAGCACCTTCTATACATTGGACCTCAAGTTCAATGCAGTTGCTAATGGTTATAACAA
This sequence comes from Agriphila straminella, assembly GCA_950108535.1. Lineage (NCBI taxonomy): Eukaryota > Metazoa > Arthropoda > Insecta > Lepidoptera > Crambidae > Agriphila > Agriphila straminella. The sequence continues at coordinate 484,652 of OX467306.1, read as the reverse complement.
CTTTACATAAGTTGCGGTGGGCTGTACACGTCACATTAGGCCGAGTCTGTGAGTGCAACTGACAGAGGCCGATCATGCGTGTACCCCCTCCATTCACCCCCCACCACACTGACCCCCACCATCGAGCTCACAAGCATTACTCGAATGCGTAAAGGGAGGTGTACACTGAATGCGACCAGGCGAGCAAGTTAATATTAAGGAGGATGAGAAAACAAAAATATGAATTGTAGGTACAGTCAAAAGGACCTAGTGAATTTATTCAAGTTTAGAGATGCGGGATTTATCGGAAAGCAAGTTGCACGGCCTCAGAACTTTGGTAACTTATTGCAGTTGGCTACATTTTTTAAACCTCTATGGGGGGGGAGCAGTTGCCCACCCTTCGCGACGCCTCTGGCTATAAGGATATTATAAACATTATGATACGCCACGTACACTCACGTACGGTCTGTGCCAGCCTTAAATCTTGCAGGCCTCTGTTAATGGGCCGTAAATAATTGAATTAAGTGACGTTTGAATAATTATTGCCCGCATCGATCGGCCATTACTCAAATTAAGAATATTTACACCTTTTGTGATTTGCTCGGGCTCCGAATCAGTGAAGCGAATTTCGTCGAAAATTTTATTTGGTTGGCTCGTTAATTTTATTTAAACAATGTAATATTATAATGAAAATGGTTTGCCTGCAAATAATAATAATAATAGAGACTTTATTTGCACATGACATAGAAAAATGATACAAGCAAGAAAACATACAATAGGTAGGCAGCCTTATTGCTACATAGTAATTTGTTCCAAATATTCATGCTTTATTAACATCCTATGGGTGCCAGCTGACAGTCAACATCATTGACAAAAAGGTAAAAAGGTATTGAAAACTAATTTCATTTACTGTAACTACTTTTTTATTTTTATAACCTACTAGCGGCCGCCCGCGGTTTCACCGGCGTGGTCCCCGTTCCCGTGGGAATATCGGGATAAAAAGTATCCTATGTTTTAATCAAGGCTATGTACTAACTGTGTGCCAAATTCCAACCAAATCCGTTCAGTAGTTTTTGCGTGATTGAGGAACAAACATACAAACATCTAAACATCCAAACCTACAAAACTTTCTCATTTATAAGTAGGATAGAGAGGATCCGCCTTAAGGTGCGTTCCCACCTGTGCGTCTGGAGACGCACGAGAGCGCTTCGCCGCGGTGCGTTCGAGTTTGTTCCTGTGCGCCCGTGTTCGTCCTCGCGCGGTTCGTTGCGGTGCGTAGCACCTTTAGATTATGAACAACTTTAGTTGACAATAATTTATCATGACATTTATCACTACATCATTTTATGTATATACCTTATAGATAGATTTCCTTATTCAGGGTGGAGCTTCAATATCCGAAAATATACGAACAATAGTGAGTACAGTCGGTCAGTTTGATTGATGTCATTAATATCGACGCGGGTGGCTAATTACGACGACATGTCGGCTGTCCGGCGACTGACGGGTACTAATGACCCCCCATGTAGGCGACGTTACGGACTCGCGATCGCATATAGTAAAAGTTGTTCAGTTTGATAGTCCCTATCTACCATATTCAGCATTAGGGGTTTTACCATTAATAAATGGTTATCAGATGCAAATCGCCTGAGACGTGTTTTTGGCCATATCTCCGAGGATTTTGAGAGGAATGCACTTGCACTTCTCGTCTGCACCTGTATGCACTTCTCGTCTGCTTCTGCATCTTTTAAAACTATTACCATGATGATTGGTCAATAATCATAGAAGCTACATCACTTTTTATGTACGGAAACACCCGTTTTTCTACAATTCCAAATCTAAAGGAACCACCTACTCAATTACTATCAATTGATTTTCAAAATTTTTTCGCTATTTTATAGCCGAACTAATATCCTATAGGACCCGTTTTTTCATTTTTTTCTTAAGTCGGTTTTTTTTTCAAAATATTTACAATTAAGTAAACAAACACCCTCCCAAAAAACCAGAATTTACATGAATTTTGCAAAATTACAAAAAAGTTACCAGTAGATTTTCAAAATTCAAATGTTCACACGTATCTCGATAAATTCCTCAACTTTTGGTACTATTCCCATCTCGATCCTCCCAAAATCCTTTGAGAGATCTCTACTTGGAGATATGGCCAAAAATACGTTTCAGGCGATTTGCATCTTATAACCATTTTCAATGGTAAAATAGTTAACTTAAAAAGTTGTTTATAAATTTTGTACTCAAATAAAAAAACCTACGTTCATCCTTAGGCAAAAAGCGCCATCTAACATTTACCGTTGCAAACTTTAGTACAGCTGTGAGAGAAAGCGGAAACACCACGAAAATTCAAAGGCTCCTTCTCCCTTACGTTATGATTGTTAAGCGAACAGCTAGAGGGCTCTATGTCGAAGCAATTTTCGTCGACTTGGTCCAAAATAACAAATTATTGATAAACAAGAATGCCTATTAATAATAAATAATATTTTTTAATCTCTTATTTACAAAAAAATAATTTTGAGACAAGCGGTCGGTTCCATTCATCCACCTGTTTCGTAATACAGCGCCATCTAGTCTATTTTGTTAAAACATTTCACAGGATATGACGTTGTAGTAACCACATCCTTACTTTTCGTTTTCTAACAGTTCGTTTTCTCACTAAAAGGTGGCGTATCTGAGATTGTGTTTTTATGCGCACATAATTTGCTAAAGTTATTGAAATAGTATCGATAAGGAATTAACTTTTTATTTTAGATTAATTAAAGCTTTTTAAATCTCTCTTTGGTATCTACTCTGTTGTCTTATACATTATAACTTTACTATACCGCTGGTTTAAAAATTGCAGCTCTACTATAAATATTAAGACAATAAATAATAATAAATAAGTAATGATAATAAATATTTGACAACATCACATACATTGCTCCGATTCCAAAGTAAGTAAGTAGCTAAGCACTTGTGTTATGGAAATCAGAGACAACGGTGGTATCACAAACGCCCAGACCTGAGACAATATAGAAAAGTTCATTTCCTACATTGACCCAAAAGGGGATCGAACCCGGGACCTCAAGAGATGTTGACGCCTTGAAAACCGGCGTGCGAACCATTCGACTACGGAGGTCGTCTATGTCTAAATGGCGTAAGTACTTAATTAAGTCTTCAACCGAAACTTTTTTCATATCTCATACATTCTGATAAAGACCCTTGATACCATAATATGAACTAAGTCGTTTTTCTATCCGCATACATTCCAGCCACTGTTCTTCATACCCTGAGATTCGGTTTCGATAATCATCAAAGCATAAATAGAGTCCCTGATTGGTTAATATTGAACTGTTTGGATAAAAGCCAAGTGCTGAACTAAAGAAGACATTATTCCTATTTCTACTAATACAAAAAGAAACAGTCCCAAAGGTAAAATATCCTCACAACAGGGTACGTATCAGAATGTCTAAAGTTAGAATGTCTAAACTTAAAATGGCAAAGTTCCAAATCTCAAAAATTAAAATGGTTTAAATGTCACAAATCATTATGTATAAATCAAAATACCAAAATTCAAAGTATCAAACGTATCAAATACTTGACGAGTTGAAATATCAATGGTCATTATGTCTAAGTTCATAATGATTTATTTGAATTGGGTTGGATCTTAAAACGAATCGCCTTCTTTGAGATTAATTGAGTCTGTGGAGGTCTTTGGGCTTCGCCTGAAATGCTTTATAGCAAACTAGCTTCTGCCCGCGACTTCGTCCGCGTGGATATTAGAGAAAATCCTTAGGGAATGTTCAACCAGGATCCGACCAGCCATTTTTACGCATTTAGGCGCGCTGCTTGAGACATCTGCCCATAGAGTACATTATTATACTAGAGATAGAGTTATCAGTCAGACCTAGTGATCAACGCCATCTAACGAAATGTGACAAAAAGTGTACTATATTATAATATAGGTAGTGGGTTTCTATAAATCTTGACTTGTAATTTTTTTGGGAGGTAATCACTATGTCATGAATTAAATTTAAAATAATTTAGTTTATAGCTAATCAGCTTTGACTATATAAAACTGTGAAAGACACATGACACCGCGATTCAGCACGGGATAGCGACATCTCTCGACTGTTTGACAAACGAAAAATGAGCGCCATCTATCAAATCAATCCGCAACTAAAATCTTAGGCCGCGCTCCCTTGTAGTGAGTCAAGTACTAAGTGAAAAGCCCCTGCATCTGCCGCGTGTGGCGAACCTCGCACAAGGCTTCCCGTTCCCGTTCCCGTTCCCTAAATGAAAGAAAGGCATAAGTAAATTCTATACGTTATTAGTATTAGTGTTTCCGAGCGCATACAACCTGACTCTATTCAAGGCCAGAGTGAATAAGCACCTTCTGGGCAAGCTCGCTCCATCGTAGACCCTGTCTTTGCTTTTGGGCAAGACTGGGGTCAAGAGCAAACCCATTAAATATAAAAAAAATAAAATAAATTGGACTATTAGACATTTTAAGTTTTGATCATTTAAACTTAGACATTTTTAGTTTAGACTATCTGACCGTTTGACATTTTCGTTTTTGACATTTTGAACTTTCGACATTTTAATCGTTAGACATTAAAATTTTTGACATTTTGAACTTTGCCATTTTAAGTTTAGACATTCTAACTTTAGACATTCTGATAGGTACCCTTACAACATTCTGAGCATCAAAGTTTTACGTCACAGTAATATTATCTGGATACCACTCGCGCCCTAGAGAGGCAAACTCGCGTCGAGTCACCTTTCATGCTGGAACAACATTATTCGCCAAGCATCTGTACAATTTATAGTACGTTTGTGGTTTTGAAAGAAACTTTTTGAAGCATTTGTTACAAAACCGGCAACGTACGATAAAATTGTGCCGATGCTTGGCGAATATGTAGTGCCGGCATCAAATATAATAGCAAATTTACTAGAATACTTTATTGAATATAGTACATTTTCTTGTCGCGTTCTCGCTTCAATGACCTCGTGTGCGCGGGGCACGTGACACGAAATATTGGGGATCGGGTTGAAAAAATATGGAGTATCGATTGTATATGGTGACTTCAATAACATATAAATACTTAATAATAAATTCCATTAGTAAAAAAAATGAGTGTCTATGAAATGAATTTAGATTTTAATGATAACGCATATCATTAAAATTGCATTGAAAATTTAATTTAAGGCTTAAATTTCTAATAAAAAAACATATTCACGACCTAAGTGGTGCAGTGGTCAACATGCCGCCTACCACGCAAAAGGTCCCGGGTTCGATTCCCGGCCGGGCAGAAATTGAAATGATGAATTTTAATTTCTGTGACGGGTCTGGGTTACTATGTATAATAAGTATATATTTAAAAAGTATATTAAGTAGTATATCAGTTCTGTTATCTAGCTCCCATATTACAAGCTATTCTTAGTTTGGGACTAGATGGCGCTGTGTGAAATTGTCCAAGCATTTATTATCCAAGCATTTATAATATTTTTTGTTTGTAGTTCGGGCTGAGGTTAACTGTACTATCGACAACCACTTCCGCTTTACCACTCCAGCCTAGTTATTGTCTAATTTTCAAAATCTATGGCAATCGCTTTCATTTTGACAGATGGATGTGACACATTGCTGCATTTTTATGGTAAGTTTTTATTTGTGCCAGAAAGAAGTATCAATTTATCACATCCTGAAAGCGATTGCGATAGATTTTGAAATTTTATTATAAACTAGCTTCCGCCCGCGACTTCGACCGCGTGGACATTCAATAAAATCCACATGTTTTAATTTAATTAAATTCTGATCAGCCGTTTTCACGTGATTAGGCGGGTTCCCACCAAGCGCGCTGCCTCGCGAGGCAGGACGTTTGCCGCACGGGCCTCGCACGAGGCTGCTGAAAAACGCTGAGACCCGTATTTATTAATTTTCAATGGTCAGCCTAAACACAAAATTTGAAGATCCTAGCTTCAAAACTGAGAGACTTTCATACAAACTTTGGACCCCCGTTTCATCCCCTTGGGGGGTGATTTTTGAAAAATCCTTTCTTAGTGCACCCTTAGACCTCATAAGGAACCTATTTGCAAAATTTCAAGTCTCTAGGTTCAGCGGTTTGGGCTGTGCGTTGATATATCACTCAGTCAGTCATTCAATCAGTCAGTCAGACAGGACTTTGAATTTTATATATATAGATTAGCCCCCCACGCCGCGCCGTCACTGACATGCGTTTAATTCGTTTAGGGGCAATACGTACCGATTTTTTCCGCAAAGTCGTAAAGCACGTGAGTTGCCGACCATATACGTACACCTACTTCAATACTTTGCGCCATTAACTATCGTTAAACACCTGTTTATGAAACTAATTCTAACTTAAACTATAGTTCATCCGTAGTGGTTGAATACAAACGCCGTTTCTGATGATTGATCAACATCAATCAAGCACCGTTGTCAGATTGTTCGAACGCTAAATCAAACATCCACGGGCCCTATTTCACCAAGTCGACATTAATTGTCAGTGTCAATGTCGGTTAATTTTAGAATGAGCGGTTTTGTGACAGCTGAGAATTTTAGTTTATTTTTATGTTAATAGATGGCGCTAGTCAACTACGTAGCTTTTTTTAATTTTTCCTAGCAGCTGAGTATACCACCTAATTATTCAACACTTGACACTGACAAAAATTACTCCCTGAAGTGGAGTAGATTGCCATAACAACGTCAAAAATATTTTTTGGGAATGAGCATTGACTCCTTTCATCGTTTGCTTTTTTCTTAAAAAGTTACGTACCTACTTAGTTAAACAACGACATCTAGCCGTATTTTAGGTACCTACTACTTTTTTTTAAACTGCCTTTTGAAAACCGCTCCTTGTCGTTACTTTAATTAGGGACCAGTATGTTGTGAAACAGGGATATTTTTTACAAGTCGACATATTTTGTAGATTTGTCAGTGATTCTTTACATGAGATTGGAGTTGAGTCAAGTTTCCGTGACAATTGTCGACTTCTAAAAAATATCTACTGTTTTACAACATAATTTACCCTTATTAAAGTAAAAAGGACTGTTAAAATTGTCGACATAAAATAGCGACATAAAATTGCCGACATGATGTATATCACTGACAAATGTCAATTTGGTGAAATAGGGGCCAGGACCTGCTACAGTATGTACGGTAACATCTGTCATGTTTGCTGGACGATTGTGGCACTTAACGCTGCGGAATAAGGGTCACACATCGTTCGAAACACTGCAGTGTAAATACAAAGAGACACATGAGTGGCAACGTCAATCAGGTAGTTAACATGATGCTTCTATTCTATTACACATTATACAATTCTTCATAGAAAAAAAACAAAAACAGCTTCAACATAAATACCTATAAAATATAATAATATATTCTTAAGACATCTTAAACTTTTTAAATATTAAGCTTATTGTTTAAATAAGTCTTAAACAAAACAATAAGCTTGAATCCTCATACGACATACACCAACTAACTAACATAATTATTCCTCCTTCCTTACCCCCCCATAAGGAAGGCCTGTGCCCCAGCAGTGCGCATTATGAAATTATATCATCACTGATTTATCAGTGATGCTGGGGTTACATTATTTTTAACTGACTTCAAAATTGTATAAGGAGCAGGTTATCTACTCGTCACCCTCCTGGCGAGCCCCACATACGAACCCCCTACTCACCTGCGGGGGGGGATGCGTAAATGCATTTTCTCCGGTGTAAAAAAAAAAAAAAAAAAAAGGTTATCTACTCGTCAAAAGGAGAGAGGTTATCAGTTTATCTACTCGTCGCATATAAATATGTACACCGATTACTCAAAGACGGGTGAACCGATTGAAATGATTCAAACATTATTTTAAATCAGGTTTGTTCCAAGTTAGTCCTGTTTTTTTTAATTTTGAATTCAGTTTAGTAGTTTTCAGGATTTCCTGAAAATACTGTCGTTTTCGTTACCATTAAGTTTAATAATGAACATACGGATCGACTATAACTTCTTTGTTTATGGACAGATTTAGATGATTTTTTTGTTTGAAAGAGGATAATTTTACTTTAATGATGCCATTTATTTTCCTTATGAAATTGAGTGGGAATTTACACATAAAATTGAAAAAATCGAAACCACGATATACCTAAAAGTATAAGTATGTATATCCTTCGGTCACAGCCGACTTCAAAAGACGTTTTATAGTATCAGATATCAGATATGGTACCTACTTTATAGTTTATGCAGATTTTTAGAGCTGTTTATTTTTTTATGATTTTTGAAGGGGTTTTTTTTACTACATCAGTTCCCATCCCGAAGGTTATACTTACATAATAATTATTAAATAACTGTTCACGCAGACAAAGTCGCGTTCTTCTGCCAGACGAAAATAAAATTCATCAAGTTGGTGTCTAATGGGGAAATCAAATCACCTCTTATCAGCATCCCGGGACTTTTTCACGGAAGTTACGCAAATTAACTAGCAGGCCCTATTCTTCATTAAATTGCTAAGCTTTAATACCAACCTGTTTAGTGTTAACTAACTGTCTAGGGTAAAAGATGTCCATTGTGCCCTCTAAAGGTCCTTAAATTCCGTGATCAGGATGAAACGGCTATTCTTGTCTTCAAAAGGTCCTTAAATGCCTTGATCAGGATGAAACGGCTAATAAACAACAAGGCCTGTTGATTGGGGTTCCGTGTCCCGTTCGAGGGAGACGATTCGCGGAATCCAATTATATTGGTCCGTTTGCTCCGAGGTGCTGGCGCAGACAACGGCAACTCAGTACCCTCACTTTATCATTGATTTGGTTAATCATTATAGTTACTGCTTCTGTGGCCTTAAGGTATGACAATGATTTAAGATCCAAAAATAAAAAGTGTTCTTACACTTTTTCTTTTTCTTGTACCTTCATTATAATTACTTCCTCAACCTCTTACTTAGATGTTGTTAATATTGAAGAAAACATGTATCAATAATTTATAATTATGAGTCCAGTTTTTAACGGAAAAGTGATAACTTTGATCTAATCCCAAAGTAATTAGCCAAAACATTTTATACACTAACACTATTTTATTGTGTTGTAGAAATGGAAAAAATTAAGGAAGATAAATAAACCTCACAGATCTATTGATGTTAGACATGTGACCAACGTCACTATATAAATAATAGTAGGTACTAACGTGAGATACTGCAAGATAGTTTATCTGCCTCGTATTTGGAAATCTCGACGAAGGTATTCTGTAGGTATTCTAATGCTGAACAATCGCTTTCCTTTCCTAATTATAAAAAAAATATAAATATTTCTATAGTTTTCTACTCGATATCCTTTTATTCGAACCTAAAAAAACCGGTCAAGAGCAAGTTGGACTCGCGCGCCATATTTTATGCAAATAAATTCTTTATCTTTATCACCGAGAGGATTCCGTACCATCATAATATAAATACACTGCGGTGTAGAACAAAGCAGTTTTAGGTCAGCGCCATCACTTGACCAAAATTGGAACTAATGTAATTATTAAACTAACCAGGGGCCCTACCGCCCAAGTGCCGTCGACTTCGCCGTCGACTTCATTTGACAGATGGATGAAATACCTACCTATTTCCTTTTGGTACAAATAAAAACTTACCAAAGAAAAGTAGCAATGTATTACAACCATCTGTCAAATGAAGCCGACGGCGAAGTCGACGACACTTGGGCGGTAGACCCACAGGTCAAATGGCGTAGTGAACTATCTGATGAGTACGGGTTGGAGTGCGGAGTGAGACAGGGGGGGTTAACGTCGCCTGTGCTCTTCAACCTGTACGTCAATCGGCTGATCGTTGAGCTGAGCAACACTAATGTCGGCTGCTCAATTGATGGTCACTGCATCAATAGTATTAGTTATGCGGATGACATGGTGTTGCTCAGCCCATCGATAGCGTCGATCAGAAGGTTACTGGGTGTGTGTGAGGAGTATGCAAAATCTCACGGTCTCCTGTATAATGTAAAAAAATGTGAACTCTTGATCTTTCAAGCCAGGGGTCGTAAGCTGACTAGTGTGGCACCTGTACTACTTAACGGCGTAGCTCTTGGTAGGGTGAAAGAGTTCAAGTATCTCGGGCATATCGTGACAGAGCATTTAAAGGATGATAGTGACATTGAGAGGGAAAGGAGGGCGATGGCGGTCCGCTGTAATATGTTGGCCCGCAGATTTTCACGGTGTAGCGTGGAGGTAAAGCTAACCCTTTTTAAAGCCTTCTGCCAAACTTTATACACGTGTAATCTGTGGGTCAACTATACGCAGGGGGCCTTCAACGCCCTCCGAGTACAGTACAACAATGCCTTCAGGGTGCTGATGGGGCTGCCCCGCTACTGTAGCGCATCAGCGATGTTTGTGCACGCGCACACGGATGGGTTCCATACTGTGGTGCGCAAGCGAGTCGCGTCGCTGATGTATAGGGTGCGGGGCAGTGCCAACACCATCCTGAAGGTCATTAGTGACAAGCCTGATTGCCCCATTATGGGGCACTGGATGCGTATACACACGCATGTGCCATGTGTTCCGGTGGGGCACAGGTATTTAAATTAAATTAATGTATTGTTTGTCCTTGATTGTTATTTTATTTTTATTTTTATTCAAATTACTATTAATTATTAATGTTCTAATACTTCTAATCAAATCAAATCTAATATTTTTGTGATCTGTAATTCTAATATTTCTTATAATAGAATTTTAAATAATGTTAATTTTAATTTATAAATTATATTGATTTTAATTTTTAATAATATAATGTTCTTAGGTATTTTTTTTTTTTTTTTTTTTTTTTATTATTATATAACACACAATACAAACAAATTTAAAAATCTTAATGCTAAATATAATATTTACAAATAATACACTTCCTCCAGAGCATCCCCACGAGGCATGGTGCCCAGAAGGCTGGCAACATTTCCCCTTTGAATGGCGAGGCTTAACCTCTGGGCGAAAAAGTTGCCAGCCCTGCGGTCCCCGGTGGCCTCGCAGAGACGTCTGGAGAGTTCCTTTAAAAAGGATTTGGCCTCTGGACCCCAGGGGCCCATTGTTTCGAATCCAATGGGCGTGAAAATGTAGTTGCCCCCGAGGTCCCGATACTTGGCGCTTTTTCGTGTTTCGGCGTTTGCGGCAGCCGAACCCGCACAACTGACAGTTGCCTGCAGATGGGATGGGGCCAATGTGTCAACACAGGTCGCGTCCCACACCAGGCATCTACCTTGTCTCCATGGAATTAAAGTCAACCCGTCGGGTCTTTTGCCATCAGAACGAATTAGCCCATTTGGCTCCAAAGTTGCCGGAGTATTTACTGTGGCAAGAGCCCGACGGATCGCCTCGTTGAGGGAAGCGTGGCGCGGTATGCGGCCAGCGCTCATTTGACAGGACAGGCCGTGGTGCCCCAGCTCGGTGACAGCTTCCCCACATCTGCAGGTATGGGTCTGGGTGGTATTGACGCCTAAACGCAAATTGACCGACATGGTCAGCGAACAGTTGTCCAGTAAGGTGCCGATGTTGGGTGATGGTAGAGCGTTTAACCAAAAACCGGATTCTGGTTCGAAAACTGCACGCAAACGAGCGCGGTCGGCCAAATCTGTGCTGGTATTTAGGAGATCCTGCTGGACAGTCTTGCAGAGGGGTTCATCCCATTGTCTTTGGGAGGCAGGAACAATGGGCAATTCCTCGAAGCAAGCAGAGGACCATTCGTTTCTCGCTTCTGATAGGCCTGCCACCTCTACTGAGCCTGACGATGGGCTGATGATCCTGTTAAATAGGTCTGAGCTACCAAATGAGGATGATAAGAATGCCGGGAGTGACACTGCAACCACACTACGTATCCCTATGCCACCAAAACGGATCGGCAGTGAAGCCTGGGCCCATGCTCTATCCGTAAGGTGAGAATTTAGCACTTTCGAAAGCGTTTCTTTGATATGCCCATCTACTGTATTGAGTAGGTTCTTGTATTTCCAGAGATGGGAGCATCGCAACACGTATGTGAATTTCGGCAAGAAGAGGCAGAATTTTATTAAAGTAAGGGCCATGTGGGAATTTATTTCCAAAAGACGATCGGATAATTGACGGAAACCTTCAATTTGTGTCTGTAGGAATGGTGGGATGGATTCGTCTAACAAAGGTGCGCCCAATAACTGTAACGACTCCTTTGTGGCTATTTTGATGTTGGGGGCCACAGTAGTAAATTTACTGATGATGGCATTTCTTTCATCTGTAGAGAGAGAAAGTGGGATGTAGAGTTCGCATTTACTGAAATTTAACTCCAAATCTATAGCAGAAAAATGTGCGGTAAGACTGATAAAGTCATCCAGAACTGTGTCCGGCTCACCCCCTAAGGTTCCGTCGTCTAAATACCAAGTATTGAATTTAGATTTTAGACTTGTAATGGATGGATGGATACCGAGGCTGAAAATTGCTGGGCCAAGGGGATCACCTTGCTGACAACCCACCGAGGATTTAAGGAGGTGTTGTTGGTATACCAGGTTTGAAGGCTGACCATAGCACTGCCATAGGTAAGGGTAAAGGGATGGAATGTGTTCTCTCACTTGTGTCAAAAGCGCTCCGCGGTCAATGGAATTAAAGGCATTTTTTACATCCACCTTCAGAAGAATTTGATGCGTATTATTTTGCAAGAACGTACGCGCTGCATGAACTGCGGCCTCGCAACCGCCTCTAGAACCAAAACCTACTTGGTTGGGTTGAAATATTTTTGTAACAGTGGGCATGATGTGCTTGCAAGAGATCTTAGATACGATTCTTCTGAAGGTGGAGCCGACCGCGATTGGTCTGATGCCCCCATCCTTCTTATTGAGGGCGCAAAGACTAGCGCCATATAAGATATTTGTTATTTCATCTGGTACCCTACCTGATAACATTAACTTGGCGAGGGCGGCTAGGCTGACCAGCAGGCTACGGCCCTTATCGCCGGATGAGACGCACACCAGATCTTTCAAGTGTTGTGGGGTCATTCCGTCCAGTCCACCGCTGGAGCCGCTTTTGAAAGACATGATGGCTGCTAATATGTCGTCTGCTGAGGTGGGGGGTGTGTCATTAATAGACAGTAGCGGAGGTTCTGGCATCTTGCAATGGACGGAGGGAGAGGGATGCTTGGAGGCTAGGGCCTGTAATGTCTCTTCACTATTGGGGGCAATTGTGTCATTTGAAAAGAGAAGTTGACTGGCCCCTCTCAAGTCACCATCGCCCACTTTGACTTCAACTCTTTTAAAGATAGTGTTTGCTTTGCTGCTCCTGATGTTTTTGAAGTCGAAATTTGATTGTAGGTCGAAAGGACGCAAACAATTACTTTTCATCTTTGAAGTAAGTGATTTTGGTTTGGAACGGTCTTCCTCGCTTACGTGGAAAGTACGGTAGGAGAAGGTAAATAGTTCCTCCCAACTACTTTTGCTGTTGTCCGCAACAACCTTGTCCAAACAGGTCTTAAGGGATGAAGCCACGCACGCGCGGGCACCGCGCGGCACCCGCTTGACTAGGGGACATTTATTTCTGAGTTCGCCAAGAACTTGCCAGAGTGGGCGAGATTCGGAGGAGTGGTCGCTTCCGGACAGCTCACGGTCAAATGATTGACTTGGCCTCACATTTAATGCAAATGGCTTAGGAGCTTTGTCAATTTTATGTGTTTTGCCTATGTGAATGTTCAATCCTCTCTTGTTGTTGAAATAGCGAGGTTTCGTACAATGGGGACATAGAAAATAGCTACCTTGCGAGCAGCTAGGCGGCTGCCGGCTCTCGCTGGGGGGTATCATATCAGGAGACAATAATGGCTGAGACATCTTTTATCAAAGTATCGTGCTGAGACAGGTAATTAATTATTTGTGCTTCGTACTTGATTCCACACTTATTTACTCCTATTGATCTCTGGCGTGAACGGCTGCCGCGCAGAGGTTTAAAAGATGAATTTACAGAGTACTTAATCGGTAAACACCATAAAAACCATAGGAATTCTAAATACCTTCATCAAAAAGTGTTACATATTGCTAAAGTAGGTACATTGATAAAGTAGGTATACATTTAAGTATGGAGAATTACCTATAGGTAAATGGTTGGGTACTAAGTAAGTAGGCACCGTGTTCAGAAAAACTTGAGATGGTGAATACAATGATATTGCTTAGTAATAACGTGAGGACTGCCTAAAATTATTATTAGTAGGTAGCTTATTAACAACCCTTCCAGGTACCTGCTTCGACGACATTTTTGAAATTATAGACATTTAAAAGAATAAAAGTTAACAACGAGCAAAAGTACAAAATCTCACCTAAATCTTTGGTGTCATTGATGACAACTCGTGCAATTTTAAACATAAATAATAAAATCGAACAAAAGAATAAAACCATACATAAATCTTCGGTGTCATAGATGACAACTCGTGCAATTATATACATTATAAAATATTAAAATCAAACAATAGAATAAAATCTTACATAGTAAATCTTTGGTGTCATTAATGACAACTCGTGCATTAATAAACCTACATTTAAAATAAAAATAAAAGGAGCAAAAGAATAAAATCGAACTAAATTTTTGACATGGATGGCAAATTTATGGCAATGGGAACTTTAGGTACAACTTGTGAACATTTATGGGAATAGTATCGGACGTAATATTGTGGAATCGAAATACTGAGATTCTGAATAAAACTTAATAGTAAGTAACTAAATTAATATAGCTAAATTATACTAAACGGGACAGACATACTGGGTGAAAAAACTATTATTGAGAAGGCAAGATTCCTTTCCTCCGACAGTAGGCGTTAGCTGGGGATAAGAACTCGGGTTTCCATCTCCCGCAGTCGTCGGCGTCGTCGTCGTCGAAGCGTCACAGAATAGATAATAAGCCGCGTAGTCGACCGTTGGACAATGGGCAGGCCGATTTTGATTGCTCCACCCGGTGCATGCACGTGTGTTTAGTACCATCTTGCGGTTTGTCCGTCGCACTTATGTATCTTTGTGTGCTTCTATTTTATTGAATTCCTAATTTAACTTGTAATGCTTAAACTTTTTAATAGATGGCATTTAGGGGACATCCGAAAGTGTTATATAACAGGAAAAATAAAAGGGCGGTTGTGAGATTTGAACTTGGGATCCTCGAGTTGCAAGTCCTGTTAGTAGTCGTATGACGCCAAACAGTCCTTGACTTTAGTGGCAAATTTTGCTATTCCTATGTTCGAAAAGTATCTTACAACACGGGCCAGCACGCTTATGATAGATATCGAAGTCCAAAGGTCAGAATTTTGATGGATAAGGGCACTTTCACTGATATTGACGAATTAGTTTTTTGGATATTTCACTTTATTTTGTGTGTTAACGCAGTGTTTTCTTCGAAACCTTGATTATCAATGTTTGGCACCACCTAGGTTTAAGTCTAAGGAGTATGTTTTATTTCACACACACTTTTAAATTTTTATAATCAAAAAAAAAACCGTGAGACGTCGGAGGTTTGAACTCGTGAAAGCTGGGTTTGAACAGTTAGCTGACGCTCAACGGATAGCGCCACGAGTTGCATAGGTTGATTAACGAAATTAGCATATAAGTAGTATAAAGGACGCTTCCAAAATAGATCGTTAATTTTTGAAATTGTAATATTATTATGAGTCACAGAAATTATTGTTATTTATTTGCTTATCTCACTTTAAAACACAGATATTTACTACTATTGCATGTAGTAATAGTTTACTTTGGTTTCAAACTGGTTTTTGATACTTGTTCACTTGTAAAAATCACTTTTATCACTTTTTTATGACACAAAACTAAATTTTGCTGTAATTATTTTGTTTGCGAATAAAAGTTCTCGATAACACTGTTCGTTGAGTATTACGTTTAGCTTAATATTTTTATATCACTTTAATGAAAAAATACTTTGAAAAATTATTTATTTGAATATTTATCCACGGAGCCGACACACTACCCGTGCGCGATTTTTTAAATCCGAAAATAAAATTTAAGTTTACATGTTTGCAATATGGACCTTGTCCGAAATAAACAATTTTTTTTTTTTTTTTTTTTTTTTTTTTTATTGTTGATGATTTCTGAAAAAGAATAAGTAAACTGCGTGTAGATATTGCAGTTTTAGGTCAGCGCCATTTGACCGATATTGATTGATTGATATTGATTGAACTTGACCGATATTGGAACGAATGTATTTTTTGTTGATGATTTCTGAAAAAGAATACACTGCGGAGTAGATATAGTAGTTTAAGGCCAGCGCCATCTCTTGATAATTATGTCTCTCGATAGTGGAACTATGTTATTTTATGTTGATAGTTTCTTGAAGAATAAGTTGGGCAAACGTTATCTAAAACTATTTTTTTTTTCTCGATTTCAGAGTTGGTCCCAAAGTAAAAGTTGTTCAGTTTGATGGTCCCTATCTACCATATACGGCATTGCGGGTTGTTTTATAACACACTGTATATATTATATTTTATAGATCGAGTAATTGATTTGATAGAGTAGATATACTCTTGTTAAGTCAGTCAATGCTATACGAATATCTCCCGCAGGGTTTGTCAGAGAATGGAGACTGATTGTAGTAGCAGCACAAAAGCCTTTGATCCACGTTACTATATTACATAACCGTACGTACACGGTTATGTCGGTAGACAATTTTGGTAATCCACATGTTTTTTTTTTTCAGTTTTATAAAAACTACGATTATGGCCTTTGATGCTAAGTCTTAAGAGAATGCAGAGCCTGCTTGAAAAGGTATTTTGGCGATACAGTATTTTTTTTAGCATGTGAGTATTATCCATAGTATAGTGTTTGAAATGGGACACGTTTTAACGGACACTTCAAATAATGAACTATCTTACACAGATTCCATTGGTTCTAAAATAAGTGGTTAAAAGCTGGAATTGTTCTGGAATACAAATAAAACATACAAAGTAAAAGAACACTATTCTGCTTCAGTCACTTAAGTCGCTCTAGATTTTCCCATTCAACCCGGACATTGTTGCCGTTCAAACACATCTCAGTCAATTTACTGTGAATTTCAGCAGAATTCACCGAATGTACACAGCGGAGTTCCCAACATTGTTGAAAGTTGATTACGGTAAGTGTTGCGGGGGCGCTGTCTCCTTCATAACGACCAACAATTGAATTTATCCTGCGGAGTGCCAGCTCCCGAGGGCGAACACTCCCGAGAGCGTATCACATTCTCAAATTGTTCGTGTCAAGTATTTGTTTTGTTAGTTAAACACTATTTCTGCGTTGACTAACAATAAATCTGTGAAATGAAAAACTTTATCTTCAAAACAATACCTACACTCTTTTTTTTCGGCAGTCGTATATGGCCGGAGGAAGTTTGAGACCTAGTAGTAGCTGCCACGTGAATTAATCCTAGAAAGGATTGTGTTCCTTTAAAAGATTAAAAAACTTGTAACCAAATTCCTAAAAAAATGAGTAGATAATAAAGGGACCTTAGAACACGTCGTCGTACTTTTGCATTGTTAGTGACGTGTTGATGTCATTGTTTTGCATTGATACTTTTATTTGGTAGTATAAAAAACTTTAGCTTAATTTGACACTCCAATCTCCTTTTCCAAGTCGAATGCCTTGCGGGCGCAGTACGAAGGCTGATGACAACAATCCAACAGAGCGCATTACGACAAATGAGTATTGTATAGTACGGCACAGAAGCACAGAAGCACGGGAGCACAGCATTATACGCCGGCGCCCCGGGCTCCGAGCGCCGTCTAATTGAATTCGTTGCAGTGAAACATATACCACCGTGCGCCACAAGCGAAGGGCGGATTGAAAATTAAATCATGGTCCTTTGACCATGACCAGACACCAGACACCAGACACCCAAATGTTTTGGCATCACAGCTTTTAAGTCGATGCTATACCAAGCGCCTTAAAAGGAAAGATATCCTGTAACGAGGAATGAAGGAGGAGATGTCTCTGCTGAGGAACACACTCTACACCGATCGAAAACTGGAACTCATTTGCTCATAGTGCAGAGACATCTCCTCCTTCATTCCTCGTTACAGGATATCTTTCCTTTTGAGGCGCTTGGTATAGCATCGACTTAAAACTGTGATGCCAGAACATTTGGGTGTCTATCCAGTCTACCCCGGTATCTCTGGGTTGCATTGGCAATCTCTTCCATAACTGTACTCATTTCCAGGTGTTCATTATTTCAGAGTTAGTGATATATCATGGCACTTCACTAATGGTTCGGAGTATCATATTTTGAGCTCTTTGGAGGCATGCGATTTTCGAATTGCTGGCAAATCCCCAGAGTTGGATACCATAAGTCCATTGTGGTTTAAGGACTGTTTTATATATTAAAAGTTTGATACCTAATAATCTTGACGTAATAAATGTCTAATAACCTATAATACTTAACACTTTATAACTTCTTTTCTTTACCATTTCCCGCAGCAATAAATGAATTTAATTCAAGACTGGGGTTTTGTTTCTGAACAGCCATAACATGGTGGATTACTTTGCAAATTAAACTAATCGTAAAAATATTAGGATTGTACACGAACGAATGTTTATGCTGAAACTACTAATGTAGTACCTATCAGGAAAGTGCAGTTCTTACCATCAATCCATGCTAGCTATGTGATAAAATTTAAACATAGCAAAGTCGTTCATTTAGTTGAGGCATTTCTTTTTTATCATCCGTATCGCTAGAGAGTGGAACTCTTTACCTGTGTCTGTGTTTCCTGATAATAAAATCTGAGGGCCTTCAAGTCGCGAGTGAACATGTTTCTTCTATGCAATATTGCCTAGATTGCCAAAAGCTTCTTAAAAACAATTCTAAATTGTATTATCGCTTACCATCATATATGGCGATATAGCGAATTCATTAACTACATCAAACCGAAAACCAGGGACCGGAAAACCCCTTTTTTTGGTTAAGCCAATTGTTATGGAAACCCTATTAAAAAGCTTACCTACCAAATGATAGCGTTTCTCTTTTGATAGGGTTAGTCGACGATATGCTTACCGTATTGATAGGGTTTTTGAATATATGTCTATGAAATACCCAATCAAAAACCCTTTTAACGGTAAGCGCTTCATGAAATACCCAATCAAAACCCCTTTAACGGTAAGCGTTTCCGGTCCTTCGGCCCAGCTGGGACTAGGTATAAATTGCTTGAACACTTTTTAAAACCCCTTCATAAAGCCTTAATAGGGTTTCCCCGAAAAGGTTTTCGGATTCAGTAAGTGCTTACCTGGGTTACCCTTTCGATAGGGTTTTTGAAAAGAAGTCTATGAAATACCCAATCAAAAACCCCTTTAACGGTAAGCGGTTCCGGTCCTTGCTGAAAAAATGATAAAACTTACGTGTTCAAAATCGCCTTGCTCTCAAGACTCGCACCCAACTAACCCGATCTCCAGAACACCCGCCACTAATACCTTTGTATACTGTTTTACTGCAGTTATTCAGTATACGCGCTCAACTACCGACTTTAAACTTTCCCTCTATTTCTCCGATCCCACGGAATTTATTGAGCCGAACAGCAGATAATTTCATCGTTTAATTTATTACGGTCTCTTCTTCGGGTAGCGTTTTTAAATTTATAGCTTTGTACCTAGAGATTCGTAAATGGTTCCCTTTGTTATCCAAATTTATTACTACACCTTGGCCTGGCAAGCTCAGCTGTCATTGTTCCATTGTTGGATCCATGGTGTTTTACTTCTTTATAATATTAAAGATTTTTCCTGTTCAGAATTCAGCAGCAACTACGCACAGATGTTGAGTATCACATACATAGGTATACCGTTTCATTTTACCTGAAATTAAGGTGAACAATTTCAGCATTTTAGTGTCCCCGCTGCTAAAGGTACCTATTATTAAGATAAGGGTGAAGAGGTTGTGCTATTGTAACTAACCATCTTAGTACAATGCGAATTAGTGGGCGTTAGCGATCGCAGCCGCGGAATCGAAATTCAGGCCGAAAAACATAATGTAAACACAACATCTATTTGGATGATGGCCGAAAACTGTACTGCATGGAGAGCCCATGAAGTCTCGGTGTTTAAACACCGAGACTTCATGATGTCGCGACGCTCAGCCATGAGGATACGAGGAAGAGGAGAATATCATGTATCTTATTAAATAAGCCGTTGATAAAACTTAAAAAGTTTAATTTCAAGTTATTGTATGTTCATTTCGGGATTATAATGTTACGAAAAAATTGGAGATGACTTCCCAGAACATTCTACAGTCCAAAATTCTCATAGTCCAGTCGGCAGGTATTTATAAAAACAGTTTTTTATTTGTAAATTACTGCTTTCAAAGGCTATTTTATTTTCCAGTGAGTAAATAAAAGGTTACACAAAATATCACCAGTTCATCTTTCATTGCAATTCGACATCGAGCTCATTCAATCGGCAAACATTAATATTCGAAATCCAACGCTGGCAGTTGTACGGAAGAAGTTGTACGGTTAACTTTTTTTGTTCTGATCGACAATTTTTCGGTATTATTGGGACTGGCGTTCCATGGGCAGAGAAATAATACGGGTTTATCGGAGCAGCGCTGTGCCAACGGATAAACTGGTGCAATATCCATTGCGTACGGTTCGAACTGGCGATTTTTGTATCATTCTAGTGTTGATAATACATGTACTATTAATAGTTAAACTTTTCGTGGGTTTTTCACACTAGATGGCGGGGCTGGACGAAGTTTCGTAATCAAAATGGCGGAGTACCAGAGGCTAAAAAAGTCTGTTTCTTACTGAAAATGCGTTTTTAATCGTACATAAAAGTAATTGGTTACTTCACATTTACAATTATAATACAAATCTTTATCATAAACCTTAAGAAAATATTTCATGAACCGAGTTAAGCTTGAAGCACCGTTAATAAGATCCGTGACGACGTCGAAGACGACGTTAAAATGGCTCTTAAGACGTCAAGATAAATATTTCTATTTAGGCAATTTGTTTGAGTGACAACAATGAATTCTCGGCGTCTCATCAATTCTACTTCGTTGATGTCATATTTCAGTCAATACCTAATTTAATCTTGGCCCGAGGAGCGGATCAAAGTTTTAAATTGAGATCCGTCGTCTTTGATACATAGCCTTTTTGCTCTGTTCCCGCTTTGTCTTCGAGTCCTTTCATAACTTTAGGAACGGTTTCAATGGGCCCATTCTGGGCTCAATCTTCAGTTTTTTACAACTTCTTTCCCATCTTTAATTACTTCCATTGTTGGCAGACCTCATGGATTTCCCGTTGACCGGGGAGGCAATGTTCCCATGGAACCATTCCCAGGTTAATACGAATAAACATCGCCATCATCTTTCCGCTGTAACAAAGCAAATATTTCGCTGTTATTTTTTTTCCTTTGTTTGGCAGGTGTATTTGTTCATTTCGCAATTTCATTATCTTCCGTCCGCCTCCCACCGTTGAATATTTCTTTGTTATCAGTCAATTCAGTATTATTACTAACGATTATTATTGTATTTGTTTGTTCAGTCTGGGGCGCCGCTATTAGATATTATTAATAACAGCCATGAAATTTTATTTAGCATTTTTCATGTGAAAATGTAATGGTACTCTGTATTACCTATTATGTCGAACGGTTTAAAAAAGGGACGATGAAGTGTATTATGTCTTTGTCTACTATCAATCAATAATTTAAATATGAACCAATACTGACCTTTATATTGCTAATCTATATATATTTGATAATATTTTTTGAAAATACTAGATCCTTTATGACAAAATTGTTGATGAGGTCCATTAAATAGATAATGTTGTGTATAATCTCAATAATAATTGCTAAAGACTGTTGCAGATAACCTTGTAGTATTTTCACATCCGCTTAATTATAATTATGTAGTTACATCTAAATAAGTATCACTTATTGTATTTTCTTTTTTAAGTAAGTTAAGTATAACTAAAAATAAGTCGAATAATAGGTATTTATTTATTTAGTACACACACAATTTTTAGGTAGTTTAATACTGTTGCATGTCTGCTTATGCTAATTGTGGAAACTGTATTGGCTATTGCATTGTTATTCATACACGTCATCTTGTTTAAAATCAGCTGTTTGTTTCCCTTAATAATAAATAAAATAAAATAAATAATATAAATCTCTCAGATTAGGAGTGTTTTCCGAAAATTGGAAAATTATTTTTTCGCACGAAATTTTCGTTAATTTATCCTTCCTTCTGTTTCAAAAACTGTCCCGAGTTTTTCTTCCACTGCTTTTCAGGCGGTTTGCGGCTTGCGACAGATGGGGCTTGAACATACGCGTACTTAACCTATTTTTGACGTTTAATCTCTATCCCTCTCCCTCTCCAGATAATCAAACATAAAATTGTAAATAAATAACTAATTAATTTCATGATGATCGCAACCGCTGCTCAAAATCACCGCACTATGACCTATGACTAACAGTGTACTTAGTAATTCTAGACTTAATTATTCAGAGAAATGTCTCTGAATAATTTATTTTTACCATCGCCACTCTAAAAAGTGCGTTTAATTCAACAATAAGAGTGAATAATATGCTGTTTTATTCACCGCGTGAATAAAAATATTTTTAATTTGGAACAAGCGCGCATCGTATGAATTAGGTACAAAAAAAAAAAAAAGGTGCTGAAAGTATGGAACTATTCCATAGATAAAGATATAGTTCTACAATTAAATGTCAAAAAAAATCCCGCCAATTTTATTTAGGTTCTTTTTAGTGTCTTATCTTTGGGTTCTTTTCTAAAAAATATCCCACCAAATCAATTAGGTCCTTTTTAGTGTCTTATATTTGGGTTCTTTTTTATATATTAGAGGGAGATTAGTTGTTCAGTTTTGCATCAGTCCATTCCATCAGTCTGGTACGATCTTCAGTCTGTAATAATTCAAAGTCTATACAAACTGATGAAGTGGACTGATGCCAGACTGATCATGTAGTTTCCCTCTTAGTTAGCGTGGTTGTTTTATGTCATTGGAAAACTTATAAATAGTTTTACTATTTTTTAATGTTTAAATATTACTGATTACCTACCTAAATAATAAAAATGTGATAACTATAAATACTATAGGCATACTAAGTACTATAAGTACTGCTTTTTGTTTTCTCGCAGTCAATGGTAAAAAGTAGAGTACACAACTCGTGAAAAAAAAAATTATTCTCGGTCCTTTGTATCCCTCGCTTCGCTCAGGATTCTACTATTGAATCCCTCGCTACGCTCGGGATTCAACTCTAGAATCCTTCACTGCTCTCGGGATCCAACTTAGTCCCTCGAACTAAATTCCCTCTTTTTTCACTTGTTGTATAATCTACTATTATTTTATTTATAAATCTTTATTGTACAAATACATAGAGTAAGGTAATCATAGGGTAATCAATGGATTACCACTGTAATCCATTGATTACAGTGAATTATTTTTTATTAGCGTCTTTGGAACGGTCTCCCCGATTCTATTAGAAGGGCTCCCAGTAAGTTTTCTTTCAAGAAACAAGTTCATGTGCACCTGTTGGAGGCAGGAGGGCTTATGTCCGTGATGTGGAAGGGTCAACGTCACTACTTATCTAAACTCGGCATTTGGCGTATATAATATATTATATGTAAGTATATATATTTATCTATTTATTGAAATGTAAGTATATTATATAATTCTGTAGATATATATTTATTGGTGTGTATCAATGTATTTTGTCAACGTCACTACGTTAGCAGTGCATTCGAACAGAAAAGTGATAACATTACTAAAGAAAGACTGGGTGTAGATAAAGTCTTGTATGCAACCGTACCTACATAATTAGGTATTAAAATCATTATAACACAATTGCCCTAAAAAGTGGCTCAAATTGTTCAAAATAAAATGTTGCCGTGAGGTTTTCAAAGCACACAGTACTTGCTGTTAGGTATATTATTTGGAGTATTCGCAGCTAGAGGGTGTTCCTAATTTAGATCATTTTTCGAAAAGGGTGAATATTTTATAGATAAATTTGGAAAAACTTGTTTAAACAATTTTAGATAATTATCGAACCTGCTCACAAAATTTCACCAGAATCGGTTGAGAAATGCAACCTGTAGAGGAAAACAAACAGCCGGAAAGCTGGACTGAAATAGATTTTTTAGACATATCTCCGCCATTTTGAAAAATTTCTAAAAACTTTAATTAAGATAACAAATTTACTTTCAAGACTGAAGGTGGACAGTGTTTAAAGTTTTTGTCAAACACCCGCTCGCATTATTATCAACTTGGCTGCGTGTCCAGCGAAGCAAGCGCTTGCAAATTTCACCATCTTAGTTACTATACCTACCACTGGCGTCGGTCGTCGAATAGCGGATACAAGAACAAAACTCTCTACGAAGAATCACACAGTCAACGGATCAAACCTCGGACCGGACACAGCATTTTTTTGGTTTTTTTCATAATACTTATTTTATGCTAACATTGAATGAAATAGTTTTTTTTGTTTTTTTTTTCATATGAAACGGTATTTTATTAAGATTTCAAAAAAAATTGTAACAAAACCTATTATAACATTAACGAAATTTAATGCAAGTTAATTGTAGAATTTTATAACTATATATTTATTAATGCTGATAATGAACTCTTTTTTTTAAATAATGTGTTTCTGGTGTCAATGCATGTATTTTGTTTTTAAGTTATTAACTGTATCCAACGTTTTACTACTACTTATTATTATAGTAACTTTGTGACTTATTTATTTTGACTTTGTGACACTGTATTATTGATTTATTTCAAAATTGATTAACTTAACACTAAGTGCTTTTTTTTAATTAGATTTTAAATTTATGTACACTTTAACTGACGTGTTCACATTTCACTTTATTTTATTTCGTATTTTTTCTATTTATTGTGCTTTTATTATTTTATATGGTTAACATGCAAATGAAGGACTATTATAATGTTTTATTGGTTTTATATAGATTAATTTTTAATAGTTATTATTATGCGTTATTATTATTCCGTCATCGTCGAGGGCAGAACGCCGAAGGCATGGAATATAAGTGAGGTGATTCTGTTCTTTAAAAAGGGTGACAAGTCCCTCTTAAAGAACTACAGACCCATCTCACTTCTGAGCCATGTCTATAAGTTGTTTTCGAGAGTCCTTACGAATCGTCTCGCTCGCAGGTTCGACGACTTCCAACCCCCCGAACAGGCAGGGTTTCGAAAAGGCTTTAGCACCATAGACCACATCCATAAGCTGCGGCAGGTTATACAGAAGACCGAGGAGTATAATCTGCCACTTTGCTTGGCGTTCGTGGACTATGAGAAAGCCTTTGATTCGATCGAAACCTGGGCGGTGCTGCAGTCTCTCCAAAGGTGCCAAGTGGACTATAGGTATATCGAGGTGTTGAGGTACTTATACAAAAATGCCACCATGTCGATCCGAGTACAGAACCAGAGCACAAATCCTATCCAGCTGCAGCGTGGTGTGAGACAGGGAGACGTTATTTCTCCGAAACTGTTCACAGCTGCGTTGGAGGACATCTTTAAGCTCTTGGACTGGAAAGGACTCAACATTAATGGCCAGTACCTAACACACCTTCGTTTTGCCGATGATAGATGATGATGATGATAGTCCTTATGGCTGAGACCATGGAAGACCTGAACACAATGCTCGAAGATCTTCGTAGTGTTTTCCAAAGAGTGGGTCTCAGGATGAACATGGATAAGACGAAAATTATATCAAATGCCCATGTTGTACCCTCTCCAGTTCATGTTGGGAACACTGCACTTGAAGTTGTTGACCATTACGTATACCTAGGACAGGCAATCCAGTTAGGTAAGTCCAACTTCGAGAAAGAGATCTCTCGTCGAATCCAACTCGGGTGGGCAGCATTCGGAAAGCTTCGAAAAATCTTCGCGTCCGACTTACCTCAGTGTCTCAAGACGAAAGTTTATGAACAGTGTGTGTTGCCAGTGATGACTTACGGCAGTGAAACGTGGTCGCTAACTATGGGTCTCATAAGGAGGCTCAAGGTCACCCAGCTTGCAATGGACAGAGCCATGCTCGGCGTTTTCCTGCGTGATCGAATCAGAAACGAAGAGATCCGCAAGAGAACTAAAGTAACCGACATCGCTCGAAGGATTGCTCAGCTAAAGTGGCAATGGGCGGGACACATAGCGAGAAGAACCGATGGCCGTTGGGGCGGAAAGGTTCTGGAATGGCGACCACGCACCGGACGGCGCTCCGCGGGTAGGCCCCCGACAAGGTGGACCGACGATCTGGTGAAGGTCGCGGGAAGCCGCTGGATGCGGGCAGCGCAGGACCGATCGTCGTGGAGATCCTTAGGGGAGGCCTTTACCCAGCAGTGGGTGTCGTGCGGCTGATATGATGATGATGAGTTATAATTATGACCGATCCTCTCAGAGCTACCTGCCCACACTGCCCTGGCTCGTCTCGCCTTTTTGTCGCACCTCGCGGTCTAAACGTACACATAGGCCATAAACATAAAGACTGCCAAACTAAGCAGCTGGATCCAGTGTCTGCTCCGGTTACCCCTCAAGTCGAATAATCATCTGTGTAATTTGAAAAACTCAGTTCGCGTCCTTATCAAGCTTCTCACCAGTCCTTGGCGCAAGGGAGCTATCGGAAACCAACAGGCGCACAGCCCCTCTCAAATCACCGTCGTAAACCTTAGTTGTGATAGATTGATATAAGGAGAGAGGTTTGGAAGGAAAAGGTGAACCTTCGGCCGCGTGGTAATGGTAAGAGCTCCTATCAATATTTTCTTTTACCTTGGTGGTGAGCGAACGTTTATCACCGCCGTCGGGCACTCTTAATGCAGTATAGGCGAAGGTTAGCAAAGCCTGCCAATCATCAATACCGTTCGAGTCTACACACTGATTTCTAATCTGTGCAAGTTTGCCTGCGGCCAAACATCTGGCTCCCTTTGGAATGTGCTTAAGGCTTAAGCACATTCCACCATCAAGGCCGCTCTCTTTACCACCTGAGCCGGATTCGTCGTGTCCTTTCCTTTCCGTGACTATATCCGAAAGTATTGACGCTATTGGCACTTTTCAGAACGGGTCAGCGCTCGGGCTGGATGGACTGCGTCCCGAGCATTTTAAGGAGCTTATTTCTCTCTCCGCGGGTGACAACGGTCATTTGCTTTTAGAGTCTCTAACCAGACTATCAAACTTTTTATTGAGAGGTTTACTTAATAGAGAAGTTTGCCCTTTTTTATACGGTGCTTCCTTAATAGGGATGTTGACTAATGAATAAAATAACAAAATACTAATAAAAATCGTAAACATATTAAACTTTTAGAGTAGCTTGTATACCTCTTGGTTTTATATATTGCATATTATTTGTTTTATGACCCTTCAAAGTTGGGTGGACAAGTCCATTTAAAAAGTATAAAATTTATGAAAATAAACCGTAAAATGTATAGCAAATTTGTCGAAGAAACCATTTTGATAAACACAATATTTAATATAGCTGCTGAACAAATTTCCTATGCGTTGCATACAAACTTGCAAGGCGTGACGTAATAACGTGGAAGCCATTAGTATGGAGCGTTTTTGATCGAGTCCATTTGTGTGCATTTCACACTGTGATATCTCGGGCAGTTTTCATGCTAGCGAATTAATTATTTTACCAATGTTTCTTTTTTTGAGAGGTTATTTATGTAACATAAAATAAAAAAAATAGTCAACATCCCTATTGCCTTAAACAAAAAAGATGGGGGAAAAGGCCAATTGCCGTTGGCAGCATTATTCGCCGCTTGGTCGCCTAAACTTGCTTGTCGTGCCGTAAAATCTAAACAGTCGGTATATTTACAGCCTCACCATCTCGGTTTCGGCACTCCTCTCGGTTGCGAGGCTGCTATTTATTCAGCTCGTGCCTTTGCGTTTCTAAATGACAACACAGACAATATAATAGTGAAGCTAGATATTCAAAATGCTTTCAATAGCTTGGAGAGGGATGCGATATTAACAGAAGTCAGGGAGCAAATACCTTCAATTTATCCATTTCTTCATCAGTGTTATTCGGCGTCTAGCTACTTATACTTTGGTGATTCCCGTGTCCTGTCACAGACGGGGACTCAGCAAGGCGATCCGTTGGGACCTTTGATTTTTAACCGACTTCCAAAAAAGGAGGAGGTTCTATGTTCGTCTGTATATTTGTTTGTTTTTTTTGTGTATGTCCACCGATTACTCGAAGACGGCTGGACCGATTGAAATGATTCAAACGTTATTACATTAGGTAAACTCTCAAGTTGGTCACATTTTTTAAAATTTGGAAATCGGTTCAGTACTTTTCAAGTAATCTTGAAAAAAGCACGAAAATAGTATGAATTACCTCGATGATAATGGTCGTATTACTTCTTTGTTTATGAACTGTATATGATAATATTTTTTTTGTAGAAAGAGGGATATCTTAAGTGTAGGTTCTTTGACCGACTTAAAAAAGGAGGTTCTCAGTTTGACCCGTATGTATATTTCTCCGCGATTATCTTACGTTTGGCTGAGCCGATTTTCTACACATTATAATATACTCTTAGCAAGTTCCCCCACTCACGAGCCCGGGCCGAGCGGCGCTGTATAAGAGGCGGCGTCACCTGCGGCACGGCCTCACTTTGCGCGCGGCGTTTGGATGCGACGGACGTTTCTTTGTGGCGTTATAGTACTCTCTCATATTTAATTCAGTGTTTAATATTGTCGTATTGATTAAAGTTAGTGTCTGATTAAAATTAGTTCATGATTAAAGTTAGCAAGAATTAAATTAAAGTGTTGGGTTGTTGTAGACCGTTCTTTTTTTAAAATCATTTTCACTTATGGTTTGTAAAATCAGAAGTGGGATTCACTACGCGTTCTACCAGCTTGTTTTGCCATCCAAAAGTTAATTTTCGTGTTAAAAGTAGTGTTCTGTGTGTTTTAAAAGTGCCACGTGTTTTGTAAAAGTTGTTTTCATGCTATCGAAAATAGCCTACAACAACCTACAACAACGCCAACTTGGCATTCGCCGGATACGATACGATATATAAGATTACGATAATAGATCATCAGCAATAATTTCCATTCGGTTCCCACAACGCAAAGGGTCGAACTTAGAACTGTAGGAAATACGACCTTTTTAAACTTATTCCCATAGACTTATTGTGTATTCCACAGTTTATTTGTGAATTACACCTTCGAGCAACGCCGGCTTTGTTCCGAAGGGCGGAGCCTTAGCGATTATACTCTATTCAAATTATTCTGGCATTTTTAGCGGGGGGGTGGGGGGGAGTGCACATAAGTGCAGTTTCACATACTCACATACAAAAACAACACCGTAATGACGACACTAACACATAAAAAATAAAACAAAACAGCAAAAATTTGTGTACGGACGAGTCATAACTCACACAATGACACGTTTTTGACATGTTTTTGACATAAAGGGCTGGGCTCAACTGTCGATGCAGCAATATCGATAAATTTCGAAAAAGGAATAAAGGTAACAAACTTAAAAAAAAATCTTTATTATTATAATTATCTTTATTTATCGGATAAATAATTATTTACATCTAATTTAGTATTATTATTATCTAAAAGTATAATATATGTAAGATCTCATCATCTCATCTTGTTAACATAACAACATTAGATATCTTGTAAAGTATGTCATGAAATTAAAATCGCTGTTAATGTGTTTATTGTTTCTTATTACATATTTTTTTGTCTTTTATGGTGATATTCTTCATGTAGAACAAAAATATAAGATGATATAATGAATGATAATACTTTAACAGGTGATAGTGTTGCTTAAACTGAACAACTTCTATGGTCCGCCTCTGTAGTCTAGTGGTTCGCCCACCCGTGTAAGACTCAGAGGTCCTGGGTTCGATTCGTACAATTTGTACTTGGTTTGTTTGGTGGTAGGGCTTATTTCAAGTCCGCCTGGCCAGCTACTACCATTTTACCTATAGCTGACGCCATAACAACAATTTCAAAAAATATTGTGTTCCGGCAGTTAAAGGTAAAATAGCCTGTTTCTCAGTGATGAGGATTCCGGGTCAGTGCGCTTCCACCTTCGGCCTTATCACACTTAACATCAGGTGAGGAAAAGGCCAAGCACAGCCCGTTGTGCACTAAAAAATCTTTCTCCGAGAAACATACTCCGTCCGTCCGTCAGTCCATAACGTTAACGTAAGCTAATCAGTGCGCCGTCAAAATGATCGTAATTCGCGATCTGAATACCTAAGATACGCTGGATTTTGTAACAATCCTAAACTTTACTCGGACGATTGCAAAAATCTGTCTCAGATTCTAACTGTCTGGTTCTAATTATCCTACCTGGGGTATTAAGAAAGTAATTTCTGTTGTATGTTAAAGAAAACCACGAATTTTAAATTTCCAACCTTTATTTGGGACCTACAGGAATAAAGTAGATCGGTTACACCTACTGGTTTTAGCCGGCTAAAACTAGGTTTGGCCGCACTTCGTGTATTAGCCGTAACATATTATATAACGAAGGATATTTCGAAATTCAACTAAAAGGCTGAAAAGAGGGTTCAAATTTCGGAACTATATCGACAAACATTATAATTATAACGGTAACATCACTAAGTTGCCCATCGGCGAGAGCTCGGATTTATCTAGCAACAGATCTGAAATTTGTACGGACGAGCCATGGCCTAGCAGACCTGATGTCACTGAACAAAATTGACAACTAATCAAGAATAAAATATACGAATTTAATGTTTAAATGTAAACAAATAGCAATATTACGATAAAAAATTACTTTCATGTGAAATGTAACACCGTCTTTTTGTATACTTGATGTTCCAGACCTCTTTTAACAGCAAAAAACTCATCAATTCGACATTTTAAACACAACAGCGTTCACATGAATCAAAAAATCAAAATCAAAAAATCATTTATTCAGTCTAGGCTGTTACAAGCACTTGTGAATGTCAAAGAAGCTACGCCATCGGTTCGCAAACCCTGAGCGGGAGACCTTGTAACGAGAAGAACCGGCAAGAAACTCGTCAAGGGCTGCTTTTTTCTCCCTGTATATTTCATACAGAGTCGTCAACATTGAAAAATGAGCTCCACATTTAAAGTGAGGTCATTTTCCATCACAATAATTAACAAAAGTTTGTACACAATGGGTAGGTAGGTTGAAATTAAATACCTACTACATATCAGATAGTTAATTGTAAGAGTAAATAACTTTCAACTAGTTGAGAAATCAGTAATCGCTATGTCTGCTACTCGAAAGTGCACCTAAGTAGGCAAAATTTACCAAAAAATACTTGATACAACACATAAAAATTAACAAAAAAAAAAACGCAATTCTTACAATTCAATATGCGTTAGGATAGGTACTCAGAAGCAGACCCATTCCCACTGGCAGCACCCGTTCACGAGCATGACGCGTGGACCAGCCATCGCTTCGCTCAACCATATTTGAGGGAACGTAACGACCCGCCCCACACGACACCACCGCAGAAATGATTAAAGAGAGCATGACATACTTAGGCTACCCATCCTAAGGCACTGAATTGAAAACTAATATCCAAAAGCTTTTCATAGGCCTTTACTTACAAAAACTACTGACTATAGAAAGCAAAATGATTGCAATAAAAAAAAAGAGAAATCAAAACAAGGTTTACTTGCCTATTAGTTTTATGTTTTGAGTAAGAAGTGCCATACATATTGATAACATCAAACAGAGAAAAAAATATATATAAATATACGACGCCCTTAGTACAAGCAGACAGAAGCAGACCCATTCCCACTGGCAGCACCCGTTCACGAGCATGACGCATGGACCAGCCATCGCTTCGCTCAACCATATTTGAGGGAACGTAACGACCCGCCCCACACGACACCACCGCAGAAATGTTTAAAGTGAGCATGACATACTAAAGCTACTCGCATTAAGGCGTCGTCGAGTCAAAAAGCTTACAATAAGTTTTAAGTAGGTAGGACAATTCCCTCAATT
Source organism: Agriphila straminella (assembly GCA_950108535.1). NCBI lineage: Eukaryota > Metazoa > Arthropoda > Insecta > Lepidoptera > Crambidae > Agriphila > Agriphila straminella. Next base: position 452,765 of record OX467306.1, on the reverse strand, counting down.
TTCACATAGAATAGAAAAATCTACGACCAGGCTGTTTTATCAATTAAATAATCTTTAACGGTATAGTATCCTTTTTTGAGAAGACAATTTTTTACATGAGACTTAAAGTTTTCAAATGGTAAATCCAAAATATTACTTGGAATTTTATTATAAAACTTTATACCAAGACCTATGAAAGAACCACGGACTTTTTCTAATCTATACTGAGGCATTACAAGTTTGTCTTTATTTCTGGTATTCCGATTGTGCCAATCACTATGCTTTGTATATAAGTTAATATTGCGACGCACGAAAAGTATGCAGTTTAATATAAATTGAGATGCTGCTGTCAATATACCAATCTCTTTGAATCTATCCCTAAGAGATGTTCTAGAACTTAGTTGATAAATAGCTCTTATTGCTCGTTTTTGTAAAACAAAAATAGTATTTATATCGGCTGCTATCCCCCATAAAAGAATACAGTATGACATAATGCTATGAAAATAACTGAAATACACTAATCTGGCAGTTTCTTCATCTGTTAACTGTCTAACTTTTCTAATGGCATAGGCAGCAGAGCTGAGCTTGCCAGCCAGAGCTGCGATATGCATATTCCATTGAAGTTTACTGTCAAGAGTAACACCCAAGAAAACTGTTGAATCGAGCAAATCTAATTTCTCATTATTGATAACAATTTCAGTGGGATTCGCCTGTACATTAGGTAAAGCGAATTTAACACATTTCGTTTTCTTAGCATTAAGCTGGAGATTATTAACATTAAACCAAGCAAGAACCTGCGAGAGTGCTTTGTTCACATCGTCAAAATCAGTTTTATTCCTGTCAACTTTGAATATTAAAGAAGTATCATCTGCGAACAAAACAATATCACAGAATTTTTCTGCAAAAAAGGGTAAATCATTTATATATATTAAAAATAAGAAAGGGCCCAAAATGGATCCTTGCGGAACGCCCATTTTTACATGAGAACCTGACGAACTTATTCCATTGATATTAACTGTTTGCGTCACTGTCATGCGCGACTGGACTCGGTCTAGAAAGAAATCCGGGCGCAACTGGTTTTACTAACGCGTATGCCCATTTGGGCTTGTACTTCGGCAGAGGGGAACGCTTCGTATGGCCACTCTTTCTGGTACAGAAGCCCGTCTTATTTTAAGGAATTACACTGATATAAGATTAACAAAAGACAGTGTTTGGTTAGAAAATGGTAATTGCCCATAGCAAAAGTTGTTAAGTTTGATGGTCTCTATCTGCCATACTCGGCATTAGGGGTTCTTCTGTAACACATTGTATAATAGATACTGATGGCTCTGTAAAGTCTAACCCCCTTACTAATAAAGATTGTATAGCAGATGTATAGTTACACAGTGTTTTGTCACTTTCTTTTCAATGTCAAACTCAAATAGCTTGACAGAGAGTAACCATTGTGTAACTATAATATATTATCTGCTATACAATATTTATTAGTAAGGGGGTTAGAGCCTAAATACATATCTGTGGTTGCTGAAATCAATTAGTCAATTAGGTAAGGAATCCAAGCTTATTTCTTGTTCGTACTTAGTACGGTATACTTGTCCTTCTCTACATACAATACAGTAAAAACATGTTAGTAACGGTACCCAACGAGTTATCCACATTTTTTATTCAGTTGAATAAAATTTGTTTCTTCTGTGGCGTACCAAATTTGTCTATGTACGAAATGAAATATTCAAAGCGGTTTGTGAAATGCTTTAAAGTTTATAGATTGGTTTCAAATATTGCTATTTCTGCATATTTAGTTTCTCAATTCACAAGTATTTTTGTGCAGCAGAATCTATCGGATAAACAAATAGTAAAGTGGTACCATGACAATATTGCACAAACGATAATATTCGGTTACGTCGTGATATTTGAAGTCTATAAAAATCGTTTTAAAGCATTACTATATGAGTTAGTTGTGGTCCTCAAAGACGAAGAAGTTCAGCGAGATGTGATGAAAAAAACTAAATTTTTCAGAGGAGTATTACTAATTAGTATGATAGGTCTAATGCTTTCCATACCACTCGAAGCAGCCATATTACATAAAACAGGGGGTACGATTTTAATTCATTATACTTCAGATTCGTACTCGATATTAGTATATTTGTTACGGCTAATACCCGAAATGCGGCTACACATAGTTTTAGCCGGCTCAAACTAGGTGTAGCCGACAGCTGTTGGTTGAAACTAGGCCTTAAAATCCCTTAAAAATTTGCTTTTATATTTACCCAGTAATTAAATAAAAATAGTATGAAAAAGCGTAGGTTTATGTAAGAACTAATTTCAGATTTTTTCATTTCAGAAGTAACGTTCACGCCTGTGATCACATGCTGGCCGAAATTAAATGATACATCTGTAATGGCAAATGCAGTTAGAATCATCAGTGTCATCATACTATGGATCATTTTGATACGGACCTTTGGCATAGTTGTCATTGTCGCCTTTGCAACCATCTGTCTCAGTCACCAATTTAAGAACTTGCAAAGATTTTTCGTCTCTATGAACATCATTTTTGATAACGACTTGGATGCAGAGGAAGAACAGCTGTTAAAGTTTGATCAATCTCTAAAACAAGGCATCAAGATGTATTCACGTACTTTACGGTAAAGGGTTTTTAGGTTAAAACTACTTCATCAAAGTTCTACACCTCGTCCCCTCAGTGCTCGTTTGGCCAACAGAGCATTAGGGTAATTTTACAGGAGCAATGTCTTTTAGTTTTTCTATGTTATGACCCAAACAATGCTGATGATAAGCCAAAGACAAGTAATTTTAAAGTTCATGGCTTAATTTTAATTTTACGAACGAATAGAAAGGTGGCCATTTGAGTAGGGGTGCTGGTAGGATAAGTCAAGTATTACCTAATTGTTAACATTTTAGGTGTTTGAAGCAGTTTCAAGATACTATGACTACATTCTTCAATGGTCAAATTCTAATGAACGTACCTGTTTTAATGCTGGATATGGGTCAAATGGTGGTAAGTGAGCAATTAATAAATAACGAACTTAAACAATCATTTTTAGATTTTGGATATTATTTTTTTCGTTTTTTTTTTGTAATGAAAACGTCTTTAAAGTATCAGTATCTATAAATATGGAAAAGGTTAATTTTGAAAAATCTTTTTTATAGTAAATTATTCTATACTAGCTTCTGCCCGCGACTTCGTCCGCGTGGATATTAGAGAAAATCCTTAGGGAACCTTCAACCAGGATCTGAACAGCCGTTTTTACGTGATTAGGCGGGTCCCCACTAAGCGCACTGCTTGAGAAATTTGCCGCGTGTGGCGGACCTCGCACAGGGCTTCCCGTTCCCGTTCCCGTTCCCGTTTCCGTTCCCGCTCCCGCTCATTTTAAATCATGTCCACCGTGTTGGACTCCAAAATAAATCTCATTTTCGCAATCGCCATCCCATAAAACCTCAAGAACGACATCCATATCGATTTTTATGTTTACTCACCCCATTTACCCCTAAGTGGTTGATTTTCAAAATTACAAAATATATGTTTGCCTATTTATTTTTAGATGTGCTCCTACGAAGTTGAATTTTTTTTTTATTCTTTATTTAATTTAGGGACTTTTACACAGAGTACGTCAGTCCCATTATAGCCTAAGTACAAGTTATTTTATACAAGTTTAAAGTTGTAATGTCTATTTTATATTATTTTTCCATACAAAGTTTGAACCCCATTTTCACCCCTTTAGGGGTCAAATCATGTCCACCGTGTTGGACTTCAAAATAAATGACATTTTTGCAATCGTCATCCCAGAAAACCCCAATAACGACATCCATATCTATTTTTCGTTTTTTTACCCCTTTTTACCCCCATTTCATCCCCATAGGGATTATTGCCACAGTATTGTGCAAATAAATATTCTGATTTCTGATAGGGGTTGAAATACTAACAATAACAATTTACGATGCGTTAGATTTCCATCCATAAGCCTAAATTATAAATTTAGCTATTTTTACTTCGAATATAAAAGATTTTCTTCAATACACAACTTCATCCCCCTTTTGACCCCTTCGGGGGTAGAATTTTGAAAAACGCTGAGACCCGTATTTATTCATTTTTAATGGTCAGCCTAAACACAAAATTTGAAGATCCTAGCTTTAAAACTGAGGGACTTTCATACAAACTTTGGACCCCCGTTTCACCCCCTAGTTTTGAAAAATCCTTTCTTAGTGCACCCCTAGACCTCAGAATGTATCTGTGTGCAAAATTTCAAGTCTCTAGGTCCAGCGGTTTGGGCTGTTCGTTGATAGATCAGTCAGTCAGTCATTCAGTTTACGAAGATTAAAATTTCACTTTTATTTATTAATGATAGACTTTGGAGCGAACGCTGATCAATATGGGTCCTGTGGTTGGGTCGGCTCTCAGCCTTCTGATCGCGACCGGCTACTTCATGTGCGGCGCTGGGGATATCACCATAGAGGCAAGTAGCTGTCAGCAAAACCCACGCAGATGCGTATTGCTCCCCTCTATCACGTTTCCTACACCCGGTTTCTGAGGTATTTTATTAGAGGTTTAACTTAATTGGAGGGGTCTTAACTTTAAACCAGACTCCTTCGACAAAGTTAAACCTGTCGGAGGTTTAGCTTTGTCGTAACAACAACAAAGGTCTAATGAATGAGTGTAAAATGAATTTTGTGTTTAGAAATAATAGGTATTCAAAAAAACATGTTTAATGTGTAAATAATGTAAATAGGTATGTTGGTTAATAATAATTTATTTAGTTTAATTTAATTTTAAGTAGCTTAAATTGTATTTTTTTAAATCAAAGAATATGTGACAACGTTTCCTAGGTTTGGACATAAATTCGTTGGTCAAAATACGAAACACACTAATAGTTTTGGATTTTAAGAGCGTTTATGCGCTACACTAGCGCCGCCAATGGAAAAAAATCATAGTGCTCAAATAAAGTCGAAATTGTGAATTGTGTTCTTCTAGTGTAAGTGTCTATATAAGATTTGTGGTACTTTTTATCGCTTAAACTATATTTTCTAGTCTGTCGTATAGTTTAATGGAGTTTTATTGCTTAAAGTGGTCACTTCTAGCAATAATCTAAACGACAGGTTATATAAAATATTGTTTAAACGATAAAAAGTAAAACAAAGCTTATTCGGAGTACACTAGAAGAACACAATTCACAATTTCGTCTTTATTTAAGCACTACGATTTTTTTTCCATTTGCGGCGCTAGTGTACTTCTCAAACCTGAGCTTTGACTAGTCAAACCTAGGAGCGCCGGAACTTCGGCGTTTGACTATATAACATAGACATGAACTATGGCTCGGCCACAGCCAGCGCGGCTGGCGGCGAGGCAGGCGGCGCGGCAAGCGAATTCGGTAATCACTACGCGGTCGTGACGACAAGCTGTGAGGCTGAGGCCGGCATCGGCATTGAGATAGCGTGCTGTGATTATTGAACGCCGCCTGCCGCTCTGGCTGCCGTAAGGCTGTAGAAATGGAGAAGTTTCTTAGTTTTTTTATTCGCTGTTATTAAAATTTAGGCCAAATTATGTGTGTATGTAACTGTGAAAGAATTATCAAAATATCTCTAAAAATGATAAAGTTACAGGACGTGAAAGATTTTAAGATAATTTCGCTCGTGGGAACCGGTGGCCTGACGTCATCTACGGAACATCTCCAGCGGCCGGCCGCGCCACCACCATGAAAGCAACAGGATGACGTCACGCCCTTCCAAACGCATCGAGCAAAAATTCGTCAATTTAAATTTATTTATTACTCTGCCATTTACTGACGGATTTAATTTTTTTTCACTAATATATTAATTTTAGGCTATATTTTAATTTTATGAAGTTAAATAAAGCAGTTATAACATCCTGAAACTTCTCCATTGAATTTGGTACATGTTTTGTCGTGCAGGCGGCAGCTTTGCCGACGGCTATGTATTGCTCCGGGTGGCATCGTTGCCGCGGCGCCGGCGTCGGCCACGTGCGCCTGCGCCGAATGCTCACCATTGCCATAGCACAGGCTCAGGTACATCATGAACTTATATCACTTGCTTAACAAAATGCCATTCGTTTTATATCTGTCACGGACAAAACTAGGTGTAGCCTGTAGCTTTTGGTTAAACCTAGGTGATCTTAAAGGGCGAGCGTGAAGCGCAGCGGAGCATGAGCCTTAAATTTCCTGGTTATATATTTTTAGAATAACTTTCTTAATACCTACCCCATAAATTACTCCCCCTTAGTAGAAACACAAAGAAGGCTAGACCTAGTTTTAACCGGCTACACGTAGTATTAGCCATGAGCAAATTGGTTACACCTAGGTTTGAACAACAGCTACCGGCTACAACTATGATTAGCCGACTAAACCTTAGAGTAGTCGCACTTCGGGTATTAGCCGTAGGTTCGTAACATAATATGCATCATTTGACTGTTCAGAGCACACGTTACAAAGGGGTATATTAGCAAGGCCACGGTTTAAAACTCCTTTAGCTGAGGTGTAAATTTATTTCTATAGCAAGTGGCTGTATAAAATCTTTTACTTCTAAATAAACCTTAATGTTTGTATCAAAATATTGTGCATTTCAGAAACCTGTTACAATTCGAGCTTTTGGCGTAATCGAAATGACACACATGACTTTTCTCAAGGTAAAGAGATCAGCCCCTTAGCAAAAGTAACATTTGCAAATTTTCGTTATCAATTCGCTTCGAAACATGTTCGATTTGGTGCCGATTCATGAAAACTCTGTTAAAAAAGTTATAAAATCATTAAATAATACGAAATCAGAAGGACATGACTGCGTCAGCACCCAAGTCATTAAACAATGCAAGAATGAATTAAGCCAGGTGTTAACATTTTTGATTAATCTCTCTTTAGAATGCGGAACTTTTCCAGATAAACTAAAAATATCAATTGTTAAGCCGCTACATAAAAAAGGAGATAGAACTAATATAAAAACTATCGACCCATAGCTCAACTATCTATTTTTCGAAAATTTTCGAGAAAGTCATGCGTGATCAACTGGTATCGTTTTTTGATAAACATGAAATAATAAAACAAAATCAGTTTTACTTCCAAAGAAATAAATCGACTGCGCGGGCGGCCTTTAGCCTAATAAACGAAATTTTGCAAAATGTAAATAAAAAATATATACCACTGTGATTTTCCTAGATATGTCCAGGGCTTTTGACCTTGTCTCACATGAACAACTACTTTTAAAACTCGAACATAACGGAACAAGAGGTCCTGCGTTAAACTGGCTAAAGTCATATTTACAAAACCGGACTCAAAGTGTAGAGGCAGCATATATCAATAAACTTAATTAATAATACTAAACAAGCACAACGGTCGGAACTACAATATAATAATCTTGGAGTACCACAGGGCAGTGTGCTGGGACCACTGCTCTTTTTGGTCTATATAAATGACCTACCCGACACAATAAAACATAAAACGGTTCTATTCGCGGATGATGTCTCGGTTTCAGTAACTACAAGCAAATTAAAAAACGTAGAACAGCATGTAAATGACATTAAAATAACACTAAAGCTAATAATAGAATGGCTTGAAAAAAATAACCTAAAAATTAATTTAACTAAATCTAATGAATCCTGACAAAGTAACATTTTTAGGTTTGGAAATTAATTCCAAACTTGACTGGAAGGAACACACGGATAAAGTTTGTGATAAAATTAACAGATTCGCATTCGCTCTATACAAGTTAACAAGGGTTGCAAATAAAGGTACCGCTATAACCGCGTATTACGCATATGTCGAATCTGTACTCAGATACGGAATAATAATATGGGGGAATGCCAGTGCCACGCATATCCAAAAGGTTTTTGTTGCTCAAAAGAGATGTATAAGAGCCTTATGTGGTATAGCGCCAGATATCTCTTGTAAGCCCTATTTTATAACCCTAAAAATTTTGACTGTCACCTGTCTTTATGTTCTTGAAGTTGGTAAATTGGTTAGAAATAATAGCCACTTATTCACACAAGCACATCAAGTGACAACGAGAAGTCTTAGGTACCCTAACAAGATTATCCTTGACACGGTTCCAAAAACAAAGCGTTTCTCAAAAAATGGTTTTGCTGCGTGTAGAACAATATATAATAAAATACCAGAGGACATTAAACAGCTTCCATCTAACATGTTCTATAAATCACTAGCTTCTGCCCGCGACTTCGTCCGCGTGGATATTAGAGAAAATCCTTAGGGAACCGTCAACCAGGATCAGACCAGCCGTTTTTACGCAATTAGGCGCGCTGCTTGAGACATCTGCCGCGTGTGGCGGACCTCGCACAAGGCTCCCCGTTTTCGGTCCCGTTCCCGTTCCCGTTCCCGTTCCCGTTCCCGTTCCCGTTCCCGTTCCCGTTCCCGTTCCCGTTCCCGTTCCCGTTCCCGTTCCCGTTCCCGTTCCCGTTCCCGTTCCCGTTCCCGTTCCCGTTCCCGTTCCCGTTCCCGTTCCCGTTCCCGTTCCCGTTCCCGTTCCCGTTCCCGTTCCCGTTCCCGTTCCCGTTCCCGTTCCCGTTCCCGTTCCCGTTCCCGTTCCCGTTCCCGTTCCCGTTCCCGTTCCCGTTCCCGTTCCCGTTCCCGTTCCCGTTCCCGTTCCCGTTCCCGTTCCCGTTCCCGTTCCCGTTCCCGTTCCCGTTCCCGTTCCCGTTCCCGTTCCCGTTCCCGTTCCCGTTCCCGTTCCCGTTCCCGTTCCCGTTCCCGTTCCCGTTCCCGTTCCCGTTCCCGTTCCCGTTCCCGTTCCCGTTCCCGTTCCCGTTCCCGTTCCCGTTCCCGTTCCCGTTCCCGTTCCCGTTCCCGTTCCCGTTCCCGTTCCCGTTCCCGTTCCCGTTCCCGTTCCCGTTCCCGTTCCCGTTCCCGTTCCCGTTCCCGTTCCCGTTCCCGTTCCCGTTCCCGTTCCCGTTCCCGTTCCCGTTCCCGTTCCCGTCCCCGTCCCCTGGATGTGCATGTCCAGGTCCAATCATGGCCACCGTGTTGGACTTCAAAATAAATGTCATTTTCGCAACCACCATCCCATGAAACCTCAAGAACGACATCCACATCGCTTTTCATGTTTACTTACGCCATTTACACCATAAGGGAGGATTTTCAAAATAACAAAATATGTGTTTGCCTATTTATTTTTAGACATGCTCCTACAAATTTTAAAGTTGTAATGTCTATTTTATATTATTTTTCCATACAAAAATTGAACCCCATTTTCACCCCTTAAGGGGTTAAATCATGTCCACCGTGTTGGACTTCAAAATAAACCTCATTTTCGCAATCACTATCCCATAAAACCTCAAGAACGACATCCATATTGATTTTTATGTTAACTCACCCCAATTACCCCTAAGTGGTTGATTTTCAAAATTACAAAATATATGTTTGCCTATTTATTTTTAGATGTGCTCCAACGAAGTTTAAAGTTGTAATGTCTATTTTATATAATTTTTCCATACAAAATTTGAACCCCATTTTCACCCCTTTAGGGGTCAAATCATGTCGACCGTGTTGGACTTCAAAATAAATGTCATTTTTGCAATCGTCATCCCAGAAAACCCCAATAACGACATCCATATCTATTTTTGGGGTTTTTTACCCCTTTTCACCCCCATTTCATCCCAATAGGGGTTTAAATACTAACAATAACAATATACGTTGCGTTAGATTTCTATCCATAAGCCTAAATTATAAATTTAGCGATTTTTACTTCGAAAATAAAGGATTTTCTTCAATACACAACTTCATCCCCCTTTTGACCTCTTCGGGGGTAGAATTTTGAAAAACGCTGAGACCCGTATTTATTTATTTTCAATGGTCAGTCTAAACACAAAATTTGAAGATCCTAGCTTCAAAACTGAGGGACTTTCATACAAACTTTGATCCCCTTTTTTACCCCCTTAGGGGGTGAATTTTGAAAAATCCTTTCTTAGTGCACCCCTAGACCTCATAAGGAACCTGCGTGCCAAATTTGGAGTCTCTAGACCCAGCGGTTTGGGCTGTGCGTTGATAGATCAGTCAGTCAGTCAGTCAGTCATTCAGTTTACGATTTTATAAATATAGATTACGCAGATGGCTGATAGATAAAGCATTCTATTCTATTGACGAATTTTTAAAACATAATTATTACATGAATTAGAAATTTTAATGTAATTATTGTTTTATTTTTTATGAAACTGATGCATTTATTAGTTTAATTTAATTTAATAATGGGATTAATAAAATTAATAAAATTTATAATATGACAATTATTAAAAAATACAGCTATTAATAAAATTAATATGTTTTAGTAAATTTTATTTAGTTTTGCAAATTCAATGATGTTAATTATTAATTAATATAATGTTAAAACAAATTATTAAAATTAGAATTAATATTTATATTCTTCAATTAAATAAATGTATTAATGTTGTACCTAAATGGTTCTTTTGCATGCTATTGTATATGGCTAAATAGGTTCAAAGCTACGATTAATTTTTATAATACCAACAATTATTATACCCTATTTAATGGCAAATAAAGTATTTGTATTTGTATTCAATCCCATACATGTTTCGAAAGCGAAGCGATAACGAAGATTTGCCAATGTTACTTTGGCTAGGCCCTCTGGGGACCAATCGCGCTAATTTTCAACGATAAAACCAAAGCTAAATCGTTACCGTTTCAGTTTCGATTCCAGAAAAATACTCGCTTTAGTTTTGTTAAAATTGTTGAAAGCTGTATATACCTAAGGAGTCTAGGATGCCAATCTGAGACAATGTAAATGAGGAATTACCTAAAGTAGGTATAATACACTAGAATAAATAAAATAGATATAAGAAACATAAATGGAAAGTAAGATTAAGAGATAAAATTGTAAAAGTAAGAAACCAAAATGAAAAGAAATTGTAAACATGAGTGAAAAGAAAATTGCCCATGAAGCAAAAAAAAAAAAAAAAAGAAGTAAAAAGAAAAATTGGCAAAAAAAGACCTGCCAAAAATCGGGGAGCAAAAGCAAAAAAAAAAAATGAAAATTATGAAGCTAAATCAAAGATTTTTAGGTAAATATAAATGACAAGTAACGGTTTTGGTTTTATCGTTCAGAAATACTATATCTATGGTTCAGAATTACCGCGCACCGTTGGTTGTCTCTGCTTTCCATGACACAAGTGCTTTTGCTACTTAGGAATTGTAGCAATGAGGATGAGGTGGTGTTCAATATTTTTGATATAACTGAGTAAAAAATATTTTTCTTTTTTCAGATCATCAAGACATCTTACTCAGTTTTATCCATATTGTACTAAATAAAGAACAAAAACATACCTATTTTGGTTAAGAAAAATTACTTAGAATGAAAAAAAAAACATTACTTTAGCAAATACCTAATTATACACCGTAAATTTTTAAGTATATCTAAAAATGAAAAGGTTATTTCAGACCACGAGAATGAACAACTTTTACTATGGGGCCAACCACGGAATCACAAAAAAAAAAAATTGTTCCATACATTATAGTCTAGTCGATGTTGTACTTTTCTATGGATCAGCTGATTTTTTTTCGACATTCCATGGTTGGCCTCATAGTAAAGTTGTTCATTTACGTGGTCTGAAATCCCCATTTTATTTTAGATATACTTAAAAATTAACGGTGTATTATACTGTTATATTAAAATGGGAAGTAACGATATTTATAATTTACGAATACTTACTCTATCACGTTATGAAATTATTCTTCACCTTTATTAAATTTGGTATATTTACACCCACACGCACTCTTTAGAGTCGAGTTTTATTTTCTGACACCTCAGAAATTTTATTACAAACATTAACTGCATAGCTAACTAAAAACAGCTGGAAGTTTACACAGTGTTTTTTCCTGTCTGTACTTTGTAAATAATATATTTTTTATATCTGTAGGAGTTCTGTTAAAAACTGGTGATCAAACTTTTGAATCTGACAATGAGGTCGCTAAAGTTTTTGAAGATTTCTTTGCTAGAATACCTGTAGAAACTACCAGTACTCTTAGTGCTAGTCCCAACATCGCTGTCTCCCTTCTGGAGTCTAGTGTTGATAAGTGCAATGAAAGTTTTTCCTTTAAATATATAAACAGTGCAGATATCATTAAAGCTTTTAAAACAATTAATGTTAAAAAAACAGAAGATCTTTGGGGCATGTCAACAAGCATTATTAAATCAATAATTGATATACTAGCCACCTACTAAGCTTTTATTTTTAACAAATGTATTGACGAAGGGGTCTTTCCTGACTTAATGAAAAATAGTAAATTGATTCCTCTTTTTAAATCTGGGGATAAAAGTGACCCAGCTAACTTTAGGCCAATATCTATACTACCAGCACTTAGTAAAATATTTGAAAAAATTATATATTCCCAATTATTAGATTACTTCACATACAACAATATACTTCATAAAAATCAGTTTGGATTTTCCAAGGGTAAAAGTACTTCTGATGCTGGAATTGCACTTCTCAAACATATTCTTGACGCTTGGGAAGAAAAGCAGGATGTAATTGGCATCTTCTGTGACCTTTCTAAGGCATTCGATTGCGTTGATCACCAAACACTATTAAAGAAGCTAGAACATTATGGTGTCTCTGATAAGTCGGTTAGTCTTATGAAATCGTATTTGTACAATAGAACTCAGAAAGTTGTAATTAATAGAACTGAATCTACTGGAGCCCCCATCAATATGGGTGTGCCACAGGGATCAATATTGGGCCCATTGCTGTTTCTAATTTATATAAATGACCTTCCCAACTTCGCGAGTAATTTATGTGAGACAGTACTATTTGCGGATGATACTTCCTTAGTTTTCAAAGTAAACCGAGGTAATAACTGTTCGGACGAAGTAAATAGTGCCCTCTCTAAAGTTTCACACTGGTTTAATAGTAATAATTTAGCACTTAACCCCAAAAAAACTAAATGTGTAAAATTTTCATTACCTAATGTTGAGCAGACAAAATTAAATATTAATTTGAATGACGATGAAGTAGACTTTACTGAGAGTACAAAATTTTTAGGTATTACACTAGATTCTCGATTGCAATGGGATCCACATATTGAAGCCTTGTCAAGTAGACTTAGTTCAGCGGCATTCGCTGTTAAGAAAATAAGGCTTTTAACAGATATTGAAACGGCAAGGTTAGTATACTTTAGTTATTTTCATAGTGTAATGTCTTATGGACTGCTATTGTGGGGCTCAGCAGCCAGTATTGAAAATATTTTTGTACTCCAAAAAAGAGCTGTTCGCGCCATATACAATCTACGGCGGAGAGATACCTTGAGAGAATTGTTCAAAGAAATAAATATTTTAACTTTGGCAGGCCAATATATTTATGAAAATTTAGTTTATGTAAGGAAACACTATGATTCATTTGATAAGAACAGCAACATTCACCAGTTTAATACAAGAAATAAAGATAAACTTGCCGTTCCAAGATTTAGGCTTGCAAAAACGAGAGGTTCATTTATGGGGAAAGGCATAGCCTTTATTAATAAAGTTCCACAACAAGTGATTGATCTTCCTTTGCATGAATTTAAAAACCATGTTAAAAAAACGCTCATGGGTAAAGGTTATTATAAAGTTGACGATTATCTTAAAGATCAAAATGCGTGGAAATGATGTAGGTAACACATAACTTGCTAATATAAGTACTTTATTGAAGTAATATAATAAGTCTATGTTGTTGCCAATAATTCTGTCACCCTTTTGTAATTATGTTACCCTGGTAACGATATATTCAAGTTTGTAAATATCGTTATTTATGGCTGTTACAGCTGATAAGTTTCTTGCGCCCGTTCTTCTTGTCAGCTAAAAAAGTCTGGAACGGGTGGTAGGAAAATATAGACGATTCAAAAGTACTTAACAATTAAGTTTATTTGAATAAAGCTTATTTCACTTTCACTTTCACTTTCACTTTCACTTTCAAAATCCAGAGAAAATGATATTTTTGGCAAAGCCATTCAAATATGAGAAATTAGATTTAAAATGGTGGTCAATCTAACAACAGAGAGGATGGACTGCAACATGTGGACGTCAACAGAGAGGATGGACTCCTTTTTGTACGATAAAATAAGGTATTAGCAGGGGGGTATAACTCCGCGCTTAAACTTTTATATTAGCCTACTGCTCGCGGCCCACTCCAAGAGGGCCATTGTCGAGGGATATCACCGCGCCGACCGAAACGTGCGGCGCCGGCGTGTGCAAGCGACGAGAGCGCAGCGCGTGAACGTCACCAACGAAACGAGTCAGTCAAGCGCCGAATGCGAAACTGCATGCACTTCGTTTTTGATACTTAATTACTAACGTACCTACCTACCTACCAAAGTTTATTGTATTTTTTGTATACATATTTACATACTTAGTTGTATCGAAGTTCGAAATATGGCACCAATAAAGAAAAAAGCTAAAAAATACTTTTTTTTTTCACCCATCCCATAACTGACCCTTGCAAAAGTTGCTTAACCTCCGCAATCGTTGGGCCAGGCGCTATACCACTGCGCCATCGAGCTTCTCTAACTACTTAGAAATACTTATTATTTATGCTCCTTAAATATGCTCAGCTCACCTATTAGGTAGATTTATTTTATTTTATAAGTAGGTACCTATTATAGTAATTTCATTGTTTATTCATGGGCATAACGAATGTTTTCTATGATATCAGTAACTAGCGAGTAGCAACCCCGAAATGTGTCGGTTGAGACAGAGCTATGCGACAGAAAGAGACGCCTCTCTTTCTTCTTCGTAGGTGCATATAATTTTATCCACGCAGCGTTGTGCAGTTTGAAATTGTACTTTATTGCCGTGCAGCGAGAGTAGCTTATTATTTGATGGTCCTCGCGGGGTCGGACTTCTGTACGTTAGTACTATTATATATTCTGTGGTATTAGTACAGTCGCCCGTGGTACATTTCTTCTTCTCAACTTAAGAGCCGCGCTCTTGTGTGTGTGTGTAGTAGGTACATTTAAATCACGAAAAAAGTTACCGTTTTCCTTTGTGATATAGTTATTTATTACGCCATTTTAGATAATAAAACCCAAGTTTTACAAATCGCAACTCGCCGAAACCTATTTTATATGATCTCCAAAAGTGTTTTTTTTTTAATTTTTCGAGGTTACCACATTTTCGTGTTCTACATCTTTGTTTGATTGCCACTGATAATAATAAGACTAAGGAAAGTGGCCAAACACTGATTTAAGACCAGATAAAGTCCAACCATTTTCATGACTGGTCTTAAATCTGTGTATGGCTACTTTCCATAGTCTTACTATTATCTGAGGCAATCAATCAAAGCTGTAGAACACGACAATAGCTAAACAATGTGGTAAAACTGGTAACCTCGAAAAATAAAAAGAATATCACTTTTGGAGATAATATAAAATAGGTTTCGGCTGGTTGCGATTAGTGAAACTTGGGTTTTAGTATCTAAAATGGCGTAATAAATAACTATATCACAAAGGCAAACAGTAACTTTTTTCGTGATTTAAATATACCACGGGCGACTGTACTTTATATTGCAACCCCCCCAATTATCGCTAGTCGAAGAACAAAGACACAGTCACAGAATATACACAGTTGTAGTGTAATCACATAAAACAATGAGATTGTGAGAGTATTTTCACACCTGTGACTACTATTAGTCACAGGTGTGAAAACACTCTCGCACTCTCACACACGCCCAAGTAATAAATTAACACTTTACAAACAATCAGTTTTAAAATTCAAAAATGAATTAAAAATGTGCGCGCTATTGGCATCATTTGACAGATAAATGTGACACATTGCTATTTTTAATTAGTAATGAATTTTTGCCAACAACAAGTAGCAATGTTACATCAGAACCTCAACCTCAACCGTCAAATGAACTTGAATAGCGATGCTGACGACACTTGCGCCCAATTCAAATGCAGTGGACGCGCAGCTTAAGGCTCCTATAGTCCTCAAATGGCGCCCTCATTTTTCTACGACCTGTCAAATTTCTTTAACCATTTTTTAACTTTAAGTATAGCAGTTTGAGGTTCAATATTCACAGTAGATTTTAGACAGTTTTGTAAAGCTTGATATGCTGCTAACTGTTTATATCTGTGGTGTCAAGGAAAAAGGAGATGAGTAAATAAAGCAAAGAGATTTTTTAGATTTTTACTTACTTCATTTTTTCTTGACACCACTATAACTAGTGGGTCCGTGAGCTGTAGACCTCGCGTTAAGTGTAAGATGTTTAAAAATAAATAGATGTCGCCACGAGGTTTTCAAAGCACATAGTAGGTACGTGCTGTTTGGTATATTAAGTACTAGCGGTCGCCCGCGGTTTCACCCGCGTGATTCCCGTTCCCGTGGGAATATCGGGATAAAAAGTATATTTTGTTTTAATACAGGGTATTTACTATCTGTGTGCCAAATTTCAACCAAATCCGTTTAGTAGTTTTTGCGTGATTGAGGGAACAAACATCCAAACCCACAAACTTTCACATTAAAATTTATTAAGTAGGATTTGGTATAATAACTTTCGAAATGTGTGTTTTTTTTAGATAAGTTTTGAAAAACTGGCTTAACTAAAGAATTAACATGCTAACAAAATTTCACGAGAATCGGTTGAGAAATGCGAACTTTAGAGGAGAACACACCGACTGTCAGACGTCGCATCGGATATGAATTGTCTGTGCCAATACGGCTCAGAGTTTGTCACGGGGGATAACCTCGTTCATATCCGATGCATTCACGCACAGGGCTGACTTCGCGAGGCCGCCCGCCTGGGGCGTGACAATCGCATTATATCGCAAACACGCTGGACATACGAAATAACTTTTGCTCGGTCGAAATATACCGAAAAGTCACATGAACAGATTGAAGCTTATGTTCAATAGTTTATTTACAAACCTCAGTACATTAAAGTTAGTTGTAGGAGTAGTAGGCAAAAGTTTCTAAATTAGCCACTTTATGTTTTTTTGCCTACTACTACTACAACTATACATATTGTACTGAGGTTATTATTTGTAAATAAACTATATAAGCTTAGCTTCAATCTGTACAGTATGTGATTTTTTTATAATATTATGTACTTAGCGAACAATAAATTGAACGCCACTTTGTAGCATATAGGGCCCTTAAGCTAACTCGAAGGTAACATTCGCTGCAAAAAGAGATTACCATTAGATAATAAATAAAATCAAATAAAAACAGTAAAGAAAAAAATCAACTAGATACGACTATTGACAATAAATGTACAATGTACATCGTTCAAGCCACGGAAAATTTCATCTTGCAAGAGGAAATAAACAGGACAGAATTCACAGAATGCACATATTATTACCGCTGTCTGCACAAAGAAAAATAAAATGTAAACTGAAATATTTAAATTTCGCATCAACCGTTACCCTTTTATGCTGTCCATTCTGTTTGTGACGGAAAACGAGTGGATGATACATTACTTTACTACAAAGTGATGTGTAATGAAGTTAATAATTCCATTTAAGTTCATCTTCAAAAAATTCTGGATTTTAATTAGCTATAAGTTGGCTTCTAATTTTGTCTGTCTGTGTTAATTTTGTTTTCTCAATAATCTTCAAATCTAAATTGACCAACAACCATTTTTATGTTCCCGCTGCTGGGACACAGGCCTTCGATGCCATAACCCAACACGCGGTCCCAATGCGGATTGGTGGGTGTTAACGACTACAAATGCAGCCGGCACCAATGGCTTCACGTGCCTTCCGAAGCACGGAGGAGCTCGAGATAGTAAATTTTTGGTCACCCATCCCATGAGCGACCCTTGCGAAAGTTGCTTAACCTCCACAATCACTGGACCACTAGACACTATACCACTGCGGCATCGAACTCCTCAATCAAAAATCTAAATTAACAATGATCAATCTGAGTACTCCTCGACGGTTGATCTGACATAGGAACAAGGCCGACATGTGCCACTCACTACAGCGGTCTCGGGTCATGTTCCAATGGCAATCAATAATAACCTGTAATTCTAGAGCAGGGTTTCTAGTGTGGTCCACGGACCCCTTGGCCGCAATATACAGGGTTATGTAAAACACCAACAACTTCGCAGGAGTAAATAAATAAAAAATAAAATAAAAATAAAAATAGTTTTTATTTCCCAAATACAAAACTAGTTTGAGGTGAGACCGCCCCAGAAAGTAATGGAATACTTGTGTTGAGGGTTTCTCGCTCGTAACCTTAGTGCCTAATTACATGGTGGGAAAGACTTAGACTATTATGTAACTTAGCGACTTAAAGATGTAAGTATGTAGTGTGTGTGTTTGTGTGTGTGCGTGTGTGTGTGTGTGTGTGTGAGTGTGTGTGTGTGTGTGAATATAAGTGGTATCAAAGAATTATTTGATTATTTATATGCATAATTAAAACGGTATCTATTATATGATTTAAATTTGTAGGAGTAGATTACAAACAACATAAAGAACAACATTTTGCTCTACGACTTTTCCGAAAACCGATAAAAAAATATTTACTTTTCATACAAAACTCGATCAGCAGTTCGGGACATTTGTATGGAGAGTCGAATTTTTTTGTCGGTTCTCGGAAAAGTCGTAGAACATTCTACTCCTGCGAGGTTGTTGGTGGCTCGCTCCCATCGAATAGTGATGTTCAATGACATTAGTGATGTGACACACTCTTATAACAATTAAGTAGTTGAACTAATAACCCTTTTAGCGTGAATGGCCACAGTACGGCCATTAAGAATACCATCACGTAGTTACTATGAATTTGAACAAAAAATCAACGTGTAATATATTGATATTGAATCGACTAAGTAGTTATCTATTGAGCGTTTGTTTGCTCTCACAAACACCGAGCGTAATACATAACTAACTGTCTATCATTTGTCAGATTACCTGAAAAATTGATGTTTTGGTTGCTGGATCAGGATGTTACAGGCAATTCTCAAGAGGGTTTCAAGGAAAAATAACGTAGGTAAACAACCAATACATTATCTCTTATTTATGGTATTATTAATATGATAGTGCCTCCGGAAATTAAACGTCAGTTTTATTGTACGTAATCTGTCAAGTTAACTCACAAAATGTTTCCTCGTTTACGATTACACAGAGCTAAGTATTTGGAAATCAATACATCTTACTGTTACTATTCTAATACACAAAGATTTTCTTTCAATTGTGATATTATTGAGTTCCCGACATTAAGTCAAGTACACGCAAAAGACTTTTAACGCACTCCGCGTGCAATATAATAATGCTTTCCGGATGTTGATGGGTCTTCCCCGATACTGTAGTGCGTCAGGTATGTTTGCGGAGGCTCGAATTGATGACTTTTTCGCCATTATTCGTAAGCGTATCGCCTCTATGCGACACAGAGTCAGGGGAAGCTCTAATAGCATCCTGATTGCAATAAAGGATAGAACAGACTGCCCTATCGCTAAGCATTGGACCCAGATGCATATGTACGGGTCTCGTAAATATTTAAATTGAAATTTTTGTCGTTCGTTTTGTTTTAATGTTACTAACATAGTCTAAGTAATACTAACAAATATGGATGCAATTTAATATCTGAAAGAAATATAATAATAATAATAATAATAATTAAGAATAAAAGTAAGTGGTAATGAAATCTAATAAGTAGCATCCTGTATTCTAATATTTAAGTTTGGTATGTTTGTATTATTTATTTTATTTAATAAAACCCTACAAAGATAAATAAAAAGTCTTCAAAGGCTGTGTTAAAAGTATGTTGCAAAAGCATCCAAATAAACTACAGTGTTCTCAACCGTAAATGTTACTGCTTATACAAAAGTGATTCGGCGTGTACCTAAATATATCTTGTAAAAGAAAATTAAATTATATTTTACAAGCGCTGCATCACCGCCCGGAAAATTAGCCTCACATTGAGCGGACGACGGCGCTTTTCATTCCCCGTAAATGGAGAATAATTCTTTGCCCATTCAAGGCTCCGTGATGCTATCGTTCTTTTGTGTAAATTATCTGGACTGGGTCTGTTCACCTCTTTTTTGTTTAAAATTATATCTTGTTACTTTATTGTCTGTTTGTTATGTTAACATTATTCTTTGTAACATTAGTTTTATCCCAAGCTAGCTTTCGCTGGCGACATTGTCCTGTGGACATGCGGGAAAATCTATAAAGGACCTGTAACGAGGATAAAAAGTATTGTATTTTTAATTTCAACAAAATTCGATCAGCCGTTTTTACGTGATAAGGCGGATCCCCACCAAGCGCGCTGCCTCGCGAGGCAGGATGTTTGCCGCAGGCGGCGTGTCTCGCACGAGGCTGGTCGCTTGGTGGGGAGGCGACCTGCGTAATCCCGTAAGAATGGTACAATTTCAGCATAAAAGGCCAGCCTGCCTAGCATGACCGATTTATATCGCGTGATATAGCATTTTATCGACACTGAACTGTCAAATTCCTTTGTCTTTTTGACAGTTAAACGTGATAAAACGCTATATCACGCGATATAAATCGGTCATGCTAGGCAGGCAGGTCTCCTTTCAAATCTCTAGGTTCAGTGGTTTGGGCTGTACGTTGATATATCAATCAGTCAGTCAGCCAGTAAGACGTGTGTAAGACGCATGTTTAGATCAAAAACGTCATATACTCTCATTTGTTTCTATCGCCCCATTAAATCCAAACCATCCTGCCTAGCATGACCGATTTATATCGCGTGATATAGCATTTTATCGACACTCAACTGTCAAACTCCTTTGTCTTTTTGACACATAAAAAAACAATACTGATATGAAACTCAACGAGTGATGTCAACATTTTAGGGTCGGATGGGAAAGTCGCCGCCGTCCAGGTGATTGGTGGATAATTTAATACGTGATAATAAAATGTCCAAAACAACATTAATCAAAAAGCGAGATAATATTTATATAACTAATCAAAAGAGGTAATTCCACTGTTATAATAAACAGTTTTCTCCCTTTATTAGTTCCGCCATTATCCCCGGGATGAAATAAACTGCCACAATGCGAGACTCATAATAAAGATAGCGATGAATATTCGGCCGTCCCGACGTTCGCGGCGAGTGCGCGCGGTAGGCTGCGTTCAAACGAACGATAACACACGACCCGACCTCAACTCAAACTCACCTCAGCACACCTTGAAATACATCGCGTACAAAGTTTGAGTTGTGTTTGAGTTCAGTTTGAGTTGAGTTCTAGTTGAGTTTGAGTAGAGTTCGGGTTGAGCGCGGGGCGTATGCAGTTGCATCGACAAAATATAAAGGAGCTTATTAATGTGTCATAAAACTCAAAATTGTAAGCGCTGTATTTCAAGGAGTGGGCTCCGGTTGAATTGAGTTTCAGTTGAGTTCAGGTTGAGGTCAGGTCGTGCGTTATCGTCTGAACGCAGCCGTATGTGGTACGTAATTGCGGGTATTAATTCATCCGCCAGGGGGCGCTGATCAAGCGATATGCCGAATTGCCCAGTTCACTCTTTCCTATTACTTTCCTGGGATATTTAGTGTTGTGGGCATTGTGCTTTATCAAAGAGAACTGTTATTATACCCGTAGGTAGAGCCTACGAATAATAAACATTTTGAGACCATGCGACTAGGGATGCTAATTCTTTTTCTCATTTTCTGGTACATTTATTTTTGTTTTACAACTCAGTGCTACTGCTGGGTAAAGTTTGACTTAGCGTGATTGTTAATAATGACGTTTATTAAATTGTTCAAATTGCACACGTAAACATAGCAAATACTTTCACTAATACAGAGTTCTATCAGTTTGTATAATTTTCACGCTTTAACTGCAGTACCAATTTTGATTTTTGTTATAGAAATATAAACATAGGCTACTGATTGTCTGCAAAAGTTCCATAAAAAACGATATTCCTTACGATTGAAGTCGCAGATTCATTTTCTAATTCTAATATCAATTAGATGAGAATAAAAATCACACTGTTACTTGTTGCGATTTTTTTCTAAACCTGTCACAGTGTGACTTTGCTCAGTATCGATGGCTCCACCCCACTCTTGAGTCTCGACCCTACCTCTTAGGGTATATTTGCGTAGTGGGCGAAAGTCACCGGATGTATTATATTTCCTTTGCGTAACAGGATCCTATAGCCGTCTGTTAACGGTATACCTACGTGCTTAGTGAATAACTCCTTATATTTGGTGCGATATTATTTTATTGTCATCTCTGAATTGGTAGGTAGTAACTGTATACGCTGTACTATACAATGTTCCGTCTACTCACATATTTTTTACAAGTTTGAATTAGTGAATTAAAATTTGCAATATGGACAGAGTATAGGTACTTGTAACCTAGTGTTAAAGTAAAAATTACAGAACGAACTTCACATCGTCTCCGAATCACGGGTAATCATAAGTTCTTAGGGAGCAATAGTATATTCACTATAGGAAAGCTCAAACGCATCTATGACATTCTTTAGTCAATAACAAGTTTTAACCTTAGTGTTAATTTGTTGTAAAGATCTCCCAACAACCTTGCAATATCATGCATGAATCGAATAGCTTAGTAGCCCGTGGTACATTTAAATCACGAAAAATGTTACCGTTTGCCTTTGTGATATAGTTATTTATTATGCCATTTTAGATACTAAAACCCAAGTTTTACATATCGCAACCCGCCCAAACCTTTTTCGTGACCGAACCGGTAACTTTTCTTACTTACTAAAGTAAACTTAAATCATAATTTCGTAATATAAATGTACCACAGGCTACTGTGCTAGAATCACTTCACAACTGACAAACACAAAATAATATCCAATCAAAACATCCGCTACGCTATTCACAAGACTTCAACCGTAAGTACGCAGTAAGTGCTTTTGTTATTCAAGAGGTTAGCTTCGAAGCACTCCGTTTAGAAGCAATCGATCACACTCGTCGGTTTGCGCGCTTCAGTTTCCGTCTCATTTACTGTTTAAACTTTCTGTTCAAATAGGAAAGTACATATTCCTGCACGAAGGCGGGAATAATGAGCCTCGCGCTGATACGAAATATTGTCACGAATCGGTCTGCCACACGTGGGAAGGGAAGGGGATAAGTTTAAGGCTGAGTTGCACCATCTAACTTTAACGATAACAAGCTTGTTAAAGTATCGGTTAAGCACAAGTTAGCCAAAAAAAGAGGTTGCCAGCCAGCATGATGTTCTTTGACAAGTTTGACGTGACAACTAGGTAACATTATCATTTGACGATAACTTTAGCTTTGTCAGCGTTTTGGTGCAACTCACGCTTAGGGTGAGTTGCACTATCTTAACTTAACCATAACTTTAACAGATACAAACATATCTGACTCGATGACAGCGTCGCTGTCGTCTATGGCGTAACCTAGGTAACAATATGTAATAACACCTTAGTTCCACTTTTGACCACTGGCTCAGATAAATTTGTATCTGTTAAAGTTATGGTTAAGTCAAGATGGTGCAACTCAGCCTTAGACTTTCTCACAATTAATTTAGCCCTTTGGAGCAAGAAACTGTTATTATGATTAAATTTTGTGTTCTATTATTTTCTTTTTGGTATAAGAGTTATCATAATTAACTGTTTAAGGTGAATATGAATTAAAATTCAAAGACTTCGACAAAACGTTGGGAGAAATAATCTTTAATGACTGTTTGTTCAGGCTGACTGAACGTCCACCGCAGCGGCGCGCGTGTGTGTAGCTGTCATTATTTGCAGCTCATGTGTGACGACCTTTACGTCTTTTTTCTTTATAAGAAATTCTATATTGTCTGTGTTCATTATCCATTCACCATCTTTGTAACTCAATTTTTATGGAGAGTAAAACCTTTAATATTTTCAAGCAATCGAGTTTAATTTATATCCAAAAACATCAAGAAAATCACCTAGCAAAATTCATCTTATTGGAGTCAGATCAGCGCCATCACTGCTTCTTATCGTATACCATTACCCAAAAACAACAATGCAAACCAGAGTGATGTCATAGATATCTATCAATAACAACAAACTTGCCTTCATTTTTCACGTCAAAGATTGCTCCACTTAGTCTACTTAGTGTCAAGACTTGTATAGACCTTAATAATTAATGAATCAGTGATATTGTAACTTTTAGTGCTAAGCTCTAGAAACTTGACAAAACTTTTGCTATTGATAATACTTAACGAACTTTCTACTGCTAAAAACGTTCAATATTAATGTTATAACTAGCTTTTGCCTGCGGTTTTGTCCGCATGCTATTCCACTTCCAATTGAAATAACTTTTTATTTACGCAATAATTATTGAAAACGGATGACTAAATCTCAAATTATTGACCGAGAAATTTATTTGTCGATTTAGTTTTTCGAAGTTTTGGCGGAGATATTATGGGAGTTGAAAACGTAAAAAATAAATAAAGTGCGCAGTGAACATTTATTCAGTTTTTAACCGACTTCAAAAAAAGGAGGAGGATATCAGTTCGGCTGGATTTTTTTTTTTTTTTTTTTATGTTTGTTACCTCATAACTTTGTCAATCACAAACCGATTTTAAAAATTATTTTTTTGTTTGAAAGCATATAGTTACAGATTGGTCCCATTATTATAAGATCACGATCTGATGATGGGATCCTGGAGAAATCAAGGGAACTCTTCAAATATTATAGGCACACCTATAGCGATTTTGGTATTTTCTTATGTAACTCGTGCATTTGCTTTCAAAAAGTACTATTTTGGTGAAGTGGAACTGATGATGAAGACCATAGATGATCACCGGAACTATTTATCTCACTGGTGCGATACGATTGCTAGGCTATTTATGTTGTTCGTCATAATGCAAATGGTGAAGTGGAGCTGATAGTGAAGTACCAGGAGAACTCGTCAAGAATTAACGCCCCTGCGTCGGGAAAACCAGTATTTTGTAAAAGGTGATGAGCTATTGACATAAGACTATTGTAACTTAGATAATATCGTCGCTAAATATACCATACTTACCACAAAAAGCTAAATTAAAAAAACCTAACTTTGAAGGCGTGCATGCCGCATCTTTCGTGGGTCTACCCATGTTTTATCTACCTAGATAATATACTTACTGGATAAGATAATATAAATAAACTAAATATAAATAAACTAAAGTAATTATCTACCAAATACAGAAGGTATTACACTAAAAATAAAAAAATAAAAAATGTTTTAAAAACAAAAAACCGACTTCAAAAAACAAAAAAGTTTCAAAATTAAATACCTCTAAAAAGCAAGAAATAATATTCAAATTTAAATTTTTTTTTTTAAATTTAAAGTCGCACAGCGAGCTATGGAAAGGGCTATGCTCGGAGTTTCTCTGAGAGATCGGGTCCGGAACGAGGTGATCCGACAGAGAACTAAAGTCATCGACATAGCCCACCGGATTAGCAAGCTGAAGTGGCAGTGGGCCGGCCATATTAGCCGTAGAACCGATGGCCGCTGGGGCAGACGAGTTCTTGAGTGGAGACCGCGTATCGGCAAACGTAGTGTGGGACGCCCTCAGACAAGGTGGAGCGATGATCTTCGCAAGGTGGCTGGCAGAAACTGGATGAGTATAGCCGCGGATCGTGCTCAGTGGCGTGCTCTCGGAGAGGCCTATGTTCAGCAGTGGACGATGATAGGCTGATGATGATGATGATGAATATTCAAATCACTAGATGCGCATATCATTGTAATAATACACGTCTAATGAAGTCGGGTGGGGCTTTTAGAATAAAAAAAAAGAAGTTGAACTTCAGCCCCACCCGACTTCAATAGACGTGTTTTATTACAATGATATGCGTATCTAGTGATTTGAATATTATTTCTTGCTTTTTAGAGGTATTTAATTTTGAAACTTTTTTGTTTTTTGAAGTCGGTTTTTTGTTTTTAAAACATTTTAAGTTATGCAAAGACAGACACAGACTCAAGGTCTACAGCTCATAGAACGCAATTATTTCGTAGTTAGGGCATAATTCAGCTGCTGTTCTGTACAACTATATCGGTTGCAAGTATAATACCATTCGTTCATAGTCCTTAGCAGGATAGGCCAAAATAACCCACCACATGGTTTTTTTCAATTCAATTCAATTCAATTCAATTCACTTTATTGCATTCCACAATGATAACAAGATGGTAGGTAGGTAAAAATAACAAAGTACATTGTAGACCCTGAATAGAGCACAGCAAATTATTTGGAGAGGAGTTGAGAGGACGACTTACTTTTTTTCAATTAAATGACAATACTTAAAATTAAATACTTATTTAAATTTTTAAATCTTTATCATTTAAAAAATCAGAAACACTATAGTAGCATTTTTCAAGAGCAGTTTTTGTAACTTTTTTAAGTATAAACTATAACTTTTTTCTTCTGTTAGTTCTTTCGGTAATTTATTGTGTATTTTTACTGACATTTCGAGTGGACTGGATGAGTTCATTCGAAGCCTATGTACTGGTATCATTAACTTGTGGCCATGTCGTGATGTGTATCGTGATGAGATGTCTTGTCTCTTTGTAAAGTAATTTGGATGTTTTCGTATGAATTTACAAATTTCTAATATATAGATATTTTTTCTATGCGGATGCTCCCCGCTTTTTAGCAGGATCTTTTTTTCTTATTTTTTATTATTTATTTATTTATTTATTTAATTCATGATGCACAATTTGTACAATGGCGGACTTAATGCCTTAGGCATTCTCTACGAGTCAACCATAGGGTGATGTGGAGACTTTGTGTGGTAGGGTGCACAACCAGGTTATTTTCTTAGCTTTAATACTCAGACCGAAAGTGGCGCTGCGGTGACGTGCTCTAAATTAATGTATATATTACTTACTCTTTTTTATTCAAATTTAACTTACTTTCTTATACAGTCTTCTTCTTTTTCTTGATATTGTATACTTACATTTTTATTTCTTATTTCAATAACAATAGATCACTGTAGGTACTTTATTTCTTGTATAATTGTATAATGTTTTACAAAAACGAGCAATAAGAGCTATTTATCAACTAAGTTCTAGAACATCTCTTAGGGATAGATTCAAAGAGATTGGTATATTGACAGCAGCATCTCAATTTATATTAAACTGCATACTTTTCGTGCGTCGCAATATTAACTTATATACAAAACATAGTGATTGGCACAATCGGAATACCAGAAATACAGACAAACTTGTAATGCCTCAGTATAGATTAGAAAAAGTCCGTGGTTCTTTCATAGGTCTTGGTATAAAGTTTTATAATAAAATTCCAAGTAATATTTTGGATTTACCATTTGAAAACTTTAAGTCTCATGTAAAAAATTGTCTTCTCAAAAAAGGATACTATACCGTTAAAGATTATTTAATTGATAAAACAGCCTGGTCGTAGATTTTTCTATTCTATGTGAAAATTGAGGGAATTGTCCTACCTACTTAAAACTTATTGTAAGCTTTTTGACTCGACGACGCCTTAATGCGAGTAGCTTTAGTATGTCATGCTCACTTTAAACATTTCTGCGGTGGTGTCGTGTGGGGCGGGTCGTTACGTTCCCTCAAATATGGTTGAGCGAAGCGATGGCTGGTCCATGCGTCATGCTCGTGAACGGGTGCTGCCAGTGGGAATGGGTCTGCTTCTGTCTGCTTGTACTAAGGGCGTCGTATATTTATATATTTTTTTTTCTCTGTTTGATGTTATCAATATGTATATGGCACTTCTTACTCAAAACATAAAACTAATAGGCAAGTAAACATTGTTTTGATTTCTCTTTTTTTTTTTATTGCAATCATTTTGCTTTTTATAGTCAGTAGTTTTTGTCAGTAAAGGCCTATGAAAAGCTTTTGGATATTAGTTTTCAATTCAGTGCCTTAGGATGGGTAGCCTAAGTATGTCATGCTCTCTTTAATCATTTCTGCGGTGGTGTCGTGTGGGGCGGGTCGTTAAGTTCCCTCAAATATGGTTGAGCGAAGCGATGGCTGGTCCACGCGTCATGCTCGTGAACGGGTGCTGCCAGTGGGAATGGGTCTGCTTCTGAGTACCTATCTTAACGCATATTGAATTGTAAGAATTGCGTTTTTATTGTTATTTTTTATGTCTTGTCTCAAGTATTTTTTGGTAAATTTTGCCTACTTAGGTGCACTTTCGAGTAGCAGACATAGTGATTACTGATTTCTCAACTAGTTGAAAGTTATTTACTCTCACAATTACCTATCCGATATGTAGTAGGTATTTAATTTCAACCTACCTACCCATTGTGTACAAACTTTTGTTAATTATTGTGATGGAAAATGACCTCACTTTAAATGTGGAGCTCATTTTTCAATGTTGACGACTCTGTATGAAATATACAGGGAGAAAAAAGCAGCCCTTGACGAGTTTCTTGCCGGTTCTTCTCGTTACAAGGTCTCCCGCTCAGGGTTTGCAAACCGATGGCGTAGCTTCTTTGACATTCACAAGTGCTTGTAACAGCCTAGACTGAATAAATGATTTTTTGATTTTGATTGATATAGTTATTTTTTTTTTATATTATTTACGTTACATTTATGTGGATTGATGACAGCTAATATCCCATTCAGATTAAAAGGTAAGAAACGTGTGAGGAGCCTTACTTGTGGGGTATTGTCTTAGTTACAGTAATTCAGCGGGAATCGCGTCTAGACGTATAATGCTTACTTTGTATAATGGTTTTCTTTTGTTGGGATAATTACAGGAGATGGCACGTGCGCTAATGCGGTCGGTTTTTGCGGTTATCCTCGTTTCGTATATTCTCTAGAAAATAGGAAAATGGTCCTGTTTGTTCCGACCGTTGTAATTTATGTGGGAGAATTACAGGGAAAACTAACGGAGCTCTATCTCACTGATTAGTAATGGGGTGGTATTTGTTTGCGCAGGTAATTGTTTTATTTCATAAGAGTTTTTTCTATCAATCATGTTGTACAGACCTACTGTTTTTGTGAATGTTATATTACGAGAATTGTAGCATGTGAAGGATTATTTTTTGCAAAAGCTTATTATGTGTTTTCGCCTTTCCAAAGCTTGGCCGCCATTTTCTTTTTTATAAGGAAACACATGCCTAATTATGATATTCCAAACTTTGACAAGATGCTGACACAGAAAAGTAACGCCTACTTAAGAGGACCCAACTTGTAAAAACAATATCCAACAACAACCCTCACAGGCACTTTTTGAGCAACAGAGTGGTACAAACGTGGAACAATTTGCCAGAACAATTAGTCTCAGCCAACAGCTTGAACCAATTTAAGAATAGATTGGACAAACACCAATTTAAATAAAGTAGAATAGAGCAAAGAGCAGGATACAGGCACTATCAGTTGCAACAACTGCTCGCATGTTTAATAATAATAATAATAATAATTAGATTAATTTAGAGGTAGACTTCTCGCTCCTCACCAACGAGGTTTAAGTTATCTTATCGTTAGTTATAAGTTTTATCATCTTTCATCAATCCCATCTTGAAAGCGTATAAACTAACTAGAGAGTAAGTTTATACGCTTTCAAGATTTTTAATCAGAGAAAGTTAGTGTGCATTCACACACCCACACAAACACAACAGTTAGCGCACTTTTCAGAACACGCATACCTATTTTCATTAAATTGAAAATTTCAAGCCATTACAAAACCACTTCTCAAGCTTACACGCTCACTAGACATGAAATAAAACACTTTTTCAATACAATTGCTCGAAAATGTAAGTTTACGATGACAGTCGAGCGTGCGGAAAGTTGATTTTACCGCACGCCGTGCGTTTTTGTTTACGGAGTAGTACAGCGTGCGGAAAGTTGATTTTACCGCACGCCGGCGCCGTGCGTTTTTGTTTACGAACGTTTTTTTTAATTTCTACTAGCTTCCGCCCGCGACTTCATCCGCGTGGACAGTAGAAAAATATTGCAACCAGTTTAAAATGACCCCTTTAGTGTATGAAAGCTAGTACTACGGAGAGTTCAAGCTGTTTCTCTGGTTCCACCCACCCGAATTCATGAAACATAGCTTAGTTTTTAAGTTGGACCACAATCTACTAAATTGTGAAAAATCCATCAAAATTCGTTTAGCGGTTTTTGCGTAATTCGCGCACAAATATTTAGAATTTACAGTTTTATTATATGTATAGATTACAATTTCAGCAGTACCTATAATGTTTTCTCGCAAATGTATTGAAAAACGTAGTATGGCACACGGTTGTTAAGGTTTTTTAAAACTCGTGACGATTATAAACCCTCGCCTACGGCTCGGGCTTATAAAACGTCAACTCGTTTTAAAAACCTCCTTACCAACCTTGTATCATAAACTACTATTTCAATACAGTTGCTCGAAAATGTAAGTTTACAATGACAGTCGAGCGTGCGGAAAGTTGATTTTACCGCACGCCGTGCGTTTTTGTTTACGGAGTAGTACAGCGTGCGGAAAGTTGATTTTACCGCACGCCGGCGCCGTGCGTTTTTGTTTACGAACGTATTTTTTAATTTCTACTAGCTTCCGCCCGCGACTTCATCCGCGTGGACAGTAGAAAAATATTGCAACCAGTTTAAAATGACCCCTTTAGTGTATGAAAGCTAGTACTACGGAGAGTTCTAGCTGTTTCCTTGTCTCCACCCACCTGAATTTGATGAAACATAGCTTAGATTTTAAGTTGGACCTCAATCTACTAAATTGTGAAAAATCCATCAAAATTCGTTTAGCTGTTTTTGCGTAATTCGCGCACAAATATTTAGAATTTACAGTTTTATCATATGTATAGATTACAATTTCAGCAGTACCTATAATGTTTTCTCGCAAATGTATTGAAAAACGTAGTATGGCACACGGTTGTTAAGGTTTTTTAAAACTCCTTACCAACCTTGTATCATAAACTACTATTAACGCTAGTATCGCTAGCGCTAGTATCCGTTAAAAGTATTTTATTCCATTACAAATCTCCATTCAATCTTTCCAAAACTTTTGAACCTTATCATATCCCTAAAAACGTATCACTATAAAGTCCAAAGAGCATTCAAAATAAAAACCATTTCCAGTAGTATAAAAGCCGTCGCACCGTCCGGCGTGACAGGCGTTTCTTCCCCGGCTCTGTCCGGGCGCGCTCTCCCGGCACCGATAACCGGACACCCCGTTATTGATGGCCCGGCAGTTTTTATGATACCCTCACATTTCAAATGGAACACAAGATTGTGTGGCTTTTGATCAGTGCTATCGATAATGCTGCATGAAGTATCAAGAAATGTATGAAAAACACTATCAGCAGAGAAACATAAAAACTCCTTTCCTAAAAAGCTGTCGACAAATGGACATTTTGTTTTTTTTCTCAAACAAAATACAAATCTGAAATCTTTATTGGCTTGTGTACACTTGTATGCATTTTGTATTTTGTCAACTAACAAAGAACCTATAAATAAATAAATAAAAAACCTTACTCTTTGGTGGTGGCTGACAAAATGATAAATAGCCCATGAATAGCAGAAATTTTCTTATCGTTGCACGTTAATGATCAAAGCGATATTATCTTCGTTTTAGTGTCACACTGTGCATGAAATATCCTCAAACTTAGAGACTTTTAAGAGCACGCCCTCATAGAAGCATGAGTAATCTCTTTTGCCAAGTCTCTTTGGGCGTGACAAGCCATTTTCTGGTTTTCTGTCCTAGAGCGCTCGCCCGCGGCAATGATTGAACACAAAATTGATGTCCGAGTTTCTTAAATCTTTTCAGTACTTGTCCATCAGCCATTTTTAATGTCCCCACTGCTGGGGCACAGGCCTTATGGGTGGATAAAGAGGACGGGCCATAACCCACCACGCGGGCGCAATGCGGATTGGTGGGTGTTAACGACTGCAAATGCAGCCGGGACCAACGGCTTAACGTGCCTTTCGAAGCACGGGGGAGCTCGAGATAATAAATTTTTGGTCACCCATCCCATGACCGACCCTTGTGAATGTTGCTTAACCTCCGCAATCGCTGGGCCAGGCGCTAAACCACTGCGTCACCGAGCTTCTCATTTAGTACTTAAGGCCCTTAAATATTATTACCTCAAAGTTGCGCCCTTATCATAAAAAAATAATTGCTTGCAAATATCGAAAATTCACATGTACTGATTGAAGTTAAGGCGGTTGTATGACCGAAAGTGGCGCCCACAGAGGTTTTTATTTAATAAGTTATTAATAAAAAAAGATTTTAATAATGTTTATCGTGGAGATTTTAGGGCCCATGGTCTAGTATTTTTAGAAGGTATCACTATATACCCTCGTAGTCATTCGTAGAAGTAGATAGCAAATTTGTCAAAAACGGCCACTTTTAACAGTTTTGCTATCTACTTCTAGCAGTGACTACGAGGGAATGTAACCGATACCGTCTAAAAATACTAGACCATGGGCCCTAAAATCTCCACGATAAACATTTTTAAAATTGTACCTTAAGGTTCTATAGTTTATTTACAAACAATAACCTCAGTAAAATCTAGTTCGTTGTAGTAGTAGTTAGAAAAATAGTGGCCACTTTTGGCGAGCAATAAATTTAATTAAGATAAGGCGCCACTTGAGGGTAATAGTCACCCTTATTAAGTTATGTTATTTCCCGTCATTTAATATTAGTCAGCATATTTCTTACTGGGTATCTAATATTGAAATAAAACAAAACACCTTTAGTTAACCACAAAATTATGTGCTCAGTATGATTTATAAAAATTGTTTTATTTCCCTACGCTAACTTACTAAAAATTTATTCCAAGATAATCTTTTTATGTAAATGTAAACGTTATACCCCACAAATTGTAGCTAAATATAGCAGAGCCAGCAGTAGTTACATATACTTAACATTTCTGGAAATTAACGTTTTAGTTCGTTTCGTGCTTTATTGGAGATATAAAATAAGTATATAAATTGGTATAACCCCTTTGAAAGTGTTTTGTATTATTTAAAACAATAAACAGAAGCTTTTCAACCGTCCCAAAAATAAATTTGATCAGATCTGAAATACGAGTTCAATATCCGACAAAATCGTGTTTAATGGCGTCCTATCGAATTGATTGGTCGTTTAATTGCCTTCTGGCGTTCCTATTGTGAGGCTTCGCTGGCCAGTTGTTTGTCGACGACACACACGATGCTAACGACTGACGGCCATGGCCGATGCGACTCACGAACTTCGGGCTAATTCACGGCTAATTGCGCACGTCGCGTCGCCGAGACCTGACCACGGTAAAGAAATCCTGATCAATAGAACGGCAGAAAGAGGTAATAAGATCTCTCTGATGGCTGTCCAGGATAATGAGACACAATAGATATTTCATTGTTGTCCGGACACATGTAGCCATGTTTAGGATTTAATGAATAAATGTTGGTGCATGTGCGCGTGATCAATTATTATGACGTAATAATATATTATAAATAACAAATTAAGCAACAAAGGACAGACACAAAAGGTTTTTTAATTATTTATCATATTAGGCAATACCTAAATATAGTTCAAAACTAATATTTTTGATATTTCCGATATTCCTTACAAATCGAGTAGATGAAATGTACAAAAGAAACTTATAGATTTCTAAGGAAGTAAGTAGGTTCTCAATTCGATCTCTCAATGACTTGTGCCAAAAGTAGTTCCATTAACATAAAATACTTATTTTTATTACATTAGCGGCAAACCCCATTAATTTATCCGTGGCTCCTGGCTGTGTGAATTAAAACTGTCCCCACTTTTGTAAGGCTGTCTGGCGCACGGCGCTCTCTATTGCGTTAGAAAAGGTGTTTAGTTTGTTACCTTTTTTTTTTTTTTTTTTTTTTATTTATTTGTTCATTAATATTACAAATTATAAAAGTTAAAAACTAGACGCGCTCTAAACCTATTAAAGGTTTATACTTGCGCGAATGAGTCGCATTACAGCATTATAATGTCACTCACTCGATCCCAATATATAGTATTTTTTTAATAAGTGTTTACACGTTTTGTAGTTCTTTAAGATGCTATTTTGCTGAAACTACCTACCTACCTACCTACTTTGTTGAACTTATATCTGGAAAAACAATTAGTTAATTGGATTAATTAACTTGTCTGAAACAAAGTGAAATAGGTTAAGAAATGTTTTCTTTTCTTCCATCTGGCATTCAAAAAACACAAGATACCTATCTTATATTCTTTCTTCCTAGAAAAGGTTCCTTGAATGTATCCGAGGTGTCACAGTAGAGTGTTATAATATTTGTATGTCCATCAGCCATTTATGATGTCCCCACTGCTGGGGCACAGGCCTTCCTTATGGGTGGTAAGGAGGATGGGCCATAACCCACCACGCGGCCCAATGCGGATTGGTGGGAGTTAACGACTGCAAATGCAGCCGGGACCAACGGCTTAACGTGCCTTCCGAAGCACGGAAGAGCTCGAGATAATACATTTTTGGTCACCCATCCCATGATCGACCCTTGCGAACGTTGCTTAAATTCCGCAAACGCTGGGCCAGGCGCTAAACCACTGCGCCACCGAACTCATACTTACATACCTAATACTCGCTAGTTACCTAGGTATCCATGTCTAATATTGATATGTGTAGGAGTAGGTACATGAAGAAGCAGTGATGGTAATTAAATCGTGCTTTTGATCATTAGTATGCGTAACTGTAATCTTGGTGATATAATATTTTGATGTACCGTATATACTAATGTTGGCAACGAAGTGCTATCAACTAAGAGTACATTTAGCTCTTCCTTATTAGTGGCAGCTAAATTCCTGGCAAATTATGAAAACAACCAGAATCAACGCGTAAATTCATGTCGGCCACTCACGATCGCACTGAGAAGATAATCTTATTTTTGGAATGATATCGGTGCGTAACACTGACCTGAAGATTATTTTTGTGCGTAAGATAAGCCAATACAATGACAGAAGTCCGTAAGGATTTGACAACATTGATATTATTCTAAATCAGTTATAAAACATAGTACTATTATATTACTTGCCTAATTTTATTAATTATTATTTATCACAGTTAAAAAAAAATAAGGAAAAATTTCAGAAGTACTTATTTCAAAAGTTATCGAATAGGACAGCTCTAAATTATGATGACAATACCACGACATGCATTTAATTAAATTAAGTACTAGATTTTGACATTTTGTATGTAATTACATACTTAACTGTCTTTTATTCGCTGAACGAAAATCTTTTATCTTAATGGTTCAAAAATAATAAAAATAAGCGTTGCTGAAACGAACTTTCTTAAAGTGGTAAAGTTTCTGCATTACGGACTTTCACAGACTCTTTTTTTAAATCAACGTTATAAAATTTTGCGAGAGTCTGGGAATTCTGTAGAAATATAAATTAAACCATTTGAATTTTGTGATAAAAAACTACAGACTATAGAAGAGATGTTTGACAAAGTAACGAATAAAATGATATATTTAACTTCCGAAAAATCATTCAAAAGAGCTTGCTATCGATTTTTAACCGACTTCAAAATAGGAGGAGGTTATCTATTTATTAAATTAGGTAGGTACTTTCTTTTTCACTTTAGTGTGGGTATTTATGAATACATAATGAATGTCAATATGGATTCATGTAGATCATAATTTCTGTCCAATAAATTTAAGCATTTAATAAGCGACGAGCAATAACTAGCCGATTGTGCAATGATGGCCGCCGATATGATGGCGCAATCAGGTGGCCATCAGCCGAGCCAGAGGAATGTGGCCAACCACTCGTGAAATTGCGTATTGTGGCCGGTGATAATGCCTTTCAGGTATTACAATACTTAACGATGTAATTTGTTTTGTTTTAATTTAATACATTAAGTATGTTTTTTTTATTCACAACGAAATAGTGCTTGGTTTTCACCCTCACCTGATGTTAAGTGACGATAAGGCCGAAAGTGTAAGCGCACTACACTCGAAATCCTCACCACTGAGGAACTGTTATGGCGTCAGGTAAAAGTTAGGTGGTAGCTAGCTAGGTGGACTTGAAATAAGCCCTAGCATCAACCAAACCATGTACGAATTGTACCCCTCTCCTGGGATCAAACTCGGGAGAGGGGTACAATTCGCGCCCTGGGCGTCTTACACGGGCAGGTGAACCACTAGACCACAGAGGTGGTAGGGGAATGATGTCTATCTTGATAATGGGAGATTTAGCATCACAATCTTAGTCCTATTTAGATTTAGTTGTTTTAAATATAAGTCGCTAGTTGCCGACTTAATAAAATTACAATTAGATAATAATTATACGAATACTGTAGGTAGGGTACAACCCCGGAAATTATAGAAATGAAAATCCTGAAAACCATCACTTTTTGAAAAAAAAAAAACATTTTATGATAAACTGCATAGCGGCAGGCAACCATAAACCGAAATTGTGTTTTGCTTTTGTTACATTTGCGTCTAGGGTTGTCATTTTGCATTTTTTCATACAAATAAAAAAAACTGGCCAAGTACGAGTCGGACTCGCGCACAAAAAAAACACGTTTGTTGTATGGGAGCCCCCCTCAAATATTTATTTTATTCCGTTTTTAGTATTTGTTGTTATAGCGGCAACTGAAATACAGTATTTGTTCTGTGAAAATTTCACTTGTCTAGCTATCACGGTTCATGAGATACAGCCTGGTGACAGACAGACAGACAGCGGAGTCTTAGTAATAGGGTCCAGTTTTTACCCTTTGGGTACGGAACCCTAACAAACTCAGCCACATGAGGCAGTCTATTTTCCAGGGTTGTACCCTATTTTCCACCTTCTTACCAAACAGCCTGTACAAAAAAAGTAAATTTTATTTATTTTGGTAACCTACCATTTTTCAGTGATTTATAATT
Source organism: Agriphila straminella (assembly GCA_950108535.1). Lineage (NCBI taxonomy): Eukaryota > Metazoa > Arthropoda > Insecta > Lepidoptera > Crambidae > Agriphila > Agriphila straminella. The sequence goes on along the minus strand of OX467306.1, from coordinate 416,117 downwards.
ATCCCCACACAGTAAAAAATACTTGGTACTGTCATGCTCATCGATTTTTCCTGATTTGTCTTTTATATGCCTTTTTCAGTCACCGTTAACCCTTATTTAAAAAAAGAAGGATAATACCCCTGGTCCCATTTTAATGCGATATCTGTGTCGACCGGATCATGGCGTCGTGTTTACGCCATTTCGCGCCATTAGCCATTCTGTTTGGCAATTCAGCCCCTGCAGCGATCGGACGAGTAGGCTTTGCTAATTTCAGTTGGTTGCTATAGAACCTGGATTTAATGCTCAGGGCACAGAATACGTAATAGTACAAAGTACAGAAAATTCACTCCGCATAGTCATTTAAATAAATAGCGACCCTTGTTCGGACACAATAAAGTGCACTTCAGGTCGCACACCGCTTTCTTGCCAACAGTTATATTTACCTAGGTTGCCTCTCTTTCTATCGCGTAGCTCTTACCTCTTCTAACAACTTCAGGGTTGTCTCCTTCTAATCTTTCAACGCTCGAGATATATTGTCTCAATTTCTGTTCTTGAAGGATTAAATACTTTATTACAAGTTTTGTGTTTAGAAATTTGATCGAGAAAAAATATAGAATCGCGACCCGCCTCTGAATATAAGTAGGTACCTACCTATAGGTAGTAGGTGTTGGAATAGCCAACATAAAATCTTTTTGTTGAACTTTATTTTTAAAGTCTATGGTATTTTTGTATGACAAACTGTCATTCGTCGTTCTTCTTTTTCCTTTGTAACTGTTTGCAATACATAATTTTTAGCTTCATAAAAAGTCCTTCTTATTTACCTACGACTACGGCCTATTCTATATATTTCAACCTACAGTCCACTCTCTAAACATGGTCCATCGTGCAATTACAAAATAGGAGGACGTCCATCGAAGCATTTAAGGTAAAAGCGTTCCGCTGTTGCAGTTTTTCAAGAGACGCCAGCCTACTGCTAGTAACCATCATACATAGAGTTCCATCGAGTTCATTGCAATTCGTAAAGCATTGCAAGTTGCATGCAAAATAAAATACAGAAACATCACAATTCATTAAGAAGCGTATCGAGTCTGCAGTGGTGTTGCCAGGAGTGTTGCCCCGGTAGATGCAGGACGTGTGTGTCGTCGCGCCGCCGCCACCGTGTGGGACTTCGGAGCACTGTTTCACTACAATTTTGAGTTGGAGATCTGTTTCGTGCACCTCTATACCTAATTTTGTGAAGCCATTGCCATCCAAGATTGGCCAATATACAGATCTTCTTTACCGTGAAATTTCAAGAAAGAAAAAAAAAGAGAAGGAAGTTGTCTTTGCCGTGACGTGACGCCATTTCTGACTTTTGACTTTGACATTTCTCGTTTGAAGTTCAAGTTTTATTTTCAATTGTTAAAAATTTACCGGACACTAAGTTATTTTACTAGTATTACATTATAATTTTATTTGTAAACTTGTTGCTGTGCTTTTCAAAATGTCTGATAATTCGGATCACTCCGATTGTGACTCGCGTCAGTTGCGGAGATTGATACGACAACGCGCCGTTACAAAAGGATGCATTACAAAAATAACAAATTTTTTCGCGGAGGCAGACGCAGCCTTATCTACGCATGTAGTTACTACGAAAGAGGAGCGCCTGCGAGAATCATTTCAGAGATTCGAAGCATTAAACTTGGAGGTTTGCGCTCTAGATCCTGAAGCGGACGACATGGGGGCTGTCGAAAGTAAGTTCCTGCAAACGCTAGCATTAATTAAAGATTTACAGGCGCAGTCGCAGCTTGCTTCGTTGGCAGAAAACCCGCCAAAGCACACGTTGGTCCCGGCAGCTAAATTGCCACAAATAGAGCTACCAATATTTACAGGCAAATATTCTGATTATAAGCCGTTTATTGGAATGTTTAACGCATTAATCGATTCGAATCATAGCTTAGCAGACATTCAAAAGCTTTTTTATTTACGCAATAATCTTCAGAATGAACCTTTTGAGTTGATAAAGAATTTACCGATTATTTCCGAAAGTTATTTAGAAGCAAAAAATATTTTACGTGATCGTTATGATAACAAGTTCAAAATTACAAGCGAACATATAAATACTTTGCTAGATTTGCAGCCAATGCTGAAATCAACTGCATACTGTAGGGATAACTTCAAAATGCAAGGAATGCTGAATAATAGAGCAATTATTGAACTTTTAGCTGTTTATTACAAAATTACGCAAATAACATGTTTGTTTTACATTTTCCTTTTTGTACGACCCGCTAATTAATGGCGGGATGTCAATTCCATATTTTGAATATCGATCTTCTTTTGTTTAAGAAAAATAAACTGATCGTATGAAATGCAAAGGAGGTTAAATAATCTCTTTGCATTGAGATTTGTTGCAAAGAGGTTTCATATCTCTTTGCAACGAGGTTTGTACATTTTATAAAAGTGACTCGATACAAAACTAATTAAACGTACATACAATCATACTAAAATAATGAATATTATTCATTAACACTCAAGTAAATTATAATTAATACGAAATTAGGCTTAGTTAATATAATATAGGCTAACAGCTCGGCCTTCCTGTTCACAGCGAGTCCCTTCGCTGACTGATTTATTTAATTTAGAGATTATCGTGTAGAGTCAACCAACAGCATTATTTATGTTTCAATACATAGTTATAACAAAAGGTACCTAAGTTGGGTAATTAATATTTTAGTAATTTTTGTAATGCATATTAAATTATTAGACATTAATTTTAACAATAATTGTGTATGTTTAATTGATTACATTTCTAAAAGTAATTATTTAATTACTTTTACTGTTACAATCAGTTAAAATTTAACTTTACATAAAGGTCATCTATAATCTTAAGTCTTTACCTTTAATCATTATCAGAGTTGTATTTTTATTACAAAACTTCTACGTCTCATTTAAGTTTTTTTTTTGTCGACTGCAATCGCGACTTTATAACGATGATTATTTTTACATGACAAGGGTAGGTACCTATTTCTAAATCCTACGAATACATTATACCTATAGATAGACTATAGTTTTATCGTAATCACAGTTAATGGCCAACGCATAAGTCTAGGACTTGTTTTAAAAACCAACCAACATCTAGTGTTCATGTTGTTAGGAGCAGGCAACTCGTCGCAAGCGTCGTGTTCAATCGCAATTGGGCGGCGTTTTAAATCATTAGTGAGAAAACTTCCGGACCGGACCTCCTATGAAACTATTTACTTAAACCCGATCATCAATGACATATATACGTAAATAAACAACATTATATTAATTCGTAAGTTACAACTTGAACAAGTAATTACGTAATTATCATTATGTCAGGTTTTCTCTGAAAATATGACTGTTGGATCACAATAATAATCTTCTAGCGCGTACATACTTATTGTTTCCTAGGTATAACCTCAAACATTATTAATAGGTAAGTACCTAACAATCTTCTAACAATCTTCTTAATTCTACAGGAAAAATCAAGTTGTCGTCTATACATCTGAGTAGTGGTACAGTTCGACTTTATCTAAATTGAAAATCTTTGGTTTACTTAATATCAATTTTATAACACGTCAGTCATAAGATCACTATAAGATATAAATTATTAGACTATCATAGAAATATGATCGGAGATCTAAGTACCTATCATTTTATATATTAAAAACTTACGATGGTGTAATATTCGTATTGTCGATGACCATAGATATGGGATTCTATTAGACAGCAAGCGTACAAATATGATCATATTATAACCGAATAATCTCAAAAGTGGCGTCTACAAAATGCAAAATTTCTGAATGAATGACAAAAATCGCGTTAATCGATTGTCTGTTCTTTGGTTTTATGTTTTGTTAATATTTTCTGTTACTTTTTTTTTTTTTTTTTGCTTTTGTTATAATTGCATGTTTATTATTGAAGCACAAGCAAATCGTTATCAATAAATAAACATTATATGACGTTAAAATATGATATTAAGTGTAATATATAAAATTATACAGTTTTATAAACATCGAGTCTCAAAGCCTTACATTGTACACGACATTCATACTTATCACAATTAGTTCGTGGTCTTTTTGTGCAAAAGGCGGAATGCGTGCGTACTCATCTTGCAATGTTAAAATCTGCTGACTATGACAATATGATGAAAAACACATTTCAAAAACTCCCGTACTACCAATCAAATTTGGACATTCATGCTAGAAAATACAGTAACACCCTCCATCATTATAAATATCCCTCCATCAATAAGATCCAACCAGATCGCAGGAACTTTTAACCATTCAAAATAAGAAAGAGAATAGCAGAGTGGATTGGTTCACGTACCTACTTACGAGGAACTGGAAAAATGACTAAGATTTACCACGTAAGGTGAAATCACAATTAAGTATTTAACACTTTGTACTCACACAATGACATTTACTAACACACTCACGACCACAAGTTCACATACACACAAAACGTCCATTTTTATTTATTTATTTTATTTCTATTAAAACCATTAAATTAAATATTAGTAATCCCATTTGTTCTTAGTTTTTAAATACCTTTTTTACATTTAACATGTTAAAATAAGTCGCGTTTATAATTATATTCTGGAAATCAAAGTGTAAAAGATTGTAGATACAATACAGGAATCTTTTAAATTCTAGCTACGAATATTGTAACACATTTTCCGCTGTGTTTATGTTGTTAAAATGATTGTCTGCATACTTTGGAAGATGTTATCTTTGTCCGGTTAACAGAAAGAAAACGTAGAAATCATCGCTGCACCGACTCAACTCCACTACTACACTTTGTAAATGGGATTCCACACTGACAAGCAATACTAACTCACTGGAGTTGTGAGGAGCGGACAAGCATTTTAAATAGCATCATAAATGTGGAGACTTTTTCATACATGAACATAGACAGTTATGAAATCATATAAGTATAAATAATTAAAATATGATAATTTAATTTTGAGGCCGTAGTCCAGAAACGATATTACCATTAACTGTTTTGCAAAATATCATGTAATGTACCTATATTAGCCGTCACATCTTTGGCTGAAGTCAATTAAGCTACTAATTCTTAATTTACCTTTGACTTGTATTCGTGTCCCGATCTTTATTAATACGTTTGTTTTTAGGGTTCCTAACCCAAAGGGTAAAAACGGGACCCTATTACCGAGACTCCACTGTCCGTCTGTCTGTCACCAGGCTGTATCTCATGAACCGTGAAAGCTAGACACTTGAAACTTTCACAAATGAAGTGTTGCCGCTATAACAACAAATACTTAAACAGAATTTGTGCGGAACCCTCGGTGAGCGAGTCCGACTCGCCCTTGTCCGGTTTTTTTGTAGTAATGCGTAGAACAGATTAATCGCATGTGGTACATTTAGTCGAGGGTTTTCACACCTAAAGCTCGAATGACCATTTTGATCACAATAGGCATGACGAATATTTTCTTTTATTTTATGTTACACAAATTACCTCTCAAAAAAAGAAACATTGGCAAAATAATTACTTCGCTAGCATGAAAACTGCCCGAGACATCACAGTGTGAAATGCACACAACCGGACTCACCCAAAAACGCTCCATACCAATGGCCTCCCAGTTATGACGTCACGAATAAGTAGTTTGTATGCAACGCGTAGGAAATTTGTTTGGCAGCCATATTAAATATCGTGTTCATCAAAACTGTTTCTTAGACAAACTTGCTATACATTTTACGGACCAATTAAAGGCATTATTTATTTTAATAAATTTTACACTCCCTAAATGGACCCGTCCACCCAACATTGAAGGGTCAAAACAAATAATACGCAATATAAACCCAAGAGGCATACAAGCCACTCTTAAAGTTTAATATGTTAACGATTTTTATTAGCACCTCGTTACTTCATTCATTAGTCGTCATCCCTATTATAGCACGTTTTTTTTTAACTATAGACTACTACTATAACTAAAGAACTTACATCTATTTAATACATTTATTTTCGCATAATAATAGTGTTCTAAAGTTCCTTCATACTTAACTATTTCAGCGAGCATTTCAGTCAACAGTTTAGCATAGTCTTGTCGGAACGGGAAAGTTTCTACCAACTTATTCTTCCACTCGACCATCTCGAACCAGTAAACATCATCGTAGGTAAACTTTGATACCAAAACCTTGCTACACCAGTCATCCGACTCTTCTCGTCCTGCCGTACTGAACCGCTCTTGACCTCAAGCTCTCGTTGCCATTTTGTCTCAGCATATTAAGGTACCGGCTTCCAACACTTTCTCAGGCATCCTCATCCGTCAATGTCTGTGATGATGGGCGAACGACATCACAATGATCTCGTTGATGTACAAAGGGACCTCACTCTAGGCCTTCGGTTCTTAGACACTCTCTCTCTTCGATACTCTGAGTTAAGACTAATAGGTATAATTTATTAGTAACCTCAGTATCATGCACCCGTGACATCCGTGGTTCTTCTCAGTCGGGACTATCATAATATTCATAATCAATATCAACCTCAGTATCATGCACTCGTGCCGTGACACCCCTGGTTCTTCTCAGTCGGGACTATCATAATATTCATAATCAATATCAACCTCAGTATCACACACCTGTGATACCCCTGGTTTCTCTGAGTACTGACTTATTCTCGCCTGACCCTCACACCTGAGGGTACACATGGCCAAGTCATACGGCTAGACTCACGCCACCGCGCCGTCTCGGTTTTAGCACCTCTCGACCCTAACCCTCAAACCTGGGCAACCTGGGTCCGGGCTAAAACGACTCTCTCAACTCATGGCGGTGGTAGCTGAAACTGACAGAATACAGCTTAGAACCCATTAAACATAAGGTCACCTTAAATTCACAATTATTTTCAAAACATTTAAAATAATAACCGCCTTTTTTGGAAGTTGGTTAAAATATTCAATATACGTTTATTATAAACTGTCCACAAATTGCAGCATAAAAAAATATTCATTGCGATATAATTTTGATATGATTAGCGGTTCTCTCAAAACAAGTGAAATGGTGTCAAACTCAGAAGCAGTGAAATGAATTACAGTGATCCTGCCATATCCTGCACAAATTTGCGTCTTTTTAAATCACCAATACGTTGTAGGTACTGAACTATTTAAATTGGTTAAAGTTACATTAAAAGAATTTGTGTTAGTTATCTCGATCCTTGAACAAGACCTCCGCCTTGTTGAAATTTTGAAAAATACATAATAATAATATACTTTATATTAATAAACCATACATACAGGCTTAGAATTATTCTAAGCATAAAGGTATAATGACTTAGTAAACATCTAAACATTAACTATCTTCGTAAACGTTCTAAATTTTACACTTGAAACAACAGTTCTCACATACAAATGTTCGTATGAATATTTCGCAGGTCAGCCCCATCTTAATTTTCACGATAAAAGTATGAACATGAGATTTTTAAACTTTTAGCACAGAATACATAATCTCTTAGTCCAATCGCCATACGATTTATATCAAAAATAAACATTGCTCTAATTAGATTACTAAGCGCACTTATTTGTCGTAAATAAGTCGGCAGTGTCATACGTTCAGTATTTCGCCATGTTTTATAGTGTTTTGATATTTCGAAATATAAAATATTTCGAAATTTTATCAAAGAAACTTGAAATTTGCAAAGTATTCCCACTGGAATGGACCGAATATATCATTGGTCCAATATAAAGGTTTTATTTTTACGTTTACTTGTTCTCTTAGTATCTGTCGATACTTCACTTATCATATGATTAATTTCAAAATTCAACAACAGAAAAAGCGAGAAAAGAAAATATTAATCCAAGAACATTTAATTATTTCTTTATGTTAATAGATTTCCCAATAGAAATTAAATTGGAAATTAGGTAATATAAAGAATTATATAATATATATTTATTTTTTAATATATTTCCTCGAAAATAAAAAAGATCATAAAGCAAGACACAGCAATAAACATTTTGTAGGTAACGAATAGTACCTACCTACCTATTACCGTGAATTTCATTTTAATTTCTGAATAAGTATTACAAAGTATAATATTTCTCTCTCACTTATTCTGACATTTTCTTAAAAGTTATTTAGAATCTCTATATAGTAAAAAAAAGTGATAAATCGTTACTTACGTCGTAGGCGTAGGCAGATTGAAAAGTATAAAACCTTTCGTTGATCCCGCTACTGAAATTGTAGGGATAACTTCAAAATGCAAGGAATGCTGAATAATAGAGCAATTATTGAACTTTTAGCTGTTTATTACAAAATTACGCAAATAACATGTTTGTTTTACATTTTCCTTTTTGTACGACCCGCTAATTAATGGCGGGATGTCAATTCCATATTTTGAATATCGATCTTCTTTTGTTTAAGAAAAATAAACTGATCGTATGAAATGCAAAGGAGGTTAAATAATCTCTTTGCATTGAGATTTGTTGCAAAGAGGTTTCATATCTCTTTGCAACGAGGTTTGTACATTTTATAAAAGTGACTCGATACAAAACTAATTAAACGTACATACAATCATACTAAAATAATGAATATTATTCATTAACACTCAAGTAAATTATAATTAATACGAAATTAGGCTTAGTTAATATAATATAGGCTAACAATACAATATTAGGCAGTTTGTTTCTGTTGTGAAGCAGCAGTTAGCTGCTCTTAAAAATCTTAATTATGAGGTACACCAATGGGACCCTATTATCCTTTGCATTTTAAGTCGAAAGTTAGACTTGATATGTAGTAGGGAGTTCCAGTTGCATTGTAGTTCAGAACCCTCAGTGAATAATCTTATTACATTTCTAGAGAGCCGAGCACTTGCACTAGAAAATTCAGAAAGAGTTCAAGTGCAACCGCCCAAGGCTGCGCACATGGTAACGGTAAAGGGTGTAGCGGGCAGTGAGCCGGCACCTTCTACTCCAGTCTGCATATCATGTAAGTTGCCTCATAAATTATTTGCTTGCAATAAATTTAAATTAATGTCAGCTGCAGCACGGTTGAAGTTTATTAACGACAATGGTCTATGCAATATCTGCTTGAATGAGCACAAGCAAAAGTGTAGGTACCGTTTCAAATGCAGTTTGTGCCAACAAAATCACAATACATTGCTGCATCAAGACGACAAGGTTGAGTCGCCAGTGACCCTGTTTTCTGAAACTGCCGGTCATCAGGTCATATTGCCTACAGCAAGAGTTAAACTCATCGCGAGCAATGGGACCGAGATACATGTTAAGGCACTTTTAGACAGTGGTTCACAAGCCTCCTTCATTACATCAGAGCTAGTTAGCTTAATGAGACTTAAACCTATTGAGGTAAACACCCCGGTGGTGGGTATAGGTAACAAGAAAAATGAAATTAGGGATTGTGTTAACATACAATTGCATTCCTTAATAAACAACTTTAACATTAATGTAACTTGTCATGTGTTAGAAAATATTACTTCCAAGTTGCCGCAATCCAGAATATCAATGCGGGATATTGTTATACCTTGCAATATTACACTGGCAGACAATAAGTTCAATGAGCCTAGTGTCATTCATATATTATTAGGTGCCGATATATTTTTTCAGGTGCTGCTGCCGAATGTGGTTGACCCAGACAGCGCTTCCAGTTATGGTGTTCCAGTTCTTAACACACAGTTTGGCCATATAGTAGCTGGTTCAGTTCCTGTTGTGCACCACCAAAAACAAGTAACTTCTTTACATTGTAATACATGTGATAATACTCTTAACAATACTTTGCAACAATTTTGGGAGCTAGAAAATGTGCCTGAGGTTTTTCATGAAAAATTACCAGAACATGAAGCATGTGAGAGATTGTTCTGTGAAACAGTAACTTTGGATACTCAAAATAATAAGTTTCAGGTTGCTTTGCCGCTTAAGTTGCCATTAGAGTCGGTCAATGAAGTTCTTGGTGATTCTTTTAGTTTAGCTTTGAAAAGATTTAGGAATTTAGAAGTTAGGTTACAAAAGGAACTTTATAAAGAGTTTATTCATAATTATTTAAAGGAAGGTTATGGTTCAGTCATTGACATAAGTCAATATGATCTTTCTACTGATCCAGTTTATTTCTTGCCTCATCATCCTGTCGTCAGGCTCGATAGAAAGAGCACGAAATGCAGAGTGGTTTTTGATGGGTCAATGAAGACCAGTAAGAAAGTATCTCTAAATGACATGTTATTGAACGGTCCTGTTGTTCAAAAAGAACTTATCGATATATTGTTCTTATTTAGAGTTGACAAGTATATTTTTGTCACTGATATTAAAAGTATGTTTTTAAGAATTTCTTTAGATCCTATGTATAGAACGTTGCAAAACATTCTATGGAGAGATTCCCCAAATGAGGATATTCAATGTATACAATTAAATACTGTAACTTTTGGTTTAAAGTGTTCTTCTTATCTTGCTACACGTTGTTTAAAGGAACTTGCTGATAGGTATAGAAGTGATTATCCCTTAGCAGCTTCTATTATTGATAATTCTACCTATGTAGACGATGCAATTGTGTCTCAGAAGTCACCTGAGCTGCTAATTGAGGCAAAATCACAGCTGTGTGACCTTCTTGATAAGGGTGGGTTTCATTTACACAAATGGTTTTCTAATTGTCCCCAATTATTAGACGAAATACCCAAGTCACAACAGTATTTTGACGATGTAGACTTAGAAAAGGGCAACATTTCTTTAAAAACATTAGGTGTTAAGTATAATGTTAATACAGATTCATTCATGCTTCATCCAAAGCCTAATGCAAGCATGCCTGCCACTAAGCGTGAGATTTTAAGTTTTGTAGGACAGTTTTTTGATCCGCTGGGTTTAGCTGGGCCTGTGGTGCTTAAAGCCAAGGTAATAATGCAAAGGTTGTGGAAAGCACACATTCACTGGGATGCACAGCTTCCTCATGACATTTTGAATGAATGGCGTGAATTTTATAATAGCTTTTGTCTAATGCTGCCTATAGCTATCCCACGTTATATAAATATGTGCAAGTCCATATCTGTTGAGATTATAGGCTTTGCTGATGCTGCTAGTTCCACGGCGTACGGCTGCTGCGTTTATCTACGAGTACTCGATTCCGCAGGTAGCATTAAAGTTTCGTTACTGTGTTCTAAGTCACGTGTGAATCCATTAAAACAAAGCTTAACTGTTCCTAGACTTGAGCTCAATGCTATGGTTCTTCTGGCCAAGTGTGCTGCGCGGCTTCATAGCACTTTACAACTTAAACTAAATATTGATAATGTCGTTCTTTATTCAGATTCACAAATTGCTTTAGCATGGGTCAAATCTAATATAACCACACTTAAAACATATGTGGCAAATAGAGTTAAGGTAATAAATGATCTTACTTGTAAATTCTGCTGGTCTTATATAAGCTCTGAGGAGAACCCCGCTGATTGTCTTAGCAGAGGAGTCTTACCGCATGAGTTACAGGATCATCCTTTGTGGTGGCAAGGGCCAGGTTTTCTGCACACAAGTGAGTATCAATCTCAAGACTCGCCCAGGTTGCCGGTCATCAAATCCTGCGATTTACCCGAGGTGAAGGTTGATCCAGTTTGTACCACTACATTAGTGTGTAGGGTTTTGTATGATCAAGAGTTGTGTTTGAGTTTTCTTGAAAAGTATTCTGACATTTGTAAAATGCAACGAATATTAGCATATGTTTTTCGTTTCGTACGGAATGCAAAGGACAAAGGCAACCAAAATAAATGTAACTATTTAACATCTAAAGAATTAAATCACTCTTTGTTAGTTATTGTAAAGTATGAACAGCAACAGTGTTTTAAAGATGAATTTTTACAATTAAAATTAAAAAACGAGATTACAAAAGGTAATTTGAAACCGTTGTATCCATTTGTCGATAACCAGGGATTGCTTAGGGTTGGCGGTCGTTTAGAAAATGCGTCAATTTCATATGGACAAAAGCATCCAGTAATCTTGCCCAAAGATTCTCGTATTACGCATTTAATTATTAAGAGAGAACATATCAGGAATTTACATGCAGGGCCAAGATTAGTTATGTCCGCCATAAATCAGACATTTTGGCTAGTTCATGGTATCAGGGAAGTTAAGAAAGTTATATATAAGTGCATAGCTTGTTTTAAACTAAAAGCTGAGACCGCGAAACAGCTCATGGGGTCGCTACCTCACGACAGAATAAATGTTTGTCGTCCTTATCAAAAAGTAGGCATTGATTTTGCGGGGGCTTTCATGATTAAGCAGTCGCGTATAAGAAAAGCGTTAGAAACAAAGGCATATGTATGTGTTTTTGTATGCTCCGCTACTAAAGCCATACATTTTGAGTTGGCTTCTGATTTAAGAACTGTAACTTTCTTAGCTTGCTTAAAAAGGTTTATTGCGCGTAGAGGTGTCCCTACTGATGTTTATTGCGACAACGCATCTACTTTTAAGTCTGCTTGTAGTCAGTTAACTGAATTATATAAGTTACACAATAGTAAAGAGCACCAAAAGGAAATTCATGATTTTTCGTCACAGAATGGCATTAACTTTCATTTTGTTCCCTGCTATTCTCCTATTTTTGCAGGTCTAGCCGAAGCTGGAGTAAAAAGCATGAAGTTTCATTTAAAAAGAGTTGTGCAAAAGACTTTGTTAACTTATGAGGAGATGAATACTATTCTTTGTCAAATTGAATCTATTCTTAATAGTAGACCTCTTATGCCGTTGTCAAACGATGTAAATGATTTTTCTTGTATTACTCCTGGCCATTTTTTAATTGGGTCTGCTTTAAATGCTTTTCCAGAACAAGATGTAACACTCACAGATAATCTTAGGTATTGGAAAATATGTACAACTATAAAAAACAGTTTTTGGAAAGCTTGGAGCAAACAATATTTAAATATTTTACAGTCTCGGCCTAAGTGGAAGGAGTCTCATCCTAATATTAAAGTAGGGTCTTTAGTCCTTTTAAAGGAAAATGATGTTGCGCCTTTGTTTTGGCCAATGGCCAGGGTGGTTAATGTTTTTCCGGGCTCTGATAATAGAGTCAGGGTTGTTGAAGTTAAAACTCCTAATGGTAAGACCCACAGGCGATCAATTGTCAAAGTTTGTTTGTTACCAATTGAGTTGTAATTAAGTTAGTTGTTAAATCACGTTCTAGCCTGTTCTAGCTAGTTAATGTTGTGTTAACTTTTTGTTAAATGTGTCAGTAATTAGTGTTTAGTTATTAAAAGACTATTTGTTATTATATTTCATAAGTACTTGTTTACTTTTGTCATAGAGTGGCAGCATGTTGGAATAGCCAACATAAAATCTTTTTGTTGAACTTTATTTTTAAAGTCTATGGTATTTTTGTATGACAAACTGTCATTCGTCGTTCTTCTTTTTCCTTTGTAACTGTTTGCAATACATAATTTTTAGCTTCATAAAAAGTCCTTCTTATTTACCTACGACTACGGCCTATTCTATATATTTCAACCTACAGTCCACTCTCTAAACAGTAGGTACACGCTGTCCTACCTATAGTAGGTAGTTGTTACACCTACTTATCAAAAATAGGTAAGTACTCATAAAAAATACGAGTAACTACATAAAATAAACAAAATATATTTTTTTCATACCTTTTAGAATCTTTCGGTAAAGTGAAAAATGAAAACTTTGAATCTTTCTGTTTATTGCGACAGCCGTCCACGCAGCAATTATTAGTATTACGATTCTCCATTATTTATAAATTATTATAGTAGGTACGGTACTACAGTGGTGGAAGCAATAAACAATGATCGATTGACCGTCGTATAGGCACAGAATAACGCGCGTGACGGATTTTATGAAGAGCTTTCGGTGTTATTCTCTAATTAATTGTATTTTTGGCTGTATGACCATTTGCCTTTGCCTTACACTTCAGAATGTTAATGTTTGGTAATAGTGTGATCAATCATGTATTGTTTAAGATTAAATTTTGATTCAGTTCTTATAAAAATAATGTAAATATCTCATAAATATCTTAGCAAGTTTTAAAAGAGTTACCATTTATTATATTTAACAATTTCACGATAGTTAGTTATAACTCCTATCATTGGCTGAACGTATTTTTAAGAATTTAAGCAAGTAAGACTACAGTAATTAATATAACAATTATTGTAATTCATTGGGATTTAGTTTCAAAAAGATTACAACGTATTTGTTTTATAAAATGTTATCTCTGATATTCCTTTTTTTGTACAAATAGTATAGTCGATTATGATTGGTTGAAAAGTGGTGAGAGGGGTAAACTTTTTGTGTTGAATTTAGTGGGTATTTAAGCAATGGAAAATTGAGCATACGTTTGACTATTAAGTTTGGAGCACCACGGGACTTAAGTTAAGTAAATTCTTCATTGTTATTGTGTTATTTGAATTAATTGTTTTGTGTGTGACTTAGTTGTTGTTTAATTATTATTCTGATTATTTATTAAATTTATGATTATTCTGATTATTTGTAGTAACAATAAGTAAAGTACATTTATTTTGCATTTGCTTGGTAACTAGCATCCATAGTTGAATAAAAGAGATTAACTGATAACTTTTAAGTTTATATTGTTGTTGTTTGTGACGATTTAATTGTAAATATCCGATTTGATAATAGCTGACGAGTTTCTTTCGCCTGTTCTTCTCTCAGCTAAAAAAAGACGTCCGAACAGGTGGTAGGATAAAAGAAATTGGACGATTCAATTTAATAAACATTACTTTATTTAAATTGATTTATTTTGTTTTAATTCTCTCCATGTTTCTGACCATTTCTGACATCAGAAGTGGGTATCGACTCAGTCCATTTACAAAATATTAACACCAATTCCTGATGATTTTCAGGGTGGATGCTGAAGTGACCTCGCTCCGCTGCCGCTGTGATCCTGAGGCCTGAGTAGCAGCAAGCTGGTGTCAGTGAAAGAGATGAGAAGTAAAGAAGTCCGGAGATCCTGCTTCAAAGGCCGCTAGCCGGTAAGGCCATTAGTGGCTCTGTTTTATTGATTTATTTTACGAGACTGCTACTTGGTTATTTATTATAATAAATAAGTTCAATACTTAGTTATTGTTTTGATGTGGGAAAATAAGAAAATTAGTTTGTTGTGGCGAAATTAACTTTAAATTAACATTGAGAAACCAATATTAACTAAAGATGTTTATAAAATTATTTGTGACGGTATTTGTGATACTGATGTGGTTTTATCAAAAGTCTGAGTAATTGGTCTGGCGTCTAGATAAATGTGATTAAAATAAGCTTAAATGCTAAAGTCATGTTCACACAATAACATAATTATTATTAATAATTAATGAGTACCTACTTTATTTATAATTTTGGTAAAAGTTTGATATTTTTTCAATAATTTTGTTATTGATAACACGACAGTTAGTCAACCTGTTTAGGTGTATCTAAATATAGATTTAGTTAAATAGTTTAGATTTGATTACGTTGTCTCCTGCCAGTCATTAATCTTGCTACGCCAAGAAGTTAAAAGTTTAAAATGTACCTATGATTCGATGTCATTCGGATTTATTATTACGATTGAGTGGGTTTAAATTGCAATAAGCAATATAGGCATAATTTTATGTTTTGAGTAATTTATTCAGAGATTTTGGTTTGTTTATTGTTTGTACCCAAGTTCATGATATTATATTTTGATTTTTGATTTTCTGATTTGATTTTCAGATTTGATTTTCGGATTTGATTTTCAGATTTGATTTTCGGATTTGATTTTCGGATTTGATTTTCGGATTTGATTTTCGAATTTGATTTTCAATTTTTTGTTTCGATTAAGGTTTCGATTTCGATTAATGTTTCGATTTCGATTTAGGTTTCGATTTCGATTAAGGTTTCGATTTCGATTAAGTTTTCGATTTCGATTAAGGTTTCGATTTCGACTAAGGTTTCGATTTCGATTAAGGTTTTTAGTTTCGATTAAGGTTTCGATTTCGATTAGGGTTTCGATTTCGATTAAGGTTACGATTTCGATTAAGGTTACGATTTCGATTAAGGTTTCGACTTCGATTAAGGTTTAGGTTTCGCTTAAGGGTTCGATTTTCATGTTACTGATTTCGATTAACATCTTGCTGATATCGATTTACATTTTGCCGATATCGATTTACATTTTGCGGATATCGATTTACATTTAGCTGATTTAGATTTACATTTTGATCTAGATTTACGTTTTGATCTCGATTTACATTTTGATCTCGATTTACATTTTAAATTTTAGTTTAAATTTTTAGTTTGGATTTTCAATTTACACTTGGGTTTCCATTTACGTTTTGGTTTAGATTTTAATTTGGATTTAGATTTGAATTCGGATTTAGATTTAGATTCAAATTTCGATTTAGATTTGGATTTCCATTTGGATTTGGATTTCGATTTAGATTTCGATTTATATTTTGATTTCGGTTTAGGTTCCGATTTCGATTTAGGTTGTTATTTTGATTTAGATTCGGATTTCGATTTAGATTCTGATTTCGATTTCGATTCTGATTTCGATTTAGATTCTGATTTCGATTTAGATTCTGATTTCGATTAAGATTCTGATTTCGATTTAGATTCTGATTTCGATTTAGATTCTGATTTCGATTTAGATTCTGATTTTGATTTAGATTCTGATTTCGATTTAGATACTGATTGATTTCGATTTAGATTCTGATTTCATTATAGACTGACTTTAATTTCATGATGATAATGATAAAATGATGATATTGATAATAATGATAATAATGATGATGATGTTGATTTAGATTCTGATTTCGATTTAGATACTGATTGATTTCGATTTAGATTCTGATTTCATTATAGACTGACTTTAATTTCATGATGATAATGATAAAATGATGATATTGATAATAATGATAATAATGATGATGATGATAATTATACTTATGCGGAGTATGATGATGATTATGATGATAATGATGATGGTAATGATGATGATAATGATGATGATAACTTGTTCACAAATTGATGGAGCCAAATGATCCATCATACCAAATACTTGTTTTAGTAGGTTTGTTTTCTGATCATATTGATTAATTTAACAATTGACATTATGATGAATAATATTGATATAGTCAGTATGTTTATTCACCTTGTCCTATTTGGTAAACGGCTTCTGACAGTTTTCTTCATCGTCTTTTAAATTTAAATACTTTTTTTTAATATATTCTTATTAAATCAAAATTGTTACTAATAATTAGTTAATTTCTTTAGTAATCTTTATTTGTAAAACATCTTTTTTTTATTCAATAAAGAGTTGGGTGAACATTGTTTATCAAATGAGACAAGTGGGAGATTATATTGGTAATAATCATGATGGTGGCCTTATGACTTATGACTGGAGAGATGAGATGTTTGGCCTGCGGGCAGAGGCTTGCGAGCCATGTTTGAGAGGCTTGCGAGCCATGTTTGAAAGGCTTGCGAGCCATATTTGAGAGGCTTGCGAGCCATGTTTGAGAAGCTTGCGAGCCATGTTTGAGAGGCTTGCGAGCCATATTTAAAAGGCTTGCGAGCCATGTTTAAGAGGCTTGCGAGCCATGTTTGTGTAGCCTGCGGGCAGAGGCTTGCGAGCCAAAATTTGACTTTGACTGTTTTGAAGACTGATGCCCATTGTTGGCAGTAGTGGTTTTGTCAATATTATGACTGTTTTATTACTTTTAAGGACCATTATGATTGCTATTAATATACCTAACATGTATGTTTTATATTGTACTTCGAGAGCGAAGTACTTGTCAGAATGGCCGTGACGGATTTTATGAAGAGCTTTCGGTGTTATTCTCTAATTAATTGTATTTTTGGCTGTATGACCATTTGCCTTTGCCTTACACTTCAGAATGTTAATGTTTGGTAATAGTGTGATCAATCATGTATTGTTTAAGATTAAATTTTGATTCAGTTCTTATAAAAATAATGTAAATATCTCATAAATATCTTAGCAAGTTTTAAAAGAGTTACCATTTATTATATTTAACAATTTCACGATAGTTAGTTATAACTCCTATCATTGGCTGAACGTATTTTTAAGAATTTAAGCAAGTAAGACTACAGTAATTAATATAACAATTATTGTAATTCATTGGGATTTAGTTTCAAAAAGATTACAACGTATTTGTTTTATAAAATGTTATCTCTGATATTCCTTTTTTTGTACAAATAGTATAGTCGATTATGATTGGTTGAAAAGTGGTGAGAGGGGTAAACTTTTTGTGTTGAATTTAGTGGGTATTTAAGCAATGGAAAATTGAGCATACGTTTGACTATTAAGTTTGGAGCACCACGGGACTTAAGTTAAGTAAATTCTTCATTGTTATTGTGTTATTTGAATTAATTGTTTTGTGTGTGACTTAGTTGTTGTTTAATTATTATTCTGATTATTTATTAAATTTATGATTATTCTGATTATTTGTAGTAACAATAAGTAAAGTACATTTATTTTGCATTTGTTTGGTAACTAGCATCCATAGTTGAATAAAAGAGATTAACTGATAACTTTTAAGTTTATATTGTTGTTGTTTGTGACGATTTAATTGTAAATATCCGATTTGATAATAGCTGACGAGTTTCTTTCGCCTGTTCTTCTCTCAGCTAAAAAAAGACGTCCGAACAGGTGGTAGGATAAAAGAAATTGGACGATTCAATTTAATAAACATTACTTTATTTAAATTGATTTATTTTGTTTTAATTCTCTCCATGTTTCTGACCATTTCTGACACGCGCGTGTACTCGCAAGCGCGGCGGCCGCCCTGACTGATTTGCAACTTCAAGTTGTCGCGCGCTGTAGGTACTTATCGCGGTAGGTATGCCGGTGGGCGAGTGACGGATGCCTGCTCAGGGTGAGAGATTTTTATAAAACAATTTCGTTTGAAAACTTCGATCGCGACGATTACACAGTAAATGGCTTGAGAATATCATGTTTAGCGAATATGCAACCACGGTCCCTTATATCAAAAGGAGTCACATAATACTTGAATAACTAAATGCAACTTTATAAATAAAATAAACTCAAGTAAGTAATAGGCAACAATATTAATTGCTAAGTTGCCAACCAAAGAGTTATTGCCAGCTCTTTGGGGTTTGGAAGGAATCAGTAAAATAAGTTACCGTAGTTTAGTAAGTTACCCAAAGACTGTATACCTATCTTACTAAGTATAGTATATTTTGTGTTAGAACTCCAAAATCTTAGCGACTACCTTCCCATACCTTCTAGGGTTGCCACCCGTACTCTAAAATAGAGTATTGTACTCTATTTCGTGTAGGTGTACTCTATAATCTGCAACAACAATAGAGTACTTAAGTACTTATGCAAAAAAACTCGATTATTTAACTCTTGTGTAAGAACTATCGTAATGAAAGACAAATATTTGTCAAAAGTTGCTGAACCGAACACAAGATATGTTTTAATGATAAATAATTAGGTACCTATTTAATTAATAATGTACTCTTTTTATGCTGCGTACTTAATTTTTCTTCTACCTAAATGAAAAATAATTATTTTTGTATGAAAAAAGGTGGCAACCCTACTACCTTCCTACTGCTTTAATTATGTGTACGAAACACATAAATTACACTTAAACCCAACTAACGCAAACAATTCGCTCTCATAAGACTTATTTACAGACTTCAATATAGTTGATTCCAGCTCCAATTATTGAGCTTTTACCCGCTTTTAAGGGTAAAGTAAATAGTAATCGGCAGAGACAAACATAACGACGAACAAAGCGGTCTGTGGAAAAAGCTAGGCTAATATTTATACAGAAAATATTAAATGTCTGGCTAATAACCTCGGTCATAACGACATAACTCATAGTCGACATACCTATTTTATTCCTAGGCGAATTGACTTGGTTAAAGATGGCGACAAACATTAATTTTTTTTTTCAGAGATACAGAAAACGAAATTCTGAATATAGTTGACTGCTGGGGCACAGGCCTTCCTTATGGGTGGATAAGAAGGATGGGCCACGCAGGCCCAATGCGGATTAATGGGTGTTAACGACTGCAAATGCACCCGGGACCAACAGCTTAACGTGCCGTTCCGAAGCTCGGTGGAACTCGAGATAATAAATTTTTGGTCACCCATCCCATGACCGACCCTTGCAAAAGTTGCATAACCTTCGCAATCGCAGGGCCAGGCGCCAAACCACTGCACCACCGAGCTCCTCTGAATATAGTTATTATTACATTAATAATTATATCCAATACCCATCAATAATACTCCAGTTCCGCACGAATCTGGGTGTAGTGCGCTTACATTTAAGGCCTTATCGTCACATAACAGGTGAGGTGAAGGCCAAGAACTATTCCCGTTGTGGATGAAAAACAAGAAAAAAGTTAACGTCTTTTTCCTACCACATGACAGTAAATACCCACTAAAAAAGTTTCTGTAAATTTTGTGCCATTAAGTATCAGGAGATTGCAGTGCTGGCCCCAGGTCAAATGGCACAGTAATATTTAATGACGGGTCCATTAAAGAAGTAACATTTAGATTACTGCTTTAGATGTAACGTTATATCTGGTACGACGAAACCACGAAAGCCGCTATCCATCCTACTTTTTTGACAAATACTCCAAACTGTCATTCTGTCAAAAAAAGAGCTTTGGCAAAGTGTTCAGTGACTTTTGTTACTGACTGTACTGTACAACAAGGTTTATCTAGTGAAGCGAAGTATTTTTCTTTTAAAACAGAGCCTGCATTACTTTCCCCATAATCACAACAACCATCAATAAGCAAGAAATCCTTTCAGTACAACATGAATGCTAAATGCAACACACACGTAGAGTCCTTCTAACACCCGGCGATATTGGGAAGCCGCGCGGGTCAAGCACTCAAGAACATTAGCCGACGATAACCGCCGCAGATCTGACACCCGATAACTACAACATATCGAGGAAATTGCCGACTATCTGGAAAATTTATGATGAGGCTTATCGAAATTTGAGATATTAGAGAAGTTCGATATAGGCCAAAATGGTTTGATACGTGGCAAGACTTCCAATTGAAAAACAATAATTGCACTGCTGATTAAACAAGATAGTTGTCCAATTATGTCATCGAATTTAGTTGGTTAGAGCAAAAAATCATTTTTCAGTTTATGTTAACTAAGACTTCTATGTATGTATACTAATGTCTACTACCTACTCTAACACCAGTATTCAAAAACTATACCCAAAAGACTCTTGTACACAGCTCTATTTCACAGCGTTGAAATAGATATATTGGGTCGTTTGTTTTAGGTAATTACGTGTACTTGGTAGTTGGGACTCTGTGCATCCGCTGGCTCTGTGAGACATCATAGTAATGTCATCACAGAATTTACCTATAATAAATAGTTGGTAATGTTTGTGAATATGGGTGGAAGTGTATAGATATATGGAAGTCTAACAACGAGCAATTTCGTCTTCTTCAACTATGTATTGCCTGAATCCTCGACGAGGGACGAGTTAATAATGAATCAAATAGTTAGAAGGGTGTAGAGCGTATTCTCGAGAGCGCAAGCAATCCAATTGCTTTGACTTTATGGACGACTAAATTCATGAATTAACAATAAAGATACTTTTTTCCTAGAAAAAGTTTGAAAGTCTATTTCTATTTGTAAGGAAACAGCCTGTAAAAACGTATACTTACTAAATATTTTTTCCATGCGTTTTTATTTAATTTTGATCGGTGAACTGGCCAATTAATAGAATCAATATGACACAAAGTATAATATGGATTACATTATCGAAGTCTTCCTATCTATCTTTACTCTACAGTTTTTCTTTACTTTGTTTTTTTTCTATTTGACCAACGTTTCTTTGAGAAAGTTTTTCAGTTTCATGGACTGAATACAACACGAAAGTTTGCCACGTGTCTAAAATCACCATGTAGACAAAGATTTCCGGTAGATACAATTAGTTAAGTGGTACCTATGTGTATTGTATGGGAATCCAATACAAGTGGCTGTCTCATACATCAGCGGCGGTGGGCGGCGATTTGTCTGCGTCGAAACCTCAGGAGCCTTTCCTGAGGGTATTTGTCAACAGCGACGAGGCCACGGGAAAGATTCAGCGTCGCGACTTAAAATTATTATTGTCTTGCTGATTGATTGCGTGCGTAGCGTAGGTAGAAATGTATCTTTACTTTTTCCGAGATAGAGATTTTATGTGCTCATGTCTTTTTTGGTTTGAAAAACGTAGCGCCTGTAAAAATAGTGTTTGATTTGTGTGTGTCTCATCTCAAGTGGGTTGCGTACTATTTTATTTGCATAATATTCAGGCTCATCTTCTATATAATATAAAAAATAATTCCTATTTCCTTTGGTCAAGCCATCACGCGTCTTGACCGATTTCGCTAATTCATTTTTGTCGTGTTTGTTATTATCAGGAGAAGGTTCTTTTGAAAGAAATAATTAAGAAAATTGGAGCGAAAAAGTTAAAAATTTAAGACTACCTACTTACCACCATATAAAATTATTTTGGACAAAAAGTATAAACTTTTTTAATGTATAAGAAAAGTTTGTTTTCATAACATAAAATGTAATAGAATAAGAAAGAAAAATCATGTAGTAAGTATAAAAATGTCAATAAATAAATAAGATAATAATGTAATAATAGATGGAAATTAGAACAATATGAATAGAAAAATTTCATAAATAAGATAAAAATAAAAAAGTAGATAAGAATAAGAAATATGTAAGTAGAAAATAAGAAAAATGTAAAAATAGACTTTGACCTTTGTCAGAGGTAGTGGATTATATAATAAAAAATAAAAAAAAACCTTATGACGTTTAACACAGAATTGACAGAATGCATGCTGCAAATATCGTCAAAGAGGATGTAAGCTTCTGTTGGAGTTATTTTATCAATATTCATAACTAAGACAGGACAACGTCTGTCGGGTCAGCTAGTTAACACTAAAAAGATAAGATTGATTAAAGCACATTAATTAATTCTGACCTCAGTCATAATCCTGAGAGACTGTGGACTTCTACTCACTTGCAGTCTGTTGATGTGTTCCACTCCTTATTAATCGCTGTTGACGTTAACAAGGAGAAAACCCGAGAAGCTTAACAAAACCTTCGATCGCAGGTAGGTCCAATATCTATTCGAATACAAATGAACTTAAGCCAAGGTCACACACCCCTCTTCGGGCGCCGGACACCGGATCCGGCGCCGCGCCGTATTTCGCCGTCAGCCGGAGGTGGGCGGTAATGGAGTCTCGTTTGTCTGCGTCGGCCCGCTGGCTTCTTGATGGGCTTCGCGGGAGGACTCACTCGAGAGGAACCTATCGATTCATGTTTCTTGCACGGTCCAGTTCTTTGATATATTTCACTGGTAACCATACTTATAGTGAATACATTTTTTTAACATTGTAACTTATAAGAGTGTGGCATTACATTTGCTAATTAGCTTCCTAATAAGTTTAAGTCCTTTTTTCGAGAGAATTTGGATGGAAAATATACGGTCACTCAGGGATAATGTAACTTTTTTAAATCCAAAGCAGTTTTGGAGATTATCTCCTCCACCCAAACTAGATATTACAACACATGCAAACTTTACCTACCTCTTTAAAAAAATTGTAGCTAAACATCATACAAATAAAGCTAAGTTAACTTCGACTAATCTTCTACCAAATCCATCCAGGATTCTTACAATTTTAAATACCAACTAAAAGAAAAACCGATTGACAAACACCACCTCCACTAAAAAACATAATTTATAAAAATGGAATAAAAATAACATTTCTTCTGAAATGGTACACAAGAAATCCAGAGCCATTCATCTAAGAAACCTTCAGCCTTACAAAATATATCTTTTGAAATGTCACGGCTAGGAGCCGCTCGTGCGCTCACACCTTAAGGTGGGACAAATTCAATTTGTAAGTATTGAATGCGAGTGCCATAATGAAAACAGATTTTTCACAAATACCTTCCTGAGTGGAGTGAGGATTCGGTGGAGCGATTCTGCGTTTTGTTAAGTCAACTTTTCTGAAAAAGGTATCCCTGATTATTTGATTTTCTCTTTTTAACTAGCCATTCAGGTTAATCAAAAAGTAATCCATAGTCCATCCAAGTTAATTCAACAATATACGGGGTGAAATTGAAGTCATCGGCTTTTAAACTATCTAACCGCGATATTAATAATTTTAGGATAATCTTGAATCAAAGTGATCAAAGTTTAAGGTGAAATAAACGTAAAAAAATAAAAAAAGTATTATGTAAAAGATCGCTGAAAATAAGGTAAATTAAAAAGACTAGGTAAGTATTTTTATTATAAAAAATCGTTACTTTAATTATTTTTAGCATTAGTAATCTTTTACTTATGACTACTTGTGATTAATTTTATTTTGATTTTACCTTGAATTGCGATCACTTTGATGTTTTTTGTTCTACCAATTAAACCACGTAGTTTTAGGTTTGAATTTAAAAAAAATACACGAAATAATAATATACAAAAAATAAATAAAATCAATTTATCTCTTAGGTAACATATTTAAAAAAAAGTGAAAAAAAAGATCGAAATATAATGTTCTTATCAGAAAAAGTCACTCAAACTAAGAAAAGACCACAAAAATTAAAAAGCCACCCCAATAACAACAAAATTGTATCACCTCACTAAATCCATACAAAGAAATCTAATTATTAATAAAATTCCGTGCTCTTTCGCAACGATCCCCCGTCCGATCCCGCGCGTCCGACGGTTGTACGTCACGGACATAATATCCGCGAGTATCCGCACCACGGATATTAATATCCGGACGGCGAGCATCAATTTCGGACAAACGTTCGGAGAGCGTCAGAAACGGAATTTAAATATTCGCTTCAGAAATAGTGATTTGAAATTTATCTGTCTGTTTATCGATAGTTTTTTTTTTGTTTATGTAGGCCAACTAGCTTAATCTGCTTTTCAATTAACTGAACAGCCTATATATAGCCTTATGAACAGTTACCTAAATTACATTCATCTAACTAACAGTTTAGTGAGACAAACTAATTGGTTTTCAGAAAATGGAACGCCTGTAATAATATGGCGCTGAAACTGACAATAATTAGATGGCGTGTTTCACAATTTATAAATGAATGAATGAATGAATTTATTTATTTGCTTTTGAATAGTGTAGTTTATGATTATAAATTTATAAAATGTTTTTCCAATAACTTTGAAAAACGTGCAAGTGCAACCCAGAATAAAATAATAAGGACAGTGTATGACTATTTTTATATCTTTGACGAGCATTTTAATGTGAAAATATATCATTTTTAAAATGCTAATTGTTGAGTTTTATTAAAGTTAAATTTAACTTAATTTAATGTCATGCAAACTAAAACTATGGGTGTAATTTAACCTGAAATAAATGATTTTTATTTTATTTATTTATTTTATTTAATAAAATAATTAAATCTTAATGTTTTCTATTATTATAGATTGAGATGGTACTCCTACTGTCTCAAGTTTAAGTTTCAAATTGTCGACATATTTATTGCATACAAAACCATCGATAACTAATGCTTCGATAGTTGGACAACACAACACTACTTTGACCTAGGATGATCGCGGGTAATGGCGCCTGCGAGTTCATTTCCCACCATTCTCTAAACAAATAGATTTTTCGGACGCCGTTGATTTGACACAAACTCTCGCAGCAACGAACAAAATGATGTTATACGACGATGGAACGATCTCAGAATATCACAGAATGAAACCGTGGCTCGGTCGTTCGTAGTAAATGTTATTCAATCAGCTTAGAATTTTACTAAAGTGGGTTCGTGTTTTAGATACTCGTACTTAAATGTGTATTATTTAGAACGCTGTTTGTATGTAGGTAACAAAATCGAGCTCGTAACAGATTACATTAATTAATTAATAAATTTAAGTGTTCTCAATTTCAAATAAGCTGTGTCCCTATCTTGCGTCCTTTTCTTATGATTGTCCGAGTGAGCGCGAAGCGAGAGCGAAGCGTCTTCACTTCATTTCAGCTTGGGCAAAAATACTTTCGAATGTCCGTCTATCCGTCTGTTCTCCTCTACATGTCACATTTCCCAACAGATTCTCGTGATTTTTTTAACCAGGTTCGATAATTACTTAGTATATAGATTTTTGTCGATGCAGTTTTTAAATTTTTTTCGAAAAAAAAATGTTTTCAGCCATTTTTAAATTGTCACAAACGTGATTTAAAAATTGTGCATTTACAAAATAAGCAAACCTAAGCTAAGTAGGTACTTAATAATAAGTTACGGAGCAAAATACCAATACATTAAAAATAATGACTATGGAATGAATAAAATTAAAAGATAGGTAATTGAAAATTGAAAAAAAAAGCTGCATATAAAACAATACTCTTAAAGCCATCGGAGGGTATCCCGTTGCCTCCCCTCGGGATATTAAAATACTGAAGCGTTTCTCACCCAAGTTAATTAAGGAGGATTATTGGACTCGATTACCAAATACCGAGAGATTTTGTTAGTGGCACAAAAGTAAAACGATACACTAGCCATCAACACCTATTTAATAAACACACCTTTGAAAGTGACCTAAATAATAATTAGTTTTTCAAATGATTTATTTAAGCTTTGTTGCTTTATTGTTAAAAACTTTGATACAGCATTAAAATTACGCAAATGAATACCTACCTCTATCTCCACGATAATATTTTTGCGATTAACTTATGAAGAGAATAACTTGTGCGCTAGCTCTTGCATGAGTAAGATTGAAAATGCATTATATGAGACAAGTTAGCTTAGGTTGCCCATTGCACACAAGGCTGTGGGTTGCAGCCCGAGCCGCAGGCGAGGGCGTAACTCAGCCGAGTGTGCAATAAGCAAGAGCTCACGAGTTTCATACTACGTTTTTCAACACATTAGCGAGGAAAAAACAAAGTAATTTACCACATAGCAACAAATACGACAAAAACAAAATATGATAATTATGGGAAAAGGCGCGCAAGTTTTTTTTTGTTTTTTTCACACGCCCAACGCAAGAATATTTTGCGAACAAAGGGTGAGTGAGCATACAGCCTACTTCAAAGTTATATTTTTAAGTGATAAAATGCAAATATTTTAATATTTTATAATAAAATATTGTGAATTATGATTAATTTAATAATGATAATTATTTGTTTGACTTATTAAGGACTCACACATTTATTTATTCCAAAAATTTATATGAATTTTCAGCAGCATAAAACCTCTTTGTTGTTACTAAAAAAATAACTGTATTACCCGGCTAAATTGGGAATGCTCTGTTTACTCGCATAGAACTTGCAGTACCTAACGTACTAATTTAACTTTGTAGGGTTAATTCTATAACGTACTAGTGTTTTATATATTATTGCACGCGTTAGTTATAGCTCGGTTTATGGCCCTAAAAGCGATGTATTAGGACTCACTTTACGAGCAAGTGTGTTGAAAAATTCTTTACGGTTTGTTAAAGTTACGGTAATTTATTATCGAATAGTCGCAAAGCCCACATTAATTACTCATCCGTACAGAAGGTCAAAGTCAAAATGTCTTTATTCTAATAAACTTAATAAACAAACACATTTGAATCGTCTATATCGATGGTCTAGAAGACAAACGAATCGCATATTGCAGAAAGGGCCTTAGTCCATTCAAGTTTACTTTAGGGAATTAAGTATTTTTTTTTTAATTTTATCATAAACAAACTTTGGTGGACTTGTATTAACACATAATATATTATTTACTTTTGTACTTAATGTTATTATGTGTTAATACAAGTCCACCAAAGTTTGTTTATGATAAAATTAAAAAAAAACTTAATTCCCTAAAGTAAACTTGAATGGACTAAGGCCCTTTCTGCAATATGCGATCCACGTGCTAACTACACTTTTTTGCTGTTTTAACATTTTAATGCCAAATGTATTAAATGAGCATGCTCTACCGTTTGCACTTATCCAAATTCCATAAATCCAAAAAAAATGGCAGTTATTTACCCTCAGTTTAAACTACAAAAGATGTTAAATAGATTTATAACATTTTACTTGCGTTTACCACGATTGACAAATAAGCTTAATCATTTTATTAATTTTGTAATTTTGTAACTTTCCATTCTCAATCATATTAAAAGAGGTTAATCTTTTCAACTGCCGGTAGACAGGTTTTAGTGGTCTTAGTACTGCTGAACACTTCAGTCACTTCAGCAAATGAAATAACTACAATACACGAAGGTGCTAAGTGAACAATAGTTCGTGTACAAACTTACTAAGTGATGCTCTTTTTGCTATTTTGATATTTTTATAGAATATTTTGGATATTTCACGTTCAAATTTATGATAAATAAGTTTACAGATAAAAACCCTAATTAAGTATAGGCAGTATATACTTACACAGTTGCTATGCTCAGTTTTAAGTTATAGTAGGTATCTAGAAGTTTTATTAAAGACAGTCCTCCTGAAAAATTGGTAAATCTGTAATTAGCATGTTTGTCTTCTAGACCATCGATATTTTCCGACCACCCGTTCCAGGCTTACGATGGGTAGGTACGTGTCTAATGTTCCAAAAACAATGTAGGTAGGTACTCTGGTGGTAGGATTATAAGTAATTGAACGTATGCATCCAATAATCCTTCGGACGGGTTGAGGTACGGTAATCTCGAGTTGGCAGGCCCCGACTCTGCTCTCCGCCTTTGGCAATTTATCTACTGTCGATGGAATCGACTGCGGTACTGCGACCACTGGATTATCGAGCAATTTGATACCTTTGTGTAGGTCAATCACTTTATTGGGTTATCTATATAGAGGTATTACGTTAAAGGACAAACTGACATTACAGCGCTGTTTTGAAAAAAACCTGTGTTTTGTATGCAGATTTTATAATAATATTACTGTTACAATGTTACAGTAGAATTACTCATCAGTCAAACCTTGAATAGTTTAAATTGTTATAATTTGGTTAATTTTTTAAATTAATAAGTAAAATATAGTTTTAAAACACCTTCAAAATTAACCATTTACGGCATTTACCGTGTCTCAGAGGTAAAACCAAACATTTACAGAGTAAATGATGGTAAAAGTACAAAATTAACGATGGTCACAAAAGAGTTTGTACTTCTGAATAATTCTAATCTTAGGATTTGCTTAGGGTTATTTTGCTTAGGATTTTGATTCGGGGTTTTACAGTAGGTACCTACAATATAAATAAAACACCATTTGTTGACAAACATCGTCAGATTGATAGTCGGTGTATGTGGCTTATGACATTGAATCACTGATCCATCTACATCCACATACAGAGTACCTATACTCAAGTATGCGCTACATTATTGGAATCCATGTTGTGGGTTGGCTTTGTAGCCGTGGCATGTTAATATTGACCAAATCTATATAATATATAAAATACATACGTGTCATTGTGTCTTATTTCTAAACCGCGGAATATTGATTCTCTAAATAATACAACATAATCAAAAATCTATTTTAATTGACAGTCAAATAGGTATTGAAGAACACTGATGCAATGATCATTATGGAGAAATAAAATACATATTTTTTTAAATATAAAAACACGCCCGCCCTGCCAAAACGAACTAAAAAGTTAAATAACAAGTGCCATTTCAGTCGGGGGACCGTACTGTGGATTATTTTCCAAAGAGGTTCCTTGACTGCAGTCAATGCAGTCAACTGCAGTCAAAAATAAAAAGTAAAAAAAAACAAGTGTCATTGCAATGACACTTGTTTTTTTTAACTTTTTAGTTCCTTTCTGGCTGGGCAATCGTGATTTTGTTTTTTTTTTTAATTATTTATTTGTATATATTTCATTCTAACAAAATTAAGTCGATAATTTACTATTTTTTTATGAATTAAAGATTGAATAAATAATAAACAATGAGCCCCATCACTAAATCATGCACTAAAACATTGAGTATTGTTATCTCAGATCGTCTTTGCCAGTCATCACTTCACTTATTCACTAGTAACTTATTCACAAATTGTATTTGTAAATAGGTCGATACACGCTTAAAGGTCTGTCGAAATGCAAGATGCAATAAAATAGCTTTGCATTCCCCCAGTCGTCGGTATGATTGCACACGTAATAAGTCGCACACATCTACCGCACAAACAGTGTGATTGCTTTGAGCTCGCTGCAGGTCGGTCAGACGCGTGGGCCTGACGCGTGACAGACAACGCAGCGCTTTGATCAGGGCATCAGGCCTTTGAGGCCTGTTGTGCTTGATTTAATAATTAATACCAGTGTTATTACGGTTTCTGAAACTCGATGGAACTATTGTTTATTAGCAGTGATAGCAAGAGAGCCTATTAGAAATACACTCGTGG
Organism: Agriphila straminella; assembly: GCA_950108535.1. NCBI lineage: Eukaryota > Metazoa > Arthropoda > Insecta > Lepidoptera > Crambidae > Agriphila > Agriphila straminella. The sequence continues at coordinate 385,905 of OX467306.1, read as the reverse complement.
ACATAGAAATCGAGCCACCTCATAGCAACCGCCTTCGACTTTGTCTGCGTGGACAGTTTTTTTTCTGTCCCTCGGGAACCGTATTTTTTTTTGATGAAATGTACTCTTAGCCTGTCGTTTATTTTAATGGAGTTTTATTGCTAAAAGTAGCCACTTTCAAACAATTCACAATTTCGTCTTTATTTAAGCAATATGTTTTTTTCCATTGGCGGCACTAGAAAATAGTCTCATTGTCTTCAGATCAGGATCTGATGAAGGGAAACTGGAGAAATCAAGGGAACTCTTCAAATATTATAGCCACCTATAGATAACCTTTTCGCCACTCCACCCGACTTCATACGAACTACTTACGAGTTAATAAATATTATGCAGATTTAAAAAATCTTTCTTTTTGATTTATTGTTGAAGCTGTTTTTGTTAGGTTTTTTTTTTAGTTTTTGAAGGAGGTTTTGTCTTGTACGTCTCGTATTTAAGTTTTCGCCTTATGTTACTCTGGCTATCCCAAGAAATGTAAAAAATATGGGTTGCGTAAAGTTTATGAAAATGCTTTAAAAATGGTTTTTATTGCGCAACAGGAAGTTAGCTTATTGATGAATCTTTGGTCTAGCCATCATTAGATCAAAATAATATTATGGTATACCTACCAATTTTTTTATACCGTGAAGTGATCGTATTTCTATGGAAATAACGTGTTGGCTCAATTTTTTGTCCGCAAGTATAGTTAATACATTAGTTTGTAGTCGTATATTGCACAATGTTGCTCTTAGCTCTCACGAGTTTGTGAACAGGTGTTGTGCAAACAGCTTTTCTCTTCCGTTTACTAAATATAGGTTGGTACTCTTTGTGCGGTTATCACACAGAGTACTTATCTATGTAATATTTAGTACTAATTTCGAGTTTCAGTTAATTTTGTTCATTTATGTTAGTGGCTGAAGCAAAACATCAATCTTACATGATCGCAAAAGTGAATGAAAGAAAGTTGTTAAGGACTTCAATAGACACTAGAAAGATACAATTGAGTTGATTGTAGCCATTGCAATGAAACAAGAATAAATTGCAAGAAAATAAGGACATTAGGAGCTCGGTGGAACAGAGGTTTAGCACCTGGCCCTGCGATTGCAAAGGTTAAGCAACTCTCACAAGAGTCGGCCATGGGATGGGTATAACCAAATATTTGTTATCTCAAGTTCCTATATACTTCGGCAGGCACGTTATGCCGTTGGTCCCGACTGCACTTCACCAATCGATCCGCATTGGGACTGCATGGTGGTTATGGCCCATCTTCCTTATCCACTCATAAGGAAGGCCAGTGCCTCAGCGGTGGGGACATAAAAATGGCTGAAGTCGAAGGACCAAGATGAAATGTTTAAAAAGTGTGTACAGCAGCCTGCTGTTACATGTAACCTTTTGTAATCTTTTCAGCAGGTTACAGAGAGCAAGTTCATAAAACCCTATATTATGCCTTACTACTTCCCGAGATTACATTCAGCAGTAATGAGCGCACTGTAATCACGCATCGAGCAGCCGGCGCGTGATTGCCCGCCGGCACGTGTGATTGGCGGCCGCCGTTGATTTGCGGCCGGCCGACACTCCGCTGCGCACTGTTTGCGACTAATCGACTATGAGCGGTGATATTTTGTGACGGCTAATCTATTTGACCTAATAATACTGACATTAGGTCGCGTCGATGCTACACGATATACTAAGTATATAACACAATGACACGATGTAGAGTTGACCTACCGGCTACCTTAAGTCAAAAAATTTAACACCTCATTCCTAAGGTCTAGAAGTTTGATGCTTGGATACTGTCTTATCTCATCTCAAAATGTAATTCCAGAAGTATTCCAAAAATATCAATGGAATAAAAGTTTTAAGTAGCCATTCACGGTGCGGCGTCGTGAAACGTTAAAAGTACCACGTCGAGCCGTAGTCAATATTCAAAGTGTGGTCGATCACAATTTGACAACTCTATTAAAGGAGCGTCCGGACAGTCGAGGATGCATGGAGGAAGAGGAAACAGCCGCCCACGTACTGCTGGAATGTAGAGGGGTGGCCCCTTACCGGGCGAGGTACCTCGGCTCGCCGGGCAGCGTCCAGGAAGCGATCACGAATGTGAAAGCCCTTGGAGCGTTCCTGGCTGAGCTGGGCTGGCTGGAGTGATCCGGCCGCAAATTCTCCAACGCAAAATAGGCGCAATAGGTAGGTAAATAGGTAGGCGCGAGTTGCGGAAACCGCCTGCACTGACAAGAAGAAGAAGAAGAAGAAGGAGCGGCGGTCATGTACGGTGGTACGAAACATTTATTTGTTTATTTGCTTGTAGGAGGATTTACAGTCAAATAAAAACAAATAGAATAACATTAGATTTTCATCTACTTATATGTGTAATCAGGACATCAGAAGACATCGATAATATTAATAAACTTTGGCACCGGCGCGGCGTGGAAGTGTATCGTTAGATTCTACGGCACGGCGCCGTGAAACGTTACGACAGCGCACCGTGGAATTTAGTGATGGATTTCCACTTCACGACATCGTCGTAACGTTTCACGGTGCCAACGTCGTGTCATCTAGAATATTAGGGTAAATCAATCGTTAATATCCAAGTGTCACAAATCAATGCTACATTGTTTTGAAAAACTTCAAGGAATAGGTACTGTGCTCCCATTAAAAATGGATGAAAGCGTGAACCGAGGAGCTCTTCGTAATCCGATTCGCAGAGTGATTAAGGTTGTGGCCGCACTTTATCGGTAAAATTACATTTATTTTTATTTTACCAACAACGAGGTTAGCGGCGCTTCTAATAGGGATATAAACTTTGCGAGAAGAAATAACAATAAATCTTTTTAAATTTTAAAATGGGTACTATTTTGTGCACCATTTATGTCTAATTACTATCCCATTATTCTCACAATAGTTATGCTATTATCGCGACAAAGTTTATCGCAATTTATTCGATGACTGTATGTATAGCATTAATAAGACGTCACAAACGATTAATCATTAAGCTTACTATTGATACTGGCAATAATACAATTACTAGAAATGCCACTTTATATATGGCTGGCAACCCTAAATCCAGCGCACTTCATCCGAATAAAATTACGTGAAGGGATAGTTTGCACCACGATGCTGATCTGATATTAACGGTCTAAATAAAAGTTAATTTTAATCTTTACACCATCAAATGAAGTCATAAAATTTTTATCGTTTGGTCGCGACATTGATGGATATTGCTGTCTTTCATTTTGACCTACTTATACATTGATGGGGGTCCGGAAATCTGAAAAAAAATGACATTTTTGTGTTTTTAATTTTACTGACTGGACCTTTATAAGCAATCCATAATTTAAGCGGTGTTTTTTTAAACGTTGTTATTTTTCTAATGAATGAATGATATTATTTATTTGCTTTTGAATTGGGTAGAATTAGGATTACAAATGGTTTACAAGAACCTTATATCAATTGTTTCACCTAGTCAGCTACAGACAATAGCATGCAAATAATATAAGTTCTAAAAGGGTTGCAAAAAAATTAAAGTGTTTTATGGCGATAAAATTACACTGATTCAAAGCTAGATATAGTTTAGCTTTAATCTCATGATATTGTTCACAAAAAAGGTAAACATAATTCGTCTGTCATTAAACTTCGTCAACTTGGGAAGAGTTTTTATAAAGAAGGGAGTGCTCCACCAGCCATTTTGTAATCCATTCTCACTCCTAAAAAAACTAATGCACTAAAAAAGATTCCTTCTACTACCTATACAGTGCAAAAAAAACTCCTAAAACCACAAGCTTTATTAATTTGCCAGTCACCCATAAGATTGAAAATTCTCGTATAACTATAAGGCTGCGTTCAGACGATGACGCACGACCCGAACTCAACTCGAACTCAATTCAACCGGAGCCCACTCCTTGAAATACAGCGCTTACAATTTTGAGTTTTATGACACATTAATAAGCTCCGTTATATTTTGTCGATGCAACTGCACACGCCCCGCGCTCAACCCGAACTCAACTCAAACTCAACCCGAACTCAACTCAAACTCAATTCAAACTCAACCCGAACTCACCTCAAACTCACTTGAACATTACACACCAGTTTATTAATGTGTCATAAGACTCAAAATTGTAAGCGATGTATTTCAAGGTGGGCTGCAGTTGAGGTGAGTTTGAGTTGAGTTCGGGTTGAGGTCGGGTCGTGTGTTATCGTTTGAACGCAGCCTAAGTCTCGTATACTATCCTCAAGAATTCTCGTGAAATAGGTTTCCCATCGCACCTTTTTGCCGCGTGACGGATGCCGCCTCCATTCAGAGGCCACTCACGCCGAGGGTTAAGCCTCTCTGAAATACTAATGAGATTGGAATCCACCCCACAGGCGGTATTGTTCAGTGTTGAAGTAGTTGATGACTAATAAACGAGCTTGAGTTTGAATTCCGATTCATCTCCGAAGATGCAAGTTCGGAAGCAGAGCTTATCGGATTTTATTGGATACGTTTCTTCCATCGGACAACTAGACGTACGAATCTGCGCCACATTTTGGTGGATATTCCAAAGACTTAGCGTTTTGCTTAAAATATTATCATACGTACCGCTAGAGAGTGGAACTCCTTGCCTGAGCCTGTCTGTGTTTCCTGATAGCTGTATAATTTGGAGGCTTCAAATCGCGAGTGAATAGGTTACTTCAATAGGCAAGCGCGCGTCATCGTAGATCGCATCGCATTATCACCTACCACCAACCAGGCGTGATAACTGTTAAGCGCTTGCCTATTCAACATAATAGTACATTATGAGACAAGTTAGCTTAGGTTGCTCATTGCACACAAGGCTGTGGGTTGCAACCCGAGCCGCAGGCGTGGGCGTAACTCAGCCGAGTGTGCAATAAGCAAGAGCTCACGAGTTTCATACGACGTTTTTCAACACATTTGCGAGGAAAAAACAAAGTAATTTATCACACAGCAACAAATATGGCAAAAACAAAATATGATAATAATGGGAACAGGCGCGCATGTTTTTTTTTTCACACGCCCAACGCAAGAATATTTTGCGAACAAAGGGGTGAGGAGCATACAGATACTACTAATACTTCAAAATTATAATTTTAAGTGACAAAATGCAAATATTTTAATATTTTCACTTCTCAAGCTTACGCGCTCACTAGACATGAAATAAAACACTTTTAACGGATACTTTTAACGTCGGGAAAATCAAAAATCAAACCAAATACCAACTAATTACCAAAGTACTTTCAATAAAACCGCGCTAGTATCCGTTAAAAGTGTTTTATTTCATTTTAATATTTTATAAAAATATTGTGAATTATGAATAATTTGATAACAATTATATATTTATTTGACTTAATTAAGGACTTACACATTTATTTATTCCAAAAATGTATATGAATTTTCAGCAGCATAAAACCTCTTTGTTGTCAAAAAAAATAACTGTATTACCCGGCTAAATTAGGAATGCTCTGTTTACTCGCATAGAACTTGCAGTAAGGTACTAATTTAACTTTGTAGGGTTAATTCTATTACGAACTAGTGTTTTATATATTATTGCACGCGTTTGTTATAGCTCGGTTTATGGCCCTAAAAGCGATGTATTAGGGCTCATTTTACGAGCACTGTGTTGAAAAAATTTATAACTTTATCTATGGTGTCTTGGATCTGGATTTCTGGATATTGTGGTATCTTTATTGTCTACCTATTAAGGCTAAAACACAATTATTATTGTTACATTATTTCTCGAGATTTGTATTAGTGCTATTATTAGTGTATTAGTGTTTAATATTTAGACGTCTACTGATATTTTAGCTACAGGTGACAATTTCTATAAAAAAATATTACTTAATACAAACAGATGGTATAGTTTATTACGATTATATCCCATTCACCCAGATCTTACTTCAGCAACACCGAAAAAGACAAAGAGATATTTTTCGTCTTTATTTCTGGCCATTAAACCTGTTTGACGCTGAAATGATTATCTCCTGAAACAGCTTCTGAAATTCCTCTAGACATTATCTTTACGACGAGCTTTTGTTTACGTTTTATTATCCACCACAGCAGATTAGAAATATTCAGGCCATCGCATACGGGCTGATTAAAATAGTTATTATTATAATCTTAATTATTTAATTTTGTGTGTTGTATAATTTTTAACGATTGGAAGGAGAAAAAGTGAGAGTAATGATGATTATTACAAGATCAATCACGTGAAATTAGCACTTTTCTAGTTTTCTGGTGTTACAACCTTTGTCTTTCAGTTTCATCATGACTAAAATGTTTGGCAACCTCACTAACTAGTCTTCAGCAGTTATACTTCTTCCTCGAGGTTCGGAATAAAAAGCGACAGCGTCAGCGAACGAGGCAGAACCACCATGGCACCGCACCGACAGGGCCCAACTTCCTGCTGCGAGCTGCCATACCGACCACGGCCGTGTATCTGTCCCGCCTGCACCACACCACCACCGTGCAGGACGTGATAGAGTATTTCAAGAAGAAAAGCAACTTTTGTTTAAGAGTTCAGCCTCTGGAGTCGCGCCATAACACCAATTTCAAGGCGTTTGTGGTGGGCATCCCGACAGCAAGGCTAGACCTATTATTCATGAAGGAAGACATCTGGCCGCAGGGTGTGGTGTACAGGCGCTTCCGAGGGATATTGCCCTGTGCCCCCGATTCGACACAGAAAATAGTGTCAAATTAATTATTTACTAACATTACTATTAAGTTATTAACAAACACCATTGTTTTATATTTTTATATATTTTTAGTTTTTAAGGTATATATCTATGGGCCATTGTTGCCTGATTATAAATAAATAAATAAAAATAAATAAAATTATTGCATTAAATATTGGCAGCCTCTACCAAATCAGCTACTTTACCGGAATATCTTTATATTCTGTTCACCTCAGTGTCCGTCCACCAGTGCACTTTATTTCCTGGCGCTCCAAGATTTATCTTGAGCGGTTCTTCGCTCTTCACAGGACACAATGAAACGGTTTAATTATCCGCCTTCGGTCAGGCGTCCGGGGCGGGCGGGTGAGGTGGGGCGGGCGCGGGGGGCATGCAGCGCGCGGTGACCCGGAAACGATGCGGCCCCGGGGCGGATATTAATTTCTCCAGTCGAACGCACGCCGCGGGACGCCACCTGATGGGCTAATTTAACATTGGAAACCTACTTTTGAACTCATCAAGTCTTCACATTTGAGAGTTCCCTGTGTAGATTGGTAAAGTCTGCAGTAAAAAAATTATGCTTCCCGCCCGTCGGTCGTCGCGGTCGTGCGGATGCATAAGGTACAAATTCCTATGCGCTTGAATTTGACGCTTTGACGTATCAATCAATAGTATAGGTAAGCCAAATATCTTTCAGCGGCATATGCTCTATCAATGAGCATCGATAAAGAGCATGATATCGATATATTCAAGTTTGTAAATATCGTTACTTATGGCTGTTACAGCTGATAAGTTTCTTGCGCCCGTTCTTCTTGTCAGCTAAAAAGTCTGGTAGGAAAATATAGACGATTCAAAAGTACTTAATAATTAAGTTTATTTGAATAAAGCTTATTTAACTTTCACTTTCAATGCTTTGGAATTTGTAGTCTTGTCTATCAATTTTAAAAATAAAGTTTTTCTCAAGTTCTTCACGATTTTCTATGATTTAATCCCAGTCCTTGGGTTGAACATCCTTTTATGTTCCTCATAAACACGAAGCAGCGATGATCCTGCTGGCACCTTGCCTGCTGCGTGCCGCTGACGCAGACCCAGACCCCGTTGGAGCTCTGAAGAGGAAATATGTGCACTTATACGCTCTATTAAAGCTTGGCTAAGCGATTTTAGATTATATTTATTGTCAAAGAACTTTATTCCCAAAAAACGAAAAAAAGAAATTCAGAATGGTTGGTGCTCAACGAAATACAGTTTCTAATTAATAGAAATTATGGTAAGGATAGTAAAAAGGACTAACTATGATCAATATAAAACCCTCCAATACGTCTATTTCTATTTATAAAGGTATTTCTTATTATAAATTTTAGTCTAAGATTTTATTCTAAGATTTTAATCTAAGATTTTAACATTCTTAGTGCTATTTTTTGTAAAATGCTATTAAACTAGCGACTCTATGAGCTGTAGAACTCGCGTTTGTGATATTTTTGAACAGTTTTTGAAATGGTTGAAATATTGTGGTTTTTTAGAAACATTTCTATAACAATCTATAAAATTATCATAGCTAACAAAACTACATTCATGAGAATCGGTTAAGAAATGGATCTGTAGAGGAGAACAGAAGGACAGCCGGACGCACAATACGAAAGCGAATAGTCATTTCCCGGGCAAGCGTGCTACACCTTATTTAGACCACATCCTGTGTTGCAGCCGCGCATTTATTTTAGATATCATATATATTTTGTTTGTAATTTTCTATTGATATTTGATCGTCTTTGCATAAAAACGAAACGCCATAGTAACAGTTTCCGCGGGTAGTTGACCGCTAAATATTGTTGAAATTAATAATCTAGTGAGGGTACCTTTCGTGATTGGGTTGATGCTGGATTGGCTCTCACTTGGTTGGACGGATCCGCGCTGTCGACACCATGTTCTATATCAATGCATCGCTGCCTAATGCAAAACCATTTTGAACCAAAACCATTTTGAACATTTTGTTATGTATTGTGCTTTGTGCTCTTAGTGAAAAGACCAAGGATTGCCAAAGGTCGGCGCCGACAGGCAATGCAGCAGGGAAAGATTCCGGTGAGTAGGCTTGACACCTTATTTTTGGATATCCTCACTGGATCGTTTTTGTTACCTAGATAAAAAAAAAAAAAAAAATAGTTTATTTGTCGTTAACGAAATACATTTTTATAAATAGTAAGGACCGATGCCAACTTTTAAGCCTCATTTGGCCTGTATCAGAAGGCACCGCTCTTCCATAAAACAGGGTTATTATAAAAAACTTAAAACTTAAAATCATAAAGACTTATTGAATATTAAATTTAGGAACTAAGTTACTTATTATTATTTACTTTTACTACCTTAATTATATTATAAACAAATATATTAAACTAAAAACGACAAAAGAAAACTTGTACGTGCGTGTATGTGTGTGTGTGTGTGTGTGTATGTATGCCTGTGTGTGTGTGTGTATGTGTGTGTGCCTGTGTGTATGTGTGTAGATAAAATTAGTTTCGTTATTTCAAAATCCTAAGGACGCCTTTTCGGCTCGCAGGAGCGCGCCCATCCTGCTTACCAAGCAAGATGGTGGTCAAATGCCTGCCCAGTTCCCAATAAAAAAAACATTTTTGCCTAATAAAGCTGAAGCAGAGACGCTTCGCTCGCGCTTAAAAAATATAACTAGTTAATTGGCCTTTGAAAATCGATTTCAAAAGAATATTTCACAGAAATGTATCCAGACTCTCATTATTCTATGAATAGAATCCTAAAAGCGAACTAAAGGAGACCCATTTAGTTTTTATTAGATTTTCTTTCGGCATTATTTGTAATAGGATAGGATGGAATAGGATCTGTAAAGAACAACGACAATTTAATAATATCAAGAATATCGATTGAACAATTGAATCAGAACGACATTGTGTTAATGTACATTATGTCTAAAACAATTTTACAAAAGAGACGACCAAATTGTACCGATAACATTTAAAATAATAAGTTTAAGAACATAATCAAACAAGAAGGTCTACGAAATACATGTAGGTATTGAATTTAATTTAATAATACATAACTAAGTAAGTCTGGTGATAAATAAATAAATAATAAATAAAATAATTGTTTATTTTCCCATCACAAATAAAGTACTTAAGTGGTAATTAGAAGCTACACATGGATGGTTACTAAATTTGTGAGGGACTGGTGCCAGCAGTAGGTTTCGGAAAAGAAACCTGTGACACAGGTCGCCAGGCCCACCCACAGACAATAGTTTTACCGTATGCATTGTAACTTGATACTATTACACCTAGTACAAGACGGTAAACAAAAGTTAACTAAAATTAAAGGTATAAAAACTAAACAGAACAATGTAAACTAAAATATAGTATACACCCCAAAGCTAAGGTGTATATGTGTAAGTGAGTGTGTAGGTGAATGTGCGTTCGTGTTTGTATGGGTGGTGTGTGCATGCGTCTGCGTGTGTGCGTGAATATCCGTAGGAGCGAGAGATATATACCGACACGAAATCCAATATTTGACATAAGTAATTAATATATAATAAAATAACATTCACATTTATTTCTGAATGCTGAGTAGGTTTTCAGTCGCATCGTAGTCAAGAGTCATAAGAAATTTAGTCACAGTACGTTTGCAGTTAGAAGTCAGAAGCGGATAGATATTAAGAGAAGCATTAAGTCTATTATAAAGTAGTGGTCCGAGACAGTCAAAGAAATGATGAGCAAAGGATGTTCTGACAGCAGGTGTGTTGCACACTTGGTGTTTGCGTCGTTTGCCTTCTAGCAAGTTAGGGTTATAGGGTAACTGTGAATGCTGTTTAAGTACCGTTTTAAGAATATAAGTTTGCCTAACAGTGAGAATATTCCAGTGTACGTAGAGCTCGACAGTAGGAAAACGGTACGGGAGACCAGCAGCAACCTTCAACAATATACGTTGAGCCCTCTCCACAGGCAGAATGAGAGTTTTTGCAGCGCCACCCCACGAGCTGATGCAGTATTCTATGAGAGAATGGCACAATGCATAATATACTGAGGTTATGACTTTGCGATCAGCAACGTTTCTCAGCGTCCTAAAGATGTAGATGAGCTTCCGGAGTCTTGAAGCTAGCAAATCTAGGTGGTATTTGAAAGAGAGCGTCTGGTCTAGCGCCACTCCAAGGTATTTGAAGCGTTCAGAGCGTTCTAAGGTAGGACAGGTGCAAACAATTGGGGCAGTCTGAGGACCGCATTCGTGGACTTTAATACTAAACTCAGGCGGTGGTAGTTGGTTAGATTTTAAGGCATATAATATATATAATATATATATAATATATATATAGATAAGATAAATATTCGCTTGCACCTCGTGAAACTGGAATTCTAAAATTAATGAGAGTAACAACAAAATGTTTCATAGGAACGGACTAGTGTTCACGAGGGTTGGGAGTAGGGTTTTTTTTTTATTATATAATCCACTACCTCTGACAAAGGTCAAAGTCTATTTTTACATTTTTCTTATTTTCTACTTAAGTACATTTTTCTTATTCTTATCTACTTTTTTATTCTTATCTTATTTATGAAATTTTTCTATTCATATTGTTCTAATTTCCATCTTTTATTACATTATTATCTTATTTATTTAATGACATTTTTATACTTACTACATGATTTTTCTTTCTTATTCTATTACATTTTATTTTATGAAAAGAAACTTTTCTTATTACTACTTCCTTACTTACTGCATACCTACCTACTTCTTTCCTATATTAATTTTTAACTATTTATTAAATGCTGCTTAAACAATATTTACAAATATTGGAGCATCATTATATTTCTGATCTACTTATTTCTGTTGTTTGCTTTCTTAACAATATCTTCGCAGTATCTAAGGAAATTATCTCTATGCTTACCAATTAATATTTCACATAAATTATCTTTCTTTAGTTTGTTTTCATAAATCATTTCTACATTGTATCTCTCTCTGGTGAAGGTAGGACATTCTAGAATTATATGGAGGGCTGTCTCGTCAACAGACGGGTCACATACGCACGATGGGCTCTCCTTACGCTTGAATCTATTCAAGTATTCAGAGAACCCACCGTGCCCGGTCAAGGCTTGCGTGGTCCATTTTGTCGGTTCGAATTTTCTGATTGTTTTGTAGGCCGCGATTGCGTTAGGGAAAAACACCTTAGTGGTTGATGCTGTTTCGCCCGTCCTGTAGCGTGTGTCCCACTCCTCAAGCGTGGACTGACGTAGTTCACGCTTGGCGAAAGAGACAGGGCATTGGTCGTATTTATGCCTAGTTTTTAACTTCTGGGCGGCCTCCTTTGCTAAGAAGTCTGCCCTCTCATTGCCCTCCAGCCCTATCCAGAACAAAGCAAAGGGAGTAGGGTTACCAGGTGGTATATCTAAAAATCCTGACAAAAATCCTGATTTCTACTAAAAAGTCCTGACATTTTGCTAAAGCTCCACACGGCTTACGAGAACACATTGTAGTTACGAATAAGTTTTCTTTTAAGAAATAAGGAACGGACTTGTGTTCACGAGGGTTGAGAGTAGGGTTACCAGATGGTATATCTAAAAATCCTGATTTCTACTAAAAAGTCCTGACATTTTGCTAAAGCTCCACACGGCTTACGAGAACACATTGTAGTTACGAATAAGTTTTCTTTTAATAAATAAGGAACGGACTTGTGTTCACGAGGGTTGAGAGTAGGGTTACCAGATGGTATATCTAAAAATCCTGATTTCTACTAAAAAGTCCTGACATTTTGCTAAAGCTCCACACTGCTTACGAAAACACATTGTAGTTATGAATTTTAATAAATAAATAATTATTGTTTCTTGTTAAAATGACTCGTAAAATTATTATTTCAAGTACTTAGACAAACATAAAGTTATTTAAACTTTTAAACTTTCGCGTTGCATTTTATTAGATAAGGAACACAGGTTTTAAACGCGTTTTTAAACTAAGCATAGGTGTTGGAAACCTACCTTATCCCAACGTTTCGACCGAGTTGCATCGGCCGTGGTCAAGGGGGATGAAATTCGATCCAGTGGTTTGTCCAACACCTATGCTTAGTTTAAAAACGCGTTAAAAACCTGTGTTCCTAATCTAATAAAACATAAAGTTTTTTTAGTTTAGTGGTTGCTTGAGCATAATTTCTAAATGTCAGGACAAATACTGACGTCTGGTAACCCTAGTTTGGGAGATAAAAAGGTTATTTTATTTATTACCATACTGAGTGAATGCTCGACAAAGATACGACCTCCTAATGATTCTGTGCTCTTTGCAGTAAAGTTGCGGCCGCTATTATAGCGACAACTTGGTTATGAGTAACTAAACAGAAGTTCATCCAATAACTCTGTTCTTATAGGTAGTTACCTATAAGAACAAAGTTATTGGATCCGATATTATTCGTTCAAAATCCACATAACGTTTTGACTGGATTTGTATCGGATTTTGATAATGTTTCTGATACCGAAGCACTGCGAACGACTATCGTGGCCAAGTCTTAGTATGTCCATCAGGTTTGAGGAGCCACGCCAGCTTTTAAAGCGCAGGTCACACCTTTATTTAGCACATAACTAGATTATTTTGCAGCTCATATCCTGGATTTAGCAGCAAAATATATCACGCGATATATCAATGCAAAGGTGGCTCCTAAATCCAGGATTTGAGCTGCAAAATAATCTACTTATGTGCTAAATAAAGGTGTGACCTGCGCTTTAAAAGCTGGCGTGGCTCCTCAAACCTGATGGACATGTCTTAGTGACTGCGTTACGAAATTGCGTATGTTATTTTTACCCGACTGCAAGAGGGTTATGTTTTTCGCGCGTATCTTGTAGGTTTGTATGTGTGTTTGTTTGTATGTAATATTGTTTATTACCCCATATCTTTCAAACAGCTGAACAGATTTCTACGATTAAGATATCGTTAGGTTTGTCTTGTCAGCCCAAGTGTTCTTAAGAAGGTGTGTTATAAAAAAACAAAATGGCGGCTGTACGGTGCTGTTATACGTAGTGGTTTTTTTTTTTAGAATAGGTACTGCAATATGTGTGTCAAATTAAAGGGCTTATTATAAAGATTCCAAAAAGGTATATCATGACCGTTATATATAATAACTAAAAAGATAAGTGACATAAATAAAAAAATAAATAAGAAAAAATAGAAAACCCGCCTGTATAAAAAGACAAGTCAACTGAAAAGATGGAAATAAGATTAAATATTGAAGGCAACTAGCATGCAGTCGGAGGCATATTGCCAAATCATTCATAACGTCACTTTCTTTATGCATGCCTCCGACTGCATGTTATTATGTTGCCTCTAATATTTAATCTTGTTTCCATCTTTTCAGTTAACTTGTCTTTTTATGCAGGCGGCTTTTTTTTTTTTTTTTTTTTTTTTTTTTAGTTTATTTTTCAATACAAAAGAAAATTACAACAATTTTTTTTTCCAATCGCAGCAAGAGAAACCGTAAAAGGTTTATGTATTGCTGCCATCACTCACTGACACATTGACAGATAAAAAGTTTTTAATTGTCTTTTACATTGTTCCGGGTTATCCAGGATTTCATCAAGTAAATCCTTTTGCAGCTCATTTAACAATGACGGTAACATAAATATCGAGCAACGTTTACCATATGTGTTATTGTATGAAGGCAGCACATACTTAGGTAAGTAAATCAGATTACGTAAATTACTATTTTTGTATCACGCCTTCTGTTTTAGTCCAATAGACAGTTCCTTTTATAATCTCACTGAAGAAGCTTCAATCGTAAATGACTAGGTTGGTATCACGGTGCACTATAAAGACAAGTATCATAGAATGTATGCTGGAATGTGGGGGTTTACTTTGGCAGCCATATTGCAGCAATCCGGATACGGGCTGGATGAGGGTAGAGTATGTACACACATCATTAGTGACCGGGATCTGGACGGGGCACTTAAAGAATATTAAATAGGGCGCGTTTAGTTGTTGCTTGCTACGTTACTGGATGGTTCAGTAGTTTTTGGATACTTTATAAGTAGCTAGTATTGAAAATGTACAATTAGAGAAATATTTTGATATCTCTGATATTTTAATAGAAATGTAAAACTATCTACTTTATGAGATTCTTCGCAATTCCTCATCCAATAATGAGGAATTGCGAAGAATCTCAGAAAGTAAAAATTCTAGGGAACCTTTAAGTGGGATAAAAAGAATATGAACTATCTGTGTGTCAAATTTCATCCAAATATGTTCAGCCGTTTTTGCGTGATTGAGGAACAAACATCCAAACATCGTAATGAAGGGAAATACACCTAAAACCTTAGACTTTATTTAAGTAGTCTGTAAATGTTATCATTCCGTTCGCAGCTACGCAGCAAAAGCGGTGAAAGCCCCATTCAGAGCTGATGCTCATGCAAAGCATCAAAACGTAAATGAAAAAAAAACCTACCTCTAAAACGCAAGAAATAATATTCGTAATAAGAAAAATACGTCTATTGAAGTCGGGTGGGGCTGGAGTACAAATTCCTTTTTTTTTTATTCTAAAAGCCCCACCCGACTTCAATAGACGTATTTTTATTATTACGAATATTATTTCTTGCTTTTTAGAGGTAGGTTTTTTGAAGTCGGTTTTTTGTTTTTTTTAAACTATTTTTTTTATTTTTATTTTTAGTGTAGGTACCTTGTAGGTAAAGTATATTATATATGTAGAAAAATCGGCTCAGCCAAACGTAAGATAATCGCGGAGAAACATACTTAAATACGGGTCAAACTGAGAACCTCCTTTTTTAAGTCGGTTAAAAAACTAAACTTTAAGATATCCCTCTTCCAACAAAAAAAATATTATCTTATTCAGTTCATAAACAAAGAAGTAATACGACCAATCATAGAGGTAATTCACACAAAATCATACTATTTTCGTGCTTTTTTCAAAATTACTGGAATAGTACTGAACCGATTTCCAAATTTTAAAAAATGGGACCAACTTGGGAGTGTACCTAATGTAATAACGTTTGAATCATTTCAATCGGTCCAGCCGTCTTCGAGTAATCGGTGGACATACACAAAAAAAAAAAAACAAATATACAGACGAACATAGAACCTCCTCCTTTTTTGGAAGTCGGTTAAAAAGTGTCATCTGGCGTATGGGTGTTGTGAGGCGCGTCATTAGCGCGCTGAGTAAGCAGTAATTAAAACTAAGCCTGACAACAGTGTCCTCGTAATCTGCCCGAGTGTCTCCCATCTCCCTTTTTGCCGACAGGTGCTCAGCCAACAACAGTTTTAATGAAATTTGCCGGGTATTCCACATGTTTTGCGAAACTAAAGTTTTGTGTACATTGATGGAGGCGGCGAGTCCGAAAATTTTGTGTTTACCTTCGATCTGTTGGTTGGAAGTTTTTGTTGATGATGATACAAGCTTTGAGCGAGCCCGCATAATAATATAAAATAAAGAAGATACCACAGCAAATGAATTAAACATCGAAGAATTTGCACATCATAAACGGTTGCTACTCAACTACTTCAATTCAATTCAAAATAATTTATTCAGTCTAGGCTGTTACAAGCACTTGTGAATGTCAAAGAAGCTACGCCATCGGTTCGCAAACCCTGAGCGGGAGACCTTGTAACGAGAAGAACCTGCAAGAAACTCGTCAAGGGCTGCTTTTTTCTCCCTGTATATTTCATACAGAGTCGTCAACATTTGAAAAAAGAGCTCCACATTTCAAGTGAGGTCATTTTCCATCACAATAATTATTATTAACAAAAGTTTGCACACAATGGGTAGGTAGGTTGAAATTAAATACCTACTACATATCGGATAGGTAATTGTGAGAGCAAATAACTTTCAACTAGTTGAAATCAGTAATCACTCTGTCTGCTACTTCTTCTTCAATCATTAATAGTGACAATCCTATCACAGAGACGTCCCATCTCACTCAACCGACCTTCCCCGTGTCCCTAGTTTGATTGGAACTTGATTGGAAATCATTCAGCACACTCCACTCACAGTGCACGAATACAGGGCTTCTACTCTGCTAATCGAGTCTTAATGGTGTATCATTAGTATTGCTTTTTGTAGTAACAATACGATTGAAACACCATTGAGACACAATTGTATTGTTAACATTAGCAGAATCGAGACCCTGTTTAATTAGTCCTATAATTACCTGTTTGTGTGTGGCCCGATGACATTATTGATAGACGACTGGGCAGAATTACTAGCATTGGAAATTTCGATAATTGCATTACGAGAATCAGTAATTAGTCGTGGCTCAATCATGATGTTACATTTTCATCTCTATAATTGTTATTTCAATAGTAATTTAAATTTCGTTTTTAATAGTTCTTTTATTATTTTGAAAATACAATTTGCTAAATTGATAGAATTTCCGTAGGTAGGTACTCATAGCGATACTTTAATCATGGTAAGTACATTTTAATCGGATTAATCAGACAACACTGAAAACCTATTGTGTTTCATTTTCCGGGGCTTGAAGGATTAAAAATGAAATCCTGCTATAATTTATTTATATATAAAAAAAATATTGCTATTTATAAAAAACAGAAAATGGCGGACTTAATGCTAAGAAAGCATTCTCTCCTAGTCAATCAGTGAAAGTGTGAGAGTGCAACTGTACAGGCAATAATAAACAATAATAAATTAATATTTTTTTTATTCCTTTAACTTAACAATTAAAACACAAAACAGTGATTGATTCCACCTGTTAGGTGCTAAGGCACCTGTATTAGACAGAACCGCTCATCCTTAGCATAAAGATCTTAGCAATTACAGATAAGGTAAAGGTATAAAGATACAATACAAGCAACTTAATTTAGTATAATTATTTTTTTTCTTCTTGTGTAGAGGTGTATATAATGCTTATATACACCTCTACACAAGTATTTCCATTGGCGTCCTTAATAAAACTGGATAAAATAAATTAACAGAAACCCATGACCTGATTAACACAGGCTTTCACATTAAACTTCAGTAGTTAGGATCGGAACAAAAGTCGTCAACCGTGACGGAATATTGAGGCGCGGCGCTGCCAGAACTACGTTTACTATCAAACTTTAAACTATCCACTTTGATAAATTAACTTTGTGGTTACCAAACTAGATGAGAATGGGCCATTTCGAAATTGAAAGAGGAGAGCAAGATCTACGCGAACAGAGTTTAAGGAAGTTCATTTAGTTTAATGCTTTGAGCTAAATATACTTTTGGTTCCTAAATAGATCCAATAAGTAGATAAGTACTACTATAATCAAAGTTGGTCAGTAGGTAGATACATTGTATTACAGGTTACAAATTAATGAAAAAGTATAGATACTGTTTTAGTTCTAAGTTCATTTAGGTACATCTTATATCGCTTGATTGGTTATGAAGAATTTACTGTTTATTATTACAAAATTTTAGAGACAAAAGATCAAGATATATTTGAAAATCATTTACAGTATCTTCGTTAGGTAGGTAGTGTACAATACAAATTACGAACGGACATGCCTTTCCTTGGTATAATAATAAAACTAGCTTCCGCTCATGACTCCATCCGCGTGGACATTCGGAAAATTCCTTTGGAGAATCTTTCACTGGGATAAAAAGTAACTATAAACTATTTGTGTGCCTGTCATCCAAAAACCGTTCAGCTGTGTTTGCGAGATTGAGTACCTAACAAACATCCAAGTTTCACATTCACATGCAAAATAAGTAGTACCTAAGTAAGTAGGATAGGATCAATCCGACAAACTACATTACTACACACTTAAGAGTGCAATAACAGTAACATTAATACGATTACCAGCATATTGTCGCCATCCATCCTTATTTTCAGATAAGTAAGTACTTTAAATCCTGGAAGTGATCCAGGCGTAAAGGATTTGTCCGGGCTCCGCGCCGGGACAGCACGCGCCAATCCTTTAATAAGGGGATTAATAAAGGATCCCATAATCGGGAAATCTGCTGATATAAGTAACTATATTATACTACATGTTGTTCTATCGACCGTAACAAAGCGATTGACAATTTTAACAACATGTATCTTTCTTGAAATAAAACTACATAGTATCTATCATAGGTATAACGTAAATGCTTCTCCAATTGTTTCTATTATACTTTTGTTTGTTAACTGCACAATTGCTACGTCAAGAGGGGAGGGATCTGGTGCTCTGAACCACAGGCCTATGGCTTAGCTCGGGTGCCAGTCTCTCGCAATCTTTACACTTAATTATATCTTAAATGTAATATTAAAAATGTAATACTTAAGATTGTTGGAGAAAAAAATAAATAAACATTATTACATTATTATCTTATTTATAAAAGCATCATCAAACTATAGCAATTGTTGATTTAAAACAATAATATTATTTTTTCTTTCTTTTAATTTACCACAGTATTACATTGTTATTTTTAAGACTGCTGCCACAAAATATTACGTACTTTGTGCTGCTGCAAGGTAGCATTCTTTGACCATGTTTCTTTCTTGACCTAGCTACAGCAGTTTTATTCTCAATAGGCATGATTATACATATATACATTTTTTATTTTATGTTACATAAATCACCTCTCAAAATAAGAAACATTGGTAAAAGAATGAATTCGCTAGCATGAAAACAGCCCGAGATATTACAGTGTGAAATGCACACAAATGGACTCGCCCAAAAACGCTCCATACTAATGGCTTCCTAGTTATGACGTCACGAATAAGTAGTTTGTATGCAACGCGTAGGAAATTTGTTTGGCAGCTATATTAAATATTGTGTTTATCAAAATAGTTTCTTAGACAAATTTGCTATACATTTTACGGACAAATTAAAGGTATCATTTATTTTAATAAATTTTATACTTTTGGACTTGTCCACCCAACTTTGAAGGGTCATAAAATAAATAATATGCAATATATAAAACCAAGAGGTATACAAGCTACTCTAAAAGTTTAATATGTTTACGATTTTTATTAGTATTAGTATTCATTAGTCATCATCCCTCAGCTTTGTTACAAAATTTCACAAAATATGACAAAGCTCAAGTAAATAGATCTTAATGTTAGAAATACATAAATGAGACACTCCAGAAATTCAAGTAGCACTTTATAGAAGCCTGTCTGGCGACATTACTGCTATCCATGGAACCTCTTGAACCCATTGTGTGTCTGAGGTATTGAGACCGAAGATGTATGAAGCAACTGCGATACGAATAACGTCATTTGCAGGTTGGAGTACAAAAGGGACCGTACTTTTGCGTTTGTGTTTATTGAACTGTGAATATCAGAGTTGAATGTTATGCTGAAAAGTTCAATAGTGAAGTGTGATGCCAGAAGCCAATAAAAATATAGCATAGACCGCCGTCTACAAAACGTTGGAAAAAACTAATAAAAGACTTTAAGTCCAGTTAAGGCTTTGGTTAGACTAGGATGTTGTACGTTTCAGTTTTTTATAATATACGTATTGACTGTAGTTGCATGCGCTATCCGTAGTGCGTATTATCGTTACTATTTCTATCTCATCATTATTATTTAATCTATCTTTGTAAAATCAATATTAATAAGGACTTATTGTCCAGATGTTTAATTAATTCGAAAATTTTACTTTGACTATTAGTCATTGAAACGAAAGGTCGACTTCAATATTGGTTGCTTTCAATATTGGTTGTTTCATTACAAATATTGGAATTACTGAAACTAATTAAATAAAAATAAAAAAAAAAACACGTTTTAACCTTTTCCATTTTAACGAGTAGGTTTAACAAACATTCGTCATAATTATGTAGGAACTTATTTCGACAAATTCGATAGTAATGAAAAGTTAATGACATTAAGTTTTTAATTTTAATATTATCTATAGGTAGGTATAATTCATTATAAAATTAAATTCACAAGAAAAATGTTCGTAAAATTAACATGAAGTAGGTTACGATAACATTACATCATGTAGGTACACTAGGAGTTAAAATCTTTACCCATCCTTTGCTTCATCGTAGTCGGGTAAAGATAAGCCTAAAGACTATTTTTATCATTTGGGACTCACAGGATGAAAATACTCTTTTGGGTTTATATCCCAGGCTGGGGCTAGTGAAGATGTAACAAGTGGGGTGAAAGGCCGCGTCAATTATTCACGTAACCGCCCGACCTTGGTCAGATCTGTTACGGCAACTGAATGTGAGGAACAAGTTTAGTGGCAATCAGTTGAGGCAGCCTTGTAATAAAGAGCCGACGGTCGGGGTAATGCAATCTAGTGGCTCACAACTAGGGTTACCAGACGTCAGGATTCGTCCTGACATGTCAGGCTTTTTCCGGCCGGACTTGGAAAATGTCAGGCTTTTTGGATTATTCATCATCATCATTCAAAAGTACTTAATAATTAAGTTTATTTGAATAAAGCTTATTTGACTTTGGTTTGACATCATATCAGCCGCACGACACCCAGTAGTGCCGGGTTACGAGAAACAGTAATAATGTATTTCTTAAAATATTTTTTTATATCTACAATGTGTTGTCGTATAAGCCGTGTGAAGTGAAAGCTTTAGCAAAATCTTTTTCTTTGCGTGTCGACTCAGCATAATTATATTTGTGAGGACCACTGATATACCTAGCATCATCAGTGGCTTTATAAAGATCCTCGCATGTGCAGGTGTTGGGCCACGCAGGGCATGACAGAAGATGTGCCATAGACTGGGGGGAAATACCACACAGATATCCGCTCTCCGCGCTGCAGCTGTCAGCTTTAGCAAAATGTCAGGACTTTTTAGTAGACATCAGGCTTTTTGTCAGGATTTTTAGAGATACCGTCTGGTAACCCTACTCGCAACTTTACTCAAAATAAAAGATACGAGGGAAGGGATGGATGTGATGAGGAAAAGACAGTAAGGTTACATACTTCTGATAGAGATTTCTCTGACGAACCCCAGATATTCAATAAAATGTATAAGTTAGCTAAAGGAATCACTAATCAAAGAGAAAAGTTTCCTAGATTAGGAAAAAACTCGGCAGCACAGAACACTAGACGAGTTATATTTCATGTCTATATTTGAAGTTTCCGTTACATGTAGTTTTGATTAAAGAAGTTTTATTTTCCAAATACACAAGAAAGACTGATTTACTGCGCTGCGTCAACTGCGAGCGGGTAGGTTAGGTACAACTTCATTACCTACTTAGTAAACGCCGGAGGATGCTTTAGGAGTTTGATACTCTTTTATCACGAACAATCTAATATTAAGCTTAAGAATTCTCTAGTGTTGTATGTACTGTGCTACATCCCCTGCGGGCGGATAGGTTCAACTTTATTAAAGGATAAAGAACTAAATCCTCTTTAGAGATTGCAGAATTCTTTCTGAGTTGTTTGTTGAGAGGCGCGGGATGCGATGGATCCTGATCTTATTAGTTTTATGCGGAACACTTGAAACTACACCGCTGATCTCTACTTGGAAAAATATCGTTTTAAATGAGGTTAGGTAAGATTAGGTAGGTATTTCAAATTTGATGACGTATTTTATTAATGTGATGAGATCAAACATCACGAAAAAAGGTACATCCATGATATTATTAACTCACGAATAAGGTTCAATATTAAGTAAATTGTTATTGCTATTATTTTTATGTAATAAACCTGCTGATATAAAGTTTAGAGTGATAATTCTGAATAAATAAATATATCCAATCTCTCAGCGAGTGTGTTTGCTCACCGCAACCACTTATACTCAGATGGATATTCGTGAACTATCCGTGTTTGATGTTTGCCCAGCCTGGCTGATAAATCTCTACATAGGTACGTCATAATGTACAAAGAGTGGCATAATTACAATGGTGTATTTCAAATAATACTTTTCTTAACCAATTATAAATGAAAGCATTCAGAATGAGATTCCCTTCCAAATGCATGAGTAATAGCGGAGCCTCGGGCTGTCTCTCCGGTGCAATACCAAGAGCATCGTTAAGTCAACTTCCAGAAAACTTCGGTCAAGTAGCCGTCCACTTCATAAAATATTAACCCCCGGCCGAGGCACGAGCGAGTCACGAATAGCACCCGACAGAGGCAACTTTTGTTCCCTAACCTTCCGGGTACATTATATGATTTCAGGGTCTGTTTGCTCGACAGATAATTTCACAGAAATTCCGGTCAGTTTGTTAGTTAATCCCTACAGAGGCTGAAACTGAGACACATTTGATATTTCGTTATTGGTTCAACTGCAGCATTTCAATCTTGGACTTCTGTAGTGGCTCAAATCCTAATTTGTATATGTGATCGTCTAGTTATAATGTTTTCCTATGTATTTGGTGGTCTTGGTGAAAGTCGATGTTACTGACATCTAAGTGATCTGCGAATCGTGTTTATGTTTGTACTATTTAGTAGCTGCGTGTGAATGGAACGGAGGCTCATCGAGATAAATCCATCATTCCGCAGGCCTATGGTTTTAAATAACATTGCGAAGCTTGTTAATATTAAAATGCAAATTGTTTTAATCTGATCGCGACTTTCGCCTCTCCTCTACACTAATTACCTAAGCTATAACCAAAAGATGTCTGCTCATGATGTGGATTACACTCTGGTCGTTTAATAGCGCCTACAAAACCTTCTAGGAAAAACCCTTCTGGGGTTTATTATTTGGGGAACGTCAGCCATCTTTGTTACGCTGCGGAGCGTTTGTCAGACATCTCCAGGATGTGGACATTTATTTACTTTACTTTATAAGGTGTTCGCTAGACACCTTTCCCCATAAAACCATGGTAAACTTTATTTATTCATATTTGTATTAATTGAGAAAGTTCGATTTGGCCAAATCGGGCGATGGCTGAACGCTATGAAAGTGCAAATGTGACGACGACCCAGAAATGCTTCTACCCGTTCACTGGATCCACACGCAGATAGCCTTTAGGCTCAATAAGGCTGAGCTCGCGAGTACCGGCCATAGCATCCCGTTCAGTCAAGTCTAAGAGAATAATCTCTTATAGTCAAGAGCCCTCATTCGATTAAAGTCAGTGGGTGGAATGCCTAGCTCGCAGCCTCAAGCGGTCAAACACCCCAGGATCTAAACATCCTGTACAAGTTCAATTTCATCACAGATCACCTAGTATACCTATCCCTATTTCCTATCCTAAATACAAGTCTATAAGTGCACCTAACAATGTCTATGTCCTGTGTAGAGGCAAAATGTACTTACACATCATACCTATTCAACACTAATACATTATACTTCCTTCTGCTCAGCTCCTGTTGTGTCTCTCGTCCAAATTCAGCAGCTAGACTCCTTTACTAACACGTTTAAATAAACTACCTATACACAAGTAACCTCAACGGTTTGAATGTAGTCTCTTCCTTAGTCTTTAATCACTCCCTACTATCCCATGTTTATTTAATTAGGTATATGTATAGAAATCTACCTAGACCTAGACTGAAATCTAACGAATTTAGCTCATAGAAATCGTGATTCAACTGAAAGGTATATGTGTGAGAACGCAAAGTGTTAAACGAAGCCAAACAAACTAGCTCAAAGGTTCTTCTAAGTATTTCTTAGTATTTAACACGAGTTTGACTATGCCTCACACTGTGCCTCCTCTTAGGAATCTTATCTCTAAGCAGTAAAACATATAATTATGGAAAAAAATATTATTTATTTAAATTAAATGTGTTTAGTTTAACTTCGAAATAGCAAAAGAAACTGGTTTGATTATTTAAGCTGTCACCTATAGGTTGCTATATAATGACAGCTAGATTTTCAGCTCCTATCTTAAGACCACACTAAATAGAGAGAAAGCGAAAATCCAAAGAAAAAACTCTCTAAGGTCATCTAGATTCACACTTAATTTTAATTAAACACACACTAAAGTTTCAATAGTTATTTTACAAATTAAGTCTAAAGTGAGATACGAACACATTTATAGAACTAACCTGATACATTGATTGAAAAATGGAAAGAAAAAACTATTTCACATATTAGTCTAATCTAGACTTGATTATTAACATTCATAATAGATATTAGTGTTTCGTATTCCACCAGGCTACATAAAGTTA
The DNA here is from genome assembly GCA_950108535.1 of Agriphila straminella. NCBI lineage: Eukaryota > Metazoa > Arthropoda > Insecta > Lepidoptera > Crambidae > Agriphila > Agriphila straminella. The sequence continues at coordinate 361,248 of OX467306.1, read as the reverse complement.
CAGTCTCTAGAGCTTTAATTAATACTTTCACGTTAACCATCCTTATCTCTGAGGTTAACTATGTATCAAGAAAACGCAATCCAATTCAATCTAACCCGGCTCTTTGCATTTCTATCTCATTTGGTAGACCATCTTGCAAATACCTCCGTCTATTTAATATTCGACGATTGCAATAACTGAATATCTTATATCCACAACACCCTAATACAACTATTGCGCATATTAAAGTCAACACAAAAATGAGGTGTTCTACCGAGTTCCATTCGGTTATTAAAGCGAAACCCCTAGAATGGAGTTGTTCTTCGTATTGATACATTTCTACGTTGTATACGATATTCTGCTCGTTAATCTAGAGATTGTACCTTTATTGACACACGAAATAAATCACAATGTACACAATTCCATACCCCACTCGACGTTGTTTGGATTCACTTTGTAAAATAGTTACACTTGTTTTAATATTCAAATCTACAATTTACTTAACAAAGTTAGTATTTATTTAATAGTTAACTCTTTAGTCTTTATTTCTCACACAGTTAGTTACAATGGAGTCACGAAACTCCCAATCTACCACTCCTAAAATATTAAAAGCGTCTGCGCCCTACTGTCTGTCTTGGCGTCTGTCTCGAATGCTAGTTGCCTCCTCGTTTTTTCTCTTCCATTCCTACTGAAGTTTTTCTCCGCCCGCTCTACGCCCATTTAGACCCCTCATTGGTCAGCTTGATGCTTGCAATCTTCACGGCGACGCCTACGCACCATTTCTCACGATCCGCCCTACCAATTCTGAGAACTCAAGTTTTTTTCCTTCCTTCGACTACTTCACCCATCTGTAACACATTTAAATCTACCAAACTCTTAGAAATCTGTGCATTTCAACTAAAATTGTCCATCATTCACCAGTTTGAATAGTTTGTATGACAGTTGAGCGTAATTTACGGCCTACCCAAGACTCCATTTGTCTTAGTCCCCGCTGTGCGCTAATAAAACTTGTCGCTCTTAATCTATTAGAAGAAATATTCGAAACAAATTTTTTATTCCTAGTTTTGTTTTACGAGCCCGGCTCTCACATCTGCTAATAATACGAATGCCATCACACATTCCCCTAAATAGAATCTTAAACACCTACATCCGAATGTACGGTCGTTTTAAATTATATTTCCTATCTGTCCACATTTCCAAACTTTCCCACGGTATTCGTTCAGTTCTCACGTTCCCTTTCTATAGCTCTTATCTGTCCATTGTATACCCAAGTAGGCAATAAACCCCGATACTCCGCCTCCTTTGTTACATAAGTATGGCGCCTCACAAACCATTGTCCCTACTTTTTTCTTTTATTTTATTTTTTTATTATTTTTACCTATTCACATAATAGCGAAACAGGTGTATCGCATTGTAATTCCCTTTTATCTTGTTTGTTTGTTTATCTATTAGAGTGTACACGTTGCTACTGGGAATAGCACCAATGACGTATGGTCCTTCAAACAAACGTGCAAACTTCTTAGTCACCTTTTTAGATGCATCCGATTTCGCAAACTTTTTCAACTTCACTAGATCACCTATGTCAAAACACACTAGTTTATGATTTTTGTTATAATGAAATTCTCTACTCTCGGCTGACTTCAATATGTTCTGTCTCGCTCGTTCCCGAACTAATTCTAATGGCTCTTGTTGTAGGCCTAACCCTACTCCAATAATTTTGTCGTTATCCGTAGATAAGCGAGTTCCTGTACCCCATACTATTTCGTTAGGTGTGTAACCCGTCGTGGTGTGTATAACTTGATTGTAACAATCCTCTATTTTCGGCAATACGTCAACCCAAGAACAATGTGATTTTTCACAATACGTCCTAAACATTCTTCCTAGCTCTCTATTGACCCTCTCCGTAGAATTAGGTCGCGGGTTTCTGATTGAGGTGTGCGTTAGCACGATACCTAACTGTCTAACACCTGACTCAAAAATCCTTGATGTGAAATTTGCACCTCTATCCGAACATAAAACCTTTATTTTGACCTGTTCGTGAAATTTTCTAACACAAGTTAACGAGGCCCTGCCACTCGCCTGTCGTAATGAGTATAATCTAATTAATTTGCTGAAGGCGTCCTGCATAACAAACACGTACTTATGACCAAAGCGTCCTGCCGGTATTGGTCCATAAATGTCACAAAATACTCGTTCCCCTATCTCCCTAGCTATCACCGTCTTAATTGGTCCTGAGTGTGCCTCCAACGCATGTTTCGATTTTTGACACACGTCGCAAGCCCTAACTACCTGTCCTATTTTGCGTGCCATATCAGTGAAGTAGTAACGTCGCTTCATTAACGCAAGCACCTTGTATCGCCCAAAATGTCCTACTTCCTCGTGTATACTAGTAATCAATTCCGTTTGTAAGTTCTCGGGAACATATAATCGCGACCTACCCGAACCTATCTCTATCCTATAGAGAACCCCGTCTATTAGTCTGTAATGTCTAGCCTCAGACTCGCTCTCAGCTTTTATACGCTTAGTTATTTCGCTAACAACACGATCGCGCCCCTGATGTTCTCTTATCTCTTCCCACTTATTCTTTATGAGTCGTCCAGTTGGTATTTCAAACAAATTCATTTCCGGTCCCACAGTTTTATTAGTCAAGATATCGGTGGCTCCACTTATATGTCGTGACAACACGTCCGCTACAGTGTTCAGACTACCCTTGACATGTTCAATCGTATAATTGAACTGTCCTATATAACTTACCCACCGTATCATGCGAGCGCTTAGTAATTTACACGATTGTAGAAACGTCAAACTTTTATGATCGGTCCTAATTACTAACTGAGCACCCCTTAAATACGTTTCAAACTTTGATAGACTATAAATTATGGCCCACAGCTCTTGTTCAGTGACTGTCCATCTGCGTTCCGTTTCTGATAATGATTTACTACAAAACCCTATAACTCTCTCTTCCCCCTCACTCGTTAGTTGGTAGATGTATCCTGCGACACCTATATTCGAGCTGTCCGTTTGTAAATAATATATATCCTTCGGGTTTGGATGTGCAAGAAGCACGGTATCTACAAATAAAGTTTTCACCCTTTTAAAACAATCGTCTACTTCCTGTGTCCATGACCATCTTTTGTTTTGTTTCAATAGGTCACACAGAGGCCTAACCTCCTCACTATACTTTGATATAAATCTACGAAAATAGTTTATTAATCCCAGAAATCCTCTTAATTGTTTTATGGTTCGAGGTGCGGGGAAATCCAATATCGCCCTTACCCTATCCGGATCCATTTGTACCCCTTTGGTATTTACAATGTGTCCTAATAACTTTACCTCCACACATAAGAATTTACACTTTTCCTTCCTACTCGTTAGTCTAGCCGCCTCTAACCTGCTCAGTACTTGATCTAGGTGTTCTAGGTGTAACTTTAGGTCCCCCTTAGTGAACACTACTATGTCATCTATATAATTTATACAAAACTCGCGCACCCCTTCTAGTATCGAATCCATAGCCCTCGAGAAACCTGCCACCGATGTCTTAAGTCCTTGAGATAAAACACAATACGTATAGGTTTTCCCCATAAAAGTGAACCCTGTATACTTTCTAGAATCGGGATGTAATGGTATCTGAAAATATGCATTATTGAGGTCAATAAGACTGATGTAATTAACCCCATAAAAGGATTGTATGATTTCTGATGTAAGTGGTGGCGCTCCCGCGTCCCCCACCATCTTCTTATTGAGTTCGCGCGCGTCTAATAAGAGTCTAATTGTTCCGTCTCGCTTTTTTGTAAAGGTAAGCGGACTACAACACGGCGTCGCCTCCTGACGGATAACTCCTAAACTCTCTAACCCATCTAGTTCTCTTTTTATCTCCTCCCTATATGCTAAAGGTATTGGATAACTTCGCTTTATAAAAGGCGTGTCGTCGATTAATTCAATAACATGCTCGTATCTGTCCGTCAATCCTAATTCGTCGGTAAACACTCTACTATATCTGTTTAAAACGGGTAACAATAGTTTCTTTTGTTCGTCATTTAAACCCATCTCGTCCAAGTAGGTAGCCACCTTTCCGCTATTGTTTATTTTCTCGCTCGCCTCACTATACACCGCCGGTTGGGCGTCCGTCTCTAACATCGTATTTATCATGTTTGCATTGTCTCTCCCGCCTAACCGTTTTAATTCGCAACTCGAATTTATTTTGACACTAGTCCTGACTCCTAAGTGCTCAATTGATAACGTCCTTTCTCTGCCACACTCCACTATCCCCTTGACACGTTCCAACCAGTCGTATCCTAATATCATTGACCTAGGAAGCCTATGCAGAATTAACATTGACGCTTCAATGATTGTGCCACCCAAACCTAGCTCTATTAGTACCATACGATTCGCACTTTCACTCCGTGATCCAAATGCTCCCTGCACCTGTATAGCCGGGATAGCGATCTCGGGCAAATCACCTCTCTCTTTCCGAATAGAATCGTGTAGTTCCCTAGTTATAGCGCTTATTTGGCTCCCTGTGTCTATCAATGCACTTATACGCATCCCGTACACATCCACTCCTATCTCGGGTAATCTAGGCAACGAATAATCAACACCTAAGTAATCTAACTCGTCTAGCTCATGTGATATCGACAAAACCTCTCTACCCCTGCTTGTACAAAGATCACACGCAAGCCCTTCTTCGTCACATTCTATCACATGATTGAATTGATTTTCCAATAAGACACCTATGCTACACGCTATTGCTCGCAAACTGTTGCTACTCACTGACACTCCCCCGGTCAATGGCCTCTTCAATCCCTTTCCGTCTGCTCCTAAACCCTGACCTGGCTCCCATCCATTTTTAACTAAAATCTTATACGCTATATCGTCTTTCCTATTTTCTGAAGTCCATTCATTCCCCTTCCTACACTTTGATAACCGATCGGACTCCGCTTGTGTAGGGGGTATTAGTTTTTTGTTTTATCCTCCCTCACAGACGTTGATAATGTTGACCCCTCACCTTCCTTCATGAATGTTATAGCTGGCCTAGTATTTATTTCACCCAACACGTTCGACCGTGATGTATTCCTATTAGAATATGATCCGTAACCTATCCTGCCTCGTCGATGAGCCCTTCCCCGAGTCGAACCGCCTCTGCCTCGCCATCTTTCCGCTAAAATCGTTGCCGCAACTGGATAATCTGTCTGTGTCCTACTGTAACGACCTCTCTGATTATTCCCTCTCTCTCTAGCATATCTACCTATCTCTCTCTGTCCCACAACTACATTTTGTTCGATACTCCTAAGAAAGTTCGCGCCTTTCATAATAGTGGGTTCCTCTGCTCTCGTAAACCACAACCGTTGAACATCCAAAGGATAATGACGCATTATCGAATTTACTAAATCCCTTTCACTAAAAGATATGGTCAAGGACTGCATCGACTCAACATATTCAGCAAAATGTTCGGACATCGAAATTGCTGATTCACTTGTGTACACCGTGTTAATCAACCTATACCTAACGGATTCTTGTATTTGTTCAGTCCAATAAGTCCGTCTAAAGTCGTCCTCAAAATCACTAAAAGTATTCCATCTCCTTGAGTACATCTCCATCAATTTTCGTGCATGTCCCGTGATGCAACCTAGCGCTATATCAATTTCGCGGTCCTGTCCGTTCACTTCTCTAATATATTTTTTTAATCGTTTCAAAAACGCAATAGGGTTCGTGAATGGTTTTCCGTCAAAACTCGGCTTCGCAACTGAAGGCTGTATGACGTATAAGTTTCTAGTTTCCGAATTCGCGACGCTACCACTAGCTATTGTGCTAATCGACTCTTGTCTAATCGTCTGATGACTATTTTGCACATTCCCGCTCGACTCTATCCTCTCGTTTAATCGCTCCGCGCTCAACTGCCGTAATGTATTTTGAAATTCATCCATTCTTTGTGACATCTGTTGTAAAGTTATGTTATCTATATTTCCCGTTTGTTCCCCTATGCTTCCGTTACTCTCGCGACTTTCCCCTGTCCTATCTTGACCTCTAACCCGTCTCTTACTGCGCCTAGGCATTATAACGTCACTTAACTCAACTGCCGACAAACTAGTTTCGATTTAAACTTTCCCCTACTCCTAAATGCACAGATCGTTCTTTATGAGAAAGGTAGATAGTTCCACATGTGATTAAAATACTCATGATAACAGACTTACATTGAAATGTAACAATATCTTGAGAATCTGCTCCCGCCTTTGTCTCCACCTAAATCACACATCTTTATTATGCTAACCTTTTTACGTACAGTCAAAATCGTCAAACGCGCTGCTATGCTTTGAATAATATTGGAAAGTATTTTTATTTTACTCTTTTATTGTTTATTTTGTTGGGTAAGATTTCTCCACGTCCTTCCCTTTTGTCTTTAATGTACAACCGTCAAATTTTACTTCAATGGACAACAGCAGTTAAGTTGCAAACCAATAAAACATTACCCTAAGGTTTCCTTTGTCTCGCTTCCCATTCACAAGCTTGTCAGACAGGCTTTTGTCTTCCGTGAACAAATAACTTGGCTATACAGTTGTCTAAAAATAAATTCTTTTAATTTTATAATTTACGAAATAGGTATGTATATATTTTTTTTTTCTTTCGATCTCGTTGATAACATTATGACGAATTCTGACTGTAACTGTGTCTTTCCCCTACATTCAAAAGACATGTAAACAGTTTAACACAATAAAATAATCACACCATGCACATAATTAAAATAATTATTCCATGCACAATTTATCTCGCCTCCTTGTTTCGCATCACGATGTCTCGTAACATCCCTGTAAAAGTATTCCTTTCAACTGACCACGATTTCTACGTTGTGTTTATTTTATTTATTTTTGTTTTATTTATTTATCATAATTATTTGGTCCTTTTGATCCAATCGTATCGTTATTTCGAATACGTATTTGGAATCCTGGTCGACACGGCATCATTTTCTGTAGTGGCTCAAATCCTAATTTGTATATGTGATCGTCTAGTTATAATGTTTTCCTATGTATTTGGTGGTCTTGGTGAAAGTCGATGTTACTGACATCTAAGTGATCTGCGAATCGTGTTTATGTTTGTACTATTTAGTAGCTGCGTGTGAATGGAACGGAGGCTCATCGAGATAAATCCATCATTCCGCAGGCCTATGGTTTTAAATAACATTGCGAAGCTTGTTAATATTAAAATGCAAATTGTTTTAATCTGATCGCGACTTTCGCCTCTCCTCTACACTAATTACCTAAGCTATAACCAAAAGATGTCTGCTCATGATGTGGATTACACTCTGGTCGTTTAATAGCGCCTACAAAACCTTCTAGGAAAAACCCTTCTGGGGTTTATTATTTGGGGAACGTCAGCCATCTTTGTTACGCTGCGGAGCGTTTGTCAGACATCTCCAGGATGTGGACATTTATTTACTTTACTTTATAAGGTGTTCGCTAGACACCTTTCCCCATAAAACCATGGTAAACTTTATTTATTCATATTTGTATTAATTGAGAAAGTTCGATTTGGCCAAATCGGGCGATGGCTGAACGCTATGAAAGTGCAAATGTGACGACGACCCAGAAATGCTTCTACCCGTTCACTGGATCCACACGCAGATAGCCTTTAGGCTCAATAAGGCTGAGCTCGCGAGTACCGGCCATAGCATCCCGTTCAGTCAAGTCTAAGAGAATAATCTCTTATAGTCAAGAGCCCTCATTCGATTAAAGTCAGTGGGTGGAATGCCTAGCTCGCAGCCTCAAGCGGTCAAACACCCCAGGATCTAAACATCCTGTACAAGTTCAATTTCATCACAGATCACCTAGTATACCTATCCCTATTTCCTATCCTAAATACAAGTCTATAAGTGCACCTAACAATGTCTATGTCCTGTGTAGAGGCAAAATGTACTTACACATCATACCTATTCAACACTAATACATTATACTTCCTTCTGCTCAGCTCCTGTTGTGTCTCTCGTCCAAATTCAGCAGCTAGACTCCTTTACTAACACGTTTAAATAAACTACCTATACACAAGTAACCTCAACGGTTTGAATGTAGTCTCTTCCTTAGTCTTTAATCACTCCCTACTATCCCATGTTTATTTAATTAGGTATATGTATAGAAATCTACCTAGACCTAGACTGAAATCTAACGAATTTAGCTCATAGAAATCGTGATTCAACTGAAAGGTATATGTGTGAGAACGCAAAGTGTTAAACGAAGCCAAACAAACTAGCTCAAAGGTTCTTCTAAGTATTTCTTAGTATTTAACACGAGTTTGACTATGCCTCACACTGTGCCTCCTCTTAGGAATCTTATCTCTAAGCAGTAAAACATATAATTATGGAAAAAAATATTATTTATTTAAATTAAATGTGTTTAGTTTAACTTCGAAATAGCAAAAGAAACTGGTTTGATTATTTAAGCTGTCACCTATAGGTTGCTATATAATGACAGCTAGATTTTCAGCTCCTATCTTAAGACCACACTAAATAGAGAGAAAGCGAAAATCCAAAGAAAAAACTCTCTAAGGTCATCTAGATTCACACTTAATTTTAATTAAACACACACTAAAGTTTCAATAGTTATTTTACAAATTAAGTCTAAAGTGAGATACGAACACATTTATAGAACTAACCTGATACATTGATTGAAAAATGGAAAGAAAAAACTATTTCACATATTAGTCTAATCTAGACTTGATTATTAACATTCATAATAGATATTAGTGTTTCGTATTCCACCAGGCTACATAAAGTTACAGTCTCTAGAGCTTTAATTAATACTTTCACGTTAACCATCCTTATCTCTGAGGTTAACTATGTATCAAGAAAACGCAATCCAATTCAATCTAACCCGGCTCTTTGCATTTCTATCTCATTTGGTAGACCATCTTGCAAATACCTCCGTCTATTTAATATTCGACGATTGCAATAACTGAATATCTTATATCCACAACACCCTAATACAACTATTGCGCATATTAAAGTCAACACAAAAATGAGGTGTTCTACCGAGTTCCATTCGGTTATTAAAGCGAAACCCCTAGAATGGAGTTGTTCTTCGTATTGATACATTTCTACGTTGTATACGATATTCTGCTCGTTAATCTAGAGATTGTACCTTTATTGACACACGAAATAAATCACAATGTACACAATTCCATACCCCACTCGACGTTGTTTGGATTCACTTTGTAAAATAGTTACACTTGTTTTAATATTCAAATCTACAATTTACTTAACAAAGTTAGTATTTATTTAATAGTTAACTCTTTAGTCTTTATTTCTCACACAGTTAGTTACAATGGAGTCACGAAACTCCCAATCTACCACTCCTAAAATATTAAAAGCGTCTGCGCCCTACTGTCTGTCTTGGCGTCTGTCTCGAATGCTAGTTGCCTCCTCGTTTTTTCTCTTCCATTCCTACTGAAGTTTTTCTCCGCCCGCTCTACGCCCATTTAGACCCCTCATTGGTCAGCTTGATGCTTGCAATCTTCACGGCGACGCCTACGCACCATTTCTCACGATCCGCCCTACCAATTCTGAGAACTCAAGTTTTTTTCCTTCCTTCGATTACTTCACCCATCTGTAACACATTTAAATCTACCAAACTCTTAGAAATCTGTGCATTTCAACTAAAATTGTCCATCATTCACCAGTTTGAATAGTTTGTATGACAGTTGAGCGTAATTTACGGCCTACCCAAGACTCCATTTGTCTTAGTCCCCGCTGTGCGCTAATAAAACTTGTCGCTCTTAATCTATTAGAAGAAATATTCGAAACAAATTTTTTATTCCTAGTTTTGTTTTACGAGCCCGGCTCTCACATCTGCTAATAATACGAATGCCATCACACTTCGACCGTACAATTATGCCTTTAATGCTTTCCATCCAATGACTCAATGGTGGACAATGTAGTACTCATTTTCATTATCGTTTTATTTGTTTCTGTTCAACCTAATCATAGCAAAGAGGTAGAACCTCTTCGCCCAGACCTTGCCTTCAAGGTGTAAGTAGTTATTATTTCCTCTGTGGGTGTAACATAGAATAGGTCGGTACTGTAAATAAGATGTAAGTACAATATTTTATTTATATACAACTCTCTGTCGTTACACACCTAATTAACGTACATGCTATTAGCCATTAGAAAAATACAAACCTATACCGATAATAAAACTTGATTGAGGCGTTGTCTTTTCTACTTGTGTAAAGTAAGCAATATTAAACTCTCTTTATTTATTTAACACCTCATCAGACACATCTTCATTTTTACGAGCTCCGTAAAAAATAACGGCGTGCACGAAGATTGCTGTTGTCTCAGGATAACTTTATTATCAGCCTCTTTTCTCTCGGGGACACTAAAAGGTGTAATTTCCGAGCAATTAGCTAATGGTCGATGCTGTAATATGGCGGAGAAAAGAAAAAAACGGTGCTTACAATACACGATTATTTATAACTAGCATCACAGCATGTATAACCGCATTAGGTGTGATTGCCACACGACTCTCAGCTTTTTAACGTTTGGAGTAATATCGAATTAAAAGCTTTAACGAAAGTAAAAATCAGCGCGTGATATTCGCGTCGCGTTGCCCGCGATCAATGTGAGGGTTTTCTTGATTTTTAAAACCTTACTTTCAACTTAAAAATATGATACCTACTACTAATTATTTTTAACCGACTTTAAAAAAAAGGAGGAATAATTTTTTAACCGACTTTAATAAAAAACAATAATAATTATTTATTTATTTATTTATTGGTTCTGTACACACACAATTACAAACAGAAAAGAAATGGACAGAAGAATTGTACAAGGGCACAACTCAACACATCAAATTGGTCTAATAACTTTCGAGATAATTGGGTTGCAGTCTCAAAAATCAGCTTAAAGGGTAATTTAAAATACAATTTTAGTATATACATTAATAATTAAATTTAAAACTACTAATATTTCTCCGTAAAAGGTACCTAAGTGGTATAATTTATTTTAAAAGACGTTATTCTACTTTTTGAAATAAATAGCTCCTAATACAGCGAATATTGTAAGTCTGGTCTGTATAATTCCCGCCTAATCAATAGAAAATTCGTCAAATAATTGAAAAATATCACTAGTAAAATGAAGGTAAAATCATTGTTGAAAAATATGAAGGAAAGGAAATAAACCATATCGCTTGTTGGTCGCAAACGTCCGAATTTTGACGTTACGGTCAAGTTAATGTTTGTTTTTGTATTATTTAAAGCTTTATTGTTATAATGGTTATTGTGTCTTGGTTTCACGATTTTTATTAGAACCCGCACTTTTATTTTAGAAGTTAATTAGATCTTGGCCTCATCTTCATATCACTATCAAACAAATAAAAAACAATAAAATATTTTTCTAAGTATTATTTCCCCTTTCAACGTTCAGAAAACATTAACAATTACGAGTATGTTCAACTAAAATACACCGTGAACGCAAAATTGAAAATCATAAGCTTTTCTATGTTCGCCACTTGTAGTAGATAATGCAAAAATAGATATTTTCCCTTCCATGATAATCATGTAAGTAGATGACTTGCGTCCATTGATGCCTATTGACATCAGTCCTCGGAGAGGCTCTTCATTTTAATAATGCAACCAGCACACACTAGCCCCCGACTACATAACAACGCAAGCGCTTACAAACACAACGTTCACTCATATGGTACACTGAATCATACCATTTAGTTACTAGTAGGTATTTAAAAAAAAACCTTGTACTGTGTTAAATTGTTTACCATTAATTGGAAAATCAAAACGTGTTTATTTTAATAATAATTAATTTGGGTAGGTAATTTTATTCAGTTCCCTTAGCACGAACAGCTATCGAAAGAAATAACGCGCGTAAAATCATTCGATAGATAAATTTTGTATTGGAAATTTCATTTCGCTTATAGATGGCGCTGTACAAATTTCCAATACAAAATTTATCTATCGAATGATTTTACGCGCGTTATTTTTTTCGATAGTTGTTCGTGCTAAGGGTACAGAACTTGGACAGAATAAAAACAAAGATCTTTTTCCTTTGATCTTTTAGTGTGATTCAGTTTTAGTAAATTGCAAAGACATTTTCTCTGACAAAATAAGGCAAATCACTTTAATGAAAAAGAGCCCTTTAGATAGAAGATGCCTGAAAACTAAAAGGACTAAAGAAATCCGAAAAGAACCGTTCTTAAAGGCAGCATCAGCCCTTACAGTAACGGAATATACAATAAAAGTTCCGGTACAATTTCTGGATAAAGTATTTACGTACATAATACTTTAATAAATTTTCTTTTCCATGCCATTAATTAAAATTTTTATGCAGTACTTTCGGTTATTCTAGCGGCTGACTTTACCTACATCTAAGTATCGAACGTATACTTCGATGGCTCTTCTTCTTTTCGATTAAAAGTTGACCCATTTGCCAGAACGCATTTACATACATTAATTTTAGGAGACGCTGCCTCGGAAGACGGAGGCGTTCTGTAATATATTCTACTGTTATGACACTTTAATAAGAATCTTTTATCGATATTTATATAGGTACACTACGAAGTCTTAATATCAGTAATTTTCCGCGTCTACGTTAATTATTTTTGCAAATTACTAATAGGTTAGAAGATAATGACTTTTGAATATGCTTTTATTTCTTAATGTACTCACGCTCCGAGGCAGGTGTAGTTTGTGTCCATTTCAAACTAAAGCTCATGAAGAATATACAAATGTGCAAGGGTAAAATTTTGAAAATACTCATAGTTTTTCTATTCGTTGCGTATATTTTTTATGTGTGTACACCGATTATTTGAAGACGGCTTGACCGATTAAAATGATTCAAACATCAGATTCGTTGCTAAGTTGGTTTCATTTTTTTTTATTTTGAAATCAGTTTAGTTGTTTTCAGAAAATACATTTTCAAAGGATCGTACTCGTAATCAACACTTATATAAGCCCCCAAAGATTTGATCCAACCATTCCGTAATAAACAGCTAAAATGTTGGAATGGAAATTTTTATTGTAATGAAACAAAAAAATATAAGCATTGTAGTATGAAACCTCGCCGAGTCGGGCACGGGTGTTGTTTTATGGTCATGCAGTGCGGCGGGCCGCGCCGACGCATGTGAAGGCAGAAGGAATCCAACATAAACAAATTAGGAGCAAAATACTCGCAGCTCATTGGTCAATGCGCACGGCTAGAGCTAGGCTGTATCACAAATAATGTAATAGGCATGATGACAGTAATTTATTTATCATTATCATTTTTACTATGTCATTTATATATAAATCTTATAATTTGGTATAACTAGATTATTAAACAAGGACACATTATATATTTAACTTTTATTAACATTACTCAAGTTGTTTAATTTTTATAAACTTACACTAATGTCTGGCAGACCGTTATGAGAACGTGATTTTATTTTTAATCATAAAATTTAGCACAAAACTTATTATATTTTGCACTTTATTCAGTGAAGTATTACTAGTTAATTTATGTTATAAAACAAAATGTTGATTAAGCAAAACATCTGGTATAATGTGCGTATACTATGTTGTTTACGATACTGGGTACGCGCTATCGCATCTTTTGTATGCAGTTTATTTTTTTTTCTCTATTTTTAGTCTTATGTAATTACTATACTACAATATCCGTCCATATGTCTTACGAATTAGAGATATTTTTCCATGGAGTGAGAATCTTACCTTGCCGTAACACAGTCTCGACTAGCGCGGAAGGTAAAGAACACTTTTTGTTGTGACACCCTCAATTTACAATTTTACCTGAATTTTTCAACAATATTGGAAATTTAACCTTTTGATGATCGAAAATAAGTGAACATTGTAAATTTAACTTTGTGTTATTTGTTTGAAAAAGAAAACTGACAAATATGGTGTTGGGTAAGAATGCAGTTGTACTTTGATTGTTACAATGTAACTTATTATTGCCAAATAAACTTTATTATTATTATTATTAGTAGTATATCCGATAGTTTACTGTAACGTAAACAGTTTGCATCAACTCATGGCATAGTAGAATCAAATATGCTCATGGTAGGGCCACTGGTTATATTTTCTGGGAATACTAGTGCGTCAATGTTTAGAAATAAGTACTTGAGTGATGATAAGCTGACAAATAGCCTAACACAATAAATTCTTGTTGACATTATCTTGGTGATAAAGGTGCATTCTTGAAAAATACTTAAATTATTAATACTAGGTGATGGGGCTTTTTCTTTAAAGAGACAAGAATAAATTATGCAATTAAAAATCACTGAAATTATACATTTATTTAATGAAACTTGAGTAATACTAGCTGTTAGAATACTAGGCTATTAAACCGATTTTCTTTGGGAGCTCGTTTCGTGGAATGGGCATTAGAACTACAGAGATGAAATTAAATTACAACATGACTTGACAAAGAGCTAGATATAATCTGTGACTTTGCAGCTATTGGTTTTTTGTCGGTTATTTTCACGAAAAACTTTCAAAATCGTCGCTTAGCTAACAATACCGCGCAAGTCAGATTTGCTTAGTTTTCAGGGGAGACAAAAAACTGCATTACATATTCATTGTATACAATACATGCTTGCTAAAAATGTTAATATATTAAGTTTTGAGTTAGGTTATGATAATTATTATGATAATAAATAAATATGGTCTGGATTGGTCATTTTCAAGACTTAAGCGGTTTTGTTCGAACAAAATAAAGACTTATGCAGTGTTTGTACTTTTTATTTTTAATCATTTTAACCTTTTATCAAAAATATTTAAAGAAAATTATCGCAAAAGGAGGCTTTAGATAATCCTTTAGATTGAGAATCAGGTATTTCTGCTACGTTGCAAGTATGCGTGGGATAAGCGTCTGGTGTTGGGGTCAAAGTAATTTGAGTACCTATTCAATTCCTTATTCAGTATCGGATCAGTTGACGAAATATTTAATAAGTCATTAGTAAAAATATCCATCAAATCATAATTGCTCAGAATTGCCTGGTTGTCTATAATATCCATACACGGCAAATTGTTGATGTCTTGGTTTTCAATACTCGGAACCGCTGTATAATTAGTGAATTCTAATTCTGATATTTGCCTATGGAAGCTAGTATTAATAGAGAAAGTATCACACTGAACTATTTCCTCGTCAGAGCTAATAGATTCGGGGCAAGCAAGGGGCAAAACTTGAGATATTATGTTAGTCGTTTGATTTGTAAGATCAGCTGCAGTTTTAGGGTCGCTCATAAAAAAGTCTGTTTTAATTTCTACCTCAGGCAGGTTTTGATTATTTTGTACTTTTTTGTTTAACAGAAGCATCTTTTGTGCAAGCAAAACTTGACGTCGTCTTTGTAATTCTCGTAATGTAATAACTTTGCATTGAGATTCAACCTTTGAAAAGTTTTCATCACTGCTGCAAGCCGTAGTATCACTGTCCACAACCTCGTCCATATTTGTGTTCTGAAGTAAAAGAAATTAATATGTTATATTTTTAAAGCAGCAATCATTACAATAAATTATTTCAGCCCTAAACTAATTAATTTTACTCCAAAAACGTTCCGTTAAATACCGCAGTAGTCAGAAGTTCATAACAGAAATACAGCGTAAGTCATCGAGACAACCACCAACACGTAACGGAAATACCGCTTAAGTCAACGAAACTTTTCATTACAAAACCGCTTAAGTAGTCATGTTTTTAATCACAATCATATGAACGAATTCAATGGATACCTTTTAGCTACATCCAAGTATCCACTCTGTTTGAAAAACTCCACTAATTTAAAAACAATAAAAGATCTAATGTGACCCATGCCAAATTCTATGGCGGATTGATGACTTGCGCGGTGTAAGCGCAACCAATGAGTTGTGTTGTGTTACTACTTTTTGAATAACGCGCTGTAATTGGATGATATTGCTTCCAGTGTGAGCTCATTGGATGCGCGGAAAAATAATCTACCAAATGGTATACATAACGTCACATGGTCAATTTTTGACTTGCGCGGTATTGTTAGCTAAGCGACGAAATATAGAAAATGTATACATAAATGATCCTAGAAGTAATAAAATGCGATAAAAGAGGAAACCGCTAACCAAACATAGCGCTGAAGAAAAGTCAAGTTCAAACAAAATGATTCCATCATTTAAATTCCACATTAACTGTCACTAATCTGATTTCCTGAACCAGTAATCAATCGGGTAGTTGGATAATACCACTATAATTTAAACACTTTATCTTGTAATGTAAAGATGACCTTCTAGTTACCAATGCTCTCGTGCTAGTCCTCCGGCGGCGGGCCCCGAGCGCCATTTTAATTCAGTGTCCCGCCGTAACGCAGCCCAAATTTATGGCATTCGTGGCCGCTGCTTATTGTTACAGAAGTACCTTCTCTCCCGACACCTACCACCTTGCTGACGCACGCTCTTTTTAGCCCAAAGCTTTGGATTGAAATTTATGATAATAAGAATTGTGATTTATAGATTGGATCTTTGTAACCTGATGGAAATAAAACTGTAGTTACAGTTACTTCATTTTAAAACATCAATTTTGCTACATCCACTTTCTATGTTAAGGATGTCAATCAAAGTCAAATTATCATTCATGATGCGCGATTAAAGAAAATTGGATTACAAACCTATTCTATTCTACACCATTTTATTTACCTTTAGTATACATTTCCTATCTGATATGAAATTGATCCGATTCTGCTAAAAATAGCAATAACTTAATGAAATTAAAGCTGATGTTTCTTAGTGTTAGTGTTTTTATGCACAACGGGATAGTGCTTGGCCTTCACCTCAACTGATGTTAAGTGACGATAAGGCCGAAGGTAGAAGCGCACTACACCCTAAATCCTCGTCACCGAAGAACTGGCTATCTTACCTCTAGCTGCTAGAACACAACAATTTCTAAATTGTTGTTATGGCGTCAGACTTGGGTAAGATGGTCGTAGCTAGCCAGGCGGACTTTAAATAAGCCCTACCACCAACCAAACCGAGTACAAATTGTACCCCTCCTGGGAATCGAATCCAAGACCCCGGCATCTTACACAGGTGGGCGATCCACTTGACCACAAAGGCAGTTGAAAAAAAGCTCATGGGTAAGTAGTAAATAGACTGGGTTTACATTAGAAAGAAAGAAAACACGGGATTGTTATAGATCTCTTTTCCTTATAACAGGCTTGACTTATTGCAAGCCGATCTTCGAGCATGTAATATTTCTTTTGACTTTAGATATCTTATTGCAGGCAGATGTCATTTCAAACAGGAATGGTCAATATTGGTTGGATTTCCGAAGGGAGCGATAAACCCTTTTTTATTCGAAATTGTTTATGAATCCTTTTTGGGTTGTCCTGCCCGGTATCTATTGAATCGGTGAACAGAAAAGAATGATTTGATATTCAGCAATGGGTATAAGTATGAAATGTATTTAAAATGAGAAACTAACGCACAGCCTAAACCACAGGGACTAGAAATTTTATTGCACAAATATTAAATTACTTTTAAAATAAAGAAAGGGGGAATCTAACGGGTGTAACAAGACCTTCAACGAAGCCGAAGTTCACGTATTCCGCCCACCATCAGGATCATTTTTGTCTTTTAGACTATACCTGGGAAACCAATAGTTACGAAGTTATTGAAGGTCAAAGTCAATTTTTTTTTCAATTTTTTTATGAAATCTTATTTTATTCTTTAGTTCCTACTTTTTGACTAAAGAAACATTATCAAAATTTTAAGTATATTTCGTAACAAACAAGGCTTCAAAACGTCGTCACTCGATGTATCTCATGAGCACGCACATAAACGCTGCCTTTCAACTCGGCCGCACGCAGCTGTGTAGCATACACTCGCAGGCGCTGCCTGTTGTACGCGTCACATTGCGTGGTAATGCAAGCAATGCTTTTTTAACACCAAAAATCAAAATGGTTTCCCAGTAATAATTTTGAACAGAAATGGTCCTGATGATGGGCAGAATACGTAGACCTCGGCTTCGTTGAAGGTCTTGTTACACCCTGTATGTAGACAAAATTCCGGCCTATTGCATATTTTTTTTTAGTTCTTCTTTTAATACGTACGTACGACGTCAATGCTTTCGTGTAAAATCCTTATTAAGATTACAAGATAGTAAAATATACCAAATACTTTATAGCAACAATGAAAGAGAGTACCTATTTGCTACAAGAAGATAAATATCCGTCCAATTATCGTGATGGCTGGCGTGTTACGCTCGGTGCGTCAACAATCGCCAGGCTCGCCGTGAGGGTCGTAGCGGCTAATTTAGTGTCCTCTGCCGGACGCACCGATGACGTTTGGAGAGCTCTCGTGATGACGAACGCCACTCTCACGTAAGGCAGCTCCCTCGTGAGCCATCGTCAATATCGCCATGCGCTAAATAATATGGGTAGGTACCATTGACCTCTATATTAAAAAAATATCCGGTCAGTGGTAGGTACGTCATCATTTTATCGAGATTTTATCAGCTTTAAATTAGTAAGCGACCGGCTTTTAGAATTCGTAATAGTAGTTTATGATACAATGTTTAAAAAAACCTTAACAACCGTGTGCCATACTACGTTTTTCAATACATTTGCGAGAAAACATTATAGGTACTACTGAAATTGTAATCTATACATATAATAAAACTGTAAATTCTAAATATTTGTGCGCGAATTACGCAAAAACAGCTAAACGAATTTTGATGGATTTTTCACAATTTAGTAGATTGAGGTCCAACTTGAAATCTAAGCTATGTTTCATCATATTCAGGTGGGTGGTACCAGGGAAACAGCTTGAACTCTCCGTAGTACTAGCTTTCATACACTAAAGAGGTCATTTTAAACTGGTTGCAATATTTTTCTAATGTCCACGCGGATGAAGTCGCGGGCGGAAGCTAGTAGAAATTACAAAAAACGTTCGTAAACAAAAACGCACGGCGCCGGCGCCGGCGTGCGGTAAAATCAACTTTCCGCACGCTGTACTAATCCGTAAACAAAAACGCACGGCGTGCGGTAAAATCAACTTTCCGCACGCTCGACTGTTATCGTAAACTTACATTTTCGAGCAACTGTATTGAAAAAAACATTTTTCTTATCGCATTATCTGTATTATCTGAACTGCAATGTACTCTTGTATCAACATTAATAGCTGTTTCCTACTGTTGCACTATTAGTCAACTCTCATTATTAAATTACATAAATACAAACAACTTGATTAATTATATCGTTGTTTATTCTTACTTGTTCATCGTTTATAGCTGGCTAGCTATAAACGTGGCGATAGTTTTCCATCGTCTGCTGCATATTGGCATTCGAAGCCGCTGACTTTATTGCGCTGGTTCAGCCAACACGCAGCCGTCGCGCGCCAAGTGTCTGATGAAACAGATATTTGAATCGAACGATACTGCTGGCTTCATTGTTTCGAATTTACATTTTCGAGTTTGGTTCTTTTTTCTTGGAAAGAAAATATTGTTCACATTACCAACACACGGTTGCAACAAGATTTATCTATTCAGTGCTATTCATCGCATATAACGCCATCCCTTTCTAACTGTACTCAAGCAGAGGTTTGAGTTTGATTGTATAATACGAACCTAAATGTTGCTAAGATCAAGTGCACTAAGAAATTATTGCAGCACTCCATGTTCAAATGTCGGTTTTATATTTATTAACAAACTCTTCAAAGTCACAGACCGGAATAGTGTGGAATGGACGTAAGGATGGATGAAAGAGAGCATGTTAGAAGTAAGATTTCTTTTTGATATTATATTGTTTTACTGTGACGCAGTCGCAGATGTGAAGGAAAAGAAAGACGTAAGACGTAAACGAAGTATTAAAATTAATAAAGTATTATTCAGCATTTCCGAGTTTTGCTCCAATCCTATAAGTCCAATACGTCGAATAGTTAAGTAAAACATTTCAGTTTAGCCCATCCATTGTACAAGTTTTTATAGATTTACCCACGATTTTATAGTTATACTCGAAACAATTTCCAAGTAACCCAAAATGTTTGAAAGTTTTCGACCTTTCCAAAGTTTATTCAATCGCAAATCGTATGCTTCGGCTATTTCAATAGTAACATACATATAGGTATTTATCTACAGATGCGTTCCCAGTGGTTATGAAAGCAGTCTAAGGACATAAAGGATGTCCTGTAAGTTAGATACTGTTCCACAACATATTTCGATTGAGCTTGTCCCTTTGTGGCATCGCTTACACGCATTCAATTGCATCAGGGGCGGAGAGGGGAGCAAACAAGCCGTTTGTGCCGTTATAGCACAGAATATATAATAGTACTAACGTTGTAGCGCGCTCGGGGCATGTTTGCACATTGCACACATGCACATTGCACACACGGAATGACTGAATAACCATATTTTATGGACTGCTGCACTTTATTGCAAGTGTTAACTGTCTCTGCTCCGTTTTGGCTATTAAGTGACGTTGACGGGATCTATTAAACGGTCCGTTTGACATAGGGACTGATAGCTCTTTCTACTGTGTAGGTATAGTTGCAATAATTACCGTCTTGAAGAAGAATTGTAAAGAGGCTTTTGAGAGAATGATAAGAAACCAACATTGAACAAATGAGTCAAAGCCTGCTGTTTCTCCACACATAAAGAAAGACACATTACTCTATAAACCTCTTCTTATCATGAGTTTTACCGCCTCTGTGGTCTAGTGGTTCGTCCACCCGTGTAAGACGCAGGGGTCCCGGGTTCAATCCAGGGGAGTTACAATTTGTACTCGGTTTGATTGGTGGTAGGGCTTATTTCCAGTCCGCCTGGCTAGCCACCATCATACCTAAGTCTGACGCCATAACAACAATTTAAAAATTGTTGTGTTCCGGTAGTTTACATTATTACGGGTGTAGTGCGCTTCTACCTTCGGCCTTATCGTCACTTAACATCAGGTGAGGTGAAGGCCAAGCACTATCCCGTTGTGCATAAAAAAAAAATTCTTTCGAAAAGAGACAAAAACTACCTAATATCCTGAATCCCTTAAAGTTCTGTTATTACTCTTTCATCTTGCATTTTTTAACGGGCACTCTTTCATGTATCTATTCAAATTTGAGTTTGAGTTCAGATATCACCGCCTTTCGTAACATGGACGTAGTAGGGACGGGTTTTTTTGTATGGTCTGTGAGCATGGAGTATCCAGTGTTTGCCGTGTGCCGGCTGGCTAGTCAAACCACTCACGCTCCAATGCCTCAATGGTAAGATTCTGCTAGACTCCACTTTATTACTCACGAGATTAGGTACAATTTTCTAGCGATGGGAAAAGGAGTTAAAATTGTTTGTGATTTTTTAAAGATCTTTTTCACTATGATCATGTTATTATGAGGGCTTGCCCAGTAGAACAAGTATTGTTGTTAAATAAAAAACTGTAGATAATGGACTACAGTTAGTGACAAAAAATCTACAGATCTCACACTAAGCGCAACTATCAAAGTCATTGAAAATGTAATTTAGAAATAAAGCACTCGGTAAAACTTTACAAATTTGTTTTAAGTATTCAACGAAGAGAAACGATCCAGCCTCTATCTATAATTTTAACATGCATGTAGTGTAGTTACGTTTTACTATTACAATCTTTCAATAACGGTACTTACTTTAAGTATAACGTCCTAGTTTTACCTATCCTAAATGTGTCAGCTGCTCAGAAACAAAACAAAATAAAATATTAAGATATTAAGGTGGAATGGCGTATTGCTATCGTGGCTTGTTTCTCGTCTACAGAACAAAAATTACCACAGAATGTCTGGTTTCTGCATTGTACAGATACGCTTACGCTACGACGACGCCGTGTACTTACTGTATAATTTCTCCTATTCCCCGTGTGTCAGTAAAGAAATTGGAATTTCATACAAAATACGCGAAATTTAACTCAATAGGGACTAATGAATAAAATAACGAAATACTAATAAAAATCGTAAACATATTAAACTTTTAGAGTAGTTTTATATATTGCATATTATTTATTTTATGACCCTTCAAAGTTGGGTGGACAAGTCCATTTAAAAAGTATAAAATTTATTAAAATAAATGATACCTTTAATTAGTTCGTAAAATGTATAGCAAAGTCTAAGAAACTATTTTGATAAATAAAAAAAGTTGTCATCATCCCTATTCTGACACACGGCGTATTAGGAGTGACAGTAAAGTCCGCAAGTTGACTATTGTGGCTTTCGAAAAATATCAAATTCAATTAAAATCTGATTCTATTTATATTTAAAAAATACCTGTCCGAAGTTCGTTTGTATGAAAAACCTTAATTATAGTCGCCCCTATTTTCTTTTGAGCAATAGCAAATTAATTCTGCAAAGAGAGGTAATAATACCTTCTACCGCAAAGCACAGTATAAAAAATTTCAGCCAGTATACTAACCCTTCTGTGCATTCATATAGCAGGTCCCAATCGCCGAGTACATATTGCGCCGGGCGCTCTCCCCGGGGGCCGGGCGCAGCGACACCAACCCTACACGACCCGTTGTTCCCGTATTTGATATTGAGAGGTGAAGCCTTGCTCCAAACAGGGTTACATGGAAATTTGACGCGTCGAAGGTGATAATAAAAACTGTAGAAGGAAATATTTTTCTTTTATATTTTTTAAAACACTTCGATTTGCAAATTGAATTCGGAAAACGAAATGAAACTCTTATGAAATTATATTGTAATGCTAGGCTCCGCATTATAGCTTTATCTACATAAATATTTTAATTTACAATGCAGTTTTAGTGCAATTAATCTAAAATGCAGTTTCAGTGCAGTTAAAATTAATTTGTACTATAAATTATTAGATGTGAATATATTATTAGAAGCATTTAAAAATTGCAAGTTTCGTCTACAGATACGAGATTATTAGTATACAGATTAGTTGTAAAGTAATTGGCGGTGCCGGAGGGGCGCAAGTTCTCATATTACTTCCAAGTTCACTTCACTGAGCTGCATCGGGTAAACTCGATACCTGCACGTTGCAATCCACAGATGTTGTGAACTTTAAAGAAGATAATTTAAGTAGTTTTTCATTCACTTTTTTCTTTGGCATCTCTAGAGATCTTCTACAAAGGTAAAAAGGACAGGTTTTGGGCTAATTTATTTTTTCCTGTCTGGTCTTATTATGTACTAGCCATCGTCATTTTAAGATATCCCTTAAAATGGCACATTTCGCACATGATATTCAACATAGTATTAACTCAAAAAAATTGAATTTTAAGTTATTTATATATTCAGAATCAGCATTTTTTTCTCTACAATCGGGTTAAACAGTCATAACTCTAAATCGTTTGGATTGCATTTTAAGACGGTCTAGCCTGTTACCGAAGCTACCAAAACATAAATTTGTGTCACATCTCGAGTTAACACACCAAATCAGAAAATTATTTACAAATGTGAGAGTATTAACTGTGACTTGATATTGTTTTGCCTGTCAACTTTTATAAAAAAATAATTGTTATTTTGAGTTATTATTGTTTTGCTTGTTTATTTTTACTCCTGTTTTTTAGTTAATACTCTTTGTACTCTAGGTGGTTCTAGAAAGTAGCTTGTATACCCTTATATATTAGTCCCAAATACTTTATTTTTGAAGTATACAAAGTAGAAGAATGTAGCTTTTTAACGATATAAAAATCAGGCCATAAATACTTCACAGTCAGGTACTATGTTTTTTTAATCTTTGAAACGCTATATCTCGAAACCACGTTCTTTGAGTTAAGACTATGTTGAATATCATGTGCGATTTGGTCTCATTCATTGCTGCTGTTGATTCGACACGTACATTTTACCTGAGTCGATTGAGCGAATAATTAGAACATTATAATTATTACCTTCCATGGATTTTAGTCACTTATTGACGGTCGACTTTAGTCATCTAGCAACTCGCTTCCAAAATTGAATCGCAGGTGATGGCGTCGCTGTCGTTTATGTAGTTTTTGGCGTAACCTAGGTTACAATATGTAATAACGTAGTTCCAGTGGCCCAGTTTTGGCCACCGGATCAGATAATTTTGTTTAGTCACCTGCGACCGAATTGCCATTTACACGAGCGATTTTTGCCGTACTGCGAAAGTTATGCGGCTTTAGTCACCCATGTATATACCCCATTATCAACTGAACTCATCACTCATTTAAGATTAAATTCAGTGATAAGATCATAAGTGAAAACACGATTATTATAGCTCTTGTGACTTATTCTGCAGTAACTACTCGACGATGTTCGACTACTGATTGAGTTGAGTCCCTGCAGCGGAAGCAATCTCAGCCTGTGACGTCACAACGCGTCCCGATAAGCGCCCGGCTGTTATACTAATCCATACTAAAGCATCTTGTCAATATCCGCATTATAATAATCTACCTGTTTATTGTTATATCTTTCAAACACAAAAGAAATGACATGCGAAAGTTATCAACTTTTCATAAAAGTCTGTAAAATTGTGCTCATCAACTTTGTAACTTTAATTTATAACTTGGAGGAGGAGGAGGAATAAAAAAACATTTATTGATGAACTCTATGATATTCAAAAGGTAATTTCCAATAATATTAAAGTTTAATACCTATCATAGGATGGACTAGATAATATTGACAAAGCTATGGGGAAAACAGAATTCGCCATTAATAACCTTAATGTTAATTAAAGTAAGCGGTGCAGTAAATGCATCGGCGAACGAATCCACAGCACGAAGTTGCGATGTACGTTATAGATAACTGAGCGCCCGCGGCTATCTGATCGGCCGGCATTCACACCGAAACAGAAGTTCTCGTACAATAATTATTCACGTGGACCTGAATGGAGTAACTGCAATGGAATCGACTCGAATAACAAACTTTTGGCAAAATCGAGACAAAATTCACGGTGCAAATCTTCTATACTGATCTTGTTGCATTGAAATAATAACAATGTTATATAGCTGAGCTAATCAATAACTTGTCGACTTCCATGGCTAAGTGGTTTTTACACCGGTTTTCAAGGTGTAGCCATATTTGAGGTTCCAAGTTCGATCACCGTTCGCGATGAAATAATTAGTGAAATAGATTTGTATCCGAATTTCATGAGCAACGTAACTATATGAATGGACTTATATACCAAAGTCACTACTGAGACTAACAAAACAGACATGTTCTTTTAGTCCCTTAGGGACTTTGGTTTATGAGTCCATTTGTGTCGGTATTTTTTTCATAATAGGTTGCTCACATGTCATGTTACTAACCGAAAAACTAAGATAAAACTAAGATTGGTATCATATAATATCTAAACATTTTCCAAGTGAAATTTCAGCAACCATGTATCGTGTTGTAGGTATAGGTACATCCGTATTTAACTTCTGTTGAATAAGCGGGGGGGATACCTTGGTTCTTAATTTTTTTTTTATTTTAGTGATTTTTTAGAGGTGCGATCATCAACTACTGAAGCCTATATATTTTTATTTTGTACATAAAATATCAAATACTTAGAACTTATATAAATTTTCGAGTAATAGGATAATTTAATTAAGTTCTGTAAACAAAACATTCGTTTTTACACAGATCATTAGAATGGTACTTCATGAAAATGTTCTCATTAGTAAAACAAGATGTCTGAAGGTAATTTTTCTTTGATAGCGTATAAATTTTGAATGTTCCTTGCGGGGCCGTCGCGGAGGCCGTAAAGCAGCGGCCTTAATTAAAAAGGTAAGAGAGGCCATTCCGCTTCCTCGCAACGATGCTAACGACATCTGCAGACCAAATAACGCTTTATAGGTATTTTGCGGAGTAAATGCTAAAATCTAATTAATAATGTAGCAATATCAAAAAACTTACTGATCCGGTAAAGAACACCTAAACCTAAAAAAACTTGCAATAGCGTTTTTGTTGTCAGCGAGATAATGATCTGGTGACAAGTCGATTTTTTTTCTAGAATATCTATGATTAAATACCTATTATATAAAAAATAGCTTTGCAAATATCTCACTAAAACCTCCTTCAATTCATGAGAGTTCACCTGAAACAAATTTCATAAAAATGCTACTAAAATAAATTCTAATTCTATATTAACAAAGGAACAAATACGTGTAGTGCATTATTAAATAAATAAGACTTCAACAATTTTTTTATTAAAACGGACAGTTACGTCACAAAAAACTAACTTTTAGTAAATTGCACGTTATAATTAACAAAGGTGCCCGCCGGTGCTCAAAGCAAACGTCATACTCGTTCATAACACAAAGAACTTTGCGCGACAAAGAGTAGTCGCTATCGCTGCGCTCGCTCGCCGCGCTCGGAACGCTCGGCTTATCGTGCCGTTTTTCTACTCAATTGCGAGCCGGGATATTTGTTTCAAAATAAACAAGTTTCCTTTGACTACGAACAATGAGTAAAACTCTCAATGATAGTAAGCTTTTAGCATTAAGGTAATTACATTTCGAAAAAGCTTCAGGGCAAAACAAAGGCACGTACAAAGGCGCGCAATTACCTGGCATTAATCAAGGCTTTTACTTTACTAAAATGGTTTTAATTGAGAAAACTTTTCAATATTAGGTACGAGATAATACGTGACCATCGTGAAAGATAACAATTTGGAAATGCGGGAAAATAAACTTATTATGTAATAATAACATCATTATTTCAATAGAAAAAGGCTTCGTTGGCTTTTAATAATCTAATTCATTAGGTTACTTTATATTTTAGTTTCGAAATAAACGAAACTACGATATATGCTACGGCGTAGTAAAGTGTCTACGCCGTAGCACGTAGCAGAGTTGAAACTATTGTAAGAAAAACATTTATCATAGACCAACGTTTCTAAACGTTGATGTCGTTTCCAAAGCTCATATCATTAAATATTCACTTATACACACACCTAGCAGTTTTTTAATCCAAAGTATTGTATGTAACAATCTTACTTCCTTGTTTGTAACCATGGAAAAGTAATAAAAGTTCAAAGTCTAATTTAAATTCACTGAAGTGAGTTTCAAAGTGATTGATGTAGTTTCTATCAAAGTTCGCTTATTTTACTGTTTATTTCAGCATCACATTCACCAAGGGTGATTGCTAGGATTTAATGATTAATTTCATCAGAAGGCCCAATGAAGGAAGAATAATAGGTACCTATATCATACTGTAAAAATATACTCTACATTCATCAATTAGATAAGAATCAAGGCGTTTCGGTAATAGGTATGATGCACAGTACGGTCAGCAATGAAATTAGCTTTACACTTTAGTATTTTGTCAAAGCAACTTTTTTGATTAATGTTTCAAACTGTGAGGCATCTGTCAAAAAAGTTGCTATAACAAAGTTCTAAAGTGTTATGCAACTTCATTGCTAACTGTACCATATCTCTTGAATACCAATATTTTTATTATTCTGTAAGTTTTTGACACTTTTCCAGAGTTCCAATAGAAATTCAAAAGAGCAACAACTATCAATGTAAGCCTGTACCTTCCAGTCCCGGCGGCATATTCGTAAATACCCGATGCCTTATCCACACAAAGTTGCTTCGTAAATAGCAGACGTGTCGGAGTAAATACCTGACGCGTGTCGGGATAATGCGTCTGCTATTTACAGGAGCCAGAATTGCTATGTAAACAGCAAACGTACCGTCTCAGTCATTATAATAAAAGAAAATATTTCTGTTGTCTGTTATAAAAAATAACCTCGAAATTTAAGCTCACGCTCCGCTGCGCTTGGCGCTCGCCTTAAATTTCTTACCTATACGCGGGACCTACGATCCTCGATCGAATCGAACTGCTTTATTCCTAGCAGTTCGATTCGATCGCTCGTCGACGGTCAAATACGAGCGCCCGAGCGGCAACCAAAACTTCCCGAGTGGATAACGCGTCGGGTATTTACAAATAATATGCGTCCCGGCGTGGCCGCTATCAGCGGCGCCGGACGGGATTAGCATTGCCGACTTCCATGGACAACAGTTTTTCTCTTCCCAATTGTTCACTGGACTTTTTTCGTATAGCCTCCAGCAAGGGTTCCTTTTAGTGATATATGCCTATGTGACATGTTTACGGTGGAAAAGTTACGAAAAAGAAGAAACTAGAGACAATACGATGTTGTCATTTTGTTCCATATTGCTTTATTATTATAAAGTGTCAATCATCCTTTTTATATTTAAGCGGCTAAATGGAATTGGATGAAGTTTGGCACAGAAAGTTTATAACCTGAACTAAAAAAGAATACTTTTTATCTCGGTCAAAGTTTTCCTAGGGTCATATTAAAAACTTGTTGATGTAAGACGTGCCATTATGCGCTTTTGTTAAAATATTGTTTAAAAATTATTATACCTCGATTTCTATTGCGTACATATTTTGAAGTGTATGTGAGTGAACTTAATGTCATGCCCTAGTCAAATCTATTGTGAAAAATGAAGGTACAGAGTTAATGTGCGCTCCAGATAGGTAGTGATGGGATTTACATAACTCATTATGAATTTGAATGATATATTTAGTAAAGGAAGCAAATACAATATCTTCGTTAATTTGACAAAGGGGCTATTGAGCCGTCTCACGCGGTGTTGTCGCGGCATTTGCATGGTAATCGAGACGGGATTAGCCTCCCCTCCTCCGCCCCCCTCCCTCCTTAGCAAAGCAAGTGATTGTGACAGATAAGCAAAGCCTTCTGATTATATACTGTAGTCGCATAATTATCATTAACTAATACGCTTATTTTAAGTTACTTAATATAACTGAAAAAATATTAGAAAAAATCGACTCACCCGTAGCAGCTCAGACGGGACTCGAACCCGCACCCTTAGGATTCCGGCCCAATGCACTAACCAATTATGCTACCGAGTCGCTAGTGGGAGTGGGATTTTTTTTCAGTTTTTATATAACTTAATATATAAAAATAGCATTGTGAATGCTAAAATCTAAAAATTCAACGCTTATTTTAATTATGTAGGGTAATTTTAGCTTGACAGACCCTTACTAAACTTACCTATCTACACTCGACACGTGACACTTGACAACTTACTGGACCCATACATTGGACACTCAACACCGCTTTCGAATTATAACTTTTGACTTTGACTACCACTTTCTACTTCAAATCATTATTATTTGCAATTTTTACATGAGTCTAGAAAATTGCACGTACATAAATTACTCGTGAGATAACATTATTTGCGAAAATAAGATAAAACATTAAGTTTTTTTTTTTTTTTATAAATAAACAGCTGAACAAGTTTCTCTGACAAAAATCTTTCATAGTACCTAGGTAATATCATTATTAAAATGTTACCTATCTAATTTCCTGTCGTAATATTTTCTTCTCCCACATTATTTGCGTAGCGTCGAGCAGCCTGAGCTTACAAAGGCAATTACGTCGTGTTTTTCTTTGTCTCATACATAACGTACCTATTTAATTAAGCAGTAAACATTATGAATATAATTGGGTGGGACTTTATGTATTAAATAGGACCTTGCATTACTGACAAGTTAGCAACAACTACCAAAATGTTATTTAAAATTAACAAAATAATTATAATATCAAAGTTCAAACTTAGACTTTCCCCGTCTTTTCAATTACTAACCGAGTCTTTTGGAAATAATATTTGCAGAAAAAATGTACTTCAAGTAATATCTATTTTACATAACTGAGTAAAATAGGCAGATACAACCGTTTCCATCTGCTGTTCTATCTAACGGAATTTGTTATTGTTTTTAACTTAAGTTATTACAATCATTGTGTTTACAGTCGCCAAAAGCGAAGAAACGGGTAAAGTGTTTCAATTACACGAGATAAAATGATAAGCAGTCATATTTACGTAACACAATAAAACGTCTAACGTTTCATTTGCGCAAAGAAGACAGCCGCGGGTGCTCCCGACGTAAAGTGTATCTCCAAATATCTCGATTCAACTCCGAGAAATAAAATAAACACTCGCCTCTCACAATCGCTTCGTATCGAAAAAGCCTGGCGATGAAATGCTTGACAATACCCTAAAGGTTGTGTTTGTCAATAGTGGAAAAAGGTATTTCTGAGATTGTGCGACTGGAAAAATTCAACATTGATATGAGTTTAGTGTCAATATGTAGTACAGAGAAGTAGTTTCAGTATATTTTTGGCAAAATGGAGCATAATAACAATAGTAAGCTACCCAGCCGGCTGAACAGCGGCATGGTTATTCGCTGTTAGTACCTACGCGACCTCCTTCGGGCCTTTTAGAAACCAGTTTTAGGAGAAGTATTAAAATTATTTTTTCAATAATTTATAGCAGAGTATCGTTTGCCCTAATACTATACAAAATAATTAAACAACTTCTTGGTTCAGTAAGACATCTTTATTAGCCTCAAATAAGACGTGATCATTTTGTTGGGTTTGGAATGAGTAATGTTTATTTTGTTCGATGTTGTTGTTTTGTTTTGAACCAATGCGATCGAGTACGATCAGTCTGTCAAGTTCCGCCATGAGCGCTTCGGTGCAGCTGTAAATCAAGCCGATACCTCCCACAATAGCTACGACGATATGAACAATTTTATTGCTAGGACTACTACTACAGCTAAGTTGAAAAAGGCTTATGAAAACATAGTACAGTGGAACTAGGGCCAAGTCTGCTAATTTAAATAAAATAACACAGTTTTGCGATCACGACGCAACCTCATTACGTTGCCATTACGTTTGTTACTAATTGGGTATTCTGCTAAAAAAATATGACCGGATTAATGGTCGTCATTGAATCGTAATGTCGTCGTAATGATGGTGTTGCTTACTAAAATCTACCATGAGGATATGTCACAGTGTAAAATAATGGCACTCGCTTATAAATTCCATTTCAAATAAAAAAACGTTAAACAAACGTCAAATAATTGGACGATCGAGACGCGATTGTAACGCAGTTATTAGCAGAATGCCAAAAAGTACCATGACGATTAAAATGATAGTTCGATGGCCTGTCATGAAAAAAAGATTGAACTAATATTAAGGAGCGGAATACCAAATGTGTCAAAATTGGCGTTTGAGACCCAATTGAGATTCCATTGATGCATTTGTAAATTAGCAGACTTGGGCCCCTGAAGGTTTTGCTTTAATTGCTCTGAACCATTTTGAATTTATCTGGGGGTCAAGTCTGCTAATGTTTTCGTCAAAATCGTAGTTCAATGGTGTTTGAATGGTAATGCTTTTTGACACAGATCTTATTTCTTAAACCCAAAACCGAAACACATCAAAACGGAAACATAATTGTGTCTCGATTTTGAGTTAAAGTAACGAGAACAGTGTCAAAAAGCATAACCATTCAAACACCATTGAACCAAAATTTTGACGAAAACATTAGCAGACTTGACCCCCTGTTACCTCGTTTAAAGTTGAATCTATGCAGTTAATCAGCTAATCGTTCACGATCTAAACGGCCAGTAGTACCCAAAACTTCGGAACCAATATCCAAAGCGCCAGGTAGTCAAAATAAATTGCAGATACAATTTCAATTTACGACATCGCAGCGTCACGTCGCGACCCACGTAATGCCCAATACACTGCCGAGATAAAACTTCGCCGAAATTTCTCAACTCGCCCGCCCTTAATGCGTTGAGATAAGGATCAATTTGGTGTGACCGCCCGGGGGTCCGGCGACCAGCGGACCGTGAAAGCGGATACGGGCGGAGAGCGCTCAATAGCTCGAATGTGCTTGGAAGGCGTGTCAGGGGCGGATTCGATCCTTGTAACTTTTATACGAGTAGGTAATGTTAATCCATTTTTTGAATTGGCCTTTAGTCAGGGCTCTGTCACTCCGCGCACGAGTCTGAACCGCTCGGCGTCCTCTGAGAGGACAAATTTCATACAACAGAAAAGATAAGACCTACGCGATAGAAAGAGAGGCAACTACTAAGTGAATGTTTTGGAGCGAAGGGAGCGCTGTGCGGCCTGAATTGCACCTTATTGTGTCGGGGCAAGAGTCGCTATTTATTTAAACGATTTTGCGGAGTGCAACTTCTGTACGCTAGTACTATTATCTATTCTGTGCTTTAGTTTAGGCGCACAGCCGCACTATTGTTTCGACCAAACATTATTTTTTTGGCCTTATTTAATACAACAATAAAAAAATGGTTGCTATGGCATCTAACAAAAGTTGTTCAAATTGTCTCTAGCCCGATATCAGTTGACAAAGTTGTTCGTTGTGCTTTGAAAGTCAATGCTCTCAACAGATTCTTCATCTTACATTATGTTGATGAAAACTATTTGGAAAACTGTTATTAATGAGAGTGACTAAAAGGGTGAGGAAAGGTTACGTGATAGGTGCAAAAAGAACAAACTTGGGGCCGTATATTTTTTGTATTTATTATATCCCATAACTCTAGGGTAGGGTATTGACGAGACCGTGAAACTGAACAACTTTCTCTATGGGACCGGGAACTCTGAAACTCTTTATACAAAAATTAATAACGAAAATATCAAAATGAAACTGCAAATTTTTTTCACGATTTCAAAGTTTGTCCCATAGTAAAAGTTATTCATTTTTACGATCTCATCAATACCCTAGAATATGGGATATAAAAAAACACGTTGTATTCCCTTAAGTAGGTCCCTGCGCGACCGATCGCCGTAGCCGTGACTGGAACGGTTCAGTCGCAGAAAATATGACCTTTTATCCGATGGATTTATGATCGGATAATATCGCAGCGCCCACTGGCCGACACTGGTTCGCGCCTTACAGCGGTGTAAAATGTGTGAATTGAAAGGCTAGTGGACTGTATCAAAAATGTATGAAAGTAAAATGGTACAAGAAAGCCCGACAATGAAATTGAGTACGCGTGTAGTTCACAGCGGTCGTGAGGCGAGTCGTCTGCATAGTCGCGCCGCGCCGTCTCCCGTCGTTCTCCCTCCTCCTTCACCTCATGCCCCGGGTTCGCCCGGGCTGGTGTTGTGATTGCGTGAACATACTCCCCGCCTTGGAGTGTCAACTTCAACACTGGTTGGTAGCGGGCAGATGGTGTTAAAGGCTCTCCTGATGACGCCCTTCCTCGTCCTGATGTCGGCGACTCTAGCAACGCCATCCTGCCCAGGCAAGACGCGCAGAATGCGGCCGAGAGGCCACAGCAGTGGAGGTGCTGACTTGTCCTTGATGAGTACTAAAGCTCCCTCCTTGAGCTCTCCCTTGGAAGCACGCCACTTTGATTTGCCCTGAAGCCATAAAATGTACTCGCTGTGAAACCTGGACCAGAAATGTTGCTTAAGAGCTTCGATTCTATGGAAGCGGGGAAGCGAAGCGATTCTTCTGTCGACCAGTTGCGGATGAGGCAATGCAACGAGAGATCGTCCAATGAGGAAGTGAGCTGGAGAGAGAAAGGAAAGATCTGAAGGATCATCGGAAAGAGGGGTAATAGGTCGAGAATTTAGAATTGCCTCTACCTGTATCAGAAGAGTCGAATTGCCTCTACCTGTATCAGAAGAGTCGCCATCTCTTCAAAGTCTAAGTGTGTCAGCTCTAACACGCGACGAAGATGATGTTTTACTGATTTTACAGCTGATTCCCATAGCCCACCGAAGTGTGGGGTATAAGCAGGGATGAAAGAAAAATTAATACCTTTGTTCCGTACTTTAAACAAATAGTGTATAGTATTAACGCTAGCACAAATCATTTTCTTTTCTTTAATTCTTAATTTAAATTGAAACTGTATCGGCCACAATAACTGCAAGTCTTCGTAAAACGAATCGCAGCACCTTACTATAGACAGTGCTGCTATCAAATACTCTAACGTCAGTATAAAAAACTACCGTTCCGGAACGCGAGCGCGCAGCGTGCGACACCGCACCACAATTCGTTAAAATTCATAAAACCAAATCAAATCCCAAAATCGAACTGTGAACTATTTCAAAATATAGCCAGTGCACGTCTGGAGAGAATTTGTGATCCATCAGCAACCAGCGACCACTCCTGGGGCCCCAGAGACGAGGATATACGAAGTCACCAGGTACGTGGTTGATACAGTTATTTCTCCAACATAAGTTTTTGGTCCATTCGATCCTGGATCATAATTAAATTCAAAGTTAGATTTGTGCTGGTTATTCGTACTAAAAACTATTTTTCGATAGTTTACTTTGTTCAATAAGCGCGTGCTACCGCCATTTTACAACATTCATGCAACACTTTTATGCAATTAGCGTTATTATTTTTCGATAATACCATTGCGTACAGTGATTTTACAACGTATATTTGCGATATACAACGATACATTTACTTAACAAGTGATATTTTTCAACTTAGTTTGATATTATTTCGTAGCCGGTGGTGTGCCATTACGCTCGGCAGGCGCCACGCAGTCGCGAATCCGTTCCAATCTCAATAAGGCTAGTTACACACAAAATATTTATAGTGTTTATGTATTACGCACATGACATTATTTTTTATTTAATTAGTATTTTCGTACTAGTTATTTATTGTTCCACTTAGTATTACGTAGCTACTAAGATTTAGCGAACTATTTAGCAATTTTGTATTTTCGTACAAAACTAAAACTTTATGTTCTAAGCGGTTCCTGTATTTTCGTACAGTTCCCAATTTAGCGGTTCGTATTTTCGTACTTACCCATACATAGTTACATACATACCTATTAAGCGGAACCTGTATTTTCGTGCAGTTCCCATCTCGCGGTCAGTATTACGTACTTACCCATAGGTATCTATTTAGCAGTTCATGTATTTTCGTACTGAACTCACCCTTAAATATCTAGCAATACCTATAAAGTGTTAAATTTTAATTTTAGTCTGCGACTATCCCAATTACATACGGTACACATTACCTACCTAAGCATATTTTACATTTTAACCTAACATAATAACTAGCCTACGGAACATTTACTTAAACTTACAAACTACATTTTACTTAAACTTAACTAGGTACTACATTTTACCTACCTAACTAAAAACATAGAACACAATAAACTATTTACAATAAAATTTAAAACTACGTTTTATCTTATTCACCACAATGGAAGTTGAGCAATTAATTTTCGAGCGTGAACTCGCCCTTAATAATATCCAACGCATGGTCGATTGTATTGATAATGAAACAGAATTTCGAGTTCGCACTAAAGAATTGAATAACGTTAAGAAGTCATTTTTCGCAGTTCAATTAAAGATTGAAAAATCATTAGCAAAAGAATCGAAGTTCGATAAGGATGAACAGTTAAAAATCCGTAACTCTTTTGATACTTTATACTACCAAGTGCAAGTTGTGTTGGATAATATGAAGGAAACTCAACGTAGACAGAGTGTCGCGAACATTAGTATGTCACAACCCTGTCATGCCCACAGCTGTGCTGGCAGCGGGACAACAGCTGATTCGCATATTCGTTTACCTACAATTTCATTACAAACCTTTGACGGTAAAGTTACCGAATGGAATGCATATTACGATTTATTCAAATCTATTGTTCATGAAAACAAAACATTGACAAACGTCGAACGTTTTCGCTATTTGTTGTCGTCTTTAAAGGGTGAACCGTATAACCTTTTAAAAACTATTCAGATTACAGACAGTAATTACGAAGATGCTTTACAAATCTTATTAACTCGTTACGAGAATAAGCGAATTATTGCAACCAAGCATTTAGATAGAATATTAGATCTCGAGCCAATGTCAGAGAAAAATGTTGAACACGGTTTACGTAATATTATGAATACCTATGCCGAAAACTACTCTGCTTTACGGGCCTTAGGTATTAATATCTCTGATTGGAGTTTTATTCTTTTAAATATTTTATTACGTAAAATAACGCCAAATATTCGTAAACGCTTCGAATTATCGTTACATTCGCCTAATGAAATTCCGCATCTTTCCGAATTACTCGATTTCCTTGAGAAGGAATTGGCGGCAACAGAAATCATGTCAGCGACCGCGCGCTCCAGCGCCGCGGCCGTCCCCACGGCACCGTCCGCGTCGCGCCCGCACGCCGCTGCTGGTGGCTCGGCCGGCTCAGCGGCACCTGCTTTTCCGTCGCGACACGCACAAGCCGCTCGTCGCGCACTATCTCGCTCGCACTCAGACGCGCAGTATAATATACATCGTAATAATAAGGAGTCTTATTTTAATCGTAATATGAACGTTCATGCTGCAACTGCATCTGATTATTTTAAGCAAATAAAATGTGCTTATTGCAAGGATAATTCTCATCCACTAAATAAATGCGATAAATTTCAAAAATTATCTTTACCGGAGCGTAATAAATTCATAACTGAAAACAAAGTTTGTAGCAATTGTTTATTCCTTGGTCATGAAACTAAGGACTGCAAATCGCGCCATAACTGTCGTATTTGCTCACAGCGGCATCACACTTCATTACATGAAGATGTGCCCGTGCAAAATGTTACTTTAAAAACAGAATGTTCTATTTCTTCCACCGAGTTACACTCGGTAGCGGAACCCTCAGCGCCCCCACCGACACTCGGTGTTTCTGGGCCTACCAATAAAAATGATTGTACGGTTTTATTGACCACCGCGTTAGTTAACGTTCGTCCCACTGATTCTAAGCCCTTTACTCCGCGTTTAGTTCGCGCCCTCGTAGACCAAGGCTCTCAAGTCACTCTAATTAGTGAGTCGTGTGTCCAACGTCTCGGTTTACCACGTTATCATTCACAGATGAGTGCTACTATCACGGGCATCGGTGATAAGGGTGAACAGCCGCGTGGTTATGTTTTATGTGAAGTTACGCCTCACTTTAAACCGAAACCTAGACTTTTTATTGAAGCTCTTATTTTACCTAAAATAACGAGTTATTTACCGAACATTCCGGACTCTTTTGAGTTTATTTCGCACCTCAGAAATCTTCCTCTAGCGGACCCAGAACTGCGTTCTGCCCGTCCCGTTGAACTTCTTTTGGGATCAGACTATAGTGATAGCATTCTGCTTCACGACAATATCAAAGGCCCACAAGGTACTCCTGTGGCAATAAATAGTATATTTGGTTACCTTCTCAACGGTAAAATTTCTCATAGTCTTTCTGCATCTCAAGTGTGTATGAACCTTAGTTCAAGTCAACTTGACAAAACCATACAACGGTTTTGGGACATCGAGTCAGTGCCTGACGATGAAAAACCCTTGACTAAGGACGAAGCCCTTTGTGAGTCCATTTTCGTGGAAACTCATAAACGCACCGAAACTGGCAAATATGTAGTTTCTCTTCCTTTCAAGAAGGATGCACCTCCTCTAGGTGAGTCTCGAGACATTGCGCTCTCACGTTTATACAAATTAGAAAAACGACTTTCTCATGACCCAGCTTTACGAGCGGATTATAATCAGTGTCTGCAAGAGTATATAGACTTGGGACACATGGAACCTGTTCCTACCCCTACGAACAGTGACACGCCTTCGTATTTTATTCCTCATCACTGCGTGGTGAAAAAGTCAGCAGTCACCTCTAAAACTAGAGTAGTGTTTGACGCTTCATGCAAAACTACTTCTGGGCGTTCACTCAACGATAATCTTCTTATTGGTCAAAAATTGCATCAAGATATTACAGACGTTCTTTTAAAATTTCGACTTCATAAAATCGTTTTTACAGCGGACATCAAAATGATGTATCGTTTTATAGATATTTGTCAAGAACATCGTGATTTTCAACGAATCCTATGGCGATTCTCTCCCCTTGATCCTGTTCAGGAATACCGTCTGTGCACAGTCACTTTCGGAATTTCTTCTGCGCCATTTCTGGCCTTACGCACTCTTCGTCAGTTAGCTGTCGATGAAGCTGCTTCCTTCCCACTTGCTTCACAAGTGCTTCTAAACGAAGTCTTCGTAGACGACATCGTCTCGGGCTCAGATTGTGTCAATAACGCTCTTGCTCTTCAACGCGAGCTTATTGCCATTTGCAAAGCGGGTACGTTCGAACTCCGCAAATGGTCAAGCAACAGTCCTGAGTTTTTATCTTCTTTAAATCAAGACATCTCCAATCAAGATGATGCTCTTATTCTTTCAGCACTTGACAATGACGCTTCAGTCAAAGTGTTGGGATTGAAGTGGAATCCCACATCGGATACTTTTACCTATCAGACAGAGGCACCTACCCAAAACTGCACAAAACGCATAATGCTTGCAGAAATTTCTAAAATATACGATCCCTTGGGTTTTTTGAGCCCTATAACCTTGTTTGTCAAACATCTGATCCAACTCTTATGGGTTTCTGGTACGGATTGGGATGAATGTCCTCCTGATGGTATTCGTGATCTTTGGTTTAGATTTGTCACAGAACTTCCACAATTGCAAGACATTAAATTGTATCGTCCTGTGCTTCCATGTACTAATGATGTTCAACTTCATGGCTTTTCAGACGCCTCTGAAAAGGCCTACGCTGCATGCGTATATCTACGAGTTGTTAACTCGGACGGTGTTATACACACTTCACTTCTTCTTGCTAAAACAAAGGTTGCACCTTTGAAACGCCTCAGTCTTCCTCGCTTGGAACTCTGTGGGGCCATGCTTCTTTCGAAGCTTATACAAAAAATTCTCGGTGCTTACAGCACATTCTTATCGATTGATAAGGTATTTGCATGGAGTGATTCTTCTATCACCCTAGCTTGGCTACGCTCACCTCCCCATGAGTGGCGTACATACGTCTCTAATCGTATCACGGAGACCACCAACCGCGTGCCTGCCTCACAGTGGCATCACGTGCGTTCGGCAAACAACCCTGCGGACGTTGCGTCGCGTGGTGTTCTCCCATCCGAACTAGACCAACGACATTGGTTCGACGGCCCCTACTGGCTTAGACTACCTGAATCTGATTGGCCTATTTCAAATGTAGACATTGACATAATCTCGACCGACGAGGAACGTCGAAAGCATGTACTTGTGTCAAATGTTCAACCCGATATTCAATTATTCGAAAGATTTTCATCTTTATCTAAAATGCTACGCATTATCTCATTGTGTTTTCGCTTCTTCCATAAATGCCGTAAGTCGAAAACTTATGAATCTTCTCAAATTACAGTCCACGAAACTAAATTCGCTCTTAACCGAGTTATAAGTCTTGTTCAACAAGAAAACTTTGCGGAAGATATTGCGCGTATCAAAAACGACGACGTGTGTACCAAACGTTTAAGAAAGCTTAAACCGTTTCTTGATGACGCCGGACTTCTCAGGGTCGGCGGCAGAATCAATCGTGCTAACGTTCCTTACGATGCAAAGCATCAAATTCTTTTACCCAAACGACATCATTTTACCAATCTTTTAATCGACTAATTTGCACGTCGGTCCGCAAACATTACAGTTTTTACTCGCCCAGAAATACTGGATACTTAGTGCTCGTGACGCAGTCCGTATGCGCACTCGCCGCTGCGTGCGCTGCTTCCGTACGCGCCCTGTCGCTCCACAGCCCTCGATGGCTCCACTTCCGGCCGCGAGAGTTCGTGCATTTCGTCCATTTCTACACGTTGCAACCGATTTCGCTGGGCATTTTTTCCTAAAATCAAATAAATTTCGTAACGCGAAAGTCTTTAAATGCTACGTGTGTGTTTTTGTATGCATGTCGACGAAAGCGACACACTTGGAACTCGTTCCAGACTTAACAACCGATTCTTTTCTAAATGCATTGCGCCGATTTATATCACGACGTGGCCTTTGCACCGATATTTACTCCGACTGTGGCCGAAACTTCGTTGGATGCGATCGTTACCTTTCCGATCTTTATGAGTTCTTGCGGAACGAAGATAATCAAAATATTATCAATAAACAGCTGACCAATTTAGCCGTTACTTGGCATTTTAACCCCCCCTATGCTTCTCATTTCGGAGGGATTTTCGAAGCAGCCGTGAAAAGTATGAAAACACATCTTTTCCGTGTCATAGGTCAACTCACTCTATCTTACGATGAATTCAACACGCTTCTCTGCCAAATAGAAGCAGTACTCAACTCGAGACCACTTTTTGCTCAGAGTAATGATCCTGCGGATCCATTACCCATCACACCCGGACACTTTCTAATCGGGGAACCATTGACTTCTTTACCTGAATTTAACTTCACTGACGACAATACAAGTCGCCTTGTTCGTTGGTAAGTCTTGCAACAAGCTGTCCAACATTTTTGGAAACGCTGGAGCGTTGAGTATCTCCACCAACTTCAACAAAGAGGTAAATGGTTTCGTGATCACACTCACACACCCCTCCGTGAGGGTTCAGTAGTCGTGTTAGTAGATAATACACTACCGCCACTGAAATGGCGCCTGGCTCGCGTGCATCAGCTGCATCCAGGCGCAGATGGTATTACTCGTGTCGTCACTGTACGCATTGGTAATACTCTTGCTAAACGACCTGTTGTTAAGGTCTGTCCGTTGCCCTTCGAGTAGGCAACTTTAGTTTACTTTCTTAGTTGTAAGCTAGGTTAGTAAATTTTTCTTAGATTCTATCTTATTAAAATATGTATATTT
Source organism: Agriphila straminella (assembly GCA_950108535.1). Classification (NCBI taxonomy): domain Eukaryota; kingdom Metazoa; phylum Arthropoda; class Insecta; order Lepidoptera; family Crambidae; genus Agriphila; species Agriphila straminella. The sequence goes on along the minus strand of OX467306.1, from coordinate 320,949 downwards.
TAAGGTCGGCGGCATGTTCCGTACTTTAAACAAATAGTGTATAGTATTAACGCTAGCACAAATCATTTTCTTTTCTTTAATTCTTAATTTAAATTGAAACTGTATCGGCCACAATAACTGCAAGTCTTCGTAAAACGAATCGCAGCACCTTACTATAGACAGTGCTGCTATCAAATACTCTAACGTCAGTATAAAAAACTACCGTTCCGGAACGCGAGCGCGCAGCGTGCGACACCGCACCACAATTCGTTAAAATTCATAAAACCAAATCAAATCCCAAAATCGAACTGTGAACTATTTCAAAATATAGCCAGTGCACGTCTGGAAAGAATTTGTGATCCATTAGCAACCAGCGACCACTCCTGGGGCCCCAGAGACGAGGATATACGAAGTCACCAGGTACGTGGTTGATACAGTTATTTCTCCAACACCTTGGTCAGTAAGATGTGATGATAATGATGATTTTAATAGTTTAGACAGTTCGTTAAATGTGCCTACGAATGTTGTGCCGTTGTCGGAGAACATGTTCTGCGGCTTCCCCCGGCGTGCTATAAAGCGGTTTAGAGCAGCAATGTAAGCTTCTTTGGTGAGGTCTGAGACAAGCTCAAGATGTAGCGCTTTGGTAGCTAAACAAACGAAGACACATATGTAAGTTTTAATAAGTTTACAGCCTCTACCTTTACGGTCTGCAATTAACACAGGTCCAGCATAGTCGCAACCAGTTTCCAGGAATGGATACTCTAGATGAACTCTATTGCTAGGTAGGTTGCCCATAATGGGTTGTACTGTTTGACCCTTGAAACGAGAGCATTTGACACATGAATGCACGATTCGTTTAGCTAGCTTAGTTCCTCCAAGAGGCCAATAATTATGCCTTGCTGTAGCTAACAAGAGCTGGGGACCTGCGTGCATATAAGTTGTATGCAAAGAATTAAAAATAAGATGCGACAATCGATGCTTGCCACAAATGAGAACGGGATGCTTAACGTCGTAATCGTAGTAAGAATTACTAAGCCTACCCCCCACTCTGATAAGATTATCAGAATCTATAAATGGTGATAGAGACAAGAGCCTATTTTTGCAAGGTAAAGGTTTATTTTCCATGAACAACTGACGCTCTACTGGAAATGATTCCTGTTGAGCCACTTGCAAAAGTTTTGTTGTGGCCGTCTTAAGTTCTGAAACTGACAAAAATCCTGTAAGTTTTGTTTTGTTTTTAGAAACGTTATTAATAAATCTTAACATAAATGCAACAATTCTTTTTAATTTAATGAAACTAGATATATTTTGTGTTAAATTGAATATAAAATAGGAATCTTCCTGAATGTCCTTTGTTTTTGTGTGAAAATTTTGTAATTCTGGCAACTCTACTTTATTAATTTGATTTGGCTTTACAGGCCAATGACAAGAGTCAAGTTTTAAAAAAGAAGGACCTGACCACCATAATGTAGTGTCGCCTATTAATTTTGCACTTAACCCCCGAGAAACTAGATCGGCAGGATTCTGCTTCGATGGTACGTAGCGCCAGCCATCAGAAGTATCCTGAATTTCTGTGACACGATGATGCACAAAAGGCTTTAATTGACTAGATGAAGATGAAAGCCAGCCTAGCACAATCATAGAGTCAGTCCAAAATACACGAGCGCTATGTTCAAAGGTAACCGACGAAACAACCTTCGTACACAGTCTTGCCCCCATTAGGGCTGAACTGAGCTCTAATCGTGGGATGGTCGTCGCTTTGATAGGTGCTACCTTACTTTTAGACGCCAGAAGTCGGACGCTGACTGCACCATTAGATGCCACGCTCCGTATATAAACGCACGCACCGTATGCTTTCTCGGAAGCGTCTGTAAATATATGAATTTGATTATTAATTGATGATTCTATTTTAATGCATCTTGGAATTTCTAAATTATTTAAGTGTGGCAAAGATTGTGAAAATTCTAAAAATTGTTGTGCTAAATGTTGTGGAACTGTTTCATCTCAAGCACATTTTAAAATCCACAATTGTTGTATCAGTAATTTCGCTTCGACAACGCAAGGCGATACAAGTCCAAGTGGATCGAACACCTGGGAAATTACTGATAAAATGGCTCGTTTTGTTATTTTGTCTGGTATTTTTATGTTGATGGAAAAATTTAGAATGTCTTCGGAACACACCCAATTGAGACCTAATGTTTTTGCCGCCTCCTTTGCCCCAAAATCGACGCTTCCTACCGAATCATTTTGTCCACCAATAGAGCTAAGTATCTGCTCGTTATTAGAGTGCCATTTTCTAAGACGAAACTTGGCCGTTTCAAGTGCAGTCGTTACGCCTCTACATAGCTCTATTGTTGACTCTATCGTCTCTCCACCACCGATGTAGTCGTCGACAAAGAAATCGGAATATATTGCTCTACTTACGGCTGGATCAGGAGAGTCGTACCATAATTGAGATAGGCATCTGGTAGCTAAATACGGCGCACATGCGGTCCCGTATGTCAGCGTGTTGAGAGTGTATGTACTAATAGGGTGGGAGGAATCGAACCTCCACAATATGCATTGCAGCGGACGTTGTATCTCATCTATTTTAATTTGTCGGTACATCTTTTCACAATCCGCTGAAACGACATACTGATGCTGCCGAAATCGAATTAAAATTGTGATGATGTCGTCTTGTACTGTTGGCCCAACACGTTGAATGTCATTAAGTGACTTACCTGAAGACGTGCTGGCGGAAGCATCAAAGACCACCCGTAATTTGGTGGTAGAGCTGTGCTCTCTATAAACTCCGTGATGCGGAAGTAAACAATGCGTAGTATTAGGCTGCTGTGACGATGTTTCAGTCATATGTCCTAACTCTATGTACTCTCTCATGAAATCTACATAGAGACGCTTCATGTTTGGGTCTCTATCTAAGCGGCGTTCAAGAGAGAAGGACTTACGCTGTGCCATAGCTAAAGAATCGCCTAAGACTTCTGGTGACTCTTTTAGAGGCATAAATACTACAAACCGCCCCTCTTGGTCACGATAAGTAGTGTCTAAAAAAGATTGCTCACATGCATGCTCATTTGATGTGAGTTCATGTTTAAATGGAATTGAGTCTAGTTCCCAAAATCGCGATAAATCTGTAGTTGAATCGTTATCACTACTGGTGAACATACAAACATGACTCTTCGGTCCCGGCTGATAGATGGCGCCTGAAACTAACCATCCGAATTTTGTTTCGAATAAGACCGGTTTACGTTTACCTAGTTCTATGCGATTTGTACCGATCACCTTCCAAAAGACGTCCGCACCTACAAGAATGCTAATGGTTGATGGTACGTTGAATGTTGGATCGGCTAAGCAAATGCCCGATGGTAAATTTAAGTCGTGTACGTCTATATACGTATTTGGTAATAAAGAAGTTATGTGAGGTAAAACGAAGCAGTCAACGTCCGTCCTATAGCAGCCATTGTAAGACTCCAACGTAAGAGAGCAAGACTGTGAACTTTGTGACGTTTGATTGTTTATGCCTGTTACCTTCGAACTTGTATGATGAGTTAAAAGACTCAGCCTGGCGCAGAGGTCCTGCGTGACAAAGTTGCCCGTACTGCCGTTGTCAAGCAAAATTCTAGCGGCATGCGGCTTACCACTCTTGTCAATGACCTTGACCAGCGCTGTGGAAAGTAATATATTGAGTGTATTAGTACTGTCTCTAGAATGCTCGTCTGAAAGTACTATGCTATCATGTGAAATAGCTTCTTTAGGCAGGTCAACATGCAATAAGGTATTGTGCTTTTTGTCGCAATATTTACAATGCGTCAATTTACAGTTTGACTCATGATGACCTAATTTTAAGCAATTAAGACAAACTTTGGATTCTTTCGTCTTTTGCATGCGTGATTCTGCTGATAATTTACGGAATGAGTCGCACGAAAACAAATGATGACCTTTGTTACACAAAGGACAGGAAAAAGCTTTAGGCTTAGGGGTAAAATTTGATACAACAAAACTTTTGGGCTTTTGTACAGTTTGAGTGTCTAGCTGTTTACCTTTACTGTTTCGTGCTTCCTCCAAGGTCTCCAAAAGGTCAGCCCTGTTTGTCAAAAAAGTTAAAAATATTTCTAAGGTAGGGGGGTCACTACGATTATTACGGTACTCCTCCCATTCTCTATTTGTGACACTATCGAGCTTTGTTGACATCATGTAAATGATCAATGTATCCCAATGCTGTGTGGGTTGATCTAGGGTTGCCAAAGCTCGTAAATTTTTATTAGTGACGTCAACTAAGTAGCGTAAGGCTTTACTTGACTCCTTTTGAATTGAGCTGACATTGAACAGCGATTGCACATGATTATTGACGAGCAGACGTTTGTTGTCGTATCGTTTACACAACAATTCCCAAGCAGAAGCATAATTATTAGCCTTGAAGTCCAAGCTTTTGATAATTAAAGCTGCACTGCCTTGTAAACAAGCGCGAAGGTAATGAAACTTGTTTATATTGTCAATGCTATCGTTTGAATGAATAATGGAAATGAATGTATCGCGAAACTCAAGCCAATGCTGATAGTTCCCGTTAAAGGAAGGCAGTTCTATTTTAGGTAATCTTACGAAATTGTTGTGTCTTTGATTGTTAACATCAATTGAGCTTACCTCAGCCACGTTGCTGGCCGCATATGGAGAAACCACAGAAGACGTCTCGCACAACGCTTTGGCTACTCCGACCACGTCGTAGTACTGGCTCTCGAAAGCTTCCCTTTCCTGGTATCGCACTTCAGGATCCTCGGAAAGCTCCTCGATCTGCCCCTGAAGCACATCAAAATCAGAGTATAGATCCTCTATTTTTTCAAGACGAGTTTTAAGCTCGCTAATATTGGAGGCATTGAGTTTATCAACTGTGCAATCTTTAATGACTTTTATGTAATTGCAAAAGCTTGTGAGTTTACTTTTAAATGTGCCTCGTTTTTTAACTAATTGTGCAATTTTATTTTCTAATAACTTGCTTTCTGCTTTGCCTTCTGCCATATCTCAAAGCCTTAATTAAATGAATTTATTGAAATATGAATTTAATGTAAAAATACTAATAAGCAAAGTAATTTATTATTTGTGCAAAATACAGATATAAAAAAATGAATGTAAAGTGATACTAAAAGTAGGTAGGTATGCTGTAAACCTAAAATGGAAAAAAATATAAATTAATGAGCAAAACAAAATGATAGGAATTCTACAACACTATTCCTACTATAAAATCAATAAAAAGATACACCTTTGCTGTTGTTTCTCAGCAGGCGCTAGTCGGATCGCAAACACCCGTTGTGGGATGCGGACTACCGACCTAAAAACAAAAAAAATAAAAATTAGAAAAATGTAAAAATAAAGATGTTTCTAATGTTAGTAATGCTAATACGTAATTGAAAAGCACTACTACTAATCTACTGTTAATAACTATAAGCAGCTACTGATGATTTTTTTATGATTTAACTTTAGGTATTTTTATGTGTGATTTTTGTACTAAGTTTTTCTATTTTTTTTTTTTTTTTTTATTTATTTATCACAAGGTATGTTACAGATATTCACATATATAATTTCCTGCCAAACTGTAAATACAGTTTGTTGGCGGGATGTGCGCTCTTTAACAATTCATCACACATACCTACCTCACAAAACATGCAAGTTACTTTTAGGTGTAATTTTATAAATAAGGATTAATTTACAACATAAATAAAATAAAATTATTTTGTTACTTCGTCCAAAAGAGAATTTTTGAATCTAGTTTTTAACACATTTTTACTCAAAGCTGGAATTTGTCTTAATAGATTGTACTTATTAAATATTTTCGGTACCATATACATTGATGTTCTTTCACCATAATAATTCTTAGAACGAGGTTGCACCAGAATGCCATCATTTGCTCTCCTGGTGTTATGGTTGTACACTCTTTTTGTTTTAAAATCATCACAAAAATAGTTTTCTAGTGCAATGAGAAACTTTACTTTCTTGTCTACAGGCAAAATTTTACACATTTTGAATAGCTGATCATAATCTTTGTTACACATTTTTTTAGTTTTTTTATTAACAAGATATTTTTTTATTATTCTTAGCTGTATATTCCTTATTCCATTAATGTATGTCGCAAAAGTGCGTCCGTATATACTTAATCCATAATTAATTAAAGAATCAACTAAAGAATAGTACACCACAAACAATGTGCGTTTACTGAGTATTCTATTGAGATGATAAAATCTCCCTAATAATGCTCTAAGTTTATTATTAAGCTCACAAATGTGGGTTTTCCAACAAAATTTTGTATCTACTGTCAAGCCTAAGTATTTATATCTTTGTACATATTCAAGTGGTTTACAAACACAATTATTTTTGTTGTTGTGCAGACATTCATATGAGTGTCCTATCACTGCCAGATCCTTCTGATCAACAGCCTTAGCTCGCTGATTGTAGGCCGAGCGTATATGCATGCATTTTGTTTTACCTAAATTTATTATAATCCCATTATCTACTTTTAATTTGTGATTTATCTTTGTAAATATGTAAATAACTGTACTAATGCGTTAACTACTTGTTTTAATTACTAATGCAAAGCTTGACAAACACTTGACTATGAAAATTCTGTTGTAATTTTGAATTTGCAACGACTAAAATACCAAAAAAATCCACCAAAATCACTAACTACGACTGATACAGATGAAGAATGATACCAATGATAGATAATGTGATTTAAGAAGGTGAAAAATGATAGGAAGAAGAAAGAAATTGGAACGATCTCACGAATTCTGGTGCGTAGATGCCAATTTATCCGATCTTCTTTTTGATTTTCTTCTTGAAGTGAAGAATTAGGCACTCGTCACAATGCTGTAGTAATGATCCGCCGTCGCAATCTCGATCGGAAGACTATTCTTGATAGTAATTGCGCTGGAAACGCCTTGTAGATAACAGGAACTCGGAGCTAACGGTACTTGGAATGTAACGGTTTCTTGCTTGAACAGCTGACCGACGCCGTCGATTTACGCCGTTTACTATCGAATTTTTAAGACTTTCTACAACACGTCCTAGGAAGGACCATGTAAAATGTGTGAATTGAAAGGCTAGCGGACTGTATCAAAATGTATGAAATAAAATGGTACAAGAAGGCCCGACAATAAAATTGCGAACGCGCGTAGTTCACAGCGGTCGTGAGGCGAGTCGTCTGCATAGTCGCGCCGCGCCGTCTCCCGTCGTTCTCCCTCCTCCTTCACCTCATGCCCCGGGTTCGCCCGGGCTGGTGTTGTGATTGCGTGAACAAGCGGTAAATAGTAAAAAGGGGATGTTTTTACTGTAAGTTATTATTTTATTCTGTATTATAAGTAATGTTACAATCGGCTGGTACAATTTGACAAGTTTACTCTTATTATATTGACTTGAAAAATAGATACAGACTGCTTGCTAGTCTCAACAATAATTTCTGGATTTCCACGGATCATCGTAGCGAAGTTGGTATGTGCTATTGTTGGTGGAAAAGCTTTAGAAATCGTAGACGATCCAACGCCATCTAAGCGTAGTGGAAGCGATCCCGCCTCCTTAGCCAGAGGTCCCGGTTTCGTATCCTGGTTGACTTGAAATTTGTTAATACGATATTATAGTTAGTCTGGATTAAAACATAGGATACTTTTTTATCCCAGTCAAAGGATCCATAGGGATTTCTTATGATGAAGTCGCGAGCGGAAACTAGTTTTCCTTTATTATTGTTGTCAGAACAAAAAGAGTTGAAATCTGAGGGCCTTCGTCAGTTAGTTAATTACGCCTGTGTCCTTTAATATTGTTTTGAATTAATTATAGCTCCGGCTCACTCAATTAAATAGCAAATTACTCCTTTCACTTCTCCCTTTTGTAAAGAAACTGGTTTAACAATATACAAGGAATCTTAGATTTTGAATTAGGTAGGTACGATTAATTTATATTTAGAAAGGATTCAGATAATATACAAGATTTAAATAAAGCATATTAGTAGATTTTTTTATTCTTACAACATGTCTTTTTGTATGTAATATTGTTTTGTTAATCTGTTCATGTAACTAGCTTGGTAATGTTTTTGTACGTACCTATTTCAGATATAAAATCTTCAGATTAAAAAAAACTTTAAATTCAGATTAAGAAGCCTTCTTATTTGCTTCACTAGATGGCGTTGTTAGCCAAGTTAAGTTGAAAGTCAAGTTAGGTTGATAGTGAAGTATCAAAATTGGCATTTAAAATTTAACAGCCAGTGCTTACAAAAGTTTTCCTACGTTTTCTACAGATGACACTTACATTTTTATCAACGCCATCTATCGAGCCTACCCTACAGTTTTTGTTATTTTGAAAAGCCCTCATTAGTTTAAAGGCTTAATGTAGAGACCCTGTTTAGGTGTGATTACGAGTAGAGCATGCGACGTTTGCGCCCATAAAGGTAACGTCCCACTATTCATAAATTTTGCAGCACATCCCGCGGACGTCCGTAAGCCTAGCGAGCTCGTGAGTGACGTATTTTGTGTGTGCATTATTAATTAAATAGCTCCCCCCACGTTTTCCTCATGGACCAAGCCGGCATTATCAAAAACGAGCAATAAGAGCTATTTATCAACTAAGTTCTAGAACATCTCTTAGGGATAGATTCAAAGAGATTGGTATATTGACAGCAGCATCTCAATTTATATTAAACTGCATACTTTTCGTGCGTCGCAATATTAACTTATATACAAAACATAGTGATTGGCACAATCGGAATACCAGAAATAAAGACAAACTTGTAATGCCTCAGTATAGATTAGAAAAAGTCCGTGGTTCTTTCATAGGTCTTGGTATAAAGTTTTATAATAAAATTCCAAGTAATATTTTAGATTTACCATTTGAAAACTTTAAGTCTCATGTAAAAAATTGTCTTCTTAAAAAAGGATACTATACCGTTAAAGATTATTTAATTGATAAAACAGCCTGGTCGTAGATTTTTCTATTCTATGTGAAAATTGAGGGAATTGTCCTACCTACTTAAAACTTATTGTAAGCTTTTTGACTCGACGACGCCTTAATGCGAGTAGCTTTAGTATGTCATGCTCACTTTAAACATTTCTGCGGTGGTGTCGTGTGGGGCGGGTCGTTACGTTCCCTCAAATATGGTTGAGCGAAGCGATGGCTGGTCCATGCGTCATGCTCGTGAACGGGTGCTGCCAGTGGGAATGGGTCTGCTTCTGTCTGCTTGTACTAAGGGCGTCGTATATTTATATTTTTTTTTCTCTGTTTGATGTTATCAATATGTATGGCACTTCTTACTCAAAACATAAAACTAATAGGCAAGTAAACCTTGTTTTGATTTCTCTTTTTTTTTTTATTGCAATCATTTTGCTTTCTATAGTCAGTAGTTTTTGTAAGTAAAGGCCTATGAAAAGCTTTTGGATATTAGTTTTCAATTCAGTGCCTTAGGGTGGGTAGCCTAAGTATGTCATGCTCTCTTTAATCATTTCTGCGGTGGTGTCGTGTGGGGCGGGTCGTTACGTTCCCTCAAATATGGTTGAGCGAAGCGATGGCTGGTCCACGCGTCATGCTCGTGAACGGGTGCTGCCAGTGGGAATGGGTCTGCTTCTGAGTACCTATCTTAACGCATATTGAATTGTAAGAATTGCGTTTTTTATTGTTATTTTTTATGTCTTGTCTCAAGTATTTTTTGGTAAATTTTGCCTACTTAGGTGCACTTTCGAGTAGCAGACATAGTGATTACTGATTTCTCAACTAGTTGAAAGTTATTTACTCTCACAATTACCTATCCGATATGTAGTAGGTATTTAATTTTAACCTACCTACCCATTGTGTACAAACTTTTGTTAATTATTGTGATGGAAAATGACCTCACTTTAAATGTGGAGCTCATTTTTCAATGTTGACGACTCTGTATGAAATATACAGGGAGAAAAAAGCAGCCCTTGACGAGTTTCTTGCCGGTTCTTCTCGTTACAAGGTCTCCCGCTCAGGGTTTGCGAACCGATGGCGTAGCTTCTTTGACATTCACAAGTGCTTGTAACAGCCTAGACTGAATAAATGATTTTTTGATTTTGATTTTGATTTTGAAAGCTTTTAACCGGATCACGCAGTTGCCTTTAGCCGGTGTTTGGAAGTGCTCTAGCTTTAGTGACGCTTTTGGGAATTTGTTAATCTTTGTATTTTGTTGAGATGATAAAATATTAAGGTTCTAAATAGGCATATTAGACGTGGATTGCAAAATACGCCATAGATCGGAAGAAAAAATCCTACATACGAATAATATTATGTGTCCAGTATATACCTACTCTTAGTACGAACATCTATCGATTAAAATAACGCGCGTAAAAAAACTCGAATCTAATAATTTTGTATGGAAATGAATACAGCGCCACTACGTCCGTAAACGGAACTAAGATTTTAAAGGACGCCGCAACATTTTGACATATTGAATTGACATCGAACGAGTAACCTTCGAATCAAGATCGAATTGTAAAGTTACAACTTGTATGGAAATCGGTAGCACGAACCCACTTTTGAGGTTTGACGAGAAACTCGCAAGCTGGCTATCGACAACTTACTCACTGGTATTTTGTCAGTGAGAAACATTTCTAGCATCTTTGTAATATTTATTTTTAAAATTTAAAAGCATGTATAAATAGTTAAAAAAATTGTGATCTATGACAAACTGTCATGTCAGATGAATTGGCTATCCTTACTTCTTTATCCTTACTTAATTATTATAAATGCGAAAGTCCGTTTGTTTGTTTGTTACGTATTCACGTCTTAACTACTGAACCGACAATCATGAAATGTTGCATACACGTTGTCAGAGGTACAGAAAAGGACATAGGATACCATTAATCCCGAAAAAAGTATTGTTCCCGAGGGATAGCAAAAAACCTTTCCACGCAGACGAAGCCGCGGGCGGTCGCTAGTGAGCTATATTATTACCTAAATTGTTTTTACGCGCGTTTGATTTCTCGGTAGATGTTCGTGCAAAGGGTATAGACAGATATCCGTTGATATCCTAACCGATAGTGGGTAAGAAAGATAGTTGCACTCTCTTGTATCGTCTAGAAAAAAGAAAATCACTCATCCCGGTTCAACCCTATTTACCATAGTAATCTTTCGTCGAGGTGATTCGCTTCAATTTTCCTTCGGATCCTGATAATCAGTCTCCAGCCCTCCCAGATGATTAAGGGGACACCGATGTCCTTGGGGTAATTGGCTTTTCACGGTGCCCAACTTTTGTACTAACTTGAAATGTTGATTAGTACGACCGACCGACGACCAATATCCAAGACCTTTCCGACAATTACGAGTGAACAATATGAGGGATCTCCCGAACTGGTTCTCTAAGTGAGTATTAGAATTGTATTGTCGCTTGGTAATTAAATGACAACTCCATTGCTTGGCGAGAACAAAAGCAATTATAATAAATACAAGCAATACATAATTAGTAATTATAATACGTTCTTTTGTTCGTTGGAGATGCGAGAGATAACACGGTTGTTAGGATTTTGCCATGTATCGTCAAAAGAGCACGGCTCAGATTCAGATATAACGAAAATGTTTTATGTTATGTGTCAATATGTTGTATCTGTTGTCTGTTGTTGTTGGGTCGGTCATGGGATAGGTGACCAAAAATTTATTATCTCGAGCTCCTCCGTGCATTTGCAGTCGTTAACACCCACCAATCTGCATTGGGCCCGCGTGGTGGGTTATGGCTCATCCTCCTTACCACTCATAAGGAAGGCCTGTGCCCCAGCAGTGGGGACATCAAAAATGGCTGATGGACATGTTGTATCTGTGCCTACTTTGGTGGTCACGATGACGAAAATAAAAACTTACAGTAACTCTTGAAACAGAAAAATAAATAAGCGGAAATAAAAATAAACATTTGTTACTCAGCAGCCTACAGTCTTGGAATTTTCTTTATCTCTGATCTCTATGTGAACACAAAACCATGTTACTGACATCACGCAAACAGAGCAATAAAAGCGTATGATAATGGATCCGACCAACATTCGCATGACCCGACCCGATGCCATAACAATTAATATTAATAGCCACGCAATTCCCGTCTCTTGTTGTTTCTCACAGCAGCCTGCAACATCAACATAAATACTTCAGTTACACGAAAATACACTAAACCAGTAATTGCTTACTTTAGAAATGTCTAAAAGACAGGGACTATACAAGTGTATGTAGATATTAAATGCCATATTAAAAAAAATAAGTATTAAAAACATCGAGTAATGCTCATGCATCACGAAATAAAATGTTATCGGTACTACTTACCCACAAAAAAAGATAATATAAGGAAGTGGCATTGCTGCCTATGCAACCAGGAGGTGACATTTTCTCTTACATGCAACTTCACTGTCAGTGATCATTTCGTCAAGTTTCTGACAGATGTCATATACCCATTACTGAGTCACTAGGCAAAATGCCATGGATTCCAAAGAGTTTTAATCAGTAATGGGAATATGACACCTCTCAGACAACGCAGCTGCAGCGACGAACTAGACGCTGCAAACTTTAGAGAATAGTATTGCCTGTAAATATCACGTTTTGCATACAAACTCTTTCACGAACTTCGTGATTGACGAAATCGGTTTCCACGATGCTTGTGAAAAGCAAATTAATGACACAGGAAAAGGTTTCATGAATAAAAAACGTTGCGTTTTTTGTTTAAAAAATGGTACAAATGGGTTGAACAGGACGCGAGCAGAGATTAATGCGCTGGAGTCAGTCGGCTCTTTACGGATGTCCTCGTTACGGACGAATGAACGGCGGCTTCATTTTTAACTGAAAGGGTTTATTATAACGAATAATTAATGACACAGTATATTCAGAGCAAACATATTTTAAAATTAGTATGAGTTGAGAGAAAAGAAAGACGTATCTAAAAGTTTTTAATATAAAACACTTTCTTACAAGCACAGAACAATGAAAAAAAGTGCGTTGTTTAGTTTCAATACTTAGTACTCCAATTCAATCCAATTTATATTAATTGAAAACCCACGTTTTATAACATCTCAGGTAAGTTTTGTTAGTTGTAAACGTTTCCACGATCTAATTCAACGCGATGCAAGGCTCATCCGCCACGCGCTTTAGCGGCTCACATGCTCAGTTAAGCCGGGTCCAGACTTGTGTAGTGTAATGCGAACCGTGTATGTGGCATTACATGTAAATGTAATGTTTAGGGGCCGTACCGTCTAACGCATCGAACTTCAGCAAGTCTGCCCGGCTTCAAATTAAAACAGATAAATTGAGCCTCAATCAGGCCAAAATGGCGAACCCCACTCGTGATGTTACAAGATCGTCGATATTTTTCAAATAACTTCGGCAAATATTACAATACGAAATTCCTTACTTCGTTTTATCTGTTTAAAGTTGAAGCTCAGCAGACCTGCCGAAGTTCGAAGTTAGCCGGTAGGGCTCCATCGGCTGTTGGTTTTTAGCGCGAAAACAAACGCGCTCGCAGAGCTTATTTGAACGGCGCGGCGACGCGCGACGTTGCGTATTTCGAGAATATAACTTATGTCAACACTCGTGACGTCACAGATCGCGATGACGTCGGGAATATTTTGGAGTACACTTTAATAAAATTTATCATACTCGTCTCAACATTATGTGATGTCTTTGACCGCGCTGGCGTCGTATATATTTTAGAGAGCAGAGTTACCACATTATGTACTCTAATAGTTATGTTCCCAGCTGCAAATATACACTTCTAATTCATACCCGTGCCTGCTAATTATATTTTTTTCTGATGCGGTTTGATGTTCTACACAAACAATGCCTAAATTAACAAAACCTACAAACCAAAACCTACCTGCTATTATGACATTAGGGATTTTTATAATGATAATTTTAATAACGATATTGACATGATAATCAATAATTTAAATAATTAATTTTTGGATTTTAATTTATAAATAATCATTTACTTAGGTACCTACTCAGTTGGTCAGGCTTTTTAATATTTAATTTGTATAATTTCTTAATAATAATAGAATTGTAATCTGTTTTATACTTCATATACCGAAAATGGTGAAACATAGATAGCACTATAAACATTGTTTAATGTATAAGTATTAACATCATTAATGTACCTATGTTTATGAATAAATGAATTCTATTCTATTCTATTTTACAAATTCATCATTTGAATAGTTAGGTAGAGCTGCCCTGCGAAGTGACTGTGATATCGCTAGGGCATCAATAAAGCGTCATACTGGCATTGGCGCAGTATTGACGACTCACCCGTAGCAGCTCAGACGGGCCCGTCTGAGCTGCTACGGGTGAGTCGATTTTTTCAATAAAAATAGCATTGTGAATGCTAAAATCTAAAAATTCAATATGCAGTATTGACGGTTGTGTAGTGTGGAGGTTAGAAGCAGGCACCAGCTATAGCGACTTTTCTATTCGGCATGTTTGTTGTAACTGAGTAGTCAGTGATTTGCGATATCTACATGATCGTATTTGAGTTCGTAAGCCGTCTACATTGCTTACGAACATTGCTTTACATTACATTGCAACGTGGTGGGTACCAGACTTTACGAGTCATGTACCGCGAACTGCACATGCTCAAGCTGAGCACGTAATCTATATGAGATAGATTGCTTACTCAAGTATTTAGGTAGACAAGTTACACAAGTCTGGATTCGGCCTAACATACACTATCAGCAGGAACAGTACCGCGGCTTACCCGACTGCAGCGCGCACTACTCGCGCAGATTATATTACCGGTGTATTTCACTCGTGAAATCTCTTAATAAAGTAGAATCTCATTAAGCATTTTCATAAACTGTTCTTAAAGTTTGTAAATTACTCTACATTTTAAACTCTGTTATATAGCGCAGACTGCATTTTCCAACATGTAAGATTATCAAGTTAGGTATATAGTTAAAAGATCTTTTGAAATAAAAAATTGATCAAAGATATTTACTTATTCACCATTTCGTAAGAATCCCTGAGTATAAAAAAGTCAGCTTAAATAGAAAGATTTACAAGATTGATAACATACCGTTCGCTTTCTTAAAAGAAACAGATCGAAACGTTGATAAAGAAGACAGAACGTTTTTATATATTTTTTTATATTTGGTTAATCACGTCTCAACTCTCAACCGTTCTCGGCCCACTCACAGAGTAGTAATATTACAGGCTCTTATAATATTAATTTTACCCTAAGATATCTGAGATTCATTATGCTACCGTGTTTTTACCTACGACACGGGCGGAACGGAACAGAGGCGATATGCATTTGGGATTAGAGGTTGTTTGTATGTTTGTCTGTTACTATTTGCCTCGGAAACTACTGGGCTGATTTCGATCCGTTTTTTCTAACATTGAAAATGTTTATGTTTTCGTGATCGAGTATATAGTGGCCCGATTTATGAAATTGTGTCATTTGCCTGTAGTTTTGCAGATATGAGAGGTACGTGGATTAATCATAATATGTCAAAATATGCGTCTGCCAAAGGACTTCAAAGCAGGGTTGGAAAAAATCATGATTTTTTTGCAAAAAATAAAAAATCACTGATTTTTTTCAAAAAATCGAAAAAATCAGATTTTTTCGATTTTTTGCTTGAGCCTTTCAAATCCACTCAATATAGTGCGTGAAACCACAACGCACTTTTGTTTCACTTATTTAACACTTTAATTCGGAAGAAACAAATAAAACAGTTCAAAACAAAAATTCCTGGTGAAAGTTAAATATTAGGACAGTTGATTTGGCAGTTTTTTTAGATGAAAAAAACAGTTTAAAGCAGTAATTCTAACACAAAGTTGCATTTAATATACATTTTTATATGTCTATCAATTAAAATTAAGAATTTTATATTTTTATACAAATAGGAAAGAAAAAGGCAATTTGATTTAATCAATGAAAATGAAAATTTACTAAAATTATGTTTTTGTAATTATTTAAATATTTTGTACGTCCAATGTCGCCACTGATTAGGCCCCACCAGGATACCAGCGCTGCGACGGCCTTGTGTCGCAGTAGCATTAGCTGAGGCTGGGGCCTAGTTGGCCGCACACTTTGTTTTCGTTCTTCTGTTTTGTTTCCTATTTTGTGGCCAATAAACGATTTACTTACTTACTTACTACTTACAAAAAATCACTTGATGTGACAATGTGATTTAATCATGCCAACCCTGCTTCAAAGTGCAATTTGAATTCCTAAAATCAGTCGGGAACTTTTTTTTTTCCAAAATTTGTGAAAATTTCAAAAAATATTTTTTGAGCTCTTTATTCAAGAAATAGTTCTTGAAATTGAATTGATATGAATTAATTAACTTCTTATGAATTGATTTCTTAAGGCTACAGTTTGAGCCATCTTAGGAGGGAGGCGGGCAAAAAAAAGTGTAGGCTGTAGTATCCCTTACGCGCGAGATCAACCTGCGCTCCGTTCACTTTTACGATAAATAATGAATTCCTATTAACTATGTATTACACATGGTAAAATTTTACAGGATCTTTGATAAATTCTAGATTGCATAATTGTGCAAGCCTATTATAGGCTTACACAGCATTAATTATACAGAACAAAATTATAAACTAAAATACATAAGTTGAAAAATAACGGACAGTAAATTAAAAAAAAAACACGAAACCATTCAAATTATTTTAACGGACCTTTTAACGGATCACGTTTAATCCGTTAAAAATATTTCAATAATCTGAAATAAAAACGTGGATATTTGATTCATAATCTGCTGCCGAATCACGCGCTACCATAAAACTTACACTTTTTTTAATTTTACGACGACTGAAATGAAATCCCATTGCAATCCATTTGGGGGCGTTGGCCGCGTGCTCAAATAAAACCTAAAAAGAAACATTCATTTTTAAAAAGCATTTAAAACAGTGATTCATTTTTTGTATTGTTTCTATATTTTCTAGCTAAACATTCCGAACTTAAGGCCAGTATATTTCAAAAACTCTGTCTCTGTCTTTTTCTTTACGTGTGAAGAGTAATGAAAATAACCTCACTTTTTCATTTTTTCAATGTTTTTGTTGTTATTTTGAGCATAAAGTACCTTTTTAAAAAAGTAACCATTGAATATTCTTCTATTTGTCATAACCTATTTTTCTATATATTATTCGTGAATAAGGGATAATTAAACTTTAAGTATTATCCAAAAAATAAAAAAAAAATAAAAAATCTTTGTCTTTGCATATTTTTATAGTCGAGTGAAGATTATAGTCGAGTGACAATTATCGTATTTTTAACAGGAAAATAATCAAGATCGCTTATGAAACTTCAACATAATATTTATATCTGCTCAAAATAAAGAATATTTGACTGTTTACCGTTTAATCAAAAATAGGCTAACTTCGATAATTTCGAATATACTGGCCTTAATACAGTTCTACATTATTTATTGTTGTTTGTATAAAAGGTTACATTAATATTATAATATTATTATTAACAAGTCTTAGTATACTAATATTAATAGTTTCGAGGAAAAGGTCTTAAGAACAAACTGCCTCGATATCTAAACCATTTTTGGTGTCACTTTCCAATTCGAAAAGTTTATGGATTTTATACCTCCTCCTCTTCCTCAGCCGTTCCCTCATGGTTGAGGATCGTGACTCCTTGCAAGGACGTCTCGCACGAGGTGTCGCCATCTGTTGCAGTCCTCGGCTTGATGCAGTGCGACGTTCACTGGCATATCCAGATTTTCGGACACCTGGGTCGGACCAACGTTTTGGGCGTCTGCCTCTCGGTCTTTTTCCTTCTATCTTGCCTGTTACGATGAGCCGCTCTATGTTATCGGTATATCTCTATGTGAGATTTTATGCCTAAAATACCTTAAAAATAATTTATTGCACACAATCTTTGTGATCCTCATCAATATTAGATGTGTGAATGTTTCACCCTAAATAATTTTTAAAAATAAAACTTTCCTTAAGGGTATTTGATTCAGACATATCCTTTATGAGAAATCAACTATTTTATCCTCGTAAACTCTGGCAAAGTAATATTATTGTGTCAGTTGACGTGATCGTCCGAGCACTCGCTACGCAGCTTACGTCGTAATTCGTAATCGAACGCTTAATCTGCTGGAGACAGACGATGCGAAGCGTGCGATTAAGAGCTTAGCCGTATCGGCCGCTCGATCCTGTTTCGCAGGCTTACTATTGTTTCTAAGTAGAAAACAAAAGTTAGATCCTTCATTCTTTGCTTGTCTCTATAATAGTGACGTAAGCAAGTGTTAAACCCGGACTTTTCTTCTTAGACCATGGGTTTAAAAATTATTGCAAAAACTTTTCTGATTCTAAGTTGCCTGGACCGAAAATGTCCTCCGCTTGCTTGTGGCAATAAATTATAGTTCTCTCGAAACTTTTTGATAGCAGAATTGCAAAAAGTGAAAAAAAAAATACATTTTTATTAGTTTGTCGAAACAAAAAACTTCATTCATCAAATCAAGCCTAATTAAGTACAATATTTTGACTATAATGTGTCAGCAAGTTATTTCCAGTGGCACTTACAAATAGGTCGTATTGTTTATACTAGCTGCCATTTTAAATGCACACTATTATCTCCTCGCTTACATTTCCGTGAGTCATTCAGCTGTTTTCAGTTAACCGAAGTAAGGCTTTAGAGGAAATTAGGTAAATACTGTCTTGTTTGCGCACGAATGTTCCTTCCTTATTTCCTTGACAATATATTCAAGGTGATAATAAAATTATCGTACAAAGCTTCTAGAGAGTAATTTGTCTTGTCTTGTAAACATCAAAGAACTTTATGAAATTATTTTTCACTTAAAATAAAGTTTATTTTTCTTGTTTTATTTAGTATTGTATACGACTATTTAAAATAAAATAAAAAACATACATTATTAAAATAACTTAAATTAACTTTGTTGAACCATCCAGCAGGTACTTTAACCTTTTTATACTAATAACGATGTCTCTTCTAAAATGAAAGCCTTGCGTCAGTTTGCGAACAACCATTAAACGTTCCGCTGCGAATATTACAAGAATTACAGAGAAGTGCTAACAAAGTTCAACTTTAAAGGTCCCCAATTTGGGAACAGAAAAGGTCCCGTTCTGGGTCATAACAGCGGCGACTTGTCCCGCCCGCACTCTCGACACAACTTGTCCGAACTTGTTTGAAGGTTGCCATCAGTCAGTTGGCCCCTTTATAGAGATTATGAAACTATTATTTCCCATCTTTTATTCCATATCAATCAATAATAATGTATACTGACGACCGAAATATTTATCTGATATATCTGATTCTGATTCTCAAAACGGTTCCCGAATCATAATATATTTTTTATATTTTCATTAATGAATTCAATCTTTTATTTAGTGACTATAGTACAAAAGATACTAACGTTATTGTTACAGAAAGAAGGAATTTTCAATAATTTTAGTTAAATTTTGAATTACTCAACAGAGTCTTGAATAAGCTGATTGAAATAAATCAAACTTCACATTGGAAGTGTGATGCCATTGCCAATGGCGGGAATTGCCGTGACGTCATTACTGCCCGCGGTGGCGACAACTTTTCTCATTTCCTCCGACTTCTACAGAGGACTGGTTTTCACTTGTTTGTGAACTGCGATAATTATGTTGATTTTGCTATTAAAACCATCATTCCGAATAATACAAAGTCAAAGTCAAATAAACTTTATTTAAATAAACTTAATTATTAAGCCTATACTTTTGAATCGTCTATATTTTTCTACCAACCCGTTCCAGACTTTTTTAACTGACAAGAAGAACAATTCAGCTTTTATTCAAGAAAATTCAGCTTTTACATAGGTACATACTGTCGTTTTGTAGTCGTTTCAATTAACAATAGGGAGTAGTGTTCTACCAATGAATAAACATTTTTGCCAAAAAAACATGAAACGTAACAAAAAATTTGATCTTCCATACTAACTATAGGTAGACAGCTAAATCAATATTATAGTATGGGAAAGTAAAAAAAAAACATTTTCGACCCATGTTTCTTTAGCAAAAATGTTTAGTTACCTAAAGTTAATTAAAGCGACCACAAAATGATGGTGTACAGCACACCCGAGGAAGATTTTCAATTTTTTTTGTTAGCCTTAATAATCATAAAAATGACGCAACTCGAGCTATCTTGCACCAGGTCTAAATGACACTTTTATTACGTAAGGTTTAAATGAAACAAACGCTGATCGAAAGGAAATGGCAGAGAATTGCCCAATAGACCAAAATTTACGGACGTTCACAAACAATAAGTTCGCTTTAATATTTTTCCAAGTTTTTTCATCGCGCTGGTGGTGATTGGGCCTGCATTAATCACTGAGAACGGCAAAGAAAAGTGACAAATGAAAACTCATAAAAGGTAATTCAGTTAGGGCGGGCGGGCGCACCTCACTAAATTACTTTTATTGGTGTTCATTGTTGGACCCTCGAAGCCTCGGGCGAGACGGGCCATGAAATCAGTACCTTCAGTAGTCAACGTTATGTTTAAAGTGCTTGTGTAGAACTTACGCGGTGTTATTACAAAAGATTTTTAAACACGTGTTTAACTTAGAAACTGTTTAAATGTGATACTGTCACTTTTTTACAATAACGTTTAAAAAAGACAGCATCACATTTTTACAGTGTCTATGTTAAGTAAACAGATCTTTCAACATCTTTTGTAATAACACCGATAATGTTTTTCTTTTACTATACTAATAAAATGCGAATATTGTCTAGTATGGTAGAGTATTAAGTAGTAGTTAAGTTTTCACACCTAAACCACTAAAACTGATACTGATGAGTTTTCATATACATATAGATTTGACCCTAAAGAAGTCCATCATTATTCCCAAAATTCTCACTGGAAACGAGATGAAATCAGCTATATCAAACTGTACTACAGTCTAAGCTAAAATTGTATCTGTTACTTGAAATGTACTTAGTACGTCAAACCAATATTATTATTCCTTTTTTAACTATTCAAGTTTTTCACTTGAAAGTACCTGAAAAATTGGTCTTGAAAATGCAAATGAGTTACTGAATCAATCCTGAGCTGTTACGTAACCCCCTTTTCCCCCTAACACGCCTCTTATTTATTACTAATTCTGATACAATCAATGTCTTCCGCTGTAATTTAATTTATCAGATCTCGTCGGTTGATTAATGGCTCTGTCCTCGCTGCTTAGGCAACAAAAAGTTGGAATTAGCTTAGACGTGCGTTTGCCCTGAGGTTATTCTCTGACGTCATCAGTTTGAATATTTTCATGATGATGAAGATGAAGTAATCGTACTTTAAACTGGCATATGAACCAAGCTAGTAAACCTCTATTGTTATTGAATAAAAACGCTATTATAGAAAATATAGTTTTGAAAATTGTTTGTGTCGTTTTGGCTTATTGGTTCCCCGTATTTTTTAAGTTTCCAGAACCGTAGAGGTGGATATTTTATTGTAACACCTATTAAAGTATTTATTTCTTTTAAATTTTACACAGCATTTTCCTTAATAAATAAGAGTTATTTTAGCTTAGCATCCTGTATAAAATTATACATACTTACTAACTCGACACAATTTGTAAAAATAGTCTTGGAATAATGAACCCATAGGTATTTTTATCGCCATCAGAAACATATAAAAAAGAAAACAAAAAACTGTCTTTGTTTATCATGCAATTTAATACCTGAGTGGAATGGAAATAATCCGGGCATTTAATTTGTCAGCATCGGAGATTAGAGAGGCCGATCCAATATCAGATGTTTGTGCTTTGTGCCTGGTGGGGGTGAGGGGTGGGGAGTGCCTTCAGTCGCACTGAGGTCGATTATTAAGGACTGTTGATTATTGAGGACCTTTCATAGACCTAGCTAGAGTAAATGTGGAAATCAATAGTTAAAAACAAATTCGGACTGCCTTTGCAATGCAAAAACAATGATCGAAATCTGATATTTTATGGAAATAACATTGATTGATTGTCTGTATAAATAAATAATATTCCATTCGAAATTTTCAGTGTTTCATGTGTACCAGCCCGTGACGTTTTTTATCACTAAAATATAAAAAAATAAACTTAATAATTTGACCAATTTATAACAAAAGGTATCAAATTGATGCCAGAACTTTCCGAAAACACACTTTTACATAACAGTCAGTTTGTCTCATTCACATACAACTTTACTGCTAAGTAAGCTACATTCGGGCAGTATTTCTTGAAATACAGGATAATTTTTGGACCCCTTTTCAAATTTTTTCAGGTCATTCTATAACAGCAGTATAATCAATTTGTGAAGTAAAAAAAATTTTTTTTACATTTTTACCCCAATCTTTTTTCTACACAAATTGAAATTGTTGTCACTGTTTGCGCATCGCACGGAGCCCCCCTCCTGCCACCCACCTTCCCCCGCTCGCGTCGCTTGCGCGAGGGTGAGCGTGCGCGCCTAGATTTTTTGGACATAAAGAGTAGCTGAAAACTGTAAATTTAAAAGAAATAATTCATAATTATCTCACCTTATTTTTTTTTATTACTTCCTTGAACTTATATTTGATTTTGTAAAGAGGTCGTAAAATTACCCTGTATTATAGTAACGCCCGTAATAACAACGGCCTGTTCTTAAATTACTAAGACAGTTTTACACAAATTCTCGAGACGTTCAGTGACGCAGTGACCTGGCCCTGTGATTGTAAAGGTTAAGCAACTATCGCAAGGGTCGTTCATTATTATTATTGAGTTCCTCCGTGCTTAGGATGGCACGTTAAGCCGCTTGACCCCGGCTGCATTTGGAGTCGTTAACACCCACCAATCCGCATTGGGCCTGCGTGGTGGGTTAAGGCCCATTCTCCTTATCCACCCACAAGGAAAGCCTGTGCCCCAACAGTGGGGGCATTAAAATGGCTAATGTTGATACAAATTAAGTCACGAGTTACAAATCCATCACGACAGACCCTGTAGTTGACCCGGGAGTTGTCCCCCGACCTCCGACACAATGGGGTCTCCAATAGTTTCATCACTGGCGTTGTCAAATTAAAGCCCTTATCTGAGATTCGTGTAACCATTATCTCTTGTTAACCCTCTCCAAATAACATTATTTTATGTAGTAAGACAAAGGGGGATGATTTGAATAGTAACAACAATAATCCTTCTATTGTAACTTCAATAATAAAAAACTGGTCAAGAGCGAGTCGGACTCGCGCATCATAATAAATACACTGCAGAGCTGTAGAATAATAAAATTATTATTGCAGTATTAGGTCAGCACCATCTCTTGGCCGATAAGGGAACTATTTTTTTTTCTTAGGCCAGCGCCATCTCTTGACCGATAGTAGAACTAATTTAATTTTTCTTAGGTCATGGCCATCTGTTGACTGGTAGAGGAACTTTTCTCTTTGCAAACTTCGGAGATAAGGGGGGAACGGTATTTTTTTTACATTTTTCATCATAAGTCGAAAACTATACGGCCTAAAAGAAAAGAAAGTTTTCAGACCTTTTCAGTCCCTGTTGTAATTTTTTTTTTTATTTCTTTCTTATTTGCAAAATAGTTGGGCAAACGTCATCTTAAACTATTCCAAATTTCAAGTTGATACCATTAGTAGTTCTCGAGATATCGAGCTGTGACAGACAGACAGACTGAGTCACACCATAATGGTTCCTTTTTTATCATTTTGGTACGGAACCCTAAAAAGATGTTAGTAAATAGTTATAAGTTAGCATCTGTCATTTCAAGACCTTGTGTTCTTTCTACGAAATAGCAAGCAACAATTTAATAATTCTCACACATTATTCAAAACGGCCTCGAACAATAAGTGTAATGTCGTCGCACATAACATAACGCGCCGGTGCTCCTCGTCTCGGACGAGTACACACGACTCGCTGCGATTGTCGCCGTTGCCGCGACGCGACGAACGCCTCGCCTCCTCGCATTACAATGAACACGTAACTTTACACTCACAATTTAATTTGAGTTTCAAAATTAAATCTGTAATTTTATCATGAGACTCTCTTTGAAAATGCCTTGTGAATTAAAGTTGAATAAAATTAAGACCTACCTAAATAGTTAATAAATTCAACTGTAAATGAAAAACAATTTAATTATTATTGTATGTGAAGCGCATTTCACATTACGCTTTACTATTTTCCTGTATAGTGTAACAATATTTATAGTGATATGAAATAGGTAAGTATTTGTAATAATATGGTCTGTGGATATAGCACAGCGTATCGCTCAATCTCATGACATTGCAAGCCAGTGACATAGTATAGCTAAGTGTTAACGTGTTTTATTCATAAATGAATGGAAAGCGATATTGTTGAGGCCAATACCTACATAATACAATTAGCTTCTATACTATACTATACTATCAGCTGAAGTGGCAATGGGCGGGACACATAGCGAGAAGAACCGATAGCCGTTGGGCGGAAAGGTTCTGGAATGGCGACCGCGTACCGGACGGCGCTCCGTGGGTAGGCCCCCGACAAGGTGGACCGACGATCTGGTGAAGGTCGCGGGAAGCCGCTGGATGCGGGCAGCGCAAGACCGATCGTCGTTGAGATCCTTAGGGGAGGCCTATACCCAGCAGTGGGTGTCGTGCGGCTGATATGATGACAATCAGCTTAATCTGAAATGTGCTTAATGTCTTTAATAACACCAATTTATAAAGCAGCTCAGTGTTTAGATAAAAACAAAGTTATGCACGCTCCAATTTGTGATAGCGCACGAATGCCTTCCGATAAAAAAACGGAATACGTCCGCGAAAACACTAATAATTTTACATCTAGGTTACCATTACCAGCCTATTAAGAATAAATTATTCTACTCAATTTACAGCAATGTTTCAAAAAATCCCATTTTCAGATTGTTTGATTATAAGTACGCTATTTACAATAACCCACAAAATACCTACAATCGTGCAAACTACATCATTGAAACTACTCCAAACAATACAGCACATCCTCATAAGTCAATGGTGTGGCGATGACAGCGGCGTGTGCATCGCTCGCAGCGATCCGCACGACTGTGTGCGGCGCGACGCGACACGTCACCGCGCACAAAGGACCTTTTGATGCCCGCAGGCTGCACTAAACTAAATGCAATGAATACGTTAGCTTGCTGCTACAGTTGGTAACTGTCTGTGTTTCTGGTTTAGATATGATTATTTATCTTTTTAATTTCAACAATAAAAAAAAATCCATAAATAAATAAATATTATTCACCACCACCACACACATTGGTCCGATGTAAGTAGTAGCTAAAACACATAGAAGTCGGAGACCATATGGTGGTTCCACAAACACTTCTGTCGGTGACATCGTGAAAACAGACGCACAACGCCACTCAACCACGAAGTTTGTCGACCATTTATGAGAAGTGAGAAGTATTTTTTTATTTATGTTTAGCCAAGGCATAACCCTCCTAAGAAAAAACTCATAACCCTCCGTTTTACTTTGCCGTGGTCGGGTATAAAAAAATATTGTCGCTTTTATTTGCTTGTTTCAAATAGCGCTAAGCTTTCAAAACGAAAGAATTTAATTTAAAGGTACTGTCTCCTTCTTCCTAAGTATTTAATAATGCTGCTGGCAAATAAGAGGCTCGTCCACACGACAATATTATGTATATGTTGAGTTATAATTTGCGTATTCGTTCTAATCGTAGACACCGGCTTTCGCAACACCCCAATGTCGCACAGTGGCACGGGCACAGTCCCCACTTTGTCGTATGCAAAGCGCACTTAACACACTCTTGTCAGCTTATCCTGATTTCGATGTATTTGTTGACGATGCGAAATTATTTCTATCTCAATGTGATATTGTAAATTTTGATTAAAGCATAATTATGTAATTGGGTATAAGCCCATTTAATTTTGATATATAAATAATAAATAATAATAATAATAAAGTTCGCCTCTAAGCTTATGTGTTACATTCAGAATGTATGGAATTATTCTGGCAACGCGTTAAAAAATTGTCATCAACATAGATTATTAAAAACAAGGCCTCAGTTTTTATCCCTGTACTTACTTACTTTAATATAATAATATCAACGCAATGATTAAAAAGATTTTATTCTTGTAAGTAAATTATTGCACTAGATTTTTAGCTACCTACGTTGCTTTTAAATTAATGATTTATATTTCCAATTAAGTCATAAATAATCAAAGGAAATCTCATACATAAATATTTAAAAGCTTTGCCCGCTTTGCGACGCCAATAAAATGCTAAACCCGAGTTTTATTGTGACCCAATAAATCGCAAAATGGAGATTTTTAAAGCTTCATTTAGAAGCTGCTTATAGAAAATTTTAATTAACCTGAAATTTAAATTTACAGAAGAATATTTATTTTTATTGATAACGTAAGTTTACACTGAGTTAAATTTTAAATTGATTAGAACGGTGATTGAAACAAACCCTCTAGCATTGTTTACTCGTAAATTTGGTCCCTGAAAAATATTTTCAGCTTTAAGTTTGTCACAGAAAATTGGTTAAACGTAAACGGTTAAATTAGTAAATCATCAACTTTAGTATATTCACAGTTTATAAGATGAGCTGTAGTATACGAAACAAACCCAATGATAGACGTTTTAACACTGATTAAATTCCAAAGTAATTATAAATTGAATTTTAAGGAGCATGTAGATACTTAATACGTAAAAACATACTTATTGTATTGTTTCTACTTGACCCAAATTAGCACTTCACACTATTACATTATTATTATTTACGCATTCGTACATCAACAAAAGACTTGATTTCGACAGCAAGTAAATGGATCGAATATTACCTGTCAAGGGCAAGTCGAATCTGCCCCCTACAATGACTGTCAAAAGTAATATCGAAGCAATGTTGAAAATGAGATGGCGCTATACGCGATGTATAGCTCTGTCCCTATAACAACATTACTTTGAGGTTGCTGTAAGAGCTCAGAGTACGGCCTCTAGGGAAAATTCTGTATTCGTTTTTATCTGCCCAATAAATAAATACCTACGTGTAAATTGTGTGTTCGATAAACTATACGCGTACGAGAGGTAGCGGTTTTTACCGACTTCCAAAAAAGGAGGAGGTTCTCTGTTCGTCTGTATATTTGTTTTTTTGTGTATGTCCACCGATTACTCAAATACGGCTGGTCCTATTGAAATAATTAAAACGTTATTTCATTAGGTAAACTCGTCGTATAACTTCTTTGTTTATGAACTGAATAAGATAATTATTTTTTGTTGGAAAAGGGATATCTTAAGTGGTAGTTCTATAACCGACTTAAAAAAGGAGGTTCTCATTTTGACCCGTACGTATGTATGTTTCTCCGCAATTAACTCACGTTTGGCTGAGCTGATTTTTCTATCTAAATAATATACCTACACTACCTAATACAGAAGGTAGGTAGGTACGACTTCAATAGACGTGTTTTTATTATTACGAATATTATTTCTTGCTTTTTAGAGGTAGGTTTTTTGAAGTCGGTTTTTTGTTTTTTTAATCAATTTTTATATTGTATGGAAAACTGTCGATACAAGACAAGACTACCCATTCCGTATGTATTAACTTTCGGACGGTAGTACTTATATCAAATTCTGTATTTTGTGCTTTCGGCATTACTCTTTAGCAATCTGATACACAAGGTGCAATACTTCTTAGAGTTACCAAATAGTGCACCATCTGATTGTCCAAAGTCACATAGCACATAAACCTGGAAATTGCTAACTTTCATTATTCAGTTTCAACTTTATTATCAGCCTCCATTTCCCTCTCTCGTTTTCCTAAGTTTTAATTACTTTCTATGCATATCATTACGTGAGCTACAAAAACAATGCTTAACGTCAGCAAAGGAATACTGACTCCTTCCAGGACTTTAGAAACAAAACAAAAAGTTGCGATCGGATTTTGAACAAAGAGAAACTAAAATAACTAAACTAAAAACACAAATACCTGTTTATAAAGGCTTGGTTATTATTACGTAAGCTATTCTTAATTTTAGGGAATAATAGTTTCCGTACTTGAAGATTTTTTAAATCTCTTATTTCAATTGGTACCTATTTCTGTTGCAATAATGTTTAATAAAAAAAGCATTTTGATTTTTAAATAGCCAGTTAGATACAATAGAATATTACTTGCACTTCAGTTAGTTAATAATAATGATAGCCATACGAAAGTGACGAGGTCCGATTAACAAACAGTATCAAGTACTTCGCCTAATATCCTACTAGTACAAAGCAGGCAGGCGGCCTTCCACATGTCCCCCCACCCCCCCTTCTCACGTACTTATTACATAACTGAAACGGATGCTGTGCATTAACCGCTGTGCTCCACATTGTCCGGAATGTTCCACTTAAACGGCAGCGAACAAATAAAAGTTCTGCTAACTTTACAGTAAAGCACATAAAAGCTGCCTGGGACAGACTTCCTGCAGATAGTAACATGACACGAGGTAAAAATTCATATATAAAAATGTAAATAAATTATAATTCAGAAAGCGAGAACGATTCATTTCGAATTGTTTTTTTTAATTTATGTTTACTTAACCGATCATCATGAAATTCTGCATACACGTTGCCAGGGAAACAGAGAAGGACATAGGATACCATTCATTTAGGAAAATTTAGACATCACGCCTAGGTAGTTTGTATGCAACGTGTAGTAAATTTGCTCAGCAGCTATATTTAATATTGTAGTTATCAAAATGGTTTCTTAGACAAAGAACAACGACCACTTCCCATACAAGCGTTGACCTGTCAAATAGCTTTTTTAAAAAGTTGATGTATGATAATGAAATTTGAATCGTTGCTTGACAATTTTGTAATTTATTGACGTCTTAAAATAGTAATAGGTACTTAGTAGTAATAATATTTACTATAGATAGCTGACACTTACTAACATTTGCATGCCTACAGACTTAAGGCAGAATATTGTTGAAACTTTTGATAAAAAAAATATTTTGATATCTGATTTCAGTAAAACACTGTTATTTATTGAATTTTTCTCTGTTGGATATATTTATCTAGGTTTTCTAGCACATAGGCCTTATTGAAACGTATATAGGCCTTATTTGTATCAAGTACCTTATTTCGTTATTTTATTCATTAGTCGTCATCCCTATTGTTTGTATGATGAGCATAAGCCGAATCATGAACCTATTTAAACACTACCCAAAACTTTACTGAACCTCTTTAGCATGTTTATAATTATATAACTGTATATTAAATAACAATACAATATTTGATATCGCATGTGATGTGGTCTCAGCGCAATAAAGTGAGCGCTCATAATAATAAGTTCCGGACAGTAATATCTTTATGAAGCGAAGCGTGTCTCTCATAATATGTGTGCCTAGACCTTAAATTATATACAATATTACTTATAACTGGCATTTTTGGCGTATTTTTTTTTCTAAAAGATTGCCTAACGAATCTGCCGTATGTCATATGCTTTTCACTAAAGACTTTGACCATCTGTCTAAATAATTGACAACTCTTAAATTTAAATTACCATCATGTCTTA
Source organism: Agriphila straminella (assembly GCA_950108535.1). NCBI lineage: Eukaryota > Metazoa > Arthropoda > Insecta > Lepidoptera > Crambidae > Agriphila > Agriphila straminella. The sequence continues at coordinate 291,543 of OX467306.1, read as the reverse complement.
TTTGAAAGTTAACTTTGTAACTCAGGTGAGGTGAAGGCCAAGCACTATCCCGTTGTGCATAAAAAATTCTTTCTTTGGCTTTATAAAATAAATACGAACGAATTAGATGTGACAAACTGAAATCATAAATGATCAATCCTTGCGACCGTAAACTCTCTCACCATCCACTGAAGTGATAATGACTCATTATTTTTGCTAAATGGCTGCAGGTTTTCCAAAGTTTGTTTCCTTGTTTAGTCTATGGTTCGGAAACAATTATCAGAGCAGTCGTCCTCACGCTGTATTAGCGACATTGTTTCATGTGTGATGCGCCCGCGCGCTAGCACGCGATGCTCGCTGTCATCTGCAGTGTAGCGCACAAAGCTCTTACAAGCAAAAACACATCTCTTTAGGTTTTAGGCAAAGAGGTCACAATTAGATCTTACGGAAATTAAAAAAACATATTTATGCGAAAGACAAGGAAAATATGAAATACTTAACTATTTAGTGAAATTGAAATTGAAATGGAATCTTTATTTAAACAAGCTCACATAATAAGCGTTTTAACTGACAAGAAAAATGGGCGCAAAAATCTTGCCAGCTTTATCAGTTGGAACGATATTTACAAATATATATTATATCGTTTCCAGACATTATGTTAACATAGATTAACAAAAAAAAAATAAGTGGCCGTCGCGACTTCGTCCGCGTGGCATTGAGAAGAATTCTTGGGAAAGAACGGGATAAAACCTTTCTGTGTTTTATATTACGTACAGCAGGTGTGTAATTAATTAACACCACTGGTGTATAAAAGAGACTATTTATTAATTAAATACATACAATACACTTACATTTTAAGTTGGCAGATAGAGAGAGTACACGGGAAACGGAAACAGATACCTACGTCTGTCTACATGGAATAGTATTGCACTTCTCCACTTCTTTTTTTAGTTCTTTAAGATTAAAAAAAATAAGTTTTCCTCCAGAACCACCCGACTTCAATAGACGTTTTTTATTAAAATTGATTATAATATTACCTATTTCTTGCTTTTAAAGCTATCTAATTTTGAAGCTGTTTTTGTTTTTATTTTTAGGTTTTTGAAGGAGGTTTTTCTTTTTACTGGTTAAGTCAAGATGAATAGTGTTACCATGCCAGCCCAGCAACGATCTATTGCTGTTTCGTTCAGAAAACAACACTTAACACTGTGTACGATTTATATTGAGCCTTAAAACTCACATCTCCGAAATAGTAAAAAAATTGTCTAAATTGCATCTAAAAGCACAATTGAAACAGCGCTATAATACGAAAGTTTAGCCACTGGGATATGAGGTTAGATTAAGCTTCTCATTACACGAAGTGGGTAATAAGCGTTATGGGATCGCCTGTATCGGGCGGCTAATTTATTAGAAATAGCCTCGGGCTTCTAACTGGCGGTCTCTATTATCGTGGCTTAATGCATTTGGTTGATTGTGGAAGCTAAGCAACTTTGGAAATGGATATTATAGAGATGGGTGATATTAAATTTAAAACGTGCTGCACAAAGCTCTTTCTTATCCGATACATAAATCCGGACAACTCACACTTATCATTATGGTCCCAACTTAGCCTGTCAAGTTTAAGCTTTATAGAGTTACTTAAAAAAATGCTGAGTATGAAAATTTATGATTTGGGAACAAAATGCTTATGTGTGATAAACACAAACCAGAAACGCCATTACCAGGATTCTAACCCTGGACCTTTTGATAAGACTCTAAGTATCGCGCTACCATTGCATCAGAGATCGTCAAATTATGACTACTTTAAAATAGTAATATGTAACGAAATTAGGTACATAATAATATTTTGACAAACAATTTTGTTGTGTTTGGGAGAAACCTGTTAACTCCAATTTGGTATTTTTTTAGATCGGTAATTAATACAATGTTATTGAATTTTTTCCTATATATTTTTTATCTATCTGCGTTATGTAGAAGTGATAGAATTGAGCTGGTAAACACACGGCAATTCAGGATTCGTCAATTTCGTTTTTGTACATTCGTGATAAGTCTCATAGTGTAAAATGTCCCTTTTGGACTTAGCAAGTTTTTCCCAAACACAGAACTTTATGAAACAGCGAGATTATCCTGCAAGCGAATAACACACAGCACCCATCCATTCCAGCGGGGGCTGTATGAAGCACGCGTCTAATTCCCCGCCTGGAACACTATTGTTATTCTGAAGGATGAGCGTTTCAGCCGAGCCATAATTCCAGCCCCACGGATGTGCTACCGGAGAACTATACAACCGGCTTTCTTGCATAAAGTCTGGTTTTATTTCAAATACTATTTTTAAATTCAATACCTGCCCCCGTATTATAGCCTTTTAAAACTTGCCAGTTCTCTGAATCAAATAGCTATCAAATTATCTCTTTTATTTGGTATTCAGCGAGAAAGAGATGTATCTATAGCAATTTATAAACCTGGCAAGTTTAAATAGTTTTTAAAACCCCCCGTTGAATTTCGTATTTTTAATAATCTTATTGTATGGTAAAAAATGAATGATTGCAAATGCTTCATCCTTTCGATCTTCTATCTCTTCTGCACTATATACGCACTAAGACTATTGCCGTCGGTGCAACTATTTAAACGTGAAGTGCGTCGATTTTTTGTTTGTATTTTTTTGGCTACTAAAACATTTCTTCTACGAACGCTCCTATATGCGAACGACCGATTTTATCTGTATCCGTGTTTATCTCTCATTTAAATAACGAAAAAAGTGCATGTGAATACTGTGAAGTGATTCCTGCCGCCCATACTATCGGCAGGCGTTTGAACTTGCTGGAAGACATTAGTAACGGTGAAAGACTTTCTCCAAGAAAGGTTACACACATTTTCCTTCCACTCCAGTTTTCTTTTTCTGTCTACACCTATTTCATCGTCCTGAATTGTACAAGCATTTGCAAGATCATTCACACAATTAACATACGTACTCATCCCTACATCACAGTCCACTCCATTATCAGATACCAGCTTATTATTCCCGCATCCTTTGTCTAGGGAAAATTAACTTTTTTTTATATGTCCGCCCAAATATTGGGCCGCACCTCCTTTGATTGTTTTGTTTAAGTGTCTACAACATGTATGTACGCTATCTTATAATTACACTAGCACTCACTTTCAAGTTTCCTTGCCAAGCATCGTAAGAAAAACTTATCCCGAGAAGCCTTAATTGTGCACACACCAACACACGCAAACACACACAAACACAGTTCGCATTGCTTCCTACTTACACATATTCTAAGTATACTCGACGCCACTCAAAGAATGATGACTTTGCTTAACATATTGAAATATTTTTGTATTCGCTGAAAAAGTTTGACGGAATGTTGCGCTGAAACCTCTGACCTATCAAATTATCTAAAAAAAATAAAAAATACAGTAGCAATCGAAATTAACATTGGTTAAGTCAAACTTGGCTTTTTCTTTAAGTCTTAAAACAATAAATTTTACAAAAACAATCGAGCTGAATAATTCTGAGTGTGTAATATTTTATTACATAGTGAACACAAAATAGATTTCTAAAAGCTTCGCCGATTTCAATTGCTTGGTTTCTTTTAAATATTTTTTCGTGATACTCACAATGAATGTCTTTTAAAAAGGTGGATTGATAAGTATAAATATTTTAAAGAAATATTGAAAAAATGTTTTAGTCCATTTTAGTTTTATCTTCATAATTATTTCACATTCCCAACACCGTTTTCTAAATGGCCAACAATTTTCTACCATTTCATCCAGTAACAAACAAAATGGCAGCCAACCTGAAAGCGAAACGTGCACAGTAGTTCACTGAATAGCGCGCACTCTCGTAAACGAACCTGGAGAAATAAAATTACAGGTGTGTCTCTGCCCCGCTTCATTACGCCACCGGAATGTATATAAAATTACCACTGAAAGAACTCTCAATACAGACAGGTTGCTTCCGACAGTCCTTTCACGGTTAAGTGCTCCTTAAATTTTCCCAGTAGATAGTATAGACACTATTTCCTAAGTGTCTGTGTAATAAAATCTTCCTATTTGTACGGTTTACATGTACATACATATTTACATGTACTTTGCTAACACAGAAACGTCGCGGCTCCCGCGTCATCGACCCAAAGTAACCTAAAGTATCATATTTAATTATTATAATAGATACATATTTTAGCTCATCATAATCATCATCATATCAGCCGCACGACACCCACTGCTGGGTATAGGCCTCCCCTAAGGATCTCCACGACGATCGGTCCTGCGCTGACCGCATCCAGCGGCTTCCCGCGACCTTCACCAGATCGTCGGTCCACCTTGTCGGGGGCCTACCCACGGAGCGCCGTCCGGTGCGTGGTCGCCATTCCAGAACCTTTCCGCCCCAACGGCCATCGGTTCTTCTCGCTATGTGTCCCGCCCATTGCCACTTCAGCTGAGCAATCCTTCGAGCGATGTCGGTTACTTTAGTTCTCTTGCGGATCTCTTCGTTTCTGATTCGTATTTTAGCTCAGTGCAATTTATAACGCCAACTTAATCGGTTTTACACCATTAGAGAAAAGTATCGTCTATTTTTAACTTGCAAAGTTTATGTAAATACATCTCAACTTCAATTTATAGCGATCTTTTCATTTCCTGCACTTCAACTAACTTCTACATCAATCAATTCATCATCATACAAGAGTGTAATCATACATTTTTTTTGGTCCTTCGAGCCGGATGTCTAAAAGCTTCACAACTTTTGAGAGCCACATAATTTTGTTCTTTAGCATATTATATTAAAACTAATGTACGTTTGTTAACGGTATTATACAACAGTTTTATAACAAATAGCAATAACGTAGCACAGTGCTATATTTATGTGGGAACTTAATTATGGCGCGGTTGTATTCACCAAGCGAATGTAATAACATCGCAGATGGAGTGATGTCTCAATAACGTTAATCCGGTGGGTACAAAGAATTTTGAAATTTACAAAGATGAGAACCCTAAATATTATAAAACCTTTTTGGTACGTATATAGAACACTTGTGATTCATTTGTAACCAACTTCAAAAAAGGAGGAGGTTCTCTGTTCGTCTGTATGTTCGTTTGTTTTTCTTTTTTGTGTCGGTATTTCCGACGATTAGTCAAAGACGGCTGGACCGATTTAAATTATTCAAACGTTATTTACTTGGATAACTCTGAAGTAACAGACTCAATAAAATTAAAATATTATCTTAGTAAAAACACCTAACGAAAACAAAATAAGATAAAATTAGAACTAAATTATTATTATTATTATGCATTACATGTACTTTTAAACATCATTTAAATGTATAGAAATGTTTACATGGCATTAACAGCTTTCAATAGGATAATCATTATTTGTTACAAGTAAGCTTTATTTTAAATTGTCGTATTTTTAAGATCATTTAAAAAATAATTGTCCAGTCAAAGTCGTATAGCAAAAGCAACCATCAACATTAAAATGATAATAGGTGACCACGGAAATACTAACTTTGACAAGAACCGTTCACCATTCGTAGAATAATTGTACGTCCGTACCATAATGAAAATTATTTTCATTACGTTCTTTTTCGTTTCTTTGATGCCCTCTCCCGCCGCCCGCCGCCTCCCGCCGGCAGAATACGGCAGCGAGCCGTCACAGTGTGCGACGGCCTTTATTGCACTCTACTCTAGCCGAGCACATGATCTTTTGAATGCAACTGTCATCATTTTAGTTCAAAATATGAAAAATAGAACCTAAGGAAGCAGTCGTTATAAGGATTCAACAGGAAATGCAGGAATAAAGAAGTAGAAGTCAAGTCTAATAAAATAGTAATGGTTTATTATAATTTAATATAAAGACAAAAAAATTAAATTTCAAAATTCACTTCAGCTTATTTGAAACCGCAAAAGGTACATACTAACAATAACGCCACAGGCACAGGCTACTTTTGCATAAAGTTTCAATCCCAGGCATCCATGCGTAATCAAACAAAAAAGACTGTTGGCAAACACACAAAACTCAAAAAATAAATATAAAAGACTTAAAAAAACACGCTTGGTTTGGTTTTTTTACAGAGTTCCTGTGGCCTTCATCCGGCTCCGTTATCAGATCAGCTCAATGACACCATAAATTGCATTGTCATCCATTTCTGACCTATGTTTAAAGTTTCAGGTCTTTAGCTCATCGGAAAGCTAGTATCAAATCGTTTGCTAAATTTGTAGACAAACAAACAAACAAAAAAACAAATAAATGAGAAAGCAACCTAATAAAAACTTATAAAAAACCAAACAAACCAAGATATAATGTACATAAATTTCAAAAAAGTTTTTGAATAATATTGATTACTGTAACATAATGTAATTCTAACAAAAGCCCGAAGTCACAAAAATACTCGATATGACTCACAGATACAAAATTAATTAATAAAAAAAACATAAAAAACACGGACTTTGCTAAAATTGTGAGCAAACAAATAAACGCAGGCGAGATACGTGTTAATTGTCTATCTCATATTTTCATAAAAGAACTCAAATTACTCAATTTGTGAAGCAATCATTTCTGAATAGAGAAGGTTCTTTGTCATCAAAGGCTGCCAAGTAAATTCTGTGTCTTCGAAACGCTACAACCTAACGACACGGCCTTTATGAAGCGTTCGCTCGTCGCGAGCTCGTGACGGAAAATCGTGAGGGGAAATTAATTTACGATAATTAAAATGATGCAGTAAGTTCCAGGATCTGGAACGCGGATGTAGAGATATAAAAAGGTTTTGCAAGATGTGAAACAATGTTTTGCCAACATTGACCTCTAAATATTACACTGGATTGGCTGCTGTCAAAGTGTTCTTGTGCCTATTTGATTTCCACCATTTTGGCGCTGTAGGACGTAGTGTGCGTACAGGATACTAAATCTAGTGATGTGCTCATGTATAGCCTTCTATATTTTACAAGCCATGAAGTGAGCAGAACGGCAACATCGCACGTGGTCAAGTACGGGGTATAACATTATTTTAATTATTATTTATTATTCCATTTTCCTTTATTATCTATCTTTAAACGAGTTGTAAATTGTGATGTAAGGTTATTTGAATAAAAATGTTATATTTATTATTATTATTTATTTATTAGGATATAGTGTTTGAGTCAAATTCTTTGACCTTTTCAGGGGTCCTTTAGTACGATGAGCATTTTGATCTAGGCCTTTTCTAGCAATGAATCTTACATCATTGGAAAGGTATTTATATTTGAAACATTTTATTGTATGACAGCAAACGTCAACTATTAGTACTTTGAGAGTTAAATCGCTCTGAAATCAACCAAATTTTATAACATTATTAACCTAAAACTCCGAAAATACTAACTATTGATAAAAAGTATGTTTATAGCAAATATTTTTCATATAAAAACCTCTCTAATGATATATCATTCAATGCTAGAGGTGGGGTAGATCAACTCCCATAGACAATAAACCAGTTTTATACTTTAATAACCTTTAACTCCAAAAGTATTAACAATTGATATAAAGTATATTAACAGCAAATATTTGTCTTTAAAACACCTTTCTAATAATATATCATTTATAGCTAGAGGGCGTGTTAATCAACGCCCTGCTAAAAAAACCAACAAAAAAGATGACATCTTTGACAGCCATTTTTTCCTGTTTAAAATTGTAATTTTTCTTATTGTTTAATATATAAAGAACTTCAATAAAAGAACAACATTATTTTCATATTTTCAACACCACACAATCACTACGAAAGAAAATATCGACCTTTTAAAATTGAAATATTCCCATACATTTAGTATGGAGACTGGCCGACGACATGACCACGAACTGACAGTAACAGACGTTGCGAAACCTAAGTTCATTGCTTGATACCAATAGAGAAGGCTATGGCTTATGTCACAATAAACGATAAATTTTTTGTATCACGGCAACCATTTTCATTGTACGTCAATATTAGTTCTTTAGACGCACGCTAGTGGCGTTTCAATTTAATATACTATATCTATGTTTCAAATAGGCACAAAAACTTTGCTGTCAAATCATACAGACAGCCAGTCCAGTTAAATAGAAAAAAAAAAATCAGGTCAATGTTTGCCATGCTGTTTTTTTATTGACAATAAAAACAAATGAAAGATGAAAATAAAAAGCTCACAAATAAGCATTTTTAAATCGTCAATTCTTTTTACTTTTTAATGGAACCTCGTGGTCGCCCGCTTAACGCAGTTTCAGCCCTGAGTGTAATAAAACTCCTTCTTCCAGTAAACCAATCATTTATTCACTTCACGTGGCACTTACAACTAGCACGAACATCACGCTCTAGACGTCTGCACACCTCCGTCACCCCGAACAGCATGCCGCCATTTTTCAATACGATTCAATCGGCCATTTTCCCCACTACAATTCACGTACTTCCGGTTTATTGCAATTTGAACTTTAATAGTCAATAAGATTCTTTTAACAATATTTGATATTGAAAAATGTAATTAATAAATCCTAATACTCGTCCATCCTGACGATGTGTATGTCCCCATACACATTAATTACACGTTGCAACTAATCCTAATACTCGGCCGATTGAATCATTGTATTTTTTTTAATTAGCATTTTATAGAATAAAAGATAAAAAAAAAAGAACATGAAATAAAACACTTTTAACGGATACTAGCGCGGTTTTATTGAAAGTACTTTGGTAATTAGTTGGTATTTGGTCTGATTTTTGATTTTCCCGACGTTTCGGCACCTTTGCAGCTGCCGTGGTCACGGGGGACTGAAGCTACTTGTGAGCCTACCCTCAAGCGATGAATTTTTTAGAACGTTCAGAAATTAAAATTTATCAAATTTAATTAGTTTAATTTTGGTTTGGTTTTAATTTAATTTTATATGTTAAAAATTTTATATGTTAATTTAATCTTTCGCCATTTCTTTCTTGGAGGGGCCTCCCAATTTTTTGAAATGGTAGTAGTTTCAGTAGATTCTCTCTTTTTAACATATAAAATTAAATTAAAACCAAACCAAAATTAAACTAATTAAATTTGATAAATTTTAATTTCTGAACGTTCTAAAAAATTCATCGCTTGAGGGTAGGCTCACAAGTAGCTTCAGTCCCCCGTGACCACGGCAGCTGCAAAGGTGCCGAAACGTCGGGAAAATCAAAAATCAGACCAAATACCAACTAATTACCAAAGTACTTTCAATAAAACCGCGCTAGTATCCGTTAAAAGTGTTTTATTTCATGTCTAGTGAGCGCGTAAGCTTGAGAAGTGAATAAAAAAAAAGAAGCAAAAAAAAAGAAAAGATTTTAACATTCACTTCATTAAATCTCAAATAGATAATTATGTAGTTTATTTAGTGCAAAATAAAGGTATTAATTTTATTTATTGTTATAAGTATTTATGTTAATTTTAAATATAAGAGAATCTACTGAATCTATCACCATTTCACGAATTGGGAGGCTCCTCCAAGAAAGAAATGGCGAAAGAAAACTTGGGGAGAGTTTCCGACCTCCGTCTTTTATATTTATTTACAAAAATAATCTACTGTATCATCAGACCTTATACAAATGTTAATTTAATGAAATTTACTCCTTTTTACCAAACTTATTATTTAAATCGTTATCATTTTAGTGGTTCATCATGATTAAGTACTAAAATTTTAATAACCCCTACAAATCGTTCTAGATTTATTACATAAAGTAAGATACTTCTAAGTTTATTCCTTTTCACCAACCTTAATGTTCAAAATCCTTATCATCTGATTTCTTTATAATATCATTTTTTTTTTTTACAATACCTTACTAATTCAGTTTACATTGCAAATTTATATAAAATTCATTTAACCCGTGCATTCAATATAAAATTTAATTACTTATTACACTAATTAATTCAAGTCATTTCCATCGTAATGTCCACCGTGAACCCATTCCTGTTTCTCACGATTGATGCAAATCAATATGAGAGAGAACCCTTTCCAGTTTCTCGCATATTAATTTAGCAAATTCATTTCATTACCATCGTACGTCCATCGTGAACCCATTCCTGTTTCTCACGATTGACGCAAATCAGTATGTGAACCCTTTTCCAGTTTCTCACATACAGTTTATTTAATTGACAGCATTTGTCAGTCAATTGTTATAATTTATGAACACTTTCAGTTTTTCAAATATCAATTAAATTAATTGTAAATCAATTGATAAACGTGTTAAGAACCCTTTTCTAGTTTCTTTCATATCAAATCTGTTATTCATCAGTCAGTAACTCAACCAGCAACTCAGTAAATTATCAGTCAGTAATTTAACTCGAAATTCGCCAGCACCATCGCCATCCAGAAGCCATTCATCAGCACCATCCAGAAGCCATCAGTCAGCGCCATCCGGAAGCCATCAGTCTGCGCCATCCAGAAGTCATCAGTCTGCGCCATCCAGAAGTCATCAGTCTGCGCCATCCAGAAGCCATCAGTCTGCGCCATCCAGAAGCCATCAGTCAGCGCCATCCAGAAGCCATCAGTCTGCGCCATCCAGAAGTCATCAGTCTGCGCCATCCAGAAGTCATCAGTCTGCGCCATCCAGAAGCCATCAGTCTGCGCCATCCAGAAGCCATCCGTCTGCGCCATCCAGAAGTCATCAGTCTGCGCCATCCAGAAGTCATCAGTCTGCGCCATCCAGAAGCCATCAGTCTGCGCCATCCAGAAGCCATCAGTCAGCGCCATCCGGAAGCCATCAGTCTGCGCCATCCAGAAGCCATCAGTCAGCGCCATCCAGAAGTCATCAGTCTGCGCCATCCAGAAGCCATCAGTCAGCGCCATCCAGGAACCATCCGTCAGCGCCATTCAGAAGCCGTCAGTCTGCGCCATCCAGAAGCCATCCACCAGTTTTCTGAAATGATTGTAAACGCAAAACGACAGTAACTGTTCCAAGTATTATCCTAAGACAAAATGAAATCAAGAACATTTACAACCAAAGATTTAAACAAAACTATGCCAAAGTGTTTTTTTTAAAGAAATACAATTAAGTATGTCATTTTAAGAAAGCTTTGGATTTGTAAGAAATAAATATTTAATTGCAATTTATACGTTTTAATTTATTAGTTACAAATTGAGTATATTTTCTATCAGTTGTACTATAAATTGTCACCTATAAATAAATCATAATATTCTGTTTTTTTCAACTAGGTTGACGTTTGTATTATGTATGTCCTTTCGGGACATAGGATAGGCTACTAGGTATTCGTATTGCATGCCCTTTTAGACATGGATTGTGTTGTATGTCCTTCTGGACATGGATTGTGTTGTATGTCCTTCTGGACATGGATTGTGTTGTATGTCCTTCTGGACATGGATTGTGTTGTATGTCCTTCTGGACATGGATTGTGTTGTATGTCCTTCTGGAGATAGATTGTGTTGTGTGTCCTTCTGGACATGGATTGTGTTGTATGTCCTTCTGGACATGGATTGTGTTGTATGTCCTTCTGGACATGGATTGTGTTGTATGTCCTTCTGGACATGGATTGTGTTGTATGTCCTTCTGGAGATAGATTGTGTTGTGTGTCCTTCTGGACATAGATTGTTTCATATGTCCTTCTGGACATGGATTGTGTCATGTCCTTCGGGAAATAGATTGTGTTGTTTCCTTCTGGAAATTGATTGTGTCGAGTGTCCTTCTGGACATATACTGTGTTGTTGTCCATCTGGACATGGATCGTGTTGTGTCCTAATGGACATGGATTGTATTGTGTCCTTTTAGACACGGATTACGTCGAGTGTCCTTCTGGACATAGATAATCAGGGCTACCGCCTGCCAAAATAAGAACAAAATTATTCCCTTATTATATCAAAAATTAAATTTGTTTCTTGTAACAAATAGATTAGAAAGAATGCAAAGAAAGTTTATAGAGCATTAAATATATATCCTTCATAATGTTTCCTTTATAAAACACAAACGGTTATCTTATCATTGAGCTCCTGACGTGAGCGTATTTTATTATAATGTTTGGTAGGTACTTAAAAATAATTATCGATTTCCGTATCCTAAACTTGCAGAAATAAAGCCTAAAATTTCACCAAAAGTGTTCGCGGACCCAATATTATTTCTACAATTCATAGCTCAACTACTAATATAACTATGAAACAACTCATTTTTTTCACCGTTGTTAGAGTTTACATAATAAAACAAAATAGGTTTCCCACACAGATACTTTCCAGACTTGTCATAATCTATACCTGAATAATATAATAAAATGCCTGTCTCACAGCCCATGGACCAAGACTTAGCACTAATTTCAGATCTATTCAATAAAGTACAAAATAAAATGAAGTGTTATTATTTTATTTATAAGCTTCAATTCATAGTTACATATTATTATAATACAAACCTTTTATAGCATTTTTATCTGTGTGAGGAGCAAAACAAATAATATTTTATTATCAGACTTAACCGATATCTGCAAAATGGTGAATTTAGTAGTGTTGATCCATTTGTGGGCTCTAAATCCTCTTTTAAAAAACAAATTATTTAAGCTGCTAAGCCCTACTATCTAATTTAAAACTTTACACTTTTGAAAAAAAAAAAAAACATCTTGGGTAAAACAAATGAAATCAAACTTGATTTGATTTGACTTGAGCTTGGGTAACTATCGTAGGTACTCTATGTCATTGTGCATAGCAGATATAATATATGTATGTATATATTATAATTATATATATTTTATATAATATATATTATTATGTTACTTAACTTTATATATTTTATTCTAATATTCTTTCTAAGTAAATTTAATAATAATCTTAAACGTGTTGCTTGGGTTCGTTTGTAAAATTGTTTAAAATCTTTACTTTTGTTTTAGATAATTTTTGTTAATGCTTTTTTTTAGTAATTCGAGGATGACGTTTTTGGCTTTACTCTTATGTAATTTTCATGTAGTAATTTAAGTAATTTTAAGCTGTTGTCAACCCAAATATCTTAAAATAAAATAAAAATAAAATAAAAGTGGTTTTTTTTTAAAACTTAATGCACTAGTAAGTAAAAAGTTACTGCTACCAAATGGGCGTATGCCCAAGGTATTTTATTATTATTACTTTATATTATATTGTTTTATTCTAACCGCTACCAAACGGTATAATATAAAGAAAAACATTTAGTCTTGTATTTTTTTGACTACGCTTTGCAAAACCACTTGATCTTGTGATCACGTACGTCGCCCCTTTGCACTTAATTCAGTAATTTCATCAACATAATATAGGTATATTTTAAAGAGTACCGGGCATTTTGGGTCTAATGTTTTTTAAGATGCTATGTCGTAGTACATTTGTTGCCACAATAAAAATAAATTAAATATGTTACTTTATTTTCTCATCTAAGGAACGATACACTTTAGTATCGTAGTCTGAAACATACTCAAAACTCATTAGTATCGAGAACCGTTCTCTTCCTACATTCTACATAGTACCTACCTACATAAATATTTTAAGTCGAAGCCTTATATGTGTAACCCATTTCATTCTTACTAACAGCATCATCATAATTATGACGATCCTTGTCAACTCTACAGCTGAACCTATCTTTTCCCATCATTAGAATCAGCAATGCTGAAGTAAACAGAAAATGTATTTATTAATTCGGCCATCATAATTCTTTACTTGTAAACTTAATCTGTACGAAAGAGACTGGCTCCTGCGACACAGGGAATCCTAGTGTGGGAACCAGTGCCCTACTTAGCTGTGCAAAAATAACTTTGGTCAATAATTTTTTATTTTATTTTTATTTTTATAAATTAAACTATTATATTTAAAAAATTGTCAGTTCTTTAACTCAATTCAATTCAATAACTTACCACAGACCCTAAATAATGTAAAGATACAAAGATTGTAGGTGACTACTTGTTGTGTGAACAACATAGTACATATTGGACCCAACAAGGTATAGCAATTAATAGAGGGGAGGAAGCCTTATTATTATTTTATGTATTGAATTAGAGTTACGCAGAGTATGAACATTTTGAGTGCAGAGTACGTATATTAAGTTACCGTAGTCTGTTCCGAGTTAAAATTCAGTCAAAGTTAATTCAGGTGATAATCTTAGCAATATGGTCCTATGCCAAGTTATAGTAAAAAAAATCGATACTTTCATACCGTAGGGCCTAATCATGTTACCGTATACCGGTTCAACATTAACTACAGAAATGCATAAGAGCGAAACAGATAAACTAAATTACCCACTTCGCGCGACTCCTGCAAACCGTAATGGCGGGTTACTACTACTATCTCCATATGCTTGTGAATGTTCATTCATTTACAATCATTATAACAAACTTGCGTTTTGTGAAACATGATTCATAATTGCTCGTACAATAAGCCACCAAATTAAACAAAATTAATTAGAAGGCTGAATCAGTACAATTTCAATGTTGTGAAATAGTTTTGGACATGAAATGTTAATCAATGTGAAATATTCAAAAATATTAATTGAATTTATTACAAGTAATTTTATAAAAGTTATTTTTATAAAGATGCTATTTCAACGGTGAAAGTTGAAACACATTGTAATTACCAATTGAATGACTTCGAATACCATGTTTTAAAACAAATAAAAGAATTCCACTCTGATCTTGTAGTGCATCAGTAGTAGCTGCGACTAGGGAAAATAAGTCTTATTCCGCAGAAAATAATCGTTATCAATGCAATAAACTAGTAAATTCAATTAGTACGTGGCTATATCTACTTCATAGTTATAGCTCATACAACACCATGTAGAAGACTTACCTATTCGCGCAATAAACCTGTGAGCAACTAAGCGCTTGTTAAAAGTGTTCAACGTACCCAAGATGTTGTCAAGTACTTAATCAAAATAAATAGTACGTAATCGAACAATAAGGCTTACCGCTGACGAGCGCTATTTTGTAGCTGCGATAAGCGCGGCGTTAATCGCGGCGATATCGCTGCGATAAACGCGGCGATAATCGCGGCGACAATCACGGCGCTTTTTAGTCGCTGACGTAGGTTAACCCTAAAAGGCACCCGGTAATAATATTATAGAACAATCACTTTTATTATTGCTAAGCTCTATAAAATAAAGTTTATGATTTATTTATGTCAGTAATTATATACTTTTCACAAATGAAGCAAACAATGTATACGATTCAAATAATGTCTTCAGTACCCTTAGCACGAACAGCTATCGAGAAAAAAAACGCACGTAAAATTACTCGATAGAAAATTCTCTATGGAAAATTTCATTTCGCTTATCGGCGATAGATGGCGTTGTACAAATTTCCAATACAAAATTTATCTATCGAATGATTATTTTTTTGATAGCTGTTCGTGCTAAGGGTACAGATCCTTTTATCGTCAAAATAGTGTGAAGAACAAAAATTCTGCATTTACTTTATATGCGCAAATTCAAGAATTAATAAAAATTTGTTCGATACCTACTGGAAGGTTTTGACCCCGAAAAAATATTGCGAGTCGCTCGAAGTGTTTGTTTTGCAGACATAAGCTAGTTTTTGTATTACATCATTTTATGACATATTAAAAAATAATATTTTTATCCATGTTCCACAAACGGTATTTTTTATGTGTTTTAACTGTTACTGTGTATGTTACTATGATGAGATTTTGATGATATGTTATAGTGTGTTTTATATTCGCAATATACGCCAAAGGGCTTTGATATACCACATGGTATGAAAAAAATCTTTGTAAGTACTGAAAACTTTATGACATCACAGTTTCTACCCCCGCCATTTTCACGCTTTTCATCTTATATATTTGTGATCGGGGCATCGTATTGAATGCATCGATACCACATTTTCGTATTTTCGTGATGACTTTTGCGAAAAATAACCTCAAACCCTATAATTACCGATCGGCTAACAGTACAATAGAATATTTTATTCATGTTTTTCGAACGTTATAGTTATCTTTTTTACTATAAGTTCTATACTATAAGGAAGGAACGGTATGTTTTTACATTTTTCATTATAAGTCGAACACTATGCGGCCTAAAAAAAGAGAAATGTTTGAAAATGTGCTAACAACACTCTTTCATTATGTTATGATACCCACATGCCCTACTAGTAGCCTCACTTCAAATTTTTAAGCTGCCTTCAATTCTTGCTGTAAAAAAAACATCCTTATTTGCAAAATATTTGGGCAAACGTCATCTTAAACTATTCCAAATTTCAAGTTGATACCATTAATAGTGTATGGTTACACTCTTGAGATATAGAAGTTAGTTAGTTGGAGTGCAGGATGAAAAGATCGCTATAGATTGAAGTTGAGATGTATTTACGTAAACGTTACAAGTAAGTTAATAATAGACGATTCTTTTCTCTAATGTGTGAAACCGATTAAGTTGGCGTTATAAATTGCACTGAGCTAAAATATGTGCTTATTATAATAATTAAATATGATACTTTAGGTTACTTCGGGTCGATGACGCGTGAGCCGCGACGTTTGCTGTGTTAGCAAAGTAAAATAAATATGTACATGTAAACCGTACAAATAGATAGTTATCGAGATATCCAGCTGTGACAGACAGACAGCAGACTGAGTCACACCATAAGGGTTCCTTTTTACCATTTTGCTACGGAACCCTTACAAAGAACCCATAGAATGCTTATGGTTTTTCTTTTTTTGTGTAAAAACTCGCAATAGGAAATAATACGTAAAACTTTTCGCAGATGGCGCCATTGTACTCTGTGGTAAACAAAAATGGTTTTGATTGGCTAAAATTCGTCAGAAATTACATTTTACATCTGAAACATCAAATTTAACGAATTTAGGACAGTCGCATGTGGCGCCATTACTTCCTCAGTATTATCCCCTATTCCATGCCCAAAATCATCTTACTTAAAAAACTGAATCTTGCGATTCTTTTACGCAAAACAGAAGTAGGTAGGTAGGCATTGTTATGGAAAACATATTTAAACGGCGACTGCTTTGATTTTCATTATTTATAAATAAATAAAATTTACTAGATGTTTGTTTTTTAGACAATCCGACAGTGCTTTCAATACGATTTTATTAGCGACTAGTCAAATTCTTTAGCTAAATTGATGTTTCTTTTGTTACGTTTACGTTAAGTTTTCCATAATAATATAGGTAAATTATAAACTTATGATAATCCCAGAACAATAATTGCCTATAACCGACCTTAGGTTCGTAGTGTGTTCCTACCTTTTTTGGAACAGGATTAAAAACTATATAAATTGGTAAGCATATCATGTAATAATAATTCTCTTACTTTTTATTGCAAACTCTACCATTACAAAAATAATTATGTCAGCCAGCGAAAAAAATTGTGGTGTCTTTTAGGGTTAAAGCCGCTTGTCACTCTTGTCAGTGTCATTTCGTGGGCGATTAGTCGCCGAGCTATGTGTGAGCTACTTTTTGTAGCTCGTGGGCGTTTACGTATTGAACTCCATATGTTCTATTTTGGGCTACAAAAAATCGCTCGGCGATTAAGCGCCCGTGAGCGTTGGCGCTAATCCAACAATAAGTAATAATATAGAACATAATAGTTCATAGTTGTACATAACAGTACATAATCAAATACTACGTAATAGTACTAAACAGTACATAATAGTACTCAATAGTACATAATAGTATCCAATAGTACTCGTACATATCTCCCTGTACTTACTGACCAAAGGGCTTGCAAAAGAAAACTAACGTCGTGGCTACTACAACTGAACTACGACGAAACCGAGACTTTATTATTAACTATAGCATAACTGCAGCACGCACACACACACACACACACACACCATCGTTTATTTTTCAACTTTTCTTTCCTTAATGTTTGTAATCTGTGATTGTTTTTCGTTAAAATATGATTCACCCATCACCATATCTTGTATGTAATATATTGGTTAGTGGGAGCCTGATGACCCGCAACACAGGTATTACACCTAGCGTAGGCATCAGCCTCACACAAACTTAAATTGTATAAGTTCCATGTACCTGAGTCATGTTTATGTAAGTTTGTGATGGGAAAATAAACGCATATATTATTATATTATATAATAGTACTCAATAGTAATCAATAGTATCATAAGTACTCATTAGCACTCATTAGTACTCAATAGCACTCAATAGTACTCAATAGTAGTCAACAGTATTCAATGGCACTCGATAGTACTCCACAGTGCTCAATAGCACCCAATAGCACTTATTAGTACTCAATAGCACTCAATAGCACTCGATAGTACTCAATAGCACTCAAGAGTACATATTCGAACAGTACGCAGTTGTACAAAATAGTACACAGTAGTACGAAATATTATTACCTGGTAGTATATAATTAAACGGTACGTAATAGTTCAGAACAGTACATAATCAAACAGGGGTACCTTATAGTACAAAGTTGTGCATAATCAAATAGAAAACAAGTTACATAATGAGAGACAGAGAAGGTGGGTTATCATTGATCACTTCAAAATATCTAGCCATAGCCTATATCATAATGCGTAAATCCAACATTGTATATTGTAACGCGTAAATCCAATTATGCAACCGTAAGCACATGTGGTGAAAATTACATCCTATGTCTAAACAAAAAATCAAATTTAAAAACCCTGAGCCACTCAAACCATTTTGTAAATCTAACTTATAATCAAAATGATAAGAATTATCTCAATATTTAGTTCTCAATAACGACAAAATAAAATAAAACATCATACCTTTAAACCATTTTGAAGAGTCTCGAATGTCTTGATTCTTCATCATTTCATGACATCATTATTTCAGCCGCATCCTCCAATCTCGAAGTAAAGGACTTATCGACAGGCTGCTGCTTGTGTGTAGTCAGTCTCGTGCCATTGGAACAGAAAAGAATGCAAATTTTAGAATAATAATTGGCCTCGCACATAAGAGTCATTAATAATGCATTAAACAAGGTAGACAGTCAAATTATTAGATCTCACATTAGTCTTCTAAAACGTGCAAACAAAACTAATACTTTAAACTTATTTCAATCTAGGATAAGTGTGTGGGACACATAATAATCACAATAAAAGTCTAATAATTTAAATAAAAAAGGACAGAATAGATAATAGAATTAATGGTCAGTAAATTTCTAATGTCAGTACATCGTTACCTAGGTACCTATAAAATTCAATTACTTAATTAAAGTATTTGTCCAAACTTAAAATTATATTTATTTACATGCTTAGTAATGATGTAGTACAATGTACAAAATAATGCTACCTACCATCTCAATTAAGTACCATGTTTGCAGCAAACAAATGTTTTTTTATTATTATAACAATTGGGTCATAACAGTCATAACAATTTCAAAAGGAGACGAAAGTCTTTCGCAAAGTTCAAAGTGTTGAAAAGTTCAAACTGTTCATTGCAATTACGGAAATACATTCCATTGTTTTAAATGGGTGGTAGGGTTACAATACAATAGAAAAGACACTTGAATGAAATAACAAAAAATTGCTAACTTTGATTCTTTTACATATCTCGATTATCAACCCTTGTTGTAATCCTTTTATATGATAAATCTAACGTAATTGTGGACGGGAACTTACCGCTTCTGAAGTGTAATAAAACTCCTTCTTCCAGTAAACCAATCATTTATTCACTTCACGTGGCACTTACAACTAGCACGAACATCACGCTCTAGACGTCTGCACACCTCCGTCACCCCGAACAGCATGCCGCCATTTTTCAATACGATTCAATCGGCCATTTTCCCCACTACAATTCACGTACTTCCGGTTTATTGCAATTTGAACTTTAATAGTCAATAAGATTCTTTTAACAATATTTGATATTGAAAAATGTAATTAATAAATCCTAATATGAGGTAAACGACTTGCCCAGAGCTCAATAAATTATATGAAGCGCTCATGGCGCAACTTGACAGACTGATCGTACTCGATCACGTTTGTTAAGCAACGCTCGGTCCGGCCAGGTGCCGGATGGGTGACCGTTAAGTGGCATTACAACTGAGCACTCCCGTGCTTCGGAGTGCACGCTAAAACGTCGGTCCCGTCTGTCGTCATCTGATAACAGTCGTTAAGTCGATAAACTCACTATTCCTCATTCGATTAGGAGAAGATCAAATTATATTATTATTACCTATACTGTTTTTAATCAAATCCTACTATATATATCCTACTAATCCTACTAATAATATTATAAATGTGAAAGTTTGTGGGTTTGGATGTTTGTTCCTCAATCACGCAAAAACTACTGAACGGATTTGGTTGAAATTTGGCACACAGATGGAAGGTAGCCTTGATTAAAATATAGGATACCTTTTATCCCGATATTTTTACGGGAACGGGAACCACGCGAGTGCAACCGCGGGCGGCCGCTAGTACCTAATAAAATATCGTGGAAAGAAATAATAATATGACGTACTTATTCTATGCTATTATAAAATGATCTTTATGTAAAGCGAGCTGTTTGGTAAATCAGTGCAGTAACACAACGTCATCTGGCGGCCGCGTCTACCAACGCCGTTTAATTTTTTTTTCATCAAGGTATCTTCACGCCCGAGGGACGACGTCTCCTCGCCCCCTCCCCCCCCACCGCCCCCTCCTTTCATTTTGATAACGTTTCGCATTTCAGCTTTTTTAAGCCGGTTAGTGCTTCAGACTGAAAAGCGAAAAACTTTTATAGCTCTGCAGTTGCAACGAAACCGTGCATTCTATTCAATTTTACAAAAACTACTTTTCTGGGAATTCTTCGTGTACTCGTAGCGAAACGTAACATCAAATTAGGAGTCATGTATATTAATGAAATGGAATTGACGTCGCCAACTTTATAATGGTCGGACTAACTATTCAATTTGCGTCTCGCAAATTGTCATCCCTCGTCAGGGTGTCGGCAAGTATTAAATGATATTACTCGCCCCCTGATTACATAACTCAGTTGCCAACAATAAAATTGTCGTTTCTAATCGTTTGAAATCATTTGAAATTAATGAAGTATGAAAGTTTAATTTTAGGAAAGTGATATTATAACATTCTGTTATCAACTGAAACTGTCAAATTTCATTAATTTCAATCGATTTCATACGGGAATTGTTAGCAACAGAGTTACGTAATCACGGACGGCCGCGGTTCCTCGCCTCTAATCGCTGTAATTGTCAAGGAATTTTAATGAACAATTATCTGTTCAGAACTGACGACGGTCACTACTGCTCTTGGTTGATAATTTAATGCCAAAGTCAAAGTTATCATAATTATCACCAATAATTATAAGGGACTCTTCTATTGCAAATGATTATGGGCCAAATGGCTACACGATCGGCCTTGTCATAATAATGTTTTAACGAAATTAATAACTAGTGTCGAAATTACAAAAACACCTATGATTTTCCCCATATCTCCGCCATTTTGAAAATATAAAAAAGACTATATTAATTCACTTGTTTGTTAAAATTAAATATTTGATGATTACCTACTGAAATTGTTTTGAATTTGTTTTTCACAAGATATATTTTAACTAAAGTGAAATAAGTCGTGTCACCTTCGTGACACGGCTATTATGTAAATGGGAGAATTTTTGTCTGTTTAGTGTACGAAACGTGTCTCCAAAACGTTTATTTACCACAAGTCATATATTTATTTTTGATTCATAAAAAAACATAGGCGTTATGGACCCATTTATAAATGAACGCAGGTAATGTGAAGAAACTATTAGATCTCAAATAAATCTGAAATTGCATCCATCTTTTTCGCACAGACTTATCTATGAACTAAAACATCTTTAGTAAACTTCAGACAGTGGACTATTGTGCCCGGTTTTTAATCATCTATTGTGCGAGTCGGCGGCAACAGCGGCGGCGGCGGCGGCGGCGGCGGCGGCGCGTCAGTCAGCGGGCTTTCGCGCGTCGCAACGCTCGCTTCGCTCGCTCCGCGGTCTAACTCCGCGCTAAGTCTCGCGCGAACTTTCAACGCTGACGCGAGTTGTGATACTAGTTTCAATGGATTGATGACGATCTGCAGATGACGTTTTGTGGTTGTTACATTTTGTGAATAATTAAGGTTGTGTTTTATCGATGTTTCTAAAACGTAATGGGATTTAGCCTATTTAAATTAGGTGAGTGTTAAAATTAGTTTTCAAAATAAATGAGTCCTTTGTTACTAGAACGAGCTTAATTAAAAATATCCATGATCATTTATAAATTACTCTCAAGCAAGACAATCGCTCTGAGGGATTATGTGTTATGTAGTTCATGACCCGGATTAGTTCCATTTCAACCCTTAATCCTCATTGTGTCGGTCTCGGCTGAATGATATGCGTAACATAGGGTTAATTATTAAAATTAAACCGAGATGGTACTTAATGTACCTGTAGCTGTTTTTTTTTTAATTCATTTGTTATGTACGATACCATAAGTTTTTCTTTTATTAATCTTATGCCCCCATAATAATGAGCATTAAAAAACAAAAAATAAAGGTATTATGGACACGTTATAATTTTAAATAAAGAATTCATTTGATGTGCGATGGCGCGGCAAAAAAAATGAGGATACTCAGAAATAGGATTAATTAACATAAGGAATGTTGGAACTTTTACGAGATATGAAAACCTTGGAAAAGTTGAATGTCTCCGAAGGTCGAGACATTTCCACCCTGAAGTTTGATTAAGTTTGACGGTAATTCATTCGAAGGAGGAGGGGAGGGACTCTCCGACCTTTTTAACGTCTACAGGTTTTGACCACTTTCATGAAACGAAATTGAGAGGAAATGATGAAAGATTGATAAACACTTTATATCAATTTGAAGATTCGCTATAAAAAACCTTAACTTAAAACGTTTTAATAAAAAAAACTATTGAAATTTTAGATTTTTAGCATTCACAATGCTAATTTTATATTAAGATAATAAATTTAATAAAAAAATATCCATGATCGTTAATCCCGTCTGAGCCGCTACGGGTGAGTCGATTTTTTTCTGTTTTTTTTTTTATTAATTATCTTAAAAAAACTTTTATTTTTAAGCCGTTAACTGAACCCCTACAAAATATATATTTTGATAGAATGTTTGTCCTTTTGTATTAATTATTAATCCTTTTGTAGAAAAATTCTTAAGTAATTGATTTTAATAAAAATCAATTTTATTTCTGCGTTATAACACATCTTTAAGTCGTAATACATTTTGTTGATTATGTAAATGTCATTCGATCATGATAAATCTATCTCTATCTTAGATTACTTAATATAATTGAAAATTCTAGAAAAAATCGACTCACCCGATAGCAGCTCAGACGGGACTCGAACCCGCACCCTTAGGATTCCGGCCCAATGCACTAACCAATTATGCTACCGAGTCGCTAGTGGGAGTGGCGAAATTATCTAGTACTTTTTACGTTTTCGCTATAAGCCAGCATTATTTCATCAATGTGAAGAATTACCTTCAACATTCAATGCAACAAATGCAACATCTTTACAGATGCCAGAACAGTTATATAATATTGAATTTTTAGTTTTGGTTAGATAATTGGTTAGTGCATTGGGACAGAATCCTAAGGGTGCGGGTTCGAGTCCCGTCTGAGCTGCTACGGGTGAGTCGATTTTTTCTAGTAGTTATTTTTCAATTTTATTAAGTAACTATTAATAATAAAAATAGCAATGTGAATGCTAAAATATAAAAATTCAATAATCTCTATCTCTCAGTATGAACGGTATTCTCGATAATCCTATGTCCCCAAAAACACAACATACCTAAACGTTGTCAACGATATCCATTACAGATATTCAGTATTTTGGTTGTGGGTAATGGCTCCCCATTGTCCCCATACCCTCGCTCATTGTTACAGAACAATAAGAAGACAAGGTTAAGTTTCAGATGTCCACGAAGTAACTATTTCCTTACCTTGAATAAGTTTGATAAGGGTCGGAAACATGCAGGGGTCAAGTCTGCTAATGTTTTCGTCAAAATCGTAGTTCAATGGTGTTTGAATGGTAATGCTTTTTGACACAGTTCTTGGTTCTTAAACCCAAAACCGAAACACATTGTGTTTTTAAACTCATAACGGAAACACATTTCGTGTTATTACAAAAGATTTTTAAACACATGTTTAAAGCCGCGTTCCGAATCACGCCAACAGCACTTTTAGCGTATAATCCATTAAATGAAGTAGGTACACAAATACCCTATTTGTGTATTTATTTTGTGACTATTTAATTTGGTCGGATTCGCGCTAACAGCGCTATCAGCGTGATTCGGAACGCGGCCTAAATGTGATGCTGTCTCTGTCAAACACACCACCACAGTTGGGTTTTTTGTTTTAGTTGCATTATATTCGTTAGGTGAAAGCCATAGAGATGTCTGCTTAATCTATTGGGCGAGGGCTTTGATCGACAAACACCAGAGATCAATAAACAGAATTTGAAATAACAGTTTCGACTTTCTATTAATCAATATAATATTTAAAATACTAAATACTATTAATCGATAAAAATCCACAATTAATTAAATTAAATTCTAAATATTTAGATGCTGTAATAATTTTTCGTTGACTTCTATTAATATCAATCTTACAAAGTATCTAAGTTTATTATTGTCTCTAATAATAAACTAGGTACATCTGTCTGTACATCTGTCTGTCGAAATGTTGAATGCCAACACCATACAAAAGTGAACTTAAAATTATTGAAAACGCGTTGCATTTCAATAAACAGTGAAAGAATATGAAAAGAAATCATGTTGAACTGGACTATGTTGCAACGTCACTATCAAAAACAGGAGAAATAACCCTAAATACCACGGTGTAATAAAGAGAAATGCTTCCTCTAGCGTTGGGGAATATAATAAATTTTTAATAAAACGCTAGCCATTCTGCGTTCCCGGGAACATTAAGAAAAGCTCGGAGGCAGTAAATTTGAAACTTAAACCGCGCGCACCGCAGTGATACCGCGACTCACAGCACGAACACAGTGGTATAGTATTAGGTAGTAGTTGGACAAAGCGTTCGGGCTTTATATTACTCCGGCACTTTGTTACTTTAATAACTCCCTGCAGATGGTTCTAGTAGCTAATATCAGGTAGAATAGGCCTTGAGAACAACATTACTTTATTGTTTTTTTATTCGGCTCGCTCGCAATAACGCGTGTAGTGATTTTGTAAAAACTCGAATTTCCAATTTTCAAAGAACCTCTCCATAAGGTTGTTAATAACTTACTATAACACATAACAATTATTATTTACAATTCTAATTATTGATAATGCATTACGTTTTAGAAGTCGTACAACGCCAAATACACATTTTTGAACAAAGATTTCACACAGTATTGATTTATCGGTCCCAAAAAAAGGTGAAGTAAATAGATTATGTACTTTGCAATGAAAATTTGCTTTCAGCGTTGTACAGCCCCATCTGTTTAGTTCTAAGTTTTTTTTTTACTCAAATATTAATACTACATTTTGCATCACAAGTTGCAAGCAAAAATTTATCTTATCAAGGATCATTGTGCATTATAGCAGCGACGTCGCAGGACTGAAGGACACTCGCCCTTTGCCGCCTTTTGAAGTGGCCACGCCTCTCGTGAGGTGGGGATAATGAAGTGCCCACTCTGTGTAATATTAGGAGGACACTTTGACGTTGTGTCCATCCTTGTAAATTTAATTAGGGACGAATTAAAACATGTTTGGAAAGGGTGACTAATTTAATACGCTTAAAATAATTAATCCTGAATTATATTAAACTCAATTATATTGTCAACTAGCTTTTGTCCGCGTCTTCGTCCAAGTGGACATTCGAAAAACCCTTTCACCAGGATAAAAAGTCATCTAAATCTGTTCAGCAGTTCTTGCGTGATTGAGCGTAACAACATCTAATGATACAAACTTTCATATTTATAAAATTACTAGTAGTAGAATAAAAAAAAATTATAATCAGCTCCCTGAATTTAGTTTAAAATCAGTAAAAATGCTAAATACACCTTTTAAAGTTTTAAAATTTGCTAAACATAATTAGGACAAATTAATGGGTTCGTACAAAAGTAGTGATGGTAATCACATTAATTTAATTATGACAATGTCAAAAACAATTACCCAAGCGCGAAAAGTACACCGTGCATCTTTCTTATCGCAGAGGAATTTCATAAAACACAAATTCCGGGACTAGAGCTCTGCAATTTACTGTGCTACATTTACAGGAGTATACTACACAATATTCTTTCGAGCAACATACTGCGCGAAACACACTAAGCGAGAAAACAAGAGAATTGCGTATTATTAAACTCATTCGTTTCAACTCGCTGCAGCAATGTTCGGGAACTCGGTTCAAATAGGGCTTCCAGACGACAGGAATTTTCCTGACATGTCAGGAATTTGAGCCATTTGATCTGTAAATCAGTAAAAGAAATAATAACACATATTATAATGTGCTTTGAAAAGCTCGTGAGCAGTGTGGGAAAAAGAAATATAAATAATCTTTATTCATAAAACGCACACTTAAAACAGTTAGCAGCGGCTACCACACTAGGACAAGCCTGTATCGTGGAAGCCAATAAAACGATAATTAACAAAAATTCAGTTCCTACATAGTAGTGTCATAGCGAGCAAATAAAGGGGTGGCGACATCTTTTAGATTATTTTTTAAACAAAACAACATACCATTTGAGCTACCATTTTACGCGAGGTCTACAGCTCACGGAGCCACTAGTAATAAAAATTTCAAGAAATGCAACGTCAACTAAATAATTCAAAATGTCAGGGAATAAGAAGTCAGGAAATCACATAGCCCTAGATGCGAGGGAAGTTTGGGACGAAAGCGCGATCCCCGCCGGCTGAGATAAGCCTCTCTTATCTCCGCCATCGAAAACACTTCCTGAGCTGTTATGTCACACTAAATAATAGTTTTTCTTTTCAAACCACTTTGGGGGATTAAATGGAAGTGTCTGATTTGATTTACGATTGAACGGATCTAACTTTTCACTGCTAAGTTTAGAGACCTTAATAAATTATGGGACTTTATTTTTTCAGTGTGTGCCCTGTGTGCTCTTATTTATGCGCTATTAATAGTATAATCAATCAATAAATTTTAATTTAGAATTCTTTAAAAAAGGTGTTGAAATCTGGCAGGAGTATATTTTTTATTTCCGCCATAAGATTATACCGATCCGATTGTAGAATTGGATGGTAATTTGTTGTGTCCTTGATTGTAGATTCATTTGCATAAGCCATATAAAATTCGTTATCAAAAAAGTCAAGCTGTTTCGCATAACAACATTTCACGTGGCAATAAACTTTATAAGTATAACCTATCATGCCACCACACGCGGTCATAAAAACGTCCAGTATGCATGAGTGACGGATGGAGCAGATATTGTGCGACTTTAATAAAGTTCAACAAAATGTAATTGAACTACCTACCTTTGCATGAATTCAAAATACATTTAAAAAGACGCTCATGAGAAAAGGTTTTTACAAAGTTGAAGATTATTTAAAAGACCGTAATGCATGGATGTAACATAATAATAGGTATAACTTTTAGAACTTTATTCAATTTATGAGTTTTTTGTTTTGACTTTTTAATTATGTTATTGTTTTTATGTAGGTATTTTGTAACGATATAATTTCTTTGTAAATATCGTTACTTCTGATTTCTGATAAAGCTGATAAGTTTCTTGCGCCAATCATCTTGTCAGCTCGAAAATGTCTCGAATTGGTGTTAGGAAAATATAGACAATTCAAAAGCACTTAATTTCTAAGTTTATTTATATAAAGGATTTTTCATTTCATTTCACTGGCAGTGCTCCTCGCGGCTTGCGCGTGAACTACTGAAAACTTTACTGCTTGACGGAAATTATTCATAGCGGTTGCTTGTTGGACAACCCCGTCTTCCGGTAAACTTTTGATTGTTGCCTAAATAGAGATAGTATAAGAATATTAATAAATATTTAAAGTTTGGTTTAATAACATTAACATTAAACATAGTATAAGTGCATTGTTACTAACAAATTATGGATGTATATTAATTCTGAAATAAATGATTATTATTATTATTTAATCAAAATGATCTGTAAAGATTTCTTGTACTGCCATGTCGTAGCACTTAATTCATAATTTATTAATTCTTAAAAACTTATACTTCTGACGCCATAATTGATATTGTCAAATTCATTCAATCAACCAACAAAGAAAGAAAAAAAAACAATTTATTGACCGCAACAAAAATGCAAATGACAAATTATAATTATTAAAGAAAACAATAAATAAAAGGAACTAAAAAACAATACAACCTTAAGAGGGATAGGTACTTATACAAGGGATTCTATTAAAACCGTCCTTTATTTTGTATGGCGTTCCACACAACTCTTTGGAAATGATAAAGTATTTATTTGACTTGAATAGTTTATTGATAAGTGATAATAAATGATTTTACAACAATGAGTACACGCGACGAATGCTAATTATGAACTAAAAATAATTGCTTACATACAAAATGAATAAAAAAAATACATTTCTCGAGGAAATGCTCATATGCTGCAATGTCATTCACCCTTGCATTCACCATTGCATTCACCCTTGCATTCACCCTTGCATTCACCCTTGCATTCACCGTAAATTATTAATGAATTATATAGTTATTACTTTACGGAGCTCGGTGGCGCAGTGGTTTAGCGCCTGGCCCAGCGATTGCGAAAGTTAAGCAACGTTCGCAAGGGTCGGTCATGAGATGGGTGACCAAAAATGTATTATCTCGAGCTCCTCCGTGCTTCGGAAGGCACGTCAAGCCGTTGGTCCCGGCTGCATTTGCAGTCGTTAACACCCACCAATGCCCGCGTGGTGGGTTATGGCCCGTCCTCCTTACCACCCATAAGGAAGGCCTGTGCCCCAGCAGTGGGCACATCAAAAACGTCGCAACATTACATTGTTAGTTAGCAATTGCATGAAACTTTGGTCTGTAGTAAGACACTAAGACAAACATTGTTTAAAATTGCAGAAATTAACATATGGAAAAAAAGCTTACTATATATGTTAATAATATATTATATTTCTTCAAATGTACGAATATTTTGTTCAAATATCCTTAGAACTTTTTGAACTGGACCTCACGCACCAATTGATTCCCAGTGATCTCCAATCCATTATCAAAATCAAAATCAAAATCAAAAAATCATTTATTCAGTCTAGGCTGTTACAAGCACTTGTGAATGTCAAAGAAGCTACGCCATCGGTTCGCAAACCCTGAGCGGGAGACCTTGTAACGAGAAGAACCGGCAAGAAACTCGTCAAGGGCTGCTTTTTTCTCCCTGTATATTTCATACAGAGTCGTCAGCATTGAAAAATGAGCTCCACATTTAAAGTGAGGTCATTTTCCATCACAATAATTAACAAAAGTTTGTACACAATGGGTAGGTAGGTTGAAATTAAATACCTACTACATATCGGATAGGTAATTGTGAGAGTAAATAACTTTCAACTAGTTGAGAAATCAGTAATCACTATGTCTGCTACTCGAAAGTGCACCTAAGTAGGCAAAATTTACCAAAAAATACTTGAGACAAGACATAAAAATAACAATAAAAAACGCAATTCTTACAATTCAATATGCGTTAAGATAGGTACTCAGAAGCAGACCCATTCCCACTGGCA
Source organism: Agriphila straminella (assembly GCA_950108535.1). Taxonomy (NCBI): domain Eukaryota; kingdom Metazoa; phylum Arthropoda; class Insecta; order Lepidoptera; family Crambidae; genus Agriphila; species Agriphila straminella. The sequence goes on along the minus strand of OX467306.1, from coordinate 262,008 downwards.
GCACCCGTTCACGAGCATGACGCGTGGACCAGCCATCGCTTCGCTCAACCATATTTGAGGGAACGTAACGACCCGCCCCACACGACACCACCGCAGAAATGATTAAAGAGAGCATGACATACTTAGGCTACCCATCCTAAGGCACTGAATTGAAAACTAATATCCAAAAGCTTTTCATAGGCCTTTACTTACAAAAACTACTGACTATAGAAAGCAAAATGATTGCAATAAAAAAAAGAGAAATCAAAACAAGGTTTACTTGCCTATTAGTTTTATGTTTTGAGTAAGAAGTGCCATGCATACATATTGATAACATCGAACAGAGAAAAAAAAAATATAAATATACGACGCCCTTAGTACAAGCAGACAGAAGCAGACCCATTCCCACTGGCAGCACCCGTTCACGAGCATGACGCATGGACCAGCCATCGCTTCGCTCAACCATATTTGAGGGAACGTAACGACCCGCCCCACACGACACCACCGCAGAAATGTTTAAAGTGAGCATGAAATACTAAAGCTTATTGTTATTGTTATTGCATCCGTTGTTTGTCCCATCGCTACATTCAACTGGCTCGATTGTGCTGCATCATGTCGTCACACAGACGAGGCGGCGGCACAGACCGCAGCCACGATTGCCTAGATTTGGAATCGATTGAGCGTCAAATCCTTGGCACATGACTGTTTCATTGCAAAATAGATGCATGTGCAATGATTACTTCTATTTATTACTAGCTTCCGCCCACAACTTTGACCTCTAGCTCTATGAAATTAAATTATCTCACGGATATATTATATCTACAACTGAAAAATGATGCTGAACTACTGGATTGTCTTTACTTTGCCTTTTTGCGTTAGTTTTCCCGTGACCTTGGCCCCTGGAAAGGTGTCGAAACGTTTGGATAATTGTTTCTATATCACACCATACGGCTATGGATTGTGAATTTAAACATAATTTCCATTTAAATTTGATTTTTCGAAAACCACGAGGATGACTTTGCGGTTGGAAACTTGTATTAGATAATAATAATTATACTTCAGATTCGTCCTTCGATATTAGTATATTGACTACTTGTAGTATCGCTCGTATACTATCACCACTTAGCACGTTATTTTAGAGTAATAACCTAAAAAACCTAAAAAGAGTAGCTTTTTACTTCAAATTGACAGATTTGACATTTCCTGTACGAGTTATCCCCGTCACTACTTGGCGCCAACACTTCATTCGCTTTTTGTGCTTCGCCACGAACGCACGTACAGTCTCAAAGTGAGAATTCTTTAGCATATATTATATTCAGTGAAAATTAAATTAAAGTTAAGTAAAAATGCTTAGTGAAGAAAAGAAGAAAGACTGATAAAAGTAATGTTACTAACCAAAGATCTATTGCAATCGAAATAGTCAAACGGACTATTTCACCGCATAGGTCGGTTTAGTATTCGGCGGCATCAGTGATTTTGCGGCATGAACCAATAATATCTATTGCACTCGAGATAGTCATTGGATTATTTCACCGCATGGATAGGTTCTATTATTTCTACAATGAAGAAGAAGATTATTTTGTCGCATGAACCAAAAATCTATTGCAATCGAGATAGTCATTGGATTATTTCACCGCATAGATCGGTTCAACAACGCAACTGTAACAAGCACAGCAAAGCAACCCAAAGCGCCGCTGATGACAGTGACGACGCGACAGTGTAACATCAATCTGCTCAACACCTCTCGGGTGACTCCGCCGTCCGCCGAATCCGTCGCCATCAGCCTCCCAGGCAGGCGAGGCGGCTGCTGTGCTAGAGCTGCTGCTACAGCAGCAGTTCGACAACAGCGTTGCTCATCAGGTAAGCATTTTGATATCTTAAATATCCTTGGGTACCATTGGTTCTCAGATTGACATGATATTATTATGTATGATTAATTCATTGTACTCATTGTTAGAAACAATGTGAATGTGAACCAATGAAGAACTGCCAGTATAGGTAAAACCTATCAACTTCATGGAACCACATAATGAGTTATGTAACTAGTTGATACCTGATGCCTCACACCTATAATGTGATATAGCTTTTATAATCTAGGTAAGCCTCAAACATGAACCTGTTGATAAAAATTTCAATATAAAATGGAATAACAAACTCCTTAGTTTATCATCCATAAATTCAGTTAGTGTTTTTTGGTACAATTAAGTTTACATTAAGGTAAAAAAAAAAAAAAAAAATGTACCTATACTAGAAGATGCTGTGTTACTACATGCGAGTAGAACTAGCATGTTAAAAAACTAGTTAATCAAATCACTAACTATGTACGTCTATTTCTAAACTGTGCGCCCTTTGTACCCTTCATGCCCGTAGTACAGCTGGGATTGTCCATACAATTACCTATTTCTTTTCAAATTAAATATTCATTGATTTTAATGATAAAAATTAGCGAAAAAGTATTAATAAACTTATATAACACCTTTTTAATATCAGTTTAAGACAGTAAGTTAAGTAAGTATAAGACAGTATATATATTTTTTTTACATTACGCGGGCAGACAGCTTTTTGGTTATAGCCGGTTTACGGTCAAATTTGGTGCATCTGATGCAATTCACACATACCGTCACCGACAATTAAGTCGAATACGGCCATGGGCCTAATGAATGCACCATTAGTCAATATCTTGAACAACGTAAAAACTGCAAGTAAATCGGGCGCAAAACTCAAATGAAACATTTTAAATTTATTTATTTATTAGTAGGTAGGTACATTGTTTTTAAAAATAATCAAACTGGAAAACAACGAATGAAACACGCAGCCACGTATGCAGCATGCTCCAGCTCCGACGACATTTATGAACAGCAGGACGCCGGCAAGGAACGCACACCAGCGATTTGTTTCGTTGACCGCAGCAGACCTACAGCATAGTAGAAACAGGCGATAGGCGGCGTTTCATATATATAATACAATTATTCGCCAATGATCGATTCGTCTACATTCGCCTTGATCATGCGCATATATGATGTGGATGTATGATCATGATCATACATCCGCGTACGCGGGGTAAGGCCACTCGTACGGGTAAGTACTTGTAAGGGTGCACGCTGGTGCGGCGTTTGTCTGTTTTCGGTGAATACAGGCAGTGGTCGCCAACCACAGGTGCACATGCGTCCACACAATCGTTTGAGCCGGTATTCATCTATATATCCGTCATATGTGTGGAAGTACCATTTAGCCGCTCTACGCAGAGCACATATATTTTTTTTGGTGGAAAATCTATACGAGAGTGTGTTATTAAAGATTCACTTTTGTATCACATCCAGAGATATTATAGTCTCTTACTAAGAGTATGATCAAAATTCCGGCATAATGTTACATTCACAGAATAGATTGTAGTACTTAACAGTGACGCCTTTAACCATTAGCTAACTACACATTTTGTTGAACATTCAACAGAATGTATGTATACTGTATATGTATAACATAATAGTTAGCTATAATTGATTTTTTATGTTGTCGTATATCTAGCTATTATACAATTAATAGTAATAATAATTAATAAAATAATAATAATTACAAAATATAAATGCTTAAAACTTTTGTAAAAATATATCTAAGAGATCTTATCTCCTTTAAGGTTTTAATACGGATATGAAATATTGAATGGAAAGATGGGACTTTCTTTCCATAATGGAAAGATAAAGAAAGTCTTATCATTGACTCCTATTTTACAAAACTATTAGCTAGTATAGTATAATTTTATCTGTGCTATGACTATGAGACAGTGTTTAGACATCATGATTTCCTTGTACATGATATTTAAGTAAGTACATAGGTACTATAATAGTGGGTCTATAGAATAGTTTTTGCCTTGCAGGTCACGGTATTTTTTTTTTACACCTACCTTCACAACTTTCCATTCTATACTACATACTTACGAATGTAATGGTATATTCATTTAACCCAGAGTGGCCTCATGGGGCCGCACAGCGATGGAGTATCCGTTGTGTCACATTTTTCGGGCTTGAAAAGTTAAGTTTTTCTCAAGACAAAACTTATACAACTTTGCAAAATTACGCAAATTACGACCATTTTATGAAGTCAATGTACCGGTAGATATCGGTATATTATCGATATTTTATCGATATTATAATATTGTACATGGTAATTGAATGTGATCAATACTTACACCAAATATATTGTATGGTTATGTATATACAACATATTATTGTGGATAGATTTTGTCTGATGCCTCTCAACAAAGGGGTAGACACTTATGTGTGTGTGGTCAGTCATGATTGCATAATATTTTTATATGAGTTTTATTATATAAAACATGTTTTTTCGCATTACTGGGTGGAGTTTTCTAGTTCTAGACGGTATTATTCTGATACTGAGTAATAATAATAAAAAAATATAAAATCTAATCCCTAAATAAAGAATTATTACCAGTTTTCAGTTTTCTTAGATAAAATTGAGTAAATTCGAATACAAGTCAAATAAGTTGAAATATTAATGATTTCGTTTCCTAGCTTGGATGCCAAAAACGACTATGTTACTATTAGTCGGGCAAACTTTTATGTTTTATTATTTTTCCATCAGTTTCTTATTCTAGAGGTGTAACGATATGACCGTCACATCAATGGTTGTACCTTGGTACCACTGGTTCACATATAATAATTAGTGTCTTATGTAAAGTAATAGGATTTAAACCTTGAACATCTTATAATTCCCAATTTCAGGGATGGAATATTCATCGCACAAATAAACTCATATCATTCACCAAATAAACTTATATATATATCATATTTTTTTATATTATGCTATTAGCTTTCCTGCCTGTTAATACTATCAGACAGAACAGAGTTTGATCACCAAAATGGTTTGATAATTTAACAACAAAATATATAGTAAATACATTATATATTTTGTGATATAATACTTATATATATGTATAGACAAAAAAAAACACATTTTTTTCTTACAGATGTGTAGAACAAATTTACCAGCATTACTTACATAATATTGGGTTCATTAATGAAAGTACAAAATTGAACTAACCTTTAGTACCTAAGTGTGGTAAAGAAAAAAAAAAAACTGTTTATTTGCGCAGATTTCCATTGCTCAAACACAACATTTTATAGTTTAGATTACCTGATATGGTTCATTTAATTTATTATAACTTTGATACAATTAAAAAAAAAAAAACCTTGACCGCCTATTTTTAGAATAAAAAAAAAAAAAAAAAAAAAAGAAAGAAAAACAATGTGAACAATACTTACAATTAACTATAAACAATTCATTGTTCAGTTCAATTAACATAATCTTCTTAATTTGACGGAAATCATCTTGCAATTACTTTTTTTTTCTCAAGAAGAACCGCTTTTATACACAGCGTATAATATAAACATTTTGTAATCACTTCATAATTGTGAAAAATGTAATACCTATATAAATATAAAATAAAACCTAATTCCTCATATTATTAGAAAGCTGACATCTAATGATAGTGGAAAAGATTCGTGTCCATTGTCACGTCACCAAATTGTAGCAATCGATGTGCGCCGATACCCATTACCTACTTATAGCTATAACATAAATGTTATTAGAGACATTCCACGTAATACGGGATGGTCGATGACACTCCACTATCTCTCCAAGATATTTAAACAAATACATTATCTTCGATTAATGATAATTAGAAGTACTGAGTTTTCCAACCGTATGTACATATAACAAAATATTCAGAATTATATTAAATATGAATGGTATTCTTTTAATTTTAAAAGACACAAAAGATGATATTTCCTTTTTTCTTATACTCGTATAAAACTCTCAACATCTACAAGTAGTCAATATACTAATATCGAAGGACGAATCTGAAGTATAATTGATGATTAAACGAACTTACCTTATGTGAAGTTCAATCATAATTATACGAAGGATTCGTCCGAAGATATTAGTATAGAGTCCCACCCTCCCTACTGATAAATTGTAATTACAATATTCACCCACTGAGGAAATATCATACGATTTGGACTCTGAACTAAATGAAGTGTTGGCGCCAAGTAGTGACGGGGATAACTCGTACAGGAAATGTCAAATCTGTCAATTTGAAGTAAAAAGCTACTCTTTTTAGGTTTTTTAGGTTATTACTCTAAAATAACGTGCTAAGTGGTGATAGTATACGAGCGATACTACAAGTAGTCAATATACTAATATCTTCGGACGAATCCTTCGTATAATTATGATTGAACTTCACATAAGGTAAGTTCGTTTAATCATCAATTATTGTTGTAACAGTGCAAATTTTTAACATCACCTAACCAGCGTGGGCTTAGTGTGAAACCTTGCGCTGTTCAAAAAATTTCTCTGTTACGAGTTGTTACTGAAACATTTTTTTATCTCGTATCACAGCAGTTTTTTAGTATTGTTAATTTGATGCATAAACTATACATGGAAAAATACCAAAAAAAACTTAATTTTCAGGAAAGCCAAAACAATGTCAAATGATCACTGCGGCGATTGGTAAACAATAAGAAAAAGTTTTCCGCTCATTTATATTTTTAAATTGAGGATATTCCTTATACTTATTTTTGATCTTTATAACGATGGGCCGTTATAAATGGGTTAAGCGTGACTTTGAATTGAGTATTTCAACCTATAAGTTCACTACATGACTATGTACAAATTAAACTTAGTCCGTAATTTTGAGAAAATTAACTGCTCGAATTTAATTGGTACCAGGAATGTGATACTTCGGCAGGAGAGGGGGGAGGGGAATGGCATAGAAATATTAATTTATCAAATTACTCCAAAAATAGTTATAAGTTAAATAGTTATAAGGCTTACAATTTACATTTAACATTCTATTTGTCTTCAATTCTCAGAGCTAAAGGCTTATTATTAGACTACGCATTTGATACCCACTTACATAAAAAAGTTATATCATTCAATATTAATCCCCAACTTTCAGTGTTCATTTTGAAAGCACTGTATAAACCCAACAACATCGATTCTGTGCCCAAATCAGCTTATAATCCAGTAATTTCCAAAAAGATTAATTCTTTTGATCTTATTTTATGAAAAAAAAATACTTCTTCTTCCTCGTTTCCTCATGACTGAGTCAATCGATTTGGCAGACCTCTTCAACTGCATCGGTCCATCGGGTCGCTGATATTCCACGGCTCCTTCTTCCTTCCACGTGGCCTACGACGAAGAGCTCACCTGAGAAAAAAAAACTAAACTGCATAACAAAAATGTTAAGCTACTTATCAAATACTAAATAATATACTAGAAAAAATACGGCTCGCACCAGATCAATACTCAGACGGGAATCGAACCCGCGACCTACTTATAAAGTTTAATTATTTTGAATTTATTTAGTCGAACATCTTTGAAGAAGTACTTCGTAGGTAATTAATTGTTACAGTTTGCTTGATAAGTATATAGTGCAACTACTCATAAAAAACAGGTCGCTCATCCGGTGGAATATCCGCACAACTACACTTTTGCAAATTTTACAGGAGAAGGTTTTAAAGGTTTGATGATTAAACCTTAAAATGTATCATTCCATGGTGCTCCTGTGATGTTTATAATATTCTACAGATCCTCTCTTAGCGGATCTCCCCGCGCAACTGCAAATCGGCGGTCCACCCTCCAAAAGGGGCACAATTTTTCGTCTTTTGAAGAACAACACTCTGCCACCAAGCGAAAACTAATGGTAACAGTTCTGGTAACCATTAGTTTCTGTGTGGTAGGTAATATGTACACTTAAGGTATAATTTGGCATTCATAACTCATTTTTGGAAAAAAGTGTAGCTGTGCGGTTATTCTACCGGATGAGCGAGGTGTTGTTTAAAACTATCACATCGTTTCGTCTCAACTTTGAATACGAGCAATAATTTGCACCCGTTTACGCCGTGCTACGATCGCACTTAATTCGTCACGTACAACTCCAACGCTACGAGTTTCCACTACGACGCTGCTACACGGCTACGGCTCGTAGCATCCTACTATAATGATACTGTAAAAATTTATATACTGTGGACGTTCTGATACAGTAGATATTTTGATATAGTGGACTTTATGCGACTAAAGGGGTTACTAATGGGCTATTTACATGTCGATTTTAGTTACATCATATGTGTCGGTCGCTTAAGTCACAAGTCGCTTCCTTTCATTGCTGATGATGGCATCGCTGTCGTCTATTAGTCGATGGCGTAACCTAAGTTACAATTATGTAATTACGCAGTTTCAGTTTGGGCCACCGGATCAGAAAAATAATTTCAGTCACCTGCGGTCTAGGCCGAATTGTCATTGACACGGTCGATTTTCACCAAGCGGCGAAAGTTGTGCGCCTTTAGTCGCCCATGTAAATACCCCGTAACTTCTCGATTGGGTGATTCGGTGTTAAAGTTTAATGTAATTTATTACAAATACATTTGCCAAATTTATTTTATGCTTTAAAAGTCTATTGAAAATGTGCCAGGGTGTCAGACAAACTTCAACTTTATTAACCCGGCGTCATTGAGGCAGGGTCAATATGACCCTGCATGTTTTGCATACGGAAAACTGCTTAGAAATAATTGCCACCCACAACTGTCTGTCTCAGTAGCTGCAGCTAAAGATCACCCCTCCCCTTCGCGTATCTCACTTCATTCGTCCATCACCAGCGCAACGAGCAACACGTGTGTGAACCTGCGACAGGGTAATTATGACCCAGCTCAACGGCGACGTTGCTGTTTTGTGCCATATACTTTTTATATATATTTTATATGAAGATCATGTTAGTGTTCGTCGTTCGTTCTTATCTTCCAATGATAGAGAGGTAAGGTAGTATAGATTTTATTTAAGTAAGTATTTGTTAGAAACGATATTGTTTTTTGTTGATATAAGAAAATTAAGAAAAGAGTTACAGTTTTGTTGTATAATTAATAGTCTATAAGAAAAACGAAAAATAAAGATTATTTCACTCATTACCAATGTGTTTTATTGCTGCTACTGATTATAAATACAGTATTTATAATTAATATAAAATTTGAAAAATTTAAAATTATTTTATACTAGGCAAAATTTTAACAATTGTAACCAGGGTCATGATGACCCACCTCAACGTTAGTGTAACTTTTTTCCGCCACAATGACGCCGGGTTAACTTTGTGTCAAGATAACTTTGGCCGAGATTGATTGAAAATGTAATACAGTTTTGTGTGTGGTTGTTTTGTTTAACACTGAATTAAAAGTGAAAGTGAAAGTGAAAAAATTTCACTTTCACTTCAAAAATGGTTTATTAACTTATCTAAACTTTATTTTAAGGCTTTTATATTCCTTCAGTAGTTCCCTTTTAAATTTTATTTGTTATTAATTAATTGATTATGATTTTAATAAATAAGCAGAAACATTTAAACCAGTACTAAAACTCAAAGTAAATAGCATGAAAAAACCGACTGACTTCAACTTGGGTATATTTGTGGAAAACTAAATTAAAGCCAAAGCTATGTCAGTCTTGTTGCGGAACTCAATCCAATTAAGCAAAACTTAGTTTCCAATCATCTCAGACAAGATTGTGATTCGTAATGCCGCTCGAGTACATAGAGAGAGCCTTATTATCAGGTCAATAACATTAGCCGGTATTGCGTCTAATATAACAAAGGCCAGGCGTGCATCGGGGGACCCCCCCCCTTACCGCCCCCCACTCAGAGATCCGGGCGATAGTCGAGTACCCTCTGGCGATGAATTGATAGCGCGTCCATTGATATCACAACAACTAGCAATTATAATATTCTTTGTGAAAATGGAAAAGACTGAGTATGATCATTCAAAACGTTGTAACATAAAATACACATTATCTTTTGAAATTATTGTGTCACAAATGAGTCATAATAATATAATATAATGATAGCAATTTAGAATGCAGCCAACTGGAGTCGATTTATTTTGATTGAAGGGCCTGTTAATTGGTAGCAAAGACAGCAACATCTCATTTATAATAACCGTTGAAGTTATAGGTTTGCAACAAAAACAGCAATATCCCATAGTAACAATAACTAGTACAAAACCACCAATGCTTTAAACCCTCTATAAAAGGTTTTTTAACAGTTAGCTCACTGCTAACAATAGTAACCATAATATCATCGAAACGAGTGGCTGGGGGCCTTTAGACGCATAATACCATACATACGCAAAAAATACCAACTCGAGATTTGCTGTGGGCGCCACCAGCCCTTTATTCGTTCGTAAGTATGTTATCGTACGTTCATACGTACAAACAAAAACTACAAACTACCTATTAAATTGTTCTTTGACAAAAACTTTTACTACGACCATTAACTTAAGTTGTAAAAACTTTATTTTTCACAAAGTTCGAAACATTTCAAAACTCAGATTAATTAAGCTTAAGTTTGGCCAAGAGTCAAAGTTTTAATAAAGCTTTGACCACTTTCTCGGGCGCATAAAACAAAACATTTAACTTAAACCTTACTGCTTCTGTAAAGAGATGATTTCATATTTTTTGGTTTTGTTTAATTATCTGTCGCAAAAAGGTCGCAAATCGAATATAAATATTAAAAAGTCAAGATCCTATTAAGGAAAAAATCTTTCATGAAAAGGTCTTTTTGTTACATGCTCAAAAGGTCGAAAATAATAAGTCAATCTTTTAAAGAAAGATAATTAATTATTGGAAATTACATTTAGCAAAACAGATGCTTTTTAATCATTTTTATAATTTTTTTTTTCAATCAAGAGCAAATTAATTGAAACGTTTTGACCCGTTTGTTGATAGCCCTCCATTACAGTAAAGAACAACTTGTGATAGAAGAGTCAACCAACCCACTTTTAATCGTTCTGAATAAATACTCGATAAAAACGTAGGTCTGTGCTTGAATGTCTTAACTCCTGGGACCGCGGTGTCGCTTCAAAGAGGGGTCAATAAAACGAAATACGAACAGCGACACTACTGTGCTGCAGTGGCGAAGGGTCCATACAAGCCGATTCCCATCGGCTTACCTTTAAGAAATCCAACCCCACTGATTTACTATGCAGATCATAGCATTTTTCATTTATTTTTGTAGAGCGGCTTACCTTCGCCATAATTTCACCCCTCGCCACTGCTGTGCTGTGGTCATTCTCTATACAAAACTTGAATCGATAATTATAAACCTTAGATGAATAACCAAAGCACTCGTTTGCGCGTTCTAGATTAAAAAAAACAACTCAGTCAACGGTTTTGGAGTGACATTAAGATGTCAATTTTGTGACATTACGCCGCATACGACTTATGACTCACGAACGATTCCAAACGAATGATTCAAAAATAAGGAACCTTATAATAATTTCGACAAAATTTGACTTTTCGTCCAATTTTATTTGGCGATTATTTTTAGTAAATATTTTTAGATAACCTAAAATATTAGAGGTTCGATGACGATGCTGATTATGCGTAGCCGAAACTAGCTCGAGCTGCACCACAGCTACGTATAATCTTGTGGAATAGTGTAGTTTGTAGCCACTACGGCTGTTATCCCGTCATACGCCACGACAAACAAAATTACCACGTAAAGCGCTTTCAACTCCATTCGCCTCACAAAGCTAGTGAGCGAGTTTAGGAAAGGCCTTATTTCATAGAAGCCGGAAGCTATCCACGTGCATGGTTATTCCTTCTTATAGATTGTCAAAGAGGATGATGGGCCATCATAATTCATAACCCATCACACAAAGTTCTTAATCAATTACTAAGAATTAATATTTTATTCATAAAATTAGTTTATGTTTGTTCGCAGAGGGTATGTGGCTGCTGGCTGTCTTGCTGCTTACATGTAAGTACAAAACAATTTTTTTAAATTTATTATTTTGATTTCAGATCACACAAACACGATACTTAATAAACGTTTATAACACTTACTGAGTATTGTAAATTCCGAATTCTTATGTGCATAAGTAGGTAATAATCAATCATCCATTCTTCCATTTTAGTGCTAGGAACTAATGATGTACTTAGATTAGAAACAAAATGTGATTTTTCAAGCACAATGAATGTCGTTAGCAAAAAGCCGAAATTTCCCATTTCGAATAAAGCTCTTTCTTCACATTTAATTTCGGAGATTGATTCAAACACAATGGCCGCTACGAACGGAGGGCTTACAGGTAGGTAGGTATTGTTATAATTTAATTTCGTCAAGTTTCTGAGTAATACTGTTTCTAAGGGAGGCAACAATTGAAATTTCGCTGACGGATTGACAACAAAGCGCGTAAGCGTGCGTAGCGAGCGCTTAATTACAGAGTACCGCCTCCGCTCCCGCCGCTGCCGCCTGCCGCCTGCGTCAATGGAGGAGTGCGGAACTTGTCCGACAAACAACTGCCAACAAACTTCGCCGAATTACACATTTGAGGACGATTCGCCGGGATCGCCGCGACTTGACTACTCAACCGCTTTTTTAGGTCAAACGGTTTTAAAAGTCCACTTGCTTGCTTAGAGTTTTAAGTGGCTTAAACTTGCTCAGTGTTTGCGGAGCGCTCGCATCGCGGGACACATTCGGCATTTTTACTGAGGAACCCCTAATGAATCCCTGAAAGTTTGTCCGTTGTTTGTCTTTGTAGTTAGCGCTGTTGATATTGCTTGACGTGAGTAGAATAACCATGTCACATCTTTTAGGATCTTCTCACAAAACACAAGTCACTCTACAATTTGGGTCACGCAGCTTTGTGTTTATTAAACAGCTTAAATAGGCGATAAGTTAAATTTAAATAAACAAAGAATTTGGTTAACTTGCAAATTAAATAAATATAATATTTAAATTGTGAAAATAATTAAAACACTCTTGAAAGAACTGTAATATTTTTGTTTAATAGCCATGTGTTATAGTTGTGGATTATAAAAGCTGAGCTCTCATTGTCACGCACGGGCAATAAATTTAAATGGCGCAGTGGTTTAGCGCCTGTCCCAGCGATTGCGGAGGTTAAGTAACTTTTGCAAGGGTCGGTCATGAGATGGGTGACGAAAAATGTTTTATCTCGAGCTTCTCCGTGCTTCGGAAGGCACGTTAAGCCGCTGGTCCCAGGTGCATTTGCAGACACCCACCAATCCGCATTGGGCCCGCGTGTTACCCACCCATAAGGAAGGCCTGTGCCCCAGCAGTGGGGACATTAAAAATGGCTGATGGTCAAGCTCCGTCGCCTTGGGAGCCCTGACTGCATGCTAGCGTGTGTCAGCAGGCCTGGGCGCGGCGGCGAGCGGCGGCGGCCTGGCGCGGCTGTCGCCACAGTTTGTAGCGGAGCCGCCGGCGCTAGTGCGGTATGCGGTGGCGAGCGGCGCGCGCCTGCGGTGCTCCGCTACCGGCGACCCGCCGCCCGCGCTCGCCTGGATAGCTGATGACAACGCGCCGATCGAAGACCGCCCGGGGATCAGGTGGGTAACACCAATAACACTTTTATGGCTGTTCTCAATAACCTATCCGCTATAATAACCACCTCTATGGTCTAGTGATTCGCCCACCAGTGTAAGATGCAGGGGTCCCAGGTTCGAAATCTTGCCTAGTACTTAATCTACAAAATGTTCATTAGATAGGCCTAATCGCTTGAGGAATTGAACATTTTCACTAAAAGGCTTATAGGCTCCAACATTATTACTGTGTAGGTCTTTTGACATCTATTAAATGAGTAGGAAGAACGCAACGAGACAACGAAAGCTGCGGCCTAACGTGATGAGAAAACGAAAAAAAATCGCATTCAATTAATACAATAAAATTAATTTTATCAAACTGACAATAGGTAATTCACGTTATTGCCCGCAGCCCAATGAACCTGCAGTTTACAATGCAGCAGTACATAACTGCAGTTTCAACTCGAAATCCAACATGAACGAAACAAGCAAAATACTTACCAATCGTAATAAGCCCATCCACATTTATATATATCTAAATCATTCCGACAAAACAAATGGCGTCAATTTTTTTGCTGCAAAAATTAAACTCGATGAGAGCCATCATACTTTGTCCGCAGTAATTGTTCTCGAAGATTAACTGGCGTAATTAGTAGTCTTTCGAGACTGCGATGAAATTTCATCTTCCCCTTTATCATGGCAGTATTAATGAATGGACTTTGACGCAATATGGAAACGCCTCACGTCTAGGCCTAATGATGTCCTTGTTTACTGAGCTGATCAAAACACAGACACAAAGGCATTCATTCCCTGTTTCCATTCAAACATTATCGTAAGAGACTCTATATTATGTTCATCATTCCATATTCCACAACCACACCAAATTCTAAAAGTAAGACACCTTGTGCAGCAGTTTTTCACTAAAGCTATGATCGCGGGACGGGCCTCCTGTCTCGCGCAGGTAGGGTTGTTATCCATCCGAATTTTTCATGACATTTTCAGACTTTTAGACGTTTTTCCGGACTTTGTCCGGCTATTTAGATTGGGCGGTTTACCTAATAATAGCAGTAGTGTTCGAAAAATATGTCCCAAAAGTTCAGTCAGGACTTTCATAATTTTGTAGTAACCCTACGCGCATGTTTTGCTTGCTTGCCCGTTGCTTGGATGTGACACGGAAGGTTGTCCACAGACGGGTGTATAGCAACGGCACGCTGGAGGTGCTGCCGTCACCTGAAGCACGCGCGGGTGCGCCCACCGTGCTGCGGTGCCGCGCAGCCAACGCGCACGGCGTCGCGTTCTCCAGAGAGGTCACATTGCAACCAGGCGAGTATACCTCATGACCCTCTGTTTTGAACCTACTTATGACAATCAAATCATACCGGCATCTATTGGGTTAAAGCTTTGTCAGGAACTAGTCGGTTACCCAGTCTCAGATCAGATTTTAGTCAGACACTAAAGATGCTGTTTACAAAGCCCTTGTTTATATTTTATTATATGTATGTGTAATTACAATCATCTAATAGGTAATTAATTTTCTTAATTATAATGGATTGACTAGTTCATAAAGCTTTAGTGTTTGTAATAAGTTCCAATCAAAGTTAATATTTTAATCAGTAGTTACTCTATTATATTGGGTTAAGCCTGTAAAAATATATGTAAATGTGGAAAATAAAATTAATAAATAAATATATCTTTTCTAATGCTTATGTTGAGTGGTACCATCATTTGAATGGATCAAGTTTCTGTAAAAATAATTTGTAAAACCCCATTTTTATTTAAGCTCAACAAGTTACAAATGTAATGTGGTTTGTCGCGTCTGGTACAATACCACAGCGTAACAAGTTTCAAACTGCATTCCGAATGCATTCAAATTGCTGATAAACTTGTGATATTCCTGAGAGCGATTTCCCCCGCTTTGTAGAACTCGCTAAGTTAATTACCGTCGAGGGTAATATTTCGGTATTCAAATTGGCAGTCGGCTGCCGCAGCCAATCGGACTCCGCCGCTGAACGGCCCTTATCCGGCAACTGTTGCGAACTTTTCTCAGCACGGTTGCTGCAGTACTAATGAACCGTACTCGCGTACTCGACAGTATTGTCACTGTTATTTTAATTGGTTATTTGCTAAAAATAACTCTGTGTAATTATTGAAAATTGCATAGTTGAGAGAACGAGACTTTCCTGGCGTAATCAAAAACCATTTATTATTATCAGTAAACTTTGCACATTTTCTTATATCTAATTCTGCCTGTTTAACGAAAATGGGACGAACAACTGAGTCAACAGATCATTCCTGAATAAGAACTGTGTTGTGACTGACTGTGATTGTTGGTGTTTAGTGTCGGACACAGGGTGGGAGGCGGTGGTGTCAGCGGGCGCGGCGGCGGCGGGCGGCGTGGCGGCGGTCACGTGCGCGGCGTCCGGCGCCGGCGTAGGCCTGGTCGCGCCCGCGCTCTGGTACCGCGGGGACCAAGTCATCGACTACCACCGGCCCTCACCAGGTAACTAACACTCGCTTATACAGACACACCAACTACCATATTTGATTTGCGAGTTATTCGACCGCATTATTGGGGTATTTTGATGGATGACTAAAGTCGCACAACATTCGCCGCATAGCTATGCTATGGAAATTCGACCTATGCCGCAGGTGGCTGAACAAGATTATATTATTATGATCCGGTGGCCAAAACTGGAACTACGTTATTACATATTGTTACCTAGGTTACGCCATCAACTACATAGACGACAGCGAGACGCCATCATCTGAGATTCAATTTTGGAAGCTGACTGTGACTGACTTGTTAGATGACTAAAGTCGACCGTCACAGGTGACTAAAATCTTCTCATGCAAATAGCCCATATACGTATGATTAGGGGGTTCCACCCGACGAGATTGAGTTCACATCAGCAGCATCGAATATTACGTCAAAATTCTGTCATTTTGGTACTCTGAAAACGGTTTCTATGTATTGTGTATGTTTACTCGATTCGAACTTGATCTCGATCGTATCGTGTGTAATAATCCTGATTGAAATATTTCCAATCAGTCATCACATAGATCGGATGATATATATTGAAATAAGGTAAGTATATCGCATTTTTTATTTTCAATAGTCATATTTCTTTTAGCTGACGAAATTCGTTCGGCCATGAATTTTGTTAGTTGTGCATATGCACATTGCTTTAGTGTGCGTCTGTACGCTCTCGTTTCACGCACACTAAAATAATGTGCATGTGTACGCCTAACATCATTCATAGCTGAACGGACTTCGTGAAATGGAACAGCTACACATCAAATGGAACCCGTTCTCCAGACAAGACAATTTCGCAAACGATTTTTTTATTCAAAGCTTAGTTGAATCTGCTAACCTACTTCAGATTGTAAAGCTCCGGGTCATAGCACATCGCAAGTTGAAGGCAGGCACTTCAATATACGACGTAAATAAATTGGAAACCTTAGCTTCTTTTAAAAGACGTGTTTTAAAAAAAATCTTATTATATTTTCCAAAGAAGCGATTACTTCCTACTAATATTATAAATGTGATAGTTTGTGGGTTAGGGTTGTGGATGTTTAGATGTTTGGACGTTTGTTCCTCAATCACACAAAAACTACTGAACGGATTTGTTGAAGATAGCCTAGATTAAAACAAAGGATCCTTTTATCCCGATATTCCCACGGGAATGGGAACCACGCGGGTGAACCCGCGGGCGGCCGCTAGTGGACAAATATAATCATCCCTTTTTTTGCAACTGTTTTAACAAGAGTAAATAATGTAATAAATAACAACCCAGTTCTGAAGATCTTCTACATAACATAAGTTATAACCCGAAAGCGGAAAAAATAGCGTACGTAAGAGAAAATAAATCCATCGCATTGGCGCAGCTCGAGGAGAGTCCCTTAATTAATTTATCCCGCGCAAGAAAATGCTATCTCCTGATTGTTTTCTCAATCTATTACTTTTTGCCGCGCTCTTGCGAACAGCTTTTTCATTACTTTTTAGACGCTTTTACCCTCATTGGGGCTCTACCTGAATAGTGTGTGTTGGATTTTGTTACTTAGTCAGATGAATAAGGAACTTAGTGATAAAAACATCTGTTTCACAAATGGTAAAACGTGCTGCAAAGATTTTTATTTCCTTTATGTACTAATCCATTAAACTTTTATTTTTATTTTATTTTGTTTGAAACCAACAGCGTTTTACAATGTTGTTTTTACTTCTAACCACAAGCAAGGCCAATTACAGGTTTTCTATATGAATTACCTTTTTTTGTAAATACTAAACAAATTTAAATTAATACAATGCAATGAAAACTACTCTGCTTTATTTTGTTTCTCAAAGCTTAAGTTAATTAATAAGTTTCTGAAGCATTATGTAATTATTTTGTGCTTTGTGATACGAATATTTACACATTTTATATTAATGTTTAATATAATATTGGGTTAGGCATGATTCATGAGTCATAATAACGGTGGAATGAAACTTGAATCAAGTTTAAAAACATCATTTAATTTAACTGTTTTACTTTTGTACGGGGGTTGATATTCCGTGCAGCTTCATCATCGCCACCTGAACGTAATCTGGTGATGAAGGCCTACTCTTCTAACGAGCCCTTCACCGGGGCCATATTTATAAGAAGTAGTATTAATTAAAGCAATTTCTCTCGCGGCGGAGCGGCGCCGGCGGCCGTATTTCACCCGGACGGTGACGGATTGCCGGATAACAACTTGTTATAATCTCCCCTAAGACACACGCAATTAGCTGGCGTGTGCATTTTTAATACTGCTACCTAATTAATTAATTAATTTCGTCTTCTAACATTTGACTCTTTTTAAAAATTAATGAAACATTAAGGCTTTCCTGTTTCTCTTTGTAATTATGTCCTTAAATGAATATGGATGTAATAGCATTAAATTAATTAATTATACAGCCTTGATAATTATAAAACTCAAAGATAAAACAAGATTAAACGAGAGATTTTAGCAAATATACAAAATATTTCTCGGAACGATAGCTGTAGATTTATAAATATTTACACTACATTGACTATATTATTATAGCCTAGTTACACATCTTTAGTAAGTGTAGTTTGTCGATGGGTTGTAGACGAGCGTTTTTTCCATCAGAGTCGCGGTACTTGGTGGCGGGTGACACGCTGCTGATCCGCGACGTGGGCGCGGCGGACGCGGGCCCCTACAGCTGCCTCGCCAGGCACGCGCTCACCGCGCACACGCGCCGCGCCGCGCCGCAGCCGCTCACTGTCACGCGTATGTTACAAACGTTGAATTACGTTCCTTACTAAGTGAACCGACCGACCGATCGATCGACCATTTACTAACAAGTATGTATAATCAACTTTAGTCTCTATAATAATATCAAATTATGTCGGAAGCAATTTTTTAATACAATCATTCTAATTCGTTCGTTTTCATCGGTAGATATCCCCTATTTTTTTCATAGCTGGTTTCTCTTTATCCTTTTATTTGTTTTTTTTTATTTAAATAGTAAATTATTATTATACAGCCTGCCTTTTTATTCACTCTCTAAACATTAAGGATGTGTTCAGTCCATGAAACTGAACAACTTTCGCCATGAAACATGTGTCGAAATACGCCACAAAATTTTGGTCATTTATACTAAACTGACTAAATACTTTCCACGTGATTTCTTTGTTTTGTATCATAATTATGGAAAGTATTTTACATACCTATTATATTTGAACCTCTGTTTCTTAGAGAAAGTTGTTCATTTTCATGGACTGAACACATCGTTAAAAGAAGGGTGATTAAAAAGACCCTATTTGTTGACATTACCTACAATATTATGATGATCCAAACAGAGGGTCGGTCGAACTCTGCGCCGCGGCTGGTGGCGGCGGCGGGCGAGGTGACGGCGGCGGCGGGCGCGCTCGTCTGCCTGCCCTGCGCCTCCGCCGACCACCCGCCGCCACACTACACGTAAGACACGATTCCTTTCAGACGTACAATTGAACAAAATTAAAAAACTAAAGCAGGTTTTCTCAAACTACTCGTAATTATCGATTATAAGTATAACGACAATTACGAGTATGGTAAGTATGGTAAAATAAAACCTCCATTTAGATTTCATTTAGGTATTTATATTTTATTTATATTTATTTATATTTCAATCTTACACAGCTATCATTACAGGATAATCCCAATTCGACATTGTGGGCATCTTATTTTTAAAACTGTTACCTACCTACTCAAAATATATTACTTAAGAGGATGCTTTTTAGAAATGTATGAAAATTGTACTCAATATTATGTTAAGGAAGTACGCTCGGGGCTCATCAAGCGTTTCCTTTACGAATTGAGGTATAAAACAAGGCACCCTTTAATTTCATTACAATAAAAAGCGTGTGAAACATTGGGGGCGTTCCCCGCGCGATATCATGGCAGCAAGCAATTACCCTTCGGCCGAATTTACATGACTCTGCCGCGGGAGGAAAGAATCGAACATTTCATAAAATGCCTAAAACTTTATAGTCAACTGCTTAACTTTGTAAATATTTATTTATATGTACCTATAACCAAAAATTAGCCCCTTTTTACAAAAACACGACAATAATCTTACACCATCACTATAAATAACTATCGCAGCTTTGGCTCTGTTCGATAACAGTTTTTTTTATTAAAATATTTGCACATCGATAATATAACGATAGAAATGTTGGAAATAACTTAGTTTAAGAACACTTTTGTAACCGTATTCTTCCAAATAAATTACTTACTTTATAGAGAAACGGTAACTGTGTCTAAAACTAACTTCAATATATTTTGTTTTCATATTGCCCACAAATGTATGTGCAATCAGGCATAAAGATAAAACTTTATGTCACGAAACTCGCAGCTGTCTCGAGATTCATTAGAGTGGTACCTACTCAAGCGAGGCTTAGATTACTTAATTAAGTCGCAAGTGTTTTGCTCCGCTGACAAATAATAATAAACAAGGTTAATTGCCTTTGAAATCCGATGAAAAGAGAATACTTCAATTTTATCGCTATTGTCGGAAAAACTTTGAGCTATACGAGATTTATTCGAGTCTTCAAAAAGTTTGATTAAAAATGATCGTAAAATTAAAATACTTGTTAACCTGAAGCGATAAGCAGCTATCGCTATATTAAGTTGAAATATGGACGAAACAAAAGTGGTTTCATCCATATTTTCACAAGCGATTCATCGAGCTAAGCGAACATTAATGTATATACACTAATATGCGTGACTGTATCTACTTTCTTTCTGTCACAATTCAGGTCAGAGTATAACGCCACAAAATGAATGATAGCACTGTTTGTAGCAGGAAATACCAACGTTGCAGTTTGTTCACTGCACCTTTTTGTCTAGCCATAGGTATCGCATGTTATGAACGAACTAACTGCGAAATCGTTGTTTACGTTACACTTAGAATAATAACACCTAAAAGCATAGGTAAAGCCACTAAAACTAAGCCAAATTGGCTCAGTTTTCGGATTTATATCCTTCGTCCGTTACCTAATCGTAACTTTTCGTTCTTATAGGTAAGATTCGGTAACGTATGATAGATAAAAATTTGAAATGAGCAATTTTAGCTCAGTTTTATTTGTCTCACTTTAGACAGTGCGCTTTGTAGGTAGGTAGGTTGTTATTATTCTTAACCGTTACAGTAGTTCGTAGCTTTTTATCAATCTAGCCAGCCGCCCGTATCTTCCCGTTGTCTTGCCATGATATGACTTTTCCAGTTCTTCCGTACTTCTGTTTGCAGTCGCCCCGCACCACGTTCCCAGCCAATGAGACCTAAAAAAATACGTATGCGCATTAAATGTCACCGTTCAAGATCCAAGCCGAGGCCTGTACCATAAGCATGCCTGTACTGCGATAGACTAGTGTTTTACAGATGGTATCGCGAGAGCGGCGGGCGACTGCAGCCGGTGGAGGCGTCGGGCGCGGCGTGGGTGTGGGCGGGCGGCGCGGCGCTGTGCCTGCGCGCCGCACCCGCCCTCGCCGGCGCCTGGCTCTGCAAGGCTTACAACGTGTATGGGGACGCCACAGCGCAAGTGCGCCTGCACGTGCAAGACACGCTCACGGTCACCGCCACGCCCTCTGTTGTGGTCAGTATGGTATAACAACACCATGCTTGATCTCTTTTTTCAACATAATACCTCAATGATACACACCAAGAATCTCGGGCCAGTTTTGGTTTATGCAGGTCATGTATGACAAAGCTTTAAAAGCTAGTGGAAAGACGAGTTATTTTGCCCATTTAGCATGAAAACACCAAGGTTCGACAACGTAACTAACTTTATAAGCAGAAGTTAAACTAGATCTTTTCACAGTCATGAATGATGATGAATAGCGAAAAGATAGGGATAAACGAAAAAAATAATATGCACCTAGCTAAAAATATAAAGTTAAATGGTTAGTGTCATGACATTGTTTTCTGTTGGTGTCATGTAAAAAATCACTAACTATAACACCATGTACTATGGGCAAAAAGCGTCGCTTAACCACTGCTAAGGTTAAAGTCGCTTGCACGCCGTAGGGTCACAACATATACCTATTGACACAAGGTGGCGAACAGTGGCAGCACGGTGCGGCTGAACTGCAGCGCGAGCGATCCTTCAGCGCGTCTATCATGGCTGCATGACGGCGCTGCAGCTGGGGCAGGTGGCGAGCTTGTGCTGCGGGGTGTGGCGCGCGCGCACCGTGGCTTGTACCAGTGCGTGGCGCGTCGTGGAACGGATAACGCGCACGCAGATGTAGAAGTCAGACTTGGAGGTGAGTACTGTCATTAAGATCTCGATTGTGGTCAGTTTCATTCACGTATTCGTGTTGGGTAAGTATAAACATTAATCACTGCACTTTGCAGTCAAAGAAAGCTAGAAGGATCTCTGTGTAATATATTACGTGACAGCTTTTCAAGTTAGCAAACTACCTAGAAGATCTTATATTTTTTCGTTTTCGTACCGCTATTTTGACCGAAAATTACATCATGAGGTGGAAGGTCTTAATGTTTACCCATCGAAAGAGAAACATATGGAGGTCAAAACCCGCATGGGTTGCGAGCCCCTACCCTAGCAGGTTTCAAGGTCAGCCAAGTTTTATGAGGCCCAAAACACATGTTTGCTGTTCCACCTTGTGAGGTAAGGTTTCATGCAGTGGGAGCTCGGTCCCAACCCAATTTTGTTGTAAAAGAAAAATGATAAATGCAAAGCGGATTGAGCGGATTGCACTCAGAGAATTTCTGGGAGTCCCAGAAAAGCGCTAAGTCAGAGCAAGCCAGTCCCCGCTACGTTCGCGCAATAAATCATCGATAGATGGTGCCACGGTGCCACGCGCGGCACTGATTTACGGCGTGGCGCCGGCGGCGGCACGCTGCGCGCTACCTACTTCATAACCTCTAAAGTGCAGCAGCAGACATGCAACCAATAAATTCGTGCACTTCTAACACTCCACGGAATACTTGCAGTATGTGACGCCATGTGCTTTTAAGCGCTTCTAAAAGACATTTTGCTTATTCAAGTTTTCTCTTGTTTTGGTAATGATTGAAACCTATTTGAAAAAATATAATGTAACAATAACTTATATTTTCTGCGTTCTTGGAGTTATTTCTTTGGAGGTAGTTATTAGGAGGTCATAAGGGTGTTTTTTGAACAGCTCAAAGGACCAACTCTACTACCTCATATGATTTACTTTTCTAAAAGCTTGCCTCAGGAGTTTTCTTAATTTCCTTGAAAATAATTATAATCATATTGAGAACTACAGAGCAATTCGCGTCTTACTTTCTATTTAGTTGATGACGTTTATAAGAAGTAAGTAAGTAAGTAAGTTAGACAATAGTGTTGACATATTTGACAGTAGTTCGTTGACTTTTAAAAGGAAAATTCTCAATTCAATTAAATGTTAAATTAATTCTATAATAATTGTGTATTGAATATCAGATTTTAATTGCTACCATTCTATTTAGTTTTGCTTTTAAGTAATTTTATATTTTAAATGTAATCGCTCTAATTTATATAATTCAATTGATTGTTTCTATTATTGTATTATTATTCATTTATGTAATTTATTTGCCTATTAATAATTTAGTTTGCCTATTTTATAAAATGCATGCGGTGGCGACCTATAATTGAAATAGCACTTAACTATCAACGGAGAATGTATCACAGTATTGTATTGGTGTATATTTTGTTGGTTGTCCTCAAATATATAAATAAATAAAGTAGAAATCTATCTTAAGGTGACATAAAATAGTAAAAACCTTTAATCCGCTTAGGGGCGCTTACGAGCACTAGGCTGTCTCAGAATGTCCATCTGAGCACAGAAATCCTCTTAGCTACGTAATACATCTAAGTGCTGGGAAAACATAATATAATTATATGTTTTCCCAGCACATTATGATTAGTCACTTGTATGTGCGAGTAGGTGCATATGTTGTTACACATTTTTTGTATTAAAACGTTATTATAATTGACTAATAGGCACCTTTTGAATATTTTATTACATTCTAGCGACCGCCCTGGACTTCGTCTACCTGGATAGTATTTTGTCTATCCCTCAGGAACAGTTCCTATTTTCGCAATGAAAATCCCTAACTCCCTATGTCCTTTTCTGCACTCCTGACAGTATGTAAATATGCAAAATTTCACAAGCGACAATCGGTTATGTAATTAAGACGGGAAGGCGTAACAAACAAACAAACAAACATCCAAACGGACTAAGGATAAGATTAATCATAATAATGTTAGTTTTGATCGTAAGTGATAATTAAATAAGAACTTTGGTAGACGATCTACGTATTATTATTTCACGAATGTGGAGAAAAAATAAACAATAAGGTTTTATTTCCCGAGATTATGAGCATCCAATCAGAAAACCGATCAGTATAAAAACTATTGAAACGGTTTTTATAAGCGGGCACAACGTGTAATTGCAAAAGCTACCTAAACTAAACAGATTCTGATATGACAGTGGACGTCCATGGCAAGAATAATACAAGAATAATCGTTGTGAAAAGAAATAATTATGGAAAACATTATTGATTGGTGATTGTTTGTTTTTTGCCAATGTGTCAAATTTTCAGCTAATGACTTATAAATTAAAAAAAATATAATTTTTGAGTCTTTCTTATTTCATATTCGTCTTTAAACGTAGTAAAATATATTGCAAACCATTCATCAGATATTTGAATCAGTAAGTTCTTGCTCACCGGTGCATTTCCATTGTCCGTGGCCACAGGCATTTGTAATATCGCGTCCCGGGACAGAAACTGATATCACGAAAGGATTCGGAGGGGGGAAAGGGGGCAGAGAACAATCAATCTCAATGCAATGTCGTCTGGGCCCCAGACTCGGGTCGGAATCAATCTGGGGTCCACTCGCCGCGTCCCCGGCGCACCCCGGAGACCCCTCGCCTCGCCCTCGCCTCGCTCGCGAGACAACGCCACCGAGATTGCATTGTCCCTACTCTATTCACTTTTGTTGTACTGACAATACCTAGGTATATTTATCGTAACGGCAAGCAACCAACTATGCAGATTTTTTGTTGTATTATTAAACGATATCTGTTCGTCGTTCGTACTGACTTCATATCGATATCCGACCCGAGGGTAGGCAATCGAACCAAACAGACAAAATAAAAACGTAAAGGTTAAGTCATACCAATCACTATCACTAATTATTACAGCTGATAAGTTTCTTGCGCCCGTTCTTCTTGTCAGCTAAAAAAGTCTGGAACGGGTGGTAGGAAAATATAGACGATTCAAAAGTACTTAACAATTAAGTTTATTTGAATAAAGCTTATTTCACTTTCACTTAAACTTTCACTTTCACTTTATAAAACAAAGTCCTCTGCCACGTCTGTCTGTCTGTTCACGATAAACTTAAAAACTACTGCACGGATTTTCATGCGGTTTTCTCCAATAGATAGTGGTTCATGAGAATGGTTACTGAATATAAATTTGTCAAAGTTTTGTGTAAATTGGTTGAAATATAACGATATTTGTTGGAAGTGTCGGAAAAATTCAAGCCGCCTTACCTGGGAGCTTTCATTGAAAACGCTGTCTTATCCCTTTGAGATATAAAAAAACACATTGTTAGGTTACTGTATAAATCACTTTAATTATTTTCCATAATGAACTCATTATTATTTAATTTACCAAACGAGTTATTATAATTAAAAGTTATTTTGGTCATGAGTCCTTAATATTGTCTGAAGTTCTTTAAATAAGCCATGGTACTAATCAGAAATATGTATTTAAGTGATAATCGCGCGAATAATAAAATATTCTTAAAATATAAATATTTATTATTATGAATTTATCAAATTCTTTTAAATATTGTTCTAGTTAATTACTTCCTAAAATAATTAAAAAGGAAATAAATTTGGCTCTAAATATTTCCGCATAATGGCGGTATTGTCATGCCGCGTGACAGAAGGTCAAAGAGTACAACAGTGCATTCCAGCAGACCAATCGCTAAAATATAATCGATCACCACAGAGTAAATTTTAACCATCAGCGCGTTTCTCACACCGATGACGGGACTCGAACATTTACAGGAGGTGAATGTAGGTGACGACTTGAAAGTATTTGTTTTCTTTTGGGGTGTTGTTGGAAGGTCGAAAGTGGCAAAAAAAGGAAGGAACCGAAGCGAAGCGAGGGCGGGTCGCTAGTAAATAAACAATTAGTAGTACCAATGTTGTATACGCCTGTAAAAATAGTTCACACAGTCTCATAAGTAATCTTTTTAATCTATAAATGTTATGTGATATTGTTGATGGTGTATCTAATAAATAAAATAAAATGAAACAAAATAAATCGAAATAATAAACAACGAGTACCTACTTAGGATTCCCATGCCCTCTTAAAGTATAGTATATTATAAATAACTAAGTATGTTTACCTACTTTGACGTTCGAGAACCCATTTCGTTACGATCATGGTAATTTTAATTTTGTTACCATAGATTTCGATGTACATTTTTGTCGCTCCCCTCTGACGGCGACACCTCGATAATTGAATTTGTGTCGTGTCGCCACTGCCATCACATTTTCTGTATAAATTTCACCTGATCGCATCATCACCATTAAACTCATTAGGGTGCTCTGCAGATTTAATTATTTCTCTCCAAATTTCAACATGACACTTTTCACAACATTTTATTCTAATTTTGTACCAAAATTAATCGTATCACTAATTTTATAAAATCTAAAGCGAAACTTTTGAAAAGGTTTACTCTGCTCAAACGTTTTTCTATAAGTAGAACGTTATTTTTTTCTTTATTAAAGGCACTGACGAAAAATGTTTAGTTATTTTGTTAATATCTCTATTGCTTACAAACTCGATAATGGCTAACCTGAGCGCTCCCTTAGATCCTTGTAGTGTAATTTTAATCGAAGGGTTTTTGACAAAGGTATTGCGATACAAAGGGTTTGAGGAACCGTCTCGGGCCCAGAATGCGGCCGCCGCTCACATAACGCACGAGTGCCTGCTTTGGTACTGTTCCTTGTTACCCGACCCAGGTATTTCAATTTTCTTGTCGCATCGATCGAAGCGGAAGATTTTGCCGTTTACAGAATCTGCAGTTTCCAGAATCTGCCATTATTACCGAAAAAAGGGATCCAATGACTATTCTCTAGACATATTTTTATACTATGATGCATTCTCGACTGGAAATTCTGATGGCTAACGAAAAACCAAGGTTCTTTTATAGTCAACAAGGACAGATGTAGTTTTGTCCTTCAAAAGATTATTTTTAAACTACGTTATCGGTCACATAGCTGTTGTTAAGGAGAGGGAAATGAGAAGGCTCAAAGTAAGGGAAATAATTATAATAAATAAAGATAAAACAAACCAAATAGTAGCAAAGCCCAATCGTAGACAGATGACAGAAAAAGCAATAATGACAGAGGAAAAGAGAAAAGAAACAACTAAAAAGTATTTACACGCCCGGCCCGATGGCCAGTTCGTAACAACTGTATTTTGTAAACATGTGTATGAGTTGCACTTGCTTGTAATTTGTTTACGTTGCTGTACCCAAATTAAACAGAGCATGATGCTTTATCACAAGCAGGCTGCATCAAATTAATACATGCCAGTTTCGGGCGACACGTAATTAATCGACCAACGCGACGCCTTAGTTGCATAACGGTCGTATTATCGGAGCTTCGCGTTAATGCCGATATATTGGGGTACTGATGGATGGGGTCGAGGATTGATCTCTGCTGCGGTGACCCGTGAGCAGCTGACCAATTTCAGTTGGAACTGGGGTAGCAGCTGATGCCGTAACCTAGTGAACCACTATTTGAAGCGGTTCACTAAGTTACGGAACGTGAATCACAATAGCGCGATTCACGTACGTGCTAAAGACCCATTGTGTGATTCACGTTCGTGCGTTCGTCGTGCTGTACATGAGTACTAGGGACTCGGACATAAGTTTAGTGTGTAGTTCTATATCTAGGGGACAGATTTATGCAATTTAGTGCTTGCTTTGGGTTGGGAGCCGAAAACACAGGACATTTGATGTTCACTACTATGACACTTTTGTGACACTTAACCAAACATGACTTGCATAACTTGTTATTATATTGCTTTCCAAACTTTACTAAATTATTATGTAGGTGAATTACAGCACAGTTGAATTTGAAAACTAATTAAAGCAGATCCAAGAAAATTAATTTCACATCAATGAAGCACAATAGGAACCTCTATCGTGCACCACGCCTGTATTCAATTACAGTTGTAGTTGTGTTAGAATAGCGGCGTAAGGCTCCGCGCACACGATCGGGTGAGTAATGCCCGCACTGATAAGGCCCGTGACTAATGACGTAGGATCCAAGACGCCTTTGTTCGCGACGGGGCCTCCACCGCAAACAATGACACTCGCGGCAATCACACATATTGTATCCCGAGGACGGGTTTTTGTCTTTATGTCAATATCCACAATCATTGCTGTCCTTTGAATTTTCCTTTATTGAATGGCGGTATACCGTACAGAGAACAAAACACCAAGAAAGATAAATGATACCCCTTTTTACTCGTTAGTCGAATTCCACGAACTGCAACGACACACCCAACTAAAATAATACCTAACTATCGACAATCTCTGAATTAAAAACCTTCACCTTACCTGTTGCGGACAGCTTAATTCAGTGAAAAAGTGATTAACAAAAAGACAGTTTAGTGGACACTAAGTGCGACCTAGTGGTGAAAATTGTGTTTGTGAATATTCATGTAAGTACCTTGTTCATAAGCAATAGCTTGTTATAACTATTTGAGTTGATTAGTTTGTGTTTTTAATTACTTTGAAGTTTATTAATGTGTAACGTTCTATTTGATTTTAAAATGTAGCTTATGAAAAGTGCTGTAAAATGAAATATTTAGCGTAGCTGTAAGTTTTATAGTTTGTGAGATATTTAGGTTTAGCTCAAATAGGTATTGTTTAGGTATTTAGGTATCCTATGCATTAAATGATTTAAAGTCTTGTTGTTTCAATTGCATTACCCGGTAAAGGTTTTGAGGTATGGGCCAGGTACTATAGGTCCAGGAGGTGGTAGTTTCGACCTGAAATGTGTCTAGGTCAAACGCCAGCCTTTGTCCTATAAGCCCTAAGGTTTTGACGAGGTACTAAGAGGTAAGACTATGTAAAATAAAGGCCTCTTGTATAGGTCTCTGATTAAAGGTAATGAGGTGCCTAAATACCTAAAGACAAAATGTAAATACTGAAAGGTACCTAAATAATAAATGAGGTAGGTAGTCTCATAAAGAGAGAGGAGTAGGGGTTTCGCTGTCCCTCTCACACCGCTGCCAAGTTGGTTGCGAGCGCGGAGTGGGGGAAGCGCACTCCCTACCACCGTTAACAAACTCGTTGTAACGTAGGGTAGAAATAAATGTAGATTTATCAAGTACCCAACTTAATTAGATATTGTAAGTTTGTGTATTAGTGTACCAGTTGCAATCATGCAACAGACTACCTCAGGGTGCGCGGACGCAGGGCGATTTGTAAGCTCGCACACCCATTTTTTCTTTGTAACCACAATATACGAGCATTCAGAGTGATTCAAGAAGGTGTTTCAATTCGTTCCCGCTTGACGTTAATATACAGTGTCGAGGTTGCCGACATCGGTAACAGTGCTTCGTGGTCCTTCGAGCCGGATAAGAAGAATCTGCTGCTTCGTGATCCTCAGCGCGGATAAGAAGAATCTACTGCGTGATCCTGCAGAGCGGCGGACAGGAAGAATCTGCGCGTCAAGCTAGAAGAAGCGAAGCATCACTGAAGAAAAGAAGAATCACAGTAACTAGTTGCCAATACGCGGGTGGACCGCGGCTCACACTGCCACACCCTTACGGTGCCAAGTGTGGTTAGTGTGAGTAACGCCGTTCAAGGCGGTGCAGTCTAACGGACACGGCTGCCAGCCGCCTTTTTCAAGGCAGCTGAAATTGTCCGATTACGCCGGTACGGGTTGTGTCGCACTGAGGGCCGGACTGTAGGCACTGCCGAAGCTGCCGGGCGTTCCTCCCGGTGGCCGAGCACCTCGGAGTTGCACACCCCCTCTGCCGGGTAATTCCTCCCTTCCACTCCTGCTTCAACCTCCATCCTCACCTGGGCTCCCCGCGGTAGTGTGCCCGGGCGGGATTGTTAGGAGTAGGGTATAGTAGGGCGTCAAGAAAGAAGAAGATGCCAATCACAAGAAGCCAGTCTGGAGGGAAGAAGAGGGGGGCAATCACACATGAAGAGCCACCGGCGTCACCTTCGACGATCGCGCCACAGCCACCGCCACCACCACCGTTATTGACTACAGCCACGATGCAAGAAGAGGCCACAGAAAGTGGTACAGAGAGACCGTTACCGCCGCCGCCCACCAAGGAAGTTGACGATGGCAACGCCGCCGCCGCCGCCGCCACCGACACTGAGGCTTTGAGACGTAACCCGCCGTCAGTGTGTTCGTCGAGTGTCGCTGCGCGCGTCCGGCAGGCGCAACTTCGGGCCGCGGAACAGTTGGCCGAGATTAAGAGAAAAGAAATGGAACTAGAACGTGAATTAATTCAACAAAGGTTACAAGTTGAAATGGATACTATTTTGGAAGAAGAAACCCGTGCGAGCTTACCCGCCGAGAGCGTTCCAGAGAGGCTGAAAGAATGGTTGGATACCACAGCCGATCCTCGGTGTCGGGTAGATGAAAATTTAGAGAGAGACAGAGATATCGTCCCTGTCGTTTCACAAGACAGAGACAGAGATATCGCTCCCGTTATCGTGCAAGACAGAGACAGGGATATGAAGCGCAATGAGGCGCGTGCCTTAGAAATGGA
Source organism: Agriphila straminella (assembly GCA_950108535.1). Lineage (NCBI taxonomy): Eukaryota > Metazoa > Arthropoda > Insecta > Lepidoptera > Crambidae > Agriphila > Agriphila straminella. The sequence goes on along the minus strand of OX467306.1, from coordinate 231,347 downwards.
TAAAAACCGAACTTTTTGTGTAAATCCAATGGAGACTGACGCGAGGCCCGTAGTCGATACGAAAAAGGGCTACGGGGTGGAAAACCTCGCTGAAACATTGGACAGGGTTCTAACTATAGACGACCGATGCCGCGGTACGCGCAAGAGTTGCCCGTGTTTAGTGGTTCACCGAATGAATGGTTGTTATTCAAGGCCGCAGTGCGTGATTCCACACGATTATACAAGTTCACTGCAGAGGAAAATCTAGCAAGATTACGCGTGAGCTTGAAAGGGGAGGCGAAAGAGAGTGTGTCGGCGCTATTATGGAGTGCGACCGACCCCGATCGTATCATGACCACATTAGAACAATGCTACGGCCGCCCTGAAGTGCTTATAGATAGAGCGCTCGAAGATTTGAAAAGCTTACCGCGTTCAGGTACGAGTGCTGCCGAGTTGAATGCCCTCGCTGTGAAATTGCAAAATATAGTTTGCGTTATTCAAGCGGTTGATGACCGAGGGTACCTACGAAATCCGCTATTGGTTCGAGAGGTGATAAAGAAGCTCAGCCCGCATTTGTTATCGAACTGGGTCGCCTACGCCGAGAAGAATGAATCGAGTGAACCTGACATAATTATTTTATCTCGATTTCTCATGAAAGAGGCCGACTGCGCGCTGCGTTTTGCATACGTACCGACTACGTCACAGCAAAGAGAGAACGTCGCTGTAAAAAACCGTAGCGAGAAACGCACCGATAAGAAGAAAAATGTAGCAAGAATATACACTTTGGGCCAGAAAGAGACGCCGCCTGCGCCGTGTTTACTATGTGGAAACGATCATGAAGTACCCCACTGTACTAAGTACAAAGCCATGACGGTAGATGAGAGATGGCAGTGGGCAAGAAACAATGGAGTGTGCTTTCGGTGTGTGAACAATAAGCACCGGAGGTTCCGCTGTACACACAAACTATGCGGGGTGAACAACTGTAATGCGCGTCACCACGCTACGTTGCATAAGGACCGTGCCGCCAGTAATGAAGAGACGTTGGTGCGAGAGTCGCAGACTGAGACGATCGCCACGATTAATAGGGCCAACGTCGCGGCGAAAGTCATGTTAAAGGTGTGTCCAGTGACAGTAAAAGGACCCGGCGGCGCCGTACAGACATACGCGCTGCTGGACGAGGGTTCGACAGTGACGATCGTTGATCATGACCTGGCGGACGAAATAGGTGCGAAAGGGCCTGTAAGCGAATTGAGCATATGTAGTATAAATGCGCAAGGGAGCGTAGCGAACAGTGAAGACGTAAACCTAGTGTTAGTAGCAAGAGATGAAAGCACCCATCATGTTCGCGCCAAAACGATGACAAGTTTGACGCTCAATCATCAAACAGTTAGTGAAGATTGCTTACAGTACGCACACTTAAGAAGATTAGCGGCTAGTGACGTGTGTTATGACAGAGTGAAACCACGTTTACTGATCGGGGCCGATAATTGGCATTTGATTGTGTCACGAAAGTTGTTAATGGGCAACAGAAGACAACCGGTAGCGTCGCTCACGAAGCTAGGGTGGGTCATACATGGAACGGCGCCTCGAATTACGGCGCTAGAGGGCGCGTCTAACGTTTACAAGACGGAGCTCATCACACCCGAGGTTGAATTACAAGACATGGTGAAACGTTACTTTGAAATAGACGCACTCGGTATCGCTAGGAGGGAACGCGAAAACCCAATGGAAGTTAAAGCGGTGAAAGCGTTCGATGAGAGTATAAAGCGAGTCGGCGGCCAGTGCGAAGTACGATTACCATGGAAGAGAGATGACGTCACGCTACCGCCCAGTTATTATAATGCTGTGAAGCGCTTGAAATCTATAGAACGCAAGATGGATCGGTCAAGCGACTTTGAAAAAGCTTATACAACACAGATAGAAAATTTATTCACGAAAGGCTACGCGGAGCAGTGTAGTGGGAAAGAGACAGACGATCCACGAGCATGGTACCTGCCTCACTTCGCGGTCACCAACGTGAACAAGCCGGGAAAGATAAGATTGGTTTTCGACGCGGCAGCAAAAGCCAATGATGTTTGCCTCAATGATGAGCTTTTAGAGGGGCCCGATTTATTACAAGATTTAAATGGGTTGCTTTTGCGGTTCCGTGAGAAAAGGATAGCAATAACAGCCGACATTCAAGAGATGTTTTTACAAGTGAAAATTGCGCCTATAGACCAACCGGCACAGATGTTTTTATGGAGAGGCGGTGATAGAGACGGGCCGCCACGAAAATATAAAATGACGTCAATGATATTTGGGGCAAAGAGTTCGCCATTCTTAGCACATAGTGTGCGCGACTGGAACGCGAGAGAGAACGCCGATGAGTACCCGCTAGCATGTCAAGCGATAACGAACAATCATTATATGGATGACTGGGTGGACAGTTTCGATGATAAGGAACGGGCGATTACTACGATGAAGCAAGTGATTGAAGTGCACAGGCGAGCAGGATTCAAGCTGACAAGCTTCAACTCAAACGAAGCTAGAGTCTTAGCTGAGCTGCCATTAGAGAGCCGTGCTACGTCATCGCCCAAGCAACTGGGATCCAACCTAGATGACTGTGGTCGCACGCTGGGGCTACTATGGGATGCGGCGACCGACACACTGGGGTTCAATACGACGCTTGCAAGGGTACCGGCCGAAGTGAAGACGTTAGCGAGACCGCCGACAAAAAGAGAAGCGCTGAGTGCAGTAATGTCGGTTTTCGATCCGTTGGGCTTACTAAGTTACTACACCATACGAGCGAAGATTGTGTTACAAAACATTTGGAAACTAAATGTAGAGTGGGACGAGGCTCTACCAGGGCCGGAGGCCGAAGAGATAATTCAATGGCTAAAAGACATAGAAAAGCTACGAACACTAAGATTACCGCGTCTCTACGCTCGAACGGGGGGAGAGCCAAGCCGAGAACTACATATATTTTGTGACGCAAGTGAAGTTGCTTACGCGACCGCGGCTTACTGGCGCGTCAAGAATGAAGATGGTGAAATAGAAGTGACACTAGCGGCCGCTAAAGCACGGGTAGCGCCAATGAAACCACTCTCCGTACCAAGGTTGGAGTTACAAGCGAGCCTGATAGGGACGCGTCTGGCAAGCTCTATCAAGAGACAGCAAGGCTGGGAACCCGAGAAAACTGTATATTGGACGGATTCGCGTACCGTGTGGCATTGGATACGTAATGATAGCGTGCGCTACACACCATACGTGGCGCACCGCTTAGGAGAGATAGCCGAGACTACGGACGCTAGCCAATGGAGATGGGTTCCGACAGCGCTGAATGTGGCGGACGACGCAACGCGCCCAAATGTAGAGATGAAGACGTGTAATGACAGATGGTTTAAAGGACCTGATTTTTTATATGAAGATGAGGCTTTATGGCCCACGTGTGAAATCGTAACGGAAGAAGACGCGGTAGAGACAGTGCTCACGACAATGGGAGAAGCAAACGATAGTATGCCCCGAGCCGAGCGTTTTTCCTCATATGAACGCTTGGTGAGAGCGATGGCGAGAGTATTACTATTCGTACGCAAATGTCGTGACCGTGCCGCTACGATGAATGTAGAGCTCATAGAAGAGGCTGAGATGAGATTGCAACGCGAGTCGAAACGGTGGGGCGCAGCAAGAGCGATACATATAGAGTTGGTGGCGTCGCTATCGACAGACTCGGCAATCATGGCTTTAAGAAGAATGGGCGCGCGCCGCGGGTGGCCGCGTCTTATGTATTCAGACAATGCAACAAACTTCAGAGGCGCCGACGTAGAGTTGCGTCGTGCGATAGAAGAATGGGAACCGGCTCTACGTGATTACGCACTATCAGAGCGTATGGACTGGCGCTACATAGCGCCGGGGGCACCACATCAAGGGGGCGCATGGGAGAGGCTCGTGCGCTCAGTCAAAAGTGCGCTACGAGTCACACTGAACGAGAAGTCGCCGCGAGAAGAGGTACTAGCGACGCTGTTAGCGGAGGTAGAGCACACCATAAACGCTCGCCCGCTAACCCACGTACCAGTCAGCGAAGAAGATCCAGAGGCGCTCACCCCAAATCACTTCCTGCTGGGCGGTTCGCGCGGCCTGCCACTCACTGGGCCGTGCGAGCCAGCTTCGCGTAAGCTGTGGCGTGCTGCGCAGGCGCTGGCCGACGAGTACTGGCGCCGCTGGGTGCGCGAGTACCTGCCCGAGCTCATTCCGCGCGGGGGCGCGCGTGACGTCACGGGCCGCTCACTTAAGCCCGGTGACGTCGTCATCATCGTCGACTCCAGCCTGCCTCGCAATGTGTGGCCGCGAGGCGTCGTGACGGCGGTGCATCCGGGACCAGACGGCGAGATTCGCAACGCTGATGTTAAGACAAGAGGAGGAGTTTTTCGTCGCCCGACAACGAGATTGGCTGTCCTCCCTACTGAAGAAGAAGGTGCCGCGAGTGCTGCACCGGGGGGAGACTGTTGCGGACAGCTTAATTCAGTGAAAAAGTGATTAACAAAAAGACAGTTTAGTGGACACTAAGTGCGACCTAGTGGTGAAAATTGTGTTTGTGAATATTCATGTAAGTACCTTGTTCATAAGCAATAGCTTGTTATAACTATTTGAGTTGATTAGTTTGTGTTTTTAATTACTTTGAAGTTTATTAATGTGTAACGTTCTATTTGATTTTAAAATGTAGCTTATGAAAAGTGCTGTAAAATGAAATATTTAGCGTAGCTGTAAGTTTTATAGTTTGTGAGATATTTAGGTTTAGCTCAAATAGGTATTGTTTAGGTATTTAGGTATCCTATGCATTAAATGATTTAAAGTCTTGTTGTTTCAATTGCATTACCCGGTAAAGGTTTTGAGGTATGGGCCAGGTACTATAGGTCCAGGAGGTGGTAGTTTCGACCTGAAATGTGTCTAGGTCAAACGCCAGCCTTTGTCCTATAAGCCCTAAGGTTTTGACGAGGTACTAAGAGGTAAGACTATGTAAAATAAAGGCCTCTTGTATAGGTCTCTGATTAAAGGTAATGAGGTGCCTAAATACCTAAAGACAAAATGTAAATACTGAAAGGTACCTAAATAATAAATGAGGTAGGTAGTCTCATAAAGAGAGAGGAGTAGGGGTTTCGCTGTCCCTCTCACACCGCTGCCAAGTTGGTTGCGAGCGCGGAGTGGGGGAAGCGCACTCCCTACCACCGTTAACAAACTCGTTGTAACGTAGGGTAGAAATAAATGTAGATTTATCAAGTACCCAACTTAATTAGATATTGTAAGTTTGTGTATTAGTGTACCAGTTGCAATCATGCAACAGACTACCTCAGGGTGCGCGGACGCAGGGCGATTTGTAAGCTCGCACACCCATTTTTTCTTTGTAACCACAATATACGAGCATTCAGAGTGATTCAAGAAGGTGTTTCAATTCGTTCCCGCTTGACGTTAATATACAGTGTCGAGGTTGCCGACATCGGTAACATTACCAATACATGCAAAATCGCTTTTTGCTGCAAGCGTGAGTAAAAGGAATTTTGAATCACTTTTCCTAACCAACAAGAAAACTCGCAGAAAATTTGTTTTTTTCTGCGAGTTTTCTCGCTGGTAGAGATGAAAGATGTTTCACACTGCTTTACAAAAAAATTTAATTTGCTCACTTGTTGAATTGATAACTATCATGATATTTGTGATTTTAAAAATCTTGCATTGATTTTGTAATCGCAACCTAAATTGATTATTATGACCTAATATTGAATTCTTTGCAAAAATATATCCAATTCTTGGAAAAAACACGTTCGTAGGCCAAATGTAACCCACATTTTAAGCTAGCGAACGGGTTAACTTTACGCAGAAGATTTGTCAATGCGGCGGCGAGCGAGTACCAGATACCCTTTTGATTCCGAAGTCGGTGGTTATCGGCGGGCCATTACCTTCCGTCCCTCATACATCACGCCGGAGGCCGACAAATCGCGGTCGCGCGCGCCGCCACCTATCACTGTCACCGCGCCTCCGCGCCGGGCCGTCCCGGGCAGGCTTAACGATGCCATTACTGAGCTGATCTCCTGCGAATTTCAGTTTGTGCAAGGACCTTTTAATGTACTCTCTATTCTCATACCCGGTGCTTACATTTTATTTTTAAACAATTAGCACAGATGACTTTCAATTATTCCACAAACTAGAACTTATCCAGAGCAGATTCGTGGTTAAATAGCCAGGCATATTAATTAAGGCTTTGCCAAATAGGACGCGTTTTAGCGTCACGCTAGAGCGCTAACCTGACGTCGCGCTATAGCGCCGAGTAGTGTGCCGGACGTGCATAGTTTCATGCCAAACACAGCGCCAGCGCTAGAAGATTGGACTGGATTTTGCAATTATATAAATAACTAGACAAAGATCTTCAGCATTTAAATTAACCTATATCCTATCTGGAAACGATAAAATGGCCCCAAATTTAAGCACCCTGTGATGTGCGCAGACTCAGCACCGGAGCTGCACTACACGTTCATCGAGCAGGCGCTGCGCGCGGGCGGCGCGGTCTCCCTGCGCTGCGCGGCCACCGGCTCGCCGCCGCCGCGCTTCCAGTGGTTGCTCGACGCGCAGCCCATCGACCAGCATCGCACACAACACAGGTCGGTAAAATTTACCCCATACATCAGACTCAGGGTTTACGTTCTTTTGTAGATGTCCATTCTATTACTTCCGACCTTAAAGAGTTTCACGTAGGTCGGCTACAGAATGACCTACAATCAAATTGATGCTAACTCACGCTAAATACTTTTTTTTCAATAGTTTGTGCTTTGTTACATGTCAAACCGTTGGTTTCAGCTGCACAACACACAGAAATTTGCGAATTGTCCAATTCTACGTATTGCAGAACGCCTTGAAAGCTTACTAATCTGGAGAATTCTAGGCTCCCTATAAGCAGTTCTTCAATTTTGTTGTTGTTAGATACTTCATAAGCGAAGAGACCTCCGCGAACGGTGACGTGGTGTCGACCCTGAATGTGAGCGCGGCGTCGGCGGCGGACGGCGGCCGGTACAGCTGCCGCGCCCACAACGACCTCGGCCACGCCGAGCACTCCGCCAGGCTCAATATCTACGGTCAGTTGCTAATCTGTATTATGAATAATATGGAGCTGTAGGAGGTCGTTGCTATTCTATGTCTTGGCAATGAGCTGCCGCGATTTTATATAAACGGTTCAATAAAAACTAATATCCCAATCATTATAGTTGCCTAAAAGCATTTAGGAGCGGGATGGCGCGCTAACTTGGCCTGTGTTTGCGGCGAATATTGCCAAGGTCTATACGGTAATACAACAATTAATCAATCTGCATTAGGACCGCATGTTCCATCAATGCTACTTACTCTTGCACAAAGAAAGCCTGTGCCCCAGAACATTAAATGCTTAGGTGGGTGGTGGGGTGGTGGTATGTGAAATGTTGGTATGTGTGCGCAGGGCCGCCGTCGATCCGCGCGCTGGGCCCCGTGCGCGTGGTGGCCGGCGCCAACGCTACCGTCTTCTGCCCCTACGCCGGATATCCGATCAGGTCCATAGAGGTGCATTTGCTAGGATGATTCCTATAACGCACTCTGTAATATAGTAGTCTTGTCGTTTTGTTGCACTTTTTTATTTACTTAGTGATGCTTTGGTTTCTAGAAGTAAGTAGTGTTATTAAAACAATCCATTAATTAATAAGTAATTTAGTTATATTAGAAGATTTTTAAGGTCCAGAGGAAAGAAAAAGTTGTTAGAAGTAAATAGTCTTTCCGTACTGCAAGACAATATTTTCTATATTGCTATTAGATACGACACCTTCCAGTATTGTTACATGACTATCGATTGGCCAATGTACATTTATTAATTCTTTGGCATTTCCTATAACCTAATAGATAACCTAGAGCCCAATCGCGGTAATTCTGAACGATAAAACCAAAAACGTTACGTTGTCATTTAGGTTACATTTACCTAAAAATCTTTGGTTTAGCTTCATAATTTTCACTTAAATTGTCCCAGATTGTAATCCTAGACTCCTTAGGCAGAGTATTTAACAATTTTAACAAAACTAAAGCAAGTATTTTTCTGTAAACGAAACTGAAACGGTAACGATTTAGCTTTGGTTTTATCGTTGAAAATTAGCGCGATTAGGCCCCTAGTTTAATTAAGATACCGTTTTCTTAAGACCTAAGTATGTATAATAACTGTAAATTGACGCCTTCCAACTCTTGTTTGAATTTATCTTCTGCTGTTGATTACCATATTATTGAGTGTGAGCAAGATGAGGAACGGTTGTTTGTGTTACGGCGCGGTAGTTCAGTGGTGTGGTGGGCGCGCGAGGCGGGGCGTGCGGTAGACGCGGTGGGGCGCGTGTCGGCGCGCGGTGCGGAGCTGCGCCTGCGGCCCGCGCTTCCGCCCGATGCCGGACACTACGCGTGCGCCGTCTCCGCGCCTGGTGGTGCCGCCGCGCGCAGGGACATCGAGATACAAGTCAGGAGTAAGGATTGCATGATGCTGCACTTAATCTGACTACATTTCCAAGTTAACCCTAGTAAAGAACTATCCAATCCTTTTAAATCTAAAAAAAAAAATTGGATATCTTTTTTATTTGAACTGCTAGGTGCTGTGGATATCCTCTTTTTCAATTTTGACGTTCGTCACATTGATTGTAAATTGGTTTATATTTTTTTCATAACTTTGTGATCTTCAAATTAATGAATCAATATTTATGTAGGTAATTCTTCTTTCCGTGCAGATCCACCAAAAATTTCGCCATTTATATTTTCGTCAGAATTAACAGAAGGAAGTTCTGTGCAAGTTTTATGTGGTGTATCATCAGGAGATAAGCCGATGTACTTCTCGTGGCTCAAAGATGGAGCACCTCTGCAGTCCAATTTGCAAGTAAGTTTTATGTCAATATGATAGGTACCTTAATAGTGATTGGTCTTGCGTAATATGCAGACGATTTATTGCAGATAGAAGAAAAAAGTTTGAACGAATTTTCATTGCTGATGTTTTCGGATTTATCAGCACGCCACAGTGGTGATTACACATGTAGAGTGTCAAACCATGCCGCCATCGTTAACTACACTGCGACACTCAGCGTCAAAGGTGAGCTCATTCAAAGTGGTCAAACTGTTTCTTGAACAGTTTTGTAATTTAAATATTATATAATTTAGTAGGTCATTAATCTGGTTTCATCATCAGTGGCGCCCGCGTGGGTGAAAGAACCTCTAGACACAGCAGTGCTACTGGGAGCACCTTTGAACGTGGAATGTGCTGCCAAGGGATATCCCATTCCAAGTGTTTCATGGTATAGAAAAATCGGTATGTAAATATCAAATGCCAAGTGACTTGCCAGCTGAGATTTCATACTTACTTATTTGAGTATTTTAAGGTGATGGCACTTCATTGGTTCCCGAGACCTCAGAACAGTGGCAACTCTTAGAAAGCATGATGTGGGAAGAGAAAAGTAGAAGTGGGACGCATACAGCAGTTCGAGCTCAAAATGGAACTTTAACTGCCGCTGTCGCCTCCCGAAACCACCAGGGAGTATACCGCTGCCTTGCAGACAATGGCGTTGGTCCACCTCTCGTGAAACACATTAATCTCACAGTACACGGTGAGTACTAATGAACTAATGTTAGTTTGTTAAACCATCCCCTTGCAAATTCATAATTAAGATATTTTTAACAGAACCAGCACATTTCGAAGAGTCAGGAGGCAACGTGTCGAGTGTACGAGGACAAAGTGCCTCTCTAACATGTCACGCTCTGGGTGACGCTCCTCTCACTGTACATTGGACACATATGGGCACACGCCTGGACCTTAACTCCTACAGGTAATACGATGTTCTCATCTCAAGTCACTTCTTGACATGATTTTCTAAATGATACTCAATGGTCTTCTAAGGTGGACAGTGTCAGAGGTACGGACAGCCGATGGGCTCCGGTCGGTACTTCAACTTCGAGCGGCCGAGCGAGTTGATGCTGGCGAGTATCGCTGCCATGCTCACAACCAATTCGGAAGAAGCGAAGTCCTTATGTACCTTCACGTAGAAGGTAACAGTCGAAGACCTACAGAATCACAACAATTTACACACAATTCCTACACTACAATATTATAATTTTCTTCAACAGAGCCTCCAGAAGCTCCCCGGTCTATAAGACTGGGAGGTGTGGGGTCACGATGGGTACGCCTTGTGTGGCATTCAGGGCCAGGCCCTGGCGTCTACTACAACGCCCTTTTTACCGCACTTCATGCCCTGCCAGGAGTGGAATCCAAGCATACTACTACAAACCTCACCCTTGACTCTTTTAGCAACGTCAGGTACGTGTGATTTCAAACTCATATTAATTGATAGTGCTCCTCTCTTTGTCTAATGTTTGTTTCTCTGGACAGACTAGACGCTGATGGGTTACGTAGTTTGAGCGCTCGTCTCGATGGACTCCGTCCGGCCGCAGCATACTCCTTGCGATTAGCCGCTGCCAACCACGTTGGGCAGTCACCTCACTCTGACCCTATTCTTTTCACGACACTCGAAGAACGTGAGTTACACAAGCTTAGTACACATATTTAGTTTAGTCTCTACATCTAATAAAACGTGAGGTTGTTCATTTTGTTTTGCATCTTTACAATGTAGCACCAACGGCTTCCCCACAAAACGTTCGAGTGAGACCGGCCAGCATCGGGGAGCTTCATGTATCGTGGTCTGTAAGTATACCTCACAAACATTTGCTTCACTATTAAATTCTTTCCACTTAACATATCTTGTTGTCATACAGGCTCCGCCTCAAGACGGATGGAATGGCGAACTGCTCGGCTACGTGGTATCGTGGCGTGAGCTAAGTCACTTTGAGGAGGAGGGTGGTGAAGCAAGACGTTCGGGGGCAGCAACATCGCCAGGGTGGAGCAGCGGAGAGTTGGCAGTGGGGGGGCTGCGCTCGTTCGCGCGGTACGCCGTCATCGTCCGTGCGTACAACCACGCCGGTGCCGGGCCCCCCTCGCCTACCGTTTACGCCACTACGGCTGATGGAGGTCAGTTTTTGTTTTCCTTTAATTTACTCTTGATCACGTATATCCTTCGATCATTAGCCTGTTTTTCTCTTCTATGCACTTTACTATTCGCAAAATATAGTTATTTATCTTTTTCACTTCGCTCTTGTATGTCGATTTCGTACCTACATATATGGCAAATGTGTTTATTGAAATGGCTCATAAATCCGCTTAGCTTTTTGGAGATATTTGGTTCCTTTATGGAACTTCCTTACCTTGTAATTACAGTAAAAGCAAATGCAAAAATACATCTGAAAATTACATTCATATCATTTTAGAATAACTCTTTTATCAATATATCAATTCATTACTATCAAGGACTTTTACTTCTCTCGGAATTATCATTAAAGGTGTAACCCATAAAGGATGTATGTAAAATTTCATGATGATCAGTTCAGTAGTTAAGACGTCGTGAAGGCGTAGCGTAACAAACAAACGAACTTTAGCAATATTAGTAAGGATTTTGATTGTAATAAAGTTACTGATTTGTCCAGTGCCGGAGGTGCCGCCGACGTCTGTCATCTGCGAGGGCGTGTCGGCGCGCGCACTACGCGTGCGCTGGGCGCAGCCACCGCCCGCCGCCACGCACGCACTCCGCGGGTACCAGCTGCAGTACGCGCCACTGCAGTTCTCCTCGGGTTAGTCCCACAGTTTCACTAGTTTCACTACTTTACTACGTCTTTTATTAAAACTTTTAACTCATCTACAAACATTAGCCAAATACACTCTATCATAATAACATAACTCAGAATAAATCGTAACTGCTTTGAAAACGTGTGGAGGCGTAAAAATGTGTGATGGTGATTTTAGAGAAGCTACTACCAATCCCTAAATAACATCTCATTTATTTTACCGAAGCAGCGTGGAGCGGCGCAGCTGGTGCAGGTGCGGGTGTGCAGACAGCGCGTGCTGGCGTGGAGGGCGAGGCCACGCTGCAGGGTTTGCGCGCCGCTACCAACTACTCAGTGTGGGTGCGCGCGCGCACCGACGCAGGCCTCGGCCCACCTGCGCAGCCCGTTTACTGCGCCACCACTGACGACGGTACCGACCCACAATACATGAACTTCTAGTTATTAACCTCAAAAAGAGCTAGACTCTGAGTGATGCTCACGATCCGTTGCTAAAAGACGCTCAGTATAAGTTTTTTGTAGTGCCTGGAGCTCCGGAGGTGATTCGAGCGCTGCCGCTAAGCAGCGAGGCGGTGCGGGTGTCGTGGCTGCCGCCCGCCGAGCACAACGGACGCGTCACGCACTACACACTTTACACCAGGGAACTCGGCAAGTGAGGCCGCACGCCATTAAGCACCACACGTCACATTAATGATATTAAACCTCAAACAAAATAAATTAAAAAAACTGCTGTAGCTTCGTGAAATGGATGCAAGTCTAAAGTGTCACAGTAACGACTTAAAAGTTTTCTACATTAAATTAACTGTCGTAAGGCTTGCTGTAGATCACGCCGGAACAGAAGACAGTTGGGAGCTGGTCTGACGTTGACCGGGAGACAATCAGGGAGCGGAGCCGGGCCGATTTTTGTTCCGTAATTTTGTGTCAAAGCGCGATACATAGTATGTGCGTCGGTCCTGCTCCAGTTTTTCAATCCCACGCCAACCAAGATGGTCCAAGCTAGCGCTATCTACAGGAAGCCATTGTTTCTATTAAAAAGTACATATAAAGAAAATAGACACAATTTAAGAAATAAACATAAACTACTATTAACTAATATACGAACAAATTACGGTAAGAAAACAATATTGTTTGAGGGTGTCCAATACTACAATAAATTACCTAACAAAATAAAAGAATGTAATCACATTAACTCATTTAAATCTAAGCTAAAAGAATACGTGTGCACATTGTAACTATAACTACCTACTTATATTACGAATAATTTTATGTTTTGTTTGATACCGACGCGCCAGAGGTACGATGTTAGTATTAATTAAGTATCTTTTGTATCTCATTATAAGTGAACATTAATGTTTGTATGAGAATAAATATCTTTAAACCTAAACCTAAAGTGAAAAATAATTAGTGAACAGTGCGGTAAATGAAAGCACATTGTGGTTCAGAGTTGGCGGGGAGTGGTCGCAGCGCGTGGAGCCTGGGGCGGAGGCGGGCGCGGGTGAGGCGGGCGCAGGGGAGGCGTGGCGGGAAGTGACGGGGCTTCGTGAGCGGACCGTGTACGAGTTGTGGGTGCGCGCCGCTACAGTCGCCGGCGCCGGGCCGCCCTCCCGCGCCGTCACTGCTGCACCTGCAACACCTGGTAAGATTACCAAAAATAAATAAAATACAAACTATTCACTTCTCAAGCTTACGCGCTCACTAGACATGAAATAAAACACTTTTAACGGATACTAGCGCGGTTTTATTGAAAGTACTTTGGTAATTAGTTGGTATTTGGTTTGATTTTTGATTTTCCCGACGTTTCGGCACCTTTGCAGCTGCCGTGGTCACGGGGGACTGAAGCTACTTGTGAGCCTACCCTCAAGCGATGAATTTTATAACGTTCAGAAATTAAAATTTTATCAAATTTAATTAGTTTAATTTTGGTTTAGTTTTAATTTAATTTTATATGTTAAAAAGAGAGAATCTACTGAAACTACTACCATTTCAAAAAATAAAACCGCGCTAGTATCCGTTAAAAGTGTTTTATTTCAAAATACAAACTATTTTCTTTGGAGAACATATTCTTTCCTACTATCAGCCCGCACCTCAAGTGGTCGTTCAAGTCGGGTATACACCAGTAACGGTTGTAATTATTGATTCTGGAATTGCAAGCTCATTTTTTTACTCCCTTAATCCTCATGGTGCACACGGCTGCTTCCACGCTCTCGCCGTATTTTGCTGACTGTCGAACGAGCCGGTCGGTCTAATGAAGCTTAAACCTGTCAGTGGGCGTGCGCATCTTGTCGATCGGGCGAGTGGTGTGGGCGGCAGCGGGCGCTCGCGTGCGCCTGCGCTGCGCGGCGGTGGGCGCACCGCCCCTACGCTGGCGGTGGTCGCCGCCCTCACCGCACCACACCGTCACCGATACCGGAGACCTCATCATACACAGTGAGATAACATTCATTTAGTCCTCGTAACTTTAAAATAAAGTAACAAACATCGATTTATGATTTCAGGAAACAGTTTCATGTTTTACCTTTTTCTGGAATATACTTGAACAAATATGGCAACTGCACAGAGGCGGAGTCTAGTGGCAACTACACGTGCTCGGTGCGTGGCAGTGGTGGCACGGACTCAGCGCAGTTCGCAGTGGTGGTGCGCGCGCCGCCCGCCGCGCCCGCGCTGCGCCTGCTGCGAGCCGACCGCCACGCGCTGCACCTCGCCTGGGAACCGCCAAGGGACAACGGCGCGCCTGTACTAGGTAACTGTCTCCCATTGTACTTATACTAGAAACTTACACTCTGGAGTTAATAGGAGAGACTCAATTTACGGCCGAACTATCTTCAGTAAGAAGGCCTACTATGGATCTGTTACTAGGCAACTGTTGTTACCTGTCATTTAACAAATATCTGGGCAACAAATCTTTAGTAAGCTTATCTCTTACTGAGGATGTTATTGATAATTTTCGATACAAACATTTTATGTAAATTTGAGTAAATACCGATTGAATTGATGCTTGTAAGTTAAAAAAAATCTCGCATCTCGCATAATATGTCTGAAAGCCTTATTAGGACATTCGGATATGATAAACTGCTATAAATTAAAATAAAGAACAATGGTCATTTTTTTTATTGGTGCAATTTTGTTTACTGGACTTGTTTTGTGTTCGTGAACTTCCGCTATTATGATGAGTGCTTGGTGGTGCTTCAACGCAGGCTTCACAATATGGTGGTCGGAGGGGTCGGAGGCGGAGGTGCGACGCGAGCGCTGGGTGCGAGTGGCGGGCGGCGAGGCGGCGCTGTGGCTGCGTGGGCTCGCATGCGGTGCGCTGTACCGCGTCCAAGCGCAAGCCCACAATGCACTCGGTGCCTCACCACGATCTACGCCGCTGCTCGCGCGCACGCTCGGAGATAGTCAGTCAATTACAATTTTACTTATTGCCTTTACTTTCTTATCAGATCATGATTTTTTAAGGGTTAACGTAACTAGGTTTAGAAAATTTTGTAGTGATTGACACCAATAAGTTTGTAAATGTGTAAAATATTATCTGTGAATTTCATCAAAAGTGAATTTCATCAAAATAAAAGTGAGGTAAGATGTTGTATGCGTAGAGGCGAAGGCGGCGCCGGGCAAGGAGTTCGTGTGGGCGAACAGCTCGTCGCTGCGCGTGAACTTGCTGGCGTGGCGCGCGCGCTGCCCCGTGGCGGCGTGGGCCGTGGCGCTGCGCCCCGCCGCCCCCACCACTACCGCCGCCTGGACTGACCTGCCTGCCGACGGGGAAAGCGCGCTAGTAATAACCTTCTGATGAATTTTATTTATTTAACGTGGTATGGACATATAATGCGGAGGAATGAGGATCATGGTTGAATGGCGACCGCGCACGACGCTCCGTGGGTAGGCCTCCGACAAGGTGGACCGACGATCTGGTGAAGGTCGCCGGAAGCCGCTGGATGCGGGCTGCGCATGGGCGATCGGCGTGGAGATCCTTGGGGGAGGCCTATACCCAGCAGTGGGTGTCGTGCTGCTGATATGATGATGATGAAGAGCATGGTACGTGAAAGGTTTTAAGTATGAAGGTGGATGGATATACGGGTAGAGGAAGGCCAAAGAAAAAATTGATGGACTGAATAAAAGAGGATATGGCTAGGAAGGAAGTTAACTTTCAGATGACGAGTGCTAGAGATGTATGGAAGAAAAGACATGCTACGCCGACCCTAAATAAATTGGGATAAGGGCAGGAGGATGATGAATTTGAGCAATGATACAGTCATTCGAAGAAGTAGCAGCGGCCAGCAGCACTGCTTTAAGCTTATCTCCATTAGGGAATACTAGGGTACCTACAATAGTATCGCAGCACTGCCACTTCGATATGAGTTGACCCTTTTTTTTGTATGCCGAAGGAAAACGCATTTACGCGCTTCACCCCCCGCAAGGTGAGCGAGCAATGTGAGTTGACCCTACGAAAAAGATCTAAATACCGACTTTTGTAATGTAGGCCAACAATCTTCGGCCGGGAACGTGGTATGAGATACGCGTGGTGGCAAGATCCGCCGCCGGCGACACGGCGGCGCTGTACCGCGCTGCTACACTCACTGTCAATGGAGGTGAGTTTCACTGCCTTCTGAACACATTCATTATTTTACGGAATACTTATTTATGAAAATATCTCACTGCTACAGTCCAGGTCTTCCTGATAAATGAAAAGGAGGTTGGGCCATAGCGTCCCAATGCGGATTAGTAAGTGTTAACCGAATTCCTTCCGAATCATGAGAAGCTAGAGATATGAAATAAAACACTTTTAACGGATACTAGCGCGGTTTTATTGAAAGTACTTTGGTAATTAGTTGGTATTTGGTTTGATTTTTGATTTTCCCGACGTTTCGGCACCTTTGCAGCTGCCGTGGTCACGGGGGACTGAAGCTACTTGTGAGCCTACCCTCAAGCGATGAATTTTATAACGTTCAGAAATTAAAATTTTATCAAATTTAATTAGTTTAATTTTGGTTTAGTTTTAATTTAATTTTATATGTTAAAAAGAGAGAATCTACTCGTAGAGGATTGTCTAGTTAAAAACCAAATCAAAAAAGACGACAGTGAAGCTATACGTCAAGATATTTCATCTGTTTTACGACGTAGTAAACTGCCCAAGCATAACCTTCCATATGATGAACTCGTCGCGTTAAAAAACCTACGCACTAGACCAGAATTAACTATCCTCCGAGCTGATAAAGGTAACGCAACGGTAGTTATGGATACGTCGGATTATAACACAAAAATACAAGAACTTTTAAGCGATGAGAAAACATACAAACATGTCAAATGTGATCAAACCACCAAGATCCTTAATAAAACGAAAGAACTCATCAAAGAACATTCAGAACAGTTAGATCTTGACGTCGATTATCTTATTCCATCCTGCCCTACACCGCCAAAACTGTATGGGTTACCGAAAATACACAAAGACAACGCTCCGCTACGCCCCATAGTAAGCCAAATTGACTCACCAACCTACAAATTGGCTAAACACGTAGCGAAAACACTCAAACCACTGAGAGGTAACACATCAGCCTTTGTAAAAGATTCCTACCATTTTGTCAGTGAGATACAACATCTACATCTCGCTGATGATGAAACTATGGTTAGTTTTGATGTTCAGTCCTTATTCACATGCTTACCAGTACAGGACTGCATTAATATCATCAGGAAAAAGCTAGTTGATAATAACATGCCAATTGAATATGCAGAACTACTAGAATTATGCCTAACATCTGGCTATCTGTTATGGAACGAGGAGTTCTACGTGCAAGTGGATGGCGTAGCAATGGGCTCTCCTGTATCCCCCATTGTTGCTGACATTTTCATGGAGGATTTTGAGGAGAAAGCACTAGCCACAGCACCAGTGACTCCCCGGTTCTACAAACGGTACGTAGATGACACTTTCACAATACTACCTAGAGACAGTGTCCCTGCATTTCTTAACCATCTTAACTCCATAAACCCCAACATACAATTTACTATGGAGTTAGAGGCAGATAATAAACTAGCTTTCCTAGACATTCTCATTATCAGGAATCCGAACCAAACCTTGAGCCATACAGTGTATCGTAAAGCAACCCATACAGACAGATACCTTAATGGTGACTCTCACCATCACCCTATACAGTTAGCTACCGTAGGGAAATCTTTGTTTCAGAGAGCCCGCGGCATCTGTGACAAACAACACCTGACTGCTGAGCTTCAGCACGTCAAGCAAGTACTACGTAACAACAAGTTGCAAGTACCACGCCTTCGTCACAGAAAACGCACCAAAACAGCCACAGTAGAGCGTCAACCTGCCATCCTACCATACTTGAAGGGTGTCACTGACAAGATTGGAAACATTCTGAAGCGAGCGTCAATCAAAACTTACTTCAAGCCGCCGAAGAAGATCAACCAATTCTTACGACCTGTCAAGTGTAATATCCCCCTTCAAGCCGCAGGCGTCTACAAACTAGATTGTGACTGTGGGCTCTCCTACATCGGGCAAACAAAGAGAAGCATAGGGACCCGGGTTAAAGAACATGTAGCTGACATGAAACATAGGCGCGATAACAAGTCTGCAGTGAGTGAACACGCCTTTGAGGGGCCCAACCATTATATTAGATTTGACAAACCCCAAATCCTTGCTAGGGAACGTAGATTCATTCCTAGAATGCTCCGCGAGGCTATCGAAATAAATAAATATCCTAATTTCAATAGAGATGATGGTTGGAAAATTCCACCAGCTTGGGACCCCATCATTCACAAGCTAAAGCCCCAAACACACACTGTAAGATCTAATGATACGGTTAGTTCCTTTTGCAAATAAATTAATTAATATAAAAGACGGAGGTCGGCCTTCCTCTCCAAGTTTTCTTTCGCCATTTCTTTCTTGGAGGGGCCTCCCAATTTTTTGAAATGGTAGTAGTTTCAGTAGATTCTCTCTTTTTAACATATAAAATTAAATTAAAACTAAACCAAAATTAAACTAATTAAATTTGATAAAATTTTAATTTCTGAACGTTATAAAATTCATCGCTTGAGGGTAGGCTCACAAGTAGCTTCAGTCCCCCGTGACCACGGCAGCTGCAAAGGTGCCGAAACGTCGGGAAAATCAAAAATCAAACCAAATACCAACTAATTACCAAAGTACTTTCAATAAAACCGCGCTAGTATCCGTTAAAAGTGTTTTATTTCATGTCTAGTGAGCGCGTAAGCTTGAGAAGTGAATAAGCTAGAGATATTTTTAGTTACCCATCCGATGACCGTCCTCAGCTATAGTTACTACACTGTTCCTCTATAATAATATTTCAGGTAACACCTATCACTCATGGCGGAACTTGACAGACTGATCGTACTCGATCACGTTTGTCAAGCAACGCTCAGTCCGGTCAAAAAAAAGGTGTCGGATGGGTGACCGTAAAGTGGCATTACAACTGAGCACTTCTGTGCTTCGGAGGGCACGTTAAACCGTCGGTCCCGACTGTTGCCATCTGATAAAAGTCGTTAAGCCAATTTATTTATTTTATTTTATTTTTATTTATTCAGGAAATATACAGTCATATACAAGTTTTACATGGTTATAATAGTTATTTTATTTTTATTTAGAGGCCTTAATAGGTGGCTTGATAAATTAAAAACTAATCCTCATTCCATAAGAAGAATAAGGTAAAACCTATTGTGTGTATGATCAGAGCGCGTGGGTGAGCCGATGGAGATGCCACTGGAGGCGCGTCGCGCGGATGGTGCAGACGGCGCGGCGGCGGCGGGAGCGGCGGCGTGGCGCGCCGGCCTCGCGCCGCTACTCATGGCCGCCGTGCTCGCCGCGCTGCTCGCTGCCGTCGCTGGTCAGTCCCACATCACACTACACTTGGCCACACTCAACACATCTCTCACAACATCTCTCACATCTTCACTGGTCAAGTAGTTTTTTTATTAATGATTAATATGATTATCTGTCATTATCTACTAGATCTTTTTTTCCAAAAAGGATCCAATGTCTTTATTATTATTAAAGTAAATTATTGCTCTAATTTGACACCGAAATAACGTGACTTTTTGTTGTGCCAGGTGTTGCGGTGGTGCGACGGCGCGCGGCGGCGTGCGCGCGCTCGTGCTCGCCGCCGCCGCGCGCGCACCCGCAGCTCTACACCACCGAGCCTGGCAAGAGAAACGGCAAGGTGCTCACGCCCCCAGACAGTAAGTTCACCTCAGTTACCTAACATCCTACTTCCTACTAATATTGTAGATGTAAAAGTTTGTGGGATTGGATGTTTGTTCCTCAATCACGCAAAAACGGCTAAACAGATTTGAATCAAATTTGACAAAATAGATAGTTTATGGATTAAAACATAGGACACTTTTTATCCCGGTCAAAGGTCCTAGGGATTTTCCAATTGTCCGCGCAGACGAATTCGCGGGCGGAAGCTAGTGCTATCATAAGGTTTTTAAATATCCTGTTAATAAATTCGGGATTATCAGAATCCTGTGCTTTTTCTTCGCCTCCTTAAGTCATTCCTGAGTGTAAGTAATGGCGCGTTTATATTATTCGGTTGGCCGTATTTGGTGACGAGACTTCTAAAAAGCAATCCTTAGAACAACTTTCAGCAAGGCGGGCTGGCGTCGGGCCTGCGTACTGCTATATAGATTATCTATACGTTATTGTATACGCGCAGATGACCTGCACGAAATCAGCCCGTACGCTACGTTCAGCATGGCTGGCGGGTGCACGGGGCCAGGGGCGGGCGTGGGCGCGGGCGCGGGAGCTGGAGCGGGAGCGGGTGCGAGTGCGGGCGGCTGCGCGCTTCATCTCCGCACGTTCGGGCGCGCCGAGCCGCTCGACCTCGCCGCGCCGCCGCCCAGGCCCAACCTACTCTCGCATGGCAATGGTACGTTAATTTTGGACGTATACAGGTCCCAAAAATTTGCCACACGGAGGAAAAGGTAGGATTTTTTTTAAGATACGTTCCCTTCGTGTCGCAAAGTTTTGGGACACTCTGTATTTAATCAAAAACGTAAAGGTAATCCAACAAGCACGCTTCTTCTACTCTTCTACTCACGTCGTGTATATTAAAAAACTTGTAAAAAAAAAAATATAACACCGTGTAGGTTGCGTTCAGGTTTCGTCATTATGATTTATGACTATTTTCTCTATATTGTCCTCTTCAAGTAATCGAAAAAGCATCTCAATACTGTCACTACTCCATGATATTAGAATTAAAGCTTGTCACGTTACGGAAGGAAACGGAGCAAAATTTGGAAGAAAATAAAAAGATGGAACTGAAATTCACAACTAAATTATGCGCCTAAAGAATTCAAGCGCACGACGTCCAGCCTGCTTCGCCCTAACCTAATCCTACCTTTGTAAGACTTACTTACGTAGCTTAACCTTAGTCTGTACTCCAAATTTATGTACTTGTACAGTACAGACTGTAACCCTAGGACGTGACATTTTAAATAAACTTCTGAATTTCAGTTCCATCTTTTTCTTTTCTTCCAAATTTTGCTCCGTTACCTTCCGTAACGTGACAAGCTAAACCCTATTTTACATTGAACATAACTACATTAGAGTTTATTGAATCAAAGAGCATTACTTCGCACGATTGTCTTCAGCTATTACGACGTTAAGCGGTGTGTCCCACTCCCAGCGAGCAAACTCCGCCTTCCGTCCGCCGAGATTGCAATTTCCGCTGAAGCCTTGAATGTATAATTTGCTATTTCGATTGCCTGTTCGCTCAGTTCAACATGAATGGATGTGGTATTTACATGGGCGACTAAAGCCGCACAACTATTGCCGCACGGCGAAAATAGACCGTGTAAATGCAGGTGACTGAACAAACTTATCTGATCCGGTGGCCAAAACTGGTGCTACGTTATTACATATTATTGTTACTTAGGTTACGCCGTCAATTACATAGACGACAGCGACGCCATCACCTGCGATTCGAAGTCGACCGTCACAGGTGACTAAAATCGACCCATGTAAATAGCCCAGAAAACCTTTATCACAGTGTTTTAAATTTCGAAGATATTTTGGGGTCTTTACCTTTTAATAATATAAATATAACATTCAACAAAACTAGCCATGTAAAAACAATAAAACAGAAAACAAAGCTCTTTCAATTATTATTGATAAAAGATAAATTTTATTATGCACTAATGAAGTTTCCACTGCAAAGTGAGCTGAACTGAATTCAGGATATTAAAAACGCCATAAAATAATAATAGCACGTTCTGGGAGCATTATCTGCAGTTCCATTGAGCGAGTTTGCAATTTCCGTTGTGTGCATTCTCCATTGAGAGACTCAACCCCTCCTGGCAGAGTGGGGGGAGGGGGAAGCGAGTCGTCTCCGGCCGAACCGCGACCGTCCGGTCAATTACGTCGCCGTACATACGTGGGACCGGCCGGCGAAGCCTCCCATCTTCCACATTATATTCGGTGACTTAACGATAATAAGTTACAAAATAACCAACGGATATGCGAGGACGGAAACTTAACTAGATACCGAATCAGTTTTTTTTATTTTTATTTTTCATTACCTAAAATTATGGTTTCTGAAGATCTTGACTCAAGGTCAAAATATTTAAATGGTCTTGTCTATGTATAAATACACAATGAACCAAAACAGTCTGAGTCTCACCTTAGAATAATAACACCTAGAACGATAGTTCTCTACAAACCGCTCTGTCAAAAGTGAGGCAACTAAAACAGCCAAAATGGCTACGTTTTCAGATTTGTATTCTCCATTATTACCTAATCATACCGAATAAGTACAAAACAATTTCGTTTTTCCTACATTTAGGAGATAGTTACTATATTGGATTTTAGTTACGATTAGGTATTGTATGAAGCATAAATAAATCTGCAAACTAAACCATTTTGTTTTAGGATTAGGTAGTTGTCTCACTTTGCATACGAGGACACGGCTTCTCGGAGTATCACTAAATTCGAGAATAATAATACAAAGCCAACAGGGTGCTTATATTCACATAATAGAGAATCATAAAGATGGTATCACTCGAGTTGTACGGCCAGTTTATGAAATGGAGCACCGCTTACCGGAACTCGTTCGTGCTGTATCTCGGTCGTGGAAGCATTAAAATAATATAGTGCGACGGACGACGGACGTTCGCTTTGATAAGTCCGCAATCCGCAATAGCTTTATAATTTTGATTTATTTTACTGTTGTTTGGGTAATTTATTTTACACCTACGGAATTATTGTCGGCTAGCCCCTGTCGTAGACTACATTATTTTGCGTTGCAACGGTTGATTCTTGTACGAGCTACCTCGTACATTGCCGACGCATCATTTCTTTTATGACCCAATTACTTTATATTAGCAATTAATTTTACACAATTCAGTTCGCAACTAGCAGTGTATCAAGTCACGCGTACTCATTTCATTTACCATTATAGCATAATAATTTTATAGTTTTAATTCTAAATATGGAACAGTTTAATTCTATCAGTTTTATCATTTTATTAGTTAATTGTCCTATCAGTTAACATTGGTCCTTCGAGCCGGATCGAAGCTTAAGTTAATTAGCAAAATGGTCTTTATAATTTAGGTTCATTGCCATTCATGTAAATATTTCTCAAGATATTATGGCATAATGTAATGGTTGATATGGCAGAGTACGGGCGCGGGCGTGACAGCGACTCTGAGTCGAGCGGGTCGCCGTGCGCCGCCTGCGCCGCCGAGCTGTACCGGCTGCCTGCCGTGCGGCTTGCAGGTACTGCGCAACGTTTATTTGTACTATTACCGATAAAGGGTTCGAAAAATAAATGTTTTTTCAGCAGGAATGCAGTGACAATACCATACAATAAATAGTAGTATTGATAGTAGTACCTTACGGAAAGGAGCTTGATGGCGCAGTGGTTTAGCGCCTGGCCCAGCGATTGCGGAGGAAGCAACTTTCGCAAGGATCGGTCATGGGTGACCAAAAATGTATTATCTCGAGCTCCTCCGTGCTTCGGAAGGCACGTAAAGCCGTTGGTCCCGGCTGAATTTGCAGTCGTTGAAATCCACCAATCCACATTGGATCCGCGTGTTGGATTATGATGGCCCACCCTTCTTATCCACTCATAAGGAAGGCCTGTGCCCCAGCAGTGGGGACAATAAAAATGGCTGTTGGTCAATAATAGGTCCTACCTACGAAAAAGAAGCATTGTTGTTTCTTTATTTATACATTTGCACTATTTATTTATTGTTCTTTAAATCCTTCTTTGCTTGTATTGTTTATTACCTAAATACTAAAGAGTAGTAAAAAGGTCACGCTTTAACAATTATAGTGACATGGATGATGTTCTTAGACACGCTACCAGCGGTAGAATCGAGCGCGGAGGACACGTCGTATAGTGCGAGCGGGCGGGGAGCGTGCTCGGCGCGAGCGACGAGGGGCATGGCGGAGCGCACTGAACGAAGCGAGCGCAGCGAGCGAGGCGAGCGGGGCCGGCAGCCTCGCGGGCGTCGCCGCCGCGATCACTCTCGACACTCCTCTGCGCCTACCGTCAGGTAAGTTTAGACTTCAACGTTACCTATTTAGGTTTCAAGCTAAAATAATTATTATTGTCTACAAAAGAATCTTTTCATTTTTAGTCTCTTCAAAATTGTTAAAACTATTTTTTTTTATTTATAATGCCAAGCCAAGAAAAGTATTGGTTATTAGCTAACGTTAGCCAAGAATTAAGTTTGATTTCTCTAAATTTTTCAAATGAAATAATAATTTTAACCAGAATTAAAAAAGATTTTTGTCTGTTCCCAATAAAGCCACCGATTCTAAGGACGATGATAGGTCCAGAAGGATCACTAGTTTCGGTAATGTGTAGTACGAGACCCGGAACTAGATTCCCGCCGCTCCCACCCGAGCATGGCTTTCATTGCAGCCCCTTAGGCCGACGCCTCTAGTTGCATGACGTACCGCGCTCCGAGCAGCTGCTACCATGCCGCAATGCCGCAGGAACACCTAAAAACCGAAACTGCTCAAATTGTATTCCCAACGCATACTTCTAGAATAACTATAATCTAATAGCCGCATGTCGCATGTTGAGGAAGTGTGTGAGGACTTGACTTCTATAAAAATCAAACTCCTAACGCCTGGTCTAGATTCTCTTAAGGATTTGGTTTTTGAAATATACTTACAAACTTAATCATCTGTAGGCCTGTCCGAAACTCTATGCAACATCTGATATTCATTCTACAACAACAACAACTTACTCAAAAGCAGTAACGAGTCGAAAGCATAGCCATATTTTGTAGCCGTAGAATCAATTCCTCGATCAAGGCGCTAACAGTATCGTGTTTCAGGTATTTCGCCGCGGGCGCGCCGCTGCAGCCGCGCCAAGAAGTGCTGTAAGCGATTTGAGCGTCGCGAGCGTCCTGAGCGCTGTAAGCGATCAGCGCTGCTGCGCTTTGAGCGCAGCGTCCGCGCCCGGCCCGGAGACCATCACTGTACATATTCATGTGTTGTGTAACTTTATAAGAGATCCCTTTGTTGTCCCGATCTGACTGAACTAGTCCTATTTATTAAACAAATGAGTTTTTATTCGTTGTTTTATTTCAATCGTAAAAATAAAGTTTAAGCCTACGGGGGGCAAGGGATGCTTAAATGTATTTTCTTCGGCATACAAAAAAGGTGATGTCGGTGTCATTAGTGGAAATGTAAGTTGCCTCGAATTGACCTTAACCCAGTGGCGAAGGCTCTAGGAATCGGCTTACCTTTTTTGAAATCCTACAGATCCACTATGCAGATAATAACATTTTTGTAGAACATCTTACCTTCTGCATTATTTCACCCCTCGCCAGCTCGCCACTGTCTTAACCAGTTTGACAAAGTGGACCTTGTTGACCACCTTGTTCCTAGAGTCTTGAGAGACTTTGAGTTCACTTTTATTTGACCTCAAGTTTACCTCATGTTCTCTTTATTTGATCTTAAGTTCACTTAATTGACGTAGTCCAAACCATTCATAAGATATAAAATTATGCCATGTGGGGCACCGCTTTTGATATAGCAGCAAAGTGACTAAACTTGTCCGGAACATTTAATGGTATTGATATAACTATAGTTTTCTCATTAATTACGTCAAAAAGACACTAAAATGCCGTCTTCGGGATAAGTTATGAGTACAAGTACGAGTATAAGTAGGCATAAATATCCGTTAGGTGAAATAAAATCCCGAGATCAGTCTGAAGTGCGTCGGAGACAAGGCTGATGAGACGCTCTCGAAAATTGAATTTAAAACAAACTTTCATTTGAATTTATTACGAATACGAATTTCTTCCATTTGCATGTCGTTCAACTTAACGCCAGGACGCACAGTGGACCAGTTTGCATTTTTAGTGTAGGACAGAAAGGTAGTGGACCCCTACAGTAAATCCTCAGTAGACGAAACTTTACAGTATGATAAAGTATCATAAATGAAACATATTTTTTAAATTATCCAAACCGATTTTTTTTGTTTTTGGATATTTGTTTTGGTTCATACTATTAGTACCTACATCCCTGCAAAGTTACATCGACTGAGGATTTAAATGTTGAGTTCTCCATACAAAAGATCGCTTCATTATCGACACTAATAAAGCATTTTCGTCTGTTTATTGTAAAGTCGTAAAATAAAAAAATAAAAAGTACCTAGCTAATTGCGATTATCACTATGAAATTAATGGACGCATTAATAATAAAAATATATAGTCCATCAGCCATTTTTGATGTCCCCACTGCTGGGGCACAGGCCTTCCTTATGGGTGGTAAGGAGGATGGGCCATAACCCACCACGCGGGCCCAATGCGGATTGGTGGGTGTTAACGACTGCAAATGCAGCCGGGACCAACGGCTTAACGTGCCTTCCGAAGCACGGAGGAGCCCGAGATAATAAATTTTTGGTCACCCATCCCATGACCGACCTTGCTTAACTTCCGCAATCGCTGAGCCAGGCGCTAAACCACTGCGCCACCGAGCTCCTCGGTAATAAAAATATATAAGTAAATAATAATATAAGTACCTAATAAAAATATGTTTTCTTTATAGATATTTCATGAAATATTCACTTCTCAAGAAAATCAAAAATCAAACCAAATATTAACTAATTATCAAAGTACTTTCAATAAAACCGCGCTAGTATCCGTTAAAAGTGTTTTATTTCATATTTCATGAAAGTGAAAATGAAAGTGTAAGTGAAAGTGAAATAAGCTTTATTCAAATAAACTTAATTGTTAAGTACTTTTGAATCGTCTATATTTTCCTACCACCCGTTCCAGACTTTTTTAGCTGACAAGAAGAACGGGCGCAAGAAACTTATCAGCTGTAACAGCCATAAGTAACGATATTTACAAACTAGAATATATCGTTACCAGGGTAACATAATTACAAAAGGGTGACAGAATTATTGGCAACAACATAGACCTATTATATTACTTCAATAAAGTACTTATATTAGCAAGTTATGTGTTACCTACATCATTTCCACCCATTTTGATCTTTAAGATAATCGTCAACTTTATAATAACATGAATCAAAATACACACATTGTTTGTTCGTATGTTTGCAGGAATATTTGCGGGCCATCAGCAAATAATTAGATGCCAGTATAGATCACGCTGAATCACAGCGAATGATTACGAAGCATTTTGTTTATTTATTTATAAAAAAGAAAAAGTAATTGATTTAAATATTGGTTATTCGGATCGCGGTTTCGTCCCACTGACAGTGCTATAGTTGTTCTGTTTACCTTCATCGCGTCGACGATCGCGGGCTCATCTCCATCGCAAATTACGCCTACACTTGCGCCGGAGACGTCGAGTTGGCGGGAAAATTCTTTGTCGTTTTATTTATTAATTTTTTTGAGAGATGCGAAACTACACGGTTGAATGCAAATTAATTAGCTTGCAAATAATTTTAACTGACTCAAAACTACTTTCAAAGTCAAAGTCAACATAAATCTTTAAACTTAGTAATTAAGCGCTTTTGAATCGTCTATATTTTCCTACCATCTGTTCCAGCCTGCCTAGCATGACCGATTTATATCGCGTGATATAGCGTTTTATCACGTTTAACTGTCAAAAAGACAAAGGAATTTGACAGTTGAGTGTCGATAAAATGCTATATCACGCGATATAAATCGGTCATGCTAGGCAGGCAGACCTCAGACATTATGTCTGTGTTCCAGACTTTGTTAAAGTAAGTTAATTTCATCTTCTCTTTGCAATTGATGAATTTTCGCCATTGCATAATGAATTAAGTGTAAAAGTAGAAATAACTTATGACTTGTAGCTGCTTCATGTAATAAATTATAATACTTATTATCTTGAGCGTGACGTCACTTCCGAAGCAGTATATTGTGGTGATCCCGTGACGTCACAGCCTGTGCGCCAACAACTTTGCTCATTTCCTCCATCGACTGCGCGACATGTTTGCATATGACACTCCTTTCTATTTTGGTCTGTCTTCACCGAGTCGCTTCAACCTTCAAGTAAACTTGCGTCAAACGTACGCAATATTGCCTCCAAATCGTGCGTTTTCCCTTTCAACTTTCAATTCAACTTGCATCCAACACATCTAATATGGATTGCCTCCAGACCGTGCCCTTTCATAATTATCCAACTTTCTGCCATACTTTGACGTTTTTTTAGAAGATAGGGCTTGCCCTATTGCATGCCTTGAGGCATGCCTCTGTTGAAAGCGCAAGAGGAAAGTGAAAGCGCACGATCAGCGTGCGCTATTAAATATCTTGAGTCACGCGTTAGATGAAAGTGTAAGCAATGGACTGTAATAGGTGGACAACTTACAGAGCGACGAAATCCCTCTTAACTATATTAGTTAGCCGTACTATCATCATTAACAGATCCGGGCACCTCGCAGATTTTCAGTGGTGGGGGTGGGAGTGGTTGAGCAACAAAGGGGCTGAAAAGCGATTGAAGGTTTACAATTTACAGAGCTCTGGATTTGGTGTGATATAATAGCAAGCCAATTATGTATCTAAATAGAATATAACATTGCCAGGAATTTTCACTAATGGAAAAGTAGTGCCAGGCGGAATCAAAATGCACAAAAAAGTCGTAAAGTGTCCCGCTTGGTGGCGCTACTGCTGCTGGAGACCTTTGTACGGGCATTTAACCCCCAACTTTTCCGTATTTTTTTTTTCTAAAATGGTTGATAGTAGTAATAATTGGCCTATCCACCTTAAGACACGGCTTTGTCGAACAAGTTAGGTCTTGCTTTGCTACTTCAATGAAGGCGAATAGAGTAGTATATTCTAGTTATCTAGATGTAGATGATCTTGCGGTGTGCTTGTTAGCGACACAAAGCAAACCCTCGATCCTGCCTGCTAATTGGCAGTATCCTTTTGCGATACTGCCCGATGAGCCACTTCATACAGAACCCTTTGAAAAGGCGAGGTAAAGAAAGTATTCCTCATCGACAAACGGAAGTCACTTGAAGATGAGATGAAAATAGAAGTACTTATTTAATGTATCGAAGATACAGCTACATGCATTACTAGCTGGAAAGTATATTCTTGATCTTTCAATGTCTTCCAAGATTTGAATAAATTCACCTAAAAGCGCGGTAACAAGGTAGCATAAAGTCTCGAGAATCATCAGCTATTTTTATAGATGGATAAGGAGGATGGGCCATAAACCACAACATATATTGTGGCTCAATGTGGATTGGTAGATGGTAACGACTTGCAACTGCATCTGAGACCAACTACTTATCATAACATGCCCAGCCCTACAAACCACAGGGAAGTCCGAGACAATATAATACATTTTTGGTCACCTATTCCATGCCATGAGTAACAGCGTCAAAGAGCTACCCTCATACTTTTATTTTTTATTTATTTTATTTATTTATTTATTAAGGTTAACAACAGCTCATAAATTTGTAAAAAATTACTTATATAAGTAAGTTACATACATATTATTGCATTTTAATGAAGCCAATAAAAGTTAACCACAAGTTACATTTTAGTACTTAGTGAAAACGGTTTACAAATATTGCGTCTACGAGTCCAAAGATAATTAATGTGATGAAAAGTGATACAATGGATAATTTGCTTTCCCATGTTAACATGGTACTCTACAGTTACACTAATGACACTTTAGAATCAATAATTAATACAAAACTTATAAAGGAGAGAAAAAAAAAAATAATTGTGCAGTTAGCCGCATATAGATTATTTTCTGAGTTACCTACTTGTTACATTGAATGACATAGTAAAGCAATGACACTTATTTTACATAATGTTAATCCAATCAGTTAACAATTTTATAGCATGTAGCCAGCATAAAAATAGCATTGCGAATGCTAAAATTTTCTAATTTAATCATCTCAATGAACTAATAACAGCGCTTTTACAATCAAGTTTTTATACGATTGTTTACTTGAATTAAATAGATCTATATCTCTAAATTCTTTATTAAAATTACGAGCGATTCTCGTGAACACTGAGTTTTTCCCATAATTGGTACGGTGAAAAGGCACGTGAAACAAGTGGGTATGTCTAGTACGACGTTTCGGCACTCTAAAAGATATCTGTTCAAGCATCTCAGGGCTGTCAAGTCTGCCATGCAGGATGTCGTGCAATAGACATGCATCCAGTAACTTACGACGCTCTTTAAGTGTAAGGATGTTACAGTGTCGACAGTCATCAGTATAAGTAGTATGTTTACGTCGAACTTTAAAGTTTAAGTGTTTGATAAATTTTTTTTGTATTTGTTCAATTCTGTTTACGTAAAGTTCGTAACAGGGAGACCATACTTGGCTCGCGTATTCCAAAATACTTCGGACATAAGCAAAATATACTACTTTCAATGCTAGTAGACTATTGAAGGGTTGACAAGTTCTAATTACAAAGCCTAAATTACGGTACGCTCTGCGTATGATGTTATCGATATGTTCCGAAAGAAGCATTTTGCTGTCAAAATAGACTCCTAAATCGCGAACCAAGTTAGTCCTTTGCAACAAGGTATTATTAACTTTATACTGAAAAATAATTGGTTCTTTTTTACGTGTAAAGCTAATTACTTGACATTTATCGATACTTAAGGTAATGTTATTGCGTTTGTAGTAATCGTTCAATCTATTTAAATCGTTTTGTATAGCCTGACAGTCAGCTATGCTTTGTACTTTAAGAAAAATTTTCTTATCGTCAGCATATAATAAGTGACTGGCGACCGTAAAACAATTTGGAATATCATATATGTAAGCATTATAAAAAAGGGGACCAAGATGAGACCCTTGAGGGACACCAGAGGGCACAGAAATGAAGTCAGAACGATAACCCCCAACTACAACAGCCTGTGAACGATGCGACAGGTAGGAACAAACCCAGCGGAGCAAGTCACCATGGATTCCCAGCGATTCTAACTTCTGGAGAAGAAGATTATGATCAACGCGATCAAAAGCCTTTTGGAAATCTGTGTAAATGACATCTACCTGCCCAGTATCTTCCATGTGTTTTAAGACATATTTGTAAAATACAAAGACATACTTATCATAGAGAGGGATATTTATTAGTAAATTTCTAACATCGTAAAAATAAAGTTTGTTCATCGAATTTCCGAAAAACACAAAAAGATAAAATTACTTTTCATGCCAAACTCTATCACCTGTTCGTATGGAAAGTCAATTTTTTTGTCTTTTTTTGGAAAAGTCGTAGAACAAAACGTTGTTGTTTATAATGTTAGTCCATACTCCAGCGAGATTGTTGGTGTTTTACAAATAACCCTATACCTCCTTCATTGCATGAGAACATATTTTTTTTATTATCTGCTTTCAGGGTCCGATCCCCCGTCCCTTGTCCGTTTCCTGCCCCCCGTCGTTGACATTTTTCCGTTTTCAATTAAATCCCGACGCTATGTGGCTACTTTATAAATACCGAGGGTCCACAGAATTCCATACAATATTTATCATCGCTGAGCTGACCAAAAAGGACTAAGTACCTACAATGAATGAATAAATTCAATCAAACTATTTATTTATAATATCACTATTTTAGCCGACTATGCGAATGTAGTCGTTTACAGAAAATACACTATGAAAAGACAGATATGTCTATAAGAATTAGTAAAAAAATACATAGAAAAATTCACCGAAAGAATAACTTAATATTGAAAGGGGGGACCGCCCACGTGGATTGTTGGCTGCATATCCGAGTCTTCGATCATCTATCTATACCTATACTATATGAGTCTGTGGTTCGAGTCTCTGATTGAATGAAATCAGCTGCAGGCCCCGACGCGCCTCGAAGAGCCCTCGACGTTAATTAACGCGCGATAGGCCCTTGTCACTCGATCGACGATTCATGTAACTAACATTATTTCAAATTATAGTTTGTATGTAGTATTAATGCTCGTAAGGATGCCCTATGTTTTTTTATGTTTATTTTACACCCGGTGTCGGCGAGGATAGTAGGGATCCATATAATAGTAATCTGTGCCGCCGCGTCGTAAAACTAATCCTCATAACACCAAACATGCTTCCGGTGCTACGAGCGCTATACTTCGCTGTGCTACGATACGGCTCGGCTACGATGCTACGCCGTAGCCAGAGGATCATACAAAATGTATGTATTCTTCGTTTTTCATTTTCCGAGGTGGAATCAAATAATGTTACTATTTATAACACACAGTATGCAAAAAAGGGTTGATAAATAAGTATAAATATTTATTTTTGTTTCTTATCATAAAGCAAATAATATATAATAAAGGATATTTTTATCACTTTATTACCCAGAGAAGGATGTTTTAGTCTGTATTCTAAATGCCTCCAGAGATAACAAAACACAAAGTGAATAGATACTCTCCAAAGTGCGGGCTGATATTCAAATTTGCTTGCACAACTGGAGAGCTCGTCGAGAAAGTAATTGAAACAGAAAGGTCCGTAAGACGAGTGTTCATTGTTTAGGCGCCTCACGCCTGCAGCGGAGACAATGGGCCAATCTGGAGAGGGAGCCAAATAAACCGGCACGGCTTTGTTGTTGACCTTGATACTAAAGAAATACTTTACACCCCGGATATTTCTAATAGATAGCGGCAGTTACACAATCTGAGTCCAATGCTATAGATCTAGAATTAATTACACTGAAGATGACTGTCTAAAATACTTTACATTGGCACGAGCAGATGCCTGCTACTTTCTCAATTGCGGATTATTAAAAACTAGCTTCCGCAGGCGACTTCGTCCGCGTAGATCTTAGGGAACCTTTGGCCAGGATAAAAAGTATCCTATGTTTTAATCCAGGCTATCTGTATGCCAAATTTCATCCAAATCCGTTCAGCCGCTTTTGCGTGATTGGGTAACAAACATCCAAACTTTCACATTTATTTTATTTTATTTTATTTTATTTTATTTAGGATACAAACAGTCTTATACATTGGTATTGCATACAAAAAATATGAGTTTCTTATAGACCTATAGATCCATAAAGAATATAAAATTACACAGAGTTTAGTGTTATGGAAGTAAGTAAGTACTAACATAAACATACACAGTCTAGTGCTTTAGAAAAATTTATAATAATATAGTGGGATACCACTGATTATTTCCAATGAATTACAGTCCATTTTGTAGCTAAACTAATACCCTAGGACTATTTTTTTAAATTTTTTCTTAAGTTAGTTTTTTTCCGAAATATTTACAATTTAGTAAACAGAATTTTGAATTTTGGAAAATTTTGCAAAATTCCAAAAAAAGTTACTTTGCAAACTTCAAACGTTCACACATGTCTCGATAAATTCCTCGACTTTTGGTACTTTTCCCATCTCGATCCTTCCTAAATCCTCGGAGATATGGCCAAAAATACGTCTCAGGCGATTTGCATCTGATAACCATTTTCAATGGTAAAAATACTGAAATGAATGCAATAACTGAATAATCCGTAAAAGTTGAGTGGTCAATGTGTGCTATTGTATTACGTCTTCTGTGTGTGTGTAAGTTCCTATAATCGAACAGTTGACCGACAATTTCAATAGGTATGTTCCTACTCGATCTGTGTAAAATATTTTTGCTATTTCAAGAGTACCTATTTAAATTGAAGAATTTTTTTCAACAATATACCTAATGTTTCAAACTAATTTCCTTTTAATCCGTCATGAATATTTATAAGGACTTAAAAATAATGTAGGTAATACCTATCATTCATCTTATAAAACATTACTTATATTTTTAAAGGCAGTACCATTATTGATGAAGTTTTGAGGAACCTACGTCGCGCGCGGTCCAGTTCGTTACATATTAGCACAGTCTAATTCCGTGGCGCTTCTAATAGGAGTGAAAAGTGACAACGACAACGGTGCAATTAACCGCGACCCTCGTCCGTCGGCGTCCGTCGGCGTCCGTCGGCGTCAGGCGCGAGGCGTCTCGGGTCAACGGCGAGCTCGTCGTGGCTCAACGCGACGCGAGCCCATAGAGTGATACCACAAATGACAGTCAATTGCAGCTGAGAGCTTTATTGAACTACTAGTTTTAGCAAATAAAGATATTCTTATTCTTCTTATTCTACCTCAGCACAACTTACCTAGAAGGCAGGCTCAAAATATGTACTTCGTACCAAATATTCTCCACAAGCATTAGAATACTCTACATTCTAATGCAAATAAATTAAAAGTACTGAATTCATGGTTGTATGTATGGACGTCGATTGACTCCCGAATGGGACAATTTTAAATTAATGACAACAATATTGTAAGGAGATTTTTTACTCTATTTTATAGAGTAGAGTTTGTTTCATCTATTTTTAAATATCTACATCAAAATTAAATGTGTTATAATCTGTGTAGTTTTGTGTCTCATGCGTTTACAGTTCTATACAATATTATTATGTGGCACTAAATATCAAAAAGAATGCGGTTTTGCTCTCAATACATTTTTAAAGTTTGACCCAAGAAGTATTGTAATGCAATACATCGGTTTTCATAAAACAAACCACTTGATACTTTAATTTAAATGGAAAAACTTGAGGAGTGAATTTCTTTTTTATTAAAATCAAAGAAAGTTTTGTGTCTTTTTCAAAATCTGCAGCTCTCAGACTTTTCAGAATACAATTTGTCAATTTAGTTCATTGAACAAATTATCTCATAAGTTTTTAGGAAGTGTTTGGTGTATATTTTTGAAAGTGAAAGTGAAAGTGAAAGTGAAAAAATTTATTCAGCGTAAAGGCATTTGTTACAAAAAAATCAACACAATTTTTTAAGCAACTTGTCGCCATAATGCTAAAACAAACAAAAAAATACGTGGCTGAAATCTTATGAATCATTCCAACTGAACAATTTGCAAATAAAACAATCGGATTCAAAGGTGACAGGTGAGTGTGACAGGTCCGGACAGCGACCGACCGAGGAATGCTTTTTACGAGTTTAAAAATGTACGAGAAACCGAACCCTTCGCTTATTCAATTATCGGACAAAAATGAGAAGCTTAACGCCTTCACGGGAGCGACGCGTTCCGAGAGCGAGACCCTACGAAAATAATGCTCTATTTTGTTTGTTTTTTTTTTTCTTAGAAAAAAAATATTGTATATTTCCTTTTCTGCATAGTTAAAAGATAGTTTTTTTGTTTAAGTTGAACAAGTGAAGTTTCTACCTTTTACCTGCAAACGACTGTTGTCGACTGCGCACGATGCATTCAGTTTGTTTAACAAACTTTAAATAACTTTTCCTCTATTCTGTTTTGAGAACGTTCCTAATGAAAACGATCCAGAGAAGTAATACGGATAAGTTGGGCAATTTGTGTTATAAGGAAGCAGCCGCTGGGCACACTCGCGGCTAGTTTACTAAGTTAGATGTGGGCTTCAATGCAATCAATGTAACTTACACAGAGCTCACTAACTAAACTATCCAAATGTGTAAGTTTCACTAGCAATCACTTGACACTAAATAAATGGTAAGTCATAGGACAAATATGATAATTAAGCTAGGAATGATTGCTGGCTTCGTCCTTAAGGCTGTTATTTGTGAGGCTTATCAAGATGCCATTTGTATAGATAAGCATCTCAATATAAATTATATGAACCCAAGCGGGAAGTTATTCTTCAACCACTTATTAGTTATGTTATGTAAATAATATTAGGATATCCTTCCTTTAAAAGAGCTTACCTACCTACTGAATTTGTTAACATTATCAGCCATTATAATCTCTATTAGACTAATTTGGTACAAAAATTATACACATTTCGGTGTATGGCAGTGGTGCGTAGTACTGAATTATCAAACGATCAGCTAACAACAGACATTCCTTTCAGAAATAATAGCCTAAAAAAGCTGTTATTTCTGGTTGGTAAGTAAGTATCGCTAAATCACATGCTGATTGTAAACGTCAACGGCAACCTTTACTGCATTACAAACGGAAGTAGGTATATTTTGAGTTCAATACAATGGATATCATTCTTTTATTTATATTTAGGCCAATATGAGGGTAAATAGTAAATAAAGAAGTAAATAACAATAATATTTTCTTTATCAGTCGAATAGAACATGAGAAAATAAAATAATATGACATAAGATGCAAAGGAAAAACACAAGTGAAGACTTAAACGGTATATTATTTACTTCAACTAAATTCAGTGCTACACTAATATTATATCGCGCTCACGTGTGGTGTGACATTATCACGATGCGATGCGACCATAACTCGCCGCTCGGAACAGCTGTTTACAACCGGTTGTGCTTCTTGTACCAATATACACACATGTACACATATAATATACTACCAAAACTACCGTGAGAGCGCTGCAGGTGACGCGCGCTCCCTGCAGGTGAACTTCTCCTGATAAGTTATTTCGTCTGACGTAATACGGCGTAAAATGTATACGATGACTTCAGAATCTGCAATTAAAATATATAAATTCGTTAACGATACTTCTTGTTCAATTGCGCTATAACAAATCCCATTATTAAATGGCATGGACTTGACACATTTCCAAGTAAACAAGTGTGGCTACATTTCCCTCTCGACATCGCAATATTCTTACAGAAACATAAAGCGTGAAAACAGATCATCGCCAATCGGTAAAAGTGCCAAGCTGGGTTGGCGAATTAGCTCAATAGTTAGGCATATTCCAACTACGCAGTAAAAAAATAATTAGTGAACTTATTATCTTTATTCATTATTGTTACCGTGACGAACGTGTTGAGCGAGAGCGGTATGATGAGCCCGGCGACGGGGCGCAGCGGGCGCTTGGCGCGCTCCATGGTGAGCACCAGAGAGCGCTTGAAGCGCAGCGGCGTGTGCAGCCAATCCATGCTGTAGATCGACTCAATCACGCGCTCGCTCTGCCCAACGAAGGAACACATCTTAACGTAGGGTTACCTAGTGCGACCATGAATTTAACAGATGTTCCTCACCGGGACGCCAAAGACGACGTTGCCAGCTAGCCAAACAATTCATTATTGATATGTCAGCGATCTAACTTGATTAAGCTTCCATTCCCATATTAATGGCACAGAATAGATATAAGTAAGTACTATTAATAGTCCGGCATCGATAGCGGTAACTTCTACATGGCGTCCATAAAAGGTAGACATAGTTTTTTTATCTACTTACTTCTACTGTGACTTCGTTGCCGTAATAACAGTATAGAAACAGCTCGGTAAGAATACATGTTAGAAAGAGAGTCATCGACGCAAATTCTATGCTCAATATTTTGAACTGAAATAAAATTAATAACAATGATAAAATAAAAGCAACATATAAATTAATAATACAATAAAAATACAGAATTAATAATTATACTACTTACGCTTACTAATTTGTAAGCAGCCATGCATAAAATCCATCCCCCAATACCAAACTGGACCAAAATAGCTGTGCCAAAAATATCTTGTAGCTGTTTGTTTGTCCTGAAAACATTTCCTTTGTAAGTACATACATAAGTTTGACGACCTCCGTGGTCGAGTGGTTTGCACGCTGGTTTTCAAGACGTCACCATCTCTTGAGGTCCCGGGTTCGATCCCCAGCTGGGTCAATGTAGAAAATGAACTTTTCTATATTGGCTCAGGTCTGGGTGTTTGTGATACCACCGTTGTCTCCGATTTCCATAACACAAGTGCTTTAGCTACTTACTTTGGAGTTGGAGCAATGTATGTGATGTTGTCAAATATTTATTTATGTATTTATTTAACAACAAGCCGGAAGGTGAAGTTTGTTGTCCTAAGTGGCTACTTAACTTACTCTGATATTTTCTTATAATGTTCCAAACAGTCCAGAAATAACTTCATCAAAACATTTTCATATAACTCTTCAGAATTTGTTTTCACTATTTCTGCTGCCCTCACCGGAAGACTTTCGAAATTCATCCTGCAATATTATTAAGCCTATGACGTAACAAGTCAGATTGTGTTTTTGAATGTGTACATCTACAGGTCAGGTTGTATTTTTGGTCTTTTGAATGTATACCTACATCTGAATCTTAGTAAATAAACTGTTCACCTGAGTATTCTGAGCTGCGTCTTGCACTGGTAGAGCACGGTGGCCATGAAGGCGTCCATGGTGGTGTTGGCGATGCCCACCAGCGTGGTCACGTAGAACGAGTACATCAGGACCACGAAGAACCTGATACACCACAAACCGTATACATACGTCTATGTATACGTCGACTAATATCAACAACACTCAGTGTCTGTGATTATACTATTATAATTTTTGCCAGTTGCCACATCAGTTATATACTAATAAATAACAAAAAGCCCATCAGATCCATAAATAATTAAGTCTAAAATGCGTGGTAGGAAATATTGACTGACGACGATATTACACGAAGGAGGCAACTTTTTAAGCCTATTTGAATAAAGATTTTAACTTTGACTTACATGAAAGGACGTGAGTGGTCGACGTTGATCCAGAAGGGAAACTCGATGGGGATCCCGCGTAGGTAGTACATGATGGGGAAAATGATCCACATGACGCAGGTGACGACGGCGGTGCCCGAGTATGCGCGCAGCAGCCGCGCCGCGCTGCGCGCCGTGCCCGCGAGCAGTGCGCGCGCTTCTGCCTCCGACGGGTTGTAAAGCCGTTCTGCACAAAAGTACCTCGATTCACGGACCTCACATCCACATGTCTACTTTCAAATAGAATAGATTCTCTTAGTTTCAAACTTTGATTTGTTCACCAGGTATACTAGTTAATTAAACCAAAGTATCGCACAAGGATGATACAAGATCGTACACAGTCTACAAATTCTTTCTATTAAATTAGCTCTCATAACGTAGTTTTTTAACCGACTTCAAAAAAAGGAGGAGGTTCTCAAGTCGACGGTATTTTTTTTTATGTATGTTTTAACATAACTTTGTCAATCTCAAACCGATTTAAAAAAAAATTTTTTTGTTTGAAAGCATATAGTTACAGATTGGTCCCATTGTCATAAGATCACGATTTGATGATGGGATCCTGGAGAAATCAAGGGAACTCTTCAAATATTATAGGCACACCTATAGCGATTTTGGTATTTTCTTAAGTAACTCGTGCATTTGCTTTCGAAAAGTACCATTTTGGTGAAGTGGAACTGACGATGAAGACCATAGATGATCACCGGAACTATTCAATAGGTACTAAACTAAGTATCTCACTGGTGCGATACGATTACTTTAATACGGTTGCTAGGCTATTTATGTTGTTCGTCATAATGCATATGGTGAAGTGGAGCTGATAGTGAAGTACCAGGAGAACTCCTCAAGAACTAACGCCCCTGCGTCGGGAAAACCAGTATTTTGTAAAAGGTGATGAGCTATTGACATAAGACTATTGTAACTTAGATAATATCGTCGCTAAATATACCATACTTTACTTACACAAAAAAAAATATAACTTTGGGTCTACCCATGTTTTATCTACCTAGATAATATACTTACTGGATAAGATAATATAAATAAACTAAAGTCTACCAAATACAGAAGGTACTTACTAACACTAAAAATAAAAAAATAAAAATGTTTTAATAAAAACAAAAAACCGACTTCAAAAAAGCTGAAAATGGAAACAAAAAAGCTTTAAAATTTAATACCTCTAAAAAGCAAGAAATAATATTCAAATCACTAGATACGCATATCATTGTAATAAAACACGTCTAATGAAGTCGGGTGGGGCTTTTAGAATAAAAAAAGATGTTGAACTTCAGCCCCACCCGACTTCAATAGACGTGTTTTATTACAATGATATGCGTATCTAGTGATTTGAATATTATTTCTTGCTTTTTAAAGGTATTAAATTTTAAAGCTTGTTTGTTTTCATTTTCAGCTTTTTTTTGTAGTTAAAAATTAGATTATGGTGGTGTGTACGGTACCGTCTAAGCTAGCGATCATGTGGTCGATGCTGTCGGCTTTGCTGTAGAACACGGCCTGCTTGGTGATGGATGTGATGTGGCACAGCAACAGGAACATCACGCGCGCCAGCTTGTCCATGTCACTGCGCTCCTAATGCGAAATTATGGAAAATTTAACTATGACAACAGTGAGTTAGGTTTCACAGCAATTAGGGAAAAATGTACCTGGTAAGCATAGATGCACTCTTGAACCAGGTAGACAGAAGTGACGGTGAG
Source organism: Agriphila straminella (assembly GCA_950108535.1). Taxonomy (NCBI): domain Eukaryota; kingdom Metazoa; phylum Arthropoda; class Insecta; order Lepidoptera; family Crambidae; genus Agriphila; species Agriphila straminella. Next base: position 191,166 of record OX467306.1, on the reverse strand, counting down.
CGCGAAAGTGCAGTATGCATCGTGCAGGCGGCGCGCAAGCGAGCGTCGCCGAGCCCCAGGGTCGGGCCCCAGCCTGCAGAACCCACAGCGACGTAGGAACATCAGGTGCGGCGCCACGCTGCGCCCCGCTAGTGACCTGACGTTGGTCTCCACTGTACCACACTCCTCTACTAATGACTTTCCCGTATTTTAAGTGCACAAAATGCCTGATAAAATAGTACTCTACTATAAGTAACCGGTATGGGTCTTCAATAGCTTGACTAGCGAATAGTAATCTTACAAAGTGTACATGTGTTGTAAAAAAAATGCAATGGTTGAAAAAAAAAATATGATTAAAGGAGCGTAATGAACTCACATTTTTATAGTACCCTAAGTATACTTAGCGTCGTCCCCAAGTCTTGATGTCTTCACAGCTGTGGGTAATTTGATGACAGACTATGCCAGATACAACTATCAACACTCATTTCATTTAATTACTTATTTAGATCTTCGATGTTTCAACCCTTAACTTGCTGAACAACTATTTGTAATGTAATACCATGAATAGTCAAGTTCGATAATATGTACCTCTACATCGTACTATTATATTTCTGATTATATTTTTAGGCATTGATTTACTAACGATTCAACCAGATTGCTGAACACACAAACATTCAACCCTGTATTATCCTTATTATACATAATATTATAATAAAACAGTTAAAAAGGTTTATTTAAAAAAATTGGGGCGATGGAGACATAGTAATAGAATAAAAATAAAAAAAAAGTGTGTCTGTTTGTTTGTCTGTTTGAACACGCTAATCTCCGGAAATACTGAACGGATTTGAATGTTTTTTTGTTATAATAGCTGATAAACCTGGGGCATAGTTAAGGGTATAATTGATTTTGGAAAATGGAACACCTGATGCAGAACCATAATAGTCCGACTAAACTATAAGGAATTAAAAATGACGCTTTAACAAAAGCTGTTTAGCCTGATGAGCATTTTTTGTTGAGGAATAAAAATCGAAGATCTGGAACATCTGATGCAGAACCATAATGGTCCAGCTAAACTATTAGAAAAATAAAAATTACATCTTAGCAAAAGTTGTTCAGCCTGATGAGATTTTTTTGTTGAAGTATAAAATTGAAGATCTGGAATAACTGATGCAAACATGTGTTTACAAAAACTCGAAGATCATTTGATGTGGAAATCTAACAGATCAAGTCAAAGATGTTAAGCATAATAATTATAATAATATAAGCTGAAAGTACCTCCACGCGGTGAAGGCGGTAACAGTTTGGGCCTAATTTTTGATATCGACTTGCCTAAAGACGCTTAAAGCTGCTGGTGTCAATCTAAGGACTGGTTGTTTTTCGCATGGCCAACTTTATGTGGCTTTTTCTATATTTATTTTATATTATTTATAAAAAAAGGATTTTTTTGAAACTATGTTAACGTGTTTACAATATTAAACATATAAAAAATGATTGACTTTTAACATAATAACACTGCTACAAGTATTTTCTTATGTAACTAAAATCATATTTATATGCATACGCCGGCGCCAGTCATAAAGTCAACGCGTACGAAGTCGAGAGAATCAGCTAGTATTTAAATAAACTTGCTACCTCTGTTTCACTCTTTAATAATTCGAGAATGATTTGACTATTTTCAAATGTCTCATCTCCACATCTGTTTTAGTAAATAATAGTAACGTATCTTCAACTGTCTTAATTAGTAAACACTACTACTATTTGCTATCGGGAAAAACTTTTGGGTACAATAAAAGGATGATTCTGAGACGTAAAGGGTTGAACAGAAATCTTACGTGAATAATGTAGACTCCGCCGTACTGGGGCGGGCGGGGCGGGCGGGGCGGGCCGCTCTAATGACACGTTACGGCTATTTAATAACCACTACGCGCAGCCTGTAATTACTCTATCGGAAGCTAATATTTACGGTCGCTGGAATTCTCAGTTAGTTGCAATTATTATCAGTTTTACGTTCAACAAGCATACATTCTGTATCACTCTAACTGAATGGAAGGAATATTCATGATTTCTTAGTATCTGCCCACTTTTAAAAAAATACTGTAAAATGCTCGTGGCCGCAAGCTACAGTCTCCAAAATAGATCTTTCAACACGCATTTCATTATAATGAATTATTTTAATAAATAAATAAAAACTGCAGTATTAGTGTTAATATTATGACTGTGATTGCGGTGAAAAACGAATCGCAATTATCATAATAAAACCCTGATATTACAATAAAAAAATGTGAATATTCTTATTCGAGAATGTTGAAGAACACTATTTCAAAATAACATTCTCTAAAATACCAGTGATTTTCTATTTATTCTCATTGATTATTTGCGTTACATCTATCTATAAGGTGCCTTGTAATTAGTGTCAAATATTTTCAGGGCTGAACATATAAGTCATAAGGATCACATATAAAAAATATTTCGAAATTCTACACGCTAGTTTCGAATTTAATTATTCAAACAAAAAAATAATACCCTTATTTTATAAAATAAGCTCACCTGTACATGTACACTCACACTATCTTAAGACTACGCACGCATAGCATTCATACGCAACACACAACTATCGTGGTGTGCGTGAATGAACTTAAAGACACTCACCCACAGACAGGCTCGTTTTTATAGGCCGATGCGATAATACCGGATGGGTCATTGCGTCCTGACTCCTGCTGGCCCCTGCACTGCACGTCTTGCACGACCACCGCGATACGATATGATGACACTGAACTGACACTGAATGACACTGAACTTTCAAAATACCATTGTATCTGACAGTTGTTGCACAATCTGTCAGTCAATGCACACAATAAAACTCACTTGGCGAACAAACAATTTATCAATCAAATCAAATCAAATAGTTTTATTTGCAAAATATGGGTAGGTACAAAAAGTTGGTCTTATAAATTATTTGAGCGCCATATCAAACCATTTCTGGTGTGCAAAAATATAATGATTAGGTACAACATTATTATCATTTTTTCCATCTTCAGAAAATTTAAAATCAGTATTTCATTAGAAGAATAATATAATTTGTGTATAAAATAACTTATAATAAAATTGAACTTAAAAAAATAATAATATTGAAATAAAAATAAAACTCGAAATAAAAGGTAAAATTGAAATAATAATAAAAGTGAATTTAAAATAAAAAATAAAATCAAAATAAATTAAATTTAAAGAAGTGTCAGCCTTAAAAATATATTATATTAAGTAACAAAACTTTATCGTGCAATATCTTTATCATTAATTAATTCGTCAATAGAGTAGTATGCTTTTTCAGCCAAAAAGTTCTTTAATTTATTTTTAAAAACATTCAATACTTCAACATCTTTAATATTTTTCGGCAAACTGTTGTATATAGTAATTTGCATTCCAAATACACTTTTTCTCAATAGATAAGTCTTACACGATCTTGCCTTTAATCTCTTATTATGTCGCTTACTATTAAGTGTTTCATATTTTTCGATATTCTTTTTTACAAGTAAAGAGGCTTCTAGGATATATAGCGAAGGGAGAGTCAATATATTTAGTTTCCTGAAGTGTGGCTTACATGTATCTGTCTGCTTCAAATTGCATATTGCTCTAATGCATTTTTTTTGTGCCTTAAAGACTTTTTCCTTATCGGTAGCATTTCCCCAGAATAAGACGCCATATTTAAGAGTAGAACCCGCATATGCATGATAGGCCGTCAATAGTGCCTCAATATTTGCAACTTTTCGTAACATGTATAGTGCATATGAGCATTTATTTAGTTTAGCACAGACATGGTCTATGTGTGTTTTCCATGATAGTTTTGAATCAATTAGAATTCCTAAAAATTTTGTTGAAGATATTTCTTCAATTTTTTTGCCAAAATAGTTTATGTTTAAATTATTGAAGTTAGTATTCTTATTTTTAAAAGTTATGATATTAGTTTTATCTAGATTTATTTTAAGATTATTTTTATTTAGCCAATTTACAATAGAAATAAGAGATTCGTTAATTTCATTTTCATGTTCACCGGAATTGTCATCTACAAAAATGGCTGTACTATCATCTGCAAATAAAAACATCGGTTGGTTAATAACTTTAGGAAAATCATTAATGTAAATTAGGAAAAGCAGAGGTCCCAAAATGCTTCCTTGAGGAACACCGTACCTTACAGTTTTACAATCTGATAGATGTTTAGTTCTAATTTTAGTAGTTGCGTCTATTCTAGTTATTACAGTGATTTGTTTTCTATCTGCAAGGTATGATTTTATAAGATCTAGTGGAGTACCTCTTATCCCATATGATTCCAATTTTGAAAGCAAGATGTCATGGTGCACGTGATCAAAGGCTTTGGTCATGTCCATAAAAAGCGCTGTGACTCTCTTTTTATTATCGAGTGCTTTAAGAACTTGTTCTAGAAAATTTAGTATGGCCATGTCAATTGATTTATTCTTTCGAAAGCCCGCTTGTTCCTTTGCAAGAATATTATTTTTTTCAAAATAACTGTTTATACTATTGTAAATAACTTTCTCGAAAATTTTTGAAAAGACTGGTATAAGGGCAATCGGTCTATAAAATTTCATGTCTTCTTTGTCTTGCTTTTTAAATAAAGGTAGTATGATGGAGGTTTTTAACTTATCGGGAAAAACTCCACGTTCAATACTTTTGTTTATGATATGACTAAGAACTGGGGCTATAATGTTTGATGACCGTTTAACTATCTGTGTACTTATTTCATCATAGCCTGTACTGTTGGTGTTTTTTAATTGTTTAATTATGTTTAATATTTCATGGCTATTTGTAGGTGCGATAAAGCATGAGTGCATTTGACTATTAGTTAAAGATGTTCTATGATTTAAATTAACTCTAATATCCTTGATTTCATCAATAAAATAATTATTGAAACTTTCTGCAATTTCACATGGATTAGTTATTGGTTTATTGTTTATATTTATCTGCATTATGTCGTCTTTTATATTATGTTGTTTATTTTTATTTATAATTTCCCAGATTGCCTTAGATTTGTTTGACGCTTGTTGTACATGATAATTATTTTGTGCTTTTTGTGTCAATTTTAAGACAGCCTTCAATCTTTGGGAGTATTGCTTAAAGGTGGTCTTATTTAGCTTAGTGGAAGAGTGCCTATATTTCCACAGAAGATCACGTTTCCGTTTGGTGCAACGTCTTATACCTCGACTAAGCCATGCCGGTCTTTTTCTAACTGGTATTTTAGCTTTATAGACTGGAAAGCAAAGGTCATAGAATAGTTTAAGTGTGTCAATAAAATTACTATATGCAATATTAGGGTCTTCTGTGTCATATACCTCCTTGAAAGATAAGCTACTTATGGACTCCATAAACTTTTTGATATTCTCTTCACAAAAATCTCTTTTCATTACAAAGAAATGTTTAATAGAAAAACTTTTCTGTACGGGACACTTCAAAATTTGGGCCGTATGGTCTGATAGTCCAAGTTCAGTGACCACAGCTTTAGATTTTCCTATGTTATGTGCGAAATTATCTAGGCAGGTCTTACTGCAAATTCTAGTTGGCTGGTTTAGAGACAGGCTAAGATTATATCCTGCTAAAATATGTTCAAACTGTATTGAGGCAGTGTTCCTTGTGAGTCTATCTATGTTAAAATCACCACATATAATGACTTTTTTATTTTTAAAGCAGATTTTACTTAAAACTACTTCAAGTTTAGCAAAAAAGATATCTAGTTCACATGCTCTCACTTTGGGGGGCCGATATATGCTTACTACAACTATTCCATGTTCAACTAGTTCAATACCGCTAATCTCTATTAGATTACTTATGCTAAGAGCGTTTAAAAATTTAATTTCCTTGAATTTATGTTGATTATTGATTAAAATACAAGAACCACCATTTCGGTTAGATCTACAGAAATCAGCAGCTAGAGTATAATTAGGTATATTAAGTAATATTTTATCGTCTTCAATCATGTTGTGTTCTGTTACACAAATTATATCAATAAAAGTTTTATTTATTTGCATGTTATCTATATTCACGATTAATTCATCCGATTTAGTGATTAAGCCATTAATGTTTTGATGCATTATATTTATGTAGTTATAAACGAAAAAAATTTTCACTTGTCTTTAAGTTGGGAATGTTGCTACTGATATGTATTATTTCATCTGTTTGGGTATGCATGTGCTTTACATTTTTTGTATCTTTTTTACTGTTATATATTTCTTTTTTATTATTATGTATTTCTATTTTGCAACAATATTGTAGTCGTATTAGTTCCCTATGTATGTTACCAGCCAAATATAAAGCAAATTTTTTTCCCTTCGGTATATATCTAGAGTAATTAAGATCTATGAAATTTGCATGATTGTATTTTCCACATATGAATTTTAAGTCATAGTTTATTTTCTCGACTGTCAAAGATCTATTGTATGGAATTTCGCAAACAATGATGTTAGTGTTTTTGTATGTATTTATAAACGTGTCTAGGTTGCTTTTAAATTCACATGGATTTATATCATTTATTCCACCAGCTATGACAATGTAATCGTTTTTGTTTAAGTTTGATAATTCAGTTCGATTACTTGTTAATATATCCTTAAATCTAGATCCTGGTTTGAGTGTGCATGTTACAGAGAAGTCCGGTCCTACAGTTGCTTCCAGTTCTTGGCGCAGTTGACGTCCTTGTTGATCAGCTATTATTACTATTTGGTTCTTGTTTAGTGTATTCGTGCGTTCAGTCTTTGTTTGATGGTTTGTCGGCGTAGTTTCAATATATGTGTTTGTACTTTCCTTTGTTATGTTTCCTCTTTTATTCTCTATGTTTTTATCTGGTGAATTTTTGTTGCTTTCTTTTATCTCATGTTTAGCCGCTTCGGTTATTTGGTTCGTGGATGCATCTGCTTCATTTGTGTTTGTCGTTTGGCTCATTAGTAGATTTTCTCCTTTTCCTTTTTCCTCACTGTTTAGAAGTTTTACTTGTTTCTTTGTCATAATTATTGTTTCAGGAATGTTGTTTTCTTCTTGGGTCATCTTAGATTGGATTTTGGTTGGAGAGATGGCTGATATCTTATTAGGCGTGTTTGAAGTGCTATTACTAGTCGTTATTTTAGATTTGCGTCTTTTTCTCATTGATAATGGAGTGTTTGTAGTCAAATCTGTTATAGTTGCAATTTTTTTATATGTGTCTATGGTTTTGTATGCTTTCTGTAGTTCTTGACTCAATTTAGATTTCTCCAGTATAAGGTTCTCAATTTCTTCGTGCGACGACAAAAGTTGTTCTTCCAATATCTTTATTCGATTTTGTGCCTCTATATTCTGGGTAGTTTCCATAAAAGATGTATTTGGTAGGCTGAGCGGAGTAGTATCCATGAGGGATGAAATTTGAGAGATATCATTAATATCATTTAATGAGCTGGTTCTAAGGCGCCTTCTATGCGTAACATTCTCGGAGTAATTATCCATTATTATTATTCTTTTGTTATTTTAATTAAACGATGAGAACTTAATATGTTAAATTTTTTACTCTCTCTGCACTTTTTATTACTACGAGAAAAAAAAATATTTTTATTTTTTTATTTTTTATTATTATGATTTTGCAATTATTATTATTATTTTAAAGTAATATATTGTCCAATACTCTTCGTGGATCAAAAATAGAGAAAAAAAATAGTTAAAAAAGTTTGTTAGTTCCGAGGATCGATCCGGGAGCTGATGAATCCTTTTTCCTTAGAGTCTGTGTGTAAAGTCTCTGAGCTACCAAACACGTTAACACTGAGACGAAATAGGGATACAAGTTCGAGTACTTTTTATTTATTTTGTAGAAGGTGTTTTAATAATGAAAGTTTTCTTGTACACCCACAGCACTTTTCAATGTTCACAGTAAATTAGTTTTTTGGTCATAAGAAGATCATTAACACTGTTCATATTATAAGTGATGTTTATTTATAGCACTGATGTTCATTAGGACTGTGCACTTTTGTTTTGAAAGGCGGAAGCAAATATCAAGCTGTGTTCGGCAGAAACATTTTATCGAAATTATTTACTTTGGATGCACAGAGGTAAGAGATAACACTAACACGCAATTATTGAACTTTGCACTCTTGGATTCCATGAACCTCAGTCTCACGAAACAGCCTACGGCTTCTGGTAGGCTGTAGTTGGCGTCATGATTATTATTTAGATGGGGGGACGCCAGCGAAGCCGGACGGGTGATCAGTCACATGTCAGTCACCTTGATCGGAACCATTTCACCCATTTCCCCAAATCCTCTGAAAGCTGAGAGCAGGGGTGGTGTCATGATAGCACAGCACAACACCATGTTTAAATAATCCGCGTTATTATAGCGATAGTTCAGCCTTATGTTCGGCCTTATTACGCACGCATGCACGACAATGCACCCGTACGAAAGAATTTCCGCAACTGACGGACAAGCGCGGCGCGCGGGGCGGGGCGCGCTGCGCGGCGTGTGCGCTGGGTAGCGTTCCGAACCTACGCTCCGAGTGCAACCGAACGCTCTAACGGCGCGGTTCCAAACATTAGAGCGTGACGTTCGGTTCACAGGGTTCACACAACCTTCCCGTTCCAAACGTCAGAGCGTTGCAACTTTTTAACCATCAAAATGGAAGGTTGTAAAACGCTCAATCTTACGTTTGTCTATAAAAAAATGACAATGTCATGATGTTTTTGTGTCTAATTTTTTAAATTATAATGGTAGATCCTCAAAAAACGGATTTTATTTGATTTAGAATAAAGGAAAGTTTAAATTATTTGTATTCCAACTAGAAAACGAAGACTTTGTAATATTAATGACATTTAAAGTTCTTGGTCGTTCCGGACCTTAGAGTGAGTTAAAAAACAACCAAACAACCGCACTCTGAGTCACTGAACGCAACCCTGCACACAGTGCACGCTACTACTTGTAGTTATTCTGTGCTACTACGACGTACTAGAGATGTGACATGATATGACGTACACAATTGATTAATTGATTCAACCACGATTACATTAAGTAATTTATTTTATTTTTATCTTAAAGGGAGGCAAACTAATAACCATTAGCTAATCTTTCAGATTATAAAAACTATTGTACAAAAACAAAATTCTGTAATGTGATAGTTTTTCCTGTAAATGCCCGATAGTTTTTAGTTTCGTACATTGAAACTATTGGAATAAAGAAGCGATTGTTGTGTTTCCATGACTCGGAAAGTACACGCTTGGCAGTCCCAGCTGTTGTTGATTGATGCATGAAAACAATTTTGATGGATTTTCGGAAACGTTTGGCGTTGTCGAAACATCGCTACGATCGCGATTAGTAGTAGGATCGAAGATCAACACCGCCCGCAGTTTACTTTTGAATATTTTATTGTGTTATGCCTAAAAATGTGAAAGTTTCCCATGAACTCAGAAAAAAATATAGTAGGTAATATTTTTTTATCTGTTGCATATTACTAAGAGGTAATTTAATCAAACCTATACTGTACATCAAGTAGGTGTTGCCTTTGCAACCAATCCTAAGCTCCTAACCTTAAAAAAATACGCTTGATGTGCACTTGATTTTATTAATATTAATCAATCAAGAATCTTTAAATCAATAATTACAGCACTATCGGTCGGCTTTTCATTGAGTCAGTGCGGCCGGCCGGCGGGCGGCGCGCGGAGCTTCGTATCCACTGTCGGGCAAAGTCTAAATTTAATAAGTCCACTGTTGATCTTAAGCCCACTAAGCCATGTTGTAAAAAGCTAGTTTTATTCTAAACAAAGGCGCTTTTTCTCATAGTAAGTCCATAGCTAGACATAGGCTTAGTTTTAGATTGGCATAGTTTTTGATATCCAAAATCCAAGGTAAACTCAAAATTTATTGATACCAATTTAATACTTTTTAACATACCTACGACATAAAAATTTTGTGAGTTAGGAATAACCCGCGCTTCGACGTTTGTGTGTGTGGGGTGGTGTGTAGACAACAGGCGCGCGCGTGGCGCTGGCGCATGGCGGTATCTTTGAAAGCGCCGCGCGCGTCCGCGGTCGATGGCCCGGCGCATGTGTGCAGTAGGCTAGTGTGTGTAAATCGTTGAATGTAGTTGTAGCTCAGCTGTAAAGGGGTGATGTTTTTGGGGTTAGATGACCAAGTTGTTTACCTTAATATCTCGCAAACTAACCTGCAAATAGTACCCCATTTTTTGCTGACCTATGTATTATGACTTGCATGTTCAGCCCTGAAAATATTTGACACTAATTACATTGCACCTTATATTGTCATTGAAGGGTGAGAACAGAACTTGTTTTTAATTGACAATAAAATTATTTAGTTTGCCTCAAGATTGCATAGAAACAACGATGACTTCATTATCTGCAATGGAAAAAAATATGTCAAAAAACTTTTCGCGGGCCATACAGTAGTCAACCATTCCCCGGTAAACGTGGCCTTGTTCATTGTCAAACATGTCGCGTAAAGTAATGGGCTTTTTACATGGGTCGATTTTAGTCACCTGTGACGGTCGACTTTAGTCACCTAACAAGTCGCTTCCAAAATTGAATCGCAGGTGATGGCGTCGCTGTCGTCTACGTAGTTGCTGGCGTAACCTAAATAACAATAATGTAATAATATAGTTATTGGCCACCGGATCAGATAATTTTGTTCTGTCACCTGGGGCCTAGATCGAATTGCCATTTACACGGTCTATTTTCGCTGTGCGGCTTTTGTAGCCCATGTAAATACCACATTAGACACATGCTTGCGACCATGAGGCCGTGTAGATTACGTTTTATACTAACAGTAACAAAAGTGTCAAGTGAGAGTGGTAGGTGCCAGGCGGCGGGGCGCAGCGGGCGCTTGGCGCGCTCCATGGTAAGCTGCACCATCGAGCGCTTGAAGCGCAGTGGCGCGTGCAGCCAATCCATGCTGAAGATCGACTTCACCACGCGGTCGCTCTACACAGATAAGAGTTATTTTACTTTATATATAGGATACTATTGATATGTATATGTGGAGGTTTGTAATTGGCTTCGAGTAATTAATAATGTTTTTATATGCCTATAAAGCTGTAAACCTTCCTAAAATAAATAAAATAAAATAAATAAAATAAAAAATCATTATGGGCAAATTTAATTTCCGCACCATCGCTAGCGATAGTTTAGTTAAGACGGTTCACACACTGCTCCGCGCTCCGCGACGGGGCGCACTGCGGTGGATTTTAACATTGTATGCAAGTACGTCAGTTTGTATAGAAAATTCGCGCGGCACTACACACTGGCTCTGCGCTCCATCGCGGGAAAAATGTTTGATGTTCGCCGCCGCCCCGTCGTCATCGCGAGGCGCGGAGCCAGTGTGAGAATCGCCTTAACTGCCACAATCCTGAGATTGCTTTGCTATCTAGACCAAGAGGATGCTAAAGACAATTTCACAAAATGCGCCCCACGTTTAAAACTTCAATAGTTTAGTATAAACTTATAAACTTATATATAAATATTTCAAAAGATTTTATTTTATACTTTTTAGGATCTGTTTTTTAAGTTGTAGGCAGTGATTTTTGTCCTCGTTGCATTCTCCGCACGCAGTATCAGACGAGCGGATGCATCGTCGGTGACGCTGTCGGTGAAGTAAGTGCAGCTCTTGTGCCTAGAAGTTGCGATGACGGAATGCGGGACGCTTTGGAGGTTGTACGTACAAATATCACTGTCTCATAAGTTAATCCCTGCGCTTCGTGGATGGTTAGGGTTTGGGATTCCGGTTTATTACCATATCCTTGGCTGATAAGCTGTGCTTTCTCAGCTTGGGTGTGAACGAGATAAAGGGTACTGTTTGACTTTGGAATCTCCGAGCCGAGGCTTCCTGTTGTTCCTGATCCTGTTCCATCCTGTTCCTACCGGTTCCATCCTGTTCCATCCTGTTCCATCCTGTTCGATCCTGTTCGATCCTGTACCATCCTGTACCATCCTGTACCATCCTGTACCATCCTGTACCATCCTGTACCATCCTGTACCATCCTGTTCCATCCTGTTCCATCCTGTTCCATCCTGTTCGATCCTGTTCCATCCTGTTCCATCCTGTTCCATCCTGTTCCATCCTGTTCCATCCTGTTCCATCCTGTTCCACCCTCTGTTTTAGTCTCAGTCCTAGTCTCAGTCTCAGTCTCAGTCTCAGTCTCAGTCTCAGTCTCAGTCTCAGTCTCAGTCTCAGTCTCAGTCTTAGTCTCAGTTTCAGTCCCAGTCTCAGTCTCAGTCCCAGTCCCAGTCTCAGTCTCAGTCTCAGTATCTGTCTCAGTCTCAGTTTTAGTCCCAGTCTCAGCCTCAGACTCAGTCTCAGTCTCAGTCTCCTTCACAGTCACGGTCTCAGTCTCAGTTTCATCTTTTTCCATATTGTTTCATCCTGTTTTATCCTGTTCCATTCTGTTCCACCCTGTATCAACTGTTTTATGCTGGTCTCGGTCTCGGTGTCGGCCTCATCCATCCTGAACATCTTGTTTCATCCTGTTCCATCCGGTTCCATCCTGTTTCATCCTTTTTCATCCTGTTCCATTCTGCTCCATCTTGATCCACCCCGTTCCATCATGTTACATCCTGATCCATCCTGTTCCATTCTGTTCCACCCTGTATCAACCGTTTTATGCTGTGTCTCGGTCTCGGTCTCATCCTGGTCCATCCTGTTCCATCCTGCTCCAACCGGTTTGATCCTGTTCCATTCTGTTCCATCCTGATCCATCCTGTTTCACCCTGTTACATTCTGTTTCATCCTGTTCCATCCTGTTCTATCCTGTTGCATCCTGTTCTATCCTGTTCCATCCTGTTCCATTGTGTTCCATCCTGTTCCATCCTGTTCCAACCTGTTCCAACCTGTTCCCTCATCTCAGTCTCAGTCTCAGTCACAGTCTCAGTCTCAGTCTCAGTCTCAGTCTCAGTCTCAGTCTCAGTCTCAGTCTCAGTCTCAGTCTCAGTCTCAGTCTCAGTCTCAGTCTCAGTCTCAGTCTCAGTCTCAGTCTCAGTCTCAGTCTCAGTCTCAGTCTCAGTCTCAGTCTCAGTCTCAGTCTCAGTCTCAGTCTCAGTCTCAGTCTCAGTCTCAGTCTCAGTCTCAGTCTCAGTCTCAGTCTCAGTCTCAGTCTCAGTCTCAGTCTCAGTCTCAGTCTCAGTCTCAGTCTCAGTCTCAGTCTCAGTCTCAGTCTCAGTCTCAGTCTCAGTCTCAGTCTCAGTCTCAGTCTCAGTCTCAGTCTCAGTCTCAGTCTCAGTCTCAGTCTCAGTCTCAGTCTCAGTCTCAGTCTCATTATCAGTCTCAGTCTCAGTCTCAGTCTCAGTCTCAGTCTCAGTCTCAGTCTCAGTCTCAGTCTCAGTCTCAGTCTCAGTCTCAGTCTCAGTCTCAGTCTCAGTCTCAGTCTCAGTCTCGGTATCAGTCTCAGTCTCAGTCTCAGTCTCAGTTTCCTTCACAGTCACTTGTTCCATCCTGTTTCATCCTGTTCCATCCTGATCCATCCTGTTCGATCTTGTTTGAACCTGTTCCATCCTGCTCCATTCTGTTCCACCCTGTATCACCCTGTTTTATGCTGGTCTCGGTCTCGGTCTCGGTCTCGGTCTCGGTCTCGGTCTCGGTCTCGGTCTCGGTCTCGGTCTCGGTCTTGGTATCGGTCTCATCCTGCTCCAACCTGTTTATTCCTGTTCCATCTTGTTCCATTCTGTTCCATATTGTGTAATCCTGTTCCATCCTGTTTCATCCTGTTCCATCCTGTATCAACTGTTTTATGCTGGTCTCGGTCTCGGTCTTGGTCACATCCTGATCCATCCTGTTCCATCGTGTTCCATCCTGTATCACCCTGTTTTATGCTGGTCTCAGTCTCCGTCTCTGTCTTAGTATCATATTCATCTTTTTCCATATTGTTTCATCCTGTTTCATCCTGTTCCATTCTGTTCCACCCTGTATCAACTGTTTTATGCTGGTCTCGGTCTCGGTGTCGGTCTCATCCATCCTGAACATCTTGTTTCATCCTGTTCCATCCGGTTCCATCCTGTTTCATCCTGTTTCATCCTGTTCCACGCTGTTCCATCCTGTTCCATCCTGTTCCTACCGCTTCCATCCTGTTCCATCCTGTTCCATCCTGTTCCATTCTGTTCCACCCTGTATCAACTGTTTTATGCTGGTCTCGGTCTCGGTCTTGGTCACATCCTGATCCATCCTGTTCCATCCTGTTCTATCCTGTTGCATCCTGTTCTATCCTGTTCCATCCTGTTCCATTCTGTTCCATTCTGTTCCATCCTGTTCCATCCTGTTCCATCCTGTTCCAACCTGTTCCAACCTGTTCCCTCATCTCAGTCTCTGTTTTAGTCTCAGTCCCAGTCTCAGTCTCAGTCTCAGTCTCAGTCTCAGTCTCAGTCTCAGTCTCAGTCTCAGTCTCAGTCTCAGTCTCAGTCTCAGTCTCAGTCTCAGTCTCAGTCTCAGTCTCAGTCTCAGTCTCAGTCTCAGTCTCAGTCTCAGACTCAGTCTCAGTCACAGTCTCAGTCTCAGTCTCAGTCTCAGTCTCAGTCTCAGTATAAGTCTCAGTCTCAGTCTCAGTCTCAGTCTCAGTCTCAGTATCAGTCTCAGTCTCAGTCTCAGTCTCAGTTTCCTTCACAGTCACTTGTTCCATCCTGTTTCATCCTGTTCCATCCTGATCCATCCTGTTCGATCTTGTTTGAACCTGTTCCATCCTGCTCCATTCTGTTCCAGTCTCATTATCAGTCTCAGTCTCAGTCTCAGTCTCAGTCTCAGTCTCAGTCTCAGTCTCAGTCTCAGTCTCAGTCTCAGTCTCAGTCTCAGTCTCAGTCTCGGTATCAGTCTCAGTCTCAGTCTCAGTCTCAGTTTCCTTCACAGTCACTTGTTCCATCCTGTTTCATCCTGTTCCATCCTGATCCATCCTGTTCGATCTTGTTTGAACCTGTTCCATCCTGCTCCATTCTGTTCCACCCTGTATCACCCTGTTTTATGCTGGTCCATCCTGTTCCATCCTGTTCCATCCTGTTCCATCCTGTTCCATCCTGTTCCATCCTGTTCCATCCTGTTCCATCCTCTGTTTTAGTCTCAGTCTCAGTTTCAGTCCCAGTCTCAGTCTCAGTCTCAGTCTCAGTCTCAGTCTCAGTCTCAGTTTCCTTCACAGTCACGGTCTCAGTCTCAGTTTCATCTTTTCCATATTGTTTCATCCTGTTTCATCCTGTTCCATCCTGTTCCATTCTGTTCCACCCTGTATCAACTGTTTTATGCTGGTCTCGGTCTCGGTCTTGGTCACATCCTGATCCATCCTGTTCCATCCTGTTCTATCCTGTTGCATCCTGTTCTATCCTGTTCCATCCTGTTCCAATCTGTTCCATCCTGTTCCAACCTGTTCCAACCTGTTCCCTCATCTCAGTCTCAGTCTCAGTCTCAGTCCCAGTCTCTGTCTCAGTCTCAGTCTCAGTCTCAGTCTCAGTCTCAGACTCAGTCTCAGTCTCAGTCTCAGTCACAGTCTCAGTCTCAGTCTCAGTCTCAGTCTCAGTATAAGTCTCAGTATAAGTCTCAGTCTCAGTCTCAGTCTCAGTCTCAGTCTCAGTCTCAGTCTCAGTCTCAGTCTCAGTCTCAGTCTCAGTCTCAGTCTCAGTCTCAGTCTCAGTCTCAGTCTCAGTCTCAGTATCAGTCTCAGTCTCAGTCTCAGTCTCAGTCTCAGTCTCAGTCTCGGTATCAGTCTCAGTCTCAGTCTCAGTCTCAGTCTCAGTCTCAGTCTCAGTCTCAGTTTCCTTCACAGTCACTTGTTCCATCCTGTTTCATCCTGTTCCATCCTGATCCATCCTGTTCGATCTTGTTTGAAACTGTTCCATCCTGCTCCATTCTGTTCCACCCTGTATCACCCTGTTTTATGCTGGTCTCGGTCTCGGTCTCGGTCTTGGTATCGGTCTCATCCTGCTCCAACCTGTTTATTCCTGTTCCATCTTGTTCCATTCTGTTCCATATTGTGTCATCCTGTTCCATCCTGTTTCATCCTGTTTCATCCTGTTTCATCCTGTTTCATCCTGTTTCATCCTGTTTCATCCTGTTCCATTCTGTTCCACCCTGTATCAACTGTTTTATGCTGGTCTCGGTCTCGGTGTCGGTCTCATCCATCCTGAACATCTTGTTTCATCCTGTTCCATCCGGTTCCATCCTGTTTCATCCTGTTTCATCCTGTTCCACGCTGTTCCATCCTGTTCCATCCTGTTCCTACCGCTTCCATCCTGTTCCATCCTGTTCCATCCTGTTCGATCCTGTTCCATCCTGTACCATCCTGTACCATCCTGTACCATCCTGTTCCATCCTGTTCCATCCTGTTCCATCCTGTTCCATCCTGTTTCATCCTGTTCCATCCTGTTCCATCCTGTTCCATCCTGTTCCATCCTGTTCCATCCTGTTTCATCCTGTTTCATCCTGTTCCATCCTGTTCCATTCTGTTCCACCCTGTATCAACTGTTTTATGCTGGTCTCGGTCTCGGTCTTGGTCACATCCTGATCCATCCTGTTCCATCCTGTTCCATCGTGTTCCATCCTGTATCACCCTGTTTTATGCTGGTCTCAGTCTCCGTCTCTGTCTTAGTATCATATTCATCTTTTTCCATATTGATTCATCCTGTTTCATCCTGTTCCATTCTGTTCCACCCTGTATCAACTGTTTTATGCTGGTCTCGGTCTCGGTCTCATCCATCCTGAACATCTTGTTTCATCCTGTTCCATCCGGTTCCATCCTGTTTCATCCTGTTCCACGCTGTTCCATCCTGTTCCATCCTGTTCCTACCGCTTCCATCCTGTTCCATCCTGTTCGATCCTGTTCCATCCTGTACCATCCTGTACCATCCTGTACCATCCTGTTCCATCCTGTTCCATCCTGTTCCATCCTGTTCCATCCTGTTCCATCCTGTTCCATCCTCTGTTTTAGTCTCAGTCTCAGTCTCAGTCTCAGTCTCAGTCTCAGTTTCAGTCCCAGTCTCAGTCTCAGTCTCAGTCTCAGTCTCAGTCTCAGTCTCAGTCTCAGTCTCGGTATCAGTCTCAGTCTCAGTCTCAGTCTCAGTTTCCTTCACAGTCACTTGTTCCATCCTGTTTCATCCTGTTCCATCCTGACCCATCCTGTTCGATCTTGTTTGAACCTGTTCCATCCTGCTCCATTCTGTTCCACCCTGTATCACCCTGTTTTATGCTGGTCTCGGTCTCGGTCTCGGTCTCGGTCTCGGTCTCGGTCTCGGTCTCGGTCTCGGTCTCGGTCTCGGTCTCGGTCTTGGTATCGGTCTCATCCTGCTCCAACCTGTTTATTCCTGTTCCATCTTGTTCCATTCTGTTCCATATTGTGTCATCCTGTTCCATCCTGTTTCATCCTGTTCCATCCTGTATCAACTGTTTTATGCTGGTCTCGGTCTCGGTCTTGGTCACATCCTGATCCATCCTGTTCCATCGTGTTCCATCCTGTATCACCCTGTTTTATGCTGGTCTCAGTCTCCGTCTCTGTCTTAGTATCATATTCATCTTTTTCCACATTGTTTCATCCTGTTTCATCCTGTTCCATTCTGTTCCACCCTGTATCAACTGTTTTATGCTGGTCTCGGTCTCGGTGTCGGTCTCATCCATCCTGAACATCTTGTTCCATCCGGTTCCATCCTGTTTCATCCTGTTTCATCCTGTTCCACGCTGTTCCATCCTGTTCCTACCGCTTCCATCCTGTTCCATCCTGTTCGATCCTGTTCGATCCTGTTCCATCCTGTACCATCCTGTACCATCCTGTACCATCCTGTTCCATCCTGTTCCATCCTGTTCCATCCTGTTCCATCCTATTCCATCCTGTTCCATCCTGTTCCATCCTGTTCCATCCTCTGTTTTAGTCTCAGTCTCAGTCTCAGACTCAGTCTCAGTCTCAGTTTCAGTCCCAGTCTCAGTCCCAGTCTCAGTCTCAGTCTCAGTCTCAGTCTCAGTCTCAGTCTCAGTCTCAGTTTCCTTCACAGTCACGGTCTCAGTTTCAGTTTCATCTTTTCCATATTGTTTCATCCTGTTTCATCCTGTTCCATCCTGTTCCATTCTGTTCCACCCTGTATCAACTGTTTTATGCTGGTCTCGGTCTCGGTCTTGGTCACATCCTGATCCATCCTGTTCCATCCTGTTCCATCGTGTTCCATCCCGTTCCATCTTGTTCCATCCTGTTCCATCCTGTTCCATCCTGTTCCATCCTGTTCCATCTTGTTCCATCCTGTTCCATCTTGCTCCATCCTGTTTCATCCTGTTCCATCCTGATCCATCCTGTTCGATCTTGTTTGAACCTGTTCCATCCTGCTCCATTCTGTTCCACCCTGTATCACCCTGTTTTATGCTGGTCTCGGTCTCGGTCTCGGTCTCGGTCTCGGTTTCGGTCTCGGTCTCGGTCTTGGTATCGGTCTCATCCTGCTCCAACCTGTTTATTCCTGTTCCATCTTGTTCCATTCTGTTCCATATTGTGTCATCCTGTTCCATCCTGCTCCATTCTGTTCCACCCTGTATCACCCTGTTTTATGCTGGTCTCGGTCTCGGTCTCGGTCTCGGTCTCGGTCTTGGTATCGGTCTCATCCTGCTCCAACCTGTTTATTCCTGTTCCATCTTGTTCCATTCTGTTCCATATTGTGTCATCCTGTTCCATCCTGTTTCATCCTGTTCCATCCTGTATCAACTGTTTTATGCTGGTCTCGGTCTCGGTCTTGGTCACATCCTGATCCATCCTGTTCCATCGTGTTCCATCCTGTATCACCCTGTTTTATGCTGGTCTCAGTCTCCGTCTCTGTCTTAGTATCATATTCATCTTTTTCCACATTGTTTCATCCTGTTTCATCTTGTTCCATTCTGTTCCATCCTGTATCAACTGTTTTATGCTGGTCTCGGTCTCGGTGTCGGTCTCATCCATCCTGAACATCTTGTTTCATCCTGTTCCATCCGGTTCCATCCTGTTTCGTCCTGTTTCATCCTGTTCCACGCTGTTCCATCCTGTTCCATCCTGTTCCTACCGCTTCCATCCTGTTCCATCCTGTTCCATCCTGTTCGATCCTGTTCGATCCTGTTCCATCCTGTACCATCCTGTACTATCCTGTACCATCCTGTTCCATCCTGTTCCATCCTGTTCCATCCTGTTCCATCCTGTTCCATCCTGTTCCATCCTGTTCCATCCTGTTCCATCCTGTTCCATCCTCTGTTTTAGTCTCAGTCTCAGTCTCAGACTCAGTCTCAGTCTCAGTTTCAGTCCCAGTCTCAGTCCCAGTCTCAGTCTCAGTCACAGTCTCAGTTTCCTTCACAGTCACGGTCTCAGTCTCAGTTTCATCTTTTCCATATTGTTTCATCCTGTTCCATCCTGTTCCATTCTGTTCCACCCTGTATCAACTGTTTTATGCTGGTCTCGGTCTCGGTCTTGGTCACATCCTGATCCATCCTGTTCCATCCTGTTCCATCGTGTTCCATCCTGTTCCATCCCGTTCCATCTTGTTCCATCCTGTTCCATCCTGTTCCATCCTGTTCCATCCTGTTCCATCCTGTTCCATCTTGTTCCATCCTGTTCCATCTTGCTCCATCCTGTTTCATCCTGTTCCATCCTGATCCATCCTGTTCGATCTTGTTTGAACCTGTTCCATCCTGCTCCATTCTGTTCCAACCTGTATCACCCTGTTTTATGCTGGTCTCGGTCTCGGTCTCGGTCTCGGTCTGGGTCTCGGTCTCGGTTTCGGTCTCGGTCTCGGTCTTGGTATCGGTCTCATCCTGCTCCAACCTGTTTATTCCTGTTCCATCTTGTTCCATTCTGTTCCATATTGTGTCATCCTGTTCCATCCTGCTCCATTCTGTTCCACCCTGTATCAACTGTTTTATGCTGGTCTCGGTCTCGGTCTTGGTCACATCCTAATCCATCCTGTTCCATCGTGTTCCATCTTGTTCCATCCTGTTCCATCCTGTTCCATCTTGTTCCATCCTGTTCCACCTTGTTCCATCCTGTTTCATCCTGTTCCATCCTGATCCATCCTGTTCGATCTTGTTTGAACCTGTTCCATCCTGCTCCATTCTGTTCCACCCTGAATCACTCTGTTTTATGCTGGTCTCGGTCTCGGTCTCGGTCTCGGTCTTGGTATCGGTCTCATCCTGCTTCAACCTGTTTATTCCTGTTCCATCTTGTTCCATTCTGTTCCATATTGTGTCAGCCTGTTCCATCCTGTTCCATTCTGTTCCACCCTGTATCAACTGTTTTATGCTGGTCTCGGTCTCGGTGTCGGTCTCATCCATCCTGAACATCTTGTTTCATCCTGTTCCATCCGGTTCCATCCTGTTTCATCCTGTTTCATCCTGTTCCATGCTGTTCCATCCTGTTCCATCCTGTTCCTACCGCTTCCATCCTGTTCCATCCTGTTCCATCCTGTTCGATCCTGTTCGATCCTGTTCCATCCTGTACCATCCTGTACCATCCTGTTCCATCCTGTTCCATCCTGTTCCATCCTGTTCCATCCTGTTCCATCCTGTTCCATCCTCTGTTTTAGTCTCAGTCTCAGTCTCAGTTTCAGTCCCAGTCTCAGTCTCAGTCTCAGTCTCAGTCTCAGTCTCAGTCTCAGTTTCCTTCACAGTCACGGTCTCAGTCTCAGTTTCATCTTTTCCATATTGTTTCATCCTGTTTCATCCTGTTTCATCCTGTTCCATCCTGTTCCATTCTGTTCCACCCTGTATCAACTGTTTTATGCTGGTCTCGGTCTCGGTCTTGGTCACATCCTGATCCATCCTGTTCCATCCTGTTCTATCCTGTTGCATCCTGTTCTATCCTGTTCCATCCTGTTTCAATCTGTTCCATCCTGTTCCATCCTGTTCCAACCTGTTCCAACCTGTTCCCTCATCTCAGTCTCTGTTTTAGTCTCAGTCCCAGTCTCAGTCTCAGTCTCAGTCTCAGTCTCAGTCTCAGTCTCAGTCTCAGTCTCAGTCTCAGTCTCAGTCTCAGTCTCAGTCTCAGTCTCAGTCACAGTCTCAGTCTCAGTCTCAGTCTCAGTATAAGTCTCAGTACAAGTCTCAGTCTCAGTCTTAGTCTCAGTCTCAGTCTCAGTCTCAGTCTCAGTCTCAGTCTCAGTCTCAGTCTCAGTCTCAGTCTCAGTCTCAGTCTCAGTCTCAGTCTCAGTCTCAGTCTCAGTCTCAGTCTCAGTCTCAGTCTCAGTCTCAGTCTCAGTCTCAGTCTCAGTCTCAGTCTCAGTCTCAGTCTCAGTCTCAGTATCAGTCTCAGTCTCAGTCTCAGTCTCAGTCTCAGTCTCAGTCTCAGTCTCAGTCTCGGTATCAGTCTCAGTCTCAGTCTCAGTCTCAGTCTCAGTCTCAGTCTCAGTTTCCTTCACAGTCACTTGTTCCATCCTGTTTCATCCTGTTCCATCCTGATCCATCCTGTTCGATCTTGTTTGAACCTGTTCCATCCTGCTCCATTCTGTTCCACCCTGTATCACCCTGTTTTATGCTGGTCTCGGTCTCGGTCTCGGTCTTGGTATCGGTCTCATCCTGCTCCAACCTGTTTATTCCTGTTCCATCTTGTTCCATTCTGTTCCATATTGTGTCATCCTGTTCCATCCTGTTTCATCCTGTTCCATCCTGTATCAACTGTTTTATGCTGGTCTCGGTCTCGGTCTTGGTCACATCCTGATCCATCCTGTTCCATCGTGTTCCATCCTGTATCACCCTGTTTTATGCTGGTCTCTGTCTTAGTATCATATTCATCTTTTTCCATATTGTTTCATCCTGTTTCATCCTGTTTCATCCTGTTTCATCCTGTTTCATCCTGTTCCATTCTGTTCCACCCTGTATCAACTGTTTTATGCTGGTCTCGGTCTCGGTGTCGGTCTCATCCATCCTGAACATCTTGTTTCATCCTGTTCCATCCGGTTCCATCCTGTTTCATCCTGTTTCATCCTGTTCCACGCCGTTCCATCCTGTTCCATCCTGTTCCTACCGCTTCCATCCTGTTCCATCCTGTTCGATCCTGTTCGATCCTGTTCCATCCTGTACCATCCTGTACCATCCTGTTCCATCCTGTTCCATCCTGTTCCATCCTGTTCCATCCTGTTTCATCCTGTTTCATCCTGTTCCATCCTGTTCCATTCTGTTCCACCCTGTATCAACTGTTTTATGCTGGTCTCGGTCTCGGTCTTGGTCACATCCTGATCCATCCTGTTCCATCGTGTTCGATCCTGTTTCATCCCGTTCCATCTTGTTCCATCCTGTTCCATCCTGTTCGATCTTGTTTGAACCTGTTCCATCCTGCTCCATTCTGTTCCATTCTGTATCACCCTGTTTTATGCTGGTCTCGGTCTCGGTCTCGGTCTCGGTCTCGGTTTCGGTCTCGGTCTCGGTCTTGGTATCGGTCTCATCCTGCTCCAACCTGTTTATTCCTGTTCCATCTTGTTCCATTCTGTTCCATATTGTGTCATCCTGTTCCATCCTGCTCCATTCTGTTCCACCCTGTATCAACTGTTTTATGCTGGTCTCGGTCTCGGTCTTGGTCACATCCTGATCCATCCTGTTCCATCGTGTTCCATCTTGTTCCATCCTGTTCCATCCTGTTCCATCGTGTTCCATCTTGTTCCATCCTGTTCCATCCTGTTCCATCCTGTTCCATCCTGTTCCATCCTGTTCCATCTTGTTCCATCCTGTTCCACCTTGTTCCATCCTGTTTCATCCTGTTCCATCCTGATCCATCCTGTTCGATCTTGTTTGAACCTGTTCCATCCTGCTCCATTCTGTTCCACCCTGAATCACTCTGTTTTATACTGGTCTCGGTCTCGGTCTCGGTCTCGGTCTTGGTAATAATAATAATAATAATAATAAAAGTTTATTTAAATCATGACATGAATACAAAAACATATTAGCGTTAACAACCATTGTAGTCATAAGACTGTGTTACAGTTATTAGCGCCCACCTCAAATTAGACAGGCATTACAGACATGATTTGAACTTAATGCTAAAATAACAATATGAAACAGAAAAAAATAAAATAAAATAAAAAATATGTAAATGCGTGTGTGTATGTGTTTGTGTGTGTGTGTGTGTGTGTGTGTGTGTGTGTGAGAGAGAGAGAGTATGTGTATGTGTTTGTGAATAAGTGTGCATGAGTTTGCAAAATATTTATTTTACCAAGGACTCAGCTGTATCATAGTCCAGGCCAAGAAGCCACTCGTATAACATGGTTTTACATTTGTATTTTGAAAGAGGAAAGATATTAAGCTTTCTATTCACTTTGTTATACAAAATGGGCGATATGAAGTCAAAATGATGCTTCACCAATACCAAACGAGATGCTAGTATTTGACAGACTATATCTTTTCTTCTTTTATTGGCCAAAATTGACGGGTCAAACGATAATAGCGCATGTTTGCGTAGTACTACATGTAGTATGAATAGTTTACGGATAGAGAGAACTTCCCAATAGCCATAAACTAAGTTAGTGGGAAACCTTTTTGGCTTGAAGGCCATAACTTTCAAGATGGCCCTTTGCGCCCTTTCAAGTTCTAACATCATGGTTTTTCCAGAACCACCCCAAATCGTTACACAGTACGACATAATAGACTGGGCGAGAGCAAAGTATGCAGTTCTGAGGGTGGCAGGATCGACAATAGCTCTTAACTTGCTAAAAACAAAGATAAGCTTTCTGATACGAACTGCAACAGAATGAATATGCTCGGACCACGACATTAGGCTATCAACAATAACACCTAGGTATCTAATACTGTGAGTGCGTGATATTGAAACACAGGTACATGTATTGTCAAAGACATCGTTGCAGTTATGCGCAGTTAAACTAAACATTACATCCGGCTGAGAGGAGCGCTTGGGAGCAAAAGTAATATATTTGGTCTTATTTAGGTTTAGAGTCAGTACATTTTTCGTCAGCCATAACATGACTTTTCTTAAAGCCGACTCAGCAAATAACTGTGCCTCCTTCCAATTACTCCCATGCGCCACAATTGCTGTATCATCAGCATACATGACGATTTTACAGTTTAACAGATTCAATTGGCACAATTCATTCACATAAATTAAAAACAGGGTCGGGCCAAGGACACTGCCTTGGGGCACTCCATATTCAATGGGTATCTCATGACTAGTGTAATTTGCGACCCTAACGCACTGCGTCCGTTCATTCAAGTAACTCTTGAATAAATCGAGTACAATACCCCTTACACCCATCTGTTGTAGTTTACCTAGAAGAATAGGGACAGATACAGTGTCAAAAGCCTTGGAAAGGTCAAGGAAGACACACAGGGAATTTAGTTTATTATTCAGATTATCAACTACAGTACTAGTGAGTTCCAAAACAGCATCTTCTGTTGACCTTCCCGGCCTAAATCCAAATTGATTTGAAGCTAAAAGGTTTTTAGATTGCAAGTAGTTGATTAATTTACTATTTATAATTTTTTCTAAAATTTTTGAAAGGACTGACAAAACTGAAATGGGTCTGTAATTGGTGACACTGCATCTGTCTCCACTCTTAAAGATAGGATGGACTATTGCTTTCTTAAATACCGCGGGGAAAGTACCAGTCGAGAAACAGAGGTTATACAAGTGTGTCAAAACTGGAATGAGCACGTGTCTAGCTTCTTTTATTAATGTATTTGAGATACCGTCCCAGCCAACTGCACAATCGAGCTTTAACCCCATGATTTTATCTTCAACTTCTGCTTCATCGGTATCTAACAAGGCCATCGAGTGCATTACAGAGAAATTTAGATCAGATGAGTGGTATGAAGGTACTTTAGAAGAGTTGTTAATCACATTCGATGCCAAGTCTTTCCCTACACTAGCAAAAAACCCATTCACCGATGATACAGCAGTCTGTGGATCGTTGTACGCCGATAAAAGATCGTCAGATGAAGTAGCGGTGTGCTTGATATTGGTGACATTTTTAATGAGGTCCCAAACTTTCTTCGGATCTTTCTTATGCTTTGTAAATTGTGAACGCTCATAGTCTTTTTTAAGTTTTTTTAATAGGTTATTGCAAAAGGTTTTATATCGTTTATATGAAATATTTATAATATCGTTATTGGGATGTTTTTTAGTTTGACGGTAAAGCTTGTCTCTATGCCGGATGCAGCGTAGCAATCCGGGGGTGATCCAGGGCTTGGAGATGCGCTTTCTGTTAGGAATGGAGATGGTACGCGTATTGGCTTTAATTACAGTGGATAGTTTTTCAACTAGAATATTAGCAGCATTTTCGGCGTTACTATTGTTAACAACATCTGAAAAATCCATCTTTTCAAGTTCAAGTACGCACGCTGGGATGTCGAGACGCTTCACAGTACATTTTTTATTAAATTTCCCGATCTTGCAATTTGTGTCAATACATAATACTATAGGAGAGTGGTCAGTGATATAAGAATCCAAAACCAACGTAATAGATTTTTTGTCAGTTTTTAGAATCACGTGGTCAAGACAACTGTTGCCACGAGTTGGAAAGAAGTGAGTAGGCAGCATGGAGTGGGATGCTAGCAAGTTGAGATACGAATTAGAACTTTGATCATTGATACCTTGAATTATATTAATATTGAGATCCCCAATTAAAACTGCGGTTTTAAAAGAGCGCAAGGAGGACAGAAGGACTTCCAAACTATTTGAAAAATTTTCAGTATCTCGGCATGATGGAGACCGATACACGGCAATAATCACAACATCATTAGAAAGTTTCACAGTCAAACAATTTGCATCTGCCACAATTTGCTCATCCACTTTAGTCAGCATATCATCTTTGGTGTAAATAACTATACCATCGTTTTGGTTAGAGTAAGTAGAGTTATGAGTACGATACCCAGGTATTTGAGGCAGATAGGGACATTTGCTCAACCAACATTCTGTTAAAATAATTATGTCAATATTCAAATGGATCCTCTCCAATAAGAGAAGAAGATTGCAGTAATTTGCAGCGCAACCAATACTTCTAATGTTTACATGAAAAATTTTTAGTTGTTTTTCCGGGTTGGTTACATGTACTGATGTGCCTTCAGGTGTACAAATATATGATTTACCGACAGATATATCATCGATATCTAACGATATTTCTATGTTATGATCCATAAAGAAATAAATAGTTAAAACAATGTATATACGAGACTGGGTTTTCTAAAAAGTTAGTTAGGGTACGTTGGGGAGCAGTATCCCTTGAAGAGCAGAGAAGTATAACTATTATCCATAGTAAAGCCAGCAAACTTGTTTCTTCATATTCACTTAGTAAAAAAGTGGAGATAAACGTACAGTTGACTTGCGGTTGCAAGTGTAAAAGTGAGTTAAGCATAACATAATTCATATAAGAGTGCAAATATGATAAATTAGTGGTGTGTGTGATAAATTGTGTGTGGTTGAGTTGAGTGTATGTAGCTGTATAAGTATGTAAATATAATAAATGAGTGGTGTGTGTGATAGTTTGTGTGAGGTTGAGTTGAGTGTATAAAGCTTTATAAGTATGTAAATATAATAAATGAGTTTTGTGTGTAATAGTTTGTGTGTGGTTGAGTTGAGTGTATATAGCTGTAAATAATAATCCAAAGTAGATGTAAACATATGTAAAAGTTACAAAATAATTATAACAAAACTTATGATAATTCAAAATAGAAAGTAACATGCAAAAGTAATACATAAAAACTAGTCATTTTAATGATTCCATTTTTAAATCTGATTCATCCTTAATTAAGTGGAATGGAGACCCATCTTTCTCTCTGATAAAAATCTTGCCATTTGTAGTCCAACAATATTTGTATCCCTTGCTGTTTGCAAAAACACGTGCATAATAAAATAATCTCTTCATCTTCGCGGTAAGATTCTCACATATGAAAATAGGTTTGGGGGGTCCAACTATTTTTAGATGCTCTGTGTTCAGTTTGGAATTTCCTTTGTTATAAGTTTTGTACGCCTTCAGTAATTTGTTTTTAGCAATAACGCTAACAAAGTCCACAATTATAGTTTTGTTGTCCGGATTTGACGTGGAGATACGGAAGATGTCTTTGATGTCATTGGTCTGTATATTGGCATTTAGAACCTTTCCAATCTTAGTGACTGATTCGATTAAGCTGTCTTTGGACTCGGGTTTAGTGGCGGGTATATTTTTTATTTCCAAACAAGTGGAACGCGTTCCTCTTTCCAAGTTTTCCAATTTGAGTTCAAGGGAATTTATATAATCTTGTTGTTGCAAGTTTTCAGTTTTTAACTCACTAATCTGATGTGTTATTGAATCATACTTGGCGGACAAAAATTCAATAGATGATCTTATATCAGAATTTTGAGTTTTAATCTCTTCAATCGCCGTTTGTATTTTATCCATTTTTGAATCTTGTTGTGACTTTAAGTCAGAAAACATGTCCCTTATTTCAGTCATAAAATTATTTAATTGCATTTCCGACGTATTAGTTCTCTTTCGCTTGGTATGGCGCTGTGATACATTTGAATTTGATTGTTCATCTGACTGTTGTTGATCATATTCTGATGAGCTTTGTTGCACATTTATTTCCGGCGCGGGTAATTCACTTTGTTTAGCGCGTGCACCTTTTTGTCCGGGCGTTCGGTTGTCTCCGCGAGCCCGAGCAGTAGCGGCGGCGGTGGCAGCGGGTGTCGGGGGGGAGTGACGTATTGGTAACATCATAAACAAATGCGTACGACAGCGAAGTGTGAGCACAAAATGTACCAGGGTCCAATAATATTGATAGAAGTAATAAGTAACCGTAGAAACGACGGAGCTCAGCTTATAGTGGACGGTCGCGGCGATTTGGTACAAAAGTGTTTTCCGTCCAGCGTGACTTGACCCTCGCTAGTTTCGCTCGAGTAAAGTATTGAGTAAAAGCACTCACGTTGTCCTTGCGTACACAGACTTGGATTAGTGTGGCTCCGTGTTGTTATGCGCTCCTATTTTGCGTTCTTGTTTTTATTTCTGTTTTATTATTTTAACTTTATAAAAACACAAGGGGGATTACTTAAAACACGTCTGATCGCCTCAGAGGTCCGGAGGGAAGGGGAAATCGGAATGGTATCGGTCTCATCCAGCTCCAACCTGTTTATTCCTGTTCCATCTTGTTCCATTCTGTTCCATATTGTGTCATCCTGTTCTATCCTGTTTCATCCTGTTCCATCCTGTATCAACTGTTTTATGCTGGTCTTGGTCTCGGTCTTGGTCACATCCTGATCCATCCTGTTCCATCGTGTTCCATCTTGTTCCATCCTGTTCCATCCTGTTTCATCCTGTTCCATCCTGATCCATCCTGTTCGATCTTGTTTGAACCTGTTCCATCCTGCTCCATTCTGTTCCACCCTGTATCACCCTGTTCCACCTTGCTCCATCCTGTTTCATCCTGTTCCATCCCGATCCATCCTGTTCGATCTTGTTTGAACCTGTTCCATCCTGCTCCATTCTGTTCCACCCTGTATCACCCTGTTTTATGCTGGTCTCGGTCTCGGTCTTGGTATCGGTCTCATCCTGCTCCAACCTGTTTATTCCTGTTCCATTCCTTGTTTCACCCTGTTACATTCTGTTTCACCCTGTTACATTCTGTTTCATCCTGTTCCATCCTGTTCTATCCTGTTGCATCCTGTTCTATCCTGTTCCATCCTGTTCCATTCTGTTTCACCCTGTTCCATTCTGCTTCATCCTGTTCCATCCTGTTCTATCCTGTTCCATCCTGATCTGTCCTGTTTCGTCCTGTTTGATCCTGTTCCATGCTGTTACATTCTGATCCATCCTGTTCCATTCTGTTCCACCCTGTATCAACCGTTTTATGCTGTGTCTCGGTCTCGGTCTCATCCTGGTCCATCCTGTTCCATCCTGCTCCAACCGGTTTGATTCTGTTCCATTCTGTTCCATCCTGATCCATCCTGTTTCACCCTGTTACATTCTGTTTCATCCTGTTCCATCCTGATCCATCCTGTTCGATCTTGTTTGAACCTGTTCCATCCTGCTCCGTTCTGTTCCACCCTGTATCACCCTGTTTTATGCTGGTCTCGGTCTCGGTCTCGGTCTCGGTCTCGGTCTCGGTCTCGGTCTCGGTCTCGGTCTCGGTCTCGGTCTCGGTCTCGGTCTCGGTCTCGGTCTCGGTCTCGGTCTCGGTCTCGGTCTTGGTATCGGTCTCATCCTGCTCCAACCTGTTTATTCCTGTTCCATCTTGTTCCATTCTGTTCCATATTGTGTCATCCTGTTCCATCCTGTTTCATCCTGTTCCATCCTGTATCAACTGTTTTATGCTGGTCTCGGTCTCGGTCTTGGTCACATCCTGATCCATCCTGTTCCATCGTGTTCCATCTTGTTCCATCCTGTTCCATCCTGTTCCATCCTGTTCCATCCTGTTCCATCTTGTTCCATCCTGTTCCACCTTGCTCCATCCTGTTTCATCCTGTTCCATCCTGATCCATCCTGTTCGATCTTGTTTGAACCTGTTCCATCCTGCTCCATTCTGTTCCACCCTGTATCACCCTGTTTTATGCTGGTCTCGGTCTCGGTCTTGGTATCGGTCTCATCCTGCTCCAACCTGTTTATTCCTGTTCCATCTTGTTTCACCCTGTTACATTCTGTTTCATCCTGTTCCATCCTGTTCTATCCTGTTGCATCCTGTTCCATCCTGTTCCATTCTGTTTCACCCTGTTCCATTCTGCTTCATCCTGTTCCATCCTGTTCTATCCTGTTCCATCCTGATCTGTCCTGTTTCGTCCTGTTTGATCCTGTTCCATGCTGTTACATTCTGATCCATCCTGTTCCATTCTGTTCCACCCTGTATCAACCGTTTTATGCTGTGTCTCGGTCTCGGTCTCATCCTGGTCCATCCTGTTCCATCCTGCTCCAACCGGTTTGATTCTGTTCCATTCTGTTCCATCCTGATCCATCCTGTTTCACCCTGTTACATTCTGTTTCATCCTGTTCCATCCTGATCCATCCTGTTCGATCTTGTTTGAACCTGTTCCATCCTGCTCCATTCTGTTCCACCCTGTATCACCCTGTTTTATGCTGGTCTCGGTCTATAGAGCAATGATAATCAGATCATTGTTATTACGCTGGAAATAAACACATGGTTCCGAAGACATTTTTGAAAAATTAAGTTTATCAGTCAAAACTCCATTAATTTTCTCGTACCAAGATTTTGAAGCTTGTTTTAAACCATATATAGCCTTGTTTAGTTTATAAACATATTGTTCTCTATCTTTCAAAACAAAGTGCTCTGGTTGTTCCATGTATACGTCTTCATGGAGATCACCATGCAAGAATGCTGTCTTTACATCCATGTGCTCAATTTCCAATTCATATTCTGCAGCTAAAGCAAGTAGTGTACGGATCGTAGAGTACCTCACAACAGGCGAGAAAGTCTCTAGGTAATCTATGCCATATTGTTGCGTATAACCTTTGGCTACTAACCTGGCTTTATGTCTCAAAAGTTCGCCATCCAGACCAAGCTTTCTTTTGAAAACCCATTTACATTTAACAGTTTTCTGAGTTTTTGGTCTTTCTGTTAGTGTCCAACAGTTATTTTCAATAAAAGATTGATACTCATCTTTCATTGCTTTGATCCAGTCCTCTGCTTCTGCGCTGCTTAGTGCTTCTTGCACCGTCTCAGGTTCCGAGTCACTCGACACTCCTCTGACGAGTAAACTGGTCTCGGGATTATTTTCCACCTCGTGAAAAGAGTCACCAGATGATAGATCTGCCAGTGTCGACTCTCCTGGAACGTAAGTTTCATCAGAATTATTACTTGGTATAGAAATATCACTTTCAGAGTCATCCACCGATATTATGCTCTGTCTCTGTGCTCGTCCGTCATCAGATTGCTCAGGACTCAAGGTGGATGTCTCCGATAATTCAAAAAACGTATTATCATCATTATCAGAAGCCTTGGTATTGATGAGCTCATGCATGAATAAATCATTATGCATGATTTTGCTATTATCATCATATGACATTTTAGAGAAGAATTTATTTTCTAAAAATGTAACGTGCCTAGCTTTAATACACTGATAAGATTTGTGAGGGTCTAACAACCTATACCCTTTGGTCTCCTCACAATATCCAACAAAAATGTAAGGTTTACTTTTGGAATCTAATTTCTTACGATTCTGTACCATTGCATAGGCTACACAACCAAAAACTCGTAAATAACTGAGGTTGACCTTTTTATGGTTCCATTTTTCTTCTGGAGTAACTCCCATGACGGCTTTGGTTGGTGTCCTGTTCTTCAGATGAACAGCGGTGTTCACCGCTTCCGCCCAAAACTTGTCCTCTAAACCAGCGTCCTTGAGCATGCACCTTGCCTTCTCCATGATGGTTCTGTTTGCTCTCTCAGCAACGCCATTTTGTTCTGGACAGTGAGGCACGGTGGTTTGGTGCCTAATTCCATTTTGTTTGAGATACACCTGAAATTTAGAATTAATGTATTCACCACCGTTATCACTCCTCAAGATTTTAATCTTTTTATCAGTTTGATTTTCCACTGATGCCTTGAAAATTTTAAATACTTCAAAAACATCCTCTTTTGATTTCACAAAGTACACAAATGTTTTTCTACTAAAGTCATCTATGAACGTCAAGAAATATCTTGAGCCAGTGAATGATTTTGTAGGGATGGGCCCACACAGATCAGTGTGCACCAAGCCTAATACTTCAGATGCCCTACTACATGTTTTCTTGGGAAATGGTAATTTATGCTGTTTTCCCTCGATACAAGCAATGCAAGGTTCAAAATTATCACTACTGTAATTAACTCCATTTACCATACCTTGTTTTAGTAATGCCATGCTCCTCGAGTTCAGATGACCAAGACGACGATGCCACACCTCTTGCGTTGTCATCGCTATTTGACTGGCATTCGCAGCCAATTTTGAAACTGGTTCATGGCTAGACGTCTCTGAAAAAGAATCTGATGTCTCCTGCGACACCTTATTAACATCACTACCTGCCACTGACACTAATGAGCTGTTATTCGTTGTCAACTGATGAGTCTGCTTACTGTTCACCTCCTGTGTCCTTGCCCCTTGAAACAAAACACTGTTGCTCTCCAAGCACGGAGGCTGTTTGATGGTATCAAGTTCATATATACCATTCTTACAAGAAGCAGTAGCTACTATAACCTTATCATCATATATGTGACAACCAGTCGAACTGAAAATTACTTTAAAGCCTTTGTTTACCATACTACTAACAGATAATAAGTTTGCTGATAGATTTGGTACATAATATACATCGCTTATGGTTTTAACACAATTCTTTAAATTTACCATTACATTTCCTCGACCTGCAGTCTTCAGTATCTCTCCGTTAGTGACACTCACGTCTAGAGTTTGTCCTGGCACGAAGTCCTGCATAATGTCCTTGTTATTGGTCATGTGGCTGGTGGCACCGCTGTCGATATACCACACATTTCGACATAGTTTTACGCTGAGTGCAGACAGCAACGCCTTATTGCTGTCAGGTACGTTGTACTTCTTCCCACTCGGTGGTTTCCGTTGACCTTTAGGGCAGTCTTTGAAGAAATGACCACTTTTCTTGCATTTAAAACACTTTGGAGGTTTCCGCACTGTCAGCGCTGACTCGGTCTCGGTCTTACCCTCCCTGCGCTGGTGTTCTTGGATCAATCTGGCCTTGACTACATCACTTGTAAGCGTCAAGTTAGAGTTTTCTAGTGCCATTATGAGGGGATCATAGTCTGTGGTGAGCCCACTCAATAGAATGATGGCAAGAAAAGAATCCTCCAGAGCTGCATCTATATCACACAAGCTCTGCGACAGTTCTGTAATCTTATTAATATAGCCTTCCATGCTTTCGCATTGATCCAACTTACTTGAAAAGATTTGTCGTAAAAGACCCAGTCTTCTGCAAAGGCCCTTGTCTTCATATGCTTGCTGTAGACTACTCCACGCTTGATGTGCAGTTGTTGCAGTCTTGATGTACGGGTACACCGTAGGATTCACCGACAAGCAAATTTTTGCCAGTGCTTTCTGGTCTAATTGTTTAATTTTAATATCTGTAACGCTCGCTTCTTGCTCAGCGAACTGCCAAAGTTCTTCATGGATCAAAATCATCTTCATGGTAAATTTCCACGATCCATAATTTTCAGCTCCTCTCAATTTTTCTATAGTGTTCTGTCCCATCATAGGTGATGGAATTGAAGCCATAATCACGAGGACACGTCGGAAGACAATGTGCGACCAAAATGTGGTCGGCGTGGTCCGGTTGAGGTTATCAGAACTTTTTTTGAAAAATAACAAAATAGCGCAAATTAATTTATATATACATTCGCGAGGCTCTGGGCCCATAACCTGAAGGGTTACAGACATAAAATTAAACACCAGAGCAAAGATTCGAGCAGATTTATTTTCTTTACGGAGACACAGCAAATTGTATTGTGTTTACCAAAAACTAATAGACTTAGACTTAGACTTAGACTTAGACTGATACAGAATCTGAGACTGAGACTCAGACTGGAATAGGATGGAACAGGATGGCGCAGGATGGAACAGGATGAAACAGGTTGGAACAGGATGTAACAGGATGGAACTGAAACTGAGACCGAGACTGAGACTGAGACTGAGACTTAGACTGAGACTCAGATTAAAAATACAAGATGGAACAGGAAGGAACAGGATGAAACAGGATGCAACTGACAGACTAAGACTAAGACTGAAACTGAGACTGAAACTGAGATTGAGACTGATACAGGATAACGCAGGATGGAACAATGTTGAAACAGGATGGAACAGGATGGAACAGAATGGAACAGGAAGGAACAGGATGGAACTGAAACTGAGACTGAGACTGAGACTTAGACTTAGACTTAGACTTAGACTTAGACTTAGACTTAGACTTAGACTTAGACTGAGACTGAGACTGAGACTGAGACTTAGACTTAGACTTAGACTTAGACTTAGACTTAGACTTAGACTTAGACTTAGACTTAGACTGAGACTGAGACTGAGACTGAGACTGAGACTGAGACTGAGAATGAGACTTAGACTTAGACTTAGACTTAGACTTAGACTTCGACTTAGACTTAGACTTAGACTTAGACTTAGACTTAGACTTCGACTTCGACTTCGACTTCGACTTCGACTTCGACTTCGACTTCGACTTCGACTTCGACTTCGACTTCGACTTCGACTTCGACTTCGACTTCGACTTCGACTTCGACTTCGACTTCGACTTCGACTTCGACTTCGACTTCGACTTCGACTTCGACTTCGACTTCGACTTCGACTTCGACTTCGACTTCGACTTCGACTTCGACTTCGACTTCGACTTCGACTTCGACTTCGACTTCGACTTCGACTTCGACTTCGACTTCGACTTCGACTTCGACTTCGACTTCGACTTCGACTTCGACTTCGACTTCGACTTCGACTTCGACTTCGACTTCGACTTCGACTTCGACTTCGACTTCGACTTCGACTTCGACTTCGACTTCGACTTCGACTTCGACTTCGACTTCGACTTCGACTTCGACTTCGACTTCGACTTCGACTTCGACTTCGACTTCGACTTCGACTTCGACTTCGACTTCGACTTCGACTTCGACTTCGACTTCGACTTCGACTTCGACTTCGACTTCGACTTCGACTTCGACTTCGACTTCGACTTCGACTTCGACTTCGACTTCGACTTCGACTTCGACTTCGACTTCGACTTCGACTTCGACTTCGACTTCGACTTCGACTTCGACTTCGACTTCGACTTCGACTTCGACTTCGACTTCGACTTCGACTTAGACTGATACAGAATCTGAGACTGAGACTCAGACTGAAGACATGTTGGAACAGGATGGCACAGGATGGAACAGGATGAAACAGGAAGGAACAGGATGGAACTGAAACTGAGACTGAGACTGAGACTTAGACTTAGACTTAGACTTAGACTTAGACTTAGACTTAGACTTAGACTTAGACTTAGACTTAGACTTAGACTTAGACTTAGACTTAGACTGATACAGAATCTGAGACTGAGACTCAGACTGAAGACATGTTGGAACAGGATGGCACAGGATGAAACAGGATGAAACAGGAAGGAACAGGATGGAACTGAAACTGAGACTGAGACTGAGACTAAGACAGAGATTAAGACAGAGACTGAGACTGAGACTCAGATTAAAAATACAAGATGGAACAGGATGAAACAGGATGCAACTGACAGAATAAGACTAAGACTGAGAAACTGGGATTGAGACTGTGGCAGAATCTGAGACTGAGACTGAAAACATGATGGACCAGGATGAAACAGAATGGAATAGGATGGAACCGGATGGAACAGGATGGAACGGGATGGAACAGGATGGAACAGGTTGGAACAGGATGGAACAGGATGGAACAGGGTGGAACAGGATGGAAGAGGATGGAACAGGTTGGAACAGGATGGAACATGATGGAACAGAATGGAACAGGATGGAACAGCATGGAACAGGATGGAACTGAAACTGAGACTGAGACTGAGACTGAGACTGAGACTTAGACTTAGACTTAGACTTAGACTTAGACTTAGACTTAGACTTAGACTTAGACTTAGACTTAGACTTAGACTGATACAGAATCTGAGACTGAGACTCAGACTGGAATAGGATGGAACAGGATGGCGCAGGATGGAACAGGATGAAACAGGTTGGAACAGGATGTAACAGGATGGAACTGAAACTGAGACCGAGACTGAGACTGAGACTGAGACTGAGACTGAGACTGAGACTTAGACTGAGACTGAGACTGTGACTGAGACTGAGACTAAGACAGAGACTGAAAACATGATGGAACAGGATGGCACAGGAAGGAACAGGTTGGAACAGGATGGAACATGTTGGAACAGGATGGAACAAGATGGAACAGGATGAAACAGGTTGGAACAGGATGTAACAGGATGGAACTGAAACTGAGACCGAGACTGAGACTGAGACTGAGACTGAGACTGAGACTGATACTGAGACTGAGAATAAAACTGAGACTGAGACTGAGACTGAGACTGAGACTGAGACTGAGACTGAGACTGAGACTGAGACTTAGACTTAGACTTAGACTTAGACTTAGACTTAGACTTAGACTTAGACTTAGACTTAGACTTAGACTTAGACTTAGACTTAGACTTAGACTTAGACTTAGACTGAGACTGAGACTGAGACTGAGACTGAGACTTAGACTTAGACTTAGACTTAGACTTAGACTTAGACTTAGACTGAGACTGAGACTGAGACTGAGACTGAGACTTAGACTTAGACTTAGACTTAGACTTAGACTTAGACTTAGACTTAGACTTAGACTTAGACTTAGACTTAGACTTAGACTTAGACTTAGACTTAGACTTAGACTTAGACTTAGACTTAGACTTAGACTTAGACTGAGACTGAGACTGAGACTGAGACTGAGACTGAGACTTAGACTTAGACTTAGACTTAGACTTAGACTTAGACTTAGACTGAGACTGAGACTGAGACTGAGACTTAGACTTAGACTTAGACTTAGACTTAGACTTAGACTTAGACTTAGACTTAGACTGAGACTGAGACTGAGACTGAGACTGAGACTTAGACTTAGACTTAGACTTAGACTGAGACTTTGACTTTGACTTTGACTTAGACTTAGACTTAGACTTAGACTTAGACTTAGACTTTGACTTAGACTTAGACTTAGACTGAGACTGAGACTGAGACTGAGACTGAGACTGAGACTGAGACTGAGACTGAGACTTAGACTGAGACTGAGACTGAGACTGAGACTGAGACTGAGACTGAGACTGAGACTGAGACTGAGACTGAGACTGAGACTGAGACTGAGACTGAGACTGAGACTGAGACTGAGACTGAGACTGAGACTGAGACTGAGACTGAGACTGAGACTGAGACTGAGACTGAGACTTTGACTTTGACTTTGACTTTGACTTTGACTTTGACTTTGACTTTGACTTTGACTTTGACTTTGACTTTGACTTTGACTTTGACTTTGACTTTGACTTTGACTTTGACTTTGACTTTGACTTTGACTTTGACTTTGACTTTGACTTTGACTTTGACTTTGACTTTGACTTTGACTTTGACTTTGACTTTGACTTTGACTTTGACTTTGACTTTGACTTTGACTTTGACTTTGACTTTGACTTTGACTTTGACTTTGACTTTGACTTTGACTTTGACTTTGACTTTGACTTTGACTTTGACTTTGACTTTGACTTTGACTTTGACTTTGACTTTGACTTTGACTTTGACTTTGACTTTGACTTTGACTTTGACTTTGACTTTGACTTTGACTTTGACTTTGACTTTGACTTTGACTTTGACTTTGACTTTGACTTTGACTTTGACTTTGACTTTGACTTTGACTTTGACTTTGACTTTGACTTTGACTTTGACTTTGACTTTGACTTTGACTTTGACTTTGACTTTGACTTTGACTTTGACTTTGACTTTGACTTTGACTTTGACTTTGACTTTGACTTTGACTTTGACTTTGACTTTGACTTTGACTTTGACTTTGACTTTGACTTTGACTTTGACTTTGACTTTGACTTTGACTTTGACTTTGACTTTGACTTTGACTTTGACTTTGACTTTGACTTTGACTTTGACTTTGACTTTGACTTTGACTTTGACTTTGACTTTGACTTTGACTTTGACTTTGACTTTGACTTTGACTTTGACTTTGACTTTGACTTTGACTTTGACTTTGACTTTGACTTTGACTTTGACTTTGACTTTGACTTTGACTTTGACTTTGACTTTGACTTAGACTTAGACTTAGACTTAGACTGATACAGAATCTGAGACTGAGACTCAGACTGAAGACATGTTGGAACAGGATGGCACAGGATGGAACAGGATGAAACAGGAAGGAACAGGATGGAACTGAAACTGAGACTGAGACTGAGACTAAGACAGAGATTAAGACAGAGACTGAGACTGAGACTCAGATTAAAAATACAAGATGGAACAGGATGAAACAGGATGCAACTGACAGAATAAGACTAAGACTGAGAAACTGGGATTGAGACTGTGGCAGAATCTGAGACTGAGACTGAAAACATGATGGACCAGGATGAAACAGAATGGAATAGGATGGAACCGGATGGAACAGGATGGAACGGGATGGAACAGGATGGAACAGGTTGGAACAGGATGGAACAGGATGGAACAGGGTGGAACAGGATGGAAGAGGATGGAACAGGTTGGAACAGGATGGAACATGATGGAACAGAATGGAACAGGATGGAACAGCATGGAACAGGATGGAACTGAAACTGAGACTGAGACTGAGACTGAGACTGAGACTGAGACTGTGACTGAGACTAAGACTGAGACTGAGACTGTGACTGAGACTGAGACTAAGAAAGACTGAGACTGAAAACATGATGGAACAGGATGGCACAGGAAGGAACAGGTTGGAACAGGATGGAACATGTTGGAACAGGATGGTACAAGATGGAACAGGATGGAACAGGGTGGAACAGGATGGAACAGGATGGCGCAGTATGGAACAGGATGAAACAGGTTGGAACAGGATGTAACAGGATGGAACTGAAACTGAGACCGAGACTGAGACTTAGACTGAGACTCAGACTGAGACTGAGACTGAGACTTAGACTTAGACTTAGACTTAGACTTAGACTTAGACTTAGACTTAGACTTAGACTTAGACTTAGACTTAGACTTAGACTTAGACTTAGACTTAGACTTAGACTGATACAGATTCTGAGACTGAGACTCAGACTGGAATAGGATGGAACAGGATGGCGCAGGATGGAACAGGATGAAACAGGTTGGAACAGGATGTAACAGGATGGAACTGAAACTGAGACTGAGACTGAGACTGAGACTGATACTGAGACTGAGAATAAAACTGAGACTGAGACTGAGACTGAGACTGAGACTGAGACTGAGACTTAGACTAAGACTTAGACTTAGACTTAGACTTAGACTTAGACTTAGACTTAGACTTAGACTTAGACTTAGACTTAGACTTAGACTTAGACTTAGACTTAGACTTAGACTTAGACTTAGACTTAGACTTAGACTTAGACTTAGACTTAGACTTAGACTGATACAGAATCTGAGACTGAGACTCAGACTGGAATAGGATGGAACAGGATGGCGCAGGATGGAACAGGATGAAACAGGTTGGAACAGGATGTAACAGGATGGAACTGAAACTGAGACCGAGACTGAGACTTAGACTGAGACTCAGATTAAAAATACAAGATGGAACAGGAAGGAACAGGATGAAACAGGATGCAACTGACAGACTAAGACTAAGACTGAAACTGAGACTGAAACTGAGATTGAGACTGATACAGGATAACGCAGGATGGAACAATGTTGAAACAGGATGAAACAGGATGGAACAGAATGGAACAGGAAGGAACAGGATGGAACTGAAACTGAGACTGAGACTGAGACTTAGACTTAGACTTAGACTTAGACTTAGACTTAGACTTAGACTTAGACTTAGACTTAGACTTAGACTTAGACTTAGACTTAGACTTAGACTTAGACTTAGACTTAGACTTAGACTGAGACTGAGACTGAGACTCAGATTAAAAATACAAAATGGAACAGGATGAAACAGGATGCAACTGACAGAATAAGACTAAGACTGAGAAACTGGGATTGAGACTGTGGCAGAATCTGAGACTGAGACTGAAAACATGATGGACCAGGATGAAACAGAATGGAATAGGATGGAACAGGATGGAACAGGTTGGAACAGGATGGAACATGATGGAACAGAATGGAACAGGATGGAACAGCATGGAACAGGATGGAACTGAAACTGAGACTGATACTGAGACTGAGACTGTGACTGAGACTAAGACTGAGACTGTGACTGAGACTAAGACTAAGACAGACTGAGACTGAAAACATGATGGAACAGGATGGCACAGGAAGGAACAGGTTGGAACAGGATGGAACATGTTGGAACAGGATGGAACAAGATGGAACAGGATGAAACAGGTTGGAACAGGATGTAACAGGATGGAACTGAAACTGAGACCGAGACTGAGACTGAGACTGAGACTGAGACTGAGACTGAGACTGATACTGAGACTGAGAATAAAACTGAGACTGAGACTGAGACTGAGACTGAGACTGAGACTGAGACTGAGACTGAGACTGAGACTGAGACTGAGACTGAGACTGATACTGAGACTGAGAATAAAACTGAGACTGAGACTGAGACTGAGACTGAGACTGAGACTGAGACTGAGACTGAGACTGAGACTGAGACGGAGACTGAGACTTAGACTTAGACTTAGACTTAGACTTAGACTTAGACTTAGACTAAGACTTAGACTTAGACTTAGACTTAGACTTAGACTTAGACTTAGACTTAGACTTAGACTGATACAGAATCTGAGACTGAGACTCAGACTGAAGACATGTTGGAACAGGATGGCACAGGATGGAACAGGATGAAACAGGAAGGAACAGGATGGAACTGAAACTGAGACTGAGACTGAGACTAAGACAGAGATTAAGACAGAGACTGAGACTGAGACTCAGATTAAAAATACAAGATGGAACAGGATGAAACAGGATGCAACTGACAGAATAAGACTAAGACTGAGAAACTGGGATTGAGACTGTGGCAGAATCTGAGACTGAGACTGAAAACATGATGGACCAGGATGAAACAGAATGGAATAGGATGGAACCGGATGGAACAGGATGGAACGGGATGGAACAGGATGGAACAGGTTGGAACAGGATGGAACAGGATGGAACAGGGTGGAACAGGATGGAAGAGGATGGAACAGGTTGGAACAGGATGGAACATGATGGAACAGAATGGAACAGGATGGAACAGCATGGAACAGGATGGAACTGAAACTGAGACTGAGACTGAGACTGAGACTGAGACTGTGACTGAGACTAAGACTGAGACTGAGACTGTGACTGAGACTGAGACTAAGAAAGACTGAGACTGAAAACATGATGGAACAGGATGGCACAGGAAGGAACAGGTTGGAACAGGATGGAACATGTTGGAACAGGATGGTACAAGATGGAACAGGATGGAACAGGGTGGAACAGGATGGATCAGGATGGCGCAGTATGGAACAGGATGAAACAGGTTGGAACAGGATGTAACAGGATGGAACTGAAACTGAGACCGAGACTGAGACTGAGACTGAGACTGAGACTTAGACTGAGACTCAGACTGAGACTGACTTAGACTTAGACTTAGACTTAGACTTAGACTTAGACTTAGATTTAGACTTAGACTTAGACTGATACAGAATCTGAGACTGAGACTCAGACTGGAATAGGATGGAACAGGATGGCGCAGGATGGAACAGGATGAAACAGGTTGGAACAGGATGTAACAGGATGGAACTGAAACTGAGACCGAGACTGAGACTGAGACTGAGACTTAGACTGAGACTTTGACTTTGACTTAGACTTAGACTTAGACTTAGACTTAGACTTAGACTTAGACTTAGACTTAGACTTAGACTTAGACTTAGACTTTGACTTTGACTTTGACTTTGACTTTGACTTAGACTTAGACTTAGACTTAGACTTAGACTTAGACTTAGACTTAGACTGAGACTAAGACTGAGACTGAGACTGTGACTGAGACTAAGACTGAGACTGAGACTGAGACTGTGACTGAGACTGAGACTAAGACAGACTGAGACTGAAAACATGATGGAACAGGATGGCACAGGAAGGAACAGGTTGGAACAGGATGGAACATGTTGGAACAGGATGGAACAAGATGGAACAGGATGAAACAGGTTGGAACAGGATGTAACAGGATGGAACTGAAACTGAGACTGAGACTGAGACTGAGACTGAGACTGAGACTGAGACTGAGACTGAGACTGAGACTGAGACTTAGACTGAGACTGAGACTGAGACTGAGACTGAGACTGAGACTGAGACTGAGACTGAGACTGAGACTGAGACTGAGACTGAGACTGAGACTGAGACTGAGACTGAGACTGAGACTGAGACTGAGACTGAGACTGAGACTGAGACTGAGACTGAGACTGAGACTGAGACTGAGACTGAGACTGAGACTGAGACTGAGACTGAGACTGAGACTTTGACTTTGACTTTGACTTTGACTTTGACTTTGACTTTGACTTTGACTTTGACTTTGACTTTGACTTTGACTTTGACTTTGACTTTGACTTTGACTTTGACTTTGACTTTGACTTTGACTTTGACTTTGACTTTGACTTTGACTTTGACTTTGACTTTGACTTTGACTTTGACTTTGACTTTGACTTTGACTTTGACTTTGACTTTGACTTTGACTTTGACTTTGACTTTGACTTTGACTTTGACTTTGACTTTGACTTTGACTTTGACTTTGACTTTGACTTTGACTTTGACTTTGACTTTGACTTTGACTTTGACTTTGACTTTGACTTTGACTTTGACTTTGACTTTGACTTTGACTTTGACTTTGACTTTGACTTTGACTTTGACTTTGACTTTGACTTTGACTTTGACTTTGACTTTGACTTTGACTTTGACTTTGACTTTGACTTTGACTTTGACTTTGACTTTGACTTTGACTTTGACTTTGACTTTGACTTTGACTTTGACTTTGACTTTGACTTTGACTTTGACTTTGACTTTGACTTTGACTTTGACTTTGACTTTGACTTTGACTTTGACTTTGACTTTGACT
This sequence comes from Agriphila straminella, assembly GCA_950108535.1. Taxonomy (NCBI): domain Eukaryota; kingdom Metazoa; phylum Arthropoda; class Insecta; order Lepidoptera; family Crambidae; genus Agriphila; species Agriphila straminella. The sequence continues at coordinate 148,585 of OX467306.1, read as the reverse complement.
TTGACTTTGACTTTGACTTTGACTTTGACTTTGACTTTGACTTTGACTTTGACTTTGACTTTGACTTTGACTTTGACTTTGACTTTGACTTTGACTTTGACTTTGACTTTGACTTTGACTTTGACTTTGACTTTGACTTTGACTTTGACTTTGACTTTGACTTTGACTTTGACTTTGACTTTGACTTTGACTTTGACTTTGACTTTGACTTTGACTTTGACTTAGACTTAGACTTAGACTTAGACTTAGACTTAGACTTAGACTGATACAGAATCTGAGACTGAGACTCAGACTGAAGACATGTTGGAACAGGATGGCACAGGATGGAACAGGATGAAACAGGAAGGAACAGGATGGAACTGAAACTGAGACTGAGACTGAGACTAAGACAGAGATTAAGACAGAGACTGAGACTGAGACTCAGATTAAAAATACAAGATGGAACAGGATGAAACAGGATGCAACTGACAGAATAAGACTAAGACTGAGAAACTGGGATTGAGACTGTGGCAGAATGTGAGACTGAGACTGAAAACATGATGGACCAGGATGAAACAGAATGGAATAGGATGGAACCGGATGGAACAGGATGGAACGGGATGGAACAGGATGGAACAGGTTGGAACAGGATGGAACAGGATGGAACAGGGTGGAACAGGATGGAAGAGGATGGAACAGGTTGGAACAGGATGGAACATGATGGAACAGAATGGAACAGGATGGAACAGCATGGAACAGGATGGAACTGAAACTGAGACTGAGACTGAGACTGAGACTGAGACTGAGACTGTGACTGAGACTAAGACTGAGACTGAGACTGTGACTGAGACTGAGACTAAGAAAGACTGAGACTGAAAACATGATGGAACAGGATGGCACAGGAAGGAACAGGTTGGAACAGGATGGAACATGTTGGAACAGGATGGTACAAGATGGAACAGGATGGAACAGGGTGGAACAGGATGGAACAGGATGGCGCAGTATGGAACAGGATGAAACAGGTTGGAACAGGATGTAACAGGATGGAACTGAAACTGAGACCGAGACTGAGACTTAGACTGAGACTCAGACTGAGACTGAGACTGAGACTTAGACTTAGACTTAGACTTAGACTTAGACTTAGACTTAGACTTAGACTTAGACTTAGACTTAGACTTAGACTTAGACTTAGACTTAGACTTAGACTTAGACTGATACAGATTCTGAGACTGAGACTCAGACTGGAATAGGATGGAACAGGATGGCGCAGGATGGAACAGGATGAAACAGGTTGGAACAGGATGTAACAGGATGGAACTGAAACTGAGACTGAGACTGAGACTGAGACTGATACTGAGACTGAGAATAAAACTGAGACTGAGACTGAGACTGAGACTGAGACTGAGACTGAGACTTAGACTAAGACTTAGACTTAGACTTAGACTTAGACTTAGACTTAGACTTAGACTTAGACTTAGACTTAGACTTAGACTTAGACTTAGACTTAGACTTAGACTTAGACTTAGACTTAGACTTAGACTTAGACTTAGACTGATACAGAATCTGAGACTGAGACTCAGACTGGAATAGGATGGAACAGGATGGCGCAGGATGGAACAGGATGAAACAGGTTGGAACAGGATGTAACAGGATGGAACTGAAACTGAGACCGAGACTGAGACTTAGACTGAGACTCAGATTAAAAATACAAGATGGAACAGGAAGGAACAGGATGAAACAGGATGCAACTGACAGACTAAGACTAAGACTGAAACTGAGACTGAAACTGAGATTGAGACTGATACAGGATAACGCAGGATGGAACAATGTTGAAACAGGATGAAACAGGATGGAACAGAATGGAACAGGAAGGAACAGGATGGAACTGAAACTGAGACTGAGACTGAGACTTAGACTTAGACTTAGACTTAGACTTAGACTTAGACTTAGACTTAGACTTAGACTTAGACTTAGACTTAGACTTAGACTTAGACTTAGACTTAGACTTAGACTGAGACTGAGACTGAGACTCAGATTAAAAATACAAAATGGAACAGGATGAAACAGGATGCAACTGACAGAATAAGACTAAGACTGAGAAACTGGGATTGAGACTGTGGCAGAATCTGAGACTGAGACTGAAAACATGATGGACCAGGATGAAACAGAATGGAATAGGATGGAACAGGATGGAACAGGTTGGAACAGGATGGAACATGATGGAACAGAATGGAACAGGATGGAACAGCATGGAACAGGATGGAACTGAAACTGAGACTGATACTGAGACTGAGACTGTGACTGAGACTAAGACTGAGACTGTGACTGAGACTAAGACTAAGACAGACTGAGACTGAAAACATGATGGAACAGGATGGCACAGGAAGGAACAGGTTGGAACAGGATGGAACATGTTGGAACAGGATGGAACAAGATGGAACAGGATGAAACAGGTTGGAACAGGATGTAACAGGATGGAACTGAAACTGAGACCGAGACTGAGACTGAGACTGAGACTGAGACTGAGACTGAGACTGATACTGAGACTGAGAATAAAACTGAGACTGAGACTGAGACTGAGACTGAGACTGAGACTGAGACTGAGACTGAGACTGAGACTGAGACTGAGACTGAGACTGATACTGAGACTGAGAATAAAACTGAGACTGAGACTGAGACTGAGACTGAGACTGAGACTGAGACTGAGACTGAGACTGAGACTGAGACTGAGACTGAGACTTAGACTTAGACTTAGACTTAGACTTAGACTTAGACTTAGACTTAGACTTAGACTTAGACTTAGACTTAGACTTAGACTTAGACTTAGACTGATACAGAATCTGAGACTGAGACTCAGACTGAAGACATGTTGGAACAGGATGGCACAGGATGGAACAGGATGGAACTGAAACTGAGACTGAGACTGAGACTAAGACAGAGATTAAGACAGAGACTGAGACTGAGACTCAGATTAAAAATACAAGATGGAACAGGATGAAACAGGATGCAACTGACAGAATAAGACTAAGACTGAGAAACTGGGATTGAGACTGTGGCAGAATCTGAGACTGAGACTGAAAACATGATGGACCAGGATGAAACAGAATGGAATAGGATGGAACCGGATGGAACAGGATGGAACGGGATGGAACAGGATGGAACAGGTTGGAACAGGATGGAACAGGATGGAACAGGGTGGAACAGGATGGAAGAGGATGGAACAGGTTGGAACAGGATGGAACATGATGGAACAGAATGGAACAGGATGGAACAGCATGGAACAGGATGGAACTGAAACTGAGACTGAGACTGAGACTGAGACTGAGACTGTGACTGAGACTAAGACTGAGACTGAGACTGTGACTGAGACTGAGACTAAGAAAGACTGAGACTGAAAACATGATGGAACAGGATGGCACAGGAAGGAACAGGTTGGAACAGGATGGAACATGTTGGAACAGGATGGTACAAGATGGAACAGGATGGAACAGGGTGGAACAGGATGGATCAGGATGGCGCAGTATGGAACAGGATGAAACAGGTTGGAACAGGATGTAACAGGATGGAACTGAAACTGAGACCGAGACTGAGACTGAGACTGAGACTGAGACTTAGACTGAGACTCAGACTGAGACTGACTTAGACTTAGACTTAGACTTAGACTTAGACTTAGATTTAGACTTAGACTTAGACTGATACAGAATCTGAGACTGAGACTCAGACTGGAATAGGATGGAACAGGATGGCGCAGGATGGAACAGGATGAAACAGGTTGGAACAGGATGTAACAGGATGGAACTGAAACTGAGACCGAGACTGAGACTGAGACTGAGACTTAGACTGAGACTTTGACTTTGACTTAGACTTAGACTTAGACTTAGACTTAGACTTAGACTTAGACTTAGACTTAGACTTAGACTTTGACTTTGACTTTGACTTTGACTTAGACTTAGACTTAGACTTAGACTTAGACTTAGACTTAGACTTAGACTGAGACTAAGACTGAGACTGAGACTGTGACTGAGACTAAGACTGAGACTGAGACTGAGACTGTGACTGAGACTGAGACTAAGACAGACTGAGACTGAAAACATGATGGAACAGGATGGCACAGGAAGGAACAGGTTGGAACAGGATGGAACATGTTGGAACAGGATGGAACAAGATGGAACAGGATGAAACAGGTTGGAACAGGATGTAACAGGATGGAACTGAAACTGAGACCGAGACTGAGACTGAGACTGAGACTGAGACTGAGACTGATACTGAGACTGAGAATAAAACTGAGACTGAGACTTTGACTGAGACTGAGACTGAGACTGAGACTGAGACTGAGACTTAGACTTAGACTTAGACTTAGACTTAGACTTTGACTTTGACTTTGACTTTGACTTTGACTTTGACTTTGACTTTGACTTTGACTTTGACTTTGACTTTGACTTTGACTTTGACTTTGACTTTGACTTTGACTTTGACTTTGACTTTGACTTTGACTTTGACTTTGACTTTGACTTTGACTTTGACTTTGACTTTGACTTTGACTTTGACTTTGACTTTGACTTTGACTTTGACTTTGACTTTGACTTTGACTTTGACTTTGACTTTGACTTTGACTTTGACTTTGACTTTGACTTTGACTTTGACTTTGACTTTGACTTTGACTTTGACTTTGACTTTGACTTTGACTTTGACTTTGACTTTGACTTTGACTTTGACTTTGACTTTGACTTTGACTTTGACTTTGACTTTGACTTTGACTTTGACTTTGACTTTGACTTTGACTTTGACTTTGACTTTGACTTTGACTTTGACTTTGACTTTGACTTTGACTTTGACTTTGACTTTGACTTTGACTTTGACTTTGACTTTGACTTTGACTTTGACTTTGACTTTGACTTTGACTTTGACTTTGACTTTGACTTTGACTTTGACTTTGACTTTGACTTTGACTTTGACTTTGACTTTGACTTTGACTTTGACTTTGACTTTGACTTTGACTTTGACTTTGACTTTGACTTTGACTTTGACTTTGACTTTGACTTTGACTTTGACTTTGACTTTGACTTTGACTTTGACTTTGACTTTGACTTTGACTTTGACTTTGACTTTGACTTTGACTTTGACTTTGACTTTGACTTTGACTTTGACTTTGACTTTGACTTTGACTTTGACTTTGACTTTGACTTTGACTTTGACTTTGACTTTGACTTAGACTTAGACTTAGACTTAGACTTAGACTTAGACTGAGACTGAGACTGAGACTGAGACTGTGACTGAGACTGAGACTGAGACTGAGACTGAGACTGTGACTGAGACTGAGACTAAGACAGACTGAGACTGAAAACATGATGGAACAGGATGGCACAGGAAGGAACAGGTTGGAACAGGATGGAACATGTTGGAACAGGATGGAACAAGATGGAACAGGATGAAACAGGTTGGAACAGGATGTAACAGGATGGAACTGAAACTGAGACCGAGACTGAGACTGAGACTGAGACTGAGACTGAGACTGATACTGAGACTGAGAATAAAACTGAGACTGAGACTGAGACTGAGACTGAGACTGAGACTTAGACTTAGACTTAGACTTAGACTTAGACTTAGACTTTGACTTTGACTTTGACTTTGACTTTGACTTTGACTTTGACTTTGACTTTGACTTTGACTTTGACTTTGACTTTGACTTTGACTTTGACTTTGACTTTGACTTTGACTTTGACTTTGACTTTGACTTTGACTTTGACTTTGACTTTGACTTTGACTTTGACTTTGACTTTGACTTTGACTTTGACTTTGACTTTGACTTTGACTTTGACTTTGACTTTGACTTTGACTTTGACTTTGACTTTGACTTTGACTTTGACTTTGACTTTGACTTTGACTTTGACTTTGACTTTGACTTTGACTTTGACTTTGACTTTGACTTTGACTTTGACTTTGACTTTGACTTTGACTTTGACTTTGACTTTGACTTTGACTTTGACTTTGACTTTGACTTTGACTTTGACTTTGACTTTGACTTTGACTTTGACTTTGACTTTGACTTTGACTTTGACTTTGACTTTGACTTTGACTTTGACTTTGACTTTGACTTTGACTTTGACTTTGACTTTGACTTTGACTTTGACTTTGACTTTGACTTTGACTTTGACTTTGACTTTGACTTTGACTTTGACTTTGACTTTGACTTTGACTTTGACTTTGACTTTGACTTTGACTTTGACTTTGACTTTGACTTTGACTTTGACTTTGACTTTGACTTTGACTTTGACTTTGACTTTGACTTTGACTTTGACTTTGACTTTGACTTTGACTTTGACTTTGACTTTGACTTTGACTTTGACTTTGACTTTGACTTTGACTTTGACTTTGACTTTGACTTTGACTTTGACTTTGACTTTGACTTTGACTTTGACTTTGACTTTGACTTTGACTTTGACTTTGACTTTGACTTTGACTTTGACTTTGACTTTGACTTAGACTTAGACTTAGACTTAGACTTAGACTTAGACTTAGACTTAGACTTAGACTTAGACTTAGACTTAGACTTAGACTTAGACTTAGACTTAGACTTAGACTGAGACTGAGACTGAGACTTAGACTGAGACTGAGACTGAGACTGAGACTGAGACTGAGACTGAGACTGAGACTGAGACTGAGACTGAGACTGAGACTGAGACTGAGACTGAGACTGAGACTGAGACTGAGACTTAGACTTAGACTTAGACTTAGACTTAGACTTAGACTGAGACTGAGACTGAGACTGAGACTTAGACTTAGACTTAGACTTAGACTTAGACTTAGACTTAGACTTAGACTTAGACTTAGACTGAGACTGAGACTGAGACTGAGACTGAGACTGAGACTGAGAATGAGACTTAGACTTAGACTTAGACTTAGATACTTAGTAAGTATCTACTTATAGGTATGGCCAATTGGTATAATAACTCGAAGTTATAGTAATTATGGTAAATAAAATAGTTCATCGTTTTACCAACAAAAACAAATTATTGTTACGAGGCGACGCTATTCGTGAATTCGTGACATAGGTAGTTATAAACACATGGTTTTGACAATAATAATTTATAAATACTTACTTATATTTTGTTGGTCAGCTTCATAAAATAAAAAATGTAAGAAAGATTTCAACACTGAATTAATATACTAGAAAAAAATCGACTCGCACCAGATCATACCTACTCTCGAACGGAAACCGTGACTCGATAGCTGAGTGGTAAGAGCATTGAACCGGACTTCTAAAGGTCGCGGGTTCGATTCCCGTCTAAAAATATGATCTGGTGCGAGTCAATGTTTTTCTAGTAAATAATTCAGTATTGTATAAAAATAGCATTATAAAATGTATAAATAAAAAAAGTAAGTCATTATAACTGGTTTTCGTTTGTTTGAATTGCTTTCCGTAACTTTTTCATTCAGAGTACATAATAGGTAAACATTAGTATTATCTACGATTTTGTCACTTTTATGAATTACTATTTAGCTGATGCCCGCGACTTCGTCCGCGGGGACATTCGGAAGATCACTAAATCCGGAACCTTTGTCCGGTCAATTATTATGTGTGTATAGAAGATTATACTTAACTAGGTAGGTACGACTGTTTTACAAGTTACCATAAAATAATTTACGTAGAAAAAATACCCATTTTTTTAGAGAGGATGGGAATCGAACTTTGTCTTTTCTATTGTTCTAACCTACGCCACATTACGTTACTCCGAATGAATTTACCTGCAATTGATAGTTTGGTAGGTGTTTATTTATTTTATCAAATTATTATTAAATAACTAATATGTGATTTTTCAAAATTGATCTTATGTTTTAGATTTTTGCATTCAAAATGGTATTTATATATTAATTACATAGTAGAGGTATTTTGATATAAAAAAACAACGCTTCTTGACCTTCTTCCTCTCAAAGGAGGAATTATTTTTACTTTTATTTAAATAGAATTTTACTGTTAATATATAATAAAAGGTTTATGATAAATAAAAAATAATGATTTGGTGATAAACACGGAGCGGTTTTTAAATTAAGTGGAAATTTCAATTTCGGGCCTGCTGGAAGAAATTTCAATGTGAAATAAGTTGTGCCCTTGTACATTTCTTTTCTGTTTGTAATTGTGTGTGTACAGAACCAATAAATAAATAAATAAGTTTACTAAAATTTTATTTTCAAATGTAAGCAGGTAGGTACACCTACTTACTAATATCATTTCTCACAATATTTCAACAAGTTTTTATTAGCATAAAAAACATAGATTTAATTTATATTAATTAAATATTATCCTCAGTATTGTGTTTAAAAATTACCTTAAAAACAATATTAGTTATCTTAGTCGTTTCTTTTTTCTGTTTTTAAATATTTAAAAAAATGTTTTCAATAAGAATTATGAATAATTGATACGCAAAATTAAAAGACAAAGAAAATTCAGGTCAAATTGAAACGTGGAGTATTTCACGGATGTCTTTTTACGTCATTCACAAGTCACGTTGCTACTTGCGCTGATTCGCAAAATACGACAGGGCTGGCAAAAATATCATTACAGCAAACATGATGCTCAGCGATACGTTTTCACATTAAACATGAGGCGATCATGATTAATTATTTCATTTTGAGTAAAACGATTTTGTCGTTTTATTAAATTTTTGCTAAACTTCGCATAATATGATGATTTTTATGATCACTTAAAATATTTATTGATAAAAAGTTATTATTAGACCTGAATTTAATGAATTCTTTCTCAATACCTTGTAAGTTCTATGATTTAAACAGCACCTACATCAATCGCTTAATTTTATATCGAATTTACGAAATAAGTACCAGTTATAAAATAAGGTCCTTGTTTTGATTCCTCGATGTCAAAAAATATTAACTGGTGTAGGAATATTTAGTGTCTAAACATTTATTGTGTTTCGCGGTTGTGATTATTCCGAAAATGTAAGATCGAAAAAATTAATTTCTTGAAAAATCTTGCTTATAATTCGTTAATCTCATAAGAAATGTATTGAATAACAACAAATAAATTATTATGTAACACCTCACAACAAAAAAATTAATCATTTAAAAACATTATTATTTTTATTGAAATAAGATATCAAACAAACTTTTATTTTTACGACACGTGACAAGAAGTCAATTACCGATCAAGTGTGATGTTGTCAACCCTAGTACATTTTGCAAAATTAACAATTATTTACCAATAAAATTGGGAACCATTCAATCAATGCTTCATTCAGTGCTTCGGAAGTGCATCGGTGTGTGACGTCATAGCATCTACGATATCTACGAGACTCCCCGCGCCTGCGCCTCAGACCCCGTGCTTTTTCGAGTGAGTTCAACGTAACTATCACTATGTGAGTAACAATTATAATGTTTGTAAAAAAGACTTCGTATTTTTTTCAGATATTTCTTCGTTCGTCGGTCGAGTAGCGAGTCGATTTCTTGGTTGTGTTATTTAAAAAAAACATTCATTTTATAAGTCACCAAGAAATCGACTTCTATTCGCCAATTTTTACGCTTTGTGCGAACGAGGATTAGGAGCCGTAGTGAAACAGTAACTATTTTGCACGCTAACTACAATTATTTACTTTTTTTCAGGTCGGACTCTGAATTTGAAGACGCCTTCGAGATCCCTCCAAAGAAGGCGAAGGCGAAGCGCGAAACGGCGGCTGCTCGAAACTCAAGGTGAGTTAGTTATTTGAGTTATTTTATTAGTTTAGAATTAAGTGTCCATGCCTCCATGCAAAGGTAAGTGATTGTTGCTGTGGCTAACGCGTCAAAAGTCTGGGTTCGAATCCCAGCGTAGGTCAAATTATTGTATGGTGATAAGCAAGATCATTTTCGTTCACGAGTCATTGTTGTAATCTAGGTTTGATGATCATTGTTTGGGATTCATAATACAGGTATGTTGTTTTAGTTTTTAACTAAACAATGACTCTGATAGGTCTGAAATTATTTACCAATTTTTGTAGTAAATATTAAACTTTTTTCCAGAACCGACTCCGACGTTGAAACCGCGCATCATTCCCGAGACAACAAAGCGGCTAAAAGAAAATCAACCGCTCGAGCACCTTCAAAGTAAGTTGTTATGAATCATGTTAGTTTTTCTATGTGTAAATAAACGTAATCATGTTTCTTTTTCTATTTAAATAAACGTACGTGTTAAAGCGCTCGCTGAAACAAACATTTTTTTTCAGATCCGCAGCAGGTCCTGCAAAGAGGAAGAATACAAAAGAGGTGGACTTATTCGGTTTGGGGTCCGACGACGACGAGGTCGCAGTTAGCATTCCCCGTCCGCTCTCCAATAAGCTCCAGAGCAGCCTGTCGAGCAAGGTTGCAGATGGGTGTGTGATCAGGCGTGCGCAGCACGACGGCCGCTACTACACAGAAGTTCGCGTATACCTCACCAAGGACGCGCTCGACACCCGCCCGGAGCTGCGCTATACTAAGGCTCTTGCGACCCTCAAGCTGCAGCTGGACGAGGACCGCCCCGAGTGGGACCTGCTGCAGAACTTGTTCAAAAAGAGCAAGAACGCGTTTTTCGCGGAGAGCACGCCGGTTTTCTACGCCGAAAAAAAATAATATAAATAAATTATAACTTCTAAAATATTATTATGTTTTACTTTAGGTAAACAAAGGTAATTAAAATTAAATGTTTTGTGTTAGTAAAGACTTTGTTTATTAACCTTGTTATCCCTATTTCACATATTTCCTTGCTAGCGGTTGTTTTTAAATTGAAAATTAATTTTAAATAGTATTTAATGGTTTAGATTGGCTTAGAATTTTTAAAATATAGAGGTAACAAGGCTAATAAATCGTTTAGTAGTATTTTAGTAAATAGACAACTAGACTGTTTAGTTTACATTACAGTACATAACTAAAATGCCCTTCTGCTCTGTGTGCTCTGCTCAAATAGGTAGGCGACAATGGATCGGTCATTTGCGAAGCATCGATCATAAGAACCGAAGCGCGATAGCGCATGTCGATGACGGAGTTGTTGAAATCGCGTCTGCTTTTCATCGTCGTATAGCCTCATATAGGATTCTAGCTACTGCAGAAACAGAACACGTTTTACCGGACTTGTTTCTACAAAAAACTTATAATAAGTTGTGTCGACTTTTGCAAGATTCTCTAAAGCGACATGTAAATATCAAAGTTAATTTTGATTACTTTGGTAACTTTCTTTTGGTAAAAAACAACGAGCAGCTAGTTAAATCGTTTGCAACTAAGAATTTCGTTATTCATCGTAACTTTGATTTGGATAAATTATTTAGTTCGGTGTTAAATACGATAAAAAAGAAAGTCGAAGAGTTCCAAGACCGTGATAGTGGATGGACATTTTTAAATAATGTTTATTTCGAAGTGAACATTAACAGATATGATCCATTGAGTGGATCAGGCTCCACTTATGTGGATTTGCCACTAGCAATAAAAAAGAAAAAAGCTTGCGTTAATATTAAAAATAACGATCAGTACTGTTTCTTGTGGAGTGTTGTCGCTGCTTTATATCCGGCTAAAAGAAATTGTGAACGAATTTCATCTTACCCGCATTTCGATAGCGTACTTGATATAAACGGACTATCGTTTCCAGTTACGTTTAACGACATCGCTACATTTGAAAAAAATAACTGTAATATAATTATCAATGTTTATTCATTAAAAAATAATCACAGCGTTGTCGGACCGATTTATAGATCAGAATTAAAATCAAAATCGCGAATGAACATTAATTTACTTTTATTAGAAAATAATGTAAAAGCTCATTTCGTTTTAATTAAAAACTTATCCCGTCTAGTGAGAAGTCAAATCACAAAACACCATGGAAAATTATATTTTTGTGATGACTGCTTATTGTTTTTCAGTTCTCAGGAACATATCGATAAACACATTTGTAGTGGCGTGGCCACCGTGCTGCCTGAGAAAGGTGCCGTTCTACAGTTTAAGAATTTCGAGAGGAAACAAGATGTTCCTTTTGTCATTTACGCCGATTTCGAAACAATCCTAGAACCATTTCAAGGCTGTGAGCCAGATCCTTCGACCAGTTCCACAACGGCTCGTCAAAGACATGTTCCAGCAGCGTTTGCATATTTTATAATATGCTCAGTTAACAGTGATTTAAATAAATTTGTACAACATCGAGGGTCTGATTGTGCCAAAGTATTCATAGAAAGCCTTTATTCTGATGTTATAAATATTTCCGAAACTTTAAATACTGACGTTAAAATGACTTTTACTGAACATGATGCTGAGCGTCATGCTCGTGCTGATAAGTGTCACATTTGCAACCAGCTATTGGTCTTTGATAAAGTGAGAGATCACTGCCATCTTACAGGCCGTTATCGTGGCGCAGCACATCAATACTGCAACTTGCGTTACAGCGTTCCAAAGTTTATTCCCGTATTTTTCCATAACCTGGCCGGTTACGACTGTCATTTGTTCATCAAAGAATTAGCAGAAGGTTTAGGCCCTATTAGAGTTATTCCTAAAAACAAAGAAAATTATATTTCATTCACCAAATTTCTTAAATTACCAAATAATAAATTTGCTCAAATACGCTTCGTCGATTCGTTCAAATTTTTAGGGACAAGTTTAGAAAAACTGGTTAACGGTTTACATACATCAGATCTATTTCACCTAAAAAATCATTATCCGGACGATACGCAGTTTAAGTTGTTAACTCGAAAAGGGATATATCCATACGACTACATGTCTAACTGGGAATCATTCAAAGAAAATAAACTTCCTCCCAAAAGTAACTTTCACAACTCTCTAACTAATGAGGATATTAGTGACGCTGATTACGATCATGCTAATGCTATTTGGTCTGCTTTTAGAATTAGAAACATGGGCGAATACACGGAACTTTATTTAAAAACAGATGTGTTGCTTCTAGCAGACGTGTTTGAAAATTTTCGAAATGTATGTAAACTTAACTATCAGTTAGATCCGGCATTTTATTTAACGGCTCCAAGTTTATCCTTTGATGCTATGTTATTGAAGACCGGTATACAGTTGGAATTATTAAATGACTTGGAAATAATACGGCTTATACAAAAGGGTATACGCGGTGGTATTTGTATGTGCTCCACGAGACATGCCGAGGCCAACAATAAATATATGCAGGATTATGATAACAGTAAGGCGGACTCGTATTTGGTGTATATAGACTGTAATAACTTGTACGGTTATAGCATGTGCCAATCGCTACCTGTGTCTGACTTTAGATTCTTGGAGAAATATGAAATAGATAATTTAAATATATTAACTATTCCCGACGACGCAGACGTCGGTTATATTCTCGAAGTAGATTTATCGTACCCGGAGGAGTTACATAGTCTTCATAATGATTATCCTTTTTGTGCTGAAAAGTTCGTGCCTCCAGGTGGAAAAACATCGAAGTTAATTCCAAATCTGTATCCCAAATATGAGTATGTGATTCATTACGTCCATTTAAAAACATGCATCAACAACGGTTTGGTTTTGAACAAAATTCACCGCGTATTGACCTTTAAACAAAGCAAATTTTTGGCTAAATATATTAACTTAAATACCGAGCTGAGAAAAAAGGCTAAAACTCCTTTTCAGCAAGATTTTTTCAAGTTATTGAATAATTCGGTTTTTGGAAAAACTCTAGAAGATAATGAACGTCGCGTAGATGTTAGATTAGTAAACCGGTGGTCTGACGAGACTAATAAAACTAAGAAAAATACATGTGCGGAAAAGCTAATAGCACGACCAAATTTTCACAGTGCGTCAATATTTTCAGAAAATTTAGTAGCCATTCAAATGAGACCAGAGAAAATTATTTTAGATAAACCGATATACATAGGATTTGCTGTATTAGAACTATCGAAAAGTCATATGTATGAATTTCATTATTCGGTCATAAAACCTCACTACGCAGATAGGGTACAGTTATGTTACACCGACACTGACAGCTTTGTTTACAAAATAGAAACAAACGACTTTTATAAAGATTTGAAACAACATTTTCTTAGTTATTTCGACACCAGTAATTATCATTCAGATAACATATTCAGTTTGCCTCTTATTAATAAAAAAATACCAGGATTATTTAAAGATGAAATGGGTGGTGAAATCATTACCGAGTTTGTAGGTCTCCGGTCGAAGTTATATTGTATTAAAACCGAATCGAAACTCATAAAGAAGGCGAAAGGCGTAAAGAAAAGTGTGATCAAGGACCTGAGTTCTTCTGACTATAAAAACGTGCTGCTCTATGATCAAATTATACGAAAAAGAAATATTCTTTTTCGTTGTATTAAACATGAGATTTTCACTCAGTCTGTGAATAAAATTGCGCTTTCAAATGCCGATGATAAGCGATTTATATTACCGAATAAAGTAATCACAAGAGCATGGGGGCATCATACAATTTTAATCTAAAAGGAATGGAAACCTGGGTTTAATTTTAATATTTTGTTATAATTTTATTAAATATAGATAGTTATTTGTTATTGTTATAAATATAAGTACCTATATTAAGTAATATTGTACATCATAGTTAGTTGTATAAATAGTCTAAACTATAATATCAATATACCATATTTATCAAAAAACAATTGTTTTTTTACATTTCCTATTAATTTTTACCTTAATAATTTTATTATGATCATCAAAAAATAATGCAGTAACGGATTTTACCACGTAGGTATCTAACATGTGTGCGCATGCGTGTGTATTACATTAATTGGGCCACCATTAACAAACTGCAAACCTTGCTATTTCAGAAAATGTTACTTCCACATTTAAATATTTAATATTGATTCATTACTAAAATTCTGCTGTTGAGAACAACACCTTGAAATAAATTGTAAGTATTTAATTCAGTATTTTTACTTTTTAATTTTATGATTTTATGTTCGATAATAATTGTTGTGTCTTTTTGTTACAGATCCGACATGTCAGACTGTTCCGATATTGTATTATCACAATACGCTCAAGATCCGTTAGAAAATTTCACGCAACAATGTGAAGATCTGTTTGGAATGCAGCTAACTAAAACTAAAACTGGGAAAAAGAGGAAACGAGAGTCTGTGAAGAAGAATGGAGTCTCTTCGAAATCATTCGTTATTCGTAAGGAGCAAAAAGGTTCGAAACTTATTCAAATTAAGATCTTTGAAATGATGAGAGATGCAACAACGAGGGTTACAACGCAAGATTCAGACGTCGAGGGAGAAGCTGACAACTTGGTGCTCAGTGCTCAGTATGTGGCGCAGGATCCCGTTGACGAAATTATAGACCTTACGGAAACCCTTGTAAGAAAAATATCTAAAAAGCTATGTGGTGATCATTATTAGTTTTATATGTTTTAGGTACATGTATATTGTTTAATTAGTGATAATTAGTTTAAATCTGTTTAGTAAGTACTTATAATAATTGTTTCGAGCTCAGACTTGCGATTAGCGGGACTTTCGGGTGTATTCAATGAAGAATTTATTTTTAAAAACGTATTACGATTTTATTAGGAAAAAATATACAAAGTTTAAATCAAAAACGGTTAATATTCAGGAATAATATGGGTGCGCGCGAGACGGCAGAAAATGTCGAATGAATGCCGATGCGATCCTCGGGTCTGCTTCGATGTCGTCTCATTCGTTCGCTCTTCCATTCAGCCGATCCTCGTTCATGCGGCGGCTGTTTACGCGTCGTTGATATAGATGGCGCCAACATACCGCCGGCCTTGGAAGCTTCCACTTTAGCTTCCAAAAGTATATGAATAATCCTCTTCGTTTACGTCGACGATGATGGTGCCTCCGAAGTATCTTCTACATGCGATGACACAGGTAGCGGGCAGATCTTCGAAAAGGCTCGTCGAACAGTCCCGGACGCGGTACGAATTTCAGCGACCCGGGATATTCCATCTTTGCCTGGGAACACTCGTACTATCCTCCCAAGGCGCCACTTGAGAGGCGGAAGATGATCTTCTTTCAGTAGGACGAGGCTGTCGAGTTTAATATCGTCTGATTTCTTCTTCCATTTGGTTCGGACTTGAAGTTCTGTTATGTACTCCTTTGACCACCGCTGCCAAAAGTGTTGACGCAGCTGTTCAATCCTGTCGTAACGTATTAGGCGTTCGGGCGGGACTCCGGTGACGTCATCGGCAGCTGGAGCAGTCAGAGGTCGTCCGATAAGGAAATGGGCAGGAGTTAAGGGTAGGTATTCTGCAGGGTCTGGGGACATAGAAGATATAGGCCGGGAGTTCAGGACAGCTTCGATCTGAACCAACACTGTGCTAAATTCCTCGTAAGTTAGTCTAGCACTGCCCAACACACGTTTAAGGTGATATTTACAAGATTTGACCCCAGCTTCCCAAAGTCCCCCAAAGTGAGGCGCGTATGGAGGAATAAATTTAAAAGAAATGCCATCATTAGCTGTAAAATCGATTATTTTGTTACAATTATCTTTAACCAAGAGAGGAAATTCTTTTTCTGCCCCTACAAAATTTTTACCGTTATCGGAATATATTTCTACAGGTTTACCTCGTCTGCAAATAAATCGTTTCAAGGCTAGAATATAATCATTGGTAGATAAGCTAGTTACCAGTTCCAAATGAATGCAGCGAGTTACCAAACAAACAAATAAGCATATGTAGCCTTTTATTAACTGAGCCCCACGACCTTTTCGGTTCAGTGTGAAGACGGGTCCTAAAAAATCAGCCCCAGTTTTTATAAAAGGAAAACCTGCTTCGATCCGTTGTATAGGTAAATTACCCATAAGTGGTGTTAATGTTTTACTTTTCATTCGCGTGCAAGTAACGCATTGATTTACTATTTTTCTAGCAAGATTTCTACCGGCTAGCGGCCACCAACTTTCGCGAATAGTGCACAATAACAATTGGGGCCCGGCATGTAACAGTCGCCCATGTTCATGTTGAAATAAAAGCTGAGTGAATCGACTTTTGCTGCACAATAATATCGGATGCCGTTTATCAAAGTTAAAAGTAGTGGAATCACTTAGTCTTCCGCCTACACGAATAAGTTTTTTGTCATCTACAAATATATTCAAACCTACTACCCTATTATTTTCCTTGCAATTCTTTAAAGACTTATCGCTTAATAAATTATCGTAATACGTGGGAAACGATTGCTTCTGTGCGAAACGAGCCAGCATAAGCTGCGACGCATTCAACTCAGTCGCTGATAAAGAACCGGTTTGGCGATCGTGTGCATTCCGCGTGCGCGCGTTCTGAATGAATCTAAGTAAATATGCTCCGGCCCGTTTTAATTTATTGAAACTAGAAAATCTATTGAAGTCAAATATTATTTCTGTGTTAATGCATAGTGCCTTAATAGTTTTATTCTTTAATTCAGGGATGTTTTCATCTAAAGGTTTGGGTTGATTACTTTTTTGGGGTAAATCTTCTATTTCCCAAAACCTTTTTATTTGAGATTCTATGTTCTGTGTGAAATTACACTGAATACGTTTACTATTATTTAATTTATTCGTATACAAAGGCCCCGAAATTAACCAGCCTAATTTCGAGTCTTGCAAATATGGCCCGCATGCCAATCGTATTTTATTTTCGTTTAATATTTCCCAAAATCGATCAGCCCCAACTAACAAATCGATTTCAGATGACACAAAGTATGTTGGATCCGCGAGCTGCACATGGGCAGGTATCTGTATAGAATTTACATCGATACACACGGACGGCACTAATGACGTAATGCATGGTAATACGTAGCTCTGCATATTCGTATAATAATCGTTTACTTTTGATCGTATAATTAAATCGCATAATTTATTCGAGTGTGTGACCGATTGTCCTACACCCGAAATTTCAACAGTGGACTGTATGTAATTCGTATATCCCATTTTCTTACAAAACGCTTCCGATACAAAACTATGTTCACTTCCGCTATCTAAGATCGCACGGGCAGTGTGTCGCTTGTTGTTATGATCGACGATTTCTACGAGCGCAGTAGTCAACAAAACCGGTTGGACAGTGACCAGCTGATGTGCACTAGTCCCTTCATTCGTATGCGAACCTAACGCTGTATGTAATACGGTCGATTTTACTTTCGATTGACCAGGCTCAGCATGAGAAGATGACACGTTATTCGTATTGCATTCTTTATGCAATAAACTGTTATGTTTACGTTTACAATGCTGACAAGGGCCAAAATAACATTCGTCTATCTTATGACCGCCCCGTAAGCAATTTTGACAAAGGTTTTTCTCGTTTATTAATTTCTGTCTATCGTCTATAGATAAATTTAAAAACATGCTACATATGTATAGGGCATGATTTCCACCACACATTTCGCACACACGATTACTACGTTTAACTAATTTGTTATTACCGGCGGCCACATAGCTATGCGTATGTGCTTGCGCCACCGGCATTTTCTGCTCCGGAACATGCTTATAAAAATTGTGCTTATTATTATGTACATTATAATTGTAAGTCTTATTAAAATTATTATGAGAATTATTTGAATTACCACTCGCATTAACCATTTCTAATAAATCGGCTCGATTTCTTAAGAATGACAACAAATCGTTTAATTTTAATTTATACTTAAGGTCCTGGTTTTGATAACCGG
This sequence comes from Agriphila straminella, assembly GCA_950108535.1. Taxonomy (NCBI): domain Eukaryota; kingdom Metazoa; phylum Arthropoda; class Insecta; order Lepidoptera; family Crambidae; genus Agriphila; species Agriphila straminella. The sequence goes on along the minus strand of OX467306.1, from coordinate 130,022 downwards.
AAAGAAGAGAACCTTTATGGTTCTCCCACTCTCGCTCTGTAGAAGAATCTAGTTTAGTCACAATTAAATGAATAATTAGGGTATCCCAATGGTCTACGGGTTCTCCTAAGGACTTCAACGCACGCAAATTTCGTAAAACTAAATCAATGAGTTTTCTAATTAAGAGAGGAGATTCCCTATTCATATTCGGTACCGAAAATAAAGCTTTGACATGATTATGGACCAAAAGTCGATCATTTTGAAATCGATTGAGCAATAAATCCCACGCATGAACATAATTCTCGGCTGTAAATTCTAACGCAGAAATGACTTGAAGTGCACTACCGCTCAGAGATGCCCGCAAGTAGTGAAACTTTTGGATAGAATTTAAATCATTTCGCTCATGAATCATAGTAACGTATGAATTTTTAAATTCAAGCCAGTCATCATAGGATCCGCTAAAGGTGGGTAATTTAATATCTGGTAATTTTATTTGTGAAGGCGTAATTTTGTTATCAGAATCCGATTTATTTCCAGTTTTGTCTGTATGAATATCCTCCGTTAACAATTTACCAATAGAAATGCACTTAAGATACTGTTCTTCAAAGTTCTCTCTATATTCAAGTTGTGTAGAAAGCTCCTTTTCGTCAACTAAGATCTCGATTTTATTCTGTAGTCTGTTAAATTCATCAAAAAGTGATTGAAATTGCGAAATTTTTAAATTTAATTCGATTAACTGATATTTTTCCAATTTTATGCTTTGAAATTTGAAAATATATTTTTCGAATGACGTTAAACGAGCTTTAAACACTGATCTTTGTTTCTTTAAATCAGATAATTTTAACGAAAAATCGAAACTAGAACTTTCTATGGGCGAACGACTACCCTCTTTTTTACTTTTCGGCACACTAAGTTTATCCTCCTCACTCATTTTGGAGAAAATTAGGAAGCAAGAGTACTCACAGTTATGCAGATATCACCTTCCCCGCCTGCTGAACCAAGGCTCCAAACCACTTACTGAAAAATAGCACAATATCAGCACAAATCGATTACGGTTGGGACGGGACTGGGATGGAAAACGACCTGACTATTTCCCTTCGCCTAGCCTGTCTTCTGCCTCGTATACTCGCGTGCTGGATCTCCGTTACTTATCCTGGTCTTCCGAATATTCACTTCTCCTCATCCGGCGTGAAGGAACATGTTTCGAGCTCAGACTTGCGATTAGCGGGACTTTCGGGTGTATTCAATGAAGAATTTATTTTTAAAAACGTATTACGATTTTATTAGGAAAAAATATACAAAGTTTAAATCAAAAACGGTTAATATTCAGGAATAATATGGGTGCGCGCGAGACGGCAGAAAATGTCGAATGAATGCCGATGCGATCCTCGGGTCTGCTTCGATGTCGTCTCATTCGTTCGCTCTTCCATTCAGCCGATCCTCGTTCATGCGGCGGCTGTTTACGCGTCGTTGATATAGATGGCGCCAACAATAATAATTAGTTAATTGTATTCTGTAAATATATTTAATATAAATTGTAAATAAATTCATATTTGAAAAGACATTGTTTATTTTTTTACTTCTTAAAATCGGAATCATAGTTTAAAAAAATAAAAGACTTATTATATAAACAAGTATTTATTTTAAAATTATTTTCAAATTAAATACAACAGAAAATACACAATAAATATTTTTAGGAAAAATCATTAATATACCAGATTTTCAGATATAGTACATTTTTTAGCGCACAAAACTTTTTATGGTAGACACAATTCAATTTTTTATCTTCCTTTTCACAGTAATCATTATATAGTTTTATGAACTTAGGACAACCTTTTTCACCTAATTCTATGATTTCACAATCTTGACATAACTCTTTAATCCACACAACTTTTTCCAATCCTTTGGTTAATACTCTTTTGCCGCTTAGGTAGGGAACCACAACCCTTCGAAATTCGCGATAGTCGATAAATCCTTCACTCCAAGTGATACCCCGATTTTTTTCCAACCATCGAACTTGCTTTTTTTCCTCATCAGATAGAGTTTTAAAAGTATAAGGTGGTTTAATTAGGAATGTTTGTGTATGATCTTTAGTTGCTATTGAAAATTCTTTAATAATAAATTTATTTTTTAAATCTTTAAATCCTTGTAAATCCACGATTATAGTATTGTCATTCATGATAGCTTTTTTACAATATTGCTCAAAGGTTTGTATTCAAATATACAGTCGTTCAGAATCAGACAATATGCGGCAGTCTGATCAGGAATCTCTCGGTCTGCTTCGATTTCAACTCGTACGTCGATTGACCCTTTTAGCGTCTCGTGCTGGCGTGAACAGTCAATAACATATAAAGGAGCTATATCCTTGAATTCTTTTAAACTCATCAACGGTTCTGATCGACGTCCGTAATAAGACTGGTGAAATCTGGCATACTGTTCATATATTAATGTAAATTTATTATCTGCAAAATTGATATTCAGTCCTTCATAAGGGTAATATGATGAATTTAAAAAGACTCTGACATCACGTATGCTGCAATGATCGAATTCTGCCATTGACATTACCGCATTATGTTTACGGTTGGTTTGTAAAGCGATAATAACAAATCGGGGTTTCTCTACCTGTGATGAAGTTTTTATAGACCAAGTGTGTTTCCGTGTTTTGGGGAGTAATGGATATTCATACAAATCCCAATTACGAAATGCTACTGTTATAGGGCGATCTTTTTCTAAATGTTTTAATAAATTTATTCTTTCACGATCTGATACCTTAATATGAGGAACTCGCCAAACAATTTTATTTATTACAATATCATCTAGAACTTCACCCGTATTTAATTTTAGAGCATTGAGATTGGTATTGCTTCTCAAAAGTACCAACTCATGTTTACAGTTTATAATGATTTTTTCATAATCTTCTGCAAAACCAAGTACTTTGTTTAAAGGTATGGAAGCGGAAAATACGCCATTGCCGACTGTACCCGTAGTAGACCACCCCCAAACTTTTGCTGATTTAGATTCATTTTCATTCAAGGAAAGATAAGATTTCATAGTTGTGGTAATTCCTGCATTTTTAACTCTATCTATTTCTACTCCATTTAGTTCATATCGAATATCTTGAAATAAAAATAACGCAGGATTATTAATAAAATGCACATTCGAAATTTTTTCCTTTTCTTTGGCGCTGTTATATTTGTATATATCGACTCTGCCCTCAATATACAAACTGCTGAGAGCAGGCAATACATACAAGTCTTGCTGATTAATCGGTATCCGTATTTCATCATTCTTGTTGAAACTTGTCACGTAAGGTTTATACGAATGATATTCAAAACTTTCTATGCTGTTATCGTATGACGCCGGTTGAGATATATTTAAAATATTCATTTTAACAGGCCAAGTTGCTTCAAAAATTCTTTATTGCTTTTGGTTAGCTTCTTTTTAGGATACAGCGGTGTTTCTTTGAGAAGGAATCTTTTAGAACTGACTCGAATTGACGAAGTAGATGGGTTTTTATTGAAATTTAACATTTTTTAAAGTGTAAATACAGTTGCACTTCTTCACCACGTAAATTGATTTGTCTGTTTTCAGCGTCCAAAAGTCTTATATTTATAGCACTTATTGAACTTTGGTTGACAGGAAAATAAATTAAATTTTTTGGTATTTCAATGATTCTATAACCAGGTGGCACGTTTGGCACGAATTCATAAATTATATGACTTGCTTTCCCGTTCACAAATGATCCGCTGATAACGTCGCATTCGATCCGCACGATAGTTGTTGATAAAATGCTGACAGGATACCGAGACTCGGTACTTATATTAGCCTCCACTTTTTCCATACCAAAACCCAAAACTTTTCCAAGTGAATTATTTCTATCGAAGTGAACATTTTCAGAACAGAATAAACATGTTTTTAATGTATTATTATTACAAGTCAACTTTAACGTAGCATTCTTTAAGTTGCTTTTAAGAAAATCACAAATATCTTGAAGTTCGTAGGATCCTTCAGGTATTTCGATAACTCCATCGTTACCATAGTAAAATTTATTGTTTCTTTCGTCTATATTAGGAATAGAATTAAATGTTGAAAAATACAAGAGCCCACACTCATACTTTCCGTTTAATTGTAGACTGGGAGAATAATTTGTTACTAAAGATGCCTCTTGGCCAGTTATTGACACAGTGAAAGACATGTTTGTACTGATCAGAATTTTTATTTCATTCTTAATATAAATAGTCTTTCCAATAGTCTCTTAAAAATTTTAAACAAAGATGACCACAGTTTATAGTACCAAACTTTTGATATTGTACATAATTATAGTTTATAGACATGTTTCTTAAATAGTAAACTAACTCTAACGGTGGCTTTAAATTACCAAAACTATCAAAATATTCACAATAGTCATTTTGCTTAACGTAGGCTACCCAATGAGTTCCGGGATTAACAGAACTATCAAGATTTAGTATGGCACATTCTATTTTTCTTGGTTTTGATGGTAGTGTATCTCTCATAAAGACTCCTCGAAAGTATGGTATATCAGCCGCATGCTCTAATATGTCATAATTAGTGAGAGGACGTCTGGGTAGCCGCTTAACTAGTTTTTTGAAGATTTTAAATATAAACCAGCTCCTTTTTTATGAGGCTTGATATACATTCCTTTTCCAAGAGCGACGGCTTCCATCATCTTATTATGTCGTTCAGATTCTAGGAAGTTTTTCTGAGCAATTTTAGAATCATTGACAGCTTTTGCTATGCCCGCAGCACCTCCAGCAAGTGAGCCCAGAGCTGATAAACCAGCAAAAATTGGGATAAGAGGCAAGAAACCTCCGCTTTTGGGTATAGGAATACACCGTGGCAAACGTATACCCTTTCTATTGACAAAAAATTTTTTTGCCGCTGCGTAGGCGTGTTTTATAGCAGAGGAGCGGTCTTTACATTTCATTTTTTTTATTTGCGAATGTATTTTTTTTACAATTGACATAAATGGTCTGACTCCGGCACCAGCTTTAAGTTTTGCTTTCATTGCATTTTTTACAATCCATGATGCAACTTTTTCTCCTTTTCCTGCATCTTTTGATTTTAACCGTGTCTTGGCCATATCCAAAAGATGTAAATCCGCTTTACGTCGAACGTCTAAATCACGGTTATTATAAGCAATATCGTGATACATACAAGCTTCATCCAATTTATTTATACCTCTATCACCTCTTAGCAACCGTTTCTGGAGTTTTGTTCCGGGCCCACAAAATTGATATCCAGGTAAATGTAACTCGAACGGTAAATTGTTTATTAAATCGTTAATAACACCACTTCCTTCCTTCATCGATATTTTTGAAGTGACAATACATAATTGTACCGCTTAATTTATAAGTATTACAAAATTAAGGCTTGCTTATCAATCCAACTATTCTCTTCATCACTCAGACCTAACCATTTTACGAAAAGCTTGTTACCTTTACTTTTTAGAACTTTTTCAATGAGATAAAGATCAGGACATTTTGTTTTCTGTAATTCATACTCATAAAAAGATCCCAAAATTTTTTGTTTGTGTTTATCCTCTAAATGATAAGTTTTTGGTTCTGTTTGATTTACCTTAACTACAATAAATACTTCCGTTGACCAGTTAGGAGTATAACCTTTATAAAAATCTCCTTTAAATTTACTTATACGGACCTGATCTCCAACTTGAAACATTGGTTTTTTATTCGTCTTATGCGTTTGTGTTTTAAAAATGTTAGACCTGACAGCCATCTGGTTTGCTTTATTGACATCAATAGGCTTAAATTTTGTAATTCGATGAATAGTATTGTTATAGTTATCTACAACCGAATTCAAATTTTCTCCCAACCACTTATAGGAACCGTGCAAACTAAAAAGTTTGTAAAGCTGACTTTTTAATGTTCGTATTACTCGTTCGACAATTGAGGCTTTTTTTACAGAATACGTTGAATAATGATTTATCTTATACTTGTCTAATAATTTTTTAAAAGCGTTATTATAAAACTCTTTGCCTAAATCAGTTTGTAAATGTTTAGGTATTCGCGATGACTTTGTCAAAATCTCTTGCATTGCGTTTGTAACACAATTTTTTTCTTTGGTTTTTATAGGTCTAGCCCAAACGTATTTCGATAAACTGTCTATTACTACCAAAACGTATTTATTACTTTTGTTATATTTCGAATACTTCTGTAAATCTATAAGATCAGCTTGCCATAAATCATCTATTCCTTTAATAACGGTACATCGACGGGGAAAATTTCTTCTTGCCGCTTTATGGATTTCGTCGACTATATCTTTTTTACTCATTTTTGTTTAATTTAACTTCAATCAATTTATCTATTTCTGTTTTAGAATAATATAAAGTACTTAAACGGTTTGTTGTTACTTTTTCCAAATTATTTAGATAATTTTTAACGTCACTCTGAACTTTCTTTATTTCTTTTCTTAGTTCTTGAATTGTTTTATCTACATAAGCTTTATTCACTGCTTCATCATCTTCATTTGGAGATGATAAACCTTTTAATTTAGATGATTTCAAATCATAATAACCCGTATCTGATTTCGCCAAATAATCATTGAAGGTATCAATATATTCTGCCAATCGTAAGCGCTTGTGAACGTGGTGACCGAACTTGTCTATATTCATTGCGGTTTAGATGCTTTGTTCAGGGAAATTACGAGTGCACTGCCCAATTTTCCCGAGGCATCGTGCTTTTTATATTCTTTGACGTTTATACTAATACCAGCTTCGTTTAATTCCTCAACTATTGATATTATTTCATTATCAACTCCAGTGTTACCTGCTTCTCTTGATGCTAGAAGTAATTTTAATCGCTCAACTAATTCGTTTGGATCATCCCAATAAACATAGTCAGTATCCTTTTTATTTTTTTTCAAAACTTTTAAGCCATCTCCTTGTGAAACACTCTCGCTTGTTGTAGGATTTCTAGTGAACTTAAATATCGGTTTGATAATATTCATGTACTTAAATCCCTTGTTGCTATTTATTGGTTTGGATGGATCACAATTGCGTCGATGTGCATTGGTTTCTAATAGTAATAATTTATAGTTTTGTAAGTCATCGTCAGTAATAACATCTAAGTTCGGTTTCTTTTCATACAAGAGCTCTTTTAACCCATTTGTTTTTTCCAAAGTACGAGCCCCTATTTTGAGGAAAATACCATCATCGTGGACGCGGGTTTTGCCGAGCATTAGTTTCCCGCGTTCATTCCTTATTCCGAAAGGTATATCAGAAAATACTTCAGATGATGTGGACCATGACGATGACTGATTTTTAACGTTCGGTGATGACTGAAAAGATTTGAACGATGTCTCGCTGATATTAGGATCTTCAGAAGGTGATACTATAAGGGTTTTGTCACTATTTAACCCTGAGTGTGTCTGTTCCTCTTCTTCACTTTCAACATCATTAAAATCTTCATCGGACAATGACGACGTTTCGCTTTCTTTATTGCTACTTTTAACTTTTTTTAGTAAGGGTTTATATTGATCTTCTTCCTCGAGATGTTTTTCATCATTCTTATTCGCTATCAAGTTAAGTGGGTCAATTATAGGTTTAAATATTTTTTCTAATGCCATATTATCATAATTTTTTGCATCCTTTATCATTTCAACTTTTCTTTTTACAGCTGCAGCAGATTTTACAATTTGTTGTTTAAGATTTTTCTCCATTTTAAACAGTATAATACTATCCGATTCCGAATCACAAATAAGAATGAGCAATTATTTGCGTAACAAACAATTATGTATGTACGTACTTTAGTCCATTATTACAAACGTATCAAATGCCAATCTGTAGCCGCCGTTATTTTTTTCACAGTCTTTATTTATCACAAGGTAACTGTAAGGCTTACTCCAAACAGCTGAGCACATTTCCCGAAACTGGGACCAAGACATATCTGAGCCTACATGCTCATCGTAAACGTGTTTTAAATTAATATCATCTTGTTTAAACAGTACTATTAGGTTCGTATTGTCTCTTACAAGCTGTTTAGGTATTTTAGTGTAAGTCTGATTTATATAAAAACAATCAATGTTCCTATGACGTCCCATAGCAAAATAATCTCTAATGTTATTTTGGTTTTCACATGCAACATCATCAAAAATTATGACAGAATCTGGTAAAGCTTCATGCGGGCTCAAAATGTCAGTATTATGGTTATACTTGTTGAAGGATGTTCCAGAAACCATACTCAAAACTTTCTCTAGATATAGGTATTTAGGTTGGTATAGAGATTTTGAATACACATAAAGGTTACGAAAACGTGGACCGTCTTTATGCAACAATAAACTTATCACTAAATTAGTTTTTCCACAATTTGAAGGACCACAAACAACACATCTTATTGAATTCGGTAATAACTTGCCATGTCGTTTTGGTTGACTTGGTGACATAGGACAGATGCATTCTAATTTAAGTGATTCTTTTTGTTTGATAAATTTCATTACACCGCCGTTTAAACTTGTCTGCAATGGTTCGTGAATTTCAAGTAAATGAGTATTAATTTTATCGCTACACCATTTAAAAGATTTAAGAAAGTGACTCAATCGCTACCAAATTCATAATGGTTGCGATGTGGTGGTGAAATGCGAGGTGTGTGGCGAAGACAAAAGTATTATTTATAGATTAAATGCGTGTAAGATATTAGGCTTTCTAATGAACGAGAAGTCGCACGCAACTGCAGCCAAACGATAATGAGCGACTTCGCCATACGGAACGTTGAGGAATTGAACAAGCTCCTATCCGTGTATGATTTTGCGACGAGGCGGGGAGCTGCGAGGTTTGTGGTAAGGAACGTTGAGGAATTGAACAAGCTCCTATCCGTGTATGATTTTGCGACGAGGCGGGGAGCTGCGAGGTTTGTGGTAAAACAATATTTTCGTGTAAGATATTGGGCTTTCTAACGCACGAGTGAGGTCGCGTCTGCGACCGAACGAAGTACGCCATACGGAACGTTGAGGAATTGAACAAGCTCCTATCCGTGTATGATTTTGCGACGAGGCGGGGAGCTGCGAGGTGTGTGGTAAAACAATATTTTCGTGTAAGATATTGGGCTTTCTAACGCACGAGTGAGGTCGCGTCTGCGACCGAACGAAGTACGCCATACGGAACGTTGAGGAATTGAACAAGCTCCTATCCGTGTATGATTTTGCGACGAGGCGGTGAGCTGCGAGGTGTGTGGTGAAACAATATTTTCGTGTAAGATATTGGGCTTTCTAACGCACGAGTGAGGTCGCGTCTGCGACCGAACGAAGTGAGTTAGAATGCCCAATATCTTACTACTGACTTTGACTTTGACTTTGACTTTGACTTTGACTTTGACTTTGACTTTGACTTTGACTTTGACTTTGACTTTGACTTTGACTTTGACTTTGACTTTGACTTTGACTTTGACTTTGACTTTGACTTTGACTTTGACTTTGACTTTGACTTTGACTTTGACTTTGACTTTGACTTTGACTTTGACTTTGACTTTGACTTTGACTTTGACTTTGACTTTGACTTTGACTTTGACTTTGACTTTGACTTTGACTTTGACTTTGACTTTGACTTTGACTTTGACTTTGACTTTGACTTTGACATAGACTTTGACATAGACTTTGACATAGACTTTGACATAGACTTTGACATAGACTTTGACATAGACTTAGACTTAGACTTAGACTTAGACTTAGACTTAGACTTAGACTTAGACTTAGACTTAGACTTAGACTTAGACTTAGACTTAGACTTAGACTTAGACTTAGACTAAGACTTAGACTGAGACTGAGACTGAGACTGAGACTCAGATTAAAAATACAAAATGGAACAGGATGAAACAGGATGCAACTGACAGAATAAGACTAAGACTGAGAAACTGGGATTGAGACTGTGGCAGAATCTGAGACTGAGACTGAAAACATGATGGACCAGGATGAAACAGAATGGAATAGGATGGAACAGGATGGAACAGGTTGGAACAGGATGGAACATGATGGAACAGAATGGAACAGGATGGAACAGCATGGAACAGGATGGAACTGAAACTGAGACTGATACTGAGACTGAGACTGTGACTGAGACTAAGACTGAGACTGAGACTGTGACTGAGACTAAGACTGAGACTGTGACTGAGACTGAGACTAAGACAGACTGAGACTGAAAACATGATGGAACAGGATGGCACAGGAAGGAACAGGTTGGAACAGGATGGAACATGTTGGAACAGGATGGAACAAGATGGAACAGGATGAAACAGGTTGGAACAGGATGTAACAGGATGGAACTGAAACTGAGACCGAGACTGAGACTGAGACTGAGACTGAGACTGAGACTGAGACTGATACTGAGACTGAGAATAAAACTGAGACAGACTGAGACTGAGACTGAGACTGAGACTGAGACTGAGACTTAGACTTAGACTTAGACTTAGACTTAGACTTAGACTTAGACTTAGACTTAGACTTAGACTTAGACTTAGACTGATACAGAATCTGAGACTGAGACTCAGACTGGAATAGGATGGAACAGGATGGCGCAGGATGGAACAGGATGAAACAGGTTGGAACAGGATGTAACAGGATGGAACTGAAACTGAGACCGAGACTGAGACTGAGACTGAGACTTAGACTTAGACTTAGACTGATACAGAATCTGAGACTGAGACTCAGACTGGAATAGGATGGATCAGGATGGCGCAGGATGGAACAGGATGAAACAGGTTGGAACAGGATGTAACAGGATGGAACTGAAACTGAGACCGAGACTGAGACTGAGACTGAGACTGAGACTGAGACTGAGACTTAGACTTAGACTTAGACTTAGACTTAGACTTAGACTTTGACTTTGACTTTGACTTTGACTTTGACTTTGACTTTGACTTTGACTTTGACTTTGACTTTGACTTTGACTTTGACTTTGACTTTGACTTTGACTTTGACTTTGACTTTGACTTTGACTTTGACTTTGACTTTGACTTTGACTTTGACTTTGACTTTGACTTTGACTTTGACTTTGACTTTGACTTTGACTTTGACTTTGACTTTGACTTTGACTTTGACTTTGACTTTGACTTTGACTTTGACTTTGACTTTGACTTTGACTTTGACTTTGACTTTGACTTTGACTTTGACTTTGACTTTGACTTTGACTTTGACTTTGACTTTGACTTTGACTTTGACTTTGACTTTGACTTTGACTTTGACTTTGACTTTGACTTTGACTTTGACTTTGACTTTGACTTTGACTTTGACTTTGACTTTGACTTTGACTTTGACTTTGACTTTGACTTTGACTTTGACTTTGACTTTGACTTTGACTTTGACTTTGACTTTGACTTTGACTTTGACTTTGACTTTGACTTTGACTTTGACTTTGACTTTGACTTTGACTTTGACTTTGACTTTGACTTTGACTTTGACTTTGACTTTGACTTTGACTTTGACTTTGACTTTGACTTTGACTTTGACTTTGACTTTGACTTTGACTTTGACTTTGACTTTGACTTTGACTTTGACTTTGACTTTGACTTTGACTTTGACTTTGACTTTGACTTTGACTTTGACTTTGACTGAGACTGAGACTGAGACTGAGACTGAGACTGAGACTGAGACTGAGACTGAGACTGAGACTGAGACTGAGACTGAGACTGAGACTGAGACTGAGACTGAGACTGAGACTGAGACTGAGACTGAGACTGAGACTGAGACTGAGACTGAGACTGAGACTGAGACTGAGACTGAGACTGAGACTGAGACTGAGACTGAGACTGAGACTGAGACTGAGACTGAGACTGAGACTGAGACTGAGACTGAGACTGAGACTGAGACTGAGACTGAGACTGAGTTGAGACTGAGACTGAGACTGAGACTGAGACTTTGACTTTGACTTTGACTTTGACTTTGACTTTGACTTTGACTTTGACTTTGACTTTGACTTTGACTTTGACTTTGACTTTGACTTTGACTTTGACTTTGACTTTGACTTTGACTTTGACTTTGACTTTGACTTTGACTTTGACTTTGACTTTGACTTTGACTTTGACTTTGACTTTGACTTTGACTTTGACTTTGACTTTGACTTTGACTTTGACTTTGACTTTGACTTTGACTTTGACTTTGACTTTGACTTTGACTTTGACTTTGGCTTTGGCTTTGGCTTTGGCTTTGGCTTTGGCTTTGGCTTTGGCTTTGGCTTTGGCTTTGGCTTTGGCTTTGGCTTTGGCTTTGGCTTTGGCTTTGGCTTTGGCTTTGGCTTTGGCTTTGGCTTTGGCTTTGGCTTTGGCTTTGACTTTGACTTTGACTTTGACTTTGACTTTGACTTTGACTTTGACTTAGACTTAGACTTAGACTTAGACTTAGACTTAGACTTAGACTTAGACTTAGACTTAGACTGAGACTGAGACTGAGACTGAGACTGAGACTGAGACTGAGACTGAGACTGAGACTGAGACTGAGACTGAGACTGAGACTGAGACTGAGACTGAGACTGAGACTGAGACTGAGACTGAGACTGAGACTGAGACTGAGACTGAGACTGAGACTGAGACTGAGACTGAGACTGAGACTGAGACTGAGACTGAGACTGAGACTGAGACTGAGACTGAGACTGAGACTGAGACTGAGACTGAGACTGAGACTGAGACTGAGACTGAGACTGAGACTGAGACTGAGACTGAGACTGAGACTGAGACTGAGACTGAGACTGAGACTTTGACTTTGACTTTGACTTTGACTTTGACTTTGACTTTGACTTTGACTTTGACTTTGACTTTGACTTTGACTTTGACTTTGACTTTGACTTTGGAACAGGTTGGAACAGGATGGAACATGTTGGAACAGGATGGAACAAGATGGAACAGGATGAAACAGGTTGGAACAGGATGTAACAGGATGGAACTGAAACTGAGACCGAGACTGAGACTGAGACTGAGACTGAGACTGAGACTGATACTGAGACTGAGAATAAAACTGAGACTGAGACTGAGACTGAGACTGAGACTGAGACTGAGACTGAGACTGAGACTTAGACTTAGACTTAGACTTAGACTTAGACTTAGACTTAGACTTAGACTTAGACTTAGACTTAGACTGATACAGAATCTGAGACTGAGACTCAGACTGGAATAGGATGGAACAGGATGGCGCAGGATGGAACAGGATGAAACAGGTTGGAACAGGATGTAACAGGATGGAACTGAAACTGAGACCGAGACTGAGACTGAGACTGAGACTTAGACTGAGACTTTGACTTTGACTTAGACTTAGACTTAGACTTAGACTTAGACTTAGACTTAGACTTAGACTTAGACTTAGACTTAGACTTAGACTTAGACTTAGACTTAGACTTAGACTTAGACTTAGACTTAGACTTAGACTTAGACTTAGACTTAGACTTAGACTTAGACTTAGACTTAGACTTAGACTTAGACTTAGACTTAGACTTAGACTTAGACTTAGACTTAGACTTAGACTTAGACTTAGACTTAGACTGAGACTTAGACTGAGACTTTGACTTTGACTTTGACTTTGACTTAGACTTAGACTTAGACTTAGACTTAGACTTAGACTTAGACTTAGACTTAGACTTAGACTTAGACTTAGACTTAGACTTAGACTTAGACTTAGACTTAGACTTAGACTTAGACTTAGACTTAGACTTTGACTTTGACTTTGACTTTGACTTTGACTTAGACTTAGACTTAGACTTAGACTTAGACTTAGACTTAGACTTAGACTTAGACTTAGACTTAGACTTAGACTTAGACTTAGACTTAGACTTAGACTTAGACTTAGACTTAGACTTAGACTTAGACTTAGACTTAGACTTAGACTTAGACTTAGACTTAGACTTAGACTTAGACTTAGACTTAGACTTAGACTTAGACTTAGACTTAGACTTAGACTTAGACTTAGACTTAGACTTAGACTTAGACTTAGACTTAGACTTAGACTTAGACTTAGACTTAGACTTAGACTTTGACTTTGACTTTGACTTTGACTTTGACTTTGACTTTGACTTTGACTTTGACTTTGACTTTGACTTTGACTTTGACTTTGACTTTGACTTTGACTTTGACTTTGACTTTGACTTTGACTTTGACTTTGACTTTGACTTTGACTTTGACTTTGACTTTGACTTTGACTTTGACTTTGACTTTGACTTTGACTTTGACTTTGACTTTGACTTTGACTTTGACTTTGACTTTGACTTTGACTTTGACTTTGACTTTGACTTTGACTTTGACTTAGACTTAGACTTAGACTGAGACTGAGACTGAGACTCAGATTAAAAATACAAAATGGAACAGGATGAAACAGGATGCAACTGACAGAATAAGACTAAGACTGAGAAACTGGGATTGAGACTGTGGCAGAATCTGAGACTGAGACTGAAAACATGATGGACCAGGATGAAACAGAATGGAATAGGATGGAACAGGTTGGAACAGGATGGAACATGATGGAACAGAATGGAACAGGATGGAACAGCATGGAACAGGATGGAACTGAAACTGAGACTGATACTGAGACTGAGACTGTGACTGAGACTAAGACTGAGACTGAGACTGTGACTGAGACTAAGACTAAGACAGACTGAGACTGAAAACATGATGGAACAGGATGGCACAGGAAGGAACAGGTTGGAACAGGATGGAACATGTTGGAACAGGATGGAACAAGATGGAACAGGATGGAACTGAAACTAAGACCGAGACTGAGACTGAGACTGAGACTGAGACTGAGACTGAGACTGATACTGAGACTGAGAATAAAACTGAGACTGAGACTGAGACTGAGACTGAGACTGAGACTGAGACTGAGACTTAGACTTAGACTTAGACTTAGACTTAGACTTAGACTTAGACTTAGACTTAGACTTAGACTTAGACTTAGACTTAGACTTAGACTTAGACTTAGACTTAGACTTAGACTTAGACTTAGACTTAGACTTAGACTTAGACTTAGACTTAGACTTAGACTTAGACTTAGACTTAGACTTAGACTTAGACTTAGACTTAGACTTAGACTTAGACTTAGACTGATACAGAATCTGAGACTGAGACTCAGACTGAAGACATGTTGGAACAGGATGGCACAGGATGGAACAGGATGAAACAGGAAGGAACAGGATGGAACTGAAACTGAGACTGAGACTGAGACTAAGACAGAGATTAAGACAGAGACTGAGACTGAGACTCAGATTAAAAATACAAGATGGAACAGGATGAAACAGGATGCAACTGACAGAATAAGACTAAGACTGAGAAACTGGGATTGAGACTGTGGCAGAATCTGAGACTGAGACTGAAAACATGATGGACCAGGATGAAACAGAATGGAATAGGATGGAACCGGATGGAACAGGATGGAACGGGATGGAACAGGATGGAACAGGTTGGAACAGGATGGAACAGGATGGAACAGGGTGGAACAGGATGGAAGAGGATGGAACAGGTTGGAACAGGATGGAACATGATGGAACAGAATGGAACAGGATGGAACAGCATGGAACAGGATGGAACTGAAACTGAGACTGAGACTGAGACTGAGACTGAGACTGAGACTGTGACTGAGACTAAGACTGAGACTGAGACTGTGACTGAGACTGAGACTAAGAAAGACTGAGACTGAAAACATGATGGAACAGGATGGCACAGGAAGGAACAGGTTGGAACAGGATGGAACATGTTGGAACAGGATGGTACAAGATGGAACAGGATGGAACAGGGTGGAACAGGATGGAACAGGATGGCGCAGTATGGAACAGGATGAAACAGGTTGGAACAGGATGTAACAGGATGGAACAGGTTGGAACTGAAACTGAGACCGAGACTGAGACTGAGACTGAGACTTAGACTGAGACTCAGACTGAGACTGAGACTGAGACTTAGACTTAGACTTAGACTTAGACTTAGACTTAGACTTAGACTTAGACTTAGACTTAGACTTAGACTTAGACTGATACAGAATCTGAGACTGAGACTCAGACTGGAATAGGATGGAACAGGATGGCGCAGGATGGAACAGGATGAAACAGGTTGGAACAGGATGTAACAGGATGGAACTGAAACTGAGACCGAGACTGAGACTGAGACTGAGACTTAGACTGAGACTTTGACTTTGACTTAGACTTAGACTTAGACTTAGACTTAGACTTAGACTTAGACTTAGACTTAGACTTAGACTTAGACTTAGACTTAGACTTAGACTTAGACTTAGACTTAGACTTTGACTTTGACTTAGACTTAGACTTAGACTTAGACTTAGACTTAGACTTAGACTTAGACTTAGACTGAGACTAAGACTGAGACTGAGACTGTGACTGAGACTAAGACTGATACTGAGACTGTGACTGAGACTGAGACTAAGACAGACTGAGACTGAAAACATGATGGAACAGGATGGCACAGGAAGGAACAGGTTGGAACAGGATGGAACATGTTGGAACAGGATGGAACAAGATGGAACAGGATGAAACAGGTTGGAACAGGATGTAACAGGATGGAACTGAAACTGAGACCGAGACTGAGACTGAGACTGAGACTGAGACTGATACTGAGACTGAGAATAAAACTGAGACTGAGACTGAGACTGAGACTGAGACTGAGACTGAGACTGAGACTGAGACTGAGACTTAGACTTAGACTTAGACTTAGACTTAGACTTAGACTTAGACTTAGACTTAGACTTAGACTTAGACTTAGACTTAGACTTAGACTTAGACTTAGACTTAGACTTAGACTTAGACTTAGACTTAGACTTAGACTTAGACTTAGACTTAGACTTAGACTTAGACTTAGACTTAGACTTAGACTGAGACTGAGACTGAGACTGAGACTGAGACTGAGACTGAGACTGAGACTGAGACTGAGACTGAGACTGAGACTGAGACTGAGACTGAGACTGAGACTGAGACTGAGACTGAGACTGAGACTGAGACTGAGACTGAGACTGAGACTGAGACTGAGACTGAGACTGAGACTGAGACTGAGACTGAGACTGAGACTGAGACTGAGACTGAGACTGAGACTGAGACTGAGACTGAGACTGAGACTGAGACTGAGACTGAGACTGAGACTGAGACTGAGACTTTGACTTTGACTTTGACTTTGACTTTGACTTTGACTTTGACTTTGACTTTGACTTTGACTTTGACTTTGACTTTGACTTTGACTTTGACTTTGACTTTGACTTTGACTTTGACTTTGACTTTGACTTTGACTTTGACTTTGACTTTGACTTTGACTTTGACTTTGACTTTGACTTTGACTTTGACTTTGACTTTGACTTTGACTTTGACTTTGACTTTGACTTTTGAACCTTGTTATCCCTATTTCACATATTTCCTTGCTAGCGGTTGTTTTTAAATTGAAAATTAATTTTAAATAGTATTTAATGGTTTAGATTGGCTTAGAATTTTTAAAATATAGAGGTAACAAGGCTAATAAATCGTTTAGTAGTATTTTAGTAAATAGACAACTAGACTGTTTAGTTTACATTACAGTACATAACTAAAATGCCCTTCTGCTCTGTGTGCTCTGCTCAAATAGGTAGGCGACAATGGATCGGTCATTTGCGAAGCATCGATCATAAGAACCGAAGCGCGATAGCGCATGTCGATGACGGAGTTGTTGAAATCGCGTCTGCTTTTCATCGTCGTATAGCCTCATATAGGATTCTAGCTACTGCAGAAACAGAACACGTTTTACCGGACTTGTTTCTACAAAAAACTTATAATAAGTTGTGTCGACTTTTGCAAGATTCTCTAAAGCGACATGTAAATATCAAAGTTAATTTTGATTACTTTGGTAACTTTCTTTTGGTAAAAAACAACGAGCAGCTAGTTAAATCGTTTGCAACTAAGAATTTCGTTATTCATCGTAACTTTGATTTGGATAAATTATTTAGTTCGGTGTTAAATACGATAAAAAAGAAAGTCGAAGAGTTCCAAGACCGTGATAGTGGATGGACATTTTTAAATAATGTTTATTTCGAAGTGAACATTAACAGATATGATCCATTGAGTGGATCAGGCTCCACTTATGTGGATTTGCCACTAGCAATAAAAAAGAAAAAAGCTTGCGTTAATATTAAAAATAACGATCAGTACTGTTTCTTGTGGAGTGTTGTCGCTGCTTTATATCCGGCTAAAAGAAATTGTGAACGAATTTCATCTTACCCGCATTTCGATAGCGTACTTGATATAAACGGACTATCGTTTCCAGTTACGTTTAACGACATCGCTACATTTGAAAAAAATAACTGTAATATAAGTATCAATGTTTATTCATTAAAAAATAATCACAGCGTTGTCGGACCGATTTATAGATCAGAATTAAAATCAAAATCGCGAATGAACATTAATTTACTTTTATTAGAAAATAATGTAAAAGCTCATTTCGTTTTAATTAAAAACTTATCCCGTCTAGTGAGAAGTCAAATCACAAAACACCATGGAAAATTATATTTTTGTGATGACTGCTTATTGTTTTTCAGTTCTCAGGAACATATCGATAAACACATTTGTAGTGGCGTGGCCACCGTGCTGCCTGAGAAAGGTGCCGTTCTACAGTTTAAGAATTTCGAGAGGAAACAAGATGTTCCTTTTGTCATTTACGCCGATTTCGAAACAATCCTAGAACCATTTCAAGGCTGTGAGCCAGATCCTTCGACCAGTTCCACAACGGCTCGTCAAAGACATGTTCCAGCAGCGTTTGCATATTTTATAATATGCTCAGTTAACAGTGATTTAAATAAATTTGTACAACATCGAGGGTCTGATTGTGCCAAAGTATTCATAGAAAGCCTTTATTCTGATGTTATAAATATTTCCGAAACTTTAAATACTGACGTTAAAATGACTTTTACTGAACATGATGCTGAGCGTCATGCTCGTGCTGATAAGTGTCACATTTGCAACCAGCTATTGGTCTTTGATAAAGTGAGAGATCACTGCCATCTTACAGGCCGTTATCGTGGCGCAGCACATCAATACTGCAACTTGCGTTACAGCGTTCCAAAGTTTATTCCCGTATTTTTCCATAACCTGGCCGGTTACGACTGTCATTTGTTCATCAAAGAATTAGCAGAAGGTTTAGGCCCTATTAGAGTTATTCCTAAAAACAAAGAAAATTATATTTCATTCACCAAATTTCTTAAATTACCAAATAATAAATTTGCTCAAATACGCTTCGTCGATTCGTTCAAATTTTTAGGGACAAGTTTAGAAAAACTGGTTAACGGTTTACATACATCAGATCTATTTCACCTAAAAAATCATTATCCGGACGATACGCAGTTTAAGTTGTTAACTCGAAAAGGGATATATCCATACGACTACATGTCTAACTGGGAATTATTCAAAGAAAATAAACTTCCTCCCAAAAGTAACTTTCACAACTCTCTAACTAATGAGGATATTAGTGACGCTGATTACGATCATGCTAATGCTATTTGGTCTGCTTTTAGAATTAGAAACATGGGCGAATACACGGAACTTTATTTAAAAACAGATGTGTTGCTTCTAGCAGACGTGTTTGAAAATTTTCGAAATGTATGTAAACTTAACTATCAGTTAGATCCGGCATTTTATTTAACGGCTCCAAGTTTATCCTTTGATGCTATGTTATTGAAGACCGGTATACAGTTGGAATTATTACTTGTAGTTGGACTTGGAAATAATACGGCTTATACAAAAGGGTATACGCGGTGGTATTTGTATGTGCTCCACGAGACATGCCGAGGCCAACAATAAATATATGCAGGATTATGATAACAGTAAGGCGGACTCGTATTTGGTGTATATAGACTGTAATAACTTGTACGGTTATAGCATGTGCCAATCGCTACCTGTGTCTGACTTTAGATTCTTGGAGAAATATGAAATAGATAATTTAAATATATTAACTATTCCCGACGACGCAGACGTCGGTTATATTCTCGAAGTAGATTTATCGTACCCGGAGGAGTTACATAGTCTTCATAATGATTATCCTTTTTGTGCTGAAAAGTTCGTGCCTCCAGGTGGAAAAACATCGAAGTTAATTCCAAATCTGTATCCCAAATATGAGTATGTGATTCATTACGTCCATTTAAAAACATGCATCAACAACGGTTTGGTTTTGAACAAAATTCACCGCGTATTGACCTTTAAACAAAGCAAATTTTTGGCTAAATATATTAACTTAAATACCGAGCTGAGAAAAAAGGCTAAAACTCCTTTTCAGCAAGATTTTTTCAAGTTATTGAATAATTCGGTTTTTGGAAAAACTCTAGAAGATAATGAACGTCGCGTAGATGTTAGATTAGTAAACCGGTGGTCTGACGAGACTAATAAAACTAAGAAAAATACATGTGCGGAAAAGCTAATAGCACGACCAAATTTTCACAGTGCGTCAATATTTTCAGAAAATTTAGTAGCCATTCAAATGAGACCAGAGAAAATTATTTTAGATAAACCGATATACATAGGATTTGCTGTATTAGAACTATCGAAAAGTCATATGTATGAATTTCATTATTCGGTCATAAAACCTCACTACGCAGATAGGGTACAGTTATGTTACACCGACACTGACAGCTTTGTTTACAAAATAGAAACAAACGACTTTTATAAAGATTTGAAACAACATTTTCTTAGTTATTTCGACACCAGTAATTATCATTCAGATAACATATTCAGTTTGCCTCTTATTAATAAAAAAATACCAGGATTATTTAAAGATGAAATGGGTGGTGAAATCATTACCGAGTTTGTAGGTCTCCGGTCGAAGTTATATTGTATTAAAACCGAATCGAAACTCATAAAGAAGGCGAAAGGCGTAAAGAAAAGTGTGATCAAGGACCTGAGTTCTTCTGACTATAAAAACGTGCTGCTCTATGATCAAATTATACGAAAAAGAAATATTCTTTTTCGTTGTATTAAACATGAGATTTTCACTCAGTCTGTGAATAAAATTGCGCTTTCAAATGCCGATGATAAGCGATTTATATTACCGAATAAAGTAATCACAAGAGCATGGGGGCATCATACAATTTTAATCTAAAAGGAATGGAAACCTGGGTTTAATTTTAATATTTTGTTATAATTTTATTAAATATAGATAGTTATTTGTTATTGTTATAAATATAAGTACCTATATTAAGTAATATTGTACATCATAGTTAGTTGTATAAATAGTCTAAACTATAATATCAATATACCATATTTATCAAAAAACAATTGTTTTTTTACATTTCCTATTAATTTTTACCTTAATAATTTTATTATGATCATCAAAAAATAATGCAGTAACGGATTTTACCACGTAGGTATCTAACATGTGTGCGCATGCGTGTGTATTACATTAATTGGGCCACCATTAACAAACTGCAAACCTTGCTATTTCAGAAAATGTTACTTCCACATTTAAATATTTAATATTGATTCATTACTAAAATTCTGCTGTTGAGAACAACACCTTGAAATAAATTGTAAGTATTTAATTCAGTATTTTTACTTTTTAATTTTATGATTTTATGTTCGATAATAATTGTTGTGTCTTTTTGTTACAGATCCGACATGTCAGACTGTTCCGATATTGTATTATCACAATACGCTCAAGATCCGTTAGAAAATTTCACGCAACAATGTGAAGATCTGTTTGGAATGCAGCTAACTAAAACTAAAACTGGGAAAAAGAGGAAACGAGAGTCTGTGAAGAAGAATGGAGTCTCTTCGAAATCATTCGTTATTCGTAAGGAGCAAAAAGGTTCGAAACTTATTCAAATTAAGATCTTTGAAATGATGAGAGATGCAACAACGAGGGTTACAACGCAAGATTCAGACGTCGAGGGAGAAGCTGACAACTTGGTGCTCAGTGCTCAGTATGTGGCGCAGGATCCCGTTGACGAAATTATAGACCTTACGGAAACCCTTGTAAGAAAAATATCTAAAAAGCTATGTGGTGATCATTATTAGTTTTATATGTTTTAGGTACATGTATATTGTTTAATTAGTGATAATTAGTTTAAATCTGTTTAGTAAGTACTTATAATAATAATTAGTTAATTGTATTCTGTAAATATATTTAATATAAATTGTAAATAAATTCATATTTGAAAAGACATTGTTTATTTTTTTACTTCTTAAAATCGGAATCATAGTTTAAAAAAATAAAAGACTTATTATATAAACAAGTATTTATTTTAAAATTATTTTCAAATTAAATACAACAGAAAATACACAATAAATATTTTTAGGAAAAATCATTAATATACCAGATTTTCAGATATAGTACATTTTTTAGCGCACAAAACTTTTTATGGTAGACACAATTCAATTTTTTATCTTCCTTTTCACAGTAATCATTATATAGTTTTATGAACTTAGGACAACCTTTTTCACCTAATTCTATGATTTCACAATCTTGACATAACTCTTTAATCCACACAACTTTTTCCAATCCTTTGGTTAATACTCTTTTGCCGCTTAGGTAGGGAACCACAACCCTTCGAAATTCGCGATAGTCGATAAATCCTTCACTCCAAGTGATACCCCGATTTTTTTCCAACCATCGAACTTGCTTTTTTTCCTCATCAGATAGAGTTTTAAAAGTATAAGGTGGTTTAATTAGGAATGTTTGTGTATGATCTTTAGTTGCTATTGAAAATTCTTTAATAATAAATTTATTTTTTAAATCTTTAAATCCTTGTAAATCCACGATTATAGTATTGTCATTCATGATAGCTTTTTTACAATATTGCTCAAAGGTTTGTATTCAAATATACAGTCGTTCAGAATCAGACAATATGCGGCAGTCTGATCAGGAATCTCTCGGTCTGCTTCGATTTCAACTCGTACGTCGATTGACCCTTTTAGCGTCTCGTGCTGGCGTGAACAGTCAATAACATATAAAGGAGCTATATCCTTGAATTCTTTTAAACTCATCAACGGTTCTGATCGACGTCCGTAATAAGACTGGTGAAATCTGGCATACTGTTCATATATTAATGTAAATTTATTATCTGCAAAATTGATATTCAGTCCTTCATAAGGGTAATATGATGAATTTAAAAAGACTCTGACATCACGTATGCTGCAATGATCGAATTCTGCCATTGACATTACCGCATTATGTTTACGGTTGGTTTGTAAAGCGATAATAACAAATCGGGGTTTCTCTACCTGTGATGAAGTTTTTATAGACCAAGTGTGTTTCCGTGTTTTGGGGAGTAATGGATATTCATACAAATCCCAATTACGAAATGCTACTGTTATAGGGCGATCTTTTTCTAAATGTTTTAATAAATTTATTCTTTCACGATCTGATACCTTAATATGAGGAACTCGCCAAACAATTTTATTTATTACAATATCATCTAGAACTTCACCCGTATTTAATTTTAGAGCATTGAGATTGGTATTGCTTCTCAAAAGTACCAACTCATGTTTACAGTTTATAATGATTTTTTCATAATCTTCTGCAAAACCAAGTACTTTGTTTAAAGGTATGGAAGCGGAAAATACGCCATTGCCGACTGTACCCGTAGTAGACCACCCCCAAACTTTTGCTGATTTAGATTCATTTTCATTCAAGGAAAGATAAGATTTCATAGTTGTGGTAATTCCTGCATTTTTAACTCTATCTATTTCTACTCCATTTAGTTCATATCGAATATCTTGAAATAAAAATAACGCAGGATTATTAATAAAATGCACATTCGAAATTTTTTCCTTTTCTTTGGCGCTGTTATATTTGTATATATCGACTCTGCCCTCAATATACAAACTGCTGAGAGCAGGCAATACATACAAGTCTTGCTGATTAATCGGTATCCGTATTTCATCATTCTTGTTGAAACTTGTCACGTAAGGTTTATACGAATGATATTCAAAACTTTCTATGCTGTTATCGTATGACGCCGGTTGAGATATATTTAAAATATTCATTTTAACAGGCCAAGTTGCTTCAAAAATTCTTTATTGCTTTTGGTTAGCTTCTTTTTAGGATACAGCGGTGTTTCTTTGAGAAGGAATCTTTTAGAACTGACTCGAATTGACGAAGTAGATGGGTTTTTATTGAAATTTAACATTTTTTAAAGTGTAAATACAGTTGCACTTCTTCACCACGTAAATTGATTTGTCTGTTTTCAGCGTCCAAAAGTCTTATATTTATAGCACTTATTGAACTTTGGTTGACAGGAAAATAAATTAAATTTTTTGGTATTTCAATGATTCTATAACCAGGTGGCACGTTTGGCACGAATTCATAAATTATATGACTTGCTTTCCCGTTCACAAATGATCCGCTGATAACGTCGCATTCGATCCGCACGATAGTTGTTGATAAAATGCTGACAGGATACCGAGACTCGGTACTTATATTAGCCTCCACTTTTTCCATACCAAAACCCAAAACTTTTCCAAGTGAATTATTTCTATCGAAGTGAACATTTTCAGAACAGAATAAACATGTTTTTAATGTATTATTATTACAAGTCAACTTTAACGTAGCATTCTTTAAGTTGCTTTTAAGAAAATCACAAATATCTTGAAGTTCGTAGGATCCTTCAGGTATTTCGATAACTCCATCGTTACCATAGTAAAATTTATTGTTTCTTTCGTCTATATTAGGAATAGAATTAAATGTTGAAAAATACAAGAGCCCACACTCATACTTTCCGTTTAATTGTAGACTGGGAGAATAATTTGTTACTAAAGATGCCTCTTGGCCAGTTATTGACACAGTGAAAGACATGTTTGTACTGATCAGAATTTTTATTTCATTCTTAATATAAATAGTCTTTCCAATAGTCTCTTAAAAATTTTAAACAAAGATGACCACAGTTTATAGTACCAAACTTTTGATATTGTACATAATTATAGTTTATAGACATGTTTCTTAAATAGTAAACTAACTCTAACGGTGGCTTTAAATTACCAAAACTATCAAAATATTCACAATAGTCATTTTGCTTAACGTAGGCTACCCAATGAGTTCCGGGATTAACAGAACTATCAAGATTTAGTATGGCACATTCTATTTTTCTTGGTTTTGATGGTAGTGTATCTCTCATAAAGACTCCTCGAAAGTATGGTATATCAGCCGCATGCTCTAATATGTCATAATTAGTGAGAGGACGTCTGGGTAGCCGCTTAACTAGTTTTTTGAAGATTTTAAATATAAACCAGCTCCTTTTTTATGAGGCTTGATATACATTCCTTTTCCAAGAGCGACGGCTTCCATCATCTTATTATGTCGTTCAGATTCTAGGAAGTTTTTCTGAGCAATTTTAGAATCATTGACAGCTTTTGCTATGCCCGCAGCACCTCCAGCAAGTGAGCCCAGAGCTGATAAACCAGCAAAAATTGGGATAAGAGGCAAGAAACCTCCGCTTTTGGGTATAGGAATACACCGTGGCAAACGTATACCCTTTCTATTGACAAAAAATTTTTTTGCCGCTGCGTAGGCGTGTTTTATAGCAGAGGAGCGGTCTTTACATTTCATTTTTTTTATTTGCGAATGTATTTTTTTTACAATTGACATAAATGGTCTGACTCCGGCACCAGCTTTAAGTTTTGCTTTCATTGCATTTTTTACAATCCATGATGCAACTTTTTCTCCTTTTCCTGCATCTTTTGATTTTAACCGTGTCTTGGCCATATCCAAAAGATGTAAATCCGCTTTACGTCGAACGTCTAAATCACGGTTATTATAAGCAATATCGTGATACATACAAGCTTCATCCAATTTATTTATACCTCTATCACCTCTTAGCAACCGTTTCTGGAGTTTTGTTCCGGGCCCACAAAATTGATATCCAGGTAAATGTAACTCGAACGGTAAATTGTTTATTAAATCGTTAATAACACCACTTCCTTCCTTCATCGATATTTTTGAAGTGACAATACATAATTGTACCGCTTAATTTATAAGTATTACAAAATTAAGGCTTGCTTATCAATCCAACTATTCTCTTCATCACTCAGACCTAACCATTTTACGAAAAGCTTGTTACCTTTACTTTTTAGAACTTTTTCAATGAGATAAAGATCAGGACATTTTGTTTTCTGTAATTCATACTCATAAAAAGATCCCAAAATTTTTTGTTTGTGTTTATCCTCTAAATGATAAGTTTTTGGTTCTGTTTGATTTACCTTAACTACAATAAATACTTCCGTTGACCAGTTAGGAGTATAACCTTTATAAAAATCTCCTTTAAATTTACTTATACGGACCTGATCTCCAACTTGAAACATTGGTTTTTTATTCGTCTTATGCGTTTGTGTTTTAAAAATGTTAGACCTGACAGCCATCTGGTTTGCTTTATTGACATCAATAGGCTTAAATTTTGTAATTCGATGAATAGTATTGTTATAGTTATCTACAACCGAATTCAAATTTTCTCCCAACCACTTATAGGAACCGTGCAAACTAAAAAGTTTGTAAAGCTGACTTTTTAATGTTCGTATTACTCGTTCGACAATTGAGGCTTTTTTTACAGAATACGTTGAATAATGATTTATCTTATACTTGTCTAATAATTTTTTAAAAGCGTTATTATAAAACTCTTTGCCTAAATCAGTTTGTAAATGTTTAGGTATTCGCGATGACTTTGTCAAAATCTCTTGCATTGCGTTTGTAACACAATTTTTTTCTTTGGTTTTTATAGGTCTAGCCCAAACGTATTTCGATAAACTGTCTATTACTACCAAAACGTATTTATTACTTTTGTTATATTTCGAATACTTCTGTAAATCTATAAGATCAGCTTGCCATAAATCATCTATTCCTTTAATAACGGTACATCGACGGGGAAAATTTCTTCTTGCCGCTTTATGGATTTCGTCGACTATATCTTTTTTACTCATTTTTGTTTAATTTAACTTCAATCAATTTATCTATTTCTGTTTTAGAATAATATAAAGTACTTAAACGGTTTGTTGTTACTTTTTCCAAATTATTTAGATAATTTTTAACGTCACTCTGAACTTTCTTTATTTCTTTTCTTAGTTCTTGAATTGTTTTATCTACATAAGCTTTATTCACTGCTTCATCATCTTCATTTGGAGATGATAAACCTTTTAATTTAGATGATTTCAAATCATAATAACCCGTATCTGATTTCGCCAAATAATCATTGAAGGTATCAATATATTCTGCCAATCGTAAGCGCTTGTGAACGTGGTGACCGAACTTGTCTATATTCATTGCGGTTTAGATGCTTTGTTCAGGGAAATTACGAGTGCACTGCCCAATTTTCCCGAGGCATCGTGCTTTTTATATTCTTTGACGTTTATACTAATACCAGCTTCGTTTAATTCCTCAACTATTGATATTATTTCATTATCAACTCCAGTGTTACCTGCTTCTCTTGATGCTAGAAGTAATTTTAATCGCTCAACTAATTCGTTTGGATCATCCCAATAAACATAGTCAGTATCCTTTTTATTTTTTTTCAAAACTTTTAAGCCATCTCCTTGTGAAACACTCTCGCTTGTTGTAGGATTTCTAGTGAACTTAAATATCGGTTTGATAATATTCATGTACTTAAATCCCTTGTTGCTATTTATTGGTTTGGATGGATCACAATTGCGTCGATGTGCATTGGTTTCTAATAGTAATAATTTATAGTTTTGTAAGTCATCGTCAGTAATAACATCTAAGTTCGGTTTCTTTTCATACAAGAGCTCTTTTAACCCATTTGTTTTTTCCAAAGTACGAGCCCCTATTTTGAGGAAAATACCATCATCGTGGACGCGGGTTTTGCCGAGCATTAGTTTCCCGCGTTCATTCCTTATTCCGAAAGGTATATCAGAAAATACTTCAGATGATGTGGACCATGACGATGACTGATTTTTAACGTTCGGTGATGACTGAAAAGATTTGAACGATGTCTCGCTGATATTAGGATCTTCAGAAGGTGATACTATAAGGGTTTTGTCACTATTTAACCCTGAGTGTGTCTGTTCCTCTTCTTCACTTTCAACATCATTAAAATCTTCATCGGACAATGACGACGTTTCGCTTTCTTTATTGCTACTTTTAACTTTTTTTAGTAAGGGTTTATATTGATCTTCTTCCTCGAGATGTTTTTCATCATTCTTATTCGCTATCAAGTTAAGTGGGTCAATTATAGGTTTAAATATTTTTTCTAATGCCATATTATCATAATTTTTTGCATCCTTTATCATTTCAACTTTTCTTTTTACAGCTGCAGCAGATTTTACAATTTGTTGTTTAAGATTTTTCTCCATTTTAAACAGTATAATACTATCCGATTCCGAATCACAAATAAGAATGAGCAATTATTTGCGTAACAAACAATTATGTATGTACGTACTTTAGTCCATTATTACAAACGTATCAAATGCCAATCTGTAGCCGCCGTTATTTTTTTCACAGTCTTTATTTATCACAAGGTAACTGTAAGGCTTACTCCAAACAGCTGAGCACATTTCCCGAAACTGGGACCAAGACATATCTGAGCCTACATGCTCATCGTAAACGTGTTTTAAATTAATATCATCTTGTTTAAACAGTACTATTAGGTTCGTATTGTCTCTTACAAGCTGTTTAGGTATTTTAGTGTAAGTCTGATTTATATAAAAACAATCAATGTTCCTATGACGTCCCATAGCAAAATAATCTCTAATGTTATTTTGGTTTTCACATGCAACATCATCAAAAATTATGACAGAATCTGGTAAAGCTTCATGCGGGCTCAAAATGTCAGTATTATGGTTATACTTGTTGAAGGATGTTCCAGAAACCATACTCAAAACTTTCTCTAGATATAGGTATTTAGGTTGGTATAGAGATTTTGAATACACATAAAGGTTACGAAAACGTGGACCGTCTTTATGCAACAATAAACTTATCACTAAATTAGTTTTTCCACAATTTGAAGGACCACAAACAACACATCTTATTGAATTCGGTAATAACTTGCCATGTCGTTTTGGTTGACTTGGTGACATAGGACAGATGCATTCTAATTTAAGTGATTCTTTTTGTTTGATAAATTTCATTACACCGCCGTTTAAACTTGTCTGCAATGGTTCGTGAATTTCAAGTAAATGAGTATTAATTTTATCGCTACACCATTTAAAAGATTTAAGAAAGTGACTCAATCGCTACCAAATTCATAATGGTTGCGATGTGGTGGTGAAATGCGAGGTGTGTGGCGAAGACAAAAGTATTATTTATAGATTAAATGCGTGTAAGATATTAGGCTTTCTAATGAACGAGAAGTCGCACGCAACTGCAGCCAAACGATAATGAGCGACTTCGCCATACGGAACGTTGAGGAATTGAACAAGCTCCTATCCGTGTATGATTTTGCGACGAGGCGGGGAGCTGCGAGGTTTGTGGTAAAACAATATTTTCGTGTAAGATATTGGGCTTTCTAACGCACGAGTGAGGTCGCGTCTGCGACCGAACGAAGTACGCCATACGGAACGTTGAGGAATTGAACAAGCTCCTATCCGTGTATGATTTTGCGACGAGGCGGGGAGCTGCGAGGTGTGTGGTAAAACAATATTTTCGTGTAAGATATTGGGCTTTCTAACGCACGAGTGAGGTCGCGTCTGCGACCGAACGAAGTACGCCATACGGAACGTTGAGGAATTGAACAAGCTCCTATCCGTGTATGATTTTGCGACGAGGCGGTGAGCTGCGAGGTGTGTGGTGAAACAATATTTTCGTGTAAGATATTGGGCTTTCTAACGCACGAGTGAGGTCGCGTCTGCGACCGAACGAAGTGAGTTAGAATGCCCAATATCTTACTACTGACTTTGACTTTGACTTTGACTTTGACTTTGACTTTGACTTTGACTTTGACTTTGACTTTGACTTTGACTTTGACTTTGACTTTGACTTTGACTTTGACTTTGACTTTGACTTTGACTTTGACTTTGACTTTGACTTTGACTTTGACTTTGACTTTGACTTTGACTTTGACTTTGACTTTGACTTTGACTTTGACTTTGACTTTGACTTTGACTTTGACTTTGACTTTGACTTTGACTTTGACTTTGACTTTGACTTTGACTTTGACTTTGACTTTGACTTTGACTTTGACTTTGACTTTGACTTTGACTTTGACTTTGACTTTGACTTTGACTTTGACTTTGACTTTGACTTTGACTTTGACTTTGACTTTGACTTTGACTTTGACTTTGACTTTGACTTTGACTTTGACTTTGACTTTGACTTTGACTTTGACTTTGACTTTGACTTTGACTTTGACTTTGACTTTGACTTTGACTTTGACTTTGACTTTGACTTTGACTTTGACTTTGACTTTGACTTTGACTTTGACTTTGACTTTGACTTTGACTTTGACTTTGACTTTGACTTTGACTTTGACTTTGACTTTGACTTTGACTTTGACTTTGACTTTGACTTTGACTTTGACTTTGACTTTGACTTTGACTTTGACTTTGACTTTGACTTTGACTTTGACTTTGACTTTGACTTTGACTTTGACTTTGACTTTGACTTTGACTTTGACTTTGACTTTGACTTTGACTTTGACTTTGACTTTGACTTTGACTTTGACTTTGACTTTGACTTAGACTTAGACTTAGACTTAGACTTAGACTTTGACTTTGACTTTGACTTTGACTTTGACTTTGACTTTGACTTTGACTTTGACTTTGACTTTGACTTTGACTTTGACTTTGACTTTGACTTTGACTTTGACTTTGACTTTGACTTTGACTTTGACTTTGACTTTGACTTTGACTTTGACTTTGACTTTGACTTTGACTTTGACTTTGACTTTGACTTTGACTTTGACTTTGACTTTGACTTTGACTTTGACTTTGACTTTGACTTTGACTTTGACTTTGACTTTGACTTTGACTTTGACTTTGACTTTGACTTTGACTTTGACATAGACTTTGACATAGACTTTGACATAGACTTTGACATAGACTTTGACATAGACTTTGACATAGACTTTGACATAGACTTAGACTTAGACTTAGACTTAGACTTAGACTTAGACTTAGACTTAGACTTAGACTTAGACTTAGACTTAGACTTAGACTTAGACTTAGACTTAGACTTAGACTAAGACTTAGACTGAGACTGAGACTGAGACTGAGACTCAGATTAAAAATACAAAATGGAACAGGATGAAACAGGATGCAACTGACAGAATAAGACTAAGACTGAGAAACTGGGATTGAGACTGTGGCAGAATCTGAGACTGAGACTGAAAACATGATGGACCAGGATGAAACAGAATGGAATAGGATGGAACAGGATGGAACAGGTTGGAACAGGATGGAACATGATGGAACAGAATGGAACAGGATGGAACAGCATGGAACAGGATGGAACTGAAACTGAGACTGATACTGAGACTGAGACTGTGACTGAGACTAAGACTGAGACTGAGACTGTGACTGAGACTAAGACTGAGACTGTGACTGAGACTGAGACTAAGACAGACTGAGACTGAAAACATGATGGAACAGGATGGCACAGGAAGGAACAGGTTGGAACAGGATGGAACATGTTGGAACAGGATGGAACAAGATGGAACAGGATGAAACAGGTTGGAACAGGATGTAACAGGATGGAACTGAAACTGAGACCGAGACTGAGACTGAGACTGAGACTGAGACTGAGACTGAGACTGATACTGAGACTGAGAATAAAACTGAGACTGAGACTGAGACTGAGACTGAGACTGAGACTGAGACTGAGACTGAGACTTAGACTTAGACTTAGACTTAGACTTAGACTTAGACTTAGACTTAGACTTAGACTTAGACTTAGACTGATACAGAATCTGAGACTGAGACTCAGACTGGAATAGGATGGAACAGGATGGCGCAGGATGGCAGGATGGCGCAGGATGGAACAGGATGAAACAGGTTGGAACAGGATGTAACAGGATGGAACTGAAACTGAGACCGAGACTGAGACTGAGACTGAGACTTAGACTTAGACTTAGACTGATACAGAATCTGAGACTGAGACTCAGACTGGAATAGGATGGATCAGGATGGCGCAGGATGGAACAGGATGAAACAGGTTGGAACAGGATGTAACAGGATGGAACTGAAACTGAGACCGAGACTGAGACTGAGACTGAGACTGAGACTGAGACTTAGACTTAGACTTAGACTTAGACTTAGGACTTTGACTTTGACTTTGACTTTGACTTTGACTTTGACTTTGACTTTGACTTTGACTTTGACTTTGACTTTGACTTTGACTTTGACTTTGACTTTGACTTTGACTTTGACTTTGACTTTGACTTTGACTTTGACTTTGACTTTGACTTTGACTTTGACTTTGACTTTGACTTTGACTTTGACTTTGACTTTGACTTTGACTTTGACTTTGACTTTGACTTTGACTTTGACTTTGACTTTGACTTTGACTTTGACTTTGACTTTGACTTTGACTTTGACTTTGACTTTGACTTTGACTTTGACTTTGACTTTGACTTTGACTTTGACTTTGACTTTGACTTTGACTTTGACTTTGACTTTGACTTTGACTTTGACTTTGACTTTGACTTTGACTTTGACTTTGACTTTGACTTTGACTTTGACTTTGACTTTGACTTTGACTTTGACTTTGACTTTGACTTTGACTTTGACTTTGACTTTGACTTTGACTTTGACTTTGACTTTGACTTTGACTTTGACTTTGACTTTGACTTTGACTTTGACTTTGACTTTGACTTTGACTTTGACTTTGACTTTGACTTTGACTTTGACTTTGACTTTGACTTTGACTTTGACTTTGACTTTGACTTTGACTTTGACTTTGACTTTGACTTTGACTTTGACTTTGACTTTGACTTTGACTTTGACTTTGACTTTGACTTTGACTTTGACTTTGACTTTGACTTTGACTTTGACTTTGACTTTGACTTTGACTTTGACTTAGACTTTGACTTAGACTTAGACTTAGACTTAGACTTAGACTTAGACTTAGACTGACTTTGACTTTGACTTTGACTTTGACTTTGACTTTGACTTTGACTTTGACTTTGACTTTGACTTTGACTTTGACTTTGACTTTGACTTTGACTTTGACTTTGACTTTGACTTTGACTTTGACTTTGACTTTGACTTTGACTTTGACTTTGACTTTGACTTTGATTTTGACTTTGACTTTGACTTTGACTTTGACTTTGACTTTGACTTTGACTTTGACTTTGACTTTGACATAGACTTTGACATAGACTTTGACATAGACTTTGACATAGACTTTGACATAGACTTAGACTTAGACTTAGACTTAGACTTAGACTTAGACTTAGACTTAGACTTAGACTTAGACTTAGACTTAGACTTAGACTTAGACTTAGACTTAGACTTAGACTTAGACTTAGACTTAGACTAAGACTTAGACTGAGACTGAGAATGAGACTGAGACTCAGATTAAAAATACAAAATGGAACAGGATGAAACAGGATGCAACTGACAGAATAAGACTAAGACTGAGAAACTGGGATTGAGACTGTGGCAGAATCTGAGACTGAGACTGAAAACATGATGGACCAGGATGAAACAGAATGGAATAGGATGGAACAGGATGGAACAGGTTGGAACAGGATGGAACATGATGGAACAGAATGGAACAGGATGGAACAGCATGGAACAGGATGGAACTGAAACTGAGACTGATACTGAGACTGAGACTGTGACTGAGACTAAGACTGAGACTGAGACTGTGACTGAGACTAAGACTGAGACTGTGACTGAGACTGAGACTAAGACAGACTGAGACTGAAAACATGATGGAACAGGATGGCACAGGAAGGAACAGGTTGGAACAGGATGGAACATGTTGGAACAGGATGGAACAAGATGGAACAGGATGAAACAGGTTGGAACAGGATGTAACAGGATGGAACTGAAACTGAGACCGAGACTGAGACTGAGACTGAGACTGAGACTGAGACTGATACTGAGACTGAGATTAAAACTGAGACTGAGACTGAGACTGAGACTGAGACTGAGACTGAGACTTAGACTTAGACTTAGACTTAGACTTAGACTTAGACTTAGACTTAGACTTAGACTTAGACTGATACAGAATCTGAGACTGAGACTCAGACTGGAATAGGATGGAACAGGATGGCGCAGGATGGAACAGGATGAAACAGGTTGGAACAGGATGTAACAGGATGGAACTGAAACTGAGACCGAGACTGAGACTGAGACTGAGACTTAGACTTAGACTTAGACTGATACAGAATCTGAGACTGAGACTCAGACTGGAATAGGATGGATCAGGATGGCGCAGGATGGAACAGGATGAAACAGGTTGGAACAGGATGTAACAGGATGGAACTGAAACTGAGACCGAGACTGAGACTGAGACTGAGACTGAGACTGAGACTGAGACTTAGACTGAGACTTAGACTTAGACTTAGACTTAGACTTAGACTTAGGACTTTGACTTTGACTTTGACTTTGACTTTGACTTTGACTTTGACTTTGACTTTGACTTTGACTTTGACTTTGACTTTGACTTTGACTTTGACTTTGACTTTGACTTTGACTTTGACTTTGACTTTGACTTTGACTTTGACTTTGACTTTGACTTTGACTTTGACTTTGACTTTGACTTTGACTTTGACTTTGACTTTGACTTTGACTTTGACTTTGACTTTGACTTTGACTTTGACTTTGACTTTGACTTTGACTTTGACTTTGACTTTGACTTTGACTTTGACTTTGACTTTGACTTTGACTTTGACTTTGACTTTGACTTTGACTTTGACTTTGACTTTGACTTTGACTTTGACTTTGACTTTGACTTTGACTTTGACTTTGACTTTGACTTTGACTTTGACTTTGACTTTGACATAGACTTTGACATAGACTTTGACATAGACTTTGACATAGACTTTGACATAGACTTAGACTTAGACTTAGACTTAGACTTAGACTTAGACTTAGACTTAGACTTAGACTTAGACTTAGACTTAGACTTAGACTTAGACTTAGACTTAGACTTAGACTTAGACTTAGACTTAGACTTAGACTTAGACTTAGACTAAGACTTAGACTGAGACTGAGAATGAGACTGAGACTCAGATTAAAAATACAAAATGGAACAGGATGAAACAGGATGCAACTGACAGAATAAGACTAAGACTGAGAAACTGGGATTGAGACTGTGGCAGAATCTGAGACTGAGACTGAAAACATGATGGACCAGGATGAAACAGAATGGAATAGGATGGAACAGGATGGAACAGGTTGGAACAGGATGGAACATGATGGAACAGAATGGAACAGGATGGAACAGCATGGAACAGGATGGAACTGAAACTGAGACTGATACTGAGACTGAGACTGTGACTGAGACTAAGACTGAGACTGAGACTGTGACTGAGACTAAGACTGAGACTGTGACTGAGACTGAGACTAAGACAGACTGAGACTGAAAACATGATGGAACAGGATGGCACAGGAAGGAACAGGTTGGAACAGGATGGAACATGTTGGAACAGGATGGAACAAGATGGAACAGGATGAAACAGGTTGGAACAGGATGTAACAGGATGGAACTGAAACTGAGACCGAGACTGAGACTGAGACTGAGACTGAGACTGAGACTGATACTGAGACTGAGATTAAAACTGAGACTGAGACTGAGACTGAGACTGAGACTGAGACTGAGACTGAGACTGAGACTTAGACTTAGACTTAGACTTAGACTTAGACTTAGACTTAGACTTAGACTTAGACTTAGACTTAGACTGATACAGAATCTGAGACTGAGACTCAGACTGGAATAGGATGGAACAGGATGGCGCAGGATGGAACAGGATGAAACAGGTTGGAACAGGATGTAACAGGATGGAACTGAAACTGAGACCGAGACTGAGACTGAGACTGAGACTTAGACTTAGACTTAGACTGATACAGAATCTGAGACTGAGACTCAGACTGGAATAGGATGGATCAGGATGGCGCAGGATGGAACAGGATGAAACAGGTTGGAACAGGATGTAACAGGATGGAACTGAAACTGAGACCGAGACTGAGACTGAGACTGAGACTGAGACTGAGACTTAGACTTAGACTTAGACTTAGACTTAGGACTTTGACTTTGACTTTGACTTTGACTTTGACTTTGACTTTGACTTTGACTTTGACTTTGACTTTGACTTTGACTTTGACTTTGACTTTGACTTTGACTTTGACTTTGACTTTGACTTTGACTTTGACTTTGACTTTGACTTTGACTTTGACTTTGACTTTGACTTTGACTTTGACTTTGACTTTGACTTTGACTTTGACTTTGACTTTGACTTTGACTTTGACTTTGACTTTGACTTTGACTTTGACTTTGACTTTGACTTTGACTTTGACTTTGACTTTGACTTTGACTTTGACTTTGACTTTGACTTTGACTTTGACTTTGACTTTGACTTTGACTTTGACTTTGACTTTGACTTTGACTTTGACTTTGACTTTGACTTTGACTTTGACTTTGACTTTGACTTTGACTTTGACTTTGACTTTGACTTTGACTTTGACTTTGACTTTGACTTAGACTTAGACTTAGACTTAGACTTAGACTGAGACTGAGACTGAGACTGAGACTGAGACTGAGACTGAGACTGAGACTGAGACTGAGACTGAGACTGAGACTGAGACTGAGACTGAGACTGAGACTGAGACTGAGACTGAGACTGAGACTGAGACTGAGACTGAGACTGAGACTGAGACTGAGACTGAGACTTAGACTGAGACTGAGACTGAGACTGAGACTGAGACTGAGACTGAGACTGAGACTGAGACTGAGACTGAGACTGAGACTGAGACTGAGACTGAGACTGAGACTGAGACTGAGACTGAGACTGAGACTGAGACTGAGACTGAGACTGAGACTGAGACTGAGACTGAGACTGAGACTGAGACTGAGACTGAGACTGAGACTGAGACTGAGACTGAGACTGAGACTGAGACTGAGACTGAGACTGAGACTGAGACTGAGACTCAGATTAAAAATACAAAATGGAACAGGATGAAACAGGATGCAACTGACAGAATAAGACTAAGACTGAGAAACTGGGATTGAGACTGTGGCAGAATCTGAGACTGAGACTGAAAACATGATGGACCAGGATGAAACAGAATGGAATAGGATGGAACAGGATGGAACAGGTTGGAACAGGATGGAACATGATGGAACAGAATGGAACAGGATGGAACAGCATGGAACAGGATGGAACTGAAACTGAGACTGATACTGAGACTGAGACTGTGACTGAGACTAAGACTGAGACTGAGACTGTGACTGAGACTAAGACTGAGACTGAGACTGTGACTGAGACTGAGACTAAGACAGACTGAGACTGAAAACATGATGGAACAGGATGGCACAGGAAGGAACAGGTTGGAACAGGATGGAACATGTTGGAACAGGATGGAACAAGATGGAACAGGATGAAACAGGTTGGAACAGGATGTAACAGGATGGAACTGAAACTGAGACCGAGACTGAGACTGAGACTGAGACTGATACTGAGACTGAGAATAAAACTGAGACTGAGACTGAGACTGAGACTGAGACTGAGACTGAGACTGAGACTGAGGTTAGGTTAGGTTAGGTTAGGTTAGGTTAGGTTAGGTTAGGTTAGGTTAGGTTAGGTTAGGTTAGGTTAGGTTAGGTTAGGTTAGGTTAGGTTAGGTTAGGTTAGGTTAGGTTTTTTTTTTTTTTTTTTTTTTTTTTTTTTTTTTTTTTTTTTTTTTTTTTTCCTTCTACCTCTAACATAGGGTCAGAGCCTGTTTTTACATTTTCATTTTTGTTTACTCTTTCATACCAGTTCTCGCATTTATGCTTCTCGCACATTCATACTGCATACTACACTTTCATACATCATCTTTTATACTATAACGGCCGGGAGAGACCGCCTAATCTATTTATTTATTTCTAATCTATCTATCTATTTATTCCTAATATATTTTTTATTGGGTTCTATGGAACTCGACACAGTTTTTCTTTATTTAATAAACATTTGTTACACAGTCCTTATTAATTCTAAGTACATTTTTCTTATAACTATTTACATTGTCTTATGCCTATTATTAATTATTTACTATTCTAGTTACATACACTCTTAGTTTTTGTATTACATTTTATAATATTTACCTAATGTTTCTTATGCTAAATAACAATATTCAATAATATCATTTTAGCATTATTGCTAATCTACTTTATTTCTCTTTATTACTCTTAAAACTATATTCTTACAAAAATCTAGGAATCTTTCTCTTTCTTTACTTAACATTATTTCCTCTATGTTTTTTGGACAAATCTTATATTCTATTTTTTGTTCTATACTGAATCTTTCCAAATTATAAATTGGGCAATCTATAATTAAGTGTGGGAGGGACTCAGGGGTTTCGGGGTCGCAGGCGCACGATGGGTTATCCTTGCACTTGAATCTATGCAAGTACTCGGAGAACCCACCGTGCCCTGTCAATACTTGGGTGAGGATGGGGTCGGGTTCAATTTTCCTGATGGTGCGGAAGGCCCTATTCGCGTCCGGTAAGAACAGTTTGGTTACCGCGGCAGTATCACCAGCTTTATATCTCCGGTTCCATTCGTCAAGCGTCTGCATCCTAATGCTACGCTTGACGAATGATACCGGACAACTATCGTATTTCGGTCTAGTTTTGAGATTGAGTGCCGCGTCCTTCGCCAGCTCGTCCGCTCGCTCATTGCCCGCCAGCCCGACGTGGGCTTTTATCCAAAATAAAGATATATATTTATTTTGGAGAGCAATTGTTTTTATGTTTGCCCTTGCTTCTACGGCTAATGGGTGCAGGCAGTCCAAGCTGGCGACGGACTGAAGGGCCGCGGTCGAATCAGAGTATATCGCGAAGGTGGTTTCCTTTCTCCTTGTTGCCAGGCCTGTCGCCTCACATATAGCAAGGAGCTCCGCCTGGTAGACTGTGCAATACGTCGGCAAAGCAAGTTTGACGGCCCTAATTTCGGTTCCTCTATTCCACAAGGATAGGGCGGAGCCGACCCGGCCGTCAATCTTACTGCCGTCAGTAAAGATTTGAATGTCAAAGTCGCTATTAGCGTTAACTTGCTCTTGGTCTACCAGGGGATGGAATTCGATGCTAACGTGCTCGGCTGGATGAGGAGCCTCGAGCGCAGGGACTGGTCGCTCGACCTCCCTGTCACCCAGCACTGATTGGGGCACTCCCTTCTTGGCCTCATAAAGCGAGGCCGCCTCGCGAATCCGGAGGTCTAGAGGGAGCAGTCCAGAAAGGATCAGCGCTGCGTGCAGGGACACTGTGCGATAGGCCTTACAAATTTTTTGTGCGAATCCTCGCTGCAAGGCGTTAAGATGCTTCTGCACGCCCAGCTTTGATGCGGCAGGGGCCCAGGCGCTCGCGGCGTATAAGATAATTGGTTCGACCGTCGCGATATATATAACTCGGACTATCTCAGGGTTAAGCCCCCAGCTGACCTTTGCCGCCCTCGAGAGTTGTTTACTAATACCTATTGCTTTCTTGCATACGTTTGAAACATGCGCATTAAACGTCAGTTTGTCATCAATAGTGAGGCCAAGTAATTTTATTTCCCGGGACATTGCAATGTCGACCCCGCCCATGCTCAGAAGTGGGGTGTCATACTTTAGCTTCCTCGTGACTACCATCGCGTTGGTTTTGTGCGGAGCGAATTTGAGCTTATTTCTGACACCCCACCTCCGAACATGTTCAAGGGTGGCGTTGGCTTTCGTCTGGACCTCTAGGGCCGTGTTCCCCTCAAAAACAAGTACAACGTCGTCAGCAAAGGCCTGACAGTAGTCACCTCTGTCATTCAGGCTCTTCAGAAGGGGATCCAACAGCAGGTTCCATAGAATTGGGCCCGCTATTGAACCCTGCACGCATCCTTTATTAGTTCCCGCATTGCATACCTCGCCCCCGTATCTAACCGAGACAGTTCTATCAGAGAGATAACTGTCCAGCACTCTCCTTATGTTAACGGGAACTTTTTCCTCAGCCAGTCTGGTTTTGATAGCTGGCCACCACGCACTATCGAAGGCTCCCTCTATATCCAGTGAGACAAGTGTTAGAATTTTCTTGTCTGCTAGCTTTGATCTAATGCGCTGAACTAGAGTATAGAGGGAGTCCTCCGTGCTCCTCTGGGGCATGAATCCATACTGGCTGGGGCTTATATTGGGAAGTAAGTGATATTTCAACCTAGCTACAAGCATTTTCTCGTATATTTTTCCCAGTATGGGCAAAAGGCCGATTGGTCTATAAGACTTAGGTGTTCTGTAGCTACTTTTTCCCGGTTTCCTCAGTACAACTACAGTTGCTCTCTTCCATGCCTGGGGGAAGTAATGAAGCTCCAAGCATTTGTTGAGCAGTGCCAGGAATAGTTCTGGTTCCGCTTTGATCGCCCGGAGGCAAATGTCCGCCGTGAAGCCTTCCGCCCCTGGTGCCTTCTTAGGGTTGAACGACTCTGCTGCTCGCTCGAGTTCTGTGATAGTAAATGGTGGATCACAAGGACCACCTTGTTCACCATCATTCACTATTTTTGCCTTGTCTCTTATTTGGCGATGCTCGTCGTTCTCTCCATCCGTTTTGTCTTCAGGGTAGAAGGTTCTTGCCAGAAGCTCGACTGATCCTCTGGCACTTAGGATCTTCCCATTCTCCTCCAGTGGCACGTCCTCCTCCCTCTTCCTTGTCCTGCCGATAACCCTATAAATTCCCTCCCACATTCCTTCTCTATCCTGTTTCCCACAGAACCCCTTCCAACTTTCAGTCTGCGCGTTCCTTGCTTTTTGCTCATACTCCTCTTTCTTTTGCAGGTATTCTTCGACAACCTTTGACTTGCGTATCGGTGCGGCGTTTCTGACTCTGCGTTTGAAGGTGGTTACTTCGTTCTTCATCTTCTCCAGTTCCTCGGACCACCATGGCATGTTAAGTGTATCTTTTGCTTTCTTTTCAGGCATCGAAACTTTGCATGCTTCTGCTATTGTTTGATTATATTTTTCTACGATTTGGTCAATTTCTGTTTGGCTTTGAATTTTAAAAATTTCGTCTAAATTTAGGTTATTATCTAACTTTAATTGGGTGAGTTTTTCAAAAAACTCCTCCCAATTAGCTTTTTTAGTGTTGTATTTCCGGGTTGTTCTATTTATTTTTACGCCTTTTGATTTATGTAGTTTGATACTAAGAGACATGCCATTGTGGTCCGAGCTGGTGAGACCCTCGTCCACTCTCCAATCTTCTACTAGGTCCAGCAGGTCAGTGGTGCACGCAGTGACGTCTACATAACTGGTGTATCTTTTGTTACCGCGAACGGTGTCAAAGGTTGGAATCTGCCCAGTGTTGAGGATGTTGAGATCATTCTCATGGATGAAGCCTGCCATATCCTCTCCTCTGAAGTCTTCTTCAGGACTACCCCACCAGCCGCTCTTGGCGTTGGCATCACCCCCTATTATCGTTTTCTTGGCTCCGGTCTTCTTCATTATATATTTTATGTGGTCTATGTACGGGCCAATGGGTTGGTCAGGCTCGAAGTAGAAGGACACAAGCGTGGTCCTCCAGGCGACGGTAGAGACGGTTATCACCACGATGTTCTTGGTGGTTAGGTCCGGATATTGTTCTACATTGAGGTCCGGATCAAAGACCGCTATAGCCGCCTTTACCGTTCCCTCTCCGTCATACTGGAAGACCCTGACTCCGCTCTGTGTCCTCATACTCCCAACACTTCCCACGTAAGGTTCCTGAATGAGGGCTGCCGCTACTCTTCTTCTTGTTGCTTCTATAAGTAGCTCGTTGGTGGCCAATTTCTTGCGTTGTAAGTTGGCTTGCAGCAGCTGATATGGGGCATTTTTCGCTAGAGTGCCCTTAGCAGTATGCTATGGTTTTCCGCGCTATTATGTCCCAGCGCCTTCTTACAGGGCACTCGTTGTCGAAAGCGTTATGTTCTCCGTTTGACTGGGCATTTTTCTCCCTTGCGCAGTTTTTACAAGATGGGACTTGGTTCAGGTCGGGGCAATCCCTTTTAAGGTGTGGGTCCCCACAGTGGCTGCATAGGGCCTCATCCACCCCTGTGCAATACTTCCTACTGTGACCAAATCCTAGGCACTTGGTACATTGCACGAGAGGTGACTGATCGGCCACCCTTATACGCTGAAAAGCGATGTAAATTGCGCCGGCCTCAGTCGCCCTTTTCCAAATTATTGGAGATACAGATATCACTACATGGTTTTGGAGAGGATTTCTTGCGTTTCTCCTATATTTTATTTCCATCCTGTCGTCTTTTATATCCATATTTTGGAATATTTCCCGATTTTGACTACGCATTATTTTCTTTAACTCATCGTCCTTATGCATCGTCATTACATCCCGGAGTATTATAAGAGGATCTTTGTTCTTCATATCCTCACATGTAAGGCTCTTTCCGCTCTTCTCTATTTTGTCCTTCAGCTTCCTCCGCTCTTCCTCCGTCTTAAAACTTACTATAACTTTCCTATCTTTTGCTTTTCGGATTTTCTCTACCTTCACCCATCCGTCATCCCCTTTGAAGGTGTTGTGGATTTTTTCGAGAACTTCCTCGCCTGTGTCCTGGTCTTCTGTTGACGTAATGACCACCGAGTGGAGCGTATTCCCGGCGCTGTTCGGTGGTCTGACCATGTTGCTTGAGGCTGTCACGTTGGCGTAGGATCTTTCTGTCAGTGCAGCACTCATGGCTTTGAATTCTTGTGTGACCAGATCCAGCTTAGCTGTAACTCCTCCCACTCTATCGAGTAGTGGTTCGCTGAGGGTCTTCTGTATAGTTACTTCCAGGCCGGAGATCTTTCTTTCGAGGCCTGCTCGCATATCCGCCATACTCTTGAGTAAAACCTCTTGGTATTTGGCATCTTCCTGTTGAGGAGATTTCGGTGGTTGGCTCAGTGGTGCGATCTGAGCCCTATTCTCCTTTTGCCGTATTTTAAATTCGCGTAAACGGAGTACATTCTCTGCCGCTCCGGAAACTAGGAAGTCCTTGATCTCCTTTTTTAAGTTTCCGGACTCACTTGCCTTCGTTGGTATGGCTTTTAAGAAGTCCTCTATCTTCTTAATCAGGGTGTCATTACCTTCACTATGTAACATCTCTGACGTGAGGTTGTTTTGGGCACTGCTGTTTTTAGAGGCTGTGGTTGATTTTTTCTTGCCAACCTCGTGACCAATGTTGGAGGGAGGTGATGGGAGTCCAGGGACCTTATTAAAGTTAATATGTTTTGGGTCCATTTTTGATGTCGTCGCCATGTTTTTGACCATCGGTTGCTTGGTTATGGTCTGGCTCACCAAGTTGGTCCTTGGAGAATGCTCCGTGGGGTCGGATGGTGGGGTTCCCAGTTTTGATTTAGGGCTCTGGGTCTTTCCCGGCCTACCTACTGGGGTGTGCACGAAAGCCATGCTTGTCTTTGTCAGAGGTATGCGTCAGTGATATAATAAAAATAAGGTAAAAATAAAAGAAAATTTGTATAAGTTGTATATAAGACGTTTTACGTGTGTATATATGTCGATTTAAAAATTTCGCGTCAGCGGCCTGCGCGGTCACTACTTAAAGCTAATAAAGTTGAAGAAATGTTTGTTTAGGTAAAATACCTAAAGGCGTACGCAAAAAAGCAATGTCCAGGTTTTATGAAGGTAGAGTCACAAAAAATGACTCTACGTCGCAATATTTATGAACAAGTCAGAAGGGCGGCAAAATACACCCAATGGTCAAAACGCCGGATTTTTTGAAATTTTTTCCGCAAAGTTATTCAACTTTATATTAAAAACAAAATGGCGGCCAAAATGGCGGCTCCGATCGCAATTACTCCTAAGGGGCGATTGTAGCTCTTGTTGAGCCCTACTACCTGACCCCTCGCACGCCCCTCTACGACCAATAGTTCCCGAGTGAGAGATGCCGGAAATTTCCGGAGAAACCGGATAAAAACCGGATAAAGGCGGATATCTCGGGAAGTATTGGGCGGAGTACCCGGGTATGCGGTATTTTCTGGCAGGCCTCGTCGAGCCCCACCCCCCAGTGGGGTTTTTGGAAAATAATTTCCAAGGTCACCCTAGGGTGGTACGACCCCACCAAAGTGGTAGAGGGGGTCCGGGGAGACCAACCAGACAAATCCCCGTCGCTCTAGCCCCAATAGTTTGGGAGATATGGCCCTCCAAACTTTTTCAAAATGGCGTCCAAGATGGCCGCCACCAACTTTGGAGGGCTGTAGCTCCGGCCCTATTGGAGCTAGGTACCCGGTGTTTGGGTTTATTGGGGGTGCCCTGGCGAGATCTACCTCGCAAGCCGAAAAAATCGGGGTAAAAAACAAAAGTGGGAAAAATGGGGTTTTTAGGGTTGGAAAGGGTAGAGGGGGGAAAAACACACAGAATATTTTAAAGGTCCACTCTAATCGGGTGGATAGTTTGGGAGCTATAACGGTTCCAAAATTTGGTCCCCCAGGGGGACTAATGGTCCCCCTAATATTCCAAAAATCGTAGCTCCCAAACTATTGGTCGTAGAGACGCGGGGTTTTCTGCGGCGTGTTGGGGGGACACTGGGCTACAATGTACACGGGCCAGAATCCGGATATAGACACTATATGGAGTTAAGCGTTCTCACCCCACCAGGCCGCAAGAGGGTCTAAAAATAGGCCCTACTGTGGAAGCCTCGCCTCTCTAGGACCAAACACACAGAAGTTATTCGCGGGAGAAAATTTATCCGGATTTTAACAAAATGGCCGCCAATCCGGATAAAACGTAAACAAAGGCCTAGCCCACCGGTGTTTGGGCTTACTAGTGATGCCAGGGACACCTAAGACCTATGGTAGGCCGACCTAAC
This sequence comes from Agriphila straminella, assembly GCA_950108535.1. Classification (NCBI taxonomy): domain Eukaryota; kingdom Metazoa; phylum Arthropoda; class Insecta; order Lepidoptera; family Crambidae; genus Agriphila; species Agriphila straminella. The sequence continues at coordinate 85,209 of OX467306.1, read as the reverse complement.
CCCTATCTATATACCCCTAAAAAATAACACAGAAAATAACTTTAAAAATTAAATATCTAAAAAAGTATAACTCCTAAAAATATAAATGGGGTACCTAAAAATAGAGAGCACAAAGTACTACACGACACAAAAAGAAATTTAAAAATATCACATAAAATAAAGGCACAATGACAGGGGGAAGTTTCAACCCCTAATTTCAAAAAATTGTATCTCCTAAAGTTATTATCCGAATTCAAAAATTTAAATTTTCTAAGAATGAGTTTAATAAATGCTACTAATAAAAAATTTTAGAAAAACTGATGTACTTGTAAAATTTTGAAAAACAATTGTTTGAAATTTTTTCAATTTTGTAACTTAAATAACTTAGCTGCTATTCTTCCGATTTCGGTGCTTGATGTGTCGGGTGACTCGCCCCGCTGCTCCGCTTCCGCTGATGACCTTCAAACCACCCGGCCGCCCCGGGAAGACCGACCTCGTGGTTTGAGGTTATTTTGTTTTTCCTTTTTTCCCCGTTTAATATAAACGGGAAAAATCGGGAACTGGTGCAGGAATGTAGAGGGCGCTGAGGCGCACAAGATGACAATTTCAAATCCCACGCGTCTCGCAAGCTGCGGACGCAGTGGATGGAAAACTGGCGAAATTTTGCAACTTTTCACTTAACTTTTCACTTTTTCACTAATAACTTTTCCAACTGTGATCCGATTTTCAATACACTTGCACGATCGGATGCGCCTCGTCAGCGCGCAACTTTTGATATATAGCACGTCGCTGTACACTTTGGATTTACCACTTTTTTCTATTTTTAAGTGTGGAGCGCACGTGGTTTTGATGCTCTCGGTACGGCGGTCGGAGCCAGAATGGGTTAGGTTAGGTTAGGTTAGGTTAGGTTAGGTTAGGTTAGGTTAGGTTAGGTTAGGTTAGGTTAGGTTTTTTTTTTTTTTTTTTTTTTTTTTTTTTTTTTTTTTTTTTTTTTTTTCAACTGCTCCCCAGACTCGAGGTCCAGGCCTTTCTACATCTAATTTTCTCATTCATGCCAGTTCTCTCAAGTATGCCTCTCGCACTTTTATGCTGCATTCTGTATCTTTCTTTCATTCTTATCCTCATTCATACCATAACGGGTGGGAATGCCCGCCTATTCTATACTAATAATATATCCTTTATTTATTATAACAAGGTAAATGAAAGTACACCGCGTATTTAAACATTTTCTTACAATTTTCTTGCTTATCTTTTGTTTTTCTTATATCTATCGGTTTCTTTATTCTAATTCTAATACTATTTAGAACATTTTTCTACTATATAATGTTATTCCTTACTACATATAACAATTTGCTTACCAATTTGTTCTTAATACATAATTTATTTTTGCTTATTTATTCTAAAATTTTCTTATATTCTAGTCTTAATTTTCTTTGCTAAACAATTTGATTTCTGCTTGCTTATTGCAATCGAATTCAATTTGTTACATACATCATTTAGGTTATATTACTACATTTTATTCTTTCTTGAATAACATTTTAAGATCGTTATTAGTAACATTTATTTCCTTATATCTATTTATTTTCTTATATATTACATATTATGTATTACATATTATTATTTGTTATACATTTATAGCTAACATTCTATCAACAGTGAGATTGCTACATGCTATTTCTTATATAATTACATTTCCTCTTATTTCTTACATTACATAGCTTAAAGGTTTTAGGGACCCATACTTTCTTTCTTAACATTTCCATCTTAATTACTAACTTATCTATTTTACATGTTTCTTACTGTTTTCATATCATGTTTGCCTGTTTCGCACATTTTATTACATGTACTTGGTTCAACATCTATTACACGTTATATGATTCTATATACTTTAATTCTTTATCTTCTTTATTACTAGGTAGTCGTTATATATACCAATATATATGACACTGTCCTATTTCTTTACTAATGCATTTCTTTCTGACCGTTTTTAATTATTGTAGATTTCATTCCACTATCTGCTTTACTAGGGTGAAAGAAATTTTATTTTGATTAACTATGTATTTGGTTTTTATCAATTATTTAGTATTTGTTATTTATGTTATTTTAATATATCTATTTATATTATTATCTTTATATTTATAAGGTAGTTTTTTATATATTCTCATAATATATAATACTTGCCTATTTCTTGTACTAGATTGTTTTAACGACTGTTTTTATTTATTTATTATTATAGTTATTTGTTTCAATATAGTTTTTATTGTTTATTACTATGGGAGTCTAATCAGTAATTTTGTTCAGTTTGCCGAATATTTGTGATTTTTTAAGTTTTTATCAAATCATATATGTTAATATATGCTTTTTTTAAAAATTGTTTAATAAATTTTTAATTAGGTTTTATATGCATACATTTTAAATTCCAAATTTAATTTGTTGCATGTGTTGTGTTTGTGGAGTGGAATGGGCTGATGTTATTGCCGTACTACGTGTAATATGAGGTTGTTGACCTGGCCAAGTAGTCCCACTTTTTCCTTACTTCGCATTCTTCGCTATATGCGCTATGGTCTACCTTTTTATGCTCTGCGTGTGCGCAGTTGCAGCACTCCGGCGGTGAACCAGCAAGCCAAATTTCACATTTGGCCCGCAGATGTGGTCCGCCGCAGTGGCTACATCTGTCCACATCCTGTGTGCAAAACTTTCTGCCATGTCCATACGCCAAGCATCGCGAACACTGTATTAGCGGAGACTGGTCCTCCACTCTGACCCGCTGGAGGTCTATGTGGAGAACACCAGTCTCCGTCATATTGTGCCAGAGGAGGGGGCTAACTTGCAAGATGATATGTGCAGTTTTGGGGTTTCTAGTCCTTTTTTTATATTTGATTTTTATTCTTTCTTGTTCTTTACCTCCTTCCCAGATGTTCGGGTTTTGCCTTTCTATGGCTGCTATTATTGCGGCGTCGTCAAGGTCATCGCTGATCACGACGTCCTTGAGGATCACCAAAGGGTCCTTATTGGGGATATGCGTGACTTGTAGTTTCTTATCTTGTTTTTCTATGCGAGTGATCACTTCTTTCAATTCTTCTTTATCGCGACAGCCGATTATAACTTTCTGGTCTTTGGCCTTCCTGATCTTATCTATTTTACGTCCCTCTCTTGTAGCGTCCACCGCGCGCCTCACCCTTTCGAGGACCTCCCCGCTGGTATCCTCAGCGTCATCCGAGGTCACTACGACGGAGTGAAGCGCCGGTGGTGGTCGGGGTTTTGGGGCTGCGGTGACAGCTGCATAAGTAAGCTTCCTACTTGGGGTTTCTGTCAAAGGCTGGTGGTTTGCCTGTTCCAGTAATGTATGCAGGTTTTCTACTTTCAGGTCCACTTCTTTAAGTCTGTCAGTGACAGCACCAGTGGCGGCGCCCAAGTCCACTATGCCGGTTCCCATGATCTCACTGAGATCTTTATGGGTTCCGCACACGTTTTTGTTCACCGTCACTAGTACTGACTCCATGGACTCTAGTTTTTGGAGGTGCTTGTTCCCATTATAGGTGACATCAGCTAAGCTTTCCTCTATTTTCCCAAGTTGGTCCATCAGCTTGGTCGCGTCATCTGTTTTTGTATTCCGAGTAGAGGGCTGTGGCATATTCGTTAGCTTCGAGACAGTGCTAGTGAGAGTCTTGGTCTGATCTTCTAGCTGTTTTTTAACACTCGATTTCTCACTCACGATGAGCGCCTTGATGGCCGTCATCTGTATCTCCATTTGCTCAATTTTGGATTTTATTTCCTTGCAGTCGTTCTCAGCGGCGGAGGGTCTTTGTAGTTCTTGGGTTTGAGCAATTTCTTCCCCCTTTTTTAACTTGTTAATGCGGTTGCTAATTTCGAAGCAATTTACAGCCAATCGGCCCGCCTTCCTTTCCAAGAATTCTTTTATGTCCCGTCTCATTTGGGGATACTCTTTTATCCTGACCGGGATACTTTCCGTTAAGATCATCATCTGATAGAGTATGTCGCCCACGCTATAATTCACATACTCATCCGGGTGGTTATCGAAGGTTTCCTTCCACTCTATGGATTTAGGTTGTGCATCCGAACGAGTAAGGAAGGTCTTAACGGGGTCCTGGTTCCCTATAGCCAGTTCCGGCTGGTTTGGTGAAAGTTGTGGGGTCACCAGTTTTTTGCGTCTAAGGAAGTTTTCTGTTTGGTCCCGAGTCCCAATTGACGACACCGAGGGGCCAGGTGGTGAGGTTCCCGGTTGTTTTTTGGGACTTAGGGCTTTCCCCGGTCTTCCTGCTGGCGTATGCGCAAGTGGCATTTTCGCGGGAGTTTAGGCGGCGAGACGTAAACGGGTCAAAGTACTGAGAGAGCAGTGTCGTCAGTTCGTATATGTGTAAATATAAAGAAAAATGTAAAAGTGTAAATGTTTATGTATATATATAGATAATATTTGTCGAAAAATGTCAAATGCGTCCTGCGCAACAGCTTGTCAAAAAATTTTGTATATATAAAAGCGAATTTTAATGAAATTTTCCAAAAAATAAAGGATTTTTTAATTTTAATATGTAGAGTCGAAAAGTGACTCTACGTCCCTACTTTTTTATAGCGTCGAAGAGGGTGGCAAAATACACCCTAAACCGAAAAAAGAACAATTTTAGGAATTTTTCCCTAAAAGTTATACCTATTATACATAAAAACAAGATGGCGGCCGCAACGGTGGCTCCGACCGGGTCACGTGTTATGGGGCGATTTAAGCCCTCGCAATGCCCTACAGCCTGATACCAGTCCCGACTCTGTGGGACCAGCAGTTCCCGAGTTATCCCAAAGGTAAGTATTGGGTAAATGTTCCCTAACTTGGGTAAGTTTCCAATATCTCGGAAACTACTGGTCGCTCAGAACTAGGGTTTTGGATTGTTGCATAGAGGGGTCGAAGGCCTATCGATTGGTGGGACCAGCTCAAAAAATTTACCAAAGTGGTAAATTGGTAAATTTACCCCACTAGGTTGGTAAAGGTCCCCCGGGGAGCCTCTATGCAAAAATCCCCAGCCCTGTAGCCCAAATAGTAAGGTCAGTACGACCTCTCAAAGTTTCTCAAAATGGCGTCCAAGATGGCGGCCGCCGATTTTGAGAGGTCGTACCTCCGCCGCTATCAGAGCTAGAAACTCCGGGTTTGGGGTTAATGGGAAGCCTCGGCGAGTTCTACCTCGCGAGATCACTAGGGGAGGGGGTAAGGGTCAAGGTAAGAAATTTGAACTTTTAAGGATGGGAAAGGGTAGAGGAGAAAATTACAAACACCCTAGCTAAAGACGCCAACTCTCTACGATCAATATTGTAGGAGCTAGACGGTTTATCACAAAATGAAAAATAATATCAGAAAAATATCAGAGATTTTCAAAAAATTTTATCTCCTAAACTATCAGGCCCAGAGAAGCGGGGTTTTCTGCAGGGGGTTTGGGGGGTCGTGAGCTACCCTCTCCACTATGTGAAACTGCTAAATTCCACAATAGTGGTATTTTGGGTAAATTACCCCGCGGCTCGAAAGAGGGTCTAATTTGAGCCCCTGCTCTGGAAATCCCGACTCTCCACGCCCTATACTTCCCAAGATATTTGCAGTTTAAAAACTTACCCAAAGTGAGGGTTCAAAAAGAAAATGGCCGCCGTTTGGGTAAGTTCTTATCCTAGGGCCTAGCCACCTGGTGTTTGGGCTTTCCGGATGTGCCCTGAGGTGTCCTAAGTGAATATGGACCCTCTGTCCCCCTAACTTGTACCCCCAAAAGGCTATGTTAAAATAAAAGTTTAAAACCTAAATAATTCCCAAAGTATAGGGACTAAAAATATAAAACAAAAACCTAAAAATAGAGCAAACAAAACACTATGAAACACAGAAGACAAATTTAAAATAGCACTTAAAATAAAAGTACAATTGCAGGGGGAAGTTTCATCCCCTACCTTTGAAAAATTATAACTCCGGAGTTTCTCAACCGATTTGAAAAATTTAAATTTTGTATAATGAGGTCTAATGGGGTCTATTTATATAAAATATCAGAAAAAATTATTATATTGTAAAATTTTGAGTTATAATTGTTCAAAAGTTTAAAGTCAAATAACTTATCTTCTATAGGTCCGACGGGTACGTGCGAAGTGTCGGAGGCTCTGCTCTCCTCAAGATGTTGTCCTCTTCGTCACCCGGCCGCCCCGGGAAGACAGACCTCGTGGCGAGAGGTTAAGTATATAATTGCAAATATTTCAGCAACTATTGCCGGTAAAAATCGGCAAGTTGCACCGCTGGCTAGAGGGCGCTGAGGCGCACACGACGACTTTTTCAAATCCCACGCGTCTCAAAAGATGTGGACGCAGTGGGCGAAAAAACTGGTGATTTTTTAGCACTTGCACGTGTCACTTTCACTTTTCACAGAATAACTTCCTGGATACTGCACCGATTTTCACACAGGTTTCACCACCGTGTCGGGCGCGTCGAGGCGCAACTTTTGATGTATAGCACTTGACTGTGCGCCTTGGATTTACCACTTTTTATAATTTTTTAGTGAGGAGCGCACGTGTTTTTGCTCTGTACTCTACGGCGGTCGGAGCCAGAATGGTTAGGTTAGGTTAGGTTAGGTTAGGTTAGGTTAGGTTAGGTTAGGTTAGGTTAGGTTAGGTTAGGTTAGGTTAGGTTAGGTTAGGTTAGGTTAGGTTAGGTTAGGTTAGGTTAGGTTAGGTTAGGTTAGGTTAGGTTAGGTTAGGTTAGGTTAGGTTAGGTTAGGTTAGGTTAGGTTAGGTTAGGTTAGGTTAGGTTAGGTTAGGTTAGGTTAGGTTAGGTTAGGTTAGGTTAGGTTAGGTTAGGTTAGGTTAGGTTAGGTTAGGTTAGGTTAGGTTAGGTTAGGTTAGGTTAGGTTAGGTTAGGTTAGGTTAGGTTAGGTTAGGTTAGGTTAGGTTAGGTTAGGTTAGGTTAGGTTAGGTTAGGTTAGGTTAGGTTAGGTTAGGTTAGGTTAGGTTAGGTTAGGTTAGGTTAGGTTAGGTTAGGTTAGGTTAGGTTAGGTTAGGTTAGGTTAGGTTAGGTTAGGTTAGGTTAGGTTAGGTTAGGTTAGGTTAGGTTAGGTTAGGTTAGGTTAGGTTAGGTTAGGTTAGGTTAGGTTAGGTTAGGTTAGGTTAGGTTAGGTTAGGTTAGGTTAGGTTAGGTTAGGTTAGGTTAGGTTAGGTTAGGTTAGGTTAGGTTAGGTTAGGTTAGGTTAGGTTAGGTTAGGTTAGGTTAGGTTAGGTTAGGTTAGGTTAGGTTAGGTTAGGTTAGGTTAGGTTAGGTTAGGTTAGGTTAGGTTAGGTTAGGTTAGGTTAGGTTAGGTTAGGTTAGGTTAGGTTAGGTTAGGTTAGGTTAGGTTAGGTTAGGTTAGGTTAGGTTAGGTTAGGTTAGGTTAGGTTAGGTTAGGTTAGGTTAGGTTAGGTTAGGTTAGGTTAGGTTAGGTTAGGTTAGGTTAGGTTAGGTTAGGTTAGGTTAGGTTAGGTTAGGTTAGGTTAGGTTAGGTTAGGTTAGGTTAGGTTAGGTTAGGTTAGGTTAGGTTAGGTTAGGTTAGGTTAGGTTAGGTTAGGTTAGGTTAGGTTAGGTTAGGTTAGGTTAGGTTAGGTTAGGTTAGGTTAGGTTAGGTTAGGTTAGGTTAGGTTAGGTTAGGTTAGGTTAGGTTAGGTTAGGTTAGGTTAGGTTAGGTTAGGTTAGGTTAGGTTAGGTTAGGTTAGGTTAGGTTAGGTTAGGT